>OX387208.1:7500-10007500 GCA_947561695.1 Tyria jacobaeae | reverse complement strand
AGGTTGCTATGTATGTATGAGACTACATGATGTAGAACGGATACTGTTGATTTACCCATCGAGTAGGCATGTTGGTGTGGGTTCAGGGGGTGCTTGTTTAACGCCGTGCTCCTGATTTCTCTGTCTATTAGCCTCTCTAGAACCTTTAGCATGAAATGTGAGGCTGATAGGTCTGAATGATTTAGGTTTTCGTGTCTCCTTGGCCGGGTTTAGGAAGGAATACTACTTTGACTTCTCTCAAATTCGTAGGTACGTAACGGTCTACCACGCAGCTATAGATGAACCGTAGATGATCCATCAGTGCAGCGTCACACCATTTTTGCAAACCTGGGAAAATACCGTCCAGTCCTGCAGCTTTGAATGGAAGGAAGCTGTTGATATCTCACTTTAGTTTATCGTGGTTCACGATTCTGTGAGCGGTGGTCCAATCTGATCATCTGGTAGACATACCTCACCTTCCTTCCATCTATCATTCTCATTAAGTATGCAAGTTGCCATTAACAGTTCCGAGGTCTCCGAATCTGTTTTGGTGAAGGTACCATCAGGTTTTATAGGAAGCTAAGGTCATGGGTCATCAAGGGATGTTTACAGGCCTTGTTTTGCCAGTGTGTGTGCTGGTCTAGTCTTGAGTTTTTCGCTTTATTGAACAACTTTCTTACCTTGTGCCGCAATCTCTGCAGTTCTGGTGTCCACCATTGGTTATGCTTTCATCACTGCTCAGCATTAGGGCCGCTTCCTCGTTAAGGTCACTTTCCATCTGGAGTTCCTCCTCTTCCCTACTGACCCTGACGATTGGCCCTTTGCTTGGGCCTGCTTGACTTCCGTTGCGTTAGTCTGCTGCCTGGCTCATTGCTGGGGACCTCCTCGGGCTTGGCATCGAGGCATACATCAAGGAAGCGGATGTAGAGATTACCAAGTTTATAGTAAACTTTACGCTCGCTCGCCTTGAGCTTGAGCGCATCCTCTTCTGGTATACTAAGCACCAGGAATACACTTTTCTTCTCTTCCTGTGGCTCTGCATGGTAGAGTGCCCAGTTGGACACCTTGTACTCTGGGTTTTGACATGTCAGCCGTTTGCGGATACGGTCTGTGTGTGTGTACCTGTGGAATTAGTAGACCGGCTATAATGCGCTTGGTAATATTAGCCTGTTTTTCGACTTAGTCGTGTTCCCTCGCGTGGTAATTGTACTTCCTCAGGAGCTTGACTTGACTTGACTGTGGAAGGCCTTTCCTCTTAATTGCGGTGCAACACATAGGGCACTAGACATGCTGGGTGAGAAAATCTCGCCATCCTGCTGGATGGCGAGGCCTCGGCCTGCTCCTTGGTCATATCATGGTAAGGCTCTAGCGTCACTCCGGACTGGGTGTACTTTGTTACGCTGATGACACTTTGGTCACGTCCCGGCGGGTGAACTTTCTAGAGGCAGTGCGCTTGGCCACCAGAGGAGCCTCACTGGTGGTCAGGCGCATCGAGGCGCTGGGCTTGCGGGTGGCCTTGGTTAAGACGGAGGTCCTTTTATTCCATGGGCCTTCCTATGTCCTTGTACCGGTTCGGGCCCACATTAAATATCTGGGCCTGATCCTTGACGGGAGGTGGCTCTTAGACGAGCACTTTCGGCAGCTTGCTCCAAAGTCCGCTCTTGGGCGCCTTATGCCCAACTTGGGCGGATCCAGCGTCGCTACGAGACGGCTGTACACAGGGGTTGTCCGGTCAACGGCACTGTACGGTGCACCGGTGTGGGAGGAGGCTCTGACCGCCCAGAATAGGGCACGCCTTTGGCGCCCTCAGAGGGTTATGGTGGTTACGGTGCGGTAACCACGTATACCTCTCGGTTAGCGCTATACGTGGTTACCGCATCGTGTCGACAGAGGCGGCGTGCGCTTTGGCCGGAACTCTCCCGTGGGACTTGGAGGCGGAAGTGTTCGCTGAAGTTTATCTGTAGACGGCTGAGTTCCGGGCGGGTAGCGGCAGACGGCCCCCGCCTGAAGAGGTACGCGAGTGGCTTGAGGCCGCGCGTGGAGTCACGATGGCTCATTGGTCGCCACGGCTGGAGGCTCCACGTGCGGGTTTTGCCGCCGCCGAGGCGCTCCAGCCGGTCATCGTCGAATGGGCAGAGGTCCAGCACGGGTCCCTCTCCTTCCGACTAACGCAGGTCCTTTCCGGGCACGGCTGCTTCGGAAAGTACCTGCTCTCTGTCGCTAGGAGGGAATTGAGTACCGCCTGCCACCACTGCGACTGCAGTGAGGACTCGGCTCAGCATACATCTCGTCGCTCGTGGATTCCCCCGCTTGGGTAGCGCAGCGTCGGGTCCTCACTGCATTCATCGGAGAGAATCTCTCTTCTTATAATCTACTTATCATTTTTGTAGTTCGAACCGTGAATAAGGACAACAGGACGACAGGGTAAGGAGAGGTGCTTCTCCGTCTTGTAAAACACATTGAGAGAATGAGGTTGGCATGCATATCCATAATAGTTATGGATATGTATATTTATAAGTACATAACTTTTAAAAGTGCTTATAAGAAAGTTTGCTTATAATTAACTCGAATAAAATACTAAATTCTTCTAACGATTATCTTATACAACCTTGACTATCCCATTGGTCTAGTGGTGAGTGATTCTATATCCTACAGCTCATGAATTGAACACACGAGAAAAAAATATTTTCAACTAACTCACTTCGAAATAAGTCCGGTTGTTTCTAAAATCTTTTAAATTCCAACAGGAAAGCCAATAGACCTAATGTTAAATCGACCATTCTACATAAAAATGTGGGAAAATGTGACATAACACTAACAACTGTGTATGTATGTATTAGGATCAATTAAAGTAAAAGAAGAGTTTTTTTAAATTCTCTAAAATGCTACATTATTTACAGTATTTTAGGCCAAACATAAATATTTATATTTATAGTTAACACAATCAAAAGAAATTTAAATCTTATTTATATTGCCTATCGGCAATATAAATAAGATTCTTTTGATTGTGTTCTTTTGATTCTATTCTTTAATTATAGTGAAGTCAGAATATTTATCAAATTCCTCACAGAGCTTTTGTTCGATGGTGAATGAAAGAACCGCCGAAATGTTCAAAATAAATTGTGGGTTGGGATGTTAATTGTTATTAGCGAATCCGTTAGCAGAATAGCTGTAGCATAAACGAACCTTGGAAGGTAGCGCGCCATCCGACCATCGTGATGCGGTACTCTAGCCCCCGGCACGTACACAATTTATAGCGTTGAAAATCGGAATCATCGTGAATTCTTTTACAGGAAACTGCCACTGCAATGGCATTTAATGACTGCTCAACCAACCTAAATATTTAAATATTGCATTGCTATTGAACTGAAAACTACACGGAAACAATAATTGGAATTTATCAATTCATTAACTATATTGCTAATCAACATCGTAACTTGTATCTATTTTGTAAGTGGATGTTATAGTGAAGTTTTTATTGTATCTTATTTTGGACGGAATGTGTGCTATTGTCAAATATATAACACCTCTATTTTAAATTTTATTTTAATATTAATAATGGATATACTTTTTATTATTATAGAAATTGTAATGCGTGTAAATACGTTGTACATATACCTACTTAAAAAATGAAAATGTTTTGGGGCTATTGCCACATGATGGCGAGTAGGTACTCAATTCCTAAAGTAATTGAAATATGTATGCCATCAACGACTTAATTTAGCGGTGTAGGTACATACATTTACTCCGTATGTATATTACAATATCCCTGAATGTGTCAAGGACGTACTTCTTTCAATAATCCCAGAATTTGATATGAAGAACATGGATAATATGATTACGGACCTTAATGATTTCGCGAAAACCATTTTCTTTTTGTGTAATTCAAACAATTGTTAATTTGATACCAATAGCTTTAGTGACGTTATAAGATGTTTCCCTATATAAGGTGGTAAGGCAAGTGCCTTACCACATACATATATAGGTAAACATTGAATCATTGTGACACTATCAATGTGTAGAACTACTACTGATATAAGTATCTTGTATATATACATAATTATGTGTGTACAATACTTTCATATACAACTAATAGGTTATATAATTACTCGCCTATAATCGTGATTATTTTTAAAAATATGCATTTGTGACCGAGATTAGTCTTCACGCACTCAAAAAAATCGAAAACAAATTTAGTAGCGATAGAAAAGCTTTATTGTTCTATCTTGGGCTTCTGCAGTTGCGAAGAGATGCCGCCTCTATGGCGGTACTCTACATCACGGGGAGTGTTCTGACGAGCTCTTCCAATTGGTCCCACCTTCTCCCTTCCTCTACACGACTACACGTGCTGGCCTGAGGAGCCACCGGTTGAGAGTCGAAGCTATACGATCCCGAGCAAAACGGTTTGCCTGGAATTCACTACCAGCGCACTTGTTTCCTTCCAACTTTGATTCAGGGTCTTTTAAGCGGGCAAAAGTGGAGTCACTATGGTAATATAAAAAAAAGCAATACAATTTTAACTATTTTTTTCTCTATTTATAGATAGGTACAAATAAAACGCTAAAGTACTTAACATATCTTTTGATCAAAATATTTTGATTATATTCTATTAAAAAGCTTTATTGTTATTAATAAAAAAAAAGCATTTTAATGACAACATTTATTTTAGTATGTATATGTAAGACTTTTTCTGTTATAGTAATTACCTTTCGCTGTTATTATATCATCGTCACCCCTTACCCTTATCCCAATTGTATGTATTTTTTAATATATATATTTTAATATATAAATAATCATTATACACCATTTTAATGATAAGATTTATTTTTAAGTTCCAATATTAATAAAACAATTGTTTAACCCCGCCTTTACAAGAGAAACTGGCATAGTAACAAAATAATTCAGGTTTAATAAATAACGAAGTCCAAATTGATATTTTAGGTTATACTGATCACTGAAATGAAACAAAACACGTAACAGTTAATGAATTCGTCCTATATTGTTGTTGTAATGAAACTCGTCCTATATTGTTTGATCATTAATTTGTACATATAATTATCATCAAATTGTACCCAAAATACTAATAGTAAATTATGGCAACAAAATTTTAGGATTTTTATTTATTGGAAATACTGTATTATGTGATATTATTTAAATTGAAATATATATATATATTATTGGTTTATTAACCGAGCTCGCGCTTTAGCGAGTCGTGCGAACACGTGCGCGTGCGTCGAGCGAGTCCAACGAAAAGCCACCAACGCCACGTCCTCGAGGACAACTACAGGTATTGGAAGCCTCTCGCTAGAGACCATGGTGCTAGCCATGCTACAAAGCGAGAGCTCATGGGACTCCGCCTCCTCATATTGCGTACTCCTCTTTGGCGTACATGACTTCATTCATGTACGCCATAGAGGCAGTGGAAAGGGAAGCAGAAGCAGCAGGGCAGCGGGAGGGAGTGCTAGCCCTAAAGAAGACGGTGGTCACGTCTGTCGGAGGTCGAGGGAGCCAACCCCCAGCCATAGACAGCCGCATCAGAACACCGTGTGGCTTTAGTCGGTTCGATACCATACAGCCAGAGCCATCTAGTTTGACGAAGAGGTGGTTACCGGGGGAGGTTAAACACGTTAAAAAAAAAAGCTCCCACTTCAGCTGGATTAGATCGTGCGTTGGAGCGTGCTTGGTTGGATTCTTTAGCTTGACTTATATAATTCCCCTGTATTTTTTATTTCCTAGTGAATAGTTTTGTATACCAATTGCGCATAGTATTTGAATCGCATCGTTTCAAACTACATTAAAAGAACTACGGATTTTTAAGATAATTGGCCTTTTCAATTTAGTACAAGTTGTATGAAATTTAACGCAATATGAACGTTTCAAAACAACCGTTATCTGAATATCATCCAGGCTTTGTCTAAAATCAGTTACGTCTTTCGTTTTAATCTAAATATAACTGAGCAATTTCACAAAAGCTTTGAAATTTCAAATTAGAATTTTCTGGAACAGGTGTAAACCATCGAATACAAATTAGTGAAAAAGCCATTATGAGTATAATGAATATCAGATCCCTACAATATACTTTAGAACGAAATTACAGCGTCAGTGATTTATTCCTAATACCACAGTCAATAACATTGAGGCAAAATTACGCTGAAACATCTAAGGGTTGCGTAATAAATTGTTCAATAGGCAGGTTAATTAGACAATTTCTCCAAATGGCATCGCGTAAATCGGAATAACCGATGTAGTGGTTCGCAGAAAATACTTCTCTGAAAAACAAATGAATTCTTTACACGATTGAAGCAAAAGTGATCGTAAAGAAAGTTAATGCAGTGAATAGCAATTAAAAATTTAAGTCTATCCGACTATAGCATGTATTTTTAGACTACGCTCGTTTCATGCTTTACTTCATAATTCCACGTTTATCTTACAAGTTAAATAAACTTGGATTACTGTTCAATTCTTGTTGATTCATATTAAAGGGAAAGGAACATTATTTTTGAGCTATTATGAATGAAGTTTTTGAACGGACGCTTACACAGGGAATGAGTTCATGAGGCCCTCGGTATAGTGTCCACCCGTCGCTTCGTATGCAAATGTGTTCAACACAACAATACATTTCGCTATTTGCATTCTGGCTAATTGCTTTTCCTTTCGACGCCGCCCCAACAAACGACCGTTTACTTCTTTGTACTCCGTACACCTTATCGACATTGTTAACTAGCTACAATGAACTGGTCACAATGATTTACTTAAACTTAAACATTTATCGTAGAATCATCGGGTTGTATGTCAATTATTGCAATTGTATACGAATTAGACTGTTAGTATTGGATCTAACTGTTGTTGAATCTAATATAAATAACACATATCAGTATGTATAATGTAACAATCAAGTTTGATTTTATTCGAGAGAAAGAGAGAGACTATGTTTCGCTAGAGAAACAATGTTTTTTTTATTTTTTTTTAAGGTGCTATTGTTTCCACATTTCATCAGGTTTCAGAATAAAGTGCTTCAAAACTTATGTGACCAGTCTTAGATTTTTTTGTTTAATTATACAAAAACTACTATTTATTACTCACTAGAAACATTGATAACATATTAGCAGCCTTTTAGTTAACCCCTTATCTAGCTTCAATCGTACTCTAAATAATTAATTAGAGTCGATGTCTTCCGTTTTCATACCATTCTGTCAGGGGTTGGTGATTCGTCACTAATTGGGAAGCTGCATTCAGCTAGATTTCTACCCTTTATTGTCTTCGAGGTTCATCAAAAATAAATTGTTTCATTTTTAGTTGCTGTAAGTAAGGACATGATAATTTTAATTATATATTAATGCCGAGACTGAATATTACGGTGTAATGCAGAAACTCTACTTGTATAAAATGTGCGCTTGTGCTAATCCTTGCACTCCCTAACCCATCCGTATAAGCAATTACCCTTTTCGTTTAAATGAGCTCGAGGTACCTTGTACATACATAAAATACCTATCTTTATATATATAATTCTTCTGTGAGTGTGTATGTCACTGAACTACTCTCAAACGACTGGACGGATTTTGATGAAATTTTTTGTGTGTGTTCAAGGGGATCTGGGAATGGTTTAGATTCACAAATCAGCCCGACAGATGGCGCTGCAGTCGGTATCTAGGTTATTTATCTATATTGATCCTAATCGCTTGAAATATCATGCAGGACAACGTCTGTCGGGTCCGCTAGTTTTACTATAAAACTTTTATAAGCAAAAATTTAATACAGTTCAAAGCCTTTTTATCTTCTATTCTTATATCTATTAAGAAGATTATATCAAGCTGGTAGCACTACATCTTAGAAACTACATATAGCACATTTTGACTACTGAAAACGGCAAGTTTCGTTGCTCGTGAGCAAAGCCCGCATTTATTATAATATTACTTTGTTATTTGATAAGATTTTCGTTAATTTCAAAATCAAAATCCAATAACATTGGCGAGTTTACACATTAAAATACACATTGCCTTATTATCGACGGAAATATTTCTCGTCACAATAATATTTAGTTATATCTGTTTAATTTGTTTAAAGGCTTCATATCTTTGCAGACTTGAATGCTCGCGTTATTGTTCTGTGTTATCGTAGGTATATTATACTAACTTGGAAGTATCGGAACCAACAACAATAAACTTGATATATGTATATATTTGTAAGCGAAACAATGCACCTATGACAAAGCTTATGGAACGATGATGATAAATGTCATCAGCTAACGACCAAGATAAATTTAATATATTTTTAAACCATTTACTGAATCATTTCATCTGTAATAGGTCCTTGAAATAAAAACGCTGGTGAGAGTAATGACTAGTATATAAATGGAACTGCTAAGAGGAATAAACTATGTATAACATAATAAACTTCTACCGAATATTTGAACTCAAATTGTCTCTAATTACATTCTGAAGCGAAAACACACCTCGCTGAGAAATGCTTGTCTCAATATTTAATGGCGTAAAGTTCTCTGAACTTAATAGATTCAATCAAAGTTTGACACAGCGGGAGGAATATTGTGACGGGTCTTTTGGAACACTATTTGTTATTTACACTATGTGGTACATATCTAACTATTGACATATAAGTTATAAAATGTTATGTTAAAACTAAATAAATGTGTAAGTTATACTATGTAATATTTACTAGGTAGTAGAGCCACGCTGATTTGTTCAGCAGGAATGGGCCGGCTCAACCGGGGTAGTACTCACAGAAAATTTCGCTAGTGAGTAAGAGACCGGAGGCCCAACGATGCAGTGGTGACAGTTATCGTGGTATGTGTGTGAGCAGTGGAGTGCTGTAGAGTCATTGTGAGGGTGGCGTGGATCGAACCATCGGCCAGGGAGACCCGTAGAAACGGTGGTGCCGCTGGCCGCCCGCGGCATAGAGAGGGGCCCAACCATGGCTAACCACCCTGGGAGGCTGCCCCGTCAGGTCACGCATAATCCACGGAGTGGCTCGTCGTGCCGGTTGGTGACCGGACGGTGGGACCCAGCGACCACTTCCGGGAGGGTACGTGAGCCCATCCGTCCGACGGTTCGGTCACCGCCATGCTTGACCGATACATGATGACGCAGCATTTTTAGTCTCAGTTTACATTGCCACGATGACTGTCATGCCTTTTACGCCCCCTTCCTTCCTTCTATCATGGCAGCTCAAAAAAAGAAAAGTTGTCTTACGGCATCCTCCTCTCCCACCAACCCGCTTTTTGAGGCTTTTTTTTTTATGTGATAGGGGGCAAACGAGCACACGGGTCACCGGATGGTAAGTGACTCCCGCCGCCCATGGACACCCGCAACTCAAGAGTCACAAGTGCGTTGCCGGCCTTTTAGGTAGGCCTTTAAGGCTTGAATGTCGTATCGGTTCGGAAATACGGCAGGGGACAATTTGTTCCATAAGCTGGTTGTGCGAGCCAAAGGCACACAGTGGTGGAGTGCCAATCGTCCAGGTGATGGAGATAGATATTTTGTCGCATAGGACGATGGCGAAAACCTGCAGCCGGTATAAGTCCGAACAATTCCTCTGAACACTCCCCATGATACAAGCGATAGAGGATGCAGAGTGAAGCTACATCTCTAAGCAACGCCGAGGTGTCAAGTCGATCAGAAATATCTTGGCAATCGATGAAGCGAGTCGCTCTCCGTTGAATGCGGTCAAGAGGGAGAAGTTGGTACTGGGGTGCACCTGCATAGTGATGAGAACGTAAGTAAGTATTCCAAGTAAGTATTCCATGTGCGGACGAACCTGCGCCTTATAAAGTTGCAGGCGGTGGGCTGGTGTAAAATACTGTCTCGATCTGTTTAGCACACCAAGCTTCTTCGAAGCTAATATGGGCTTACTCTATACGTGACCGCGAAACTGGAGTTCGCTTGATATATCGACGCCAAGGATTCCGATACTGGATGCTGCAGTTAGGGAAGTGCTCTCAAATTGAGGTGATACGACCAATGGCATCTTTTTAGCTGTGAACGCGCAAACCTGCGTCTTCGTGGGGTTAAACTGGACTGGGTTAAGTCGACCCCAATCTGAAACTTTTGATAAAGAAGTTTCGATTTCAGTCACAAGTTTGGATCGGCTTTCGATGACGTTTACCCGAGAAATGTTAGCGCGGCCGGTGTAAAGGGCATCACTCGTGCTATCGTCCGCATAGCAATGGAAGCTGCTAATCTGCAGCATGTCGTTGATATGCAGAAGAAACAGCGTGGGTGATAGCACACAGCCTTGTGGGACACCAGAATGTGGGCAGTTAACAATGGATTCCATTATCTTGGAGAACAAGGAGGTGATGACTATGGGTCTGTAGTTGGACGGATCCGAGTGATCTCCTTTTTGAGGGATTGGATGCACTAGAGCTGTCTTCCATGAGTTCGGGACCATCCGGCGAGAAGCAAACCTGCCTCCATGGGTAGGATGCAAAGAATGTTCGCAATCCATCCCAGTCTGCTGACCTATAGTGCCATACTCGGCGACTGCCTGTAACTCGCGGCCCCAGCGAGTGAACGAGTGGCACTATACTCCTAATCAGGCAGTGGTCCAAAGAGCTAAGAGGGGCCTCAACGGATACTTTATAGCCGTCAGGATGTGAGGTCAGTAGAAGATCCAACAGTGAAGGTACGTGGCTTTCTGCATCTGGGATTCGCGTAGGCGTTGCTACCAGCTGCGTCAAGCCACATGCCAAGGCGAAATCGTGAACAGATCTTCCCGCATGATCAGTTTTGCGCGAACCAAGCCATTCGGCGTGATGGGCGTTAAAGTCGCGAAGAATCACGATCTCTGCGGATGGGACCTGCTGGAGCACTGAGTCTGTAGCCATTTGGACGTGGTCGATGAGTCGGTCCGTTTCGGCATCACCACTATGGGACCTGTGGAGGCATACGTAGATGCGGGGATGGTCGTCGCAGTCTACACGTAGCCATAAGATGGATAAGTACCTACCTTCAAGATTGCCGCGGCGGCGAGAAGTGATATTATCTCTAACGTACACGCATACACCAGCCTTAGGAACAAAGGAGTGTTCCAGTCCGTACGCAGAGTAGCAGAGGTAGGATGTGTCCGCTGGAGATGATATCTGCGTCTCAGTTAAAAAGAGCAAGGCCGGCTTTGCTGTCTCAAGGTGGTGGTGGACAGTGTCGAGGTTAGAATGTAAGCCCCTGATGTTACAAAAATCCACGGTAAACGTGACAGGGGGTGCCATGGTTTGCCTTCTCTCGCCCCGAGCAGATTTTGAGAGCGCAGTTGAGCCCCCCCCAGAGTAAGGGGGGCAGCCTGGGCGTCCACGCTCAGGTAAATTCCGTACTGACGGTGGACGTCCAGGAGGGGATTCTCCAACGCTAGCGCTCGTACCCCCCTGGGGTATCCTTTTTGTTAACAGCGCTATCATTACTCACTCATTTCGGGGAAATGCAATGCAAGCGTTACTTCACAACCGGTTTTCTGTGAGGCCGTGGTATCGCACTGGTCGTGCCGGCCCATTTGTGCCTAAACATCGCTCTACCATGTAACGTCCACGTCCACGTATGTTAGTGAACTCCACGTACCACGGTGGAGTTCACTAACATACGTGGACTCCATACAAACCTCAGCGCCGTACACCAACACCTCGAGACGGCTCGGCCGGCCATGCTTTTTCTTACGGAGACACAAATACGCCGCCCTGCCGACACGGCATATCTCCACTATCCCGGCTACGTGCTCGAGGAGTGCTTCCTCGCAAGGGCTGGAGTGTGCCTTTTCGTCAGGGCGGATGTTTGTTGTCTGCACTGCCTAGAAAACACATCCTTCTCCAATCTTTGGCTCCACATGGATTTTGGCTCCGGATTTACGTGTGCCTCTATCGCTCCCATTCCGGGACTCCGAGACAACTCGACTCTTTGACCACCTGAGTCAAGCAGCGGATAAAGCGCAGGAGTAGTTTCCGACCGCCGAACAGATGTTTTTGGGAGATTTTAACGCCCACCATGAGTCCTGGCTGGGATCTTCCAAAACTGACCACGCTGGTCGAACTGCCCACGCATTTGCTCTCACGCATGACCTTACCCAACTGTTCCTCCAGCCCACCAGGATACCAGACATCGGGTCAAGCGCCCTCTTTGCTGGACCTACTGCCGACGAATCACCCAGCGCAGTACAGCGTATCGGTTCTCGACCCTCTGGGATCCTCCGACCACTGCCTGGTGTCGACCTCAGTGCCTCTTGTTACCCCTCCACGACCTGTGGTAACAAGGCGGCGGTTATGGCACTACTCGTCAGTAGACTGGGATGGAATGCGGGAATATTTTGCATCCATCCCGTGGGCTCAACGCTGCTTTAAAGACAAGGATCTGTCGCAAAGTGCGTCTGCCGTGACTGACGAAATCACTGTCTATATGGAGTATTATATCCCCTACAGTGAAGTCGCCAGCACGAAGACCCGTCCCTGGTTCAATCGCGAGTGCACCCGTGCCGTAGCTCAAAAGCAGTCGGCCTACCGCGCATGGACCCGGGCCCGCGCTCATTGTGACCCAGACATTGATCGCCTAAACGAGGCACTAAACAGAGCCACTAGGGAATGCAAGAGGGCTTACATCAGAGCCGTAAGTTTTGGCGATTGGCCAAAACCGTGCAGTCCAACTACTGCCAACCTTCGTTGCCGCCGTTGAACCTCCCTGACAGATCACTGGCCCACGAGCCGCAAGAGAAAGCGAAACTACTTGCTGACCTCTTTGCGGCTAAGTCCTGAATCGACGACCGCGGTGCGCACACGCCCACCATTGCGACCTGCGACTCCGCAATGCGGGATATTCGCCTCTGGCAGAGGGATGTCCGTGCGGAGCTTCGGCACTCGATGTCCGGAGAGCCAGTGGACCCGATGGTATTCCGGCGGTGGTTCTTAAGAACTGTGCACCTGAGTTGTCTCCCGTACTGACGCGCTTGTATTGCCTGACCTATTCCTCAGGAATTGTTCCGAAGGCCTGGAGAGTAGAGAATGTTCAACCCATTCCCAAAAAAGGCGACCGCTCCGATCCAGTCAATTACCGACCTGTAGCCGTCACTTCCATACTCTTTAAGGTGCTCTAGCGGATCATCAACACCCTATTAATCCGCCACCTAGAGGATCACTCCTTGTTAAATGATCGGCGATATGGTTTTAGGCCGAACCGATCTCCGGGTGATCTTCTAGCGTACGTCACACACCTTTGGGGTGAGGCTATGGATAGGCATGGGGAGTCCTTGGCCATCAGCCTCGACATTGCCAAGGCCTTCGATAGGGTCTGGCACCGCTCGCTTCTCTCCAAACTTCCTGCATTTGGTCTGCCACCCGAACTCTGCAACTGGTTTGCTGCCTTCCTCCATGAGTGCCGCATTAGGGTTCTCTGTGACGGCGCGGCCTCTGACTTCCAGGAGGTTAGCGCTGGTGTACTTCAGTCACTTCTATTTTTTCTGCATATCAATGACATGTTGGCTCTTGGCAATATACATTGTTATGCAGACGACAGCACAGTACATGGGCGATATTTTGGACATCATGCTGCCAAGCGGGCAGACGTTGAGGGAAAACGACGGGAGCTTGTCGATGAGCTCGACCGGGTCTTGAGTCGCATTTTTAATGGGGCTGTGAGAATCTGGTCGAGTTCAGCGCCAAGAAAACACAGGCGTGTGCGTTCTCTACCATAAAGTCTCCATTCCTTCCCCTTCCCACTCTTCAGAGCACTCAACTGCCACTGCAGGATAGGCTTAGTATCCTGGGTATGGATATTTGCCAGGATCTCAATCCATCGGGTGTCACTAAGGCAGCCTCACGAAAGCTGGGCGTTTTGAACAAGGTGAGACGGTTCTTCTCGCCCGAGCAACTGTGTCTTTTATACAAGATCCAGGTTCGCTCCTGCGTGGAGTACTGTTCTCATCTCTGGGACGGCTATAAGCAGTATTTGCTTGACGCTCTCGATCGGTTGCAACGGCGCGCAGTCTGCATTATCGACTGTCCTGAGATCACCCAGTCTCTTGAGCCTCTGCAGTTGCGAAGAGATGTCGCCTCTATGGCAGTCCTCCATCGCCTACATCACGGTTAGTGTTCTGACGAGCTCTTCCAATTGGTCCCACCTTCTCCCTTCCTCTACAGGACTACACGTGCTGGCCTGAGGAGTCACCGTTTGAGCGTCGAAAATATACGTACCCGAACTAAACGGTTTGGCTCTTCTTTCCTGTGCCGATCGGTAAAAGCCTGGGATTCTATACCAGCGCACGTGTTTCCTTTCCACTTTGATCCCGGGTCTTTTAAGCGGGGGAGCTGAAAAAGCATATCACCAGGCCGCCATAGTGTGGGTCACCATGCTGCATTGACTATACATGCAATGAGGATGGTGACCACCACTCTTTGACTCCACCTATTGCTTTCCATCAGGCAAAGTGGAGTCACTATGGTAGGCTAATATACAAAAATAAAAAATAAAAAAGAACACTTTGAGGAGCAAATACAAACATGTAAAAATATCGTTCAGAAAACAGCTTAAGATTAATTTCACAAAGTTAGGCTAGTTTTCTTTATTAATACCACTTATAGCTTAATCACAATATAACATATAAAATCCCAAAGAAATTAGAAAACAAATGAGGAGCAGGAGAAGTAAAAATAAAAGTTTAAGAGGAAAATGTCATAGAAATAAACGCTATAGTTGCAGCAATCTGCTCGTTAGTTTCATTTTGACTGCTCGTTCAATGACTAGTAAACAATTGGTATAGTATTTGAAACTCTTCAACTCAATTCGTGGTAGAAAAAAAGGTAAGGGTATTAATTGGACGTCACCGAACCGCTTATTTTATTATTAATTAATTTAATTGGATTCTCTCGTTTTCATCAGGTAGCTCTTGTCTTAGTATGTTTGTTTGCTTTGTATGATTTTAAAGTAATCTGCGAGTTCTCCTGTTCTCCTGAACTTTCTAGTGCAACAGACAACTGTCTCTTTAAAAAAACAAAAAACAAAATAATTAATTTTCACATAGAAGTAAAAAAACGCTTATGAATTCGTCAAAGAAGTAAGTTTCTTTGCGCCCGAACCATCATATGACAAATTTCATTATGCCGCCCTTGTTCGGTGCGGATGTTTTGACCTCAAGAACAACCACAATTTTGCGGCGCACGCTTCATGCAGCTAAAGAGCTCTTACAACATCGGTTAATGTTCCGAAGCTTGGTTGGACATAATCGGATCATAAATTGAATGTGTTTACGAGACCATCGTTCATAAACATTCTAGTACAACCAACAAGCAACCAAGGCTGTTTAAACGAATAACT
This sequence comes from Tyria jacobaeae, assembly GCA_947561695.1. Taxonomy (NCBI): domain Eukaryota; kingdom Metazoa; phylum Arthropoda; class Insecta; order Lepidoptera; family Erebidae; genus Tyria; species Tyria jacobaeae. Next base: position 9,992,222 of record OX387208.1, on the reverse strand, counting down.
ACCTAACGATTTATTATGTTATCAAAATATATAACATGTTAATCTCGTCTTATGGAAGAACAAACAAATCTTGTTAATTAACGACCGAGATATCAGTAATATGTAGTTCCTTTTATAGCTCCACAAATAATTTATTTAGTTGGCGATGCCGCCGTCTGCTAAAAATTAATGAAAAAGTGTTTATATTAATGCTAACAATACTGTCTTCCTGAAACACATTTATGAAGATACCTTTGCTTTAAGCGTGTTTTGTTTTCACACTTGTGACGTAACGTACGTTTTTGTTTGACTTCTTTCAAACAGTTTTATAGTATACCTATTATGTCTATTGAGTATTGTCTACATATATTATTTTCTATAGAATTAATCTAGACAAATGGTCTCAGGCTTTCTGAGAAACATCAAAAAAATAAACAAACAAACACGCATATGAACACTCTGTGTTGCTAAGTTTCGGTTGGTCTCAAGAAAGGAATAATTAATTCCTTCTAACCAAAAATTTTGCTTAAACTTCCTTGTGATATAATGATGGCGGATGCTTAAAGTAAGTATCCAGTTTATTTACTCAAGCTTTTAAGCATTTTTCTTCTAAATTAATAAGTAACATCATTCATTTTTCTTCTAAATCCATAAATTGACCGTTCACTCCTGATAGACGTCAATAGTAGTCCTTCTGGACCTGATTTACCAATTTGCTCCGCGAGGTGAGAAAATGGTAGCAAACTCACTACTGGTGACTGCTACTCAACTTCATTTTGCACCCTACAATCTAAAAAAATAACACACTTACCAGAAAATACATACAAGATAATTTGTCACTATGGTAGGTACTTGATGTTGTGTTTCTTACTCTGTTCACAACAGCAAGATTAGAGATCTCGCATTATTTAGTTCTAATGTGGACTTCTCTATGAACATTATGCGTATATGTGTATATATATATTATATAAACTGCTCAGCACTTTCCTGGACTGTAAAATTTCCGGATAGTTGACATCATAAAAAAAATATATTAATATTGTTTTATAATTGATTAATGACGACGCGGATAAGTTTAAGTAATTTATATTATTATAATTTATACTTTCTACTTCATTACATTTACTTGTCAAAAAAACTGGCGAGCCCGTGACAAAACTGCATATCAATGTCCGCTACTTCGATCGCGTAACAGTTACTTCGTCTGTCCATCAGGAACAGTATATTATTCTATCTTCTTATCTGTACACCTCGGAACGTGTATTCACAATTACACGATAATTCAATATGCGGTACGACATTAGTACACAACATACTATGTGAACAAAGTAATATTGATATTTATAGTTAGAGAACATAAATAGTTACACTGTTAATAAACTAGAGACTTGCTAAGTCACAAAAGGTTCATGTATGTATGTCAACCAAATATAAGTTCACGAGGAGAAGATGAAATTTATTGATTTAATTTTTATTAGCACTCAAGAAAAAATTACAATAATTATTATATAATTTAGCCTGTTGATTACTTAAATATATCAAAGAGTATAAAGATGGTCTTTATGACAACCCTGAGTTTCTCGAGCAGGTTTTCGTTTGACTTGTATAAGTTATCATAGAAGTTGTATAACGCCCTTTATCTGTCCATGCCTCTATACTCCCCCATCTATAGCAAATTCGTAGGCTTGCCCCCTATTATATGAGCCCGGGGAGGACAATTATATATAGTGGATTTTAGGAATTAATCACTAAATAATCATCTTTTACTAAGGAATCAAACATGAAACATAAAATTTGTGTATTGTTCTAACATTGTCTTCTTTGACTAATGGTTTAAGTGGTGGTTTTGGTTCCCACACGGCTCAACACTTTCCGTTTGTGCGTTCGTTCGTCCGTTGTGTTCGAATGTTTATAAAGTCCCCTAAAAACATATCCTAGTTCAGGAGCTGTTTTTTTTTTAATGAAAAAAGGGAGGAAAGCCACAGCCATGAAGAACAAAATTAACTAAAATATTGTGATAATGAACTTTAGAAAAATGGTTTTGATCGGTATTGCCAGATATAGTGGGTAATTCCGCTTGGAAGGTTGACAATACCGGTCAAGCATTTTAGAGAAACAAATCACAAGTAGTCAGTACCACAGCCTTAGGAGGACTTAACCCGCTCGCTTATCATGAGCCAAACTTCCATACTGAACGCACTTGTATCAGAGCTCGTTATTTTAGCCGTAATTATCATATAACATGTACCTATTTTCTTAATCTTCGACTTCAATGCTTTCACTATCGTCGGACTTGTCAAAGACAGGAAATAAGATTAAGCTAAGAAGGTAACCCTAAGAATCTGTTAATTTTTATTTGAGTCGATTTGTGTTTAGGATTTCATGGAATTAAAAAATGTCTGTCCTGCTGTGATAAAGGTGTGTTTGCTTGAATTTTTGATTCAAGCGAGTAGTAGTTACACGTTCAGCTTTAGTTTTCTAAACAATTCACACAAATCTAGCCGTAAACAAGTTTGCCATTGATACATTTGTGTAAATCAAATATTCTTAATTGTGCATTATTTAAATATTTGTGACTTATTGGCCATTCGTGTATTAATTGAGTAATATTATATTGATTTTGTTTTAATTACTTCTTGGGAAATCGAATCGACGAATAAACTTCCGACTAACGAAACTTCAAGAACAATAATCGATTATAAAAGTATCTACACTCTTATAGATTGGCAATCCAATTGAGTTAAGGTTCGAAGTTCTTATGTTTAAAGTTTTAAACTTACTCTTTTTTTAACCGTCTTCAAAAAGTTCTCAATTTTATTTGTTTTCTAACTTATGGTCGATCGGTTTATTATCTGTAAACCTTCAGTAACTTCCTAAACTTGTTAAAAAATAAGACATATAATTTGTAAATAGACTGTCTATCTATATCCAGATTAAAACAAATAAACACACAAAATAAAGTTAAAATGAACTTCATACATAACTACCTAGCTAAAAAATGTTATTTAGTATCAATAAATGTATATCCGAAGAAATAATACATGAAAAAAATATAAAATAATAATAAAAATTGTTATTCAATTTAATTATGTAATCGAACCAATAATTAATTAATTAACCAAATAATTAAGGATGACATGTAAACTTAACGTAAAATTATATTAAATAAATATATGATTATAGAAATTGAAATATGTTTACATAATATACATAATATACTATGTGTATATAACAGGAGATATTGTTATCAATACAAAATGTAAAAGAACTATTATTATGTAATAGTTTAACCTGTACTGTTAATGTTATTTATACTATTAGTTTAATATTCACTAATCAATGTAATATAAATAACTATTGTAAAAAAATCTGTGCCCAAACTGTGCCCTATTTTACATTGTGGAATGCAAATAAATAATACTGAAGTACTGAAACAAATACATGCTTACGTTCTCCAAGCGTTATTCGGGTAAAACATGCTTACGTTCTCCAAGCGTGATTCGGGTAAAAAAGCTTAATAATACGGGTCAGATAAGAATACGGGTTACCACACTATCTTTCCAAGAAAAACATTTATATACAGTCATAGAGGGTGGCGCGAATGTTCCCGATGCCAACATACCACTCCCGCGCAATTGCGATCATGCGCTGTTAAGGACCTTACCCTTTATGGGGCTCCGTCGATATATTCGACACCATACATTTTATCGATTTATTTTGAAACTAATCGGTATCTGATACTGCGATAGCTAATATTAGATTCAGACAGCGCAAAGCAATTACAAAACGCAGAATTTTAAAAAAATATGGCCGACAGTGATCACTATCTCATGTCAATAATTCGCTAATTTCTGGTGTAAAAATATTATACTAGAAAATTTCCGCGAAAAATGAGTAAAAGGTAAGTTTTCTTTTATGATTTGTTCTAAATATTACAAATATTGCATCTAAATTGGTATTTTAGATATTATTACGTTTTTACATATTGATTCAATTCAAAAATTATGATGTCGATATTTTCGACACTGCCCGTCTAGGGTTGACGCCATACTCCAGCCCTTCATTGTAATTCATAGAATTTTTTAAATTGTATTTATTTTATTTTTTGCATTATTGGTTCACATTATTGCATTTGAAAAAAAGCTTATTTGGTTTATTGCTTGTTTAGGTGGAAAGTGGCTTGTTAAATTGGAAGATGTTCTCGCAGATTTATTTGCTTTGTCGGACGGCGAAAATTCCGAACACGGCAATGAGAGTGAGGAAGATGAAAATGGCATAGCATTGCAATTTCACACTTACCACCACAGAGCTTCACGAAATTTTAGATGGATCTAATCTGAATTCACAGTCAACATCATCAGTTTTAAATGTTCCGTCATTTTCTAATATGGACACCACCACAGGTAGTACTGAACCTACTCCTACTAATTCTAGAATTTGTTCAATCACAGGCCTGTTGAACCTGTGGTTACGCAATCTGATGACTTACATAGCACGGAAGATAGTTCAGTGATAGTCAGTGGAAAAAAGTGCAGTGTCCATACATTCCGCCAGTTGAGAAATTCGATGACATTTTACTGAGACCATCACAGTTTTATCCCAATCGATATTCTCCTGGTGCATAGTTCAATGCTTTTTTCAATAATGAAGTTCTATTGAACATAGATGATCATGAAAAAGAAGTAGGAAGAGCAACCAGGTAAATCACTAAATAATAAGAATTTTGATCCTAAACAAACTGTCGGAAAAAGCGTAGCATATCAGCAATCAGCTACCGGAAAGGAGAAAAAACATCCTTCAATATAAGCATCAGTCTTCATCAGACTCTGAGATTAAATCGATTTTGGAGTCTGATCAAGAATTTAAATAATGCCAAATTAAGAATATTTGATTTTCACATATGTATCAATGGCAAATTTGTTTACGGCTAGATTTGTGTGAATTGTTTAGAAAACTAAAGCCGAACGTGCAACTACTACTCGCTTGAATCAATAATACAAGCAAACACAGCAGGACAGACATTTTTTTATTCCATGAAATCCTAAACACAAATCGACTCAAATAAGATAATATAAAAACCGGCCAAGAGCGTGCCTGACACGTGTAGGGTTCCACCCTAAAAAATGAAGAGCGGATGATGTTCTAAGCATTGAAACTTCATTAGCAAGTATTTTGTACAAAATTTTCCTAGTAGGTATAATTTATAATAAATGCTGTTATTATTCACTAAAACTATAAAAGCTTACTTAACATAGCATAACATGCAAGTATTTTAGTCCTCAATGAAAAGAAAAACTAAATGTATAAGATTATCTGTGCCTTATTTTAGACAAAGTAAATGCGAGATCTTACTGAATACAGAAAAGTTCGATTTTGCAAATGAAAATGTTTTCTTTGTGTAAACGCCAATTTCTACAATATAATGGGGCCCTCACTTAACCACTCTTTCAAAGAGGCTATGTTCTGCACTTTATGTCGGAAAGTCGGTAAGGAAAGTCCGCCAATTAACATACATATGATGATACTGCACGTCTTGTTTACTTTAGATATTTCCACTGTGCAGATACATAATGTTTTTTCATACTGCATAAGAAAGCTACATATTTATAATCTACGTATTAATGAATCACTTAAACACCTATTTTAGGAAATTAACATCCTGACGGTGCCTTGTCAGAATGTTTAAAGATGCTTTCTTGTTAAAAATACTTGGTAAAATGATGATCCTCCTCGAAAGTTTGAAATTTCACTTGTGTATTACTTTTATTTTTATTATTATTTAACATTTATATATTTACTGATGATTTTAATTATTATCACTGACGGTGATACTTTTTATACGATATTATTATTGTATAAAACTTTGCTGAAACTGTATTAAGTATTTTATGAACCAATTTTGTAGTTGTACATGCGAAAAATGTATCGTCGCTTGTTTCGTTTATTATTTCTAAGATGCCTGGCAATTCTGAGCATTCCATGCTCGCCCATAACTCTTGCTAATGGTGGCCTATGTGTTGGGTCTTTCGGCTCTCTTGATATGGTTGATATGGACGGTGACCGGCGCGTGCGTCATGCTCATGAACGAGTGTCGTTGTTCGAAGCTGGTCATTTCTGGACTATAGCTACCTAATATGTAAATATATATAATACATAATAATTATAAATTGTGTATCACATTGTCCTAAAAGCCCTTAGAGGATTCGAACTTCCCGGCACCAGCCAGTTCGAGTTATAGGTAAGTCAGGGAGACTTGCTTGAGCTATTGCTTATACTCCATAATCAATCTGTATAAGCAATATCCTTACCTTATCTTTCTATCTTCCCTTTCCCATCAATATAAACATAATTTTCCCATTTGATTCCCAAGTGTCCCGATGACGGCAATAGGCCTGCAACCTATTACGTAAATAGGACTAAATCTAATCAGCTAAATATAGACGTTGATTACCTCTTCAGTGATACAGGCGTGAGTGTATGTATGTGTTATTTTACTCAGATTATTAGATTTACTGTACTCATATTTAATTTGCGCTTATAAACTATTTAGCAAGAAAATATTTAAAAAGTGTGTCCTTGTAGTTTTGTCTGTTCTTTTTCATATGAATTACGTATTGGAACTTGCTTTTTGCATCACGACTGACTCAGTATGTCTAACTTCCTGTCTTGATAATTCATAAATACCATCGTTGTTTTTATTGAAGTTAATAATTTTGATGTTGATTTATCATACCCATGCAAAATTACAGCTTTCTAGTATTTCCAGTATCTTAGCTAAACCAGACAAACAGACGAAAGAACATGGCAAAAGTAGGTATAAAGTTTTCTTCTTGCGATTACGGAACCCTAAAAAGCTGAGAGAAAAAAGGCCTTGCAATTCCAGGCGTGCCATACTTTACAAGAAAAAGTTTGCTGGCCCCAACTCTGAAATTTCACTTTTATTTAAATTTTTAGATACAAAGTTTAGATGTCTAAGTACAACATTTGTATTGTTACTGACTCCAGTTTATTTGCTAATACCTACCTTTTTACCAAATAAAATATGTTAAAGTTGTGTGTGTCGTTTTATATTTTTGTATTAAGTAGATACAATTAATCTCAGTAGAGATAAAATACATTAGGCACTATGGCATATACCAGCCATCATCATCATACAAAAGATAATCGCACAAATCACAAAATTTCTTTGTTTGGCGTTCGCCGATAGCATGTCAGAGTAACGATCGAAAGAGGTGACATTTTATAACCATATGTGTGACAAATTAAGCTTTACAGGGTAACACTATGGGACATTGATTATTATTGTTAGTCATGGAGCTTTTAAACTTAATTGGCAATACAATGACGCGATTACTTAATTTGCTGTTGTAAAGTAATCCCGTCGTTGTTATGGTAATACATGGCATGGGCTAGCTATAGTGATAGGTCCCCCTGACCTGTTAGCTTGCACCCCTCTATATAACAATCCTTTCCTTTTATCCTCTCTTTTCGTTCAGTATACTACCAATGTAAACACGATTGCCGAAATGTCCGGCCGATGGGTAGTATTAGTCTTGCCCCCTAGTACGTTAGTCAAATGTGTCTCTGCTATTCTCTGCCTACCCCTACGGGATGCAGGCATTAATGTGTGCATGTGTATGCTATTATAAAGTAAAAAACACTTTCATTATATAAGAATTTTGTAATAAATATTTTTGTAATAATGTTTTTAAGAATTTTGAAAGCAGCTAAGGGGTCATAAATGTATATAAAATTAGTAAAACGCCAAAGTGGTCATAGTGGTCTAGGCAGACCACATATTCATGACGAATAAGGTAACCAACTCATCAGAACGAGTTGGTTACCTTATTTGTCATGAATAATGCTGTATAAATAAATCATGACCAATAACTGTTCATAATGTATGAATCCCATATGAATTTAGTTGGTTTGACAGTCACATCGGGGCTGTTTCATAGGTGGTGCCTGATAGGTGGCACATGAGTTGTTGGTGGAAACGTTTTATTACGTGTACACAGAAAATCAGATGGAATTGTGTAAAGTAAAAAAACACCCAGAAATTCCTTTATTCTAAAGTTTGTTAAAATGACCTCTTTTTAGTTTTTTATATAGAAATATTTAAGTCAACACATTTTATATACTTTTCCAGTTAAAACCTTAATAAAAGTGTATCTAGAGTCGGGACAAAGTATTCATAAGTATGAAAAAACCAACATGTTACTTTTTCCGATGTCTGCTATGCGTACTACTAAATATTTAAATATTATAAAACTACAAAATGACAATCACAAAGTGGTAAGCATTGCGTCATATAAGCGAAATATTATAAGTTTATAATAAAATCCACAAAAAATTTACATCTCGAATTTCACTATCGTGGATTCGAATACTCAACGATTTACATTTCATTTTAGTTTATGTAGAAGTATTTGTGCACGTTGCTATATATGTAGCATAACCTAGGCACAAAATCAGCTCGGTAACAAAACGAGCCCGAAATGTAAATGAACCGAGACGAATGTTGTAGTCCATAAAAGTAAATGGTTGATTTCGAAGTTCGCTCTGCCCCTGGACATTTTTTCCTTTACATTTCCAACATTTTATCGCATTCATGGGCGCGTGTCAGCGAGATTTCAATACGAGCACAAAATATTCGGGTTTGTTAAGAGTTTATTTTTGGAGGCAAACATCTTGTGACAACAATGTTAAACTGAGCCTCGTTTAGAAAGTATCTACGTCATTATCGTTAACAAAAACAGTTTGCTAACGATAAACGACCAACGGATTACCGTTTCGTATGAAAATTAATGTGAAGAGTAACTGTCGCCGTTATAAACAGTAATAATGATTTTCACGTGTATTGTATACGTAAAATACTACAAACAAGTAAACAATTGTAATGACCAGCGAGAAAAGGAGGCTCGAATGGTTCCTTTATGTAATTTCCTCTGAAATTGCCGCAATAGCAGGACTTGATTGGGTTAGCCTCTTACCGTCCACTCAGAGAGAGGTCTTTAAGTCTAAATGTGATTGCATATTGCCTTTAGTACATACTTATTACTTTATTCTTATATAGTGAGTTCTGATTTTTTTTCTCGTGTTAACTTAATAGAAAGGAGGTGAATAATAGGAAAACAAGTTTCCTATCGAAAGGTTTTTAGAACTAAGATTAAATATTTTTATTAAATGATGTCTTTTTGACATTAAACACTTTGATATTAAAAATAAAGATTTAACACTATCTGATTTTTAATATTTCAAACACTATCATTACATTAGGAACGTAACTGATTTATGAAGGATGAAGTGGTGCAACATACCTGGACCCGTTCCGAAAATTGAACTGTCCCCAACTCCGCGATAGAGCAATCGTTATGTTAAACAGTGACGTAAACGAAGACGAAGACGTGAAGTAAAAGTGGAGTTACATAATATATGTAACAAATATGATACGGTAACGGTCTTGAGCTTCTGAATTCATTTTAAAAGTACTCACTATATTTATAAACACATAGATGCAAACTGTAATTGCACAAAATTATATATAAACATATATAACTACTGTGTTCGTACTATTAAAACGAAAACGAGAACGAGAACGAAAACTAGAAAAATATTGTATATGGAAGAAACAAATTCCAAAATACACTTTGAAAAATTATTGCAAGGTCGGAGAGTTCGGCTTGTTTGTAAAATATCGAATTTAGTGTCGCTGTCGTAAAGTTTCATTTACTGGCTAATTGTCGTATCTTTCCGGTAAAATGCATCGAAAACGTTGTTTGTGAGATTGGAAAAGTTTATAATAGGGTATTGTTTGTGTGCTGCAAGTTTCATGTAGGGGAAGTAATATATCATTTAGAAAGGTAATGTGAGTATAATATGAGGTGTGTGGGCAAATATCTTAATTACAAACTCGACATATCGGAGCGCCACACTCGATACGGCGCTGATCGATCACCTCGTGTAACTAACTAGAGCTATTGAAATACGATAATGCGAAAAGTACTTATATCCCAAAGAACTGCTAATAGGTGGAATGAAAATTTTCTGACAAGTTGAATGACATTTAACTAGAATATGGTACAGAATATCTAGCTTATCTTTATTTCAGTGGTAGAGCCATGCTTAGGCACGAATGGGCCAACTCGACCGGTGCGATACCACGGCCTCACAGACAACCGGTTGTGAAGTAACGCTTGCGTTGCATTTCCCCGAATTGAGTGAGGTTTCCGGAGGCCCAATTCCTCCTTTTTTCCATCTTCTTTCTCCTTTTTTCCATCTCCTCATCCCTCCTATCTTCTTTCCGCTCCCTGCATCCCCCATCCCTCATCACCCTCAAAGGCGGGCAGCGCACTTGAGTTGCAAGTGTCCATGGAAGGCGGTGTCACTTACCATCAGGTGACCCGTCTGTTCGTCTGTCCCCCTATAGTATAAAAAAAAAAAATTGTTTTCTTAGTATTTGCGTGGTAGTACAGACTGATTGTTGTGAAGAGTCTGATGAAATAAACGGATACTAGAAACGAAAATGGTGCATTCTTTATACTCCTCCGTTTCATATTAATTAAGAGTTGTTTGTTATACAACACTTTTATTAAGACGTTATTGCGTGTACCAGCAATCGGCCATGTTAGGAAATAGTGATCCATTGCGGGATAAGAAAACCTCCCGTTTTTAACAGGGGTTAATGAATTTCTTAAAAGATAGGACACCGTCTAGTGCAGATTCGTCCGTTAAACTCTAAAACGTTATAGTAGGGGAGAGTACCGTCGGTAACTCTAACCCATCGATTACCAAGATGATATCGATACTGCGAGGGCTAGGATAAAAAGTGACGATGGAAAGATAAGTCAAAAAGTAGAACTTGATAAACAAGACTTAAAAAATTTGGTGGCTCTCTGAGTACCGACCAGGTTCCGCCTAGACCGACCAACTTTTTTAAAAACGTACCTTTTTGTATTCTCCTACTACTCTCCAGTAACGGTGTCATCTTGGTACTCGATGGGTTAGGATTACAGACGGTGCCCTCCCATTCCATTGAACCAGACGATGATTCATTAAATTTCTAAGAAGTTAGCGCTCGGAATAAGTAGATTAAAAAAAAATCTAAATCTATATAATGAACTTCCTGTGTTTTTTTAATGACGTTACATTACATTCTTGCGCAGTCGGGTTAAAAAAAATCAAATTCTCTTAAGTAAATTAGATTCAGAGATCACAACTATTGGAAACTTGATGTTTATTGGTATCCTAATATTACCTTCGTTCCTAAACTGCCATTTCAAGTTACCGTTCTTGGGTCCTTTTATATAGCAAGATAATAATTTAACATTGAAATTGGTTTACACTCGAGGATTTAGTGATCAACCACACTAATATCCATAAATAACGGATGGGTACCCAATTACAGCAACGGTTTTTGAAAATCGTCATTTTAATTGAACACCATTTCCACTCTCTGACTGCCATAAGGTATTACAAAAGTATAAGCTACGAATCATTAACTTTTCTTTTCATTTCCGAAGATTACAGAGTGACGATTATCGGACTTTTTGTATCCGCCGACAGAAATTCTTATCGAGTAAGTCATTCACAACTCCAGTGTTACAAAAGAATCCCACTTTACAAAAACTTACGAGTATAGATCCTAAGTATTCTGCTATTGTGATCTAAGGAGATAAAAAAGTGATTTGATATCCAACAAAAATGGTTTGAAGCCACCGCAGACTCTAATATTAAACTAAAACTCACATTATTAGCACAGGATGATTTTGACGAGGTAAGATTTAAATGGTTCCTGAAAATAGTGAAATGAAATTTACGAAGTAAATCCTAACATTTTGTTACATTATCTTCTACAGTAGTAATATATTAAATTTAATAATAATTTTAAGATTACCGAACCAAAAATATAAAAACATCAAATAAATATAAAGACGACAATATATTGTCCATATTGTCGTCTTTATATTTATTTACTGTTTAGAAACAATTATAGATATGGCTTAGCTTGGCAGTTTTGTTGTTATTTATCCATACACACATGTTCTGTAAATAACAAAACATGATAGGTTTAATCTGTTACAAAGGTCATCAACAATCACTACAATTTAGATTATATTTCGCTTTCCTGCCTCCTGTTCCTTATTCTTCTGTTTTCATGTTATTGGACAATTAGAACGTAATAGTATTTTTTTTTTTGAAAAAAATAGCTTGAGTCAAAACTTTATATTTTATTTGTTACAGGGGAGAGTATGGAAAATGCATGGAGAGGTGAACAATGACAGCATGTCCCCGCCGCGAGCGATGACCCTGCAGGGCGAGGCGGGTCACGCGGCGGCTGCGACGGTGGGGCGCGCCGGTCGCTGCGCTGGCTCCCGACCACGCTCGATGCCACATTTTATAGAACATTTCACGCTTATTAGGCTATGTCTACAATATCTACAGGTGATATCATATTTATACCAAATCACCGACACCTCCACGCCGCGTGTGCGCGTTAACTTAAATTTTTCAAAGCGTCCGCTAGTCAAATTAAAAACTGTTTGGAATAATATGTTTAATTTTCGAACTAGAACAGTTTATTGTGATATTAAAGCGTTGTTAGTGAAGACTTTAGTGCAATTATTCATTGTTGCCAAGAGTGTAGTGAGTGCGGTGCGAGCGCGTTGGTGCTCGCGGCGCAAAGGCGGTGCGCGTCAAGCTCACACATTGTTGATACTGTGGCTGAGCGGCTGCGGTGGGTACAGTGAGGGGCGACGAGACAGTGACTTACACATCGGAGGTATCTTCCCCATGGAAGGTGAAGGCGGGTGGCAGGGAGGCCAGGCCTGCAAACCCGCCGCCGAGCTCGCACTCGCCGATGTCAACGCGAGATCTGATTTATTGTCCGGCTTCAAATTATACATACACAGCAATGACAGCAAGGTATTGTTAATTCATTAATTATGCGTGAATTAGGTGTATAAATCTTTTTAATGTTTCCCAATATGTGCGCAAGGTCTAGAAAATAAACTGCTTCCAATGTAGTAGTAATCTAGAAAATAAACTGCTTCCAATGGAATGTATATATATGATAATTTTGTAATGTGGCCGAATGTGAATTCAGTTCGTAACTAAGAAAATTTACATTATGTAACTTGATTTGATGTTATGTAAGTTCGTTACTAATGTGTTGATAAAGATGCAAAATTAGTTATTTGAATACCACTGATTTTGTACACATGTGATCACATCTTTGCGTATCATAAATTATGTAACATGGTAAGGATTATAACCTTTTATCAATCTCCAGAGGAATTACCCATCAACCTCATACATGTATACTATTTAAGATCAGAAATATTTGTCCCCCAACGTCTCGATTAAATTACACAATGTTATGAACCCCTTGAAAATTATTGTTAAACAAAGTTTATATTTAATATAAAGTGGCAAATATCGATCTAATCCATTATATTGAAACCAGCCATCTGTCCTTATAATTAACAAAAAGGGTTTCGTATTTCTATCCAACAGAAGGGTGCCCATAAATCCAAGTGAACTAAAATCATGGGCTTATGATATTGCCGAGAGGGTAAGACTGACATTCAATTCAATTATTGAGAATTTATGAATGGTTCAGGAAGAAAGTTTTATTGAACCGACTTTCCGCGGTGGTTTAAGGTAATTTCCGTATTATAGATTTATACTTATTTAAAATTGTATTTATTACCAGAAACAAATTAATAATCCGATCAGTTCTTTATTGATAACAGTCTTTATTGATTACTCACAAATATTGCGAAGAAAATGTGATGTCATAAAGGGAATTAATAATAGGGAATTATTTGAGGCAAGCGCTTCGAGGGTTATAACGCAGATAAGTATGTAGCCTGCCCATATTAATAGCCTTGGATGTTATCGCGTTTCCTTATATATGTATATCTTACCATTATTACAAATGCAAAAGTTTGGATAATAGTTTGCTATTCGATCACGTTATAACCGTTATCTGGATCCAGATCTGGACTAAATTAGACACCGAGGTAAATTATAGTCGGGAACAATATTTAAGCTTACTACTTTTTACCCTGAAAAAATATAGGATTCAAAATTTGTTTTCATAGTTAAATAATTAATGCCAAAGATTTTTTTTTACAAGAGTTGAAACATGGGTTTCATCGCGTTACCTTACTATGTAGGAATAATATAAAATGTACCTAGGCTGTACTATTATACATTTATGCAGGTGGTACAGGTTACTTAGACACATGTCTGACTTAATCAGTCTGAAGATTGATACGCAGTTGTTATCAACCGAGGCCCAATATATTTATATATTACTATTTACTAAGAAGTATTTACTTTTGTTACCTACGTTTTCTGTTTCTTTTACTGCTCATATACTTTTTAAATGGTTTTACAAAATATATGATGAAAATTTGAAAAATTTGCCTTAAATATAATTATTATATCAAGCGGCGGTAGCGTGATGGCTGAGGCGTCGGACTTGCGATCAAATGGTTGCGTGTTCAAACCCAGTACACTACCGCCATAAACCCCCCCTAACACAAGCATTTAGGTAAGCTGGGGGGGTTAACAAAAGAATACTAGTAATGTGGAACCCACGTTGCTAGAATTCTTAAAAACAAATCATTCATCATCATCATCATCATTTATTTATTTAATCAATGTGTGGTTAGTGGTGTATTTTCTGATTTTATGAAATGTAGTAAAATCATTCCATTATATAAATCTGGTACTACTTCAGACCGATTAACTTTAGACTAATTTCGGTACTACCAGTGTTTAGTAAATTTTTTGAAAAAATAATTTATGATCAAATGCACAGTTCCTTTTATTAAAAAAAATAAAACAATTAACAAGTGATTAAAAATTTTGATGCAGGAATCGACATCTGCCAGCGTGGTGGTGGTGGACATTTGCCAGATATCATTTTTTATTCGTAATTGTCAAACCTTACTCGTTGTAATACAATCAAAATTTGAATCATTTGCATCTAAATTCTTTGTTTTATTTTGTTTTAAAAAACAAAATTTTTTTCATTAGCAAATTAAGTATAAGATCTTAAGAATACTTTATTTTTACCATTAACAGCCACCATTTCTATTTGTCACCTACGCCAACATCGCCCATATCTGGTAGAGATGAAATATTAAATAGACCGTATGAATATAAAAAAAAAATAGGTATATCTCACGTCCAAAGATTTTAGTACAATAGTTAAATAAGTAAACGATTTTAAAAAATATTTTACTGATTTAAAATCTAATAATGTACTAATATGATACAATTACTAACAATATTCTAAAAGTTTATTGATGTAAAAGAAAAAATCGGAGCGAAATAATCTTAATTTACTATATGTAATATTTTCCACTTTTGTCAATTTTACAAAACCTTAAAAAGGGAGAAAGAAGAAAAAGATTATTCACTTTACAAACCATAGTTAGAATATCATTTTATATGAATACAACAGTCCAAAAGTCAGAACATATTCTTTTGCAAAACAACGTAGATATGAGTTGCGTTCAATCAATAACAACAATACTGAATATTCAGCTGAAACAAACGTTTTGATTGTGACAGAAAATGTAAAAAAAAATTACGACCACACTGGCCGAAATATCATAAAAAATGTAATACGTTTTCAAAACCTCGCTGTAACTCGTTCTACTATAATGTGCCATTTAGTTTTATAATAATACATTTTTTTATGATAATGCTAGTACATCCCTAGATTGAAAACAAAACAAAAATGTCAGTAAGGAAATAAATTTTGCAATATACACATACAAAGGTTAAAATGAAATTACAATTAACTTTTTATCATAATAGAAGGCGATAATTTTCGATTTTGTAATTATAAAAAAAAATGACTAACTTGTAAGTAAATCAAAGCTCATAATATCTGTGCATATAATGAAATGGGTACCATCAATGAGTTTTATTTTATGGAGCAAAGCAAAATATAACCCAAATTCGAGCGTCGTGGCAAAACGTAAACAGGATAAAATGAAATTCTATGAAATTATACTAAATAAATCAAATAAAATATCTTAAATAGTCCCACTAAATCGTAAACAAGTATCATGTATTCTCAAGTAGGTTCCTACAAGGGAGAATTGAATTAGATTAAATGGGCTGGAGTAATTATTTATGTAGGCGGTCTTTCCTTATCTGATAAATGTGGTCAAGTTCCTAATTAATTTAAAAGTCTTTGGATTACTACAGGCGTATGTGCTCTGTTCATTACATTCAATCGGGGACCCGTTTGAGAGTTTAATTGAATAATAGTCATTTTAAACAATTTTGTTAGTCATGAATATGAATTTCCCAGTGAAACTCAATGGAAAGGTCTATATATTTTCTGCTTTGTGAACCTTCTTTGAGAGCGGTTTACATTAATTAATTCTTATTATTCTCTGAATTAATGAAAATATTTATATGTGTAGAGCTTTCTATATGTAGTGAGTTTCCATCGTACGCGGTTATACGCAATCTAGGTAATCTCAATTCTAAAACACATGTAACTAACCGAAATGTCAATAAATTATTATTATTATATAAATTACATTTTTAATTATACCATATAAATAAAAATTAAATTTAAAAATATAAAAAATAGTAGACCACCGACATCGGGTACAGGGACCAAGACACCGGTTGGTTAGGGCTCCAAAGATAGGAACCTCCTGACAATGCGGGCTGTGTCAAGGAGAACTGCCTTCTGCATCAGTCCCTTGATCCAACCATCTAACGAGAGCCTCTTAAGGTGTTGGTCGAGACTCTTAGCTATTAATCTGTGATTATTATTATTATTATTAATCTTCATTAATTCGTCGTGAAAAGTTCATAAATAAATTGCACATTTTTATTGAACTCAAAACTTTTTTTTTGAAGGTTAAACCTAATCGTATAACTACAGAGATGTAATTAGTCATTAATGAGAATTTAAATTCCATTTTTTTTTTTGTTTGAGGGGACAGACACAGACGGGTCACCTAATGGAAAGTGACAACGGCCGTCAAAGTCAAAGCATTTATTTCAAATAGGCTCAAAAGGCACTTTTGAACGTCAACATTTACCTTTATATAGAACTGATTCTAGTCGCCCCTTCCAAAATATAGTTTCGTATGGAGAAGAATGGGCAAGAAACTCCACCGTTACTCCGCCGCCCATAGACACCTGCAACTCAAGAGTCATAAGTACTCTGCCCGCTTTTGAGACTGAAAAGGGCGGGGGATGATGGTAGGGAAAAAAGGGGAGGGGAAGTTGGGATTCCGAACATTCACTCGCCCCCTGTAGAAAATCGGAAGACAAACAATTTTACAATGGTATATGCCATCAGGCTCATTTTTTTTTTGCGATAGGGGGCAAACGAGCAGACGGGTCACCTGATGGTAAGTGAATACCGCCGCCCATTTATTATTTTAAGTTATTTTTAAATTTTAATTTATATTTATTATTTAATAACACAATAAGACACTTGTTTGCAAAATAAGGTCAGAATTAACTTATATGTCAACTTTGATCGTCAGTGTGAGCCGGGACTGGGCGCCAGCGTTATGTACAACCTCCTGTACAATCCTCCGCAAAAGTTGCTACTGCTCGCCGGATGTTCTACAGTATGCACCACAGTTGCAGAAGCCGCTAAAATGTGGAATCTTATGGTCGTAAGTATTTTTGTAGCTCAATCATATACAATAAGAACATTTTAAGGCTCAATTCTCACGAAATCTCCATTTAAGCAAAATCATAAAACTTGTAAATAACGGTCCGTCCTAAAGTTACATTATTTCTTATTCAAACAACTTTAGGATCCGAGACCTTAACTTCCGTATATGAGTTTTAAGAAGTAGTATGTACTTTTTTGACACGTGTCAACGTAACTGGGATTAGTTTAATTTAATATTTTGTTTATGTGTGATTTGTGCTTATATAAAAATAACAATTTCACAATTTTTATTAAATATTAAAAGTATTAGTTTTTAAATTTTTAATTTTCTTATTTCTGTGTTTTACAACTGATCATGATTGTTAATATGTACAAATAACATAACTCATTGTAGTGAATTAATAAATCTGTTTATGAATATTGAGCTAGTACAATATTTTATACGCAATGGGACTTTTTTACCATAGTGACTCCACCATAGTGACTCCACTTTGCCTGATGGAAAACAATAAGCGGAGTCAAAGAGTGGTGGTCACCATCCTCATTGCATGTCTAGTCAATGCAGCATGGTGACCCACACTATGGCGGCCTGGTAAGATGTTTTTTTCACGCCCCGTTTAAAAGACCTGGGATCAAAGTGGGAAGGAAACGCATGCGCTGGTATCGAATTCCAGGCTTTCACTGATTGGCACAGGAAAGAAGAGCCAAACCGTTTAGTTCGGGTACGTATATTTTCGACGTTCAAACGGTGACTCCTCAGGCGAGCACGTGTAGTCCTGTAGAGGAAGGGAGAAGGTGGGACCAATTGGAAGAGCTCGTCAGAACACTCCCCGTGGTGTAGGCGATAGATGACAAGAGACTGGGTGACCTCAGGACAGTCGATAATGCGGACTGCAACCGATCGAGAGCGTCTAGCAAATACTGCGCATCGCTGTCCCAGAGATGAGAGCAGTACTCCACGCAGGAGCGAACCTGGGTCTTGTATAAAAGACACAGTTGCTCGGGCGAGAAGAACCGTCTGACCTTGTTCAATACGCCCAGCTTTCGTGAGGCCGCCTCAGTGACGCTCTCGATGTAATCGCGCGGATTGAGATCCCGGCAAATATCCATACCCAGGATACTAAGCCTATCCTGCAGTGGCAGTTGAGTGTTCTGAAGAGTAGGAAGTGGAAGGAATGGAGACTTTTTGTTTGAAAACGACGCCTGTGTTTTCTGGGCCCAGAACTCGACTAGATTCTCACAACCCCATTGAGGAATGCGGCTCCAGACCCGGTCGAGCTCAGCGACAAGCTCCTGTCGTTTTCCCTCAATATCTGCCAGCTTGGCAGTAGAATCTACATAACAATCTACATAACAATGTATATTGCCAAGGGACTAATTAATTATTACACTCAAGTCATTATTAGTAAGTTAAGTCACGCTTGTATTTAGTTTCGTTCGTGAAGTATTCATCAATTAAACTTAAAGGCTTTAAAAGTAACTAATGTAATTTATAATGATACCTAACGAGCCCTTTGACCTTTGTTAAATGACTTTTCGCCTTACTTAAATATTTTACTTTTACATAATAACAATGTTTAGCACAATAATGCCGCAGGCGAAAACAGCCGACTAGTAAAGAAAACAAGCAGGTTTTTTTACCTACAGAATGATAAGAAAATTATACTGTTATTTATTTTAATCTAAATAGGTACTAAAGTTAAGATTAAACTAAGATTTAGATGTGTTTAAAACAAAGAAGAAAGGAAAGTCTTAAGCTTACGTCAATAAACTTGTTTTAGCTGTGCTACGGTGCATCATCGCCGGCATTGTCAGACCGGGCCCGCTTTCCGACATTATTTCGCACTCATCCCTCGGCCACCGTACATAACCCGACGAGAATTAAACTTATGCAGAAGTTTGGCTGGTCCAGAATAGCTATCCTACAACAAGCTGAAGAAGTTTTTATATCGGTAAGTGAACAAAACTATTAATTATTGTGTTTTATTACAGCTAAGGTTGTTAGACAGTTTACAAAAGCTGTCAATATAGCCTACAGACGCAAGCAAATACGATAGCAAAATTAATAGTATTATGCACTTGCAGCCCTGTAATAACGTGGAATGTTTTTATACTAGTCACATGCACTACAATTTGTACACTTAATTTCAAAGATTTTAACAGCTGTCTATTTAGTCACGCAGTCATCATGATTTTAAAGTTCTAAACTTAAGGTTACTTTTACAAAATAATATCTAAAATATAGACTATATTGTAATCTCTCGAAATATATTGACTAAAAGCAAAAATAAAATACTAATTATAACAATAACATCGATTCCATTCAATTAATGCTTTCAAGAGAGGGGTACTGGACAATCCTCGATAATTCGGAGGCAAGGGCACTTCACTAGTCGAGTACTGGCGAAGTGCTTTAAGGTACAAAAGATCTGAACCAAAATAAATTTGCATAATACTTCAGCAGAAAATAAAACTTATAAAATGAAATTTAATAATTACTAATACTCATGTGATTTTTGTATGCAACTAACTATACACGATACATAAGCGGTTTCATTTGCGTATTTCAAATCCTGTCTCATCTGTATAGTTCAAGCAATCTTCTAAATTAAACTTAGAAGATTTTTTGTTATGTATTTATTAAAACGCCTTTCTAATCTCTCAGGCAGCTCCAATAAAACTTTTTTAGTATAGGATAGGGTATTTGTGAAATAACAAAATAATAGTCTGTATGTAGAATACACATATTAGAGGAACGTCATACCTCAATCGTTATTTGTTAAAAAAGCATCCGGTTAGGTTGGTTTTACCATGTCTCCGCTAATAAAACATTTCTGTTTTATTGGCAAACTTAAATTTATTCCCTCGTCTCAAACCATTTCTATCGCCATAATAGATTTCAATTGCTTGGATATTGCGAAACACCTCATCTAGATAGCCAAAAAGAAATTATATATCCGGTCTCCAATTTGTTAGAGTTCCAATTTCAGTACAAATTAAGAGCTTTTAGACTTTAAAGAGTGTTATCTTTACAGTCTAGTAGGTTGCGATTATTCAACCTGTGGAGTACTGAACACGGCGATAATACACAATTATATCGGGAAAATGATTATGTGAAGGTTCCATATCGTGTCGGAGGTCACTTGCGTGACTGAAATTGTTCGATCGCAGTTGTTCGTATCGGCATCGAGTGGAGTATAACACGCAAAGCGCTTTGTCTGCCTATTGACAAACGTTCTTCATGATTGGCCTTCAACCGATCAACGATTTTGACTCAAATTGCGTATTTGAAGACTGCTGAGGCGAATTATCGCTTTCGTTCCAAGCGTCCGCATTTTAGAAATATAAAGAAATCGCCCGCGGTTAAGAGTCAAAGAATAAAATAGGAGAATTTGTGCGGTCCAACTATCGATATTTCAGTAAATGGAGCACTGCTTATATCAAAAGGAAAAGCAAGCAAGAAAATCGTAAAAGTACTTGAGATATCATAATTGTATATGTGTTATCATAAGAACCTTTTTTGAATAACTAATATTGATTATGTTATTATTTCTTTTTGAATATTATAATGCAAATATTTGTTTCTGATTTCTCTGATATCTCATAGGAAGATTACATTATCTTCAGATGGAAGATATTATTAAGTTTCTTTGCTATTTTCATCTTGTTAATTGTAAATTCAAGTTTTGTAAAAGCGAATAAATTAAAGCGCATAATGCTTCATTAAAATACAAGAGTAACAAGAGAAAACGGGATAATTTTACATAGATGTCAATAATCTTAAAATTACGTAACTTAATGGAAAATACTATCCTTGAACAGAAGAAACTGATTCTGTTTGTTACGCTTTTACAAAACTGATTATGCGATTGATGAGATAAATGCTGTCTTCGATGTATTGATAAAAGTGGATATTTGAACCATTTGAATAGACGTTCATCATTAGTACATATATTCACACCTATATCCCCTAAGGGGTAGGCAGAGGTAAAATACCCACATGTTGCCAATTAGAATTTGGTCCCACTAACGGAATAGGGACCAAGCCTATTGCCGTCAACCGGGCACTAAGTGACTGTATACTTACTGTCTGATAGAAAACAGTCCGAACTATAAGTCACTTTTTACGATGCCCATGAGAAGAGAGGGGGTAACTCCATTCTACTCTACCTAGAATACACGGCCAAACATTAGTACTTTGTACAAATAAGAGAAGAGAGGGTCGGAGGAAGAGATACCTCTTCCTCCGATCCTCTCTTCCCTTAATTAATACATTCATAATCAGTGCACAAAAATCTCAGTTTGTAGGTATACATCGTACGTATTCTTGTATACTATACACAAAAACAGAAATTAATGATACATTCGATATACAAGATGAGATAATAATACATATATTATATTAGATTATTATTACTTAGAGCATTACACATTTTTATCCACATATTTTAAATTGGAAAATTCGAATAGCCAATTTAAGCAGCACATCATACTGGCTCAATGCCTACGGTCCGAGATAGTTTAATATTTCATGTTCGTTTTACGCCGATGTTGACGGCATCGTAAAGAGACAACTACTAATTAGACGATGTAATACTATCTACCTTCAAGGATAGCTTAATACCTACCGATTTCTTGTAAACTAGTTTTGCTTTTAAAATATGTTAACAGTAATGTTGTAAATTAATACCACCTACCTACTAAACAGTGCAGTTTCTCAAAGCATATTGAAATGAAAGCATATTTAATGTAAAATATTTATGTCTGCGGAGACATGACAAAAAAAAAATTATTATTATTGTTTATAATGACGGGCGTGTTGCGTATGTGCGTACGTGTGTGCGTCTACAACCTTGGAACCACAAATGATTAGGGCTGTGAACTGAACACCACGTTCACCGCCTTCGAATCCATTTACAGAGGCCGGAGTTGGGCATTGTCGGTCCTTTATTTTTTTTTTTTTTTACGTGTGTAAACCCCCTCGGGCCGTCATGCCACCGGGGTCTTCAGTGGATCGGTGTGTCGGAATCGAACCGACTAAAACCACACGGTGTGCCATACTGCGCCTGAAGTAAGAGGGGTCCGGGAACGGCTTTAGTAAGTCATCCGGACCCCTCTTAGCGCCTACACGCACTATGCGAGCACCAACTGCGGGTAACCTATCAATAAGGTGACGTCCAGACACACGCGGCCCTCACCCCCTCACGGCTGGCCATATTGCGGATGGAAGGGAAAACCCGTCCCGACCACCCGCGGCCACACTCAGGGTGGCATGAGGCACTGGTAAGCGTGCTTCCGCCGCCCGGTTTGCCGGTGACGGATTGGGTCCGAGTGGAGATCGTCCTCCCGGGCCCTCTCCGCCGCCTCCTTCTGCGAGATGACATCCTCGCAGAAGGTAGCGACCGCGGTAAAACTTCTCTCACTACCGGCCATGGAGCGTACTACAGCCGGTAGTGAAAGATTCTCTCCGATGACTGCAGTGAGGGCCCAGAACTGTGTCGCCCACGCAGGGCTATCCACGTATGCTGGGCCGAGTCCTCACTGCAGTCGCAGTGGTGGCAGACGGGACTCAATTCCCTCCTAGCGACCGAGTGCAGGTACTTTCCGAAGAAGTGTTTTCCCTCTCCCTTTCCGCAGCCTCCACATAATAGTTTCACAGAAGGTGTCCACTGCATCCCATGACCTCTCGCTCGCAGGTCAGCCCCTATCTCTGTCACTAAGGCAAGGCTCTTCCCCACTCTATTTGACAGGGAGCCATACCTCCGCTCGACCTAATCACTGATTACTGGCTGGATGTAGTTAACACTAGAACCCGCCTGTCGTACTCTCTCGGCGCGGGCGGTATCCTCGCTCTCGCGCCTATTCACGCTATAAGTGACGCAATAGCCTTTGCCCCCAGGTCCCAGGGCAGTGATCCACAAATTGTTGTTTTTTTTTTTATATGTACGTAACGTAGTAAGAACTTGTGATACTAATTACTCTTTGCGATTACAAAACGACGTGACTGTATTGAAAAACTGGAAAGTTCTTCTTCTAAATATTCTTCCAGGGTGGATTTTTTAAGCAAAACGAACTATTTAGATACTTTCACGAATAATTATATTTATATAAATCTGAATACTTCTTCGTCGTATTATATATAATTTGTTTTCCGATTGTTTTACTCAATATCATTGTGTGTGATTGTGATTGTCAAGGACCAGCGCTTAATGTACTGTAAATGTACTGTCTCATATAAGTTGGTCTTATAGTAGTAATTAGTCATAATTATTTAAACATCACAGTCATAACAATGATATGATATTAATAATCACTCATAAATATAATTTTTTATACTTATGAGAGATTATTAATGTCATAATCCTGGCCCTGTGTTGTTTCACTGTTATGGTTATTTTTTATTATAGGTTAACAAACGAGCAGGCTGGTCACCTGATGCTAAGTGACTCCGTTCGAGCCGACCTATACGTGCCGAAGCATGGCTCTGCCGCGTTAATGTTTGTACCTGAAGTGCTTTTAATTAGATTATGTTGCACAGAAAGGTGATACAGGGACCAATAGAAAATGTGTATTCCTTCAACAATTTTCCAGTATTCAAATTTTAAAGTATAAAACATAATTATCTAATTTCTTCAAACCTGATCATACTGATAATACTCGTTAATATATATTTATTTTTCCATTGTATTTTAATTTTTTTTCAACCATTTCTGCAACATATTATATTATCTATAGTTGTAACAATGTGTTCTAGTGGCATGGTACGGTTCCTAGAAGCAAATAATTTTATTATAAATTTTAAGGAATAATATTTGGAATAATACCTGTACCGCGGAAGGCAAATATTTCACGAGTTGTCTTTTAAAACAATTATAAAAAATTGTAACTTAACAGAATTTTACACGAAACAATGTAACGGCCGAATATGCAGCGTTTGTAAAGTGAAACTTTTATTTATATTGTGCACGTCGGCAATGGTAAATGAAGGGCGTGTATAGAGTATAGTTGGGCGCAATGAATGGCCCGAGGCTTTTCACGCTAGTTTCTATGTAATTAGAGCGGCCTCGGTTTTTTCTGCATAAGTGGGTTTGAAACGTTCTTGCGCTCTTGTTTGGCTTTCAGAGTAGAGAAGAAATATTTTTGCCAGATTCCACGTATATAAAAACATTGGCGCCCCAAATATTTACCATGATAAGAATTTTTCATTTACCTTTTGTATTCACGGGCTTCAGCATAGAGAGCTGAAACGTTTCAATTTACATGCAAACACTTATTTCGCCGTCACTTTACTACTCAGGATTCGAGAAGTTAAGAAAATTTCGTTCAAGTTGAATTTCCTTTTAAATGAAGCTATCAAGGCGGTCCCAAGTTCAAGTGCGGTTTTTCGAATTAGTAATTTATTTTTGTAATGTAGGTATCTTACTTTGAATGTACGCTAAAGCCGCTAACGTTGCAAGTTTTACAGTGAAATATGGGCATCCATTGACATATACATTTACGTTGTTGATCAATATTCTTATATTCTTAAATTAATAAAATAATTTCCACTAGTCAATTCAAAGTCAAAATAATTGATGACAGAATGGTGATTAATTAGTTATTACACACAGCAAAAATATATGATTCAAAATAATAAGAAATTAGAAAGGCCTCACAACACCAAACACGGAGAGCTTTTAACTGCATGACCACCGACGAGCAAATAGATCCGATCACACTCGACTCTCATAGAAAACCGATTACGAAGCATTTTGCCGGAATTAGTGAGGTATCCGGAGCTGCAACTCTGAGTCTTCTCTTTTCCCTCCCTTCATCTAACCTCTCCTCCTGCCTATCTCGTCATCCTCTCTCTCCTTTTTCCTCTCCTTACAGTACACTTTAACGGTGCAGGACGGTGAGGACGGTGGTTGTCACTTATCATCAAGTGACCCGTCGAGGTAACCGACGCTTCATCGGCGTCTACCGTCTGGGGCCCATCACAACCTGACTCGTTATATCCACGGTCGTAAATTTAGTACACCCGAACATTCGACTCTTGTCAGTAATCATAAGCTTCGGCACGCCAAACAGTGAAGTCTAAAATATCTTGTCGGTGAATGGAATACAGAAGTGTGAACTTGGTGAAGGCATCCACTATAAGGAATACAAATTTATATCTAGGGTGTACATGAACGCTTTGGAATGGTGTGTTTGTTTTTTCCCAGGGGTAATACTCTGTAATGGAGCACGTGGGACTTGTTTCTTAGAAATGCATAGAATGCACGAATTGTTTCAGCCATGGAAACCAAAATTGTCTGAATATAAGATTGTCTTTTCAACTCCAATGTGTTCGTGTCACGGCTTCGAGACTTCTTACCGTGCGACGCCACCAGGCGGGGAGCAGGGGTATGGTGGACTGCACGGTGTCTCGCGATACACGCCTCCCATTAGGCCAAAATTTTATCCTAGGGCAAAATTCCCTCCGGCTCCTCGGGGTCCCCCAGATCCTCCGGGTCCTCCAACCGGCAGCTTATCTCTGGTACTCTGGAAATATTTTTGAAGGGATATCCGATTTTATGGAGACATACATGTATAACCCTGAAGATAAAAACATTTACAACGTTTTGATGCAAAAATCATCATGTACAAGAGAGAATGTAAGAAAAGTCATATATGTTTCACTTTTAAAACATAACTATAATTCATACATTCATTCATAATATACATTCCATTACTACTGAATGTTTGTCAGGTGAAAAAGAAACACAATCCACGTCTCTAAAATATAATTTAGAGTGCAAGTTAAACTTCATCGGATATAGTTTTGCTTTCGCGTTCAAGTTGTAGGGTGATTATTTTGTTTTAAAGAAATATAAGGAGTGAAAGGAATTTCTAGTGATTAGTTCACCATCCGTACAAACTGAACAAAGAAAGTTAGTAATGAGCTATCTGAACCATAGTTGACGCGAATAAAATATATTTACCAATGACGCGCGCAGAAAATTACAATGACAAAGACTTTATTTTGTAAAAGGTGTTACAGGTATACTGAATTTAGAAACAAAATTGCTGTTTATAATTGTTAATTTATTATCTTTGATAAAATTCATCCCACGTTTCATTTGTAATATCCGCTAATTTGTAAACTAAAGGGGACTTTATTGCAACAATCTTACATTTTAAAAATTTAGAAGCTAGTTTTTTACAAAAATACTTATAGATAGATAGATAGGTACTCTTTATTGTACACGTGAGGTATCAAACAAAAAAAAACATAATAATAGGTGAGTACAAATGGCGGTCTTATCACAATCTGCGATCTCTTCCAGACAACCTGATGGACTATACTGTAAAGAATTAGGTAATAGTGGTGCACAAAGAGTAAAAAAAAAAGATTAAAGAAAAAGAAATAAAAAAAATAAAACAATTATAAACAAAAATAAGAGATAGAAAAAGAACTAAGTAAAAACAAATTACAATTAAAAACAGGTAATATATACATATATATACACATACATACACATACACAAATACATATACACATACATAAATATATGCAATAAACAAGTATTACTGAGATAGGTAGTGATCCTTGACGAGCTTCTGAAAGACAGCTAGTGATTGAGCCCGTCGGATATCCTCTGGCAATGCATTCCAAATGCGTGCGGCTTGCACAGTGAACGATTTATCCCAAAACATTGTAGAGTGAGTTGGTATTTCCAACGTTAGATTTTCTGATGATCTCAAGCACCTATTGTGTGTGTCACGTATAAATGAGAAACGTTGCTTTAGGTAGATAGGCTAGATGGGTGAAACAAGATAGTATACAGTAGGGAAAGGATATGAGTATTCCGGCGAAGGCGAATGGGAAACCACTTGAGTTTAGTGCGGAATTGTGAGATATGATCATATTTGCGTAATCCGTATATGAATCTTATACAGAAATTCTGAAGTCTCTCAAGTTTATCAAGTTGGTCTTCATTGAGATCTAGATAGCTGACGTCGGCATAGTCAAGAATGGGAAGAAGAATAGATTGCACGAGTTCAATTTTAGTAGATGTTGGAAGAAAATTACGTAACCTTCTTAGAGAAGCTGCAGAGGCAAAGATTTTACGGCTGACATTTTTGATCTGGACACTCCATGAGAGGGTTTTATCGATGTATATCCCTAAGCTCTTTACGCTGTCACTTACAGAAATGGTAACGCCTTCAAATGAGATTTGCGGAAGTGTCGAGTTGTTAATCTTAGCAATATATCTTGGGCTACCGACAATTACTGCTTGAGTCTTCTTAGGGTTAACTTTGAGCCCAAACATGGTGACCCATTTGCTTATAGTAGATAAACCTTTATTGATGGTATCAATGCCATGGGGCACCATGTGAGAATTGGCTTGACAGTATATTTGCAAATCGTCTGCATAAAGGTGGTAGGAAGAGAAGAGATTGTTTGAGATTGTGTTAATAAATATTGAAAAAAGCAAAGATGATAAAACGCTACCCTGTGGCACCCCAGCAGCAGTGTCAGACCAGGTGGAGAAGTTATCATCCAGTCTGACACGCTGCCGGCGGCCAAACAGGTATCTACGAAACCAGTCAATAGCAGTTGGAGATATGTTGATAGAGTGAAGTATTGCAAGGAGAATGTCAAAGTCAACAGTGTTAAAAGCATTGCTGAAATCTAGGAGACATAAGACTGTGACTTTTCCATTCTCCATACCTGTCCTTATATCATCTGTAATGTTGACTAGAGAGGTAGTCGTACTATGGCCCGGACGGAAACCGGATTGGAACGGGTTCAGTAGGTTGTTTCTGCAAAGAAATGTACTGAGCTGATGGTAGATATGGCGTTCTAGAACCTTTGACAGAAATGGTAAAATTGAGATGGGTCGATATTCTGAGAAGCAGACAGGTTTGGGATTCTTTGGTAAAGGAATGAGTTGAGCATCTTTCCATGGTGATGGAAATACTCCGCTATCAATGGAAAAATTAAGGATATGGGTGATAACAGATAAAATCTCATTAAGGATGGGCAGGACCATATTACGACTTATAGAATCAGTGCCAACTGCATTAGAGGTAATAGACCGAATACTTTTCTCAACATCACATGCAGACAATTGACTAAGAACAAAAGGAATATAATCAGGGGTTGGAATTGTTGAAAGATAATTTAATGTATTAGTTTTAGTTGTCTCATTAAATATAGATGAAGTAGAGAAGTGCGGATTAAGCTGATTGATATCCAGAAAAGTAGGAGATGATTCTTGGCGCTGTTTTCCAACCCCTAGTGATCGCAGAAATTTCCAGACCTTAGCTGGGTCACCGTTTTCTACGAAGCTATGGATATGCTGGCGTTGTGCGTTCCTACACACCTTGTTGCAAAAATTTCGTAATTTTAGGTACTTCTCTTTGTTGTTATCGGTAGACCTTGATTTGTATCTAGACTTCGCAGCTGCTTTTAGAGCAATACTTTTTTTAATATCATCAGTCAACCAATGCTTTAATTTAATAGCTCGAACCGGTGCATGAATATCGTAGAGCGCTATGATATTAGTATTAAGTATGTCCACTTTTTTGTCGATAGATTCTGCTGTTAGAAGAGGGACCCAATTGATCTGCCTCGCATCCTCTCCAAGGAGATCGACATCCATGCTACTAAAATTTCGTTGCAAGAGAACTCTTGACTTTGCCTTGGGATGACGAATTTTATAGGATAGATAGAGAAGATCATGATAGGAGAAATCGTGTGCTGCGCATTGGCCATGCTTACCAACGTGATCTAGAGATGAGACAAGTATTAGCTCAAGAAGAGAAGGTATACAATTGGGAAAGTGGTGAGTGGCATTTAGAGGGAGAACAGATAAATTGCTAGATTCAACTATGGAAAGAAAAGAGGAAGATCGCGAATCATTTCTTAGAAGACAGGTATTGAAGTCACCCATTATAATGGTATGACTGTAAGATGGGGAAAGAGTTTGTAGAACATTTTAAAAGGAAGTGAAATAGTTAATCCGTAAGGAAGGACAGTAATAGACTCCTAAAAGTATTTTTATGTGATGCAGCTCAACTTCAACAAACAGGTGCTCACCGGCATTTAGTGGCGGTGGCTGTGAAGATACACTAACCACAGAGTGGGGAATGTAACTACGGAGGTAAATCGCAACACCACCACCGCCACCAGATGATCGATCATTTCTAATGAGTGTGAAGCCGGGCATAGAGTAGGAAGTAGACAGAAGACATGGCTTAAGCCAAGATTCTGAAACAAGAATAGCGTGGACATCCTTACAATCAAGGTTCGTCAGCATATCGGGGAAGTGAGCGGGAATACTCTGCGCATTTATATGAACGACATTAAAATTACGTGAAGCATTGGAAAATTGCATCTGAAGTGTATCAGCCAGACATGGAACACTAACAAAGCTATTGTCGTCATATGTTTGTCACTAAGATAGAATGTACGCCTCAAATACTATATCGCAAAACATTGATTCCTGTGGGTTTACGAACAAGATTATACGATTAAAAATTACGGCGATGGGCCACTAACAGGGCGGCTTGCTTGCCCTCTCAAATATAAAGGATAGGTAGCAGAAAGACTCCGCGTAACCATCTCTTGGCTCATGAATTATATTAGGATTATATTTACTGACAACATAATCTGAATCAATGGTAACTAATTCACGATCAAAGACAAGAAAAGATGATCAGGAACCAGTTACTTCGCACAGTTAATTGCAAATTGTATTTTAGGACTAAACGCAATAAAAGAAGAAATAGCTGATATTATAGTTTTATTACATCTTTCGACCGTGTTAATGAGGCGTGGACAACGGCGTGTAATGTAAATTGCTAATTTTGTATTTAGCAATTTTTTTTTTAATATGGAACTAATAAATTATTTACCGTTGTCAAGAACTGTGGAAAAGGAAACAGCATGTGCAAGGAAGACATTTTCTTCTAATTTTCATACATTCTAACATTCATTATCTTCTTCTTCATAATTTTAGTAATTACTGCCGACGTAGCCCGCATCATGGGAAATAGTAAGCAATATTATGAGAAGCAACAAGACAACTTATGTAAATGTGTTCTGCTCGGGGTAGGATGCAACGCACCAATCAGATCAAGACTAAACATCTGGAAGTGCTTGCTACATGATTTAAGGGTACCCATGTAACCTAGAGTGTATTTGTTCTGATGTTTATAAGAGAATTTGCGCAGAATTTAATTTACTATTGTCTAAATAAAAACGTATTTTACCATTAGTTTTAAGGACCAAGCAATAGCAGGATTTGACCTGGGACTTTCAGAAGGTTCGACGATATCATCTTTGAGTATCTCGACGAGATGTTTAATTAAATTATGGTGTTTGTCAGGAGACATGCGATAATAAAGCTGACGAATCGGGGGACTGTCGCCTGTATCGATTAAGTGGTACAAGAGAAGTGCAACCAAGCCCTTTGTTATGAAATACAAAACAAATTTGTGATAATGTTTCCAGTGAATATATATTACACATCTATATTCTTACACCGTTGTAGCTCTCTGATCGACTATTGAATTGTTATACGAGTACGAAACAAGGTGACCACAAACGTCCGCTTGTAGTTCAGTGACGCGCGCATCAGACTTTCCCAATAATATATGCATAGGATTAAATAATTTTATATATCAGGTGCAATGTGAACGGCATGATAAATTAATTTATTTTGAAATTCCTATCACAAATTTACGTGGTAGAGCCATGCTTAGGCACGAATGGGCCGGCTCGACCGGTACAACACTCGCGTTGCATTTCTCCGAAATTAATGGGCAAACGAGCAGACGGGTCACCTGATGGTAAGTGACCACCGCCGCCCATGGACACCCGCAACTCAAGAGTCACAAGTGTAATGTCGTACGGTATTCTGTTGTGGGGAAATGCCGCCGATATTCAATCTATTTTTAAAGAGCTATACGTGCAATTTATAAATTAAGTCCCAGACACTCCCTCAGAGATAAATTTAAAGAGATTAATATTATGACTGTGCTCTCTCAGTATATTTATGAAAATCTCATGTACGCACATAAAAATATTAATCTGTTTAAAAAATACAGTGATATCCATAGTGTAAATACTAGGAACAAAAACAAATTTGTTGTTCCTAAAACCAGGCTCAAGAAAATAGGTGGTTCGTTTAGATGCCAAAGTATACATTTCTATAATAAGCTTCCTAGCCAAATACAAGAACTAAGCAATAATAAATTTAAATCATTTATCAAAAAAAAAACTAAGTCAGAAAGCTTTTTACACAATTAAAGATTACATTGAGGATAAAAAGGCTTGGGAATGAGCTGCTTCATTAATGTACATGCCTTTGTTTTTCGTTTATACTTTTTGCTTTTTTTTTATACACATTAACATTTTATATTTGTTAAGTATTATATTGTTTTTTTTTTTATTGTTTTAATCTTTGTACTTTTTGACATGAATACTTTGTTAAGTATAATATATATATTGTTTTTTTTTTTTTAATTTAAAAATGTAATTATAGTAAATGTGAGGACCACGTAGGTTTCTTTTTTTTTTTTTTTTTTTTTTTTCTCCTTTTTTCCAGTAAGTTTGTTTTTAAACGATGTCTGACTGTTTGTCTTTTAGTACTTCTAGTTTAGTTACTTTAGTACTTTTGCGGCCTACCCAAATGTCCTTGCTTTGGTACTGTTCGTCGGTTCGTTGAGCTCCTTAAAGTTCTAAGTTGAGCTACACGATAACTGACAAATGCTTGCACTGTTTGTACGGGTCCACTCAAATGAGCGTGGTGCTTTCTTCAAAAGCTCATCTCAGACGTTAGCGTGCATGGTTCTCGTATGTTTTTGACCAGTACATCTGTATGGACTTTAAAACAGACTTTGACCTCTGAGTTTGTTTTGGTGTTTCTTCTCAGGGTAGTCAGCTAGGAAACACCGGCCTCATCTAGCATAAACTGACAGAAAAAAATATATTGACGTGTAAAAGTGTTGTTATAACCTATTTACAAAATAAAGATCATTTATCATTTATCATTTATCAAGTGCGTTGCCGGCCTTTTAGGAGTACACTCTTTTCTTGAAGGTTTGAAGGCCAATGAGAAGAGAAGGAAATACTACAGGTGACAATTTGTTCCATAGGCTGGTTGTGCGAGGAAAAAAGCTTCTGGAGAAGCGCACAGTGGTGGAGTGCCAATCGTCCAGGTGATGAGGATGGATGTTTTTTCGCGTAGGATGATGGCGGAAATCTGCAGCCGGTATAAGTCCGAACAATTCCTCCTCACGATACATGCGATAGAGAATGCAGAGTCAAGCTACGTCTCTACGCAACGCCAAAATGTCAAGCCGATCAGAAATATCTTGGCAGTCGATAATGCGAGTCGCTCTCCATTGAATGCGGTCAGGAGGGAGAAGCTGGTACTTGGGTGCACCTGCATAGAGATGAGAACAGTATTCCATGTGCGGCCGAACCTGCACCTTATAAAGTTGCAAGAGGTGGGGCGGAGTGAAATACAGTCTCGATCTGTTTAGCACACCGAGCTTCTTCGAGGCTAATTTGGCCTTACCCTCTAAGTGACCTCGAAACTGGACTTCGCTTGATATATCGACGCCAAGGATTCCGATACTGGCTGATGCAGTTAGGGAAGTGCTCTCAAAGCGAGGTGATACGACCAATGACATCTTTTTAGCGGTGAATGCGCAAACCTGTATGTTCCTGGGGCTAAACTGGACTAGGTTAAGTCGACCCCAATCTGAAACTTTTAATAAAGAAGTTTCGATTTCAGACACAAGTTTGGATCGGCTATCGATGACGTTTACCCGAGAAACGTTAGCACGGCCGGTGTAAAGAGCATGACTCATGCTATCGTCCGCATAGCAATGGATGCTGCTAATCTGCAGCATGTCATTGATATGCAGAAGAAACAGCGTGGGTGATAGCACACAGCCTTGTGTGACACCAGAATTGACAGACTTGGAGTCGGAGCATGCACTGTAAGAAAACTGGTGAGCCAATAGCACAGTTCGAAAAACAAAACATTTAGTTGTTTTGCTGTATGTGGGCTAAAAAGTATTTTATAACATTTCTGATTTTAGGTGCAGAAGTGAAAATAGCCCAAAAAAAATACAAATCAACAAAAATCACCTTATCTTCTTAAAGTAATAAAATAATCTAAACTAATTAATTGCAATTTATCACAAAATGGTGACTAATTACACATAGCACAAATATAGGATTTAAAATAATAACAAATTAGAAATGCCTTACGACACCAAACACAGAGAGCTCCAAACTACATGACCGACGAGCAAATAAATAGACCCTATTAAACTGTCACACTTTGTGTTATATAAACTTTGTAGGTAAATCAACTACTCGTAGTGGTGAATTTGCTTGTGTGCTTATAGTATAATATTAACAAGCTAATTTTTAGTATTTAAAAGGTTCTCGAATAATCATCAATATTGCGAATATTTGTTCATAATGACTATAGTAGTAAGCCTTTCCACTATAAGTACCAGGTTTGACATAAAGACTTAAATTGATGGAATTAAAACATTTTAAGTAAGGGTGCGATTTTTTTAAATTTTAGCCCAGGTTTGTGTTAACGTTCCGAATTACATTGCTAAATTGTGATCCGAGATGAGCATGACAGTAGATTATCATATACCTACAGACACAGCATCCATCTCATGACCTTTCATTCTACATAGTTCAGCTGTTACCTTAAATAGTAAAATGTACAGATTATTATACAATATATATATTTTAAACAGTAGTAGAGCCATGCTTAGGCACGAATGGGCCGGCTAGACCGGTGCGATACCACGGCCTCACAGAAAACCGGTTGTGAAGTAACGCTTGCGTTGCATTTCCCCGAATTGAGTGAGGTTTCCGGAGGCCCAATTCCCCCTCCCCCCTTTTCTCTCCCCTCTTCTCCTTTCTCCTTTTTACCATCTCCTCATCCCTCCTCTCTTCTTTCCACTCCCTGCATTCCCCATCCCTCATCACCCTCAAAGGCGGAGTTTGAGTTGCAAGGGTCCATGGACGGCGGTGTCACTTACCATCAGGTGACCCGTCTGTTCGTCTGTCCCCCTATAGTATAAAAATATATATATACATATATATACATATATGCTTGGTGCAAAGCGTAAATTTAATATATTTGTAACACACATCAAGTTTTACACTTCTCCATCAAAAAGGTTTCTTCATCGTAATAGCTAAAAATTCACAAGGTTAAAGTGTACATATTAAACATTTAATTTTTTTTCCAGACGGTAGAAGATTTAGAAGCTCATTGCAAAAAGTCTGGTATTGAAATAGTGACCCGGCAGTCCTTTTTATCGGATCCGGCTGATGCAGTAAGGAATTTGAGAAGGCAAGACGCGCGTGTCATTGTTGGATTATTCTACGTGGTCGCAGCCCGGCGTGTGCTCTGTGAAGTTTACAAGCATCGCTTATACGGAAAATCGTACGTGTGGTTTTTCATAGGTGAGTAGGTTTTTACCCTGATACAATGAGGTTTGGTATTATGTGTAAGTTTAACGGATGTAGGGGTGTGTCGATTTGTTTCATTACTCTAAGCTCATGCCTTGCTCCTTCAAGCTTACGGTGCTTGTGGCGACAGGAATCGGAGTAGGTTCCTTCCACATGATCTTCCTCTACATTTACAGTTCGGAAAAAATGAACACTTTTGGAGCGAATGTTTAAGTTGAATCAAATAATAATTCAGAAAATCATAAATGGTGTGCCTGCTACTAAACTGAGGGTACGGGTTATAAGCAATTGATATTTTATGTTTGGCCATGTTATATTTCTTTTTTACCTCAAACCTCAAAAAAAGTAGCCCTGTTGTTTACCAACGCATTAATATATACTTAATTTTGCAGTTTTAATTAAATCCAAAATAATAGCAATATATCAGTGGCTCAAAATAAACATAGCTTAACGCTAGTAAAATTTCATTCAATGCCTTCGCAAATACTTATTTATAACCGCATTTACCTAGTATGTACACACAGCAAGGACCTTCAAAATAATCTTACAGCTATGAGATTTTGGTATTGGTGTTGGTAAGGGGCTCTGCATTTAGAGACGACAAGTCATGGACTTCAACAGTCTATTACGCGTACAGACAGGCTGAGAAATTGAGCAAACCTAGTTCCTCCCAGAAGCACAGAAGCCTCCAAGGGTGACCTCGCACCCACGAGGATATTTGCCCGTTGTGTAGCTACTCCTTCGTACTCCAAGATTACATTACCTCCGCATCGAGACATCCTCTGCATATAATAGGGCTGTCTGTAGCGTTAATGGTGACTAGGTATCGAATCATAGTCATATGTTCCGTTATCGTACCATCCACTATTTGGACTGCCTGCAGCCGATGTGTCGGTCCATTGACCAGTTTGCAAGGGAAGCCCTACCCAATGGCGGGATTGCTTGAAGGGTAGTGGTATCAGAGTAGTTCGGCCTGCTACCAAAGTGGTGTAACCATCCCTTCCTCGCTAGTTCATCATCGTCACCGTTGCCGAGTGATTCGTGTGCCCTTTGATCCATTGTAGGATAACTTCATTAGCTAAGGCTAAACGCTCTGGTATTTGTTGGCATTCATTGATTAGATAGAAATTCGTGGTTTTGTCCTGTGTGGCTTTTAATATGGCCATACTGTATAGGTGTACATATATGGATGTTGTAATCCTTCATACCTTCTGACATAATCGTATTCGCGGCGTACGTAATTGCAACATTGGAAAATAGAACTGTGTTGACCAAAAGGTAATTATATTTTTATATTAAGGTCTTGTGAGAAAATACCGGATACGGTTCCTGACCCCATCTTGGAACCGTCTGTGTAGTGTTAATTTACGAATCGGTCATATTTGATTGTATAGTGTAACTCCTTTCCAAATATATGCTGTTTACGGATCCTGTCGCAATGGGATGCTATTAGTGGTATTCCACGAATTGCTTCCATATTTTATCATGGAGACCCTTCTGGTTATACGATTTACCAATGACACCGGTGTTCGATAAAAGATATGAGGGGACTTCGCCGTTGCGGGCACCCTCTGGCGACTATTTCTATTGTTGTGTTGTTCCTATTGTATTTCCCTGTGTCTGAGCATGCTGTCGATACACGTCGCAATTGTAGTTTCTAGTCCATGTCTTGACAGTGCTTGTACGCATAAAGTGGTTTTGCGAAAGTCGGGTTCAATGTCGATGAATGTTCCTAGGGTTGTCATTTTTAACTCTTGATTGCTTTCTATGTATAAAACAAGTCGATGTCGGGCAGATTCTGTTGATTTGCTTCAAATAAGCATGCCAATTGGGAGCTGGTAGCTAACTAGTACAGTGTTAATAATCCCCCTGTCTATAAGTCTCCTCTCTAATACCTTTAGCACGAAGGATGAAAGACTGATTGGTGTGAATGATTTAGTTTTGACTGATACCCCAGTTATAGGCCCAGCCCAGCTTTGAGTGGTTTACGATTTTGCGGGCTGGTCTAGTCTAAGTTTTTTTTTGTGAGTTAACCACGAAAATGAGTTGTCGGTTTTGGTTGTGGTTTACGGTTTTATCTAGACTTCGATGGGATGAGAGTTATTCTTGGGTTAAATTTGATTAAACGATGATCCGAGCACGGTGCCTCAGACAAAACATGCCATTTCGAAACATATTGAGACGCCTGCTCACTGGTTAAAGTTAGCTCTATGATTATTTGGGCTCTCGATGCAATAAAAGTTGGTTACGAGCAGATGATTATAATGTTCAGATGAGTTCTAAACTAAGAAGGATACAATTTCTTCACCCGTCTGGTTATTTGTCTTGCTGCCCCACAACAGGTGGTCTGCGTTGGTGTTGGTAGCGACTCCCTCACGCTCGCAGAGCACGCCAGTTCAAGGATGGAAATACTCGTGTGGCCTTTTAAGTAAGTAAGCCTGAATTGCTGGGCATTTAAGTTGGCTTCTGATGTATTTGGTTTGAAAATCTCATCAGCCAGTACACCCTGCAGCCATTTGATAGCCTCATAACATGCATAACTTGATAGCAGACATCTTGGTCGTCCCTGTAGGAGCGGCAGTAACTTCGGCTGGACGATTGACTTCAACTATGACATATACCTACCTAGTGATTATGGCATTAGATCGGCTATGCAGTAAGGGAAACAAAACTATTTGGAACTGTACTTAGTATATACTTCTCATCCTTCTTCTTCAAATCAAACGAGCCGTAAGCTGGTGACGACACTACTGCGTATACGTCTTGGGTCTCCAAAAAAAAAAAAAAAATACAAGACAATACATATTGAACTTTTCCTCTATGCATATTATGTGTATAGTTTTTAATCAACATACCATGACTTCCTTTTTTGAATCGGTTTTAAAATAAAAAAAAATATGTGGATTTTCTTTGGTTTCTAGTGTCATCGACATTATCATAAGTTTTAATGATATAAATATCAATAAACCATAAATATATATATATACTATAGCCTAAAGTAATGAAAACGGCATTACGGTTGGCAACGGGGATAGTAGAGCATTGGCTACTAATAAACCTTTAACGTTTGGAGTCAAAACATAGATATGTATGTGCATAATAGTAAATTTGACAAAAATAAAGGCGAAAAGTGATTTAGAGTCTAGGATGTCTTATTAAATGTATATTTTTAGTAGTCCTTTGCACTAGATGTTGATTAGTTAGAAACTCTTTATTCGTAATAAAAAATAACGGTAGGTAACTATTTTACTTATAAGTAGATTGTCAAAGGGAACTTACTTAAAGTTTTAGTTTATTTAATGTTATGTACATACGTAATGGTAGATATATACGTTTAAATTTTGTCGCTGTAAGCTTAAAGTCTAATTATGTCTATCAAAGTAACTCGTCATTAAAATGAGCGATGACCGCGCATAAGTCATAAGCATTATAAATTGCAAGAAAGAATAACGCGAAGGGATGTGAGGGTTGCAAAACACGTTGTCGCGACTCAACGCTCCTCGCTCAATCCATTTAGATATATTGTTTATGATGCGGGGGAAAAGAAATAAGAGAATTTTCGCATACCTAATAAAGAAAATGGACTATTTCTCTCTGTACAATGTTCAGAAAGGGTTCTGTTAGATACTTATATTATGAATGTTTGTTTTTATGTATAAATTGCTCCAAAATATCTATTTTGTTTTATAGTGTATTTATATTTGCCGCTAACATATGTAATTGATTAAAATATCTACAGTGGCGACTTTTACTTTGCGGTATGATTTTTTTTTTTATTTAACAAATGACTCCTCGTGTCTGGCTAAGATATTTATTAACGAATTGCCTGAATAAACCTCAAGGGATAAAACTCAGCGTACGAAAGTAATGAAAGTGGGAAATCTGAGATAAAGTGAAGTAAAGAGGAGGACCACGTAGTTAATGACACTCAGGGGTCTAATAAAACAAGAAGCTTTATATTTTTGAAGAATTATTTTCTACATTTATTTTTTTAAGTGATAGTATTATTTATGTCAGATATTATTATGTATACATGTATTCTTACGTTTGTTCATATAAAATTGTTATGACTCCAAACGTTAATGGTTTATTAGTAGCCAATGCTCTACTATCCCCGTTGCAAACCGTATTGCCGTTTTCATTACTTTAGGCTATAGTATATATATATGGTTTATTGATATTTATATCATTAAAACTAATGATAATGTCGA
This sequence comes from Tyria jacobaeae, assembly GCA_947561695.1. Taxonomy (NCBI): domain Eukaryota; kingdom Metazoa; phylum Arthropoda; class Insecta; order Lepidoptera; family Erebidae; genus Tyria; species Tyria jacobaeae. The sequence continues at coordinate 9,952,867 of OX387208.1, read as the reverse complement.
TGTCAGAAGCCAACTTATATGCCCCGCAATTCAAGCTTACTTACTTAAAAGGCCACACAAGTATTTCCATCCCTGAACTGGCCGTGCTTGTAACCCTCTGCGAGCGTGAGGGAGTCGCTACCAATACCAATGCAGACCACCTGTTGTGGGGCAGCAAGACAAATAACCAGACGGGTGAAGAAATTGTATCCTTCTTAGTTTAGAACTCATCTGAACATTATAATCATCTGCTCGTAACCAACTTTTATTGCATCGAGAGCCCAAATAATCATAGAGATAACTTTAACTAGTGAGCAGGCGTCTCAATATGTTTCGAAATGGCATGTTTTGTCTGAGGCGCCGTGCTCGGATCATCGTTGAATCAAATTTAACCATAGAATAACTCTCATCCCACCGAAGTCTAGACAAAACCGTAAACCACAACCAAAACTGACAACTCATTTTCGTGGTTAACTCACAAAAAAAACTTAGACTAGACCAGCCCGCAAAATCGTAAACCACTCAAAGCTGGGATGGGCCTATGACAGCTTTCTTAAATATAAAGCGGCATGAACGGGTGGTATATTTATTATGCTAAGATGGTGTTGTGGAACTATTTAAAATGGGGTATCAGGCAAAACTAAATCATTCACACCAATCAGTCTTTCATCCTTCGTGCTACAGCTAGTAGAGAGGAGACTTATAGACAGGGGGATTAGGAACACTGTACTAGTCAGCTCCCAACTCCCAATTGGCATGCTTATTCGAAGCAAATCAACAGACTCTGCCCTACATCGACTTGTTGAGTTTTTAAAGTTTATGTAATTATAATCATCAAACTCTTTTTGGCCTTGTTTATTGATAAACAATTGGATCGTTATTATTTTGATTATATAGGGGGACCGACGAATAGACGGGTGACCCGATGGTAAGTGACACTATTTGAACTATAAGTCCAATTTCACGTAATATAACTAATATTAGGTAAGTCCGTATTGTATTAGAACAAATTGAATGTTTTAACTTGAGTTAAATATTGACATAATCATGATAATAATGAAAGCAGAACAGCAATAAGCCGCAATTTTTGTATTCATGAATCTGAGTATTAAACCGGCGTCGGCTTCGTACCCGTTGTTTCAAATGGTGATTGTCTTTTGAATCAATTCTCATTAATGTATCCAATTTAGACACATTTACATTCCTCTCCTACGACCGCATTGATTCAGTATAATTAGGTTCACGCCTACGCAATAGCTTTCTATTCACAATTAATTACTGAGACGTCTTTATGTATGATAAAATGGTTGCGTTCCAGCATTTGTGTATATTCAATGTGAACAATAGTCTAAATTAGCACAAATTGGAGCTATAGAGTTTAAGTACATAAGTGTGTACACTTGTACGTCGGTTTATTGGCGTCCTGCCAAAAGCATGTCAACCCAAGTTCGCCAGGTAATCAATGTCTGGTTCGCCTTTAGAAGGCTTTACGAATCTTTTCTTTTCTATAAAAAGTAGTAAAAGTTTACTAGAAGATAAAATAGACCATTAAGAGATCACTTCATATAAAATAATTTAATCGGCACATTTCATAACTCCCAGGAACGCGAGCTTACTGATACTTGCAAGTATTTTACGACAGATATATTTTTACCACCATAAATTGTTGGTTGTAGTAAATGTGAAATATGTGTCGTTACTTATTTAATCTATAGTAAAATGAGAATTTGGTATGTAAAAACTAAATTATTAAATCTCGATAAGTTAGATAATATTCTTAAAAATACTTGTAAAAAAGTTGTAAAGTTGTAGTCGTTAAACATAAAAAAACGTCTTGTAATAACAGTAAATCTATAGCTGAGATTTTGCGTATACACATGAATGCATTTCAGTATGTATGTATATGTGTGTGTGTAGATATGTATGTATTTTCTGTCACGTATAGGAGCATAAACGGTTTGATGGATTTTTCATGGGAGGTGTCATTTAAATCACCTCAATCGTGGTAGTGACACAGGGTATTAGATTAAGACGTCCACTAATAGAAAAATAGAGAAACAATTAAAATAAAATAGTCTCGTTGGTTTTAAGTAGCCTTCTAGCCGACTTCAAAAAAGAGAGATTATCAATTAGTCTGAATTATTCATATTGTTACATGATATCTTCGTCATTTGTGAACCGATTTCAAAAACACTTTTTTTAGTTGAATTTTTGTATTGAATTATATGGAAACGGTAGGTGTACTGACGTCGTCCCACGGCGGCAACACTAGTATAACGGCTAGATTTTTATGTAAATTATTCTATAAGGATTGCATAAAATGTCTTCTATTATCTATTACTAACCAAGTTACTAGTTTTCTCTTGATGCTATCAGACTGCTTTGCGTTCCCTCTCAATAGTGAGTTATAACTAAACGACTTTGTGCTTGCAGGCTAAACTGTTACTAATTTGAGTACTACAACATCGCAGTTACCTTATCTATAAAATAATATTTTATCTACCCATAGATATGTATTTAATTTACCATTTTATGATTTTCTTCAAGATATTAGACGGGGCTCAATAACGTCATGTTTAGGTCGAGGATCAGTAGTAGACAGCTGTCAATATGGCTCTGCGTTACATTTGGTCCTGTACACATAAAATAACGAGCCGCAGTTAGTTTCACTGAAATACCAAAATGTCGTCTACTTGTTCCCGAGGCGAGCTAGTATTGCTGCTGATTATATCTAAAATATTATTTTATACAATACATAAATCAACAACTACTAAATCCGCCTAATAGTGTCTATCTCAGCCTAAGCACCTTGAGTACTTAGGCTGAGATAGATAGTATTTTAGCCAGGAAGGTGTTACGCATTTTGTGCAAAAACGATGTTGGATAGTCCGAATAATGTAGGTATTAACACAGGTAAATCTTACAACGGCTTTTTTTTAGTTTCGCTAAAAGTACAAACACACAAACTTAACATTTTTGTCTTTTTTTATATTATAAGTACCTTACCTGTAGTTTTATAAAAGTTAACCCTTTCTTGTTACTATTAAAAATATTAACATATCAAACATATCATACATATGTTAAGGAACATTTTTTTTTTAATTTGATGATTTTGGACACTTCTTATTTTATTTTAATTTATTGTTATTAATTAAATATTTTAAATGATGGAGAGGCAATTTTTCATAATCAAAGAAATAAGAATAACAACGACACTAGAAACATAATAATCAACTTCAAATAATATGTGTATACTTGAATCAGTTAACAATAATACTGTTATATTTTAGCAAAACACTTACGTAAGCAAGATCAAGTTTAAAATTTATCAGAAAGAAATAACACGATTTATAGTAAAAAATTTGAGCAAGTATTAAGATTTGAATAGACAAAACTCTTTTATAACCTTATTTCAAGTTCAAAAAGTATGAAAAAAGTTATATTGCCACTCAAAAAAACATTTCCTCTTAAATTTTCATGAAAACACATAGCCCGAAGCAAAGCGGAGACGACTTAGCAAACACACATTTGTACGCATCAGGTTCTACCAACAAACAGGACAAACGAAATGTATAGAGAAAGGGGATAAATAATGGTCGAGGGTGAGACTCGCCGTAAACGCAAAATAAAGGGATACAAGTTTGCGTTTATTCTTTGAATAAATAATTGGGATTATGCTGATTTGGTCATTCATATTATCATATTTTTGTAGGGTTAAAAATATGTGTATTGTACTTGCTGGCTTTTTGGTAGTAAGGATACTTACCAGTATAAATAGAAGACCTTATTAATTTATTCTGGAATAGTATCCTACATTGTATGGCAATGGGCTAACCGCAGGTTGAGGAAACGGTTCCTAGAGGTAAGACCACAAAAAGGTAAAAGGAAGGTAGCACGCTCCCCAGACAGACTAGAGAGATAGACTGCATGCAAGCTGAGATACGAGTCGACTGGATGCGAAAGTCGGCGCCTGCGTGCTACGAGTATAGCGCACATTCGGACAAGCCTACGTACGTAATACGTACTATTAAGTACTATTTTTGTCAATAAGATATATGTATATATTTTTATAGTATAGGTTGGTGGTAAGTTACTACCGTTACTAAGGAGGGATGTAGGGAGAAAAAAGAGAGGAAGGGTTTGGGCCTCTGGTAACCTCAATCAATAGGTTAATACAATGCTAGCTTTGTTTATTAATGGGTTTTCTATGAAACTCTGGTAATACTCCGATTGATCTGTCCCATACGTGCTTAAGCATGGGTCTCCTACGTTTAAAATATTTAATGATAAATATTTATTGATTAAGATGTATAACATAGAAAATATTTTGCTCTTTTATGATTTTTGTGTATAACATTGCACATGAATCTCATACTAGGTGAAAACCGCTCGCTAGGTGTTGTTCCTTTGTTTATTATCTCTTGCACATAAAGTTAGAACAAGAAGCAAAACAAAGATATTAGATTAGCGCTAATGAATGGTGTGTACGTTTTTTTTATATTTCTGAGGGGTTAGCTTGAAGAATTCCAGTTTAAGTGACACTTTATATAAGGGATAGTAAAAAAAGGACATAAGAGTTAGATAGATTTTAATATTCATTCTGGATAGAAGGCGAATAAGCTTAAAGAAAAAAAATTGTAAAAGCAACCTATTCATGTTGTTTCTAATCTATTTTACATTTGATAAGAGACTAATAAGATGCTTGTTTGACCAGTTAGCTGGTCGCCTTTTATGAGAAAATGGTACTAATACTCTATGACTTCTCAATCCATCTATATATTTATGTATACAAATAATTTACACCATTAATAACTCATTTTTAGGTAGACCGATCTTAATAATATTTGCTTTGTTGGAATTATCTCCGGACTAAAGAGCAGCATAACTATTAAACCTGCGATTTTTAAGAAAATGGATTCTGGCCCTATTTAATGTTTATTTAATAAACAATCGATTATTTGTACCTACCTTATCCACTACTTAAACTTACACGCCTTTGGTGTACTAACATAATGTAATATTGATAGATTCGTTTACCAGTGGACTACCACCGTGAAATACTTGCGTCATTGCTACGTATTACATACTACATCTGGTGTGTTTATTCCTAATGTCGTACAATATTTTTTAATAAATTATGTGAAAATAAATATATATACATTGAATGTCAAAATCGTTGACTCTCTTTTTACCCAACATTTAAAAGGAAAAGGCTATCGAGGCGCATTTTTAGCGCGGCTTACATAGACATCTCTCATAATTGTATTCTTTATTTTTGTGGATGGATGGATACGTTTTATGAACTGCTTTCTCTATTACTTACAATATACCTCTATTACATACGTGGAAGTAAGCTTAGTGCTGTCAACAGGACACTTACGACACCCACGGGAAGAGGTGAAGTGGCTCTACGCTACCTCAATTAAGAACCTCACGACTAATTTTATGTTTAAAACATAGTACCTGAGTACTTTTTCTTACCTAATAAGAGTTTTTACGTCTCTAGGTTGGTACGAAGACAATTGGTTCGAAACAAACTTAGAAAAAGAAGGTATTGAGTGCACCCCGGAACAGATGCGAGAAGCGGCCGAGGGTCACTTAACTACGGAGGCTCTCATGTGGAACCAAAACTCGAACCAAACAACTATTTCCGGAATGACTTCTGAAGATTTTCGGTTAGTATATTTAAGCTAAGAAAAGTTAACACTTATTTTGTTATATTCTGATGCTTTACAAAGGCGGGGGAAAGGAACCTGTTTTACGCAGTAGATAATTATAATATTTTATTCTTCTGACGTGCAACGCGAGAAGTTGGTAATTCCCATCGCAAATATCACGATCCGTATCCGTGATGGGACTTTATTGCTGTATGTGTTTGTATGATATCAACGTCAAGATCACAGGTTTAATTAGAAAGGCCTTTGTACCCAAATATAATAAAATATGCTTAAGAAACACTGAATGAGTAAAGCGTCGTGAATGCATAAAATACGATTCACTCGTACATAATGACGAACTCTTTTGTGATGAAATGAAAAGAGTTTTCTAATACTAGCTATATAATGAAAGGACACCCTTAGAAGTAATGAGGTACCCGGTGTAGTAGGGTACTTTTCAAGAAATGTAGCAGTTTTATCCGTCTCTAAGCCCTAATTTTGATGTACTCATATCCGGAGTTAACAGTTTTAGTTACTCATAGTTATTATATACAGATTATTTATAATTTGTGTCTTTAGGTTTATAATTATTTACCTTGTGGTAAAAAAGATGTGGCTTAAAGATATACCTGCTATGTGACATACTCTTATTGTACAAATAAATAATAAGAATTATGTATGTATATGAAGAGAATAAAAAAAATCTTGTCTTGCAACTCATAGGTATAAGCGTTCTAGTTCAACTTAAATTTTAAATTTGTTGAAAATTAAAAGCACATTTTCAATTTACGGACTTCACGTGTGCACAATAATTGTGTGTCAATAATTCATATTTTAAGCCACGAGCACAAGTACGATTAGTTCTTGGAATTCATTGGCTATTTATGGGTCAGTAGATCAGTAACATAAGATAATTTGATATACCCATTTATGTAATTATTGTAATGCACTTTTGCGCCCCAACGATATTAGGTTTTTGTTCAAGGTCTTTTAGTTTTACCGCTTTAGATATTTCTGTTTAATAATTGCTATTTTTTCCATATTGACTCAGCAGCAGCAAAATTTCTGGCCTAGTATCATGAAATATAAAAAAGATAGATCCCGTATATGCTTCATATTCCTTGAGTAGTGGACCTTATAATTTGGTATAAGAAAAACAATGTTTTATCTAAACAGATCAAGACTGAACGAAGCCTTACGCGAAGCCGGGTACGACATCGACGGCGCGAGATATCCGGAGGGATATCAGGAGGCACCTCTGGCCTACGATGCTGTTTGGGCCGTAGCTTTGGGTGTGTACCTACATTTTTATATGTACATGTATAAATAAGTTATAGGATAAAGTTTTTGGGTATTCGTCGTCCTTGTTAATATTATGGAGGACCATATTGTAAAATAAATGTAATAGAGTACATGTACCCTTTTACTATAATATTGTTCTTGAATATTTTCCTTTTAGCTTGGAATGTTGCATCAGCTTTGTATATATACACATAAACACACAGCAAAACATAGACACACCCGTAAACCATACCCGTATTACTTGGCGGTTTTTTTTTTTTTGTTTATGCGGCTTAAGCAAATTCAGGAAAAAGTTTATATGATAATAAATATATTGGACGAGTTTTTTTATGCGGCTAAGTAAATTCAAGAAAAATCTGTAATAAAAGAAATTTATTGGACGTGAGTTCACACATTATTGCATTACGTACTAGTGCCTGTGCCTAACAACTCTACCTGGATCACAATCAATATCACTTAATGACACCTTTAAACTGCCTAGGTCCTGAGTAACGTTTGGAAGTTATCAGAAGCACTAAATTAAACTATTCGTTACTTGTACGAATAGTTTACAAGAATCGAATAAAGATCGCAATCACGCAATAAAACAATAAAAGTTGCCTTAAAGAATATCTATAGCTTAATTTGTCGAATAATGAGGTTGTAACAACGAGAATTATCTAATAACCAGGCAACGAAGCCACGAATATTGTAGTAACGTTTATTTCTGTTAGCTACATATAAAACTTTACCTGTAATATTATTCAAAGTTATAGTAAAATAGGTAAAATATGTTTATAAGGCACATCTAATGAATTTGCCATTAAAATGTTGCGCAAAACTTTCACTGTTATTATACATATTTACTTTGTTTTTTTTTTATAAGCACGGGATTATTAAGAGTTCTTGGAGCGTTTAATTAGTATTTGTTTCTTTTTGAAATGCTTTTGTTTTAACCTCACATTTTATTTGTTGTACACGCTTTGTAAAGTTATAAACAATAATTTCGTTTATACAGGAAGGTAGTCATTTAGTTAGAAGATATTATTAAATATTTTATTGCCCTATATTTACATTGTGAATCTTTGCTATATTTTCTTTTTGCGACAGGGGGCAAACGAGCAGCCGCCCATGGAAACCCGCAACTCAAGAGTCACAATTGCGTTTCCGGCCTTTATGGTTGGAGTACGCTCTTTCCTTGAAGGTTTGACGGTCGTATCGGTCCGGAAATACGGCAGGTGACAATTTGTTCCATAGGCTGGTTGTGCGAGGCAAAAAGCTTTTGGAGAAGCGCACAGTGGTGGAGTGCCAATTGTCCAGGTGATGGGGATAGATATTTTGTCACGAAGGACGATGGCGGAAACCTTCAGTCGGTATAAGTTCTAACAATTCCTCTGAACACTCCCCATGATACAAGCGATAGAGGATGCAGAGTGAAGTTACATCTCAAGTGTCAAGCCGATCAGAAATATCTTGGCAGTCGATGATGCGAGTCGCTCTCCGTTGAATGCGGTCAAGAGGGATAAGCTGGTACTATTGTGCATCTGCATAGAGATGAGAACAGTATTCCATGTGCTGACGAACCTGCGCCTTATAAATACTGTCTCGATTAGTTTAGCACACCAAGCTTCTTCGAGGCTAATTTGGCCTTACCCTCTAAGTGATACTGGACTTCGCTTGATATATCGACGCCAAAGAATCCGATACTGGCTGATGCAGTTAGGGAAGTGCTCTCAAAGCGAGGTGATACGAGCAATGACATCTTTTTAGCGGTGAACGTGCAAACCTGTGTCTTCGTGGGGTTAAACTGGACTAGGTTAAGTTGACCACAATCTGAAACTTTTAATAAAGAAGTTTCGATTTCAGATACAAGTTTGGATCGGCTTTCGATGACGTTTACCCGAGAAATGTTAGCGCGGCCGGTGTAAAGGGCATCATTCATGCTATCGTTCGCATAGCAATGAATGCTGCTAATCTGCAGCATATCATTGATATGCCGAAGAAACAGCGTGGTTGATAGCACACAGCCTTGTTGGACACCAGAATTGACAGACTTGGAGTCGAAGCATGCACCGTCAACAACGACCTTAATGCTTCTGTCTGTAAAAAAACTGGTGAACCACTTGCACATGTGCTAGTACTAATGTAATAAATCCGAAATATTTTTAGTTTTCCGTTCCTCAAATGGAAAAAGAAACCCTTAAACGTTCACTCGGTTGTTCGTATGCCTGTCTGTCTCCTCTGTCTATCAAGACCCTATTTTTTTCCGGAACGCAAAGATGTATCAAGCTGAAACTGATATAACTACGTACGTCTGCTGTCCCTTGAAGCTATAAAATAATCACAGCTTCTAAAATAAAGCTTTAAATTGTAATAAATTTAAAATCTTCGTGTTTAAATCAAAACCTATAAGGTACTTCCTATTGAATTAGTCATGAAATTTGGCAAGAAGCAAATTATCAAAATTTCTCAATTAGACTGATTTTTATGTTATACGAGAATATCTTCGCCAATTGTGAACCGCTTTCAAAAAAACTTTTTTATTTTTTTTTTTTGTACTCAAGGTTTGTCCAGTTTATAAGAAAATACTGTAAACATTGTAAATAAATTCTAAAATTGTAAAATTAAGAGATGGAAAACACAGTTTATTACAATTTATCATGATAAGCGTAGAGACGGGATCTTTAACGTCGGAGAGCACGTATGGGGCGGCTCGACCGGAGTATTACCGCCTCACAGAAAACCGGCTGTTAAGCAATGCTTGTATTGCGTGACCGAGTGAGTGGGGTTACCGGAGGGCCAACCTCCTTTCCCTTCCCCTGTTTTACCTCCCTATTTTAACTTTCCCATTCTCCCTTTCCCCTACCCTAAAAGTCGGACAGCACTCTTGTGACTCCTGAGATGCAAGTGTTCATGGGCGGCGGCAGTCACTTACCATCAGGTGACCGGTCTGCTCGTTAGTGCCTCATATACCGCAAAAAAACTATAATCCAGATATGAAAGGACCACAGTAAGCAGTAGCACTAGGCTCTTATAGTTTTATCTATTTATTCATTTAAGGCATTAAGTCCACCTCTGCACAATAAATGCATAAAGCTTATATATATAATAAATAATTCAAGTACCTATCGTATATTTCGTAATTTTAGAATTTACCTTTTCAAACTTCTTAAAATTCTTAGCATTAAAATAGGTGATTATTTCAAAAGTAATTCTATTCATGTAATTTTTTTGTTACAACCATACATTTATAACATGACAGCGATAAACTGAGATAACAGGAAGTTCTACTAAATCAACAGAGTTTACGTGACTTACCAATATGTGTGTCAAGTGTGCACGTAACATAACTTTTTCTGTTTTTTTTTCCGCAAGAAAATGTATTAAATACTGTTTTTTTCTAGTTTCTAAACAATGAAGTATTGAGGAAAGAACAGCGTTTTCTTCTTCATATTACAGTCTATATTAATTTATCTAGGTATACATACGAATTCTTTGCTTGAACGGTTCTGTTTATTATTCATCTTCGGTTCTGCGTATTGGAATCAAGAGCGTGAACAATGGGTCTTTTGTACAGTTTTATCGAAATAATACAGACCACTCCGTCTATAATATTACTTCATATGTAAGCTTTTTTTACTAAGTATAAACATTGTCTACTAGTGGAAACATAGTTTTTTTTTGGAACACAGAAAATGACACATTTTGCCAAACAATAACTTTTCTATATTTTATTTTACTTTCTAAACTCGGAGTATTTTATATATTCCACTGCATATCTAATGGCCTAAAAATTTTAGGCATATTAACGAGTTTTAAAAGAATCTATATTGTGACCATTTATAATTTATTTCTAGCTTTTAACAAAACTATGGAAAAGTTGGAGAAAAGCGGTCTAAGTCTGAAGAACTTCACATACACGAATAAAAAAATTGCCGACGACATTTACGAGGCCATAAACTCAACATCATTTCTCGGTGTATCGGTAAGTACCGCCTTATCAATGCGATGCATAATTTATTGGGTTTCTTGATAACAGAGGTATGTTTGTTTTTCTATATTAAAATTATCTAATATATCTTTATTTTGTATATTTGGAAAGCCTAAACCTGTTTACTTACAAATTGAAGTTTGCTCATATGAAGGTAAAATATGAAAAAAATGCAGTAGTGTTTTTTTTTTAAACAAGCTTAACTTCATTTACTTTCTATCTACTAATATCAAGTCTACTTGTCTATACAAAAAAAAAGGTTTTTTTATATACATTATAGGGGGCAGACGAACAGACTGGTTATCTGATGGTATGTGACAACCTCCGTCCATGGACACCTGCAACTAGAACTTCGTATGCGGGGAGGGAAAAGAGACGGGGATGAGTAGATGGGAAAAGGGGCGGGAGGTTAGGGGAGAGGAATAAGGAGAGAGGAGTTGGGCCTCCTGAAACCTCATTAATTTCGGGGAAATGCAACGCAAGTGTTACTTCACAACCGGTTTTCTGTGAAGCCGTGGTATCTCACCGGTCGAGCCGGCCCATTCGTGCCTAAGCATGGTTCTACCACTGTAAAATGTTCAGTATCTAAATACATATGTATATAGGAACATAGATTACGCCAAAGAGGTAGGCAAAGGCGTTTCAAACGCCCACTTTTTGCCAACCTTAATTCAGTACTACTTACGTAATATGATCCAAGTCTATTGACATCCGGGCACTGAACGACTATAACTATTTACTGTCTGATAAATAACCGTTCGAAGGGATGGGACTGTTATCTACCAGTTTAGTCGCCTTATACGACATCCATGGAAAGAGCTTTTGGTGCCCCTATTCTAATCCACCGTGTTTTTTTTTTTTGGCATCAATTTAAATATATATTAGCTTTAATTAAAAAAATACTAATAATCGTGTTATATAATAGTTTAAACCTTCTAATACGAGGTATTCGAATGGAATATATATAACGAAAATATTGATGTAAAAAGTCGTGCAGGAAGGCAATGAACTCCCTCCTGTCCTTTTGAATTTTGAAGTATTTTTTTGTAATAGTACAAACAAAAATTACGTAGAAAACAAGTATCCAGACTTTTGTCACCAAGCACGGCTTAAGTTATTTCTCATTTATCGTTCTTTCTTTTTTGGAGTTATATTGTTAGTGTTGAAAGTAAACTCTTAAGATTGTTAATAGATTGACCACTGTACGTTCAAGAGAAGCTAACCGCCTGTTATAGCCGTTCTTACCAAAGAAAGGGAAAGTTACAATAAACCCCAATATAACTTTTATTAAGTGGATCACTTCGTGTAATGGAACATCAGAAGTTTCATAGTAGGTATTCCTTAATGTCATCTTAAAGTAAGTGTTCGTTGAAACACTTGTTCATTTTCGCATTATACTGGACAATTGATCGACAATAGTACGAAATTAGGAACGTCTACCTATCTAGTATAAAAAAAAATATTAAGAATATTGTATATTAGGTATCTCAACCTAAGTTTTTCCATTGATATACTTAATTTAGTTTACATACTGCAAGTATACTATTATCAAATTAATGTAACTTATTATTCTTTCGTTCACTTCAATACGTATGGAATCAATACGTTTTATGTCTTCTCACGTTGTTCATTCTGATTAAACCCCTAAATCCAAAAGCGTGAGTGTCATGGCAGTTGTGGTGACATAAAATGAACTGTAATTAAAGCTATAAAATACATTTACGACTAGTTCTTGCAATCGAGTTGACGCAAGTGGTTTCCAACGCGAGCATCTGGTCATAGGTATAAATTTATTTATCACCGCATATTGGAATTTGAATTACGATTTGTTTCAACATTACAATAATATACACTTCTAGTATATGTATATAGCTTCATACATACACTCATGGCTATGTTCCCGAAAGAGTAGGCAGCAGGCGTATTGAATGCCTAAATTATGCTGACCTGAATAATTCCGAGTATATGGCATGTGAAACCAGTTTTGGACATCACTTTGGATTGAGATTTAAATTGCTAATACTGTTTGGTTATGATCACTTACGATTTATAAACTCTAAATATACTTATATTAGTCATATTTTACGATACACTTTAAAATAAATATACCCTCATGTATATTTAAAGTACATTCTATAGTATAACTGTAATACTATCAGTGTCTTATTTAAAATAGAAGTGCTAATTCCTAATAATATTGAGAACCACCAACGATTCACCAAAAGGCCCGTCATATATGTATAAAAAATATATTGTCACAAGTCCCACTATGTCTGTGAGGGTTATATAAGACAAATTGAATTTATTAATTTACTCAATTCCCAAACTTAATTATCAACTACAGTTTCTCAAGGGTGCGTGAAAAGAGGAAGAATTTATTATAAGGGGCTATTAATTTCATTATTTATAAAATCTATTTGTTTTTAATTGAATTTATTATGTTTATCTTTTATTATTATATAAAGCCTGTATTTTTTTAACGCACAGGGTCTGGTAGCCTTTTCATCACAAGGTGACCGCATAGCATTGACACAAATCGAGCAATTAACTGAGAATCACTACGTGAAACTGGGATATTACGACACGCAAGCTGATAACTTGACTTGGTTGGACCGAGAGCGTTGGGTTGGTACGTATACAATGTATAAATTAACTTCTTGCTTATGACATTATTCACATACATTGAATTAAAAATTATTAGTATGCAAAGGAGATACTAAGATTTAACGTGTTAAAGTGAACAGAGGTACCGAAATTTTATGTTGTAAAGGCTCCTGCCACTCGTGGATTTTAAGAGGCCTAATAATTTTCCATAGTTCGCTGTATAGATACTTTATTATATAGAACTTTCTACTAAATCCAGAAAGATCAAACTGTTGGACTGTTGGTCCTAAATGTAAGGTTGTAAGTGTATTATATTTATTCGTTTTACTTGTTCTCAACTTGTTTTAACAATATACGGCAATAATGAAAGTTTGTTGTGTTTTGATACATTGTACAAGAGCTTAGGAATATGAAGGTGCCTTGTAATTAACATATATGTATGTTCTAACCACGATTAATAAAAACCTTAAAGTAAAATATAAGAATTTTAGGCTAATATAAGAATGACTACATTAATAAGACTCAAATAATAACTTGACTATTACTGACTACTACTGACGGAACTTAATGCACTAGAAACATACCTATCAAATCAAATAACGTCTTTGATTTTTCAAAGAAGCAATATATCGGTAAGGTAAGAGATAGAAATGTAAAAATTAAAACAGTTGTAACAGTATTTTTCAATCTGATAGTTTTATTGGCGTTTTACGAGGGTCACAAATATTGAGCGAAGGCATGAAATGAATCTGAATTCAAACAGGTGGGAAGGTGCCTCCGGATCGGACGGTGATAGTAACAGAGTTACGTACTGTCTCGCTACCCCTTTTTGCCTGCATGACTGCTCTCTGCATCGCCGGTATTCTCGCCGCCATCGCATTAATTATTTTCAACATCCTGCATAGACACAGGAGGTAAGAAACCCTACATATTTCTTTTTAAAAAGCCGTTGTCAAAGTCATTCTCCAGAATAAGCCCGGAATTAGATAGTACATGATATTGACAAGGGTCTCGTTAAGACAATTTGATTAATTTACTTAAAGCTGAGCCTGATTGTGACTAGAAGTAGAATGATTGTTAAAATATAGGTAACCATGATGTTATAGTGATAAATCAGAAAACTATTTTCCATGCTAAAAAGTATTCGCGTTAGGTGCACTTCAATATTTTAATTGGAAGTCCGGCCTTGTCAGTTTCTTACCCTTAAAGTTTATTATGATTGATGTAGATGTTATACGTTCTGATAATATAAGTTAATGACATAGCTAATAGAAAATAAAATAGCATTTGTTCGTGCTATAAACATTTGCCGATTACTGGTATACTTTGCCGGGAATTCTATATCTGGAACCAGCAATTTGTGAGATGAATGTAAATGATCAGAAGCAGTAAACAGTGAAAAGGAAACTCTCGGTAGTGTCGAGCATGGTTGTCGGCGTTTCGTACTTTAAGGACTTAAAACCGATGCTACAAGTCGTTAAAGTTTTTACATTAAATAACCTAAAACATTGTCTTCAGGGTTATCCAGTGGTCGCATCCGGCTTGTAACACTGTCATGTTGTGTGGATGTTGCGTCTGTCTAAGTGCAGCAATTGCTCTAGGATTGGATGGACGATGGGTATTAGAAAAACATTTTTCAGGACTGTGTGCAGCTCGCGCTTGGTTATTGGCTATCGGATTTTCTATGGCTTATGGAGCATTATTTACAAAAGTATGGCGTGTACATCGACACACTACACAACCAAAAGCTGAAACAAAGGTATGTAATTTATTTGTTACTAGAAGGAAAATGTTTTTTCTCGTTTGTCTGCTTATTAAGATTATATAAACCGTCAAATAAGAGTAAAATTTTTATTTTTTCTTGGTTTTCATTCCCCTATATTTATATTTATGACACCTGACATCTTAATGTGTATATAGCATTTCACTCCAGACATAACGTGAATATGCAAACCTTAAAATATTATTACGTTAGAATGAGTTGAAGAGTTGAAACAGAAACACTCGCTTCGCTGATATTAACACTCACATAAATTACATGGTATGTGACGTAATCGTTACCAGAACGTTACTAAAGTATTTCTCGTTTTTTATCTCGCAGAAGACAGATACCGTCACCAATGAATGTTAAAATGAGTCCTTTCAGTTTCGATACATTACAAAGGAAATTATATCGTCATGTGATACTTTACATATCCGAATTTCTGCGTTTTTTGTTCTTTTATTCATTGTGACCTCTGAAGTTTTACTATAAGACTTATATAACAAGGGTTTTTTGAGATTTTTATTCACAGACCACGTACTTTCAGCGCACATTTAAGCCATATTACTTTTTAAATATATTTTTTAATTTTTATTAAAGTTTATTCGGATAAGCGTGCGTACGCTTTACGAGTTCAGGCTTTAAGCATCTGCTTAAAGCCTAAACTCGTAAAGCGAGCTCTTTTACTCGTAAATTCTTTTTACTTGTGTAAAAAGTTCTTTAAACATTAGGAAATTCAGAAATAGTTCAGTAAGAAATAATCTAGTTTATGAGTAAATAATTAATCGCACTGAAATTCTTTATAAAAAATATTCCTTAGTTTCTCTAGTTTTTTACTTTTTTTGAAATTTACATATTTTACTAATATTTAAGAAAAAACGTATTCATGGCTGGAAATTGTACACGATGGTTGGAGGTTTATTGGTGGTGGACGTAGCACTTCTAACTGCTTGGCAATTGAGAGACCCCCTTAAAAGAAGTGTAGAAACATTCCCCTTGGAGGCACCCAGGCATCACGACGATGACGTGCACATAAGACCGCAGTTGGAGCATTGTGCAAGCAACCATAATACTGTGTGGCTGGGTAAGTAGACTGATATCATATCCATATATTAAAGAAATACCCAAAACTATGTTATATGAAGTAACAATGATATTAGTTACTTTGTTTCTTTGTTTATTACACATTTACTACTTAAATCTAAATGTGTATGTATAAATGTATAAACAAAGAAACATAGAAAAACCCATGAAACCTTTTTGGTAAAGTAAAAAATTTACATCTGAGAAACTCAAATAAAAAACTAATATATATATATAAAATAAACAGCTTTAACAAACATTATCTTTTAATAAACCAGCATAGGCTAATTATACTATTAAATTTGTTGGAACGTACACAAATTTATCCTTGTCATCACTCAATCGATCAGTAAAAGACCATTGTTAAAACATACTCACAGAAGGCTTTTAACAAATTTGTTTTTTTTTTTTTTAAGTATTTCGGCAAGGCATTATAAGTTAATTGTAGCTAGATCATTGCGTGTATAAACACGAATTGCTAATAATTTGTTGGCCTATCTTTAGCAATAGACGCCTTAACATTTACAACTTATTTTGTTCTGACCACTACTTTACTGAAAATATAAGGATGTCACTTGACGATTTATTGTACGTGAGATTACCGTAATATATACATATGTACTGTGCAAACCCGGTATGCTGAGATGTGAAATGAGAACCGGCTCACCGAGAACATTTAACATTGTTTATACTTATTGAAGATTCTTATTACACTGTTCAGCTACAATTAAATTCAGAATCAGTCAAGTCACCTTTTGAGAGGTTCAGATGATGTAGAAACCAGTATTAAATACCGTAGAGTCATCATAGCTTTATCTATTGTATTTATGTAATTGAGGATTATTATTTTTATTATTGGGTGGTTCCTTGACATGTCCAGAGCCCATCTTGTCTAAAATGTATCTTTTATTTTATGTTAGACTCTGTAACATAAAGAAATTTATATTAGATTTTATTTATAACAGAAGCAAATTGTTACTACGAGTATTCTACATTAGATACGCGTAGAGCTAATAAAACATATCCGTTGCACAGATTTAGAGCACACCGACAGACACTCTTTGTATGCACCTTCTGCAATGAATATGTGATGCCTTTCATACGCATCAGTAATTTCGTAACATTTTGAAGTGCCCGCTGCTAAGTATACTTCTTCATTAAATTATGTTTTAACCACTAGGTATAATCTCATTTGGTACCGGCTTTTAATTATACAATAAAGTCAGTCCAAATTCCGCCTACTCTTATAAAAATATAAACAGTAACAATTATAAAACATAAAAATCTAATACGAAAAGATTTTAAGTAACGTAAACAGTAAATTACATTATATAAATCTTCTTCCAAGTCCAGTGCGACTCATTTGCGACGGTAACTTGGAGAATTTTAAAAGTTTTCCTAAAGTCGTTAATAACAGCTGTTTTGTTTGTTATGTCGTTTTAACTTGAGTATTCTTTAAGTAAATGCCATGCGATAGAAAAATAATGATATAGGCTAATGTTTCGCATATGGACGAGTATCAAGATGAAACATATAACGTATACCATAGTTACTAGCAACAAGCTTTTATTATGACATTTTTTTTCACAATAACGTAGTTCTAGTCTTATGATATATAACATCTTTTACCTATTTGCAAGTTATTTGTTCAAAGCTAGTTAATGCATGTTGTGTACATCGGAACCGAATTAATTTAATTTTAATTGTTCTAGGTGTGATGTATGGATACAAAGGCTTGGTTCTTGTGTTTGGTTTGTTCCTGGCTTATGAGACAAGATCGGTGAAGGTGCGGCAGATTAACGATTCAAGATACGTTGGCATGAGTATTTATAATGTGGTCGTGCTGTGTTTGATTACTGCGCCGATCACGCTCGTAATCATGAGCCAGCAGGATGCATCCTTCGCCTTCGTCTCTTTAGCTATCGTCTTTTGCTGTTTCCTCAGCATGGCACTGATTTTTATTCCTAAGGTAAGTTACTTTAGATTAATGATGTAATTGTATTTGACATTTTTGGGTAATATTATACATTTTAATACACCCAAGTTATCAAATGGCTAAACTAGTTGCAATTATGTTTACAGAAACATATTTTTACGATATAAATATTTAATTGAGTTGTCGAGATAGTTCATGAGGTACTCGTACTACTACTATCGTACTTGTAGTATTATGTTAGGTTGAGTGTTTCCGTATTCTATCCACTTTTTCAACCTATGAAAAAATTCTTCAGATTTATTTATATTTGTTTCCGTATTCTACCAAAAATATATGAAAAAAAAAGTCGTTAAACATGTTCCAGTTCCTCACAATTATTTATTTACTTATGTATTTCAAATCACGATATGTACAAACGCGGATTTAATGCCCGAGGAATTCTCTACCAGTTAACCTAACATGATGTAGAAATAAATTGTGGTGCACAGGTAAGACATATTTTTTTAAATATTTATATGAATATCTCTCTTCCACTGGTACATTTTTGAGCAGCGATAGTAAGGAGATAAAATGTCTCGAGTATTTTACATAACTATTTGATTTGCCAGTGTAGGGTAGCAAACAAG
Organism: Tyria jacobaeae; assembly: GCA_947561695.1. NCBI lineage: Eukaryota > Metazoa > Arthropoda > Insecta > Lepidoptera > Erebidae > Tyria > Tyria jacobaeae. Next base: position 9,933,948 of record OX387208.1, on the reverse strand, counting down.
TGGCCAATTGTCATGAGTTTGTATGTGGAAAGCATCTATCTGGCCATTTATAGGGCCAGTATGATTTATTAGTCTTAGGTAGACTTAATTGTGTTTCCAAGTCTTGGCTGTCAAGGTCATCTAATAATTTACCTACCTTGTACCTAGCGGTTGAATTGTATTTAACCTTCTTAAAGGTAGTGGAGCCGCTCATCAACCGCGTAATTTCGTTATCATAGGCTTCAGTGTCGACAAAAACAGTAGCGTTGCCCTTGTCGGTCGGTAATACGAACTAGTAACTTGTAGCATTTTAAATTGTCACCAATCCGTTAAAACAAATAACAAAAGAATTCATTACACATCTACAGATTCAAAGAGTTCTTAATTCTTAATTTAAATAAATTTTTCATTGGCTACTATTCTTACTGGCCTATTCTAAAACCTTACAGTGTGATCCACGTAATCTTTCTGACGTTACTTAATTAATATTATCCTTTAACTTTATAAAAAACTACAATTTGTTTAGGTTGAAAACGGAGTCAGTTTTAATAATGGGTAGAAAAGTGAAAAATAATAATACAGTTATTATTTTTCACTTGCGGGTAGAAAAAATGAGTAGAATAGGGAAACACTCGTCAGGGCAGGTTTTATTTTTGTGTTTCATTTTTCAAATTATATTTTTCTCTGTATGACTACGAGTATATTATATAAATAGTCATAGTCATACAGAGTTTGTTTGTTTTAATTTCAAAAAGAGCTTATGAATTACCTTAACAGTGCAAATCACAATCGCGTGTTAAATAACAAACTTGTAAAATTCAGTACTCCAGTATTTTAAAACACACTAGCTACCTGAAGCTTAGCAAGACAAATTGTAAACAAAATATCACACATTTTGTCTAAAATTTAGATGAGCAGTTTTGAATATCAACTAAAATACATGTGAATCCATCGGCGTCAGATTACAGACTTATTTTTATACCACGTAAGGAAAGATTACAAGAGGACGTTATCATAATTACCAATACAAATAGGTGCCTTAGTTCTACACAAAATACAAAATACCTTTACAAAATATGTATATTAATATCTATTGACACCTTTACCGTCACGATCACGTCGCTGCATATTGTTACATGAGATGGAAAATACATTAAACCGTAATAAGTTACAAAAGAGACTCCTAGAGCCATTATACATTTGTGCTGTTTATTATTTATATTCATTATTATTGTCAGTATATTGAAAATGCTCAAAAAAAAGAAAAAAAAACAACTTTAAGGTTTGCAAAGATATTATCGACATTGCGTAGGGAAAGCAAACAATAATATTGACTTATATAATTGAAACTCAACATAAGTTAAAATCTTAAACGAAAATATATTATACTATACTATTATTCATATTCTTTTTTGCAAACTACATAAAAATATTACAAATTATATACCGGAAAAAAGGCGAATCCCATAACCCATGCCTGTTTTCTTCCAGCCAACCTTCGGATTAAAGAAAAAAATAGAGTCAACAACACTTTCAAATTCTAATTATATTTCCTTGTTTCATAAAACTGCTCAACAATGATTTCTAATCGTGTGTATACAATTGTACTCGTATATGATAATGTCGTTTACCATATTTACTATATGCATTCTCAAAATTTGGATACCGTAAATTAATTTATTGGTCAATTTTTTGAGAATTCTCGGTATGCATTTTTAAGAAAATTTTGACAATCAACGGATGTTTAGTTAGGGATCCACATTTTATATATAGTTATTTTTATATACAGCTTCATCAAGCTTATGTATATGTTGAACCTGTCATGGTAAGGAAAGTCATAAAATGACAGTTCAAACTATACCAGACTTGGAAATCCACCAGGCGCCAAATCCAACCATTACTGTTGTGTAATTTATACTATTTTGTAATTAATTTATAAAATAAATTTCAAGTAATTAACTGCTGGGCCCGCGACTGACCACCTACTTCTTCTTGGAATCACTAATGTATACGCTTGTTTTTTTTTTTTTTTTTTTTTTTCAAGTTACATGATTCTCTGAATTTCCCGAACTCCCTTTCGCTCTATTTATTTGGAAAGTTAAAAACATACTGCGACTAACATTAAACAAAACTTTGACATCGTTCGGTTAAATTGGGGTTTAGATTCTACGTAACATTTTATTGTTTCTGTATATTGAGCTCGTAACCATTTAGCTATTTTCTCCACTATGAAGAGTCAATCCTCAATATTTCAATTTATCTAAAGATGTTATAGAGGATGTTAATTTACCAAAATTATTTAATGAAAGACTTTTGGTAAAATCACCAATATTTTTGCTATAGAAAATAAAAAATAGCGGGTTTTGTTAATTTAAAAACAATTATATTAGTTATATTTAAAAGCCATATTAACATATCAAATGAAATATTTTTTCTTTAATTTTGGAATCAATCGAATAGACATTAGCATGACGGATCCTACTTCCGCTCACTGATTATAAACGGCCACTTTCTTCACACACAACACACACGACAATGATGTATTTATCTGTCTTTGTCAGTAAAACACATTTCGTACATACAGTATTTTTGTATTTAGTAAATAAAAACAATTAGGATAAGATATCAAGTTAATTTTATTACATTTATTCTTAAAATCTCGGCAGTTATTTAAGCATATCTTAGTACTTGTAAAGGATATTTCGCGTTCTTTCATGAAAATCACTTAACACCTAAGTGTAACCCATCGTTGCGTGTAGGTGATAGCAATGAAAAATAACTAAACTGAATTTTCCTATTAATTATTTTATGAGGTGCCAGAAAAGATGACATTAAGATGGTATGGATATTATATCCTATAACAAAATTACATGGTTCGTAAAAACCTTAAAAGTGAAATAATATCAAAGTAATTTCATAATTTTAAGTTCACTTCCCTCCTGTCAAATCGGGGAACAGTGATATTATTAGTATCAAGGGCGAATTGATTCAGTCGTTAAAACATAAACTAAAATGTGATTTACGAGAGAAGTTGGCCTTCCTTTTGAAATTAATGCGTGGAGGCCTAGCCAGAAGATACTTACACACGATTTAACATGATAATCGGTATTATGAAGCGGCAGTTTAAATAGAAAAATATCTTTATGGGACAGTAATGGTATCTACCATTTTATTAACAAAATTCCTTTTATATAGAGGTTGTATGAATAGGCTTGATATTTTTTATAGAAAGTCTTGTAAGGTATATAATTGTTCTGCGAAATGAAAATGATTGAAAGTTTCATACACCTACTCATCTATACGATTAAATTATGTTGGGAAAACGCCTAAGCTACTATGGCTTTTTTAAGATTGTTACAATAACTTTAACTAACTCTTACTTTAAGAAGGTCGCTTACGTTCTCTTAAAGCTCTCAACCTAAGCCAAATTTAATCTAACGAACGATATTGAAAAACCAATATTTCAAATCATAAATCCACTTTTTATTATAAGATTGCTTAATATTGAAGGAATATCTACTGAATGTAATTTCAAACGTCTTAAATGAGTCCTTATTCATTGCTGTAACTGTTTTGGTGACATACAGGTTAGAATAATGTTGTACTGAATTTGAGAGTACTAGAGAGTCATTGATGAAAATGCCGTTTGTTCAGGTAATCGAGGTGATTCGTCACCCGACAGAACGTGCCGAGAGCGGTCGTGGTTCTGGCTCAGGCTCCGCCCCCGCTGATGAGGAGCGTTACCGGGAACTGGTCAAAGAAAACGAAGAACTGCAGAAACTTATTGCTCAGGTACTGTTACAAATTTTTGTTCTTGTACATATTTAATCTGTAATTTAAGCGACAGTACGGTTAAATTTTGTTACATAATTAGATTTAATTGTACGAATTTGCGTTCTAAAGTACAGATAAACATTACTATGAAATGTAGATCGAAATTTTACAACTCAAACATATACTTCATTTTGTAATACAAATGCTATATAAAATGGTATATATGGCTATATTTATATCCCTACTTAGACCGAAGCAACTAAACATATTCATCTGAGATAAGGAAATACGATCTGGGGAGCGCTCATTTACAGTCGAATGGTTTACAAACTTAATACTTGTTTAACGGGCCCTTATTAAAAAGAAATTACGATTCACACTTACATAATTTTTTTTCTTGATTATTGGTGTATCTTTTTTATATATAGGTGGACGGACAAACAGACGGGTCACCTGATGGTAAGTGACAACCGCCATCCATAAAAACCTGCAACTCGACAGTCGTAAGTGCGCTGCCCGCCTTTGAGGGTGATGAGGGATGGGGGGTGCGGGGAGGGGAAAGAAGAGAGGAATGAGGAGATGGAAAAGAAGAGAGATGAGGGGAGAGGAAAGAGCAGAGGGCGTGTTGAGCCACCGGAGACCTCACTCATTTCGGGGAAATGCAACGCAAGCGTTACTTCACAACCGGTTTACTGTGAGGCCGTGGTATCGCACCGGTCGAGCCGGGCCCATTCGTGCCTAAGCATGACTCTACCACAGTTAACTGTACTGTACATTGTAGGAGTTTATCTTTCAACTCATACGATAAGAAGTGATCAAAATCGCATCTTCTCTATTTAATACCGCAATATATATAAAATGCATTGAAGTATTTGTACAAAATTAAAAACCTTATATATATACATATATACGCAAATAATATGTAGTATATCAACAATAACATAATTAATCTAAGAAAATTTTGAGGTCCTTGAAATTGTGTTATACTACTTATTTTTGATTCTTGTTTTTTGTCTACGATACACATTCCCGTGACACCATACAAGCGCACGTCTTTCTTTTCCACTTTGATTCCCGGTTTTTAGCGGGGTGTGAAAAAGGCATCTCACCAGGCCGCCATAGTGTGGGTCACCATGCTGCGTTGACTGGATATGCAATGAGGATGGTGACCACCACTCTTGGACTACTTATTGCTTTCCATAAGGCAAAGTGGAGTCACTATGGTAGGACTGACTAAGTTTTACTATTTTTAAACATAACTGTTGCAAGAATAGCAATAGTTATTTTTAAAAGCAATATAGAACTAGTATGTACAAACACGTGTTTAGGGATTAAACAATGTTATTAAGCCATAAGCATCTGATGAATCTGAAGCAGAGATTGAAGTTGATGAACTCCGTGGAGTACATTCTACTATTTCAGAAGTATTATAGTGCGTTCGCGATAGACGGAGAATCGTACATTAATACCACACACACACTTATGACATAACTATAACTGTTCACTTGTATTTCTGAAGCATTACCTAGAACAACTAGACTCAAAATTATTTTGGAAAATTTGTTTCTCAAACTGTCCCGAACTGGAAATCGAACCTTGATCCTTTCACTCATAAAGCAGAGCACTACTTACTAAAGTTTTTCGTACATTATTTCGTACATTAGATTTTTTACTATTTAATATAATATATTTTATAAACACGTACTTATTACAAAAATGTTTGTGACCACTGTCTTACCTCTCGAACGAAATTCTTTCTGTTCTGCGACCGTAGTATAATCTGAGTTGGGACTCAAAGAGTGTAGTTATTGAAATAAGATGTATACCAGTTACACTTCAAATTGTGGGATCATCTGTACTATCAATTTGATTTTCATTTTTTTGCAATTGCCTTTATGGAAGGAATAATCACAACAATTTTCCGCTCCCATATATATTACTATTATTATTATAATTGTGTCAGAATCGTAGGAAATTACGTTATACCGTACCTGCCAACCTTGAACGGGATTATGACGTGAGCATGCATTTCTTGAATCAACTGAAACAATTCATTAACAAAGTAAACAAACGGTGCTTGTTAGAAAGTTCAAAACTTACAGCAACCATTCACACGATAGCAACGGCAGCTGTTGATAAATCGCAATGGGGTTCAAGTCGTTATATTGCTACTTGGGAATACTTACAAAATTAATTACTGCACACTATCCGGTGAACTTCCACTGGCTAGTTACCTCTTTTAATATTAAACTCTTAGAGTGCAAATGTGTATATTAAAACAGGGTTCAATACATAATTATATAAATTTTTCCACTCCCATATATTTATTTTTACGTATGGTCTCATATTCCATAATAGTAAGAACATTATATTAGTTATAATTAACGCCTTAACTTATGCTATTAGCATACAAAGAATCAGGACTTTTAAAATGTAATTTTAGTTAGAATATTTATATCTTTCTAGCATTTTTAGGTACATATGTACATCATGTAACAACAGAATTAATGTCTGCCACCAACAATACGGTCAAAGTGGCAACTTCTAGGCAGCAACAATTTGTTTTTTTTTTTTTATTGTAATCGAAAGATTACATATATATGATAAGAGATAAGAAGAGACTCGCCCCAAAAGTCATCAAGGGAATGTAAATTATAAACACACTCTGTGTAAAAGATCATAACATGGCAAAAGGACTGTTACTAAGTTACTAACTAATTGTTAGGAAGTCTATCAGTATAACCGTTTGTTAATAGTTCTCGGAATCAGTATTGAAACTATTCGATTATATTTATTTTTCAAATGATAACTCATATGGTTATTCCTAGTCTTATTAAAATAGTAGCATTCAATATACTTCTGTAGGGTTTCTTGTTTTGTGTGGTTATACCTTTGTACTGCTACATAATTATGTTTTATGTTAATAATCTATGAAATATAAAGTATTCGTTCTTTCTTTACTTAATACTGTCTTTGGACAAAAACTTATTTTACGCATACATAAATAATCAAACTGACTAAGTTTTTTTTTTTGTCTGAGCTTTTATTTTATTCGGCTCTGGTAACTATAAGCACCTTGTATTTTTTATTTTATTATTTACCATGATATTCTGAGTTACCGAATACATCATTTAATTAAATTAGTAAAGACGTTACAACTCCAGGTCCCCTTTAATTTGCATGAAATAAAACACAATTTGAATGGATGACAAAGAAATCTCTATCTGAAATCTTACCAGATTATTCAACAATAATTTAACCCACAAAGCAAATTTATTCAAATCGCCTTACTAATTAAAAGGTTGGTTGGTTGGTATCAAAATAAAACGGACCGTTATTAGGTTATAAAATTATACATGCTATACCTCTCCAAACCCATTTTGTTCTAGCAATATGACTCTAAAAATTAATGAAGGCATTAAACTCGTGTAAGAAAGTGTCCGTTCTGTTATTTTTTAAAGAGTATTGATTTTAAAGAACCTTCTTACAACAAAAAAAAAGTATTGTCATAAGATAGGTATGACGTCATGTTTGACATAACTTCCATATCAGGCCTATTTGAAAATTGTTAGGCCTGGGCGACCCATATTTTAGGCTCCGACCTAATACAATAACATATTCGGCAACGTTATCAATAACTCTCTGGGTGTGCGGAATTACCGATAGTGTTCTCCTTTACTGTTAAACCAACTAACGGACTTGACTTTTTCTGAGAAAAGTCTTGATATACAAATCTAATATTTTTCATACCATGTCTTGAAAACAGTTATTATAACCGTGGTTACTAACGATTATATTTTTTTGCTGGTTCTTTGGATCCTTAACAAATATTTATAATTTTTCAATACAAATGGTCCAGTGAGGACTCGCTGGACTTTTACTAAGGGCCTAAGTTTCCTCAAAATTAATTTTGCCAAAAGAGCTTTTTTCTGTAAGAAACCAATAAATCATAATCTCTCTCTATATACATGTTTATAAATAAGCGTTAGCTTGTCGTATCCTAACCAAAATACTGCCATTACATTAGAACTAAGCCACAACTATGCAACAGATAGTAGTATTTTATTTTTTTAAATACTAAGAAACTAAAACGGTACTGGTCGGAGTGTTGATGGAGTAGTGTTTTCAACTTTCGTGATTTTAATACGTATTAAATGTGTAAATCGATGACAAATTTTGATAATATCTAAAAGCACAATCCCTTTTTTTAGTTACCCAACGTATCCACCAAACTGCATTAAAAGAAATAAATACGCAGGTAAATAAAATTACGTTCAATAATTATGATTTACCCTTTATCTATTTCCAAAATATTTAAAACAGTGTAAATTCCGTATTTAATGTCTACACCTTTTGATAATCATAGTAAAAGTAATAAGATACACTTTTTGTCTCCGTTACGTACACACACGTATATTTTACACACAATAATTTTAGAGTTAATTAAATCTTACACCGTAAAGTTCAGCAAAAATCAATTGTTTTACTAAGAACTAATAATCAAATAATCGATTGAAGAAATAAAAAAAATAGCCAAAAGAAGCTATAAACAGCCTAATGACCTAACGGAAGTACACAAATCATAAACTGTGCTTTCCAAGACTCAGTGGGAATAAAAATTACACTACAATAGAAATGACTATATAAAAATAGGAGATGAACCTGGGGATGTCACTAAAACCTCCTTGACGCGGCGCCGAGGTAAAAAGTGGAAACTTTGAAATTAATTATCTAATATAATTTCTATATTTATGTACTGAAACTAACATTTTCTGATTTTCTTTGGTCTACCTTAGTGTTAATTACATTGATATAGCAAAATACCCTATTACAACTAGCTGTTGTTACAGAAAGAAGAACGAATCCGGGTCCTGAAACAAAAGTTGGCAGAGCGGGAATCAGCGGCAGCTGGGGTGACGCAAGGTACGGGTGGAGGCGACCGGGTGCTTGCCGACCTCGCCACGGCAACCTCCGACTATGGCACATCCACCAATTACACGCGCTCTTCCCGAGCCTCTGTTTCTGACCTTGACTTCTCTGAGAGCTACCTTTAATACCCTTAACCTTATAACTAACAATGGTCTCTTAAAAGTGACGTTTAAATTCTGGTTTGCTTGATTTGTCCTTCAAATGTAGCCTGATATACATACATTTCAAACCAAAGATATCTGAAATACATACATATTATAGTTTAAAAAATTAAGAAAAATCCTTTTCAATTAGATATAATTAAAAAAAACCTGACCTGACGTTCTATGTATGTGTGTGCATACATATATGTATGTAATAAAGTAAATCTACAGGAACAGGTTTATAAAAAGGCCTCGAAGGCTCGGCCTATTAAGCTAAATATCTAAAGAAGTTACAAAGAAAGACATTATTCAATTTGACTTTAGGTATTGAGTACATCGGAGGGGAATTTTGAATAACAATCCAATAGCGGCGAGATTAGTGTTGGAATCACACATTACACGCCTGTCCGATGCCTCCTCTCTGTCCTGTTTAATGCGCTACATTACAAGGCTGGCACACCCTTGTCGGCCTAGTATCCCACATGCACTACCCGATAATACTTACTGCCGATTGCGTTCTGTAAATCTACTTTTATCAACTCTTGTTTATCGTGCTACCACTACCATGTTTGTCTAGAAGACCTCTGAGTAAATCCAGTCTGAAATTGCATACCCTCTATACATCACGTAAATTTTATATGAGTTGTAGTGTTTTAAATATATGTAGGTATACTTAAACTGGATGGACTCTACTTACTGTATTTCTACTCGAGTGGCTTGATATGTAACCCTACTTTAGTCGAATTTTTACTAAAATTTTCTCTTGTTTCTTATATAATGTTTCCCACAACCATGCGTATGAAACTTACTTTATTCAGAACGAATGTTATTAAATTAAGTATATTAACGTCATCAGAGCATTTGCCAATATTAATAATGGATTTAGCCTAATCCTGCGTCAGTGGTTGATCATTATATCGAAATGCGCAAATGGATGCATAGACATTACTTTAGATATTAAAAGAATCTACAAAAAAAATGTATTTGCACAAGTCTTTGTAAAAGATTTCCTTTCAATCAATTTCGTTGTGACATTGTTTAAAAATATTTTCAACGTGGTTATCATTATTCCTATGTTAGGCTGCGGTCTGTTTGAAAACAAATTCATAACAAAAAAAAAACTTTTAAAGTATTCAAAAGGATTTGCCCATTTGATAAAGAGCTTTTGGCCCAATAGCACCCATGAATGAAATAAATTTTATTTTCGAAATCTAACAGGATATAATTAAATAATAATTAAAAAATAAAAATCTCACTATATGCTTTGATAGCCAAAGTGGTGCCAACTTAGTTAAGCCCAAATTTTTCTTCTGACTTTTTGTAAATTATATTAATGTTTTATATTATATTGTTTATATCATTATGTCATCTACCTTTCGAGATTACAACAACGTGGTCTAGAGAAACAATACCAACAAAGCTGTTACTGTCTCTTACATATACGTTGTTAGTTGTAATCTGAAGTGGTATAATCTATTATGCAATTATTTATTACATGGATTATTCTGATGTACTTTATAAAACCGTCTTCTTAATACAAATGCGCACATATTTGTCTAAACGATGTAGAAAAATTGCGTGTCGTAAACGCATACTAACAAACATAATGGCAATGCCAAAATGTCTTAGTTTAGTATAACATTAAGACGTACATATAAATGGCGCTATTGGATCGATTTAACAAAAGCCTCCATATCTCAATTCGATTCACATTAGGCAAGCGGAAATGCCAAAAATGATGCATTGATTGATTGAGGATTTCATTTTTATTGACTAAGCTTAGCTTGGCTTATTTTTAGCTTCACTACCATCTTAGTAATAGCAATCATTTAGTAAAAATGGGTATTATTTTAGTATTCACCGCATTGCTGGGCAATCCGAAGCCATTGGTGGGCATATCCCTTTAAATACTTTGAAGCAGAAGAAAGACTTTGACCTTTAAGCAAATGCTGAACATTTATAAACAATGATATCAATATTCCGCGGTCTAATAAGAAAAACTCTACCTCACACGTACTGTACCAATTGCACGTGTTTTTACATCTAAACAACATACCTACTATTCCTACTAGACTGATTTAGTGGTACTCTTAGCTATATGAGACATACTCAAAAAATGTTTCTACATATTCAAGTGTGAATTACGATTTGTAGATGTTACTATCTACATCCATTAGGCTATTAGTTACTAGCGTTGTGTCTCTCCAGATGAGAATCCCTAGCATTAAGTGTCGCTACAACGATTGTTCTTTATGCATTTTAAAATATACGAACATGAGTATTAACACGAATTTCTTCAAATTTACACGTTTCTATTTTATTGGCACGAATATTTAGATATCTTTAGCCTCTTATTAAAGTTTGAAGATATTTCTTTATATAAAATATATGTCGTTGATTTGATAGATAATAAGTGTAATAATGGCATTTTTCTGTTATGTCATGTAAAATTATATTGCATAATTTAATCGCGTAGCTTTGGATTCATGCAGTCAAATCTCGTTATGATGCACACTATTGAGTTGTATAAATCTTTATTATTAACGTTACCATGGATTTGTAAAAAGGGCGATTAAATACACATGAATCCAATGGGGAGAAAAAGACCATTTACTGAAGATTAACACAGCAGAGCTCGATGTACGTCATAGGTATGTGAGAGCTTCGTCTACCCCATCTCCTAGTAGTGTTTCGTAAGTAGTTTGAAGATGTTGTGCGGGCCTGTAGTTCCCCGTGTTGTGTCACCCCCAGAGATGCATGTCACCTTTACTCACACTGCACCGCGGTCCACCGTCTCCTTTGTACTTGGTGCTTGTTAATGCTTTGGAATCGTTCACTACCTTAACCCACAATAATCCGAAGTTTCACTAACTGTATTGTAACATTTATGAATGAATATGTATAATCATTTATACACTAACAATTTATACCTCAGCACTTTGCTAAATTACGTTACTATCTCAAATTGTAATATGTCAAATTCGTATTAAATATGTATATTATAGTAGGCAAACGGTGTTAGGCGTTTAAAGCTGACTAACGAGATTTCCTTGCATGAATGTTTTATATCATTGTTTTAGTTAATGGTATTTAATTTATCCGAAAATATTTTAATTACAAAAAAGGTACTAAACAGTAGTGTGCGCTTTTTCTTAAATGACACAAGATCATAAGTACACCTTTTTATTATTCTGTTGAATTAAGATTTCACCGTTAATATCTTCTGCAGACTGCTGCCATTAATACTTAAATCTGCTTCGATGTTTCCTCCTTCTGTGCTTACTTTTCTCCCCAAAAGAGCTTTTGTATCCGGTAGGTAGATCTAGAAGTGTAAAATGTTTTATTAAATGTATATAATTATTTTATTTTGTATATCAACTGTCTATTTGTGCTATCTCGTTATTGTAGTGAGTTTGAGTCTGAGTTTCACACACAGCTTTTTATAGTTAAATACCTTTTTTTTTTTAATTTACTACTCGCAGTCCATATCTATGTATGAACGTAGCAGGACATCATAATTATTCTTAAAGTTCTTTACTTCGTATACAATATTAAATGTATCCCTCCTTATTTTCTTGTCTTCAAAGAATCTATTATTTACTGTTATTTATTTTTAGCGACAGTACAATTATAAAGGTGAATAGATGGAACCGTATATAACACAGAATGTATATTTATACTATCATTTTTTTTAATTTGATGTTCCAAGGAATACGTAATACTTTTAAATAATTTATGTGTATTTATTGAAAATTAACGATATCGTACATATAGACAGCAGATACCAAAGTGTGTAACTAAATGATCTTTTTCTCTCTCGACAGATGTACAGGATGAACACATCTGATCGCCCGCAAGGCAATCTTCGATAGATTAATAGATTACTGCATTTAATGTTGAATAGATCTTTCATGGCGGTGTAGACAATTTCGTTTTATATTGATAAGAAATAAAAGTGTTCTTATATTGTTAGTTACCTGACTAAGTACTTATCATATATTTGCGTTAAGATAATTAACTAGCTCAGCCAATCAATTACTAAACATACTTTAGTACCTAACTTTACCCATTGTTGAGTTGAGTAAGGATAGAAGATCCTATATTCCTAGAATACACGAAGTATGGAGGTTCAGTCAAAAATAGATATGAATAAACTTGTTATGTAGTTGATGGTAATTGGTCGTTGCTCAGTGTGTAATAAAATGATTGTTATGTTATAAAAAATAAATAAATATGATCAAAATTATATCCTTGAAATAGAAGACTTCGACGTACTTTTGTCTATTATTTGATAAAGATGTTTAAACAGCGTAAAATGTAATATTTAACTTTCATGTTCCCTACAAAGTATTTAATACCTACTGATTATACAATTGGAGCTTATTCCTCTAAAGTGTACCTACCTAACATGTAAAATTTCTAATAAAGTATTTCAGTCTAGAAATACCCATTAATATAAAACTATGTTTTACATATCAGTCATAATATACCTAACGTCAAAACCAGAATAAAAAGAAAATATGGAATTTATAAATAAGGTATGAACTACGTTCTTCTTAAAGAGAGGCTCAATTCCGGTGATAGTGGATGCCAAAATCATATTAGTAACGATAGACACACATTTTTATAAACACATCATATTATGAATTAATTTAACACTAATCAGTTCACCAAAGATAACATCTTATCGCATGAGGTATTTTTAGGGAGGCCATTGAAAAAAAGCGGCTGTAAGTAATTTTCCAAATACATAATTTACTAGTCATTCGTTAATTAGTTTTACACAAATCCGTCATGTTGCATACTATTGCGAACATATAATTAAGATTTATATAATACAGTTGTTACAGCACTGCCAAATCATATGTAATAGTTAGATTAAATGAAAACAAACCTAGTGACTAGATATTATGTAGTTCATTAATTATATTTTAAATTGCTTTCATTTTGTAAACTAATCCTGGTGAAAGTGCGAACTCTTCGAACATTTTTAAATGTTTTGCGAACCTTGGAAGGTGGAACACTGACCATCCTTGTTGAAGAATGATTAAGGATGACAACTCTCATCTAAATAACTTGTGGTCGTCATTGGATAACGCAAGACGAAGAAAGAAATAGACGAAGGAAGACGAACGAAGGATACAAAATATGTAATGGATTTAACCGTCGTTTTGGTATCGAGAGTAAAAATATACATTTTAATGGTTTTTAGTTCAGAGAAATGATCTTTGATGATGATCAACTGATATTGACATGTTTGATTTCTGTTTCTCCCGTCACACGTACTATTAAACCTATGCTCATATAGAATGCCAGTCCCCGCATATCTTTTGGCCTGTGTTCAAAAACTAGTCCAATTTATTTCTGCAACTTTAAAATACAGGTATATCCGCTTAGCATTGCTGTGTTTGATGTCTGCAATTATTGTGTAAAGATACATAAAATGGATGAAATTTTGCTATATATCATTTAGATGTTGTACGTCTTAAACAAAGTTGCCTTCTATACGAGTTACATTCTTTTATGTTTAAATTAATGGACGTTAAAAATGTTTTTCTGTTTAAAATATAACTATATTTATTAACATCACGCATTCAGCCTTAGAAAGATTTGACTGCATAGAATTAAATGATTTTGTTACGGATGTTACTAAACTGTCGTCTAAGGTTGTATATATTGTTTCTTAAAATTGTAATACATTTAGGAACTCGTTGATATTCTAAATTTTATGACATTTTGAATGGTTACAGAACAGTATTGTAACCCCGCCAGTGATCATGTGTGCGCCCATTGCGAAACACTGGCATTGACGGAGTAAATTGTACGAGTTGGTCTAGAATGTTAGTTATAACATTAAGTTTATTATAAGCTTCGTAATAATTAGTGAATTACTTTCCTGTGATCGTTATGTTTAGTTGTATTATTAAATAAAGTTTCACCCAATTCATCACTGTGTAAATAAAGAGTCATCGAATAATCTGAATGTAATGTCATGTTTTATTTCACCTTTGTCATAGTTTGTAAGAAAGAAACAAATCCATTTATTGGCACGCGTTTCGCTATGCAAATTATATACTATAACTAAGCAAATTACTATTTTAAATATCCTTTTTAATTGAACGTTAAAATGTTATACCGAAAAGTACTAATTTTGTATTAAATATGAATTTTATTATTACAAAAAGTATTTCATGAATTTTACACATTTCTAGTTAGTTAACATAAAAATTAGTTAAAATTTTATATTTCTCTTTTTTTTATACTATAGTGGGACAGACGAACAGATAGGTCACCTGATGGTAAGTGACAACCGCCGTCCATGGACACCCGCTTCTCAAGAGTCGCAAGTGCGCTGCCCGCCTTTGAGTGTGCTGAGGGATGGGGGATGCAGGGAGCGGAAAGAAGAGAAGGGGGATGAGGAGAAAGGAGATGAGGGGAGAGGGGGATTTGGGCCGCTGGAAACCTCACTCATTTCGGGGAAATGCAACGCAAGCGTTACTTCACATCCGATTTTCTGTGAGGCCGTGGTATCGCACCGGTCGAGCCGGCCCAAGCGTGCCTAAGCTCTACCACTGCTAACTAAGAAGGCAATTATTTGTATGCTATGATGATTAAATCAAGTTTTACAGGAAGTGGGTCAAATTTAACATACAACATTTGACTAGAATAAACATACTTTGCAATTTACAGGTTAAATACAAGCTTGTAATAATGTACTAGATTTCTAACACCTTTGAAGAGTTCACCCATAGAAGCTTGTAGCGGCGGACATATTGTATTTAGTGTGACGTCTGACTTTACGTTTCTTTCTCTTCTGTTACCCACATTATTGAGGTTGAAAGAAAATGTAATCAACCACCTTGAGCGGTGGCCATATTGAAAATATTACAATCCTCATGGATTGCATTTTGTATTGTGACCGAAACTAAATGTATTGCAAAATAAAAAAAAAAATGGTTTGCAAATACTGAACGGACATTTTACATATGTCCATATGAATAGTGAAAGTTTAATAGAAGCTTGTAAAAAAAGACGTATCGAATTACGGATAAAATTAGTTGAAGCAATGTTGGGTAAGCGTTGAGTCTTAGATAGTTTTTGGAACTATTTTAGGATTCTGTCCCTCAAAAGAAAAAAAAAGGGAAACTCCGTCGGTTTGTCCGTCAGTCGAAACCCCCTTTCTCTTGAAAGTGTAGAAGTATAAAGATAAATCCAATTACACTTTAACTTATATTTTGCTGTCAAAATAACGTCAATGTATCTGAGATTTGCAGTAAGTTTAGAGTTTAACCATTCGAAAATAACGTTTTAAAATCTTCGAGGATCAATTTTCAAAAGACATAATAGCACGAATTATTACCTAACTGCGAAAGAGGCTCATGTTATTGTCTCTTTGTCATTTAAACCGATTCCAAAAAAATTTTTCCATCAGACTGATTTTTTTTTTCTTACTTAAAAAAATATAATTGAGCTAGTTTAGCTCAAAGTTGGTCCCATTTATATTTGAAGACAATTTTCCACCTCTATATTTTCTGATTAACATTTTTATTCGGATAGGTGGAGACTAAACAGTGCAGCGCCGATTTCTTATTTTTTGCAGATATTGACAGACTTAACTGGTCCAACAATAAAATATTGAAACATAATAGACAAGTAAAGATAAAATTATGTAATATATGCCGTATCTTGTCGAAAATTGCGTGTATATATGCTACGCTCCTGTTATTCGTTGAACAGCAACAACACTCGCAACCAAGGTGCATACATTCTAGCCACTGGTAATGGTTCTCCTCCTGACGTAGGTGTTTCATCTCATTTTCAAGAAAGTGGTGACCGTATATGTTGCGAGCTCAGTTGATAAGTGATTTGGTCACAGATGATAGATGAGAAGGATGGTGGTGAGAGAGTTTGTTACACGTTACACAGTGTGCGTTAGTAGACCGTTCAAGTGTGGAAGTGCAGTACTCCATTCTTTTTTGTACCGTCGAAAAGGAAAAGAACCATAAATCATTTGCAATAAATCATTATTGTGAAATGACTGCTATCACGAAACTAAATATTGACCTAATAAGCTGAAGATACCGCTTGCTCATCCTTGGTTAGTATGTGCATTTGTTGATCTTCTGTTTTGACACTGGACGTTATGGAAGAAATTTTTATAAATACATTATGTAAACGTGAAGATTTTATTATCATATAGAGGGACAGACAAACAGACGGAGGAGAACAGACGGTAAGTGACCACCATCGCCTATGGAAACCTATAACTTAAGAGTCGTAAGTGCGCGTATTATGATTATCATTATTAATGCCTAAAAATAGCTCTACCAGGGTAATATTGATCAGAGATCGAAATTATTTGATAAAGCATCAATTCAAGTCCAGATTGCAATAAACATAAACTTACGTTGTTCAGAAAATTGCTACTTAGCTACAGAATAAATACAACCTCTTATTTCCTGTAACTACATTAAATTAATGGCTATTTTCAATACAAATATATTTACTAATAAAAAATTTCCACCTATGTGTACTTCTTTTTTTAAATATATTTACAATTATTGCTAGAAAAGTTCAAAGGAGGAACTTCACAACACGTGCCCTAAATCTATACAACTACGATCCTCTTACGAACAATGGGTGTTTTTTTAATTGATCACCGTCAGAGCGTTAATGAAAAAAAAAAAACTATAGCTATTTTTTTTTAATAGCAGTGGACCAGTAGTACTAATTCGGCTTGAGGACCGTAGAACAGTTACTAGTAAATGGCATTGCAAAGTTTGTCTGCCACAAGCTTTCGGGGAGTTGAATAGCGAGAGACCAAGGAGCGGTATCCGTGTCATTCGTTTTCACCAAGATAATGCCACTGGTCACACAGCTGCTAGAACCATAGACTATTTGAATCAACGGTAAATAAATTAAAAGTAAAAAACCTTTTTCAACAACAAGCTTTTATTGAAAGGGGCTAAAAATAAAAAAATAATTAAAGTATCAACTTATAACATCATTATACAAGCAAAACTGTGCAAGCTCAACTTCCTGGCTTGATTTTGAAGTTATCTTTCTCCTAAACAGGTTGCAAACCAATGCTTCAGACTCAAATAATTTGACCTCAATATCATAATCGAGGACTCCTAGTACCACTCAAGTTACCCAACTTCCAGACGGACGTCCAGAGCAACGAAGTTTAGCATCTTATATTTTTAAAACATGGATTTCGTATCTTCAGGAAGTCCTTACATTTTATACCCATATTTTAGGCAAACATTAAAGACTTAGTCCTCCATATTGAATTTAGAGTGACGACGCTTTATTTTTAGACTTATTCTCAGCAAGCCCTTTCATTTGACACCCATATTATTCGAAAGCATTAAAAATAATTAGTCCGCCTATTGGGTGTTCCACCATGTTGTATTTAGAATAACGTCACACCTTTAACCATGCATTGTCATTCAAACTGAACGTGTATACAAAATTATAGTTCAATTGGTTGAAGACATCTGCTTCAAAATTGAGTTGCAAGATTCCATCCGAACAAACATACATACATACATTGCAACTTAAATAAAAGCTTGTTAAAAATGCTTCATGGTCAGCTTCGAGTAGCCTGTTTGTTACGATTTCGTAGCTCCGCTATATACTCCAGACGCCACCTCTTACAGAATTGTTGCCGGGCCTGTTAGATGCACTGCTACCTGTTGGGTCTAGTTAAGTTGACAGGTAATGAAGGTTTTGACATTAATGGACGACCAATTAGAAGCTGCCCTTTTTTTTTTTTTTTCTCCGTGCGGAAATCCCCTCGGATACCACCTTCTGGTGGCATGTCGGACTCGAACCGACTAAAACCGCACGCCATCTTGGGTACTAGATGCCGGGGAACCAGGTACACCCTAGAAAGGAAAACCCTGGAACCCCGACGTACCTCGGCCCACCTACGGTTTGTAGATGGCCCCCTCCTGTGTGGGAACCCCAATGTTCCCGTAACTATCCCAATTAGAAGCTGCCCTGGAGTTAATGGATTTGGACAGGACAGACTCAATCGAAGTGTTGAGAATAGGCGGGACTGAACACAACTTTAATTCCTACATTGGCTGCGTAGTCTGAGACTAATTGACGACTCGACTGTATAACCGTATAACCTTCCCAACTAATTAATTGGTAGCCCCTACAAAATTCTTGCCATTGTCATAATAGATTTACAGGGTTTTCATAGGTGATAAACAAACCTGTTCAAACATAGGATAAAGGCTAACAGATTGTCTTCTAAAGCGGGTACAAACATCACGCATTGTTTGGCTGTGGAACGAACTATATTTTCAAGTGGCCAGTAATTTTCACGTACATTTCCTAATAGTAATTGGGACCTCGCATGAAAAAGTCTTAAGTGTTCAAATTGTAAAATCACCTTTGTAAAATGATGTTTGGCATCCAACACTATTGGATGCTTCTTGTCATATTGTGAATCAGATTGACTTAGTCTACCGCCTACTCTAATTAAACTATAAGCATCAACAAACGTATTTGAAGACAATATTTTACTCTTATGATTTAATTCCTTACTACTCTTAAAACAGCTTAGCTCCTCAGGAAAAAACTCTGGCTGTCTGATCTTCGGTAACGGTCCTTTAAGCTTAGAATTATTTTTATTACAATTATTCAGAAAACGTAAAACATATGAATAAGTTCTTTTTAATTTAAAGTAATTCGAATGAATAAATGAATCAATACTATTTACGTTATCGTCAACATTAAAAAACTTATTTATCCCAGGTAAGTTGTAAAATGGTATGTGTTTGAGTAGACCAATCAGAATAATCCTTCTTTAGAAACAAAGGTCATTCCAAACACAAAGAGAATGACTGCTACGACTAAAATCAAGACCTGCAGGGTTATCCTTGGTTGGAATATGTCTCCAAATAAAATCTTGAGTAATTTCA
Source organism: Tyria jacobaeae (assembly GCA_947561695.1). NCBI lineage: Eukaryota > Metazoa > Arthropoda > Insecta > Lepidoptera > Erebidae > Tyria > Tyria jacobaeae. The sequence goes on along the minus strand of OX387208.1, from coordinate 9,914,186 downwards.
TTCATTTAATTTTTTTTTTTTTTTTATGCGATAGGGGGCAAACGAGCAGACGGGTCACCTGATGGTAAGTGACTACCGCCGCCCATGGACACCCGCAACTCAAGAGTCACAAGTGCGTTGCCGGCCTTTTAGGTAGAGGTACGCTCTCTTCTTGAAGGTTTGAAGGTCGTATCGGTTCGAAAATACGGCAGGCGACAATTTGTTCCATAAGCTGGTTGTGCGAGGCAAAAAGCTTCTGGAGAAGCGCACAGTGGTGGAGTGCCAACCGTCCAGGTGATGGGGATGGATATTTTGTCGCGTAGGACGATGGCGGAAACCAGCAGCCGGTATAAGTCCGAACAATTCCTCTGAACACTCCCCATGATACAAGCGATAGAGGATGCAGAGTGAAGCTACATCTCTACGCAACGCCAATGTGTCAAGTCGATCAGAAATATCTTAATATATAACTCTGTTGCGCAAAAACCTTTGTAAAAAATTGGTTTGTGACTTTTTTATTTTTTTTATATGTGGAAACCCCCACGGGCCGTCACTCCACCGGGGCTTTCAGTGGGGTGGTGTATCCTAGCGCTGTGCCCGCAAACAGCGGGCACCACCTTAGGGTAACTCTTATTTCGGCGGCATCTATGCACACGTGGACGTCGCCTCCTCGCGGCTGGCCACTATAGCGGTTTGTGACTTAAGCCAACCTACTACAACTTAGAATAGAAATAGAAGAATCGTAGAATCTGTCCACACATGTTTACTATTTACATGACATAGTAATGAATGTTATACTTTTTCACATAACTGAGCTCCAGTCACTACACGAGGAATAGTTAATGTTTTAATAGGCACGACTCTTTTTTTAGCACAAAGGAACTTAACTGTAACGTTGTGCTTGTCATCTAGTGAAGGTATATACATACAGGGTCTGTATGTAGGCTTGTTGGGATGCATCAACAAAACAATGAAGCTCAGTATGTTTAATCAATAAACTATTACCTAAAACATAACGAAGTTAAACAATATCATATACAATATGGATGTTTTGTATAAAATTTAAATATTTTTTAACATGGGGTTCTGGTACTGGGTCATCCCAGTCTAGTTTGGCATTCCAACTCTTGGAGAAGAATAATTGTTATTTTAGTAATCTTGGATAGGCTTTCATACTAGGTTGTCTGTCTTAGGTACAGTCGGTGTTAACTTACCACAACAATAACCCAAGCTTAAAGCCTTTGTGACACCTTCATAAATATACCGAAGCTCATCCTACATCAAGGTGCCAGTGTCCAGATCATCAATACAAAAATAATTTATGATAACTTCAGCAATAACTTTATCTTCACACTGACTAGCCAGCTCAGCAAGACATCTTATTTAAAAATGGAGCAGAAGCCACTTCATAAGTTAAAGTTTTAAGCTGTAAAATTTTAATGGGCTGGTCAACATTATCTTGATTGCCTGACTTTTTGGAGGTAGCAAGATCCACCTTATCCCTCCACAACACAAGCTGCAAATAACTTTGCGATTCATCCAGAGCAACTTACGTACTCGGAAACGAATAAAGATAGCAAATAAGTAGCTTTGTACTACAGGACCAATTGCCTGAATGTCGTTAAGAGATTTCCTTTGTTTTTGCCGAAGCGTCGAAACTACTCTAAGTTTAGTGGTTTCATGCGCTTCCCTTACGACACAGTGATGAGGTAAGAAACACCCGAAAAATGCCCAACCTACAATTTCAATGTCGTTGTGGTCTAAATTGGCGCATTCATGCATGAAGCTAGCATAATGGTGACTAACATTTTTATTTTTATTTAACTTTTTTCCTAAATTTATAAAGCGTTTCATTGCAATTTGGAATGAATTTTCAAGTGCCTGCTCAGAAGCTTCCTTAAGCGGCATCTTTACCGAAAATCGACCTTCCGTCAGGTAAGCGATGAGTATTTGTAATGAAATGAGATTCACAAAATTGTTCATCTATTGAAAAAATTCTAATTCAGATGGTAATTCCTCGATTTCTCAGAATTTCTAGTGCTTCATTGATGTCTTGAAGTGACGTACATATACTATTTTTTTATAAAAATGCACTGTGCACTTAAATTACATACATTTGAATCTCCTGTCAGGCCAGCTACAAGCCAACCAAACCTGCTATCTTGTAAAGTTGACCTTTTTAATAATAATAATAAACGTTTATTTCAGATTTTAAATCCATAGTACATAGTAAATAAATGATGTCGAAAGAGTCAGCATTTATCAGATTTATATATCAGAATACATGAGATACATTTAACAACACAATCACTAAAAGATAATTCTGGAAAATACATGCATGTCAAAAACTACTTTTTTCAGTGGTAGAGCCATGCTTTTGCACGAATGGGCCGGCTCGACCGGTGCGATACCACGGCCTCACAGAAAACCGGTTGTGAAGTAACGCTTGCGTTGCATTTCCCCGAATTGAGTGAGGTTTCCGGAGGCCCAATTCCTCCTCCCCCCTTTTCTCTCCCATATCTCCTTTCTCCTTTTTTCCATCTCCTCATCCCTCCTCTCTTCTTTCCGCTCCCTGCATCCCCCATCCCTCATCACCCTCAAAGGCGGGCAGCGCACTTGCGACTCTTGAGTTGCAAGTGTCCATGGACGGCGGTGTCACTTACCATCAGGTGACCCGCCTGTTCGTCTGTCCCCCTATAGTATAAAAAAAAAAATAAAAAAAAAAACTAATATCAATTACGTGCAAATACCATTGTTTTATCATGTCATATTATAGAACACTACACTACAATAGTTAAAATTAATTTAAATAAAATAAATATAAATTTAGTCCTGTCCTGTTATTATACTCTCGGACAGACTGTCTGTGTTGGACAGTCTGTTCGAGAGGCAATAACTTTTAGAATGCTTTTGCTACTGTCTCTCATACGCCTGAACAATGATGCCACTTTTTTACGTATTATGGCGTGAAAGCCATCAGTCTGTGCTTCGGCAAATATTAGAGATGTACTGCAGTATGGAGGTAGCCGCATCAGCATTCTAAAAATGTTATTAAGTCACTGTCGGCCCGACGGTTATGTCTTGCTTATAAGCTGCTCGAGTAAAACGATTGGCAATATGCCTTAAACAGATTTTTACTTCAGTAAAGCATCGAGCAAACCTCCGGGCAACCATGTTCAATCAGACCGCCAGAACCATATGCTCGCGCTCCACATCAGCATCATCGGATAGTTCATCATTTACCATGTTTCCCAAGTATTTAAAACTGGTCACCATCTGCAGCTTATCGTATTCCATATAGCATAATCGGCGGAGCATAATCAGGCACACTGAGCAGTTGACCTGTACATTAAACAAGCCAATCCTAGATTTTCTCATGAGAGTACATATTTCTGTTAGATACGTTATTGATACCTGATACATTAAAATCATTAACCTTTCTTTCTTGTTACCCCAGTTTTTCTTTGAGATTTATGGTTATGAATGATGACTGACTGCCAGTATCCAGCAATGCACGAGCAAGGAAAGTACTATTTGTTTGTGTATTTACAACTTAAATTTGTGCAGTACATAAGAGGATTTGTCCTGACGAGGCAGCTGCTAATGACGGATTTTCTTATTTTTACAAATGCGACACGAACCCTTTAAACAGCAATTAGTGTTCCTTAACTGTGTGAAAAGCAGGGTAGGGTGTAAAAAGCTCAGTGTTAACCTATTATTAAGACTCATCGATTTAAACTTATGCCTACTAAAATATAATTCTGGAAAATGCATGCATGTCAAAATGAATAACTGCAAAATTCTACTACCGTTGTCGAGGATTTTACTGATGTATTGTGAGACTTATCGTTCGTATTAGTAGGATTCCTACGGTTATAATTTGCAGTTTTTAAAATGTTAGCCCTATTTTCTAAAAAAACTCCTTGATCCCTTTACAGCGGTCTGGTCCGAATGGCATCCTTTATATTTCTCCCACTTACTGCTAGTTCTGGGATCTAACTCTGCAGACATAAAAAAAATCAATGGATCCCAACCGGCAGTTGAAATATCTAATGTGTTGAGTGAGTTCAGGTTTTTTAGAACTTGATCTATTAAGTATAAAGGCTTAAAATATTCCTTTTGTATAGGATGTGTGTTGCATGTAAGTGATTGTTTATGAGAATGTTTTTATTGTTATATCTGCCACATAAGGCTTTCCTTGCGTATTCGTAATTCTTGGCGGTAAACTCTACAGATCTTATTACTATACTAGCGCTAGAAGTAAGAAAATTTCTCAAATAATGAAATTTATTTATTAGTGCAACTGACTTGTTATCATAGATAAGAGACTGAAAAGTGTCCTTGAATTCCAACCATTTAATGTGATTGCCGTCAAATGTAGGCAAATTTATGATTGGTAATTTGATAGAATTCTGCGTATTACAGCAATTCGAATATACGGATTCTATGTTACCCATATCTTGTGGCGATAATTTCTTGAGCAAGAGCAATTTGAGAATAAGATTCACTCTCCGTTGCATCTCTTTTCGATACGTGGTCATCTATATTAGGTGAAAGTTCTTTTATTTCTAATTGAATGGTAGTCGAATTTTTACAATAACAGTTCGTGTTAATGGTACAGACATTTCTAAACTAGTAGCAGTGACCTCGCCTTTAAATTTTAGTTTTTTTTTTTTAAATTGTTAAACAACTATGTATACCACCACGTTTGCGAATGACTGATTTTACAAAGAAAAAAAGAAAAAAAAGTCTTATTTAACGCTTTCTTTCCTTTTCGTTTCTTTTTAAAAAGACAGCTCCCGCACTACGATTATTCTTGATTTCTACAAACATTGAAGCAATGGACAAAAATAGCAACAGACTCAGAAAAACAATTTGAGGATTACACAAAGTGTTGTCCCGTGCGGCGATCGAACAAACAACACTCGGCGCGGCAGCGTAGTGACCGCGAGGTGACCACTTAAACTGCTACGCCATTCGTGCAGTGCTTTCATTATCAATGATGGAATATATGTGTACTTTTTTTTTTTTTTTTTTTTTTTCTAGCACCTCCAATGTTTATAATTTGGAGCCTTTTCTAGTCTATATCATTCATACCAGTTCTCGCTTGTATGCCTCTCGCACTTTCATTCTGCATACTTGTTTTGTCTTACATTCAACTTCACATACATTTCAAGTGGGATTCCTGCTATTCTATTCTACTCTACTATTTTTTTATTTTATTTTCGTTATTTTGATCTCGGGTTTAATAATCTTGGACTTGTTTTTATTGTGTGCAGTTAATCTGTTACAATTTAAATGTCTATTTACAATAACTTATCATCCTATCAGTTACATAGATATTAGCAGTATTGGGGAATGGGTTTTTCTTTATTTTAATTTACTTAGATTAATTTTTCTTTTTCTTATGCCTACTACAATTTTCTTATGTATTATTTGTATTACTTACAGTTTCTATCGTACTATTATTACAGTTTTTTAGTAACTAGGTTCTTATGATAAACATTAATAATACTACATTCTTATGTTATCATATAGTTTAAGTCTTATCTTATTTCTATTATTTACAATTCTGGCCTTTCTTTGTACAGTAATTTAGGAACTTATTTCTATATTTACTTATCATTATTTTACTTAGGTTTTCTATTTTTATTTCTATTTGAATATCTTGTTCTAGGTCATATCTGGTTTGGTCGAAGGCGGGACATTCAGTTATTAGGTGGGGGACCGTTTCTTCTTTTGCCGGGTCACACTTACACTTGAATCGTGTCAAGTGTTCGGAGAAACCACCGTGCCCCGTCAGTAATTGTGTGTTGTGTGTGTTAGGTTCCAGTTTCGCTGATTCTGTACGCATCCACCGCGTTCGGAAAAAAGAGTTTCGTGATCGATGCAGTATCGCCTGACGTATATCTACGGTTCCATTCATCAAGCGAGTCCGAACGGATTTTTCGCTTGATGAATTATGCCCCGCGTGTGCCTTTATCCAGAACAAGCTCACAGTTTTGTTCTGTAGAACACAAGATTTTATATTTCTTCTGGTTTCTAACGCTAAGGGATGGAGGCAAGTGGGATTTTCGATCGTCTGGAGGGCCGCGGTTGAGTCACTGTAAATCCCAAAATTTCTCTCTCTTTGTTTCAGGATCACCCTCGACGCTTCGCATATCGCCAAAAGTTCCGCCTGGTAGACTGTACAATATGATGGCAGACTAAGCTTGAGGAACTTGGTTTCAGTTCCATTATTCCATAAGGATAATGCGGCCCCCACCTTTCCCTCAATCTTACTGCCATCCGTGAAAATTTGAATAGTGCAATCGTAAGCTTGTTTAAGCTGCTCACGAGTCTCCAGTTTTATAAACTCCAGGCGCATATGTTCCGCGGGATGAGGATTTTCGACACTCGTTCAATCTGCCTCCCCCCAAGCCCCTCCAATAGATCCCCCTTCTTGGCCCTATACAACGCAGCTGTTTCGCGCACACGAAGGTCAAGAGGGAGTATCCCCGCCAATACCAAAGCTGAGTGGAGAGAGACCGTATGATAGGCTTTACAAATCTTTTGGCAGGCCAATCCAGGCCCCAACTCGCCTTCGCTGCCCTGGTAAGCTGGACGCTACCTTTATTGGTACTTTTACAGTACTCTTTACCCGAGCATCTCACTCGCACCTTTCGATCTTCTAGGTAACTGTTAATAATTTTTCTGAGGTATTCTGGGCACTCTTTAAGGCGCCCTCTATATCCAAGGACACTAGCGAAACGATTTGTTTTTCGTCCAGTTCAGTTTTTATTTTTTGGACGAGGGTATAGAGGGCGTCTTCGCAACTCCTCTGGGGCATGAACCCATATTGGTATACACCAATGATTCGTGGAAGAAGATGGTGCCGGAGTCTAGCCATAATCATCTTCTCTAGAATTTTTCCTAGAACTGGAAGAAGCCCGCCTGGCCTGTACGATTTCGGAAGAGTATATTTGTCTTTACCCGGTTTCCTCAGTGCTACAATAGTTGCTTACTTCCATATCTTTGCGAAGTGGTGGAGTTCCAAACATTTGTTTGCTAGGCTGAGGAAGAATTCAGGGTCAGTTTCAATGGCGTGTCTACATACATATATCGGATGTGAATCCGTCAAGTCCTGGAGCCTTTTTTTGGTTGAAAGATTTCGCCGCCATCTCGAGTTTGACGAGGGTGAACGGGGGGTCTCGGCATTCACCAATGGTCCCCTCGGTCACCGTCCTCGCACTCTCTCTTACGCGGGCTTGTTCGTCTAAATCCTCTGGATAAAAGGTTTCGGCTAGAAGCCTCGTCGACTCTTCAGCACTCAATGTTGTCTCATTTAATTCTAAGTTTATTTCCTCAGTTTTTTTAGCTATTCTAGCAAATACCCTATAGATCCCCTCCCACATCCCCTCTCTATCCTGTTTGCAGCAAAATTGTTTCCAGCTGCTAACCTGTGCCTTTTTCGCGTCCATTTCGTACTTTTCCTTACTTAATAGGTACTCACCCACGACTCTGTCCCGGCGTATCGGAGCGGCGCATCTGATGCGGCGTCTTTTAGTAGTGACCTCTTTATTCATTTCAGCCAGTTGGGCAGACAACCGCCGGACCTATAGTTTCTGGGATTGGCTTTTAACTGGGATTGTGGTGTTACATACTTTGGTTATAATCTCAGTGAATTTTTGGATTATCTCTTCTAATTGATCACCTGTTTTCAAACCTTAGGCACTTCCAATTGATTGTTTAAGATGTTTCAGCTCCCTATGTAATTGGTCCCAGTTAGCCTTTCGGGTATTATACACTCTAGTGGTTCTTGGGACTTCTGTAAGACAATCTCAAAGGTGATCCCGTTGTGGTCCGAACTGGTGAGGTTTTCCTCCACTTCCCATTTGTCTACTAGATTTAAGGCATTATCCCAGCAAAAAGGTATGTACTGTCGACACACTACCTGACATTTTACTATAAAATACATATTATAAATAGTTAATAGGATGTAGTGACCAACAATGAAAAAGGTAAGGCTATAAATAATATCTGTAATCCAATCGGTATACAATCACATTCAACATTCCAAACCACGACGCTGCCACCAGGCTCGCCAACAGCACGAGCAGCGTACGTACATACAGCACTGAATTACGCAGGCAGCGTCCGCTGGTGCACGAGCGTACTGAAGGCCGCTAATCAAAGACTGTCAAAGTATGTATGGCGTGTCAAAGAATGTTCAGCAGTACAAGTCTAAGTGATCACGTTTTATAAAAAGTTATTTTATGAAATACAGAGACGTTTTAGATCTTAAAACCTTTACGGATATATTGAAGTCTTCAGAAGTATTAACAGAGTAGAATCGTTAGATGATTCAAAGTAAACGAAAAAAATACAGTGCAACCTCGATGTAACAAATCGGAAGGGAACCAGTAAATATTCGTTATATCAAGTAATTCGTTAAACTGAGGTTTGTTATATCGAGGTTAGGTTGGCTTCTTTCTTACTTACTCATCTTGTTATAGCGAACAACTTCTACTTATAAATGATAACACATTTTTATCAAATTATGTCGCGACTGAATCACATACGTTGGGAAAATTATATAAAGGTTGGGTTGACAAAATTAGGTAATAAGAGGTATTCACATTCGTTATAAAGAGGTTGTTCGCAAATAAATTTCGCAATGTAAAGGTATATTTTACATTGACTCTTATGGACAATTCAAGGGGATTACGAAGAATTTGTTAAATCGAGGAAGTCGTTATATTGAGGTACGTTATATTAAAGTTACACTGTATATAGAAATAATAAAACATAAAAATTGAAGATTTGGAGATAAGTACCTTTTTAATAAAAAAAATACAAATTAGTAACTGCCATCATCTTAAAAAACATGCTTAAAATAATGAGATATGAGAAAAACATGGGTTCGTTATTAAACAAAACTCATGTTTAGAATAAATTTTAGGTTGTTTTATTAGTGCAATTGTGCCTAGAGCAAATTCTTTTTTTTATATCTTTATTTGACTTTAAAAAAATATTAGGTACAGACAAAAATATCAGTTAGATTGTCTCTTTGTTTTGCTTGTTCCTTTGCTACGCTTACACGACTTACCCACTCAACCGATCATGACGATATATTTCATATCCGTTGCCGTTGCAGAAAGGATACCTTTCATCCCGATAATATACCGTCCCCAAGGAATATTAACAACGCCTCCTTACGCAAGCGACGCCGTCAGTAAAAATTGTTTTTTTTTTAACTCTACAGCCTACAACCGACGATTTTGGAACCGACAGTAAATCATTTGATATAAATGAATATTTTTCAAATGTTACTTATTATTATATTTAATGAACGATTAAATTAACTTTTGACATACTTTCATAGATATTAAAGTCAACATTTGGATACATATGGAATGAATTCGATTGTGACGACCCTAAAGTAGTACATTAAATATTGTGAACAAAACACAGATGAGCCTATTAATACGATACGCTCCACAGAAAACTGCCGCATCTGAATTACAAATAAGGCCACTCGAGTCCGCCTCAAAACTCGGCATTTAAGAGAAGGCTAGCTTTAAAAAAAATCGTAGCTAAATGCTAAGTTTAAAGGATATTTTTAAATTCAAGTAGCCGTTGGAGAGAGTATAAACATGGCTTTGCAAACTTTGTCGAAAACGATTTTGTTTAGCAATTTAATTTGGTTTTAAAAAGTTTATTTGTTTTACTAACTTAGTTTGTTCTACGTATGAAACAGTACACATAATATTGTTAATCTATATTATTACAAGACCCATTGAAGAAAAAACAATATTAAATGGTTAGGTGCACATCTAAAATTTAAAGCTCTATTTTAAATTACATTTAAAATTGTTTTAAATATATTTTATGCAAATCTTATGACTTGCATAACTAACTGACATTACCATCTGCCGGTGCAAGTGTTATTTATCCATCCAATACAAGTTTTAATATTTACACAAGTACTATGGAGTCCCTGCTAAAGGCCATCACTGACATGAATGAGCTGTTCAACACCCGTATGGCAGAGTTTGAATCAAGAGACAGGCTCCAAAAGGAAACCACCTCATTGACACCACCCACCAGTCTGGAGTCAGAGTTTACAACATTTAAAAAATTTGTGATTCAGGCCCTCAATGACCTCCAGCAGCAGGTTCAGATACTGGCTCAATCTGCAGACAACTTAGAAACCCGTAACCGCCGGAAGATACTACTATTTCATGGTGTACCCGAGGAGAAAAATGAAGATGTTACATCAGTGGCTAGTAAACTCCTTAACGAGAAGTGTAAGTTGAGTGGTCTTTCTACCCAACACATAAAAAGGAGTCAAAGGATGGGTCGAGTTTCATCATCTGGTAAGCCCAGGCCTATATTAGTAAAATTTCAACAAGTCACAACTAGAGATTCTGTACGGTACGCTAAAACAAATTTGAAGGGCACCGGGATAACCATTTCTGAGTTTTTAACCAAATCTAGACACAATGTCTTCATGTGTGCGCGTCAAAGGTTTGGCATTGCCCGATGCTGGACCCGGGAGGGAGTGATCCACGTTACAGGTCCTGACGATAAAAAGCATCGTATAACAACACTACGTGAACTTTACGCCATTAGCGATAATGTAGTAAAGCCGGTAGCAGCTGCCAAAACAACTGCGATTAAGACCAGGCGTGCCGCTAAGAAATAGTACCTAACAATGTTGTTTGTAATAGCATTTTCATCATCACTGCCGTCACAATAGCTTTGTACATAGCGTGTCTGGTTGTCACATAGCATGCACTTACGAGTACCTTGCCTACACACTGTATGCATAGAATATGATTGTTATTACCCTACTCCATATAATTATTAATTTCAAATTCAACGCGAGTGTAGTTAACGTAGGTGCCTCGGGTTGGATTTATTAAGCTGTCATGAATGACATGTGTGACAACGGGACTGCGTTCCTGTTTACGTGATATAGTAATTCGTTGCATTAATGTGATTTGGATACTGGCCTTTTAGATAACCTTTATAAATTATGTATTTTGAATCTAATCTTTCTTCATAGTTTTAAATTGATTTTAATTTTATGATTTGTGATTTGTTATGTATCGCAATCAGCTTTTAATTATGTTTCAGTTCAGCAAAACTTTTCAATCACTAAAATATAATATAAGTAAATAACATACAACCGGCAGACGGATTATATGAATTGGAACATTCTGGTATTATATGCAAGTTATTGTACACAAAAAGAGCCATTTAGCATTTATTAATAGTTATATTGTATTTATTAACATATTATTTAAATTTAACCATATTTTTATATATTATATTGATAATGTCAACCATGCTTCATAGTGACACTGATGAATATTTTTCGGCATCCAGCGATGATGCCAGCTTCTCTAGTCTACCTTCACTGGCAGATACCATCTCGAATCAATTCTCTGATGTTCCAAGGAATTTCAATGTCGTTCATTTGAACGCCCAAAGCATTCCGGCACATTTCTCTGATATGCTGACAACCTTCGACTGTACGAATGTCCACGCAATTCTTGTATCGGAATCGTGGCTCAAGCCATGCCTGTCCACGGTATCGTACTCGTTGCCAGGCTTTCAGCTGGTAAGGAATGATAGAACCTATGGACGTGGCGGTGGAGTTGCCATATATATCCGATCTCACATTCCCTTCTCCATAGTGAATATGTCTTCTCAGCCCCCACTCACAAATGCTGGCGAGCATTTATTCATTGAAATCGTTCTTCACAATACAAAACTACTTCTCGGTGTATTTTACAGTCCCTCCTTACGAGTAGACTACTTTTCCTCATTCGAAATACTGTTAGAAAATCTAACTCCTTCGTACAGTCATATTATAGTCATGGGTGACTTTAACACTTGTTTACTGAAAAATGATTCCCGTTCTGTCAACCTTCGATCTGTTACTGAATCCAGTAATCTCTCCATTCTTCCATTAAATCCTACACATAATCTCCCACACCACAATCCATCTCTCTTAGACCTAATCCTTGTGTCCTCTGTGGAGCATGTTGCCAAACATGGTCAATGCCCTGCAGATTCATTTTCCTACCACGACCTTCTCTTTCTTTCCTATCTAACTCGCACTCCTAAACCTAGATCTAAAATAATTTCGCAGCGTAATTTTCGTGATATGAATGTCAAAAATCTTTGCAGAGATATCGAAAACATCGACTGGACTCCAGTTTTTAATTCTCAATGTGTCGATGAAAAACTTGATTTGTTCACCAAAAATCTGATAAGCTTGTACGACAAACATGCGCCGATGCGACAAATTAAAGTGAAACATCTGCCTGCACCCTGGCTTACTGAGGAAATAAGGGAGGTTCAGAAAAGGAAAGCAAGGGCTCAATCGAAATATAAAAAAAACCCGACAGCATCAAACTGGGAAAAATTTACAGTTGTTAGAAATCACTGCAACAAGATGTGTAGGAATGCTCAGCGCCGACATATCCACAAATCTGTTGAAGATGGTGACCCAGTTAAGGTCTGGAAATTTCTCAAGTCACTGGGGATCGGCAAGTCACGTCCTGCCTGTGCTTCAAAAGATGTTGATATCGAATCCCTAATTTCATATTTTTCTGCTTCCTCTAACTATGGAGGAGCTATCAAGACTACAACTCTGAATAATCTTTCTTCTCTGCCGACTCCTGACTGTTCCCAATTTATTTTAAGTCAATTTGCTGCATGTGATGTTAGGAAGAGCATAGTATCAATAACCTCTAATGCCGTAGGAAGCGATGGCATCAGCCGTAACATGGTACTTCCTATCCTGGATGTAATCCTTCCCATAATTTGTCATATTTTTAATTATTCCATATCCAGCCATACATTTCCATCTGCATGGAAAATGGCCCAAATTATTCCTCTCCCAAAAAAACGCAATCCGTCCTCGATCTCTGATTATCGCCCCATATCAATCCTTCCTTTCTTCTCCAAAGTCCTCGAGCGTCTCATTTACTCTCAGCTAAGCTCATTTCTTAGGAGAAATTGTTTCCTTAATCCTTTCCAATCTGGTTTTCGTCCAGGTCATAGCACCAACACAGCTTTAGTCCACATTACGGATGATGTAAGGTCAGGTATGGACGAAGGTAAGTTAACGGTTTTCACTTTGCTGGACTTCAGCAATGCCTTTAACACTGTTGACTTTGATGTCTTACTAGGTATATTGTGTTCACTTAACATATCTCCATCGGCAATTGACTGGTTTCGTAGTTACCTGTACGGTCGCCAGCAGCGTGCTTGTATCGATTATGTTTACTCCTCTTGGCGTACAACATCTGCAGGTGTACCTCAGGGCGGCGTGCTATCACCGTTACTTTTTGCAATTTTTATTAACTCAATCACTAAACAATTACTTTCTTCCTACCATCTTTATGCAGATGATCTCCAAATTTACACACAAGCCACTCCGGACAGTATAACGCAGGCAGTGGATGTCATTAATAGAGATTTACAGCAGATATGCAACTGGAGCACGGAATATGGAATAAATGTAAACCCAAACAAAACACAAGTAATGATCGTGGGTAGCTCCAGGTTACTACGTACAATAGACTTTGAGCAGATACCAGATGTTTGTTGCAACGGCTCGGTCATTCCATATAGCGATAAAGTTAAAAACTTAGGGATCTATATGGATAGCTATCTATCCTGGGGCCCACAGATTGGGGAAGTTAGCCGTAAATTGTTTGCAGCAGCAGGATCTATGCGAAGGCTAAGGAATTTTCTTCCTATTAACACTAAAATTGCGCTTGCACAATCTCTTCTACTTCCTATCCTTGACTATGCTGATGTCAGCTATCTGGATCTCACCGAAGACCAACTAAATAAACTTGAGCGACTTCAAAATCTCTGCATTAGATTCATATTTGGATTACGCAAGTATGATCATATTTCTGAATTTCGTTCCAAGCTCAGGTGGCTACCAATACGCTTTCGCCGGAATCTACATATTGTTTCTCTTCTATACAGTGTTCTGTTTTATCCTCACACACCTCTTTATCTCAAAGAACGTTTTCAGTTCTTAAAAAACACACATTGCAGGAATCTGAGGTCATCGGAGAATTTAATACTGAAAATGCCGAAACACTCAACTCAGTTTGCAGACAAGTCTTTCACTGTGCAAGCTGTAAGACTTTGGAACAACTTGCCTGAGACAATTCGACAAGCAAAAAATTTGCCCGTTTTTAAAAAGCTAGTGAAGGACCATTATTTGTCATTATGATATATTAAATGGATATATAGAAATATTATATCCTCTTTTTAGCATATTATAATATTTAGATTGTATATGTATTGTATGTATATAAATATAAATTGTATATATGTATATGTAGGGTATGAATATATATGTATGTATGTGTGTAATGTGAAAGTGAGTAGGTGCTATTTTTGTTTATAATTGTCTAAATGATATTTTAACCATTTACGTAGAGGATTAGGTGTGTTACTTGTATGTAAGCAACCCAAAAATTTTTGAATGCCGAAAATCCGTGTCATGGTTGTCTGGAAGAGATCGCCGTGAGCGATAAGACCGCCTATTGTAACATTTGCATATTTTGTAACTCATCCTTTGTTTTTCTCTTTTTAATTTTGTATGTATACAATAAAGATATAAATAAATAAATAAATAAATAAATAAATAAATAAATAAATAAATCAATAAGATACTAATGTTATAATTATATTAAATAATAAAATGCTAACATGCAACGAAAAACAGTACAACAAAAAAACTGCTAAAGAATGACTTTCTTTTGCTTCGATTATTTGATGTGTGTTTTCGAAACTAAATTGCAACTAAAGACATATATTACAATTCCTACATATGTACTAACATTATTAAGACAAAGGAGTTGACTATTCATTCATCACACATTTTGCCATTTTCAAGATTACGAATCGATCCAACCCATATCTACACACGCGGCATTTAGATAACTTTGACTACATTATTACTTCGAAGTACTAAAATAATTATATATTTAAGCTAATATAAGTTTTACACCCAATGTGCACATCTTGATAGCACAGCAATATTGAAAAAAAAAAGAAGTGGATCGTATTATCGTGTAGCAATAAATTCCAACCGATTTTGTTTAAATACATACATGCAGATGGCACCCAATAAGGGTCGCTGTTAGTCATTTCCCTCCGGAATCTCAATGTATTGTAACTTCAAACGAGGCAAGGGATAGGTAAGTTTGCTTAAAGTTTAAATCAAAGCTTGTCAAGAATAGTTGATATATATATGTTATATGTAGTATTAGTTGTATTGTATGTATTTGTAGTATTCATTATTATTATTATATTTAACAATTATTGTTTAACAGCCGGTTTTGAAGTATGAGCCATGCTTCAAAACTGGCTTGCTTGTAACATGCTTCCCACGTATTGATAATAAAAGTTTTTGTGGCTACCTAGATTATATTGATGTGATAACAATTTGTGGAAGTGTTTACTTCTAAAATAAGAAAGTATTATATAATAATGCATTAAATATAAATTACTCAGCTTACTTAGAAGAGTATCGCTCTTTAATTATTTTTTTTTAAATTTAAACAGAATTTAAATTATGTATATTGTTATCTTCCTGTGATATCAAAACCTGTATTGTTAATGAACGTCATTTAATTCACATAGAAGAAAGAAATATTAATTTTGCGTGACAAAAGTCTACAAAACATATCATAATACAGTTTATGATAGTTTTTATCTAGACTAGTAAGTAAACCTCGAAATTGCGCGACTCATTATTATACGTGCATTGGAACTACTACTATTGTTTCTGACAGCTTAAAATAATATTTATAGATCGCAAACAGTGTGTGCCTTATTACGTGATATTTTATTTAACACAAAATTCAATTTCAAAAATACAAGCCCAGCACTAATCAGGATACGTTTATTTGGGTC
Organism: Tyria jacobaeae; assembly: GCA_947561695.1. Lineage (NCBI taxonomy): Eukaryota > Metazoa > Arthropoda > Insecta > Lepidoptera > Erebidae > Tyria > Tyria jacobaeae. The sequence continues at coordinate 9,898,265 of OX387208.1, read as the reverse complement.
AAATCCAACAACGATGAATGAAAAAGGTTTTCCCTCAATAGCTCTCCCTCTATCAAGTAAATATTGTGGGAGCTTTATATCAGGAGGAGTCTTTATTGTTTGATGGTATTTTATACAATTTTATTTTACAAAATTAAATTATTTTGTGAAATAAGTTCTCAAAAGAGTAATGTGTATTTTGAGATTGAACAATGTTAATAACAATAGATAACTAATAAAGCAAACATTTATACTATGGGCGCCATCAGCAACGTGCAAAGGAGTGCGCTTGCACAACTTGGCAGAAAAGAAAATACAAAGAAAAAGATTTAGATAACACAAAATTTATTATTTACGTTAATATTTCTTAAATGTTATACCACATTGCATTTTTTCAGAAAGAATTGTTTTTCCTTTTTTTTTGTGGCCAACGATGCTGTTTTCATGAAAAACTATTTGTATTGTTTATTAAATTATTTGTGTACTAAATAGACATCTGCTCTGGGATATAATCCTGTATTTTTAATCTTGCGCGGAATTTAGAAACATACAAACAACAAACACAAAGAACACCTGGGCGAGTCTGGAGTCGTAACAACTGTTTATAGATTACATAATTTTTTCCAGTGTGACAATCAAATTCACGTCAACTCAACGCAGCATGACAGTCAGTCACTAACCCCTAGAACCTTTTCTCGTTTACTACTGACGAATGATAAAATAAAATAGAATATATTATAAATAAACTTTGTTGGACACCAATTACAATTTCTTTACACGGAAGTAACAAAAACAATATGAATAATGTGCGGCGTTATCACTAAAAGCAATTTCTTACAGGCCACCGTTGGATAGATATAGACGCAATAAATAAAAAAAAGATGTTTTGTATCGTAATAGTGATAGAATAAACTTAAATGCACATACACTTAAATACACATATACACATATATAAACGTACATAGATAATTATATATCTATATATACATGCATATATATGCATATAATAATATATATAATAAATAAAACACGACATATATCTCTAACCATATAAAGAAGTTTACTGTTTACTATATAACCTAAAATATGACAACATCTTACTGTATACAAAACCAGATACTCGTATAGAGAAGCTTTCAACACGTCTAGATTTAGAATAACTATCAACAGAGACGAAACGAAAATAATTAACAGTGGTAGAGCCTTCATTTCCCCGAAATCAGTGAGGTTTCCGGGGGGCCAACTCCGCCTTTCCTTTCTCCTCAAACTTATCCCTTCTTCCTTTTTCTTATATCCTCATCCCTCTCTTTTCCTTACCCTCCCCTCATCCCTCATCATCCTCAAAGGTGGGCAGCGCACTTACGACTCTCGAGTTGCAGGTGGCCATGGACGGCGGTTGTCAGTTACCATCAGAAGACCCGTCTGTTCGCCTATTCCTCTATAATACGTATAAGCCTATTAGTACGTGGGCCTATATGCCTTTGAGAAATCCTAGTGTAGAGGATTAGTTTTTTTCTCGTTAGTTTCAAGAATAAACAAGTAAACCGTTCAATGTTCAGACCGGGTACTTTCAGAGCTCACTAAATAAACCTTTAAATGGCTAAACAAGTAAGAATAACGTTACTTATTCCTTATCAGCGGCGCCCACTCGCCCTAAACAAATTTGTGCACAATCAGTAAATTTACTTTAGGAAATAAAATTGTGGATAAGAATTTGCTGTGTCTATATTCATATCCTTAATGCAACTTTGGAGAAATATGGTAGATATTTTTCTAGTATGGATCTTTCATCCTTACAATAAGTACTCACATAACACTAAATGCATAACTTGCAGCTGCAGTCTAAGGGAGTGACATTCTTCATTTTTATTCTTTTCAACATTCACATTCATATTTAAATAATATATATATTAACAGGTTTTGATTATGAATAATAGTACTTATAATGAATACGGGTACGTAAGTCCAGATCGATAACTCAGCAATAAACTTAACTAATCAACAAAGTAACTAATAACATAATAATTCAAAAAATTTAATTTAAAATGAACAAGGCAAGTAAAAGTACGAATGCAATGATATTATTACCTACTTGTAATTTGGTAAAGTAATATTTAAAAAATAGGGTCCTAATTTTGGTTTTTAAAATCATATGTAATGCCTCGCAATTCGGTGGATAGGTTGTTAATAAGGAACCAAGTAATAACTTATTCGTTCTCCGTATATATTGTTTGTGGCTGTCCGACATGTTTCACATGAGTTTTCAGAGAAGCGGCTCACGTATATACAATATGTAGTATTTTTTTTTAAATGCACCGTTGAAAAAGTTTTCCTTGAGCAATGTATGTTTAAATTGTGTTTGGACTAGTAAGATTTGACAACCGTTGCTTAACAACCGGTTTACTGTGAGGCCATGGTCCGGTCGAGCCGGCCCCTTCATGCCTAAGCAAGGCTCTACCACTGTTAATTGTATCGGCGTCATAGCTCGAGAGCAGTCTTATTATGGTATTTAAGTAGCGCTGTCCAACACAACATTTCAAATATTCAAAGTAAAAGCTTGATGAAAACATATACAATCTCATTTAATAATATAATGTAACGTTGAATATCAAAATTTTATTATATTACATTGTAAAAGAAGATCACAGAGTTTATTTAGTCCAAGCTTTGGGGAGTATAAAGTTATTTGCGTACCATTTTCTCCTGTTGGCTCTTCGGTCCTCATAGCTGCGACGAAGGAAACCTCAATATAAAATCACCAAGTGGGACCCCTTCATGGGTCAGAGTGTCTCCGCTTTCCGTAGTGGAGAAAGAGGATGGACTCAGCGTGCACTCACACTGCCGCCGAGCAGGCATTTGGAAATTATTCTCGATGCCACTGTCAGCATATTGTAATTCCGAAAGGAATGTCGGTTTCCACAGGTTTAAAAAATAAATAAAATTAAAAGTAATTTTGAAGATTTTTTCTCTAACTAAACAAGTTTTGACTGTGACACATCTAATCGTATACTTATTAAATACCGTATCAGCCAAAGTAGTGTATTTGTTAAAAAATACAGCCCATTATTTTAACTCGGGCGAAACGTTACAAACTATGTATAAAATTATTCAAAATTTACGTTTTAAGAAATTTAAATTGTAATGGGATCCGATCCGATCTACAATTAGTAGAAGAGAGATGGATAGCAAAAGTTAATAATTAATAAAATCATTGGAATATTGAAATCGGATTCGCTGAAACCTTGTCGAGGAAAAAACTTTGTAACAAGCAATTAGTATAGTAATATAATATATATACAATTACAAATATCTGGTTTTATTCGTGTTCTTATGTCATGTGAGATTTTTAAATAAAGAAAATGGTAAGTATTATCATTCTCTACATTTGTTTATAAGTGTAAATATTTTTGGTTGATTGCATCGTGCAAAATAAACGATGGTAATATACTATTCCTCTCTTGGCTCTTCGCTCCAAAAATCACCAAGTGGGACCCTTTCACGGGTAGGAGTTTCTCCGCTGTTCACAGAGGGAAAAGAGGATGGGCTTGGCGTGCATTCACACTGCCACTGAGCAGGCACCAAGAGATTCTTCTCGATGCCACCGTCGGTATATCGTAATCCCGAAAGGAGTGTCGTGGTTAAGTCTCGCGGCTCTGATCGGGGGCGACGGTCTTGGCTTAACCGCCAGGACTGCGAGGAAGAATACCTTTATAAAAAATTACCCCGAATCTCGTGTTCTGGTGCGTGACCATGGGATGCATGGCTGATGGGTGGTTCAGTCGCAAGCGCACTCCCAGCCGGGGTAACTGCGGACCCCTCGGTTGGGCATAAATCTACGCTTGCCCGGGTATTAGGGGATCTCCTTTATTTCTCCCCCACTCATGGCTCACCCATGGGTCTGTTATGAGTTCATCAATAACTATACATACAACCAAAAAACTATAGGAAAAAAAGACGGAGAAAGATGAAAGAAAGGAAAGGAGTAAGAGTTTAGCGGCAGAAGCCTCGCTGACCGAAGAAGAAGTAATTCGTTTGGAAGAGCTCCCAGAAGTCAGTCTGGCTGCTGGGATCAGAAGAATATCGGAACGAGTGCGTTCCAGGGCTACTAGTGTGACAGCTGACTCATCCGAAGCAATGGAGTTCGAATACAGTGACTCACGCAAGCAGGGACGCTCCAGAGACGGGGATGGTGACGTGTCGCAAGACATATTGCCACCGAAAGTTGCTAGCAGTAGACGAGGGAGGTCGCGCACGCTGATCTCGGCAAAATCTGGTTCCGCCTTCTCTAGAGTCGGACTACACCAGAACTAGATCGGAGGGCGAAACTGTAGCGGAGGAAGAAATTGCGGATCTCTTGCTGAAGATCCAGGGTCCATTTGAAGAGGGTTGTGTCCCTCGGACACCAGCAACCATGCAGGAGAGAGCGGCGGCGGCGGTGGCCATCATCCACAAAGGCCACTGGCCACCAAATCGACGAACCTTAAGGGTTGCTTCGTAAAGGCCGGGCTTGTCCGGTCAATGGCACTGTACGGTGCACCGGTGTGGGCGGAGGCTCTAACCGCCCAGAATAGGGCACGCCTTTGGCGCCCTCAGAGGGTTATGGAGGTTAGAGCCATACGTGGTTACCGCACCGTATCGACGGAGGCGGCGTGCGCGTTGGCCGGAACTCCTGGATTTGGAGGCGGAAGTGCTCGGCTGAGTTCCGGCCCCCGCCCGAATAGGTACGCGAGTGGCTTGAAGCCATTCGTCGAGCCACGATGGCTCATTGGCCGTCCCGGCTGGGGGCTCCACGTGCTGGCTTTGCCGCCGTGGAGGCGCTCATCGTTGAATGGGCAGAGCGGGACTCTTTCTTTCCGACTGACGCAGGTTCTTTCCGGGCATGGCTGCTTCGGAAAGTACGTTGTCTCCCTTCAATATGGTTGAGGCGGATGTTGGCTGGCACGTGTGTAATGTTCGTCGTGAACAAGTGCCGCCGATCGGGGCTGGTCGTCTCCGGACTGCTACTACTTAAAATATACCTGGCAATTATTAGAATTTATATTTCGGAATGATGTAATGAATTGTTCTCACATTTTATTATACACTTTTAAACTGTAGCATAAAATTGTATAAAATATTTTTAAAAGAGTGTTTTTCCTCCGTCCGTGGAGTTTCTAGCCTCTTCTTCTTCATAGGATCTACATATTGGAACAGGCAACTAGCTTCACGACCGACTTAACCTGACTGACTTCTTCTCTTGACAATTCAAAAATACCTATGATTGGTTTAATTTAAATATTTTTTTTTGATTTTGATTTATTACTCTTGCACGTGTAATTAAAAAAACAGCTTTACTTACAGCTAATGTCCTCAGGCCTATGTAAGAATTACCATTGAGACAATTAAAAAATTGAGGCATTTAAAAGTTATAGTGGAATAAAAAACTTATATAACAAACATACATTGCCCTAAAAGCATTACACTCCTTTCTGGGCAGTCGAGTAACAAGCACACGGCTCATCAACAAGAGTGCTACAGTGTGAGTGTTACAGTGCCTACTCAGAATACTAACGTTATCCGTGCCTTTCAAACATTAACACCCTCCGCGGAGAACTCTAGAATACTCACCACTAATAAAACATTCAGTATTCTATTAGTTCTATTAAACATTTTTTTCTATGTGATAGATTTTAAAAACAAAGGACACAAAGGAAACCCAGACATTTGGGACAATTATCTGTGGATAATACGAATTGTCGACACTTATGGAATTCGAACCCAAGACCTGCGGCTTAACAGTCAGGGTCACTTACCACCAGAGACAAAACGGCATCGCAACACATTTTTAATGTCATGGAGACATTTTCGGCACATATAAGACAATTAACGATTATAATATTTGTATGTGACCGTAAATAAAATGAATTGCGTCGAGACCTATTTTTTTTTTATATTTCCGGTATTCCTAGTAGATTTGTTACACGTTGGGGCAATATTATGCAGCCCTCTATCCATCAAAATCAGTGAATTGATATTCGACTATTTGCCTTCTCGCTTATTCGTGTATCACAAAGTAACGTAGCCCGAAGATGAAACTCATAACATATAGAAAGCGTGTCGATCAATCACGACTTTCATCTTTATAAACTTGATACATTGGATATCATCATATTGGATATCAAGTAGTTCTGTGTTAAGACATGTCTTTACAAAGATCAATAAAATTTTTCGTGAACGTTTTTAAGCAAACTAAACAAATGCAGTAACGTGAAATCACAGGACATTTGTCTGGTCGGCGGTTCCGCTTGATTGAACCAGCTTTCGAAATATTCATGAAGAGAAGATGAGAATCAGGAAATCGCATAGAGCTAATTCAGGGCTGTATGGCGGATGGGGTACTCCCAAAGTAGTCAAATAGTGAACAATGTGCTAACAAACTGAGGACGAAGACATTTATTATGCACAAAGTTCCCCTACTTAACTTACATTGGTAACGTAACCATAGCGCGATTGACAAATATTACAAATATATACCATCTATTAACAATATGTATAAACAATTAGCAATAGTTACAAATTATTTAAATAGTCTATATTTCTAGCAGCTGTGTGCTACGGACACTGCTTCTTGGTCGCTCACTATTCAATTCCCGAAAGCTTGATGCAGACAAACTTCGCAATACCATTCACTAGTAACTGTTAGTTCGTAGTGCAGCAGTTGACCATTTGTAGTAATTAATTAAAAAACGCATAATGCGCTTACTGGTCCACTGCGTCGAAAAAAAAACACTTTTATTTTTATTAACGCTCTGACAACAAACAAATTTTTCGGGAAAATGGTAGCTGTATCTAAGTTTCGTCAATTGTAAGGATGTAGGATACGTTTTGTGAACTTCCTCTTTTGCACTAATCAACACGACGGGATTTGTGCTCTTCGGTGATAGAGTGAGGTATCTATAGCGAAGCAAGCTTCCGAACTTTAAGATGTAGGATGATGAAAACTACCTGTGATCCAATCTTCAGTTCAACCTGAATCTCTCGAGGTGTAAATGTGTCTCTTCTCCCGCAATGGCCAATTTACCCTAATGACATTTTCATGAGTTACTGCAACTGTAGGTCGGCCAGTCTGGGGTCATACCTGTTAATATGGTTATCTCGACTACATTTAAATTCACGAAACCAAGTGTAAGTAGTAAGTAAGCAAGTAGTAACTGTTGCCAACGTACAAGTAAACTCCCTAAATGCAGCTTGTTAATTTTCGTGACATTCCTTAAACGTTAACCCTCGTTTATAATCATAATAATCAGACCACGAGAAGCTTCCAAAGTGATTTCCTTTTTTTAAAAAAAAAAAACAACTACACATAGGTGGTCAATGATTGTTAGCAAAGAGATTTGTATTGAAATTAGAAAAATTTAGGCTTAAGTGTTTCCAAGGCTTTTAGAATCTTGATTCCAAGCAATTGTAAATTAGACTAAACGCACCTCTCATTTCTTCGGACACTAGATTCTGGTTATATCGATCAAATCGTTTATTATAACGTCTTATAATGTTCTCCTATTCATAAACTTTCTGCTTTAGAAAGTCTATGTGCATAAATATTGTATATTTTGTAATTTTAAATTAGCCGACCGATGAGTGTTCTGGCCTGAGCAACGCTCACCACTGCCCGGCTGGAATAGTTAGTTTTGGTCAAGTAGCAATCGTGTTCTCAGTGAAATGAACACCCGCTCCTCGACATACTGCGACAGCCGCAATGTAGAGAACAGAATGTGAATTGACAAGATCTTCAGTCCTTAGTCTCTCATTGTATTGGGTACTTACAGTTACAGATTTACTATCCACAACTTCATCAGCAGTTAACAATAGTGTTGGTCACCAAACTGTGTGTGTGACTAATCACCAAACTCACAGTTTGGTGACCAACACTATTGTTACCTGCTGATGAAGTGTGGAAGTCAAAGAATAATTAAATCTATTCCCTTCTCCTATTTCCTATCTCCTCATCCCTCCTCTCTTTTTTTGCTTCCCCGCAACCAACATACCTCATCACCTTCAAAGGCGGACAGCTCACTTGCGACTTTTGAGTTGCAGGTGTCCATGGACGGCGGTTGTCACTTACTATAAAAAAATATATATAATTTTTCCATTACACTTTTACTCCATCCCTAGAACTGCATTTTTTTAATTATAATAATAATGAACCTGCAATGTTTGTGGATATTACCATTCCACATGACGACAATCTCATAAAGGCTGAATAAGATAAACAAATAAAATATTTGGATTTATTTTGCCCATGGGGTGGTCGACATGTGGGATGTGAGTTCTGCAATCATTATGCCGATAGTTATATCAGCTCATGTGTTGATTGCCAAGAGCCTCGACCAACATCTGCAGAGGCTCACGTTACACAGCTGGGTTAAGGGCCTAATGCAGAAGGCAGTCCTTCTTGATACGGCACGTATTGTGAGGAGGTTCCGTTGTCTCTGGAGCCCTATCCACCGGTTGCCTGGCCCCTGTACCCGATAAAGGTGGGACACAATTTTTTATATTTTTAAATATATTTTGTTTTTATTTTATATTTAAAAATGTAATTTGTATGTTTATTAATGTGAATAAAGAGAATAATAATAATATTGATTAGTAAGAAAAAAGTTTGCAGTATTGGGCTTGCATCTAGTTTAATTAGAATCTTATTTGTGCGTACAATATTCAACAATATTCATTAGTGATTTAAAATTAGAATTATTCAAAAGTAAGTAATATGACACAAAATTTTAAATTAAGTATATGTCAGCCTGAGCTAGTTGTATCTTGTGTTTCAGGCTATCACTAGACTTATTATTTATTTAGTATGTTGGAAAAGGTGTTGTTAGCAACACACTACATTTATACCTGACCTTCTTCGTCCCAAAACACTTTTATACACTCAGAATTCCTCTAATTTGTAAGGTACCTGATAGGTTACATTTTAATTCGTTTTTTTTAAAGGTAAATTCCAATAAAAAATGTTTTTTATATTCTTATGTAAAACTAACTCTGGTTATCATTAAAATACTTTTTTATGCAATTTTATCCTAGCGGACAAACGAGCAGACGGGTAATCTCGCTGCTACTTTACCCAGTTGGTCACACTTAATATTGACCGTGATTGTAGTTTAGATGGCAACAGCTCCCAGTATATAATTCCGTTTACAGTTCCACACTCTTAAAAGAACTACGTATATTTTACTCGTGGATTTGGCGTCGGTATTACATCCATCAGCCACTCATTGGTACGATAATAACTAAGTTGTTCCATGCACACGTTAGCTCTCTTCTGAAGTTGAAACGGCGTCAACTCATGTGGCAACCAAACTGAATATTTCCAGGTCTTTTCTAAAGCGTGGAGTTGTTTTTCTACTGCAGTATAAGAACACTGAAGCTGCTCTGCCAGACAACGTGAAGTGAACCTGGGATCCATTTCTATGAGTCTTTTTGACTCATCTACATCTATTGTAGGAGGTCGACCTGGATGAGGTTTATCAGATAGGTCATAATTTCCATCCTTAAATCTTCTGAACCAGTGTTTGGTGGTATCTTAAGACATCACGCCTTCGCCCATCGTTGCATACATATTGCGCACTGCTTCAGTCGCTTTTCGACCTAAGCGAAATTCGTGAAGTAAAAGCAGCCGAAGTTCTCTACGATAAATATCCATAATTTACTGTATTTTTACTATTCGAGATCCAGTTGTCAGCTGATCTGACATACAACTCTTGCTTTACTAATATACTACTCCAAGAAATTCGACATAGTTCTATAAAGTTTTAGAAACTGATCGAAATAAGCGGCGGGTTTATTAGTTGCTAACCTATTGTAAACGCGCCATTTATTAATCAAAAAAAAATTATGCACACAAATCTACACCTGCGGACATTGCATGCGCTTGCTCTACTTTAATGAAAACACACGACATTAAATGTCTAGGTATCACCATTGACACAAATCTAAATTTCCGTAGACATATCGACTTATTATCTACTAGAGTAAGTAAATAATTACTGTACATATTTTAACTTGCGTAATATAGCCGACTACACATTAATCAAACAAGTATATTTAGCTCTGTGTTAATAAATAGTTACATATAACATAACTTCCTGGGGTAGTGCAGCAGAGACAATTTTGGTGCCTCTAGAAAGCGCACAAAGAGCGTAAATGCTGCTTACGGTCCATTAACATTTCAAACACATCTGCTGCTGCTATTTGTATAATAAGTTTAATAAGATATTAAATATATATATCGTTAGGTACAAACATTGTATGTTGACGAATATTTAGTTAAGCTCAATTATGCAGCCACAGAAAAACTGTTAAAATTTTTTAAATGACATTTCCATTAATTATTTTAATTTTATTTATTGCTATTATATTATATAAGCATGGTTAATTGGTTTACTTCTAATATTTCCTTTTATACTTCCAACATACTAAATAAATAATAAGTCTAGTGATAGCCTGAAACACAAGATACAACTAGCTCAGGCTGACATAAACTTAATTAAAAAAATTGTATCAGATTACTTACTTTGACATATTTATAAAAATAATTCTAATTTTAAATCACTATTAAATAAGAACACAGTATTAAATAAGGTTCTAATTAAACTAGATGCAAGTCCATAAAAATTGCAGATCTAGGGATGGAGCAAAATTGTAATGGAAAAATAATATATTATACCTACTTTAATAAATTTTATTATTTTTACTTAAACTATCTGAACTGATAATTAATTAGTATGTGGGTAAATTATGGAGGGGCTTGTTCAATGTGTTCTTGTTCTTTTTTTTCTTCTAACACGTGTTCAAACACGGCCCGAATATAAGGTGAATATTTTTTCTTTAGCTAAGATAAATTTAATGTAAAAAACCTACTTATAATTGCACCGCACACATATCTTCATTTCCTTGTTAGACTTTATTGTCAATGCCAAATAAATATTTCAATGAAAATCATTTTGAGAAAGTATGTACAATAAATAATAATAAACAATAATATATGTAGTACAATACATGACAGATAAATATTTTTAAACAATCTGATCTGATATTATAATATATATTTCAAAATAAAAGTGATTAAAGAAAATGTGCCTTGCAATAGACCGATTTGTGACGGAACACCGTGTGGTTTTAGTCGGTTCAAGTCCGATATACCACCACCTCTCCGTAAGCTCCGGTGAGGTGATGACCCGTGGGGGTTTCCACATGAGAAAAAAAAAAGTATTTTAATGATAACCAGAATTAGTTTTACATAAGAATAGCAAAAACTTTTAATTGGAATTTACCTTAAAAAAAAAAAGAATTAAAATGTAACCTATCAGGTAACCTTACAAATTAGAGGAATTCTGAGTGTATAAAAGTGTTTTATAATTATGCATAGCAAAATCAAAGTTTATCGACTTGATGGATAGATGGCGTCGTGCGGTATCCTAAATCGCATTTTTAAGATTTTTGTATCGATAGTATATAAAATCAAGTGAAACATCTATTTCTGTCTTCGAAATAAAACCGTTGTAGAAAAGTACGTTAAGTTTATTATTAAACTACGACGTAGTATACCGAAGTAGACCAATTCCTGCGCATCCTTTCCGTTCGCCAACAAGTTGGGTGAACACTGAGAATTTCGTTCTACTTTACTATACTATATATTAATAGAATAGTTGATATCGTATATTATATTATTAACACAATATTGCTGATCTTTCACGTGTCTTTCAAATGAAGATATCCTTTATTAATATGTTAATGATGTTATAGCATAAAGTAATAAGTTAGTTACTAACCTATATAATTTCTAAGTATTAAAAGTGGTTAAACTAGCAGGCACTGCACGTTAATTGTTGTTAAACATTATTAGTAAGCCTGCCTTAATCACTGTGAAGTATCAATTGCTCAATTTAAATTTCACTACTGTTAGCGCTTGCTAATTAATAGGCTCTTGTGATGTATGTAATCGGCTTAGTAACACCAGAACAACCCTCCCCTTTACCATTCATAAACAGCAAGAAGCGTGAAACTTTTGTTGAGTGTTAGTACTACTATATATATGTATATTAATTTGACTTGACCGATATTCGAATGCTATTTATTGAGATAGGCTCTATTATTCCCGATGTATATTAATGTCTCTACCCTACACAGTTGTCTCTTAATCACCGCCACCTGACAGTAGAGGACATGTCATTATAAGGTTGTCCGCTGTCTCTGTTGAACCAGAATTCGCCACGTGCCCTCTGATGCAGTCGTCTAATCAAGACCATGTGGTCTTGATTAGACGACTGCATCACTGACGTTACTTCATCTGGTATAGGCGTCACTAGCACTGTGTACCGGCGTCTTCCTGAAGGAAGTGACAACTTCGCTGCCCGGCTTCTAGCCTAGCAATCGTGGTGGGCGCGCGTATCTCGCGAACGCCCGTCATGCCACACACCGGTGTCCACCCAGACACCGATTCTCAACCGTGAAGCTAATTGCCTGTTCCAATTGTAATCATCATCATCATCATCCACCACCTGATACTTACGCCACCATTGACAAGACTTCTAGGCGAGCATGACATACTCAGAACTGCCAGGAGACACAAAACATAAATAATAACTCCTCAGTTCTAACACTTAAAAATAAAAAAAAAAATTATTCATAGAATACCTACAATTAAAATTACTTATGTATTTTTATAAACATATTTTTTTTGTATAAAAAGTATCTATCTCAGTAATAACATGGTAACATAAAATAGAAGTTTACTTTTTTCTATTTTAAATTACTTAAAGATTCAACGTCGTACAACATAAATTGTTTGTTGATTTTTGGATCCTACAAATTGGATAATAATACTAATTCTATGAATAAAAATATCATGAGTGCATATAATCGGACTATACAGTTGAGAACTAACCTTGTAACGACAATGTTGTTTTGGGACGAAGAAGGTCAGGTATAAGTAGTGTGGGGTGCTGGCCTAGAAAACCTCCCCGTGGTGCACCCTGGGCAACGTCGGCGATGGCGCTTCTTTGTTTTCTCCTTCTGGAGAGGGCGTCATCGCCGACGGCAAATATTCTGGCAAGGAGAGGCCTGCCTTGTAAGCCACTCTGTGTTTTTCCATCTGCCATCTGATTTATGCAGAAGGTATGGTATGGAGAAACGAGAATGGGGCGACGGGTTAGCGAACTATGAATTGATTCAAAGCTAGTGGACATAGGTCTAATATAGACCACCGTTTGGCCCAACCGGAATCCTGCCCAGCAATGGATAGACCCGGAAGCTTCTTGGAGCTGCGAGGAAGAAAACCTCTATAAAAAATTACAAACGTGGGGCGGAAGGGTCTGCCGTCATTGGATCTATCCAAAGACTGTGGACATGGGTCTGATACAGGCCACCTTCCGGCCAAACCGTAATCCTGAATTGACAGGACCGGTGGTTCTTCGGAGCCGCGAGGAAGAAAAACCTCTATAAAAAATTACCCCAATCTTACGCTCCGACGCTCGGCAATGGGATGAATGGCTGAGGGGTACTCAGTCCCGAGGGCGTCCCTGTCGGAGGACATAAAACTCACGCACAATGGCAGAGGATAATACGCATATATCTACCCAGGAGGGTCCCAGACGCTCTTTGTCTGGGGAGTCCCTCCCGGAGCCAGTCGGCTCCGGCAGCTCCCAATCGTATTCTGGGGGGAGCAACCAATGCCCAAACAGCCCGGCGGTCAGCTGTAAATCGACCGCCGAAACAAACGCGAAGGCCGCGACAGCAGAGAAGGAAGAGTTAGATGTGGTGATGTCTGACACCCAGTCAGAAAAGAGTCAGGTGAGCCACGCAACAGCGCGATCGGCATTTTGGCATAGCGGAAAAAGACCACGGTCTAAAAATTCCGAAAGTGGACGGAGCAGAGATCGCTCAGGTTTGGAAACGGCATCCTCGAGCGAAGCGGACGACATGTTGCCAGTCGCCAAGGTGCCAAAACCGCAACGTGGCAGAGGTCGGCCACCTACTACTGGTGCATACATTGGCGCTGCCAAAGCTCGTAAAGAGACAGCAGCACTACGGGCCACTGAAAAAGCTGCACAGGCGGAAGAGGAGGAACGGCGATTAAAAAATCTGTTCCTCACTATTGCCTCTAAAAAAGGGGAGGTGCAGAAAGCTAACGTTCGGGGATCAGTAGCAAATAGGACTGCCCCCTCCACGACGGAAGAGAGTCTTGGTCCTAAATGGGAGGGGCAAATAAGCGAGGCAATAAACCGCATTAAGGAAGTTGCTAATCTCCCCAGAGGCCCTAAAGCCACCCACCAAAAAACGCTGATGGAAGCTGCCTCTTTAATAACACAGGCGACGGAGGCACTTTCAAAAAAGTCCTCCTCTGAGGAAACGGAAAAGCTTCGTCAATATATTGACCGACTGGAAGCCCGCCTGGCTGAATCCGAAAAAGCCAACAAGGAACTACAGGAGGAGATGCGCGCCTTACGAGACGAAATTCGTAATGGTCGTCAGGAAGGAAGATCTACCGACGCAGTAGCTTTACAGACGGGCGAATTGGCGTCAGATGCTGCTATCTCCAGGCTAATGGCAGAAATGGAAGGACGCATTATGCAACGTATTTCTGCTATGGAAGGGGCCAAGGGACGCCCGCCTTTGGCAGCTCCTAAAACAGCGTCTTACGCAGCCGCGGCTAAAACGGGACTTGAAATTCCCCTTAATAAAAATGTGGGTGAACCAGAAACTCCACGATTGCCTTCAACTACAAAAGCCTCTGTTGTAAAAAAGAGAAAAGGTAAGAAAACAGGCGTTCCTACTCCAGTGGCAGCTGGATCTCAGGAAGAAAAATGGGAGGTGGTGGGAGCCAAGAAGGCAAAAAAAAGCCAAGAAAAGGCGACCAGGAAAGCCGCTAAGGCTGACGTGGCAAAAGCAGCCACAAAACTCCGCGCCCCGCGTTCAACAGCCATTGTCCTAACGCTAACAACAGAAGCCACAGAAAGAGGGGTAGGATACGCAGACATACTAAAAAAAGCAAAGGCTTGTGTAGATCTGAAAGCCCTACAAATTGATGGAGTTAGGTGCAGAACAACGCGCACTGGAGCCCGTCTCCTGGAAATCCCTGGTGCCACTAGCGGCCCCAAAGCTGATGCCTTCGCGGCTAGGCTAAGAGATTCGCTTGATGTAGCTGACGTAAGCGTTTCTAGGCCTACAAAATGTGCAGAAGTGCGCATTTCTGGCCTAGACGATTCAGTGACAGCCGATGAGATGGTGACCGCTGTGGCAGAGGTGGCTGACTGTCCTCCGGACCAAGTAAGAGCCGGAACCATCCGAATCGGTCCTGGGGGTCTAGGGACGGCAGTAATCAGCTGTCCAGTTGCAGCGGCCCGGAAAATTACAGAGGGTGGCAGCCTTTTGCTTGGTGGTTTCCTCAAGGCGCAGGTGAGGCTGTTGCAACCTCGCCAAACCAGGTGCTTCCGGTGTCTATCGGTGGGACACGTAGGGGTGCAATGCACGGCGGAAGTAACAGTGGGAGATCGATGCTTCCGCTGTGGCCAGTCCGGGCATAAAGCAAGTGCCTGCAATGCCCCACCATGTTGTTTTAAATGCACAGCTGAAGGCAAGGTGGCCAGTCATCGGGCAGGCACCAAAGCTTGCCCCACATCAGGGCTAAAGGTAGGAGGGAAAACATCCGCTCCTCGTCCTCAGCAGACAAGTGAGGTTACCACAGGCAAGCAGCCTGGTTCACAACGCGGTACGGATATGGACACCTAATAACGGAACCATATATACGTATCCTACAGGGGAACTTAAATCACTGCGCTAATGCTCAGGATCTTCTGCTCCAGAGCATGGCGCAGTGGTCAATCAATGTTGCTGCTATCGCTGAGCCGTATTTCATCCCTCCTGGTGATACTTGGGCAGGGGACCTTGACGGCTTGGCAGCAGTTGTCTGCGGCACCGCCGCTAGGTCTTCCCCACTTACAATCATTTCCAAGGGAAGAGGGTGTGTGGCGGTAGCCGTTGACGAATTTGCGGTCGTGGCCGTTTATTTTTCGCCGAACCGTGTTCTAGCAGAGTTTGAGGATTGGCTCACTCAGCTCGCCGTTGTTGTCGAGGGGTGTCGACCTCGCCCTGTTCTTGTGCTGGGGGACTTCAACGCGAAGTCAACAGCTTGGGGTTCCCCGGCCACAAACGTGAGGGGCGCGGTACTGGAGGAGTGGGCAGTGTCATGTGACCTACTCCTCCTGAACCGAGGTTCCGTCGCCACGTGCGTGCGTCATCGGGGCAGTTCGATTGTGGACATTTCTTTCGCAAGCCCTGCCCTGGTGCGCCAAGTTCGGGACTGGCGTGTCATGGAAGAGGTGGAGACGTTGTCCGATCACAGATATATTCGGTTCGACGTGTCTCCCCTTATCTCTGACACGTCGGTCGCGGTGGTTCCTTCTGGTCCGCGTTGGGCACTTAAGCGTCTAAATCGCGAACTCCTCCTGGAAGCTTCCATCGTGCAGGCCTGGGCGTGTGCACCAGATAGGCCTGTCGAAGTCGATGTAGAGGCAGAATGGTTCCGGGAGGCCATGTCGCACATTTGTGATGCGGCTATGCCCAGAGTTCAAAACAGACCTGCGAGGCGCCAGGTGTACTGGTGGACGCCTGCAATAGCGCAGCTGCGGGAAAATTGTGTAATCACGCGCCGCCAGTACTCCAGGTTTCGCAGAAGGCGTCGCCGCCCAAATTATGCGGAGGCTCGCGAGGCGGAGTTCCTTCAGGATTACAGGGAAGCCAAAAAGTCTCTTCAAGTGGCGATAAAGCGCGCCAAAAGAGAGGCCCGTCAAGAATTACTGGAGACTCTGGACCAAGATCCGTGGGGGCGCCCCTATCTTTTGGTGAGAGGCAAGATGCGCTCGGTGGGCCCTCCAATAACCCAGAGTCTCCTCCCAACACTGCTTGAGGAGGTTGTTGGCTCCTTGTTTCCGTCTCAGCCAGTGGAGCATACCCCTCCACCAATGGCTGCATCTCGAGTGCCTAACGCGGAATATGACAACGGCGTGCCCGAAGTCACTGAGGTAGAACTAAGGGCAGCGGTGCTGCGGCTTAAATCGAAATGCACCGCCCCAGGACCCGATGGAATCCCAGGTCGGGCATGGGTTCTTGCCCTTCAGGCTCTCGGGCCCCGACTGAGCAGACTTTTTAGCGCATGTATCGAACGGGGCCAGTTTCCGAGACTGTGGAAGACGGGGAAACTGGTCCTAATCCGCAAAGATGGACGCCCGGCAGACACTCCATCCGCCTACCGGCCCATTGTACTGCTCGACGAGGTGGGTAAACTCTTTGAGCGAGTGATCGCGGGACGCCTTGTCGAGCACCTTTCTAATGTGGGGCCGGATCTGGCGGATAATCAGTTTGGTTTCCGCAAGGGGCGCTCCACGGTGGATGCGATCATGCGCGTTAAGGCTCTGGCGGAGGAAGCAGTATCCCGTGGCGAGGTGATGTTGGCGGTATCTCTTGATATCGCCAATGCCTTCAACACCTTGCCCTGGAGTTGCATTAGAGAGGCTCTCGTCTATCATGGGATGCCTCTCTACCTCCGCCGCATTGTCGGGGCATATCTGTCAGAGAGAGCCGTCATCTACCCGACTCGGGCAGGAAACGGTCGGCGAAATATGTCGTGTGGTGTTCCGCAGGGATCGGTATTGGGCCCTCTTCTGTGGAACATCGGCTACGACTGGGTGCTGCGCGGTGTACTCTTGCCGGGTGTCGTTGTGACGTGCTACGCCGATGACACCCTCATGACGGCGCGGGGCAGGACGCACCGTGACGCAACCATAAAGGCTACGGCCGGGGTCGCCCAAGTCATTACTAGAATTCGGCGGCTGGGTCTTCAGGTGGCTCTCAACAAATCTGAGGCCCTCTGTTTTCATGGGCCTCGAAAGGGACCACCTAGAGGATCCAACCTTGTTGTGGGAGGTGTTCGCATCGGTATAGAGTCCTCCATGAAATATCTGGGACTCGTACTCGACAGCCGGTGGGACTTCGGACCTCATTTCCGAAGTCTGGCCCCCAAGCTCACGAGAGCAGCAGCCGCGCTTTCGCGGCTGCTACCCAACATGAGGGGGCCCGATGCCTCCTGTAGGAGACTGTATGTGGGGATCGTGCGGTCCATGGCCCTATATGGGCCCCAATTTGGGCGGAAACCCTGACAATCCGTAATGTCGCAATTTTACGACGCCCACAACGGGTTATGGCTGTCAGGGTCGTGAGGGGATACCGCACGATCTCCTTTGAAGCGGCGAGTCTCCTAGCCGGAACTCCACCATGGGACCTGGAAGCGAAATCTCTCGCGATACTCTACCAGTGGCGTAGGGAGGCGCGAGGGGAGGGCCCGGAGCCTGCTCTTCGTGAAATCGAGGCGCAGCGGTCCCGGCTTCACCAGGTGCTCATGGCGCAATGGAAGGAACGACTTGAGCGACCGAGCGCAGGGCACGTCACAATTCTGGCGATAAGACCTGTTATGGAGGATTGGCTGGAGAGGAGACATGGCTTCCTCTCCTACCGGATGACCCAGGTGCTTACCGGACATGGCTGCTTCGGTAAGTACCTGTGTCGTATAGGCCGGGAGCCAACGCCTGTGTGCCACCACTGCGGGGGCTGCCGCGAGGATACTGCACTCCACACGTTGGTGGAATGCTCTGCGTGGGCACAGCAACGTGCCGACCTCGTGGCGGCTATCGGTGTGGGTAGCCTCTCGCTGGAGACCATGATTATATCTATGGTCCAAAGCGAGGGTGCGTGGGATTCCGTCGCCTCGTATTGCGAGGCAGTGATGGTTGACAAAGAAGCGGCGGAAAGGGAACGGGAGAGAGCTAGTACTCTTCCGTCCCGCAGAAGACGCACCAGGCGCCGGAGAGAGCAAAACGATCTCCGGCCTCCATAAGCGCTTGCCTGAGGGCGATGGATGGGGATATCCATCGCCCTAGCAGAAGCAGGCCTGAGGTGGTGGCGCGACGTGTTCTGCGCGTGCCACTCTCTAAATCAGAGGTAGGATCACACCATAGCGGGGTCGCCTCGTTAAAAGGCGGCCAAGTCTGCTGGGGTCACAGGGTTTTCCTTTCTAGGGTATACCTGTGGTCCCGGCTACAAGACGCGATGATGGAACACTGTGTGGTTTTAGTCAGTTCGAGTCCGACATACCACCTTACCGGCCCCGGTAGGGTGATGACCCGTGGGGGTTTCCACACATAAAAAAAAAAAAAAAAAAAAAGGTATAAGTAGTGTGTTGCTAACAACACCTTTTCCAACATACTAAATAAATAATAAGTCTAGTGATAGCCTGAAACACAAGATACAACTAGCTCAGGCTGACATATACTTAATTTAAAATTTTGTGTCATATTACTTACTTTTGAATAATTCTAATTTTAAATCACCAATGAATATTGTTGAATATTGTACGCACAAATAAGATTCTAATTAAACTAGATGCAAGCCCAATACTGCAAACTTTTTTCTTACGAATCAATATTATTATTATTCTCTTAATTCACATTAATAAACATACAAATTACATTTTTAAATATAAAATAAAAACAAAATATATTTAAAAATATAAAAAATTGTGTCCCACCTTTATCGGGTACAGGGGCCAGGCAACCGGTGGTTAGGGCTCCAGAGACAGGAACCTCCTCACAATACGTGCCGTATCAAGAAGGACTGCCTTCTGCATTAGGCCCTTAACCCAGCTGTGTAACGTGAGCCTCTGCAGATGTTGGTCGAGGCTCTTGGCAATCAACACATGAGCTGATATAACTATCGGCATAATGATTGCAGAACTCACATCCCTCATGTCGACCACCCCATGGGCAAAATAAATCCAAATATTTTATTTGTTTATCTTATTCAGCCTTTATGAGATTGTCGTCATGTGGAATGGTAATATCCACAAACATTGCAGGTTTATTATTATTATTATAAAAAAATGCAGTTCTAGGGATGGAATAAGAGTGTAATGGAAAAATTATATATATTTTTTTATAGTAAGTGACAACCGCCGTCCATGGACACCTGCAACTCAAAAGTCGCAAGTGAGCTGTCCGCCTTTGAAGGTGATGAGGTATGTTGGTTGCGGGGAAGCAAAAAAAGAGAGGAGGGATGAGGAGATAGGAAATAGGAGAAGGGAATAGATTTAATTATTCTTTGACTTCCACACTTCATCAGCAGGTAACAATAGTGTTGGTCACCAAACTGTGAGTTTGGTGATTAGTCACACACACAGTTTGGTGACCAACACTATTGTTAACTGCTGATGAAGTTGTGGATAGTAAATCTATAACTGTAAGTACCCAATACAATGAGAGACTAAGGACTGAAGATCTTGTCAATTCACATTCTGTTCTCTACATTGCGGCTGTCGCAGTATGTCGAGGAGCGGGTGTTCATTTCACTGAGAACACGATTGCTACTTGACCAAAACTAACTATTCCAGCCGGGCAGTGGTGAGCGTTGCTCAGGCCAGAACACTCATCGGTCGGCTAATTTAAAATTACAAAATATACAATATTTATGCACATAGACTTTCTAAAGCAGAAAGTTTATGAATAGGAGAACATTATAAGACGTTATAATAAACGATTTGATCGATATAACCAGAATCTAGTGTCCGAAGAAATGAGAGGTGCGTTTAGTCTAATCTACAACTGCTTGGAATCAAGATTCTAAAAGCCTTGGAAACACTTAAGCCAATTTTTTTCTAATTTCAATACAAATCTCTTTGCTAATAATCATTGACCACCTATGAGTAGTTGTTTTTTTTTGTAAAAAAAAAGGAAATCTCTTTGGAAGCTTATCGTGGTCTTATTATGATTATAAACGAGGGTTAACGTTTAAGGAATGTCACGAAAATTTACAAGCTGCATTTAGGGAGTTTACTTGTGCGTTAGCAACAGTTACTACTTGCTTACTTACTACTTAAGCTTGGTTTCGTGTATTTAAATGTAGTCGAGATAACCATATTAACAGGTATGACCCCAGACCGGCCGAAATTAAAATTGGCCATTGCGGGAGAAGAGACACATTTACACCTCGAGAGATTCAGGTTGAACTGAAGATTGGATCACAGGTAGTTTTCATCATCCTACATCTTAAAGTTCGGAAGCTTGCTTCGCTATAGATACCTCACTCTATCACCGAAGAGCACAAATCCCGTCGTGTTGATTAGTGCAAAAGAGGAAGTTCACAAAACGTATCCTACATCCTTACAATTGACGAAACTTAGATACAGCTACCATTTTCCCGAAAAAATTGTTTGTTGTCAGAGCGTTAATAAAAATAAAAGTGTTTTTTTTTTTCGACGCAGTGGACCAGTAAGCGCATTATGCGTTTTTTAATTAATTACTACAAATGGTCAACTGCTGCACTACGAACTAACAGTTACTAGTGAATGGTATTGCGAAGTTTGTCTGCATCAAGCTTTCAGTAATTGAATAGTGAGCGACCAAGAAGCAGTGTCCGTAGCACACAGCTGCTAGAAATATAGACTATTTAAATAATTTGTAACTATTGCTAATTGTTTATACATATTGTTAATAGATGGCGCTTTGTAATATTTGTCAATCGCGCTATGGTTACGTTACCAATGTAAGTTAAGTAGGGGAACTTTGTGCATAATAAATGTCTTCGTCCTCAGTTTGTTAGCCTTTTGTTCACTATTTGACTACTTTGGGAGTACCCCATCCGCCATACGGTCCTGAATTAGCTCTATGCGATTTCCTGATTCTCATCTTCTCTTCATGAATGTTTCGAAAGCTGGTTCAACCAAGTGGAACCGCCGACCAGACAAATGTCCTGTGATTTCACGTTACTGCATTTGTTTAGTTTGCTTAAAAACGTTCACGTGTTACGTGTTACGCGTTCAGATTGTGAAACGCAAATAAATTGATACTAGAGACATTTTGTACAATAGTATTACGGAAGTGGGTACAAGGATTGAAAGGTAACCAATGTCTCTAGTATCAATTTATTTGCGTGTCACAATCTGAACGCGTAACACTGCACGAACCGCAAAGCACTGTGCAATACTGTCCCCGCGGACTACATGTAGCCCAGTCCAACGGGAGAACTGCACCACTTTTCACTTTTACTGATCACTTCACTTTACTACTTTTCCCTTGTTCTTCTTGTTCTTCACTTGAGATCACTTTCCACTGAACTAACCTGTACCATTGCATCGAAGAGTGAGACAAGGGGATGTTATCTCCCCGAAATTGTTCACAAATGCAATGGAGGACATGTTCAAGACGCTGCATACATTTCTCACCTGCGATTTGCAGACGACATCGTCATCATTGCAGAGTCGCTGCAGGACCTACAGCAGATGCTGAATGACCTGCCTGACTCTTCTGTACGCATCGGCCTATGGATGAACTTGGATAAAACCAAGACCATGTTCAATAAACATGTACTACCGGAGCCGATTGCGTAGAAACAATTTCGAGGACGAGGTGAACAGAGGAATTCAGCTGGGTTGGGCAGCGTTTGGGAAGCTACATCGACTCTTCTGATCGTCGATCCCACAGTGCCTTAAGACGAAAGTCTTCAATCAGTGTGTCCTACCCCTCATGACATACGGAGCCACTTACGGTACACTTGGACACTTACGGTACGCCTGGTCCACAAGCTGTTGCTCAGCGTGCTATGGAAAGGGCTATGCTCGGTGTTTCTTTAAGGGATCGCATCAGGAATGAGATGATCCGGCAGAAAACCAGAGTAATCGTCATAGCCCTTTCACATACAACTTTAGGTATATCGTTATTTCGCATGTATGTTATAACTTTTATTATTGTGGATATGCTATGGGTGTTCAATAGGTACAGTAAAAGAAAGCCCGATAGAAGCTATTGTTTAATACGAGATATAAGTATTGTTTCGACATGAACGCGAAGTCTCGAGAACAGATAGTAGATAATAAACTTAGTGATAAATATGTTGCCTATAATGTGATATAAATAGACGAAAACGCATTTTTTATACCAAGTTTGTTCCAAGCTGATTCCTCTTTGATTAGTCTTATAGTTTATATTGTAAAAAGTCTCCTAGCTCGGTGTGTCGCTTGACATAGGCCTCCTCCAACTGTTTCCTTTGTTCTCTGTCTGCCGGGACTCTTGTCCAGTACGGTCCTAGCGCAAGGCGAAGATCATCTTGCCATCTTCTTAGTCGACGTTTCCGTTCTCTTGCACAATCCCTCGGATACCATAACGTGACCTGTTGGCTCCACTTGTTTGCTTTGCACCGTAACATGTGTCCTGTCCAGCCCCATTTTAGATGGTCAATTCGGATGAGTGTGTCAGGAACTTTGGACTTCTGTCGTATCTCTGCTGAGGTAATTTTGTCGCTGAGCTTTATTCATAACATACTCCTTTCCATCGAACGTTGGCACTTGGCAAGTTTTACAAGTTGGCTTTAGGTGAGCGACCAGGTTTCACATCCGTATGTCAGACATGGGAGGATGCACGTGTTGAACGTTTTTCGTTCAGTGGATATACTCTTCTGTTTTCTGTGTAGTTAGTTATCAATTTAGTTTTGTTTGTGTTAATTACAAGACCAGCTTCCTTGCTTTTGTATGCCAGAGTCTCTACCATTTCTTGTAGTATCTTCGGATCACTTTCTAGGATTTTTTTTTTATGCGATAGGGGGCAAACGAGCAGACGGGTCACCTGATGGTAAGTGACTACCGCCGCCCATGGACACCCGCAACTCAAGAGTCACAAGTGCGTTGCCAGCCTTTTAGGTAGGAGGATGCTCTTTTCTTGAAGGTTTGAAGGTAGTATCGGTTCGAAATACGGCAAATAATGAGATCATCTACGAATCTTAGAAGGTTTAATCGGTTGCCATTGATGTTAAGGCCTTAATCGTGCCAATTTAGTCTTCTGAAGACACTTTCAAGCACAGCAGTGAATAGTTTTGGGGAGAGGGGGTCTCCTTGCCTGGCGCCTCTTTTTATGAGGAATAGATCTCCGATGATTTCTAGTTTTACACGACTTTTTCTTATTCTATAAATGTTTTTTATCATATCTATGTAGTGCCAGTCCACTCCTTGCAGTCCTAAAGTTTGCCATATATACTCATGATTGAGACTGTCAAATGCCTTTGCGTAATCTATAAAAGCTATATAAACTGGCTTTTGGTATTCATTACACTTTTCTAGAACTTGCTTACATAACAGGTGATATATGTTGCTACTATTAATTAGTGCGAGTTGCATTTGAACATTGGACTAAAAAGCACCAGAAAGTATATTAATACAAAAAATAGTGGTGATATAAGTCTATCAGCTAATCACACTTTAAGACTCAGACACTGGAATAAAAATTATACATAGAAAAGTAATCGACAGCTTTTATACTTTACTCATGATAACAAATCTTGGCAGCACGTACTTAAAAAAAGATGACAAAAACTTACAACTCAGTTTTGATTACATTGTTTTGAACACCCCGCCATCAACGAGACATACAATCATTTGTTTAAAAATGCCATTGATTCTGAGAATTCCTAGTTTTTTTACATAAAAATAATTAGTACTTGCTAATGATGATGACGAAATACACTTTCATTAAAGCAAGTAGTACAGTGAATATTAAATTTTGGTTTATATTGTGAATTAAGCAAAATTTATCCAGTACAAAAGTTGTTTTATTGTAATGAAATATAAACTACTTTTCAGAGTATTATGATGTTGCAAAATGTTGACCGACTGAAATATAATTTTAGATAGATAGAAAGAAAAAATTATCCTAAAATCAGAGGCATCTAACGTCTCATTGAAGCTAGCAAGTCCATATTGACTTATAAGAAACATTGTACACGTCTATAGAAATGACACAATCACAAATGGATATCCTCAGAAAAATTAAAGGAACCCTTATGTATGGTTGCGCAAAGCGCCGTATAATACATACGTGACGTCATATCGTTTACGCAAATTGAATTATGAAAGATACGAGCCACTGCCTTTATTTTCTCTTCATACACGTTATAAACAGGCACCGAAAATTATTTTCCGAACAGTCGAGAATTCGAAAGTAAAACCGAAAGAAAAAACATTTTCTGCGGTATTTGCGATAAACGAATTCCATGAGGACCAAGTCGCGGGAAAAGTTAGTTTGGATATGGTAATTTTAATTGTTCAAAACTTCTCTGTAAACTATATTGGATGTAATGTTATCATTTGGTAGCAAAATATATTGTCTATCAGGAGTTCCAACCCGAGATAAGCCAACATATAACTGCCCATGGGAAAAACACGGCTTTCTCAGGTCAATGCCCACCAGAGAGAATGTTTGATCTTGGGACTTGTTAATAGTGAGGGCAAAAGAGATCTTCACTGGAAACTGTAGCCTTTTAAACGGTGTGGGTAAATCAGTGGGAATCATGGGTATCCGCGGAATATAAGCCAGTTGTCCCACTGCTGACCCTGTGAGAATGGTCGCCACGATTATATTGTCCCGTAACTCTTTTGTAAGCAGCCTTGTCCCATTACACATGTTGGGGGTCTCAAGCTTAATAGCAGTGAGGAGGTAAGCCAGAAGGGTTCAAAGAATTTAATAATTCTTGGGGATAGTGCACTGTATCCTCAATATTACACACCGTATCAATAGACTTATAGTGTTTGACCTGACCGGGAATTTTCTCTAAAATAAGTTTATTTATTTCATTCACTGTATCGTTTCTGGGTGACACTATTGCCCTAGAACAAAGCCAATGATAATCTCTTTCCAATAAATTTTCAAGACCGGGATATATTGCGTCAATAAGATGTTGCAACCTGTGCAATATGTGTCCTAATGTCTCGTCAAGTTTAATGTAATTGCTGTTGGTGTGAGGAGAGACAATTTTTCCTTCGCCAAGATTGAGTTGTTGACGCGGAAAGTCTTCATCGTCGTTGTCGCTCAAATGGGCTCTCATGTTTGTTCGTAAATTGAGAGATGCAACTGAACTCCATAAGTGAGATGATTTTAAGCATGCTCTGATGACATCGGACATCGTGTTCCTTTTGTTACTACAGGCAGTGTTTGCCGAAACAAAAGTAACGCCACCCATTACAGCATCAGAGTTTCTGAGGTCTTTGATCGTTCGGTTTACTGCTTCAACATGAGCTTTCTTGTAAAAGTTTCCCGAGTGGCCCATTTTTACGTATGGAACAAACTGACTGTTGCTCTAGTGAGACTGTCAGAGGTAGCTTAAAGGTGGAGTGTGCTGTTTTCCCATAATTTAACAGAGTAGCGGCAATCCCCGAAGAGGCAACGACTAGTCCATTTCTCTCGGATTGTCTTACTTTTGCCAATACCAATTTTGCAAGAAACGTTTTGCCAGTGCCTCCCGGGGAGTCAAGAAAGAAAATTAAACCTCTGTTATTTAGCACACTGTCAATTATTGCATCAAAAGCTTGTCTCTGGTCTTTGACTAATATTGGTAATAAAAACTGACAACTCATTGGTATCGTACGAACTTATCAGTATTATGTCCGATGCATTGTTATGTGGCCGAATTGGAGAAGGTAAACCAAAATCATTTAAGGTTTTCTCATTTAGTTCTAAAAGTCTATTTTCTATTTGTAATAGACCTTCATTGTACATGTCATCATTATAGGGTAAAGTGAAATCCTGATTCTGCTGTCGTATTCTATGTCTTATGTCGTCACATAAATCGTCTTTGAAGTTTTCCCACAAACTGAGTGGTTGAGATGGGTAACAAAATAAAAATAACACCACAAACAACTCCCTCAACTTCAAGGGACATTGAGAAATTGAGGCTTCTCGTAGAGTGTTTTCCCACTGGTTATCGTCTTCTAACAAACCTCTCTCACGGCAAGCAGCTTGGTATGTTTCTTTGACAACACGTACGAGGCAGGGCCACGTACGTGTTGAAGCAAAACTCAAAGAAAGAAACACTCCGATTGAGAAGGGTGCACACTATATACTCTTCCCAAAGCAGGATCTTTTTTTATTCCAGGATGACCAGCGACATCTTCTCCGCGTTTTCTTCGGGCAAATTTGTTATTAGCCCAGGTATAATAGTGGGGAACTTCATGGTAAAGTAATGTTTTTGCGAAGTTGTCGGAATTGCACAATTCAAAGAAAGCAGTCAGAGTTGTTTTTGGTGGATTTTCAACAATGCTTTGCACATAAGCTGGTGAAAAGTATACTCTTTGGCCGTTTTCTAAATGTACGGCCTACTGCAGAACAGTAGGGTGTCTGTCATGGAGAGGAAATTCCAACAGTCTCCAGACCGCTTCCGATGTACTTATGTACCTTCCGTTTACATAATTCGCAACTTATAAACCCGAAGCCATCGCGCGCCGTCCGCTGCTTTGGCCTTCACACTTAAGACGATGATTTTACTAATTTTCATAAAAAATCATAATTTTTTGTAATATGACTAATAAATATGACCTAGCGATTTAAATTATTTTATTAATATTAAAAATTAATTATCTATACTAATATTTAAAAAAATACTTTTTGTAACTTAAATATAATAGTTAGACATATGCTGTCGTTGACTTTTTTGTAGGCATTTTCAAGCTCCACATCTTTTCTCTAGAACTCAAAAATATATCTTTCATAGTTAAGGCAGCGTTCGTAAGAAACGCTTTCATTCGACCGTTTTTTCTCCGATTCACTTTGCAAAACGGACTACCACGTAAAAACCTTTATATTTTACGGTTTTTTATATAACCTATGACACTCAGCAATAATGTGGCTTTCTATTGGTGAAAGAATTTTTAAAATCGGTTCAGTAGATCTCGAGATTACCCCTTACAATTTAACAAATATACAAACACACAAACTTTACTTCTTTATAATATTAGTATAGATTATTCTTCGTTCGGTTTACGTTCAAATCTTCTACTTTTAAAAGTGATCGTAATCAATTAAGAAATTTTACCAAGACCTGTCGCGTAGGTTATTACATTATCGTGTATTACCTTGTAATTTAACTAGCCCCCAAGTTTCGTTATCAATTTATGTAGCTATCAGTAATTTGAGGCAAATGTTTACAACATACTCCTAACACAACAAATACACAACCCGTAGGTATTTTATTCAGATCAACTTACTAATCCTTATCGGTATATTTTAATGCTAAAATTTTACCACAAAATAAAATACTTATTTGAGAATTTTACTACACTTGGAACCAGAAATTAGCATTTTCTGAAATAGTCTAACTAACACTGGCTTAACATCTGGAAACTTAAATTCACTTCTCTCATCAACGAAAATCATCTTCATCAACGAAATAAATTTGTAAAAACTTTAGTTCTTCATGTGATGACGGCAGTAAACTTATTATATTTCATACCTGAATTTGCTCTGGTGGCCCATGGTCGTTCACGACTAGCTATTCATTGTCCTTCATTTCTCTGTTCATATTGAGATTGTGTCATTCGGTGCTATTCAGGGTGCGCGTGCTGATAATTACCAACTGCTTCCCTATGTACCTCAAGGTGACTTTGTTGGTACTGAAATGCAGCTTGCCTATGTACTTTAGAGTGACTCTGCTGGTCCTGAGATGCGCCTTGTCTATGTACTTCTGGATGAGTCCGCTGATATTTACCTGAAGCTTTTCATTGTGCTAAAGGTTTGTTTTGTTTATATTTCTTTAATGCTTCTTTAAGCTGCATTTTTTTAACCACACACAGCTATTTACCGTTTTGCATTAAACGTTTCTCTAAACTCAAAAGACATTTCGTGTCTTCAATTAAAGAAAAATAAAACCCTAATTATTTTTCTTTAATGGAAGACACGAAATGTATTTTGAGTTTAGAGAAACGGTTAATTCAGTCTCAGACTGTTGAGGGGTGAAAGTGAGTGAGTCTCCATAAAATTTTGTCTTTAAAGGAATGGGCAGAGAAGAAGCAGATGACTCAGATTTCTTCATGATAAAAGTGGGTGAGTCTTCATTACATCCTTGTGTGTTTGAAAGCATGGGCATGGGCGAAACTAAGGTTAATCAATTTAAGTGTGTGGTGGGGAATAAACGGAATTACATACTGGGAGCTGTTGAAATCTAACACTACAATCACGGCCAATATTTAGTGTGATCAACTGGATAAAGTAGCAGCGAGATTACCAAAAAAAAAATCAAAATAAAGTATACTTTTTGCACCATAATGCTCCACCATATGTAGCAAAAGCGACTCGTGACAAATTACTTTCGCTTGGCTGGGCTGTCCTTCCACACCCACCGTACTCACCAGATATTATGCCCTTAGATTATTTAGAATTTAAATTTAAAAATGATGACCAGCTTAAAAGTGACCTTACCACCTTTTATGAACAAAAGCCTAAAAACTTCTTCATCATATCTCTAAAAGCGCGTTGGCGTTGATAGATAGAAAACGACCATGCTTATATAGTTGAAAAATAATTTGATTCTGTACACTTAAAAAATTAAATAAATTTGTGTACAAAGATGGCGGGTTTATTCAACTAATAAACCCGCCATTTTTGTACACAAATTTATTATTTTTTTTAAGTCCAACCCAATATTATATTGTTCCCAAAGAATCGCACTAAATAATTTTATAGTTCGATCTTATGTAAATCGATTGTAAACGAAACCATAACGCGATCTTGATTACTTTAGCCATCTATCGAGCTACGTGACTTTGTGCACATTTTTAAATTAAGACACTGCTTCCTGATTTTCAGTGGGTCAGCTTCATAACATTTATTACGATTTTGACATTAGAACCCGTGGTTTCCTTTTAAGTTTCATGTACAAGAACTACTAAAAATTACACATTATCACATTAGTTAGTAAAAGCAATATATTCTATCTAACTACAAAATATCAACAACAGCCAGCCAATTGCTTATTATTTCCTAATCTTTATTTAAAAAAGTTTAAAAAGGTTGCATAAGATGTACAGAAGTTTTTGATCATGGATTATTTCTTTACAAGAAATAATCCAAAACATGATCAAAAACTACCTAATGACACATTGTTATAAGCACTTAATTGAAATATGGCAATAAACATATATAGAAAAGTAACTGAATAATACAACTACAAAAGGTTATTTATGTTTACTTTCGTGATTGCTTATACGTTGGAATTGAATTCGTTTCAACTGAACATAAATTTTAGAGGTCCAAGTGTAATCGAGTTTTTTTTTATTATTATATTAGGGGGACAGACGAACAGACGGAGTCACCTGGTGGTAAATGTCAACCCCGTCCGTGGACACCAGCAACTCAAGAGTCTGTGAGTAATAAGGGATGGAGGGATGCGGGGAGTTGAAAGAGGAAAGGGTATTTATTTATTTATTTTATTTATTTAAGGTTGGCCAACAATTGTTTACACATTACATTTACCATTTATCAACTAAACAACATTTGCTGGTGTAACAATTAATTATAGGCTAACACCGCATGCACAAAATACGGTAGAAATTAAAAATAATAACAATAATAGTAATAATTAATAATAAAAAATATAAAAATTCTAATATTATAATAAAAATTATGGAAGATGAATAACTTAAGATAGCATTAATAGTATCAGGAAAACATACAATTAAATCAAAATAAAACATCAAAAAATCAGTACAACACATTTATGATGCACTTAAAACAAGATAAATTAAATGAAATTGAAACACATTACGACAGGAATAACACTTGCTTAAAATTAAACTGTATAATATAATCAGATTTTTGATTTTGATTTCATTAAATTATTAATGGTAGTAGGGAAAGAGGAGAGGGGGATGAAGGGAAGGGAAAGAGAAGGAAACTAATTAGATATTTTAACATGTAATTTAGACACCAAACAGCAAAAAATGTAACAAACAACAACATTTAAAAGAAAGAAGGTTCGCTTCCGTTCTTAGATGATTTCTTTTAATGAACTATGTATATAATCCCTATTCATCAATTTTATGTTGTATTCTATAGAATAACTCAACCTTGTCTCTAATAACGTAACTTAGAGTTATTCTTTCAGATATTCAGGTACACCTTGTATAACTTATTTTTTTGTTGTTGTTGGTGATCGGTTATAATAAATACAAAGTACAGTTCCCCATTGAAATTCGTTTCTTACGGATCCCCATAAATACTACGTGTCAGATTGCTAACATTGATGTGGGTTACTTACTATTTACAAAATCTATGAATACTCTTGTCGTGGCCTTCTTTTCACCCACGCCGATTTCTTCCGGTTAAGAGTTTATTCAAAATTCGTACCTAATATATTCTATTTACTTTTTTAGTTGGTAGTTCGACGAATAAGTAAATACAATATTAAAAAGGTTGCGGTTAATCCGGATCAGCATGAGACTGTTTCGTACTTTTCTAAAAAGACATTCATTATTCAGGCACATTATATGTTTGAATGGAGCACATCGATGTAAAGAACATATCATTTAAATGTTATACATAAGTTTCTTTGTTGCTTATCACAGAGGTAGATTAAAATATTTATGTTTTTAGTGTATTTATGCATATGTTACATCTGTTTTTAGTGCCGTTAAAAGCACCTGAAGTACTTCGCCATTTAGAAGACGATAGTTTATAAAATCAATATTAACACATCCAAAAATATTTAAAAATCATTAACAATTGAAGTCATGAAGTCAGCTAATACAGCTTATGATTATGGTCCCCAAGCATTTGCATTCATTATTCAAACCTTTGAGCTAAGAGAGTAAGGTGATTAAGTTTTCATATTTAAGTTCTCAAATCGTTTTTATGTAATGAACAGTATGTTTAATAGTATTTTTTCAGACGAGTCACCTGACGGTAAGTGACAACCGCCTTCTGTCAGCATGGGTCTCCCACGATAATACTTAAATGGTTCAGTTAATAAAATAAATTTAAGATAACATTAACATACTTGCATCTTGATGCATCTTTGCGGCCTGTGACCATATTTGTTATTAAAATTAAGCAAAAAAAAAATTGCAGAAAAAAAGTACTAATAGTATCCACTATTGCCGGTGATTTTCAAACATTCGAATTACTGACACTAAGAACAATTTTGGGATGACACACAGTGTTGTCCCGTGATTGAAATATGGAGATCAAACTCAAAACACTCGACTTGGCAGCGTACTGCCGAGGCGACTACTTAAAGCGTAATGATTATGAATATGCCAGCGTATTATGAATTAGTAGGTAAATTTAGATTCAAAAAATAAAATATACTTTGAACACAATATTTAAAATTCAGTTACATTTACAGGTGATATCAGTTTATTTTTAGTCACGCTTCTTGATAATTACTGTGAGAAGTAATTTTTTGTAGAGCCTCATTAAATAATTATTTAATATTATAAATATATATGTATATTATATTTAAATTTCCCCTGAACGGTTATCAATGAGCAGTATAATAACAAAGGGTTTTAAAATGCGTACCTGGAGTTCACAGATTCGATATAAATTTTATTTAACTGTGCGTCCGTAAATACTCAGACCATAGCGACAATAGTATCGCGACCATAGCGACAACAATTTATTATTATACTCGCAAGCTTTATTTATTTTGTTACTAACCCATTGCATGTTATTTTTACGAGACGAGACCCAGAATTATATTTTATGATGATGTGAACTCTGATTGACTACGACATTTATTTATATTCTCCTTAATAAACGTGTATATTTCTACAGGACATTACATATTATCAGTCGATTTCCAATCAATGTGATGTAACAGAGTTGATAGTTTTGTATAATCGGTAATTGTTATTTATTCATACCGTCCTTTGCTTCAATTAGTGTATAATCGGATATCCCACTCAGATGACTACAGTTATATAATGTAGTTTTATCTTTATAATTTATAGCACATTCGACTTTTAGATCTATATTCATGCCTCCTAGTAAGTATAAGTTATTATCAGTAACGAGATTAGCAAGTGTGTTTGCAATTCATCCATAAATAAAAGTTTACAGTTGTTGGTGATTTTGATATACTCCGCACAGCACAGCGGAATAGTAATACGATGTTTGATTTTTTAAAACTAGGCATTCAAAGTGAATTGTTTTTAATTTGAATTTCAACAGTTTGTGCTTGTTATGAACATACACAATTATTCCCTACCCTTTCGATAATTCCACAATTCTGTTAACGTGTTGTATCCCTCAAATATTATACAAACAACTTAGAGTGTCCGATATACATATTAGCCTCGATTAGCATGATTACATCTACGCTTTGTCTGCTTAGAACAATGCGTAGAACTGATACATTGTTCTAAGGCTGAGAAGTTTTTAACTATAGAACGTATATTTATATGAATGCATAGTGAATTTATAAAGCCACTAGGTATACAGTCTAGGAAACTTTGCATATTTAAACAGTTTTTACTTTAAACACGTCATCCGCGAAAAATAAAGTAATTTTTAGTTGATGAAAATGTAAGCACAGTTATAGATATCTTTCCACAATAGAGATGAGAGAAAAAGTGTTCAATACCTACTTTTTATGAGTTGCTATTTTAATATCACTCAGAGATCGTACTATTATTGGTTTCTCATTCACAGATTTAGGAGCCATAATTCTTCCTTTCTTTTTTTGAACTTGAACGTATTTTTAAGTCTCGATGAGGTACTTTAGATATATTAATATGGCTAGACAATTGTTTTTGCTCCTGTTGTTGTGTTCCATTCTATTCGTGTTTCCATGTTATTTTTTTTTTATTAGTTTCTTCAACAAGTTTCTGTTTCAAATCAACAATGGTTTATTTGAACACATGGACAATTTCAAGCAATTTATCAATTTTTTCACTATGATACTGCTTAGACTATTGTCAACTTGTACTAATGGGTTGAATTCTGTAGATGTTTCTTCGTCATCTTCTTCGTCTCCACGTGGGACTACAAATGAAAATTTTCTGCCAGAGACATCTAAACATTCCCTACATGTCCACTCCACAGTCTCTGGAGCACGAAGTGCACTTATCTACTTTTTGGACAGACCAGCGCCTGATATTTTGCTATGCACCATCTTCTCAAATCTAGCACATTCAAGTGCAGGGCTTCTAACCGTAACATTTTTGTTGTACTTATCACACTTACTCAAGGTGAGGGTAATTAAAAGTTTAAAGTCGGGATTTAAAGACACATTTAACGAGTTACGACCAACTAATGATTTATAGAAAAAGTAAAACGAAAAACTATTATGAAATTATATATTTAATCAATGGAAGCATTTACCATTATTGACAATACACTTTCGCTATTTTTAGGTATATATAGCTCATTTATTCCATTGCGGAAGTCAGAATCGAAAAAACCTTTGAAGGCAGTTTGGTCTGCCTCATCGGAATAGATTTTTTTTCTTTTAGATATAAGATATTGTTGGAATTAATAAAAAAATGGTAATCTGTTGCAGCAAGGTCCGGCGAGTATGGTTGGTTCCCAGATATTCCTATGGCAGCTCCTCTAATTTAGCGACTGTCTGTCGTAAAATAGAGGAGCAATAGAGAAATTGACTACTCTCGGTTTCTTAACCGCCAGCTTTTCCATCATGGTTTGCAATCATGATCTGCCGTAATCATCTGGCTAGATCTTGGGAAACTAAAGTGCTAAATGCAGCAGCACTGGTCCACCAAACACTCACCATTACTTTTTTCTGAGTCAACTTTCGCTTTGGACAGTATTTAGGCCGTTTTTCCTGGGACAAAAAAAAAACTAATCCTGTACGACAGTCAAAAATGCTCATCACAGTGGTTGACACTGTGATGAGCATTTTTGACTGTCGTACAGGATTAGTTTTTTTATCACAAATAACGATACAATTCAAAATTTCTACGTTATTGTGACGGTTGAGTAATGAGAGGCAGCACTCAATGCGTGTTTGTTGGTATGCTTCACTTAATTTATGCGGTACCCATTTTTCGGGCCTTTTTACTTTTCCAATTAGTTTCAAGAGAATTAGAATTATTTTATCACTGACACCAAAGCTTTCCGCTAACAGACGTAGTTTGCGATAGATCCGCTTCCACAATCACCTTTAATTTTTCATTGTTAACAATTTGTGTCACAACATTGTGTCCGGCCATCAACGGGGTTTGTTCTGTAGGTCTAAGTTTCTAGAATTTCATTCTATATTGGAACTATTATATATTGGATATTACATTATACATATTACATATTACATTATATATTGAAACCAAAAACGTGCGGTACTTTTCTTTACAGTAGCTTCCCAATCATTAATCTGAGAGATCATCAGAGCTATTTTATCAGTGCTGTGGTCTCGATGGAATGCGTATTCGTAAATTACGTGATATTTTAAGTTTTCCTTTAAACAAAATTGAATGAGCTTTGAATTTCGTGAACACCACGTGTCAAAGAAAAATCAAATGGAGTGAAAACAAATGAATTACTAAATACGAAACACATAACCCCATGCATAAAAATGAAATAACTTTAAAATTCTTTCCATACCAAATGCCAGATATTTTAGAAGAAAGTGGCCAGTTCCAGAAAACGCACGTATACATTTACATGTAAGCATCAGATAACACTACAAAAAGTGAATCGGTTTTATAGTAATCTTTATAATTTCCTATCTATCAGCAACTTTTACTATGGCAAAAAAACTGGTGTCTGTTTCGTGTAAAACATATAAATAAATTATTGTGAAACCAATGCTAGATAGATCATTAAGAATAAAAAAATGTTGCTAGTCAACCCGTGTCTATGCACGGGTTGGCCGAATGAAGGATATGGAGGAATATGAAACAACAAGTCTGCTTCCATTGACCGATATATAAAACTACTACTAACCGAGTGGTTCTTGGTGGAATATTGTATTGTGATACAATGAAACCAGTACCTCAGGGCGAGACAAATTTATTATCGAAGCTAGCAAATATATACAGTTCTGGGGAACGAAACCATAGCGCGATCTAAGGCACCATCTACCGAATAGAAGAACAAGTTAATGCTAAAATCATGTGTTCCGTACACGTTATATCTAACATTATATTCTGAACAGTGTGTACTGAGGAGAAATAAACATATTTATTTTAATTAAACATTAGTTTTACCATTACTATAATCAACAATCACGTAATTTAAATTCTCAACATAAAAATATTAATTTAATAAACTGAAAATGTCAAATAAAACAAAATGGTTTGGGCAAGATAACAGACAAGCTTTAGGAAGTGCTCACAAGCAGCAGCAGCAGTTTTCAAGATATACAATAACATAGAAATAATGTAAATGAAAGTATGATGTAAATTTTATTATTGATTTATATGTCTCTGGCTTGAGATAGCTGCTGCTATATCCCGAGCACTTTGAACAGTGTGTCTTATAACCTACGATTGGTTTCTTGTAGAGCAATCAATAAATTATTATAAGCAGGAGGCCGAGGAGGTCTAGGCATGCTGCGGTGTCCTCGCAAGATTTGTTGGTGTATTGGTCCATGTTCTACCAAGATAACTGTAGGTTGCTGTGACTCCTGTCCCTCTTGAGGCTTCCAAGGAGACTGTACAAGGAGCAGCAATTCAGATGCAGGTTTTTTTTCTATATTAGTTAGGTCATACTCCTGTTGCCCTTTGATTCACGCACCTTGCGAGCTTCGGTTTTCTCTTTAGCCACCGATATACTCCAAACCTAAAAATTAATATATATACGATTTATTCACAATGCTTAAGAATGGATGGCTTAACCTTCGGTAAACCACGTGGGTAAAAGTTGCGTCCTGCACTATGTGGGGTTTCTATACCCCAACATCATTCTATCTATATATAGAGAATATCTCTTTAAAGGTTATTTTATACATATTTATATTGCTTTTGAACTATTAGGAAATAGAAATAAAATAAATTTGTTAAGTAAAATAAACATTTTTAATATCTATAGGCATTGTAACAAAAATAGTTTTTTTTAATAACTAACAGGAGACCATCTTTTTTGGTTTAGCCTTATAAAAAAAACTTAACTAAAAAATCTTATTGCCCTTTATTTCAAGGCCTAATGAGATAAGAAACAATAATAAAATAAAAATAACTAAACATAATTAGTCTTCATGAGATTACAATTGGTGCAAATCTGCAAAATTTTTACAATAAAAATATGCGTGCTCTAAGCATATTGATACTTCGCATCGCTCGCAACCGTACTTGGTCTTTCGATCTTTTCTTCTATCGCATTCCGAAAATTTTGTTACTACTCCACTTTTGGTTTCATTATAGAATGTAACCATAGATGGCTTCTACTTGATTCCAGTTTCATGGTGGATTTCTTTATCATGATGAAGAGAAGTCATCATATAAACGTACTTTCGAGGCTTTGGAACATAAGGAGCGAGTGATATCTTTTTGAAAGCTAAACCGTGATGCATATTCCTCTCGAGATTGCTTGAAACATAATGGAATGCAAGCTTTATTAGCTCTCAAAGTACCAATTATCGTTAATTTATGTTTCCGCAACAAGTTTACAGTAGTTTCATGACTGCTAAAGAAATTATCCATAGTAATATTTCTTGACAAGCCGGAAACGCAGTTTAACATACGATTGACTAAGTCAAATGGTTTATTGCTTAACGCAAACGGTCTGTTGTCTGGCTGTTTGCCGCAGTAAATTTCTAAATGTACGGTATAAAATGTTTTAGCGTCGACTAAGGCATATATTTTAATTAAATACTTTGCGGGTTTCGATGGGATATACTGCCGAAATCCGCACCTCCCTCGAAAGGCAACCAATTCTTCATCAAGAGTTAGATATTCGGATGGTGTATACGCATTTTGGCAAAGTTGGACAAATGTTTCAAATATGTCTCGGATTGGGGCTAAAAAGTTCAGTCTCTATTCTGTCTTCTCTAGTCGTAGCGTCCTCAAATATCATAATATTTATGTAGGAGAATTGATTTTTAGACATCGTGCATAGAAATATTTCGATTCCAGTACCATCTGAAGCCCAGAGGTCATTGAGGTTTTGTCTTCCAGAACGATACAATCCTGCTAAAAACAAAAGCTCAAAAACTGCTTTCATCTCATATGCAGTTGTTATTTTATAGAGAACATTTGGCAGTTCACCGCCTGATGTCTGTGGTCTCTAAATACATATCTTTACATTCGTATGTTTCACAACCGATTCAAGTATGTCAGTGGAAATAAATACTTCAAAGCATTCTAAACTAATTTTCTTGTCTTTATATTGACTTTTCACTCCCGGCAACTGTGTAATTATATTTTCTTGTCTTGATTGATTGATTGATTGATAACTCTTTATTGTACAACAAACAAAAAATAAAACATAATAATATAACAGTTTGTACACATTGCTATAAGTCTTATAAGCTAAAGTTAGAATGGTGATATAAATAAAATAAAATCGCGATCGCGATTAGCGATCTCTTCCAGGCAACCAATAGATGGAAAGGGACATTAATAATGAGATGAGAGAAGTTGCAATTTGCACATCGAAGTTCCCTGAGTTTAAACTAATTAGGACTATTATTAGATACAAACATATAAATAAACACATATGTACATAAATTATTACAATCATACATATTATATAAAAATGAGATATAGGCAAGAAACACAAGATTCCGGGCATCAGAGTCAAAACTAGCAAGCGTTTGTGCTTGTCTGATGGACAGTGGCAATGCATTCCACAAACGTATAGCTTGCACTGTAAATGACTTGTCCATAAAAGTCGTAGAATGCTTAGGAATTTTTAAAGTCAAGTTCTCCAACGATCTCAAAGACCTTGAATGCATGTCGTGTAAGAATTTGAAGCGTTCTTTTAAATAATGAGGAGTGTTGGGATTAAAGAGCATATTGTATAATAGAGAAAGGATATGGAAATTCCGGCGAAGACGAATGGGTAACCAGTTGAGCTTACTCCGATATTCATTCACTCCGATTTCATTCAAATTCCAAAAGTGAACCTTATGCAAAAGTTTTGAAGCCGCTCAACCTTATTAAATTGGTCCTCGGTGAGATCAGGATAGCTGGCATCTGCGTAATCGAGGATTGGAAAAAGAAAGGATTCTGCAAGCGCAATTTTGGTCTTAATCGGTAGGAAGTTACGCAACCTTCTCAGAGATCCTGCAGAGGCAAACAATCTCCTACAAATTTCTTGAAGTTGCGGACCTCAGGAGAGGTTTTTATCGAAATGAATTCCCAGATTTTTCACCGTGTTTGAAACAGAAATTAATGCGATGGGTCGCAGAATATTTGAGGCTACTGTGACCAAGCGTCTTTAGATAAGGTTCTAGTACTACCGGTAACGATCGCTAGTGTCTTAGATGGATTCATGTTGCCTGCTCCATACACAAATCTGCTCCATATCTTTGTTAATAGTTGAGATCGCTATACCAAGTTGCTCCATAGGTGCTTGAGTATAGATCTGTAAATTATCTGCATAAAGGTGGTAAGAGGAAGCTAAATTATTGGATATAGAGTTTATAAAAACTACGAAGAACAAGGGAGATAAAACACCACCCTGTGGTACGCCAGCAGTCGTAGTGCACCATCCAGAGAATCTTTCATCAATTCGAATACGCTGCCGGCGCCCAAATAGGTAGTTACGAAACCAGTCAATTGCCGTTAGAGATACATTAAGAGAGCACATCATAGCAAGCAAGATGTCGAAGTCAACGATGTTAAAGACGTTGCTGAAATCAAGCAGCGCCAGCACCGTTAGCCTGCCATCCTCAAATCCTGATCGTATATCATCCGTGACATGAACCAGTGCGGTAGTCGTACTATGTCCAGGACGAAAACCAGATTGGAAAGGATTTAGAAGGGATTTTTTATAGAAATAGGGATTGATTTGGTTGTAAACAAGACGCTCGAGAGCTTTTGTCAGAAAGGGTAGAATTAAGATAGGACGATAATCGGAGAAACTGGATGGATCAGACTTCTTTGGTAAAGAAGTTAGTTTGAGACGACGCAGAGAAATGTTGATTCATCAACTCTATGTTTACGTTTTGGGAAGCGGTGTTTTGTCGTGATTTTCCAACTCCTAGAGATCGAAGAAACTGCCAGACCTTGGCTGGATCTACGTGTTCAACAGAGGTATGAATGAATTAGCGTTGTGCATTCCTACACACCTTGTTGCAGTGATTTCGAATTGCGACGTATTTCTCCCAATCGCACTTGTAGGACAACGCTTAAATCTAGACTTGGCAGATTTAAGCGTTACAGATTTTTTTGAAAGGACCAATTTTATATCTGCCGTAAGCCAAGGAGATGGCAGATGCTTAACTTTTATTTTGCGCAGTGAAGCGTGTATGTCGTAAAGACTGCTAAGTGTTTGTGTAAAAAAATCAACTTTTTGGTCGATGGAATCGGATTCATACAGAAGGCCCTGGGGCCTCTCAATCTCAATCCTGCCCGCATCCATGCAAAGATTGGTTACGTTCATAGCTTTAAAATTGCGCTGCAGGAGGATTTTAGGTTTCATTTTAGGGGCGCGGATTTTATAGGATAGAAAAATAAGATTGTGATATGAAAAAGCATCCGCAGAAAACTGGCCATGATGGGCTTCACGTTCAGTTGAAGATACAGCAATAATGTCAATTAGTGAAGGAGTACAATTTGGGAAGTGATGTTTAGCACTTAGAGGAAGAATGGAGAGATTGTTGGATTCTAATGCATCAGGAAAGTAGGAGGCACGGAAATCATTTTTAAGAAGACAAGTATTAAGGATAGTGTGACTGTACGAAGGAGTAAAAGATTCTAGGAGATGGTCTAAAGAAGAGAAAAAGTCGATGCGGGAAGAAGGACAGTAGTAAGTACCGAGAAGTATTTTACTATGGTGGAGTTCAACCTCCACGAAAACATGCTCACCAGCATTCGGAGGTGGCGGTTGTGTAGACATACTCAAAATAGAAAAGGAAATATGCGCTTTAAGGTAGATAGCCACACCTCCACCACCACGCCACCTGCGGTCATTCCGAATAAGTTGAAAGCCAGGTAGGCAGTAGGATGCTGATGGGAGACAGGGTTTTGACCATGTCTCAGAGACACATTTAGCGTGGATATTCGTACTCCAGCATATCAGGAAAATGAGCCGGAATACTCTGGGCGTTGATGTGGACAGCATTAAAGTTATCCGGTACGTCACAGAACTGACTTGTCAATACGTCGCGTAAAAAAGGAACACTCACAAAGCTGTCGTCGCCACTACTAACTGATAAGAACTCCTCAGAATCTGTGTGTGACAATTCCGACATAATAAGTCCTCTAAAAAGAAGAGAAATAATAGAGAATAGATATATACAGAACAATTAATATTTTTAAGTGATTATAAAATAAGTAAATATATATAAAGAGGGACAACAAAATATGTCAATAACAAAAAAAGAAGAACAAAAGGTGAAAAAAAATATATATGTACAATAACTATACGCACAAAATATACCAGTATAACTATCTGCCGGTTCGGTGTTAAACATATATAGACTAATACGACAGCAAAATTTAAAACAAATATGTATCGAACCAAATCAAGGACAAACAGAAGGATGAGATACATTAAATTTTCATATGGATATTTCCCAAAATAACTGAGATAAAAAAAAGTATTATAAGTATAAAAAAAAACAAACATTTAAATTTTATGTAAACAACGAAAACATTATAACAGCGAATTGGAACTTGAAATGCACCGTGAATCGGAACGTTCGTCTTACAATAGCAATTAAATAGGCACTTTTGACATTTGAAGTTTGACATCTGTAAATCAGCATTGATTAACAAAGTACCGAGTTTTGAATTTTACTAATTGTAGTGTAGTGCTTAAATAATGACAAAAGTATGGACTGCATATTATAAATTATACATACGGCGGTACATAGCGTGATGATGCATTTCGCGTCATAATGTAAACAATCGAAGCAGTTTTTTTTTTTTTTTTTTTTTTATGCGATAGGGGGCAAACGAGCAGACGGGTCACCTGATGGTAAGTGACTACCGCCGCCCATGGACACCCGCAACTCAAGAGTCACAAGTGCGTTGCCGGCCTTTTAGGTAGAGGTACGCTCTCTTCTTGAAGGTTTGAAGGTCGTATCGGTTCGGAAATACGGCAGGCGACAATTTGTTCCATAAGCTGGTTGTGCGAGGCAAAAAGCTTCTGGAGAAGCGCACAGTGGTGGAGTGCCAATCGTCCAGGTGATGGGGATGGATATTTTGTCGCGTAGGACGATGGCGGAAACCAGCAGCCGGTATAAGTCCGAACAATTCCTCTGAACACTCCCCATGATACAAGCGATAGAGGATGCAGAGTGAAGCTATATCTCTACGCAACGCCAAGGTGTCAAGTCGATCAGAAATATCTTGGCAGTCGATGATGCGAGTCGCTCTCCGTTGAATGCGGTCAAGAGGCAGAAGTTGGTACTGGGGTGGCAGTTTTCAAGCAGTTTTCTTCTGCAGTCAAGAATTACCTCAATTCAGTTTTCAGGAGATTCTAGTCTTCCAATCGCACTTTCCATGGCATACCAAGCATCTCTGTAGGTTGGACATAAAAAAAATACAAGTTCGGCATTTTCGTTCTACCCATTGCACGCTAGTCATTTCAGAGAGATTTCATGCCTAAACTGGTCCAAATATTCTTGATAACATCCGTGTCCAAAAAGTATCTGGTTCTTACTAGTCATCATTGCATAACCCCGTCTCTGTGTGTGTATGAATGTATGTATGTAGGTATGATGTTTCTTTGTCACGCCCTAGGAGCTTGAATGCTTTGATGAATTTCAACATGTGGGGTATTATTTGAATCTTCTTTATAGTGGTAGTGTCACTGGGTAATAGATTTAAAGATGATACGATGGATAGTTAATGTAATACAATCTGGTTTTAAATCATTTTAACCGATTTCAGAATGGCGTAAGTTCTCAATCAGCAGGAATTTTAAAATAATTGATATATATCGATACTCGATATCTTCGCCTTTTGTGAACTGATTCATGAAAAATTGGTTGAATTTGTCCAACTCCAGGTTGATGCAGCTTCAATTTGAAGACAGTATTCCGCTTCCGAAGCGCAAAATCAAACAATAAATGTTACGCTTAATCTTCGTAATTTCTAAATCGATTTCAATTTACTTTTTATTAAAATTGCTTGCACTCAAGGGTAATCCGGTTTAAATATTCCTCTTCAAAATTGTACAATTAAGGGATGAAAAATACAGCTTATTACAATTTATCATGACAAGTGCAGATGAGTCGGTTAAATACTTTTTGACAATTAATTAATCTCGTTATTGTATACACAGAAGTTGGATTGCTTAAGGAACCCTTGGTTGCCTTGCCAGCTTTTTTAAACGGTTTTTTATGTGATATAAACAAGGAAGTCCATATGACTTTAGTTACACAGGTATAAGATATTGTGCCCTGTATTTTAAACTAGGCCATATATAATAATATGATTGACATTCCCTTTATTATTGTGAGTGGAAGTAGACGGGCTGGATATAATTGTAGTTGAGTGATAAATTGATTAGGGGTATTTAGGTTGTGTATGTCTGTGCATCGGTGAGTGCATGCGTGCGTGTATGTATGTATGTTCATCTGTGTTTATTCAATGTTTTGAAGTTATACATTATGCTGTGTTAGTTAGAAGAGTCTCTGTGTTTTGATAGTCTTGTTTTAGTAGCCTCTGTGTGAATGTAGTCTTTAGTTGGTAGTAGTTTATTTATTTA
The DNA here is from genome assembly GCA_947561695.1 of Tyria jacobaeae. Classification (NCBI taxonomy): domain Eukaryota; kingdom Metazoa; phylum Arthropoda; class Insecta; order Lepidoptera; family Erebidae; genus Tyria; species Tyria jacobaeae. The sequence goes on along the minus strand of OX387208.1, from coordinate 9,854,610 downwards.
TTTTATTTAACACTTCCTGCATTTCAATGCATGGGGATGACTTCATGCCGAGAGGCATTATCTTCGTGTCAACCCGTGGGTGGTGCAGAGAGTGTCAAGGCAGGTGCATAGAAACAAATTTAATAGGGAGCTAACTGAAAGCTAAATACATAATTGATAATTACACGTAAAACTATAAAAATACATATAAATAGATATATAAATACACAAATATATATACACATGTATAAAATATCTTAGAGGTGAAGACATTAAGATATTTCTGCTAACTGATTTAAATAAATTTTGCGAACATTAGCTTTAAAAGTGTCTCGACTGGTGAACATCCTAATCTCAAGAGGAGTCAGTCTCAGTGTCAGTCAGTTTGTCAGTGTGTCTCAGTTTAGATTGTTTTTTTTTTTTTTAAATTCTTATAAATATATTTACTTAACATATAAAATGTACACTTTGCAAAAGTAGTACTGTGTCGAGCGCCTGCAATAAGGGTTGAGTGTACGTGTGGATCTGGTAAGGGCAAGATAGAAAATGGATTAAGAAAGAATTGTAGGATAAATATTTGTCGGACAGTAAGAACATGGCAGTCAGTGTACAGTTATGATGTTGGGTGTCTGTAAGATTTCCTTACTTGTAATTTAAGAACGGCGCACTGTGATCTTTCTGCATTCTGAAAATATATGTACAGGTGCCAACCCGGGTACGGATATACAATATCCAAAAATTGCCTGACACTGTTTTTAATATGTCACTATTATTCGAGTCCCTGAAAGTCCTAAAGATCGGGATTAGCCGTATTGTACGAGTGGTTATTATTTTAATCTGTTCATACCATCTATGGCCCCTATCAATCAGCACAACTAGGTACTTAACAGAGTCTAATTTTGCCAGTACAGTACAAGAACATACTGTTTGCGAGACTAAACAGAAATACCCTGTTATGGTGAAGTTAGGGGGAGGAATTGTATTTTGTTTTATTGAAAAGGCGATATAAGATATTTTTGTCACATTTAATGTCAACAGATTTGCATAAGGGGTCTTGATGGTTACTGCTGGTTTGACTATGGAGGCCGTCATTACGGAGGAAATGCTGGTGGTGAATTGGGGCTTTTCAATGTTCTCTCCATAAGAATTTTCGACGTTTTTTTTTTGCATTTTTTACGTGCGACTCAATATATTCCAAAATAAAAGATAGTAGTATATATCCAAAATAAATTCCAAAATAGAGAATAGTTAGAGGGCTCGGAGTTTCCCGGCCCAGCCAGTTCGAGTTATATATATAAGCAGTTTCCCTTTCCTTCCTGTAAACGAATGCGGTACGGTTTGGATGCTTTTTTACACTTTTCTTTTTTTTTTTTTTTTTTTTTCTTTTTCGAATGCCCTATTTTCTTCTTCTGTCCATGGAACGAGTCTTGTGTTGTCGTTCTTGGCACCGTATAAATACAGGTCCAGTTATTTTTGCTGTTCAGCTGCATGAGGTATTTTGGAGCAATAGAAGTTTACAATCCCGAGAAACCTCTTGCGCTCCTGGATGGTTTATGGCTTGGGATAGTTATATATGACATTAATTTGTTAGCCGTTTTTGATATGTCATTCGTTAATGTTAATTTCAACAAGGTGACCTTTGTAATAACAGAAAATCCCGTGAACTTATCAACGAGCATGTAGTCTTACATCGGCTACGATAAATGTCATACAGGCGTCAGTATATGTATGTGTATATAAATGATCAGTTAACGCTAATCACAGCCTGAAATGTAATAACTAAATTTATCTATATTTATTTCAAAGTCGGCTAAAACATTATGTAACGAAAGAAATTATTACTCAACTTGGTAACTAAATCTCAGTAAAATTGTATTCGAGCAAAGCATCAAACTAAAATTATTATTTCACAGCACCCAACACAACAAAGTACTGTTTATTCGTCTGTAAAACTTACTTGTGAGTGGCGGAGTGTTTGGGCATTTTCACCTACAACTTTCCTAATGATTTCAGGGCTCTGCTATGTGTGCTATATAATAACTTTTAAAGATTTAAGATTATTAATGCCGGCAAAGGTAGCCATTCGAGCTTAGCGCGATACTTAGAGATACAATCATTTATCATACAAGCCCTTTCTTTAATTAAATCTTACCCGAGTGATAGGCAACAGCAGGTTCAGATAAATGGTGTCAATTCAGTGTCGCATGGATCAATCTCTATTTTTTAAAGTAGATAAACGTGCAAATGACTTTAAGGATGTAAATAACACGAGTAATCGAGTACATAATTGATTCATGTCTAATAATTTATTGCTAAACAAAAGGGAAATAAAATGTATAAGATTCTCTTTGCCTTACACACATAATATGACATTTTATTAAATAAGGATAACAAATTCTGGATAACAATGGGCCTCATGGTTATCCAGGATTTATCAGGATTTCTTTATAAAATCAATTAAATCCTGCTGAAAGGAACACATATAAATTTACTAAAGAACTATTTTGCCTCGTGAGTCCTTTAGGCATCTGGTTAAGGCAGTTAAAATCCTCACGGTACCTTGTCAGTATGTCTAGGAAAAATGTATGTTGGAAAAAAATTGCATCTATATACCAAACGTTGTGAAGGACACAACTACATTACCAGAGGTGGTAATAAATTACAGCAACCGAAATTTAGAGTAACAAAAGTGCAAACATATTCTATAGGTTATTGCGTTAAATTCGATCCCTTCGATGCACACTATGATATAGAATTCAGTTCGTACACACTTCTTCTATATCACAAAGGCATAAATTGATTGCTGAAAATAACGAAGGTCACTAAAGTTGAATCACAAGTGTATGTTTAAGTCAAGTGTTGCCAATTCTGAGTGCTTGCAAGAGACTAACTCTTTTTAAAAGTCATGGGAAAAAACGTGTGAATGACACCTTACAAAAACATTGCCGGATACATATACGCACACAGCCTTGTATGTCTGTGTGTCCATACAAGGTCAACGTAAAATTTATTCTTAAATATAACAAAATATAAGAATGAATAAATGTTACATTGTCCTCACATATTCCTTGCGCTTACTAACAATATAACTAGAAATTTATAAAACAAAAACATGTTAAACAGGGTGTCTATGGAATTTCTTACCTGTTCTTGTCCATAAGATCTACGTATTCGAACAGGTAACTAGCTTCACGACTGCCAGCTGTAGCACTACCCGTTTTAAAGAATTTATAAATATTACGATGAAACGAATAATACAGAATACTTAGGGTATCGAAAACATTTTAGTGGCAGTTACAAAGTCCACGTTTTATTTTAAAATTCCATACCCTTATCTGGATGGATTGAACACAACTTTAGGCAGGGTCGCCATTTAAGGTTGGAAAAAAATTAAACGTTAGACTGCTGATGAAGACAAGTTTACACTTTATAAAATACCAGATAAGGCAAAGATAAAATATTATTTACGTAGAGGGGACACTACACTCGTATCTTCCAAATATCTAGATACATTTCGAATGTTAGCGTATGATTTATCTCAAAAACCTAGATATTAGATACATGTTTAAATAAAATCAGAAAAGCAAAGTTTTGGCTTTAAATTATAATTCGTTAATGTATTTCTTTACCCCAAACCTATTGAGTAGGGTATCAAAATAAAGGCGATTAAAAGATTTCTTCATATATTTAAACATAATCAGGAACATTAAATTGGCAATCAATGTGTCAATGTGAAATGTGTCTCGGACTTCGTATTACTTATAGTTACGTATAAATATGTTATTATTATTTAAATAATAAAATTTACAATACAAATACATTGGCTCGCTATTCGTTGTCAGCACCGAACCAGTACACGCGACTGAAAGACTAAAAGTCAAAAATAAAATAAATGATTAGAAAATCAAAAAACCCGGCAAAGAATTTAATAGCCGGCAACCAAACTTAATGTGGCTATTTAACTTAAGTATTCAGTATATAGACTGTACCGATGTAGGCATTACTTTATTTTACTTTTGTTTTCTACTCTTAATTTTGTATTCGGTATTTTTAATGCATTGCTTATAAGCTGACTTCCTGCAGTCGTTGATGTTTCTATTATTTATCTTAAAATTAAAAAAAAAAATCTTCTTTGGTAAGAGCATTAATTTTAAAAGTTATAAAAGTAAGAGGCATCAGAATAGGTAGAGAAAATAGACAGTTCAAGAGGGTCAGAGTATTTTTAGATTATTACCTTAAAGAAACTTGAAGTTGGAAACCCACAAGAGTATAATTTCTAATCTGATATATATCTTCTATACACAGTGAACTAGACGTAAATATACTTAGCTTAAGAGTTTGTAGGCGGGAATTCCTCCCTCTCCTTTTTCCTCTCCACTCACTCCCCGCCCCTTTTCCCATCTCCTCATCCCCCTCTCTTTGTTGCAGGTGTCCATGGACAGCTGTTGTCAATTACCATCAGGTGACTCGTCTGATCATCTGTTCTCTATAATTCAATCAACGGACACAAAGATCACCCAGACTCGAGACAACTATGTCGATCACTGTTCGGTTCAGCAGTCAGGGTCACTAACCACTGGACCGACAGGCCCGTCAAAATAAATATGTATATATATGGGTAGGTATATAAATATATACATATATATGTGTATATATTTGTAAAAACTACTAAAACTAAACCATGAGAAACAACCCAGTCTTCCATTGTTCGATTGTTAACAAAAAATATGATAAATATACAACATGAGTTATACATATGAATTCATTATAAAACATCGGACGGATCGTGACTTTTGTTCGGTTGTTTGAAATGTTGTGCGCGTTGTATTTTTTCACCATTGTATGTATTTTAGTTTATATGCTAAAATATTTACTTAATAAGGGTCCGAATAAAGTAAAATTTTATTTAAAATATTTCATTTTTTTCTTCGGTGTATCACTCTTAGCATTTGTGCTTTTACCATACACCATGTGTAGACCAAAAAATCCTCAAAATAGCAAGTAAGTACCTAAGCAGTTTGTTTATGTTAAAATAATTCACAGTAAAAAATTTTGGTGTCGAAATAGTTCGTCTTCGTCCTACCCGTCTTAAGAAATTTTTCCAACTTTAATTCGCAAAGGTTAACAACAAATGATTGATACTTGAGTACGACATAACAATGATGTTAAAACAAGTTAATGTTAAAAAATAAAAATCCCGACTACTGTAAACTTTTACGTGCACTTTGTGAATTTCTAGATAAAAGTTTTTTTTTTTTTTATACTATAGGGGGACAGACGAACAGACGGGTCACCTGATGGTAAGTGACACCGCCGTCCATGGACACTTGCAACTCAAGAGTCGCAAGTGCACTGCCCGCCTTTGAGGGTGATGAGGGATGGGGGATGCAGGGAGCGGAAAGAAGAGAGGAGGGATGAGGAGATGGAAAAAAGGAGAAAGGAGATATGGGAGAGAAAAGGTTTTTTTCCTTTTGAATTGGAGAATTGGGCCTCCGGAAACCTCACTCAATTCGGGGAAATGCAACGCAAGCGTTACTTCACAACCGGTTTTCTGTGAGGCCGTGGTATCGCACCGGTCGAGCCGGCCCATTCGTGCAAAAGCATGGCTCTACCACTGAAGGTTTCATATAAAGTTTCTATAGCACATAAAAAAGAATTTTCAAAGATTTTAAATCACATACAGGGCACTGTTATTAATACCCATTTTTATATAAACTATATCGAGCCTTTCGAGATTATCTCAGGATGAGTTAGAAATAATCTATGAAACATAGAGAATACATACATAGCACTGGCGTGGTTTGGGCGTTGCCTTGCAATTAGGCATTAAGTTCTTGTTCTTGTGAACAATTCAAATCATTATTTTAAATTAGGAGGAGGATTTAAAAACTAATAATGTATTCCATTAAAGACAAATTAGATACAAAATTAGATTAAACACATTGTTGTACTGTGGGAAAATAATTTGTTATCAGGAGTACAATCATGCTTTCTTCTTTTCTTTGTTGTATACATACAGGTATAGAATATTAGCATCTATGAACGATATTACTATTGTGGTAGAACTGTACTTGGCACAATTGGGCTGTTTCGACCTGGCCTATTCGACACAGGTACTTCCAGAAGCAGCCATGTCCATTAATTACCAGCGTCATCTGGAAGGAGAGGCTACAATGTCACCACTCATTTTAATACTCCATAATGTGGCGTCCCCACGACTCTTGAGTTGCAGGCGTCCATGGACGGTGGTAGTTACTTACCATCATGTAAACCGTCTGTTCGTCTGTCCCCCTATATTTTATGTATATAGAAATTACTCAAACTAAATTTAATTACACCAAACAACATTTTTAAAAACAAATGACGTTGGAACTTACGACTGAAAGCAGTAGACTTAGTTAAACTTAGATCTTACCGATGAATACCTTTTAGAATGTCGATAGATTGATATTTATAGCTGGTAGATGCTTCCCGCAATTTCACTTGCATGTACAGTCACAAACCCTTCAAATAAAGGCTGTAGAATGATACTTATTTCTTAATAAATACTCCATATAACACAAAAAGAATCGCTAGCTTAAACAACCGGACAAAGCTTTAGCTTAATTATATTAGTACAGATGTAGTCCTTGGTAGGCGGTTTACGAAATTTTAATTCAGTTTAACATTTAATTACAATAGTGGCTTGCTTTATTTCTGGCTTTTATAAAATACCTGAAATCTGACGGTCGCTGACTCCTAAATATGTATCTTCTGAACCATTTTTTTTTATTGTAGGTAAAATATGGTAAAAATATGTAGAGTGCATACACCAAAGTACATGTTAACGTAACCTTTTTTTTACATTCTTCAGTGTAATTATAGGCTGCCACGGAATGCATTAAACATAGAAATAGAAAATGCAGTTACAAAACAGATTTTGCTCATCTAGAGATAGATTGTTACATAAATGCAGTTACTTGTTAGTAATGGAAACGTATCGTACATATGAATACACATAAAAACATAGAAATAAAAACCTAAAAACAACACTATCTAATGACATGTTTGTTTTTATAGTTTTAAATATAATAACATTTTGTAAATTAATAAATATACTAACATTTTGTTCTACTTTTGCTAACTAATACCCACAAAAGAGAGAAAAAACTTTATGTAAGAGATTTATTTGACATTCTTAACTTGATTGAGACATTAATATGATTTCAGACTATTCACACGCGCTATGAGTTACGTAACTAAATTTCTTGATTTGGAGTGTCAAATACGAGATGATACATTCCTGGAGGAAAATGAAGGAGCTGTTCTCATCGGAAATCATCAGTCTGCACTGGATACCTTAGGTATTTAAAACTAACCAATATAAACATATTGGATTCCTAAACTTACAAAGCTGTTTTTTGCCGTGTGGAAATCCCTGCGGATCATCACCTCACCTGACCAAGGTGGTATGTCGGACTCAGACAAAACTGCGTACTGTCGTGGTTTCCCAATGCCGGGACTCATAAGTCTCCTATAAAGGAAATCCCTGTGACCCTCATGCCACAAGCAGAATAAGTTTATCAAATGATGAAATGGTACTAACAAATCTTAATTACCGGGTAGACTAGAAGACTCCTACCGGAAAATGTAACGAAGAGTGTACGCTCTTTAAACGAATGCCAGCCAACAAAAATCATCACTAAATGTTATATCAGTCGGAGACAAGGGCACGCTTGCATCTATCTGGCTGGACTTGTCATTTGCTAATCGAGTGGTACAACATTTTTAATTGTGTGTGTGCTTATTTGCTAACAATTCATCAATCTACAAAAATCCTTTCTATTTAATGTTTTTCTTTAACTAATCCTTATCAAAATATGAGAGTATTTAATGCACCTACTTATTTTACTATTAACTATATGCATATTATAATTTACATTATTAAAACTATATTTTAAATTCGAATTAAATTACGACGCTTACATGACAATAAACATGGTTAATTTATATTTCTTTAATATAATATATCTTTCAGCGTTGTGTCACATATGGAACACGGTGAAATATGCCATAACTGTAATTGCCAAAAAGGAGTTATTTTATGCTTGGCCATTTGGTCTCTCAGCATACCTAGCTGGGGTAATTTTTATTAACAGAAATAATTCAACAACGGCATACAAAGCACTTCAAGAAACAAAGGACCTCATCGTAAACGAAAAGGTATATATAATAATTAGAAAGAAAAAAGATAGAAAGAAAAATGATTTCTATATAACACAATACATAAGAAATTAGGTATAGTTATACATAAATACTTTGAAATCACTAAAAAAAATTACACACACTTATTCTAAAAAAAATATGCATTGTGCCAAGGCAGAATATGCCTCAGCATATTTTTTCTAAAATACAGGGCCTAGGCTACGGGAGTGTGGCTATATCAGTCACTCAACTAAATGGCATAAAAGAAATAAAACATCAACCATTTATAATAGTACTACTAAAGTTCATGTTTATATACATGTAGTGCCTTATTAAACAAAGAAATTCAAACTGAAATTGCCTATAATAAATATCATTTAAACACCTATAGTTTATTTAATATTATATCTTTTACTTGACAATTCAATATAATAAAATATAAAATTACTTACTTACCCTAGTCAAAACAAGTTACAAGCACCCACTTTAATCAATATACGAGTATGTATGTATAAATGAATAGGCGTTACCCAATTATATTAAAATACTAAATAGTAAACACTTATGTATGTAAGTTAGAAATATATTTTGATAATTTACTTTTAAACTTAACCTCCTTTTTCATGTTTTTAACAACTACTAGTTTATACGTGTTAAACAAGTAAATTATAGACTAGACTAGGACAAGATGGATAAGACGTCATTTCCACTAGTACAACTACAATATGCGTAGATGTATAAACATATTTGCAATAATGATTTAAGACATTATCCCTTTTGCAGATTAAGATTTGGTTTTTCCCTGAAGGCACGAGGAACAAAGAGTACACAAAACTGTTACCATTTAAAAAGGGCGCGTTCAACCTTGCAGTTGAAGCGCAAGTACCGATCATACCGGTTGTGTTCTCTCCATATTATTTCTTAAATACTGAGAAACATATTTTTAACAAAGGTAAGTTCACATTGCATCTAATGATAAGATTAAAGTTTCAATGAGAGTACAAAATCTTACCCGCTTCCCCAATTTATAGAATTTGTATTGTTCGGTCTATGCAGGATATTAAACAAATCCTAATAACATAAAATACACAGGCTGACTATTCATCATCATCAACGTTTTCCTACCCTTGTCCCAAAATTTATTTAGGGTCGCTGCAGTTTGGACATTGCAAGAGAGTTTTGATTGAGATTTTTCCTTCGAAAGATCTGAATACTGACTCACTCCACCTGTAATTTCTTAGAAACGGAGGTGATGATACCTGGAAATTAAACAGTCAAAACTTTTACACGGTTTCTTTTTTTGCAACTGCTCGCTGGAGTAGTATACTTTTAGTGGTTAAAATAAGTGTTGCATTTTCTGGGACTGCAATGTATATCAATTTTATATACCTTGTACTTGATTGCTTGTTTAGTTTTAGCCAATATTTCATTAATACATAGTTTAGTACTCGACAAATTATTTCATGAATTAAGGAATTCATTGCATTCCTTAAGAAGAATTACTTTGTATTTGCTTATATTTACATTTTGCTTGACAAATCATTTTCATTGTCAAGTCTTAAGAGTCGACTATTAACTTTAAAAAAAAACTGTAAATTTATGAAGGGCAAGTATTTTGACTAAAAAATAGGAGCTCTAAGGTAACTTTATGTTTACACTTCTTTACATATTACAGGTCATGTTGTGGCACAGGTCCTTCAACCAGTTCCCACAGCTGGGCTCACCAAAAAAGACGTGCCAGATCTTATTAAAATATGTCACGACAAAATGACAGAAGCATGTAAGCAATTGTCCCAGGAGATTTGTGGTGCAGATCTATAACTTTACAGTGTACATCATCATTTTTTTATTTATGATTATAGAAATATTCATGTATTTTTTTTTTGGTTTATTAACTCACCAAGAACTGTTAACACAGGTTATATTACAAAAACAGACGTCGCGCGACTACAAGCGGCAAACGACCGTCTGACCAAGCAGGTGGCCGAACTCGGCACACAATTCGCCCAATTTCGGGTGAGGACGGACTGTTCGAAGCGTCAAAGCCCAGTTGGGCTGCCAGCTCCCACCCCATCAAACCCCGGGGTGCCTGATGTCACGGATTCCCACCTGCGTGAAGTCATTTCCGCAGTGTGGAAGATGATGGACGGGCGCCTCGCGGGCCTGGAGGCTAGGCTGCCTCCGGCACCCATCGTTCGGCCGCCTCTTGCTGCGGATAAGTTAAGGAATGCGCCTCCGATGCCGCTCCCGGTCTCGGGCCGCCGCGTTGCTCTTTCGTACGCTGCAGCGGCGTCTGCGCCGTCCCCTGCGACCACAACGAGAACCAAGCGGCCTGCTAAAGCCGGGAAGGGGGCAGTAATGGAGTTCCCTCCACTCCCCTCTCAAGCACTACAAGGTAGGAGTGCCCCTTGCGCTGCTGGTGATCTATCCATACAGGCCCAGGCTATCCCTGCCCCCTCTACCTCCGCCCCCTCCAATGATGGGTGGCAAAAGGTTGAGGGAGGCAAGAAGAAGAGGTCCCGAAATCGAAACAAGGCCGCCAAAATTGCGGCCTCTCCGCCTATAACGTCGACTGTGGCAGTGACAAAGAGGAATCGAAGGAAACTGCAGGCACCGAAAACGGCAGCTGTGGTGGTTACCTTGTCGGCGGAGGCGGCGAGCGGCGGGCTATCCTACGCGGCCGTATTCAAAAAGGTCCGGGATAGCCTGGGCCCTCAATTCGGGGCCTCAGGTGTGAGGCTGCGCCTAGCCCAGACAGGAGCTCGAGTGCTGGAGTTCCCCGGGGCCGAAGGTGCAAAGACGGCGGACAACCTTGCGGAGAAACTGCGGGGAGTATTTGCAGCGACGGATGGTGTGAAAGTCGCCAGGCCCACCAAGTGCGCGGAGCTACGTATATCGGGCCTGGACGACTCCGTTACGGTCGATGATGTCCGGGTTGCAATTCGGGAGAACACCGAGTGCAACGCGGACAACATAAGGGTCGGCACCATCCGTCCCGGTCCAGGCGGTCTTGGCGCGGTGTGGGCGAGTTGTCCCGTAGCGTCGGCCAAAATTTTGGGCGACGCCGGCAAGATCCTCATCGGTTTTGTGAACGCCAGAGTCACGGTCCTGGCGGCGAGACCGATGAGGTGTTTTAAATGCCTAGGGTCGGGACACACCCGCGTCAAGTGCGGAAGCTGCTTTGACTGTAGCGGACTTTGCTTCCGCTGCGGTCGACCGGGCCACAGGGCAGCTGAATGCTCCGCTGCCCCTCACTGCCCAGCGTGTGCGGCTGGCAATTTGCCAGCCAATCACCAGATGGGGCAGAATGGGTGCAAGCCTCCCCGTAATATTCCGCAAACATCGGTGGCTAGCCAATCGGCCCAGGCTGCCTTCGTTGCTAATCGTTCGTCGTCTCCGTCGCCCATGGAGGAGGCTGTAGAAACGATCCAATAATGAACCAAGTCTCCAGCCTCCTTGTTCAGACGAACCTGAACCACTGCGCCAGTGCACAGGACCTTTTCCTGCAAACTATGGCGGAGTGGTCTATCGGTGTGGCCGTAGCCGCGGAGCCTTATTTCATTCCTCCCCGTCCAAACTGGCTGGGTGACCGGGACGACTCCGTGGCAGTCGTAAGCTCCACGGCGGCTCATTCTCCGCCCTTGTCACTCAGAGACAAGGGTACTGGATATGTTGCTGCCGAATGGGGGGGTATCACCATATACGGTGTTTACTTCTCCCCCAACCGGAGTCTGAGCGACTTCGAGGTCTTCCTCAACAACTTAGAGGCCTCGATACGGCGACTAGCGTCTGGGCACGTCTTAGTGCTGGGGGACTTCAACGCCAAGTCCATTGCTTGGGGTTCCCCTAGGACGGACGCACGGGGCGATGCGGTAGAGGAGTGGGCGACGTCGGTGGGCCTCTGTCTTCTTAACAGAGGTTCCACCAACACGTGCGTGCGGCAGCAGGGGGGGTCGATAGTGGACCTTTCGTTCGCTACCCCTGCTCTCGCTGCACGAGTAAGGAACTGGCGTGTCCTGGAAGAGGTTGAGACGCTCTCGGATCATCTCTATATCCGATTTGAGCTCTCCCGGACCCAGAACCCCAGTAGGGGTCACACGGCGCGGCTTATATCCCGCTTTCCGCGGTGGGCTGTATCGAAATTAGATAGGGATCTGCTAGAGGAGGCAGCCATTGTTTCCTCTTGGCTGTCTCCGCAGCCTCCGACCGAGGAGGTAGACATGGGGGCGGGTCGCTTTCGCGATGCGATTACGCAGATATGCGATGCGGCCATGCCCCGCATTAAAGGTCGTCGACCTCCGAGGAAGGAGGTCTACTGGTGGACCCAGGAGTTGGCGGACCTCCGCGTGGCTTGCATTCGTGCCCGGAGGTCCTACACCCGCAGTCGTCGGCGTCACCGCGAAGAGCGGGAAGAGGACCAGCTTCATGAAGAGTACCGGGAGGCACGGAGAACTCTGAAGCTGGCCATTAGCCGCGCCAAAGAAGTGAAGAGAAAGGAGATGCTGGAGGGTCTCGATCGTGACCCCTGGGGTCGCCCTTATCGTGCGGTGCAACAAAAGCTCCGCGCGTTGGGCCCCCCCCTTACTGAGACTCTCCAGCCCAGCTTCCTGCAGGAAGTGGTTGAGGGCCTTTTCCCGCAGCAGGTGGAGTACTCACCCCCGTCGATGGCCACCCTGGCGACTTCTTCCTTGGCCGGAGACGACGGGGAGTTCCCGGAGGAGGATATTCCACCCGTCACGGAGGCGGAGATAGGGGCGGCTGTTCTACGGATCCGCTCCAAAAACACCGCCCCTGGGCCAGACGGGATCCCTGCCCGAGTCTTGGCCCTGGCCCTTGATCACATGGCAGACCACCTCAGGGAGGTGTTCGACGCTAGCTTGGTGTCCGGACGCTTTCCTGATTGCTGGAAAAGTGGGAAGCTGGTGCTTTTAAGAAAGCCGGGACGGCCTGCCGATTCAGTCGCGGCCTACAGACCCATTGTGCTGCTGGACGAGGCGGGTAAACTATTTGAGAGGGTACTCTCTGCCCGCATCGTCCGGCACCTGGAAGAGGTCGGCCCCGATTTGTCGGACGCCCAATTCGGTTTCCGAGCGGGTCGTTCGACTGTCGGGGCTGTGTTGCGCCTGCGGGCCGTGACTGAAGAGGCGGTAAGCTGTGGCGGCGTGCTGTTGGCGGTGTCGTTGGACATCGCCAACGCATTTAATAGTCTGCCATTCAGCTGCATCAGGGAAGCGCTCCGCTATCACGGGGTGCCGCAGTACCTGAGGCGGCTAGTGGCAGACTATTTAGAGGAGCGTACCGTCATGTACGAAGACCGAGAGGGAAATCTGAGACGTCGGCCCATGTCGTGCGGTGTTCCGCAGGGGTCTGTCCTTGGACCACTCCTGTGGAACATGGGATATGACTGGGCCATTCGAGGTGACTCCCCCCCCGGGCTGAGCGTAATTTGTTACGCTGATGACACGTTGGTCACAGCCCGGGGGCTGAACTTTCAAGAGGCGGTGCGCTTGGCCACCAGAGGAGCCTCACTGGTGGTCAGGCGCATCGAGGCGCTGGGCTTACGGGTGGCCCTGGACAAGACGGAGGCTCTTTTATTTCATGGGCCCCGTCGTGGTCCGCCCCCTGGCGCCTCCATCATGGTTAACTCGGTCTTTGTACCAGTTCGGGCCCATATTAAATATCTGGGCCTGATCCTTGACGGGAGGTGGCTCTTCGACGAGCACTTTCGGCAGCTTGCTCCAAAGCTGGTCGGTGCTGCGTCCGCTCTTGGGCGCCTTTTACCCAACTTGGGTGGACCCAGCATCGCTACAAGACGGCTGTACACGGGGGTTGTCCGGTCAATGGCACTGTACGGCGCACCGGTGTGGGTGGGGGCTCTGACCGCCCAGAATAGGGCACGCCTTTGGCGCCCTCAGAGGGTTATGGCGGTTAGAGCCATACGTGGTTACCGCACCGTGTCCACTGAGGTGGCGTGCGCGTTGGTCGGAACACCCCCGTGGGACTTGGAGGCGGAAGTGCTCGCCGAAGTTTATCGGCGAACGGCTGAGTTCCGGGCGGGTAGCGGCAGACGGCCCCCGCCCGAAGAGGTACGCGAGTGGCGTGATGCTGCTCGTCAAGCCACGATGGCTTGTTGGTCGTCCCGGCTGGAGGCTCCACGTGCTGGCTTTGCCACCGTGGAGGCGCTCCAGCCGGTCATCGTCGAATGGGCAGAGCGGCAGCACGGGACTCTTTCCTTCCGACTGACGCAGGTTCTTTCCGGGCACGGCTGCTTCGGAAAATATCTGCACTCGGTCGCTAGGAGGGAATTAAGTCCCGCCTGCCACCACTGCGACTGCAGTGAGGACTCGGCTCAACATACGCTCGCGGATTGCCCCGCTTGGGCGGCGCAGCGTCGGGTTCTCACTGCAGTCATCGGAGCGGATCTCTCGCTACCGGCCGTCATACGCTCCATGGCCGGTAGCGACAGCAATTTTACCGCGGTCGCAACCTTCTGTGAAGAGTTCATCTCTCAGAAGGAGGCGGCGGAGAGGGACCGGGAGGACGATCTCCACTCGGACCTAATTCGTCGCCGGCGAACCGGGCGGCGTAGACGCGCTTACCAGCGCCTCATGCCGCCCTGAGTGTGGCTGCGGGTGGTCGGGACGGGTTTTCCCTTCCATCCGCCATATGGCCAGCCGCGAGGGGGTGACGTCCGCGTGTGTCTGGACGTCACCTTATTGATAAGTTACCCGTAGGTGGTGCCCGCATAGTGCGGGCAAGCGCTAGGAGGGGTCCGGATGTCTTAATAAACCTGTTCCCGGATACCTCCTATTTAAAGCGCAGCGTGGCACACCGTGTGGTTTTAGTCGGTTCGATTCCGACACACCGTTTCACCGAAAATCCCGGTGGAATGACGGCCCGAGGGGGTTTCCACACGAAAAAAAAAAAAAAAAAAAAAAAAAAGGTTATATTACAAAAAGAAACAAATTTATAGTAACTTATACTAGTGCTACTACTTTTTATAGCTAAGCACCAGATAAGTGTTTTATTCCTTACAATTATGTAAATTAAGGTTAGGTCTGTCTTTACATGTGTAAGTGTTAGGTTGTCTTCAGGCTTTATAAATACGATCGTCCATACAACAATTGAAATGGGACTGAATAGAAACTATTTAATAATAAATTAGGACTTAATTATTTATTGATATGGCTAAGAATGTCAACGTAATCATCCATAAAGTCACTGTAACTATTTAGCAACTTGCACAGTCGGAGAATAGGCAAGTCTTCACCCAGTCCCATTTGATTGAGTGGAGGCCTTAGGGGGACATAGGGAATTGATTTCTGCTCAATATTTGAGGTCAACAAATCCTAACATTATCGATGGCCCTCTTAACCGAAAGTTTAAAGTTAAGCTTAAAGTTTTTCATCGAATAAAATGCCAAAATCTTCGACTTGTTTTACTCGTTGCAATCGTATATTGTCCGATCCTGCATGATACGATAACAATTATGGCTTTAATTTTCCGGTAAATGTGACATGGTAGCATTTCTTAGTATTCAGAACCATATCTTTTTAGAGTAACTTTATATCTTTGTCCAATTCGAATTCGATAACGAAAATGTGTTCCCTGTGACTCACCTGAAATGGTTTGCAGATGTTAGATCGAAAACTAATGACTGCTACAAAGAAGAATTGGTTTCGTAGATATTATTTAAGCCAGTGAAAAGATTTCCAGTGATATATTCTGTCAGTTTTGTTAACACAATTTTATGAGAAACTTAGTCGGAGCTTTAGTAAAATTGTGTATATATCATCAACCTGCCTGCCAGAATCAAAAGCTTCTTGTTTGCTTTTGCCAAAGTTGCAATAAAAGTAACGAAGTTCGTTCAGGTAGATCTTTGCATCTATAAAACCGTGTTGAAATTTGCTAATAGTAGTCCCAAGTGTGGCTGTAAGACAAGATATAATCACTGAATTAATCAAGCAAATGAAGATAAAGCGAAGGTCTAAGTTTTTTTATAATACACATTATTAATAACATCATAGATAAAATGTCTTCTTTATATAGCGTTAAGATCCGTTGTTTCTTTAAATATAGCATTCCAGTTTAAAGCGTTCATTTGCCTACAAATATTATTATAATCTGCTTTAAAAAATATATCAGTTATACTATTAAGGTTACAATTACAATGCTCTTTTTGTGACTTAAATACAATTACAAGGAGAGACTGTAAAGGATCTATATATTAGGTTGGCAACTAATAAACCCGCCACTTTCTTCGATCAATTTCTAAAACTCTATAGAACTATCTCAAATTTCTTGGAGTAGTACATAAATAAATCAAGAGTTGTATGTCAGATCAGTTGACAACCGGATCTCGAATAGTAAAACTACAGTCAATTATGGATATTTCTCGTAGAGAACTTCGGCTGCTTTTACTTCACGAATTTCGCTTAGGTCGAAAAGCGACTGGAGCAGTGCGCAATATATGTGCTACGATGGGCGAAGGCGTGCTCTCTTACGATACCACCAAACATGAGTTCAGAAGATTTAAGGAAGGAAATTATGACCTATGTAATGAACCTCATCCAGGACGACCTCCTACAGTAGATGTAGATGAGTTAAAAAGACTCATAGAAATGGATCCCAGGTTCACTTCACGTTGTCTGGCAGAGCAGCTTCAGTGTTCTTATACTGCAGTAGAAGAACAACTCCACGCTTTAGAAAAGTCCTGGAAATATTCAGTTTTGTTGCCACATGAGTTGACGCCGTTTCAACTCCAGAAGAGAGCTAATGTGTGCATGGAACTACTTAGTTATCATCGTACCAATGAGTGGCTGAGGGATGTAATACCGACGCCAAAATCTGACACGATGGCACACCGTGTGGTTTTAGTCGGTGGTTTAAAAAAAAAAAAGGAGAGAAATTGAACGTTAGACTGATGATAAAGACAAGTTCACACTTTGTATAATATAAAATAAGGCAAAGAAACATTATATACATATAGGGGACACTACCTATCCTCCAAATGGTTAGATACATTTCGACTGCTAAGGTATTGTTAGAATTGTCTCAAAATCTAGTCCAATCAATGCATTCACATGGTTGTATTTACAGTACAATAATACCGTAAAAATCGGCCAAGTGTGTCTCGGACCTCGTATTACTAGGCATATCTTAGCATAAATTGAAAATATTATGTATTTAATTATTATCTAAATCGGCTGGCACTAAAAAGTCAAAAATAAAATAAAATTATAATATTTTTTTTATTTATAAATGTTTTCTTAAAATCTTCTGTGCATTGATTTTAAAAGTAATAAAGGTAAGAGGCCCAAGAACAGGTAAAGAACTCAGACGGTTTAGGAGATTTAGAGTATTTTTAGATTATTACCTTAAGAAACTTGAGGTTAGAAACCAACAAGGGCATATTTTGTGGTATACCTCTAATTCCAGATCTGCTGTTTATATTCTATACATAGTTAAATAAACATATATATATATATATATAGTTAATTTTAGAGTTTGTAGGCGGAAATTGAGTATAGGATGCTGCTTCGATTAGGACTCGCACACTGTTTCGCATGCACTAATGTAAAATTCATAATAAAAAGATTAATTGGTATGGCTATAATGCCGATGAAATAAGAAAACCTTAGGAATGAAGTCCACCTTTGTAAAATATGCGCATGAAGATTTAATAAATAATCATATATATATAAATATATTTTTAAGAACACCTGTGTCGCTGGGGGGCTTCACAAACATTTAATCAACGAACTTAAAGAACAACTATGTGGATCACCGTTCGGTCGTTTCGGTCGTTCCGATCGTTTCGTTCGTTCGTGGTCCCTAACCACTGGACCAACAGGCCCATCAAAATAAATATGTTTATATATATGTGCGTAGGTGTGTATATGTAATAAATGCATATAAATGTGTATATGTTGATATAATTTACTTATAATTATAATTTATAAATTATTATAATTTCTAAAAATAAAGGCCATAATATTCAAGATTAGTGAATACTACTTAAAAAATCATGAGAAACAAACCAGTCTTCCATTGTTGATCGCTAACCAAAAATATGATAAGTATACAACATGACTTATACATATGAATTCATTACAAAACATTGGACAGATCGTGACTTTTGTTCGGTTGTTTGAAATGTTGTGCGCGTTGTATTTTTTCACCATTGTATGTATTTTAGTTTATGTAAAATATTTACTTAATAATGGTCCGAATAAAGTAAAATTTTATATAAAATATTTCATATTTTTCTTCAGTATATTTTTCTTAGCATTTGTAGTTTTACCATACAACATGTGCAGACCAAAAAATCTTCAAAATAGCAAGTAAGTATTTAAGCAGTTTGTTTATGTTAAAATAATTAACAGATTGAAATTTGGGGTCGGGGTATGAGTGAATATCACTTTCCCTACCCATATTTTTTTTTTATCATTAATTCCCAAATGGCAACAGCAATTGGCTTACTCCCTGATACGTGAGTACGACGTATTTGTAGTTATGATATGTAAAGTTTCGGAGTTGGAGTTTACCCTTTCGGGAAAACGGGCGTGAGGTTATGTTACTATGACTATTTAAGAATAAATTGTTGATTAGACCTCAGTGTTCATTCCAATATTATCAGAGCGTTTCGTTCCGTTTTGATATTACTGTAAGTACTACTAATGACACCAGACTTTGACGTTCCCTGACATGTTATTCAAATATTTATTTTAAATTAGGAGTCTTGAACTAAAAAGCAAATAATGTATTTCGGTAAAAACAAATTAAATACAAAATTAGATTAAACACATTGTTGTACTGTGGGAAAGTAATTTGTTATCAGGAGTACAATCATGCTTTGTTCTTCGCTTTGTTGTATATATACACATATGTATAGTACATAGGAGTCTTACTGAAAAAGCATCTATTAACGATATTACTATTGTGGTAGAGCCATACTTTGCACAATTGGGCTGGCTCGACCGCTGCGATACTACGGCCTCACATACAACAGATTTTGATTGTGTTGCATTTCTCTCTTGCATCCACGCAAGGTACTCCACTACAGTCTGTAGCACTCCCGTAGTTATGGCACACAGACGTTGGCTCCTGGCCTTTTGACACAGGTTCTTCCAGAAACAGCCATGTCCAGTAATTACCCGCGTCATCCGATAGGAGAGGCTACCATGTCGCTTACCATCAGATAAACCGTCCTGTTGGTCTACCCCTATATATTTTATATATATTAAAAATTACTCAAACTAAATTTCATTCCACCAAACATGATTTGTAGAGGCAAATGACGTTGAAACTTACGATTGAAAGCAATAAGACTTCACCGATGAACATCTTTTGCAATGTCGATAGATATTTATTTATTAGCTGGTAGACGTTCCCCACAGTTTCACTTGCATGTACAGTCACTCTTCAAATAAAGGTTGTAGCATGACGTTTCTTTCTCAATAAATACTCCATTCAACACAAAAACAGTCGCGTGCTTAAACAACCAGATAAAGCTTTAGCTTAATTATTGTAGTATAGATATACAGTCCATGGAAAGCAGTTTAATAGATTTATCATTTATTTATAGCAGCGGCTTGCTACTAGCCTGTCCTTATTTAATATCTGGCTTTTATAAAACACCTGAGATTTGACGCTCGCTGACTCTTAAATATGTATCTTCTACACCATTTGTAAAAAAAACTATAGACCTGTTAAATGACACAGCCAATATGACCCAAATCTAGTTGTCTATCTGTCCCACCAGTGTAGGGCTTGTCCTTAGAAACTAAGTTTTTTTATATAAAGTTACGGGGTAGAGGAAGAGTTACTTATGATTTGATTTGAGAGATTTATTTGTCATTTTGAAGTCAATTGAGACATTACTATGATTTCAGACTATTCACACGCGCTATGAGTTATGTAACTAAATGTCTTGATGTGGAGTGTCAAATGCGAGATGAAAAATTCCTGGAGGAAAATGGAGGAGCTGTTCTCATCGGAAATCATCAGGCTGCACTGGACATGTTAGGTAGTTAAAACAAACTGAAATAAACATATTAGGTAAGCAAAACAGGTAGGTAAGTTAAGGAACCACCTCCTTAACTTACCTAGCTGTTTTTTTGCTGTGTTAAAAATTCATGCGGGTCATCACCTCATCTGAGGGTACTCACCTCCCCTCACCAAGTTGGTATATCAGACTCGGACAAGACTGTGTTCTGTCATGGTTTCCTAATGAGTACTCATGAGTACCCTATAAAAGAAATCCCTCTGAATCTTATCCCACAAGCAGAATAAGTTTATCAAATGATGAAATGGGACTAACAAACCCTAATTACCCCCCTAGACTCCTATCGGAAAATCTAACGGAAGGCGTCCGCTATTCAAAGGAATGCGAGCCAATAGAAATCAAAACATTTTTTAAAAACAACCCCCGCACTAGGATTAATTCCTGTGTCGTTGGGGACTTTAAAAACATTCAAACAACGGACACAAAGGACATCCAGACTCACTCACTCAAACAACAATTTGAGGATTACACAAAGCGTTGTCCCGAGAGGGGATCGCACCCACAACACTAAGCATGGCAGCATGGTGGCGAGGTAACTACTTAAACTGCTGCGCTATTCGCAACTAGGGTTTAACACGCTTTCATCTATCTAGCTGGACCTGTCATTTGCTAATAGAGTGGTACAACATTTTTAATTGTGTGTTTGCTTATTTGTGAACAATTCATCTATATTATTGACAGATACAAAAATCGTTTATAATTTATTTTCTTTCTTTAACTATTACAATATTTCTCAAAATATGAGGGTAGATAATGTACTTCTTATATTACTACACAATTTTTAAATTATACGTTAAATTTGAATTAAATTACGACTATTTTGAATTACATTTAAAATAAACATGATTAATTTATATTTCATTAATCTATCTATAGTATATGTTTCAGCGATTTGTCACATATGGAACACATTGAACAATGCCATTACTGTAATTGTCAAAAAGGAGTTATTTTATGCTTGGCCATTTGGTCTCTCAGCATACCTAGCTGGGGTAATTTTTGTTAACAGAAATAATTCAACAACGGCATACAAAGAACTTCAAAAAACAAAGGACCTCATCGTGAACAAAAAGGTATATATAATATTTGGAAAGAAAGAAGAAATAAAGAAAAAGTGTTGATTTCTATATAATACAATACATAATAAATTACAGTTATAAATAACCATAATATATAACAATAATGCCAACCTATTCAATTATCTAAACCAGTATTTTTTTACCAGGCAGATATAGCAATTTCAGTACAATTAACCTATAAAATTTAATAAATCATAAAAATTGCCTAGGTTGAGATCAAAATCTAGAAATACTAAGAAAGCTAAATAGTCTCAGGTAATAGTGTGTGTCCCATCGGATCGGCGACCCCAGGACCTACCTGTTCCCGTTTATGCCGTTGAAATTCCTAACTTAGTTCCTTAGTTATAGACGATAATTTGAAATTGTATTTTATTTGCGTCCCGCTACCGTTGAACACTACAGGAACATCAAGAATAGTCCCTAAACTTCATCCCATCCCGGAACCTATAGGTACAGGGCATAAGCGGCTCGATCCTGAAAACGAATAAGTCGTCAACAGGTTTCATAACACAGAAAGTCACCGGTTTCTAGTTCGAACCTAAGTCTACTCGTTTCTTTTAAGGCCCTAGCCCGCCTGTCCAGTACAATATGTAAGTTAGTTATATATTTTTATTAATCGTCTTTTCAAACATAGGGACGGACACTGCTGCTGTTTAACTTTTAAACTTTTAACCCCTTCTTTCGGGTTTGCCGAAGTCGGATAATACATTTTCACAACTTTTAAGAACTATTAAAACTAATATTAATAAGTAAATTATAAGACTACGTCAAGATGCATAAGACGTCATTATTCAAACTACAATATGCGTATATAATATCTATTTCATTCGAACTAATGATTTTCTTTTAGCTTAATGGGTATAAACATATTTGCAATAATTAATAATAATGAATTTAAGACATTATTCCTTTTGCAGATTAAGATTTGGGTTTTCCCTGAAGGCACGAGGAACAAAGAGTACACAAAACTGTTACCATTTAAAAAGGGCGCGTTCAACCTTGCAGTTGAAGCGCAAGTACCGATCATACCGGTTGTGTTCTCTCCCTACTATTTCTTAAATAATGAGAAACATATTTTTAACAAAGGTAAGTTAACATTGTATCTAATGATAAGATTAAGAGTTCCATTGAGAGCGCAAAGTCTTACTCGCTTCCCCAATTTAAAGAATTTGTATTGTTGGGTCTAGGCTGCGGTCTAATGGTAAGATATTAGACAGATCGTAATAACATAAAATACACACGCTGGCCTTTCATCATCAGCAACATCTTCACACACTTGTCCCAAATTTTTTTAGGGTCGCTGCAGTTTGGACATTGCAAGAGAGTTTTGATTATTTAGCCTTGGAAATATCTAAATAGGAACGCCACTTGACTCACTTCGTTGCAACAGTGGTAGAGCCATGACACGAATGGGCCGGTTCGACCGATGCACTACCACTTCCTCACAGAAAAACCGCTTGCGAAGCAACACTTGCGTTGAATTTCCCTGAAATGAGTGAGGTTTCCGGAGGCCCTAACTCCTCCTCTCCTCTCTCCTCTCCCCTCATCTCCCTCTCCTCATCCTTCCTCTCTTCTTCCTCTCCCCGCATTACCAATGCCGGGCAATGACCTTCAAAGCCGGGCAGCGCACTTACTACTCTTGAGTAGCAAGTGTCCATGGACGGCGGTTGTCATTTACCATCAGGTGATCCGTCTGTTTGTCTGTCCTCTAAGGTATTAAAAAAAAACGGCCAAGTGTGAGTCAGACTCGCGCACCAAGGGTTCCGTACAAACTTGTAGGTATATAAGTAAAAACTATGGTATTTTTTTTTGCTAAATGAAATTCATAATTTCAATTTAATAACTCTACGCGTTCACGAGTAAAGGGGTAATAAGTTTAAATGTATTAAAAATATTTATATTATATTTTGTACCTAAAAATGTATGCTTTTCACAATGTTTTCTTTATCTGTGCTATATGACGTTGTTTCGTGCCAAATTTCAAGATTCTGAGTACACGGGAAGTACCTTGTAGGTTTCGATTCCCTTGCGAGTGTCGAAAACTTGCAGCATAAACGGCTGTATCTTTTAATTGCGTTAGAAGCTTGATTTTTTTACACCTCCAAGGGACAATAGACCTGAGTATTTAATATAATTTCAGCTTGATACCTCCGCCTCCTATCTGAGAAAAGGGGTCTTGACAGACAGACAGACGGACAACAAAGTGATCCTATAAGGATCGTTTCTTTACTTTTGAAAAAAACTTGCATTTATTAGAAACGAAACGTGATGATACCTGGAAAATAAAACAGTCAAAACTTTTACACGGGTTCTTTTTTTTTTGCAACTACACGTTAGTTGTTAAAATAAGTGTTCCATTTTTTGTTCCATCAATTTTATATAACTTGTACTTGATTGTTTGTTTAGTATTAGCCAATATTTTATTGATAGTTTATTACTCGACAACACGACACGTTTTGCTTGACCAACATTTTCATTGTCAAGTCTTAAGAGTCGACTATTAACTTAAAAAAAAAACTGTAAATTTATGACGGTCGAGTATTTTGACTAAAAAGTAGGAGCTCTAAGGTTACTTTATTTTAACACTTCTTTTTATATATTACAGGTCATGTTGTGGTCCAGTGCCTTCAACCAGTTCCCACAGCGGGGCTCACCAAAAAAGACGTGCCAGATCTTATTAAAATATGTTACGACAAAATGACAGAAGCATGTAAGGAATTGTCCCAGGAGATTTGTGGTGCAGATCTATAACTTTACAGTTTTACATCATTAAATTTGATTTTATATTATATTTACAGAAACATTAATGTATTTTATTTTTATTTTTGCTTTATTAGCTTACCAAGAACTGTTAACACTAACCTGTGTTACAAAAAGAAACTTTATAGTAACTTAGACTAGTGCAATTTTTTATAGCTAAGCACCACATAAGAGTTTTATTCCTTACAAATATATAAATTTAGGTAAGGTTCGTCTTTACATGTTTAAGTGTTAGGTTGGCTTCAGGCTTTATAAATAGAACCGTCCGTACAACAATTGAAATGCGACTGAATAGAAATTATTAAATAATAAAGTACTTAATTACACAGGTCCACAAAAAAAAAAGTGGTCTGTGCTGGGTGTGCGACATATATTTTAAGACGTATTTTTTTGCAAAATTGGGGGTCAAACTGCAAGAAACGGAGAAAAATAGAAAAAAGCCGGGCCAGGTATTCTAGAATGCGGGGTTTGTTTATTTTAATGGATTGTAATGCTTCTTCTACTCAAAATTTAGCTAGATCTTCTAGTACTCATGGCGATCATGAATGAAGATCAAAATACATTGGGATGAAAATACAAAGAAACTCACAGATAGGGTTTTGATTTTGTATGAAGTGTTCTAATATGGAAGTTTCTCTCAATTAAAAAAATTGGATACCTAATGTTGTTTGTGGTTCATGCTTTAACGTGGTTAACCGATTTGAGAAGCACCAGGACAAGGAGAAACTTAAATCTAAAACTCGTTGTAATCGTATATTGTCCGATCCTGCATGATACGATGACGATTGTGACTTTAATTTTCCGTTAAATGTCACATGGTAGCATTTCTTAGTATTTAAGACCATGTCTTGACCAGGTCTTGTTGGAGTAACTTTATATCTGTGTCCGATTCGAATTCGATAACGAATATGAGGTCCCTGAAACTCAGCTGAAGTTGGTTTGCAGATGTTAGATCGAAAACCATTGTCTGCTACAAAGAAGGAATGGTTTTCTAGATAGGATTTCAGCAAGCGAAGAGATTTCCAGTGATAGCATAATATATTATGTCAGTTTTGATAACACAATTTTATGAGAAACTGTCCTGCCAACCTGCCTACCAGAATCAAAAGCTTCTTGTTTGGTTTTACCAAAGTTGTAATAAAAGTAACGAAGTTCATCCTAGTAGATCTTGCACCCATAAAACCGTGTTGCAAGTCACTAATATAAAGTCCCAAGTGTGCCTGAAAGACAGGATATATCACTGAATCAATTAAGGTTTTAGTAAATGTAGATAAAACGATGGTCTATGATTTTTTATAATACCTAATTATTAATTACATCATAGAAAGGATGATTTCTATACATAGCGGTGACATCCGTTATTTCTTTAAATATAGCAATCCAATTTAACGCGTTAATTTGACTACAAATATGATTATAATCTGCTTTAAAAATATATCACTTATACTATTAAGGTTACAGTTACAGTGCTCTATTTGCGACTTAAATACAATTACGAGTAGAGACTGTAAAGGATCTATATAAATAAAAGGGTTCAAAGTAGCACACACATTATCAGAAGCTAAGTCGGTAAGTACAAGATATATTATTATTTTAAGTTAAGTTGTTTGTTAACATTATTGAGATTTACATGTGCATAAGTATGTATAAAATCAATTAATAATTGATTTATACCAAGTAAAGCGTAATCGTCCGTTGAATCACTTTGCATGTTTGACAAATTGTTGCCTACTGTATTTCCGGACCGATACGATCTTGAAACCTTCAATAAAAGAGCGTACTCCTCCCTCAAAGGCTGGCAACGTACTTGTAACTCTTGAGTTACGGGTGTCCATGGGCGGCGTTGGTCACTTACCATCAGGTGACCCGTCTGCTCGTTTGTCCCCATCCCATGAAAATTAAAAATAATAAACTAGCATCACCTACAGTACACGTGTGCGTGTTTAATTACTTTGTAAGAATATACAATAATTAGAAGCTCATTTAAATGGATCTACGAGAATGCATTTTCAAAAATGTTATAGTAACTAGCTACTTAACCACTACCAGGTTCGATCTGTGCTAAGAAAGAGTGACCGACTAGTACCGAGTGCTATTCATTCATTTTAATCGGCTCGCAAAAAAACACCTCTCTTACTACGACACGGTCGCAATCAGTCACCTTCTTAATCCAATCTCTCATGCTGCTCATTGCTGAAGCAATATTCAAAAACAATAAAATCTTGTTCCAGTTGGCCGACTTCCGCATTATAAATATTTGATACAATCACAGTCTGAAATGTTTTTATTAGTGAACGCATCAAAGCTATAATTTATCCTTAACTGGGTTTCCTAAGTGGCAAATTCAATTTAATTCAAACTACTGAATATCTCAGTCGCATGCTTTTTATTCATACAACGTTTCAGGAAAGTTTTTTGTCCTAATAATTTAAGGTTATTTTCCTAAATTCCTAAATTATACAACCTTGATTGATCTATTTGCAACTTTCACCATATAATTAACTAGCTCCACCTTACGTCGTTCCCCATGTTTCGATTTTACGGTGTCGTAATTTATTCAATAACGGTTTGTTTAGCCGTGAAACTATAAAAGATAGGTAGACAGAGCTACTTTCGCATATTTATAACATTAGTATACGTTTTGGTTTCTATTCAATAACTTTTGTGATAATAATTTATGAACTACTTGTCGTTATATAGCTCTTAAAAATACAATTTTTATAATTTTTCCTAGGAGGTCCTTGACAGAGTCATGTGATATTTGTAGTCAAGGAATTCCCTCTTGCTACATTCATAATTTCGTCAAATTTAGATAGGTATATGTAAAATATTGTATAAAATTATGTCCGCCTTTGAGAGCTATTGAACGCTTTGACGATTTCCACCGACACCGCCAACAGTACGCCACCACAGCTCACCGCCTCTTCAGCCACGGCCCACAGAGGCAACACAGCCCAGACCGTCGTACGACCCGCTTGGAAACCGAATTGGGCATCCGACAAATCGGGACCGACCTCGTCCAGGGACCGAACGATGCGGGTAGAGAGTACCCTCTCAAACAGTTTACCCCCGTCGTCCAGCAGCACAATGGGGCTGTAGGCCGCTACCGAATCGGCAGGCCGTGTGACTTCCTTAAAAGCACCAGGTTCCCGCTTTTCCACCAATCAGGAAAGTAGCGAGCACCCGCGCTGTGTGACCCTTCTGAGGTCCTGGGTCCGGGGAGCTCAAATCGGATGTTAAGATGATCCGAGAGCGTCTCAACCTCTTCCAGGACAGGCCAGTTCCTTACTCGTATGGCAAGATCAGGGGTAGCGAACGAAAGGTCCACTATCGACCCCCCTACTGCTGTCGCAAACACATGTTGGTGGAATCTCTGTTTAGGAGGCAGATCGTATCGAGGTCTCCAGGTTATTGAGGAAAACCTCGAAATAACTCAGACTCCGCTTGGGGGAGAAGTAGACACCATAAATGGTGATCCCCTCCCCCACTCAGCGGCAATATATCCAATACCCTTATCTCTTACTAACGAAGGCGGGGAATGAGCCACCGTGGAGACGAGTAGTCGTCTCCACGATTGCCACGGTGCCGCCCCGGTCACCCGGCCATTTATGACGGGGTGAAACGTAATAGGGCTCCGCGGCTACGACTATTCTGCCATAGTTTGCAGGAAAAGGTCTTGCGCCCCGGCACAAAAACAGAGGAGGCGGCGTCATCGCTAGAAAACCTACCGAAAACCGGCCGTTGCCCAGGATGCACCACGCGGACATTTTCTAGCCAGCACCCCAAGGGGGTTGGGCCTTTTTTTTTACGTGTGGAAACCCCCTCGGACCTTCAACCCACCGGAGTTTTCAGTGGAACGGTGTGTCAGAATTGAACCGACTAAAACCACACGGTGTGCCATACTGTGCCTGAAGAAGGAGGAAACCAGGAACGGCTTAGGTACATCATCTGGACCCCTCCTGGCACCCCCCTCGTGTGACTCTCAATAAGGCGACGTCCAGACGTAGCCGTCGCCACCTCGCGGCTGGCCACTATAGCGAGTGGGGGGAAAACCCGTCCCGCCCACCCGTGGCCACACTCAGGGGGCATGAGGCTCTGGTAGGCGCGCCTCCTGCGCCCGGTTCCCCGGCGGCGGATTAGGTCTGAGTGGAGATCGTCCTACTGCGAGATGACATCCTCTCAGAAGGTTGCGACCGCGGTAAAACTTCTCTCGCTACCGGCCATGGAGCGAATGATGGTCGGTAGCGTGAGATCTTCTTCGATGACTGCAGTGAGGGCCCGACGCGGCGCTTCCCAAGCGGGGCAATACGCAAGCGTGTGCTGGGCCGAGTCCTCACTGAAGTCGCAGTGGTGGCAGGCGGGACTCAATTCCCTCTTTGCGACCAAGTGCAGGTACTTCCCGAAACAGTCGTGTCCGGAAAAAAAAGGGGGGTTGGGGTAGGGCCTGCGGTAACCTCACTCGGTCACACAATATGTAAGCATTGTTTAACAGCCGATTTTCTGTGAGGCCGGTTTAATACTCCCATCGAGCGGGCCTATACGTGCCGAAGCCGAATGAATTATTTGAAAACTGGAACTGCTTTCCGTGAGGGCTGGGTGCTATGTAAGCTTGATTCACGTTTTAGTATCGGGCTGTGAATTCAGATTATTACTAGTTTCTGATTTGTGGTGCATACACATGTTGTTTTTTTTTTTAAGAATCATCTGGCCTGGCAGTGATTCTGATGAGGACATTTAATTGTAACAACTATATTATAAGTGCGAAAGTGCTTTTGTTTGTTTGTTACGCTATTGCGTCTGAACTAACAGTCATGACTCTTTGTATTATAACTACAATGCTACTTTTATCTAATTTATATGGCAGTTTGTAATGAATTAATTAACCGTTGAAAAAGTGGAATGTATGTCGATCTGTAATCCTAGACCATCACTACAAAGTAAGTAATATCTAGTTATATGTATTATTTTGTAGGCGCGTACTTAATAATTACAATGCTAATGTTAGCAATTATTGTTGACATGACCATTCCACATGACGACAATCTCATAAAGGCTGAAAAAGATAAACAAATGAAATATTTGGATTTGCCCCATGACGTGGTCGATATGTGGGATGTGAATTCTGCAATAATTTTGCTGACAGTCATATCAGCTCGTGAGATGATTGTCAGATTGTTCCTGCAAAAGCAATTTAAAAAGCGGGCAATAAGTTTTGTTAATTCATAAATAATTATGTGCTTCTTAGAGAGTTTAATGTATATGTATACAAGTTTAATATATATACGTTTGATGTATGTACATATATTTGGATATAATGGATATTGAAATTTATTTTGATATTTTTGTTAATATATTATAGGATGGTAAGTGACAACCGCCGTCCGTAGACACCTGCAACTCGAGAGTCGTAGGTACACTGCCCGCCTTTGCGGGTGATGAGGGTATGTGGGGAGGGGAAAGAGAGGGGGATGAGGAGATGGGAAAAGGAGTTGGGTCACTTGTCACAAACAGATGGGGCACTTGATGATAAGTGACAACTACTGTCCATGGACACCTGTAACTCAAGAGTAGCAAGTGCGCTGCCCGCCTATGAAGGTGATGAGGGATAGGGGTTGCGGGGAGGGGAAAAAGAGAGGACGGATGAGGAGATGGGAAAGGGGAGAGGGGGGTGAGCGGAGAAGAAAGAGGAGAGGAGGTTGGTATCGCACCGGTCGAGCCTGTCCATTCGTGCCTGAGCATAGCTCTAAAACGTAAGAAATTTCTAAATTACTTAGTGACGTTAATTCGCTGTAATTTAATTAGTAAGGAATTAAATTACACCGAATTATAGATAATTGTACAATTGTATAGATAATTACATAGGTCAGTCATTACCCTTATAAACCTTACATTCATACTTGCCAGTGATTATTTGTGTGAACATATTATGATTATGTGAACCGAATAAAACCACACAGTGTTCCGTCACGAATCCTATTGCAGAGGAACCTGGCATACCCTAAGAAGGAAGCTTCCGAGAACCCCTGCAGACCTTAGTCGCCTGATTCGTCGGGCATGTTTTTTTTACATAGCTAGTGCTACGTAGTTCAAATAGTCTTCGCTAGGTGATGTTAGTAGATGTTTTTTATACGTGGAGGTCGCTAAATATTAATTAGCATTTTGCGGTTATTTTTATTCCCTTAAAATATAACTAAAAATATATATATATATATATATATATTCACCAATAAATTTATACAACATTGAGGATCTCATTTTAGCACTTAAAAAGCAAAATGCGTTTTGCAAAATATATACATTTTAAATTTGATAGAATTTTAGTTACTCCTGAAGAGTCCCGAGCAGTATATTATACACATATATTTATGAGTAATTTTTAAGACACAAAGGTGTACACAAATCAATAGGGCTTGGGCCAAAAAATGTCTGTGCGCTGCTGTTTCCTAGAGCCGAAAAATACGTTTTTTTTTTAAACCTAATCACTTCTAAAAGCTGACGCTGCAGTATACTTACCATTTGTCAAAGAAGACACTATTGGCTTTCTAATCCACCTAATCTACAACATTATTGGTACCTATACACAGTGTACAGTACAATTAAAGATGATGTAGTACGTTGAATTAATTCAGCATCATTCAACGAAGGGAAACTAAGAACTAAAAAAACTTCATATCGAATTTATTCTATTTCTATTCTATTCTATTCTATTCGAAGCAAGCATTGTCTGACCCTGTCTCGCATTTAAATATCTTACCATTAAAATATATTATAAAACATCTATATGTATATATACTATAACTATATCTATATAATGTAGTATATAAAACTAGTCTTTGTTGACCTCGGCTAAACCATGATCGTGTCACGATCACCTAATCTGGTGCAGCTGGAATATAGGTCTTTATTTGCATTGGAATTTTTATTCATTGCGTTTTTTTTTCGGACGCCAGTGCGCTGCAGAGACTTCTCTTACAGGTTCTATAGCTATATCTGTTCCAAGCGTTAGTTATCACGTTACTGGTTATTGGAGTTACGCAGATAATAAAAGGAGTAGTAGTAGCAGTAGTAATGAAAATATTTCATAAGAAGTATTTTTATATTGATTTGATTTTCATTAGTTAACTATAATTTTTCATTGTTCGTAACATTCATTGTATCAATGATGGTATCATTGATTGTACTGTTAAATAAAGTGTTAATTATATTGTTGTATTCCTTACTATTAAAATATTGATACATTAGGAATGTATCGTTAGTAAAGGACTCGTTCCCTGCGGCTAGAGAATCGTTATAGTCAGTCAAAAATTCTGGCCTATTACGTGCTACTGGTACTGTAGGTTTATAATGATTGTCGTAGCAGCAAACCAAATCTCTAAGATAACAGATTCGTGATATGTAAATCATGTCAGTTCCTCTGCATTTTCCTCTTGGCATGCATACACCCTTTTTCTCTACACATGATGGATCTAAAAAGATTAAATATACTATATAATACCTTATTTAAAACTTATTAATGTGAATATTTGTGGATCAATACTTTATCTCAAAATTAATTAAGGAATTAGAATAAAGTAGTTTAGCACAGAGAACTCTTTTCATCGTGGCAAATGTGGCCTACGCGAGCACCACCGCATTAATTGAAGTTTTTTACTTGACGTGTGAATATTAAAAAAAAAAAAATTATATATATTATTATGTGTTGTTATGTGTATTATGTAATTAAAAAAAAATATTTCTTTGTATGGAGACTTGGGACCAGGACTTCATCAGAATGATGAAGATATCCATTGTAAAAATACTAATCTGGCGTAATTAATAATGTAACACTTGTATTTCGCATACGGAAATTTTCTTGAATTTAATATTCAAAAAGGAAAAGTTATAGACAGAAATAGTTATCGGCCTCTACTGGATGGACTAAGCATATGCTCAAGTCTGACACTGTTACTGCATTGGCAGATTCGCCTCGGTTCAATAGTTTCGAAACCTGATTAGATCATTCACTCTACGTGATTCATATCTGTATGTAAATAAATAACTTTCTTTGTTGGATTCAATTATCTCCGCGGGCACTCCCGTGCACCGGTTCGCGTAATTGTTTTACGTGAACCGTTTTTAGCCATTTTCAGACCTCCTTTTACTTGGACTGGATATAGTTAATCTACAGGCATGAAAGTATTAATGCAGCATAAAACTCTTCTAAGCTTCCAAATCTACGCATAATTACATTTCAGACACTATACTGGCTACATTGCTACTGTTTTTTTAGCAATAGCAATAAGATCAGATCACATACTTAGAGAAGCACTTTACGTAAAACCATCATAAAGATTGTCTAGATTTATTACCATTTAGTGGCAATAACAATTAGTCAGTTTAATAATAATTAAATAACAATAAATAAATAATATCATAGTACATACGTTTATTTATGGAATAAAACATTTGCCGCCCTTTTTCGCTCAATTTCTTAAAAATATGGTCTTTGTATAATGTTCCATACTTAACCGTCGGATAAAAAGTAACCAAAGTATAATTATCAGCAGTCAGGTACACTACAAAGGCAAGAATCAAAATAAGTAGTACTAAGCTGTTACTTGCCATTGTGGATACAAACACTATATAAAAACACACGTTTAAAAAACGGCATCCATTAAACGAAGTAATGATCCTTAATTAATAGCTTATAGCATTTTTATTACCATACATGCATAAAATGTACTTTCTTGGTTAAGAAATACTTTACTTCGTAATTACTTATACTTCGCATAATTTTTAATTTGTATATAATTTGAAATACCAGTATATACCTACGAAACACAGGAAGTATAACATTATTGTAAAGTTAACAATTCTTATTGGCAAAATGTGGCTGTTTAATGCACCTCTGCCTACCCTATAGGCGATACAGGCGTGAGCGTATGAATGTGTACGTCATTTACAATTTACCAAGTAGAGATTAATTAATTATTTATATCCTAAATTAGATAACCATACTCTTAATAATGTATAAACTCTGTACTGTGGTCTTGCTAACGATATAACATTTTTTTATTAAACCAAAAGGTAGAATTATGCCTTTTATTTTATTCCAACACCTTGCTGGCAACATGAGACTGGATTCTAATAAAGCAAATTATTGGAACGAAGTTCATTATGGGGCGTTGAGGAGGGGTACAATAGCCGCCCAAAACGTCCGTAACGTAATTTTTTTTTATTTATTGATAATACTACCATCTAGTGTTTCTATTATGAACTGCAAAGAAGTTTAGGGATTTTTGTTTTAAAACAAAACAACATTGCCATCTAGTAAAAGTATTACAAAGAACGGAAACTGGAACCTTTAATTATAATAAGGAACTTCATTCCTATCTGGTGTCCCGCGACACCACATTTTTTATATTATATCGATATTCACGAATGAGCCGACTCGACCGGTGCGATACCACGGCCTCACAGAAAACTGATTGTAAAGTAACGATTACGTTGCATTTCCCCGAAATGAGCGAGGTGTCCGGAGGCCCAACTCCCCCTCCCCTCATCCTCCCTCTCCTCTTTCCCCTTCCCGCATCCCTCTATCTCTCATCATCCTTACAGGCGGGCAGCGCACTTACGACTCTTGAGTTACAAGTGTCTATGGACGGCGGTTGTGTCTTACCATCTAGTGACCCGTCTGTTCGGTGTAGGTAGGTACTGTGTATGTGTGTATGTGTGTATTTAGAAGTATATAAGTATGTTTATCAGCTGTCTAGTTACCATAGTACATGCTCCGCTTAGTTTGGAATCAGACCAGAGATTATAGTGGTAGAGAAATGCTTAGGAAGGAATGGGCCGGCTCGACCGGTGCGATACCAAGGCCTCACAGAAAAGCGCTTGCGTTGCATTACCGGAATTGAGTAAGGTTTTCGGAGGCCTAACTCCCTCTCTCCCCTTTCCTCTCCCCTCATCTCCTACGTCCTCTTTTCCCTCTCCTCATCCCCCCTCTTTTCTTTCCGCTCCCCGCATCTCCCATCCCTCAGCACCCTCAAAGGCAGGCAGCGCACTTACGGCTCTTGAGTGTGTCGGTGTCCATGGACGGAGGTTGTCACTTACCATCAGGTGACCAGTCTGTTCGTCTGTCCCATGATAGTATAAAAAAAAGACAGCCTTGTATGAGAAGTGTCAAGTTATTATTAAAAACAATGTTACAATTATTTGACATTATTATTTAGATAAAAAAAAAATCGTTGAAAATGGATACAAAACCCGCAAAGTCTACCGAAGACTTATTTTTCGTAACTCTCATTCATCATCTATCCATAGTGCTTAAGAAATAGACAGTTTTGTTCAAATTAAATCAAATATTTTTTGGAAATAGATAACACTCCTAAAATTTTAACACATCTTCCTATAACATTCTGTTAAAAGTATGTCATAATTGACTTCTACTGCGCATTTACTTTGCTGTCGTTTTATTAGTCAACATTGAGAACATTGTAAATAAAATTGTTCTACCTAAACAACTTATTATCTTAACATTAATTAATTATATTGTTTATTATAAATACACGACGGCATCTACAAATATGCCATTTAGATAAGAAATAGATTTCATGTTGTCATATCAAAGAATTATAATTTAAATATGATGGAAGCAATAACGCAATAGAAACAATATCTCGGGCGTACTCGAAGTCACGTAGAAAAAAAAATCGTAGCATAAGCCTTTCAGGACGTTTTCATTCCCCTTGTAACTACGTAAATGAATAAGCTAGAAATCTGAACTATTGGAGACCAATAGGACATAATATACCAAAGTATTAAATTTTAAACTGTGGCTATCTTTATATATATAATTCTTCTGTGAGTGTGTATGTCACTGAACTACTCTCAAACGAATGGACGGATTTTGATGAAATTTTTTGTGTGTGTTCAAGGGGATCTGGGAATGGTTTAGATTCACAAATCAGCCCGGCAGATGGCGCTGCAGTCGGTATCTAGGTTATTTATCTATATTGATCCTAATCGCTTGAAATATCATGCAGGACAACGTCTGTCGGGTCCGCTAGTATAGATATATATATTGCAAGTCAAAGTTATTTAATGCTTAATTTTGTGATAAATTTGTAAACAAAATTCTAAGGTACTTTCAGTAGAAAACACGAGCATACTATCGTAAACAAATAGTTAACAAACTGATACTATATACTTTGCTACACATAAAAGGTCTTGGCGATTTGGAAGGACTAGTAGGTTTATTTCACTTTATTTTAAGATCAACATTTTACTATTACTTTTAGCTGTATGCTGGTAGAATTGTGCAAGTTACTTTGCAAATTCAGTACCTACTTTTAATTTTTATATTGTATTGTTATTTTGGCATATTTGATTAATAATATACTAGCGTACATTCACTGCTATATAGACATTGACCTAGTTTAACTGATGAAATTTGGCCAATAAGAATTAAATACCGGGTATGTTCATTGCAAATGCGTATGTGAATTAGTTTGTTTGTTATGGTCAAAGGCGTACAACCTTTACCACTCGACCAATTATTTTGAAATGTTGCATAAATATTTTCAGCGGTAACAAAAAGGATATAGGGTACCTTATATCAAAGTGATAGTCCCAAGGTGTATAAAAATAAGTTTTACATGAGCAAATCGTAGCGAATCGGTACCAACTAACATTTCATCTTTATTTACTAGAATATTTATAATTGCTCATAGCTCTCTCTGCCTTCGGTCATAAGGCACAATTTAACCTAATTTGATTGTTTTAACCAGTTTTGAGCTGCGCAAGAGGAGAGGATCCTAAACGACATCGTAGATTTAGACACGTCATTGGAATCGTGGTGGGAACTCCCACCGACGATATGTAACTCGTAAGGTATAACATTTTATGTTATACATGCGGGATTCATTTATTTCTAATAATGTTACTTGTACTTAGACGTTCTTCCTTGTTAGAACCGGAATACGACCGCATACCGCTAATGCCTGTTAACAATTTGGGTTCTCTGATCTGTGCCAAACAATAATCCTCAATTTAAAACAATTATTAAAAAAGAATCAGGGTAACTCTGTGCTTCGATATGTTTAGGTTAGTCTTGATTTCAGTTTAACAATATTGGTAAAATATTTACTATTCTTTTAATATAATTTAATAATAATTAAATTATATAATATAATTTTAATATGTATATCTAATGAGCCCGCGCCACAGACGTCGTCAAATTAATGGTATGAAGGTAATAATTTTATTATTTTAGCTGCAGTGAGCCCCAATTGAACCTATGTACAACATCGTATGGGTTCAACATATACCAGTAACCATACGTCACCAGTCTTATCTAGGAATGAGGATATAATACTACATCATTATGTCGCTAGAACTAGTTGCTGCATGATTCCGTACACACCCAAAAGCTCACTCACTCACAAATCACCTTTGAATGGATTGTTTGGTAGGTAGGTAGTGGTTTGGTAGGTTCTACTGAACTAGGGATTTAGTATTCCTTATATATATCCCTTCTAAAATCTATGTATTTAAAAAAAACTTTGAAATGTATATACGCGCCAAACTTCCGAACGACTGCATCAACTAATATAATTCTTTGTGTTGTGTTCGTTATTGTTAGGACAAGATTTGCTTAAAAGAAAATTTAAAGTAATAATAAAGTTTTTAAAAACTCTTACTACGAAAAGTGAGTGAGTGAGACAGAAGACAGGGTGGGAGAACTTTAATGTTTTGACAAAGTGTTTGCAGTTTTAAATACACCACCCGTGCAAATCGGGGCACATCTACCAGTGATATTTTCAGCTTAGGACAATATTCAGGCGTACTATAACGAGTAGGGCGCCCAGCAAGGCCTGATCCTAATCGCGTCGTTTTCCGTATCAGTCCCTTAGCCAGCGTCAATAACTCATTCAAATAAACGAAAGCAACCAGTTTAAATGAAACATCCTAAGATATGAGATAGTGGTTTAATAATGTCATTGTTACTAAACTACCGCAACGTGACTGGCGTATTTCATATGTTCTAAGTTTAACTACATTCAACTTTTTAATTCTTTCTCACACTTTTGAATTAGTTGTGAATCCTCTCATTAAACGTATGCCGTTTAATTTATTAATTAAATCGTAAAATTTCATCATATGCAACTAAAATAAAACACAAAATGTTATTTAACATATTCGGAGGTTGTCCGACTGTTACATAACAGCTATAAAATCGTTATACATATGGAAATTGGTATTACACCACAAAGTCCATTGCCAATGAACAAGAAAAATCTATCACAGATATTGCTGGATATAATATTAATCAAATTAACAGCTGACGAAAGAACCGGTTAATTCGTCATTCTGAAGAACCCTACCTTAGTGAGATAGAACATAAGAGGCATGATAACGTAATTATGTCAGTACGATTGTAAACATAGGTTGGAGCATAAGTGTGTCTGGTGCCAACCAACTCCGACGTTAACAATGTGGTATACTGTGTTAGCATTTATTATAGTGTGTATCTCGACGTATCTATTTAAACAGTTAGGCGACACGGGCCCAAATAAAATTAAGTTCTATTTTAATTTCTTAATATTTCATTTTGCCGGATCATTCTTAGCAGCTGTGATATGGCCTTACTTTTTACTCCATCCCAAAGATAATAGAAATGCCAAGTAAGTATCAATAACATAGAAACAATATAATATAACATTCGGAAATTTACCTTTTTCAACAATATTAACTCAAATTCTGTTCCATTTTTATTTATTTACAAGTCTGCGACGATTCTGTCCCTGTTGTTTGTCTTTTTTTACAAAAAATATTTTTTATTTTCTAGTCTTACTAGTAGAGAGAGAGTACTTAATAGTAGTCTTTATAGGGGCAGTCAACACACGTTAGTTATTTTATAACTATAATGGCTAGCCATAATTTATAACGTTGCGTGTTCGTTTGCAAACTCGATGACAAGTTTTTTTGTACCTAATTTAATTTAACAAAAAAAAGTAACAATTTTGTGTTTGTTACTAAAATGCAAGTTTTAGGTTTTTTCATGTTCTCTCCTATTGTATTGGTATCGCATAAATGTATACAGGAACCCGGTTTAAAGAAAGACGAATTGAATTTCTTTTTTTTAGAAAATGCTTTTACTGGTATGTAGTATACATTTAAAAATATATATTATAAATTTCTATACCAATTTAGAAAAAAAAAAATAATTTTGCAGATTTACAGATATTAATAATATATTATAAGAATAATATTTATTTTCAAATAACAACATTCATTCAACAACATAAATATCACTCCTATTCTATTTTCCGCTTTACGTTACTCTCTTTATACAACCCTTAAATATGACCACACTTTTCTTTAGCACAGTGTATCATCTCTTTAATGGAATCTATATTGTTACATCGTTTTGATTACAATGAGTAATTTAATCTACAGATGTCTTGATTTTTTAATAAGTAGGTATCTGTAAACGATTCCTAATTGCCGCATACGTGCCTAATAAGGAATGGACAATAACAAGGAAATAAACAAGACAAAAATTCAACAAATTCTTTTTTACCCGTTGTTACAGAAATATTATTGAGACTCTGCTTCTTAAGTTTTCATTTTGATACACATTGTAAATAACGGCATAAGTAACAACATTATATGTATAACAAAATATATATAATATGAAATTTCTCAGAATTCATTCATACATGTATCGATCAAGCTACTAAAACCGGCCTTGTATCGGGTCAGTAAATTGTTCGAAGTGTCTAATAAATGCAAATCTCGAGGTTAGATATTTTATTCAATGACTTTGAAGTATAGGGTCAAACAGAAATAAAACAGTATATCATACAGTTAACAAAAATATATAATAAAAAGCCTATTTTGTTTTATCTTAAGAAAATTAATTATTTATCCAAGATAATATAGTGATAAGTTTTATTTGACCTCGTCCAATATCAGACCATTTGACTTTTTAATCCTTAAACTAATAACGATAAAACGACGGTAATATCTATTTGATTGAATGATTTATTTAGTACGTAATTCAATTCAAATCTAATGATTTGCATATGTCAAAAATCAGGTGGCACGTTCATGTTCGTGGCGTGATTTATGAGACGAAAAACATGTCGGGTGTTAGCAGAATCTTCGCCATGTTAAATGTATACCGCCCGTCCCGACAATAGCGTATGTTGTGATATGACAAACCATATACTGTGGTTTTAGTGGACCAGAATCTGACATAATAGCTTCTTCGTAGGCGCGCGGAGTGCGAGGCTACACAGAAAAACTTGAACCAAGAATACACCTGATAGAAGCAGAAATAGAAAAGATCAATATTTATACAATATAGTATAAGTAGCCAAAATAGGCGAATTAAATGAGTATTCCAATATCTTATCAGGATTAGTATCTGCATTGCAAATCTCAATCTTTTTACTTTTATTGAATAATGATTTACTAACTTTACAATATGAAGTAGTACCAAAATTTCAAAAGTTTACTTAAACTGAACTGAACTGAACATCATAAATAATACATCGTATTTCCGGAGGCTAAACAAAGTCTTTATAAATTTAGGAAATAGAAGGAAAGTTACTTTCAAACACATGTGAACTTCTCTAAAGAACTTGAGTTCGATAAATAGACCAAAGTTAAATGCGTCCCCACATTTGAGTTTGCTAGCCAAAGTTTTGTAGTAAAGGCCACTTAGAAAGAACGTGTGTTGAAGTCTCGTCCCTCATCAATCTAAACTAATAAATCCCCTTATGTTTGTATTCCTTTCTTTGAGGTTGCGGAACTCATAATAATAATAATTTAGCAGTAAGAATCGCTAAATCCTAGGCCAACAGGTCAGTCATAATGAAAATAAATGAACTAAAAAAAAAGGAGTCAGCATTAGTTGTCAAATATTGCTTAAACTATTAATTTCTATTTTATTAAAATAATTTAGAAGAAGATCTGAAATAATATAATTAAATGACATTCAAACAACAACACAAAACAAAACACAAACGCATCCTTAAGAAATGTACGGGGCAGTGGATGTAGCAATTTCCCATAAATATGGCAATAATCTTTTCACCACTCTCTCCTGTTCATCCACCATTTTGTAAATAGTACTTTCTACTTGTCAGGTGTCAAAATTAAACATCACCCTACCTTTGAAATTGATGCTGTCGTTAAAAGGTACTTACTTTCTTGTATTGAAACCTGTAACAAGTTCTGATTTCAGATGACACTAAAAATAATTATACGTTTAATTATCATGAGAACTTATACATGACTGATTGAGACTTAATAATAGTAAACAATAATCAAGAAAATGCTGTGTATAAGACCAACATATTGTTAGAAAATATAACAAGTTTTTATTTACACCTCAAGTACGTATTAGTGTTATCATAAGGCAACTGAACCTAACTTTAAAAAATATATTTTGTACAAAAGTAAACATTTGCATGAGATTAAAAGTTGTGTACGTTTACCTGCCTGTGGCATCTTAGTTTTGTTTTAATCTCCAACGCAAAAGGAGGGGTTGGATGGAACAATGTTTTTTTTAATCGACTTCAAAAAAAGGATACATACTTTTTTTATTTGTTGCCGCATAACTGTATAACTTATTTACCAATTTAAAAAAATGGATACTACATTGCAAAATATTTTAAGAAAATATTTAATGTAAGTAAAAGAAAATTAGGGAAGAAGAAAACATGTTAAAAGAAAGCTTTGTCATTTGTGAATCGATTTCAATAACTCCTTTTGAATTGAATTAGTTGTACTCAAGACCTCTAAGGTGGACAAATAAGGATATAAGCTTCACTGAGGTCGTTTTGTATGCTCATTTGTATAATCATGTAATTTTTAGAAATTAATTACATGATTATTATTTTTGATCGAGAGTGTTCTTATCTATAAATAAGAAGAATTAAATTAGGCATTCGACGATCATCAGCTCTTTTCTAAATAATTAAGGGAGTTTTTCAATTCAAGTGTACATTTTTTAAACTTTATCAGAATTTAAACAACATTTTACACCTACAAGAGTAAAACAGGAAACTTGGATTAAAGGTAGCAGAAATAATTAAAATACCACGACATTGATTTTATTCATTAGTTCATTCTTACATAATCTAATATTTTGCAATGTCAAGCCGAAAGGTCACATCCAAGGTAAAAGCGAAGGCAATTTCAAATACTCAAGAAGGTATTTTTTCATTATTTGCATACACAGTTGAAGCACATTAACGCAGTAACAAATAACGTAATATGAAAACGCAGAAATAGTTGATCCTCCCGCTCTATAGAAGCCATTAGGAAATTAAAAGTACTGCACTTAGCGCTTATGGGGTAAAAGTTAACTCGGAAAGCTTTTTAATTACCTTTAAAAGATGTAACACTAATAAACCTTATATTATGTAACTAATCGTAGCTACCTACTTATACACGGCTTTAGGGAAACGCTCCCGAAATTGAAGACAGACTAATGATATTTTTGCTGATGAGTCAGAAAAAGAATCAAACCCAATGAAAACAAGAAATCTTTTTACAACGTTGTATTAGAATTATTTACGCTTCAACGTGTTAGTACTGCGTACAGTACAGTAAAACCTTCAATTTACTAAAAAAATAAGCCAGCAGTGAAATGAAAATTATCGTTTTATTTAGCTGTACTAACAAAATTATAATTTAGGACAAACATATACATATACATATATATACCTAGATTTGTAACACAAATTCATTTTCACTTTTACACCATTTATAGTAATAGTTCTTTAGTAAAGCTTTTTGCGAAATTGCATATGCTTGGGTATACACGACTAACATTCTCGTTTTGCTAGTTTCTGCAGGTACGACTAACTTGTTTACCAGGGCCTTCATGTGCTTTTTTTCACTTCACATATGAAATCTACGTAGGTTTTTATTGCATGTTGACGAAGGAGTCTTCAATCAGAAACACTATAAAATATATAATCGTAAAGCAAAGGAAATTACGTACTGCTGTTGGTGCATTTTTACCTTACGACATTTCGATATATGTACATATTTCAGCACTCAACTTTGGAGTGATATAAATTTACCAATCACGCGTTAGAAGATCGATGCAGTTCCTAAATAAGATTTATTTAGTTTTCTCTTCTCTCCTCGAAGAAGAAGAAAAAACAGAAATAAATAGTTAGCGTATAATATGATTTTAGGGTGGCTTCCCGGATATTGAAACATGTGACAAAGATTTATGATTTGAAATGGCAACTACGGGATGGGAAATACTTATCGGAGGATCGAGGAGCTGTCGTTGTTTCAAATCATCAAAGTTCGCTCGATATTTTAGGTAACGTAAATGGTATATGCTCCTTTATTAAAAAGAAAACTAATAAAATTAAAAATTAATAGTTAATAAATAAATAAAAATCAGCTTGTTTGGACATGTGTCTGTTACAGAAATTAAATTTTTTATGCTCTCTTTCTCTAATCAGATAAACAAACTATTTTCAATTACTAAACACAAAGATTTATAGCGGTAATTTTTGTACAATAACAGCGGCATATAGTGTTATATTAATTTGTTTTTCAGGCATGTTTAATATATGGGAAGTGGCAGATAAGATCACAGCAATTGCAAAGAAGGAGTTATTTTATGTGTGGCCTTTCGGTCTCTCAGCTTACCTGGCCGGGGTCGTTTTCATAGACAGAAATAATTCTAAAGGAGCTTATAAACAACTTCAAGTCACCTCAGAGGTTATGGTAAAGAAAAAGGTTGGTTGAATTTATTTAAACAAGTATCACATCTTACTAACACATCTACGAAAATGGGTTCGAGTGATAAAATGTATGGTCC
This sequence comes from Tyria jacobaeae, assembly GCA_947561695.1. Classification (NCBI taxonomy): domain Eukaryota; kingdom Metazoa; phylum Arthropoda; class Insecta; order Lepidoptera; family Erebidae; genus Tyria; species Tyria jacobaeae. The sequence continues at coordinate 9,811,700 of OX387208.1, read as the reverse complement.
GATCTCCCTTAAACATAAAGTAGTATCTTCGAGACACAAAGAGAAACAACGCTGAAAATTCTGAGTAAACAAACGTACCACATTCTTTGATATATATTTTTTTATTAACAGTGTATCCACATTTATCATTTCATCAAACGTTGCCTTGTTCTATCTTTATAATTTAAGTTAGTTCAGAATTAAATAAAAGTATCGTAACAATCCACACATTCCGATGAATACCTAAGTTATGATTTTGATTAAAGATTATTGTTATCCACCCTTGTTTACGCCCGATAATGATAACTTTTGAAATTGACAAATACACTACAATAAGCATTTAAAGCTAACAATTAACTGAAACTCAGAATGGTAGTAATTAGCGCTACTCTATGAAATGCTGTTATTGTGTAAAAAGTGCCCATATTGCAACATCGCAATTTGGTCGATAAAACCTACGTAGCATTCAAAATGAAGTATTATGCCGTCGCATAATTTCTAAACGCTAGATTTGAAATATAAGCATCCAAAGTAAAAGTTCGTGATGTCGCATTGACTAGACAAAAAAATAATTACCGTTTAAAAAATCTGAAAAAAAATTACGTGGGAGAAGCATGCTTAGGCACGTATGGGCCGGCTCGATGGTGAAATACCACGGCCACACAGAAAACCGGTTGTGGAGAATCGCTATCGTTGCATTTTCCCGAAATTAGTAAGGTTTTACGAAAGCCCAACTCCCCCTCTCCCCTCATCTGCCCTTTCTCTTTTTCCCATCTCCTCATCCCCCTCTCTTCTTTCCCCTCCCCTTATCCCCGCAGAGTCGCTTCTTGAGTCGCAGGTGTCCATGGGCGGTTGTCACCCTCCATCAGGTGAACCGTCTGTCCCCCTCTATTATAAAACATTGTGAGAAATATACTTTTCTTTCAGGCTAAGATTTGGGTTTTCCCCGAAGGTACAAGAAACAAAGATTACACAAAACTACTACCATTCAAAAAGGGCGCCTTTAACATTGCAGTGGCGGCACAAGTACCGATCATACCGGTTGTGTTTTCACCCTACTATTTTATTAATAGGGAGAAATATATTTTCAATAAAGGTAAGTGCCTATATATGGTTAGCACACTGCCGTAATATCCTTAATATGGTATAGGTGCATACTCTAATATGTGCATGTTTCGTTATATAAAGTAACTACAACCGCTGTATAATTACTGTAATATAGTAAAGTAATACATCAATATGGAGAATGTAGATCAATATTATATGTTATATATAAATATGTTTAGTTTTTATGTAAGTTTTATATTTTTAGATATTATTAGTATAGTTTCATTAAAAAAAATTGAAAGATCCTCCACCTACCCCTGTCTCTCAAACTCGACGCCTGGCTAGACATCTTTCCTCTGGCTTTCGATGATTCGGCAAAATCAATAACAAACTTTAACGTCTACAATTGACATTAATTTACTTTGGCATTGGTTTATTTTACCATCCATTCTATCGTAAAGTTGAATACGGTTACAATCTCGGTTTCTGTCCACAACATTAGCATGCGGCGGGGATTGACCTACCGTCTCATCACGGGTGTAGTCCTCACTATACTATAGGCACTCATTACCGACGAGGGATTGAAAGCCCCGCTCTCCCTGCGAGTTTCAAAGGTTAGATTAGCAGTATTCGACTGCAGTCTAAGGTTTCAGTGCACTAGACTGCTCCGTAACAACAGCAGATGACGACAGCCTGTTGCCCACCAGGGTGTGTCGTACCCTAAATCATATCTCGAACTCCATAATTAGGAGCTTCACAGGGCGACTAATAATCATTCATCTCTTTTAAAGGTACCAATACCAAATGTAATATTAATAACATAACACTGCTATACTGATATCTGCATTTAACTACTTGATTATTACTTTATTACTAGTCTAGTCGTACTAGTCTGGGTCACAATTGCATTTAATATTCAATATAATTATACATACTAATTATTAAAAATTAGGCGTTTATGACTCTCCGAGTTTATATAGTTGAGACACGTATATGTTGAGACTTAGGTACGTGATCTAATCACCTACTCTCGTGACTGCGAGCCGTAGCCCAACATCAACCGTCCTCCCCAAAGCTTTAAAACTGACTGTCCTCCCCAACATCCTCAGACATGCACTTCTGCTTTGCTATCTCATACGTGTACACTACATTTCCCTGGATATTCGATAGCGAGCCCTTTTTTATGATACAGGCTTATTGAGCATATGTCCAACACTTAGCAAAGTACATGTATATAATGTATTATGTTTTACTGTAACAATGGTGAACAAATAAAGAGTTATCTGTCTATGTATCTATGTATCAATATGGTACTGCTGTTTTTAAAGTTTACACAAACCATTCTAATTTAAGTAACTGTATTACAAATTATATATGATTACCTTTAGGTTTAGTATGCTGAAAAAAATAACTTAAAAAATAACGTTACCATTATATTTACAGGTCACGTCGTAATCCAGTGCCTTGAACCCATACCGACGACAGGGCTGTCAATGAACGACGTGCCGGATCTGATTCAAAAGGTCCATGACCAAATGACTATAGCCTATAAAAAGCTGTTTAAAGAAGTCCTTACTGATTTACCAGCTGACTACCCAGTTACCCTTGTAGGATAGTAACCATATTCCTATTGACAGAATGCCAGTTTAATCACCTGCAATAATTCGATATAAAGTAACACTGAGTAAATGAAAATGTGGAAACATATCGTACGATTTTCAATAACCAAAATGTTTAAAGTTTAATTTGAGATCTATTTTGGAGACTATAGTATATTCTTAAGTACCATATACTAATGTATCCATTGCGTTATTAGTGAACACAAATAATTAACTAATATCTGAGTTATGCAATAAAGTGCAAATTAGTTGGCAAAAATAGACTTGATTGTTCCGCAATCATTCGAATCAATCTCATACTATTTTATTCGTCTAAATATGTATTCTGAACTCATCTTAATGAGTTTAAGTATTAATAATTAATAATTTAGTATTATTTACTTAGTCCAATTTCTGTTCTTAACTACCCTAACACAAAAAGAAGGTACTGTAAAGATGACGTCAACAATCAAATACATTCCATAAATTTAATACATTAACTAGGAATATAATGAGTTTGACCATATTTTGAAATGTGCTTTACTTTAAAACCGCTATTATTACCTTGCGTATTCTATTGTACAAGAAAAGAGTGATAGAGACAAATCAATCGCAAAGTTAAACACAGACAAGAAAAACAAATCAAAACACAATTCAACAACAAAAACATACGTCAGTTTTGTACAGAATTAGTGAAACCGCTATACATTACAGCTTCTTATCTAACACACAAAAAATAACCACACGCAATGGAGTGACCTGAAATAGATTGTTTTATATGAAATGATAACGGTCTAAAACGGGGTTAAGTCAAGACGATTCCATTCAATATGCGAATATTTGAGTAAACTATTGTGTCGAATCTAGACCTTCTTTTGTTCCGACTGCTTACTTAATTAAATACAACCTATTTATAGCTCGCTAACTAGGTCCTTACATATGAAATTATGTAAGTGTAGAAAATGTGTGTGTAAATGTAAAAGCTTCCACGATCACGAAGTTTGTTCTTCTGTAGTTCAAAATCTTCACAACGCAAACTCTGGAACCAAAAACGTAAGGTGGTTTTGTTTTACAGTAGCTTCCCCATACACATCATTAATCCTTCAAGCTGTTTCAGCCGCGCTGGTGCCATGGTGGTACTCGTATTCGTCAATAACGTGATATTTTCAGTTTTATACTTTGTGAACACAACGATGGCAAATAAAAATCAAATGGCGAGAAAACAAATAAATCACTAGATACGAACCACATGTATACACGCCTTAATTTGAAATAAATTACAATTTGGAATTCCTAATCAAACGCCAAATATTTGAGATCAAAGTGGCCAGTTCGATAAAACACTAATTTCATGTGTAAGGATCTAATATAAAATAATAGTATCATATGTAAGGAGCATAGGTAACTAAAGACCTGGAAGTGGTGTGGAGTTTTTCCATGGTGTCCAAAACTTATCTTTGTAACTGATTTGACAAATAACTGGGGATGAATGGTGGAATGGCTCGGGTTAAAATGATTACAAACACCTTAGATATAAATGTAGATAAAACTTATTTTTGAGATAATGTCAGGATTTTTTTCTTGTGTATTTTCTGGTCGTAACAGGTAATTAAATCCCATTCCTGTATTAATAGCTTTAATTTGAAGTAAGTTTTGTGTATAAAAATAAATGTTAACTATAAATTAAACTATTTTATACTCTATCTTTATGTTTTAATTAGCATAATATCAAAACTTAGCAAAACCCATCTTAGACAACTTCTATTGTTGCTATGCATAATTGCTGAACATTCACAATTACATTTATCACACAGATACAGATTTACTTATTTTTCGTATGAGTATCAATATTGCAATGGCTCAGTGTGGAACACATATTGTTTGCGCCTGCGTTTTAATGATGAAATTGCACTTATGCTTAATGTTCGTGTGGACCATGGCTAATTACCTGAAAACTTCAGGAGAAATATTGTTGTACCCATAGTAAAACAACAGCCGGTGATTGACTTGAACAACTTTTTTTTTTCTGAAATATTTTAAATTATAATTATGAAACGCTTAACAAAATTGGTGACTCGTCCTCCGATTTAGATATTTTTACCGCCAAAAACACTATATATGGATATAACAAGAGAAATACTACATTGTATGCATGCTTCTGTAGATTTTAGACTTTCGTTTGATACAATAGATTATAATACTTACTTCTGATAAAAAAATAAGAAAATATTAACTCTTGTGTACAAATGTATATCTTTTGTTATTTGCTTTTTTATTTAAGTACCTTTTTTAATTATTTTTATATATATTTTTCCCGGCACATTAGTTAGAGGGCTTTGACATCCCGGCACAAGCGAGTTCGAGATATAGGCATGCGACCTTGACTTTCTTGAGCTATTGCTTATACTCCCCAATCCCTGTGTACAGCTTTAACTCTTAACTTCCTTTTTATCTTCCCTTTCCTGTCAATATACTCCAACTTTTACCATCTGATTCCATAAATTATCCGGCAATAGGCTTGCTCCCTATTACGGAACTAAATTATAATCAGCAAAATGTGGGCGTTAATTACGAAATATGTTATAAAATGATAGGAAATAAAAAAAAATGTCAGCCAATAAGTTAAGTTAAGAAGGGGCAAGTAGGCATATTTAAGATAAGAAATACTGATCCAGAGCTTGTGTGGTTCTCGTTGGAGAAAAATAGGGCCAACCCTTTTCCCCTCCTTTCTCTTGGGTGTCATAAAAGGTGACTAAGGGATTACACTGTTATCTACATTGCATTACAGTATTTATGTTGAAATAAAGCTTCGAAGCTTCAAGATAAGGCCGCAGGTCTGACAAAAAGTGTTAATCAAAGTCCAAGTCAATACCCTGTTTCGGCCTTCGACTAACGATGTCTAAATCAAGGAGAAACCGCTTTGGAGCATCAAACGCAAGAAGTCTGGTGGATGATCAAATCGAGGTTCGCCCAGTCAAACCTAAATTGTTGAATTAAAAACATATATCTGATTTTTATTTATTTTTAAAATATTATTGCTTCTTGGATTGAATGTTTAATGGCAGCTAACAGGTGTTCTGATCCTAGTGGCTTGTCCTGTGCGGGATAATTAGGATACTTTGAGAAAAACAACTGGATGATTCGATGTCAAGTGTAGAACTCGTCTTATTACCTCAAAGAATACAATTCTTATACTTAATTGTAGTAAGGTACTTATAACTAACTTAATTCTATACGTTGTGTCACGTTGCAATGGCAAATTAGTTAGGTGCTTGAACATGCCCCCGGGCGTTGAGGACTTCGCCTTCAACCACAAACATAATCTGTAGCAACAGGCAACGGGCATATCTTATTAAAGGCCCTTCTGATAACACCTGTACACGTACGAAGATCAGCCACACGAACGATTCCGTCGGAACCAGGGTAGACTGCGACTACTCTTCCTAACTTCCACTTCAAGGGTGGAAGACCATCTTCCTTTATCACGACCAAAGAGCCCAACTCCAAACCATTCTTGCAGGAGCGTTACTTGGTTCTCTGCTGAAGCTCGGCAATGTACTCTTTACTCCATCTGACCCAAAAGTGCTGACGCAGTTGTTCGATTCGGTGGTAGCAAGACAATTGATTTGTCGAATGGTCCTGAAGGTTAGGTTACGGCAAATGAGGAAGTGGCCTGGTGTCAGCGGCGTGTCGTCACTAGGATCTGAAGACAACGGTGTCAGTGGACGAGAATTTAATATCGCCTCAATTTGAGTCAGTGTAGTGTAAAGTTCTTAAAATGTTAAGTAACAATTTCCCAACACTCGCTGTAAATGATATTTTGCCGACTTGACACCCGCCTCTCAGAGTCCGCTGAAGTAAGGACTATAGGCAGGTATGAAATGGAACCGGATTCCGTCATTAGCCAAATTTTCGCTTAATGAAACTGCATTAGACTTCAAAAACTTTGAGAGATCGTTATACGCACCAACAAATGAGGTACCGTTATCCGAGTAAATATTCACGGGCTTACCTCTTCGCGAAATGAACCTATACAAAGCTAGTAAATAATGATTGCTAGTTAAATCACCCACTAGCTCCAAGTGAACTGCCTTGGTAGTGAAACAAACAAAAATTGCGATGTACACTTTTACTAGCTTGCATCCGCGACCTTGGCGACTGGCACTTATGACGGGACCAGCGTAATCTACACCAGTGCTCTCGAAAGGGTAACCTGGCTGAAGCCGCTGCGTGGTAAGTTTATCATGAAGGGAGTCAAAATATTTCCCTTTATTCTGCGGCAACGTATGCATTGATGAAAATAAGCCCTTGCGAAATTACGACCACTAATAGGCCAATAACTTACCCTAACCGAGGCCAATAATAGCTGTGGACCTGCGTGCATCAACCTCTTATGCTCGTAATTACATAATAATTTAGTGAAATCATAAGTGGACTGTAGTATAATAGGATGCTTTTTATTTTATTAAATAAAATCTGAATTTTGGAGACGTCCTCCAATACGCATTATATTCTTACTATCTAAATATACATGAAATTTAAGAAGAACACTCCCTTTAGGTATCGGTTTTTTATTAATTAATAAATTGTGCTCAGGAAACGATTCGCGTTGACTCTGAAAATTTAATACATCTAATGCGTCCTGTAACTCATTTTTTGTGAGAAATTTATCTGTATTCTTTTGCTTCTTACATAATTTTATGAATAAGTTAGTACGTAAGCAGTGGAGCGTACTAGCCGTAAATAATTCGAAAACCGATTAAAATTTATTAAAGAATTATCGTATTTATCGTCGTTAACAACGGCCCTTAACGACATATCGGCGCGAGTTTCGGGCAACGTTTCTAGTCCTATGTGTATGTACAGAGTAGGCCAGCAGCCCATGCTCATTTTCAAAATGTCTGGACCTGACCACCACATATTTGAATTTTGCAGGGTATTAATATCGACTCCACGCGATATTAAATCTGCTGGGTTTTTATCGGTTGGGATGTGTCTCCACGTACAGCCACCTGCCTTGTCTAATACTTCAGCAACGCGGTTGAATATGAAAGACTGAAGTCTAGAAGGTATTATCTGTAACCATCCCAACACAATAGTCGAGTCAGTCCAGCAATAGGCTCGACTGATGTTAGCCCGAAGTGAAGAGTGTTAGCTCGGACTTTCTCGTAAAGACGGGCTCCAACTACTGCACCACACAACTCCAACCGTGGAATAGTCGTGGGTTTGAGCGGAGCTACTCTACTCTTGGCCGTCAATAAACTGACCATATACTGACCATTATCATTAACGCTTCGAATATAAACGCACGTACCATACGCGCGCTCGCAAGCATCTGTAAATGTATAAATTTCTAACTCCCTATATGACTGGCAAACTACCATACATGGAATTCGAAAACTATTTAGCAATGGTAAAGATTTAATAACCGTATTCCAACGAGCATTAACCTCCAGGGTTAGTGGTTCATCCCATGATAGTTTATTTAACCACATCTGCTGTAACATCATCTTTAGGATAATTACACAAGGAGACAAAAGTCCTAATGGATCGAAAATTCGTGCAATTACCGAAAGTAAATCTCGTTTCGTGCTAATAGTATCAGAAGATACATCCATGCTTATTAAAAACCCAAGTCCATCAGAACCTGCGTACCAACTGAGACCCAGCAACTTGTCGGGTTCACTATATCCTAAGTTTAAGTTAAAAGATAAGTCTGTCGACTCCACATTCATTGGACTTCCACTTTGAGTGACATGCCAGCCGATGATAGTGCATTGGTAACTTCTGTACTAATGAATTGTAACTCATCTAAACTCATACTCCCTGTACATAAATCGTCAACAAATATGTCATGCTGGATGACTTCAGCAATCCTTTCGTTGCTGCATTCGAGGCCTATCTGCGTAAGGCAGCGTGTAGCTAAGAATGGCGCGCTCGTAGTACCATACGTAACAGTATTTAACTCGTAGACCTTGACAGGTCCGTCAGTATTACCACGCCAAACGATTCGTTGCAAGTGCCTATCTGAGGGGTGAACGACTACTTGTCTGTACATCTTCTCGACGTCAGCTGCTAACACGTACCTATGCTGCCTAAACCTAAGAAGTATAGACAACATGTCATCTTGCACTGTCGGCCCATTCATGCAAATCATTTAACTAAACGCCAGACGACGTAGGATAACTTGCATTAAATACGACACGTAGCTTGATCGCACTGCTACTCTCACGTAGTACCCCATGGTGTGGTATAAAATAACCATCTGAATCTAAATCAGAAATTTTAATCTCTGTCATGTGACCCAATCTCTCGTACTCTGACAGAAATTCATAGTACATCTTACTGAAATCAGGTTTTGCCTTAAACTTACGCTCTAATGAGTACAAGCATTGTGTTGCTCTTTTAAAGAATCTCCTAGGACAGCCGGATTTTGTTTGAGAGGTATACGAACGCAAAAACGACCGTCACTTAATCGCGTCGTGTTTTCCTTAAAATGATTCTCACACATCTTCTCTTCAGGTAAATAGTGAGATGAGTGAGAACTGACCTAACTGCCAAAACCGCGATAAGTCAGACCTGATTTTTTCCCAGTTATTATCATCACGGTCTGAGATTGTACTAAAATTACATTTAACGTCATTTGAATTCAATGTAAAGTAATTCTGAGTAAACGGACCAGCTACTACCCAGGCTAGTCTCGTCTCGCAAAGAATAGGTTTGCCAGTACCGAGTTTTATTCTTTGCGACCCTAACAAGTCCAAAAACAGGTCAGCGCCTATCAATATATCTATATCACTAGGCTTATAAAAAGTAGGATCGGCTAAACACACATTAGAAGGTATATTAAACTCGGAAATGTTAATTTCTCGACATGACACAGTACTTGTAATAAACGGCAAAACAAAACAATTAAATTTGCAACAAAATTTATCATTTAATGACGTCATGGTTAGATGAGATGTTTTACCTATGTGTGAAGATACGTTATTAATGCCAAGAATTGACCTATTTACTTGATTTGCAGTTAATTTTAATAAGTTACACAACCTTTCGGTTATAAAACTAGATGTGCTACCGCTATCAAGTACCGCACGCACTATGTGCACACGACTGTCACAGTCGAATACCTTTATCAAAGCGGTAGATAAAAGTGAAGGAAGTGACGGACGGTAACAATGAAGAAGATGACTGATTAAAATGATTCTCATTATTGTTAATAAGTTCACCCTTAGGCTCTGAAATATGTATCAGTGTATTATGCCTTCGCTTACATAGTTTGCAGCCTGGCTTCTTGCAATGATTCGCAAAATGACCATATTTTAAACAATTAAAGCAAACCTTGTAAGTTGGCAGCAATTTGTGACGTGCGTCATTACTTAAAGCTAAAAACTCGGAACAATTTATTAGGCTATGGTCACCCTTACACTTAGGACATGCCTTATTAGTTACTGCAGTATTACAATTATGAGGGATTTGCGTAGTCACCATAGATTTAATTTTAGGACGCGCGCTAACGACCGCCTGAGACTGAGGACGTGATAGTTCTAAGTCTCGATTAAAACAGCGCGGGCGCGGAGAAACTCAATGAAATTGTCGAACGTTATAGTGCTGTCCTGGTCCAACCGACCCTTAAACTCCTCCCATTCACGATAAGTCTTCAGATCAAGCTTACGAGTTACTATATAAATTAAAAGAGTACTCCAATGCTTAACTGGCTCACCTAGCGATTGAAGTGCTCGTAAGTTCTTATTTAATTGATCTATTAAGTTTTTTAAAATAACAGAAGACTCTTTGACAATGGGATCTAAATTAAATAATGTGGACACACGGTTTTGAATCAATAACCTTCTGTTGTTGAAGCGTTCGCATAACAACTTCCACGCAACAGTATAGTTTATAGCTGAGAACTCAATGGATTTAATCACCTCGGCAGCGGAACCCTCCAGAGATGCTCGCAAGTAGTGGAACTTGTTAACATTGTCGATGCTGTCATTACAATGAATAAGGCTAGTAAAAGTGTCATGAAACTCTAACCAATTACAGTATGAACCACTAAATTTAGGTAACTGTATAGTAGGTAACTTAACTGGCCTTTGTGTATTACTACGTACGGTTTTATCACTGCTTACAGATTGGATATCCTTGTTGTAATAATTTATGAACGTTTGTGCCCTAGACAGTGACCTGTGATACAAGGCTTCAAATTCGGAACGCTCGGTTAACTGTACCTTCATGTCTTCTACTGCTAATTCAAGCTGCGACTATACCTCATCGTATTTGTCGTATAACGATTCTATCTTCCCAATACGCGACTGCAGTTCAGAAATGTCACAACTACTTAGAGTTGCATCACTGAGCTGGTAAGGCAATTTACAAAAATAGTCAAACGGCCCTTAAGACTGGCTCGCTTTTTAATCAAGTCTCTTTCCTCAGCCATTCTGGGATACGAGTGTCGTCAACCTGGAATTTATATAAATCAAAGATATAACAGCGATACCGACCCTTTATGTAATATATAAAAACTAATAGACACCTAACTATCGAAATACATGTACGTGTACTGTTGAAATAATACAAATAAAGGAATAAACAAAACGTTAAATCTTAATTGTATGTTGAATACAAATAATATTACTGAACTGACTCGTTAACGTAAACACATGTTTTATAAATGTTCAGGTAGTCAATGACTCACTACAGTCACCGTATGGTCATGCGGTGCGATGCAATTAATTCCCTTATCTCTGATCAGATCACTACGTCTTGTTAGAAATATTTGCAACAAACTTGTAAACAATATCCAACACTCATCAAATAAATTTTTACTATGCAAAAGACCGCGTTATAAGTGACTTAGTTTAGTGACTTACCAATACCTACCGCAATATCAATTAAATAAATAATGAAGCATGTGCTAACTACACTGTATTATTTTACAATATAAATTTATTTATTTTGCAAACAACTATTATACTAAACTAAAATGCAGTATCAACGGTATTTGATGACCGTAACTAACGGAACACAGTACTATAAATTTTGGCAATATAATAATAATTAGTTTTTACTAACCTTATAAATCTTAACTAACTTATATACTACCTTTGCGAGTGTTGGGTTATGATATTAAATGAGACTTTTACACTTTAAACTTCCAAAAGTCTGGAATCATCCACACCACCGGCTATGACTTGTTTCAATCTTAATCGGCGAATTGATTTCTTCAAATTTAATTTATGTTCCGCAATAATCCACGGTAAATATAACTTATCTTCGCTAATTCAAAATCCGGAACGATAATGGACCAAAATGTGCGGGATAATTAGGATACTTTGAGAAAAACAACTGGATGATTCGATATCAAGTGTAGAACTCGTGTAATTACCTCAAAGAACACAATTCTTATAGTTAATTGTAGTAAGGTACTTATAACTAACTTAATTCTATACGTTGTGTCACGTTGCAGTGGCAAATTAGTTAGGCGCTTGAACACAGCCACTAGTCGTTAATAAAATTCAGGTAGACGACACTGGACTACGAGGTACTGCAACCTCAGGCACATTTCTTCAACAAAGACGTACGGTATCCCTTAGGACAAATTCATCTCGGTTCCCATTATATTTCTAAACAATATTAAGTCTAAAAGTACTATATTCTAGAGAAGGGTTGGCGTCAGGCAAGTAGCCGGCCATAAAATAAACTAGCCTTTTTTTTTTTTTTTTTGTGGAAACCCCCACGGGTCGTCACCTTACCGGGGCTAATGGGTAAGGTATGTCGGACTCGAACCGACTAAAACCACACAGTGTTCCGTCAACGGGTCTATTGGCCGGGGCCTCAGGTGTACCCTAGAAAGGAAATCCCTGTGTAACCCGGCAGACCTAGCCGCCTTTTGAGCAAGGCGACCCCAATATGATGTGTATGATGTGGTTCTGTCCCCCCCCCCCCTCATATTTTAGTCAGGCACGCGTGGAACACGTCGCGCCGCCGTCACGGGCCTGCTTCTGCTAGGGCGATAGATAGCCCAGTCTGTCGCCCTCAGGCCAGCAACTAAACCTAAACTTTCTTGCAATGAACACATTGCACCACCTCCAAATAAGTTTGGCACAAGAGTAGGAAGATGGTCTAACTACTAGTGCTACCCTTACTGTTGAGCCGGAGGTCGTGGGTTCAATCCCAAAATAAAATTAAAAAATTGTATGACCTACAAATAATTGTTCTTAGTCTAGATGTTCTTTAAGTCCGTTGTTTGCATGTTTGTGAAGTCCCCAGTGACACAGGAATAATTCATAATGCGGGAGTTGTCTTTTAAAAAGAGTATTTCCTAAACAGAATAGAGCAGATCATATTTCTTTTTATTGGATAGAAGGCAAACGAGCAGACGAGTCACCTAGTGGTAAGTGCGGGGCAAAAAGCATCTGGAGAAGCGCACAGTGTCATCCAGGTGATGGGATGGAAATTTTGTCGCGTAGAAAGATGGCGGAAAACTGCAGCCAGGAGTGAACAATTTAAAAAAAAATAGATATGTATATGGAGATAATTAAGTATTTTTTATCTATACTAACATATTACACTTACAGTCGTGGTCAACTAATTAAGGACATTCAAGATAGTGGGCAGCAATAACCGGCTATGTACATATAAATATAAAACCCTGTTGATTTCTCAGTAACTATTATTTGCATAATTTGATCCGATTATTATACTATAAATGGCTGTAAATAAAAGATTAAATAAATATAAAAAAGTGTTTAATATCAAAGGTTAACCATGTATTCAATTTAAGGTACAATTCTGTAGCTGGACATTTAATTAAGAACAGTAAAGTAAAATGAAAAATAGAGTTAAACAGAACTAATAATCTGCAGTATTTTAATTTCTTTAACAACTTCATTTTATTACGGGTAAAATCAGTACCCAGGAGCAAAACCTTTGTTAGTAATTACCGCTTGACACCGATGTGGCATAGACATTGATCATTTCTGACATATTTCAACAGGAATGTTTGCCCATGCCTCACAAAAAGCTTCATTAAGTTCATCTAAAGTTGTGGTACGATAAATGGCAACTTTTTTCTTAATTTCGTGCCAAAGGTGCTCGATTGGGTTGAGGTCGGGGCTATTTGCTGGCCAATCTAGCACTGATACCGACTGTCTGTTAAGAAATGACTTGACTGAACGGGCTGTATGTTTTGGGTCGTTATCATGCTGAAAAGTCCATATAATAGGAAGATGTTCCTCAGCATAGGGAAGCATAGTTTCTTCTAATATTGCCTTGTATTGATGTTGGTCTAAGTTACCCTGAACTTTCCTCACAGGTCCCACTCCACGTCCAGAAAATGATCCCCACATTTTAATGTTTCCTCCGCCATGTTTCACCTGCTTTTTTGTAAATCTTGGATTCATTTCCGCTTTTACAGGACGCCGTACGTATTGCCTTCCATCTGAAGAAATCAAATTAACCTTGGTCTCGTCAGAGAATAATACATGTTGCCATTGGTCGTAGGTCCAATGTCCATATTTACGTGCAAACGCCAAACGTGCATTTCTATGCTCTTTCTTTAACAACGGTACTTTGCGAGCCACTCTTCCGAACAACCCTGCTTCTACCAGACGTCGTCGAACTGTCCTCGCTGATACACTGACTCTTTCGTCTGCCCCAAACACTTCATGTTTAATTAAAATAGAGCCTAGAAACGGATCTTTCTTAGCTAACCTTGTTATCATTCTATCTTCTTGCGGAGTTGTTTTTCTCGATCTTTTTTTTTCTGGGCACATTTAAAGTTGTGTTATTGCGCCTGAAATGTTGCACTGCATTGCATACCATAGTTTTTGAACAATTTAAATATCCTGCTATCCTTCGGTATGACCAACCACGCTCGACAAACTTCATGATAATTTTTCGTAGTGTTGCATCGCAACTTTTATTTTTGCCCATTGTTCTTCAAAATAACTCTCAAAACTTGAAAGAAAATAATAATTGAGATTCAGATTTTGAAACTAGAACGCAATATCTCAGTGTCCCTAATTAAATGGCCAGCCAGCATTCTTTGAACAAATAGCACTGTGATCATCTATCAGCTATACTGTAAAGAGGTTTAATGTTTAAGAAGTTGTTATTGTTTGTATAATTAGGCACATAAATGACTAATTATACTTACATGTAAAAGATGTGGAATATTGTTTAGACTCGTTGGAAAATAAAAAATAAATTCACAATTTGGATTAACTAGAGAGTGTCCCTAATTAGTTGACCACGACTGTATATATATAATTAAGGATAAAACATCTTGACATTTTTCTACACTGGGGTTTTTTACCTCGGCCTGTCTACTTACTCAAACTTTCAGAACCACGAACTAGCTAAAAATGTATAATTACTTAACTGTGTAAAAAGGTCTCAACCGATAGAAATCTAGCACCTTTTTAAAAAACAATATTCTTCATCTATTCATTTTCGTCTCTCCGATATATTTCGAGTTGCAATTACAGTATATTTTCGTGAAGTCTAATTGAGAACCTCCTCCTACGCACTACAGACACGTACGCTTATATCCCCGAAGAGGTAGGCTGAGGCGTCTCAAACGAACACTTTTTGCCAACTATGATTAAGTCCCACATAAATAAGAGGGGGCAAATTAATTACCATCATCCAGACACTGTATTACTGTATATGCAGATACATATATACTGTCAGATAAATAACAGTCGTAGTTCTAAGTCGCCTTTTAAAACATCCACGAGTTGTAAATAAGGTATATGTGGAATGTGAATTCAGCAATCAATCTGCCGATAGTCATATCGGCACATGGGTTGATTGCTAAGAGCCTCGATCAACGCCTTCAGAGGCTCACGTTAGGTAGCTGGGTTGAGGGCCTGATGCAAAAGGCATTCCTTGATACGGCACTTATTGTGAGGAGGTTCCTGTACCCGATACCGGTGGGACACAATTTTTTATATTTTTAAATATATTTTGTTTTTTATACTATACTTAAAAAAATAATTTGTATATTTATTGAAGTAAATAAAGAGAATAATAATTGAAAACTTCAACAAATAAATAAATATCAAAAAATATAGAAAAAAAAACTAAAAAACGAAAACCTAGTAATTTACAATGTCTGTGGAGCAGGACCAAGAAGTTGCCAAGCATTTATGTCAGCTAAATAATCATCTACTTTGTAATATGCTTGTTTAAAAAGGTATGCTGCGTTTCATGCAATTTTTAAATTTCTTCTCATTAAGTTGAAGAATATCAGAAGGTATTTTATTATATATTTTAAAACAGTGCCCCAAAAAAGATGTTTGTAATTTTGCTAATCTAAATTTATGTTGAACTAATTTATTTTATTCTCTCGTAATATAGTTGTCTTTCACATTGTTTTGTAAATAGGTGCAGATGTTTTCTTAAATATACTGACATGGCGCCGTTAGGATATAGGTCAGGACTTCCTTAAATAGGTCCCTAAGCAGATTCGCGACTACGTAGATTATAAATGGCTCTAATAGCTCTTTTGTAGAAAGAAAATTGATTCTATATCTGCAGCCCGCCCCCACAATAAAATACCATAAGACATGATACTATGGAAATAACTAAAGTAAACCAGTCTTTCAGTATCCATGTCTGTTAATTGGTGTACCTTCCTTACGGCATATGCTGCAGAACTGAGTCTCTTTGAAGAGATGTTAAGTCAGGACCCCAATGTAATCTAGAATCTAGCGTTATCCCCAAGAAAACCGTTTCATATACAAATTCTAATTTTTCGTTATTAAGTAAAACTTTACATGCACTATGTCTGACTTTAGGCAAAGAAAATGATAATACCAAATTATTGGCAGTATACCAATCCTGAACTCGATCGATAATATTATCTACATCGTCAAAGTTATTTGCGTGTCTATCTACTTAAAAAAACGAATGAAGTATCGTCACCAAATAATACTATTTTTGGTTGGCTATCCAGTAATTGGGAAAGATCAATTATATATACTAGAAAGAGAAAGGGCCCAATATCGAACCCTGCGGAAGGCCCATTTTTATGTTTGATACTAATGAATTTACAGTTTTGTAATATACATATCATGCCCTTTCATTTCATACCCCGCTAACATGTAAAAACATTCGATTGCTCATCCCCTTCTTCAACCTCCCATATCTCGTAAACGGCTGAACCAATTTCGATACAATATAACTAAGAACACTCTTGATTTACCTTTTAGAAAGAACTTCATCAAAATTGGTTTAGCCGTTTGGGAGCTCCGGTGCCACAGACACACAAACACGCAAACAAGTGCACAAATAGCTACGTCAAACTTATAAGACCCCTCATTTTGCGTCGTGTAAAAAATAAATATAATCTAAAAATCGATTGATATTCCTAGATATCAGTGCGTTTAAACAAACTAATAAAAAATATAAGAATAAGATAATTTATGAAATTAGTAGTAGATTTATGTCGTTATCTAATACATCACTATAATATTTCCCTCTCCAATCTTCTCATAATTCTTTCTTGTTACTCTAACACCCAAATCATATTCTTTGTCTTTGTCTTCTAAGGCATAGCTTTGCTAACATTCATGCTAAATGTGTATTTGCGAGTAGCGTATATGTACGGCTATTGGAACGTTTTCTTCTTGTTCAGTATTTCGTTTCTCATGATTGGTTGTGTTATAAAAACATATTCTTTAAGTTTGTGATACTGTGTTTATTTTTGTTTTTTGATGTCAAAAAATATTTGTATTACTTAGTGAGTCTGTGCATGATACATTAAAATGTTGGACAAAATGATATATATAGTAGTTATTATCGTTGTGACGTATATTTTAAAACAATTGTTTTCGGAAACACCAAATTTTGTGAAGTTTAAGTCGAAGTTTCTTCTCTTCTATATCTGGACTTCTGTAACGGCAGTGATGTTGTTACCATTTTTTGTTTTTAACCCGAAAAACGTTAAAAATTCTCTGTAAGTAACCAGTACGTAACATCGGCACCCACATATTTTGAGCGACTTATGTCACAGATGCTGTTCTCTTGCCGGCGATTCAGTTGCATCTTTGAATGGGTTTCTCCCAGCCCCCATCGATTCATTAGTATCAATCCGTCGTTAACTTGTCATTTACCTAGAATGCTTAATTGATGAATATTGCAAAGTACTTAATATGCAATGTGTATACAAATAGTGACTTCATAGGCTATCAGACAAAATATATTTGCTTACAAATTACAGGTTTGGATCTCAAATAGTTAAACATGTTACCAAAGTTATAGAAATAAAATGGATCTTAAGAAATGGGAAAGTTTTAGCAGAGGACCGTGGAGCTGTTGTGGTTTCAAATCACCAATCCTCTATAGACATTCTAGGTAGGTATAGTATCTGATAAAATGTATAATACCAAGTGATCTATGAACTTAATTGAGTTAAGGTCAATTGCCAATTGTCATTTTTAACAAAATCTAATGTTAGCTATGCTGTAGCATTACAGCTTATAACAATTCCTCAGAATATTATGAAAAACATGATAAGCATGTATAGTTTCAACTATTTTTTAGCATAGATTATATTTAATTTTCAGAATCCCAGTTACTATTTGAAGAAATATTCTTATATGTTTTGATTTCAGGTATGTTCAATATTTGGCATGTAGCAGATAAAGTAGCTGCTATTGCACGAAAAGAAATATTTTATGTGTGGCCATTTGGCCTGGCTGCATACCTAGCAGGAGTTGTGTTTATTGATAGAAATAATTCTAAAGATGCATATAAACAACTCAAGATCACTTCTGAAGTAATGATTAAAAATAAGGTTGGTTACCTTTCCTACTTCAGGTTCACACTTCCTAACATTTAGTTTCTGTTTTTTATAAATTTCAATGATTTTGATTTCTGATGCAGACATTTTTAGAAACATCTTAACAATGATTACCAACATGATTGGTTTTAAATACCTATTGTTTCAGAATGTATTTTCTGTATTTCAAAATTGGCCTAAAAGTATTACCACTTTACATAATTCATGGGGTCAACCCTAAAATATGACTACATCTCTTTGTAACATACTGTATAAAGTGCAAATACAATTTTGCTCATTGACACTTTAAAGTCCTGCTGTGACTAATGGTGTTGGATAAACAAAACAGATCTCATTTCTTATATAGATTTTTATGTACACCTGTAATGTTCAAAATTGCATTTTAGGCTGCACAAATAATTTTAAATGTTACTAATTTAAAAACCATAAGTACCCTAACTATTGCACTTATTACATACCATACAGCCTCAGCACCAGCAGCTAGATTAAATTGTTTTCAAAAGACAGCCACATGCACAAGACCTTCAGAATAATGTAAGGATTCTAATGATAATATAAATTATCTTGAAATCATTTCAGGCATGTCAGTTTCCTTTTTTCCGCCGTAACATTGAATAAATCTTGTAATGCCCAAATACATTTAAATAATTATGGTACATATCATAAGAATCCTTATAACATTCTGAGATACAAGAAACATGCAGAACTACTCAATTTAGGTGATTATTTTAAATCACCTTTACACACTTTATACACTTTATAATTATATACCTAAAAGTTTGTTTCTTTGCTTGTATTTTATGAACTGCCATACCTAGTATATATCCTTCAGATGACACCCTTCTGCTTATTCCATAAAAATAAATTAAAAAAAAAACACTTTTTATCCTGATAGAAAGCAATGTTCCTGAGATTTTATCACAGCTAAAACTCTGTGAAAAGTAAAAACATATTACATTCAATTTTTTTGTAAAATTAAATGTTTAGTTTAATTTTTTTGGTTTATTTTATTGGCCAGAGAAACTTGAACTGTCATTGTATAAGCTTTTAAAAACGGATCAACATACTTTTCTTTTTTATAAACACATTTTAATTTGAGCTTACTGCACATCTACATATAAACTTCAAGTATTCAAAATTTCACATTACTCCATTATCTTAGTTGTATATAGATTGTTTAATAGACAGTATTATCATAAAAATATACATATTTATTTACTATAAACACTGGTCATAAATTGATGAACTATAAATATTTTTGACTATCAGTTACAACTCTTGATCTTGTAAGTGTGTGTTGATATTAAGTGTGTCTTTATGACAATCTGATTGTGATGTGCACACATAATTGTGTGTTATGATAATGATGTCTGAATAATATCATAATGTAATGATAAACCTAAATTGTTTAAAGATTAAGTTTATTCAAAACTCTTTGCTTTCTGTCAACACATGAACCCATTGTGTAAAATATATTGTTATGTTAGTGTATTTATTAAACCTATATTTGATATTGTTTTGCTATGCAGTACCACTAAGCTTTAGATTGGCTCTATTTAGACTTAACATATACATATAAAATATAAAGTGAACGGGTGCAAATGTGTTGTTCTTTAAATTACAGACAAAGATTTGGTTGTTTCCTGAGGGGACAAGAAACAAAGATTTCACAAAACTGCTCCCTTTCAAAAAAGGTGCTTTTAACATTGCTGTCGCTGCTCAAGTTCCGATTATACCTGTTGTGTTCTCACCCTATTACTTCATTAATAGAAAGAAATATATATTTAATAAAGGTAAGTTGAAATAACTGTTTGTCTATGGTTTATGAATTAATTGGTAATGTGCATATTTAATTTGTTAACATTGTAATTATTAGCTTATTGTATCATAATTCAAGTTTTATAACAGAAATCTTTACACTGAAATACTTAAAAGTTAGTTCATACCATCCTTATAGGTCACATAGTTTACTTTGGATTATTTTATGTTCACCTGGATTCACATGTAGAATATGCTGTAAAATAAATATATTCTAGAATCATTATTACAAAAGACAGTGCAAGCTCCTCTAAAAGGCCAAATGATCGACACACAGCATCCCCTGCATGTCTATATCACAGCTCCACAAAAGCTGAAACGCCGCAGGAGCTTCATAAAATGTGTCAACTCATCAATCGCCATGGCCGGTTTGCAACACTTTAAACAAACTCCGAACAACTCAGGTTGGTGATGGTACCAATTTCAGCTGTCTGTGCGGTACAAACCAACTGATGGCCCATCTCATCGTGCCCTGCGTTTCCTAACAGTTGCTCGCAGGAAGATTCAATGGGGTCAAAGTCGCCAAGTTTCGGGAGGCAACAATTTAATTTAATAACTAATATGATAACAGAATTGGCCCTTAAAATTAATAAGGATCTTTGAGAGTGTGAGACCATTATCACACCTAAGTTTTTGACAAAAAACTGCATTTACTATATCTACTTTGGCACACCATGCAATCTAAAATTCTTACCTAGACTTTTAACCTAACCTAACACTGTATGTGGAACACCTCAAAAATTTCTTGCATACTTTTTTGCACACATGCACACAAAAAACTAGTTAAACTAGTACATAATACATATCAAAAAGTCAGACAGAGTTAATCATTGAAAATTCGACATTAGTAGAATTTTATCTCTCCATCTATTCTAAAATAAAACTCACGGCTTTCTACCATGTTACGTAAAGACCTTGTTATTTACTCACTTGTGAAATATTTCTAATTGCATCTATCAGTAAATCTTTAACATGCATTTAGATTTTCATTATTCCATATTATATGTTTAGTGATATTCAAGCATTGTAGTTACTCTTAGACGAAATATATACAACAAGCTATACAAAATAAATATGCAACAGTGAATTATCAAAAATTACTTAAAAACAAAGAAATCTACATGAAAAACCTGTCTCAAACTATTATGGCTAATTTTATAATTTATACTAATCGCCACCTATCTGTTAACAGGTCACGCCATTATCCAATGTTTAGAGCCTGTCCCGACCATGGGACTCACAATGGACGATGTACCAGATCTGATAGTCAAAGTGCGCAATACTATGGACGCTGCCTACAAAGAGCTTTCAAAGGAAGTGCTAAGCGCTTTACCACCGAATTATCCGCTCGCTGTCGAGGACTGAACACGGCATAATGCCATGAACCACCAACATTACCTTTACTATTAACTTTATAATCACTCCTAAAATAAGGTCTTCGCCTACGTCATCAGCATAATAATGCTGGTTCATTAATGTTTTAGTATTAGCGCGCATTCCAATCGCATGAAATATAAGTTCTGTGATTTATACTAGAATTTCTGTAGCTTGTCTAATCTATATTTTAAGGCACATTTTTGTGTTTATGATCTGATGGATCACTCAATTGTCTAGTGTGAAGTGACTTATTAAGTAAGGCTTTCAACTTATAAAATATGACATACACTGCACAGAATTACTGAAGTATTATTATTCGTGTAATGCTTCAAGTATTATTTTTTTATAGTCTTATTAGTTATATACTTTTTTTTTACTTTTAATAACTTCTGCTTTAAAAACTTGTCTTGAGAAATGGTGATGTACCAAAATTTATATCTGCAATATGTTGTTGTAGTTAATTAATAGTCAAGAGACGCATTTGACTGCAAGAGGTCCTATGTGACTTTTATTTATTACTTGTGGCTATTTTTGTATTCAGTATGTGTCTCCAACCCACTTAGTTGCTGCTGCATGACAGAATGTTAATTAATTATTGAGAAACCTCGCACATTTACTTACTGAAACCATATACCATTTCAGTATTTTAAAATATTTTCTAACTACTGATAGTATTATTTGTTTATGCTACTTCTTTACACACCTAATATGTTCATATGTCGACCTAAACGGTATTATAACGCATATACTGTATATTGTACTGAAATTTATGCAAAAAAAAATTATAAGATGTAATTTTATAGTTATTTGCAATAGCAATAAAAAATAAAGCTTGTAATAATATTCCATGTGGAAAAATCTCTGCCAAATATGTGCTAAGAAATATGCCAGTGCCATTTTGTACCTAATAGAGGCATGGAATTAACCAAAGCTATACATTTAAACATAGGAGTGTGCACTTCATGTTAAAACATATATTTCTTTGTTTAAACATTAATTTTGTGCCACATTTTGTTATCTCTAGCTTTATCTTTCATGTTACGTGTTAATTATGACGAAGTAAATTCTTGCAAATAAGCCAGATTTTTACGGAATTAACAAGTAAATCCTGTACACGGATATTCACTGACTGTGTAGTTTAATAAATCAGTATTATTTTCATCCAAAAAATGTCATTTATCTTACAATGGTTTTCAAAATATCTGACCGTGGGGGATTTGAAAAGTAATAAATAGCCATAAATAAACTCACGTATATTCTTATTTTGTTAAATTTCTAAAAATCTAATGGCAAGCATCGATACTGAGATATTTATAAATACGTTCTAAGTTTGCAATTATTTTACTTTTCGTAGGTATTCTTTTAACTGCGTAAACTGTGTTCCTCTATTGTATGTAGTATTTAAATTTACTCTCTAGTCACGTCACGACTAAAAGTAAAGTCGATCTGTGCTTTACGACAATGCTTTGTAATACACCACATTGTGATAATTATACTAACCACGCACCTCTCAATATAAATTCTGAATACATTATAGCTATTCGCTTTAAATTGCGTTGTGAAGGAATTTACCAAAATTTACTTTATTTGTTAAACTTCACAGCACTTATGGCGGTATATTAGAAAACAAGTTGGAAGGAATCATTTTGAAAGTGTATAGTGCGATTCGTAAATTGAATATCGCATGGAAAAAATCAGCATAGTACACACACACACACAATACTTATTCTCGACATGATGTTTGACTATATCATATAACATTAAAACAATAATAATAATAATCATAAAATTTAATAAATCCTAGTTATCAACACCATTATGAGCTGTTGGTAACTTTTAAAACATACCTATACATATGAGGACTAACTGTAGACATGTAATATGTACGTCTTGTCATTAAAAATAAATGTGCCATTTTATTTCTAACTTATGACATTATTATGAGATTATAATGGGACCAGGTTTTACCCATTGTAAGATATTGAAATAAAAAATTATACTAAATGTATTTTCGTCTGATAAGATAATAATAATAGTATTGGGAAATATTTACATTTTTATTGTGTTCCTTAGTTATATATTGTGTGAAATGTAATAAACAAATACGTTGTTTAAACTGTGTAAAATTCATTTAATAAACCACGGCTAATTATTGTTTACTATGGACACTTATTTTTTATTATGAATACAGTCACTAAGTAAATAATTTCGTGACTATAATCGTATTTGACAATTTTATATCTTTCAGAAGTGAAATAATGAAATTCACTCAATTTAAAGTAATTATAATAATTATCAATATCTATCAAATAATATTTTTTCTTGATCATAATATTTTTTTTTATTATACTGTAAAATGTATTTTATGATTTATATTAGTTGTGAAGGTTTTGCTCTGATGACATAATATTAAGAAGTTTAGATCGTACACAAAGATAGAAAATGATTTAGTTTCTGCCTTCGACAACAGCGTGAATGATTTACTAAAGGAATTATCTGTTGAAAAAATTCAGACATTTTATAATAACAGATATTTAATTGTTGTCATAATTAAATGTATTTAAGTATTGCTTTTGAAAAGTCATTAATAAATAAAATTTCATTTAATAATGTTGCCATTTAATTGAACATTATACTATACTGTCAATGTATTTAATAAGTGATCCATTATCTCATTTTTAGGATAGAAATAATTATGTAATCAATGTATGTATGTATGTATCTTGTCACTAAACAAGTGTGTTTCTTACACAATTACTTTAATTTATTTATTACAAAACTAAATCAAATGGAATCTATTATCTGAATGGTTTTACTAATAATTTCACACATAAACCTTGACTTATCGTGTGTCTCTGTCGAGAAGAGGAAGAGAACAAGTAATGCTACGTAAATTTACTTTGGGAAAGATCAATTCGATATTTAAACGTATTAAATGTAATGCGGTTCCGATTTGATATCGATACTTATGTGATTTAAAATTATTCGAGGAGTAAAACTTATCGAGGTAACTTTTAAACACAAACTTCTACTTATAAACAATCAACATTAAAGTACGCTCACTAAAATTTTCACCACATTACTATATATTTTGTTTCAACTTTTTTAGTGACATCCTAGATTGTAAACATTGTCTAGAACAGCTTGTAAAAATAACTGAACCTTTTCTATCAGATGTAAACTTTTTCTACGACTAGTCAGTAATAACACTAGTAGTTAAATACAATTGTATATAAAAGCTAGTAAATGTAGCAATAGTTGTGGATAGTGCAATACTACTTTTAAGTACGCAGGAAACTTAACTATTCATAATGCTCCAGTGAGGTGATGACCCGTGAGGGTTTCCACACGAAAAAAAAATCATAATGTTCATACTATTTTTCCGAACTTTATAATAAAAATTCAAATACATTTAGCATTATTTTTCGATAATCGTACTGTAAACACAACAACTGAAACAACCGTTCGGGGCCTACATTGAATTGTATTACATTCATTAAATATTCAAGTTAATATATAAAATTGTTGTAATAACTTCTGTTTAAATGATTTAAAAATAAGATAACATGTATACTTTCTTGCGTCAGAGTAATTACGTAAGCTTACGCATATAATGTAAATGTTCGATGCGATACAATCAGGAAGATAATCGTCAACTTCATTTGGGACTTGTCAAAAAAGTGCTTGTAAGTAATATATATATATATATGAGTAGTTACAAAACCTTATTAATTCAAACAACAAATGTTATACCTCATATAATAATATAAATGTACTTAGGAGCGTCGGGTGCTATGGATCTATGTATGATTTTATTTTATCAATTATGTTTTTGTTTACAGTACAGTACGTTAACAGTTAAAATATTATATGAGTGCCGGTTGTTAAACATATAGGTTCTATACTTAGAGAGATATCATCTATTGATTCCAGATAACGAATGTCTCACTTTAATTTTTATAGCAGTGATCAAAAGAGGTTTAGTGTCCTTTATTGTTTCGTCTAATAATTTATAGTATCCTATACAATATTTAAAGTATTTAATAAGATAGACTTCATTTTGGCAGTATTTAGTATCTAATTTGATATGCGAGAAATATGCCCTGCGTAACCAACAGAGGTTGCACCGTTAAGTACCTAGTATGCTTATTATTACCTACATAGACTATCTGATATTTACTTCATTTCTTATCTCGGACCGTTTTTGTATAATTTTAGTTGCTAAATATTTAGTTCTATATGAATACCTGTCGGAAGAACATGTTTAATAAATAAATTATCTATAAATAAAGACTATGAATATATTGCAAGAATATGATTGCATGCTGCTACTATTTAACGTTTTTGCATTATGCATTCATTTCAATTTTTGCAGTAAGAAATTTTACATCAGGGTGTAGTTTACTAGTTCGCATGTACCAGACAGACAAATATTGTGTTGAGTAGATATTATTTTAAAACTAATTTCTAAAAAGCGTTCTGTTATATAGAAAAAAAAATCGCTATAATGGCAGAGTTTTGTAACATGACCAATAGCCATGCTATATACCTTAAAATAAATTATTGAACATTCATAATTCTCTATATCATGCTTGAAAAATTTAAATTTGAAACGGTTTTGAACGGTGGCAATCCTATTATAACAGGCGTTAGTAGATTTTTTGATAGTGATACTATTTTTATGGAAAAATTCTATGAAAAAAACATTTGGCAAATTTATCACACACTAGCTGACCGGGCCAACTGCGTAAGGCCTCATAATTTATTTTATTTTTTTTGTGGTTTCATAAGATTTCTATGACATTACTTAGGTAAAAAAAAAAGTGTTTTGATATATGTTTTTTTTTTTTTTTTTTTTTTTTTTTTATGCGATAGGGGGCAAACGAGCAGACGGGTCACCTGATGGTAAGTGACTACCGCCGCCCATGGACACCCGCAACTCAAGAGTCACAAGTGCGTTGCCGGCCTTTTAGGTAAGAGTACGCTCTCTTCTTGAAGGTTTGAAGGTCGTATCGGTTCGGAAATACGGCAGGCGACAATTTGTTCCATAAGCTGGTTGTGCGAGGCAAAAAGCTTCTGGAGAAGCGCACAGTGGTGGAGTGCCAATCGTCCAGGTGATGGGGATGGATATTTTGTCGCGTAGGACGATGGCGGAAACCAGCAGCCGGTATAAGTCCGAACAATTCCTCTGAACACTCCCCATGATACAAGCGATAGAGGATGCAGAGTGAAGCTACATCTCTACGCAACGCCAAGGTGTCAAGTCGATCAGAAATATCTTGGCAGTCGATGATGCGAGTCGCTCTCCGTTGAATGCGGTCAAGAGGCAGAAGTTGGTACTGGGGTGCACCTGCATAGAGATGAGAACAGTATTCCATGTGCGGCCGAACCTGCGCCTTATAAAGTTGCAGGCGGTGGGCCGGAGTAAAATACTGTCTCGATCTGTTTAGCACACCAAGCTTCTTCGAGGCTAATTTGGCCTTACTCTCTAAGTGACCGCGAAACTGGACTTCGCTTGATATATCGACGCCAAGGATTCCGATACTGGCTGATGCAGTTAGGGAAGTGCTCTCAAATTGAGGTGATACGACCAATGGCATCTTTTTAGCGGTGAACGCGCAAACCTGTGTCTTCGTGGGGTTAAATTGGACTAGGTTAAGTCGACCCCAATCTGAAACTTTTGATAAAGATGTTTCGATTTCAGACACAAGTTTGGATCGGCTTTCGATGACGTTTACCCGAGAAATGTTAGCGCGGCCGGTGTAAAGGGCATCACTCGTGCTATCGTCTGCATAGCAATGGATGCTGCTAATCTGCAGCATGTCGTTGATATGCAGAAGAAACAGCGTGGGTGATAGCACACAGCCTTGTGGGACACCAGAATTAACAGACTTGGACTCGGAGCATGCACCGTCAACAACGACCTTGATGCTTCTGTCTGTAAGAAAACTGGTGAGCCAATTGCACAGTTTCTCGGGAAGCCCATAGGAAGGAAGCTTCGCAAGGAGCGCTTTGTGCCAGACCCGATCGAAGGCCTTCGCCACGTCCAAACTAATGGCCAACGCTTCCCCCTTGGTCTCGATCGCCTGTGCCCACCGGTGAGTCAAGTATACGAGAAGATCACCAGCTGAACGACCCTGACGGAAGCCGTATTGTCGATCATTGAGGAGCTGGTGGTCTTCTAAGTACCGGAGGAGCTGGCAGTTAACAATGGATTCCATTATCTTGGAGAACAAGGAGGTGATGGCTATGGGTCTGTAGTTGGACGGATCCGAGCGATCTCCTTTTTTAGGGATTGGGTGCACTAGAGCTGTCTTCCATGAGTTCGGGACTACGCCAAGAGAGTAGGAAAGCCGATAAAGGCGCGTTAAAACCGGTGCTAACTCTGGAGCACACGTCTTCAGCACGATAGGAGAGATTCTATCGGGCCCAGTCGACTTATGAACGTCGAGGGAAAGAAGCGCTTTACGCACTGCCCTTTGTGTAAACCGGACTTCCGGCATGCGGGTCTCGCACTGCGGTATGGTCGGCGGTGCGTTTCCCCCGTCGTCCAGGGTCGAGTTGGACGCAAATAGTTTGCCCAGAAGATCGGCTTTTTCTTTAGCGTCGTGGGCCAACGAATTATCTCCTATACGCAGAGGTGGAAGGGATGGCATACAAAAGTTCCCCTGGACAGCTTTGGCAAGAGACCAGAATGCACGAGTTCCGGAGGGGAGACTAACTAGTCTCTCGCCAATTCTGCCGATGTGAGCCGACTTCGCCCCAGCAATTACTCTTTTGAGGGACCTGGAGGCAAAGTTAAATTGCTTCTTTAATGTGCTGGTCTTTACATCCCGTGCTGTCGCTGCATTAGCCCATGCTTGGTAACATTCCTGCTTTCGGCGGGACGCCGCTTTGCAGGTTCGACCAAACCAAGGCTGGGACTTGCCACCTGTGGGAATCAGGGAGAATGGAATGAAAAGTTCCATACCCTGAAGCACAACATCCGCGACAGAGTCAGCAACGACATTGGGATCATCCGGCGAGAAGCAAACCTGCCTCCATGGGTAGGATGCAAAGAATGTTCTCATTCCATCCCAGTCTGCTGACCTATAGTGCCATACGCGGCGACTGCCTGTAACACGCGGCCGCAGCGAGTGAACGAGTGGCACCATACTCCTAATCAGGCAATGGTCCGAAGAGCCAAGAGGGGCCTCAACGGATACTTTGTAGCCGTCAGGATGTGAGGTCAGCAGAAGATCCAACAGTGAAGGCACGTGGCTTTCTGCATCTGGGATTCGCGTAGGCGTTGCTACCAGCTGCGTCAAGCCATATGCCAAGGCGAAATCGTGAACAGATCTTCCCGCATGATCGGTTTTGCGCGAACCAAGCCATTCGGCGTGATGGGCGTTAAAGTCGCCAAGAATCACGATCTCTGCGGATGGGACCTGCTGGAGCACTGAGTCTGTAGCCATTTGGACGTGGTCGATGAGTCGGTCCGTTTCGGCATCACCGCTATGGGACCTGTAGAGGCATAGGTAGATGCGGGGATGGTCGTCGCAGTCTACACGTAGCCATAAGATGGAGAGGTCCCTACCTTCAAGATTGCCGAGGCGGCGAGAAGTGATATCATCTCTAACGTACACGCATACACCAGCCTTAGGAACAAAGGAGTGTTCCAGTCCGTACCCAGGGTAGCAGAGGTAGGATGTGTCCGCTGGAGATGATATCTGCGTCTCGGTTAAAAAGAGCAAGGCCGGCTTTGCTGTCTCAAGGTGGTGGTGGACAGTGTCGAGGTTCGAATGTAAGCCCCTGATGTTGCAAAAATCCACGGTAAACGTGACAGGGGGTGCCATGGTATGCCTTTTCTTGCCCCGAGCAGATTTTGAGAGCGCAGTTGAGCCCCCCCCAGAGTACGAGGGGCAGCCTGGGCGTCCACGCTTAGGCATAATCCGTACTGAGGGTGGACGTCCAGGGGGGGATTCTCCAACGCTAGCGCTGGTACCCCCCTGGGGTATCCTTTTCGTTAACAGCGCTATCATTAGGGGGGTGGGGGATTTTGGGCCTCCGGAGACCTCACTCATTTCGGGGAAATGCAACGCAAGCGTTACTTCACAACCGGTTTTCTGTGAGGCCGTGGTATCGCACCGGTCGAGCCGGCCCATTCGTGCTTAAGCAAGCATGGCTCTACCACTACATGTACCGTCGGACATGATCAGACTACTCTGATCATGCACTATCTACACTACTTAATACTTTTACACCAGTTATTTTCAGTTCGATGGTTTATAATGACAAATTCTTAATCTTTATCTTTTCTACTAAATAGAAAAGATACTGCTCACTTTGTTTAATACTACGTACTTAGAAGAAATAAGAGAGTAGGAATGTCTCGCTATAAAGCCATTGATCTGTAGTAGCTGATCGTAAAGGGCATTTTCTTACGTACATTCGTTTTGTTTTTAATTACGAAATCAAAACAAAAACTTGAAACATCCCTGCAGGTTCGTTCACATTTACGGGCTCTTCAAGGGTCATAGCATCACTTGACTAGCCTTAATTTGAGAATTGGAATATTTCATCTCCTAATAAACAAACTGTTTTCTTACATTAATTCAAACAAGTTACTACTTTGAGAAATAAAAAAACAATACTACACTACTCCAAAAAACAAATTACCCGGGATCACAACTATGGATGCTAAAGATACGTACACATCTACATGCTAGAAATGTATATTCTTAGTGGCTAAAATAAGTGTTTCATTTTGTATGACACGCTGTTATATAAGATGATTCAGATAGCACCTTCCGTTTTTATAATAGATTTGTTCTGTGACACCAATATCATTATAGGTCAACGGGAATACACTGTAGGTTTTGATTTATCTATTATGTGTTCAAATTTGTCGAAATTTAAGGCTTCAGTGAATCTTTTGATTGTGTAGACTTAAAAACTTGATTTTTTACAGCATCAAAGGACATACCTATTTGATGTTAATTTCAACTCGATACAGCCAAGTGTTCCGGAGAAAAAGAGGTTTTTTTTTTTGCTTTTGAGGAACGCAACAAAAAATTATCACTGACAAAATATAATAAGAAAATGTGAATTGAGATTGAACACTTAAAACGCTTATATAAATTTGTAATTGTTATTATAGATTTAGAAACTTGATTATCACCGCATTAATTTTCTAACATTATATGTATATTAATTAAAAACAGTTAAGCGCCTGTTTGACGGGGATGTAAAATAATCTGGTGGACTTTGAACAATTTGATTGTAGGCGTTATCACTATTTAAAAGGATTAGAAATAGTCACTTACACTTTATCTTTAAGCATATCTGCATGTACATATTTTGATAAGTCGCTAATTGAGTTGGCATAATTTCTTAGGTCATATTTTAAAAAGTATATTCTCTGTATACTGAATAGTTACCTACAATCAACTGTTATAACTGAACTATAAGCGATTGAATTCAAAAAGTTCTCTTCTCGAGCGTAGTGATTAGGACTGTGCTTAGATTTTATCCACGCTATTTATTACTCTAGACATGCTTAATATGCACTGTTCTAATCGTGGGTGAATATTAAGTAACGCAAAACTTAATTTTTACTGGTAATATTATCTGTATAGTTCTTTACAGAGTATTTACTCTGTGTATTGTAAAATGTCCCTACTTATATTAAATGACGTCATATATTGACCTCTCGTTAGTCTATAGAAGATAAGAATGGATATACATATTTATAGGCCGTGTACCGTGTACTTATAGCACATAGTATTAATACGTGTTTATTTTGCTCAATGCCAGATATTTTTTACAATATTTGTCTCTTTTTCTATTTTGCAAATTAGATTTAATATCGATTATTTTCATTTGTAACTTAGCAACAAGCAAATTGACATGAATCTTATTATGTAAGTAAGTTAATTTTAACAATTATAAAGATATGCCTCCCTACCTGTTTCCTATTACAAACTCAATTTTAAGCTAAGGTAATTTTGTTACGTATTCTATATCAGTGTATATCTAACACTACTAGAATATTTTTTCTGAACACTATATTCGTGTGTAGACGATGAAATGTATATTTTTACATATTTTCGTATGTGAAGTCTTTTAATAAAGAAATCACAGGGTACACGTATTTTAATGAAACATTAATATAAATATATATATGTATATTTGTATTTATTAATTTTATTGTATAAAACATATCTCTTAAAGACAAGAACACCAACTCATGTAACTGTCATTTATAATTTATCTATTATTATTATGTTTTAGTTATCACAGCTCATTTTCCACGACGATATGAATTAAAATGTATTATATTATAAATATATTGCCCCAGGTACCTGCCACTCTCCAGACTAGGATAAGAAATAAATGAAATAATAAAACTTGGTGCTTACACTTGTATTCTTGTTACAAGTCCATACTCAGCAGGTGTACTTGTGGCAAGCGTGTTCATGATAACAAACAAACAAAGGCTGACAAAGGTTGCCTAGCCATCAATCAAACACACACGATGCAATTACATTTCTTATCAGGCTGTCATCGCATGTTATTTACTTATAATGTGTAATAATAAATTATTATTTTGTATAGAAAAACTTAACTACCCGATTTTCTTAAATCTATTATTATCATTGTACCTCGTCTAATCAGCCTTAGTGCGGAAATTGTGTCTTGCTAATGTCTCTGAAGAGATTCTAGTAAACTCATCCTGCATACTAGTTTGAGTCCTCTCCACTAAAGATGCAATATCGTCCTTCGACATACCCTCAGTCTCGATCATTGGCAGTATTGAAACGATGAATTCACCTGAAAAATATTAAAAAACATCAAACCATAACTATTTTAGCAATAATAACTACGTAATCTCTGTACGTCCAATAGAAATTCTTACATAGGTAGTGGTTAATTATTGTTCCAGTCAATTAAACTAGGCAATGAGCATGTAATGTTAATGTTAATCAAAAACGTAACTAAAAAACATGACACTGATCGCAATATTGAAAACTATTGAGTTCACTCAAACCCGAAGAGTTTTTTTTAGTAGTAACTACGTACATGATGTCAATATCCCCGAAGGAGTACACATCAAACGCTCATTTTTTACCAACCACAAAATACTCCCTCTACTCTTGACAAAAGGAGCCTCATTTTCGGAGGAATATTTTAATTTTTTAGGGCGTAGATGGGCAAAGAGGATATGCGATCCCGAACAAAACGGTTTGGCTCTTCTTTCCTGTGCCGATCAGTGAAAGCCTGGAATTCCCTACCAGCGCACGTGTTTCCTTCCCAAATTGATCCCGGGTCTTTTAAGCGGGGCGTGAAAAAGCATCTCACCAGGCCGCCATAGTGTGGGTCACCATGCTGCATTGACTAGACATGCAATGAGGATGGTGACCACCACTCTTGGACTCCATTTATTGCTTACCATCAGGCAAAGTGGAGTCATTATGGTAGGCTTACAAAAAAAAAAAACGAGAAGTCCTAATGTGAGTGGTCATCTAATGGTAAGTGATAACCGCCGTCCATGGCACTTCCAACTAAAGAGTTGTAAGTACGCTGCCCGCCTTTGAGGGTAATGAGGAGAGATCTAGTTTAAATTTGAAATAATATCCTACCTCATAGGTGGAAAATTAGGGGCGCATGCAATATGTCATTACCTGAGTCTATTTAAATAATTCACTTTCAATTAAAAAGCTTAACAAATTTTCGATTATCTTTTCATTTTAATTATACATATATAATGTCATTAATGGTATGCATTTGAAAAAACTTTCGTATCACTGCCGAATAGTAATAATAAAACAAATAAACAATCTGACAAGCATTAGCATCATACAACAAAGCGTCCGAAGACAAATAAAACCAGTTTTAATACGTATGAGGAACAAGATCCCTACCCACCCACCTGAACCAAATTTGTGACGTTTAGCGTCAAGGAAGTGGTATCGAGATATTACGACTGGTTGTATAGGCGCTCCGGCGTCCATTGCCACATGAAAAGCGCCTTTACGGAAAGGCAACAGCCGATCTCCAGAATGTCTCGTACCCTCAGGAAATAGCAGGAGCTTCCTCTGCAAGCACAAAAGAAAAATATGTAGACTATTGTTATTCAGGATTTGTATATTAGGTTGGTAGAGATTAGAATATAGCGTTTTTATGTAATCGTGTACCTACTTTGAAATAAAAATCTAAAATTAGTAATATTCCCCATTACGATCATTTCTATTTACTGGTATAGATTTACTTTCGAAATCGATTGAATGCATAAATACGTCAAATAAAAATTTTACATTGCTGTTTGGGTTGTTTTAACCTCATTCCATTATTCTTATTGTATGCACATCTGTAATAATACGCATTTTCAGAGATTCTTAACACAGCTTGTTATACAAGAAAAGACATACATACATACCACTTTCATAAATGAAAACTGAAAGTTTTAAATTCATACTGCACGAGTCACGTAAGCATATTCAGCTGGTATTTAAGACTTTTCATTATCTTAAGGTCTAATAACAGTACAACGTTGTTCATTCTGACAAAACCTTATGTTAATAATGAATTACTTATGTCGTTATCAAAAATATTGCAAATTGTCTTTATATACCATACCTACGGTACCAGAAGATCAGTATTGTCTATTGATGACGGTGATCATTTAAGAGAAATTAAAACCTCTAAGAACAACCCTGCACAAGAAGTATATTCAGACCAACTGAAACCATACGGAGTAACCTAAATAAAACGGAGTTTGCTTTTAGAGACAATCAAATACTCAATCTTATCAAAAATGTACCACAATTCCAAATTTTTCGAATTTTCAACCGACAAATGATTCATAATCATAATCATTTATTTATTTGTTAAACATAGGTAAATACAATTATTGAAGGTCTTAAATAAATCGATAGTCCACTATGTTTTGCCATTAAGATATACAAATACAATTCAAATAATTATCATAGTTACATTGAAATATACATTAAATTGTTATTATTAATTATGCCACATTTATCATTAATTAGGTATTGAAATTAATATTAAGGCTTATATAATACTAAAATTAATTAGTTAAATATATTATATTCCATTCCATTAGAATTATCACAATGTATCATTCAAGAATTCCTCTACCGATTGTAGAGATCGTTTTCAATGTGTATTCCATATTCATCACATTTCTTTTGCAAATTATCGTTTTTTTTTTGTTAATAGTCATTGGCTAACTAATTAGTAAACTAAGCTCTGTGACATCCTAGCAAAGAGATTTTTTCCTAACAAATATGGAAACCTCGCTCACGAAAGCCGCCCAAGTCGTGGCGTTGCTGGATTGAGGCTGCTCGATTGTGTCTTAGCCTCTCTGTTGTCACGAGAATGTATCAGCGTTATCGGGAAACTTGTATGTTTACTCGACGTCCAAGATCTGGTCGATATCGAGTCACGTCTGAGCAAAATAACCTACATATTGCGTCAGTTTCTACAACAAATCGTCACTTAAACTCTATTGACAGTAGAGCACCGAAGAGCCTGCCTTATGCCATGCACGTGAGAACAAAAATTGGTTACACCTTCAATGGAGCAAAGTTTTCTTTTCTGATGAGAGTAAGTTCATGCTGTATGGTAACGACGGAAGAAAGGTGTATCGAAGAGAGGGAGAGCGCTATGCAAGTTGCTGCATTGAAGAAAGAGTCAGTTACGGTTGCGGTTCATGGAGGGTTTGTGGAGGCATAAGTGCCGACAGAAAACCCGAATTTGCTTTTGTATCTGGACGCGTACCGTCATTAAATGGGTCTCGTTACATCGAAGAGTGTTTGGAGCCGTATGTGGTACCCTACGCTCATTTTATTAGAGAAGAGTTCATTTTTATGCAGGACAATGCCAGGGCTCATACCGCAGGCATTGTAAATTAATACCTGAGTGTAGTAGGTATTAAAGGTTATGAGCTAGCCAGGAAGAAGCCCGGATATAAATCCCATAGGACACCTATGGGATGAGTTGAAGAGCCGAGTCAGAGTTAGAGATCCTGCTCCGGAGACGCTTGACCCTCTCAAAACAGTTATACAAGAAAAGTGGTATTACAAACCCACAACCCGCATAAAAGCAGTCATTAAGGCCTAGGGAGGAAATACGAGATACTGAATAAACTTTTTTTAATATATCTTTTTGTTTGACGTCCTTGTTTCTAACATTTTACAAATTCTTCTTAAATGGGAAAAACATACCTACCTGTTGCACAAAACACGATAGCTAAATAGATTTAATATTAATTTCAAACATTAAAATTCGTTGAACGATACCTTATAACATCCGAAATTAACTGGCATAATTATTTTTTTGTTTAATTTAAAAATATACATAATACATATACAAAACCAAACTTCCGAAGTGTTTAGATTTTTTTGATGAAAAGTGAGTTTGCTTTTTTGTTCCGCTACAACACCTTAACAACTGAAGCAATCATAAAACACGTTTTCAAGGATACAGAAGAGTTCATAGAGCGTACAACTTTCATCTCGAAAAAGTACCGTTCCCGAGGGATAGGAAAAACCACTTTCACGTGATCGAAGCCGCGGGCAAAAGCTTTCTTGCTATATATGACTACTAAAAAGTATAGTAGTACTCGAAATGATGGCTTGCAAACTCTGTTCTTTTTTATTCGCACCCTTCCCAATGTAGCATTATTATTTTGTTGTGTTATTTTTTTTCACAATTGGAAACTATTTAAAAATAACTTATCAACTAGATACCTACTTCCTTACAATAATAACGCCTATTGTTCGATGATTAGATTCAGTGTGTCAGCTGGGACAATGAACTCTATAGCGTTATATGAATACGTAGTTAGATCAGGTTTAAATAAGCACTGACTGTGTAAGTAATGTAATACAACATTTAAATAGTTGAAAGTACTTATTTAAAGGTACATTAATACTTAAAATTAAGAATGCCAACAACTCACATTAAATTAATACATAAATAGTAGGTATTTTATATTTAGGTATCTTGGGAGGTCAGATATCTCCCAAGGTACCTTATAATTATAAATTTAAAAAATAGGAAAGTATAATTCATTAATGAAAATAGCTTAGTACCTATTTAGCGAGAAACAAACGACGAAATTGTGTCTGTGCAACATTGTGGTCACGCACGCGTTTTAGACCTCGCAATGTTTCTTTAAAAAAGAAGGCATAAACGCTATTTCACATTTAAAACGTCTGCGGATTACTTAATTACATACCTTCTTAGATGAGTCCACTATCTTAAGATTTCTATCAAGGTCTTTTGTCGCTAACTTGCCGAACCAGGCCTTGACCCTCATAGGACATAAGATAAATACGCCATTGCCATACTTACACTGTGGATTATTTATATGTAATTAAGAAAAACATGAACAAGTTAAGCGGTTTAAGTAGTATCCATCCGGTTGCGAAACCAAAACAAAGGTTGTTAAACATGGCAGGTCCAAGAGCATTATTGTTTCGCTACAACATTACGTCATTCGTTACAGAACGTAATCTGAATAATGTACACCTACCTACATACATACCTAAATGTAGACGCAAACATAATGTACCTAAGTATATTAATAATTGCATCTAGTGTTTGAGCGTTAAGAGCGATAAGGTCATCCTCTATGAGCATATACGCCATAGGATAATACAAATATAAGCGCATACGTACCTACAAGGTCTCATTTAATCTTTGTACTTTGGATTATAGATTTTTGGACCTCAAACGTGTTTTAGACCAAAAATGACTAAAAATGGGACATCTCAAAATACATACAACAATTCTTCAAGGTTTTCTTTTAGTTAAACATTTAATAGGTAAATAAGATTACTTTACGTAGTAGCGCTGAGGCTTTTCCGTGTCAAAGGCATTCGATTTGAGACCTCCGCGGCTGTGACTGTCATTTGTTTAAAAGTAAACGAAGCTGCATTTGCTTAAATACGCAAAGTAACTTATAAAATAACCTTAACCCTTTGTTACCTTTGCAATACATCGATATGTCGGTAATAATCTAGTACTTATTGTGCTACGTTAGTAAACTACTAGCTATTTATCTTTTAACCAAAAGAAGAGGCAATGCCTTCTGGGTGGCTTGCCCCTTCTCTTTGGTTAAGACGTTACTGCTTTTGCTAGCCGGTGCGGTTCGTAGTCCTTGATTTTTTACAAGAGTGGACGTAGCTTAATATAAATAGCCGTTCGACCTTAACTACTAACTAACTAGTGAACAATGGGTTAGTTGGAGTAACGAAACCTATAGACATTTACAAAGCTAGGTGGACGACTTCATAGTCATTTAATTTTTATTTTAAGAAAGTTGCTGCGGTTTAGCACATACTGGCAATTTTTTCTTTTTATAAAATAATAAAAAAATGTTGTTCTCATACATTTACTTACTTTTTGGTCTTTAATCGCTTTAACTTGCTTGTTGAGGGCATCGCGTGCTGTTTGTGCACCCCTGTCTATAAACACAGTTCCCCACAGCCACGTTGCAGTGCCAAAAGGAACGAGGTACTGCAATGAACGTTTTGCAACTACCGTGCAGCGGGACATCAGCGGCCATATTACCGCCAAAGCTAAAACAAACATTATTACTTTATTTATCACTTTCTTTAATAATATTAATAGTTTATTTGCCTTAAGTATTGCGCAGAAGAAATCTTATAACTAACCCATGTTCCAAACACTTAGTCAATATAAAAATATTTAAAAATTTTATTCATAGTGATAAACGATGAATATAATTGAATTAAATTACAAAACAAATTGCAAAGGAAACGTCCAGTAATAACTCATAATATATTTTTCAACGCACTTGCTCATAAAGTGCTTCTTATTTCACCGCAATTAGGCACATTATCACACCTATAATAAAACTGACTTTCATTGCTATTATTCACAAGTGAGTTAAAAAGTTTTTTTTTTATTGGTTGAGTTGCTTTGTTCTTAAAAAAGTTGTGATACAAAAAAAATGTCTTCAATAGTACAAATAAATTAATGTATCTATATATGCTCATTTCATGCATTTTCGTATTTAAATAGATAATTTCAACTTGTACGTACTTGTTGTAAATAAAACTTTCGCTCAAATATAACTTTTATTATGTCTGTAATAAGGAAAACTTGAAATTCCCCACTTTGTACGTGGCTAAACGCTATCCGCGAAAAGCCAAAAAAAAAAGAAACCTCATTCTTTTAGTCTATGGCCATATCAGTCATCATATCAGTATCAGTGGCGAAGTACATCCAATGATTGGATTTCACACGAATAATGAACCATCACAAATAACAATAGAACATGAAAGTATTTCAGTAAATAATCTATGTGATGAGACCGCTATGCCATCAAAAACAGTCAATTATAATTTTAGTAACTGCACATTTACTAATTATTTTTCTAAATGAACTTTTGTTAGTAGTAGTAGTGTTTTGAAAAACATCGTATGAAACACGTGTGTATTGATGATTACCGTCCTCGGCTATCTTAAGATCCTCACCTAACGGCTCGAGTCTCAATGGCGCCTCAGCGGTAATCATCAACATCACACACTTGTACCATGATGTACTAATATCAGTTAAATGAAATTAAATTACCTACGAGTGATATTCATATATTCACTAACACAGTAAAAAGATTGATTTATAAGCCATTTTCTTAATTGACTAGTAAAGATACGATTTGGTAACATGTGACACACATGTGATAACATTTTTTTCTAGATCTCTAGTATTTCGAGGAAAAACATCCCTAGCTTTTTGAAATAGGCTAGAATTCTGACGAACAAATTTGACACATTCAAAATTATACATAAAGTTTTTGAATAAGGGTTTACAAGACTCCCATGGTGGTACATGATCGCCCTCACACATTTTTTATGTGCCTGGAATGCTCTATTCACGTGTGCGGAGTTGCCCCACTAAGTAATTCCTTACAGAAGTGACTATGAACAAGTTTTTCGTAAGTTGTAGAGAACAAATATGAGTTTAATTTATTAAGTTTTGAGCAATTTATTATATCACTAATTAGTGTATTAATCTGTTACGGAGCGCCTCTTAATTATGTTTAATGTTAATAGATAAACCGACCGAGAAGAAAGTAGAAAATAAAATAATAATGGAGGCGTTGTGTATAGGTTTTGGGGCGATTTGTAATTTAATTTAGGAAGACTTAGACACCGACTGAGCTCTCGACTCTCGATTACAGCTTGTGAACATTAACTAATTTTAATTCAGAGATTGCTCAAAGTAACTCGGTTCTATTTTTCTCTCCGTGTACTTCATAAATCTGTCCTGTTTTATTGAATAAATAATATATAAACTTTCGCATTTTAATACCTATTACTATTCCTAGATAAATATTTTTTGTAGATAATAGACCGCGGGCAATCATGTCTAAGCAAGTTTTTTAAATAACCCGATTTGTGCATTCCTGTGTCAATCGGCTGGGTCCTGGAATACTTGCTCATACTTGTTGAGTACGATTGAGCGTCGAGTGAGATAAACGAGTTTATGCATTTTTGTCTTATTCCTGTCGGTGCGTGCTGCTTATGCAATCCTATATAAACAACGTAATGTTTATATTATTTTCATTTGCGGTTTTTGCGCGTAATAGATAATCAGTACTAAAGTTCAACACTTACGTATTTCTAAAAGAGACAGCAATACTGTGCGGAATATATTAAATTCGGATTCATTGAAAATCCGACAAACCCATTGCCGCCTTTGTGTCTTCCATGTTTAAAAACATTTTCGAATGAGCCTTCAAGACTGCAAGATCATTTGAATAAAATGCATCCAAATAAGACAAGAATGTAGCATATTTTCTAGACCTTTTTTTTTTTTTTTTTTTGTGTGTGGAAACCCCCACGGGTCATCACCTAAGATGGTATGTCGGACTCGAACCGACTAAAACCACACAGTGTTCCGACATGGAGTCTTCTGGCCGGGGCCTCAGGTGTACCCTAGGAAGGAAATCCGTGTGAACCCCGACAGACTTGGCCGCCTGGTAGAGGCGACCCCGCTATAGCTTAATCCTCTGATTGCAATAGGCGTGCGTGGAACACGTCGCGCCACCATCTTGGGCCTGCTTCTGCTAGGACGACGGATAGCCCTGTCCATCGCCCCCAGGCTAGCGCTCATGGAGGCCGGAGATCATTTTGCGCTCTCCGGCGCCTGGTGCGTCTACTGTGGGACGGAAGAGTGCTACTTATCTCCCGTTCCCTTTCCGCCGCTTCCTTGGCCTGCATCACTACCTCACAAAATGAAGCAACGGAATTCCATGCTCTCTCGCTCTGGACCATGTGCATAACCATGGTCTCCAGCGAGAGGCTACCCACGCCTATAGCCGCCACGAGGTTGGAACGCTCCTGCACCCACGCAGAGCACTCTACCAACGTATGGAGTGCTGTATCCTCGCGGCAGCCCCCGCAGTGCTGGCACACAGACGTTGGCTCCCGGCCTATACGACACAGGTACTTTCCGAAGCAGCCGTGTCCAGTGAGCACCTGCGTCATTCGGTAAGAGAGAGCGCCATATCGTCTCTCCAGCCAATCCTCCATGAGGGGTCTTACCGCCACAATAGTGACGTGCCCTGCGCTAGGTCACTCAAGTCGCTCTTTCCACTGAGCCATGAGTACCTGTCGAAGCTGAAAACGTTGCACCTCAATTTCCCGAAATGCAGGTCCCAAGCCCTCCTCTTGTGCCTCCCTGCGCCACTGATACAGTGTCGCAAGGCATTTCGCTTCCAGGTCCCATGGCGGAGTTCCGGCTAGGAGACTCGCCGCCTCAAAGGAGACCGTGCGGTAACCTCTTATGACCCTGACAGCCATAACCCTTTGAGGGCGTCGTAATATTGTCACATTTTGGGCCGTCAGGGTATCTGCCCAGATTGGGGCCCCATATAGGGCCATGGACCGCACGATTCCAACGTAGAGTCTCCTACAGGAGGTTTCGGGCCCCCCCAAGTTGGGAAGGAGCCGCGAAAGTGCGGCCGCCACTCCCATGAGTTTGGGGGCCAGACTCCGGAAGTGAGGTCCGAAGTCCCATCGGCTATCGAGCACGAGTCCCAGATATTTCATCGAGGACTCGATGCCAATGCGAACACCTCCAACAATAGGGCTGGATCCCCTAGGTAGTCCCTTTCTGGGCCCGTGAAAACAAAGGGCCTCAGATTTGTGGAGAGCTACCTGTAGACCCAGCCGCCAAATTCTTGTAACGACTTGAGCGACCCCGGCCGTGGCCTTTATGATCGCATCGCGGTGCGTCTTGCCCCTCGCCGTCACGAGAGTGTCGTCAGCATAGCAGGTTACTACACTACTACACCTGGCAAGGGTACACCGCGTAGCACCCAGTCGTAGCCGATGTTCCACAAGAGAGGGCCCAGCACCGAACACTGCGGAACACCGCACGACATTTTTCGCCGACCGTATCCTGCCCGAGTCGGGTAGATCACGGCTCTATCTGAGAGATAAGCCCCGACAATGCGGCGGAGGTAGGGAGGCACGCCGTGATAGACGAGTGCCTCTGTAATGCACCTCCAGGGCAAGGCGTTGAAAGCGTTGGCGATGTCAAGAGACACCGCCACCATCACCTCACCCCGATTAACTGCTTCCTCCGCCATGGCCTTGACGCGCATGATCGCATCCACGGTGGAGCGCCCCCTGCGGAAACCAAACTGGTTATCCGCCAGGTCCGGCCCCACTCCAGAGAGGTGCTCAACGAGGCGACCCGCCATGATTTGCTCAAAGAGACGG
The DNA here is from genome assembly GCA_947561695.1 of Tyria jacobaeae. Taxonomy (NCBI): domain Eukaryota; kingdom Metazoa; phylum Arthropoda; class Insecta; order Lepidoptera; family Erebidae; genus Tyria; species Tyria jacobaeae. The sequence continues at coordinate 9,769,305 of OX387208.1, read as the reverse complement.
AGACTCTGCCGGGCGCCCCGCCTTACGGATTAGAACCAGTTTCCCTGTCTTCCACAATGTCGGAAACTGGCCCCTCTCGATACATGCGCTAAAAAGTCCTCTTAGTCGGAGTTCGAGAGCCTGAAGGGCAAGGACCCAAGCTCGGCCTGGAATGCCGTCGGGTCCTGGGGCGGTGTTCTTGGACTTAAGCCGTAACACCGCTGCCCTTAATTCTACCTCACTGACTTCGGGCACGCCATCATCATTGTGAGCGTCAGGCGCTTGAGGCAGGGCCATCGCTAGGGGAGTGTGTTCCACCGTCTGTGATGGGAACAAGGAGCCCACGACATCCCCAAGCAGTTCTGGGTGAAGACTCTGGGTTAGCGGGGGTGCTGGTGGCCGTAGTTTGCCCCTGACCAGGAGATAGGGGCGCCCCCATGGATCTCGGTCCAGAGTCTCCAATAACTCTTGACGGGTCTCTCTTTTGGCCCGCTTCATCGCCGCTTGAAGAGTTCTTTTGGCCTCCCTGTAACCCTGAAGTAGCCCCGCCTCGCGTGTTGTCGCATCATCTGGACGGCGACGCCTCCTGCGGAACCTGGAGTACTGGCGGCGAGCGAATATACATTCTTCGCGCAGCCTAGCTATCTCTGGGGACCACCAGTACACCTGGCGTCTCGCAGGTCTGAGCTGAACTCTAGGCATAGCCGCATCACAAATGTGCGACATGGCCTCCCGGAACCATTCTGCCTCTGCATCGACTTCGACAGGCCTACCCGGTGCAAACACCCAGGCCTGCACGATGGACGCCTCCAGGAGGAGCTCACGATTTAAGCGCTTCAGCGCCCAACGTGGTCCAGAAGGAGCCACCACGACCGACGCATCAGAGATTAGAGGAGAAACGCTGAACCGAATATAGCTGTGATCGGACAACGTCTCCACCTCCTCCATGACGCGCCAGTCCCAGACACGGCGCGCTAAAGCAGAGCTTGCAAACGAAATATCGACAATTGAACTGCCCGGGGTTCCGTCGCCACGTGCGTGCTGACGCACGCACGTGGCGACGGAACCCCGGTTTAGGAGGACTAGACCACACGATATGGCCCACTCCTCCAATGCCTGGCCCCTTGCGTTTGTAGCAGAGGAACCCCAAGCCGTAGACTTAGCATTGAAGTCCCCTAGCACAAGAACAGGGCGAGGTCGACACCCTTCGGCGATGACGGCGAGCTGAGTGAGCCAATTCTCAAAGTCTGCTAGAACACGATTCGGCGAAAAATAAACGGCCACGACTGCTATTTAATTAAAAGCTACCGCCACGCATCCCCGTCTCCTTGCGATAAGCGTAAAGGGAGAGGTCACAGTGGAGGTACCGCGAACGATTGCCGCCAGGCCGTCTAGATCCCCAGCCCAGATGTCACCAGGAGGAATAAAGTACGGCTCGGCGATCACAGCGATATTAACTGACCACTGCGCCATGCTCTGGAGCAGAAGATCCTGAGCATTCGCGCAGTGATTTAAATTCCCCTGAAGGATGCGGACCTGCATATCCATTAAAGGGTATCCATATCCGCACCGCATCGAGAATTTGGTTGCTGTCCAGTGGCACCCCCTCTCATTTCCTGAGGCTGGTGAGCAGATGCTTTGGCCCCCGCCTTAGGCTTTGATGTGGAACAGGCTTTGGTACCTGCCCGGTGATTAGCCGGTTTGCCTTCGGCTGTACATTTAAAGCATGATGGTGGGGCATTGCAGGCTACAGCTTTATGTCCAGGTTGGCTACAGCGGAAACACCGGTCTCCCACTGTGACTTCCGCCATGCATTTCACCCCAACGTGTCCCACAGACAGGCACCGGAAGCATCTGTTTTGGCGGGGCTGTAACAACCGCACCTGCGCCTTCAGAAAGCCGCCAATTAAAAGGTTGCGGCCGTCTGCTACTTTCTACGCTACTGCAACTGGACAGCTAATTACTGCCGCCCCTAGACCGCCAGGACTGAAACGAATTAGCCCGGCCTTTATTTGATCTAGAGGGCAACTACCGACACCTGCCACGGCAGACACCATTTCATCCGCTGTGACCGAGTCGTCCAGTCCCGAAATGTGCACTTCTGCACATTTGATGGGCCTGGACACACTTACGTCGGCGGCATCCAGCGACTCCGTCAGCTTAGCTGCGAAGGCGTCAGCTTTGGGGCCACTTGTGGCTCCGGGAATCTCCAATAGACGGGCTCCAGTGCGTGTGGTTTTACACCGTACCCCGTCAATTTCTAGCGCCTTTAAATCTACAGAGCCCTTTGCTTGCTTAAGGATCTCTGCATATCCTATTCCCCTCTCTGTGGCTTCCGTCGTCAAAGTTAAAACGACAGCCGTTGAGCGCGGGGCACGCAAGTTTTTGGGTGCTTTCGCCGCGTTGTTCTTGGCGGCTTTTTTAGCCAGCTGTTTTTGCTTCTTCTTTAGCTTCTTTTTCGCTCCCACTACTTCCCAGTTCTTTTCTTAAGACTTCTGAGTTGAAGCCACGTCTGCCGCATAGGAAGAAGCCTCTGTTTTCTTTCTTATTCTTCTCTTATTCTCTACAGCGGTAGTTACAGAAGAGGGTGCTGTAAGAGTCTCTGGGCCGGCCACCTTTTCATTTATTGGGGTATTATTTTTTTTTTTTTTTTTTTTTTATACTATAGGGGGACAGACGAACAGACGGGTCACCTGATGGTAAGTGACACCGCCGTCCATGGACAGTTGCAACTCAAGAGTCGCAAGTGAGCTGCCCGCCTTTGAGGGTGATGAGGGATGGGGGATGCAGGGAGCGGAAAGAAGAGAGGAGGGATGAGGAGATGGAAAAAAGGAGAAAGGAGATGAGGGGAGAGAAAAGGGGGGAGGGGGAATTGGGCCTCCGGAGACCTCACTCAATTCGGGGAAATGCAACGCAAGCGTTACTTCACAACCGGTTTTCTGTGAGGCCGTGGTATCGCACCGGTCGAACCGGCCCATTCGTGCCTAAGCATGGCTCTACCACTGAAAATTAGGATTATTAGGACTTCCCTTAGCCACAGCTGCGTAAGATGCTGATCTGTGTGCCGCCAATGCAGGTCGGTTTTTGCCACTTTCCATAGCAGAGATGCGCCGCATAATGCGCTCCTCCATGTCCGCCATTAGTCTGGAAATGCCAGCATCTGGTGTCTCTACCGCCCTCTGTGGACGTGTCTCCATCTTATCTTTCGCATTCCGTTCGTTACGCCCGCTGCGGATTTTTTCTTGTAAGGCGCGCATCTCGTCTTGAAGCTTTTTGTTGACTTTTTCCGAGTCAGCCAGGCGTGTTTCGAGCCAGGCTACGCACTGACGGAGCTGGGCCGTTTCCTCAGAGGAAGAAATCTTTAAAAGCGCCTCCGTCGCCTCTTTTCTTGAAGAGGCAGCATCGGTCAGCACCTTTCGACAAGTGGTTTTCGGAACCTTGGGAAGACTAGCCACTCCTGTGATCCACTTTAATGCCTCGTTAATTTGCCCCTCCAATTCAGGAGCCAGGCCACCCTCTACGACGGGAGTCCTGTTTGCTGCTAATCCGCGTAGCCTACCCCTCTCTCCCGTTTTAGCAGCAATGTTTAAGAACAGATTTTTTAGTCGCTGTTCCCCTTCTTCCTGTAAAGCTTTTTCAGCGGCTCGAAGATCTGCTGCCTCTTTACGAGCCTTGGCGGCACCGATGTACGCGCCAGTCGTAGGTGGTCGACCTCTCCCTCGTTGTGCTTTTGGCACTTTGGCGATTGGTAAGGTGTCATCAGCTTCGCTTGAGGAGGGCGTATCTAACCCTGAGCGGCTTTTGCTCTGTCCATGTTCGGGATTTCTTGAGCGTGGTCGTTTTCCACCACGCCTAACTTTTGGATTAGCACCCCAACTTGCCTGGCTCTTTTCCGACTGACTGTCAGACATCGCCATATCAACGTCCTCTCTCCCTGTTATCGCGGCCTTCACGCTTGTTTCGGTGGTCGATTTGCCACTGACCGACGGGCTGTTTGGGCATTGGTTGCTCCCCCCAGAATACGACTGGGAGCTGCCGGAGCCGACTGGCTCCGGGAGGGATTCCCCAAACGACAGGCGTCTGGGACCCTCCTGGGTAGGTACTTTCGTATTAACTTCTGCCATTATATATGAGATTTACGTCCTCCGACAGTGACGCCCTCGGGACTGAGTTCCCCTCAGCCATTCATCCCATTACCGGGCGTCAGAGCGTGGGATTGGGGTTATTTTTTATAGAGGTTTTTCTTCCTCGCGGTCCCGGAGAACCACCGGTCCTGTCAGTTCAGGATTACGGCTTGGCCGGAAGATAACCTGTGCCAGACCGATGTCTACCGTCTTTGAAACGATCAAATGACGGTAGACCCTTCCGCCCCGAGTAGCAATTTTTAAGGAGGCTTACTTCCTCATCACTCCAAGAAGTCGTCTCCGTTCTCGTCAGTTCGGGCGATCGGTGATCTGCATCAGATTGTAACCGCCGCCCTGTTATGATGTTTTTTATAGAGGTTTTCCATCCTCGTAGCTCTAAAAAGCATCCATGCCTGTCCACTAGTGGATAGGTTTCCGGGTGGGCCGAGCGGAAGTCTATATTAGACCTGTGTCCTCTAACCCTGAAATGGTTCAGTGTCAGCCAACCCGTCGCCCCTTAATCGTTCCTTCCCATCTTACTTCTGCTTGAATCAGAGGAAAGGCGAAGAAACGTAGAGCGGCCTTAGAGGAAAGCCCCTCCTCGCCAGAATATTAGCCGTCGGCGACAGCGGCCCACTCCAGAGGGAGAAATTAAAATAAGCGCCATCGCCGACGTTGCCCAGGGTGCACCACGGGGAGGTTTTCAGGCTAGCACCCCATATTTTCAAGACCTAGAGAAGTAGCATAATACTCAGCCAAGTGTAGCAAAACTCTTTTCAGCTGTTGCTAAGAAAGATGAGGACGCACTTCGAGCATCGTACAATATCTCTTTGTTAATTACTCAAAAAGGCAAACCACAAAACATCGGAGACGAGTTAACTTTGCCAGCAATAAAGGAAGTAATAATTACGGTGCTTCATAAACCGGCCGCAGATATTATCCGAAAAAATCCTTTGAATAATAATTCTGTGCAAGACGAATTTATAAAACAGCTGAAAACATTGAAGAATCATTGCGCAAGCATCTGAGGACTAGTCAATTCTCAATTCAGCTCGATGAGACCACTTTACTAACTAATGAAGCATTGTTGCTGTCTGATGTGAAGGTGTATTAAAGATAAGAAAATATCTGAAGAACTATTGTTTGCTAGAAATTGAGACCTATACAAAAGGCGAAACCATATTCAATACATTGGAAAAGTTTTGTGATGAGAAAGAGATTCCCTTGAAAAATATTATATCAGTTGCTACGGGGCATAAAGGCTTCATAGCGTACTTAAAAAATTTAAAATCCAGATGTCCTTGTTGTACATTGCGTTATTCAGAGACAACATTTGGTTGCTAGAAATTTAAGTGAACGACTATTTCAATCACTGCAATATGTCATCAAAGCAGTCAATAAAATCCGTAACAGCCCTTTGAATGATAGATTATTTCATCGGCTTGTGTTACTAATGACGAAGATTTCAACCGTTTGTTGTTTCATATTGAAGTTCGTTGGCTATCAAGAGGCTATTGTCTGACTCGATTTTACAACCTGTTAGACTCTGTGATAGAGTTCTAGGAAACTAAAGATACAGAATTGCGCAACAAGCTTATTACATCAAACATTATATAGCTTACATGACAGACCTGTATAAAATGCTCAACGACATGAATCTCCGACTGCAAGGGGATGAACTAAATTTAATTAAAACAAAAAATGTCGTTGCTTTCGCAGCCAAACTGCTTCTACACAAAAAGAACATGGGAAGACGTGAATTTCACAATTTTTCGAATTTATCAGTATCTTATCTGTTTGCCTACTGCCAACATTTGGAAAACCTCAACATTGACTTCACCGAACGATACCAGGACATTTTGAACTTGGAAATACCAGACTGGGTGTTGGATCCGTTTTCAAATGTCAACACAGCAATATCACCTCAGCTGGAAGAAAAACTTGCAGAATTTACGAAAGAAGAAATAAAAATCAAGTTTAAAAATTTTGCGTTTCAATAATCATTCTCATTGGCAGGTGTAGCCCGTAAAAGTTAACTTGACACCTGCGCGCCGTTGTGTACTACCTAATGCGCTCAGGTCTCAAGTTAACTCTTGCGGGTTATAGCAAACGTCTCGTTTAGAATGAAATTTTTATCTCCGCTAATATAGCTCACAAAGATTAATTTAATTTGAAGTTATAGTGGTTTTTAAGTAGGTGTAAAAATGGGGGCGCTAAAAAATAATTCTCAAAGTGGGCAGTATGCAAAATAAGTTTGGGAACCCCTGCTTTAGATGGACAGATGCAGTGGATTTTAAAATTGGACAGTTAATAGGTGTACTTAGATGTTTAGCTTAGAAACAATTTACATAATAATAAAAGGGAAATTTTAATTAACAAAAGAAATATATACTTATATACACATATATATATACGTACAAATACTACTACAAACAATACACATACACACATATAAAAAAATAATATATGCAAATATCCAGGATTGCAAAAAAAGTGCAAACAAGGTAGATACGCAATCTTCTCAGTGATCCTACAGATGCAAAAACTTTTCAGCTATTTTCCAGTAACTGTAGGGTAACTGTAGACATTTTTTATCGATAATACCCAGATTCCTTACTCTGTCGCTAATCTCTGGGTAAAATCATGCCATTAAAAGTAACCTGAGGGAACTTTGAACTTTTTACAGGATTTACAGTCAGACCATGTTGTGTACTCCAATTAGCTATGTGCTTTAAATCTTTATAAACAGTTTCGAGTGCTTCCACTATTTGTTCAAGAGGTGCCAATATATAGATTTGCAAATCATCAGCGTAAAGGTGTTAGAATGAAAGAAGTTTAAAAGATATAGGTTTGATAAAAATTGTGACGAGTAATGGGGACAAAACGCCACCCAGCGGCACACGCACGAAGTACAATAGTGGTAATTTCCGCTAAATACTGGACTGTCCATCTTTGGTGTGGACTTCTCGCTGTGAGATACAGATCACATTTTGGAGTTGAGTTTTTCAAGTAGGGGTTTGCGATCTCACTTGTCGCTGTGGTTCAAACTCAGTTAGTTTCAGCTTTAGCAATTGTTTTTTTACACAAGACTCGACTCATTCTAGATTATAATTCCTATACGGTATCGGTAATCGGTAAACTCGGAAAGATCACACATTCTCGTGTGGTTTGTTGTAATAAATCCAAAGGGATTTTATCTGGTAATTTTCGTTTGCAATAAGAAACAGTTTTCCTATCGGCACCATCCTTTTTGAAATTCGTTAGAATTCTCTTAGCCACTATTTTGCCAAAAATAATAATGGTTTGATCTGACCTTGTTATCGTCTTACGACTTAGCTTGATCCTTGCTTGAGACTGCAACCCAAGAGACTGGTTTCTCCAACCCCGATCACACGATATACTTCCTCCAGGCAAAACCGATGCCCTGTTCTCCTCAAAGGATCATATTTAGTGGAGCGAGCTCTTAATTATGTTTAATGCTAATAGAGTGAACCGACCGAGAAAAATAATTAATAATGCGTTTTATGTTAAAATCTACAATTAATTCTACGGCTTATAACGTTTTATCTGTAAACACTAACTACTTAGCAGAAGCAGGCCCGAGATGGTGGCGCGACGTGTTTAAATCAGAGCTTTAAACCATAGTGGGGTCGCCTCCAACAGGCGGCCAAGTCTGTTGGGTTCACAGGAAAAAAAAGGCCTCAGGTACCCTAGAAAGATTCTAGGGTACCTGAGGCCTCGGCTTGAAGACTCCATGCCGGGACACTGTGTGGTTTTAGTCTGCTCGAGTCCGCCATACTATTTCGCCCCCGGTGGGGGACCCGTGAGGGTTCCACACAAAAAAAAATGGTTAAGAAATGGTTAAAATGTAAAAAAAATGGTAAATTCTGGTAGGAATGGTAAGTGGTAATGGTATGGAGCTCGGGCTGGTTAATGGCGAACTCATTAATTATAGATTCTCAACGCGTACCAAATATGCGTATAGTGCACATTTGGTTATCGCTGAGCAGTTCAGTTGTGTAGCTATGAACAATGTCATTAATATATTCATCTGTGTTAGATTTATTTGAACATGTCACTATAATACAATATTCTATATAATTATATAGAAAGAAAGAAAGAAAAATCAAGAAAAATAATAAAAAACATGAGCCTTATCTATGGTGCCCAAATCTGTGCATCTCCTTAAGGCATCTGTGTTTTTATTTATCTGTGGACACAAGTCTTTTGATTATTACATTCACATGTTTACAACTATGTATAAATAATAATTAACTTATATATAAATATTAGTCATAACATTTTTCTTTAAATTGTTACCTAATTGATTTCGCTCGTCTATGTTGATTGGGGAAGCATTCCACAACCGCACAGCTTCAACAGTTACTAATTGATCTTTAAATTTAACTTCTGTATTTAAGACAATTTTTCTACTGGAGTATATTTTACGCACAACGTGCTTTTAAAGCAATTATTGTGTATGTGTTATGCATACTATTTATAATATCTAAAACAAAACCATAACTAACTGAATGACGTATATGATCGAGATAGGAAAGTTAGAAGAAAGTACTTTAGTAGGTACTCCTTGATATTTTTTTCTATATTATTCCTTGGTATTTATCCTAAGAAGAAGGTGGCATTGAAGTTAAAGAGCATGTTCTCTCATATTCAACTACAAAATGTAATGACTGCAAGGTTATTAAATTACTTTATATATAATATACTAAATATAAATATAACATAATAATAAGTCCACTTGCCAGAGGTGCTTCTTACGAAGGTATCGTGATGAGATTTTTTAGCAAAATAAAAACAAAATGTTTCTTAAACTCAATTACCGTGATGTCAAGCAGGAATATTATTACGAGCCCCGATGCAAAATAGTTCGTCTAGTGTGAAATTTTCTCTGTGAGATTTTTTTCTAACGTCATTATTTTTATATATCTATATAAAATATTAAGCTGGTCTACTATCACATGTCGCGTTACTTATGTCATTTTTTAATTATGAACCAATAAACTATTTTAGCTTCTCAAATTTATACATACCCTGTTTTAAATTCGAAGAAGTTATAAGCAAAATAGTTCGTCTAATTGTTAATCGATGCAAAAGAGTTTGTCTATCGGTGAGTTAAATAAGATTATTCCTTCTTTGTACAATTATGTTGCATAATTTAAATTTGTAAAAATAATTCTGTGTCGTTTGTCAAGTGAGACAGTATAAATTCTGACAATTTCAGTTTTTTCATTAGCTTTCAAATAATAATGGGTCGTGTGTGAAGAGCTTCGAACGCAAATAGTTTGTGGGATCGATGCTGGCAAATCAAGTTACCAAATATCTAAAGACTTGATACTTCCCAGGTCTACAGTCCAATTTATCATTCAGCACTATAAAAAGAACAGAACGACTTCTTGTTTGTAGAAAACTGGTCGACCACGCATCACAAGTGCAGTAGAAAACAGAATCCTGAAGAAAATTATCAAAAATAATCGTCGTGCTCGAGCTTTAGAACTCACGGTGCAATGGAAGGACATAATGAGAACGACAAGGAATGCTATAAAAAGAAAAAGGAGTGCTAAAAAGAGTCCTAAAAAGAATGGGTTACGGATTTTACACTGTTACCTGTTGACTGCTGTACAAAAGAAAAAGAGGTTGAAGTTTGCTCGTGATCATTTAAATTAGACTTTCGATCAGTGGCATAGTATCATTTGGAGTGACGAGTCCAAATTTGAAGTGACAGTCGGCGATGAAAGGAAAAAAAGTGATTCGGAACAAAAATGAGGCATTTCATACTGATTGTCTCAAACGCAAAGTGAAGTTTCCGGCGTCTCTTATGATATGGGGATGCTTGTCTGCACAAGGTGTTATGCAGTTTGTGGATGGTTCTATCAATGCTGCAAGGTATCAAAACCTTTTGGAAGAGAATTTACTGCCCTCTATTCCGTCATTTAAGCATCAAGATTCCTTCATTTTTTAACAGGATGGTGCTTCCTGCCATACTGCAAGGACAACAAAGACGTGGCTACTGGCGAAAAGCATCCCTACAATCGAATGGCCATCTAACAGCCAGGACTTATCGCCGATTGAAACCCTATGGGGTGGAACAGGTGGAAAATGAAAAAAGTTCTCCGTAAAAATCCATCAAGATCGAAGAGCGACTTAAAGGCTAAACTCTTGGCTGTCTGGGAGTCAACGCCTGAGGATTGTGCAGCGTTGGTTGCAACCATGCCCTTTCGACTTAAAGCTGTCATTGAGAGCAAAGGCGACACAAGTAAGTGGTAGACGAACTATTTTGTGTGAGTGACAAGGGTAGACGAATACTTTTACGTTATGTTTTTTAGATTTTTTTTTTAAATTTTTTATGTTATGTAAAGTCATGAAAGAATTTCAGTTATGTTAAAATAAACTTTAAAATGTTCCTCAAATTGCGGTTTACTTTTTATTAAACGTTCGTAATTATTTTACCAATATTTACTTTCCATATTTTACGCTTTGCACTACTTTCCATACTAGACGTACTATTTTGCATCGGGGCTCGTATAGGTGGATGGAAAAATTATTGGCAATATCAATATTTTTTATACTATATTTTAGTATATATTTTTAATAAATAAATGAGTTATTGGTTATTTTCCAAGTATTTCCAAGTACCAAGTATCAAGTACCATCAGTATTTTGTTCATACTTGTAACGGCATTATTATTATTTCCTAATTATACTATAGTTATCATATAAATACCTACATTTTATATTTACATGACATAAATAATTGGCTAGAGGGCTCAGCCTGTTCTAGGTATATGGGCTGCGACCCGGACCTGCTTGAGTTATTGCTTACACTTACTTTATTCCCTATTACAAAGTGGTACTAAATTACGGATGACGAAATGTGGGCGTTTTCAAGCCCCTGCCTATCGCTTCGGGGACATAGGCGTGAGTGTAAGTATGTATGTAAGTATAATTCATAACTTTGCCTGAGTTTACGGTGTTCGCCTAATCCATTCGAAACCGGCGGAGATGGATACCGACCACTTAAGTTGGGATTAGATCTGGAATTCGCTTAGGCAACTTGTTTTACAGCTGACATAAAATACAAAAATACAAATTTTAGTTATTGTTAGTACCATGTTACACAAAGTGGCAAAGGTTAGTCTGTTTAGAAGTATTAAAACATAAAACAATAATTTCATTTAGGATTCGTAGTAATTTCTCAGAATTCAGAATGCATGACTATGATTAAGCGTCTATCCACAGTTTACTCAATCATCATCACCGATTACAAAAGTAACAGGACACTTACATTATAATATCACAAATAAATTGCATGATGTGTATTATCATCGTAATCATCTAAATTGAGATAGTTACGATGATGAACAATACTTAGCTGCGCAATTTTATAAAATACGGAATAGAAAACAGACAAACAGTCTGTTTTCTATTCTATTCCTTGAAACAACTTAGTTGTTTCAAGTAAGTTGTTTCAAGTCTATGGATGTATGTACCTATCATGTCGCGTCCGAGAGTCTAGGTTTTGACATCTGTGTTAAGCTTTTGTTTAATACTACTTCTACTAATATTGATGTAGGATCAATAATTATAATAAGATCCATAATTATAAGGATCAGTCAATTTCTTCCTTCCTTCCATGCAGAAAGCGGACTGACGGACTGTCAGGCGGTTGCAATATACCGGGATAAATACCTTGGTTCACCAGGGTCATTCTCTGAGGTCAACGGTAACATTAAAGATTGCCCAAATAGTCTTTATTCCCGTAGTTACCACCTCCCCTTCACGTAGTTGAGGAAATAGACCGTGCAAACCTACCTTTACTTAATTGGGATTGGAATGTTATATATCGGACAGTAATATATAGTAAATTGTAACCATTGTTGAGAGAATAAATAAAACATTGTTTGTTTGTTTGTTTATATACACAGACAATCATACAGGTCCCGGATGACGGCATAGGCTTGTCCCCTATTACGTACATAAGTGGGACTAAATTATGATTGGCAAAAAATAGGCGCTAGAGACGCCGCTGCCTACCCCTACTGCAATGTACCGATGTAGGAGTGAGTATATGTATGTATATATTGTATTGCTATATTGCCTACACTATTATTTTAAATGAATTAGGGTTGAATTTCAACCATTAGGCGACCATAACTTTACTGCCTGCAGTCCACGTAAAGACGTATGTATGTTACAGTTTTTTATGATCCATTTCGGGAATGAAAATAACTATTGTCAAGCCCCAAGGACAAATAGAAATCAAAATTAAATATACCATACCTCAAGCATGAAAAATGTCTGATTCATCATTTGAACAATTACCTAATCAATAATAGTATATTGTACATAAATATCTTAGTAATAACGTAGTGGTCCCCTTATTAAATAGTTGTAAATTATGCAAAACCGAAACTACTACATGATTTTTGGAATGACTGCAAAAGGAGGTTTCCACTCCCAAAAATTAACTGTAAGACAGTAATTAAAACACTATAAACAGTACAAAGTACAGTTAAAATTTTCATCAAAGATTTATTTATACTTCCCCGTTTAAACAGGGTGCTGAGGAATGGGTGTCATGTCTCTTCAACACAAAGAGAGGATCCTCCAACCAGGCAAGGCGATCACCGCCAGCCGTTGAATATATAATTGGCGCCATAGCAGGGTGTGGCGGAGTAGTCATGTCTCATGTCTCTCATGTGTCATGTCTCTCCAATACAAATAGACGTTTTTTTTTTATGAGTGGAAACCCCCTCGGGCCATCATCCCACCGGAGTTTTCGGTGGAACGGTGTGTCGGAATCGGATCAACTAAAACCACACGGTTAGAGTAGTAGTAGAGCCATGCTTAGGCACGAATGGGCCGGCTCGACCGGTGCGATGCCCCTCGTACCCCTGCCCCTCGTACTCTGGGGGGGGGCTCAACTGCGCTCTCAAAATCTGCTCGAGGCAAGAGAAGGCATACCATGGCACCCCCTGTCACGTTTACCGTGGATTTTTGTAACATCAGGGGCTTACATTCTAACCTCGACACTGTCCACCACCACCTTGAGACAGCAAAGCCGGCTTGCTTTTTTTTAACCGAGACACAGATATCATCTCCAGCGGACACATCCTACCTCTGCTACCCTGGGTACGGTCTGGCACACTCCTTTATTCCTAAGGCTGGTGTATGCGTGTATGTTAGAGATGATATCACTTCTCGCCGTCTCGGCAATCTTGAAGGTAGGGACCTCTCCATCTTATGGCTAAGTGTAGACTGCGACGACCATCCCCGCATCTACGTATGCCTCTACAGGTCCCATAGCGGTGATGCCGAAACGGACCGACTCATCGGCCACGTCCAAATGGCTACAGACTCAGTGCTCCAGCAGGTCCCATCCGCAGAGATCGTGATTCTTGGCGACTTTAACGCCCATCACGCCGAATGGCTTGGTTCGCGCAAAACCGATCATGCGGGAAGATCTGTTCACGATTTCGCCTTGGCATATGGCTTGACGCAGCTGGTAGCAACGCCTACGCGAATCCCAGATGCAGAAAGCCACGTGCCTTCACTGTTGGATCTTCTGCTGACCTCACATCCAGACGGCTACAAAGTATCCGTTGAGGCCCCTCTTGGCTCTTCGGACCATTGCCTGATTAGGAGTATGGTACCACTCGTTCACTCGCTGCGGCCGCGAGTTACAGGCAGTCGCCGCGTATGGCACTATAGGTCAGCAGACTGGGATGGAATGAGAACATTCTTTGCATCCTACCCATGGAGGCAGGTTTGCTTCTCGCCGGATGATCCCAATGTCGTTGCTGACTCTGTCGCGGATGTTGTGCTTCAGGGTATGGAACTTTTCATTCCATTCTCCCTGATTCCCACAGGTGGCAAGTCCCAGCCTTGGTTTGGTCGAACCTGCAAAGCGGCGTCCCGCCGAAAGCAGGAATGTTACCAAGCATGGGCTAATGCAGCGACAGCACGGGATGTAAAGACCAGCACATTTAAGAAGAAATTTAACTTTGCCTCCAGGTCCCTCAAAAGAGTAATTGCTGGGGCGAAGTCGGCTCACATCGGCAGAATTGGCGAGAGACTAGTGAGTCTCCCTTCAGGAACTCGTGCATTCTGGTCTCTTACCAAAGCTGTCCAGGGGAACTTTTGTAAGCCATCCCTTCCACCTCTGCACATAGGAATTAATTCGTTGGCCCACGACAGTGAAAAAGCCGATCTTCTGGGCAAACTCTTTGCGTCCAACTCGACCCTGGACGACGGGGGAAACGCACCGCCGACCATACCGTAGTGCGAGAGCCGCATGCCGGAAGTCCGGTTTGCAGAAAGGGCAGTGCGTAAAGCGCTTCTTTCCCTTGACGTTCTTAAGTCGAGTGGGCCCGATAGAATCTCTCCTATCGTGCTGAAGACGTGTGCTCCAGAGTTGGCACCGGTTTTAACGCGCCTTTATCGGCTTTCCTATTCTCTTGGCGTAGTCCCGAACTCATGGAAGACAGCTCTAGTGCACCCAATCCCTAAAAAAGGTGATCACTCAGATCGTCCAACTACAGACCCATAGCCATCACCTCCTTGTTCTCCAAGATAATGGAATCCATTATTAACTGCATGCTCCTCCGGTACTTAGAAGACCACCAGCTCCTCAATGATCGACAAAACGGCTTCTGTCGGGGTCGTTCAGTTGGTGATATTCTTGTTTCCTTGACTCACCGGTGAGCACAGGCGATCGAGACCAAGGGGGAAGCGTTGGCCGTTAGTTTGGACGTGGCGAAGGCCTTCGATCGGGTCTGGCACAAAGCGCTCCTTGCGAAGCTTCCTTCCTATGGGCTTCCCGATAAACTGTGCAATTGGCTCATCAGTTTTCTTACAGACAGAAGCATTAAGGTCGTTGTTGACTTCAAGTCTGTTAATTCTGGTGTCCCACAAGGCTGTGTGCTATCACCCACGCTGTTTCTTCTGCATATCAATGACATGCTGCAGATTAGCAGCATCCATTGCTATGCAGACGATAGCACGAGTGATGCCCTTTACACCGGCCGCGCTAACGTTTCTCGGGTAAACGTCTTCGAAAGCCGATCCAAACTTGTGTCTGAAATCGAAACTTCTTTATCAAAAGTTTCAGATTGGGGTCGACTTAACCTAGTCCAGTTTAACCCCACGGAGACACAGGTTTGCGCGTTCACCGCTAAAAAGATGCCATTGTTCGTATCACCTCAATATGAGAGCACTTCCCTAACTGCATCAGCCAGTATCGGAATCCTTTGCGTCGATATATCAAGCGACTTCGCTATACAGTTTCGGTCACTTAGAGGGTAAGGGCATATTAGCCTCGAAGAAGCTTGGTGTGCTAAACAGATCGATCATGCAACTTTATAAGGCGCAGGTTCGGCCGCACATGGAATACTGTTCTCATCTCTACGCAGGTGCACCCCAGTACCAATATCTCCCTCTTGACCGCATTCAACGGAGAGCGACTCGCATCATCGACTGCCAAGATATTGATGATCGGCTTGACACCTTGGCGTTGCGTAGAGATTTAACTTCACTCTGCATCCTCTATCGCTTGTATCATCTAAAACTTCCGGAAACCTCACTAATTTCGGGGAAATTCAACGCAAATGCTGCTTCACAACCGGTTTTCTGTAAGTCCGTGGTATCGCACCGGTCCAGCCGGCCCATTCGTGCCTAAGCATGGCTCTGCCACGTAAGTTTCGTATCGATCCGGAAATACGGCAGGCGACAATTTGTTCTAAAATAGGCTGGTTGTTCGAGGCAAAAAGCTTCTGGAGCGCACAGTGGTGGAGTGCCAATCATCCAGGTGATGGGTATGGATATTTTGTCGCGTAGGACGATGGCGGAAACCGCTATAAAGAAATGGCATACAATGTATACATATATGTATGTATACATACATACACATACATATATACACTCTTCAAAACCGTCGTTTCTGCGCATTCGGCTAAAAAAGACACTCCGCATTATATACTGAGTACAATAAAATGGAAGCAATATTTTAATTAAGTAAGTACTTACCTAAATATATAAATTAAACACAAGATAGCATATAGTGCATTTTAGTCTAAGTATAATTTATTTACTGAACCTTGACATAAATTATAATAAGAATAACGCTACGAGTATTGATAGACTATCGTATCGTTGTTAGCACTAACAGCTGATAAGAATTTAAACAGAAATGTTCAAGTAGATTTTTACCTTAAGGAAATATACTTAAGGTAAAAATGAGGAACTATTAATGGTATACTGTACGAGGCGGTATGTCACAATGGATAGCGTGATCATATGTTTTATATTAGCTTACTTTATAACAGACTGTGGAAACAAATCTTGTTAGGTAATTTTAACCAACTTCGTATATGTAGTTTGGATGACAATGCAATAATTTCAGATAGTTTGTTTGTAGGAGTTGAATTATACACTTGTATAACGTACAATTCAACTCTCGGGGAAAAAGTTTAAAAACGCTATGATAATTTACAGAACGTAGGTACAGTGGTAACGTAAATGATAAAGTAATTCGTTTTACTCTTCAAAAGGAGGGGATCTCTATTCGACAGATTTATTTTATGTGTATGTTATGCGATATCTTCCTACCCTTCATTAAAAATGTTCTGCATCCAGGTTGGTCCCATTTTAATTAGAAAAAAAAAGGCTTTAATGTGGAAAATTAAGGGATGAAGAATAAATATATTTTACGCAATATTTACGTTATTGTGAATCTGTTTCAAAAATTATCTTTGTTGTCTTAATTTTGATCCAGTTTAATACTTTTTCCGATATGATCACTAATGTAAGACCACATTATTCAGTAAACGTACGACGCCTTTAGCAGTTCATATAGTTAAACAGCTAACTAAACCGTGTTATTTTTTGGTGCTTCGTTTACCAAAAAATAAAATCTTGACTGTATATATCTCAAAACTACAATCATAGTTTTTTTTATTGCAGTAAATATCTCAGAAGCATATCTCTGTCATAGAACAAATCAGTGTTGTTTATTTTAAGATAAATGAATAATAAATGTCACTTAAACCTATCTCTGATCTATCTCATTAGCTATGTCACGTTCAAGAATATATGTCGCTTAAGTACCTAATGATAATGATACCCTGACCTATGAAATCGTCAAGTTACTGTGATGGTTGAAATGTTTTTTTTTGCCTACAATACAAAATATACTATCATTAGTTAATTTCTTTTTGAGCAAGTTCAATCATTCTTTGATATCGTCTTTTCTGTGCCACTGGAAAAATGAAATATGCGCATTATTTTGAATACGAATTGTGGCCCCAATGTCGATCATCCGGTACGGTATGTCAACAAAGTGAATGAACCAGGTACCTTAAATAAATAAGTGCGAATGCCTTAACTTATTCTTAATGCACGCAAGTGAGGGCGTTCTGAATGAGTTAGTCAGAATACATTAGTAATAAAGTTATGAGGCAGCTAGATTCTAGATTAAAAGAGCAAAAAACGCATCGAAACAAATGAAGATTTCATAAAATATTAAATGTACACCTTCCCTATCCCTAACATAAAAATTGCATAATGTTTTTTTATTTAATTTTTATTTCAACATTACCTCCTTGCCGTCATTATCATTCTGATCTGATACTATAGAAGACCATTGCTGGATATTAACCTCTCCCAAAGTGCGACATAATATCTAGTTATTTGTAATATAACATTAAAATGTTGGATATTATTTACCTACTTACCATACAGATCTAGACCGCTCTGATGATTTAGTAATACAACTGCTCCCCGACTGTTGTCCACGTTCTCCAGTCCTCGTACTTTCCAGCTCAGGCCGAGTACTCTCGCAAAAGCTCTGAGCAGCGTTGCAGGTATCCTGTTTATAAAATGTACTAAATACTTTATATATATAATTGTAAGTACTTTAGGCAGACTCAATTTTATTAGTTCAATGATATAGTGTATAAGTAACAATGTAAAAATACTGGCTAAGAGATAACACGGCTCATCTTTGGAAGTCATTTATTCTTGTACATCACTAACACTTTTTCTTATGTATAGATCATCTCTTAAAATTTAATTAAAAATAGTCATGGATCATCGAACTCATAGTTTGTTTTTTGGTGTTTTCTCGATAGAGTAGACTGGAGTAGAGTTATTAACTGTGTTCTACAATTTCAGAGTTTGGGACAATGCTATAATAACATGTATAGAAATCAACACTATGATTTTGATTAAGTTAGGTACTTACAAACTGTAAAGATAAGACTAACAAACTGCTTTTGAGACAAGTAGGTACACAGTTCATACCTGTATATAACCGATTAAGTTTAAGACATATTGTGTGTCTGACAAACAACGACTGTAACGTATGAGACTGAAGTGTTGTTGTAACACTTCAGTCTCATACGTTACATGAATGAAGAGTGTGATTCTTCTTTTTCTCTCAAAGTCTCGACAATGATGGAGTTGAATATGCATATAGTTAATATTTAGTTTTACATTTCTGACATAAATATTGTGCAAAATTTGCTGTAAACTAAGGTAAAATTGTCGATTCTGATCTTCTGATAAAAGGTAACAAATTTGTTAAATTCAATAAAGAAATCATTATCAATCTAAGAAATAAACTTATATGAAAGCAAAAATATCAAATATGGTTTTCTTAAAATGAATAGGGGGAAACGTTATTAATTAGTTTTGTTTTTTTTTTTAAAGATCACTTCGGATTTTCCTATATCGCCCACAGTTCAACATTATGAGCAAACAACATATTACTGAAACTTCAATTAATTTTAACTAGGATATTAATATGAATATTTATTGGTGATCGCTTTTACAAAAAAAATACCAATTATATTTTTGAAATGTAAAGTAGCCTTTTTTTTGTGTGGAAACTCCACTAGGGTGTGGAGTGCAGTATCCTCGTGACAGCCTCTGCATTGGTGGCAGGCGCAGACGTTGGCTCCCGGCCTATGCGACACAGGTACTTACCGAAACAGCCGTGACCGGTGAGCACCTGTGTCAGCCGGTAGGAGAGGCTGCCCATCTTGCCTCTACAGCCAATCCTTCATTATGGGTCTGATCGCCACAATTGTAGCGTGCCCGGCGCTTGGTCGCTCAAGTCGTTCCTTCCACTCACTCACTAGGACCTAGTAGAGCTGGGACCCTTGCGCTTCGATTTCCTGAGGCGTGAGTCTCTGGTTCCGCTCCAGCGCCTCCTCAGGTAGAATGCTGCAAGGAGTTTGGCATCCAGGTCCCAGGGGGCTGAACCGGCTAGGTGACTCGCTGGGTGACTCGCTGCTTCGAAGGATATCGTGTGGTATCCTCTAATGACTCTAACGGCACTAGCCCGCTGCGGTCGAAGCATTATTGCAACATTGCGGGCCGCCAGTTTCTCCGCCCAATGTAAAGTTGCCTGGACATTTAACTGATTACCTTTAAAATACAACACTTGCACAAAAAGAGCCTTGATGTACAGAGTAAGTATATATTATAATATTATTAGATATATATTATTATAATATACATCGGTTGGGTAATTTTACTTAATATTTCTTGTAGTAAACTTAAAAAGTAAATTGGCTAAGCACCCACGATCTGCTAATCAGGTAATACATAACTATAACCAACTACTAGGCACTTCACTTGTTTGTAGATACAACCTCAATTTCGTTTGTGTAAAGAGGCATGATATGAATTCAACTCAAGAACTTCCAATAAAGAACCTTGAACTACTTATTTTTATTGCAGCTCTACTCCCTTCCAAATTCTCTACCATGTCACGTATTAGTAGGATGCATTGTTTTAATTCAATGCGGGCAGACAATGACAACATAGTGTTGCTATTATCAGAGAGTTAAATTACTCATAATTCAGATTAAGTTATTGTTTATCTAAACTTCCGTATACGTATCGACAGCTTTCTCCTCCAACCACATTTCCGGAAATAAAATGTCTATAATTTTTGAGTCAGAATAAACTAAGTTAAGTAAGTATATAGATATAAGTATATAGTAAGTACATATATAGCTCAGCAGTCTTCTAGAGCGCGCAAACCACTTGTGATAAAAGCTCTTGAAAGAAAAAACCGGACGATTCCGTGTGGACGGACCGAATGATTGCGTAACACAAGTTGTACTTATGTGGATAGTCGAAATTCCAATGACAGCTACTCTTTTATTATTCTTGTAGTAAAAATCCCTTTTCTTACCGGATCCACAGCAAAATTCCCTTTTTATGTCGGACTTCTACCACCTAAATACGAAAAACATCAGATGCAGTAGCAGTGGTAGAGCCATGCTTAGGCACGAATGGGCCGGCTCGACCGGTGCGATACCACGGCCTCACAGAAAATCGGTTGTGAAGTAACGCTTGCGTTGCATTTCCCCGAAATGAGTGAGGTTTCCGGCGGCCTAAATCCCCCTCTCCCCTCATCTCCTTTCTCTTCATCCCCCCTCTCTTCTTTCCGCTCCCTGTATCCCCCATCCCTCATCACCCTCAAAGGCGGGCAGCGCACTTGCGACTCTTGAGAAGCGGGTGTCCATGGACGGCAGTTGTCACTTACCATCAGGTGACCCGTCTGTTCGTCTGTCCCCCTATAGTATAAAAAAAAAAAAAAAAAAAAAATGTAGCATAACATATAAGCGGAAGACGATATATGTACTTCACACGGCTAAAAGAACCTTCTGGATGTATAGCGGTATCTCCTTACGACCTTTATTAATTTATTTCACTGTGGATTTTCCTCTATGCCATCCAATACGCTCAAATTAAGCTAAACGCATCACATAATAATGGGTGATTTTAACACTGATCTCCTTGAACCCAAAAACCCCCGATCCCGTAAACTCCTTAACATAATTCAGTCTACCAATCTCCACATTTCAGCTCTACAAGCCACTCACAACAACAATACTGGACATGATACTTGGTTAGACATAATCCTAACTTCTTCTCCTTCCCTGATATCCTCTCATGGTCAAAATTCAGCTCCCAGCCTTTCCCATCATGACCTTATTTTCGTCTCCTACATAATTAAGACCCCGAGACCTAAAGTAAAGGTGTTGTCTAGGCGCTGTTTTGCTCGAATGGATGTAGCGAAATTACGCTCGGATGCCTCCAATATTGACTGGGAGTCTCTAATAAAATTGTTCGCGACTTATATGATACTCACGCGCCAGTTAAAAGTGTTAAAATAAAACGTTCACCAGCCCCTTGGCTATCGAGTCAAATACGTACAGCAATGAGCCGAAGGGATCATAGTTTTCGTAAATTTAAAAGGGATCGTTGTGAAGACAACTGGATGATGTAGAAAATAGCTAGAAATAAGTGCAATCAAATAATACGGAACGCTAAACACCGCCATATTCATTCGAATATATCCTCTTCTTCCCCTTCTGACATTTAGAAATTCCTGAGGACCGTGGGTGTTGGAAAGTATCAGCAATACGATGAACCGAGGACTATTGGTTTAGACGACTTGAACCGTCATTTCTCTACATCGCCTTTAATGGCGTCACAAGCCAAGAGTCAGACACTCGATTACGTAAGAGGACTGGCTCGGCGTAACATCAATGCTTTTTTCTTTTCTCCTGTAGCTTCCGACGAGATCAAGAAGACCATTTTATTCATAAAATCCAAGGCTGTGTGCTATGATGATATAAGTCGGTACATGATAATTACGATTCTGGACCAGCTACCCGCAATATCACAACAATTAACTTCTCCTTTGATTCCGGAATTTTCCCAGATGTATGGCGCAAGGCATACGTTCGTCTTCTCCCAAAGATTCCAAATCCAACTCTTCCTAATCATTACCGACCCATATCCATACTACCTTTCCAATCCAAGGTGCTCGACGCATGTGCACACAAACAGCTTTCCAAGTTCACCTCTCATAATAATATCCTCAGACCATATCAGTCGGGATTCAGACCTGGACATAGCACAGTGGCCGCTATGCTCAAAGTGACCAGTGATGTTAGGAGTGGCGTTAAAGATGGAAAGTTAATCGTTTAAGTGCTGGTTGACTTTTCAAACGCCTTCAACAAAATTAACCACCAAATTCTGTTATCTACCCTCACTCACTATATGGTCTCCTCCGAGGCAGTGGAATGGTTCTCATCTTATCTTCTTGGACGTCAACAGTCTGTCCGCATCGATGATTTATCATCAGGTTGGTGCGGTATTGATACTGGCGTTCCACAAGGTGGCATTTTATCTCCTTTATTATTTTCGATGTTCATCAATCTCATTACTCTCGATCTTCAGTGCTCGTATCATTTGTACGCAGATGACCTTCAAATCTATTCCCAATCAGGACCGGACAATTTAGCAGAATCTATCCGCATGGAATAGGGATTTGGAGGCTATAGAAAACTGGTCTCAGCGATTTGGTATAGGAGTTAATCCTTCAAAGTGCCAGGCGATTATAATAGGTAGTCCTCGAATGGTAAGTAGATTGGACTGTTCTGTACTGCCTGCAGTGGTTTTTAATGGATCCAATATACCTTTAAACCTATCAGTCAAGAACCTAGGGTTAAGGATTGACGCTACCCTCAACTGGCAACCTCACATTGCTAGCGTTAGTCAAAGAGTCACCGGGACATTACGAGCACTTTATAGACTTAAACACTTTCTTCCAACCAACACCAAATTACAACTTGTACAAGCCTTAATATTCCCAATCATCGATTATGGTGATGTATGCTACCTCGACCTGAATGCAGATCTGCTCAACAAACTGGACCGACTTCTCAACAATTGCATTCGATTCATTTTCAATCTCCGTCAATACGTCTGCACATCGATCCCATCTGTCATGGCTATACCTATACGTCAGCGACTAAGCCTACGTGCTTTGACTATGTTGTTCAGCATTCTTAACAGCCCAACTTCCCCTTCCTATCTCACTTCACAAGTTCATATGCTGTCATCTAACGACAGCAGAGATCTTCGGTCTTCAAACAACCGCTTACTCCTTTGTCCTACACATAGCTCTTCCCTTGTTCATTCTTCATTCTCTGTTCAATCTATTCTGTTATGGAATTCGCTTCCTCTTGAAATTAGGATGTCCACTAACCGTGACACTTTCAAAGCTAACGTTCGCAAATTTTATTTAAAGCAGTTGGCAGAAATTTCTTCATGACTCCACCTCAAAGAAATTTTATATGTATATATTTGTGTATTTATATATATATATATGTGTGTATGTCTATAGTTTTATGTGAAATAATTAATTATTTATATGTGTGTATATATACTTTCAGTAGGCTCTTCATTAAATTTGTTTGTATTGACCCTCTCTGCACCACCAAAGGGTTGACTGGAAGACAATGCCTCCTGGCATTAAGTCCGCCCCATGCAATAAAATGCAGGAAGTGTAAATAAAATAAAAATAAAAAATAAACGCACAAATCGCACGCCAATACGCACAAATCAAGCTAAATGTTTTATTCATTTTCATTATTCTTTATTGCATATATTTATGTTATTTATAGATACAGCGGTAGCGTAGCTGTAAGCAGTGAAAGAAGATGTAAAAGTAGATATTAATATGCAACAAGTACTGTCCGTAGCGTTGCTGGTAATAGTTGAAAGACTATAAAAATATATTACTAGTGCACTATATACTTATATTTTTGTGTGCCTACTTGTGAGATCGTTCACCTTTTTAAGTCATTAAGTTGTTCTATTCCCGATAATTATTATAATATAACTTTAAAAAGCATCTTATTCGATTGCAAGGCAGGCATGTGTGTCTATTAGGAATAAGATTAAGTAACCATTTAATTGGGATCGAATAAGTAGAGATAATTTATTACGATAAGTATGCAAATAATTATTGTAAGGAATATTTTCTTTGCATATAGATATAGTAATATTTTGATAAAAATAAAATTATAAAAAAGTTAAAGTAAAAGAATAAATAAGTAATTGTGATCGTATCTATAATTTTCGCACAGACTTTCAGAGTTACTTATAAGATATATTGTAGTAAAAGCATTTCAAAGTCTATTTGTATTATTAGTTCTTGAAATTTTCCATCAATCAAGATACATTTCTTACACACAAAAGAATATAAAAAAAACGACACGTTGATAAGATTTAGGGTTTAGGTAGTAGGTGTATAATATATATTTACCGACGCAGAAATTACAAAAATAGCGTATGTAGCACAGATTTGGGCTGTCCATGTCCTTAGAATACCTTTTCCAAAATAATAATAGTAAAGCCGCAAATTTTACTTACTTACTTAGCTATGTAAGATTGTCTATGTATAAAATAGGCTATTCTACATCTTTTTTTAGATATTTTAAAGGGATCTTATAGATTCGATATTGTAACTTGTATTTTTATTTCCCCAAACTAGTATCGCTGTGTGCAAAGAAAAATTGTTTAAAATTTTATCAAAAAATTGTCCCGCCAAACAGTTAGCCGGTACTATCCTGACGTCTAACGTCATACTTAGTTATATAATAGCAAAAACAAAAAACGTCAAATGTGCACAGTACCTCGGGGGATTTTCCTAAAACTGAAAAGAAAATTACAAATAACGATATTGAAACCTTTCACTGTTTAAAAACAAAAACTTGTTTCTGCTGCAGTAACGTCACTCACAAGAAAAAAGCATAAGTGCCAATCAGATAATAAAACTACGGTATTAATTTTGAAAATATAAATAAATCTGATATTTTTATTTTTAAAAGCGTAATTCTTATGGCAAAAACTTTAGAAATAACATACTTTCATAATTTAATTTTGACAGATGTAACCTATTTTTAGGGAAGTTTCATCTATCAAAGTTAATCTATCTATCAGAAGTAATAATATTTTCTAAGTTTCGTTTAGACAATATAAATAAATATATTAAGGTACTTAGATGTGATTATTTAGGTATACTTACAAAGCATTTTTAGGATCAAACGGCTTAAGTAACATAAGTGGTACGGGAGCAGTGGCGAATATCAAACTTAGAACGCTGAATATTGTGAACTGAAAATAATGCAAACAAATAAGCGCATGTAGCACAAAATTATAATATTTAGTAACAAATAGTTTGCAACCTATTTGTTACTGAATGGCGTACCATGCATGGTATGCCATTCATTCATAATATAATAATATATTAAACGTAAATTAATAATTTATAAATGTTACATTCACTTGAAACATACAGTTCAGAACTATTAATTTATATTACTGACCTCATAACTTACCCCTACCTTTTTTTAGTGTGAAGACCCCCTCGGGTCGTCATTCCACCGGGGTTTTCCGTGGAACGGTGTGTCGGAATCGAACCGCCTAATAGGCCGCCTAGCTGATCAAGTAAAGGTCTTTAAAACAAGCTGTATATGATATTCTGTGTGGCTAACAGTAAGGTCGTGGGTAACGAGTTAAGAACGATCTGCTAACATCAATATTTGACCCGCTACTTAGCTCTGTTGATCACTCTTAGGCTTTCTAAAGCTATATTAACCTATTCTTCCATGTTTTTACTGTCACGAAATAGTGTCCTGTTCTACGTAAAAGACATCACACATATTTAAGCAGATTGCTGTACTGTCCCTTATGCGTGTTAGGTGTTTGTGTGTGACTGGTGACTCTTTTTTGACTAACTATATGTATATAACATACAACTAATATAATAAAATCGCGACAAAATATCCATCCCCATCACCTGGACGATTGGCACTCCACCACCATGCGCTTCTCCAGAAGCTTTTTGCCTCGCACAACCAGCTTATGGAACAAATTGTCGCCTGCCGTATTTCCGAACAGATACGACCTTCAAACCTTCAAGAAAAGAGCGTACTCCTACCTAAAAGGCCGGCAACGCACTTGTGACTCTTGAGTTGCGGGTGTCCATGGGCGGCGGTAGTCACTCACCATCAGGTGACCCGTCGGCTCGTTTGCCCACTATTGCATAAAAGAAAAAAAAAAACCTTGTTGAAAGTTAATTACCTTTATGTAGTATCTGGCCATAGAACTAATAGTACATAATATGACTAGAAGTGCCATTACGCACCCCAACACCACGTTGAATGCTGACATTTTAATTGTCCTTGTGTTTCTGTAACAAAAATAAATTAACTAAACTTTTGGCTTTATAGTTAGTACGTTTGATAGTTTCTGTTTGTTGCTGGTTATGTTAACGATAGTCAGGAGTCAGGACGTTTGGGAAACTACGAACTAAGCACGAAAAGGAATGAAAGATGGTGAAAGTGGCGGCTGACAAGCAGAGCTAGGTATTTTATTTATCTTTTTCTCCACTTTGAAGAATAATATAAAAGTTTGTTTGTTACAGGTCTGAGCAAGTTTTTGCCGAATTTAGTTTTCTTTTTCTTTTTTTTTTTTTAAAATAGCAGCGTAGCTACTTCCTTGGTAGCCAAGCATACGGCATTGACCCCAGTGTTACAAAAAGTTCATGCTGGGAACTCGTAAATTTAAGTAACATTATCTATAAATTTAAATGTTTTTTCTCAGATAATAAGTATTGTAAAGTTATTAATAATTAATTAATAGCCATTTTCTTTACTTCACATATTTCCCGTTATCATTACCCGAGCAGTGAATATTGTTGCAACAAACTGTCGATCTTTTACTTTGATTTAAATTAAGCTGTAATCTATTCCATGGTTAGCTGAAAGAAAGATATAAACCATCTTGTTTAGTATTGTCTTAGTCTTAATTGCCACGGTCATTTATAACTAAATACTTTCGTACCGTAACCGTATCAATCAATCTGTTTTACTAAGTATAAAGGAATTAATCCTAGAGCGGGAGTTGTCTTTTAAAAGACAAAAAGAAAAAAATGGGGGTAGAGGCCCTACACGTGTTTTGGTTAATTAAATCGACTAAGCTTTCCTAACAAGATACCTATTGTTGAAGATGGGAAATGATCTTCACAACTCGTAAATCAGTACTGTACACCAACAAATACTGTCAATGACTAAAATAATGAGAAAGACAACTGGCAAAACCTGACAGAATGAGAATCAAATTCTTAGGAGAAGCAAAAGGATAGAAACAAGCCCAATTTACAACGACAGCAATAACAAAAAATAGGCCAGAGATAGCAATACAAACTCACAATAGTTTTGAAACACTAGAGGATTAAAAAGTGTAAGACGTTAACCAAACAAAAATAGAGTATATACGTAAGCCAGAACCTATCATTGTGACAGGTTTAAAAGTAACATTACTCAAGTATGCGTTAAAAAGCTCGTTGAAACTTTACTATATTCCATGTCTGCTCTCAGATCAGGTCGTGTTGTCAAAATAATGCCTAAGAACATACAAACCTATAAATACATTAGAGGAATTTCATTTCCAGTAACATATCACACTACACGGATAAGCTAAAAAGTGAAAGAGTCTACAAATTCATACTACGTGGCCTCCACTTCTCAAAAGATACCAAACCTATTGCAAAAGAACTAAATGATGGGACACAAGGTCAGACAAGTAGTCAACGTATTACACACACAAATACAAAGCAATTTAATGTGCTCCTTGAACACTGATGGTTTTATACAACATGTTACAAGTATCCTTCTCATCTCCTAACTTATGTATCATAAGATTGTTAGACCATAGTTGACTTTTATAAAAGAAGACAGAAGTTTTGAGATTACCTATTTCACTTAAATTGTATAATGCAGCTTATGCTCGAAAGTATGAAATGCACTTTGCTTTATCTTTATCCTTGCTTTTTCTGCATTGGCATTTTCGGCTTGTAATTGATAATCACTTAGCTTCACTATATACTTTAACTTTTCCTCGCCCTCAGTAAACGGTAACTTTGTATTCAAATTTTTATAAGGATAAGTTAAAATCGTGAAAACATTAGCAATTTAGGTGAAATAGGATTTGGGCAACTTTCGTTATATAATCGATACATAGCAGTCATGGAAAGGTCTGATGATAAATATTTTTTATTTGTTCTAGTTTTGCAATAATAACTATCGTAGTTTGGGAATGATAACATAAATTATGGTCTTTATTTAATTTACTTTGTCTACAGACAGTCACATTTGACCTTCGATCTCTGCTTTCCTAGAGTCTAATATTCATCAGAGCACTGATTTCCTTCTAATTCAGAAATCCGCTTTATACATTTAATTCTACAAAAACTTAAAGCTCCTTTTGCTAGTTTTTACCTCTTTCTGTAACGTAACTTTGACCAGAATTTCTTAGTCTTTTACAATCTTTTCTCTGATTCCTCGATCCACATTTCCTTTTTATTATATATGTATATATATTGATAAGTTATTATTTAATATATTTATGTTATTACACGCGCAACGGTAAGAAAAAGTAATAACTGATAGATTTACTTGTCACGTAACAACACAATGTCGAAGAGGTAATAACTTGATAACCCGATAAGTGCTATTAAAAACGTTAATATCAGTTATATAAATAAAGATAGTGTGTTGTTCAGCTAATTTCTTTGCATAGATTACAGTATTAACATTATTATATATATATGTATATGTACGTTTTTTATAGTATAGGGGGACAAACGAACAGATGAGTCGCCTGATAGTAAGTGACAACTGTCCGTGGACACCTGCAACTCATGAGTCGTAAGTGCGCTGCCCGCCTTACAGGGTGATATGGAGTGGAGGAACGGGGAGGGAAAAGAGGAGAGGGGCATGAGGGGAGGAGAAAGAGGAGAGGGCCGTTGCGAGGAGGGGAAAGAGGAGAGGATAGATGGGGAGAGAGGAAAGACGCGGGG
Organism: Tyria jacobaeae; assembly: GCA_947561695.1. NCBI lineage: Eukaryota > Metazoa > Arthropoda > Insecta > Lepidoptera > Erebidae > Tyria > Tyria jacobaeae. The sequence continues at coordinate 9,740,451 of OX387208.1, read as the reverse complement.
CGGTGTTGGGCCTCCGGAAACCTCACTAATTTCAGTGAAATGCAATTTCACAACCGGCTTTCTGTGAGGCCGTGTATTTCACCGGTCAAACTGGCCCATTCGTGCCTAAGCATGACTGTCCCACGATATAAAGAGTAAAACCGACCCATCTACTTACCCTATAAATTAAGCAATCGTAATGCCTATTCTGATGTAAAAAAAATATACATGCAAGTAGATTTAAAACCTATTCACGCCTGGTACGGATATCAGCCTACAGGTCGCCACTCCCATTAAATTTTAGAAAGATTCCAGACCAAAACAACGTGTTCAATATCCCTCCTAATTTATAAGCAACAAATACCTATGTACCTAGATCTCAAAATACGAACAAGAATTTGATCAACAAAGTGGATTATTGTTCTTAAACAGATGGATTCAGTGCTAAATATGATACGCATTTTTAAATATATATATAAATATGAATAATACATAAATATGAGAGAGTTATAATATTTTATTGTATTGTAAAGCAGACATGTTCCGATTAAGCATGGAATAAAATATCAGGCCAGGCCATCTTTTCATGAAATTTTCCATGACTTTTACACAGAGAGGTGGCTGTATCTTATCTATGACGCGTTGAATCTCTGATTTGAGCCCAGGAATTGTTTCTAGTTTACTCGCATAAACCCGAGATTTCACCAAATCCCAAAGAAAAAAATCGCACGGCGTTAAATCACACGAGTTTGGTGGCCAGCTGACATCAGAATTTCGTGAGATAATGTGTTCTGGAAATCATTGCTGCAATAAGTCGATTGTTTCATGCGCAGTGTGGCAGGTAGCACCGTCCTGCTAAAACCACATGTTGTCCATATCTATGACGTCCAGTTGAGGCCACAAGAACTCCGTTATTATATTCCTGAATGCCGCTCACAGCCACTGCAATTTCGGCCTCATCTTCACCACCTGACTGACCAAAATCTGAACCAGAGAGTTGCTCGTTGTGGGTGCATTTGTTTCTCATGAATTGCATGATGATTTTGCTGAGAATCGGAGAAGACTACTTTTTTTCGAAAAATTGGCTCCGCATTAGGGTACTCCGCGACGGCGCGGCCTCTGATTTTTAGCAGATAAGCGCTAGTGTACCTCAGGGTTCCATCCTATCGCCTACACTGTTCCTTGGGTTGTGATAATCTGGTCGAGTTTAGCGCCAAGAAAACACAGTCTAAAGTCTCTATTCCTTCCCATTCCTTCCTTACTCTTCAGAACACTCAACTGCCACTGTAGGCTGGGCTTAGTATCCTGGGATCTCAATCCGCATGATAACATCGAGAGCGTCACTAAGGTGGCCTTGCGGAATCTCGGTGTATTGAACAAGGTGAGACGGTTGTTCTCACCCGAGCATCTGTGTCTTTTATACAAGACCCAGGTTCGCTCCTGCGTGGAGTACTGCTCTTGTCTTTGGGACGGCTATGTTCAATATTTGCTTGATGCTCTCGATCGGTTGCAGCGGCGCGCAGTCCGCATTATTGACAGTCCTGAGATCACAGAGTGCCTCGAGCCTTTGTAGTTGCGAAGAGATGTTGCCTCTATAGCAGTCCTCTATCGCCTACGTCACAGAGAATGTTCTGACGAGCTCTTCCAATTGGTCCCACCTTCTCCCTTTCTCTACACGACAACACGTGCTGGCCTGAGGAATCACCGTTTGAGAGCGAAAAATATACGATCTCGAACTAAACGGTTAGGATCTTCCTTTCTGTGCCGATCGATTAAAGCCTGGAACTCACTACCAGCGCTCATATTTCCCGCCCACTTTGATCCCGGGTCTTTTAAGCGGGAAAAAGCATCTCACCAGGCCGCCATAGTATGAGTCACCATGCTGCATTGACCACACTTGCAATGAGGATGATGACCACCGCTCTTAGACTTCATTTGTTGCTTTCCATCAGGCAGAGTGCAGTCATTATGGTAGGCTAATATAATATATATATATATATATATAAAACAAGATAATTATATATTTTGTTCTGAACTCAGGAATCCTTAAATCAATCTCTGGCTTCCTGCTGCTTAATGAACACGTGATTAACACATATAAATAATTATATCGATCGAAAGCTATCAATTGGAGATATTATCACAACTCGTAATGAAAAACATTAATTAGCCTTTAATGAACGAAAATCAATTAAAGGGTTATATAGAATTTGTAAGGCAATTTAGTTATGTTTCTCCGTAAGAGATCTCTCTGGTACTATCTGGATATTTCATATATACTTATTTATGGCTGCTATTTTATTTATTTAACTTAATGCACATATTGTACAAGGCGGACTTAATGCCTTAGGCATTCTCTGCCAGTCAACCTACGGGTCTTGTAGAAATAAAAGTGGAAGGTGCGAAGAATTAGGGAGAAAAAAGGAACTAGTTTAAAAGTAGTATAAATACAAAAAAAAAATGTTATACACTTTATTACATATACAATATTACACACGTAAAAAAAAACAAAAGAGAAGAACGAGAAAATAAAATTATGCGACAATTAAGCCAACTCATTGAGCAGGAGATCACGTACCCTTTGTTTAAACGTGAAGCGGTTTGTGGACATCCTGATTTCGAGTGGGAGCGCATTCCAAAGAAGAACAGATTGGACATAAGAGAAGATTGTTGTGTGAGGAACGAAGGTTTCTGTCATGATTATACGTGTGTATACATACTTATTTATACTGAAAAAAGCGATAACTGGTAATATTAGACATGGGATGCTGCCTAAGATTCATTTTTTTTAAAAAGGTAGATAAAAGTTAAAACTTTTCTATCCTTTTTACCTTTCATCCATAGCCATCTGATCAATGGGTATCGTAGTAAAATGGCAAAAAATATATATATATTCCATTCAATATGCAAGTACCTAGATACCTACATATATATGTCGTAACTACTAATATGCCGATCTTGCTCTACTTGCTCCACACCAAAAATGCCATAGACTTTATCCATATGAAAGTGAAATTAAAAATTCTCGGACTGAAAAAGCTTGAACCAACTTTGTGTTACTCTTATTAACACTGCATTAGGTCCATAAAAGTCACATTTTTCACGGCTTGAGTCGCATTTTCCCTTTCAAAATGTATCTATATATAATATTTAGTTATAAAGAAAGAAAAAAAATATTATTTTGGCAATACATAAAAATAGTTTTTTTCTGTTTTGGCCATGGGGACCATGTAGTCAACTTGCAATTGTTCCTCTGGGACACCTTATAACCGCGAGTCAGAGGCGACTTTAAACGTTTCGGACATAGATATGAAGCTAATATGTACTTGACGCGACTCCCACGGCGCTGCAGATGAATGAATTGTACTTGGTTTTCAGTAAAAAATACGAGTTAGCAAAATATGTCAGATAATGACAATAGTTTCAATGAAGACTCGAAAGGAAAAGGTACGTGTGATAGTGTAAGTATTATTTTATGATTTTATAAAAAATCCTGTTTATAATGAGTCAATTACTGTTGTATTTTTAAATGGACTGAGCCAAAATCTAAGATTTTATATAATACAAGATATACTTTCTCCGGAGAAAGTTCGATGAATTAAATAACATATTAGTAAATCATAAAGATAATTATTTACTTAGTTATTAAAAAAATAGCTAAAATCAGACTTCAGAGAATAAGATCATCATCAGATAAACCGGATAAGTAATTATTTTAATGTAATTTGAAAAGCAAAGAGGATGGTTTATTAAGGCAGGTTTCCCAAAAAGTAAGAACTTTCTTGGCCTTTTTTTTGACTAACACTTGTCCCATTACTTTTTTGTTTTGTTTACAGCACTGCTTCGTCTATTCATTTTTACTAATACCCTCTTTTTTTGTAAGTTTATGTTTCAATTTCTTTAGCCTCGTCAAGAACATCTCGTTTGAGGGTGGTTTACTTCTAATTAACAAACCTTTCAACACCTGTTTCCTAAACGCAACTATTTGGATTTTCTTTCCAGTAACTGTCTGATGTAGTATTAGTGCATTACCAACTACAGTATTTAACAGTAAGTTTATGGCAACTTTTTTTTACCATTTAACAGATGTCCTTTAATTGCGTGGACTATGTCGCCATTTGGTAGGATAAATTGCCTGTTCCTTTGCCTCTGTTACAATCTAATATATCATACATCTCTCTTGTCCTTCCCCTTCGCGATAGTTATTTCATCTTCACTCTCTATGGCATATACTCACCTCTCTTCAGTTTAGCATTAGCAACTTCTTTTGGGATATTTGATTAGATATTTCCTTTTTTGACAGATTTTTTGCTAAATCGATGCTCGTATACCAATCATCTGTGTAGATAGTGTGCCCTTGGTTCAACAGGTTACTGAAAAGTGACACGACGACGTTTGAAGGCGTAGTGTTTCACTTCATCATTTTCTTTTCCTGCATATATGTATGTTGATTTTGTACGTATGTCCGGGTAGTGTGCATATTTTTTTTATGCCATATTTACAGCGTTTCTGCTTATTATATTGATGAAAAATTATTATTCCTCGGAACGGCACAACGCTTTCGTCAATGCATAGATCTTCGGCAGGAGTATGTTTTGCAAAATTGGCGTCCCTGTCATTCAGTATGGTTCTAATGCGGTGTAATCTATCAGTTTCTCTGCCTTTTATTTCATTTTCTATCTGTTACTTCATCTTTTGACCAATGATCAGACAGTTTTGGAAGGTTTACCTATCCCATAAACATAATTAGTTCGAAAAAGCCTTTTATTTCGTGCGTTCTTGAGCAATTACGAATTCGCTCTTGAAGCCTAGCGCCCGGTGAGTCTGTTAATAGCAATAAGTGGGCATACCAGGACTTACTGTGAAACGTATTATGTGACACAGAATACCTGTAGGTACTGTCCATGTGCGTGTGGACAACGAAGAGCATCCAGTTCCAGATACCTTGGGGTTTGCCCCTAGGTATATAGAACGATACCTTGACGAACTCTTCTCACTCACTTTCTTCATGTTCTATCACCATAATACGACGACGAACCCGAGGAATGCTTAGGTCATCTTGATCCGAGCTTACATAGAAACTATTATTTAACAAAGTAATTTCTAATTCTTCAATTTGTGATAAATCGTCGTGATTTATATCACAATACTCCAAAAAAACCATAATAAATAAAAAAAAATACGTAAAAAAACAGAACAGTTGATTTTTATCTTGCAACTGTTTTCAATGTAAGTCGAATGTTCACTAGCACACTAAAAACGCAAACGCACAAGCGGCCTGCGACTAGAACTGAACGGGGATGACCGACACCTCGACCCCCGCTAACGAACACGCGAATTATTAACCGCGGAGGCCATTTGGGTATCAAATGAGTGAAAGTAATATTTAAAAAAAACTGTCAAATTACATTTACCACATTTTTATGTAAATATATATATATTTAAAAGGCAACTCCCGTATTAGGAATAATTTACAAACATTCATACAACGGAGACAAATAATGTTAATAATAACCCACAATATTTATAGGAAACAAGGCAAGGACATCGGACCAACAGTTTTTTGCAAGTTGCAATTACTAAACAATTTTGCTGATGTTCTGTACTCCGTGGTTCAAGTAGTAGTGTAAGACTAGTAGTAATGTAGAAACTACACGAATATATTTCTCACCAATTATTATTTATTCCCACATAATTAGACTACGGCATGGCTAAACTATTTAATAGTATTTAGGAGATCCTAACGTGTAACACTTATTATCTCATATTAGAAATGATGATGATGTAAGTACTGACCTTGTCTACTTACGAACATACGCAGCAGAATGGTCGATTCGATTAAAATCTTAAACGTACTTTCATTCTGATCCTGAATTTTTATTGATGCCAGATTAGTATTATAATAAATCTGAACCGAGTTTCTAATATCAAAAAGGACCGTCAGACCGCGAGCCACAACTTCTAGATACCGGACATTTAATAGCTCACTTGTCACTACGAATTTTGATTGTACTTGGTAATAGGTTAGAGCGAAGTGGCAACATAATAGCTAATTAGTCATGGTATATTTTTTGTAAAACTAGTCTCTTTGAGCGAGGAGATACTAACTCTCAGATTGCCAGAATCCTCCCAGAATCCTATATAATGTAGTAACAACTATCAAAAGCCGGCCTTACCTATAACTCTGCTATTTAAACAAGAAAGTAATCTACGAATACGATCTTGTTATATCGGTACATTCAGTGCGTTGCATAGCTGAACCAATAGAACCCTACCGTAATAATTAAATTAAATAACGTGCAAACAGAAATTGCTGCTGTCGTGATCTGACTAAAAATATGTGCAAATTTACTACTCGGGACCGCAGAGGGGCATGAAAGCATGACACGTCTAATCGTAGAATTACCGTCTGGTCTAACCGCACCAATCAGGGATATATAACTAGTATATTATACTATACCGAGTTTTACACACAATTTTAAATATAATATCACTACAATCATTTTACACGAACGGTACCATGAATTATCTTAGGATTATGATGGCTTAGAATATATCAGCCTGCTTTTTCATAGATACACACATAATCACCAGAATATTACCAATTTTTTTTACTGTATTAGAACCTCCGGTAAGGACTAGTGATTACGCCAAGAGAAGAGAAAAGAAGAGAAACCGTACGAGTAATAGAAACCGGGTGCCTCTTTGCCCTTCCCGCCAGGTATCGCATACGCATCGATACCTATTTACAAAAATATTGTTGTCTTTTCCATTTTTGTCTTTAATACCTTTCACGGGTGAATACAATTTGGTCTGTTTTAGACCATACCCTGTCTAAAACTACTACGTAAATAGCTCAATGTCTTTAGCAATTTTTCTTAAACAAATTAGCAGACTGATATTCGCATCCGTCCAACCTGAGGTGAACAGACGATGGTCATTAGATTGGTGTATTTTAGACCGAATCAGTTGTCTATAACACATTAGCAGACTGCTATCTACTTAATCTGTATTTATTAAATATATAGTTTTTGAGTCAGGTGATGGACAAGCTTACATCTAGACATACCGTATCTACCAAATTAGGACACAACGAATCTATTCAACTCTAGTTGTTTTGCTACTGGAAACAACAAATAACTTCACAAACGCTTCCTGCGTTAAGTACTCCTGTGCACATTATTAGACCAAAGGTCTCTCTACTAATTCCGATTATTTTCCATCTGAAACAATTCCATGACGGCAGTTCTCTTCCTTTAGTGAAATATTTAGTCTATAGATTTATTTAAATAAATCATTACCTTCTATTTGAACGAATTTGAACTTATAAGAACACGCTTTTCCATCATTTCTATGTTGTACGTAACTTACCTAAGCTAATGTACGATTAGTTTAGTATGAAAATAAATCTATCTAAGTAGTGTAATTTATGTTTTTGTATAAAATAAGTATACTCGTATTATATATAGGTATATCAATTAATAGGAATGTTTCGAGAAATAATCTCGAATGTCTTATCTAACAAATAACTCTAAGACTATTGTAATTCTAAGTACCAAAAGCTAACTAACAGTTTTACGATAATTTTCAATTGCAAAAAATCATTACCTATACTTATTACTATTCTTTAAAATGTTAAATTAATGCTCCAACCTACAGTCTTTACTATATGTTTTAAAGAATACACAACATTTAGTTAAAACAGTTAAATAAAACCAAACATATGTAGGTATATTGCCCACATGAAGTAAACTTTACTTACTTTTCAATTTTTTTTAAAAACAATCTAATGCTAAAACTCAATTGGCCACCTTTTTGTCACAGAATTTGAGTTCAAGATATACCCGATAACTGTACACGACCTCAACGACACACTTCGTCAAAAACACTGAGTATGACTGGACGTCGTCGGTTAACACGCATCGCATTCCCTGAGCGTCAGCGTGATTACGATAACCAGCGATAAACACATGCAGACTGTGGCATTATCTACTTAGAACAGATCTGTTTACATTACATGAATAAGAATATTTTTTCTTAATTTTTGTGCACAAACATGTCTTGATTAATATATCGAATAATTGACCAAAGTACCCATTTTGTTTGCTTTTTTTACTTTCTTATTTTTTACTTTATAATCAAAGTATTTCTCCTCTTTGTTATTACATTTCTGAAATGTTTTGTTTTTTTTTTAAAAGACAACTCCCGAACTAAGATTAATTCCTTTGTCACGGGACTTTACAAACATTCAAACAACGAACACAAAGAACCAGAACACTCAGAACTGACTACCGTCTCAGAAAAACAATTTGAGGATTACACAAATTGTTGACCCGTGCGAGGATCGAACCCACAAGGCTTCTTCAGTCTTGTTTCATTTCTTTCCGTTTTAATTTAAACCAGCTCGAGTAACGCTTTTAAACCTTTTAAAACCACTTCTCGAGCAGTATGTGGTCTTGCGTTATAATGGAGCAATAGTGATGAAGATCGATTGACGAGTCGAAGCTGTCTCGCTGCGGGTTTCGCGGTTTACCCGACTACAACGAAGCCTAAAGAAAGTTTCGATTTTAGGCCGTGTGTACATATGTGCACATTCTGTAAAGGCATTATTTTAAACTATTCGAACCTATTGTGATATAACAAATGATATATCTTATGAAGTAGCATGTTCGATCCTTGACTCTACACTATTTGACGATTAACGAAATTGATAAAGCCATTCTATACAGAAAAGAAATTTATAAAAAAAAAATGGATTGGCGTATATAAGGGTTGGGTATCAAACGAAATCTATACTAATATTATAAAGCTGCAGAGTTTGTTTGTTTGTTTGTTTGAACGCGCTAATCTCAGGAACTACTGATCTGATTTTAAAAAATCTTGTTGGATAGTCCATTATCGAGGTTGGATCATTTATCGAGGCAGGTTATAGGCTATATTTTATTATTAAAAAAAGTTAGGGATCCGTAAGAAAATTGCGATTTTGTAACCCAAGGTGTAAAATCGAAAACCTATTTATGCGTGCGCTGCAAAAACTATTGGCAATAGAACAAAATGATGTTGAACGGGTTTGTAGGTTTTATGAAAGTCAGCGAGAGCACATATCTAACTATCATAGTTTAGTCACAATAACCGTTTTTATGTTCATAAAAAATATTAAATCGTCTGAAGAAAGAAACTACGTTAAATGTGTATCGTAATATTAATCCTTATCCAAATTAAGCATAATGTTATCAAGGGTATTTATGTAGAAGTAAAATACTTTTTGTTTTATTCCATTCGGACATTTCGTTGAGAAATTATCACGAGTATAAAAACGCAGAGAATTGGTACCTAATAATGAGTTATTTGCCAAAGAGTTTTATCAACATAATAATATTAATCTTTATCGATATAAATGTGTTGTTGATTAAGAGTATTTCATTGTGAACAAAATTGTCCTTCAAATCATCAAATTAGTTGATTTCAATTAAGATCTTACAAGGAACTACGCTGGTGAAACCGTGGGTCACAGCTAGTCATCATATACATATGTGTAATATAAGTATATAATATATGCATCTTGAAGTTCATTTTACAAATCATCTAAGACTTGGTGGTTCTATAAGGATCTAAAAAAATGGGGTGACCTTCTTGCGACCATGTGTAGTAATTGATATTTTGGCGATTTTCATTTTATTGCAAATATGATACAAGCTGTATAGAAATACGAAGGACCACAGCACTGTGTAATATTTATGTATGATACAACAAAAAGTGCTACAATGTCGGTTATTTTATTACTTCTATGCATTTGCGATTAATTTAAGAATGTTAGTATGTATTTTGTTTCAGTTATTTTATTTTGCTCAATCATAATCATCGTTTTAGTTTTTAGAATAGTCATTGTCATTTCTCTAGATAAGTATTCCTAAAGAAATAACAACGATGAATTCAAACGAAGTCAATTATTGAGAGAATTTTAACAACACTGCTGATATCAGCTAATGTTTTAAGAATGTGATTGTTCAATTATGGTAAAACATTCAGTATTTTATGTTTATAAGAGAAATTGTCAAAATATTATATAAAATCTGCGAAATTAGAATCTTTATAAATTTCACTTATATAAATATGACTTTACAATTAACTGAAACCACATACACCATTAGATCATTCGTATCTTGGTTATCACTTGTGACTTATCTTTGGAGTTTCCTCTATACATCAACTCACCACACATTTGAATTTATCCGATGTTACTGATACTACTTTAAAGTACCTGTTTTCCAAACTCACCTATGGATTTGTACTTACCTGATTAACCCAACTTTCCCCTATACCCCAACTCATCTGTACATTTGAACTTACCTTTTACCCCAACTCACCAGTACATTTGAACTTACCTGTTTACCCAAGTTCATCAGTGTTTTTTATGCCATTTTCTGCAAACGAGCAGACGGGTCACCTGATGGTAAGTGACTACCGCCGCCCATGGACACCCGCAACTCAAGAGTCACAAATGCGTTGCCGGCCGATCAGGTAGGAGTACGCTCTTTTCTTGAAGGTTTGTAAGTCGTATCAGTCCGAATACGGCAGGTACAAAAAGCTTCTGGAGAATACCTGTTTACCCCAGCTCACCAGTATATTTGAATGTATGTACCTGTTAACCTCAACACATCTGTGTATTTGAAATTACCTGTTTACACTTGCTCGTTTAAACTATGATTATATTAATATTCATTCCGACTTCAATTTAAGTGCACTTCTGTTAATATTCTGGTACTATTATATACGAGTATATATACTTCGTCTGGCTATAAATACTGTTACAATTTAAAAAAAAAACAGGAATCTATCATTCTTATATGAATATACATTGTGTTTTCACATTTCTGCAGGCCAATCGTTGTTAAATATTTTTGTGATATTAAAATAGAGTGGGGTGATGAAGAAAACCGAATTGCTATGATAGCATTACACAAAATAGGTATGCCAAATTCAATTTTAAAACTCCACCAGTATAAGCTAGAACCATGTTGGGTATTTTAAAAGATGATTTAGCCAAGGGAGGGCACAAAAAAAAAATTACTGACGAGAAAATTTTACTATAACAATGTTTTAACAAGCAGAATGACCGAGTTTATGCTCATAGCTCTATAGAAGTTTCGCAATTAGTCAGCAGAGTACAACGTAGGCTTTATCCGACTTCAGTGTTGGTTTGACGGGGTGTTAGCTATCAAGGAGTGACTGAGCCATATTTTTGTGAAAAAGGTGTTAAAAAGTGTGGCCGATTACTGGAACCAACCATAGATATCAAGATACGATTTTTTCGCGCGATGATATTTTAATTGCGGCCTAAAGCCGGAAAAATCGAAGAAGATTGATGATTGACGTGTTTCACGTGACACTCATGAAAAATTTCATTAAAAACAAAATAAGCAAATTACATATGAAGATATTTAGCACATGCTGAACATTGCTTAAGTTAGCGTTCACAATATTTCTATACAACAGATAACCAAAGGCGCTGGTACAATAAAAAAGGGCTTTAACTAAACTTTTTAGGTAACAGTTTAATCAGAGCCTAGTAAGTAAGGGAAAGGTTAGGGATTATGATTAAATGCTACTTTATCATCACCTGTATCGTGCACTGAAAATAAACCGTTCAATAAATTGAAACTAAATTGCTACAATGTTTTATTGTAATGTTTTATTAAAAACTTCAATTTGTAAACTGTTACTTGTTAGAATAACTATATTTAAGTAATCAAATTCCAGTATACACAGAAAAAAATATAGTTTTACTTGCATTTTACATTACATTTAAATATGGGTTGTAGTAATGGTTAAGGCAATGAGGAAACGGTTTACAGACATTATTGTCTTTCAAGTTGGATCTACACAAACAACAGCAATAACACAGAACTCCTCACAACTTTTGATCTGTTCGAAACTTGTTTGGAATTTGAAAGGCCTGTTGGTCTAGTGGTTAGTGACCCTGACTGCTGAACCGGAGTTCGTGGATTTGTATCCCACAAAGGACAAATATATGTGTGATCCACAAGGCTGGGTGTTCTTTGTGTCCGTTGATTGAATGTAAAGCCCCGCGATACAGGAATTACTCCTAATGCGAGAGTCGTCTCTAAAAAATCTCCAAATCAGTGGCATGATTATACTATGTTTCAACCAACTTTATTTACATGCCGAACACATACCGAGATTTTCCTGGTCAGAGTCCGAATGCCCCCCAAAGCTTGGAGGCCCGGTACCCGCGGCACAGGAGGGACTTCTTAAAAAGCAAACCGCCAAAACTTCTTGGTCACCCAACTTACAGACATCATTTGGGGCTCGCAACTTATTTATAATAAATTAGAATATTATGGAGCAAGTACTTTTTTTCTTTTATGTGTAAGTCTACCATAGTGACTCCACTTTGCCTGATGGAAAGCAATAAATTGAGTCCAAGAGTGGTTGGTCCCCATCCTCATTGAGAATGTGGGACCAATTGGAAGAGCTCGTCAGAACACTCTCCTTGATGTAGGCGATAGAAAACTACCATAGAGGCGACATCTCTTCGCAACTGCAGAGGCTCAAGAGACTGGGTGACCTCAGGACAGTCTATAATGCTGACTGCGCGTCGCTGCAACCGATCGAGAGCATCAAGCAAATACTGCGCAGAGCGGTCCCAAAGATGAGAGCAGTACTCCAGGCAGGAGCGAACCTGGGTCTTGTATAAAAGACACAGATGCTCGGTCGTGAAGAACCATATCTTGTTCAATACACCGAGCTTCCGCGAGGCAACCTTAGTGACGCTCTCGATGTAATCACGCGGATTGAGATCCCGACAATTGTGCATACCCATTATACTAATACATACAGCCGCACTCAGAAGACTTTTTGTTTGTAAAAGTATCTGTATCTGGGGCACATTAAAAAAATATTTTCAGTTTTACTTTAGATCCATGAAACATTGCAGAAATATAGGCATAGAGTAGTTATTTCAGAAAATTAAGTAAAAAAATACAGTTATAGTTTTTTTTTTGCAACTATTTTTGCCTTAATATATTTTTTGCAAATCAAAATCAAAATTATTTATTTTAACTGAACCAATCATAGGTATTTTTGAATTGTAAAGAGAGGATGTCAGTCAGACTAATTCAGTCGTGAAGCTAGTTGCCTGTTCCAATACGTAGATCTTATGGAGAAGAACAATAGAATATGTCATGAAATGCAATATATCATTCTGAAAGAACGTTTATGGTAATTACTATTCTATGTAAAGTAATAGCAGTCCGGAGATAACTAGCCCCGGTCAACGGCACACGTTCACGAGCAATGTGCATGCGCCAGCCATCATCCATCTCAACCATATCAAAGGGAGCCGAACGACCCGACACATACGCCTCCATTGCCAGGACTTCTAAGCGACATGACATATTCAGAACTGCTAGGACACTCAGAACATAAACCTAAATAATTGACTACACAGTTCTCACATTTACAACTCAAAATGTAAATTACTTATGTCCATATAGTATAAAAAGTATATATGTCGGTAATAATAATTGAATTCGTCAACAAATGATTAGATACCAAATAATAAAACCAAGAGTGTAAAATAAAAAACGAATATACCAGTGAAATTTCTTATGTACTTACACTGTGAATCAGGACCAGCAAGTAATAAATCAAAAAATCATCTAATACTATGCTCGTTGACAAAGCCTGCGTTTTATGCAATTTTTTTTTTCTGATTAACTTGAAGAATATCAGAAGGTAGTTTATTATATATTTTAAAACCTCAAACCTCATAAAAGATATTTGTACTTTTGCTAATCTAAATTTTGGTTAAACTAATTTATTTCGTTCTCTCTAGTTATAGTTATGTCTTTCACATCATTTTGTAAATAGATGCAGATTTTCTCTTAAATATATAATGTTATATAAATCTATAATATATAATGTATAATATAAATTAAAGTATATAATGTTTCATAAATATACTGACAAGGCACCATCAAGATGCTAATTTCCTTAAATAAATCCTAAGGGATTCGCGATTACGTAGATTATAAATCGCTCCAACAGCTGTCTTCTAGCAATCTGAAAATTGATTCTATATCTGCAGCCCGCTCCCACAATAAAATACCATAAGACATGATACTATGAAAATAACTAAATTAAAGTAGTCTTTCAGTATCCATGTCTCCTAATTGGCGAACCTTCCTTACGGCATCAGCTGCAGAACTGAGCCTCTTTGAAAGAGATGTTAAGTGAGGACCCCATTATTATTTCACATGAACTAAGTCAGACGTTAGGCGAAGAGAATCTTACTATTTTTGTTTTTTTCTCATTTAGTACTAAATTATTAGTAGTAAACCATTCATGAATCAAACATCAGCAAATAATACTATTTTGGGTTGGCTATCCAGTAACTGGCGGAGATCATTAGTAAATACTAGAAAGATAATTATTTTTGATGATTTAATCTGTACTTGCTGTTGTCTATCGCTCAGGTGTGATTTAAGCAAACAGAAAGCCTGTTTACAAAGTCCATAATGCTCAAGTTTCAGGAGCAAAAGAGACTGAATTACACAGTCAAATATTTTTGAGAGGTCACAAAAGATACCCACCGATTGACGCCCCTAAGTGAAACCGTATTGTTAACCGTGAAGGATGTTGTTTGCTTTACAAATGAAGGAGCATTTGATTGAGCATAATATTTTCTAAAACCTTGCTAAATACCGGCAGGTTTGAAACAGGTCTATAGTTATTGGCATGTTTAGTGTCTCCGAATTTAAAAAGAGGTACGACTTTACTATGTTGTATGAGATCAGGGAAAACCCCCTTGATCTATACACAAAAAATAAAGTTTAAATGAGAGCTTGGCAAGTTTTGATTGACTTTCCCCACAGATCTTCAGACAATTTCACCTTAATACCTTTAAAAGCTTTTAATACTACTGGGGGGTACGTTGCGTATGTTTAAAATTATAAGCTACGGCACAGATACCTACATTTTTTCTAAGAAAAGGGACAGAATGAGGAGTCTAGACCTTTAGTAGTTTTAATTGGGATCTTAGTAAACAAATCAACAAATTACGTCGCTGTGTCCTTGTCAGAGCTTAAAGTACCACGTGTCTTTGTAAGAATTTTATAAAACACGTGTAAACGCCGCGTCCTGACTGTTTTCGACTGCATGTACATGTACCGACATGTTCGTAGCAAATGGCCAGTGTTCCCAACTCTTGAAAAAACTTTTCCCTAAAGCTTTAAACGAAAGCCCCTAAATTAAAAACAAAGCCCCCTAAAACTAAAATTATTTAAAAATCAGTCAGATTTATTAAAAAAAATAAAATGAAAGATGTATTTTATACGGCATCATTTCAATACATTTTCTGTCGTGAACTTTTTTATTACACATACGACAGGTCCTAAGTCCATAAGGCCTATCAAAGTAATATTAAGCCATACTAGGGCGCACTTTTATGTTCACTTTTGCAAAATCACATAGTACAAAACCTTTGCTTGCAGCCACACAAATAATTGAAGAAGGAACGCCAAATACGAAAAAGAAGAGGGCTTTATGGACAGAGCTGCAGATGGAAAACGCTGTGATATGGTCCAGAGTGGCATATTAAGCTCATACACTGTTGTAGCTAGATAGACATAGAAAATATACCCAAGAGAACCTAAGAAGCCTTTCGCAAAATGGTTTAATAACATGTTAACTTGGTTGTATGTCCATATTTACTCCTGGACAAGAAGAAATTCTAGTATGGGTTATCCAATAAGACCTAAATTACTTTTTTGATATTTTGATTTACAGAAGTTTTTTTTTTATCATTTCCTCTACATTTATATTTTAGTTTAATAAATAAAAATTAATATTACGAAACATGAGTGCATTTTTCTGGAAAAAAAAGGAATCTTTGCTATCTATTTTTATTTATTTTCAATTCTTACAATACATTGATATAATATTAACAGAATTGGAATTAAATAATGTTTTCACTGCACAGTAAAATATAAGTCTTTTACCTCTTACAGGTCTATTTTAGCCTTATTAGTATAATAAAATATATATAACAATTGAATGTCAAATAAAGGGGATCCACAGAAACATAGTGACTATAAACTGCATCTGTATTTTAGGTAACCATTTTTTAAGAATGCTTTGTTTATAGACAAAAGATTCATCATCTCCATAGACACACACATGGCATATCCATGTGAAGTATCAGCTCAGGATGTTGTATTGCCTTAAAGCAAAATAAATTATTTCCAGCATATCAATCTACACAATTGCATGACTATGTTCCAGCACTAATGTGTTATCTATTCAATGAATCAGGATTAAAACATGTACACTCACACCTGTAACCCTGAAGGGGTAGACAGAGGCAAATTATTAAAAGAATTACTTATAGGACAATAAAAATATATTTATGATTAAACAACAAATGTAATAATAAATGATAAGCAGTACAGATAATTAAACTTGTTTTGGTGTACAGTAATTGTTTAGAATATTGTACTTCTTCTTAGTGTACCATATTCATGGTTTAGATCCACAAAATCTTTTCCATAATATTGCAAAATACATTAAAACATTTTCTTCTTCATTGCTGTGTACCTTTCAGTATATTCATTATACCCTTCAACTGACACCAATTGCTTGGGGTCAAACAGATTGCCATCTAAATTTATTGTGTGAATTTTGGAGTCCCGAAGCAAACTAGGCCTGATAGCATCCAAGCTCAGACAGTTTTCTTCTAATCTCAAGATTTTTAGCCTTGGAGCCCTATGCAAGTCCTCACTAAGTACTGATATTTCATTTTGACTTAAATTTAATTCGACTACATAGAGCTCAGACATTCCTGTAGGTACTTCAGTAATCTTATTGTTAGATATCTCTAATACTTCTAAGTTGTGGAGTCCTAATATTTGTTCAGGAAATACTTTTAACCTATTGTGGTTTAAGTAAACTTGTTTCAAATTGTTCAAATTAGCAAAAGTTACTGGCAGGCAAGTGATAGAGTTATTAGATACATTTAAAATCTCTAGCTTGCGCATATCACTAATAGAATTTGGTAACTCTTCTAATTTATTAGTATCTAAATTGAGTTGTTTTAAGAGTTTAAATTTAGAAATGTCATCTGGTATACCAGTTAATCTATTTTTGGATACGTCCAAACTTCTCAAAACATCACTTAAATGTAGGGCTTCAAGGGGTATTTCTTTTAGCTTGTAGTCGGACAACTGCAACACACCTGTTTTAGACGCTATATCATAATGCTGTTTAACTCCTGAATTACCCATCACTGGTAACAAATCAAATTAGTCAGTTAATATATGCTGAACAATATTGAAAACAAGATTTATACTTGAATTTTTCTTCTGTGTTTATTCTATCATTTTTATTGACACTTTTATGAAACCACTTTTCACATTGTCTGCTTGACATTTGACACATCTCTATTAGTGTAACCGTTTTATAAATAGCAGCCCTACCTTTATGACCGTTAAATCTACTAAAAAATATTAAGCAACTAGTTACATACACTTTTACTGTACCAAATCAGAAACTAAGCTTATAAAATCACCTAATCGATATTGTATATTGAGACCTTAAATGACGCCAGATTGTTACTCAATGTTTGTATATATATTATATCTGTGATTACTATCAAATAATTTGTAAACAAGTACGCTTACATTCGAATAATTGCAACAAGTTTGTTCATAGTAACAATGGCTTTTACTATTTAGCATGGAAAATATAGTACTTAGCATTATTGCAGCATCGACGCGTTTCATATCAATTTATCAAACCAGAAAACCTTCGTAATGGGGTGCAAAAGGGATGTCTCACTGCACTACAGTCGGAATTATTTTCATTGTATAGAATTATATAATCTCAGCCAGGATCTTCGCAGGAAGCTGGTGCACTCTCTCGAGATCATCTGAGAAACATAATCGATTGCACGAATTATCCTGCTTATTATGCTAAAGACCCCGCTATTATAACACCAAATGGGTCAGCTTGCACAAAAATATTTAAACTGAGTATAATTAAATTATTATGTGATCAGTGATCATAAACAAAGCACATCGTTTTCCGTTATGTTATTAATTGGCGGATCACATTCATAAGAATGTGACCGCGGATTAAAGGAAAGGACGGCAGATATCCGTTACTTAATCCATTATTATTTCAAACGAGCAATAAGCCCTCAGAAAAGACTTCAACCATTTGGGTATTTTAGTAAGATTGAGTATTTCTTTTACAATATCATATTAAGGTTGTCCAAAGATAATTATTTCTTTTCGGTACCTACTCCTTTTCTTTATTATAAAATTAAAAACTAGTAGTACGTAGTTTATACATAGTACTACAAGTCAGCTTAGTACGGATCAAATGTAACTCATGGGGTGCTTGACTGGTAATTCTTTTCGTACGGACTTTCTTTGGCAATAGAAGTAACACATCTCTTTTCCAGAAGCCGTTGTTGCTGCTCGATAACATTTTGCGTGTGTGGACAAGACACAAGTGGGCGTGACCTTTTATACTCATTCTCTGATCTACCGTCTCTATTTCTTTAGGTAATCTTCAGCGATGTGATTTCAAACAGGTTTCGTTCGTACATTCTGATCATCAGAAATCTGGATTCACCTCTGAATGTATGTATGAATGTACCAATATATTTTTAGAAAAGTAGGTATTAAGGAATAATAAATCTGCGCAAATATATACAGAAGAAAAAAGTATAAACAAGTGTAAGTTTTTTTTTAAAGAAATATTAAAATTATCAATATTTTACAATCGGTCATCCTGTGAAATATATTTTTCTTTCATTAAATTAAATTAAAATAAGTTTTACTAAAATTTATCACTACCCGATTTTATTATATTATATATATATGTATATATTATTACATTAAGAAAATTACAAATATAGTCATGCTAACCAATACTATAGTAACATAGTAAGTAGCACTACACTTCTGAAGTTACGTGCAGTGGGGGGGGTGTTATCCGATGGATTTTGGAAAGGTTATTTTGTTGATTTTTTGTCGATATTTAGTATGAATTTAGTAACGTAAGTGTTTCATTAGAATAAAATAGTGTGTAGTTAAGTAATAGAATTAATGTCTCCCAAGTTTAACAATAATTTTGATAATACATTTCGTTACCGCGGGAAAACTGTGAAACGTTCGACTAGTATAATGGCCGCAAAAAGCGCCAATGCTTTACATGTTTGCTAATACAGTATGAAATGTGTGTTTTAACTATGCCTCTCCAATGCTGTAGTTAAGAAAATAAATAGTTATTGAAATGGACATCAACGCTGGTGAGTATCTTTTAGTTTCTTGGAGAATAACATTATTAATATTAACGCTTTAATAAATTTTGACGATAGCTTTACTTGGTTTACTCGGTAACTTGGCTAAACGCTCACCTTCTCATAACAGTCGTAAAAGTAGTCTTTTCTTAATAATTCTGCAAAATCCAGTGTCTACGCAGGCTTAAGTCTATTTTCATGTAGGTAGGTTTGTTGTCGAAATATCTTCCCGTGACAAATAATAAACTTACTGTAGATTAAATAATAACAAAAATTCACCTTTGTGCAATATTTCTTAAAATGTCCAAAGCAACATTCCCAAAATGTCATTTTACATACTCTAACCACAAATTCAAGAAAAACAAAAAGTTTTAATGTAACATACATACTGCTTTTGTTGATACTACAATCTGTTTGAAAATTGTGATCCTATGACACCTGTTCTTATTTCAGAAATTGTGTATAGCATAAATAGAATTGAAATACGTAATTATCTCCAAATATTTTATTAGTGAGATCCTTAATTCAGACGTAAAATATGTAAGTAGTTTACAAAATAAATGTATCCTATCATAAGTTCCTATTTGGTCACCTGACAAAATTAAACTTAAGTTTTCCCTATGTTACATAGGGAAGTTTATATAATATTGTATGTAAATTGATATATAATATTGTAAAACCTTGTAAAAAATGATATGTACCAGCTACTGCTAGGGTACACACTACAATGCATTTGTTTTTTTTTTGTTATCCTAATAAAGTACAATATATTTTAGGTGTTCTATATGATGTTACTATATAAATCTACTCTGTTATCTCCTTAATAATAATTCAATATCAAAGTGAAGTGAAGCTCAGTAGTATACATACTACCGGTTTGTCTAGTTTATGGTAAGAGTTAAGATTTGACTATTCAGTCACATCTCCCTAATTGTAAATTTTGTGCTAATTGGTGTTAGTGTATTTTTGTTATATCTACTGAATATGGATCAATCATCTTATTGCAATCTATAGCTTTTCCAATGATTCATTCTATCTGTTTTCTAGCACTTACTGCTGTATTTGTTAGTTAATGAACTTAATATATATGATAGTTATTATAATAATTATCTTAAGTTGGCTTTAATATTAATTTATTTGGTTTTATATTATATTATTTCTTTTTTGCTAACCCAATTGGAATTAAAACAAATACAAGTAAGTATATCCAAACATAGGTACTAGTTTTGGATGAATTTAATAATATAGTGTAGTTTAGTTGCAGTGTTATATTTTAACTATATTTCCACTATGCTTTTTTCATTTGACTAGTATATTTATCATTTCATAATAAAAACTGACCAAGCCAATCAATCATTTAATCAATTTTAGATAGTTGAATGTCTCTTATAGTTGTTAGGTTAGACATACATATACATAAGTATTTGTTAATGTATACACATTATCCTTATGCTAAAGTGTAAATCAAAGTATAGTGTGTATTAAGAAGTATATAGTGTGTAATGAATAAAATATGAACTATCTTCTGTATAACTGCCAAGACACAAAGAAAGTTTAATGTACAGGAGTGTCCAATTTCTCAAACTTCTACATTAGAGTAAAAAGCGTTAAAAAAAACGGTGTTATTATTATATGGAAATGTAAACTTGTATAATTTCTTTTTAATTTAATTTTAATTATTTGATTGACAGAATTGGATACAAATACAAATTTTTCAATAATACAAGCAATTTTAAGTAGTTATTAATTATATAATTAAAATTTTAATAACATTATAACACCAGTTCATCAAAAAGTTTCAATTATTCTGTAGCAAAACTATATTAGTTGTAACAATTTTGGGTGTAATAAAGTCTAGGTTGCTGTTTATACCAGCTCATTAGTCATTGCCTATTCAGATTTTAAACTTTAAAATTGTCTATTGTTGTTCATTCCTTCTTTGTTTCATAACTTTTCATAATTTACTTTATCTTAGTAAAAGTGCCTCTACCTGTTCTATTTCAAAGTACTTTTCTTCATGATACTATATAGGTATAATTTTTTAAATCACTCAGGTAAGTCAGTAATAATAATAGAAGATATTATGTTATGAAACCTTAACACACAACAAAGCAAACATGTTGCAAGTTTAGGTTTTAAAATCAAGAGTTATTATCCGACTGAAAATATTTTAAGTACAAGATATTTGTTTAATGCCTTTACAACATAGGTTTGTTTCGGTTTGTTTACATATTACACTGATAAGTGAATATATTTCCTGCAATCAATAATAAAAGTGTAGTGGTAACTTTCAAGTGTCCATAAGTATTTAAAACCTTTATTACTCCCAACAATGAATGTTGTACAACATATATAGAAATGTTATTAGTTGTGTTTGATGTTTTTTTATGTAAAAGATTTATAGTAGGCTGATTTCTAAGTTTATTTTCTCTAGTTTATGCTTATACATTGCTTAATGTTAAGTAACAATGCTTTTGCTCAATAGTTATGGCAAAAAATAATACATGAAATTTCATTTTGAGATAGACTATTTAAATAATGTCGCTGTTGGGGCTCTCACACTAGTAAATACTATTCTAGTAAAGAGCCCCATGATTCATGTATTCATGTACAAAAACTTTTTTGTTATAATCATGATAAATTCATTTTGAAAAACAAGTGTGGGTATCTATATTCCTTAAAGAGTATAGTAAACAATGAATTCTAAGTTATACAAACATATGTACATATACCCAACGAAGGATTTTTTGGGGGTAACTCAAAATAGCTATTGTGAAGTGCAGTGCGAGCCCTCTATCCAATCTAATTTTGCAAATCATAATTTATTTTACTGTTTCTATTTTCAAAGAGGTCTCCAAACAGCTGTCTCTGATCGATGCACTACTGAACGATCTTGACAAAACGATCACACCATGTGCTAGCAAAAAGAATGAGAAAAAAGAAGAAGAAACACAGGATGCCATGCCAGACTCTACTACGAACACGGAGAAACACAATGCTAATCCATTCCACTGTGGTGATGATGTGCTTGTACCTAACAAAGATGGGCGGTATTATTTAGGTGTGTATATATTAAAATTTTAACTAGTATCGAATTATTTTCTTATAAACAACATTATTTAATACAAAACTGATCATATTTAAATTACAACTTTTTGATTCCCTGGGATATTTTATTAAATTTTAAAATATGATAATTTCAATCATTAGTGAATGAGAAGAGTTTTGTTCCCCAACAAAATCATTTTTGATGTTAGTTAAGTAACATAAAAAATGTTTTTTTACCTACCTTATACCTTTTACTCTTGACAATATTAAAAAAATATAATACTCAATGTAGAAAGTTCATACAACTTATTGGTCCCACTAGGAACTATCGTAGAACTAAGCACCAGCAATGACAATGACTCGTGCGAAGTCGGAGCAGGCGTCGCAAAGTGTCTCGTTAAGTTTGGAGATGGCACACATGCTTGGGCTCCTGTGTCATCCCTTAAGTTACTCAGCGCTCCACCGGCGGACGATGGACGAATTATGTGTGTGGTGTGTAAGCGTAGGGAAGGACCCGCCTCCGGTCCAGCTACAAACGCCATCATTGCGTGCGACATGTGCGGACGAGGATATCACGCTAAGTGCCACTCGCCTCCCGTTGATGCGTGGATTAACGGTACGTATAAATAATTATAATATATTTTCGTTTTGATACATTTGATAAGTTTATTCATAATCTATACATAAATAGGCAAAACGATACCTTTCACAACCATTTTCTCTTTCTTTTTGTTTTGTTTTATTATTGTTTTAGTGACATTAGTAGTAAAACGTTAATTCGAAAACAGTTGCTAATTGCTTCTTAGTTTCTCAAAATTGCGGTTCGAATTGGACGTTTTTCATCGAATCATTTGAAATTATATCGCTTACGACATACACAGTGCACTGCATACAAAATGATAATGAACGTAAAAGCGTAACAAAAAAATAAACCGGCAAAGTGCGAGTCTTCATCTATACAATTATGTATGCACTTTAAACATAACTAAATATTCTGTAAATATTTAATGCGTCTACCTGTTGCCGTTATCAATATCGAGCATAAACGAGCAAAAAAATCACGTTTTTTGTATGGGAGCCCCCTTAAGTATTTATTTTATTCTGTTCTTAGTATTTGTTGTTATAGCTGCAACGGAAATACATCATCTGTAAAAATTTCAACTGTCTATTTATTACGGTTCATGAGATACAACCTGGTGACAGACGGACAGCGGAGTCTTAATAATAGTGTCCCGTTTTACCCTTCGGGTACGGAACCCTAAAAATTTTCGCATTTGAAAAATTGCTAAAATTGGGCACGTCCTAGGATTGAACGCCCAGCCAATTTTATGTTACTTTGAGCCAATATTGAGATTGTCCAAATAAATACTATTTGATATCTGCAGTAACATAGTAAATGTGTAATGTTGTAATTGAACAAAAACACGCTAAAATCCCTAAGGAAAAGTTGTTTATAAAGCATGATGACTGTTTAAGTGTTTCAAGCTACGTACCTATATATGGCAAATATCTTTTTATGTAGTTCTGGTACGCATTTTTTAGGTTTTATGTATAAAAGTTTTACTCCCAAGCTTATATAATAATATGCTAATTCCAAATTGTTTGACATGACAGGTGCATCATGGCACTGCAAAAGATGTGTGGACCAAAGGTACAGAGTGGCGGCGGCTGAAAATAGGGCACTGAAGAGGTCAGACTTATTTAGATATAAGGGTGGACAGCAAAGGAGACAACAACAGGAACTGACCCCACCTTGTGACGTACGTATATATAACATTCTAACTTGTTATAATAATAATATGAGAGCACACAATCATTATGAAAACCCAGTCGACGTGACCTGTAGTTAGTAAAATCAAGTTTACGTGTATCACTGAAATATTGTCCTTAAAAAGCTCACATATTAAAAGTATAGTATATAACACATGTTATATACTATATGTTTGTTGCTGTTTAGTTTCAAAAACCTCCTTGGATTATCTCTTAACACTAGAAAGATGACAAATTTATAGCTGCAGTAAACTAATCACAATAATGTTCACCATGTCACTCATCGTATAACACTTTTTACATTTAATTAATAAAAACAATAATAATATACAATTTATTCTCTCACTACAATATACAACTTACAACAATCGGTTTATTTAGTGTAGTGCATAATTCAGATAAATATATATTGTAGGAGACCGGTGCCTAAGATAGGCTCTAGGCCTGTGTTTCAGGACACCAGGTTCCTACCCCTTAACATTTACATTTCCTAGATTACGAGTATGCTCTAAATATTATATATTTTTACAATATTTTATATATTTTACAATATATTTTTATATAAGTAAAAGGTAGTGTTAGTATAATATGTAAGTTATGTGCGTGCGTGTGTTTGTATATGTAATATATTTGAGCAGTGTATGTCTGTTTGTTTGTGGATACTTAAGAATGATTACACAATATTAATAAACATATGCTCTGTACCTTCATAGTTTAGTTTTAATAGCCATTCAGTTAGTCTTTTTTTATTACTTTTATATTTTGTGAGATTAAACATACATTACTAGAAGCGAAAATCGGCTTATTACATTATTAGTTTTATTTTTACATATGCTAATAAAACACTGCCGTCTTTTTCGTTTCTCCTGGTAGGTAAGGAAGGTTGATAAGTAGAAGGCGTAGGTCGTTCGGTGTTGAACCGAAATGTTCTGCATTAATGTCCATATTTCTACTAAGTGCTTTCTATCCATAATGAATTTCCTGCGTTTTATATCGTGCCCATAGTACCAACAATTGTATTGCGTTATGAAAATAAGATTTTGTCGTTGGGACATTTTGACCAGTATTTATAAATGGTTATACGAGTTGCATTACAATAGATTCACCAAGGCTTTGGTTTTGTCGCCTGCTATCATCTTTATCTGGAAAACCATTAAGCATAAATATATCAAGTCAACATCAACACAAAGCAGTTTTATACTAATCTTATCAAGTTTTTTGCTTCTTTAGTAGGACAAAAGTTGTTAAATATTATACTCCCACCTTTCTGCAATAGCAATTATACTGAAATTCAGTAGGTACAACTATATAAAAAACTTGTTTACTTTACACCAAGTACAACATACATACTAAATTATACAAATATAGACGTAAATGAGGCTTCTATGTTCAGTGAAAAGAAAACTGAAAATATCATACATTTAATTTTATAATTAAATGAAGAGTATAATAATAAATACTTATATCTTATATCTTTTTAATATATACAATTCTCGTGTCGCGGTGTTTTTTACCAAACTCCTCCGAAACGGATGGACCAATTTTTATGAAATTTTGTATGCATATCGAGTAGATCTGACAGCTGGTATAAAATAAAATTATAGCAAGCTGAACATTATAGATGTTGAAGAAAAACTAAAACATTTTAAGAATTTTTGTCTATCGGTCTGTATATATGTAGATGCATCACGAAATACTACTGCAGTTTTGACAGATGTATTGTTGAGGTGTAGCTTAAAATATAGACTCCGTTTTACAACAGGAATTGATTCTAAATTCCACGCGTACGCAGTCGATCGATCAAAAGCTAGTTAATTAAAGCTAAAGAGTTTTTAGTTTGTTTACACTTATCTATATTTAATAATCTCGAAAACTTGTCGGATTCGATTCTTTTATTTTATTTTATAGAGTATTTATTGAGGAGGTGGTAGGATTTATTGGGACCATAAAACGACAGGCTACATCATAAACTGCCTTGAACGGCTAGTGAATGGTAATAGAGAACTCGATTTTTTACGGTATTTACATATTTTTTCAAATTAACTTCTTTTTCAGACGGCTTCTACAACATCTTCTGTGACTTCTGATACCGGTAAAGAACAAGAACATTGCTACTGTGGACAGAAAAGCGATTGGCTTGCTCAGGTGGGTATGATAAAAACTTGATTAAATGTTAGTGTCCGAAGGTCGATTTTTGACCGAAGCCGAGAGAGATTGAGACGCTAAGAAATTTGGTTCATGATTGGGTACATTTCGATAAAGTTATCTTGTCTGTATTAACTTAAAGAGGGGATTAAAATTACCTGGTTAAAAGAATAATAGTGAAATAATATCATTATACCTGAGAGAAAGGGTAATAAATAAATATATTTTATAAACCACACGAACCCATTTGGCATAACTGTTTTGAGTGTAAAGTGAACCAAATATGTATGTGACCAGTATGTAGCTGACATTTGATTATATACTTTAAATTATTTTTATAATAAAACTATACCGACGAAAACAAAAGGAACTGAAAATCGAATTGTCTTCTGAAAAATGAAATGAGAAAAATTAATGAATATTTAACCGACTTCAATGTGTCTAGAAGCTGTATTTATCAACCGTCACTAGTTTTACACCCATTTTTAAGAGTTTAAATTTTTCTGTATGTTCTGTAATAACATACCTATTGAAATCGGTTCGCAGTAGGGGATTGGACAGTTTTAAAACAATATATGTACCGCTAATTTATTATTACGTACGTAACTATATTCATAACTAAAAAAAAATATATGATGGACCGATGACGTGAAGTGGCGCTGAAATCTGGATGTGGAAGGCGGAGGACTAGGTGCCGTAGGTATGACAGGCCTCAGACTTTAGACATATGCCTCTCCCAATGCTAGCCATAGCGCATTGGGAGAGGCCTATGTCCAGCAGTGGACTGCAGTGAGCTAATTGATTGAATGACACATTTTTAAGCACATTAAATTATGTTTATGAATAGCTAATTTAAAAATGCTGCGAAAACTATACATCTTGTCACTTCCCCCCATGTGACGCAGGATGTGTATGCTTGTGTAATCAAACCAAGTGTGTACACAAATACTACATTAGAATATGTTGCTCTATCTAGTTATTTTTTTTACTTTTGTGAAATATTTACATATCTGGATGTGCCAAGAAAACCCAAATATGAAAATATGTTTTTTTTTTTTTTTATAACCGTTCGACTCATTTCGATAAAAGTATTATTTACTTTCCTGCAAATTAATAAAATAATATCTCAATTATATTTTTGTGTTGCAAATAAGGAAGGGGATTTCTTATAAATCACCTATTCCCGAATTCTAAACTGTATTGGCTCTGAATGTGGAATGAATAGTTGGAGAATCAATGGAACCCGCTCGATAATATTATGGAAGTTCTGACGTAGTATTATAATACTCTGACTCTACGTACCATGACGCGCTGTGATTGGTGTTTCGCTTGAGCAGATAATAAATATTTAAATTATTATATTTTATTTATGGTACTAAAATTTTCAAGAAGCTACTATTTGGCTATAAGCTTAAACAGGTAATCGTTTTATTTTATAAATATTTTTTCAGTTTATATTTTAGTCTGTCTTATTTTTTGATGCCTGTCCGGTAATATAGGAAGACATTTCGTAACAAAAAAACAGAAATGCCTGTAATATTTAGTGTTCTCTCGGTAGGATCCTGTCATGCGATCTGTCCTGATGACAATGGGACCAAACAGTCTAGCCGTCTTGGTGTAATCTTGGAACATACATGAAAAAAATAGATTAACATTGGATGATCTCCTTATTTTAAGTAATAACATTAATCTAATCTCTATGGAATAGGAAATCATAATTTTAAATAAAATAAAAATAATTTGCTTTTACAGATGTTACTTTGCTGTCGATGTTCTCGCTGGTTTCACCAAAGATGCGTATCGAGTTTACAATATCCACTGTATGCCGGCGATAAGTGAGTCTAATGTTAAATGTAATATCTGTATCTAATAATTAATTATGTTTTGAATGTTTCATTTTATTAACCGTCATTGACGGACGGTTTATTTTTTTGTAGTTATTTTGACATCATATTACTAGAACAAACGTCTGATCCAATCAATATTTATAAAACTAAAAACTCGTGGACTAAAAAATACTAACTAAACAATTATACAGGAAATTGGTTGACTTTGCCATCAGAAACAGAGACAATTGTTCCTATTTCGCCTGTTGTTGTATATTCCGCCATAATTAATTAACTTGACTATTTTTTATTTATAAATTTAAAATAACAATAAATCTTCTATTCAATCTTTTAAATAAAAAAAAACCTTTACCTTAATATAGAAAACTTTTTGTGTATTTGACAAAAAAAATAGTCATACCAACATAGGTACGTAAAGCACAAAACTTTTTTTTTTACCAATTTCTGAATAAATACTTATACCTATTTTAATGTAATAACAATACAAATATCTACTAAACAATTTTTCTTTTGTTTTCTTATTGCACTGTTTAATCTCTTCCTATCTATATTTATAAAAAAAAAGTATTGATATCACTCAAATACGAATTTCCAATATTAATTTCGTGTAAGTAAGTATTGAGCGGTATTACTAGAATGTGACTGGACTTTCTGTACACGAAAGATCAAGATATATGTATAATTTATTTTATTTAATACTTTATGCACGAAATGTACATAGTTGGACTTAATGCCACCTATGCACATTATAATAGACGCGTAAGCCTTCTGTAGGTGTTCATATATAACTTAAATATAAATATGAGATACAACAGACACAATAAAACAGAAATAAAAAGTTACGAATATATGTAGAAGAAAATGTTTTTTTTTTGCCTTAAATTATTTATATTATATATTATATTATACATAGACATACATGTTTGTCTTAGGAAAAAAACAGTGTACGGCAACAACTAATTAGGATTATGATGTAGGTTATTCATTCTGAGAATCAAACTGAGTTCCAAACACAATGAAACTGTTTATTATTCTTAGGGTTCCGTTTCCCGAAAAGAGAAAAGAGCAACCTTATTTGTATGGGAGAGTTTTTATACTTTGGTAAATAAAAAACTAATTCAAGACGTCCCGACCGATTCCCGAGATGGTCGAACTATTAACACACAAGTTTGTTTGCTTACGGAAACCACGGTGTGCCAGTCTGCCTCGCACTTGTCCGTTTTTTGTCTTTGCGGTTACAATATAAGTGCATTATCTCATATCATCGTCTTCCTAAGCCTTGTCCTATCATTTGGGGTCGGCTCTCCTTGTCTGCATCCTCCATTTTTCCACATTCTTGACTACTATGGAGTGTATATAGTAGGGTGGGCCAAAAATAATATTTAATTTTTTTTTTCTTAGCTACCATGAAAATATCGTCTAAGATAACGAAAAAAAAATTGTGTTAAAGTTTCAGCTCTTAATATTAATATTAAGAGGTGGCTCATTAGAGTTTTTCTTTTTTTCTTTAGTCCCATACAAAAAAATTCATATGTCACCATTCGTTGTTCGTACAGCAAAATTTTTATAGAGTTTTTTGTAGCAAATTGAACGTTCTACAAAAAAGGTTTCTTACATTTTCTTCGCACGCCTCGCCATTCTAAAGATATTCAAGATTGAAATTTAAAGATTTTAAGGTACATTTCTTTTTTGCTTCTGAATTTTGTAAGTCGTTGACAAATGAACGTTACGCAATGCGCAATACATATTTCTGCAGGAAATTAAATGCTCTACAAAAAAGGTCTCCTATGCTTAGTCGATTAGAATGAGCGTTTGAAAGATATTTATGATTAAAGTTCAATACTTATCGCTCATACTAATTTTTCAACATTTTCTTCGGAAAATTTTAATATAATTCATTAGTTTCTAAGTCATTACCCACACAGAGTAGAGTTCAAAGTTTTTGT
Organism: Tyria jacobaeae; assembly: GCA_947561695.1. Taxonomy (NCBI): domain Eukaryota; kingdom Metazoa; phylum Arthropoda; class Insecta; order Lepidoptera; family Erebidae; genus Tyria; species Tyria jacobaeae. Next base: position 9,710,389 of record OX387208.1, on the reverse strand, counting down.
TTAAATTAAGTACTTAAAAAATTGATTTTATTAAACGATGATCGATATTTTGTGAGAATACTATGGTTACGTCGCTAAACACTCGATACGTTTTACAAAAAATATGATTTGTTATGTTTCTTAGCCACTAATTTGTAATATAAGATGAAAAATTGTGTTATTTAAATGGGAAATCGAAAATATCGATAAGGCACCTCTTAATATTAATATTAAGAGCTCAGGTCTTACCAGAACTTGTTTTTTTTTCATGTCGGATGAGATTTTCATGGTAGCTAAGAAAAAAAAAATTAAAAATTATTTTTGGCCCACCCTAACGTACATGTATATAAAAAATAATTTAAATAATAGATGAAAGTATTTTTGTGCTGATAAAAACTTAAATTTGCATTAATTTTTTCGAAACTAATGAATTATATTAAAATTTTCCGAAGAAAATGTTGAAAAATTAGTATGAGCGATAAGTATTGAACTTTAATCATAAATATCTTTCAAACGCTCATTCTAATCGACTAAGCATAGGAGACCTTTTTTGTAGAGCATTAAATTTCCTGCAGAAATATGTATTGCGCATTGCGTAACGTTCATTTGTCAACGACTTACAAAATTCAGAAGCAAAAAAGAAATGTACCTTAAAATCTTTAAATTTCAATCTTGAATATCTTTAGAATGGCGAGACGTGCGAAGAAAATGTAAGAAACCTTTTTTGTAGAACGTTCAATTTGCTACAAAAAACTCTATAAAAATTTTGCTGTACGAACAACGAATGGTGAGATATGAATTTTTTTGTATGGGACTAAAGAAAAAAAGAAAAACTCTAATGAGCCACCTCTTAATATTAATATTAAGAGCTGAAACTTTAACACAATTTTTTTTTCGTTATCTTAGACGATATTTTCATGGTAGCTAAGAAAAAAAAAATTAAAAATAATTTTTGGCCCACCCTAGTATATAGAGAGCATAGTGTCTTGACAAATATGGACTTGCATGACAATGTGGGAAGAAAAAAGAAATCCCATTACCGATAACACGTCTTTCCGATTATCCTCTTCAATGTGCGATTTATTTGGATATTTTCATAAAGTTACAGTTTTACGCAGCATACTCGCAAAATTAAAATCACAAACAGAAAAATCAGTTTGCATGTCACTGTCAACTATCATTGTAATTTATAAGTTAGCTCTTGTTTGAAAACTGCACTGCACTGCACAGAATGTTTAAGAAAGGTGTGTTGAAGGAGATACATACACTACTTAATCTACTACTCTAAGCTGTCAGTTTTTATTCTAGAATATACCGATGATAATTAATGAATATTGTTCTAGATTATACATATTTGCTTGTGCCGACTGCAACGGAGGAGTGGAATATCTGCGGCGACTGGAGCTGTGTTGGTTGGATTTAGCGCACCTCGCTCTATACAATCTTACCGCATATAATGCCCCAAATTATTTCGACCTCGACAACGTCATTATGCCCTACATCATGGATAACTGGCATGCGTTACAACTACCTGAGAAGGTTTGTATGAAAAATTTGGCTTAGTAAAATCATCTTTAGTGTACCAGTTTTGATAAAAAAAAATCAACTATCAGATGTGGCGGACTCCAGTGAACGAACGCCGAGAAAGAATCTTGACTGCCTTAACGTCGTCGCGTAAGCGATTTAAGTGCGGTCGTGAAATGAAAAAACGTGCTACGATTTGGGGTTTACGCCTTCGCCGTCCACCACCGCCGCCTCTCCAACTGTCTGCATTAGAGCAGGTATAGTCTATAAGATTCAATAATCTTCAATGTGTACTCAAAGAACGGAGTAGTAGTACAACATGTCTGTCATATTATGTTGCATTATTCTCTAAATGGTCATAAAGTAAAAAAGAAACTTGAAAAAATGTTAAAATCCTTTGATTATGATGCAACGGAAAAAATTGTGGAAGCATAACATTTACATTCGCAGACACACACAAACCACACATTCACATACACACATTCACATACACACAAGGACATATCCACTCATTAAATACTTTATCTCTTAATATTAAATATTTTTGTTATATGCTATGAAAAACTTTAAATTGAATCGTACAACATTATAAGGCTTTCTTTGGAACAACCTACTTTCCTGCCAGGAAGGTAGTTCCGCGTAGATAGCTGTGCCACAGTTTCATATATTTGCAGCCATTATCGTTTCCACTTTGTTTTAGTTTTTGTATTGTTTTAGTTCCAGAATATACGTGATTATTAACATTATTCCAAGGGAAGATAATTTTGTCCCCGTATCTTTTAGGTTTTTTGCAATCTTTCTCATCTACATTAAGAATAAAACAAGAAAAATGAACCATTTAATGGAATATGTGTAATGTAATTATAAAAACCTTTAATTTTATTAATTTTTCTTTCCTTTATCTTCCCTCAGCAATATTACTTTCTATTTTGTCTTAACTTTCCTGAATATTTACTGCTTAGACACATACATATTTGACATTATATTATTTTTTTATACATATTTGTCCAACACATTAAATATACCCACTGGCTCTTAATTCTATTCAATGTCTCGTGACACCTTTCAGTGATAAAGTCGTAATTTCCCTGTCATACAGTGTACTGGTTTATGGGGAGAAAGGCTTGTGCTCTAAAGAGAGCAGTGATTAGTAAATACGGACATGGACATGTGGACTACAAACCATATATTTGTTTGTAATCCCTATTAGATTCAATTTGTTAATATTTTGAAGTTTCTTACATAATAATGTAATATATACCTTTACATTGCGAAATTTATTTGCGAACAACCTCTTTATAACGAATTTTCAACTATCAAAAGAGAGTGTAAATACCTCTTATTACCTAATTTTGTCAACCCAACCTTTGTATAACGTTCCCACCAATATCCTTACTCCTATAATATGTGATTAAGTCGCGACATAATTTGATAAAAATGTGTTATCATTTATTAGTAGAAGTTGTTCTTCGCTATAACAAAAAGAGTAAGTACTGTTGAGGTGAATAAAACTATTTTTTTACCTCTTTATAACAAATTTGAGGCCAACCTAACCTCAATATAACAAACCTCAGTTTAACGAATTACTTGATATAACGAATATTTACTTGTTCCCTTCCGATTTGTTACATCGAGGTTGCACTGTAATACTAATAAGGATTTCGCCAATAGACTTGTATATTACACACATACTAGTCGATTTGATAACTCCGTTTTTTTGACGAGTGACGAATGACTTCTCAAATTTGGTTTAACACTTTTTACGTTTAAATTCGCATTCGATGCAACCATATGACTGTATCCCCGAAAAGAAAGGTAGAGATGTATAAATCCCACTTACATAACGGCGGGGGGAGGGGAGGGTTCAAGCCAAGAAAGGATATTGCTTAAACGGGATGTTTGGGGAGTGTAATGCAACTTGAACTGGTTGAATGCCGAGCACTCAAACGGAAATTTAGATGAAGATGTTAATAAGTCAATAATCTTTGGTTATATTAAAACTAGATCAAGAAAGGGGAACCATTGACTGACGAGCAGGTGCGGGAGTACGCACCGCGACTTAGGTTCCTGCCACGGTCTCCGTCGCCAATGCCTTGCGTTGATGATAGGTAACGATTTAATTATAATACTTTGATATTAGTGTGGTCAAAATAAGTTATGTTGATTATTTATTGTTTTGTTATAAACTGTTTCAGTTTGCAGCCTTCCAGCAGCAACTCCGACAAAAGTTCCTACAAAAATATAGTGCATAATCAACGTAACAGTATGATCGTGCCAGTTGATGGTCATTGGTTAAATTTAATGATGGGAAAACGGTTCCATGAAAATCTCAACTCGTATTCAGAAAATGATTCAACTAGTTCCTACGAGAAACCCACTGAAGCCGACGAACTACCTTCACCCTCTATACGCACTTCTACTCCTAGAAAATCTGATGCCAAAGTTGATATAGAAACTAGTACAGAACTGAATGTAACAGATACAAATGATGATAAAGTTTGTGAAAATCCTACAGTGCCATCTCATAACCCTTCTTTAGTTCCATGTTCTGTAAAATTAGATAAAATATCCAAAGAGAATGTAGATGATGCAATCGCGGTCAAGTGTGATGTAACTAACTTTGATATCAGCACTCACTCTACACGAATAGCAACCATGAATTTAGAAGTATCTAAGTTATCTACCAAGAACATTATTGAACATTCCAAAATAATGTCCCTGCACCACATGAACAGTAAGCCTTCTTACCCTAGCACTTTTCAGGACATGGAGTCGTCGGGTGACGAAACTTCCGTTAGCAGAGGTACCTTAGATCATATTATACCTCCACTTAAAAATTTTCAGGGTAAAAATAACCCGTTTCTTATGCAATTTACTTACTCTGGTAAGAAACCTTTTTCATCAAGTGCATACAATAAACAAAATGGCAAGCAAACTACATTTCAATCACGATTCTCATTACCTATTAACTTAAATCCTATGATAGGACATTCTCTTATAAGGCCTATGAAGAGAAAGCTCAGCGAAAAAGACATAGTCATCGGGCCCAATGGCGAGGTGAAAAGAAGAAAATATAGAAGACCACGAAAGTATTTACAGTCACAGGTATAGTCGCATTAAATATAGTCTAAACTTGAGAATTTACCTTCGAACATGTTTTGCTTCAGAGCCGTTTTCTAATATTTTTACTGTTTAAATCTAGAAATACTGCTGCCTTGTCTGTTCGTCGATCATATCCGAAAAGAATAATATCTTCTTTTAATTTTAGCTCAACAAATCATGCCCCCTTCCGGACGAAGATAATAAATCCGTTCAAAACTCGAATGAAAACGGACTAATCCCTTCATCAAATAACCCAAAATTTAACGGTAGAAGACTGAGACAAAGACAAGAAAAAAACTATTATGAAAATGCCAGACGGAATACGAATAACAACTCTTCGAATAATACTATCAACAGTGTAAAGAGTCTACAGCTGAGTCCTCACAAAGTAAATAATAGTACTGCTGAGGTGGAGGCGGAACAGCTGTCCGCTCTTAAGTCGCGAGTGCAGTCGTACTTCCGCGCCGGACAAACCTTCCGTGTACAGGCGCGCCGGCTGGCTCCTGGTGCGCCACCCGCCTACCTCATAGAGTGGGATTCTATCTAACGCTGGTAAACTCGTAGGCGTTACATGAATTTATTTAAAATATATCTATAAATATTACCTAATGTAATGTAATAATATATAAGCGCTTGTCTGTAGTCTAGTTGTACTTGTACAGTAAGATCAAGGAATGTGATATATTATTATTCCAATTGGATTCTGTTATTTTATTGTTATAGATAAAAATATTTACAAGAAGCCCATCCCATGCTTCAAACGTCGGCCCGCGGTCACTATTGGTGCTGCCCTTGTCATGCATATGATAACTACTGCCATCACTTTAACCTTGTTTATAAGACACAATATTTTCATTTTTACTCTTATTTGAATTAATTTCACCACGAGTATATTAGAAATAGTTAGTTCTAGTTTATTTCCAGAAATTGCTTTTTTATACTGACAGTTTAAATTTTTGCACAAAAACAGATCTACATATCCAGTGTCTTCACATTTGTCTGTCACTAGCTACATTTGTTCGCCGATGGCATTCATAGATGTGTAACTTTTCACTTTCGAATGATAGTTATTTTTTAATAAATACTTGAATGTTACTATGAAAAAAAAGCCAAATCGTCAACATCAGGTAGCCATGAGATTCCCACTAATGTTCACAAAAATAGCCATGTTGATTCCTATTTTTAGCCAGTATGTCTAATAGTATCTACTACTACGAAAAAGTCAACAACAACAATTTTACATGTAAAATGCTAAGAATAGCGTAATCTTTATGATTTTGTATATTTTCGAATATTTTACTTATAACTTCAAAGAATATACTATCCATATCTCATAAAAAAAAAGATATACTGTTTGTATAAATAGGAAATAGAGGTCAGCAGTGACGGCACTCTGTTTACTTGACACTGATTGGTGTTTCAAAATACGCTCCGTTTCACTATATATCAGTTAATATTAACTTAAACTATAACGTTGCAGTTGTCTGAATTTTATTTATTTTATTTAAATCTACATGCACAAGGCGGACTTAAATGTCTAAGGCATTCTCTGTCAGTCAACCTTGAAGTGTTGCAGATATAAATAGTGGTAGGTGCACTTAGTAGGTTGCACACAACTTTCATTTTTAATTTAGTTACTAAAATAATGATTTAAACAAGCACAATACATAGAATACACACACAGCCTTGGCCAAAATATTGCAGTTTTAGTAGGTTTATGTTTATATTTATTAATAAAAAATGTATTTTATTGGTTTATCCTTTACCTTCATTAGGACAGAAATTCTATTTGGCATTGGCTTTAGCCTTTTATGTTATTAATTGTGTGGCGCCCAAATGCGCTTTAATGAACCCCATAAATGTTCTATGGGGTTCAGGTCCGCTTAGAAAATTGTCGCCTGCCGTATTTCCAAACCGATAGACCTTCAAGAAAAGAGCGTACTCCTACCTAAAAGGCAGGCAACGCACTTGTGAATCTTGAGTTGCGGGGGTCCATGGGCGGCGGTAGTCACTTACCATATCATAGTGCGGACAGATTTAATAGCGCTCGAATTTAACGCCATCCATGTTCGTAGTAACGCAGATTCGGAGTTCATGCGGCTCCAAACCATTATGTTGCCGCCGCCGTGTTTTACGGTTTTTACTACACACTGGTTTAAATTCTTCACCTACCTACAAAGGCCAAACCAGGTATATGTAATACCTGGTTTGGCCTTTGTATAAGGCCATATCAGGTATAGGTACCAAAAATCGGCAATAAAGAGAGAAATATTAGAACAGAAGTATAATAACTTTATCATTGAGACATTTTGCTTTCATACTTTATTGAATATTATTAGATATTTAAATTGACTAACTCACCTCAAACTTTGATTCGCCTGACCACACATTCGACCAATCTGTGATGAAACTTCGGTGTTTCAATGGCCACACATACAGAGAGCCTTGGCTTCTTTCTAGCTTCGCTTCGCTTCGAGCAGAAGAAAACGATGAAGTGTTGTTTTATCGTGTAAAAACTACTATGATAGACGTTACGATGCTATTGATGGCATCACATTTCATTTGTAAGTAATTTTATACCTAATTTATTAAAAAGTTCTAGAAAGTTATCTTAGCTTTGGCTTTCAAATATAATTAAATCTATTCGACTTTAGATAGCTACATTTTGTGTTATGGGAGCTGAAAAAGTATAAAGATATGTAGAGCTCCGTATTAGTAATCATACCGAAGGTACTGAAATTTGTTCTGCATTTAGTCCTAAAGAATTTTTATTCTCCAAATTTTTTACAATTTTGTGAGACCGCCATCTATTGTCAACTACAAGAATAATCCTACACATAAAAAAGACGGCAGTAATTAAAATTATTTTACACAGTAACGTACATCTGTATATCTTGTAATATCAAAATGAAAATGTAGAAAGAAATTGTACTTATGATTTTTTTTGGCGAAATGTTTAAATTATATTTAAATAACATTCTATATACAAATACACTTAAATAAATACAATTTAAATATGTTTAGCATTTCGTAAAAGTCAACTTTATCCTTTTAACCGCCACGTCAATAACGGAAAACTGTTCTATACGCCAAGCAACAAATTTCTTGTTTCATACAACATATATGTCTCCATCAGTCACGGCAACAGTTATATCGCATCGATACACCAATGGTACATTTTACTTAAGTATAGTTAACGAATAAATAAATTATCATACTATTGAAGTTTTATTACATTTCATTCATATTTCTCTTCAACTCCCAGCTGAGTAATCATTACACCAAAGTAATATAGTTTTAACAAGACTCCATACAAATTTGCCGAAACTGTTATTTAACATTTACAACAACACATTTATCTTTTATGGATCAGTTATGGTAGTTGTATAATAGGGGTGCCGGCTAGAAAACCTCCACGTGGTGCACCCTGGACAACGTTGGCGACGACGCAGCCTTCTCCTCCTCTACTTTTCAGGAGGGGTCGCCAACGGCTAATCTTCTGGCGAGAAGAGGTGGCCTTTACATCGACCACAAGTGTAGCAGCTTCTCCACTGTCATCAGTGGGGAGAAAGAGGACGGGTTCGGCGTGCACTCGCACTGCCACCGAGCAGGCATTTGGATATTCGTTTCGATGTCACCGTTGGCATATCGTAATCCCGACAGGAGTGTCGTGGTTAAGTCTCACGGCTCTGATCGGGGGCGAGAGTCTTAACCGCCCGGACAAAAAATTACCTAAAAAAAAAAATTACCGAAAAAATTACCCCGAATCCTGTGTTCTGGTGCGTGACCATGGGATGCATGGCTGACGGGTGGTTCAGTCGCAAGCGCACTCCCAGCCGAGGCACCTGCGGACCCCTCGGTTGGGCATAAATCTACGCTTACCCGGGTATTGGGGGATCTCTGCCCGGGTGTACCTTTAGTTCTCCCCCACTCGTGGGAATAATTATGGATTCATCAACTTTGAAAAACGTTAAAGAAATAACTAAAGAAAGAAAGAAGGAGAATTTGAAGAAGTAGGAGAAAAGCAAAAAGAAGACAGACGACACCTCGTCGAAGGACGAGGAAGTTATTGAGTTCCAAGATCTTGGAAATCGAAAGCGGAGTCGCTCGAGGGATGACGGTCCTGAACCATCCATGCTTCCTCCTAAATTGGCAAGCAGCCAAAGGGGAAGACCGAGGTCACTTACACCTGTTGCGCCTTTGGCAAGTTCCGCCTTTTCCAGGGCGGGAGAGTGCGCGCGGGCTCGAGCGGAAGGCGAAATCATCGCGGAGGAGGAGATCGCGGATCTCCTAATCAAAATCCGTTCACCGGTTGAAGGGGGTTCCGTCTCTCAGACACCGGTGGCGTTGAGAGAAAGGACGAATGTGGCGGTGGCAATTATAAATAAAATGGCCACCAGGTCCACTAATCTGAAGGGCACCTTTGTTCGAGCCCTGAAGGACTCCTCCTCCGCTATCTCTGGGGTGGTCCAATCTCTCATTGGGGACGTAGCGCGTCTCCAAGCGGCAACCGACCACCTCTCAGAGCAGATGACAGAACTCAGCGTTCAGTTCGCCCAATTTCGGGCGGATTGCCCTGAGCGACCGAGCCAGGTTCAGCGGCAGGCTGCTCCCTCTCCCGCTCCGTCCGAAGTTCCGGATTCCCACCTGCGTAAAATTATTGACGCAGTGTGGAGGATCATGGACAAGGCTGCCTGCAGCCCCCATTGTTCGGCCGCCTCTCGCCGCCGATAAGACTAGACGCAAGACGCAGTTATTGACAGCGCTTCCTATCTCAAGTGCCCGATCCACTGTGTCGTATGCTGCAGTGACTTTCGCTCCGGTGGTTTCATCCACACCGAAACGTGGACGACCGGTGAAGGCAGTGACAAAAGTGGCGACTAAATTCTGTCCGTTCCATCTGGTGCTGAAGCTATGCCTGGCTCCTCTAGGTCTGCCCCCTCTAATGATGGGTGGCAAGTAGTCGGAGGGGCTAAGAAGTCTCGAAAGCGCGGTAAGAAGGCTGCCAAGAAAGCAGACTCTACACCAAAATCGCAGTCGGTGGCCGTTTCGTCAAACAAAACACCTCGGAAACTGCAGGCGCCCAAAACGGCGGCTGTAGTCGTCACAGTGTCACCGGAAGCGGGTAACGTTGGGCTATCCTACGCGGCCAAATTCAAAAAGGCCCGGGATAGCCTATGTGGTGAGTTCGGGGCTTCAGGTGTGAGGCTGCGCCTCGCCCAAACGGGTGCTCGAGTTCTCGAGTTCCATGGGGCTGAAGGCGTGAAGGCGGCCGACATTGTTGCTGAGAAGTTGCGGAGTATTTTTTATGAAACGGATGGTGTCAAGATCGCCAGGCCTGCTAAGTGCACTGAGCTGCGCCTTTCAGGCCTAGACGACTCTGTGATGGTGGAGGATGTCCGCGTTGCCATTCAGGAGAAAACAGGATGCAATGCGGAAAACGTCAGAGTCGGCACCATTCGCCCCGGTGCAGGAGGCCTTGGCGCGGTTTGGATCAGTTGTCCCATGGCGTCGGCCAAGATTTTGGGCGACGCCGGCAAGATCCTTGTTGGTTTCGTAAACGCCAGAGTCACAGTTCTGGCGGCGAGACCGATAAGGTGTTTTAAATGCCTGGCATCGGGACACACCCGCGTCAAAGTGGTTTTGACTGCAGCGGTCTCTGCTTTCGCTGCGGTCGACCGGGGCACAAAGCGGCGGATTGTTCCGCCGCCCCTCACTGCCCTGTGTGTGCGGCGGGTAATCTCCCCGCCAATCATCAGATGGGGCGGGGGGGCTGCAAGCCACCCCGTGCTTCTCAGCAAACATCCGGAGCTAGCCAATCGACCCAGGCTGCCTCTGATGTCAATCGTGCGTCGCTACCACCGCCCATGGAGGAGGCTGTAGAGACAGTTCAATAATGGACCAAGTCTTCAGCCTCCTTGTCCAGACGAACCTAAACCACTGTGCCGGTGCGCAGGACCTTTTACTGCAAACCATGGCAGAGTGGTCTATCGGTGTGGCCGTAGCTGCGGAGCCCTATTACGTTCCTCCCCGTCTAAACTGGTTGGGTGACCGGCACGGTTCCGTGGCAGTCGTCGACTCCACGGCGGCTCATTCCCCGCCCTTGTCGCTTGGATATGTTGCCGCTGAATGGGGGGGGGATCACCATTTATGGTGTCTACTTCTCTCCCAACCGGAGTCTGAGCGATTTCGAGGTCTTCCTCAATAACCTGGAGACCTCGATACGGCGACTAGCGTCTGGGCACGTTCTAGTGCTGGGGGACTTCAACGCTAAGTCCGTTGCGTGGGGTTCCCCCAGGACGGACGCACGGGGCGACGCTGTTTGGGAGTGGGCAACATCGGTGGGCCTCTGTCTCCTAAACAGAGGCACCACAAACACGTGCGTGCGACAGCAGGGGGGGTCGATAGTTGACCTTTCGTTCGCTACCCCTGCTCTCGCCGCACGAGTAAGGAACTGGTGTGTCCTGGAAGAGGTTGAGACCCTCTCGGATCACCTTTATATCCGATTTGAGCTCTCCCGGACCCAGGACCCCAGAAGGGGTCACTTGGCGCGGTATCCTTCCCGCTTTCCGCGATGGGCTATTTCTAAGCTAGACCGAGATCTACTGGAGAAGGCAGCCATAATTTACTCTTGGCCGAGGAGGTAGACATGGGGGCAGGCCGCTTTTGCGATGCGGTAACGCATATCTGCGATGCGGCCATGCCCCGGATTCGAGGAAGTCGGCCTCCAAGGAAGGAGGTCTACTGGTGGTCCCAAGAGTTGGTGGATCTCCGTGTGGCCTGCATTCGTGCCCAGAGGTCCTACACCCGTAGCCGTTGGCGTCACCGCGATGAAGGGGAGGAGGACCGGCTTCATGAGGAGTACCGAGAGGCACGGAAAACTCTGAAGCTGGCCATTTGCCGCGCCAAAGAGGAGAAGAGATAGGAGATGCTGGAGGGTCTCGATCGTGACCCCTTGGGTCGCCCTTATCGTGCGGCGCAACAAAAGCTGCGCACGCTGCCCCCCCTCCCCCCCCCCCTTACTGAGACTCTCCAGCCCAGCTTCCTGCAGGAAGTGGTTTAGGGCCTTTTCCCGCAACGGGTGGAGCACTCATCCCCGTCGATGGCCCCCTTGGGCGGAGACGACGGGGACTTCGAGGAGGAGGATGTTCCACCTATCAATGAGGCAGAGATAGGGGCGGCTGTCCTTCGAATCCGTTCTAAGAACACTGCCCCCGGACTGGACGGGATCCCTGCCCGAATATTGGCCCTAGCCCTCAACCACATGTCGGACCGCCTCAGGGAGGTGTATGCGCACGCATGCTTGGCGTCTGGACGCTTCCCTGACTGCTGGAAGAGCGGGAAGCTGGTTCTTTTAAGAAAGCCGGGACGGCCTACGGATTCGGTCGCGGCCTACAGGCCCATCGTGCTGTTGGACGAGACGGGTAAATTGTTTGAGAGGATCCTCTCTGCCCGCATCGTCCGGCACCGATTTGTCGGACGCCCAATTCGGTTTCCGAGCGGGGCGTTCGACGATCGGTGCTGTAATGCGCATGAGGGCCGTGACCGAACAGGTAGTGAGCTGTGGCGGCGTGCTGTTGGCAGTGTCTTTGGACAATTGCCAACACTTTTAATAGTCTGCCATTCAGCTGCATCAGGGAAGCGCTCCGCTATCACGGGGTGCCATAGTACCTGAGGTGGCTGATGGCAGACTATTTGGAGGAGCGTACCGTCGTGTACGAGGATCGAGAGGGAAATTTGAGTCGTCGGCCCATGTCATGCGGTGTTCCGCAGGGGTCTGTCCTTGGACCACTCCTGTGAACATGAGGTACGACTGGGCCCTTCGAGGTGACTTCTCCCTGGGCTGGGCGTAATCTGTTACGCCGATGACACACTGGTCACAGCCCAGGGGGCGAACTTTGAAGAGGCGGCACGCCTGGCCACCAGAGGAGCCTCACTGGTGGTCGGGCGCATCGAGGCGCTAGGGTTGCGGGTGGCCTTAGATAAGACGGAGGCCCTTTTATTCCATGGGCCCCGTCGAGGTCCGCCCCCTGGCGCCTCCATAATGGTGAACTCGATCCTCGTACCGGTTCAGGCCCACATACGATATCTGGGCCTGATCCTCGACGGAAGATGGCGATTCGACGAGCACTTCCTGCAGCTGGCTCCTAGGTTGGTCGGCGCTGCGTCCGCCCTTGGGCGACTTTTGCCCAACTTTGGTGGACCCAGCGTTGCTACAAGACTACTGTACACGGGGATTGTCCGGTCATTGGCACTATACGGTGCACCGCACGGCGGAACGGGCCCGGGAGGACGATCTCCACTCGGACCTAATTCGCCGCCGGCGTACCGGGCGGCGGAGGCGCGCTTACTTGCGCCTCATGCCGCCTTGAATGTGGCTGTGGGTGGTCGGGACGGGTTTTCCCCTCCACCCGCTATAAAGGCCAGCCGCGAGGAGGCGACGTCCTGGTGTGCCTGGACGTTGCCTTATTGAGAGTTACCAGAAGGTGGTGCCCGCGCTTTTGCGGGCAAAAGCGCTAGGAGGGGTCCGGATGTCTTACTAAAGCTGTTCCCGGATTCCTCCTATTTTAAGCGCAGCATGGGCACACCGTGTGGTTTTAGTCGGTCCGATTCCGACACACCGTTCCACTGAAGACCCCGGTGGGATGACGGCCCGAGGGGGTTTCCACACGTTAAAAAAAAAAAATGGTAGTTGTATAATGTTGTACGACATGATTTTAGTATACTATATTAGGTATTTTAGTTTAGACTTAAAATATTGCAGTTTACTATCAGAGTCCGGCAGCCTGATCGACGACATAGCGTGACGTGTGGCGTGCAGAATACTATGAAAGGATTCCGATGATAGGGATGAGTGAGTGTAATTTCTAAAGTAATCGATTTATACATGCGGTTGGGGTGTGCTCATAACCATTTTAACCATACCATCTTAGAGTAAGTTAAGTAGATAACTATTATTTTGCTTAACCTTTTTCATTTAACCCTATGTTCCCTGTACGGAAGCCATGGCCCGTACATAGTGGTCCTTGCGAGTTTCAAGTCGTAAAACGGGACCCTCGGGAGTGTTAGAATCGGACTTTAAAAAAGTAGACAACCGACTTCATTGCGTCTATTATTAAATATAAAATATATATGTGATGTATACTCTCATTACCCAAATACAACGCAAGCATTGTTTAAAGACTTAAAAAAAACTGCAAAAATGTTAAAACGTATTTTTGTTAATTAATTTAAAATAAATCTACATTCACGAATCATCTTGTGTATTCAAGAACTCAATTAATCTGGCGAAGGTCCAGTCTTTGTCTTCCTGTTCAACTTCCTATATAGGAAGGAAATTCTTTTTTGCAGTTCTTTCCACTTAGTTGGCCTAATTGCAGGTGTAGCTGTTTTTGACCACATCTTCTTCTTGCGAAGAAGAATCTGTAAAATAAACAAATAAACCTTTTAGGAAAATGTTAATAAAGTGCAAGGAAAGAAGTCAAAATCTTCATAGGTTGCGTCCGCTGGGTGTTCTCTCTTCTCACGCACGTTGCCCGCTACGCAGTCAGCGGCGCTTATTTTTCTATTAGTATTTTTTTATAGATTAAAAAAAAAAACGGTACGGACTGGAACACTCCTTTGTTCCTAAGGCTGGTGTATGCGCCTCGGCAATCTTAAAGGTAGGGACCTCTCCATCTTATGGCTACGTGTAGACTGCGACGACCATCCCCGCATCTACGTATGCCTCTACAGGTCCCAAAGCGGTGATGCCGAAATGGACCGACTCATCGACCACGTCCAAATGGCTACAGACTCAGTGCTCCAGCAGGTCCCATCCGCAGAGATCGTGATTCTTGGCGACTTTAACGCATATGGGAAGATTTGTTCACGATTTCGCCTTGGCTTATGGCTTGACGCAGCTGGTAGCAACGCCTACGCGAATCCCAGATGCAGAAAGCCACGTGTTGGACTTTCTGCTGACCTCACATCTTGACGGCTACAAAGTATCTTGGCTCTTCGGACCATTGCCTGATTAGGAGTATGGTGCCACTCGTTCACTCGTTAGTTACAGGCAGTCTCCGCGTATGCAGTATGTATGCTACAGCACACAGCAGGTCAGCAGACTGGGATGGAATGCGAACATTCTTTGCATCCTACCCATGGAGGCAGGTTTGCTTCTCGCCGGATGATCCCAACGTCGTTGGCGACTCTGTCGCTGATGTTGTGCTTCAGGGTATGGAACTTTTCATTCCATTCTCCCTGATTCCCACAGGTGGCAAGTCCCAGCCCTGATTTGGTCGAACCTGAAAAGCGGCCTCCCGCCGAAAGCAGGGATGTTACCAAGCATGGGCTAATGCAGCGACAGCACGGGATGTAAAGACCAGCACATTAAAGAAACAATTTAACTTTGCCTCCAGGTCCCTCAAAAGAGTAATTGTTGGGGCGAAGTCGGCTGACATCGGCAAAATTGGCGAGTGACTAGTGGGTCTCCCTTCCGGGACTCGTGCATTCTGGTCTCTTGCCAAAGCTGTCCAGGGGAACTTTTGAAAGCCATCCCTTCCACCTCTGCACATAGGAGATAATTCGTTGGCCCACGACGCTAAAGAAAAAGCCGACCTTCTGGGCTAACTCTTTGCGTCCAACTCGACCCTGGACGACGGGGGAAACGCACCGCCGACCATGCCGCAGTGCGAGAGCCGTAAGCCGGAAGTCCAGTTTACACAAAGGGCAGTGCGTAAAGGCTCCTTTCCCTCGACGTTCTTAAGTCGAGTGGGCCTGATAGAATCTCTCCTATCGTGCTAAAGACGTGTGCTCCAGAGTTGGCACCAGTTTTAACGCGCCTTTATCTGCTTTCCTACTCTCTTGACGTAGTCCTGAACTCATGGAAGACAGCTCTAGTGCACCCAATCCCTAAAAAAGGAGATCGCTCGGATCCATCCAACTACAGACCCATAGCCATCACCTCCTTGTTCTCCAAGATAATGGAATCCATTGTTAAATGCCAGCTCCTCCGGTACTTAGAAGACCACCAGCTCCTCAATGATCGACAATACGGCTTCCGTCGGGGACGCTTAGCTGGTGATCTCGTTTACTTGACTCACCGGTGGGCACAGGCGATCGAGACCAAAGGGAAAATTGGCCGTTAGTTTGGACGTGGCGAAAGCCTTCGATCGGGTCTGGCACAACGCGCTCCTTGCGAAGCTTCCTTCCTATGGGCTTCCCGAGAAACTGTGCAATTGGCTCACCAGTTTTCTTACAGACAGAAGCAACAAGGTCGTTGTTAACGGTGCCTGCTCCGACTCCAAGTCTGTTAATTCTGGTGTCCCACAAGGCTGTGTGCTAACACCCACGCTGTTTCTTCTGCATATCCATGACATACTGCAGATTAGCAGCATCTATTGCTATGCGGACGATAGCATGAGTGATGCCCTTTACACCGGCCGCGCTAACATTTCTCGGGTAAACGTCATCGAAAGCCAAACTTGTGTCTGAAATCGAAACTTCTTCGACTTAACCTAGTCCAGTTTAACCCCACGAAGACACAGGTTTGCGCGTTCACCGCTAAAAAATGCCATTGGTCGTATCACCTCAATTTGAGAGCACTTACCTAACTGCATCAGCCAGCATCGGAATCCTTGGCGTCGATATATCAAGTGAAGTTCAGTTTCGCGGTCACTTAGAGAGTAAGTTACACTTGGTGTGCTAAACAGATCGAGACAGTATTTTACTCCGGCCCACCGCCTGCAACTTTATAAGGCGCAGGTTCGGCCGCACATGGAATACTGTTCTCATCTCTACGCAGGTGTACCCCAATACCAATATCTCCCTCTTGACCGCATTCAACGGAGAGCGACCCGCATCATCGACTGCCAAAATATTTCTGATCGGCTTGACACCTTGGCGTTGCGGAGAGATGTAGCTTCACTCTGCATTCTCTATCGCTTGTATCATGGGGAGTGTTCAGAGAAATTGTTCGGACTTATACCGCCTGCAGGTTTCCGCCATCGTCCTACGCGACAAAATATCCATCCCCACCATCTTGACGATTGACACTCCACCACTTTGCACTTCTCCAGAAGCTTTTTGCCTCGCACAACCAGCCTATGGAACAAATTGTCGCCTGCCGTATTTCCTAACCGATACGACCTTCAAACCTTCAAGAAAAGAAAGTACTCCTACCTAAGAGGCCGGCAACGCACTTGTGACTCTTGAGTTGCGGGTGTCCATGGGCGGCGGTAGTCACTTACCATCAGGTGACCCGTCTGCTCGTTTGCCCCCTATCTCATAAAAAAAAAAGAAATTATGAATGATTTCCCCATTTGAGAGTCATGCTTGGATACCATATAAAAGCATACGACTGGATACCATAAGTCCAGAAGGAATAATGGCTTTGTATAACAGTAACTCGTTAACTAGAAGTAGTTTGACATTTGTCAAATAATCATACAGAGACCTGTAAGTTTCAGAGCAAGTTGCTTGCGTTTGGTGAAAATGTGAATTTTTATGTGAGACATCTATAAAGATGGAGCCCAAGATACTTTGGTCCATTTTGGGAGTTGATGTTATCAAATGTGCGTGCGAGCGTGTGCTAAGCTTGTGAAATTCATAATGCATAGCTTTAAAATTGTATCGTCATTACAGTGAATATTCTTTGTTTGAAACTGTAGCACCAATATCAGATGTTACCGTCGTAGCTGACACCGATGTTAGAGTTGCTAACCAGTTTTAGCGTTGGGTACCAGTTGCTTGCCAAATATGAATTGATCATTTGCAGGACACCAGGGTAATAAAGATGTGTCAAGTAATATCTGTGAAAATTTCGTTTCTGGGGACTATCCTACTCAGGTATATAATATCTATAAGTAGGTATTTTCGGACTCCTGCAGGGTATTTTCAACTACTCTTAATTGTTTTTTATATTTGTGTAAGGGAATGTAACTCGTTAACTGTTTATGTAATATGTTTTATAAATTTGAGTACTTTTTGGACAATGGATACCATGGCAACTCAATAGTCACAAGTGCGTTGACGGTTTTAGGTACCAGTACGCTCTCTTCTTGAAGGTTGTATCGGTCCGGAAATACAGCAGGCGACAATTTATTCCACAGGTTAGTTGTGCGAGACATACATACATATGCTCAATGCCTTATTCCTGTCCAGAGGAGGCAGAGACGTTAGAATTTAAGACAGTGAAATCTTATTATTAGACATGGGATAGAAAGCAAGTTTATTAGGAATGCCAGTCATTCACAATGTAACAGTGGAAAAAGGACACCAGTGAACAATAAAATATATTATTTATGTCAATATTAAAAGTTTATACTACATTAAAGGTTTTCTTTCTATTAAATCCTATAGAAAAATATGAAAAACCTATAGAAAAAAATGTGTGAAAGTCACCCACTTTTCTTAAAAAAGCGAAAAACTTGCAAAGATGTGGCAGAACACATTTTCATTACATGGCTATTTCTATCAGTTATGTGCTCTCATTGGTGTAAACTTTATAGTTCCAACCCCCCAACACTAAATAGACTAAAAACACAACTTTCACCATGTTACAGCTGTTCACATCATTCATCTTGTCTTATGCATGTTATGATACTTATGCAACTACAATAAATAATAAAAAGTACTTACATGGTATTCACTACCAGTAACACCTCTAATCCAAGATGGAACTGTGTATAGTGTTTTAACTGGGTGCAAATCTCCTGGACCAAGAATATCAATGTAGTCATTTTGTCCAAAAAGAGCTCTGCGTTCAGTCCAAGGATTTGATGGTCTAGAAATATAAAATAAAAAAGTATGATACTATATTGACTACATACATACCTGCTATCATCATATTTCAATGTTATATGAGATACTTGCCTATGAAGTAAGGTCTTATATAAAAAATATAATATAATTTGTGAGATATTCAAGGTTTTAAATAGTTTAGTAATAAAAAAGTACCTTGCTATTATTTTGATTAACCAGCTTACAAGGTATTACATAAAATCAAAATTTTTAAGACTGAAATCTAAAATAATTTACAAACTAAAATAGTTGGCAGGCTGGCCATGCCCTCAATATCATACCAAATTTTAAGAGGGTTCTATTACAATCACCTGAGCCCCATAATTAGATACTAGTATAAATTACCTGTATTCGGGTATAGGCAACGGCTTCCCTAAGGCTCTGGGCAGTAAACCACCACTCCATATTTTTTCTTCGTAACCGTACCTCCTTACTAGGCGAGATTTATCAGCGTGATATCTAGTTCTGCAAATATAATAAATACATTAAGAACCTACTAAGATAATTAAATATAAATAACTGCAACCCAATTCTAACCTTACTATATTAACAGTGGGCTTCCATAAACTATTCAGTAACCTAATCCCGGAAAACGACATCTTAGTACTAAAGTCTCATTAAAGTTTAGCAAGCAATTACAGTTTAATCAGTTTAATAATATTTGATCTTCCCTTGAAATTAAATAATTGCTATGGTAATATTATGGTATGATTGTGATGAAAGATGGATTATACTCAAATACTATAGGCAGTGTAACTTTTTATTTTTAGGCATGTGTCTGATGTATCGAAAATAATCTTAAATCCGATGACATCTATTGAATGTTACGAGTCATCCGTTTTCATCACATCTAAAAGAGCTATCTAAAATAGATTATAGTTATAGGTTTGACTGTCAATATTATTGAAAAGGCATCTCTGTAAAATGTAAATTAATCATGAATAAAATCTAACTTTTACTAAGAAAACATATAACATCGGTAATCGGTTCGACATTCACTCTTTTTCACTCCCTCTCTGTTTAACTTCACGTCGTCCCGTCACTGATAAAAAGATGTATCGATTAAGATATAATCGCATTTAGTATAAGAAAGTTATTGTTTAAACTCTTATGTATTAATCAGATTTTGTCATTCACTTGATTTCATATAATGTTTATATTGTTATAATTTTTTTTTTGTCATTTTTAGTATATAATAATTTCAATAGTGACTAATATTTGTATTGTATATTTTATAGGTAAATAATATTGTAAATAAGTACGTCATTCTTTTAGTCATCGTCAGGTGGACCGTCTGCTAGTTTGCTCTTTATCCGATAAAAACCAAAGCGGTCTCGACAGGAAACCTTTCTCAAGGTGTAAGCCATCCAGCCACGACTGTACCGGACATCACACTTGTGTCAGTATATAGTCGGGCATCCCCGAAACACACATGTGAGTAAAACCGTATATTTAAATAAATGTGAATATGACTCACAAAAGTTTTTATTCCAATGTCAATAGTTTGTACATAAATGTGTAAATAGAGAACATTCATGATCAATATTTTCGGCTAGTCCTAAGCCTATGGTAAGCACGAAGAAAAATTACCGTTGTCATATTACAATCTAATTTTAACGAATAGTATATTCAATATCCAAATCTAGAGTGGCAAACAAATGTAATCGCACATTTCTATTAGTTTCCTTAGCAGATTTTGGATGTCGTTGTCCGTAGAAATCGGCATCTGAAATCCGATGTCAATATCGATGTGTAATTTAAATATCCGTTGCCACAACAGATATTACACAAAATTGATTTCGCCCATGGCTAATTATTTCTTTTGACTTGACAGATCACTGATAAGTAGCAGGGACTGAAGGAAAATGAATTTTAATTAAAAATCGATGTTTTATCGGACAAAAATACGTTTTGACATAAACAGTAAAAACATAAAGTATAACTCTCAAATAGTGTCAAAGGTAATAATAAAAATACATACTAGAAAATATAGTTGGAGTTTAGTTTATTTAAAGGTGAACAGAAAGAATATGATTCCCTGATGAAGAATTGTGCCTGGGAATTAGTTGATCGACAACCGGAGCCTAAGCATGATATAGTCAAAATGGGTACCCAAAAGCTAAGGTGAGGATGTCATCGATTCGACTTTTCTGAAGCTAGGGATTGCTTAGTCTTTGGGTTAAGCTTTTTATTATCTCACAGTATTTGTGAAATAATAAAAATACTATGAACAAGACTGCGAGCCGGTGAGTCACTTAAAACCAGGTGGGAATTATGAAATTTCTGAATACCAAGAGACTATTGGTAACTTATTTACTACATAAAGATACAATTATGTAAAATAATTAACAAGTAGTTAAGTGATTACTACATATTTATTATGTTACGACTGATCCAAAAGTGTGTCCAAAATTCGATACCTCTTTAGATCGATTTTCTTTAACCACACGTGGACACAGTTCTGCGCATTCACCGCCTAAAAGATATCATTACTCATATCACTTAGAACCACTTCCCTATATACATTAGCCAGCATCGGAAACATTGACGTCGAAATATCGTGCGAAGTTCAGTTTCGCGGTCACTTCTCTTAGTGATGCCAAATTGGCCTCGAAGAAGCTTGGTGTGCTCAACAGATCAAGACAGTTTTACTCAGGCTCACCGCGTACAACTTAATAAGCTGCAGGTTTAGCCGCTCATTAAATAATGTTCTTATCTCTATACAGGAGCACCGCAATACCAGCGTCTCCTTCTCGACCGCATTCACCGTGAAGGACTAGAATGATCGATCGCCAGGATATTTCAGATCGGTTTAACTCCTTGGCGTTTCGTAGAGATGTTCCCTGGCGTTGCGTAGAGATGTAGCTTTATTCTGCACTGTCTATCGCTTGTATCATGGGGAGCGCTTTGAGAAATTGTTCTAACTTATACCGGCCAATTTGCCGGTTGCCGCAATCGTCTGATGCTACAAATGTTCCATCTCCATCACCTAGATAGTTGGCTGTGCACTTTTCCGGAAGCTTTTTGCCTTGCACAACCAGCCTGCTGCCGTATTTTAGGACTACTGATGGGTCAAGACAATATTCTCACAACGAGAATATTGCGTATTATCCCTATTTTGGAAATATCTCAGCAATCCATTGGTGATCCAGGGCTTAAGAATTCTTCGTTTGGAATGTATGTGCACTGATTTAGTGTGTTTGACTATAAAGTAACTAATAGTAGACACTAAAGACTGCAGCAATGTTAGCGTCCTGAGTAGCCGTTATACCAGTAAAATCGAATGACAAAATGTCAGCTTCAACAGCCGAGTAATTAACAATGTTACGAATACATTTAGATGCAGGTATAGACTTTAAGTATTGAATGTTAACAATCGTAGGCCTATGGTCGTTGACATAAGTGTCGACGACCAGAGTCGTAATTTTAAGATGAGACTTAATCATTACATGGTCAATGCAAGACTTACCACGAGTAGGCCGGAGATGTGCAGGAAGAAGGCCATGCGTAGCATTAAAGTTTAAGTAGTGATTGTCATGTTGGCATATGACATTTAGAGTAATATCGATATTAATGTCCCCCATAATCAATGCGTAAGAATGCAGCCCAATCACTCAATAAAATTATCAACACTTGAGATAGACGGGGAACGATATAGAGCTATAAGTAAAGTATTGGTAATGGTAATGGTAAAGGGCTCAGTTTCGGGATTTAGACTCATGTTCGGTCCATTATGCGTTCAGGAGGCTGACTAGTTGAGCCAGCCTAGCTCCTTCCAGAAGCGCAGAAGCCTCCTGGGGCGTTCACAGGCTTCTAGGAGCGTCCTCGCGCCTGGGAGGATTTCTGCCCGTTGTGCAGCCACGCCCTCGCATTTCAGGATGACGTGGGCAGCCGTTTCCTCCGCGCTTAGACAACCCCTGCATTGGGGGCTATCGGTCACGTTAATGACGAATAGGCGTCGGTTCAGAGCCAAATGGCCTGTAATGCTACCGACCACTATTCGGATGTCCGTTCTGTGAAGACTGATGAGTCTACGCGATAAACGTGGTGATATTTCTGTTAATACCAGTTTAGATTGCCTGCAGCCAGGTGTGTTAATCCATCGGCTGTTGTGTGCTTCTCGAGTCCTTTGCCTTACCCAGGAGCGATATAGGTTGAAGGCTAGTGGCAAGAGTATGGTAGGGTCTGCCTTTGGTGTTGTGGATCCCTTCCTTGCTAGCTCGTAGGCAGCATCGTTACCGAGTGAGTTGCTGTGCCCCCTGATCCATTGTAAAATTACCCCGTTCGCCGAGGCTAGGCGTTCTAGCGATTGGTGGCATTCATAGATGAGACCGGAGTTCATGGTGTTGCCCATTAGGGCCCTTAGTACCGCCATACTATCTGAAAGTATGCGGATATTGTATTTCTTGATGCCTCTTGACATAGCCGCGAGGGCTGCGTATGTTAGCGCAACAAATTCGCATTCAAAAATCGAACTGTGTTCGCCCAGTGCCAGCGATATTTTTATGTTTAGGTCTAGTGAGTACACCCCGGCTCCAGTACCTGACCCCATCTTGGAGCCGTCTGTGTATATCCGGACTTCACTTGTACCAGAATGATCACTATCGTTTTCCTGTAGTTCTATACAGTACCTTCTTTCGAAGATGTGTTGTTTAGGAATCCTCGAGATAAGAACATCGAAATCACATGGGGCAGCTATCAGAGGTTTGGTCAGGCGCATAGAGGCGCTGGGCTTACGGGTGGCCCTGGACAAGGCGGGGGCCCTTTTATTTCATGGGCCCCGTCGTGGTCCGCCCCCTGGCGCCTCAATCATGGTCAACTCGGTCCTTGTACCGGTTCGGGCCCACATTAAATATCTGGGCCTGATCCTTGACGGGAGGTGGCTCTTCTACGAGCACTTGGGTGGATCCAGCGTCGCTATAAGACGGCTGTAGACGGGGGTTGTCCGGTCAATGTCACTGTACGGTGCACCGGTGTGGGCGGAGGCTCTAACCGCCCAGAATAGGGCACGCCTTTGGCGCCCTCAGAGGGTTATGGCGGTTAGAGCCATACGTGGTTACCGCACCGTGTCGATGGAGGCGGCGTGTGCGTTGGCCGGAACTCCCCCGTGGGATTTGGAGGCGGAAGTGCTCGCCGAAGTTTATAGGCGGACGGCTGAGTTCCGGGCGGGTAGCGGCAGACGACCCCCGCCCGAAGAGGTACGCGAGTGGCGTGGAGGCGCTCGTCGAGCCACGATGGCTCATTGGTCATCCCGGCTGGAGGCTCCACGTGCTGGCTTTGCCGCTGTGGAGGCGCTCCAGCCGGTCATCGTGGAATGGGATAAGCGGCAGCACGGGACTCTTTCTTTCCGACTGACGCAGGTTCTCTCCGGGCACGGCTGCTTCGGAAAGTACCTGCACTCGGTCGCTAGGAGAGAATTGAGTCCTGCCTGCCACCACTGCGACTGCAGTGATGACTCGGCTCAACATACGCTCGCAACGCTCGCAGACTGCCCCGCTTGGGCGGCGCAGCGTCGGGTCCTCACTGCAGTCATCGGAGAAGATCTCTCGCTACGCAACCTTCTGTGAGGAGGTTATCTTGCAGAAGGAGGCGGCGGAGCGGGCCCGGGAGGACGATCTCCACACGGACCCAATTCGCCGCCGGCGAACCGGGCGGCGTAGGCGCGCTTACCATCGCCTCATGCCGCCCTGAGTGTGGCCGCGGGTGGTCTACATCCGCCATGTGGCCAACGAGGAGGCGACGTCCTGGTGTGCCTGCAGTAGGGGTTATTCGCATGCATCCAGTGACAGCCGTACAAACGAGGCTCTGCAATTGCTTCAACCTGTTTCTAACTGTGCTAAGCTCAGTTCTCTGCCACCAAGCAATAGCACCGTACGTGATTATTACCGCTTTATAAAGCCATAAAGTGATTTTCGGTGAGAGACCCCAGGCTTTGCCGAGGAGACGCTTGCATTGGTAGAAGATAATGCAGGCTTTATTAAGTTTTGCATCTAGGTGTCTATTCCATAGGAGTTTGCTGTCAAGTATGACTCCTAGATACTTGACCTCTGTGATAAGAACCAGACTAGTACCGAATAGTTTAGGTAACCTTAGATCACCTAAACTACGTTTGATTGTGAACATAATCATCATCGTTTTTGTTGGGTTCACTGATAGATTGTGTTTTACGCACCACTGTTCGACGAACTTTAAAGCAGACCTCATTTGGTCACAAATTGTGCTTTCAAATGGGCCGCTAATAAAAATGGTCAGGTCGTCTGCATAGCCCACTGTGAAGAACTTGCGGTCGTTGAGTTGAGTTATCAGCTCATCCACCACGATGTTCCAGAGGAGAGGTGAGAGAACTCCGCCCTGTGGGCCACCTCTTGCCACTATTCCTCTTGTTGTGTTGTTAACAGTGAATTGTATAGCTCTGCCTCTAAGCATACTGTCGATCCACCCTGTAATAGTGGAGTCAACTCCGTGTCTAGACAGAGCCTGGCTTATGCTGTTGAAGTTTGTTTTATCGAAGGCACCTTCGATGTCGATGAAGGTCCCTAGAGTTGATTTTTTATACTTGAGGTTGCCCTGTATGTATGAGACTACATGATGCAAAGCGGATTCTGTTCATTTACCCATCTAGTAGGCGTGTTGATGTGGGTTCAGGGGGTGCTTGTTTAGCGCCGTGCTCCTGATTTCTCTGTCTATTAGCCTCTCTAGAACCTTCAGCATGAAGGATGTGAGGCTGATAGTTTTGAATGATTTAGGTTGTGTGTAGTCTCCTTTGCCGGGTTTGGGAAGGAATACTACTTCGACTTCTCTCCAATTCGTAGGTACGTAACGGTATGGCACGCAGCTTCTGTAGAGGAACCGTAGATGATCCAGATCATCGTCACACCATTTTAGCAGACCTGGGAAAATACCGTCCAGTCCAGCAGCTTTGAATGGAAGGAGGCTGTTGATAGCCCACTTTAGTTTATCGTGGTTCACGATTCTGTGAGCGGTGGTCCAATCCGAATCGTCTGGTAGATATATCTCACCTTCCTCCCAAGTGTCATTCTCATTTAGTATGCGACACCTCGGGAAGTGAGTTGTCATTAACAGTTTCGAAGTCTCTGAATCTGTTTTGGTGAAGGTAGCATCAGGTTTTTTTAGGAAGCCAAGGTCATGCTTCCGCTCAGAGCACAGGATATTTTTACCTCTGTTAGCATGGTTGTTGGTGTCTATGTTAGTGCAGAAGCTTCGCCAGCAATCAGTTCTCCTGATTCTGATCCGCTTCTTGTATTTGTTTCGGGCCTGCCTGTAAGCATCCCAGTGCTGGTCTAGTCTTGAGTTTTTCGCTTTATTGAACAACTTTCTTACCTTGTGCCGCAATCTCGGCAGTTCTGGTGTCCACCATTGGTGCTCACCCCCTGGTGTGGTACTGGGTGATGATAGTGGGCATGTCTGTTCAAAGCAGGTGATTAATGAGTTAGTGAGGTTTTTTACATGGTTGTCAATCTCCACCTTGGTCTCATGAGCATTTGGCGTAGCAACTCAAACTCGTTGACAGCAACTCTGCTGTCAACTGCTTATACTGCGGGAGATCCATTTTGCAGGGATTTCGTCGGGGTTTAGGTGGTGTGAGTGTCATCTTAAGGTGGAATTTGATTCAGCGATGGTCCGAGCACGATGACTCATCAGAGACATGCCAGTCCGAGATGTATGATGACGCGTGCTCAGTAGTTAGAGTTAGATCAATTATTGTTTGGGCTCTTGATGTGACAAATGTGGGTTCTGAGCCCTTGTTGATAACCTTTAGTTTGGTTGAGAGTAAGAAAGAATAAAATCCTCACCACGTTGGTTGTTGGTTTTGCTGCCCCATAGGACATGATGCGTGTTGGTGTCGGCCGCGACTATCAGCTCCATTCCCTGTCGCTCACAGAAGTCCACAAGCGCGGCGAGTTCAGGAGTGGGGATGTCCACGTCGCCCGGCAAGTAGGCAGACGCCATCACCACACTGTGCAAGCCTGGGGAAGGTTCATTGAGCCTGACGGTAGTTAAGTCTCTAGAACAGAACTCGGTAATTAGGGTGGTGTTCGCGTATTTAGGTGTAACAATACAAGTACGATGGTTATCGATAGTAGTGTTCAGAAGTAGTTTACCTCGTTGTTAAGGCCGCAAATCCTGCCCTTCCTAATCCACGGCTCCTGGATTAGGGCCACGGCCTTGGTTTTTACCTCCAGCGTTCTGCGTAGGTTAGCCGTTGCAGTCTGGCTATGCTGGAGGGTGGTCTGAACGATGGTGGGATTAGGTGTTGGGGGAGCTTGCAGCGCCATCATCACTGCTCAGCATTAGGGCCTCTTCCTCGTCCAGGTCACTTTCCATCCGGAGTTCCTTCTCTTCCCTACTGACCCTGACGACTGGCCCTTTGCTTGGGCCTGGTTGGCCTTCCCCTTGCACTAGTCCGCTGTTAGTACGTAGAGATTACCTTAATGCGCTTGGGAATCTCAGCCTGCTTTTTGCTATCAGTCTTGTTCCTTCGCGTGGTGATTGTACTTTCTCCAGGGCTTGACGCAGCCATTTGAGAGCATACTCATCATTGCACCACATCTTGAGGACGCCCTCGCTGTGGAAGGCCTTTCCCCTAAATTGTGGCGCAACAAATGGGGTGCCAGACGTGGGCAAGAAAATCTCATCATCCAGCACGCCCCGCACCCGACTCTCAACGGCCTCAGCCTGCTCCTTGGTCAGGTCATGGTAAGGCTCACTGCGACGTAGTTGTCGTTGGACTTCAATACGTCAGAGTAGCTAGCTGAGCCTGCGGTAGTAAGCTGAGATTTCGCTCGCTTACCCTTGCCTTGTGGGGTAAGAGTATCATCTGGGCGACTTCTCTTCGCGGGTTTGGTTGGACCCGGAGGGTTACTCGTGCGGTTGGCGTTCCCAGCTCGGTTTCCTCGTCTAATATGACCCTGCCGTGGGGTCACGCTAGCAGCAGGAGGCCTCGTGCCGGCACCCCCGCAGGTGCAGCTACTCCCTCGGCTCGTCAGCGCATCGCTAACGGGGGCAACGTGGGTCTTTTCAGACCCTTCAGCGGCTTCAAGCCGCTTACTGCCATCTGACGCCAGACGCCGCGCTCGCTTGGCTTCCGCCCTGGCTTTAGCCCTCTTGGCTTTAAGGGTCTGTTTAGACGCGTTCGGTGCTTTTGGACCTCCCCTCTTCTTTACGCCTACGAGGTTCCAGCAGAGTTCATCCTGGATGGTACCTGCTGGCAATGCTTCCTTCAAAGAGGAAAGGTCTATGTTCGAACCTAGCGCTCTACTCTGTTTTTGTAGAGGAGCTGCTTTTGTCTTTAATGGCGCTACACTCTTGCTGTCAACTAGAGGTGCTGCCGGTCGGTTTGATGGCGCTACACCCAGGTTAGTTACTCAGTCCGGAGCTCAGCCTTGTTTTTTCTGGAAAAAACGGCACAAACATGCGCGTGGTTGCCCAGGTATCCCCCCTCTCACCAACATTCATGGTTGATGATGAGCCCGCAGGTATCAACCACAGTAGAAACTACCCGCAGTAGAAATAGAAGGGAAGGAAGAGGGATATGGAAGGTTAGGAGGTATACAGATGGGAATTCGACTGGATGTTTCAGTTATCTCTGTTTCAACGACGTGAGGAACAACACTCCAGACTTGTCATGGGGATCTACACGACCTGCACTCACTCCCATAACCATTCGCCGTGCGCGCCCTCTGGACAGAAGGGCGCTCCAGGGCTGCCCATCTGTTCCAGGCGATCATGGCCAAAGGAACACATCCAACCCCACCCAAGTAAAGTATTACTAAACTTAATATTACATAATAAACAGCTGGCATCAGCCATCGAAGGTTCTGTGACACAATGAGGCAAATCTGATTTTATGTATCTAATAATTCCGTCATTTTGGTTTCTGAGTTTAGTCGTACGATACGACACGTGCCCGTGCGGTGCGATTTAGGAATAAAGTTGCAGATCGTCGGCATACAGATGCACACGTTCATGAGTAAGGAGAGTAATGAAAATAGAAAATAATAAAAGAGAAAGAATACCGCCTTCAGGAATGCCAGAACTGACATCACTCCAGCTCGAGGAGAGGTTCTTAACACTAACGGACTGCTTGTGACCCTAAAGATAGGATGAAAACCATTCCAGTGCCTCAAGCGCGATCATAAGATAGGAAAGCATGGATAGGAGTATATCGTGACCGACGGTATTGAAAGGGTGCGAGAAGTCTACCGGAGCCAAGACTGTCACTTTGCATCTTCCTTGGCAAGTGCTAACCCTAATATCGTCAGTCACTTTCAGGAGAGCGGTGGTCGTTCTATGATCCAGCCGGAAGTCAGACTGTGAGGGGCTTAAAAGTTATTTTTGTAAATGAAATCAGATAGCTGTTTGTACACACATGATTCCAGCACTTTGGAAAGGAAGGCAGAATGGATATAGCTCTAAAGTGATTCGGAATGTGGAATCGACATTTTATGTAAGGTTCCGCCAAAATTACATAGAAAATTCCGGAAATTATGAAATTATATATGTATAATTATGCATATTATATTGATTTTAAACATCTGGCTTCCAAGTAGTGTTTTGTGTTGTCAATAAAAATTACGAGCTGCTTGTTTATATCCTACATACTATGAAAACTTTGTTCTAACTTAATAAGTCGTCGGGTTCTGCTTTAATTAGCCTGACGATATATATGTTTTAACAACAACAAAATTGTAGTGCTTACTGAGAAACCCTACACGTTTAAGACTAAAAGACTGTCTCTAATCATGAATGAAAAAAAAAATCCTTTACTGACATTTTGGTCTCGACAATGACATGACTTTATTAAAAGTTGAAGTTGACATTGCTTTAAGGTTATGTTTACGCGTGTCTTGCATAATATAAAATATATGCTTGTGAATCTTTTAATATTTGTAGTTAATCACTGATATATTTTAATATTCACTGCTTTAAATTTAAGGTAAGAACTATGGTTGTTGTTTCACCGCTAGTTGTTTTAATAATATTTAGAGACATAACGTCTCTATCCCAAACTAAGATGAGTAAACATGTTATTTGGAACGGAAAAATACGTCAAAGAATTTGTAATAGTTAGAGCATTTACAATACTATAATACAAGTAACACAGTACCGGCCACAGCATGAGCAGTGATGATTATAGTAAACCGATGATCTGGACATAGTAATAAAAAACTAAAGCACATTTTAAAAACTGATATATTTACTAATTAAAATAATAATCATTTATTTATAAATTTACATTATTAATTAGTATATAAAACACAAGTACACATTATTATTGTTCATTATAAGGTAGTTATATTGGATTTTATAAACCCTTAACAAAAAGTAACAAATAATTTTGAAGAATTATAGTATTAATATAGTATAATTAATACAATTTATATTTGTTTTCCTAATAATTGAATTAATAGCAAAATTGTGGTATTTACCAAATAGCAGCAGTCAACCCTGGGTGGTGTTCACAAATGAGTGGCTTGGTGCGGAAACACAAGCCAGTACACATGTCAGTTAGGAATAGTCAGCGATTTCTCTGTTAACTTTATTTAACTGTTTCACTGGCACACATTATTTTCTTAGGGTTTAAGGATATGGTGAAACTATCACATGGAAGTGTTTAAAAGAGCTGTATGTTTAGTATTGGATGTTCTTTGTCTTGAGGTGATAATGATTATGCAAGACTTTACAATGTTTATTTTAAAGGAACTATTAGCAACTCATTGTGATGTCTATGCTTTTTTTCTTTAATTATTAACTGGTCAAAATCATTATTACTTATTAAATAATTTATTTACATATGAAATCATCTGTGTTCAATTTTCAGAAAATAAAATGACACAACAGAAGAAAACTCTGAAAATTAAAAATATTAAAGCTGAATTGAGTAAAGAGTTTTTTTTTCTTAAAAATGTGTTTTCTGTTACATCTTTGCCTCAACAAATGAAAGGTAAGAAATCTGTCATCATTTCAAATTAAATAGTGTTCACTAAAACATTTTTTTTGAATACTTATTTCTTGCAACTGCCTGATAATTTATTGGCTTTCATATACTTATTAAACATAGAAGTTTTGGCATTATAAAAAGATTAATAAGACTCCTAGCTCAGAACAGTATTTTTTTTATGTTATATATAATTTTACTAACCTAACCTTGGCTAGAGGGCTCTGATCTCGTGGCCACTGCAAGTTTGAATTACAGGTATGCAACCCTAACATCCTGGAGGCTTACATTTCTAGAATGGTTCACATAAGCAATATCCTTTATTTGTATTGCACTGCCTTATTCTTACATTTTCCTTTCTATATATTTCCCATCAGCTATACAGGTGTGATGTAGATACAGGGTATATTAGTATTAGTTAAGATTGATTTAGTGCACATAAATGTACATCTACTTTCCTTTTGAATACAGAACCATGAACAAGTGAAAAGACATGAAAGTGAAAATGAACACAGTAAAAAATTTTTGCTCTCAACTGTTTTGAGAAAAACCCCTGTTCCTTTGAATATATAGGCACATTGAGTTGAGATTAAGACACCTACATATATTAGACAAGAAGTATACATATATGTATGCTTTGATTCCCTAGTAACCAGTATCAGATTTTTTTGTAACATTCTTTAGAGCATAACTTTTAGTTGAAGAACATCTTTTGTAAATTATTTTGTGATCACTAAACATTATTATAATTTTTAACTATTTTGTGGGCTAGTTAACCACATAACAGTATTACAATGGAAAGTTTAATAACTACAGGTGAAAGTGAGGACAATATGGATGTTGAAATTGTAAAGGAAAGCTTGCAAAATGCTGAAGAAACTGAAGTGCCTAAACGTGCTCGTAGCATAGCTGAACTAGAAGATAAGTTAGAAAAGATCAAATCTCAAAATAAATTCAGTTTTAAAAATAAATTACAGAAGAAAAGTTTGAGTAGTAAATTAAATAAAAAGATAAAGAAAAGGGAAAGAATAAACAAAACAAAAGTGAAACCAATTGTAGACAAACCATTTTCTGAAATGTTAAATCAGGAGAAATTAGCTGATGAAAAACCAAATCTAAATATTGCTAAACCTGTTTTTAATAATGAAGGGAAACTTGTTTTCTCCAAATTTGATTTCGCAAATGTAGGCAAAAAAGGTAGGTTATGGTTTTAAAAAAATAATGAATACATTTAAAATCTCATACATTATGACAGAAAATAAAATGTTTCTTATTTTACAGAGAAAATAAAAACAGGCGAAAAAGACCCTAAGAAAATATTAGAAAATCTTAAACAGCAAGAAGAGAAAATCAAACATTTAGAAGAAAAAGAAGATGCTGGGAAAGCAAAAATAATAAGGGAAAAAATTGCATGGAAAAATGTTTTGCAAAAGGCTGAAGGTCAGAAAGTGAAAGACGATCCTACATTATTGAAAAAAACAATAAAAAAATTGGTAAGTCCATATTGACAAACTCATTCTTTAATCAACATTTATTCTATTGACCAGAAAATATCTAGAGGACACTTATATAAATAAAATCCTGAAGAGTACTATGAAATAAATAAGATTTTATTAAGATAATATGAAAACATAATGTTCCTAATTCTATTAGAAGTATTTATAAGGGGTAAATTAATTTTACATAATCTAAAACAGACATACCTACTACTTACCCATACTGAATCACTATCTGGTATACGTTGGTATGATTTTGTAAACTGATTTATGAATCCAGGATTTTATATTATGGGGTTTGTACTTAAGTTTGTAGATCTAAATTTGAACAACTAGCTGTGGATAGGTCATCACTGCTGGTCCCATATTTGAAAACCAGTAATTCTTCCAATTAAGCTATGGGATTTAATAACTTAGATTTGAGGTGTAATATTATATTATTAACAATCCACAAAAGTAAGACTTTTACAATACATTCAAATCTATTTACTTTTCCATTCCAAAATTACATTGTAAGAAATAAAAATGTGTATACAGAGCTAAATAAAATTTAAAATTATACAGATATAATTGACAATGAAGTTTGTGCATTTTTTAAAATAATAATAATTCTATCAAATATTGAATTACACTGATCCACACATGGGTTTTATAAAAATAAAGTGATTAGCGACGTGTGTAATAGTGACGATGCTATACCAAGAAATCAACTGAGACATGATAAATTATTCATAATTAGAGAGATGGTCAAGATGCTTCATCGTTCATTTTTGGAAAATGCAACTCCGTCTCAATGGCAGAGTGTAGATAAAAGTATTATAAAATATAAAGGTCGTAGTTCCCTGATGCAGTCTATGCTAGCTAAACCAATTAAATGTTTTTATAAAGTTTGGGCTGGGTGCGATTCCAAAACAGGATATTTATAGGAATTTGACATTTATATGGGAAAAGACAATAATTCAAAAAAAAAATATATATCTAGGATTTCAAGATTTTTCTTCATTGTTCAAAAATATACAAGAAAATACTTTAATAGCTATCGATAGGAGTTTTTCAAGCTTGC
The DNA here is from genome assembly GCA_947561695.1 of Tyria jacobaeae. Classification (NCBI taxonomy): domain Eukaryota; kingdom Metazoa; phylum Arthropoda; class Insecta; order Lepidoptera; family Erebidae; genus Tyria; species Tyria jacobaeae. Next base: position 9,677,484 of record OX387208.1, on the reverse strand, counting down.
GCCTAATGGCAGCACTAGTCACTACAATTCACGTAAAAGAAATCACAATTTTTAAACATAATAAACGTGAAAATTTTGGAGTTCCAAAGAAGTACGCTTAGCAAAAAAAGGTGTGCATATGCCTCTTCTTAGTACATATAAAAGATGTAAATATTTTAGTACAAAAGCTGTACAAAAGATAAGCAACTACATATGTAAAATTTGCAAGGTTCCAATTTGTATTTACCCATGTTTTGAAGAGTATCACAAAGAGGACACTGAACAGGAACTACTTGGTGCAATTAATAGGCACCCTTTCTTGTACTCCAGTTTTGGTTGATAAATAGTAAAAACATAACATAGCAAGCCATACCGAACAATGATTATTTTGAAATAAAAAGCCCATCTAGTTTATATTCGATGTGCTGTATCAATATAGAATATCATTTTAATAATTCTCAAAATTCTGTGGTACAGAATGTAAGTCAAATCTGCATATAAGTGATTTTTGAGATTAAATAATAAGATGTGTGCCTTTTATCATACACAACTGCAAGAACTAGTATTCGTATACGTATCCCGGGATATAGCGTGTACTTTACTTGATATCCTGACGGTGGTGACCCTGGATCTGCAATCGCCGTAAATAGTAACGTGGAGAAAGGGCTGTTACTACCATTGTCAACAAACTACCTTCAAGCTACTACAGTGCGAATCAAAGCCCACTCCGGTTACATTAATCGCTTTACATGACGAACTCTATGATGAAATTCGTGAAGGACGGCCTGCAACTGCGACCATTGAGGAAATTTTTTCTACAATTCTACATGAAGAATTAAAAGTTTGAAAACTTGTTGTCGTTGGATTCCCCATGAACTGATTTCAGAACAAAAACAGGCTCGTGTGGATTGGTGCAAAAAGATGTTACTTAGGTACACAACCATGGATATTCTAATGCTGTTTATGACATCATCACAGGAGACGAAACTTGGATTTATTGTTTTGATCCAGAGAAAAAATAACAATTTTGTGAATAAGTGTTTGAAAGCGAGAACAGACCGATAAAATTGAAGCAGGCGAGGAACGTCGGAAAAAAACATATTGCATTTTTTTTCTCGCGCTCGGGTCCCGTTGACACAGTCCCACTTGAAGATCAAAGAAGTGTTAATGCCGAGTGAGTTGTATACCACTCGGCATTAATACTTCTATTGATTTGTGTACCCGCTTTTCTTGAAAAAGTACGAGAAAGAAGACCGAGAAGCCGCATCTTCTTGCACTACGACAATGCTTCTTCGCACACCGCTAATAAAACAAAATCATTTTTGGCCTCTCAAAAAGTAGCTCTTGAGCCATCCAGAACAAAGTCCGGACCTCGCACTCTGTGATTTCTTTGTTTTTCCTAAAATTTAAGATTTGATGAGAGGCTTCACATTTACAAGCTCTGAGAGAAGTGACTGACTGCGTTCAATCAGACGTTGAAAACATGCCATTAGAACAATGGTCATATTGTTTTGAATAATGGTTCGAACGTATGAAAAAAGGAGTAGGAGGAGGAGTAAAGGAGAATAACAATGAATATATTTATATACTTTTAACTTGTTTAATAATTAATTTACGCAAAACTTTCAGTACGACCTACGTAAAAGAACGGATGTTTACGGAGTTCTTTCAATCACTGGGTGACCGATGTGCTCCTGGTGGTGACTAGAATGCAAAGCACACTTTTTGGGAGGCCAGGACGACTGTGACTAGAGGACGCCGCTGTCCACTAGTCAACCGATGTAGTGGCCTACGAATCAAGGAAAAACCGCGTACCTCTTAGACTTCTTCATTGCGAAAACATATCTCACCTGCATAGTCAGTGCACCAGTCATAAAGAATATGAATATGGATGATATGTGGAATAATAATATCTTGGCGGTTCGTCGGATCATACACCTGTAGTGCTGATAATAAATACAACAATCATCTCCTGGGATAAGCACAATGAAAAGCTACATAATGCGAAAACTGAATGGGCTGGTTTTCGCTATTATCTTGATTCATTTTAATTCAAGTCGCAGCGTGGACTAACGTCCCGGAAGTAAAAACAACTGAAAGATGTACTCCTATACCAGTTTAGATCAGCAACATAATATCTGAAAAAAGCCCTCTACGCAGAGTCTGGCATATCTCACGAAATAGAGAATACAAGTCGAGTAATTTAATCGTGGAATACCGGAATTAAAAGCTGCACTTCCTGAAACTAAAACTCTTAACCAAAACTAGCGCCATGTCGATGTCGCCAAATGCAATAAAATATCACTCTCTCTGGAAAGTTCCTACATCTATTAACCAACCCCAACACTGTTCCCCCCGTGATGCTAAAATCATATCGACCTATTACTGTTTAAACTATGAGAGCGAATTCTTCTTACACGGTTAAAAGTACATCTCGACGTCAAGAGTAACGTCATTCCAGATCATCAATTTGGGTTTCGCAAGACGCATTGCACGGTAGAGTAGTCATCGTAAACTAAGGCTTTAAGTAGGCCTTAAGTCCTTTGAAAAGAAAGAATATTGCTCTGCAGCATTTCTTGTCAAGTAAGAAAAAAATCCACTACCGCAATCAACATGTGTCAAATACTCGCAGAGAATGACATGGAAAAAAGTCAATAACCGCTTCCGAAACCTTTGGCTACTTGGCAAACAATCAACTTTATCATAGAACAACAAACTAATACTCTATTATTCCGTTTTTAAACCATTCTTACGGGATCCAACTGTGGTGTTCAGCATGCAAATTCAACGTCTTGTGGCTCCAAAGAGCTTAAAACAGTATACTTAGAATTATAAGTGATGCCACCTGGTTTACTCGGAACCGGTTTACCGGTCCCAACGTAATGACTGTCATGAAAGAGGCCGACACAAGTAGAGATAGCCACTAAACAACTATCCTAACCCGATAACGGGTGAATTGCTGCATAGTCACACTAGCAGATTAAAAAGAGCCCGTGTGAGAATGGTCAGTATTTGTTATACGAAATAGAATTATTAGTTAATTTATAATTATAGTTTTATACAGAAATGAAAACGGCAAAAACCAAGTTTGCTACGTAGTTCAATGGTTTCTCCTAAGGGCGCTCTTCTTTTCCTCGAACGGTTATATTTCATATGCAATCAATCAAAGTGCCTAAATATGTTAAGTAATATACTATTCCTAAACTCTACGAAAACTGTCAGTTTCCATTCAGTGAATAAGCGACATCTATGGAAAATACTTTTTTTTTTACCGGTTCCTCCTTGTAAGGTCGTCCGTTAAAATGCGTGTGAGCAGAAGGCGCCAAACGGCCTAATGAAATCAGATCTTGCCGATCATTAATCTTGATCAGTCAGGCGTAGGGCATAAAATTACCACATGCTTTGAATAAACATTTTACCGAAAGTGAAATATTTAGTAAAAAGTTATAGCTTACTACCAAACCTACATATATTAGCAAAAAAAAGGTTAAACTAGAATTTAAATAGTGTTTAATATTACTATCAAACTAAAATTATAAATGATAAAGGGTACCACTGCCGCATCCGTGCAAAACATTAGTTACATACATACATACCATGCAATAAAAAGGTAATAATTAGCTACACTAGCCTACAAATGTCATGAAATAAGTCTTGTAAGGATTTATTGGACAATTTATTGACAATGTGAGGATAATAGCCTTTGTTTTGTGTATCGTGGAAAATTGGGCTTAAATATGACCTTGTGGACTCCCAAAGGTAATTTACTAAGAGTTCAGTTTCAAAGAACACACTTTTTAATATACATGTTATGTATTTTTTTATAGGAACAAAAGAAGAAGCAAAGTAAAAAACAATGGGAAAATAGAGTACAGAATGTTGAACAAAAGAAAGAAGAAAAGCAAAAGAAAAGAAAAGAAAATATTGGCAAGAAGAAAAAAGAAAAGAAGACTAAATTAATAAAACAATCAGTCAAAAGGGGACGCGTTGTAATTAAGTAGAATTATGTTAAGTTAGTGTATAATTAATAAAATAAATGACATCTTTTATTTTAAATGTTTTAATTCTAAATTATCATTAATATTGGCAATTACTAAGCCAGAAATCGTATGGTCTAGTCCAGGGGTGCTCAAACGGTCGATCGCGAGTGCTTTTTGAGTAGATCTTGAGAAGAAAAAAATTTTTAATAAGTAGGTAACTAAACTACAAAAATTTATTACGTAATAACACTGCTTGCGGCAAAAGGCGGCTTTATCAAATGAACGCGCGGTACTTGTCAAAGAAAAGCCGCGTTGTTTCTAGACTAGACTGTACTAGACCATTTCGGGCGGCGCGTTTGACGGGAACATTCGAGACTTTCGTTCACGCCGATATAAATGTTGCGCCTGCAGGAATTGGAGTCATTCTGAATTGTAACTTGAAGGCGATACTACGTCGATACAAAGTTTATTATTAAATAGTGCGAAATGAGTGCAGTGAAGAAATCTAAAACGTATTATTTTAATAACGATTGGGAGGAAGAATTTATCTTTTGTATGGGGAAGGATAACTGCATTTGTGTTATTTGTCGTGCGTCAGTTGCAATACCTAAGCGTGGTAACTTAGAGAGGCATCATAAAACGGTTCATAAAAACTATGAAAAGGATTTTCCGCCACAGAGTGAATTAAGAAAACGAAAAGTAAGTAATTTGATATCTTGTTTGAAAAAAGAACAAACCATGCTCACAAGACCAGCCAAACAATCAAAAGCTGCTACGATCGCGTCATTTAAAATATTTCATATATTGGCGAAACACAAGAAACCATTCGAAGATGGATCGGTTGTGAAGGAAGCATTTATTGAAGCGGGTGAGACTTTATTTGGAGATTTTAAAAATAAAACAGAAATCATGTCTGCTATTAGAGAACTTCAGTTATCTCGTCCGACTGTCACAAGGCGTATTGAAGTCATGAGTCAGGACATCGCAGATAAACTAAAACATGATATCATGGAATGTACATACTTTTCTTTACAGTTCGACGAATCCACCGATATGACAGACACTGCCCAGCTGTGTATTTTTATTCGGATGGTATTCAATGACATGTTGGCTAAGGAAGAATTTTTGACAATCATTCCTCTGAAGGGGAAGACCCGTGGCGAAGATATATATGACGTTTTCATCAATTTTGTAAAAACTACAAGCTACCAATATATAAATTAGTGTGCATTACAACCGATGGAGCACTAGCAATGACTGGAAACAAGAACGGTTTTGTGGCATTGTGTCGAGCTAATAAAGAATTCCCTTCATTTTTTTCATTCCATTGCATTATACATCAACAAGTTTTGTGTTCAAAAGTTTTAAACGCGGAGGAAATTATGGGCATTGCAACAAAAATTGTGAATTCCATACGTGCACGTAGCTTGCAACGGCGGCTCTTTAAGTTGCAGTTGGAAGATAGGGAGTCAGCTGAACACACTGATTTAGTTCTTCACACGGACGTCAGGTGGTTGAGTCGCGGCAAATTCCTAGAAAGGTTTTAAGAATTATTGCCCGAAATAACAGCTTTTCTAGACGAAAGAGGTGATGACACTGAGATGTTTAAAAACGAAAAATGGCTGACTGATTTGGCATTTTTGACTGACATCACAATGCACTTAAACACCATTAACTTGGAGCTTCAAGGTAAAGGAAAAACTATTATTGAGATGATTAGCGCAGTAAACGCATTCAAAAGTAAATTGCAACTTATGATAGATCAACTGAAAAGAAAGGATCTGAAACATTTTCCGTCTTTGAAAGCAAGGATTCCTCAGTTGAATTATGATACGTATGAGGCTGAATTATCAAATATTTTGGGACAATTCGAAATGCGTTTTTATGATTGCAGTAAATTGGCAAATATAGCATCATTTATGAGTTATCCTTTTTCATGTAAAAACATTGAGGAATTAACCACTGAAGTAGCAAGTCAGTTTAATATGAACTCACACAGAGAGACACAGAACATCTGTTGAAAATGAGTTGGTGCAGATTATATCAGATATACATTTCAAAGCTACAGCATCTGATACAAATTTCTGGTGTTTTATATCTGAAGATAAATATCCGAATCTAAGGCAAATCGCCCTTCAACTGACGGCAATGTTTGGGTCAACTTAGTTGTGCGAGTCTGCATTTTCTGAAATGAAGATAATTAAGTCAAAATATCGCAATCGACTAACTGACGATCATATGTCATCATGCTTGCGATTGGCACTCAGTGGTTACGCACCATCTTATGAAAAGTATGCTGAGGACATGCAGTGCCACGCTTCAAGATCCAAAGTCACTCCTTAGTTGAGTTTAACACCATATGTAACTCTTTTGTTTTGTAACAACGAATAAACTCGCAATTTTGAATAACTAGGAGTTTTTTCATTGATATTGTAGAGAAGAACTTAAGTAAACCTAACCCAAACCTTGACTAATATAATGTAAATTGTGCGGAAAGCTAATATCTATATATGCTACGGTACACCCTACCTAGGTAGGTAGGGTGTATCGTGTATGTACGACAACCCTGCATCACACATACTTGCAGCCTCTCAAGTCGATCGTAAGTAGTCTAAAAATATTGAGGTAGATCGCCAGCAGTTCAAGTTTGAGCACCCCTGGTCTAGTCTATTCCGGTTCCTGAAAGCATCCCTCCTAGGGTTTACCCAGGTCCCTTGCAATAAACCCACATGTGATGGAACACAAAAAATGGTCTTTTATTCCCACTAATTGTGAGAGAGATAGAGACAATCATTTGTTTCTGACTACGTAGTAATATACACACACCAAAAGTATCTAGTTATCAATTTAGCTTTAGAGTATAGTGGTAATTAAGGACTATTATTTTAACTTTTTTGGATCGTTATTTTTTTTTTCTGAATTTCACTATTTGAATAACAAATTTTCTTTAATTTTTGATTAAAAATTGAAAATCAGCTATCAATCAGGATTCCTATAAAAGTGGGAAATAACCATTAAAAAAAACATTACAATTTCTGCATCGGAACTGAAAAATTGCATCGATGTGGAGTGAGCATCATTTCACACGACAAGAGATGAGGAGAGCCGTCGAAATGTTGCAAGCTTTTTCCAGGCGATGTACAACGGCAGTAGTACTTGCCACTACACAGAGCGTCATAAGCCGCCCCTGGACACGCTATCGTATCACGGGCAGCGTGCCCGAGTGACATGGAGGAAAATCTCGCTACTAGTAGAAAGGACCGGTATGTTGCATGCTGTTAAGCGACCAAACCATCCGAATTCGTTTACGAGGCATGCCTTTTAAGATCTGTCGTTTCCATATTTCCCGGCAATTTTGAATTTTGAACTGTTCTATATTCGAATATGTTTAAATTTTAAATCTCAAAACAGTTGAAAGTATTAGGATTAATGCTATTGTTTACTCAGTGTCGATTGGAATCTGTCAGGTTACGTACGAAAAAGAATCTTTCTAAGGAAAATGTTCGTGCAATAATTTTCTACAACTTTAGAAAAGGCCTGACAGGGCTTCAGTGTTTTGAAGAGCTAACATCTGTTTTTAGTGATGAAGCCCCATGTCTGCGGACTGTCGAACCCTGGTATTTAGAATTCCAGTGAACATACTAGTGTTAGTGACAAATCTCACGAAGGATGCCCAAAATCCGCCTTCACTGAAGATAACATAATTTCTGTGAGACAACTAATTCTCGAAGATCGTCATGTGACGTATCGAGAGATAGAGGCTCTATTAGGCATCTCAGGGACAACAACAAGTTTAGAGGATCTCTGGACGTCAAGAACGTTTGAATTTTTTTTCAGGAAGTTCATTCGTATGGAGGAGGAACAATAATGGTTTCGGCCGGTTTTTAGATCGGTGGAAGAACCGATCTCATCTGGATCAGGGGCAACCTCAATGCTCAAATTTATGTGGAGAGGATTGTTGCAGACGTGATTATCCCTTTGCGCACCTGGATTAATGCACGACAATGCACGTCCACACACGGCTAGAGTCGTAACACGCACTCTTGCCAATGCTCGCATCAACGTTCTCCCTTGCATGCTCAATCGCCAGACCTCGCCTTGCATACCTACTGCATAACAACTTTTTTACTGGTTAGAAAAAAACGTGGGCAGCCATTCCTCAAAGTGATTTTGATAAACCGATTTTAAGCATGCCAAATCGCTGTTGTGATTGTGTGATTGGTGTCAATGGATGAAACACAGATTATGTTTCTTATTTTTGCAATTGAACATTTTCAAAATCCTCATTTTTGCCTTTTTTTTCATTTAATTGACAACATTAACTTATGATAATCTCCCACAATTTGCAAAAAGTGCAATTTTACTTCATTATTACAAAATATATGTATATGTTAAGTTGAACATAGGAATTACAGTAAGAAGCCAGTATGGTAGATTAGATTTGGTAAACATTAAATAGATATTTTTTTTATAGTTAAAAATGTACGTGATCTCTAGACACTTGATGTGTGTATATTAAGGTCCCCACATATTAAATCGGCGTTTTGACAACTGGTCACTTTGATCTCAAATATCGGCGTTTAGTTAGGAATTTCAAATTTAGGCTTGTGTAGGTAAATGTATGTATTAGTGAATCATTTGTTTTCACGCCATTTGGTTTTTTGGGTCACACAACTGTAACTAAAAGGATTTATTTTCTTGATTGCCACACTGTTAAAATTTCTACACCATTTACTATAATGACAACATTTTAGATTAGTGAAGTTGGCTCATCCAAAACGAAATAAGCGGGACATAATGGCTATTATATATATTAAAAACTCTGAAAGTAAAACGAAAGCCACCTAAAGAATGTTAGGTATATTTACCTTGTATTTTTTACCTTATATTTTCATTATAAGGTAAAAAATACAAGGTTTACACGTCCACAAAACAATTTTCCTACAAATCAACTACATACCAATACCTATAAGCCCGGCCAAAATGGAAGCAGCTGTTTTACAGACTGTAAAATAATAATAATAATAAAGCCTTTTTATTTCCACATTACATTGAACTTTAACTACATAATATAGATATAAAAGAAGGTGTGTTTAGGGCATGGCTCCTCTCCCGGATACAGGCCTCCTCTAACTTTTTCCATAGTTTTCGATTTGCCGCCTTCGTCATCCAGTCCACGCTGGCTGTTGGTGCGGGGTCGAATGTGGGCGGTGGACGGGACGTGGTGGTTACTTCGTGTCGTCTCTTGAGAAGTGCTGGTGCCCGGGGGGGGGGGGGGGGGGTTGTTGCGTTCGTGCACTTGAAAGTCGGCATTTTTGGATACTGTTATTGTTGAATTATTACCACTACAGTATTTATCTTGCCGTGTATGTGTATGTATATGTCATTGTGGATAATCTTGCAACTGAATATTTTAAATAACTTATCTTCAACCGATTGACCTGAAATTTTGTATACACGCTTATTTTGGATGACAGTGTATGCTTACCTATTACCATTGTGACGTCATTCTAATCACTACAACACAACACTCCACTACCACTGCAAATGAAAGGGCTTGTTGAGGAAAACACGAAAAACTGATACAACGTGACATTACATTAAAAATATATTTGGTTACCATTTAAGATATTTTCTGCAAATTATAGCCACGATACTGCAGAACGAAAAATGTTGGTAAGTAGTGTACCATGTCACCATGCCGTTGTCTACATACGGTCAAAGCTCTTCGCTGCAGGTCATGCATAAGTGGCCTTAAGTAGGGTCAAATCGTTACAAGGTCTAATTATTGAAGAATTAAACTGTACTAAATGAACAGTCAAACTACCGTGTAACAACGAAGCATTCAATGAAACGCACGTACACAGAGACATATCCAAAAAATAAAATTAATGTTAAATAAAAAAAAGATGTATATGATATGATATATTTTTAAGTTTATTTTCTCCTTTTTAGGGCACTATACTGTAATATAAAAGTGAAAATATAAATACAATGTCATCGGTGTAAGTATTTCTTTTTTTTTCTATTTATGTATTTTTTTAAAATTTCATCGACCCATCGATCTTTAGGTCTTCCTCTGTTCCTTTTTCCACTAGGTCCCTTCCATTTAGTGACTCGTTTAGTTCATCTCTTGTCTGTACTGCGGGCGATGTGCCCAGCCTACCCCCATTATAGCTGTTGTGCGTGACGTTCTACGTCTGTTAATTTTGTTTTTTTGCGAATATCTTCGCTCTTGATTTTATCTCTAAGCTTAATTCCTAGCATACTTCTTTCTACTGGCACGTACGAATTTTATGTTCAGTTCTCTCTTGGAAAATCCAAGTTTGTGCTCCATATGACAGACATGGTAACAGACAGGAATCTACAATGTTCTTTGTAAGTTTTAATGTAAGATTTTTGCTTTTAGGATTTCTTTGAAGCTCCAGTATTTCCTCCAAGTTATGTTGATACGACGCTCTATTTCATCCTTATGTCGTGATTTCTTGAATGAGATTTGTTTCCCAAGGTACACATATCTGTCCACGTACTCTATCTGTATTCCATTTACTATTATAGCATATCGTGGACTATTTGTAGAGACTTTTGTTTTAGATGTATTTAAATGTAAACCTATTTTTTTGCTGGCGTTATTTAGTTCGCAAATCACTGCTTCCAATTATTTTGATACGTCATACGCAAAACGTAGGTTGCTTATGAACTCCACATCTATTTTTATTCCTTTGTTTGTCCAAACTAAGTTTTGCATTATATCTTGTAGCACGGCTATGAATATTTTCGGTGATAAAGGATCTCCTTGTTTTACTCCTCGCCTTATCTTTATATATATAATTCTTCTGTGAGTGTGTATGTCACTGAACTACTCTCAAACGAATGGACGGATTTTGATGAATTTTTTTGTGTGTGTTCAAGGGGATCTGGGAATGGTTTAGATTCACAAATCAGCCCGGCAGATGGCGCTGCAGTCGGTATCTAGGTTATTTATCTATATTGATCCTAATCGCTTGAAATATCATGCAGGACAACGTCTGTCGGGTCCGCTAGTATATGTATATGTTTCTGATGATGTTAATGTAAGTATTGGAAACGCCTTTTTGTATATGTTTCTGATGATGTTAATGTAAGTGCGTTTCCAATAAACGCCTTGGTTCGATAGTGCTTGCCATATGCTCTCGTGTGTGATTGAATCGAAAGCCTTTACGTAATCTATATACGCGATGTATATAGGTTGGTTTAACTCTTGATGTTTTTCCACTATTTGGTCTAATTTGTGGAGGTGTCTAGAGTAACCTGGCCGAAAGCCGGCCTGTTCCACTGGTTGATGCTTCTCTATGCTTATCGCTATTCTTTTTTCTAGACACATAGCAAATAATTAATATATTGTGGGTAGCAGGCTGATAATGCGATAGTTATTAATATCTGAGGGATCTCTTTTTTGTAGAGCAGAATTATTCTCGACTGTCCCCATTTCTCTATAATGTCTTGCATTTGTAGTATTTTATGAAACAAAGTTGTAACAGGTCCTATTAAAATTTTTTTTCCTATTTTCAGGGCTTCATTAGGTATGTTATCGGGTCGTGGACTCTTCTCTGTCTTTAATTTATCTATATTTTTTAGTTTTTCTCTACCATCAAAAGGTGTAAGGGCTGGTTCTGCTTGTTTTTCTGTTTTTTCGTACGTATTTTTGTGGCTGTGTTCGTCCTGTAGTGGTAGAGCCATGCTTGCTTAAGCACGCATGGGCCGGCTCGACCGGTGCGATACCACGGCCTCACAGAAAACCGGTTGTGAAGTAACGCTTGCGTTGCATTTCCCCGAAATGAGTGAGGTCTCCGGAGGCCCAAAATCCCCCACCCCCCTAATGATAGCGCTGTTAACGAAAAGGATACCCCAGGGGGGTACCAGCGCTAGCGTTGGAGAATCCCCCCCTGGACGTCCACCCTCAGTACGGATTATGCCTGAGCGTGGACGCCCAGGATGCCCCTCGTACTCTGGTGGGGGCTCAACTGCGCTCTTAAAATCTGCTCGGGGCAAGAGAAGGCATACCATAGCACCCCCTGTCAGATTTACCGTAGATTTTTGTAACATCAGGGGCTTACATTCTAACCTCGACACTGTCCACCACCACCTTGAGACAGCAAAGCCGGCCTTGCTCTTTTTAACCGAGACGCAGATATCATCTCCAGCGGACACATCCTACCTCTGCTACCCTGGGTACGGACTGGAACACTCCTTTGTTCCTAAGGCTGGTGTATGCGTGTACGTTAGAGATGATATCACTTCTCGCCGCCTCGGCAATCTTGAAGGTAGGGACCTCTCCATCTTATGGCTACGTGTAGACTGCGACGACCATCCCCGCATCTACCTATGCCTCTACAGGTCCCATAGCGGTGATGCCGAAACGGACCGACTCATCGACCACGTTCAAAAATGCTACAGACTCAGTGCTCCAGCAGGTCCCATCCACAGAGATCGTGATTCTTGGCGACTTTAACGCCCATCACGCCGAATGGCTTGGTTCGCGCAAAACCGATCATGCGGGAAGATCTGTTCACGATTACGCCTTGGCATATGGCTTGACGCAGCTGGTAGCAACGCCTACGCGAATCCCAGATGCAGAAAGCCACGTGCCTTCACTGTTGGACCTTCTGCTGACCTCACATCCTGACGGCTACAAAGTATCCGTTGAGGCCCCTCTTGGCTCTTCGGACCATTGCCTGATTAGGAGTATGGTGCCACTCGTTCACTCGCTGCGGCCGCGAGTTACAGGCAGTCGCTGCGTATGGCACTATAGGTCAGCAGACTGGGATGGAATGAGAACATTCTTTGCATCCTACCCATGGAGGCAGGTTTGCTTCTCGCCGGATGATCCCAATGTCGTTGGCGACTCTGTCGCTGATGTTGTGCTTCAGGGTATGGAACTTTTCATTCCATTCTCCCTGATTCCCACAGGTGGCAAGTCCCAGCCTTGGTTTGGTCGAACCTGCAAAGCGGCGTCCCGCCGAAAGCAGGAATGTTACCAAGCATGGGCTAATGCAGCGACAGCACGGGATGTAAAGACCAGCACATTAAAGAAGCAATTTAACTTTGCCTCCAGGTCCCTCAAAAGAGTAATTGCTGGGGCGAAGTCGGCTCACATCGGCAGAATTGGCGAGAGACTAGTTAGTCTAGTATAGTCCTCCGGAACTCGTGCATTCTGGTCTCTTGCCAAAGCTGTCCAGGGGAACTTTTGTAAGCCATCCCTTCCACCTCTGCGCATAGGAGATAATTCGTTGGCCCACGACGCTAAAGAAAAAGCCGATCTTCTGGGCAAACTCTTTGCGTCCAACTCGACCCTGGACGACGGGGGAAACGCACCGCCGACCATACCGCAGTGCGAGACCCGCATGCCGGAAGTCCGGTTTACACAAAGGGCAGTGCGTAAAGCGCTTCTTTCCCTCGACGTTCATAAGTCGAGTGGGCCCGATAGAATCTCACCTATCGTGCTGAAGACGTGTGCTCCAGAGTTAGCACCGGTTTTAACGCGCCTTTATCGGCTTTCCTACTCTCTTGGCGTAGTCCCGAACTCATGGAAGACAGCTCTAGTGCACCCAATCCCTAAAAAAGGAGATCGCTCGGATCCGTCCAACTACAGACCCATAGCCATCACCTCCTTGTTCTCCAAGATAATGGAATCCATTGTTAACTGCCAGCTCCTCCGGTACTCCGACCACCAGCTCCTCAATGATCGACAATACGGCTTCCGTCGGGGTCGTTCAGCTGGTGATCTTCTTAATTATAATTTATTTATAATATTATTTTTTATTTCTCTTCCACAAAGGTAACTTAAGTCTATGGTTGTCAATACTATTCATATACACGTTCAATATAGTCCTTTGTGAGAGACTGGCATCTGCACTAGGAAACCCTGTCACACAGATTACCAGGCCCCCTATATAACAATGTAAGTATTATAAAAGTCACAAAGGCAAGCGGCTAATAGAAGATAAAATAATTATTTAGAGGTATTTTGTGTAGTGCTCGTGTGCGTGCTGTGTGTGTGTGTGTGTATGTGTATATGTTAGTGTGTGTGTGTGTGCGTGTGAGAGGTGTGTGTATTACATGCGTAAGGCCAGTCTTTTTTTTGGGACGGTTATTAAATTTTCATTGGACTCATAGTTATGTTTTAAAAGATATGAAGTTATAACTTTCTTACACTTGAATTTCGTTAAGGTATAAATGTTAAGAATAGAGTTTAACTTGTTATAAAGACGATTGCTTAGGAAACAATAGCTACGATGTGAGAGAACACTTCGGAACAATTTTGAAGGACATACTTTTGTTTTAATACGCTTGCTGGAGCGTAAGGAAGAGTCAAACGAAATCTCTGAGTGTTTGTGGAGTACAGTCTGGATGATAAAAAGTTGTCGAACCGATAGTACCTTGCACTTTAGGTAGAGTTCAGTGGTTGAATAAAAGAAAGGAAGACGATGCGCAACTTTGAGCACTGCTCTTTGAGCTCTTTCAAGCTTGAGCATATGAGTCTTGGAGGCTCCACCCCATGTTGTTATACAATATGATAATAGAGATTGGCATAGTGCTAAGTATCCTAGGACCTTCTCATCAGCAACGTGACGTAGGTTCTTGAAAATGTAGATAAGTTTCCTTATTCGGTTTGTCAGTAAGGCGATGTGCATATTAAAGTTTTAATTTTTATCGATGATAACACCGAGGTACATAATTGAGTCTACATGTTGAAGCTTAGGGCAAGAGCAAATGTTAGAAGAGTGGTTATCACAAGAGTGAGCTAATATTTTTAGGTAGGGATTAATGCGAGGGGGATTGTTTGAAAGGGAAAATGTGATGTATTTAGTTTTTGCCGTATTAAGTTTGAGAGAGTTATTGTTGAGCCAGGTTACAACCTGTGAGAAACCAATTTGAGCCGATTGAAAAACCTCTTCCCAGGTGTCACCATAGAAAAGAAGAGCTGTGTCGTCCGCAAAAGTAATAATGTTTCCATTAGATAGTTTAAGTGCGCAGAGGTCATTAATAAAAGTTAAAAAGAGGGTAGGTCCTAAGATGCTTCCCTGAGGAATAGAGGAATTAGTGATTGGACACTCGTCGCTTAGCCATTCTCCAACCTTGACACGCTGCGTTCTGTCTCTTAAGTAGCTACTGAATAGTTCTAGTTGAGTACCACGAACTCCAAGGTGTTCTAATTTTCTTAGTAAGAGTGGCGCAGAGACTGTATCAAAAGCCTTCGCTATATCCAGGAATATCGTAAGAACCTTTTTCTTGTCATCTAATTTCGCTACTATAGTATCGGTAAGCTGGTGTACTGCATCATTAGTAGATCTGCCATTTCGGAAGCCATATTGGTTGTCTGACAATAAGTCGTTACCTTCTAGATATTTGGTGAATTGTTTATTAATGATCTTTTCCAGTATTTTCTATAGAGTAGGTAATATCGATATGGGGCGATAGTTGTTGACACTGTCCCTACTACCATTCTTGTAGATTGGATGAACGAGAGATTTTTTGAGTTCCTTTGGAAATACTCCTGTAGAAAGACAGGTATTGCATATATACTGGATAGGTTCAACTAGAATACTTGCATATCTCTTTAATATTGCACTTGGAATATCGTTAATTCCCAATGCGCAATTACTTTTTAGTGAAGATATAACATTAATTACGTCTTGTATGTCGGCTGAAAGAAGTACAAATGATGAGCACCTTGATGGTAAAGTAAGAGGAGTGGAGTTTGCAATGCTGGGGTATGATTGTGTGTTAAGTTTGCTCACATTTATAAAATAGGTGTTAATATCATTAACAGAAGTTCTAGGATTACTTAAGTTAATGAGGTCTGCAGATGGGTTGTTCTGACTATTGGTATACGTAATTGTTTTAATTTTGTTCCATAGCATTTTTGCATTACCTCCGCATTCAGTAAGTTCACCTTTATCAAATTGCCGCTTAACATTTTTTAAGATATTATTGCAAAAGTTACGGTATCTGGTATATATAAGTTTATTATTATAATTAGGATCTTTTTTGTATTTGAGGTGGAGGTTGTCCCGGTTTTGCATACACCGCAATAGTCCTGGTGTAATCCAAGCCTTAATTATACGCTTACGTCTTGAAACAGTAATGAGGGAAGTGGCCCTTTCTATTGTGGTGGTGAGGGTATTAAGAAAGAAGGTAACAGCTTTATTGGCACACTGTGAGGAATAAACACTTTCAAAATTCAATGTTTTCATTTTTTCGTCGAGGGACGAACAGTCTATGCGCTTGATAGTCTTAGTATAAGAATGTAGAGGACGAGCCTGAGAAATACTTAAAATTATACTATAATGATCAGTTAAGGTAGTGTGTGCTACTAAGCTTATTACTGGGAGTTTCGATTTGATTATTGCGTGATCGAGACACGTTTGTGAATGCGTAGGAATACAGAAAGCGGGCAACATACCATGAGAAGCTAAAAGATTGAGGTAAGTTTCGGATCGTGTATCAGTAGTAGATAAAAAAATGTCAATGTTTATATTACCCATAAGGAAAACGTTACTAAAAGAAGATAGTGTTAATAAAATATTGTTCAAAGATTCAATGAATTTCGAGACATCTCTTACCGCAGGAGAACGATAAATGCACACTATGACGGTTTGGGTATTAATTTTAATGATTAGACAGTTAGCGTCGGTCAAGGTAGGTTCATATATAGTGTAATTATGGGACGATTTGTAGTACACTACAACTCCCTCATTTTGCGTCCTTACAATTTCTGTGTAAGCGGAATGGTAGCCGTGGATAATGGGTATTAACTTGTTTCGTGTAATCCAACATTCTGTCAAAATTATAATGTCCCAGTCAATACTAGACCGCTGAAGCAATGGATGAAGTCCATTTATATTACGGTGGATACTTCTTATGTTTTGGGTTAAGATATTTAACGAGTTGTCTGTTGTATATACTAATTTAGCACAACCATCTATACCACAGGTGTTAGCAACGGAAACGTTTATGTCATCGATTTCGGTGTTTAGTGATGAGGGGATACTATGATCGAATGCTATAACAAGAAATATCTGTTACTATAGTAAGTCTCTGTATTAGGAACATTTCAAGCAATCGGCTCATGGTTTGGAGTTGACTAGTTTTCATATAGGTCCGGGGATTTTTTCGACATAATACACTGAGTTGGGGATGGGTAGGAGTGAGTGATGTGAGGTGTGTTGTGGTGTTAATGATATTGTACAGTTTTAGTATGTAGACAACCCTTACATGCATTAAATAGTTGAAATAATTTATGAACATTGCAGTAATTAGGATAAACCAGAGATGTCCGAGTATGTGTAGTGATTGTGTAATGTTCTGTGTTTTGTAGTATATCGAACAAACAGAGCATTTTATGGATTGTGTGTCAGTACTATTACTATCTATAGAAAAAATATGGTACACGTAAGAAACAATAAAAAGGTAAAAATCAAATAAAGCAAACCAGAAAAACCAACAAACACAAATACATATAGTCATTTGGTATTTCTGAGGTTATCTATATCCGCTTCGGATGATATACGTATCTGTACAGAGTCTACACTTTTTTTAAGATAGACGAGACCGTTAGTAGTCCAGCAGAACATATATCTGTGGCTTTTTTGAAAAGATCTTGCAAGATAATACAGCTTATGGGACTTCTGAGTGAGAGTTTCCGATACATAAATTGGCTTTAGTTGATATTGGGCGTTAACGTGAGTAGTATTTAATTTCTCGGCTCTGGCTCTATTTTGATTAAAACGTTTCACTCCCTTAATAAACTGGTCTTTTAATAACACAGAGGAGAAATCTACTAGTAGCGGATTTGTGTTGCTCTTGGTGTTAATCCTATAGATATCTCTTATTTTTGTTGAGTCAATGTTGACATCGATGGTTTTTCCCAGACTTTCGACAATCCCGAGTAGGTTCTCCTTAGATTCCTTATCCATCTTAGGGATATTTTTTATCTCAACGCCTGATGACCTTGCCTTTCTCTCAAGTACTTCTATTTTGTCTTCCAGTTGTCGGATAGTCTTCTTGTCATGCATACGATCTGATTCAAGGGACCTTATCTTGTCTAAAAAAATCATCATATTTTTCAGACATCAGCACAACACTATTTTTCAGTTCACAATTTTGTGCCGAGAGATTATGAATAGTAGATTTGAGCTCTTCAAAACATCTCTCCTGTTCCCTAGAAAACACTGCAAACATTTCTTGCAGCATTGACGTTAGGTTAATATTATCCTCATCTGTAAACTTCCTCTTCTTACGCTCCGTAATATTCGATGTAAGTTCATGCAGGTCAGGTGCCGAGTCACAATGCTGTTGTAATAATGAATCATTCATCGGTAATAACAAACCCCGAGTTCTGTTTAGAGACAGTCGTTATTGCCACAGTTGATAGTGTAGGTGAAGCCGGAGGAGTACGTTTCAAAGGCATGTTTTAACTTCGCTAAAATTGTTATATTAATTTTATCTTCAACTTAGTTTATAATCTTTTTATCGTACAAGTGGATTTTATCCTTATAACAATTTTTATTCTTCTTACAAATTTGAATCAGTTTCAAGGAATGGACAAAAATAGCTTGCACTGGAAACAGGGGTTTGATCCGTCGACCCTTGAACGTTTCCCAACTTAGGGCAGGATGTTATGCCTCACAACCAATATTTCTTATTATAATGTGTGTAATTAGTGACCAGTAGGTACGATTATATATTGCGGTCAATGACCTCGAAAAGTGAGAGTGGTCGTTGACCTTGAAATGTCGACACTCGTTATATGCTTGTCACAAAAGTTTATAATATAACCGATATTTTTGAAATGTTTATACTTATAACTCACTTAGTTCTTTATGCACTGTTAAGATAATTACACCAATTTGTTAGTTTTTTCACAGTTTACACTACTATTATCTTTCGCAGTAATTTATATCGAGATTTATTCACTTTTAGAAATAAAATTTGTAGGACCGAATTGTTGTTTACTTGACTCACCGGTGGGCACAGGCGATCGTGACCAAGGGGGAAGCGTTGGCCGTTAGTTTGGACGTGGCGAAGGCCTTCGATCGGGTCTGGCACAAAGCGCTCCTTGCGAAGCTTCCTTCCTATGGGCTTCCCGAGAAACTGTGCAATTGGCTCACCAGTTTTCATACAGACAGAAGCATCAAGGTCGTTGTTGACGGTGCATGCTCCGACTCGAAGTCTGTTAATTCTGGTGTCCCACAAGGCTGTGTGCTATCACCCACGCTGTTTCTTCTGCATATCAACGACATGCTGCAGATTAGCAGCATCCATTGCTATGCAGACGATAGCACGAGTGATGCCCTTTACACCGGCCGCGCTAACATTTCTCGGGTAAACGTCATCGAAAGCCGATCCAAACTTGTGTCTGAAATCGAAACTTCTTTATCAAAAGTTTCAGATTGGGGTCGACTTAACCTAGTCCAATTTAACCCCACGAAGACACAGGTTTGCGCGTTCACCGCTAAAAAGATGCCATTGGTCGTATCACCTCAATTTGAGAGCACTTCCCTAACTGCATCAGCCAGTATCGGAATCCTTGGCGTCGATATATCAAGCGAAGTCCAGTTTCGCGGTCACTTAGAGAGTAAGGCCAAATTAGCCTCGAAGAAGCTTGGTGTGCTAAACAGATCGAGACAGTATTTTACTCCGGCCCACCGCCTGCAACTTTATAAGGCGCAGGTTCGGCCGCACATGGAATACTGTTCTCATCTCTATGCAGGTGCACCCCAGTACCAACTGCCTCTTGACCGCATTCAACGGAGAGCGACTCGCATCATCGACTGCCAAGATATTTCTGATCGACTTGACACCTTGGCGTTGCGTAGAGATGTAGCTTCACTCTGCATCCTCTATCGCTTGTATCATGGGGAGTGTTCAGAGGAATTGTTCGGACTTATACCGGCTGCTGGTTTCCGCCATCGTCTTACGCGACAAAATATCCACCCCCATCACCTGGACTATTGGCACTCCACCACTGTGCGCTTCTCGAGAAGCTTTTTGCCTCGCACAACCAGCTTATGGAACAAATTGTCGCCTGCCGTATTTCCGAACCGATACGACCTTCAAACCTTCAAGAAGAGAGCGTACCTCTACCTAAAAGGCCGGCAACGCACTTGTGACTCTTGAGTTGCGGGTGTCCATGGGCGGCGGTAGTCACTTACCATCAGGTGACCCGTCTGCTCGTTTGCCAACTATCGCATAAAAAAAAAAAAAAAAAAGATTTTGGTAAAAGTTTGAAGCAATGTTTATTATCTTTTTTCGTGTTTGTAGTTTATCTGTTGTATTCTGTGTTTTTGGAGTTGGTATCCATCTTTTTTCTGTGTTTAGTTTGTATGCTTTCTTCTGGCTCCCAGTAGTTAGCAGGATCTTTTCAATAACTCCCATCCTGTATTTTTCGTAATCTTTTCTTAACATTTTGTTTGTGCTTTAAAAGAGACCTGTAAGCTCCTTCTTTTCCTCTTTGTTTTTGCATGGTTTCGATTGCAGTTCAGAGCGTCTTTTAAGTTGTTGTTTGGTTTCTTCTGTTAGAATCATCATCATCATCAGCCTATCGCAGTCCACTGCTGGACATAGGCCTCTCCCATTGCACGCCACTTCGATCTATTTTCGGCTTCTCGCATCCAGCTCCTGCCAGCCATCTTGCGCAAATCATCACTCCACCTTGCCTTTGGGCGTCCTACGCTACGTTTGCCGAGACGCGGTCTCCACTCAAGAACTCGTTTTCCCCAACGGTCGTCGGTTCTGCGGCTAATATGGCCAGCCCATTGCCACTTCAGCCTGCAGATCCGGTGGGCTATGTCGATTACTCTGGTTTTCTGCCGGATCACCTCATTCCTGATGCGATCCCTTAAAGAAACACCGAGCATAGCCCTTTCCATAGCACGCTGAGCAAGCTTGTGGACCAGCCGTACCGTAAGAATATCTTTCTTGTTTTTTTTTTTGAGGTGGCAGTGCTTAGGCTCATCTTTATGGCCGACTTTATTTTAGATAGAATGTCTCTATGTTGACGCTATTTTCCCATTGGATTTAATGTGTTTTTTCTTGCAAAGTCCTTAGATATGCTTGTTGATTTTTCTCGCAAGTTAAATCCGTATGAGCTTCACTAAAGTTGGTTCTGCTTCGCCTCGGTTTTTCCAATCGAACAGGGCCTTTGAGTAGTATGTGATCAGTAGGAAAAATATCATTTTTTTTAAATCTCTTTGTTTGAGAGTAATTTAGGGCAATTGCTCATAATGTTATCAATTTGGTTTTATATTTATTGTCTGGTGTGTTCCACAGTATATCTCCTCGAGTGTTTCTTATTCCGCAACAGTATGGTCCCATAATTGTGTTTTCTTTGTCCTATTTTTGAATTTAAATCTCCCATTAGCATAATTTTTCCTTTTGTAAGTTTTTGTGCCACTTCGAGTTGGTCGTAGAAATTATCTATTTTTTAGAGGCTGTACTGCTATAATAAAAATAGATGCAACGACAAAATAGCGAGGCCATTTTTATAGCAGCATTTCAAGGAAATGTCTTAAAGATATTTTGTCATTTAAAACTTTTAACTGACAGCCAAACTCTTACTACAAACCTGTCTTTGTTAATTTGATCGGCCTTTCTCAGTTTTTCGCTAATTGAGTGGCGTAAGACTTATAAGTTTAGTTATTATTACTTTTTTTTTTAATCTAGAATTCCAGCTTTTTTTATATTAGCCTACCATAGTGACTCCACTTTGCCTGATGGAAAGCAATAAGTGGAGTCCAAAAGTGGTGATCACCATCCTCATTGCATGTCTAGTCAATGCAGCATGGTGACCCACCCTATGGCGGCCTGGTGAGTTGCTTTTTCTCGCCTCGCTTAAAAGACCCGGGATTCAAGTGAGAAGGAAACACGTGCGCTGGTAATGAATGATCGGCACAGGACAGAAGTTTCGAAGTTCGGGATCGTATAGCTTCGACTCTCAAACGGTGACTCCTCAGGCCAGCACGTGTAGTCGTGTAACGGAAGGGAGAAGGTGGGACCAATTGGAAGAACTCTTCAAAACACTTTCCGTGATGTAAGCGATAGAGGACTGCCGTATAGGCGACATCTCTTCAGACTCAAGACTACTACTGCAGAGGCTCAAGAGACTGGGTGACCTCAGGACAGTTGATAATACGGACCGCCGCTGCAACCGATCGAGATCGTCAAGCAAATACTGCTCATAGCCGTCCCAAAGATGAGAGCAGTACTCCACGTAGGAGCGAACCTGGGTCTTGTATAAAAGACACAGTTACTCGGGCGAGAAGAACCGTCCATACCCAGGATACTAAGCCTATGCTGCAGCGACGGTTAAGTGTTCTGAAGAGTAGGAAAGGGAAGGAATTCAGACTTTTTGTTAGAAAACGCGCACGCCTGTGTCTTCTTTGAGCGACAAGCTCCTGTCGTTTTCCCTCAACGTCTGCTGGCTTGGCAGCAGGATGTCCAAAATATCGCCCGTGTACTGTGCTGTCTGCATAACAATGTATGTTGCCAAGGGCCAACATGTCATTGATATGCAGAAGGAACAGCGTAGGCGATAGGACGGCCCTGAGGTACACCAGCGCTAACCTCCTGGAAGTCAGAGGCCGCGCCGTCACACAGAACCCTAATGCAGCGCTTCTGGAGGAAGGCAGCAACCCAGTTGCAGAGTTTGGGCGGCAGACCAAATGCAGGAAGTTTGGAGAGAAGTGAGCGGTGCCAGACCCTATCGAAGGCCTTTGCAATGTCAAGGCTGATGGCCAAGGACTCCCCATGCCTATCCATAGCCTCACCCCAAAGGTGTGTGACGTACGCTAGGGTGCTATGATATTAGGCGTTAACGGAGCATGTCGGAGTATCGAACTCTATAATATTACCACAAAAGACATAGAATTTATTGAAGACAAAGCAATAATAAAATTGTGCGACACTAAAACAAAGATTGACCGGATATTTGTAATCCGAGGAGAGTTCCTAACATATGTAAAAAAATATTATAATCTTCGTCCAGTGAACACAACATCTGATAGGTTTTTTCTTAACTTTCAGAAAGGGATATTGACGAAGCAGGTCATTGGAAGACCCAAAATAGCTAAAAACACCTAAAGAAAAAGCAACTTATTTAAACTTGACAAATCCTGAATGTTACACTGGACATTGTTTCCGTATTTCTTCAGCCTGCTGATGTTGAAGCGAATTTGACGACTCTTTTCAGAGTCGAGACAGAGTTTTCAGACACGAGGCTGGAAGTCCGATAAAGTGACTGAAGGCTACATTGAGGACTCAATTGAAAACAAAACTGATATAAATAATGAAATAAATCAAAACATCACATTGCAACCTAATTCGAAAACAGAATCTCACCCGCTAGGCACTTGTCAACATCTAAGTCCACAGCCATCCACCTCAAAACAGCATATTTAGCCATCTACCACTACATCCAATGCCCACCTGCAAACCTCATCAAAGTTCAACAAACAAACATAAATGTACCGGGAAATCAATAACATTTTCTTATAGTAATTGCCCCAATATGACTAATGTAACTTTTAATATTTATTAAACTAAATGTATAATATAAAAAGTACGTTTTATTTCCCTGAATTCTTGAAAACACTATATATGCCTCGGCGGAAATGCCAATTGCCTGTCTCGTACAATAATGTACTATTTATTCACTTTAAATAAATTGGAAACGTGAAAAAGAAGTTGTCCGAGAAGTACCGCATGGATTAAGTGAACCACAACTTTGAGTGATGAGTTACATTACGCGTTACAGTTACTTGTGATGAAAAATGAATCCTGTACGACAATCGTAAACGCTCATCACAGTGGTGGAACCTAGGAGAGTTGCAAACTAAACTTGACTCACCATTACATTTTTTGGTGGACCAGTGCTGGTGTCATACACGAAAGCTTTCTAAGATCTAGCTAGCTGACTATACCGTATTGTCAACAATTGCAAACCATGATGGAAAAGCTAAGAGGTAAAAAAAATCCGATGAGGCAGTCCGCCTTCAAAGATTTTATCGATTCTCGCTCCCACAATTTTTTCAACAATTGAATCAATGAACTACGTATAAAATAGCGAAAGTACGTAGATAATAATGGTAAATACTACGATTTATTAAATATATCATTTAATATTTTGTTCGTTTTACATTTTCTATATAAAACATTTATTTAATATGTAAGGACCTAATGTTTATGATTATTATCAACTTTTATAACTATATATGTAGGTACATATATACAACTATATATATATTCTTATTCTAGACTTGGTTTAGAGACAATATCAGTTCAGACGGTCTTAGCTCCATTGAAAGAATAGCTGAAAGATTCCCGAGATAGAGTACCTATTATCTATCTTAAGTTGAAGGTAGACGTAGATGCTTAGCATGGTAATGTACCATTGTTGTAACTGAGGTATGAATAGACTGATAGATGAGAAATAATAAAACATTTCAACAGAATGGAAATGTCATTTAATCGTGATAATTAGCAATGGTCGTAATGGAACTTGAATTTTAAACACAAATTTTAACAAGTGTCGGTAGGGAGGTCTGAATTATATGTAAACATTTTCACCGTGTCATGTTCATAACAATATGACTTGTAAAATTATATTTTGCATTATCGTACTCATTCAGTGATGGAAGGTTTGGTCGGAAAATCATGCGTTCGTATTGTTAATTCATGTTACACTGTTTAACAGTCTATTTCTCTAATCAAATAGATGAACTATATTCTATGTACCTAACTAAATTCATATGAACACATTTTTTCTTAAACCTAGGTGCATTCAAATTTACACACCATGCTAAATAACTACAAAGACAGAATATTTAGGTATCTAATGGTATATACTTTCTGTATAATATCAATAGAAATAAATTGTAGAATCAGTCACAAAGTCGGCGATGATACGAGAGATGAACTACGAATAAACCGTAAATAACATGAACATACACATTTTGTTTACCTTGACATTGAATCGGACAGAGATGGTATTAATTTTTTTGGGCATCACAACAACACTCGAACACTTATTAAAATAACTCCAGCGATAATTTTTATTATTTGCCAAGTTACTTCACATGAATAATTTCTAAAATCAGCAGTTTGTATTCTGATTTTCGCCGAGATCTAAGGTAAAACAGTATGAAAGGTTGTGGTAAACAGTGGCCAAGGGTTAAAATGTACTAGCGGCGTGAGCAACAGCGTATTAAGTAGTACATTATGTTGGTCCGTCCCGCCGCGCCCGCTATTTGTCTCGACAGAATAGAAACAATAAATAGAAAATGTCACTAAGGACCTAGCCCATAAACATTATTATTTAAATGTAAATATTTTGTGTACAAGTAGACTATAGTAAAAAAAAAAAGGTAAAATTACAAAAACTAGGTACCGAATTCAAGACTATTTCAAATGTGGGTGTACTCTTTGTCTATATTATACATAACAGTAGTCGATGGCAGTGCAAGCCGATTGTTTTGCCCTGAGGTGAATAATGTATTATTATTGTCGCTTGCCCTTCAGTCGAATTCGGTACATTCTACATCTACTTCCGCTTATGAATATTTTATAATAAAATATACTTTTTACATAATTTTCTTAAAGACAAGGAGTCAAGCTTGCGCGTTTCAATATTCTGTTCTGATGTAGGTAACTCTATTCTATATACTACCTATCTATACATATATGATAGATGCTTTTTATTTTGGTTAGGCTATTCATTTTACATTATATTTGTTACAGTGCTTATAGTACTTAAATATTATTATTTTACTGAATAACTATAGAACACGTGTTTGTTACAGATCCCGAATTTCCAACTTTGAAACTGACCACATTTAAAATTCACAATATACAGCCTTTCTACTCAACAAACAAGAGAACATAACCACACTAATGAATGACACATAATGATTACAGAAGTCTTAAGCGTTTTATAAGTAAATCTGTAAAAACGGAAGTGAGTTACTTTGTTCGTGTCATTTTGATTACCGAGTAGCAAAATAGTATCAAGTACAACACGATACAGAAAACATATAACATGTATTTATTATAATCTATACCAGATTCAACCAAAACAATTTATTCAAGTCACCATTTAAGTAATTACTATTAATTGTATAAAACAAATTTGGTATCATAAACCCAATACAAAATTTCGGTGGCTTGTCATAACTCCCATAGTATGGAACTTACATAATTAAAATCTTCAAAATATAAACTACTTAACTATACCATAAAATTAATAATAAACTAAGCTATTAGTATTAAAAACATTTGTAAATAGCAACAACTGATTATGAATAAAAAGCCTCCAAATAGAAGAACTCCTTCCACATAACATGAACAAAATAAATAAAATTAGAAATAAAAAGTTTAAAAAATATAAGTGTACAAGATAAAATTTGAGAGTACAATAACTTTTATTATAATTATAATAATAAAATTGTTAGCTTTAGATATAGCCTCAAATCTTTCCAATTAAAGTGTAATAAAATATTTATGAAACCTTACACATTTTTAGTAAACTGCAGCAATTTTTTTGGACATAACAAATACTTCAAACAACTAACATGCCAGGCTTTGCCAGTGGTACATTGCACACTCGAAACAATTCAAATAACACAACAATTTTAATGTCATGTCATAATGTCAAACTATAATCTGACAGTTATCCACATCCATAAGGACCAAAGAACATTTTGAATACACAATTTTTAAAATACAAATGTGAGACAGCACACAGGTTTATGGATAAGGAGTTGGGAGTATAAGAGCACTACAAAGCATGCTCATGATACACTTTAGAAAAATGTAAATATACAACTTAGGTACACAATCTAAAACTATATATATTATAACTAAAAATTATAAATTAACATACTCTTTAAACTCCTCCAAAATAGAAAAATAAAATTGTTTTAATGTATGTAATACTGCACATTCACATTTACTCTAAATCAGTCAGAAGCATTTTTATAGAAAAGTATCAAACAATAAAAAATATACTTGATAAATTAACAAGTAACTGTTGCATATCTGATCAGGTTCTATTTGATTATGACAGTTTACAATATAAGGCCAGAATTATATTAATTTTAGGTTAAAAATAAAGATGGATTATAACAATTAAAGCATATTCAAATATATTCATTAATCTTAATATAAATATATGAGAATATGTTAAAAAAGCTATTTTACTTAATTCGTAAGTGTATTAAACCTACAACTAAAGTCTAAATTTAAATGGTAATAATAAAGCAAGTCGTGAGGCGGGATATTTGCATCAGTCTTGTGAAATTCTCAATTGTGAAAATTATTACTGTCATTTATTTATCTATTTGGTAATCTTGTAAAAAAAAACTGTTTATTTTATATGTATTAACTACACAGTTTGTAAGCCATTATGCAATATCATCAGTTCAGTTCTGATTTTAAAGATGAAAGGGTAGCATCAAGTACTCTGCTTGCTGCATAACCAGGTATGTTCAGGTAGGCCGGCTTGTCATGTTCACATATACCTGGCTGAGTGCAACATCGGCTCATGGATGGTCCACTAGTGTTCATTTGAACACTGTGGCTACCGCTTGCTTCTGATGTTGTTCCCTGACAAATCATTTTATGATTTGTAAATTGTTCCAAGGAACGTAATTGTTCCCCACAATTTTCGCATTTCAATTCTCTAGCATGTACTTTCTTGTGACTGTTTAGTGATCTTGAATTATCAAATACTTTAGTGCACATGTCACAGTATTTTAATACTTTTTCACCAGTACATACCACCTTGTGATTATTTAGTCGGTCTAGTGACATGTAACGTTTGTTGTTGCACAGATCACACTTGAATTGTTTCTGGGGGACTCTTCCTGTGTGTACTTGCATATGTTTGCGTAAATTGCTTTTGTCCTTAATATATTTGGAGCACACTGAACACTTGTTAACATCTTTTCTAGTATGGTTTGAATCTAAATGCCTACGTAAATGTGATTTTTTGTGAAATGGCTCCAAACATATTTGACATCTAAATGGTTTTTGAGCAGGATGTACTCCTGTTAAATGTGTATTAAATTCTAGAATGGTGGGGTAGCTCTTTCTACAATGTGGACAATGGAATAGCTTGCGACAGATTCCTGTACTTGAGTCACAAAATGGGTCAGAACAGTCATCACAGAATGAATCTAACCCCACTGGAGGTGTCACTGTGTCAGTTTGAAATGATTCTAAATCAGTTTGCAATGGATCCCTATCTGGAGTACCGGCACCAATGGGCTCTTGTTTAACTTTCGTTTGATCACTGCTCTCTGAAA
Source organism: Tyria jacobaeae (assembly GCA_947561695.1). NCBI lineage: Eukaryota > Metazoa > Arthropoda > Insecta > Lepidoptera > Erebidae > Tyria > Tyria jacobaeae. The sequence continues at coordinate 9,649,184 of OX387208.1, read as the reverse complement.
AGTCATCTTGTGACGGTAAATTCCGAGAGGTACTGGCTAGCATCCACCAGGGGTTATAATGCCATGCTCCCAATCCTGAATTAACTGCCTGTTCTTTAATATCACTAGATTTTGTTTGTGTTTCAGCATTAGTAAATCCAGGAAAGCTGGGCAGCTCTTGGCTTTTAGATCTCGATGATTCAAACGCACTGTGTTGGCTTATTAGATTCTCATAATCACTTGCATCTAACAGCTTTCTTTCATTTCGGTCCCCTTGATCTCTCTTAGACATTATTTAGAACAATTTCTGAAAATTTAATAACAACAGAAATTAACTAAAGAATGCTGGATAAATGCAACATTACCAAACGTAAACAAACAACGCAATTACGCGCCCAAATAAACAAAAGAACATCTTAAGAATATTTAGTTAAATTTACATTCAAACTCCGTTCGTGAAAGAATTAAAATGAGTTGTCGGTGCCAAAACAATTTTATGTAAATCTAAACATAAATAGCCGAATAATCTCTATAAACAAACAAGGAACAACTACTGCCTTGTTATTACATATAACCAACTGTGCACGGATTTTAAACGCAAATCAAACAGTTTGATCACCATTAATAAATGTTGGAAAAACATTATAATATATATTACTGTAATACCTACTACAACAAGACTGCCCATAAAATTCTGAATATTCTCGTAAAACTATTCTATAGAACGTCGGCCATTTTGTTTGATTAGTTTTGAGCATAGAGATAGAGTATAGTAATATAAATGGAAGCTTAAAAAGCACAGAATACTTAAGCATCTATATTACTATAATACTCTTTGGTTTTCTTCTGTAACTTTCTTCTTAAATCCTTAAACTCTGAGATTAAGTCATATAATCATATACCTATAAGGACCTACAACAAACAAAAGGTTAGCCGTTTATAGTATCTGCCAGTATTGTATGTAATTTAGATAATAATAAAGAAATTTCAAGAAAAGAGCGTACACCTACCTAAAAGGCCAGCAACGCACTTGGGACTCTTGAGTTGCGGGTGTCCATGTGCGGCGGTAGTCACTTACCATCAGGTGATCCATCTGCTTGTTTGCCCCCCTATCGCATAAAAAAAATGGTATCTGCTAAATATATCCTTTAACTAGGTAGCAGTAGCTAGCCCAGCTAGCTACCCGTATCCTTTAGCTAGGTAGCAGTAGCTAAGCCAGCTAGCTACTGCTACCTAGCTAAAGGATATATAGGAAACATAGATAATCAAAATGTTGTAATGGGTAATAAATCTATTCCTAAATTTGGTTTTTTTTTTTGGATTTTAGATAAAGGAATTTTCAATGGGTGCCTACCAGGTTTGTGACTTTAAACTTTCTAATTATTCACTGATTTTTAAAAGGTAAAACAGGAGTCTATTACTTAGACTCCGCTGTACGTCTGTCTGTCCGTCTATCACCAAGCTGAACCGCGATAGTTAAACAGTTGAAATTTTCACAGATGTATTTCTGTATGCTATAGCAACAAATACTAAAAAACAGAATAAAATAAATAATTAAGGGGGCTCCAATACAAGAAACGTGATTTTTTTGCTCGTTTTTGCTCGATATTGATAACGGCAACAGGTAGTCACTTGAAATATTTACAGAATATTTAGTTATATAGTCACTTAAAAAGTAATTAATTTAATTAAAATAAAATAGATATTTAAGGGGACTCCAATTCAATAAACGTGATTTTTTTTTGCCGTTTTTATAGATAATGGTATGGAACCCTTCGTGCGCTATGGTCCCTTGGCCAGGTTTCTTTATTTTTAAATTTATTCCTAAATAACTGTACCTATTATTTATTACACCAATCCAATAATTAATATTCAAGAATGTCCCTATAATGTCTAGTTATACAAATTGCATAAAAATAAAGCCTAATAATAAAAAATATTTGTCTCTTTTTCACTCATATTTTTATACGATATCCAACAACGGATAGAGTGATTAATAAGGAAGGCGTACGTGTATAATGTTCATTGAAGCTTTGTGTGAATGGTTTTGAATTGACGAAAATCGTTGAAGATATCGGGAAAAATAGAATAATGAAATCGAATCTATGGCTTTTGTTAACAACTGAGTAAAAATTACAAGATTAGTACTTGTGGATTTAAGTACTACTAATCCGTTTTGATGGTCACTTAAATATAAGTTTAGGTGATTTTGGATTGAGGACAAACAATTGATACAAAAATGAAGATAGAATTGAGATGTGTCTAAAATTTTGAAACTGCTTCGGTGTTATTTACTTTATGAACAGGCACCAGTGGAAAACCACAAATTTACATATTTCAAATACTTATAAGCTGAGAAATTTGAAGGTTTTTAGTTTTTGAAAGTGAGGCTTACAACTATCTGATTCATCGATGTTTACTATAATTCTAACTAGTTTTTTTTCTAGAGTGTAAATAATGTGGGTGCGTCTGTACTATTTCCCCATAAGATTTTTCCGTATTTTAACAACGCATAGGCATACGCGTAGTATGTGGCCAATGCAATTTTAAGATTAGTCGGTTTCTTTTTATTTGAAGGAGAGCGTATGAAAATTTTGACAGTTTCTTTTTTTTTTCTCTCAACAATGGATACAATTTGATCTATACAGTTACTCCAAAATGACAGATACGAACTTAACAATTGTGAGAGAATGGTGCCTGAGGTAGGTTTTGTAAAACCTCCCCTTGGGTATAAAACTATTATGTAACTATATTAGAACTAATAAAATAAAACTGTAATTATATTTGAGAATGTAATATTGTTAATGTTAGATAATGTTATTTATTTTCTGTTATTGTGTTGTATGTGTGTTGTTTAATCTGCTTAATGGTTTTTGACTTTTTTGCTCACCGGACAACTTCCTTCGTTTGTTGGTCTTTCACAAACTTGACATTGGCGAAATTGTGGTTACATCTCCACAAAGGCCACAATGAAGAATTGAATTGAATTGAATTTGTAAAACCTGTATTTGTTAAGGATGTATGTGTGTGGGAGGCATTATCTCTTATTGCCTATGTTCGTTCAGTTGTAGTCTATAAAAAGGTGGCATCCGATCCAAGCGTCCTTGTAATGTAAAGTTCCCTAAATAAAAACTTAATCTAACAAACAGAGTCGTGTATCATTTATAAAAGCAACAGGTTATGGGCCCAGACAACTGACTGCCTCTTAGCTCTGTTTGCAGGTGAAAAGAAAAGATAGACTGAAGTGTGTCGGCGGTTAGACGTTTGGGGTGGGGCGTCAAGGAAAGGCGTCGTACCAAACGCATCAGGCGCGGTGTCATTACCTAGCTGAAGTTGATACCGGGTGTAAAAATGGATCAACTGGTGGGAGGTGCTGTCGTCAAGTTGGAGGGCCAGAGAAACTGGAGCGTGTGGAGGTTCCAGGTGTCAGTAGAAGCACTGACACCTGGAACCTCCACACGCTCCAGTTTAGGCGTATTCGCTGTAGTAGACGGCACTGAAGTAAAAACAGAAGCAAATGCAGAGGATTGGACGAAGAAAGATGTAAAAGCTCAAAGCCTTATAGTCACGAGATTAAGTAAACAAACTATGATACATGTTTTGACATGTGAAAAGGCTCATGAGATGTGGAGCAAACTAATTCGCGTGTACGAACAGAAGTCAAGCACAAGTGTGCATCTTCTTCAGCAACGTTTCTTTAGCTTCAAATATGAAGAAGGAGTGGACATGTCAACATTTCTATCTAAACTGCAGGAGACGAAAAGTCAGTTGAAGCAAGCAGGGGAGGAAATTTCACATAAGTTCGTCATAACCAAAGTATTAATGTCATTGCCGGAGAGGTACAGCCACTATGTATCAGCTTGGGAGTCTGTGGATCCTAGCCAAAAAAAATATGATGACCTTGTTGGAAGACTACTAATTTAGAAAGAAAGAATGAAGCCTAAAGGCAATGGCTGTGAGGAAAATGTGGCTCTAGTTGTGAGAGACATTAGAGGAGACAGCAGAACAAACAAGAAGTGCTTTAAGTGTGATCGTGTGGGACATGTTACCACGGAGAGTAATAAAGACACTAGAAAGTGTTTCACATGCCACAAAGTTGGTAAAAGTGATAAATGTGACAAAGTTTGTTTATATACACATTTTTGGAGAATACATCTGAAAAAAAAAACGTAAACGTGTGAAAACGGAATCAGTCGCTATCAATACTAGTTATAATATACATGCATATACTGTTTGGAATATTCCGTTCTTAGGCATACTCTGACGCGTACTTCTACATACTCGTGGAACTAGTCTTTGAAACGCGTATCTTAGCGTACTCGTACTCGTAAAACTCAGTACGTGTTTTAGCAAGTACGACTCACCTCTACATCACTGAACATGAAACATCAAACAGGTGGATCGTTGACAGTGGTGCCAGCGAGCACATGACATCTGACCGCAACCTTTTCACTTCACTATTTGGAACGTCAGATTGGTTCGTGGCCATAGGTGATGGGAAAAAACTACTAGTGTTAGGGATTGGGGACACTGAATTTACAAACAACAAAATGAGCAATGTGTTATATGTACCATGGAAACCCCCTCGGGCCGTCATTCCACCCGGGTTTTCGGTGAAACGGTGTGTCGGAATCGAACCGACTAAAACCACACGGTGTGCCATACTGCGCTTAAAATAGGAGGAATCCGGGAACAGCTTTATTAAGACATCCGGACCCCTCCTAGCGCCTGCCCGCACTATGCGGGCACCACCTGCGGGTAACCTATCAATAAGGCGGCGTCCAGACACACGCGGACGTCACCAACTCGCGGCTAGCTATATGGCGGATGGAGGGGAAAACCCGTCCCGACCACCCGCAGCCACACTCAGGGCGGCATGAGGCGCTGGTAAGCGCGGCTCCGCCGCCCGGTTCGCCGGCGGCGAATTGGGTCCGAGTGGAGATTATCCTCCCGGGCCCGCTCCGCCGCCTCCTTCTGTGAGATGACCTCCTCACAGAAGGCTGCGACCGCGGTAAAATTCCTGTCACTGCCAACCACGGAGCGTATGATGGCCGGTCGTGACAGATCTTCTCCAATGACTGAAGTGCCCAAGCGGGGCAATCCACGAGCGTATGCTGGGCCGAGTCCTCACTACAGTCGCAGTGGTGACAGACGGGACTCAATTCTCTCCTAGCGACCGAGTGCAGGTACTTTCCGAAGCAACCGTGCCCGGAAAGAACCTGCGTCAGAAAGAAAGGGTCCCGTGCTGCCGCCCTGCCCACTCGACGATGACCGGTTGGAGCGCCTCCACGGTGGCTAAGCCAGCACGTGGAGCCTCCAGCCGGGACGACCAACGAGCCATAGGGACTCGGCGAGCGGCCTCACGCCACTCGCGTACCTCTTCGGGCGGGGGTCGATTGCCACTACCCGCCCGGAAATCAGTCGTCCGCCGATATACTTCGGCGAGCACTTCCGCGCCTCCAAGTCCCACGGGGAAGTTCCGGCCAACGCGCACGCCGCCTCCGTCGACGCGGTGCGGTAACCGCGTATGACTCTAACCGCCATGACCCTCTGAGGGCGCCAGAGGCGTGCCCTATTCTGGGCGGTCAGAGCTTCCGCCCCCACCGGTGCACCGTATAGTGCCATTGACCGGACAACCCCCGTGTACAGCCGTCTTGTTGCGACGCTGGGTCCACCCAAGTTGGGCAAAAGTCGCCCAAGGGCGGACGCAGCGGCGAACAGCTTTGGAGCAAGCTGCCGGAAGTGCTCGTCGAAGAGCCACCTCCCGTCAAGGATCAGGCCCAGATATTTAATGTGGGCCCGAACCGGTACGAGGACCGAGTTGACCATGATGGCAGCGCCAGCGGGTGGACCACGACGGGGACCATGAAATAAAATGGCTTCCGTCTTGTCCAGGGCCACCCGCAAGCCTAGCGCCTCTATGCGCTGGACCACCAGCGAGGCTCCCCTGGTGGCCAGGCGCACCGCCTCCTGAAAGTTCGATCCCCGGGCTGTGACCAGAGTGTCATCGGCGTAACAGATTACGCCCAGCCCGGGGGGGAAGTCACCACGAAGAGCCCAGTCGTACCCCATGTTCCACAGGAGTGGTCCAAGGACAGACCCCTGCGGAACACCGCACGACATGGGCCGAAGACATAGGATTCCATCTCGGTCCTCTTACATGACGGTACGCTCCTCTAAATAGTCTGCCACTAGTCGCATCAGGTACTGTGGCACTCCGTGATAGCGGAGAGCTTCCCTAATGCAACTGAATGGCAGACTATTGAATGCGTTGGCGATGTCCAACGACACCGCCAACAGCACGCCGCCACAGCTCACAGCCTCTTCGGTCACGGCTCTCAGACGCATTACAGCTCCGATCGTCAACGACCCGCTCGGAAACCAAATTGGGCGTGCGACAAATCGGGGCCAACCTCATCCAGGTGCCGGACGATGCGGGCAGAGACTAGGCCGCGACCGAGTCGGCTGGCCGTCCCGGCTTCCTTAAAAGCACCAGCTTCCCGCTTTTCCAGCAATCAGGGAAGCGCCCGGACACTAAGCTAGCGTCGAACACCTCCCTGAGGCATGTGTTATATGTACCTTTTTTTTTTTTTTTTTTTTTTTTATCGTGTGGAAATCCCCTCGGACCGTCACCCCGCCGGGGTTTGCGGCGGGGCGGTGTGTCGGAATCGAACCGACTAAAACCACACGGTGTGCCACTCTGCGCCTGAGACGGAAGGGATCCGGGAACTGCTGATATTAAGACATCCGGACCCATGTGTTATATGTACCTGACTTAACCCTAATCTGTTCTCCGTGTCAAGTGCAACAAACAAAGGATATTTGGTGGACTTATCTAAAGTAAAATGTGTTATAAGTAAGGATGGCATGATGTGTGCAACAGGAAATAAAGAAATTATTTTTTCTTTATGTCTTGAACTTTAATAAAAATACTGATCAGTGTGCAGCAGCAGTATCACTGGGTGAATTGCACAAAAGGTTGTGTCATTTAAACCATGAAGATATGAGGAAAATTCTTAAGAAAAGCAATATCAATTACCAGAATGAACAGAAACAGTGTGAAGATTGTCTCAAAGGATAAATACATCGCTTATCGTTCAAAGCGAGGGAAACAAGTACTTCAAAGACTTGAATTGGTTCATGGAGACTTGTGTAGGCCAATGGAAGTGAAGTCCCTCCTTGTTACTCAAGGATGATCATTCAAACTATAGATGTGTATTTTATTAATGAAAAGTCCGAGGTACCTGAAGAGATAGCACACTACATACTTCTTTTTGCTGAGCGGAAAACTGGAAATAAACTTAACAACAAGCTACAATTTTAGGATTACCTAAAATTGTAGCTTGTTGACTGGGCAGGAGACTTGATCGACCGTAAAAGCTTGTGGTTGTCTATCATGGTGACAATCTCGTCTCATGGGTGTCTAAAAAGCAGACACTGGTCTACAGCCGAGGCTGAGTATGTAGCAGCTTCTTCATGTGTAACAGAATTCCTGTATTTAAAAGGTCTTACAAGCGAATTTCAAGGACCGTGTGCTGCAGTGATGTTGTGTGATAATCAGAGTGCACTAAAAATGATCGGAAGCTACGAAAACACAAAGATGTCCAAACATTAATCCAAACATCCAAGTGCATTTTATAAAAGACATTGTAGCAAAGAAAATGGTGACAGTAGATTATGTAATAAGTGAAAAGAATATTGCAGACATGATGATGAAAGCTTTGTGTTTCGATAAGTTTAATTTCTTTTCTAATAAATTGTTTAATTTGTGAACTGATTTATTTGTTTTTTTTTTTCTGCAATGTCTCCATCCTTTACTGATGATTTTATCAACGTCAAAGTGGAAAGTTGATTTATTAGTAATATAGGTTAAAATTTTATGATAGATAATAAAATAATAACTGTTTGTGCTTGTGGATCTGTGGGAGAAGAAAAGACTAAATGAATTTTGTTTAAGGAAATGAATTTGTAAAGAATTTTGACAAGTGCGGTATGAACTAAAGTTAAGAGATGGGCCATATTAACGGGTCGAGATATTTGTTGAGGGAGAAGATCTTAAAGAGGAATGATTAGTTTAGGAAGAACCAGGGTCTAGGTGGGATAGAGGGTTGTAGAGAGCCATAAAATTTACACTTTGTCAATCGAGTGGTTTGCCATGTGTCATTCCAAGACTCATTTAGTAAAAATTTTGCCAAGGAACGCAGATCTTGAGAGATGCAGAAGAAAAAAAAGTCGTGCATCCTGACTGTGCAGCAACTTAGGCACAGGAGTCCGCAGTTTCGATGCCAGCTATACCCGAATGGGTATAACAGCTATAACCAAGCTAGTGCTACCTCAATACCAGACAAAAGACATCTTTGAAGAACCTCTTTAATTCTGAGGATTATATATTATAAATTGTGTGCTTTCAATGGATTCTTTAAAAGATCCTTTAAGCAACTCAGGGAATCTGTAAAAATAAACGCCTTGTGATTCTACATATGAGACTGCTTCCAACAAAGCAAAGGATTCTCCTGTAAATATGGAGCAGGAAGAGGATTTGTGGTTCAAAATAATTTTGAATTTAGGGATGCAGAACTAACACATGCATCCATTGATAATTTTGAGGCATCACTATAGAGAGTAGTCCAATCAGACCAATCTCTCTCTATGACGTTTTTGGTTGGCTGTCGAACAATGTTTATTAATGTCAAAATCAAGAATAATTTGTGGTTGCATGATTAGAGAGTGGCAGTCTAATTCAAAAAGAGGGTTTGAAGTAGATTGATAAATAGGAGAAGACAGATTTCTAATTTTTATAAAGGAATTTAGAAGCAATGGATGGGTCTTGTGTCTCCAATACATCGATGTAGTGACCAGAGTGGAAAGTTTTAGTAATATGAGAAAAGGGCATGGGAACTATTTTGGGCAGCGTTATAAAAGTATCTGTCAGCTAGGAGCTGAAGGGGGGGTTCTAAACATTCAACTTGGAGAGCATTTCATGACACCAGTTATAATCCGTAGGCTCTTAGACTTGACTAGCTGCAGCTTGGATAATTTAGTACATGGTTCAAGAAGGAAAGAATCATAATCAAAATGACTGCGAACTATTGCATTGTATTAATTTGTTTGGTAGCCTTCTGCCAAAAAAACCCAAAGAAACCCGGATAGGGACCGCACAACGTTCACACCCCTTTTGCTTTTTTTGATGACGTAGTTTAGATGATGAAGACCTGATAATTTCGAGTCAAGAGTGAAGCCTAGAAACTTTATGCTGTCTCGTATTGGGATTGTTTCTCCTAAAACAGAAAGATTAATATCAGGTATATGACATTCGCGAGTGAAAACAACAGAACTGCTCTTCAGAACATAGAGAGAGAGATTGGTCTAAAAGCCAGATGTTTAGGTAATAAAGAGCAGAGTTTAAGCGGGAAGAAGCTGTAGAGAAGGAGATGAAAAATATAAAGCAACATCATCAGCGTATTGAAGCACTTAACAGAAGGAGTTAACGGACAGGTCTAGGTCGTAGGTATAAATATTATATAGGATAGGGCTAAGCACTCATCCTTGTGGAAGGCTCTTCCATAGGAGCCGAGGAGGTAGTAGGGAGCCTTGATGACCAATAACAGATTCACTACGTGTAAATGCAAGCAGACTTCCGAGGTTAAGATGCTAAGGCTGTCCGAAGTACTCATACCTTTTTTTTTACCTGGCTTTTGGCTAATATTTGTCTGTGTTCTATTGTATTGTATCCATTCGAACATGAATTTAATTTATTTTTGCCATGACTGAGGAAAACGCAATAGAGCGATATGAAGAGGAATTTTTAGGATCTTTCTCAGGTTTCAGAATAGGAATGATGATTTGGGTCTTCCAAGAATCAGGTATTTTACCGGAGCTGTAAATGGCATTGAGGATGCTGAGGAAGAATATTTTGTAGAAGTTGGAGGATTTACGAATTAAGGATAATGGGATACCGTCAATACCAGAAGAGGAGTCATGGAGGTTGTCGAGAGCATATGATAGTTCAGAGAAAGAAAAGGGTGTCTCCATGGGATCTGGAATAGGAGAGTAGGAGATGGGGAAATCGTGATTTGGAGCATATGGAGGAGCTAGTTGACAAAGAAAGTCGTGAGGAAACGATTGTGGGTCATTGCTAGAAATGTTTGTGTAATCAATACTTCTGCGAAATGACTTTATCTTTTTCCAGACAAGGTAAAGGCCTGAGCGAGGAGATAAAGGCTCACAAACTTTACGCCACCCTAGAGATTTCTTAGAAGCGAGCAGTCTTTTTGTATTATAGGGGCAGACGAACAGACGGGTCACCTGATGGTAAGTGACAACCGCTGTCCATGGACACCTGCAACTGGAGAGTCGTAAGTGCGCTGCCCGCCTTTTAGGATGAAGAGGGTTGAGGGTATGCGGGGATGACGAAATGGGAAAAGGGGCGGAAGGTCAGGGAAAGGAATGAGGAGAGGGGAGTTGGGCCTCCCGAAACCTCACTAATTTCGGGGAAATGCAAAGCAAGTGTTGCTTCACAACCGGTTTTCTGTAAGGCCGTGGTATCGCATCGGTCGAGCCGGCCCATTCGTGCCTAAGCATGGCTCTACCACGTACAAACGTAATCAAGGTAATCCGTTATACAGATATTGCAAATTTATTTTCAGCCTCTTTGCGCCTTCTACCACTAGCAGTGCATTCAGTATCCCACCAGGGGGGAGAAGAGGTCAATTTACAGAAAAGTCGGCTTAGGGGTATTGCGTAATCGGCAGCTGAGTTACTGGCAGAGGTAAATTGGTCGTAGAGGAGGAGGAAATTTGAGGAATTCGTTTGAGGAAGTGACGCTAAATTTGAATCCAACAATGGTGAAAATTGCTCCCAATTGGCTTGGGAAACTCGATATTTAAGAAAGGGGAGCAGAGGTTGGGGAGAATATGAAGGACAGTGGGAGAAAGAAATTAGGATAGTGGTCGCTTCCAAGGGAGTTTGGTAAGGGAGACCAGTAAAGGAGCGATGCTAGGGTGGGGGCAGATAATGTATGATCTGGCACTCTGATATTCTGCGGTGGTGAAACCCTCCGAGTTAGAGATCCATCATTTAAAATACACAAGTTACAGTCATCCAAAATATCAAGTAAGAGAGAGGAGCAAGGGTCGTTACAGTGAGATCCCAATAGCGTGTGGCGACAGTTAAAGTCGCCTAAAACAATTATAGGAGAAAGAATAGCTGAAAGAGTTGAGTTTAGTGCAGAAATAGTGTTGGAGTTTGGATAGGGAATATAAATAGAAACAAAGGACACGTTTAAAGGTCTAAGGGCGACGATATTTAAGCCAGGATTATGGTTTGGTATAGAGATCTGAGAGAATGATATATTTCTATTAATGAATAGGGCACAACCTCCCCAACCACCATATTTATCATCACGAAGACAGGAGAACCCCGAGGTTCTAAAATGAGAATCAGGCTTTAACCAGGTTTCTGAAACAGCAAGCACAATAGGTTTGTATTGATTTATTAAGTAAGAGACATCTTGTTTGTTAAGTCTAATACTACTACAGTTCCATTGCATAAGTTGAAGAGCCATTGAAAGTATTATTTTTTTGAGAGAACTGAAAGTAATTGTTCAACAAGAACTGCAACGTCGTGCGGTAGGGCATCTGACATTTTTGTCAGCATATTAATTAAGGAGCAAAGAAGGAGCTGGACGAGATTATCATTGGGGGTAACAAGGGGTGCAGTCTCGGTAGAGGGTTTGAGGTAACAACCGTTGGTATGGGACGATGGTGGGGACCGAGTTAGAGAATTATGGTCATGGATGTCACAGGATTTCCCTAGCACAGGCTTATGACGGGTGGGAAGAATAATTTTTTTATTTTAAGTTTCGTTGGAGAAGCAGAGGGGGGAGGGATAGAGGATGAATGAGAACGAGGAGTTACACAAGAAAGATCAGGTGATTGAGGTCTAGCGACTGCCTAAGAATATAGGCGCTAACGCGCGTAACTTATGTTTTCCTCAGACATGATAATTTTAATAGATTTTTGCCTACTATGCTCGGGACATCCGGTTATCCGGAGCACAATGACTGTCTCCACGACACAGAAAGCAAGATACATCGGATTCAGGGACTGTGCATGAGTCACCAGAATGGGGCTGGGCACACCTGTAACATCGAGGCTGAGACCTACATTGCTTAGCAATATGGCCAAACCGACAGTCATTCCCACATTGAATAGTGGGTAGTTGGAACCCACACAACAGGCCCATCTTTTTGTTTTTAATGTTAAAACGTGTAGCGTTCTCCGCAATTTTTAGGCACTGAAATTCCGGAGATTAACTCATCTAGGGTCCAGTCGGTATGGATATCCCTAACACCCCCATACGGAATACCTGAAATCGTGTAATATTTAGTATATAGTATTATCTGTCAAAATTGTATATATAGTATAGTTATTAGTATTATAGTTATTTTGTCAAAATTGAGGAATTCACAAAATTATTAGCCGAGGTAGGAAAGCTATATTCTACAGATATCTTGTTACGGCCCATATTTTGAATAGTAGCTTATTATGTCATGTATTTTGCTTTTATATAAAAATTGTGCAAATTTAATTTAAAATTAAGGGCTTTAAAAGAGAGGCCAGAAGACGGATCAGGTTCAAGTCTAGATACATATATAGTGTATGGACCTTTATCAGATTCTGAATACTCAAGCCTGGAATCTGATTCAAATCCAGGTTTTGAGTATATGGATTGTATAGATTCAGCAGGGGAAAGGACTTTTTTACCATCAAAGTCGACAGGAAATACCGTGTCTGACTGCCGCTTAGCTTTTAATGATTTATCGGGGGATAAACAACCACCCCCATAAGGGGGTGGTCAACAATATTCAGTAACCTTGTTCTATACTTATTGTAGTAAGAGGACCCCACAGTTAAATTAAGCTAAAATATAAAATTAAAAGTAAAAACACAAAAGATAACCTATAAACTACCAACTCTCAACCGAGCCGTCCGTCAAATTACCGTGTAGTCGATATAGTTTTTATTTAGGGAACTTTACATTACAAGAACGCTTGGATTGGTTGCCATCTTTTTTTATAGACTACAACGGAATGAACATAGACAACAAGAGATAAAGCCTCCCCCACACATACATCCTTAACAAAATTCAACGCCTTTTGCCATCTCTTTTGAAGAATACTGAAATGTATAAAGATATTTACAGTTAAATTTAGTAATCGAGAATACTACGCAGCTGGAAAGTAAAAAGAAAACTTCTTGATATTCTTGAAAAGATTAGGTACCTACTTTTTATTTACACCATTTAAAACATGCTACATTTACAGCCATGACCAGAGACAAAGAATCAATGTTGCCATTCAACACTCTTCCTCAACATTGTATTACATTACAGAAAAAATATAATTTTAACTTTTCTATCTACTTATAATTCTACAATATTAAACCTATCTTATGCAATAAGTATAGGATTTAAAGTTTCACTTCTACATTTTCTTTAATCTTTGACAATTTTTAATAGGTAGTTAAAAATATTAAAAACAACACCTCAGCCTAACAACACAATAAACAAATTTTTGGTCTAAAAAATTAAACTTAAAGAAGAATTGAGAACAGTAATACAAATGTTAGTTTTCTAAATTAGCACTTATCAATACCTAATAATTTTCTTAAACTATCAAATTTTTGCTTACAGAGAGCTTTTGTGAAGATATCTGACAGTTGTTTTGAAGATTGTACATATTTCAATGTGATTGTACCTTGATCTATCAAATTTCTAATAAAATGTGCCTTACATCAATATGCTTAACTCTCCTGCTATTTTCCCTATTTTTAGCAATCTGTATACAAGACTGATTATCCTCACAAATAGTAATACTTGAACAAAGTATATCTAAGTCAGCAAGAAGGCCCTTGAACCATATTACTTTACAACAAACTAAACTGAGAGCCATGTACTCTGCCTCAGCAGTTGACAAAAAGATACAGTTTTTTGTTTTCTACTGCACCAAGATATAATATTATTATATAAAAACAAACAATATCCTGACAGACAGACTTCCTGTCAACATTGTCATTGCCCCAGTCTGCATCACAATACGCTAAAGCAATATTTTCAGTTTCAGAACATTTATATATCAAGCCATAATCAGCTGTTAACTTCAAGTATTTCAGCACTCTTTTTTAAATAGTTAAAGTGTTCATCAGTTGCATTATTTTGAAAGCCACTGAAATAACTTATTGTGTATGATAGGTCTGGTCTGGTACATATAACCAAGTATATAAGGCAACCAATTAGTTCTCGATAAGGAAGTTTACATGTAAAGTTCTCAGGTTTTTCTAACTTTAGTCCAACTTCAAAAGGGGTTGACACACTTTTGCAGTCCTGCATACCGAACCTTTCTGACACCTTTTTGATGTAACTTAATCACTTTATTTTTACAGTCTCTTTCAATTTCTATGCCTAAAAATTTCTTCACTTCACCAATATCTACCACATCAAAGTCCCTTTTTAATATACACTTGATTTCACTTAATTTTTGGTCGCTATCACTTACAATTATGATGTCATCAACATACAGAAATAAGTACACAATCACTTTATCCGCTTGATGAAGTAGATACAGGCAGCTGTCATGCTCTGACACTTTGAAATCATTATTTAACACTACTGTGTGGAAAGCCTCGTTCCAACAGCGTGGACTTTGTTTTAATCCGTAGATTGATCTGTCTAATTTACTAGGTAGACTCATATAAATCTCCTCCTTTAGATGACCATGTAAGAAGGCTGTTTTAATATCTAACTGTTCCATTTTTAACCCAAACTGGTTAGCTATATCCAATAACATACGAAGGGTAGTCAACTTTCCTACAGGTGCATAGGTTTCTTCATATAGGTTAGTCTGAAAACCTTTGGCTACTAAACGGGCCTTGAAAAGGTCACCCTACTTGCGAAATACCCATCTGTTCTCTATCACTTCCTGATCTTTAGGTTTTTTAACTTCACTCCATGTATTATGACATTTATGTGAGTCCCATTCTTTTTCAATGGCTTCTTGCCATTTTTCGCTTTCCGGTGAGTTAATTGCCTCTTCCAGTATTTTGGGTTCTTCTTCCATGCTTAGAAATGCGCAATGATAAGTCTCATAATCATCTGTGAGCCAAGTTGGTAGTTTTCTTACTCTTTGTTTTCTTATATTTGATGTATTTTCCTGTGGTTCACAAAATTTTATATTGTCTATATTGTCTTTCTTATTCTCTGTTTCTTTTAGAACATTGTCATTATTTTTCTTTTCTTCTTCTTCAGGATGGGTCAAGGTAAACTTTTCTTCATTTTTATTTATGCATCTAAAAATCACATCCCTTGCTCTTATAACCCTTTTCTGATCACTGTCGGATAATTTATATCCCTTTGAGCAATATCCAACTAGGTAATACTTTTTTCACTTTTCTGCAAACTTTCCTTTTAGTCTCTGTTGTGGTACAGGTGTACATAGGCTTCAGTTCCAAAAGATTGAAATTTCTCGTAGCATGGTGTCTTTCCAAACCATAATTCTGCTGGGATAACACCGTTTCTGGTTGGTAGTCTGTTTATCAAAAGTTGAAGTGTAGACGGCTTCTCCCCAAAGTTCTTTTTCAAAACAGAGTTTATCCGCCAACAGAGTTCTCGCTTTTTCTATGACTGTTCTATTGAACCTCTCAGACACTCCATTCTGTTGGGGTCTGTAACAGATAGTAAATTCAATTTGTATACCTTTCTCATAGCAGAGATGTTTAAACTCCTTGTTGTTATATTTGTTCCCATTGTCACATCTTAGTCGTGATATCTTTGTTCCAAATTTTGCTTCTACTTTATTGACATATATTTTAAAGTATTTCAGGACTTCTTCTTTCCCTTTCATTAAGTAAACTTAAGCAAAATGACTATAATCATCAATTAATCTGTCTGTCTTCCTTTAAGACATGGTATGCATACTTGTTCTTCATTTCTCTCATATGAAATTAATTTCCTTTCTTTCAACCTCTGTAGTTTTTCTTCTGATGCATGTCCTAATCTCTTATGCCATTCTTCATTTGTTACATTATATGCTTTCTGTGCTTCTTTTTCAATTTCTACTTTGAAAAGTACTTTATATAAATTTTTCTCATGACTTCCTTCTTTTATAAGTTTTTCTTTATGATAAATTTTTACCTTTTTGTTATCAAATTCAATTCTGCACCCAGCACTTTCCATTTTACTTACTGACAACAAGTTGCATTTGGCTTGAGGTACAAAAAAGGATATCCTTAACATTAATTCTAGTCTCTTCTTCACAGATTTTCCCTCTTTTTTTTTGCAAAGATCTTCTCATCTTGTTTTGCAGTACTTATTGGAATAGGATTCTGTAGATTTTCTATATTTTGAAGATTCCTATCATTATTTATCAGATGGTCTGTAGCGCCAGAATCACAAATAAACTCTAAAGTATTTTCTGACAAGTCAGTTGATGACAGCGCTAAATATTTGATTCTTCTTTTTCTGAGCTCATTGTTTTCTTTTCACATTTTTTTTTTTAAATCTACAGTCCGCTTTCATGTGTCTTCTCTTTCCACAATTATAACACTCAAAAGGGAAGGGTTTCTTTTCTTCTTGATGGTTCTTATTTTCCTTTCTGGTTCTATTATTTTTATTGATTTTCTGTCCACTTCTTGCATGAAAAAATTTGTCCTTCTTCATTAGCTTCTATTACACCTTAGTTCTTTGTTTCCTCATCTAAGTCTTCTTCCAACAAATTCCATATTTAACTGGCCGGAACTGACCGTTTCAATTGCTGAAACTAAGTGTCCATAGGCAGCCGGCATGGCGAGTAAAAGATAGAATATCAGCTCTTCCTCCGCCGGGTTTGCTCCTGACTCGCGTAGAAGTCTTATGCATTTATCAAATTCCAAGAAAAATTCACTTAGTGGGTTTTTCTCGTTGTACTTAATTGTGAGCAATTTCTTTCTCGCTAATAATTGTGACGCTATTCCAGTCGGTTGAAACGTTCTTTTTAGTTTTTCTATAATTTCTTTTGGAGATCGTAGACCTTTCACGAGTTCAAGATTGCTGTCTGCGATACTTTGGACTATTATGCTTAGACATTTCTTTTCTTTCGCGGAATTTTCTTCTTCTTTTTTCTTTTTTATTGTTGAGTCTATTTCTTCGAGTAAATCGTTTTCATTCAGGACGGTTTCTAATCGGAATAACCAATTTCCAAAGTTTGTGCCGGCAAATGGCACAATTCCATATTTGTTCCTTTTATCGTCCTCCATGATGAAAATAAAATTTGTTTTTTTTTACTTTCGCAGCGAACACTGGGCCCATAACCTGTTAAATTTAGTAATCGAGAATACTACGCAGCTGGAAAGTAAAAAGAAAACTTCTTGATATTCTTGAAAAGATCCTTTTATTTAGACCACCTTATATAATGATACACTTAGGCACCTACTTTTATTTAGACCATTTTAAATAATGCTACACTTACAGCCATGACCAGAGACAAAGAATCAATGTTGCTATTCAACATTTACAAATATATTACATCTACATTTCAAGAGATCTAAAGAAATCTTACTTAAGCATAACCTTTTTGAGAAACTTTATGTGACTTTAACTATATTCTTGTGATATTTTAAGGACAGAAGAAAACAAAAAAGAAAGTTCAGGCCGTATGGTTATTCCGGGGCTGTTAAACTGCAAACACGAAAAAATAGCCTTTCAGTCAATTTTGACAAATATATAATGATGAGTCCATAGATAATATACAAATACTATAATCCAATCAAACTTTGATTTGACATATTTTTATTTACTCCTTGAATCAAACTCATTTTTATTAGAAGACTTAAATGTCCATAAATATGAATAAGTGGTTAAATATTCGTTTTCTAGCTTCAATCAGAAAGTATTCTATAAGTGTACCTAATAGCAACACCTTTTTAGAGGAAATGCGGAAGAATTTTATCCCTACGAACACTTTTCAAAAGACGCTATTATCCTGCGGTTCCGCAGCTATAGCTCTTTTGAACCCATATCGTGGAGATATGATTGCTTGCTTAGGTGAAGTTACTGGCGAAAGTTCTTTAAAATATATGCGGCAAAAGATGTTCGAGACGGAAGAAGGTGTTGAAATACTAAAAGAAAAACCACGAATAAATTCGAGGACGGTCTCGTTTGATAAACTCTTAGAAATGCCGGCAAATACATTGGGGCGTGTATATGCAGATTTTATGATTGAAAACAACATAACTGCTGATTCACGATTGCCCGTACAGTTTATTGCTGATCCGGAATTAGCTTATGTAATGCAAAGATATAGAGAAGTTCATGATTTGGTGCATGCTACATTATTTATGAAAACTACTATGTTAGGAGAGGTAATAAAAAAACTCAAAGTTAATGTAATTAAAGTAAAAGAAAATATTGATTTTAGATATATATGTTTATTTTTAGGTAACAGTCAAATGGGTAGAAGGTATTCAAACCAGTCTGCCAATGTGTGTTAGTGGTGGGATCTGGGGTGCCAGCAGGCTTAAGCCTAAACATCGCCATCTCTATTTGAAGTATTATTTACCTTGGGCTATAAAAACTGGCAACAATGCCAAATTTTTGCAAGGTACTTCTCTCATTATACTAAATAAATATTGTTAGATTAGACAAGTCTTGAGCATAGAACATAGCATTAAAAAATAAGGGACAAGTTTTTTTCATAAATTGACAAATTCTAAGTACAGAGTACAGTAATTACCTAATACATAACTAGTAATTATTTTACTAGTTATAAAAACAGCAAGTTGCATGCATGGTTAAAGACATTTGTAATATATGTATTCAACTACACTATTGAATAGAGTATACTTACAATATGCCATGCCAACAATTATGAGAAAGTATGAGGTGAAGATCTAGTGTGGTGTTCACCCTGGAATCATAGATAAAGACTATCATAACCAGTTAAAGTGAAACATAACAATGGCCCAATGACAAATGTCAGTCTCTTGTATTTGCTGTGATTCTTCCATGCCATGTTAGCTGTGAGACAAAGATTGAAGGCAGCAGACTAAAGTAAAACTAAGGGTCTATTGCCTATTATCAAAGGTAAAGTTGTATAATCATCTTCTGCTAGTGTCCGAAAAGAAAAATCTTGACTTTTCCCCTGACGAACTATATATATTTATTTTGAAGAGGAATAAGGTAAGGACCATCATCTATATACACTTCTCACCAAAAAATCAACACACTTCTGAAGTTTGGTTTTGTATTAGTTTTTTTTATATTATTAAAAAAATATAAATAATAATGCCAGTTAATTGCAGATATTATAAGGTGTCCTTCAAAGAATATGGTAGAGTCATGCTTAGGCATGTATGGGCCGGCTCCACCAGTGCGATACCATCTCCACCTCCATCCACCTCTCTTTCTTCCCCTCCGCGGATCCCTCTATCCCTCATCACCCTTAAAGGCGGGCAGCGCACACAACTTGAGAGTCGTAAGTGCGCTGCCCGTGTTCATAGGCGGCGGTTTTCACTTAACATCAGGTGACCCGTCTGTTCCTCTGTCCCTCTATGGTATAAAAAAAATATATATTAATGTTTCAAATTCCAATTTAATTTATTTAGCTATATAAAATAATAAAAGAAAAAGTTTATTCAGTATCTCGTATTTCCTCCCCAAGCCCTCAAAACTGCTTCCATGTGGTCTCTCATGGAATGGATGAGAGTCACAATCTTGTGTAGTGGGATGTAAGCCCAGTCTTCTTGTATAGCTGTTTAAAGCTGGCAAAGCATCTACGGAGCAGGATCTCTACCTCTGACTCGTTTCTTCAACTCATCCCATAGGTGTTCTATGGGATTCAAACGTAATACCGACTTCACTCAGGTATTTATTAACAAGGCCTGCAGTATGAGCTCTAGCATTGTCTTGCATAAAAATAAAATCTTCGCCAATATTATGTGCGTAGGGTTCCACATGTGCCACATGCAAAGTTAAGGCGCGCTCTTCGGTGATCTTCCGTCAATTTTGGGCCATTAGGTAATGTTCTTCTAATAACAAAATCGCTCACAGTCAATCCTCGAACCTCACGGAGTCTGTGCTGCAATTGAATAGAGTTAAAGTGACCATTTCTTAGAGAAATTGATGCAATATACCGGTCATCTTGCTCAGACGTGAGTCGATATCTACCAGATCCCGGACGGTGAGTAAACATACCAGTTTCCCGATAACGCTGATACACTGTGTTGACAGAAGAGAGGCTAAGGTGCAATCGAGTAGCCACAACACGCTGACTGTACCCTGAATACAGCAACGCAATGAGGTATCCATAAAGTGATTAAATGCAGAAACTCAGACGTTTAGACTCAACATTGAAAACAATCGCTACAATCACGCATGGGGAGAAAATTCGAAACTTTAAATGAAAAAATTTGGAATTGTGGTACACCATTGTGTAGACTAAAGTGCCAGCTATTTTTATTAAAGATATGCCAATAGGCATATTTTTTTTAATATCAGTCCTCTTTTTTTATTTAAATGCCGCCTGAATAGTGCTTGCAATACTGTTTCGTTTTTTTTTATGAGAAAAGTGTAGATATAATTTATTGATCCATGCCTTCAAATTTATAGTATTTTTCTTACATACAATTTTTGAAACCTAATAATATCTAAATGTTATTTTTCAAAAAGTTAATATTGTAGTGTGGTTCTCAGAGGAGTAGAATAGGCCACCCCATCTCTTGTCGTGGGTGTCGTAAAAGACTGATCTATATCGGGTGTATATACAGCCTACACTGACATGCAGTAAGTGAAAAATACAGATTTTGTCGCACAAGTATCCCAAGTGGGTACCGGATGATCAAGCTAATGAAGATCAAGTCAAGATAATGGAATCCATTGTTAACTGCCAGCTCCTCCGGTACTTAGAAGACCACCAGCTCCTCGATGATCGACAAGTCGGGGTCGTTCAGCTGGTGATCCTCTCGTTTACTTGACTCACCGGTGGGCACAGGTGATCGAGACCAAGGGGGAAGCGGTGGCCGTTAGTTTGGACGTGGCGAAGGCCTTTGATCGGGTATGGCACAAAGCGCTCCTTGCGAAGCTTCCTATAGGCTTCCTGAGAAACTGTGTAAATGGCTCACCAGTTTTCTTACAGACAGGAGCATCAAGGTTGTTGTTGACGGTGCATGGTGCATTGCTATGCGGACGAGCACGAGTGATGCCCTTTACACCGGCCGCGCTAACATTTCTCGGGTAAACGTCATCGAAAGCCGATCCAAACTTGTGTCTGAAATCGAAACTTCTTTATCAAAAGTTTCAGATTGGGGTCGACTTAACCTAGTCCAGTTTAACCCCACGGAGACACAGGTTTGCGCGTTCACCGCTAAAAAGATGCCATTAGAGATGTAGCTTCACTCTGCATCCTCTATCGCTTTTATCATGGGGAGTGTTCAGAGGAATTGTTAGGACTTATACCTGCTGCAGGTTTCCGCCATCGTCCTACGCGACAAAATATCCATCCCCACCACCTGGATGATTGTCCCTCCACCACTGTGCGCTTCTCCGGAAGCTTTTTGCCTCGCACAACCAGCTTATGGAACAAATTGTCGCCTGCCGTATTTTCGAACCGATACGACCTACAAACCTTCAAGAAAAGAGCGTACTCCTACCTAAAAGGCCGGCAACGCACTTGTGACTCTTGAGTTGCGGGTGTCCATGGGCGGCGGAAGTCACTTACCATCAGGTGACCCGTCTGTTCGTTTGCATATCGCATAAAAAAAAACTATTTTGGATGAGCTTCATATATTTTTAATGCTATTATATTAATTTATAAACTAACACACCAGTAATAAATATTTTATGCAATAGTCCCAATATAAAAAGCTTTGCCTTTTAGCGCATCAGGAATGTCTATTGTGGAATTAGCCTTCAAAGAGTTTTTGAATCTGATTGACAAGGTAATTAGTGTAACAGATGATAGAATTTGGGATGGGGGAACATGGGGTTAAGGAAGGGAATGGGATCTTAAACATTGAATTTTATTTTGCGCTTTTGTAGATCTTGAGAGGGCTTACGATGAGGTGAACAGGAATGAGTTGTGGAAGGACTCCATCATGAATCCAGGTTTGGGGTATACCATTACCTGATACGGAGTCACAGACTCCGTATCAAAAACACTACAGAGTGTTTATACAATTACTCCAGGCCCTGTATTCGAATGGATGGGGGGCGTTCAGAGTGGTTTGATATTTCAAAAGGAGTCAGACAAGGATGCATATAACATTTCTTTTTAATGTAATATCTGAGTATGGAGCAGTTCAGTTCAATATGTAGTCATCAATCTGCTGGAAATTGTATATTATAAACATTCACAAACAAGTATAACAAAAATATTTCCTTTAACATAAGAGTTAAGGATCTTTAAACACTTGAACAGATTTACTTGAATCATCAAACCCAAGAACACCTCTAGTTTTACAACAAAAAATGCACCAGACAAACAAATACTTTAAATTTATAACATGACTTTTTGTGTAGGACTATATTTTTGATATTAAGTACAGTGAAATTAGTCTCGAGAAATTTTTGCATATGTAGTGGTGTGTATATTACTCAGATCTTAGAGCGCGTTTCCACTATATCGTTCTGGCCTATACAAAAATGTTTCGATATCCTAACATTACTATTTAATTTTATACTTATCCCTAGCAACACTCTGATAAAAACAAGTTTTTATTTTAAAGAAAAAGGTTTTGACTTTTTTTTTGAAAAAAGGTGTGTGTGCGATTCACACACGATAGAAGTGAAACTTCAAAGAGGAGAGACCGATATATAATTTCTTTTTTTTTCTTTCATCTAGGTTTTTAAAACTCCGGGGGGCTACGGGGGGGGTCAAAATTTTTGTTATTTTTGGCCTAGGACGCACCATTTCCGAGATATTTCAATCTAAAGCAAAAAATCGTCACTTGATAGTGGAAAGTGGAAACACGCACAAAACCAGAATAAACCAGTTTACGCTGTCCGCAGGTGCCACGTGACCATACACTACTACAAACGCAAAAATTTCTCCAAGCTAATTTACCTGTACACTCGTTTACCACGAGAAGAGATAGATTATCAGAAATGCATCTTCGCTTTATACCATTAAGCTTGGTCCTTTTTGTTTTTAGGCTAATTACAGTTCAAGGATTCAAGTTCAAGAGTTCAAGAATGTTTGTGTTAATTGGTTCATGCACTATAGCTTGACCATTTGCTTCAATATATACCATACCTATCTTATTTTTTTACAGGTATTTATTTTGAAAAGAGATGGGAACAGGATATAGAAGACTTCCACAAAGAAATTAATATAGTCAGATTAATTTAAAAAAATATGTAAATAGTTGAAATTGGTGACACTGGTCTGTGTTAGAAGGTTTAATATGATGATGATTATTGAATAAAAATAATACACATGTTACATATCCATACAATTTTCATTTACTTATGCTTTTGATAATAATATTTACACTCACAAAAACATTTCTGAACTTTGTCCATTAACATTGTGTAATTTAGTAGTATGGTTGCCTACTTCAACTATCCATTCATACCATACTCTCCGGGCGTTGACACACCGCCAAAATCTAGCTGTAATTATTTCGCCTTTGTGTACTCGTAGAGGGGTCTGAAATTTGAAAATACTTCTATAGCTTCTGTATACAAAAATGTGTATCAAAATATTGTAAAACTTTTTTAAACAGTACCTTAATTGGTATAAACACTGGAAACCATGATATCATTCCTGGGCTATGTGTAGAAGGAACAATGCTAATAACTTCTTTTGCATACAGTGTGCAATCAAAATATCCTCCAAAGCCATGCATAACACTGTCTCTTTCAACTGTCCAATTCACTACAGCTTCTCTCCGGTTATCTGTCAATGGTAGTCCTCTATAATCTGTCATTTCTTGACCTTCATGATCTATTGCGCCTTTGGCTGGATGTTCAAAAGTAAACAGAACCTAGAATAGTATAAAAAAAAGTTGTATCATAAAAGAAAATAAAATACAAACCACTTTTAATTTACAAATGATGTCACAAAAAATACAAAGATAATTATGTTTTTTTTTATGTTAGCTTTGATATAATCTGCAAATATTTATATTATATATTTGTCTAACAGAATTGAGAAAACAATAAAATAAAGGGGACTATTTACAAACATGGTAAAAATAATATTAAATATTTTTTTAATTAAATGAATGATGATGAAAATAATATACAATTATATGTTGCGGTGTTGTTACTAGGCGCTATAATACATGAACAACTGACTGTGACTGTGTCGGTTTTTTAGGCACCGGAGCTGTTTCACTTGTATTAAGGTAGTAGAGCCACGCTGATTTATTCAGCAGAAATGGGCCGGCTCGACCGGGGCAGTACTACCCTCTCACAGAAAACCAGCCTAAAGTGACAACATTCGTGGCGTCGCCTTTCGCTGGTGAGTGAGAGACCGAAGGCCCATCGATGCAGGGGTGACAGTTATCGTGGTATGTGTGTGAGCAGTGGAGTGCTGTAGAGTCATTGTGAGGGTGGCGTGGATCGAACCGTCGGCCAGGGAGACCCGTAGAAACGGTGGTGCCGCTGGCCGCCCGCGGCATAGAGAGGGGCCCAACCACGGCTAACCACCCTGGGAGGCTGCCCCGTCAGGTCGCGCATAATCCACGGAGTGGCTCGTCGTGCCGGTTGGTGGGACCCGGCGAACACTTCCGGGAGGGTACGGGGGCCCTTCCGTCCGGCGGTTCGGTCACCGTCATGCTTCACCGATACATGATGACACAGCATTTTTAGTCTCAGTTTACATTGCCACGATGACTGTCATGCCTTTTACGCCCCCTTTCTCTTCTATCATGGCAGCACAAAAAAAGAAAAGTGGTCTTACAGCGGCATCCTCCTCTCCCACCAACCCGCTTTTTGAGGTGGAGTTCACTAACATACGTGGACTCCATGCAAACCTCAGCGCCGTACACCAACACCTCGAGACGGCTCGGCCGGCCATGCTCTTTCTTACGGAGACACAAATACGCCGCCCTGCCGACACGGCATATCTCCACTATCCCGGCTACGTGCTCGAGGAGTGCTTCCTCGCAAGGGCTGGAGTATGCCTTTTCATCAGGGCGGATGTTTGTTGTCGCCGTCTGCACTGCCTAGAAGACACATCCTTCTCCATCCTTTGGCTCCACGTGGATTTTGGCTCTACGAGCCGGATTTACGTGTGCCTCTATCGCTCCCATTCCGGAGACTCCGAGACAACTCGACTCTTTGACCACCTGAGTCAAGCAGCGGATAAAGCGTAGGAGCAGTTTCCGACCGCCGAACTGGTGTTTTTGGGAGATTTTAACGCCCACCATGAGTCCTGGCTCGGATCTTCCAAAACTGACCACGCTGGTCGAACTGCCCACGCATTTGCTCTCACGCATGACCTTACCCAACTGGTACTCCAGCCCACCAGGTTACCAGACATAACGGGTCAAGCGCCCTCTTTGCTGGACCTACTGCTGACGAATCACCCAGCGCAGTACAGAGTATCGGTTCTCGCCCCTCTAGGATCCTCCGACCACTGCCTGGTGTCGACTTCAGTGCCTCTTGTTACGCCTCCACGACCGGTGGTAACAAGGCGGCGGTTATGGCACTACTCGTCAGCAGACTGGGATGGAATGCGGGAATATTTTGCATCCATCCCGTGGGCTCAACGCTGCTTTAAAGACAGGGATCTGTTGCAAAGTGTGTCTGCCGTGACTGACGAAATCACTGTCGGTATGGAGTATTATATCCCCTACAGTGAAGTCGCCAGCACGAAGACCCATCCCTGGTTCAATAGCGAGTGCATCCGGGCCGTTGCTCAAAAGCAGTCGGCCTACCGCGCATGGATCAGGGCCCGCGCACGTTGTGACCCAGACATTGATCGCCTAAAAGCAGCACTAAACAGAGCCACTAGGGAATGCAAGAGGGCTTACATCAGAGCAGATGCCCAGCGCATTGCACGGTTTGGTCAAGAACTCGTCGCGTACCCTACGGGTAGCCGTAAGTTTTGGCGATTGGCCAAAGCCGTGCAGTCCAACTATTGCCAACCTTCGCTGCCGCCGTTGAACTACCCTGACGGATCACTGGCCCACGAGCCGCAAGAGAAAGCGAATCTACTAGCTGACCTCTCTGCGGCTAACTCCCGAATCGATGACCGTTGCGCGCACACGCCCACCATTGCGTCCTGCGACTCCGCAATGCGGGATATTCGCATCCGGCAGAGGGATGTCCGTGCGGAGCTTCGGTCACTCGATGTCCGGAAAGCCAGTGGACCCGATGGTATTCCGGCGGTGGTTCTTAAGAACTGTGCACCTGAGTTGTCTCCCGTACTAACGCGCTTGTATCGCTTGTCCTATTCCTCAGGAATTGTTCCGGAGGCCTGGAGAGAAGCGAATGTTCAACCCATTCCCAAAAAAGGCGACCGCTCCGATCCAGCCAATTACCGACCTATAGCCGTCACTTCCATACTCTGTAAGGTGTTCGAGCGGATCATCAACACCCAACTAATCCGCCACCTAGAGGATCACTCCTTGTTAAATGATCGGCAATATGGTTTTAGGCCGAACCGATCCACGGGTGATCTTCTAGCGTACGTCACACACCTTTGGGGTGAGGCTCCATAGCCTCACCCCAAAGGTGTGTCCTATCCATATAGGCATGGGGAGTCTTTGGCCATCAGCCTCGACATTGCAAAGGCCTTCGATAGGGTGTGGCACCGCTCGCTTCTCTCCAAACTTCCCGCATTTGGTCTGCCACCTAAACTCTGCAACTGGGTTGCTGCCTTCCTCGAAAAGCGCCGCATTAGGGTTCTCTGCGACGGCGCGGCCTCAGACTTCCAGGAGGTAAGCGCTGGTGTACCTCAGGGCTCCGTCCTATCGCCTACGCTGTTTCTTCTGCATATCAATGACATGTTGGCCCTTGGCAATATACATTGTTATGCAGACGACAGTACAGTGCACGGGCGATATTTCGGGCATCCTACTGCCAAGCTGGCAGACGTTGAGGAAAAACGACAGGAGCTTGTCGCTGAGCTCGACCGGGTCTTGAGCCGCATTTCCCAATGGGGCTGTGAGAATCTGGTCGAGTTCAGCGCCAAGAAAACACAAGCGTGTGTATTCTCTACCAAAAAGTCTCCATTCCTTCCCCTTCCTACTCTTCAGAGCACTCAACTGCCACTGCAGGATAGGCTTAGTATTCTGGGTATGGATATTTGCCGGGATCTCAATCCGCGCGATTACATCGAGAGTGTCACTAAGGCGGCCTCGCGTAAGCTCAGCGTTTTGAACAAGGTGAGACGGTTCTTCTCGCCCGAGCAACTGTGTCTTTTGTACAAGACCCAGGTTCGCTCCTGCGTGGAGTACTGCTCTCATCTCTGGGACGGCTATGCGCAGTATTTGCTTGACGCTCTCGATCGGTTGCAGCGGCGCGCTGTCCGCATTATCGACTGTCCTGAGATCACCCAGTCTCTTGAGCCTCTGCAGTTGCGAAGAGATGTCGCCTCTATGGCAGTCCTCTATCGCCTACATCACGGGGAGTGTTCTGATGAGCTCTTCCAATTGGTCCCACCTTATCCCTTCCTCTACAGGACTACACGTGCTGGCCTGAGGAGTCACCGTTTGTGCGTCGAAAATATACGTACCCGAACTAAACGGTTTGGCTCTTCTTTCTTGTGCCGATCGGTAAAAGCCTGGAATTCTCTACCAGCGCACGTGTTTCCTTCCCACTTTGATCCCGGGTCTTTTAAGCGGGGCGTGAAAAAGCATCTCACCAGGCCGCCATAGTGTGGGTCACCATGCTGCATTGACTAGACATGCAATGAGGATGGTGACCACCACTCTTTGAGTCCACCTATTGCTTTCCATCAGGCAAAGTGGAGTCACTATGGTAGGCTAATATAAAAAAAAAAAAAAAAAGTTATAGTTCCGGTCGCCAGAAGTTATCGGTAGCTAAATAAAACATAGGATATTCTCGATACAATGACATAGTCGCACTGAAAATATTGGAGGTCGTACAATGAAAAGACGTCATAACAAGTTTATGTAATTGACGAAAAAAACATTGACTGACCGGCAACGGCGTAATTTTGGTATGGGTACATGTTGCCGGCTACAGTCGTTAGACTTTTATCAAAAGTATTGACTCAAATGATGATCCTATGATGTCGAATGCATAGTATCGAATATATAAAATACTATTGTCCTTAATAAGATACCCAGTGACGCCGGAATGTTCACCCGCCAAGAATTGACGGCACTACGAAATTTACGAGATGATTCAGGTATGTTCTTGTCGACACTGAGGCGTATGATAACAACATTACGCAGTCAGCGACACATTAATATAATCCAACCGCTATGGTCAAATTTTTACAGGACCTTGACAGCCGAAACACAATTACGGTAATGTTAACCCTCACGACACTTGGCCACTTGTTTGCGACTGACTGTAAGAGCTGACTCACATGATCACCCTTCTCATCTTCGGTGCCCATAACACTAAACAACCGAGCTCTCAACATATGCGATCCGCAATACCAGATATTGCATGAAATGAGCATGCACTAGAGGTTAATGGACGGAACGCTAGTGTGGTTGTCAACCAACGGACACCCGATGTAGAGCGGAACCCCGTGTTGCACCGTCGCACCGGGCACCATCGCGGTAGGTCGACCCACTCCTTGATAAAATCCCCTCTGGACCAAAACTAGTCTCAGGCATCCGCAACATACACATCTGAATAAAACTGTTTATTTTAATAAATATGAATGTTAATCACAGACAATAAAAGTTTTTATTCTCTTGAATATATATATATACTCGTGAAATTGCATCTCTCGGTAATTTTAAAATTTTTTCTCCCTCCCTTAAAAAGTACTCGATAAATTTAAAGTTTAAGGAATAGAATCTTGGCTGCATACATTAATTTAAAATCCGCGATTCCCTACTCTCTATAATTTGTAGCGTTTTACATGCACAGGCCTGTTTTCTTTGAAACGGTAAAGTGGGTTACGTTTTTAATAAATTCATTCATATGACAATGATAGACGCTAATCGCTCACTCAAAAGAAAATTACGGACTTTCGACATAAACATTTGAAAATAATTGTTCAAATGTTTTTGTTACCTTTGTTTCAGCTATGTCATGTTTATTCTGCATGTAAACAACCCATAAAGTCTCTAAATTGCCATCTTTTTTATGTGGAACAGTAGAAGATGAAGACTTAGCCGCTGCCCATAATCGAGGCGATGATATTGGCGCCACAAAGGATCTGTATTTACATGGTATTGATATACCACCTGGCTTTAGTAGTCCTGCGGCTCCATCCAAACATTCAGGGGAGAGTTCATTATCTCCCCATGAACCTAGAACAAAATACATTCATTTGATTTTATGGATTTAGGCACAGAAATTTCTTGAACTTAGGGTAAATTTATTTAAAAATATTGTCAGAGGTATCTATGGAAGACTAGTATAAAATAACCTTACCTAGTAATTCTGATACAATTATATCGGCTTTTGGCGATAGATTGATTTGTCGCATGTCACCTGGTATCACTACGACATCCCGGTCTCGCCAGACCTCTCGGACCTGTGCTGCTAATACTACAATAGCACAGGGATTCTTTTCTACTGCAATCACCTGAATAGAATGTAATTTATTGATAACGATTTTTTAATCTTCTTTTATTAACCGCCCAGTTTGCGTCGGTAGTACCAATCTTTCCATAAAGCAAAATGGCTGGCTACATATTTTAATATGAGAAAATAATGTTCTAATAATACTTGTGTACTGCATCTACTAAATATCTAATAATTTCTTGTACCATCACAGTAGGAATTGGCAAAAATAGTGAACTAATGGAAAAAAAAATACCTTCACTTTAGTGTTTGTTATATCCGCTGCATTAAAAGTAGCCCTAACAAGGGGTCCTCTGCCTGCACCTAGTACCATCACTGTAATAATTTTTCGTTTTACATGTTCTCCTTGTCCAATTTCTATGTCACCTCCAACAGGATTACATTTAGTCTATAAAATACAAAATATATTTATTAATTAAGAGAATTAAGCCATATTTATGAATGCAATATGAAAGTAAAACATGTTTTTTTTACTTGAATTAGTAAGAAAGAATGTTATGTTTATCGAGTGTTTGTATTAATGTATGATGGTTCTATTCTATGTTAAGGCCTGAAGGCTAAACGGCTTGATGAATGTTGATATATAAGATATCATTTGAATCATCTTAATAGTAGGAGTGACATAAAGTGTAACATTTCGAGACAACCTCAGAAGATAAAAGATAGGAAGGTAATAGTGCAGTCGAATTACTGCTTGTTTACATTACATCAGATTTGCAATAGGTAGAGCTAATGAACCTTGCACATGAGTATGTGTAAGGAGCTGCAAGTAGTAAAAGTTGAAGTAATAAAAGCACTGCATTGCCAGCGGAGCATCACATGGGAGGAAAACGCTTTGCAATGTGTGTACTTATATTGGTCAATGTATAATTATTAGATGAATGCTGATCTGTTTTTTTTTTAAGTGAAACTTCTTTATCGGCACCGCACGCTTCCCATGAGCACATATAGCTCATGTAAAGCGTGCCGATCGAGCAGCCGATGCCGCATGATGAGCCGATGAAGCAGAATTCATCTAAACATGAGGCGTCAACAGAGTACTGTGTATAATCTAATAGCTCAACAATACAATTCAAAAGTTACTTAGGTTTCACTTCTATTGGCAGTCCCCAAAGACTGACCATATATTTTTAAGTGAAAACTTTTTTTAGCGCGGTACGCATATTTTTAGATGAGATAAAATCTATGGACTCGCAACACCGTTACGAGACGCATATGGCCAATCAACGCAATATTAGCACAACGAGATATAAAAGTACAATTGATGCGGTATTCACAAGATATTTAAATAACTTCAAATCAAAATTGTTTATTTCCTATTTTAGTTACCTTGAACCTATAGTTTCTATTTTAGATTGTAATAATTTTAATGATAATGATGATGATACAAGAGTTGTCAAAATTGTTGACGATGATTCATAAAAGAATATAAAATGTATTTTAAAGTTTCTAATAATTAATAAAATACAATTCATAAATAAAATGCAATTCATTACCCAATAACCCTAGTACCCATCTAAAAAATGTCTAACGCGCCAAAATAAGTTTTCACTTCTGCCTGCAATCCATGTCGGAGTGAATTTTCTTTTTTTTTTTGACTACACCTCAATCGGAAGCCTGCGTTGCACACCGTGCGCGCTAGACAGCTTTAGCGATAGTATATATGTATACATAAATACAGTACCTGGATGACAGCAATAAGATTGCCCTCTAATATGTATCTGGAATTGAATAATGATCCGCAAAAAATGGGCATTTCAGATGTCTCTGATTATCCCTTTGGGGATATAGACATGTGTGTGCATATGTGTGATATATGTAAAAAAATCTAATAAAAAATATCAAATTATTTCTTTCATAGTAGGGAAAATACCTTTTCTGATGATTCTTTTTGCAAATCAATGAATGCTTGAGCTATAGCTTTCTGGTACTGGTCATATTTAACAGGATCTTTTTCAAATACATTATAAGTGTGTGTATCCAAATTGTCTGCAAGAGGTTGCAATGGATGTTGAAGATAATCTTCCCATCTAAAATAAAATGTAAAAATTAAATATGACAGTAAGTACATATTGATATGGACATAGTTATTAATGATTATAATGCTCAGGCAACTTTATTTAAAGTTAAATTAAGATAAACCAACAGTGCTATGCTGATTGTCTGACCATTCACCCTAACGCTCTGGCTGTTAAACGACTGGATGGTAGAGGCACTGGCTTCTGAACCAGCAACATTAACTCTTTCACACCAGCTAACTGATAATAGTCCAGATCAGGACTGATTGCAGTTAAACAAAATAAGCAATATTATTTATCATATTAGCCATTAGGAAATAAAACTTATACATAGGGTCTCACAATGAATGTTATTTTCATATATTTTTTTCATCCCTAAATAACTTTAGCCCATCCTTAGTGAATAACATTAATTAAAACCATGCAAAAAAATGTTCAGGCTTTTTTTTGTTAAACCTATTACTAACCCTAGTAAAAAAAATACTGTTTTGTTATATACTTGCCATATTCATTTATGATAAGAAGAATCAAATATAACACATTTTTATTACTCTGCTTAATAGGTGGGAGATTTTATTTAAATAGCCAGATTAATTTGTTTATTTCAATCCCTTTGAAGATATTGCATTTTTTCTATCTATCTAGATATTATGAATAATTTCATGTTAATACCTTATTAATATCCCCAACATATAAAAATGTATAAGAACAAGTACATACCCTCTTGCATAACTCAACATAGGATCGTCACCGAAATAGGGTCGCCTTTTCCAAATCCTACACAAATATTGGAAGTAGAATTCTATGTTAGCCCTTCTTGCTCCACTAATAATCACTTGTGCTTCATGTTCTACCATGCTAACTACTAACTGTTGGTGTGCTCGAGACAGAACTGGATATCTATAAAACATAGGACATGATACAATCTTAAACAACATCCACAAATATTATTTAAGTTATAACTTTAAACGTTTTTAATATGAAAATTAAACAAGAAAAAATTACCCTTTTTTATTAGTGTGGAAAATGGAGGTAGGCACAATAATAGCCTTGACTGGTTCTCCTAGCCACCGTTTAATTATGTCTTCAGATGGAAGGTCAGCAGAAATTTCCAATACTACACCAATTCTTTTATCCCATTCCAACCTTTCATGAAAATTAGACCACCACTGCCAGGGCTCCTCAAATGCTTCATCTTCTTCATTAACAGAGTCTTTATCTGACATTCTTCTACATCTCCTAATCTTATTACATGCCATAGGCACTTTAGCCCAAAGCAGACTCTGATGGTGACTGAAACCAATTTTCCAAAGTAATTAAAAACTATATATAGTAACCAGGCTAAAAACTATATATAGTAAAAGTTTATTGCAGGCATCCTACCTGACCCCAAACCTCATTGAGAATATAATTAATATTATAGAAGGAATAAAAGGAGTATTGTAGGGAAAGGAACCTGTTGAAGGGATACTGAAAATCTAGATAAAGAAACAGCACTGAGACACCAGTAGGTAGAAGCCAAAGGTAGCATACCTTTTGTCCTGAACTTTCTGTAACTGGTCACCCCACTAGTGTATACTACACACATTACTATAGTACACACTCCTATGCATATGTAAAGGTTTCCTTATATCTAAGTTTATATTTAAGAAAAATATCAAAATATAAATACCATTGCAAAGGAATAATATACCTCTAGACATTAGCCACCAGTCAATGTGACATTATAAACTAGGCCTAAGTTACATTCATAACTAACAGTTATAAAACATTGTAACATAAGTAAACTATGTATTTATATTTTTACCTGTTTTCATAATGAGTCTGAACAATTCTAGCTAAATTGTTACTTTCCCTTCCGTGTAGAGATAAAATGATAGCTGGAACTCCTAAACCTTTACAGTAGTTTAGTTCCTCACTTAAACAGTCCTGATGACGCTGACGAACTATGGGTGATGAACAGTCCGGGTTCAGGTACGGGGACACCTTTCCTACCATCCGACTGGTCCAGTCTTGCGGAGAAAGTATCATATCTGATCTTGTAAAACCTCCAACTCTTCCAGTATTCGTAATGGGTCTACGAAAACGTGGATGAACTACCGGTGAAATAATAAACGAATAATTTGAACGCAAACCTTCTGTTAGGCATGCTTGTAAATCTGAAGTAGTTATATAGTCCAAGCCACAAGAAATATCTGCTTGCGTCATTTTAGGTAAAATTCTATATTATAGTCGTGTTTTATTTGAGTTTATAAACGACCGCTTCACGAGTTCATAACCGCACACAGAACAATATTTTTGACAAAATAATTACGACCCTATATAGAGTATATAGTTTATTGTTTATGATCTTTTTTTTTTTAATACTGGGTCACACATTGCTAGTATTTATGTTAACCCCAAGATAAGGTATATGCTTTTGATAGGTGTGGGTTCACGACGTGGTGGCGGGTTGGGGTTTGAAGCCGCAACCATTTGATCGCAAGTCTGACGCCAACGAGAGTTGCCTCTCAAAAATCTATAACTTTTTTCCTACTACACCAACGAATACTAAATTTCGCGCATAGGGTCTCCAATATATGTATAGGCAATGAAATCATACCACTATCTTGATGTATTTCATTTATTTTTAGATATAATACAATACAAATTAAAAAAAACGCGAATTGTGTATACAGAATTACTTATTTCGTTTTACTATTTGCTTCTTTCGGAAATACAGAGGTAATGAGTGAGTAAATAATGATAAAGTATTGTTATTTTATCACTATATAAAGCGACACATATATAATATCACGCCTTTTTCCCATAGGGGTAGGCAGAGACCACTTCCTTCCATTTGCTACGATTCTAACATACCTTTCTCGCTTCTTCAACTTTCACTCCGTTCCGCATACAGGCTCGTCGGTTAAAGGTACTTTTGACCTGGCCTTTGCTTAGATTGTCTTGAACTTGGTCCAAGAACATTCGCCTAGGTCTTCCTCTTCCGACAACTCCATTTACCTCTGCCATATAAATACCTTTGCCAATATTTTTTCATTCATCCTTTTGATATGACCGAACCAGTACAGCATATTTTTTTCTATTTTAGCCACTACATCCTCTTTCACACCACACTTATCCCTTATCACTCTATTCCTCACTCTGTCACTCAATTTCTCCGCAATGCTCTCATTTCTGCCGTACTATAAAATATAATTCTATTTTCGTGCTTCTTCTGCCATACCCAACATTCACTGCCATAAATAAGTGTAGGCACCAACACACTTCTATGCACAGCCACGCGAGCCTCCATTGAGACTCTGTGGCTGGTCATAAAAGTATGCAATGCGCCATTGATGCCTCCCCCATAATTACTAAACTTAAACCAAGTAAGTATGTTAAGTATGTGTGTATTTAAATAATTAACATATCTATAAAAATATTTTGGTGCTGCATATGTAAGGATCTGAGGTAAAAAAAGGCTATTCCATAGTAGACTGTAATAATAATTCACCTTATTATTACAGTCTACTATGGAATAACAAATATGATATCACTTCAACTATTAAACCCAATGCAACGAGCTCGGAGATTTTAAGTAACTGCAGTGATACGTTTATAAATGAGCTGTCACCCAACGATATAATTGTATTTGTAATAGGATCGAATGATAAACATCCTTATATAATGATGTCTGAAATATGCAATGTTTTGCATAAACTACGACACAATTCTATTTATATAACTAATATTCAATTTAATCCCTACTTAAATGAAAATATGATAAATAACAACATTGAATTATTATTAAAAAACTATAACAACTGTAAATTTGTAAAAATACAATATAATACATACAATTCTTATAAAAAGTATAATTACAATTTGAAATATCATAATTACTATATTAAAAAACTGTGCTATACACTGAATACAGAAATTGATCATCACTGCTACCAAATTGAAATAATGAATCGACTTAAAACCAACATATTGAAATCAAAACAATCCTCGACGAAGATAAATGAGAAAATATTACAAATGACACAAAATAAAAGTAGTATTAAATAAACAAAAATTACATCGTTTTTTAACATAACACACAAACCAAATACTAATAACAATAGTGAGGAACCGTTTTTTTGTCGAACAGAGCGCTTATGAAAGTGTTACCCTAATCCATCAAAACATTGCCGGTTTATTAAGCAAACAGGAACTTCTGCAGATTGCCTTGACGGACCTAATGACAGATATCGGGGATATTGATATTGTATGTCTGAGTGAAACATTTTTCAAGCGAGGTACCGAAGCAAACTTAAAATTTGATAATTACAGATTGGAAACTTTTTTTTCTAGAAAGGATCAACGTAGAGGTGGTACATGTATTCTTCTCAAAAAACACTTCGAATATAAAGAAATTAATACTCGAGTCACCTCACTTCCTCTTCACTTCGAATGTTGTGCAATTGAGTTAGTAAAATTTAATCTTATTATTGCATGCATCTACAGAACACCCACTTCAAACATTACTATGTTCTTAAGTAAATTGGAGCAGTTCACCAAAAATTTATGTACAAAAGGAAATAAAAAAAACATTATATGCGGTGACTGGAATATCGACATGATGAAAACAAACAAACAGGCAAACGAAATAAACTCTATACTACGTAATAACAACCTAGTTAATCACATAAACATGCCATGCCTACTCGTAAAAATGCATGCTTAGACCTTATAGTAAGTAACATTCACGATGCGAAGTCTAATATCCACTACTTAGCACTCTCAGATCACGAAACGGCCCAATCTATTACAATGAACCTCATGTTACAGCATAATAAAAATAGGAGCAAACCAAAATTTTGGTTTAGAAGTATAAGAGACCTGAGTCAAGAAAACATTAATAAATTTAAGGAATACTTGTCTTGTTTGTCATTTAGTGAAGTATTTGAACACCAAAACACTAATGATGCATTCAATAGTTTTCATAACATCGTTACACTTTTCTACAACTTATGCTTTCCTATAAAAAAAATTAAATATACGGATAAACCTACAAAAAACAGGTGGTTGACAAAAGGTTTAAAACGATGCTGTATTAAAAAACGAGTGCTTTATCTCAGATATCATTTTAATAAAGATAACAAAAAATATAATAAAAAAAAATACGATAGATACTCCAAAACACTAAAACAATGTATAGTCACGTCGCAACGTATGAACAGCCAACGTTATATTACTTGTTCAAAGAACACATGCAAAGCAGCTTGGAAAATAATAAAAAATACAACAAACAGCACCTTTAATCAATCCGAAATAGAATCTCTGAACGTGGACAACAGAGAATATAATGATCCGTCACAAATATGTGAACTATTAAACAGATTTTATATTTCATTGAATAATAAAACAATAAATACTGGGAACTATAACCCTAATATAAGCATACCTAATAACACTAAAAGTATCTTTCTTACCCCTGTGGGTGAGGATGACATATATAATTTAATTAAATCACTAAAAGACACAAACTCTACAGGCTACGACGACATTTGTACAAAGGTAATAAAATCATGTGCTGTATCTGTTACGGTACCTCTTACATATATCATTAATTTATCACTAGCAGAGGGCAAATTTCCATCTCGTCTAAAAATATCAATAGTTAAACCAATGCACAAAAAAGGGGTAAAAACCGACATGAACAATTACAGACCATATTCATAACGTCGTGCAATATCTTAAAATATCAACAGTACGGTTTTAAAAAACAAAGCTCCACGTCCCTAGAACATTAATGAAAAAGCATTGACGGCATGTATATTCTTAGACATGACAAAGGCTTTTGACTTTGTATGCCACAATACGCTAATGTCCAAACTATACAACTATGGACTACGTGGCACTGCATACGATTGGCTTAAAAGCTATTTGGAAGGCAGGACTCAATGTGTGGAAATTACAAAAATCGATCAATATCAACAAAAACGATTCAGATCATCATACCAGCACAACAATTACGGTGTCCCACAGGGGACTATTCTAGCTCCCCTTCTGTTCCTACTTTACATTAACGACCTTCCAGATGCAGTTAATCAGGAGTGCATTCTGTTTGCTGACGACACAACACTAAAAATTAAAAGCAAAGACGTAAAAACACTAGAAACAGAAGTTAATATAGCTATTGATAAATCCATAGCTTGGTTGAAACAGAATAACCTACAAATAAATCTCACAAAAACAAATATCATCCAATTTCAGACATATAAAACAAATGTACGGAATCTAATTATAAAATACAATAATTACCAAATAAATAATGTCAATGAGTGTCTTTTTCTAGGCATAACCCTAGACAAATTCTGTAGCTGGAAGCCACATATCAACAAAACCCTTGATAAAATGGACAGATTTGTGTTCGTACTTAAAAGTTAAGAGAAACAGTAAATACACAGACTGCAATGATTGCATACCACGCATATGTGGCTTCCATTCTCCGTTATGGTATCGTTATATGGGGCAACTCCGTGGAAATTACTAATTTGTTCAGAGGACAAAAGAAATGCATTCGAGCAATGCTTGGAGCCGGTTACACTGATAGTTGTAAGCTTTTATTCACGAAGCATAGAATCCTTCCACTACCATGCTTATACATATTTGAATGTTGTATATTTGTTAAAAGATATCCAGAATTATTTAAAAAATACGGAGATATGGAAAATAGTCGAAATAGACACAAAAACAGACTTATAATGCCTAAAATTAACCTAGAGCTATTCAGAAGGAACTCATATTGTATGGTCATAAAATTGTATAACTATCTACCAGATACTATGAAAATGTTACCTTTA
This sequence comes from Tyria jacobaeae, assembly GCA_947561695.1. Classification (NCBI taxonomy): domain Eukaryota; kingdom Metazoa; phylum Arthropoda; class Insecta; order Lepidoptera; family Erebidae; genus Tyria; species Tyria jacobaeae. The sequence continues at coordinate 9,610,642 of OX387208.1, read as the reverse complement.
ACACAATTTCGAAGAGAGTTATATAAAGTACTTCAAAAAAATATATATTATACAATTAATGAATACTTGGAAGACAGGTTATCCTAATAATTGAATTTCTAGCCCTAAATATTCACACGAAGATTTGAATATTGATAAAATAACATATTGTATATTAGTGGTAGTTATCTTCTTTTCGGCAGTGAATGGTTTATATGTTATTTGGTGCTGCTAGCGTCTGCTGAGCTGCCTGTAGCTGATTTTTAGTGATGTAATAGTATTGCATAACGTAATAGATTTGCGCGCCACAAGTGGCAGAACATGCTGTGCTAGCCTATTTGTAAAAACATCAACTTATGTATTTTGACCGTGTTCTTGGAAATAAAGATTATTATTATTATTATTATTGGTAAGTATTTACTTTTTTCTCAGCTCTTTGGCCGGTTTTAACCACATTTACGGGTGGGAACCAAGTAAATGTGGAGTGTGGTGTGTTACGTTTTTATGCTGTGTTGTGAGGAGAGCCTGTTTCATTTTCATCAATCTGCATGAATTTTCTAACTATTCTACATGTATTTAAGATGGCAGCTTTTTGTAGGGTTGTGTAAATATTTTCTTTAAGGTCTAATAATTTCAGGCTATGGAGGAGATGATTTGGGATAACACCAGTTGTTGAGATGACTATAGGTACTACATATACTTTTTGTTGTTTCCAGATTCTAGTGACTTCTTCTTTAAGTTCTGCATATTTGCCTATTTTTTCAGTGATTGTCTTCTGTAAGTTGTGTGTGTTGGGTACTGCAATATCTATTAAGTATGTTATTTTCTTTATTTTATCTTGTAGCGTTATATCGGGTCTATTGTAATGTACAGTTTTGTCGGTGAGTATAGCGCGGTCATAGTAGAGCTTGTGGGTATCGTTTTCCAAGACAGTCTGTGGTGTGTATTTGTAATAGGGTGTTTTTTTGTCCTGTATGAGTGTATATTTGAGCGCTAATTTTTGGTGAATAATGTTTGCTACTTGGTTATGTCTGTGAGTGTAGTCTGTTTGTGTGAGTGCTTGGCATGCTCCAGTTATGTGTTGAATGGTTTCCGACTGACTGTGGCATCTGCGACATTTGTCATTTGTTATTGTTGTGTCTTTTATTATAAATTTCTTATAGTTTTTGGTGTTAATAATCTGATCTTGTATAGCTATTATAAATCCTTCAGTTTCTGGGAACAAATTACCTATTTTCAACCACTTATTTGAAGCTATTTTATTCACATGTGATTGTTCTAAATCATGAGGATGCCGCCCATGTAGTACTTTCTTCTTCCAGTTATCAATTTTTTGTTTCTGCGGGCCATCGTTATGAGTAGGTTGTGTGCCTGTTTCCCTATTTAAGTTAAGTGGAGTGTAGTTCAGATCGTGTGAAATTATAGCTTTATGGATGTTACTAGATCCAGATTTAGCGTGGAAAAATACTTGTAGTCTATTTATTTGTTTATGCCAAAGATTCTGAATATCTATAAGACCTCTCCCTCCATATTGTCGTTTGATAGTGAGTCTTTCTATTGCTGATTTGGGGTGTAAGTTGTTATGTTTTGTCAGTGTACTGCGAGTGGTACGGTCTAACTGCTCAATATTTGTTTTTGTCCATTTAATAACTCCGAATGAATATGTAAGTATAGGAATGGCAAAGGTGTTTATGGCTTTTATAAGATGTCGACTGGATAGTTGGGTTTTGCATATGGAGTTAAGTCTCTTCTTGTATTCTACGGTAAGTGTATTTTTAATTTTTACGTGATCTAGACCTTTTAATTGTGTGTATCCTAAATATTTATAAACGTCAGTCGGCTCCAATGCTGTGATTGTTTCTGTGTCATTTACTGAATAGTCACCAGATTGTATTTTGCCACGCACTATATGAAGTGTTTTGCATTTATCAATTCCAAATTGCATGCATATATCACGACTAAATTCTGCTGTAGTATGGAATAACTTATTCATGTCTGTTTTAGTTTGTGCGTAAAGTTTAATATCATCCATGTAAATAAGATGTGATATTGTTGTCTTTCATGTTGTATGGTTGAAAGAAAAGCCAGCTTGAGATCTCTGCAGGAAAGTGGACAGGGGATTTAGGGCAAGGCAGAACCACAGGGGACTCAATGAATCACCCTGATAGATGCCTTTCTTAATGGATATCTGGCGCGTTGTAACTGTTTTATCATTGTAATTTATTTGGAGTGTAGTGTTCCAATATGACATGATATCACGCAGGAAATTTGTTATTATGGGGTTAATTCTATAAATTTCTAATATATGTAGCAACCAGGAATGCGGCACACTATCAAAAGCTTTCTGGTAGTCTATATATGTGCAATGAAGGTTTTTGTTCTTGGAGGTGACATGTTTATGAATAGTTGAATCAATAATTAACTGTTCTTTGCATCCCATGTGGCCTCGTCTACATCCCTTCTGTTCTTCTGCCATTATATTGTGGTGTACGATATGCGAGTTGATTTTTGCTGTAAGTGCTGATGTTAAAATTTTGTATATTGTGGGTAAGCATGTTATAGGTCTATATTGGGAAGGCTGTCGTGAGTACGTTGACTTTGGTAGCATGTAAGTGATACCTGTTGCAATAAATTGGGGTATATGTTGTTTGCCTAATACTATGTCTGTTAAATTTTTTGCTATAAGTTTGTGTAACGAAGTTAATTTTTTGTACCAGAAATTGTGTATTTTGTCTAAACCGGGTGACTTCCAGTTGTGTAATCTACCTGTTATGTATGCGATATCACCCTCTGTTATCTCTTCAAACTCCATTTCATTTATTGAACCCCATTTTGTTTCTTCTTCTGTTATCCAGGATGCTGTGGCATTGTGTAGTGATTGTTCTTCCCAAATGTTAGACCAAAAGGTTTCTAAGTGTTCTTGGGAAGGTATGTCTATGTTATTCTCTGCGTTTGATTCAATATGCGGTTTATTTAGGTTCCTATAAAATACTTTTTCGTTGGTAGAAAATATAGCATTATCATTTTTACGTTGCTGTGCTTTTTTATATCGTCTGAGTCTATTAACTTTAAGTGCTAGTTTTTGTTTTAAGGTGTCCAGAAATTCTTCAGGCTTTCTATTGTTATTTTCATGTCTAGTGTGGATTAATCTCGTTTTAAATATGGCTTCAACTCTCTTGACTACTTTTTTTGACCTATTATTGTTGATATATTGCGTAAGTCTACCACAGTCTGCTCTTAACATTTCAATGTCGATCTCCAGTCTCTGTTGCCATGGAGGTTTGCTACCGTGTCTTGGTCTGGTTTTTCGTGTGCAATCTGTGATTTTAAAGTTAAGTTCTTCGGATATAACTAATGCCGTGCAATAAATAAGAGTATGTAAGTCTATAAGTTGTGTGTCATCCGATATGTATGGTTTTAGAATGTTATCATTAAATAAATTAACTAAACGGTTTAGATTAGGACTATATCTCAGTTTAGGTAGTTTTGGTCTAAGTAAGGGATCCATCCCAGAGTATAGTGCCAAGGTTCTTGTAAATTTATCATAGATGTCTTTGGTATCCATATTATTTATCAGGTTTTGATCTGTGTCTGTTAACGTCTGGATATCATTTTCAAGGACTAATGTAATAGTTTCTGTTTGTGTGGAAGTGTGTGACGTTTGTGTAAATGCTTGTGTGTCAGATGTATATTCGTTGTTTTGTGTGTAAGGTTGGCTGTTGAGTTGTTGTTCTGCAGTAAATTCACTTATATTTTGTAGTAACGGAGTAACGTTACTGGCAATGTTGTTTTCTGTTTGTTGAAGTTGTGTCTGTGTTTCTTTCTTTAGTTGTTCTATTATTTCTTGTGATAGAAGTTTATTCCTGACTATAGTTCGTCTTTGATCGGAGACTCTCTGTTCAGTAACTGTGATTTCAGGATATTGTCGTGTAAATAGTTCATGTAGTTTTTTCCTGTAGGTGGTCATATCTGTCTCTAATTTGGTGATGTAGAAGTAAGTTCGCATAATGAATATATTTACTTCTTTGTTCCATTTCATGCGAACTCTAGGTTTCCCTGCTTTGGTGGACGCGGGTAAGAAGGCAGTTGCCTCCCGCGCAACATTCAAAGTTGGAGTGGGCAAACTTATGTTATCAATGGAGGCTGATGATGTTCTAGAGTTTACCGAAACTATTGTCGGTAATGATGATCTGGATGGTGTATAAGATGTAGTGCTTGGGCTATATGGTTCTAAAGGAGTGTCAGTCCTATCTGTCAGTGTGTTAGTGTTATGAGTGTCTTCGGCTGTAGTATCTTTGTTGGTGGGAGCCCGCCTGTTCAACTCTCCACCACTGACGGTTCGCATGCTGAGACACCCAGCGTCAGCTCCAGGTGTGCCCCGGCGATCACCCCCGGGCAGCGGTCCTATACGTTTTCTTTTTGAACGCGTCTCCATATTGAATGGGTTTCCAGAGCCACGTTAGCCACGCCAGTAATTTCTCATTCGTGTGTCCGCCCCCCACGTGATCAGATGGTCAATCAGGACGTGTGGTTGTTTAGGGGGCTTATTATTATTATTATTATTATTATTATTATTATTACCTCAGAAAGCAATTTAAAATTGGCTCAGAGTAATAAACTAACGGACTGGCAGATGTCAAATGTGACCTATTAAATTGGCCCTACTTTAAGTCGCATTCCTCTTGGAAAGAAAACGATGGGTTACATCAGTTTTAATCAGTCACTTGTAAATAAAATTACAAAAATATCTTTTGGTATTCAGTCCGTAAAACTAATTCTAGTCAGTCTAGATATTAAAATCGTAAATAAAAAGTCTAGAAATTGAATGCTTATGTGATAGGATTAAGTTATGAAGTATTTTTGCAACAATTCCGTTTTGTACGTACTACCAGACACATGTTGCTATTGAATATCAACTAATAAAGAATAAACTTCCTTTCTATGAAAAGAAGGGAGTTTTTAGTACTTGCACCTGATTGAATAAAATCCGACTTCAACACACATCTTACATATTAATCACGTGTTAAATTAATTTTAGTATTACAAATTTTCACTAATAAATAAACATTTTAATCCTAACTTACACTTTAATTCATAAACAAATAAAATAAAATATAAAATTTTAATTCTTAAGACACTATGCAGGATGTACTTAAACTTACATCAAGAGCCACCATTACATCCAATGACTTTAACCACAGAGCAACGTCGACAGATGACAGAATACTTGACAATTGTGACATTAGTTGAAAGGACAGAGAGCAATTTTGCTCGCCTGAATTACGTTTTGGTGAGCTAAAGACTATGGGAAAGAAATGACTTAAAATTATTAATTATTTTATACAAAACTACAATAGTATTTCTAACCGATTTCAATTGTTAATTAAATCGCTTCCTATTAAGTGCCACGTTTTAATAATATTCTGAGTAAGTATTCGTGCTAATTACATAAAATGGTCTTTCATTTTCTAAATACTTGTTGTCTTTAATAATTCTTATTTTAATAGTAGAGCTATACCACGCCTAATTCTATGCTATCTTATACTTTCAAATAACTTAACCCTCTTTAATAAACTGTAAACTAGTTATCGTCATACATTTTGAAATGCAACCTCTTTTAAATGAAGCGTTAGTATTTATTAACTTTTGTCACAGGTAACTTTGTAATAATTTATATAGCCGTAGTTTTTACTCATTTAAAGATGTGTTACATAAAGTTACCACCATGAAATGATTGCATAAAACTCATGCTCTAGTTTTTGATTACAGTACTTTCACTTAAATGAGTATAATATTCATTGCCACCACTCATTGACATTGGAGTTGTCAGTCTATATCAAAAGATATCTGGTTCAAATGACTTTGTGAACTGAAACTCTAAACTAATTGTATGTTGGTAAAACTGATCACCTTTAACATTTATGCCTGTAATCTCATTTCTTTGTGTTTTAAGTAAGACACTATTAATTAATAATCATCTTAATACATAATGAAAAATTTCAATGTTTACACAGTTGTGTTATCATACATGATAACTTATTGTAAATGTATTGTCTCAAGTACTATTCTAAATGTATGTGTTTTAATTGCTTTTTCCTTGTATTAATATAAAGATTATGGTTGTCTAGTTTAGTCTCTAAATGTAAAACTAGTTAAATCAATCATATGTTTTGACATTCTACAAAAACATTCTGTACAGTTACAGAGTCAAAATTGTTTCTGTATTATAAAGGATAAGTGTTTTGTAAACTTTTGCTACAGTTATTTGCATTAAATAGTTTAATAACATATACAGCTATTGAAATATGGTATAGGCTTTGTTTAATAAATAATCAGATCCATGCATTTAAAAAAGCTAGAATGTATGTTAGTTATAAGTTTTAACCAACATTTATTTATGTTGATTACATAATATGAAAGTATGCAGCTGTATAGAATGTTTGAAAGGTTTACAACTGTTGGTCAGTTTTACATATGTATGCATATTGGTACTGGATTACTGCCTAACACACATTTGGGGCCTATTTTCTAGTAAATACTACTAAAGACTTAATTTTATAATATTTTAAGTATATAATTCATGTTCTTCAGAAACCACAGAAAGCCTAAATCATATGAGTATGGAACATCAAGGTAGTGAGCACATAAATCATATGAACCATATGAAACTAGCCTCTCAACCGCCCCATCATGGTTTACACAACATGTTTCAAAATGATACATATAACAATGTAAGTTTATTCATTTTATATATATTGAACTATATTTTGTGTAAATTTTGGGAACTTGACAATATTATTAATCGCAGTGTAAAAGATTTGACTCTAGATTATATATTTTAGAATATCACTGATAAAATTATTGAAATGGCAAAATCATACCAGAAGCAAGATGCACACCAACACCATTCGGAAATGATAAGTTCAGTTCATTCTTTACACCACAGTGCAGGTCCACAAGGGCATAATATGTCCATGACAGTAAGTATTCATGCTTTTATCTAAATTTGAAGAATTACATATTACTATCTTATTTGCCTACTTTTTTGTATTTATATTATTATTATATTATTTTGATTTTAGTTTCATGGGGGTTACATGGAATATATACTGTTCTCATGGTGGAAAGTGACAGATGTGGGAGAATTTGTTGGATCATTCTTTGCCATTTTCCTTATGGCCTTACTTTATGAAGGGTAAGAATAATTTTACAATGCACAGATAGTTACTATGCAAACTAAGAACAAGGTTTTCCCTTGTCAATGAGAACACTGGTTAGCATATAAATGGATTATTGTGTATATCATAAAAAATACATGAGTGAAGTGCAAATACTCTAATTACAAAAAGAATATAGCCAATATTTTATCTTAACCACAAAAGTTCAGAATATTATAGATGTTCAATGACCTCATAAGCTAACCAAAGGTAAGTAGTAAATAAAGTAAATCACCGAAATTGGCCTGTACTTTAGAATAGTGTTAAGTATCTGTCATAATATTAATACTATCTTCATGAATAGTTTCAATAGGCCTACCTACCTATTTCACGATATTTTTACGGAACTTTTAAAATCACATTTAATAAAAGTTCATGGGATCTAACAATAATTCACTTTAAAAAAGAAGACGACCTAATTCTATGTGTCTATCATAAAATTTAAGACTTATATGATTTTCTCATGGATGCCATTGTCAGAACCTAACCAAACTCATCTACTACAGTAAAGTACATCCTTTCCAATAAAAAAAAAACCTCGAAATTGGTTTCCGTGATATTGAGTTATTCGTCCATTTGTCGCGCACACAATGCAAATTTAAGACTTATATGGTTTTCTCACGTATGCCGGTGCCGGTGCCGGTGTCAGAACTGGACCAAATGGGACCACACCCAAAGCACCATCTTTCAATTAAAAAAAAATCATCAATATCGATTCTCCCAGTCGAAAGTTATGAGGTAACAAACAAAAAAAACGGTCGAAGTGAGAACCTCCTCCTTTTGAATTCGCTTAAAAATAGGTAACATTCATTTTCATTAAAGGTATTATTTGAAATTTATCAACAAAGAATGATTATTTCTAACTAAGTACGTAATTATCTCATTAACTTGCATTTCAATGAACTAAAGTACTACGAGCCCCGATGCAAAATAGTTCGTCTAGTGTGAATTTTTTTCTGACTTTATTATTTTTGTATATCTATATTAAATATTAAACTGTTCTACTATCACATGTCGCGTTACTTATGTCATTTTTTAATAATGAACCAATAAACTATTTTAGCTTTTTAAATTTATACATATCCTGTTTTAAATTCGAAGAAGTTATAAGCAAAATAGTTCGTCTAAATTGTTAATCGATGCAAAAGAGTTCGTCTATCGGTGAGTTAAATAAGATTATTCCTTCTTTGTATAATTATGTTGCATAATTTAAATTTGTAAAAGTAATTGTGTCATTTGTCAAGTGAGACAGTATAAATTCTGAAAATTTCAGTTTTTTTGTGGCAAACCCGTGTGTCAAATCAAAAGAGCTTCGAAAGCGAATAGTTTGTGGGGTCGGTGCTGGCAAATCAAGTTACCAAATATCTAAAGACTTGATACTTCCCAGGTCTACAGTCCGATCTATCATTCAGCACTATAAAAAGAATAGAACGACTTCTTGTTTGAAGAAATCTGGTTGACCACGCATCACAAGTGCAGTAGAAAACAGAACAGTGGCGTAGTATCATTTGGAGTGACGAGTCCAAATTTGAAGTTACAGTCGGCGATGAAAAGAAAAAAGTGATTCGGAACAAAAATGAGGCATTTCCGGCGTCTCTTATGATATGGGGCTGCATTTCTGCACAAGGTGTTGGTGGTATGCAGTTTGTGGATGGTTCTATCAATGCTGCAAGGTATCAAAACCTTTTGGAAGAGAATTTACTGCCCTCTATTTCGTCACTTAAGCATCAAGATTCCTTCATTTTTCAACAGGATGGTGCTTCCTGCCATACTGCAAGGACAACAAAGACGTGTTTGCTAGTACTACCAGTAGGCTATACTACCAGTGAGCCATGGAAAAAAAAAGTTTAAAGTGTTTATGAGTATGTCTATGTATCTGTAGAGTAGACCCTCAACAGATAGATTAATTTACCTTTTTTTTTGCAGATGAGTTAATAGAGTTTTCTTAGCTATAAAATCTGTTTAGCTTCTCTAAGACAATCGGTTCTTTTCTTATTTTTGAATTTAATAATTTGAAGGTTTATTATATTTTACTTTTAATTTATACTCCGTACTGTTGTTTAATGGACTAAAACAAATTAAAATTGTTAATACAGACCTTGTTTATGGACAAAATTTATTTTTATTTATTAAAAACTCTTCCTGCATACAATGCACGAGGCAGACTTAATGCCACATGACATTATCTACCAGTCAACCAACAATCAACAAATTTAAATGTTTGTTAATATATTTTTGTTTTTCTCTCCCTAATAACCTTATTGAGACTATTGTTTAATTAACATACTTATGGATCGTGAGCTGGTAATTTTCAACCATCATTCTTTATCAGGTTTTTGTGCTTTGTATACATTAAATATATAGTTGTTTTTGTTGCAGGGACAGGTCATTGTATACATGTGATGTGTAGCATTTTTTAAGGCAAAACATAACATTTTGGCCTACTTAGATATATACAAAGGTTTCATAGATTAGATTTTTAAGTACCGAATCTAGTTATAACTAAATTATTCTGTTTCAGGCTTAAGTACTACAGAAAACACCTCTTGTGGAAAACGTATACTGGTCTTCAATATTGTGCTGTAGCCCCGCCAGATAAAGGGGTCGCAAATTTGTGTGCCCCAGATGAACCCCAATGTATACAGTTGAGTATATTCTTTCGGATACTTCATTTCTCATTGAAACCCTCTAACCAAACCTAGGCTTCGTTTCGAAAAAGTTTCGTTTTTAAATAAGTATTAAAATTAAGTTTTATTTTTAAGCTAAATGGTTTAGCGTTTCTAAAAAAATATACCGTGAAACAAGTGCACAATTATGTATATGCGTGACTAGAAAAACGATACGCTGATTATACACGCATCAAAAGTGTCTAGGAATCATGTACGTTTTAGAGTGTCGCCGCAATTCAGGTGTTATTTTTTTTTTATCGTTACATATTGATTCTTTTTAGTGCATTTCACTATTTGAATAGAGAATTTCTTTAAATTTTGATTAAGCATGGAAAATCAACTATCTTTCGGGATTCCTATAGATGTGTGACAAATTGCATCGATATGTAGCTACGACATAATTTGACACAAGAAGAGATGATGAGAGCCGTCGGAATGTTGGCTGCTTCCAGGCCAAGGACCGTGGCTCTTGGCACTATTCAGAGCGTTATAAGCTGTCTCTAGACACGCTATCGTATTACGAGCAGCGTGGCCAGCGACAGGACCGGTACATCCAAAATACTGCTACACGGAATCGTACCATGACCGTTATGATGTTGGCTACAAGACTCTGTAGGCTTGCTGTTAAGCGACCAAACCATCCGAAATCGTTATGTGAAGTGGGTCTGCGTTACCGAAAGGTGAGAGTTCCACCTATAGCGCCCCGTAATCGTCGGGCCCGTTTACAATGGGCTCGCGAACAGAGTAATTAGAAGGAAGAAGGTTGGCGTTGTGTGTTTTCCAATGAATTTCGTTTCAGTATGAGGCTGGATATAAGACGTAATCTAGTTAGAAGGACCTCTGGAACGTTTGAAATTTTTTCAAGAAGTTGATTCATTCGTGGAGGGGGAACAATAATGAATGGGCTGGTTTATGGATCGGTGGAAGATCACATTTGGATCAGGTGCAACCTTAATGCTCAGATTTATGCGTGAAGAATTGTTTCAGACGTGATCATCCCTTTGCAAAGCCGGTTAGGAGAATCGTTCCGACTAAATTCATGTCTACACACGTCTAGAGTTGTAACATGCACTCTTGCCCATGCTCGCATCAACGTTCTGCCGTGGTCTGTGCTTAATCCCCAGACCTCAACTTAATTGAGCACGCATGAGATATAGCCCCAAAGAAGAGCAGCGCCGAGTATGGATTTTTACAATAAAAATTTAAAAAATCCTTAGTTTTGCCTTTTTTTGCCATTAACATAAGTCAATCTCCCACAATTTGCAATAATTTAAATTTTTCACTTTCACATAGGAATTAAAGTAAGAAGCCAGGAAGACTAGATTTGGCAAGGTTAATTTTATATAGTTAATAATGTACTTGATCCCAAGACACTTTTGATGTGTGTATAATATAAATGTTAATATGTGTATAATATTGTGTGTAAATATTCTTGTGAATCTACATATAAAAACAACAACTGAGTCATATTTATCTGTAAAGGGGCAGAATATCTACTATAGACTAACAGCTTTTGGTCACGACTAGCACTTTTCCCATTTCATTACCATTTGAAGAGTAAACATTTTTTGATCAAAACTACTGCTGTAAACTGTTTCTAATTAGGGGTAAACTCTTGTTTCAAACTCATTTCGACACTTATTGCCAAAATTTTTACACGAGCAGGTAATAGTTGGTTGCGTTAAAGCAAGCTTGTCTTACGCGTCCAACTTCATTAATGCTTTGGGATGTGTTACTGTCATATATCATCGCTCGCCTATAAAACCTATTTCAATACAGTTAGACAGTCAAAACAGCATAGAACTGATTACCATCTACCACTATCTACAAATAGTTTCGAGTCTGGGTGTTAATTTGAATATTTGTATGTCCTTCATGGCACAGAAATCAATCCTAACTCTGGAGTTTCCGTTTGCGATTATACCAAAAGTTTTTGGTTTGGTTGGATACTAAGCAATCTAACACTCATTGTAGATGCTTTTATTCTAAATAAACACATTATATTATTAAAGAAATAACGTTCCTATCAATACTAAACTTAATTTTAATTACTAACGCTTATTTTTTGTTTGTTTTTTTTTTCAAGGCCGGTACCACACGCCCTTGAAAGAAATATGTAAGTACTTTACAAGTTACCCAAATTTCTTTTATTTTTCTGATCGATCAGTTTTCCACTTCGATGTTCTTCTAATGTTATGTCATAAGTAGATATACCTATCTGATTAGTTTTCTATTTTTAAGTTGGTTCTCGATTTCCTTTGTTTTTGTAGGACACAAGGTAAAAAGGTATTATTCTATTTCAACTGCAAATATTTATTTCGAATTTTGGATTAACTACTACCATCAGAATTGAGGAGCTATTTTTCAATTATAAATTGTCATCACGAGTTATATAAAAAAAGGCATAGGGTTGTAAAACTGTTTTAAGGTCAGCAACATTATAATAATAATATCTATTAGGTTGGCAACTAATAAACCCGCCATCTTTGTACACAAATTTATTGATTTTTTTAAGTATACAAAATCAAAATATTTCTCAACTATATAAGCACCGTCGTTTTCTATCATCACCTGTCAACGGTCACTTTTAAGCTGCTTAAAAGGTCACTTTTAAGCTGGTCTTCATTTTTAATTTTTTTATCTGCTAAGTAGTGGGCTAGAGAACGAAAGAGATGATACTCTGAGGGCATAATGTCTGGAGAGTACGGTGGGTGAGGAAGGTCAGCCCAGTCAAGCGAAAGTAATTTTTTAATGTGGTAATTTTTCGGTAATCTCGCTGCTTCTTTATCCAGTTGGTCACAATAAATATTGGCCGTGATTGTAGTGTTAGATGGCAACAGCTCCAAGTATAAGTATAATTCCGTTTATTCCCCACCACACCCTTAATATAACTTTTTTACGTGTGTCAGATTTTGGCGTCAATACTCCTGCTTCTAAGGCACTGGCGCTTACGCGAAAAAGTTATGTACATAACCCACTTTTCATCCCCCGTAATTACATCCCTCAGCCACTTATTGGTACAATGATAACTAAGTAGTTCCGTGCACACGTTAGCTCTCTTCTGAAGTTGAAACGGCGTCGCTCATGTGGCAACCAAACTGAATATTTCCAGGTCGTTTCTAAAGCGTGGAGTTGTTTTTCCACTGCAGTACGAGAACAATGTAGCTGCTCTGCCAGACAACGTGAAGTGAACCTGGGATCCATTTCTATGAGTCTTTTAACTCATCTACATCTATTGTAGGAGGTCGTCCTGGATGAGGTTCATCAGATAGTTCATAATTTCCATCCTAAAATCTTCTGAACCAATGTTTGGTGGTATCGTAAGAGAACACGCTTTCGCCCATATATTGCGTACTGCTTCAGTCGCTTTTCGATCTAAGTTCGATTCGTGAAGTAAAAGCAGCGGAAGTTCTCTATGAGAAATATCAATAATTTACTGTAGTTTTTCTATTTGAGGTTCAGTTGTCAACTGATCTGACATACAACTCTTGCTTTATTTATATACTACTCCAAGAAATTCGAGATAGTTCTATAACGTTTTCGAAACTGATCGAAAAAAGTGGCGGGTTTATTAGTTGCCAACCTAATATTTCACTGTTGGGTCCCATAGTGAGTAATTACATTATAATGAACTTATTAAACTACAGTTTCTAAACATACCTACAGTTTATAAACACTATAAAAAACAACAATTATTTTACCATTTAAATGGGTGTGTACTCTCACTTAACGGCCCAGCATCTGGCAGTCCCATCGGCCACTCAGTGCGTTTAGCATAGGTGCCATGAGAGCTGGCCCACGTTGTGTGTCGGAGAGGCCGAGCCCGTTTTTTTGTGCATAACCTTACGCACAGTATTATGCTTGTTGATAATATATTTAATTGAATTCTATAGAATTCATTAATCTGAAAATTTCATACAAACATCCTATTTGGTAAATCCATTACCAACCTATATTTTTAGGTATTGTATCCTAATTACCAATTTTTAGTAGGTCATCAAATGTTGATTGGCCTGTTGGTTTAATGGTTAGTGACCTTCGGAGCCAGAGGTCGTGAAATCGTTTCTCACATGGTACAAAAATTTATGTTATACACAAATAGTTGTCTCGAGGTGGAGGAACAGGTGTTGTCTGTGTCTGTGTTAGTCAAGTCTCTCTTACACATGAATAATATCTAATGCAGTAGTACTGTAATGAACCTGACAATATATAGTAGGCTAACTAATTATAATATGCCTTGTTTCTAGACCTGACATAAAATTTTGAATTCTAAATGTATATTATATATCCATACTTTTTCAGCCCTACCATGATGAGTACAGCACATGCGTGGCAGACTGTCCTGCATGGTGTTCAAGTGTTTGTGAGCTATATGCTGATGTTGGTGTTTATGACATACAATGTGTGGTTGTGTACCGCTGTCGTCCTCGGATCCGCAACAGGCTATTTCCTTTTTGGATGGCGAGAATCAGTGGTAGTAGACTTCACAGAACATTGCCATTGATATTGCCTACATATTGTGAACCAGATTAGTATTATTATTGTTTCCTTTATTTTGATTCATATAAACTTGTTGCGAACTCAAATTGTTTTATAAATATCATGGAGTAATTTTATCATGTTGTAAGAAGAAATCCTTGATATAAGTACTTGGGGCAACATTTATACCAGTTACTATATACATTTTAGGATCATATATCTATACTTAGGTTATTTAATATAAAATGCTTTGGACATGTCTATTATTTTTTTCCTTTATTGTATTTGTCAATGTGAGATAGGAACAATGAACCTATGTGAAATATAATACTATTGTGTAGGTATTTCAATAATTTTATAACTATGAACACAGATCTTAGGTTATCAGTAAAAAAAAACTTTCAAATATATACAGATTATACTACTTGATGCCCATTTTCTGTAACTATTTTATTGATTTCGTACTCCGGAGCGGGTTTGGTACATTTTTTTAAATCAAAGCCGAGGCTTAATTTAATTATTATATTCCAACCCCATACCTGTAGACACTTTTGCATATCAGTTTTATTATAATTAGTATTTGGACTCCAGTTAATATGGCGCCTAATCTATGACTACCAATGAGGGCTGATGCAAAATCAGTTAACATTTTTTTTGTTAACTTTTAAAGTTTCATTTTATCGTGGTAGTCGCCATTTTTAGTAAACATTATATCCTTTACAAAACCTTTAATCTTCTAATATTTTGCCTTTAGTCCTTTCTAGGTGTTGAAATTTTTATGCCATGTTCTTGAGCGTATTTTTCTTCAGTTACTAATTTGCGTACAAAACCTAATCCATCTAAAACAAGAGCATACCAATGGTTATTCTTGTATATGTAACGCATCCTTAAACTATTATACTAACTAGTTATGTGGTTGTTTTCTTACACTTGTTTGAATGGTGGTGACCATATGATGATGATGTTCCTTACCTCTTCCCCTACTAGTGTATTGTTGGGTCCTGTTGCCTCACTGTTTCCTATTCCGTCTCCATTCCTCGTGATTCACGTGGTCGCCTCTTCTTGCATGATTGAACTCAAGACACAAAGGACATAGGCGAGAGACAACTTCCTATACTGAGATTAAAGATATGTCTTGCATTTGTTACTTTTGGTTACTACTAATCAAAGGTTACAATTATAACTGACTCAAGACTCAATAGACATGAGGTGAGAGACAATTGCTTATACTGAGAGTGAGGACAGGAGATAACTGCCTATACTGACAGTGAAGATGAGTCTTGCAATTGTAAACTTTGGTTAGTACCAACCTAAGGTTATAATTGTATGTCTCACCTCATGTCCTTTGAATCTGGCCAAAACAGTGGCAACATAAACTTGATTTTCTGGTTTATCAGTTTAGGGCTCATTTTCAATGAAAGACTTCAAACAAAGCTTTAACTGCTTGGAGAGTATATTATTATTATTATATATTTCGATATATTTTTTTTTGTTTTAGCGTTATGCATTAGTAGAAACATATATAATCCTCAATTTGATATTTCTGATCTACATTCTTATATCAAAACCTCCAAGTAAAAGGTATTTTAGGAATGAGCACTGGGATGCCTGTGCTTGTTATGTTTTTTGAGATTTGAACTACTATTGCACTTGTAGCTGCAATGTGTACACTGATAAGGTCTCTCAGCTGTGTGTGTCCTTTTATGGACTTTAAGAGAATTAACAAAGTTAGATCTAAAACTACATTTCTCACAAAGATATGGCTTCTCATTTGTATGCACCCTTTTGTGTTTAATTAAATTTGATGATATTTTACAAGAATAATTACAATTGGGATAGTTACAGATATACTGTTTATGTTCTATGAGGTGTTTTCTATGTTCTTTTGAGCTGTAACTCCTGGAATCAAATAAAAAAAATAATATTAGCATAAGGAAAAAACTGATGCAATACCTATGTACAGTGGTAAAAAAAAAATTACAAGGTGTCATATTTAAACATAGTATTTATACTATGACATTACACATTATACTATTTTTAGTTTAGATTCTCTTTCTCCAGAAATTTTAGCAAAGTACTGTAATCCAAAAGTCTTTTTAGAAGATAATGACTGATAAATAAATGACTTTTTTTAAAGTGTCTGAAAAGATTAAATATATCATTCATTTAATTTTAATTTTTTTTTCATGAGATGAAATGGATAATAATTTGTTTAGCTGGAACCAGATATCTTGCTGCGGAATAGCTCGTCAAACATTGCAAATTGCCTGTACAGAATATACCAACTATAGAAAAAGAAGAAACTGAATAATAAACTTACCACACATAATGGTCTTATTGTAAGCTCAATTAGAACACTTTCGAACTTTTTAAGCATTCTAACTAATTATTTTTTTAACTCACCTAAATAATTGTTAACACAGATTACATTACTAAAAAACCTATAGTAACTTAGTCTAGTGTCACAATTTCTTACAGGTAAGCACCTTTTGAGTTATTTACTGCTATGCATCATTTGTTACAATTTGATAAATTTAAGTGTGTGTTGACTTTACTTAGACTTTATAAACACACTGGTCCACATAAGAATAGGCTACTTGACTTATATCAAATATTATGCAACAAATTGTTGAATCATATAGCATTTCTTTGTAAGTTCAATTTGAAATTTCTGTTTTTTATTTTAAACTTGAAATGTTGAACACAACTTATGTTACATTGCATAATTCATGAGAAACTAAACATCATTTGTTTTTATTTGTAAAACTCTTATTCTACATTAAAAATTGCTTGCTTGTAACAAAACTATTGTGAATGCCTGCGTTGTGAATGTTTTTGCATTCATGAAAGTTGCAATAAAACTACAATTACACTTATTATGAACATCAGCTATAAGAAATTAGTCATAAGTGTGATTACAAATTCTTGTTTACATATTGCTTGACAACAAATGACAGATAATCTTTACACCAATACAGCGGACAGTGTTTTAGTATTGACTAGAACTTGATTTTTTAATTAAAGTTTTGTGTTGTTGTCTCAAAAAAAGTTTTTTTTTTTTGGTTTTGCAGAACAATAATATACCTCATAAGATTCTCTTAAAAAATGTCAACTAGCCTATTGAAATGGGATTAAAATTAAGTTACTAATAAATTTTGACTGTTTATGAGGACACTGTTAGTTTGATAGGTTGTTAGTTTAACAGGTTGCACAGTATAACTAAAACCAACCAGACTACCAAACTTTATTATTATTAACCAGGAGGTCCTTTAGAGCTAGATAGCTAATGTTTAACTTATGTAATGTAATTCCAATAAACCCAAATAAATACATACAATATTTTTATGCTGCAGTACAGTGGTAAACATGTAAATGCAATGTAATTGTAGTACAAGATAGAAAATCTAGCTCAATATAATTTTAAGACTACCTATTAATAGTTACATATCTGACTCTGACAAAGATAGGTATATAATCTATTAGTCACTAACTGTAAGAAGAAGAATTACCAACTTACCTATAAGAACAAAGTGAACATGTAATTACATTGTCTTCAGAAATATCAATTTCAAGAGGATCTTCTGATTGATCATCCAAGCAAAAAACTGTGCCCTTAGTACCAATTTCGTTTATAGTTTTCCTTTCGTTTAATATTTGAGCTATTATAATCGATCTAGGTTGTGGGCCGAATTTAATAATGTTTGTCATTGCAGGTCTCCCACTTTTATTTGATATTTTCTCGATGGATGCAGGGAAATAAACATGCAAAGGATTTTGATTATTCATCTTATGCAAATAAAAAAAATATATACTTATAATATGGTTACTGTTACTTTTAAGATGCGACGTAGTATAAAATCCTTATTATATTTGGAGCTTCATAACTTTGGATATACTTTCAACAGACTATGAGTGTAGGTTGCGGTGAACTACCAGTCCGTTTTGTGTGAACTTCTTTTTGATGCACGTAGGTAACGTATATTTTCTTGTAATAACCAGCACAACATAAATACGTCTAAGGTAGGTAAATAAACAATATAGTATAAATAACGATACAATTTATATTACTATACTCTTTGCAACACAATGAGTCCAAGAATCACAGATATCTAAACATTTCCTTTCCTTGAAACTCGGTAACCTGGCCAATAGAAGATTATACCATAGACGGAAGACTTCTAATCCTGGCCTCGAGTGGCCACATGAGATAAAGAAATCAAGTGACGTTTAGTTTTTCTATTGCTATATGAATTCTTATTAACTCGATTCGTGTAAAGGTATTAGGTACGTAATTTGAAAAAACTTACTGCCTATTTGGATGAACGCTGAACATACGAAAATTGTATGCATTTTGAAAGTGTAAGTTGCCAGTATCCCGTAAATGACAGTACATATTCAGAAACGTCTGGTGACTGGGTACGAATGGGTTGGGATAACGTTCTTGATAAATTCTACGCGCTTCCCGCGCATTGGAGTTATCGCTTCCATATGCCATTACAATGCCCTCATATACCTCATTGGTAAATAAAGTCTTTACACCAACAAACAAACGTATCAAAAATAACAAGAACTCAATAAAACTTCTGATAACAAAAAACGAAGTTAACGGAAACAGGCGTAAGCGCAAATAGCACGTAACACAGCAGACGCAGTTAAGTTTCGACTAAATAAAAAGGGATTCTTTCACTCACGCGTAGTCGTCTACGGTGTTCCGAAAGTGAAAAGAGAAAAGATATAATAAAAGTGTGCTAGATTATCATTATTTCCTACTTTGTGAACTGCCACCACCGCGTAGGGCGCTTTCCTCCTAGATTCAAAGAGAGAAAGATAGCCGTAAATACCTCGCACGAATGAGAAAAAATCTACCTGCTTTGTGTAACCATCCCAGTAATAAGCTGTCTCATTATTATCACCTTTGCATTGATAAATTTCGCAAAACAATTTTATTTCCAGAATTTTGTTGAAATAATCTGGCTAAGTAAAAAACAACTAATAACACTGATTACGAAAAAGATATCAAAGCAAAACTACATATGGTTAGAAAGCTCATACTCTAGAGATATTTCAGGAAATCAAAAGTTTTCGATCACTTTTAGTTTTTTTAATGCAACGCAGAGTTGACCTTTAAAAGCTTTTATCTCTTTTTAAGTTTAAGGGTCCAATACTTTGTTTCTTGCAATAACCTGCAACAAAATTTTAACTCTAAAAGATCCTACCAAGATTCTAATAAAAAAATCCAGATCTGTATAGCCTAGAGTAAAGCCAGAGTCTAGGTTAGTGATGCGTTCCTCACTCGTGAGGTGCCTCATATGAGGTACTCGTGACGGAAAATTGAAAGAGTTACTCAAATTTTGACATTGAACCACCTCATTGTCCTCATTCGCTCTTCGTTCCTCGTTCTCGCGTGCAATAGCCGCGCTATCCGCTTTGTGCGTGAGGTGTGACGGAGTGATGAGTGAGTGAGTCGATTACTACCGTTAGTAGATAAATGAGTGAGGGTGTGAGAGACGATTTTGCGAGTAAGTGAACCATTAGCCAAGGAATTTATTGTATAATGTTGACATTTATTTAAACTAGCTCTTCCTCGTAGCATGCGGCATCAATTGAGTGTTGCTCGAAATTATGAATTATGCGATAGTATGAATGTGTAAAGTTTTGTAGCATATTATTTAGATAATGCAGAAACATAAAAATCATAACACGAAATAAAATTCGAAACAAAACCTATTATTATTATACTTCTACGAATAAAGTTGGTAATTGAGTGTCATTTTGTTTATTTAGGTGCTTAAATCTTATGAGTGAAAGATAATTATGAGGCCTCTTTTTTTTTTGAGGCGCGCTGCCTGTGAGGTGAAAACTAGCCGCTCACGTGTCAAGCAAATCCTCACCTCAAATGAGGTGTGCTTCACTAGCACCTCGCGAAGGAAAATGAGGTACTCCCTCATCCTCATATAAAACTGACGAGTTACCCATTACTAGTCTAGGTCAAATCTTTGGCGCTGAGTATATAGCTGATGACCTCCGCTTCCCTTCATTTTTGTATGTTCAACGCTAGAACTACTGTGTATATTTAAAAAATGATTCCGTTACTGTATCTGCCCAAAATTGCATAAGCAAATTGAATACGATAACAAAGTTAAGTTGCTGGTTATAAAGTAAGATCAATAATACTTAGAAGTATGACATTACAAATCAAGAACAAGAGCAAAGTTATCATTGAAAATAAAACAAATCAGTTTTCAGTACAATTTGTTTATTTAACTTTTTGACCTTAAAGTAATTTATTGTACATGTTTTATAACTTTTCTTTTGTTCCAAATGATTTTGTGGCGCCATGAATGGTTAGTATAGGTAATCTATTTATCTCCCCTCCAACTGTATCCTTACGTTGTCATCGTGTGGGGGTTTGCGCGGGTCAATGATCCCTGGGGCTGTGCTGGTAGAACAACTCATGCCGGATTGGCCCAGGGGGAGACTCCAGACTAATCAGGATACCCTGTGGGACTCTTTCCAAGGTCACTCAGAGTTGCTCCGCTGTCCTCAGCGGCCTCGGCGTGCACTCACACTGCCTCCGAGCAGGCATTTGGAGATTTTATCTCGATGCCACCGTCGGCATATCGTAATCCCGAAAGGAGTCTCGCTGCTTCTATTGGGAGCGAGGGTCTTGGCTTAGCTGTCCGGACTGCGAGGAAGAAAACCTCTATAAAAAATTACCCTGAATCCCGTGTTCTGGTGCGAGACTGATGGGTGGTTCAGTCGCAAGCGCACTCCCAGCCGGGGTACCTGCGGACCCCTCGGTTGGGAATAAATCTACGCTTGCCCGGGTATTGGGGATCTCTGCCTGGGTGGACATCTAGTTCTCCCCTACTCGTGGGAGTAGTTATGGAGCATATAAATGAAATTAATAATAAAATAAAAAATGAAGAGAGGAAGAAAAAAAAAAGGAAGAAAAGAATAAGAAGGCGGACGAGACCTCGTCTCACTAAGAGGAGGTTTTAACCGAGACGCCTATAGTGGAGGTGCTCCCAGAAGTCAATATGTCTTCTGGGAGCAAGAGAATATCGGAGCGAGTACGTTCCAGGGCCGCCAGTTCCGCAGCTGACTCGGCCGAGGAGATGGAACTGGAGCCCCGCGAATCAGAAAGTCGCAAATGCCGACGGGATGAGGACGGCGATACGTCACAGCATACGTTGCTGCCGAGCAGCAGGCGTGGTAGATCACGCACACCGGCCACGACGGGTTCCGTTTTTTCCGGGGCGGAAGGATACGTCAGAGGGCGAAGAGAGGGTAAAATTATTAACAGATCTCCTTCTAAAAATCCGTCCGCCGGTAAAAAGGGGTTCTGACCCTCTTACTCCGGTGGATTTGAAGGAGAGGACGAATGCCATCATCCAGAAAGTGGCCACCAAGTCCACCAACCTTAAGGGCTCTTTTGTAAGGGCCCTGAAGGACTCCTCCTCGGCCGTGTCGGAGGCCATG
Source organism: Tyria jacobaeae (assembly GCA_947561695.1). Lineage (NCBI taxonomy): Eukaryota > Metazoa > Arthropoda > Insecta > Lepidoptera > Erebidae > Tyria > Tyria jacobaeae. Next base: position 9,588,816 of record OX387208.1, on the reverse strand, counting down.
GAAGGCCTTATTCAAGATGTCTCAAATCTGCAACAGGCAAACGATCGCCTAACGGCAGCTAACAGACGCCTGGCACAGCAGGTTGTTGAGCTTAATGATCAGTTCGCCCAGTTCCGCGCCGGGACGAGCGATGTTGGCACACAGAAAGCAAAGCCTGTTGCAGAACAACCTGCCATCTTACCCACCCCGTCCCCAGTCTCTGATGCCCACTTGCGTCAAATTATAGACGCAGTGTGGCGGATAATGGACGGGTGCCTAGCGAGACTGGAAGCAAGGCTGCCTCAAGCGCCCATTGTTCGGCTACCGCTCGCTGCGGCGAAAACCAATAAAAAGGCCACATCAGCTCCGACGCTGCTCCAAGTCTCCGGTGGCCGCGTCGCAATCTCATACGCGGCAACTGCACCGAGGACAAGGCGAACAACTAGGTACGCTAGGCTGGTACGAGGCAACGTCGCAGTTCCCTCCGCTCCCCTCTCCAACATCTAGAGGTAAGAGCACCCCTAGCGCTCCCTCTGGTGCTGCAGCTGTCTCTGCTCCCTCCACGTCTGCCCCCATTAATGATGGGTGGCAGAAAGTTGAAGGAGGCAAGAAGAAGTGGTCCCCAAACCAACACAAACAAAAAGGCCTCCAAAGGTGCAGCCTTTGCTTCTCAGGCATCGCCGGTGGCAGTCGCCGCCACAAAAAAGGCTAGGAAACTGCAGGCGCCCAAAACGGCAGCTGTGGTTGTCACTGTGTTGCCTGAGGCGTTATCCTACGCGGTTGTTTTTAAGAAGGTCCAGGATAGCCTAGGTGGTGAATTGGGGGCCTCGGGTGTGAGGCTGCGCCTTGCATAGACGGGGGCTCGAGTTTTGGAGTTTCCCGGTGCTGAAGGTGCAGAGACGGCCGACGTCGTTGCGGAGAAGCTGCGGGGAGTTTTTGCAGCTTCAGATGGTGTCAAGGTCGTTCGGCCCACCAAGTGCGCGGTGGTGCGCATTTCGGGCCTGGTCGACTCTGTGACGGTGGAGGTTGTACGTGTTGCCATTCGAGAGAAGACGGGGTGCAACGCAGACATCATCAGGGTTGGCACCATCCGCCCCGGTCCAGGTGGTCCTGGCGCGGCGTGGGTTAGTTGTCCCGTGGCATCAGCCAAAATCGTGGGTGATGCTGGCAATATCCTTATCGGTTTTGTGAACGCCAGAGTCACAGTTCTGGCGGCGAGACCGATAAGGTGTTTTAAATGCCTATGGTCAGGACACAAGTCGTCAACGCGTCAAGTGTGGAAGCTGTTTTGACTGCAGCGGACTCTACTTCCGCTGCGGTCGACCGGGGCATAGAGCGGCAGAATGCTTCGCCGCCCCTCACTGCACAGCGTGCGCGGCGGGTAATTTACCCGCCAATCACCAGATGGGGCAGGTTGGCTGTAAGCCTCCTCGCACATCTCCGCAAACATCGTATCGGCTAGCCAATCAGCCCAGGCTGCCACAGATGCCAATCGTGCGTTGTCGCCGTGAAGGAGGCTGTAGAGACGATCCAGTAATGGACCACGTCTCCAGCCTCCTTGTCCAGACGAACTTGTACCACTGTGCCGGCGCGCAGGACCTCTTACTGCAAACCATGGCAGAGTGGTCTATTGGTGAGGCCGTAGCCGCGGAGCCCTATTATGTTCCTCCCCGCCCAAACTGGCTGTGTGATCGGGACGGCTCCGTGGCAGTCGTCGGCTCCACGGCAGCTCATTCCCCGCCCTAGTCACTAAGAGACAAGGTACTGGATATGTTGCCGCTGAATTGAGGGGGATTACCATTTATGGTATCTACTTCTCCCCTAACCGGAGTCTGAGTGATTTCGAGGTGTTCCTAAATAACCTGGAGACCTCAATACGGCGACTAGCGTCTGGGCACGTTCTAGTGCTGGGGGACTTCAACGCCAAGTCCGTTGCGTGGGGTTTCTCCAGGACGGACGCACGGGGCGACGCTGTCAAAGAGTGGGCAACATCAGTGTGCCTCTGTCTTCTAAACAGAGGCACCACCAACACGTGCGTGCGACAGCAGGGGGGGGGGTCGATAGTGGACCTTTCGTTTGCTACCCCTGTTCTTGCCGCAAGAGTAAGGCACTGGCGTGTCCTGGAAGAGGTTGATACGCTCTCGGATCACCTTTATATCCGATTTTTTTTAAATAAAAAAAAGGTTATCTATTTATCTCCCTCAACTATATCCTAATGTTGTCGTCATGGAGGGCTTGCGTGGTTCAATGATTTCTGGGACTATTCCGGTAGAGCCTCCGGTAGAGCACTCATGCCGGATTAGCCCAGGGGAAGACTCCAGACTAAGCAGGATACCCTGTGGGGCCCTTCCGAGGGTCACTCGGCACTAGGACGGGCTCGGCGTGCCACCGAGCAGGAAACCTTACACTGCCACCGAGCAGGCAACAGGGACATGGTCTCCCTACACCGTCGGCATATCATGATCCCGAAAGAAGCATCGTGGTTAAGTAGCACGGTTTCGATCGGGGGCGAGGGTCTCGGCTTAGCCTCCCGGACTGCAAGGAAGGAAACCTCTATAAAAAATTACCCCGAATCTCGTGGTCTGGTGCGTGACCATGGGATGTATGGCTGATAGGTTGTTCAGTCGCGAGTGCAGTCCCAACCGCAGGATGCCCCATCTGTGGACCCCTCGGTTTAGCACAAATTTACGCGTGCCCGGGTATTAGGGATCTTTGCCCGGGTCGTCTTTTATTTCTCCCCCACTCGTGGGAACAATTATGGATTCTAAAATAAACACCAAAAATAAAAAGAAGACGGTAAAAGAAGAAAGAAACGTTTAAAACTTGGAACGTGAAGACTGTGCTACACCAAGTATCACGCCAATAATAATGGAGCCCCAAGAAATTGCATTGGCCTCTGGGAGCAGTAGATGGTCTCAGCGCTATCGTAACAGGGCAGCTGTGTCAACGGAGGGGGTGGGTGACTCGGATTCTGATTCCGGATCGTCAATGAACGTATTCTTTGGTACAGAGCGTCGCAACTGCTGAAACTGGTGCTCTTGGCAAAACCAGGACGGCCTGCTTATTTGGTCACGGCCTACAGGCGCATTGTGTTGCTGGACGAGCCGTGTAAATTGTTTGAGAGAGTACTCTCTGCTCGCATGGAGAGAGTTCAGGTCAGGGCGCTCAACGGTTGACGCTGTGTTGAGCCTGAGGGCTGTGAGTGAAGAGGCGGTGAGCAATGGCGACGTGCTGTTGGCTGTATCTCTAGACATCGCCAACGCATTTGCATTGCATTGGGGCCTCTCTGATGCAGCTAAATGGCAGACTACCAAATGCGTTTAGCCATGGGGTGTCACAATACCTGAGGCAGCTGGTGGCACACTACTTAGAGGAGCGTACCGTCATGTACGAGGACCGAGAAAAATTTAACACATCCTCCCATGACATGCGGTGTCCCACAGGGGTCGGTTCTTGGACCACTTCTGTGGAACATGGGGTACCACTGGGTCCTTCGTGGGGAATTGCCCCTTAGGCTTGGCATGATCTGTTACGAAGACGATACACTCGTCACAGCCCGCGGGGCTAATATCCACCAAGCTGCACGTTTGGCCACCCGAGGAGTCTGCCTGTTGGTCGATCGTATAAAGGCACTGGGCCTACGGGTGGCTCTGGAAAAGGCGGAGGCCCTTTTATTTCACGGTCTCCGTCGTGGTTTACCGCCCGGTGCCTCGATAGAAGTTAACTCGGTCTTTGTACCGATTCGGGCCCAGTTGAAGTATCGGGGTGATCCTAGACGGGAGGTGGTGCTTCGATGAACACGTTTAGCAGACCGCTCCAAGGCTGGTCGGTGCTCCTTGGGCGGCTTCTGCCCAATTTGGATATGCCCAGCATCGCCACAAGACAGCTATATACGGGGGTCATCCGGTCAATGGCACAGTATGGTGCACCAGTGTGGGCGGAGGCTTTAACCGCCGAGAATAGGGCGTACCTATTGCGCCCTCAGAGAGTCATGGTGGTTAGAGCCATACGTGGATACCGCACCGTATCAAGGGCGGTGTGCGCGTTGGCGGGAACTCCCCCGTGGGATTTGGAGGTGGAAGTGCTCGCTGAAGTTCATCGGCGGACGGCTGAGTTCTAGCCAGTGTTGGTAGTCGACCCCCGCCCGAAGAGGTACGCGAGTGGCGCCCGCCGAGCCACGATGGCTCGTTGGTCGTCCCGGCTGGAGACTCTACGTGCTGGATTTTCCTTCCGGCTGACACAGGTACTTTTCGGACATGGTTGCTTTGCCAAGTACCTGCACTCTGTTGCCAGGAGGGAAATTGAGTCCCGCCTGTCACCACTACGACTGCAGTGAGGAATTGGCCCAGCACACGTTTGCAGTTTGCCCAGCGTCGGGACCTCACTGCAGTCATCAGAGAGGATCTGTCGCTGCCGGCCGTCGTACGTCATGGCCGTCACGTCGTCCATGGCCGTCACAGTGAAGGAAGGTACAACAGTGATTATAAACACAGTACTTACAGTTATACATGAATTAAGCTAAGTATTCATACCACCTGCCAGCTCATTTGCACAATTTAATATCACAACAATAAAGTTTGCAACTGTCACTGTAAACTATAACAATAATGCCCCAACTAGCAGAAATTCAGCAAGCACAGAGCAGCCTAGAAGATAGCTTCTCCAAGAGGATGGCTGATTTGGAGTCACAGATGCAATCCGGAGGGAACAGCAAGGAGACTGTTGCAAGGGTTGCCGAGGAGTTTAGAACTTTTCGGGAGCTAATGTTCACCATGTTGGGCCTCTTGCGTAAACAAATAAATGAGTGTGTCAAGATGGTAGATGTAATGGAGACCCGGCATCGCCATAAGACACTCATCTTCTTGGGAATTCCTGAAGCAGTCAAGGAGGATTGTGGTAAGACCATGCTTGACATCATTAACAACAAAATGGGTCTCAAAGTTGTCTCTCCACCAAACATCACAATCTGTCACCGCATTGGTAGTCCATCCATTGAACATCGACGGCCTATATTGGTCAGATTTTCTTCGGCAGAGGTAAGAGTTGCTATCTGGAAGGCGAAGACGGCTTTGAAGGGGTCCGGCTATGCGGTAAGAGAGTTCTTGACTAAAACTCGACAGACTGCTTTTAACATGGCTCGACAACATTTCGGCATGTCAGCTTGTTGGACACAGGATGCCACTATAGTTATCAAGGCCCCCGACAATAGCCGTCACAAAATAACATCTTCGGACGAGCTGAAACCATTAGTTGCCAAATATCCCAAGGCAGTATCCACATCCAATGTCAGTTCGGGTACAACCACGAAAAGTTTGCAGAGACACTGATTCTACTTTAGTTTACATCAAACATAAACATCAACGTTTTGAATTCAACAACAGTTGCAATATACACAAAAAGTTGTAATATACCTTCAACATAAATATTGTAACTATACAATTCGAAGTGACAACTATGGTATCTGTCAATGTCAAGTCCCCGTTTAGTCGTCGTTCGCAACCGAAATTGGGTGCGTTCGTAAACTTATAACTCCATAACAGATCTGTAATCTTGCCTTCACCTTTTTCTCGAATAATATTGTCTGTATATTTGTATATATATGTACCTGTATGGGAGTATATATAATATAATTAAGTATAATAATTGTGTAAATGCATTTTACTTTATTTATGTTGCAATGACGTTTCGTAATTGTTACACATTTTATTTATAAAAACATTTGAGACATTTAAGAAAACAGACAGATTTATCATTTATTATGTTCCAATTCAGCTTCTGTTTAATTTTCTATTATTGCGGGGTATATATAACTTGTACTTTTACTTTTGTATTTTTTCTTTTCTTATTACTTTTATTCTTTTTTTAGATTGTAACGGCTGGCAGGTTTTTTAGATTGTAACAGGTGGTGCAAAAATAGATTAAACCAACTTCGGTATATTTATTGTACCTACTTACTACATAGCATATTAATAACTTTGTAATATTTAAATAAGTTTATTTTATACCTTATAATTAAGTCTATTTTATACCATATAATTAAGTTAATTTTATAACATATAATTAAGTCTACTATATAAGTCATACTCCGCTGTTTATATATGTGTTAGTATTTTTGTAATGAGCGATGGTGATGAAGTGTTCTATTCTGCTAACGAGTCTTCTGAAGATGATAGTTTCAGTTCCCTGACAGAAACACACCTCCAACTCTTCTACTACTGCGGAATTCCTGTTTCTAGAGGTTTGTGTCAGGGGTGTTAGTGTCGTTCTAGGCGTAGTCTATTGCCCTCCCGTTGTTAACTACTTCTCCAGTCTGGAAACAGTTCTGGAATCTTTAGGGTCGGAATACTCGCACCACATCATCATGGGCGATTTTAATACAGATGTCCTAGCACCTAACTCTCCTCGAACACGTCATCTCCTTGATACCATCCACTCAGCCTGTCTTCATGTCCTACCTCTTCAAGCTACTCACCATAACTTTGATCATCAAGATACCTGGCTTGACCTTATGCTTACCTCTGCTCCCAATCTTGTCTACCCATGGCCAGCTTCCTGCTCCTGGTTTTTCCCATCATGACCTGATTTTCTGCTCTTACGTCCTGAAAAGTCCCAAACCCTCTCCCAAATTTTTAACTATGCAGAACTATGGACGTATGGATATTACAAAGCTATGCACGGATGCTTCTAAGCTAGACTGGAAGAACGTCGTAGAGGCTACCCATCTGGATTACAAAATCAGCTTTTTTAATAACACTTTAATTAACCTTTATGACACCCATGCTCCTATTAAGAGGGTAAAATTGAAGCGTCCGCCAGCTCCGTGGATGACGATGGAAGTACGAATGGCGATGAGATGCAGGGACCGGACTTTCATAAAATTCATAAAGAATCGCTGTGAGGACAAATGGAATATCTATAAGACTGCCAGGAATCGGTGTAACCAGGTGAACACAATGCAAAACGCCGACACATTCTACAAAATATAGAGGCTTCATCTCCTTCTAGTATCTGGAAGTTTCTTAATACGTTGGGTATTGGCAGAACACAGCGCACTGAGTTTCGGACGACAGTTGGTTTGAATGATATCAATCATCATTTCTCATCTTCAACTCAACTGGATTGTCAAACCAAATGTCGGACCCTGGACCATATTGCTGGTCTTACCAGACCCAATATTGACTACTTCAATTTTTCTCCAGTTGCTTCTGAGGACATCAAAAAGATTATCCTATCCATCCGTTCCAATGCCATGGGCTGTGATGACATTAGCCGAAGGATGATAGTCACTATACTGGATCATGTCATTGAAGTCATAGCTTACATCATTAACTTTTCTCTCGACTCTGGAACCTTCCCTTCTGTCTGGCGTAAAGCTTACATTATCCCGTTACCTAAAAAAAATAACCCATCTTTTCCAGAGCATTACAGACCTATTTCTATTCTTCCCTTTTTATCCAAAGTCCTGGAAGCCTGTGTACATAAACAGCTCTCACAGTTTGTCTTCAAACACAACCTCCTAAGTCCTCTACAGTCGGGCTTCAGACCCGGTCACAGCACTACTTCTGCACTCCTTAAAGTGACTGGCGATATTAGGAAGGGCATGGAAGGCACCAAGGTCACTGTTTTAGTCTTGATTGACTTTTCAAATGCCTTCAATACCGTCAGTCATGAAGTCCTGCTGTCCATCCTAAAACACTTGATGATCTCCTCAGAAGCTCTGGAATGGTTCTCCACTAATCTTCACGGACGACAACAGTGCATACGCGTTGATGACAAGTCATCAGATTGGTGTGATCTTTACACTGGCGTCCCTCAAGGCGGTATTCTATCTCCACTATTGTTTTCAATGTATATTAATCTCATTACTCTAGACCTTCAGTGTGCGTATCACCTGTACGCTGACGACTTGCAGCTTTACACACATGCCAGCATTGATGAGATACCGCAAGCTATTGATAAAATCAACAATAACTTAGAATTCATAAAATGTTGGTCAAAGAGGTTCGGTTTATCCGTAAACCCTACCAAATGCCAGGCGATAGTTATAGGCAGCAAACGCATTATGTGTAGGATTGATACCACCTCCATCTCGCCTATTGTTCTCAATGGCTCAGTCATACCCTTGAACTCGGCAATTAAAGATCTGGGGTTGCATATTGACACAACGCTTGATTGGCAAGCCCAAGTAACTCATGTAAGTCAGAAAGTTACTAGAAGTCTCCGAAATTTATACCATCTCAAAAATTTCCTTCCCACTAATACCAAAACTATTCTAGTGCAATCCCTTATTATTCCTATAATCGACTATGGTGATGTGTGCTATTTCGACCTGAATGCAGACCTTCTCAACAAACTAGACCGTCTTCTCAATAACTGCATTCGATTTATTTTCAATCTTCGCAAGTATGACCACGTGTCTGCTTTACGCTCCGAGTTAAAATGGCTCCCTATTCGCCAACGCCGAAATCTACGTGCATTAACTTCCCTCTTCTCCTTTCTTAACTCTCCGTTTCCACCACATTATTTGGCTCCCTACATTCGGTTTCTATCGTCAAATCACGACAGAAATCTTCGTTCCACTCACAACAATCTTCTCTTATGTCCCCCTCATAACTCTGACTTTGTTAACTCTTCCTTCTATGTCCAATCAGTCCTACTCTGGAATGCACTACCACTCGAAATCGGGATGTCCACTAACCGCTTCACTTTTAAGAGGAGGGTACGTGACCTCCTGTTTAATCAGTTGGCAGAAATTTCAAACCCTTAGTACATATTTACCAGACTTTTATAGTGTTTATTATATGCGTTGTATGTAGGTATATGTATATAAGTTTGTATTTATTAATATATATGTATATAGGTATATATTAGTATATGATGTATGAAAGTAATATATGTATATAATTAGATCATATTTTATAATAATTAAACTGGTACCTCTCTCATCTATTTGCACCTACTACCATTTATTTTTGCCACACCCCAAGGTTGACTGGGAGAGAATGCCTGAGGCATTAAGTCCGCCTTTGTACAAAATGTGCTATAAGTCGAAATAAATAAATAAATAAAAATGTCGACTACAGATTTTAGACGATTTTTTCGGAAGGCAGTTTGCTTAACCTGTTGAATTAATCTACTTTCTGCCAATTTTGTCATCGTCATCGAATAACATAGTTATAAGTTAATAATAAGTATTCGTTAATTTCCATAAATGTGGGAAAATAACCCTAAAAGAAGTAGCAGCACTAAACTGTTGGTGGAGAATTTTATATGTTTTCTGTAGATATTAGTTATTGAGTCTCCTTTGGATTGCTGGCAGCTTTGAATAAATACGAGTAAGTTTTATATATATCAAATGTTTTTAAAATGGAACTAATTATAATGTGAAGCTAAATTGTATTGTCTTCTGAAGTATTGATGTAGTACATTGAGGGTAGGTGGTAAAATTAGTAATGTGAGGGTTTTGATTTAATAGAAAAGTGTTTTTTACAACGGAATGTTTTGGTGAACTATATATGTAACCGAGTTTTGATTTGTGTATAATGAAATAAATTCAGGTTCTAGAAATGAAGTACGTTTAATTTAAAAGGAATCCCAGAGACTTTATACCTTATACAGGTTACGGGCATAGCACGCTTCAACTGCGTAAAGACCAGATTGAAATAAAATATGAATTTTTGAACTATTTCCAAGCAAATTAATATGAAGACCTAAAATTTAAAAAAAAAGGAACATTAGAAAATTCAAAATGGCGGACCAAATACTAAAATTAAAGATGAAAATAAGAAAGAATTTATAAAGAGGAAAACTTGGCATTGAGAGAGGAGGTGCAGATGTAACCTTTGATAATGACGATATGTTAGAATCTGGTCGAGTTCAGCGCCAAGAAAAAACAAGCTTATGCGTTTTAAACAAAGTCTCCATTCCTTCTCCTTCCTACTCTTCAGAACACTCAACTGCCACTACAGGATAGGCTTAGTATTCTGGGTATGGACATTTGCCGGGATCTTAATCCAATTGATTACATCGAAAGCGTCACTAAGGCGGCCTCGCGGATGCTCGGTGTATTGAACAAGGTGAGACGGTTCTTCTGGCCCGGGCATCTGTGTCTTTTATACAAAATCCAGGTTCGCTCCTGCGTGGAGTACTGCTCTCATCTTTGAGACGGCTATTGCTTGACTCTCTCGATCGGTTGCAGCGAGGCGCAGTCAGCATTATAGACTGTCCTGAGGTCACCCGGTCTCTTAAGCCTCTGCAGTTGCGTAGAGATATCGTCCCTACGGCAGTTCTCCATCTCCTACATCACGGGGAGTGTTCTGACGAGCTCTTCCAATTGGTCCCACCTTCTCCGTTCCTCTGCAGGTCTACACGTGCTGGCCTGAGGGGTCACCGTTTGAGAGTCGAAAATATACGATCCCGAACTAAACGGTTTGGCTCTTCTTTCCTGTGCCAATCGATGAAAGCTTTGAATTCACTACCAGCGAATGTGTTACCTTCCCATTTTGATCCCGGGTCTTTTAAGCGGGGTGTGGAAAAGCATCTCACCAGGCCGCAATAGAGTGGGTCAGAATGCTACATTGACTAGACAGTCAATGAGGATGGTGACTACCACACTTGAACTCCACTTGCTTTCCATCAAGAAATACACTATACATAAAAAAAAAATTGAAGTTAGTAGTAGTTAGTAGTTTTAGATACTTGAACAAAAGTAAAAGGGAAGTTAAGGGTGATTTATATCGTTTGTTTAAAGATATTTTGATAAATGATAGGAATACTGATGAAGAAATTTTAAATACTTGAAGAAATGTAAAAGGGAAGTTAAGGGTGGTTTAGATCGTTTTTTTTCAAGAAGATAATTTTGATAAACGTAGATGATAGTGACGTGAGAGATGTTAATAATTCGGATGGCCTGGTTATAAAAATCGAGGGGATGTTGGTGGAGAATTTTATAAGTTTTGTGTAGATATTGCTTTGAATAAATACGAGTAAGTTTTATATATGTCAATCATTTTCAAAAAAGAACAAATTATAATGTAAAACTAAATTGTTGTTTTATCTAATGAACTCATTGTAGTACATTGAGGATAGGTGATGAAATTTGTAATGTAAGGGTTTTGATTTAATAGAAGTGCTTTTTATAACGAAATGTTTTGGTAAACTATACTCGTATACTGTAAGCAAGTTTTGGTGTGTATGTTGAAATTAATTCATATTCTAGAAATGAAGTAAATTTTATTTAAAAAGGATCCCAGAAACCTTATACTTTAAACAACAATTACAATTAAATAAATTTATTATCCAAAAAGAGTAAATTGAGTTGAACATTTACTCTTTTTGGATAATAAATTTATTTAATTGTCAGCGATTACCTTGAACCTCACCTTCACTTTCATTTTATTTTCAAAGCAAGATACAAAGAAGATTTAATGTTTCAAATACAAATTCAACGACAAGATTTGCCAGGGGTTTTACTGGTGCCTTGTTTTTAAAAGAAATATACACCATGTTCGAGATACCAACGACATGCTGCAGATTAGCAGCATCCATTGCTATGCAGACGATAGCACGAGTGATGCCCTTTACACCGGCCGCGCTAACATTTCTCGGGTAAACGTCATCGAAAGCCGATCCAAACTTGTGTCTGAAATCGAAACTTCTTTATCAAAAGTTTCAGATTGGGGTCGACTTAACCTAGTCCAATTTAACCCCACGAAGACACAGGTTTGCGCGTTCACCGCTAAAAAGATGCCATTGGTCGTATCACCTCAATTTGAGAGCACTTCCCTAACTGCATCAGCCAGTATCGGAATCCTTGGCGTCGATATATCAAGCGAAGTCCAGTTTCGCGGTCACTTAGAGAGTAAGGCCATATTAGCCTCGAAGAAGCTTGGTGTGCTAAACAGATCGAGACAGTATTTTACTCCGGCCCACCGCCTGCAACTTTATAAGGCGCAGGTTCGGCCGCACATGGAATACTGTTCTCATCTCTATGCAGGTGCACCCCAGTACCAACTTCTGCCTCTTGACCGCATTCAACGGAGAGCGACTCGCATCATCGACTGCCAAGATATTTCTGATCGACTTGACACCTTGGCGTTGCGTAGAGATGTATCTTCACTCTGCATCCTCTATCGCTTGTATCATGGGGAGTGTTCAGAGGAATTGTTCGGACTTATACCGGCTGCTGGTTTCCGCCATCGTCCTACGCGACAAAATATCCATCCCCATCACCTGGACGATTGGCACTCCACCACTGTGCGCTTCTCGAGAAGCTTTTTGCCTCGCACAACCAGCTTATGGAACAAATTGTCGCCTGCCGTATTTCCGAACCGATACGACCTTCAAACCTTCAAGAAGAGAGCGTACCTCTACCTAAAAGGCCGGCAACGCACTTGTGACTCTTGAGTTGCGGGTGTCCATGGGCGGCGGTAGTCACTTACCATCAGGTGACCCGCCTGCTCGTTTGCCCCCTATCGCATAAAAAAAAAAAAAAAAAAAAAATACCACTTCAGTAAAAGAAACACCACGTTGAGGATTTGTACCATGTTCCTCATAATATCAAATTCTCACAGTTTTAAACTTGATTACCTTGACCAATCTCCTCGTTTCCAAAAATAATCGAAAAGAAACTAACTTCTCTCAAATTATAAGCAAAAAGCAGGTCGATGTGAGTATCGTATTACGGTTACAAGTCGATCCTCGCTTAAACTATTTATGTAAGTAATCGGCTTATTCCTTTATCTAATGACTAATTATTTTTAAATGTACACGAGGCACACGTCTCTGCATCATCATTAAGATTGATAATTATGTAATATATTTACAGGAAATATAAATAAATAAAGCATATTTCTTTTAAATACTTATTCACTAAATTACTATAGGTAAACCAGAATCTCATGGCCTCAAAAAAAATATATTTATAATATTCATTTGGCAATGTTAGGCTTCATTTTCAGACGAGGGGCGTCGCGCGTTGCGTTGCGCGGCGCACCTCGTGATTAATTCTAACTTAAGGCTTTGTATGACTGCGTTTAAAGGAAAGCGATTTTACACGCGTTTGTTTGAAATGCAGTGTCAATTCGTTGTCACCTTTAGCAGTAACAGATCGTAGCGTGGTCTTCTTTTTCAATTTTCTTTTTCAATTCGTCGAAATCAGTTCACGCAATCAAAAGCTCTGAGGTAATAAACATAAAAAAACAGTTGAATGTGAACCTCCTCCTTTTTGAAGTCGGTTGAAAAGATATATGGCAAGTGACTAATACAATGTACCAGATAGTCGGGCACCAGGGTCTTATGTACTGTAATCATCTGTACCTACATCATTTCGAAGTAAATGATGTAGGTACATTCCACCATTCCCATCAATAAATCTCTTAAAAGATTATTTTAATAGACGACTCCTAAATTTGTTATTACAGTATTCCGCGCTCTCCCCTAGACGGGACTATCGTGATCTCTTACTTGATTAAACAGTTTGGTACAAAAAAGAATAGTAATTCATTCACTTTTCACTGGTTAGTTACCAGTTTTCATCGTTAGTGTTGACTTCCTTTTGGTATTTGTTTAATGTACTCGTATAGAAAGATTATCTTTTTTTAATTTTGAAGACATTTCTCGTTTTTAAGGTTTGCAAGGTCTTCATTTGCTGTGTTTGATGTTGAGTTGTTTACATAGGGTAATTGGTTAAGTTGAAGTATTGATCATTATATTTCTTACACGGAAAGCATGTTTAAACAGTTTTTCTTTCCTGTAAAATTAGTTTCAAAAGTCACAGGTGCGTTGCCGGCCCTTTAGGTAGGAGTAAGTAATGTTTTAACTAATATTCATAATCCCAAAATTAAGATAATAAAAGTATTTCAAGACCAGGTAAGGAAAAAATTCAATTTATGTGACGTTTTCATACAAATTTCATCCACGTATAAACATAATTAGTATGTTGTTCGTAATTATTGGTCTATGCGCTAGTAAAAAGACGGTTACAAAATTGTTGTTGTACTCTGCTAAGACGATTTCCTAAGTTAGTAACTACTAAACTACTATAAATATCGAGATATTTTCATAATCAAACGGTTTAATTAGTATATTACGTAAGCGCTTACAGTTAAAAAAACCTTCTTACTTCAAAATATTCAATATCAACATCAATCATAAGATATGTTACAATTAGATCTGTTATTAATATGTTTAGGTACATATAACAAGACAACCAAAAATAAAAGACTTCTCATTAAAACAACATATTGTTATGAACTGATTTTCCTCAAAAACCAAACCTGTGAGACACAAATGAAAACTAGTAACTTCATTTGATTATAATAATCAATTAGTTACTAATGTCGTAATCGTTTATCAGTATTAGCAGTGGTAAGGTGCTGAGATATGAAAATGATAAAATTGTATATAAATACATTGTTATTACGTATAACATGTCAGAAATTATAATGTATGGAAATATTAACAGGAAAGCACATGGTATATCATTTAGTAATAAAAAATACAAATATACTTATTTTTACAGAATTTTCTACTGTTTCTTCAAAATGTCTTCTGGCAACACAGTTTATACTTGAGCTACATCTGGTACATCTGTAAATCCAAAGCTAAAGAATTTTAGAGTACGAGAATTATCGTAATCAATCCTATGATTTACTATGAAATCCTGAAAATTACTAGTATGATAAATTAAAATACACTCATTTTTAACCCTTTCATATTCTGATTTTTAGAATTTTCTTTTCCAGTGCAAATTGAAAATTTAACTATGCTTAGAGACGCTCTTCATTGTTGGTCTTGTTTGGCCGCCATGTCTGAAGTTCGTTGTGTCTTCGGAGGTCGTGTTGTGCTACTCTTTAATGTTTATAGATTTCAGTGATTTTAGTTGTATAAAGACGATGAATTTATATGAATATTAAATAAATATGATTTAGTTTCTTGTGTGGAGTGACTATTTGATTGGAGCAATTCGATACATTTTGCGTTTGAAGAAGTTACTCTTAACATCGTATTTTTAGTTCATCCGCCATATTGGCGTTAATATTTCTTCGTAAGTCTTTTTTCATAATTTTTAGCTTTACTGGTATTATTTTGAAGTAATTTTTGTACTATTTTGTTGCTGTTTTAATAGGGCTACCTAATACATTAAATTAGAGTGTGCATGTTGCTTGTATTAAGCAATATTTCGAATTTTTGTTCATGGCCTCTTTTAAGGCAATTTTCTCTCATTTCTATTCATTAGCGTTGTTTTAATTTCGATGGAATAATATTGAACAGGCTACTTTAATTGTTTACTATTAATCGTTTTGACTAATGTGATAGAAACATAGTTTTGTAGAAGCTCGGTTTAATGTATTGGTTCGTATTCCCATTAAATCAAATAGTATTAAGAAACAAAGCTGTATTTACATAGTTTAATGCGTAACGTTATTTTAAAATATATATTGGTTCCAAATCTGTTATTTTTTTATTAACATAACTACCTGTTTACCTTATACCTGTATAAATTGATAATACATAGCTTTGCTCAAAGAACGTTCTAGACCAGTTATACACTCTTTGAGCGTCATGCTGCTATCTATATTGCCTGACTCGTGCCATTTATATATTTTCATCATGGGACTATTACTGTAGATGTCATGGATAATAGTAGTACTTAGATCTATGCATGTCAAATTTATACACAGGATGCATGACTATGATTGTGTAATAGTATCAATAAATTTTAGGAAAGTAATGTTGACAGTGCTATTGTTACCACAGAATCTAGTCAACTAGTCCTATGTTAGTAATAAAAACCTTAAAACCTATTAGCTCTGTACAATGGTTACTTCCCTCCTTCAATTCAAAGACTAAGTTATTCACTTAGACTAAGTTATTATTAAAGTATTTGTATTCTTAAAGTTTTTATTTATTATTTATTTAGGATGCTGTCAGTTATTAGTAGAAATAATCCATCATATACTTTAATGAACTAGATCTTAGGAGCTATTCAGAATGAGAACAATTGTCTTTTATTAATTCCATTGAACTATGAAAAAGGGCACTGTGAAGTAAATAAATGTCACAATAATAAATTTGTGAAGCTAGAAATTGTTTATTTGTTAAAGTATATTGCTTAGCATAATTATGTTGTCCTTAAAATAATTGCATGAGCAACTATATATTTTTTAGTTGTTTTGATACAATCTGCAGTCTACTGCATGGTCTATCTTATGATCTATGATACAATGTGTCAGAAATAAGCTGAACTATGTACAATTTTGATTAAGCTACGTGCACATAAATACAGTTGTAATCATAACAATTATAAAGACATTTGCACAACATTGCTATAAAAAGGATTTTGACGTTATAGTGCCTCAGTCAGTAATTACTATTGAAATTAGTAGCTCTTTGAAAAAAAATGTCTATCAGTCTTATATTAAAATATACCATTTTAATATAAGTGATTGCTCTAGTTGCATGTAAATTATAAATAAATTGTTATTTAAAACAACACACTGATAAAAGAAAAATTGAGAATTGTCAATTGAATAATATTCGAAGAGATATGACAGAATTATTTTTGCTTTGGCTTAGGGGCTCATTAAGTAAATATAAAAAAAATTTCACCTCTATGTGCTTGCATCCCTGGTCATTGAATATTATGAAAAGGGTATCTTTTTCTTCTTGATTAACTTGAAAAGCTTACTATACTCTATAAGAATTCAAGGTGCTTAACTATATTTAAATACATAACTAGAAAGCTGTCCTAAATGATATGTCAATACAAATTAACAAAAACTATAACACAGCATGACTTTCCCTATTTAATTTTAACTATGTTGTTCTTTCTGTTTCAGATTTTGAAGACTTGCAGTAAATTAAAAGCCTTTGGTGCTTTAGTATTTCACAACCCTGCAATCTAATGCAAGGTAAAACACCTCTTATGTAAGTTTAAAGAAAAGAAAAATAAATAATTTCAGTTTGTAAGTTATATTAAAAATAAATAATAATATGTAATCTGTTTTTTTTTAATACCAATATTTGATTGGTTATCATTGATACAACAAAAGCAATCATGTCTAGTATAAATTATGTTTCAAAACATAATTTTGCTTCATGTAACTGTCAATGTTTTTTCAGGTATGATATTATTTATCTATATGGAATGACCTGCTTCTAGGTGCATAGGCACCACCATATATTTATATTATGATAAAATGGTTAAGTGTTATAAGAGGGTATAGCTGATGCCTCTTAGTCAGAAATTGGATGAGCCTCTTGTTACAATTGAGGTGAGAGTTACTTGATGCTGCTCTTTTACTGTTGTATGAATTTGTAAATTACTACAGTAATAGTGTAATTTGGGCAGGTAGATTGCTGACTCCAGCACAATGCAGCAGGCAGTCGATCCTCTTGCGACAACCAGCACGGTAAGCTTAGATTTTGGTGTCAGTACATAGTATTTTATTATAATCCTCATTTTGTTTTGATAATGATTATCATGCTTATCAATAATTTTATATCTCTCAGCCAACGGCAGAGCCCGTGAATGGAGCTCCGCCTGACGAGTCGACCCGTCGACAGGGGCGGATAACGAACCAGCTGCAATTTCTACAAAAAAATGTAATGAAGGCAGTATGGAAACATCAGTTTGCTTGGCCTTTTCACCAACCTGTAGATGCAAAAAAATTAAACCTCCCTGTATGTATATCTCCTATTTTTTTAATATAGAATAGTGAGAAAACCAGTGACAAAAGGAATATTACTAATATATTCAATTTCAGGATTACCATAAAATAATTAAGAAGCCTATGGATTTGGGAACAATAAAGAAGCGCCTTGAATCAAACTATTACTACTCAGCTCAGGAATGTATCCAAGACTTCAACACCATGTTTACTAATTGTTATGTTTACAACAAACCAGGAGAGGATGTAGTGGTTATGGCACAAACCTTAGAAAAGTTGTTTTTGAATCGGGTAAGCAAAAAGCATTGATGTGAATAATTTTATACTAAATTCAGTGTGTTATACCTGTCACCTATTATATTTCTACAACAGTACATACAAACATCATTTATAGCTTGATGATACAGATGTAACTCCTAAGCCTAATTTGCAGATAGCACAGATGGACAAAGAGGAGAAGGAAATTGAGGCGCCATCGAAAGGTGGCAAAGGCGCAGTAAAAAAGCGTGGCACAGGGGGCCCGAGTGTGACTGTAGGTGGCACACCAGCAACGCCGGTGGTGACGGCAGCTAGGCCCGCTGTCAAGGCTCTACCGCCGACGCCGCACCCCGCGGTTGTAGGCTCCACAAACACCACCACTACACCTGCTATCACCACGCCCTCGGTTACACCGCCCGCTACTCATACTGGCTTGCCGCAACAGGTGAATATAGTACCAGCCCTACCTAAGTATATAAGTTGTAAAAGCTTAGATACATTTTTCCTTTTCTAGGTGTAATATTTCAAATGGTAGAAAAAGAAATGTTGAATAATATAAATTGTTTTAATACATGTACATATGTATTGATAATATTTGAAACATGATCCACCCCCCTCAAACCAGAGGCTAGGCCTAGGTCCCCAAATTCCATGATGGAGCCACCTTGAGGAAATAAACAAAAATTAACCTTTTTTACACATTATTTTTAGTTCAAGGAAAGGTTTATGATTACCATTACGATTTGCCTATGTAAAGTATAATTGAATACTGCAACCTCTATAAAAAAAAAAGTAAACTGAATTGGTTAAACTTCTGATATACTCTTAACTAGTGTGAGTGAGCGATGTTAGTGATATAGATCACTTAAGAGCTACATAACACTAACTGGGTAGCTAAATACATGTTCAATGTGTCAAATGAAATCAACAAAATAGATTAATAAGTATATTAGTGTCGATATCTATATGTATCTATTTGTATTTGTAGAAACCTTTTGTATTGGATATAGTGTTTGTTGAGGAATATATATAGGAATATAGGCTATAAAGTAACCGCAATGCAGGTGCAACTTTGGTCAACCACTGGTAATTTAAAATAATGAAAGTAGTGTAATGAAAATTGCCATAGTCCTAAAATTATCAGACCATACAACATGCTTTAACTCTTAAAATTAAGTTTTGAATTTTGAAATTTTATACATAGGGCTTGATTTAACAGTAGGGTTGACAGTTGGTGATCCTATTTGAAGCATGTTCAACTATAACAAATGATTGTTTAAATATATGCTTTTTTGAAATTCTGGATATACCTTTTAAAGTTTCTATAGTCTCCTTCAAACAATTATGTGTTCACTGATGTTGTTTTTTTTCAGGTTGCAACACAACCATCTAGTTTTCACGTGACCCAACCTGCGGTACCACCTCCGGTTGCGGCTATACCTGCAGTAACGCTATCGCAAACTCAACCAGCTAAGGTTTTAACATTTTATCGAGAATTTATAAGTTAATAGTTAACTTTAAATTAATTTTGTACATTTTTGTAGGTGAAAAAAGGTGTTAAAAGAAAAGCCGACACTACTACACCTATGGGTAGTTCCTTTGAGGGTGGTTACACGACGCCCACCATCGACCAACAAAGTGGTCCTAAACCTGCAAAAATATCCACTAGAAGAGAAAGTGGGCGCCAAAAAAAGGTAATTATAGGTTTTTTGTATCCCAATGGTAGAGATATCGGAGCTTAGCGATTTTAGTTAAACTTAATTTTATTTTAATTTTATACAGGCTAGTAGAATAGGTGACGACACCTTTAAAATGGGTGGCTTATCTCCGAGTGGCGCAGGTGCTTCTCACCACTCTGCGATGACGCCGCAGTTAGCTAAAAGTAAAGAGAAACTCTCAGATGCACTAAAAAGCTGTAACGAAATATTAAAAGAATTATTTTCTAAAAAACACTCGGTAAGTTTTTTATAAACAATGAAAAATTTGCCAGTATTATTTTATATGGCATTATAATTATTTTGTAAATACCAACAGGGTTATGCATGGCCATTTTATAAACCTGTGGATGCTGAGTTACTTGGACTTCATGACTACTTCGATATTATCAAAAAACCTATGGACCTCGGAACCGTAAAGCAAAAGATGGACAATAGGGCATATAAAACAGCGGCTGAATTTGCAGCCGATGTTCGCCTAATATTTACAAATTGCTATAAGTATAATCCACCGGATCACGATGTTGTTGCAATGGCTCGAAAATTGCAGGACGTCTTTGAAATGAGGTAAGTTACATAAATGTCATGTAATTATTATCATTATTACAGCATGTCCCAGAAAGTTGACCATTTATTTTAACCACTGAGCTGAAAGTACACATATTCGTATTGACACCTTTGTTTCTCAAATGCAAGTAGAATGTGTAAAGTTCAAGATTTCTGAATTACATATCAATACAATTTGTTTTGCAATTATTCAATCCGCCATTACGAAAATCAATAAAAAGTAAATTTAAATTTTCTTGAAACCCGTTGTCGTAGCTAGTCATACACTTAATTAGTTGCCTGTTTGTTTGTATGTCTGGCACCATAGCTCCAAAACTTCTGTACTGATTTTGAAGTCATTTTTTTTGTTTGAAAGGTAATTCAATCCAATGTTCTTAGCTATATTTGATAGAAATCGGTTCAGCCTGCAAGTTTTCGCCTAAAGCAGGGCGATAGTCGAATATTTTCAAATATACCCAAGTTTGGTATGAAATGAAAGGGTAAAATGTGTACGTTACGAATCTGTGTGATAAAGTGATACAAAGTGGCTCACTTAATGTAAGCAGTTAAGTTTTCTATTCGCTGGACAGGTTTTCATGTCGGTATACCATTAACAGACTTTTTTTTTACAGGTATGCAAAGATTCCTGACGAACCTATTCATGTTGGAGTACCCCATATAGATAAGGGAAGTTCAGCATCTAGTTCAGAATCAGGATCCGAATCCGAGTCCGAATCAGATGATTCTGAAGAGGAGAGGAATAATAAAGTTAAGCTCCTAGAAAAAGAGTTATTCGCACTACAAGAGAAAATGAGAAAATTGGTAGAGGAATCTAATACTAAAAAGAAGGCCAAGAAGAAAGTAAAAGACAAAACAAAAAAGCAGTCAATATCAAATAATACTGTGCCTAAAACAAATGCAGCTGCAGCGTACGTGGCGAAAGCAAATAATATTGCAGAAAATTTAGGTATGTACCTAATTATGTTTATATGTATACATTTCTATTATATTTAGCTTTTGTTGACTGAGCAATACAAGTCGACAATCGGTTTTTCCAATACCAATTAATCAATATTATGCAGACCTTTTATGAATTTCTCACAATCCTCTAAATAAATAGCCTTGCTAACTAGATAAAAAAAATATTTAACCGTTATGAAACACATGTATGTATGTACACACAACACAAAAACACCACACATTTTGTAAAAAAATAAAAATATTTTGTTATTTAACAAAAATATGTTTTCATTAGAGCTAGCTTCTCTCTAGGCAGACTGGCATATTAAATACATTAGTGCCGAAAAGGTACAAATATAATATATCTATTTCGGTCACGCCAGATAATGTTAGTTACATTTATATTACTGCTAGTGTTTACTAACAAACTGAGACTAAAGTTTCATCCAATGTGATGCATCCGAGACTCCCATTTATCAGCAAAAACTCAAGATACTGTTGGTACTGCCATGAGCGAGGCGAGTGAGTACCCGACACATATCTCTGTCGCATGACCATCTTTCGTAAAAGATTTGCGACTCGCTACACCTCCACGGCAGCCCCAACAGTATTCTGAGTTTGTTGTTATACTGGACACTTATATCGCTGTATACATGCCCACCGTGTTTGGGTCACATATTAAACGTGTAAACAGATTGGCAGAAGGCTTTAAATATAAACTGGTTTTTACTGCCACAGTAAGAACAGCAAATATGCGTGCCAATTATTTTCATATAGCTGTATGGGTTATAATTGCTTTATACATTAAGCAATGCATAGTCTATGTTACTGATTTTTGCATTATCTTTAACTATTTATTGTCCGCGACATCGTTAGTGTTAAAATGTTAAACAGTACTTTTTCCGTGATAAAAAATAACCTGTGTAGTCCAGACCAGACTCCTATAACCTATCCATGTCCCAAATTTCATCCAGATCCAGCTGTTCTAACACGATTGATTAATCATCATCCACCCAAACCTCTACAATAAACCTTCCGTCTCTAATTATTAGCGGTAGGTCTATGTCATAACGAGTAGCATATCATGGTTAGTCTAATGTAGGTTGAATGTGTTGACGTGTAGCGAGCAGCGGCGTACGGGGCAAGACGGGTAGCAAACGCGGTAGCGGTTTAGCGACCGGCGGCTCAGTCACGGCTGGCGGCGGTGGCGGTGGTGGCGGCGGCGGCGGCGGCGGCGGCGCCGGGAAGTTGGGCGCTCGCGCCGCCCCTCCCGCCAAGAAGAAGAGCGCACCGCCCGCAGCAGCGCCGCTACCTCACCAACCCCCCCATCCTGACTCCGACGACGAGGACGTCGCCAAGCCCATGTCCTACGATGAGAAGAGACAGCTGTCACTTGACATTAACAAACTACCCGGTATGTTCAATTCGCTATACTATCTACTACTGCCGAGTAGATTTTGTTACTTGTTACTATTTAGTACTAGCTAATGTAGCTTAATACTAGCTACTACTTAATACTGGGGTCGTTCTATGAGTCCTTAGAAAAATGTAGAACTAGATATATTTTTACTTCACAGCAGTCAAATTTCAAAATAAATCCCTGTGATGGATTTTTGTCTAGTTTTACTGTACTGCACTCATTAAATTAAGCCCAAAAGAGTTTTATTTGAAAACATTAAAGAAAACAACTTACCTCCAGTGTCATAATGTCTGTAACCCTATCTGAAACAAGCCAGAGACGGTTAAGGACCCCATACCCAATTTGCTCGCTGCTGATACGGCACGATAAAAAATTGAATGCCTTAATCGGAAATGTGTGTGTAGATCAATTTAAAGAAACTTACTAACTTTTGAATTTATATGATAATTTTTATTGCTAAATATTAAGCTGACAGCTTTATTTAGTCAGAAACGGATATAAGGAAGTTATTGACAATATTTTAAAATTATAATGAATATGATAGAATACTTTTTATAGGATTACATTTTTTTTTCTTGTAAACAGGTGATAAACTTGGTAAAGTTGTACACATCATCCAGAGTAGAGAACCATCATTGCGAGACTCTAATCCAGATGAAATAGAAATCGATTTTGAAACATTGAAACCATCTACGCTTCGTGAGTTAGAAAACTATGTTGCGTCATGTCTTCGGAAAAAGACACGTAAGCCCTACTGTGAGTGAATCCAGCATTGTTTACCTTTCCTTTATTCCTGTTCTCTTTTTTCCTGCATCTCTAGACTTTTGCTACTGTTACAAGTCAATCTTGTTTACCTATTACGATTCCTTTATGTACCACAAGTGCGTAAGTAATCCTTTATTATAAACTGCCCGGTTGTAGTTGTCATTGTAGTCGCACTTAACTTAAACATTGCCATTTTAGTGTTTCAGGCAAAGTACATTACCATCCTTTTTCTATATTCCTTTACCTTCCTGTCCTTATTGGCAAATAATGTTGGTGAAGCCTAATTATAGTTGTTAGGTTTTTATCGAAAAATAAATAATGATATCTGATTTCGTATAACAGATCGTAAAGTGTCTGGAAAGTCTAAGGATGAACAAATAGCAGAAAAGAAACAAGAATTAGAAAAACGGCTGCAAGATGTATCAGGACAACTTGGAACAAATAAAAAACAGCAACAGAAGAAAGGTCAGTATAAAACTGCTATAACTTTTCCACCGTAGTTCTGTGATGTTTGGTATGTGAAGTAACTAAAGATGTAGTGATGATAAAATTATCATTATATAAAACATATCATAGCTCCATAAGGGCAGGCGTTCACTACTGGATGAACACCTTATGTGTCCAACTGTCATATTTATTTATAATCTAATAGGTAAGCAGGGTTTATTTATGGCAGCGAATAAATTTAATAAATATGATTCCATATATTTCTTTACTTTCTTTAATTACTTATTTTAGATTGCTTGCTAATGTTTTTTAATGTAAGAAACACTGTTTTGTTTTCCTCGCGATTAGCGTGACTTCAAATATCCAACAAACTTCTTAGTCGATCGAAATTGTATAGGCGTCGGTAGCATAATGGAGTCGGACTTGCAATCAAATCAAAAAATGGCAGTAGCGCTCCCGATATCTTACCTGCAAAGTACATAACAGACGTAATTACCGTGACTTGAAGGGATATATATATATAATGTTCATAGAGATTATAATTATTTTAATCGTGTATGTGATATAATTGTAGACAAAGTTAAATTATTTCGATAATGAATGTGACAAAACCTCGATTATAACAACTTCCCTTTCTTTACCTTACACACCATGGTCACAGACCATGCGTTAAGAGCAGGCTCCCTAAATTTTATGTTAGTTTACATTAATATTCTACAACAGGCATCACACATACGATCAAAATTTAACTTTAGTGTATGATTTATTGGTTATTTTTCTATCTATTTACGTAATTGTAACATTTTCGTTCGATTATTTTTTTATTCCGAAATCATTTCTTTCTGAAGATTATTCAAATAAAATCAAAATTACTGGGCCTTTATGTCTAAAATTAGTATTCACAGCAGAAAATACAGTTTATTATCCAGTCATAAGATATTTTTTCTCTAAATCAATTACTTTAGTTATAAGCAAAATAAGATTTGAGACTTACGCCATTTACTTTCGTGATCGAACATGATATCGGATTATCGATATTCAACTTAACTGCCGTAATTTTAACGTTCAGTACAAAACGGTCTAAACGATTTTTAATAACGCGCTGTGCGCCGATGCGAGAGGGTTTGTTGCTCGCGCGCACGTTACTGTACTTTATTATTTAGGAGTTATTTTTAATAAAAATCATATTACGTATTTCTATACAATGGGAAAGAAAGACATTTTTTTTTTATAAATTACTGTGCGTGGCTTCCAGGTCAGCCTTTTACAGTAATTATAAGGAGAACAGAGTAAGCTATGGAGGCGATTTGATTATTACCTGTAAATGAAAATTGTATAATAATATTATAAGTAGGTAGTATATCAGTTGTCACACCACTCCTGTCCATCACATATATATATATATGTATATATATATATATATACATATATATACATATATATATATATATGTATATATATATATATATATATATATATATATATATATATATATAAAACTATATATAAATAATATATATATATATAAAACTTTTGGACGGTAGTGTATATATACATATATATATATATGTATATATATATATATATATATACACTACCGTCCAAAAGTTTGGAAGCAACAAGATAAAATCAAATAAAATAAAAGTAAGCCATCTTAATTTTTTTTTATTGATACAGAATTAAAAAAATAGACAAAACACACTTCTACAACAATGAAATTAAATAAGTAATATAAAAATTAAATTAAATTTTAGCTTCATCGAAGTGTCCACCCCTCTCTTTAATTACCTTCTCGCATATTCTAGGCATCCTACTAATTAATTTCATAAAATACTGTTCATCTAACTTCTTCCATTCGCTCTGTAATAGTTGCCACAAATGTTCTGAGCTCGTAGGAGATTGATTTTTCACCCTTCTATCTAGTTCATCCCAAACAAGTTCAATGGGAGAAAGGTCAGGTGATTGAGACGGCCACTGCATGATTTTCACATCTTTTTTCTTCCTTAAAAAGTTCTGGCACAGTTTGGACGAATGTTTCGGGTCGTTATCTTGCTGAAAAACGAACCCAGGACCAATAAGATTCAGTCCACTGGGTATGGCGAAATCCTTAAGAATTTTCAAATAGCGTTCCTTGTTTAGTTTTTCGGTTATCCTCACAAGACTTCCGAGTTTATTGTTGCCGAAACACCCCCAAACCATGACATTACCACCAACATGTTTGATAGTAGGCACTGTACAAGCTTCTGAAGCTCTCTCTCCTTTAGATCGGCGCACAAAAACACGTCTATTGGACCCGAAAATCTGAAACTTCGATTCGTCACTCCAAAGAACTTTTTTCCATTGGTTTATTGTCCAGTTTTTATGTTCCTTTGCCCATTCTAGTCTGTTTTTCTTATGCCGAATTGTTAGTTTTGGTTTGTTAACTGCAACACAACCTCTTAGCCCCGCAGACAGTAGTCGTCTTTTAACTGTTGTTATTGACACGGGTGTTCCTCGCGTTTCATTCAGAGATGCGGTAATTTGTGGTGCAGTTAAGCGACGATTCCGTTTAGAAAGAACTCTGATGAAGTTATCCTCTTGACTTGTAGTGGATTTGGGCCTACCAGACCTTTTTCTATCTTCATTTTTGCCAGTTTCTTTTTTTCTAGCGAGGGTGTAGTGGACACCTTTACAAGAAATTCCGAGTTTTTTTGCGATTTGGCGTTCACTGTAGCCTTCCTCACGCAGAGTACAAATAGCGCTTCGCTGTTCAAGTGTGATTTGCTTGCGTTTTGCCATTTTCAATAAAAAAAGACGGTCAAGGAAGTAGTCGAAATCTTTTGAATACAGACGATGTTAATATCACAACCTTCGCGTTCTAATGCTCAAGTGTGACTAAATAAGGTCCAAAAAAGATAAAACTACAAAATATTTTCAATAAAACCGCATCAATGCATGAAAGAAAGTCCCCGGTGGATGAAGTAATAAAACACGTGTTTCGTCAAAATCCAGGAATTTGTTAAAACTCAAGGAATATGCACTAGTAATCCTTTTGTTTTGTGTTAAAAAATCACAAAAGGTCATAAAACTTTATTTTATTGCTATTATTTACCGCAGGGAGTCGGCAATCTTTTGTTTTGTTTGAAATCAGGTGTGCTTCCAAACTTTTGGACGGTAGTGTATGTATCTTTATATATATAATTCTTCTGTAAGTGTGTATGTCACTGAACTACTCTCAAAGGACTGGACGGATTTTGATGAAATTTTTTGTGTATGTTCAAGGGGATCTGGGAATGGTTTAGATTCACAAATCAGCCCGACAGATGGCGCTGCAGTCGATATCTAGGTTATTTATCTATATTGATCCTAATCGCTTGAAATATCATACAGGACAACGTCTGTCGGGTCCGCTAGTATATGTATATATACGTATACATATACATACACATATGTGTATGTATATGTATACGTATATATATATGTGTATATTATATATGTTTTCTATTTATGTAGTTATTCAAGACAATTTATTTGAAACGCATGTTTACTATTTAGACTCAAAGACTTATGAGATACCGCAGCGCGTCATCTACGTTGCTGCTCTAACAAAATACAATATAAAACAAGTAACAATTTTTCAAAGCAAATTACATAATATAGCAAAAAGTATAAGGACTTATAGTCATGTTAAAAAATTAGGATTTTTTGTGATTCGAAATCAAAGGACCTAATTAGACTGAGTTGGACGTTCGTTGCTCCCCTGATCCCGCTGACATTATTCGCGACCGTTATCAACAGGCGAATCAAATGTGAAATGCTGTTTCAATTAGTCTTTTTTATTGTACCATTTTGGTCTAAAATGCATTTTTTAACTTCTGAATATATTTCGTTCTGTACTGAATATAATCGTCTGATGATGACAAACTTTTTGTCCGCTTGTAAAAAAAAAAAATAAACTGCTTGTAATGCGTGAAATTGTCAAAAATAAGTGCAACGGAACTCTTGCTATATGGAAAATAATGTATATATTATCATTTCCTTGCTAAAATTAGTTCCCCTGGACCATTTTGTTTTATTAGACTAATATTAGACCTATTAGACATATTTGATATTATTGCATAGCTTAATACTCTCAACCAGAGTATCTGCTCCGTATATCAGTTGTAGTGGACCTTCGTATCTCTACACATATAGGATATATTGCTATATTATTTAAGAATGGTATTTGCGTTAGTTATAATTTACTTTTGTTTTCTAAACTAAGGGAAAATTGTAAATTTATAAAGAGACTCCATTAAATTAAAACCGAACTCTGTAGAAGCGGTCATTACTATAAAAGCAGTTTTAAATGTCAGTAAGAATATATAATCACTGTCTCCTAAGCTAATAAGGGAAACTACCTTAACGTTATTTTAAATTAAAATCATGTTTGCATGTAAATTTCTTCTAGACAACAATTTTGATTAAATTTGGTATTTGGGATCCCTGGGTAAGGATATATGCTACTTTTTATCGACATACCTCGCGGGCAAAGCCGCGGGCTGAAGTTAGTAGTAAATATTTTGTAACCAGCGGTGCAACGTAATAAGGTAATAACATCTGAACAGATAGGAAATGTCGTAACATGAATAGCGGGAGTATTTTAAATGAAGACTATTTGTCAGCAGAGGGCTGTAAGGAGGCCTTGGGCGGCGGTATGTCGTCATCATCGAGTTCATCCGACTCATCCAATTCGTCATCCAGTACCGACACCAGCTCTTCGGACAGCAGTGACAGTGAAGCAGGTTAGATTACATTGCCGACGAATTATGTAATCGATACTATCATTTTTTCACAGACAGACACACAAAGTTAGAACTCAGTGGTATGTTATTTGTACCATAAGATGTAAATTACAGTTTAGTAATATATTTTAATGATAATTGCATTTAAATTAAGATGAATATTTCACTTTGTTTGGATATGTTCAAATGATTGATATACATAAATAATGATACAGGTTGTTAGCTTTTTAAAAAAATCTAAACGGACACTTGAATGTTTTTTACCTTTGCCAGTATTTTTTAAAATATAACCAAGTTAAATACACTTTTTTATTTAAATATCAATTTTAACAGCTAAATTAATTCTAGTCTGAATTTAATGTTGGTGACAGAGTGTATGACAAGAGTATGACTGGTAATTTGTTAAGATACATTAAACAAAAATGTATGTTTGAGTGTAAGGTAATTTCTGATTGAAATTAGGTTTTCAAAATGAAATTTTGTATATATCTCATTGATGACAAATATTTTGTTGTTATTTATATAATATTTATTGAAGACTCATTATTGAGAATTTTAAAAGTATTTTTTTTATTAATAATTAATAAATGGGATGGTAAATGACCATTAGTTCAGTACTGAAGAATAATGTTAGGAGGGATGATGTGAATATGTTTTTTTATTATTTATATTAGCTAATTTTTGCATGAAAGAAACAATGTAAAGATCTTGACATGACTCTAATAGCTAATTATTTCTATGGATGGGGGATTATTTTGGTTTTTGGTGCTCTGATGATGGTATACCATGGTTAATTAAATTCAAAAGAGCTCCAGTATAACAGCTAAAAAATAACTGAATACTTAAAAACCCATAAAATATACTTTGTTTGTATTGTGAGTGTGAGTGAATATTACGAAAGATTATGACTAAATATTTTCATAACTGTGATATTGGAAAGGGATACCACCCGAAGTTTGATTCAATATATTTAATACAAATCTAAAGTCTGTTGTGCAGTAAAAGAAATGTTGGTAAAGGCACAAAACCGTTGTTAGTGAGAAGGAGAAGCCAGCTTTGGTGTTCACTGATACTCTGATATTGGTGCCGGTAAGAGAAATTATTTGGTTTGCACTCATAAACCAATAGGAAATACCTTTTCACTATAATATTTTTAACTATATCATGTCCTCAAATGCAATTTTATTTCATGTGCATCCTTAATAAACATCAATATAATATATTCTTTGACTCTATCGGAAAGTTCAGATCTCACGGTTACTAATTGCTTTTGTGTGAAGTTTAAACCCACATAATGATTGAGGCTTAGAAACTACAAATAAGCAAGGATAGATAGTAGTGTCGGTACGTCCAGTGTTGTGAAGAGGAGCACCGAGACCAGCTGGCGATTCCACGCGCAGCAAGTAGGGAATAATGCAAACAATTGTGTAAGGACGGATACCAACTTAGCAAGCAAAATTAGCCCGTCATTGTCTCACTTCTCATTTTGTTACAATGAGGATGTATTTCTGTGACATGTTGTAGTTAAAAAATATTTTATTGAAAAGGTATGTTTTATTGGTTTAATGCTTGATACACTTTGATGCTTGCTCTCAAAAATGTTGTACTACGTGTGATCAGAAATGTATATATTTTCAAATAAAAATACCTAAAGCTGGCCTCCTCCCTTCACAAATTGTTTGCATACTTTGTTAATAACACATACTGCCGAAGATTTTAATATTTTTATATGAACACATTTCGTCATGGGCACTAGATACTTCCTTGTATCTATCAGCTGCTGCATGCTAGAGTACCTTTCACTTCAGGCATATATATTATTATTTTGCAATATACAATGTTGAAATGGTTAATCCTAAGAAAATATAAAAGGAAGGATTTACCTCGTAATAAAGTTTGGTTTTTCGGTACAATTTTTTTTTTTGGTATTTTTCTAGTATTCAGAAAGTAATATTATCCATACCTGAAGTGGACTACTGACATGGAAACCTTGTTTGGATACTTGAGAAAGATTTAGTGTATGGAACATATTTTAAGGATCATCATCGGAATATAAAGGCTTTGAATATAATTGTTTATGGCCTGAAAATATTGATGTTAGAAATTTAGTTATGACACATAACTTGTAACATGTTAATGGGTTAGATAACAAAAGCTGATTAATTTATTGAAATTTGTTTATAGCTTTGATGTATGAAAATTCGAGCATAATAATTTGAAACTAAATTAATTCAATCGTCTGCTTGTGCTACATCTGTATATAATATTATATAATGAAATTTAAATGTAGTCTTCGAAGATTGGATTTAATTTAGGTAATCTAAGTTCTTGTTTTTGATTTTACGTAATATGTTTCTACTCACGAGTAGAGAATGCTGATGAAAATATTTTGATTACTTTGAAATTTTAAGTTCCAACTGACATGAAAAAGTAATACACGTTTTGTATTGGGTGTTTCATAAACTTTTAAATTGCGAACTCCTGGGTTGCACACTTCTCTACTTTAATCGGCTTGATGGTAAAACAATTTATAATGGTTGTAATATAGTTACTTACGTTGTACGTACATCACGTTTTACGATTACCTTGGTAGGTAAAATGTTGAGCATTTTACATGTGTATACTTGTATTTTATTGTCATCTTATTTAGAAAGTTTTATATGCATATCTACCTATACATTTTATTTTAGATTATATTATTCAGATTAATTAGCTCAATGGAATCAGACTAGAACAATTAGTACCTATTATAAATTTTATTTGAATTATGTAAGGACTTCCAAGTGAGATCACCAACCAACCACCTACTTACATAGTATATATTTTTACCAAGTACAATTGCAGGTTGCTTCTAATGATCTATAGTATAAGTTAGTATGTAGTACGCATATTTTATCGAGAAGCTCTTCTGTAAGAAAGGTCGTGAACAAAGGAAGTTATTGTAAATATTACAGTAATATTGTCAGAACATAAGCAATAGAGATTATCTGCCAAGACTCGGTAATCGTAATTTACATTTATTTTATATGGGCCCGTTAGTAAATGACTGAATATCTCAAATGTTATAGTCAGCTAAATAAGATGTCACTTTTAATTTTGTAGGTAGTTTATAAAATGAATAAAAATAGTAAAATTGTATAAAAATGTTACTAGTATCCTAACGGGTCCTGAATTTGAGATATCCAATGTAACTTTCACTTTACGAAATTAGTATGTACACTTGGTGCAATTAGTTTATTCAACGTAACATTTACTTGTAATATTAATGTAGAGAGTTGACATGTAAACTGAAACAACATGTGTGTTAAATTTGATGTAAAATTGATTTAATCAACTCATGACTTGAACATTAATAGATATTAAGAGCGAGTGGAAATAAACTTGTATATATTTCAATATATAATGATTTAAGTAAATCTTTTAAGTAACTTATTTTGAATTTCATTTAGTAACCCTGAGATCTGAACTTTAGGCGAAATCTATCTTAGCGACTACTGAAGGAAAGCTTTCTTTTAAGCAAGCTATTATTATATTAACTTGAAACGGGAAATATTAACAGGTATCAGTGAACATGATATGCATGTGGCTTCTCTTTTCATGTCTCATTTATCTATTATGAAGAATTTGCGAAGTGAAGGACTATCTTTCGATACAGCATTACATCAAGTTAAGTATTTAATGGTGCAATAGTAGATAATCAATACAGAATCTCTTACCTACTATGTGCTCTTTTATTTAATTTCAGGCGCCGGTCCAAGCAGAACGCCCAAAAAGAAGGCGAAGAAGCAGCACCAACATCCACCGCAAGCCGTAAATATCTAGTATTGTTCATAAAAGTACAGCAAATATGGATCATTGTGTATCGCAATGCTAAGACTCGTCACTATTGTCGTTTTAGCTAAAGCCTGTAGCTCCCGTAAGTGCCACAGCGGCGGGCGTAGCAGCAGGGGCGCCTCCGCCGTCAGCGCTGCCCACGGGCGCGGCCGCCGCCGACACCGCGCCGCACCCCGCGCCCTCCGCGCCCGGCGGCAAGCCCCTCGCAGCGCCCGAGCTGCCGCCGCCTGAGCTTGAGCCCAAGGAGTCTGTCGTGCCCTCAGCGGCCACGAACGTCGTCCCTGATTCTTCCTTAGCCTCTCTCGCCCCGCTCGCCCCACTCGCCCCACTCGCTCCACTCGCCCCACTCGCCCCACTCGCCCCACTCGCCCCACTCGTCCCTCTGGCGCCGGTCGTCCGTACACCGGACGAACCCAAAACGGCTGTAAAAACAGAGCCACGAAACGGCCTCGACAAGGTTGATCCGGCGCAGTACATAGATCCAATAGAAAGGTCTCTGGCTAGTCTTGAGCGAAGCCTGAAAGCGGACGTTCCGATGGACGTCAGCGTGGGCGTTTCCGAGTCATCGTTGCGTCTAGAGGAGGAGTTCTCGCTTCCTAAACCACAGATACTGCCGGATGCGGCGCATCAGAATTTAATGGCTCAGTTAGGCGGATTGACGGATGTCGCTCGGGTGCCTGAGATTAAAACTGAGATGTATCTTCCTGCGCACAATGGGTTTGTTGACAAAATGTCTCACGAACGGGAGATATCTAGACCCGATGTCACTTCTAATATAACGAGCGTAGCAACGGTATCGTCTATATTTGACCCTCTGCCGTCGACACAGCACAGCATCATTGCTCAATCTCAACACAATTTGTCCAATCCACCGTGTATACTTACACCCGCTGTAAAAAAAGAGGACGTCAAACCGCTTCTGACGCCTAAACCCATTGAGGATTTGATGGGAGTTCCTAATGTGGTCTCCAATAATATGTCCGACCGTGCGAAATATGAAATGGAAAAAAAGGTAGAAGAATCAAAGAACTCTAATTTTGCACAAGCTTTCAAGCTTAAGCAAGATCCCAATTTAAAGAATGCGAGTTCTTGGTCATCACTGGCGCAAGCTGGCAGTCCCCAGAGTATACCAAATATGAGTACCAACAATCAGATAAAGCAGAAACCTGTTATGGACAGCTTCCAAGTGAGTACCTCGATCTTTTAGCACCCCAATGGCTATAATTTATGAATATGTTAAAGTTTTAACATTCAGGGTTTAGCTTTATATCATACGCATATAATAAGGTAAAACATAATAATACGGTCAAACTCAATCCTGGTTAGTAGTTGTTACTACTAACAAACCACACACTCCGCACAGACTCAGTGTTATGTTTAACACTGAGTCTGTGTACATTTTTATGAATCACTGACACTCTTAGTTATGATTTCTTTCGAACCCTTTCATTTGTATTCTGTCCGCCTGTACGAATTCAATGGCTAAGTTTGTTTAATAAAGAGAATT
Source organism: Tyria jacobaeae (assembly GCA_947561695.1). Taxonomy (NCBI): domain Eukaryota; kingdom Metazoa; phylum Arthropoda; class Insecta; order Lepidoptera; family Erebidae; genus Tyria; species Tyria jacobaeae. Next base: position 9,554,950 of record OX387208.1, on the reverse strand, counting down.
AGAATATACAAGAAATTATTCCTTATTATATAGTAAGCAGAATTATTTATAGATAACAAAATGACATTGAGGTTGACACAAGTATTCGTTTAACTAAATTAACTGATTGTTGCGATGAATCGATATAAAATCTATGAACACAACTAGTTTAATCAGCCTGGTTTCAATTTGAAAACGATCTGTTGAATTTAATATGCATTTTAAATATTTTTTTCAAGAGATCAAGGATGTTTTTAAGTATCTAAGTTTTCAATTTCATAACATTACGTTCATTCAATGTTTTTAAAAAATGGTTCCCCCACTAGACCTACTTCCTGTATCCCGGCGAGGCTACCACTTAAATTACAGTGCCATCCGTGCAGTCTGTGTGCTTAGTTGTGAATTGAAAAGAGAAAACGTAAACGCGGGCTTTTAATTTTGTGACTTGAACTTAAATAAAATATTAAAGGATTTTTTAACGTTCTCTTCATAGGCTTTCAAGAAACAAGCTCGTGAAAAAATCGATCGTCAAAGAGCTCTCATTGAACAACAGGAACTAAGGAAAAAAGAACAAGCTGAAAGAGAAAGACAACGCCAAGAGACAGAAAGGCGACATCCTGACGAGGAAAAGATAAGGTAGGTAAAAATTACGATTCTTTTTGATACGATTCTATTTTTCAGTAGCTAGATCAAGATCGGTGTCTTGCTGCTGGCCGATAGTGCATCCGATCTTAAGCAATTGTCTTTTAATTTTACGCGATTGTCATTTCGCGAATGGTAGTTGCGGATTCCCATACCTACTCTGAAACAGTCATACAGAAAACTTCAGTAAACATAATTTGGTTGATGACTATGCTTAAAATCAATTTATTTTACTAAGTCGGGCAATAAGATTATTAAAAATAGTTTCAATGTCGTTCTGTTTTACTGCATAGTTTTATTTTTTACTTATTAAATTAACATTAAAAGGGAATGATTTGACGTGTGTATTGTCCCCGTGATCTCACGACTATGTATTTCATGCAAACATGTACGAAACCTACCGTTTTGTCGTTAACTAAAAATCTGACTTGACTGTCATCTAGTCTATTTACACACGCATAAAGTGTACTAATTCAAAAAAGTTTTATTTAAGTATTACTCTATTGCCAGTATTACTCAATTGCGCACTCAAACATTACTGTAAACCTAATCACAAAACTGCGAGTGCCCTGCTACCCATTACACAAGTCAAATCTTACCTTGGGTACCAGTTTAATACTATTTGTTTTTTATACAGGGATAGATAGTACTAACGATACAAGAAAAAACCGCGATGTGTCGATAATGATCGTGCACCACCACGACGTTAACAGAGAGAAAGTTATCCCTAAGATAGCATGTATACACACACAAACATAAATACAACATACATACATACACACACACAAACATACATACAACATACATACATACAACATATATACATACAACATATATACATACATACATACACTACCGTCCAAAAGTTTGGAAGCACACCTGATTTCAAACAAAACAAAAGATTGCCGACTCCCTGCGGTAAATAATAGCAATAAAATAAAGTTTTATGACCTTTTGTGATTTTTTAACACAAAACAAAAGGATTACTAGTGCATATTCCTTGAGTTTTAACAAATTCCTGGATTTTGACGAAACACGTGTTTTATTACTTCATCCGCCGGGGACTTTCTTTCATGCATTGATGCGGTTTTATTGAAAATATTTTGTAGTTTTATCTTTTTTGGACCTTATTTAGTCACACTTGAGCATTAGAACGCGAAGGTTGTGATATTAACATCGTCTGTATTCAAAAGATTTCGACTACTTCCTTGACCGTCTTTTTTTATTGAAAATGGCAAAACGCAAGCAAATCACACTTGAACAGCGAAGCGCTATTTGTACTCTGCGTGAGGAAGGCTACAGTGAACGCCAAATCGCAAAAAAACTCGGAATTTCTTGTAAAGGTGTCCACTACACCCTCGCTAGAAAAAAAGAAACTGGCAAAAATGAAGATAGAAAAAGGTCTGGTAGGCCCAAATCCACTACAAGTCAAGAGGATAACTTCATCAGAGTTCTTTCTAAACGGAATCGTCGCTTAACTGCACCACAAATTACCGCATCTCTGAATGAAACGCGAGGAACACCCGTGTCAATAACAACAGTTAAAAGACGACTACTGTCTGCGGGGCTAAGAGGTTGTGTTGCAGTTAAAAAACCAAAACTAACAATTCGGCATAAGAAAAACAGACTAGAATGGGCAAAGGAACATAAAAACTGGACAATAAACCAATGGAAAAAAGTTCTTTGGAGTGACGAATCGAAGTTTCAGATTTTCGGGTCCAATAGACGTGTTTTTGTGCGCCGATCTAAAGGAGAGAGAGCTTCAGAAGCTTGTACAGTGCCTACTATCAAACATGGTGGTGGTAATGTCATGGTTTGGGGGTGTTTCGGCAACAATAAACTCGGAAGTCTTGTGAGGATAACCGAAAAACTAAACAAGGAACGCTATTTGAAAATTCTTAAGGATTTCGCCATACCCAGTGGACTGAATCTTATTGGTCCTGGGTTCGTTTTTCAGCAAGATAACGACCCGAAACATTCGTCCAAACTGTGCCAGAACTTTTTAAGGAAGAAAAAAGATGTGAAAATCATGCAGTGGCCGTCTCAATCACCTGACCTTTCTCCCATTGAACTTGTTTGGGATGAACTAGATAGAAGGGTGAAAAATCAATCTCCTACGAGCTCAGAACATTTGAGGCAACTATTACAGAGCGAATGGAAGAAGTTAGATGAACAGTATTTTATGAAATTAATTAGTAGGATGCCTAGAATATGCGAGAAGGTAATTAAAGAGAGGGGTGGACACTTCGATGAAGCTAAAATTTAATTTAATTTTTATATTACTTATTTAATTTCATTGTTGTAGAAGTGTGTTTTGTCTATTTTTTTAATTCTGTATCAATAAAAAAAAATTAAGATGGCTTACTTTTATTTTATTTGATTTTATCTTGTTGCTTCCAAACTTTTGGACGGTAGTGTATATACATACATACATATATACATACATACATACATATATACATACATACATACAACATACATACATACAACATACATACATACATACATGCATACATACATACATACATACATACATACATACATACAACATCGCTTCGCGCATCACTTGCGGTTGTAAGGGGTAGTCAAAGGCGTAATTAACGTCCACATTTTACCGACTTTTTGCCGTCATCCGGGGCCCTTTTGGGAAAGGCAAGAAGGGATATTGCTTATACAGATAGATTGGGATATAAGCAAATAGCCAATTGCTACATAGCCAATTGATTTATACTCAACGCCTGTGACATACCTTAGATTCTTGTTTCAGTTCAGTTACAGTTTCAAATCATCCATGAAGAGGAGGTGGGATATAACTCAACCTCCTCTCCGCAAACGATAGCCTAGCTCCGAGCCCTCTAAGAGGATTCAAAGCTAAGCAGAACCACGTGGGACTTAAACTGTCTCTGTATTTATATAGTGGCCGTCACCCAGATTGTCGATATCCTGAATAGCAAAGAACTGTTCTCGACTGCTGCATACCTGCCTCCAAGAAATTGTAGAATTATGGTCCCTAGCATTGTATAAATCTTATACAACTCCATCACTCTCAGGAGCCATGTATGCACATCGTAATTTTTATTTTTTTTTGTGTTGGGAAAACCAACAATTATACAATGAGTATTAACATTTAGATCAATTAACAAGTTAAATAGGATTCTTGTACAATCCACGACGTTTCCACAGATAACACTATTAAATTATAAAGATACGTACTTTACGTCCAGGTTATGCTATATTGAAATGTATTATTCTGATATTTCAACTCCAATGCCATTTTAACCTTTCAATAATCGCCTTTCTAAATTTTTCTTTTGTTCAAACCTAAATATTGACATTAACGAAATGTCGGTTATACAATTTGACTATTCTACCTATAGACGCCCGCTCACCAGCATTTGTGAACCAGTCAGCCAGATGTCTTTTACTTCATGCCATGATGGCATGAAGTAAAAGACATCTTGACTGCATACTTAGAAAATTAAATTTTCTTAATGATTCCTCATAACTCAGGCCTATCTTATATCGGTACTGCACAGCTCTTGAATATTTCCGTTGTAGTTTTAAATTTCTTGGGATTGAAAGGGTTCCATATCATACACGCGTGTTCTACTTGGAGCCTAACAATTGAGTTACACAGATAGAAGAATGTCTTCAGATTTTCAAATTGATTTGTGACTCGCATTAGCAGATTATACATTTGACAAGCTTCAGTCCTTTTTTTTTATTTGCATAATTGTAGCTTGTTATCTAGTATCAGTCGAAGTTTCGAGATTTGGGTTTCCTTTGCTATACCTTTGATACATAGGGTGTAATTAGTATATAATGATTTTATATTTAGTAAAATTTATATCCTTGCATTTTGGAATGATTTGAGCGACTTTATTTTTTTATTGCAATAAGTTGTTAATCTGTTAGTTGTCTTTAAGACAAGAAGTACACAGTCAGTACTGACACTGACTGTGTACTTCTTCAAGACGTCGTCATAGTTTTAAAGATTTTAAGATTGTCTGCATGTCATAAATACCAACTACATATTATGAAAGCAGCTACTTATGTCGTTAATGTACACAAGAAACAACAAAGTACGTTATGCTGACTACGTTCAATTATGTTGACTAACGGCCGTGAACAGTGTGATTTGTAGCGAGCAAATGGAGTGAATCGATTTTTCCAATTTTTCATACGTTTTGAAAACGAGTATACTTAAAAAAAATGTATGTATGTAGACTACATAATGTAAGTGGCGTTTAGTGTACATTTAGATATTGTGTATTGAGTATGTATATAAAACCTGTATTAACTCGTACCCGACAGACTACCCCGAATTAATTTAGAAAATACTTCTATAAACGTGACCTGGAAGAAGTACCCATGTGTGATAAGTTGTCGCCCATAGATTATTATACTCAAACGACTCTCACTTAAAAGTAAAAAAAAAAAATCTCCTGTCAAACAATTTTCTTTAATTTATTTTTGTTTAATAGCTTTTTACGAGCTACACAAACGATTTTTTTACGATCATATATGTATTGACCTGTTACTGAATGAACGGTATAACAATGACAGTTCAAGTCAAACTGGTCAATGAATTAAAACAAACATTGAAATAGAATAAATGATGGTCGAAATCAGACCAGTACAGTAAACGGTGTAAAGTTCCAGGGTGGTCCGCAAGGTGGAGAGCGCGGAGGTGGCGTCGCCGCACGTATCGCCGGTTGCGCGCGCCTCCCCGCCAGCCGCCGCCGCTGCCGCCGCCGCCGCCGCTGCCGCTGCCGCCGCCGCCGCCGCCGCAGCTGCTGCAACTACCGCCGCCGCGGTGCCAGACAAGCCGCCAGCTTCCGAGCGCGAGCGCTTGCGCCAGCGCGAGCAAGAGCGCCGCCGCCGCGAGGCTGTAAGTCGTATCTTCCTAACTCATTGCATTACCATCATTGGCCACCAACAAAAATCACGACAAATGGGCGCGTCCGCCGATTGCGTATAAAAAAGCAACATTGGCCGATGGTCTTCTTAACCTATGGTTCTCTGTAAGGTTGAAATTTTTGCTCAGACTAAACCTAAATAATATTTACTTCATTGTTGATTTCTGCATATTTGTTGAATATTTTAAATATAAATTAGAATTGTTTATACTCTGTCAAAATTGTTTTAATGCTATCTTTAATAGTAAACAATGTATTTGTTACACTATACAGTTAACTTAAAATAGGCATTGCTAATATTTAATATATGTACGTTTATTTTTATTTTATTATTATTATATCAATTTTCAGATGGCCGGTCAGATAGATATGAACATGCAGAGTGATTTGATGGCCGCATTTGAGGAATCGCTCTAACGTGCTCGGGGGACGTTTAAATAAATTGTACATATGAGTATATAAATATTAATTTTACGTCAATGCAATCGATAATTATGGTGATAGTATGACACTGAAGTGAGTTTGTGATCGTCTTGTGCGTGAAACAGTTAACTAACATGTGGTTAAGTGCTGTGAATAGGTATACTTAAACTGTTGTAACGTCATTATTGATTTCGTGGTCGCATAGTTTGGCCTTTACTAGAGGGTTGCATTTTAATTAACATTAACAACTTGTATCATAAGTTTGTATGTAAGGTCTTAAAGGTAAACAACTCTCTTTACATTCGTAAGTCTATATTTATATTTTGTTTTAGAGGCATCTTCCTTCCATAATTTTTTTATAGTGTCTACTAATGACCATAGATTAAAATTGGAAAATCAACATGTTTTATGTTATTTGGTGAGAATAGGCAATCAAAGAAACTATGAAATCTATCTGTTACATGTGTTCACACCATTTCTCATTGCATGCTTGATTTACTTGAATATCTCACCAACAACATACATTGTCAACATTTAGAAATTAGACAAAAATAATTGTAAGTGTGTAATGCCATAATATTAGAAAGTTGCTTTTAATTGAACGTGCAATGGGTGGGGGTGTGGATTTATATTTATTAGTAAATGGAATTTCTGTTACATATTCGATTTTTCGATAAATATTGCTTAATGTTAGTAGATTTTTTATCAGTCTGTCATAAAATACAGATCAAATGTCATACATTTGGTTTGAAATATATTTATTTTACATTGGAATATGTCTTTTTATGTTTGTAGATAGATAACTCCAGTGAAAATGTAGTATTTCCTTTACAAATTCTGCATACTCATACAATAATGAAAAGTAATAGTATCACTAACAATGGTACACAAAACTTTGTATATTGTTAAGAGACTTTTTTATTTCAACCATTTACTCTCAAACTCGAAATCAAATGTAGATATGAAGTAAAATATATTGACATTCCATATTGCAATGTGTTGTTTAAATTGTTATTTATGTTTAATTTCGCCAATAACTTTGGGTATATAAATAATAAACAAAAATTGGCGCTTGGCGTTTAAGTATTGTCCATGCTGAATTTAAGATCAAGCCGGTTTTAAAGGGTTACCTTTTTTTTTTCGTTTGGAAACCCCCCACGGGTCATCACCGCACCAAAGCTGAGGGGTGAGATGGTATGTCGGACTTGAACTGACTAAAACCACACGGTGTTCCTTCACAGTGGCTACATCGCAGGGGACCCGGGATTCCTACGAAGGAAGTCTTCGGGAACCCCTGCAAGCCTTGGCCACCTGAATAGCAGGTGACCACTCTATGGAATATAGGGGCCTTACCCCCCCTCCAAATCGAAAAGGCGCGCTCGGAACACGTCTCAGGCCTGCTTCTGCTAGAGTAACGGTCAGCCCGACCCGTTACCCCCAGGCCAGCGTATATGGAGGCCCGAGATCACTTCCTGGTGCGTTCTCTTCGGGACGGGAGAGTACTTGTCCTCTCCCGTTCCCGTTCCGCCTCTTTTTTTTGCATGCATTACTATCTCGAAATACAAGGCGGCGGAATCCCACGCACTCTCGTTTGGACCATAGACATGACCATGGTTTCCAGCGAGAGGCTACCTACTCCCATAGTTGCCACGAGATCGGCACGCTGCTGAGTTCATGCAGAGCACTGCATCAAGGTGTGCAGTGTGGTATCCTCGCGGCAGCCTGGTGGCACGCAGACTTTTGCTCCCGGCCTATGTAACACAGATACTTACCGAAACAGCCGTGTCCGGTGAGCCCAAGTCGTTCTTTCCACTGAGCCACGAGAGCCTGGCGGAGCTGGGACCGTTGCGCCTCGATTTCACGAGGGGCAGGTCTCGGACCCAGCTCCTGCACCTCCCTGCGCCACCAATAGAGTGTTGCATGGGATTTCGCCTCCAGGTCCCATGGCGGAATTCCAGCTTTAGCTTTAGCAGGAGACTTTCCGCTTCAAAGATAATACAACCATTACAATAATAAGTTTATTTTCGTCATAATTTATGTGTAACCAAAAAAAAGAAATTGATTAATAAGCTTTCTTGCAGTCTGCACTGTAACATCACAAGTCAAGTAAGAGTACTTTTGCACTTTGCAGAAACTCTTATCTGTCATACCTGCGACGTGGCCTAAATATTGGCATATTGTGCTGTTGCGTATTTGCGCTGTTTAATGACCTCCAAAGCTCGCATTCCTGGCTGATGTAGAACTTTCTCATTTTTGGCTTTTTCGACACATTAAGAAAGACTTTTAGACTCTTTATCTGGAATACTCTTTAATAGTTGAGGCCTCGCTTCTGTATAGAAATGTGGGCCAGGTGCAGTACTGAAGGAGACTTCTGGAAGTAAGACTTTACGGCTAAGTGTGAAATGTATCTTGTCTCTCGAGCACTTTCCGTACGATTTCTAAGCTCAACTTTGTTTTCAGTCTTATTTCAGCAAGGTTTTTAGTTATTAATGGGGATCGCACCGAAAGTTTTTTTTAAATAAAGAACGGAATGATATACAAGCCTGTCAGTATTTTTTATTGCTTTTCGAAGTAGTCTCCGTTCCTTTCTAGGCACCGTCGCCATGCGATGAAACCATTGACTGAAGCAGTAAGCAAATTATTTTTTAAGGGATCTCTCCGTCGCCTTTTTCAAATGCAGACACGGCATCTTCAGAGTTCATAAAACGAATTCTTCTAAGTTTATCTTTTATTTCTGGAAATAATTAAAAGTCAGAAGGCTTTTGCGTTCTGTTGCGTCGAGGTATCATGATGAACATCAAACACGTATATATATATCTGCTGTCCCTTGAAGCCTTAAAAAACAAAGCTTCTAAAAAACCGAAATGAAAATATGTATACGGTTTTGTTGTTGTTACATTCAAGCCTTAAATTTTAACACATTTGAACATTTGGTAGGTAATAGGTAAGAGATCTAATCAAAGAGATTTTATAAAACCCTAGAACGCCGTTTCATACAACATTTCTAAATTCAAAAAAACGCTCCTGCAATAAATTTGATTTTCTTTGTCCGTAAATTCGATACATCGCGTTTTTTTTTTTCCAAAATAATATTTCCATTCATGTTTGAGAAAATATTTTTTTCCATTGCCCTGAAAACTAATAGGAAGGAAAAATCTAAAAGTTGTTAATTTGTTGTTTTATCGTATAAACAAATACTTTTTGCGATTGCATACTTATATTTTGCGGTCATAAACGAAGTCAATGTTTGGGAGAAAATGCAAAGTTAAGTTTGTCATACATATTTCTGTTTCATAGATTATGAGGAAGCATTGGCCATAGTACGACATGGTCGTCTATTCTCGCCTCTAAAATATATTGGATTAGAAATAATTATAAGAAATCGGTACTGGAATTTGACCGAGTTAAAGGCCAAGAATCCGACGACATCGATATACTCGTACAGAGAGGAGTGCGACAGGGTTGTATTTTATCACTTTTCTTTCTCTAATATCCTACCTGTAATCACTTTTCTTGCTGCCACTTTTGACGTGGAAGTAAGGTGGGTAGATATTCTTTGACCAAAACATATCAGCTAGCCGCTGCGCTAACCGCCAACGTCTTCTTAGATGCAAATTAGAATCACCATACTTATCGAAGTGTGGGCCGGCTGAAGGCGCAGCGATCAAAAAATGATTGCGGGTAAGCGCTTCCGGGTAGTGTGGAACGAACCGTAAGGCATGTAAAGCATGCCATTACATTTTAATTTTCGGAAATAAATCGAAAATTAAAACGGACCGCTCCTAGTTACCATCGGAACTAGGAGCGCTGGATCTAACTGGTAAATTGGGAACATCCGATAACCAATTATTATTTTTTAAATAGCAGGTCCTCTGCTTCCTTCATTAGAAGAATGTCTAGTTTGCATTACTCGCGCTGACATCTTCTAATGAACAACAAAACTCTTGCCGTGGCTCGGACGAGAGTGATCATACTCGAGATATTATTTTCATTGGGTAAAAATAATTCCGAATTAATTTTGAACACAATAATACGAACAGATCGTTCTTCACACGTTGCTTCATTTAATGGTTTCTTTCCTTAAATGTCTTTAGGCCACTGGTCTTTTACCAGCCTTAAGAATACGGACCTTGAAACCAATCACTAGAGTAAACAAGTGGTGGGGCATCCTCGCGCGTCGCTAAGTACGCTACGTTACAACTTGTAGACACGTGACGCCACTCGCTAGATTTTGGCAACTCGTCGATTTTTCCCACCGATGAGCTACATATGGCTTATAGTTGCGAGGGTCACATCGTAGCCACTGTAAGACTGTACTCGAATCTATCCAAATAATTTGTAAGTATAATTTGTAGGATTGATATGTTTATGTTCTCGTTGTACAGTGGTGGCAAGTCGCGCTACCAGCAAAGCGTTCTGAAGTTTAGGTCGAGGTATCGATAACGGGCGTAACGGACTAATCCTACTTTTATTGGCCACAAAACAAACGATGACACGACCACACGGCTGGTGTTAATCGCCAGTATATAACAATAGCCTTTAAAGATACATACATACGTCACAAAAAATATGCATTTGTGTTTTAACAGTATTAAAACTATTCGTAATGAGTTGTGCTCCCGAGTAGCACTAATGATTTGTTCACATCGCATAATACCTCGGAATACGAAGCGAGCCAAGACATTTTAAATCCGTTATGTCAAAGATACGGACCGTAGCCGGCCCCCGGGCCGTATCAATACGGCCAGCGATCGCAATGTGTCACAGAAAGAAGATCATCTTTTTTAAAGCTTTTAGACCTCACTCGATTCCTCTAAAATGCTTAAACTACATTTATAAGTAACTTCAGATGCATCGCGTGCCTAGACAAGCGAGAGAGATAGACCATCTCTTAGCAACAAGCGGAAATACCCTATTATTTTTGTTGAGAACAATAGAATCTTCCAGGCGCTTCGACTCTAGACTAGATCCTTACTGATATAAAAAGAGTGCGTCAGCGCGACATGAGGTCGGAGAAAGATTTTAGTTGTTCTGCGAAGTAGTGATTGGTATTGTGCATATGTTTGTGTCGTGCGAGTGCGATATCCATAATCGTTGTGTCGAGTTCCATAATTGTTACGATTTTAAAATTACGATGATTAACTGAAAAAATAAGAATGGACACATTGTAATCTTTAAAATCTAAACTTCAAGGTCAGCAATCGATGTTAACTAAAGCTAATACTAAGAGCGAATATGCCCTGAAATCAAGTTTTATTATTGCATTAGAAATCGTGAAGAGATCAAAACATTTCACTGACGGTGATTTTATTAAAGACTGTATGTTGAAAGTTGCCGATGTTTCATATGCATTTCAAAAGTGAATAATTCAAAATGTTTCGCTGTCAAGAAACACTGTTGCTTCAGGAATAAATGATTTGTCTTAAAATTTGGTTCTTCACTTGAATAGAGAGAAGGAGGAAATTAACCCATTACTTCACAAGCATCGAAAACTTGGGATTTTTTTATCAAATCTTGAAACTAAGTTCATAATACGCTAAGAAAAAATAATACGAACAAAAAAATAGTACTTTAAGTGCTGAGTCAGCCTGTCCTATAAATATGACAGTGGGGACATGTGATCAGAAATAATAAAAGTAAAAACTTATAAGAATATTAGCTGTATTTGAAGATTTGACCATTAACAGTTCTATTAACTTATTTTGTATAGTAAGGTATAAAACAATCACTGCAGAGTGTTTTTTCACATTTAAAACTTTTTTTTTACAACCTTGTCCCTGGCAATGCCTCTGTTTGTCCCTTATCGTCATATAGTGACCAATATTGTCAAACCTGACAGGTTGTAAAAGGCGTTCTGATGTACCTGGTGTAGGTTTGCTTGCCTTGCCTTCTGATTATTTCATCCAAGAATAACAAACTCTAGGCCTGAAATCTAGCAGAGGGATGGTCTCATCTTTATTTACCTCGTTGTAAATAATCCATGCATTCACTAGCGACATGTCTAAAACACGAATGACTAGAGACCAATACCATTTTATTGCCTCTGAAGCGGATCGGATATTTAGAAATTAGCCAATCATGTTTATCCAGTTCTCCCATGTTTTTTCACACACATCATTCAGAGCTACTTTTGCTTTTACCTATTACTATTACCTATTACTTTTTACAAAAGGTTCTACAGTATTAAAATTAGTCTAAAGACTTACTACATTGTTGTCATGCCATTTCATGTGGTTGGTTTCGATTGGAGGTTTTCTATGTATTGATATTTCCTCTCGTACCAGGATTTCAGATTTCAGGATTTCAAATCACATATTTGAATCATCCTAATAAAACAAATAAAAGTTGAAGATTGTGGTTTAGAGAAATTATATTTCTAAATATGCAGCAATTGTTATAAGACTCACATGCATTTTATTTTATGGTATATAACTAACGCTCGTAATCTACATAGTACCCTCCTTATCTGCATCATACACCTTTTGAATTTTTTTACACGCAGTTTATAGAGCGCAAACCCTTAGAGCAAAACACTCAAATATGCTTGACAAGTTACGCTGTACAATGACCTTTGTCAGTTGTAAGTGCATACGTAAAGTATATATATATAACAATAATAATATATATAAACATAACAGTTACAAAGTATATATATATATATATATATATATATATTATATATATATATATATTCAGTAGCAAGGTTGGTTGTCTCTCTCATCTCTCCCTCACTCATTTAATATTACACAATACGACAACGGGGAGGATCAACATGGTGTGGTGGTGTGTGTCAGCATCATCTATGTTGGGGACTTACAGCCTCTAAATATGCTTTTTTACATGGATTCTCTATGTTTCTTCATTGTAGTTAGTGCAGAAAATATGATGTGTTGTCTGAATATACGGGCTTCAAGATAAGGTCAGGATAACGGACCTTTTGGTCAAGTGGTTAGTAACCCTGACTGCAGAACCGGAGGTCGTGGGTTAGGGGGAGGGGGGGACACGGGACAAATATTTGTATCATCCACAAATTGTAGAGTTTAGGTTTTCTTCGTCAGGGGGCCTTAGAAACATTCAATCATCGGACAGCGACATAGGAATGATTCCTAATGCGGGAGTTGTGTTTTTTAATAAATAAATACTGATACTATAATCGTTCACCTTCTGTTTAACGCCACGAAGTACTTTATAGTATATCTAAGTTTCGTTAAATTTCAGTAACCTAATTTTTGAAAGTAAGGTAATAAAATGAAAATTAATTAGTATCTACCTGTTTATTTGCTCTTAGTCTAAAAGTTACACTTTTTTAAAATAATGTGTTTGTTTACAACGTTACATTTCTAAACATTGCAAACAAACACAAAAAAAATAAGTTATGTTAGCAGAAGTTTGATAGCGTAACTACATATTTATAATTGCATATGAAGGTTGGCAACCGAATGATTTCTATTTATATTTTTATTTTATCTCATAGGGGGCAAAATAATAGTTTTAGTACATAGAATGAACGAATGACACATCAGTACAAATATTAGGTAACAATATAGACATAGATAACAAGAAGTAGCTTATAAATATTACATACAACTAAAACGAATTAACCTATCATGTAGCTATGTGTCCCACAGCTGGTCTAAATAGGCGTCCAAATCAGCTTCATGGATAGCGCAGTTCTGGACGCGGGTTTTCATCGGCAACCTGTATCCCACGAATGCCGGTTACTAGATACCCATTTACAACATTTGTCAATAAGGAAATATTGAAACGACTAAGGGAGCATTCAAGTATTACGTAACGCAATTTGGGGAAAGGGGGGTCTTATACGTTACGGTCCGTTACAAGGGCGGGAGGGGAAGTATTTAAACTACGCGTTACGTAACATTTTTTTTTATTTTAGGAAAAAAGCTAGGGAATTAGAATCTTCCCAAATTGGCAAACGATTGTATTGTACGTTACTTTTATTTTTGTTTTCTAAGTTGGCAACTTTCGTTTATGTTTCGGGGAATCCCTCAACTGTGTGTACGTCATTTTTATTTTATTATCGATGTCAGTTTTCATTAGAGTTTACACAGAAGCACATTGCTGTTGTCAGTGTTATTAAAGAGTGAGTAAATACAGTAATGTCCTCGAAAACAGGAGATTTGTATCATCAGCTGTTCTTGGCATATAAAAGCTGTCATACTAACTTGCCAGCACGATTGTGCCAAAAAAATGCCGACGAAATTTGGAAAACGGCAAGAACAACTAAAAGACAAAGAAGTTTGTAGAACATATAAACGATGTTATACAAGAGTTCAAGGTTAAGGCCACGAAGAAGAAAGCAACAATGCTTAGGTATTTTACACAGGTAAGTATTCTGCTAAATTGTATATTAATTACATATATACATACATACAAAAAAACTGGTCATAAGTATTACACATTTATTTTAGCTACCTACGAAAACATCAAGCACGCCAGCAACACTAATGCCAGCAAGGCCCAACGTCCCACATACTTCGAGTACTATTATACTAAAACAGGTGCGTATGTACACTGTTTTAGTACACCTTATCTGAGTCTGGATGGTTATATAAATTATTGTACTTACCTATATAAAAAAATTACGTCGATTTTATTAAATTAAAAAATTCTAAATCCGACTTTCAAAACGTTTTTAATACCTGCTATACAGAGTTATTTTTAAAACCCATCACTGAAAGCAAAAATATTTGTTATAAGATTTTTGTCTAAACTGGATGTTGTTCGTAACCGTAATATTAAAGATTTAAAATTTGAATCTAAGTCTTAATTTTTATTACTCATCTGCCATATTTTGCTAACTTCGGTTTGACGAAGTATCATTTGAGGGCAATGTAGTAGATCGGCGAATGAGGTTTTAGGTTACTTTTCGTTCAAGTCATCTCGGGTATGACGGGTATGGGTATATTTGGTATCAATGCATTCAGTAAATTGTTCTAAACACAAATATATAAGATGACAAGCGCGAAAATGGTGGGGGTAGTAACAGTGACGTCATAAAGTCGGCAGCACAAAGAAAAAAAAAACTTCTAAACATATCATGTGGGGTATCAAATGAAAGGGCTTTGTGAGTAGATTACAAATGTATAATACTTTTATAAGTGTTGTATGAAAAACAGAAAAAAAATAATTCGAACAGTCGTGAAACAAAAGTTGATACTATTAGTTATAAGTATTACGGGCCGCTTTCTCGTGAATTAAAATTAATTAACCCTGTATTTATGTGAGAGTATATATTCTTTATCGCATGTCTCAATAATACCTATTTTCATATATTTAACTTTGTTTATAGGATTTGGATGTTATACCCGCGCGTTCATCTGTTATGGGATCGATTGTCGGAGTCGCTAGAATAGAGAGCACAGCCGTCAAACGAAAGTTGAGCGATAGTCATGATAAGCGAAGTGATGCTACTGATAGGGAAGTTGTTGACAACTTGGACATCTCGTCTACGAAATCACACACGACTAAGATTGTTTCGGATATTACTAAAAATGTTGCAAACAAACCGGCTCAAAAAACTCTTAGGAAGAGAATTAACCTGCTTCAACAGATAATAAATGTTCTTACTGAAGCAAGGGACACTGGCATAGCCGAAGATGATGTGAACGAATAAAAAATAACTAGGGAAAGAATTGAAAGAAGATGAAAAATTTTTAAAGAAAAAAGAGACAGTGCCAAGCGTGCAAAAAAATTTCGAGCTAAAGAAAAACTAGAGAAAGCTGAACTGCTGCAGTAAAACCTCGATCTGGCCCTGGCCAGCCCCCTTCGACCTGCATGAAAGACTGTTATTGATGGGATTCCAAATTTCTCGAAGCGGCACGTATCTTCATTTACTCCCACCGTTTCTAACACTCAAGAGGGAAAGAGACATATACACACCGTACCCGTGAAGTTAGCAAGGCCACAGACTGGATTGCACAAAAAGCACGAGGACGGCGAATTCTGCACTGCTACAATCAGGTCCTTGGAATCTCTCGAGTCGCTTCTGGGACCACAGCAAGTATTTATTCTCTCTCAAGACGATAAGGCCCGTATACCAATAGGTTTACCGGCAGTGAAAAGTCAGAGCCCTCTTTTAATGCATATGGAATACAGCGTACTTTTACCTGACCATGACTGGGTCGTGGCAGAGCGGCGCAAACTTATTCCGTCTGTATACGACGACATCAACGTGGACCCTGACGGTTTCGCTAAGGAAGAGGCTGTCTGTTACAGCGGTCAGACATACATATCCATTAGGAGTGTAAAACACACATCCTCCACAACGAACAGCCATGCTTATGATTTCGAATCACTTTTATCAGTGTCTGCATTCAAACCCTTAATGATGACAGAATCGAACACCGTGAAGCCAGTGAAAATCATTTTTGTAGATGGTGGACCGGACGAAAATCCGCGCTATCGGAAAGTCACGTATTTTGCCATTCAATTCTTCAAAAAATACAACCTGGACGCCCTGTTCAAAGCGACTAATGCTCCTGGGCGGAGTGCATTCAACCGAGTTGAGCGACGCATGGCCCCGCTCAGCAAACGCCTGTCAAGCGTTATTCTGCCGCATGAACATTTTGGTTCTCATCTTGACGACAAAGGAATGACTGTTGATGAAGATGTTGATGTTTATTGTCCATCCGTACAATCCGATCTCAAGAATAGAATATTTGCAACCTGTGAAATCTATTTCACATCCCAAAAGAGTGGGCAAACGCACAGTCGTTACGTGCAGGGCGTCGTAAGACTGCTCAAAACCCTTGTAAAAGTAGAGTACGGCCACAGCGACTTGCTGCCAGAAGGGCAAATGAGCTCTGCATTGTGCGCCATAGTGAAGCATTGTCTGAGGATGCCGATTGGCTTGATGAAGACGAAGTTGATGCAAGTAATTTAACAATACCGGAACCTTCTTCGTCTGCTCTCCGAATACCAGTAATAAAAGAGTCTGAGTGGCTGCCTAACTCATGGACAGAGGAGCAGTAATTACAATTGAATTGTCTTTTTATGTACCTACATTTATTTGATTTATGTTTTAATAAAAACATATAACTTAAAAATTTCTTCTTTTGTTTATTACTACTGCAAACTCAATCAATACAATAACAAAGGTGTTATATTACTTTGTTCAACATAATTGTGACTTTAATGGTCACTTAAATGTTACGTAACGGGGGGGGGGGGGGGGGTACAGAAAAACGTTACGGTGCGTTACATGGGGGGAGGGAGGATTTAATATAAAATTGCGTTACTTAATACTTGAACGCTCCCTAATTAGTAACTGGTGATGAAAAGTGATAACATTGGTAATCGATAAAGATCCTGTATGAAGCAAGATGAACCAGCCCAGACCACATTATGCTACGAGTTTCTGACTTCGATCAAATAATAACGTAAACACAGTTTTAAGAATATGGAATTTTAATAGTGCCTAATAGATTGCAAAATGTTATTTATATAAACGTAAAAAAGGAACGTATTACCCTACAATAAAAAACGTATATTAAACATACTTGCCTTATTCGAAGCCTAATAATATATGAGAGACATGTTTGTTATCGCCTGGTGGTGCTGGGAGACGTCAATGTGATAAGTATTATTATGTGCACTGACGTAAGAATGGAACATTCGTATATTGGTACCTATTTAATTATTTCAATTGAAATAAGGTACAGCAAGATGACGTTCATAAATGATTTATTATGATAAAGATAATGATTATATCAAATTTACAGTTATAATTTATGTGTTATAAATATATATTATATATATATATTATATATATATACAGTCGTGGTCAACTAATTAGGGACACTCTCTAGTTAATCCAAATTGTGAATTTATTTTTTATTTTCCAACGAGTCTAAACAATATTCCACATCTTTTACATGTAAGTATAATTAGTCATTTATGTGCCTAATTATACAAACAATAACAACTTCTTAAACATTAAACCTCTTTACAGTATAGCTGATAGATGATCACAGTGCTATTTGTTCAAAGAATGCTGGCTGGCCATTTAATTAGGGACACTGAGATATTGCGTTCTAGTTTCAAAATCTGAATCTCAATTATTATTTTCTTTCTTCTCCTATTCTTTGTGGTAGTTTTGGCGGCAATCTAGATTTGTAATTTCAAGTTTTGAGAGTTATTTTGAAGAACAATGGGCAAAAATAAAAGTTGCGATGCAACACTACGAAAAATTATCATGAAGTTTGTCGAGCGTGGTTGGTCATACCGAAGGATAGCAGGATATTTAAATTGTTCAAAAACTATGGTATGCAATGCAGTGCAACATTTCAGGCGCAATAACACAACTTTAAATGTGCCCAGAAAAAAAAGATCGAGGAAAACAACTCCGCAAGAAGATAGAATGATAACCAGGTTAGCTAAGAAAGATCCGTTTCTAGGCTCTATTTTAATTAAACATGAAGTGTTTGGGGCAGACGAAAGAGTCAGTGTATCAGCGAGGACAGTTCGACGACGTCTGGTAGAAGCAGGGTTGTCCGGAAGAGTGGCTCGGAAAGTACCGTTGTTAAAGAAAGAGCATAGAAATGCACGTTTGGCGTTTGCACGTAAATATGGACATTGGACCTACGACCAATGGCAACATGTATTATTCTCTGACGAGACCAAGGTTAATTTGATTTCTTCAGATGGAAGGCAATACGTACGGCGTCCTGTAAAAGCGGAAATGAATCCAAGATTCACAAAAAAGCAGGTGAAACATGGCGGAGGAAACATTAAAATGTGGGGATCATTTTCTGGACGTGGAGTGGGACCTGTGAGGAAAGTTCAGGGTAACTTAGACCAACATCAATACAAGGCAATATTAGAAGAAACTATGCTTCCCTATGCTGAGGAACATCTTCCTATTATATGGACTTTTCAGCATGATAACGACCCAAAACATACAGCTCGTTCAGTCAAGTCGTTTCTTAACAGACAGTCGGTATCAGTGCTAGATTGGCCAGCAAATAGCCCCGACCTCAACCCAATCGAGCACCTTTGGCACGAAATTAAGAAAAAAGTTGCTATTTATCGTACCACAACTTTAGATGAACTTAATGAAGCTTTTTGTGAGGCATGGGCAAACATTCCTGTTGAAATATGTCAGAAACTGATAATGTCTATGCCACATCGGTGTCAAGCGGTAATTACTAACAAAGGTTTTGCTACTGGGTACTGATTTTACCCGTAATAAAATGAAGTTGTTAAAGAAATTAAAATACTGCAGATTATTAGTTCTGTTTAACTCTATTTTTCATTTTACTTTACTGTTCTTAATTAAATGTCCAGCTACAGAATTGTACCTTAAATTGAATACATGGTTAACCTTTGATATCAAACACTTTTTTATATTTATTTAATCTTTTATTTACAGCCATTTATAGTATAATAATCGGATCAAATTATGCAAATAATAGTTACTGAGAAATCAACAGGGTTTTATATTTATATGTACATAGCCGGTTATTGCTGTCCACTATCTTGAATGTCCTTAATTAGTTGACCACGACTGTATATATATATAATATATATATATATATATATAATATATATATATATATATATATATTATATATATATATATATATATATATATATATTATATATATATATATATATATATATATATATTGTGTCGCCACGCTTACGTCACCGCGCAGACGAAGAATCCATAGAAGTTTTTCAAAGAAAAATTGGCAAGTCACGGTAGCTAAGCGGTAGTGGCTACGGCTGCGAGCTGAATGCCGAGAGTTGAAGCCCCGGCGGTCTCTATGGGTTTTTGTTTGTTATTTCGGTGTTTTATAGAAAATTCCAGTAAGTGGAGTGGTTTCTTGAGAAAATTCTAATACAATGGAAAGTACTAGATCAAGCAAAATGAATAAATAAATAAAGTCTTAAGAGGACTATCGAAAAGAAAAACGAAATGACGAAATCTCGAAATTCAACAAATTACGATCGCAATAAAGGGTTTTTTTTTTTTTTTTTTTTTTTATGCTATAGGGGGCAAACGAGCAGACGGGTCACCTGATGGTAAGTGACTACCGCCGCCCATGGACACCCGCAACTCAAGAGTCACAAGTGCGTTGCCGGCCTTTTAGGTAGAGGTACGCTCTCTTCTTGAAGGTTTGAAGGTCGTATCGGTTCGGAAATACGGCAGGCGACAATTTGTTCCATAAGCTGGTTGTGCGAGGCAAAAAGCTTCTCGAGAAGCGCACAGTGGTGGAGTGCCAATCGTCCAGGTGATGGGGATGGATATTTTGTCGCGTAGGACGATGGCGGAAACCAGCAGCCGGTATAAGTCCGAACAATTCCTCTGAACACTCCCCATGATACAAGCGATAGAGGATGCAGAGTGAAGATACATCTCTACGTAACGCCAAGGTGTCAAGTCGATCAGAAATATCTTGGCAGTCGATGATGCGAGTCGCTCTCCGTTGAATGCGGTCAAGAGGCAGAAGTTGGTACTGGGGTGCACCTGCATAGAGATGAGAACAGTATTCCATGTGCGGCCGAACCTGCGCCTTATAAAGTTGCAGGCGGTGGGCCGGAGTAAAATACTGTCTCGATCTGTTTAGCACACCAAGCTTCTTCGAGGCTAATATGGCCTTACTCTCTAAGTGACCGCGAAACTGGACTTCGCTTGATATATCGACGCCAAGGATTCCGATACTGGCTGATGCAGTTAGGGAAGTGCTCTCAAATTGAGGTGATACGACCAATGGCATCTTTTTAGCGGTGAACGCGCAAACCTGTGTCTTCGTGGGGTTAAATTGGACAAGGTTAAGTCGACCCCAATCTGAAACTTTTGATAAAGAAGTTTCGATTTCAGACACAAGTTTGGATCGGCTTTCGATGACGTTTACCCGAGAAATGTTAGCGCGGCCGGTGTAAAGGGCATCACTCGTGCTATCGTCTGCATAGCAATGGATGCTGCTAATCTGCAGCATGTCGTTGATATGCAGAAGAAACAGCGTGGGTGATAGCACACAGCCTTGTGGGACACCAGAATTAACAGACTTGGAGTCGGAGCATGCACCGTCAACAACGACCTTGATGCTTCTGTCTGTAAGAAAACTGGTGAGCCAATTGCACAGTTTATCGGGAAGCCCATAGGAAGGAAGCTTCGCAAGGAGCGCTTTGTGCCAGACCCGATCGAAGGCCTTCGCCACGTCCAAACTAACGGCCAACGCTTCCCCCTTGGTCTCGATCGCCTGTGCCCACCGGTGAGTCAAGTATACGAGAAGATCACCAGCTGAACGACCCTGACGGAAGCCGTATTGTCGATCATTGAGGAGCTGGTGGTCTTCTAAGTACCGGAGGAGCTGGCAGTTAACAATGGATTCCATTATCTTGGAGAACAAGGAGGTGATGGCTATGGGTCTGTAGTTGGACGGATCCGAGCGATCTCCTTTTTTAGGGATTGGGTGCACTAGAGCTGTCTTCCATGAGTTCGGGACTACGCCAAGAGAGTAAGAAAGCCGATAAAGGCGCGTTAAAACCGGTGCTAACTCTGGAGCACACGTCTTCAGCACGATAGGAGAGATTCTATCGGGCCCACTCGACTTATGAACGTCGAGGGAAAGAAGCGCTTTACGCACTGCCCTTTGTGTAAACCGGACTTCCGGCATGCGGGTCTCGCACTGCGGTATGGTCGGCGGTGCGTTTCCCCCGTCGTCCAGGGTCGAGTTGGACGCAAAGAGTTTGCCCAGAAGATCGGCTTTTTCTTTAGCGTCGTGGGCCAACGAATTATCTCCTATGCGCAGAGGTGGAAGGGATGGCTTACAAAAGTTCCCCTGGACAGCTTTGGCAAGAGACCAGAATGCACGAGTTCCGGAGGGGAGACTAACTAGTCTCTCGCCAATTCTGCCAATGTGAGCCGACTTCGCCGAAGCAATTACTCTTTTGAGGGACCTGGAGGCAAAGTTAAATTGCTTCTTTAATGTGCTGGTCTTTACATCCCGTGCTGTCGCTGCATTAGCCCATGCTTGGTAACATTCCTGCTTTCGGCGGGACGCCGCTTTGCAGGTTCGACCAAACCAAGGCTGGGACTTGCCACCTGTGGGAATCAGGGAGAATGGAATGAAAAGTTCCATACCCTGAAGCACAACATCGGCGACAGAGTCAGCAACGACATTGGGATCATCCGGTGAGAAGCAAACCTGCCTCCATGGGTAGGATGCAAAGAATGTTCTCATTCCATCCCAGTCTGCTGACCTATAGTGCCATACGCGGCGACTGCTTGTAACTCGCGGCCGCAGCGAGTGAACGAGTGGCATTATACTCCTAATCAGGCAATGGTCCGAAGAGCCAAGAGGGGCCTCAACGGATACTTTGTAGCCGTCAGGATGTGAGGTCAGCAGAAGATCCAACAGTGAAGGCACGTGGCTTTCTGCATCTGGGATTCGCGTAGGCGTTGCTACCAGCTGCGTCAAGCCATATGCCAAGGCGAAATCGTGAACAGATCTTCCCGCATGATCGGTTTTGCGCGAACCAAGCCATTCGGTGTGATGGGCGTTAAAGTCGCCAAGAATCACGATCTCTGCGGATGGGACCTGCTGGAGCACTGAGTCTGTAGCCATTTGGACGTGGTCGATGAGTCGGTCCGTTTCGGCATCACCGCTATGGGACCTGTAGAGGCATAGGTAGATGCGGGGATGGTCGTCGCAGTCTACACGTAGCCATAAGATGGAGAGGTCCCTACCTTCAAGATTGCCGAGGCGGCGAGAAGTGATATCATCTCTAACGTACACGCATACACCAGCCTTAGGAACAAAGGAGTGTTCCAGTCCGTACCCAGGGTAGCAGAGGTAGGATGTGTCCGCTGGAGATGATATCTGCGTCTCGGTTAAAAAGAGCAAGGCCGGCTTTGCTGTCTCAAGGTGGTGGTGGACAGTGTCGAGGTTCGAATGTAAGCCCCTGATGTTACAAAAATCCACGGTAAACGTGACAGGGGGTGCCATGGTGTGCCTTCTCTTGCCCCGAGCAGATTTTGAGAGCGC
The DNA here is from genome assembly GCA_947561695.1 of Tyria jacobaeae. Taxonomy (NCBI): domain Eukaryota; kingdom Metazoa; phylum Arthropoda; class Insecta; order Lepidoptera; family Erebidae; genus Tyria; species Tyria jacobaeae. Next base: position 9,531,969 of record OX387208.1, on the reverse strand, counting down.
AGTTGAGCCCCCCCCAGAGTACGAGGGGCAGCCTGGGCGTCCACGCTCAGGCATAATCCGTACTGAGGGTGGACGTCTAGGGGGGGATTCTCCAACGCTAGCGCTGGTACCCCCCTGGGGTATCCTTTTCGTTAACAGCGCTATCATTAGGGGGGTGGGGGGTTTTGGGCCTCCGGAGACCTCACTCATTTCGGGGAAATGCAACGCAAGCGTTACTTCACAACCGGTTTTCTGTGAGGCCGTGGTATCGCACCGGTCGAGCCGGCCCATTCGTGCTTAAGCAAGCATGGCTCTACCACTACAAATATAAAGAGCTGCAGGAGCGCCTACAGGGCAGTTCAGTAGAAAGTGATCTCAAGTGAAGAACAAGAAGAAGAAGTGAAAATCTCTTATATATAATTTTCTTAATCAAATTATTTTTGATTACACAAACCAATCAAAGATGTGATTAAATTTATTATTTTCAATTAAAACTTGATATTAACTCATTGGTTTAAACAATGCACTAATAGACTAAGTACTTGGATTTGGAAGGACTTCCCGACAGTAATATCGCCTGAAGGTGTTTTCGGACCCCCAATTTCCTCGAGCAAGAATTTCTAATATTAGGCTCTAATTCAGAAAATCCCGGAGAATGACGGTAGTTTTTCTGTACATTTCTGTATCGAGTCACTGAACATCTTTAAGAATGTCTCCTTATCATCCTTCTTAAGGAATGGTCCTTTACTCTTGTCCCTAATGACAAAGAAAACTGGGGCTCGCCCTCACAATCACTGAATTTTGAGTTTGAATAAAATTCGCCGTTGGCGTTATCGTCGGTGTAAATAGAATATTCATATTGAGGTTCTATATCCCGAAATTCAGTCAACATTTGCGACTTAATTTCAGTATTTTCGGCTATTACGATCACTACTAACCTCCGAATGACTGCTATCCGTTGATGATGGACTCGAACTTTCAGATAAACTCCTCCATTTTCTTTTTTGGAACAGAATTTGTTTTGTAACACTCAGTATTCATGGGATTTGTATCCATTGTTATCTCAAAAGGAAAAAGTAGCTACGAAAATGAACTAACGTATCTAACGACTAAGATGATGAAATAATGATGCAGAACGGTAAAACTTCGATAAGGACATGAAGTTATTTCATGTCGAACGGTAAATACCATTAAATATTTTTCATATACCCTCAATGCAAAATAATTTAATAACGTATCTAAATTTCATGAGGACTAAACAGGTGCAAAAGGTACTAATAGGCAAAATATACTTTAGTCATATTTATTACATATATAAAGAAGCAGAAAAACTTATATTTAAAATTAAATTATAATAAGGCGTCCCCTCGACCAAACGTACCCATGACGCTGGCGGCGTTTCCCCGTTGTACGCATATAGCGATGTTTTGGGTCATTTTTTTAGTTATACAAAATTGTAAAGTCAGCATAATTTTGTATAACTAAAAAGTATTAAACTATTTCTGAAGTTACATACCTGGATACCAGTATTATTTTGTTGGAAATCTTGAAAAACTTACTTATATTTGTATATAGTTTTAAATTTATATTTATTTCTAAAGAGAGTATAACCACGTCTTGCTGCTGTAATGAACGGCACGGAAACAACAACGTCAATGAGGAATAAACTGGCGATCACCCCTATAGTGGTGGTAGGGAATGAGAGAAAGAAAAGGAACACTGAAGTAGCAGGTGCGAAAGAGACAGAAAGATGGAAACGGAAGCGACGGCTATCTCCCATATATATATTACTAGCACACCTGTTGACACCCCCGCAACACCCTTTGTGGGTGGAATTTCGTAAAATCCGTTCTTAGCTAATCTCTACTCGACGCAAGGAATATTCCTACCAAATTTCAAGTCTCTATGCCTTACGGTTCCAGAGATATCGTAATGAGTCAATATATCGGTGGAAATCTCTTATATATATATATAAATGTATAGAAGATTAGGCTTCGAATAACGGTGCAGTTGCTTAAATCCTAATGAAATAGTTACATTTTAACAAAATGTTATTATATGATTTGTGACTATTTCTCCTTATTTTAAACCAAATAAGAAATGATCTACTCAGTTGATCAACCAATATTTGCTTCTCTAACTTAGTGCTTTTTGGTATAAAGGCATGACTAGAATAAAATAGACTACAATATTACTATTAAACATAACAGTTTCATAAAAGAGGCTTACAAAGATACTTATTGAATACCTAAATAACAATGTTTAAAACTTTTCACTTATCATCACTGATACCTCTATGTATAATTTATAATGTTCTGGTGAGTGGCGACATAAAGTTTAACACATAGATAGCAACCGAGGAGGGAGAAAAGGGGGTCTTTATTAAATTGCTTTTTGTGTAAGGGGATTCTATAATCCCCTTAATTGTTGCCTAACCCATCGGAAGGTCCCAATCTTCCCTAATAAGATCCGCTGCTTTTTCACCGATCATGACCACGGCAGCGTGGGTATGCGCAGCCGGTATTCTTGGAATAATTGATGCATCTGCAACTCGTAAGCCTTCTATGCCGTGGACCAGCAATCTTGGTGAAACTACTCCTGTTGGATCCCCAGCTGGAGCCATTTTGCATGTCCCCACCTATGAGAGAAAACATTAACAATTACATAAAATTAAACAAATAGTCGCTTATAAATTGCAAAACGGAGTTGTTACCGTGATGAAGTCTATCGATATTTATAAAGTGGAGTGTTTCGTTTGTTTGTTTAAAGTTGCTAATCTTTTTTTTTTTTTTTTTTTTTTATGCGATAGGGGGCAAACGAGCAGACGGGTCACCTGATGGTAAGTGACTACCGCCGCCCATGGACACCCGCAACTCAAGAGTCACAAGTGCGTTGCCGGCCTTTTAGGTAGAGGTACGCTCTCTTCTTGAAGGTTTGAAGGTCGTATCGGTTCGGAAATACGGCAGGCGACAATTTGTTCCATAAGCTGGTTGTGCGAGGCAAAAAGCTTCTGGAGAAGCGCACAGTGGTGGAGTGCCAATGGTCCAGGTGATATGGATGGATATTTTGTCGCGTAGGACGATGGCGGAAACCAGCAGCCGGTATAAGTCCGAACAATTCCTCTGAACACTCCCCATGATACAAGCGATAGAGGATGCAGAGTGAAGCTACATCTCTACGCAACGCCAAGGTGTCAAGTCGATCAGAAATATCTTGGCAGTCGATGATGCGAGTCGCTCTCCGTTGAATGCGGTCAAGAGGCAGAAGTTGGTACTGGGGTGCACCTGCATAGAGATGAGAACAGTATTCCATGTGCGGCCGAACCTGCGCCTTATAAAGTTGCAGGCGGTGGGCCGGAGTAAAATACTGTCTCGATCCGTTTAGCACACCAAGCTTCTTCGAGGCTAATTTGGCCTTACTCTCTAAGTGACCGCGAAACTGGACTTCGCTTGATATATCGACGCCAAGGATTCCGATACTGGCTGATGCAGTTAGGGAAGTGCTCTCAAATTGAGGTGATACGACCAATGGCATCTTTTTAGCGGTGAACGCGCAAACCTGTGTCTTCGTGGGGTTAAATTGGACTAGGTTAAGTCGACCCCAATCTGAAACTTTTGACAAAGAAGTTTCGATTTCAGACACAAGTTTGGATCGGCTTTCGATGACGTTTACCCGAGAAATGTTAGCGCGGCCGGTGTAAAGGGCATCACTCGTGCTATCGTCTGCATAGCAATGGATGCTGCTAATCTGCAGCATGTCGTTGATATGCAGAAGAAACAGCGTGGGCGACAGCACACAGCCCTGTGGGACACCAGAATTAACAGACTTGGAGTCGGAGCATGCACCGTCAACAACGACCTTGATGCTTCTGTCTGTAAGAAAACCGGTGAGCCAATTGCACAGTTTCTCGGGAAGCCCATAGGAAGGAAGCTTCGCAAGGAGCGCTTTGTGCCAGACCCGATCGAAGGCCTTCGCCACGTCCAAACTAACGGCCAACGCTTCCCCCTTGGTCTCGATCGCCTGTGCCCACCGGTGAGTCAAGTATACGAGAAGATCACCAGCTGAACGACCCTGACGGAAGCCGTATTGTCGATCATTGAGGAGCTGGTGGTCTTCTAAGTACCGGAGGAGCTGGCAGTTAACAATGGATTCCATTATCTTGGAGAACAAGGAGGTGATGGCTATGGGTCTTTAGTTGGACGGATCCGAGCGATCTCCTTTTTTAGGAATTGGGTGCACTAGAGCTGTCTTCCATGAGTTCGGGACTACGCCAAGAGAGTAGGAAAGCCGATAAAGGCGCGTTAAAACCGGTGCTAACTCTGGAGCACACGTCTTCAGCACGATAGGAGAGATTCTATCGGGCCCACTCGACTTATGAACGTCGAGGGAAAGAAGCGCTTTACGCACTGCCCTTTGTGTAAACCGGACTTCCGGCATGCGGGTCTCGCACTGCGGTATGGTCGGCGGTGCGTTTCCCCCGTCGTCCAGGGTCGAGTTGGACGCAAATAGTTTGCCCAGAAGATCGGCTTTTTCTTTAGCGTCGTGGGCCAACGAATTATCTCCTATGCGCAGAGGTGGAAGGGATGGCTTACAAAAGTTCCCCTGGACAGCTTTGGCAAGAGACCAGAATGCACGAGTTCCGGAGGGGAGACTAACTAGTCTCTCGCCAATTCTGCCGATGTGAGCCGACTTCGCCCCAGCAATTACTCTTTTGAGGGACCTGGAGGCAAAGTTAAATTGCTTCTTTAATGTGCTGGTCTTTACATCCCGTGCTGTCGCTGCATTAGCCCATGCTTGGTAACATTCCTGCTTTCGGCGGGACGCCGCTTTGCAGGTTCGACCAAACCAAGGCTGGGACTTGCCACCTGTGGGAATCAGGGAGAATGGAATGAAAAGTTCCATACCCTGAAGCACAACATCGGCGACAGAGTCAGCAACGACATTGGGATCATCCGGTGAGAAGCAAACCTGCCTCCATGGGTAGGATGCAAAGAATGTTCTCATTCCATCCCAGTCTGCTGACCTATAGTGCCATACGCGGCGACTGCCTGTAACACGCGGCCGCAGCGAGTGAACGAGTGGCACCATACTCCTAATCAGGCAATGGTCCGAAGAGCCAAGAGGGGCCTCAACGGATACTTTGTAGCCGTCAGGATGTGAGGTCAGCAGAAGATCCAACAGTGAAGGCACGTGGCTTTCTGCATCTGGGATTCGCGTAGGCGTTGCTACCAGCTGCGTCAAGCCATATGCCAAGGCGAAATCGTGAACATATCTTCCCGCATGATCGGTTTTGCGCGAACCAAGCCATTCGGCGTGATGGGCGTTAAAGTCGCCAAGAATCACGATCTCTGCGGATGGGACCTGCTGGAGCACTGAGTCCGTAGCCATTTGGACGTGGTCGATGAGTCGGTCCGTTTCGGCATCACCGCTATGGGACCTGTAGAGGCATAGGTAGATGCGGGGATGGTCGTCGCAGTCTACACGTAGCCATAAGATGGAGAGGTCCCTACCTTCAAGATTGCCGAGGCGGCGAGAAGTGATATCATCTCTAACGTACACGCATACACCAGCCTTAGGAAAAAAGGAGTGTTCCAGTCCGTACCCAGGGTAGCAGAGGTAGGATGTGTCCGCTGGAGATGATATCTGCGTCTCGGTTAAAAAGAGCAAGGCCGGCTTTGCTGTCTCAAGGTGGTGGTGGACAGTGTCGAGGTTCGAATGTAAGCCCCTGATGTTGCAAAAATCCACGGTAAACGTGACAGGGGGTGCCATGGTATGCCTTCTCTTGCCCCGAGCAGATTTTGAGAGCGCAGTTGAGCCCCCCCCAGAGTACGAGGGGCAGCCTGGGCGTCCACGCTCAGGCATAATCCGTACTGAGGGTGGACGTCCAGGGGGGGATTCTCCAACGCTAGCGCTGGTACCCCCCTGGGGTATCCTTTTCGTTAACAGCGCTATCATTAGGGGGGTGGGGGATTTTGGGCCTCCGGAGACCTCACTCATTTCGGGGAAATGCAACGCAAGCGTTACTTCACAACCGGTTTTCTGTGAGGCCGTGGTATCGCACCGGTCGAGCAGGCCCATTCGTGCTTAAGCAAGCATGGCTCTACCACTACAAAATCTTAGGAACTATCAGTCGGATTTGCACTATTCTTTTTGTATTAGACATTACTATTTATTGAGCAATAACCGGTCGAGCCGGCCCATTCGTGCTTAAGCAAGCATGGCTCTACCACTACAAAATCTTAGGAACTATCAGTCGGATTTGCACTATTCTTTTTGTATTAGACATTACTATTTATTGAGCAATAATTTAAGGTATTAGAAAATCACGGTACAGACTTTAGGAGCGGAGCAGTAAGCATAGAATGTGAAGAAGAGAATGTGGTTTTCAGTGCAATAGGTAGGGCCACCCTATCTCTTCCCGATGGTGTCTTAAAAGGCGACTAAGGGACCAGACTGTCATGCATCGGATGATAACAATAGGCTTGCCCTCTATTATGTAAGTGGGACTAATTATGGTTTGTATAAGGTCGTCGTTTAAGAACACTCTGCTACCCGTTTGAAAACATAGGCGTGAGTCTATGTACACACATATGTATGTATGTAAAATAAGTTAGTTATTAGGCTTAAATCAGATTGTGCAAAGTCAATATTACTACTTACTTGGTGGTCTAACGTAATAGACGTCTGCATGATAGCACATTCCCAATATTCATCAGAGTCAAACAAATATGACTCGCAGCCTGGAAATGGCGTATCATGCATTTTGGTGTTAAGTCGTTGGAATGCCTTGGTACGGATGACTTTTTCCACCTGCAATTGTGATAAGCTTAGTTCATTATGGCAACTGTGAATTGAATTTTAATCGTTGAAAGTCGTATGAAGTCTTTAACGCTTGACCTGAGCATGTGTTTTTTTTTCAGTGATAATAACCATAGCCTCTAATCCAAAACTGTAACTATCAGTAATTTTGTCAATGCAAAACATTTGTCATGAATAATTTAAAAGTAAGTTGCTGCAATTAGTACAGAGTAAGGAGTACAATTTTGCTGATGAAGGTTAAGTTAAGCCGGTAAACATGATCATGCATTGTTACGTTGTGTACTAATACGTTACTAATACGCTATTTCTGTGGTTATCACATTTAAAAACGGTTTATCAAGAAACTTCAATTGATCAAGAACTAAACTGAACTTGATTTGCAATCATTCGTGTGTGTGACTTAGAACGTGGTAATGGTAATGGTAATGGTCAAGGGCTCAGTTTCCGCATTTAGACTCATGATCGGTCCATTATGCGTACAGGAGGCTGACTAGTTGAGCCAGCCTAGCTCCTTCCAGAAGCGCAGAAGCCTCCTGGGGCGTTCACAGGCTTCTAGGAGCGTCCTCGCGCCTGCGAGGATTTCTGCCCGTTGTGCAGCCACGCCCTCGCATTCCAGGATGACGTGGGCGGCCGTTTCCTCCGCGCTTAGACAACCCCTGCATAGGGGGCTATCGGTCGCGTTAATGACGAATAGGTGTCGGTTCAGAGCCAAATGACCTGTAATGCTACCGACCACTATTCGGATGTCCGTTCTGTGAAGACTGATGAGTCTACGCGATAAACGTGGTGATAATTCTGTTAATACCAGTTTGGATTGCCTGCAGCCAGGTGTGTTAATCCATCTGCTATTGTGTGCTTCTCGAGTCCTTTGCCTTACCCAGGAGCGATAAAGGTTGAAGGGTAGTGGCAGGAGTGTGGTAGGGCCTGCCACTGGTGTTTTGGATCCCTTCCTTGCTAGCTCGTCGGCGGCATCGTTACCTAGTGAGTTGCTGTGCCCCCTGATCCATTGTAGAATTACCCCGTTCGCCGAGGCTAAGCGTTCTAGTGATTGGTGGCATTCATAGATGAGACCGGAATTCATGGTGTTGCCCATTAGGGCCCTTAGTACCGCCATACTATCTGACAGTATGCGGATGTTGTATTTCTTGATGCCTCTTGTCATAGCTGCGTGGGCTGCGTGAATTAGCGCCACACATTCGCATTGAAAAATCGAACTGTGTTCGCCCAGTGCCAGCGATATTTTTATGTTTAGGTCTAGTGAGTACACCCCGGCTCCAGTACCTGACCCCATCTTGGAGCCGTCCGTGTATATCCGGACTTCATTTATGCCAGAATGGTCACTATCGTTTTCCTGTAGTTCTATACAGTACCTTCTTTCGAAGATGTGTTGTTTAGGAATCCTGTCACATGGGGCAGCTATCAGAGGTTGGTAGTCAACTAGTTGATTCCAGATATTGGAATGTGGACCCTCTTGGTTATTCCACAGACTCAGATGTTTAAGTCTAATCGTTGCCATAGCTGCCTCCTGTTGTATGTACAGGTCTAGTGGTGCTAGATCAAGAGCCACCTCAAGGGCGGCAGTAGGGGTTGTTCGCATGCATCCAGTGACGGCCGTACAAACAAGTCTCTGGAATTGCTGCAACCTGTTTCTAACCGTGCTAAGCTCAGTTCTCTGCCACCAAGCAATAGCACCGTACGTGATTATTGGCCTTATTACCGCTTTATAGAGCCATAAAGTGATTTTCGGTGAGAGACCCCAGGCTTTGCCGAGGAGCCGCTTGCATTGGTAGAAGATAATGCAGGCTTTATTAAGTTTTGCATCTAGGTGTCTATTCCACAGGAGTTTGCTGTCAAGTATGACTCCTAGATACTTGACCTCTGTGGTAAGAACCAGACTGGTACCAAATAGTTTAGGCAGCCTTAGGTCACCTAAACTACGTTTGTTTGTGAACATTATCAACTCCGTTTTTGTTGGGTTCACTGATAGATTGTGTTTTACGCACCACTGTTCGACGACCTTTAAAGCAGACCTCATTTGGTCACAAATTGTGCTTTCAAATGGGCCACTAATAAGAATGGTCAGGTCGTTTGCATAGCCCACTGTGAAGAACTTGCGGTAGTTGAGTTGAGTTATCAGCTCATCCACCACGATGTTCCAGAGGAGAGGTGAGAGAACTCCGCCCTGTGGGCACCCTCTTGCCACTATTCCTCTTGTTGTGTTATTAACAGTGAATTGTATAGCTCTGCCTCTAAGCATGCTGTCGATCCACCCCGTAGTAGTGGAGTCAACGCCGTGTCTAGACAGAGCCTGACTTATGCTGTTGAAGTTTGTTTTATCGAAGGCACCTTCGATGTCGATGAAGGTGGCTCATCAGTTTTCTTACAGACAGAAGCATCAAGGTCGTTGTTGACGGTGCATGCTCCGACTCGAAGTCTGTTAATTCTGGTGTCCCACAAGGCTGTGTGCTATCACCCACGCTGTTTCTTCTGCATATCAACGACATGCTGCAGATTAGCAGCATCCATTGCTATGCAGACGATAGCACGAGTGATGCCCTTTACACCGGCCGCGCTAACATTTCTCGGGTAAACGTCATCGAAAGCCGATCCAAACTTGTGTCTGAAATCGAAACTTCTTTATCAAAAGTTTCAGATTGGGGTCGACTTAACCTAGTCCAATTTAACCCCACGAAGACACAGGTTTGCGCGTTCACCGCTAAAAAGATGCCATTGGTCGTATCACCTCAATTTGAGAGCACTTCCCTAACTGCATCAGCCAGTATCGGAATCCTTGGCGTCGATATATCAAGCGAAGTCCAGTTTCGCGGTCACTTAGAGAGTAAGGCCATATTAGCCTCGAAGAAGCTTGGTGTGCTAAACAGATCGAGACAGTATTTTACTCCGGCCCACCGCCTGCAACTTTATAAGGCGCAGGTTCGGCCGCACATGGAATACTGTTCTCATCTCTATGCAGGTGCACCCCAGTACCAACTTCTGCCTCTTGACCGCATTCAACGGAGAGCGACTCGCATCATCGACTGCCAAGATATTTCTGATCGACTTGACACCTTGGCGTTGCGTAGAGATGTAGCTTCACTCTGCATCCTCTATCGCTTGTATCATGGGGAGTGTTCAGAGGAATTGTTCGGACTTATACCGGCTGCCGGTTTCCGCCATCGTCCTACGCGACAAAATATCCATCCCCATCACCTGGACGATTGGCACTCCACCACTGTGCGCTTCTTGCCTCGCACAACCAGCTTATGGAACAAATTGTCGCCTGCCGTATTTCCGAACCGATACGACCTTCAAACCTTCAAGAAGAGAGCGTACCTCTACCTAAAAGGCCGGCAACGCACTTGTGACTCTTGAGTTGCGGGTGTCCATGGGCGGCGGTAGTCACTTACCATCAGGTGACCCGTCTGCTCGTTTGCCCCCTATCGCATAAAAAAAAAAAAAAAAAAAAGGTCCCTAGAGTTGATTTTTTGTATTTGAGGTTGCCCTGTATGTATGAGACTACACGATGCAGAGCGGATTCTGTTGATTTACCCATAGAGTAGGCGTGTTGGTGTGGGTTCAGGGGGTGCTTGTATAGCGCCGTGCTCCTGATTTCTCTGTCTATTAGCCTCTCTAGAACCTTAAGCATGAAGGATGTGAGGCTGATAGGTCTGAATGATTTGGGTTGTGTATAGTCTCCTTTGCCGGGTTTGGGAAGGAACACTACTTTGACTTCTCTCCAATTCGTAGGTACGTAACGGTGTGCCACGCAGCTTCTGTAGATGGACTGTAGATGATCCATCAGTGCATCGTCACACCATTTTAGCAGACCTGGGAAAATATCATCCAGTCCTGCAGTTTTGAATGGAAGGAAACTGTTGATAGCCCACTTTAGTTTATCGTGGTTCACGATTCTGTGAGCGGTGGTCCAATCCGCATCGTCTGGTAGATATATCTCATCTTCCTCCCAAGTGTCATTATCATTTAGTATGCGACACCCCGGGAAGTGAGTTGTCATTAACAGTTCCGAAGTCTCCGAATCTGTTTTGGTGAAGGTACCATCGGGTTTTTTAAGGAAGCCAAGGTCATGCTTCCGCTCAGAGCACAGGATATTTTTAACTCTGTTAGAAATTGGTAAAGCACTGAAATTTAAACTTAGTTTTTATAGAGTAACGTCTCAAACCTACCACGCGAACGCCTTCAATCATAGTTCTTAAATCACTAATGTCAGAGAAATAATTCATATGGATTCTTGGGTGGTCTGTGAAGTTTGCACTGCGAAGCATCATCCGACCTACACTTTTCGGACGAATTAAAACAGGGTTAATTACGAAAGTGCGCAATCTAGCAGCTAAAGGCAGTGAGCTGTACACTTTCCAGTACCATTCATCCGTGATCCCTGGAACATTAAATACATTAATAGGTATTGCATTTGTTTATGTGGGAATCTGAAGTTTTCAGTCAAATGTCAATAAACGCAGTACAAAAGTTTCAAGCAAATCGCAGAAACATTTATATGGTATCATAAAAAAATATGGTGCCTTAGCTATTAAAAGAAATCCGTCATCAACGTATTTGGCCAGAAATAAAGTTACTCGTGATTATTTTCTGGATACTTTGGATTGTAGTTGCGTCAACAATAAACGGGTTTTTAAGTCTCAATTGATTACTTTGCTAGTTACTTAAGTACCCTCGTTCCTTTTGTTAAAATTAGCTATCAGATTTAAATAGTCTCAGTTATAAAATCGGACCAAGGTTTAGGTATACAGTATTTATCAGTTACTATGCAAAATGCATAGATAAATGTTAGGCTTAATCTGTCGGTACCGTCCGAATTTCCCAGCAAAATATCTAAATCAACTTAAATGTGATATTATACGTACGCGGATAAGTACATATAGTTTGAATTCTGTTTCCTTGTCATGTCATTAGGAGTGTCGATATACTTACCTAGTAAAGACCGCAAAATTCCTATCGTCTCACCAGCCAATGACCCAGCACCCATGACCAGTTCAATATCTGGTCTACTTTTGTCCCGGTCAGGGGAGTACTTTGTATGAATAAAGGCCAGGCCAGCCGCTCCTCCGGGCAAAGTGAGAGGGCCTCCACCTGCCATGTAGGCTGCTGCCGCCAGGGGAGAAGCAGCAGAGAACTGTAAGTTTGGTTATATCTGTTTGTTTTCTTTTTAATGTTTCATATATAAAAAATAAACTCGTATTTTATTTCACATCTTCTGTAAGGTACTTCTTTAAGATTATTATTAGCTGGCCTGTTGGTCAATGGGTTAGTGACCCAGACTGTTAAGCCAGGTCTTGGGTTCCATTCCCAAATAGGACAAGAATTTATGTGATTAGCATGATCATTTGTTTGTGTGTGTAATTTATCTAATTAATCTGTAATAAGTATGTATTTAAAGGTATATAAGTATGTTTATTAGCAGTCTGATTACCATAGTATAAGCTCAGCTTAGTTAGTAATCAGATGCCGTGTGTAGGATATGTTCAGTTATAATATGTTATTATTATATTATTGAATTAATTTGAATAAATACCACATTTTAGGCATTCATAGAGAAATAATTTAATATATGTAGGTATACAAACTATACAAGAATGAAAAATATTTATAGAAAGTCGATATTATCTATAAAATATGAATAATGTGGACGCGTTTTGATTGTTCAAAAGTGGCTACTTATTATAATTTATATATTAATGATAATTCTAAAAGGGAAACAATGCTATCTGAGAAAAATGTTTTATGTAAGCATTTCAATACTACCTTATTACTACTATAACTATACTAGTATAACTATAATAAGACTGAAGTTCGGGGTGTATTATGATATTTTTGTTTTGTATATTGATAGTTTTGTAACGCGCGACAGCCAAGCCATGCCTGTATCGGTCTTACAGAAAAGTGGCTGTTAAACAAAACTTGCATTGTGTAACCGAGTTAGTGAGGTAACCGGAAGCCTAATCCCGTTTCCCTTCCCCTCATTCCTCTGATCCATATATCAAAAAGCGGACAGCACTCTTGTGACTCTTGAGTTGCAAGCGATCAAGTCACTTACTGTTAGATAACCCGTTTGCTCGTTGTCCCTTATTCTATAAAAACCAACTACAAATATGATTCACTTGATTTTTTCTAAGGATACAGTTATATTACTGGACTGACCTTAAATATATATAGATACCGTCCCATTCACAGGTCAAATACCATAATATTATTTAATTAATAATAAAGTTTAAGCCGTAACATGTTCAGATTTACTTACATCATTTACCGTCACTCCTGTTTCATTAACAATAAATGCGTTTCCAGAAAACGTTACATGATCTTGAAGATTGTATCCAACTGGTAGGTTTATTATGGTGGGGATCCCTATTTCACTCAAGTGATCTTGTGGACCTACTCCGGAAATCATAAGTAGTTGTGCCGATCCAATAGCTCCTGCTGACAAAACTACTTCATTTCGAGCACGAATGCGTATACTGTAAATATTTTTACAAAAATGAATACATTCTCATCTCAATATGTATATACACAAATAACTATGAAGTGCTCGTTCGCCGTATTCCTGTGTATACCCCTATGTCTGGTTATTGTCATAAAATTATATAACTTCTATTAAAACATTAGTATATAATTATTTCGTTGCGTTATAACATGCCTCGTGTTCCCATACATGATCTATTAATTTTATATCAGAGATTCCATGGGTTGACTTTTTCAATTTATTGTTTTTAATATCTATTATTAATAATTATGGTCCATAGATAGAATAATACATACACGTAGTAAATGTGTACAAAAAGTCTGCAAAGTCAGATATTGTCGGACTCTGTTTCAATATTAAACAAGTCAACTTAGGCAACAGTATAAGCACATTTTTGTTAATTATGGGTAATCTTTAGGGATTACGTTTTAGAATCATGACTACACTATTAATCCATCAATGTGGGTCTAAGAGGACTTTATATTTGGCTATATTTAGTTATATTGAGTCATTTTATGTTTAAACTTGTATAAAATTGTAATCGTTACACACAGAAAACATAACTTTTTTAATTGTACAATATACTAGCTACAATTATCCTACATACTCACATTATATTGTGTTTCATAAATTCCACGCCAGTAGCTCTTTTAGTTTTGGGATCTATGATAATTCTCCTCACCGTAGAGAATTTTGAAACTTTTAAATTTGGTCTATAACGAACTGGCTCTAAAAACGCCTTTGAAGAACTACATCGCCTGCCATTTCGCATTGTAGCCTGTGGCTTAGAGAATCCAATCAGTTTTTCTCCGTTTGGATCTCTCCATTTATACCCTAGTTCTTCACCAGCTTTTTTAAATATATTTTCAAGTGGATATCGGTACGGGGAATATTCTACATCCATATAACCACCAGTGCCGTGATAAGTTGAATTCCGTAATTCCGGTATACCAATATTTTCTGACTTCTTGAAGTAAGGAAGAATATCTCTATAGCTCCAACCTTCATTGCCCATCCTAGCCCAGTCATTATAATCTTCGGGATGTCCTCGTTGATAGATTAAAAAGTTGAGAACACTACTTCCGCCAAGAACTTTGCCTCGGGGCAAAAAACATACTTTGCCTCTTAGATCTTTGCATGCTCTAGGTTCTGGCATTGAATTGTAGCCCCAATTCATCGGAGTAAGAGATAGGAATGCAGCGAATATTGGAATGTCAGAAAAAAAGTTTTCATTACCACCTGCTTCTATAAGTAAGACTTTCCAGTGTGGAACTTCTGTTAAACGATTCGCAATGACGCAGCCCGCAGAACCGGCTCCTACAACTATGAAGTCAAACTCTTCATTATCTCTAGGTGTGTAGTCATAAAGGAATCCTTCTTTGGGGCTTCGCGGATAAGGCCGGAATAAATCAGTCCAGTAGTCTAATAACCTTCTGGTATCGATCATTGCATTTGCAGATGTAAGAAAGAATAAATAGAAGAACCATCGCATTTTGTTCCGTTTTATTCGTCATTCCTGAAAAGAAGTTGTAAAATTAGCTAGTAATATTAATTTCTGGAAATCGAAAAATGAGCTACTAATACTAAAACGACTGCTTTTTAAGTTGTCCCAACGGTGATCAATACAAATTATGAACATAAATTGTATCTATAAATTTGCTGTGCAGTTCAGTCTCGAAGTAACTGGTAACGGTGTTATTACATTATAAAGGAATTGTTATACTCCAAGGGCACAAATGGTCAAACGAAAAGTTCATAATATTAGTAATTCATAACATTTTCTAAACACATTTCTTTTTTATGTCTTTATTTTTCGAGGACTTTAGTGTCTATAATTAAAATTAAAAAAAAAACATACTTAGCATATTTAATAGTTGTTTTTTTGATTTTGGAAATATAAAGAAAGTTATGATGGTCCGCAAGTATATCTAGACCAGTCAATTAAGGATCTAACTTTGCCATTTTGAGCTGAGTGGCTGAAACCAGCGCCAAAATGTTCCTTCATGATTCCGTAACAACACATAAAAAATTCAGGGTCGTGAATCACCGGGGTCATTTGCAAAAACCATTGCAAAAGGGGTAAAAAATGACTTTTCCCACATCTCGGAAATTATAAAATATATGAGAAAAAGTTTTACGCAAAAGTTGTAGAAAATTAAATTATCTATAAAAAAGGTAAAGGTATTTCTAAATTTTCGAAATTTCTATATCTAATGAAAATTCTAAATTCGAAATTATCTATGAAGACGGTAATATTCCCGTATTGCGCATCGTTTGCTAGCAAATCGCGTTTAAAATGCGAAAAATTAAAAAAATATATATTTTCACCATTTAAGATGCGATTTTTTTAAATGTTCCAAATAGGAGTGATTTGGAACATTGCATCTCCCGAATATCCCCAAAGAGATAAATCTTTAATTGATATTGATGGAATTGTTTAATAACAATTTAATACTTTCATTTTTTTTTTCAATCCAAAAATTATTTTTTTTTTTTACCTAGTTTTTTTTTCATCTTCATAAATAATTTAGTTATTTCCGGTTAGAAAAATGGCCACTTCAACCTATATATCAATCGATTCAGAATCAAAAACTTAATCGATTGCACTTACTCCTATTTTTAACTATTTTTCCCTAATATATTTTTTTCAACTTAATAAATAATCAAGTCATTCTTGGTATGAAAATGGGCCAGGGAGATGCAAACCCCGAACGGCATTAGACCCTTCCTTCTCTAACTTTCCCTTGCCCACAAGCAAGCAAGTCCCATCTGACATGTTCATCTCATCTCATCATACTACAGTGTGCAGCTTCATGAAGCTTCGGCAATTATTTATCCACAATCGATAATGCTTTCGTCGTCATTCACGATCATAACGTAAGCGCTCTAGACTGTCAGGATTTTTTTCATTGTAGTATACACACCAGAAAGTAGCGTTTCATACGAAGGCACGATAAAGCGATGTGCAAAAATCCGATCAGCAGTGACATTAGCATCTCAATCTGTGATTACCGATGTGGTTTACGATGGCATATGCCCTGCATCTGCCTATGCATCTGGCTTAAAGAACATCAATTACGAGGATACTAATACATTACTGTTAGGAATGTTACCTCTAAAGTATCTCCATCATAGATGACGTTTTTGTCCAGTAAATGCTTCAAGATTAAGAATCTGCCAATGTGGAGAGGTTTTATGGAGAAAACAAGAGGATTTTAAATTTGTAGTTTCGCATATAAAATGTTTACAATTTATAAACCGACCACCTTCGCTATTATCACCTCTGAATACTGCTATATACCATGGTGCCGAAGGAAGTCGGTCATTAGGCCAAAAAACGACGTTTGTCACATTTGATCAACCACTTTACTTAAAAGCTCGAAACGTTGTAGCTCAATTAGAAAAGAGAGAGTAAAATTTAAAGCATGTAGTTGAACGTTTAGGTGGTTTCCATCTGTTGATGTCATATTTAGGTGCGATTGGATCAATCATGGCTGAAAGTGGATCGGAAGAACTATGGTCAGGAGCATATGCGCCAGAGTCTGTAAAAAATGCTTACAGGTCATGCATTTTCTAGAGCGGTTCGAGCTAATATATTAACATTCACTGCCCTTGGAGTCTTTATACATAAAAGTATTGATGGGTATGAACAATTCACAGAAACAATAGAAGAGTTTTTAGCTGGAAGGCCTGAACAATCTCCATCTATAAACGATTGCGAGTCTAAGAACCCCCAAAAATTAACTGAACTTTTTACAGAAAAGGTGTCACGTTTAGAATGAAATAGCCACACAGCTAAATTATGGACTCAATATTTTAAATCAGTTTTAATTGCTCTTCAATTCATAGGAGCAGAACGACTTGGGAACTTGAATTTGCATTTACAGTGCATAAAAAATATGTTGCTAATATTCCATGCAGCGGGCCATTATCCGTACCCAAAATGCGCTCACCTCTACTTGCAAGATATGTCCAAATTAGAGATGATAATGGATGACGCTCAATATGAGGATTTTATCAAAAATGTTTTTTTCACTATTTGTCGAACTCAGAAAGCTTGGGCTGAAGTGTGGAGCGATATGATGATCGTAAAAACTCTCAACCGTTATTTTGGGACCGATTTAAAGCACGGTAGAGGTGTGATACCTAGCGTAGTGGTTCGATATTTGTCCAGTATGCCTTCTGCTTTCAACATTAGGGATAATCTTGAACAGTATTGTGATATTACGACCTTATCCAGCGAAAAACACGTGGATCTTACATCAAGAAGAATTAATCGTGGTGAAGCTGATTTAGCAGCAATCATCTATTAGCTGGATCAAGGCGATCCATTCATTCCACGTTATCACTTGATTTCATTGTTAACTGGGGTAATTGGAGGTCCTAACACTGATTGCTACAATGCGTTTGAGAAGGGAGAGAAAGGCATATCAAGTATGATTTGAAAACGGTCGACAAAGCAACATTGAGTAAGGGATATAAAATTAAAACATTAGCCGATGCCAAAAAAGGAATGATAGCGAGCCATAACAATTTTGCTACAATCAACCCTTCTCTGTTATTTATAGATTCATTGCAGTTGTCAAAAGTGTGAAAGTAGCCGTTGCATTTGCATTCGGTGCATTGAATTTTGTAAAAATTGTGAACTAATATACTAACAACGTTTTAATTTTATTAAAACTTCATAATTTATTCCTCAATCTTAAACAAATCTTAAATATCTTACTTTTAAGAACTGAATATGCCAGTGTTATTTTTCTGAAATATAATATATATATACTTACTATATAAAATATATACTTCGAACCTAATAACAATTTCAAATCGATAGGCTCTACAGATGCCGACTAATGTATGTAGCATTCCAAGAGCTACGTTGAAATATTTGAAGGTTAACGGTTGTCATTTAGTAGCATTGAGAAGGGCTATGTGAATATAAATTTATCCCAATCACGTCATGGCATAATGTACAAGTGACACATTCAACGGAAGCCACATTGTTTATATTAACTACTTTTTAAAGAACTTATAAGCACTTCTGCATGTTTTCTGGCAAAATCTGGCTGAACTAGTCTTTTAAATCTGTCTTCTTATGTCCCCATATTTGCAAAATAAACTATATTTATCTTTATCTTTATATTACAATGCCACGCTTAGGCATGAATGGGCCGGCTCGATCGATGCGATACCACGGCCTCACATAAAACCAGTTGTGAAGCAACGCTTGCTTTGCATTTCCTCGAAATTTGAGAGGTTTTCGGAGGCCTAACAATCTTCTCTTTCCTCTCCCCCTTCCCCCTCCTTCTCTTTCCCATGTCCTTATCCCACCTCTCTTTTTTCCCCTCCCCGCATTCCAATAAATATCATCACCCTTAATGGCGGCCAGAGCACTTACAACTCTTGAGTTGCGGTATCAGGTGACATGTCTGTGTTGCAAAGTGTACGAAGCTATAATATTCATCCCTGAATGTTCACAAGTACAGGTGGAATAGTTTTTTCTTTAAAAGCTTACTCCAGTACCTTAAGTATAACCAACTTAATTTAGAATAATTATTGAAATCGGTTCACAAATGGCGAAGATATAAATACAAAAACGTGCATTTTTAATTCCTTAAATTGCCTCTTCCTCCTAGTTTTATATTGCCTTCAAATTTAAAAGAGATAAAATACTGAAAGTATAAAATAAAAAAAAAATCGGTTAAATCGGTGAAGATGAAATCAAACACAGAAAAAAAATGAAAAACATTGACTTGAATTGAGAACTTCTCCTTTCTGATGTTGGTAAAAAACCCAACTAATAGAAAATACTAATTTTAAATAAATTGATTATAAGTACAAAGGCCGTCTCAAAATAGCCAATAAATATACAAATCGTTTTATATGTACCTCAATAATAATGAAAATCGACTACTTTATAAGTATAAAAATATCTAGAGATATAACAAATAAATAATATACATAAAGAATAAATTTAGTTTTAATGAAATAATTTATTTGGAACCGCTAAAAATTATGATATATATCCACGAGAAAGTGAAATTTGCTCGTAGGTAATACAATCTAATATAAAATATTATACTCGGAGTGACGACAAGTTGAATAAGGCTCATCAGTATTGTAGTTGGTCAAAAAGGGTCATATAAATTAGCCAAATTTTTCAAAGTTAAATTCAACTCTTTACAAATTTATTATGTATATTACGGTTATACCGCATACCACCGCAGTACGACAAATTACAAAGACTTACAATATGAACAATACATTACAAAAAGTATGTAATAATAATAACTTGACACATCTCACACACGGCCGTCTAATCCCGAATTAAGCAGAGCTTTTAGATGGTAACCAGATAGATGATAAACATACTTATATACTTCTAAATACATACATATAACAGATAAATTACACCCAATTACACATAACAAATGATCATGTAATGAATGAAATGAGATGGTGGAGAAATGCTTCAGATTTGTGCTGGAAGAAGGCTGGTACAATCCCACGTTGACGAGCGCACGTCTAGGCCCACGACATGAAACACGCAAATTAAATGATTTTTAAAGGAATGAGGAAAGGAAGGAGGAAAAAGAGGACAGACGAATTAATTCCTTCCTTTTGAATAGAAAAGTCATGTCGTGAACAGCTAACGGCGGGGTATTCTGTTACAAACCCGAAAGCAAAACACAACCTGCGCAATGGGTTACCATTCAAAGATTTGTTGACAAAAGTAAAGAAGGGCAGAAGTCAAAGATAATTGCCAAATTTTTTGGATGGACGAGTTATTTCGTAACCATCACTCCAGAAGATAAAATTACTGTTACTGCAGGTTGGCATGTTAGTCATTGTATAGCAGTTGTCTTGAAAAATGGTAGACATCAGCGCCCAAGAAGTAGGGTCCACCTATACCACGATAATGCTCCAGCTCAGGAGTGGTCTTATTGCCTCTTGCCTAAATCTCGGACTTGAAGGACAACATCTGTTAGTTTTTTTACTATCAAGGTTTCGTTAATATATTCTTTATTTTTTAAATGGATCAGCCATTAAGACGCATTCAAAGCCTGGGATTTGCGAAAGCTCCACGTCTTCACAGAATTTACACTTAAAAAGACGTGTTTGAAGCTAAAAATGTAATGTAGTGTGAAATTAGACGTCTTCCTTATTCGTAATTTAATTTAGCAAGTCCTCGTCAAAACACTCTTCGAAAATCCAATTACTTTTTGTGATCTTACGAACATATGTACGTATGACATGCTCTTGTTATGTACTCAAATGTTTGGATAATAGGATCCCTTGGGGAGAAATAATTTGCTTTGTTATGACGTAAAGATTTCAACTGCAAACTTTCTGTGTTTTGATTGATTGTTAATAGCAAAAGCCTTTATGTTCTTAATGTAAAGCGTTAAGAACATAAAGGCTTTAAGTTAAGCGTTTTAAGGTAGTAGAGCCACGCTGATTTCAGCAGGAATGGGCCGGCTCGACCGGGGCAGTACTACCCTCTCACAGAAAACCAGCCTAAAGCGACAACATTCGTGTTGTCGTCTTTCGCTGGTGAGTGAGTGCGCCGGAGGCCCAATGATGCAGGGATGACAGTTATCGTGGTATGTGTGTGAGCAGTGGAGTGCTCGTAAAATCATTGTGAGGTTGGCGTGGATCGAACCGTCGGCCAGGGAGACCCGTAGAAACGGTGGTGCCGCTGGCCGCCCGCGGCATAGAGAGGGGCCCAACCACGGCTAACCACCCTGGGAGGCTGCCCCGTCAGGTCGCGCATAATCCACGGAGTGGCTAGTCGTGCCGGTTGGTGACCAGACGGTGGGACCCGGCGTCCATTTCCGGGAGGGTACGGGGGCCCTTCCGTCCGGCGGTTCGGTCTCCGCCATGCCTCACCGTTACATGATGACACAGTATTTTCAGTCTCAGTTTACACAGTCACGATGACTGTCATGCCTTTTACGCCCCCTTTCCCAACTCTTATCATGGCAGTACAAAGAAAGAAAAATGGTCCAACAGCGGCATCCTCCTCTCCCACCAACCCGCTTTTTGAGGTGGAGTTCACTAACATACGTGAACTCCATGCAAACCTCAGCGCCGTACACCAGCACCTTGAGACGGCTTGGCCGGCCATGCTTTTTCTTACGGAGACACAAATACGCCGCCCTGCCGACACGGCATATCTCTACTATCCTGGCTACGTTCTAGAGGAGTGCTTCCTCGCGAGGGCTGGGGTATGTCTTTTCGTCAGGGCGGATGTTTGTTGTCGCCGTCTGCACTGCCTAGAAGACGCATCCTTCTCCATCCTTTGGCTTCACGTGGATTTTGGATCTATGAGCCGGATCTACGTTTGCCTTTATCGGTCCCATTCCGGAGACTCCGAGACAACTCGACTCTTTGACTACATGAGTCACGCAACGGACAAAGCGCAGGAGCAGTTCCCGACCGCCGAACTGGTGTTTTTGGGAGACTTTAATGCCCACCATGACTTCTGGCTGGGATCTTCCAGAACGGACCACACTGGTCGAACTGCCCACGGATTCGCTCTCACGCATGACCTTACCCAACTGGTACTCCAGCCCACCAGGATACCAGACATATCGGGTCAAGCGCCCTCTTTGCTAGAGCTTCTGCTGACGAGTCACCCAGCGCAGTACAGAGTAACGGTTCACGCCCCTCTGGGATCCTCCGACCACTGCCTGGTGTCCACCTCGGTGCCTCTTGTTGCCCCACCACGGCCTGTGGTAACAAGACGACGGTTATGGCACTACTCGTCAGCAGACTGGGATGGAATGCGGGATTATTTTGCATCCATCCCGTGGGCTCAACGCTGCTTTAAAGACAGGGATCTGTCGCAAAGTGCGTCTGCCGTGGCTGACGAAATCACTGTCGGTATGGAGTACTATATCCCCTACAGTGAAGTCGAAGTGCACCCGTGCTGTCGCTCAAAAGCAGTCAGCCTACCGCGCATGGATCAGGGCCCGCCCTCATTGTGACCCAGACGTTGATCGCCTAAAAGCAGCGTTTAACAAAGCCACTAAGGAATGCAAGAGGGCTTACATCAGAGCTGATGCCCAGCGCATTGCACGGTTTGGTCAAGAACTCGCCGCATACCCTACGGGTAGCCGTAAGTTTTGGCGAATGGCCAAAGCCGTGCAGTCCAACTACTGCCAGCCTTCGCTGCCACCCCTGAAGTACCCTGACGGATCACTGGCCCACGAGCCGCAAGAGAAAGCGAAACTACTTGCTGACCTCTTTGCGGCTAACTCCCGAATCGACGACCGTGGCGCTCACCCGCCCACCATTGCATCTTGCGACTCCGAAATGCGGGATATTCGCATCCGGCAGAGGGATGTCCGTGCGGAGCTTCAGTCAAAGCCAGTGGACCCGACGGTATTCCGGCGGTGGTTCTTAAAAACTGTGCACCAGAGTTGTCTCCTGTACTGACGCGCTTGTATCGCCTGTCCTATTCCTCGGGAATTGTTCCGGAGGCCTGGAGAGAGGCGAACATCCAACCCATTCCCAAAAAAGGCGACCGCTCCGATCCAGCTAATTACCGTCCTATAGCCGTCACCTCCATACTCTGTAAGGTGCTCGAGCGGATAATCAACACCCAATTAATCCGCCATCTAGAGGATCACTCCTTGTTAAATGATCGGCAATATGGTTTTAGGCCGAACCGATCCACGGGTGATCTTCTAGCGTACGTCACACACCTTTGGGGTGAGGCTATGGATAGGCATGGGGAGTCCTTGGTCCAGCCTCGACATTGCCAAGGCGAAGGCCTTGGCAATGTCGATAGGGTCTGGCATCGCTCGCTTCTCTCCAAACTTCCTGCATTTGGTCTGCCATCTAAGCTATGCAACTGGGTTCCTTCCTCCACAAGCGCCGCATTAGGGTTCTCTGTGACGGCACGGCCTCTGACTTCCAGGAGGTTAGCGCTGGTGTAACTCAAGGCTCCGTTCTATCGCCCACGCTGATCCTTCTGCATATCAATGATATGTTGGCTCTTGGCAACATACATTGTTATGCAGACGACAGCACAGTACACGGGCGATACTTTGGACATCCTGCTGCCAAGCTAGCAGACGTTGAGGGAAAACGACAGGAGCTTGTCGCTGAGCTCGACCGGGTCTTGAGCCGCATCTCTCAATGGGGTTGTGAGAATCTGGTCCAGTTCAGCGCCAAGAAAACATAGGCGTGCGCGTTTTCAAACAAAAAGTCTCCATTCCTTCCCCTTCCTACTCTTCAGAACACTCAACTGCCACTACAGGATAGGCTCAGTATACTAGGTATGGACATCTGTCGGGATCTTAATCCGCGTGATTACATCGAGAGCGTCACTAAGGCGGCCTCGCGGAAGCTCGGTGTATTGATCAAGGTGAGACGGTTCTTCTCGCCCGAGCATTTGTGTCTTTTATATAAGACCCAGGTTCGCTCCTACGTGGAGTACTGTTCTCATCTTTGGGATGGCTATGCGCAGTATCTGCTTGACGCTCTCGATCGGTTGCAGCGACGCGCAGTCCGTATTATAGACTGTCCTGAGGTCACCCAGTCTCTTGAGCCCCTTGCAGTTGCGAAGAGATGTCGCCTCTATGGCAGTTCTCTATCGCCTACATCACGGGGAGTGTTCTGACGAGCTCTTCCAATTGGTTCCACCTTCTCCCTTCCTCTACAGGACTACACGTGCTGGCCTGAGGAGTCACCGTTTGCGAGTCGAAGATATGCGATCCCGAACGAAACGGTTTGGCTCTTCTTTCCTGTGCCGATCGGTGAAAGCCTGGAATTCCCTACCAGCGCACGTGTTTCCTTCCCAATTTGATCCCGGGTCTTTTAAGCGGGGCGTGAAAAAGCATCTCACCAGCCCGCCATAGTGTAGGTCACCATGCTGCATTGACTAGACATGCAAGGAGGATGGTGACCACCACTCTTGGACTCCATTTATTGCTTACCATCAGGCAAAGTGGAGTCATTATGGTAGGCTTACAAATAAAAAAAAAAAAAAAGAACATAGAGGCAATATTATAAACGCCATGAAGGAGCATTTTTGTAGTTATATAGAAGCATTGTTATATGTATGAATGGACTCTTAGAACCACAATAATGTTAAGTTTAATCTGTAGGTTGCCCGGTTAATGTGTGTGGACGGGCCACAACATTTCCGTTCATGATTAAAATTATATTCTTCAAAGTTATTTAATATACTATTCATTTGCGGCTCATTAAGTTTTTTATTTACTCGCGACATGAATATACTCGTATAGAATAAACCTTACCTAAGTTAATGCTGGGGATTTTGTTGTACTGTGTTTTTTTAAGTTACTTTAATTAGTGTCTACATTTTTGCACTAATATAGAGTACACTAATAAACTAACATACATACATAAATACATAATTTCCCACTTTGAGTTGCCTTGTCCACTTACGTAATTGGAGACAAATAGGCTTGTCTCCAACAACTAAACTAAACATCCTTAGGAAGTATTTTTAAGTAAAAAAAAACGAGTTGAAAACCGATAGTAATAATGCAATATTAAATACAATGTAAAGATATAGTCTCATAGGAATATTTTACCATCGTACTACGACTCTTCGGAGTGGAGCAGTGGCAATTAACGCTGTTACTAAAACTGATGGGAATTACTAGTTTTATTGTAAAAGTAAACCTAACTAAACGATATTAATATAATATACAGGGTACATTATTTTTAGTTGCCCCGAATATTTTTTTTGTTTTCATACGCATAATGTTACTAACAAGAGGAGTTTCAAAAAGAAGAAAGGTGCTTTTGATTCCTGTTAGAGGAATCGGACTTTCCGGATAGAGTCAATTCGAGCTATATATTGGTATACGAGCCTAAAGTGCTCGAGATTTTTTTTAATAGTATAGTGGGGCAGATGAGCCGACGGTCATGAACACTTGCAACTCAAGAGTGCAACTGTAAGGCCGTGGTAATACTCCGATCGAGCCGGCGCATGCGTGCCGAAGCATGGCTCTCCCATGTTAACAATTGCCGATTGCCACGCCATGATCATCAATAAATACGTATAAGCAATATACCTTTCCTTTCGTGTTCACCTTTTAATATACAAGTAATTTTCCCGTTTTAAATTCCTAAAGTTTCGAGTTGACAGCTTGCCCCCAATTTCTGTGAGAGGGACCCATCTAAAATTTTCAAAATGTGGGATCCCTTTGTGGAAACGGTGTGTAATATAATGTTATATACGTTATGTTAACTATGGACACATGCTTTCAGTTTTTCATTGTTTTTATGTGACAATTGTGTACGTTAATGTAAGGTATTATTACAAACGTACACTCACAACTGTATCCCCGAAGGGGTAGACATACTCACGGAAAGAGATAGTGTGGCCATATTTTACTCCACCGACAACCATACGGCTATGTATTATTGTTTGGCTAGGTTAGGCCTTTATAAGCCATGTTGCGTAAACGTTGGCGCACCACTGCGTCAAAGGATACCAAATAGTAGTCAAATGATTACTTTTGGATTATAAGCTGAAGGAGATAAGTTGTTCATTTTGCTTTCATTCTTTAAGAAAATATTGCAAAGTATAGGGATCGCAGGTTCACAACAGAAGCGGCACAAAATAAGTCAGTCTTGTCGCCGATGGTAAAATGTCCTACACATAAAGTGTGTATGCCTAGTGAGGAATTTGCGTTAAGTGTATGCCTTTGCTAATGCTGAAGTTCCAACGATACCTGGTCACCCTGCATATGTACCTATATTCAATAGATATTTGTATATTTTAAATTGTTGTGTTCATAAATTTTCGTCAATTTAATAAATAACATTATTAAAATAATTATTTCCTTAGTTTCACTGATTAACGCATGGTGCAAGTAACATACAAACATACACTTCCAGTTTATTATATAGGTATGGATATATATTTAAGCCACTGATTAGTCATAGTTATGAAAAAATAAATATAATACTTATTTCGATGCGAAGGTTAAGTCCAACTTGTACCGTAGCACGATTACAAGTTATGAGCCAATGTCCTCTGCTTCTTAGTGCCGATCAGATTATCAGAATCAGTGAATGACTTTGTTGTGTAATAGCATCAAACTGGCGTATAACATCAGTAACCTAAATTGCAAATGAGGTTGTTTGACCATCACCTAATATGTGAAGGATTACGTGATGTCAGTCACGCCACCTGTAATGGGCGACATCCGAAGATATAATTTGCGCCCAGCCTTTTTATCAGTATTGTGTATGATATAATTCTCAGATCATTATATTACATGGTCATTAATTTAAATTTCAACTCCCCTGAAATGGGGATTCAACGCGTTTTGAATTTAATTATTTCGAAGATAAAATATGAGGAGGCACGTAAATGCTAAATTGCTAAGACTAAAATAACGTTGGAGCAAGGTGTTAATTTAGTAAAACAGTCTACGGTTATCCTACACTACATGCTGTAAAAAAAATCGGTTTGTCTGTCAATCTGAACGCGATAAACTCAGAAAGTAAAGAACATATTATTAATGCGGTTTTCAACAATAAACGGAGTGATTCATGAAGGTTTTCTGATCCTTTTCCAAGTGTTTATTTATATATATACATATATATGCTGGAAGCAAAAATCAATTTTGAGCGAATACATTCGTTTTTAAATTGGAACGTTCGTGAAAATTACTTTTTAGTGTCTTCGATCATATAGGATGTATAACATCGAAGATTATGGTAATATTTCTAGATGTTATATCTATCTTTGCATTTTATCCAATGTTTTTACACTGATTGTAGAAAGTATTATGGTGACATTTAAAGTCAACAACTATTCCTTTTTTATAATATATAATTAATATTTTTTTATAATTTATTATTATTAAGAGTAAACAATACTTATTTTCTTCAAATTATGATTGAATAAGCTCTAGAATTTATTGCCATGTACTGGGAATTTTGACTTATGGAACTGCGATTGAGAATATTATATCTCAAAGAAGATATGTTAAAGAGGTGTTGAAAGCTATCATTTTAAAACAATTTTCACCTAAGCAAAGTTTACACAATGTATAAACAAACATAGACTTTTTTTTATAAATATATACGTATTATTCTTATTATTTTTATTTACCCAATGTAAATGGATATACAAATAATAGCACTTATCGGGAATCAACACCCATTCGAATGCATTGCCATTGCACTACACATTATTACTTCATGGTTTCATGTTTTTTTTTTCGAATATGTTATCTTATTGCACTAACATACACATATATGGCAAAGTAGGTGTAACCTCTCCAAAAACTTATGTCTGAGTATTTAAATTACTGTTAAATTTTGTAAATTTGTTTAGGATACCTAAATTATGATATTTATACCGTTAATACTGCTGAGAGAAAATTGATATACATTTAACGCAGATATTTGCAAACAATTATATTATTAAAATTAGTTGTTTATGGACTCTCTCGCGTGTACATTTAACGCAGAGATTCCTCCCATGTCAAATATATCGAGAGAAAAAACAGTCTATAAAAGTATGTTCGCAATGTTGGTCAACTATAAAAAAAAATGACACAATATAATCAAACAAATTTACTGACAGAATCACTTGTCATAGTTGACGTTTGTGCTGAGTTTAGGAACGTGTAGAGTGCTAACGTATCGGTATGCGCAGTAATTTCTCGAATTAAACCTATGTAAATCTAGAGATTTACAGAGAGCGTAGGTTTAGGTAGGATTGAATAGATTCAATCCTACCTAAACCTACGCTCTCTTTTATTTCGTACCTCCCTAACCCACCACGTTACACAATTTTGATCTACATGCAGCCAAACGTGTAATTATATATTATTTTTCCATTCCTAAGTACACCTACGTACGTTACTACACAAACAAGTTTATTTTGTCAATTTATATATGAGGTATCCAATAGTTTTGAATTTAGTTACCAGGAAAATGTAACTCAGCTTGGTAACATTCTGGTAAACTTGATCTTCTTAAGACAGCTTGGAATTGTTATTATAATGTAAATATGCGACTAATACGGCCTTTTTAAATTAACTAGATAAAATACTACGCCACATTTGAAAAACAGTAACATAGAAAAATCTCGTTAAACATATATGTATAAGTCGGTTGTATATATCAATCTATTGTATTTATATATGACTACACGGACGGCGTAGTGGTTTAAGTGGTCACTTCGCCACTACTGTTTCCGGTTCGATCCCCATACGGGACAACACTTTGTGTTATCTGCTTGTTGTTGTTCTGCGTCTAGCTATTCTTTGTGTCCGTTATTTGAATTGTAAAGATCCCCGTGATACAGGAATGACTACTAATACAGGAGTGCTTTTAAAAAATAAGTAATAAAATCGATTTACTTAACTCCATTCAAAATTAAATAAGGGTACCCAAAGCATATATACCTCATTGTACATATCTGTTTCATTCTACACCAGTAAATATATATCTACAATTTTTAAAGGTAATATTTACTAGCTGTTGCCGCGACTTTGGCTGCGTTTATGTCGGAATAGATGTCACTTATAATAATAATGAAAAAAGTTGCATAGGGACAATCTCCAGTCATCAGGTTTTTTATACTGTAGTAGTTTTTGTTTTAATCTGTATTTGTAATGTTATTATAATGTTATGTATTTTAGTTGTAATTTGTGCAAACCGTCAAGTAGTTTTAATGTTCCTCTTATTTTTTTTCTTATAGTAAATCTTATGAAAAAAAAATGGAATCTTCATATTCTTATGAAGAAATAATAAAAAATTGTCTCGAACCTCAAATTCTCAGTAGCACGACACATTAGTGTTTTATACAAACTCTTAGATGCAAACTTCCCTGATAAAAAGTTTAAGTGATGCGCGCACAATAAAAAACGTCTCTTCAGATGTATTATAGATATTGTCACTGTTTAGTACCCAAGTTGTAGTATCAAAATGTATTTTTGAATATCATTTTGATGCGTCAAATACGAACTAATAACATGTATTTTCTTTAAGAAAGACAATAAGTATGCCATCGACAGCTATAAATAGACAACAAGAACAAGATTAACATATAGACAGCGATATTGTAAAAGCGCTCACGTAACATCTTGCACAGAAGTTTAATGATCGCTCTTTGATACAAATGATCATTAGACTTTTATATAGACAGGACTAATTTAAATATTGCAGTACCAAAAAAGGTTGCAGTTTTTAACAATAAAAAGCAAGTATATGTATGCTTACTGTCAATGCTGTATAGCTAGGAGCCTACTTACATATATTGCTTCGGTAAGTTCCTGTGTCGCATACGCCGGGAGCCAACGTCTGCGTGCAACCACTGCGGAGGCTGTCGCGAGGACGCTGCGCTCCACACCCTAGTGGAATGCTCAGCATGGACGCAACAACGGCACAACATCGTGACGGCTATTGGAGTGGGAAGCCTCTCGCTAGAGACCATGGTTCAGTCCATGGTACAAAGCGAGAGTGCGTGGGAATCTGCCGTCTCCTTCTGCGAAGAGGTGATGCTGATTAAGGAGGCGGCGGAACGGGAACGGGAAAGGACTAGCACTATCTCCGGAGGGCGCAGAATGACCTCCGACCTCCATGAGCGCTGGCCTGGGGGTAGCGGATCAGGCTGCCCGCTACTCTAGAACTACCCGCTACTCGAGAACCCCTGCAGACCTTGGTCATCAGGCGTTCGGTAAGGGTATAACCGGGTCCTCTGCAATAGACTCGTAACGGAACACCGTGTGGTTTTAGTCGGTTCCAGTCAGACATACCACTTCACTGTTGGCCCCAGTGAGGTGATGACCCGTGGGGGTTTCGACACAATAAAAAGAAAAAAAAGGAGCCTACTTATATATGAACATATGTACTTTCTGTCTTCTGTCTAATAATTAGATTACAAGAAAGGGGATTATTAAAACATAGTAACAAATAAAAAATAAAAATTAAATAAAAAAAAAATCATATACTTTTACATTATAATATACACCGATCAATAGAAGCGATCAAAAACTTTCCGGTATTCATTATTTGACAATGTTATTTGACGTTCATTTATTTTTTTATATCATTTGGACTGTCTGTGGTAGTTGTCACCGTAAAGTGTAACATTGCAATTGCTTACTGTGCTTCATAATATATTTTTCAAATCCGTGAATCGTCGCTCTAAGCTAAAACTATTTAAATTTCAGATAGGTCTCAGTGCGGTGGCCTCCACGAATGTTTACGGAGGTGCAGAAGGAAAAGCGAGTACAGATTATCGAACCGGCCGAGCCGGCCCATTGGTGTCTAAGCAGAGCTTTACCACTGTTAAACGTGAGGAAATTAAAATGAAATGACGAGGAAAGTTGCCGTGCTGAACCGACGTGCGAATGTTCTGTTTTATAAATGTAAGGCTCTCAATCTAATGTGTCCAAATGCAATTTGTTCCTCGCTGCCAAAGAATGGAGTATATATGTATGTATGTATGTATATTTCTTTGGCACGCCCTAGAGCCTAAACAGCTTGTCGTTTTTATATGAGTGGTGTCAATAGATTCATCTGACCGCGAGAGTGACACTGGGTACATCAAAATAAAAAAAAAAACAAAATTAAGGATTTTTGGATCCAAAAAGTAATAAAAAAAAAAGTTTTCAAAATGCGTTTAGTGTGGTATCAAAATAAAGGTTTTTAACGGTGATTACGAATATATATATAACTTATATGTTTTATTTGAGTTTGAAATAGGAAATGCAACTAAATCACATGACACTTCACACTAATGATATAAATGCGTAGTTTGTGTTAGTTTGTTACTTCTTCACGGTAAAACGGCTTGACGGGTTTGGCTGAAATTTGGCACATAGGTAGTTTATAATCTGGATTAACACATAAAATACTTTTTATTATCCCGGTATTCCCACGGGAACGGAGAAAACAGGATTCAACCTATTTCCTACCTCAAAAAAATTACCGACAACTGTTCCATTATAATATAATTGTGTTTTAAGGTAAGAAGAGGGGCGAAGGGAGGGGGAGGGGTAAAGCCAATTCCTGTCAGTGAAGATGAGTAACATATATCACAGAGACAAACGGCAGACAAAGTTTTACCACCATACTAATCCTTACTAATTAATACAAATATAATATACATTTGTGTATGTATACACACACATGTTATATGTACTTGTATAAGAAATGGTTTTGAAAACTAAAAAGACGCAAATAAATAAATTAAAATTAAAAAACAAAAACCCAACTGCGTCAATATCTGCCATCCTTTTTAACATATACATATATAATATGTGTAATATTTTCTTAATAGCTATTGTGCAACAACGTGTGAATAGATACTAAACAGAATCACCGATCGCGCCCTGAATGGAATATCGCTACTACTTTAGTACATTTATGTTTAAAATAGAAATATCATCTGACAGTGTTTTGCATTCTAACACAGCAACATCATTATTTTTTTTATACACATACATATTTTATAGTAATTCTGAGACACTTAAAGACCGTTATTAGTTTTAATTGTTTAGTTATTAAATCATAAAGAATCAAATTCATTTTTAAAACTTGTAATGATATACGATGCTGATAAATAACTAAATATTATGTGTCATACGTAATTATTTGCTTAATT
The DNA here is from genome assembly GCA_947561695.1 of Tyria jacobaeae. Classification (NCBI taxonomy): domain Eukaryota; kingdom Metazoa; phylum Arthropoda; class Insecta; order Lepidoptera; family Erebidae; genus Tyria; species Tyria jacobaeae. Next base: position 9,500,059 of record OX387208.1, on the reverse strand, counting down.
GATATTGCTGCGAGTTAAGATTTTGGTTTGTGTGAATAAATAATTATCGATATTTGAATTTGGATCACGATGTTTCCATTTTTTGTTTTTTAATTGTAATATTTTTTTTATGCAACATATGAACATGCTAAAGAAACGCCTCTGATTAATGTTAAAACGTTACCTGTGCCTCCTTGCCAGTAGAAACGCACCGGTTTGAAAGTAATGTCTGCTTTCAGAGCATTAATATCTAAGAAAAAACAGTTGATGTGTACGTATTTCTTTATGTGTGATATATACAAACAAGGGCCGAATAAGAAACTGCAGGTTTTTTGGGGGATGAAATGTACTGATGATGATGATGATGAATGCCCTTTCCCGTACTACTGATCTGTCATAACTGAACGCGTAGGAGTTAATAAAATAAAATTCCCTTTTGCACATAAAGTTAGGATTACGATATAGGTAACGCCATCAGTGTTTTTTGAGAGGCTATCTAGTTGCGGGCCTTAGTCTTTATCGTCGTTGTCACTCGTAGGGTTCAAAACTTGGCAGTCATCCATCCATCCAACATGTAACTTATATTTATTCAATAATGCAAGGTAACCTTGCTAAAAACGGTATAAAAACTGCTGTTATGTACAAGTAAACTAGGGGACGAGAGGGGTCACACCAACTGACTAAAGCCTCATATAAGTAGATTTTACAAGTTATTTCGTAATTTTACATTTTGTTCTTTAACAAAAAGTAATATTTTTAAAATGTTTCAACTTGCATTTTTATTACTATACAATAGTTAGTTTATTTTCAGATAACAAGCTTCCGCTCTATTGTCCGAATGTTAATTTGTGGATAAAGAATTAACTAAACATCTAGATCTAAGACTAGTATATCAGATTGACATTGTTTTGGAGTTGTTGATTAATTCAATTATCTATTATAAGCATGTACATAAAACTAACATTTTATATTAGAACAAATAACCTGCTCTTTAAAGTATCGACTTCATTTTATTTCTACTTATATATAAATACATATATAGTAAAGTGCTACTGAATATTTGTTTTATTCACTATACAGTCAACATACAAATTACTAATGTAAACATTTTCATGAATTTATTTTACTGTGGAATAATTCTACGTTAAGATTTTAAAGGATTAGCTATATAAGTATAGTAATACTGGTTAGACAGGCTAGACAGTTACCAGTTGCGTGAACAACTGCATCATGTATATGAGTACTCCAATGACGTTCAACTTTTAAGAGTAAAAAGTGGTTTGTCTTTTATAGGGGACTGTGAGCTTTCGTAACTGCTGGTGCCATGAAGATTTTATACATATTCTTAAATATTTTCACCGGTTTCGATTTGTGACAAGGTCGGTAAAGCTACCTTCTGGATTACATTTTGAGCATAGCAGATCATGTAAATTATTCTTATATGTATAAAACCCTCAATCTATATAAATGTAATAAAGTAGCAGTACCTAGGGGCCCAAGTGGAAAAAAACAGATGTATATCAGATGTAAATAATTTCTTATCCTCACTTGATATATCTCAAACTCATATTGAACGCAATAATGTACAGTAGAGCTGCTAGGCGCACGAGTCCTTACACAGACAGACTGTCGTTGTTATAACGTGTTATTTGTCAATGTGCCTACAGTTAAGATCTTAGTGATTAAACCTCGGCTACCCGTAGCTCCAAGCTTAGAACCTATTACCGTGTCAGTATACTGTGATTTACTCCAAATTTAGCGTTTAAGAAGTTTTTAAAGTATGATATGATAGATTAGATTGTCTACTGAATCTATTGAGCTTATGCCTCGCACGTTTTAAGTATAATAATTACCAAAATTTGTTTTCATATTTATCATTTAACATTTATGTATTTATGTGAAATAATAACATAAACTATAGAATATATGGTTTTGTGGATGTTGTTTCTAAACAGAAAACATACAGTTTCACAAAATAAATTAAATGTAGGAAGGAACACTTTTTCGCTTTTGTATTCATACTCGGAACTCATTTAGTCATCACTAATTAGTGTATACGTATAACACATATAATATACAATATCAAAAAGAAAAAGTAAATTAAAAAAGGGAAATTACAAAATACTACGCCTATTACACATATTATAATAGTACTTGTCGGTTGAACGGGTTTACATGTTGCAATATTGTGACCGGTAGCTTAGAAACTTCAATGTTAATACTGTTAGTTTTGCAAAGGTTAAGCGCAGATGGCTACACAAAAATTCATTCACTCAAACTTCTGTTCGGTACTTACTTCTATCGAGTATGAACTGTGTATCTGAGTTGTCTCCCGTACTGACGCGCTTGTATCGCCTGTCCTATTTTTCAGGAATTGTTCCGGACGCCTGGAGAGAGGCGAATGCATTCCCAAAAAAGGCGACCGCTCCGATTCAGTCAATTACCGACCTATAGCCTTCACTTCCATACTCTGTAAGATGCTCGAGCGGATCATCAACACCTAATTAATCCGCCACTCTCACTAGAGGATTACTCCTTGTTGAATGATCGGCAATACCTATGGTTTTAGGCCGAACCATAAAGTCTCCATTCCTTCCCTTTTCTACTCTTCAGAACACTCAACTGCCACTACAAGATAGGCTTAGTATCCTGGGTATGAACATTCGCCGGGATCTCAATCCGCCCGATTACATCGAGAGCGTCACTAAGGCGACCTCGCGGAAGCTCGGCGTATTGAACAAGTTGAGACGGTTCTTCTCGCCCGAGCAACTGTGTCTTTTATACAAGACCCAGGTTCGCTCCTGCGTGGAGTACTGCTCTCATCTTTGGGACGGCTATGCGCAGTACTTGCTTGACGCTCTAGATCGGTTGCAGCGGCTCGCAGTCCGCATTATCGACTGTCCTGAGGTCACCCAGTCTCTTGAGCCTCTGCAGTTGCGAAGAGATGTCGCCTCTATGGCAGTCTTCTATCGCCTACATCACGGAAAGTGTTCTGACGAGCTCCTCCAATTGGTCGCACCTTCTCCCTTCCTCTACACGACTACATGTGCTGGCCTGAGGAGTCACCGTTTGAGAGTCGAAAATATACGATCCCAAACAAAACGGTTTGGCTCTTCTTTCCTGTGCCGATCGGTGAAAGCCAGGAATTGATCCCGGGTCTTTTAAGCGGGGCTTGAAAAATCATCTCACCAGGTCGCCATAGTGTGGGTCACCATGCTGCATTGACTAGACATGCAATGAGGATGGTGACCACCACTCTTGGACTCCACTTCTTGCTTTCCATCAGGCAAAGTGGAGTCACTATGGTAGGCTGATATAAAAAAAAAGAACGTGGGTATACTTACACGTAGACAAAGAAAGTGTTTAAAAGTGCGGACATAAGAAACTAGAACTTCTACTGCTTTTTTTTTTAATTTAAATATTATACTATGCCATTTTTTATGTATGATAAAAAAGGTATTAAAAAAATAATTATAGAAGGGTTAAAAATTCTAATAAAGATAAAAATCCAAAAAATATTTTTACTTTTTGGTCCTTCACTACTTTTCCAGATGAAAAACTTTACTAATAGGACGGACGGATAGGAACAGTCGGAGCGAAAATACAAAAAGATAGAAATACGAAGTGAGATGCATCATCAAGTATTTTTCTTTGAAAAAAATGTCTACCAAAGAGATACATGACTTAGTGGGGTCATTGGGGGACTCTGCTTCTCCATATTTCACAGTGCTAGTGTAAAGAGTCTACGTTGGTTAGAACACCACAGCAGATGAACATCCCGAGGGATTCCCATCCACGTCCCTTACTCAAAAAACGTGAAAAGAGTCCAAGATATCGTGTTGTACCGAAGAATAACCGTCAGAAATTTAGCTGAGGTCATAGGCAGTTTTTAAATGTTTGTAACATTTCAAGGTTAAATACCATAATATATTATTCTCAGTATTATATATAAAGTTTCATCACTCAATATTTGCTATTGTATGGACTTAAATTAAATTACTGATATTTACATATATAATTATATTAATATCCGATATCAGCAATTGTTGTTGCATTGATTATAGTATTTTTATAGATAACTATAATGTGATGCAGAGCCTTCGGCGTACGAATGTCTTTGACTAGTATTTGACCTTTAAGGTTTCGTAATACTTTGTATAGGTATGAGAAAATATGTTGTCCTTTGAGAATAGATATATTATGTATGATATGTTAGTAAGATGTACAAAATAGCGTTATGTTTTAATTAGTGGATGCTCCTTTTTATATTTGTTTCAGTAAGTATAGATATTAATAATAAAGTGTTATTAATTTACTCGTAAATAAATTAGAAAGCTCATAAGTTTAAAAATTTTAGACCGGTGTAGATTTGCAGAACGTGAGACGCGTTGACAACGCGTTGAAAAGTATATTAATATTTACAGATGCATGTATGTATCGTTCTGTGTTGGTGAGCTTTTCATGTTTTTTTTTTATATTAGCCTACCATAGTGACTCCACTTTGCCTGATGGAAAACAATAAGTGGAGTCAAAGAGTGGTGGTCACCATCCTCATTGCATGTCTAGTCAATGCAGCATGGTGACCCACACTATGGCGGCCTGGTGAGATGCTTTTTCACGCCCCGCTTAAAAGACCCGGGATCTATATCCGGGATGTATATGTTTCTTACCTGTAAAACATTGTATATTTGGTTTAACTAGTAAATGTTAGGAATTAAAAACATAAGATAAATGTAAATAACGAAGAACAAGACAGTCAATTGTTACGACACAGAGAACCGTTACTGTGTTTAGTTAAGTAGTAAATGAGTTAGTTAATTAGTCGTAATTGACTAGCAAGCGCTATCGCTATTATTAATATTTCATCAGTAAGGAATTCGTATTTAAATATAATTTCCTAATAACACGATTTACAAAAAAAAGCGATCATCCAGGTAATGTGTGTTTATACATGTTGTGTATATTTTTAGTTAGGTCTTTAATAAAAAATGAAACGGCAAGGAATAAAAAAACACAACACTAATGGAGATTTTACTTTGTAAAGTCAACATTCTACCGGTTTTTTTGGCGTGATGTTGAGTTATTCGTCCATTTGTAGCGCACATGCTTAATACAAATTTTACACTTATATAGTTTTCTCATGGATGCCATTGTCAGAACTTACCCAAATTAAAATGGGACCATACGGGAAGCACCAGCTTTCAAATAAAAAAATCGTACACGCATTCGATAGTTCTGAGGTAACAAACATAAAAAAAATAATAATAATACAGCCGAATTGAGAACCTCCTCCTTTTTGAAGTCGGTTGGTAACATACAATAAACAGAGTATTATGTCAATAAATATCGTACATACCGTTATCTCCTTTTGCATAACCTTCGTGAAAATGTAGAGTAAAGATTTTGTTGTCCAGTTTATTTATTGATATAAAATTATGTAAGAATCCTTTAATCGAATGAATATGGAACCTGATCTTATAACTATATCTAGTTTTTATGTATTTCGCTAAGGCTTTCATTTTATTGCCCGCTAAGTCCAACCTAGCATTAAAGAGAACTAAATGAACTGAAGAGTCGCATATATAGCACGCCTATGGTTTTCTTATTTTTCACGGGGAAGATGGACCGCCGCCCATAGAGACTATAAATACCCGCATTTGAAGGTGATGGTGGGGTGAGGGGAAAGAAGAGATGTTTGGGTTTACGTTACCCTCACTCACTCTGAAAATACATAGCAAGAATTGTTTGAAAAACAGTTTTCTGTGAGACCGTGGTATTACTCCAGTCGAGTATTATTCGTACCACGACAAAATTATGACATTTTCATCGAGTCTTTTAATGGAATCTGATTCTGTGTTGCCATGCGTCGATTAGTACCGGATAAACATTGCTTAGTAATGTTGTTTTAATATTACAACTCTTGAGTCACTACATAGAGTAATTGGAATGTACGTAAACCTGTTACATACTTTATCGACCTGTCTGCTTAATTAATAAGTGTAATCTACTAAAACTTTGTAGCATATAGCGCTTAATTTGTACATATATTTACCAATAGCTACCATGTTTAGATTAATAAATATAGATATATTATAATTTCTAAATTAATATAGATAAATTTCTCCCTAATGCTGTCAGATGGCATTAGTAATCTTCCTCAGTACAGTTTTCACAGTAAACTGGTTTCAACACAAACAAGTGTAAAATTAAAAATATATATATAACGATTCAATATACATCACAAAACTGCAATTATGTTGTTAGAATTAGGTGTATCCATTACAAAAGCATTTGTATGATGGCTGTAGGCTGGAGGCCAAGGTAGAAGAGAAATATGCCGTTATAATTCTATTCAGTTCTAATTAATAATATACACTTTGAGTGGTTATTAAATTCGATGTTTTGTTTTAATTTTCACATAATTGTGCAATAAAGAAAACTTACGTTCTAATCTAGTTATAGGCACTTTCGAAAATAAACTATCTACTTGTCACTAAAGAACGGAAGCTTTCGACGTAAGATTGATTGCAAGTTAAAGTTAAGCAATTATACGAGAATTTACGCTTATACTTATACTTTACACTTATAACTTACGTAATACTTGTATTAGTGATTGTAGTCTTATGGAATTAACCATAGAAACATATTTGTCATGGTCGCAGATATGGCCCAAGAGCCCACGACGGCCAGACCTTCGTTATTTTATAAAAGCTGAAAGTTTTTCTGTGCATGTCCCCTATACAGGTAAGAACGACCAGCGACTATAGAGTTTGGGTTGTGGTTACTTGGGCAGGTTACGGGTATTAAAGGTGTATAAAATAGTATCTTAAATTCGTTAAAGTGTAAAGCTCAATTTTTTTATATTTTCTTTTGGGATAACTTTAGAAATTTTGTCATCCATTGCCAGACACTTCTGACAGTTGCTACCCCCTGCCAGATACCCCTAAACTTTAATTAATTATAATTATATCTTAAATCATTGCCAGTACCCGTAAGCATCCGAACAACCGAATCACTTTTAAGGTGATGCATGTTATGTTATGTTATGTTGTTTTGTTTTTATAACAAAAAAAACAAATCAATGTACGCATAACTGTTCACAAAATAACAGATGATGCGACGATGACTATCTCACTCGCACCCGCTTGAACTTCAATGTGTCTGGCTAGATTTAAAAACCGTTGAAACTGTCCGGCTATTGAGGTAACATTTTTTTATAGGTCCCCAAGTAACATATATAAAATTTAGCTTTTATACTATGACGAAAGTATAATTATAATTAATTAAAGTTTAGGGGTGTCTGGCAGGGGGTAGCAACTGTCAGAAGTGTCTGGCAATGGATGACGAGATTTCTAAAGTTATCCCAAAGAAAATTTAAAAAAGTTGAGCTTTACACTTTAACGAATTTAAGAGACTATTTTATACACCTTTAATACATGTAACCTGCCCAAGTAACCACAACCCAAACTCTATAGTCGCTGGTCGTTCTTACCTGTATAGGGGACATGCACAGAAAAACTTTCAGCTTTTATAAAATAACGAAGGTCTGGCCGTCGTGGGCTCTTGCTCTAAAAGGTACATGACACCCCCTTGTAACAAAGACATAGTACTTATTAGTTACTAAACATATATAAAATAAACACTAACATACGTATCAAGGTAGCGCTAACGATGTTTGCGGGTTTTTAAGTTTTAAGGAAAGTTTATTAGTTTAGACATACATTTTAATATCAGCTGAATTAAACCTTTTTGGTTTATTTAATATTTAATGTATGTTTCGCGCCTTGTAAGCTCATAAATAATAAATTCTACCTCCTGGGTGTAGACTTTCCACTTACCTTTAATGTGTAGATTACTGAATTAGTGGCAGACTCAAAGTCGTATAAATCATTTTTTTTTTATTTTAACAGTACAATATACTGTATAGACAGTCGCTATGTACTTATATGAAAGAAGTAGAAGCTTATGAGGTACGTAAGGATAGAAGCAAGTGGCGGTCTGTTGTCTCTGAATACCCCGAAGTGCGAGGAAGGCGTGAATTTATGGATGTAACGTCACAAACAAACTTTTGTTGCGGTGACATTATGTGTGTAATTGTGTCATCTAAATATACATAAACATTTTTATTTCTGTTATGAAAAGTTACTTATTACTATTAAAGAATTTTAAAAAGTGTAAAAAATAAAAATAAATATTATTAGTGACTTATAAGTGAAAAACATGCTAATATGCATGCATTTTAGATATGATAAACTAAAAAAGATTTTGACATTTAATGCAACAAAATTATTGATTTGAATCAACAATAATCATCTTTGAATAGGTATAGACAGTTATAAAACTATACTATTTAATCCTTTGTTACAATAAATTCTATAATTAAATATTCAATTAAGCATCTCTTAAAGAGCCAACACGTCTTCGTTCTTCACCAATTATTTAAAACTTAGTAACAGTATAACTTGTCAAGATAAAATCATGTCTAAAAAAAAGAACTAACCTCTTTTAAAAAGTCCTAAGAACTACTTCATCCACGCATTTTCAATTGATTGATAATTTTTTTCAATTAATAATCACGAAGCACTGTCACTTTATCAGTTCATATGTGTTATCAAGAAAATCGGTGAATTGCGGTCAGTAAAGCGTTTAGATGCTCATGTTACTCGAATAGGATGCGTGCGGGCACGCACGAACTCAGACGTACTTACAGGTATTGGGCGCGCGTGCACTCCACTCCACGCAATATAACTAGTGCCGGCCATCAGACGGCCTTGCTCGCGGCCTAGTATAATTGTGGGTGATTCTTACAAACAAAAATCGATACATTTACCAAATGTTACCATTGAATTCCAAATTCGACTTACACCATAACCAATAACCTGTAATATTGTGCAATTAATTGTTACACTTCCAACAAAAAACGGTTCCAGTGATGCGTTTTATAAAAGTTGCCGAGATTTCTCGGTTTCATTATATTTTTTTTTTCGTTATTCAAAATCATCACCGTCAGCATTTTTTATCACCAGTTCTGTTGTCTGTTCTAAACGAACGTAGGAGGATAAATCTATATTTTTTCATTTTTTTATAATAATCCTGAAGGCTACCATTTAACTATTTATAACGTTTGATCTCAAGCAGCAACCTTTTTCGGAATCAAAAATTAATCTGTACTAAGTTAAGTTCGCTATGACGCGTGTTTTTAACTATATTTTATTTTCCTATCTTATTTTTAATTTTGTCTGTTCTGTTATCTATCCTTGATACGTTTGCAAATTTTCCAGTTAATTGAAAAATAAATTGCGATACATATCATGTGTTAAAATTAATGTATAGTAAACTTATTTTGTCTGTACCGTAAGGGAAATCTTTCTTCTTCTCTTAAATTTATTTTAATGAAGAAATTTGAAAGTTCGTTCTTGTCTTAAATGAGCGATTTGTATTTATATTGTTAGTAGCCATGAATATGACAAGACCATAAAATAATTTAAAAGAACATTCAAAACCTGATGAATTACAAAAAAGAAAATAAGGATAATTATTAATATAAATAAAGATTTCTATCTCTTTTCTACTTTGTTTTATTATACGAGCAGGTCTCAATTTGCGTCTATACTTACTTAAAAACTCCTTGGAACATTAAGTTTTTTTTTTCAGCAGTCAGTATGAAATAACTTAAATTTCAACTTAAAATAGGTAGTTTTGTTTGTTTAAATAACATCTAAATTTCAAAACAATCCTGTTTTTAACCTCCAACTCAAAAACGAGGGCTGGGCTATTTTGTTTGAAAAATACATTTATCGAAAGAGTTTTACCAATAATTTAAAAAAATCTGCTTAGCCGTTTAAAGAACATCAGGTCTTTTCTAATTTTGGAAGAATTAAATTTTAATATTATACTTGTACACAACAATGTTGGCGCAATATTTCGTGACCAACTTGATGGTAATCTATTTGGCGCCGTTACTCACTTTCAAAACCGGTGGTCACCTGGATTTCTAGTTGTTTAATACCCAAAATAAAGATAAAGTTGTTCAAGCGGCGGTAGCGTAATAACAAGGAGTCGGACTTGTGATCAGTTAGTTACAGGTGCCACGCGGTGCACGATCGTCGTGAACCCCCTCCTAACTTAATCATTTTAGATTAGCTGGAGGCGTTAACAAGGAACTTGTAATGTGGCCCAAGTTGCTGGTATTCTTTGTTAAGGAAAAAAAAGACAATATCATGGGCTTAACGGTAACTGTAGTAATGTCTCGTGTGTTCATGAATAGTTCCCGGTTCAGTTGCTCTAATTTGGTCAAACCTTCTCTTTCTCATTTTAAACGTATTCTTTTATTTTTATTGTATGTAAATTCTTGGTCCTTATCGATTAACGGTAGTAGAAATAACAAGTTTAACTTAATTATCAGTTAGGAACTTTTTCCGGACATAAGTCAGTCAAGTAACTTTAGCTAAGTTTGAAGGCGACCTATCATTGATTTTCAACTTTACCCGCTCTTTGCTCCCATTAAATAAATCTTCAGCAGAACTTTCTAATCGTAGTTTAATAATATCTTAAGGCATTAACTAAAGCTATGGTTGTCAGATGATAAATAGGCGTGCACAGATTTGTGTTCTGACTTAAGTTTAATTTCTTCTCTAAAGCTGAATATTATATATACTATATTATATATTATATATACTTTGTACTTATCTACAGATCCCTTAAAATGTTGAACATAAACAAACTTTGCCCTTTAATTTGATAAAAAGATTACTTGTATATAACGCAATTATCCCTTATCATCCAGAACGTTTGTCATACTTTTTTTTACGTTATGCAGTATTAAAAGAATATAAATGAGAGAACGCTCTAATGCGACGAGTCTGTTGGTGTTGTCAACAAGTGGTCAGTGAACCTGACTGCTGAACCGGAGGTTGTAGGTTCGATTCCCATACCGGAAAATTTGTGTGATCCAAAAGTTGTCCCGTGTCTGGGTGTTCTTTGTATCCGTTCATTGAATGTTGTAAAGCCCCTCGCGACACAGGAATTATAAATAATGCGGGATTGTTTTCTTTTTTAAATAAAGTTGTCTTTTTAAAAATAAAAAAATAAAAATTCCAATTGGAACTATTTTCTTGGTGGTACCGTCTATTTTTTTATTATTAAACATACTACCCAGACCCAGATGGAGGTCCAAATTTTTTGCTTCCACAACGGAAGTGGACGTAAGCCTATAGCAGAGTCAGTGTTATACCAAAGTTTTATTTAGGTACTCGCACTAGTGAAAATGAAAAGTTCGTTTAGTTTTCATCTTAATTCATTGAGTGTTTGAAATGCTTTTGTTAGTGTAGGATATCGGTTTATACCACCTTGAAGTGTAGCGCTTTTTTACGGTACTCTAATTCGTATAAAGAAATATTCATTGTTTAACCTTAACGATTTTTAGAGGTCAAACAGCTTCAGCAGCTTCTGTTACAGATTCAGATACTCCTACTGAAAAGTGCCCTGTCATTTTAATTAATTGAGGATGCACACCTTCAAATATTATATTTGAAGCTTTTCTTTATGGCATTGCAAACAAGCAGACGTGATACCTTATAGAAAGTGACAAGCCCGCCTTTGAAAAGGTCATCTTCGGTGCTAAGGAGGTGGATGAGTGAGTGGACCGGAGGCCTAAACGCGAGGAGGGTTTAGGCCTCCGGTCCACTCACTCACTCGGTAAATACAACTCAATCATTGTAGGTACGCGTTTTCTGCGAAGCCGTGGTATTACTTCGGTTGAACCAGACCATTCGTGCCTCAGCATGACTCTCACGGTAAATATATTTTTTTACAATTTATTTTCTCTAAAATCTTCTATAATCTAGAGACTTTCATATGATACTTCGAAAAAATCAAGTAAATCCTTTGAGTTGAGCAATATGCACAAAATAACATCATAATATGCTTTTTGTTACAACAACACTTTCATATGCGTTATTATGTTACGTTCCGACGTAATATCAAGGTGAACCTGCTGATCGTATTGTGTAAAAAAATATATATAAAACAAGTAAAAAAAACTGACTGCAATATGAACTTCCTCTGCAATATTTTGATGTCATTGTCGGGAATTCTCATACCGTATGTCACTCATACACTCGAAAAAGATAAGAGTTCGATTCTGTTCGAGGGCTCGGAGTTCCTGGCTCCAGACCCTGACTTGAGCTATTTTTTATACTCTGTCATTTCTCTATATCCGTAAAAGCAAAATCACTTTTGATTGCCTTTCTATCCTTTCCTGTCAATATCATGAAGTGTCTGAATGACGGTGTTACAATGACTACACATAGTACTGTTATGTTACGCTTATTATTATATATTTTCATAGTATAATATCGTACGTTATTTAACTCTTAATGGCTCTGATTTAATCTATCATTGTGCTACAGAAGATGACTATCCGAGCAATTTATAATTTAGCTAATCATTATTCGCTGAAGCAGAAACTCAAAGAAATTAACACAATGAAAGTGGCATTATGAAAACTTAATTTACTTTCATACAAAATAAAGGTCAGTTTATTAAAAAAAGTGATATACACTCTTATAACACATGTAATAAACATAAATTTGTTATACATCCTCCAGGTTCCCAAAAAATAGCAAGTCGTTTCTATGATTTTCTAATTGCAAGAAAATATGTTTAGTCTTATGTCCAGCAGTGGACAGCGATAGGCTGAATCCTGATCTTTTACTTGGCATTCATTAGATATAATACACTAATCACGACAGAAATGCTATTTTAGCATGCTATCGTGATTACCCTATTAAAGCAAGCTAAAATAACAATGCTATGTAATGCAGGTGAAGTGTTTGTTTAATCCTATCGATCGATCTGAACTACTTTTTCAGCGTTTATTTATTTGGAGGGGTTAAAGAGAAAGGTAGTACTGATGTTTGACTATTTTATTTGCTGAACTCTGTTATTTATTCATACTGAATTCTGTTTAAGTACACTAGCTCACGCCTTTCACCCATCGGTGTAGTCAGAGAGAACAGCCCCCTACTTGCTTCTATCTTTTATTAAATCTTTCAAGCCCGTCGTTTTCGGGTACTTCTGACCTGTCCTTTCTTCAGAACATCCAACATTTACATATTAACATTTGTTTATAACATTTGCCTTATATATTTGATTTGTGATTCGTTTCTGTAGAAGTGTAATTATGATATAGCTTTGTAAACATGTTTTAAAAGAATTAAACAAATACTTATTGACCAAGATCGTTGTTAATTTGAATAATCAAATTGTTTAATTTATATACCTTTAAGTAATTACAACTATTATGTTGTGGTTTTCATAGATTGTTATTGATCGAAGGGAGGGTTGGGAGAGCTATCCACTAACCTAGGAACCTGAGACGGTGGCGCGATCTTTCGCCAGCGCCTCTCCGACTTTAAATGGGGAAAGCCCGCCATACAGCTGTTTATAATGAGGCGGCCATGGTCAGCATTGGTTTGCAGAGCCTTCTTTTTAGGGCTACGAAGGCTCCTCCTCTACGAAGGCTGTTCTCCCATTTATCACGCATTTGTCGGTTTTATTCCCATATATCTAACTGAAATAATACTTGATAATGATCCAGTTGTACATGACTGAGCTCTGTACCATTTTCAGTGGTATTGGTCCGAATAACTGTGCTGATTTCAATATCACTCTCACTGTTTCCTTATGTCATTATGGTAGGCTAGCATATATATATATATATTCATAATCGTTGAGAATATAAACATGAAGGATTATGACATTAAGATGAAATTAAACATGTATATGTATTTACTTGCCCGAATCAGGCTCACTTTGTTGACCACATGATCGTACTGTGGCTGAATATCTTCCGTGAATAACTAAATAGTAATTTAAGAGATACAATTCCAACACTAGTCACTACATATTTCTCTTCAAATTTCTTAATTAAGTTGATACAGCGTTATTGAACACCAGAATAGGGCATGCCTCTGGCGTCCTCAGAGTTAGAGCATGCGCGTTGGCCGGAACACCCCCGTGGGATATGGAGGCGGAAGTGCTCGCAGAAGTCCATCGGCGAACGGCTGATTTCCGGGCGTATGGCGGCAGTCGGCCCCCGCCCGAAGAGCAACCCGCCGTAGAGGCGCTCCAGCTGGTCATCTTCGAATGGGCAGGGCGGCAGCACGGGACCCTTTCCTTCCGACTGACGCGGGTTCTTTCCGGCGGCGGCTCTTCCCGTATCCTCCTATTTTAAGCGCAGCGTGGCACTCCGTGTGGTTTTAGTCGGTTCGATTCCGACACACCGTTCCACCGAAAATCCCGAGTGGGATAACGGCCCGAGTGGTTTCCACACGAAAACAAAAAATAAGCGTTATTGAACACGGGCTGAATGCAAGATGCAAATTTTGTATGTTATGTTGTGAGATATTGTCATAATATATTATAAGCTTTGTACTACGTAGAGACAGTGTTATGTTTCCCCTTCGGATTAGTTTAACCTTCACCTATACAGAGTGATTGGACAAAGGTGAAACTTACGATCGTGTGAATCAGACAGAAGTTCCCCCTTCCTGGTACTGTTCATTATTATCTTTGGGTCAAATTCCGATTGTAATGGCAGAAGCTGTGTTCGTAGCGTAGTGCTTCAATTCTGTATCTACATATCAGCTTAATAATGATAAGTTTAAATTGTTGAATTGGAGTGCCCGGTAGGTATATACTAGGTCAATAGGGGAACTTTTTTACACTCGATTAAAGACTGCATAGAGGTGAGTTAATACTGGCTAGATTATGTAGACACCTAATATTGTCAGATTGATTTAAAATAGAAGAAAAAAAAAATAATAAAGAAAACTGTGTGTTTTAGTGTGTGTGTGTCAGTTGTGTCATCTGGATGCAAGACCGATATTATCGTAGTTTAAGTTGTGGTTAAGACTATCATAACTCGTTTCTTAGTAATTCTAGAAGCTCAAGGCAAAAATAAGTGATGCATGGTTTAGAACTACGGACAATGTGGATAAGAAGTTACAGTAATAAGTAACACAAAGTAAGGTTGTGTACATTAAAAATATAAATACATTTTTTATTTACAAGAATAATAAGGCAGTGTCTATGTAAGAATCATACAATTAGACGACTAAGCACGACTGAGCTATACATATACCTCAAGGCCTAATTACATTATAGCGTTCTTGTATCGTATATATAAAGGTGTGAAACAAAAATAAAATATCGCACGTAAATTAGTATGTCCCTGATATGCACTGACAATGTTGTTTGTCTGAAGTTTGATAGTACTCTATGAGATTTTATACCATTCTTTTAACACTTAAATGTAGTATTCCCACCAAAGTTTTGTATATGTAAGCTAATAGTGGGATTATTAATAGTTAGTTTTCTATAATATGAATATTATTTGTCTATTTAACGTTTATTTTAATGAAATCTATTCTGTTTATATACTTACTGTACTGCCTGCATATATGTATGTACTAATAATAATTGTTAATACGTATTAGACGCATAGTACGCAGCTATAGTTTTATCTTGACAACAATTTTAACATAATAGAAACGAGAGAGAGAACATATTGCCGTGTATCAGTCATCATCATCATCATCATCATCATCATCATCATAATCAGGGTATTGAAGTCCACTGCTGGACATAGGCCTCCCCCATTGCTCTGCCATCTTGCACAAATCGTCACTCCACCTGGCCTGTGGGCGTCCTACGCTACGTTTGCCGAGACGCAGTCTCTACTCAAGAACTCATTTTCCCCAACGGTCGTCGGTTCTGCGGAAGATATGGCCAGCCCATTGCCACATTAGCCTGCTGATCCGGTGTATCAGTCACTTTAAAAATATTACATTTAGTTTTTCAGTGTAATCTCTAAAATTGCACCATTACAAGAGACTACTTTTTATCTAGTCATTTTTAATAATATAACTAGATAAAAAGTAGACCTTACTCAGGCATTCGCAGCCATTATATGTGGAAAGGAAAATGTAAAGCTATGACGTACTATATACAATAAAATAATCAAGATTATTTTAATAAACTGTATGAGATAATGAATTCTTTCCAACTACTTCTTCGTTTCGCTCCGCTCATTTTTTCGTAGCAGCACACAAATCTAACGCTTTTGTTTCAAACGTAATTCCAATAAAGAAATACCAAACAAATGCCTCTTTGAAACAGTTCTGAAGGTCACTGATATATTCTATTAACTTTTGTTACCAATATTCTACGGCACTTTTCCTAAGTTCTCAATGTTATATTATAAATGGAAATGTTTGTAAGTGTGGATTAATGGATGTTTATTACTCGAAGATGATGAAATTTGACACATGTATAGTATGTGACCTGGATTAACATAAAGTAACTATTAAACGTGGTAAACGAGTCCACCACCAATGTGAAAGCAAAGCAAACTATTTAAATAACCATTGCTAAATTATATACAATTTTCAAGAGGTACAGGAAGGCACATAAGGTATCTAATTTTGATCCACAAAATAACGTACATTGAAATATATTTTTTCATAAGTGAAGCCCTGGCCAAAAAAAAAGTGTTTCTGTGTAAAATACATACGTATTGTTACGCAAGTGCAAGCGTCGTTCCTGTTGAAGAATTCAGAGAGACATGGTTCGTATTTGATTGTAATTTTTATGCAGAATCAATCTTCCTTCATCCCATCGTACCTTCCCTTCCTACCTACCTTCATTATACCATTATTCGTGTATTAGTCAATATAATATTAAACATGAGTCACGTGTGCAAATGCATATACTACCAAGAAAGTAGAATAACAAACTATTATTTTAAAAAAATAATCGAATAACAATATTCTTCATTATATAAGGTTAGTATCCTGTGCGAAAAAAAAAAAAAAACAAAGTCATACATGTTATTAATTTATTAAAAAAAAAACTTGTATCCATCTAAATTTATAATTTTCATATACTTCTTTAACATAAAATAGTACGCAGATACGATATGCAGAACTATACTAAATAATATATATTACAATATGCAACCCTGGCACTAAATCTTGATGCGATGTCAGAGTCCAAATGAGGGAATTATTAAGGTTATCAAATATGTGGTGGAGTTTTCCTATTTTACAAAGCACTTACATAAAAAGTTAAGAATTTAATTACTCACAAAGTTACCTGTTAAATCAGTCGGGATTGACTTTGATATATTATGTATGTATCAAAATGACTACACTGAATAATGCTGTACAATTGTTAGTAATAAGTACAGTTTTCTAATCCTTCGGTGATCAATTCATTTTTATTCCAGTTATAAATATTCTGTGTTCATTATGATATGTAAACTAGCACTTCATATATAAACTAATAACCTATATTACTGTAACTAAGTGTAATTAATATTCTAACTTAAGTAATCTACATCTAATAGTCGTGATAAAGATGTGGTTGGTTAGATTTCGTTAACCAACGTTGTCTATCCGTAAAACAATATATAATATGTATCATTAGCAAAAATAAAAATAACCAATATTTATTCGAAGTGATCGTTACAATACTTATTAGGCAATAAGATAATAGTAGGTCTACATGCGCAGAAATATTAAGTAGAGCGGATTAGGTATAGAGAAAGGTCTACCTAGTCTTATTACTCCCATGTCTATTGGGGTTGTCTTCTAGTCCAACCAGTTATAGCCTGACTATCAGGTTTTCATCGGAGCCAGTGGCATCTGACCTCCGCAACCCTGAGGGCAAACTGAATTCGATAGTTGGACTAGTTGTCACGATATTTGAGGGCATTGACCTCCCAAAATCGTCTGTCATAGGTATAAAAATATATAAATACAATTTAAGGGATATCTACCTATTTATTCATGTATTATTGTTATATAAACGTATTTATTTTATCTGCTATATTAAACAGTTTTAACAAAGAAATTCGTTTTGCTATACCAAGTTGCTCATTCTGTGATTCTCTCTATATGTATTTAAATGTCCTTAAACAGCGTATCTACGAATAAAAATTCGGATATAAATTCATTTATTTTACGTAAATTACAACATTGTATATGTGCCGATTGCCGATAACTTGATATATATTATTACTGTAACAAAATACTGGTTTGGTTTCTCTATAGTTACTTATTACATGGTAGTTTTAGAAATCATTTAAGTAACTTGGTGCTACTTAAGTTAATAACTAAATATTTTCAGAAGCACTCATGCATATTTGTTTAGACATTGAATGTTCATTATTTATTTTTACAAGTTACCACACAATTTACCACTTTCTCGAAAGTTACTTCAAATAAGACTTGCTTAAATTCGATCCGTATGAATGTGCATATGTTTAAATATCCGCAATTTTCTCAAAAGCTACTGATCTGATGTGGGTGGTATTTTCCATTATTAAAATGCATGTTTTTCATGTAAGGGAGACAAACAGACAGATCGGCTGATGGTACGTGATAACTGCCGTCCACGGACACCTGCATCTATAGAGTCGCAACTGCGCTGCCCACTTTTGAGGGGAATGAGGGATAGGGGAGGGGAGGGGAAGTGGAGAAGAGGGATAAGGATATGGGAAAGAGGAGAGATTGAGGATGAGAAGAGGGGAAACAGGAGAGGCGGAGATGGGCCTCTGGAAACCTCACTAATTTCGGGGAAATGCAACGCAACAGTTAATTCAAAACCGGCTTTCTGTGAGGTCGTGGTATCACACCGGTCGAGCCGGCCCATTCGTCCATAAGCATGGCTCTACAACGATCAATAGGCTGTTTCAGAAAAATGTGGTCTTATTCTAGGATCGCATAGTAGACCTCGTAAATAATGAAAGAGATAAAAAAGTAAAAATATATATGTATAATATATATATAGTAAAGAAATCTTATTTTGATTTAAGCACGTTCTTATTTCTATGACTGACTGAGAAACTGCGGTCAAGTTTCTACACTGATGTAAATATAAAATCGAAATCTATCGCACATGTATATATCTTATGTATAATCCCTAAACAATAATACTTATTTAATGAAATTCACACACGTTAGATCTGCTGCTCCTGTATATTGTAGAACTCATAATAACAGCATTTAAAATCAGAGTGAAGGGTAATGTGCTAAGTAAAGACTTACAAATTTTCACACTTTAATAATATATCAGATAACTTGTAAATCAACAATCGGCATATAGACAAAATAAGCCGCATAAAGATCTAGATAAAATACACATCGAAATAACAGAACATTACATTGTTTGACTATAAATTGGTCGTGGTCGTCTACTGCTCCTTCTTGATAACTACTAAATTTTGGGGCACACTTTACAATGCGCCATATTAGTGAGTTTAGCGTTTCTGAATTATATATTATATAGCAACCTTTTGGTTTCATACACAATTTTATCCTTTTGTTAGATCCATTACTATTTTGCGTTCAATTAGTCCTGAACCTTGTCCTTTGAATCTAAACAAAATATCTAGTCATCCTTTTAAGGTCTTACAATTTACAGTGCTATTAGTGCTATGCACAAAAGTATTCCAAACTAGTATCGTAAGTGCACCGTATTTACAATTAGCAGTATATTTACATTTCTACGGTTATTCTCTCTCAGGAATTTTGTAATTAGACAGTAACTGTTCGTGAAATGACTGTTTGAGGATTCGCATTTAAAAAAAATGCTTTGTTAAGTGAAAGTTTTTCTAGAAGGTATGTCTTATAGAATTCTAAACATTATAATACAAAAACTTCATAATGATCATTGATGTTATGAAGGTACATTTAACATTTTAAACTGACATTAAAAATCTACAACAGTAATATTTAAATCTTG
This sequence comes from Tyria jacobaeae, assembly GCA_947561695.1. Taxonomy (NCBI): domain Eukaryota; kingdom Metazoa; phylum Arthropoda; class Insecta; order Lepidoptera; family Erebidae; genus Tyria; species Tyria jacobaeae. The sequence goes on along the minus strand of OX387208.1, from coordinate 9,480,271 downwards.
AAACCCAGAGACAAAACTCTTTGAAGACCAAACTAATATAAACCTCTACCGGATACAACTACTTAAACCAGTTAATTGTTGTAGCCTACAAAGGCCTTTGCTTATCTAGTTTTCCTTGAACCTTTTTTATATTATCTTCCTGGAAAACGGTTCGCTCTGCCCCACGCTGCATTATACGTGGCCTCTACTTAAACTCGTTCAATGTTCAGTTCTTTTTATACGGAAGATGTGGCCGGCACCCCGCCACTTTTACTTTCTGTATAATACTTTTACACATGGCGAGTACACACTCTTGGACTCTTTAAGGGTTATCAAATAATGAAGTATTGATTTAAACATTCGGTAACATGGTAGTATTTAATGGTTTCTGACAAATTAAATTATAAAATAAGATTTTACTTTCACAACCTATTTGTTTACATTTTTAAATATAGGCGTATGTATATATAAATGAGTCATATATACATAATTTACATATTTATGTTTTGGCAAGATCAAAGTGTAAGGTGCGTGATTGACGGATGGGGAAGTACTCAGTACAAAACTTTGAATAACGAGGGTTGACGTAACACTGATTTAGAATCTGAGCGGAATGTCCAAGAATAGTTTCATGCGCTCCCCGATATCAACAATGGAGCACTCGTCGAGTTGCTAGCTATCATCTCCGGTAATGTCGTCTTCATCAGGGTCATCTTCATCGAGGGGTTGGCTTGTCAGCGCGGCCCAGAGCGGTGATCGGGCACCGGGCTGCACTGAGCCACGTCGCTAGCTGTCCCGGTTGCACATAGCCGTTGCTGCTGCTGTCCCCATTGCACCAACAGCGCCGAATATAAGTGTTCCGACCTCCCGGTCAGGGGTAATTTCCACCTTAAAAAAATAAAATAAGATAAATATTACATAATTTTTAAATAGACATCTCAGGCGTGCACAGGCTAAGTAGAAAATATCATTTTTATCTCTATTTATCATAAATCTTCTCTGGTCACATCAGGAAAGTATTACACCATGTTTTCAGCACATATTGAAGGTTACAAGGTTCAAATATTTTAATTTATATTGAAGGTATCCGTGTCATATCTTCAGACATTAATAACGATAGTCATAAATTTATGAGCAGGGTTGTATGCTAATATGGTTCTTATCGTCCCCGAAATCATTACACAAACACACTTGATGTATTCTAGGTCCATTTACATAAAGGTCAAATTCAAAATATTTTTGACATTTAGTATGAGTCGAAGTGTTAACCATATTAATATCACTTTTTTACATTGATTATTGTATATTTCGCAATACATACAAAAAAGTAATAATATATTTTTCTTCTCTTTCAGAAAAGACGACTCCCTCCCGCATTAGGAACGAACACAATGGACCAACCAGACTCGGAATAATTATTTGTGGATCACACAAATTTTTGTCCTGTGTGTAAATTGAACCCACGACCCCGGTCAGGGTCACTTACCACTAGACTAACAGGCCTGTTTAACAGAATATTCAATTGGCACCAATTTTAGTAAAAAGTTGGAACATTGACAGAATAACATTAGTATTCTCAAAGTGGATTACAAGGCTCCTCATCTTTATGTCCTTAGTACGGGGCATAAAAGTAAGGCCGTAAAATTCATAATGGAGTACTGCTTGCGGTAACTACGAGCACATTTTAAAAACATTTAAATCATGGTGTTGATATGTATATAAAATATGTAAAAAAATATCAATGACGATGTTCCCTGATTGGATGCCTAGTTTTAGGCTGTAAAGCAATTTTAAGAAAATCAATAACAGGGAAGCTTTAAACTTAATTCTATAGAGAATTCAATAAATCTTCTTTTGGACTTTTGAACGCTTTAGTTTAGTTGCTTGAAATAAATGTAATTGTTAAATAAATATTTATATGATCGTCTTGCCCTATTCTTTTTATTTCAACTCAACGTTATAGAGTAATAAAATCTGTTTTATTTCCTAGACATTTTTATGTTCATCAAGATTGATAATGGGAATAAAAATGTTGTAAAAAAGTAATACTTGTGATACTGTGGTTTGTTCAGGATCTGAGCGTTCTTCAAGCACAGTGTCGAGCTCCAGAGCGGGTGGGGGTCGCGGTGAACGCACTAAACTAACGGCCCGAGGCTTCATTTTTATAGGAGATAACTTCACCACTGACAGCTCCCCACGATCCAATTCACAATTGCGCCGCCTCGCACGTTCTCTGAAAATATTGTGTTATATAAACCAGTGGTTCTAGAGGCAAGTATTAGCAGCCAATTCATCTGAACCCTTTTTAGGAACAGGTGAACAGACGGGGCACCTAATGGTAAGTGGCAAAAATCGCCCATGGACACCTGCAACTCAAGAGTCGTAAGTGCTATGCCCGCCTTTGACGGATGAGGAGAGGGGAAGAAGAAGAAAAGGAGAAAGGGAGTTTGGCTTCGGGTACCCTCGCTTACTCGGCAATATAATGCAAGCATTCTTTGTCTTCTGGATTTCTGCGAAGCCGTGGTATTACTTAGGTCAAGCCGTCCCATTCATGCCTCAACATGTTTCTTCATGGCTTAGTAGTCGGGATCACTAACCACTGGGTTGTCATTAAAACGTTAAGTATTTGAAACGCAAAATTTGATTTTTTTCATTTATCCATTAGGAAAAAGCAAGTGGTCTTATTCGCATTACACCGACCCGAACATGACCCGATGTAGAGCGAGCCGAGGCTGCGATATTTTTCGCTCATCAGCTGATATGTTATACTATAATGTAGGTACTTTAAAAGCCATGGGTACTTAATATTTCATCTAAAAGCGAGATATCCTACTACTAATAAATGCAAAAGTTTGAATGACTGAACGGACATTTGCCACAAAGGTAGATAATGCTACCATTTTGAAACGGGCGGTTACAGAATAACACAGGCAGGTACTTAATTATCTCCTATTTTTAATATTAATTCCACATTTAACGTTCTTGAATAACTACTGAGAAATGTTGAAATTTTAAATTTTAAAGAAAATCAATTTGAATTTGGAATCTGGAACAGCACCTCTCAACATTTTCAGTGCAACGACAACAATAAATATAAATACTAAAAGTCACAAATTACCTTGTTGAATATAAATCGTTATCGTTTTCACACTTATAATGTGTTAGGAGAGGGGAGAGAGAGATACGCCATATACAAATGGCTTCTGTATCGTACTGAACCTATCATTAAAATACCAATCAGCCTATCATTAAAATAAACCTAATAAAGAAACCAGGTCATTGAAGCTGACTCTTTGATTAATGTTTGGTCTATTTGAATGTCCACCAACTACTTACCTAGCTAGCTTGGCCCTTCTCCGTAGGCAACAGATCACGGTGAGCGCTAACAATGGAAATCCAAATATACACGACACTATCGGCACTACGATCGATTCCGGAGTTACTGGAACAATGAAAGAATAAGAATATAGGTACATCGGGTTTTGCAATAGACATGATATACATAGATCGTATATTAGAAAGATATCATAGGCAAAGTAATAAGTCCGAGCGCACATGAAAATATGCTAACTGTGTAAATATCTGGATAGGCGATAACCGATTTCAGTACAATAGGCGAATTGAAATTTCAATTAGCCTATCATCACAATTAACGTATACGATGTATTCTTCATATCTTAATAGTTCAATTTAGAGTTGGGATAATTAATAATTACGTAATTACGTTTATTACGACTCTTCCTACTCCTTCAGGTATAAAGACAAGAATGTTTGTATGTATGCACCCTTAAAACAAAACCGATTTGAGAACTTCCTCCTTTTTGAAGTCAGTTTAAAGTATATATCAAAATATTCATCAACCATGTAAAAGTAAGGTAATAATTCTTTATTACCTTACTTTTACATGATTGTTGAATTGTTGGAAAACTGGCAAATTTTTTTCAAATAGCTTTACTAACCAAAAAAAAAAATTTTTGAGACATTTCTTAAACAAAGAAGAGTACAATAAATTTTGAGAAAATTGCCCTAAGGTATTAATACTACTACACTCATTATGGAAATCAAAATAACCAAAGTTACATTACTGTTTGTATTTATGCTGCATCTACAATGTTTACGCTTCTCTCTGGTGCGTTTTAATATGCACTTATATAATTATGTTCCCCTAATAAAACTTTACCATTCATTTCATTTTAATGTGACTGAAACTGGCCGTCCTCCTGAATTTTAAGGTGACTACTCAGAAAAGCCCGGAGTTTACTCTGTATTTAAAATTAATCCTAACTAGGATATAGGTCATCAAGGCGGTACGTTATAATAGTAGTATTGTTTGCTAAATAAAGTATATTGCATGACTGAGTGCCAATCGTGACCGTATTTTTTTTTTTAAGAAAGCTTTCGCAATAGGAATAATTCCTGTGTCGCTGAGGATTTTACAAACTCTATGTTAAACAGCAGATACAAAGAATACAAAAATTTGAGCTTGTTAGTATGTTCCACTTTTTCATACCTACTACTGAGCCACTCATGACGAAGTTTGCATGCGCGTTGCCAGGACAAAAAAGGATATAGGATGCCTGCCATATAGAAAAATGTATTGTTCTGGCGGGTTACATGAAATGACATTTACGCGAGTGGTTGTTGTGACGAACAGCTAGTTTCCACTGTCCAAACAAGTGATAATTCTTTAATTATAATTTTTTGGACAGGCAAAGGATAACCCGAGGAAATGTGTTAATACCTGTTGTTTTATTATTGTTGCATTTTGTCTATATTGCAGATTAAAAGTGTATAATTAAATTAATATAGGAAAATTCTTGTCGTGAGATGATGTTGACTGTTATAAATGAACTATTAAGGAGATTAAACATGTGTCATTTTGTAATGATATATGCATGAGTGGTTGTCAGTAATTGAATTTGGATTGAAAATGGAAGGGTTGCATAGTTAGTGATGTTGGTCCAGTAGTTAGTGATCTTGACTATTGGATCTGTTTTTATATCCATTGTTTCTGTTTGTCAAGAAATTCATGAATGTTATGTTATAATTGAAAATGAGCATAGAATAAATGTCAGAGTTTGTATATATTTAACTGATGTGTTTTTTAAGGAATTGCAATTGCAAAGGAGATATTGTAAGAAGAGTAAAATATGATGGTAATCTTGTCAAAGTGAAGAACTATCGATCTGCGTATTCAGGTTTTTCATCCATGGTCATAACATGCACGCCTTTCTCGTTCATCTTCACGCACGACTTAATACGTGCGTTCAGTGGCCGAAAAGTTTAGTACGTTTTTAAAAGCTTTTACTTAGTTTCAGCTGTCCTGGTGTCTATCTGTCTGTCTGTCAGTAATCAAAGCTCGGCAGTTAAATTTAAAATTCCAGTTCTGAGCTGAAAGCTGAGACCAAAGAATGCTGAGCTGTTTTTGAAAGACCGTATATCCTAAAATTTATTTAAGAGGTTGCGGGTTTATTTTTGTATAAAATGTTTATTTTATGATTATGTTTGTAATGACGTCTGCACGTAAATCTATTACGCGCAGACGTAATTTCACAAGAATTCCAATTACAAGTAGGTGTTACTTACAACACATAGATCTACAACAAACTAAATAAATAACCCACATAAAGGCATTCTGCATTAATGAACTACTCAGAGATTTTGTGGTAGACAGAACTTTCCTAAGTTGCCGGTTTGTTGGTTCTCTGGCGTGCAATATGGATTTAATAAAGATAATGCATAGTGTCACACTCGTTCAACCCTATAAATATTAAAAACACATACATTCATACCTCTCATGTCAATTGTTTAATATTAAGAACTTTTGAATGTACCTGGTATTTTGTTATAATTACATTAAATAATTTAGTGTCCATTCCTAGAAGTAAGACTTTCTACATACTACTCGCTACTCCACATACCTATTTTTACTTTTGGTAAATAATAGCAACAACAGTTTGGAGTTAATTTAGACGGAAATAACAGATAACGTTATGTTATTATTGTTATCTTTTAGTTATGGTTTATATTATATAACTTTCACATGTATTTTTTAATTATTATAAAGAACTGAGCCCCAATACATCGTTTTCTTCACGGTTTCATTATTTTCAAAATAAGTGAAAGGTCAGACTTTTGTACTGTATTGTGTTATGTACTACTTCATATATACTTAATACTTCATATATATTATAATGCGGCACTTATGACGTTGAAACTCGGCCGCTGCAACATAATGCGCAACTCGTCTACGATAGATGACAGCAATATTGAACAAGACACCGCCTGCTTGTATTATTTCTTAAAGGAGCTTAAATAAAAGCAATCTGTAGGCGTTTCCTCTCAAGCTGCGCGAGTGCATGCAAAATTTATGCGGCAACTCTTTTACCGTTATCCAGGTAATTTTGGGAATAATATAATAAGATTTGGAGTACATGGACAGGAAAGGAAGTATAAGCAATAGCTTAAGCAAGTTAGGGTCGCATACCTATAACTCTAATTGGCTGTCGCCTGGAAGTCCGAGTGCTCTAACTAAACATTTTGGTTATCTTCTTCTCTAACAAGTATTCTAAGATCGATTTGATTGCATAAATAAAGAGTTTAGTTAGTTTAAAATTGTAAAGGCCGCCTTGGTCTGAAGATTTAGTTATGTAAATTTGTCTTCCTTTTTAAGTTTTATTATATATTTCTACATGCGCTATGACGTGAAAAGCCACCATAACAATGATTTATAGTATTTTTTACAAGTACGCGACAAATATAGTTGCATATTTGTAGTGTACTATCTTCAGTTACATACTGATACGTTATGTAATAAATGCTACAAAGCAGTACGATTTATATCTACCTATATTATCGATTACCTGTTATGTTACATTTATTGTTGTTTACAACAAGAGATAAGGTGAAAACAAACACAGAGGGTGACACAAAGTGTCGAAAAGATTATTTTTATGGGACTGTAAGTCATTGACTGAATGGTCGAAATTATTAGTAGATAGCTGTCTAGACTGCATCGCTGTAAAAAGGCGTAGCTGAAAAATATGACTAGGAGACTTAGTGATTAATTGTCGCCACGCTATGAAGTTAAAGACGTTATATATAGGTTGTAAAATATCAACTCAAAGGATTGGACACTTATAATGAACTGAGAAAGGATTAAGTCGGCGGTTGTATTCGCTCCCTATTTATAAAAAACAGCTTTCATCAAACCTCTATCTTTAATTAAATCAAGTTTCGCGTTTAAACGAAGATTATTTTGTTTAAACGCAACTTAAATCTGCTGACTTCTCTCTAATTACATTTCCTATTTTTTTGTTCTTTCCACCAGAGAGCCCGCGGAAACCCATTTGTTATGTGCTTTAGGCTGCACTGAGCGCTGACACTAGGGGACCGGATAGGTTTTCCCCTTCACCTACTGTGACTGCCCGAAATAGAGGTTAGACAAATTACATCGGTTGAGGATCGGTGGTAACTGCCGTTATCCTGTATTGGTTATATTTTCTAAATAGAAGTACCTAGTACACAAATAAAAAATAAAATATTTTTTTTTTTACAACTCATTTTGTAACAACTAACTTATAAATAGCTTAATTTCTACCCGTAGTACCCACATATTTATACATATCTTTTTTTATTTTAGGTCAACTTTTTTGTGTGTGGTGGATGGTACTGGCTGTGCCAGAGATTTCGTTCGCGTTTATGTCGTAAAAATTATAATAAGCGTGGTAAAAGTTGAATAGGGCAAAACTTCGAGGCAACACATTTTTTATATTCTTTTAGCAATCATAGTTTGATTGATTGAGATTACACAAAAATATTATTTTGTTTGTTTACACGTGAATCACGACATTTGATATCCACCTTAGTCAATTCCTCAGAACACTCCCCATGATACAAGCGATAGAGGATGCAGAGTGAAGCTACATCTCTACGCAACGCCAAGGTGTCAAGTCGATCAGAAATATCTTGGCAGTCGATGATGCGAGTCGCTCTCCGTTGAATGCGGTCAAGAGGCAGAAGTTGGTACTGGGGTGCACCTGCATAGAGATGAGAACAGTATTCCATGTGCGGCCGAACCTGCGCCTTATAAAGTTGCAGGCGGTGGGCCGGAGTAAAATACTGTCTCGATCTGTTTAGCACACCAAGCTTCTTCGAGGCTAATATGGCCTTACTCTCTAAGTGACCGCGAAACTGGACTTCGCTTGATATATCGACGCCAAGGATTCCGATACTGGCTGATGCAGTTAGGGAAGTGCTCTCAAATTGAGGTGATACGACCAATGGCATCTTTTTAGCGGTGAACGCGCAAACCTGTGTCTTCGTGGGGTTAAATTGGACTAGGTTAAGTCGACCCCAATCTGAAACTTTTGATAAAGAAGTTTCGATTTCAGACACAAGTTTGGATCGGCTTTCGATGACGTTTACCCGAGAAATGTTAGCGCGGCCGGTGTAAAGGGCATCACTCGTGCTATCGTCTGCATAGCAATGGATGCTGCTAATCTGCAGCATGTCGTTGATATGCAGAAGAAACAGCGTGGGTGATAGCACACAGCCTTGTGGGACACCAGAATTAACAGACTTCGAGTCGGAGCATGCACCGTCAACAACGACCTTGATGCTTCTGTCTGTAAGAAAACTGGGGAGCCAATTGCACAGTTTCTCGGGAAGCCCATAGGAAGGAAGCTTCGCAAGGAGCGCTTTGTGCCAGACCCGATCGAAGGCCTTCGCCACGTCCAAACTAACGGCCAACGCTACCCCCTTGGTCTCGATCGCCTGTGCCCACCGGTGAGTCAAGTATACGAGAAGATCACCAGCTGAACGACCCTGACGGAAGCCGTATTGTCGATCATTGAGGAGCTGGTGGTCTTCTAAGTACCGGAGGAGCTGGCAGTTAACAATGGATTCCATTATCTTGGAGAACAAGGAGGTGATGGCTATGGGTCTGTAGTTGGACGGATCCGAGCGATCTCCTTTTTTAGGGATTGGGTGCACTAGAGCTGTCTTCCATGAGTTCGGGACTACGCCAAGAGAGTAGGAAAGCCGATAAAGGCGCGTTAAAACCGGTGCTAACTCTGGAGCACACGTCTTCAGCACGATAGGAGAGATTCTATCGGGCCCACTCGTTATGCAGACAACAGCACAGTACACGGGCGATATTTCGGACATCCTACTGCCAAGCTGGCAGATGTTGAGGATAAACGACAGGAGCTTGTCGCTGAGCGCGACCGGGTCTTGCGCCGCATTTCTCAATGGGGTTTTGAGAATCTAGTCGAGTTCAGCGCCAAGAAAACACAGGCGTGCGCGTTTTAAACAAAAAGTCTCCATTCCTTCCCCTTCCTACTCTTCAGAGCACTCAACTGCCACTGCAGGATAGGCTAAGTATCCTGGGTATGGCCATTTTCCGGGATCTCAATCCGCGCGATTACATCGAGAGTGTCACTAAGGCGGCCTCGCGAAAGCTCGGCGTACTGAACAAGGTGAGACGGTTCTTCTCGCCCGAGCAACTGTGTCTTTTATACAGGACCCAGGTTCGCCAGGACCAGCTCCTGCGTGGAGTACTGCTCTCATCTCTGGGACGGCTATGCGCAGTATTTGCTTGACGCTCTCGATCGGTAGCAGCGGCGTGCAGTCCGCATTATCGACTGTCCTGAGGTCACTCAGTCTCTTGAGCCTCTGCAGTTGCGAAGAGATGTCGCCTCTATGGTAGTCCTCTATCGCCTAAATCACGGGCAGTGTCCTAACGAGCTCTTCCAATTGGTCCCACCTTCTCCCTTCCTCTACAGGACTACACGTGCTGGCCTGAGGAGTCACCGTTTGAGAGTCGAAAATATACGTCCCCGAACTAAACGGTTTGGCTCTTCTTTCCTGTGCCGATCGGTGAAAGCCTGGTATTCCCTATCAGCGCACGTGTTTCCTTCCCACTTTGATCCCGGGTCTTTTAAGCGGGGCGTCAAAAAGCATCTCACCAGGCCGCCATAGTGTGGGTCACCATGCTGCATTGACTAGACATGCAATGAGGATGGTGACCACCACTCTATAACTCCACGAGAGCGAGAGTTGTAAAGTAACGTCATACGTGGATTTGAAAAAGTGAATATTGAAATTATCACTACACGACTACCCGACGTCCGATTTCAATGAATTAAAAACAAATACATTTCTAGGCAATAAGGCTACACGATTGTATTGGACAGACGAGGTATTTTGTTATGGAGTGGTAAAAGCAATATATAAAACGTTTCTACGCTTAATTTTTGCAGTTTAAGCGATGCGCGTTATATAAAAAAAACACAGATGTGTATATTTCGATCGGTCTGTAGGTAGAGGAACTTTTAAAACGTCTAAATAATAACAAACCGATTTGGATACCACATACCTATTCGAATTGGGTAAGACCGCCTCAAGCAAATTCATAGGTACATATACATATTTATGTTTGATTTTTGTCGCCGGAACTCGTTTCTTGAGCATCAAATAAGTTTTTTGTAGAATACCAGGCTATAAAAGCGAGTTTTTAATGAGTTCACAAACATAATCAGATACTTTTTGTCATTGTGTCTCACTAAACGAAAAAGTGATATTTTGCCTTAGCTAAGCCTTTTTGAAAATTTATTTAACTTTATTTTACTAATGAAAATATATATAACGTAACGTTCAATGACAAGTTGGATACAAATTCTTTAGTTTTACTAACTTTAGTATAAATATCATATTTCTAATTTCAATCAAAAGACTAATCATTGAATTGGTCCGAAGAGGTTTCTGTAAATTGTTTAAACTTATTAATGACTCCAGTCAGTCATTAGTCACGCTACTAAGTACTAACTAGAGATGTACTACATTCTGGATTCAGCAACTCAACGGCATAAACTTGTGAAGATAATGACCATTAATCTGTAGCTGTAACTACCTACCTTAAGAGGAGTTAATTAATCTTCTAATTCTATTGCTGATCAAGGACTGCTTAAGATTTATACTGATAGTTTTTTAATTATATCTTTAAGATTTCTCTTTTTAATTTAGCTAAGGTTAGTTCTTTTAACATTGTGCTGAAGGAGACGTCTTAACAATGGAACGAATGCCTGGGTTATTCACTATAAGTCCGAATATTAAGATATCAGCAAATGTAAAAGACAACATTAAACAGACTCATTTAATAACAGCATTTTTTAATCCGTAGTTTTTGGTGCATTAAAACTGAACTTTTATTTTTATGAAACTGGTAAATCAGGCACGGTGAAATTAGTTCACAACCATATATTAAAAGTAAAAAAAACTTTTGCCTAAAACCATAAATATTATAAGGAATATTTTATTATTCTTCATTACTTGAAAAATACCCGCACTAGGAAGTTTAGTTTAGTTTAGTAGGAAAAATGTATTTTTTTTATACTATAGGGGGACAGACGAACAGCCGTGTCACCTGATGGTAAGTGACATCCGTCCATGAACACTTGCAACTCAAGAGTCGCAAGTGCGCTGCCTGCCTTTGAGGGTGATGAGGGTTGATGGGGGATGCAGGGAGCGGAAAGAAGAGAGGAGGGATGAGGAGATGGGAAAGAGGAGAAAAGAGATGAGGGGGGAGGGGGAATTGGGCTTCCGGAAACCTCACCCAATTCGTGGAAAAGCAATGCAAGCGTTACTTCACAACCGGTTTTCTGTGAGGCCGTGGTATCGCACCGGTCCAGCCGGCCCATTCGTGCCTAAGCATGGCTCTACCACTGAAAAAACAGTTCAAAAAGTGTTCAGACAGTTGTCTAGGTTGTGGGAATAAAAGTAATATAACTTTCCCTTCGTTTTTATTTGCGTATTTTGAGTTAACGTTATATCTAGTAAAAACTACGTAAATAAGCTCTTTCTTTCAATTCTCATAATTAAAATTAATTAAAACTGGTTTAAACTGAATCTTCTAGTAGATTATTACATGAATAAGTCAAATGGCCCACCAATCCCGCCTAAAATCGGCAATTTATTGCACTCCTTGTAATAAGTTGCCGATTTTATTGAAGAGAATGAAAATTTCCTGTATGATTTTATATTTAATTAGCCAAAAGCTATACTATCATTTACACAGTAAAAAGGTTTGTTAAGTGCACTAGGTACCGACGTAAACGTAAATAATAAAGCTACTCGGAACTCTAGCTTCTCTCGTTTACCGTCTCCTTATTTTTAATTCAACATACACATCAGTGTTTTTGATTGCAATCTTAAGTTGAAAAAAAAAAAAAAAGCAGTTGACATTATTTTAAGGACTTTGGTAATGTTTATTAAAGTCGTTTAATTTGGTTAGGCTTATTACTTCTTTGAATATACATTACCTGAAGTTAACTATAAACTTATGTATCTCTAAAGTCTACTGTTTGTGAAACAAAATAGTCATATGGACAGTTTGTTTTCTGTACGTACAAACATATCTTAGAAAATGCTGGCAAATGAAAATTCACACAGATACACTTTTCTAAACAATTTATTAAGAACTTTCCTGTTTTTTTTTTTCCAATTTTAATTTTTGATTAAGATACATTTAAGGAAAAATCCGGATTTACGCAAATTCTTAGTATTTAATAACCATAGTATAACATATGTCAGTCATTTTTCTTAAACAACATTGTCTTTATCGATCAATTTTAAATTGTCAGTTTTAAATTAGGATTTCTGTTCTAAAAATAATGAAGAGTCTTAACATATTCACGGGTTTTACTGTACGACCCAATAATATGTACATGACCCAATAGTTTATTCTATTCTCACCGGTAGGATAGATGATGATGGGCGTTGGCCTCTTGTTGTTGGCGCTGGGCTTCGGTGCAGGTGTACCGACTGTAGCTGTGCTGGAAGTGCTAGGGGCTGGAGTACTGTTTCCGAACCGTTCTAGCAACCGTAATGGCGGCGATGAAGTTCGCGTCATCTTGAAGCTTTACCCTAAAAATTAAAAGAGATTGTGTAGTTTACTATTTAAATTCTACTTTTGAACAATAAAAACATTTTTACTTTATAACAACAACAGTGTAGAAACATATGTTTAAGCAAACAAAATCGCACTTCCAGACCATCTTTGGATAGTTAGGGTTTTGTCGTGAGTGGTTGTGGAGTATCACAAGCTCGTCGGAATACCGCCTGACACAGGTGCATGTCTCGTGAGAGGGCTAGCATGCTCCCGTCCCGCATGAATTTTAAGAAACATTTTTATGTTTTTTATGTTTTGTAGACAGGTCAGTAATGTCTATCGGAGGTCGAGAGAGATAATCCCTCGGCCATAGCCTCAACCCTAGGCCATACACACCCACGATAGAACACTGTGTGGTTTAAGTCGATTTAATTCCGAACAAACTACTTCACTAGTGTTTTTAACTGGATAAGTTCTGTTAAATAAGAAAGGCTCGTCGTTAAACCATGTAATATGAGTAAAACCAATCTTTGAATGCATAATAAAATGTATTTATCTCTATCTTAGACTTAGAACTCATAAAACCTCGAGAGTTAGAACATTTCACGGTTACGCGTTACTCCAAGTATTGCTATTGCAAACCCCTTCGACTATTTTTGGTATACTTATTGAAATGGCAAGTGTGGCGCCGACTGTTAGTACAAGCTATTTAATTTTAAGGTCATATTAAATAGAAGTACAAATATAAATGTAAATATATGGGCTGTATACAACGTTCTGTGTTTGAATCTCTGTGGTAAATAGTTTTATTAGCAATGTTCAAAATAAAACGTCAAACAACGTCTGGAAAGAATCTAAGTAGGTATATTTATATTTTTCATGTTTAGAATATTTGATAGGTCTGTTATCTATCATGTAGCTTTTAAAGCCATGGCTGCCTGGCTCATACTTATTCATACACAAGCATACATACGCTCATGCTTGTATCCCCTAAAGTGGTAGGCAGAGGTGTATTAAACACCCTCACTTTGCATACTAATTCACTTCTTGCTAAATTTTATATTGTGGTAGAAGCTGAGTAACGTTCAGGTACGACATTAAACATGATTTTTCATCATTATGAAAATAATCTTGATCAAAAAGAAAATAAAAATCTTTTGTATTTCAGAATACATGTGTAGGCAGTATTAAATTAAAAGATTAAATACACGGAAATAAAAATAATATCTCATAAATTTGAGAAGAAATGATGTAGACAAAAAAATCGGAAATAGGAAAATGCAGTAGGATTTTTAGAGACTATTTCTATTAAGTGACCGAATGTATTTAGCACAAAATTATGTAAACAGAAATGCCATGACGTAAGGCCCATTTAACAAAAGATTTCGAAAAATAGAGGTTTGCTAGTATTTATGGGTATAGCATCTACATCTCCGCAATGGATCTGATGTCGGAGACACCATATGGTTTTAATCAATTCAACTTCGACATAACGCGTTTGTCGCTTTCAACGACGACGAGTATCAGTTGTGCAAAATGAGTTAAGAGAAATACAGTAATGAGTTCACTTGATAACTAAACAATGAATGTGCCAATATTTTTTGTAACTGTGCAATTGGCTCACCAGTTTTCTTACAGACAGAAGCATCAAGGTCGTTGTTGACGGTGCATGCTCCGACTCCAAGTCTGTTAATTCTGGTGTCCCACAAGGCTGTGTGCTATCACCCACGCTGTTTCTTCTGCATATCAACGACATGCTGCAGATTAGCAGCATCCATTGCTATGCGGACGATAGCAAGAGTGATGCCCTTTACACCGGCCGCGCTAACATGTCTCGGGTAAACGTCATCGAAAGCCGATCCATACTTGTGTCTGAAATCGAAACTTCTTTATCAAAAGTTTCAGATTGGGGTCGACTTAACCTAGTCCAGTTTAACCCCAAGAAGACACAGGTTTGCGCGTTCACCGCTAAAAAGTTGCCATTGGTCGTATCACCTCAATTTGAGAGCACTTCTCTAACTGCATCAGCCAGTATCGGAATCCTTGGCGTCGATATATCAAGCGAAGTCCAGTTTCGCGGTCACTTAGAGAGTAAGGCCATATTAGCCTCGAAGAAGCTTGGTGTGCTAAACAGATCGAGACAGTATTTTACTCCGGCCCACCGCCTGCAACTTTATAAGGCGCAGGTTCGGCCGCACATGGAATACTGTTCTCATCTCTATGCAGGTGCACCCCAGTACCAACTTCTCCCTCTTGACCGCATTCAACGGAGAGCGACTCGCATCATCGACTGCCAAGATATTTCTGATCGACTTGACACCTTAGCGTTGCGTAGAGATGTAGCTTCACTCTGCATCCTCTATCGCTTGTATCATGGGGAGTGTTCAGAGGAATTGTTCGGACTTATACCGGCTGCTGGTTTCCGCCACCGTCCTACGCGACAAAATATCCATCCCCATCACCTGGACGATTGGCACTCCACCACTGTGCGCTTCTCCAGAAGCTTTTTGCCTCGCACAACCAGCTTATGGAACAAATTGTCGCCTGCCGTATTTCCGAACCGATACGACCTTCAAACCTTCAAGAAGAGAGCGTACCTCTACCTAAAAGGCCGGCAACGCACTTGTGACTCTTGAGTTGCGGGTGTCCATAGGCGGCGGTAGTCACTTACCATCAGGTGACCCGTCTGCTCGTTTGCCCTCTATCGCATAAAAAAAAAAAATTTGCTGCATTACCTCATTACATTTAAAATCAGACACAATTTAATCCTAAACGCACGTTACAGCAACTTGTATCAGCAATCTACTTGGGAGGTAAAATGAAACGATTTTTTTTCAATCGGCAATGTTTAATCTATTAAAGAGGGAGAGCACCGACTGTTGCGAGTTGTGCGCTCTTATAAATCAGCTATTTTATTTATTTAAATAATATTTGATATCTTTGCCAAGTAGTATTATTCTGTGGCAGTTTACTGTATGTTTCATCTTAATGTATCGTAAAATATCATATAACATAGAACGGTCTAGGTTTAAGCATATTTAAGAGTAGGTAGATAACATTATACCAAAACGTTGGCCGATTGTGGTTTGTGGTCTCTAGATTTATTTGGCCGTTAGATATGACCTCCCGCAGATCGCTCTAAACCTAACCTAACCGACGGAAACAGGGCCTCTTTAGCATTGGATGCAATAAAATGTCTATAAAAATATACTATTGGCATTTATAATAAGTTCCATTCATCCAGAGATGATTGTCTAGAAAAAAACTAAAAGATTATTTTCAATTTAAATTGTATGATTTGTAAAGATAATAATTCAAGATGCGAAATTATTTCATTGCTCTGGAAAAACATACATAACATGTTCTTATTATTTATTAAATATTTTTAAAGTGCAAAAAGGAAAATACAAAGAGATACTGAACATCTAAGATTAAGGATAATATTAACGTCTGCATATCCGCAAAAGGTGTAGGCGGTGGTGTATTACACTCACACGTTTCGCCAACTATATTTATGTTCGTAATAGCGAGGCTCCCTTTTTCCGTTTCGTTTTCTCTAATCAGATGAATTATTTATTTATAATGCTACAACAAACATATTACTTATAGAAAAGATATTGTTCTCTTTGCATGCGTTAACAGCGTCACAGATAATTAAATGGATCTAAAATAAAAGTTTTTATTCTAATAATAAAATAAATGTTGTTTTTTTTAAGAAAATGGTAGGTTGTTTTCTATTATTTATTAAATCAATACAAATCAAAAATATGAGGCTCGAAATGATAAAGTTTTTATTGCAGTAGTTTAAAACGTGTAATAGTTATATACATACGAGTATATAAAATGAACAAGAGAGAGACAAGAAAGCTACCATAGACATAGTTTCATTTGATAATGCATCCTTTTGCACGCTGTATCTAGGCTAGAGGCACCAAATTCGAGAAACAATAAACGTTTGCAGCCATATTCATGATTCCAACCCGAGTTTACCTTCGACTTGACTAGCGTCAATCAGTTTTATTGTAAATTCAAATATTGAATCAGAACTGTCATTGGTTCACATTTACGTTCATATATCGAATACCTGATAAACGGTTTTGGTTCGATGTATTTGTAATTGTGCGACATTACTGAATAATTACTTATGGTTGATTTATGCGGGTGCAAACAGTTGTAGGATAGTTTATGTCGAAGCGTTTAGATATACCCGTATAGTTCCCTGTTGTATCTCAGATTAATTGTTTTACATAATGGATCGAATGCTTTGTCGTGTCATCATGTGGATGAATTTACTTTTTATAATCATAAAGCTTACATCTCACCTTTTAATTTAATCAAGGCGGAAGTAGAATTTAGAGTCAGATTACGTTGATAAGGTTAAAAATGTTCAGGAGCTACTTACTAACTAGCAATAACACTTTTTACAAGGCCGCTTAGACTTGGCTTATTTTTTAAGATTGCAAAAATCCACCATATATGTGTTATGAAGCAAACCTATGATAACTTTTAAAGTGAAGTCTATAATCGAATATATTTAAGTAATAACTAAAAGAATTGACATAAACTACACCTAAAATTCAAAGATTGCTCTTGGTTATTAGTGTTTTTTTAGATTGTGCTTTACCAATAACAAAACTTACACAATACGTCCGAGATTTTGCCGTATAATTTATTTACTTTCGGTCTTATAGTTGGTAGGTTGTTGTAGATTAAAACACCTCACATTTTACAGAAAGAAGTCCAATGATAATTTATAAGTGCCACATTATAAATGATTAGATTTTGAGTTTGAACCTGTTTTAGTAGATTCCTGCTTTAAATGGCACTCGACCCTTCTATTCATTATCTTAACCTTCAAGTCTTCTTTTCCTTCTTTCTTTGGATTATAAATGATTTTTAAAAATTTAATAAAAATAGGACAAAAAATAAAGGATTTCTCTACTATGAACTTTAACTTCAAATGAGAAAAAAAAAAATAATAACGGGCTGAATATGTTCCTTTTGATTTGCTTTAGTACATAAGTTAAAGCTTATTTGCTTTAATACATAGGTTATTTTTGATTTGCTTTAGTACATAAGTTCATTACAAGATCTAATTGTTAGACGACGAAAATTAACATCTAGAGGTATATAGTTAATTACTGTTGAAGTCAGTCATTCTGTACCTACACTTACGGGAGGTAGCAGTTGCCTTAAAAACTTCAGTCTTATAATCTAAATACCTAAAGCTAGTAAGTGAAGCGTTGTTGTATAGCTTAAGCGAGCCGTATACCGGGGGAAATTTAAAGTAACCCTTGACAAATGTTGCTTGAATATTTCCTTTGTGAGGGATTTGTGTAGCCATATATTCGTAGTTGAACATACATATTTAGAATCGCAAACGTGAGTTCCTAGACATCTATTGAAAAAGTTTTAGTAAGTACTCGTACCCAGGGGGCTTGAAAAGTGTAGACTTGAGTATAATGTGTTTGAAATGATTCTAAAAAGGTAAAAGGAGTACGTTAATTAGAGTTCATTTAGTTTTTTTCAAGCATGTTCTCAAAAGAGGTTATACATAGTTGTATATAGTATATATAGAGTTCCCGACAACAGCCAGTTCGAGTTATGCGATCCTGACTTGCTTGAGGTATTGCTTATACACTCCTATCCATATGCACAAGTATTCTTCTTTCTATTCTATTTTACCAATTTCCCCTTGTCAATATACTCTAAATTTTTATATCTATGGCCCAAAAAGTAATAACGTAAAAATAAAAAGTAGCATATGTGCATGTGTATATTTCTGTGCATCATTAAATGCAGATCATCTCAGGTGTTCTGCGAGATTGAGTTACACATTCATCCAAACTTTCGCATTTAATAGGATAGTAAGATTCAGATGTTTTCTATGCTATACGATTCAAATTAAAAAATAATGTTGAACTCATCTTATATATTTAAAAAAGTACCATTCAAAATCATTATAAATATAAAAAAAAACATGAGAAAATGTTATATGTTTGAGGTATAAATTTAGGAATGTCATTTATTTTACTTATTATTTTTTAACTCTTAGCATCAGTATAATCAGTATAATAAGTAAGAAATTACTTTCTGACTGTACCTTTCTAAGTACAAATGGGATGCTAATGGCGAAGCAATCTGACGGTTAGACAATTATTTACACAAACAATATTTTAAAATTATAATACACTATGGTCGAAATTCGATCGATTCTCTTCTATGTATTAATTAAAAGGTAATCTATTATTTTAAAAGTTCTTAAATATTGTCAATTAATAATCAGACTTAGAAGATATATGTTTTAGTGCGTCAAAGGTGGCCCTGGGGCCAAAATGGTCCACCTGGTTGCCGACAAAATTAGTGAAATATTAATTACAACATAAATAATAATTACACAGTGTGTAATTACTAAGATTGAATGAATTATATTTTGTGTCGTTTTAACGTAAACATATATCTTACAATAGTGAAAGTTTTATATAAAATATGGCAATTTAAAATCAAAGACCAACTATAGTATGTACCTGACATGAATGAAGCAGCAAATGTTTTTGTTACGAGAAATATTATAAAGCAATTTAAAATTTTATTGCACTTCGGTACATTGAATAACTGCGAGAGTATTTTTACGGACGAAGCCGTTTCTAAAATGCGGAATGACACAAATTGCCGACAATCTATATACATATAGGTATACACATTGATGTATACAAAATTTACCTCCTGCAAACAAACTTTAACTTACATACCAATTTGATACTAATGGTAAAAGAAGAGACGTGTTCGTAATATTCAAAACGTTTGTATCTTATAACTCGTATATAGCCCGGTATATAAAGCTCCCTGGGGCATCATAGAGCGTTAATCTCCATAAAGATCTATTTATATTGTTATGCAAGACGAGGCATTGGATAAGGCGGGACAAGCTAATAAACTCTACTATCTATGCTTTTGGCATCCTTTTAAGCTTATGTTGCTAAACCATTAAACTGTATAGCTTCTTTTATAGTATAAAGCAACACGGGTCACCTGATGATAAGTGACTACCACCGCCCATGGATACATCCAATTCTAGAGTAGCACTGCCCACCTTTGAGGGGAGGAGAAAAAGGGCGGGCAGGAGGGGAATGGAAAGAGGAGATTGAGGTTGGGGTCAAGTAAACCCACCCCATTCACTCAGTGAACGGCAACGCAAGTATTGCTTACCTGGTTTTCTGGTAGTCTGAGGCCGTGGTAATACTACGGCCGCCCTGGCCCATACGTGCCTTAGCTCTTAGCTATATGTTATGTCTATTTTTATCGAAAAAAATATATTTTAAGAGTTTTAGTACTATGACAGAAGAAATTATAAATATATCTTAGTCGTAATTGTATAGTACCTATTATAAAAGTAGTATGCATGATGTAATGAGAGCTCGGTTGGTATTTGAAATCGTATTTATTATGTTACAGACAAAAGCGCCCTTGTATTGCACTTGATCGTGATTGACAAATTTTTTGTTTCACCTTTTGTTCGGTACAACCACCCTCTTCTAATTCGTTTTAGTCGTCAATCCTATATTTTTGTTGTTTTCTTTTATTCAAATTCATTTTCTTTTGTTTCTTTTGTTTACATTACCAAGTATGAGCGCATTAGATTTAATGTGAAAACTTTTATAACTAACTAGTAAAGAAACACGTTTTCTCTAATGTTTCCTTTTAGTCTTGAAATCAGAGAGTCGAGTGAGAAGTTGAACGAATTTATAAGTTTTAAAATCATTTATGTTTACCCTACTTAAGACTTAAAGTAAAAAAATATTAAATTTCAGAACTAAGAGATTATAAATGTCATAATCACTAATTAATACATTTAAATAAATATCCTAACATCAAAATATTTAACCCCATATACTGTTATCATTCTCTAGGTGGATGTGTGTCTCTTTGTTTCTCAGGTTCTGTAAATATACAAACGTGGTCTAAACCTACTTCATTACAACAACTACTTATGTTTCAAGAATATCGCTGTTATTTTTAATCATACAAATTGTAGACCGCTGAATTGTTGTGACTAGTTTGTACGTATGTTGTCACAAATATATTAATGACAATAAAAACTCAAATCAAAACATACGATATAACTTCCTATGCTAATATATGAAAGATAGTGTTTCCTTCCCACTTCGATCCCGGGTCTTTTAAGCGGGGCGTGAAAAAGCATCTCACCAGGCCGCCATAGTGTGGGTCACCATGCTGCATTGACTAGACATGCAATGAGGATGGTGACCACCACTCTTGGACTCCATTTATTGCTTAATATCAGGCAAAGTGGAGTCATTATGGTAGGCTTACAAATAAAAAAAAAAAGATAGATTTTTATATGAGAGATTCGATATAGTAATTACTTTTTACTTTCATATACACTAGTAGTTTTCGGAATAGTTCGAGTTTCGAAGTAGTTTCATGGCTATGTCATTAGCCTGCCAATAGGGCAGGTATAGCATCTCAATATTATCCCACCGGGTTATCGGGTGTGTCGGAATCGGACCGACTAAAACCACACGGTGCACCATACTGGGCCTAAAATAGGAGGAATCCGTGAACACCATTAGTAAGACATCCAGACCCCTGGCTATGTCTCTTATACGAACCATTATTATAAAAGTTAGAAGACTTCTCCGGTCTGCTGGTTTAGCTTTCAGTATATTCCTCGATTATCTATGTTAGTCTCTGATTAATAAGAAAATCACTTATTTTAAAAAATACAGAAAACACTTATAAAGAAAATATATAGTCTGTATCATGCAAGGATTCGAACGATACTCCACAAATTTAATTAGAAAATTCACAAACGTATATAAGTACATCGCAGAAAGTACGTATACAAATGGTGCCATGTCGTTTTATACGTACTATGAACTATGTGGTCAAACACCTTGTAACTTTAATTTTAAAAAGGCAGTTATTTTCTTCCAAACAAAAAACAAAACGTAATACAACTATCTTTATTAAAGTTGATGTTTCCACGTTTATGTTACTGAAGAGGAAGGATTTTGGCGATAATATAAATGGTGAATATATTATTCACGTTCCATTAGTACATGAAGTAGTGATTACGCTGTCAGTTAGTTTTAGTTCATATCATGGCATCGGTTCTGTTTGTGACTTTTGTCATTTTGCCAAGTTCCTCCAAAACAATCCTTGAATGACTATCTCGCAAATCTAAAATATCTTTATACATACGTTTATACAACGTATACATAATACGTAAATATATCTAAATCTTGTCCTTGTAACAATGCCAGGTGCTTTTGTTTATTTTCGAAGTTTTCGACAAATAAATCTCCCTTGAACAAGTTGTAAAAGTGAATGACTTACATGTAGGTCTAGTGATGATCTCACTCTCACTCCAGTAGCATTAACAGTAGGACGTTAAATACGGGAATCGTAAAAAATCTATTTATATTCAATACCTAATGTTCCATAGATGATACGAATATGATGAAAAATTAGAGTTGGAGAGTGAAGCACAAATGTTCGAACCATTATTGTATTATGTATTCTTCGAGTGTTCATATTATTATGTTGGTAGTTTTTTCAATATACAGAATTGTAAATTTATGTTAAGTAGCGAATGCGTGGCGTATGCGACGATAAGAATCTCTCTCTCTTCGATCATTTATTTAATTATTATTGGAAAATAACAATTGGAAAGACCAAACAAATAATTGGAAAGATTAACTTTTTAAATTTACTTGCGTAACTGTATGCCCTAAAGGGAGCAAAGCTGGCACGACAGGAGGTCACAGAACACGTCGCACCGCCGGCAATTCAGGTTTATGTTTCCTTAATATACTAGGTACCCAATTCACTTTTTACCAAAAAGAGACATTGTAAGAAAATAAATACGGTTTTTCTATTAGTAAAAGTAGATGAATCTGTAGTTGAGAATGTTTGGGTGCAGAAGTGGATGTCCCCCTATTACTCGTATACTTACGTTTTATTATATATAGTTAAGTATGCGGCATTCAGTCCCCGGAAACCATTTGAGCTCTTTAATTGCTGTATATAATAATCTAATAGATATATTTAACCCACCTAAAAAAGCGGAGGATTTATGTTCAACTGTATGTATCTTTTTTATACAATGTGTCCCAAAATTCAACGATAAGCGGGCGCCAAAAGGTAGACCTGCTCATGAGTACATAAGGAAAAAAAAATAAAAAAAAATATACCTAGTTTTTTTTTAGTTACAAGAAAAATTTAGAATTTCTTTGAAAATTTACACCCTTCATGATATTTTGAACGACCACGATGACAATTTCTCAAATATGCTTAAGATTTTTTTTTATCTTATACCTAAATAGTGCTACTATTCACCACAACTCTTAAAAACACCAAATTGCCCGCAGTTTTTACACAAAAAACGTTCAAAATCATTTTTTTCCCTACAATTTTGAAATATTTTTACTCTTAGTGTACTTTGACTCTACGGCAAGTTGTTTTTAAAATTGGCGCAACTAATCAAGATTCTAAAATGGTATAATACTCTAAAATAACTAGCCACAAAAAAAATATGTCTACCATTTGTAAACAAGACCCAAATTTCTTAATTGTTCTTGTTCGTTTGTCGTTGTTTTTTGTGTAAAAACTGCGGGCAATTTGGTGTTTTTAAGAGTTGTGGTGAATAGTAGCACTATTTAGGTACAAGATAAAAAAAAAATCTTAAGCATATTTGAGAAATTGTCATCGTGGTCGTTCAAAATATCATGAAAGGTATAAATTTTCAAAGAAATTCTAAATTTTTCTTGTAACTAAAAAAAAACTAGTTATATTTCTTTTATTATTTTTCCTTATGTACTCATTAGCAGGTCTACCTTTAGGCGCCCGCTTATCGTTGAATTTTGGGACACCCTGTATATATTTATCTGTATCGATTCATCGGCCAATTGACGAACCATTTCTTTTATTCGAAAGAGTTCCTCTCATTTGAATCTAATCAGGATTTGATCATGAGAATATAGGGAATTTACGACTATGTTTTTAAATTGCACGATTTTACGGTTTAAAGTATTGCGCTAATTTGTTGAAAAGGCGCCAACGAATTCAAAAGGCGCATTGAAGGCGATTGCCTACATTTCGTAAAAGTCGATTATTACTATTTAAATATTCAGAATATAGGTACCTATAAACTATTCCTATTAAATGACCTTTGAATTAAAATAGAAACTGCTCTAAAATTATAGAGAGGCACATCATTGCATCATCAAATATTCAGATTTTAATTTACCGTGCCTATATAGGCAATGTGTTAGATACATGGGACTAGTATACTTATCGATATAGTTTTAGCAATTTTATTTTTAGTCTATAATAAAACAATAATACACATGAACTTCAATGTTCCGTTTTGATTGATTAAATATTATTTTCAAACATAAACAAACGTATAGGAAGCGAACTAGCGAACGACAGCATATGCAACATATATGTAACATATAACATATATTTTTATAAAAAAACGCAATACGACATACTATAATCGAAGAAATGAAAACAAATAGTGTTAATTAAATGAATTGAATTTGTATCATAAGTATAACTAACTTATATTTTGCACACGGCCAGACGCTTGTTTCCTTTTCTACCTATCTTTTAGACTATCAACTACACATAGAATTTTAGGACCTGAAATCTACCTCCTCCTGCACTACTCCTGTATTTTTCATTTATCATTGCTGGGTCGGAATAAAGATCCATAAGGATTTTATATTTACACGGAGGAGTATGTTTACAAAATGCTAGTATATATTGAGTAGTATGTTAATTTTACACACGCGAATCATTTTTTAAAATGTCTCGATAGGATAGGATAATGACCGTTTGCGGATAACATATATGTTGTTTTCCAGATGTAGTGTATTGTGAATCATATTCTATTGTACACAAACAGTGTATTGTGTTTGTTTATTTATATCATCCTTACGTTTAATTATTAGAGACAGTATTTCACTCCAGCCCAGCGCCTGCAACTTTATAAAATGTAGATTCGGCCGCACATGGAATACTGTTCTCATTTCTATGCAGGGGAACCCCAGTACCAGCTTCTCCCTCTTGACCGCATTCAACGACTTCTGATCGACTTGACACCTTGGCGTTGCGTAGAGATGTAGCTTCACTCTGCATTCCCTATCGCTTGTATCATGGTGAGTGTTCAGAGGTACTGTTCTTATTTATACCGGCCCCAGGTTTCCGTCATCGTCCTACGTGACTAAATTTCCATCCCCATCACCTGGATGATTGGCACTCCACAACTGTGCGCTTTTCCAGAAGCTTTTTGGGTCACACACAGTCTGGGAAAAAATTGTCGCCTGCCATATTTTCGGATCGATACGACCTTCAAACCTCCAAGAAAAGAGCGTACTCCTACGTAAAAGGCACTTCTGACTCTTGAATGGGTGTCGATGGGTCGATGTTTGCCCTACCCATAACAGAAAACGCTAGACTGTATGTTGGTTATTACTTATTTTAGCAACAAAACCAATCAATAACATCTTTAGGGATTTTTTTGAGAAAGAATTTATGGCCTTGACAGTGATACTCAACCAGAAAGTGGTTTTTAATAGCTTAGAAATACAGGATTTTTTTTTGCAAAAGAAACCTTTCTTTTTCAAATTTCTATCATTTGGAGTTGGCAGAGTTTGAAGTAAGAAGCACTATTTAACACTCATTAGTTTGAAAAATAACGTATTACCTTGGTTCACTTTAGTCTCCTATTGATTTTTTAAACACAAAGTAGCAGTAGGCTAAAAGAAGTGTAAGTTACTTTATCAGCTGTACAAATATTTTGTTCTGTTAGTAATATAAGTATTCTGAAAATACCAGAAATTTATATGTCTTCCCTGACACATGACACACTATGCTAGCAACTCGATTATAAAAAATTATCAATTATGGCAAACAATGTACATACATATGTTGGCAACAAATAAATCCAAAAGTCTTATGTAACTTAACTTAACTGTGAAGACTAAACTATTTAAATATGGCAGGCAGCTTGCAATTTAAATAGTAAAAATCTCATAATTCAATTGTGCCGTTAACGTTTCCCGGCTCCGATTAGAATCGGACTATTACCACGAATTAGAAGCTTAGAAGCTACGCAAAAGTAAATCAAATTAGGTTAATTCACGGCGAGTAAGTTCGCCATTACAGAGGCCCCGCTCTTCGTTATTCTACGTTTTAATGGCTAGGAATGGATTTCTTTTATTGGAAATTAATATTTCATCATCAACACTATCATTATTCAGCCTATCGCAGTCCATTGTTCACTTTATATTTAAAAATGTTTTATTTTTTGTTATAAGTCAAACTATTATAAAAAATACGTTATTGTAGGATGGTCAAATTCCAAACAGTTGAGTGATTGAGTTAAAAGAATATTAGGTGCTCTTCAAAGTTATGGTGAGAAATTTTAAATGAAGGGTAAGAAAATTCTTTATTAAATTTGATTTCATTCAAATTCATTCCACATAATTCGAGCTACCTTACCTAATTCGAAAAACATACAGGTAGGTTATTGAATCCTGTTCTAATCAGAAACAAATGAGCTAGTACATGTTATTCTGCACTCACCTATGCAACGCGTTATTATGCATTCGTCGAAGCCGTCCTAGTTACATTCATCGCTGACACTTTAAAACTTTATTGATTGTCTGTTGCTATATTATATCAAGCATTGTAACTATTTAGTTACGTATTTATAAGAAGGTTCCGAGTGTTTCAGTAGCAGGCGATAAGCGAGCGTTCGGTAGCCCTCCCGCCGTTCGACTGAAGCCGGAGCTCGCCTGGAACCAACATTAGGGACTCTTTTGCATTTCGTCCGACGACCCAGTTTGTATCACTTCACTTACGTTATGCCAGAAAAACTCTGCTGAAACAATACGTATTTATTTACAAAAATACAAACTTTCATCACTTTCATTTATTTGGAATCGAAAAACCTTAGTTAAAGGGAATGTAATAGTATCAGTTTTCCTTCATGATAACGACATAACTTATTTGACACAACGAACAATAACGGTTTAAAGACCTGAACTGGATAGGTTTTTATCCGAATTAGTTAATTTAGCTTTATTATTTTCCTTATTCTTTAGCTTTTTTTAATATATTTATTATGATTTTTTTATATTAAAGTTTTGAAAGAACATTCATTAGTAAAAAATAAACACAACAAAATAATTAAGACAATAAGACAAGAAATATATTATATAAGTTAATTACAATCTTCATAATGCTTTAAATATTATTTCGAACTTTGGACTTGGCTTGGTCATTCAAAGCGATTTGTTGACTTATAATTGTTGTTTATGCATTTATCTATTACACATTATCTACCTTTAATGGTTACTATCGAGAATAGATTTAATATCCATTTTCATACATATTTAATTCACGACACAACCTAGTTTCCAGAAAGATTTAGAGGCTTTTGATTTCCTTCAATAATTAAGAATACGCATTTCATTATTATAAAAAAATACATTACATGATACACTCAAATAGCTTTTATGATAATCTTTGTAATATAAGGATTTGTTTTAAAATTACTTAGACTTAAACAAAAATGCTAAAGTGCGATACCACGGCCTCACAATAAATCGGTTGTAAAGTAACGCTTGCGTTGCATTTCCCCGAAATGTGTGACGTTTCCGGATGCCGACTCCCCCTTAACCTTAAACCCTTTTCCTCTCCCCTCATCCTCCTCTTTCCCATCTCCAAATCTCACCTCTCTTCCCTCCCCTCCCCGCATCCCCCTATCCCTCATTACCCTCATAGGCGGGCAGCGCACCAAATAAAAGTAGAAGTATATAACAAAGTCAGGTTTTATATATTTTTAAGCCTTTTACTTGTTGTAAATATAGCATTAACATTTAGGTACTTATTTTTTTAAATTCTATAAATATTTATTTTAATACGTTGTTTTGGGTGGTGCTAGAAGCAAAACCTTCGTGAAAACTAACTAAATTTGTAGTGGTATGGAGTGAAGTGGTTCTCTGATATCAGAATTAGTCTTCACTAATGCTGATATCAGAGAATAAATCAATTATATTTGAAAACTATCAAACTGCCATTATTGGCAATCGGTGTGATGTTGGAGACACAATGAATTCATCTATGTGAACCCAAATGTACAAGTAATCAGTATTCCGAGTTGATATACTGTAAATACTTAAATATCCTAAAATCCTTAAATAAAGTACATCTTTTAAAACTCTTTTTCATGACTGTTTTAATGTTAGCAATTATGAATACTTATAATTAACGCTATAATTTTCCACCGGCTGGTTTTAAAGCCTTAAAATTCGAGACTAATTAAGTATTTAGGTACAAGCTAAGAATAATAAAATACATTTTTAAATGTACTTTATTTCTTTTAAACGTTGTTAGTAACCTTTATATGTATTTCTTATATTAAGATAAAGAATAAGGGTCTCTTGCGTAAACGTGAGATGAATTTATACAGCTATATAATTTCTCTCAATCTTGCGACAAATATTTGCTTTCTTTATTAAAATGTGTTGAACTTACTGTACGATGTTTTAAATAAAACAGTCACATTGAGAAACTCCTCTTTTTTATAGTAAGTTTATAATAAAGATATGTAAATGAGTGCATGGCAGGATATAAAAAAGATATATGTTTTGTAAGTGTTCATCACTCAATGGAAGTACTGAATTACTGCACGGATGCGTAGCGGTTTAAGTGGTCACATCGCCACTATACTGCCGCGCCGACTGTTGTGGGTTCGATCCCCGCATGGGACAACACTTTGTGTAATCCTCAAATTGTTGTTCTGAGTCTGGGTGTTCTTTGTGTCCGTTGTTTGAATGTTTGTTAAGTCCCCCGCGACACAGGAATTAATCCTAGTGCGGGAGTTCTATTTTAAAGATAAATAAAAAAAAAAAAAAAAAAACTAAATATGTCTGTGTAGAGCAGAGACGATTTATTATCAGCAATAATCCGCTATTCATATAATCCAGCAAGGAAGGAGTATAGTTATGCGTTCCTATTTGCCTATTTATGTTAATTGTTTGATGATTTCGGAATAGTCAACCTCTTTTAATTGGAAGTCACCGATTGGGTAGAGTATATATTGAAACGTTTCTAACTGTGACTTTTAACTTTACTACAATACCTATTTGTCAACTGGTGAAGGAGCTTGGTTTGTTTCTCGACTCCACATTGAATTCGCGTGATGAAATGGCCAACCAGTGACAGAAAATTGTGTAGTTTTAAATTCAAATTAATTCTGATTTTTATTGCAGATTTCAAAGTAATATAATAATACCTAAAGTATATTTTTGGAAACGCCTTTGTTGTCCTTGTGGGTTACTGCTCTAGACCCTGGTGTATTCAAGTATCTATGTATTTTCTTTAGTACATTTAATAATCGTTAAGATTCAAACAGGTGATTTATAACAAGCTCTACACCATTCCATTTGTATCATGTTGCTGTTACACATTTTCTATTTAAATACCCTGAAATTAGTGTTTCACTACTTAAAAAAAAGGCATGTTGGCCATCTTAATCTATGGTATGATGTTTACTACAGTGTTGAATGATGGGATGCTGAATTTAAAGCAAATTTTTATATCTTTACGTAGAAGTAGTACTGTTACATCATCGTACCAATCGGTTTAAATTATTCATTTGCACACGGTACGGTAGAAGCAAATTTATCCATCAACGTGTATGTTTTAGTTTGTTATAACGATACTTTTATTTCTGGTACTTTTAAATATATGTACGATGAATCAAAAACTCTTACTGTGTAACTTCATAAAGCTTCCCATTTTTTTTTTCGGTTGTTTATTGGACAATAACTTGGCCATCGTATTGTAAACCATAATCGAAGCAATATAATACTTTAAGATCTTTTACTCGCTTCAATTTCTTAAAATTTGTTCATAGTGGTTATTAACATAAATGCCAACAGACATAAATCTTAATGTATTTGATAATATAATTCAGTAAAAACACTTTTCTAAGAAACTGTAATTGAATTGTTTTAAAAATGTTTGGCCGTCTAAATAACGCTAAGCCGGAGCCGATGATGTATAAAGTGACCTTTCCACGTCGGTGATTGCCAATAGTTGTAAAATAGTTTGTATAACAGTTAAGCCTAAAACCATTGCCAGAAGTCTTATCTATTATCGAATATAAGATTATTCTAATTTATGTATTATAATCTCCATTCGTAGAATATATTTTTTACGGTCTGTTCAAAAAGAAGGGTTACGCTTTTTGAGTGTACGTGAGTATGTGTTTATGTGTATATGATGTTTCTATGGTACGCCTTTGGGCCCAGAGATGGTTTCATGGACTTCGACATGTGAGGTGTTTGAATCATGTTAATAGCGGGAGTGGCGGTAATATGATTCCAGGATATCGTCACCAAGTAAAGAATAGAACGGAGAGAAGTTAATAAGGAAGGCATATTTTTTAATAATATTACTTATAAACGTGGATCTCTTATAAACGATTTTGTTTTTCAATACTCCTAACTCATCCTTCTAGCCTTTTTCCAATT
Source organism: Tyria jacobaeae (assembly GCA_947561695.1). Classification (NCBI taxonomy): domain Eukaryota; kingdom Metazoa; phylum Arthropoda; class Insecta; order Lepidoptera; family Erebidae; genus Tyria; species Tyria jacobaeae. The sequence continues at coordinate 9,449,827 of OX387208.1, read as the reverse complement.
AAATTGTGGTCAGCGGTGCGGTCGATATTTTATGTGAAGTGACTGCCATCAGACCTCCACAACCCAAGTACAAGGTGATATCGAATTTCTGTAGTTAGATCAGGCTGTCAGACAATTTTTTTAAGACTCCGACAAACCGTAACGAATGCCACAAATGTCCGTATGGGACGTCCGGGACTAACGGCTTGACGTGCTCTTTGAGGCCTGGAGGGGTCTTTATGTGTTAAGAATGGTCATCACACATCTCAAACTCATCCCAAGACTGACCTTTAGACCGTTACTACTTAGCCATGAGCCCCTCAATAGTCCCAACGATTGAAACAAGTCTCCAAGAACTTACTACTACTAGTTTGTAAAAATATTACAGTTAAGTCTTATTCGCTGCCGTATAGTGAACAAGAATATTATGGTTATCTTTACTAAGATCGACCAGAGGAAATAACGTTCGTAAAAATGTCCTGGGGTGTAACGCGTGACTCGGACAAGGCGATTTATTAGATTTGTTCGCATCCTTCACGACAGAAGTGATTGGCTCTCCGGATATCTAATTTGGAACATCATTGTTTAAAGAATTTTGTAAACGGTCACATACTATTTGGCTATGTTCTTATTGGACTGAAAATCAACGACATACACAAATTTCTGTCCCATGTGGGAACCGAACCCACGACCCTCTAGGATCACTATACAGTCTTGTGTTTAATATCCAATAGGTAATGCTTTGTACCATTGCGTTTTTAACTTTCTTAAATATTGAAGTATGCAATGGTGGATGCCCTCAATCTTAATTGTGTATATTTTAATGAAGGGTGTGGTCTTATAACTGTCTTGAGTCGATATAAACTTCGATATAACGACTAATCAATCGATCGACAATTAAAGTCGGTATACTCGTATGTCTTGTCATGACTCTGAGAATAAAACACACATAACAAACATATACATACACTCGTAAACATCTAAAAAACATTAACATATACATACATAAACATCTAAAAAACATTAAGTATTACCAGTGAGTCAAAAGGTTTCAAATTTTATTTCTCTAGTCTTCTTATGATAACACAATTTCAGGTCAGTACATTTTTAACTTCGAATTTTATTCTAAATAGTTTTTTTTTTGCCTTGCGTTTGTTAATAATAAATTTAAGACGTATATTCATATCTATAATTAGCCGAACACATTGCTATTACTAGATCAAGGCCTTCGCATTGAGTAAGTTTTGCAAAAGTGGCCTGTTTATAAAAGTTATGCAATCATTTGAATAATCTGATTGCAAAACTTTTTGACAAACGTAAAAAAAAGAACGTGGGTTTACAAAAATAGTACAGACGTCACACTTACGCTAAATACTTACAAAAAATAGACCTTACTTAGATTAAACTAATTGTAAATGTCTGGCCTAATTTAAGTTTTATGAACCCTGTGCTTTAGGGCATTGTTCAATTAGGCGTTCTTAGGTAACAAATATCTCCTATTAAAAAAAATTGTATGTAGTGTTGTTGTATGTTGTGTTATATACATGTGTATATGATCTTCTCTCACACTCCTAGCATTCAAGTATTTAATACTTTCATACATACATATACCCACGCAGGTATCCCTAAAGGGGTAGGAAGAGAAAGACGTACTACTCACATTTTGCCAATTATCATTTAATCCCACTAAGGTAATATTGCCTAGTCTGTATTGACAGGATTTTTTATATCATTTAGGTTTATTCAAAGTTATTTTATCACCAAATACAATTTAATCTTCATAAATAATTTTGCAGAAATTAAAAAAAAATAAAGATAACTTAGTGATTTCCAAGAAATAACTTTATTTTTCAATTTTTAAGGCTTCAGGAATCTTAACTTAATCTTAATTTTTTTTTTGTAAAGAAATTCGTTTGTAAAACTTTAATTTATTTAACACTCTTAAGTTCTTCGTTTTTTGTTTGTAAAGTAAAAACTTTTTTTTTTGGTTAGAAATAAGTAAACAGTAAAGAGAATTAAAGTATAAAGATATAATCTCAATGTAGTTGACACCTTTAGTTAAAATTTAATCGAATTATCCACATTCATACGTTTTATACTTTTAAATTACTGGTAAGTGCATGCACTTCTTTATGCGTGGTAAAAACTGGAATAACTGTTTTATGGGCAAGCTTCGCTTGGCGATCTTGCCCTTGGGAAATTTATAGAAATTGCTTGGTGGTGATGGAGAACCCTGTAATATACTGAACTTACATGGCCCTCGTTAGCTGCGGTATTGCCTTCTACGGGTGTTTAACAGGAAGACTGGTTCAGATTCAGACAGATTGAGTAACACCACATCTGTTTCGATTTTTGTAAGTATTGGACTATAAAAAATATTTTATTCAACGATTTCGTGTAATTGATAAACATTGATTTAAAATTCCCGAAGAAGTTTTAATAATGCTCTTATCTCAGTGTACTTTATCCTATAAATTACAGAAAGTTTTTTCTATAATATCTCTACATTTCTGAGGCTTACTCAATAAGAGATAGGAAGCACAAAGCATAATATTAGTTATTCTCTATAGAATAATAATAATAATAACTTAACACATCTCTAACATTGTCGTCTGAGTCCAAACTAAGCAGAGCTTATACTATGGTAACCAGACAGCTGACAAACCTATTCATATACTTCTAAATATACAAATATTACAGTTAAATTACACCCAGACAAAGAACATAAGATCGTGCCTATTACACAATTTTTTGTGGAAATCGAACCTACAACCTCTAGCTCAGCAATCAGTTGCAACTAAAGCAACAGGCCAGTCAGACAATGTATTTTAAACCCTTACATACATGTACATAAACTTTTATTTATTTGTCTGTCATTCTTACAATAACCCTTAAGTCTAGATGATTCGAAAGGTGAATGATCTTGAGGACATCATTACGTTAAGTGTGTTCTCTGTACTCTGAAGAAAATCAAAGGCTATGCAAATATGTAGAATTCTGTAGGGAAAAAGACGCCTGTACATTCAAGAATCATCGTAAACATCTGATATTTATATAGTAAATTGATAATTTGGTATATCTCAATTAAATAAATCATTTTATTTTCGTACATACCTATTAGTTACCGAGTATATTGTTTATTTTTTATTTCAACATATATGAGCCGTCTTGGAAGTGTTGTAATAAAAAAAATACAGGCAGTCTTTAGGGACTGCCGATAGAAGTGAAAACTAAGTAACTTGTGAATTGTATCCTCGAGCTATTGGATTAAGCACAGTATACTCGTACCTATAGTTCATGGGAAGCGTGCGGTGACGATGACGCAAGTTTCACGCTTTTTGTTCACCTTAAGAGAAGAGAAGAGAAGTACATATATATACAAAGTATACATGGAAAGCGTTCACTGACGAAGACGCGAGTTCCATGATTTTTGTTCACCCAAAAAGTGCTCAACGCGCCTACAGAAGTTGTCACATCAAAACATGAAATTAAATGGTTTGGTTATAACTTTATTTTATTATTGGTATAATTTTTTGCTTTATCTAAAATATGAGTTTACGTTGGATAAAATATTATGCTTTGGAGACGCAGAGTTGTGTCTCTTTTTGTTGTTGTTGTCTCTTTCATTTCAAAGTTTGAACCTTTTATATTTAGAATATGGCAATTTTATTTTTCAAGTTATTTGACACTTATATATTATATACTATACCTTTTATGCTTTTATGATTTATTTGACAGAAAATGGTGGATTCATAATATCATCATAATCATTCGAAATAGTTTGATAGACTAAATAGCTACGGACAGAATGTAACTTTCGTTTCATATTACTTTTTATATAAAAAATACTTATTGTGCGATTTCTATTCACCATCAACAAACCGCTTTTGTCCACATTACGGGCCTTCCAAAAATTACGTCACACACATTTTATGAGTGTTTGTCACACACTTGTCAAAACTCGTCTCAACTGGTTGGACTTCACACATTTTTTTATTTTATATAGCATAATCTGATATGTCATTTATAGCGGTGACTTTCAGGATAGACTGTAGATCGAGTTAGTAATATTTTTAAAATTTTGGTTTACATATAATTTTGCGTTTAGTACTTTAGATTTTATCATGTGACGTCACAACCTCCCTGTCTCTTGTCACACAATATCACATTTCGTTGGCTAAAAGTTGGCCCCTTATGCTTAAACGACCTAATAAATACTTTCAGTAATTGAAAAGTACTAAATCTGTTGGAGAGCGAACTCTTAAAAGTATTTAATCATTCAACGGTTAGATAGAAAGTGGAATAGTGTGAGTTTTTTCAAATACCTTCGATAAATAAATCTCTTGACGTGACCTTTATTCAGTGTGTTTGACTAACGATTTATCAATAAGGTTTGGCGCAAAGAACAATTTATATATGGAGTTATGCTCGTTTTACAATGAATTTTAGTTCATTCTCCAAGAGTAGGTACTTATCTAATACGTATGTAAGGGTAGTCAAGTTATCAATTGGATTTCCTTTTTTTGTGTATCACAACCCGACTTTTTTCTTTACGTGATCTTCAGAGTAGCTGCGTCTTTTGTATGCCAATCCTATAGTTAAACTTGTGCCATTTTTATTCTTTCACAATCGCTAACAATGGATTACGGCTGGCACTATTGAAATGTATAATTTTTGTTCAGTTTTTGGTATAATTATATATGTAGAAATATAATGTGATTCGTCAATTCAAGAGTTTTAATATGTTTATAGCCGCATGTTATAGGGCTTATTTACTTTAAGAAATCTTTTGCATGCGCAGCAATAAGTCCATGTAACTGTGTAAAAAATATCAATGCACTATCGAATTGCTTATTGGTTCTTAGCTTTTGTCAAAGTAGCAAGGTTTTCGGTGGCCTCAGAATATTTAAATATCAAACAAACAAAGAATTTACAATGATAACTTTACGATAAGACGAAGAATGCGAGTAAATAGCGGTTCCGTTGTATTGCGTATTGCGAATTTATTTTTGGAAGGCTCTGTGGCACACAGAAACTGACAGCACAGACTAAACTAGTTGTATTATTAAAGCTATAATTTGACTTGAAATGTTTCTCAGTTGTTACATTTAGGTTAAATCTTAATGCGTGTGCGAAACACGAACGAACTGCGAAACCTAGTGCGCGTTGGCATGCAGAGAAATATACGACTGACCATGATGGATGAAACTACAGATCCTTTGAGGGTAGATTGTGGAAACTTCGGGATTATTTTACAATTTAGTGGAAGACCTCCATACGGGGTAGTTCACCGCTCATGCCCTAGGCAGCTGCCTCATGCTTACCTGAAAGTGGTCGAGGGGGATGCCACAGGTTTTATGTTCTTCATTTACAATTGGTCTTCTCAAGTAGCAAATGTCTGGACATCGTCCAGTTAATACGCAGCCCGCTTAAAGGCTGCGGTGCGGGCGTTGCGACTGCGCTATTTGTTTCCTGGTGTCACCAAGGATAGTTTCAACTAACAAAAAATATTATGCTTTTTCATAGCCAACTTTAGGTTTGTCTTTATATAACGTGTAACCAATTATAACAATATTTTTCTGTCAATATTATAAATGCGAATGTTTGGATGGATGTTTGTCCTGAAGGCCGAAAGCAGATGATCGTATATGGATCAAATTTAGCACAAAGACAGATTGTTTTAGTTTGGAATGGCCTAATTTCTATGTGAATGAAGTCACCAGCAAGAGTTATAACTATTTTATTATATTTTTTTAACTTATCAGTCAATTCTAAGCTTAATCCTTTTTCTTAACAAAGTACGTACAGTACATACTACTTTCATATTCATTCTATCACTTGTGGGTGGCTATTGTACGATGCAGTTATGCAATAAGCTGGTACATTGTGACTGAAGGCTTTTCATTGCACGAACATAATAGAACTGGAGCAACGAGTAGAGAGATAGGGTAATTGTAGCCGGCTGCCGTAACTAGAGTATGAGATTTTCATTTAATCGTCTTAGAAACTTTTGTCTACACTGGTTGTATATTTTAACCTAACTAGTTTTAAGCGAGAAGCACATTGAAATTATTCTGATCCCATTCTCTTCAAGATTGCTATAGTTTTGTAGTGTTTGCCTCACGTGTTAATACTACCAAACCGTGCCAATTGTAGTGATTTCCTGAGACACCAAGAGTGTCTAGGAATCAAGTATCCGCACTTGAAAACAATTAGTATAACTTTTTTTAATCGTTATCTTTTTCTTTTCTTTTATTAGTTATTGGAATAGCCGTGTGTCCAACTCACCTGATGGAAAGTGACGAAGAAGACGAATATTCACTATTCACTCTACTCTTGAAGATTTCGGGATTATAGTTTTCTGGAAAAATAGACACAGGCCCATTCCAAGGCGACGCAAACCAAAAGAGTTGTAAAAGCATTTAGTTCGACTTTTAGGTGTTTTGGCGACAAAAGGATTGAATCCCCGCCCGCGCTTAGTAGACCGAGAAAGGAATGTTGGGGGTTCGAGAGCATTCGCACACTCGCCAAATTGAATCCCGAAAAAACCAATAAGCAAGGGACTACACGACGATGGCCGAGAGTGTGTAATACTCTATGCTTGATCACATAGTCCTTTATAATCTTACGGGCTTTTCAGTCAACTGAGACCAAAATTTCAAGATGGTACTTGGCTAAGGTATACAAAATGCGACTGTAGTACTCCATGCAAGATCGAACTTAGCCTTATAGAGTATTAAGTAGCTGTTCAGTACTGAAGTACGTAGTAAGTTATTGGTTCTTTTAAGTAAATTTCACTATTAAAGAATTTATTTAAATGATAAGCCCCATAGGCCATCTCGGGACACACTATCGTATCACGGACAGCACGGCCTAGCAACATAGAGGACGCTCTCGCATCACCACGGCTCTTCAAGCTTGCTTGCGACCAAACTGACCGTTCACGTAAGTTGGTCTGCGTTCCTGAAGGCCGCTGAGAGCTTCACCTATAGCATGCACAACTTTGAAAAAAAAATTGAAAACTTGCTGTTTCTGAAAATTTGCAGCACAATTTTCAGAAACAGCAAGTTTTCAAATTTTTTACAAAATATATTTATAAATTATTAATTTAAAGACTAGATTTAGTAAATATTCATTTGATATTTTTTTATAGATCAAAATGTACTTGATTCCTAGACACTTTGTGTATATAATCCTTTACAAAATAATAAAAATCAAAAAGCCTTAAAAGCTACAAACATCGTAATATTTAACAGATCCGGTACTAAGGTGTGTGTTATTGCCTGTTGGTGAAAAGCAGATAAAAGTAAGGTATTTTCTCTAATCTGGCAATTAACAAATACTCCCAAAAAAGATTTCGATATTAGATAATTTACAAAATGTATTAATGACTTATATAAAATAAAATTAAAAAAAAATATTTTTACACATTTCATTACCTAGTAAAAGAAAAAACATTTTAAAGATTCTGTGGTAATTAGAATAAGTCCTCTACAAAGGACTCAAATGAAAATGCAATTATTATAAGCGTTATATAATTGAGTAAATATTTTGTTTTTAACATATTGGTTTTTTACTCTGAATAATTGAGATTCCGAGGAAATTATAATATGAAAAAATGTGTAACTGATGATATGAGAATATTTTTTTATTACTATAAAATAATGTAGGAACCTAATTAAAACTAATTGTACTTTATAATTATAAAATTATATAAAAAAAATGCATTGTGCATATTTTTGTGACTGTGACGTGGGCAGGTAGAAAATTATGGGGAAAGGAGAACATGAAACCACAAACCTTTTTTAGCTGCGTATGTGTAAGCGATGTTTACGTGTTCTGAGCTGGATCTTCTCCTACCACAATAGTCAGAATTTCGTATTTTCAATTGTTCTGGTTTATTTCTTAATAGATTTGGATTGGATAGCGGTGAATATCCAATCCAAATGAGATGTTGCTAACAGGCTAGTAGTATTATCGGGAGATCTTTCACCCGTATATCGTTTCGTTTGAGTGTTCCATTGGATAGTTACTAAAATTTAATGACGCGTAGAATATAGACTATGTTGGACATCCTACAAGGAATAATATAATTTAAAATCTACATTCTTGACTGATAAGTATTAATCAACAGAAGTATGATTTTTTTAAATGAATCTTTTAAAAAAACGATCATATTAAAAGAGTTCGCTACATATTGCTACCATATAGTATAATAAGCATAACGCATTATATAAACTGGCAAAAGTTACTAACTAACTAACTGGAAAAACAGCTTGTACAGCATACTCTAGAATCGGTACTTGGATATGGTCTTCTAATCTGTAATGACAAAGTTTTTCTGAATACTCCCACTGCCTTGTTTACATATTACTGAGGTTGGGAAATTTGTTAAACAGACCCAAATTTATTTAAAGAGGCGAAGGATGTTAAAGAGAGAAGACATACGAAATCCTGACCGGCTGATACATACTTGGTATAATACCAGGAACCTCAAAACATAAAAGAACTGTTACTCAATGTGCATTAGAACTTATAATAAAATTCCTAGCCGGTTTAAGGTATTGCCATTGAATAACATCATCGCCCTCAAAGGCGGGCAGCGCACTTGCGACTCTTGAGATGCAGGTGTCCATGGACGGCAGTTATCATTTACATTAGGTGACCCGTCTGTTCGGCTCTTAAACTAAACCTAAGTTATAGGCTACTGGATATTTTTTTTTCTATTTTTTAGAACAGTTTCTTACATATCGTGAGCAATGAGTAAGACCTATATTTTTATTTTTATCACTATATCGTTATTATATTAAGTAGGTATATTTTCAATGAGCAACTTTAATATTATGAAATGTATTTATTATCAATTTATTTTATTTTAATGTAAAATATCATAAATAATGAAATACAGTGTAATATTGTAACGCTATGTAATAATGAATTAATAATTTTATAAACAGCATTTAAAGGTAAAATTGCATGCTGTTACTTGAATGGCTAAATTAGCTTGTACATATTTTTTTTTTTTTTTTTTTATGCGATAGGGGGCAAACGAGCAGACGGGTCACCTGATGGTAAGTGACTACCGCCGCCCATGGACACCCGCAACTCAAGAGTCACAAGTGCGTTGCCGGCCTTTTAGGTAGAGGTACGCTCTCTTCTTGAAGGTTTGAAGGTCGTATCGGTTCGGAAATACGGCAGGCGACAATTTGTTCCATAAGCTGGTTGTGCGAGGCAAAAAGCTTCTCGAGAAGCGCACAGTGGTGGAGTGCCAATCGTCCAGGTGATGGGGATGGATATTTTGTCGCGTAGGACGATGGCGGAAACCAGCAGCCGGTATAAGTCCGAACAATTCCTCTGAACACTCCCCATGATACAAGCGATAGAGGATGCAGAGTGAAACTACATCTCTACGCAACGCCAAGGTGTCAAGTCGATCAGAAATATCTTGGCAGTCGATGATGCGAGTCGCTCTCCGTTCAATGCGGTCAAGAGGCAGAAGTTGGTACTGGGGTGCACCTGCATAGAGATGAGAACAGTATTCCATGTGCGGCCGAACCTGCGCCTTATAAAGTTGCAGGCGGTGGGCCGGAGTAAAATACTGTCTCGATCTGTTTAGCACACCAAGCTTCTTCGAGGCTAATATGGCCTTACTCTCTAAGTGACCGCGAAACTGGACTTCGCTTGATATATCGACGCCAAGGATTCCGATACTGGCTGATGCAGTTAGGGAAGTGCTCTCAAATTGATGTGATACGACCAATGGCATCTTTTTAGCGGTGAACGCGCAAACCTGTGTCTTCGTGGGGTTAAATTGGACTAGGTTAAGTCGACCCCAATCTGAAACTTTTGATAAATAAGTTTCGATTTCAGACACAAGTTTGGATCGGCTTTCGATGACGTTTACCCGAGAAATGTTAGCGCGGCCGGTGTAAAGGGCATCACTCGTGCTATCGTCTGCATAGCAATGGATGCTGCTAATCTGCAGCATGTCGTTGATATGCAGAAGAAACAGCGTGGGTGATAGCACACAGCCTTGTGGAACACCAGAATTAACAGACTTCGAGTCGGAGCATGCACCGTCAACAACGACCTTGATGCTTCTGTCTGTAAGAAAACTGGTGAGCCAATTGCACAGTTTCTCGGGAAGCCCATAGGAAGGAAGCTTCGCAAGGAGCGCTTTGTGCCAGACCCGATCGAAGGCCTTCGCCACGTCCAAACTAACGGCCAACGCTTCCCCCTTGGTCTCGATCGCCTGTGCCCACCGGTGAGTCAAGTATACGAGAAGATCACCAGCTGAACGACCCTGAAGGAAGCCGTATTGTCGATCATTGAGGAGCTGGTGGTCTTCTAAGTACCGGAGGAGCTGGCAGTTAACAATGGATTCCATTATCTTGGAGAACAAGGAGGTGATGGCTATGGGTCTGTAGTTGGACGGATCCGAGCGATCTCCTTTTTTAGGGATTGGGTGCACTAGAGCTGTCTTCCATGAGTTCGGGACTATACCAAGAGAGTAGGAAAGCCGATAAAGGCGCGTTAAAACCGGTGCTAACTCTGGAGCACACGTCTTCAGCACGATAGGTGAGATTCTATCGGGCCCACTCGACTTATGAACGTCGAGGGAAAGAAGCGCTTTACGCACTGCCCTTTGTGTAAACCGGACTTCCGGCTTGCGGGTCTCGCACTGCGGTATGGTCGGCGGTGCGTTTCCCCCGTCGTCCAGGGTCGAGTTGGACGCAAAGAGTTTGCCCAGAAGATCGGCTTTTTCTTTAGCGTCGTGGGCCAACGAATTATCTCCTATGCGCAGAGGTGGAAGGGATGGCTTACAAAAGTTCCAGTGGACAGCTTTGGCAAGAGACCAGAATGAACTAGTTCCGGAGGGGAGACTAACTAGTCTCTCGCCAATTCTGCCGATGTGAGCCGACTTCGCCCCAGCAATTACTCTTTTGAGGGACCTGGAGGCAAAGTTAAATTGCTTCTTTAATGTGCTGGTCTTTACATCCCGTGCTGTCGCTGCATTAGCCCATGCTTGGTAACATTCCTGCTTTCGGCGGGACGCCGCTTTGCAGGTTCGACCAAACCAAGGCTGGGACTTGCCACCTGTGGGAATCAGGGAGAATGGAATGAAAAGTTCCATACCCTGAAGCACAACATCCGCGACAGAGTCAGCAACGACATTGGGATCATCCGGCGAGAAGCAAACCTGCCTCCATGGGTAGGATGCAAAGAATGTTCTCATTCCATCCCAGTCTGCTGACCTATAGTGCCATACGCGGCGACTGCCTGTAACTCGCGGCCGCAGCGAGTGAACGAGTGGCACCATACTCCTAATCAGGCAATGGTCCGGAGAGCCAAGAGGGGCCTCAACGGATACTTTGTAGCCGTCAGGATGTGAGGTCAGCAGAAGATCCAACAGTGAAGGCACGTGGCTTTCTGCATCTGGGATTCGCGTAGGCGTTGCTACCAGCTGCGTCAAGCCATATGCCAAGGCGAAATCGTGAACAGATCTTCCCGCATGATCGGTTTTGCGCGAACCAAGCCATTCGGCGTGATGGGCGTTAAAGTCGCCAAGAATCACGATCTCTGCGGATGGGACCTGTTGGAGCACTGAGTCTGTAGCCATTTGGACGTGGTCGATGAGTGGGTCCGTTTCGGCATCACCGCTATGGGACCTGTAGAGGCATAGGTAGATGCGGGGATGGTCGTCGCAGTCTACACGTAGCCATAAGATGGAGAGGTCCCTACCTTCAAGATTGCCGAGGCGGCGAGAAGTGATATCATCTCTAACGTACACGCATACACCAGCCTTAGGAACAAAGGAGTGTTCCAGTCCGTACCCAGGGTAGCAGAGGTAGGATGTGTCCGCTGGAGATGATATCTGCGTCTCGGTTAAAAAGAGCAAGGCCGGCTTTGCTGTCTCAAGGTGATGGTGGACAGTGTCGAGGTTCGAATGTAAGCCCCTGATGTTACAAAAAGCCACGGTAAACGTGACAGGGGGTGCCATGGTGTGCCTTCTCTTGCCCCGAGCAGATTTTGAGAGCGCAGTTGAGCCCCCCCCAGAGTACGAGGGGCAGCCTGGGCGTCCACGCTCAGGCATAATCCGTACTGAGGGTGGACGTCCAGGGGGGGATTCTCCAACGCTAGCGCTGGTACCCCCCTGGGGTATCCTTTTCGTTAACAGCGCTATCATTAGGGGGGTGGGGGATTTTGGGCCTCCGGAGACTTCACTCATTTCGGGGAAATGCAACGCAAGCGTTACTTCACAACCGGTTTTCTGTGAGGCCGTGGTATCGCACCGGTCGAGCCGGCCCATTCGTGCTTAAGCAAGCATGGCTCTACCACTACAAAAATATAATAATATTTTTACTAACAACCTACGATCACTCTGTATCCTTATTTAAAGCAATTTTGTAGTCTATATTTCAAGAACATTTCATATAAAAAAAACATGGAACCATAAAAAACATTTAAAAAAATTGTTAAATCAGTCTCTATTTTTTGCCGCAAATGACGCAAACGGGTAAGGCTCCTATACTCCATGGTGTGGTCACTTGTTCAGTGGGTCCCAGCGCCTTTCTTCTAGGGGTATATACGGAACACCTTGTGGTTTCAGTAGGTTCAAGTCCGACATACCACTTCACCCTCGGCTACGGTGAGGTGATTGCCTTCCTGTTTTTACCTTCCTCACCAAAAATAAGACACGCTTTATTGATTTTCTTTCATTTTGAAAGTGGATGCGCGCATCCATATAACAGCCTTTCCTGTACTACCAGTATTTTCGAGGGATAACAAATAAGTGGATATCTTGCCAAGATGGTTTCTATTCCAGACTCCCATAAAAAAATGTATTACCTTATATGTAAGCGTACATCATCAAAGAAAAATAATGACATATTATATAGGTTATTACAAAAAAAAATGTCTATGTATATGAACAAATTTAAGATAAAGCTTCAAAAATTACTAGCATCGAGGTACGTCTTAGAGTAAGATAACGGAGTAAATTAAACATCTGTACATTCTGAGGATATACGAAACTAAGATAGTGATTACAATATTCACTTGTTGGTTCTGTTCACTTCTTTATTGGAGCTCTCAAATACCAATATTTGTACTGAATCCTGTCAGAACCATCGACTAGTTTTGTTTGCCGCACTAATTAGTTTCTTTTATCAGAATATCGTAGTATCTGCTTCAGTGAAGTATTTGAAGATAAGGATCCTAATAAAAGCTTTTAGCACTAACGTTCGTTAACAATTAGAAAGATTTGGCTATTAGACTTTGCTATATGTCCAATATATCAAATTTCTCTGAATAAGGGAATGAACTGAAAATATCTACACCCATTAGAAGTAAAGAACATCTGAAGTAGCTACAGAAATACTTTTATTATTGTATTTGAGTTTTTTTTTTCTTAAAACCATGAGTTGCAGATCCAATACATAGTTTCTCGCGACAGTCATTAGGTTGGGTTGCATGTGGCGCTGTCCTGTTTGCTGAATTGCTTGAACTCCGCGTTTAGATCCATCCGCGTAAGCAATATCCCTTCCCTTCATTGCCTACCTACCTTGTTCTCTTGCATATACCACCTATTTTACGATCTTTAAAGCACAATGTGCCCAGTTGTCTAGGGACAATAGGTTTTACCCTTATTACGTGAGTGTTTAAAATAACTGTATCCCTTGGCAAAAATTGCGAAAATTCAAATGCCAAATATGTTATCCTAGTCTGTAATTTCATATATGTAAGTGTGTAATGAACGAAAAAGGAGATCTATTTGTAGTAGATGCTCTATGTGAATGTGATTCAGGTAACATAAAAAAACATATTTGTAATAGATATTTACTCACCATTCAATAATTGCATGATAAATATAAAATATTTACAAATATTTATTCTAAGCTCGTACTTGGTTATTTTTATTTAATATAATTGTGATTTTTAGTTTTTCAGCGTTAAGTTGGTCCAGTTAACGTTTGTCTCTTTTTAGTTCTTCTTTTACATGTTACTTGTATTTTAACGAGGAACAAATTTAACTCTGCCACCAGTTTTAGGTGCTAACACCACGCTGTATGGGTCCACTGGCACAACGTAGTCGTCCACAGGTTCTACTCTAAAGTTCATAACTATATGAGCGATTGCCGTTCGTACTTGCATCAATCCATATCGTTTGCCTGAATAAGAATATTTATTTAATATATTAAATATTGTAAAGATCAAATTATAAGGTTATTATTATAATAAATTCTGCCGTATCTGCCGTATTATTTTCGTTAGACCTACCATATCTCTTTTTTTCTATGTATATTTTATTTATTTATTAACTCCCTCCTGCCAAGATTTTATTTTTAAAATAACATACAGAGAAGCGTATCAGTGAGCCTATATACGCTAACAGTACTCTTAAAAAATCAAAACAACATGGTGATTAACTATCGGAGAATACTATTAAATTAGATGCATAAAGATAGGTAATTGAGACATTAAAAAAAAACAAATACTAAGTCAATACTACTAAGCGTGTAACCTGCATACTGGAACAGATTTTAGTGACTTTTATACAGATTACTAGTTCATTTTAAGGTTTGAAAACAGGTGCTAAGCTGCATTAGGGCGTACCTTACAAAATACAGGCCTCCAACAAGGTTAAGTCTGGCTAAACTACTAGCTGTCTAAGCTAAACTCATCAATCTTCCAGGCAATTTAAAAATCTAAATGTTTGTAAAACTATAATTTAAAAATAATTTAATTTTATAGATGAAATTTTGTATAATCTTTTACCTATAACAATTTAGTACATAATTTAACAAATAAAGGTAAACCACCTTTTCTTAATTTAGTTGTAATGCAGTTTCTATTGAGTAAACATTTCTTTGTAAAATACCGTTTTCTTACCATAAAGTTTAAAAACATGACTAAATATACACAACTGATGTCACTCCTTAAAATTAACAAATATAGAAAACTATATAATAATGTCAGTGCTGTTGGTCATTAACCTACCTATACAGAAGCGTGGTCCTTCCCCGAACGGTAGGAATGCGAAGTCCTTGTTATCATTGTCAGTCGTATTCCCGAATCGCTCCGGCTGCCACTCTTGCGGTTCAGAATAGTATTCTTCATTGTAATGAACAGCGAGGACGTTAATATACACAGGTGTGCCTTCTTCTATCGTCACCTCATCGTTCAATTTATAAGTTTTATTACATACTCGGTCTAGGAACGCAAGTGTAGGATATTTTCTTAGAGTCTCTAAAATACAAATAGTTCTGAATATTAGGCATCAGGCAATAGGTGTCAGTTTAAAATTAATTGACATGAAGTATTTTAGTTTTATACGTACCTTTGATACAAGCTGTAAGATAGTTAACTTCCAATAAATCGTTGAACTCTAATACTTTTTTACCCTTATCCTCTAAAGCTTTGTTGATTTCCTTGTAAAGATTTTCCTAAAAAAATATTTGAATGGGAAGGCAAAAAGCTAATATAAGATTGTTACATAACGTGTTTTATTTTAAAGATTTAACGTTTATATATGTATATATTCCGCAACATTTTTTTTTCACTTTTAGAAACGACATTAGAAATAACTCCTGATGACCTCCCAGCAGTCATACTCACTAAGCAATAGACAAACAGGACAGTCACAAAATTTTTAATATCTTTTTCGAGATATTAAAAATTTTGTGATTTTTTTAAATTTTTTACTTTAAGCTTCTAATATAAGCGATCTTTGTTACAATTTCAGAAAAAAAATAAAATTACTTTACCTGTTTATCAGGATGGTGGGCTAATTCATGTAGACAATAGCTCAATGTAGTGGAGGACGTTTCAACGGCCCCAAGAATGAACACAGCTGCTTGAGCCAGCATTAAATTATCGGCCAGTTCTAAAATATTATTATAAATTACCTATTTTTTTAAAAGCAAAAACAGCAAAAGCATTTACAACACGCGCACGTTTAAAACCTTTATAAAATATAAGAACAAAGTATTATGCTACTAGTAATAGTTTACAAAAAAACACATTCTATTCAAACTTTACAAAATATGCCGCAGACTATTAAACACAGTACCAAAGTATCGATGTCAAATAAAAGATTTTCATAAATAACACTGATATACATAGGTTAGTACGTAGAGTTTTAAACTTTAATAATTGCGTACTTCTAGATAATATCCTTAACTAAAAACTGATAGACTTATACGAGTATACAGCATGAAATCAATTAAATATGAAAATATCTTCAATAACTCTTAAGGTAAAAAGACGAAATTATAAGTTTCTGTGTCTCAGATGGAGACACGGAACTTGATTTTCAAATGTTGGTTTAAGTGCAACTTGAATCTTACTGATTGTGCTAAACAAGAACATAATTTTTTTAATTAAAATTATGATTGGTATGTCTTTGTAATTTGTGGCAACTTACGTATATCAGATTCAACGGGGAGCTTCAAGTTCTTCTTTAAATTTAGTAACATATTAACAAGATCTTTGTCATCGGTTTTACCCTTATTCTGGCGTTCCTCAACAACACCCCAGAATAACTTTTTAACATACTCAGTTGCTGGTGCCGAAAAGAATTTCAACCTGTAAACATAAATTATAAACTCTTTTGTATTTGAATTAACCTTAAAAAATATTTAAAACTTTTTTTTTACCAATCTCATTAAAAACAATATCGTTAGTTAGCGTATAAACTATACTTATAATAAAGTTAAGTCTACACGTGCAAGTAGATCAGCTCTTTGTATTATAAATAACTTCCGGGCGAATCCGTATTATTTATTAACAATGCGTAATCGAATCATTTAGTTTTGTGAAAAGTTTAAAGATTCTGTTTTATTTAGTATATAGAATCATTTTTTTTATGGAAACTTGTAGTGGAAACACCAACAGAAAGTTCCTGCATTACGAAAGCTCTGTTAAAAAACATTTTTGTGACCTTTCTAAAACCTTGGGTCGAATCAATGTCTATTGACCAAAATGTAGAATTTAAAATTGTTAAGTGAAGAGACAAGAACACAGAGAACTGATGAAAGGTTTTAGGATTTTAGAGTCAATATATGTATATTTCGCAGTCGTGGGAATATCCTACAATATCTTTCTATCGTTCCATGTACCTCATAATTTGTGCTATAGCGGGCGCAAAGAATATCATGGTAAACTCGAAGCCCCTCCAAAAAGTCCATCTCACCATGTGTCGGGTAATATGCCAAAGAGGTGATGTTAGTTCCTTTAGAACACTCACTCTTAATCCAAAGACGGTATAAGCGACTGTATCGGAAGTGTACATTGAGAACAGCTCCTGTAAGAAAAGAATGTGAATTTGGAATTAAAAAAATAAATATAATAAAAGGTGACTATACCTAGTTACTGAATGAATTTGTATTGTTTTTCAATTTCTGCGATTTAATTCTAGTTTAACTGTGACATTTCTGTACTGTATGTGTGTCTTCACTTCCAGCAATAACTAACTAACTATGTAACACACTCGCATGTCATGTAGTAAACACAATCAATTACTGACAGTCCACTGATGCACATATGTCTCCCCAATGTGCGTCATAGCACCCGGTTCTCCACCTTCCGCGTACAATCTATTCCAGCTACCTTCTTTACTGACATACATACATATACTGACATATAGTATATATATATATATATATATATATATATATATATATATATATATATATATATATATATATATACTATATAAATATATGTAAACCTAATATTGCTGCAATGTTCATTATATTAAATGTGCTAACTTTTGACTTCCTTTGACTATATTAGTAACATATGTAAAATAAAATAAAAGTACGCTTGTAGTAGTAGTATTATTATTTTTCATATACATATATATTTTTGAAGAAGAATAATAGGAATAGGAATAATAGGGAGGAGAAAGAGGAAAAGTAGAGTTGGGCTTCCGGAAACCTCACTAATTTAGGCGAAATGAAATGTAAGCGTTGCTTCACAACTGGTTTACTTTGAGGCTGTGGTATCGCACCGGTTGAGATGGCCCATTCGTGCGTAAGCATGGCTTTTGTACGAAAAAACTACTAGGTAGTAATTATTTTATATATATACATATATTATTGTTATTTAAAATTTTGAACACATATTGACTCAGAGTTTTTTTTTTTTTTTTTTTTTTATATTAGCCTACCATAGTGACTCCACTTTGCCTGATGGAAAGCAATAGGTGGAGTCAAAGAGTGGTGGTCACCATCCTCATTGCATGTCTAGTCAATGCAGCATGGTGACCCACACTATGGCGGCCTGGTGAGATGCTTTTTCACGCCCCGCTTAAAAGACCCGGGATCATAGTGGGAAGGAAACACGTGCGCTGGTAGAGAATTCCAGGCTTTTACCGATCGGCACAAGAAAGAAGAGCCAAACCGTTTAGTTCGGGTACGTATATTTTCGACGCACAAACGGTGACTCCTCAGGCCAGCACGTGTAGTCCTGTAGAGGAAGGGAGAAGGTGGGACCAATTGGAAGATCTCATCAGAACACTCCCCGTGATGTAGGCGATAGAGGACTGCCATAGAGGCGACATCTCTTCGCAACTGCAGAGGCTCAAGAGACTGGGTGATCTCAGGACAGTCGATAATGCGGACTGCGCGCCGCTGCAACCGATCGAGAGCGTCAAGCAAATACTGCGCATAGCCGTCCCAGAGATGAGAGCAGTACTCCACGCAGGAGCGAACCTGGGTCTTGTACAAAAGACACAGTTGCTCGGGCGAGAAGAACCGTCTCACCTTGTTTAAAACGCCGAGCTTACGCGAGGCCGCCTTAGTGACACTCTCGATGTAATCGCGCGGATTGAGATCCCGGCAAATATCCATACCCAGAATACTAAGCCTATCCTGCAGTGGCAGTTGAGTGCTCTGAAGAGTAGGAAGGGGAAGGAATGGAGACTTTTTGTTAGAGAACACACACGCTTGTGTTTTCTTGGCGCCGAACTCGACCAGATTCTCACAGCCCCATTGGGAAATGCGGCGCAAGACCCGGTCGAGCTCAGCGACAAGCTCCTGTCGTTTTTCCTCAACGTCTGCCAGCTTGGCAGTAGGATGCCCGAAATATCGCCCGTGCACTGTACTGTCGTCTGCATAACAATGTATATTGCCAAGGGCCAACATGTCATTGATATGCAGAAGAAACAGCGTAGGCGATAGGACGGAGCCCTGAGGTACACCAGCGCTTACCTCGTGGAAGTCTGAGGCCGCGCCGTCGCAGAGAACCCTAATGCGGCGCTTTTCGAGGAAGGCAGCAACCCAGTTGCAGAGTTTAGGTGGCAGACCAAATGCAGGAAGTTTGGAGAGAAGCGAGCGGTGCCACACCCTATCGAAGGCCTTGGCAATGTCGAGGCTGATGGCCAAGGACTCCCCATGCCTATCCATAGCCTCACCCCAAAGGTGTGTGACGTACGCTAGAAGATCACCCGTGGATCGGTTCGGCCGAAAACCATATTGCCGATCATTTAACAAGGAGTGATCCTCTAGGTGGCGGATTAGTTGGGTGTTGATGATCCGCTCGAACACCTTACAGAGTATGGAAGTGACGGCTATAGGTCGGTAATTGGCTGGATCGGAGCGGTCGCCTTTTTTGGGAATGGGTTGAACATTCGCTTCTCGCCAGGCCTCCGGAACAATTCCTGAGGAATAGGACAGGCGATACAAGCGCGTTAGTACGGGAGACAACTCAGGTGCACAGTTCTTAAGAACCACCGCCGGAATACCATCGGGTCCACTGGCTTTCCGGACATCGAGTGATCGAAGCTCCGCACGGACATCCCTCTGCCGGATGCGAATATCCCGCATTGCGCAGTCGCAGGACGCAATGGTGGGCGTGTGCGCGCAACGGTCATCGATTCGGGAGTTAGCCGCAAAGAGGTCAGCTAGTAGATTCGCTTTCTCTTGCGGCTCGTGGGCCAGTGATCCGTCAGGGTAGTTCAACGGCGGCAGCGAAGGTTGGCAATAGTTGGACTGCACGGCTTTGGCCAATCGCCAAAACTTACGGCTACCCGTAGGGTACGCGACGAGTTCTTGACCAAACCGTGCAATGCGCTGGGCATCTGCTCTGATGTAAGCCCTCTTGCATTCCCTAGTGGCTCTGTTTAGTGCTGCTTTTAGGCGATCAATGTCTGGGTCACAATGTGCGCGGGCCCTGATCCATGCGCGGTAGGCCGACTGCTTTTGAGCAACGGCCCGGATGCACTCGCGATTGAACCAGGGACGGGTCTTCGTGCTGGCGACTTCACTGTAGGGGATATAATACTCCATACCGACAGTGATTTCGTCAGTCACGGCAGACACACTTTGCGACAGATCCCTATCTTTAAAGCAGGCAAATATTCCCGCATTCCATCCCAGTCTGCTGACGAGTAGTGCCATAACCGCCGCCTTGTTACCACAGGTCGTGAAGGCGTAACTAGAGGCACTGAGGTCGACACCAGGCAGTGGTCGGAGGATCCCAGAGGGGCGAGAACCGATACGCTGTACTGCGCTGGGTGATTCGTCAGCAGTAGGTCCAGCAAAGAGGGCGCTTGACCCGTTATGTCTGGTATCCTGGTGGGCTGGAGTACCAGTTGGGTAAGGTCATGCGTGAGAGCAAATGCGTGGGCAGTTCGACCAGCGTGGTCAGTTTTGGAAGATCCCAGCCAGGACTCATGGTGGGCGTTAAAATCTCCCAAAAACACCAGTTCGGCGGTCGGAAACTGCTCCTGCGCTTTATCCGCTGCTTGACTCAGGTGGTCAAAGAGTCGAGTTGTCTCGGAGTCTCCGGAATGGGACCGATAGAGGCACACGTAAATCCGGCTCGTAGAGCCAAAATCCACGTGGAGCCAAAGGATGGAGAAGGATGTGTCTTCTAGGCAGTGCAGACGGCGACAACAAACATCCGCCCTGATGAAAAGGCACACTCCAGCCCTTGCGAGGAAGCACTCCTCGAGCACGTAGCCGGGATAGTGGAGATATGCCGTGTCGGCAGGGCGACGTATTTGTGTCTCCGTAAGAAAGAGCATGGCCGGCCGAGCCGTCTCGAGGTGTTGGTGAACGGCGCTGAGGTTTGCATGGAGTCCACGTATGTTAGTGAACTCCACCTCAAAAAGTGGGTTGGTGGGAGATGAGGATGCCGCTGTAGGACCACTTTTCTTTTCTTTTCGTGACAATGTAAACTGAGACTAAAAATGCTGTGTCATCATGTATCGGTGAAGCATGACGGTGACCGAACCGCCGGACGGAAGGGCCCCCGTACCCTCCCGGAAGTGGTCGCCGGGTCCCACCATCCGGTCACCAACCGGCACGACGAGCCACTCCGTGGATTATGCGCGACCTGACGGGGCAGCCTCCCAGGGTGGTTAGCCGTGGTTGGGCCCCTCTCTATGCCGCGGGCGGCCAGCGGCACCACCGTTTCTACGGGTCTCCCTGGCCGACGGTTCGATCCACGCCACCCTCACAATGACTCTACAGCACTCCACTGCTCACACACATACCACGATAACTGTCACCCCTGCATCGATGGGCCTCCGGTCTCTCACTCACCAGCGAAAGGCGACACCACGAATGTTGTCACTTTAGGCTGGTTTTCTGTGAGAGGGTAGTACTGCCCCGGTCGAGCCGGCCCATTCCTGCTGAATAAATCAGCGTGGCTCTACTACCTACTAAAGAGTTATCTTGGAGCTCACAATTGAAGGAAGTAAGCCCCAAATTGTTTGAATCTGTGGGATCATTGAGACGGTTACGTAACTTTCTTCCTACTGCCATCAAAATCGCACTTGCAAAGCTCCCAATCCTTGATTACGCCAACGTCAACAATCCAGATCTCACCGAGGCCCAAGTAGACAAACTCGAGTGTCTTCAAAATGTTTGCATAAGATTTATATTTGGTTTGCGCAAGTACGATCACATTTCAGAATTTCGTAAAAAACTCGACTCGAGTTACCAATACGTCTTCGCTGGAACACTCAAGTCTTTTCTTTATTGTATAATATATTACATAATACATTAACGTCCTGCTGACTCTTTTATAACGTGTTTTTTTTTTGTCCAACAAAATTCGCCCTTCACAATCAAAGCCTAATATTCTTCCCTAGCGCAGGTTAGGACAACAAAATCTGGAAAAGTACTCTCTATACTATCCATAATCAGTGAAGTAAGGTGTGTAGGACAGCCCAACGTCAACATCTTCACAAATCGACCAAACCCAGCTAAAGTCTAGAGCTTTCTTATATTACTTAGAGTCGGTAAATCAAGACATGAAACAGTTCCTAAAATTTTAATAATTATTTACTTATTTGACATTCATCTTCGTCTAATTTTAACAGAACAACTCAATCAAAAACTTTGGAATATCTTTTATCTCTTCTCCTGATTATGTTGCATTTAATTTTAATAAGCTTAAAAAGGTAGTATTGAATTCTTCTTGAACCTGTAATTGCGTGTTGTGTTGTGTGTGCATGTTACAAAGCTTGTTTGGATGAAATTGCAACTAGTGATTCTTATCACCGATTGTGCCAGTAATGTACGAAATGTATGTTCGTTTATTTTCGTATCCGTATGTATCCGTCCTGTGGTTTACTATAAAAATATTGTATTGTAATGTTTATTTTATCGAAGGGAACTACATCCCTTCAGTAACGCGTAGCGTCCACGGAGTATTGGCAATCACTCGACTACAATTAATTGCGATTTAACTTACAAATTCAAAATTCAAAACTAGCCGCATTGAAAAAAGCAAAAGTTGCATCGTCAATTCAATCACGACTTTTTCCGACCGACAACTGGTGACTAAGTCGTCCATATATAGCTCAGACTAAGCCACTACGGCAGTGTTTGGGAAGTTGTTTCACGCGTCCTCGACTAACTGACGAACAATGTATTATGTGCACAATGCTTAGTACGGACTACAAGAAAGACCAAAACGGCATGCGCGTTCATAATTATATTCACGCGAATAATTCTTCAAAAGGTAGTGCAGAACTATAAGCGAGAACGTTACCGTCAGATGTTGTGAGCTGTACCTCATTCTGCTCATCTATTGTTTTTAAGAAAGCATTTCATATAGTATACTAAAAAGTTCATCATCCCCTAATTGGTAAATTGACGGCAACCGACCAAAGAATGTCGATAATTTAGAAGTAGTAGCATCTCGTATGACACATTGATAATGATTCAGCAAGATCAAAACTATTTCATGGCGCGTACACCTCACCTCATTTTCATGTATCTTAGTATTAAATTTAAAAATATTTGGCTTTGAACATTATTGTTTTAAATTTTATTCAAAACAGTTTCTTTGCGTTCAATCAGCCCGTTTTCAATATTTCACTCTTTTTTCAAAACGTATGGAAGCATAATTGTAGATACTACGGCACTATATTATTATAAAACTTTAAAAACTTAATACTTCTTAAAAAATGATTTAGTTTTAAAAAGTTACATTGTGCAATTTAAGATAACCCTGTAATAAATGATGTGTTTTTTTTTAATTAAATAAATTATTAAAATAGCCATTTCTAACTGTATGTCTAGATTCTTAACATGTACATAGTACCAATATCGCAAGGGCGTCATCTAATAAGCCTAATAAGTCCAGTCCGAGGAACATTACCTTCATATTTACAGGTTTATTGTTATCTACATGGTCCGTCTGAATCCTTCGTACTAGCTCTGCTGAGTTGATGTTCATAAGTTCTGTGATGCCTCTCAGACGCATGCTTGTAAACACTGGTGCTAATTCGTATCTCATTGTACTCCACAGGGGGTTCTGCAATTGTAAATAATTTAATATAAGTATGTAGGTTAACACAAAACTATTAAAAATAATAAATACCATAAAATTAAATTAAGGCGTGTAATCGAACTAAAACTATATCCGAACAAACTACAGCAAGAAAATTATTATGTACGAGGGTTCTTTTTTTTTTCGGAGGTAAGGGTGAGATGGTATGACGGACTATAACCGACTAAAACCACATGGTGTACTGTCACAGTGGCTATATCGCAGGGGACCCGGGATACCCTAAGAAAGACGCCTTCGGGAACCACTGCAAGCCTTGGCCACCTGATTAGCAGATGACTACTCTATGGAATAGGGGGGCGTTACCTCCCTACAAATCGAAAAATCACACCACCGTCTTAGGCCTGCTTCTGCTAGGTTAACGGTCAGCCCGACCCGATAACCCCAAGCCAGCGCTCATTGAGGTCGGAGATCATTTCGCGCTCTCATTATTTGCGTCCTCTGCGGGACAGGAGTGGAGTTGTCCTCTACCGTTCCCGCTCCACCGCTTCTTTCGCAAGCATTACTGTCTCGCAATACAAGGCGGCGGAATCCCACGCACTCTCGCTTTGGACCTCAGCTCTAGACATGACCATGGATTCCAGCGAGAGGCTATCCACTCCCATAGACGCCACGAGGTCGGCACGTTGGTGAGTCCATGCAGCACTCCACTAAGGTGTAAAACAGCCGTATCCGGTGAGCGTTAACAGAGAGCACCATGCTGTCTCTCGAACCAATCCACCATGACGGGCCTTACCGCCATAATCGTGACGTGCCCTAATTTATTTTAAACACTCGTACGTGTTTAAAATAAATTATAGAAAACCATGACAGATTTTAAAAGTATGTATATCTATGTTCAAAAAGCTAAAAAACATTATCTTAAGGCAATTCAATTAAATTCAATTCTAAAATTAATTTAAAAATTTTCGTGAAAAGTTTTAATGTTTGCGTAAAATATTGCCCATGTTAGTTAATAATTTTATTCTTATGAGGAGATAGAGTTAATGGCTAAAGATATGTGTATATGTACACGTCTACCACTTTTATAAGTTACGGCAATGTACCTGCGCAAAACTCATAATTTTTGCTGGTGCGAAACGTGTCTGTTCACTATTGGTTATCGCGTACGAACCATAGCCGAGTCAATATAAAAGACCGAGATAGCGAGAGTCTGAGTTGTACTGTATGTAGCGCTTTTCTGCGCAAACGTATATAGCTGATGCTACTTATAAAAGTGGTAGACCTCCAACAGGGAAATTCGCCATTAAATTATAATTTAAATACTGCTACACAGACATGAGTACTTTAAAGTTTTCTTGCCATATTTGTTTATATAGTTACAATACAAAATTCAGCATTTCACACAAATTAATTCAATACATAATGTTAATTCATTCATAATTTCATACAATTTCTATATCGTTCTACGTGATAAAATTTCATTCCCTATCACCTGGACGATTGGCACTCCACCACTGTGTGCTTCTCCAGAAGCTTTTTGCTATCACAACCAGTCTGTAGAAGAAATTGTCGACTGCCTTATATCTGGACCTGTACGACCCTCTAACCCTAAAAAAAAGAGCGTACTCCTACCTAATAGGCCGGCAACGCACTTGTGACTCTTGAGTTGCTGGTGTCCATGGGCAGAGGTAGTTACTTACCATCAAGTGACCTGTCTGCTCGTTTGCCCTCTATCCTATAAAAAATAAAGATGAACTGACTTGCGAGTCTAATACCGTATTGCCTTATTATATTCAAGGCACAATATTTGGACTACATTGACCTTTCCTCATACTGATAACTATCGTTCACCCGCGGCTTTTCTCGTGTAAAAGTTATTTTGTCTATCCCCTTTCCAACTGTTAGTTTATGATGGATGAAAGGCACCTTATATCCTTGTCCTTCTATATATCTATTATATATGATACGTATTAGTTCAGTGATAAAGACGTGATAGCTTAGCAAACAATCAACCTCACTTTTGCTTTTACAATATTAGATAGCATTTCAATTTCGTAATTTTCTGCAATGATCATCAAGTTAATTTATTGAACTTAATCATTTTGGTCCTGGAGGTAGCGTTGCATTTCGGGCAGTCATTTTACTCCGATTGCTTGCCACCTTTTTCGATAGATCTCGAATGACTTACAACTGAACCAAGAGTCAGCTGGCGCACCCGCGGTGGGTGTGGAATTGAGAGGTGCGGAAGTGGTAAAAAAAAACCAAAGTGATAGTACGCCACCTGAAACTATTTCCATAGTTATATCTATAATATATAAATATCATACTGATACGTCGTGTTATGGATTCGAGCAAGGCCAGAATCTATCTCGAAATATGTGTTTAAAGGGAAACACATAATAGCAATGCTCCAATAATTTTTAATCTTCACTGGGTCAGCTGAAGGTTTTTCCACCACTATACAAGCAGCTGATTATTGTTTTCGTACTCTTAATTATTTGAAGAATCACGTAGTTAAATTTCATTCATCGTAATATAACTTTATTTTACGTTTTTTTTTTTACAAGTTCATGTGAGCAGCTGACGCATATTCCCCCCTCCACGATGCAGCTGACGATTTTCAGCTCAGTATGATAACAACTATTTATGGAAAAAGTTTCAGTCGGCGTACTATCACTTAAATTGTTTTTTTTTGTATCTCTTTCGCAGCCCCGCACAGCCGCACTCACCGCGACTCGAGCAGCTGACGGTCGGTTCACTTAACAGTCATATAAGATCAACTATCGCTGTTAATATCAGCCGGCTTGCTATGACTTTTGTATTTGCAACGCTACCTCCCGGACTATTTGATCTCTTACATAGTTGTGCTACCTTACATGTATATAGTATTCAACCGAAAAACGGCTAAATACAATACCTCATAAATTATTTTTAATAGTTGAAAAATCTTAAAGATACAGTTTTAAGAAACAGTTTAAAAATTACAGTACTTCACAATAGTAGGTCTGAAGTATTCTTCGTGTAAGATAAACAATAAACAATATATAGAAATCGTACGTACCTTCACAGTAAACAAATTTAATGCGCCCAACGGATCATCTTGGTCACCCGGGTAGCTGTATCTGTTTTGAAAACTGTCAAAATCTTTTACAAGTATTTTCTTTGCGAGTTCCTTTGAATTAATCACAAGCGTAGGTTTCCATCCCAAAAATATTCCCACGTAGTCGGTTTTGTGCTTTTTCCTTAAATTGTTCATTAAGTCCCACATACTGGTTCGCATGAGACCACCAAGGTTACCAAAAAATAAACCGGGTTTCTCATACGGAACTCCCCGCTTTTTCCAATAGCCATAATCGCGGCGTAAAAATAAACATAAGACAGTGAGACACAACACTACCAGTGCTAACAGTAATTGTAAAATAGTTTCAAACATAATTACGTCTGTTCTAATCGGGAGTTCCGCTGAAAGTGACATTTAGATATGTACTGTCGTTAAAGTATTTAATCTTATTCAATATGCGTTACTCTTTTTTTTTACATGACAAATGGAATGCTTGCGAATCTATATCAAATCACTTCGGGTTCCGCAGTTGTAATTTGAAAGTTTTAATAATAACAATCCTTCCAAACGTGTAAATCTTTTGAGCGCACTACTGAATCAATTACATTTCTAAGATTCTTACCAGGAACTAGCTGACCCGACTGACATCATTCTGTCAAAATCTTTGGCAGTCCCACGAAAATAACAAATTACCATTTTTTTCACTAGAATATTCCTTGGACTTCAACAAATTTTTCGGAAAGAAATTATCAAAGTACCAACATCGGTCGAGCCGTACTCGAGTTTTACGCTAAGCGTATACATTAAGATATTTAGTTTTATTTATATAGATAGATATACCATTTATTTAGAGTAGCATACATTTTTTTTACTAAGGAATTCAAAACAAATATTCAATAATAATGTATTTATATTGCTAAAGTTGATAAATGTTTCTGATAAAAATCCAAAAGTAAGAGATAAGAACAATCAATAAATCTCAGATTGTCCGAATTGAACAGTTAGCACACTGAAATATTGATACATTTCGTACGATTTCTACAAATATGACACATCATCATCATTATTATTCAGCCAATTGCAGTCCACTAATGGACATAGCCTGAATGATCTCCCAACTTGCGCCATAGCACCCGGTCCACCACCTTTCGTCTAGTCTCTCCCAGCTTATGAATAAAAATATATTTTGTGATTACTAGCTTATACAGTGTAGGGTGAGTATCATTATAAAAATAAGTGGATGCAGACGTATTTTACTAAGAACATGCTATTAGTGATGGCATCATCATTAGGGATAATTACTGGTAGGAATGATAGCCTAATTTTTTCTATCGTAATGATGTTATAAGTGGTATTCAGTTTTGTTTAGGTAATTTTTGTTGTTGACCTGTCTGTACGGTATGGTGTCACAGTATGGACATAAAAAATAATGGCTTGGCTTATTTAAAAATAAGATAAGGAAATAAGAGAAAACATTTAAAATTTAATGAATTATGATCAAACTGGAGGATATGACATTATACATGTAGGTTACGCAATTAACCAACCAACCAATTACTAATAATGTATTACTCATTCCACCATTTAATTTCCAAAGTGAAAAAAAAAATCATATATTTTAGGATATGTTTTTATTATTTATTCATATAATTACATTAACGAAGTGTAAATTCTAATTTGCCACATTCTTTGGGGTTAGTACTGTGCTGTCAGGATTATTTGAAACAATATATGCTTCGTCAGGCTAAAATCGGCTAAAGCGATATATTTTAATTGTTTATTATTGGGTAAGTGGTTTTGCCAATATCTAAGTTATTATAAATAGAATGATTTAAAACCCAAAGGAAATCAAAAGCCTAATTAAAATTAAAAAACATTACAAGGTGTAAAGTTGGCTTTATTTTGTTAAATATAATATTGTTTTGATATACCTAAACAGGCGCGTGGTTCTTCATCAAACGGCAGAAATTTATAATCATGCTTATCTTAGCCAGCTTGGTCATGAACCCCTCAGGTCGCCAATCCGGCGGTCCCGTGTTGTACTCCTCATTGTATTGAACCACAAGGACGTTACTGAAGACCGGAGTTATTTCTTTTATAATCACTTCATCAGTCAATTTGTAAGTCCTATTGCACATTCGGTCTAAGACGTCAGGGTGGGAATTTACTCGCTTTCTCTGAAACATTAGTTGCTAACTGTCAATCTATGTGGTTACATCGGTTATTATGTAGTAGATATAATATGCATTATTTTAATATCATACGCATCTTTGATACAAGCAGATAGATAACTTAGGTCCAACAAGTCATTATAGCTTAAACTGTTTCAGTCTTCTTTTTCAAAAGTATGTCTGAATTCCTCGTACAAGTTTTCCTTAAATATTAAGACCATGTAAAAAAATATATCCTAACTGATTAATATTACTATGCTAATATGTATTTACCGATCGCCATCTGATAAAATAACCTGATAAATTTATTACTTAACTAGATAACTGTTTAAAAGTGCCGTATATTAAAATACACACGTATGTTCATGGGGGATATTAATGAAGCAAACAGACATTCAGATGTATATCTTGATTTGTTGGTGACACATAATTTATTAGCTGGTCATCGATAAGACAGTGGCTGCAATCGTAATTTTAGACACTTATTACGGACTATAAAATGGGATTAATCAATTAACACCACAAAATAACGTAAAACTATTTTAACTATCTTAATGCAATGTAGTGAATTTATTGTCATAATTTCAAATCATATAAAAGAACATACTATTGTATACTATTGAACAAGCGAAATTTTTAAAGTTACTTACAGGCGGTTCCGTAATTGTTGTAATAATTTAATAAAGAAATTGAATAAGCAATATTATAGGCAGTTATTAAATAAATCTAAAAAAAAACAATATGGAACTGTATTAAAAGACTAACCTATACAAATATAGAGAGAGAAAAAAATATAACAAAGAACTAATTAGGTGTAACAATATCCCCCTATCAATTCCCCCTATTTGACTGCACGGATGGCGTAGCGGTTTAAGTGGTCACCTCACCACTACGCTGCCGCGCCGATTGTTGTGGGTTCGATCCCCGCACGGGACAACACTTTGTGTAATCTTCAAATTGTTGTTCTGAGTCTGGGTGTTCTTTGTGACCGTTGCTTGAATGTTTGTAAAGTCCCCCAGGAATTAATCCTAGTGCGGGAGATGTCCTTTAAAAAAAAAAAAAATTCTGCGAAACACATCAATACTCATTTAATAGGGTAGGTAAAACCCTGACCGAATAAATAACTTTTACTGATCCAGAAACTATCAAAAAATACTTTGCGTCACTACAATTACTATCTAACTCTATTGGCATAATCGATGCCGACCTTTCGGAAATATCTTCAATCATAGATAACCTGAAAAATGAATAAGCTCCAGGATGGAATACATCCCCAGTAAATATTTAAAACTAAGTATTGCAACTCTAGAGCCCCTATTATTACTTACATATATATGTGCTCTATGTTTACACAAGGGAACTTTTCTTTAGATCTATCAAACACGCAATACACAAAAGGAGGTTTGAACGATATTATTAATTATTGGCATATTTCAGTAGTTACAGATTTATAGAAAATAATTGAAAGGCTACTACTCTGGCTGGATAAGAGACAGCTGCGTATGGTAACTAGTGCCATTACTGGACTGAAACACCTCTTCGCCATAAGTATTACGGAAAGTCCAGTGTGCAGAGCATGCAGGGAAGCGGAGGAAACAGCAGTCCATGCACTAAAAGACTGTCAGGCGATTGCAGTATAAAGGGCTTAAGTACCTTGGTTCACTAGGGTCACTCTCCGAGGTCGTCGGTAACATCAAAGGATTACTGGGATTCTTCGAGGAGTTAGGGTGGTTCGAATAGCCTTTTTCCCACTAACGCAATATACGCGCTTTGACGTGGGGCCGTCCTGCCACCGGAGTTTTCGTTGGAACGGTGTGTCAGAAATGGAGCGACTAAAACCTCACGGTGTGCCATACTGCGCCTCAAATAAGAGAAATCCGGGAACAACTTTAGTAAGACATCCAGAACACTCCTACCGTTCGGACATCACCTTCGGGTAACTCTCAATGAGGCAACGTCCAGGCACACCGGGACGTCAGCAAGCAGGGAGAAAATTGCAAACATAGTTATGTGTTTTATTGGTAGGTTATTCCTTAGCATTATTTTTATAAATATGTATGACATTTATAGAGAACATACATGATATCTAATGATAGTAGTTATCTAATCGTCATAGCGGAGTAGACTCCGGTGAAGATATGTAAGTATATTTTGATAAGGAGACGTAGTTCGTATCATTTTTTATTCAATAAAAGATTCGGTCCATTTAACGTGTTTATTTACCAATATAGTATGCTGGAAAGTCCTCCGCGACACAGAATGAAGATTTTTTTTTTATAAAGAAATGTTAATACCCCGCATTTTTAAACTCTGATTCTTATTAATATGATTTTTTTAATGATATAAAGGGAAAGAAGAACAGACGGGTCACATGATGGTAATTCACAACTATCGCCCATAGACGTAATTGCGCTGCCCGTCTTTGATTGGGATGAGGGGGAACAGCAATGATATGGGGGGGGGAGGTGATAAGAGGCGAGTAGTAATAAGGATTACCTTTACATTTATAGTATG
Organism: Tyria jacobaeae; assembly: GCA_947561695.1. Classification (NCBI taxonomy): domain Eukaryota; kingdom Metazoa; phylum Arthropoda; class Insecta; order Lepidoptera; family Erebidae; genus Tyria; species Tyria jacobaeae. The sequence continues at coordinate 9,418,351 of OX387208.1, read as the reverse complement.
AATATATATCGTCTGTATTATACGAACCGAAATTAAGATCACTACTTAATTGATTAACAAAACAGAAGTAGCTAGCTGTCGTCTGTCGACCGTTATTGTTCTTTGCCCTTTATAAAATAAGGAAATATAATAATATTTTTGCTGTTTTGCATATAAACGTTTAATACCCAGCCTTTTAGTAGTATATTAAAATACAGGTATACAAAAAAGTATAACATAATATGTATTAATATAAATAGTAGCGGCAATACAGTCTCATTAGCTAAGTATTTCACTCCATATTCAAACATTGGAAATGAGAAATTGATAATCAGACAGGCAACTCATATGATTTGTTTAAAAAATCCAGTGATTGAGACAATTCCTAGATTTAGATTTTTTATAAAGAGAGTTAATACTTACTGATGATGGTGGCGAAGGATTCTTTCGTTTATTATTTAAAGCAAGCAATAGGTACAGTAAATATTTAATTCTGTCTAAACTTTTCAAATACAATAGTTGCGAATGTTGTTGTGTTACTTCATTTTCTCATTATAAATTCGTATTTAAATAGATAATTTCAACTTGTACGTGTTTAATAAATAAAACTTTCACTCAAATATAACTTTTGTTTTAATCAGCCAGAGTAACCTTTGAACAATTAAGCAATTTAAAAGTGGCATTTCAAAACACATAAATGTAATAAGTAGATTTCATACATTAAACTTTGCTGCATAATCTTTTACGAAACAAAAGATTGCGAAAATATTTAATAAAATACTTTACGAAAGCACAACATAACCTTACCAAAACAAACCTCATCTTTCATGTATTTGAAACGTAGTGAACTGAGATGGTAACTTAACCATAACGTGACTCTAGATACTTATTTCTTCAGCTGTTTCAAATTAGGTATTTCTTTTTTTTATATAACACAGGGAGACAGACTGACGGGTAACTTGATAAGTGAGTGAGCAGATGAGAAATAGAAGGGGGATGAAATAATTCAAAATCTCCACTTCATATAATAATAAATAATAATATAACTTCCAAGAGTTTGATATATCATGTATGTATCTGGTGAACTAAAAGTACAAATAAAATCATTTGAAGCTCTAAATGTATTTCATGTATATATTGTATGTATATATATGAAATACATTTAGTGGACATATTATATGTTTTTCATTTAGAAATTGCTTTTACAAACTAATTTCAGGCATATTATGACTTGAAGTGCAATGGAAATAGCGAGGATAATACTGCAATGTCAGCACTCATCTATATCAGAAGAAACTATGTATTTAGTAATCTGTGTTGGTTTGGCATGTGTCAGGCACCATCTCTAGTAATTGATGCAATGTCGGAAATATACTGAATATATACATGTTAACGTTTCCTTTATTTCTTTCTCATTTAAATAAACGAAAATACATACCAAAAATACAGTAAAGACTGTTTATGAAGTCGACAAAAACGTTTTTAAAAAGATCTTCCAAAAATAGCATGTAACTCTAAATAGGCTTTGCATAAATTTAATCTTATAAAAGGAGAGAATAAAAATGAAACGAAAACATGTTATTTGTACACCCCGTTTACTTACAGTTACAAACGCATGTTATTGTACGTTGACGAAACGTACGTGCTTTTTTTTATAATATAAGGAAACAGACGAACAGATAGGTCACCTGATGGTAAGTGACAACCTTCGTCCATGGGCACCTGCAAAACTAGAATCATAAGTGCGCAGCCCGCCTTTGAGGATGATCAGTGATTGGGGAATGAGGGGAGGGGAAAGAAACTTCTTTTAAATATAATTTGATATGTGCATCAGTGTCTGTACCGACAAAACGTAAAGATAAACCAAAAACTGTACTATTTACTAGAATAAAAAATGTTAATTTTGATTAAAAGACTAGGAATCGAACACGTACCGCCTATGCAAATCGCCAACAGATCAAGCGGTTTGAAGGATTTACATTAATTAAAATTTGGCCAGTAACGAAAGTGAAATGATTTCATCTCCGTATCGGACTTTTTAAACGGCTTTATTTAGCTTGCCCTGTTTGTTTATTTATTTATTTGAGTCAAATCTAGTAATTAAAATTTGACCCCCTTGCTGTTGAAGGATTGCTCTGAAATTTGGTACGCACCTTTAGTTTTGATCACAATATAATTTAATACATTCGTTTTCATTGTAAATCCAGGATGACCGCCTCTACAAAATTGCAGCTTTATTTTTATACGGTTTACATTTGTCATCATAAAAATTTAAAGTATGATGCCATAAGCAAAACTTATAAGAATAAATTTATCTACAGGTTTCTTTGTGTCATAAACCAGTGGTAGGAAATATTGATTGCGTCAAATCTTAAGAGACAAATGAATTTCAAATTTAACATACATGTATGTATATTATATACATAATATACATTAAAGATGTATGTAGTATGTAGGTATGACTTTCTTTTATTTAAATTTACGGTTTTACTCACGTGTGTACTTTGGGGATGCCTTTAATAATGAATGTAACTCACGAAAGTTTTTATTCTAATTTATGACTTTAAATTGCTTCTACGGCGTAAAAGTAAGGATTTTTATTTCCTCAAACAACACGAAATAAAGAACAAATGAAATAATAACAAAAGCGTTTTACTGTGGCGCTATAGCTACATTTGAAATACGCCTCCATGAAAATGCAATTACATCTCGCTGGGTGAATGTGGATCGACAAAGGAAAGTACGAAATGGGAAATTAAAAAGAGATGGGGTTAGATTTTAAACAGTTTTGCAGTTAAGACTTTCTAGTTGTAAATTCTTTTCAGCTAGTCTATAAAACATCGGAGCTGTTTTGGTGTAGCAATAACCCCATTTTACGGTTCGAGAGCCGCGGTGGAGTGGCCGTGAGTCGAATCAGGGCGCGCCAGTTGCGTAGTCGTTCAGTGTTTATTGACGAGCAAACTTTACCCTTTTCTTTGAGTCTATTTTTGGAATGTATTACACGCAAATAATACCGCAAGTTACTTCAGTAACGTTTTAATGTATATTTGTTATTGAATAATTGCAGTGTTCCTTTAAAACACTTTGTAAAATTAATTGTTTTCTTGGTCCTCAACGATTAGGTGCCGTTAATTACTACATTCTTATCTCTGTAACTTTAATTCTTATATTTTTTTTGTAACTCCAATATTTGTACTATGTATAGAAGGAATAAAAAGCGTAACTATGTAAAGGAGTGATGGGAATTGCTGTAAAACAATAAAAATAATAAAATTTCGGAATGAGGAATGAAAAACTTAAGTACTTCTAGGAAAATGTTATAGCTGGCCGTAAAATCATGCCAAGTCAATTTGACGAGTTAAATGGAGTAAAGAAAGAATACTTATTTAAAAAAGCGGGAAGCGCCAATAAATTTAATGCTAAGCAGTTTATTTAATAATTACAAAAAAAATATCACCTTATATATTATAATATTATATGCAAACAAGGCGATAGCGTTTTTCGTTGACTTTCATCATTATTGGAAACATATGCTTATTTTTATTAAAGAAAAATTCAAGCTGTTTTTGTGATCTTCTTTTACTTGCTCTATTTATTTTGACTCAGTAAAAATTAACGTTCAACCCAACGTTAGTTTGTGCGTAAGAACGCTTAAACATAAACAAAAGCTCTTTAAGTGGCCGAGTATCTGATTACAAAATCAATTTCGCACTGAATTAAACGCCATGCTTGCAAACCAGGATAAAGAACCTCATTTTGCTCATTGACATGGCAAAAAATGTTTCATACAAATTGAAAAATACTAGGGATTCTCTACTGGCTCCTATCTTTATAAATTAAAATGAATGACTAACTGTGTTCAGAAGTGCAAAACTTAACAACTGCTTTCAATTTGTTTCTCATTTCAAATATTCGTTAAGGTCTAAGGAAGGTTATTATCAAGAATTTTTTTTTTATATTTTTTAAACTTTTGACAGAAAGTTCTTGTCAAAAGTTTGTTGTTCCTTCCTTCATAGGGTATTTCTGGGTCACTTGCAATAGATTCATTTGTGACTTAACTATGAGATTTTATCGGTTCGATTTAGAAATACCACTTTAACACTAGCTCCGGTTCACGCAATAAAATATATTCATACTGATACATTAACTCACTGAACTTTAATTCAATTTAAGGGTAACTGAAATTAAGTTTATTGGCATACTTGTGGAAGACGATATACAATCACGAGATGACGACGATATACAATCTGGTTGATTCGTTTCTACTACCTGGCATGAACACACCGTAAATGTATGCGGGCTTACAGTATAGTGGTTACAAGGCAAATAACAGCTCTGAACAAATTTGCGTATTCAATTTTACTTTGTCACACACGATGGATAGTGTCAATTAAAATGGAGAAGTATAGATAGCGTTTCTTGCTTACTTACTTCCTAAAAAAACAGAATTTGTTCATATTAGAAAAATAAGAAGTAAGCTGTGGGATGTACATTTCATAATAGAACTTATTATAGAACATTAACTTAAAAGTCTAAAAGTAATACTAAATTTATTTTTTATCGGCATTATTGGCAATTATTGGTGACATAGATTTTTACAACCATATTAAAAATACATTAAAAAAACATATAATGATGAATTACAAAGCCCGTCTTCTTAAAAGCATTTATATCAAAGAACATTTCCCGAAAGAAGTATTGGATAAGCATCTAGCTATAGTTTGCAGCTGCAAGTTGAGGTAAAGAGAAAATGAGAGGTAACTTAGCGTTCCTTTAATAAATACATACAATACATACATACATACATATGTTCACGCCTCTATCCCGGCAGACGTAGGAGGAGGTGTATAAAAACCCACATTTTGCAAATTAAAATTTGGTTTTACTAACGTAATAAGGGGCATGCCTTTTGCCATCAATCGGGCACTATATGTTAGTATACACGTCTGATAGAAAACAGTCCGATCTCTTAGTCACCTTTTATGTAGCTCTATTCTTTTCTATTGAGAACCACACGGCTTGTACCGAGTACGGCAGTCACTACCGAGAGGGCACGGAATTAAATACTACAAAATATATATATATACAAAATAATAAAGAAACCATCAAAACAAGACAAAACTAAAAGAAAATGACCAAGTCCGGTTTGACCACTGTGTCAACACGAAAGAAAAGCAAACTAACCCCGCCTAACTAACCTAACTAACTCGAATTGCAGTCCAGACACTGTTGCGGCTTAAACAACAGGAAGATGCCCGAACATTCAGTATAAATAAGTCGAACGATACAGGTCTATATTAGAACGTCCAAAAGACTATCAACTACGACTAAAACCCATTTATCACAACCAATATAACCCAAACGTTTTCCATTACGGCTTGTCCCAATGGAAACACTAGACCAGAACCCTCCAACAAAAACAAGAAGCATCGAAACATTCATATAGCAACACTGAATACAAGAACGTTAAGCAAGCAGGAAAGCTTGCTGGAACTGGAAAAGTGCTTGACAGCGTAAAATTACGACATATTAAGCATAGTAAGAAAAGACTTGGCGAAAAATATTAGAGACCAACGACTTTACTAAATAGGAGAAACAGCGGGTCAGACAGGTGTGGGATTCCTTATTAAAAATGTGTTTAAAAACTACATACAAAATCTGATACTAGTCTCAGACAGACTATACAATATTTAACGTTTGTTGCGAACTACAGGAAAACATTATATTTACCACAAAAGTATATTCACCCACTCAGCCAGAACCCAATCAAGATATTCAAGATTTGTACAACAATGTATCAAATATTGTAACTAAGTACTAAAGCAATGATATACTGATGTGAGATTTTCCTACCCAGGTTGGCAATAGAGAAGTTGGCAAAGAGTTGATAATGGGAAAGTATCGCCACACTTACCGATTTTCTACTACAAAATAACTAAGTAGTTCTCAACTCAGAAATCTCTCAACCCAGAAATCTCTCTCATTTCATTACGAAGCCCAATCTTCTGCCACCGTTTACAACTGGTTTAATGAGTTTTTACGTGGCCGAAGTAAACTCACTGATGATTCTCGAGAAGGACATCCTTTTACAGCAACTACTGAAGAAAACGTGAGCGTTGTATGGCTAACGATAGAAATTTAGAAATTAATAAAAGGGTGACATATCAACCGATTCCGGGAGACAAGTACAAAAAGTCTTTCATGTACATTTAGACGTCAGATAGCTTTGTTCTAGATGGATACCTCATAATTTGACGGGAGATCAAAAATGCCGTCGTTTGGATTGGTGCCGCTCAATGCTTGAAAAGTATGACAGAGGTGACTCGAATGCTGTTTGTGAAATCTTTACAGGTGACGAAAGCTGGATAAGGCACCTCTAAATTCACAAGATTGTATTAAAGTGCAAGTTGTTGATGTACTATCCTAATCACTCGGTTATGCAAACACCTACTGTTTTTTATAGTATAGGAGCTAGCAACGTTTTTGAGAAAGAATTTTAGGTCAGCTGATTTTGTGATATGTCGTCCTTCTTGCACTTTCGGTTAGAGTCTGGGCTATCTGGCTGGCGGTAGCGGTTGCGTTCATTAGTGCGCATCCTACCTTTCCAGGTAATAATCCTGGATTTTAAAAACATTTTAAAAGGCGTAATTTCTAATTTTTTGTTTTTAAATAAGTCTACCTGACATACTTTTTTTATTGCCAGACATTTTTGACAATGCTAAGTATGTGCCAGACGCGATTTTAATTTTTTTTTTTATAAAAATTTCAAAGTATTTTAGAATGTCTGTAATTTTAATATTATGTTATTTAAAGATAAGAAAAACTTAAAATAAATTTGCCAGACATTAATTCGATTGTTAAGTCTTGAATTAAAATGAAAAAAGTATTGCAGTATAATGCTAGTAGTGATAAATAACAAAGTAATTAAAACTATTGAAGAATCATCATCGTGTGAAGAACACGAAGAAGCTGATTCTAGGATTATATTTCATATTTGCCAAATCGATTTTTACGCAGAAGTTGTTATACGCTGTTCTGATATTTTAATTATACTTCTGGGAAATATGGATCACCTGAAAGCATTTTTGAAAATTTGGATAAATATGGGTGCTGGAAATCATCAGCGTTACATAAACATCAATGAATTACACCGAATTCTTGGTGACTCTTTATGCAAAGCTTTACCATGCGTCCACGCAATAACCGGATGTGATTACACCCAGCTTTTTTTAGAAAAGGCAAAGTTAAGCCTTTTAAAATATTAGAAAATTCTAAAGAATACCAGTTAGCTTTTGATAATATAATTACGGATGACGAAGAAGTACTTGAAACTACGTTTGTAACCCTGGAAAAATTTATTTGTCAAATGTTTGGAGTTAAAAATTGTTCCAATGTTAATGATGTTCGATTTCATTTATTTTCAAGTACGTTTAAGTCTAAAAAATCAGATGAGAACTTCGACAAAAAATTTCGAAACTTTTACTCATCTAGTTTGCCACCCTGTAAAGCGGAATTGCAACAGCATTTATTGAGGGTTCGTTATGTGACGAATTTGGAGAAATGCTCACTCAAAACATCCAACATCTTAATCTCCAATGGCTTTCGGTTGGACCATTAACGGTGACAAATATGATTTTGTCTGGTTTTTGGGAGATCAATTACCATCCTCAGTTGCAGATATTATTGTTCAAAGTAAGTGTGAAATGGAATATTTATCAATAATAACTAAAATGTTTTATAATGAACAAGAAGAATTACACTGTTTATTTTTTTCTGTTGCAGATGATAGAGTTTTAGAAGATAACGAAAGTTCCCAAGAAGATGATATGAATGACACTGACAAAGACAGCGACGATGATGATGATGATTATGAAGATGCCTCTTTTTTGTGACGTCACTATAGGCTGAAACAACTTGAAAAACTTAATATTAATTATTTATAATTTACATTTAGTAATCAGAACAATTTAAATAAAAAGTGTTGTTTTTTTCAATTTTAATCTAATTTTATATTCCTTTTCATGCTTAATTTTTTTTTGAAACTTGCTCTGACTAGAATGATTGTTATTATTATTATTATTATTCAATATTATTTCTTGAAGACGGTTAATTTTTAATTCTGAATTTATTTATTGGCTATCCGGTCTATCTCAACGAAAATTTTATCTAATTATTCTTTTTATCTAAGATTTTTATATTATCGTAAGCCTGTATTCCCTCCAGGCATATACGATTTTTATTTAAATTCGTATATAAATCGTATATAATAATATTATTATTATAATTATTATTTTTATTATATGTATAGTGACAAGTAATTTACTTTTGTAATGGTTCTCTGTATCGTTCTCGACTTATTTTGCAACTGTCTCTCTCGGACTACTAGCATTATACTGCAATACTTTTCATGACTTTTTCATTTTAGTTCAAGACTTAACAATCGAGTTAATGTCTGTCAAATTTATTTTAAGTTTTTCTTATCTTTAAATAACATAATATTAAAATTACAGACATTAGAAAATACTTTGAAATTTTTATAAAAAAAAAATTAAAATCGCGTCTGGCACATAGTTAGCATAGTCAAAAATGTCTGGCAATAAAAAAAGTATGTCAGGTAGACTTATTTAAAAACAAAAAAATAGAAATTACGCCTTTTAAAATGTTTTTAAAATCCAGGATTATTACCTGGACAGGTAGGATGCGCACTAATGAACGCAACCGCTACCGCCAGCCAGATAGCCCAGACTCTAACCAAAAGTGCAAGAAGGACGACATATCACAAAATCAGCTGACCTAAAATTCTTACTTTTCAAACGTTGCTAGCTCCCGTACCATTACCTATTATTATTTTGAACTTAAGAGTCGAAAACTAAAACCAAATGTACTGGTGACGTAGATCTTAATTTGCCGTCTAGCGAAAACCATGCGGTCAATGTTTGTATTTTAAATATATATCGATACTATTTATAAGTTTATTTATTAGCCTACCATAGTGACTCCACTTTGCCTGATGGGAAGTAATAAGTGGAGTCCAAGAGTGGTGGTCACCATCCTCATTGCATGTCTAGTCAATGCAGCATGGTGACCCACACTATGGCGGGAAAAGTCAAAGTCAAAAGTCAAAGCATTTATTTCAAATAGGACTAAAAGGCACTTTCGAACGTTGACATTTACATTTAATTAGAACTGATTCTAGTCGCCGATTCCGAAATGTAGTTTCTTATTTAGAAGAATGGGTAAGAAACTAAACCGTTACTGTTTTAAAATGTTTTGTTTACATACAATCATTATATATAATTAAAATTATGTGCTAAAACGATGCACCCAGAACTGTATACTATAACTACTCTTAACCATTAACATAAGCAAGGTAACTTTACAAATATTGCAGCTAATGCTGCTTCTGTTAAGAAGTCAAGTCAGTTCGTTCGGTAGAAAAGTTCAAAACTGTATTCTTAATATTTAATTCTCCTATGACATTCGACGTCAATGGCGAAACATCAAAACATTAAAAAATATATATAAACAAGATATTTTCCTTTAAATATAGTTGAAAATAATTTAAATAAAATTTGTATTCGGCTTGAAACGTGTATAACGGTCAAATTTTGTAAAGCCTAAATGAACAAAGTCTATGAAACAAACTGAAAAACTGATTTCATTAAAGTAAGTTAGAGCGGTCCATAATAGTCCTGAGGGTATAACTGCGACAAGTTAATGTACATGTAAGATTTTAGCTGTTCTGAAGTAACTTTCGAGTAAATGTTTCTGCATATAGTGTTACTATATAGTGTGACTAAAGTATAACTTCACACAAAAGAGTCAATACTTCAATAATCTATTAAACATAGCACTAAGCATAGCAGTGTCTCGGAGAACAGAATAAGTAAGTTGTGAGTGCCACTTTTCAAGTACTGTACACATGGACTGCGACAGTCTAGTAACTAGTCAACCAACACGGGTTTCACTAACCAAAGTCAGTACTGGTACAGTCCATCGACAAGAAAATAATTCCTTAGTTGAAACTATACTTTTTTGTAAATAAGTACTGAAGTACTTATTCACAAAAAAATAACAACATAAAAATGTAACATGATGTGGCATGTTAGTGAAAGCATATGAATCACTTCCGAGAATAGAAAAATGATTTAGATAAGGGACGGCCATAGGAAACTTGATTTATAAGGTCCAATGGACCGTTTAATGTATACGGTATCGATTCAAGAACGAACAGGCGATGGATGACAGTTTGAAGGAATTAGTACAAGAAAATAGTCCCCAAAGATGATTTTAAGGCATTTCGTTTATTTCTTGTGACGACTGGCTTAGATTGTGATCGAACTTGAAAAAAAATACTTACTTGTTGCTTACTTGTAATTTTATAAAATATTTCTACCTATTTTCAGTAAGGAATACCCAATATACACATGAGTAACAACTAAAACTACTAAGATTTACAATTTTGTTGGTAACACGCACAAAACACTTTGAGTTAATGAATTCTTAACTATTATCTTTGTTCAGTCATGGTAGGCAGTTTTTAGGTTGGTCATGGAACATGGTTGCGCAATGGCAACAGCAGGGTGCGTCATTATATAAACCATATAAAAACCGTACATCAACTCTTTATGCAATAATATTGTGTGTAATTTGAAGTTATATGTTGATTATTTTTCATCTCTTAATCGGGTTCCTCACTAACCATAAAAAATAAATAAAATATTTAAACGAAACTTCGCTAAAAAACATTTGTGTAATTGAAATTGTTACGTCGGCAGTACGCTCTCTTGCAAGTGATCTCGCCGTGGTTTACCGAGGCCACTAGCGCGAGAGGTCGAGTGACGAGTGCGACCCGGTACTCTCTCGTTAATTCAGTAGGACAACAACAACGCTGAGAAGTTGGACGTGTTACAAGTTACGGCAACTGTTACCTACCCTATGCACTATCAGATATTATAATTATTTGCAGATATACTTACCATAAAAAAACGGTTCAGAAATTCGAACCAACGCAACGTGTATTTTTTATTTATCTCTGGTAAACCGGCGCGTTGTTTATATATTGATAGAATATAGAGCTAAATTGAACCACGATAGACTATAAATGATGCGCTCCCGCCATTTAGCGACTGTAAGCGAGACATTTTGACTCGGCAAAAAATAAACTCGGAACAGAGAGTAGACGAGGCAAGACGAGACAAAATGAGACAGAGCGAGGGTAGTGTGTACACTCTTGCACTCGTCATACCTCGCGGTGCCTTGGCGAGAGTGTACAGTACATTTATTTCTGCATTTTATAACACACACTTTAAACATATACTATATCCGTAGACGTGGAATACCTACTTAGTTTACTATCAACAGAACAGGTAATATATAAAAAAATACAATACAGTTGCGAAAACTTTATTTCGGCATAAGAATACAATTATTTAATTACATGAGCAATCATTATACAGGAACATTAAAACTATTTGACGACGACGAATTTTCTGGATACGCTTTGGGTGTTTTATAAGTACAGTATAAAAAAAGCCTGATAGAACATAAGTGTAATAAGTTTTTTTTTTTTATAAACGCGAACGCAATCGCGGGCACAGCCAGTTAGAAATATAAAGCGGAATAGTTTTTTTGTATGTGTGTATAGTTTTTTATTTTATGCGATAGGGGGCAAACGAGCAGACGGGTATGGTAAGTGACTAACGCCGCCCATGGACACCCGCAACTCAAGAGTCACAAGTGCCTTGCCGGCCTTGTTTATTTAAATGCTCTAATACCTGAACTATTAATCAGATTTTAATGATTATTTTTGGATTTGATGAATAATATAAGCTATGATAAATCATGCTATCCTTAGGAGCAGCGTAGTGAGAATAAAGGCAGATGAAACTGAGGGAAACGGCTAGTAATAGAACATTTTAAATCTAATATTCACTTTAACTGTAAACTCCTTATGTACTTGACTAAAAAGTAATACACATGTCAGTCCAATAGCCATCAGTCGGATTATATCAGTTAACATCTGCCATCGTTCAAATCGCCCTGCAATCTACTGAGACTACGGTCTCCCCTGAGATAATATTAAAGGTATATATTTAAAACATTAATTTAACATTGTTACCCTTATCACCTTGCAGCTTCGGGCATGTTGTAGGCTCGTTTTAAACATAATTCCGAGCCTAGTCCTAAACTAACAATAAAATACTCTCAAATAATCACACACTTACGACAAGCTAAAAGGTATGTGTACACATACCGCAAGTCGTCCGCTGCAATCTATGGATACATTTATCAAGCCTTAGTGATCGAAACTTAATGGATTGTCGACCTTTTAGCAAAATTCCACTACGAGTTACAGGAAAAATATTTAGGAGATTTGAAGCCCTGCGAAACCTGTGGTTCTCGGTAGAATGAAATAGAGCCACTGAATTTCTTCGGGTTGGTGTTGTAAAAAATGGCTCAAAGAATTGTATTGTTATCTATGTGTCACTATATATACAGTACCCGGTGGACGGCTATACCCTCGCCCCTTATTACTTAGAACCCTCTGTCTACCATTTCGAGGATATAGGCGAGAATGTATGTACTTAGTTAAAGACCGGCTACTGTCTTTAAGTTTGATTTGGTTGGTATCAATGCCAAATTGAAACCATGGTTGGTTTTAGCTTTTTCAGTTGATACCGTTGCAAATGGTGTGTGTGTAGATGGCCTAATAAAGTTTTGTGAAATTACACTACCCTTGTTGGAGTTCATCCTTTGTTGTGACTTGTTCATTCCAATACGGAATAGTTTCCAAACTCACCTACCCTATTATACATCTTGCGTTATACAGTTATAGCCTCTTTATATATAATATTCAATTAACTGTCCATAACAAAAACTACATATGTACATATATAATGTGGATATAACCCCTCTTTTAAAGTTAAAGTACAGTTTTGATGATAGTTTGCATTGATTGATTGAATAAACACATCAAATAGAATACTGCAAAATATAGTTTTAAACACGTATTCTTAAACACTCTATTGTTATAAAATGGGTTTAAGAACAATAATGTTACCACTTAGATACGTAATAAAAACAATACTGATCAGGTTGGTCCATACTGCTCACCGTCCGATGTAAAAGTGCGGTTACTCTTTTTTTTATTTCTTGTAATCCATAATATATATATGTATATATTGTGAATGTAAGAGTGTTAATAATAAAGAATGCGATATTGATCAGGTTGGTCCATACCGCTCGCCGTCCGATGTAAAAGTGCGGTTACTCAATTTTTTTTATTTCTACAAGAAATAAAAATATGAGTAACCGCACTTTTACATTAAAGTTTAATTATAAATATGCGTGTTCACACATACACACACCAAATATACAGGCTGACACGAGAACCTCCTCCGTTTTGTGTCAATTGATTAAAGTTCTTTGTCTTCATAATAATGTAATAAGATCAGAAAAGATATACAAAATTATTTATTTATTTAAAGCTGCTGCTGCTGTCCATTTCTCTTCGCTTTAACATGGCTCTTGTATTGTTGCAAACTATTTTTGTAGGTTTTTACTCTACAACACAACCGTTCCCTCTATTCATAGCTGACATTAACACAAAAAGGTCCTGAATAAATATGTTTTCTCGTGGTAGAGCTATGCTTTGGCACAGATGGGCCACCTCGACCGGTGCGATACCACGGCCTCACAGAAAACCGGTTGTTAAGCATTTTTCCGAGATTAGTGAGGTTTCCGGAGCCCCGACTCCCCTTTTTTTCTATCACTATCCCTCATCCCCCCTCTCCTCTTTCCCATCTTCCCATCCCCCTCTCCGGTTTACCGCTCGTAATCTCAAAAAACAAGCGAACCAACATGAAAAATAGTTTGTTATTAGCTAACATTCCCTGGGATAGTTTATTTTTTACTTGTTGTGGTATGTGGTACTTTGTGTGGTTGTGGTATATACTGGTATAGCCTGAACTGATTTTAGTGATGAAGCTCTCATTTTAATACATATACAAATATGGATATTAAAAAACCTGGAAACTTAAATACAGTGATTGTTCTAAACAAAATTACGTATAGTTCAAACAATTTTAAGTTAGAAATTTCCGTATTTGTTGTCAATTGTTTAATTAAATGGTTGTACACCCTACTAGTTTTCCGTAACTATGATGTGGGGTAACATTCCTTCTTTTCATAAAATAGTAATGTTTTATGAAAAATGGTTTACTGTCAACCATTCTCGCTTAGAAAAAACAAAGTAAATTGTCACGCAAGTAGTCACAAGTCCGTCAAAATTTCGATTAAATTAAAGTTCCGATTTGTACCTCTAAGTATTATATGTGTTTCAGTATTAAAAGTCTGGTAGGTATTTCTCCAGAAAGTAACGAAAATTAAGCTTTTGAACACAATAATGGGTCCACAACTTACGAGAAGATTTATTCTAGAGATCCAAGTAACAGTCAATCAATAATAGTTAAAATGAATAATCGTCACTATTTGCACCATAATGTATAAGTGTTTAATTAAATAACAGTGCGATCCCTTAGTAACCTTTTACGACACCACCGCAATGATAACAGTCTTGTGCGTTTAGGTGAGTAGCTTACATATTTACGATGGCAATTTATAATTCACAAGCAATTAGAACATCAGAAATATTACAGTACTTTACAAAACATTTTATTTCTGCAAAGAATATAAATATTAACGAGGAAGACTTTGAGTTGTTCACAACATACTCTTATAACTTTGTAATGAGGCAACGAGAGTTCTACAACTTGTGGTATACAATGAAGCATCGGATTTTTAATAAAAGTTGTAATTGGGTAGCTGTAATTTTGGTGTTCATAATTTGGATACTTCAAAAAAGCGATTCAATTTGACATTTTATAGCGATTGAGTTTGAAAATGTTAAACTGATAGCCGTCGAATATCTCATATATATACACACATAATTCTGGGTACAAATGAATCTATAAGTTTATTTGATATAAAGATAAGTTGATATATGTAACAAGCGATTGATGTATGTAATTTTAAAACTAATTTTTATAAGCGTCACATACATTGAATATGAAATCGTTTGATATACCACTTGAGTATACTTAGAGTATAAATTTTTATGAGCTCTGGCATCTAACTTAAGCTTAAGAAACAGTAACTTGTTTGAAGTTAATAAATTGTTTGTAGGTTAGAAACTCGCTAGCGATCGTGCCTGTTTCCATAATGGCAAGTGTAGTTTATAGTTTTACTGATATTACTATCATTTGTTACTTTGTCAGAAATATAAAAAAAAAGCTTTTAAGATAATAACTTTTCAGTTTTACAAACAATCTTGATAAACCTATTATTATTCCCTTTATTTAAATTATACATATCATTTTTAAAAATATAAAAAAAAGAATATATATTTAAAAATATAAAAAATAGTGCGCCAACGGTATCGGGTACAGGGACCAAGATACCGGTGGTTAGGGCTCCAGAGACAGGAACCTCCTCCCAATGCGTGTTCTATCATGAAGGACTGCCTTCTGCATCAGGCCCTTAACCCAGCTATGTAACATGAGCCTCTGCAGTTGTTGTTCGAGGCTTATTAGCAATCGTGGTCTACTCACTCACTCACGAATATCACCTTGCAAAGCGTTACCATTTTATAATTATGTTGGGCACTTATAGTTAAAGCAGTATATTATCATTGGATTTTTTTTTTTTCGCGTTTTAACCCTCTCGGGCCGTCATTCCACCCGGGTTTTCGGTGGAACGGTGTGTCGGAATCGAACCGACTAAAACCACACGGTGTGCCATACTGCGCTTAAAATAGGAGGAATCCGGAAACAGCTTTATCAAGACATTCGGACCCCTCCTAGCGCCTGCCTATGCGGGCACCACCTACGGGTAACCTATCAATAAGGCGGCGTCCAGACACACGTGAACGTCACCCCCTCGCGGCTGGCCATATGGCGGATGGAGGGGTAAACCCGTCCCGACCACCGAGGACGCTACACGCTACGAGGACAGAGCTGACCATGATAGCGGCGGCAGCGGGTGGACCACGACGGGGCCCATGTAATAAAAGGGCCTCCATCTTATCCAGGGCCACCCGCAAACCTAACGCCTCGATGCGCCTGACCACCAGTGAGGCTCCTCTGGTGGCCAAGCATGCCGCCTCTTGAAAATTCGACCCCCGGACTCTGACTAGAGTGTCATCGGCGTAACAGATTACACCCAGCCCGGGGGGGAAGACACCACGAAGGGCCCAGTCATACCCCATGTTAGACAGGTGTGGTCCAAGGACAGACCCCTGCGGAACACCGCGCGACATGGGTTCATCTCGGTCCTCGTACATGAGGGTACGCTCATCTAAATAGTCTGCCCGGAATCCCGTCTGGCCCTGGGGCGGTGTTCTTGGAGTGGATCCGTAGAACAGCCGCCCCTATCTCCGCCTCCGTGACGGGTGGATCCTCGTGGCATCCTCCTCTCTGAACCTCCCCATCGTCTCTAGCCAAAGGGGCCATCGACGGGGGTGAGTGCTAAACTCGTTGTGGAAAAAGACCCTCAACCACTGCCTGCAGGAAGCTGGGCTGGAAAGTCTCCATAAGGGGGGGGCCATCGCAAGGAGCTTTTGTTGCGCCGCACGATAAGGGCGACCCCAGGGGTCACGATTGAGACCCTCCAGCAACCGGCTGCGACTGTAGGATCTCCGGGCACGAATACAAGCTGCGCGGAGATCCGCCACTCTTGGGACCACCAGTAGACATCCTTCTTTGGAGGCCGCCGACCTAGAACGCGGGGCATGGCCGCATCACAGATCTGCGTAATCGCATCTACCTCCTTAGCCTTACCCAGCCAAGAGTAAATGATGGCTGCCTCCTACACTACGTCCCGGTCTAGTTTCGAGACACCCCATCTCGGAAATCGGGAAGGACGCAGCGCCATGTGACCCCTTCTGGGGTCCTGACTCCTCAGGCCAGCACGTGTAGTCCTGTAGAGGAAGGGAGAAGGTGGGACCAATTGGAAGAGCTCATCAGAACACTCCCCGTGATGTAGGCGATAGAGGTCTGCCATAGAGGCGACATCGCTTTGCAACTGCAGAGGTTCAAGAGACTGATCTCAGGACAGTCGATAATGCGGACTGCGCGCCGCTGCAACCGATCGAGAGCGTCAAGCAAATACTGCGCATAGCCGTCCCAGAGATGAGAGCAGTACTCCACGCAGGAGCGAACCTGGGTCTTGTACAAAAGACACAGTTGCTCGGGCGAGAAGAACCGTCTCACCTTGTTCAAAACGCCGAGTTCAAAACGCGAGGCCGCCTTAGTGACACTCTCAATGTAATCGCGCGGATTGAGATCCCGGCAAATATCCATACCCAGAATACTAAGCCTATCCTGTAGTGGCAGTTGAGTGCTCTGAAGAGTAGGAAGGGGAAGGAATGGAGACTTTTTGTTTGAAAACGCGCACGCCTATGTTTTCTTGGCGCTGAACTGGACCAGATTCTCACAACCCCATTGGGAAATGCGGCTCAAGACCCGGTCGAGCTCAGCGACAAGCTCCTGTCGTTTTTCCTCAACGTCTGCCAGCTTGACAGTAGGATGCCCGAAATATCGCCCGTGCACTGTACTGTCGTCTGCATAACAATGTATATTGCCAAGGGCCAACATGTCATTGATATGTAGAAGAAACAGCGTAGGCGATAGGACGGAGCCCTGAGGTACTCCAGCGCTTACCTCGTGGAAGTCTGAGGCCCCGCCGCCGCAGAGAACCCTAATGCGGCGCTTATGGAGGAAGGCAGCAACCCAGTTGCAGAGTTTAGGTGGCAGACCAAATGCAGGAAGTTTGGAGAGAAGCGAGCGATGCCAGACCCTATCGAAGGCCTTGGCAATGTCGAGGCTGATGGCCAAGGACTCCCCATGCCTATCCATAGCCTCACCCCAAAGGTGTGTGACGTACGCTAGAAGATCACCCGTGGATCGGTTCGGCCTAAAACCATATTGCCGATCATTTAACAAGGAATGATCCTCTAGGTGGCGGATTAGTTGGGTGTTGATGATCCGCTCGAACACCTTACAGAGTATGGAAGTGACGGCTATAGGTCGGTAATTGGCTGGATCGGAGCGGTCGCCTTTTTTGGGAATGGGTTGAACATTCGCTTCTCTCCAGGCCTCCGGATCAATTCCTGAGGAATAGGACAGGCGATACAAGCGCGTTAGTACGGGAGACAACTCAGGTGCACAGTTCTTAAGAACCACCGCCGGAATACCATCGGGTCCACTGGCTTTCCGGACATCGAGTGACCGAAGCTCCCCACGGACATCCCTCTGCCGGATGCGAATATCCCGCATTGCGGAGTCGCAGGACGCAATGGTGGGCGTGTGCGCGCAACGGTCATCGATTCGGGAGTTAGCCGCAAAGAGGTCAGCTAGTAGATTCGCTTTCTCTTGCGGCTCGTGGGCCAGTGATCCGTCAGGGTAGTTCAACGGCGGCAGCGAAGGTTGGCAATAGTTGGACTGCACGGCTTTGGCCAATCGCCAAAACTTACGGCTACCCGTAGGGTACGCGACGAGTTCTTGACCAAACCGTGCAATGCGCTGGGCATCTGCTCTGATGTAAGCCCTCTTGCATTCCCTAGTGGCTCTGTTTAGTGCTGCTTTTAGGCGATCAATGTCTTGGTCACAATGTGCGCGGGCCCTGATCCATGCGCGGTAGGCCGACTGCTTTGAGCAACGGCCCGGATGCACTCGCGATTGAACCAGGGACGGGTCTTCGTGCTGGCGACTTCACTGTAGGGGATATAATACTCCATACCGACAGTGATTTCGTCAGTCACGGCAGACGCACTTTGCGACAGATCCCTGTCTTTAAAGCAGCGTTGAGCCCACGGGATGGATGCAAAACATTCCCGCATTCCATCCCAGTCTGCTGACGAGTAGTGCCATAACCGCCGCCTTGTTACCACAGGTCGTGGAGGCGTAACAAGAGGCACTGAGGTCGACACCAGGCAGTGGTCGGAGGATCCTAGAGGGGCGAGAACCGATACGCTGTACTGCGCTGGGTGATTCGTCAGCAGTAGGTCCAGCAAAGAGGGCGCTTGACCCGTTATGTCTGGTATCCTGGTGGGCTAGAGTACCAGTTGGGTAAGGTCATGCGTGAGAGCAAATGCGTGGGCAGTTCGACCAGCGTGGTCAGTTTTGGAAGATCCCAGCCAGGTCTCATGGTGAGCGTTAAAATCTCCCAAAAACACCAGTTCGGCGGTCGGAAACTGCTCCTGCGCTTTATCCGCTGCTTGACTCAGGTGGTCAAAGAGTCGAGTTGTCTCGGAGTCTCCGGAATGGGAGCGATAGAGGCACACGTAAATCCGGCTCGTAGAGCCAGCTCCAAAGGATGGAGAAGGATGTGTCTTCTAGGCAGTGCAGACGGCGACAACAAACATCCGCCCTGATGAAAAGGCACACTCCAGCCCTTGCGAGGAAGCACTCCTCGGGCACGTAGCCGGGATAGTGGAGATATGCCGTGTCGGCAGGGCGGCGTATTTGTGTCTCCGTAAGAAAGAGCATGGCCGGCCGAGCCGTCTCGAGGTGTTGGTGTACGGCGCTGAGGTTTGCATGGAGTCCACGTATGTTAGTGAACTCCACCTCAAAAAGTGGGTTGGTGGGAGAGGAGGATGCCGCAGTGAGACCACTTTTCTTTTCTTGTGCTGCCATGATAGAAGAGGAAGGGGGCGTAAAAGGCATGACAGTCATCGTGGCAATGTAAACTGAGACTAAAAATGCTGTGTCATCATGTATCGGTGAAGCATGACGGTGACCGAACCGCCGGACGGAAGGGCCCCCGTACCCTCCCGGAAGTGGTCGCCGGGTCCCACCATCCGGTCACCAACCGGCACGACGAGCCACTCCGTGGATTATGAGCGACCTGACGAGGCAGCCTCCCAGGGTGGTTAGCCGTGGTTGGGTCCCTCTCTAAGCCGCGGGCGGCCAGCGGCACCACCGTTTCTATGGGTCTCCCTGGCCGACGGTTCGATCCACGCCACCCTCACAATGACTCTACAGCACTCAACTGCTCACACACATACCACGATAACTGTCACCCCTGCATCGAGCGCAGAGCAATGATTGTTGATATTACCGTTCCCCATGACGACAGTCTGAAAAAGAAAAACAATTAAAATATTTGGATCTAGCCCATGAGGTTGTCAATATGTGGGATATGGATTCAGCAATCATTGTACCGATAGTCATATCAGCACATCGGTTAATTGCTAAGAGCCTCGACCAACACGTACAGAGGCTCACTTTAGGTGGCTGGGTTAAGGGCTTGATGCAGAAGGCAGTCCTTCTTGATACGGCACATATTGTGATGAGGTTCTTGTCTCTGGAGCCTTAACCACCGGCAGTTTGGTCCCTGTAACCGATACCGGTGGGACACTATTTTTTATATTTTTAAATGTATTTTGTATTTATATGGTATATTTAAAAATGTAATTTATATGTTTGTATTAATTTAAACTCTAAACCGAGAGATTAGGAAGCTCGTACGACACGACCTCCGGTGCTTTAACGCTCTCTCGATTGAAGGGCGATCGAGCAGAATCGGGGGTCAAAAGTGTTCGTACAATCTCTTGGAAGAAGCCACCTGACAAAGTTGACCACAGCAACCGGAGAAGTCGTTGCTTCGAAGCCGGCAGTCCTTTTGGAATTAGAAAACTTCTATGGCGCTTCGCATACATCTCGACCGGATCCCGTAAATGAGGACCTCAGAGCCGCATTAACACGCCACTACACCGAAGACCTGCCAGAAGTCAATACCGACGAAATTGAGATGGCTCTTAGACAGCTGATAAATGGAAAAGCACCTGGAGAGTATGGCGTTACAACAGAGCTGCTAAAGGCTGGAGGTAAACCTGTATGAAGGGAGCTCCAAAAGCTCTTCAACGCTGTCCTGTTTGAAGGGAGAGGCCTGGAGTAGGAGTGTGGTCGTCTTGTTCTTCAAAAAGGGTGACAAGACAATGTTGAAAAACTATCGACCAATTTCGCTTCTAGGACCACTTCTAGACCACGAATGCTAGACCCTGTCTAGCATTCGTGGACTATGAGAAGGCCTTTGACTCGATCGAGATCTGGGCTGTCATAGAGTCCCTGCAGCGTTGCCAAGTAGATTGGCGATATATCCAATCTACTTGGCATACCTCGGACAGACATTGCAGTGAGGTAGAAACAACTTTGAGGACGAGGTGAACAGAAGAATTCAGCTAGGTTGGGCAGCCTTGGGGAAGCTACGCCGAGTCTTCTCATCGTCGATCCCACAATGCCTTAAGACGAAAGTCTTCAATGAGTGTGTCCTACCCATCATGACATACGGAGCCGAAACATGGAAACTTACGGTACAGCTGGTCCACAAGCTTAAAGTTGCTCAGCGTGATATGGAAAGGGCTATGCTTGGTGTTTCTTTAAGGGATCGCATCAGGAATGAGGTGACCCGGCAGAAAACCAGAGTAATCGACATAGCCCACCGGATCAGCAGGCTGAAGTGGCAGTGGCCTGGCCATATTAGCCGCAGAACCGACGACCGTTGGGGAAAACGAGTTCTTGAGTGGAGACCGCGTCTCGGCAAACGTAGCGTAGGACGCCCACAGGCCAGGTGGAGTGACGATTTGCGCAAGATGGCTGGCAGGAGCTGGATGCGAGAAGGCGATGACTGAAATCGAGATGCCAAATATTCATGTGAGCTACGGAGCCACTTTAACCAAAAGTTATGCAGTCCGCTCGATCCCGGAAATGTAAACTGATTGCCAGTTCGGCAACGGACGAACTGCATTATCTACATTACACTGGTTATTGATACTGGCTCCATAATATAATTTTTTTCACGCGAACGTTCAACATCTTGTATCCATTGACCCTCAGTATGAGCAACAGGCATCAACCACACTAAAACTTCTGGGAAATGCATATCGCTCACTAAATCAGGTTGTTCCCATCTTCTATAAACCCACCTCTTGTCCCTTTGAAAAGTACGATTCTGAATGTATCGGTCTACTCGAATTTTATACCTGCGTGTACTGTTTGCCCACGCATACACTTTATTATTATTATTGATGACCTCACATCCTGACGGCTACAAAGTATCCGTTGAGGCCCCTCTTGGCTCTTCGGACCATTGCCTGATTAGGAGTATGGTGCCACTCGTTCACTCGCTGCGGCCGCGAGTTACAGGCAGTCGCCGCGTATGGCACTATAGGTCAGCAGACTGGGATGGAATGCGAACATTCTTTGTATCCTACCCATGGAGGCAGGTTTGCTTCTCGCTGGATGATCCCAATGTCGTTGCTGACTCTGTCGCGGATGTTGTGCTTCAAGGTATGGAACTTTTCATTCCATTCTCCCTGATTCCCACAGGTGGCAAGTCCCAGCCTTGGTTTGGTCGAACCTGCAAAGCGGCGTCCCGCCGAAAGTGGGAATGTTACCAAGCATGGGCTAATGCAGCGACAGCACGGGATGTAAAGACCAGCACATTAAAGAAGCAATTTAACTTTGCCTCCAGGTCCCTCAAAAGAGTAATTGCTGGGGCGAAGTCGGCTCACATCGGCAGAATTGGCGAGAGACTAGTTAGTCTCCCCTCCGGAACTCGTGCATTCTGGTCTCTTGCCAAAGCTGTCCAGGGGAACTCTTGTAAGCCATCCCTTCCACCTCTGCGCATAGGAGATAATTCGTTGGCCCACGACGCCAAAGAAAAAGCCGATCTTCTGGGCAAACTCTTTGCGTCCAACTCGACCCTGGACGACGGGGGAAACGCACCGCCGACCATACCGCAGTGCGAGACCCGCATGCCGGAAGTCCGGTTTACACAAAGGGCAGTGCGTAAAGCGCTTCTTGCCCTCGACGTTCATAAGTCGAGTGGGCCCGATAGAATCTCACCTATCGTGCTGAAGACGTGTGCTCCAGAGTTAGCACCGGTTTTAACGCGCCTTTATCGGCTTTCCTACTCTCTTGGCGTAGTCCCGAACTCATGGAAGACAGCTCTAGTGCACCCAATCCCTAAAAAAGGAGATCGCTCGGATCCGTCCAACTACAGACCCATAGCCATCATCTCCTTGTTCTCCAAGATAATGGAATCCATTGTTAACTGCCAGCTCCTCCGGTACTTAGAAGACCACCAGCTCCTCAATGATCGACAATACGGCTTCCGTCAGGGTCGTTCAGCTGGTGATCTTCTCGTATACTTGACTCACCGGTGGGCACAGGCGATCGAGACCAAGGGGGAAGCGTTGGCCGTTAGTTTGGACGTGGCGAAGGCCTTCGATCGGGTCTGGCACAAAGCGCTCCTTGCGAAGCTTCCTTCCTATGGGCTTTTTCTTACAGACAGAAGCATCAAGGTCATTGTTGACGGTGCATGCTCCGACTCCAAGTCTGTTAATTCTGGTGTCCCACAAGGCTGTGTGCTATCACCCACGCTGTTTCTTCTGCATATCAACGACATGCTGCAGATTAGCAGCATCCATTGCTATGCAGACGATAGCACGAGTGATGCCCTTTACACCGGCCGCGCTAACATTTCTCGGGTAAACGTCATCGAAAGCCGATCCAAACTTGTGTCTGAAATCGAAACTTCTTTATCAAAAGTTTCAGATTGGGGTCGACTTAACCTAGTCCAATTTAACCCCACGAAGACACAGGTTTGCGCGTTCACCGCTAAAAAGATGCCATTGGTCGTATCACCTCAATTTGAGAGCACTTCCCTAACTGCATCAGCCAGTATCGGAATCCTTGGCGTCGATATATCAAGCGAAGTCCAGTTTCGCGGTCACTTAGAGAGTAAGGCCATATTAGCCTCGAAGAAGCTTGGTGTGCTAAACAGATCGAGACAGTATTTTACTCCGGCCCACCGCCTGCAACTTTATAAGGCGCAGGTTCGGCCGCACATGGAATACTGTTCTCATCTCTATGCAGGTGCACCCCAGTACCAACTTCTGCCTCTTGACCGCATTCAACGGAGAGCGACTCGCATCATCGACTGCCAAGATATTTCTGATCGACTTGACACCTTGGCGTTGCGTAGAGATGTAGCTTCACTCTGCATACTCTATCGCTTGTATCATGGGGAGTGTTCAGAGGCATTGTTCGGACTTATACCGGCTGCTGGTTTCCGCCATCGTCCTACGCGACAAAATATCCATCCCCATCACCTGGACGATTGGCACTCCACCACTGTGCGCTTCTCGAGAAGCTTTTTGACTCGCACAACCAGCTTATGGAACAAATTGTCGCCTGCCGTATTTCCGAACCGATACGACCTTCAAGAAGAGAGCGTACCTCTACCTAAAAGGCCGGCAACGCACGACTCTTGAGTTGCGGGTGTCCATGGGCGGCGGTAGTCACTTACCATCAGGTGACCCGTCTGCTCGTTTGCCTCCTATCGCATAAAAAAAAAAAATAATGTACACATACAAATTACATTTTTAAATATACCATATAAATAAAAAATACATTTAAAAATATAAAAAAGTAGACCAAACTTTAAACAGTAGGCCATGATATTGTTGTTAGCATATGTGTTGTTATTTTAACTCTCAGTATGGAAGTAAATAATTTGTACACTGTTGGCATATTATTATTATTATTAAACACACAAACCAATGGAAAGTTAAGTTTTACAACTTGCTTAGCTGGCTGGTTCGGCTGACGTATTTATCACGGCTTCACAGAAAACTGTTAGTTAAACAATGCTTGCATTGGCCTTTCAATTCTTTCTTTCAACTTTTTACCTTCCCACTTATCCCTTCCGTCTTTCCCTTCCTCCTTTTCCCCTTCCCTCAAAGGCGGACATCGCACTTGCGACTCTTGAGTTCCAGGTGTCGACGGTAGTCATTTACCATCAGGTGACTCGTCTGCTCATTTGGGCCCTGTTCCACAAAAACAAGGGTTAAACTTACAGAAAAGAAAGAAAGCTAAGAAGACAATTAATAAGTGACACTTAACTTACTGCCGCAGCCCCATTCGTTGTTTACTATATTATTTTATTTTCCAATGACTATGGAATAGAACTCTGACGATACTACCTCTCAGTAAAAACACAATACTACGTATACCCGTCTTTTCTAGGTAATTAATCCGGTAACCGGATAGGTATGACTCAAAGTGAGCGTTTCAGTAATATTATTTTGCAATTAATTTATTAAAAAAAACTCTTGTCATACGCTAAAATTACCGTTTCTGAATAATGCGACGATGATACCAGCTGGGTAACGATAACATCATAAATAATACATTTACTGAACTCCAAGCAGCCTTAAGCTATTAATCTTACTAATTACGACAGAATTTTGTGGAAACCCAAGCGTTTGTCTTAGAAGCCTTCACCAATTCTCTTCGAACCCCTCTGGACCAGTATTCAACTTATAAAGGTCCTGGTAGTCTAATTAAAGAGGAATTATCGCCGTCTCAACTATGGATAGAAATTAAGCAACGACCAAGTTATTATCTCGCGTCATTTTAAGTAGAGGTACGTCAATAAAATGTTATATCATTAGCTATTTAATATATTTAAAGTGTTATATTATTATATAGTTACTTTATGTATATTTTTTAATATACAAATTATTAATATACAACTCCCGCACCAGGATTAATTATTGTGTCGCGGGGGACTTTACAAACATTCAAAGAACGGACACAAAGAACACCCAGACTCAGAACAATAATTTACAGACAACACTCGGCGCTGCAGCGTAGTGGCGAGGTGACCACTTAAACCGCTACGCCATCCCTGCATTCAAACACATGTTTAGAGGAATCTTAATGACTTTTAAAGGCTTAACCCAAGTTACTTACTAGTGCAAACTACTATTTTCTGTTACAGACAGATCATCATGCTCTTGATTTTTAACTTAACTTAGCATAAGCATGTGTTCTTTATTAATATATTATATTTTTTATCAAGTTTAATAGTAGTATTAAAATTAGTACAAAATAAGCTACTACTGTTATTGATCTTCATACTAACTTACGAAGAACTTGAGCAGTAAGTACTACACATGCGGATGTTATATACCCTTATCCTGTCTTAATAAGATAACATTTCAGAAAAGAAAAATTAACAACAACAACAAATTAACAGCATCATTTAGTAAGTGACAAACTACGGAAAACTTTAGCTAAATAAGCTAACGTCACCGTGATTATAATCACTACTGGTAATAATTATTAACCATTAGTGTCTGCTGATATTTAAAACTATTTTCAATTAATTGATTGTCGATGTAAGTAAATTTCACAAATTTATTGTCATTTTGAGTAATCCGAAAATATTTAGAATACTACATATAACGAGGCTTACTGAAAAATAATCTGTTCAAGTTGCGGCACTCGCAAGGCTACGACCATTTATTATTAATCAATCTATTTCTGTTCACCGAAATCGATAGAGGGCTCAAGACCAATGCTAGCTTTATTATCGATGAAAGATATTATATAACCATTTCTGTCCTATAACCTGACAGGCTCTTTGCCAATTGCATGATAAGCCGTTAAATCGAAAAAACCCTATAATATTCTAAACTACATAACATGTATTTCCTGAACTTCATTAACTGCAAAGAGAGTACGCTCTTTTCTTGAACTGTGCACTTCTCCAGAAGCTTTTTGCCTCGCACAACCAGCCTATGGAGCAAATTGTCGCCTGCCATATTTCCGGATCGATACGACCTTCAAACCTTCAAGAAACGAGCGTACTCCTACCTAAAAGGCCGGCAACGCACTTGTGACCCTTGAGTTGCGGGTGTCCATGGGCGGCGGTAGTCACTTACCATCAGGTGACCCGTCTAATCGTTTGTCCCTATCGCATAAAAAAAACTGCAGGTGCCCATAGAATACTTTATAGTATTGCCCTTACCGTTTCACTAGTATTTAGATACGATCTGAGTCTTAAAATAAATAATTTGATTCATGCATTAAAATATACGCCAAGATCCGTCCATATTTAAGTTTTCTTTTTTTTAAGGTGGACAGACGAACAGACGGGTCACCTGATAAGTAACTCTAGAGTCATGAGTGCGCTTCTGGCCTTTGAGGGTGATAAGGGGTGATGCGGGGAGGGGAAAGATAAGTGGAGATGTACACACATATCTTAAAAAAATCGTTTTCACACAGTTCAGTACTTGTGTTTGATTGTGAGATAACTTATTAAATAGTACACGCTCTTCATCATCAAATTATAAAGTAATTTTTCATTTCTCCTGCGTCAGAGCTTGAGCTTAATACGCAGTTATAATATAGATAGTTTTTACAATAATAAACGATAAACATATATTATGTAGTGTTAAATGAAACGTGTCAATATCCTTTAAAGCCAGATTTAAGTAGCAATTGTACAGAATAAACAGACATCAACTATTTACGCTTTTTAATGTTCCCCTTTAAATTTTTAAATGAAAGCCTAAATGCCTGTAAGAAACCATGAAATAAATATAAATATAAAGAAGGTGGCGCTGAGGGTGTTACAACCTCTTACTAAAAAAACATAAGTCTTTAGTTCTAAATGTTTTCATTCAACGTTTAATAAATCGATGAATGACGACAAGTTCTATCGAAAAAGTCCATCACCTTGACATCCCGTACATTTTTGATAGCAAAGTACTGTCGTTCAATTTTACCGTCCATTTCATTTTGCTTAAGAGATGGAAGATACTGTTTTCGCTTGATAGAAATAGAGATACATACTTGACACAAATGGCAATAGCATCTTTGAGACAGTTTTTTTAATGTTTCACAAAGCTGATGCTATCAAACAAACAAATGTCGTTTGACGTAAAATATACGAAGATATGTAATATTTCTAGACATGAACTTGTTTTCATAATAATATTTATTTAATGTACATTATTAATTTAAAACTAATGTATCTCGACGAATTGGTTGATGTGTCTACTTTTAGCTATTCTTAGCAATGTAGTTCCGTACCTTCTGAACTAGTTGAGAGAGTATCTCATACTACACCCATAAAATAGGATAGAGAAATAGAGATATGGAAATATAAATTAGGTAAGTTAGTCACAACATTTACAGAAAGGTTTCACACATTGTCTAGTTGTAATTAATATCCAGAAAGGATTCCATTTTTTTTTATGTGTAAGTCTACCATAATCACTCCACTTTGCCTGATGGTAAGCAATAAATGGAGTCCAATGGTGGTGGTCATCATCCTCATTGCATGTCTAGTCAATGTAGTATGGTGACCCACACTATGGCGGCCTGGTGAGATGCTTTTTCACGCCCCGCTTAAAAGACCCAGGATCAAAGTGGGAAGGAAAAACGTGCGCTGGTAGTGAATTCCAATCTTTCCAGGATCGGCACAGGAAAGAAGAGCCAAACGGCTCTTCTTTCCTGTGCCGTTTCGTTCGGGATTGCATACCTTCGATTTGCAAACGTTGACTCCTCAGGCCAGCACGTGTAGTCCTGTAGAGGAAGGGAGAAGGTGGGACCAATTGGAAGAGCTCGTCAGAACACTCTCCGTGATGTAGGTGATAGAGAACTGCCATAGAGGTGACATCTCTTCGCAACTGCAGGAGCTCAAGAGACTGGGTGACCTCAGGACAGTGTATAATGCGGACTGCGCGTCGCTGCAACCGATCGAGAGCATCAAGCAGATACTGCGCATAGCCATCCCAAAGATGAGAGCAGTACTCCACGTAGGAGCAAACCTGGGTCTTGTATAAAAGACACAGATGCTCGGGCGAGAATAACCGTCTCACCTTGCTCAATACACAGACCTTCCGCGAGGCCGCCTTAGTGACGCTCTCGATGTAATCACGCGGATTGAGATCCCGACAGATGTCCATACCCAGTATACTAAGCCTATCCTGTAGTGGCAGTTGAGTGTTCTGAAGAGTAGGAAGGGGAAGGAATGGAGACTTTTTGTTTGAAAACGCGCACGCCTGTGTTTTCTTGGCGCTGAACTCAACCAGATTCTCACAACCCCATTGAGAGATGCGGCTCAAGACCCGGTCGAGCTCATCGATAACCTCCTGTCGTTTTCCCTCAACGTCTGCTAGCTTGGCAGCAGGATGTCCAAAATATCGCCCGTATACTGTGCTGTCGTCTGCCAAGGGCCAACATGTCATTGATATGCAGAAGGAACAGCTTGGGCAATAGAACGGAGCCCTGAGCCCCCAGCGCTAACCTCCTTGAAGTTAGAGGCCGCGCTGTCGCAGAGAACCCTAATGCGGCGCTTGTGGAGGAAGGCAGCAACCCAGTTGCATAGCTTGGATGGCAGACCAAATGCAGGAAGTTTGGAGAGAAGCGAGCGATGCCAGACCCTATCGAAGGCCTTGGCAATGTCGAGGCTGATGGCCAAGGACTCCCCATGCCTATCCATAGCCTGATCTGATCACCCGTGGATCGGTTCGGCCTAAAACCATATTGCCGAAGGAGTGATCCTCTAGGTGACGGATTAGTTGTGTGTTGATTATCCGCTCGAGCACCTTACAGAGTATGGAGGTGACGGCTATAGGACGGTAATTAGCCGGATCGGAGCGGTCGCCTTTTTTGGGAATGGGTTGGACGTTCGCCTCTCTCCAGGCCTCCGGAACAATTACCGAGGAATAGGACAGGCGATACAAGCGCGTCAGTACAGGAGACAACTCTGGTGCACAGTTTTTAAGAACCACCGCCGGAATACCGTCGGGTCCACTGGCTTTCCGGACATCGAGTGACCGAAGCTCCGCATGGATATCCCTCTGCCGGATGCGAATATCCCGCATTGCGGAGTCGCAAGTCACAATGGTAGGCGGGTGAGCGCCACGGTCGTCTATTCGGGAGTTAGCCGCAATGAGGTCAGCAAGTAGTGTCGCTTTCTCTTGCGGCTCGTGGGCCAGTGATCCGTCAGGCTACTTCAGCGGTGGCAGCGAAGGCTGGCAGTAGTTGGACTGCACGGCTCTGGCCAATCGCCAAAACTTACGGCTACCCGTAGGGTATGCGACGAGTTCTTGACCAAACCGTGCTATGCGCTGGGCATCAGCTCTGATGTAAGCCCCCTTGCATTCCCTAGTGGCTTTGTTAAATAATATATAAAATATACATATTTGAAGTGAAATGAGATTTTTATAATTTAAAACACTATTTATAACTTAAGCTTATTTATATGAAATTTATTTTCATTTGGTACTAGAAATATATCTCATCAAGGTAACACAATATCGATTGTTGGCGGCAGAGGTTTTCAACCACCTTATTCAAACAATGGCTACAATTAATGCCCCCCTCCCCCTTAAGAGGGATTTCCTTTTTCGAGAAATGTGCAAAAGATATCGTAACGATATACACCATCTACTTTCTATTATCTACGTAATTATTTAGTTATTTTCTTGAACACGTCTCCTGAGATATTCTGTTCCTGTATGAGCCTTGTTTAGGGTAAGTGAATAGTGTTTAATACCAATCAGAATAAACTACACTTAGTAAATTCCTTTCTGTCTCCCTTTAGTGACCCGTTACTGTATACTCCGTTAATCACAGGGATAAACTCGACCATTCCAGACTTATTTCGTAATCAGCCACATCTACCATAAAAAAGTGGCTTTGCCCATTTAAAATTACCCAACATTTAGTTTAAAGGAACATTTTTAGTAATTTTTTGATTAAGTATTCCAGTTTCTCTAAATTTGTATTCCTTAAAAGCATTATGTGTTAAAGCTGAGAAATGATAATTGCGAACCAAGTTGAGCTGTGGCTGTACTACATTAGCGGTTTTCGCATGATGAGATAACAAATAGAGAGGCAGCTATGCCTTTCTGTGTGTCAAATGATGAGTTTATTAAACAAAAACATACACATTAATAAACAACTTAAGGAAAAAGACATATTAATTAAAAATACAGTTATATTAAAAAAGGAGTTATATTTTTCAGGTTTCATGTTGATCATTCTTCACTCTCATGGTGGAGTGGTTGTGATTATTGATAGTTAGATAAATTCACTACGGCTTTTTCGAGATTTCTCCTTCTTCCTTCTTCCCTTCTCACACTTTGTAGTTAATTTAACTAGGTCTGTCTATCTGTGGTGATCAGCCGCAACAATGTTCAAGCTCTACTCTTCCTTGTACTACCAGTCATTCCAATGAGCTAACATTGTGGGCGACATGTCCAAATATCTTCAAGATAAATGCCCAAACGATTAAAAGTCTTTGATTGATGCTAAGTTTTTTGGCAGGATTGAAACATTTATACGATGAGCAGTCCATTTTATTCTCAACTAGCGCCTCCAGCATTACATATGAAGGGTCTCAATCCTTTCGCTACATTTATGTATTATTATTCCATGTTTCAGAACCATAAAGAAAAATAGAGAATATTAGGCGTATCTTGGTGTTTTTAGTTATTTTGTGATCTTTCCATGTCTTCGTGAGCTTTTCCACTGCTGATCGTGTCATGGAACTCCTTCTCCATATTTCTTCTTCAAAATTTCCAGTATTTCTCATTGTGGATCCCAAGAATAAATAACACTTTACAACCACCATCATTTTATTTTTATCACAGTTTATCGTGAGGCCGAAGTCGACGTATAAGAAGTCGTTCTATATCGGTTTGCAACATCGCTGGAACTGTGTTAACGTCCGCATACCCAAGATTCGATATCACCCAACCTCCGATTGATATACCCTCGTTCCAGTTTTCCAAAACTATCCGCATTATGTATTCGTTGTAGATATTAAACAAAATAGGGGAGCGAATAAACCCTGTCGAACGAGTTTTGAAGTTCCCGGAGTCCTCGTAAAGTTTCTTAATGAGATATACTAATTGTTGTGGCAAGCCCATTTTCAAAAGTACCCCACAGCTTCCACAAATTAACGGTTGCAAAAACTTTACGAAAATCTACAAAATATTGGGTTATTAAACTCACGCGTTTTTTTATTATTTGTCTTAGGTTAAGAATCTGTTCAAGAGTTCCCTTTCCCATGACAAAGCTGGCTTGTTTTTGATGTTGACAATATTCTATTAAACCACGTTAATGTACGCTTACATTATTAGTCCTAAAAATTACTTATACGTATTTAGGTCAATTGCTCAATGAAAAGTTGCATTTAACACAATTAACACAATTAACTTTTTTTGAAAAGCAGGACAGAAGCGATTATAACTTGAACTGGTTTAACAATATAAATATATGTATATTATACGTAGACTTTTGTACATAGATATTAGATTACATCAGGCCCAGTTTAGAATGTTTTTTTATTGTTAATTTATACGAACAGGCAACTTTAAGTGGCTTTTCTCGTTTGCTAATAAGTATCTTTGAAAATAGGGACCTGAACTAATTTTACCCGGAGTGGGTGGGAGTGTGAGAGGTCCTCGTAAGGGACATCAGATAAACGCTTCAATGACCGGTACCCTGCCTTCCTACTTGTTCACACCACATGTTCGTTGTTAGTCGGTTTGTGGGCTAACAGGATATTATCGTTAGACTCAGCTTAATTTAGAAGTCCATTATTGAGCTTGTGGCAAGTATTTGTGATATAACAAACTACTTGTTGTTCACGATTTCGACCACTGTCAATCACATGTCACTTTTTTTAGGGAGTTATGTTTTAGAAGCGTGTGTAATGATTGCATATTCCATAAATTAATATATGAAAAAGTAATTAAAATAGTTAAAAAGTACTTTGAGTAATGTTACGTAGATAATAAACGCTGCAATTCAGTCTGATTTACTTCATCTGTGCATCCCGTGGGTTTCATAGGTTTGTGAACTAGGACGCTTAGGTACCTTTACATATACAACCTAGCATATAACACAATAAATACATAGATATATAAATATGGCAAGAAAAACATAAAAATCATGGTATAAATTTGAACTTTATTCACTTAAATATAAGATCGCTCTGAAATAATTTTAATCAACTACGCCTACGTCTACAACTACCTACTTTGTAAAATACTTACATAAAGAAAGCTTTTTACTCCCCTAATCTTAAAAAATAATCGAACTTGTTACTCGTATAAAGTAAAAATATCATAGTTATGTGGCATAAAAAGTTCATAGTTATGAATATTATGCACGGTGCCAATGTGTGCTGTACGTGCGCATGTATTGAGTTGGTTTGGAACTAGGAATTACAAACACATCTGGGATTAGTTATAGACACTAGCTTCTCATGTAAAACACATATAACTACATTATGCAACAAACTAAGATCTGTACCTACTAATAAAATTCCATCACCCTAGCGAGGTATTAGATAGGGCCACCTATATACCGTTTACTATGCACTGGTTGACTCGCTGCCTCCTTATGGACTGTCTAGTCTATGGTCTGTCCTCATACGTCTGAAACTTATTTTGATAAATTAAAATCGTTACAAATTAGATTCATAAAATTTTTAGTAGACATAAATACTAAGCAACCTTGTAAAAATACAGACTATGAACAGCTTTTTGGTTTGCAAAATGCTGCCAGTCCATGAGAAGGTATAACCGATGATAGTATTAAGGGTTTGTGGGACAAAAGATAATAATATATTAAAAGTACCCGCTTGTAACAACTATTACGGTGATGACACAGAAACCACTTAGTACCTAAATTGTTCAATAAATTTCCCTCTATTCTCATTAATAATGACCTCACAAAACGAGGGTTTAAAAACAGAGCAAGAAAGTTACCTCTCGGTTGTAATAATATATGTACTTAAGTTAAATAATAGTTGTTTAAAAGCACCG
Organism: Tyria jacobaeae; assembly: GCA_947561695.1. Lineage (NCBI taxonomy): Eukaryota > Metazoa > Arthropoda > Insecta > Lepidoptera > Erebidae > Tyria > Tyria jacobaeae. Next base: position 9,384,669 of record OX387208.1, on the reverse strand, counting down.
AACAAATTAGGAGAATATAAATAGGGAGTCTGATCTGCCAACAAAATTCTACACAGTTTGGCAGATAAGTTATTTTCGAGTTACATATGCATGTCCAAGTCTAATTAATACATTTCATTAAGATAATTAAATATATATATATATATATATATATATATATATATATATATATATATATATATATATATATTATATATATATATATAATATATATTTATATTATATATATATATATATTATATATATATATATATATATATATATATATATATATATATATATATATATATATATATAATTACTATTATATTATATTATTACTATTATATATATATATATATACATATATGTATATATACGTATATGCGGACGAAGTCGCGTTCGTACATGTCAAGTATTTACCTAAAATGTCGTTATTTGAGATTGTTTATATATAACACACTATGAACTACGACTAAAATGTGGATAGTACATAAATTGTTGGGATAACGACATTGTTCGTGGTATTATCCTAATTAAACGCTTAGGAGTAGTAGGCGACAATGAATTCCATTATCTTAAGCAGGTTTGTTTCTGTCCTCATTTTCGGGTTTCTAAGTGTCTTAGTGTTAATTATTAAAAAAAAACACCTTTATTATAAGACCAGGAGGTTATCGAGACATGGAATTTTCATATTGTAGCGAGTTGGTAAATGCAGTCAGGCCAGCCCCTATAATGAAATGGTTCCATCCCCCATTAGGAGAACAGAAATGTCTTTAATTAACACTTCGAGCTCTTTCGCTCTATTTTTAAATGGAAGCAAAAGGCAACGCAATTATTAAAATCTTCAAGTGGAACTCATTTTATAACATTGTACTTTACAAATCGTTTTGTGTTTTATTAGAATTGTACCCTTTGTCGTTTGTCAGGAGACATAAAACCACAAAATAATGTATTCATCTTATGTTAATTTGAAAAGCGCTAATGTCTTTTATCCCAATCATTTGCTTAAATCTCGAATTAAAGTTATAATTTTAAGTTTTCATAAAATATGACATATTAGGCTAGTAACACTAGTAAATTTAAATTAGCAAATTATATACTTTTGGTTTAGCCTTCTGAAATTGAATTTCATTGTTTAATTTACCCTGGTGAATGAAGGAAAACCATAAATATACTAGTGTAGCGTCTGTTTTCTTGTATTTTATTTACTTAACTAATTTTGCGTTATTTCAATTTTTTAAGGCGATTTTACTATTTATAAGTTTATAATATCCTTTTTGGATATTGCGAAATATGAAAGTTATTTAATGGTGTTTAGATACACTTAATATAATATCCATTCAAAGTGGAGACCGTACATAAACCGCGATTCCTCTTTGTGATCCTCTGTCGCTCGTTTTCCTTCCCTTGCACCGATCAATACCCCTCAAGTACAGGAGCCGGATTAATGTCAGTAATTACAAGACTGTGACGTCAGCAGTGTGTCAGTTTCCGCACCTTCAAAACCTTTATTTCAAGTCTCCCATGATTCACCTCACGATTTAGGTGTTTTATTCTGTATCTATTAACATTTCCTAAGAGACTGTTAAAATATACTGCGGTGCTGGCTTTTAAAAAGCAGTATGAGTAAAAAAGCGGTTTCAAGAAAACCACGATAAACTTTTTGACGCTGTATTTTTTTTAGTAATAAATTTGTATTAGTCACTTTTTATTGCCACGAGATCTTAGAGACAACAAAGATCTAATTTTAGATAAAATAGTTTATTTAGTTGTTAAAATAAAAAATATAAACGATTTTTTGTCAAAATCTTAACAGTTCCTGCACGCAAAACGATGCAGAATAAGATGCAGTAAAAACATTTGAAACTACAAATGCCTTTGGTTTGCTTGCTGTTTTGCAGACTAATTGACAGCATACGACTTTCTTTACTGCATTTTAAATTGCGTCTTGAACTAATGGTCTGTGTAGTATATGCCAAATTTATTAAATTACCAGTATGTTTTATGTAGGAGTTAATAAAAAATATTGGATATAAAGCGTTTGGAACACATGCAAATAAAATGACTTATAAGTTTACTTAGATCACAAATAGAAATTTAACAAGTTACACGAGATTTTTCACTTCTTTCTAGGTACATGAGACCTATAAATAAATAGAAAAAAAATATAAGGATTCCAAAATAACATAAAAGTAAATATAACATAATCAATAACATTAAAAAATAACATAAAGGTAAATATAACATTATCACATAAAGGTAAATATATAATAACATAATCAAATTAAAAATATAGTCATGATAATATACCATAATTCGCTACCAAAAACAACATAAATCACAAAAAGTAGATACTGTTTATTCAGTATAAGTATCAAAAACAAACGTTTCTGTTCTCTGTTTCCGTTTTGTTTATGTCTTATTTATATTTTTTACTATTGTTATTTATATTTTAGGTGTACATTACAATTTTTCTAAAAAAAATATTTTTTAATAAGATATTTACTGCGTTTTACTTGGTAAAATGACTGGTCATTGTAGACGTAAGTGCTATGACTGTATTTTAGTTAGTATTAATATTGTAATAGACATGCAATGTTGAGTTACTGCTTTCACAAACTTGGTTTTTTATCGTGAAAATCATCGAATCAAGAGTTCGGTTACATCACTGTGTTCTTTATAGCGTGCCCGTTAAAACTCAATATTCAACTAAAAACACCAAAAAATCTGTTACTGCGTTTTAGGGCTTGCACGGCACTGTAGGTTGAATATTGAAAGCGGTAGTACTGCTATCATCATTGTATTTACTATACGTCTCCTACGTAAATATGTATTGGTGACGTAATTAAATAGTAGGAAATTCAATTGTAAGAGTATGTGTTCCCTTCTAATTGTATTCACTCCTTGTTCAAATGAATAACGATTCACTTTGCAGTAACACCGGTATGTACTGGTAAACACACACTTTCTGGATATCGCGTTTAAATTGCGGTAGCCGAATTACTAGCGCTGAAGCAATCGAAACAAATTTCCATAATACAGACGAAGCGGTTTATATTACCGCAACGATACATAATTCTGTATATGTAAAGCTATCAAGGTTTAAGGAGTGAGTAAAGGAAACCTTTAAGAACTAAGTAATGATATTTATTGTGTCTTGACCTCCTTTATTTTTTTGCAGATTACAATTATAATTATATTTTAATATATTGTTTGTGATGCAAATATGACCAAAGAACTTATAAATTTAAGGCATATGTATGTTATTACACTCTTATTACATTCTTACGTATTTCATAGGTATGCTTTGAATTAGTGGAAATAACTGCTTGTTTCTAGTAATCTTTACTACCTATCTCTTACTAAAACACAGTACACTTTATGCTTATCACGGTGGAGGGAAAGCATGCAGGAGGCAGCGTAAATAGTTTTTTTAGCTCAGGACGACTATCTTCTCTCATATCTAACCTCACCTCACTGGGTCTAAGTCTAAAGTAACGTTTTTCTGTCTATTCTAATTCGACTTGTTTTTACACACCACTGAATGTTATATTTGATACTATTATAGCTTATGATAAAGTTTTTGGCCACACACTGACTGTTTTATTACAGTGACAAAAACAAAATAAATAGTATAAATAAAATTGCGGGAACTTCGGTAAATGGAATCAACTAAATTATATTTTTATATTACCTTTCCAGGAAACATAATAATATAATATTAATAATAAAACTGTTTTGCTGTACACCGGGTTAATAATACCATTCTATTGACTATACTATTTATATGACTTAAAACACAATTGGAGGCCTTATCGAGGTTATTGGGGGCACGGGCAGTTTCTGGTCGAATTTGATACAGGAGATACATAATAGATACCTACATATAATATAGAATCGCAAACCATAAGAATTAATATATTTAAAGGTTGTATAAGTGTAGCTCTTAACAAGAACATAAAAGATATTTTGGAGAGCCATGCCAAGGCACAAATGGACCGGCTCGACCAGTGTGATAGAGTTGCGAAAGATTGCGGGGAAATGCTTCCCGAAATTACTGAGGTTTCCAGAGGCCCAACTCACTCTCTCCTTTTTTCCTTTTTCTCATCTCCTCATCCCCCCTTTTCTCTTTCCCCTCCCCGCACATCCCTATCATACATCACCCTCAAAGGCGGGCGGCACACTTACGACTCTTGAGTTGCAGGTGTCCATGAACGGCAGTTGTCACTTACCTTCAGGTGACGCGGCTGTTCGTTTATTATATAAAATGTGTTACAAAAAAAATTAAGTTGAAGAAAAGGTGTTAGTATTTTGCAAGGTAATATAGCCTTTGCTAATTAAAAAAGAAACATAAACAAAGGATTTGTATATAAGGTTCGTTGAATGTGTCATTATCAGTATCAAATTATCGAATGATCTTGAGTGTGTCTGACACGTTATTTTAAACAGAATGGAGTTTGAGGATAATAAGATATTGTAAAGAAGAGAAGAATGTGGGTATTCCGGAGAAGGCGTATGGATAAACACTTGAGCCTGGTGCGACATGATTATATTTGCGAAGTCCAAATACAAATCTTATACAGAAGTTCTGAAGACTCTCAAGTTAGTGAAGATGATTCTTGGTGAGATCAGGAAAACTTATTACGTATACATTACTGAGGATAGGGAAGGGAAGGGTCTGGGCAAGCTCAGGTTCCGTGGCAATAGGCGAAAAATCATTCAAGTCAATTAGTCAAGCATTTATCAATATAGATTGAAAGATTTTTTACTATGTTAGTGAATTCGATGTATGTGCCATCGCAGGGAACTTGGGAAGTAGTGACCAGTCAGTTCTAGATATGAGCCTTTAACAACAATGACCTGTGTCTTTCCTGGATTAACTTGAGTACATTACATTTACTTCATTTACATGTTTTAGGCATATAACTGTTCACAGTGTTATCATATGTTCCTTCAGGATATGGGACATATTTGTTATAAGCTATATCTATATACATATATAAATATATATTTCAATCAATCTATTTCATCAATCTCAATCAATTCAATCAGTTTGTTAATAAGCATTTAAAACAAAAAGGTTAGAGAGAATTAAATAGCTCCTTATTTTTTTTTATCACGGCATTTCAGGCATTTGTTTGTTTGATCTGAAAATATTGGTGCAACCACATTTCTGTAGGACGTCCAGTAAACAAAGTTTTATGGCGGGTTTTGCTTTAACTTTAAATATACACCGAGCCGGTAGAGTTTCGTTCACTACAGTTATAAAGATCCCCATTTCCATGAGCTTGGTAATAAAAAGGTTTTCAAGAGACTGTAAACTTCGGAAATTTGTGGAGTAGATCGAAGAGGGTTTTTACTTTTTCTAATAGATCATTTAAAACATTCACACTACTTTTTTTATTAATGACGGGAATTCAATCTATGCCTAGTACTGAACTTTGGTTTTGTATTAATCTTGTTTAAAAAATATCACGAGGACCGTTACTCTAAAAAACATTTGTTTTACATAGCTTTTAGACAGTTAGTTGAAATAAATTATTATTTAATTAGTTTTACAAGATCTTTAACAGTATAGGAAAATATAAATTAAACATGAACTCCTATTACTACATTATACCTAGGTCTTAACATATCCTATTTAGGGTTCCACTTTGTGCACATATCACCAACCTCGTCCCTTATTAAACCTTTTTCAATCAGCGACGCAAGACTAAGTATGCAAACGCAAAAATAAGTTATGTCCTTACCTAAATCAAATTGCATTTTAGATACTATAAGCTCAATACAATCTCGCTTCTATCTTATTTATGAAACTACTTACTGCCCACATTGTCCACCAAGTAACCGGCTCGATTATGTTAATCATGACACATATGGAAATTACATTCTGGATAATTCTATGTATTATAATCTCGTCTGAGACACACGAATATTCTTAGAGAGTCATTTTACTGTATATGATTAATATTCTCCTGACTCCGAATCTTATATACACATAGACGACATGTACCTGCTTTCTCAATAAAAGATAAACTTATAATATATAAAGACATATTGACAGTCATTGATCAAAGCTTCGGAGCATAAGTCCATTATAAAAGATGAGCAGACAACAATTATGAATTTGTCAATTTGTAAAGATAGTATGACACATTTTTCTAGGCGGCATTTAATGTATGTTCGGAGATTACGGTACTAAAACCCTTCTGAGCATTAAATCGCCTCAAATTGTTTCTTCTAACGAAACGAATTCTATCTTCGTGCAAATTCCAATCATTCCTTTAATCGATTTTGGTAACATGTTTTGTTTTAAAACAAATAATGATAGTAATAAAAACGTTTATTTTCAGACCCATCCCTATTCCATTGCTATTCCATTTTAGGTAGGAGTACTCTCTTTTCTTGAAGGTTTGAAGGTCTTATCGGTTCGGAAATACGGCAGGCGACAATTTGTTCCATAAGCTGGTTGTCCAAGGCAAAAGCTTCTGGAGAAGCGCACAGTGGTGGAGTGCCAATCGTCCAGGTGATGGGATGGATATTTTGTCGCTTAGGATGATGGCGGAAACCTGCAGCCGGTATAAGTCCGAACAATTCCTCTGAACACTCCCCATGATACAAGCGAATGAGGATACAAGAGGATGCGAGTCGCTCTCCGTTGAATGCGGTCAAGAGGGAGAAGCTGGTACTGGGGTGCACCTGCATAGAGATGAGAACAGTATTCCATGTCCGGCCGAACCTGCGCCTTATAAAGTTGCAGGCGGTGGACCGTAGTAAAATACTGTCTCGATCTGTTTAGCACACCAAGCTTCTTCGAGGCTAATATGGCCTTAATCTCTAAGTGATCGTAAAACTGGACTTGATATATCGACGCCAAGGATTCCGATACTGGCTGATGCAGTTAGGGAAGTTCTCTCAAATTGAGGTGATACGACCAATGGCATCTTTATAGCGGTGAACGCGCAAACCTGTGTCTTCCTTTGTTTACCCGAGAAATGTTAGCGCGGCCGGTGTAAAGGGCATCACTCGTGCTATCGTCCGCATAGCAATGGATGCTGCTAATCTGCAGCATGTCATTGATATGCAGGAGAAACAGCGTGGGTGATAGCACACAGCCTTGTGGGACACCAGAATTAACAGACTTGGAGTCGGAACGTCCACCGTCAACAACGACCTTGATGCTTCTGTCTGTAAGAAAACTGGTGAGCCATTTGCACAGTTTCTCGGGTAGCTTCTCAGTAATTATAACACCTAAAAAATGGCTTCAATGACATTATGGGCGATGAAACAATATCGTTTGTTTGAATACTTTATTAACTAAATAAAATTTAACTGTAATTAACATAAATAACACCTTAATGTCCAATTTACATTTATGTAAATCGCCTATTATTACAGAAATTATACCTTATTTAAAATTTATGTACGTTATATTGTTGGTATTATTTTTTACCCGCGGTTTCTCCTCTCCGTCTCGAAATTAACTTTCGCCTAAAGCACACTTTGTCATAATTATTTTTAAATTAATATATCCTTGTTCATGTAGTTAAAACCTTATAAGACTCAAATCAAGATAAAATTTGTTGTTCGTAACTTATTACTTATAACCTGTTCTCCTTATCATTTAATCCCAAAAATTACAAATTACCCGCTTGAAAATTGTAGTCCAATAATCGAAATCACTCTTATTAAAACAATAGTTTATTTATGTGTTTATAGTAATGTATATATGTATATTTCATATCAAGATTTATAAAAAATGCAGAGTTGTAAAAACATCAATATGATCTTATTACAACACTGCATTGTTGGTGAACTAGTCCTTTTAGTTAACTATCCTGCGCTCCACTACGGTAGCTATATTTTCCAAAGATCATCACTCTCACTTTGGACCATGGACAGAACCCTGGCCTCTAGCGAGAGCCTTCCCACACCAATAGCCATCACGAGTTCGTGTCGCGGTTGCGCCCACGCTGAGCACTCCGCTAGGGTGTGGAGTGCAGTATCCTCGTGACAGCCTCCGCAGTGGTGGCACGCTGACGTTGGCTCCCCGCCCATGCGACACAGGTACTTACCGAAACAGCCGTGACCGGTGAGCACCTGTGTCAGCCGGTAGGAGAGGCTAGCATGTTGCCTCTCCAGCCAATCCTCCAGAATGGGTCTTATCGTGCCCTGCGCTTGGCCGCTCATGCCGTTCCTTCCACTCACTCTCTCTCTCTTTCCCGAGGCACGGGTCTCAGGTTTCGCTCCAGCGCTTCCTTGCGCCACAGGTATAATGCCGCAAGGACTTTGGCATCCAGATCCCAGGGGGCAGAACCGGCTAAGATACAGGTACAAACGAGATAGAGAAACCAAATGATTTAATTCTTTCAGACTTAAATCTGTATATGTTAAAATGTCAAATGCTTTATCAACAAAAATTGTGTCTTTAATCTGTGAGGTTATTTTTAGGTTTTTTGATATTTCTAGGATTGTTAAAAGTCTTCCGAAGATATAAAACGTCATTTTCATAGCAAATTTTCTATAATTCATTTAACAAAAATAGATAGGTGCTTCTTGTGAGCTGTCAATGGGGTCTAGGGAGTTGACTGACTCGACTATAGAGACTCAAGTTCGCAATAACACTCTTTTAATAGCTTTAAGCGCAAGACATATCTAGCAGTTTTACTGTGATTTTGCAAATGTCATGATGTGCTTATAATATACATGTTTGAGGTTATAAATGTTTATTATATTTAACATTACATTACTGTTGCCTTAAACACGCGAATGAAATGTATTTTGCCATTATGAAGCGGGCTATTACTTTCTTATGTATCATAATAAAGTTTGATTTGATAACAAAGGTTGTACAAAAACAGACGTTGTTCTCCGTAGATTTATTATTATCTATATTTCTATAATATAGATTGGCCTAAGAGTGAAGATTTACTGAAATTTGCACATATTATATCTCTTATGTAATGACATTCATCCATTATCTTCATTCGTAATCAATTTGCCCTAGTGCATTAACTTTGCAAGATCAAAACGAGCCTATTAGTATTACCCTAGGTCTAGTAAGTCTATTTTTATTCTTCATTTGGTTCATGAAAAAAAGCAGGAATAAAAAACATTTACATGCTTTAAAAGTTTTTTGACACAATCATGTCACTTTCACGTTTTAACCTCTGAATAAACGATGTAAGGATGACTTGAAATGGTTCAAATATACTTCGCGATATAAATGTATGTATAAAAGCACCTATTCTACCGTCAATCGCCTTTGAGGTTTCATACATTTTACTAGTATTAACTAGTCTATTCTATTAACTAATCTTATTTTTGCATTGCTTCAATATTTTTGAACACGATGTACGACTCCGCAGTCACATGCTTAAGTACTCTTCTTTTAATGAATGATGAGAGGTTGACACAAGTCTACGTCGGGTACGTCGTACGTCGGTAAATACTTCTTTATATAAATGTGTTGAAGCTTTTAAGTTTATACTGTAAGACACCTTTCACGTGTACGGGCGGCTCAGGATAATGATATGTATAAATGCTACACATATACACACCCGTGTGCTGTATTTACTAAAGTTACAGAAGGATGTCAATATTTGATTACCCGCGTCGCTTTTATATGTAAGATGTATTATCGCAATAAAATGCGGTTTAAAATAAGAAGCCTCATTTATAGTTCTTTGCCAAAAATAATATAAAAATAGTTTCTTTGTCATTGGATTTAGAAAGTTCAATGGATCATAACTATTATAAATGAAAAGTATCATTCATTCAGTAATTAGGGCAATGAACTATTTTTCTATAAATATATTAAGGTACCTATGTTACCCAGTAAAAATTAAAAGCCTGATCTTTAAGACACCGATAATGATTCTACACGTTTTTTTATAGTTGTCAAAAACTTTGAACTCATATAATATTAAAATGTTCGTTTGTGACTGTCTTAAATATCGATAATATAAAATATATATAAGAAATATCAGATGGATGAGTATCAACTTATACACCAGAAATGAAAGTACCTACTTTTAGATTCGTTTTAGTACGAAACTCGTAATGACTGAGCTACTAAGTTTAGTTTGCACTTGACAGGTTTTTATTTTCTAGGTCCATCCTGGCTATGTATTCGCACTTCCTCCGCTCCTAAGCGACTAACGTGATATTAGGTATATAACCTATATATACACTCTCTATTCAACAACATCTTTTGTTGTTCTATGTGTATTCGCTATGCTTTCATTTCTTTTTTTTTTTTGCAACATATCTAAAATTAGACATGTTGAATATTTCTACCTATAGGTCCGGAACTCTTATCTGACTATTTTCCGTGCTTGAAATTGAGGGCCTTATTCTTTCACCCACTTCGGTATATATATCACCTGTCACACACTTGATATTAATTTAAGTACTTTCCTACCGTTTATACGATTATTATTAAATTTACTTAATAACATAAATTATTAAAATATAATTAAATAATAATTTATTATAAAATCTATTTCAACTATTCTATTTACAACGCACTACATCTATTTTCAATTTTGCAATAAACATACATATGTTAAAGGTTAGTACCATATTATGATATCATTGAGTATGTAGTACAGATACGTCTAGTAGAGGTATTTTACAAAATTCAAAATTATCCTTCAAGGTATCTGAATGTATCGCGAATTAGACTTAAATATCACATTGGATACACAAAGCTATAAATTCTGCTCAAGTCTTCTAGGTTAGTGTCGTAACGTGTTTTCTATACACATAATACCAATCTAGTCATTACACAAAGAGAATATTATTTATGTACATGGCGGAGAGCTAGAGCCGGATGCCAAAATGATTGATTTATTGCATCGATGCGCCTGCTTATAGGGAGTAATCATAATAAATGTTCCATAATATCCTGATACGACACTGACACTGAGAAAGCACTATACCTTTTCGTATATTTTATTTATGTTAGGTTGTAACCCAGTATCAATAAAGTGGTTTCTCAATACTGAATACATTCACCAATGTGAAAGATTCGTACAAAATCTAAGACACTAACATCCTGTCGTGTCAAGAGGTCATAATGACTCATGTAGTTATGTGACAAAGTTATATTTTAAACGTCAGATAATGATAATTACAACAAACGATTGATAATATGTACTTAAAGAATTATTTTTTTCTGAGCCACACAAAAAGTATTATCGTGGTTGGTAGCTATAAAACAGTATATGATTGATAGCTACCTGAGTACATATTGTTTGACAGCACATGGAATGTCTCTCGAAATCTCTGTGTGTGTTATTAAGCAACCGAATAAATCATTATTAAAGATACAATGTTTATTTCATTGATATGAAAGTTGGAATAGGCTTTGAAAGTCACATCCGGTCCACGAAAATGCGATCCCTCGTCCCTCTCTCGCTCGTAAATCACTGGCTCTTATTACTCCGTGACGTCCCACTGATGATCTTAATGATCTACAGCAAACAAAGCCGAAAACGTCATTACTGCATCCCATGTCTCATGCCAACTACAAAAATCATTAAAATGGTTGTTGATAAAGGAAATCATAATACTATAACACAATTTAATTAAAGGTACTTTTTACGTCGTTAATTTACAAACTTACGTACTATTTACATACTTGATAATTATTCTTTACTAAATATTTAACACTACAACAGATGTTTTCAAATTTCTTTCAATAACGAACAAAACAATAAACTGTGTCACTTATGGTTCACTTTTGCCTGAAGTATGTTAAATACGTATAGTATATGAATGTAAATGTTAATGGGAAAAATGCTTGCATAAGCTGTTATACATGCCAACTTTTACAATTTAAATAAAACCACTGGCTATAAAAAAATACTATGTTCTAGCACTTATAAATGTATTGCTAAGTACTTTTTGTTTCTGTCGTTCCAGTTTACCTAAATAATATGTAGTTTTACATGAATCATTTTGATAAGAACCGTTGAATGCTTCATGGACCCAAAGGAAATGATGGCTGTATAATTAATTGCTATATCAGAATATCAGAATACAATGAGTACGTTATTAAAATATTTAGATGACTGATGACCTTACTATAAGTTTTAGAACTGTGAGTGCCTTGTTGTGTAGCTACTTTCATTTGCTCCAAAATGAGAGCCACACAAATTCTTCAAAAAAGCTGTACTAAAATGTTTGCTGAATCTTGACGTGCATAAAGCCAGTGTACGGTACGGATACGGTACTGAAGTGATTTTAAAGCGAGCACAGCTGAGTAGCCCATATTAATAGGACTAATACTAATTTGACTCTCATTGGAGACTGGCAAGGTCAAGCCTGTTGCCATCACGTCCATAATATGCAAGATTATGGAGAGTGTATTGAAAAACCGTTTATTGACATATTTACCTTGATACCAACGAGCTCCTCAGTGACAGTCAACACGGTTTTCACAAAGGACGCTAAGGCTTTTGACCGGGCCTGGTACAGGGGTCTTACAAATAAGCTTCCAGCTAATGGCATACCCTGCTGATTTCTGGGTTTGGAAATCTGATTTCTTGAGGTAATGATGATGCTGCTTATCCGACTCTATGGCAATCAATGCTAGGGTATCTCAAGGATCTCTTCTCTCTGCAATGATCCTGCTCTACATTAATGACCTTCTGAGGAAAGTGTTGTGGAAAAATATGTTTCCAACGCACGGGCAAGTTCACGTGAGATTCAGCTTTCAAGAGAGTCCATGATTAATCGAGTTAATTTGACATTACAGGGGGTGTCCGTCTGGGGTGTCGCCAATCTTGTTTGGTGTCTTTTACCCTACAAAAAAAGAGGCGTGTCTCTTTTCTGCAAAAAGGAGTACTTTTTAGCTTGCATCCACTTTCCAAGGTGTATAGCATTCCGATTACTGACTTCTTGGCATCATTGTCACGTCAAGGCTTAACTTAGGCCAACACATCAAGCACACTAGCGGCTTCCAGGAAAAAGGGTCATTTTAAAGGTCCAGGGGTACTTCAGCTCTGAACAGCTGCTCAATCTCTGTACAAGTTCGATTAAGTTAAAATTCAAGTTGTTGTTCTTGCATGGAGTAACAGCAGTCACCTTTTGTATTTCTCAACCAAGTTTCACCGTATAGCTCTGGACTCAGTTAACTTAAAAGCCCGCAGGCTTATAAAAGACAATATGCTCACGTTCATTTCTGTTACTCTCGCCCATCGTCCTAAAGTCACCGAATTATCGTTTTTTTTTGTAGGATTCACTTTGGTGAGTGTGCGAAGACTCTCTTCAAATGCATCGAACCCTCTCCATTCTTTTCTTGGACTAGAAGACGCAGGCTGGGGTTCCTCTCGTCGTTGAAACTCCTAAAAGTCGAACTAAACGCTTTCTCCTTTTTGGTTCTAGTTGCTAAGGTTTTTACTGAACTGCCTGTGAATATATTTCTAGAGAACAACAATCCCGGACCATTCAAAAGTAGAGGAAATAGGCATACACGATTTTACACACATGTGTGTTTCTTCGAGGCCTGACTAGTTGAATAGTGTATAATACCGCATATACTTTATCACATGTAATAAGTTAATAAGTAACTTAATAAATATTAAAAACAATACCGAATGCATACAAATGGCTAATTAGATCAGAAAATTGTACATCCAGATGCTACTTTACTCACATAATTTTCCGGATAAATAGAAGAGAAAGCCTAATTATGTAGAGGTATATACAGCAGAATACCACACGTCTTGCACAAATACATTCATCAAGATTTGATAGCAATTGAAAATTAAGAAACAAAAGTATTAACTCAAACGGTAATGTTAAATTTTTATAATGACCCGATTAATTGTAGTTGCAAATCAGTGAACTTTTTAAGTATGCATAGAATAATTTAAGGCAGTGTGTTAAATGTAGCAAAATGTAATGAAAAAATTAACTGGCTCGTAGTTTTGATTATGTTGTTCTCTTCTCCCAGGATCCACCCAAGTTGCGGACAGTACACTCCTTGAAGAAGTATGTATAATTTTTTATATTAATTTTAAGTTTGTGATATAGATTAAGAAGTTTAATCAAAACTAGCCCTTTTTAGAGTTAGGAAACGATAACTAATCTTACCTACTGCAAATTAAAGAATAAATATCATTATTATGGATTATTAAAGTAAAACACGCGTGCTTTTTAGGTTTTACACTTTTTAGTTTTAGTTAACACTTGATTTTTATAAAACTATATCTACTCATAAAAATCCGTATTAAAAAAATAAATAATGCGTATTGAAAAAACACTCAACAAATTAGTTTTGTCCATTTGTTATAAAGGTGAAGAAATACGGTCATCAATCTTTTAAATCCAATAACTTAGAGTAGCGATTAAAAAATAATGTATTATTGAAAGATGAGAGTTTGAAAGAAAACGAATTAATATTTTACATTACAACCTTTTTCTTCCTCTGTGAAAATAAGCACTAGGGCTGAATAAAAATTGAAGAGATTTTTTTATTCCTGTTTTTTTTTTATCGAGAGATTAAAATTTATAAAATATCAAATACATAAAGCTCACAAGCTATTTAGATTAAGACTAAGACCCGGTAGGTTGTTTTCGACAATTTGAAAAAAAAGGAAAAGTTAACAATTGCTAAAGGAACAAACTTAATCAAACTGTTTTCGAGTTCAAATCTTATTAATTGATTCGCTAATTGAGTGCAGCTCGTGAGGCACATTGTCGACAAAACCACAAAAGATTAAAAATAATAATAACAACAATGAATTGGCTTTCGCTGTGAACATTATACTGGGATCCATTTATGATTACTGGCGGGACTATTGTTACCAATAAACCATATATAGTAGTGATAGACCGATTAGGGGGTAGACATTTTTTAGTCTCACTCGGTATGTAATTATTAAGTACTGGGGGGTTATTTAATTTTCTGCTTGAGGTTCGTTTGAAGAAACCCATTAAAGAGATACTTATTACTTATATGACATTTATTGTCTTTCCTCTTCTCAATCAACGTACTTGATTACTTAATAATCTTAATAAATCCGTGATTAAAATAAATACTTTTGACGTTGCAAGACAGATAACGATAAGGATAACGATTTATCATTAGGGCCTTCACCACAGTTTATAACGTAGGTTTAAAAAGAAAAAAATAAAGTTGTAAATTTTGGGTGCCTAAATCACCAGCGTTATTAAAATTCAGACAATGTATACTATTATTTTGTCTAATACGCAAGTTATTATTATCTCTCCACGTATGTTCAGGGACGTCAACAGTGCGTACGTGTGGATAATTCGTTTTCGAGTTGGTCATCTCTGCACCGGCGTCCCTCAAGGCGGTATTCTTCCACCACTATTGTTCTCAATGTTTATAAATCTCATAACTCAAGATCTTCAGTGTGCGTATCACCTATATGCCGATGACTTGCAGCTGTATACACAGACCAGCGTTGAAGACATATCTCAAGCTATCAATAAAATAAACAAAGATTTGGAGCACATAAAATGTTGGTCGATGAGGTTTGGCTTATCCGTTAAACCTGCCAAGTGTCAAGCGATAACCGTAGGCAGCAAAAGGATCATGTGTAGGTTAGACAGTACTTCAATCGCACCTGTAGTTTACAATGATTCAGTGATACCCTTAAGCCCAGTGGTTAAAGACCTTGGTCTACATATTGACTCAACCCTAGATTGGCGTGCCCAGGTAACTCATGTTAGCCAGAAAGTGACTGGAACTCTCCGTGCCTTATATCGGCTAAAAAACTTTCTTCCCTTTAAAACTAAAACTATCCTAATGCAATCCTTAATCATTACTATAATCAACTAAAGTGATGTCTTTTATTTCGACCTGAATGCAGACCTTCCAAACAAACTAGACCAGCTTTTCAGTAGCTGCATTCGATTTATTTTCAATCTTCGCAAGTATGACATTTATGGAAATTAAAGCAGACACGTCTGCTTTACGTTCTTAAATAAAATGTCTAAATAAAATTCTCGTTTCTTAACTCCCCATCTCCCCCTTCCTATTTAACTCCCTACCTTCGTTTTTTGTGCTCTAATCATGATAGAAACCTTCGTTTCATAAACAATAAACTTCTCTTATGTCCCCCTCATTACTCAGACTTCGTAAACTCTTCGTTCTACGTGCAGTCAGTTCTTCTCTGGAATGCTCTTCCACTCGAAATCAGGATGTCCACTAATCGTTTTACATTTAAAAGAAGGGTACGCGATCTCCTTCCAAATGAATTTACAGAATTGTCGCAGTGTTAGCGTATGATTCGATGAATGAATGTTGAATTTATTGTATTTGTATCTGTATGGGTGTGTTTATTTATATGTATTTGTATATTTGTGTGTGATTTACTGGTATATTATATTTGAGTAATCCAATCCCATTACATCATTGTACACCTACTTATAATATTACCTTTAGAATATGTAAATGTGTCTATATATATATATATCTTCATTACCCTCACTTAGTTATGCGTTTTTGCACCTATCACTTTTATCTCTGCAACACCCCAAGGTTGACTGGCGGAGAATGCCTTAGGCATTAAGTCCGCCTGTGTACGATATATGCATTAAGATTTTAAATAAAAATAAAAAAATATATGAAATTATAAATTTGCTCCAGGCTATTACGGATATTAACTTTTATGTTGTGCCGATGTTCGCTATCCCTAAAGAAGCTATTAATAAAGCAGTAAGTATGTTTATTATAACGTGTATTTATTACATAAAACATCTTCTTAAATTAAGCTCCCATAAACTCAATAGAAACATCCCAATTAGCGGATATTGTACTTTAATTTTAGGTGGCGTGTTGCAGATATTGGTATTCTAATGATCTGATTATAATCTCAAGTGCATAATGTGCATATTTATTCTACACAAAAGATCCATACTTCGATCCGCTTAAGTAAGATGTGACATTTTAAGCAATGTTCATTAAATGCCAAAAATTCACAAAATCCAGGATTTTTTAAGACGGGGAAATTCTTGAGGCAGTTTTCAAGCTTTTGCAACACTGGGGCACTTGAACAGTACTTTGGAAAATGCAGAGTCCAAATAGGATTAAAGTTTTCACATGAATCAACGTGACACAAGGACTTTTTAGTGAGTGTTTCTTTTCGTTTCAGGTTGCCGGATAACCTTAGAGCTATAATATAATCTATTTTTATTCTATTAAATTAGTCTTTTTGTTAGATAATTAAAAATATAAATAGTATAATAATATATATTATATAATATAATATCTTCGTGGTCAATAGACGGCGATGGCTATTTGCCTGGTGGTCTAGTGGTTAGTGACCCTGACTGCGGAGCCGGAGGTCGTGGGCTCGATTCCCACACGGGATGAAAATATTTCATATTGTATTGTCATATTTGAGGACGAAGTCAAGATTGTTCCTGTTCAGTATATACTTTAAATGTCATTATTTGAGATGCATTATTTGAGATGCATACATAACACACTATGAACTACGACTAGAGTGTAGATACATAGTTCATAATTATTTGGGATGACAACATTGTTTGTGATATTATACTTATTAAACACTTAGAGATAATAGACGTGTCCTCATTTCTCGGGTCTCTGAGTGTCTCAGTGTTAATTATAAAAAAAAAAAAAACATTTATTATAAGAGCCGTAGGTTTTCAGGACATTTTTGCATCATCCGTTGCGTGTTGGGATATGCAGTCAGGCCAGTCTCTATAACAAAATATCTCGGTCGCCTATTAGGAGAACAGAAATGTCTTTAATTAACACTCCAAGCTCTCTGTTTTAAAAAGAAAGGGCCAAAGCAATTAGCAAAATCTTCAAGTTGCAGTAATTTTTGTGTGGATTTTGTACAGAACTCATTTTACAACACTGTATTTCAAACCCTTTTAACGAAAAGCGCTTTGTCTTTAGTGGATTATTGTTATATTTTAAACCTTTGTCGCTTTTCAGTAGACACAAAACGATAAAAGAATTTTACTCTCTCATTTTCATTTGAAAAGCGCCAATGGTTATCACTATCATTCGCTAAACTTGAAAAAAAATAAATTGTCACGGCTTAATTTAAATTTGTAAATGATATACTTTTGGTTTAGCCTTCTGAAATTGAATTTTACTGTGTAATTTACCATGGTGATTGCGTGAACAGCCTTAGAAGTAACAGCTTAATTTTTTGACAACCCAGATTCTTCACTGTGATCCTCTGACTCTAGTTTTTCTTCGTTTGCCCCCATCAATAACCCTCTAGTTCAGGCGCCGGAATAATGTCACTAATTACAAGACTGTAATGGAAGCAGTGTGTAAGTTACCGCACCTAAAACATTTATTTCACGATTTATGAAAGTTTTTTATTCAGTATCTATTGATGATATTCTTAGACGTTATTCAAATATAGGTTTAATATTGAAGCGGTAGTACTACTTTTAACATTGTATTTACTGTACGTCTTTTAATAAAATATATGTATGTTGGTGACGCAATCAAACAGCTCATATTAATGACGATTGGTTTTTCGAGTAACACCGGTATGTACTGCCAAACACACATTTACTGTGCAGTAAATCGCGTTTAATTTGAGATAGCCGAATTACTAGCGGTGAAGCAATCGAAATGCAATTATACTACTACTACTTACTACTACCACTACTACTTTGTTTAGTCTCTGCACATAACGAATACACTACAAATCATGTTCTTAGTTTAATTTTCGGATAAGTAGTATATTTTAAATATACACAATTATACATACATACACATAATAATGTAATTTATACAATTTGTACTTTAGTAAGCATTGATTAAATTGGTTATGTATACTCTATGTAGGTACTCTTTCTCTCTCACTCACTCTTATATATATACAGAGAGCCATATATACTATATACCAATAAGATGGCTCTCCGTGATATTCACTAGGTGTTAGCATAATACCAGCGCTGCTTCTTACGAGGTAGCACAAAGCTGAGCTAACGGCCATTTTTGTCTCACGGAACTCACGGTCTCACTCAACGGAATTTGTTATCCTTGCCTTGTATTTCTTTCTTTCTTTCTTACTACTTGTCAAAAAAAGTAAAAACACATTCAGAAACATGATGTTAACAAGACCGAACAATACGTGTCGAGTCGAGTCGAATTTACATAACATTTGGATGTATAAAGGTATAAAACATTTCAACAAGTGTTAAAAAATGTTTAGTACAATTATTCATAATTAAGTATACTGTAAAAATGTTCAAACTGACAGGTGTTCACTAGAAAAGATCCAGACGGTAAAAATATTAACAGGCTCCTATATCATTAATTTAATATTTTAAAAACTCGATTATTTAATTATAAATGCAAGTAAGGACAACCACAAAAACATATAAATTTAAAACATATTACATTAATTCTTATTTTATAGGTATGTTTCTAGTTAGGGAAAGGGGTTTGTAGTTGTGGGGTAATAAAATTTTTATTTACTAAAATCTTTTACTATAAACAATACCTATATATGTATTTTATTAGTTTTCTGGTACACTTTCTCACGCTTATCATTAGCACACTAAAAGTAGGACACTAACTACATAAATTACGATGACTTTCCACTCAGATATCTAATCTCACCTCAGTAGGTGAATGCATAGTAGGTATAATTTGTGACAGTTGGTTTGACAACTGAAACGAAACAGTCAATAACGTAAAAACGAAAAGGTTACCACATTAGTATAAAACCAAACAACGCAAAAGTATAAAAATAGTGCTAGAACATAACATACAACTTCAACTTTTGATTAATGGCTTTTGTTGAGTTGCACAATTTTTCCTGACATGTATCCGAAGGCCAAGCCGTCCACGTATTTTATGTACTTAGAGCTCTCTCAAAGAAAGTTTGATGAATGGTCAACTTTATTTTATTTATAATATTATGTTTCCACTGATCATAATAAAATAATAATTATTATAAAAATCTTTATTGTACACCGGGTTAATAATACAAAACTTAAAAATGTAAGTGAATTTTTAATTAGTTGCCTTATCGCACATAGGCAATCTCTTACAGGCAACCATAGGATGACGTCAATATGATCGGGCAGTTTCTGGTATGTTGAGAATCATATACGAGAATGTCAATTACCATCAGGTGACCCGTCTTTTGTCTGTCCCCCTATAATATAAAAAAAAAGTTTAACCATTTAACAACTTGGTTTTCATAATCACGGAACATTTCAGTTATCTTGTTTGATAAATGAGTAGTTTTTGAAATGTTGGTGCAACCAAGTTTTAGGAAGACGTCCTATAAACAAAGTTTCAGGGCAGGTTTTGCTATAACTGTAAATACACACAGAGCAGGTAAAGTTTTGTACACTAAAGTTTTAAAGATTCACATTTCCAAGAGCTTTTAAATAAAAATTTCAAGAGATTGTGAAAACTTTGGAGATTTGTGCAATAGATCGGAGTTGGATTCTCTTTCTTTATCACATAACTTATTAACACAAGTTTTATCTGACAACTATAATTGTAAAATATCACATATTCAATTTGTTGTTATACTTGACAATTGAATGATATGTCTCATATATTTTGACTTAGCTTTAACGCTTGTGTAAAAACTGTAAGAGTAATAAGTTTAATTTTAAGCAATAGTTTACATAGTCTTTTACAGAGTTAGTTAAAATAAATTATAATTGTAAATTATTAGATATTATTTCTACATTCGTTTACGAGACCTTTAACAGTGCAAGGAATTTATATTCATACATGTATAAATACATACAACAAAAAAACTCACACTAAAGGAGTTGGACTGATATAATACATTATACTGACATCTGAACAAAATCCTATTTCGGGTTTCACTCTATGCACATATCATCAACAATGCCCCTTAAGAAACCTTTTCTTGGATTACACATATAAATACTGAGACAGTTAGCCATGCAAGAATAAGTTATGATCTTACTTAAATAAAAATACTTTCTAAACACTAACTTTAGATATTTTAAGCTTGATACAATCTGGTTTTCATCTCAGTTATAGAACTACTACCCTCCTTCTACGTCAACTAATCGACTCTATTAAGTCGACCAAGGCAAATAGGAAAATTAAATTCGGGATAATGATTAACTTCCCAAAGACCTTCCCAAATACCAATAAAGATATTTTTTATCTATTGCGCTCTCGTCTGAGACATAGGAATAGTCTTCCATCTAACCTCGGGACAGCAACAGTATTGGTGAGCCTTTTTACTATATTACATATGTTTATTATTCCCGTGACTACTCCTTTAACATATATCGACGACATGTATCTTCGCCTTTAAACAAAGGTAAACATGTGATATATAAAGACATGATGACAAGCCAAACAACGCCTCGTTACAAGTGTTTCTAATCTATAAAAGCTGTACATTAGGTGAGCAGAATACAAATATAACTATTTGTCAGTTTGTAAAGACAGTATGATACATATTTGTAGGCGGCACTTAGTGTAAATCCTGTGGGTAATTGTAATCCTGTAGGTATTGGCTCTACACTGAATTGTTGCAACCAAATTACAAGTTCGAGCGGTACTAAAATCCTTCCGAGAATTAAATCGCCTGAAATAGTTTTTTCTAACGAAACAAATTTTGTATCCGTGCAAGTTCCAAAGTATCCTTTTATCGACTTTGGTAATGTGTTTTGTTTTAGTCTAAATGCTTCTCTTGATAACTTGGCATAACACGAAAATAAATTCACGAATACATAATAATGAAAAACGTAGACTTGCTTATAATATTGATTTACTTATAATGTGGACGTGTACAGGATCAGAAATAAGTAGCTTTACCTTTAGTTATATGAATAATAATAGCTGTGTAGTAAACAGCTCGAAACCCCACAGAGGTACGAAACATACCTACATTTTGTTACAATTAACTAAACAATTTAATGTTCAGCGCCCATTTTTCATGCAGTCAACGTGTATGTAAGTACCGGCTGTATACATACTGTATATCGAGAGGGTGGCCATAAGGCTGCCTCGAGTGCTTAGCAAACACAAAAAACTCTAAAAAAAATGCTATGCGAAGGGGCCATACTGTTGGAATTATTGCCAAAATTAATATTGAACAACATTAAGTACTATAATATGTACATGGCCACAACCGAACGTCATTTATTTTCTATACGTATCCGAAGAGGAAATACACGCAGTAAAACTATCATATTATTTAATTTACTTGCTGTTCTTCGAAGACTAATAATAGCCTATCCGATTGAGATTGAATCCATTACACACAAACATGTGTAGTCCACATATTAAGATATTTTCGTTTTATAGAATTTTGGTTAAGTACTTCTTGAATATGAGGCGCTGAACGGTTTACTCATTTGCAAGGATGGATCTCACAATCGATAAACAAAATCCAACGACATGGATCGCAAATAGGTCAAAGAGCTTGTAATGACTTGGACACGTGACAATGTGCCGTTTTAGGCTCACTGAAGTTTGAGTTAGTAAATACGTAATCAAAATAGTTAACAGATATTGAATGAGTTACAAGTTTAAAGCCTGTGTGAATATATCAAACTACTTAGTATTCCATAACTTAATATACCACTATTGGCGATGAAACAATATCGTTTCTTTAAATACATTTATATCTAAATTGTAATAATAAATAGCACCTAAATAGCCGATTTTTATTTAAACTTAATGTATATATTATCGTTGATACAAATTCTTACTCGTTGTTTCTCTGTTATGTATTCTACAATTATCTATTCCATTGTTTTACATAAATCTTATTTTATTAAACACACCTTTTCATAGTCATTCTTCTAATTAATTTATCCCAGTCTTGTTTAATTTATCCCAGTCTATGAAGTAAATACTTTATAAGGCTTAAATCAAGCTAAACTTTGTTGCTTATAACTCATTACTCATAATCTGTCCTCATCGTCGTCTAATCCGTGAATTACAAAATATTTGCCTATAATTTCTTGCCCCGTAAACAAAAACAAAATGGTTTTGCAACATTGTTCCCTGTCTCTTTAACTAAAGTTAAACTTCGCCACTACTAATGCTATATTTTTCAGAAGGTCTGATTACGTATTTCATACTATATTTTGTAATCGGATACTACCATTTTACTATATTTGTTTTTAGAATTTCTCAGGTTTACTGCTTGTAACAACATACTTTAGCCTCATTGAAAATCTTTTTTGACAATAGTGCTTACGGTAGTGGTGCGTTTTTATCTTATGTATCACAGTTACCAGCATTGTGAATCATGTGCCAAAATTTAATTAATTTCAAAATTTCATGTAATTTAACAGAATTAAACTGCATACTCGTGAAATCACTTCACTTCTTACTTAATTTCATTTCAAAATTACAATGTTTGCATTTCTGAATATTTGATGACATTTGTTTGAAATATATGTTTAATTTTTTTTTTATGCAAACGAGCAGACGGGTCAACTGATGGTAAGTGACTACCGTCGCCCATGGATACCCGCAACTCAAGAGTCACAAGTGCGTTAATAATTATAATTAATAATTATGATTTCAAATAAGTTTACTGAATATAAAGGATTTGCTCCTTGATTTATGATCGGTATTCAAATTACATGGATTTAATTTATTTTACCAATACTTAAATATTATTTATATTATCGAATTCCAGTAAGTAAAGCAATAACTTAAACTTGGTGTTCTTTAACAAACGGCTCTTTTACCATAGACGTATTTGTTGATGACAAGATTCCCAGATGTTGAGAATCTGTAGCATATCGCGTGATTCGCGTGTAATATTAACGTAGTTTCCAATGTCCTTTTACCATAAACGTATTTGTTGAAGACAAGATTTCCAGATGCTGAGAATCTGTAGCTTATCGCGTGATTCGCGTGTTATGTTAACTTTGTTTCCCATGTCAAGTTTTTCAAGAATATACAGATAATCCAATTATAACATTTGCACAGACTAAGTATATGTTAAAATATCAAATGCATTATCAACAAAAAATCTTAGTTTAGTCCTTGTAAAGGGACTTTTAGCTTTCTTGAAATTCCTTGCAATGTGAATAGACTCTATAGCAGACACAAAAGGTTTTTTAATAGACATTTTTCTTTAATTTTGTAAAAAAAAAATAGATAGGTGACTGACTCAAATATAGACTCACATTCGCACTAACACTCTTTGTAGAATTTTAAGCGCAAGCCATATCTAGCAGTTTGATTTTTTGCTTTTGCAAATGTCATCATGTGTATATTTGAGGTCATAAATGTTTATTATATTTAACATTATATTACTGTAGCCATAAACATGAGAAGGAAATGTATTTTGCCATTATAAAACGGGGCTATTACTTTCTTATGTCTCATAATAAAGTTGGATTTGATAACGGCGGTTGTACGAATACAAACGTTGTTGTCCGCATCCATCCCAAAAATTATATGTTATTGGTACGCTGAATAAATATTGATAGAAATACACTATTTTCATCCGAAATTGGTTTCTCAATCAAAGCCACTTCAACCTATCAAGTTTACCGCTACTCTTAGTCGGGTACATGTAGAAAAGAAGAAAACAAAAAATATTTCAATGCTTCAAAAGTTTTTTGACATAGTCATGTCACTTTCAGGTTTCAACCTCTGAATAAATGACGAAAGGATGACGTAAACTAGGTCGAAATACTCCGCGATATGAATGTATGTATAAAAGTACTTGGTCTGTAGTTGAAGGCAGTTTATGTTTGTAGGTGACTGTTTTTAATTTGCATTTTTCATTTACTTAAATTTCTCATTTTTATACTTTTATTTATTAGTATTGCTTCTTAATGGCCGAATTGTTCATACTATATACGGTTGTCATAATATTTAATTAATTAATTTCATATCGGTCATTCTTATTTGACAGTAAAACAACTGGGTACAAAAACGAGCTCTGAAGATAGTGAACGCCAAAATCGCAAGTGGTAATGAAACGTCTAATAACAGAGTTTGGCCCCTTACTTCAATGTTCTGTTCCCCCGTTTTGTTGTCCATTATTATTTTTAGCAATGTTTTATATTTTTTAAATTGTTTGAGTTGATCTGTACTACTTATGGTCTTCTAAGATAATAGTATAATACAATAATATAATATAGTATTATTATATAAAACAAGCTTGCATTTAAAAAAAAAATTGTTTACTTTATACCACCCTCTTCAACATTTTAGTGGTTAAAGAAACATAATTTGCATCTATAAAAACAATTGGGGACCTTTCTAGTTTCAAATGTATTCTTCTAATGTATGCGTACTTTGCTTAACAGACTTATCTAAAAGCAAAATGATCATCTATTTTCATTTCCCTGATGTCTCACACACCTGAGACTCGATTCAATTACAAAAGACATATTACATATGTATGAAGATCTTCGGAAGAATAGGAATACTAATACCGCATGTACACAATATTGCCTACTGTAAAATTTTAATTAAATTTTAATTGAAGGTGTGGCTGTGAAGGCCATAAATTTTCTATATATTAATGAGTTTGGTACTTTATTTGTGTATTCTATCGTGAATTCGCAAATATAGTTTTTGTGAAACCTGCATAGCAATTATTGTACGAACATTCTGACTATCTTAATATACATGTCATGTCGTATTTTGCCAAAAATTAAAAACTGGGAGTTGGTTAAGTGATAATAGAAATATTTATATAAATGTTGAAAATCAATTCCCAGATTACATATTTACGTACTGTGATCACAAATTTTCTATTTTACTGTTTTTTTTTTCTTAAATGAAATCCTAAATAACTATTGATTGCATTCACAAATCCTATAATTAATATTGTAAGATTAATACAAAAAAAAAAGTTTCATTAAGTCGTGGTTAAAAACGTTTTATAAGTTAAATTAGACCCCTTTATTTAAACCAAAATGTACCGTACTACCCCGGGAAGTTATTTAAAAAAATGTTTTATTTAATAAAGAGTTCAAAATTGTACAATAATTGCTTCTTATCTTTTAATAAAAGCATATTATCAAGATAAGCTTTTAGATAATTAAAATTTCGAACAAAAATACCAAAGTATGATGTGTTCTATTATCGTATTATGGCAAAAGTTAATCATAGTGAAACAGTAGAAAATATTCCAATAAATTTATTTTTTCTTAAAACTAAATAAGATGCTCAAATTGTTTGCCTTCGGCACGAATATGCGGTGAGTTCAGGCTCTACATGGCCTCTAAAAAAAATATTTTAAACAATGGTGCGTGTCTCCTTGAATTTATTAATTCTGCTGTTTCAGCAATTATGTGGAGAAGTTTGTGTGTTTTTTTTTTTAAGAATGGGTTTTAAATACGCTTTTTCTCTTATGTAGTAAGAAGTAGAAGAAGCCAAGTGGGTTTAGGTCTGGGGACTGAGGTGACTATAAAATTCTGCCAAGACGTCCAATCCTATACCAGATATTCTGTTTAGATGATCATCTAATCTACTGAACGAGCATAATGCTGGATAACCACCTTGTTAACACAAATGTAAATCTTAAGTCGTAAGTCTACTAATACACTCGGCAAATGCTTTTGTAAAAAAATCAGGTAGTTGTCGCGATTCAAGTTTTCAAGTATTACCATTCAAGGTCTGATTATTTATCCCTTTAAATTCCGGTCCACATATTCACTTTAAATTGATATCGGAAGTTATCTGCACGCATTAAATGGGGGTTTTCTATGTGCCAACCATGTACGTTGTTTAAGTTTAAATAACCCTCTTTTTAAAGGTCGTTTCATTTGTCCATAAAATCTTGTTGAAAAATTGCGAATCTTCACGATTTCTTGCCAACATTGTCGTGCAAAAATCGATCCTGGGTGCGTAGTCACGAGGTAGCAAACTTTGTACTCATTGCACATGGTACGGGTGAAATTCGTATGGCTTTGAAATTTGATGAACAATACTTTTCGATATCCCGGTCCCTTTCAATTGTACGTACTGAAGTGCTGGGATCATTTTCAATTTGATTTGAAGCGACTTCATCTTCTTGTCAAGGCTCTTGGCATTCATCCTTGCGAATACGACTGGTACACATTGATAAATACGCAGTGATCTGGGTGACAACGCGCATCTTTATTACAAAGTTATTCATTGTAGATAATATGTATGTTCACAATTTGACCTATAGTAAAGAAAATGTTTTTGAACTCAAAAGGACTCTTCAGGTAAAAGTTGGTTTTAATTAGATCCTATTGCAAGTTAGTAAGCGATAATATTTGTTATGGAAAGATAAATAGCAATTGTTGTACAGTTTTGAAATGTCTATTAAATTGGCCCATTTTTTAATTAACTTGTCTACGGTAGTATGGTACATATTTTTTTAAATAAAGTGTAAAAAAAACGTTTTTAACCATGACTTAATAAAATTTATTTTTTTGTACTAAACTCAAAATACTAATTATGGATTTGTAACTGTTGTAATCAATAGTATAGTAATTAAGGATTACATTTTAAAAAAATCACGAATAATTTTTGATCACAAATATGTGATCTAGGGTATTGATTTTATATGATACAAAAATATGATATGATCATGATTTTTTTTTATTATTGCCAGAACTAGTACAACTTAGACTTTCGGGACACTTGTATAATAGGCAAATATCGTCCCTATACATATCAAACTAAAACGTAACATTTTTAAACTTATTTTTGATACCATGGAAGATTCGTATTATGTTATTCTCCACTATTTGAATAAAATTAAACGTTGTTAAAATATATTTTTATATCCAAATTTATGACATTCTGGATACATAAGTTGATCTACTTAGATAGAAGTGTTTAGGACACCTTGAGTTAACTTTTTAGCTTAGACTATTACAACCTAAAAATTGCACTTTATACCTTTCTAGAGTACTCGATTACAACATCACAAAAAAATTATGAGTTAGCATATACACAAACACACCACAAATGCTGTTTTTGTACTTGTATTAGAGTAGATCAAGCTTAACTTAGTTAAAGCATTTAAATGTCATCCTATTGAATAATACCAAAAGTTATAATAATGTATGTATAATTCTGTAGTGTACATAAAACATAATACTGAATTTCATGATTTTATTTATATTAATATTAGTAGATTAAGCAAATTTATATAAAATAATGTACAAATAAATAAAGTGTGTCATTATTGGTATTATGTAATTTATTATATTATTTATGCCTTTGCATATTTTTATAAGAGCAATTTGTAATAAAGCTAACAAATTATTAGATATGTTTTTTACTAAGTGAAATAACCTATTTTCAGTTGTCTTTATACGGAGCATAATTACTCATTTTAATGCAAATTACTGTCAGACCAGTCTGTGACCACATCGTAAGAATTAAGAATTATTTAGACTGTATTGTGTCAGCCAGGTCATTAATTTAGTGACGATTGTTGTTAGAGTGAATTATGTTTGTAATAATATTAATAACACTAAATAATGTTGAGAAAAAGTGTATTGAAAAAAGACTTTATTCACGTTATCCTTCGTAACTAATTATAAAAAAGCAAAGTGTAAGTACCTTTTCAATTTAAAAAGAGACTTTGTTAAAATTGTTAACTCCGCTCAGTGATTGTGATTTAAAAATATCACGTTAGTGTTAGGGCCGTTTCCATACTAGAGTATAGTTTATTTATCTTAAAGGTACTGAAACATAAGTAGATAATAATTAGATAGAGTATTTAACAATAAAATGGATTCTATGGAGCACCTACAGATATCTTTCAAGGTACCCAACATATAACGTTTGCACCGAATGAAATATTTAAATAACTTGAAATAGAAATTTTCTTATGTTTTCAATTTGCTTTTGCATATGTTCGTGACATACCCCGTTATGTTATAAAGTGACGATGGTTAACAATAGCTTACTTTTATACAGTAAGAATAGAATTATTGGGATGCAGCGAGGAAGATAACGGCGGTAGATCGAAAGGATTGACTCCTGCTTGTTTGCGCTTGTGGAGCGTAATCATTATAATTATTATTTCTGTATGCGTCACGATACTGCTATGTTTAAAATTCTTTAACTATGGTCTGAAAAATATGTAAGGTGTAATATTAACCATATTTCTAGTAGAGAATTTTTTTAATAAATATATTTCAAAGTTATAGACACATATTTTTTACCTTATTAGAAAGAACAAGAAAACAACATGATCTCATGGAAACAGAAGAACTATTAGAACTCATAAAGTATAATAATATAGAAGCTATGACTAGTGATATGTATTTATGTAATTTTGATTATTAACTTTACAAAGTTTTCAAAAAAAAAAAAAACTAGGCAATCCTAGTTTTGTTGTTTTTAGAATAACAATCTGTGATATATTGTTTTAAAGTACCGTAGCATAAATGACCATCTACTATCTGAATCTTTTTATTTCGTCGTCATAGTTGATGTCACGTTTTACTTTGCTTATTTACTTTAGAAAATTATTGTTTTTTTATGAAGTCTATATTTTTTTACTATTTTTTTATGTGTTATATATACAAATTTATGTTGTTGTTTTTGTTTACGGAAAATTCCCATGACGTATAACAAATAGAATGAATGATATTTGACTTCAAAGAATGTTTAAATAATTTAAAGTCGACTAAAATCGTTGACAATGAAAATACAAAATGGAGTCAGGAACGTGAGATTACAGCATAGCTTAGTTTCCTAACACAATATTATAAAAAATATGATTTACATGAAAAAGAATCTAAGAGAATTGACCTATTACAAAAATGAAGTACCAGCTCCCGTCGAGATAATGTTTTGCCAGTACCGTATATGTGTAACAATGAAACTTGATGATAACTGAACCAAAGTACAATGAGTTAGTAAATCTTTGTAAGCAAAATTTAATACCTCCTAACCAAAAATTTCATAAAAATTTAAAACATGCCATAACTACTTAAACCGCTACGCCGTCCGTAAATGGTACGCCACATACCTTTATGAGTAGTCAATCGGTACCGAAGAATGGACGCCTAGCAGTTCATAATAGCGTGCTGATGACCACTTTCATGTATGGTAGCGAGAGTTGGATATGGCAAAAAATAATAAAAGTAGAACAAATATTGTTGGGATGAAATCACTACAAAGTATGTACTAAAGACTGGTTGACAGAAAAAAAAAATAGATTATCAGAAGGAGTGTTGCTTGAAAGAAGTGGTATCGATGAAAATTTAAAAGGGTATAAGCAAGTGGTTGGGGCACATAGAAAGATTGTGAATAGGAATGCTGGCAGGGGTTGACCAATGGAGCTATACCATATATGAAATTGGTGACGTTCTGATGAAAAGAGATGTCATGAGTACCTGAAACTGATGGGCTTGTATGAAAGGATTAATAGCAGTAGCGGAAGCTCCTGAATGGTTTTGCCTACCCCGACGGCAGCTAGGAGTGATTGAGTACGTAAATTGCATGCATGAGATATATGCGATAGATATAAGGTATACGTACAAGATGTATGAAATCAACACCTACGTAAGAAACAAAAGTAGGTAGACTAATTTTAGTACGAAATTCGTAATGACTGAACTACTAAGCTTTATTTGCAATTGACAAGTTGTTAATTTATGCACTTCCTAGTTTGTATTTCTGTCTTTGACATATGTTGTAATTTCAAGTTTTTTTTGCTACATACATCTATAATGTATAAATACATATTCTTTCCTATTGGTAGACCTTTAAATCTAAATTTTGAACGTAGGAGAGCCATACTTAAGCACGAATGGGCCTGCTCCACCGGAGTATTACCACGGCCTCACAGAAAAACTGTAGACAAACAATGCTTGCTATGCTATACAATATAGGCGAGTGAGCGAGGGTACCGGAGGCCCAACTCCCCCTTTCCTCATCCTTCTTATCCTCCATATCGTATCCTCATCACCCTCAAAGGTGGACAGCACACTTACAGCTCTTGAGTTGCAGGTGTTCATGGGCGACGGTTGCCAGTCACCATCAGGTTACCCGACTGTAAGTCTCTCCACCTAAATTATAAAAAAAAAATTGACGATGTTCCGTGCTTGAAACTTTACCAGATTCAGGCACTCACTCCGTTGTACATTATACATATATATGTATCTGTTATAATGAAAAATATAATTTAATAATACTTTATTATAGAATCTGCTATTTACAACACATTATATCTATTTACAATTTTTCAATAAACATGTTGAGGGTCATGAGTTACCATTATGATATTATTGATCATGTAATAATACCTCTTTTATACACAAATGTCTAATATAGTTATTTTACAATATTATCTTAACTTCACATTTAATTCTAGGAGAACTTCCTGACCTTCAAATATACAATGAGATATCACATATTATAATATAGTTATTCTAAAAATAACCTACTTATTTTATTTCGTTGCTAACTATTGATAAGGACTACGCAAAGTGGATTGTACTAACTTACCAATGAAAGCAAGGTTCGAGGGACCTACTAGGTCTACTACCGACAAATAAGGATCTAATGGCAATCACATCATCTTCTTATTAGAGCTAGAACATGTACAGTAGATGTTTGGAACTTCTAAAACTTTTCCAGTTTTAATAAAGCAGGTCCCTGACATATTGTCCTTTAGTAGAGGGTCCAATCCTTTTTAAGTTAGGTACGTGTTATCATACAGATCATAACTTTTTAGACTAATTGAGTTGTTGGTTAGTCAGTTCCGTTAGATCTCTTGTATTTAAAATTAATTTAAGAATATTACGGTTTTGATAAAAATAACGTATAAAACTATGTTTTGTTTAAATCAAAGTGTTCTGACTCTTTTGAGCTTCTATAACATTTTCTGTACTATGGGATGACAACTTATATTAAGATTTTAGCCTACACTGTTGGTTAAGTTCAATCAAGTCTAATTACAGTTAAACACCAGATTTGATATACAAAGCTATAAATTCTGTTTAAGCTAGATACTAACATAGAAACGACAGTGTCACAAAGTGCTATCCATCAACCAAAGGCCAGTCTAGTAATTACACTACAAGAATAGGATTTATGAACATGGTGGGGTAGATAGAGCTGGATACCAAAATTATTGATTTCTTGCATCGATGCGCCTGCTTATAGGGAGTCATCATAATAAATTTCCATAATATCCTGATACGACACTGACACTGAGAAAGCACTACTCTGTTTTGTATATTTTATTTTGATGAGATGTTACAACCCAGTATCAATAAAGTGGTTATTCAATACTGAGACGAACCGATGTGAAGAATTCTACGTGAGAGTCAAACAGGAAGAAAATCTAAGACAGTGACATACAATCGTGTCAATGAGATTATGATGACTTGCGTACGTGACAATGTACCATTTTCAACGCCAAATAATGAGGCAGTATATACCATCGTTATTACAACAAATGAACGACATGTACAGAAATCGAATGATATTAAAATTTTATGAGAAACATAAAAAGCCTTTCGTAGTGCTTGGTTCCTATCAGTTTCTAAACGTTTTATCTTAATACCACAATCAAAATAAAACTTGAATAGAGCGCATTTCATCTAGTAACAATAGAGTACGTGTTGTTTAACAACACACGGGATGTCTCTCAAAATCTGTGTGTTATTAAACAAGTGATTAAAATATTATTAAAGCTACAAATGTTTTAATTAATTGATATGAAAGTTTGAGTAGTCGTTGAACCAATAAAGCTAAACATCTCCACGTCTCATGTCGTCATTATCCACAAAAGTGCGGAACACACTCCTAAATCTCGCTCGTAAATCACTGGCTTTTATTATTCCTTGACGTCCCACTGATGATCTTAAGGAGTCTCACTGCCGGCGCCTCAAATGCAAGTGATATAGCAAACGAAGCTAAAAACGCCATCACTGCGTATCCCGCATATATTGCCAACTGTAAACAAAAAATATCAGGCTTAACTGATGGTTGTTAGTTAATTTGTAACGAGCTAGAAAAATAACAGTATTCGTTAGTAATACTACGTATTTTCTTTTGTTATGTGTCTCCACTTCACAGGAGCTAATGGTGAAGTGGTCAGTCTGAATGGAAACGACTGAAACCACACGGTGTTCCATCACATATGGGTCTATTGCAGGGGACCGGGGACGGAAATACCTTCAGAACCTACTATCCTATAGGTATTATATGTACTACTGGAACATAGCATAGTTTATTTGTAAGTTATCATATGCTCTGTAATATATAATCAATATAAAAAGTAATAATATTGTCAATCCAACTATCCATTAATAAAACCTGATTTGGCCTACCCGTCTTGTTCTGATGAATGAGTAGTAATTGTGTTAAAGAAAACCGACCTGCCCAGAAAACTAACATTCCTTTGCGTTTTTAGCTCATAAACGGTAATTTCCATATATTTTGCTTGATTCCATGTAGAAGTAAAAATTAAATTCCTACTTATGTTTTGTCTGAAATTTCATAACTTCTACTTTTGTTTATACAAATGCCTACTGTTTATTTCTGTAATAAATGTAAGTTTAAAGAAAATCTACTCATCAATGGTCTGTGTTTTTATGTGTTTAACATATGTATGTGTATCTATATGTGTTTATAAGGGTTCTGGAATCCATGTCCAAACTATGCTTGGCTAGGGTCTGGAAAGTGTTATGTAATATGTTTTAGAATATTGCTATGTTTAATACTGTTCATTATTAATACCTTGCAAGATATTTTGTGTTTGGTTTTGAAAATAATTCCCAAAGCGATTATGTACATATACATACATATGTACATAATCTTATTATTCTTATTGCTCCTTTTGGCTTTAGGTGTAAGATTTATTACAGCATTAAGGAACAGTTGCAACTTAACTTCGAAATTCCGAATTCCACGCAGAACCTAGTGTTTATCTTGCTGTCTGTTCTAGCTCTGGCTAAATGTTAATGAACGTGAAAAAGCTTCCGAGAGCTTTAAATAGATTTGTGCGGCTTCAGTGTTGTTTTAGTAATACTGTCACAGTATCCGCAATCTGAAGTTCTCTGTTACAACTACAGCGTTTTGTTTTCTGTTGTTGAATGTTATATAATTGTATTCATCGCACTTAAGATTAAAAAAAATGGAAGAAATGGAATTCGTGGCTTTTAAAGAAGAAATACATATTAGTTGTCTTCTTTAGTGTTTTTTAATAATAAAATCACAACCCTCTGATGTTACACAATACAGAAAATAATCTATACATATATGCGTTGAGAAAGATTTCTGTAGATAACGTGCAAGAATAAGCAGACTAAAGAAAAACTTTGTGTACTTTTCCGGTAAATAGGAAATTTACCATAATAGTGGCTGTTAATTCAATTAATTTCTCATCATTAATGTCAAAATTGTAATAGCCCCTATGGCTATTACAATTTTGATATTAAGCCGAAGCGATATTGAGGCCCTATAATCTAGAAATTTATATTTCACTGCCACACACACTGTAACATCAGAAGCTTGTAACACACTTAACATTTCGACACATGATTTCATAAATATGTAGACATTTTACAGAATTGGGGTTAAAGTCTAACTGACAAAGTTATATAGGGTTGGCACTTTGTTCAATTAAATAACTTCACTTTACATAGCAAACTTAATATTATTACACATTTGGCGACAAACGTTATTAATTTGAAGAAAGCCAATATAATTCACAAAAACTGAAAATACGCGTATGGTTCGTATAAAGTTTAGAATAGTTTAAGCATCAAGTAACAGTTTGGTACAGTTCAAATATCTGATTTACACATACTGTACTTGTCAGTTGATCGATAAAGTTCCCAGTAAATCCCCTATAGTACAAGTCCCCTATAGCAAAAATTAGATTCATCCGGAACAAATTTGATGACACGACATTAATATTTTGTTTGAATATTGGTCATCACCATATATTAAGCAGCCCTAACAACTACAGTCAATCAAGAGGACTTTGTCCCACAATGCGACCATTTTTGTACCTATTGTTGGCGTTTGAGCGAATTTTACCTGTTAAATAATCTTTATCGCTGGATTCCAATATTTTTTTAATAGTAACAACAATAATAAATACTCTTTATTATGCACCAAAAATAGAAAATTATATATATATTTTTTTATTGTTTAATAATCTTAATATTCTTACGAATATAGTGCAAAATGTATCTAATGATGTGGGCCTAAACTACGAGTATAACAAAATTTGGGTAAAAGTGCAAGCGTAGGAATTACCAAAACGTTTTTAATGTTTCTCTCATGTTAAGTATATTTCGTCTTTTTTTTGGACCACCATCTTAGGCCAACGACACCCGCAACTTAAGAGTCACAAGTGCGTTGCCGGCCTATTAGGTAGGAGTACGCTCTTTTCTTGAAGGTTTGAGGGTCGTATCGGTTCGAAAATACGGCAGGCGACAATTTGTTCCATAAGCTGGTTGTGCGAGGCAAAAAGCTTCTGGAGAAGCGCACAGTGGTGGAGTGCCAATCGTCCAGGTGATGGGGATGGATATTTTGTCGTGTAGGACGATGATGTGTCAAGTCGATCAGAAATATCTTGGCAGTCGATGATGCGAGTCACTCTCCGTTGAATGCGGTCAAGAGGGAGAAGCTGGTACTGGGGTGCACCTGCATAGAGATGAGAACAGTATTCCATGTGCGGCCGAACCTGCGCCTTATAAAGTTGCAGGCGGTGGGCCGGAGTAAAATATCTGTCTCGATCTGTTTAGCACACCAAGCTTCTTCAAGGCTAATGAGGCCTTACTCTCTAAGTGACCGTGAAACTGGACTTCGCTTGATATATCCACGCCAAGGAATCCGATACTGGCTGATGCAGTTAGGGAAGTGCTCTCAAATTGAGGTGATACAACCAATGGCATCTTTTTAGCGGTGAACGCGCAAACCTGTGTGTTCGTGGGTTAAACTGGACTAGGTTAAGTCCACCCCAATCTGAAACTTTTGATAAAGAAGTTTCGATTTCAGACACAAGTTTGGATCGGCTTTCGATGACGTTTACCCGAGAAATGTTAGCGCGGCCGGTGTAAAGGGCATCACTCGTGCTATCGTCCGCATAGCAATGGATGGTGCTGGTGATCTTCTCTGCAGCATATCAATGACATGCTGCAGAGAAGATCACCAGCTGAACGACCCCGACGGAAGCCGTATAGTCGATCATTGAGGAGCTGGTGGTCTTCTAAGTACCGGAGGAGCTGGCGGTTAACAATGGATTCCATTATCTTGGAGAATAAGGAGGTGATGGCTATGGGTCTGTAGTTTGACGGATCCGAGTGATCTCCTTTTTTAGGGATTGGGTGCACTAGAGCTGTCTTCCATGAGTTCGGGACTACGCCGAGAGAGTAGGAAAGCCGATAAACACTCGACTTAAGAACGCACTGCCCTTTGTGTAAACCGGACTTCCGGCATGCGGCTCTCGCACTGCAGCATGGTCGGCGGTGCGTTTCCCCCGTCGTCCAGGGTCGAGTTGGACGCAAAGAGTTTGCCCAGAAGATCGGCTTTTTCTTTAGCGTCGTGGGCCAACAAATTATCTCCTATGTGCAGAGGTGGAAGGGATGGCCTACAAAAGTTACCCTGGGCAGCTTTGGCAAGAGACCAGAATGCACGAGTTCCGGAAGGGAGACTCACTAGTCTCTCGCCAATTCTGCCGATGTGAGCCGACTTCACCCCAGCAATTACTCTTTTGAGTAACCTGGAGGCAAAGTTTAATTGCTTCTTTAATGTGCTGTTCTTTACATTCCGTGCTGTCGCTGCATTAGCCCATGCTTGGTAACATTCCTGCTTTCGGCGGGACGCCACTTTTCAGATTCGACCAAACCAGGACTGGGACTTGCCACCTGTGGGAATCAGGGAGAATGGAATGAAAAGTTCCATACCCTGAAGCACAACATCCGCGACAGAGTCGGCAACGAAAAACCTGCCTCCATGGGTAGGATGCAAAGAATGTTCGCATTCCATCCCAATCTGCTGACCTATAGTGCCTCGGTTAAAAAGAGCAAGGCCGGCTTTGCTTTGCTTCAGGGGCTTTGCTTCAGGGGCTTACATTCTAACCACGACTCTGTCCACACCACCTTGAGACACAAGGTGGTGTGGACAGAGTCGTGGTTAGAATGTAAGCCCCTGATGTTACAAAAATCCACGGTAAATATGACAGGGGATGCCATGGTATGCCTTCTCTTGCCCCGAGCAGATTTTGAGAGCGCAGTTGAGCCCCCCCCCCCAGAGTACGAGGGGCAGACTGGGCGTCCACGCTCAGGTATATTCCGTACTGAGGGTGGACGTCCAGGGGGGATTCTCCAACGCTAACGATGGTACCCCCCTGGGGTATTCTTTTTGTTAACAGCGCTATCATTAGGGGGGGGGGGGATTTTGGGCCTCCGGAGACCTCACTCATTTCAAGCAAGCGCAAGCGTTACTTCACAACCGGTTTCTGTGAGGCCGTGGTATCGCACCGGTCGAGCCGGCCCATTCGTGCCTAAGCTCTACCAAAACAGCCTAACATATAAAATGTGTTTTTACTCTAAGGTTATATGGTTTTATTTCCAATTAATATATATTTAAACATGGGCTTTGTTTAAATATTTATTTATTGGAAATTTGGAACAGTTCTTATTCTGGATGAAAGGTAACTGTGCGTGTGTGTAATGTCCTTTTTGTACTCCTGGCAACGTGTATGTGATGCTTCATGTTGACGAGTTCAGAAGCTGATAACAAACAAATTAACACATTTGCGGATTTATGATAATGTTAGAATTTGAAAGGCTTAGGATAATTTCGACCCACGCCCAGTCTGTCTTAGTTATCAAAATATTGCAGGGTGCAGCTTTCTAAAACATATTTAACCAGCAAAAACAGTTAAGGTTTGTACGTACATATACATATATAATGTACTTAGGAGTATACCACGTTTACAAATTTAAAAGTGTAGTGAGCTAATCTTAAACGGAAAGTCGAAGTTAACCCCTGTCTGATTGTACTGAAAGAAACTTTATCTATTGTTTTATTTATACCGAATGACTAAATGCGTAGTACATATAGTACATTTTCAAGTAAACATGATTTTGGGTATTCGACAGTATAAATGTCAGTGTAATTGAATTCTGTGTTTCATTCTCAGTGCAAAATAATAATAAAGAAGGGATACACTACTTTAGCATAAAAATATTAGAACTAGGGAGGCATCACTTTGTTCGTGTAAGTTGAAAGGTAGATATTTTACTGCCTCTTTAAACAATTGCATGCATTTAGATAAAGTAAATTACACTCATAAATATTCATTAAGGCTAAACCACATAAGCTAAGTTTCATACAGGTACACACATGTACCCTACACATACCTATACACATCTAATGGGAGCTGTAGGGTTGGGTGAGGGGCTGTAGGGTACATAATATGTTAAAAAAAAAAATATTACAATACAAAACCTCACGGTACGATGGGAATTAAACAAAAGCGCAAACTTATATCAGAACACGATCAACAAATCAAAGTTAGCCGAAACAGTAAAATAAATCATTCCCTAAATTAATGTCCGGATGGCATGGCGTTGATAAATATATTTAACTAGATTAAGTTAGATAAATATAAATATAAACAAATGTTTTGGATTATAATAGTTAAGACAATATTTATTTGATTCAGAGTTGTCTAAGAATCAAACCAAAAAAAATTACTTACCACCGTAGAATTCTGCATGTGATAAGGTCCGTCAAGCAGGAGAGAAGTGTACATCAAAATGGTGGGATGAACTAAGTACGCGCAGTACGTAAGTCTACTCAGCGGCAACAGGCCGCGATATGAGAGTCCTGAGTTAACCAGGCCACCGTAACCGCTGCAGCAGGAGATCACCACCCATGCCACTGCTACGCCCCAGGCTATTTGATAAGAAGATTATTGTAATGTCGTAGATAGGTACACACTTCGAGGCTCGTAGAGGAAGTCAACCGCACCATTCGATAAGGTTGCCAACAGTATTAATTATATGTAGTAAGAAGAATGATAAGTAATTAGTAGATACCTTCATACCTGCTTAGTTATATGTTATATAAACTAGTCACACATGTACACAGTCTGCTAAATGATGAATGTTTTTCTTCAGCAAAAGTACACATTTTAAACAAATAACAATGAAAGCAGAATCATATTTTCAATTTTAACATGACGGTCTACTTAATTTTGTCTATAATATTTAGGTTAAAGCATCGAACAAAAGGAGACGTTTAAAATATATATCGATTATAAGATACTTAATCCACGGTTAGTAAACAGTGCGGTTTAATTATAGTTTCTTTTAATAACTATATAATTAAGTGTATAACCAATCAATGTATAGTTTCCAAATAAAAGCAGTTACGGAATTAACATCATATTACTGCTCTTTTTTCAGAACGTACTACTTATGTTAAAAAGCAAGGTTATGTGATCGTCATGTCATGATTCTCATATAGTATATTATAGTTTACAAACGTACGAAATTCACAAACATTTTGGATGAAATATTTTCCAAACGGGTTACAGGTTTACCTCTTGGAAATTCCAGATTAGCTAATATGCTTTCAAGAAACATTAAGCTGTTTTTATAGAAATTTGCTAAGGACGAAATATTTATGACAAAAGCCACAATTGTTTTAATTTACTTACATAAAAGTCTAATGTTGTTTGTTAGCTGTATACGTACCCTAGAAAGGTACTATATAAAAGGCACTATTTTTATACGGGTAACTTTACACTGGCTGAAGATAAACTAATCCGTCGAAACGTTGTGGTAACGCTTTCAAGGATTTTTATTTGATATAGAAAAGGGACATAAGAATGGCGTTTACCATTCAGTATCAAGTATATAAAAGCAAGATATGGTATCGCACTTATTACACACGCAGGAACTCTTTATGGGGCTGATATTTTTACACAAATTTTTGGTTATCGTATGATGATTTTATTAGCACAAATGTTCCTATTATATTATCTTTATATGTTATCAAATTGTAATTATATAAGTAATAAAGTCTACCACTGCTAGTTTCAAATCAATCAAAAATATCTATTAACTCCTTTCCAAAGCACACTACTAGTAGACGTCATAATTTACGTTACGTTAATTACCTTATTTATTATATTATATTTATTATTTTATTGTTATTGTCTTTTAAAACTGATACGTATCACCATCATAATCATCGTCTTTAACATACGACATTCAAAAGTCCCGCAAACTATCGACATTTTATAAAATGGTAAAGTGAAGGGACAAGCATATATATTTTTTTAAATTTAAATGCAAAAACCGTAGACTTTTAAGATATCAAAAAACCATTACCTGTATGTCCAACACTAATGTAGAACGCCGTTGGCCATACTTCGAAGTAACCATCAACCATGCTGAAGATCAGACTGCCGATGATACCAAGTGCAACCGGCCAGCCGACTGCTACCAACCAGTATGGCAACTTCAACTGGCACTTCGTCTTGTGCAAGTACCAGCCTACTATCATTCCTGCAAATGCAAAATAGTTTAAAAAAAATATTTCTTACAAAAGAGGAATATTCTCGAATTGGAACTACACTTCTGGAGAAATATCTAAATGTTACTGTCAACTGCTGACCAACACTGAGTGACAACAGTATATAAAGTTCCAGAGGCGCAAAACACTAACTGCCTTGTATGAGTCCAAAATAAATATATTTTCTTTCTTTCTTTCTTTCTTTCTTTCTTCTTAATGACACCTAATGTTAACCAAGTTACTAGTGTTAATAAGCATCAATAACCCCTTACCATAAAGCGAACAGTTAGCTTTTTGACACATTGTCTATAAGAAAACTAAGTGCAAACACACATTTTATGTGTACTAAAATATTTAACTTTACAATTTCTAATTGGTACTTCAGCACTTTAAAACTATGGAAGTTTACGATGTAATTTAAACGAAAAAACAGTAACAGTGGCAATAGCCACCAAGTGCTTCAGTGGTAGAGCCAAGCTTAGGCACGAATGGGCCGGCTCGACCGGTGCGATACCACGGCCTCACAGAAAACCGGTTGTGAAGTAACGCTTGCGTTGCATTTTCTCGAATTGAGTGAGGTTTCCGGAAGCCCAATTCCCCCTCCCCCCTTTTCTCTCCCCTCATCTCCTTTCTCCTTTTTTCCTTCTCCTCATCCCTCCTCTCTTCTTTCCGCTCCCTGCATCCCCCATCCCTCATCACCCTCAAAGGCGGGCAGCGCACTTGCGACTCTTGAGTTGCAAGTGTCCATGGACGGCGGTGTCACTTACCACCAGGTAACCCGTCTGTTCGTCTGTCCCCCTATAGTATATAAAAAAAATGTAATTTATTATATTTGAAATGAGAATAGAACTTCGCAATTCCTATGTATGTAGTTAAAATAAAATTAAGCATTTATTTACTGGTTATTTACTTTTAGGCTTCATTACGTTTTAATTTGTATTAATATTGTATTTGCTGTCCTACACAGTAACTTGTACGCTTTATCGTTTTCGATGTACTGATTTCGTGTATGCAAAATTGATGATGATCGTTTGTGTAGTCAAGGCGTGAAATGCTCACATTCCCATTTATACAGTTAGAGGGCTCGGACTTCCCAGTACCGGCTAGTTCAAATTAGAGGTCTGCGACCCTGACTTGCTTAAGCTATTGCTTACACGCCCTAATCAATCGCAATAAGCAATATACCTTTCTTTTTCTTTATATTCTCCCTCTCCTGTCAATATACTCCAAATTTTCGAATGACCACAATAGGCTAGCCCCATATTACGTGTGTGGGACTCAATTATAATCCATAAAATGTGGGCGTTAATTACGCTCTGCCTATCCCTTTGGTGATACAGACGTGAGTTGATGTATGTATTCGTATTTATAATATAAGTTAAGATAAAAAGTTAGAATTTACTATACCGTACTTTTTCGCTCATAAGTAGGTATTCCTGGTACATTTATTTATTAACTAGCTGTGCCTGCGACTTCATTCGTGTTTATGTGGAAAAAACCAATACTTGTTACGTTGTATATGAAAAAGGCTATGCGGCTTGCCTAAAATCATCTCTTGTAAGTGAATCGTCGGTACTGAAATGTTATGCCAATAAAGGTTGACCTAGCGACAGCCATTTAGCACGCAACCCCAAAGGTTTTATGAGGGCTGCGTAATAACTGGGTTACGTCCAGACAGAATTTAAAAACCGTCTCAGCCTCTCGTGCTCTCGTGATCTTTCTCTTTATTTATTTCTACAGTTTATTTTTATATTTGTAGATATCTTACAATGTCAGTTATATTTGTTTTCTAATCTTATCAACACACCAAACCGCAAATATACCTTCCTAATGACAGAATACAAACAACCACAGACAAATTTTAATTTCTTTAATTTCTGCACACTGGGGTATCATATTTGCTTACATTAGGTGGATCATTATCACTTTCACTTCGCATAACTTTCAACAGTTTAACCGTTTTGTAAAAATCACGTCCTTTCATTTGCCACCACACTTGAGTAAGTTTGAAAATATTAGATTATTCTTCCTCTGCTTCACCAACCGAAATATTTTGTAAACGGCGGAACTACAATCAAGTAAATATGAAAGAGCCCTCTGCACTGAATACCTTTAAAATGAAAAGAATACTACATTAAAATCGGTTCAGCTGTATGAAAGCTACGGTGCCACAGGAATTCACACACACAACAATCATAGACACACTCAGATACTTAAGCTTAGAAAACCCTCCTTTTGCGGTCTTTAAAAATATATGATTTACGACTGCATTTTTGCCATTCCCGAATTTAATACATCACATATCACAAAATAACAGTAAATATACCATTGTTGTTACACGAAAAAAATACAATCAAGTATGGATATCCCTTAATATTAATTTGGCCTTATGTCGTCATATTGAGATCTACTGGACTAAAGTAGTATACTAATTAAAATGGCCCTAAGCCTAAAACGTAAAAGCATAAAAGACTCATTATTACTACTTTATAATGCAAATAACGTTAGACGCATCTAATATCTACTCAAAATTGTGTAAAATTGTATTCAAGCAAAAATATCGAACTAACAGTATTTCACATGTATTTTTATTTATCAGTGAAATGTACTTGGGTAAATAATAGGGAAATATAATATATATTCGAAATTTAAATTCATTTTTTATGGTTAGGCACTAAACCGATTAATATGAAAAAAAAAAAGCCTAAATGGTACTCCAAATTTCACACAATATTCGTGAACAAAGAGTTGCTATTAAATTTCGTATTCGTTACGTGATGCGCGTACAAACAATTTGGGTCTACAGATTTATTATAACATACATATTGTAATAACACAATTTATTAATATATAAGGTTTTACTAACGTGTGTATTTCGGAGATGACCGACTAGCTTCAGTTTATTAAATTAGAATACCAATCACAAAGGCTTTTATTCAAATAATGAAATTAATATTAGTTGAATTTAATTTAGGTATATAAATTGAAGTATCATAAAATGTATTTATTTATTTATTAATATTTAGAAATAAGAGAAACAGTAATTTTCGATAAATCAGAAAAGCTAAACTTCCGATAGAATAATATAAATAAAGATTTGTGCATGAAAATTGCATTAGACAATTGTTTTTTTTTTGTGTCGTGGTCGACTTTTTTCGGTAGGTCATATTTTGCAAGACGTACTGTAAACAAATGGACTACACATAATTATCACATTGTTCAAGCAGCCATTTACGATTCTGTCCAAGTCCCTTATGATATCATCATCGATTCGCGAGCAGAAGCTGAAATGTTCAGCAGGGTACAGATTCTCAGTATGATTGATAAAATCTCAGTAAAATGTTCCTTTTTTACAAAAATATTATGGGAGGATCCGAGTACCGAAAGGCTACATAATCAGTTGAGCGTCGATCATTCCGTCGTCGATTTTTAACGCAGCTTCTATTTTATTTCACGACGTCGTATATATCAATCGTTTCGACCCACTATAGTAATGGCTTTCCTATCACAAAATTTATGTTTTTATAGTAAAATAAAAACTTAGGAGACAAACAAAACTTCGTGAAGTGTACTTAATGGCTCAAAAATAGAAAAAAACAGACGATAGAGTAAAGCTTGCTTTAGTCTAAAATATGAAATCTTTGCGTTCATGCGAAATACGTTTTTACTGCAGTAAATTTTACATTAGAAATTATACTTATGTTACCTAAATGCGACCTCGATAGTTTTCGTGAGTTTACACACATTTACACTTACTTATACGTAACAAACAAGCCAACGAGAAGCAAGAGTAGCTACGAGTATAGATATGAATTATCACTTGCAAAACATATTACGCAATATAGCTAAGAAAAAGTAAAATGCTATTGATCTACTAAACTTCATTGTGTAAATGAATCACGGGTGTATGACTTAAATAAAAAAGTTTATGATCTGCTGAAATGCCTTAATTGAAAATTTATTAAGAAGAGAGAAAAGGTTGACTTCTGACTTTACACTATTTGTTTAGAATTAAGTCGTTCTTACCTGGTTCGGAAAGTGTAAAACAGACATACATCGAGAACAGCCGATACCGAATCGATGC
The DNA here is from genome assembly GCA_947561695.1 of Tyria jacobaeae. Classification (NCBI taxonomy): domain Eukaryota; kingdom Metazoa; phylum Arthropoda; class Insecta; order Lepidoptera; family Erebidae; genus Tyria; species Tyria jacobaeae. Next base: position 9,340,141 of record OX387208.1, on the reverse strand, counting down.
TAATAAGATGAAATTAAGTATAGAGATTTCAAAATACTTTGTCACAAATCTATAGAACTGATTTTAGAATTCAGAATAGAAATTTTCTGTTCTCTCTTCCCCTGCCAGTCCTCGATTACGTCAATGTCAGCTATCTTAATCTAACTGAGGACCAGCTCAATGAACTTGAGATTGCATATTATTCAACTGATAATTTAAAAATGAATATTTTGTTAAAATCAAAACCACTTCTTAAGCGGTGCAAAGGGAGGTTCAGAACAATTTTATTTACTGTCAAGAAAATATTTACTATTGAGCCATATTTTAACAAGCAGAATGGCCGAATTTATCCTGAAAGCTCTCTTGAAGCTGCCAAATTAATCAGCAGGCAACTGGCTTCAACGTTTGAAAGATTGTAGCCAAAGGACTAAAGCCAATGGACATCATTTTAATGAGCTTCGTATATTTTTATTAATGTATAAACTAAGACACATTATAGTAGTAAATGCTTTAAGTAAGATTTTTCCTTGTCACAATAAAAAAAAATATGAATCAAAATTACACGATATGTGTAAATGCACAAAGAGTTATATGTAGAGATTGGGTGCTATTTGTGTCCGTTACTTGTACATATATTGTTAAGTCCTATATTGTTAAGCGATATACATAAATCATTTCTAGTGGTGGAGTTAGAAACCAATTGGCTGCTTTGCCCCATAAATCGACATTTGCTGAATGAAAGCCACGACTGCATCTGTTAAAATTATATGCAAGGGCTTGGTAAGACTCGTGATATAATTTGAAACAAAATATTATAGGTAGTCATTCCATCTAGTATATTCATAATTTATCAATGCATTCTTCTAATGGGGATTCTATTTAAGTTATGCTTTGGTATCTTTTATTTGTAATCTATGTCACAATGTTAGTATAACATTAACATTACATTACATAAATACATACACTCACTAGACAGGCGTCTTAAACTGATATCCAATGGTATCCCTGATGTTTATTAACTTGCTAGAGAAACAGACTTCTTTCGCTAAATTAATTAGTGTCAAGACTATGAAGGAGTTTTTATCAGAGGCGAGACATAACTGGGTTCCAATTAATCAAAATCATATAGACACGATAGTGTGAGACTTGAAGAAACTTCATTATATATGTATGTGTAACGTTTCCAAAGCTTCTTGTTCAATTACTAATTTCTTCTCGTCTTAGAACTACAGTCATCCATCACGAGCTATTCATAATTTCGTAAAAGTTTTAGTAAGATCGATGAGCTGCCCTAATTCCTTTGGAGGCTGTTGTATATGAATAGGTCTATTTGATAATTATGTGTTGTATTCAATAGATTTATTCTTATTATCTTTCATTAATCATCTTAACCTCCTCCGGAGGTCATATGTTAGAACTGATTAAGGTTACATCTATAAATAAAGTTATTCAATGACTGTCATCAGCCTTGTTCTGCCATCCGCTTTGTATATTAGTAACTAATGTATCGAGGGCTACATAGAGGAATGAATAAATTCCAACTATCAGTACATATCTTCAGGAAATGGCGATTCCACTCAAGAATCGAGATTATGTATATATGATGTTTCTCTGCCACGCAAATAAATAGAAAGGTTTAGTTATTAACACCGTAGTTACTTTTTAATAATATTAAGAACTTGTTTAAGATTCAAAACATAATCCTAAATTACTTGGTCTTAAATCTGCCATTTACATGTAATTATTTTCACGAGGAAATAAAAAGAAAATTACTTACCTACTAAATAGGGCCCTATCCTGGACCATGGCTTGTCGTACAGTGTATCGAACATTTCAAACGGTTCTTGTATCCTCGCTTTGTACTGATGCCACACGGAAATATAGATAGTAGTCGCCCAGGAAGTCGCCATTAGCAGAGCCAACGATATCATCGCAAATTTTGGATGCCTACATATATAAAAATAATTATCAATATCAAAGAGAAAGCTATGAAGATTAATTCGAAGTTTTGAATAAACAACTTTTCAGATAAAGACTTTTTAATATATACATATATTATACAGTAGTTAATGCGTCAATTGCTCTAAGCAATTGAGTATAGAAACACCCGAAAAATATGAAAAAACTTTGACGCAAATATTAGAGATTCTCAGGGACGACTTTATTTTATCCAATCCAAACTAGATATAGCAATATTTAGTTTGGATTGGATGAAAGGAAAGTCAACAAACAAACAAACAAACATTTTTTGTTAAAAGTTAACAATTTTGTCTTTTTATGCTTTATAAGTGAGTACTTAAAAATCTTTATAATTCGTAAAATGTAACAAAATAATTTATTATTACAGACAAAGGTGAGTTTGAATGTTGGATAAAATGAGATTAAGTACTTCCCATTAAGAAAAACCTATTGTTACTGTGGTATAACCTACTAATGCGTCTAACATCTTATTTATGTAATTCAAAATCGATTTTTTATTGCATTGCGATTTTAAATTGCAAAGGCCAAAGTTCTTTTGAAATATTATATTTTTAGATTCAATGACTTACTTGACAGAAAGAAGCAGCAGTATAATACCGACGACGTAAAATTGTGTGTCATTCGCCATGTACCACGTCCACACCATGCACATCTCACGCTGAGGGTACAAGTTATTGATATAAAGGAGATTCCGCCACCAAAACTTGTCACAAGTTATATGATCGAACATCGCAGGTTCGAATACCGATCGGTCGTGGGTGTACCTCAGAGCAACTTCATTTAGTCCAATCACAAAGCCATATGCAGGCGACAATCTCACTACACGGTATCCAAATAAAACGAAGAAAGACTTTACCATAGCTAACAGTTCAGTCATAGAGTATATGCTTTTTTTTGGCTTATCCAGCAAATCTTCCTTAAAGGATTGTTGGCTTATGACAGAGATAGATAGTGCAGAGTTACTAAAACCGTTAAGGTTTTTATTGATATCTTGCTTGTCTTGCTGTGCAACCCGAGTTTTCTTTTTATCTTCAGTACGGAGAAAAAGAATTGTGACAAGTATACCGCTGCAACAAAGTAAAAAAAATGATATAAGCAGTTCACGATCGCTTATGACTTGCAAGAGTTACTTAAAACATAAAGGCAAATACGGCATCTTGTAAAAGATTTGGTACCACTACACAATATAACACCTATTTACAAAAAAAAAAAAAACTATATTTAGCATATCAAAGAAAGAAAATAAATGTATCTTATAAGTATGTACAATAAAAAATATATATACATTTTGCAGTGTAATATCGGACTCTAGTTATTCGAAGACGGTCTAGCTTTTACATACATACATATTATACGTTACATATCATATTTCATTATCCGTAAACTTTCAAGACTTTCTAGAATTTATTTAGTTCGTGCAATGTATACATGCAAGAGAGTTTTGGCTAGTTCTTTTTATGGACGTTCGTTGCCTGACGCCAATCCTCCTCAAGAAAGTAATCATCTAAAACCTTTAATATTGTGTGGATTTCCTATCTGTCATGAGATGTAATTATTGAGTCTCTAGACTGTTGTGAAAATATTCAGATTTTTAATACATTATTGTAACATCATGTTACCTAGCTAAACATTTCAATGGTCATACCAGCTAAAATCGATTTGTTGTTTTCTTTGTTTGTACATTGCACAAGGTAGGGCCATGTTTAGGCACGAAGGGGGCTGGCTCAACTGGTACGATACCACGGCCTCACAGGAAATCGACAACGCTTGCGATGCATTTCCCCGAAATTAGTTAGGTTTCCGAGTTCCCAACACCCCCTCTCCTCTTTCCCATTTCCCTTTGACACATGCAAATGAAAATTACGCATATCTTAAGCTGTACCTAAAGTTAAGATTTTTTGTTATTTGAAAGATAAAGTGTTAATTACTAAATTATTTAGACATGCCAATTTCCACAACTACAGAACCTCTGTAAATTCAAACATGTATAACCTCACAAATATTGTGCCCTAGTGTTACACAATTCTCGAAGGCAAGAATTAGCAATTCTTGTATCTTCATACGCTATTGCAACAAACCTTAATGTGTTTATTGTGTCTCGAACGACTACTTTAAATAGCGCAGAACGTGCATTGAATGCGAACGGGCAAAGTTCTGCAAGATCTTTATGAATAAAATATTAACTATGACATTCATCATCAGCAAACAGTGGCAACACGTTCCAATTCGCTGTTCTGCAACACTGTTTTAGTTCTATTACAACTCGTCAAACTGAATTACAAACGTGCAGCTAGCCTACAATTATTTCTTCATTATAAATGCATGCCCATACAAGCAGCCTGTGAAAACAATTAGTGTAAAACTAATGTCATAAAACTGAAATTATTTTTCTCTTTTAATTAGGTGAGCAATTAACCAATGTGCAACAGTGCTATACTAACCTGATGACAAAGAATGTGTCTACACAATAGGATGCGTTGCCGACGGATTGGTACCAGAAATTGCGCTCCGTGATGACCCTCATGGTTTTGTTGTCGGCCACGTAGAATATAGTTAGGTAAGTGTGTACCATTATGACCCATATTACTGACATAAACCTGAGAAAGTAATTTTTTAATGGGTCTAGACTGTTTTGGTAAAATATCTGCTAGGACTGCTAGCAAGATAGTGAGATTACTTAAATGATATTGGACGTTAAGGCATTCGTAAAAGCTGAATATCATAATTTATTTTATACTTAAACTATACTGTAAGTGCTTCCATTTCTATAAATTTACCACTCCGATTAGGTACTTTGACAAAAATATATATTAGAGCGAAAAGTGATTCAAAGTACAGCGTTATAATTTTTTACATAAGTAGAAAAGATTGGGTCCCATTTTGGGTTTCAGAGAACATATACGATACTGAAATGCTGCTTCAAAAACAGTACTTGACTACCTATATATTTTTATTAAAGCTGCTATGCAAGAAAATATAAACAGTTGGTTTCCTTTCCCCGTATCAGAAAAGATTGAAGGAAAATGTTTGTTGCGGTCAGTAATATTAAAAGCTCCGGGTTGAGTAATGGCCATTAAATGTTGACCTTCGAGATACCTTTGAGAATTAAAACCTCCATTGCTGTGGCTCCATTTTGAACATTTGAATTGGCACATAATTTGGTAGACCAAACATAAAAGTCTAAATTAAATAGAAAGCAAATAAATAAAGCGAAAAGTTTTTCATATGAAGGTGTATACAATGAGACCGTTTCTTTATTTCCCAACGCTAGTAGATTTACTCTACTTTATTGATGAATGACGTAAATAAAAATAAAATATTAACAAACAGGTACAACAAATTAAATGATGAATTAGAAACTTGACAGATATATCCAGTATTGCTAAATAAATAAAAATAAGAACATACTTTTAATATGTATTACAAAGTATATAAAATAACTGTACTTGCACTGCTGATTAAATTTATACAGCAAATTCATTTATAAGTGAAATAAAACGGCTACTGAAAAATACCTCTAACTTAATGGATCAGTATCACTAAACAAATGCATCAAAATAAATTGTTTACTATAAGTTATCAATTGGATATTTAATGGAGTGGACGAAGACTGTTATTAATTGTAATAGAGTTAGTAGACTAATGGACTCATGTAACTGATGACTCGGATGAATGATGATGAATCTGTTAAGATTCTCGGTGATTAAATAGATTACAGAGAAAAGTTATTATTAGTACAAAAATGTTATACGTATGCATATAACAAAAGTATTTACAAATTTATTTTATTGTTACCAATCTTGATGACAATTAAGTTGCACACTTTCCTGCAGTTCCACTTGTATGGATTCAATCGAAAATACAAACTGGGTTAAAATTATATCTAAGGCAAATCAAAATCTATAATGATTTCTTTTTTCATTCTACTTTTGCGAGTAACTTATCCTATTTATCCCTAAAAACTTTAATTTTTTTATAATCATATACAAATTCCTGTAGAAGACTACTCCAATGGTAAGAACCAATTGAGTAGTCTTTTACGACAAATAGTTTTTTTTTTTTGTCTTATTGAATCTTTTAATTTATTATACGATATTTCATCACTATAACAAAGATATAACAAAGAAACTATTAATAAATGTTCACACTAAAATAAACTAATAATATCTAAACCCATAAATCTGTATCCTAATACGAATGTGCTAGATTACAAGGAAACAGATAAAAAAAAACAAACGTAAAACTAAATGATTTGAAGTAAAATCATATGGGTGGAACTAATTTTGATCGTAAATGAAACCTACCTCATTCCGTGAAGGCAAGTCAATGCTCCGTCATTGGGAATATCCGTGTTCAAGATCGTTCTGCCGTTTGACAGTATAGAGAAAGATAACAGCACCTCCGACCATTTACCTGTAACAAAAAAGAGAAAGATGAAACCTGCAAATTATAAATATTCAGAACAATAGTGCATAAAAATGCGACGTTTCCCTTTCTCATTTTGTTCTAACGCCATTGAAGTTTCGATTTCGAGCGATAATGACCGACACTCACGGGATCGCTGTCGCAAGAATAATTAAATACACAGCTGTCTAGGGCTCCTATTTACACGTGTTAAGATTTATGCATCTAAGATCTCTGAAATCTATGCCAACGCTAACAAAACGCAATACATTATACTTTTAGAGTCATAAAGTTACCTATTAGCGACAAATAACACAAATCGGATGAAAAAAGAACAATAGCGTATCTTAATAAGCTTGTTGGATGTATCGTTCTTTAATCAATATTGAAAACGTTATACCAATGTTATTACGCAGCTGCCTACTTCTCTGAAAAAATTCGCTTTCTTCGTGATAGCTGTACCGGGTATCACGTAAAGAACTGTTTTATCACTTAAAGAATTTTAGAAGCATTGTCTAGCCGAGAAATTGTTGTTGGTATTACTTAAAGAAGTGGTTAAATTTTGGAAGCCGAGAAATTGATGATTTAGCTTGAAAGAAAACATTTTTCTTTGAAAAATGATTTTGACTGGAGTGGTTCAATCAACCTTAATACGTACTCGATAGCTATTTCTCATTCATCATGAAATATAAGCCTTATTGATCAATTTTTAAGTTAAATATTTCATACAATGTTTCGAAATAATAAATTATATAAATTTTTTGGTCATTGCGTTAAGTACATGAATCTCTCCATTACTGACAAATTAACGGATTAGTTGAATTAAGGGTAATTTACTTTAATGGGAAATTAACCGTTACAAACACTGTTGATTTAGTATTTAATATTCAAACTAAAGTAACCAGCTTAAATGTACGGTAATAACATAAATAATCAGATAACCATTCTATAATATAAATTTACGTTTAGATTCCGCATTAATGGAGAATATTCTCGCAATAAGGTATTCCATATACAGACTTGTGGTACACGAGTACCTCAATACCTGAGAAATATTAAGGCCCCAATTCCCAAAAGTCGGAAATTAATACAATGTTTAGTCTATCAGAATAATGTATGCCCCTTTAATACTAGGGGTGAATTAAATATCATATAATATATCGTATTATTTATAAGTTGAACATTTAAAAAGGAAAACTAACCAAAATAATTTATTTTCATAGGACTGTACACTTCTAGGTTAATTGAACATTTTGTTACGTAAACCTGATCGTATGTGTAGATAGGCTAGATTTTAATTTATTTATCAAGTATGATATAACTGTTTTCGTTAGGAAGTTATAATACTAAACAGCTTTTGTTTTAACTAGCTCCAGTTTCAGGAGCATTTGTCGAGTCCAGCCAATCTCAGAGCCCAACAAAAAGTAGTGATTTAGAACTACAATTTAGAGGGCCGTTCCCTGATTTACTTTCAAAGTCCACCTATACCAAATCTTGTGGAAAAATAAAGACATTCATTAGTCATTCAGACAGTCTTTTTAACATTTGAAGGACTGTTAAGTAAACCTTGAGTAGTAACTGGGACGAAAACATCAAACTATGTATTTTTCCTTTAGCTATATAGTTCAGTTTTAGTATCAGCTCACTTCTTTCTCGAAATATGACTATCTAGCAGCCTGGGTAGCCGAATTCACGGAGAATCTTAGAGAACTTGCTCTTACAAAAGCCGCTATTGAAAGTATTTGGTGTATTAATGCCAAATAGTATGCATTTCAGACTATCGAACAAGTGTTTCAGTGCATCAACATTTTCTGCGAAATATATTGCTTGTCTTAAACTTCAGTAGAGTAAGTTAAGGTTTCTTTATCTGATCATGTAGTATAATTACTTCAGTACTTCAATATACCGATGGCACCAGTAACAGAATCTCTTAACGTTTGCTAAATAATAATAAGTAATATCTGTTTATCTTCTTTGTGTCGGTTTGTGTGTTATGCTTCATAAATGTTGGTTTCAAAGAGCAGTGGAAAATGAAAATTTATTTCAAAGATTTATTGTTTAAATCTCTGCTTCTAAACACAATAAAGATTATACATTTTTTAGTGTTTACTCAGAGCAATACAGTAAAAGTAGCAAACCTACACAAAGTTAAAAGTTTAATATATTAATACGTATTGTAGTTTTCTTCTAATCGTCTTTCAGCTTATTGGAGTTAACTTTATCGCCAACTAGCCTAGGTCTACCTAGATCTTAGATGATACGGCCAAATCTATGTTTTTTACATGTACATAAATGATGTATATCACATTTTAAAGCCAAGAGTCAAGCCTTTAGTGAAATGTAATTTTGAATATTGTTCCAGCAATTTAACTAAACGGCGGCGCATTGTTAACAAACTCAGAGTGTGTAAATATTATAAATATTAATATTTCTATTTTATGAATGCGTCATATAATACAGCACTGCACTCACCGCAAATTTCCCGTCGAAGGTCTTTGTCTGCATTGTTTGTCTGTTTCCCATCGGCTGGTGGTACATTGTTGTTAACCTGCAAACATAGTTACGTCTTAACTCTCCAGTGATGAAGGACAATGAAGCAAGAGCTTTGACCTATTCCCATGCTAATGCTAATCATTTGAAAAAAGATAGGAGTCCTGTATATTAATAATTCTAATAATTTTAAATATACTTTTTATAGTAGTAGAGCCATGCTTAGATACGAATGGGCCGGCTCGACCGGTGCAATACCACGGCCTCGCAGAAAACCGGTTGTGAAGTAACGCTAACATTGCATTTCCCCGAAATGAGTGAGTTTTCCAGAGACTCAACTCCCCCTCCACTCTTTCCCCTCCCCTTACCCAACTCTCCGCTTTCCCAGCACCTCATCCACCTCTCTGCTTTCCCCACCCGCATCCCCCTATCCCTCACCAACCTCGAAGGCGGACAGTGCATTTACGACTCAAGTGATACCGATAAGTATTGCATGTGGATTCATACATTAAAACTTGAATACTTCTAATAAATGTGAGTATTGTGTAAAGAACATTCTAAATAGTTGTATAATAGGTACTTTATTAGCCCTTACTTACCACCTTAGTTTCGGAATGATCAGACATGAATATTTCAGGAACCTACGCTCCTTAAACGAATTAGGTGCACGTAATGATAGTAACATAATGGTATTAATAGCTTGATAGAATTAGAATAATCGAATCTAGTTAGTTATACTTAATTTACCCCATGTAACTTGTAACACTTTAAAAAAATTACATCTGTCATTACTTATTCTTTGAAAAAGTTAAATAATTTTATATTATGTAAAAAGTATTTTGTAGGTATATTTCGTCCGTGTTAAATGACAACTTTAACGTTTAAACTTGACATATTGCTAAGTACGAGTATATTTGATGATTGACATTTTATAAAACAATTTACAATTGTACGCTAAGCAATGATTTTTATTTAAATAAGTTTGTCGGCTGACTCGATTGCAGGATACTGTTACGACAAAGGTAATGAAATTTAAAATTCAATTTCATCCCGCCATCATTTAGGTTTTTATTAAAAGTAGCTTATCGCGTGTCTGCGGAGAGCCGTTCGTCCTTCTGTATCCAGACCCTGTGCTCAGTAAACAGCCCTGTTGGTGTCTGTTATCACGTCTTCAGCAAGATTTATAGCAGTATATCCTTTGTATCGTCTCCATTTACGATATTAACTATATTTTGTATCAAATAAAAAATACTGTTAAAGGCAATTCTAGTTAATCAACACCACCATAGCCCTTAAATTATTAATTAAATTTCGCCATAAATTATTACCCAGATAAATCTAATGGAGTACTTACACTCGTTGAAATGATGTATACACTTGGTTAACAATTACATAAACTTTAAAATCATTCTAAATATCTTTTCCTTAACATACGTGAACTCAAAATTAAATTATAATTAAATATTCCTTCTTCTATTCTCCCTTCCTCTACAGGACTACACGTGCTGGCCTGAGGAGTCACCGTTTGTGCGTCGAAAATATACGTACCCGAACTAAACGGTTTGGCTCTTCTTTCTTGTGCCGATCGGTAAAAGCCTGGAATTCTCTACCAGCGCACGTGTTTCCTTCCCACTATGATCCCGGGTCTTTTAAGCGGGGCGTGAAAAAGCATCTCACCAGGCCGCCATAGTGTGGGTCACCATGCTGCATTGACTACACATGCAATGAGGATGGTGACCATCACTCTTTGACTCCACCTATTGCTTTCCATCAGGCAAAGTGGAGTCACTATGGTAGGCTAATATAAAAAAAAAAAAAAAAATAAAAAAAAAAATTCAATGGAGCCGTATAAGCACGAGGCATGGTCATATTCGAGCGTTTAGAATTCTTTATTATATAGAAACCCAAATAAATAAACACTGAACATCACATGCCCATAGATAAGCAGGAGTAGATAACGTGTGTGAAATCAATATACGAACACTATGCGAGTATATTTAGAACATAAATATTTTTACTGAGCTTATATTTCTTGAAATCGAACAATCCAAAACAAATACAATTTCATTAAAATATTCAATTTACCAACGCGTTAAAAACGTAGCGTAGCGTATAAAGAGTGAACATAATACAAAATTGAAAAATGCGACGAAGCATTGAATTGCACGAAAGCTCAGTTCATCCATTGAGCTGTTGGAGCGCAGCGGTAAAACGATACAATTGTTATACAGATACCGTCCACTCAACAAACAGAAGACCTATTTGCAATTCATTACCTCTCATATAATAACAATGAACCTTTCGTGTGAGGTTGTCAAAAGTGAAAAGAACAGTCGTAATATTAATAGTTTTGCTAGTCTTTTTTGGCTGCTTTCTGGGTTTGAAGTTATCTACTTTGTTATAGTTTTCTATTATTTTTCTATTCTTATTATTAGTTGCATCGGAATTGAATCAGGTGGCACAAAGACAAACTCACTTACATTATCAATATGATAATCCCCAACCAATGGTTTTCTTTTTCTTTCCTACCTGTGGTAAAAAAGTGGGTTCTCATCTTTACTTATAATTTTAATTCACTATTTTATTCTATGTAATTTTAATTTTATAAAGCACTAACAATGAGACAACATATCAAATGGTTTTATATAACACTCAGGTGACTTTGGTGCTAGAGTGTTTTGAGTCTATCAATAAAGTTTTTACATTTATTATATACAGAAGTCAATGATAAAAATATTGCTGAAGACTTGGACAAAATATATTCGGACCTTTTGTTATATTTTATATTTAATTTACTTAATTTTATATTTACTTAATTTTAATAATTATTCCAGTGACGATTTTTACCATCAATTTTCAAATCAACATAAAAATATTGAAGGTATAGTCAGTTAAAAAGTTATAGTTCAAAAGCTAAGGTTGGCATCTTTTGTAAATAAAATACTCTGTCGACGTGTAATACAAAAGAATATATATTTTTTTTATGTATATAATAATCTACATGTTAAATATATTGGCTTTATTTTCAAATGGCATATTATTGGTATTTACTATATACCCACACTATAGATACTTACTTTAATGAAAAAAAAAAGTTTAACAACAATAACGTTATTGTTTAAAATTTAAACTATACGTATACAGCATGACCTTGAAAATTTTAAACCACTGAAAATATACGAGTATACTTCTGAGCCACAGGTCGTGGGTTCGACTCCTACAAGATTGAAAATTGTGTAATCCACAATTAGTTGACCCGGGTCTGAATGTTATTTGTGTAATGAATGTTTGTTAAGTACCCCGCGACACAGGAATTATTCCTAGCGAGGCAAATGTCTTCATAAAAAACAAAAACAAGACTTACAGTTACAAAAAAAGAATTGTGACTGGATAAAAACATATTTTTCCCTTGAATCATCTTAAAGAAGAATCTTAGCAACCAAGTTTTTTTTTTATTTAATGAAAAGTGACAATTCGAAAGAGTGCCTGAATATTTCATTTATTTTATTTCAAAGCACAGAATATTTTATTTATTTTAGGTCGAAATGATACCCACTTTCCAAAGGTGTGTCCATTCCGATCATTGATAAACTAGAACTCATGTCACATCCGAACCTAACTTGGCCATCAAATCGAGCACATGGCAATGACGGCTTCCAGGAAAGTAATTTGAAGGTTTGCATGGCATGAGAGCATTAATGAGAGTCGGAGCTAACAGCAACAAGTCTAATCAAAACCAACATAGAACTTATATACAAATTACAAATCAACATAATTACACTATTGTATATAAGCACATTAGACACAAATTTACTGTCAAATCATATGGGTTTTTAATAAATATAAAATACAAGTAATACTGGAAAAATGCCATAACAACGATAAAATAAAAAATAAATATATACCCAACAATCTACGGAAAGAGTGTCATAAAAATATATGTATGCAGTACCTGAAATATGGTAGGTTGACGTGGGAATACATGCTTTCTAATATACTTAATACCATTGGGGACAAACTGTTCACAAAAATACCTCTCAATTATGAGGCTTATAAAAATGCTCTTGTGTCATGTGTGGTTTATGAAAGAACATTAAGAATTGTAACATGGGCAATCCACTAACACTCTTATAAACTTGTAATAGGTTTTAAGCGTATCTAGTAAATATGTAAATATAATAATGTATATTTAATAAAGTATTAAATAAGCCAAGAACGAATAACCGAAACTTGTGTTCGAGCTGTCATCAACCAACAAAAAGCTAAAGTAGTAGTAGTAGTTTCTCTAGTTAAATTATTCTAGTTTTTTGTGTCATTTTATAGGCGAGGACACCGGCACCTGCGGCACCATAATTATACTAGGATAGTCATAGCATAGCCTTTTTGCTCGTATGAAGTCCTATCTTTTTCCTTTTAAATACAAATGTATATTTACTAATTTTACGATGCATACAAAAGCCTATGCAATGCAAGATAACATTTATATATCGCGAGTAGGAACTGCTTAGCACTTTAAATCGTATCGTTGTTCTTGCAAATTGCTTTCGCATTGCATGCTCAGATCATCAACACACATCTTATCATTAAATTTCTGCATTATGTGTTTGACCAATATGTTCTTTAACTTACCTTTTGATATTGAAAAAAAAAAAAAATAATAATTATATTATAAACGAAAGTACCAACAGGATGCTTATGGTTCGCGTCATTGTGTGCCAGTTCCAGATCTCGAGCCTCTACTGCAATCCGGTATTTGCGCTCCAGGTAGCCTTCATATAGCGAAGCGATAAACATCAGCACGCCCACCACGATTGTTACGGTTCTGTAAGAAGTACAACACGTTTAGTCTTGTTTTTAAGTTAACGGTACGGTAAGGAGTAAAGTGCGCATAATAAAAATATGATTTAAAACAAGTAAGCTTACTACGTTAACCTTTTAACTGAAGAAATCTACACTCCAAAACAGTAGAAATTGTAAACCTATGAAAAACCCTTCAACTCCTAAATGACTGGTTTTGTTATGTAAGTGTTCTTGGTGTCTATGAAATAATAATAATAGATTTAATTTGTTTTACGAAATGATGTTCTTGGCAGCAGTTACACTTATAACACATTTCATAAGGTTCTTTGAACATTCCAAACAGTCGTTATCATGCAGATACGGAATAAGCTCTTTAAACTAGGCTCTTGGCAAGCATTCTGGATGCTGTTAACGATTAATTCTTGGGGAAGCTGGGTAGGATGTTTTTATGCTGAAAAACGAACAAATAAGAGCCATACAAAAAAATGACACATTTAATCAACTTATAAAGTTCTTACGACTTGGCTGTCTCTATTAGAGCAGTGCGCATACGGACTAGTTATTATTGAATATTGACACTTCATGTATTAGTCAGCCATATTTTTGCAAAATCTAAATAGTTAGGTAACTGTGTAATTTTCATTAAATTAAACTGAATTGAAAAAGAAAGACCCAGGTAGAAAATACCCAAGTCTTTTAAATATTTCAAAATAAGGTTTCCTTAACAAAATTAATGTGTTACGTAATGTTGAAGAATTTTTAAGTTCATATCAATTTTGTTTTGTAATCTTCATCAGTTCCTACAATACCTTCAAAATTTTTGAATTAAGAGGAAGATTCTATATTTTTACATTATCATTTAACAAAGCTACAAATAAGTAAGCAGTAATCATATTTAAAGGGAATCTCGCAAAATACAGATCATTTATTTAAACCTTTTAATGAATGATCTTTATAGAATCCTTCGCTAATCTTTTTTTACTAAAGTTTTGCGTTGTTCATAGTCTCAAAACATTTTTTTTGTTATTTTGTTGCAAAACGTAAATATACATTGAGATTATTTAAAAAAGTGTCAACAAGTCTATTGTTGGAGCTTTATAAGCTTGTACATACAACATCCATGTAGGTTACATTATAGGTATAGTGACTATTTATTTTATAGACATACTTGGAAAGAATAGTTATCATTCGAGATGAGTAGTGTTTATCAAAAAAAAAAAAAATTCAGTCAGTCTTAAGTTGCAAACATAGTGACTTCATGCTATATATCAATAATGTACGTATTAATATGTATAAGATGCATTTAGGTATTACTACTATAAACAAAATGTAAAATTACATTAGCGCTGACATAATGTCAGGAATATAATATCAAAATATAATAATTTTGTGAGAACATTAATAAATAAGCTTTTTGGACGAAGTTTTAGGCAGTCATCGCTAAATATCGAATTAATGTCTTTTCGATAAAATCAGTAGTCGCTTAAAATCAGCGCCCGGAATAAAACTTGTAGTAAACAAATAATTATTTAAAATTTCTCGAGAAGAATATTTTGAGACATTGTGTTTGCAAATTTATTAATTATAGAATTAAGTGTATTATTATGAATTAAGTATTTATATATACTTTATTTCTTAGTAAGGCAAAAACATGATTCCGTAAACAAAAGAAGGCAGAGCAGAGATCATTTTTTCAACATTCAATTAATTTTATAGAAAACATAGCGATTTTTTTGTCGACATCTTACCCCAGTATGTGCAGTTTAGGATCAGCGAAGAGATTGTAGTCACCAGGTACAGGTCGCACTTTGATAGTCGAGAAGGAGGCCCCTAATCCAAAAATGGCCGCACTCTCCGCTGCCGAAGCTTCCGCGGCTCCAAGAAGAGATTTTACTGCGCTTGCATTGCAAGATGCTGGCATGCACTCACCAAGCAGCATTAACCTGCTCTGAATTAAAAACAGCATGTTATTAAAACTCCAAAAGTGATAGTCACAATAACAATTAAATAAGATATCGATTTATAGTTATGAATCTTATATGGAAGTAAGTACATCGGTTAAAAGTCGAGTTAATCTTGAACCTACTGAAGACTGCAGGTAAGCCGCATTGTAATTACAATAGCACAAAACTTAGTTTCAGTCAAAGAGCCATTATAATAGGCCTTAAATGACACTACTCTTTTTAGGATTGCTTATAGACACCAGTACTGAGCCATAAGTAACGAGTATATTATAGTAATAAGTAAATAAAGATAGTAGTGTTATCGCGATATCAAACCCTAGTATTTATTATGTTTAAAACAAGGGAAAATATAATAAATACAATATATACTTAATAAAATTGGTTAACAGATATTATTATGAATAGCTACGTCGGTAGCGACACGCGATTGGTCCGCCTGGCAAGTGACGGCGAATGGAGGGGTGCAAAAACGTTTTTGTTTACCGTAGTGAACCTGAGACAAAAACGTTTTTGTTTACCGCAGTAAACCTGAGACAAAAACGTTTTTGTTTACCGTAGTAAACCTGAGACAAAAACCGTTTTTGTTTACCGCAGTAAACCTGAGACAAAAACGTTTTTGTTTACCGTAGTAAACCTGAGACAAAAACGTTTTTGTTTACCGCAGTAAACCTGAGACAAAAACGTTTTTGTTTACCGCAGTAAACCTGAGACAAAAACGTTTTTGTTTACCGTAGTAAACCTGAGACAGAAACGTTTTTGTTTACCGCAGTAAACCTGAGACAAAAACGGTAAATTCGCCACAGTTTTTCACATTAATGATGCAGATAACGTGAAAATAATGACTCCTGGTATTCCGAACAAGCGTTGAAGTGACGGTAAAAAGAGAAAAATAAACTAAGCCAGACCCCCAAAACCTGTAAAAACATATACCTTTGTTAAGTTCTTACTGATAATATACTGCACTTAATGATAAGTCATAGGAAAACTAATGTAAAAAGTATATACCCATCATTGTAATAAACTTTTCTAGTTTTTATATTATATTAGATTGGATAGATTGCGTTAGGCTGAATGATGAATGTCGATAAAGGAATTTATCAAAATCATAATTGGAGACTCATTTATAAACAAAACTCTACAGTGTTAGACGGCTCACACAAACGCATATGGTTCGTAAACAGAGATAAAATAGGTTTACTTAGGGAATATGTAATTGAATATGTCAAAGATGTGACAGATACTTCTCAAATATCGTTGTCTCGTAAAAAGCCAATTTTACTAACACATTTGTTTTCTGATTGATATTGCTATACTACTATAGCCTATAATGCGGCGGATTCAAATTTCGTAACGGTTAAAGAGAAATATTGTCACGGTTGTTTTTTGGTTATGATATTAAATTCAATTCCTCAATCCGTAAGAGAGAAAATACAAGTAAATATCCCATTTTGTTATACTATGATCATATTATCGAAACATATTAATTGCTCTTATTATTAATTAAAAAAAATGGTTTTAAGATTATATTGCCTTTCAGACATGGCGTTAATATTACATTGTATACAAGATGGAATAAAAAAAAATACTTGAGTTTAAATTTTTATACATGTACACATTTGACTATGTATTAATTCTAAAGATTTAGTTTAGATTACAAAATTTGTATTTTTATCAAAGACAATTGTCCATTTAATAAACACATGTACATACATTTTATACGATAAAAATACTTTATAAGCGATTACATGTAAGTGTGCCAAGTCAGGATATTAAAATTTTGAACAAATTGGCAGACTTCCTCACCCAGACCGAGCAACGTAATATATCATACATATTGCAAATGGACAATTGTCTTTGATACAAATACAAATTTTATAATGTAAATCTTTTGTACGCGCAATAAAAATATCATCTGTAGACAGAATATTCAAATAGACTGATTTGTCACACTTGTGAGAAGTAAAACACTACTGCTTCTGGCAGATACAGTCATTCCCCTTAGAGACAGCCGACAGATGATACTTCCCATCGCCTGTCGTTCACAAAGTATTTTGTATACAAACGTACAGATATTAACATAGGGCGTGTGAGCTTCCACGTGATAAATTATTTAACCTTTCAAAAGATTACAACTTTTTAGGCTTTCTTTTATTTATAGACAGATTTAGTTTTTAAGCTATTGCATAGCTTTTATCGCGGGCTTTGAGCGTGGCGACCAAATCAAGAAATTCCGTAACGACAGTAAAACCTTTTTTTTTTTCATGTTCATTCCACCGGGGTTTTCGGTGGAACGGTGTGTCAGAATCGAACCGATTAAAACCACACGGTGTGCCATACTGCGCTTGAAGTAGGAGGAATCCGGGAACAGCTTTATTAAGACATCCGGACCCCTCCTAGCGCCTGCCCGCACTATTCGGGCACCATCTACGGGTAACCTATCCATAAGGCGGCGTCCAGACACACGCGGACGTCACCTCCTCGCGGCTGGCCTAAAGCGGGTGGAGGGGAAAACCCGTCCCGACCACCCGCGGCCACACTCAGGGTGGCATGAGGCGCTGGTAGGCCCGGTTCGCCGGCGGCGAATTGGGTCCGAGTGGAGGTCATCCTCCCGGGTCCGCTCCGCCGCCTCCTTCCGAACGACAGTAAAACCTAACCTAACCTAACACCAACCACTCCGCCTACTATGTAGCTCGGCCGAGCGTTCGTTTAACGTGTATGTATATGGTACGACTGTACGAAGCTCGCACGGATCGAGACGAGCTGCTCCGAAATCGGACGAATACGTAAGCAGAATAATTATAATTGAATAAGTTGACAAAAAATGCTATGCAATGGCTTTACCGCGGCAGTCTCCGAGTGCCACACGTTTTTTTTTATTAAATAATTTAAAATCTAATATCAATAGGGGATCGGACAGTAATCAGAAAACAATGTAAAATGTATATAGATAGTATAAAGGTAGAAGTACAAAGTTTATGGCAATAATATTATATAATTTAATTTTATGTACTTCTCATCAAATAAAAAATCGAAAAACTTCTTTAGTTTGGTTTTGCATAATTTTATGTATTTTTTTACATTAAATATAAAATAATAATAGTATCAGTTAATTGCGGATATTATAAGGTATCAATGAATATAAATGTTGAAAATTAAAATCAACTTTATTAAGCTATCGTGTTTTGTTCAACAGGTATGTATTTACACTTTAAGAAGAATTTGTTAAGTGTTAGAAACAAAGACGTAAAACTAAAAATATTGAAATAAGTTAATTCAGTATCTCGTGTTTTCTCCCGGGCTCTAATGACTGCTTCCATGCGGTTCCTCATGGAACGGATGAGAGACACAATCTTGTGTTGTGCAATTTAATCCCACTCTTCTCCTATAGCTGTTTTAAGCTGGCCTAGCGTCTCCGGAGCAGGATCTCTGACTGTAACGCTCACTCTGACTCGTCTCTTAAACTCATTCCATAGGTGTTCAATGAGGACTTTTTGCCGGCCAGCCCAAAACCGTAATACCGACTTCAGGTATTCATTTACATAAAAATTAACTCTTCGCCAATAAAATGTGACTCACTCACTCACTCTTCAATGTAACGGGACCCAAATGTTGGTATGCGAGGTGCAGATACAAAAGCGAGTTCGGTTTTTCCATCGGCGCTTATGCCTCCCCGAACCGTCCATGAACCGCAACCGTGCCTGACGCCGTTGCTAATACAGCAACTTGCTAAGCGTTCTCCCTCTCTTCGATATGCCTTCTTTCTTCCGTCGTTACCATATGGTATGATTTAACTCTCATCAGAAAAGAGAACTACATTGAAGCTATGACCAATTTAAGTGCTCACGTGCAAAAACAGGCGCACTTTGGTGGTCTACCGTAAATTTTGGGTCATTAGCTGGTTTATGGGGTTACAGGCCCCTTTCGCTAATCTTTTGCAAAGTAGAATCACTCACAATCTATCCTCCAAATATGTAAATTTTCCATTCCCATATTTACGTAGTAGGTACTATACTCCCATAATATGTTTTTTGTTCCATCATGATTACAAAATAAAAATAAACGTACAATCAGGCACAGTTAGGCGCACTAACGTAATATTTGTATACTCTTTAGTACACACTTAATTTGACTACAAAGTATCGCACTCTACCTCACACGTGGGTAACAGACGAGATGTATAGTTTGCCCGGCTTATTTTAACAAATAACTTTTAAGATAAGATAAGATAATTTTGTTTGGTAAAAATCAGTATGCACACATAATTATACAAGGTGAAATATTAAATTAACAAAAAGTTGTTCATGTTTTGCCTGTAAGGCGTGCAAATATTAAGAGTATGCACTAACCTGGAAGCAGATTAAATTATTATGCTATTACCAGTTACGACAGTTAGGAATACTGCTAATACAGAGAATATTAAATATAAAAGAATAACAAACAAAATATAATTATCATCCATTTAAATAATTTAATGTGCTTAATAGGCTGTATATGTATAAAATATATTTTTATGGTTATTTAAAATGTAATATGTAAAATATATAATATTTATTATTTCTGTCATAGTAATAATAAATATTATATATTTTTTTTAATGGTCTGATCCCCTGTTCTGATGTTTGGCTTGAAATAACTCACTAACTCTCGGAAAATGTCACTAAAGGCAAAGGGTATTTTAGATATACCACTCACAATTGTCGAATGGAAATACTACCACTACTTGCGGAGTTGCTGGTACCCTCACTTACTGGATAGATACAACGCAAGCATGTTTTGATAATTAATCGGTTTTCTGTGCGGCCGTGGTGTTACTCTGGTTGAGCTGGTTGTTTGCGCTAATAAGCATGGCTTTCCCACGGTACAATTGACATCTAAATTTAAATTATGAATATATTTGTTTAATTAGGAATGCAAATTTAAATACTTGATATCGATAAACTAAGCTGTATAAGTCAGTCAGTTATTCTTATTAATCAATAGAAATTTTATTTAATCATTAATATAGTTCCTCACGTAACGTTAAATTTATAACAGAATAAATGCTGTAAAATAAAATAAATGTAATATTTTTTTTTGTAAATAACGTTAACTTAGGTACTAACTAATATCGTTATCATGAATTTCAGCTCACATACATATATGCATTATGAAAATGTGGCCTCACGTATAGTTTATTTGTCACAAAATAGAAGTTTATTACAATAGGCTGAATTCAATGGAACCATTATAGATTATAGATTAATTTATTATGTTATGTAGCCTAGTGGTTAGTGACTCTAAGTGTTTAGTCAGAGGTCATGTGTTCGATTCCATCACGTAACAAAAATATATGTGTTCCACAAATAGCAGAGTCGAGGCTGCCCGTTTTTTGCGTCCTTTGTTTTTATGTTTGTAAAGTTCACCGCGACCCAAGTATCATCCTATTACGGGATTGACTTAAAATAAATAATACTTTCCAAATTATAAGCAATAACCTCATTCATTTTTGTAATTGTACTGTACTTTATTAATTTAATAAAGCCAGTGTAAATAAATTTCCACATACAATAACCGCTGATCATCCCGCGTTAACCTGAAAAAGTTTTCATTAAATCCTTCACCTTTACATAATCTATTGAAAGATATACCCCAGTTAATGTTTATGAGGGTCATATAAATTCATATCATGACTTTAAGGATCGTTACCTCTGTTTACAAAAGGTGAAAATACAAGCTACATTTCGCGATATTAGGGTATATACGAATATATGCGAGAGCCCCTGTAATCAATTCGATGCCTCGCGTACACTAGTGTATTATTAATCATATGTGATGTGTCTTATCAAAACAGTAACTGCCGCTACTTCAATTATCCAATAACCCTTTATATTAACAAGAATCAATTTCACAAAGAATACAGTTTAGTTATAAA
Source organism: Tyria jacobaeae (assembly GCA_947561695.1). Classification (NCBI taxonomy): domain Eukaryota; kingdom Metazoa; phylum Arthropoda; class Insecta; order Lepidoptera; family Erebidae; genus Tyria; species Tyria jacobaeae. The sequence goes on along the minus strand of OX387208.1, from coordinate 9,318,613 downwards.
ATGCAAGCGTGCAGTTTATTAGCGATAACAAAAACTACATAATATGTATTACATTTATGTCCGTTGTTTACGCAGTACTTCGGCTAGTACTTACACCATCTCTAACTAGTATACTATATACTATGCTATAGTTCTTCATAAGGTTTATAGCCAACATATCTATTATTATCGGTTCGCCTATGCATTATATACATATGTATCCCTATCTAATACAATTACTATAACTAGTACCTAGTACATAAATACTAGAATTATAAAAATATACTCTAGTTCTATAAAAGTTTGATCGCGAGGGATATATTTGTTTCAAACAAAAATAAGTTACCAGGTACGTTCCAGAAATATTATTTTTCTTTTATATTGTAATACTTATGTGTTCCTTACTACGCTTTTGGGAATAGAAAGGTAGCAAATTAAGTTGACTATCGATGAAAGAGGTTAAACTCGTCCCGAAAGGCAGTATAACTTTTATATTAAACTAGCGTACATAAGGAAAAACTAGGGTTGCAAACATGGCCTTTACAGTTCTTATCATGTACACGGTGTTAAGGAAAAGTTCCCCGAAACAAAGACAGGCGACCGTATTAATTATACCCTTGATGATGGATTAGAAAAAAAATGAAATCCGATGAAAAAATAAACAATTACATAAACAAAATTTATATTGATGTATAAAAATGATTGATTGACTGTTTGGCTTATTTTATCGATATCAAACATTTCACTTTGAATTCCTAATTAGACATATACTTCTCTTCTCAGAGAGTCTTGCCATAAATATTGCAACAAGGATTTTTTATCCATTACATCAAAACATTTATTACTGTAGTATACATTAGCTTAAACATTAATACAATATTGTTAATCATATATAAAGCTTATTCAAAAAGATCTCCATCGGCTTCAATACATTCCTTTAAACGTTGAGGCCAGTTATCAAGTCTCGGTACTGAGTCTTGCTGAAAGGACCATACTTGGTTATGGAAAATAGCGTTGTTAAGAGGCTTAACCACCTTCTCAAGAATCGTATCTTGATACACTTATGTTGATGTTTTTAATACATTTTTCACAACAGTCTAGCTCAGTCACTCCATGATAGCTAAACACCCCACCAAACTATCACTGCAAGTCCTAAGTCGTCTTTTAAACATGATTCTAGAGCTGTATTCATTTCCCGAAATAACCTTTAACTTTCGGACAGAATTTCTTTGAATTCTTTCCTGAACTGCTTTGATTGCCTTTTTCGTAAGAGTACTGAGTGGATGGCCTGAACTTTTTCTATAGGTGATTTTTTTTAGATATAAATTTATATTATGTTTTTTTTTAATTGAACTTGTATTTACGGCCAGACTAAGTATAATGAAAATTTAAATTTAGATGTTATTTGCTTGTTTAGATGTTACCTGTGCCATGCTTAGGTACTACTTGACTAGTATACACTAACATCAACAGTGAAAATATTATGTAACAGTAAATGGGTAGCGTTTTAAACTTGTTATAAAAAAAGTAGTGAAAACATTATGTAACAGTAAATGGGAAGCGTTTTAAACTTGTTATATTAATCCTAATATGACTAAAATCTATTAATTAAGAACTAACAACGTAGAACTCACAATGTATTAAATCCCTAGTACTACAGTAAAGTCATTGGGATCCAAGTTTTTTTTTCATTACATATTGAAATAAATAAAAAGACTGCAACTGTTTGCAAGGCGGCCAATTGGTAAAAAGATTCTTCATGTGTAAAATTTGTATAAATCTCTTTCTTTATTGTACCTTCATTAAAAAGTTTATATATCAATCTAATCTCAAAAGAAATGAATGAATTTTAAAAATAGGTAAAAGGAAGTGTGTAGCTGATATTCCAAGCCATATATAAGAATAAAGGATCGGACAATTTACATTATATTACTGTCATGTATAGCTATAAAAAATATATTTTATTCATATACAGCTTCTTAAGCACTTTAAAATTGTTTGAAGTTACTAGTTTTAAAGGCTGGACCAACGATACGTCTTGATCACAGTGAAACACAAAATGAAACACAGAGAGCCAGCTGACGCTCGGGTCAAAGGACGGGTGATGGCGAACGGTTGTTTTCTTTTTTTCTTCACCGGAACCGATTTTTTTGCTGACCCATCCTCAAAGGTGTCATTAGTGCCATCGCATGTCTTCGTTTTAAAGAGCGTTTTCTTAATTCCGCGTATATACCTTATATGTCTGCTTTACATCCAATAATGACAATGAAACCGTAACTACTGGGCATTGGTTTGGATTGAATCTGTGATTATTAACGCAGAGATATATAATATTATAATAATACATCTATACATAGATACACACCAAATTTTATAAAAGCTGACAGTGAGATACAACAAACTGTTACAGTGTTACAATGGGTTATATTTTTATAAGTCCCAATCTAATTCTAAGATAACAAATATATTTTTTTCTTTGTTCATAAGGCATAAGGCACTTTTGGTAATAAAAAATAAATTATGTAATTTTTTAAAATTAAAAAATAATTTAGAAATATACTTAAATATTCAGATTTTAAGTCATAAAAGCACATTATTGTTTTATTTTATTAAAGTAAAAGTCGTAATTTTTAATCTGTATATCAAGTGACCTAAAACACAAGCCGCCATCTAGTGACGTCATATAGGCAAAAACTGTCAGTTCAGTATAAACAGCTAGGATAGCTATCTATCAACTTTAACTTCAAGGAATAATAATTGTAATTTTTCTTCAGTGCATTTTATTTGTACCTATTTATTTATTAAAATGTAAACCGGTTTTGTAAAAGCATATATCATCTGGCACTATGATAAACAACTTTTCTGGAGTTTTAATGCTAGTTGCTAGTTATTTGTACAATTAGACATTACACATTAACGAAAGCGATTGTAATTCATTATTTTCCCAAAAAACACCAAATATTTATAGCTATTAACGTTGAATGAGTACTGGTCGTACATACACGACTGTTGCTTTTACCAATATTACGTCACCAAAATGGCTGACAGCGTTTTGGCAGGAATTTAAAAGGTTAAAATTTAATTTTAGAGCAAGAACGCGTGTTTCTTTTGCAGAAATACATTTTATTAAGAAAATCCACATTTTGAAGTACTTTTTCAACCATAGTAGAATACCCTATTGGTGTTGATTTAAAGGTTTAGTAACTACCTACCAATAAGTTATTGTGAATTAGTATTTTATGTTTTCATTATTACACTCAACTAGAATCGATATATATATATATCAAACTAAATATATTTTAAATATTAAGTATGTATGTATATTTAAATGTCATATTTAACCAGCCAACATCCCGGGTCTTTTAAGCGGGGCTTTAAAGAGCATCTCACAAGACCAGCATAGTGTGGGTCACCATGCTACATTGACTAGACATGCAATGAGGATGGTGACCACCACTCTTCGACTGCACTTATTGCTTTCCATCAGGCAAAGTGGAGTCACTATGGTAGTTTTATATAAAAAAAAAACAAAAGATTCTTGTGATTGATTATTATTATGTTTTTATTCTAAGGATCTTCAACTACAATCTACTGGTGTAATTTAAATACTGAGATTTCATATTTTATATATATGAAATATAAGAAGTATGAAAATGTGAAATCTCAGTACTTATAATAGCACTAATACAAGTATATAAGGGTAGAGCTTAATCATAGTTAAAGGTACTTAACAATAAAAACATTATTATACTCAATCACAATAATTTCATTCATTTCAATTTCACTCGTGATAATGATTAAAGTTATTCCAAAACATAGAATAACTTATAATTAATTATCTACTCACCCCTTTAACCCTGTCGCTTTTACGAATATAAATAATTATACGTATAGTTAAGAGTCTACCCTTTTTCTAAGAAATTTTAGTGTAAATATTATTTGGCATAACTGCGGATGGCATTATTTCGCAGAAAATCGTTGTGCCAATCACCACCAAAACTACTCATTTATCATACATTTAAAACTCATTTTTTTTAAGTCAGAATCTTTATTAAAAAGTAGTAATGATTGAAAAGTAGAACCAACATATCGCATAAAGTTAAGTGAGAATCGTATTTGGCATTCGTGATGTAATGTTATATACTACATATAACCTTTATTTTCTATAACAACATTTAGTATAACGTTCATTTCATATAATTATCAATTTGTATGAAGGTCTTTTTATATAACGTTAATTTGACCTAATTATCATATTTAGTAATTATTCAACCAAAATGCTATAATGACCAAGTAAATATCAGGAAATATCAATAAATATCAGGATACTACATATTATAACCTCGTTTAACCCAAATGATTCACCAACAATAGAAAGGCTCACTCGCCTTTGCGCATTACATTTCGGGCATATAAACATTCGGCCAATAAATATATTAAATGTTTTTATGTTAAAAATATTATGCTAGATATAATAGATTATGCCAAATAAATTTCGAAATATCAACATTCTGCCAGACAAAGTGTGACTGTTTCTATCCTCGGAGAAATCATAATCGTTTAAAAGTGACCTTAGAGATAAGGTATACACAGTTATGTAACAGTTTAACGTATACAAACAACATTAGCATTGAAAAGTGTAAAGTTCACGCGATATGAATCAAGAATGTGAAAATACCACTTTTATTTCTCATAAATATGAGCCATTAAGCGTGAAAGCGCGCCAACTAATAATCCGATAGCTTAACTTTTTAACCGACTTATAAAAAGTACTACTAGATTCTAATACTCGACTGCCAATACTGGTGTTTTGTATACAAACATACACACATATACTCAAGCCTCTTTCCTCGAAGAGGAAGGCAGAGGCGTTACACTTACGTAATAGGGGGCGAGCCTAATTGATTTCGTATATATTTATTATATTGGTTTTTATCAACAAAAACATATAAACGGATAAGATTTATTATTTTCTTGTACCTTACTTTTCTTTATATTGTAGATTTTTATATGAGATGGCGGGGCATATGAGTAAACAGGTCACGTGATGGTAAGCGATTACCGCCACCTATGGACAATTCAAGAATCGCAAGTGCGTTGCCGACCTTAAAAATTCTTGGGACTGTAGTTGTAAGATACTCTATAAGCATGTAGATAACTACATTTTAATTGTAGTCAGTTTAATACAACAACATCGTCAGCATTTGAACTAGTTTATAACTCTGGTACAATAATAATCTGAAATAGATTAAGGAAACCCCGGGTCAGTTAGTTATAGATTGAAATTTCAATAGCTTTAGTGTATGTTTCTTTGATCTAAATCCACTGAATCAACCAAAATAGTGTTGTGTAAGATCGACTATTTATTGTAGTAGTGGTTTATATGTACATCAAAAAGGATTTCAACCATTACTTTTAGCATACCGAGGTAAATAAGCTTTACTTTTGTAAACTTACGGTTTACTTACGGTTGTAAACTTTATACAACCTTCACGTACGAGCGAACATAGTGGCGACCTAATGGAGGGTCATAACAGGTCTAACACAGGGCGGGGTGCGGGCTAGAAAACCTCCACGTGGTGCACTCTGGTCAACGTTGGCGACGACGCAACTTTCTGCTCCTCTACTTTTAAGGACGGCGTCGTCGCCAACGGCTAATTTTCTGGCGAGAAGAGGTGGCCTTTTCTTCGGCCACACGGTTGAGGCTTAGCCCAACAGAGCGGGCTTGTACGCCGATTCCTCAGTTGGCTTTTCGCTCTTCGGAGCTGTGAGGAAGGAAACCTCAATAAAAAATCACCAAGTGGGATCCTTCCATGGGTAGGAGTTTCTTCGCTGCTCACAGTGGAGAAAGAAGACGGGCTCGGTGTGCACTCGCACTGCCACCGAGCAGGCATTTGGAGATTAGTCTCGATGCCACCGTTGGCATATCGTAATTCCGAAAGGAGTGTCGTGGTTAAGTCTCGCGGCTCTGATCGGGGGCGAGGGTCTTGGCTTAACCGCCCGGACTGCGAGGAAGAATACCTCTATAAAAAATTACCCCGAACCCCGTGTTCTGGTGCGTGACCATGGGATGCATGGCTGATGGGTGGTTCAGTCGCAAGCACACTCCCAGCCGTGGACCTGCGGACCCCTCGGTTGGGCATAAATTTACGCTTGCCTGGGTATTGGGGGATCTCTTCCCAGGTCGACTCTTAATTCTCCCCCTCTCGTGGGTTTAAAAATGGAATACCAAATATTAAATATAAACAAAAACGTTGAAAAAAAAAAAGAAGGAGAAAATGAATAGTAACACGAAAAAGGCGGACGAACCCTCGTCTAACGACGAGGAAAATGTTTCATCAACGCCTATCTAGGTGGAGCTCCCAGAAGACGATATCACTTCCGGGAGCTCCAGCAGGAGAAGCTCCAGTAGTCGCAGGTCGGAACGACTTCACACAACACCACAAAGCCGACTCCCGTACGTTTGACGAGATGGAGCTTGACCTCGAGACTCGAAAGCGAGGTCGCTCGACGGACGATGATACCGATGCGTCCAAAGAAATGCTCCCTCCCAAAGTGACTACCAGCCTAAGAGGGAGTTCGAGGTCGCGTACGCCAGCCTCAGTCTCATCAGGTTCCGTCTTTTCGAAGGCGGGTGTGTATGCGCGAAATCGTGCGGAGGGTGAAATCATCGCGGAGGAAGAGATCGCAGATCTCCTTCTTAAGGTAAGTGCACCGGTAGAAGGGGGTTCAATCTCTCAAACACCGGTGTCATTGAAGGAGAGAACGAGTGCGGCGGTGGCTATTATACAAAAAGTGGCCACCAAGTCTACCAACTTGAAGGGCTCATTTGTTAAGGCCCTGAAGGAATCCTCCTCCGCGGTGTCCGCGGCCATGGAAAGCCTTAGTGAGGACGTCTCGCGACTTCAAGAGGCCAATAATCACCTATCGGCAGCAAACGAGCGCCTGACTGAGCAAGTTGCCCAAGAGCTCAGTGCCCAGTTTGCCTGATTTTGCTCGGGGAGGAGCTCAGGCTGCACTGAGCAGCCAAATCCCTCCCTCCCAGCGGCCTGCTCCCTCCCCTTCCCCACGTTCCTGATGCCCACTTGCGTCAAATTATTGACGCAGTGTGGCGAATGATGGACGGGCGCTTGGCCGGATTAGAGGCAAGGCTGCCTCCAGAAACCAGAAATCGACCGCCTCTAGCCACAGATAAAAAGTCGGCGGAGGTTCCTGTTTCAGCTGGTCGCGTAAAGGCCTCATGGAGGAAGGATGAGGTTGGCCCCGATTTATCGGACGCCCAATTCGGTTTCCGAGCGGGTCGTTCGACGATCGGAGCTGTATTGCGTCTGAGAGCCGTGACCGAAGAGGCTGTGAGCTGTGGCGGCGTGCTACTGGCGGTGTCGTTGGACATCGCCAACGCATTCAATAGTCTGCCATTCAGTGGCATTAGGGAAGTGCTCCGCTATCACGGAGTGCCACAGTACCTGATGCGACTAGTGGCAGACAATTTAGAGGAGCGTACCGTCATGTACGAGGACCGAGATGGAAACCTAAGTCATCGGTCCATGTCGTGCTGTGTTCCGCAGGGGTCTGTCCTTGGACCACTCCTGTGGAACATGGGGTACGACTGGGCCCTTCGTGGTGACTTTCCCCCCGAGCTGGGCGTAATCTGTTACGCCGATGACACTCTTGTCACAGCCCGGGGGTCGAACTTTCAGGAGGCGGCGCGCCTGGCCACCAGAGGAGCCTCACTGGTGGTCCAGCGCATCGAGGCGCTGGGCTTGCGGGTGGCCCTGGACAAGACGGAGGCCCTTTTATTTCATGGTCCCCGTCGTGGTCCACCCGCTGGTGCCGCCATCATGGTCAACTCGGTCCTCGTACCGGTTCGGGCCCACATTAAATATCTGGGCCTGACCCTTGACGGGAGGTGGCTCTTCGACGAGCACTTCCGGCAGCTTGCTCCAAAGCTGGTCGCCGCTGCGTCCGCCCTTGGGCGACTTTTGCCCAACTTGGGTGGACCCAGCGTCGCAACAAGACGGCTGTACACGGGGGTTGTCCGGTCAATGGCACTATACGGTGCACCGGTGTCGGCGGAAGCTCTGACCGCCCAGAATAGGGCACGCCTCTGGCGCCCTCAGAGGGTCATGGCGGTTAGAGCCATACGCGATTACCGCACCGTGTCAACGGAGGCGGCGTGCGCGTTGGCCGGAACTCCCCCGTGGGACTTGGAGGCGGAAGTGCTCGCCGAAGTTTATCGGCGGACGACTGATTTCCGGGCGGGTAGTGGCAATCGACCCCCGCCCGAAAAGATACGCGAGTGGCGTGAGGCCGCTCGCCGAGCCACTATGGCTCGTTGGTCGTCCCGGCTGGAGGCTCCACGTGCTGGCTTAGCCACCGTGGAGGCGCTCCAGCCGGTCATCGTCGAGTGGACAGAGCGGCAGCACGGGACCCTTTCTTTCCGACTAACGCAGGTTCTTTCCGGGCACGGTTGCTTCGGAAAGTACCTGCACTCGGTCGCTAGGAGAGAATTGAGTCCCGTCTGTCACCACTGCGACTGCAGTGAGGACTCGGCCCAGCATACGCTCGCGGATTGCCCCGCTTGGGCGTTGCAGCGTCGGGCCCTCACTGCAGTCATTGGAGAGGATCTGTCACTGCCGGCCATCATACGCTCCATGGTCGACACTGACAGGAATTTTACCGCGGTCGCAGCCTTCTGTGAGGAGGTCATCTCACAGAAGGAGGCGGCAGAGCGGGCCCGGGAGGATAATCTCCACTCGGACCCAATTCGCCGCCGGCGAACCGGGCGGCGGAGACGCGCTTACCAGCGCCTCATGCCGCCCTGAGTGTGGCTGCGGGTGGTCGGGACGGGTTTTCCCTTCCATCCGCCATATGGCTATCCGCGAGGGGGTGACGTCCGCGTGTGTCTGGACGCCGCCTTATTGATAGGTTACTCGTAGGTGGTGCCCGCATAGTGCGGGCAGGCGCTAGGAGGGGTCCGGATGTCTTAATAAAGCTGTTCCCGGATTCCTCCTATTTTAGGCGCAGTATGGCATACCGTGTGGTTTTAGTCGGTTCGATTCCGACACACCGTTCCACCGAAAACCCGGGTGGAATGATTCCCGAGGGGGTTTCCACACGAAAAAAAAAAAAAAAGGTCTAACACAGGGCCATTACATGTGCAATTGGTTGTAGGAGATTGGTTGCGGGTGAAGGTAGGTTACGTGACTTATTTAAATATATGTCTAGCTAAAACATTTCTCAAAGAATTGAAACTCTGTAACTGCCTGTAAACATAAAAAAAATGTTTTTATTGGTGTTAGGTTCTGAGCGTGATAGATATTTGTTTGAACACATTGTATATATTACAACGAACCCTGATTTTACTGTTTATATTTTAATACAGGTACACTGTCTGAGGGATGTAGACAGATATAAGGAAATACCAATGATTCTGTATATAAGACTTTATACATTTTAAACACAGAACAGAGGGAAATTCACCTGTACGAGTTTTTCTTATAAGAGAGTATATTAACATACCTGTGGTAAATGTTCATTGTCAATGGTCATGTTGATTTTGGCAACAAAAAAGGTTGTAGCAAATGGAGGTGTCGAGGCATAGTACTCTTTGAGCTGCAGATCTTTGCAGGCGTCGAACGAGCCCAGCCAATACTCGTTTCCAAACAACACATTAGGGCTATAGTGGCCTGATGCGTCGAATACTGCAAAACAAAGAGAAAAACTCAATTTAATTTCACGGGATCTACAGCTAAATCGTGGGCTAAATACAAAAAAAAAATGCTTTTTTTTAGTATTTGGCAAAATCATCACATACATACATATGTATGTGTACATCGTAGGAGTATGATTATTAATTATATTTCTTTGGTGTTAGCTAAATAAGCAATGTTAATACTTTACTTATAATATATTATGATGATCATAATTCAATGTCAAAAGTTTAATTAGTGTTGGGGAGTATCTTGACCGAGATAACAACGTGAAGCTTTTGGGCACAGTTCCAATGTAGGTAAGTACGTGAAAATTTCTCATAACCGGCTGGCTATGAAGGCTTGCAGTATAAATCATCTGATAGTCAGTACAGGGTTAAATATAAGAATCCTTTAATATGATGTACGAAGTGATTTCTTTTTCAGGAATAACTATTGAATTGTTTTTTTTTTAATGATATGAAATGATTTTTATCAACTTAATTCTAAATAAAAACATAGTTACTAGGAAAGAGTCCACACTCTAGCATTCTCTTATGAAGTTTTTAAAACAAATACCTTTTCTTAGCAAAATAAAGATTGTCAGCCTGGCCACTTTATTTGTTGCTCTTCTAAAATATTGTATTAAAAAAACTAGTAAAAATATTAATTTAAGTCATAGAAACAACTACTAAATATTCCATACATTCAGTAAAAGAGTAGATACATCATACCTATGAACTTTAATAAGTTTATTGAAACAAATATTACAAATATAATGCTTTAAATTATGCCAAAATACATTTTTCATCTCGATTCACGCCGTGACGCCTCAACTTTTCCACATATGCTGCTAATCCGACACTAGGTATGACGTTGTAGATTGTAGATACATTTTCCGGCTTCTCAAAAACCTATAAGCCAATATGCAAACCCTTGCCACGGGGATACGAGTATGTATGTTTAGTACTTTAGTAGCACAAGCCATATCGTGAAATACGTTACCTATAAACCTGGGCTTGACATCTTATTAACATTCAATTTTCTACCTCCTACCTTCAAATACAAGCTTTATGGAAAAAAGTATTTCCTTAATACGCGTATTTGGTATACGGATAACGAAAGAGTTGATTAGAAAATTTCAAGCTTAGTAGTAAGACGTAGTACTTAATATATTTTGTCGCAGCTTCTCTTACTTTTTCTGTACTGCGTTTTTAATATTTATTTTTGGTGTATCAATTACCGCTTATCATTGATGATAAGCAGTAATTGATACACGGACGTTGACGGAGGTGTCAAAGTATTTGTTCGATATTTAAATGGATTTTGATTTTAAGTCCCTTATTTATCTTTCTCCTGCTACAAAGTACATACGTCGTTTTTTCAAATTCTCAACCTCTTAAAATGGGCAGTATAAAGTACTTCACCCAAACATATTTATTAATAACAATTTAGTATTATACCTTCCCCGTTTGTAATAGTTGAATATTTATATTTTTATATTTTCCGTATTTCCGAACCGATACGACCTTCAAACCTTCAAGAAAAGAGCGTACTAAGGTGTCCATGGGCGGCGGTAGTCACCTACCATCAGGTGAAAAAAAAAAAAAAAAAAAAAAACATTTCAAAATATTCATGAAAAGTTCTAACGCAATCAAGAGTAATTAGACTCGTTTGTTTTAATTATACTTAAAATATTCCATCGTTTTAGGCTTATACTCACATTAATGAGTTCAAATTAAGCTCAAAGAAAAGAGAAAGTTTATTCACATTTCGAACGAGACTAACGCCAAACAACAAAAATAATACGTTTCCATTTTGAAGAGGCATATTCTTAGAGTGAAAATTACTGTAACCAGTACATTAACCGAAGTAGATTTATATTTTTAATGACATGGCAATTGAGAAACAAAAAGAAAAAACTCGTTATTTTAAAATATGCCTACCATATTGTGAAACGTCACTTCAAAGTTATTAGATGCACTTTATGTTTTACCCCGCTCATTATGCAGCTTTGTAGTAGTGGATCCGCCATCTACGTCAACAATCGCCGATCCATTATTTTAGACTCCTTGTGACTATTTATTTTGTATTAGGTAAATGTAAGGCAAAGTTAAGAAAAAGATAGGAAATAAGGTGATTTTAGTATCTAATAATTATAAAGTTACGTTTCCTCTCCATGTAAATGCTCGTGTGGCGACCTCCACATGTAGAACAAACATATCAACACCATCTAGCGAAAACAATCGAATTACGTAGCAACTTCATTAATGACGTAGTACGATCTTGAATTTGATAATTGAGTTTTATACAACTTCCCAACGTCAACCATTGGGCCGCGGTCCTCCAGGCATGATCACTTCGCGTGGTTGGAGGATCCTCCATTTGTGTTGGAGGTACATAACACCCGTTCCTGCACACTCACGTAGCGCTAAAAGATCCTTGCCGCTCAAATAAGAGAAGTCATTTATCTAGTAAAATAGTAGCAGAACAGTAGTAGCTTAGCTTAAGATGTATAGAGCACGTTTGGCATGTACCTAAGACAGTTGTAAGAAGTAATAGTACCAAGACTTATTAGAGCTAAACCTAGAAGTAAACCAATCTAGGAAATACTACTAAATAAAAACAATTTATCTAGGCATCAAATACATACTTTGTTTTCCCTTTACTCTGGGTGAGGGTGGGCGAATTTTTGTTTCCTAAGAAATAAACCGAAATCGACCATTGTTTTTCAAATCCAAACTAGTGCTGATAGACATATTCATGCATACAAATATCTGCTTTGAGCGAAACTATGCCACAACCCCTGGCGTCACATGCACTATATAAACGTAGTCTATTTTCACACTGTTAACTTCTGATTGTATGTTCTTCCATATTCAATGGCAGATGTACTTACAACTTGTATAATAGCTCACGACTTCGCTAATTGAAAAATTGGCTTATAATAAACTATGTATTTTAGTTCTGCTCTGTTGTTACCCTGATTGACTGTAATGTTGTAATAAATATTATGATCAACAAGCCACTAAAGTATTTTTTTTTTATTTTTTTTTTTGTAAGCCTACCATAATGACTCCACTTTGCCTGATGGTAAGCAATAAATGGAGTCCAAGAGTGGTGGTCACAATCCTCATTGCATGTCTAGTCAATGCAGCATAATTACCCACACTATGGCAGCCTGGTGAGATGCTTTTTCACGCCTCGCTTAAAAGACCCGGGATCAAATTGGGAAGGAAAGGAAACACGTGCGCTGGTAGGGAATTCCAGGCTTTCACTGATTGGCACAGGAAAGAAGAGCCAAACCGTTTCGTTCGGGATCGCATATCTTCGACTCGCAAACGGTGACTCCTCAGGCCAGCACGTGTAGTCCTGTAGAGGAAGGGAGAAGGTGGGACCACTAATAATGTTCCTATACTATTAATAAAATACTTTCTACGTGACATTATTATTCTTTATGATAATAAACGTTAAAATACTTCGTTTAAAAACAGTGGCCTTTTGGTAATATAATCTAAGATATTTAAATAACAAACACATCATGTGGGTTTACGTACATAATGGTCTCCTCTGTCTCTATGAAATATTATTAACACCATACCAAATATTGGATGCCATCTCAGTGTCTTAAGATATTAACTTATTGCAAACAAAGCAACTTATTATTTACGTTAGAATAGCGTACAAACAATAAATTGTTTGGGAACTGCAAATGCACTTCTGTTTTAAATCTGGCTTCAGTTTGAAAAATAGATTCTCGTTATGTACTTATCAACCAGCTTGTACTGAATCATTAAATACTACGTTTAATAATAATATTATCGTATAGATCTGTTACGTTCATTTAATAAACTAATGTAGATAATGTAGATTATAATATTAACGCGTTCTATAATGAACAAATTTAATTTTGTAACATTTATTATCACCTCGCAGGCAAACTCGTATAAATTGGAATTTATTTCATTGTAATTCACGTTAATGGTTAACGTTTTTGGGTACGGTTACACTCCTGTGGGTCGTTATGTCATTTTGCACATAATCAAGGGCATTCCAGGGCAATATAAACGAAAAGATTTTTTCACCGAATCTCGAGATTAATGTATATTCTTAACAAAGACGAACTGTTCTGAAATAAAATACATTTTAAGTCTGATTTGGATTCCATAAAAATAATGGAATTTCAGGGAGATGATTCCACATCGAGGTAATTATTTTAAAACAAAAGAAGGGAAATCCTTTTATACAATCTTAAACCCAAGCATAAAGAAGTATCAAATACTATCCATGGATTTTCTTTTCTCATTATTTTGAAGCGAAGTAACATATTTAATTTACAGCGAATATACCCCGATTTTCAGAAAAAGTGGAAATTATTTACATCCTCTGAAGATATCAAAACTTTGATAAAACTGTTGAAACTAAGTGCTAAACTGGTTAAATCCATCAATTTTCTAAATTTATACAGAAAGCAGGTTTAACTTCAGGTTAATTTATCCAAACGGATGGCAAGTGTATGTATTCGGAGCGTCCTGGTTTGTTATTGTGACGACAATATATTTTACTTAACCCTTGCTTAGTCTAAATAATAATTTTCACTATGTAGTTTTATTTTTATTATTTCACCTTTCTAAATTTAGTTCATAAGAATTATAACCAATTTAGGTATACAAACTATATTGTTATCGTGTTTCTGTACATATCTCATCCAATGTAGATTAAATAGCCTATTATTGTCATTAAAAACTTACTATGTTTCTCATTTTCTATCTTGTATTATATTTCTTTAACGATAAACATATTTAATTTGACTTTTAATTTAATATTACGTAACTAATCGTATTTCATTTTCTATTTAGGTTTGTCTTCTAATACGTAAGTGACACTAAATTAGTTTAGTCGCCTACCCCTTTTGGGGATATAGGCGTGAGTATATGTATAAATGTTCTATTCATTCGATATCATGTCATATCATGTTTGACAATAAGTATCAGTTAATCCTTACTGAACTTGTTCGTAGCAAGTAAAATATTATTATAACTAACTGTTGAGACCTCTCCACACCGATGCGGACGCGGCCAGAGGGGTTAACTTTTATAAGCCAAGACGCACACCTGCCACACGCTCCTTTTAGTTTTTCCGAATTTACCTTATATTATTCAATACCTGTATTGTAAATCGCAGATTAAACTAATACAGTCAACTGCCTAATAATTTCGCTGACACGATTACTAATATTAAAATATGAATTTAGTTACAACAGTAATTCTGGTAATCATTTAAATTTGACTATTAAATTTATATAATAACATTATACATTATATACAATTACAAAAATGAAAACTGAATTTTATGAGAGTTGAAGATAATTGAAGACTTTCGTTACACGATTTATTTTTATGATGTAGAGAATAATTTTTGTATGCTAAGTAAGGTTTTGTTATTAATTTTATTACAATCAAGACTGTTACAGACGGATAACCTATTGGCCAATAAAGTGACCGACGGACGGCTGATATTAATTAGTCAGTCATGACTTTTAAAATGCACCGCTGTCTAAAAGACAGTATTCAACGCCGAAACTTCATTTAAAAAATAAAAATCACACTTAACCGTACAATATTATATCACCAACATCACTATCTTTGCGCCCTGACTTCTTTTTTCTTAACTCTCCATGTTCTCCTCCTTATTTAGCTCTCTATCTTCAGTTATTATCTGCAAATCATGGCAGAAACCTTTATTCCTTACACAACAATCTTCTTTTATCTCCCCCCTAAAAACGCCGACTTTGTGAACGTTTTGTTCTATGTCCCAACAGTTCTTCTTTAGAATGCGCTCCCACTCGAAAACTGTGAGTTGGCATAATTGTGACAGCATTCATGCACTACTTTCTGACGTGTTATTTATAATGTATATATATGTATTTATAATTATATAAGTGTATATACATACATATATATTCCTACATTTTGTATTAATGATACTAAGTCCTATATATATATATTTTTGTGTATTTATTACATGTTCGGATAATCCAGATTATTGTCAAACTTTTAAATTTTGTAACACCTTTTTTCTTCTATTATGTTTTTGCACCTACCACTTTTATTTTTGCAACATCTCAAGGTTGACTGGCAGAGAATGCCGTAGGCATTGAGTCCGCTTTTATACAAAATGTGCATGAATTAGAATAAAGAAATAAATATTTCTTAAATCATAAGTAAGTACTTAATATTACAAATATGTGAGAGCTCTGGTGTTTATTAGGATTTTAAGCCTTAACTACTAAACCGATAATCATTGTTTTTAAAATAATCATATACATATATTTGTAGATATTCAGTCTATTTATATTGAATCTACATTGAATCCAGCAGTTACTTAGCGATTTAAAATTCTATATAAATTCTATCTCTCTAAGGTTTATACAGAATTCATAGCTCTGTGGTAATCTCATTCGCTGTGATACCGGCGCTACTAAACCTCAGGCGGATATCTTGACGGTGTGACGTGATTTCGAGAATGAACCTACCGCGGAAAATGCTGCATAATTCTGCTGATTTATTACTTTCCCTATTAATATTATATAAACAATACAAAATACAATATAATAATGTAAAATAGTTGTTAAATCATGAAATACGTTCGTACAAAAATGTCAAGATCCAAAATACAACGACCTAGTTGGATTTTAGATACACTTGTTGAAGAGACATAAAAATATTGCAATTTTGAATTAGGATCTCGGACTACAACCAGCAGTTAGTAAATAAGTTAAGTATCTCCTTTTCCTCTGCATATTCTATCACTTGTATCATTTGGAGTGCTCAGAGGAATTATTCGGACTTACACCAGCAGCAGGTTTCCACTTTTCCAGGAGTTTTTTGTCTCGCACAACCAGTTTTGAAACAAATTGTCACCTGCCGTATTTGCGGACTGATACGACTTTCGAGAACAGAGCCGAACCACCTAAAAGGCCTGCAACGCACCTGCGATTGTCACAAAATGAGTCCAAAAAAATGCACTAATATTTTTTAGTTACGTACTTCATTAATTCGATAATCTAAGACCAACTGCACTAGGAATTACGTATATTACGTATTTTCACTTTACTGCATTGAGGCAGTATTTCCTATTTTATACTGCTTTACTCGTAGTACCAGCTGCTGCCAAACTGGCATCTAAAATTTCGCTTCTATTACAGACACTTTTACGGCACAAGAAATACGAAATATGTAGCACAGGTGCAGTAAAAGAGACCGATGAGCAAAATTCGAAAGACATCGACTGTAAAACACTGGCGGAATATTAAATCGTGAAACATTGTGACAAAAAATATCTTTCTATATACTTTGATCCTTTCTACAAAGTACAGTACAAACCGACAACACAACAGTATTCGGTATCCATTAATCTATATATGTACGTTACAAACGCTTTCAAGTACAAAAGGATTTTCGTACAATAGCTTCTTTAATGACACCAACAATATTGTGTTTTGTTAAAATGTCCCAAGTTGTATTGATAAAATATTTTAGGACTTTGTTCAACACCACTACCCAGAAAAGGATGTAAGCTTCTTTTTATTTCAAGATAACGTATCAATGCCCGGACAGATTTAGATTTTACGTTCCTAGCAGTACATTAACCAATAAAATTGTTATATTAAAATGTTACCCCTTGTAACTCCCACTGCTGAGGCGACTCTAGGCCGTATCAAAGAAACATCAACCCGTTCAGAATCCAGGCCGTTACAAAGAAATATCAACCCCTTCAGAATCTAGGCCGTAATAAAGAAATATCAACCCGTTCAGAATCTAGGCAGTGACAAAGAAATATCAACCAGTTTAGAATCTAGGCCGTGACTAAGAAATAGCAAAACGTTCAGAATCTAGGCTGTGACATAAAAATATCAACCCGTTTAGAATCTAGGCAGTGACGAAGAAATATCAACCCGTTTAGAATCTAGGCCGTGACAAAGAAATATCAACCCGTTTAGAATCTAGGCCGTATCAAAGAAACATCAACCCGTTCAGAATCCAGGCCGTGACAAAGAAATATCAACCCCTTCAGAATCTAGGCCGTAATAAAGAAATATCAACCCGTTCAGAATCTAGGCAGTGACAAAGAAATATCAACCCGTTTAGAATCTAGGTCGTGACAAGAAATATCAAAACGTTCAGAATCTAGGCCGTGACAAAAAAAAATCTATTCATACATACATACAACTTGAAAAACATAACCCTCTTTTCGCATTTTGACAAAAAGAATATGGCAGCTGTATATGTGATGCTCATCTTTTTTACTAGTATTATATTTCTGTAAATAGTAGAGAGTAATTTGTTTAATAGAAAATACTATAATGCATTATATATATATATATATGTATATATATATATTTAGTAGACCAGACGAACAGACGGGTCCCCTGATGGTAAGTGTTAACCGCCGCCCACTGAGACCTGCAACTCAAGAGTTGTAAGTGCACTGTCCGCGTTTGAGGGTGATGGGGAGGGATAACGGGGAGGGTAGGGGAATGAGATATGGGAAAGAAGAGAGGGGGTTGAGTGGAGGAGAAAAAATAGACGGGTAGTTTTGTCTCTGGCTTCCTTATTTTTTGGTTTTCTGTCAAGCCACGGTACATTACTCCGATTAAGTCGGCCGATTCGCGCCTAAGCATAGTTCTCTCACGGTAAATAAAATAATTAATTTAATGCTCAGGTTATCCTGGTAGAGGGTTTTTAATCTTTATAACGATATTTTATTAAACCATCGTCAAGATTTGTAAAAAATAGATGGAAGTACTTAATTTTACCTAGTCTTATCTCTTTTATGTTATATTTACAAAGATTTTTATAAATTGCGATTTTCAGGATGTGTCTGTCTTATACATATATGCCGACAACTTAATTTTCTCTTAAAACAAAGGTTATATGCTTATTAACGGTGAAGTAAACAGTAGTAGCGGTGAAGTGAATATATTGATATCTTTGTTCGATTAATTTTTTAAGATCAGCACTTTTATTAAGTGTCCCTGTCCTCGTTTTAAGATTCTATCAGCGGAACACGGGGCCTTTAAGTATATGTATATAACTTAAAACTTCAGATTTCTGTAAAGCATGTTTAGCCGTCAATAATAACCTCATTAGACTCACGCATTTTGTCTTTGAAGGCTATAATTTACAAATAAATTATATATTCTAACTATTTAATTAAGAATAACCAAGACAGCTTTTTTAAAATACAGATAAGCAAAACTAAAAGTAGAAAGAATATATGTAACAAACTAAACATCGTCAACCAACATGGTAATATATAATTTGTAAGATAAGATCTGTTTTTATTTTTATTTTTCATTGCGCTGGATTCGACACTTTCTGCTTCTCCAAACTCTCTTGATTGACTTTTAAAAATATAGCGCTTTTTTAATACCTCTTAGATATCCTGGACGCACGAAAAACTTCATAAATAGAATAGAATAGAATACTCTTTATTGTACACCATGTAAAGTAAACAGTGAATCTTAAAAATTATTACCAAAGTTAGGTGGTCTTATCGCCCGAAGCGATCCAGACAGAGATATCTATACCTATCATACGTACAGCGTACTGATTTAACTATAATGTTAGGTAGTAACTTGATTTGAATGCATGAATTGTTGGGCTTTCTTTATTTTCCTTGACAGTGCTTTCCACAACCGTGATGCAATAAAAAAAAATAGTAAAAAGTATAGTAAAAGATTTTTAAAAAAACGTTGTGGAATGTAAAGGCATTTTTAATTTGACATCTATTAGTTGCCTAGTACCTAGAGATGTAGCTTCACTCTGCATTCTCTACCGCTTGTATCATGAGGAGTGTTAAGAGGAATTGTTCGGACTTATACCAGATCGCCAGTTTCCGCCATCGTTGTACGCGACAAAATTTCCATCCCCATCACATGGACAATTAGCACTCCACCTCCTCCAAAGCTTTTTGCCTCGCATAACCGCCTGTGGAACAAACTGTCACGTATCGTTTTTCCGGACTGATACGACTTTAAAACCTTCAAGAAAATACCTAAAAGGCCTGTGTGACTCTTGAGTTGTGAGTGTCCATGGGCGGCGGTAGTCACTTACTTGGTTCAAGTGATTTTATTCATTTAATATCTTTGATTGTCGCATAAATAAATAAACGAGCTTTTCTTAGTTTTAATATTTTTGCAACTACCTAAATTGATCGTTTTTCTGGTTGCTGTTATCTCTGAACAGAAAAAGGCATCAGTTTATGTGCGTATGTATGTAGATTGGGACCCTAAAAAGTACTAAGTGAGCTTATTAATATTAACCACAACGAATTGGTGTCATGATGTGTGTGTGATTGTATTTTTCTACGAGCTGCTTGTATTTAAGTTATATTGCTAGTGTGTACAGTATGTGTAATAAAAGCAAAATAGTAGCGAACATTTTACATCAAAGCATCGAACAAATTGTAAACACGTGTTTCCTTCCCACTTTGATCACGGGTCTTTTAAGCGGGGCGTGAAAAAGCATCTCATCAGGCCGCCATAGTGTGGGTCACCATGCTGCATTGACTACACTTGCAATGAGGATGGTGACCACCACTCTTAGACTCCACTTATTGCTTTCCATCGGGCAGAGTTGAGTCATTACGGTAGGCTTATATATAAAAAACAGAAGATTATAATCGATTTGAAACTTCATTAATTTAAGTGAGTATTTGAACAAGTTGTAATTTAATTAGTAGAATACCTATAAGCAACCTATATAAACTAAATTCTATGGTATGAACTTTGCACAGCACTTTAAAGAAAAAAAAACCTATGTAGAACAGACAGACCTTTATCGTAATAAATACAATATTAATATTATCAATCTTTAGCATTTATCATAAATACATCGCAATTATACGACGATTTATATATCTTAATATATGCCTACGCCAATCTAAAAATAATTTAAATTATTATACATTAATAATAGTAAAAATCTTTATACCGAAAAAATAAATACTGATTGCGACGCGATTCGCTTACGTGGATTAATTATCAGTACTTGAGAAATGGGTTTAAAACCCATCCAACCCATCAAATACTAAGCAAGTTATATAAAAATATGTATTTACTTTTTTTTATGTAACTAGTTTAAAGTATAAGGATAATTTTCGTTGTCTATTGTATGTTACAAGGTTTTCTAGGTCAGTAAGAAAGTACGTTAGAAAAATATGTTATCCATTAATGTTTACTGACCTTGAGTGGGACCCTTTGAAATCTTCAAATGACAGAAAGAAATATTGCAGTGAACAATACCAAAGAGGTTAAGGTTATATTTGATTTTTTAAAAGTATTGCGGTGATCACAAATTTTATGTTGGTAGTAAGATCTTCTTCTGATTGAATTCTTTAAATTTCGGATGTCCTTTGTGAAGTTCATATGGTACCCAAAGGCGAGTATTAAAACGCACACACATTTGCTTTATAAAAAGGTAACATGTTACATATTTTAGGAACCCTTGTCAATGTCAGTCACACACGCATTAGTAGGATATGCAAGGGAAACGTAGTATCCGAAGGTTTCGTAGTAGATGTTCGTTTCACAAGAGGTACTTAAGGCTCTCGTTGTGTCGTCGACCGTCACCGACGACACCGCCCAGTCTTCGCAAGATGCATGAACCGCACTAGTCACGGTCGTTCGATGTGCTACTTAGCGGTCAATAATTCTACACTTGCTTGAGTATTTTTCTCATGCTTATTAAGTAAGCTTACACTTTAAGCCTCCGTAAATTGTACAGATCGGTTTTTTTTTTTCGGAACTTAAACAAAACCGAACGAAATCAAAAAATGTACCCCTCGAACTATATGTATGTGGAAATGCTTCAGTTAAATATAAGTGGTGAATGCGGCCGCCGCAATGTTAATAGCAGTAGAGCTTCCTGAAAGCTTTTTCAAGTCCACTCAAAACACGAAATTATAAAAAAATATGTTTAAATTTAAATTTATGTAGACAGCAACGAGGTAGAAATTACTTCAGTTATAATTTTAAATAACATTTTCCGTTACATTTATTTATGTACCTACATTATCAGTTCAGTTTCGAAACGTCAATGTAGCACTAAATAAATATAAAATATTATATTTCTATTAGAATTAAGGTGTTTAGTTTACTTGTAGAAAATAAAAATAACATACATTTTTATCCGACCTTCATCGATTTATTTACAATATGTATATATACTACTTAATATTTAATACCTACCTACCTACAAAATAAAATTATAGAGTATATATAGAGTACATCCTTATATTATGTCCAAAAGTAAAGTGGAGATCGTTTTTTTTTTTGTTAAAAGATTTTTTTCGCACGAAAAGTAAAGTTTTCAGTTTCATAAATGATTAACAACAAAAAGAATACATAGATAAACGTTGATCTAACTTAATGAAGGGATATGAAATTATGGAAATTTTTAACATAACAATGTAATAGTGAATACTACCAATTCAGACAAAAATAAACAGACAAAAAATATTAAAGTGATCTTAACTTATTAAATAATTGCTTAGTGTCTGAACATAATAGATTTGGAACGAATGCAAACTAATACTTATACCTATAAATAAAAATCCATCCTCATCACCATTCTTCATAAATGGTTTAATTTCGTGTGTTTAATGCTCGCAACCATACAATGTTTTTTTTTTTTCAAACATTCAATAATTTATTCATATATATGTCATACTTTCCGTTACATCCGTTCCACTTTCAAACGTCATTAATCGTTTCATTACAATGGATTGACTTGATTGTAGGATGTTGGGCAATGTTGGGCAATATTGGGCAAATACCTGTTAATTTACCGACTGGCTTACACCATTCAGTCTCCTGTGTATGTGTGTGTAGTCAAGTCAATATGTCGAAATATAGCAACAGTTTGCAATGCCCAATTTCGTTTGATGTACGGAGCTATATGCCTAAATCTTTACAATTCATTGCTATTGTGAATTGTTAATACCTATTGAGTTTTAAGAGAATCCCAATATTTTACAAAGTTTTGCATTTTGCGATTACATTTGTTTTCCGATACGTAAGATAAGTTTCGAAATTCGAAAATAGTACATCTTACTTTCCTAAAGTAGATATGCGTTAAATGGGTATATCTCTGACCGCCGTCAACGTATTCGAATCGAAGAAACATTTCTTCATGGGGTTAGTACATCTATAGGTGTGGTGCAAGGTGGCGTTTTATCTCGTATTTCATCGATCACCTTTATGATTATCATCTGCACACAAGCTCCGCTAGGACAGCTATCTGAAGCCACTGACACTTATAAATAATGATTTAGCCCACATAGCTGAATGGTGCTTTGAGTATATACTTACAGTTAATCCTATTAAAAGTCTATTAAAAGTATAGTTGGAAGCCCGAAGTTCGCACTTATGCCAAAAATTTAGTGGTCGAATCTACCCTAAGTCGATTTTAATGGCACTGTTTTACCTTTTTGTGAAACGGTAAAAACCTGAGGATTTATATCGATAAAACATTGTCATGTGGTCCACTGCTGCAGGAAGTTAGTTAAAAATTGCTTGCGTTACTTGGGTCCCTGAGAAGATTGCGTAACTTTCTTCCCATTAACTCTAAAATTTCACTGGTTCAATCTCTCCTTCTAGTCTTCGATTACGCCTGATCCTTACGCCTTATGCCTGATCTCACTGAGAAACAACTTAATTAATGAAAAATGAAAACAACTAATGTCTGCATTAGGTTTATATTTGGGTTACGCAAATATGACCACGTATCTGCATTTCTAATAAGCTCAAGTGGCTCCCTGTACGGCTTCGCGGAAATGCTTATATTCTCAATAACTTCTTTACAATATTTTTTTTTAATTCCCCCTTTCTACCTCAAGGAACGTTTTGAGTTCCGTAGTGACCAGATGACACCGGGGTCATCGGAAAAACCAACACCTGAAAATATCATCGCACTTCAGAAATTTTCTAAACAAATACTTTACAGTTCAATCAGCTCGCCTGTGAAATGCATTGCCTGAATTAGCGAGACGTGCTCAATCGCTAGCCATTTTCAAAAAAATGGTCACTGTACATGTACACGTGTGTTTGGTATGTATGTATATTGGGTAAATGTTTATATGTTATACTGTATATATGTATTTTATAGATGTATATTGTGTGTATGCACATAAACATGTCAACGCATTTCTTTATATATTAATAGATTAATCTCGCTAGCTTCATTTGTACATCTGCAATCTGTCAATCCGTTGCACTTCTCCATTACAAAGGTTGTCTAGAAGAAATCGGAACTAGCGATAAGAGCGCCGATTGTACCAGATATATATTAATATTTGTTTTTTATCTTGTATCTTAATTGTTGTGTACAATTAAGAATATTGTATTGTATTGTATTGGATAATCTAGTATTTTTCGGAATATCTTGTACAAAAGCTGTAATGAAAATCTCGTTAAGTCAGTGTTGGAGTCAGCCTTTTACAATTGGTAGATCCTATGGTAAAGAATAGGCAAGAAACACCAATGCAACTTCTTTCGTAGTTTTTTTTTATATAATATAGGGGGACAGGCGAACAGACGGGTCATCTAATGGTAGTGACAAAGTCCCGAGATTACATGACCCGATCAACGGCACTCGTTTACAAGTCACATCTTAATTGATGAAAATATAAATATCATACTTTTTGGCACTTCACTCTACTTTATAATGACTTATTGTATTGATGTATTGCAACTAGTTTTGATATATATATAAATATTTAATTCTTAATTAAACGAGTAACTAAGTCTTAATAAACAAATTTTAAAGTTGAAAAAATATTTTTGTGGGGCACATTAGAACAACAGCTGTTTGTGTGCGGAAGCTGCATTAACACTAGGTTTAAATCAAATTGGGAGAGAAGGAAAAAAGAAGTACCCAGTTCTCCATGTGCCGCACCTCAACATGATTAAGATTGAAGATGAGAATAAAATGTGATTGTTATTAATAGAATAAACTTGTAGTTTCCAGTGCTCTTGAACTAGGCCTATGATATAGTTGAATAGCTCAATTCTTGTTCAAAAGCTTTGATAATGCAATCTCCTTCAGACTGTGTGTGAGAATTTCAGAATCTATAAAGTATACGAAAATGTCTACATGGACAAGGAATAAAAAATATTTTATAATAATGGGGACAAATACTGCAAAATACTCATCATAAGTCTCAAAAATCTGGGTAATGGTACCCAGTGTGTGTAAAGGTGTTACTCTTCCCATATCTTAACTGTTTTGCTGGCAAAACAAGGGCTTAGGGTATGTAATATGGGATAGTTAGCTCATTTTTAGTCTTGGCATATTTTAAAACAGCGTAGATACTTTTCTTTTAAATCCCTAACAGATAAACTAACTCCCTTATTGACTAACGCTGCCAACTTAGCAAAATATAATAAAATCAATATCTAGGAAATATTTTTACCAAACTAGGCATAACCTATCATTAATTATTAGTTCCAAGTAACAAAATTACGCAGCAGCTATTGAAAGCCCATTATAACATACATTATACATTTAGATTTCACTGTTGGATAGGTATGTAACCTATCCAACAGTGAAATCTAAATTAATCTTGTTCGCATAGTTATAGGTGTATAGCAGACGCACGTGGTTTTGACGATAATAATAATTATTAAAGGGTTATTAATGTAAATAATACATTAAACGGAGTGGAAACCAACTTCATTTAATCGTCTTTGTAAATATTTTAATGGTTTATGTAGCGAGAGTGGCTTGTTTATGTACAACGGATCGTTAAAATAATTTAATAGAGGTGTAACCTACTAAGCATGGTGACTTCATATCATTATTAATAAATATAATAAAACAAAATAGCAACTAGGTTTTTTTTTATATTTGCTTACCTGAATAAATAGTAAAGTTTATTTCAATTGTTTAAGCATCTACACAGAGTTAATTCAGTTTAATAAAGATCTATTTAAAAAAAATATATCTTCAATACTGATTAAAAATATATAAAGTATCAGTACCAACAGAAACTACTGCTAAGAGAGTTTACAAATTTCCTTGAAAAGTATATAGTTGCCTTATACTCGTAGTTGACTCATGCCGTTGTTTTAGTAACATTTCCTTTCGAAATGCGGACTTTTCTACCGGATCTCACCCAATTTCGCAATAAGTAACTGTTTTTTCCGCGTATTTAATTACAAATATTTTACTTCATTAAATTGATTGTAAATATTAGTCAGTCTGAACTTGACAACTTTTATAGTACTATTGATATATTGAAGGATGAAGTATAAAATATGGAGAACGATCTAGTATCTTCTATAAAAAAGTATTCAATTTTAGTTTTTTTTTTTGTATTAGAATTAACAAAGCGTAGTTTAAGAGAAGTAGTTTCATATCTCCCTTTGATAGTAAATAAATATACATATTTGGTTATAATATCTCAGATACAATAATAAAAGTGGCAGAGCCTTGGTTCCGAGAGGCCGAAGGCCGAAGTCACTTACCATCAGTTGGCTCGTTTGTCCCCCCATACTATAAAAAAATGTATAAGCTTTTTCGTAAGAAACTAATTAAGACTTTATTCGTTTCGGTCTATAATATGCATATTTTCAGCCCTGATACATACACAAGCGGAATTTTTAATATCCATATAAATGTTTCATTGCCATCTTCAAATTCTAACAATGATACAATGAACTTTAAATAACTAGCGTTTAAAATGCTGTGCCGCTTAAAACTTTTTCCTCCTCTCTACTCTAAATTTGAATATCCAGTTGCTGGTCTAACATCTACTCAGATTATGTCACCGTAAGCATGTCTTGTTAAACAAGAAATGTCGATACCCCGCAACGGTGCGTGTGAGTAAAACGAATCGCTTACTTTCACAGGTTACTTGTGAAATTTGCGATTTACACGTTATGAGTATTTTGCGCAAGAGCATGGCGAGGCCGATAAGCGTACGTCGTAAGCAACCCGCACTGTATAAGTTATGTCACAAGCTATCAACGTTTCTCAATATTATGCTTTGGTCACTGCGGTTCATCTTTTCATTCTAATCATTAATAAACAACACTTCTTCGAGTTTCTTCAGCTCTTTATTATTAATGATTTCATGATTTGTGTATTGTCTCACTGCTATCTGACGGACACGAAGTATACGTACCTATATATATTTAAATTTGAGTGTGAGATGCCTCTGCCTACCCCTTTGGGGACATAAGCTTGAGTATATGTATATATGTATGTAAAAGTATATTAAATTAAGAAAGCGACAAACCTGATCAATTTGTATATGCAAGATATACCTTTGAAACGGGCATGGGCGATTCTTGACTAACGATAGATGTAATGTTTACATTCTGCTAATAATCGTTCAAGATACTGTCTGTGGCAAGATATATACTATTATACAGGAGGGTCATCCTCAAACTTTGAAACCGGGAGTGTTGCTTACTATATACACCACATATACGTATTGTACATACGCTCACGCCTGTATCACTGAAGGGGTATGCTACCTTTGCATCCTACCTACTGCTGCAAACTGTTCGTACATGTCTAAGTAACCTAAGTAATTTTCATTTTAGTTACTACTTTAAATAGTGCTTATTTTTCGCAGGAATTTATTTTAGCAATAGATTCCTTTTGTTCTTTAATTATGACGTAGCAGTTAGAATCAACGTCGAGTTTGGAAACTTTTGTTGTATATATAGCAGATACACAAAAAAAATATTTGAAGTGGTATGAGTTTTTTTTTTAATGCGATTGAGGGCAAACGAGCAGACCGGGTCACCTGATGGTAAATGACTACCGCCGCCCAAGAACACCCGCAACTCAAGAGTCACAAGTGCGTTGCCGGCCTTTTAGGTAGGAGTACGCTCTTTTCTTGAAGGTTTGAAGGTCGTATCCGTTCGGAAATACGGCAGGCGACCATTTGTTCCATAAGCTGGTTGTGCGAAGCAAAAAGCTTCTGGAGAAGCGCACAGTGGTGGAGTGCCAATCGTCCAGGTGATGGGGATGAATATTGGCGGAAACCAGCAGCCGGTATAAGTCCGAACAATTCCTCTGAACACTCCCCATGATACAAGCGATAGAAGCAAAGGAGCGCTTTGTACCAGACTCGATCGAAGGCCTTCGCCACGTCCAAACTAACGGCCAACGCTTCCCCCTTGGTCTCGATCGCCTGTGCCCACCGGTGAGTCAAGTAAACAAGAAGATCACCAGCTGAACGACCCCGACGGAAGCCGTATTGTCGATCATTGAGGAGCTGGTGGTCTTCTAAGTACCGGAGGAGCTGGCAGTTAATAATGGATTCCATTATCTTGGAGAACAAGGAGGTGATGGCTATGGGTCTGTAGTTGGACGGATCCGAGTGATCTCCTTTTTTAGGGATTGGGTGCACTAGAGCTGTCTTCCACGAGTTCGGGACTACGCCAAGAGAATAGGAAAGCCGATAAAGGCTCGTTAAAACCGGTGCCAACTCTGGAGCACACGTCTTCAGCACTATAGGAGAGATTCTATCGGGCCCACTCGACTTAAGAATGTCGAGGGAAAGAAGCGCCTTACGCACTGCCCTTTGTGTAAACCGGATTTCCGGCATGCGGCTCTCGCACTGCGGTATGGTCGGCGGTGCGTTTCCCCCGTCGTCCAGGGTCGAGTTGAACGCAAAGAGTTTGCCCAGAAGATCGGCTTTTTCTTTAGCATCGTGGGCCAACGAATTATCTCCTATGTGCAGAGGGGGAAGGGATGGCTTACAAAAGTTCCCCTGGACAGCTTTGGCAAGAGACCAGAATGCACGAGTTCTGGAAGGGAGACTCACTAGTCTCTCGCCAATTCTGCCGATGTGAGCCGACTTCGCCCCAGCAATTACTCTTTTGAGGGACCTGGAGGCAAAGTTAAATTGCTTCTTTAATGTGCTGGTCTTTACATCCTGTGCTGTCGCTGCATTAGCGGGATCATCCGGCGAGAAGCAAACCTGCCTCCATGGGTAGGATGCAAAGAATGTTCGCATTCCATCCCAGTCTGCTGACCTATAGCGCCATACGCGGCGACTGCCTGCAACTCGCGGCCGCAGCGAGTGAACGAGTGGCACCATACTCCTAATCAGGCAATGGTCCAAAGAGCCAAGAGGGGCCTCAACGGATACTTTGTAGCCGTCAGGATGTGAGGTCAGCAGAAGATCCAGCAGTGAAGGCACGTGGCTTTCTGGATCTGGGATTCGCGTAGGCGTTGCTACCAACTGCGTCAGGCCTATGCGAAGGCGAAATCGTGAACAGATCTTCCCGCATGATCGGTTTTTCGTGAACCAAGCCATTCGGCGTGATGGGCGTTAAAGTCTAGTGTGTAATTCTCTTGAACTTATATTTTTTGTGTCACATCTAATCGTGTAAATATTCTATATTCTAAAATTCAAATCGTATTTATAACAACACTATGAAATATCGTTTCTTCTTTACAACGATTTTATATTAACTGGACCAGTTTGGTTACAACACTACAACACAAGGTATTTTAATGATAAACAGATTACTTAATAAACTTAACGTTATTTGTTTTACCTATTTCACTATAGATAACTTATACAAAACTTACTTACAAAACTTTCTTATTCTGTTATAACTTAGCGTCTTCCTCTTTAAAAAATCCCTACTAAACACTTTCTAATGTGGTTTTCGAACTTCAAATAAAACAAAAGTTTTAAAGATTAAAAGTACGGCAGAGTCCTAAGCTAAGTGATAGGAAGAAGTGTCTCACTAGCCATTTTGGATTCGCTTTAAACCATTAGGGATGTCTGATTGAGGACTTCATTAAAGGAAATAAACGTTTGACGTAACTTATAACGTATTGATGCATTATTTAATTTGCGGTATTTTTTTCAAAAGTCGTCGTTATTACTCCAGAAGGCCTGAATAGCATAACACAATTACTATCACTTTTACCTGTGGTAATGGATTACTACTTAACGGGCCGCATACTCGTTTATCCTAAAAACTTAGTGTAATTATATCGTAAAGTTTATAGTCGGCTAAGATAGATATAACGAAGTTTGTGATGCAGTATAATGGTATGCATTGTTCAAGCATTAGGCGAGGCAGGTATTAAGTCGTGTTGTGTTACTTATTTTGTCTCCTACATCAAGATAAGGCGTTGGCGAGATAGATGCAGGGACATGCCGACGCTCTTTGTAATAACTACATATCACAAACATGATCATCGCAACAAAGTAGGTCAGCAAACTAGTTTTAGCATTATGTAATCGTAGGACCGAAGGAAAGTGTTTTAGAAAGTTATATCCATTTGTGTTAATTTTAACATTGGTTTGGAAATACTTACTCAAGTGTGTGTCAGATGATGATATTAATATGAAACTGGAAAAAGTGCGAGATATCGTCATGAGTTATATAAAATAAAGTAGAATATAATTCTATCGCAATTAAAGTATTTGGATGATATGGAATGTGTGCTTAGCTAATAAGCTAAATTTTGTTAGAAAGTTATTTTGCTCTGCTATAAACTACCTTTACTATATAAATTATTATTGTAGCTTAGAAAGTTACCCAAATGTATCTTTAATATAGTTTTCAGCAGCAAGCAACCAACGTAATAACTATACTATTTTGCAATAGATATATTTGTAATGGATAATGGCTAATATAATAAAGAAGTTGTATGAATTAAATATGTCATTTCGATACTGAAAATTATGGTGGGAATCTAGCGTCCAGACTTCGGGTACTAGTTTTTTTGCATCCATTAACTATGTATAAGTGTAGGGTCGTTTAAGAAAGACTCTCAACCATATCATTTACTCATTACGAGAATAAACATGACTCATTGTCAACGTTGAATACTGCTTTTATCCATCACATCCCCTTCGAACTTAAGGGTTCACCTGCACATTATAAAATCAGGAATTCTGCATACTGGTCTGCAGTGCAAACATATGCATACCTCAATAAAGACTTCTTAAAAACGCCACCTTCCATTACAGTACTCCTTTAAATAAAATAAATAAAGTTTGAAAACTCTTCCAGAGTGTTTCTAGATAAAGATTAGAGTTTAGTCATTTAGTACATGCTTGCTCAACTCGTAACTACTGCTATTATGGTTACGATTGATAATTTACTTATCCCAATAGGTAATGTAAACGATGCCCTAAACTTACATAATGTTACTGTTTATTTCTTCACCTTTTCGGCGCGATAGTGTAGTGTTTTTTTTTTAACACATTTATGACGTACTGTAATGTTACTAGCTAGATTTATTACATATGAAATTAGCGTTTTTTTATAGAAAAACCATTATTATCTATGCACTTTCACTTTTTTAGGCAGCTCATTGGTTCAATGACTAAAAAAAAATGTAGGATCGAGAACCAATAAAATCTCTAAAGGCAGTTTGGAAGGCAGTTTGGCTTCTCTAAAGGAAGCAGACTGCTTGCCTCAGTGGAATCAAAATTTTCCTTACAAGTTATTGTCCAAATTTCTAAAAAAGTGGTAATCTGTTGGACCAATGTCTGGGGAGCATGTTTGGTGTCGGTGACGTTCCAATCGCAACTCTTATAATTTAGCGACCGTGTGTCGTGAAGTATGGGGTCTAGCATTGTCTTGAAGCACCAGTGGGCTAGAGCAATTGACCAGTCTCGGTTGCTTAACAGCTAGCATATATATCATAGTTTGTAATACAGATCTACCGCAATCGACTGGCCAGATCTTAAGAAGCTGTAGTGATACCAGCACTGGTCCCCCAAACACTTATCAGATTAACTTTAATACATCATTGTCAACTACGGTTTCCGGCAGTCCGCGTGATTTGTTTTGTAGGTCTAAATTTTCAGAACGAAACCGTTGGAACCAAAAACGGAGCGTGCTTTCTTTAACGGTAGCTTCCACATACTCATCATTAATCCTTCAAGCTATTTCAGCAGCACTGATGCCACAGAGGAACTAGTATTCGTAAATAACCTGATATTTTGTTTTCCATTTTGTGATCAGAACGGTGTCAAAGAAAACTGAAACGGCGTGATAACAAATTAATCACTAAATCCTAAACACATTTCCTAGAACACAAGTCTTAATTTTAAATCAATCTTAATTTGGAATTCCTAACCAAAACGCCAGATATTCGAAATCAGTGTCTAGTTCAACAAAACTGCAATTTTATATGTAAGAACCTAATTAACAAACAATTGTTACATGTCACAAAACTTAAGACATTTCCCAGACGGCCATCTGATCCGTCTATAGAGCTATATTAATAAGTAAGTAAGTAGTAACTATTTCTAATCCCTCAACCAACTTTCATATGTACAGAGAAGAAGAATAGTGGTTTTCGTAAAATCATTATTGATATGAGTTCCATTTTTTAGGTCCGAATAATAAAAATCTGAAAAATCGTATTTTAAATATTGGATAAACATTTTTAAACAACATTCTTACTACGAATTTAATGATATTTTCGAAGATTTTACATAAAAAAAAATTATGCACACATTTGAAAAAATCCGAATAATGCGCCACCAACATCCTTGGCATTAAATAAATATAGTTTCAATTAAAGATCAGATGTTAGTTTTAAAGAAGACATGTAGCCGGTATATTAAAAATCACGAATTATCCTGAAACTCCTAGCGATTTACGTTATTTACGGGGTTAACTATACGACCCTAAAATATGACCATTTAGTTTTTTTTAATAAGTAACTTTTGAGTGGCATTTTTAGCTTTTTTGATTAGGAACTTTTTGAATGTACATACATATAAATATGTTGTTTCAGAAAGGTTTATTTTATATAAAATAAAAAATAATAAGTAATCCAAACATACATTGTTAGGTTAAAAAATCACAACAAAAATAAATCTGCTTTACTTTTCAAGTGTAAATATATCACGCAAAAGGATATAAATTAAAAAGCAATCTTCTTTAACTGTAGTGTTCTCTTGCGAAAAAAAGGCGAATAAGCCGTGACCCTGTGAACCATCTGGAAGCTTGTGAACGATACGGCTAAGGTCACAGGTAAATAAATTCCATGAAACGCGACCGTCGGGAGTTTGCTAACTAAACTATAAAGTTTTGTACAGAAGTTTAGGCACCTGCACACGGCTAGTGGTCGACTAATATACCTACAATAGAAAACTTTATACTCTGCATATACCCTTGCCAACCTAAAATTATACCTAACTCTAACTTAGTGTTAGTGAACGTGAAACACGTTTAATCACGAGCGCTATAATTGTTATTTGACTAATGCAAAATTAATCAAAACTTAATTGAATTGCTGCAGAGTAATGGTGAAAGGTTTTAAATACAATTTCTTGGGATTCATCGATACATTTTAGTTCAAATCTATCTAACGTTTGTAACTCTAAAACTTAAAATGACTAAATGTAATCGGTACATTTATTAAAAAAAAAATGTATTAATCAGTTCTGAGGAATGACGATATAAAATTTCTACCCGAAATTTAATGTAAAGTTTATACAAAAGTATTTGTACTAATATTATGTAATAATGCTAAAGAGTTTATGAACGCGCATATCTGAGTAACAGCTGATTCGATTTAGAATATTAATTTCTGATTTAGGTAGCGAATTTAAAAGCGATTGATTTAGGTAGTGAAAGCATTTACTAAGAGAGGCTATAGGTTATAATCCATCACGCTTTTAGGAGCGGTGCAGTGAGCATAAACGCAATTTAAATTACGAGGAACGCCTAATAAACTATAAATTAAGTCACTCGTATGTAGATTAATAACTACGTAACGTTTATTGAGGCAAGTAAATTATATTGTTACACTACATACATAGGTGCATATATATTAATATATTATTACACCTTTATTATATGAAATTGGAATTGTGTTGTCTATAAAATATATTGTAGATTGATGAGACTTTCGCAACTTTTATATGTACATGTTTGATGTATAAATATAGGTCGGCGGAAACGCAAAAGGATCTCTGCCATTAGTAAAACGTAATTATTTTATAAAAAATATTATCACTTGGGGATGATTGTATTCTTCTTTTGTGTAAGTGATACTTCTATTGATTATCTTTTTGTGAAATGGTTTACAAATCTAAAGATTTATAAAAACGACGTTTTAAATAAAAACTGCTATACAAACAACAAGACTAATTAATGAAAACTTATACAAGATAAATATTAGAGAGAGTGTTTTATCTTCGTTGTTATAGTGGACATACGCTCAAAGGGATAACTTTCCGTCTTGCGCAGTGACCGACGTCAATAGAAAAGGCATTCAGGCAAGAGAATAACTTATTTATGTATTACTTAAGACAAGTATGTTATTACATACTATTTTTATTTATATTTATTACACACAACTTACTGTATTCACTTAATTTCAATCCGTAAAAAAATTAACTCAAAAACCTGCCTGTAAACAATAAATAAGAGCAACACGACAAAACATACCTACTTAGATACGGCTAATGCATGAAAACAACTTGCAACAGGGCATTTAACGGGCTACCTAAGACGCTATCACAGAGCCATATAGATTGGCAACTAGGTAGAAAAACGAATAGTGAAATCGTGTTGTTGATGGGTACATACCTTTATTGGCTTTGTCGTCGTTATTGCTTTCTGAAAATAGGTAGGTTTGCCCACTGTTACGTAAATAGGATTAAATTATATTATGGTTGGTAAAAAATAGGGGTCTGATGTGCCTCTGCCAACCCTTTCGGGGATATTGGCGTAAGTATATGTACGAGATGTAGGTGTGTATTGCCTTCACCAAAGTTGTCAACATACTATACACTTGTATACGTTCCTCTGCGTACCAGATTAGTATACTATAATATTATAAGCGAGCTTTTTATCAACATAACTTTTCATAACTGTCGTGAGTGAAATTACAGGTGGGCCAAGGCGAAGGAACTTGACAATAAGTCTACTTATGATTTATGGAGCACAATGTTCACAAATCTTTCGATTTGTTTTCTTTAAATAATGTAATCATATTCATGTCGTGCAATATAAACAAAACTGGAAATGGCTTCATAAATCTTTCAAACGCTTTGTCTATATCTCTTTTGGGTTCTAATAATATATGGAATCTTTACATGGCATTTATATACAGAAAAATAAAGTGAAAAAATCGTGAGCATATAAAATTGCAAGCAATTTGTATAATTAAGATTATTTTGTTATTCTGTATAACTCCGTCATTTCGAGCTGTAGGTATCGTTGTTACTTTATCTCGAGTTTAGTCATTAGGTGAAGATAGTGTGCATAAACCTATACAAATAAAAAGTACATTAAGAATCATCATATTTTCATGAGCTAATACTAGTGATAATATCACACATTATATTACAAATATCGATAGTTTGTAATTAAGTCTCATACCACTTTCAACTATAGCATGCAATTCCGGTTGTGAAATTAGGATTAACACCTTTACATAACTTAGAATACCCTATTAGCTTACGACGACACGATAACATTATTTGATGTGTTTATATAAGTCAAGACGGACTTGGCTAATTATTGAAGCGATGGTAAACAAAATTTCAGTTATTTGAATTAAAAGATTAAGGGACCTTTATAATTTTATTTTGTTTTCTAATTCTGTTTTTTGTTGTGTTCTTATTAACTGATCCGTATTTTATATTATTGTTGTTTATATATATGTTATGAATGTTCTAAATCTGACTGGTTCTAGTCTGAATAGCGATAATGCGTAAAAGAATAATATAATCACATAAATTATTCTATTACAGGCTCTAAATAACAAACAGTAGATCCTTTTTTACTGATATTCACCAAAAAAAAAATCTCGTGTTCAGAACGCTGATAGTAGCATTTATACGAGAAACCACACTTAACCAAATTGAACATTAGTTACACTCATGAAATAACAGCAAAAACACACATTAAGCTTGCGTTAGAGTGAGACGAACATATCTAAAGATGATAGCGTGCCATCGCCTCTACTATTATTTTATTTAAGCATACTCATTTTATTTTAAAATTTATTTTAAACACAATCATTTACATTCATTCCCTAAAACCTGTTACTCACTCTATATAATGCGACCTTATAGATTTCCCCCTTACTGTTTTGTAATTCAAATACCTTCGTATAATCACAGGACGGATAAAATGATTTGAATTGAATTGAATTGACTGACACCATTTTTAGCTCTCTTGTTTCAAAACTGGTGCGAACTATTTATAATTCTTTTAAAAGAAAAATAATTTTAAATGCGCAATTGAAAGTCAATCTAAGTTTAAAAAATCTTAAGAATCTTTACTTTTTTTTTTTGTGGTACTATAAATAGATGATTTAATCTATGCGACGGCGACGTAATAATATAATATAAGACCCTAAAAAAATATACAAACTATTACTTCGACGAGAAGTTTGACTTTTTACATTCCACATTCTAATTGATTTAAATAACTGTTAAACCTAAATCGTGTAGATGGATTTCAGTCTGTTTAATACATTTTATTACTAATTATTCAATGATACTTACAGGAAGTTTCTCAGTTGTTTCAAGTATTTACATTTTTTTGGCTAAAAGTGCTACATTGATACTTGTTAATAATCGGACTTTATAAAAAAGTAGACAACCGGCTTCAATGCGTCTATCATAAAATTTAAGACTAATATGGCTTTCTCATGGATTCCATTGTTACAACAGGACCAAACTCTCATCGTACTACCCTTAAGGATGTACCTTTTCAATAAAAAAAAGAATCATCGAAATCGGTTGGCGTGATATTGAGTTATTTGTCCATTTATCGCGCACATGTTTAATGCAAATGTAAGACTTATGTGGTTTACTCATGGATACCATTGTCAGAACTGGACTAAATTAAAATGAGACCACACGGGGAGCCCCAGCTTTTTAAAAAAAATAACCGTCGAAATCGGTTCACACAGTCGAAAGTTCTGAGGTAACAAACGTAAAAAAATAAATACAGTCGAATTGAGACCTTTTTGACGTCGGTTGAAAAACGAAGAGTCAGTAAATTTTTTTACAGAAATCGTTACCGAAATGATCTTTAAAATCGAAAAGACGTGTTTTAATTTCTTCTCAGTTAATTGAAGCATATAAAGAGGTATTTTATTACGTAATAGCTGTTCCCTGTAGCTTCACCTCCATTTACGATCACTAGACCGCTCCTAAGAGTCGTAGCGTGATATTTAATAGCTTATATTATTCCTCAAAAAAATGAGCCCGAATGATCCAACTGTAAGCGTATTAACCATGATAATCCTGGAAATCTCAGTATTTCCGAGCGTGAAATTTTGATTGTGTTACTGATTTTCAGTACATATGAATTCTGATTGATTGACTGATACACTGCATATAAATTAGCGGAAAAAGGTTAGTAAGTGCTCTTTACTCATTACTCACTATTCTTACCTTTAAGTCATTTGATTTACAGTTGTTTTTTTTTTCTAAATGATCAATTTTAACTGATTCCTTACAAAAAGACAAACAGTTAAGAAATAGATAGATAAACCGATGCTATTCTCCAAATGTGTGTAAAACAATATTTAGCACACACATAATTGTTACCTATTCAATACCATCACTGGAAATTCATGGCTCAATAAAAAAGGAGAAAAGATGCAATCCATGACATGGTTATGAGATCCATTATGACCGAAAATGTTAGAGAAACTGATGATGGCAATCAGAAACAAAGAGTAAAATTTGCATGTCATCCATTGACATTGCTGAACCTTCGAAATTGGCTATCAGAAGGTAAGATTATACGCTGTAATGATGATTGTGTTTTTTTTTATTGATTAATCTTGTACTATGTATGTAAAAGCATGAAAGGACTTTCACAGTTTTGTAAGAGTTACACTCCTTTTTACATTTCACTATTAATGATCATGTCTTCTAGATAAAACTCACATTTATAAACTCCGTTTTAAAATAATTGTCATGTTACTAATTAACAGTGCTAATAACACATAATTTGTAAAATTAGTTTTGAATAGATAAGTCATTGGAAGGTCGAAGTGATAAATAGTGGATTAAACAGTGATGGATATTGCAATGGTGCCATATCATGGACAGCTTCATCTTAAACAGATTTTTATTTTAGAAAAACATACTTTTTGACTTGTAAGACGGCAACTATAGCTGTTAGAAGTAATTATACGGGATTAGCAATAATAATAATACTCCTATTTTTTTTAATGTACTTGTTTTTATCTCTTGAGTTACATGTGTCCACGATCAGTGGTTGTCACTTACCATAAGATGACTCGTCTGTTCGTCTGTCCCCCTATACTATAAAATACAATACTAGAATACTAGAAAATGTGCATAACCTTTAAATAGATAAATACTATTCCCAGCTCGAACGTTTGCAAAGCAAGCCTTACTTTTGATTCCAAAGATAAGAAGGATCCTTTATGATTTCGCGATGTGTGATGAACTATGACAGACGTCATATGAACTATCGCAGTTCAAATATTAGTCGCCTTACGTGGTTTCTACAAAAGTATCAAAGTTTAATCTTAAATGCTCTTAATAATTATATTATATTAAATACTTATTATTATTTAAAATTAAAAAAGCTAGAACAATTGTACTCTCTTAGCTGAACTGAAAAACGCCTAAACTTCCTTCGATAAACATGTCACTACAATCCCAACATTAGAATTAAGACAAATAAGGTTTTTGCCACATTTGAATACGATACTCATCAACACACTTTTAATGTCGTTATCGAACAAGCCGGAAAGGAATCCGTTATTTATGTTATCATTTGGACTTTATATTCTGTGGTATAAATTAAACCAAAATTGGAATGAAACCTTTCCTTTTATTGTTTTTGACAATATAATAAACGCGTTCGTATTGTTCGTTCTAGGTGAACAAAGATGTCTGAAAACCAATTACGTTTTCCGATATCTTTGTGTTCCTTTGTAATATAAAGCAGTAAAGTGCTGATTATATTTTTACTACTTTGACTAGTTATTATCGGTTTAAAAATCATTGTATTCCTAATGGTAGTTCGTTTCTGTGTCGTTTTAGATGAACCGATTACTTTGTACATGAAGTTCATGCGATAATTATCATCCAGAATGTACTACTATTCTCGTTCAGTGGTTTATAAGTTACTTGTAAAGAGAAAGTATGTCGCGCATAGTATTTCATTTGCAAAATTTCACGAAGCGCAAGTGTATTAGTTGCGCACTAGAGCTGTAAATGAAAAAAGTGCAAGATAAATCAGCTGTTTGGTACTGTTTCTTGTAAATAATAAACCATCATATTGATAGAACTATATCTAAATAGACTATCATGTAAAAAATCCATTAAAATATACTATAATCGAAGTGCAAGGCAGAATAGACAGATCATTTTGTGAATAAAACTTTATGATACCTGTGGCGAAACAGCACCATCTAGCAAACACATGCTGAACTAAGTACGGACAAGTCTAATGACGTTGTACTATCCTGAATCAGGATAGTAAAGTTTTTGAACCGATTACAAATTATTATACAAGTCGCCAACATCAATCATAGGGATGCGGTCGCCTAAGCATGATCACCTCTCTTAGTTGGAGGATCCCTACTTAAAAGGACATAACACCATAAACATATATATTTATTACTAAACTTTGACTTCCTATACACCCCTCACGCCTCGATAAGATATTTACACCACTTCGTTCTTGCAAAAATTACTGTCAAATAGTTTTTCTCACGGTGCCTCACTGATTACCATAAAAACTTTTCTAATATAGATTTATTTCGTAACTCATTACGAAAGTTTAAACAAATGTTATTTGAAAATCTGTGTCAATAGATAAATAATTTATATATATAAATTTATATACTAAGTTCTACGTAACCTTCATTGTATTCCATGACACAATTGTCATAATATGGTAGACATTATGTAATTTTATGTCATTGCTGATATCATGTAGATTTATTGTCCAACTCATGTAAGAAATATGTTTAAACCTTAATTTACTATGAAATCGAATAGTTTACGTAAACTATTACTTCTTTAGTATTCATTTTAGACTGTACTGTAATAATTTATATGTTTGTTCAAATTATTAATTGGACTACCCATGTATACTCGTATATACGCACGATATTTTTTTTCTATGTTTTAGACCTGTGATCAGTCGCCTGGGCTATAATCAGGTGTCGCAAGAGGTTGGAGTTTGGCGAGGTAGAGCCACTGCTCCATCTCCCCTTAGTGAGGCAGCACATCGGCTCTTTTTGCTGCAGGAGCATACTGGATAACGGGTGTTATGTGGTGGAGGAGTGTGGAGGTGTCAAGCGGTCCTTGTAGTTGGCTGAGTACTGTTTTGCTTCATTCAAAATGGTTGGGATATATGTATATGATAATTATCTGTATGAAAACATAAGTATGACCGTGCTTAAATATCACAATATAATAAGTACAAGCTTGCATTAGATTGATACAGATATTTGATGGACTTAGTCTTACTTAACCTTCACAGTTTTGTAAGTCAACACATTTCCTAAAATTATTTCAGGAATTAGTTTCGGTTATCGTTGTCTATCAATCTTTTGTATATTTATTTTTATTTTTGTTGTAAATTACTGTCTGTGCCAAAATAAATTAAAATAAAATAAGTATTTTTACGCGACGGTATCATATGCATCGTCCGGTACCGTCGCGGCTGGACGACTTACTCTTTTAAAAAGGCCTCCTGTCGAGACCGAAACTAGTCGGGCATCCCCGAAATACACACATGAGTAAAACCGCATATTTAAATAAATATGAATATAATTCACGCAAGTTTTTATTCTAATAAAATATGTACACAATGTACATAGGCAGTGTTTGCATTATTTCTACAACTAGTTTTACATTTTACCGGTTCTGCTCCATCAAATTGACATCACTTAAAAAACATCAATATTAATAATACTAACACTGCTATAAACTACTAAATTACTTTACCGCAGTCATAAGTGTATGTGTACATAATTTAATTTATGAAATGTGAACTTGTCTGAGGGGAGCGGACCTGGTGTCCTGAAATAGAGACTCTCCGTCTAGTTTAGGCACCAGACTTCTACAGTACATCGTTATCATAACTTTACTAAACTTGTAACACTAATATCTAAAAGGTAATAATGTACTTCTTCTGTATTGTGGTGAGAAAATAAATAAATATTATTTCCTTTATTTCACTATAAAGAACGACGTAATCAGGAACAAGTGAAGATTCAAGAGGCTGAAGCATATTTACGACTTTACCAAAGGATTGGTAAAAATCTAGATGCCAATGACAACCTTCTATGGACGTTAACTTTTTGACAATACGGATTGGTTTAAGAGGTCACCGAGGAGGACCTAGTGCGCGAGTTGTCTTAGATTAAACCTTACATAAATGAAGCATTATATTTGATTCTATAGAAAATATTGAATTGTAACGCTCTGTCTAACAAGAAGAACAAATATATAAATAACAATGAAAACAAATACAAATAGAACAAATATATATATAAATAGAAGTTCAAATAGAAAAATGCCCTTCAACCAAGATGGGATTATTATTATTTAAGTCACGATCAGGAACGAGTGAAGATTCAAGAGGCTGAAGCATATTTACGACTTTACGAAGAGGGACTAGCAATAAGAGAGCTAGAAAAGTAAAAAAATATTACACAACTCTTGGTAATAATCGTCAAGATGGGAAAGTTTGCACCCTCGTTTGTACGAACGAAAGACAATATCGTAAGAAGAATTTACATTTGTAGATAGTTTCAAGGCTATTCAAAAGTTGTAAGTTAGAACGTTTTATAGCCCATATGTAAGCAACGACATTTGGCGCAAGTTCGAAGATTCAAACAATCAACACAAACATCGTGTTGAATTCTTTCATGTCTTTATAGAAATTCACAATAAATGAAAAATATCAGTTCAAATGTCTAAAGTTAAGTTTTCTATTCAATTTTACACATATATAACCATTCATATTGACTGGCCTGTTGGTCTAATGGTTAGTGTCAGTGACTGCTAAGCCAGAGGTCGTGGGTTCGATTCCCACAAAGGACAAATATTTGTGTGATGAGCATATGATCATTTGTTCTGTGTCTGGGTGTAATTTATCTACAATATGTATGTATTTAGAAGTATTTGAGTATGTTTATCAGCTGTCTGGTTACCATAGTACAATCTCTGCTTAGTTTGGGATCAAACGGCCGTGTGTGAGATGTGTCAAGATGATTATTATATTGTGTAATTATAGTCCG
This sequence comes from Tyria jacobaeae, assembly GCA_947561695.1. Classification (NCBI taxonomy): domain Eukaryota; kingdom Metazoa; phylum Arthropoda; class Insecta; order Lepidoptera; family Erebidae; genus Tyria; species Tyria jacobaeae. The sequence goes on along the minus strand of OX387208.1, from coordinate 9,276,666 downwards.
GAATATCAAGGTTTAAAATATATCCGCGACAACAGCTGGTCAATACATACAATAAACGAGAATACAAATACTTACAATAAAAAGTAAATATATTATGTATGCAATAGATGCAAGTTTATCAGGCTCTTAAGAGATTTTCGGTCCCTACACTATAAAAACTATGCCAACTATAAGACTAAATAACAATTGCTAGTTATATAAAAGGAGTTCTCGATAAATAAAAGTATTTGTGTAATACGACTGCAATGAAATTCAAGTCATATATTTAGAATTTTTCCCTACGGTTCAATATACATTTATGCGAATATAAATATAGGAAGAAGTGATCTACGCTCTCTGGCTGTTTAATATTAATATATGTATTTTATAGTACCATCGTGATATATTCCGGTCTGTATTTATGTATGATTGTAGAAATGGGCGGCTGTAATACTCGTAGTAGAACGCGTAACGAATATTTAAGTGACAAGTGTGATGTAAGCGCCTTCTAAATCCTTCAGTTTTATTAAAGATATAATTATGACCACTACTGTACTAAACTGATTTCTTAAAATGACAATCATTTCTACGCACTTATTTAAAAGCTGTTGACACAGACACTTGCATTTTATATATTTGTGTAGATTGTCGATTGAATGAACTGTATTCCAGCACCTACCACCTTCAAACAGGACCTGCTGCCGTTCCTTGTTGATAAAAAACAAACTGAAGTGTCGTCTCGGTTTCCTGTTCTATTTAGCATTATATTCTAAATTATTACTTTATTCCAACGAATAAACGAACGACAAAATGATTACAACTTCAGTAAAAAAAAGATTTGGAACAAAATGGTAAAATTAGTCATACCATCTAAAATCTGTTACAACGACATCGACTAGTAATATTTAATGGACTAGTAATATTTAGTCGTAAAAACCGTTACAACCGGTGATGTTTTCGAGATACGAAGTCCTATTTTTTTATGATTTATGATTTTTTTCTCGCTCTTTCAACATGGTTGAAATTGTCGACTGTGATACACCATATTCCTTTGCTAAGTCTTTGGAATTTCGCTCTCTAGCTTTCATATAATACACGATTTTTCTTCGATATTAGTTTGTTTCCTTTTTATTTCGACATGTTAAAATTTTCACAAATAACTCCACAATATATTTTGGTGCGTCTTGTGTATAGATGTTCAAACGAATGTAAACTACTTACGATACTGCTAATTCGCTCTAAATTTTACATTAAAATTATCATAGCAGTCACTGAGGACAGATAGTCTCATAACAAAAGTCTTTATTGCAATATCCAATAATAATAAAAGAGCATATCATTATTATGAAAGCAATCTCGTAATTGCATTTACGACCTGTCATACGCGGTACTGCCGTACTAAAGGCGTAGTGCTCTGTACTGTATATTGGCTTGCGACCTACTTGAAGGCAGACTGCCGTACTAGGCGACCCACCGTACTTGCTTTCCTTCCAACTTTTAACATACCGCTCTTACATAAGTTACGTCAGCCGTAAAAGTACCACAACTTGTAATGTTTTCTTTTAAATTAGATTTTGTACAAATGTTACCGCAAAAGAATATTTTATACCAATTGCATACAGATTTATAATTTGATTACTTCACGGTACTACAAAAGTTTAAATAACGCGTTAGATGATTGCCAATTCTCTGATGTGCTAAATAATTTCATACAGTGATTTTATTAGTAAATATAATGAAATAACAATATACCAACACTGCTGATGCATAGGATGAAGTTAGTATTAGTAAGAGTATTATATGCATTGTATATAAAACTTACAGTATTTCAGACGAGATGCATTCAAAATATACAAAATATACAAAACTTAATAAGAATAATTCTAAAGATGTTACGAGAAACGTGCATCTGAACGGATTGTATTGCCGTCATCAGGACACTTTTGAGAAATTCATAAAAAAATTCGAGTATAGTGAGAGGAAAGAGAGGATAGAATGGGAAGGAAAGGGATATTGCTTTTATAGATGCATTGGGAAGTATAAGCAATAGATCAAGCAAGACAGGTCTGACCGAGCCCTGTAACTAAGAACCTGCCGGAACAATATAGGATCTAAATAAAATCCTGTGCGTCCAACATCTTTAAAAACGGCTGATAAGAGATATATTTATTTAGAATCAACGGACTTTATCCCTTCACGATCATACGTTCTGCGCTTAGTTAACAATAGAGTACGCGTCAGAAAAATTATAACTTAGGAAATATGAGCTGAGCTGAGCTGATAAAGGGGCATTCCCAAAACACACACGGAGTAATACCGTATATTTTAACAAATATGAATGTAACTAATGAAAGTTTTTATTATACAGTATAAAAGTACTTACTTTTTGAAGCCCAAAGTTGTCCATCATAGAGACCTTTCAAATAAGCCTTCAAGTCCTGCTCGCATTGCTTCGGCAAAGAGAGAGTATCATTGTTGAGGTATTCCGTCCACTTGTGATGGTCCAGCAGCGATTTCATCCATGCCATGCGAGAACTCCCACCCAACACATTAGAAGAGTTTAAATTTGCACCCACTGCACTTACTAACACTAAAATTGTCACGACCAACATCGTTCTGCTGTTAAATTTGCTCACGAACATTTTTTTTAACAAACATTAATTCTTATATAACACTGTTATCTTATTTAATACACATACACCATTCTGCAATGCCTGAAACAAAAAACAATTAAAATTAAAATAACGCCAAGGTATGTATGAAAGAAGTGAACAAAATTGCATTCATTTTTTTTTATTTTATATTCCAGAGTACACTGAATGAAAATAAAACTTTGCTAGGTTGAAACACTTTACAATTTTAAGTATGTAGTCCGCACAATATAAGAATGTGCCTGCATTCTTATATTGCAGCTCAGAGAGGTTAACTACTAAGTATGTGTATACATTTCAGATAAGCTATGTTTTTGATATTAACAATCTGCATTGGAATTTAAGTTGTTATATAAGGATTTTTAACAATAAATTTAGATAGGGAATATCTGTTCCAGTTAAAACACTCTCAACATGGAAATCAAAGACTCACAAACCTATGCTCAGTTGTCATTCAACTAACTATTAATTTTAATTACAGATTGAAAGTCATTCTCTTAAACAACTGATATTTTTGTAGATAGTAATTTAAATGCGATGATTTTATTAGTAAATATAATGAAATAACAATATACCAACACTGCTGATGATAAAATCCAAGTCGGCTCACGTCGACAGAATTGGCGAGAGACTAGTGAGTCTCCCTTCCGGAACTCGTGCATTCTGGTCTCCTGCCAAAGCTGTCCAGGGGAACTTTTGTAAGCCATCCCTTCCACCTCTGCACATAGGAGATAATTCGTTGGCCCACGACGCTAAAGATAAAGCCGATCTTCTGGGCAAACTCTTTGCGTCCAACTCGACCCTGGACGACGGGGGAAACGCATCGCTGACCATACCGTAGTGCGAGAGCCGCATGCCGGAAGTCCGGTTTACACAAAGGGCAGTGCGTAAAGCGCTTCTTTCCCTCGACGTTCTTAAGTCGAGTGGGCCCTATACAATCTCTCCTATCGTGCTGAAAACGTGTGCTCCAGAGTTGGCACCGGTTTTAACGAGCCTTTATCGGCTTTCCTATTCTCTTGGCGTAGTCCCGAACTCATGGAAGACAGCTCTAGTGCACCCAATCCCTAAAAAAGGAGATCACTCGGATCCGTCCAACTACAGACCCATAGCCATCACCTCCTTGTTCTCCAAGATAATGGAATCCATTATTAACTGCCAGCTCCTCCGGTACTTAGAAGACCACCAGCTCCTCAATGATCGACAATACGGCTTCCGTCGGGGTCGTTCAGCTGGTGATCTTCTTGTTTACTTGACTCACCGGTGGGTACAGGCGATGGAGACCAAGGGGGAAGCGTTGGCCGTTAGTTTGGACGTGGCGAAGGCCTTCGATCGGGTCTGGCACAAAGCGCTCCTTGCGAAGCTTCCTTCCTATGGGCTTCCCGAGAAACTGTGCAATTGGCTCACCAGTTTTCTTACAGATAGAAGCATCAAGGTCGTTGTTGACGGTGCATGCTAAGACTCCAAGTCTGTTAATTCTGGTGTCCCACAAGACTGTGTGCTATCACCCACGCTGTTTCTTCTGCATATCAATGACATGCTGCAGATTAGCAGCATCCATTGCTATGCAGACGATAGCACGAGTGATGCCCTTTACACTGGCCGCGCTAACATTTCTCGGGTAAACGTCATCGAAAGCCGATCCAAACTTGTGTCTGAAATCGAAACTTCTTTATCAAAAGTTTCAGATTGGGGTGACTTAACCTAGTCCAGTTTAACTCCACGAAGACACAGGTTTGCGCGTTCACCGCTAAAAAGATGCCATTGGTCGTATCACCTCAATTTGAGAGCACTTCCCTAACTGCATCAGCCAGTGTCGGAATTCTTGGCGTCGATATGTCAAGCGAAGTCCAGTTTCGCGGTTACTTAGAGAGTAAGGCCCTATTAGCCTCGAAGAAGCTTGGTGTGCTAAACAGATCGAGACAGTATTTTACTCCGGCCCACCGCCTGCAACTTTATAAGGTGCAGGTTCAGCCGCACATGGAATACTGTTCTCATCTCTATGCAGGTGCACCCCAGTACCAACTTCTCCCTCTTGACCGCATTCAACGGAGAGCGACTCGCATCATCGACTGCCAAGATATTTCTGATCGACTTGACACCTCGGCGTTGCGTAGAGATGTAGCTTCACTCTGCATCCTCTATCGCTTGTGTCATGGGGAGTGTTCAGAGGAATTGTTCGGACTTATACCAGTTGCTGGTTTCCGCCATCGTCCTACGCGACAAAATATCCATCCCCATCACCTGGACGATTGGCACTCCAGCACTGTGCGCTTCTCCAGAAGCTTTTTGCCTCGCACAACCAGCTTATGGAACAAATTGTCGCCTGCCGTATTTCCGAACCGATACGAACTTCAAACCTTCAAGAAAAGAGCGTACTCCTACCTAAAAGGCCGGCAACGCACTTGTGACCCTTGAGTTGCGGGTGTCCATGGGCGGCGTTAGTCATTTACCATCAGGTGACCCGTATGCTCGTTTGCCCCCTATCGCATAAAAAAAATTAATAATAATCTAATAAGCAAAAGATCAATCAGCTACTAGGCTCAAATATAAGATATTGTAAGTGTATGTCCAGTTAGTAAGTCAATGTCTTCCGTCCAATTCTTGCTGTCTTATCGAGTGAGCTCAACGTTTCAAGAAATTAGTGCTGTAAATCGGTACTAACTTAATAAATAAATACATAATTTCTTGACTTAACTAAAAATCTTAACTTTACAGAAACAAAACCGATTATTTTGAATGCGAGTTTAAGGAATGTTATAAATATAGGTTTAAACTCCAAAGAAATCTGGTATAGATCTATGATCTATGAAATTCGAATGAAAACTTATCAAAGTTTTGATTTACTTTCTTCTCTAAAAATATTAATTAACTCTTTAAGACAGTAAGCCCTACACTAATATGTATATTTTATTCACTTAACGTTGACGATGGCATGCCCGATTTGTTTATTTTGCCAACGGTTATTTTACACGGTAGAATATAATAACTATTGGTAAAAAACGTATCATCTTATTAAAAAAAAAACATCAAGTATCACAACCTTAATATTACGAGTGAATTTTATCCTAACAGCCATGTAACGAGGACTCATATCATAAGTTTACCTATAAAACATAGATAAAAGAAAGCTTTTAAAATATGTTTAAACTAAAACCAAAAGATGCTTGCTCTTTTTTCTGCGAGTTCCCAAAGAATGGTATCACAAAGAAATGTCAAGAACGTCGCGTCGACTTGAAAACAAATATTTGTCTCTCTTGTACACTCGTATATCACCTTGATGCAGCACTTAATGAATGTTATCTCGGACAAAAATATGTAATTAAACCACAAACAAGCCCCTGTACGAGTAGTATCATGGTAACGGCACGTTTCACAATTTTATTTCGTGAGGCGATTAAAAACAATTCTTAACGTTTCGTGTATAAAGACTACTAATGTAATCAAGTTGGAACTTTGTGATTTTTTCTATAGTTTTGTTGCAATATTTTAAAGCCTATCGTTTCAGGTATGCACTAACAAACAAGTTATTTAGCCAACTTAATTTTATAAAACATTAACTCATACTATATGTCTCGGATGCCGAAATTCTTGAATTCAATAGTTTATTCAGCGTTTATTTATATTTGTTTATTTATATTTTATAACAGTTATTTGTATATAGTATAACAATCCTATTCTTTTCAATTTATGATATTTTTTGGCTCTAATAATTTTTATTTTCCTATACATATCTTTATTTATAATGTTTCGCCCTCCGACATAAATGCAAAAGTCCATACGGTTACACATAATTGTGGGGCTCGTTTAATACTTTGACCTCCTTGCGTTTGCCCTAATTATACGTAATATATGGCGGCTCAGATTCCACTAACAGTAAGAGATTAGTAGCAATTAGCGAACCCGACCGTCCTGAACAGAATTAATTCTGGAAATAAACGCCATATTTAAAGAACGAAGAATATATAAAATGACACTCATTTTATTAAAGTCCCCTTTTGCAATATTTTCCTGACAGGGTAGTCTTTCAAGATCCCGTAATAAAGTCCGAGGGCACACAAACAGTGGAATACAATAGACTTGGAACAATCGTTGTGCGTTGATTAACAACACAAAGGCAAGCCCAACCGAAAGGCAATTAGATACTATGGAAGTTGCGTTTTTGCATAAATGTGGTTGTTTGGTGAATATACAATCATGGTTTGAGAATCGTTGTTATTCCGAGCCTGTCAACAAACAATAATTGCACGTGTACTTCATTATCTTCAACAAAGCCTTGGAAGGTTGCGTGAGCTGCTTTTCAAAAGCTATTACCGGTTAGTGTTATTTCCGTTTCCATTATGCTATATGTTGCATATTAGCCAAAATTCAGAATTAACTAGTCACATACGCATACTTTTATGAAAATGTTAAGGGTATATTATGTAGTGAAAGTGATGCTTAACCTGGCTTTTTGATTATCGTTGGGAAATATATTTAATCATTATTTGTTTCCCCAATAGTACAACTGTCTTGGTGCTTAGCAATTTACTGTTTTTATATCCTTTTTAGCATAGTAATCGATTAATCCCAAAAGGAATCGATGTAAATCTCCTCTCACGTCTTGACAAAAGTGCTTTAAGGATTTTACTCATCAGCTGATAAACAATACTACACTAACATGTTTATTTATTATTATAAAAAAAATACGGACAGTGTTTGGGGACTGCCGATAGAAGTGAAAATTAAGTATTAGTATACATATAGCTCATGAAAAGCGTTCGGTAACGCGAGTTCCATGATTTTGTTCACCCAAAAAGTGCTCAACGCGCCTAAAAAGGTTTTCACTTCAACAGAACAGATTTCTAATGGGTAACACAAATATTAGTGTATTACTACTCTGACTGAGGACATACCTCTACTTCAAAGATGAGTTTAGTAAACTTTAATAGAGAAGTTGTAACCTGATGGTAACGCAGACGTGGTAACAAACTAAAGACAATTCTGAAGCCACGATATTGAGTGACGAGTGGATTCCCATGTACTTGATCGCAACCATAGGAATTTTAAACTGTATTTTGCTTTTTTAATAACTTCCTGTAGTTAATATTTAATAAAAATCTAACATATCTTAAAATAGTGACAGCACACTGATTTACTTTACGACTATAATCTTGTTCACGTTTTTTATGTAATTGCATTGTGTAACATATTAATGATTAAGTAGGCTTGTATGTACATATCTACTGATCCATGAGGTAATAGTGTAAAAACTCGTAACAGTGGGAATTTTAAATGTTGATCATTCGAAGATCTACTTCGAGGATTATTAATTATGTCCGCTGAATTACTCAATGATTGTGCACTATTTTATACGGCAATTGTTAATATTGTATATTATATAGTTTCTTAGTGTTTATATTTCATTTCTTCGAAACATCGAAATTCGTTAAGTGTAACAAAGAACATTGAAATTAACGATAGCACGGATAAGCGAAAAATTAACTAAAGTTAAGTCTGTGACTAGTGGAATAAGGTCTGTGTACATGGCGTCATTTATTTATAACGTAATGCATCAGACAATAGTGAACTTACCATACATAAGCGGTAGACAAACAATGCTTGCATTATATTGCTGGGTGAGTGCAAATGAGTCTCCTCTTTCCCCTCCCTTCTCCCCCCCCCCCCCCTATCACCCTAAAAGGCAAGCAGCACACTTACTATCCTCCAACTAAGCCAAAGGCTAGTTTTAGGCACGCACCTTTTTATGCGTCTGTTCGTTTGCCCCCAAACGAACGCCCGCACTCAACTACCGCCTACCATGAACACCTGCAACTGAAGAGTCGCAAGTGTGCTGGTGGTCTTTGAATGGAAAGGAGAAAGAAAGGAGGAAGGAAAGAGGAGTGGGGATTAAGGCCTCCGGTAACCTCACTAAACCGGTGACACACAACGCAAGCATAGCTTGACAATCAGTTATGTGTGGCCGTGCCGCAGTCGAAAAGGCACATACCAAATGCCTAAGCTTGCCTCTCTTGCGATAAAAACGTGATTTCATTATAAGCTTCAACCTTACAATTTACATACATGATCGGCTCTATAAAGCAGATGGCCCTTCATTTTTTCTACTACAAATTACACATAAGTATTATATAAGTGGATGTAATGTACATGCTTACTATATAAATTTATTTAAACTATGGGAATAGTATAATTTGTGGTTGCAGCCTGTCGCAATAGTATGCTTCTGAAGCATAAATGACCTAGTTTGAATGGCACGCTTTCCGCGTCGGACAGTTATGTCGCGGTATTGGTCGACCGTGTCCACAACAATGTGAATGTCCGCCGTTGAATATTGTGTTGATTTGATTACGCCTCAAATTACGCGATACAGATTGTTTCACTGAATTTGTGCATGGCTGTTTAATAGAAATTAGAAACGTGTGGGATATATTTCGCTATTATTATAGACTACAAAATCAATGTATGAATATTAGAATCAATGAATCCTTAACACTTTTGTATAAGGATTACGATTACGAGTCTCCTTCAACGGAAGAAATTGCAGACTTGTCGCCGCTAGAATTTGAAAAACTTACATCACACAAACATGATTTGCATGAATATTCGCCAAATTAATAAAAACAATGCTTGTTTGTAAACTTGTTTCTTTTTAACACGCTTTTATTACCTTCATACGTATGTATGTTAGTATGTAACGGAAACTTTGAACATGATTTTGATTTTGAAAAAATGTATTATATTGTAAAAGTGGGGTGCTTTTTAAGTATTATCATAATGATAGTCCTTCTACTCATATATGTCAATAAAATATTGATAATTATTGACATCACACACCCCATGCTTTTGTTTACAATAAAATACATTTGATTCTTATTTCTACTATTTTTAATATAAATTTATTAAAATTTATTTGCCATTTTTTAATTTTGATTTTCTATTAAAATGTTTTTTAGTATTTTTTTAAATATGTTTCTTTTACTTTCTACTTAAATGTTCGAATATGCAGTTCTTTTTTTCATTAAAAAAATCTTTTCTCACCTCTTTGATTGTAATTTTTCAGAATAAAAAATTTATTAAGTTTTCAAAATACTAACTACGTTCTTTTTTTTATTGAATTTCATTCAGCCTGCTAAAACTAAGTTAAATGGCTTATAATACTACTTTGGGCGGTTGCTGCCCGCATGTAAACCACATTTTTGTTCGGGGAAAAGAATAAGAAAGTTTTAAGAATAGTTTTCAAACTTTCTAGCATATTTAAGTAAAATAAAAGCAAAGAAATTATACATAAGTATTATTTAACAACGTTCAATAACTTACATGGTTTATTCTGTTCAATACTAGGTAATATCTATCTTTGACTACACAATGTTAATCAATCATTATCGTATGGTGTAGATAAATAAAATAAAACATCCGAATAGATAATAATAATTGTAAATGTTGATTAAACTGTATTTATAAGTATTAAACCAAAAATATTAAAAACTGGGATACAACGAAAATAAATGCAACTATCGATTACTATCAAAACTGGTTGTTACTGGGTTGCATAGATGTAACAGTTGCTTTACAAAATTTAAATGTAGAAAAACCTTTACTTGCATCTTTAATGTGCATTATAGAATACACACGAACACGACTAATGGAAAAACAAGTAACCATCGTGGTCAAAAACCTTTAGTATTGATCTAACTAGACACTCTACAATCATTCAATTGAATCTTTTTGTTGCATTTCTAGTCATGATCTTTATATTCAGAGTTGATTGATTGTGTATCGATTTTTTGCTCTAATATTAGTTGTTACCATTATCAATGTTATGTTAGTTCAAAGCTCAGTTCGATATTAATAAATTAAGAGTAAATATAAAAAAAATTGTTGTCGCGAGATTTAAGTACTTATATTTACTTAGTCTAAAAAATTTTAAAATTGAAGTCATTTATAGTTATTTAATTTACTTGATTATCTACATTGGGTAAATCTCGCTACAAACTTTTGTTACATAATATTGTAATGACGTTTTAAGTTGACAGTAAAAGCTTTAAAGTAAAAATTTATTTTATTATTTTTAACGGATTAAAACAAAAGCTTATTTTTAAGTACAGTCTAGCTCTTCAATAGATTCTAATGTTTTTACTCTACTTAAGGCCACGTATGCTTGACCAGCAGCGAAGAGCTTCGAGCCTAACTATACAACGGCATGGTCGACACTACTCTCCTGCATTTTGTGTAGTGTGCAAGCCCAACATAATATAATTGGCAGCATTCTTCGTTCTGCAGTGCCGTAGCTATATTTAGCTGGAAATTGCTCAGTCTTGGGTTGAAAGAGATGAATACCGTCTTTACCGAAGTCTATATGGACGGACGGTATGTCAGTATCATATCACTCAGTCCTTGGCACGGCCTCACCTTGACTTGGATGTTTGGAGGAATACGCCACTTATTACAGCTTAAAGCTTACTTGTGCCTTACGAAACACGATTACGGGTTTGATTTTGGAGTTTTTCTTCTCTTAGACCACTAGATTGCAAACCAATGCTTTTAACGCCTATCTCGCCAAATTACACAAATCAAAGTTAACCGACCGATGCTATAGTCTCGAACAATTTGACTTCAATATCATAATCGAGGACTCAGAAAACCCTAATACACTAAAATTTCGGACAGATTGGAGCATGGAATTTAACTAGCTTTCGATTCTCAGCAAGTCCTTTGATTTGATACCCACATTGTTAGAAAGCATAAAAACTTAATCCGCCATCTTTCAAGTCCGCCATATTGAATTCACGGTTACGTCACTTTATTTTTCCAGTTATTTTCAATAAACCCTTTCATTTGATACACATATTGTAGGAAATCATAAAAAACTTAGTCCGCCATATTGAATTCAGAGTGACACCACTTTATATTTCGAGTTTTTCTCAGCAAGCCCTTTTATTTGATACCCATATTGTAGGAGTGCATTAAAAATAACTAGTCCATCATCTTGTGTGTTCCGCCATGTTTGATTTAGAATGACGTCACACAACTAACCATGCATTGTTACCCAAACTAAACGTGTGTACAAAATTTCAGCTCAATCGATTGAAGATATCTGCTGCAAAATTGAGTTGCAAGATTCCACCCACACAAAAATACATACATTGCAAGTTAGTTAAAAGCTTGTAATTGGTTGCACTTTGTTAAAATAATATTTATAAATAAATAGCAGTTGAGGCCCTGCGAGATAGTTTTAACTATAAAAATATACAACAATACTACTTTTACTTTTTAAAGTATGAGCTAGCAAGAAACTTTAGCTGATTATTTAGTCTTCGGTAGCAAGTTACTTATATCAAGACTTCCGTATCCAAGGATAAATTGAACTTTATATTACTAGATACTTCTTCGAATAACAAAGAGGTACAGCATCATTTCGTTTTAGTAATTTAATCTGCTTAGGTCTTTTCAGAGAAAAACTCTGTTTGAAAATTTCTATTAAATATATTGGACTATTATAAAAAAGTTACATAATAAGGAAGGATTATTATTATTTCAGAAGTATTAGTACTCTGAGTAATAGTGCTGACACTAGAAGCGAGCGAGCCATGCTCAGGCACTGGGCCTGAGCCTGGACGGGCCTAGAAATTACCATACCAAACTAATACATCGAACAAACTAGAAAATTATTCGAAGATTGTACCGGACGCATAAAATGCTCGTTCCGGTACAACTACGTGAGTAAGTTGATAAGTGCAAGTACAAAGAGGAGTGATGAGGAAGAAGCACTCTTTTCTTCTAACAAGCATAGACTCAAATAATTTATATCGTAGCCTAAGCAAGCACAAATAATATTAATTCATCCTTACTGAAATCAGGGGACGTCGCGTCGATGGTATTGTTTTGTTGTATCTGAGGTAAAAAGATATAATTTAGTCACTTTATACTTAAACAGTTTTTTCTATTTCAAGGTCCCACTCGCTTACAGAATACACTTAACCCACTAGGTACTAACATTTGTATTGTAATCCAAGCAATGCAGGTGTAATTAAAAGAAATTATCATATTGTGATCTTAATTATTTAGAAATTACAGAGTTAGTATACACAAACTCAGATGTTTGAGTATGTCAATCTGAACCGCCCTATTATGACTACAAAATAATCAGCTTACACCTTACACTACACTCTTATATATTTTCCGTATAATAAACTTTAAATTACCTTCAGTTCCATAATCACCTAAACCATACAAAAGCATAAATTGTTAAATACTGGAGCAACTTCATTTACTGGTTCCTGACTGTTCTTAACATCGTGAAAACATAAAACATAACTTCGTTATTGCCTTTCAATTTTGCAACACAAATAGTATAGCAAACTTTTTCAATTTGGTAACTTTATACAAGATATTTAACGAGCTTCAGGGTAGATATTTAGCATTATTATAATTTAAGGGCATGGTAAAGTGCTTGCAATAATATTTGCAATAAATTTTATGCTCTATAAGTTTGTAATAATCACTAGAATCGTTGAGATGTTAAGAAAAAAAAATTTTACAGTAACATACATTTATTTGTTTGTTAAACTCCAAACACATACTTATGTTCCTCGCAGTGATCTCATTATTCTACATTTATTCTACTTTCATCATATTTCTGCCACACCCAACTCTCACTACCATACATAGTAGACCACCACGATATTATGAGACTACCCATATATACATATATACACTCTGGCACTTGTTCACCACGTTCATTTTCAATAATATCATTACATAATAAGTCTTTTGAAGCTAAAAAGTACTGCACCAGTGCCTTTCTTGACATATCTCAAGCAATTGACTGAGTATGGCATGCAGGATTATTATTTAAAATGAAATCCTTGCTCCCCAACCACGCCTACAAAATTCTGAAGTCTTTTATTGAGAATAGACCCTTTCTAGTGCAAAATAGTGATTCTTTCTCAGGTCTTCGTAGTATTAACGCAGGTGTCCCACAGGGTAGCTTATTAGGGCCGCTACTCTACCTTATCTACATCTCATATCTATTAACTTAAGACTACATAACTACTGGAACATTCGCTGATGATACTGCTATCTTAGCTTCCCATCCGGACCCAACGGAGGCGACAAGAATTTTACAAACTGGACTAAATCAAATATCACTCTGGCTAAGGCTGTGAAGAATCAAAGCGAATGAAACCAAATCAGTAAATATTACCTTCACCTTGAAAAAGGGTACATGCCCGAGAGTAACACTTAACAACCTCGAGATCCCCCAAACAGACCACACCACCACTATACTTAGGTTTACTTACACCTTGACAAGAAACAATAAACTTCTCCTGTATAAGGCAATACTAAAACCAGTCTGGACCTATTGTATTCAATTATGGAGGACAGCCTCACATTCTAACATCGAAATCGTACAGAGATTTTGGAAGAAAATGCTACGAATAACCAACGCCCCCTGGTATGTCATAAATGAACAGTTGCATCATGATCTACAAGTCGATATAGTCAGACAGGATCTTCTATATCATACAAAATCCTACAAGAAACGGATCTCAAAACACCCCAACCCGCTGGCGAAATTACTGATGGATGAAAACCAGACAAATCGTAGATTGTAGAAAACCCCGCAGGATACACTTAAATCCCAATAAAATAAAGTAGGATGTGACACAGGCCACATACCGATTATGAGATGACATACTCCAATAAACATACTATTCAATGTTTCAGCACGGTAACAGATTGTAGTAAACAAAAGACTTTTTTCAAACATCATATCTTTCGTCTTATTTGCGTTCACTTTCATGCCTTTATATTTCAAAGCCTCTGATAAAGCAAGTAGAACTTGATACAATCCTCCCATATTAATTCCACATTCCTTTCCTTTCAACGCACTCGTGCAATTTATCCATCAAAAGGTTGAACAATCTAGGAAAAGCTACACATCCTTGTATGACTCTTTTAGATATATCGAACCTTAACCTTATTTATATAAAAACAATAAAATGTCTAGAAAGTTAGACGCAATGAAAGACACATTACACTTCTCTTTTTTCGCGCACAACGCATAACTCATTGAGCGCAATAAAAATATTCTATTTTGCAAATGTTGGTGTTTAATTTAAGTCTGCATACACCTTCAGAGATACAAGGTGTATGTATCAAATGGGTCAATAGTTTGTGAAATGATGATGTCACTACCAGAATGATTAGATAGTTAGAAAGGTCTATAACTTAATCGACGACGTGACTGATTTCTAAAATTGCCGAGGATTCCTTACCCATACTATATGTTTTTAGATACTTGAACTTATATATTACATAATTATTTTGTCTATCCTACTGCAACTGTATGTATATACTCTTATATTATATACTAGCATAGTACGTAAAATTTCATGATGATCGGTTCAGTGATTAAGACGTGAAAGTGTAATTTGCGAATTTATTATATTCGTGGCCACTTTTACATTAATCTGTTTTGACCGCCGACACCTTCTCAGTTGATTTTTTTTACTTTTTCTCATACTATTCTAGAGTAATACTGACGGTTGGTACATAGAACATGTGGTTGATGTAATTCAATCTAATGGTTTGGACCTGACTCCAGCAAATGTTCCGTGATCTGTGACTTACAGCTTTTACTTTTACTTACGTACTTATTTGTATGCCAATAGATCATCTAATTTTAAAATGAACTCTTAAGTTCCCTTCCGGGCTGTATTTTTGAGGTATACATATACAGAGGTACCTATGAGTATCTAGTTTGTTAGTCTCTTGTTTAAGACACTTCATAAACAGCTTATCACGCTAATATGGGATCTATTCTCAAATACGGTATTCTATTTTGGGAAAGTCCTTAAACAGGTAAGATTATTTTAGAGCCTAAAAGAAATGCATCAGCTAATTATGGTGACTTAAAAAGACAGGGATATGCATAGCGTCGTTTCGCAGACTGAAGATCTGCAGAAGCAGACGAAGCAGAAATAATTGTAAAAAAATATATCTACAACTACGTAACACTTAAAAGTGCAAGACATACTATCATTTGTAGGACAACACAATTTCACAAAGATATATTTGGAATGAGTGCGAAGACATATAGTAAGCCGCGGGATTCAATTAAAACTTCAGAATCGATTAGTGTTTAGAAATAGGTTAAGGCTAACTCAATTAATGATTTTAATAATGACTCGGGATATTAGATACTTACTATACAATTGGACAATTATATCATTTCACTGAAGACATTGTGTAGGTATTAATTTTTTATACGTTATTTTAATTCTGTGTTGATATTTATAAACAGTTTTCTTTAACTAATCTTATTTGTGTGCAGCATATTACTATTTGTTTCATTCTGAGTTGACATTCATAAAAAATATCTTTGGGGCAGTATTGTAAGTGTGATGATTAATTGTTAGCATATATAAATATTACCTTTGGGACATTATTTTTGGTTTTATTCAACGTTGTTTGTGTTTTATTTTAAGAAATGTTACGGTTGTACTTATGCTAAAGCGTAACATTTTTTATATTACCTGTAACAAACGATTAATAGCAGTCAGCAGTAGCTTAATTAGTCTTAGCAGAGCACTTACGCTTGGACACATCAAAACTGTCTAGAGATCAGGTCCATTTTTAACTACAAAAATCCAATCCATATTATCAATCCAATTAATATTTACCAAAGCTAGTCTTCCAGACTCGCTTTAATTCATAAATTCAAGTTAACAATTTATCAATACATTTTGTAAAAAATAGGAATAATTGCAATTTTTGCAAATTGTGGGAAATTAACGTAAGTTAATATCGTCAATTAAATGGCAAAAAGGCGAAAATAAGGATTTTTTTTTTGTTGTAAAGATTAATAATCTGTGTTTCCACCACTGACACGAATCTTACAATCACAGCGATTTGGCATGCTTAGAATCAATTCATCAAAATCACTTTGAGGAATAGCAATTTTCTAACAAGTCTAAAAGTTGTTGTGCATCCATACTTGGCAGTGCTCTCCTTTGAATCATATTCCATGTGTGCTTAAATGGGTTGAAGTCTAGCGATTGCGCGGGCTAAGGCAGAACGTTGATGCAAGCATCGGCAAGAGTGCGTGTAAGGAGTACAGTACAGTTGCGTAAGCATGGCTCTCTTTAAGTTAAATTTCTTTATTTTATCTATATTATAAATGAAAGTAATTACCACTATGTGACTTTTATAAAATAGTTACCACTGTCAATGAGGATTCCCCTAAAAGTGTATTATAGCGTTTTTACACAAACATTACAATGCTAATATAATCTGCATCGGAACTGCTAAAACCATTGCATCGATATGGAGCGACGACATCATTTGACACGAGAACAGATGATGAGATCCGTCGGAATGTTGCAAGCTGGTTCCAGGCATCGTACTGTGGCAGCGTGGTAGCAGGCAGCAGGATGAGACACTTTTGATGTGTGTATAATCAAATACATGCATTGTTGTAGACGACGAAGTTTGAGCCGATTCTATGATAGGTATACCTTATCTACTTACATTATAAGTATAATTTTATTGTAAAATGTGTGCATGACAAGACGTGAATGCCTTGTCAAAAACCCTGTATCTGAAGGGGTAGGCAGACTTGTATTAGACTTCCAAAAAGAGAAGTGTAATGTTTCTATTATTGTCTCTAACCTCTAAAAATGGATAAATTGAACAAGTGACTTTAATTTTCTATAGCTACTACTTCGCTCATATATGCCTTAGTTTAGTATAATAATAAGCCTTTCTTACTAAAGCATTATCTAACTTACAAGTTTTGTTTGTAGTTGACCTAGAAAAACCTTTGAGCGATTAAAGTGTTCAAACAAACAAACTTCATAATAAAATAAAAATATAAACAATACCTACGCTTTAAATATTTGTGTTTCCCAAAAGTATAGAGGCAGACAACTTTAGCTGTCAAGTGTCATCATAATAAAACGTGCTACCTCGGCGAAGCCACAACTTATGTAAATTGCTATTTGAATTCAACATCATATTGCGCTACGATATGATCCGCAGCAAACTGAAACCTGTGTCTTTATTACCATATTCGTCGAAAGTGCAAAACATACCATCGTAAAATCGCTATTAAATCATTCTATTTTTTATATTTGCCTAAATATATACTAAAAAATATAGCTACTTTACTTGTGAGGACCTCCAATTAGAGAGTATACGGCTATTATAATGGAATCCTGTGATCAAAAATATTAATTTTCCCTAAATCAAAATATTTTAGGTACCTCCTTTGTACATACTTACTTACCAACCAATACAGCATGTTTCTTATGCCATATTTTCTTTAATTTACTGTCACCACCACCAAATAATAGTAGAATGCAGGAGATCCGAAGTGGCACAAGCAGCAATTATTTTCACACATAGGCGGTTAAAGCTGCGATTAGCTGGCAGTTTCAGATTACAACATTGCCGTCTTTTATTGTATCGTAATATAATACCGGTGTTTCTACAAATATTAAGCGAAGTGTGTAATTAAACCTAAATGCAAATTAATGACTGCAATGACGTTGGAAGGTTTCACTTTATCTACATGAATTGAATTATTCTAAAATAAACAATCAGTCACGATTTGGAAACGATGTGATAATTAAATCTATTGAAATATAGAATAATCCTCCTTTCTCGGTTTTCTAAAAATAGTACAACAAACCGTGGGCTAAGAATTGCGTGAGTAACACGAGTTGTCGTTAGGTTATCGAGATACTTATGGTTACCTCATCGTTATTATAGCTTATTATTATATTTTTCATCATCATCATCAGCCTAGCGCCGTAATCCGCTTATTGGCGGTTATTTACTCTAGAAGGAGCGGGCCTGAGACAGTGACGTGTTCCTCGCTCGTATCTCAAAACTGAGTTTCAGAGTCCCAGTACACATTGCTGTGGCCACCTGCTGAGGCGGCAAGGTCTGCAGAGGTTCCATGTTAGATAATTATAACCTATATAGTACTTACTGCCTAATACGTAGAAATGAAATGACAATCACTGCGCAAACACAATCATACGGATCGACCTCTATTAATCATCTAATATACGAGCGATCGCCCCATATCAACTTTATTAAGCCTCAATAAGTCACTGATTGGACATATCTCATTTGGTATATAACTAAACAAAATAAATAACTTAGTGATTTGCCTTTTGAGGAACGAGTAACGTACGAATGTAGTCTTCAATGATAAGTAAATTTATTAATATAATCTAATATTGGCTTTCGGCAAACATATATAAACAGTATAACAAATCTAATAGAATTTCAATTAATTAGGGTTTAATTGAAATCTTTTATATTCTATTCGCGAGTAAACTTATTTTTTTTGTTACATTTCCCGCACTAGGATTAACTTCTCTCGCAGGGAGAGTTACAAACCCTCAAATAGATTTATTTATAAACATTTTTATGGATTACACAAAGTGTTGTCCCGTGTCGGGGGTGGAAGCCCACAACACTCGACGTGGAGCTTAGTTGCGAGGTAACCACTGAAACCATTGAGGTATTCGAGCATCAAACTAACTTCCAACTGTAAAGACTTCAAAGACGATATTCTAATACCATAAGAATCAACAATATTTTAACGTAGGAACTACAAATATTATTTAATTTCTTATTTTTCTATTGCATTTTAACAAACAAACAAACATAAACTATTATAATAGGCAAAGATAATGGACGAAATATGACAATTTTTGGACGAAAATAGGCGCGCCTCGTAATTGTGCGCCTTAAAACCTACGGGTCGAAAGGATATATTTTTTTTTAGTTTACATCCTTAACTACGCCTTGTGGAATAGTAATAAATGTTTAGTATATTGAAAATGTAACATGTGAAATATCGGTAATATTACTATAAACAAAACATAATATAAATACAAGTAACATCTCATTGAAACTTTCAATATCAGAGTATTAATTTTGAGCTTGCCAGGGAATACGTACTGCTATACTTATATTTTCAGAGTAAATAAACACTGTTTCGTTGAAAAATAATGTGTCTCTCGGGATTACAACTCTCCCAGAGACGAAATTGGCAATGAGAGTCTGTATTAAAATATTTTATCAATAGCAATTTTCGTATTGAGTTTTTGTACAGTAATGTGCATGTTAATTTTATTTCAGAGCAACCTCGTGCAAACGTAACAAGTACATTATAGTGTGCGTATTGCAGCATACTAGTACCTATAAGTCAGTTAGGAAGAATTGACACTTCACCATCGAAATACTGTAAACTGAATAATGAAACCTCAAAAATCTCTCGATGGTCAGTGTTGTTGCCACTCATACAAAGGTTACCTAAGTATGTGAGGTCGAAGATTACATAAACATAGTGATTGTCTAGTTTTACTTTTGAAATGGTGACGTACTTACGAGAATTAAATTAATAATATATCTAATATTTTTGTGTATTTCAGCTATCATTTACAGAAAAGACATTGCATAGATATTTAAATAAGATAAATAAATAACGAACTATAAAATTATTCTGTAGCTTTAGTCCTTTTCTTTTTTCTTCGCACTTTGGCAACGTGTACGCACGATTCCATAACGAACGGTTCAGTAGTTAAACAAATAAACAAAGTCACTTTTAGATTTATAATATTACTAGGTAGGTAAACGAGTCAGAACATTTGTTAGGATAAGATTAAACAGAAAAAGGTAGTCCAGACATTTCAATCAGAAAACGTAGCTTCAGCTCACCATCAAAGCATTCTGGTAAGGTGAAATTTCAGTTTTCCAATTTCAGTAGAAAGAAAGGATCTAACGCTTATTTTTTGAAGCGTATATAAAAATGAATATATTCGTATTTATATCCGATGATAACTTATAACGTGTACTTGATACTAAGTACACTTTAGATAAAGAAAGAAGAAGAAAAGAAGAAACCATCACTCTGTAAAGGCTAGTTTATTGAAAATACTAACAATTCTGTCAGAGCACTACGGACACATATCAAATCACATTCGGCATTTTAAGTGGTCGGTAAAGTACAATATCGTGAAATTAAACCAGAATCTCAATTCCAAATGGTCTACAAGTCTTTACGTAAATTATTCTGGGTGTAAATGGGTTTTCCACGCTTGTAATTTAGATTGAAGTAATTTGTGTAATGAAAGTTGGGTTATATAATCATGACTATAGTCGTCAAACGAAAACTGGGTTAGAACTATCATCATCAAAATAATTTGCCTAAGACGCCACTGCTAAGCTTTTCTAAGTTAGTATTAAGAATCATAATTGACTTTTTTAACTATGAACATTATACGTGGTAGAGCCATGCTTAGACATGAATGGGTCGTCTCGACCGGTGCGATACCATGGCCTTACCTCAACCGGGTGTGAAGCAACGCTTGCGTTGCATTTACCCCAAATTTAGTGAGGTGTCCGGAGGCCCATCTCCCCCTCTCCTCTTTCTAATCTCCTAATCCCCTCTTCCTCTTACCCCTCCCCGCATCCCCCATCCCCCTAAAAGGCCGCCAGCGCATTTAAGATTCTTGAATTATAGGTGTCCAATGACGGAGGTTGTCATTTACCATCAGGTGACAAAAAAAAAAAAACAAATGGATTGGTCAGACCACTGTAGAGGTAGACTACCTTTTTAAAACTTAAAGATTTTATTGGTCGACGTAGTGGAACCTTCATTTGATTAGATATTCAAATACATTATTTTGTTGTACAACAAAAGGTAGTATTTAAAACACCTACCTCAGCGTTAGTGACATTATATTACTTATACAAGTGATGTAGAATTATTACAAAAGAGTTTTAACGTTTAAAAAATTCAACTTTGACGGCAAGTACCGCATTGGTTATTAAAAATATGTAAAAAGCCTGTGTTCATTTACTAAGTAGTTAACACTTACTTAATAGTCGTCTGAGTAGGATACATGATTTGAACATTGCATTGCATCAATCGATCCGCTCTTAAAAATCGTTTTAAAAACAACTAATAAATCTGACGTCTATTTCGGGCTTCAGGCTTAATACAAATTGGAAAACTTTCAGCTTGTTATTTATTAAAGCTAACTTTTACACGCAATTAACTTAGTTTTGACCGACAGCAAATATAATTTCATTTTTAAATCTAGTTTAGCTTTTATTGTCTTCCAAACATAAGAACACATGATCAGGGATAGGTTGAATTCTGCGATAGCGATTTTACGAACACGCCTACTGCCGTATTATGCAAAGTAGGTACTTCATTAAATTCACATCCCTACCTCAAACAAAATAGAAATTAACAATTTATCACTGACTGTTTCCTTATGATGAAATATTGCTAGAATGTAAATATTTTAGGTTATTAATAAGAATGTTATTAATAATCTGAAAAGTAAGTTATATTATATATAACACTAAGTACTTCTGGATATATAGTATAATTAAATCCTTTTAATGAAGTCCGATGAAGGTGAGACTTCTGAAGAACAAGTTGTTAATACTGCAACTTGAGCAATTTTTTTTTTTTTAAGAATAGTACAATGTATTCTCTTCTTTTGAAAGTATTGCGTTTGTTAGACACAAATTGCTAAAGTTATTGTTAATCCTTTCAAGTAAGTTAAATATTTGTGTTAGGTAATGCGTGGCTTCACTTTGGTAGTGTACTAAATGTAATCCAAACCGCAACCGCAACCTCTCTATTTCTCATCCAATGCCTTACCTATCGATTTACCGTCGCAGCGTCTATTAAAACGTCAAGAGATTAACGTCCTTCTTAATTTTCCATCAGTTTTTTTGTGAGACTATTAGGAACGTAGATTATAATACGTCGCTAGTATTAATGTAAACCTCATTAACAAGGCTAAATGTTTTTTTTATGTTGTCATTAGTGGGTTCATTTCGGTAGTGTGCTAGATTAGGCTCGAACTAAACTACAACTACTTAATACTATACTATCAAGTATTTGTAGCTGTTGTTTCTAGTACTACCTAACTAACTACAACTACATTGTGCTTTCTCCATTGTGCATTACATTTCGTGCATTACCGTGAGTTCTTTGTTTTCAGTTTTTAGGTAAGCAAGCAGTCGACATTACAAAATTTGTATCATTGGCATGGCAATGTCAGCTCTCCGTAAAACATTATCAGAAACTTGTCTACCCAAGCTATTTCCTCGCTCGATTGAATCGAGAAATAACATTACCTTCATTTTATTTTCTCCGAGACGTTGGAAGCACAATGTAGTGAAATAAAAATTTGCTAGAGCAGACAGCTGATAAACATACTTATATACTTCTAAATACATACATATTATAGATAACAAATTGTCGCCTGCCGTATTTCCGAACCGATACGACCTTCAAACCTTCAAGAAAAGAGCGTACTCCTACCTAAAAAGCCGGCAACGCACTTGTGACTCTTGAGTTGCGGGTGTCCATGGGCGGCGGTAGTCACTTACCATCAGGTGACCTGTCTGCTCGTTGGCCCCCCTATCGCATAAAAAAAAGAGATAAATTACACCCAGACTACAAAACACAAATATTTGTCCGGGGTTTGAATTGAACCTCTGGCTTAGCGGTCAGGGTCACTAACCACTAGACCAACAGGCCGTTTTGTATATTTAAAACGTAGTTTATAATGACACGGTATTACATATTGTTGTTAAATAATTTCGTATGACAAATTTCTAAATCAGCATACATATATCACATAAGTATGCCGAAAAACTGTACAGCATTGGTTAATAAAAGTATACTTTGTATGACTCAACGCATATATAATCATCACCTACTTGAAGCTATTGTTAGTGTTTGTGACATAAATGTATTTAAAAATAAACAAAAATGTTAGCATTAAAAACTAAATTATTACTCCATAAATGAATATTTTAATGACAAATAGTAATAAAATAGGTATATCTAATGTAGTAAATCATACAATGTTTTTATGACTTACTATTACAATTGGATATACATATATAGGAATTTATTTGAAATTTATTGAATTTTTCTAATAATTTATTATATGTCGACAGTTTAGACCTAAGCTTATTACACATTTTATTATTTTACTGCATTGATATAAATACGAGTATGTGTGCCTACAAAAAATATCTGCATGCCACTTGACGGTTGAACAACCTTATTTATTACCCATGTATCGCGTTATTAGATGATTTGATATAATTAATGTAATTTCTTAATTTCTTATAAATTAAAACCAACATAAGTAACTATGATCCCTATTATGATCCCTATAACAATGAATTATACATACATATATTCAGCTTACGCAAACACTTTAGACGAACACTCCTATATACACATAACCTTAATCATTAAAACGGAACAATGAGTAACAACGGGCGAATGTTACCTTGTGGTCGAATTCAAATATAAATGACATGTATACACTCAAGCCCGCATCCCCAAAGGGGGCAGAGCACAATTTATTAATACTACGTTACATTGGCATTATATTACGTTACATTAACAGTTAACGTTTAATAGGGGCAAGCCTATTGTAGTTATCAGGGCACTTTTAAGAATTAGATGAGAAAAAGTATAGTAGGTATATTGAAAACAAAGGAAGGATATAAATAGCAGGAAAGACGTATCGAACTGGTCGCGGCCAGGACGTCCGAGTCCTATGATTATATAAAATTATATGATATAATAATCTCTGAGAGTGACGAACGTTCTTTGTGTGTGTTTTCTTACTAACCCCCACCACATCGCCAATCCTCGTTGATGCAAATTACAGCAAAAATATTCCTGCAAGAGTTTTAATGAACGTCTGTCAATGAGAAGTACTGTAGACCGATGTTGCTCATTCATTATCGGACTGATTACCTATACATATATGTAGATAGAATATTCATCAATAACTAGATACCTACTTTTAAAATTGTGTTCAAAATGTAACCAGAAATTTCGCAAATATTTAGAACTTTAATTGCAATGTTGATAGAAACGAACATAACTGAAAATTGATTTTAGCTCTATGCATCCCAGAAAAGCGATAAGCTAGCGAATAACTAACGACCAAACACTTTCCTGTCTAAAGCATATGACGCAGTAAGCACAGCTAGTGAACGGCATGACTATGACAATATTCATCAGTAAAGAATTCGTTTCCATGGGGATGTGTGCCTTATATTTTGAGCAAATGTCACTTCTATTACATTTTGTACAGTCAATCCATGTCATGTACTTCGGTCATTAAAAAAGTAATAAGTACATTTAAACTAAGATTAGAACTGTTAAAGTAAACTGAGATAAACTGTAAGTCTCTCATCTGGTATATTGTCATAGCTAAACGGTTAAATCGGTTATCGTTCAAATTTGGTATGGGAATACTTTGCCCATAATAATGCCTTAAAAATAAACAAATTTTAAGCCTTTTTCATAAGATCAACATAACACAAAAAAAATTCAAAATGTATTATTTTATTACTTATAGTAACTATAGGAGAAAAAAGATTTTTTTACATTGTTGCATGTAAATTTTTTTCGGGTAATATCTTTGTAACGGATAAAGCGATTTTAGGGGAGTTTTCATTGGCAAAGAGTTTATGTTCCAAGGAGTAATTTAGGCTAATTTTATTTTGAAAAATTAATTGAGTCCACATATCTACAAGCGAGCTAAGCAACACCTAGATCAGTTAGTAAATAGTAAAAAAGATCATACCATGTAGGTATACAAAATATAGTATTTACCAATATCCTGATACCTATATTTATTAGATGACAGATACCAGATTTCAGATAAAGATAAAAAATATTCCGCTTTGTTGCCAAACTCTAAAAGTGATCGCCTAAAAGACGTGTCATAAAGTGACGTTACACAAAATTGAATAGATATGAAGACAACAACAAGAAGCGAACGTATTCTTGAAACAAAATATCTCGCACGTCGACCGAGGCAGTGATTTTGAAAAGCATGGATCCAATATTGGAAATTGTTACAATAAATACGTTGTACACTACTTATAGTTGATTTCATAATCAAGCGGTATAACGCGGTTATTTTTAATTTAAATTTTGACTTATAATAACCGCTAATAATATAATAGAGCATTTAGCTTGGTTCTGGGTAGAGTAAAATCGTGTCAACTTATTTCTTCTCGTGGGTGTCGTAAAAGCTGACTAATGGATTGGAGTGTTAGGTATCAGACAGTATAAATACAGTCATACAGTAACCAGGTGACGGCAATAGGCTTGCTACCTATAAATAGGACTAAAATATGTGTCAAAGAGTGGGTTCGCGACACATCTGCTTACATCGGCGCAAGTGTACGAGTATGTATGTAATCGCTACGCTAACACTCTCGATTAAATACGGCCCTTAAACATAAAAATAAATAAATTGATTCCACCATTAAGGAGCAATGGTGCCACAGGCTGACAGGCAGACATACAATGATTTTATAACCCCTAGGGGTAAAAAGAATATATATATTTTATACATATGGCGCTGTACTAAAGACGCACCATAAATATGCAATAATTTCAACAATGTCGCATAAATTGCGCTAGCTATTGCTTCTGAATGACAGAAGAGAAATAATGACGCCACGGTTTGTTACGTAGATACCCTATGAACTTCGGCGAATGGCAATATTTCCTTGTCTCAGTTATGTAAGTGCTTCGGGACTGCTTCTTATATAGACATATCGCAGTTACTAACAAACTCGCCACCAGTCAAACTCGTCACACTTTGTCAATAGTCTACATGTTTATAACAAAATCTTTCAAAACAATTCCCCTTAAGGTATTTTATTTTTAAACAAACTAAAACTCTTAGAAGTTGCTCTACCTAAATGTAAACTTAATAATAGTGTGAATAAGAGTGAGAATAGTGGTAGTGGAGTATATTTATTGGCCAATTATATTCACGGACGCTCTATAGTTTACTAATGTGACATTAAATATGTAAGTGTCCATTAGGTATTTTAACTCACAAAAGGCCTTACAAATAGCTTACGTCTTAGACCCTACCCTGACCCTGACCCTGTTATAGAACATTATCGAACGAAACGATTTGAAATACCCGCCAAAAAATAATATTTACGTTTTACTCCTTAGAATAAAACCAACGGGTATCTCAAGTTATTCTTGGATTTAAATAAATTTTTACATGAACGTAGTGATTATATGTGTAATCTTTGATGAATTTCACAAAGAAGCTTTGTAAGATCAAGTCGACTGGCCACGATATTCCAACTTTAAAATGCTACATAAAATTTTCGAAAGATTTTAAAATATTAAAGTTTTAGACAAGTTACAAACAAGAAGTGTTTGAAGCGATGAGTGCGACCAGTGAGCCCCATTGTATCAAGGTATTATCTTTGGAGTGTAAATAGACATATAGATGTCAGTGTAATAATTATATTATACACAGTGTGAACGGGGGTGATCGTTAACCCAGTTACAGCGTTACAGCGTACTCACAGTTACGTTACTAAAAATAACGAGCTATACAGATATAAACATATGTATAACAACAGCTTTTTAACGTTATTACTAACATCAGTGAGCCCCGTTGTTTTTTAACATGTAAAGACAAAAATACTGCACAGTAACTAGCAGTGATACCTAAAAGTTAAATAAAGTTACATGCGATTGTAATCATTAGTATTATTATAATTAATACAATTAATATTATTGATTTTTAATGTCAAACATTAAATAATCAGCTTTTAAAAAAGTAGACAACCGACTTCAATGATTCTATCATAAAATTTAAAACTAATATGGTTTTTTCATGGATGCCATTGTCACAACTAGACCAAACTCTCATCTAACTACCCTTGAAGTAGACCCCATATATACATTATTCGTCCATTTGTCGCAGACATGCTTAATGTAAATTTAAGACTTATAAGGTTTTGTCATGGATGCCATTGTCAGAACTGAAGAACTGGAGAACTGGACCAAATTAAAATGGGACCACACGGGAAGCACCAGCTTTCAAATAAAACAAATCGTCGAAATCGGTTCTCGTAGTCGAAAGTTCTGAGGTAACAAACATAAAAAAAAAACAGTCGAATTGAGAACCTTATTTTTGAAGTAGGTTAAAAATTAAAATTCTGGAAATGAGGTTTACTGTTTAGATTTATAAGATGTTTTAATTACTTATTAGTACTTTTTGACCTGCCTAAACTAAAGTTGGCTATTACCTTCTTATTATTATTTAAAACTTAGTCATAGGGTATACACGAGTGCCCACAACACACGTATGACGTCAATATACCTAGTTGTGATAAATGTCCTACATAATGTTATAAATACGTTTAAGGTATTTGAATGGTATGCTTATTACTAGAGGATAGAGAAATCCTGATAAGCACTTGCGGAAGGCGATAACGAGCTTCTCTGGAAATAAGACGATTAGGTACTCCAGACCGTTTGCCGGGTGGCATTGCGATACAGATAGTTAGTCAGACTAAGTAAAATAGACTACACGCAGAATTAAACCTTAAAAGAAACGAGAAATAGTTAACAGCTAGCAGCTTATGTATATTACGTTTTGTATTTTGTACAAAGTTTAAGTAAACTATTATTGAAATTCCAACGTCGATATTGACAAATAGGTCACGACCAAGTGATTTGATCGACAAATAAATCTTAAATCCGAAATTCTGAATATCAATTTCCTTTGCAATTTTAAAAGTTAATTAAGTTGTCAAAAAAATTCCAGAATATTATGGAACAAATAAGCGAAAACTTGAAAAGTACTTGTCTATGCACGCAAATGCCGGCTTAATTTAGATAACTCTATTCCAATTCGATCTTAAGTTCTTAATTAATAACTATAAAATTCATGTCAGCTTGCAGCACTTTCTTTAGAATTATATTCAAGTTTGCTCTTAAGTTAATGCTTACTAAGCTTAGCAGTGAAATAAGATATAATATAATTTCTGTGGAGTTCATCACGCATGAAAGTTTGAGCAAAACTTAGCAAATTAATAACAATAGTTTACTTCTCCTCACAAGGACAAACTTTAAATAGAATAACACTAAAATAAACAACTTAATTAAAAATAGATCTGAATCTGACTATTGAGATCTGCTGTCTGTAATAGTAAGATAAGTACATTCTGTTTCAAGATCAACCTTTGAGATATAAAATACTTTTCTTAGTTTTCTTTTATTTTTAGATCGTATTCGTAATGCATGTATCTTGTTCGAGAACGAGGACGAAGTAAAAAATAAATAAAAACGAGGACAGGAGAAGGAAAGCTTGAATAGAAAATTATTATCGTGAAGGTCGCACAGGATAAACGACTACGTTAAATATTGCACAGCTACGTCCCTGTTCTGCTTGCGTCTGTAAAAAAGCGATACCCGTGCAAATTTCCCCAGGCAAGAATGAATTTATCATCGGCCTTAATGAATACTAAAAAAGAAACTCAGGCATGAAATTCAAATGAATATTACAGACGACACTTTCGAATTGAGTAGATTAAGTAAAGTTATCAGTAAGTTCAATTTATTCCAATATATTCAAAACATGATGAGGATATAATATAAATGATAATTCCTATGTTAATTTGGTTCCGGCGGTATTACTTCATTCGTGAAAGATACAAAACATCCATGATTTTACGAGGACTTTTGTACGTTTTTAAGCTTTTTCGAGTTGAGTAGTATTGATTGATGTTTAATATAACCAGGGCCGGGTTTAACGTGTTAGTAATGCTGATAACATTCTAGAAAAGTGCCCATTGCGAGAGAAATTTTGTGAGGGTTGCTCTTAAATATTTTATGCTGGACTTTTATGCCCTTAAATATAAAGGCCAAATAGATTCATGCGTTTTTAAGCCGGGTATTTCTTGCTTAAAAAAAGTAAATAATGGAAATAGCGAAGCACTAATTAACAATGAACACACACAGTACATTTTGTGTAGTTTGTTAAATCTTAGATTCTGTAGGAAAATAAAATAATTATCACCATTAAGCATTTTTTTTAGTTTTTAAGTGGCGGGTTTACTAAACAGTCTATAAAGTTACATTGGCTTGGATGCTGTCGTAATGGGAGTGAACAACTGCTGGATGCGGGTTGATCGTTGTGAAGCGATCGTATCAAATGCGGTCAATAGCTCACACAAAAACGGATAGTACCCTCTCAAGAAAACGACGGTCGTGGAAGGAAACCAGAATGGGGCATTCAGTGACGTCACTTGACATTCGGTCTTCAGTATTATATAGTTATATAAAGTACACACGCCTTGTTAGAGACATAAATGTGGTGACGCAACATGACATCTTCGAAGGAGCAAAACTAACAAACGGTGAAAGTTCATAGTTGAAATTAATAGCTGTTGTGACGATTTCACTTGCTTAAGACATTTAGAGACGTGTTTTGTATTTTCATTATTTCGTGCACAATCAGATGATTGTTTATTTATGTTATTGGTTGCAAACGAGCAGACGGGTCACCTCATGGTAAATGACTACCACCGCCGATGGACACCTGGAACATAGGAGTAAGTCGTAAGTGGGTTACTGTTATGTGGTTACCATCGGTTATAGGACACCTATAACACGAATCTAACCACCAGAAAAAATACTATGGTAGGTATCCACATCCATAGAATAGGCGTCTTTTCTCACTCTTACCAATAGGAAATATTTTCGGACGGACACCCTGGACAAATAATTGTGTGATGACCGCGAGTATCTGGTTTGTGTCTGGGTGTAATTTATCTATAATATGTATGTATTTAGAAATATAGTAAGTATATAAGTATGTATATCAGCAGTCTGGTTACCATTTTTTGGAGTGGAAACCCCCTCGGGCCGTCATTCCACCGGGGTTTTCGGTGGAACGGTGTGTCGGAATCGAACCGACTAAAACCACACGGTGTGCCATGCTGCGCTTAAAATAGGAGGAATCCGGGAACAGCTTTATTAAGACATCCGGACCCCTTCTAGCGCTTGCCCGCACTATGCGGACACCACCTACGGGTGACCTATCGATATGACGGCGTCCAGACACACGCGGACGTCACTTCCTCGCGGCAGGCCTAAAACGGATGGAGGGGAAAACCCGTCCCGACCACCCGCGGCCACACTCAGGGCGGCATGAGACGCTGGTAGGCACGCCTCCGCCGCCCGGTTCGCCGGCGGCGAATTGGGTCCGAGTGAAGGTCATCCTCCCGGGCCCGCTCCGCCGCCTCCTTCTGCGAAATGACGTCTTCGCAGAAGGTTGCAACTGCGGTAAAATTCATGGAGCGTATAACAGCCAGCAGTGACAGATCCGCTCCGATGACTGCAGCAGGGGCCCGACGCTGTGACGCCCAAGCGGGGCAGTCCGCAAGCGTATGCCGAGCGGCCTCACTCCACTCGCGTGCCTCTTCGGGTGGGGGCCGACTGCCGCCAACCGCCCGGATCAGCCGAATCAGCCGTTCGCCGATAGACCTCGGCGAGCCCTTCCGCCTCATAATCCCACGGGGGTGATCCGGCCAACGCGTATGCCGCCTCCGTGGATACGGTGCGGTAACCGCGTATGTCTCTAAACGCCATAACTCTTTGAGGACGCCAGAGGCGTGCCCTATTCTGGGCGGTCAGAGCCCCCGCCCACACCGGTGCACCGTACAGTGCCATTGACCGGACAACCCCCGTGTACAGCCGTCTTGTTGCGACGCTGGGTCCTCCCAAGTTGGGCAAAAGTCGCCCAAGAGCGGACGCAGCGCCGACCAGCTTTGGAGCAAGCTGCCGAAAGTGCTCGTCGAAGAGCCACCTGCCGTCAAGGATCAGGCCCAGATATTTTATGTGGGCCCGAACCGGTACGAGAACCGAGTTGACCATGATGGAGGCGCCAGGGGGCGGACCACGACGGGGCCCATGGAATAGAAGGGCCTCCGTCTTATCCAGGGCCACCCGCAAGCCCAGTGCCTCGATGCGCCTGACCACCAGCGAGGCTCCTTTGGTGGCCAAACACACCGCCTCCTGAAAGTTCGCCCCCCGGGCCGTGACCAAAGTGTCATCAGCGTAACAGATTACGCACAGCCCGGGGGGGAAGTCACCTCGAAGGGCCCAGTCGTACCCCATCTTCCACAGGAGCGGTCCAAGGACAGATCCCTGTGGAACGCCGCACGACATGGGCCGACGACTCAGATCGGTCCTCGTACATGACGGTCCGCTCCTCTAAAAAGTCTGCCACTAGCCGCCGTAGGTACTGTGGCACCCCGTGATAGCGGAGTGCTTCCCTGATGCAACTGAATGACAGACTATTGAATGCATTGGCGATGTCTAACGACACCGCCAACAGCACGCCGCCACAGCTCACTGCCTCTTCGGTTACGGCCCTCAGACGCAACATAGCACCGATCGTCCAACGACCCGTTTGGAAACCGAATTGAGCGTCCGACAAATCGGGACCGACCTCGTCCAGGTGCGGGCGATGACGATGCGGGCAGAGAGTACCCTCTCAAACAGTTTACCCGCCTCATCCAGCAACACGATGGGTCTGTAGGCCGCAACCGCGTCGGCAGGCCGTCCCGGCTTCCTTAAAAGCACCAGCTTCCCGCTTTTCCAGCAATCAGGAAAGCGTTCGGATGACAGGCTAGCGTCCAACACCTCCCTGAGGCGGTCCGCCATGTGGTCAAGGGCCAGGGCCAAGACTCGGGCAGGGATCCCGTCCGGCCCGGGGGCGGTGTTCTTGGACCGAATCCGTAGAACAGCCGTCCCTATCTCCGCCTCCGTGACGGGTTGAACATCCTCCTCCTCGACCTCTCCGTCGTGTCCGGCCAAGGGGGCCATCGACGGGGGTGAGTGCTCCACCCGTTGCGGGAAAAGGCCCTCAACCACTTCCTGCAGGAAGCTGGGCTGGAGATTCTCAGTAAGGGGGGGGGGGGGGGGGGCAACGTGCGGAGCTTTAGTTGCACCGCACGATAAGGGTGACCCCAGCGGTCACGATCGAGACCTCCAGCATCTCCTTTCTTTTCTCCTCTTTGGTGCGGCAAATGGCCAGCTTCAGAGTTTTCCGCGCCTCTCGGTACTCCTCATGCAGCCGGTCCTCTTCCCCTTCGTCTCTGTAAATACTCCCCGCAGGCCTTCTTAAAGACTGCAGCATAAGAGAGCCCACTCTTTGCCACCTCGGGCGTCACCGTAACAACGACGGCTGCCGTTTTGGGTGTTTGGAGCTTCTTATTAAGGGTAATATCCTATTTCGGCTTGACTTTTTGCCTCCTTTAACTGTCTGCCATCCGTCATTTCAGGGAGCAAACGTGGAAGAACCGGGTACAGGTTCAGCGCCAGATGACACCTGAGAAGTGCCAGCTCCTTTAGGCACTCGAGAAGGGAGCGGGGGAAATTGTTGAGCCACTTTTGTCGGTGCCTTAGAAGGTGGCCCAGACTTCCGAGCCGGCACCGACGCCGCTGCCGCATAAGTTGTACGTCTGCCACCCGAGGCGGTTGGCGACGTCGATACTGATACGGCCGTTGCCTTGTTTGTAGCAAGCGGCGGCCGAACTATGGGTACAGGAGGCAGCCTTGCCTCAAGTCCCGCCAGGCGCTCGTCCAACATTCACCATACTGCGTCCATAATTGGACGCAGGTGGGCGTCAGGAACTGGGCAGGGATAGGATGAGGAAGCAGGCCACTGAGCAGCTGGGTTTGGCCACTTAGGGCTATGCGAGCGCGCTCCCAGGCGGTCATTCGCCTCTTGGAGCCGCGAAACATCTTCAGTAAGGCCTTTCATTGCCTCCGATACTGCCGAAGAGGAGTCCTTCAGGGCCCTAACAAAAGAGCCCTTTAGGTTGGTGGACTTGGTGGCCACTTTCTGTATGATGGCCACGGCCGCGCTCGTCCTCTCCCTCAAAGCTACCGATGTAAGAGGGACAGAACCCCCCTCCACCGGCGGACGGAATTTAAGAAGGAGAGCAGCGATCTCCTCCTCGGCGACTGTTTCGCCCTCTGCTCGTCCTCGAGCGAGGCCGACGACGGCGTGCGTGACTTCCCACGCCTGCTGCTTGGTACTTTCGGGGGCAACATGTCTTGCGACGTGTCACCATCCTCATCTCAGGTTTCCAGTTTCATCTCCTCGGCTGAGTCAGCTGCGGAACTAGCAGCCCTGGAGCGCACTCGCTGCGACATTCTTCTGCTCCCAGAAGTCAGATTAACTTCTGAGAGCACCTGCGAGATAGGCATCCCGTTCAAAAGATCCTCATCGTTAGACGAGGTGTCGTCCACTTTCTTCTTCTTCTCCTTCCTCTTCTCATTCTTTTCATCTTTGTTTATGGTTTTTAAATTTAAAGCATCCATGATTAATCTCACGAGGGGGGCAGAACTAGAGGTCACCCGGGCAGAGATCCCCCAATACCCGGGCAAGCGTAAGTTTATGCCCAACCGAGGGGTCCGCAGGTGCCCCGGCTAGGAGTGCGCTTGCGACTGAACCACCCATAAGCCATGCATCAGATGGTCTCGCACCAGAACGCGGGATTCGGGGTAATTTTTTATAGAAGTTTTCTTCTTCACAGTCCGGCCGACTAAGCCAAGACCCTCGCCCCCGATTGGAGCCTCGAGACCACGACACTCCTTTCGGGATTACGATATGCCAACAGTGGCATCGAGATAAAATCTCTTAATGCCTGCTCGGTGGCAGTGTGAGTACACGCCGAGCCCGTCTTTGTTCCTTCTCTGTGGACAGCGGAGCAACACTGAGTGACCCTTGAAAGGGTCCCACAGTGTATCCTGTTTTGTCTGGAGTCTCCCCCTGGGCCAATCCGGAATGAGTGGCTCTACCGGCACAGCTCCAGAGATCATTGACCCACACAAGCCCCCCCACGGCGACAACGTAAGGATACAGTTTGGGGGGGAGCAGTCTGGTTACCATACTGCAAGCTCTGCATTGTATGGGATCAGACGGCCCTGTGTAAAACGTCTGAAGATATTATATTATTATGATTCCCTCTGTCACATATTAAATTAAGTGTGCGATATCTTAGTATGTACATGTATGTATGTAGAATTTAGTTTCCGAAAGCTCAGAAAACATCAATCATTGCAAGCTGCTCATTCGTCTTGCACAAAAGATCTAATATGTTTATTCATCGACAGTTGCTGTAAGGCGTGGAGAGCAACTGCATCTTTTATCACACTATCATTGTACGAAGCTCGTTCAAAGTGTAATGTTCTACGTTTATTTACTTTACTCGCAATTGGATGTCTGAAATAGAGCGGCACCACGGGGCTGGTTCTTTTTGTTCCACTTTGCGCAATTTGCCGACGCAATAGTACAGGCCGAATTCCTCGGTGATGATTAACTCGGTTATGTTAAACACTGCCTACTTTTTAATAATGCGTGTGCATTATAATGAACCTGATGCCGAAATATTTCTAATGTAATATGAACAAATAGTAGATGGTTATGAAATGTTTTCAAATTCGACTGCTAGTTCGTCACATTTACGCGATGCAACGCAAAAACAGGATAGATACAGATATATAATAAACCTATCTGTTTTCGTTAGAAATTATCAGAAAAGATATACAGCCTATGGAACAAATTGTCACCTGCCGTATTTCCGGCCCGATACGACATTTAAACCTTCAAGAAAAGAGCGTACTCATACTTAAAAGGCCGGCGACGAACTTGTGACTCTTGATTTACAGGGTAGTCACTTACCATCAGGTGACCCGTCTGCTCGTTTGCCCCCCCGAATAAAAAAAAATACAAAAACAAATATTCGATTAAAGGAAGCCCTCTTACAGGCGCCCGCCACTTGGAGTTACACGGTATGCGACCTTGACCTGCTTGAGACAATGCTTACACTCCCCAATCCATTGGTAGCAATATTCTTTTCTTATCTTCTATACTCCTAATCCCATTCAAGGGACTCCCGTTTATGGATGTCTCCGGATGTCTGCAATAGGTTTGCCAATTATACTATCGGATAACTATCAGTAAAATTCCTTATTCGTCTTTTACGACACAAACGGAAAGAGATGGCTCTAGGCTATGTGTGTATATTTTTTGTATAGGCATATATATACATATACAAAAAAATAAAAATATATACATGTACAAAAAAAGGTGAATTTTGTTATTCTGATTCTCACCTTTTAATAATTTTAAAAGTAGGTTTAATAGTTTCAAATGTAACTTGTACTTTAAATAGAGCAACCTCGCTAGAGGAAAAACAGATACTACCGGTATACCTATGCAGCAACGTTTTCGTACCATTTTTAGGACAAAAAAAAATACATTTAACGTAAAACTCAGTGTCGACCTCACTGATAATCACTTAAGACATCACTTCGGACACACGGACGTCTGATCCCAAACTAAGCAGAGCTTGTACTATGGTATCCAGATTGCTGATATACATACTTATATATTTCTTAATACATATATATCCTATACGACATTTATCGAATCATTACAATGTTCATAGTATTTGTGAAATGTTATACATAAAGTTTTAGAATTAAATCGATTCAGCGAACTCGCTTTTCCCTATGACATAATAAAAAGTAACAAAAACGATATCGAAAGTACGACGTAACGTAGCATTTGAATATGTTAGATGCCAATGTTTTTCGATTCTATTTTATATCGATAATGGATGATGAATTAGGATGTTTTTATGAACTTTGATAGATTGCTTTAGGGAATCCCATCTAGAAATAATGCTGAATATATTTTTTTTATACCAAAATTGCAAACAAGCATGTCGGCTTTGTGGTATGCGATTGTTATTAGGTAACTTAAAACTTACCTAGTAGCCTAAATTTTGTATGCTCCAAATACCTTGCCTGTTTAAAACCTGTGGAGACTTTATTGCACTTTATCATGCTATGGTAACACCAGTAAACAGGATTGAACACTATTTTTCACATAGTGCTGTAAGTGTTATAACTACGAAAACTTTTATAAATAAGCCGCTAATCAATTGCTAGTAGATTAAATTCACATAACATCATTACAACACAGTTACGATATACACACACACACACACTATTTAACACATAAACTAATTATTGAATCTACTGGTACATAGAATCAACTATTGCACGAACTGCAATTACTGAAGCATTTCGTGAATTGCTAACAAACAAAGTTGTGTACAGAGGCTGATGCTACATACGTTTGCGTATCAGCTTATGTCTCGTACAGGTTGTGTTGCTAGAAATTTAAGACAGGCACCCAAACTTAATAGCTTTTACGACAACTTACATGTAATAGACATAAACGTATTATTGCATGAACCTCTTCTTAATTTTACGTTTTATTACTGACAATTTGTGATACTAGATATTTTGTAGTAATGAGCAACATATTTTTGAAGTCAGCACAAATAGTAATACTATAAACAAAAATTTGTTTGCCTCAATGAAATCAATAATTAAGTTAATTAAGACAAAAAGTTTGTATCAGTCTAATCAGCAATTCGCCAAACGAATCTAAATTTTTGCAAACAGCTGACAAAACTTTCGTTAAACTACTTAATGTTCTATTAAAACTACCTACTCTATTACAGGCTTAACATTGTATTCAAATAGAATGTCGACTTTTATCGTTTCCAGCCAGACCCTACAGAGGGAGACGAACACATTACATAACCTGTCCTACATTTCACATAAATGTGACTCTGACATTTCCTTTACAGTATAGTCACAACGAACCCGCTTCAGGCTTACACGAACTAGGAGTGATATGTGCTAAAATAAGTGCTTAGTGTTTCACAATAATATTTTTAATACTTACGCAAATTATAGATTTATATCCTCAAATAAAATAATTTTATTAAAATGCCACTACGATTACCACTCTTTGCGTATATTGAAGTTTAAAGATTTCAAACCCGAATCAAGTGAAACGCGACGTCAGCTCAGCGGTGAGCGGAGAGGGTCGGGTGCCAGCTGCGCTGGAGTCGACGGTCGTACGGATACTGCGCGAGAGCCTAGTGCCACCCACCACACACCCGCCACCAAGAAAGTGTGTTACATCAAATTAATATCATTTACAACAGATTACCTTAACACTTACCAGTTTTTATGTCAACTCAATGTTTTCACGCATCCTAAACACTTAAACTTCTATTCTATCCTATCACATCTTCTAGTTTAATACCAGGTTCCGATCTTATTGTTTATGGCATGAGAACTATACTAATATAGTAAACCTCAAGAGGTTTTTATTTCTCTAATCACTAGAAGTACCTCTCAGATCCGAAAAAGTATTTGTTGTATAGTATAATAGAATATGTAAAGAAATAAAGTATAGAGGCTTTTAAAATACAAATACATTTACGAACGGTGACCATAACGTGTCATTACTACTACGAAGTTTCATTAAGCACAAACCTTGAATGACAGAGAACCATGGCGTCGAAGCCAGCACCCAATATTTACGACTATGATAAAAATTAAAGTCCTTTTAGCATTTAGCAACAACACAGTCTATAATTCTTACGTCTCTTCTTTATTCCTAAAATATTAATATTCCCTTAGGCGACGTGACTTTCAAACTATTCTATACTGAATAGTAAGCTTTTTAAACAACTCAATAAATAACTGAATGAGAAAGAAAGTTTTTCAACACTATTTAAACGGTTCCTTTTTCGTATTTCTTTTATTTTTCGCTTTATGACCCTAACCGATAACAAAATCTGTCGTTCAGAAGAGCCGAAACGTAGAAGACTGTGGATTTGTTTTTGTCGGATATACGGCATGCGTGCATGCAGCATGCTTTTAATATTCTACGATTTGCGGCGTGATTTATGGTGTGAATTTGGAGGCTTTATTTGCGTTGGGATAGGTGTGTGTACACTAAGGGGTGCTGGCTAGAAAACCTCCACGTGGTGCATCCTGGGCAACGTCGGCGATGACGCCGCCACCTCTGTTTTTGAGGAGAGCGTTATCGCCAATGGCTAATCTTCTGGCTAGAAGAGGTGCCACCTTTCTTCGGCCACTCGGTCGAGGCCTGGCCCAACAGAGCGGGCTTGTATGTCGATCACTCTGCTGGCTCTTCGCTCCTCGGAGCTGTGAGGAAGGAAACCTCAATAAAAAATTACCAAAGTGGGACCCTTTCACGGGTTGGTGTTGCTCCACTGTTTACAGTGGAGAAAGATGACGGATTTGGCGTGTACTTGCACTGCCACCAAGCAGGCATTTCGAGATTTGTCTCGATGCCACCGTCGGCATTTCGTAATCCCGGAAGGAGCGTCGTGGTTAAGTCTCGCGGCTCTGATCGGGGGCGAGGGTCTTGGCTTAGCCGCCCGGACTGCGAGGAAGAATACCTCTATAAAAATTACCCCGAATCTTGTGTTCTAGTGCGTGACCATGGGATGCATGGCTGATGGGTGGTTCAGTCGCAAGCGCACTCCAAGCCGGGGCAACTGC
The DNA here is from genome assembly GCA_947561695.1 of Tyria jacobaeae. NCBI lineage: Eukaryota > Metazoa > Arthropoda > Insecta > Lepidoptera > Erebidae > Tyria > Tyria jacobaeae. The sequence continues at coordinate 9,237,708 of OX387208.1, read as the reverse complement.
GGACCCCTCGGTTGGGCATAAATCTACGCTTGCCCGGGTATTGGGGGATCTCTGCCCGGGTGGACCTTTAGTTCTCTCCCTCTCGTGGGTCTTATTATGGATTGCTATAAATTTAAAAAACAAAACAGTGAAGAAGAAATGAAGGAGAAGAGGAATGAGGAGTTGAACAAGGTAGACGTCGCCGCATCTACCTATGAAGAAACTTCACTTGGAACAATCTCCCAGAAGACAAATTGACTTCTGGGAGCTCCTGCGAGATACGCAGAAGAATCTCGGAGTGAGTGCGCTCCAGGGCTGCGAGCATAACGGCTGACTCAGGTGAATAAATGGAGGTGGAGCTCCGCGACACCTAGAGTCGCAAGCGACACCATCCAAGAATCGGATGGTGACTCGTCCCAGGATATGTTGCCACCCCAGGTTCCCAGCAGCCAGCGAGGGAAGTCGCGAACACCAATCTCACTCCAGACAAGCTCCCCCTTCTCTTGGAGGGGAGCTCAAGCCCGTTCTAGAGAGGAGGGAGAAAACGTAGCGGAGGATCATGAGCCTGTGGTGGGGGGTTCTGTTCCCCAAACACCATCAATTATGCAGGAGAGAGCGAACGCGGCGGTGGCCATAATCCACAAAGTAGCCACCAAGTCCAAAAATCTTAAGGGTTCTTTTGTAAAGGCCCTTAAGGACTCCTCCTCCGCCGTCTCTGGGGTCGTTGGGACTTTAATAACAGACGTCGCGCGACTACAAGCGTCAAACGACCGTCTGACCAAGCAGGTGGCCGAACTCGGCACACAATTCGCCCAATTTCGGGTGAGGACGGACTGTTCGAAGCGTCAAAGCCCAATTGGGCTGCCAGCTCCCACCCCATCAAACCTCGGGGTGCCTGATGTCACGGATTCCCACCTGCGTGAAGTAATAACTTCACACACACTTCTTCCACACTACGAAACTGTCCGCAGTGTGGAAGATGATGGACGGGCGCCTCGCGGGCCTGGAGGCGAGGCTGCCTCCGGCACCCATCGTTCGGCCGCCTCTTGCTGCGGATAAGTTAAGGAGCGCGCCTCCGATGCCGCTCCCGGTTTCGGGCCGCCGCGTTGCTCTTTCGTACGCTGCAGCGGCGTCTGCACCGTCCCCTGCGACAACAACGAGAACCAAGCGGCCAGCTGAGGCCGGGAAGGGGGCAGTAACAGAGTTCCCTCCACTCCCCTCTCAAGCACTACGAGGTAGGAGTGCCCCTTGCGCTGCTGGTGAAGCTATACCTGCCCCCTCTACGTCCGCCCCCTCCAATGATGGGTGGCAAAAGGTTGAGGGAGGCAAGAAGAAGAGGTCCCGAAATCGAAACAAGGCCGCCAAAATTGCGACCTCTCCGCCTCAAACGTCGACTGTGACAGTGACAAAGAGGAATCCAAGGAAACTGTAGGCACCAAAAACGGCAGCTGTGGTGGTTACCTTGTCGGCGGAGGCGGCGAGCGGCGGGCTATTCTACGCGGCCGTATTCAAGAAGGTCCGGGATAGCCTGGGCCCTCAATTCAGGGCCTCAGGTGTGAGGCTGCGCCTACCCCGACAGGAGCTCGAGTGGTGGAGTTCCCCGGGGCCGAAGGTGCAAAGACGGCGGACAACCTTGCAGAGAAACTGCGGAGAGTTTTTGCAGCGACGGATGGTGTGAAAGTCGCCAGGACCACCAACTGCGCGGAGCTACGTATCGGGCCTGGACGACTCCGTTACGGTCGATGATGTCCGGGTTGCAATTCATGAGAACACCCAGTGTAACGCGGACAACATAACACCGTTGGGCTTACGGGTGGCCCTGGACAAGACGGAGGCCCTTTTATTTCATGGGCCTCGTCGTGGTCCGCCTCCTGGCGCCTCCATCATGGTGAACTCGGTCCTTGTACCAGTTCGGGCCCATATTAAATATCTGGGCCTGACCCTTGACGGGAGGTGGCTCTTCGACGAGCACTTTCGGCAGCTTGCTCCAAAGCTGGTCGGTGCTGCGTCCGCTCTTGGGCGCCTTTTACCCAACTTGGGTGGACCCAGCATCGCTACAAGACGGCTGTACACGGGGGTATCGGCGGACGGCTGAGTTCCGGGCGGGTAGCAGCAGACGGCCCCCGCCCGAAGAGGTACGTAAGTGGCGTGAGGGTGCTCGACAAGCCACGATGGCTTAGCCGCCGTGGAGGCGCTCCAGCCGGTCATCGTCGAATGGGCAGAGCGGCAGCACGGGACTCTTTCCTTCCGACTGACGCAGGTCCTTTCCGGGAACGGTTGCTTCGGAAAGTATCTGCACTCGGTCGCTAGGAGGGAATTAAGTCCCGCCTGCCACCACTGCGACTGCAGTGAGGACTCGGCTCAACATACGCTCGCGGATTGCCCCGCTTGGGCGGCGCAGCGTCGGGTTCTCACGGCAGTCAACGTCCTATCAAGTTACCCGTAGGTGGTGCCCGCATAGTGCGGCAAGCGCTAGGAGGGGTCCGGAAGTCTTAATAAAGCTGTTCCCGGGTATCTCCTATTTAATGCGCAGCGTGGCACACCGTATGGTTTTAGTCGGTTCGATTCCGACACACCGTTTCACCGAAAACCCCGGTGGAATGACGGCCCGAAGGGGTTTCCACACGAAAAAAAAAAGGGGTGTACACTAAGCCTTCCCCATTCTGTTTGTTATTCGCATACGTCTAGTCGGCAATAATTCGCTGGGGACATCAGGTGTGACCTTTTTGTCAAGGTAGGTTAGCTAATGCGCTGCATAACCGGGTGGTTACTCTTAAACGTTGTTAGATTTAGTGGGATATGCAACCGACATATGTTTTCTCTCTTATTTTTTTTTTGTAGTTTTATGTCTAATAACAAATACAAAATTATTCAAAAATAAAGACACGCCTTGGCTGTTCAGATTTAATAATTTAATAAAATTTTATTATGTTAATGCATATGCAACTATACAGTCGTAAAAAAAAAAGGTGACCCGTCTGCGTTTACAATTACAGATTGCGTACTCAGTTAAAAATGCATTTATTTTATTATATATTCCATTAGTATATTATTGAAAAGGCCATGAAATAGGCAATTGCAAGTCGAGTACGAGTTTGAGTTTTGTATAACTACACTACTACGAGACAGGCAATTGCCATTTCCGCCGTGGCATACATATATAGAGCTTTTCTCAAAAGAATGCAGGGAAATAAAACATACTTTTTATATTATACATTTAACTTAATTAATATTAAAAGTTACATTAGTCATATTGGGGCAATTACTAAATGAAAATTTTATTGATTTCCCCCGCACATTTATGTTAGTTTGTTTGGCATTGGATGTAGTGGCAGATGGCTGAATATGCTGTTTTGAGGTGGATTTTCGTGACCTTAGATGTTTTCAAGTGATTAGCGGGTGAGATTCTGTTTCTGAATTAGGTTTCAATGTGATGTTTTGATTAATTTTATTATATATCAGTTTTGTTTTCAATTGAGTCCTCAATGTAGCCTTCAGCCACTTTATCAGACTTCCAGCCTCCGTCTCTTTTCAGAGTCTACCACCAGTCAAATTCGCTCCAGAATTAGCCAGAAGAGTGGCTGAAGACCTACGTCCAGTGTAACATTCAGGATTTGTCAAGTTTAAATAAGTTGCTATTTCTTTGGGTATTTTAGCTATTTTGGGTCTTCCAATGACCTGCTTCGTGCACTTTCCTTTAAAAGTTAAGAAAAAACCTATCTTATATTGTGTTCGCTGAACGAAGATTATATTTTTTTTTATTAAGTATGTAAATAGCAAATCAAGACGAATTTTCAGCTTTACGGCAATTTTTTTGTTTATCATCTGTGCCGAAAGGCAAAAGCATTTATGATGAAGATTACATTAACCTAACCCTCTACTCATATAAACAAACGAAGCGTTACCAACATGCTTTAAACATTAGTCAAATTCAATTCAATTCAAATCAATTCAATTCGAGCCTGTTCTTATAGTGGTTAGTGACCCTGACCGCTGAACCGGAAGTCATGGGTTCGGTTCCCACACGGGACAATAATTTGTGTGATCCTCAAGTAGTTGTTCCGAGTCTGGGTGTTCTTTGTGTCCGTTTATTTAATGTTTATAAAGTCCAGCGCTACACAGTAGTTATTCCTAATGCGGGAAGTTGTCTTTCTCATCCATTTAAAACATTAAACAAAATTATAATACATACTTGGTTAACATTTTTTTCATAAGTTAATTTTAAGTTAACATATAGTTTTTTGAATTTTGTATTATGAAAGCTTTTTTAGTTGTTGTGACAATTTCAACAGATTATATTTTCATAGATGAATGTATTAGATTTTATTCGCTTCCGATTTTTTACATTTTATTTTCTGTTTATATTTTTTTAACATTCATACATACTTCCATGGCGAGGAAGGCAGAGGTGCACCCAGAGGAACACCAATTTGGTCCATAATAATTGGGAGCATCCCGAACTGGCTGTTGATAAGAAGTCCAAGCCCTCGTAGTTTATCATAATCATAACCACCACTGGTGGAAACTGTCAACCGCCCTGTCCGCGAATAATTTAATTAGCGACTTAATAAAACAATTAATATCTTATTTCGAGTTCCAAAAATCGGATTTTAAAATCCAACCAAGGGCTTCTAAAAATTTATTTATTACTCAGTATTTAAGTAGTTCTAATGTAATGTCAGGTCTATTATCTATTTATAGTCATTTTAATTCGTTACTTCGTAACCTAAAAGTATTTTGTAGGTTTTGTGTATTTGTATACATTAAAATATGCGTTCAATTCTAAATATAACCGTACTGGTACTTGCTACGGTTCCCACAAAAATGAGTGAAGCGTATCAAGCTCTAATACACTATGCGCTTACATAACCAACTGGTTAAGATGGAAATACGTAATATCGTAATAGTACTTATTTTACCTGTAGGCCTAGTTTCGATATGTCTAAAAACCGACAGCTATTTATAGTAATGACTACGATAGTAATGTTCTCTTCTATAGAGCGCCAAATATATTAGAAAACAATTATTCTGAAATATTTGGCGCTCTATAGAAGAGCCCCAGATAATACGCCAGTATTATAATTTCGTTTAATGTTTTAAATGTATGAAATAGACAATTTCTCGCATTATTAATATTTCCTATGTAGGGGGGAACTTTACAAACATTAAATAAAGGGACACAAAGAACACCCAGACTCGGAACAACTAATTAGGCAGTGTTCATATATTGTCAATTTTATGAAGCATTAGCATCTGGTTGGCTTGAAAATGAGCAGAACCAAAACTGAATACTTGTACTCTCTGGTACGCAAATCATTTCACTAAATGAAACAGATGCATGATACCCGTCTACTTCGACTTTAAGTACCTCAGCTCCTTCCTACAAGGTAATGGCGCAATAGACTGAAAGGTACAGCATCGAATCAATACAGGATGTATGAAATGGCGACAGGTAACAGGAACGATATGCGATCCTAAGTTTCCTGTTAAATTGAAGGGACAAATCTGTAAGACCATAATCAGATATGTGGTCCTGTACGAATCTGAAAGTTTGCAAACAAAGAGAACGGAACTGAACTGAAATGCGAAAGTTGAGATGAGAGTTGAGAGAAAGGAGCGCCGGTGGAGGAAAAGTTGAGGAGCAATTAAGATTATAGTGGTATGGATATCTGATGCGATGGAATGAACAAAATGTCGTGAAGAAAGTTTTAATTATGAAATTTGACGGATACAGGAGTAGGGGAAAAGATGGATGGGGATGTACTGCGTGAAATAGAATATGGCTAGAAAGGAAATAAGCAGTGAAATCACGAATTATAGAGAGGAGTGGAAAAGTAGCTGGTTGCTAATTCGACTGCAATATCAGGGATGCTTTTCGACTCCAAAATTAGGCAAATAGGTATCTAACTCTATCTAATCTCATGACTATTGTCAATGAGCTGACTATTTACAAAAAAATATATAATAACTTAAGTTTTTTTTTACACAGCAAGTACAAACTATGCTTAAATTAAAACCTCTAGAACGATTCGGTAATAACCACAAAATAATAACACATACATAAAATCGAAACTTAGGTAAGTACTTACGGCATCCTGATTATTATTGAGTTAATTTTAAAGGGTTGAAAGTGTTACAAGGAAGAGAATATACCTATAGTGTAAACTAACTTTTATTCTTAAATATTCTCTTAGTCTAGTCAAATTTAAAATTTTATTTATTTTAGTCCAATTATATACCTAGGTGTTTAAAGCAAATAAACGTAGTCGTTATAATTTACCTGCAACTGAATACTTAGGCGAGGCGACCGTTGTGTTTCCTTTAGTTCTTTACTTCTCAGCAAAAAAGCATTATAAAGCGCCATCTGTGCAGATCTCGTAGAACTACTCGAGCAATGTACCGAGTGATGATTTGATGTGATCAACCACAAACGCGCGCTGGTAATGCCATTTCTGAATGGATTCATAAAATAAGGATACTTACATTTTTGAAAAAAGAATCGGATATATAATATAAAAAAATACCCTTCAAATACTTAGAAGCAAAATCATATGCCATTATGGTAAAGGACGACGTAAATGAGAGCTAGTGATGCCACTCTACAAATAGAAAGGTAGTTCTTACACAATGAGATGGCAAACAAACCTTGCATAGTTACCGGTCATCGGACTCCCTACCGCACGCTGCACACTGTACGGTTTCTTCCGCTCTACTAACTTTATAGATTAGAAAGGTTTAATGCGGTTTCGGAGAGAATTAATAGGTGGTTAGTATCGTGTAACTTAATCTTCGTACGCAATAAACATGCAAATGACACCTGAAATTGTATTGATACCGAAAAAAAAAATAAACTGTTTTACTATATGTATGTCAAAAACTTTCTTTTAGTCTAAATAATGAATATAACTGGCAACTAAATGAAACAAACATAAAGACCCTAAGACACGGGCAGGTTACATTTATTCAAAATCTGGCACTAACAGATGTCGCTTTTAAGGCTCTATAAAAATGGATTGCCTGGTGATGGTGTCCTTAATTTCCTTGAAGAATAAGAAGCCGCTGTACTGCTTAGCAGGGTATACTTGACTCCAGTAGGTATATGAGTCAATAGTTGTATATAAGGTTGTAGTGCCGAATCCAATAGTTTCATTTCAGACTGAAGTAACAGGCAATATAAGGGATCTTACTGAATGCCAGGTACAAAACTGCAGTTACTGATGCAGCTTTGTTCTTCTGTTTCTTTTTTGTAGTTCGATTTTGAATTATTTAACACTAAAAGGATATAATTAGGTTACAAAGTCAACCTGGGGAGGAGGCTTTGTATCTATGACCTATATATATTCTATCATACAGACTAAGCCACCTGGAACTTATCCCAGTCTGTTGAAATTTCTACCTATTTATGGGCATACAACGCATCATGGCACATATCACATTATCATTATTGTAGTTATTTAACTTAAATTAATATAAAGAAATCCAATGTGTTTTACATTGTTCTAATTTAATGTTGGTCAAATATTGTGGATAGTTATTAATTTAAAGGGAAAAATCAAAGAATGAGTAATTGTCGCATAATTTTATATTTGTAGAAAAATTGTATGTTTTACTCTCAAACATCATCTCGCCTAAATATAAATACATGAACTATATATACGTTCCCGCAAACAGCGTATATTCAGAAAAATAACATTGGCTAATAGTGACTTTCAGCTAGCTTCATTAGATATCCTATATAAAATTCCATTAGAGTAAGTATTATACAATACATCGCATATGATTGTTGACACAGGAGTCCATAGTACATGTATTATCATAATCATAATATGTCGATAGCATTCAGTTATATCTAAGTTTACATATTTTACACATCTTTATAACACCTAAATCTATCTATTTTTGCTATAATTTCAAAATACTCAATGGCAAATAACATAAAAGCAAGATTACAACTATCATAAGTACGAAATATAAACTTATTACGTAAACAGCTGGCACAATGAAGATCTAGATAAGTTACACCACATTATAATTAAACATTACACTATTACGGTACAGTTCATACATGAAAATATGTATGCCACGTAACCAACAATATACACAATAAATAAGATCATGGAATGTTTCCTCTTTTGTTCATCGGTGGCCAACGCCAGGACAACAATCGGAATAGAAAGAGCACAATAAAAAAATAATGCGAACATTTTCGATACGATAAATTATAGCAAAAATATTATTACTATATATAGGCCACGAAACGTTTCAATTAATGCGTGCGTGCCCCTCGTATCAGCCTTTCGTCTCGCACGCACGTCCTGCGCCGTCAGCTTGGCGTAGCAAGCTCCAACATTCATTGTTGCATCTGCAAAATTATAAAATAAAATATATGTTTTTGCTTTCATAAAGCATGTAAGAACTTAGTTGTATCTATTATAGGTTTTATATTGTCTAAGCAAGTATAAACTAACCACACATCGTAACTAACGGGTACTCTTGCTTCTGCTGGTTCGTTACCGCATCGGTATCGAACGCTTTACCTAGACCAGTCCCCGAAATACACGTTTAAATAAAATTTCCTATCTATTCTACCTGATATTATAAACGTGCCTTGTTTGATGGCGTTTTTAAGTCTTAACTAACTAACGGAACATACTGAAATTTCTATCTGTATATATGTTGCCAGGGGTATTAAAACGGATATGGGGTACCCTTCGTCAAACAAAGCAGTACTGTTCTCGAGGGACATACTTTAACTTTTACTTGAGCAAGGCCGTTGGCAAAAGCTAGTCTACATTAAATTTAAATAATAATAATAAAAACTTGACATATCTCATACACGACCACCTGATCCGAAACTAAGCAGAGCTTGTACTATGGTAACCAGAAAGCTCCCCCCCAACTGTATCCTTACGTTGTCGCCGTGGGGGGGCTTGCGCGGGTCAATGATCTCTGGGGCTGTGCCGGTAGAGCCACTCATGCCGGATTGGCCCAGGGGGAGACTCCAGACAAAACAGGATACACTGTGGGACCCTTCCAAGGGTCACTCAGTGTTGCTCCGCTGTCCACAGCGGAGGAACAAAGACGGGCCCGGCGTGTACTTACACTACCACCGAGCAGGCATTAAGAGATTTTATCTCGATGCCACCGTTGGCATATCGTAATCCCGAAAGGAGTGTCGTAGTCTCGAGGCTCCAATTGGGGGCTAGGGTCTTGGCTTAGCCGCCCGGACTGTGAGGAAGAAAACCTCTATAAAAAAATACCCCGAATCCCGCGTTCTGGTGCGTGACCATGGGATGCATGGCTGATGGGATGTTCAGTCGCAAGCGCACTCCTAGCCGGGGCACCTGCGGACCCCTCGGTTGGGCATAAACTTACGCTTGCCCGGGTATTGGGGGATCTCTGCCCGGGTTGACCTCTAGTTCTCCCCCCCTCGTGGGATTTATCATGGAAACTTCAAATTTAAAAACATTTAACAAAGGTGAAAAGAAGGAGAAGAGGAAGGAGAAGAAGAAGAAAGTGGACGACACCTCATCTAACGATGAGGAGTTTTTGCCCGGGATGCCTATCTCGCAGGAGCTCTCAGAAGTCAATCTGACTTCTGGGAGCAGAAGAATGTCGGAGCGAGTGCGTTCCAAGTCCGTCCTAATGTAGCGGGTGGTAGTTCCGGTGCGACGCCGGACGCACCGGAATCGATGGACACCGAGGCAGACGACCGTAAGCGCAGACGGCCGTAAGCGCGGACGCCCCCAAGGTTGCGAGAGTGACATCGCTCAGGAGATGTTGCCTCCTAAGGTGGCAAGCAGCCATAGGGGGCGCTCGCGTACCCCGGTGTCAGCCCCGTCAGGTTCTGTCTTTAGCAAAGCGGAATCCTATAGGCGGGCCAGAGCCGACGGCGAACTGCAGGCGGAAGAGGAGATCGCTGGTCTCCTGCTAACAATCGGGGAGCCGGTGGAGGGGGATTCAGTGCCCCAATCACCAGCCTCTTTGCAGGAGAGGGCGCACGCGGCAGTGGCCATCATAAACAAGGTGGCCACCAAGTCCGTAAACCTTAAGGGTCCCTTTGTCAGGGCCCTTAAGGACTCCTCTTCCGCAGTGGCGGGGGTCATAGAGACCCTAATCGGGGACGTATCTCGCCTCCAGTCGGCCAACGATCACCTGACGGGGCGGGTGGCGGAGCTGAGCGCCCAGTTCGCCCAATTCCGGGCGCAGCGCCCTGAGCGAGAGAACCCGGCTCCGTCTACGTCCCAGCTGGCCCCGTCTGCGTCCCGGCCGGCCCCGTCTGCGTCCCGACCGGCCCCGTCTGCTTCCGAGCCGGCCCCGTCAGCGTCCCAGCTGGCCCCGACTGCGTCCCAGCCGGCCCCGTCTACGTCGCGGCCGGCCCCGTCTGCGTCCCGGCCGGCCCCGTCTGCATCCCAGCCGGCCCCGTCTACGTCGCAGCCGGCCCCCCCGTCTGCGTCTCGGCCGGCCCCGTCTGCGCCCCGGCCTGCCCCGTCTGCGTCCCAGCCGGCCCCGTTTACGTCTCAGCCGGCCCCTACTGTCACCGGAGTTTCCGAAGACGTCCTGCAGCAGATGCTGCAGTACATGCTGCAGGCGATGGGAAATCTGGTGGACGGGGGATTGCGGGTCTGGAGGCGAGGCTGCCTCCGGCCCCTGTTGTTCGGCCGCCGCTTGCGGCGCCGAGGCCGCAGGCCGCGTCGGCACCGACCACATTTCCCGTGGTGGAGGGTCGAGTGTCCTACGCGGCGGCGACGTCGGTCCCGGGTTCTGCCGCTGCTCGCAAGACGCGGCGGGGGGCGAAAGCTCCAGCCGGGACTGCTGCGCCGAAGACGGGATCCAAGACGGTGGCTACGGCTGGAGCGGAGCTGCCTCCGCCCCCCACTCCAACACCTCTGCCTGGCCCCTCCACATCTGCCCCCTCCAATGAGGGTTGGCAGGTAGTAGGGGGGCCAAAGTCGAAAAAGTCCCGACAGCGGCCCAAGAAGGCTGCCGAAAAGGCGGCCTCTGGCCCGCAGTCGTCGTCGGTGGCGGTGGCCAGAAAAAAGCCGCGGAAGCTACAGCCGCCTAAAACCGCGGCTGTTGTAGTCACCGTGTCGCCAGAGGCGTCTACCGGCGGGCTGTCCTACGCGGCCGTCTTTAAGACGGCACGGGACTGTTTCGCCGGCAATTTCGGGACGGCAGGGGTCCGCTTGCGCCTAGCCCAGACGGGAGCTCGGGTCCTCGAGTTCCCTGGGGCCGATGGCGCAAAGACGGCGGACACCTTCGCCGAGAAGCTGAGGGGAGTCTTCGCAGCCACGGATGGTGTGAAGATCTCCAGGCCCACGAAGTGCGCGGAGCTGCGCATTTCGGGCCTGGACGACTCCGTCACTACTGATGATGTCCGCGTTGCAGTCCAGGAAAGGACGCAGTGCAACGCGGAAAACATCAAAGTCGGCACCATCCGCCCCGGTCTTGTCAGGCCTTGGTGCGGTGTGGATCAGCTGTCCCGTAGCGTCGGCCAAAATTTTGGGCGACGCCGGCAGGATCCTCATCGGTTTCGTTAGCGCCAGAGTTACAGTTCTGGCGGCCAGACCGATGAGGTGTTACAAATGCCTGGTTGCGGGACACACCCGCATCAAATGTGACAGCTGCTTCGACTGCAGCGGATTATGTTTCCGCTGCGGTCGACCGGGGCACAAGGCGGCAGAGTGCTCTGCCGCCCCTCACTGCCCTATGTGTGCGGCGGGCAATAAGCCCGCCAATCACCAGATGGGGCAGGGGGGCTGCAAGCCTTCCCGCGCTTCTCGGCAGACGTCGGGGACTAGCCTAGCGGCCCAGGCTGCCTCCGACGTTGTCCGTCTGTCCACGTCGACGTCCATGGAGGTTGTAGAGACGATCCAGTAATGGACCACGTCTCCAACCTCCTTGTCCAGACGAACCTAAACCACTGCGCCGCGGCGCAGGATCTCTTCCTGCAAACCATGGCGCAGTGGTCGATCGGTGTTGCCGTAATAGCGGAGCCCTACTTCGTTCCTCCCCGTCCAAACTGGATGGGTGACTGGGACGACTCCGTGGCAGTCGTCGGTTCCGCGGCGGCTCATATGTTGCCGCCGAGTGGGGGGGGATCACCGTTTACGGTGTATACTTCTCCCCCAACCGGAGTTTGAGCGACTTCGAGGTCTTCCTTAACGGCTTGGAGACCTCGATGCGGCGATTAGCGTCTGGGCACGTCCTCGTGCTGGGGGACTTCCAACGCAAAATCCATTGCATGGGGGTCCCCCGGGACGGACGCCAAGGGCGAGGCCGTCGAGGAGTGGGCGGCTTCGGTGGGCCTCTGTTTACTAAACAGAGGCTCCACCAACACGTGCGTGCGACAGCAGGGTGGGTCGATAGTGGACCTTTCGTTCGCTACCCCTGCTGTTGCCGCACGAGTAAGGAACTGGCGTGTCCTGGAAGAGGTTGAGACGCTCTCGGATCACCTGTATATCCGATTTGAGCTCTCCCGGTCCCAGGGCCCCAGTAGGGGTCACGCGGCGCGGCGTAATTCCCGTTTTCCGCGGTGGGCTGTTGCCAAGCTGGACAGGGACCTACTAGAGGAGGCGGCCATTGTTCACTCTTGGCTGTCTCCGCAGGACCCGACCGAGGAGGTCGATGCGGGGGCTGGCCGCTTTCGCGATGTGATTACGCAGATTTGCGATGCGGCCATGCCCCGTATCCAGGGTCGTCGGCCTCCAAGGAAGGAGGTCTACTGGTGGTCCCAGGAGTTGGCGGACCTCCGTGCGGCTTGTACTCGTGCCCGGAGGTCCTACACTCACAGCCGGCGGCGTCACCGCGGAGACGGTGAGGAGGACCAGCTTCACGAGGAGTACCGCGAAGCGCGGAAAACTCTGAAGCTGGCCATTTGCCGCGCCAAGGACGCAAAGAGAAAGGAGATGCTGGAGAGTCTCGACCGTGACCCCTGGGGTCGCCCATACCGTGCGGTGCGTCAGAAGCTCCGCACGTCGGGCCCCCCCCTTACTGAGACTCTCCAGCCCAGCTTCCTGCAGGAAGTGGTCGAGGGCCTTTTCCCGCAGCGGGTGGAGCACACACCCCCGTCGATGGCCTACGCGGTCGGAGACGACGGGGGTAGAGAGGACGATGTGCCGCCCGTTAGGGAATCGGAGGTTGGGGCGGCTGTTCTACGGATCCGTTCCAAGAACACCGCCCCCGGGCCGGACGGGTTACCAGCCCGAGTGATGGCCCGAGCCCTCGACCATATGTCGGACCGCCTCAGGGAAGTGTTGGACGCTAGCCTGGCGTCCGGACGCTTCCCAGAGTGCTGGAAATGCGGGAAGCTGGTCCTGTTGAGGAAGCCGGGACGGCCTGCCGATTCGGTCGCGGCCTATAGGCCCATCGTGTTGCTGGACGAGGCGGGTAAACTTTTTGAGAGGATACTCTCTGCCCGCATCGTCCGGCACCTCAGCGAGGTGGGCCCCGACCTGTCGGACGCCCAATTCGGGTTCCGGGAGGGGCGTTCGACGGTCGATACCGTGATGCGCCTTAGGGCCGTGACCGGAGAGGCAGTGAGCAGTGGCGGCGTGCTGTTGGCGGTGTCTCTGGACATCGCCAACGCATTCAATAGTCTGCCATTCAGCTGCATCAGGGAAGCACTCCAATACCACGGGTTGCCAGAGTACCTGAGGCGGCTGGTGGCAGACTATTTAGAGGAGCGTACCGTCGTGTACGAGGACCGAGAGGGCGTCTTGAGACGGCGACCCATTTCGTGCGCGTTCCGCAGGGGTCTGTCCTTGGACCACTCCTGTGGAACGTGGGGTACGACTGGGTTCTACGAGGTCGCCTCCCCCTCGGGCTGGGCGTAATTTGCTACGCTGATGACACATTGGTCACAGCCCGGGGGCGAACTTCCAAGAGGCGGCGCGCCTGGCCACCAGGGGTGTTTCTTTGGTGGTCGGGCGCATCGAGGCACTGGGCTTACGGGTGGCCCTGGACAAGACGGAGGCCCTTTTGTTCCATGGGCCCCGTCGTGGTCCACCCGCCGGTGCCTCCATCGAGGTCAACTCGATCCTCGTCCCGGTTCGGGCCCAGATGAGGTATCTGGGCCTGATACTCGACGGTAGGTGGCTCTTCGACGAGCACTTCCGACAGCTTGGTCCGAAGCTGGTCGACGCTGCCTCTGCCCTTGGGCGACTTTTGCCCAACTTGGGTGGAGCCAGCGTCGCAACGCGACACCTCTACACGGGGGTGGTCCGGTCGATGGCGCTGTATGGGGCACCGGTGTGGGTGGCGGCTCTGACCGCCCAGAATAAGGCGCGCCTCTGGCGGCCTCAAAGGGTATTGGCGGTCAGAGCCATACGCGGATACCGCACGGTGTCCACCGAGGCGGCGTGCGCCTTGGCTGGAACACCCCCGTGGGATTTGGAGGCGGAAGTGCTCGCCGAAGTTTATCGACGGGTGGGTGAATATCGGGCGGAGTATGGCTTTCGCCCTCCGCCCGAAGAGGTACGCGAGTGGCGTGAAGCCGCCCGTCGAGCCACGATGGCTAGTTGGTCGTTCCGGCTGGAGACTCCGCGCGCTGGCTTTGCCGCCGTGGAGGCTCTCCAGCCGGTCATCCTCGAGTGGGCAGGGCGGCAGCACGGGACCCTTTCCTTCCGACTGACGCAGGTGCTTTCCGGGCATGGTTGCTTCGGGAAGTACCTGCACTCGGTCGCCAGGAGGGAACTGAGTCCCGCCTGCCACCACTGCGACTGCAGTGAAGACTCGGCCCAGCACACGCTGGCGATCTGCCCCGCTTGGGAGTCGCAGCGCCGGGCCCTCACTGCAGTCATCGGAGGAGATCTCTCTTTACCGGCCGTCATACGCTCCATGGCCGGTAGCGATAGCAGTTTTACCGCGGTCGCAACCTTCTGTGAAGATGTCATCTCGCAGAAGGAGGCGGCGGAGAAGGCCCGGGAGGACGATATCCACTCGGACCCAATCCGCCGCCGGCGAACTGGGCGGCGTAGGCGCGCCTATCAGCGCCTCATGCCGCCCTGAGTGTGGCCGCGGATGGTCGGGACGGGTTTTCCCCTCCATACGCTCTAGTGGCCACCCGCGAGGGGGTGACGTACGCATGTGCCGTACGTCGCCTAATTAGAGAGTTTAACAGCAGACGGTGCCCGCTTCAGTGCGGGCAAGCGCTGGGAGGGGTCCGGATGTCTTAATATCAGCAGTTCCCGGATCCCTTCCGTCTCAGGCGCAGAGTGGCACACCGTGTGGTTTTAGTCGGTTCGATTCCGACACACCGCCCCGCCGCAAACCCCGGCGGGGTGACGGTCCGAGGGGATTTCCACACGTTAAAAAAAAAAAAAAAATGGTAACCAGAAAGCTGATAAACATACTTATATATTTGTAAATACATACATATTATTGATAAATTACACCCAGACAAAGAACAAATCATCATGCTCTTCACACAAATATTTCCAGTCAACAACACAAGAACACAATCTTTCATTATAAGTATGATTAAGTAAATAAAGTAATTATAAATAGATGTAATAGAATATATACCGGCTAGTGTGAATTGGCCTCGGCGTAGAGCGTGGTGGCGATGTAGGTGGTGGGCACGAACCCCTCCTCGTGCGTAAGTTTGCGTCGCACGCGCGTCCAGCCGTCACCCGCGTCCGTCTCCAGCACCAGCAGCTGCTCGCCGCACTCCATTTTCATGGTGGACCCACTGCCAATACCTATTGCAAGAAAAAAAACATTTTTTTTCAAACGTGTTCTGTTTTTTTTTTTGAAGTAAACAAAGGTTAAATTATCTGTTAATATAATAATTTATGACATTTGATATTTAGCGTCAGCATTAATATGTAAGAGAAAGTAAAGAAAGACAATACACAAATATAAGAAAAACGGAAGCCAAGTACAATAGACATACACATAAATTATAGGCAAATAGTTTCTACTATCAATATGTGTCCAAAAGGCCCCAGCTCAGCCAGCGCTATGTACCATGACGGAACTATAGCGCTATTTTCAGATGAAGCCCACTGATGCCTTACATACGTATGTATGTAATACATAATTATAGATGAAAAAAAATAAGTTGATTGTAATACAAATATACACAAATAGTGGAAGTATTAGTAGAACTTCAGATAATATTTTTTCATTGAAAAAATTAGTAAATCAAATAGAAAGAATAAATAAAGTTTTTTCTATCTTCGGTCCAATTGTAATATGAAGGTATATCTTACAAGCTGATGGATTTCGTTTCAATTACAAGTTAGCCTTAGATATTAGTTTAAAATTGTATACACTAGACATGTTGCGTGTCGGTGGCGGTAAGTTGTTCCAGCATTTCGTAGCGTTATATCGAAAGCCTCCCCTGAATACTGAGGCTCTATGCCTAGTTACGAGGGGCGGCTGATACGTTCGCGGCCCAAGGTACTTAGCGACGACTCATCTGGAAATCGCTTAAAGAATGCCATCGGTTCTTCATGATTCAGGGCGTTCATATACAATTGTAAAAAAATGGGCTAGGCTATTTCAACAAGGAAGAGAGAGCTGTGAAAACGACCTAATGAACGAAAAGAAAGTCTAAATGAACGAAAAGAAAGTCTAAATTAACTAAAACTGTAAACAAGTGCTATGACGACATTCAGGATGGTCTTTATACAAACACACCATTTTAGTTCTATGCTAATATATAAAATAGAGGCCATGTTATATTAATAAACTGACCTTCAAACGCATAAAGCGCCTTGCAGTACCCGACGGGCTGCAAATCGGGCTCACAATAGTAGTAGTCAAAGTCAGATTCGTGGTCGTTGTCGTGGTCGTGGTCGGGGTCATGGTCGTGTCCGTTTGCGTGGTCGTGCCCGGCGGCGGCGAGCTCCCCGCCGAGGCCGGACTCGGGGCTGCCGCCGGCCACGCGCGCCGCCGCGCCGCCCGTGCCCGTGCCCGTGCTCACCGACGACTCGGACGCTGACCGCGAAAGAGACTCGCTGTTTGAGCCGATGCTGAAATTTTGTTTCATTCGGTTATCCTTTTCTACATAAAGATGCGGGGACACCTGAATATAGTGGTCGTTTAAGTTTTATGTAAGTTAGAAGTTAGTAGTTGTTGACCCCTCGCTATCCGTTGTTCAGCAAATGTGAGGAAGGCTCAATACTGGCTTAAACATTGTTTAATTGTCAAAATATATTCGTCTCTTTATTTTAATAATGCATACATATATACATACATACGTTCAAGCCTGTATCCCCTAAGTGCCTTATGTGTAGTGTATAAAACACTTACATTTTGCTAATAAGAATTTGGTAACAGTAACGTAATAGGAGGCAAGCTTACTGCCGTCAAACAGGCACTTTCTGACTGTATACATACTGTCTGACAGATAACATAAAAAGAAATGGAAACAAAATATGAAACTTCCTATTATAATATTAATATATAAGTAAATAAATACCAAAACTCAACCAGACGAGAATATAATAAATAAAATACAAAAATTTCGTTTTATTCAAGCAATAATCATATAATGACTAATAATTAATTATAAAGGCTCCCATAATAGCTTTTTTTTATCAAAAATTAAATTTGATATGTATGTATATCAGTATAAATATGACTCGTGCACGACACTAGACTGGGATATCATCAATCCGCAAGGGGGTTCAGTAATACTTGAGTGATCAATAGATGATAATACCTACCTGGTGGCCTGTGTATGTCCTGTTGGTGGTTGACCGTTAGTCCTGGCGGTATGGAGCGGCGGAGCTCCCACTTGACTGTTGGCTTCAGCCAACAACTCTTCGAACTTGTTTAACTGCGCGCGTAACTTTTTTAGTTTGTCGCAACACTCGTTTAATTGACCTGAAAGTTTTTTTATTTGTGAGTAAGCCTAGTCAGACAGTTCTACATATGACATAAACGCATGATGTTATAGAGAATAGGGCAATAAGAAATCTATGGCAAATGTCAAGAACAAACTACATGCAGTTACAATGACTCTCCAAGTCAACGATGCTCTAGTCGACGATGTGTAAATTTTAAAATTACTTTTGTAGGAAAAAAATAAGGAGTTAAACATATGTCAAAGGTTTTCTTTGTGCCTAAAATAAAATAGTATAACATATTCACTGATAGTATCTGTATTTATAACTACGGCTTTTACATCTGTTTGCTAAGTTGTTGTTGCACTCACAACACCAATCTCAATAAAGCGTTTCAGCTCTTTAGTGCGTATGTCTATGTATATCAATTCCTTAATGATATTCTCATACTTATTCATCATCTCCTCCTTCTCGTATCTTAGAAACTATTACGTTGATGACTGTTCGTGTTATCGACACGTCACACCACTATGAGACGTCATAATATATGTAAATGACTCAGCGGAAATAGGTTAATCGATGAATCCTAAGTCTCTCTCAGCAATCGTTTGTTTTTATACATCACATGGTGACTAAGCCACGCTAGAATAAAACACTAGCATACAAATTAATTACGAGAGAAACTGACAAGCACAGCTAGTGTAAAACTATGGAATTTTCCTATTATTTACCCTACGAAATTGCTATTTTATAACACTAAAAGGTATATAAGTTAACATTTTTGTTACTTGTTTCTTAGTTTAACCCATAAGCATAATGTTAAAAAGATGGCGGGACTTGCCCACTGCATACAGCACTTTTCCTTAACGTGTTATCGCCCACACCAATAAATACCTTCGACAGTCATGGGGTCTCCCAACGCCGGGCTTGATTCATACACTCCTTTCATTTTCATCAGTCCTTCCATAGCAGCTTGCTCTTGTGCCACCTACAATATAAATAAATATTCAACACATATACATAGATGTATTCAAAACAAATGTTCCAATAATCCTAGTCAAACCAGTTTATTATAAAATATCGTTAGAATAGATAAATTGCAAAACTTGATTACGAAGGCTACACAATCAATGTTGACGTATATAATATCACATTAAAATTCAAGATAGTTGTATATTCACTTTCAGTTTTTAAGAGCTACTCTGACGGACAGATGGAGATTCAAAACATAGCTTTGTATTCGTTCTCTTGTACAATGCGTTATCTAGAATTTAAACCTGTTTTTAATTAAATTGGCATTGCACTTGTTGAAAGGGGGTGTAAGGTATATGAATAAAATTGATACCAACCAAGCCTACTATGTAATAGTCACATTATTGAAAAAGGACTCATGGTAGCAAAACTTTCAAAAAGAAGTTTAATAACATGACACTTGCCTGCTTGCTCAGTTCCATAACCTTTGCTTGGAGTTTCTTTTTCTTTTGGTTCGGTGGCAAGTCTGAATAATCCTCCTTTCCATCGGTAGACATGTTATTCTGTAACATACAACAATAATTTCAATTAATCATTCAAAAACAATTTTTGACAAGTGCAAACTGTGACCCACACACCACTGTAACTGCAATTAACTAACTAAAAGTAACTGTTGGTTTTCTTTCCACGTTCTTGTACTCTGTACTGTATACTCTATTATGGCGGCAATAGAGTTTAATAAGTTGCATGCTTCATTGCATATTTACAGTTTTATTCCGTTTTTCATTACAATGTTATGAAAAACCTTAGTATTTGATAAATAGTAATGATTAGGATATTATACTAAGGGCTAGTTTCATTTAACTACCTTCAATTAACTCTAATAACCAAAGTTAGTAGATTCAAGGAAAACCACCTCCAGCAATCAACTAATTATAAATGACCTTGCATAGAGACTATACACCCCTGCACAATTGAAATGCGCATAAAAGATATTCAATATTATTGTTTTGAATACAAACAGTAAACATATATTTAGTCACAATACGAATAAAACAAACAAGATTGCAAAGTGCGCTGAAAACAATGAAAGCAGTGCAAGCATGGAAATTAGAAAAAGCAATACGAAAACAACCGATCTGTGTACTAGAGAACGGCTATTGGTCACACAGAGACAAACGTAAACATTGCTAACAAGTAACGCGTTCGTGCTAAATAATGTCGGCAACTAGTAAACCCGCCATTTTTGTACACAAATTTATTCATTTTTTTAAGTATACGAAATCAAATTATTTCTCAACTATATAAGCAGCAATAAGGCTTTTGATCAAAAATAAGTGGTAAGGTCGCTTTTAAGCTGGTCTTCATTTTTTTTTTTATCTGTTAATTAGTGAGCTAGAGAACGAGATAGATGATAACCTGAGGGCATAATGTCTGGAGAGTACGGTGGGTGAGGAAGGACAGCCTAGCCAAGCGAAAGCAATTTTTCACGAGTCGCTTTCGCTACATGTGGTCGAAAAGCATTATCTTGCAAAAAGTATACCTTATTTTGATTTTTTGGTAATCTCGCTGCTACTTTATCCAGTTGGTCACAATAAATATTGGCCATGATTGTAGTGTTAGATGCCAACAGCTTCCAGTATATAATTCCGTTTATTCCCCACCACACACTTAAAATAACTCACTGGTACGATGATAACTAAGTAGTTCCATGCACACGTTAGCTCTCTTCTCAAGTTGAAACGGCGACAACTCACGTGGCAACCAAACTGAATATTTCCAGGTCTTGTCTAAAGCGTGGAGTTGTTTTTCTACTGCAGTATGAGAACACTGAAGCTGCTCTGCTAGACAACGTTAAGTGAACCTGGGATCCATTTCTATGAGTCTTTTTAACTCATCTACATCTATTGTACTAGGTCGTCCTGGATGAGGTTCATCAGATAGGTCATAATTTCCATCCTTAAATCTTCTGAACCAATGTTATGTGGTATCATAAAAGAGCACACCTTCGCCCATCGTTGCAGATATATTGCGCACTGCTTCAGTCGCTTTCCGACCTAAGCAAAATTCGTGGAGTAAAAGCAGCAGAAGTTTTTTACGAGAAATATGAATAATTTATTGTAGTTTTTCTATTTGAGGTTCAGTTGTCAACTGATCTGACATACAACTCTTGCTTTATTTATATACTACTCCAAGAAATTCGAGATATTTCTATAACGTTTTAGAAACTGATCGAAAAAAGTGGCGGGTTTATTAGTTGCCAACCTAATATAAAACCACTTATACGAATACAATAGCAGACACAAGTTTTCATAGTCACCGGCACCCTATTTTCGTAATATCACGGGACAAAAAAACTATATAAAATAGCATCGGTTTGAATACCCACCCAGTAACCAGGTCTGGCCAAGACTAAGTCAAATTTTAAAACGATCCATAATGTCAGATTAGGTTCAAACCTGGACTATAATAACAATTGTTGTATGTATTTTAAATTATCATTTCCTACTCGTTTATACATAGAGGGACTACTATTTCTCAATCCTTTATATAACATATTTCCTCTTATACCGACTACCAACATCGCTACAGGTAGATCACGACAGAGAATAGTTAGTAGTTATAAGAGAGAGAGAGAGAGATGCCGGCATTTTACACTACAGTAACTACCCTAAACTACCAACGTTAACATACAAAATAATACACCATTGCAATATCAAACAATTTCAAGCGACCAATAAACACCCTCAAGCACACAGATGAACCGAATGCGTCACGCCGAACTGACCTTGATCGAGTTGCACGCCTCGACAATCTTCTGTAGCCAAAGCGTTAGCCGCGCGCGAGACGTAAGGCAGACAAACAACATTAACATAAGAAATAACAAAGAATAGGTCGCTGGACTTCATCAATTCAGGGATCGCAACATAATATAAAGGTAGATGTCATAGTGGTTGTAATTTTGGTGCATAAGCATATTCTATGTTAATTATTTTGTAGAAAAACTTAGGAACTTTCACAGTCAGGCTACCATGCGAAGAAGCAACGATAAACGCCAAGCTTTCTTTCAGGATTTAAACCTTCATCAAGTCTAAAAATATGATAAAAAAGTTCCTCACAGTTGAATAGAGAAACAACGGGATAAGCTTCGATGTTGTCCATTACCACTCACAATTTTTATTTACTATAAGTAACGAAGATTTAAATATTTATAACCGATAGTTTGTGATGATGTCGTGTAAAAAGGCCTTAAACTGAGGTATGGTGTTACCACACAACAGATTGAAGCTCAGCAATCGGTCGAAATGTGTTGACCTACGCAGTAAGTAAGCTGCTAATAACGGTCTACAATATCGGGTTTGAAACTTCCGAACCGTTTTAATAAATAGTATGAATCGCAGCGTATTTCATTGCAACGTCGAATAGTACCTACATAATATGTATGTCATATAGCAAAATATTGTAATACAAAATGTATAAATCTATAGATTTTACTATTATTTTACCCGTAAATTAATCATCAAACCCGAATAGAAAGTAAACATTTCTTTGTAAACACGTACCTGTATATATGAATCTATAAGTTTAAAAGAAAAAAAACAGTATTTAATTAAAATTACTAATTATGTAACTGCCATTTAGGCCGTGAATAGTTTACAGGTTTGTGATTTTCATCAAAGTCATGCTTAAGTAGATTCTTTTAGTATTTTGAAATAAATGAACACATTTTTATGAAAGCAGTGATAATAAAGGCACACTGATGTGATAAAATAAGTTTAAAACAGACTTTAGTTATGTTAGAAAAAAAAACAAAAGTTTGCATTTTGAAACAAGAAAACTGTTACCGATAAATACTAAATAGTTGAATACACATAATTCAATCATATATACTTAGTTATGATACTAGCACTGAGGTTATCACTCGCATTATACAAGAATGTTGTGTCGACTTTAAAGTAATAGGCGAATAAATTTCTAAGCAAAATACTGAATTATTTTATTGAACAGCCCAAAAGTTACGTTAAATAAATAATGGAACCAAGGTTAATTACTTATTAATTAGTAACAAAATGTTTTACACAAGAAGAACATTGTTATATATTTGAAAATGTCGTGTTTTAAAACTGAAGCTAATAGAGCTGTGACAGATGTGAATCGTGCATTTTTTGATAGTCCCATAACCGAGGACAACTTACTTTTTCCACATGACAAGCCAGCGGCCGCCGACAGCCAATAATATCAATTGGTTGTTATTTGAACCCCATATTAGGTAGGGATCGAACAGGAATTGAAAGATAAAAACAAATTAGTACCTCCACTTACACATAGTGCTAAATATAAATAATTGGCATTTCATCACCTTATTGTGAACAAACACATATTTGGTCATGAGATTTTATTAATTAATATTATATGACTATAAACCAATTATTTATAGATATATATATATATATGTGAATTAACATAACAAAAATAATTATAATCCTCAATTTGTATTGAAAAAATTAATAAATATGTAGTATGAATGATAGTGCCTACACAATGTATATATGTAACTAAATAATATTTAGAATTGTCAATACATTAAGCTGACATAAAGCCAATAACATTTATTTAAGCACAGCCCCATAACCTTATGAATTCATAAATAAAATAAATGTTTGAAACTAGTAATCCAGGATGCTATAACAATACACACAGAAGTGCATAGGTAATAGGTATTTTGTTAAGACTAAGTTTCATGTAATACATCTAAGACTTAAACAATTATATGTACCTACTATGTTTTATAGAAATTTAACGTAGGCAGTTATTTTAAGGAAAACGAAACAGGAATATACACACTAACTTGAGATATTTAAACCACATGTAATATTAAAAAAAAACAGAAATATAGTTATATATGTATATAACATATTATTTATAGTAACCACAAAATATGTTTGTTATTGCA
This sequence comes from Tyria jacobaeae, assembly GCA_947561695.1. Lineage (NCBI taxonomy): Eukaryota > Metazoa > Arthropoda > Insecta > Lepidoptera > Erebidae > Tyria > Tyria jacobaeae. The sequence continues at coordinate 9,214,008 of OX387208.1, read as the reverse complement.
AAACTTAACAAAGACAACAGGCTAATATCACATCGCCATAAGACAACATACAGTTTAAAAGTTAAAAGTTGATTTAAAATACGAATTAAAAAAATATATATATATAAATATACTGTCCGTAAGTTCTGTCTTCTATGCACTCTGTATTGTGTGAAAGACTAATTAGTAATTCTTTGAGCAAGACCAAATCAAATATATATATATCTAAGGAAGTTTGGTCGAAAGTGTTATCGGGAGGTAGGTATTATTCCTGACTAAAGATATCAAAGATTATAAAGATTAAGTTCACTATCCAGTGATATGTATAGTGTCGAACTTGATCAAAAGGACTATTTTATATGTTATTATAAATTTAATTTAAAGAAACTGCCATAGTTTAGAGAATATATTTATATACTTAACTTCTTTCGTTGTTGACTGTACGTCCCAACTTACAATACTCGATAACTCTTATAACCAAACCTAAAATTGACTATATCTTAAATTCACAACAGGTACGGACCCAACATTACTTTAATTGATACCAATAAAACCTCCGACCATAGAACTAAACCCATCTAATACCATTAACCATATATTCCCAAAGCAATATCCCTGTTCTTTTTCACTAAGATCATATATGTTTTTCTCACCTTGTTAGAACTAAAGATGGACAGTAGGCCCCCTCGTTTCTTGATTTTGTTCCCCGAGACCGTTCCTCTGGCCGCTGTGAGATGGTTGTGTGGATGATGGTGTGTTGTTGAAGAGTCTGTAGTATCACCTCCTGATGCTGTCTCAAATTGAAAGTCCTCGGGTGGAACAAAACCCGATTTATACCTGTCTATCACTAATTTTGTGTCCTGTAAGAAAAAGATTAGTCGGATGTAATTTAGTTCGGTAGGGCGACGAAGACTTATTATATTATTCTCTCCCGTGGGAGATATTATATTATTCTCTAACGTGTTAAGAGTTACACCCCAATGATACACATTGTAAGATTGATAAAAGGACTACACTATAAAATATTAAGGAAAACAAAGTAACATTCCCCAACAGGACAATTTTCAGTGCAATACGCTATGACCAAATCATATTTAATAAACATATAAGTTTAGGATTCTGTGTAGTGTGTAGTGTAATTTACGTTCGTTACTATTTTGATTTTTCTTTTTAATAGTATAGGGGGACAAACGAACAAGTCACCTGATGGTAAGTGACTTCCGCCGCCGCCTTTGAAGGTAGGGGAAAGAGAGGATGGGCAAATAGGAAAGGGGAAAGAGGGGACGGGAAACAGCACACTATACAAGCATTCAAATTAAATATCTTTATATTATAAAGTTGCTCAACAATTATTTGAAATCATCTTATTTAAAAAATATTTAAAATTATAAATCAATACACACAGCGTCAACGCAACTACAAGTTGTCTTCTCAAATGTAAAACATTACATTGTACTGATTATTTTAAATAGTCTGTGAATCTCAAACAGTTCTTTTTTATACGAAACGAGCAGACGGGTCACCTGATGTTAAGTGACTACCGCCGCCCATGGACACCCGAGACTCAAGAGTCACAAGTGCGTTGCCGGCCTTTTTTTGAAGGTTTGAAGGTCAAGCAAGCGCTTCTATCTTCCATCTAATCCACCACTGAGTAATAAATAACCTTTTAAGCACAACTATCGTTTTACAATATACTTAAATTTATTAAGACTTAAAGTTTGTATATTATCAGGGATTTTATCATAAAATCGCACACATTGACCTAGAAAAAACTTGTTAGCTATTTTGGAGCCTGGAGCCAGGTACAACAAATTTATCTTGATTACGTGTGTTATAAGTAATATACATTATATTAATATTTTTTAACGAACTGACATTTATTTTTATGAAAATAAATTAAGTTTTCATAGATATACTGACATACTACTGTATTGCCTCAGTGAATAAAATTATCTAAATTATAAATTGCTTGGATACATTTATATTCAGACTTCTAATTCTAATTTTCGGAGGTTGCAGCACAAAGACAGGCTGAATATGCCTTACAGTAAAATACCATACGACATTATACTATGAAAATAAGAGAAGTAGACTAATCTGGCTTTTCCAATCTTGTTTAGCGGCCGGTTTTCTCTAAAGCCGTGGTGATATTCCGGTCGAGCCGTATGTTTTCTTACCTATGCAATTATCTTACCTCTTTTTCATTAATACTACTGGCAGCCTGCTCCATACCGTCAAGACACTTCATTATAATCGGAAACACTTTCCTTTCCACGTCCACCGAACTCAACATAAAATTCTTTATATTCTTTATTCGTTTCTCGTCTAAGTCCTGCAAATAATAAAATAACATTTGGTAAGTCAATAACCCATGTTAAAGTTTGTCAACAGAATCCCATGTTGAACCTATGTTTATTTTCGATAAACACTAAACGTGTACTTTAGTTAAATGGCGGTTTTTCTTTTTCTAGAGTTATGTAACAACTATCATGTTTAAGACTTAGAGAAAGAAGCATATTCGTTTATTCAGTGAGGTTCCTTTAGATAAAGAGATACATACACACCCTCACTCCTGTATCCCCTAAGCTGTAGGCAGAGGTTTATAAGTAATGAATATTTATTAGTGTTTAACATATGTATTATTATTCTCTTTTCGGCATCAGGTTTGGCAAGATGACTAGTCGGTCCAATAATAGTGTAAGTTTATTACACACGCCGACAGTTAATCAGCTGGACCTTTAAGCCTCCTCTATAATATTGTATTTAGCCTAAAACAAGATAGGTTATAGATCAAAGATTTATATCGATAACAATACACCTGGTATGCCATCGAATATTAAAGGAAAGTATTTCTCTAAATTACCTTGTTTTCACTTTCTAAGACTATATTTCCGTACTTAGTGTCCGTGTTAATAGGTTGTTAGGTCGACATAAATATATATTTTTTACATCATAATAGGTATCAGGATTGCTTAATGCTGCATAAATGAATAAGTCGATGGGTTTTTTTTTACCGCTGCCCTGAAAAATCAGCCTTTTCGACCTTGCGCCTGTATTTACGGATGCACGGATTTAAGTCAGGCAAAAGATATATTAGCGACATTTTAGACAGGTGCAGGGTTAGCAAGTAACATTAGTGCATTTAAAACGACAAATATAACTAACATAAATAGTGCAAATTAACCGCACTCATCTGTAAGGGTAGATTTCCCGGTAGGGCGACAACTTATTTAACTTTTACACAAATAACTTGGTAGAATAACGGTTAACAATATATTACTTCAATATTTCGACGCTTCCAGATATATGCCACCAGTCTATGCAAATGGTAGAATTAACTTTGTTGTTATGAAAGTCCTTAATTAAAATAGTACTAAGTTGTTTCCCGCTTAACCCAGTTGGCACCGCGCCAGACTCCAAACACACAAACTATTATTCGGCACAGCATTTTTCCGTATCTTATCCGCAAAATGACTCATGTTTTCAAAAGAGAAAGTTTACGACTACTAATATGTAAAGTATTACTAAATATTAACCGGACACCTCGTAATATTACTACTAGTCTAGATTAGGAAATTAACATAATATCTATAAAGTGCGTAATTAATATTCAAATTGTGTTATTTCAAGTTATACAAATATAAAAGATATTAGACTGTAGTGGTTTAAAACTAAAATGGTAATTTGTTATGAAACTGACACACATAACTCAAATAAAACAAGTCATTAGCTACGTAATTTATTAATGTGGTCCCCGGTCGGATTTCGTTTCTTTATTTTAAGTCAGACGATTTATCTGACGACGAATCTGATTTAATATTGTAGGGATTCGAAAACTGGCCGAAGCTGGCAAACTTAAAGAGTTTAAGATAATTTAAATACCAATAGTCTTAGTAGAATTACTTTGTTACAGAAGATGACATTTGTTATAGGGCTCAAACTCCCCGCATCAGTGCGCGAACATGACGGGTGTCGCGGGTGTCGTAACATGCAACTATGGGATCGGATTGATATCTAGCAGACAGTAGGTATGTATACAGTGCCCATTTGACGGCAGCAGGCTTGCCCCCTATTACGCAGGTGGGACCAAATAGTTTAATTGAACGGTTTTATTCCTATAGTGCCCGGTTGAAGCTGAAATGTTAATACCTGTTAAATAATCTGTTACATAGGTGTTTTCATCTATCTACACCTTCAAGGACCTACAGGCAAGAGTATATGCATGTGTGCGTATGATCTAAGGAAAGGTTTACAGTAACATGACAATTACAATTTTTGTCATATACACTACTACTAAATACTCTAACCGTATTAGCTCAATCAGGACCAATTATACTGAGTACGCAGAATCATTCGCGTTATGTACATTCATATATGTAGATATACACATTTCAAAACTGTATAAGGATATTTTAACTTTTTTAGATTGTTATTGATTCTTTATGGGGAATTTATAAATTTTGATTAAAAATTTAAAATCGGCTGTCAACCAGGATTAGAACGGAGGACAGAAGAGAAGTGTTTAGATTTGTACTTGATCCCTAGACACTTTTGATGCGTGTATATATATATGTAGATATATAGCAATTTTATTTTCCTCGTAAGTGACGTGGGTGCTGCTATATTACACTTATGCGGTTTTGAAGCTTCTTATTTATTCGCACTAACAACCATGCCGATTTTTTAGTTGATTTCCTGATCATTACAATTTAAAAAAAAATGGAGTTATGTTACATTATGTATGTACATATGTTACATTCTTCAAATATTTACTGTCATCTTGTTCTTCACGGTGGTGGTAAGTTGTACAAGTAAGAAGAGCGCTGACTACCTTGATATATACTTGGCATTACAGATCATTAAAACAAGCAAATGTCACGATTTTTATTGAGTAATAATGATGAATAAAACTTCAGGAGAAAAATTAATAAATAAAATGTCATTGGTAAACGTTAAATATAACATATAATAATTTAATCTGTTCCTTGATCTGTTGCTAATCTCTAATAAATTTCGTATCTTATCTATATACTCCCTATTTTCCCATTTAATTCACAAAGTTCCTGATGACTGCAATGGGCTTGGCATAATAGTAAAGTTTAAACACGGAAAGTAAAGTTAAGCTAAGGAAGGTAAATTGACAGCAATAGGCTTCCTCCCTATTACGCAGTGGGACCAAAAGTAATATAATGGAAATGTCGGCGGCTAGCACGCCTCTGCTAAGGCGTGAGTAAACATATGTACAGTAAAATGTATTTGTAGCATCGAGATGATGCTATTATGTAAACGGATGGTTTAATGAATGTTTGTTTATATTGATGAACATGTTATTTATGCATATAGCTATTAGATTTTAATTGTTGTTTACTCATTTGTGTTATTGTATTACATTATCTACCAACATAGGCAGTAGATGATAAAAAAAACAAAGAGCATTCCGCGTTTTGCGGAACTATCAATTGAAATTGAAAGTATATATTTTAAATTAGTATATACAACTCTTAAACGTTTATAAAAAGATAAGTTAACAAGTTGTAATGTACACTCGCTTTAGGACTCAAGAGATAAATAATAGTCTTACAAAATGACTAGGGTGGAACACCGGAGAGCGTTAACTTATGACTATATGTAGGTAGTTCTATTAGGTCCTTACATTGAAATTGGCGTTTTGTCGAACTGGCTTCTTTGATCTCAACTATCCCTAGGTTAATATAAGCTTAGTTAGGAATTCAGAATTCATATTTATTTCAAATTTATGCTTGTGTAGACTTTACGAAAACGAGTACTACCGTGGCACCAGCGCTGTTGAAACAGCTCGAAGGATCAATGATGTGTATGGGGAAGGTAAAAAAAGCAAGGTACAGAACAAATCCGGTAGACGGCCGAAGACCCTAATTGACAATGAAGAATTAAAGGTGATCGTGGAAGCGTATCCATCGCAAACTATGTCAGAATTAGCGGCAGGTTTCGGTGTGAGTGATAAAACAATTTTAATTCAATTGAAACAAAATGGAAAAGAGAAAAGAGCTGCGATTTGAATATCTCCGACACTTTTTTAAGAATTTGCACAATTTCTTACAAGGAAAAAATTCAATCCTTGATTTTATTTTTTAACCGCTTTTAAAGATTTTATCGATTAACGCTCCCACAAATTTTTCAGCAATGGAATCAATGAACTACCTATAAAATAGCGAAATTTATTAAATATACATATATCATATCTTTTGTTTTACTTTTTGATATAAAACGCTAATTTCATAAGGACTTAATTATAGTAGTTTGTGTTCAGGTTCATACTTCATGTAGACATAATATGTCATCACTTCGTTTTACTAGTGGTTAAACCAACTTTGTCTACATTATGTAGAACATCCGTAACTCAGTGATCAGCTGCTAGCTAAGAAACTTATAACTTTTGATAAAGGTATTTTATCAAATTGTAATTTTTTAAACCTTATACCAAAGAAAACCACAAATGTTGTAAAATCCTGTAATAAGAACTGTAGTCCAATGATATTAATTAGTACTGTGTAGGTAACATAGCAAACTGATAAACGTCCTGCATTATTTATTGCAAATAATTAAATCATCCTCATGTTTAATTAAGTAGTGACTAACAAAACGCTTCATTTCGATGACCATTACCGGCAAACAAAGCAAGGTTTGGTAAGGTTGTTGGAAAATTTTCGTTACATATTGGCCACTAGACGGACCAATATTGGCAACAAAATAAAAAAGCACCACGAAAAATCAGTACACGAGGCAACAATAAGCTGGAAGGCAGGTAGCGATCGACCACGCAGAATATACTCTGATCAAATTGGTGTGTAAATGTTCTAAAGAAATGGCCATTCCGAGTACCTAAAAAATAGAGGGATCTCGTAATGAATTTAAAGAAACGGTTGTTGTCTCTTCCTACCTGGGACACAGAAAGGCGTGATAGTTTCTATTTATTGTCACTGATTATGACGATAACTAAGTAAATTACTAATACTCAATTTGGAAAAAGAAAATTAACTAAGTACCTGTAATTGTTTGAATACATGTGGCAGTCGTTGTTCATAGTGTAGTCGCTGCGCTTCATTTGTTTTCCGCAACTGTTCCATATACTCTTGTTTCGCGTCTTCACAGGCTTGACTCCGAATTTTCATATTCGCTTTCTGTTTTTCAACCTCCGCTCGACTGCAATACCAAAAAAAACTATATGATAACGAATATTTTAACAACGATTTAGTAGACTTTCAAAAAAGGTTCTTAAAGGAGAATTGTGTTCACAAATGCAAAAAAAAAAACAATCCAATCTGACTGGTAGTTCCAAAAAAAAAAATGCGACCCTGACTTGCTTGAGTTACTGCTTTTACTCCTCAATCCATCTGTATAAGCGATATTTTTTCTATTCCTTTCTATCCTCCGCTTCCTGTCAATTTATGTATATACTCATAATTTTCCCAGCGAATTCCCAAAAGCGCCCCGAAGACGGCAATAGGCTTGGCATAATTGAGTTCCATCCACGTTATAAGGGACTGAATTGTGCTTGGTAAAATGGGGCCCCTGCCTACCCCATTCAGGAATACAGGAGTAAGTGTATGTATGTATGTGTGTAGTATAGTAAAGTTTTAACAAGGAAACCAACATTTTCATAATATTTCAGATTAAAATAAAAGTAATGAAATTGCCTGTATAATCGATATTAGTAACACCAAAGACAGTAGTAATACAGATATATAGTAGTATCATTATGAGCTCAGACTCAAATACACACGCGCATATTCAAGTCTTTAAAGATGTTTTATACGAGAAGTCCCAGTTAATATTATAAATTCTAAAGTGTGTTTGTTTGTAAATTTACGTTTTAACTAGTCAGCCAATTGTCATGAAATTGCATAACTTTGTCAGATATACAGAAAAACTATAAAAATATAATATGGTGAAATGCGGTGCGAAGTTAGTTGGGAAATGAAAATAATACTTATATAAAAAAAACTAGAACAAAAATGACCTCTTGTTACTTATAAAGAAATCATGTTAAGACACAGTATTGTAATTGGTATTCCTACATGGCATAACGCATTGTCTTCACTACTTAGAACTGAGTATCTGCCAAGCGATTGTATGCGAGGTCAATATTAGATTTTATGATAACCAATCTGCGTCATGCGATATATAGGCAGAATCAATACTAAATTTAATGAAATAGAAACAGACGTACTTATTAATGGAACTGTTTTTATACTTATAAGTTTTAAGCGTCAATTAGTCCAGATAACAGAGCGCATTATATCTATACTAATATTTTAAATAAGACAGGAACCACGAATCCGATTAAAAAAATTACGCTACGTAATAGCTCGTTTATTAACGAAGGCTATATGCTATATAGGCATTACGCTGCAACTCTTAGGATCGAAGCAGTGAGCATAAAGGCAAGTGAACACATCAATAAACACAAATACTGTCACGCTGTTATGATATTATGCACTGATTAATTAGTTGTCATAATCAGTAGGTCAAGACAACAATATTGGTAAAGTGGTATATTAGATAATCACCTCAGATTAAGGTCGGCATCTGCCTTCTGGAAGGTCTCAAGAGCTCGCTCTGATTCCCGGGCTGCTCGTTCGTATGATCTTCTCGCTCTTTCTAAAGAACCTATCGACGAATGCAGTACTCCCATTTGTTTAGCACCTTCATTCAAATGTTGCTGTAACATAAAAACCAATGGTCTATAGTTAGGAATTTAAGGAACGTAAGTCTAAAGCTATTGGAACCGTTAATATTCGATTTCGAATGATGTGTGTTGATGTCATAGTTATTTTAAGATCGCCATCTATTTAAGTTATGGGCAGTATGGTATGTCCATATGGCATTTGGTGCCTTAAAAATATTATTTGTATGTACCAATCAAAATTAAGTAGGTACTAAAACGTAAACCCCCAGTACTACTTATGGTATAATGTGTTTCTAGTTGAAGGTGCTACGCACTATAAAACTAATAACCTTTAAAAAAATAGACCTACAATAGACATATTTAAACCATCATGCAACTTTATGTGTACATATGTGTAAGTACCTAGTAAAATAAAAATCTTTTTTATTGAAGTGCTATATACTTAAAAATCCATATATAAAAACAGTATACATTTCATACCATTGCCATAATTTAACTACCTTTCCACGTAAAGGTAGCCTACCTTTAAACGTAAAAGGCTAACGTGAAAGGTATTGAAATGTTACCATTTAATTCCCTATGTGGACGGCTGACGGCATAAGGGCTTAGCCATACTACGTAACTAAGTAAGTAATGTGGGCATTGATTACCTCTTAGGGGATACAAACGTGAGTGGATACATGAATATGTAGAAAATCATTATATTTCTAATATCTTACATACGAACATCTGTGGCATTCGTTAGGGGTAGTCGGGAGCCCTAAAAATAATCCGACAACCTTGTCTCTAGTACTTGGGTTGTGGGGGTCTGATGGCATTCGCTTCGTTAAATATCGAAGTTCAGTCGTTTCGTAGTTAGACTCAAAGCCGACCCCAACTCAATTGGGAAAAGGCTCAGAGGATGATGATGTTGCACTAACCGCAACCGTGTTTTCCATATTTATGTGTCCTATTGTTGAATAAACATTTCAATAGCATTTTAATATCCCCCCCCCCCCCACCCCCTATACAAATCTAAAATTTAAATTGCAAAGTGATATGCTTTAAACTAAGAATTGTATTCTTTCCATGGTACTGCTGACCTATTTTAGATAATTTAATTTACACAGTCGCATATAATTTGTGTCACACAATTATAGTAAGTATTATTGTTTTTCGAAACAGCATTTGACTTAATTGAATCTTATAAAAAAAAAAAATACAGTAGGCAGCAGCTGCCTGTTGATGAAAGCTATCTAGCTTCTACTCGTGAATTTTCTATTCTTTTGGTATTAATTAAATATGTTACAGTTTTTTATTCCTTCCTCTCTCTATCTCTTTCACATTTCCCTGTCATGTGCCAGTTCGGACCAGTCTTCATCATTCTTCGGAAGCCGCCCAGATCGTCTTGCCATCATCGCCTTGGTCTACAACGTTGCCATTTAGCACCTTGTGGGACCCAATTTGTGCTTATTTTTTGCAAAAAGGTCTATCGGCATTCGGCAAACGTTTCCGGCCCAGTCCCACTTGAGTTTAGTTGTTTTATGGGTGGAATCAACGATTTGTGTTTTGGAGTATAGTACTGTATTTCTTATCCGCTCTGTCAGCTGTACGTGTTGTTTTTTTTAACTTACTGTTTTTACACGCAAATCTGAATATGCTTATCGTATGCAATAAGCTTAACTCTTTCGTTTGTGATAAAACAATGCAGTATTATTATGGTTAAATAGTAGTATAAAAATTGTTAAATTATCCTTACCTTCCTTTCTTCTCGCAACTCTTTGGCGAGTAGATGTAACTCTCTCACTACATTTGACTGTAAATTTTCAGCAACTACTTCCCGTTGTCCCGCGAAATCGGTCAACTCTTGAAGTAATTGTTTAAATGCTTTACAAGGTGTATACCTAAAAAAAAATATAATTACTTAAATAAATAGGCAAAAAAAAATAGAAATTGCATAGTTACAAATCAAGCTGGTTTATTAAAACAGGTCGATATGTGTCGATATGTGCAAGGTCAAGTTAGTAAACATAGTTTGATCATATTTTTTGCAAATAAATGCAAAATTTATTCATTAATGCCTCACGTAATATTTTATAACCAGTTACAATACAGAAATCAACATAAAATATCCTCGCTGCTTTAATATGAGGAACATTTGTAAAATGGCGTAGGGTTACCCCATACATTTATTTACTATAATATATATTTAATACTAACAGTTGCCCGCTACTGCGTTTATTTTCCGGTACTTACATTTTTCCAGAATAAAAAACCCTATGTGCTATTCTAGACTATAATCTACGTTTGTGTGCATTCAGTTCCGTACAGCTATTCTCACGTGATTGAGTAACAGACATCCGTCCATCCAAACTTTGCATTTATAATAGAAGAAAGATCGTTGGATACTTTGGATGGCAAATGATGAGACTGGCTGCGATCTAATGGGGTCGGTGCAATCTATATTTTGAAATGGTATGTACCATGACATTTATAAAATGAGAGTTAAGATCAATTCAATCAAATTTCGAAAGCTTACAAAGAGAAGTAGTAAGTAATCTACCACCAATTACTTGAATTTTTGTGTACCCCTAAGTTGGCAAACAAGTATTGGTATGATGTAATAGAAAGTTGCAGTCATTTGTGAAAACAATGGCAAAGAGCTCATTCCACAACTTAAAGTGTTCGGAAAGAGTTCGCAAGCTCTCTGGTTTCGAAGTGTTAGTGTAAATACAGTACACAATTTTTTTACAGTTTGTATCGTTAATAGTTACTCGATCGCCTTTGTTCAGTATTGTTCAATACATATTGAGGCAAACGTGTAACAGGCAGTTTCTTATAGTTTATGTTTAGGTAAAGTTTTTAGAAAGGGTTTATTATTATACAGATATTTCGGTCTCTTCGTGACTCCAAGTGATTAGGGTGAACTTAACTCACTACTAACACGGTCACGATGCGATACTGCAACCAGACTCGAGTCTTGTTGGACTCAATTCAAATATTTTTCAAAAGTTCTTGATACCCGTGATTAATTGTGGCACTATATATTAGGTTGGCAACTAATAAACCCGCTACTTTTTTCGATCAATTTCTAAAACGTTATAGAACTATCTCGAATTTCTTAGAGTAGTGTATGTCAGATCAGTTGACAACTGGATCTCGAATAGTAAAACTACAGTAAATTATGGAACTTCGGCTGCTTTTACTTCACGAATTTCGCTTAGGTTGAAAAGCGACTGAAGCAGTGCGCAATATATGGGCAAAGGCGTGCTCATTTACGATACCACCAAACATTGGTTCAAAACATTTAAGGATGGAAATTATGACCTATGTGATGAACCTCATCCAGGACGACCTAGTACAATAGATGTAGATGAGTTAAAAAGACTCATAAAAATGGATCCCAGGTTCACTTCACGTTGTCTGGCAGAGCAGCTTCAGTAATTTCATACTACAGTAGAAAAACAACTCCACGCTTTAGACAAGACCTGCAAATATTCAGTTTGGTTGCCACGTGAATTGACGCCGTTTCAACTTCAGGAGAGAGCTAGCGTGTGCCTAGAACTACTTAGTTATCATCGTACCAATGAGTGGCTGAGGGGTGTAATTACGGGGGATGAAAAGTGGGTATGTACATAATTTTTTCGCGTAAGCGGCAGTGCCTTGGACCTGGAGAAGCAGGAGCACGACGCCAAAATCTGACACGAGTAAAAAAGTTCTTTTAAGTGTGTGGTGGGGAATAAACGGAATTATATACTGGGAGCTGTTGCCGTCTAACACTACAATCACGGCCAATATTTATTGTGACCAACTGGATAAAGTAGCAGCGAGATTACCGAAAAATCAAAATAAACTATACTTTTTGCACGATAATGCTCGACCACATGTAGCAAAAGCGGGCTGGGCTGTCCTTCCTCATCCACCGTACTCTCCAGACATTATGCTCTCAGATTATCATCTATTTATTTCTCTAGCCCACTACTTAGCAGATAAAAAATAAAAAAAGTGAAGACCAGCTTAAAAGTGACCTTTTTTGATCAATAGCCTAAAAACTTCTACGAGGAAGGCATTATGTCTCTGCCAGCGCGTTGGCGTATAGTTGAGAAATAATTAGATTTTGTATACTTAAAAAAAAAAATTGTGTACAAAGATGGCGGGTTTATTAGTTGCCAACCTAATAATAAGGTTACTTAATTTAATTTAAAGATTAAATTATGGAACTGATGATAATTTGTAGTGTTACAGAGGTTTGTAACCTTTACTCCTAACCGCTGATAGAGGCAATGTGGCACACAGATTATAATGTAAACTTATACGAAGCTCATAGAAATAGAGGTAACACTTTTCTACAAAAAATCCTACCTACGCTTGAATGCGTCTCACGCACAGGTATACAAATATTTTGGCTAGACCGGTTGGCGCGAAGATTGAAAGGTTTTTTAAAATAATAGTCTTTGACCCACATATTTTACTAACGATTCAATATACATTTAAAATTTAGAAACCTTGAGAAAATATTATAATTTGATGGCATAAAGAAACATTTCGAATCGATGTATTCCGTTATGATAGAAAACACCTGTTTTTTGATTTGTAGTTTTGATTCAATATATAAACATAGGCATATTAATGGATACTTGATTTAAATAACATTATTCCTTAAAAAGTTTCTTTACTAAAAACATATTTTTTACGAAATAATCAAATATTTAACTACTTACTGGTATTCATCTTCCTCTTTTCTTTTTGGTTGATAGTTTTTGACAAGTCGCCTGTGAAAATAAAATAATGAAAAAGTAATAAAAAGTTTTTTAAACATAAAGACATTATAGTCGATTGAAAATTGCTCACATTCGTGGAATATTTAATGAAATTATGAAATAATATTTTTAAAAAGAACAGGAAAAAATATTTAAAAATAAAGCTTGTTCAAATAGTTTTGACAATAAAGGCTCTTTTATCGAAATGGAAATAATTTTATGTATTTCTCTCTTAATACTTTATAATATTCTTTAAGTATTAATAAGATCATTCACCTGAGTTTTGTTGCATATTCTAATTCGATAGCACATCTTTCTTTAACGAAGGTTCCATATTTGTCTAAAAAATCAATTCCTTTATGTGTATGGGCTGCTAAGTTATCATACTGATCCTGTGAACAAAGAAAACATATTATTAATTATTTTATTATGTAAACAACATTATTACTCAGTACTATAATTATTTTTAAAAAGCTATTTAACATCTTTTACAAGTTATACGGTAGTACAATAAAGTACCTAATCAAGGACCAGAGGAAACGAGTGCCGATAGGAAGCCGTCATAGCGGGAAACCGGCGAATACGTCGATAACTACAGTGTTTTAAGTGTAAATCGTAAATAGCTTTTATTGCCATTCGTGTGTACTGGCTACTACTTGTAAGGTTTGTGTTCATATAGTATTCAGATTATTTGCTTTTTAGAGTTTTAAATTGGTGCATACGGGAAGAGGTCTTCACATTCCCACCGAGGTTGATCAGAGGTCGTAAATATTGTGATCGCGTGGTTGTTGCACACGCGATTGCACTTCCCAACCGACCTTGACTTCTCAGGCACGTTAAGAGAGTGACACGACATAACTCTCACTTCAAGCATCTACAAATTGAGACACTTACGTCGCACTATTTGGATCACAACTTGTAAAACATTATAATATCAAAAGCAATAAAATAGTAGGTGGCACTAGAATAACGGACGTGATAATATTTGACCGTCTAATAGCTTTAATTAAATGCGTGGTAGCGCTACTACACTGCAGCGAACGTTTTGTAGCGACGCGTATTATGATATGTGAATAGAATATTTTTAGCCATGACTCTCCATAGCAAACCCGCAAAGTGCTATTAGACAGTCTTAATGCACTAACGTGGCCGACGTTAGAGTATTAAGAATTGTAATTAGAATATTATTATAAAGAGTATTGATAAATATAATAAATACTAGACTTTAGACATGTAAACTTTATTGACATACATTTATATTACGTAAAGTTATGCTGCCTTGCAAATATCACCCACTGATATAACACACAAAGGCAAAGTAATACGATTACATCGGGTCCTCTTTCTATATTTATAAATACGTATAATATTTTACAATAAACACATATATATGTATGGTCTTTGAGGTTATATATTACTCACTAGAGGATAACTTTGCAACAAAACGTGAATCTTCAGCTTCAAACAATTACTTGGCAAGTGCACATTTCCAATGAAAAAACATTTAGTAGATACCTTATTCTTTATACGCTTTTCATTGTACTTTTTCTAAAAATATTTATTATTGTCAAGTATGGGATAATATTTAGACGAAGTCATGATACAATAATTGACTTAAAGAAAAGCAGATAATTTAAAGAGTCACCTCTAACTCTTAACCGTTAGCTCAGCAACGTGAGACGCAAGTATCGTAGGCTTTGAAAACTATATGATAAAACATTGTAAGTGCATATTAAAGAGGATCTCGATTTTACTGGGATTCCATTATAAATAAAATAACCTGACTTGGTTACAATGAGACCATAGCAGGGATGTACTCTTTCTAACAAAAATAATTGAAAATAACATTTAACATTTGGAGAAGAAATCGATTAACATACATAAAAAAATAAACATACATACAGTCGAAGATATAACCTCAAAAAAAAAGCATTTCATAAGCCAGAAGTAGTTATTAGGAACTGCATTCGGTTAGAGGGATCGGACTTTAGGCTGCTTGAGTTACTACTTGCACTCCCAAATCCATCCATATAAGCAACATCCCTTTCTACCCTTTGTATCCTTACTTTTTCTTAAAACATAGTCCTAATATTCCATTTAATTTCCAAAGTTCCATGATGACGGCTTTAGGTCTGCGCGCTATTACGTTGTGACCAAATTATACTAGGCAAAACATGGGAATTTAGTACACCTCTGCATACCCGTATGTATGTGTATTTTTGTTATAACTTTATCTATTTAAAATATATAATTATGGCTATCCGTCATATTTCGATGAATATTGAAAAAGTACTAATTTGATCGTCACTAAAACTGTTTAGTTTATCTGAACTAATCATTTCCATTATTAAGTTATTTTCATTACATTGAAAAAAAAAACATTTTAAATGCCTCTACGTTCATTATTAGTATTATTACTTACTACTTATCAGGTTTTCTTTATGTCATAGTTCAATAGTATTACTTTTTGCTACAGTTACATCTGGAAACGTCTAGCTTTTTTGCTATTGTCAATTATTTGAATATATTATTATTATGCCACACACTTCATTGATTGCCATTGATCATAACGCCACTTTGGAAATATGTATTAATATAGATTTAACATGTCAACACAAGATTGTGTTGACCCATTTACATCATTACACCATCGGTAGGTACATTGTTGCTTATCGTATAGTACAAAGTAACTAAATTTGTTTGATCTAGGATATTAAGGTATCAATTTCTGAAATGAAATATGTGATATGGGTTACTTACGTTACTGCTATGGTATGCCCGATACCCGATAAGCCTGTTTTTCGCCGTAAATCTCGGCCGCCCGTAAATTTTCTAACGGCACAAAACTATGTATGTCTAAATTTCAAGAGTTGATTACGGTATACATATTAAACAGACAAAAGCGATACTTTCTACCATATACCTACCTACATACAAATGTACCGTTGTCTTAAAGGTTTTGCTAATAAAATATTGAATGTAATTTATGAATTGAACGTAATTTATGAATCAGAAAATTAAAAAGACTATTTTATCTAACTACCCATGAACAAAATGAAGGACTATTAAATAAATCGATTGTGTAAGTACTTTTTATCGTCAATGTCACTAGCAGTTAGTAGCAGTAGTATGTAAGTATGTACAGAATCAGATATAGCATGGTAAGTATGTCGTGCAATAATGGAAGAGTACAAAAAATTACAATGATCTCTGTATGGTGGGTCAGTTCATTAACCCTGGAGGTGGAGTGACACGCACAACGTTGCCGCTGAATGCTTCGACTGAACGTGGGAGAACAGGATCGGTGACAGGCTTGATGCATTTCACTAAACTTTATTGCGAAGTCGTAAGTACCACTATATGTGCAATTATTTAATGGATTACATAATTGCGCCTGGCTCTATCTTATTTAATTATGAGCACAAGCACCCAGCGTTCTGTGTTAAAACTTTTTGCGTGCTTTTGTTTAATGCTGTATAAAACCGCATTATTTACTTTTATTTATGTAAATTTAAATAGGTCATGGAAGTTTCATTTTTTTTATTAAAAGAAGCGAAAAAAAATATAGGTCATATATTAAATTAGCAAAGCAGCTCTTTTTAGCTATTCATATATTCAAAACCAAAACAGTAAGTGACAATAATTCGTATACATTGTAAACACGTTTACACAACCGGTACTTTGATAGCACGCTGTATAACAACAGTATACGCGTACTTGACAGACTTCAATAAGATAAATGTCTTGGTCTAGTTATAACGGATAAACTATCCGGTATTAAAGAAGCGGACCATACGCTGTACGTGTATACCTCATAATAGTGGTTCAAAAGGCTCTCTGTGGGCAGCTTTTTGACGAAGGAATGCACACAAGAAATATTCAAACCATGATCGCAATGATCAGTATGCAAAGCACACTAGCCGCGGTAACCGACACATGTACTCTTGGGCTACCTTGGCTAATTACTGAGATTCGCATTCATATTTGAATATCAATATGTGACAATCTGTCATATACATATGTGTATGTTCAAATCAAGGATGCCTGGAGTATTTAAAATAAGACGCTATTCAAACATTGTGAGAAATTCAGTTCAAGACAGACATACATACATACATACGTACGCTCACGACTGCATACCCTGAGGGGTAGGCAGTGGTCTATTAAACACTTACATCTGGCCAATTAGAATTTGGTTCCACAAAAATGACTGTATAAATACTGCCTTATATATAACAGTCCGATCCGTTAGTCGCCTTTTATGACACCACCGGGAAAAAATGGGGTGGCCATATTCTTGTCCACCGTGCCGTGAGCAACACGGATGTGTATTGGAAGGCAAAGTTATATAATTAAAGTAAACTGATTGAGCTTATAGAACTTTCCATTTTTCTCAAATGAGTCTAAAACTACATGTGTTAATACAAAGTAGTTAACAAAAATATTTCGTTTAGCATCAGTTCAAGTCTTGGCATTATTTGGTCTTGCAAGTCAAGTGATTAACAATTCACATGTGCTTCTTATTTGTCAGTTAGGGCGGGTGTGTCACTGAACCTGACACGTTAGTGCCACACGCCGGCCAACGACTCACAACGCAGACGTTGTCAATACTAGGTAATTGGCACGTAGCTTCACGAGATAAACAAATATTGTCATGTACCTACAAACCTATAAACTTTTTTTTTTACATAATTGATTGCAATGGACTTGATACTTAAAACAAAATTTGTTTCTACATCAATGTATTCAAAAACCTTTCTGTCATCTCTAGGTCTGTGATTATAATGGCAGAGTATATTTATTTTAAGCATAGATATATCGAAAATAATTTGATTTGAAGAAAGGAAGATGATTACAAGAACCAGTTGTAACAATTTCTCTGACCCATTGAACTATTAAAAAAAAATAGGTATCTAGTTGGTATCAATCGTTTGATTGCTAACAATATAATTACTACGACGGTAACGGGCATGACAATTGACCTTGCGTTATAAGTATCTGAACGTCTCACCTGAATGCCAATGTCACACACACAGCGACAAGTGTTTCATATAACACAAATGATTTACAAGATTTTATCTCGTATAATATACATATAAGCCAGAACGAACGTGTGAATGTTGGAAGACTTGAGTATACGTATATTGCGCATGCATGTTTATTGATGCAGGGAGTTACTGGCTGTAATCTTTCTCATGTATTTTGCACAATACCGACTTCCGCTATGTCTCGCCATCAGCGTTTATTGGAACTGTGGACGGTGTAGTCATACCGGAACAGGCGAACATCATCGGCGGGAGAAAGCGATGTTTGATCGAGTGGGCCATGAGTCACGCAAGAGGAACGCCCTAGCCCCGTCCTTTACTGATTAGCAATTGTTACTCATCGTGTGTTAACAACAATGTCTGTCCGACTATAGATAAGATTACGTGAACTTAATCAACAATAAACATAGTACCTACAGTTTTTTTACTGTTAATTATGTAACGATAACGAACCGATAACAAACTACGATATCCTTGTGAATAGCATTGTCGAATAGTTAAGCAGGTAAATAAGTAAGCCTAATAGACATTGTCTCCAATATTCGTAAGGGGCTAGGTCAGTTTTGCACATGGCAGTAAGTTAATATTAACGAATTTCAGTTGCCTTTGTATATACGTTTTAGCTATCGTGATAACTAAAAGAGAATAATTACAGGAACTAATTCACCTTACCAACATTATTAGACTAAAACTAGAAAAACCGTCCAGTCTTACCTTTTGCTTGTTTAATCGCAATTATTAAGGGGGTTTTGTTTTTGGCAATGGGAACAGTGTTAGGTTTAAGTAACTGTAATTTACTGATTGGAGTTAACCCTGTTTTGAATTACCACCCTTTATATTATTAGAAAAGAGCCAGCCATCTCCAGATTTTTATGCATTAATATTTTATTAGATAATTGTGAAAAAAGAAAATCAGAAAATATAGTATTTTAATAACCTTTAAAAGGCACAATGTAATCACTGATGACTGAATAAAATAATTCATTTGCATGCACATAAAACTATAATTATGAATATTTATGATGATTTTTTTTCGTGAACAATTGAACATGCGTGAGATATAAAATATAACCCGGTCAAGTTAGCCAAAAAATAGGGGTAATATTACAATAATTCGCTAAGTAAAATTGGTACAAATGTTATTAGCAATTATAAGTTAATTGTGAAAAGTCCCCAACGATCCCACATGTGCAATAAAAAACGGTCAAATATGGGTTTTTATGATAAAATAGGCGAGACAAAAATTGTAGGTCATGAAGTCATGACAATATTTATAAAAATTGTGTACACACTTTTTCCCTAAGAGTCACTGTTTCTAAGATATAAGGGTTCAAAAAGTTGAAAAGCCGCGTTCTTTATGTTTATTTTGACCGATCTAGTAATGAATTATAATTAATACATATTAAGATATAATTAGTCTGGTCTAAAAATAGCGCAAGTCGATGTAAAATTGAGAAGCAACTAACTATCGTGGTATGGACAAATCATACGAAGGTGAAGAAAACGTGGTGAAGAGAGCTATTTGTATGGAATTTGGCGGATGCAAGAGAAGAGGACGACCAAAGAGAATATGGAGGCACTGCATGAAAGAGGATACGGCTAGGAAGGAAGTAGGCAGTGAACTAGTCAGTAGAGAAGAGTAAAAGAAGTAAACACATTGCGACGACCCCAAATAAATTTAAGAAATAGGGAAAAAAAATATAATAAAGAAATATTTAAATTTGAAAATTGTATTATACTCATCTGAAATTATACAGTGTAAGACAATCAGCGTCTATTTACTAATCAGGTCAAAATTGTATTATTAAATAGGAATAACCGGAACAAATTTTCAAATAGCTTTCATAAAATATGAATTCATTTAAAACAAATATTCTTACTTATACCTGTAGTTGACTTAGTTTAAGTTTTTAACAAGATTTTATTAGCTTTATATGCATTATTGCATGCGTTGCATGCATGCAACCCGTCTTATTTACGTATTCAGTCTAGTGTAATTTTAAACATGATGAACGTGTTGATTCTTTTTTAATAAAATGATACTAGCAACGCAGGTCACACATTACTAGCATTGTTGATTCTTCTTGAACTCCCCCAAGTAACTAAATAAGGGCTGGGGCATGCTTTGTGTGCGGTTCGAACCCGTAAATACTTAATCGCAAGTTCACTGCTTGAGCCATAACGCTACGGCCTCTTTAAACTTATGCCGCTTTACTACTACTATTACTACTACAATTTGACATCTTGGAGCTGTACTGATGATGGAGCTAGGAGGTCCTGGCTATTTACCTAGATAGTGAAACTCTTCAGTAGCTAGTAGGTACCTAAGTCGAAAACTTTGTGCAAAATGTGTATTTTTTAGTTTTTCAAGTCGCACTTTTACTATTATTTTTATTTATGTAAGAATAATATCTAAGCTAATATAACTATATACCGATGATTCATCTCAATCAAACACGTAATATAAGCTCAATACTCAACGTTGTTATTTTGCGTTTACATCTGCAGCGCATATTATGAAATAATTTGGCAGAACAATAGGTGTGTATAATCTAATTATTAACGTCATAAGGTAAACACGATAATTCATTTTACGGGCATGGCTGTTTAATGTTCTCGATTTAAATACGTTTGTTAACAGATGATTATTTCAATTTATCTTGGTTTAACATTAACGTGTATATTTAAAGATTTTTAGGGGTTAAGCAGTGCGGGGCACCGGATGATGCATTTTTTTTACTGTAAATAAGTTTAGTATAACAGTGTTTTACTTTTACTTTCAGAAATAATAGTCACATAATATTGGTTGTATTGACCCTTTTAACCAATCTGACGCTTGTATTAAGATTGAAAAATACTATAATTATTTAATACAAGTACATATACTTTTTTATTTTTTTATTTATACTTTATGCACAATATGTGACAAAGGTGGACTTAATGCCGTAGGCATTTTCTGCCAGCCGACCTTAGGGCGATGCAGAGACAAAACAAGGTAGGTGCACAGAGGTTAAGAAGTATAGGTAGTAGTAGTATAGCAAGTAGATATGTTTCTATAATAAAATATTGTATAAGTACCAGGAGTACTTTATTATATACATACTTTATTATAATATAATATTTTACATACACGTGTACATATAATACATAAATATTCATAAATACATGTATATACATATAATATATATTATTAATTCGTAGAGGAGAGTTTAAGATTTAAAAGAATCTGATAAGGCATGGTTCCGTAACATATATTTAAAAGTACTCCGAGTATTGGCCATCCTGATCTCGAGAGGAAGCGCGTTCCATAGAAGGACAGATTGAACGAAAAAAGTAGAGTGTACGAAGTCGGAGCGGTGAGTGGGACAATGGAGAAGCCGGTTGTTTGAAGATCTAAGATTTAGGGTATGGTTTGTGCCTAAATATTGAAATTGTGAAGTTAGATAGGTAGGAGGACTTGGAGAGAAAAGTAAAGAATATAGGGTAGTTAATGCTCGTGTCTGTCTACGTTGGCGAATTGGCAGCCACTTCAAATTGGAGCGGTGCTGAGACACGTGATCATATTTCCGTAAATTGAACACGAATCGAATGCAATTATTGAGAAGACGGTCAAGCTTATTGAGCAGATCTGCATTCAGGTCAAAATAGCACACATCACCATAGTCGATTGTAGGGAATATTAGAGTCTGTACAAGTATTACCTTAGTTTTAGAGGGCAGAAAGTTCTTTAGCCTATAAAGAGCGCGCAATGATCCTGTTACTTTTTGACAAGTAGTACTATTACATTCATAGCTCAGACTTGTGTCAATATACAATCCGAGGTCTTTCACACTTTCACAGTATGGAATGACCATACCATCATAAGTAAGTGGT
Source organism: Tyria jacobaeae (assembly GCA_947561695.1). NCBI lineage: Eukaryota > Metazoa > Arthropoda > Insecta > Lepidoptera > Erebidae > Tyria > Tyria jacobaeae. Next base: position 9,191,704 of record OX387208.1, on the reverse strand, counting down.
GGGAGTGAAGCAGGGTCAAGTTGGCTCATATTACGGCTACTTCCGACAATGATAGCCTGACATTTACTCGGGTTCACTGATACGCCAAACATATCAGACCAATGTTTAATTGCCGCTAGATCACTGTTCACAGTCGAAACATATTTATATGTATAACACTTGTACACTTTTTGTGTGTAAGGGAATTATTTAGTAAATTTACAAAGTCGCAGTTAGTAAATGTCTTGTTTGACACATTAAAATTACTTACAACAATCATTTATACGTTACAAGTAAATTACATGATACTAACAATATCACTCATGAAGTTAAACTAACGAAAAAGTGACTCATATCATGACGAATAAGTTTACACATTAAACACCTGTAGTAGTTATTACAACCTAGCTTCCTTCGCGTGTTATAGCTAACTATAAGGAATAAACCATACAAATTTAAATGCTACGTAAGTAAAGAAATTTATAATACGTTTGCTAAAATAATTATAAACTCAAGCACAGCTACCGTTACATACCAAAAGCCCTTTAAAATAACAATATTGGATGTTTGTATTGCACTTTATGCAATTGAAGAAAACTTACATAATTATATACCTACAACAAGTGACATAACTTAAATTGATTATGCCGACAGGAGCCCCAATCCCTATCGAGTCAATACTTTCCAATACGTTCCAGATTCGTTTCGGTGTAGCTTAATTAATCAGACTGAGTGGTTTAACCAATCAGTTATATGCTAAGGAAATATGCAAGTAACAGTATCTCAAGCTCAGTTTTACTAGAAATGAAAGAGGAAATAAACTGTAAATAAAGTGAACACATAAATATACATATGAAATGGGTAAACCCTTAATGCGTACAATTCATTCAGGCTATTTATCTTCATGGTCTGTTAACTAAAATACATTCACTGTATGGACAGAATAGAATGTTCACATCCAAATAGTTCATGAACCTCTGTTAACAACAAGTACTTAAAATAAAGTTAAGCTAAATGGTTATTTTATCATACATATATGTATGTCTTTAGCTAAATTAAACAAGTAGTTTGTGTGTTGGGAATTTTAATTACTAGTGAAATTTGTATTTTAATAATAATAATATTACATGCGCAGTTGTATTGCATTCTGATAAGCATACTTATATATTTCTAAATACTCATCTGACAATTCTAAATACACTTCTAAATACAATTATATTAGTATATTGTTGACTAACTGATACGTTGTTCTTAAATATATATACTTAAATGTGATAAAAAAGTTGTTCGAAATTGCCTTATACTTTTTTATATTTCTTCATATTATTGATAATATTCATTTAGTTTGGAACAAGTAAATAAATAATACAGAATACTTTTATGTAGGTTTTTATAAAGCTATATTTTTTTTTATTTATTACTTAGCAAATGACTGAAACCGGCAGTTGCAGTCAGTTAGTCAGACTATGTGTACAGGTACAAATATACATGAACTAAGCGCTCTCCCATTTCGGCGAAGCATTGTAACGTATATCCGTCATCAAGAATAAACTTGAAAAGGGTGAAATTACAATAAAACTAGATGGTTTCCTTTCAAAACGTTTCAAATTTTATTTGCAGTCTAACTTCGGTAAAAGCGAGGTCGAATTCTATAACGGTAGGTGTGAGTCACCATTGGTGACGTCACGGGTGCTAGGGCGCGCACCCCAACCTGCGTCACCGTGCGTGACTCAATGTCGCACCCCCACCAATTCGCCTAGACAACCACCCAGACACAAATAAATATAGATTGATACCGATTTGGTGCACGATATTCTCTACTCAAACAGACTAGGTATTCATATAATGTACAAATATTGGAGCTAGAATATTTATAGACAAATCAAAATCACGTTAATTTTTTTAATGTTTATTGGAAAAAGTCTTGGTCTTCCAACTCAAATGATTGGAAATGACGATGAAAACGAAGATGGTACATAAATATCCATCCAAGAGAAACTTATTCATTCTATTCTTGAAGGTTCCAGGATTACAGCTTTGGAAAAACAGACGAAGCCAATTCATTCCAGATCTTGGCGATTCAACCAAAAGGGACCTGTCAAAGCGTTTAGTTCGACTTTCAGGTGTTTCTACAAAGTAAGGTAGTTTATGAGTAAAATACGCAGAATCTAATAACACCGGAAAATTTGTATTAAAGTTCTAGGTTTATTATAATAAAGAAGAAGAAGGAAACTTCAGTCAAGAATTTGATTGGATTTAATGGCAGGTATGGATTTAAGAGGTTTAAGAACTCTTGCAACTTTAATTAAAAGCGTGTAATTAGTTTTTTATACTAGGTGGAGACCTGAAATTAGGCAGAAAAGTTACTTGCAAGACCTTAATAATGTCACGTGCTTAGAACGGGTTTTACGACAAGGTTCGTCTATAAGGGCTTTCGAAACATTCAGGCTTTGATCGACTGCTATCTTTTTTTTACTTTTTGCTGCTTCAGTATCTCAAGGTTAGATATTTTTATCATAAAACCGAGCATAAATATTCACTAGTTTTGTTTTAAAGCCAATTTAAATTCCAAATATTAGATAGTAAACTCTCCTATACAAATTAAAAACATAACACTTTATTTAGTAAATCGTTTTTGATAATAAACGCTGCATTAGATAAAGACATCACATCAGAATAAAAACACGTGACCGAATAAGTATTTTAAGTAAAATTGGATGATGAACTTAAGCATAATTTTGGCCTACTTCCGGCCATATCAATTTAGGTTACGAAATATTTGTTATTAGTTGTTTGTATTCTGATTAAATTTAAGTCGTCAATGTCTGAATTCGTTTGATATCAATTTCAAAACTGAAAGTAGGAGGAACTCAAAATATAGCATGGTATCTTAGGCGGATAAACAAGCAAAACACAACTGCAAAACACAACTACTAAACACAGAAGCACGGCTCACTTTAAGGCATCGCAATCGCAGTCATCTCTCCTCCTAAGGTCTGGATGGTAAATAAACACCCAACCGTAAATATATTAAACATACACGTAATACGGATACAAATCTTACACTCCAGTCTAGAAGTAGATAAAGCCGGGCGTCATGTTATTACGCGAAAGTTGTCAAGCCTTAGGTATCTTAACTAACATAATATGAAAGATAAATTCTATTCCAAAAAAAACTCTGAGGCGAATGATAAAACATTACTTTAAATGTAAAACTTTCTTTTTATGAAACTAAAATCAGCACGTACCGATGCAAGCCACGTTCTAAGTGAACCTTTTCACTTTCATCTTCACTGACGAAATATAAATCAACTAACAAATGTTTATCGACGTGATAGATTTTGCCAGAATCCATAAGAAGCTCACATGAATTTCATGTTACTTATTTAGTATAAAATTTAACGGTTCTTAATGAAGTATACACAGTCACTCTTACAAGGTACGTGAGTTTAAAAGGGTACGAAGAGATAAAAAAAAACAACTCAAATACCTGTTTCGCTTTAAACCACAATATTTACAGGTAAGCCATATAAAAGCTAAACAAAACGTGCCATCATTACGGTGGAGCAACCACCTATGTTATTTAAATCAAATCTAAGGAGCACGTACAATCTTTACGGTCGTAAATTTTGGTACTTTCTGCACTAGACTTTTTAAAGTTTTTGTTGTATGCACGTTCAGAGAATGCTTATAGAATATATATAATATTTTATTATATCGGAAGACCACAAGAAACTACATATGTTTCTTGTGGTCTTCTCTATTTAAATAATGAGAGCAAAATAACATGTATCTATTAATTTGGACGGTTTACAATCTGGTTCATGCAAGGAAGGCTCAGGTTGAAATGTTCAAATGAGGTTAGAACTAAGTAACTGCCTGCAAATTGCAATTTCCTTTTACACGTTATAAAATGAATTAATTAAAAAAATATATAACGCAAATAAAATATCATCTAACATGAAAATAAGTGAGCGTTAAATGTATAAAAGTAAATTAAATGAGTATACAAGATTTGAAGTGTTGATGGCTTAAAGTGGTGAAAATTTACTCTCGCGCAAGTAGAAAGTACCGCGAGGATACCGTATCTCATTAATAATGATTATACAAAAATTGAATATTTTCTCAATATGTAGATATACTTACTAAATAACTATTACAACATAACAAACAAAATGGAAAACTAGTAAATAAACGTTTATTAGTAAATCGTTCACGGTATGTGACCGGACAAGGCCGGTTGTGAAAGTCGCACAAGATCTGTGAGGTGCAACACGTTCAGCAATCTGTGCCAAACATAATTTCATTACATAAGTACTTATTGATTTTTACAAGACCTACGCATGTAATCTTGAAATAAAAATAACATCAAATGTTCATTTGTAACAGGTCGTTACTGAAGAAACACTTAAATTCAAAAGGTGTATTCAATTTATGCCTATCAAAGTTCTTTGAGTAATCTCATGATTTCTTGCAGATTTATCAGATCATGAAAGGGTAGTTAAGTTAAAACGACTTGTATTTTAAAGCGTTATTACAAGCGTGTGTGTAAGCATATAATAGTTATTTCACTCATTAATTCAGTGGAACATAGAGATGTTGTTTGATATAACGGTTCCTCAATCTTGGTATATTCCCGATTTGCCCATGAGGCAAATGTTATCCTATAGAACACTACAGGGCATATAATGTTTAGGACATTAGCCCCTCTTAACAACACTGTTAACAACACTTATTAATCTATAAAACACATTTGAAATCTTAAGAATCTCTAGTTTACAGGTTTCTTGGGTCAGAAGATTATAGCAACACGCTCGACGCGTTCAGAGACGGTGGCAGAGTACGTGGGAAGACGGACGAAGACAGCCGCGGGCGCATTGTGCCAGGCCTGGATACTAAAAATGTTTTTGTAATTCTATTGCTCATTGTTGAAACACAAAGGGCTTGTTTCCTGCTATAAGTTTATACTCGCATTACAATGTCGGCTTATAGCGATCGTCATTTCTTTTTCAGACATATTGTAATATAGGGTAATGTATCACTATTGGACGGCGATGTGCAGGAGGATTCAAACCACAAACTGGTCAATTGAATATTGCCAATCTGTGGTAATCTATATCAGTAGGTAAAAACGAGATAGAGCCTTGAATGTATGTAGTAAATACGTGTACTTCTACATTACTACTTCAATTTAGAGCAGTTTGTCGATTAGATAATAGTTATACGTAGATTAATGCATGAGTCTACCGAAATCGATCAACCCTGACAATGAAAAATCCTTTTCCACAATTATACTAGGCATCATGTTGATTTTATATGGTCGTTTATACACTTAATGTATTGGAATACAGGTCAAAACATATTGGTTTATTAAGATAATATAGTTTGTGTGACCTTATAAGTCGAATGTTAGTAGTTCTACATACAAGGATATTCAAAGTTGGAAGAAGATCGATCGAGTATATTCATTATATTTTAAAAGCCCCTGACCTGAGGCCTTCCGTATTCACGATTTGATTAACGGCTCCGGGATTTTTACCCCGCCTAGGGACAGCAAGAACTTGACTCATTTTACAGACAATAGTAACTGCCCTTTAGAGCATTGGTACATCTATTTGAATTCGTATTACTTCACCAACTGGATATTTTTTACGTAAAGGATGGTTTAACGTAGGAGAGCCATGCTTCGGCCCGTATGGGTCGGCTCGACCGGAGTATTACCACGACCTCACATGAAACCGCCTGTTAAACAATGCTTGCATTGTGTGACTGAGTGAGCGAGGTTATCGGAGGCCCAACCCCCTCACCCCTCTCCCCTTCCGATTCTTCGCTTTCCGCTACCCCAAAAGGCGGACAGCACTCTTGTGACTCTTTAGTTGCAAGTGTTCTTGGGCGGCGGAAGTCATTTACCATGCCAAAAAAAAATATTTCAAAAACACTTCATTTGTCGTACTTAGTTGAGAACGTTTAGTAGGTGTGATTAGAATTCTTCTAAAGTGAATAAACTTTGTTAGAAGCAAAGCCGTTCACCATTTTGACGAGCTTATCAATGTTTCTTAAAATAATATACAGTACATAGAATGTGGATCAGCACGATTCTCTAGCCATTGTTGAGACACGCGCGTTTCCGCTTTCTCGTGGAAAAATGCAAGCGGATTGTTGGAAAGTAAACGTAAGCATACGAGTCGATTTCAAGAACGTGAAATATAAACATGTTTATTCCACTTAACATATTCAATGCATAACTATTGCTATATTCACGTAGGTAGCTTTGCTGTGTTTTACTAATAGGTCGACTAAAAGGGATAGCCGCTCAGCCTTGAACACTACAAGCTTAAAGTGATCTGAAAATACCCATAATTGATTGCAAAGCAGCTGTTTCGTGTGGTTCACGTTTTAGCGTAGGATGTTTTAAAATGTATAACACATTGAAGGGTATAAAATTAACAGTGTGGGTTCTGGCAATGTACATACATATGTGTATCGATCGACACAGAGGCGCCAGTATGTCCTCCACAAAAGCTCTCTGTTCATAAAGCTTCAATATGAGTCGCACAATCATATTAACGTATTTACCCAATCGTCCGCGGTCGTAAACGAACAGGCATCACTTTAGAACACATTTTTACAAGCAACAATATAATATGGTAAAATACACACTACACACACTCATGCATTCTGGACAGACTATTGTCCATGGCAAAAAAATACAGATAAAAGTCCAAACACTGTATTTTTGGAATATTGTAATATCGTCATATGAACTATAAAAAAAATCAAAGACTTGAGATAACCATGAACTATTAATTAATTTTTTATAACAGTGCCTTACTTTTAGGAAAACAATAATAAATATGTATAGGTATGTAAAAGCCACGCATAATGTATGTTTATGGAATTTGCAATTAAAATAGTTATATGAGCAGATGTGCATAATTTCACAGTAGAACGGACGCGAGACCGGTCAGAGGGGTCGGGCGACCGCAGCAGGTGTAATGACATCGTCTGACGATAATACTTGAGAACGTCCGCACTGGTATTCTTCAGTGAACTATCACAAGTTTTATAGAACTTCTCTTAGTTAAAACGTTTAGATATGTTTAGATATGCGTATGTGATATAGATATGAGATATGTTTAGATATGTAGATGCATTAACTCTTTATTGCACATATCATAAAATAATTATAAATACTCTTACGTGCTACAGAACTATTTTACCCAAATTAAAAAAGGATGAGCTTCTCAATTCATAGAAATCTTCTTTGTGTTACTAATAAACATCAATCGATAGATTTTTTAAGGGCATACTTTCTAGTTGGTCGAATTGCTATGAGCTCTAAATATGGTTTTGGATTCCTGAAAGATTTGACGGAACTCTTCAAATATTATACAAATTTATAGCGATTTGAGTATTTTTAAAGAGAACTAATCAATATGTAATTGATTATATTACATAGTTGCTTAGCGATTTATAGCCGTTAGCACTAGGAGTAAATAAGTACTTAACAATTAAGATCCCTGCATCGGGAAAAGAAATATTTTGTAAAAGGTGAGGAGCAGTGTTCTATTTATTACACTTACATAAATTCCACATCTATCGGGTAAATAAGACATTAAGAACACAGCTTATTACAATTTATCATGATTTATGGACATTGAAATAGAATATACTCTATACAGTCGTGGTCAACTAATTAGGGACACTCTCTAGTTAATCCAAATTGTGAATTTATTTTTTATTTTCCAACGAGTCTAAACAATATTCCACATCTTTTACATGTAAGTATAATTAGTCATTTATGTGCCTAATTATACAAACAATAACAACTTCTTAAACATTAAACCTCTTTACAGTATAGCTGATAGATGATCACAGTGCTATTTGTTCAAAGAATGCTGGCTGGCCATTTAATTAGGGACACTGAGATATTGCGTTCTAGTTTCAAAATCTGAATCTCAATTATTATTTTCTTTCTTCTCCTATTCTTTGTGGTAGTTTTGGCGGCAATCTAGATTTGTAATTTCAAGTTTTGAGAGTTATTTTGAAGAACAATGGGCAAAAATAAAAGTTGCGATGCAACACTACGAAAAATTATCATGAAGTTTGTCGAGCGTGGTTGGTCATACCGAAGGATAGCAGGATATTTAAATTGTTCAAAAACTATGGTATGCAATGCAGTGCAACATTTCAGGCGCAATAACACAACTTTAAATGTGCCCAGAAAAAAAAGATCGAGAAAAACAACTCCGCAAGAAGATAGAATGATAACCAGGTTAGCTAAGAAAGATCCGTTTCTAGGCTCTATTTTAATTAAACATGAAGTGTTTGGGGCAGACGAAAGAGTCAGTGTATCAGCGAGGACAGTTCGACGACGTCTGGTAGAAGCAGGGTTGTTCGGAAGAGTGGCTCGCAAAGTACCGTTGTTAAAGAAAGAGCATAGAAATGCACGTTTGGCGTTTGCACGTAAATATGGACATTGGACCTACGACCAATGGCAACATGTATTATTCTCTGACGAGACCAAGGTTAATTTGATTTCTTCAGATGGAAGGCAATACGTACGGCGTCCTGTAAAAGCGGAAATGAATCCAAGATTCACAAAAAAGCAGGTGAAACATGGCGGAGGAAACATTAAAATGTGGGGATCATTTTCTGGACGTGGAGTGGGACCTGTGAGGAAAGTTCAGGGTAACTTAGACCAACATCAATACAAGGCAATATTAGAAGAAACTATGCTTCCCTATGCTGAGGAACATCTTCCTATTATATGGACTTTTCAGCATGATAACGACCCAAAACATACAGCCCGTTCAGTCAAGTCGTTTCTTAACAGACAGTCGGTATCAGTGCTAGATTGGCCAGCAAATAGCCCCGACCTCAACCCAATCGAGCACCTTTGGCACGAAATTAAGAAAAAAGTTGCCATTTATCGTACCACAACTTTAGATGAACTTAATGAAGCTTTTTGTGAGGCATGGGCAAACATTCCTGTTGAAATATGTCAGAAACTGATAATGTCTATGCCACATCGGTGTCAAGCGGTAATTACTAACAAAGGTTTTGCTACTGGGTACTGATTTTACCCGTAATAAAATGAAGTTGTTAAAGAAATTAAAATACTGCAGATTATTAGTTCTGTTTAACTCTATTTTTCATTTTACTTTACTGTTCTTAATTAAATGTCCAGCTACAGAATTGTACCTTAAATTGAATACATGGTTAACCTTTGATATTAAACACTTTTTTATATTTATTTAATCTTTTATTTACAGCCATTTATAGTATAATAATCGGATCAAATTATGCAAATAATAGTTACTGAGAAATCAACAGGGTTTTATATTTATATGTACATAGCCGGTTATTGCTGTCCACTATCTTGAATGTCCTTAATTAGTTGACCACGACTGTATATAATAATAATATAAAATCAGAAATCAAATTAAAAGTACTAATTTTAGAATTTTGAGATCTGACCTTCTACTATTATGGATTAAGATATAAGTAAGTAGCGTTGCCATTAATATTGTTACAAGGAAAATTCTTTTTTTTTTTGTATAAAACAATTATTACCGTAACGTGTGTTACTTATACATTAAAATAATAACATTAAAAATATATGAAGCTCATTCAAAAGGATCTGCATTGGCTTTAATACAGTCCTTTATCAACAGAAACAAGCACTGTCTCCATTGAAAAATTCTTCACTGCCAATCTTATGGATTGTTTTAGGGACTCCAAATTATCATGGAGTTTAGAGCATGAAAACGCTCCAGAACTGATCATAAATCATAATCCAGCGGGTTATTGTCGGGAATATATGACGGCCAGTCTGCAACTCTATGACCCGATGCTGAGTCTTGCTGAAAAGACCGTTCTTGGTTATTTAACATGGTGCTGTTAAGAGGCTTAACCTTCTCAAGAATCGTATCTTGATACACTTATGACTATTTTTGACACATTTTTCACAAAAATATGGCTCAGTCACTCCTTGATAGCTAACACCCCACCAGATCATCTTTGAAGTTAGATAATGTCCACGTTGTACTTTGCTGACTAATTGGGAAGCTTATATAGAGCTTCGTGCATAAACTCGGCCATTCTGCTTGTTAAAATATTGCTCAATAGTGTAATGCGATACAGCAATTGGGTTCTTTTTATCACCCACTCCATTTTAATATCACAAAAATATTTAACAAAGATGGGCGCGAAAATGAGAAAACAATTTAAAATTGACAGATTCCAAATTCAAATGTAATATTGTTTTTTTTTTATATTGTAACAGTATCTATGGCCAGACTAAGTGTTAAATATTATACTGATATTAACTAGTAATTAACGACTTTATTATTTAAATATTTAGATTCTGATGAAGAAGCTTATAAGTCAGTATTTCAGATACATTGTCCAAATAGCCTGACTGACGTTAACATTTGCCGAAAACTCGATCGAGCGGCTATTTTGGTTTCAGCGGCGCCCATATTATGATGACTGAACTGGCAAAAACGATCGGTATTTCAAGTGGCACGAATACCTCTGTTAATAACAATTCATTATAAATTTAACATGTTTGTATAGAAATAGACGCTTCCAATTTGTTATGTATTATAAATGTACATTGCTTTCAAGTACTGGGTAAATATTTATCACAGAGTAACTCTTTACCCGAGTGTTTCAATTTCAGTAAACGCATTACCCAGTAATCGACAGTGACAAAGCGACTGTGATGTAAAACTACAGGCTATTCATAATTATTTTTTTAAATCTACAATTGCCTTGTTAAATCCGTAGAATTTTGTAATAACATGATGAAAGCGTATGTTAAAAATACATTTTCAGATGCTAAATGAAAACAACCCGGAAGAATATACAACGGAACGGATGAGCAAGAGTGCGTTCACCCTATAGGTGGCCGGTGCTCACAATAATATAGACTAAATGTGTAACACGCAGGTTACCCTGGCACTGAAAGATACGTTAGTAAACAAACTTATTTAAAAAAGCATTAAACGTATTTAAAAATAAAACTTCTGTGCTGAACAATCTTATTACTCATGATTTTTTCAGTCTATAAAAACTTTTAAAAATAAACTACTTAATGTGTGTGACTTGTCACAGGGAAGGGCGCATATTGTTTTGAGCACGTGACACCCCATCACAACAAACCTGACAAAACTAGTCAAGGGTCTACAAGCAATATAATAAGTATTAATTCTTACAAGATGATTTCTACTGTCAATGGTAAATAACTGTCATACTGTATTTCCATAACTAGATTTTTCAAATAATGTCTATAATATACTTGCTTCAGACTATTACTGGTAACTGTTGATCGCCCGTACTTCTGTTTACTTTTATTTTTTTTACTAAGTACTTAACCAATAATAGAGAAAACGGCCAACTGTTTTTTTTTCTGTGTTTTATGTAGATATTAGCTTAAATAAATTAAAATAAATATGATTTTCTCTATCCGTTAACAAAAATTTATTTATTATAACTTTATTATTTACTATTAAAAAGGTGGCAGGGTTTATTTGTTTGTAGGAGTTAATCTCGCAGCTACTAATCCGATTTAAATTTTTATTTTTGGCTTTGGCGGTCCGTTTATTGAGGTAGGCTGTAGGCTATAAAACATCACGCTGCGACCCTTAGAAGCTGGGCAGTAAGCATAACTGAAGGTGAAGCTGGGGGAACGGCTAGTTATTTATATGCGTGTGTGGTAAATAGACGCTAGTGTAATAAATATTATAATTATCATCATTTATAATATAAGCCAGGGTTTCATATACTTAATCTGGCCATAAATACTGTTACAATAAAAAATAAAAACATAAAATTACATTTAAATTTTAAATCTGTCATTCTTATATGAATATTCATTTTCTCATGTTCGCGAAGATCGGTGTTAAATATTTTTGTGCTATTAGAATGTAGTGGTCTGATGAAGAAAACAGAAATTGCTGTGACACGAAGTAGGTATGGAGCCATGTGTAATATTTTAGACTCTCCATCCGCTTGGTCTAGGCTCCAGTCGAATGTTTGTGCTTTTGATAGATACAATGAAAACTCTTTTGTTTAAAGAAAAAGATCTGGCCGTGCACTTAGTATTCGTACGAAAGGGCGAACAAAGCAGTCTAGGAAAGAATTCGAAGAAATCCTTATTACTATTAAAAGGAAGGGGTCCTCCTTCACGGTGAGTTTTTGACTAAGCCGAGGCAGGCGACCTTCGCTAAAGCACGTCTTCACTTTGGTATGCGATCGTGTTGGACACAAGACGGCGTTATCACGATTCGGGCACCGGATGGAAGTCGACACAAGCTATCGTGCATAGATCAGCTGAACGAACTGATAGTGAAGTACCCAAAGGACGTTTCTTCCACTTCCACGGCCAAGTCAGCGGGTGCTGGCAAAGCGTCGTCGCGTCGAAAGTAATGTAAATCTCCATTGACATTAACAGCCTGTGTTTACACAAACACCAACGACATGCAGTTAAAGGTTCATTCTGTTATCTTGTAGGATCTATTAAATATACTCCCTCGAGAGTAACAACGATCGAATTGCTCGCAGAGGCGGGGGAGTTGCTATCTACTTACGTAGCGATTTTAATTACAAAGTTGTTACTATTTCTTCCCCTAGCTCTAACGTTTCAGCTGAATATTTATTTCTTGAGGTTTGCGTCAGAGGAGCGAAAACTATTTTAGGGGTGGTTTACTGTCCCTCAACTGTCGATTACTTCACTCATTTGTAATTAGTTTTGGAATCTTTAGGGTCTGAGTATGCATATCACATAATTATGGGGGATTTTAATACTGATCTCCTTCAATCCACCAACCCTCGAACCCGTAAATTCCTTAATATAATTGAGTCTACCAATTTACATGTCATACCTCTCCAAGCAACGCACCACAACAACGCTGGACACGATACTTGGTTAGACTTAATTCTCACGTCATGCCCCTCCCTCGTTTCCTCTTATGGCCAACATCCTGCTCCGGGTCTCTCACCACGACCTTATCTTCCTATCCTATATCCTAAAAACCCCGAGACCCAAGGCGAAAGTGCTCTTTAGGCGTTGTTTCGCAAATATGAATGTAGCAGAATTGCGTCTTGACGCTACTGTTATTGATTGGGAACCTCTAGAGCTGGCTCTTACATGACAAGGTCCAGGTATTCAATGATATTGTTCGCAAATTATACGATAAACATGCACCTCTCAAAAAAGTTAAGGTAAAGCATCCGCCTGCACCTTGGCTAACGAGTAAGATTCGTTTAGCGATGCGCCGTAGGGATCGTACTTTTCACAAATTCAGAAGAAACCGTTGTGAGGACAACTGGACCATCTACAAAACGGCAAGAAATAGATGCAATCAAATGATACGTAACGCTAAACGCCACCACGTTCTTACAAACATTTCTAATTCCTCCCCTGCCGATATTTGGAAATATCTTAGGACCTTGGGTGTTGGTAAGGTTCTGCAGCCTACTATATCGATGACTTCAGGATTGGACGACATGAACAGTTATTTCATCACATGTCCTACAATGCCGTCAAATACCAAAAGTCATACACTTACTTATGTCTCAGGGCTTCCTCGGCGTAAGATCAAACCTTTCTGTTTTTCTCCAGTTGCCTCGGATGACATTAAAAAGTCCATTATATCCATAAAAACAAATGGGTGGGTTGTGATAACATAAGTCGATTTATGATAATCACGATTTTAGACCAGCTTTCCGAAGCCATTTCCCATATAGTTAATTTCTCCTTTCACTCCGGACTATTTCCAGCCGAATGGCGCAAGGCTTACATTCGACCCATATCAATATAACCCATATCAATCCTCCCCTTCCTATCCAAAGTACTTGAGGCCTGCGCTCACAAGCAACTTTCCAACTTTACCCATCAAAATCCTTAGTCCTTATCAATCGGGATTCAGACCTAGGCATAGCACCGTGACTGCTATGCTTAAAATGACTAGTGATATAAGGAGTGGCATAGAGGACGCAAAACTAACCGTTTTAGTCCTCATCGATTTCTCAAACGCGTTCAATACTGTCAACCATGATATCCTAGCATCTATCCTCACTCATTATATGGTCTCCCCCGAAGCTCTGGAATGGCTTTCATCTTATCTTCGCGGCCGTCAACAGTCAGTACGAATAGATGAATCATCATCTAGTTGGTGTGATCTGAATACTGTTGTTCCACAAGGTGGCATTCTTTCTCCTCTATTATTTTCGATGTTTATCAATCCCATTACGCTTGATCTTCAGTGTGCGTATCATTTGTATGCAGATGATCTTCAAGTTTATTCTCAGGCTAAAGTAGATAATTTGGCGGAAGCGATTAACAATGTGAATATAGATTTAGAGGCCATTAAAAACTGGTCCGAGCGTTTTGGCGTCAGTGTAAATCCCTCCAAGTGCCAGGCAATAATTATAGGTAGTCAGCGAATGGTTAGCAGAATTGACAAGTCAATACTGCCAGCAGTTATTTATAACGGCTCCATTTTGCCTATCAACTCTTCTGTCAAAGACCTCGGCCTGTTTATTGATTCCACTTTAACATGGCAACCTCAAATAGCGAACGTCAGTCAGAAAGTCATCGGGACCTTGAGATCACTTTATCGACTTAAGAACCTCCTCCCTACCAGCATCAAGTTGATGCTTGTACAGGCACTAATCTTTCCAATCATTGATTATGGAGATGTATGCTACCTCGACCTGAATGCAGATCTGCTCAACAAACTCGACCGACTTCTCAATAATTGCATTCGGTTCATTTTCAATCTTCGTAAGTACGATCATGTGTCTACTTATCGTACCCAACTGTCGTGGTTACCTATACGTCAGCGTCACAGCCTTCGTGCCTTAACTACTCTTTTTTCTCTTCTCCATATCCCCACAGCCCTCAATTATCCTACCTCACAGCTTAGTCTTCTAGGTTCTAACCATGACAGAGATCTCCGCTCCACAAATAATTTGTTACTCCTATGCCCTACTCCCACCTCCTCTCTCGTTCATTCTTCTTTTGCTGTCCAATCCATTTTATTTTGGAATGCGCTCCCTCCTGAGATTAGGATGACCACCAACCGCGACACGTTTAAAGTTAAAGTCCGTGAATTCTATTTTAGACAGTTGACTGAGATACCCCCATGACTAAAACTATAACTAAAGTTTGTATCTATGTATTGTATTTATGTGTTAGTATATAAATGTATGTATATAGCATATTTGTATATATTTGTTCATTTGTATGTGAATATAATGTTTTTTTTTTGTTTCTTAATATTTCATCTTTATACACCTGCCATGTCCCTCACTGAACCACCCAAAGGTTGACTGGTAGATAATGCCATATGGCATTAAGTCCGCCTCGTGCGTTGTATTATGCAGGAAGAGTTTTAAATAAATAAATAAATAAGCAACATATTTTAAAAGGTGACTTAAAACTTGCAGCCTATACAAGAAACACACTGGTTATTATTTAACTTGAATAGGATGGTATAATCAAAACAACTTTTAAAGCGGTACGCCAAGGGAGGTTACATGAAGAAAATATTCACTGAAGAGAAAATGGTAACTATTGAACAATATTTTGACAGAATAAACAAGTTTATGCTCAAAGTTGTATAGCCAATTAGTCAGCAGAGTACAACGTGGGCAATATCCGACTCCAGTGATGGTTTGGTGGGGTGTTAGCTATCAACAAGTGAGCTTTATTTTTGTGAAAAAGATATCATAACATCAGCACAAGTGTTTTCCAGATACGATTCTTAAGAAGGAGATTAAGCCTCTTAACAACACCATGTTCCATGACCAAGAAGAAGAATTGTCTTCACGGATGGCGTAGCGGTTTAAGTGGTCACGTCGCAACTACACTACCACAACACACAAAAGGACAACACAAAAAAGGACAACACTTTATGTAATCCTCAAATTGTTGTTCTGAGTCTGGGTATTCTTTGTATTCGT
Organism: Tyria jacobaeae; assembly: GCA_947561695.1. Taxonomy (NCBI): domain Eukaryota; kingdom Metazoa; phylum Arthropoda; class Insecta; order Lepidoptera; family Erebidae; genus Tyria; species Tyria jacobaeae. The sequence continues at coordinate 9,175,750 of OX387208.1, read as the reverse complement.
TGTTTGATTGTTTGTTAAGTCCCCCGAGACACAGGAATTAATCCTACGTAAACGTAAAGACTCGCAGTCATCTTGTCCCGATCTTAATCCTTTGGATTTGTGGTCAGTTTTAGAGAGTATGGCATGCTCTAAACGCCTTAAAAATTTGGAGTCCCTAAAACAATCCATAAGATTGGCAGTGAAGAATTTTTCAATGGAGACAGTGCTTGTTTCTGTTGATAAAGGACTGTATTAAAGCCAATGGAGCTCATTTTGAATGAGTTTCATATATTTTAATGCATAATGTTTCATATACATTAATTAATAATAAAGTAACACACATAACAGCAATTAATATTTTATGCAATATAAAAAAAAACATTTTTCCTTGTCACAATATTTATATATGGCAAGATATGTAAATATTTGCGATCTCAATGAGTTTATATCCATGCAGTATGTACAGTATAGCCATTTTCAAGGATGCATTTGCAATGCATTTGTGCTCAAGCTGTTGAATCACATGCAATCAATAGTTCAAACAACACATGCTTTAAGCAAAGTACAAATTAATGACGCTTTTTTTTTTAAATGCGTAGAAAACTAATGTCTAGGTACTATTTATAATGAATTATTATACACAAGAAAAACAAAAATGATTTCATATCTTTAAAAAAAACTTAAGATAAGAACATTAGCACGAAGATGAGTATAGCAAAAAAACAAAATTGTAAACAAAAATAATTGAGAATATACTATATCTACATTTTGTTTTGGATACCTATTAATAGAAAACTCTTCAAAAAAATCCAGTAAATTCAGTTTACTAATCGACGTTACTCCTTTCACAATTGAGCCTTGAAATATACTCTCGGCAAGCAGCTGCGCAGACAGACGTGTAATGTTTGAAACCCGCAACATCGGTCGAGGCGAATTCTCACGGAATGCGCGCAATCATAACCTTACGAAGAATTCACATACTCGTAGCTCAACACATACGCCATTGTTCACAAGAGCAAGGAGTTTACGTTATAAGGTCCTATCATACTGACTACTACAAAGATTCAAGTTGATCCATCTTTAAATAGATTATATAGGTAAGTGACAAAAGAATTTCGAACTCGGGTAACTAACCTAAGGAAATAGCTGTTTTTTTCTAATTGTACATTATACCAAGCGTGACCACTTAATTGCCTCTACTCTTATTTAACTTTAGGAAAAGGGAATGATTAAAAATATTTGAAAACTTTATTCGAATAGCCTTGATGTTCACTATGGAGTAATTATTCTAACATCGCTTCCCGGTGGTATAGTAAAAGGCGAGTAAGGGATCGGACTCTTCGAAAGGGATCTATCAGATAGTACATACAGTCATACAGTGCCTGGTTAACGGCAATAGGCAAGCCCCTTTTTATGTTAGTGGGGCCAAATTATACTCTAAATACTTTTACTCGAAATACGGTTAATAAAGGTAATAATTAAGGATTATAGTGTGTGATATATCTATATATATATATATATTCGTAGGTAGGTAGGTTTTTTTTTTAAACAAAGTACATATTATAATCACAATAAATAAAAATAAATAAAATTGAACTGTATGTTTGTAATATCAATAAATCTCCATAGATCGAAGAAGAATTTACATGATGCGTTTTGTCGGATTCATTATTACCGTTAAACGATTTACAGAAAATGAGTTCCGTATTGTATCCATATCTATAGACAAAACGAAGCTTCTACCAAGTTCGAAGCTGGGCCTAGGTAAAATATGAATTCATTAAGCTACCGTTACCGAACTCTAAAATACCTTTCACCGAAACGTCATGTTACACACAATACACATTACAAATATTTTATAAAAAAAAACGCAGTTAACGATGCGTATCAAATGAATTAAAGTAGCATATCTCAGTTTGACATCACTAATACGTAGTTACACACAAGAATTTCTACGAAAGCGAGCGAGGTGTGACACATCACCCAGTTGGCGTCACGTTGCTAGGGAGGTCCGGTCCGCTACGAAAATGGTCTCCAACATCATCACTTTCGCTCATCACACGACCATTTTTACAAACTTTCATAAACAAGACAGAGGACATGCGTAGGCCCTTATTTAAATCTAAATATTTTTTATAAATCCTAAATAAATTTCACATCCCACATAAATACATTTTCAGTGGTAGAGCCATGATTAGGCACGAATGGGAAGGCTCGACCGATGCGATACCACGGCCTCACAGAAAACCGGTTGTGAAGGAACGCTTGCGTTGCATTTCCCCGAATTGAGTGAGGTTTCCGGAGGCCCAATTCCCCCGCCCCCCTTTTCTCTCCCCTCATCTCCTTTCTCCTTTTTTCCATCTCCTCATCCCTCCTCTCTTCTTTCCGCTCCCTGCATCCCCCATACCTCATCACCCTCAAAGGCGGGCAGCGCACTTGCGACTCTTGAGTTGCAAGTGTCCATGGACGGCGGTGTCACTTACTATCAGGTGACCCGTCTGTTCATCTGTACCCCTATAGTATAAAAAAAAAATTGATAATAAATAGAGGTCTTACGAAATACCACGATTCGACAAAGATCGACGCACGCAGCCAATGTTCCGAATATGAATAGGATAAGCTGTCACAGTTATCAAGTACCTATGTTGTGTAGTAAAGTGGCTTTGTACCGGCGACGGAATATTCTGTAATGACATGCGGCGGTAGAATCAAGATCTACACATATATATATATATAAACATAGACTAAAATAAAAAAGAACTATACATATAACAACCGCACAGTGTTGGAATAAGCAGAGCCGGTCATCTATCTTTAACCTATTGCAACATCATATGGAGAAATATTGTAGGGCATGTATAAACAAAACTTATGTATGTACATATCGACCATAAACGAGATAAGTTAAGGATCCCTCCTTACCGATACGTTTTTATCTTATCTAACATATGAATATTGTAGATACGTATGTACATTGCTGGACATTCTCACGCTGCATTAACAAAATATGAATATAAAATACCAAATCATTCAAAGAATGTCAAATAGGTGCATTAAAAATAGGACGATAAGAGCCGATTGTGAGTTGTACTCGACCTCAAGCAATCAACATAATAATCCAGCGCCATCAGTTAGATTAAAGCAACAGGAAATGGATCGACGCCAGAAGCTAATGGTTATGTAAACACAGTAACGGCCACAGAACACCCCTGTTCCCCCATAACTGAGTAAATCGATACCATACATTTACTGTTACTATGAGACCTAACTGCTGTAAATTGGTCTACAAAGCCGGCTTTAAAATATATATAGCCTTGGGTATGAATATAAAAAGAATAGATTATTCTCATCATTCCACCATATAATGTTATTTTATTATTACCTTCGTTGGTTATGTTATCCTAATTAAAATTATTTATTTAAAATCGTATTACTCAAACACTTACAAAATATGAAATCATATCAACTGTTTATAATGTAGAAATTAGATAGTCGCGTATGTCATAAATTACAAAAAGAATTGTCACTTGTTAAAAATTCCGGCGCGTGTTACATTGAGTAACAAAAAGAGGTCCGAATAAAAAAAACACAATAATTAGTACGTTTACGTGGACTCTAATTGGAATCGGGAAGCTGATTCTGTAACTCGCAGTTAGATCATTTCCGCAATATTACATTGTAATCCAATTCGACCTTCAGTTTAATTTAATTTTAAGGCGTACTCCAGAAAATTTATATTGAAATGATTTACTCTATTGAACTTGAAGGTAACTAACTAGTTACGTAATTTTAGATTTATGTTATGTTTATGGTTTTCGAGTAAACGTAGTCAGTGCTCCAGCAGGTCCCATACGCAGAGATCGTGATTCTAGGCGACTTTAACGCCCATCACGCCGAATTGCTTGGTTCGCGCAAAACCGATCATGCGGAAAGATCTGTTCACGATTTCGCCTTGGCATATGGCTTGACGCAGCTGGTAGCAACGCCTACGCGAATCCCAGATGCAGAAAGCCACGTGCCTTCTCTGTTGGATCTTCTGCTGACCTCACATCCTGACGGCTACAAAGTATCCGATGAGGCCCCTCTTGGCTCATCGGACCATTGCCTGATTAGGAGTATAGTGCCACTCGTTGACTCGCTGCGGCCGCGCGTTACAGGCAGTCGCCGCGTATGGCATTATAGGTCAGCAGACTGGGATGGAATGCGAACATTCTTTGCATCCTACCCACGGAGGCAGGTTTGCTTCTCGCCGGATGATCCCAATGTCGTTGCTGACTCTGTCGCGGATGTTGTGCTTCAGGGTATGGAACTTTTCATTCCATTCTCCCTGATTCCCACAGGTGGCAAGTCCCAGCCTTGGTTTGGTCGAACCTGCAAAGCGGCGTCCCGCCGAAAGCAGGAATGTTACCAAGCATGGGCTAATGCAGCGACAGCACGGGATGTAAAGACCAGCACATTAAAGAAGCAATTTAACTTTGCCTCCAGGTCCCTCAAAAGAGTAATTGCTGGGGCGAAGTCGGCTCACATCGGCGGAATTGGCGAGAGACTAGTTAGTCTCCCCTCCGGAACTCGTGCATTCTGGTCTCTTGCCAAAGCTGTCCAGGGGAACTTTTGTAAGCCATCCCTTCCACCTCTGCGCATAGGAGATAATTCGTTGGCCCACGACGCTAAAGAAAAAGCTGATCCTTTGGGCACACTCTTTGCGTCTAACTCGACCCTGGACGACGGGGGAAACGCACCGCCGACCACACCGCAGTGCGAGACCCGCATGCCGGAAGTCCGGTTTACACAAAGGGCAGTGCGTAAAGCGCTTCTTTCCCTCGACGTTCATAAGTCGAGTGGGCCCGATAGAATCTCTCCTATCGTGCTGAAGACGTGTGCTCCAGAGTTAGCACCGGTTTTAACGCGCCTTTATCGGCTTTCCTACTCTCTTGGCGTAGTCCCGAACTCATGGAAGACAGCTCTTGTGCACCCAATCCCTAAAAAAGGAGATCGCTCGGATCCGTCCAACTACAGACCCATAGCCATCACCTCCTTGTTCTCCAAGATAATGGAATCCATTGTTAACTGCCAGCTCCTCCGGTACTTAGAAGACCACCAGCTCCTCAATGATCGACAATACGGCTTCCGTCAGGGTCGTTCAGCTGGTGATCTTCTCGTATACTTGACTCACCGGTGGGCACAGGCGATCGAGACCAAGGGGGAAGCGTTGGCCGTTAGTTTGGACGTGGCGAAGGCATTCGATCGGGTCTGGCACAAAGCGCTCCTTGCTAAGCTTCCTTCCTATGGGCTTCCCGAGAAACTGTGCAATTGGCTCACCAGTTTTCTTACAGACAGAAGCATCAAGGTCGTTGTTGACGGTGCATGCTCCGACTCCAAGTCTGTTAATTCTGGTGTCCCACAAGGTTCTGTGCTATCACCCACGCTGTTTCTTCTGCATATCAACGACATGCTGCAGATTAGCAGCATCCATTGCTATGCAGACGATAGCACGAGTGATGCCCTTTACACCGGCCGCGCTAACATTTCTCGGGTAAACGTCATCGAAAGCCGATCCAAACTTGTGTCTGAAATCGAAACTTCTTCGACTTAACCAAGTCCAGTTTAACCCCACGAAGAGACAGGTTTGCGCGTTCACCGCTAAAAAGATGCCATTGGTCGTATCAACTCAATTTAGTTAGGGAAGCCTAACTGCATCAGCCAGTATCGGAATCCTCGTTGTCGATATATCAAGCGAAGTCCAGTTTTGCGGTCACTTAGAGAGTAAGGCCATATTAGCCTCGAAGAAGCTTGGTGTGCTAAACAGATCGAGACAGTATTTTACTCCGGCCCCCCGCTTGCAACTTTATAAGGCGCAGGTTCGGCCGCACATGGAATACTGTTCTCATCTCTATGCAGGTGCACCCCAGTACCAGCTTCTCCCTCTTGACCGCATTCAACGGAGAGCGACTCGCATCATCGACTGCCAAGATATTTCTGATCGACTTGACACATTGGCGTTGCGTAGAGATGTAGCTTCACTCTGCATCCTCTATCGCTTGTATCATGGGGAGTGTTCAGAGGAATTGTTCGGACTTATACCGGCTGCAGGTTTCCGCCATCGTCCTACGCGACAAAATAACCATCCCCATCACCTGGAGGATTGGCACTCCACCACTGTGCCACTGTGCGCTTCTCCAGAAGCTTTTTGCCTCGCACAACCAGCTTATGGAACAAATTGTAGCCTGCCGTATTTCCGAACCGATACGACCTTCAAACCTTCAAGAAAAGAGCGTACTCCTACCTAAAAGGCCGGCAACGCACTTGTGACTCTTGAGTTGCGGGTGTCCATGGGCGGCGGTAGTCACTTACCATCAGGTGACCCGTCTGCTCGTTTTCCCCCTATCGCATTAAAAAAAAAACTCTTATAGGTAACTAAAAAACTGGGTATTAGTATATCATATCATGTATGATATGATATAATAATACCCAGTTTAAGTATTTATATCATACACACCACTAATCCACAATTCATAAATTGTTACACTTCTAAAGTTCTAACGTGTTACACCTGTGTTCAACTCTTGCAAGGAACCTCTATTTCCTGCATAATATAATTATGAGATACAGACTTATAGATACCAAGAAAGCATTCAGCTCATCGGAAACAGGAAAGCAACACGATCTGGCTTATGAGATGACAGTATTGCAACTTCGAGAGATAACTCGACTAAGTTATATTAACTAGTACGATTACTCCACCTCGTTAGTTCACGTGTTTCAGACTTCCTGCTTTGGGCTTTGCGCACCATGCGTCACTAACGGTTTTGTAAGAACTACTTTTCTTTACTGCGCAACGGCAACATTCCGTTACCTTAAAAATAATGGGATGATTCCTCAGCATATAGACGTACTTGTGTTTTCATAATTGCACTTTATAAAAACATAAATGAGTACTGCTCAAACTAAATATACGTTTGAAAAGGCACAAAGAGTTTTTCTTTCACCAGTAGTGTATGTTGAGGCGATAAGGTAATAAGTATCAGTTTCATATCCAAGAAACCTTGAAATCACAAAAAATATATACACAAACATACTTAATTCTATGTTCAATACTATTTATTTTTTTAATATTATTTACCAAAGAGTATATCACAAAGTTAGATCTCAAGGGGACATCAATCGATGGCATTACTTTCACTATTCATTGGTATCTGATACTGTTCATTCTATCACTAACAATGACCTTCAGCTTTATGTAAAGAATATCTACCTGAGGAATTAAATAATAACGATTTAGCAAAACTAAACAGGTAATTATTTAATGCCACATTTATTGATTACATACAATCATCTACTAAAATTAATTCTATGGAGAAAAATGTTTTCCGAATGCTGTGAATGTTGTGTAACAATACACTTGATGTCGTATTAAAACAAAACAAGATCCTTTGTCTAAATATACGAGGACGGTATCAATATTAAAAGATAAAATATGTAATGACTAGTAAAATTAAGTACCTACCATTCAACTTTCACATAACATCTCGGAATTTTATGCAGTTCTATCTACCCATCCTAAATCTCTAGAATATTCAAAAATTCAAAATTTACAACGAATTTTAAATGTGAAATTTCTTTATTGACTTTTATAATTGATTGCGTGTAAGTTTGTATAGTTTCGGAGTGCCTGTGTACCGGATCGACTATAATTGCTCCATCGCCTTCTAATTGTTCGAGCGCTTCTCATCTATCAGACCTCATACGGGGCTTGCATTGTTTTTCTCATGGTCTTGCTAACAAGCAGGGCTTTGGTTTGATTGTACACAATACTCTTTACCCTTTGATCTGTTAGAATAATTTTAAAGATCACAATACTGTCCCTTACGTAACATAAAACTTTCAATACATTCTGCAAGTGGCAAAAGTAACAATTCAATTTACTATAATTTAATTAGTACGTCAACAAAAATGCAGCTCATACGCTTTTGTAGTTGAATGTTTATGTTCAAATAGAGACCTTAATATTGGCCGGTACATTACAATAACTTAGCAAAACAAGGATGCTTAATAACTTCAATCTACTACAATCATCTGCACGACTGTTTTCAAAAATGTCACATATGTATTAGTTTTAGTAGGCTGGTCTTGCAAATAGCATTTATCAATATAAGTGCAGGAAAGAATCTCCTTTTACTACTTATTTCTAAGGTTCTTGACTCTGTATGTCTATCAGTCAAACTACCATCTCGTTTCAAAAATACTTCTTTCAGTCACTTATATTTGTATATAAACACTATAATTGTTGGGTTCAGACCAAGAATAGCATATCAATACATTTAAAATAGGTACACTTTCTCTGAATGTGCAAATATGTTCATACTTTCTTAAAGAAAATAAGTAACGGACCATGAACAGTGACTTCAATATGAAATGCATGCACATTATTATGAGTGTTATTATTATACGTATAATTTACTAATTTAGTAACAATTTCATATAGTTAATATTTAACTCTGATACGCTGTTTACATTACATTTCATTTCCTGAAGTCAATGGCTACGGTATTAAAGGAAGAAAAGCAATTCAAGAAGATTATAAATTCCTGTTTTTTTAAACTAATGTTTTAGCAACGGAAAGTAAGGGAATACACACAAACATATAATTTTATTATCAATAATTTGAGATCATAATTCACAAGATTCTAAAACAACTTGACGTCCGTTCAGTTGCCCATAATTAATAGATTTTAAACTTAAATGTATGAGAATAGAATTGCTTTTTGCCTGTTTTCATTCACGGTGTACTTAGCCATTATTTGGCGCGGTCCTGCTGATTCTGGTCGAACCGGTTCTACGCCTGGGCCTGAGAGTGGACCTGCTACCACTCGCCAAATGAGTCGTGCGCGCGCCTACGCTTCGAATATGTTTTGGTACGCTTGTACTCAACAGGTCGCTTCTAAATGTATTCTCAAGTTAATACAAATTCAACTATATCAACTGATACGCACAGAGAAAATTTATGGTCGCCCTTGAACTTAAAGTTAGCAATAAAAACGCGCAGGTGTGGCTGCCATGAAATTGATTGAAAGTAGATAAAGCCTTAACCTACTTAAGGCAAACCACTGGCTCGCCTGTTCTACTGTTTCAAACATACATAGGTGTGAAATAGTTACCCTAACAACAAGACAACGTATGAAATATCAGCAGCTAAAATCCTATAATTGTAAATTTAATTATTTAATATTTTACTTAAATGTTTTGAATTGAGCTTATGTACGTAGGTATAAATACACCGGGGGCAGAGGCAGAGGACAACTACCCGCCACTTACTTCTACTCCTTCTCCTTTATATAATTCAGTTTTAGAAGTGCAAACTTCTTTTAGCGCGGTACGCATATTTTTAGATGAGATAAAATCTATGGACTCGCGACACCGTTACGAGACACATACTATATGTCCAATCAACGCAATATTAGCACAACGAGATATAAAAGTACAATTGATGCGGTATTCACGAGATATTTAAATAACTTCGAATCAAAATTGTTTATTTCCTATTTTAGGTACCTATTTTACGAAATTATAATTTATATTTTAGATTGTAATAATTTTAATGATAATGATGATGATACAAGAGTTGTCGAAATTGTTAACGATGATTCATAAAAGAATATTAAATGTATTTTAAAGTTTCTAATAATTAATAAAATATAATTCATAAATAAAATGCAATTCATTAGTCAATAACCCAATAATCCTAGTACCCATCTAAAAAATGTCTAACGCGCACAAAATAAGTTTTCACTTCTGTCGGCACTCCCGGAGTGAATTTTTTTTTTTTAAACTTCTCCAAAAGATTGATTTCCGATCTGTTAATATTATAACTAGTTGCTATATAAGTATAAGCATTATAGATATTATGTAGTAAAGTATAAGTTAGAGATATCGGAATTTCCGGCATCAGTCAATACGAGTCACATGGTAAGCGACCCTACTCTGTTTGAGCTATTGCTTACACTTCCCAATCCATCTGTATAAGCAATATTCCTTCCCCTTTTATCCTCCCCCTCTTTCAATATACTCTAAATTTTCTCTATTACGTATCAGTGGGAATAAATTAGTCACAAAATGTGGGTGTTCAATACGCCTACCTCTTTGGAGATACAAGCGTGAGGGCGAGCAGATGTAGTAATCAATTACGTCAATGTTCCTTCAAAAGTTCTAACACAAATGATCACTCATATCCTAGTGTTGTGTGCGTAACCCAACAAAATACGGGATGATCAACGGACGACCTTACTTACACATCATCATCTTCGCACCCTTGTAGGGAATACCCTCCTAACACCTTTACGGAATTAAGATGATTAAAAAAAGGAAAGATTTGTAAAACGAAAATGGGTAAGAAGAAAAACCTGGGTTAAGAAATACTGCTAGTCTCGGACGAGGAAACAACCGGAACTCAGACTGCAGTAGATCGAACAAGCCAGGGTCGCGTACCCGTAACACACCTGTATAAAACGTTTGGAAACGTATGAAGGTATTTGTAAATAGTGATTTATCAATTACCTGTGCCCGTGTGTCCTATACTTGTTGTGACTAGAGAGATCACTAGTACAGTAATACTTACTGGCTGCTTATAGACCTACAGTGAGAATAATAACTAATGAAAGTATAATTTATAGTAACTTTGTGACTTTTTTGTATTTTTTAACTTTAAGTCGCAGGAGAAGATGTGACTGATAGACATTCAACATCGGAACTTGCACAGGAACTGTTTGTTAAGGAATAAAATATAAAGGAAATAAAATATTTGTACAAACCACTCACGCTTCTCACGATGTAAAAATATTTACATTATAACTTATTGACAGAATTGAAAATCTTATAGACAGATCAATCATAAAATGTAAACAAGATATTCCTGATTTAGACGTTTCTATAAAAATACATTTAAATACTTATTCAAACCATCAGTTTAAATTTATTTTGAGGAAAAACACAATTCTGTTCTAAAATGCATATTTTTTAAGCATACAGAAGCGTATTACAATGGTTTAAAGACAATGACTGATGCAGACTAATACTTATGTCAGGTCATATTAGCTAGTATTGCATAACATAGATTAAAGAAAGCTGGTACACTCAATAATTTTTTTTTTCCTTTACATACCTAAGCAATAAAGTATACGTGAAAATCCATAACCAATCACCAATCGAGTTTTAGGCAGTCGACATCTATAAAATTTTATAGTTTTTTTCGTACACGAATCAAACCAATTGGTAGTTTTATCGTTTTCACTTTCAGTATATTCATGTCTACTATAAATATTTTATAAATCAGACGCCTCTATGATAGATATCTATATTAATATAATGAAGCTGAAGATTTTTTTTTATTCGTTTCAACGCCCTAGCTCTACGATAGATATCTATATTAATATAACGAAGCTGATTTTTTTTTGTTTGCTTCAACGCCCTACTTTCTAGAACTATCAGATTTGAATGATTCTTTGCGTATAGAATACAGTACCTATATGTTGACTAATGATATATTCTGCATCCCTTAGGAGCGGAGCAACCACAAACGCAAATAAAACTGCGGGGACTATATAAATATGCTAGTGCTATATAAATAGACCCAGGTGTATATATGCATGTATATTTACTATTTTTTGCTGTAAAATTCCTAATAACGCTGTGTGGTTCACGGTGGAGTAAAATGGGGCCGCCTCATCTCTTCCCGGTGGTGTCGTAAAAGGCAACTAAGAGATCGGACTGTTATCATCAGACAGTATGTATGCAGTCATATAGTGCCCTATTACGTTTGTGAACCCGGATTCTAATTGACAAAATGAGTGTGTTTAATACACCTCTGCTACCCCTAAGGGGATACAGACGTGAGCAATGTAATGTACAATATAATAAATGTAAAACACCTTATAGACTTTACAGCTATAAAGTATGGTTAGTGAGTTATAGTTAATGTCATTAGTATAATGAATGAAATGTTTAAATCGTACGAGTTGAACAATGATTTAAATGTTAATTTTAACTTAATTTTTTATATAGTTTTATTCTGAATATTAATAAGATTTTGTTATGAAAATCGTCAACACAACACGACTGGTAGTTTAAAACAAGTTTCTCGTTTTATTCAAAACGTAATTTATAAACAAAATCGCCTACATGCTTTGTGTTGTTATATTACAATTGCAGATGTCATTGTTTTTTAACAAATAATCGAGAATAAGAGTGAAGCTCTGAAAGAATTCCCATTTAACATGAGTGAGAATAATGAGTTTGACTTTTCGCCTTGTGCATAAGAAACAACGAGTAACCTTATAGGGATATTTTTATAATATCAGGGGACAGACGAACAGACAAGTCATCTGATGGTAAGTGACAACCATAGTCCATGGGCACCTGCAACTCAAGAGTCGTAAATGCGCTGCCCGCCTTTGAGGATGATGAGTAATTGGGAGGCGCGGGGAGGGGAAGGATAGGAGTAAAGAGGAGATGGGAAAGATGAGAGAGGAGATGAGGGGAAAGGGAAGAGTAAACACGGAGTTGGGCCTCCAGAAACCTGACTAATTTCGGGGAAATGCAACGCAAGCGTTGCTTCACAACCGGTTTTCTATGAAGCCATAGTATCGCACCGGTCGAATCGGCTCATTTGTGCCTAAGCATGGCTCTAGCACTGTTAAAGGTATAATTCATGTACCTTTGACGGGCCTGTTGGTCTAGGGGTTAGTGACCCTGACTGTTAAACTACGGAGGTCGTGGGTTCGATTCCCACAAGGGCAAATATTTTAATTATTGTATTTAATTTGTGTGATCCTCAAAATAGTTGTTCCGAGTCTGGGTGTTCTTTTGGGTCTGTTGATTGAATCTTTGTGAAATTCCCCGCTACACAGGAATTATTCCTAAGGCGACAGTTGTCTTTTATAAAAAATAAAAAAAAGTTAAGTTTTTTTTTTAAGGTATAACTTCCCAAGGTCCGAATACCTAATTTTGTCATTCCGATTTAGTAGGGAAATGTTCGGTACACCCTTACTAAAAATATTAGTAACGTGTGTATGTATCGTTTAATAAAATTATTAAAATACCTTGTGGTATTCAATGGTAGTCAAAAACATTTGAATAATGACATCATCATGCAACAAGGCGCCTATAATAGGCAGACTCCTTTTTTCGTTTAGGCCGACCCACAATCGCAACTTCAACAAGTGAGTCGATCACATTGTACCTACGGCTACATATAAGTAATCTGAGAAATATGCATAGTTTATTAAATATAATGATTTTTTACGTTAATTTGCATTCAATATTTAATTAGCATACATACTGTACATTCGCCGCATCTGCCCAATCACCTTTCATCACATTAGGACTGCACCACTGTTGAAACGTATAGTATTTTTATCTATGGTCGTATAGTTTATCTATAGTCACGTACATAAACTGGACGGACAGTATTTACTTACTACTAAGTAAAAACTACAGAACATTAATATTTCTTACAAGTTAGAACAGTCTTTTCATTCTCTGCAGATATATGGGAATGGCCAGTTGTCTATACCTAAATAACGATTGAGAGTATGTAGATTACGATCTAAGGCGTCTAGTACACGTATATGCAAGTATCACTCAATTCTAGAAGTTCATAACTCTTGACTGCATGTATACGTATGTATGTATCCCTTAAATCATAGGATTTAAACTAGAGAGAGCCCTGCTTAGAGCCCGGTTCGACAGGAGTAGTAATACCACGGCCTCACAGAAAACATTATGTTCGAGGAGTGAGGGAGTTTTTCGGAGGCCCAAACCCCTTTCCTTGTTCCCCTTCCCCAGGGGGACGGCAGAGTTGCATTTGTCCATGCATGGCGATAGTCGCTTACGTGATGCCATTTCATTCCAGTGTGCTGTTCTTACACGAATGGGCATAAAAAGTTCATGTATGTATGTATGTATGTGTATGTTGTATTTCTATTTTTTATTAAAGACTCCTCCCGGGAGGATTAATTCCTGTGTCGCATGGGACTTTACAAACATTCAAACAATATGTATGTAGCTTCTTTATTCCAACATAGCTTGTAAATGTCAAAAGAGATTAAGACTGCGGGATATCGTTATAACTTCAATGAAAAAATATGCCTAAATAATCCGTTGTTGGTTATCAGTAACTAGTTAAAAGGTGACCTTCACCCGTTGAGCCTTATCGTCAGTGGCTTCTTTCTAAACTTAGAGGTAACATAGATGTTAAAAGATGCATAAGCATAAAAACATATTATATGAAATACAAATTTAAAACTTAAAAAATACCCAACTTAAGAATCCCTTTTTGTATTAGGTAAAAATCGATGATGTTCGAACGGCTAATTTCCTTGGATTATAGCTAATAACAGTCGATCAAGGCAAAAACATTGTATGAATAATTGTCTTTGAATTACATTGTTCGTTCCTTTATGTTTTTGATTTGTTAAAACATTATATTAAAGATATAAGGCGTTCATCAGTACAAACACATTGTATCTTAATGCGTCATTTAATACTAATATTCAAGTCAAACGTGTTTTCATATCACTGTGTCAATACTCATGAATCAGTAAATGCATCTTTGAAAACCAATTACAAATATCGTACAATTTGTTTATGTACGAATAGATGAAAACATGTTCATATAATACAATATTAAACTGCATATGAGGTTATAAAGAATTTTATAATCTGCGGTCATTGTCGCCCTTTTACCTGTCAAAGATGTCACACTGTGGGGGTCCTAACACAAAGTTATTGTTGCTAAAAATATATTTATAGTGTGAATTAGTAATTCGTTCCGCCTATTTACTATAAAACATATTGTCCAATATTTGAAAAGTCTTTTTCTAGTTCAAATCTTTCAAAGTTCAAATCTTTATGGGCGTAAAATTAAAAACTCTACCCAAAAGTATATATATAAATAGTTGTCAAACTCATAAGTACCTACAGGCAGCAAAAGAAACCTAAGTAACATATGTAGGAAAAGTTTAAGCCTTGTTGCCCATCTAGTCTAGACCGCCTTCCTTTTAACGATATCGTTTGAGGTTTTTATCGATCAATACATAGATTCAATTAGATTTTCTAGATATCCTGGTTGGGATGTTCAATTGAGTCTTTATCAGCAACCGTCTGACAAAACAAATATTGATTCTGTAAAAAAAATCATATCAATTTCTTATAAAGTTCAACTTTGGTCGTAAACATCGTAATAATGTTATAAAATTGTTATTAGTTAATTCTGTACGTGCTTTATAACGATTTTCTCTATTGCGCTTAAAACCTACATTCTTACTTTTATAAGTAATTCAATAATATAATTATACTTCCGTTATAAAATGGACATTCAAGAGAAGTACAATTATCTACTATCGAAATAATTACGTATAAAAAAGTTGTAATTTGCTTCATCATTGGTCATCAATGTAGATATACCAAAAAGTAAAAGTTGATAATTACAGTAACTGTTAAATAGGGTTCAAAGTCTAATACATTTGAAGAAGGCCTATTCTGATATATATTTGAAAGTATATAATAAACAAGAAAATATTTGCGATAACAAGATGTAAACCAATCTGTATAGTGTGTAACTGCTTTCGTTATTTTGTAAGTAAACAATCGCCTAACAATTTAGTAAATTCAGTAAATTGAATAAGCAGTAACATTTTCCATATCGCCATGGGCTAGTACTTTCTAATAGTACTTAAATGTTTTGTTAAAGACATAGGATCGTAGCATGTGCAGCTAAATACTTAAGTTGTAAAAATAACTATACTACGTGAATAATAACGTTTCCATAAGGAATTAAAAAAGGTAGAAAAATAAAATTTAATTTTTTTGTATGTAACCTTACTTGAAACTAAAGCTGTACTCGTGTTGTTGTCTCGTTGTGGCCGCTATCCAGGTCGTGTTACAAAACGCTTAGCGAACTAGTTCAGGGACACTCCGTAATTGAATTGTATACTTTACTTGTGTCAAGTGTTCGTGTATTCATTTTTGATTATACATATATAATAAACAAGAATTTGTAAAATTGCAATATAATGTACCGCGGCTTCGAAACAGGGCATACTAAACTTTCTCTTCTAAGCGCTAAAAAAATATAGATTATAAACTACTACTTACTACCTAATTAACACAACCTTGCAAGGTGACTGGTTTTGTATATTTTTATTATTATAATATCGTATACCGAAACATATATAGGTATGTATCTTTTGCTTTTGCTACCAAATGCAGAGGTGATATTTCTGCATCAGGAGTTCATCTACATGATGATAAGTTAGCAACGAATGGACCATTTCACAACTAGGCAGCAAGTCGAGCGGAATGCGGGCAGCCAACGGCCTTGTAGCTTGCCAACGCTGACCACTCGCACACTTATAGATCCAAATCGGAACAGTATCAACGACATAAAGCGTCTCTGTACACGTACATAGGACGATGAACCCAGCCACCGCGTCTAGTGTTGTGGGTTCGATACCCGCACGGGACAATACTTTGTGTATCCCTCAAATTGTTGTTCTTGTCTTCTTTGTGTCCGTTGTTTGAATGTTTGTCAAGTCCCCCGCGACACAGGAATAAATCCTAGTGCGGGAGTTGTCTTTAAAAAAAAAAAAAAAAGTCGTCATCACAATTGACCTTGTCAATCTTTCTTAAACATTTTAGAATTCCAAAAGTTTTTAAAAGACTCATATTTTGAACCTCATTACATTGCAATACCTATTATGCATTTGTTCAGATAATTATTACCAAGGGCAATATTTACTATTGTTGTCACAAAGTTGGCCCTTGATATTAATAATTGAATTTAAATAAGTTCAATAGACTAAAATACTGATTGATATTTCTCTTAGAATGTGTATACAGTATGATCAGTGATTTTTTTAACAAATATTAAAAGGAAAAAATTACAATATTTGAAAGTTAAACTTAAGATCCAAATGCTTGCATACTTTTGTATTATCTATGCCAATCTTGAGTCCAAAGCACTCTAGTACTATATTTACACTAACCATTCCATGCCTTTTTCAATCTCATCTAACTCAAGTTAGGATGAATCTAATTGAAATTTTACACATGTCATAATGGCCTATTTTCAACATCCCTCAATCCTAAAACTCTAATAACATAAATACATACATTAGCTCACACCTTTTTTTCAATGAGGTAGTCAGCAGCCCAAAGTATAGGGTTTGGACTACTGTAATTCTGAGTTATGTTAGTGTCAAATGGACAAACCCCCCCTATCAGTGCTATGCCATCCAATGTGGCAAATACAAAGTGGCCACTAAGACAGACTAATCTCTAGATAGTTGTAGCCGTCCCATAAATTTCAAATGCTTATTAAATCTAAAAATAGAATGCTGTCTACTTTGGAGGCAGGCAATATTTCTGTTTGGATGCTGGTGTAACTAACAGCCATTCCAACAGGCCTTCTAATTTTTTCATCAGATTCCAAAATGCCCTAGAATGATTTTGCACATGTTAATTGTCAGACAAGGTAAAATGTCATGTCATATTAATGGGTTTGTAAAACATTGGCCAAGTTACCACCAAAGAGAGTCTCTCAAGCTAATGTTGAAATATAATTAAATAACATTAAATAGAATTAACTTAATAAAGTTACAATGTAATGTCAGAATGTGAGTTGTAATGATGTATGAAATAACCTGATGAATCATTTTTTCCTAAAGTATTTAACTTAAATAAAATAGTTGATGCTAATTAAGGCATGACTCATAGTGTAGCTATCTAATTAATTTGTTAATAGTATTTAACAGCTAGGACTTAAGTACTTAGATAATAATAGATATGGCAGTAATGTAACATGATATCACTGTAGGGTGTAGAATCCCCATAGCATTTAATAAAATTAAATTGAAACATATTTTTCATTACAATGATATAATCATCAATATAGCAATAATTATTTTAAGTATATCACAATTTGTGACTACATAATGAGTTATTCATAAAATCTAATTTATGTATGATACTTTTTTACAAAATGGTAGTAAATAATTAAATAAGATAGTTTTAGGTCTGCTCTTTTTAGCTGTTTAGATAAAGTCTATTTCCAATAAGCAGACCTTCATGATGACATATTGTGTTTCTAATTTATTCTATTTTTTGTATGTATTATTATATTATATATATTGTGTGTGATAGTTTAATCTGTTATTATAATATAAGTTATTAGGCAATAAGTAAAAAAATATACATATATGTATATAAATTTATACAGAGTATTTCCATTTTCGAATCTGTCATTTATCATGTCCAATGAACTAATAAAAATTATAAATAATAAGAAATAAGTTATATTTTCAATAAATTTAAAATAAAAATTAAGTATTTATGTACTTTTAAGACAGTTATGTGCAACACAATGTCACATCTTCTCACATGCTTCTTGTTGATACTTTGAACAAAAAAGTAATAAAACATAGACACCATTAGAGAAAATAGTACCAACAAGTTAAGAGAACATAGTACCTGATCTACTTTAAAATGTATGATTTTCTGTTCTAGTTAAGTGGAGGCTCATTATGAAACAAACCTACTTTAGATGACTAGTAACTTTAGTTATTGTCAAAAGTGCAAACAAAAGGCTGTAAATATCCTAATGTGGCAAGGCAATAAACTAAATGTAAGCATGTATATTAAAAGCGGCTGTACTAATATCAGTGTAAAATGTAAACATACACTATATATATACATTCAACATGAGTATATTTTTAACTTCACGTTAATTTTACTACTTATATATTTAAATTAAAGCCACGTAATATTTTGACACTAATCACTCGCACACATTTAAACTTAAACTTTTATATATTAAAAAATAATAATAATTGTACATTAAAAAAAAATCACTAACTCAACTTTCTATAAAATCTTTGCATTCTAAATGTTTAGTATACATATAGGCCGCATAATTCCTGCAGAAGATATATTAAAAAAAAATATATTTTTTAAACAAAATATCCCAATATACGTTTACTATAACAACAGTAACTACACGGTTAAAATTCGCGAGACAATCTACACGGAATCATACGTTGTAGTCACTTACCCAAAGCTCAATACCCCAATTCATTTTCACGGCAATAGAATCCTCACTTACACATAAAACACATTGAAGCTTCACTAAAACACTACAGTTGTTAACAACAATTAAATTGCAAAAATAATTCCACTTATTAAGTTGTTTTTTATCACTACCACCATTTCAAAACACATTCTATAGAAATAAACATGGCTGACTGACATGACATTTCGAAAGACTGGCTACATTACCCACTGATCGACTGACGGACGGAAGTAAGAAAAGTTAAAAGTACGTTATCAGGCTGTCTATGGATTATGTTGCCAAGTATAAAGGTGATAAATTACTTATGGGAAAAAGACAAACTATTGTTCCTTGGTTTTTACAGCGTATATTCAAGAAGAAAGTACAATTAAGAAACAAATATTTTAATATGTCTCTGAGAATGATCTGAGCTACGAGGCTGTAATAAGGACCCATCAGATCCACGGCGAACAAGTGCTGTACGTCTGATTTCCTGTAATTACAACAATGCTTGAAGTAACTTTTAAGCAAAATAATCTAGTGAGAAATATTATAATCAAATTAATGAAAAATAACCTTTACGGGCTCCAAAATAGAGTGATGACTTGACCTTCTAGATGTTGGAGGACCGGTAATGGATGATGCCCGAGACAGTGGCAGTGAACTCTATAATTACAATATAAATATGAGTTTTCTATAATAATAATTATGAGTAAATACTTCGAATGTTTTGATGTAAGCTAATTTACCTTTAACGCTGGAATAAAACCGAAATCTGATGGAAGAGGTTGCATTTGTACGTTATATGTCCCTTCTTCAGATGCAACTGACACGATTGAAGGCCGGGCAGACAACTGCTGTGCCAATAATATTGTATCGGTATCTAAAAACAGAAAATGTCTTTAAAATATTTGAAGATGCTTTAATGTATATATAATTTCACAAATAAATATAAGACTGATTTGAATGAAAAAACAAAAAAAACTCTTCAGCTTTATTGTATTTATTGTGTGCTATACATGTTATGGTTGGTTTCACTCCCTTTCTTACCAATATTCATCCCTTTCGCTACTCTCCTCGCTTGTACAAGCCTTCCAGCACTTCTTCTAAACTTCGCACCCTTTTCAGCCTCTCTTCTCAACCTTTGGGCTGCTGCTGCTGACTCTGCAATTGCCACTGCCATGGATCCCATTCCTGACCTTATTAGATTAAGGTCTACTATATAACTTAAACATATAGCATTTGACAACGTAGTATCACTAGGCTGTAATTAGCAAATAATTGCTCAGTAAAGAATTTTTACATCCATAAATTTAAATAGGGTCATAATACTTACAGAACCAATATTATTAACGCTAAGGTCGAGGCTCCGTAAAGGGGTTTTGACTAATCCAATAGCACGTGCTAGTAGATCTCCACAGCTTGGAGGATTTTCTGCGCTTGTAGCGGACCAGACTCCAGCAGGAGGTTTATCCAATGGTCCTGGCATTATGCCACAGCCTGATATATTTAGACTATAAAAGTATGTTAAATGTATAATGGTTGTCAGTTATCAACTAATTTAAATTGATGTTAGGCAACAGTTACCTAGTAAGATTACTTCCTCTTGCTACAGCTACCGCTACATGTGCAATACCTTCAGATCCGAGTTTAGTATTTAGTCTCAAGTCTAAAGTGCGCACTCCGCATCCAGAATGATTAAGTGCATGAGATATACTTTCTATTCCAACAGGTCCTTTTTAAAACAGCATTTTCTTAGCAAATAGAGAAGTTTTCTGTGTCCATTTATGAATCTTTTCAGATAATTTATTTACTTACCAAAAACATTATCTGCCAAAATCAGTTTTCTTAAAGCGTCCCGTCGTATAATAAACTTTGCTATGTATGACGCACCTTCATCACCAATTGTACAATGACTGAAATCAAGTACCTCTAAGTTAGAATTATCTGATAGCCCCCTTAGAATGTACTTCACTCTTTGACAATTCATGTCACTCCTTGTGATCCTGAAAAAAAATACAGCTAAAATATAAACTAAAATATAGTATCTACTACTTGCTAATTTGTTATATATTACCTTAAAATTTTTAAGTGTTCACACTTTTCTAGCCCGCGAGCTAAATTTTTAGCATCATTATTCGTAAACTGGAACTGATCTCTACGGTATTCTATCCCAATTGAGTTCAGTTGATAAGTAACATGCAACTCAATTAAATTTGTAAGACTTCCTAAAGCGGCATGCAGTGATATGTGATCTACAAAAAAGATGCTACATTACAACAATAAATTTAAACAACATGTAGGGAAATAGACAATTCTAGCTTGAAAACTATATACCTGCCTCTAAACAGAACTTCACTGCGCTTTGAGTGCGATTTACCATTAAGCTGTTGATTTGTTACTAAGTGCGCCATTTCCGGAGACGCCATTCTTTGAACAGGAATATCTGATGGAATTAAACTTCGCATTGATAGTTTTTGTATATAGGGACCACAAAGTTTGACCAAAGTCGTTACCTAAAAATGGGTTATATAAAGCTAATACATATTTTGAAATATATACATTATAATAATTTTTACTTTATTAATTTTACTTTTTCAGGATCATAGTGCCTTGGGTTCATATTTTCTAAAATATCAGCAAAATGCCTTTCCATGTAGGCATTAATCCATTTTTTATCATCTTCCAAGAGAGGAAAATCAGAAAATTTCTTCCGATAACATCTTTTCCAAAATATATCACTTTTTATATTATCCACTAAAATTTGGAGAGGAACATCTGTATCTAGTATTTGAAGAAAGAATTCTCTATCTTTTGCAATTAACGCTTCTAATTTGGGATTACCTGAAAGAATATCTTTAATTAAACTCCGAGTACACAAAATAAGATAGTTGGTATTAATTGACTAACCCATCCAATTTTCGGCTAGTTTTTCTATACAGAGAGATATAAGTGTCTTCGGTAACTTAGAATCCCACTCAAAGTTTTCAGACTTTATTTTTCTACTTGGTTCCAAGTCAACATTTTGTTTATAAGCTAGGTAAGTATTATATTTTACACTTACTGGAAACTTCATAGTTAAATAAAAATTATCAGACCTCTACTTTAGAAAGTTTGGTATTAAACGAATAGCTGTAGTAATGGTTACAAACGCCGCAACCATAGTAACCGAATGTTTCGTTGATACTCTAAAAGTTTCCACTTTGCGCCTTATAAGAAATTTGGTTTTACTTTTCAGGCGGAAATATCCATAGATAACAGTAAAATAATAGTCAGGAAGTTACGATTGAGAGTAGCAGCCCTGAGATGCAATTTATTATGATACTTTCTTTCAATATATTTATAAATTTAAAAATGTAGGTCTAATGGTGTTGATCTATAATTAGGTACATCTGTTTTAAAATTATATTATTTTTTTTTCACTCTCAATGTCACATATCAATTTGTTGTGTGTATAAAAAAACAACCAAAGATAGACTGACAAATAAAAAAAATAGCTGTCAGTCGTATTCATATTTCTAACAAATTTGTTTGGATTGCGATTTAAAATAAACAGGACCAGTTACCAGTACATAAATATATATTTTATGTTAGTTGCACTTAAAATGGATAAACATAACAGTTCTGAGCTGTTAAATTCAGATTTTTCTTTATCAAAAAATGCCAGTTCCGATTCATTGGACTCTGACTCAAAATCTAGTTCATTGAATTCTAAACACGGACAAGATTCCGTAAGTTACCTAAAAGGATTAATTTATTCTTATGGAATGTATTATATAGGACTCTTTATTTCCTGTAATAAAGTTTAAGCTGTGATTAGTCACTCTTGTTTGTTCGGCTAAGGAACTTTCTCCAAGCTGTAGTAAATCCTATATAACTATGAGCAGAAGCAATAGAATTCACGTTTGTTTATTCGTCAATTGTATCCACAATCACAGGCAACAACAGGAGCTTTCCAAGGCTGGTATATGATCATTGCAAAGTTTGGAAAACTTTTAACATCACTTTGTCTTAATAACCTGAATGTTTCTGTCAGACAGTTTACTACTTCATCAATTATATATATTATTACTTATAACTAACCTGATCCTGAAATAATGTTTAAACCCTAATGCTATTTGTTTTTTAGCCTCATGTACTTGGTGATATCCATTTACTGGATGGAGAGAAAGTAATGAGTGTTGCTCGAGATGTGACTTATCTATGCCCATACAGTGGTCCTTCCCGAGGTGTGCTTAAAGTGACAAATTATCAGCTACACTTTAGACCAACAGATGCAGTTCCACTACAGGGTACACTCAGTGTACCTCTAGGTGTTGTAAGTCATGTTTTTTGACAATTCATTTGTTAATAGAATTTAAAATTATTGGAAATTTTTATATCTTACATACTGTATACAATAACAAACTTTTTAGTTACCAGGTAACATTATAAATGGTAATGCAAAATATGAATGACTACAACTATTAAAATGATTTGTATAGGAATTTTAGGTGTATATTCAGTTGTAACCTGTAAAAACCTGGTAATGTTTATTTTTAGGTATCTCGCATAGAAAAGGTGGGTGGAGCATCATCAAAAGGAGAAAATTCATATGGTATTGAAATATTTTGCAAGGTAAACACAATTGTTAACAATACAGCTTAAAATGTTTTTTTCTTTGAGTTTTACTTGTATGTATAAGTTATCATGTTTAAATGAAAATGTATTCTTTTAGGATATGCGAAATCTGAGGTTTGCTCACAAACAAGAAAACCACTCACGACGTGGCATATTTGAAAAATTACAACAGTTAGCTTTTCCACTGTCACATAGATTCCCACTATTTGCATTCAGCTATTCAGAGAGCTTCCCTGAAGATGGCTGGCATGTATATGAACCTATTGCTGAACTTCGAAGATTGGTATGTTACCGCTTGATCAGTTAAACAAATTAAAACAAACTTTTTTGATTGCAAACTTAGGTTAGTTGCAAATAAGTTTGATTGATTTACCAATAATTTATTTTATAATATTAGTATGTCAGGTATTAAACTACAAAAAATATAGTACTATTAACTATAAGTAATCTACTATTATTATAGTTGATAGAAAGGAGATTGCAGTCTGCTATCTCTTACAGACAACCGTTAATGGACTATAGTAATAAGTAACTCAATGTTCACAATTACATTTGTCTATTTTCACTTTTACAGTTGAAGAACTTTATGTGCCCTTTTTTTTAAATGAATAGGATGATTTTGGTCAGAAACTAGACAAGAAAAACTGAACTGATAACAACAAAATTCAGAAAAAAAATTAAAGTAGTGTTAGTTCAAAAATTTTAAGCTTTTCCGACTATCAGTTTCATTTATCCTAATCTTTATTCTACCTTATCTCGAAATGATTCATTTGATGCAGGTACAACAAGATATGTAACATCTGTTGAGTCAGTCTGAACTGACTTGTCTAAAAATTTGGTAACATAATACACACTTAATGCTTCAGACAATGCATAGTATAGGATGCTATAATCAAAACTATTAATCGTTGACAATTGTAGGGAGTTAACAACGATATGTGGCGTATCACACGGATCAATGACAAGTATGAAGTCTGCGATAGTTATCCATCTGTATGGGCAGTACCAGCGGCTGCCAACGATGACTTACTACGCTCTGTCGCCAGCTTCAGGTCACGAGGCAGGATACCAGTATTAGCATGGATACATCCGAGCTCGCAGGCTACAATAACCAGGTGTAGCCAGCCTTTGGTTGGGGTAAGTGTATTTAATGCTATGGATGTCTTCCTAAAACTGTTTCCAGATTCCTCCTATTTTAATTGTAGTATGGCACACCGTGTGGTTTTAGTCGCTTCGATTCCGCCACACCGTAAAACCGAAAACCCCGTTGGGATAAAGGCTCGACGGGTTTTTACATCTTTAAAAAAGTGTTTTCTTTTACATTATAGGCGGACAAACGAGCAGACGGGTCACCTGATGTTAAGTGACTTCAGCAGCTCATGAACACTTGCAACGCAAGTGTCACAAGAGTGCTGTCCGCCTCTTGGGGTAGGGGAAAGATGAGAAGAGAATAGGAAGGGAAAGAAGAGTTGGGCCTCCGGTAACCTCACTTGCTGTGTCACTCAACGCAAGTATTGTTTAACAGCCGGGTTTTTTGTGAGGCCGTGGTATTACGGTTGAGGCGGCCCATACCTGTCGAAGGAATACTCTCCCATGAATCAAATCTAAGACAAATCAGAAAGTAATCTGCCTGACTGTTCAAACATTGTTAGCCAGCACTATTACTGTTATGCTGTACTTTTCCTGAGGAGTGCAAATCAGTCAAACTGTAAGGGCCAGTTTACCATCTTAATTGTTTTAAAAAAGGCAGAGAAAAGTGCCGATAGTTAGATATTGATCTCTTCTGCTGGTGAGGTTTAAAGCCTCTCAAATAAATAATTAGCAAAATGATCTGTTAGCAACCCGCTAGCTATGATATCAAGTCTCTATGTTGTCAAAAAGTTGCACTTAAACCTTTTATAGACAAACTACAGTTTATTTTGTCTATAAAAAGGTTTTAGGTAACTACTAACTAATGGAACTAAACATCAAAAATGTGCTCTGAGTTAGGTACTTTGTATTTGCCTGTTGCGTTTGATACTGTAAAAGCGCGATTAATACAGTAGACCCGGTAATCCGGCCTCTGTCTAATCCGGCACCACCGGTATCTGAAATACTTATATTTTAGTACATTTGTTTTTTGTTAGTTCTCTAGAATGAATGTTGCTCATTTTGTAATAAAACGTAAACTCTCTTTCGGATGACCGAGGATCCACTGTATTGTGTAGGTAGAGAAATACCCTAGTTGTTGAATTGCATACGTCTATGACAATGTATTCTATTTACATCCTAATAAAGTACAGTGGAAGTTCAAATTAGTAACTATTATTAAAATAATATATTAACATATCATACATACACTCGCGGCTGTATCCCCGAAGGGGTAAGTAGAGGCGTAATTAACACCCACATTTTGTCTATTATAATTTAGTCTCACTTATACATATATACTCACTAGCACACCTTTTGACACACCCGCAACACCCCTTGTGGGTGGTATTTCGTAAAATCCGTTCTTAGCTGACCTCTACTCGGCGAAAGGAATATTCCTACCAAATTTCAAGTCTCTACGCTTTGTGGAAATCTCTTATATATATAGAGATATACCTCTGCAAAGAGATATACGATTGAATCGGAATGTAAAATATGTATTTAGATCAGGGTGACAAATGCTTAATCAAGTCTGGTTTAATATAATCTCTATGTAACTTTTTGAATGATATGTATTAGGTACATGCCTTATTAATTTGTATCCGGTTGTACTCATCCGAGATTTATCTTTTTTTTTTATATTAGCCTACCATAGTGACTCCACTTTGCCTGATGGAAAACAATAAGTGGAGTCAAAGAGTGGTGGTCACCGTCCTCATTGCATGTCTAGTCAATGCAGCATGGTGACCCACACTATGGCGGCCTGGTGAGATGCTTTTTCACGCCCCGCTTAAAAGACCCGGGATCAAAGTGGGAAGGAAACACGTGCGCTGGTAGGGAATTCCAGGCTTTCGACCGATCGGCACAGGAAAGAAGAGCCAAACCGTTTCGTTCGGGTACGTATATTTTCGACTCTCAAACGGTGACTCCTCAGACCAGCACGTGTAGTCCTGTAGAGGAAGGGAGAAGGTGGGACCAATTGGAAGAGCTCGTCAGAACACTCCCCGTTATGTAGGCGATAGAGGGCTGCCATAGAGGCGACATTATCATCATCAGGCTGTGTGCTATCACCCACGCTGTTTCTTCTGCATATCAATGACATGCTGCAGATTAGCAGCATCCATTGCTATGCAGACGATAGCATGAGTGATGCCCTTTACACCGGCCGCGCTAACATTTCTCGGGTAAACGTCATCGAAAGCCGATCCAAACTTGTATCTGAAATCGAAACTTCTTTATTAAAAGTTTCAGATTGGGGTCGACTTAACCTAGACCAGTTTATCCCCACGAAGACACAGGTTTGCGCGTTCACCGCTAAAAAGATGCCATTGCTCGTATCACCTCAATTTGTGAGCACTTCTCTAACTGCATCAACCAGTATCGGAATCCTTGGCGTCGATATATCAAGCGAAGTCCAGTTTCGCGGTCACTTAGAGAGTAAGGCCATATTAGCCTCGAAGAAGCTTGGTGTGCTAAACAGATCGAGACTCCGGCCCACCGCCTGCAACTTTATAAGGCGCAGGTTCGGCCGCACATGGAATACTGTTCTCATCTCTATGCAGGTGCACCCCAGTACCAACTTCTCCCTCTATCGCTTGTATCATGGGGAGTGTTTAGAGGAATTGTTCGGACTTATACCGGCTGCTGGTTTCCGCCATCGTCCTACGCGACAAAATATCCATTCCCATCACCTGGACGATTGGCACTCCACCACTGTGCGCTTCTCCAGAAGCTTTTTGCCTCGCACAACCAGCTTATGGAAAAAATTGTCGCTTGCCGTATTTCCGAACCGATACGACCTTCAAACCTTCAAGAAAAGAGCGTACTCCTACCTAAAAGGCCGGCAACGCACTTGTGACTCTTGAGTTGCGGGTGTCCATGGGCGGCGGTAGTCACTTACCATCAGATGACCCGTCTGCTCGTTTGCCCCCTATCGCATAAAAAAAAAATCTCTTCGCAACTGCAGAGGCTCAAGAGACTGAGTGACCTCAGGACTGTCGATGATGCGGACTGCACGCCGCTGCAACCGATCGAGAGTGTCAAGCAAATACTGCGCATAGCCGTCCCAGAGATGAGAGCAGTACTCCACGCAGGAGCGAACCTGGGTCTTGTATAAAAGACACAGTTGCTCGGGCGAGAAGAACCGTCTCACCTTGTTAAATACGCCGAGCTTTCGCGAGGTCGCCTTATTGACGCTCTCGATGTAATCGCGCGGATTGAGATCCCGGCAAATATCCATACCCAGGATACTAAGCCTATCCTGCAGTGGCAGTTGAGTGTTCTGAAGAGTAGGAAGGGGAAGGAATGGAGACTTTTTGTTTGAAAACGCGCACGCCTGTGTTTTCTTGGCGCCGAACTTGACTAGATTCTCACAACCCCATTGAGAAATGCGGCTCAAGACCCGGTCGAGCTCATCGACAAGCTCATGCGTTTTCCCTCAACATCTGCCAGCTTGGCAGTAGGATGTCCGAAATATAGCCCGTGTACTGTGCTGTCATCTGCATAACGTAGGTAGCGTAGGCGATAGGACGGAGCCCTGTGGTACACCAGCGCTTACCTCCTGGAAGTCTGACGCCGCGCCGTCGCAAAGAACCCTAATGCGGCGCTTATGGAGGAAGGCAGCAACCCAGTTGCAGAGTTTGGGTGGCAGACCAAATGCAGGAAGTTTGGAGAGAAGCGAGCGGTGCCAGACCCTATCGAAGGCCTTCTTGTCGAGGCTGATGGCCAAGGGCTCCCCATGCATAGCCTCACCCCAAAGGTGTGTGACGTATGCTAGAAGATCACCCGTGGGTCGGTTCGGCCTAAAACCATATTGCCGATCATTTAACAAGGAGTGATCCTCTAGGTGGCGGATTAATGGGGTGTTGATGATCCGCTCGAGCACCTTACACACCTCACAGTATGGAAGTGACCGCTATAGGTCGGTAATTGGCTGGATCGGAGCGGTCGCCTTTTTTGGGAATGGGTTGAACATTCGCTTCTCTCCAGGCCTTTGGAACAATTCCTGAGGAATAGGACAGGCGATACAAGCGCGTCAGAACGGGAGACAACTCAGGTGCACAGTTCCTAAGAACCACCGCCGGAATACCATCGGGTCCACGGGTTTTACGGACATCGAGTGACCGAAGCTCCGCACGGACATCCCTCTGCCGGATGCGAATATCTCGCATTGCATAGTCGCAGGTCGCAATGGTGTGCACGCCATGGTCGTCGATTCGGGAGTTAGCCGCAAAGAGGTCAGCTAATAGTTTCGCTTTCTCTTGCGGCTCGTGAGCCAGTGATCCGTCAGGGTAGTTCAACGGCGGCAGCGAAGGTTGGCAGTAGTTGGACTTCACGGCTTTGGCCAATCGCCAAAACTTACGGCTACCCGTAGGGTATGCGACGAGTTCTTGACCAAACCGTGCAATGCGCTGGGCATCAGCTCTGATGTAAGCCCTCTTGCATTCCCTAGAGGCTTTGTTAAGTGCTGCTTTTAGGCGATCAATGTCTGGGTCACAATGAGCGCGGGCCCGGGTCCATGCGCAGTAGGCCGACTGCTTTTGAGCAACAGCACGGGCGCACTCGCGATTGAACCAGGGACGGGTCTTCGTGCTGGCGACTTCACTGTAGGGGATATAATATTCCATACCGACAGTGATTTCGTCAGTCACGGTAGACGCACTTTGCGACAGATCCCTATCTTTAAAGCAGCGTTGAGCCCACGGGATGGATGCAAAATAATCCCGCATTCCATCCCAGTCTGCTGACGAGTAGTGCCATAATCGCCGCCTTGTTACCACAGGTCGTAGAGGGGTAACAAGAGGCACCGAGGGGTGACACCAGGCAGTGGTCGGAGGATCCCAGAGGGGCGAGAACCGATACGCTGTACGGCGCTGGGTGATTCGTCAGCAGTAGGTCCAGCAAAGAGGGCGCTTGACCCGATGTCTGGTATCCTGGTGGGCTGGAGTAACAGTTGGGTAAGGTCATGCGTGAGAGCAAATGCGTGGGCAGTTCGACCAGCGTGGTCAGTTTTGGAAGATCCCAGCCAGGAATCATGGTGGGCGTTAAAATCTCCCAAAATCACCAGTTCGGCGGTCGGGAACTGCTCCTGCGCTTTATCCTCTGCTTGACTCAGGTGTCAAAGAGTCGAGTTGTCTCAGAGTTTCCGGAATGGGACCGATAGAGGCACACGTAAATCCGGCTCGTAGAGCAAAAATCCACGTGGAGTCAAAGGATGGAGAAGGATGTATCTTCTAGGCAGTGCAGACGGCGACAACAAACATCCGCACTGACGAAAAGACATACCCCAGCCCTTGCGAGGAAGCACTCCTCGAGCACGTAGCCGGGATAGTGGAGGTATGCCGTGTCGGCAGGGTGGCGTATTTGTGTCTCAGTAAGAAAAAGCATGGCCGGCCGAGCCGTCTCGAGATGCTGGTGTACGGCGCTGAGGTTAGCATGGAGTCCACGTATGTTAGTGAACTCCACCTCAAAAAGCGGGTTGGTGGGAGAGGAGGATGCCGCTGTAAAACCACTTTTCTTGTTTTGTACTGCCATTATAGAAGGGGAAGGGGATGTAAAAGGCATGACAGTCATCGTGGCAGTGTAAACTGAGACTCAAAATGCTGTATCATCATGTAACTGTGAAGCACGACGGTGACCGAACCGTCAGACGGAAGGGCCCCCGTATTCTCCCGGGAATGGTCGCTGGGTCCCACCAACCGGCACGACGAGCCACTCCGTGGATTATGCGCGACCTGACGGGGCAGCCTAACAGGGTGGTTAGCCGCGGTTGGGCACCTCCCTATGCCGCGGGCGGCCAGCGGCACCACCGTTTCTACGGGTCTCCCTGGCCGACGGTTTGATCCACGCCATCCTCACAATGACTCTAAAGCACTCCACTGCTTATACACATACCACGATAACTGTCACCCCTGCATCGTTGGGCCACCGGTCTCTCACTCACCAGCACACCACGAATGTGGTCACTTTAGGCTGGTTTTCTGTGAGAGGGTAGTACTGCCCCGGTCGAGCCGGCCCAATTCCTGCTGAATAAATCAGCGTGGCTCTACTACCTTTTGGTTTGATTTTAATGGCCGCACCGGTGATTTAGATGATGAACAGTTTAGAAAATTTTAATAAAAAGCATTGTTTGTGACATATACATACGCTCACGCACGCATCCCCGAAGGAATAGGTAGAGTTAAAAGTCATTTTACATATCGTTATACACACAAAAATGGATCATAAATTGTACCTACCTATTAATCACCTTCAAAACTTCGCATGTTTTTTTCCAGTCTGGCATGAAGTCGTTAATTATTACGAAATGAGTAATCATGCGGCAACTAATCGTTGGTTCCTTTCTTATTCATCATTGACGTAATGTTTTGCTTATAAATTACTGTAATATTTATAATTCTCCTAAGTTTCTTACTGGAAATTCCGCACGACGCCGGTTAATTTACAACGAATTTTAGATGTCACCGCCTTTATGTGCCATATTAAGTACATAAAACGTACCCAAAATTAGGTCAGCTCTATTCTGACTAAAATTCGCTCTAAAATATCTGAGTAGATGCATGGAATCATAAGTGGGTTTTAAATTTACAGAAAGTGATTTAAGCTATGCCCTTCCATTACATTAAAATTATTTTACAAAAAATAACACAATCACAGACAGACAGACAGTCGTGGCAATTTTGAATAATATACAAAAAATAATATTATAATAATTAAATAATTAAATAAACATAAACATATGTACATACACCCATAAACCCGAACCGGTAAGCTAAGGCATCTCAAACTACCCCACCCACCTAGATATATTCAAGCCTATTGCCGGCACTGTAAGATTATACATATGTATATACATATACCGTCTGATCAATGTGAAAAGTCCTTTAGTCGCCTTATACTCCACCCACGCGAAGAGATGGGGCGGCCCTCTTCTACTCCACCGAGAACCACACGGCTAAATATAGAAAACCTCATCGAAATTGTAAACATACAAACATACATACACACGGGTGAAGTACAGGATTGCGTTGCATGTCCCCGAAATTTGTGAAATTTTCTGGAGGCTCAACTCTCTCCTCTTTCCCGTCTCCTAAACCCCCTTTCCTCTTTCCCATCTCCACATCCCCCTCTCTTCTGTCCACGGGTCATCACCTCACCGGAGCTGACGGTGAAGTGGTATGTCGGACTCAAACCGACTAAAACCACACGGTGTACCGTCAGAAGTGGGTCTATTGCAAGGGACCTGGGTAAAATCCCTTATCACACTTGAGTTCCGACGAACATACGGGTCACCATCAGGTAAGCCGTATGTTTGTCTGCCCCTATACATTTTATTATTTATTTCAATTTTTGCTAGGTGAGCGGTAAACGCAGTCGCGAAGACGAACGATATATTCAACTCATAATGGACGCCAATGCTCAAGCGCACAAACTGTTCATCATGGACGCTAGGCCTACTGCTAATGCAGTTGCCAATAAGGCAAAAGGGGGAGGGTAAGTTATTGCAATACTAAATACTGCCCGCGACTTCGTGTTGATTAACTTTTTCCGGGATGTAAAGTGGCATGTTTCATCTAGACCCACTCGCGTTTGAGTAATAAACATAATTTCCAGTTAGATGCTTATGGTCTCAGCTCCGGTTCTAAGTTCATATTCTAAAGTTTTACACAGTATCCTTACTTTTTCTTATTTACTATTTATAATATTATAAAGTGGGTTTCCTTGTTACGCTTTAGCTACTAAACCGATCTTCGTGAAATATAGGTCATCAAGGGTGCAAAACAAGGCATCGGGTAAATTTTTCTTACTAGATTAATATTATAAGTTGAAGATGAAATTGTATGTTTCTCTGCTCTTACACACTAAATGTTTATTTGTGAGTATTGGTTTACAGGGTAACATAATAAAACCAAAATAAGATAAAAATATAAAAAAATAGATTAAAAGAAAAACTTAAAGGCGCGAGCTCGCATCCGAGATATTGTAAACTGTAAATAAGCCCTGCCTTTGAATTGTTTTGTAAACATTTATCTTTTACAGGTATGAATCAGAAGATGCATACCAGAACGCCGACCTTGTCTTTCTAGATATACACAATATTCACGTGATGAGGGAAAGTCTGCGAAAACTCAAGGAGCTCTGCTTCCCTCAAATAGACCAGACTAGGTGAATAACTGCTATGTATTATAAAAATGTTTAATATAAATAATCTATTGTTGTTAGATTTGAGACTTTACAAATATTCAAACAACGGACGCAAAGAAGCATTACGCAAAGTGTTGTTTCGTGTGAGGATCGAACCCTTAAAGCACTGGCCATGTGTGCGCACTCGTGAGGTAGTGAGTCACCATCATCATTCAGCCTATCGCAATCCACTGCTGGAGATAGGCCTCTACCAACGTGGCCTCTTCCAACCATAGCACCCCACCTTCTTTAGGTCGACAATATATCTCGCTATCGCGGTCTCCACTATTGGTAGGTCCCGTTTGCTCCAACGGCGTTCGTTTCGTCGGCCGATGTGGTCAGACCATTGCCTCTTCAGTACGCTTATTTTAAAAAATATCATATACAGTCGTGGTCAACTAATTAAGGACATTCAAGATAGTGGACAGCAATAACCGGCTATGTACATATAAATATAAAACCCTGTTGATTTCTCAGTAACTATTATTTGCATAATTTGATCCGATTATTATACTATAAATGGCTGTAAATAAAAGATTAAATAAATATAAAAAAGTGTTTAATATCAAAGGTTAACCATGTATTCAATTTAAGGTACAATTCTGTAGCTGGACATTTAATTAAGAACAGTAAAGTAAAATGAAAAATAGAGTTAAACAGAACTAATAATCTGCAGTATTTTAATTTCTTTAACAACTTCATTTTATTACGGGTAAAATCAGTACCCAGTAGCAAAACCTTTGTTAGTAATTACCGCTTGACACCGATGTGGCATAGACATTATCAGTTTCTGACATATTTCAACAGGAATGTTTGCCCATGCCTCACAAAAAGCTTCATTAAGTTCATCTAAAGTTGTGGTACGATAAATGGCAACTTTTTTCTTAATTTCGTGCCAAAGGTGCTCGATTGGGTTGAGGTCGGGGCTATTTGCTGGCCAATCACTGATACCGACTGTCTGTTAAGAAACGACTTGACTGAACGGGCTGTATGTTTTGGGTCGTTATCATGCTGAAAAGTCCATATAATAGGAAGATGTTCCTCAGCATAGAGAAGCATAGTTTCTTCTAATATTGCCTTGTATTGAAGTTACCCTGAACTTTCCTCACAGGTCCCACTCCACGTCCAGAAAATGATCCCCACATTTTAATGTTTCCTCCGCCATGTTTCACCTGCTTTTTTGTGAATCTTGGATTCATTTCCGCTTTTACAGGACGCCGTACGTATTGCCTTCCATCTGAAGAAATCAAATTAACCTTGGTCTCGTCAGAGAATAATACATGTTGCCATTGGTCGTAGGTCCAATGTCCATATTTACGTGCAAACGCCAAACGTGCATTTCTATGCTCTTTCTTTAACAACGGTACTTTGCGAGCCAATCTTCCGAACAACCCTGCTTCTACCAGACGTCGTCGAACTGTCCTCGCTGATACACTGACTCTTTCGTCTGCCCCAAACACTTCATGTTTAATTAAAATAGAGCCTAGAAACGGATCTTTCTTAGGTAACCTGGTTATCATTCTATCTTCTTGCGGAGTTGTTTTTCTCGATCTTTTTTTTCTGGGCACATTTAAAGTTGTGTTATTGCGCCTGAAATGTTGCACTGCATTGCATACCATAGTTTTTGAACAATTTAAATATCCTGCTATCCTTCGGTATGACCAACCACGCTCGACAAACTTCATGATAATTTTTCGTAGTGTTGCATCGCAACTTTTATTTTTGCCCATTGTTCTTCAAAATAACTCTCAAAACTTGAAATTACAAATCTAGATTGCCGCCAAAACTACCACAAAGAATAGGAGAAGAAAGAAAATAATAATTGAGATTCAGATTTTGAAACTAGAACGCAATATCTCAGTGTCCCTAATTAAATGGCCAGCCAGCATTCTTTGAACAAATAGCACTGTGATCATCTATCAGCTATACTGTAAAGAGGTTTAATGTTTAAGAAGTTGTTATTGTTTGTATAATTAGGCACATAAATGACAAATTATACTTACATGTAAAAGATGTGGAATATTGTTTAGACTCGTTGGAAAATAAAAAATAAATTCACAATTTGGATTAACTAGAGAGTGTCCCTAATTAGTTGACCACGACTGTATATAATTTTGCCTCTCCCCTCATCCCCGTCTCCTCTTTCCTGTCTCCTCATCCCTCCTCTCTTTTTTCCCCTCCACGCATCTCCCATCCCTCATCACCTTAAAAGGTGGGCAGCGCACTTGCGACTCTTGACTTGCTGGTATCCATGGACGACGGTTGTCACTTACCATCATGTATCCCGTCTGTTAGTCTGTCCTTTTTTTTTCTATACTATAGGTATAGAAAAAAAGGTACATTAAGTGTTGTGGGAATTATCACAACATGTGACCGCGGTTTATAATGGAGTTACTTTTATTTTATACTATAGGGGGATAGACTAGCAGACGGGTCACCTGATGGTAAGTTACAACTGTTCATGGTTAACTGCAACTCGGAATTCGTAAGTGCGATGCCCGCCTTTGAGGGTGACAAGGGATGAGGGTATGCGGGGAAGAGAAAGAGAGGGGGGTGAGGAAATGGGACAAGGGGCAGGAGGTCAGGAGAGAGGAAATAGGAAAGGGGAAGTTGGGCCTTTGGAAACCTCACTAATTTCGGGGAAATGCAACGCTTCACAACCAGTTTTCTGTGAGGCCGTGGTATCGCATCGGTCGAACCGGCCCATTCGCGCCTAAGTATGGCTCTACCACTGTCAAAGTTTACAACTATTTCTAGTCACTCTGTTCCACTATATTTCACTATTGGGAATAGATCCAATATTTAGCAACAGTTTGGTTGTTTTAAAATAAACTTTTGCAGAGTTTGTCTTCTTTAAATAGTATATAAAAATACGTTATTATTCCAGATGGTTCAGCGGCATAGAAGCTACATGTTGGTTAAAACATATTAAGTGTATACTAGCCGGAGCTGTACGAATCGTGGACAAGGTAATTTTATTGTTTTCTTCTAAACATCTCTGATGTACCATGTTGTTAATCTCCGAAAAAATCCGTTGTACATTCTCAAACCTAAAACGACCATTTAACCAGTATGTCAGGCGGCATTTTTTTTATTACGCTGTACACCTATTTCTTTTATCTCCCAATTGTCTCACTGTCACAGTAAATCAGCAAGTTAAGGGTATCGAATTATATAGAATAGTGCAAATCCGACGCAGCGTGGCGAAGAGAAAATATAACAATTTAATTTAATCTATTATGCTCGAGCCTCTGCTCGCTCGCCTTACATTTGTCATTCCATTCTAAGTTTCTTCGCCGCGCCGCTCCAGGTTTGCTGCTACCCTATAAGAGATCCAGAGAACCAGAATGTTCTGTAACAAAGCCTCAGCACATCCAATACTTGCATTGAATATAATATTATCCTCTATCTGTTGTTTTTTTCTAGGTGGAGAACCACAAAACTTCAGTGTTGGTCCATTGCTCAGACGGGTGGGATCGAACGGCGCAACTGACCGCCTTAGCAATGTTGATGCTTGACCCTTACTACAGAACTCTAAGAGGATTCGAAGTGCTTATCGAAAAAGAGTGGCTGTCATTTGGGCACAAATTCCAATTGGTATGCTATTTAATAAATTCCTTAATGCATATAATGTGTTTTTGTTTGCTTGTTTAGTAAATTGTGTAAATTTCATTGGTCATCCAAAACAATATCTACTGTTTCTGGAGGTTAAACAAATTGATTTACCAAATTTATACGACCGCGAGCTTAGCCTGTGGCTAGTTTCCCTTTAATTGCACTGATGTTACATACATTATGTATGTCGAAATTGGTAATAAATTGAAGACTCATAACGATCACTATCAAAACCGAATTATAGGTCTTGCTACAAACTGCTTGCATTTAGTAGAATTTCAGGGATTATGGTGAAAATGTTATCCTGCATGACGTTTAAATATGTATAACCAAATCCATATTTAAAAAGAGTCTATAAGGTGACTGTATGTCGCGCATTTTGTTTTGTAGCTTTTTTTTTATATTTTTTTGAAATTCGTTATTAATTTTTCAAGCGTATTGGCCATGGGGACGAGCGACATTCCGACGCGGATCGTTCTCCGGTCTTCGTTCAATGGGTGGATTGTGTATGGCAGCTACAGCAACAGTTCCCTACAGCCTTCGAGTTCACAGAGAGACTGCTCATCACTATAGTTGATCACCTGTACTCGTGTAGATTTGGAACATTCCTATTTAACACAGAAAGGGAAAGAGCCAAGGAAGGTAGGCTAAATTTTTCGCCTTTTGTAATATTTACTTTAATAAAACCTTCCATTCCCATCTATTCTTTAAAAAATGTTTACCTAGCACAAATAATGCCAAGCAACGCACTCGCGACTCCAGTGGCCCTACCTTCCTCTACAGGACTACACGTGATGGCCTGAGGAGTCACCGTTTGAGCGTCGAAAATATACGTCCCCGAACTAAACGGTTTGGCTCTTCTTTCCTGTGCCGATCAGTGAAAGCCTGGAATTCCCTACCAGCGCACGTGTTTCCTTCCCACTTTGATCCCGGGTCTTTTAAGCGGGGCGTGAAAAAGCATCTCACCAGGCCGCCGTAGTGTGGGTCACCATGCTGCATTGACTAGACATGCAATGAGGATGGTGACTACCACTCTTTGACTCCGCTTATTGTTTTCCATAGGCAAAGTGGAGTCACTATGGTAGGCTAATATAAAAAAAAACTGAAAAGAGTGTATTTAAACTTTTGACCCTTAAAATATGCTTGCTTTACTGTAATAAAAGCGATTTTACAAGACGACCCCTCTGTAGCTGCTACTCTGTACTGCTACTACTGAGAGTATCCTAGAGCTCGTCAATAGAAAAGGGTCAGTGAAGCACAGCATGCAACGCGATTGAAGATGAGATAGAAGATATTTTTTGATAATAACAAAGATGTATTATTGTTACAGAAGTAAAAACCAAGACTGTCTCCCTCTGGTCGTACATAAATAGTCGTCAAGACCTGTATCTAAATCCGCTTTATTGGGGTCCGTCCTCATTCGGTGCCAGCTCACCGCCTTCTCCATACTCAAGACCTCAAGTCGTGTTGGTACCGGTGGCATCGCTCAGGGTCATTAAGCTGTGGAAGGCGCTGTACTGTCGATGGAATCCTACCATGAGGCAACAGGTATATTTTAAACTGATGTAAAAAGTTAAAGACAGATTGACATTCTCTTATGTCATTTTTGGCTGAACTGATGTATCCGTTGGAATCAACATTCTTTCATATAATTCAACAGTTCAATATTCTTTTTCACAACTTAATAGCTCCTAACAAAACAGGGCAGTAAAACATTTTACTAAATATTATTATAAGTATTTGGTGATATGAGTTTGTTTGCCCGAATTCTTCTCGTGAAGCACAACCATTTGGAAACGGGTGGTTATAGATCAAAACAGGTTACTTGTCATATATTTGTTAATATTAATTTTACATTTCATAATGTAACCTATAGTCTAATGCTGTGGGTATTGTTAGGTTGTCTGGGTGGTGGACGATTTCGAATGATTGAAAAATGAATTTACCGTTAATAAAACATTGGAAGAACACGAATTATAATATCGTTAGCATAGATACTAAAAATAGTATTCAATACTTCTTTCCTAACAGGATTATCGATAGTAACTTTTAAAATTTTATCTTTGATGAAAAATACAATAGGCTATTCTAAAATTTTATAAAATACTATTTAAAATGCTCGTACAGATTCTATAGTCAACTGGTATTCTAATTTCCTCAAAATACAATCGCTATATGCAAAAAAATATGTTAAAAATTAAACTATAAAGAGTCGCGCCAAAAAGGTATCCGCCACTATCGGGACGTCATAATCGCAGAAATAAAGAAACTTCAAATGTGCAGTGCATAGTGACTGACCTTTATGGTTTTTTTCTAAAACTAAAAACGAAGTAACTAATAACTATAATTTAAAACCACAACGTCACAATATAAAGATATTTAAATTGATTACGTTTGCCTTCAAACAAAAACTTGTTTCTGCTATAGTGACTTCACTCACCAGAAGAAAATGGTGGTCGGCCCTTTTGGTCAAGTGACGCGCAGATAATGTCAATACGATTTTAGTTTTGAAAATATAAATAAATAAATCTCATGGTTTTATAACAATATAGTAATAAATTATTAAGTTGCCTTATGATTAAAAGTCCATAAATAATACACTTTCATAATTTAATTTTGATAGACGGAACTTGATAGATGAGGATGAGAAATTACGATATATTAAATATTAACTCCCTTAGGACCCAATATACCAACGGACCCGCGAGTTAGTCGCTCTCCGCGCACAACTGGAGGCGGCTGCGGCAGCCGCAGCGGGCGACCACGCCGCGCGGCAACACCGCCTCGGCCTCACTCCGCCGCGAGTCGCCAGCCCACACCACGTATGAAACGACATATACTACCCCACTTATGAACGCCTACACAATATGTCCTTGCTAAAGGACGATGGAGTGTTCTACTAACTACTACCACCATTTTTATTACTCAACTTATGGATTTAAGACAATATGTTACCTGTGGATGGGACTTGTGTACCACCACGACATTACTTTGACATCAGATCGGGTAACTAATAAAAGAGGTACTTGATATTACACAACATTAAGGTATGATAGAAGACAACATGTGCTAGCAGTTGTACCTAATTACTTTTGTTTTCTTTTTTACTAATAGACGAACTTTTATTAATATTCGGTTAAATTCAATATTTAAAATTGATATAAAGTTAAATATATTTATTATTTAACCCTAACTTGCAAAGGTTTATATTTCATTATCAAGTTAACTTCATTTTTCATTATTATACAATAATGATGATTTATCTATCTATCTGCATAATACTTATCTAATGATTTAATTTGAATTACTGATAAGCCAGAAGTTGTGGGTTTGATACCCACTCAGGACAAATATTTGTGTGATGAGCACATACACGTGCTTTCATCATCAGTTTGTTCTGTCTCTTGGTGTAATTTATCTACAATATGTATATATTTAAAATATATAAGTATGTTTATCAGCAGTTTGGTAGCCATAGTATAAGCTTTTGCTTAGTTTGGGAACAGATAGCCTGTGGATGAGATGTGTGGAGTTATTATCATTATATATCTGCTATACCATATGATTTAATGTTACATTCTGGTACATCAATAATAAAAGTTATTGTGAAACTATTTAAAATGTGGGATATCTTTTTTTTTAAAGAGATGTACATTAAAACATAATGAATTTGTTAATTTAGTATTATTGTTGTTTATAATGTAAACATTGTATTTTTCTAACTAATCGAATAATTGTGTAAAGTTAATTAAACCATGTGTCAGCTGCTTTTTTAAAACATATAAACCTACTTAAGTATTAAACTTCTATATATAATTGTCATTAATTTTTAGAAAATTACGTATAAGGATAGATCAGTGTTTCAAATAAAATAAATTACCATTAGTACTCAGGGTAGTAGTCACTCAGGGGTAACTTAGCTAATTCACTTTTTACAAAAGACAAAATTTGCTATGAGCTACAATTAAGCTAAGCTAAGCTTTTTAATTATAAATATACAGTTTTGGCAGTTCTTATACTTTTAATGTCAACTCAGTCTTGTCTCCTCAAATCAAAATTGTCTTTTGTAAATTTTGTGGGATGTTACACCCTCCACCCATCATGATATATTAAGGTAAATGAAACTTAAAACCCACCGAGAAAAAAAAAACAGTAAAAAGTCATGGTTGGCCAAAGTTGACCCTGATTGACTAAAACTGTCATAATTATATGTGTTTATTTTATGGTTTTGTAAGGTCAATAATGTTAGTCGATGACTTGTTAAATAACGAGTCATTCCCTTAACTAATGTTTATATTTTTTTTCTTAATATTGCACACGGAGAAATACGAAGCCCCATTGGCGAGAGAAGCATACAAATATATCGTAATGTACATTTTAAGAATAATATATATTTTTTTTCCTTTATCGAGCTACATATAACTAGATATATACGACAATGAATAGCGTTCATAACATTCATTAGTAAATAATATATAAATACTGACAAACTGATTAACAAAATAATGTATAGTCTTTTAGTTCACTTCATAATAATGTAATATTTTCGTTGAACGTCCTCTTGATATATTTTGCAGTACAACATAATACAAAAATGGCTTTATGTAAAATATAAAAAAAATATCTGACATCTGATTTTTATGTATAATATAGTTATTTGAGATTGTATTGCCAATGTAAATATCGTTTTCATTAAATGTTTATGAATATAATTTGTTTTAATTTGATACATAATATACAGATTTATTGTTATTTGTATTTGTTTTCCTTATCATTTATTGATTATTGCAAAAAGTAATAATTACGAGTTCACTTGTGAGATACTAACATACTGGTGTTCGCTGGAGAAGAATAAGACCACCCCATATGTTCCCATGGGGATCGGATGGTATGTGTCAGACAGTATATATACAGTCACGCAGTGCCCGGATGACGGCAATACGATAGCCTCCTTACATTCGGTAATAAGTAGACTCTTTTAACGCCTCTGACTACCCCTTCTCGAAATATAGACGCCAGTGTATGTTATAACATTGTTTTTTCTATTCATTTGCCCCCTAACCCATAAAAAAAACATGCATTTCCAAAGTTCAATTGCTTTAATACTTAGAAGTGAACTTGGTGTTGTTCTGAATAAAATTAAATTTGAAATAAAACTCTTTCCATGAGAAGCATTCCTTCGATTTACTGTGAAGTGGACTTCTTACAATCAAAGTAAATTGTAATAGGACATGGAGACATAAAATGAATAGGTTCTATATATCTAGTGACATTTATGGCAATTCTATTTATAATTATAAACAATTTATCAAAGTCATTTCATTGAATAAGTGAGTCAATCCAAATAACTATATATTAACGTTAGCAAAATGAAACAGTGGCTTGTTTTATTTAACTCTATTCAATTAACTTTTAACTTGACTGATATGTATAGATAGGTAGGTAGTTCTTTCAAGACTAGTCGTGTTAATAGGACGGTAGTTATGTTTTAATTCTCACTCCAAAACTGTACCGTAACAAGTCGCAAAACATACCGATCTTTATAATATAAACAAAACAATGATCACTTGAACTTAGATAACTTTAGATGATAACTCAAATATACATATCACATAATTTAAGCATTCAAGAATAGACTGTCTTGCAGTTAACACTTATCTATCATATTTAAAGTATTCAAAAATGTTGAAATTAGTGAGACACTCAAGTACAAGGAATAAAGCAGTTAATTATTTAAAACAATTTAGATATGAGAAGAGATCGTTAACTACAAAACAAGAAGTAGTATCTTCTGCAGATGTCGTTATCATTGGTGAGTCCTGTATTAGTAAACTACATTTTTCAAGTTACCATTTATCTTGGGGCCGGCTATCGTTACAGTCTATCTAAAGGTCACTGCATTGATTTCGTAGTCAGAGTATGTCACGCACGGTGATATGGTGATGTTCCGACAGTCAATATGACTTTGGTTCCTCAGTTCTGTATAGCTATTTATTTATGTAGGTTTTATAGTGAACTTAAGTCAAATTCCGTAGCATTGTTTTTATTCATTCAATACCACGGATGTAGGCTGACACACATACATGACCACGATATGCTACGAGACCTAAAAAAGTCCAGGTCGAAAAACTAACAGTCTATTTGGCAAGCTAAGATTCCGAAGATGAAGACGATAAATGACCAAATGTGTAATTACCTTTAATTAAAATGTTAGTTGTTTCGATAATATGATGAAATTACCTTTAATTAAAATGTTATTTGGTTCGATAATATGATGAAATTACCTTTAATTAAAATGTTAGTTGGTTCGATAATATGATGAAATTACCTTTAATTAAAATGTTAGTTGGTTCGATAATATGATGAAATTACCTTTAATTAAAATGTTAGTTGGTTCGATAATATGATGAAATTACCTTTAATTAAAATGTTAGTTGGTTCGATAATATGATGAAATTACCTTTAATTAAAATGTTAGTTGGTTCGATAATATGATGAAATTACCTTTAATTAAAATGTTAGTTGGTTCGATTCTAACGTACTGATGATGCTTTGGTGTTACTATCAATTTAATGTACATACCTCCCTACAGGAAACTTCGTCAATAATATATTGACTGACCTGTTGGTCAAGCGGTTAGAGAACCTGAATGCTGAACCTAAATTCCCACACGGGACAAAAATTTATGTAATCTACAAATAGTTTTCGAGTCGGGATGTCATTTGTCTGTTGTTTGAATGTTTGAAGAGTCCTCCGTGACACAGGAACTAACTACTGCGGGAGTTGTCTTAAAAAAACAATTAAAAATATTATTTTGCAGGAGGCGGTATAGCGGGATGTAACACTTTGTATCAACTGACGAAAAGAGGAGTAAATGCAGTTCTACTGGAAAGAGCAAAATTAACAAGTGGTACAACGTGGCATACCGGAGGTATAGTACG
The DNA here is from genome assembly GCA_947561695.1 of Tyria jacobaeae. Classification (NCBI taxonomy): domain Eukaryota; kingdom Metazoa; phylum Arthropoda; class Insecta; order Lepidoptera; family Erebidae; genus Tyria; species Tyria jacobaeae. The sequence continues at coordinate 9,132,187 of OX387208.1, read as the reverse complement.
CATCAGGAGACTCGTTCCCTTCGAGGCTGTGCTATTGTAAGCTCAAGCCCGTTCACCTGTTCAAGTAGTCATTCAAGGATCTTCTCAAATCACAATGCATAACGTAACAATGCTGTCACAGTTATTTTATATTTATGTTTTAGTCAATCTAAGTAGTGAAAGAAAAAGCGATTAAAAATAATCAAATAACTAACTAAAAAATCAGATAACGTTAATGACGCCTATTGTAACGATGTTTATAAATAAGTTTATTAAACATTACGAATTACGATAGGAAACGAATATTCCGAGTCCTTTATTTCTGTTAATGTTATAGTTTTCTAGTGTGTTCTACGTATATGTTTCTTTGTCACGCCTTAGATTCTAGACGGTTTGATGGATTTACACATGTGAGATTTCATTTCTTTTTAATACTGGGAGTAACAGGGTATCATCACACACAGGGTATCATATTTCGAGATAACGTCAGCAAAAAATAAAATTAAGATAATAAGGCAATGTACTAGTTAGAGCAATGCCGGAGCCTTTTATTCATTAATAAAAGGCTATGATCCTACTCATTGTTATTTTGTGTATTACTGATATCGTCAATATAATATAATACAACAATTATATATTGTAGTAGTAGTATAGAGGAATATTATAATATCAATTCTTTGAATTTGCAGGGTTAGTGTGGTCGCTCAGGCCCTCCGATCTAGAAGTCAGATTATTGAGGGACTCCAGAAATGTTTATAGTGGTTTAGAAAAGGAGGTCAGTGACTATGCAGGATGGATCAACAATGGTGGAATGTTTATATCAAGGAGTGAGGTAAACAAAACAAACCTAAATAATGAAAAGAAAAAAATATTTAATAGCATAATTCTGTACTTAATGATAATAAATGATAGATTTTGTTCTATTTTCATTATCCATTCTTTTAATTCTGTTAAATTGTTTTCTTAAGCTTCATAGCTTTAATAACTTGCTTCTATATTTTCTTCAGGTTCGAACACAAGAATATCTGAGGCTACATACATTGGGAAAAGCTATGGGCATACCGAGTCAAATTCTAGATCCCAACGAAGCTCAAAAGTTATTTCCTCTCTTGGATCCCTCAGTGTTCAAAATGGCGCTATATTCCCCCGAGGATGGCACTATAGATCCTACGATGGCGTGTAATGCCCTTGTTAAGTTAGCTTCCAAGAACGGAGGAAAAGTAAGCAAATTTTAAAAGTAATGTTCCTTTAGAAGAACCGACGCGTTTGTTTTAAAATCGGCCGCAGTTAACCATCACAACTACTTTTAATATTTAATTTTGACTTGTGAGCACCACTGCTAAGGAGAATTTTTATAGGTACCATTAACGCTGAAATTCGGACGGGCCTGTGTGCTTATTCTTCAACTTGCGACTTGACTTAAATAATTGACAGTCTTAATGAATGTGTGTGCGTTATGAATTCATCAATGTAGAACATTTTAACCAAGAATATACAAAATACCCAATAGGGGAACCTAGAAAGTACGAGACATGATATTTAACAAAACGTTGTTAATTTTGAACATTTATTTAAGGCAACATTTATGTGAGTGATATTCCTGGTCTTACAAACTAGTAAATGGTACCTTCTAGTCTGCCCCCTACCTCTTGCGGTACATAATATTATTGCAATGACGTCTTATTTTAAATAGTAATAGTAATAGAAATAAATAACTTATTCGTTCTCTCATTTTAGATCTACGAGGATTGTCCTGTTCTTGACATCCATTACACTCACAATTTGCTTGGAAACAAGGAAGTAACAGCGGTGCACACTGACAAAGGAATCATCAGGACAAAATGCGTGGTGAATTGTGGAGGTACAAACTTAGTAATTTATCAGATAGAATCCAGAAAATGGATTCGTTAATTTGTGACCGTTACTGATGTGATGACATTCTTATTATGTCGCTATCATTTATACCGCGGGTCGATGACTCCACATAAAGTGCGATTACAGAATGATGAGATAAATTATATATACAGCATCAAATAATTATATTTCAATAATATTTTGATAGCGTTTATCCACAGACTTCTAAAAGAAATGTAATATTTTCAGAATTTGACAAACTAAGTAAAAGAAAATTATGTGTAGAATTATGTGTATTATAATTGTTGTAATTAGGCGGACACCTATTGCATAATAGTATTGCAAATCAGGATATATGTATGTACATAGGTAAATCCTGGTTTGCAGTAGGTAGAGCCTGTGTAAGACCTAAGCAGTAAGAAGTGCTAAATTAAGAATAGTAAACTAACTAACAAGTCCCGGAATCTAGATTTTATTAAATAAAATAGAAATTGGCCTTAAGACAAGTACTATTAGTAGTACAGACGGTACAGTATCAATGAACACCACTATTCTTAGTTAACGAGCATGACGCTTTGGCCCATAAGTCTTCTAAGGCATGCAACCAAAGATCGAAGAAGAATCAGAGATATAATATTGCCATTTGCTATCCCAAGAACATGAGTCAAATGCATTTACCACAAAAACTGTAAAGCTTTGATTAGATGCGATTAATTCACACACAGTTTTAATCAGAGATATCCTTTTTACCAGGTGCCTGGGGTCCACGAGTTGCTAGATTTTCAGGTATCCCTTCGTTGCCGGTAATACCATTCAAGCACGCGTATGTCGTTTGTGATGCTACACCAGAAATCCGCAACGCTCCCAACATTAGGGATCATGATGTCAACCTGTACATCAAAGTTCAGGGAGATACCTGTCATGTTGGAGGGTACGAATCCAACCCGCATATGTTAGACCAGGTAATTTAAAGAATCGGATGTCTTAATATAGCTGTTCCCGGATTCCTCCTATTTTAAGCGCAGCATGGCACATCGTGTGGTTTTAGTAGGTGCGATTCCGACAAACCGTTTCACCGAAAACCCCAGTGGAATGACAGCCGAGGGGGACTCCACACTAAAAAAAAAAGAAGCAATTTAAAGAAAAGCAAAAGTATATACATTCATCCTACTATGCTGTAGTTACCCGACTGCCCAAGTGGTTATCATTTTGAGTTTTTGAATGTATGTTTGTATGTTTCTTTGTCACGCCCTACAGTTTAAACAACTCAATGAATTTTGACAATGGTGGTGTTGTATCAATTGTCTTAGTAGTAAGAGCGAGTAAGATTTCTAGATGATATCCATCTAGAAAAAATATTAACTTAAATTTTAACTTCTTTATTTAGGTACCAGACAACCTACAATTCCATATGTATGATTTGGATTGGGACGTTTTCGGGATACACATGAGCAGTGCTGCGTCCCTTTGTCCAAAATTGAGTAAAGTCGGCATCAAAAGTACGGTGTGCGGTCCAGAATCCTTTACTCCGGACCACAAGCCTGTACTGGGAGAGGATCCTAATGTGTTTGGTGAGTTTACAGTTGTACAATTTTGCGTCCACATATATATACATATATTTAATGTTAGTACTCTGGAACAATGAATAGTCAATTTGAATAAAATATCGAGTAAACGTAAGATATGATATCTTAGGTATTACATGTTTATCTACCCGATAATTTTTGTTAATTGTTTATTTAGTTGAGAATATGAAGGTAATGCCATCTAGATTACTATCCTTGGAACTGCCAAAATGATCTACTTTTTGCTACAAATAATTTTATTTTTAACCAATGTTAAGAATAAAAGATAGCAACATATCGGCAAATTTTTATATTTAATATAAATAAAAACATATTAGTAGGTACTCTTGTATCGGTCAAACTAGTTATATACGATTATATTTTTGTTTACCAAGACTGATTTCATGATCACTCTGACGCAAAACTTACTGTAATTATGTACTGTTTTTTTTAAAGTTTGATATTGGAGTACTATTAACTCGTTTATTGACCTTATACTGTCAGATAATTTTACCTAACTGAGACTAATATTTGACAAATGAAAATTATTTAGAACCTATATTAAATCACAGCGAAAATTAACTAGCGAAGTCATAGTGTTTTGAGCTTGCAGTGAATATACGAACTATCCTTAATGTATATGTACATAAGATAAAGGGTATTGGTATCGTTGGCGTCTATAGTAGTGTCCTACCAGCTGAGCCTCCGTGTATTGTTTACTCGATCAATGAAAGTCTTTAGTCTGAAAAACTCATGAACACACGTGACTGTAGTAAAAGTCGATTAAGAGTAGTACTGTTATCTATCAGACAATATGTACATACATACATTGTCCGGATGACGTCAATAGGCTGGCTCCATATTACGTAGGTGGGACTAAAGTTATGTAAATGGGTTGAGAAAATTAGGTCGCGTAAGATGCCTCTGCCTACTCATTCCGGGATATAAGCGAGAGTATATTGATAAAGAAAATGAAAAAATGAAATAAATACTAAAAATTTAAATGGTTATACGGGCTTATACAGGGTAAACTTGATTTCCTTATCAAATGAAAGCCCATAACTTTCTTCTGTTTCTAGGTTTATACCACAATTGCGGCTACAATTCAGCTGGTATGATGTACTCACCTGGTTGTGCTATACAAATGGCTGAATGGATTATTACTGGAAGGTAACTATATAATCTAATCCTAACCATTCAAACTTAGTATCATATAATGGAAGAGAGAATGTAAGAATTTTCCAAACAAGTTTCACGTATACGGAAAAAGAAATAGGGTACCATTCTTCCTAAAAATAGATGTAAAGCGACAGGAGCCTCAGTCAAAGCTAGTAATCTCTTATATATAAAAAATAAATGTAGTTCTTTAGTCTTACTAACTGGATGATTGATTCGAATAATATTGTATTGTCATATTTGCTTTAATACAGGGCTAGTTTAAAAGCAAAAGAAAAAAACAACTTTAAAATAGAAACAACATTTACGTTCGCGGAGCGTTATTTTAAAAGTTCAGCTATACAGTAGCTGAACTTTTAAAATAATGAAGGATATTATTGATCGGAAAGGGCATAAAAACTTTTTATACCTTTTCAGACCTCACTACAACATGTTCGCATTCGATATCCGTCGCTTTACACCCGGTCAAATGTCCCGCGGCCATTGGATGAGAGAGAGTAGCCACGAGGCCTACGTCCGTAACTACAGCATAGTGTTTCCGAATGACGAACCGCTGGCCGGGCGTGACGCCAGTCATGATGCTTTACATCAAGAATTGGTGGATGACGGAGCAGTCATGCAGGCTCGAGCAGGATGGGAGAGACCTGCTTTCTTTATGCCCGGAGAAAAAGTTAGTTAAGTTATTGATTAGGTTTTCCTTGTCTGTTCATCAAGAGCATGCAATTAACTTAATATCAATAATTTTGGTTAAGTGACCTTGGTTAAAGTAAGTAATTTTTAAATATTGCCAATAACATTGTTTGTGATTATCTTTATGCTTGTGACTTGTGTACTTACGACTTACAGTAGGTAACCTTCTTATCTCTAGAAAATAGTAGTTTCTTATTTTAATTTGAACAATAATGTGTTATAACGTTTATAACAGATAAGGGTACAACAGTACGATTGGGGTGGCACCCATGACTATCCTAAAAATCTGGACCAGCGTTATGAAGATATTCTTAGAGGAGAGTACACGTTCAACTTCTCACAACATCATGAACTGGTAAGCCATTTTTGTTTCAGTGAAGCATGATTAGGGGATTAGCCAGATATACTGCCTACCCCTTCGGGGATATAGGTGTAAAAATATAAAATATTTATATACCTATATTTACCGATGTATTGTTTTTTATAAGATTGGCAGAGAAGCTCTGGCTTGTAGAAACGCAGCCGCTCTATTCAATATGTCGTACTACGGGAAGTTCTACTTGACCGGCCCTGACGCACAGCGCACCGCAGACTTGGCCTTCACCTCCGACTTGTCTAAGTTACATGATAGGTAAGATTAAATATACCTACCTAACTTGCAGACATAACGCAACTGTGACTGGTTCATTTAAAATAAATTATAATATATAGTAAATTAGTTGGTAATCAATCCTATATATTTGTATTTTTTTATTTGTCTTTGTATTTTTTTTACATATTTGAAAAATCTATCCGAAGTCCCTGAGTTATGCAGAAAGCATAACAGAATAACCATATTCAGTCATCCGGGACTGCCATGTCATATCTACGAAACACCGACAGTTCAGTTACGTCATTTTTGAGCCTATGCGCTAAGAACATTATTTTGAAGACACATTTTGTTAAACAACACAAAAAATTAAAACTAAAAATGTTTTAATCGAATGATACTGAATACTTTGGAATACTTTATAGAAATTCATAACAGTAATATTTGCATTAAATGGCCGTATTTACTAAATTTAAATAATTATTTGTTCCAGGGTCGTGTATTCGTTATTGCTAAATGAAAAAGGTGGTGTAGAGGCTGACGTCACAGTCAGTATTCTAGATGGCGGTAGTGGCCAACTACACGAACCGATCTTCAAGGTGAAATATAAATAATTATTACAAGTGAATTTACTCAAGAATTATTATTACAATGTATAATAGACATTAACCGCACGGGACAACACTTTGTGTAATCCTCAAATTGTTGTTCTGAGTCTGGGTGTTCTTTGTGCCCGTTGTTTGAATGTTTGTAAAGACCCCCGCGACACAGGAATTAATCCTAGTGCGGGAGTTGTCTATAAAAATAAAAATAAAAAGAAACATGATAACGGGAATATCGCTCCTGGCCTGTTGGCCTAGTGATTAGTGACTGTACTCCTAAGCCAAAGGTCATGGGTTCGATTCTCACATGGAACAAAAATTTGAGTCTGGGTGTTATTTTTGTGCGTTGCTTGTATGTTTGTAAAGTCCCCACACATGGATCAGTCCAATGCGAAAGTTGTATTTTCAAAACAAAACAGTACAAAAACATTATTAAAAAACGTTGTTGCGCTTTAATCTCTTTGAACAGGGTCGCGGATTCTACATAGTAGCGAGTGGATTTAGTGCAAACCACACTTTGGCTCATTTGCGACGTATCATTCAAAAATACAAACTTAAGGCAAATGTTACAGATGTCACTAAACAACTGTGCATTCTCAGTGTGCAAGGACCAGAAAGGTAAGACTGCCAAATTGCAAAAATGGGGACTTTTCTTAAAAATCTATGTAATATGTCTACTTACACTTTCGCGATTCGTAAATTTATTTTTTATTGTCTACTGATAAATATTTAATAAATAGGTAGGGTTGAGCTTGCGAAAATAATTTAAACATTTTTGAATAGGTGCCTATATTTAATGATGTTACATGTAATAATCTCGTTATACAATCCGTAGAAACCATATACAAACTATGTGGCACCATTGCGAGACGTGTGCCAACATTACAAAAAACTAACCTGACAAAGAGGAGCGACTCCTTAAGACTTTTTTGATTTTTCAGACATCATATAAATCAGTACAATATTTTTACCTTATTACATCTACATTCATCTTCTAATTTACAGCCAACATATCCTCCAGCGATTTACAGACGCTGGCTTATCAAACGATGCTTTCCCAGTCAATACACATCGCAGCATCCGCCTCAGCAAATCTACCAAATCTGCAGATGATAAACAGTACACTTGTCGGGCTCTGCGAGTCACATGGTCCGGGGAACTTGGCTGGGAGTTACACGTGCCTTCCTCTCATGCTATACCTGTATATAGAGCTTTAAGTCGCACGGAAGGACTTACAAATGCCGGGTGGAGGGCGTTGACGTCACTTAGTATGGAGAAAGGTAGGGTTTAATCGCACTATGACTCTTCTATATACGTGAACACAGGTATCCACTCAATAAAACAATTAAATTTGAAGAAGGTAGAATTTTCTTACAATATTACTTGCTCACTTATTTTTTTTTCAAAATTGAAAAAATAGAGAACGTTGAGACCTTTAGGATTTTGTAGGACAAACTTACAATAGAAAAATCACATATCATAAGTCTGATGACAAACGCTATACCAGCATTCTAGAAAAAAATGTATAGTTAACTCGAGAATCTTTGTCCAACATATAATTTGACTTGCATTGTTCTATATGTTTTAGGTTACCACTTATGGAATGCAGATCTACGAAGTGACGACAACCCAATTGAAGCAGGTTTGGGCTTTACTTGTAGGAAAGGAGGCGATTATATCGGAAACGAATTCGTTACTAAAGCCAGGCAAAACGGAGTTACGAAGAAATATGTTTTTTTTACCCTAGATCACAAGGTATATAGTTCAATAATCCTTAAATTTACACCTGCTTTACAAAACTTATAAAGTAGATAAGTATTTGCACGTATTTTAACGCATTTTAATATTATTTTAGAGCACGACATGGTTACTACACATATAAAATTGGCAAAATATATAAATATAAAAATGCCCCTAAATAAACAGAATACATGAAGCTGTATTCTTTATTACTTAATTTCCAACTCTTAAAAGTGGAATATTCACTACAAAATTAAATGGCAGACCATAAAACAATATTTTTACTAGCTACATTACAAAACGAAGAATTAATATGTACCTACCAATTTATTTACAGGTGGCATTATTCGGTCAAGAAGCGATATTTAGAAATGGAGTACCGGTTGGTTATTTAAGGAGAGGAGATTACGGGTTCCACTTAGACAAACCAATAGGTGTTGGTTACATTACCAATAAAGGCGCGAAAGTTACCAAGGAATATATAAATGACGGTGATTACGAGATCGAAGTGATGGCACAGCGATACAAAGCGACATTGCATAGTAAATCTCCGTTTGATCCCAAAGGTTTAAGGATTCTGGGCAATTATGGAAATGATGAACATATTCACGAACCGCATGCTGGGCAAAATGAAAAAGCAGGTGGTGTTGAATAAAATAATGGTAGCGTAGTTATGATCTCAATAAATCCTTTTTGTATAAAACGAATTTCATTCCACGTCGAATGAAGAGGTAGAAGTGGTTAAATTAATCACATTTGCTCGTTTTTAATGAGTGATTTGTGACTTACTGTATTGACTGCTTTATACGCATAAATAGTAATCAGTTATCGCAGACCGGAATACAAATTGACTAGAAAACACTTAATTGCTATGATTTTATATGTACTGTGCAATTCCACAACCATTTTGGTTGTCGATCAACAGATTCAATAGGAAACATTAATGTTTTTCTTTTTTTTTTTTATGTGATGGGGGGCAAAAGAGCAGACTGGTCACCTGATGGCAAGTGACTACTGCCGCCCATGGACACCCGCAATTCAAGGGTCACAAGTGCGTTGCCGGCCTTTTAGGTAGGAGTACGCTCTTTTCTTGAAGGTTTGAAGGTCGTATCGGTTCGGAAATACGGCAGGGGACAATTTGTTCCATAAGCTGGTTGTGTGATTTATGTATTTAAAATCGATCGATTCGAATGTTTACATCGTTGTATAAATAACTGTAAATGAAGTCATAACTTAGAGGTTGGTCGACAAGCTCAGAGTTCACATAGAACTTTTGGACTAGAAGAAGGTACTTTTTGAATTTCCCAAAGATTTTTATTTTTTTTATATTTCTTTTACATATAAAATTAAAATGATATTACCATTGGATAAATATGAAGTTTTATTAAAAATAATATAATGTAGCAAAAAGGAAACCAAAAACAATAATAAATGTTTATGAGCTGAACATGGTTCTTGTGTAGAATTTAAATTAAATTCAAAGGTGCTTTTGAATTTAATTTGAGTAACAAAAACTGATAATTAAAAGAAACCTATGCTTAAAATTTCCGATGAAATATTAAAAACCAGTAAAGAGAACACTGGTAATACTAAAATTCATTAAAGTAAATCCATCAATCAAATACCGTCAACATTCATATTTTTTTTACTTTAGCTACAGTCCGGCCGCTCAAAGAATGCGTTTCTGACACCTGTTAATTCGTCATGACTAGTGATGTACAATAAATAACATTAATAATATTTAGTAACGTTATTTATTGCATTAATTATGCATATATATTTAATTTAATTTATATGTTGTTATTTTTTAGAGGAATTATATTTCAATATATTCAATAAATATTCACAATGTAAATATTTTTTTAAAGAATCAATTAATTGAACTGAATCGTAATATCTGAATGTAACGAAGGGAAAAAAAAATATTTATTGGAAAATGTATATTATGAAATACATCGTTTTAATTCTTAAACAATGAAGACTATTTCAAACAATTTATTTTCCAATTCGCTTGAGGAGTTGCTGTCATCTTCATTAACTTGTATAATCATATTATTCTTTTCTTTTAGTTTGGGTAGGTGCTTTATTTTTTTGCTCCGAATGATAAAGCGCGTTATCCATTAATATAACTGAAGGCTCTGCATGCCAGGTAGCAACACAACCTGAAACCACTCCTTAAATAAAGCCGCATTCATTTCTTCGTGGTAGTCAGTAGTGGTTTTTGACTCAAATGCCAATAAACCGTTTTCCACGAAACCATACTTCGCACAACCTTTCCTTTACCCATTGGCACTTTCGACGTTGACGCTTGAGTGTCATCTGTCCAAGAACGAAAAAGCGTGTGATTGGCATTCAGTTGTCTCGTCGATGAAAACGACATTGTCCCAATTATCGTTTTTTATATATATTTTTATCTTTATATATATTTTTATCGCTTCTCTTAAAAAAGTAATTCTTTTTAAAATTATGTCATTTCTTTCTAAAAGAATTTTCCTGTTGTCCATTTTTTTATATTGAAATCCAATATCTTTCAAAATTTTAGATAAAGCAGTTTTGCCTCCCCTAAATAAGTCAGATGCTTTCAAGGATGCTAAATAGCTAGCTATACTACTACTACTAGCTAGCTAATTCCTGGAATAATAACCATATATATGATTCCTTATTGCATTGGCGTCAAATTTATCAATGTCTGTTAGGTTTAGTTCTGCGTTTCTTTTTTGGTGTACGTAAAATATTTTCTTCGAAGCCAGATGAGCCGAACTTTTCTTTATTAATATTTGCTATCGTCCGTTTTCTCTCTCCAAGTGCCTGAGAGATGCGTTCTTGGACCTGGTCGACAGGAATTAAAGGTCACCTTTCACGCTCAAAATAATATTGTAGCTTGATATTTAGTTCACGAGTTTCACTTTTCAATGTTTGACCGCGTTTTGGCATTGTTATTATATCCAAAAGTCCAGATTAGCGCAGAGGTAAGTATATCAAGAAGAACAGTCAAAATAACAACAATAACAGTCACGAGAAAATACACAACGAGAAACACTGGAGAACGTAGTCTATGCGTGCGAGACGACAAGAGACGACTGTTTGTAAATGTCACAAAATGGCTGTCGCCACCGCGGTTGCCATTTTTGCCAGAAATATAAAGTAGTAAGTAATTTTATTTTCAATGTTTTTTTAATTCATCTGACTGATATTATGACACTACTTTTCTTAAGTTTTGTTAAGGAGTAGCTTTATTATATTATTAACTTTATTAAATACTAAGTACAATATATATTATAAAATTATAACGTTTTATTTTATATTATACCGACCGATTATATGAAGATAACAAAAATATTCGATTACAATTGCCTCGTTATTTTGTCACATCATTAGAAAAACAAACAGTTGATTTAACCTTGAAAAAGCGCCGTTTGGCTTTTAAAAGCTATTGTTTTTATATTTGTTTATTAAGTAATCGTAATAATTTTAGCCCAAAATTAATACATTTATTGAAAGTTGGCATATTTATTCGAATTTTAATGTTGTCACTCGTTAATAAGGTAAATATCCTTTTTTTAAATTTTGCAGTAAATTGTACGCCAGTTCAAAGTTACATCGCCCAGTCAATCACGATCTGTCAGAAACGCATTCTTTGAGCGGCCGGACTATAGTTGAAAATAATGTTTATTGGTTTTTCAAAAAAAAAAAAAGGTTGGCACCACAGATCACTAATGGCAACTAATGGCAACACTAACGTTCTGTCATCGACGTCATGTCAAGTGTCGAATGGCTACTTTTGTTCCAAAATATAAACAAAGTTAAAATTATAATCTTATGACTATTTAATAACGTTAAAGAATTCAGTTATAAAGTAATAATTGCTAAATTATGTCAGTGACACTCCACACGGATGTTGGAGATATCAAAATAGAGTTATTCTGTGAACAATGTCCAAAAGCTTGCGAGAATTTTTTAGCTCTCTGTGCTAGTGATTATTATAATGGAAGTTTATTTCACAGGAATATTAAGGTAAACGATATATTAGAATTTTACGTTACTTTTCCTCACTGAGCATAAATAAAATAGGGATGTTCTGTTTTGTTTAGGGTTTCATCGTACAAACTGGCGATCCTACTGGCACTGGGAAAGGAGGCACTTCTATTTGGGGAAGAAAGTTTGAGGACGAGTTTAAGGAAGAATTAAAGGTATACACTGGAATCACATAAAGCAATATACATTATATATGAATGTATAAAGTATAATGTTGCTTGTTCATGAAATCTGATTAAAATATAAATGGATTAGTGGATTTTATGTTTGTCTTTTGATTTAAGAAACCAGATGACTAATGATGTCAAATGTAAAGACATGCCCTTGTGACTAATTTATATTGCTTCTTTATAGGCAGTGGGACATATTTATTTATACTTTTTGCAAATGTGTTGCACAAGGCAGACTAAATGTCTTCTTAATGTTATTTTGTATTTACATACCTGTATTTAGTCTTTTCAGGCAGTCAACCTTTGGGTGATAGAGATGTGTTTTACACATTGTTTTGATTTAATTTTTTTTTTTTGCAGCACAATGCAAGGGGAATGGTAAGCATGGCTAATAACGGTCCAAATACTAATGGAAGCCAATTTTTTTTTACATATGGAGAACAACCTCATCTAGACCTTAAATACACTTTATTTGGCAGGTAAGACAAAAAGAAATAAAAAAGATGTAAGGTGTAATTATTCTTATCTGCAGGCATATATTAGACATTTATCAAAGATACTAACATTTACTACACTACATCTACACTTTATCTTAGTAAATTTAGAAAGATGATAGCTCTAATAGTAATTACTATTAGATCATCTTTTTTTTTCTGAATGGCACTTAATGCATTTTAATATTCTAATCTAATTCTAATTTAAAATTTTGGCCTGACCAAATGTAGCGTATATACCACCAGGGGTTTGAAGTTATTTACTACTAATTTTTGACAGGCCTGTTAATCTAGTGGTTAGTGACCCTGACTGCTGAACTGGAGGTTGTGAGTTCAATTTCCACATAAAAATGTGTGTAATTCACAAATTGTTGTCCCGAGTCTGGATGTTCTTTGTGTCCATTGATTCAATGTTTGTCAAGTCCCCCGCAACACATGAAGTATTCCTAATGCGGGTGTTGTCCGATCAACAAATAAAATTATTTATTATTTTGTATTTACATACCTGTATTTAGCATCACAAGTAGTATTAATGGCTGAGGTGATAATCACATGAATAATATTTTGTTTCAGGATAATAGATGGGTTTGAAGCACTTGATGATTTAGAAAAGATGACAGTAAATCCTAAAACATTTAGACCTCTCACAGAAGCAAGAATAACATCAGTCACAATACATGCTAATCCATTAGCTGGTTAAATTTGTATTATTTATAGCATTAATAAGACAGTAAAATATTTAAATATTACAAAATTGTTTTTAATTATGAATATTTTTACTATAAACAATTGAGTAGGTAACCATTAGAATAGGTCACTACCAAATTGTTGTTTTGTACTTAAATCAAAACAACGAACAGTCTAACTCAATAGTCTTACTTTACTGTATATAATAGTTTATAATTAAAGTGAACAACTAAGCCACACAACTTATCAAGATTGTCATCTTGATCTTGACAAGATTTTTGATTTTCTGTGAGTAACATTAAATGTTCAGAAAATTATACTGACCATATCGGCCTACGGATGAACTTGGATAAAACCAAGATCATGTTCAATAAGCATGTACTACCGGAACCGATTGCGGTACACGGGGCCGTTCTGGAAGTTGTTCAAAAATATGTATACCTCGGGCAGACATTGCAGTTAGGTAGAAACAACTTTGAGGATGAGGTGAACAGAAGAATTCGGCTGGGTTGGGCAGCCTTTGGAAAGCTACGCCGAGTCTTCTCATCGTCGATCCCACAGTGCCTTAAGACGAAAGTCTTCAATGAGTGTGTCCTACCTACATGACATACGGAGCCGAAACGTGGACACTTACGGTACGGCTGGTCCACAAGCTTAAAGTTGCTCAGCGTGCTATGGAAAGGGCTCGGTGTTTCTGTAAGGGATCGCATCAGGAATGAGGTGATCCGGTAGAAAACCAGAGTAATCGATATAGCCCACCGGATCAGCAGGCTGAAGTGGCAATGGGCTGGCCATATTAGCCGCAGAACCGACGACCGTTGGGGAAAACGAGTTCTTGAGTGGAGACCGCGTCTCGGCAAACGTAGCGTAGGACGCCCACAGGCCAGGTGGAGTGACGATTTCCGCAAGATGGCTGGCAGGAGCTGGATGCGAGAAGCCGAAAATAGATCGAAGTGGCGAGCAATGGGAGAGGCCTATGTCCAGCAGTGGACTGCGATAGGCTAGGATGATGATGGGAGAGTCATACTTAGACACAAATCGGCTGGTTCACCCAAAGTAATACCGATACACAAATGATGGTTAAATTACATTGCAGAAAGAGAGGTTACCAGAGGCTTAAATCTCCCTTCTTCACCCTCAAAGGCGGACAGCGCACTTACGAGTATTGAGTTGCAGATGTCGATAGGCAGCGATTGTCACTAATCAACAGGTGGCCCATCTGTTTAACTGTCCCTCTTAACATAAATAAAAAAAAAATACTCAAAGGGTGTTCAGCTAGGAGAATAAATAACTATTAAATACTCCTTATTGTCTATCAGCATTACCATGGGATGTCATAATTATAAAAAAACATTCATAAGTGGACAACATTTATTGCTGATAAATATTTACATTACTAATCAATCATACTTGGGTATTTAATAGCAAGTACACTTGTTTTTATGGCTATTGCATATGATGTATAGTGTTGCAACAAGTAATCATTTAGTGATCAAGTGCAAATACAATTTCAAAATGCTATTAATTATCATGATAATAAAATGGTTGCAAAACCATTATTACTTTGTAAAAGGTTTTATATGGTATGCAATAAGTGATCAAAAGTATTTTGCCATTACATGCAAAACATCTAAATTGTTTTTTTTTTCTATTCATACTATGTGATAGATTACAGATTTAATCATACATCTAACACCAAAAATGCAAGGTTCTGAAATTTTTAATTTCTATAATATATATAAGCTTCATACAGATTTAGTGGTAGTACCTGAAGAATATTAATTAGGATTCTTAGGGGATATAATTTTAATATGATGGTAACCTGAATGGTACAAATAAATAAAATTGAATAAATATTAGCTATCTAATCTAGGGTTATCACTTGATAAGGACAATATTTGTGCATGATATTAGACCTTTTGCAACTTCAAACTAAGTCCTTACAATATTTGAGTAAAATAATTAACATACTAAATAGTTTAACATCTTTGGATAAAATAAAATGGATAGTGCGGTGGTTTAAGTGGTCGCCTCGCCACTGGTGCTGCTGCGTCGAGTGTTGTGGGTTCCATCCCCACACGAGACAACACTGTAATCCACAAATCCTGAGACTTTTCTTTAAAAAAAAAAAACTAACTTCATCAATCAATTTTCAAAAAATAACAAAAATTAAGTTTCTTACATTAAGAAACAATTTTTTCGTCAGTAACAGTGCATCACTTTATTATAAAACAATACTTTGAAATACAAGAAAATTAAGTTAAAAATATGCATGCTCTACATCTTTGCAAAATACACATATTGTACAATTTAATTTTAAAATATTTAATTACATTCAGGTCCCTTATGAATGGGCTACTTAGGATATGATACTGACCAATTATCTGGACTTCTAAGGATTTGCTAACATCTACTTATTATAATATGATAATAGTACTTAATAGTTTATCAATAATTTCAAACAAAAATATCAGTCATTTCAAATAAAAATGTATAGTAGTTTTTGGTAACTCCTCAATATGAGAACTGTCAAATCTTAATATTAATACTTATAATGCATAACTTACTGAACATGATTTGAGGTGGGCTTTGGAAGTTTTTATTCCTTAATAAACCAAATAAGGTTTGTAATATGCAGGTCGTATGTGAAAACAAATCTCTCTTACCCAATAATGTAAATCCTAAATGCCCATCAAACCAGTGTGTTACTAATTAGATATAGGTGGAGTATATTAAGTACTTAGTAGATAAACAATGAATTAAGTATATTACTGCAGTGCCACATACTGTGAAGTATTTGATATTTGTTCATGGTGGATTCTTAGATCTCAGGTCTCCAAATCATAAAAATTTTCATCCAAAACATATTCATCTTCTTTTTTTATTTCTATATCACCCATTTTGTCATCAAAATTGTCAGAGAAATGTGACTTTATATGTGCAACTAAATCAGATTTCTTCTCAAATTTAATACCACATTCAATGCAAGGCATATTCACAACCATGCACTCATGACTTTCTTCATGTTTATCAAGTTTGTCCTTCTTGGTGAATTTCTTATCGCACTGGCTACATGAAAAGGGCTTCATACCAGAATGGAGAGCAGCATGACGGTCTAATTCCCTCTTTCTTGGGAACTTTTTAAAGCAAATTTTACATTGAAAGATTCTAGAACTCATGTGAGCAATAGAAACATGTGTTTTGTATGAATCTAAAGAACTAAATCTCTTAGGGCATTGGTGACATTTTATATTTTTGGGTCTATTTTTATTTGCTACAGTTGATTTTTTTGGTGGTGAATGATGTGTTGGTTTACTTGCAGTTGAATTCTTCTGTACCTTCATAAAACTACTTTCTCCAGATATGTGGTCTGGGACTCTAGGTAAGTCATATTCAGTATTTGATGAATCTGGATGGTGTTGAATGGGAGAGGTTATGAGATTACTAAAAGGATTTACACTCACAACCATATCATGGGAATCATTTTCATTGTCATATTCTGCTTTTTCAGGGCTAATAGGGCCATGTCTCATCTCATGCTTGATTAATTTATCTCGTCTACCAAATGTAAGTGGACATTTTCGACAAGCATATGGCTTCATCCCAGAATGTACTAGCACATGCCGCTGTAAATCTCCTTTGGCTACAAAACTTCTTGGACAAAGAGGACATACATGTGGCTTGTGTCCCGCATGAATACGTAGATGTTTACTTAAATTTGTGTTGCGAGAGAAGCTCTTTAAGCAATACTGACATTGATATGGCCTTATGCCAGTATGTACAATAGAGTGTTTTCTCAAATCAGAACGTCTACCAAAACATTTATCACATTCAGGACAATGGTAAGGTTTATCATTGCCATGCACTTGTTTACTATGTTGCACATATTGACTTCGCTCAGCAAAAACTAAACTACATTCAATACACTTGAAAGGCAGATTAGGGTCATGATAATTTACTTCATGCTCCTTACACTTCTCTTGTGATATAAAAGCTTGATCACAGTATTGACACATATACACATTTTTGAAGAATGATTCTGTTATTGGTTCACCATCTGGTGTATTGTCCCGCTCTGCCACCTCCTGCTCTGCAGGCTCCAAATTCTCAGATTCTTCTGAAGAGTCATAATCAAGACTTGGGTCAACAACCATCACCACACTATCCTCAACAATATAGTCTTCTGGTTTGGGTGGTTTTGTATCCTGGCTGTAGTGGTAATCATTAAGTTCAGATGAATTTGAGTTATCCAGTTCATTCAAACGTGTGGTAATCTGTCTTAACCGGGCTTCATTTTGTATGCACAGGTGCTTAAACTTCGAACATTTATCCAGTTTGAACAAACATCTGAAGCAAATTCTTCCAGGGAGGCCATCATTAGGATCTATCTGTAACAACACACAAAAAAATAAGAATTGGGACGGATCTTATATCATCTGCAAGTATATTAGAACAATTTTATATAAATAGAAAGAAAATATACAAACTTGTAACTCGAAACATTCTGCTATTTTAGAGGTTAAAGAAACATTGGATTCATCGTCAGGGACAGCTGTGAATATTGACGTAGTGAGCGCACTTTTGTTCAGACACAATCGACATAGCGTGTGGAAATTAGCAATTATGTAGGAATCTTCCATTTTGTGCACAACTCTACATAGAATCGGAAACAATTTAAGAGTCTCAGAGATTACTAATATGACAGGATATTGACTTTATATTGTTTTTATTATTTCAAATTCACTTTAGGAACACTGATTGTAAAAAAAAAATGATAGAGCTCGGATTCTTCAGCCGTCAGCTGCGCGACTACGCAACCGCTCGATTCGAAGGGACAACTGGGGCGATGTCCGCCAGGGCTGCGCTAGCGGAATGTCTTACGGTAGTCACTGCCTGCTGTGTCATACAGACAGGTCATGAAAACTTTTATTAAAACGTAACGTTAAATCTATTTATTTCTATAGAAATTAACAAAAAAAACTATTAAACACTCATTTTGATCATGCTTCTACAACAATAAATTCAAATTTGAATCAATTTCACCAAAACCGCGCTTTTTTGGCAGAAAAATTGAACTGTTTTTATAAACTGCAAAACTACAAAACAATTCCATGATTGGCCACTTTATAACAGTGAAATAAATTTACCAATCAAATACTTCCTTATTTTACATTTAAGAAGATTAAATTAAAAGAAAACGCTTTAGTATTGCCAGTCTTGAAAACATTTTTCACGGTCATGTGGTCAGGCGGTTTGATTTTGATTTAAAATTTTCTTATTTGTAAGAATTTTAATATAGCAATAAATCTCTAAAAATACGCATTTAATTACAAGGTATTTGTTAATTTTTTCTAGTATATGAGAAATAGAGTATGATATTTTAATAAATGTTATGGGTTGCCATTTAGGACCATCCAGACCAGTTCTAGTTATGTTCATACCGAACATGAAGTGAATAAATCAGTAGATAGTCTCTAGCCATACAGCCACACAGCGTATTCACGACGCTACGGGTCGTTGCTCATGTATAATGGATATGAAGTATGGTTTTCTAATGACATCTGTCGGTTTCCGGGTTGATAAACGACACAACCAACCTTAATTAATATGTCCCTTTGCCTTAGATTATATGGAGGTTTAGATACCGTTATTAATACAAAAAGCATAATTCTCTATGTATGAAGCCACTTTTTGTTTGCTGCTGCGTAAGTCAACGTCGCGCACCACCCGCTTCGAGTGTAAGGACAAGAACCGTCCTTGTGTGCGTGACGGTTTTAAGCTAAAGCTCCCCTCCCCAATTAGATGTCAAGTAATGTCAATGTGAAGTCTATGTATGAGAGAGAACTGCAAAGTTAAGTTTGATTTTGAAAAAACTTTCAAAACCTTCAAGGGTCGATTTAGAAGAAATACGTAGTTCATCTGACGTACTACAAAACAAAGTATGCAAGAAGGATGGTTATGTTTTGGGGTGTATGTATGAAGGTTTGTATCGACGTATTTTTCTTTGTCACCCATATAATATTATACATGTGGTCGAGTATTACTTTGCCAAGTACACCAAAAGTATTACTTTATTTAGATTTTTCGGTAATCTCGCTGCTACTTATCCGTTATCCAGTTGGTCACAATGAATATTGGCCGTGATTGTAGTGTTAGATGGCAACAGCTCCCAGTAAATTCCGTTTATTATTTAAATGACACTGACTCTGACACGAGTGAAACAGTTATTTTAAGTGTGTGGTGGGGTCACACACTTAAAAGAACTTTTTTACTCGTGTCAGATTTTGGCGTCGGTACTCCTGCTTCTCCACTCTTACTCGAAAAAATTATGTACATAACCCACTTTTCATCCCCCGTAATTACATCCCTCAGCAACTCATTGGTACGATGATAACTATGTAGTTCTATGCACACGTTAGCTCTCTTCTGAAGTTGAAACGGCACCAACTCATGTGGCAACTTTTCTAAAGCGTGGAGTTGTTTTTCTACTGCAGTATGGGAACACTGGGATCCATTTCTATGAGTATTTTTAACTTATCTACATCTATTGTAGGAGGTCGTTCTAGATGAGGTTCATCAGATAGGTCATAATTCCCATCCTTAAATCTTCTGAACCAATGTTTGGTGGTATCGTAAGAGAGCACGCCTTCACCCATCGTTGCACATATATTGCGCACTGCTTCAGTCACTTTTCGATTTAAGCGAAATTCGTGAAGTAATATCAGCCGAAGTTTAGTAGTAGTTTTACTATAGTAGTTTTACTATTCGAGATCCAGTTGTCAACTGATCTGACATACAACTCTTACTTTATTTATATACTACTCCAAGAAATTCGAGATAGTTCTATAACGTTTTAGAAAATGATCGAAAAAAGTGGCGGGTTTATTAGTAACCAACCTAATATATATTTTGCCCTAGTATATATTATAGTGTAGCATATCTAGTATAGGAGCCTAAAAGTCTTGATAGATTAAAACATGCAGGATGTCATTTGAATCGACCTTATAGTGATAGTGACACAGGGTATAAAATATCTATTAAGGGGAGAGCGGGGAGGGAAAAGAAAGGGGAAGTTGTGGCTCCGGAAATCTCACTAATTTCGGGGAAATGCAACGCAAGCATTGCTTAAGAACCCGTTTTCTGTGAGGCCGTTGTATCGTACCGGTTGAGCCGTCCTATTCGTGCCTAAGTATGACTCTACCACTGTGAAAATATACTTTTCTTAAATGTAACGAATATATTAGTTTTTTGGTAAATCGTGTAAAACAACGAAAAATTAAGTTAAATAAAATAATCATCAGGACTCGAACCGGGGTAATCTGGTTACGGGACCGCCTTATTTCCCACCTGACCTATTACAGCCTTATAGATAGTGGCGAAATTTACCTTCGTATACTAATGATATTGTAGCAGTTTTTCATTGCCTGAAAACACGGATAAAACGACTTTTTCTAAAACTGAAACCTAGCTAGATCGAATTATCGCCCCCCGAAACCCCCTATATACTAAATTTCATGAAAATCGTTGTAGCCGATTCCGAGATTCCAATTATATATATATATACAATAATTGCTCATTTAAAGATATAAGATTCCAAAACCCCTGATACTGACACTGAACTAACATATAAGTTTAACAAATTGTTTATAAACGCACTCATTCGCAAATATACACACTTCAATCCTGTGTGTCTTCAAGTACCTTGGAGGTTTTAAGGATCGGTGAGTGAGCAAGTGACAAACTAAGAATTTTGAATAGTTCTAAAGCTTCAAGAGGTATACTGTTAAAAGTTATTTGTAGTTTTATTAGATACATAGTAGTTACTTTGCTTACGGAACTTTCGATGCGAGTCAAACTCGCACTTTTGCGGTTTCTTTAATAATAATACAACAAATTATTATACAGGCATAGAAATTAAATAATATCAGTAAACCTAAAAGTAAATAAAAAATGAAATAAATTAGTAGAAACGTTTGTGCATTTATATTTCAATAAAACATCCAAATTTACATGTGTATTCAACGGCCCAATACAATATTGGAATATTGAATACGTAACTGAACTACTCTGCATACGATGCACAGTTTCGCACATACGTGGAAGTAATGCACGATTGCGATGCTTCATCGAAGGCCAAGCCACGCTCACAGCTCAAGAGTCGGGGATATCCTCTTTGACACGCTATATACAGGCTGCATTGATTTTCGTATCTATAATAACAAAGCATAGAAATATTTTATCGTTGCTGAAAAAAACGAAGGGTACAACCTAGATAGAATGAGTCTACTTAAAAACTTAAATATAAGTGTTCTTACTTGTATTTGTAAATGATATCTGTGGCAACACCATACTCATCAACCGGGGGATCAGGGCAAGTGTATTCCTTGAATACTGAAAGAAGAATTTATATTTAGTATGCACAATTATTAGCTGTAACTATATCATTTAAAAAATATATTTTACCTTGAGGGTTGCATTGTGGCACATTAGCTACCCAATCGCAACTTTCAGTGGTTGGGTTGAAAACTAGGCCAGCTGGACAATTCATGACGGTTGCTACACCTACGTTACACATAATGTATTTACTGCAGTCGCCATCATTCATTGAAAACAGTCCATATTGCTTGGGACAGTGCCTGGGTGGTCTTGGGTACTCTGTAAAGTTAAATACAATATTTTTACGTTGAACATTTACTACGACTATAAAACTTAACACCTTATCAAAATAAAATGCCCACTTTTCCCGGTTACACCGCTGCACTGAACCTCCGAGGAATAAACACATGGGTACTCATAATATTTCGCAGCAGGGTTAAAATAAAGACCGTCAGGGCAAGAAAACTTTGTCGCGTTATTTTGCTGAAAACAAAAAAGATTCGTTTATACATTATTACAACATTTTATTTAAATTACCATTGACAAAGTAATGAATTTAACAGTTACTTACCTGGCATAGAATATAAGTGTCGCACTCATTATTTATTGCATAGTATCCATTTCCCTCCTTACAAATGATGTCTGGTTTAAAAGAACCAGGTCTTTCTGAATTAGATACACTGTTTAGAGGAAACCTAGTCGTAGTTTGCGCCGTTGCGATAATCGGGTACTGAGTAGGTGGTGGAGTATACCAATCATAAATAGGCTGCCGAATTATAGTAGGTTTAGTAATAAGTGGAACATGAGTAGATGCAATGACTGGCGGAACCTTTTTCATATGATGCGTCGATGAGGTAATCGGATATTGGGTGATAGGTTGACTATGGCGCCCATAAGCTGGTTCCCGAATAGGGTTAGGCCTAGGTAAAAGTGGGGGTAAAACTGCAGGTTTTGGTTTAATAGCTACAGGTTTCCATGTTGAATCTCGGACTGCAGCAAAACTCACTTGTGGTCTTCGCTTTACTGGATAATAGTGGGTCGGGTATGTAATTTCTACTTCGGGTTCGAAAGTAGTTTCTGTTTGATGAGTAGATAACTCTGGCTCAGGTTGAACAACTTGTTCGGATTCTGGTGAAGTCCCCAACTCTGAATCTGATATCTTAGACGAAAGGTGCAGATCATTTTGTTCTGGTCCTTGAGGGGCTTCATATAAAAATGACGGAGATGCAGAAACTTCTAAGGGGTTAAGGGCAGGAAACACTGGTTGTTGAAGAGCAGTACTTCGAGAAGATTGGGAAGGTGCAATTACTTGTATTATTACATGAGGGTCATACACAATTTGAGAGGTGACTGTTTCTATGTGCGTTATGTTTGATTTACTGGCAGTAGTAATTGGTGTTGTTTTGTTTTGTATTGAAGTTGATTCAATTGGGTGTGATTTTATAGTTATCGGTGGTTGTGAGGCTATAAATTCTACAGGTTGAGGGGTCGCATTTCTAGGTGGTACAAAAGCAGAAAATGATTCAGGGATGGACTCAGCTTTATGCAGAAGTAGTGGTACAGTTGTGTATGTATCTATAACTGCTTCGGTCTTTGGATCAATCTCAGGGTTGGATACAAATGAAAATTGTTCTGGAGTAGGTAAATTTGGTTTTGATTGAAATTCCGATTCTGGTTTTGGATGAGCAGATGTTTCTGGTTCTAGTTGAGGAACTAGCTCTGATTCAACTATGCTCTCAGATTTCGGTGCATATAAAGGGGGGTTCGTTTTAGGTTCAAGCTCTTCGTATATCATTGTCGTTTCTAGTGTAGAGATAATATGTGCTGGAGGCTGCAAGTTAGCAGTTCCATTGACTTGAACAAAGGTAAGAGCTGGTTGCTGTATCGCACCTGTAGGTAATAATTGAGTCTTATCTAGTGCAGGCTGGGAAACAGGGTTTAAAGGCAGCTGAGGAATTGTAATGAGTTGTATTCTAACAGGAGGCGCTGGAATGTCTTGTGTTTCAGTGTCTGTAAATGGCATGATAGGTTCAATAACTACTGAGGGTTGAGTTTCAGCAACTACTGGTGTTTGGAAAGCAGTCACTACTGGTGGTCCAGTGACAGCATTTACTGATGACGAATCTAAAGTGTTAGATATAATGTGAGGGGTTACAACTACTGGGTCTGGTGATGGTGGTATCTTGAAAGCTGATCCTTGATCAATAGTAGATGTGTTCATAAGTTTTGGTGCAGTATCTATTCCTTCAACTGATTCTGAACTAAGCTCTAGAACAGGCACGTATGTAATTTGTGGTCTCAGTTTTATTGGGTATGACAACTTTCCAGATGTAGGAGAACTTTGGGTGGATTGTAGAATTGACTCTGCGTTGGGTTGAGACACATGCTTTTGAGCAGGTAAAGGGTCTATTTTTGGCTTCGCTTGTGGTTGTGATATTGGCTCAGGTTCAAGTATGACTTCAGGCTTTGAAACAAAAGAAACTGATTTTTTTTCAGATTCAACTACTACTGGATATGCCTTTGGTACAGAAACTGCGACATTTGGGACAGCTGTGAGTAGAGAGTTAATGACTGCCGGTGGTACAGGCGTCTCAGGTACTGATGTTTGAACAGATGTGTTTAGAGGTGAACGGGAACCCGATATTAATTGTATTACTACTTGAGGAGCAGAAACTATTGACATTTGAGAGGAAGGAATCACTGCTGGTTGAGAGGCAGAAATTTCAGATGATTGAGCTTTAACAACTGATGTCGGTGGAAGGGCAACTCCTATTGATGTTCGTGTAGCCTGTTGCTTGGGTCTAGGCCCTTGTCTAGATGGACGCGGTAAAATAAATGGTCTACGACGGGGGATGTATGATGGACCTGATTGAGTTGTTATGTCAAGTTGAGTCGTTTTAGGAACTCCTGCAGTTGTTGCCGCTGGTCTTGAAGGTGGACTAACCATTGTAGTTGAAATGAAAATGGACTGCGAACTATCACTGAATTGTGGAGGCGGTGGATAAGTTTTTTGATAACGAACTTTAGATGTACCATAGTATTCGACTCCGTCATTTCCTCGTTCTGTTACTGTAAGAATTTTTAATTAGTCAATTAGGTAAGTACTATACATTTATCATTATAGATTAGTAATTTGTTCAAAATAATTTGTTTTGACAATTTTATACGTAGATTTTATGTTAAAATCTAGATGATTCTGGCATTTACTTGAGAAGCAATAATAATACTTGAGAAGCGAAGACAGACATTGGGAAGGCTAATAAAATACTCTTAACTGTCACTGTTGTGAAGATTAAAATAAAACTGGCTATCCCAAATGACACTTTAACTCATAAACGTTACTTTAAAAATATAAAAAATAAAAAGTATGTCAAACTTTCAAAACAAAAGATTACAAAAGGCTGTTGTGTATCGTGATTTTTTGATAGGCTTTTACCTTTGATGAAATTTTAATTTAAAATAAAAAAATCAATATCATTTATTTCAACTGAACGAGTCATAGATAAATTATACATATATGTATATGCATATAATAAATAAATTATAATATATATCTCTAACCATATAAAATATATGACATACCTACAGCAAATGGCAGCGAAGAAAATAATTAAATACATATTTTAGAAGCTATGTTTTATCATCTTTTTAAAAGCTGCCATAGGTTGAAACCGTCTTATGAATAACGGTAATGCGTTTCATTTTTGACAACAAAATTTTCACATTATTTTTCATGAGTACCTACAACGTAAATAAAATTTCTTTGCTTCCGAAATAAAATGGCTTCCTATTCGCCAGCGTCGTAATCTGCGAGCACTAACTTATCTTTTCTCGTTTCTTAACTCCCCATCTCCCCCTTCCTATTTAACTCCCTACCTTCGTTTCTTGTGCTCTAATCACGATAGAAACCTTCGTTCCATAAACTATAAACTTCTCTTGTGTCCCCCTAATCACTCAGACTTTGTGAACTCCTCGTTCTACGTGCAGTCAGTTCTTCTCTGGAATGCTCTCCCGCTCGAAATCAGGATGTCCACTAATCGCTTTATATTTAAAAGAATCTCCTCAAAAATCAGAAAATCTCCTTCAAAACGAATTGGCAGAATTGTCGCAGCGTTAGCATATGATTCTTGAATGATTGTTAAAACTTTTATTGTATATATATATATATATATATCTCCATTTCCCAAGTGCATAAAGACTTTTTAATAAATAAATAAATAAATAAATACTAAATATTATAAATAAAATAAATATTCTTGTTTATTTTTTAACTTTTAATATTTGACTTACTTATTTTGTTGACTATATTATTATTATTATTAATTAAAATTATGTAGATGTAGATCCACTTCAGACTGAAAAATATTTTATACACCTGACCGGTAGCATATGAGGAACTATGAAATATTGTATATTACATTGTCCAACCCTTTACTCATAGTCATGCATATAAAAGATTATTATATTCCAATGTATGTTTGTATAATAAAACAAGAAATGTTATTATACAAACATACATTAGATTTTTAATAGAAAAAAAGAAAACAAAATATATTTAAAAATATACAAAATAGTGTCCAGTAATCCCATGGGACAAGTTCAATCAAGGTCTTTATTTTAACCCACTAGTCCCGTCGTGTCGTCGCATGATGATCAATTATGACTAAAATAATAAATAAATAATATAAAAAAAAAAACTTAAAACCGCTTTCATTGAAAACCAAACTAAAAAATGGTAAATAAATTTTAAAAATTTTCTAAATTTGTAATATAAATTAAGTATAGTGTAAATGAGATAAAAAAAAGGTAAAAAAGCGTCGGGTGCTTTTTAAGATATTATCAAAATGATAATCCTTCTTCTCATCTGTCAATAAATTATTTATAACTATTGACATCACGCGCGCCTGGGTGGTCCTGGTGCGCCTGGTAATTTTCCTTCTTGGTCTTGGCGCAAAGACACTACTAGCTTCAGGAAACAAAAAATTGCTAATGCTGATTATCCTAGTAAGGATAACGGGTCTCACTGTTTTAAATATTGAATTGTCTCACTGTTTTAAATATTGAAGTGTGAATTGTCTTGATAAGTATCCCAAATTTCGTGTTTATCCGACGTTTTGAAGGGGATCAAAATCATGTTCAAAGTTTCCGTTACATACTCACATAGTATGAAGCTAATAAAAATTCATTAGTATGAAGCTAATAAAAGCGTGTTAAAATATGATATCTATAAATTATTTATTAAATTACATATTTACGTGCTTGTCCTGCCTTACATGTGCTAGGCCTGCTGTATTTTTAAAGCAATAATATTTTGAACTTCAAATAGGTAAAGTCTACAGTAAAGATGAGCAAGAGAACAAATATTTACGGTTTATACGAGTACACTTAAGGTGCGACAGAGATGACTGTTACCCAAGTAGTATTATAAGTATATTATATATATATCTATACAAATAAGAAAATACCTCTAAATGTGTTGCTAAGCGCAACTACAGAATGGCTGGACTTATTATGAATTGTTTTATCTTTAAATAGTCGTAAAAGTTTGAGGAAGGTTTTTATGAGGAGTAATTTTAGAATAGTCTAGTTGTAAATAATGATTTTTACATTTTTGTCGTGTACTCAATCGGGCGGTCTGGCCTGAAGTTAAGTTTACGTTGCACTGAGACTGCGCGATAGGAAACAGGCCATGGTATCTTAATACTGCTGTTCAATATTTATTGATTGATTTATTTATTTAGTTATTTAGATACATTTACAATATCATTACAGGAAAACTCCCAAGGCAATAGTACAAGCTTATAACTAATTATATTAAATAATTATATATATATTTAACAATTAATAAGAATAAAAATTATGAACATACATGTCAGAAATAATGCAATTATTTACATGTCAGAAATAATGCTAATATAAAACGGATGCGTCAATGATCTATAATAAATAATAAGGATATCGCCGCTTGCGCCGCAAATTTCTGACGGAAAACATAAAGTGAATATAAGTATAACTACTAAAAGGTCTATTTAATAAAAGCATATCGTTAATTTTCAGTCTGTTTTGACTTGCGTCAAGTTTTACTCTAATACAATTTTTTTTTATAAAATGTATAATGAAACTTACCACACATCACCAGAGGCAGTAGACACAACAAGGACGATCGAAGCATCGTCAGTACTTTTTTATATCCAAGGTGCTTTCGATTTGAAAGAATTGACTTCACTGTAACTAAAATACCTAAGTCACTTCTTTACTTATAGACCAATATAAATGGAATTATAATTAAGTAATGAACGTTGATTACGTGCGTAATTAATGTTGTGGTAAAAAAAAAATGAGTTTATTAATCGCTTGGATAAAAAGTATTTATGACTGTAAGATTATGTAGTACAAACAAAAGTTCTTTTAAACAATATTTGCTAAATTTAACAAACTTTCGCTCAGAACTGAATATGACAAAAATTTAAAAAACTATGTACATACATACAGCAAACACAAACAAAACAAACACAACAAAAGTCACAAGCTGACGGGGAAAATATAGTGATCAAGCGGGCTATATTTCAGTATGATTCAGACGATGCGGTGCGAAACCACGGCCTCACAGAAAACCGGTTGTGAAGCAACTGCGTTGCATTTCCCCAAAATTAGTGAGGTTTCCAAAGGCCCAACTTCCCCTTTTCTTTTTCCTCATCCTACTCTCTTTCCCTTCCTCGCATACCGCGGCGGGCAGCGCACTTACGACTCCCGAATTGTAGGTGTCTATGAACGTCGGTTGTCACTTACTATAAGGTGACCCGTCTGTTCGTCTGAGTGAACGACGGAAACTGACTGAAAAAATACAGTCTGAGTCCCTTATGGACTATGTTTCTGCTCAGTTCTGCATCCTCCGTTATTGTGCTTACTCTCTTTTATGTTAGAGGGTTTGGTGTTAGGCTATCGGTTGCGAAGAGGTATATATAACCTTCTAATCATGAATTATTTTCAAATTGTTTCCTTACAGCAATTTTTAACGTGTAAGATTACTAGAGGTTTTTTAAATATATTATATGCATTTTTATTATATGCAAGTGACAACCGTCCATAGAAACCTGCCACTTAGGAGTCGGCAGTGCGTTGCCGGCTTTAAAGTAACTGAAGTCTTTATTAAATATATTATTACGGTATTAAATCTAAAAGAAGCTGTCAGATTCCACACACCTTAGATGTCTTTCTGGAAATGAAACATGACTGTCTTTTTGGCCTAGTTATGAAAGAGCTCGTGGGTTCGATTCCCCCCTAGGATAAATTACAATGACGCAATTTATTTAAGTATGTTCATCAGCAGTTTGGTTAGCATAGTCCAAGCTCTACTTAGTTTGGAATCAGACGGCCGTGTGTGGGATGTGCGAATTCAAAAAAAGTATGTGAAGAAATGTCACTGGTTAAATGTACGCTTCTTTGACCGCCTAAAAAAGTATTAAAAGTCTTTAGGCAGGTAATAATAAGGTGCTGGCCATACTTGTCTAAGTATGCAAAATAAGTTAGACTTCGTCTGGACTCAGATTAAATTGGATTTCTTGGTTCCCATACGAAAGGTTCCCTATTTCCCTATACTCGTGTTTAAGTTTTAATATACACATTACGAACTTTTGCAAACAAATTCTTTGTTAAACTAGGTTTTGTGATAAGGCAATTTAGACAATTTTAAAACAGAAGCACTGTTCTAGTTCCTTAATCTAGGACCTATGATTGAATGTGTTCAGCGAAAATTTGCACGATTTTAATATAAAAGATGTATTTACTATTAATACTATCCTATCTTGTATCCTTTTCTCTTTGTGTCAGGTTTAGTAGGCCTAAACACCCTTTCATTGCTACGTAAGTGTGCTATATTAGTACATTACTATTGAATAATAAAATTGATAATTCAAATACTTTGGCTCATTATTCGTTGTCAGTACCGAACCAGTCACCGCACGACGGTTGACTGTGAAATTTTGCGCCTTATAGGTTATTACTTATTTACTTATTTTTCCCTGCCTATCAGTTACCTTACTTTAATAGCTTAATTTTAGTTTATTAAGTTTTAGCAACATAATAGCACATGATGAAATAGTTTTTTTATTGTATAGTATATGTATATATTATACACAAAATCTTGTAATACCTATCTGGTGACTCAAATGAGTGTCCACGGTGACAATGTATGTAGTGA
The DNA here is from genome assembly GCA_947561695.1 of Tyria jacobaeae. NCBI lineage: Eukaryota > Metazoa > Arthropoda > Insecta > Lepidoptera > Erebidae > Tyria > Tyria jacobaeae. The sequence goes on along the minus strand of OX387208.1, from coordinate 9,102,030 downwards.
TCTATAATTTTAAATAATTTTAAAATAAGACCATTTCATATAATTGTTGAGCAATTTTATGAAATATATAAATTTAATTTCAATTTGAAATAAAATTGTCAATACGAACACCAATTACCAATATCAATACCAAATAATGCCATGTTACTGAAAATTGTATTATTTATAATCAATGCATGGTATATATAATTATTCCTAAAGCACCTAATAAATATTTTTATAGTTATTTAATATGTTGATAACGCTTTTTAAAATATTTCTTTATGATAGTTAGCTGACGATGTCGACAAGCAAGTGTATTTGGTTATGAAAATGCAAATGTGTACATTTTTTAAAACCCTGACACTTTAAATGATATAACATTACAATTAATTATAAAATACAAAAATTGTATGACTGGTTTTTTTTTCCAAATAGCTGTGAATTAAAGTCTGATTGTCGTATGTTACGCTTTTCCATAAGTATTCAACCATACATCATGAAACTGGAATACAAATAGAGTAGACACATTTCAACCTGAAGAAAAGAAAATTATAGAGTGGCTGAAAAATACTAGAAAGTAGTCAAATTAAAGGGGAAATAAACGGTTTCGGTTGTCTTTGTAGACAAGTTCCATCAGTATTCAGTATTAAGTCCTAAGGTAATTTATTATAGGTAGTCTGCTTAAATGAAAGACGTAGTGCTTCAACGTCACTTAAACTCGAATAGGTTTGTCATCGGCCTCCATCGACATAGGTAGTAATACGTAGGTAAACAAGATTTGACAGAATTATACTGTTTCAATTCAGATATCTATTTGTACATTTTTAGTGCAGGTGCAGGTGGTCTCACCCGTGAGCATGGTCGGTGCAATTCCAACGAAACTTCGGGTATACAAATGTATTGCACTTTATAAAATATTTTATCGGGATTAAGTCCGAGTTACACATTTAAAGAGCAAACATACACATTTTTTTTTAGTTTTTTAGTTCTATAATGTATTAATGCTATTAAAGAAGAGTATCAGAGACTTCTTTTTTCTTGTTCTTTTAACGATTTTGCTAGAAAGAGGGTTACGTTTTTGGGTGTTTTTATTTATTTATTTATGTTGGTAATTGGACTTACAGTTGCCCAATACGTACAACGAGCCACCATAACATTACAATAACTTAAGTATAGTGTACATAATTTAACAATAATTTAAGAAAAAAAAAAAATGTCAACTTCTGGATAGAAGGCAATCAAGGAGTTGAGCAGTGAAATTGCCTGACTCGTAGGCGCCGCGAGCGCAGTCGCGTGTACTGGACGGAATTCAGATTGGAAGGGTTTTAATATGGAATTTTTGGAAAGTTACTTAATTGAGACTGAATAAGGCATTCAAGGACTTTGGATAGGAAGGGTAAAGACAAGGTAGTAATAGGTTTTAGTTAAAACAAAAGTGAGGTATTATCTGCAAACAACACTCTTTCGTAACGGTTCTTAACAAGATGAGGTAGATTTTTTTAAATATAAAAAAGTCCTAGTATAGAATCCTGTGAAACCCATGTTAACCGCAGAACCGGATATCGACTTTCTGAATCTTATTACTAAGATAAGAAGTAAGAAAATCCAGTGCCTTGTTTCTAATACTGTATTGGGATTTAATTTCCTGCTCGGAGTTACATGAACAACACAACACTCTATAGGGCCTGAATACTCACATCACATCATCATGGGAGATTTTAACACCGACCTCCTTGCACTCAACTCTCCACGAACACGTAATCTTCTTCAAATCGTTCAATCTACCAGTCTCCATGTCCTGCCCCTTCAAGCAACGCATCACAACATCGAGCATCAGGATACCTGGCTGGACTTGATACTAACCTCTGCTCCTAACCTTATCTCCTCCCATGGCCAATATCCTGCTAGCGGTTTCTCCCATCACGATTTGATCTTCCTTTCCTATGCCCTGAAACCACCTAAACCCCCTCCCAAAATTCTTCATGTCCGAAGTTATGGACGCATGGATGTCAAAAAACTATGTGCTGATGCTTCTGAAATAGATTGGAAGAGTGTAGCAGCAGTCACCAACGTTGATGACAAGGTCAGAATTTTTAATGACAAAATTGTTAGGTTGTACGACACACACGCTCCTGTTAGGAAGGTGAAATTAAAGCGTCCACCGGCACAATGGATGACGGAGGAGGTGAGAATTGCCATGAGACGAAGAGACCAGACTTTTCTGCGGTTCAAGCGGGATCGTTCTGAAATTAATTGGAACCTTTTTAAGGTGGCTAGGAATCGGTGTAATCAGGTGATACGCAACGCAAAACGCCGACACATCCTTCAACACATAGAGGCTTCATCCCCTACTTGTATCTGGAAGTTTCTAAAAACTCTGGGTATCGGCAAACAACATCATCCAGTAGTTCAAAAGACAATCGGTTTGAATGACATCAATCGACATTTCACATCCACAACTCACCTAGATCATCAAACCAAATGTCAGACCTTAAGCTATATAGGTAGTTTAACAAGTCCCACTACTGACGCATTTACTTTTTCTCCAGTTCCTCCTGAGGATATTAAAAAGATTATCCTGTCCATTCGCTCCAATGCCGTGGGCTGTGATGGCATCAGTCGACGCATGGTTGTCCCCATCCTAGATCATATTATCCATGTCATTTCCCATAAAATCAACTTTTCCCTTGACTCTGGAACCTTTCCCTGCCTCTGGCGTAAAGCTTATATCATACCTCTGCCCAAAACAAGTAACCCTTCTCTTCCACACCACTTTCGTCCTATTTCTATTCTCCCCTTCCTGTCTAAAGTTCTAGAGGCTTGTGTAAACAAGCAGCTTTCGCAATTTATATTTCGTCATAATCTCCTGAGTCCGTTACAGTCTGGTTTTAGGCCCGGCCACAGCACCATGTCCGCTCTCCTAAAAGTGACTGGCGATATTAGAGAGGGTATGGATAACACTAAAGTTACCGTCTTAGTCCTGGTTGATTTCTCGAATGCCTTCAATACCGTCAGTCACGAGGTCCTGCTATCCTTTCATATCTTATGATCTCCTCAGAAGCACTGGAATGGTTCTCGTCTTATCTTCAGGGACGCCAGCAGTGCGTTCGGGTGGATGACTCGTCATCAAACTGGACTGATCTCTGCAGCGGCGTCCCTCAAGGCGGTATATTATCTCCCTTACTATTTTCTTTATTTATTAATCAGTTAACGCCACACCTTCAGTGTCCGTATCACCTGTATGCTGATGACCTGCAGATATACTCCCAGAGTAGGGTTGAATACTTATCAGAGGCCATTGATAAGGTAAACAAAGATTTGGAAACTATAAGATCCTGGTCGTCGAGATTTGGATTATCAGTAAATCCAACCAAATGTCAAGCGATCGTCGTAGGAAGCAAACCAATGATGGGCAGGCTCGACACTGGAACTCTCATACCAATAGTCTTTGATGGCTCACCTATATCTGTGAGTTCAGCAGTTAAAGACCTAGGTTTGTTTATTGACTCGACCCTGGATTGGCGGGCCCAGGTTACACATGTGAGTCAGAGAGTCACTGGTGCTCTCCGAACGTTATACCGTCTCAAAAACTTCCTCCCTATTAAAACAAAAACTTCCTTAATGCATTCCCTAATTATTCCCATGATTGATTATGGCGATGTGTGTTATTTTGACCTGAATGCAGACCTTCTCAACAAACTAGACCGTCTTCTGAATAACTGCATTCGATTCATTTTCAATCTTCGCAAGTATGACCATGTCTCTGCTTTACGTTCCCAATTGAAGTGGCTTCCTATTCGGCAACGTCGCAGTTTGCGAGCACTAAATTTTCTATACACCTTCTTGAACTCCCCGTCTCCCCCTTCTTACTTAAGCCCCTACTTTAAATTTTTGTGCTCCACTCATGACAGGGACCTTCGTTCTTCGAACAATTTGCTCCTCTTATGTCCTCCCCACACACAGCTCTAACTTTGTCAACTCATCTTTCTTCGTGCAAGCAGTTCTTCTATGGAATGCGCTCCCTCTTGAGCTTAGAATGTCTGAAAGCCGTTTAACGTTTAAGAACAAAGTACGTGAACTTCTCCTCGCTGAATTAGCAGAATAACCACAATGCACTTGACTGTATACCTATTTATAAGTGTATGTTAGTATATACAATATATATATATATATTCTTCATTATATATTTTTATGTATGTGTATATTTGTTATGTATTTGTATATATATATGTAACTATAGTTGTTTTAAAATACATTTACAATACAGTAAATTCCAGATGTCTGCACCTACCTTATCGCTTTTCTTCACCACCTCAAGGTTGACTGGTAGAGAATGCCCTAGGCATTTAGTCCGCCTTTGTACACGTGTGCATGAAGTTTTTAAATAAATAACTAAACAACACACTTAAAAGCTTTCAATAAATCGTAAAAAATATCTCGTGAAAATCCTCCCAGGCATTAAAGACAAAGACAAGACGACCCCTCGCAAACCGAACTGCTAATTACGTAACGAATTATTATTATGTTGTTATTATGGTTGTACATGTTTTGTATACCTAAGTACTAATAGTTTTACTTAATAAGCTGCATTTAAAAAGAAAGATGTTAGATTTTTCGTTCTGATAAAAAAAAAATAGTAGAGCCTCTATGCTATACCAATAAGCGGCGGTAATACCAAAGTATACGCATATTGCGTTTTCTTTTTTTTTAATTAATTCTAAAAGAACTAAGAGATCTCCATAGTGAAACCTGATGGTCGACCGAAAGGGACAATTGATAATGCTGTAAAGTATTTTGGATACCAGAAACTGATGACACTAAACTGTTTCCTTTATCTCGTAGGACATTTACACCAGTGTGGAGGGGATAAAAAGGTTTAATGTTTTTCTATAATTTAAGATTATGTGCAGTTGACATTAGGTTATATAATCTTAAATTAATATTCATGTTCCTCTCAATCATCATCATCATCTCAGTTCTATAATTGTATGTGTGTTGGAATATTACGTGACATCTTCAAGGAAAATGGGAACTACTATGAAAGAAACCGGAGTTCCAGAAGTCTCCTTTTTTAATCTCTTTTTTACAAACTTAGAGTTAGTTGGTTATTCCTTCTTTTTTATTTTTCTTTCTTTTATATTTTTTTGCAACTTCTTGTTTTCTTTGCATCAGCCAATGGTTGACACGATGAGAATGCCTTAGGCATTAAGTCCCTACCTACTAGTCCCGGACACGTGCATAAAGTGTAACAAACAAATGAAAAATATATTGTGTTCACGGAAGTGTTTGTCTATAGAAATATTTATTTAATTTTTCTTTATATTAATTTATTTTTCTTTCTCTTATTTTTGTTTATTATTGTTTTATTTTATTTTCTTTTTACTCTTTGTACACCACCATTATCTAATAATTTAGAGTATAGTCCATCAGGTTGTCTGGTAGAGATCGCAGTTTGTGATAAGACCGCCATTTGTACTCACCTATTATTATTTTGATACCTAATGTGTACAATAAAGAGTATCTATCTATCTATCTAAATAAGTTTTGTACGACCGGAGAGATAGTTTCTAAGTAACTCGTTTTGAGGGACTCTGACTCCAATACATTCCAACGTAAGTAAAAGATATAATACAGGACTGAGCTGCCTGAATTAGGAATAAAATGACAAACAGTATTAACGATCAAAGATCTTGAATCAAAAGATGAGAAATAAAATAACACTTTACTTTTCTAACGATCGGTAATTCTAAAGTTTGACGTATATTAGAGAACCATGAGATAAATAGATAGATAGAGTATTTGGAAAGCATGGCTAACCTTTTTGACGTGGTAGAGGCACGAATGGCCCGTTCGACCGGTGCGATACCACGTCTTCATAGAGAACTGGTTATGAATCCATATAATATGACAAAAAAATGTTTTAATAACAGGGTATAATTCAGCCGGATGATTTTTTTATATTTACATCTGTGTCTTTTCGAATAGTTAATCCACCAGGAAAACATTTTAAATATTTTAACACGAAACTCCTTACATTTCTTAGCAACTGACTGTCAGTTTTCTTAGACGTAGGTACTTTTTTCCTAAAATAACTAGTTAATTTTACAGGCTCCTCTAAAAATTACTAGCCTTACTCTTGAACTACGTAACTTTTACCACAAGGTGTATATTAACTTGAAAAGTTCTCATAACGCGACTAACCTAATTTTAAATGTGCTCAACTTTCACTCCTTGGCAGGAATGTATAGTTTATAGATCAATAATAATATACCAAATATTCCTTACCACAAAGTAATGAATCTGGTTATTGGAACTATACCTTTCAATGTTGTTCATTGATTTTACACGTAAAATTTTAAAACAAGATTAAAAAGGGTTTTAAGTAAGTAGCTAAGTGAGAGTGTGTAAGTGTAAGTAGTTCTAGATAAAACTATTTTGGTATTAGATGTGTAAATCGGGACTGAATCGCGATAATATATATTTTCATAAGGCACAACACTTGTTAACCCGACGACGTTTTATTGAATTGCAATAGGTGTAGGTGTAGAATTTAGACGAATAAATTGAATGGATCATCGAAAGTCAAATACTTGGCATAAGTCTTCAGCCACGCTCGAATTTACAACTGACTATCGTCGCGTGCTTGTAATATCGAAGTCATTTGTTTTGTAGCGGTAAAAACAAAACCGGTGATAATAGAGCATTATCTTGTCTGTTTTTTTCCATATCTTAGACCAGTGTAGATAAATGTAGCTAGCTTTAAAATGGGCAAAACAAAGTAAAAATTAATAACAGTAAAAGTATATTGAAGTCAAGTTACGGATATCACTCAATCGCCAGTTACAGCTGTCACTCAACCAACACAACCTGCTGTTCCTCCTCCCCAACGACAAGTCCCTGTTCTACAGAACCGGGTAGCAACTGATGAATATCGTCAGGTGGCTGATTTTTATAAAACACCCCAACCTGAGGATCCTCAAGTACCTATTGAACCTGAGGAGGAGCTTGCTACTTATGAACCGGAACCACAGCCAGAGCCGGAGACAGAGACAGAGCCAAAACCTGAGCTAGAGCAAGTGCTGGAGGCAGAGCCTGCTACTCAACCTGAACCACAATTGGCTGCTCAACCACATTCGAACATAGTTCCTGAATATAAACCAGACATGTCACCTGAACCAGTGCCAGAAATTTCACCTAAGCCCTATTCTTATCCACTAAAACTTAGACCACAAGTAAGCTTTACAGCAGTCCCACAGTCCGCACCAAAACCTTTAGCTGTTAAACCAGTACCCTCAGCTTTACCGTCACTTTTACCTAAAGCGCAACCAGTTCGGGAATCAGTGTTTGGTCGTCAGACTCCCCCTGCTACTCAATATCCGATTACCGTTTCGACAAAGCGAGCGACCAAGGTTCCTCCAGTCATAATAACCACTCCCACAACTCAGAGAATAGACTTGGTCTGCAAGGACGGAAATGGATTTTACGCAGTAGACAACGAGTGCGACTCATACATTGAATGCAAGGTAACTAAACATTTAAAGTTAAAACCTTTCCTTTTTCATTATTTGTAATAAACTTAAACTATATTAATACGATCCTTTACCTATTTCAGTACAACAAAGCCACCCAGCACTGGTGTCCAGATGGTCTTCATTTCAATCCTGCTGCTAAACGTTACGAATATCCATGCGCTTATCCTTCGGTTGTTAAATGTGGTGTAGGAAACAAAAGACGTACGTTATCCACTTTCACACAAATATTAAGAAGATATTGAGTATTATTTGTTCAATATAAAATTTCTTCATTTAATTTGCAGAAAACCCAAATCCAACAGCTCAATGTCCTAGACAATATGGATTTTACTCGACTAATGACGGCGATTGCACTAAATACATTGTGTGCCAAGAAGGCACTGCCACCATCATGAGTTGTCCATCTGGCCTGGTTTTCAACCCAACTGTTCAAAGTTGTGATTGGGTAGAGAATGTGCCACAGTGTAATCCTAATGGTAATATATCTTTCAATATTTACATAAGAATATATATATAATAGTAATAATTACAAGTATTTTAAAAAATACAGGATGTTTAACATTGATTTAACTTGCAGTGTTCAAAGATTACGTTTGTCCTGAGCCTCCTATTGATGAAGACGGGTTGGTATCCAACATTATTTACAGATACAGGTAAGTGCATACACTAAAACAAACCCGATTAGATTTTGCAATATGCATCTTTGTATTTATTCTGGCTTGTATCAAAACAATGCTATATAATTAAAATTTCGACATGTGTGGGATAATTTGAATCGTTTTGTAGCTCGAATGATTTGGGATATAACATTACGAGATAACGTCAGCAAAAAAAGTGAATTTTCATATTGTTTTAACAGTGGTACAGCCATGCTTAGGCACGATGGGCCGGCTCGACCGGTGCGATACCACGGCCTCAAAGAAAACCGGTTGTGCAGTAACGCTTACGTAGCATTTCCTTGAAATGAGTGAGGTTTCTGGATTCCCAACTTCAATCGTTCCTCTCCCCTCATCACCCCTCTCTTCTTCTCCGCTTCCTTTTTTGCCATCTCCTCATCCACCTCCCTTCTTTCCCGTCCCCGCATCCCCCTATCCATCATCACCCTCAAAGGCCCGCAGAGCACTTACGACTCCTAAGTTGCAGGTGTTCATGGACGGCGGTTGTAACTTAACATCAGGTGACCCGTCTGTTCGTCTGTCCCCCTACAGTATAAAAAAATATATTTTACTTATTGCAGATACGAAAAACAGTGCAAACTGTACATCGCGTGTCACAGAGGCTATCCTCGGCTGTTGAGCTGCGAGCACGGCCTGTCATTCCATGAAGATTCACAATCCTGCATCGAAGAGGAATACGTTCTGGAGTGTGCAACAACACGTAACCAACTTCAGTGATGATTAGATTTATAAATACATTTATTTAATTATTTCTTTTTTTATAATTGTACTTTTCAACCTACATCTTTAAAATATAATCCATAAAAAGTTTTAAATAAGTAGTAGGGTCTATTTATAAAATATATATTAAACAAATGTAAATATGAAAAGAAAATGGGTTTACTTTAGTAAGTCACAGTCTAAAAAAACGACTGTACGTTTAAATGAGTAATTGTTATCGTATCTACAATAATAATTGATACCTTGGGTCAATTATTACGCACATGTAGTTTAGAAGGCCAAAATTTGTCACAATGTGGGATTAGGATTGGGTCAACGAATAAAATAAAACATTTGTCAACTAATTTGATCAGCAGAATATTTCCCTATCAAGTATTACAAAATTTTAACACTATTTCGAATTCCTAAATCCATAATAATAATAATAGTACGTATTTCTATAATAGATATTCCTGTGTTAGATATTCCTGTGTTAGATATTCCTGTGTTAGATATTCCTGTGTTAGATATTCCTGTGTTAGATATTCCTGTGTTACGGGGAACATTGTACCGTCTTTTATATGTAGGTAGTATTTATAAATATTGACATTGTTCTCATATATTTTTACATTATAGACTTTGTAGAGGTTTACAAATAAAGAAAAAAGCAAATAAAAAAGAGCGAATTATATATGGCTAAAACAAGAAGGAACATTATAAAATTATATACTGTGCGTGCGTGCTTGCATTTGTGAGTGATTGGGTGTGCGCGTGAAGTAATCGTGTTGTTTTAGGACAGACCGGTTCGATTTGGGGTTGGTTTATTTATAAGGACTTCAATCACTTCTTGCTAGGCACTTGATCGTTGGGCACGTTCGGCTGATATCATTATATTTTCAGCAGCAACTCCCCATGCGGAGTAGCAGTAGCCAAATATGAATTCATCACTACCTGAAGTCCTATCAGGGATGCGAAGTCTGTTGGCGGTTGAGTAGTAATCCTTCTAGGCCATACCTTGACTCCCGACTATAGACCGCGATGACGTAAGCCGTGTAGTTTTAGTCGGTTCGGGTCACACATAACCACGTCATCATTCATCCGAATGTTCATCATCCAAAAATTCATCATGAAAATGAGTGGGGTCTCTTTCTCCTTCCCTCATCCCCCTCTGCTAATTCCTCTCAGCGCACTTAGGGCTCTTGAGTTGTGGGTATCCATGGACGTCTTTCTCCACTTACCATTGCGTGACCCATCTGTTCATTTGTCCCCATATATTATTAAATATATACATATATATCCCCAACCCGCGAACACTTTCGCTTACTTATCCCGAAGTAGTGTAGCTATTGTATTCGTATAAGTGGTTTTATATTAGGTTTGCAACTAATAAACCCGCCACTTTTTTCGATCAGTTTCTAAAACGTTATAGAAATATCTCGAATTTCTGGGAGTAGTATATAAATAAAGCAAGAGTTGTATGTCAGATCAGTTGACAACTGGATCTCGAATAGTAAAACTACAGTAAGTTATGGATATTTATCGTAAGGAACTTCGGCTGCTTTTACTTCACGAATTTCGCTTACGCAACGATGGGCGAAGGCGTGCTCTCATACGATACCACCAAACATTGATTCAGAAGATTTAAGGATGGAAATTATGACCTATCTGATAAACCTCATCCAGGACGACAATAGATGTAGATGAGTTAAAAAGACTCCTAGAAATGGATCCCAGTTTCACTTCACGTTGTCTGGCAGAGCAGCTTCAGTGTTCTCATACTGCAGTAGAAAAACAACTCCACGCTTTAGAAAAGACCTGGAAATATTCAGTTCAGTTGCCACATGAGTTGACGCCGTTTCAACTTCAGAAGCGAGCTAACGTGTGCATGGAACTACTTAGTTATCATCGTACCAATGAGTGGCTGAGGGATGTAACTACGAGGTATGAAAAGTGGGTTATGTACATAAATTTTTCGCGTAAGCGCCAGTGGCTTGGACCTGCAAAAGCAGGAATACCGACGCCAAAATCTGACACGAGTAAAAAAGTTCTTTTAAGTGTGTGCCCCACCACACACTTAAAAGAACTTAAAAGAACTAATAAACGGTATTATATACTGGGAGCTGCTGCCATCTAACACTACAATCACGGCCAATATTTATTGTGACCAACAGGATAAAGTAGCAGCGAGATTACCGAAAAATCTAAATAAAGTATACTTTTAGCAAAAGCGACTCGTGAAAAATTACTTTGTGAAAAACCTAAAACTTCTACGAGGAAGGCATTATGTCTCTGCCAGCGCGTTGGCGACAGGTGATAGAAAACGTCGGTGCTTATATAATTAAGAAATAGTTTGATTTTGTATACTTAAAAAAAATCATAAATTTGTGAACAAAGATTGCGGGTTTATTAGTTGCCAACCGAATATGACATATATTGAATGTGAACGCCGAAGTAACTATAACGCGCAGCGATGTGGTGCCTTTAAGAAACCGAGAGAACGCACAGTTCTGGACCTCCCCAGGGCTTATTATGCTCTAGGTGACCGCCTAGGCATCGCGGCGTGAAGACGCGGCGGCATCTCCCACCAACCAAGACTACAGCACCCCACGACATATTGACTGGTAGCGGAAGAAACTGCTGGCAGGGCGCCGTATATTGACAGAATAAGGAGGATAGAAAGAGAAGGAAAGGAATATTGCTGATACAGATGGATTGGGGAATATAACTTATATATAAGCAATAAATAGCTCAAGCAAGTCAAGGTATATATGACTCGAATGGCTGGAGCCGTAAATCTAAGCTCTCTTACTAAATATTATAATACTTCAAATACTATTTCACAATTTTGAGCTAATTTATGTTTGGGTTGTCGTCAAGTCGTTAAAAGTTTTCATCACCAAAGGAATAACATATTACAACTTTCCACAGCACTAAAAGTAACTAGATATTAAACGACTATATACATACATACATATGCTCACACCATTCATCATTTTCACGCTAATTTAATGAAGGTAAGGATTTTTTTGTTTAAATGATCTAATCTCAAAATCTATAGTGGGTAGATCTCTCACACTTATTGTCGCAGAATGTTTTTTAAAGAAGCTGATTAGTGCGGACTCTACTTATGCTACTACCGATGAAATGCAGTAAGTTTAAAAGCATATGTCAATCAATTTGATAAACTATTGGCACGTGCGAAGGAAGATATATATAAGTACATGTAATCAAAATACGTGTGTACAAAACAGAAATGGATGGTCATTAATAAAATTGGAAAGAAGTCGGATTGGCTGAGTAGAGACTGTTTGTTGGAACTATGGCTTAGGGAATAGATAATTTAAAATTAATTATTGCCATATTAAAATTTTATTGATGTACTACATGCATTTTGGCAACAATTTATGCTCTCGTAATTCCACTAATATACTACGCGTACGGAGCAGCACAGTCATGGACGTATTCCTCATCGACGCACGATTGGGAATTTTCATCGAACAATAGGCCGTGGTCACAGCTCAACAGCCGAGGGTAACCTCTTTGACAAGCTATATAAAACTTGCAATTTAGTTCATATCTACAAAAAAAACAAAAGAAATCATAATTAATTAAAATAAACTGTCTTATACTTCAAAAACTGGTTTACATAATAAACGCCTCTCCCTACCCCTTCTGGGATATAGGCGTGAGTACATGTGTATGTGTCTATCGTTATTCACGTGACAAAGGAATGGATCTTTCGGGGATATATGCAAGAGTGTCCTTACGTTTGTAATAATTTTGTATGATGGTTATTGAATAGTCTATAATGTATAAACACGCGATAATATTAGTAAATTAAAATTGAAATTAATTGATTTTTTTTTACAAATTTAAATAGATTTGGTTTAGTTTAAAGTGAATAAATCTAAGTGAATGAGCAAAACACTCGATACTTACCTATATTTGTAAATTATGTCGGATACCAAACCGTCTTCATCAATCGAAGGCTCAGGGCAAACGTAGTCCTTGAATACTGCAAATTAGATTAAAGTTTAATACTGAAGGTTTTCTTTAATGTTTGTAATTCTGTAAGCAAAAGCGAAGTGTTAAAGAATACCATTAGGATTGCACTGGGGCACGTTTTCTACCCAATCACAGCTCTGAACAGTTGGGTTGAAAACTAGGCCAGATGGACAATCCATGACAGTGGCAGCTCCTTCTTGACACACAATGTACTTGGAGCAATCCCCGTCATTTGTTGAGTAAAATCCGTATTGTCGAGGACACTGAGCTGTTGGTCTTGGGTTTTCTGTAAAATACAAAACTAGGAGTAACCTTCTCACGTAGTAATAGTTCTTGGTCGTATTATAACTATTAAACATTCAGAAAATACGTACGTCTTTCGTGTCCTGCAGGACAGTTAGCAATCGAAGGATAAGCGCATGGATATTCGTAACGTCTTGCAGCAGGGTTGAAGTGAAGACCATCGGGACACCAGTTTTGTGTGGCTTTGTTGTTCTGAAATAGAAGAAGTGATTTTTTTTTTATATTTAATCAGTCTATTATAATACATAGATGGTGACTAACGAATAGTTTAAACTGTAAATATCTTAGTTACCTTGCATTCAAAGTACGAGTCACACTCATTATCAACTGCGTAATATCCATTTCCATCCTTACAGACTGGATTTAGTTTAAAGGAGTTGGGCCTCTGCGTTGTCGGAGTGGTAATGATGACTGGAGGAGCCTTGGTCACACGCTGTGTTGAAGTGCTTATGATGACTGGAGGGGCTTTAGTCACATGTGTTGAAACGGGAATCGGGTATCGGGTAGGAGATGGGGTCTGCCGACCAAAGACTGGTTCTCGTACCGGCTTAGGTTTCGGTAAAAGTGGTGGTAATGCTGAAGGTGTTGGTTTAACAGTTGAAAGCTTCGGTGGGGACTGTGGGACAGTAACGAAGCTTATATGCGGTCTTAGTTGTAGTCCGTTTTGTAGCGATAGCTCTGGTTCAGGTTCTGGCTCGGGCACGGGTTCCGGCTCTTGTTCCGGCTCTGGCTCCGATGCGGGTTCTGGATTCTGATCATAAACATTTTCTTCCTTAGGCTCGAGAGATACTTGAGGGGCCTCAGTTTGTGGTGGAGAAGGGTCAGCCGAGGGACCGACTGGTGGTAGTTGGGAAGCAGTGGCTGGCGTTTGATTACCCGCAACTAGTTGTATGATTACTTGAGGTGCAGACACTACTGGCGGCTGAGTTGCGACAACTGCTGGTGGTTGTGTGGCAGCTGTAACGGGTGATGAGGTGACAACCGCAATAGGTCTATTAGGACGCGGCCGACCTAACGTCGGTAAAGGTCGTCCTCGACGTAGACTTTGGTTATAGCCATTTTGTGCTGTCACTGCAATACAAAAGTATACTATTGAACAAGACATGTGTATGATTTATAAATAAAAGATTAATAATAAAAGATATTCATTATATAGAGTAATCGAATTGACTTTTACACGTACCACTTATTACTAACGGAAATAAAACCAAAAGCGTGAACCGAAGCATCTTCGATAAGTTATATATTCCGAGGTGTTTGAGCTTGGACAATATACACCTCACTAGTACTACGAAGACAATATGTTCGCTTAAAAGTATTTTCTTTTAATGTTATATCTATTAATTATCTGGTTTTAAATCACTTTGTTATCATTAAATGAAAATGATGATGTACTTTGTAATTTTTTAAGTTGTGGTTTACAGTTAATTATTGAATGGAATGCTTTAAATTAGAATGTCTATTAGTACCTATAAAAAAACAGCTCTACAGCTCTCTCATATATATAGACATGGTATAGAGTCATAAAATATAACTTTGTACACGCATTTTAGAAGATTCTTAAATTGAAAAAAGGATTCTTTGTAGGATCACTCGATTACGCGAATTTAGCTTATGTTTTTGGGGTGTATGTATGTTTGTATATCTACACATATTAAGTTTTTTTCTCAACGTGTAGTGTCGTTTGTCAACATTTCTGACAAATCATTGAATTGTCATTTCGTCTTAATAGTGCAAGGTTTGCAAAACAAAACTCAACTTTGGGTTAATCTCGAATTGTTCATATTATTTTTCTTCCTGCGTATAACTGTTGTTTTATATTGTATAAAAAAGAGTTTGAATATATGAATTATTTATATTTTTTCCAGAGCATACAGTGGACTGTTGCAAAAAGGCCAGGGTTTTTTTTTTAATTATGTGAGGTGTAGTTAAAGTCAACATGTTAAAGTTATGAATGTGTACGATGCAGTGGAATGTTGAGTGTTTGTACTTGAGTAGCAGTGTTAAATTAGCTACAGTATCCATGAGTGCTGACCTAAACGAAACGGGTGCGATAGCATTTAAGCTAGCCTGAAGCGATGCCACCCGACGTCCTATCAAGGAGGCAATGTCTGTCGGCGGTTGAGTGGTAATCCTTTTAAGGCATACCTTGGCTCTCCGACTATAGGCTATATGACGTAAAACGTGTGGTTTTAATTGGTTCGAGTCAGACATAACCGCATCATCGTTCAATCGATGAAGAATTACCCATGGGGGTTTCTATAAGTAAAAGGATTCAAAAATAAATTTTAGATGGGAACATTTTGAGTATATTGAAAAGGGTTTTTGATTGAGGGTAGAAAAGGATATAGCTAAGTATAAGCAATAGCTGAAGCAAGGCACCTTTACTTATAAAATATAAAAAAATACAAAGGTTTAACAAAAACAAAATGAACAACTATGTTATAATTCAAGAACAAAACCTACACAGTTAGTCATACAGGCACCTACTACTGTAACATAAGCACATTCAAATCGTATAAAAAATGCTTTTCCGGCACGGACCTCAAAGAAAATTGCGGGCCCCTAATTTGTTTCGTACGTTCTGATAATTGCGTTTATTAATTATTTAAATTCGTGTATGTGTATAAAATATGTAGGCACAACTACAATAATTTAATATTTATAAGCATATTTCAGTTCCTTTAAAACAAGTTTATACACAAATATTTTATTATTTTGATCGTGGGAGAGCCATGCGTGGGCACCAATGGGCCGGTTCGACAGGTGCGATGTGGTGGTAATATTTCGAGTATATTGAAAGGAAAGGGTGCATAGAAAGGTAAAGAAAGGGATATTGCTGATACAGATGGATTAGGGAGTATAACTTATAAGCAATAGCTCAAGCAAGTCAGGGTCATATACCTATAACTTGAATGGCTGGTGTGGGAAGGCTGAGCCCTCTAGCTAAATATTGTACTTTGACTACTGTTTAATAATTTTAATTTCATTTATGTTCGAGTCTTCGTCAAGTCATTAGATGTGTTCAACAGAAAATAAAATTAAAAATTACATCTTTCCACATAACTTTGAAAATCTAGAAGTAATTTGTATGGTGTATCAATGGTCGTATCCTTTTAAGGCTAATTTAATGAAAGTAAGGAGTTCTTTTGTTTAAATTCTCTAATCTCATACTATAGCAGGTATATGAAAATGTTAATGTCAAGTTCGAGATACAAATTTACACATTTTTCAGATCGTTTGCTTAAAATTAATGTACATTCGGCTTTTACAATAATTAGTTTTTATCTTTTTGTTCTCAAATTCACACATGCACTTATATCGCAATTTTAGGAACATTTAGCACTTTTAGAAACAAATGACAAAATTATTCAAAACACCCTTACCAAAATTGGGCCTATGGATTCAGGCAGTCCCATCGCCCAACAGAGGTACTTTGTTGTACGCTACGACTTTCCGCCTTCCTACTTGTCTTTTTCTAGGAGCTTCTTGTGTCTCTCCGCATCCTTGGTACTGGCCTAGAAAAGCCATAATTGTCGTGACTATACATAATGTACAAGATTGTAGCAGAAGCGCTGGTTGTATATCTAGACATGAGAACATTAATGACATAATCCGTCGTGCCCTTGTCACCGCTAGCGTTCTGGCCATACGTGATAAAAATAGACGATGGGAAGAGACCAGATAGTAAATCATCATGGCCATATAAGATGGGAAGACCTTTGGTGTGGGATCACATCTTCCAAATACATCTGGGTTGCCTCAAAAGCCGTAAATACAGTTATTTAATATGTAGTTTTCGACTTTTTGAGTCACTTCTCGTGGCCAGAAGGTTGGCCTTTCTTTGTACAGCGGAGAAGCATTGTCATTCAACGTGGTAAAAAGTGGGCGACGATGCGGAGGAATTTTACGATGCAATAAAAAAGGGCCTATTCACAAACAATGTTAATAGGCCCTGTTTTATTTTATTATATTTTCTTTTTAGTTTTTGTTAAATGTAAAGATTCCTTTATTCTTTTTAATTGTGTTACAAAAGTAAAATAATAGTAACTTCAAAAAAGGACAATTGTATTCCGTAAATAACGTAAATCGTTAACAGTTTTAAAAACATAGTAGGTAGATCTCTCACACTTGTCGTCACAGAACGTTTATTGAAGTAGCTGTTTATTGCTGAATGTTTAATAAAGCTGAAGAAGTCGGGTTGGCCGAGTAGACACTGGCTTAGGGAGTAGATAAATAAAAAGTAATTATTGCCCAATTAAAAATTTATTAATGTTGTAAGTACATTTTGACAAAAACTTATGTTGTATAATTCCACGAACGTACTACGCGTACGGAGCAGCACAGTCATGGACGTATTCCTCATCGACGCACGATTGGGAATCTTCATCGAAGGACAGGCCGTGGTCACAGCTCAACAGCCGAGGGTAGCCCCTTTGACAAGCTATATAAAACTTGCAATGTTGTTCGTATCTACAAAAAAAAAATCATAATTAATTAAAATAAATTGTCTTACACTTTATAAACGATTGACTTTATCAACATAACAATTTCTTTTCATCAGACTGTTGTCTACGAGTACATACATATCAGGCAGTTTATTATATACAGTGCTCCGTTGTTGGTAAAAGGCTTCTCGTAGGTCTGACTTTGTTGTAGTTGGCATAAAGTTAGTTTTGGAGACGGCTCTGCCTACCCTTTCTTGGATATAGGTTTGAGTGTATGTATGTATGTATATGCGTCCTTTATTATTCACGTGACAAATGAATAGATCTTTTAGGGATAAATTCAAGAGTATCCTTACGTATGTAATCATTCTATGTGATGGCTTAGAATAGTCTGCAATAATATTTGTAAATTGAAGCTTGAAATTAATTTAAATTTAATAAATATTACTAGCTAACTTTAATAGATCGATTTAAACTTAAACAAGTTTAAATCGAATAAATCTATCCGGTGAAAGAGCAAAGCACTCGATACTTACCTATATTTGTAAATTATTTCGGATACCAAACCGTCTTCACCAATCGGAAGCTGAGGGCAGACGTAGTCCTTGAATACTGCAAATTAGATTAATGTTTAATACCTAATGAAGGTTTTCTTTAATGTTTGTAATTTTGTAAGCAAGAATGTGGTGTTAAAGGATACCATTAGGATTGCACTGGGGCACGTTTTCTACCCAATCACAGCTCTGAACAGTTGGGTTGAAAACCAGGCCAGATGGACAATTCATGACAGTGGCAGCTCCTTCTTGACACACAATGTACTTGGAGCAATCCCCGTCATTTGTTGAGTAAAATCCGTATTGTCGAGGACACTGAGCTGTTGGACTTGGGTTTTCTGTAAAATACAAAACTAGGAGTAACCTTCTCACGTATTAATAGTTCTTGGTCGTATTATAACTATTAAACATTCAGAAAATACGAACGTCTTTCGTGTCCTGCAGGACAGTTAACAATCGAAGGGTAAGCGCATGGATATTCGTAACGCCTGGCAGCAGGGTTGAAGTGAAGACCATCGGGACACCAGTTTTGTGTGGCTTTGTTGTTCTGAAATAGAAGAAGTGATTTTTTTATATTTTATCAGTCTATTATAATACATAGATTTTGAATAAAGAATTGTTTAAACTATAAATATCTTAGTTACCTTGCATTCAATGTACGAGTCACACTCATTATCAACTGCGTAGTATCCATTTCCCTCCTTACAGACTGGATTTAGTTTAAAGGAGTTGGGCCTCTGCGTTGTTGGAGTGGTAATGATGACTGGAGGAGCCTTGGTCACACGCTGTGTTGAAGTGCTTATGATGACTGGAGGGGCTTTAGTCACATGTGTTGAAACGGGAATCGGGTATCGGGTAGGAGATGGAGTCTGCCGACCAAAGACTGGTTCTCGTACCGGCTTAGGTTTCGGTAAAAGTGGTGGTAATGCTGAAGGCGTTGGTTTAACAGTTGAAAATGTCGGTGGGGACTGTGGGACTGTAACGAAGCTTATATGCGGTCTTAGTTGTAGTCTGTTTTGTAGCGGTAGCTCTGGTTCTGGTTCAAGCTCTGGTTGAGATTCTGGCTCGGGCTCGGGTTCAGGTTCTGTCTCGAGCTCTGGTTCAGGTTCTGGCTCGGGCTCGGGTTCTGGCTCTAGCTCCAGCTCTGGCTCCGATGCGGGTTCTGGATTCTGATTATAAACATTCTCTTCCTTAGGCTCGAGAGGTACTTGAGGGGCCTCAGTTTGTGGTGGAGAAGGGACAGCCGAGGGACCAACTGGTGGTAATTGGGAAGCAGTGGCTGGCGCTTGATTACCCGTAACTAGTTGTATGATTACTTGAGGAGCAGACACTACTGGCGGCTGAGTTGCGACAACTGCTGGTGGTTGTGTGGCAGCTGTAACAGGTGATTGAGTGACAACCGCAACAGGTCTATTAGGACGCGGCCGACCTAATGTCGGTAAAGGTCGTCCCCGACGTAGACTTTGGTTATAGCCATTTTGTGCTGTCACTGCAATACAAAAGTTTACTATTAAATGTGATATTACAAGACATGTGGATATGTTATAAATAAAAGTAGATATTCATACTATAAAGTAATTAAATAGACTTTTACACGTACCACTTATTACTAACGGAAATAAAACCAAAAGCGTGAACCGAAGCATCTTCGATAAGTTATATATTCCGAGGTGTTTGAGCTTGGACAATATACACCTCACTAGTACTACGAAGACAATTTGTTCGCTTAAAAGTAATATTTTTTTAATGTCATATCAATTAATTAACTGGTTTTTAATCACTTTGTTATCATTCAACGAATAATGATGATGTGCCTCGTCATTTTTTAAGTTGTGGTTTATAGTTAATTATTGAATGGAACGCTTTTAAATTACAATGCCTGTTAGTTACGAAAATAATAAATCTTATATAAAAAACAGGTTTACAGCTCTTTCCCATATATCCCTACATACATATATACCAGTTTTGCAGGGGTTCCCGGAGGCTTCCTTCTTAGGGTATTCCCGGGTCCCTTGCATATCAAATAAATCAAATCAAATAATCAAATCAATAAATCAAATAAAATAAAAATCAACAAATTTTAATTTTGTAGTTAAATCAAAATTTAACATGAAGCGCGGTCTCAAAGTACAAGTAAATTGAAAACCAAAAAATCTGTAACTTTTATTTTTATCACAAATATCTTTTGAGATTAAAACTTATATTTTGCGGTTGAAAACGACGTTAAGGTACGTACTATTACGCGAATCCACAAGAAATAGGATTATGATTTTTTGGTGTATGTATGTATGTATATATAAAGTTTATCTCTCAACATGTGAATTGTCATTTATTTATTTATTACACTTCCTGCAATTTCAATATTGCTCAAGGCGGACTTAATGCCGTAGGCATTTTCTACCAGCCAACCTTTGGGTGATGCAGAGATGGTTTTTTTTTTTTTTTTTTTTTTATTCGTAAGCCTACCATAATGACTCCACTTTGCCTGATGGTAAGCAATAAATGGAGTCCAAGAGTGGTGGTCACCATCCTCATTGCATGTCTAGTCAATGCAGCATGGTGACCCACACTATGGCGGCCTGGTGAGATGCTTTTACACGCCCCGCTTAAAAGACCCGGGATCAAATTGGGAAGGAAACACGTGCGCTGGTAGGGAATTCCAGGCTTTCACTGATCGGCACAGGAAAGAAGAGCCAAACCGTTTCGTTCGGGATCGCATATCTTCGACTCGCAAACGGTGACTCCTCAGGCCAGCACGTGTTGTCCTGTAGAGGAAGGGAGAAGGTGGGACCAATTGGAAGAGCTCGTCAGAACACTCCCCGTGATGTAGGCGATAGAGAACTGCCATAGAGGCGACATCTCTTCACAACTGCAGTGGCTCAAGAGACTGGGTGACCTCATTATAATACGGACTGCGCGTCGCTGCAACCGATCGAGAGCGTCAAGCAGATACTGCGCATAGCTATCCCAAATATGAGAGCAGTACTCCACGCAGGAGCGAACCTGGGTCTTATATAAAAGACACAGATGCTCGGGCGAGAAGAACCGTCTCACCTTGTTCAATACACCGAGCTTCCGCGAGGCCGCCTTAGTGACGCTCTCGATGTAATCACGCGGATTGAGATCCCGACAGATGTCCATACCCAGTATACTAAGCCTATCCTGTAGTGGCAGTTGAGTGTTCTGAAGAGTAGGAAGGGGAAGGAATGGAGACTTTTTGTTTGAAAACGCGCACGCCTGTGTTTTCTTGGCGCTGAACTAGACCAGATTCTCACAACCCCATTTAGAGATGCGGCTCAGGACCCGGTCGAGCTCAGCAACAAGCTCCTGTCGTTTTCCCTCAACGTCTGCTAGCTTGGCAGCAGGATGTCCAAAGTATCGCCCGTGTACTGTGCTGTCGTCTGCATAACAATGTATGTTGCCAAGAGCCAGCATATCATTGATATGCAGAAGGAACAGCGTGGGCGATAGGATGGAGCCCTGAGGTACACCAGCGCTAACCTCCTGGAAGTCAGAGGCCGCGCCGTCACAGAGAACCCTAATGCGGCGCTTGTGGAGGAAGGCAGCAACCCAGTTGCATAGCTTGGATGGCAGATCAAATGCAGGAAGTTTGGAGAGAAGCGAGCGATGCCAGACCCTATCGAAGGCCTTGGCAATGTCGAGCCTGATGGCCAAGGACTCCCCATGTCTATCCATAGCCTCACCCCAAAGGTGTGTGACGTACCGTCTAATACCGAAGGGTCCACTGGCTTTCCGAACATCGAGTGACCGAATCTCCGCACGGACATCCCTCTGCCGGATGCGAATATCCCGCATTGCGGAGTCGCAAGATGCAATGGTGGGCGGGTGAGCGCCACGGTCGTCGATTCGGGAGTTAGCCGCAAAGAGGTCAACAAGTAGTTTCACTTTCTCTTGCGGCTCGCAGTAGTTGGACTGCACGGCTTTGGCCAATCGCCAAAACTTACGGCTACCCGTAGGGTATGCGACGAGTTCTTGACCAAACCGTGCAATGCGCTGGGCATCTGCTCTGATGTAAGCCCTCTTGCATTCCTTAGTGGCTTTGTTAAACGCTGCTTTTAGGCGATCAACGTCTGGGTCACAATGAGCGCGGGCCCTGATCCATGCGCGGTAGGCTGACTGCTTTTGAGCGACAGCACGGGTGCACTCGCGATTGAACCAGGGACGGGTCTTTGTGCTGGCGACTTCACTGTAGGGGATATAGTACTCCATACCGACAGTGATTTCGTCAGCCACGGCAGACGCACTTTGCGACAGATCCCTGTCTTTAAAGCAGCGTTGAGCCCACGGGATGGATGCAAAATAATCCCGCATTCCATCCCAGTCTGCTGACGAGTAGTGCCATAACCGTCGCCTTGTTACCACAGGCCGTGGTGGGGCAACAAGAGGCACCGAGGTGGACACCAGGCAGTGGTCGGAGGATCCCAGAGGGGCGTGAACCGTTACACTGTACTGCGCTGGGTGACTCGTCAGCAGAAGGTCTAGCAAAGAGGGCGCTTGACCTGATATGTCTGGTATCCTGGTGGGCTGGAGTTGACCAGCGTGGTCCGTTCTGGAAGATCCCAGCCAGAAGTCATGGTGGGCATTAAAGTCTCCCAAAAACACCAGTTCGGCGGTCGGGAACTGCTCCTGCGCTTTGTCCGTTGCGTGACTCATGTAGTCAAAGAGTCGAGTTGTCTCGGAGTTTCCGGAATGGGACCGATAAAGGCAAACGTAGATCCGGCTCATAGAGCCAAAATCCACGTGCAGCCAAAAGATGGAGAAGGATGCGTCTTCTAGGCAGTGCAGACGGCGACAACAAACATCCGCCCTGACGAAAAGACATACTGGGGTATGTCTTTTCCCTCGCGAGGAAGCACTCCTCCTAGAACGTATCCGGGATAGTAGAGATATGCCGCGTCGGCAGGGCGGCGTATTTGTGTCTCCGTAAGAAAAAGCATGGCTGGCCTAATTCTGTAATCGCTTGATTTAGCTCCTATCTTCGGGGTAGGTCGCAAATGGTACGCTCTGAAGAGGCCTCCTCTGACTGGTGTGACCTTTCAGCGGGTGTTCCCCAGGGTGGCGTTATATCTCCTATACTCTTCTCCATTTTTAAAAATGATATCACTAAAATTATATCGTCTCACTATCATCTCTATACAGAAGATTTGCAGTTGTACCGTCATTTTAGGATTGACGTACTTACGGTAGCTATCACTGCCACAATAATGATCCCATAAATAAATATCAGCAACTTTTTTTTCCTTTTTATGCTCTACGCCATACGAGCAGACGGGTCACCTGATGGTAAGTGACTACCGCCGCCCATGGACACCCGCATGTGCCCACCGGTGAGTCAGGTAAACGAGAAGATCACCAGCTGATCGACCCCGACGGAAGCCGTATTGTCGATCATTGAGGAGCTGGTGGTCTTCTAAGTACCGGAGGATGGCAGTTAACAATAGATTCCATTATCTTGGAGAACAAGGAGGTTATGGCTATGGGTCTGTAGTTAGACGGATCCGAGTGATCTCCTTTTTTAGGAATTGGGTGCACTAGAGCTGTCTTCCATGAGTTCGGGACTACGCCAAGAGAATAGGACAGCCGATAAAGGCGCGTTAAAACCGGTGTCAATTGTGGAGCACACCTCTTCAGCACGATACGAGAGATTCTATCGGGACCACTCGACTTAAGAGTCGTCGAGGGAAAGAAGCGCTTTACGCAGTGCCCTTTGTGTAAACCGGACTTCCGGCATGCAGCTCTCGCATTGCGGTATGGTCGGCGGTGCGTTTCCCCTGTCGTCCAGGGTCGAGTTGGACGCAAAGAGTTTGCCCAGAAGATCGGCTTTTTCTTTAGCGTCGTGGGCCAACGAATTATCTCCTATGTGGATTCCATTATCTTGGAGAACAAGGAGGTGATGGCTATGGGTCTGTAGTTAGACGGATCCGAGTGATCTCCTTTTTTAGGGATTGGGTGCACTAGAGCTGTCTTCCATGAGTTCGGGACTACGCCAAGAGAGTAGGAAAGCCGATAAAGGCGCGTTAAAACCGGTGTCAACTGTGGAGCACACCTCTTCAGCACGATAGGAGAGATTCTATCGGGACCACTCGACTTAAGAGTCGTCGAGGGAAAGAAGCGCTTTACGCACTGCCCTTTGTGTAAACCGGACTTCTGGCATGCAGCTCTCGCATTGCGGTATGGTCGACGGTGCGTTTCCCCCGTCGTCCAGGGTCGAGTTGGACGCAAAGAGTTTGCCCAGAAGATCGGCTTTTTCTTTAGCGTCGTGGGCCAACGAATTATCTCCTATGTGCAGAGGTGGAAGGGATGGCTTACAAAAGTTCCCCTGGACAGCTTTGGCAAGAGACCAGAATGCACGAGTTCCGGAAGGGAGACTCACTAGTCTCTCGCCAATTCTGCCGATGTGAGCCGACTTCGCCCCAGCAATTACTCTTTTGAGGGACCTGGAGGCAAAGTTAAATTGCTTCTTTAATGTGCTGGTATTTACATCCCGTGCTGTCGCTGCATTAGCCCATGCTTGGTAACATTCCTGCTCTTGTCAGGACGCCGGTTTGCAGGTTCGACCAAACCAGAGCTGGGATTTGCCACCTGTGGGAATCAGGGAGAATGGAATGAAAAGTTCTATACCCTGAAGCACAACATCCACGACAGAGTCGGCAACGACATTGGGATCATCCGGCGAGAAGCAAACCTGCCTCCATGGGTATGATGCAAAAAATGTTCGCATTATATCACAGTCTGATGACCTATAGTGACATACGCGGCGACTGCCTGTAACTCGCGGCCACAGAGAGTGAACGAGTGGCACCATACTCCTAATCAGGCAATGGTCCGAAGAGCCAAGAGGGGCCTCAACGGATACTTTGTAGCCGTCAGGATGTGAGGTCAGCAGAAGATCCAACAGTGAAGGCACGTGGCTTTCTGCATCTGGGATTCGCGTAGGCGTTGCTACCAGCTGCGTCAAGCCATATGCCAAGGCGAAATCGTGAACAGATCTTCCCGCATGATCGGTTTTGAGCGAACCAAGCCATTCGGCGTGATGGTCGTTAAAGTCGCCCAGAATCACGATCTCTGCGGATGGGACCTGCTGGAGCACTGAGTCTGTAGCCATTTGGACGTGGTCGATGAGTCGGTCCGTTTCGGCAACACCGCTATGGGACCTGTAGAGGCATACGTAGATGCGGGGATGGTCATCGCAGTCTACACGTAGCCATAAGATGGAGAGGTCCCTACCTTCAAGATTGCCGAGGCGGCGAGAAGTGATATAAAATCTAACGTACACGCATACACCAGCCTTAGGAACAAAGGAGTGTTCCAGTTCGTACCCAGGGTAGCAGAGGTAGGATGTGTCCGCTGGAGATGATATCTGCGTCTCGGTTAAAAAGAGCAAGGCCGGCTTTGCTGTCTCAAGATGGTGGTGGACAGTGACGAGGTTAGAATGTAAGCCCCTGATGTTACAAAAATCCACGATAAACGTGACGGGGGTGCCATGATATGCCTTCTCTTGCCCCGAGCAGATTTTGAGAGCGCAGTTGAGTCCCCCCCAGAGTACGAGGGGCAGCCTGGGCGTCCACGCTCAGGTATATTCCGTACTGAGGGTGGACGTCCAGGGGGGGATTCTCCAACGCTAGCGCTGGTACCCCCCTGGGGTATCCTTTTTGTTAACAGCGCTATCATAAGGGGGGGTGGGGGGTTTTGGGCCTCCGGAGACCTCACTCATTTCGGGGAAATGCAACGCAAGTGTTACTTCACAACCGGTTTTCTGTGAGGCCGTGAATGGGTGAAATCGTTCAGACTGCTTGTCAATCCTGCTAAATCTCAAGCTCTCATTGATGGTGACAAGTATATGTATGGTAAACAAAGTGAATCAACCTTTCCCCCAGTATTATACAACGACAATATCGTGTTACATCGCATGACATGTAACTTCGCATTAAAAAAATCTGGTGATTTTGAGAGATTGCAATTTGCAAGAAGGTTTTTGCATCTTATCATTCGTTGAGACGTCTACAAAATTTTCTGACTTTACGGACAAAGATCTGTCTCCATCCTTTCTCCTTCCTCTTCTTGATTATGATGATGTTTCCTGATTCGACGCTAACGGAAACCTCTGGAATAAACAGCAACTGTTGCAAACCTCTGTATCCGTTTCATTTTCGGTTTAAGAAAATATGATCATGTTTCCGAATTTCGAAAGCAACTAAAATGGCATCCTATTCGCCGGCTTCGAGATGTCCATATACTTAATTTACTCTATTCCGTTCCTCACAATTTAATGTTCCTCTTTATCTGCGCGAGCGTTTTGAATATCTTGTCCTCAGGAATAAATCTTGCCGCTCTTCAACCTCTCTTTCGTTACAAACTCCGATCCAATCCTCATAATTCTATTCGCTATGTCAAATCTTTCACTGTTTCTGCGGTACGGCAGTGGAATTCCCTGCCCTACACTATCCGCGATAGCTCTTCTCCTATCGCTTTTAAGGGAAGATTCAAGGATTTTTATCTCTCTTAGCAATCAGTATTTATTATGTATTATATGTGTATGTATTTTCATAGAGTATGAACTCGTTCTCCTAGTATACATGTAGCTATATTTCATATATTCTTGCTTTTGGTACTTAGTTTTATGTGTATATATATGTTTATTACGTGCTACTGTGTACACACTTTGACTCTTCATCACTATCCTCTCTTCACTCCGAAGGATTGCTGGAAGAAAACTCAACTATAGGTTATGCTCGCCTTTGTACATACTATTTTCCTTCTTATGTATAATTTGTTGTTTCTGTATTCTATGTGTACAATAAAGAATTAGAACTAAGGGATGAAAAATGGAGCTTATTACAATTTATTATGATAAACGCAACGAAGTCGGTTTAATATAGATACGAGTGTATTTAAAGTCAAGTACGCTTATTATTAGAGAGAGACATTCGTTTGCTTACTTAACCCTCGGTATGCAAGTCAGACTCACACTTGGTAAGTATTTTTTTTATATATAACATATGATAGCAAATGATCGTATTATCTATAATATTGTTGCGCCATCGAGAAAAATAGTCTGGAACAATCTACAAGACGCGAGAACGAAGGGACAACGCCATCAAGTGTCGGATAGCGCGCAACTGTGGACATTATGACGCTAGATGGCACTACAAGTAGTTCTAGAATAATCTATTTAGTCTAGAGCCATCGATCGAATATTATCGTACATTCTAGTTATCTCGACAGCAATATAATAGCGGATCGTGTTAGCCGTACGGGTAGTATTGATTCAAGATACAGCGAATAAACATCGAAGCGATCTTCTAGTGCGACTAACGAGTGATATAGTGATTTGTAATTGTAAAGAGTGTTATTAATAAATATTGTGTTTTTTTTTGGTAATCAATCGACTACTTTAATTTATTAAATACCCAGCTCGTAACAATATGTATGTATTTGGAAAAATATAAGTATGTTAATAAGTCTGGTTAAAATAATACAAGGTCTGTTTAGTTTGGGATCAGAGGGAAATGTGTGTGAGACGCCTGAGGTTACATATGAAGATCCTTGATTCGAAATGCATAAAAATTGATAATATTTTGGGTTTAAATTAAAACTTGAAATCTACACTCTTTCCAGAGAAGAAGGGGTTGACAAGCAAACAGACGCAAGGCAGAATAATCCTATAAGGGTTATTTTTTCCTTTCGAGGAACGGCAGGTTAACCCAACCTACATAGATGTGCTTTATAATATTGGAGATTGCGTTTCCTCAGCAATTCCAACGTCATATACAGGCCTGATAAATTAGGGATTAGTTGGTTTAATATTCATCAAGCCTACTACCAAGTTGAATAGTGTGACCATTTCAAACAAGAGAGAGTTTAAATTATCAAATTGAATTTATTATCAGCAGAGTACGGCGATAGGCTGATGAAGTCGATGATGACATCCTCATAAGAAAATTAAAATGCGACCCAATAGTCGAGATATAGGCATGCGATCCTAATTTTCTTAAAACCAATAGCACTCTCCAATCTAGAGATATAAGCATATGCGTTTCGATGTTAAGTATAGGGAATATATTTTGTTTTTATTTCGCTTGTATAATATAGGGGACAGACAAACCGACTGGTACACTAATGGTAAGTGACAACCGCCGTCCACCTATATATGTATATACCTGCCTTCCGCCTTTAGGGTAATGAGAGATGGGAGATACGGGGAGAGTAAATGGCTCCCCTATTTTCGGGGATAAGGAAATGGGAAAGAGGAGAGGGGGATGAGTGGAGAGTAAAAAAAGGGGGGGGGGAGCTAACCGGCTTTCTATGGGACGTCGAGCCCGTTCATTCGGGCATGACTCTACCACGATACCCTAAGCATGGCTCTACCACGATAAATCATGTTTGCTACTTTTATTTTATCGGTTAGAAATTATAAATTACTTATTTCTGTTACCCAATATGTAACTTTGAAAATATAAAAGTAATTAAAGATTAAACTTTTTAGTCAAGCTGTGAATGCGCGTTACGCTATTCAACCAGGTCATCCCAACAGAGACGAGGGTGAAGTAGTATGTCGGACTCGAACTGATTAAAACCACATGCTGCCCCGTCACAATTTTGTCTATTGCAGGAGACCCGGGATGTCCCAATAAAGAAGCTTCCGGGAATCCCTGCAGACTTTCTTACGTCACCTCTTTGACTAACATCACCTCCTCAATTTTACTAATACTAGTCTGTCGTACGTCAAGGTCAAGTCAAGGGAATGTATATATTTTTTTTTTTTTGTGAAATAACAGAAATAGCTTTTGATTAATAAAGTTGGAAAGAAGTTGGGTTGGCTTGGTAGAGGGTGTGGGAACTGTGGCTTCAGTGCCGGTCGGAGGCAGCGGAAGTATGCCACGGCGTTTCTCGCTCCCCGTTTTTAGTCGACAAGAGTCCGACATACCCCATGGGGGAAGGACATCCATGAGGATCTTCTACACCGTTACAAATTAAGAAAATACTGTGGCCTAGAGTGCAGATAAATCGAAATTAATTATGGTTAAATTAAAACTTTATTACTGTAGTAGGAACATTGTGGCAGCAATTATTTTCTTACAACTGCATAGGCGTTTGGAGCAGCACAGTCATGGACGTATTCCTCATCGACGCATGATTGGGAATCTTCATCGAAGGACAGGCCGTGATCACAGCTCAACAGCCTAGGGTAGCCTCTTTGACAAGCTATATAAAACTTGCAATGTTGTTCGTATCTGCAAAAAAAAAAAATTGATACATCGTCTTACACTTTATAAACTAGCCGTGTGGTTCGCGCTGGTGTAGAATGGGGAAACACCATCTTTCTCCATGGGTGTCATAAAAGATGACTAAGAGATTGGACTGTTATTTATCTGAGAGTATTTTTTTTTTAATTAGTGCCTGGATGACTTTTAATACAATTACCCTCTATTACGGATGTGGGACTAAATCATGGTAGTTTTAGACGCTTCTGCTTTCCCTTTCGAGGATTTAAGTATAATGTTTTTTTAATCATGATCGTTGTAGTAAGATTGTATATTAATGTGTAGTAAGATTTAATTACACAGAATATTAGTGACTATTTCATGCTTAGTAGTTTATTTATAAGAGATTTAAAATTTATTTAAAATATTCACTAACCCTCTAACTAGATTTGATTTGATTTAAAGAATATCAACCTAATCAGCTATTCAATTGACACTTACCTATATTTGTAAACTATGTCGGATACCAAGCCGTCTTCATCAATTGGAGGCTCAGGGCAAACGTAGTCCTTGAACACTGTAAGTTCAATCAAAGATTTTTATTAAAGGATTTAATTTTATACATTACATTCTGCAAGTAAGAATGAGAAGGTATTATAAGTTACCATTAGGGTTGCACGAGGGCACGTTCTCTACCCAATCACAGCTCTGGACAATTGGGTTGAAAACCAAGCCAGATGGACAATCCATGACAGTGGCAGCTCCTTCTTGACACACAATGTACTTGGAGCAATCCCCGTCATTTGTTGAGTAAAATCCGTATTGTCGAGGACACTGAGCTGTTGGACTTGGGTTTTCTGTAAAAAACCAAAACTATTAGTAACCTATTCACGGTCCTATTATCGTTAATATATATTTTTGAGAAATTTCAAGAAGACAGGTAGTAAAATAAGTACGTCTTTCGTGTCCTGCGGGACAGTTAACAACCGAAGGATAAGCGCATGGATATTCGTAACGTTTAGCAGCAGGGTTGAAATGGAGACCATCTGGACACCAGCGCTGCGTGGCTTTGTTGTGCTGAAATAGAAGAAGTGATATTTGATATTTTATCAGTCTATTTTAAAACATAGATAGTGACTAACGAATAGTTTAAACTATAAATATCTTAGTTACCTTGCATTCAAAGTACGAGTCACACTCAGTATCAACTGCGTAATATCCATTTCCAGCCTTACAGACTGGATCTAGTTTAAAGGAGTCGGGCCTCTGTGTTGCTGGAGTGGTAATGATGACTGGAGGAGCCTTGGTCACACGCTGTGTTGAAGTGGTTATGATGACTGGAGGGGCTTTAGTCACATCTATTGAAACGGGAGTCGGGTATAGGGTAGGAGATGGAGTTTGCCGACCAAAGACTGGTCTCCGTACAGGCTTAGGTTTCGGCGAAAGCGGTGGTAGAGCTGCGGTTATGGGTTTAACAACAGCAGGTCTAGACACTACCGCTGGGACAGAGGAATAAGCCACTTGTGGTTTTTCTTTTTGGGGCTCTGGTTCTGGGTTAGGTTCAGGCTTGGGCTCTGGTTCTGGTTCTGGCTCTAGCTCTGGCTTTGGCTCTAATGCCAGCTCAGGTTCTGGATTTTGTTCATAAGCAATCTCCTCTTTAGGCTCAAGAGGTACTTGAGGAGCCACTGCTGGGGCCCCATCAGTGGCTCCTGGCGCTTGACCAGCCGAAACTAGTTGTATGATTACTTGTGAAGCAGATGCTACTGGCGGCTGAGTTGTGACAACTGCTGATGGTTGAGTGGCAGCTGTAACGGGTGATTGAGTGACGACCGCAACAGGTCTATTAGGACGCGGCCGACCTAGCGTCGGTATAGGCCGCCCTCGACGTAGACTCTGTTTATAACCATCTTGAGCTGTCACTGTGGAACAAAAAAAAGTATAAGAATAAGACATGACCATTGCAATAGAGTATATAACAAATTACTTTGGTACTAACCACTTAGTACCAACGGTAGTAAAACCAAAAGTGTAAACCGAAACATCTTCGATAAGTTATATATTCCGAGGTGTTTGCGCTTAGACAATATACACCTCATAACAAAAACTACACAGACAATTTCTCCGCTTATAAGTTAATTTCTTAGATGTTATAACTATTAACTAACTTGTTTTAAATCACTTTGTTATTAGTACATAATCACTAATTATTCACTTATGTTTTGTCTAAAAGGAATGTCGATTAATTTGTTACGCAAAACTCAAACAAAAAAAACCATAAAAGATTCAGATCTGTTTTGTCCTATAACAGATTTCTACTCGAATGAAAGCTGTCCGACAATTTAGACCTCTTCTCCTCAAGGATCGCCAATTACCTGGCTAAACGAAATTAGACGAAGATCTGCCAATGTCAGTCAATGTAATTTATTCAGGTCCAGAGGGTTTGATCGTACTGAATCACATTGAATTTGATTTAATTTTATTGTGAGACTTGATGAGTTCGACTGGTTTGTCGTAAAAATTGGCATAGTTCTTTTTTTAGTATGCCAAAGTAAAGAAAAATGACACCAAAATCACTGTACCCTATTTGCTCTAGTTTTATGTCAACCCTAAAATAAAACATACCTACATACTCGTATAATAGCGTCAATCAACTGCTGTCATCTGTGAGGTGAAAAGGTCTGAATTGTCGGACAGCTTTCATTGGAGTAGAAATCTGTTACAGGACAAAACAGATTCAAGTATTCCTTTTAGACAAAAAAAAAACTGTAAACCACAACTTAAAAACTGCTGTTTTGTAAAAAAAATATCAAACTACTTGTACCTCACCCGCACCTGTCGTGTTACTTTTTTACAGCAAAAATAAAACTTTATAATAATATTTCAAGCGTGGTATGGTACTCTATGGGGGATGGACTATATTCATTTACATATGTAGTTCTTTTGATATATTGTCATATGTGTATGTAGACAGCATAAACACATGTATACACGTGTGTGTAAAACTTGCTTTCTACTCCGTTAAACCTATCATAGTGCCGTGTTTCGTTGGGATATTACGCACTATCTTCAAAATTAGAAGAAAATATTTTACATATCAAACAAGTTATTTTTATATCTTTAATTAAAGCCAATTATTTATAAATTTAAGACAATACCACTAATGCATGTTAATTACGTGTTATTAT
Organism: Tyria jacobaeae; assembly: GCA_947561695.1. Classification (NCBI taxonomy): domain Eukaryota; kingdom Metazoa; phylum Arthropoda; class Insecta; order Lepidoptera; family Erebidae; genus Tyria; species Tyria jacobaeae. The sequence goes on along the minus strand of OX387208.1, from coordinate 9,069,420 downwards.
GATACAACTTAGTATAAAACGTAATATTGAGTGAGCCTAAACATCATTCATCGGCGATTGTTCCTATCAAACATTAGTATATCTAAAAATGGCTCTTTACTTTTTCGCTGTTTTGGCATTCGTGACTACATGTAAGTACATCATGTATTTATCATTTTTTTATGTATGTTAAACGATTTCTCCACCAATTGTAGACCGATTTATTTATTATTATTTATTTGAAAGTGTATACTCCTTCTTTGATCCCACTATAATCAAATCAGATGAAATTATGAATAAGTTTTTAAATTGCACGTTTATATATATATATATATATATATATAATGACAGGATATGGATTATCAATGCAGTAACAGTTATATCTTTGAATCAATCAATTCTACAAAGCTAAGGATAATCCTTTTCTTTATATATACATACATTATTTTATCATTATCTTTATTAAACTTACCTACATGGTGTACATGGTATAATTAGAAAATTATTTTCTGTGTTTCGTTACTTTGGTATTGTATTCATACTTTTTCCATCCCAGGTTACGCTGGACCAACGAGCAATGTAGCATCTCAAAGTTTTGTGTGCAAAAGTAAAAATGCTTACTATAAAATAGACGCCAGCTGTGATTCGTACGTACAGTGCCGTGTAAGTACACATTAATATCTAATAGTAAAAGAACCATGACGTCAACAAGGTTATTTAGGGATTATTTAACCGTTCGGAAAATAACAGACCACAAGATAAACCGATATCATCAGTAGTAAATATGAACACACAAATATTGTCGTTTCTTGCATCAGGAACGAATCAACTATGACTCTGTTTTAGATGTACTTCTAACGCAATTCAATTGTTATAATATATTTCTGTGAGATAACGGTTTCTAATTTATTTCTTGTAATATTCAGGACTTTATTCCGGCTACTATGACATGTCCTGACGGCCTTCACTACAATCCTGACATCAAGTGGCCAAACTACCCTTGCGGATATCCTATGGACGTACCTTGTTTAGGCCGGTCAGCTCGTAAGTACAATCCTAATCTGCTATCTAAATTCGTCTTCTTGACTAACAACCAAAGTTTTTGTTTAATCTATTGTCTAGGAAATATCTGTTGCAGTTTATTTTTATTTGTAATCTAGATTTTAAGTTTCTGTTGTTTGATAACGTCTACTGCATTGTACTAAAATCTTGTTTTCTGCAAACATTTACATAGCCATTTTGTGTTAACAGAGCCAGCGCAACCTACTCCTGACTGCCCCCACAAATATGGTTACTTCCCATCGTCCTTCGCAACTTCTGAGGATTGCGGTCGCTACCGCCTGTGTGTCGACGGTCACCCCATGGAATTGGAGTGCCCGTCAGGTCTTGCGTTCAATCCTTCCACTAGTCAATGCGACTGGCCCGATCTAGTTCCTTCTTGCAAGGCTAACGGTATGTATTTGTACATGAGTGTAATTTTGTTTGGTTTCGTAAAAAGCTTAACTTATACCTAACAATTTTTCACTTACTATTACAACACCAAATTCTAAATTAAGCTTAGCTATTTTGTCGCAATATATGTAGTTTATACAAATAAAATTAATAAAACTGACTTTCTACGGAATATAACTCAGTATAGTTTAATTCTTGTTTCACAAGTTATTTTAAAACGAGAAAACGAAGTTATATTCTATGAAATAATAAAATGGTTTTTATTTTAATTAGACTTCCTGGGATTCTCCTGTCCACCCACTCCTGTTGGCGAAAACGGCGAGCTTCTTGATATCATCTACAACTACAAGTAAATATCCTTTATCGTTTTTAGGTTTAATCATATTGTTTGATCCTTTAAATGGAATTGGCATCATGTGCAATGCTGTGGACAGCATTTTATACATATTTTTATATAATTAATTTTAAAATATGATTTTTTCTTTTTAGGTACCCTGACAGCTGCTACTACTTCTTCTCCTGCCAGCACAGCAACGCCCGGCTATTGTCATGTGACCCTGGCTTGGCATTCGACTCCGCTTCAGGCCGTTGCGTAGACGAAGACTTAGTTCATTGTTAATATCACTTATTCTTAATTTGATGAAAAAGTAATGTTATTGAGTTATTAAAATTGAAATGTATAATTAACAAATTATTATTCATTTCTGTAACACACATATATGAAAAATTTATGCAACAAGAACACGACAGCAACCAACCCTGACTGCTAAACCAAAGCTACCACCACACCGGGCTCCATTCCCACGCTAAAAAGTGTGTTATTCAGTGTAGTCCCGAGTCTTGGTGTTCCTCGTGTCCGTTAATTGAATGTTTGTGAAGCCCCGGCCCCGGACACAGGAATTATTTCTAATGCGGAAGTTGGCTTTTAAGGAAGAAAAAATGATAGATATCAATACATCAATTAGCCCCTAATTTGCATTGCTGGACATAGGACCCAATGTGCGGTAAAGCAGCCGGTCATTCGCCTGACGCATTTACTCCAACAGAATTACTAAGGAGGAACGATACGAGTATATCTCATTCACACTTATAGAGGATGAGTGTCAATGAGTTTGGAAATATAAAGGTCCATTATTTATTGCAATAGGAAGTGTATTCAGATTTATTAATGTTGATAGGTGTACCTCATGCATGTAGAGAGAGCACAGTTTGCTTTTTTCCACAGATATTTTAAAATATCAATTATATCTAGTACAGAACTGCTGGTTTCATTTAGGCTTAGAATCCTTTTTAAAGTGGAACAAGCAGCTTATTATTTCTTAATATGCAGCATCTTACTCTCGTCATCAATTCGTTTCGACTTGCTGGTCTCATAATCTTTTATTTGTTTTTGTTTTTTAATGTTTTAAAGTGTAATAGCGATACCGTAACTTGCGATAATTTTGTTAAAGTTACGAGTAGCTAATTTTAAACCTACTCTTTGCCAAAATTGCGTGATGGATATTATATCGAGATTCACGAGAAAGCAAACAAAATATTATTTCTGTCAAGGTAGCTTCATCGCTTATATGTACAGTTCAAAAAACCTGATGAACTACTAGGACAGCTAAAATATATTGTTATGTTAAGTATAGCGACATATGGTTGATTTCCTACATAAACGAGAACGGTTTTTTTTTTCGATATGTCACTGATAATTGAGTTTAAATTCGCTTCTATGTTTTTTTTACATAGATTTTGTAACTACTAAGGAAGGTAAAATAAAGCGTACATACATATATGCGCTCACGTCTGTATCCCTAAAAGGATGGACAGAGATGTATTAAACAAATCTATTGCCGTCAACCGGGCACTTTAAAAATTAAAGAGGGAAAAATTAAATTGGTAGTATTTTGAAAGAGAAAGGTAATAATAACGAAACCTTTCATCGCTTACTGGTAAACTAGCTCCTTACGGAAATTGATATGTCTAGTAAATTTACAGATATTAGTAAGCAAGTAAGTGAAAAGTGTGAACCTTTTCTCTATTTTTACTTCTGAAAATAAGGGTTGCCTACTTAGTGCGCGTCAGTAATGAAGAGTGTTCATTAACGAAGTACATACGAACCATTACAGTATCTTTATTGAAAATTATTTTTTTAATAAATAGGTACATTAAAAGATTAAATTCTAATATAATTTAAGATTCTAATCATTACTGTAGAGTTCACTTGTTCTTCGTCAACGCAGCGTCCTGAAAAGGGGTCGAATGCCAAACCCTCATCACACGATAACAGTCGAACATTTCCGTACTGGCATGAGTAATTATAGATAGAGTATTTATTTGAAATTTTCGACTCTGTTATCGTCATCATCAACAACGGGGCAGGAGAATCCAAGGTAGGCTGAAAAGACAAAATAATCAAAAAAATAATGATTTTGAAACTAACTCCATCAGCAAGGAAATATACGAAACATTTATCCCAAGACGAAGAGAAGTGAACTGTATTAGCAGTTAGTACAAAATAGCATAAAACTTTTCATGGATTTCTGAATGGGACATTCACTTCGATATAAAATCAACTACAATGCTGTTGAAGCAATTCTGCTGTTTTTCAATCAGTTTTATGAGGTGATGTTCTCTTGAGTATATATTATACTTATATATATATATATATATATTTATATATTATACATAAAGAAAAGAAATAAAACAAACTTGAATTGAAAAACTCTTACCACTAGCCTTGCAAGAAGGTACACGAGCGGGCCAGTCACAGCGACCGCTGTCAGGATTGAAGGCGAGCGCTGTGGAGCAGTTCATATCCAGGGCGCGGTCCTCGATACACATACGGAAATGTCCACAGTTGTCAGGAGTAGCAGAAGGTGATGGAAAGTATCTGTATTGGTGAGGACACTCGTCTGTTGGTTGCGCTAGTTCTGTATAAATGAAAGTATAGGCATGTGGTTAGGTATTATAAAAACATATTCCCACTATAAAATAGTTAATACCACTTAGTGATAAACTTATGAACTGAACCACGTCCCAAGCATGGTACATCTGCAGGGTAACTACATGGGTAGTACATGTATATTACATCAGGGTTAAGTTCAGACTAGCGGGGCACGTTTGGGGAACTGGGACATGGTCCTCTAAAAAGGTTTACAGTTTAATACGAGCTTAGTAGCAAGATATCATTGAATTACGGATAAAGATACGTGCCGAAGCATGGCTCTCCCACGTTAAAGTTGACGTGCAAGATTTGCTACGAACAAAGATACAGTGCAAATTAAATAAAACAATGTTAAAATACTTTACAGGAAATAGTTAGAACTTTTATGATTAGCAGTGAAACTGGACGTCCTGTCGAAAAAGGTTAAATGTGCATGTTGTACATATTAAAAAGATCTATAAATTTTGTATCAATCATATTTTTTGCTTCAGTTTGAGTTTTCTGCAAAAGTCGGAAAACTTTTGCGATTTTCTTTTTTATTTATCACAAAAATCATCACCTTCATTTTCTTTATCCGGATTGTTACGCTGTATTTCATTCTTCTTCCGACAGGTATCATGCTGTTAGTGCATGTTGCATAAGTATCGCTACGATGCCACCGCCAGTGTGTTAAATTATTGGACAAATAATCAGATGGACTTATGACACTGAGCTGATTGATGAAAATATTTTAGATTTCTTTTAAATCCGTATATATCATGATCATATCTACATTTTTACTCTAAAAAATTATGAACTCTTTAAATTCTTTTTGCTATTATAGCGTCTTGTTTTTTTTTTATTTTTCATATGTAAGTACATTATGTATCATACAATATGAAGTCCGGATATACACGGACGGCTCCAAGATGGGGTCAGGTACTGGAGCCGGGGTGTACTCACTAGACCTGAACATAGAAATATCGCTGGCACTGGGCGAACACAGTTCGATTTTTCAATGCGAATGTGTTGCGCTAACATACGCAGCCCACGCAGCTGTGTCAAGAGGCATCAAGAAGTACAACATTCGCATACTGTCAGATAGTATGGCGGTACTAAGGGCCCTAATGGGCAACACCATGAACTCCGGTCTCATCTATGAATGCCACCAATCGCTAGAACGCCTAGCCTCGGCGAACGGGGTAATTTTACAATGGATCAGGGGGCACAGCAACTCACTCGGTAACGATGTCGCCGACGAACTAGCAAGGAAGGGATCCACGACACCAGTGGCAGGCCCTACCACACTCCTGCCACTACCCTTCAACCTATATCGCTCCTGGGTAAGGCAAAGGACTCGAGAAGCACTCAATAGCCGATGGATTAACACACATGGCTGCAGGCAATCCAAACTGGTATAAACAGAAATATCACCACGTTTATCGCGTAGACACATCAGTCTTCACAGAACGGACATCCGAATAGCATTACAGGCCATTTGGCTCTGAACCGACACCTATTCGTCATTAACGCGACCGATAGCCCATAATGCAGAGGTTGTCTAAGCGCGGAGGAAACGGCCGCCCACGTCATCCTGGAATGCGAGGGCGTGGCTGCACAACGGGCAGAAATCCTCGCAGGTGCGAGGACGCTCCTAGAAGCCTGTGAACGCCCCAGGAGGCTTCTGCGTTTCTGGAAGGAGCTAGACTGTCTCAACTAGTCAGCCTCCTGAACGCATAATGGACCGAACATGAGTCTAAATGCAGAAACTGAGCCCTTTACCATTACCATTACGTATCATACAATAACCGTGTTTATTTGAATATGTGTATGCGATACAAAGTATGCATTGTATATAATTATCAATGATATTATCAATATTATCAGTAGGTAACCGGTCCAAGGGGGGGGATCAAGATCCCCCTGGATCCACTTGGTCCCAACTTTAGTTGCACTATGAAGGGTGTACTGCCATATCTCGACAGATATCTTATTGAAGTATCGCCAAGATTTGAAACTTCTTTGGCTAATATGAGTGCTATTTCGTTGCCGATTAAGCCAATGTTGGAAGTATTTTTTTGTATAATTACTTCTTGAGAGTTATGGAGATTAAAATTCAATTAGTAATTAAAGAATACTGTCGGCGATCGGTGCATTTCTTAAGTAAGAGTCCTCTTGAGCCCATCAAAATTACGTACAAATTATTATTATTATCAAAATTATTATTTATAAGTACAAATAAAGTATTAAAAAAAATAAGATTGTTTCCTTTACTATGAGACCTCGCTTCTTGTTAAATTTCTTGACTTATCAATGTTCAACATGTTAAAATTTAATGGTTTAATGACGTACCTCTTGATTATTTTTTTCTAATTCTACCCAATATCCCCACACGTTCTGATGAAATATGGTGTATACGGATAGACAGGTGGACAACCGAATCATCCTATAAGAGTTTCTTTTTTCCTTTTGGAGAACGTAAACTTTAAAAAAAAGGGGAAATTTTCTGCAGAAACTTCCTTAGATTTTTAAGTTTACCTTGCTCTAAGGTAAACTGCTTTTGTTACTTGCATAACTTCTCCTAAATAACATAATTGTTGCCAAAGAACTGTTTTTGAATAAAAAAAAGAAAGAGAAGAATACCAAAAGAAGATAGTAATATATTTTTACCACATCAAGCCGTATCGTTCACACCGTTCGTATCAGTCTCAATATGATTTTATTAGCTACACTTGTGAAAAATTGTGTCATATCGAAACTTTGTATATATGTATATGAAGTTTGAATAAAAATACTATAATTTGGCATCATGGAGATGATCTCGTGATGCTTGATGATGTTTTAAAATCTAATCGAATACACACATACACATGGCGACTAAGCATGTAATTTTTGTTTTTTAAACTGTTATACTCCCTGCCTAATTTTATATTCTTAAAAAAAAATCGTGTGCATGTTATGAATAGTGTTCATTAACAAAATACAAATGAAGTATAAGCATATCTTTATTTAAAATTATTGTTTTAATAAATAAGTACATTATAAGCTATACTATAAACTATAATATAATTTAAGGTGCTAATCAATACTGGGCACAATTAACTACTTCTTCGTCTACGCAGCGTCCTGCACTGGGGTCGAATGCCAAACCCTCATCACACGATAACAGTCGAACATTTCCGTACTGGCATGAGTAGAAGTAGAAGCAGTTGCCTGGGTATCTGTAAAAATATATTAAAATTAGTGTAAGATCTTCCAAAGGCGTTGTTAGACACACAAAGATAGTAAGAATAAGCGATAGTATGAATAAGAGCGTATCAATAGGCTGTTAAAGTATACAACGCTTACATGAAATTTTCGACTCTGTCGTCGTTATCATCAATAGCCGGGCAGGAGAATCCAAGGTAGGCTGAAATAAAAACATAATATTTAAAAAACATGGTTCCGACTCGTTCGTTACTAATTATCAACAAGAAAATTTTCGATGGTGGTTACTGCGTTTAATGAAGTTTGTCATTACTAACCACAATGTCTTAATAACTTTATTAGTAGTTAGCAGATATATTCAACTTTTTATAGGTATTTGTCATTTTTGAAAACATGTAAATTCCGAATGGTATATTTTATTCGGGATGAAATCAACTTCTCAACTTTTAAAGCAATTTTGCTTTCAATAAGGATTGCAGTTTCATGAGAGGACATGCTCTTCAGTGTGGTATAAAAATAATAAAAAAATATTGATAGATTAAAAAAACCACATACCATTAGCTTTGCAAGAAGAAACAAGAGCAGGCCAGTCACAGCGACCGGTATCAGGATTGAAGGCAAGGCCTGTGGGGCAGTCCATATCCAAGGCGCGGCCCTCGATACACATGCGGAAGTGTCCACAGTTGTCAGGAGTAGCAGAAGGTGATGAAAAGTATCCGTATTGGTGAGGGCATTCCTCGGTGGGTTGAGCTGGTTCTGTATTAATAAAAGTGTGTATTTCGTTAGGTATTAAAACATATTGTTACTATTCTTAATTTTTAATTCCATTTAATGCTATACTAACGAACTGAACCGCGTCCCAAGCATGGTACATCTGCAGGGTAACCGCACGGGTAGTAAGGGTATATGACATCCAGCTTGAAGTGCAGGCCATCGGGGCACGTCTGCCGTTCTGGGACAGAGTCCTGTATAAGAGGTTTACAGATTAATACAACCTTAGTTTTAAGATACTGTAAGAACTCCTCTTACAAAATGGGTAATAAATTATTGTCGTTATTATAAGTATGGTGTCGTAGTAAAGTTTTTTCAAGCATATATTGGCATTTATTGGAACTTACACTACAACGTATGTAAGAATCACAGCTTCCTTCTACGCTGTAGTAACCGTTCTTGCTTTTGCACACATAGCTTTGAGAATTTCCAGATGCTAAGTTGCTTGCTAGCCCAGCGTGACCTACAATTAATAATTATTATCTTATAAGCAACACAAATTCAATCATAACTGCCACTACTGTGGTTCAGTTTAAATAAGTTTTTGTCGAATCGAAATTGATACATGGTAGTAACAGCAGCTTTAGCTAACTGTAGCAGCTTATTTTTACGAGATAGGGTTACAAACGACTAACAATATAATAGATACTCACATGTTGCTACAAGAGCTAGTGCAATATAAAAGAAAAAAGCCATTTTAATTGTTTCAATGTTTCCTGTGACCTGAACCACTTCTGAATGATGTTTAAATCTAGTTTTCATTTATTTTTATAGTAAGTGATTGACATATTTTAGATTTATTAATGAAGGTCTAAAGGAAATATAATTAAAGTAATCCATTAAAAAAGCATTTACAATTTATAAACATTAGTATATAAAATGTAAGTAATTAATCGTGTCCTGCATTTTTTATAATTAGATGGACTTGTCATCTAAATGCTTTTACTTTTTGCTCTAGTTTTTGTCTGGAGTTCTGACTACGTGGGTGTTTCGTTTTACCTAGTTTGTACTATGTTGATTTAATTGGGTTTGTCCTATCCACAATTTCTTAGAAATTGCTGAAATTAATTAGGTAGGTAGTTTCAACAATATTCTATTATATTGACGTCTTCCTACTACCATATTTTGCGATAGTGTTGTTTTTCAAAAGAATTATATCACAAAGTTCATTTAAATTTGATTTAGTCTGGCAATAAATACTGTTGCAATAAAAAAAACAATATTACATTTGAATTTGGAATCTGTCATTCTTATATCATTATTATAATATTATATTATATATTCATGGGCGGTGGAAGTCATTACTATCAGGGGACCTGTCTGCTCGTTTGTCCTACCTTATTTTCACGTCAATTGTTGTTAAATATTTTTGTGACATTAAAATTTAATAGGCTGATAAAGAGAACCAAATTGCTGTGATACATGTGTAAACCTAGCCTAACAAAAAGTATATATGGAGCAAAAATGCAACTATTGAAACTCTCCACCCGCTTAGTATTTTAGATGAACGTGGTTTTGATAGGTACACTGAAACCTCCTCTATTTGTGACAGAAAAAGATCTGGCCGTCTGCATAGCATTAGTACGATAAAGACGATGAAAGCAGTGAAAGAAAGAATTCGAAGTAATCCTGTCCGAAAGCAAAAGATTTTATCTCGGGAAATAAAAACTAGAATCGTGTCGCGTATTTTTTAATTTGAATTAGGACGTACTACTACTCCTACTCGTATAAGAAATTGCGTACTACATTATTTAACTGATAATTAAACGAAAAGGGAGTTCACTGAAAAAAATAAATAATAAAGAATAAGGAGATTATTTTATTATTGGACAATATTTTAACCGCGTCTCGGCAAACGTAGCGTAGGACGCCCACAGGCCAGGTGGAGTGACGATTTGCGCAAGATGGCTGGCAGGAGCTGGATGCGAGAAGCCGAAAATAGATCGAAGTGGCGTGCAATGGGAGAGGCCTATGTCCAGCAGTGGACTGCGATAGGCTGATGATGATGAATGACAGAGCCTATGCTCAAAGCTGTATAGTAGCTTTCCAATTAGACAGTAAAAAGTGGGCATTATCCGTGTTCAGTGGTTGTTTGGTAGGATGTTAGCTATCAAGGAGTGCCTGAGCCATAGTTTTGTGAAAAATATGTCAAAACATCGGCACAAGTAAATCAAGATACGATTCTTGAGAAAGTGGTTAAGCCTTGTAACAAGCTTAAGCTTCATAAGGACGTCGAAAATATTATAATCAAACTTATTATTTTTAAACTCTCAAGTTTCTTGTGTTTGGGCTAAAGCGTTCCATATATTGTTGAAGGTGAAATATCATTTATTCACGTATTCAATAACGATTTTGACAATTATTCATGTATTATGCTAATGGTGATTTTGTTAAAGTGCTTTTTTTTATTAGCTTTCCTGAATTTACGATCGACCTAAGTATGTAACTTACTGTGAAAACAAGTATTGGAATTAGAATTTAACCCACTTGGAATTATCTATCTGCTGTAAAACTTTTCAAAATTATGAAATACGAGTCGAATACCTTATATTTTGGTGATAAAGCATCTTTTAATATATATTTATTTAAAATTTTCAGAAAATGTACTTGTGATGAAACATGTATTTTTTATTAGAGTTCCGTACATCAAAAGAAAAAGGAAAAGCCTATATACCTTATATCTTATAGATCACTCAGTTGTCCACCTGTCACATCGCAACTAGTGGAAGTATCAAGTTAAAATTAAAGTCAAATACGTCCGAGTAATTCTGTTGTTCTTCGGAACTGTAAAAAAAATAACAAACTAATAAGTCAATACAATAAAAAAATACGGTCATGAATGCCTTCAATTTTAAAAAGTTGAACATTTCGTGGGTAAATCGTAACCTTTAGTGTATTTCCTATTGACCTAGATTTATCCCATTCTCATGTCTATAAATTTGGCAAGAAACAAGGTCCACAGCACAAGTAAAAGAAAAATCGAGAGTCTATAATTAATTACATACTTTTTTTGCGATGGAAAAGCACGTCGATGTGTACAGCTAAGTTATATTTGTCTTTCAAAGAAAAAACAGTCAAAAGTTGGATTCCCTAGAGCGACAAACTATTATCCGACTGCATAAGAAGGAGTGTGAAGTTTTCGAGTGTATGTATGATGTTTCTTTAAACGGCTTTAAGATTTCGACATGTGAGGTGACATTTGAATTAATATTAGTTGTGAGATAGGGTATATGATTTCAAGAAGACGTTCGACAGAAAATTAATGTGTATTACATTCATCGGGTTTATAATTTTTTTTTTTTTTTTTTTTTTATAGTATAGGGGGACAGACGAACAGACGGGTCACCTGATGGTAAGTGACACCGCCGTCCATGAACACTTGCAACTCAAGGGTCGCAAGTGCGCTGCCCGCCTTTGAGGGTGATGAGGGATGGGGGATGCAGGGAGCGGAAAGAAGAGAGGAGGGATGAGGAGATGGAAAAAAGGGAGAAAGGAGATGAGGGGAGAGAAAAGGGGGGGGGGAATTGGGCCTCCGGAAACCTCACTCAATTCGGGGAAATGCAACGCCAGCGTTACTTCACAACCGGTTTTCTGTGAGGCCGTGGTATCGCACCGGTCGAGCCGGCCCATTCGTGCCTAAGCATGGCTCTACCACTAAAAATAACTACTAACTACTACTAATTACTTTTAAATGGCTGCGGAAGGGGGAGATTCAAAATTAGACAGAATTGTTACATAATTATTTGATATTTTTGCCATTTGTAAACCTATTTACAAAACCTTTTTAATTGAATTACTTCTACTCAAGAATGGTTTCCTTAAAATAAGTGCCATAAGCCTCTAGGGCGGTAAAGTAAACAATGAAGAATACATGTACATGTGTATGTATAGTTTACTTATTTTCGAATCGACTTCAATAAATCTTATAATTCAGTTGATTGTAACTATCGTGTCTTGTTAGCTAGTATAGAGAAACGATGGCTAGTATAGAGAACGAAGTTAGTGTGAAAAGAGAGCACATTTTTGCACGGAATTGTAGATTTTCTGTTATAGGGTAGACATTGCAACAAAGAAAACAAAAAATGCAATTTGGATCACCACTGCCATTTGACGTTTGACTGTTTTTATATGTTTTGTATATAGTAACAATTTTTCTCACAAGTCGTTTGATCCAAAATTATAGAAGGGGTAATTTTCGTCGTTTCGGAGATAAATTTTGATGAAAGACAAAAAGAAAATAATTACCAACTAAAACAAAAAATTAAAACCTAACAAAAAACATCTAATATTTCCTTTGAAACCGACGTCTCTGAATTCTTAGGAAATCATAAAAATTTTGTTAATTAAATGTTGCTGATTAGTTAATTACAATGAGATCAAAGGCATGAACATGTTACCTAAGATATGTTTTTCCCTTTTTCACCTATCATTTTCCCCAAAATATTAAGGCACTGCAGTTAGTGGGACGATGATTTTTGGTGACTCTCTTTGCCCAAATGTCGAAAGAAATAAGTTTATTTATATATTCGTCCTTTAAAGACATAAGGGAAACAGATAGACGGTTATTCTAAATGCAAGGGGTCACATTTATCTACTTTACCTATTTCATACCTACATATGGTATGATGTTAAGTTACACACAAGCTCAAATAAATTCATAAAAATAATTAAATAATTTATTGTTTGCTTAAAGTCTTACAACTTAAGATTCAAATCAATACTGGGCACAGTTAACTAATTCCTCGTCAACGCAGCGTCCTGAGGCAGGGTCGAATGCCGCGCCTTCATCACATGACAATAGGCGGACGTTGCCGTGCTGGCAAGAGTAGAAGAAGAAGCAGTTACCCGGGTATCTGTAAAATAATATACGATTAGATTCACATTATTCGCTACAAAATATAGTAAGATGAGTATAAAAGATTAAATATAAGTACGTAGTCTAAAATACAATAAACAATTTGATAGATGACGTACTTGAAATTTTGGACGATGTCATCATCGTCTGCAACAATGGGGCAGGAGAATCCAAGGTACTCTGAAAATAGAACAATTAATTACATTACTCTCAAAATATGATTCCTATTGATTGCTGTCCTTTGAACTGAGTTAAATGCTTTTAGCAGTTCATTTGTATAGGTAAAAACCGGTATAAGTTGGGGTTTAAACATGCAACCCGTAGATCAGAGGTCTAAAGCATCCACTTTGATAGCCACTTCTATAGTATATATTTCCCTTTTTAATACATATCAGTTATACGGTTATGTTTTTCTATCCATAGTAATAGTGTGTTTTCTGTGCACTTACCATTAGCCTTGCAAGAAGGGACAACAGCGGGCCAGTCACAGCGACCGCTGTCAGGATTGAAGGCGAGGCCTGTGGGGCAATCCATGTCCAAGGCGCGGCCCTCGATACATATGCGGAAATGTCCGCAGTTGTCAGGCGTAGCAGAAGGTGATGGGAAGTAGCCGTATTGGTGAGGACATTCCCCAGTGGGCTGTGCTGCTTCTGTATAAATAAAAAAAATGTTATGGGTTAAGCATTCTTATAAAAAAAAAACTGATTTATTCATTCTAGTTTATGATGTACTTACGAACAGAACCACGTTCTAAGCAGGGTACGTCAACTGGGTATCCACATGGGTAGTTCGGATATCTTGCCTCCGGGTTGAAGTGGAGGCCATCGGGGCACGTGTGTGTCACCGGAACAAAGTCCTAATTAAAAGATTTATAATTTATGATAGACTCGATAATAACAACTCATTTAAAAAAACCTTAGTTTTCTTATAATAGAAGCACACTCAATGGTATTATACCTAAAGCTAATTAATTTTATTATTAAAATTTCTACTGTAACTCACAAATTATTAATTAAATTTTATTACTTAAAATAAGATCTCCTTAATCTTATTATAACTATTATGTGAACTTACACTGCAAAGTATGTAAGAATCGCAGCTTCCCGCTACGTTGTAGTAACCGTTCTTGCTTTTGCACACATAGCTCGGAGAGGTGTCCGCTGGACCAGCATGACCTGTAATGAAAATGTCATATTATGAAATAATATTACTTCATCCGTACAATCAATCAATCAACATAACTTTGTGAAAACTAAAGTTTATAAAAGTTATAACATGACTTTTAATGAACGTATAATAAATAGGAAACATTATATGTATATATTATATGTATTTACATCTTTGAAAAACCTTGAGATTTTTCATTACTATCAACAAATGGGTAATAGAATATGAAACAGTCACACAAAATGCAAATCATATATTCATACTCACATGTAGCTACAAGAGCTAAAACAATGTATAAGAAGAAAGCCATTGTTCCTATGTTTCCTGCAATCTGCACAACTGCCGAGTGATATTTAGATCTTTTTACCATTTCTTTTTATACTCAGCCATTGACAAAGTTTTTCGTTAGTTGATGAGAGATCATTATTAAATGAGCCATTTCTAAATAGCGTCAAAATTTACATTCATCGGGCGAGAAATAAAATGATAGCGTTTTTAGTTCTGAAGGAGTAGGTTTAGCATTGTCTTATTTTTTATGTAAATTATTCAAAAGCCTTTAATCTTTAGACTTTATCTTCATTTTAATATTTTTTGTAATGATAGCTTTTTATGGATAGCACAAACTTTGGTCTCGTTAGACAATCGAACCGACACCCTCCGGCTCAGCAGACAGGATCAGTTTCCACTACACCTAGAGGCCAATCATTAATAATATCTGAATTGATAATTGTTTAGTTTTCATCATTCTGTATTTACTGTGTGTTGTTCGTGTAAACGTACGTATTACTCATTTATTAAAAACTGCTAAACCAATTTAGATCATTTATACTTATTGTTAAGCTAGATTCCGAGTGTCCTCCTGTTTACGCGTAAATACTATAAAGAATAATATTTTTTTGTCGAAGTCGATAATCAAGGTCTAATTCAATAACTTGATTTCATAAAATAAAACAATCATAATTTTAATTATAAATCAACATACATACACACACAACTCAACGATAGGTTGCTTTGCCAATTATAACGATAGGGGATTAAGAGTATTTCATTGTAACGTTTTTGTTGTCTACCGACAATAATAAAGATCAGTCTGTATTCATACTTCGTTTAATTGCGTTCGTCATCCTATTGAATTTAGTATAAACCACAGGTGTACTAGAGGTGTAGAGAAACATTGACTATTATGGAATATTTTTATACGCTTATTTTAAAGATCATCCGGCACAAGTCACTTCATTATTCTAGATTGACTTAAAAGCCATTTTGTATATATTGTACATTTTAATACGATACGTGTGTGTAATTTTTTGCTATTGCACGCAATTTCGCTAGCATTAATATAGATTATAGATTTTTAATAATTTCCCCCATCTCTTGCGAAGAGGAAGAACGGTTACGTACTTTTTACGGTTTTACGTTTAAGGTACGTTTTACGGCTTAGTTTACGGTAACGGCTTTTGATATTTTACACAAATTAATTAGGAAACATTATAAATTTTTGATTTATTCATTAAGTAGGAGAGTCATGTTTGGGAACGTAACCGGCTTTTAAGCAATGCTTGTGCTCGTGTTATGTAACTGAGCAAATTAAATAAAGACCTAGGAGTCATCCTAGACTCACATTTGAACTTTGCTAAGCACATTGAGTTACTGGGTGGTAGGATTTGTAAACTTATCCCCTTATTTAAACTAAAGAACACGTCGTGGATTTTAAGCTCATAAAGATTTCATATTGCATTACTGCTTGGAAGGCGTTCCATCTACATCAATAAAAATAATAGACATTTTTAAATTCTGATTCTTCAATAAGTACTCGTTGACCTTTCTTGTACCTAACAACTTTGCTGTACAAAGAATATAAAGTGCTTAGGCACGGGAAGGCACTTGCTTGTTCGAGTAATAAATTTATAAAACAACACAGCGAAGTATCCTTGAAATCCCAAAATAACACAATCCGTCGAAAAAATAGGGTTTGTGAAACCAAAAAAATTGTCTCATACTTCGTTTGTCACTTGTCATATTGCATATTTGGTTCTTGCATCTGCAGTAAAGTTAACATATGATTTATATTTTCCAAATAAATACGATCCAATGTAAGAAGAACGTTATAACTTGCCTACCAACTTTGGAATATTATGCAACAGTAATTGTTCAATTACTGTTGGCTGTACGCTAAAATATTATTCTCATGAAATTGTATTAGTTATTTAGTTTTTTGTTTACAAATCTACCCACAATAAGTCACACACATTTTGTACTGAACACAAAGGGAGGCTCTTTTTGACACAGACATTTTATTTAATTTGTTTTTCTTTTCTTTTAATTGGCTGTTTAGCTAGTTTGGAGTCTGTAACCCATATCATCATCCCTATCCTCAATTTCTACTCTCTCTCCCCCGTGGTGAATGAAACCCCGTGGTGGTGTCCATAGGGGGAGATAGGTAGTCACTTATCATCTGATGTTCAGGCTTATTATCACAAGCGAGTAGCTTCCCAATACTTATATTAAAACTGTTATAGTTATTCTAAGAGTTATCAATATTCCATATAATATTTTCATTCTTTTTTAAATATAATGTGAGACAAAGAACTTTATTGTTAATCATTTAGAAAATGATTTACAGTAAAGTTCTTCAATAAAGTAGTACAGACATCTACTGCTATACAAGCATGACAAGCGGTGGTCTTATCGCTCACCGTCATTTTTTCCTGATAACTTTTATTATGTGTACACAATAGTAATAACATACCTTATAGTAATATTTATACAAAAACGATAGGTGTAAAGAGCGGTGTTATCGCTAAATAGCAATTCCTACCAGGCAACCTTAGGATGGAGAAAAAGAGCCTGAGAGCATACCTACTCTTTAAGATAAATATCCCAACGATTTTTATTTCCCCTTATGTCTTAGGAGCATATTTGGTGAGGCAATTCTACGAACCAAAAAGTATGGCACTTAATTTATTTATTCTAATTATATCTCATTTGCTAACTTGAAATTTACGAAATTTAATAACAACTACATTTCCAAGTAAGGAATGTCACGATAATTAATAATTGGATTAGGTAATCAAGTGATCGTATATGAAGTAACGTTACTTTTTTTGCTTTGGTCATGTTTATTTTAGCGTATCCTTAGGAGTGAAGATTCAGTATGTAAAAACACGTTTTGGTTTCTCTTAACATTAAGGTGTGTATGACGTACATCAAGAGGCATACCAATCAGTTGTATGTAACAGTATGACTGTATAACTGTCTGATACATAACAGTCCGATGGCTTGGTCGCATCTTTTGACATCGCTCCAACTTCCCGCGGGTGTCGTAAAAGGCTCTATTCTAATCCACCCAGAACCACACGGCCTTATAAATATACACGACTTTAAAATACAACTCAAAAAAACAACTCAAAAATTTCTTAAAATTCATAAAATACTTACTTACAATGTTAACACAAACAATAAGTTATGTGAATGTTGTATAAAAATAATTATCAATGTCAGTATTATTAATGGAAAACAATAATAAATAGGTACATGTCAAATATAACATAACAATAATAAACGAAAAAAAAAAATTCAAACTAAGAAGCGACCTACTCATTTACAGTACGTGAAGTAGGACCAGCATTTTCAAGGCAGTTATGACAGATTCTTATTCTTAGATCTTAATAAAATATATTGTTCGTAAACGTGTCAATAAAATTATTATAATATGTTGTAATTTTTCTGTACCCGCCATTTATACAGGAACAGCACGCCAATTTACGAGATTAGAAACACAACACAACAACTTAAAATTGAGCAACCAGCAAAACACCGGTGCTCCAGCTCCATCAGATCCCGTTTAACAGTCAATGAGTTATTCGAGGGGTTCAATGTGATGTCAGAAGTCCATGTCTGTTTATTAAAAGAAATTGAGCTTGTCTGTTTATTAAAAAGAAATATGAGAGTATTCAAATACTTATTATTTTGACTGTTATTTCAATAAATCTCGAGAGTTTATATATCCCACTTTCAAGAGTTATTACGAAGGACCAATGTACTTGTCTGAAGACTATATAGCCCCTAAAAAAACTCCTTTTACAAGGGTTGGGTGTAGGTACAGCCCCATAAACCACATTCACAACGCGGTTACAATGATCAAAGATCTTTATAGCTATTCCCAAAAAGTGGGTTTAAAATTGAAAATGGTTGGGTAATATATATGTATACTGAACTACTGGCCCACTAGACTAGGGGTAAGTAATCCTGATTGGCAGCTAGAGGTCATGGTTTCAATTCTCTAACGGAGAGGTTGCAAGTGTGTGAAGAGGAGAAGTGGCAAGTGTAAATATTTTTTTACGTTTTCTAATACTTTTTTAACATCTTTGTGGCTTATTTAGCTCAATTGTTCGTAACGACGGAATGATGAGCAACTGAGTCAATTAATATCAAATGTAAATATGAGTAAAGAAAATTGAATTGTTGAAATATATTCATGAGATTGTGATTTATGTCAACTGGTTGTTGATTGATGTCCTACTTGTCTTTAACTTAAACGTTTGAGTAGAAAGCACGGACCTCCCGGCTGCAGCCAGTTGGAGATGCAGGTATGCGACTCCTAGAGTTAATGCTTACAATTCCTAATCCATCCATATAAATAAGCACTATCCCTTTCCTTCCATTTTATCTTTCCCTTTCAATATTTTCTGATTTTAATTCCTTTTTTGCAATTGGCTTACTTATTACGTTAGTAGAACAAAACTGTTATTGGCAAAATGTTGCTGTTTAATACACCGTTTAATATCAATAACGTGAGCGTGTGTATTTGTACATTATAACAGTTTAGGCTCAGCTTAAGATCAACTGAACATTAGTGTGTAACTGTGAACACAGCTACACACTAATCTACCTTTTGCATTTCCTTTATTTTAATGAGGAATGAATTTCCCTTATTTATTTCCTTTCTCACGCAAAAGTACCACTTGGTGTTAGCGTGCCTAACGCTAACACCAAGTGGTACGTAATACATATGTAACTTGAGACTTAATCGAGATTAATCTCATGATATATGTTTATTCCTCAAAATTTTATAAGGTGCAACACTCTTTTTTACCCGAAGTTGCTATGGAATTATCACGGGTGGACTCTTACAGCTGATCGAATTGCAGCGACCGTGGTCACGGACTCGTACAGAAAGTCGCAAAAAAAATAAAAATAATTATAAGTTACGTTTCCGAAAATAATATAATGGAAACTCCAATCATAGCACATAAACTTACAGCTATCCAACTTTACACTGTTATATTAGTATATTATTTTACCTCATAATTATTTTTAAAATTTTCGCGACTTTCTATACGAGTCCGTGACCAGCAGCAGAAACACCTGGTAATAGTTTACCAGGATTTTCTTCTGCCGGGGTACGACATCAAATATGCTATTCATATGAATATATAGTGTATGTAGCTATCGGTAAGGTAAGATTTAAAAGAAGTTATGTTTTTTTCGGTATTTAAATACAAAAACTAAATATATGTTTGTAGATTGACTGACTTGACTGCTGATGGCGTAGTGGTTTAAGTGGTTACTTCACCACTATGCTAACGCATCGACTGTTATGGGTTCGATCCCCACACGGTTCGATCACACAACGTTTTGTGTAATCCATAAAAAAAATGTTCTGAGTCTGGGTGTTCTACATGTCCAATACTTGAATGTGTATAAAGATGAATTAATGCTAGTGCGGGAGCTGTCTTTTTAAAGCAGAAGAAGAAGATAGTTACTTTAGGTATAAATAAAAATTGAAACTTTTATTATTTATTTAATATAAATATGCATTTAAAGTGCAGTTCTTTTATAAATTAAGATTTAGTTTATTACTGCGCGCAGTTCACCAAATCTTCGTCCACGCAGAGGCCTGAAGCGGGATCAAAGGCCGAGCCCTCATTACATGACAATAGCCGGACGTGGCCTTGCAGGCAAGAGTAGAAGTAGTAGCAGTTACCGGGGTATCTGCAAAGATGTAATTAGATCAGAATAATTGGCGAATAAACATGAGTGTACAGGCAAAATGTGTTGACACAAGGACACGAATATACCGTATCTTGTTTAAAAATAAGTCAGAATATTTACTTGTAGTTCCTGATTTTGCCATCGTCGTCATCGTCAGTAGCAGGACAGGAGAATCCAAGGTAGTCTGAAATGAGATAAAATAATATTTTTGTTAACCTGTGTGTATAAAGATTTCTTTCCAGGAACGTTAATGAGTCTTGAGATACATTTGTAAAATATTTTAGGTTTTCAATACGATTCTTCAAACATTAGCATACCGAAGTCTTTACTTAAGTTTATTTTGAGATTCAAAAGCCTGTTTATAATTTTAATAAAGTTAGTCCTGTGTACATACCCTCAGCTTTGCAAGAAGCTACTAGATGGGGCCAGTCGCACCGACTGGTATCAGGGTTGAAGGCAAGGCCGGTTGGGCAGTGCATGTCCATGGCATGACCCTCGACACATATGCGGTAGTGACCGCAATTGTCAGGGGCCGCATGGGGTGATACAAAGTAGCCGTATTGGTGAGGGCATTCTTCAGTGGGTTGTGGTGCTTCTGTGTAAATGAAAGAGTCGGAATGTAGTTAGGTAGTAACAGATTTGGAACAGTTGACCATTAAAATTCGAGGAAGTAAGAAACGCTGTAGAGATGGTGATGAAACCTTGCAGAAATTATATGTAAGTACTTACGAACTGCACCCCGTCCTATGCATTGTACATCTGAAGGGTATCCACATGGGTAGTTGGGGTATCTAGCCTCCGGGTTGAAGTGAAGGCCTTCAGGGCATGTGTGACGAACCGGGACGAAGTCCTGTGTAGAATTTAAAAATTTTAGATTTGCTGTATCACTTGCTAGTAATGAATAAAGTATTTTGTCGATACAAGAGATAAAACAAAAGACCAAACCAATCAACTGATTACCACATTTTGTTATCATCATTCATATGATCTTAAATGGCTTTGTTGTTTATTAAATTGCGTTGTCGTTTTTTACTAATCAGACGAAACTAATGATTTGTCCGTCTACTTAATGCTAAATGTCTCTAAAACCAGTTGATGGCAGTGTTACTTTGGCATTTATATCACTTGTAACTGTGGAAAGTTATTTCTTAAAACATTTTTAATAGTTCTCTTTTGAAAAAGTTGAATATAAATATTTTGTGGAATAAGTCTATAAGCACTTACGCTGCACCGTATGTAAGAATCGCAGCTTCCCTCTACGTTGTAGTAACCATTCTTGCTTTTGCATACATAGCTCGGAGAAGTGTTCGCTGGTCCAGCGTGACCTGTATTGGAAATATAGTATTAAGTATATATATTATCATAGTGACAAGACTGTTAGAGATAAGTTATGGCGAAGATAATGTTTTTTTTTTTATAATAAATCGTAATAGCAATCAGATTACGCTATGTCAAATAGTCAAGCAAAGTAGATCTACGGGAAATATAATCTTTACTAAAAATATTTAAAACCAAGTATGAAAAAGTAAGTTAATTTATTTAATCAAATTTCAAATCCAAGTTATTTCTGAAACAAATAGTCTCATCTTATTTAATGCTTTTGAAATATAAACACAATAAATTAGGCTCCAAGTTTTGATCCAAACGAAAGTATTATAATAACTCGTCCAACGAATGACTGCTGATATACATAAGTCTTGCAATTGTTAAATAAAAAAAAACGGATCATAAAAATGTTGCAGTTTCAGGGTGATTTTAATGTTACTTTTTATTTTTTGATGACAACTGTACCAAAATAGAATAACTAATTTAAATACAAAATAGGAAAATACAATAATACTCACATGTAGCTACGAGAGCCAGAGCAATGTAAAAGAAGAAAGCCATTGTAGGTATACTGTAGGTTCTCCTTGCAAGGTAAACAACCTAGAGTGATGTTCATATTGATCTCCATTACTTTTATACCAAAACATATTGCAACTTGCGTTAGTTAATAATAGTTAATTAATGATTTAATTAAGTGTGTCTATTACAAAGGTGATTAGAAAACATTTTTTAGGGTCTTTATATCAATACAGGCATTAAGTTAAATTTAAAATAGGTGTTTTTGTAGTTGGTACGATAGTAGTAGCTAAGGTAAAAAAACTCTTTTTGAATAATGGAGAATGTAAACTTGTTCATTTAATCTACTGAAAACTGTGTAGACTAATTGTTTAGATATACACTTGTTTTTATTTCATTCAAATTGAGCAAGTAGTATGGATATTGTGATAATCTTAATTTTCACTTTTTCAAATCTACGCGTCACTTTAAAACACTCGCCGCTCTCACTGTAATGATTCACTCATTCATTGTTAAAGAATATTCCATATGATTAATCACTATATAGTTTCCAGTTTTTGGTATAAATATTTTAATCCATTTTCGACCAAAAGTGCATAAACGCAAAGCGGTCTCTGTTGGAGAGTGACGTCACAGTTACGGGCATCGTACGCCTTTCAAAAATATACATATCTCCGATATTATTATTTATCAAAGAAATAGATGTACATTTTTGTTTTTTGCTTTTAACAGAGTGTGCTTTAAAGTTGAAATCGAAAATTAGTAATATTCTTCCCTATTTTTAACAGTTTATCTTCCACAACAACATGTAACCCGTTCTTGTCTGTTGCATGGACAGTGATTCCTGGTTGACCTATGTGTGTCTGAAACTATTACCAAGGAAAAACAGTGACAGTGACGCTGATGAAGTACAAATCATCTGAAGCTTCTGTTTCATTTCTAGCTAGCATATATACGAGGTAGTAGTAGTAGGTATTTTACTTATTTTATTATATCCTATCTAAGTTTGGCCACTCCTTGCTATGGCTTAGTGAAATTTCATATATGTTACATGTCTATGACAACTGACGCTATATCATCAATACTACAAATTATAAGTAAATTTAAAACGCATAGAAATTTCCGCTTCCATACCAAAGATTTCAAGGCAATTTATCAGTTGCTTTCTGAGATACGAATTCATAATATGTTTTGTTGTTTCATATTATGTAAGTTAAATTTTAAATAAGTATAATATACTTTTTTTTTTATATAAGCCTACTAAAGTGACTCCACGATAGCAATAAATGGAATCCAAGAGTGGAGGTCATCATCCTCATTGCATGTCTATTCAATGCAGCATGGTGACCCACACTATGGCGGTCTGGTGACTTGCCCCGCTTAAAAGACCCGGGATCAAAGTGAGAAGGAAACACGTGCGCTGGTAGTTAATTCCAGGCTTTCATCGATCGGCACAGGTAAGAAGAGCCAAACCGATTAAGTCGGGATCGTATATTTTTGACTCTCAAACGGTGACTCCTTAGGACAGCACGTATAGTCGTGTGGAGGAAGGGAGAAAGTGGGACCAATTGGAAGAACTAGTACATATGTATATATTATTTGTAATATAATCATTTGTTGATGTATTCATTACTGACATTATACAACGTTGTATACCTATACCTATGCCCATAAGTATGTATGTACGTACATGTATACATCGTAGGTATTTTATGTTTTTTTTTTTTTGAGTTGTACATGTGAGAACTGTGTTGTCTTTTATTTACGTTTATCTTTTATGTCTCCTGGCAGTTCTGAGGATGTCAGGCTTGCCTAGAAGTCTTGCCAATGGTGTCGTATGTGTCGGGTAGTTCATCTCCGTTTAATTTAAGATGGAGTAGTAATTACTATAAACGTTATTTTAGAATGATGTATTGCATTGACCTCTCATGCTATTTTATTTTATGTGCACTTATGAACTGCAACAAGAAAATTATGTAAAATATTTAAAAAAGGGTATTCTTAGAGTTTCTTGCCTGTTCTCCTCCATAGGATCTACGTATTGTAACATGCAATTAGCTTCACGACTGACTTAGTCTGACAGACTTCCTCTCTTTACAATTCAAAAATACCCATGAATGGTGCAGTTGAAATAAATTATTTTGATTTTGACGATTTTATACTCCTAAAGGGGTAAGCAGCGTCGTCTGAAATGATCACTTTTTGCCAACAATAATTTAGATGCACTTACATACATAGTGGCCTGATACGACACCAATGGTGCCATGGCTATATTCTACTCTATCAAGAGCCACACAGCATAAACATGGATAAAAATATTTTTTTCTAAAAATATTCAATCAATTAATTACTTTAGCCCATAGCTGGACGTAGACCTCCACCAATGTGCGCGATAGCATCTGGTCCTCGGCTTTCCGCTTAAATATTTGGTAGTCTATTTCTATACTCCGAACTTAATCTAAAGTAGGTGAAAGCGCGTCTACATTATACTTGATTGTGTGATTGATACACAGCTTTTATTTTGAATTTTACTACTTTTCTTTTTTATTTCGAATAAAATTAAAATGCCCTTGATTTTATACTAGATCTGCCAATGTCTGTAAGACTAATGTTTGGAGTAGCTATTTACAGTTTAGATTTGCTTTGTCTCAAGCTGGCTGAATAAGTTTATTAATATCTATATAAGATTGTTATGTAAAATTTATATATTTTATTTAACATGCAAAAATTGTAAGTATGACTTATACTTTGCTATAAAAACACAGCGGTTAACTAGTCTTCTAACTAGGTTGAAGGTTGAAGATAACCTGAATAATGGCATAGTAATACGCCAAATTAATTCTTAAAATAACATCATGGCATGGTTGTAATAGTTTAGGGTAAGAATAACATTCTGGGATTTTATATTATTATTTTTAGTTTCGTTTCTGTCAGCGCTCATCTCTAACTATTACTACTTTTTGATAGACGTTAGACCAATGATCACGGATATTTTTTATTGCAAATAAAATATAATTACGATTCGAACGATTAAACGATTTCATATGATTTATAATCGAAAGACACTAAAATTCTATAGTTCAAGGTCAGTACAGTAATGCTAGAGACACATTATGCATATATGATAATATACATATATAATTATGAATCAAACCCACGACTGGCGACCCACGACGCGTTTCGTTACAGTCCATGCTTTGACCTCAGCCTTTGACTTTCATAACATAGAACACCGTAAACATACTATAAAACGATATTTTGCTTCTTAATGAGATTCTGTTGTCGTCGGTATGCGAATAAATGTCACAACTGTCATTAGCGCGATAATAAAAAATGCTATTGGTTTGTGGTATTTTAATTTAAAGTTGCATCAAAATGCTTGACATAACTACATAAGAAATAGATATACTATACACTCGTAACTGATGCAAATTAATTACAATACAGACGGAGCGTAATATTTGATTATATAGGTAGCTTACATAACAACAGTTTATCCTGTTTTATTGTATACAACAAAGATCACTACATAACATTTAAAAATCATACTGTAGGTTTTTACAAAAAACGTTAAGTTCTAAAACTATATTGATGCATGTATTTTAATGAAATCTGAGAGCATTAACAAATGCAGAGGTCAAACAAACAAAATAAGTACATTTAAACATATCCTATGACTACTGGTGCTACGGTAACTCAGTTGTTTAAATTAGATTAGACTAACTTAGTAAATAGACTAGGCATTCCAGAAACAGCATGGAAAGATCGCTGATGTACCTATTAAGATACCTAATGTTTGCCATCATTTTAATAGAACCTTTTCTTCGGTGAATATCCTGCTGCCAATCTAGCTGTGAATTCAGTTTCTTTATTAAAGCGTTGCTTCTCATCTTCTCTGGCGCGGGCAGCAGCTTGTCTCAGTTCTGAAGGACAGTTCTCAACCTCATCAGCAGACACGCATGTGGACGTCAGGTCGTCGAAGGCTGTGTCACTGCCACAAAACAGTACCCTGGGCCTGTTGTCTATGCACATGAAGTATTTTTGACAGTTGGCGTCTGACCTGCAAGGATCAAAGACAAATTTGTTAAATGACCTACTACTAATGGTTTTTTAATTAAACATGATTAGGTGATCTAAGTACAAACTTATTAGTTTTGTGTTGTATATTAACTGAAACAACTCACAGCAACACAACTACATAAACTCTCTTTTCTTGCATTGGATGTGACAATAGGCGACATATATATTGAATATAAATTGTTTTACTATCTACTATATTTTATAGTATGTAAAGATAACTAATAAACCTGCAATCAAATACAAAGAGACCAAAAATAATGTCAACGATATATCGGAGTCCTAACAACTTGATATGTCCAGAAAAATTATTAAATATTTGCATTCTTGCATCGAAATCTGCATTTGAACTAAATTCATTACACCTACTCAATAATACTTATCTACTTCCTAAATACTAAATTACAATACAAAAACAGGTGTGGTGAGTTAATGCTTGCATGGTGTACTCTTTTACATCATAGGAGGACGTATTAGCAAACTGGTATTTCTAATAACGTGGTTACATAAGCAAGGTCGCCGCTCATCTCATGACATTTAAGAACGAATTGACACCGACTGACCGGTCGACTCTTAAGTAACCAGTTCTTGGTATTTCAACTTCTATCACCTTAATAACAAGCAAACCGCTATTTTGAGTACATACTTTATTATTCGATAGACTTATGTAATGTAGAAGTACTTACCTGTAGAATCTGTAGCCAGCTGGTGGCCCAAGCTCTCTGCTTTCAGGAATTTCAGGGCAACGGAAACCGAGGAAAGCTAAAAAGTTAACAAAATATAAACTTATTATGTGAGTAATAGCCACATCACCTTAGTAATCACATGACGACATTCCTGTGTCATGACTTAAAAGCCTTTCCAAGTTATGTATTGGATTTTACGACAGATGACACAACTTTCATTGAACACCTCGAGTGTTTTCACAATCCGAGCCGTGATCACGAATATTTTAGAACGTGTTCAGAGACATTATTTGCTAAGATCTTTGGCACACTTATGAATGATGAATTAAAATATGAGCGTAATTCATTACTTTAGCTTTCTAGTACATAGGTAAGCAGAATATAAAATTCTATACCTTCAACATCGCAATCTTCCACCTCATCAGGCCACTCGCATCGGTAAGTCTGGGAACTCCAGGCTAGACCTTCAGGGCATGTTAAGTCGTAGCCAACACCATTTACGCAGGTTCTGAAGTAACTGCAATTTTTTTGATCTCCTAACCTGAAGTAACCGAACTGATTGGGGCATTGGTCAGTCGGTTGAGGGGGTTCTAGAAGCAAAAAAATACGAAATTATGTTATTCAATCAATGAATTCTAAATACTAGTTGCTAAAAAAAATGATCAGAAAAGCATGAATTAGGAATTCATTTAATTATTTATGCGATAAGATATATGATTATTCATTACTACAAAAAGCTAAAGCAAGTATGATAAAAGGTCGCCAGGAAGTCTTAAATATTGTTTGAATAATATTTAACATACGAGTACAATACATTTCTTTATAAAAAATATTTTGAGTTGCAATGATTAGTGGAATAATTTTCGTACCTTGAATGTGATACGCATTAAAGAGCATTCTGAGTAATCCTGAGAACACTCATAAGATAACCTTGAACTGTTCATATAATGTATATAATACATAATAAAATATTCAAGCTTCGTGCCCCGCCACAGAATAGATTTAAGTTTAAATATAACGATATCTAAAATCACTGATGATACAGTAATACTAAGTAACATAAAATATCATGTACATTTGATGAGGCATTTTGTTTAAGGTATGTTACTCACGTAAAGACGAGCGTTCGAGACAGGTCACCTCGTTGGGGTATTGGCAAGGATACGACGTAATTTGCGTGTTAGGGTTGAATCGTAAGCCATCTGGACAAGTCTTTTCTTCCGCTGTTCCATTCTGTAGTTAAAAATATAAATACATATATTAGAAAGTTTTATATGCGTATCCTACTTTTTAAAGAAGCTCAAGCCCCAATCTGTTAGTGATCTGTAGTCTATGAATATTAGAATTCGCCACATCAATAGTGTTTTACTGAGATTTGACGTTGTGATGAGGCTAGCCTAGTGCTAGTAGTGTTCGAATAATTTAAAAAAGAAAAATCTATTACGTATATTGTAAAAAAACATAACACTATTTTTATTGCCAATACGATCTAAATAGCGAAGTATACAAGCAAGGGAAGCCTACGTGAAGAAGCATGCGACATGCGTGATAAGTAACTTAAATACTCATTTAAATATAAGCAACAAAATGTTCATACTTAGTGAATATTCTTAGCATACCGGATCTAAATTTTTATTTATTTGTATACATTATAAACTTTTCTTGTATGGTACGAAAAAATTAAAGGACTAGTAGTTTTTAGAAAATCCCGGACATTCTATTATACATATATGTATGTATGTTCGCGATCTTTTACTTACACATACATACATACAACCTTTACGCATAGTTTATGTATCTTTAAAACGATTGTACATATATCAAAATGCAAATTTAGGTGCCATATTTGATTTCAAATCTTATTGGACAGGACTATTTTGGTATGCCTCAAAATTAAATGAAAAGATTACAATTTATGGGGTGGTATTACGCTGGAATACGTCATTTGTCAATTCAATAACGTCACTTCACTTATTTAAATATAGGACATCACACTTTTGTCTTATTGTTCTTACTTAGTGAACAAATAAATTTACATTATGGTATATAAAAATTAAGAGAATATCCATTAAGTAAAGTTTAATAATCAAAAGAAGGTCATCATCAAATTCTTGTCACGTTTGCAAATAACGCGTTCTTTATTATGTGTGTGTGCGAATTGTTTTACACAAAAGAACGAGACATAGTCCTACTTAACCGTATACTGATATTATTGTCATACCTTATATATACTTTACATAATTTATTTAAAAGTCCGTTATGAAGATTAGTAGACACTTTTTCCTCATTCTCTCATAAGTAATGTCAAATTATTGTCAATTCCATTGCAAAAGAATATGCGTAAATCACTCGAATGTACGCTTTTTACATACATACATATATATTTCTAAAAGCTAACATAATTGCTAGCATCGTCGCTGCTTTAAATGCTAATACTCAAACATCATTTGGTCCCTCAGTTCGCACGTTCGCAACTTACAATGCATTCGACGTAACTGTCACAGCTTCCTGGGACAGGGTAGCGTTCGTTTAGTTCCTGGCATCCTGATTGTGATTTTGGTGCAGGGGTTTGTGATACTCTCGGGGGCTGCTGTTGTTCATTCCCATATCTAGAGTAGGCTTGGCCTCCAAACTGGGCGAGTGCTGTTGAAAGAAAAAATTAAAATATTGAGATTATAGAAAGAAATTAATAGGAAACATTAATGTCAACATGAATTTTTGATCTTGTTGTTGCTGTTAAAAAAAGACGGCATGAACTTTTGTTTTCTTTTGTAATAAAACGACAATCCTATTTATTCTATTTGGTTCGTCCCATACCAGATATGATCATCTTATCCAAATATGCTTTTTTATAATATAGTGTGACAGACGAACAGACAGGTGACCTGATGGTAAGCCGCCATCCCTGTAGTCATAAGTGCGCTGCGGGTGATGAGGGATGGGGGGATGCGGGTAAGGGAAACCTGACAGGGGAAGTTGGGCCTCCGGAAACCACACTAAACTCCTCCGGAAATGCAACGGTCGTCATGCTCATCACACAAATATATGCCCTGGGGTACTATTGCAATTTGACGCAAAATATTTGACATTCAATATCGACAAAAATGGTTTGGAACACGGGAATTTACAAACAGACATGCGTTAGTAATGCCTGATTTGTTTATTTTTTTTTAGTCAATATGCGGAACATAAACAAATTAAAAGAAATAGGAAATAAATATATGACTCAAGACGATTCATGACTGGCAAAAGGCAAAGTAGTATGTAATTTGATTCCCACATTTTTTAGACTCTTTTTAAGTTTGTCAACTCCCCCACGGCACAGGGAAAAAGGAAAAAGGGAATAGATACATTTTAAATCCCTTACTCACCTTGCAATCTATATTCAACAAATGTAACACAAAGAATTCTTTCAACAATCAACGAAACCGTCATGGTAATAATTCAATTTGCACAGAATGATGAATCAGGACAAGGTGTGCCATGTTGTTGCAGTTTGTTAACTCGTCGGTTACAAAATCTTTAGTGCCGTGTCATCTTGTGTAAGTTGTATAACACTATTAGGTTAAACTAATGTGGAATAACTAAAAAAATAATTTTAGAAAACGTGCAAATATCTAAGACAACTAAAAAGTTCTTGAATATTTTGAAGGTATTATTTTTCGAATTTGAAGGTCACTGGGTGTGGAATGTTTTAAATATATTACAATTTCAGAATTTTGATTGATCAATTAGATCTGCACAGAATGCAATTAATTTGATTATAAAACGTACTACGTATTTATTTATTTTAAAATATTTTGCTATTATTCTGTTGATCCACCTAGGGTAGGAGGACACCAAAATATATTAAAATAAATAAATACATTTAAAAAGCTTTTAACAACAAAAAGGTTAAATTATAATTGTGCTAATTAATCCTAGGCATCTCGATTGATTGGCAATACAAGGGAAAATAGATTTTTTTTATTCCTAATTGTCTTTCTTTGAATACCACAAATGTTTATAAAAACAATATATCGATTATTTATTTACACAATATTTAAGTTCATTATCTTTTTTTATTTACTGTACCATTGAACCATGACCTGTCTTTTGGATTAATTTTTTACTTAATTTTTTAATACCTTTAGTTAGAAGATGCACTGAATTTTAGTTTTACATGGATAGATGCTTGTTACTAAATCATGCTAGAGATAGGTTTTGGGCCTGAATAGCACATACGCTTTAATACATCCCGGAAAAATATTCGGATTAATATTTCTACCCGAACGATGAACGAGCGAACGACCCGGGCAACGGTTAATGATTCATTAAAGTACTTAGTTGCATAATTACTAAATATAAAGCTAAAGGTAAAGGCGTGACAGTTATTTCCCAGTTAATTCTGCCTACTATTTCCTTTCATCTGACCGCTAAATCCATCTTGTCGACAATTATATCCTCTTATTCATAATTTGTATTTTCCAATACATTGAACAGTAGTCATTCAACAAGTCTTTTGTAGTCTAGAATACTAATTTTGTATGTATCATGCTATATACATACTTAAGACACACATACACCTGTGTGAGGTATGAGCCTATATACACTATATATTTATATACTAAAGCTTTAAATGAATAAAGTTAAATAAATAATTCATGTGTAAATCGGGACTGATTCGTTACCACACCACGTAGGTGGCAAATCCGATCGTGGGATCGGTACGATTTGATGAAAACGTCAAGAAAGGTAAACAAAAATAAATAGTATGTCAATGTTACTGGGATTAATTTCCGATATAAGACACAAAAATAATTATCGGCAATATTATATAATAAGATACATGGCATAGAACATAATGCGGTCAACATTTACCTTCTTACGGTAACTTAAATAAGAAAAACTTGCTACTATTCACTAATGTGTGTATAAAAAAGTATGTTGCACTTTCACTAATTACTAATTCGATAAGGAATCCAGGAAATGAAAGAATCTCATATCATTTTAACTTTAAAATAAAACAACAATAAAACAATAAACTATAAAACAATAAAACATTAACAGTGTCACAGAGGGCACTTGTATTGTCCTATATAATACATACATACATTAACTCACGCCTGTAGTACCGAATAGCTAGACAGAGGAGTAATTAACGCACACATTTTACTCAAGGGAGCATAATAAGGGATGAAAAGGATGTTGTTAATGGAAAAGAACAGGGTTTTAAATTTCAATCCCTAAACAACAAAACGACGAGAAACGACCGGACCAGTTGCTGCAGACACTTACTAAATTTAATTTTTGTTTTTGCATCTTGTAGTTGGATTACGTTCATAATAACATAAAAATTTTAAAAAAGTGAACTATATTTTCCCTCAATAAAAAGTAAACTAGTTAGGGGGACCAAATTGTAATTGGCACTACGTGGTTGTTTGATACACCTGCCTACCCCTTAGGAGATGAAGGCGTAAGCGTATGTATGTATGTGTGTGTGTATGTAAAGGGAATTCTGTGATATTCTAGAATATTATTTATCTCTGTGCGACCCCATTCTTCCAGATCAGTTTATTTGTTCTGGTGTGATTGAGTAACAAACATGCCAGCATTTTTTTGCATTTATAATAGTAGGTAATAGGAATGATTCGATGAAATATAATTGAGGTTTTTTAGTAGTTTGGTACCTTTTTTCTAAATAGAAAATACAACAACAACTTGTCATTAAATAATGTTGTTAACAATATTATTATTAAATAAATAAACATCATACAAAACAATTTTAATTTTTTAATTTAAAAATTGATAGAGTTAAAAAAAAAACAAAATGATGTCACTTTTTTATCCTTCATTATTATTTTAAAATTTTATTAAAATTTCGCAATCAATTGTAACAATTTTTTAATAAACCCTAAATTGTTCTCTGGTACTTAATTTTATTAATTATACTTAACGATAATTTTTCAAAATATTACTTACCCAAAACATTATTTTTATTCTGTACTAATTAAAAACAAAAAACTCTTTTCGTTTATGTAGAAACTTATAAGTTGTATTATTTTATAATATTTAATAAATAAAATAGTACTCACCGAAGCCGCAAAGGCACGCTAACACTATCAAAGTCTTCTCCATGTCAGATGCTACCCTGTACTGGCGTGCGCAAGAGTTCGTACTAGTATTGAATGGCGCAGATTCTGACCTTGAGGACTTTCAGACCAGACACACCAGTCTCATCTTACTTCACTTCGGTTACAACAGCAAAATATTGAAGATTATTACTGTACACGTAGATAAACCCTACACATTTATGTTAAAAAGGATAATCTCCATTTGATCGACATTGTGGCGGCTCTACGCAACTATTTAATTAATTGGAGTAATTTAAATTTCTAGCCCACCATCTAAATCATTGTTAACAAGACAATTTTACAATTACGACATGATTAAATAACGATGCTCAGATGTAGACAGAAATTTAAACAGTAGTAACTGTCAAGATAGATTTATTAATTTCGGTGCTCATTTATAATTTGTGACAGTCAGGAAATATTCAAAAATATTGATACCTTAGTCTGCCTAGAATAGTTTTTATGGAAATTGATTATTTATTTTATTTAAACTTCGTAAAATCCAATTGGCGGATATATTTTTTGCGTAACAACTTTCAGTGGGAACTACCATCCCGTCTTTTTGTAGTACACAGACAGGTCTGCTGTGATTTTAAACTGATGATCTGCTGATAACAATTAATAATAATATAAAGCTATATAGTTCATCGCCACTATTTTAAAGAATGAGCGTTTTTGAGGCCAAGCTAAATAACATATGCTTTTTTCAGTAAACCGCAAAATACAAAAAGCAAGTTTATTTTTTTAAATATGTTAAGATAACATGGAGACTTTATTTGGGGTCATCATGACATGTTTTTTTCTTACAGTTTTAATCTATCTAATGTCTCTTTATAGCCATATCCTTTTTTATTTATGAGAAAACTTATTAAAACTGAGATGGGATATAAATATGTAAACAATACATACACTTGGATTTTTTTCTAATTTACGTCAAAGTAACATCGAATATTTTTTATTTAAAAACATAATACGTCTATCAAATTTAAGCTAGTGTAAGGTATGGTAATCCAATCCACATTGGCTGTATACTGGGTGAGGTTTGAACATAAAACTAAAGTGGGACTAAATTAATAGGGCACATTTGTCATCTGTCAGTTTGTTGGTTTAAGTTGCCTTGCTTTGTTATTATTACAACATCGCCGTATAAGGCTACATTGTCGAATTTTGAAGGGATCTCAAATGTGATCTAGTAAAGACTGTAGATAGGTGTCAAATATGTCCTGTGAAATGGGCCCTACTTTCGTTCCATGCACAGCAGTACGCATTCCGATATTATTTTACTTCCATATTGAGTCTGCTTTTACAAATACCTGTTTGTTTTTAAATAATAATTAATTGTAACATTTCCTATTATTAAGTCAAACAATCATTTACATTCAGCACAATCTGTATTTTGGTATAGTTTTTAAACAATACTAAACTTATTTTATTAATTATATTGTTTTATTAACACGGAATAAATACATATCTTACGAGTATCAATGACAACCCTTTAACTACAAACCTATTTATGTCATATCTTTATAATTAACCATTTTATGTGGCAACACCTTATCAGAATTGATGACGAAGTCGGTAAAGATCGCCATTAGAATGTCTCTTGTAGACATCAATATGGTCATCGCTGTTATTGTTTAGTATGAAACGTAGCATAAAAATGTGTTCCGTCATAAGTAAAGGTCATGATGAGTAGATGCGTGAAGGTCCTGGGAACTACGGAGTGACATGCTATAATTATAGCATTCTACAATTCTAACAGCTTTGGCAACCACACTTAATAGTTCCTTGATCCACTATGCTAATTGATTTAATTAAGATATTTAATTAATCAAATGTCTTTATCTTGGATCAAGTTCGATGCAGTATTATCTGCGTTACGTAATATAGGTAACTAAAGGAATCTGTCTTATTACATGAAGTTATTCTTAGGTTTAAACCTTTTTAAAGATATTTATCAGAAAGTAGAAAACATAAATGGCAAAGTTTTAATATGTAAACGAAGTTGTTAATATTATAAGTAAAGTGTTTTGCTCATAATTATTCAAAAAGTAAAACTTGTCTTTATCCGGTGAATCTGGTTTTATCACTTATAGTTTTATTTAAAATGATTAAAATAATTAATCATTTGTAAATTCTTAATTATTTTTAGCCGAATTTAGAATTACAATAAGAAGTCAGTTTGTACTAAGGTAATAAAACATAAGTTTCTGCTGTCTTTCTTTTCTTCTCTTGCTTTGCTAACTAAGCAATTTGATTTATAACATTTCAAAGTTTTCCAATTAAGTGCCATATTATTCTTGCCGGTTATGTGCATAACTTTTTTGAATGGTTTCCGAGTGTAATACTCAATGTAGGCGTGAGTCGTATGTCAGTGGAATTAATTCCCCTGCCACTTAGATTCAATATATTTGCTTACAGTTTTAAATCGATATTAAAAAGAAATAATAATCGATTATATTGTGTCTTATTTAAACCCGGTTCATGCCAGTCTCAGGACTACAGTATTGTACTGCTTGGGTATGTGTGGATCTCATGTCAAGCGGCCAGTGTAACCAATAACTGACGGTATCCACAGAATATTCATTAGCATGTTACTTTTTTTTGTAATATTTCCAGTATCGTGGAAACCGTGTAGACTATGTTAAGAATTAAATAAATCGTTTGGAAACAATTTCACATTCTAATCATTTTAAATGACGACGTCGATGTAAAAATAGATATGTTGATTTTGTCTTATAAAACAAGCAATGTTTTTAAATATAGGTACGTCAGTTCATTAAAATATGCTTCCCTTTATTTATTAGTACCACTTCCTACATTCAGTGTTACTAAATTTGTATTCGTAGTGGCGACAGGACACCATCTTGTGGCGACAATACGATACTGATGCTTTTGTCTCACACGACAACTGTCTTGCAATGACCATTAGTGTTTATTATGTAAAAGTAACTGGTACTATTGATAAAGCTGCCGTAGAAATCCA
The DNA here is from genome assembly GCA_947561695.1 of Tyria jacobaeae. Taxonomy (NCBI): domain Eukaryota; kingdom Metazoa; phylum Arthropoda; class Insecta; order Lepidoptera; family Erebidae; genus Tyria; species Tyria jacobaeae. The sequence goes on along the minus strand of OX387208.1, from coordinate 9,033,380 downwards.
CATAACCTTTGAACTTATAAAAAAGAATTCACTTCTTACTTGTACTGAATGTTGAAGAATATAATTATACTTTAATTATTGAGTGTCTTTGATGGTTGAATAAAATTTGCTGTAACTAAACTACTCATACTTGTTACCATACACCTTACATATAACGTGGTGGTAGGAATTATTATTAATGTCGGATTTGTCGGAAATCTACTTATTTTGAATATATCATATAGAAATATTTAAACATGTTGAAATCACGAGCATAGTTTGGTAGAGAAGTCAACAGAATTAGAATAATCGGAAGTAGCTGAGCCATGAACTTTATTCCTTGAAGGCTGTGTATTAATATTAGGTTAAAAACAGCTTTAACTTATCGGCTTTAACGTTTTTACAGTACCTATTTAGTATTTTTTTAGTTACTAAAACAATATTGATAAAGAATTATCATACAGTGCCAGGTTGACGGGCTTGTCTCTATTACGTAAGTGGGACCAAATTCTAACTGACAAAATGTGGGTCTTTAATTTACCTCTGCCTACCTCTCAGGGGACACAGGCGTGAACGTATGTATGTTCTTGACTTCAGAGCCCTCTAACTTAAATAAATAAATAAAATATGTACTTCTTAAAATTCTAATAACTTTGTAGAGTAATTCTTAATTTCCTCATATTTTCTTTGAAAAGGCTCTTGCAATTTACAGGCATTTGCATTTGAAGCTAATTAATTGGGCATTATTACTATGAACTAATAATGATACAAAGGTTTTCAAGCATGATTATGGCATATTAACGATTAAAGGGCAATGGTCATAAGGGGATACCGCACGGTTTCCTTCGAAGCAGTGAGCCTTCTAACCGGAACTGCCCCGTGGGACCTTGAGGCAAAGTCCGCTTGGCGCAAGAGCTGAGGTCCACTCCTCCCGATATCGAGGAGCATCGGTCTCAGCTCCGCCAGGTCCTGCTGACAGACTGGAAAGAGCGATGTGAGTGGCCGAACGCTCCTACCGGCTAACGCAGGTACTGACCGGCCACGTCTGCTTCGGGAAGTACCTATGCCGCATAGGCCGGGAGCCAACGACTGTGTGCCACCACTACGGGGGCTGCCGCGAGGATACCACACCCCAGACTCTGACGGAGTGCTCTGCCTGGGTGCAGCAGTGTGCCGATCTCGTAGCGGCTATCGGTGTGGGTAGCCTCTCGCTTGAGACCATGGTCCTGTCCAAGGTCCAAAACGAGAGTGCGTGGGATGCCGTCGCATCATTTTGCGACGAGGCGATGTTGGCTAAAGAAGCGGCGGAAAGGGTACGGGATAGTACAAGTATTCTCTCGTCCCGCAGAAGACGCACTAGGCGCCGGAGAGCGCCGAACGATCTCCGGCCTCTATGAGCGCTGGCCCGGGGGTAACGGGGGAGCTGTCCGTTACCTTGCAGAAGCAGGCCTAAGACGGTGGCGCGACGTATTCCGCACGTGCCTCTCTAAACTAAAGAGAGGGTCAGGCCCCCTACACGGTGTGGTCACCTGTTCAGGTGGTCAAGGTCTGCAGGGAACCCAGAGGCTTCCTTGTTAGGGTATTCCTGGGTCCCTTGCAACTTGACTCTTTGACTTCCTTGACTCTTTGTGACGAAACACCATGTGGTATTAGTCGGTTCGAGTCCGACATACCACCTCTCCATTAGCTCCGGTGAGGTGATGACTCGTGAGGGTTTCTATATAGAATATAATAATAGGGTAGAATGGTATATTAACGATTGCTTGAATCTTCTTAAGATTGCATGATATAACATGCCATAAGATAGTTGTGTGAACTATGTGTAATGTTAGATGATTGACAGAGTTATGAAAAAAGTTGTTTCCTAACGTGTTGACAGCCCTATGCTTCCCAATCCACGAATATCTAGTGAAGAAACTCATTAGCAGAAGAAATAAACAAACCAACGCTAGTCTGTTGTCTGCTGGCAGAGTTCTTTACCGAATTACTGGCAATTTTATTGCTCCAATTCGAACCAGATTCCACAATGTCCTACAGCCTTGGGTTGCTCCCAATTTCCTACTGACTAATTAAAATAAGATCATTATGGGCAAGGTGCATGGATGCAGATGTAGATAGTGATTATCATGTTACCTTGTCTGTGTTCATATGGAGTAAAAATGTATGTGTGCCATGTATTGTGTGTCATAGCATTGTTCTCACTCCGGTGTATGTATATGAAAGGCCAATATTGATTATAGTTGATTTAAAATATTTATTGAGCCACTCGCAATTTATTTATATTATTTTTTTTAATTATATTAGTAATTTATTAGTAAAGTTTAAGTATTTTTTTTTTATATATTAAATTAAAATAAACTTTTATAAAAAAGCAACTCTGAACTTAATACGCAATCAGTTTTCTTAATATTTTTTTTATGGAAAGTATTACAAATTTTATTGTTTTCAGGTTTTAGCTTTATATAATCTGTATTAATTTATTCTCTTATTACTAGTATATTGGAAAGTAGTTATCGCTATCGCGCGTTATCGCGCATTACACGCACTGAGCGGATGGGACTGAGACCGACAAAAGTGTAATAAGACCCTTTTCCGACACTTCTTGCTATAGTTGCAGCGGTGTATGAACTTTGTTCCGACCGGGGGTCCATAGACCCTTCACGCCCTTTTTTCTGTATAAATTTTTCTGTGCTGTGCAGTATCTTATTTTCTTACAATTCATTGGATAACATATCAACATATTAAGACATCAATATCAGATAACATAGTAAACCTTAATAAAAATAGATATTGCACGGAAAGAGAATTACAACATTTGGCATAGTTAAAGTTTATGTTCTAGAGAACAGAAAGGTAAGGCACTGTCTGTACATATACATACACATAATAGAGTGTGTTGTTTGTGTATGACGTGTTTTTACTTCCTTACAGCATAAAGTAAAATAGAATAAATTACAATCCAAATCGACTGATGGATGACCTCTGGCAATGACAAACAATTATCTGATTTTTACGTTCTGTGTTTTTGTATTATACATTTGAGGTTGTATATACATATATTAAATACCTACTTATAAATAAAAAAACAAACAGGTACCCAGACTGACTCTCGGACCGAGGGTTCCGTAAGCAAAAAAATTATTGATAGTTTGTCCATCTCGTGACTCGAACCTCGAAAATCATCGAGTCTCGAGGTTTCAGTCAAGGGAACGAAAATCATTCTAGGTGTCGTTTACTGTCCACCAGTCGTTGATTACTTCACTGCATTCGAAACGGTTCTAGAGTCTCGAGGTACTGAGTATCAGTACCACCATGGATGACTTCAATACTGATTTTCTTTCTCACACTCACGTTCTTCACTCACCACAACTCTAACTGTAAAGATACGTAGTTCGATCTTATTATCATCTCAAGCCTCTCTCACGTATCAATTCACGGATATCTCCATGGATGAAAGAGGCCAAATATTGAACAGAAATATGTTGAATTAATGCGATGTTCATGCCCCAATAAAGAAAATCAAATTAAAACACCCATCTACACCCTGACTGACTTATGATATCTTTTTGTCAATGCGACACAGGAATCAAGCTTTCAGCCGTTTTAAGAGAATCCACTGCGATAATACCGGGTTCGCCTACAAGACTGCCAGGTACAGGTGCAATCATGTGATACATTAAAAATAATAATACATGCTGAACGCTTATATTCTCGATAATATTTTCTCCACTCTCATTGTCGATATCTGGAAATTCCTACTTTCGACCTATCTTTATTATTCCTTTACTCTCAAAAGTTCTTGACGCCTGTGTTCATAAACAGCTAGGTGTTTTTTTTCATCGTAACAACTTTACCCGTAGAACCTAGGGCACCGAGTTCTCATGGAAAGAATAGAAAAAATACACTAAAAATTGGTCCGTTATCTGGCTTACCGGGCTAGAACTGTTAGATCAATTAAAATATTCGAGGACAGACTCTTTGATGACATCCCTAGAATCTCTGAACTCAACTCAGAACACTGAACTATTTTTATTATTATTTTTATTATATGTATATATGTAATTTATTTATTATTATATTTACAAATATTATTAAATGCGATTGTCATTTATTAAACATATATCGTTATTTTATATATTTTCTTTGTTTGTTCTAACATAAATTCTCATATATTTGTTATATTTGTACAATTCTTTAATATCTGTTAACTACATATATGTATATGTGATCTCTTGTTATTAAGAAACCATTTGAACTTATTATTACTATAAACGTGTATCTTTTGTAATATCTATTTCTTGTAAGGGATCCTGAACAAATAAGTTAAGACTTTTTGCCAAATTTCATGATTCTAGGTAAGGAGAAGTGGCCCTGTAGGTTTTGTTTAACTGCGACATTCTTTTATCGTTAAAATTTAAGACTGAAATAGCCATATCTTCTTATTGCGTTGACTTAGAAGCGCTTGATTTTTGGTGTTAACTTAACTTGATACTTGAAGTGTTCCTGAAAAGGAAGGTTTTGTCTGACGGACAAACAGAACCTAACATAAAAGTTACCATTTTTTCTTATTAAGGGTTCCGACCTTAAAAAGATACAAAAATAAAAACAGATCAATATAAAAAATTAATACTTTGCCTTCGGTATAGTGTGGCAAGGATGGAGGATCACATGGAGCGTTAATGACATTGACAGCCTCCCTGTCAATGTCATTCGTGAGCAAGCGTGACTGTATAGTTACCAGTTAATATAATCTCCCTATTTTTAGAGATTATACATTAATGCCTCTTTTTTATTTAATATGAAACACCCACGGGTCACCGCCTAATCGGAGCAGACGGTGAAGTAGTATATTGTACTTAAAAAACGACTAAAACCACACGGTATTCCGACACAGTCTATTGCAGGGGAAACGGGACACCCTTAGAAGGATGCCTCCGGAAAGCCCTCCAGACCTTAGCCAGCCGATTTAAAGGCGACCACACCCTAGAGTATGGGTGACCTAATCCCCCACCAGATGAGACAGTCTCAAGCCTGCTTCTATTAGGTTTACAGATCGACCCGCTATACCCAGGCCAGTTCTCATGGAGGATGAAGATCATTCTATGCTCTCCAATGCCTTCTGCAGGACGGGAGAGGGCTTGTCGTCTCCCGTTTCCGTTCCATCGCTTCTTTGGCCAATATCCCCTCCTCGCAAAACGAGACAGTTGCATCCCACGCGCTCTTACTTTTAACCATGGACAGAAGCAATGTCTCCAGCGAGAAGCTTTCTATCAACAGCCATCACGTGGTCGTGTCGCTTTCGTGGTCACGCTAAGCACGACATGGCTCCCGGCCCATGCGATACAGGTACTTAACGAAGCAGCCGTATCCAATAAGCACCTGTCAGCCGTTAGGAGAACCTGCCATGTCGCCTCTCTCCAGCCCATCCTCCATTATGGGTCTTATCGCCACAATGGTGAGGTGCTCTGCGTGCTGCATGATTTAAAACACCTAATATAATAATTAATATGTATATATTTATATACACATCAATGCCCGTCTCAAAAAAAACTAAAGAATAATTATTTTATTTTATGGTGGGGTCTGAAATTAGTCAATTTTTTTTATTATTGCCCATGCCTGTAAGGGGTTGGTTTATAAACACCCTAGTTTTATAATACTAATACAAGTATTCTATTTTCGCCTCTTTGACTTACCTTCATTAGGAAAAAAGCGTCGAGCCCTTTGCTTTCGTTTGTTTATTTAGTTTACTAGGAAATACTTTTTCTATACATAAGTTTGTACCTAGTGCGTACTTAGTACCAAGTCGGTACTTTATTGTCTTTAGGAGCACTGAAGTAATACTTACAAATCATGGCAAACATCGGGTGGTCTCACGCGCCAAATTTGTCCTCTCCAACGGAGCGCGGGTAATAATCCCTAGAAGAAATGCAACATTGTATTACTGTAGTGTAGTATTCATTGAAGTTTTGTAGGGCAGACATGCTCAGTCAAGCGGGAGAAACCTGTTGCGAAGCGTATAAAGTTCATTATAAAGTTATGATACAAGTCAAATAAGAATCTGAATTAGAACTTTTCTTGTTTGAAATTATTATACTTTATTTACAGTCCTTACTTAACCTGAATTTGATTTCTAATTTACTTGAAAACAATTTGTAAGCTGTTCGTCGCCTAATGATATAAAGTATTTAAATGTTTTAAAACGTTATATCCTTGTAATAGGTAAGTTAGATTTTAGGTAAGTGAAATATAAGTTAAATGTTTTCGATAAAAAGATTTTTCAACACACTTGCTCATAAAGTGGCTCTAATTTCACCGCAATTAGGCATATAATGACACCTACAATCAAACTGTGACTTTTTCATTGCTATTATTCACAAGTTATAGAGTTTTTTTTTTATTTTATTAATTGAGTTGCTTTGTTCTTAAAAAAGTTTCGACATAAAAAGATCGTGTTCAGTAGTACAAATAAATTAATGTACCTATTGCTTGCTCATTTCATGCAACTTCCTATTTAAATAGATAATTTCAACTTGTGCGTGTTTAATAAATAAAACTTTTACTTCAATATAAATTTTTGTTTTTTCTGTAATAAAGAAAACTTGTGATTCCCCATTTTGTACGTGGTTAAAATGCTATCCGCGAAAAGCAAAAAAAAAAAAACAAAAATCATTCTTTTAGTCCATGGCCGTTGTAAGATGCGTGCGCATATGAAAACTAATTATTTTTTCCCGCCATTGCGAAAAAAAATTCACAACTCGTTTTCACTGTTGAAATTACAGTTTTTTATAAATAATATGTTTACAAGTACTAATTATGAAAAAGATGATTTATGTTGTATACCGCCTGACATAAGATGTGAAGCCCTTAAAGTTATGGAAAGTTTACTACCTGAAAACTCCAAGGAAAAATATCTATTAGCGTAACAAAATTTCATACAATGGCAAAATGTTTTCATAGTGTACTTTAAAGAATTGTCTTTTAAGTACAAATCTAGCTCTTCGTGGTGTATACGCCACAAAGAGCTAGCTTTGTAGTCAATGTTAAAAAGTATAGTCCGAAAAAGAATGGAGTGGACTTAAAAACATACTCTAATTTGTCATCTTATCTAAAGAGACAAGAAAACAAAGGTTTTATCGTCGACAATATTGAAAAAAATTATATAAGATAGTCCAGATAACCAATATCTGGCTACGAAGGTTAGTTAAATTAATTTTAAATATCTACGCGACTTCAGCCTGTGTTGTGTGTTAAACTTCATTATTGTTTCTTTTTTCCAGCTTGCTTTAATATTTGGTGTAATTGGTGCTTGTAGGATACAAGCAATAACAAATATAACTGTAAAAGACGTAGAGAACCATGGCTAGATGCTTTTAGTGAAGATACCGATATCACGAAAAATAAAATACCGAGGTCGTTCACTGTACACGGCCTATTCTATGAAACTGTTAAGAAGTATGAAAACGTTCACCAAAAGCAAAAAATTACCTTTTCTTTCTAAATTACCAGAATGGTAAATGTAGCTGTCAGCCTATAGGTATAAACAAATTTGGTTCTATGCCTAAAGAAATCGCAAAGTTTTTAGGTTTAGCAGATGCTGAGAGCTACACTGGACATAGTTTCAAAAGAACTTTAGCTACATTGCTGGCTAATTCATGAGCTGATATAATAACTTTGAAGCGTCATGGTGGGTGGCGATCTAGCAATGTAGCAGAATCATACGTAGACGATTCCATACTCAACAAGAAGGCAAAAATCACAAAAAGAATTAGACTTGATTCTGAGGCGCGTCCTACTTTCGAAACACCAAGTACATCCAATGATTGGAATACCCCTACCTACACGAATAATGAACCATCTCAAATAACAATAGAACATGAAAGTATTTCAGTAAATAATCTATATGATGAGACCGCTATGCCATCAAAAACAGTTAATTATAATTTTACTAATTGTCTCAATAAATAAACTTTTTATCTACTAAATAAAATCTACTAATAATATTTTTTAATAAAGTATCATTTTCTTTACAAGTGTATTGAAAAACGTCGTATGATACACTTGTGTTGATGATTTACCGTCCTTGGCTATCTAAGACCCTCACCTAACGGCTCGGGTCTCAATGGCGCCTCAGTCGTAATCACCAACATTACACACTTGTACCATAAACTATTACTATTAATTTAATTTTACTTCGTGTCTACTTTATTCACTTACTAAATATGACCCGAATTGCAAAATTATATCGATTATTAAAGCAAGTGTCATACTTATTATACACATAGCATTTGCTTTTTAACGTGGATATGGAAGACGAAAAAATCCGTTCCATTTTATGCATTCAACATAAAATGGAACAATGCATGTGAATGTTTGTACGAATAGCCAAAGTCGACTTAATATGTTATTATTATGTCACATCATCTTCCTAAATTTTCCCCTAAATTATTTAGGGTCTGAGCAACGTGTAAATTGCAACAGAGTTTTGACTAGTTTTTTTTTGCGACCGGCAGCCTACCTCACGTCAACCCTCCTTGGGAGCTATTGCTATTGATATAACTACAAAACTACAATGTTAAGGATTTTAAAATCAAAACAACACAATGATGCCTAATGAGTGATTGTAATGGAAAAAAATAACTGACTTGATACTATAATTAATATAATAATGTTTTTTACTTAGTTAATGATGCTGAAATTCTCCTTTAACAGGTACTTAAAAGGTTTTCCTACACTTTTTAAACATATTAAGCTGAGCTAATGGTGGAAGATAAAATTCATTAACGGTTAAGAATAAGTAAGTAATTCTTCAAATTATGTAACGTTATGAGTGAGTCTGTCAATTGCATATTTTTACGATTAAAGCAGCAACTGCCAAGGAATTAAAAAAGCGGATTGAAAGCTGTTATCTACAAGTTTTTAGATTATTTCAAACATTTATTTTAAAGGATATGTAGTTTATTGAGTGTTGTATTTTTACTATAAAATGTGTTATTGCTTCTAGTCTGGTTACCTTCTGTTTTAACAAAGTGATATTTACGCCAAACACAGAGAAAACCGTAGCACCTCGGCGCAATTCTGCTCACGTCCTGTCTACTTGGATCAACTTCCTTATCTTACTCGCCCCTGTGCAAGGGTGACCAACATTATTTCTGTATGAAATATATTTTATTTAGTAAAAACATATTTAAGATGTTTTGTTATTGAGATATATCTAAGTATGTAGTTCAATTTAAGTTATAGGTACCAGGAGTTATTAAAAAAGCTTAAACCCTTTTATTTCACTTAAATACACCATACGGTAGGCCTGTATGGGCTCTTTCGGTTAAGCGTTTGACAAATAAATAGAGTCTGCATCAGTTTCTGATTTCGTAATTTTTAACAAGTGCACCTAAGATTTTATCTGAAGAACAATGCTGATATTGGTTTCATCGGGTGTCCATGGGCGGCGGTAGTCACTTACCAGGTGGCCCGTCTGCTCGTTTGCCCCCTATCGCATAAAAAAAAAAATATAAAACATAGTATGTTAATCAACCAATATAAATATGAATGGCTTAATTCACGCACAAAGATCGCTTATTCAAGGATTTACTTGTATCTAAAATATTTCTTAGTGTAGACTTGTACAGAAAATCTTTAAAAAAGATGAGAAAATTTGTAAGATTTTTTTTTGTGAAATTGCCACAGTCCAATAAACAAGTCAGAACGTCTTTTGTGTCTCCTAGTAATATATAAAAAGATAAACTGCATGGTCACCCCACAAACAGTTCGCTACTTGATTTGTATTCAGTACGACACACGTCTGGAATGTTAGCGTAATTTGGAATTTCACAGTCGTTGATTTATTCATAACAAAATAATATTTCCTATTTATTAGTAACTTCTAAAATTGAAGGACACCAAAGGAAACGAGTCTGTAGAAACAGATAACTTTGTTAACAACCGAGACCTATATACGTAATATTAAAAAACGCACACATTTTGCAGATTTTTATATAGTCCCTTTCATTTTTAGTCCCTTAGTCCCTATTACAGGTGCAAGTCTGTTGCCGTCATCCGGGCATTTTCGGGAAATATATAGTATATTGTCAGGAAAAGGAGGATACAATAGAAAGGAAAGACATATCGATTATACAGGTGGATTGGGGAGTATAAGCAATAGCTCAAACAAGTCACGGTCGCATACCTATAACTCGAACTAACTCGTATTGGGAAGTCTGAGCCCTCTAACTAAATTTTATAACAAAAGTAAGAAATTGTTTTACATAAGTATTATTGAAAATTTGGGCTCTATGTTTTCTGTATATACATATATAAAACATTATTTAAAAAGAGGTTACATAATTTAAGTCTAGTCTAGAAACCAAATAGAATCTTTTTTTCTGCGTCTGTTTATCTGAGGATCATGTGATTTATATGTATTTCGAAATAAATACTTGTTATGGATGAATTACACCTATGTATATTGTACGGTCTCGGAGCCGTACATCTTTGCTGACACAGCAAATTAACTTGTAGGTCGCATGCGTCCTACAAGTTAATTTGCTCTACCTTCGTACGTTTATTGACTACATTGGTAAATAATATAATTAATAATATAAATCGCATAACTATACAAATAGTTTTGACGTATGTAATTCTTCCCATGGACCCATGTTTCCGAAAAACTATCTATGGGGGTGTTTTACATATACGGGATATTTTAAATTCAAGTGGTATTGTTTCCTCGTGCCACATGTGGTCGAAAATTTGCTTGATATAAGTATAAAGTTGCACCCCTTCGTATTTAAGCAGTTCAGCTCATGCGACGACAGAGAGTGAATACTCAAGGACTGCTTTATATGAGATTTTGAGTAAGTTCATTATACTTAATGAATACATGATTCTGTTCGAGTGCCTCAGTTCGTACAGAGGATGAGATCCGTTGTGCCGTAGGTGACCTTGCTATGCACCTAAAGGGTCTAGCGAATCCGTCAGCCTTTTTTCTTAATTTTTTCGAAGCTTGTACAATTTTATCGGTCTTAATTAAAAGATGTTGATTGGGCCCTGCACGTTAAGCTTAGACGGAGTCTCAATTTAGTTACCAGAAACCCGTGGTCTGTCTAACAATGTGCGCTGCACATGACGCGGGTGATATGCACCTGTGAAATATCTGGCACAAATGCACTCTTTCGTCTTCCCTCTTCTACGTCCAGTGGTGATGAAAGCAGCTACGCTTTTGGAAGGGTCTGGTTGCAGTAAATGGACGACGAGTATTTTTTACCTCTGTCGTCACCCCAAGCCTTGATTGAACAAGACTTCACTGCAACGCTAAAACCGTCACCACCGGTTGATTATCAGAGTAATAATAATAATAATAATAATAATAACTTGACACATCTGACACACGGCCGTCTGATCTCAAACTAAGCAGAGCTTGTACTATTGTAACCAGACAGCTGATAAACATACTTATATACTTCTAAATACATACATATAATAGATAAATTACACCCAGACACAGAACAAATGATCACGCTCATCACACAAATATTTGTCCTGGGTAGGAATCGAACCGACCAACAGGCCAGTCCAGTAGAGTGAGAGATTATTATCATTTAGTGAGTTATCTTTCGGTCGAAAAAACTACACAGGTAATTGGTACCCCACTACACCCTTAAATTACCTCTAGATATATAACAAATGATCACGCTTATAACACAATAGTTTTTCCTGGCTTGGGTGGCACACGACTTCCCCTTGCTCAGCAGTCAGTATAGCTAACAACTTGATCAATAGGCCAGTAAAATTAATTTTAATGAAGATCATATTTATAATTTACTTAAATTCTTGTATAGGCTTTCTATGGTCGCTTAATCCTAAAAATATATCTTTATATTTTTAGGATTAAGCGACATTTTATATCTTCTTTATACTTTTAGAAACTGGCCTCCTTGAAATACGAGAGTAAGTTCAGGTTGCTAAGAAACGCTTTCTTTACAAAATAAAATGTCACCACAACGGCACACATCGTTGCCGATAATTTCCTTTACGATTATAATATTTATTATTTCGTATCGAAACTCGTTTTACAGATTACGAATAAGAACGAGATCTAGGAACTGTAGTGGACCATCATTACTGGCACAGGCGTCGATATTGTCAGCCAATGACTTAGACACAATATGTGTTTTTGAAAGAATTACCCATGAAGACTTGAATAGAGTGGTATGGCCAGTGTGCTGGGAGAATGGTGGAAATGGAAATGGTGTTAATAGTGGCAATAGCGGCAATGGTGATGATGTTCAAGATCAAGCAGATGATGAACAACAACGTAAAGAGCAGGAAGAAAGAGAACGACGGGCACGCATTACTGCATCTCACCATGGGTTTGATAGGCCTTACCATAGGTACCCAGAGCGCGGGGGCTGCTACAAACAGATCAGTTCTCACCTCGTTGTGTGGAGTTGTTTGTTAATCGTTTTTTAGATTATCGAATTGGTCAAATGTTATAATTTTTAAGGTGATATTCTAAGGATGTGTTATAAGTACCCACTTCTATGTATGTAATAAAGTAAGCTACATGACAGTAAAATGTTACTATTGTAAATAAATTGACTAAAATGGTGTTGGTTATTCACGATGTGTTTAAAATGTATGTACAAGTGATTCATTTTTCACGTTCATATATAATAAATACCATAATTCAATTTTTTCTTGAGACCCAAGACCCAGGCTCGTCACCTTACCAAGGCCAACGGTAAGGTGGTATGTCGGACTCGAACAAACTAAAACCACATAGTGGTTAATTCTATTATAATGTCCTATTCACATTCCTGTCCTGTCCTGTCCCTTAAGACTCGAGAAACACGGCGCACTGTCATCTTGACACTATTATTCTATAAATACTAGTATTTAAGTAGCTACTATTTAGTTGATGTTCAAATAAATACTTTTTTTTTTAACTGTCATCGTTGTTGACAGGGTAAAATGTCATAGGACAAATTATATATATATTTTTGGATTATGTTTATTGAGGCAGGGTGTAACGAATATTTTTGTTAATGCTCATTTTTAATAATATATCTTTATACACAAATCTTGTAAGGTTATTTTATAGCCATAATGTGTGATCGAAAGTTAAAAGAAAGTTCAGTTATGTTTGCAAATAGTGTTTCTAAAGGGAGTAGTGTCAAGCCTGAAAACATTGAAGAAATCAAAGACCAAGATACACCTCGGGAGCCCGTAGTACTATCATCAGATAGTAGATTTATACCTATATCTGATGAGTACGCGAATTTTAAAACATTCGATAAACCTTTACAGGATCGTTATATCAGAAGTCCTTCGATAGATGGGTGCCGGGGCTGTGATTTCCCCAGAATTAGTGTGGCTATAGTTGTATGGAGCTCTTTTTTTTTCTTTGCTTTCTTTTTTTACATTTCTTTAAACAAGTTCAATCGGTTACATAATTTAAAGTCTGCAACTAATGTTCACCGTTATGATCAATAGAAATAATCTTGTGCACAAGCATACCTGAACAAATAAAAGGAAAACTCCAGAACTCTAAAAGTTGATTTGAAGTGTGAAACTTGTACGGTACATTTGTAATGATTAACACTATAGCAATAAATTTATTATTGAGCTAAGTTTTTTACTGGGTTTTCTATTCCTCATTTATTAATAAAGTTGTAAAAGTCGTTGGTCGCTGCCATAGACATAGATAAAACATGAAAAGTTATTGACGTCGTCGGTAGCTACGAGTGTAGGTACCTCCCAATTAATCACGATCACGACAATCTTCTGACTATTCGAATGGTTTTCATTTACATCAGGGATATTTTTTATACAGTACTACATATAATTTTAGTCTCTAAATAACTATTACTGGTGGTGTAATTTAGCTGAACATAACAGTTTGAGCATAGAGTTTGTATTCTCTATGAGTTTGACTGTGGTTTGACTGGTAACACAAGTCACAAAAATAAAAAATAAAAAATATTACGCCCTGACCCTACCTGACCACATCTCACTCATAACTCAAAATGTCAGAACAATTGCGATGTCACGGAATAGAAATTTTCTATTCATTTCATCATCGATTATTATTTTAGGTATAGGTGGCACGAATACATTATTTTCGTTCTTCGCAAAACTAAAGAATACGCCGTTTAGGTATTGGCACAGAACAATGATAGTATGTAGCTTAAATTTAAGAACTACTGTGGCATCCCGCTATTATCAGATACAAGAGTTCAAACAGAATGTAAGTATGAATTCAACACAAATCACAAGAAGCTATGGGAATAACAGACGTAGAGGCAGTCGTGATACAATTGATAGTGGTGAAGAAAGTGATGACGAAGATTCCGACGATGAAGTATCGAACCGTAAACGGCTTTCACGACGTAAGAAGAAGCGGGTTAAAAGCCGTATCCCAGATTACGATGAGTTTGCTAGATTTCGTGATTCAAGTCGACCTCCAGATAGTCACTACACTTCAGTAGGGTCCTCTACGTCTTCATCTGACAAACCATCCACGGCTCCCGAAAAACCACCGGCACCAAGCGAAGGGCCACCAGCACCAAATCAAGAACCAGCCCCACCAGAGGAAGACCCTAACACAAAAAAGTGATGTGAGTTTGTGATACTACTTGAAGGTTGTTCAAGACTTCCAATTTTTATTTTATAGCAGCCTATGTTATTATATTTATAAGTTAAAGCAGAAAACACAAGAAAAGTACACAGTTACGTACGTTTATATTAATTTTTAATGTAATAAATAAATTACAGATGAGTTAGAATTTGTTCCAAAAGTAAGCTACGCCAAATACCTTCCGACAAATATTTCTCACGGCTTTGATAAAGGTTTAAACAAATAACACAATGTGCATTACACGGTATGTTATACAAGAAAAAAAGATACTGTACCATATACTCATGAGGCGAGTTTAATAATATAAGTTATTTCTATTGTGAGAAGGTAACTATCGACTGCTAGAAGCATTTACTTATAAAGGATTACAAAATCTGAATATTACCTTGCAACAGTAATTAAAATACTAAAATAAAGTATTTAAAACGTGTTTCTAAATCTTCAGCTTTGTGATATAAATAAAAATTAAACTTATAGGGTAAAACCGGAAAGACGCCTTAAACTAGACATTGAAATTTTAAAAACATTAATTTTATAGGTATAACTATATTAATGTAGCTAGCTCAATCCTTTATGCTGAATTATTATTGTTCTCTTTATTCACATTAATAAACATACAAATTACATTTTTAAATATAAAATAAAAACAAAATATATTTAAAAAATATAAAAAGTAGTGACCCACCGGTATCGGGTACAGGGACCAAGCTACCGGTGGTTAGAGCTCCAGAGACAGGAATATCCTCACAATACGTGCCGTATCAAGAAGGACTGCCTTCTGCATTAGGCCCTTAACCCAGCTGTGTAACGTGAGCCTCTGCAGATGTTGGTCGAGGCTCTTGGCAATCAACCCATGAGCTGATATGACTATCGGCACAATGATTGCAGAACTAACATACAACATGTCGACCACCTCATGGGCTAGATCCAAATATTTTATTTGTTTATCTTCTTCAGCCTTTATGAGATTGTCGTCATGTGGAATGGTAATGTCTACAATCATTGCTCGGCACTCTAGTCGGTCTATCACCACTATATCAGGTTTATTGGCAACAATTGTCCTGTCAGTGATGATAGATCGATCCCAATATAATGTTCCACGACTATTTTTTAAGAACTGGGTCGGGCACATACCTATAATACGGTAACTCGCCATCTACAAGGTTATATCGAAGAGCAAGTTGCTGATGGACTATCCTGGCCACTTGGTTATGTCTGTGCAAGTACTCACCATTTGCAAGACGAGAGCAACCGGAAATTATATGCCTGAGGGTTTCACCGGGGCGATGACATGCCCCGGGATATGTCTCCGATAATTATTCGTCATCACAACTTCATCTGCAATTGCACAGATAAATCCTTCAGTTTCTCCGAAGAGATCACTGAAACGTAGCGAAGACACAGATGATAATAGATCTACATCGGGCCCGTTTAAGGCCCGATAAAAACAACCATGCAGCGCTTTGCTCCTCCATATCTCCCGACGGTCAGTAACATTAAGTACTACAGGTTTGCGCTAGTTCTCTTTCCCTAGACCAAGTGGAGTGTCCGTTATCAACTGCCACTAGATCCCGGTGTACCTCCACGTTGACAGAGAGATAGTAATCTCTAAGATTGCATACTTCTCGATTATGAAGGGTCCTGGCATTTAAGAAACCACGAAACCACATTTCCGCGGGATATACAATCTCATTACTGATGAACGTGGATGGTGCATTCGGTACGCAGTTAGCAGTGTACGGACTCTTCTATCCAGGGCGTCCAATTCCGTCTGAGTCCATCTAAGTATGCCAAAGGAGTAGGTAAGGATTGGTATGACCCAACCGTTATAGGCCCGCACCTTATTACCGCCCGACAAAAGACTTTTGAGTACTTTTGTCAGGCGGCCAAAGAAACGTTCCTTTAGCGATTGCTTCATAGTCAATTCATTTATACCCAACGCCTGTGTCATACCTAGATACTTGTACGTTTCATTTGCAGAAAGACGTCTAAAGTGTGTCGAATCTGAAAGTTCAATTCCTTCAGATTCTACAATTCCTGCACATTTATAATATATATAATTCCATGTTGATACATTTACTAAAGGTTTCAGTTACCTCTAGTAATCTTATCAACTGGACATTGCTGCAGGCAAACAGTTTCAAATCATCCATGAAAAGGAGGTGGGATATAACTTGACCATTTCTCCGCAAACGATAGTCTAGCCCCGAACCTTCTAACATAGTGCTAAGAGGATTCAAAGCCAATCAGAACCACAAGGGGCTCAAACTGTCACCCTGAAATATACCCCGTTTGATATTTATAAATTCGGCGTCACCCTGAGATTGTCGACATCCTGGATAGCAACGAACTGTTCTCCATTGCTGCATTCATGCCTCCAAGAAAGTGCATAAAGTTCTATCAATCTTATACAACTCCATCACCCTTAGGAGCGGAGTATGCGGCACAGAGTCGTAGGCTTTTTTATAAATCCTTTATTATTTTTATTATTTAACTTATTAAATACAGATTTTGCAGAAATTAGCTTTCATGATTTTTTTTTGAGAATATATGCCTACTTGTGATGATAGTTACCCCACCATGAAAATATAGTGCAGGATAGATGCCCTTTATTAAACAAAAAACGCAAACCAAACGTTAGGTGGTTCTACTCTTAAATTAGCAATTGCCGCCAAGAAACACGGGTCATAATAATAAAAACATTTTGTATTTTTTAAAATCTTTTAATTGTTGAAAACTGAAGACTGCAATTAGTTAAATAAAAGCTTGTGATGTGCTGTACCACATGATCTTTAATAACCACCCAATGTCAACTTTGTTGTACTTCTAGCAGCATATAAACTCACAATGTCTTCGATGGAATCCCAAATTGTCGAGATATTTCGTTTACTCCCATGGTTCTTTTGTCCATTTCATCGAAAGCTGACTGTAGATTTTCTGTAGTCCAAGAATATACTCGAGTTCGCACTCCTTCTTTTTTTATATTTTCGTTGTATAGTTCTACTATAATCTTAAATGGCAGTGTATGGAGGGATAGATGTTCCTAAGGGCACCTATACCTCGAAAAATCAGGGCAACTATCCCTTGTAATAGGGATAGATACCTAAGTATTTTTTAAATAAATTATAAACAAAATAGACTCAATGAACCAGTTAATATTTAAAAAAAAATATGAAGGACTTTATTACTAATTATAAAGTTATACAACGCAAAATACTAAACTTTAAATTTTTTTAAGTGTTCGTTAATTTCACCCGGAGATAACTACACGCAAGCACAAAGTTGGTTCGGCATCTGTCATCTCTCTTTTTTTGTCCGATTTCACACAAAGGCTTATATTTTTTGATATAAACCTTTGTGTGAAACATGTACACCTATGTATATATGTGTGTATGTATGTATGTATTATGTTTCGCTGTCACGCCCGAACATTTACACCGTACAGCATCCGTAATTTTTTTTTTTTGCATTCTTCTGGACCATTCACCAGTCATGGTAGAATTTTATTTGTTGTTTATGGAATCTTATTCGCGTGTAGAGCATGGTAGACGTTACCTTTTGAAATTCTTTGTATCCATGATAATGTAAGCTTTTAATAAATATCAGTCCGGTCCGGGTATCCTTATTGCGGTTTATGCTACGTAATAAAAATCCAACATTTAGGTATTAGTTTGGATGCACTATGCCTGCATAAACATATAAACCTTCTTAATTTTGGATGTAAATTTAAATGACAGTTATTTTTTAACGGGAACTGTTTGTCAATAGTTGTCATTTCTAGTCAATATATCTTA
This sequence comes from Tyria jacobaeae, assembly GCA_947561695.1. Lineage (NCBI taxonomy): Eukaryota > Metazoa > Arthropoda > Insecta > Lepidoptera > Erebidae > Tyria > Tyria jacobaeae. The sequence goes on along the minus strand of OX387208.1, from coordinate 9,014,972 downwards.
CAAAAATCACAAGATTAGGTTGTCTTTTCACAAAATATTGTAACAAATGTCGTCGAGTTTGGATAATGTATCGATTACTTTTGTGATAATCATTTTAATTATTGCATATCCTAATGCTTTTTTGCGGTTTAGACTTCAAAGATTTCCTTATCCTTATAGTAACAGAACAAGTGGCTTTCGCTTAAGATCTTCTGATTCTGAGTTATCGTATTACGACCCGAGTGTACGAAGCCCTGGTCAACGATTGGTAAAAATTGCTGATAGGGCCAGTGGCAGTGGTGACGGGGAGAAACAGTCTTCTAGCAGTCGTATACCTGACTATGATGAAAATGAGAGGTTTAAGGATTCCAGTCGGCCTCCTGATAGCCATTATCCACCGGAACAGCCTTCTCGTCCTTCTCCTCCAGCCCACGAATCTCCCCCACCATCGCCTAAAAGTCGTATTCCGGATTATGATGAATATGCACGGTTTAAGAATTCCAGCCGGCCTCCTGACAGCCACTATCCAATGGGTCCTAGTCGGAAACATCGAAAGAAGAGTAACTGTGATTATCCAAGATCCAGTGTGGAGTTAGTGGTATGGAGCTCGATGTTATTGTACAACGTCATTTTAATATAAGTTATTACCATGATAATTTAGTAATTAAAATAATGTATTTTTAGGCTACGAATACGTGTTATTATTATATAATTTTCATGAAGGGTCAACCCTTTATATGCCACTCGTCAATAGATATTTATCAACGGCACACATTTCTGACTGCCACATACATACATACATACTCGTATACAATGATCTAACCCACTTTCAGAAGAACTAGGGAATTGAAGGTTGTAGTCCGGGTGGCTAATTATGTGTATACAGAGGAATAAAACAGTAAATTATTAAAATTTGAAATATTTAAAAAGCATCAATTTTTATTATCCACTGACGCCTTTCGAAATTATAATAGCAAAAACATTTTTCAACAGAGAATAAACTTAAACGTGAAGGAGATTGCACACTACATTGCAAATTAAATTTAAATAATAATTTGTCACATCTAAAGATTTTGAAACAAAAAAATGCATTTTCACTAAAATAACTAGTACCATAGTTTCGACACAATTGTACCGCACAAATAATTAATTATTTCTCGGAAGCACACCCCCACTTTGAGAGCCACGGATGCCATTGAGTTGGTGAAATGCAATTCGACCACATTTACTTGACTTTTGTATGCGTCGATCCACAGGGGAGAATGTGCTAATTTAATAGGTATGTGAATAAAGTCTTTTCTTTCACAAACATTTTACGTACAATCAAGTCCTTACATATTCACCCATTGGTTTTCTATAAAAATACTTATACATTCAATTTTTTTTTCCGAAAAAGAGAAATAAAAGATGGTTTAAATGTAGATTTTTTTACTTCAATTTTCAGGCCCTTTACACATTTGTAGATTCTTATGAAAATGTTACAAAAGGTATACTTAGATAAAACATACATATAGATAAATATTATATAAATGATCACATTTAAAAGGCTTTATATATTGCACTTATAACTAAAAGGCATTTTAAAAGCCTTTAAGTGCAAACCCACCACATGCGTTCACCGTAACCCAAAACCATTGATAAAACTATAAATTACTGCTACATACTTTACAAGGGATATGCAAAATAAAATGTACGAAAAGGAGGGCGCGGAGGACCGGCTTCTGCACCTTCCTATACGCATTAAAAATCATTTGAAAGAAAAGAAAGAAAGTAAAGATATATTTGGCACACAAAGGGGCACACTTAAATTATTACAGTAAAAGAAGAAAAACAGTTAAAGAAAATAATAATATAAACTAAAAAGATTATAACATTAACATTATAGGCTAGATGCCTGCCAAGTCAAATCAGTATCTTTTTAGAACGTCAAACCGGTAGGTTCGACAAATTACAGTACACACTTCATTAAAAACACAGTATGCTTAAGATACTTTATAAGACAATTTACTTTTCACAGTTTAAGATTATATTTAACAATGCACTTACTTTTTACATTTACGAATACTCGTATAATGATAAAGGTGTCACTTTTACTTAACCGTTCGTCTTCTATGACATTATAAATGTTTAATTATAAATTTCGTTTCAATGTATGTTATTGCATTAAATGCAGTGAAGCGCAGCAATGTTACAAAGTAAATTTAAAGTATTAGTACCTGCTTTTAACAATGTTCGTACATTTACAGCATGTTTGCTACTCAAGGATAATTCGATAAAAATTATTCTGGTGTATGGAATTTTATTTTTGATGGTTATTGGCGTAGGCGCTTGTCTTTCAATTTACCTACGTACAAACGATTAATTGTTTTACAAAAGATTGAAATTGATTAAGTTGTGAGTTGTTGTTGTTGTTAGATAGTTGTACAATAATGTTCGAAAGTGAAGACTATTTTGTAAAGAAGCTTTGCGATAATAAGTAGTTGGATACTGATTCTATTCAAATGTTTAAAATTTCAAAGTATCAATACCAGGCTCTCTCTTCCCTTAAACGTGAACAGTTAACTTATAACATTGTTATAAGTAATGCTATTAAATTAAACTACTTATCATGTATCTTAAAAATAGATATCGAACGTGGTGAGTTTAACACTATTGGAATAATTATAATAATTATAATGACTACCAGATACCACAATATAATGCGAAAACTGTTATATATAGTGTTATATCATACTATTTAGGCTGATTTATTGACTTGGATTGAACTTAAATAATTTATAATTGAGCTAAACATTTGACGACGGATGGCGATAGTATTTTTATAATGTAAACTTTTGATAATAAAATAACCGTTGAAATGTATATTTACAGTAAAGTTGACAATATGAACAGAAAACTATGAAGTAGTGTTTAAATTTCTTGCCGACTTTTTTATTTAATCATTGATGCAGATCTTACATTTGTCAGTCGAAGTGGGTTTCTTTTGCATTTTAAAGCTTAATTTCTATTAAAGTAAGGTGAATCCAGCAGTGGACTGTACTAGGATAATTGATTGAAGATAAAAAAAAAGTTCGTCTGTATGCGGTTGTTTCGGTCACTGACTCGTAATGTGACTCTCTATACAATGAACAGTAGAAAAAAAGCGTGTCCAATAATTGGTTGATTTGATTATATAATTGTTTATTATATAATCAAATCATATAAATTATTTGATTTATTTTGTTCGTCGTCACTTTATAAAAATACAGTTTTATTATATTTTAGGAAATTGATTATTTAAATATCCTAAGTACCCAGGTATAAATATGAATTTATACAATATAATTAAATGCCTATTAATATATCTTATGCTTAAAAACCGATATTTACGGAGTAGCTTAGCTTAGTTTTTTAGACTTGCCTTATAATGTTTTATGCATTGATCGTATAGCCGGATTAAAATATTCGGTACATATAATTTTTAATATACAAGCAAATTCAGAGACTATTTCTCTTGCAAGTTTTCTATTACTACTACACATACTTATGTACATATGCTTAATAGTTATTAAAAAATTAAAGAACAACGTCTAAATATCCAATATAATTATCTACCATAATACGTTGTATTAACCTACAAAATAAAAATGCATTTCAGTATTATATTGAATAAATAAATGTATGCAGACACATATACTTCTGTGCTTTAATGAAAAATGAAGAAGTACGAGGTCATAATTTGCCTCTTGGGTTAAACGAGGGCTTCAAGAGAGATTTCACTCAATAATATAATATTTAACAAAATTAAACTTCGAACACCGCCCGATTGCATGCCAACCATACAGGTGGCACTCCAATTGAGTAAGGTATCTCATTATAAAACATTACATAAAATGTATTATCTTATTATATTAATATAAGCTAACTTTAGAACGCATTCTAGAGATGATAGATTTAAGATAAAACTAATAATGTAGAAAATCCAATAAAATTTTAAAGTAATGAGAATTCGTGAAAGAGTACTTAAATATTACAAGTCAAGTACTCTCTTACAATAAACATGAGGATCTAAACACTGTTGTTAAATGAAAATTGACCTATTTACATTTTAAAATTAATAACTTTTAATTTAATCGTATTTATACATATACTTTGCCCTTTTCCTAATGAAGGCTCGTCGTATTGAAAATAATAGATTGAACGCAGAATGACCACTTTACAAAATAAAAACAAAACGAAAAATCGCTTTCGTCTACATCGCATCTTGGTAATTTGAAATTTTTACTTAGTGGTAATTGTGTACCTAATTGTTTTATATCGTGTTACCATATTGCAAAGAAGTCATTTACGTCAAATCATTTTAATACAGTACCTTCTCATGTTAGTCACAATAAAATATTTGGTATTTCATATAGTGTTGTTCATTATATGCTAATCCTGAGGAACATTCAAATATACATACATTATAGGTATATACCATGTTTTGACTTAGACATTACGGACGTGTACGCAGTTCTAATATAAGGGTTATCTCATATCCCTACTGTAAATCAGTTAAGGCCTCTGAAGGGTTAATTTAAAATGCATTCGATGTATTCACACCAGCGGATACAGCCTTCGAATGAAAGACTTTTTTAAGTTTCGTAAAGTTTATAAAAAAATGTTAAAACATTTAAAATTTTCTGAAACTGTTCCGCGTTTGATTCACAAAGGGATATTAAGGTTTTGTAAAATCAGCTAGTTTTTCATACTATATAGTGTGCGTATAGAGCTTATACTATTCAACAACACTGACATCCCTAGTTTAATCATAGTGATATGTTTCATTAGGAGACAATTCCAATTAAACATTTTCCGAAATCCAGGCGGAAAATTTGACCCTGTTAGTTGAATATGTTAATATGTCTAGTGTTAAGAACAGCCTGAGAATTTTATTTTGTACCGTTACAATGTACTGATCACTTTTAAGATCTTTATTCTATATGGTCGTCACAGTGCGCATCCGCTTCTGGTTCCGTAGAGTTTCTTGAGCTCGGGCATGATAACATTTTTTACGTAGGCGGTTTGCCGAGATGCAATCCCATCTCTCTTAGCATTCCTCACGTAACGTTTTATCCCCGGCTTGTGGATAAGAAAGGCGTTGTTCAGAATCATGAAGTCGTAGTCTTTCACGCAGAGAATGTATCCCTAAAAAACAAAAGACAAAACTTATTTGAACTTTAATTTTATTATTTGAAGATTTAAAATGTTTAGTCTATGTAAAAACAAATATTATTTTAAAAGGCGGTCCCAATGACACGATAATGCTCGTTTGTAGGCCTCTATAAATACTAATAAATTACTACAAGACTTAAAATTTATATTTTTTCATAGTGGGATTGAACTCTACACTCAATGCAGTAGTGCTTGAAGACTAAAGTGTTGAAGCGGGTTAGTCATAAACACTAATACTTATTTCAAATCTATTTGTTTTTGTGAAGCTGCAAATTGAATACCTGAGTCATTTTATCTTTCTTTCCTTCCCAGCTGAGCCGCTCATCATAATACGGGTCTTGGTGAGTGCCGATGAAAATTGGCTCCCAGTGCACGAATTTGCCGTGTCGTTTGCCAACGTGAAATACACCCATTTCTGCAACACCAATCGTAATAAACTGCTGACTATTATCAAAAGAGGAAATTGCTACTCAGTAAATAATCAGTTCAACGGAAGCGATAGTTTCGTAGTTTAGTAGCACGTGTAATTTGCGTATATTTGCACTGGGATGTAGTGCTGAATCGAAAAGTTTGCAATTTTACAAATTGGCGTAAGAAGTTGAAGCCGGTTGTCTGGGAACGGCGGGTAAGGCGCGGTCATTGAACCATAATACGCAATTAGAATGCCCCATACGACGGCCACGCCATGCCACAAGACGGCATAAATAGCTCACGACACTAACAGCATTGAGATTAATTGCCACTGCATCACGGTCGTCCCACAAAATCTATACCGTTTTGGCAATAAGAATACTACATACAAGATCTTATTATACTCACGCTCGTTGTACATACATACATATACTTAAGCCCGCATCCCCGAGGCAAGGCAGTGGCGTTCTGAGTGTCGTCAGGGCACTTTTGGGAATTAGATCGGAAAGTTTGTAGTATTTTGACAGGAAAGGGAGGATGGAATAGGAAAGAAAGGGATTGTAACTGTTTCTTTCCAAAACTTACAATTTTTATTGGAACGAAGTTCCTTACGGCAGGCTTGGATGAGATAGGGATTTTGCTGCGCAACCAAACTAAAAAAAATGTGAGACTAAAACCGTAAGAAAAACATATAACGAAAGTGCTATAGTCGTATACACAAGCGAATAGTGTATAATACCTTTTTCTTTCTCCCTCTTTCTTCCTGTTCTCTCATCCCTTCTCTTGACCCATGACACCACTTCTTTTTATTTTTGTTTTAGAACTATCGGGGGTCATATAGCTACTCTTTTCTATAACTAACAAACATTTATGATATGAAGTGTCATTATTTTAGTAAGTATGTGTATTCTACTGATTAATTATCTTCTACGAGCACGTCATTTCGATATGAGCGAGATACTTACGATTTGTTTCTCGTGCGGCCATCCATTGGTTGCCTTGTGGGATGTTGTGGCAATTAGGACACACAAACTTGTGAAAGGGAATGGCAGTTTTCTTCTTCAACATTTGTTGAAGGACTGTTTTATTTAATGGCACCTGAAGAAATAAGATGAAAGTGTTATAATAAATCGATATTAAGTTGTTTTATGTTATTTTAAGACGAATTTAGTCACCTTTACTTTGGCGTTAACTTCAAATATGCTTATTGGGAAGACTCTTGGTTTAGTGGAGTTCAAGGGTGGGACGTTTCTGGCGATCATGTTAAGAAACCTAGGTATCAGGTTTGGGCTTGGGTACAGTTCTATATCTGATGGCAGTATAAAGTGTGTTAGAGCAGCATCTCTAGCTATGTTTCTAGCCACGTTCACTGGATACAAGAGATTCTTCTGCTTCATGTACGTCGTTGAGGCATTCACGACGTACGGTGGCTTCTCAGTGCAGTTAAAAGGTGTTGCTAAGAAAGTGTCAGGCTTAGGAATCTGGAAAGACAAAAGCAGACACATTTAAACTCGGGTGCATCTTGGGATGATTGCCAATGCTTAGTGTATGGTTATACTTAGATACTTGTAGTAGTACACTTAATTCTTTTGTAAATAAAAAAACAAGGAGCGCTACGAGACTTCCCCATCTGGAAAGTTGCCAAATAGTAGCAATATGATACCAATTTGTGTCCCGGATTGTTTCGGTCATTGACATTGCAAGTATCATACTTATATAAATATACAGATAATCAAACCCGCCTAGATTATAGCGTACTCTACAGCTTTCTATCAAGGACATACATTATACGGTATGGGCATTCATGACCATTATCGAAAGTCGTTAAGATATAATGGAGACTCTTATTTGCGACGGCATGGGATCATATTGAGGGCAATGCTGGTATTTAGTCGTGATCTTACGTTCAAGCGGTGTTTTTACTTATGATAATGTTTATTGTATAATAAGATTATAGGAGCTACAGAAAGGTTCTAGATCAAAAGATATCTGTGATAAAGCAGTGTTTTAAGATTATATGAATTTCTATTGAATTTTGCTTAGAAATGTAACTTTTATTTATGTGTGTTAAAGAATATATATAAATGACTGCATATATATTTCATTGCGTACGTAGTTCTCATAAAATGATCAAAAGATATCTCACCATAAAACTAATATTAATCAGATCTAATTACCCGTTATCTTTGTCAATCCGAAGGTCGCCTGTAAGAAATCGCTTTTAGCGATAAGGCCCCTGTTTGTACATACAGTTACATGTTTATTTCTTTTTTTATTTTGTCTATGTCATTGTGGGACAGACGAACAGACGGGTCACCTGATGGTAAGTGAAAACCGCCGTCCATGGAGACCTGCAATGAAGGATGAAGGGATGGGAAAGAAGATAGAGGGGGATGAGGAGATGGGAAAAGGGGAGAGAGGACAAGGGTTCGGAAAAAGGAGAGGGGGAGTTGGGCCTCCGGAAACCTTACTAATTTCGGGGAAATTCAACGCAAGCGGTGCTTCACAATTAGTTTTCTGTGAGGCCTAGTATAGCACCAGTCGAGCTGGCCCATTCTTTGTGATCAATTTCTTTTGGTGCACAATAAAGTTATTTTTTATGATTATCTACTTTTTTAAAAGACTTCAATGTTAATCTAAAGCCACAATTCTAAAAATAATACACAAGAAAAATTTATTCTTTTAGATTTATTAAACTTCTTCTGTTACAACATAAACAAAACCTACACCATGGGATTTGTTACTTAAAAGTTAAAATCAGTAATGTTATGCTGTGAAGCTATCAATCTACTTGTTACATAGATGGATTCTCTTTCGTTTTTGTATATTGAGATCGCCATATTCCATTATATTGTTACAATGGTCAAGAAAATCGATGACTTGGCCATTTTAGAGATGATTGTTGGAAGAACACATGGGAGATGTTAAATTAAAATTAAAAACGTATACTTAAAAGCTACTACAACTACATATCATACATATATACATATGCTCACGTCTGTATCCTCTAAGGGGTAGGCAGAAGCGTATTAAACATCCATACTTTGCTTTGTACAATTTGGTCCCACTAACGTAATAGAAGGCAAGCCTATTGCCATCAACCGGGTACTATATGCCGTAACTACATATCACATCCTTGTTATAAAGTCATTAAATATAGTACCTTCTTATAATATAATATATAATAGATACTGTTAAAAAATCATTGTCAGCACCACTGCCTCATAATAATATTTTGGTATATTTGAGATACAATTTAGACTAAAACTTAGCACAGATTGTGTTTTCTATTCTCAATATATTTTGAGATACATTTCTGTTGCAAATCTACACTAATATTTCAATTCAAATCATTTGGCGTGTGCATTCTTTGCACATACCACACGGGCGAAGTCTCGGGAGGAAGAAACCCTTAGATATATGTAAGAAGCCATATTGGTGCATATAAATATTTGCACAGAACGGCAATTGACCCTCGATCTCTAACGATAATCCGATGTCAAATGTGCTATCGGGCGGCGTGCCACATACGTCGTTATTTTTTAGGTAGGGATTTCGCCGACAGCCCCAATCGCGCTCTGTAAAAGTTATTTTGTCTGTCCCTCTGCATAGATACTTTTTTTCTGGATGAAATGTATCCCAACGTCATTTTCTGTATCCCTGGTTACGCTTCTGGCCTGGATTCGAAAGCTTAACAACAAACGAACGCACTCACTATCGTATTTATCATTACCTAATATTATATAGAAATATAGAAACTTAGGATTAGGATACAAAGTTCGTAGTTATAAACACGACGATGTGTATTTTTATATAATTAATAATTATAAATAAATGTCACCTAAAATAAATTCCAGAGTTAACTTAAAAATATCAATATTGTAGATTAGGGACTGTGTTGTCTGACAAGTTGATACTACTAGTAATTATGAACGGTTAATACTGCTCTGCCTATTGTTTCTGGTCTACAGGCGTTTGTGTGTGTATGTGTATAGTTAACTACGATCTAATGAGACAATTAAATTACAACATCAAATCAAATACAACATTAGCGGTTATATATTTATCGCTCTATTTTTCTTGATATTAAATTGACGAAATACGAGCGAGACTCAAACGAAACAAGTATTAGCGGTATTTTGTATAAGTAGATCAATCGGGCGAGTTTCATTTATAGAGCCCGTAACTTGGCCGTAAATCAAATGTATTTGAGTACCGGTTCGAAAGTAATGATTATGATGAATATTGTAGGATAACATAATTTAATTATGGCTTGCTATCATCGTGTTCTGTTGATATACGAGTCTATTGAGTTTATTATAGCGATTAGTGTCATATTTTTTGAAGGCCGAAAGTTCGTTGATGACACCTAAGTAATAATGACTCACAAATTTTGATTTTTTATACATAGAATTTGTGAAATGCGCAAAAAAATAATGCGTAATGCGTGATGACTGTGACTTAGGTTCTATGTCCTTAGTGCTATTCCATATTTTATTATTACTATTTATCAATACAAAAGTTATTGTAGATGTTTGATACTGAATCATGCCAGAACACCTTAACGGAACTGGGTGAAATTTAGCATAGAAATAGATTATAGTCTGGAATGAAAGCCTGCGCGATGACTTTTATCCCGGAAATATTGACGTGAATGAAGCTGCAGGCAGCGGCAGTCTGTCATATATTTTTGTTGAGAGTTTTCGCTATCGCTATCGATCGATGTAAGTATTACAACAACTTTGTAATTGAAATAAAAAAAAAACTCATTGATCATTGAATGCATCCGGTTCAATATCATCTTAAAAAGGTGCTAAATGCATATTATGTATGTTATAAGTCGCAAGGATTATTTAAGAACGCAAATAAAACTGTCTAGCTTAAAATTAGAATCTTAATTGAATAAAATCGAAAATAGTAGTTTTTTGAAAAATCTAAATCCTGCTGTTAGTTAGTTCTTTGGCTTCTTTGACCAGAATTGCTTACTTAAAGTAATACATTACTTACTTTTTTAAAATCTAACACAGGGCAGCTATAGCATCATCCTTTTTTTTACAATCAGGTGTTAAAACTAGAGGTACAGAAAAAACATATTTAAAAAATAGCTTAAAATGTTAAGTTTGATAATGTTTTACGTTAATGTCGCCTAAAAATGTAGTTAATTTAAATAATACACGTATTCACAAGTACGATGCCAAAAAAAAATACACAAACAAAACATATTTTGTTGAAATGGCAAACATTTGGAAGGGCAAAGAAGTGAAATTTAAACAAAAACACAAAAATGTCCGCCATTTTTACTCTGTTAGCAACCTTGACATAAAAATATTATTTTCTTACAGCCTAAAAACAGGTTAACCCGCAGCTGATGGGTTATCCATTATTAACGACAGACCCTATATTTAGTTTCTATAGTTCATTTCTAACTCTGTTCTAATTTTCAACTATTTTTGATTAAGTGATCTTACAACAAGGTCAAACTAATCTAGGTTTTTTAAAAAGCGTTCGTTGTAGTAGTAATATTTTTACATGTGATATCACTCCATTCCTATGTCAGACCTTTTTTCTTATCCCCTTCCATTAATCAACAAAAAAATATAAAATTTTAACGGGAACTATCGGTCCTGATTCATTTTCGAGTCAAAGTACTGCCACGTACAGCATCATTTTTTTTTAATACAACTCCTGCAATAGGATTAACTCCTGTGGCGCGGGGGACACAAACATACAAAACAAACAACGGTCACAAAGAGCAACAATTTGAGGATTACACAAAGTGTTGTCCAGTGCGGCGACCAACAGGCTCTTCATATTTATTTAACACTTAAAGATGGGGGAATTTTTATGAATGAGTTTCTTCAGGCATGATATATGTCCATACATACATTGTGTTTAGGATGAGGGAAAGAGAAGCGATGGTAACTTTTACTTACCACATACTCTCGAGATCTGACCAATAGTAACCAGGTGTTATTGTTGACGTCATCAGTTCAGTTAACATCCCCTTGAATATCTGACACGCACGCATGATCGAATAAACCCAGATTATAAATCGTGAACGGGGAGTTGTGGGATGATAACGGCCTTACCAGTGTACACCTTTAAGTTGAAATGATGAATACAATCCAACTTTGACGATGTTGCTGGTGTTTATAGGCAAAGCTAAGCTGTTATCACCAGAGACATTGCTATTTATTTTTGTAAAAAATAGCAATTAGTAGTAAAAACCAAAAAGCGTCTTTGCTCTAGATTCATAAGGGTTACTATAAATTATACATATGTACATGCATACATACACTCACATATTCTGACAAAATTAATTAATAATTTATAGTCAAAAAAATTATATTATAATAAAAAAAATTAATCTATATTATATTTTCGTTTTAATCTATATTATATTATATTTCCGTTCCTGTAAACGGGGGGATATAAAGGGAAGGAAAGGGATGTTGGTAATACAGATGGAGTGGGGAGTATAAGCAGTTATAAGCAATCAGGGCTCAAGCAAATAAGGGTTGAACACCTATAACTCGAATTGGCTTGTGCCGGAAAGTCTATAAACAATATACAAATAAAAAAATATATACAAAAGTACAAAAAATATATATATATATGTATATACATTAAAAAATGTCTATATATACAAAATAATAAAGTGTAGAAAACTTACGTTAGAAGGTATGTGTTTGTTTCCAAAGAACACGTGGAAAGTAACGTATTGTCTCACGAGGTCGTTGCCAAGGCAGTCACGAAGGTACCTGATGCTGTTTACCGTCGGGGCCATGTCCGCGCCCGGTGCATGGATTGCCAGGCTTATCGGTGCCATCCATCTGTTGGTAAGGAAATGAGACATATTAGGTTATGATATTTTTCTTATAGACATATATCCTAAACTGATGTTTATGTTTGACATACTAAAGGATAATAATAATACAGAAACATAAAACAATATTAAAATATAACAAAACTACAAAATAAAATAGAAAATCAATATTTAAATGTAAAACTATTTCATAAAATAAAATTAAGCTAACTTATTGTGTGTACTATACAAAATATATTACTACTCTTCAAACACATTTTAACTTGGTGTCCGTTCTTTGAATGCTTTAAAGACCCCCGCAACACAGGAATCATTGCTAATGCGCGTGTTGTCTTAAAAAACAAATATTTTTCGTAAACGCAATTTATAGAGTAAAGCAATTCAAATAGTTCCTGCGTGTAATCTTTCATTTTTGGCGTTATATTTTGCTCGCTTCAATTCTCAAGTCTTCTAATATTGATTAAGTACATAAAATAAATAAGATTATCATTGACTGACTAGAATGATTGCTCATTGTTCAAGCATAAATATCGTGAACAAGAATTAAAAACATTTTCATTAATTGTGTAGTAGAATGTTAGTTTCATACAAACCTAACAAAAACTTTAATGCCATAAAAAAATCTACTTACTGACCTTTACCAAGAACCAGTTAAACATACAAGGTATAATAATAGCTTATAATAGAAACAAGACTGTATAATTATTAATGTTAACAACACAACGTACATTTTGAATAAAAAGTGTGCAAATTTTCCGACGCTATGTACCGAAACGAAGTAGGGAATAAAAGCATCGTAATTATGTTTAATCAATAAGTTGGATTTGCTTCGACCGTTGCGTGACTGAGGACGTTCACGCTTCTGTTCGGACCTGCTACAGATTGTTAGTGACACTACTGCCTAAATTACGACTTAAATAAAACGGACAGACAGCGAATAATTAACTCATGTTTATTTATTTTAAGGCTTTCTCTACGTGGAACTTTTATTGTTATTGAAATGAAATGTTTTATTTTATCTGTCCACTTTTTTTGTGAGTTAAGTATATTACCGTCTCTTTCTCGTCGATGAGGTCCATTCCAATAAGTAAAAACAAATTATAAAAACTATGTTTGCATAGGGATGTACACAATAAATGAAAAAAAAAAAGAAATATAAAGTTCAGTCGTTTTATTTTTGTTGTTTTTGTTTTATTTGTTTTATTTGTTTTATTTGTTGGATAGATTAAATTTTAATCCAACAAGAAACAGGACCACAAGTAAAGACTAAAAATGTAGATTGCAAAAGTATGTAAGTAATAAAAGTTTATCAAGTCATTAAGTTGTGACATATGGACTATACAAAACAATATCCTTCAACGTTGCACAATTTTACGTTTTCAGTATAAAAGTTTCGTTCCTTGTCCGTAAAGCTAGACAGGGGATAAGAAAATTACTACACAAATGTGTATAATAGGTCCATTTCTTTACCATGATTGCTTACCAAAAGCGATAAAGTCCTTTTGCTAACATTAGTGACGTCAAAGTATTTTTTTTAGATATATCACTATAACACAACTTCGATTATGCATCACTCATCGAATTAAATACGAGTAACAAGAGTTTTCAAAAGCATTTTAATTTACAGTTTCATTTCGAAAGTCTTAAATATTAGATGCTTAAGGAAAACCTGACAGTTGTACTTATTACTGCCTACTGTCCTAGTTTGTTTTCAAAAGCTTTAAGGTAATCGACTTTTGCTAGGTAAAGTCGCGCTTGCTAAAAAGTCGTACACAATATAAATCGATTACTTTGGGTTAATGGTTTCAAGTCGACAAAAGACGTTATTAATGGCACGTCTTTTACAAAAGAGACCAAGGTGCCTGCCACCGCCTTTTTAGGCCACAATCGTAGTCACGTGTCATTTTGCCAAACCTTTGCAGTTTTTAAATGACGATCGGCAATGTGTTATTTGAGGCTTCGGTTTAAGGGCTATATTTTATTTGTGTAGTATTAGAATTTATTTATTAATTTACAGGAGAAAAGTTTACAATACTCAACTGTGATTAGCTCTGTTATTTTTTATATTTAACCATAGCTCAACTAAGAGAAGATTTATGTGTTTTTATGTTAGTATGTCGTTAGTATAGTGAGTACCGCATGTAACTAAAAAGACAAAATTGCGCTTCCCGTCTTTGAGGGGAGGGGAAAGAGGGAAAGGAAAACAGTAGAGGGGATCGGGCCTCTGGTAACCTTACTCATTCGTTAAAACACAACGCAAGCATTACTTGATCGAGCTGGTCCCATACATGCCTGAGCATAGCTCTCTCTCGTATTACACATACGCTGTCATGAAACTTGCTTGAACTAGTAAGTATCAAGAGCAGATGTGTTAACATAAAAAATACACTGTGTATCGCAGTCTCGGAAAGAATATGTGGTACTAGAGTACCTAAACTAAATAATTTAAAAAAACATGTTTATAGTATCTTGAAAACTCAGACGTATCGATCGGCCTAAATTAAAGAGCGAGGCGCGTGTCACAGGGGTACTTACCCTTGCATAAAATAATTACATTCAAGCAATAGTGAAAGAAAACAAACCTTCAAAATCGTTTTGATTCCAACTGATTTTGTATTTGGATATTTAAAATGGACTGGAACTTAGATGATTGGATAAATAGCCAGAATAGTTTAATTATTGTTAATATTTATTAAAATACATTAAGTAACTATTAATTATTGTAAGTTTAAAGTAAAGGGTGAAGTTAATTGGTGATATATTATAAATATATTAAAGAAAAGATGGAACATTATATTAAATATCAAAATTTAAATAATGTATTGTTTCAAGTGTTTGCAAGTTATTATTAGTATGCGCTATTGTGTCTTTACTTTCGTGCAACACCTTCGCCTACATATTTAGGACGTGAACGCGGAACGTACATATCATTTCATCTAGGATTTCTTCAGAAGACAGTCCCACTGACATTTATAACACTGTATATTATGACCTTTCTATTACGTCACGGTGCATCGACGGAGTATGTATTTAGGGTTCCGTATTCTGTTTAATAATTCTAATTATATGACTATGTTCTTGTATTGTTTATTTGTTGTATTCATCTATTGGAGATGGAGTACTTTTCATCTTGGAGAGTAGCGTTTAAGCTGTTAACGCTGATACATCGACGTGACATCTTTGTATGTGTCAAATCATATACCTATATTTTTAATAGATAGACACTAATACTTGTACCTTT
This sequence comes from Tyria jacobaeae, assembly GCA_947561695.1. NCBI lineage: Eukaryota > Metazoa > Arthropoda > Insecta > Lepidoptera > Erebidae > Tyria > Tyria jacobaeae. Next base: position 8,999,322 of record OX387208.1, on the reverse strand, counting down.
GTTTCGTGTTTATAAAATTAATCTAAGGCCATGGCTTCTTTTTGGCTCTTTATTCTCTTTCTTTTCTTGTCTTTTGCTTTAATGAAGATGAAAGTAGAAAAGAGTAAGATTGTTTTCAATACTAAAGCACGGATTATTCCCCGACCAAGGTCACACTTTTAAAATAAATACCCTTGATCAAAAATAGTTACACATACTGATGCAACATTCGCTTTACTGAACTTTTATGCTTAATTGGCAACTTAGCATTGTAACATACGATCAAAATTATTGCTATCGCATTTCACACATTTGATATTTCTCAATATATAAACATTTTGTAAGCAATTCTTTGGAAATCTAAATGACGCTTTACAAATATCATGATATTATCATTACCAATATATAAAGTGAATATGAATTAAAAATAATTGTTTTATAAAAATATAATCGTACAAAAGCTTGTTTGCCTCATCTCCACTATTCCATGTAGTTAGTCGCTTATACCATTGTCTTACTTTTTGAAATAAAAGCTTCATTGTTGTACTTTAATAGTTTTCTACTTTCTACATTTGTTCTTTTATTTCTATGACTTTAGCTTGGGATCTGGAATTTTATAGCACAAAAATAAAGTTATAATTGACTCCACTGACGACAGCGTGTATAGGTATATAGTTCTGAAAAAATAGTGTAAGTGAAATGTGTTTATTAATAAGCAATGAATAGGGCAGCCTTATTTTGTGAAACATTCAAACGGGGAGTTTAATCGGGAGGGTGCGACAGTCTGGTAACCTCGTGTCTATGACCCGTTTAGATGGCACTTAACTTGATGGAATCACTCGTGTATTTTAGAAGTTATAAACAAATAAAATTACTAGGCATTTTGTTAGTTGGCTCCTAACCATATGATTAATATGTGTGTGTCACACATGTGTAAGGTCTTTTGGTAAATCGGATGTCCTATAGTTTGAACTAGGCTACTTATACATGTATAAATCCAATCAATCCCAATCATAATTCAATATTTTTTTGGTGTGTCTATCTATTAATTTTGTATCTATCTATTAATCATACGTACATTGTAAAACATATTTTTATTTGTTACATATGCCAAAAGTGGATAGATCTGTAATAAAATCATACGTAAGAGTATCCCTGAAGAGGTAGGAAGCGGCATACTAGTGTCCCAAATTTTGGCAGCTTTAATTTATATGTACTAATAACAAAACAATATTAACGAAGGTGTATTTCGACGATCATTTAGAGACTTGCCTTGAACGTGAGTGTTCTAGCGAGTCGAGTATTGTGTGCAAACACTCCCAGGTAGGTGCTCTGTATGTTTGGTGTTCGCCGGGGAAGTAATATACAGGTATACACTATGCACAGCTGTTAAATCAATAGTTGCATACTTAATTTTGACCCCGCGGCGAGAATGCAAAGTCATTCACGAAAGGTATTGTTTTGTTACGCTCTAAAACTTGTAAAGGGTTTTGTGTTTAACAAACTTCTTTTTTTTTGGTTTTGTATTAAAACCTTACTTGCTCTTAACAAACAGCCAACCGGCTTTGAACGAGTTTAAATAAGTTTATTAAAGTTCATTAGAAATAGAATAACAAAATTTGAGATAACAATTATATGCATTTTTTATTCCTGATTTTATAATAAAAAGTATACAGGTATGTTTCAGAGACGTTGGTTATATTTTGGGGTCGTATAGTTGACCCTGTCAATAACGTAAATCGCAAACTTTTTCAGGTAAATTCGTGATTTTTAATACTTTGATCTTAGACTAATTTGATCTTTAAAATGTATCTATAAAGCTAATATTTCGTGAGAGAGAAGCTTATATAAATAAAACTATAAGTACTTAATACTTTAAAAATTTCAAATGTTTGGGTACACTTAAGGAAAAGTATTTTCAGAAGAAAAGAAATTCAAAATCTTTTTTCATTAATTCTTGATAAATCAGCCATTTGTTGACTACCATTATTATTATTATTTTCATGTGGAAACCGGGTCATCACCTCACCGGAGCTAACGGAGAGGTGGTATGTCGGACTCGAACCACACGGTGTTTCATCACAAAGGGTCTATTGCAAGGGACCCGGGAAAACCCTAACAAGGAAGCCTCGGGGAACCCCTGCAGACCTTGGCCACCTCAACAGGTGGCCACGCTGTGTAGGGGGGCCTGGCCTGCCCCTCTTCCGTTTAGAGAGGCACGCGCGGAACACATCGCGTCACCGTCTTAGGCCCGCTTCTGCTAGGGTAACGGACAGCTCCCCCGTTACCCCCGGGCCAGCGCTCATGGAGGCCGGAGATCGTTAGGCCCTCTCCAGCGCCTGGTGCGTCTTCTGCGGGACGAGAGAATACTTGTACTATCCCGTACCCTTTCTGCCGCTTCTTTAGCCAACATCACCTCCTCGCAAAATAAAGGGACGGCATCCCACGCTCTCTTGTTTTGGACCTTGGACAGAACCATGGTCTCAAACAAGAGGCTACCCACACCGATAGCTGCCACGAGATCGGCACGCTGCTGCACCCACGCAGAGCACTCCGTCAGAGTGAGGGGTGCAGTATCCTCGCTGCAGCCCCCGCAGTGCACACAGGCGTTGGCTCCCGGCTTAATTTGTTGACTACCATAACGCTCCTAAAATTTGGCTATACCTTTCTGAAACAGCCTGTATACATGTAATGTAATCATTCACTTCTCTCTATCAATAACCTTTTCTTATAAAAAGAAGTAATTTCGTACACTACAATAAAACACACAAAAAAAGAACACCCACCCTTGGGACAACTGTTTGTGGATCAAACAAATTTTTGTAAAGTGAGGGAATCACAACTATTTATGTTGTCAAGTAAGCCCAAGTCGAAAATCAACGCTTACGAGTATTTTGCATATGGATAGATCATAACAATTGAAATGATAAATTTTCTTTCGTTATAAAACTAAACATGCTATTGCACACTATCAAGCTTACTACATATTTTTGTAGTGGCGATTTAATTAAAAAATATCCCGTATAAGTATAATACCTTTTTTCAAGCGAAATCCGAGAACAACACATTCTTAAAACTTGACCAATACTATCTGAAATTTACAAGACATGAAAAGAATAGTTCCTTAATAAACATTTACAAAGGAAATAAGGAATATTTCGGGTTCTGAGTGGCTGAAGTTTGAGAAATTCAGTCACAAGTGTAAAACTTTTAAGTTTCATTTTCTAGAACACATTTTGCTGAACACATACTGGAAGTAATAATGTAGTGTATGATTTTTCGTATAAGCGTAGCTTTTATGAAAAAAAAAAAACTAAGGTCATGTCTGTCATTCACTTAACAATGATTTAAAATAACAACAAAATAAATTTCAAAATATAGTTTTTTTTTTATATAATACACACACACACACACATACGCTCCACGCCCTTATCCCCCTAAAGGGTAGGCGTAGATGGATTAAACGCCCACATTTTGCCAATTAGAACTTGATTCAACCAGGCAATATATTGTCTGGTTGACGGCAATAGGTAGTAGTAATACTGTCTCAACCAGGCAATATATTGTCTGGTTGACGGCAATAGGTAGTAGTAATACTGTATCAACCAGGCAATATATTGTCTGGTTGACGGCAATAGGTAGTAGTAATACTGTCTCAACCAGGCAATATATTGTCCGGTTGACGGCAATAGGTAGTAGTAATACTGTCTCAACCAGGCAGTATATTGTCCGGTTGACGGCAATAGGTAGTAGTAATACTGTCTCAACCAGGCAATATATTGTCTGGTTGACGGCAATAGGTAGTAGTAATACTGTCTCAACCAGGCAATATATTGTCTGGTTGACGGCAATAGGTAGTAGTAATACTGTCTCAACCAGGCAATATATTGTCTGGTTGACGGCAATAGGTAGTAGTATACAGTCATATATGACTGTATACAAACTGTCTCATAGCTAACAGTCCGACCACTTAGTCGCCTTTTACGACACAACCGGGAAGATATGAGGTGTCTCTATTCCACTGCATCGTGAACCACACATTCTCTTTAATAATAATTGTAATAATTTCAAATTCAATATCTTTATTCCAATGAGTATTTATATTAGGTTACGCCATGTTTAAGTTAGTACAGTTGACTGAATTATTAAAGTATTAATAAAAATGGTTTACTGGCATCCATTAAGACTTTATGATCAGACTATTTTTGCCAAGCCCAATGTGTGTAACTCAGTAAAAGACATCGTAATATCCTAAACTTGATAGTTTTAATAGTAGTCTCTGTAGTGTTACAATATAAAAATAATAAATCCTTGTTATAGCTTCAGATGAGTTTTCAGTCATTCAAACTACATTCACGTACTAAGGTTTATTTCAATACGTCAATAAATAGTTGCCTTAAATTGACTTTAAGATGTGTTTACGTAGTAGTAAAAGTGAAGTTACAAGCGTATCGAAAACGAAGATATATGTGATTCTTCTAAGGGTGTTATAGCGGTATAAAATTGCAATTTTTGTAACATGAGGCTAACTGGTGTTAAAGTAGATACTTGCGCTTTTGGGGGAGCAAAATGAGGCACTAAATACGCCTAAATGGACACCTGTAATTCATTGCAATGAAGAAAAGGGAGGTCTTTACGGCTAATTTGTTACAAAATTAACGTCTTGAACCGGCTTAAATAACCGAGGTTATTCTCCACAAGTTAATTAAGGAACTGTATATGGTATATTTTGTATAAAAAGTAGAAGAAGTGTATTTACATTATATAATACACTACAGCCAGGATTAAAACATCTCAGCTACAACAGTTAATATGATATTTATTTTATTTCTTAGCATCATTAATTAACATTTGAAAAGGACACCTGTAGTATCGCTGTAGTAACGCATTATATGGCGTCATAACAAGTTGCATTTGCATTCGACATTTCAGCTGTTAGCTGACTATTAAAAGAGTTTAAAAAAATTAAATGTCATACGATTTTGTGAATGTTGTGTATTATTTTGAAGGTAAAGAAATCATACTTTGAGAAAGATGGAGGTACTCACAGCCACTTTGTCATGGCCTTCCTAGATATTGAGTCGAAACAGTTAGCACAATAGCAGTTAAGCACTTACGAAACATTTTACTATAAAGATTATATCGAATGTACTCATTAAATTGAATAAAATAATTTCAATAATTTTTCTTTGTAATACTGTGATATATATATACGTAAATAAAGATAAAATGTAAGTATAAAAGAAGAAGATATATAGAATGTATTCTTACAAAAGAAACTAAATTTAATGCATTATTTTGAATGACTAAATTATAAGCGATGCGATGCGATGTCAAAGATAATATATACGAGCATGTCATCAAAGTATCAAAGGAAATATTCATTGAAAACGGTCGGATGTTCTTTGTTTTCTTATTTTGTTTGTCTGAATAAAATGATTAACGACTTCTTCTCGTAGTTTTATATGCGGAAAAATATTCAGTTTGATGTTTTTATCTTCATTATCATGAGACGCGTGTGTATATACGACCTGTTTCCTGTACAATGTGTGTGTTGACGACATCAAAGCCTTATTTACTCGGTGCAAGGCCACTGGCTATCAACAGTCAAATTGTGTTTTATGCGCAAAATACTTTTCGTTTAATGGTACTGATTTTATATAGGTTCGAAAAAATAACTTTGGTGTTTTTGTTTTCTATATGTCTATATTTTAAAGTGTGTATGTATATATGTTATTACTTCCTTTCCGTAGGAACATATCGTTAGTAAGCCTGTATAGCAAGCTAACTGGAGTTTGGCTAAGGCCAGTGTGGACCATGGCCTTTCATAGAGATGAGGGTCGTGACCAGTGAATAAATTTATAAAGTACTAGAAGTTGCCCGAAACTTTACTCCCGCGAAATTTTAAACCGTATGTATTTTCGATATAAAGGATCCTACGTGCTATTCAGTTTAATCTATCTCTTTGCAATATTTTATAAAGAGCTTGTTAGCCACTCTGACGTGATTAAGTAACAAGCAAACAATACAAAAAAACAGAAAAACAAACTTTCGTATCTATAATAGTAGTAACATGGAGCTACCTAGCTCAAAGCATATTTCGCATTCTTAATCTGAAATAGGTTTTCTTAATTAAAGGTATCTCATATTTTTATTTTCCTGTGGAAACCTCTACGGCTCATCACCTGGCCGAAGCTACAGCTCCGGGAACTATGAAAGCTATCACCTGCCATATTAGTATATACATATAGTATTTCACAAGCAGCCATTGGATTTGACATTGAAAAGGGTCAGTTTAAGAAGTTATTACATACATATGTACAGAATGAAAGGTCGTAACCACACTGAGATGCCATGAGCGGTACATGACATCTCAACAAAGTGATTTACATATACATAATACATTTCGATCGACGTAGATCGAGATATATTGATAGGTAATTTCAGTCAGCTATTGTCTAAAAAGGAATTGCCTGGAATATGGAGTATTAATGTAGTAGTATATCGAAATTTATTTAAACATAACAGTGATAGGGCCATGCTTAAGCACGAATGGGCCTGCTCGTATGGTGCGATACCACGGCCTCCCAGAAAACCGGTTGTGAAGCAACGCTTGCTTTGCATTTCCCCGAAATTAGTTATGTTTCAGGAGGCCCAACTCCCTCTATTCTCTTTCAAGTCCCATTTTAACCCTCTCCTCTTTCCCATCTCCTCATGGGATTTTTTTTTCTTTTTCTTGCTATTCACGCACACCCCTTCCTCATCACCCTCAAATTTGGCAAGAGCACTTGTGACTCTTAACTTGCATCCCAAGTTACATTTTTGTTAAATATTAGTATTTAACAAGAATATAAATAATATAAGTACCACATTTCTAGTATCCTCGTTACCGTATACCCTTTCAGCTGAGCTAAATGCTACAAAACTCGTATATAACTTTACTAAACTTCACACTTGTTAAACCGTTAACTAACATATAACCATCGCTTGTACGATTATAATGAAATTTGATTATTTATACATTATATATATATATATACTAGCGGACCCGACAGACGTTGTCCTGAAGTTGCAGTATAGATAACATATATATAATCTGAATTTCGGAAACGGCTCAAAATGCAGGGGGTTTCGGTGGCGAAATCGATTTAGCTAGGGTAAATTTTTAGATAAAGTCGTTTTATCCGTGGTTTCAGGCAATGAAAAACTGCTACAATATCATTAGAATATATATGTAAAGAACAAAGCTCGGTCATCCAGGTACTAAGAAAATAAAACGATACAAACGTAAAAATGTCTTAATAGTCAAAAACTACAGAGAAATATAGGAGAATAAAGTAACAGTTGTGCTTAATTTTTCTGAAGGTAGACATAATGTTGTAGAAGTTGCAGTTCAACCGTGCGTAAAGGTTCATGAGCTCTCCTAGCTAGAATATGGCCCTTCGAGAGCTATTTATTGAAAAAAAAAAATTGTTATAATATATGTATTTAAATAGCTTATATGTCTTACTGGGGGGCAAAAACCTCCACTCTTTCCTTTAATATATCGCGGTCGGGTGATAGTTCTTGCCATTCTTGTGAAGGCATCTAATTCATCCCACCAGCGCTTCCTTGGCCTGCATCTGCCCCATCTGCTTTTGTTGGTAACCTAGTCGGTTATTACCTTGGCCCATCTGTTAGGGTGCGTTCTACAGATGTGACCCGCCCAATCCTCTTTTAGTTTGGTTGCTTTTGGCCTACGTCAGATTAGAAGATCGCGAATCGGTAGACTTAAGATAGGGAGTCCTACAGCCAGATGGATGGACGACCTGCGGAAGATAGCTGGAATAGATTGAATGCAGAAGGCAGAGGACCGGGTACTACGGGACATTGGGGGAAGCTTATATCAAGCAGTACACTGCAGTACGCTAATTGATTGATTGAAATGTGATCTACTCTGACTGCTACAAAGTAAGTTAATTGTTTGTAAACTTGTAAAAATTTTAATTAGTTATTGCACTTAACAGAAAGACTATAGGCTGAAGAAGAACAATAAGAAGAAATCTAAATTACATGTTAAAAAAGCGTAAAAAAATCTTATTGGGCAAGATAGGCAACTCTTAAATTATATTTCCAAATAATAGCATTACTATGATAAATGATTGCAGCATTTATATTTTGCGTAAAATATGAAGGTTAACAAATAAATTATAGTGTTGGTAAATGTAGTTGGCATTAATATACAGCCAGGTGGAAATTTGACAATAGTTTGCTGTAAATTTGGTGTACGTATGTAAGCAAACAAGTTTAATTAATACGTAATATTAAAGTTTAATAAATATGACGTTTTTTGAAACTCAATAATGATTCAATGTTATGATGATAACCGTGTTGTTCTCGGTAGATTAGAATAAAGCTACCCCTCCTTCGGACTCGGATATCGGACTATATTCTATCAGACAGTACTATACAGTCACATAATTGATGTGACTGTATACTGTATGCTGTCTGTCTGTCTGTCCGGTTGATAGCAATAGGCTTGTCCCCTATTACGTAAGTGAGACCATTTTGTGATAATTTAAGGTAGTGAAATTTAGTTCAAGAATATGTTTACCATCAGTGTGTTAACACAAATAAGTAAATAAGATTTATCGATCGATTCACAAAACGCTTAAACATAGTACATGGACAGCTTAGGTACCGTACAGAGTTATGATAAACAATGTTAAGACATACACGAATAAATAAACCAGCCTAAGAAACGAAAATCAGAGGAAATATTTCAATTTCCTTAACGGCACTTCGCACACGAAAATCCAAAATTCATTTTAAAATACCTATGTAGTCTAACCTTTATTACAGCAGGCACCCCTCTAGTTTGCCCTAAAAGTAATTTAGCGAGACGTAAGACAAATGGATGTTCTAACCAGGGGTGGCGTGATTGAAACAAATTGGTTTAAATGATATTTTAAACATTATAAGCAATGATAATCCTTAACCATCAACAATAAATTGCGCTTAGAACTTAAAATTCCTTAAATTTCTAAATAGATTCATGTAAGTTTTATGCACTTATTTTACAGAGGTGGATTTAATGCCTTAGGTCATTCTCTACCAGTCAACCTTCGTTTGGTACAGAGAAAGCAGGAAGGAGGTCCATTTAAATATTAAAAGATAAAGACTTGCGTATAGTAAAGGTACTTAGTATAGTCGTTATACACACTAGAAACCTACTTACAGATAGATTATATATGTAGACTTACATAATAACACACCGATCAATAAATACGAAACATACAAGTACCACGACAACATTTTAAGCTATGGGCAAGTGGATTCTGCCAATTGTCTCAAAAGGGCTAAAAGAAGAAGAAATAGCTAACAAATCCAGAAATGTGAGAGAGACAAGGAGAAGGGTTTTTCTTGTTAAAGAATATCGCTTTTCTTCACCACCCCAAGGTTGACTGGTAGAGAATGCCCTAGGCATTAAGTCCGCCTTTGTACACGTGTGCATGAAGTTTATAAATATAAATAAATATATAAATATTTTAATTACTTCTTATTTCTCTAAAGTCACTACTTTTGCAAGCCTTCAAGAAACCGTACACTCCACTTCCCTCTTAAACTTCTAAATCGTAAAACTTTACTTCAATTTTCAACAATGGAGCTTTTTGAATATATTTATGTACATATATGTATATGTATGTGTATATTTTTTTATACAATATAAGGATGGAAATGTTCTTGAAGTGAAGTAAATTTAAATAAATGCCATAACCTATGTGGAATTTAAATTTAAACTGTTTATTTATATTTTTTATTTTTGGACAACTTATTTTGTAAATTGAAAAAAATCATTGACAACCCTGTTTCTAACTTCGCTATTTCTTTGTAACAGTCTTCGCCGTACTGGCCGTGGAAATAAAGCTGTCCACGAAAGGGATAATTAAAAGTCAAGCCGCATAGTTCTGTAATAACTTTGTGACGAGGTAATCAACTTTTTATCCAGAATCTAATTGTCGATTAAGTAATTCCTTAGACTCTTTACTGTTGACGTGTCTCGACGCGTAATGTGTTAATGTGTGTACAGATTTCGCCTTGACACTTCCATTGTGTTTTTAGGTCAATTAATAATACTTGCAATGTCTTTGTATTGAAGGTTACACGGAAAGATACCACCTGGTATTGTCTCCATAGGTATTGTATAAGAAACAGTGTAAGCAGTAATTGTTATTAGTTAACAGTCATAGGAATTTGATTAGTGTGATTTAAATATCCACATCTCTATATGATGAATAATCTCACGAGAAGTTATCCAACTTTAAATGTTGTGAGAATAATATTTAATTTTATCTAAATCTAGTACGTCTAGGGAATACATATTACATACATTCATAAACATTATACATATATATGTAAATTTTGTAAGTATCACTTTAAAAGGACAAGGATCAAATTATTTCCGATTTTCTACTTCAAGGCAATACCAGTTCTTTTGCCTATGTAAAGTGAATTATGGACGTTAACAAAGAAGAAACATTTACATAAGCGAAAGGCTACATGGTAGGGTCAGCGTTAAAAAATTAGGCTATTGACACTTTTGTTGACCGTTAATTATGCTATTACAGAAATATTTTAAATAATATTCAAACACACATTAAATTTACATATTTTATGTGTAATATTAGGGTAAGACATACCTATATTCCCTTCGTACTTTAACTAATGAAGAGTTTTATGTTAAATACAAACCACAGAGCTAGTATTTATAGGCATATAATGTCGATGTCTTTGTTGGTACTTTAAACTTTAAAGTTTAACATAAACCTTTTAATAAAAAAATAATTAAAAATAAGTACATACAATATCAGTCTGTGACCTGTAAAAGTTTATAATATGTAGTATCATTCTTGTAAAGTTGCGAAGCACAGCTGATTGTTTTACTTAATTTTAACTTTTTCCTTCTAACAAACAACACTTATATTCTGCAGTTAGGTACAAGTAACTGCGATTAAAGTTATTGCGATGGTGTTGTTGAATATTTAGTACCCGCGTCGTACCAAATGGAATCCAGTTTCAAGATTTCCTGTTAGAAAAATCTTACTTATAAACTTGTCCGTATATGTATTAGTATTACGGTGACATGAAACGCTATATAGAATACTAAGTATCATACAAAGTGCCACAACTTATACCTGATGCGCTGCATAACTTTTCTTCGAGGTTAAGGGCTGGTTTCACAGTTAACTTGTCAACTTACAGATTACAGATCGTAAAAGTTAACGGAACGATGCGGATATATCGGAATATAATTTCTCCTTTTGTGAAATTAAGATTTTGAGTAGCTTTTTACGCGTAGCGTTAAATGTGTTATAATATAATTGTACATATGTATGTACGCTGGACGTGACGTTAACAGCAGACAGTAGTTTATAAACACCGTCGTATAGTATAGTATTTTGCCAGGTTAGATACTTTCTTGGGAGACAAAAACATATTTTTTTGTTCAAATCAAGGGATTGCGTGTTAAATAAGATGTTTTTTCATTTTATTCTTTTTACATAATAGGGGGCAAGCCTAATTGGTAATAAATGAAAAATTTGGAGTATATTGAGAGGAAAAAATACTTGAACTGGCCGGTGCCTTGAAGCTAGCCCACTCCAAGCCCTCCAGCCATAATAAAATTAAAAAAATGTCGTTTCATACTTTTCACGAAGATGCACAGTCAAAGGAACAGATGGTGTATGCCCAAAATTTCATATCACTCGAATACCGGGAAGTGGGTCAAATTCAACGAGCGAGATTTGATCCGAACAATCCTATATCGGAAATTAGATTTGTAAAAGCAAAAATGTACTTCTACCTGTTACTTGCTCCGATATACATATGTAGATGTAAACAAGTTCTTAGTCATCACGCTTAAATTACACATTTGTACTCTCTACCTACAAGTGTGTATGGCATATGACTCTCTCGATCAAGCTCACTATTAGTTATTGTTACCTTAAATCAGTCCCCAATCAGCCTTGGCATGTTTGTTCCATTGTTCAATACAACAAGAATCTGGTACCAGATCGGAATACAAACATCGATTAATATTTGTCGAGTAGTGTGAATGGCATATTTTATATCGCATTATAAAATAACGTGCAAGGTTATTATCATAACGTCATAATTATGTTTTATACTATTTTAATAAATGTAAAAAGTATATCGAGAGTAAATTCTTATCGCAACTTCAGCGAACATTTAATAATGTGTTTTCATTTATTATGACTAATGATAAGTATATAATTTGATAGCTAGCTATAACTAACATAATATTAGTGCAATGCAATGGTATAAGTTATAGTGTAAAACAAAATAGACTTCTAACTAAAGTAGAATGTGCAGGTTTAAAAAGACGAAATAGTCGTCTTCTTAGATATGGAATGTCTACTACGACTACTACCACTAGAACTTGTGGAAAGCCTCTTTGTAGAATGCGGCCATAAGAGGAAGTTACCGCACAGCAAGACTGCAAGACCTATTAAACTGGAGACCACTATAATTTTACAATAAAATAGTTTATCCTATTCTGTTCAATGTGAATATTTCTTACAATGTAAAGTGATTTTATTTTTATTACATCATATGTCTCTCCTAATATTAATACAATCGAAGCCGAAATCTATCAAGCAGTCTAAGCTTTACAAAGAAGAAACATCATTTATACAAATACATACATGTGTAAAAAATATTTCCGTTTTCAATTTTTTTTTTTTTTTAAGAAAAAATCTTAATACGTGTTCACAAATAACTTCGAAGTCCAAAAGTTTGATAAAAGTTGATTTGCAAGGTTCCTTAACATTTGTATGTAGTAGCAGGTGTAGCTCATATAAAGCGTGTAATTATTGTGTACGTGACATTGACACGATGCCGGAAAATTTAATGAATGTGCAGCAGAGATAAAGTATGAACTTTATGGCATCATTGCTTACTTGATAATAAGGGACGGACAAAGAAAAAAATTGTCATTTCACTCTTGTGAGAGTGGTCGTAGCTAACATGAATTATACGTGAGTGTTCAAATACTGATATAGAAAATTATAATGATGCTTTGGAATTTGCTTTGGAATTAGTCTTTCTGGAAGAATTATATGTTGAGCAGTTGCGGGTTCGATGATTGAATTGGTATCGGATATGTTTATTATTTACACAAACGGCGAGGTAGTATCCACAAGATTATTACTGGCCAAAAACCTACAGGTCCTTGATCTCAATTACTTCAAGTTAGTCAGCGTTCTGTGATTTCAAGGTTGAACATAAATAGTATGATGATGATCCTGTACATTTTTTATCGCACAATTTTGTATGATGACACAATAATTGACCATTACTTGGCTGCTAATGTAGATAGTGTTGAATACAAAAACATAGGGCAGTAAATGTGGCTAAAGTACTCTATGTCATGGTTGTTGTATGTTATTGTTTATTACTTAACCTATTAGTCTAGTGGTCAGGAGTCAGGATCACTAATCCAGACTGATGAGCAAGAGGTCATAGGTCGCTCGATTCTCACACGGATCAAAAATTTGTATGATCTAAATATAGTTGTCCTGCGTCTTGCCGTTCTTTTTGTCTTTTGTTTAAATGTTTCTGAAGATCCCGCGACACAGCAATCATTGCTCTTTTTTTTTTTGTTTACGCGGTGGAAGATCCTCATAGATGTTCTTCGCCCATTAAGGTAGACGAAGGGGTTAGTAGGACTCTTACCGACTAAAAATCACCCCGGTGTTCCTCTGCTTGCTTGTTTCTCTGCGGGGGAGCGAAAATCACAATAGCATTCTTCCGCCACACCACCGTCAGAGTTTTCTAAGAAGAACACACATAACACTGCGCGCTACCTCTTAGGTCTGTTTCTGTTCGGACGACGGATTCCCCAAAATCGTCGCCCTTCCTTAGGTCTAAGATTTTTCTTAAATGCCCTCCGGCGCCCGGTGCCCCTTTTGCGAGCAGATAGAGCTGTGCTGTGTTTCATATTCCGTTCCGCCGCTTCCTTTGAAGATATCACCTCCTCGCAGAAGGAAACGACGGCGTTCAACAGGAATCATTAAAGAAAGACAAAATAAAAAACAACTTGAACGTAGTTAAGACTTCATAAAATATATTAACTGTGAGATATTAACTGTGAGATTTTTCAGAGAAAATTGTTTGCAATTTTTTTCGTTTGATGCTCAGAACATGTTGCAAATAGACTTTGATATACATACTTAAGGGTCTACTTTCAACGTGTTGACTATACTATTTAGTGTAATTTATATTTTACGTATTATAAACTGTTACCATCGTTTAAATCAAGTTGTTAAAAATTAACATGACGATACGAAAAATCGGCATTAATAAGCAGTTTTTGCTGCAATTGCATGTAGGTGCTATGAAATCACATTAATTATTTCATCTGAGGTAATTCTAAATACGAAACCGTGTGAATTTGATGATAATTTTATTGTATTCATACATTATCAGTCATCATACTCATCATCCAACTAAACAATCTGTGTAAAGACTCATAAGATAAGATTTAGAAAAGGAGAGTAAATTTTAATGAGAATTTCTGGTTAATTGAAAGGTGAATTAGAAATTAAGCAAGTATTTGTAATATTTTATTGGGAAAATTCTAATTATAACAAGGATTTGAATTGAGTATGCAACATCTCGTTTGTGTGATACAAGAGATATTTCTTGTTTGTACTGTTCTTAAACCAGAAGTGCCGATACCGATGAAAATCAAAACGCACAAGATAAAAAAACATTCACATCTGTGATTAATCTAAATAAGTAATTCAATTTTGAATACCCAATACCTTTTTGAGCAACACAGTAGGTCTAAATCAGACCAAATTATAATAATGTACAGTGCAGCCGATGTGATTCGTATATATGCATAATTATCTTCTATTGTTATTCTACTAGAGTGCATGACGTAGCAATAGGGTAGTACGTGATCGATAGTCAAAAACGGATTACTGGTGATTGATAGTGTCCAGCCCCTTTCCGGGAACTCAGACACCTCTTTATAATAATGGCATAGAACGATTTGAAGACCTTGTAGTTATCATCGTTAAAATATCATTAAGGTATAATTTGTACGATAAGAACCTTTAAGAAATCCTTGCACTATTTATTAAATATTATTAATGTGTTGCATCCAGATACTCTATAATTTTGTAATTGGTAACTATAATAATAGTACGGCAAGCAACGTTGCTTTCAGGTGGTAATTTCAGGTGGCAAAATTGTATGTGTAGTCAATAGTCTAGAGATAGCCTGCAGCGTCAGCTGTCAGAGTCATGGTGAACCTGACTACGAAACAACATCAGTTATGTAAACCCTCAGCTGACCTGTTATACTATAATAATAATAACTCCACAGATCTCACACATGACGCTTTCACCCACAACTAAGCAGAGCTTGTATTATGGTAACCGAACTGCTCATAAACATACTTGTTTATTTCTAAATAGATACATATTATAGATAAATTACAGCCAGACACCGGACAAATGATCGCGCTTAGCATACAAATATTTGTCCTGAGTGGGAATTGAATCCACCGGCTCCACAAACTCGGCTTGGCAGTCTGAATCGCTAAAAACTATACCAACATGCCAAATCTTATACAAATAAATCTCATAATTCCTTATTTCCTTTATACACATAACATTATTAATACTGAATACCTTGTATTATTAAGAAATATATTAATAAACAACCCTAACAATATGTCCTACGACACACGAAATCATCTTCTACAGTAGTAAGTAAAGTTTCTTTCGAGAGGCGAAAGAGATTTAAACATTTGCCGTTGAATACATAAGAATACATACATATGTATATAATATAATAGTTCTAATAAATAAAGTTATACTGTCAGTTATTTGAAAATGTAGTTACATACATTCAGTTTCCCTTTTTTGATATGTACCTACACATAGTTACATATATATGAGTCTAGTCTAGTCTGTATGAGTATAGTCTGTCTATCTAGTCTATTTATATGAATATGGTGTTCATATGCATAATGTTTTCTGCTATATGACTATCATAAACTAAACAGAATGTATATTTTGTTACTTTTATAATGTCACCATTACAACTATGAAAAATATTGAAGTAAGTTAACAGCCAATAAAATGTTGAATGTGTAAAAGCTACTAGAGTGCACATGCAAGCAATTAGGATTAAATTATGCATACTATGTTATTCAAAAGGATTTCTGCATGGTTTGTAATAAGTGTGTTATTAGGTTATTATATAGAATTAGCTATATGGTGCCGGGCTGTAAGGTTTGTAGTGATATGCATCTTCAAGTATATTATATCGTAACCGTAAAGTAAACGGTTACTGTTTACATTATTATGAATAAAAAATAAACAACATTTAATTTACTGTTTCAATAAATTACTCATTTTTTATACTTCTCTTCTAACTATTCACATTTTGTGCCTTCTTTCATCGTCGTATATAGTTTCTTATTTAAATAAAAAAAAAACAACTCCCGCACTTCCTAATCATTCCTGTGTCATGGGGAACTTTACACATTTCACACATGACCCTTTGATCCCAAACTAAGCAGAGCTTGTATTATGGTAATCAGACTGCTGATTAAAATACTTCTATACTATTTCTAAACACATAAATATAATAGATAAATTACACCCAGATACAGAACAAATGATAGTGCTCTTCACACTAATTTTTGTCCAGTGTGGTATGGTATTGTGATTAGTGTCCCTGACTGGCCAGTTAAATCTTCTTGTAAGTTAGGAAGTCAGTACCAAGTATACGTACTTACTTACAGTGAGAAAGTAAGTATGCTTACTAAGCAGAGCTTGTATTATGGTAATCAGACTGCTGATTAAAATACTTCTATATATAAATATAATAGATAAATTACACCCAGATACAGAACAAATGATAGTGCTCTTCACACTAATTTTTGTCCAGTGTGGTATGGTATTGTGATTAGTATCCCTGACTGGCCAGTTAAATCTTCTTGTAAGTTAGGAAGTCAGTACCAAGTATACGTACTTACTTACAGTGAGAAAGTAAGTATGCTTACTTATTGTTATATTTACTTGTACCTAAGTACTCTGTGTACTCACTGTTACTCACTCACTGCACTCACTGCTTGAGGACTCGGACTTCCTACAGCAGCCATTTCAAGTCATATGTAGGTATGCCACCCTGACTTGCTTGAGCTGTTATTTATACTCCTCAATCCATCTGTATAATTCCTTCAATTGATATCCTGTCAATATACTCCAAATCTAATCTAATTCAATCTAATCTAAATCCAATCTTATTCCCAAAAGTGCATGGATGACGCCAATAGGCTTGGGTCCTATTTCGTAAATAGGATTTAATTATGATAGACAAAATGTGGTCGTTAATCAAGCCCCTGCCTACCCCTTTAGGGATGGAGGCGTGAGTGTATGTGTGTATATGCCTAAGTACATATATGTTGAATTTCGTATTGTAACTATGATGCATTCTATTTATTCTATTTATATAAATCACATAATTTTCTTATATTTCTCCTTTCTACGATGATGTTTTCAATTAACTATCGAAGAACATGTTCCAAATAAGGCATTAAACCTCATCTCAACTCTGACCTCTGTAAGTGCGTTGTGTGTAACCTACATGAGTAAATTGATTCTGTTACAGATTGATTTATTCCCTTAATTTATAACAGATTACATCGATACCCGTATGGGACTCTTTGATAAACTCTCTATTTGACAATTTGTAATAACGTACCGAGATGAGGTACCGTTGAAGTTATAATAATATTGGGTAATAAACTCTGTGGTCAATAGCTTGCGTCATAAACTGGCCTTTAAGTTATTTCGATCTGTGTGAAGCCCAATAATTATAAAATAATTATCGTCAAGTGTAATGTACTTGTTGGACTCGTCAAATCAAACCAAATGAAGGGTTTACTAGAAACCTTTGAAGAATTTAACTATCCTGTTGGATTTGTTATCAGAGCATTCTCAAGGAGAAAAATACGATGGATTCTTCGAAACAAATCATAAAAACCCAAACTCGAGGGCCCACTAGCACTAGTTTTGGCTCCTTCAGAATATAAAATCTTATGTTTCTAACTACAATATTGAAAAGATCATGATTTTCATTTCCATTGAAAAATGTTAGTATAATCATAACCGGGTAATTCACTTTTAAATTGAAATTTGCAACTTTGTGACACGGATTCATTTTCCTTGAGCTTAGTTTAAGTTAATAGGCTTGGATAATAATATTTGAAAATAACAGATATGAAGCATCAAATTCATAGAGTTTCTTTATTTTATTGGCTTATATAACTACTGTCAACCTGGCAGTAACTGTCTACTTATCTATGTACCCAGTAGCGTCTGTGGCTTGACAGTCTAATTGCTTCGCTGAAACGGAATATCTATGAAATTAAAAGCACGTTTTAACAAGCGAATGCTTTGAACTGGATCGGAAATTAAATTCGAATTAAAGAAAAAAAAAATTAACACTGTACACACGCACTAGCAAGGTCGGGTGTATAATCAACTGTATATTATTATTAGAGCCGAAAACTATGGAAGGCCTGTCAGATTTTTTAATTGGAGTCGCTTAACCCATTTTCGAAGCCAGCAAATACAAGAACAGAATATGTGTTTAATTATTTCTTTGTTATTATTAAATAATATTTTGGAAGCTTTTATCCTCTATATAATATCTACTCTTCACTCGTAAATTGTGTGATTAGGAACATATCTTATAAAGTAATTTATATGTTTCATAGTACTTTATGGCATTATAACAACTTAATGGTATTAAAACATGCGGGAAGTTCATGCCTACGTTGCGGTTAAGTTATCAAACAGGTGTATTACGATGCGGTTGGATGTGTGTTGACGTACAATGATGAGATAACACATTTATTAGGCCACCCACACATTTGGACTATTTTTATTTTTGAATACTAATATGTTTTTTTTTTTTTTTGATAGTAAATTAGCTTTTTCTATATGTCAAAGATAACTTTTATTGTGAAATTTATCATTAAAAAAAATATTTTATATATTTGGGCCCCTGTGCTACTCGTATATTGAGAGTTGGCCGTTTATTAAAGCAAGTTTTATAAAGACAGGTGGAAAATAATTTTCAAATGTTTAAAACCATTTCTAAAAATGTATATGAACTACTGCTATTAGTTCACTACACTAGTTACCTACAACTATTACTTGCTTTAGCTTACGAAAGATGAGGAACGTGGTTGAAAAGTGAGGTGCACACGGAATAAACCAATTTCCTCCTTATAAATTGTTTGAGGTGAAACCACCTTATTATTTATTTTCCTTGCTGAAGCTGGAAACGAAAAAGATAAAGCAGTAAAAGAATATTATAAAAGAATTAAATTATATTAATAAATTAATTAAATCAGCCCAAAGTTTTAGGGAAATAAGCAAACAATACATAAAATTTAAAATGCATTATTTTTCTTGTTTTGATATAAATTTGTTTATCAGTTTGGAATTAAAATCTGTTATAAAACGTTTAAAAAAACTTATTTTGTCAGCAACCGTGATCTATAGATGTACAGGTGTAGATTTTAAATATGATTAATATTGGCGGTTAATCGCCTTCTTTCGTTAACACGCAACTGTCTAACAATGACACGACAATGAGGTTTGCAGGTCTGCGTTTTCGTCGGTCTAATGCAATTCTAGCTTTCGGTTCGATGCGGCCCCGTGAGCTCACGTGACGTCTTGCGGTCAACCCAGATGAGCCAAGTGCACCGTCTCCCATTACGGCATCGCCATCTCTGTACTGTTATCCGCAGAGCGACCGCGGTCATACATGTAGGTCGAACACTTGAACATGAAATTAAATTTATGGTTTGTGAGAATTCCAACCTTAATTGCGACTGTGTTACTAATTGCGTAAGCTATGATCGATGGACGATCAAATTTACTTTTTGATATAGAGAATGATATTGGGTTTTGAATGAATTTTATTCACTTTCGTCTCAATAATCATGACTTTTTATCTCAACAATGATTTTTTGAGATAAAAAGTCAACAAGTAAACTTATTAACAAATATATAAAATCATAAGGATATCGAAAACCATCCTCTAGGGCGTGACAAAAGGAAATAAAAGAAAGTGATCAAACCAATCAGCGCACTGGAACGTCACGTCAAACACAATATACATATATAAGATACACTATACATGTATCATACAATAAAGCATGCTTTTATCCACGACTGCGCTCCCGTTAATGTAAATTTTGTCAAGTCGGTTGGCGCGGTCCATAATTAAGTAATTTGACTTTTAGTATGTTAAATTAGAAGGAGCAAACTTCATGGAGGTTTAAGTTAACAACTCACCGATTTAATTCACTACAATAAGTAATTTATATGTTTGTGAAGCCTTAGGGAGCAATCTCTGGTGCGACAATAGTTTAACTGTTAATTTTTTTTTACACATACAAAAAATTCTTTACTGTTGTTTGTACATAGACAAAATAATGGTGCCTCTATAAAGTCCCTTTATGGTGTAATCGCCTCGTTGAGATAATGTTCAGTATTTTGCTGTCATGTCATGATAATGATCAAAAGCTGCTTTAAAGTTTAGACCAACTTGTTCTAAGTAGTTTTGTAATGTCGTCTTATTCGTCTGTAATCTGACGTCGATAGATCTTTTGAGCGATTGCTTTGGGTTTTTATCAGTACTAGGTTTAATGTGATGTAATAAATAATGCTATTCTATAGAATTGAGTAGTTCGATAACTTGGAGAAGGAGAAAAAAATTAAGATAAAGAACTTTACGACTCACAATTAAAAATAAGTAATTATATAGTGTCAAAATATATAAATAACATACGCTAAGCGACTATGATGTAGTGTTAAACGTTTTAACACTTTATTGTTTTTTGTTTAGATTTTAATCGTCGTTGAAGCGTTAATACAACTTACAATATGTAGTAATCATTTGGGTAATATCGTTATCTCATTTTTGCTACACGCGCCATACGCGTCTGGCATACACATGTAAAAATTAAATAACATGTATGTCACAAAGTAGTAAAATGACTGCTGAAGCAATTTCTGCAACCTACATATTAAAATTGAATTTGAAATCGGCCTGTTTTAAGAAATTCTTAAAATTATGGATCAATACACAAACAACACCGCAACTATAAGTTGCCTTGTCAAATGTGAAATGAATATTAAAAAGATAAAATAGTTAAATACCTGCCTGTGTTGATCTATAACCAAATGGTAGAGCTATAAGAAGAAATTGGGCAAACAAACTTATGGCCACTCTTAAATAACCGGTCAATACATTTTTCTACAACACATAGTGTATACAACACTATTTTGTGTGTGTGTATGTGCTATGTTTCTTAAAGTAAATTAAAATAACGATATTAAAATAAGGTGATTTATAAGCAAGGAAAGAAAAGTTATATAAGAAAAAGGAAGTAACAAAAGAAAGAAACGTAATACAAAAATATAGAAAATGAACTTGCGATCTACAGTTTACAAAAAGAACTCTCAACAGAGAAGAACTCTCTCAACAAGCATTTTACCTTGTTAGAAAAGTATTCTTGTTGATACAGCGTCTTCATGACTAAAACTAGGTACTTTCTAAGTTCAATGAAATCAAAAAGTTAACACGCTTGTCAATACATGTCTTAGCAAGTACCTCATAATCTAAAATTATGTACAATTTATAAGCCCATTGGTCATAGATACGCAGTTGTATCCAATTGTTCATTATTTCCTCCAGTTTGATAATTAACAATGCCCTAAATAACAATAAACAATGCGACAAATAAGTGTTCTCCAGATTATTGAAATTACACCTTATTCCCAGAGCAAGTCGGTAGTAAGCATAGTATTTGTGATTAATTGTAAACTGAGAAACTTGTATATGTTTGTTTCTGAAATATATATTGACATTAATTTAATATTAGCAGCTACCACCGAATTCGTTTGCTTATATGTCTTTAAAATAACATGATAGCCTATTGTGTTGTTTAAGTATATATTTTATTCAATTATATATTTTTAGGCTTCTAGTTACTGCAATTTATTCCTATAATGAACTATGTTAAATGGTTTCTTTTTCGTTTGGCATGCACGCATTTTCGATTTATTAAGAAGATTATGAAGAATTCGATTATGGTTTGACTCTGTGATTTGTTGATAGTTATTAGTTTCGCCATTTAAGATTATGACTTTCACAATATGTGTTCCTAGTTCGGTGAGTCGCAACCAGTACCGTGGCACAATCTCGGCGAGTCCAAGTTGTGCATTAATAAAACGGACTCACGTACCTTTAATTCCAACTTATGTATGTGAAGTGAGTTTAGGAACTCCACGGGATAGCTCGAAGTGTCTGTAGTACACTAGTATCGATGGAGTTTTTACTCTATGTTTCGCTAGTGATACGTAGTCGCTAGGTGCAAGGTTAATTTTTTGGTGCTGGTATGGTTCTTTCAACAACAAATTTTCGACGTAAATGTTCAAGATACTGTTTTGTTTGATATGGGTGGTTTGGTAACTGGATTTGTTTAAGGAATGTCACAGCTGTATCCCAATAAAATACTAATTATCGCTAATCACTTTGTTTTTAGCCATTTTACTTTCTTGCACTAAAATGTTATGATTATGTAGAACTTGTTGTATTTTTTTAACTGTGTTTCTTTCTACACCTTGTACATATGTACTCAGAACACCTATTGACTCGTACTTCTTCATCGCCCATGAAATAAACTTGCAAAAATTATGGTTGCATATTTGTAGCAGGAAGCAAAGAGCCAATTATGTGATATACTTGCACATGGATTATGATACTCGGTCAAAATCCTAACATTGACAAAATGTTATCCGCTCTAAAAAATATCATATGGAAGTATGTATTGTACTTCCTTACGTTTTTTTAGGAAACGGCGAGACCCACCCGTTTCATGAGAGAATAGTTTTTTAAGGAGTTCAACTAGCGTCTATTGAAGGAAGGGCTCTTGGCATTTTTGAGCTCCGCAAAATCTGCATTCTTTATTCATCGCTTCTATTTTTATAATCACATGACTTTCATAGTCTCCTCTATAAGAGCCTCGGTCTACTCAAATGCGGCTTTATCGAACACTCCCCAAGTGCTCCTTGTAAATATTTGACATCACCGTTGTGCTTTTTCAGAAATACCACGTCTGCGGGATTCAGTTGCTTCAACGGTTTCTGTAGCTCTTTGAGACGCCATGTAAGTCACCTTCTGAAGAAGCTGAGCTTAAGACTGTTTCGGTGTCTCTATAGACCATTCAGATACCAGATATTTAGCATATTTTGATGCTAAGCTTAAGCTTAAGGCTGTTCTGGTTTCTCAGCAGTCCGTTGAGATGAGATAAATACTGGTGTCTCAGGAGCTCGTTGAAATACCAGATATTCAGCGCTCTGTTGACGCCGAGCTTGTTCTGTGGACTGTTCTGGTGTCTCAACAACTGTGTGCTGCCTCACCCACCGCCTTTTCAAGCCTTTCGCAGCTTGGCTTGTGGATAAGTTCGTTAAGTCTAGCTACTCTCTGTTCGAGCTTTATTAGAGCTTTAGGAAAGATTATATTTACGCTTTTGCGTCTTAATTCTTTGTAGCTACTTTTTCTATACTACCAAAAAAATCCAGTACGCTGTAGCTATTATTATTTTATACTTTAAAATGCAGTACCTGCCAATTCAGTAAATAATTACTACTATTTAGGGGTTTATTGATCACTGGGTGAAGAAAGTGGAGTTTCACCCGTTTTACCTAGGTAAAATTGTGAATAATTTGGCTCTTCACCCAGTGCTATCACCCAGGTGAGTATAGTGGAATAAACCTATTTAATTGGCTAAAATCTAGAAGTTAATATTTATTTATTAAAAAAACATTTATTTATATACGTAAGCAGCTATTAATATAAACAAAAAAAAAATACTACTACTACTAAATCTACATATGAAATTAAAATAAAACAACACAATTCACTTATTCTTAATAAATTATATGCTATGTGTTAACGTTGTTAATGTTGTAAAGTTTCTTAAAAATTACAATCAGACACAAGTACCTACATACATACGTCACATCCATTCTTACAAACTTTTGAATTTATAATATTAGTAGGACATAGAAGTACCAATAACAATAACTAAATTACATCCCTCTGAACAAAAAATCGAGACCATAAAGTTAGTCGATTCTCGAACAGCGTTGAAATTTTATGCTGCTCGTAGTATTAAAACACCTCGGTATATGGAAAGTAGTACGGATTATCTGAGAGTCATATAGAACGACTAGATATTTCTACTTTTGAATAATCATTTGCAATTCCAATACTTTACGCTATCTGCATTTTAATAACTTTTATAATAATGTAGGGAGCGTGCAAGCGATATTCACCAAAAAGTAGTGCACAAATAGCAATTCTGATAACAAAATAACAAATTTTCATGTAATACAGCAGATTGCGTTCTAAATTCAATCAGCTACATTTTCTGGTAATGTTGTATCATTAGTTAATACAACGGTCGACCTACATCCACGTTCATTAAAATAAATATACTTCAATTCGTACCATCTCGGGCTTCTCATTATTCAATGTCCGTGCTCATGCGAACCGCTCAATACTTTTCCGTTGTTTGCGGTTACTATTAGAATCCTGTTTGTATAAGTAACGACAAGTTCATTATTACAAAGCAGTCGGTAACAGAACAGCTATGGGAAAAGGTTTTGTTCCTTGAAAAGGTCTTTCAATGTAAGCAATAGGTATGCTACGTGAATTTATATAGGTTTAAAGAAAGATCTAATGAAATAAGTATAAGGAAGCTACATTACATCTGTCCACTATACATTCTAAACATTACTCTTATCAAGCACATACATTATGCCTACCCACTTATGGATTTTAATATAGGTAAAAAGGTAATAAGAAACATGTTTTTTAAGTAATCGAATTAATTCATATTTGCATAAATATCAACAATTTTAAAATGAATACCTAGGTAAAGTTATTTATGTCAAAACAAAAAAAAATGGTAATATTATAAGTGCTAAAGAGATAGAACCATCGTACATATATTGCTTGCTAAGTTAACATTCTGTGGTAACTAAGATGTTTTTTTTTGCCTTTTAATAATCTGAGTTAAGAAATTACGGTGTATGATGAAAATTAAAGTACAACAGGTAAATTAAAACACTAGTACCATATTGAATTACAATATATATTATATATATTGTGTTCAAGGATCGCCTGCAACTTTGATCAAGTCGCCGTTCCTGTGATGTTACACTATAAGGTTGAGATGAGCGTGTAAATTTTGCACGTTACAAAACAGTAATTAATGATCTAATATGACAATAGAACTGAAGATTAGATCACACAGCCCCGGATATTAGAGAAGTCTACACTTCGTCACTGACAAAAATAAGTCTGAGTCCATAATTTCGTCTGTTCGTTGGTCCCCCAGTATTATAAAAAAATACTGCAGATTAAAAAAGGTTTCAGTTGCATAAAAATATAACATAGTATACAATATAATTGGAACAAATTACTTGGTTCCCGAGCACGTGTTCCGCTAGAACTGGTTACGAGTTCCTCCTTCATGTGCAATATATGCCTTTGTAACATTGCAAATGCAGCTTTATATAATTATATTTAAGATTGTAATTTAATTATCCGATATCTAGCAATAGTGACCAATGTGTAAATTGTAATACATGGAAGAGAATGCAGTGAAAGTATTGGCTGTAACTATAATTATAGAGCTGAAGACAGCTTTAAAATTATTCATTGTTTCTAGAAAGATTTTAACCACGCACAGTTCCAATGAGGACCTAAAAGGGATACTCGTTTATTCGCTCAGTACAAGGTTAATAAATACAAATAGTAGAATAAAAATGTTCGTGAATTAGACTACTTTCGGTAGACTGACTAGTTTCGGTCTCGACTGGAGGCCTTTTTCAAGGAGTAAGTCGTCCAGCCGCGACGGTACTGGACGACTAGTTGGGCATCCCCGAAATGTGTATTTTGTGTACGTGAGTAAAACACGTATATTTAAAAAAACAGAAATACAAATAGGTTAAAATACATACACACATACTTACCTGTGTCCACGATGGGATAGAGGCATAATTAACAGCTACATTTTGCCGTTAATTATTTAATCCTATTTATCTAATAAAATTGGTAAATTAGGGAGTATATTGATAGGATAGAGAGTATAGAAAGGGGAGGAAAGGCATTTAGAAATAGTAGTAGCTCAAGCAAGGGCAGGGGCGCATACATATAAGTGGGAATGAAACGAAAGTCCGAATCTTCTAACTGGAGTAGTCTGACTAATATACATATTTAAAATATTGAGAATATTTTTCAATTTGTACTTAATTCTTGTTGCCTTTCATCACATCATACAAAGTAATTTTCAAAGTTCAATTCAATTGTACAGAAAATTTCAACACTGGCTTCATTAGCTACTGAAAACACTTCGTTCGTGCTCGGGCTTTTTATGTCGAAACATTATACGTGCTCACTGAGCGCTATTTTTTACTTTTGTAAACATTATTAACATTATTATAAGATGCGCAAAATATATAATAACTAAACCAAATTATTTATAACTTGACAGACGACGTTGAATTAAAATAGTTATTAGTACACACTATTAAGGCTAAAACCACAAACCAACCAGCCAACCAACTTTCTCAATTATAAATACTTGTTGTGTTTATTTTGTCTTATCTATCCTTCTCATGATGTAGAATATCTCGTAATAAATACGATACCTTCGTAATATTTTGTGATAATCTGACTGCAAGTACTGTAATGTAGGAAACACGACTATAGTCATAGCAAAAAACTAAACTTAAACAGTGGACTTTGTGATTTCCATTCATTATTAATAGTATTTTCCTATCGTTTGTTTCTCAAAGGCATTTTTAAAGTGGTATGAAATTATAACGTCTTTTAAAAAAGTGTCACTGGTGGCACCATATATTACATGTGTAGAAGAATTCTTATTTAAACTAATCTATTATTGTTTTTAAATACGGGCTCTGAAAAATATTTATTCGATAATTTATTCGGGTACACAAATATAAAATTGTAACTTAACATTTAAAGTACCACGCTTAAATGAATGTCAAATATTATTGACAAATCATTTAGGGTGGTTGTTCTGACATGGTTAGTTAGTCTTTTGTGAGCGTTGGTGATTCTTCCCAAGTAGTGTGTTTTCTGTTTTCATAGTTTGTACTAAACAATCGTCAAAACAGAAGCAATATAGTACATGCACAGCAGTAAACTTGATGAATAGTTTCATAATCAGTGTAACAGGAAGAGGTAAATACATGATTTATTATGATTGAATCGTTTTTGAAGCGCTGAACAGCATTTACGATGTCATAAACTGCAGTTTCATTATCTACTTTAATGTACTTTTGTGCAATCTGCAAATATTGAAGGCGAATTTCACTGTTTCTCTGTAATAATCACTTAGGTTATTAAAAAACTGTTAAAGGCTTTTAATACGTTCTTAAAATGTTCGATGTAATAAAGCGAAATTACATTTTGAGATATTTCAACTAGCTATCGCTTCTGTTGTCGGCCATTTTATCGTGTAGAAGAAGAACCACACAATCTCACACGAAACTATAATTCATATTGCTTCTGCTACCTCTATCAAGATGAAATTTATAGGTGCTTTGGCAATGAATTTATTTAAAAGTAAACGAGTATGCATACTTGCCACGCGCACTTTCCGTAGCTAGTAGCACATACTCTCAGAGAAAGCAAACACTAAAGGAGTTTTGTAATATTTACTTTAGTAGTACAGTATTAAACTCTCCATTATCAGAAGATAAACATAACGCGACGATTGTGTAAGGTGAGGCTGAACCTGCATAATAATTTAAATTTTTATCAACAAACCTGTCTCTAAATTCCGAAGAAGAAAACGATTTAACAATGATGTGCTATTTAAATATATATTTATTATAGTGAGTAAGGTAAGGTAATAAAAATAGCAGGTAATCTAGATTAATTAATAAGTGGTTATTTTAATGAATAAACTCATAAGAACCATTACTATTCATTAGGAACAAATATCTTCATGTTTTTAAATAGTGTACTACTACATACTAAACAAGTAAGTACTAAATTGCTGTTTTATTTAAAAAGTTTTCCTGACAACAGGTGTGATGAAAATTCAATTATGATTTAAAGATGTAAAAGTTATTGTAGAAAATCTTATTTCAAAGAAAGACAGCAAAACAAAATTTTCAAAACTACGACTCTTGATGTGTTTGTGTTTGGTTAATTTTTTTATATCATCCACCAACAATAATATTATCTTATCGCAATTTTGCACACACTTTGTAGAAAGGTATTAACAGACATGTACAATGTATTTTTTTCTTTAATGACATTACAGATAGTGAAAAATGACAGTGAAAGTGATTTGCATCTAGTATACTTATTTTTTGTATCTGGCATAAAAATAATCATCTAATATTGTGAAATGTAATTATATTGAGCTATTGAGACATAAGCTAAGAATACATTACACATACTTGTGTATATATACATGTTTTTTAAACGTATAAAATTATAGTTAAATATATTTTATATATTAATAAGATAATGTAGACCTACATACAGGTCTCTGTGTTAACATAACAAACGGCAACAGCATTTTCACTTTTCGTCATGGAGACTAGAAACGAACTCAAACCGGTTCCACTTCAACAGATATTCGGGTATCTCGCGTGCTAAACGAATGTCTCATAAGCGAATTAGATCTACGATTAATTAAAACTACGACTAGTAACGTTTTTTTTATTAATGCTTTCTAGGTCAGTGTGAACGATGAAAATATTTTAGACGGATGAACTCACTCGCTTTAATTAGAACGAATACAATGAATATACATATTCAGTTTACGATGCATGTTAATTTAATATAATTATGAAACATGGGCTTATCAAGTATATAAATACAAATACCACATTTCTAGTTCGTAATGTTAGATGTGTAATGAAAACGAGCGTCAGCTTTCAATGTCCTGACGGAGGTAGCTGTGGTGCAATATCAGTTATGTGAACCCTCAGCCGCACTGCAGATTTTCACAAAAAATATTTGGTTAATGTCAATACACCATTTAACGACAAAAATCAGATGCATGCAGAGAAAAATAATTAATATAATTTCATTGTCTGTATATTCCTAAAATAAAATCAAAATGCCTTCCAAACTATTAGTGCATTGCTTTGATACTATTTTGAAAAACTTGGCATGAGATCAACAATATGTGGTAAGTATAAAAGTGCAGTTACAAAATATGAAAGTTCATATTCCCTGTATTCATCCGTAAATCCGGTGCGATATAAACACCAAATCGAGGCTAGTATGTGATGTATAGAAGTGAGAATATCACTGTTGGCGGTAGTTTGCTATCGGCGTGGCGGAACCCCTCACGCTGCCCGTATCCGCTGATATGGAAATTGTACCACTTATCTCTTGTGCAATTGTCGAGTACATACGTAAACGATTGGGCCAACCTTGATAATAATTTTTAAGGTCATCAATGGGTTGTTATCAAAAATGGTTTTCCGGAGCATAATATTTAGTAGTTGCTAGCTAAAGCTTTAGGCGTACTTCGTAAGGTAGTTAGGAATACATACCAAAATGATCTCTGTTATTAAACTGTTCACATAAAAAATAGTAAATACTGATTTATTAAAACAAAATATAAAGTATACATTTTCACATACAGAGTTTTACAAGTTTCGCATGTGTGTCTGTACGTGTACCGTCGCCCAATAGAGATAGTTTATTGACTGTTTCGTCTTTACTAGAAGCTGCAACTAAAAAAAAAACAATATCGTAGCAACCTTGAGTTCCGCATTAAATTGTTGCCGAATCGATTTATTTATACTAAGTATATCATTATCGTAGTTCAAAAAGTATCGTGTTGTTATTGGTAATTACCATAGTTGTCAAGCCATCATTGACTTTTTACCGTACATTTCAGTAGGAGTAAATTTAATCTTGTTAGATGTCTTACCGAAGCCGAACCTTACAAGAGAAAAGTACTAATTGTGTTTATTTTAATCAACATTGATCGAATTATCGTTGTCTATAGGTGTTCGATGTGTTTACTGGACTTTAAAGTGCACCTATGCTTTGATGTTACTATACGAGTCATTTACAGAAACCGATAAGAATAAGAATCTAATGCGTATATGTACACCTATCCGATGTACTAAGCAGAGAGAAAAACATATACAGAACGGCACACATTACCTCACATGGCGCTTTGTTAACTTGCTACTGTAAATGAAATATATTCCTTATTTTAAATTGAAAATATGAAAACTGCACTTCAACAGTTTTGGAATTAAAGAAAAATACATTGTATTGTTATATTTTTTTTATCCAAATTCTGGACTTACTGGACCCATTTGCCTGTTTTATGCTACGGTCTTCCATCTATCCTCTAGGATAAAATGGAAGGAAAGAAGGAAACATAGGCTCTAACCTTTTTTTAAGAACGTATTATGGAAATCTATCATATCATAAAGTTGGACTAGTCAAGTTCAATTCACGGTTAATATATTTCAAACACATCGCGAAGCCGTATCCTTATTTGGAGTAAAGAATTCTAAACATAAATCGCTGTCGTGTCGCCATCTAAGATTGCGGTTATAAATCATAACAAGGCTAGTGATGAGTAAACATTGATTTAGGAAAATATAATAGCACTGTCGAGTGAGAATTGCTCATAATATATATAATACATATAACATAATATACGAATACCTGTCGTTAATATGGTACAGTTGAAATAAATTACACTGTGCCAGTTTTCGTTACCATTAAGCTCCGTCTACATCGAGAATTATGGGTTTTTATCTATGGTTCTCTATCTATACGGTCGGTTTTAATTTACCAAGGAGGATTGGTATTCGAGACTGTACCATAAAGTTGCGCTCCGTAGGGCCTTTACATATGATGAAGATGATGATGTCGAATTCCTATAGCTAGAGCTCCTTCTGTATTTGCGTTCCAGCCTCTGATCATTTCAAAGAAGCTACTATTTTGACACACTTTGCAATGTAATAGGTACTTAAGCCAAACACAGGATACATACAACAATCCATTCTCGATCATAAGCAGGACATTTTTCAAGCAAGGTCAGGGGACAAACTGTAATTATGACCAATGTATCTAATATCGTTAATCTGTGAACCTGTTAGATGACATCGAATTAATGTTAACAGTTGGTTGCTAGTCTATTTATCTACACAGTTAACTAATATATACATTTGTATATGTAAATACCGAGCTGAGACTTGGCTTTTAATTTATTATACCTATTAATTACAAGGTGATCGATCACACTCATTAAACGAATTAACTTTGGTTGTATAAGATATACATGCCTTTACTTCATTAAAAATTGTTTGACTAGCGAAATGTTTCCATAAACCTTAAACATACCTAGTCGTAAGATTTGTTAACATTACATAAATCTATTGTAGACAAACTTGGTACGTCCACCTAATATTTAGCAATGTAACCTAGCAAGGAAAACATCTAAACTTCGATAAACCCTCACCTCGGCCACCTATCAATCAGAAATTGATTGGGGAAAACGATAATACGTGTAACCTGCTGGTAAGTGGCTACCGCTACCTATGAACAAACCCCATCTTCATCCTGTCCATCATCCCTTGCTGCAAGCTTGTAGCTTGTAAGTAGGGATCGATCAAACTGCAGCGATTTCAATGAACTCTTAAAGAATGTTCTTAATAATGTATTGCGGTATTGTGTTTCAGTCAACATTCGAGAAAAACGATTACTAAAGGTCAGATATAATTAAAAAGTCAATGCACATCGTGTCCTTCATAGTACGTTTTTAATGTCATTATTTAAGGTCAACGTTAATATTGATCTAGAAGTCAAAATATATGAAGATTAAAAATAGAACAAGAAAACTGTAAATGTTTTTTTGATACCTCGACACGAGCAGTTGTATAGCCAATACACCAATTTTGATTGAACGTTACAAGCTTCAGTAACAAAACTAATTTTACTTTGTGTAAGTCACAGTTATTAGCCCCGGTTTGTTATGCTCCACATTTAAACTTTTTCGGCACCTAAGAAAACATAATTGTCATCTGCTATAACCGTGCCACTTTTTATGACTACGGAGATAAGTAATGATGTTTGCGTCAGGTCTGCTAGTGGACGTCTACTTCTCACTTCACGATCTTTGCGTTCAACACCGTTTATATAATTTTTCAATTCACTCCCCATCTGCACTCTCACTCTCTCACCGTCTCACTTGATACTCTATTTGTAAAATAAAAAAAGATAAATACAGCTTTTTTACATGGAGATTGCTTGTGACTTTTTTAAGTAAACACTCAAACGTACATTATGTACTATTCATGGATAATAAAAGAGACCGTTACCGAGAAAAAGCTTGTCTTTAATAAATATAAATACCATGGCCATGCTTATTCTCATACTTTGTAAGCCAAAGTAATAACTGACAAGCAATAAAAAAGAGTAGCTATGTGTTTTTATTGACTGCAAAAAAGAAGGAATGTCTCAATTCGTTTCTCTATTTGATTCTATTTTGATGATGACGATGATCTATTTGATTTTAATTATCCTTCTTCTTTTACGGATAGTCATCGCAGTTTTATAATATGAATATAATAAACGCATTTTAAGCAAACACATCGGTTATTGAGTATTAGCTCTTTCTCTGTTTGTTTGTTATGCTCCACATTTACCTTATAGTGATTTCAGTGCTGGATTTCTTTTTTTTACTTGAACTAGAATATTACTAATGTACATTCTTCGGAAAAGGATTCTAATTAAAGTTTAAAAATATTTCTTTTATTTTTAATTTATAAATATTTATTTTTAATGATAAATCGAATTTGTTAACTTTAGTTCCTTTATAACGCAACTTGATAATGCTGAACAATTTTATCGAATTATATAATTATGTATTTTACAAACCCGAAGAGCTCGTTAAGTGTTAGTATGTTTGTTGGTCATCAATGGAGTGAGTAAGAGAATACAATTTTCACGTGGGAGAGCGATGATGATTAGGCAGGTATCGGCGGCTCGACCGGAGAAACAATCGACTATATAGAAAACCTGTTGTGAAGCAATCTTGTGTGAGGTTATGGGAGAAAGCCTTTCCGCCCCCCTCTCTCCCCAAATGTTTATAAGTACAGTAAACCTCTTATACCATTAAGCTTGTAGTGTACTTGCTTACAATGTCAAACAAATTCTAATTACCTGATAGTAATGTTTCTTAATTATCTATGGAAAAGACTATGCTCTTTAACAAACGATACATATCCATATTTAGAACTGGCTTAAACAACAATGTATTTCCTACATTAATATCTTTGAAGCTCACGACTTGTCTAACGGCAGTGAGTGTTAATATACTTGCTATCAGTAATATTACTATCATCATATACTATCTCCATAATAAAGTCGACGAATATTTAAGAAGCATCATAGAAGTAATCTAAACAGAACAGGAGATTGTTGATCTGCAAGCATAGGAGCTTAAAATAGACGACTGAAATACCGATGAAGGCCATTTTCGCATATTTTTTTTATGAATAGACGGGCCCATAAATCTGAAAGCCACTACATAAACCTTGCACATGTTATTTAATTAATAAGTAGTATGTATACTACATCAAGGCAACCGGTGGCATAAGCTGTTTAAATGTTGCCCTTTTTCAGCACTATTGACAAATATGTTGGAAGATGTAAACAATCCCAAAACATACTTACAAAAGGGTATAAGTAACGCTTACTTTTAAATAACTCAATGAGTAATAGAATAATCAACTGCACTTGGACTATCAACTGGAAGTCGATATAACTGTGAATGACATATAAAAGATTCTTGTTTTTAATTTCGTAATAAATAATACAACAGCCTTTGAGACGCAAGCTTGAAAATAAAGTGAATAATAATGTACTATACGTGTAATAAATTATTTAGGTAAATGTTGTAAAAACTAGATTTGGTGATAAAATATAAATAATAACATACATTTCCTATTCTATCTGAATTGTATCTACGGTATTTATTACAAACTCATAAAAAGATTATGTCCGGTCTATCAAACTGGTATTAATTTCAATGTAACAGTTATTATTATACTGTGTGACCCATTGGCGTTAAATATGTAGGTATGTGAAATGAGCTGAAATATTACTAGGTTTGTCAAATCATACTTACATACATACTAAAGCTCACGCTTATATACCCAAAGGAGTTGGCAAAGGCGTAATTACTGTCAAAAGTTACGATAAAATACTTAAATGTGACTGGAAAGTGTAACACGAAACTAAATAATGATAAGAATTTATCTATTATTATAACATGTGAATAAATTATAGAGATAATATTAGTTAGTTCCAACTCTTATGCACTGCACTGCCTATAAGTCAGATTTGAAATATTCTTTTTGTATTGGATAGAGTGTTTATTAAAAAAACTTTACGCTTTGACACTTACGAGCGAAGCAGTCACCATAAACACAGGTGAGACTGTGGTGAATAGTTAGTTAGTAATAACGATACATTTGTATCAACATCACAATAAGCGCTGGTAATGTAATGGCTAAGGCTACGGACTTGGTATCAAGTGGTCATGTACCTCCACTCTTAATGCATCTAGTTTAGCTAAATATTATAGTATTAACTGGCAAAGTTTAAAATATTACAAATTACGATAATCTTTGATAGCAAAAACTTTTCGCGTATCGCGTATATAACTATCGCATATGCGTCATACAAATGCAATCGGATTTTATAAAGTAACGCGCAATAAACTTCTAGGAATACTTTCGTTATGGAGGCTGTGAAGCCAACTGTGCCATTGTGTTTGTCAAAGCTTCGTGTGAGGTGACTGCGCGGGCGCAAGCATGCTCGATTTGATTGTTACTAAATACAATACGTACAGGGCTGTCTCGAACGTAATGAGCGGTAATATAGACGTATTGTGTTTGAGAATGCAGCTAATCTCTTCAAACACAATGGATATACGTTTAATAAATTCTTTATTTTTCACTTTGTTGCAGAATAGAGACCTCTACTGGTGTGGTTGTCGTAAAATGCGATTATAAGATATCCAATAACTTAATCACCTGTTATATATCAGCCAGTATAATATAAAGCTGAATTACATATGTTTGGACAAAATGTGTGTATTTGGTACGCCTCTCCATACACCCTAATCTAATTAAATGAAAGGAAGTATATTTTAACATAACATATAAATAAACATGCAAATAATATACCTAGTTAAACCGTGTACATTTACTGTACCTAAAAATGTTGTTTAACTCTGTTTTACTGTAACTTGAATATTCATCTATCTCTTAGAGGCTGTGCGAAACATTATGTATAATTTCGCACTTGATAATGATACGCAGTTGGTTGCATGGCTTTCAGTGATTTAAACATTCAAAACTAAACAGTTCCATATTCAAAAATCTATGTTCATCTTAAAAAGAATTACGACTTAAAAAAAGAATAACGTATGTCCGTCTATGATTTCCTATGATAGAAGATTTCAATGATATGCTATTTACTAAGTTTCTAGTGAAAATAGGCCAATATTTAGTATGACTTGCACTTTGATATAGAGACGTCAGGAGAAATAAAGACCCATAATCTCTTGTGGTCGAGAATATAAAGTGCTCATTCAGAATATTGCATTAGTAGAAATAATAATTATAGTTCATCATGAAATATTGAAGAAACTGATTGACTTATTTTATTTTATTGTAGATTATGAGCTTAAGTGTCGCAATATTTTAAGTTTATTGAACGTCTTTTATATGTGATGTTGACATTTTATCGCAAACATCTTTTAAATATTATCTTGATGGATCTATTGCTTAAAACGTTATATTTTGAGCGCAATATTCGTAGTTGCATACTATTGATATCAAATAATAGACCTAATTCAAATAAGCTAACTAGGGAATGATAACTAAGGAACACTTAAAATTACTTGAATTAAATTGAAACATTAAATTAAATTCCATTCAAACTTTATTGCTATCCAAAACGTTTATTCCTTCAAAGAAAACGATTTCATTGAATGTGTAATTATACTTATAATCTTATTTGTGGTTCAGTCACCTCTATACTTTTTAGTAACTTTTGTTTTAATGCCTTTAAATGTCTTTATGTTCAAATATATGGTGACCGCCATCTACAGTTAAAACATTACATCAAACACTATTTACCGAACATGAACTGAACTACTCGAATTTGGTAGGAAGATCCTGAATCTCGATATGAAAGTTCTCGCATCGATAACTATATAATACAACATCCCACATCGAACATTGAGCATGGCACGATGGCCTCGCGTGGTCAGGGCATCCTTTCTTAGACATATAAAAAGCGTTCTTCCACACATTTCATTTTAGTAGTCCTACATATATGTTGAGTAAGTCTTATTATACGTACCATATTTTAAAGTAAAACATAAGTACAACCTAAAAATATCATTCTAATACGATCATAGCTACGGTTTTAAATGTTTCATTTTTATTATACTAATACACACTAAGACTGGAGAATGGGTTAACTGGCAGTTATTCAAACACAATACTCGACATGAGCAATAAAGTAAATCTGCTTCGCTGCTTTTGAACAGAGTTGAGTCCACATTACCTAGTTATTACATAGAATAAATTTGTCGGCATATTTTATGACATAAAGAAAATAATAGAGTTACGCACGCTAACAACACGTAAAATCCTAAATACCTTTATCATAATTAAACAAAGTTTTTTAGTTTTCTGCAAGTTACATGGTTAGTATTCAAAGTCCGTACAGCATACAATTATTTTAATTAAAAGATTGATTTGATGTCTGCATCTATTCATTTTTAATGAAGGAAAATGGCCGTTTATTATTGTAGCAGCTATCACTAATTGCAAAATAAAATATATTCAACGGCTACTGCACTATCTTTATGTGCTTACTTACTTAGTTAATTAGATAAACTATTGCGCGTAAACCCATGTACATGTTAGAATATTAAATGAGCGAATCAAGGATACTAATCAAGCGGTTATAATGTAGATTATCAATGGCGACATATTACAACAACTGGTGAGATACGCCGCAGCGAAACATAACCTGTTTTAAGATACACAGCTAATAATCTGTTATATGCATTACCATGACAACCAAAGACGATCAAACGATAACAGAAACCATCTTCGAAGGTGCTCAGCAAAGTCTTTTAACCTTTTTCAATTAAGCTTGACTGTTCATATATTTATTTTTTTGGCTCAAAGGTAGGGCAAACATGAATGGTATATTAGGTAGGATAAAAGTAAACTAAGCACAAAACGGAGTTGCGAAGAGGAACGTCTCGCAATTAAAAAACATACAATTTTATTTTTTTAAACGTCCAGCACTTAAGCTTAAACTATAGAGATAGACTAGTATACGAATAGTGCCGTTCAGTTGTCTTCTGTATAAATGTTTTACATAAAGATACATTTATTAATCTAGCAATACTTGACCGCTGTTTACTTTCTGAATCAAAGTCAATGTGTGTAAGCACCGTATTCCGAACACAATAGTTCGTATCTCAAACAATAGTTTTCTTCAGATAAACCTCTACGTATCATATTCCTTTTTCGAATCAAACAAGAAATACACATTAAACGTTTTGAATACAATCGATGGCATTGATAGCCGGTCAATGTACAGGAAAACAAAACACTGATGGAGTGGTATTGTTGTAGTAATTTAATTCGGGTATTGTCTGGGTTGTTATGGCACCGTTTCGACTCAATCTGTTGCCAAAGAAATCGTGAGCGGTAGACTGTGACGACACATCTAATTGTAGACGACGATGCAAAATAAGACGCTACAATTTGTTCTATATAAATGCAATGCAATCTGATATAAACAGTTTGAAACTCACCTTTCTACTAGAGGAAGCACGTTATCCAGGAACTCGAAACCTGCATGCGTTGTGTAAGTGATAGTTTCATGGCATAACACTGTGCCGTGGTCAGCGCGTACGTAATTTTTTAATACCCAAAATTCTCCACGTTGTATAGTTTGAGGAAGGAAATCTCTCTCGTTACAAACAAGCAATGATCGCAGGCGTAACAAAGTCGACTCAGATAAAGCATTCTCATCGACTATATCGAGTGTTTCGTTTGTTATGTCTACTTCGGAAGGCACTGCACTTATTTTTTTTTCCATATCCGCCATAGACACGTATATAGAGGTGCTCGATGCGGTTTTGTTTGCAGTAGACATTGTCGACGGAACTGCTTTTATGGAAGTGGATTCTTCACGTAAATTGGCATCTGAAGATCTTGTTTCACTTTCATTTCGCGCTTCTTCTTTTAGATACCTAATTTCTGCGCTTCGTTCTGACCCATCGACAGTAATAGGCACCCACTCAACCCCAGATGCGCTATTCCCCGAGTACTGCAGTGCTGCGTACAACAGCACAGCTATGTTGAATACGATGCTGACTCTAAATATTAAGTTACGACGGTTACCCAACATTATCACGAATTTAGGCACTTGCATTATTAGAGGTTAGTTTATTTAGCTATAACGTCCTTCGCCGTCCTCTAGGACGTAATTTCCTATAAGGTCCTGTTCGTGTCAGCATCACAATTTATTGTGTCATCAGCACGCGAGTGGAGGTGGGCGCCGAGATGGCGCCGCGTTAAGATATGGCTCCTGTAACAAAATATAAACGGAGATTTAATTTTCTATTTTACAGATTTATATAATTAGAGTCATGGGCCATAGGCACAAATGGGCCAGCTTGATCAAAGTAATACCACGGCCTCACAGAAAACCGGTTGTCAAACAATGCTTACGTTTTTTTTTTATCGAGGGAGTGAGGGTAGCAGAGGCCCAAACCATTCCTCTCCTCTTTCTCATACCCTCATCCCCCATCCATCATCACTTCTCCCCCTTATAAGCCTCAAAGGCCGATAGCGCACTAACAACCTTGAGTTGGAGATTTTCATGTGCAGCGGTTGTCAATCACCATTGTTGACACAGAACAGAACTTATTATGATTACGATTCATGCATACGTATGCATGAAATGTACTCAGGTATACTTTTCTTAATAATTTATGGCAAATCGATTTTCTTTTTTGTTTTTCTTGTTCATTTATACAAAAGAATATGGGGTAATTTAAAAAGACTTTTTTACGAGAGAGAGAGAGATAACAGCAATTCTTGACTGTAGTTGTTACTAATTATACTTAACAATGGATAGTACTTAATAAATTAGTTCTGCTGGTTTGGAGCCTCTAAATTACTGATAAAATACTTCGAATAAAGAAAAGGCATTGAAGTAGATAACATAATTTTATTGAATCAGAATATGGTGGGCCATTTAACCTTAAGAAATTGTTAATACTACTTATTGGGCAATTTGTATTCTGATTCAATATAATTTAAATACACACTACTTGAATAGGCTTCTCTAACGATACCTTTCGAAACATCGTAGACTAGGAGACCTTTGAATTGAATTTATGACACATCACTGTCATAACAATTTTGTAATACAATGATTATCAAATATTATTATATTTTAGGACACAGTAATTAAAAGGTTTTATTCATATATTGGTGAAGATTCTAAAAAATACGTTTTGTGTTACCACTTACAAGTTACATATTTGTATCAATCAAGCTTATGACTTTTCTGGCTCATCTCCCGTGACCCTGCCTAAAATTCAATGCTCACAAATCACCTTTAATAAAGCGATGACTAGAACATTTTAATTTAGGAACCTAGACTTATGTTAGCTTGTATCGGATTTTCATTATAGTTTATGCATTGCTAAACTATGTTCGCAGCAGTTCGTGAAGTCACCTAAAATCTCATATTTTTATAGCCAATTAAAATCAAAAATAGAAATAAAAACTACATTTTTATAAATTCTTTTACTACCTTTAGCAGTGATATTATTAAAAATAAAAATATTACAGAAAAATACTATATAAAATATATAAATTAGCTATGGAAGTTATATTGCTTAACAAATTGAAACTTGCAGATCTGCGTACATGAACTGTTCACTAGATTTATAGTAAGTGCTCGTGAGGAAAACTGGATTATGTTTATACCAGTTTATCTACTAGTTTTAGATTTTTATATATATCATAGGTTGAAACATCAGAGCACTCGCCGATCTGACAAGCTTATTATTCAGTCTAGCGATATAGTAACAGACGATCGCAGTTTATGAGACGCCAGTCGGCCTGATATGCGTCTTCTAGAGCTTTAATTAACCGAATACTGCTCTGTATTTTGATATCCACTAAGATAATTATGTGTTATTCATTATAATTACTATGCTATAATTAAGTTGAAAACTTTATTTTCGGTTAAAAGTTGAAAATAAAAAGGATTAGAAAAAAGATTTTACCTTTGAAAGAAACTAAAACTCCTGAGAAAGTTAATAGACTCGTAGACTCTAAAAAATTAGAGCAATGGCCATTATTTAAAAATCAAGCCGTTCTTTTATAAAATATTAGACATTATAACAGCAATAGCTCGCTTACTGCAGACTATAAACTTTGGCAAAGAGAATTTTGCAACGAACTTCTATGTTTGATTGAAATTCACAGAAGAAGAAAGCTGACAAAAATTATGCTCTAAGCAGACTTTTTCTATAATCAAATCAACAATTATGTGAACATTCTATAAACTACGTTTGGTGGTTTCAGAGCGATTCTCGTTTCTTGTCTGCGGTATTTGCTAAGAATATAAATTGTTTGATACATTTAGAATGTTTTATTTCAGATTATTATGTTAATATCAACCACTTATTTTTTGCGCAGTTCTTACATTATACTCTATGTGTACATACCCTGACGCCTGTATAACCGAAGATGTAGACAGAAGCGTGTGAAACGCCTACATTTTGGCAATTTATTAAGTTATGTTACACTTATACTATAGTGGGAAAGCCTACTGGCTGACAGGGTACTGTATACATACGGTCTGACAAATGACAGTGCGATCCCTTAGTCACCTTTTACGACGCCTAAGGATTTCTGATATTTTAATTGAAATTTCCATAATTCTCAATCCCATTGCAAATAATTCGTTAATTTACATACAAAATGACTCTGACCTTAAGTCTCCTTAGGCTAGTATTAGTTGGGAGTGCCTGAGTGCTATTATTACATACATATATCTAGGTACAGTAGACTTTGACCTTTTTTATCGACTTGTAAAGCTGTGAGAGGCCCATGAATAATAAGTGTGTCACTCACCCTCATGACGTAAAACACTGAAATAATTCACTTTTTATATTTTAATTATCTTCATTTCTAACTTGTAATCAAAATCTACATATGGGCAAATAAAGATTGTATTTGCCCATATGTAGATGTATATTTAATTTATGAGCAGTAATTATTAATTTAATTATTGTTGTATAGAATTTCATTGACTGTTTTTTTTTTTTTGTAATTTCATAACCTTTAATTTTATTACATAAAAATAACACCTACCTAGTCCTAAGCGGATCTATAAGCAATAAGTAGAAAATAAAGAACTTTTTGAACATCACTACAAAAGATATATTTTAGAATTGTAGTGAGCTACTGCAGTACAAGAGAGAACTGAAGTGAACTGAAGAGTGTAACTGTATCGTAAGCGGCATCCTCTGACACGAAGGTGAACAGTTACCCTATTTGAACCACCAGCGGTCTTTTAACTCCATAACCAGTCCACTATAAGCAACTGCGACTAAACCATAGCTTTCATACATTTACCTATTTATTATGTTGAACATTTGGGAATGTTATTATTATTATACATGTACAGAATTTAATTGAAACGCAATAATAGTCTTCTACAAGATTTAAATATTTTCCCAGACCGATGGCTGTTGATACCTTTTGAGGAATTGGAACCCGCTGATCCCCCGAAATTCGTCCCGTAATAAAAATTGTAGATCCGGCCCGTATTTAGGTACCACCGATATATCCACCAGTCAATATTAATTTATTTTTAAGGTACCTACTCGTCACCTGAAGCAAAAGTTACAGATTCGGCACCTGCTCAGGTGCCTTTGGTTCCCTGATAGAAAACCAGCCAAATTTTTATGAAAATCGTTACATAGTACAGTTTTGAACAGTAAAGTACTTTGAAATTTTATGTGATTTGAAATAAATATGATATCTACCTATTTAGTATATTTTTTTTATTTTCACCTTTAGTACGCGACTGTACTACAACTACAGGGACCGAAAGAAAATATCTAAATTAGTAAAGAGAATGGGAAATACAAAATTATTTTAAAATAAATAATAGATCAGGGGACGAGTGGGAACTTCAAACACTTGAGGGGACGAGTGGGCACAGGGTGCGAAATTCAGGGGACCAGTGGGTTACGACCCCTTATGAACATCTTTGCTCTGTTCTGCTCTGTCTTCTACATTGATTTATGAATAAGTTTTGTTAAAATTGTTATTTTGTAACATGTTTTACAATACATATACCCATCAAACAAATATCGAAGTTATTTGCTCGGTAAGGTTAATAACATCAATTCATTAAATTGTTTAAGTAAATAAATCCCAGTAATTAGTTCTTAGCCTAATTAATTAACCTCATATTTGTTCTCTAAATAATTACGGTCATTCATTCCTACACTTAATAAATTACCGTGTAACGTTGCCCCAAAGTATTCGCGTGTGCTATAATATTTTTTGTGAAAAGAATTGATTATTTTGATGGCTAGTGGCTGGTCTGACCTTGTTTGCGTAATAGCATTCAACCGTAAAACGATGTAATAGTTATTAGATTAGACCACTATTTTCCGCCAATCGAGAGCGTCCGCTAACCTCTTTGAATCGTTTTCTTTGTGGTTTTCTTGTCTGTGTATCTCATATCCTTTTTGTTTGATGTGTGAGAATGATGCGAAATTTGTTTTAGCACGTATTGTATTAGATTGAGGGTGTTATGTGTATGAAGGTAATGCAATTTTACAACTACCTATTTTAAATATAACACGAATAAGTTGTGCCACGAGACTTTTTCAACCTCTAAACCATGTAGTCAGAATCTAAGACTTTGGTAGAACGATTATTATAAAGCTAACTCATTAGGAGAACCTATTAGACAGTATTATGAAATTTCCATTGAATCGGTTTATCAACGTACAAGTAACGACTCTGGTCAGTTGTTACGAGTATTTAAAAGTACATGATACCTATAATTTAGCTGCACAATTTAACAGACTAGCTGCACTCTTCTACTGACTCTAGCCTTCAGGGTAATAGTGACAGCAGATGTGTTCTGTTTGTAGGAAGTAGGTAGATAACAATATGAGTCCGCAAAATGCAATAAATAAGGAATTACATTTATGTGTATTTACATTGAAAAGCGTACATCATACAGGTACCTTGTTGTTACCACATTGCTTACTTTGTCACCACTCACACAATACATCGTAAGGCAACCAGGAATTCGCCTATAGTGATTTTAAACTATTCAGTTTCCCCCAACCATGTATGTAAATATGTAAGCTTTGCGGTGGACGTCCAGCAGTTCTTGTAGGTCGTTAAAATGGGTGATGGTTTTTGAACAGAATATTTTTATATTTTTGAACACAAAACTATTTCATTTGCGTATGGGTAGTACCTATTAAGGAAATCAGACAGAATTTTCAACTACTATTCTATTCTTAGACAATAATGAAAAATAACAATTTATTACTGTTAAATATATACATACTTACATCAAAATTTAATCATTCTAAATAATCAACTAATGAAAAACTGAAATTTTATTTTTAAACTGTATTGAAAAAGAAGTTAATATAGTCGCTTTATTCAGAACTGTAATGTAACTTTCGCATGTTACATGCATAAGTACATACACTAGCCTATAGCCTAGGCTTTGTACACTGTCTGTGTCTAGTGTCTGATGGACAACAGGTGAATTCCTTACTCAACTTTTACGACACCCACGAGAAGATATGGGCTGCCGTTCACGATGTTATAAGCAACAGTTAGCCTCTTAATACTTAAGAATTTCTATGTGTGTGTTTGTGTGAAACTCGTGGTCCCATTGGTTGTGAGAGAGTTTGAACATTGTTGTAACTTATTTCTCGTTGCCTTATCGGTCGTAAATCGTGAGTTCAGAAATTTGAATTTGTATCTTTGAATGTAATTTTACCCTTAAACCACTTGTAAATCGAGGCGAGTAGGTCGCAAATTAATAAAACCAAATTCTATCTAGGCAACCTACTTAATACAGCAAATCACTTTTTAAAAGATTTTTTTAACAGAATAAAGACGAACTGTTGGAACAAAATCTAACTTTATTTTACTGTTTTGGTCTTTTGATAGTGTTTATTTTATTCCTATTAA
Source organism: Tyria jacobaeae (assembly GCA_947561695.1). NCBI lineage: Eukaryota > Metazoa > Arthropoda > Insecta > Lepidoptera > Erebidae > Tyria > Tyria jacobaeae. Next base: position 8,954,839 of record OX387208.1, on the reverse strand, counting down.
TTATTTTTAATCAGAAGATGATGACAGGGTCATCTAGAAAATGGAATATTTAGTTTAACCACTGAAAATGTTCATCTCAAGCAGTCTCCCATTTGTTCTCTCTCATTCCAGCATAAATATTTTTTGCAACTGCTTGCTAGAAATGTATAAGCTAAATATATATTTTTATTTAATATTTTATTTGGGCCAGAAGAGTAACAATTATTTTTTTAAACGAATACCGTTAATATTAATAATCTTTATATCTGTCGGTTTCCTACGAGATACCACTGAGTGGTGATATTTGTTTAAGTATGAACCTAGTTCTAAAAATATTTATTACCTTTGTTCTGTTTTCTCTGTAATATATTTTACAGCCTGCACTTTAAAAAATCTTCTTGAGTTCTCAACTAAGTCCCATAAATTGGAAGATACAGATCAAAACTATTAATCTAAGTGCTGGATACGTAAAGATTGCACATCGCAAATAACACGCTAATGAGAGCGCTACGTCCTATCGGTAAAGCATTGCCTCACGTGGTGGGCGAGAAGTAATTAAATACTCCTGCATTATTTATACTACCACTGATGTCAACATAGCACCACAATCGAACTATTCTACTAATATCGGGTTGTAAGAGTTTGGTCCCATGAAAAACTCTTAAATGGCAAAGATGAATGACGTTACACTAAAATTTGAGGTGGATATTTTTAATCTATACTGTTGTTTTTTTTATATTTATTTAAATAAACGGTTTTAGTTAGTATGTGTAATTATTTATTTGCTATTACTCTGACATACCTAACCATCAGATGACCCGTGTGCTCGTTTGCCTACTATCCCATTAAAAAAAAATAGTCTATATACATATCTACAAAATTCGTTACAAACATTCCGATAAATCATATTTATCATTATATAAAAAAAATCTGCTGTATGTATATCAATGTAAAAAAGTTTCTTTTATGAACGCAGATCACTTGGTGAAATTTTATGTCAAGGTAAGTTAATGCAAGATTAAATATCGTATGCTAAATGTTAAAGAAAACGTTTGTGATTTTAGAACCTTGTGCATACCAATAATTTCGTCACATATACAGTTAATTGGTGTAACAAATTAAACTGTGTTTTTTTTAATACACATTATTAAAATAATTAAAAGATAGTATGCGATTACAGCATGACAATAAAAAAGTTGCATGTTGCGTAATTTTTGTTAATAATTACATTGTCATTGTAAGTACTATTAGTAATAAACCGTAAAACATTGATAATGTATTATTAAGAAAGATTCTTGCGTAATGTTAAAAAATGAAAGTTGAAACAGAATTTTTAATCTGGCCATGTTTAAAAGTAAACATACTACTTAGATTATTGATACCTACTATTGCTCTGATTAGTGTGTTCACCTGTAAGTGTAGAAGTTAAACTTGATTCAAATATAGAAGGCAGTTGACATTGACAAGTAACAATCATATACCAATAGGTATATATTAACGTTAACTGTTCTTTGTTCATAGACTTTTGTTCATAACTTATTACACAATCAATTGATTGTGTAAAAAGTTAGATATTCATTAAATTAGATATTATATAGTACTTATATGGGTTATGGAGGACTTCCTAGAATAATAAGTATTGTAATTGCAAATTTTAGAAATGTTTTTAAGTTGTAGTAAAAGAGTGGGGATAGTTTCTTATCAGTCATAGTACCAAATGAAATAGTTAATTTAATTAGGCGTGGCGAGGCAAAGCTCCATTTTTAATTATAGTAATTAAGGAGGGAGAATTCAAACCCACTACTCATTATCAGTTTGACTAATGATTTTGCCACTACCAAATGACAGTCTATCTCATGATCTTGATTAACTTTGTACAATGTAATCCCAAGCACTATTAACTGCCCTAGGTTATCAATAGTTGATGTTTTAGTAGACCAACCAGTTTGCTCACTGGTCATTATTTCCTCATCTATCTTCATTTGCAATACTAGTAACTCATTGTCAAAACCGGTTATGGGTATGCCTATCATAGAATTTACAGTATTTCATTTGGTAATGTTTCTCTTTAATGGTAAGAGAAAAATATTCGAGCTACGAGTAGGTAAGGTAATTTATGACAGAATTTTATTCGTTTTACGCGTAAATCGTCTGGAAAATACGATTTCTTTTAAATTACACTTTACTTACTTTTTCTTAAAGTTATCGCATATATGTATTAAACTAACATGCACTTAAAATGTGAATATATTACAAAATATGAGTTATTTCAATATCGGACAAAGAATATTCTTTATTTATTTGTATGTAGCCGTTTCTATTTGATAAGGGATGCCTGGTTGTGGTTCCGCTAATATATGTATGTACATAAAAAGATAACGTTTATCTGGCAGCCATGTTACTGCCAATATGCTCGGCAACTAAAACTTTTGTATTCTATTCATATTCAAAATTCACAAAAACTAGATATCGAATAGCAACTTAATATTATATTACTATTGCACGACAAAGATTTTGTACGCAGTCCTTTGGAAATTAAGTCCTTATGAGGGACTTCCACACGATACAATAATACAATAAAATATATTTTTTATTCAATTATTTTTGTACACACTTACACTTTGTAAATAAAGAAAAAGGTAAGGAAAAGCTAAACTCCTACACTAAATAAAATTAAAAGACTATTAACCTATTTCATAAGAATACATTTGCAATAACAGAAATAAATCTACGTTCCTACGTGATAAATTAATGATCTTTTGCAGCACCATGTCCACTCTACGCGTTCATCCAATTAGGATAGTAAGTATATTGAAAATAGCGGTAAAATATAAAAGAAACAAAACAGCGAAATAACAAGTGATATTATTAAACAATATATAAATGAAATATATTTTTTTTATTTAAAAAGACAACTCACGCACTTAGATTAATTCCTGTGTCGCAGGGGACTACAAACATTCAAACAACGGAAGCAATGAACACCCAGACTCAGAACAACCATTTGAGGATTATACAAAGTGTTGTCCCGTGCGGGGATCGAACCCACAACACTCAGCGCGGCAGCGTAGTGGCGAGGTGACCACTTAAACCGCTACACCATCCGCGCAGTTCATTTTACGTAATTTACTTAAGTTACGTGCAGTTAGTACGTAATAAGTACCTAGCAAGCCTATTAAACCGTAAACCGTAAAAGTTTACGGTTTAATAGGCTTGCTAGGACAAATACAAATACTGGCTGATAGATAGTAGCCCAATTACTCCTTAGCACTCATTAATATTTAGTCGCCATTTACGACATCGAGAACCAAAACACAATAACATAATACGTATATCCCTACATTTACAAAACATAAGCGACAGCCGAGTACAAGCTACCAGATGTTGAGATGCTCATGTCATTATAAACCTACATACTCAGACAATAGTTACACATCAAACAGTTGCACGGACGCAGACAGTGCCACATTCAAAGCATATTGTGACCTTGACAGGAGAAAGTGTTTTACTTAAACCGATTATAATGCTTACTTAAGTTAAACAGACGTATACGTAAAAAGAATAAATTTAAATTTAAATTTCAATGTTACTGCATAATATTTGTTGTTATTACTTACAAAACTCAATTAGGCTCTTTGTTTAGATATATGTACGTAAGAAACCATCAACATGGATTTTTAATTATGATTATGTTAGTATTTAATTAAAAACGATGGATTTATAAAATAAACGAATGTCTGCTTTATATCCTCTTAACCTCTTTATAAATCATTAAATAAGTATCGATACCAGAACAAAGTTGAACTTTATTCCTTTGAAGAGATCATCATCATTATATTTATTTTTAAGAATACTAGCAACGTAGGTCACACATTACTAGTATTCTTGTTAAACTCCCAGCTAAGCTAAGCTAAGCTTATGTTAGGGGTGTTTTCACGACAGTTGTACACTGGGTGGGGTTCGAACCACTTGATCGCAAATCTGACGGTTTAGCCACTACGCTATCGCCGCTTGAATAATGAGTATAAATACTAGTGGCCTGATAATAAATTGATTATATTGTCATCCCTTCTAACCTATTTTACACTTTCAATATACTCCTAATTTTCCCATTTAATTCCAAATGTGCCCAGTGGACTGTATAGGCTTGCGTGCGTATAAATGGTACTAAATTAAAATTGGCAAAATGTGGGCACTTAATGCGTTCATGCCCCTTCGAGGATATCTGTATCCTGTGTGATGACTGTATGTATTTGTATATGCTACCAATTTATATACAATACAGATGGTAGTCACACTGTCGACAAAATAAGTTCTCCTACGTGTGCTTTTAATTAATTTAAAGGCTGGATAAAATAATAAAGTTAAGGAATATTCAAACAACATCCGCTGTATAACTTTATTGATAAGTTATATGTGCTGTATAACTTTCATTATCATTTATAACAGGACTTTATTACTTCAAAACACTTATTTATTTAGATGTACAATCGATTAATTAAGACAGATTACAAAGTATAAAGTTTTTTTGTTTCCTCTTTTCTTTTAAGATCGGTTTCAGTTTCGTTTTCAAATATGATAAGAAATTTAGTCTTAATCCTTTTGTAAAACGGGACCCTATTACTAAGACTCCGCTGTCCGTCTGTCATCAGACTGTATCTAATGAACCGTAATAGTTAAACAGTGGAAATATTTACATATGATGTATTTATGTTGCCGCTATAACAACAAATACTAAAAAACAGACTAAAATAAATATTTAAGGGGGCTCTCATACCACAAACGTGTTTATTTGCTCGTTTTAGCTCGTTATGGATAACGGCAACAGGTAGACGTTTGAAATATTCACAGAATATCTAGTTATAAATAAAACAAATTTTTAAAGGGGGCTCCGATACATCAGACGTGATTGTTTTGCTGTTTTTTTAGATAATGGCACGGAACCCTTCGTGCGCGAGTCCGACTCGCACTTTGCCGGTTTTATGAGTAAATCCTACTATATTTTGTTTTGCTCTTAATAACATATCGTTTTCGGGTCTGGACTGTAATAGAGACATAATCTTTTTATAGAAAAAATATAGAGTTGGCAAAAAAAAGACTTTTATAAACCTAGAAAAAGGTTCCATTTAGCACTTATTTTTCATTCATTTGACCAAAACCACTTACATAACTGACCTACCGAAAACGGATTCCTTATGTTTGTCAACCAATTTGTACTATTTACACACCAATACGCTTTCGTGTGAAAGTGATAATTTTTACGCAACACGTATAGCATTACTTAATAAAGGTGTAACATAAATTTTTTGAGTTTTCTAACAACTCCATAGAAAATGTTGGCAATTCTACTATTTCCACACATTACATTTTGAGAAAGTTTCTACATCTTAACTACCTTAAATTTTAAGTTCGTTTGTTGTTTAACGTGAAGGGCGTGAATTATTAGAGATACTACAGACTATCTTTAAAACCTCACGAAGATAGAAAGAACTATTAATACTATTCATAAAAATAATAAAATGTACTAGAGAAGAAGTAAGAAGTAAAGGTTAAAAAACAGTGTTTCCAAACAATATCTTTATATATAGACACATAATCTATATATATATATATATATAGATTATAAATCTTAAAGATAGCTCTAGGAACTAAAACTGTAAAAATTAACTGAACGAAACGATGTTAATAAATACCGAGATATAAATAGTAGCTGCACCGGGAAATTTCGCTTGCAATGAGATTTAGATTATTCGCCTCTCTTCACGTACTTCCCTACAGTTGGTCACGATTGGTTTCAACATAACAACGATAGTTTTGTAAACTTAAGAGAGCAACATTGTTCCGTACATGGCACTACAAAGTATGATAGTCATTTTCAATTTAACTCAATTCAGAATAAGGATGAAATCTTCGGCTTCACCTGCCTACCTATAATAATACCAAAGTATTATTTCTTCCTATAATTTAAGACTAGATCATCTACAAGCCTACAGAAAATTATCACATTAGATAGCAATTAGTCCCCCGCGATACAGGAATTATAACGAGTACTAGTACAGGAGTTGTTTTTATAAAATCAAAATTATATCAGTTTGTGTCGCTTTTTTTTAAACTAAAAGACAATTCTCGCATTAGGACAATTGTCACAAAGAACACCAGGACTTGGGACAGCTACATATTTGACGATCACACAATTTTTTGTCTCGTTTTGAAACTGAACCCAAAGCCATTGGCTCAGCGATCATTCAGCTTAGACCAACAGGCGTGTAAGATTACAAAACTATTCTACGAGATAAGCTTAAAACAAGCTTTTTTCCTCGATCAGATTTCTCTGCAAACTATAGCTACAACACGATAAAAACTGCAGCTAGACTAATTTTATGTTTCGTATAGTACATACATACACACACTCACGCCTGTATCCCCGATGGGGTAGGGAGAGGCGTAATTGACGCCCACATTTTGCCGATTATAATTCAGCCCCATTTAAAGTGATGTTGCTTATGCAGATGGATTGGGGAGTATAAGCAATAGCTCAAGCAAGTCAGGGTCGCATACCTATAATTCTAATTGGCATGTGCTGGAAAGCGTTCTAAACAAGTTTTGTATAGTCTAGGTAAATATTTCATTTAAATATACATTTTTTTTTTGTTTTTTATATTGTGCCTAGAACTTCGTTCAAAGGACAACTTCAAGGTAATCAAGGCACCTTTATAAAATTAAACGTAGACTCTGATTACGTTACGTATTTTTATAAGAAGTAAAAAATTACAGTTTTAAGCATTCAGTTCCATTTCATTCATTATATATATCCAGTTTCTTGATAGTTTCGGTACTATACACAATTTATCACTAGCCTACAAAACAACCAATTATTGAACGACAGTCTAGGTATGGTTATCGTTTGTATTATAAATTGAGTGATTGTCTCTTGCAATTTATCTAATTTGTCAAGATCCTCTATTGTTTTTATTATGGTTCGTCACTATTTACTTGTAAATACTTTTGAATTCTCAAATGTGGCGTTTCTCCAAAACTGTGTTCAAATCATTATCTCATTTTCAATGCATGGTTTTTGACTTTATTCTGTCGTATTCTGATGTTGAAGTTTATTCTCAGTTTAATAGTCTTAATGGCGGTGGTAATTTTCTTGTTAGCGAAATTGTTAATATTTTTAGGGTGAAGTAGATATTCAAGCTGAGTGAAGTAATTTCTTTATCTTTAACCATCATTACTCAAATCATATCCGGCCACTTAATATCAGTGACTGGCACCAAGTGTTTGGAGTTCACGGCGTATAGCAGTAGCCGCTTCAGTAACAGGAAGCCTCAGGCACGTTGCGCATACGCAAACGCAATCGACGACGAAGTACTACGAACTGGAAACGACGAGTCACGATATGCAAATGACAAAGCTAGACTTTAAATGTGTGAAAGAAACAGACAAAGGTCACAATAATCTACTAGGCAATGTAGGTGGGTAGTGTAATAGGTTCGAGGAAAATAAAATCACCTATATCATCTGAATTACATTGCTTAGAACGATTTCTGTTAATTAAACACACATTTTAATATTTTTGCTTTTTCCCATTTGACGCTCAAAATGAAAGCTATTGCTTTGCTTGCAACCCTTGTTATCAGAATAAACCTAAATGCTTACTTGCATAGTTATATGTATTTGTAATAAGTTTTTTTTATTTCGACACGTCTGCATATCGTACAAATTTAATTCTTCTTGAACTATGTAGTGGCCAATGATGTGAGTAACATGTTAAACACACCAAATATTTATATATCTTTATATTTAAACTTTTGTCATGTTATTGATTTTAGTTCCAAATAGATAAAATAATAAAACTTGTGTGACCAACATTTAAAACACTTTTGCTTACTCTACAATTCTACATTAGGTACACATAGAAATAGCATAAAAAAAAACTTTTCAATGTCTATCAATTTTAATTTTACGCTACCCGTATTTTACTGATCAATGTAGTTGTAATGTTATATCCTCGAATACTTTTGGTCATGACGAGTTTTTGTCTCCTTAACTATCGAATCACGGAAGTAACCAACGGAATTCTTTGTTTCGTTTTTGCAATTACAATAATTAACTTCAACCTCGTGGATATGGTTCCATGAACTCAAACTAAAAAAAAGCAGCTGTATTTAAATGTTCTTAAATGGTGTAATTTGCAAATTGCTAGCCTTTGTTCTAATAGAAACCGTTACTTTTGTTATTACGACTAGGTTAGTACATGCTTAGGCGGTGTATGAAATCATTTATGAATATTCAATTATCGGTTGATGTTAAAATAACACGATTCTAGTATTTATATAGCACTAAAAATGTTAAAAGTGAATACTGTAAGTGGTAATGTGCGAATAAGAAACCTGAGTCACGTACACAAGGACATTTCTATTGTGAATAGGATGTATGTAGTTGACGAGTAATATGCTACTTTTCTATGTTAATACAATAAGAGGATTTAACTCCGCTCAGAGAGCAGAGTTCAATATGTGACGTATAAGTTTAAGGAGCTACGAAGGATATCGTTTAGATGGACCAAATTTGAATATTCGTTTTGTATTAAATGTATAATATATGATTGACTTAGATATAGTGTGGGGATACTGTTTATAGTACAAAAATAGAAAACGTAAAAGAATATGGATCATATTTACTACTAAAGTCTGTGAGTTTTTATTACATTTCACTAATAATTCAAGAAAATCTTTTAAGTACACCGTCGTTCACTATATCATAGGCAAAGCGGAGGTCAAAGACCCAAAACTGCATTTCATAAGACAAACGGTTAATGTACCGAATCTAATATCGTACTCAATCACGTAATGCGGTCGGTCTAAAAACAAAAAAAATGCACTTTATCAACCAAGACTAATTCTCTTTATGCCATTACAATATTAAAAGTATCATAATAACATTATGTTTTTTAACTAGACTGATTTTTACCCACGACGCAACGGAGACGGTACATATATGCATTTGGGGTGAGCCATGTTGCCATTTTTCTCGAAAACGACTAGTCCGGTTTTGATGCATTTTGTGGTTGATTAGTCAGGTTTATTAAATAGATTATAGATCCTTTTTCGATTACTTTTTAATAGAATAGAATAGAATATACTTTACCGTACACCTTGAAAAATAAAATTACACTATTTATACAAAAAAGAAATGTACAACAGACGGCCTTATCGCTAAATGCAATTTTTGCCAGACAACCTTAGGATCGACAGAAAAAGACAAGATGCAAAAGAACATACGGGTACAGTTTAGGTGTAGAAAGAAAGAAGAGAGAAAAAAAGCAATTTATTTAGAAAGGATCAAATTTAAAACTACTTCTATTATATATATATGTATGTATATATATATATATAATACCTACATACATATACGTACACGTATATACCATGTCCTTATTAGATCGATAAATGCAGAAGTTAATAATCTTTCACCATTATCTTAAATGTGGCCAGCGATTGGGCACCTCTAATGTGTGAAGGTAAATTATTCCATATGTGTACAGCCTGTACACTAAAAGATAGGTCATAGTACCTGGTTGAATGAGGAGGTACTGCCTGTTCTAATGATTCCGAGGATCTTAATGTTTTAGTGTGTGTCACTGAGGAACGTAAAACGTTCCTTAAGATAAGTAGGAGTACGGGAATTGTAAAGAATATTATAATATAAAGCAAAGTGAGAATATGAGTATTGGGACGAATTGGGAGAGCCATTTGAGCAAAGTGCGAAATTCTGATACGTGATCATGTTTGCGTAAATCAAGAATAAATCTAATTTTAACCGTCGTAGGTTCTTTCAAAATTTTTAATTTTGATTTTCTTGTACTTGTTTCAGTTCGCCTCTTCATGATTGATATACATAAATTTAGTTACCCTGCTGATTGTACCACGTTTTTAGAACTTGACGTAATTTGGCACCGGTAATCGAACTTTAAAACACATAAACCAGGAACATTTAATACGGGGCAATACCTCACACGCAGGTACACGGTTTTAAATGTAAATACAATACAAGTTTTTGTTTATTTTAAATTCAGTTGACAATGACATTCGCTTCCTACGAAACCTCAACAGGCCTTTGTCTTGTACGCACAAAGCGCTGGTAAATGGTAAAACTGCAAAAACAGTTGCCAAGGTTTTCCTAACCGCAAGATATTCTAGCTTATCATTTAATTTGCGAAAGAGCACACAATTTATAAAAGTAATTTTGACAAATTGTTTTCTTCCACCACAACCGCGGCCTAGCCGAGATGTGGCAAATACATCAGAAGCTGTTAATACTTACAGTTTACATGAAGTTTTTATCAATTACCTCAATTACATATTTTATTTGAGGTTAATAAATTCACGAGTTGAGAGAGAGCACTTGTGTTACGAGCCAGTCAACTTTAGCAACTTAAATTAAATACATTGAATGGCGATGAAAATAAAAGTAGTACCTGCGTTCAGTATAAATACTTTTTTGTTGTAAAGCTACTTTGATAAGGTTTCAGAATCAAAAATACTGCTTTTTCGTGTACAAAAAATCTAAAAATATGAATTTACTACAGGATTTTGGTGAGAAAAATATTAAACAACGGAGTTAGATATAAATTACATCTAAAGAATGCCTACTAGCGTAGTCCGCAGCAAATTTACCAGACAATCAACAAGCAGCAACATTCCGTCCGGAGTGTACGCCTTAGAAGATGAAGAATAGCATGCATTTAACAAAAATAAACAACAAGAGTTTCACAAGAGCAGACATCTATAAATGATGATATCTATGATAAAAGCAAATCTGTCCACCAAACTACTTATGTGCCTAGTAAAAAAATGATCGTCTAAGTCGTAAATATATTTAAAGTAAATATTGTAGAATGTAAGTGAGTGTATTGTGTAATGTAAGTGAGTTGTCTGGATAATTTAATACATTACACGCTAAAATAAAGCCATAACGACGCACGTGTTAAAAGGTCGGCCGTCGACGAGTGCGTACGCGCACTGAATCTCGCTGTCCTGCAGCTTCATTGTCGTAATGTGTTTGTCAATCTTAATAGTAGTTGTAATGAAGAACTAAGTGCTTTCTTTCTAAATATTAACTGATAATTGTACTTCTTAAATCTTAATCATTTATATACTACCTGAAAAATCATACCTATTAAGTAAAAATATATTAAGTTAACTGTAATATTAAATATCCAAAGGATTAAGTAATTATTAAACTGCTGATGTTTTTCTTTAAAAATGCAGGAAGACAGAATACAAGACGTGTTATTTATGATCCGTTACAAAAACAAATCAACCTCATACCGATGTTAACTTGAAGTGTTCTTACTTTGTACTGAATGACCCATTTTCATATAATATTAACACTATTCTTAATTTTTGGGCATATTTTTTACAGAACATATTATTTGCACGTATTGGAAACATGGAAGTACGAAGTACAACCTAAAAAGGGTTTCGAATAATTATGTAGACATTATTATATCAAAACTTTTAAATTCAAGAACTACTTAACTTACTCCTTACTCTTTACACGAAGCCTTCTTTATTTATGAGGTGCTTGACGGGGGGTGTACGCTCAAATGTAAATTCTGTATGCAGTAGTTGTTATTATTGGTAATTTTACACAATTGTAATTAGATATAAAAGAAAAAAAAAGATAGGTAACTTATCAATGATAATCATTAAGTATATGTGGACGAAATGCAATATGAGTAGGTAATAAAAAGTTGTTTACTTTTAGAAAGAATAACACCTAAAATAATTAATTTACGAAAGTACTTACAAGAAAACGTCGTCGACCAGTCTTTTTATCCTAACTTAATCGCTGTAAATGACTCACTATACGAAGGTCGTCGGCCCGAGTGAAGTAAAGCCGCAGCAAATTGGTACTTCTTTAAGGAAGTTCCGAGAACCACGAGTTACAAAAAAGGCCCTGCCTGCCGGCCACTGTCAAAATTACGAGTTTAAACGTATTAAACTGTAATGGGATTCATTTATTATTATTTTAAATTTCCTGTATAACATTTTGTTAAAAATCCGGTTGAAATAATTATAGGTTATATTTAATTTTGATTGTGGCATTTGAATATCCTTATATTCGAAATCTATAAACTTACTTTGTCTATTCTATCTATAAATTTTGATTACTTTTAGTACTTCTGAAACTTTATTTCTCCACTTTATAAATAAATAATAATTTTACTGCAATAAATCTTTATATGACTGCAGTTAGCTTTTGTGCACGCAAGATCCAATCTGAAGTCAAGACAGCCTAACCTACAGATTGATTTTGCCTTGTAAAGGGTTAGTATTCTCTTAACCGATTCAATTATCATCCAGGCATTCAGGTACTTCAGAGCCTCTAAGGATTATTAAAGTGCTCGTAAAGGGACCATTTCATTAGACGGCCTGAGTCAAAGTGAACATAAAAGTATTGCCATCTGACAATTTTAATTTTTTATCATTGATTGTAGAAAATAATCAAATAAAAAAGTTTAAAAGTTAAATAAACTGAGAAAATTAACCCTAAAATTCTATATATGTATAATAATTTACCAGAGCTACCTTTTCACCTTCGTAAATCAGGTCATGCCCTATCATTGCCATTAAGCAAAACTTGTTGGTTTTGCCATACTAGTTACCGATATGTATAATTGGACGCAACATTGTATTTGTTAGTACAACTCCATATCCTCGTATAATTATACCGAATCTACTTAGTAAGAACTTAAAACTAGGCATGCAGCCATTTAGACACTCGCGTAATTCAAACTTACCGTTACGTTTTTAAACTATTCACTATTCAGGAAAACAAGACTAGTTCCTGATTGCTACTTACATAATATTAAAACGTACGTAGCTGAACATCAATTTATCTAACGTTAAACGTAATTAAAACTATTATTGTAACAATTCAAATGCACAGTCCTATTATTATTAACATGCAGATGTCAGAATCAAGGACATAAAATTGTTCAAATAATGCGGTAATACATGGTCAAACTTATTTGTTGTTCAATGAATCTGGATAGACGGTCTATAAAGATTGGTCACACCAACCAATTGAACGGGTCAAGGTAATACTCACCACATTTTGTGTTGGAAATTGAAACTGAGTCAGTAAGAATGTTGACATTCCACTCGTAATCTACTGTTTTACGTTTAAATGGTTACACTCGTTTTCCTAAGTGTCCTTTTAGAATGGTTAATGCGGTCGTAGTTCTAGGCCTTACAGTTATCTGGTAACTATAAAAATAGTTTTGAGATTTATGTAATTTAAATTACTGACTTATTCACTTAGAGCGTAGTTATTATAAGACCTAAATAAAATTGTAGCGTTCTTATAAATTTAATAGGCTATTGACTGTTGATTAATACAATAAAATATATTTTTAAAACTTATTAGATGTTACATGAGAAGTAATTTGACAAATATTTAATCTAATCTAATCTAATCTTTGAAAGCGTAGTCTAAAAATGTAATATGATTAAGGGCGAACCTGACGAAACTGCTGACCTACAAGAATTTGCCGTTAAAGAAACTATAAACAATATTTATAATTGGAATCTACTCAAAACAACCGCGAACAGTTATTGTAATCTTCTGAAATTTTTGCGTATAAATCTTCATGTTTGTTACCTTCGTTCAAAAGGTATTTAAACATTCAAAAGCATTTGTTCCCCTCCGTGTTTCGTAAACGATACATTTGGATCTATTCCAAATACTTTACCAGATATTACTTGTTTACCGTTGGCATTTGCGCGGATGCATACAGAAAGGGTTCTTTGAGTAATATCTGCAATGACCTATTGCAGATGTTTGAAGCCAATTAAATTCCATACTGCGGTAACATTGGCCTACAAAACGCTGCATAATTATGGTGCTAAATTCTTGTACTTAATAAGTAATATTTAGCACTTTTTAAAGATAAAAGATTAAATTTTTAGATGCTTACTGCAAAAAAAAAAGATATATACATTTAAAACCACTTTGTAGGCTATCGTGAGTCGTAGATGAAATAAATAAAGGTTCATTTATTCTACAAGGTTCATTAACATGAATAAAAGTATTATATGAAATTTTTAAATGATATGTAACAGTTGCTATGTAAAAATTGATGTGTTTAGTTTCAGTCTTTAGAACTTTTCTTTAACTGTGGCCATTTATCGCTGCTGTTCTAGATATTAAAATATTCCCAAAGTGAGCAGCAATTTTTAAGCAAAATAATTTTAATTTTAACTAGAAAATTCGTATTTTCAATTTTATTATCATTATTATCATAGCCCAATAACGTCTATAACAGATGATTTATAGGATAATATCTGAGAGATACTTTTGGTGCCAGTAAATCGATAAAAGGTACTAAATTCTGCAGCATCATTTACTTTTTGCCTTCAAAAGTGAGCTAATATATTGGAAAGAAACAGAGGATATCCGATTGTAAAACATCGATCGTTGACTTGAGTTTTATAACAAGACCACTTTCATAATACTGAGTGTCTGTGTCTGTTATGATAATAACAGGTTCACTACAACACAAGTAAAGTTGTTATTCATTGAGTTACGAGGCTAAGTGGGTTTCAAGAATCAAGTCCCAACGCCCTTGTTGATCAGGCCACTTACTATATTGAATGTCATTGCATATTCAATTGCATGTATTGTATTACAATCGGAAATTTTGTTTTAAGGATCAAATGTATTTTTACCTGCTTTTTTTTTTTGTCTGGGCTCTTGCATCAGCATAAATTATACAGCCTTTTGCTTATAAATTTATCTAAAAATGGGTTATGATGCGTAAAAACAGTTTTAAATTTCGATCAAATAGCAATGAGAACCATTATTTGCGTTCCCAGACTTGTGGCATAACTTACTTTGTGTTTTTTTTTTTATAGTATAGGGGGACAAACGAGCAAACGGGTCACCTGATGGTAAGTGACTTCCGCCGCCCATGAACACTTGCAACTCAAAAGCCACAAGCATGTTGTCCGCCTTTCCGAGTTTAAAGAGTGGAATTGAAAGGGAAAGGGGGATGGGCCTACACAGCGTAACCTCCCTCAGTGACTCACACAATGCAACCTTTGTTTAACAGCCGGTTTTCTGTAAGGCAGTGGTAGTACTCTGGTCGAGCCGACCCATACGTGCCGAAGCATGACTCTCCCACGTTAATAACTGTTTAAATATTTTATATTGCTCCCCCTTAAGGTTTGTATCATGCGAATAAAATATCAGTTTTTTTTTTCTGTAACCACTTTAAATCGTGTATTTTTAATATATACATACTTACATATATTGTGTAAGGAGATGCCCTATATGTACATAATACATATACCATATGTAGCAAAACTTCCTATCATTTTAGTCTTATCAGCACTATTTAATGATTGTTACTCTTTTGTCTCTCATGCGGAACATTCAAGGGTTGTTCGAAATTGTGATGCAGTGAAACTCATACACACCTCATCCAATGTATGAAAAGTAAGGACATATCCAATGCCATGCCATATCATACGCGTTTTCTAGTCTTCCAAGGAAAGTCAATGACGCAAGCCTACTACGCGCAAAGTTATGTATGAATCATAACATATTTTTATTCGTTTTTCGTGAGCTGAGCCGGGAATTCCCAAGAGTTTATAACCCGAAGCTTCGATTTCAAGTTCGTAGTAAAGCTTATTTAATGATCGCAACACTTTTGTTCTTCACTTATATTACAAATAGTGTAAAATTTTGTTTTTTTTTTTATATACAAGATTGTATTTAAATTTCAGTTTGAATGGAATGATATGAATTTACTGAATATTAATTTTGATTAAATTCGGTCAAACAGTAAAGTTGTAATTTTTTGTAACCGGTGAAAGTCAGTAAAATTATTTTAATTTTTATCCACTATTCAATTCTGATACCGCCAATTACTAGACAGAGCATTATTCTTTTAAAATTAGGACTTAAATCTTCACATACATATGTATTAATACATCGTTTTCACATAAGAGTGCAAAAAAGAATTAGGTCTCAAACGAGTTAACGATACGAGGGCTTGTGTACGGAAAGAAATCGAGTTAACTTGTTGCGAGGATAAAAAAACCCAAGAATCGACCCATCACGGGTGGTCTTTTCACAGTTAACAACGGTTTTCCAGAAAAAAATACTGTGGCTGCGTACGCTGGCGTACGCTGGCGTACGCTGGCGCGTTGCCAACATTGTCTGCGACGATGTCGCTTTGTTTTGTAATCATTAATCAATAATAATTAAAGGGTAATTAGTATTCACTCAGCTTATTTTCACTGCTTAACTTTGGTTTCCCTTCATTATTTCCATGAAACATTTGAAGTATATAGCTTTAAACTCTTCAAAGCTATGGGTTGAATTGAAAATTGAAAACTTGATGTTTGTTAGGACGATTTATATTTTTATTGACAAGTTAAAAGTATATGTTGTTAAGCAATGGTTGGTAATGATATCCAATACTTATAAAATATGAGTAAACTTTGAAATAGCGACTTTCTGTTAATGACTAGAATATCTAGAAGGTTAAGTTGCTATTGCTATTAACAAGGTTTTTTCTACCCTATAGTTTGCATTGGAATAACTTGTTCGTTAGTTATTATTTTGAGTAAAAATAACTTATCGAATGTAGTGGAACGAGGGAATCTGTAAAGCGATCAGAGTATAACGCATTATGGCGCCTTGCACGCATGTGCCTTGGCGACCAGCCTGCAGGAATGCTACCCGCCGGCATTCGCAGTACCGTTGTCCACACAGTTTTGAGTGTAAAAATAAATAATTGAACATCGATTTTGTTAACAGGAACTCAGTTAAGTGACTCAATGATATGGTAAATATTTTTAAGCTGTTCGTAACTGGTTTTTACAGTACAGATTCAGGTCCAGTGGCAGATTGCCAAATGCAAACGAGAATCAACTCAAACTTAGTCCAGAGGGAAATTCAAACAGTCTTGCAACGCGGCTATCTTAACAGGAGTTACTTCAATTTCAAATATTCCTTTTTCTTGAAGTCTTTAAAAGAACTATAAATGACTAATTTAAAATAGTTTTGAATTCAAAATCTTTTCAACAATAAGGAGAGCTGACGAAACCTTTTAGCAGATTTTCTTTCAACATATCTAAGAACAAACTATGGTAATCCGGTTAGGAACTATGCCGCCGAAGACAGAGACACATGTACGCACCACAAACTTATAACACCCGGGTCTTTTGTGAGGGGTTAAATATTAAATCAATAAATATCATAAAATATCAATACAGAACATTTTAATACACATAGTAGCATTTGTTCAAATGTTACATTCCAGATTTTGTATTAAAATATATGTATGTGCCTAGGTATATTACAAATTTAACAACCTTAAAATAGGCTTTCTTACTATTAAAGCTGTATGAAATGTTGATGATATCTTCTCGAAATCAATACCCAGTCTCAACCAAGAAGGTCTTTTTGGTCACTCATCCCTTAAAGGTATCGTTCATCTTAATATTTTCCGTGTGCTAACCTTAGGGAGAATAAATAATAACATTTCTAAAAAACCTGTTTTTAATGCTGCCTATTTTGGATGAAATTGGATTTTTGTGATGAAGGATTATAGTTTTGCCATTCTGAGAAAGTTTAATTATAATATAATTACTTTACGCGCTTAAAATCGTTATTATGTAGTACTGGACACTCATAAACTCTTAGAAAGATTAACCTACAATGTAAATTGCAAACACTGCCCCTCCTGCTATTTTTTTTTACTTTTCTAAACTATAATAGAAATATAATCTACATTGTCTAATCACTAATTAATTAGAGTGTTTGCGTCAACCGTAAGTGGAGCCGGACTGTAGTAAGTTCTCAAGTAACCGACTATATCAACATCGCGTGACAATAAGCTACGCTCCATATCTTTGTTATTAATGAGTTTCGCTACTGTCGTGTCCTATAAGTCGCTAATGGTCAAATTAAGACTTTTTATTTTACTTACTGTTATTGAAATATTTGACCTAGTGAATTAATTATTATTGAAAGTTAATAAGTAAGGAATCTATTTTTTCTTACTTGTAATTTTTATATCGTAATGTTGCCTTTCATGTTGACCGGTAAGATGTTAAAATGCTCTATGTAAATAATAATCACCTATGCAAATGTATTCGATGGTGTAATTGTATTACACAAATTACTTCACGCACTTGGACTTCTCAAGGTTTGTTGACGTCCATTGAACTACAGCGTTCCTTTATGGGTCGAAACCTAATGTTTATACAACTGAAATAAATATTTGTTGAAATTTATATATTATTATTATTATTCTCTGTACCTAAACTTCAACATATAAATTGCAGTTTTTAATTTATAAAAGCTAAATATATTTAAAAATATACAAATTAATGTCCCGCCGGCATTGGGTACAGGGACAAAGGTACCAGTGGTTAGGGCTCCAGAGACAGGAACCTCCTCACAATACACTCCACACAATAAAAAGTCCTTCTGCATTAGACCCTTAACCCAGTTACCTAAAGTATTAATATTATTGATATTATGTCTCAAAATCTCAAAAACTTTTGAAGATATTGAGATTTTTACCGAACAAGTATATTTAAACAACCGCTATAGCTGTTAATTTAAACAATAAGACGTTTTATGCTCATTGTTTTCTATATATTAATGTACCATTTTTTATGATATAGGGGACAGACAAACAGACGTTTGTCACTTATCATCAGGTGGACCCACCTGATGATAAGTGACAACCGCCGCACATCGACACGTGCAACTCAAGAGGTTTAAGTCCGCTGATGGCCTTTGAAGGGGATTTGGGGGGAAGAAGGGGAGTGGGGTTCACTCATTCTATATATATAATACAAACATTGTTTGTTTACCGGTTTTCTATGATTTTTTAAAGGGTTTTTTGAAAAAATAAATGTTTACAACATCGGTGATTAAGTACCTATCTTAGTCGTTAGGCATAATGAAAACTACTCCTCCTACATTTGCCAAATCGGACTTGCTAGCGTCTTTCAGCGTGGCTTATGTTTTTCGAATCTAAATATAGTAAATGGTCTTTAAACACGTCTATCATGACGCCTTATTGTTGTAGTTACACCCATTTAAGAAAATAACTACGCTATTCTTTGATAACATTAATAAACGGTGAGGTTTTTGGTAAAAAAGATAAAGAAAATCGTTTTGCCTATTTTTCCTTTTCTAATAGCGTTCCAATTTGTGGGATAACTGTATCCGTGCGCATTAATTAGTTGGTTTATGTTTTATTTTATCTATCTGATCGTAAAGCTAAAGATTTATTAATTACTTGGAGTGCTGGTATGGTGGTGCGAATACTGCATACCACCAGTTTTATGGGCGACTTGGAA
Organism: Tyria jacobaeae; assembly: GCA_947561695.1. Taxonomy (NCBI): domain Eukaryota; kingdom Metazoa; phylum Arthropoda; class Insecta; order Lepidoptera; family Erebidae; genus Tyria; species Tyria jacobaeae. Next base: position 8,935,463 of record OX387208.1, on the reverse strand, counting down.
TTTTATTTACAACTTCTTAGGCGAACCTTTTGTTATACAAATGTATTGTAACAGTACAGTTTGATAGATTCTGATTAACGCTGAATGAACGAACGTTGCACTCTGGGTGCCTGGGAACTGTACACTTATTGGAATTTATAAAATATTTGCCGATCGTTGGGAATGTTTTCAGTATTGACTATCGGTATTGAATTATTGGCTATTGTTTTATTAAACATCATTATTACACTTTAAAAATGTACATTTTATATTGTTTTCAAGCTAACGTTTATATATATATATATATATATACATACGCTCACGCCTATATCCCTTTAGGGCTAGGCAGAAGCGTATTAAACACCCATGTTTTAGAATAAAAATTTGCTCCCACTAACGTAATAGGGGGCAATCCTATTGCCGTCAACCGGGCACTATATGACTGTATCTCCACATATACTCCACAGATACTACTGGGAGTAAATGAGGAACTCTTTGGGAATCTTTAGATGTGTAATGAATTCATATGTCATTTTTTTACTAATTGGCGACAGTTTAAAAAGTGTGTAGTGCATCAAAATGGATTTGATGAGTGAAAATTTTCACAGCCTTACTCAACAACAATGTTAAGATTGACTTCGATTGACATTTCTATACGAATCTCTATCTCGTGCCTCTGTTTACAACTGGTTTAATGCATTCAAATGTGGTCGAAACAAACTCATTGATGATTCGCGAGAAGCACGCCCTTCTACAGCGACTCCTGAAGCTATCGCAAGGGGTGTGCGGCTAATGATAGAAGCTGATAGAAGGGTGACATATCAACAGATTTGGGAGCTTTAGGCATTTGTATATTTTTGTTAGTCAAGTACAAAACGTAATCGTTTGGATTGGTACCGCTCAATGTTTGAAAAGTATGACGGAGGTGACTCGAATGCTGTTTATGACGTCGTCACAGGTGATAAAAGCTTAATATATTATTATGAACCCAAAACCAATCTGCGCAATGGACGTTTCCATTCGAAGATTTGCCGACAAAACTAAAGTAGGGCAGAAGTCAAGAGAAAAAGATTTTTATATTTTATTTTTGGATGGACGGTTATTTTGCAACAATCATTCTAGAAGATAAAAGGACTGCAGATTCATATGTCAGTCATTGTTTACAAGGGGGAACTTGGGAAATGTTAGACGGCAGCGCCCAAGAAGCAGGATCCTAAATGTTTTTTTTTTTGTGTTTGGTCAATGTTAATTTACTTATAAAATCATCAAAATATTGGGTAAATATATACAAAAAATTAAGTTAATATTATGGGTGTTTAATAATGTTAAATTAGGTAATCTTATTCCTTATACAATTAGTAAAATTAATTAAGGAATATTTACATTGACTATAATTAAAAATAATAAAAAATATATCAAACAATGTCGAACATTGGATACCTACTCGCATTTCACATGGTTAGAGACAGATAATGACCAGCCATAAATTGAGCCCTAGGAAAAACTGTTGCAAGACTCTCTTAAATTTGTTCACGAACGAACGTATCAATCTTTGGCATTGGTAAAAACAATACCGCACATACCATTAAGGTTCTAAAGTTAGTGCGTGTGTGAACGAAGCTCGTTGCTAGGCTGACGGTGCTAAAGGCTCTAAAATAAGTTATGGCTAATTCCCAACTTCAGCCAGTGGCGTGGAATGCACCAGACCAGGGGTTGCGAACTTGTAGTACTAAACAGAACATTACAGATTTATTGAAGATAGCTAATCCCGTTAGTCTGACATTAAGATAAATACTTTCGAAGGTTACCGGTTGTAGTATTGGTTTGAGTAATAGCGTCGTAAACATTTGCTCGTAACAAGCAGTAATACTAATATAAATTGGTAACCTTAATTATTTCCTTTGCTTAGTTATGTTACCCTCAATTATGAGAATATGAAAATATTTTTTATTGTATCTAAAATATTTTAGATACTTGCACTTTGCTATATTATTTTTCAATAGATTGTGGGACTGTATTATTGCGGAGTTATTGTAGTTTTATCAACAGTTTAAGTGATAGAAGCATATGGTCGGATAGTGTATCCAGAACAATAACTTAACTTTGAATTTAACTTTATACCTTACGTAACTTTATAAAACCACTCCATATAAATCGAGGGAAACCTGAATATTGTCCTTACATTACATTCCTTTGACAAACTGGTTTATAATTTTAGGCGATAAATTAACACACACACTACGACGACAAGAATTTTACATGATTTTAAATATTAACACTGGGGCTTTCTAATTTCTTTCATTAGATTCTCAGATCCACATTGTTGTAGTTAAAGTCAGCAATCAAAGTAATGAAATGAAAGATGTAAACAGACATCAGAAGTGAAACATGTTTAGTATCCCTGTTGTGGGCAATATGGAGACCTGGCATTGTGTTCACTTATCTAAACACCGGCTAGCCAGTCGTCACTGAATGCTATTGACTGGCACACACATGTGTGCGCTTTGGCCTATTCCTTATCATTACTTTTTATGTGTATATTTATAATATATACTTTAATTTATCAGATTATGTATTGGTATGGTTTGAGTAATGTAGTTTTATTATATAGTAGGCAGAATTGTAGGTAATTGTTGAAGTTTATTGGGTTTGGACAAGCTTTTTTGAAACTACGACTATCCCGTTATTCAGATCATACTATTTATGTACGACATTGGACTTTATCTTATTAGCATGAATGAAAGAGACTCTGGCGAATTATTTGATCATGGCTGTATCCACTCTGCATCTAAAAACTCTCTTAATAGAAGCTCTATATTTAGGTAGTTCTTACGCTCAGTAAAATTATGTGACGCAAGGCGATCATGTTTAATTCTAATTTTGTCTAAGTTTAAGATGTAGGACTGTACTCTTCTCACTACCTCGCTCTCATGTACCTCGCGTTAGTCACACACTTAAATTTAAAATATAATAATGTTGCATTTGACTCAATGACAGAGGATTCTCCTACATTTTACACATAAGCGCAGGATCGATAATTTTTCGGTAAATTTTTCTCAAAAATTATTTCGAATAAATGTCGGGCATACCACTGTTCGTTGCTGATGTGACCTCGACTTGCCAATCGGTTGATATCGCCAAATAGCCGCTAGTCAATCAACCGTCAAAAACGAGTGGTCGTAGAGCTTGGAGGTAGCAACACTGTTACAACTTTTAACTAATGAGCAGCCAATAATTAGTAATTTATAATAAATATTTCGAGTCAGTTCGACGGTCTCAGCTATTGAGTTCTGCTCTAGTTTGTGTCAGAATTCATATTTTAAAGGGTAAAAAAATTACTAAATCCAGATGCAGGCTTCTAATATACATTTCGTGCTGCCATGGGACAAAAAGGGTATTTACATTTAAATTTATAGGGTCAATTATATTTGGAGAGGGCCAAGACCCAAATACAAGTGTGTGGCAGCCTGTTGCATAAGGTCTGCTAGGTTCCTGAAAGCTTCTAGCTAGGTTGTACACAGTTCCACTACAATATGTAGGTGATGACCCGTGGGGACTTCCAAACGAAAATAAACGGGTATATCTCAGGAACCGTCCATAAGACCGGATCATACTGTGTGGTTTTAGTAGATTCGAGTCGGAAATATGAACTTACCTTTAGGCCCCGGTAAAGTGACCATCAGTTTGGCATTTTACAAACACAAAAAAGGGCAAAAATAATCAAACAATGATAGTTTTAATTTTTGTGGCAAAATAAAACAAAACAGTCAAAAATTAACCGTCAGGCCATTTTTAGTTTGTAGAACTATTGTTATTTGTACTATCTACAAGGTATAATCAATTTTTATATTATACTTTTATTTTCGAAACATGAAATCCAGATGTGTATAACATTAAACGTGTACATGAAAACAAACAAAGTTTGCTTAAACTAATTATTTTTAACTTTCAGAAACCTTGTAACTGAAGTTACTCATAAAGATACTTAAGCATTGAGCATTAGTGGCTTCAACTAATTATATTATTATAGGTATACCTTAGTATGTAGGTAGGTACATCATAACATGGTAGAGAACGCTCTTCTAAAAGAAAATGCCTGCATTATATACTAAAGAATATCTTTTGTTTTTTCTAAATAAATTCAGGAAATACACACACCTTTTTTTATTTACTTACATGTTTAATATAACTTTTTACAATGTTACGATCCTAGCAAATTATAAACAGACGCTACTATACCATCACGCTCATTTTCCTCGATTCCATTCCATATCTAGTTTTATTAGTAAAGTGTATAATGCAGAACAAAAGAATTAAACTTAGACGCGCATGCATGTGTGTTACAAAAGGACGTAAGACGAAGAAATAATAGCCTATTCGTGAAGAATGTTATATAAGTTAGGTATATAACATAAGTATATGATAATCATGCAGCTGTTATATCTATAACTATTGTAATTGTATTAAATACTAGATATAATTAATATTTAATTCTACAGCCAGTAATAGCGATTTCTCCCCGACTTCATAAATCGTCTGATAAAGGCATACATAACGCTTTAGTAAAATACAATGCATATTATTAAAGGACTGTCGTAGTGGACTACTTCTCTGGACAATACTTAGTAAGTATATAGCAATTAAATATAAAAACATATCAACTGCATTATAAAAAGCTGACTTTCCTTAAGCATCAGCTATAAATTCATAAAGGCAATGGTACGTATTCTTAAACTTGAAAGCTAAGGATGAATGCATTGTGACCACTATAACAAGATCCTATAGACCAATTACAATTCCATTCAACCGTAAGCATTTATTTCCTTGTGAAAGTTCACATTTCCTTGGTCGTGTCACTTGGATGAGCTTATGAATAGCTCCAACTCTTTATCCAAGGAAGGCTATAAAAAATACAGCCTATTGACAATTGTGTGAATCGTTGCGGTTACTATAAGTACATTTAAATAACATAGTATGAATTAAAAATACTATAAAAATATGCAATCCATTCTGCATTACCTACGTAATCAGACCTGTTATTTTTTTTATAGTAAAACCTATATAATTTATACTCTTGCACTATAATACCTAATCAATATTATATATATTGTTGTAAATTCCTCCAAAAAACTAACAAGTCGTTTCCAGATCAATGTGTGCGATTTTATAATAAAATCCCTGATAATGTACAAACCTTAGGTCTAAATAAATTTAAGTCCACTGTAAAATAAAAGGTGATTTATTACTCAAGTGGATTACATGGAAGATAGAGCCAAAAATTTCACTGTGTGTGTATTGTTACAGAAAGATTAGACTGTTAGAGATTCACAGGCTATTTCAAATAATCAGTACAATGTAACGTGAGCTAGTATGTTTCCTCCTTTTCTCCCTTCTTTTATTATATTTCTTTTTTCTTCCTTTTAACTTATTTTTTCCCTGCCTTACTAAATTACTTTAATAACCTAATTTAAGTTTATTTACTTTTAGCAACATAATAGCATACGATGAATAGTGTTTTAATGAATAATGTATGTTGTATACGAAATATTGTAATATCTATATGGTAAATTAAAAGAGTGGCCATGAGTTTGTCCGATTTCTTCTCATTAGGCTCAAACATTTGGAATCGGGTGGTTATAGAGTAACACAGGCGGGTATTTAATTATTTCATCTTTTTAGTATTCATTTCACATTTGACAAGGCAACCTATAGTTGCGGTGCCGCTGTGTTTTGATCTATAACTCTAAATTTTTTTTTTAAATAAGACGATTTCAAATAATTATTTAGCAATTTTATGAAATAAAGATATTTAATTTGAATTTTTAATATCTCCTTCGACCACTTATTTTGGATAACGCAGTTAAGTAAGTTGTTTAGTTAGACCTACTAGAATACTACATTCAAATTTGCACAGTGTATATTATATTGGATATTATGGGTTCTAATATGTTTACAAAGAGACTGGCCAATAATGGCCCGAATCACTTTCATCTTGTTGTTTGTGTATAAATATCACAGCAAAATACTAAATGGTTCCGTTCAAATTATAAAGTAGTCTATGCATTGCTGATTCACTAGTTAATGCGATCGGTTTATTGTGTCTCCTGTATATCGGTCTATTGATTTAGACTAGCGACAGAGGGGCGTGAGTCAAGCGTGACGCGCCAACCTACCCATGTATATATTCACCAGGGAATATTGCAATATTCAAGGGCATGGCAACCGTTCACGATCTGATATACATATGTATAAATAGTAGGGTGTATATGATATTAACATGCGAGGGTTACTAGTTGCGGAAAGTAATTTGTCAAGGTAATTATAAATGTTATTCAATAACCTATATAACCTAACCTACATATACATGCATTTATGTATTGCCGCGGTGTTCTCGGTGGAGTAGAATGGAGCCACCCAATTTCTTCACGTATTAGTCGTAAAAAGCGACTAAAGGATCGGACTGTTATCTTTCAGACAGTATTATGCTAGACATACAGTGCCCGAATGACGACAACAGCCCTGCTCCTAATAGGTTTTTGGGACCAAATTTTTATTGGCAAAATATGAGAGTTTTATGCCCTTCTGCCTACCCCTTAGGGGAATATGTATCCCTAGCGGGTATGTACGGTTTTTTGAAACAAAGTGTTGTACCGTGTGGGGAGGATCGATCAAGGCGAGGCGAGGTAACTGCTTAAATCACTGCGCGCCATACGTGCAGTTTAAATTTCAATTCTAGAATATGTCGGTTATATAAAATTGCCCCCAGGATAATGATAACGTTAATTTAATACAAAGTAATTGTCCGGTTCGTAGAGAAGGAGGAAACTCGGAACTCGGTGGCCAATCCCAAATCAGATTCGACCGACTCTGGAAATACTTATCTACTTCGTGTAGCAAACCAACGTTGTTTTTTAATAGTAAGTAGAATTAAATTTCTTTATAAAGCTGAATGATAACCTGAACAGTCATACCTTATAGAATATGGTAACGACTTTAAATGCCCGACAATTTAAAAGTAATAGAAAAGTTGGCATGTGGACCACTTAAACTAATGCGTGAGTCATGGCTTTGAAATCAATATCGAGTATATTTGTGCGTCACTTCTTATTTAATAGTGCTGTCAATCGTAACGTATGTAGCTAAGGTTACAATTAAGAGCAGCTGATCATAACCGTGTTAGTTGTAAGTTTTGTAAAGAGCCTTTCATAACGTTACGGTCGAAATACATGTGGCCGATGTATACAGATATTTCTCAATCACGCCGTGATCGGCGAATAGATTATAATGTAATTTAGTGGCTACTTGGTACTTTAGGCATTATCTTAGAAAATAATGGGTACTACGAGGTCACGAGTGGTTGTTAGATCTACCTACTTTAACTACTAATTTACATAAATTATTCCAAAAAAGCCTTGTTCATGTTTATTTTAACAGTTGTACTCGTATACAATAGCTTAGTACTTATTTTTTATGATATAGGTGGACAGACTTACAGCGGGGTCACCTGATGGTTGGTGACATCCCCTGCTCATGTACACCTGCAACACCTGCCTGCGGTGCACAGAACCCTCAAGTCTAATGTAATGTACGCTTTTGTTGAACAATAATTGAATTTGCAAAAATGCGAGGTATAGACAGTTATTTAGAAATTTCAAAATAGGTATCCGAAATTATTTGGTCGTTCAACCGTATAGTCTTCCGCTTTGTAATATTAATATAGATTTAAATGACTGATAGTCGAATAGTATGCTAATTGATTATTAACATTTTAAAGCAAGTAAACGTAATATTTATGTGATATAATTGCTTAGGTGCTTGTTGAAAACCGTAGAAAATATTAAAGCTCTCGATTTATGATTATAACATATCTGTATAAAGTGTTACCAACCGAACTATAGCTTTCACCATATTACTTGATTTAATTCGAACTTGTTAACATTCAGAGCTTTGTGAAATGCTTTGAAAGTCTGCCTTTAACCTTCTAATCATCAAGAATTACCTGAAAATTGTATTCTTATTTACTATCTAATACATCATATCCTAATCATTAGTAAGATGTCTTTTGGAATACATAAATGTAATAGAAACGTAGACTATTATCCAAAATCTAAGACACATTTGTCATCTAATATCGCTTAGTACCAAATGCAGTAATAGTACACACGGGATAAAAATGTGTGTGATCCACAAATAATTATCCCTAGTATCTGTGTGTCCGTTGACTGAATGTTTGTAAAGCCCCTCGCGACACAGGAATTATTCCTAATGCGGGAGTTGTCTTATGAAAAAACATATTATAATAATTGTTGTTATTTTTGGCTGAAGTTAAACTTTATAAAATTGATATAAGTATCTTAAATTATAATCTCTAATCTTTTAAGATTCTGATATCAATACATATAAAATATCAATGTTATCATATTTTGCGATCTGAACTCAATTCTTAAAATTAACGTATCACCGGGTATAAATTTTTTGAATGGCGTGAAATTATGTTTTGCGCGTTTTTATAAAATCACTAAACATCTCACTATAGAGCCAACGACATTGGGGCTCAAACAAAGCATAATACTATTGTTCAACTACTTACCTAATATTTTACTTTCAGGGAATAGTTTAAAATATTTTATTACCTTATACGCGTTTTGCAATACTTGTGTACGATGTCTTAGTTGTTTCCAAGATAGTGTTGCACCATTGGGTAATCGATATAAAATGTCATATCTTAATTGTATTGATGACACTTTTTATTTTTTGGCTATCAGATGGTCGTAACATCGTCATTATTCCAAAATTAAATATATCTAGCATCTTTTAACTTCTTTTCTAGAGAATATAAAAGTTCTGTGTGAATTAAGGCAATAGCGTAATAGTTAAGTAGTATTCAAATGTTTATATGATATCTCTTTTGTTTTTATCCTTCAATGTGAGAATGAATAAATGTTAAGTCGAAGATGCTTAATATTCTTATTCAAATAAATGGGTTAATTACAAAACTCGAATTCATTTTGTCTGTAATTAATTACATAGATAACTGTCAAATAAATATGACAGACTTTGGGCATACACAAAATATTCTAAAAAAAGTATTTTTGTCAGAAAGAATATATGTGTACATCCCAGAGGAGATTGCGATATAGTAAGTAAAAATTAGACGATTTAAACATTAATAAGCTTACCGGATTGTTATGTTTATTTTTCCACCCACAAATGTTCAAAAACCTCATTTGCGTGGCCAAGAGGCACGCAATCGTTCCGTTGCACGGCTTAAATAATGCACACTCCGAAAATACACGGGATATCAACAGACGTTATGCACTTAGCTATAAACTTGCGAAGAGGCAAGTTTTTGTAATGCACATACAGAAAAGCAACACAGGCGACCCTGGTGACGGCGCGCGGCGTACTGGTGCAGTCATACTCGCCTACACTAACAGTGTCGTGCGGCGCGGTTTGGAAGCAACGCACCTCGGCTTGACGTGCCGCCGGTCGCCGAGGCACCATGAAAGAAGGGCCACAACCCGACTGCGTTTTTTGTCCCGTCTAAGATTAGCAACAAACAACGTCTGTCTGAGACCATTCAAAGGGGTTCGAATTGGGTACTACACACACTAAAGACAGTTGAAGTGTTGACATGTGGCCAGTACTTTAATGCAATGACTATATTTATCTATAATATATAGAGATAAACATAGCTTTGTGTGATTTTTTAATTGAAAGTAAGTACTAATAAAATAAGATTAAGAAGCAATTCTTGTATATTCATTTATTTTGCGTTTCTCGAAAAGGTTTCAAACGATTTGGATTAAATTTACTATTATGTTAATTAGATACAGTTTAGCTTTTTAATTTCCTATTTATCTTTCCTAAAATAACACAATGTAAAAAATAGAAAAAGGAGTGGATTTCATTCCCCAGGTACTTGTAACTTAACTGAATAAAAGTTAATTACAACAAAACATTATTATTAGACATACTTATGTACATATAGTGTTAAGTGCTGCATGCTGCTATATCCATATATGTCTATTATATTGGTCCGCTTATTGTTAAACCCGTCTGCATTACAATAAATTTAGCGTCCAGCTCCACCAAAATTGATAGTGAATACCTATAACCTAAAATTTGTGGATTTAAGACACTGTGATAGTTTTAAACGTCAAATTAAATAAAGATAAAGTATAAATACTAATATACGATCTAATAGAATTTGAGAATAACTTAAAAAATTTTTTTTGAAAAAAAAAAAAAAAATTACTTAAGCAATAATATGTGACACTGAGTGTCATTTGGCACTAACATTAATAACTTTTACTTTAAAACGTTTTAGGTTAATTGAAAGATTTATAGTAGAATAAAATATTCATTATGTTATTTTGAAATGTATGTCAATGTAATTTATAACAAGCTTTAAACATAAAACTTAAAAAGCAATGCATTTCCACTTTTAAACATAATTCGTCGGAGTAGATTGTTTAATAGACACGTGGTTTATTAAGGCCTCACTTAATACAGTGTGCCTGTTGCGAAGTGTAGCAATTTGTTGACATAGATGATAATTTTCAGAGACAATTAGAATTTACCAATTTCAAATAGCAAGTTCGTAACACATTTTTTCAGTACATATTATCGAAATCAGTACTTATAATTATTAAAACAATATCTAAGAAAGAAGAATTTATTAAAAATAAAAAAACTAAGCAGACGCGTCATCAAATATTGCACACATTCGTTGTGTGTGCAAGTGCGATTATTGGGATACAAATGTGCCATTCAAGTCGAGAACAAGACTGTATTAGACTTCCGGGATTGCTTTGCTGGGAAGCCACGACGCGACGTAATGTAATAGAAAACCTATTGCACAATTTCCTGATCTGTTAGCTGGATACACTACCGGACTAAGTATTAAAAATAGATTTGAAGTTAGTATAAGGAGTAAATATGAGGTATCTTTGCTTTGTTTTAATTTACAGTTTAAGTTGCAGTTTAAAATTTTTAGTTTACAGCTTAATTATTTACATTGATAAATTGTAATTTGTAATTTAATTCATGTTTAATGCGATTATTTAAATTAATAATGAATATTGAAAAATGTATTTCGCCAGATAAACGCTAGATAAGAATATAAACTAAATAAAAGTTATTAAGCTTGCAAATTCATAAATGGCGTTGAGGCCCTTCGCTAAATACCGATATATTTTAGTTACATACACAAGGTATGTAAAATGTTTACGTAAATGTTTACCTTCGCCCACACCGGTGCACCGTACAGTGCCATTGACGGGACAACCCCAGTGTACAGCCGTCTTGTAGCGACGCTGGGTCCACCCAAATTGGGTAAAAGGCACCCAAGAGCGGACGCAGCGCCGACCAGTTTTGGAGCAAGCTGCCGAAAGTGCTCGTCGAAGAGCCACCTCCCGTCAAGGATCAGGCCCAGATATTTAATGTGAGCCCGAACCGGTACAAGGACCGAGTTGACCATGATGAAGGCGCCAGGGGGCGGACCACCAGTGAGGCTCCTCTGGTAGCCAGGCGCACCGCCTCTTGAACGTTTACCCCCCCGAGCCGTGACCAAAGTGTCACCAGCGTAACAAATTACGCCCAGCCCAGGGGGGAACTCACCTCGGAGGGCCCAGTCATATCCCATGTTCCACAGGAGTGGTTCCCCCTGCAGAACACCGCACAACATAGGCCGACGTCTCAGATTTCCCTCTCGGTCCTCGTACATGACGGTACGCTCCTCTAAATAGTCTGCCACTAGCCGCCTCAGGTACTGTGGCACCCCGTGATAGCGGAGTGCTTCCCTGATTTAGCTGAATGGCAGGCTATTAAGCACGCCGCCACAGCTCACCGCCTCTTCAGTCACGGCCCGCAGACGCAACACTGCCCCGACGGTCGAACGACCCGTTCGGAAACCGAATTGGGCGTCCGACAAATCGGAGCCGACCTCGTCCAGGTGCCGGACGATGCAGGCAGAGAGTACCCTCTCAAACAGTTTACCCGCCTCGTCCAGCAGCACAATAGTTCTGTAGCCCGCAACCGAATTGGCAGGCCGTCCCGGCGTCCTTAAAAGTACCAGCTTCCCGATTTTCCAGCAATCAGGAAAGCGTCCAGCCACCAAGCTAGCGTCGAACACCTCCCTGAGGCGGTCTACCAAATGGTCAAGGGCCAGGGCCAAGACTCGGCAGGGATCCCGTCTGGCCCAGGGGCGGTGTTTTTGGAGCGGATCCGTATAACAGCCGCCCCTATCTCCGCCTCGGTGACGGACGGAACATCCTCCTCCTCGAACTCCCCGTCGTCACCGGCCAAAGCGGCCATCGACGGGGGTGAGTACTCCACCCGTTGCGGGAAAAGCCCCTCAACCACTTCCTGCAGGAAGCTGGGCTGGAGAGTCTCAGTAAGGGGGGGGGGGGGGGCAAAGTACGGAGCTTTTGTTGCACCGCACGATAAGGGCGACCCCAGGGATCACGATCGAGACCCTCCAGCATCTCCTTTCTCTTCACTTCTTTGGCGCGGCTAATGGCCAGCTTCAGAGACCTCCGTGCCTCTCGGTACTCTTCATAAAGCTGGTCTTCCTCCCGCTCTACGCGGTGACGTTGACGACTGTGGGTGTAAGACCTCCGGGCTCGAATGCAGGCCGCGCGGAGGTCCGCTAACTCCTGGGACCACCAGTAGACCTCCTTCCTTGGAGGCCGACGACCTTTAACGCGGGGCATGGCCGAATCGCAGATCTGCGTGATCGCATCATGAAAGCGGCCCGCCCCCATGTCTACCTCCTCGGTTGGAGGCTGCGGAGACAGCCAAGAGTTAACGATGGCTGCCTCCTCTAGTAGATCCCTATCTAATTTCGATACAGCCCATCGCGGAAAGCGGGATGAAAGCCGCGCCATGTGACTACTTCTGGGGTCCTGGGTCCGGGAGAGCTCAAATCGGATGTAGAGATGATCCGAGAGCGTCTCAACCTCTTCCGGGACATGCCAGTTCCTTACTCGTGCGGCGAGAGCTGGGGTAGCGAACGAAAGGTCCACTGTCGACCCCCCTGCTGCACACACGTGTTGGTGGAACCTCTGTTTAGGAGATAGAGGCCCACTGATGTTGCCCACTCCTCTACAGCGTCGCCCCGTGCGTCCGTCCTGGGGGAACCCCACGCAACGGACTTGGCGTTGAAGTCCCCCAGCACTAAAACGTGCCCAGACGCTAGTCGCCGTATCGAGGTCTACAGGTTATTGAGGAAAGCCTCGAAATCACTCAGACTCCGGTTGGGGGAGAAGTAAACACCATAAATGGTAATCCCCCCCACTCAGCGGCAACATATCCAGTACCCTTATCTCTTAGCGACAAGGGCGGGGAATGAGCCGCCGTAGAGCCGACGACTGCCACGGAGCCGTCCCGGTCAACCAGTCAGTTTGGACGGGGAGGAACGTAATAGGGCTCCGTGGCTACGGCCACACCAATAGACCACTCTGCCATGGTTTGCAGGAAGAGGTCCTGCGCACCGGCACAGTGGTTCAGGTTTATCTGGTTTTTCGCTGACTCTATGGGACAACTGGCCCACACAGCGCCAAGATCACCTTTACCGGGGCGGATGGTGACAACCCTAACGGTGTCCGTGTAGCATCTTGTCTTTTCACGGATGTCTATGTCGCAGAGTCGTCCAAGCCCGAAATACGCAACTCAGCGCACTTGGTGGGCCTGGCGACCTTGACCCCCTCCGACGCTGCAAATACTTCCCGCAACTTCTGTGCAACGACGTCCGCCATCTTGGCACCTTCAGAACCGGGGAATTCGAGAACTCGAGCCCCCGTCTGAGCTAGGCGCAACCTCACACCGGAGGCCCCGAATTCGGTGCCTAGGCCATCCCGGACCTTTTTGAAAACGGCAGCGAAGGATAGCCCAACACGGACACGGTAACTACTACTGCCGCTGTTTTAGGTGCGTGCAGTTTCCGTGCTTTCTTGGAAGCCGTTGCTGCCACCAACGATGCCTGTGGTGGAGAATCCGCACTCTTGACCGTCTTCTTGTTCCGCTTCCTTGACCTCTTTTTACTTTCCTCCGCTTTCTGCCACCCATTGTTGGAAGAGACCGCAGTGGTGGGGGCTGATGCGGAGGGACCAGCACTAGAGGGAGCGTCAGATATGCTCGTACCTTTCGGTGCCGGAGAGTGAAGTGGAGGGAACTCCATCGTTGCCCCCGTTGCGGTCTTAGCTTTTCGCTTGGTTCTAGGCTCAACCGCGAGGGCTGTCATCGACGCCGCTGCCGCATAAGAGACCCTACCACCCGAAACGGGGAGCGATGTTAGGGCTGAAGATGAGGCCTTTGGCTTATCCGAGGCGAGTGGTGGCCGGACCTTGCCTTCAAGCCCGCAAGGCGTCCGTCCATCATTCTCCCCACTGCGTCAATGACACGACGCAGGTGGGAATCCGTCTCCTCGAGCATTTCCTCCTCCTCGAGCGGGCTGACGAGGGGGGAGCAATATGTTGCATAACCGGGCTTTGTTGCCCAGGACGGCCTGCCTGGGCCCTGAATTGGGCAAACTGGGCGCTGAGCTCAGTAGTAGTGAGCTCCATAGTCGACGAGGTTTCTGCCGCTAACCTCGTATTCCTTTCCGTTCTGACTTCTTTCTCCGTCTTTTTTCCTCTATTTTGTTGGTTTTTTTTAATAATATTTGACAAATTCATAATTGACCCACGAGTGGGGGAGAAATAAAGGTCAACCCGGGCAGAGATCCCCCAATACCCGGGCAAGCGAAAATTTATGCCCAACCGAGGGGTCCACAGTTACCCCGGCTGGGAGTGCGCTTGCGACTGAACCACCCATCAGCCATGCATGCCATGGTCACGCACCAGATCACGGGATTCGGGGTAATTTTTATAAAGGTATTCTTCCTCGCGGTCCGGGCGGTTAAGCCAAGACCCTCGCCCCCGATCAGAGCCGCGAGACATAACCACGACGCTCCTTTCGGGATTATGATATGCCGACGGTGACATCGAGACATATTTCCAAATGCCAGCTCGTTCGCAGTGCAAGTGCACGCCGAGCCCGTCCTCTTTCTCCACTGTAAACAGTGGAGAAACACCGACCCGTGAAAGGGTCCCACTTTGGTGATTTTTTATTGAGGTTTCCTTCCTCACAGCTCCGAGGAGCGAAGAGCCAACAAAGTGATCGGCATACAAGCCCGCTCTGTTGGGCCAGGCCTCGACCGAGTGGCCAAAGAAAGGTGGCACCTCTTCTAGCCAGAAGATTAGCCGTTGGCGACGACGCCCTCCTCAAAAACAGAGGTGGCGGCGTCGTCCCCGACGTTGCCCAGGATGCACCACGTGGAGGTTTTCTAGCCAGCACCCCAACCCCCCCTTACTCCACCTTATCTCAAGGAAAGTTTTAATTTCCTATGTGACATACATTCGAGGTTGTTGCGATCATCGAAAAACATAAAACTGCAAATAAATACCAGTGCGATCGACTGGTAGTAAAGTAAAGTTTACTGATAATTCTTACACAGTTGAAGCAGCACGGCTCTGGGATGCCCTTTCATTAGCTGTCAGACGAGCTAATCATTATGGTCTTACAAAAAAATGTTAAAAGAATACTATTGCAAATAGTCATTCTTTAGTAATGTCTCAGATAACTATAAGTATATATTTACTTACATGTATGTCTTTATTTATATGTATGTACTTATATAGGCATTTATATATATGTGCTATTAAACTAGCACATATTTCATAATTGTATACCACAGCCACCAATACGAGAACATTAAAGTCCTGTCCATCCAAAGGTTGCCTGAAAGATATTGCTTGTTGTGATAAGGCCGCCCACTGTACATGTTATATAAAAAAATATCAGTTGTATGTATATTTAGTGTACTATAAAGAGTACTTAAATTATCTTATTTTGCTCTTTTAGAAAACGTACATAAACAAAATAAGTAGGTTTAACCATTACTATACCTAATGCTATCCAGCCAGCTTTTGTAGAGTAGCGACTTGAAATAGCTATATTATTTATATCACAATGCAAACTATTTGTGACGGCGATCTGCTTAGGTCCATTAAAACGTCTAAAAAATGAAGGAGTTTTTGTTGACTTCTATTTAATCTCTCTTAGGTTGATCTAAGTTTGTTTTTGAAGAATTAAGCGATAATTTACCACACAAATTCGATGATAACATGTATGTAGTGTGTATGTGAAACTCTGAAGTTGATCGAGCAATTTAATTACATCGTTGGACGATATCACTTTCCTTACCACTTGCCTTCGTCTAGAAGCTCCTTGTGTTTCACCGAACCTTTGTCATTGTGGAGAAGCTGTCTTCGGTCTCGATCATTATGGCTTTTCATCAAGGCATGCCAACATCAATGACAACATAATGGTGCTTTTGTCACTGACGGCGTTCGAGACGTACGTGTACGGCGGAAGAGACCATAAAGTATGTCGCATCTGCCATGGAAAGTGGATAGATCTCTGGTGTGCGACGCAAGTTGCGTCGACATCCTTGCGGCAGCGCATATTCCAAGCAGAGCTTGGTGTGCTGGCTCTGCTGCTACATTCGCATGCAGCCTGACAAATTGGGTAAATACAACAATTGAATATAAAATTATGTTTTTAACAATTTGGGTTTGAGACGCTTAGATCATGGGACACGAGTGCTTTTTCCATTTCTAAGGAACTAGCTAAGCTACTGATTGACCCGTGACCACAAGGCTGGCCCTTTTCTTGCACAGAGAAGTATCATTAAATTTCAATGGTGTGCAACACTGCCAGCCTTTGTTAATCGCTAATAGTAGGTGATGACGTGGAGGGGTTATATGAGGTGTATTTAGAAATAGTCTCTAGTTTCAGTTGTATATATACATATATATTTTAATTTTGCATTACTCATTCTGACAAATGATAGTTAACTCGATGGACATTGACAATTCAAACTTAGTAAACTTTAATTTTGATAAAAATATGGTTAAGGTGCTATTTTTACGTTCATACAAAGTCCATTGAGTGGTCGTCTGGATGAAATCGCTATCGACGATAAGATTGCCTATTGTTATATGTATATAATATTATTATTGTATTCTGTCATGCTCTCCGGTTTAGGTCCAAACTATAAGAAGTCACAAATTCTTCTTCCTGTTTTGTAATGTTTTGGTAATTTTTTTTTTAGTATTTTCTATGGTATAACAATATATTATGTGAGTTTTGTTTTTCGAAGATATTTAACCTATAATCCAGTAAAAAGTTTAGAAAAATATCTTATCCTCATTTTAAATTTCTTTGTGTCCGTTATTTGAATGTTCGTAAATTCTCCCTTAATAAAGGAATTAATCATAGTACGCGAAATGCCTTTAAAAAATAATTAATATTTAAAAATCGATACTTAAGCAATGTTCTAGAATCAATAGTAATGGTAACATTGACAATACCCAGTTCAATTTTAAATGACTTCACTATTCAAAAAGGAATTTGGTATTATCTCAACTCATCCTAACCCATTTATGTATGTAGTAGACAGTAGACAGTATGTAGACTACTGCCAGCATCTGTATATAGATACAGATGTTTATGCATGATGATTTCAAATATATCTTAAAGCAATGTACTTATGCTTTTTAAGACATATTTGCAAACCATTTTATAAAAGCGTTTTTAATTCAACTATTACATGCTGGACATTAGGCACCTTAAACTTAACGGCAAATTAATTGGTAGATAATAAAAATTCCAACGTTTGAAAAATACATACCCATACAAGTGATTTTCTTTATCTCAAAAGAGAACTCGTACGTACAGTAAATTAAAGATACAATGAGTTTTGTAAACATTTTAGTCTGAAACAAAATATATATTTGTTGTTGTATTCAGATGAATAAATATTGACGAAATAAGATGCCATAATACAGTCGGCGATCCGGCTAAAAAATAAGAATGACATAAAAGAAATACACTGTACATAAGCAATTTCTGAAGATTAACTGTCACTGCATTTGTGTCTCCTAAGGGGTACGCAGAGGTGGGTTAAACACCCACACTGGCTCTGGAAGTGACTATCACAATGAATTATCGAAATACCTAATTACGTTATATTTACAGTAAAGCTACTTACCTTCTACAACTTACTACTAGAAGTCATAAAAGCATCGAAACTCGAATTGAAATGCAGTTGAAATGGTCATGAAATAAATTTAAAATCCAGATTTTTTGATAAAATTTACAATGCATAATATCATTTACTGACATACTTGGCTAATACGTAAGTTTCTTAGAAGTCTGTTTGAGTATATTTGCAAAAATAATAATGAGCCATGTGTCGATACACGCGTATAAACTTAAGAATGAATCACAGGGTAATTATCTACGTATGTTTAGATTTCGCCTTGTAACTAGTAGCTGGATAAAATAAACACGCATTTTAATTATGATGAGACTTACATTTATTGGTTAGGGTTCAAAGTAACGAATTTAATCGTAACAATTACCTAACTGCATTCAACAATTAAATTTCCATTGCAATGCCTATTTAACAATATTTGGCAAGCGGGAAATTAATAATAATTTAGAAATACTACCAGCTCGTAAAATGTGGTTACTGATACATCAGTCGCAAAGGAAAGCCATTACGACGTATTAAAATCTTAGAATAAATAGTATCATTATTTTTTACTGTTATGGTTTAATAGAAGCAATCACTTCAAAGTGAAAAGAGGCCGAGTGCAGTAAGATATCCAATGGTGGACTAGATGAATATTACCTGAGTTGATTATAGGTACTTTGTGCTCGTTACCTGTATTATAAAATTCATCGTTGTACTAAAATCTTACCATAGGTGCAGAAGCGTAGGCTTAAAGGAAGACCTGGAGCAAGATCAAGCGCAAATTTTATAATCGTTAGTGATAGCGACGATCTCTGGATGCTCTTTGAGCCACGTAGGATACTAAGTAGTAGTCTAGTAAGTTTTGGTTAAATTGGTTTAGAGTGATGACTCGATGACGAACGGTGAGTGACTGACAGGTATGTGAATGAAGTTTAACAACACATACATGAAGTTTACTTACGAACGATTATGTTGTTTGAAAGAAAATTTTATGTATGTAAACATGGAACTCAAGTTTTACGTACTATCAAAGATTCAATAAAAGTTTTGCATAGTTTTTGTTAAACCGACCTTCATGTTTATAAAAACACCTGCAAATAAAACTGGCTGAGTAGTTATAGTCAGTCCGGGGCCCCCAACCACACCAAAGTATATACAAAATCTATTGCTATCACTCGCTTAGAGCTACACTTTGATATAAGAACATACAACCGGTTTTCTGTGAGGCCGTGGGATCGCACCAGTCGAGCCGGCCCATTCGTGCCTATGCATGGCTCTAGTTACAAAGCAACTTTATTAAATTACTATATTAATTAACTATTTTGCGAATGAGTATTTTCTTTATTTATTTATACACGTTTTGTTACAAAGGTGTATAAATTCTACGACATTCTCTACGAGTCAATCTTGGGATGGTGTTGAAAACTTTCAAGGTAGATGCACAGATGTTACATTTTCCATTATCCAGTATTTTAAAGCTGTAATAATAAAATAACAAAAGATATTTAAAGATTACTTATTTAAAACATAAACTCGCGCCTAAATTTCCGAGGGGTTAGGAAGTTTCTAGCGCCCACATTAGTTAACCATAATTGAGCATATTGCCGTCTGCCAAGCACTATATACTCGTACCACGTCTTTCACAAACTTTTTAAAAGAGAATAGGTAATTTTTATAGCGTTATCAAAACGCACGCTAAAAGGAAATTTTCAACAGTTTATAATTCGCAAGAGTGTATGTTTTTTATGATATAAACGCAACGAGCTGACGGGTCACCAGATGGTAAGTGACTACCCCCAAAAAGGGACACCTGCAGCTCAGGGGTCACACTATTCTACGTCATCTAGACACAAGGCCTTATTACAAAAATGTTTAAAAAAACTGAGTATACCTTACTAGGTGATATTAATAATACAACGACATCTTTAAGTCAACACACTCTAAATTATTGAGGTTATCATATTTTGTAGAATCAAGTGATAATGCTTTTTATCACTCGATAAAATTTAAAAGTAATTATTTGAACTGGTAAACGATGAATACCAGTATATATGTATATATTTGTCAACTTATATATAGAAATAACTAAAGTAATCGAGGACTGCCTGACTGATCAATTACTCATCTATATACATTTATACATCCATATATTCGAAGGTAGGTCAAAAAGTTCACGGAATGGATTGTGAAAAGTTAGAAATAAAACACAAAATTATTTCTCCTACTTAATGTATTCTCCCTTAACTCTAATACATTTATTAGATCTATCAATTATTTTTTTTTATAACATCAAAAAAGATAAATGTTCTTCTTTGTCATCAAAATTAGCCAAAATTGCGCTCGTCACCTTCTTCATCGCTTTATAATTTCTTCCATCGAAGTTCTTTTTTTAATTTTTGTAATCATAATAATCACTATATTTTATACTTAATAGGATATAGACAGGTAACTTGTAATTTTTTTTTGACTACAAAAAACTCAACCTAGTGTTCAGATACGCAAAACCAATACTAAGCTATAGATATATAGCTATATAGCTATATATCTAAGCTTAGTTTTGTATATATATATAGATATATAGCTATATAGCTATATATCTAAGCTTAGTTTTGTATATATATATAGATATATAGCTATATATATAGCTATATACATTATAGTACAAAATATACCACAGCTACCCATTTCTTTATTTTTTTTTTATTTTATAATTTTATACTTCTCCGAAAAGTGTATGTTTTAACTAATCTCCTGTGACTGTATTTAAGTAACGGGAAGTTTTATGTATGGAACTTTAAGTTGTACAGACGAAAAAAAAAATTAAGATTGTGACTTTGTTTTCACCAGTGCTCTTACGCAGCCGTTAGTAATATATGTGGGTATTGTAAACTATTACAACTATTAAAAAACGGTTTTCAAAAGCTTTTCGCTATGAATTCGGCAACAATTTTATTTATCCAGATAATAAGTCGTTTCCCCTCATCAAATTCATTTGTTTAAATATTACTACATAGAGATTTTAGTTTTTTATCTCTCCTTGCGATGGCACTGTATTAAATAAAATGAAATTTTCTTTTGTTCTTAGTCAATTTTTCCTATGTTTTCACAGCATCTCGCAGACGTTCTAGTAGTGCAGCGCAGTATCCACTTCCGTTGCAATTCCGTTATCTGTTTTCAATGTTTCCTTCGAAAGTTTCAAGAAAATTTACCAATTTACATAGTTTTATTTTTTCTAAATCCCCGAAAAAACCAAAGATAAGAAAGAAACGGTCAATGCACGAAAAATAAAAAATGGCAAAATGTGTATTCTATAGAAAGGCCTATGCATATGCATATGCTACACGTATGGCGAATCATTTATTATCATTTGTACAGTTTTCATATCATATAAAGTCTTCGTTTAAGGATAAGGCAAAGAAGTTCAGAATGAAAAGAACATAATTTCCCGTGTCCTTCAACTTCTGCTTCTATAGAAGAAAATTCGTTAACCATCATTTGGATACTACTGATTCTTCTGTTGAACCGATTGTTGATAACATTGATACTGCATTAGCACGTGCGACTTATTCTTCTTGGACACCACTTAATTTATTTAGAAAGAAACAAAGAAAGAAAATATATTTATTTGTACTCATACAAGGCAATAACAAATTCATCAGATATTAGTGCTAACAAGTAACACTGTACGAGACAAAAATGACCGTAAGCTCAGCTTTGTGCTGCCTCGTAAGAAACCATCGTATTTGAGAATAAATACAGGCAAATGGCAATAGATTTATAAAAAAGGAACTATAAGCAGCCTACGAAATATGCAATAACCAATGCATTACTTGATGCCAAGTATCACAGAATAAAAATAAATATGTATCTAAAAATAAATATGTACCTAAAAATCAGATCGTTCTTTTTATGGATGGGTGGACAAATATTTGGATTTAAAGGAGTCGTTAATTTTATTATTACAACGCCTGAACATATTTTTTGGAAACATACACTAGGTACAAATAGAGATGTGGCAGGCCATATTAGCAATCAAATTGTAATCGTACTGCATGAAATTATTCGTATGCGGACAGCGCGAAGGGAAGTTAGAACTTTACATCCACATTTATATATAACTAAACATGTAACTAAACATATAACTAAGAGACATGTTTGCTTAGCGACATTTGATGAAAAACAAAAAGCTGATAATCTACTTTGAAACTTCCAAGTGAAACGAGATGGAGCCCTGTTCTGTTGTAGTATACGGATAGTGCTATCCGCCGCTCTAACAGAAGCAGGCCTAAGACGGCGGCGGCGCCGTGTTCCGCGCGCGCCTCTTTGAATAGTGAAACTACACCACAGCGGGGTCGTCTGTTGTTCAATAGGAATCAAGTCTGCCGGGGTGCACAGGGATTTCCTTTCAAGGGTACACCTGAGACCCCGGCAATAACACTATGTGACGGAACACCGTGTGGTTTTAGTCGGTTCGAGTCCGACATACCATTAAAAAAAAAGGCTTCTATGGTGTAAACTCGAGTGAGAAATCTTTGAAGTTTTTTTTTTAATCTGAATGTTATTGTACAGTTGTCTTAACTCTTTATTTTATTTTTTTCTTTATATCATATACATAAATAAGAATTTACAAAATAATTAAATTTATAAATAACTGTTTTTGTGATAAGCTGTTAAATAAAACCGAAAATTGAGTTAAGCGTGTAAATCTTCGTTGAGTGATTCACATAAGAAACCTTTAAGACTTGTTATTAAGTAAAACCAATATGTATTAACAGAAAAATTAACTCAATAAAAAAATTATAGGTACAGGTCTTTTGCAGATGAGTCATTACTTGAAAGTTTCCGAGCTACTATTTTTTCTTGTTCTCACATTCGAATTATCATTCATAATAAAGTATCTTTGGCTATTATCAGCATACTAACTAATAGGTCACTAACAACTACTGAAATACACGGAGACCTGATAAACATTATGATAACGATGCGGCATAAGGCCTTTAGCCAGCAATGGCTATACATGACATTGGAAGCAGTTCCTGGAATAGATGAGTATGCAGCGACCGAACCTGCCTGGTGAATTCTACTTCCTCATTGGAGTCAAGGCACAGCACATTGTACCGGCATCGGCACCCAGAACATCTTTTTCCTCAATTCGAGAGCCCGGAATTTTACTACAAAACACAACCTTAGTCATTTATGCGTATCAGTATAATATAACTATATATTTTATTAGCTTCCCCACCTTCCCACACGGGTTATATCTCACTCACTCATTCCTTGCAAGAGATTAAAAAAAAAAATATCCGTACGATTCTTAAAAATGTACTAAACAAAGCTTATCCTTGCACACGGTACAGTCGTTCGTAAGTTATGCGCGTACAGACATGTGTGCGTTACATTTTTATATATATTCTAATTTATGTAGTTTACAAAATAATGGGTTCGATCAGGCTTATTTATACAGTACCTATAAAACACCCAGAGCGTATTCCCAACAATATTGTTATAATAGCTTATACACGAAATAAAGCCAACACATAAATATCTACTAACTAACTGTCCGTGATTTTTTTTTTCTAGTTGAAACTCTCATTGGTTACCTCAAGTAACCAAACGGCTGACCTAAAACCGTCTGTTGGGAGTGATTCGTTGATACTGAAACATTATGGCTGGGTCAGTCATTTAGCAAGCGGGCTGCGTAATGACTGGGCGATGTCCTTAGCGTTAGTTATCGTTGAATTGTCCTTAGGGTAAAACCTAAAAGCACAAAATACTCAAGTCTCCTTTGCAACGCGAATAACTCAAGGTGTCTCCTTGAGTTTTTGTTGTGTTATTATGCATAATTTAATTTTTATAAATTTACATGCTTTTAACACAATATTTTTTTTCTTGCGCAGTCGGGTAATAATACAATAATAAAAATAATAAAATATAGGTGTCTTTATTATCTGATTTTCGAAATTATATGTTTTTTAAAATACTTCGTTTGTTTAAAGTAAATTATATGTGTTTAAAATAATTAAGTTTACCATAATTTAAATAATTAATGTAACGTTTTCTGGTTGCTTTATTTAAAATATTTTGTTATAGGGTACAACGGCTTTAGGCTTTTATGAGTTTAAAAATTTATATAAATATTTATATATAAATATAGAGTTTCGAATTTAACACGTAATAATACAAGCACATACATTTCAAGGCATTAAAGTTAGATTGCAGATCGTAACTAAAGCAAGAGGTTTGTTGAAGGAAATTGACTTCCGTTATTATAAAGCCGGAGATGAGAAATAAAAAATGAACTGACGTGCTGTCTTGCACATAAGCCAGCTTACGATCAGTGTATTTAGAAATCTGAAAGTTTACAAAAAGGCGTATTTACTAGAAACTCATTTTTCTACGGGTATACCCGCGGTACTGGGTGGGGTAAGTGGCAAGGGTACATAAGTGGTAAAAGGTATCCTATATCCTATTTTATACCCCTGACAACGTACATATATGTAAAATTTTATGATAATCAGTTGGTTATTTAAGACATGAAGATACATATTAACAAACAAAGGATGATACAATTATAAATCACGTTATAACATTTTAACTGAATTACAAAATGTGAGGTATCAGTAGTCGGTATATTTAAAATTGTTTATGGACAGTCGTCTCGAGTAGAAATTAATGTTCAAGAAGTTACATTTATTTCGTGTATTCCTAACAATAAAATATTTGACATACACAAGAAGCTTTATGATGTTATTTGATGATCTCAGGTACTTGTGAGATAATTTCGCGTTATCGAATCTTTTTTTCTCCTTGATTCATATTCAAGTTAAAATTAAATATCTTTATTTCATAAAATTGTTTAACAATTATTTGAAATGGTTTTATTTAAAAATATAAAATAGACATAGCGTCACCGCAACTGTAGATTGCCTTGTCAAATGTGAAATTAATATTAAAAAGATCAAGGAATTAAATACATACCTGTGTTGATCTATAACCGCCCGTTTCCAAATGGTTGAGCGTTATGAGAAGAAATTGGACAAACAAACTCATGGCTACTATTTTAAATCACCGGATAGGTATTATAAAATTTAGTGTACAACGTACACTATTCAATAAAACACAATTTTATCGTGTTATTTTGCTAAAAGGAGGTAAATAGACTAAAATTGGAATATTATAATAACATAGTTAGGCGGGGAAAAAGAAGTTAAAAAAGAAGAAGAAAGAAATATAGCAAATGATTTCGATCGCATTATATCGTTCAGTTTTACTGAAAATAAAATTTACCTAACAAGACAAGAAATAGCCTATGTTATTCAGTGATAAAAGGTAGCTGGAATCGAATAGATGCGGAAAGCGGCGGTCCGGACGTACATTGGAAGAGGTCCTACGTCGAACAGTGGACTATTTCATTTGTTTTACAGATAGTAGAGTGAGTAATATTGGTCAAATTTTTTTTGGAGTACATATACCAAAAATCTCTTTCTCTTTCGCACACATAGATGTTTGTGTAAGTCTAGACACTTCACTCGAAAATCCTAAAATAATCTTGAATTTAAGTTGACTTTAAAAAACTCCGGAAAACAATCTATGTTAGCTACTAGGGCTACAGGGATATTTACAATAATGTATTTAATATGACACTGTTCAGATATCTCTTAAAATACGGCATGTTAGATACTCGAAAATGTTCAGTTGTAAAGGTTTATGGTGACTTTAAGTCGGTAAAGATGAACATTACAGTTTAAATTGTACCCATTTTGGCAATGGAAACATGAGATCTACTACTACTGCCGATCAGGCAGAAGCATGTTTTGACAACACGACTCTACTCCAATTTCATATCGTTTTCAGCTTAGTGACGAATTTCTGGTAACTGTATAGCCCATTGTTTTCAATACAGTCAATTTTACTTCATTATGAACCGTATGATTGCTTTGTCCCTCAGACATTATATAAGCTTTTGTAAGTGTGGTATGGGTTCTAATATTCCCGGGCCTATTATGTCTACGGGAATTAATTGTTCGATAAAACCAGCTTTAAACACTGATAGCCTGATAGGTATTACTTATGTATAAGAGATATCGAAAGTCTTTAATATTTCACGAAAGCTAGAAACTAAATTATTAATGTTTACGTTACGACACATTCTTAAGTAAAATACGAATGACTCGGGTTTCAAAATTAGGACCTTGTTTTATATAAAATCTCATGAAATATGTATCAAACGATTAAAAACATAGTAATTGCGACCAAGACAACTTCACATAGGATTTTTCCTAAATGTACTTTTAGCAACAAATCAAAGTTACAAAAAATAAAATGATAATAAGAATAAAATAAGAGCAAAACAGCCTTCTTTTCTATGTATCTAAATAGTTTGTCTATGTCGAGAATATCCTTTTGTGATAATTTACGTGAATAAATTATTAGTATTTATTTTGAAAATAAGATACACATTCATTCTAATGTCTACATAGTAATTAAACACTTAGACACGACACACTTTCACTCGTTATTTTTTAATACTTAACAGTGCCTTTGTGGTACATTAGTATAAGAAGGCAAAGGAAGGGAAGGGATATTCCTCATACGGATGGGGAATTATTATAGCTCGAGCATGTGAAAAATTATATATAAAAATGAAAAAAGATTCCATTATATACATTTATGTACATATAATTAATATAATGTTACTCAGGTAGTACCTTTATCGTCATCGTTATTGTTTCTATCGCAGTCCACTGCTGGACATTTGTAGGTACCCGATAGTGTATAAATTATGCGCACATGTCACTTATAAATATATGTATGTTTTACAATCAATCTGATAATCAAAGATAATTAACTCACGTTCACTAATAAATATATCACGCCGATGATATTAATCATCGGAATGAATATATATATATGAAAGATGCTAAAAATTTAAATTAGCTTACGAATGGCATAAATATGTAAAATAAAAGACGATAAAGCAAGACATTGTAATGCATTAGAACTGGTCAAGTTGTTGCTAGACTTGCTAGTACTCGCAACAGGTTTCAGAGTTTTGTCAAGTTGCTCTTGATTATAGTTGGTCTGTTGGTGATTGGCCAATTGGTCTAGTGTTTAGTGACCCTGACTGTTGCGCCGGTGGTCGTGGATACGATTACCACATGGGACAAAAATTTGTATGATCTATTTGTGTGCCTTGTATAACATATTTGTATGTTTGTAAGTTCCTGGCGATTGGGGAATAATGCCGCAGTATAAAGAAGAAAAATGTTCTTACGA
This sequence comes from Tyria jacobaeae, assembly GCA_947561695.1. NCBI lineage: Eukaryota > Metazoa > Arthropoda > Insecta > Lepidoptera > Erebidae > Tyria > Tyria jacobaeae. The sequence continues at coordinate 8,908,123 of OX387208.1, read as the reverse complement.
CTGTGATAATACGTAGTGCGGGAGTTGGCTTTAAGAATAGATTTTGGGTGTGAGTAGAAAACAAATGTGTAAATTATATAAATAAATACTACTCATGGAAGATTATATCTGTATAACTTAGTTTTATACACAAAATTTTATTTATTCAAATGTTCATATTAGTAGTTTACTTTCTACAATTTTTAAATTCAGTATTTAAATCAAACATGGAGAAATCAAGAATATATATACAATAGAAAGTTATGCATGTTTGTAATAAAGAGATCCAGAGTCCATTATGTGAGAAATTTGTTCGTAATATTGATTTGGTTCGCAATCGATCGCAAATGCAATAGCTTTTGAGATCCGGTGCACGGTGCACAAATAACAGCTGAGAAGAGTGGCACAGCAGTTCGTGTTATGTACTTATTGAAGTATTTACATTATGTACTTGTAGTTGTAGTTGTTTGATTTTAGAATATTTATTTTTCTTAGAGCGAACGTGATGAAATGAATGTACTAAAAAGCAAATGTGACACATGATAATATTAATGTTTTAATTTTAAACTAGTTTGTTTTTATGTGAGGTGGTACTTATTTAAGTGAGTAAACATGGTAGGTAGTCCGAATTATTAGAGTTGGAAATAAGACGATTTTCATGTCAATCGTAGCTATCTTTACACATAAAAATGTAACAAGCTATACAGAAGAACAATTCTGTATAAGCATGAGCTGACAGCTCAACGTCAATAAAATGAGTTATAATGGCATGTTGTATTTGTTGCTGTCGCCCACGTGGACACGATTATTGATGTTGCTCGAGGCAACTTGTAAGCTATATTATTGTTAGTATTTCTGTCAAGAGGCGCCTCGGATGGCGCTTTTTACTTCATAAATTTATAACATTGTAGAACGAACGCACTCGTTAGCGTGTGCGCCCGTTTGTTATTTATGGTGTTGCTGGTTCATTTAAAAGTTTATCAACGAGATTAATTTTGACCGTTTTTTTTTTAGCATCGGGTCGACGGTACTCAATATATACCTTCTGTATATTAAACCCATGGCTATACAACATATACTCTGTTTGAATCTGTCAGTTAGTGTACCAAAGTAAGTAAGTAAAGCATTGCTTTCTGCAGTTCTCTTTAAAGCTTGCAAGTAACCGCTTTAAAAAGTGGAAGAACAAACTGTCGAACTATATACCCTTAAATAGTTATATGTCATTCAGTCAGTCAGTTAGTAATATTAATTCTGTAAGTGTACATGATTCGTTTCTAACCTCGTATATCGTATTCGTTGTAAACATTTTTCATCTTTAGAATGACACTGTAGTTGATTCTGAACTTTAAAAAAGTTTTAAACCTGCACTTATCAAATATGTGTGCCTCTTTTTCTTTATCAATGTTTATAAAACGTCTAAGATGCAATCCAAAGATATAAAAAAAAACAAAATATCATTTAATTAGATTTTTATTAAGGTAGGAGGAAAACGAGCAGACGGGTCACCTGATGGTAAGCGAATAGCACCGCCCATGGACACCTGCAACTCAAGAGTCACAAGTGCTTTGCCGGCCTTTAAGGTAAGAGTAAGTAGAAGAAACAGCGCACGTGATAGCACACAGCCTTACTGGACACCAGCATTGAAAGGCTTGGAGTCAGAGCATGCACCGTCAACAACGACCTTGATGCTGTTGTCTGTGAGAAAACTGGTAATCTAGTTGCAAAGCTTCTTGGGAAGCCCATAGGAAGGAAGCTTTGCAAGAAGCGCTTTGTGCCAGACCCGATCCAAAGCCTTCGCCATGTCCAACCTACATGTAGTCTCGATCGTCTGTACCCACCGGTGAGTCAAGTATACGAGAAGTTCACCAGCTGATTGACCCCGACGAAAGCCGTATTGTCGGTTATTGAGGAGTTAATAGTTTTCTAAGTACCCGGAAAGCTGGCAGTTGATGATGGATTTCATATCTATCTTAGAGAACAAGGAGGTTATCGCTATGGGTCTCTAGTTGGATGGATCCAAAGCTGTCTTCCCTCAGACAAAGTCACAAAGACAAAAGCACTATGGGAGAGATTCTATCGAGCTTACTCGATTTATGAACATCGAGGGAAAGAAGCGCTTTAAGCACTGACCTACGACATTTCTCCTATGTGCAGGGGTGTAGAGGATGTCTTACAGAAATTCCCCTTGACAACTTTGGCAAGAGGCCAAATGCACGAGTTCCGGAAGGAGACTCACCAGTCTCTCACCACTTCTGCCGGTGCGCTCTCACTACTTCACCCTGGCAATTACTCTTTTGTTGGACCTGGAGGTGAAGTTTAATTCCTTTCTTAATGTGCTGGTTTAACACTAACATTAACATTCCTGCTTTAGGTGAGACATCGCTTAACAAGTTTGATCGAACCATTGCTAGCATTAGCCACCGGTGGGAATTAGGGAAAAAGCCTTGCCTTCTTGGGTAGGACGCAAAGAAGGTTCACATACCATTCCAGTCTGCCGACCTAAGTTCCAAACACCGCGTATAGCACAGTACTACCTAATCAGATGAGATGAACAGTAACGGCATGTCGCTTTCCGCTTATGGCATTCGCCTAGGCATTGATACCAGTTATGTCAACTAAATGCCAAGGCAAAATCGTTAACAGATCTCCCCGCATGATCGGTTTTGCGTGAACCAAGCCATTCGGTATGATAGGTATTAAAGTCGACACAAATCACGATCTCTGCAGACGGGACCTGTTGGAGCATAGAGTCTGTAGCCATGGGAACATCGTTGACGAGTCAGTCCGTTTTGGCATTACGCTATGGGATCTGTAAAGGTATGCATAGACGCGGGGATGGTCGTCGCTGTATACACGATGAGATTGAGATACTGTAAGAGTATAAGGAGCAGCCTGGGCGTCCACGTTCTGGTGTATTGTGTACTGAGCGTGGATGCAAAGGGGTGGATTCTTCAACGCCGGCGCAGCTTTTATCTCTTTGTTATCGGCGCTATCATTGGGTGTTAGGGGTATTCAACATCACTAAATTCGGCGAAATGCAATGCAAGCGTTGCTTCACAACCGGTTTTCTTTGAGGTTGTAGTATCGCATCGGTCGAGCCGGTACGTGCCTCAGCATGGCTCTCACACGGTAAAAAATATTTCAATATAAGTCCTCCCTTTGCATATTTCTATCACAACTCATTTACCAAAACGATATATCAATTTCCGATAGTTGTTAAACATTAAAATGGTGATTATTTTCATTATAATACACGCACTCTTACTTTATGGCTGTGCAGCTTGCTTCTTGTTTAATGATTCATGAAATTCTAATGAACATTCAAGAAATATGAATAAATATAGTTATTACCCCTGTCATCCGCAAATTTATGATTTCTAAATGCTGATGAAAGAATGCGAAGTTGAATACACATGCACATAAAGCTATTTTCATTAAAGTGATTGGATTATTCAACTCTATTGCACGCTGTTAAATAAATGGTATTTGATTAATAAGACACTGACATTCATTTGACAGTGATTATGTTGTAATGCTATTAAGGTTTGGACATATATTATGTTTAGAGTAGAATAGGGCTACCCCATTTCTTCCTAGTGGGTGGCGTAAAAGGCTACTAACGAATTGGATTGTTATATAGATAAATTATTTTTGTGTATTTTAAACAAACATTTTTTTAACTCGTAGGTTCTGAAACTATACAGGCACTGGCAGTATTGACCAGTAAAACTCTAAAGCTTGAGATCCCTTTGTAAATTTGACCAATACTAACAAAAAAAAAAATTACAGCAAGCAATCATTCACATATATTTAGACATTAAATAGGAGACGAAATGTTTGTCATAGTACTTAACCGACTTTATGCGCGGTTCTATTAAAGCAAACTCAAACCTTTTAGTAGCATAATAAGAAATAAAAGCTGTAAGTAGCGTAACTAAGACGCATTAGGGTTGGTTTCGATTTGAAAAACTAATTATATAATCCTATTATATTTAACGATTTGATGGCAGCATCTGATCTGATCCGATAAGCCTGTGATATTATTGGTCTTGGCACAATAAAATTCCCTTACTTTGTAAGCTAACTAGTCTTTACTTTGAGATATTTTATCGATACTTAAACATCAAAGAAAGACCCAACATTATATGTACGAATTAACTAAGCGTTTGAGTTATGAATTTTAGTAAAGTATTTTATGGGGAGTGCAATGGCCCTTTTAACAGAGTTGTTCTAGCACAGGGGTCAGGGAATCCTTGACAAAGAATGTAGGTACACAACACAGTCATGTCAGTAAACACTTTTTTTGTTTATTTAAATTTATAATTTTGATAGGTGTTAGTTGTTTTTTTTTTGTTATTAGTTTATATTTCAGGTACGTTGATTTAAACTGATATCAGCGGAAATGTATAGAAAAAGTAAGTAAAAAGTAAGGTTGTATATTGGCATACACAACATTGGCGGCCCCTTTTACTCCTTTTCTTCTTATCGTTTTGATGTCAAATTCAAATTGTTGCAGTCCAAAACTTGGCCAATTTAACTTTTTTATTTACTAATTTCATTACCCTATTTATCGACAACTTTATATACATTATGTATGTGTAAAGGTGGACTTAATGGCTACTAAGCGGCGGGCGGGTAGCTTATTTTATACACATATATAATGTTCGAATGAAATGGATTCTAAAATACATTGTCATGTGCAAGCTTTTAGTGAATTCTGGAATCTAATTGACCAAGAGATCACATACCTTTTTCTTAAATTCGAAACGGTTGGTGGACATCCTTATTTCTAGAGGATAGATATAAGAAAAGCAAATTATACACTAAACGATGATTTCTATCATGTTAGAGGACAAGAAGCGAAAGTAGGTGAAGATGGGAGTGACAAAAAGTATAAGGGGAAGTCTATGCTCGCTGATTGCGGCGCAGGCGAATAGGTAACTATTTTAATTAATTAAACAAAAAGCAGACACGTGGTCATACTTTCGATGTATGTATATGTTTCAAGTTTTAGTTGTGGGAGCAGGAAATTCTTAAGACGTTCGCGGATTTCATCAATTGTTTGCGATGTCTTTCGCCCTTGTCTGTGAATATCTTTAGGTATTTCGGAATATAGGTTGTACACAGACTGAACATGTTAAGTAACGATATAAATAAATAAAGAAAATAATAAACTAAATATTATTTCGTCTTGAGCGACGCCAATGTAGAGATCGCACTAACTCAATAACTGTTCAACACGAAACCCCTGCTGTCGACCATGAAAACATGTGCAAAATCATTTCAGTGCTTCTGACAAAATCCATAATAGAAGTGATTACAATATAGTTGTATTTCCCGAAATGAGTGAGATTTCCGGAGGCCCAACTTCACCTCTCCTCTCCTCTCTTCTTCCTCTCCCCACATCCCCCATCACCTTCAAAGGCGGTCAGCGCACTTAGAACTCTTGAGTTGCAGGTGTCCATGGACGGCGGTTGTCATTTAACCATCAGGTGGTCAATTTAGCAGGAGCATAACTTAGAAAAAATTATGACTAAAACTGTATGTATATAACTGGCGTACCTCGCAGACTTGAAAAAAAAAATGTTATATTTGATAGAGTACATACTTATTAAGGAATAATGGAGGCTACCACAACAACGCAAGTGAAACTACGGGAAACCAACGACTAAGTTCTAAGTTCATTACATTTCAATGTATTTTTAAAGTTAATAATAATATTAAAAACATATATACATTTGTCATTTTTTCTCTGTAGTAAAAAAAAAGTTGTAGAACTTTGGAACCAACCAACTGGTTTTAATTTAAGCCGTTCAGAACTTATTACATCTAAACAACACTAGTAACTTGTCTCTATATTATTACTTTAATTATACATTAGTGCAAGTGCGAAGCGCTAAATTATGAGCTAACGGTAAATATAAGTTTATATGTTGTTAATTTTAGAAATACCTTTACATAACTTTTTTTTTAAAACCTGTCCGTAATTTAGTAATTATATCATTTAGAAACGCAATAATTGTTACAATAAAAATAAGTGTCATAACAAGATAAAATATGAAAAGTGTATTTTTGTTTTAAATTTAATAGAGAAAGATAAGTGGATATAAATAATTATAATAGTTCATACGATAGCAAAGAAAATGCTTCGTCACCAAGTGTGACATATGCGACTTGTTAAAAGTATCAAACTCAAGGAGTTTACTAGCAATTACTATTAGGGTGGTAGAGCCATGCTTAGGCACGTAAGGGCCCGCTCAACCGGTACGATACCACGTTCTCACAGAAAACTGGTTGTGAGGCAATGTTTGCGTTGCATTTCACCGACATTAGTAACTTTCCTCTGGCCTCTCTTCATACCCCCCTTCTCCTCTTTCTCCTCCCCACATCACCCACCCCTCATCATTCTCGAATGAGGGCAGCGCACTTACGACTCTCCGACGGACGGACGGTGTCCATGGACGGAGGTTGTCACTTACCATCGGGTGAACCGTCTGTTCGTCTCTCGATGATCGACAAGGCTCAAACTTAGAGTGTTTACTAGTAGCCACTGACAATTTCGACTATCCTCCACGAGGCTCGCCACTGTCATCCGAACTAAACATACCTAAATAAAAAGTTTGATTCCTATACGACAATTATAAAGAGACTAAAATTTACTAATAAAATCAGTTTTGTTAATTACTAGATATTCAAAAGTTAAGCTAATAAAGTGTATATGTTTAATTAAATTAATTAAAAATATAGTCTTGAGCACGGTAATTCGGGTTTGCTGCATGTTAATGGATCGTTATGGTATAAATCAAACAATGTTTCATCTGCTATAGGTGGATATCAGATTTCTAATAGACAAGTTTCTTTATTGATACTCAATGTGTCTGACAAGTCAACGTGCTTAACGAAAGACGCACCACCGACACGAACGCATCCTGTAATTTTAGACATGAATGTAAATAACGTAAGGTTTAAATGTACTCGTGTGTACTCCGAGATTTAAAGATTAAAATAGATTTATCCATTAGCAAGTCGGTGTCTTATTACACTTGAATTAATACAAAACGACTATAACAGGATCTATAATGTAGTCGCCTGATACCAACATCAAAGTTGTCTAACAAAAAGATTAAAAGAGTCGGCGATTGAATAGTCCATTCAGTACAGGCTTTAGTAGTTAAAAAAGTTCTTGTGTTATTCATGCACGCTGTGAGTTAAAAATTTAAAACGTGATCTTAGTAGTTGAAAGGAGAAGAAAATATTGTGTACAGACTTTGTCACAGAGCTCCTAACAATAAGGCTAAAACGCATATTGACAGATAGATTACCAATTGGATTTACACTTGTTCTTGTTTACATAAATTGCTTTTCTAAGACATAGCACACACTATTAGTTCAAGTGCTTGTATTGTCAAATAACAACATTTTTAAACCGATTTCAAAAATGGACTCTTTGTTCGACTGTATGTATTTCTATTTTATGCATGTATCTTAAACGTTGTCTTCGCCATTTATCGACAGATTTATTTTATAGAATAAGCAGGTTTGTTACTGTTTTAGTAGTCTCTAAGAGGTCGCCTAGTGCTTTAGGATCGCAAATTGTACAATTTGACTGTAGTTTTTAGATTTTAATAACTGATGTGCAGTAAAGAGTATTATTATTATTATTATTGTTCTCCGGCGGTGGTCCCATTGTAACATAATCAGGATTTCACCAAGTTATGAATTAGTTTGTAATTTGTATTATAACGAAATCATTATGGTTGATATTTAAATACCACCAAATAGGTTTTAATACACATGTAATACCAAAAACTTGTTTCATATTTTTAACAAACTTGAAAAAGGAAGAGGTTCTCACTTTTAAGTATACTCGTATATCTTAAATTTTATTGTGACGACCGACCGCCCTAGTAAATCTTTGTTAATTAGTTGATTGTACTCAAGGTTGATCCCATTTAAATTTTAAGAATATACTAGGTACTTGTCATTTCTAAGGGTTAAAATTAATAATGTGGAATGTAGATTCGGCGATCATTGTTCCGATAGTCCGTCCGTCCGGCCGTCATTCCACCGGAGTTTTCAGTGGAACTGTGTGTCGGAATCGGACCGACTAAAACCACACAGTGTGCCATGCTGCGCTTAAAATAGGAGTAATCCGGGGACAGCTTTAGTAAGGCATCCGGACCCCTCCTAGCGCTTTTTGCCCGCAAAAGCGCTTACACCACCTTCTGATAACTCTCAATTAGGCAACGTCCGGGCACACCAGGAAGTCGCCTCCTCGCGTCTGGCCTTTATAGCGGGTGGAGGGAAACCCGTCCCGACCACCCACAGCCACACTCAGGGCGGCGATGATGACATGAGGCGCAGGTAAGCGCGCCTCTGCCGCCCGGTTCGCCAGCTTGAATTAGGTCCGAGTGGAGATCGTCCTCTCGGGCCTGCTCCGCCTCCTCCTTCTGCGAGATGATCTCCTCGCAGAAGGTTGCGACCTCAGTAAAATTCCGGTCACTACCGGTCATGGAGCGTATGACGGCCGGTAGCGACAGAGCTTGTCCATTTACTGCAGACAGCAAGCCGGGTAATCCGCAAGCGTATGCTCGGCCGAGTCCTCACTGCAGTGGTGGCAGACGGGACTCAATTCCCTGCTAGCGACTGAATGCAGGTACTTTCTGTAGCAGCCGTGCCCGGAAAGAACCTGCGTCAGTCGAAAGGAAAGGGTCCCGTGTTGCAGCCCTGCCCACTCGACGATGACCGGCTGGAGCGCCTCCACGGTGGCTAAGCCAGCACGTGGAGCATCCAGCCGGCATAGTAGCTCGGCGAGCGGACTCACGCCACTCACGTACCTCTTCGGGTGGGGGCCGATTGCCGCTACCCGCCGGGAAATCAGTCGTCCGCCGATATACTTCGGCGAGCACTTCCACCTCCAAGTCCCACGGGGGAGTTCCGGCCAAAGCGCACGCCGCCTCCGTGGACACGGTGCGGTAACCGCGTATGGCTCTAACCGCCATGACTAGCTGAGGGCGCTAAAGGCGTACCCTATTCTGGGCGGTCAGAGCCTCCGCCCACACCGGTGCACCGTATAGTGCCATTGACCGGACAATCTCCGTGTACAGTCGTCTTGTAGCAACGCTGGGTCCACCAAAGTTGGGCAAAAGTCGCCCAAGGGCGGACGCAGCGCTGACCAAACTTGGAGCCAGCTGCAGGAAGTGCTCGTCGAAGCGCCATCACCAATTTACCCCCCAATGAAAGGGCCTTCTGGGTAATAAAAGGGCCTTTCATCTAAGGCCACCCGCAACCCTAGCGCCTCGATGCGCCCGACCACCAGTGAGGCTCCTCTGGTGGCCAAGCGTGCCGCCTCTTCAAAGTTCGCCCCTTGGGCTGTGACCAGTGTGTCATCGGCGTAACAGATTATACCTAGCCCAGGGAGGAAGACAACTCGAAGGGCCGAGTCGTACCCCATGTTCCACTGGAGTGGTCCAAGGACAGACCCCTTCGGAATACCGCACGACATGGACTGATGACTCAAATGTCCCTCTCGATCCTCGTACACGACGGTACGCTCCTCCAAATAGTTTCCCTGATGCAGCTGAATGGCAGACTATTAAAAGCGTTGGCTATGTCCAAAGACACCGCCAACAGCACGCCGCTACAGCTCACTACCTACACACTACACTACCGGTTACGGCCCTCTTGCGCATTACAGCACCGATCGTCGAACGCCCCGCTCGGAAACCAAATTGGGGGTCCGACAAATAGGGGCCGACCTCGCTCAGGTGCCGGACGATGACGACGCCGATCGACCTCGACCAACACCTTAATAGTCTTTGGTTAGATAGCTGGATCAAGGGACTGATGCAAAAGGCAGTTCTCGACAAGACCCGTACTGAGAGGGGGTTCCTGTCTTTGGATGTCAATGATCTACCATTTTTATATTTTTAAATATATTCGTTTGTTTCTTAAATTTAAGATTATAATTTATATGCTGTTTAAGTGAAATAAAGGGTATAATATTTTACTACTATTACTATTTTACTTCTACATATAATAATATTTTACTGTCCCATAAAAGTTGCAAAGTTTCCACAAAATTATTATTCTTTTTTACAAATAGTATAGCTTCTGCTAGAATAAACCGTGTATTTCAGTACACAGTGGCTCCTACTCTTAATACATGACAAATAGAGTAACTACAAAAGAAGTAAACATCAGTGTTTGTTAAATTAACGTAGTATCATTTGTAGCATTTATTTCTGTTTTTTATTCTTTAAAATAAAAGTTTTCTTTTAATATGGGGGGACAGATGAACAGACGGGTCACCTGATGGTAAGTAACAACCACGGCCCATATACAAATGAAGCTAAAAAGTCATAAGTGCCTCTTCTGCCTTTGAGGGTGATGATGAAAGCAGGTGGTATCTACCACCTGCTTTCATCATCACTGTGTAAAGTGGAATTCTATAAGAGTTGCTAATAAACATCGAGTAAAAACATTATTGAAAGATTGTGGCATGTATTATATATGCGTGTATGTGTATTATGTGTTTGCCTGTGACTGTATGTGGAAGTTATAATTCTATTCAGGTATTATCAGTAGGTTTACAACTTCATTGTAAGAAATTTTGTTCAGGCAACCTGTTAAAGATTTTTTGACAGCGGTTTTACTGAAAGGATAGGTTTTTAATTTCTCTTATTATACTAATCTTATTAACTGTAAATATATGGACCCAAAACTGGTAAGAATCTGCGAATTCATGAGGTTCTTGGTTTTCAATTTCAATCGCACTCTTCATACATTTTGCTTTTTACTGGCAAAGTTGGATTGTATTCCAATAGAGTGTTGTCCTACCACAATACTTATTAGAAAAAGTTAACACACCGTAAGAACTTCACAAAACTCGTGAAGCCTCCAGATTTGTTTAAGTTAATATGAGTTATTTTCAATACTTTTGGCATATTTTGTTAATGTCGCTCTAATGTTGTAGTCATCAAAACCTCTCGTATGCATTATAGAGTGAGATTTCAAATCGTAGTCGTTAAATTTACTGTTATAATTTAAACCTTGGTACGTAACTTTGATAGACTATAATTTTATAACAAATTTTACTAATGGTGGGTTGGCTAGACCCCAAGGTATCTTATATTATACGTACATTACTAGTCTTTAAACTATGAGAACCACTTAGAAATACTTCATTGCTATTAGTGTCATTACTGATGCCAGAAGGTAGTAATTGTCTTCTATATACAGCCAGACAAACCAGATAAACGAAGAAAAATATATTGAGATTACTGTAATTTAGACAATTGTGACTGTGAACGTAACGTACGTGGTAAGTTGAATAAGTGCAAAATGTGATAGTCTGGTGTGTGTACTATAAATAGCTTGCAATCGTACTGTTTAATGGAAACATTAATTATACTAACATAGTTATAAGTAAATAAGAATAAGAAAACAATACTTATAGTTAATTAAAAAGGTCAGAAGTACTTGAAACCGGTGCTTGCATGAAACGTTTAATAACAGTGAAGGCAGCTCATGAGGTAATGGTGGCTAGCTCGTCCTATGGTGGAATGATATCTACACCTACCTGGAATTTAAATGAAACCATTACTTCGATTTAGTTTTTATGTTCAGAATATCATTTTTGGTATCTCTCAAAAGCAAAATTAAAAAAATCAATCTTCATAAATTCATCTTGTTATGGAGTTTCTCTAATTCTGGACGATTTTGTAAATTGTATGCCAAGTTGTAGAACTAATAAATTGGCATACACTTTATATCAGCGTCCAGATGTTTATAAACATTCGCAGCCCCTATAGCGCCTAGTAAAAAACTATGTTAAAACATCCTAAAATAAAAAAAAAATACCTATCAATATATGAACTTATCTTGTCGATACTACCTACCTAAGCATTTAGCTTAGCTGAAGGCCTAATAGGAATAAAATCAAATGTTAGACCCACGATGCTAATATTCTTTAACCAAAAACTATACAGCGCACTTACGGCTCTTCAGTTGCAGATGTTCATGTGCGATGGTAGTCGCTTTCCTTCAGGTGACCTGTCTGTTCATCTATACACCTATAACATAGAATAAAAAATATATTCTCCACAAATGTTGTCCATCGACCAGCACGTGAAATATTAATTATTATATTTGAAACAAACAGTAAGGAACTAAGTAATAATTTGCAGCTTGTAAAACATGAACAAGCTGGTTAAGATTATAAAGTAAACAGATCATGTTTGCCCGTGATCCGAGTGATATCATCCAAGATGTTTCTTGATAGCACACGACCGTGTGACGTCACTGAAGGTTGTAAATATTTGCTGATCACGACTTCTGCGTTCTTAGTTTGTGGTGTATCACTTTTGTGTAAACCATTTGTATAAATCTGCAATAATCTTCATTTATTATTTATCTACTTCCTATGGCAATGATGTCGGTTTCCTACCGGAGTGTACTACATACCTAGAGGTGTGCAGAGAACAGTATAATAATACTATTAACTTAAAAAAAAGACGAGGTACTCGTACTCGAGTTGTTTTTAGTGTATACCGATTTTTTGGCAGCAACTTTAAATTTAAAAAGGTATGTTGTTATTGTTTGTCTTATTTCTCCCGTAGTTACACTAATAATTACGTAGTAAATTGTACATAACTTAAAAACAATTAGGGATGAAACACGCTTTCCTGGGGTATAGGACTCTAGCGACGGTATGGCTAAGGCATAGGTCTTGTAATCAAATTTGTGTAAGTTTGAAATATTTGTCCTGTGTTACATGCATCAAAAATATAATTCCCGTCCAGATTCGAAACCCATATTTCGTCTACATATTTATATTTAAGTCTTACTTAGTAAGGCGAATCTTTTGTCTTTTACTACTTGACTTTTGTTATTGTACTAATTATCTGGAACTAAGAAAAGTCATATGGCAAATCATATAAACATATTCCTAACAATTCACTGCTCTAGTTACTAAATCTATACGGACATACATATTTCATTCACAGTACTGAATCTTTGACCTGCCCCCTATGTAGCATAGCACGCGATACTAGTTTAAATAGTGACGTAATCCTATTTCTTCTTTACACCATGAGTTTTTTGATTATCACGATCACGATTCAAGTTCATTAAAAGACTGTTAGCTGTTCTGACATCAAATAAATTCTGTTGTAATTATTATATATTCATTTGATGCGTCTATGATTCTAAAAGTGACGAGGCCATAATTTTTTGCAATTCATTAATATAGTGGGTTTGTTTTAAACGCTTAAACTTACTAAAAAAATGCGTAAACATTTAGTAGTAGTAGTAGTAGTATTTTGACTTGAATCCGTTTCGAATATATAATAGATATACTTATTATGTTTTAAAATATATATTTTTTACCAAGACAACCCCATTATTTTGATAATCTAATCCGTCTTTAATAGTATTGATTTTGATAATCTTTTATTGATTTAATCTGAGATTATGGATAATCTTTGTCATAATATTTTTGTCCATATAAATATTTCTTCTAATAACATTTATGGAACGTAAGATGATAAATTAAATGTTGAATTATTTTTGAAAAAATATATATTATATAGATTTTTCGGTTTTTTTATTCTGGTGATGGTACACATTTCTTAATATTCTATAAATTTTCTTGTCATTTTCAAAAGATATCATTTTAATTTTTTTATGTGTACATTTTCGGAAAAATCTGTGTATGCCAGCAACATTTTTCGCACTAAATACCTGTGTTTCATTTATGTCAGCCCTCTCTCTTCCAAGCAATAAGTTTTACAATGTATTTGTTTTTTAGATATCAATCTTCAGTTTCAAAGTATGATTTCTGTATTAAAAATCACGATTTTTTCTAAAATTGTTAGCGCCTTACGTTACGGTCAGCAAAATTACCCTTATACATGACCACGCCTTTCTGAATAGTTAGATCCGACAGGTATTGAAGGACTTCCTTCAGTCCATCGCGTCAGTATATTTAAAGGGCTGGTCCTGGATGCTTGAAGTCGACAGTAAATTTGTATACTTAGTACACTTTTAATTTTAAAATTCGACTATTGTTATATTATGTATTAAAAACAATTTACTTTAATGGCTACTAAGAATAAATTACATTATAAAAACCGCCAACATAATACATGTACGAATGTATAGGTGCATATGTGTAAAGAAAGAAATAGTTCAGTGCCTTTATCTTCCTTTGTTGTTAATGGATTATCTTCACCAGATTAGTAGTTATTTAAGTTTTAATTATGCAACATTTTCTGCTTACTGTTTTTAAGAATACTAGGCCTCAAGTTATTACGAATATTTAAAAAACGAGGTAAATATGACTCATGGATTTTTAAATAAAATAGAATTTGGTTCCTCATGACCTTCGGATCTTTGCATAGAACGATAATTTTAGTTTGAAATGTACAGTAATTCTGTCACACTATTAGTAGGCGTTTTATTCTATTTATCAACGCTTGTATTTTTTTGTCGTTTCCCGTTATGATGACAATTGTTATCAGCAATGTAAATTAATTAGGTCGACAGTTTCACAGATATTTTTTATAGTTTGCACTTTGACTGCACTAATGGCGCAGTGGTTTAAGTAGTCACCTCGCAACTACGTTAGCGAGCTGTGTTGTGGGTTCGATCCCCTCACAGGACAACACTTTATGTAAATCTATTAAGATCAAATATGTTAAAGTATATACTATAACATTACGATAATTAACCTGAAAGTAAATATAATATAAACGAAATCTTATTTTTGGGAAATATCTATTACAGTGTACAAATATGAACAAAAGTATATATAGAACCTTAAATTCATTGTTACATTCTTTCTAGTACAGCGATGCGATCCTAAACATTGTCGTAACTGGGTAATACACTGTCAGTTGTTTATCAATATGAGCTTTATATACATTATTATATTATTTTTCAAGCGTTACTAGAGATGGTTGACATGATGACATGTGTAATATGGTGATATGATATACCTCAGTATAGATTGACAATAACACCAACTTCACAATATTTACTTTAAGAAATATGAAAGTGATGTCCAATATGGCATTTCAAGTACTTTATAGGATGTTCTTGATTAGGGCTGCCTAACATAAAAAAAAAGTTAGTTCAGAAAATGGCCACGGCCATGAATTTCTTGACAAATTATACTGCGGGTACTTTTATGGCATCACTTTACTTTTCAAGGACTATTAGGACTATTAAAATCAGTGTAATGGTTTCATTTATTTTATTATATCTGTACTTACTTTTAACTTAGGAACTGACAATGTAAACAAAATGGCCGATTCTTCTCGTGTGACGATATCGATATCATAGGATTTATCTATGTAATGGTTATATGGAGGTATCCAGGTTGGCCCTCGTAGTTAATGATTCTCTATAAAAATATTTTTTATTTCTGATGCAATGAATCAACAATGTATAAGGTTATTAATCGTTCGTGACGGTAAACAAAACGTGACGAGAGGATCATTCAATCTTACGTATTGTATGAAATATCTTATGAGCTCTCAGCCCAGTCACGTTACAAATATTTTGAAGACTGCTCATTTACTATTATTTAGTCGTTTAATTATTGCCTTTAGAACTACATATGTAGGAAGTGCTTGTGTTCAGCTGAGGTTTGTATCGTTAATACGCTTTAAAGGTTATTAATAAGAATGTATATTAACTGTTTAAGAGTGATTAGTTCAATAAAGAATAAAAATAATGTGTTTCATTTTTCGAACTTTCTTCCATCGATAAAAAAGGGAATAAGACTCATAGCATATTAAAATAAGAATGCTAAAGGGGGTAGGAAGAAACTAGCTAATAATGACAAGATTCGGAAAACGGAGGACTGAGAAATTACTATAAACCACATTTGTAGAGGTCGAGCAGTGAACTGCAAAATCATATCAAATCTGCGATGACGGAATTTTATTAACTATATCTGTGAGTAACTATGTCTATGAGCAAGAAGCCTTTGAACACGCTCAACCGCTGCTTGTGCCTTTTATTAAATAGCTTTTAATGATTCACGCTTTAACGATTTAATAGCTAGTAGTTAACCTCTTGAGTTTGAAGTCATTTAGTTTTGTTTTAAAGAGCCATTGCTGTGTGTGTGCCGCAAAAGTAAGGCCATGCTTAAGCACGAATGGGCCGGCTCGGCCGGTGCGATACCAAGGCCTCACAGAAAACCGGTGGGGCGCTTGCGTTGCATTTGCCCGAAATGAGTGCGGTTTCCGGAGGCAAAACTCCTCCCCTCTTTACTCTTCCCTCACCACCCTCTCCTTTTCCTCTTACCTCACCCCCCTCTCCTCTTTCCCATCTCCTCATCCCTCCTCTCTTTTTTCCCCTCCCCACATCCCCCATCCCACATCACCTTTAAAGGCGGGCAGCGCACTTACGACTCTTGAGTTGCAGGTGTCCATGGACGGCGGTTGTCACTTACCATCAGGTGACCGGTCTGTTCGTCTGTTCAACAATTGCAAAAAAAAGAAGAGTACCAAGAAATAGGATTACTGAACGAAAAATTTATAAAAACTATATATATTCCATTGCAAAGCGTTTGAAAAATTAACCAGGAAGTTACATGTATACATATACATGTAACTTCCTGGTTAATTTCTTAGATACATATCTAAGAAGAGAAATGCGATATAATACGAATTTTAATAGTGTTGTTATTTCTTTCTTTCTTTTCACACGAAAAGATATACTATTTATTGACTGTATGTAGTATATAGTAAATAGATGGTACTTACGAATGAAAGCACAGTTACAAAGCAATACATACATATATGTCCGTATAGATTAGTTTTATATTATTCTACACAAAACGTGTATAGCAACTAGGAGATGATGTAATAAAAATATACTGACGTTTTGTGAGCGGAAACTTATGATAGCAAACACAGAACGTGGTCCTACTCGCCTGTAATGAAGCGCTGGCAAATATTCTTGCTCTATGCAACGGTATGGGACCGTGAAACTTACGAAAATTATGTTAATTTGCACACCAAAATGCTTGAATAGAAAAGTGTACCCATAGCATCATGGTGTGTTTAGTTACTATCGGTACTGCAGGCTAGTACCTTAAATTCGATAACGTAAAAGAAAACAGAAGAAAGAATACATTTTATTTTCCACTCACACAAAAGTAGAAGTCAGCATTGCCAAGATCTTCTACATAGATATAATGAGCAACAACGTTTTGTCATACCTACTGAGATATGACGAAGAGATTGACTGGAGTTTTGCTGTTACTTTCAGTGGCTCTTGAGCCGTTTATACCTAAGTTCCCAAACTCGAGGAGTTTACTGTTAGGGACCGAAGATTGTCACTATCCACCTCCTGCCTTCATACTCAGATAAACTCCAAGATACCAAAAAATGCTACTGTCATTCAAACTACATACACATATGAAGTTTCATTTATGATTACGACATTTAGATGTAGGTTATAATTGACATCCAGTTACTATGCCGATGCTGTTTTTAAATACTTAATTGCTTTATATATACATTGATACAGTGTTAAGTATTAAATGTATACGCTTCACTACTAAAAACGTTAAACAGGTTAAAAGTACGATAACTATTAAAGATATTATTACTTTAAGTGTACATTGTACTAGTGCCGGAATAACGGCAATTGTGGGCCTGCCCTAATTACGTAAATTGAACTAAATTATAAAAGGTAAGCAAAAGGTATATATATTTTCAGGTAAAAATGTACCTATGGATATATATAAAGAAAGGGAGAACCGTAGTCTTACGGTAAACCTCAGTATTCTTATTTATTGTTGTTCACTCATAATAGACAGTTAATACCTATACCTTGGGAACATATCTAATTTACTCGTGTTTTAAGAGCGTTTTCTAGGAAATTTTATGAGTCTAGTGAATCTTAGCTAAGTGCTTTACACATACGTAGTTTATAGGCATTAGTCAATTAATTAGCCCACTGTAGTCTACTGTTGGACATACTGCGCCATAGCACCCGCTCCTCAATAGTGCGTGAAGGCTGCTTATATTTTTAATACAATTTCACTATTCAATCTCCAGCTTTTACTTTTTAACTGCTATTAAAATGAAACCTGAATTATAAGCAGTACTAAAAATAAAAACGTATAGCCCGTCCTTATTACTCGTGAGTGCCCTTTACCTCATGCGGTGAATAAAAGAGGCTCCCTGGTTTGATTTCTCGTGGGAAACGAAGGCCTTAGCCTGGAACTAAAAATGGTAGTCTATATTTGTCTCTTTAATAGTTATACTACGATTTCACGCAGCCCGACTGCGTAAGTAATTACTATTGGCAATATAGTTTTATATCTTATTTCGAACTACGCTTCAGAAAATGTTATAAGGTAGTGTACATCATTTCATAATAATACAGTACTTAATAATTTTGTTAAGATTTTTGTACTATTTTTTTTTCTACACATTACGTTCCACAGTCATTAGCAGCACAATAAGCAGGAAGGTGTTTTTTTTTACTTTTATTTGCGTCAACCCTAAACATTATTATTACTAATATTAAATAACGTTGTAAGCCGGAATACCTAATTTAAAAGTTCTCCTAAAATTAAAACAAAGAAAATCATGGATTGCAATTGCTGACAATTTACAGTACCTACCCGGTGAGCAGGTCAACTTGTGCAACATAATTTATAAGAAAAACTATGTAAATTAAAGACCCTGACGATGTATTGGTATCTTAAGGGTCAATCTAAACTCAAATACTAGGTCTAGGTTTTGAGCTTAAAATGCTCAGTGCTCTCTCATACAATTAGACCTGATTATCAAAAGTGCTGGGCAAGGCATTACAACTTATAAAAATGAGAACTTCTAAAATTATAGAAGCGAACGACAATGTATATAAGATATATGGTTTTGCGGAAGTCTCTAGTTCGGAGCTACACCTATACCATACTAGTTCTGGACCAGACGGGGGCCCTTTATCAAGAAGTTAAGGGACCTGCTACGTCGGTGTCAAGCGTCACACAGTCTGTATCCGAGGTTTTAAATACACTGATATAGGAATGGATGTCTCTCAGGGACACAAAAGAGGAGGGTTATAGGGTTTAGGCTAATTCAGAAAGAGTAGTGTTTCCAAGGGATAGGAAAAAATCTTTTAATATGTATATTTTCTAAAATACGAGGATTAATGATGCCTAAAATAATAATATCATGAATATCATATTTATAAAATGAAGAATTAAAAAAGAATCGAAGATTGACGACATCAGAAATGAATTATATGCAGTTCTTTGCTGTTTTTATTCGAGTCATTGGCCTGTTATTGGTAGCTCCACACAACTTAAAAAATTCAGAATATATTTACCCTGGTTAATAATGTAGGTATATATGACAAAAAATTCTCGTGGAGGTCATCGTCCTAATACACATCAAATACTACAACAATAAAAAAGAGTAAAAGATGGAAAAACATATTGAAAACACACTATAAAAGCCATACTTTCAAAATTCATTTCCATCAAATCTGTACTAGCATCTGACTCCCTCTCTAACTGATCACCATGCATTTCATATACGATAACCTTAACTAATCCTTCTTATACGTGATTTAAAATCAAATTTATTACCGTACTTACCATATATATAATGGCGTTATTTGTTCCACTCTTCGGTCAAGTCTCATCATGTCAAATGAACAGCTCAGACCGAATCTAATCAAATACTTGATGAAAAAATGTCGTCGATCAACACCTACACTTAAATTGAGTATATAGTAAAATTGATTCCAAAACTGTGACGTCTGAGGGTTCCGTACAAAGAAACTGTTAATTAAAAATGAATTAATTTTTGATTATTATTATCTGTTCTTATGATTTTAATGGCGTTGGAAAGGAGACAAGTATTTTACTATTAAGCTTAGTAAATAGTCTTGTATTAATTATTTTATGTATCGCCCATATCCCTGAAGGGGTAGGAAAAGGTGTATAAATCACCCACATTGTGCCAATTATAATTTGGTCCCACGGCAAGCCTATTGCAGTTAATCGGGCACTTTAGTCATTAATGATAAGAAAATGCGAGTATATTTCGAAGGAAAGGTGTAACAGAGATAAGAAAGAACAAGGGAAGGCGTTCGAAGGAAAAGCATATAGGCTTAAATGGATGGACTGGGAAGTGTGAAGAATGGCTCAAAGATGGCAGGGTCGCATACCTGTAACTCAAACTGTCACCATGAGGTCCGAGAATTCTTGCACTTTTTATTGTAATTCAAACTAATACTTTCTTAATATTTACACATAAAGTTGGTTGTTATATATTTATTCAATTAAATATCCCGCCGATTGTTTTTAATCCTTTGCTTCTTTTCTTTATCTTAAAGCTTCTGGAGCTAAAATATCAAAAGGGTTTGCTACTTAACAAATCAAAAGATGCAGTGTATTTGTATGTGTTTTTTTAAAGAAATACTAGCAATGTGGATCGCACATTACTAGTATTTCTTTATGACGGTAGTGTACTGTGCGGGGTTTGAACCCGCAACTACTTGATCGCAAATCCGACGCCTCAGCCATCACGCTACCGGCGCTTAATGTTAATCTATTGTGACACCAACAATAACGTTAATAATCTAAATCTTATTAAAATATGTTGTAGTAATTTATCACATACAGCTTGCATTCTAAAGCTTCCGAGAATCGCGCACGTAAAATTACGTCGCGACATACCTTTCTTTCGAGGTCAGCGACCGTTTTTGACATTATCACTATCGACAACTAGAAAAGTGAATGGTTAGTAGAGTATTTTTTGTAAATTAGAAATACCGACGTTTATGTAACACATGAAGATAATTGTTTGTAAGCTTTTCTTATAACATTTTGCTAACTAGAAGATGTGCAGAAATAAAAAAAAAATGTGTGATAAGTTAATATCTATTTTACGTGGAAATGTCAATATGGGCTACACTCATCAAGTACAAATAATGATGATGACCGACTATGATACGAAAGTCTATAAAAAAGAAAACATTTTTTTAGTTGACAGTATTATGGTGGAAATTTTGCAGGAGATCTCTCGTATAGGGTAAATTAAAACTATAGCGTAGAACATAGAGATTATGTTCTACGTTAGAGTATCGTAGAAGATGTCAAATCTGAGTCAGCTTTTAGTTTGTTTTAGCTAAAGAAACCGATTTCATCAGTATCTCTGTAGACCTTCCCGTACTTACATTTGCTATCGAATACGATTTGAAGGTTAAATTTACAAGATATTCCAACATATGTCACAAGTAAATTAGCATTAAAAAGATATTTACATACGTATACATAAATACTCACATGTCAAATATACTGTGCAATCCTATATTAAAATGAATTAGTTAATGATACGTTATTTTTAAAAGAGATACATATAAAGAGAGTTTAAAAAAATTGAGGCTGGAAAAGCAACATTTTTTGGTAACCACTTTTTGTGAATGTTGCCCATTTAATCTATTGCCGATTTCAGCATCAATATTAATCTGATAATATGTATATCTAATTTTATAGCAGACATTAAAACAAACTTAATTAAATTGTTCACGGTCTTACGACATACATAAGACCTAAATTCAACAATTGAATCTTCAACATCGTAGATGTTTTATAACGATTAGTTTTCATGAGAATGCATCAAGTTCTTACATAAGTTTAGAGCAAACGGTACATGCAGCTTTTTATCTTATTGTTATTGTGTCTACGATAAACATTAAAGTTGTTGGTTTGATTTACAGCTTGCTAGTTTTGTTATAATTGTCTAGGAAATTTATCTTCAAATATTAAATTTAGTATTATTTATAGTGAATTATCCTCCCTGATGAAAATAACATTAAACCTGAACCAAATATATATTTTTCGATATTTAAGTACTAACTATTTTTATTTGTATATTTGATTCTATCATGAACAAGGATTTCATGAATCGAATCATGAACTCTAAAAAACAAGGCGCCGCATTTGCCTTGTCATAACGAGTAGCGGTCGGGCGTAAAAAAACCGTCCAGTTAGACGCAAGGCAACGAACTGGTGAATGGCGGCACATAAAAAAATCTGGAGTAAGGAAAAGATACACATAGTTAATGCCAAAACTATTCAAGGTAGTACAGATTACGGTACTCTACATTCGGATAACGAATTAAATTTAACCAATAAGATACTTTAAAGATAAAATGTATCAGTCACTATGCCTGGTGAATACCAAATTGCGTTCCAATATATTACTTACCGTAAATTTACGGAACTATCTACTAGCAATTTGATGAGATAACAAAGTCGAGGTGCGGTCAATAGATCAATAAAAGCTAAACATATATTGGCAGTTATACGAGCCGAACTGTAATGATCGGTGCCTAAAACAACGTGTAGGCTTACTTATTGGTGTAGTGAAAAGCTAGAATAAAGTTTGAATATGCACTATCTGTGTTAGAAAAGTCAATTAAACAACAGATTATTTTTCTATAAGACATTTTCTATAGAGAGAAGCTTTAGTGAGCATACTCACTGTTATTAAAAACATTTCGTTAGGCCAATTAGTCAACGAAATGTTTGTTTGATAACTACTTAAAGAGGCAATGTATAAGGGGGATCTGTGACAGCTCTTGTGTGCCAATCATTTTTAACGCGTGGAAATCCCCACGAGTTATCACGTTACCGAGGACGGTTAGGTGTGGTGGTATGTCAGACTCGAACCGACTAAAAAAAGGTGTTCCATCACACAGTCTTATTGCCAGGGCCTCAGGGTAAACCCCTTGAAATTAAATCCCTTTTGCACCCCGGCAGGCCTCGCTGGCCTTTTTATTTGTGTGGAAACCCCCTAATATGACATAACTTTTACCGTGACAGAGCCATGCTTAGGCACGAATGGGCCAGCTCGACTGGTGCGATACCACGGCTTTACAGAAAACCGGTTGTGAAGTAACGCTTCTATTGCATTTCCCCGAAATTAGTGAGGTTTCCGGGGGCCCAACTCCCACTCTCCTCTTTCCCTTCCCCTCACCCTCCCTCTCCTCTTTCCCCTCACCGCATTCCCGCATCACTCATCAAGCTCAAACTCGGGCAGAGCACTTACGACTCTCGAGTTGCAGGTGCCCATGAAGTGACCTGTCTGTCCCCCTATAGTATAAAAATAAATAAATGAATAGACATTTATTTCAATGTACCTGAGGTAAACGTTTATTCATTATAGTTTTAAAAATTTATTTATTTATTGGACATTGAAATGTAACTTGGCTATGAGTAACAGCGATTTTTGTACCTCACAGCTTCGAGCTACGTCACGTTTCGTACGAAGTAACTCTAACCCCATATCCTCTAGAGGTTCTTGGATGATTAGAACGTACAACCAGTATAGATAGTAGTTACTTCTGGCCTCAAGAGTGTTTACAGGTAACATAAACATTTTATTATTAGATGAGCCGTGTGCTAAACTAGTTGTAAGAACAGTATGTATTTTTTACTTGTTTATTTTTTTACAAAGTGTTTTTCAGTGTCTGGAGCAAAAACAGAATAGAAAAACAACATGTAGTTTCTGTTCTGTGGTAGGCGAAGACCTAGTTTATTTTTCTGTTACAATAGGTATGCATGCTATGTTTGCATAGTTTCATAATCATCGGTTGTTCTTTTTAACATTTATAATATTATATTATATATAGTTAGGATAAGAAGAATTGCAGAAAGCCTTTAAATAAGTTAAGCTAGATATTTACTAAATCATTTTGAATTCACAACCACATATCGCTTATTATTAAGTAATTGATAGGAGAGAATGATAAACATTTCAAGCTTCGAGAATGTATGATGTATTATTACAATAAACCGCAAATGGCATAATATGAAAATGACTGTGACTATAAAATTCCCAACATCGTTATAACAGTCATAGATAAAGTCAATGGCTTGTAACATAACAGAAACAAGCTTAGTGGGTTACTGTTATAAAAATCTAAATCATTTTAAGAAAAGAGTTATCTATATAGTAGTGAAAGTTTATGGTTATCGATATTGATAGCTGTCGATTGATAAATGGCCTCCTATGTTTTTGTAACTAAAAAATAGTCGTGTATTAATCATAGGAGAACGGTCAAATACAGCTGGTTAAAGAAAAAAACATTAGATAATCATTCTAAAAGCAGCTAAAATTTCATGCAATATGATTTTTCTATAATTGCAATTCTGTAAGTTTAAGCCTTGAACTGTCTATACTGACTGAGGCGAAGCCAAAAGAATTTCCGAACGGCTAAACAAATTTTCTTAAATTATAGGTAACAATAATTCCGGTCATGACTTAGTCACTTAATAGACTTATAGTGCTTTTCGCCCCGAAGATTACACACTGCCATCTATAACTGATGTTTTTAACATAACTAAAGTGAAAGACGTAAAAATTCTATTCACCGTATAGTCTAACAGTAATAAAAGTAGTTCTACAATTGTCCAGGATGTAACTTAATAACTACCTTCTTATATAACAGTTATTATAACACATCACTCGTTATAAATTGTAACGAATTATCCGATAACTATAAATATACTTATATGCACTCACACCACATTTTAGCAATTATAATTTGATCCTGTTAACGTAACAGCAAGACAAACCTACTGATCAAGGTCAACCGGGTATTTTGGGAATTTAAAGAAGGATAATTGGGAGTATATGGATGGGTGCGTATGAAGGAAAGACAGTAAAAGGACACACCCAAAATATCCGTATAAACAATAGCTCGAGAAGGTCAGGGTGGCATACCAATAACTCGAACTGGTTCTTGGGTCCCCCCAAGACCCAGTTCGATTCAAGAGGGTCGTTCCAAGACCTATAAATTAAAATATAAAAAAAAACGAGAAGGCTCTTCAAATAGAATTAATTTCAAGATGCCTTATTAAGGGTGGGCGTTATATGACGTGTGATGTTTAAATGGTTCTTTGAATTAAGGTATATTCTTTACTTACCTATCATGCTCTTCCATTTACCTACTTGCTAGAACGATATTTGCCTAAGATTTGTTACTAAATAATACTTACGATGAACTCGCCTCTCATTCCACTGCCCTGTTGCACACATCGTTACCGAGTGAAGTTATAAGCAAGACATTTAAGTATCCGTCTTTTCTATTTTTAATAGTCTTTTAAATTTAGTGTGATATTTAGCTTTTTCTCTAATTATTTCTTGAAATTGAAAATAAGGAGTATAGATAGATAGATAGATAGAATACTCTTTATTTGTACACCATTCTTACAGTTAAATACAATAGATACAGTACAAGTGTCAACTATATAATGTACAAATGGCGGCCTTATTGCTATATGCAATCTCTTCCAGCAACCTTATAATGGATTATAATCATTCGGAGAGACAGAGGTAGTTGGAGGATCACTTCAATATTTAAATGAAAACTATACTCACATATGTTCAAATATAAAACTTGTATAAAAAACGAAACATATTTATGTACAACATATAACATACATACTAATACAAATACAGATAAACATACATACTAACACACATACAGATAAAAATACATACATACGCATATGAATATATACAACAATACATACATACATACCATTAATATGAAAGTAATAGATACCAGATAACAGAACTAAATTGATAAATAATAGTCATGAACCATTTTCTTAAAAATATTTAATGATTCCGCTTGCCTAATGTTCTTTGGCAACGCATTCTACAAGCGTACAGCTTCAACAGTGAAAGATTTGTCATAAAATCTTGTGGAATGCAATGGCATCTCCAGTCTCAAATTTTCCGATGACCTTAGATATTTGTCATGTGTGTCATGAAGGAACTTGAACCGTTCTTTGAGATAAAAAGGGGCTTTAGGATTGAATAAGATGTTATAAAGAAAAGTTAGAATGTGAGTATTCCGGCGAAAACGAATTGGAAGCCACTTGAGCTTTTGACGGAACTCAGAAACGTGATCATATTTTCGTAGCCCAAATATAAATCTTATACAAACATTTTGAAGTCGCTCAAGCTTATTAAGTTGTACTTCAGTGAGATTCAGATAGCTGTCATCGGCATAGTCAATAATTGGAAGAAGATGCGATTGTGCAAGTGCAACCTTAGTGGCAGTTGGAAGAAAATTGCGTAGCCTTCGTAGAGACCCTGCTGAAGCAAAGACCTTGCGGCTGACTTCTTGCAGCTGTGTACCTCAAGATAAGGTACTATCCATATAGATTCCTAAGTTTTTGACAGTATTGCTGATTTTTAAAGTTCTGCCGTTAAACTTAATTTGGGGCAGTTGTGACCAGTCAATCCTTGAAACCAACATAGGACTGCCAATAACACATACCTGAGTTTTTAAGGGATTAACTTGGAGTTCATAATGTTGACTCCATTGGACAATGTGTGATAGGTCGGCGTTGACTATGTTAATGGCTTCCGATAACATGTTAAGTAGTAGTAGAATGAACGTAATTGTTTGGAAATGGAGTTTATAAAAATAGCGAAAAGTAAAGGAGATAGAACGCCACCCTGCGGTACACCAGCAGAAATACCACACCAAGAAGAGACCGAGTCTTCAATGCGTATACGCTGTCGGCGACCAGACAGGTAACTATGAAACCAATCAACTGCCCTTGGAGATATGCCAAGAGACCGCAATATACTAATAAGAATCTGAAAATCTACAGTATTAAAGGCGTTACTGAAATCAAGTAATGTAAGTACTGTAATATTTCAGGCATCCATGCCTAGTCTAATATCGTCTGTGATGTGAACCAGTGCAGAAGTCGTGCTGTAACCAGGGCGAAAGCCAGATTGGAAGGGGTTTAGTAGGGAATTCTTGGACAAAAAGTTACTGAGTTGAGAGTGAATAAGACGTTCGACGACTTTGGAAAGGAAAGGTAAAATGGATACTGGACGGTAATCAGAAAAGGAAGAGGGTTTTCCTTTTTTTGGTAGAGGAGTCAGTTGAGCGTCTTTCCAGGCAGTTGGAAAAACACCACTTGAGAGGGAGGAATTCAGGATATTACATAAAATGGGTAGGATTTCGTCAAGGATAGGGAGTATCATTTTTCGGCTGATACAGTCACTTCCTACTGCATTTGACGAAATTTCTAATATAGTCTTCTTAACATCACAATCTGACAGCTGATCAAATACAAAAGGAGTATAGTTGGGAGTTGGGATAGAAGAAATATGTCTAAGCGTATTAGCTTTAATTGTCTTATTAAAATTAGACGAAGAAGAGAAATGTTTATTAAGTGAATTGATATCAATATTTTTAGGAATAAAGTCCTGGCGCGACTTTCCAACTCCCAATGTTCTTAGAAATTTCCAGACTTTGGCTGGGTCTCCGTTCTCTACGGAAGATGGATATGTTGGCGTTGTGCATGTACAAATATTCGTCATAAAACTCCAATTTATCGTCCTTTCACATTCCAAGTAGACTAGCAGCATTGCTACGCCTTGCAGCTAATTCTGTGCCGTGCAAAAGAAAGCCAGCTTACTTGTCACGAGTGTAGATTGGTCTCTTAGCTAGTTCCTTATAAAAGGAACCAGCAGTCGAACTCCATAAACCTCTCATCTCAACCAAGCGGGTCCATAACTCTTAAAATTTATTAAACTCGGATCGGTATACACAAACAAAATCCTTTTCCCATCCATTTATATGAGTGCACTACCATGCATACACACCTACGCCGTACACTTACTGGGGTGTTTCATTCATCTCGGTTTAGGCATACAGGTGTCTGTATGTAATTAAGTAATTTTGGCCCGGATACTATACTATGTACCAATGCGGATATGACACCTTAGGATATCGCAGTAATAAACTGCAGACATCGACATAAGAATTATTATTGTTATTCTTTCTATTTCACTTAATACATACACATAAATTGCAATTTTAAATATACCAAATAAATACAAAATACATTTAAAAATATATAAAATAGTAGACCACCGTCATCGGGTACAGGGACCAAGAGACCGGTGGTTAGGGCTCCAACGATAGCAACCGCCTGACAATGGGGGCCGTGTCGAGGAGAACTGCCTTCTGGATCAGTTCCTTGATCCAGCTATCTAAATAGAGCCTCTTAACGTGTTGATCAAGACTCTTGGCTGTCAATCCGTGAACAGATATGACTATCGCAACGATCATTGTTGCGAATAAAAAATAAATAAATTATATTTTAATATAGATTGATAATACTTTATTCGTAAACAATTTTAGAATATTATACATAGGTACATATGCCATAAGATTATTTACAAAAGGCGGAATTATTGCTCAAAGCAATTTCTACCAGGCAACCTTGGGATGGACCAAAATAATGTGGAGTAATAGTGGTAGTTGAAGGTGTATTTCGATTTGTGAACTGCTACTAAAACACAAAATATACATACATATATTCTGTTTATTTAGTCAAACTTATCTCCCTTACATATATCCATATAATAACATATAAATAAACATATCGTGCACGAAGCTAAATAATATACATACATACGTACTTGCATAAATATTATTTATATATTTTGTTTGTTTATCTTTTCAACTATCACACGATTATCGTCTTTCGCCGTATGAGGAACATTTATTATTGTTATTACTTTTACTATACATACGTTGTGTTACTTCAGTTAAAATTAAAACAAGTCATAAATAAAATAAGAATAATGAAACACTACACCAATATCCAGAATAACTAATGTACGGTAGTAACCTTTATTAAAATCTTTAGTGCTCGTAATAAAAAATATGTCTATTCGAAAAATAGTACTATAAAATAAGTAATAATGGTGGTGAATAATATTTAACTGATGGTTAGTTGTACAACCACGTAGTATACATATGTATATGATATATTGTTAACCATAGGTACAATAATAAACAATACAATAATATCATCATCATCATACATCATATTACAAAACAGATAAATTCTAAGTTTATATCTTTTTTATATGGTAGCCGGTTTTCTGTGAGGCCGTGGTAGTCTCTCTCCGGTCGGCCTATACCTGCCGAAGCATAGCTCTCCCAAAACTTATGTAAGTATTAAATGCATCTACATACCAAGAAAGCCGCGATTTGACAAAAATGTCTAGCTATTTTATATGTATACATGTTTATAAATCTAAAATGGCACTAATATTCAAGATGATATTGTTTAATAGAATCAAATTAAGAAACCTGTGGCTATTAAGTATATAATTCCGTGTTACAATACATATTGCAGTTAACAATGCTCATTGGCCAAATTAAGTATATTCTCATACGAGTAAGTATCCATGAACTATCATGAACAATGGACGTTATGATGCTCTGTGACAACAGATGAGTTACAAAATTGTACGCAACTACATACGGAGAAAAGAACGAGTCCAATATTTTGAAATAGTGAGCGGTGCATTGTCGAGGTTTCTTTCATATTTGATATTAATCGCTACAATTACCTCTGCTGGATTTACTGTTAGAGAGGCTTGTTACAACCAATTTGTGATCCATCGCAAAATAGGGGCTTACGATAAGCAAAACAGCCGAGATGTCAGTCGTAATTGAATGAATGAGATTTATCGTTAGTTTCAATATGTCATTCTAATGTTACTTTTGGTATCTAAATCACGAAGGCGGAAGCGCAAGTAAATTGGGGTCGATTCTGTGGTCGTAATGACGTTTTGGCGTGTAATGTTTGACCTATAGTTATATATGTACCTTTGTAATATTTAGTGATGTAGCACTTACATTTTTAGTGTTGCATTCAACTTATGTTGTTTTTTTTAATGTACTCGGTTTTTTATGCAGGAATGATGCAAGGAGCGTTCGGTGAGCTCTACTTGTAATGGCACACAATTAACTTGGCCGAGAAATAGCCACTTAGTAAATAGTAGACTAATAGTTTTAAGATTCATGCATTACAACCAATTTATCGTTTTATATTTACATTTGAAATAATAAAAGAAATAAATTTCTATAAAGTGCCATAGGGTGGAGACCTGATGTCCTGAAAAACAGGCCTAGAGCTTCTTTAGTCATCAGTCTCTGTCTCTAACTTTTATTGTAGTTGCGTAAATCATTGGGAGAAGTATAAATATATTATTATTATTATTATTTCATTTCAAAATAAGACAGATGTAAATGTAAATATGGTGCCCGCCGCGCCCCTATGGTAAGCGGTTACTGATATATAGAAAACTTGCACAAAAAAAAGTGCTACTTCATTAAATCTTGTCATAAGCGTTGCCAATATCGGTGAATAGTTCTGAATTCTACGTTAAAACATTATTTTGTAGTAATTTTACGTATCTCTTTAGTACACCTATTCTTTTGAAGAAAGACACGTTTTAGTAAAGATTCATTCATTCATTAACATCAATCTGATATAAACGACAATCTATACTTATATAGTAAAAATGAAGAATTTTCATTCGTTTGTTGAAACGGGCTCTTCTGTGAAAGTACATATCAGTTAGATTTGCAAAATTGTTTCTTCTTATGTTTTGGATAGAGTATTTATTAAAAAATAATATATGCTAAAAAATTGCAGGCTATGAGTCTTAGGAGCGGAGCAGTCATCATAAGCTTAGCTGAAATTGCGGAGAACGGATATTCTGAAATAAAATTCAAGAGCACTCAAAAAAGTAAGGGGGGTTCATCTTGTTTTTATTAATGGGGGACATCGCCATCATCGTCCAGTCCATTGCTGGAGGAGCGTACATCAATATAAAAACGAATAGATATTTTCGTTATTACACTAAGCACAATCACTTAACCGATAAGATTTAACAGTAAATATCTGTGGTCATATGACTGAAGTCATTAACATTAAGCTTACGTACTTCACGCACAATCTTGATATGACACTAAATTGATGTAAAGGTGTTTGACCTCTTGGTCTAGTGGTTAGTGACTCGGCTGTTTCGGTAAGTACTAAGTACTTGTGCCGCATACGCCAGGAGCCTACGTCTGCGTGCCAATACTGTGGAGGCTGTCATGAGGATACTGCTCTCCACACGCTAGTCCAGCAGCTCAGCATGGGCGCGACAGCGACACGACCTCGTGATAGCTATTGGTGTTGGAAGCCTCTGATGATGTGCCCGTGATGTTGGCCACAGAGGTGGTGGAACGGGCAAGGGAGAGGACAAGCACTCTGACGTGTGTCTGACTGTGACTGTGGCGTGACGTACGTGTTCCATGCACGCCTATCTAATGTAAGGTAAGGCCCCCATACTCCAAAGCGTGTTTGCCTGCTAGTCAGGTGGCCAAGGTCTGCTTGGGTTCCCGGATGCATCCTTTTGAGGGTATCCTGGTCCCTAGCAACAGAAGCTCTCGTGACGGAACACCGTGTGGTTTTAGCCGACATACCACCTCAGCGTCAGCTCCGACGCGGTGACGACCCGCGGGGTATCCACACTAAAAAAACAAAGTAGTTAGTGACTGATTGCTGAAGCGGAGATCGTGGGTTCAATTCTCACAAGTGTGATCCAAATAGTTGTCCCGAGTCTGGGTGCTTTTTGTGTCCATTGATTAAATGTTTGTAAACCCCCCGCGACATATGAATTATTCCTAAAGCGGGATTTGGGCTTTAAAAGAAAAAATATAGTAAACTACTAACAACTATATAATATAAATAAGATCAGAACGGAAATGTATAAATAATTATATTTGTTTCGATTCATTGTTTCAAAGAATAAACATATTAACAAGGAGTGTCAACTCTTTTGTTTTGAAGTTTACTTACACGTAGTAAATTTTATTGATGAAAAAGTAATTGTGAACATGAATACCTTTTGTTTATATGAATGTCTATTGTCGTATATAATCGTTAGTAGGTTAAAATTAATATTGAGAATCGGCTGAATTAATATGTACCATAGCTTAACATAGATTGAAAGTTTATGTCATAGATGAACTAGTTAATATTCTACTTATAGGGTAAAAAAAAAGTAGAGTATAATAGGACAGTTAAAAAGTGTCACTCTGAGGCAGAAGGGGCCAGATGAAAATTTGAACCTGTATAGAAGGTACACAGTTCAGTTTCGTACCACTTTTTATAATCGGCAGTTGTTTTTTGTTGTTATGTTTGAATTGGTTCCAGCCACCACTTTTATTATCATTGTTTGCTGCTGATTGTTTCCTTTTAATATTTACTTTTTATTGCAGATAGCTCTGATTGTATAATAAAAACTCATTTAACTAAAACTACCTACTTAATTAAAACTAACTCAAACTATTCCTACAGGATCACACACACGTCACTATAATATTCTTTAAATAAAGTCTCTTCATTGCATTGTCAACCTTATTAAAAGATTCCGATGTATTGTTGACATCCTCTGCTTAAATACATACATTACCTACACTGTACTGTTTACTTACATTAATACACATGAATTCGCTTGCCATTGCTTAGATAACTTTAGAGCTATGGTGGTATCTACCGCAAGATCTCAAAGTGTAATTTTAAATGGCAGAAGAATCCTAGGAATCCTTATAATGAAAGGAAATCTATGGATCACACCAATAATTATCTCAGGTCATTTTTTTTTGGTATTGCCTATGTAAGACAAAAGTCATAATATAAGTGTACCTACACCGATTTATAATAATAATATAACACTAACTAACTTAAAAATTATTTCATTTCGCCTTAATCAATCATACTTTTTTTTTCAATTCCCAACCCCTTCAAATATTTCCATAAAAGTATTGACTGAAATAGATACACAAATGATTAAATATCGGATAATAAACAAACAAACTATTTAATCCAATTGGAGAATCGTTTATTTTTATATCCTTAACAAAATTTTCATTCTTTCTAAGAGCTATATTTAAAAAACAGATTTTAAAACTCGAATTGAACAAGAGACAATCAAAGCTGAGAAATCTGAGCACAAAATACCGTTATTCTTTACTGCTGCCGAGGTCAGCTGATAGCCGCTCTGTAGAGAAATTGATGTCTGGTCAAAACTAGTTAGATTATAATCCAACCCTGACTGCATAAATGTATATAAAACTGCGGAATTAAAATAACGCGTGAAAATCTAAGTTACGTTATATTACGCTAATTACATAAACGATATATAAAATCTTCATGGCCATCACTTCGCTCGCTTATAAGTGTAATACTGCGCAAAAAAAAAACAAGCTCAATGTCAGCAATCGAACCTTACTACTAAACAATAATGTGAACCGCTGTCACCGACACACTTAAAACGTTACAAAGTATTTTATAATTATGATCTTACGTTATGTAACTGATTAACCTCTGAAATCACAGACAAGTCACGGCTGTACCCAATTTAGTTTCAGTACGAATTAGAAACTTCCTCAAATAGTATTATCTACATTCTTGAAATATTATATGTTTTCTTTGTTGAACACGATAATCAATACACATAAACATTTATTAGTTGTGCTTGAGTTTTTAAGAATGGTTTGAATTTAAAGTAGAAAATCTAAACTAGGATCGCTTTAAATTTAATTTTCGCAACGTTAAATATTAAAAATAAAATAAATGTAACGATTAACAAAGACGTTGAACAAGCATATAATATTAATATATTGACCTTGTTAGTTTTGGACTACTAAAGTATTGATTTGGCTTTTTATCTAAATACTAAAGTATTGATTTAGTGTAATGCTATATCACATTTAATGAAAATATACTTTTGATTTATCCGTTTCATGGTAGTCATTCATTTAGCGTTAAGAAAGATATTTAGTCACTAATTGTATTTTTGGGTTATTTACTGAAAAATTCAATTTTTTGAAGTATTGTTTTAGTAGAATGACATGAGTAGAATAATATATAATAGAGTCGTATAAGGGTATAAACCCAACTAGTCTACCTTCCTTATGTAAGAAATTGACCACCTGTATCATAACTGATCTATGATCACAACGCCTCGTCTATTGTGTACGAGATAAACACACATTGTTTTATTCTTGCTTGCACCAATGCCGAGTCAGTTCAGTGATGGTACTGAGTGTGCTAATTACTTAAAACCGGTAACGTGAAACACGTTTTGTAACGCCGAGGACAATTTTGGTTGCATCAACAGTGACCGAGGACGCCAACGCAAAATGACACACGACTTGTGACAGAACAATTAGAGTTTGTAAGTGATTGTCATGTGAGCAATGACAACTGCCCCCGCCCGAAGAAGTTAGCGTGTGGTGTGAAGCCACTCGTCGAGCCACAACGGTTCGTTGATCGTCCCACCTCTGGAGACTCTAAGCATTTGCTGCCGTGGTGGCTTTCCAACCAGTCATCGTCTAATGGGCAGGGCGGCAGCATGTAACCCTTTCTTTCCGACTGACGCAAGGGTTCCAGATACGGCTGCTTCAAGAAGTCGAGTCTTCAGTAGTCGGTCGCTACGAGGGAAATGAGTCCCGTCTGTCAACACTGCGACTGTAGTGAGGATTCGGCTTAGCATATGCTTGCGGATTGCCTGCTTGTGCATCGCAGCTTCGGGCCCTCGCAGCGGTCGGAGAGGATCTGTCTTAGAAGGTTGCCTTCTTCGAGGACGTTATCTCGCAGTAGGGAGGGGATGAGCGGGCCCGGAAAGATAACTTCCACTCGAACCCGATGATTCACAGCTGGCGAACCGGGTGGAGGAGGCGCGCCTACTAACGCCTCATGCCGTCCTGAGTGTGGCTGTGGGTAGTCGGGACGGGTTTTCCCCTCCACCTACTAGTGGGCAGTCGCGAGGAAGTGACATCCACGTGTGTCGGGACGCCTGCCTTATTGATAGGTTACCCGGAGGTGGTGCCTACATAGGACGGTAACTGGTGAGATGTCTTACAGTAATACAGTAAAAACATTTAAAAAAATAAAGCCAACTTAATAATAAAACAGGAATTACATGTTTAAGAAACAATACCACATAATATAACCTCTATTACAAATATACCTTCCCCAAATGTATACTTATATACTTCGTTTGATAGCTTGTAAAGAAAAGTTTAAAAGACAAGAGTTGACAGACAGCAAACTATAATCGAATTCGAAATCGGCTTTGGCAATCAATTATAACTTGGTGCAGTGAAGGCAAACGTCGTGATTAAATCTGATACAGCGGTGTTCTTAATATTTCATAAGCCCGCCAACGTTTGCACTAGTCTGCCACGGTGAACAATCCACCACTCTAAAGAATGTTTTTACGATAAACAGTAAGAGGGACTCATATTATTATTGTTAATACAAAACCTAAGTCAAAAAATATTTGTATATGAGAAGAGTCAGACAACAGCTTTCTTCATAAACATCCTGTTACTCTACCGGTTTTATTTGTGGTTCTTTCTAAAGATACCTACAACAAATCGACTAAAAATAATCAGAGAAATAGTTTCACAAACGGCTTTAAAGCCCTCATATTTAAGTAAACGTTTTCTAATAGCACTAACTAATTAAGGTCTTCTTAGTCCTTTACTGTCGTTAGTTTCCCTTTGCGTTTAGTTGACTTTTATTTCTTTTGGAGTTGCTTTTAAAATACAGACACTTGACTTTGTTTTATATAAGCCTACCATAATGACTCCACTCTAACTGATGAAAAACAACAAGTGGAGTTTAATAGTGGTGGTCTAGATCCTCATTGCAAATGTAGTCAATGCAGCATGGTAACCCACACTACGGTAGACGCCATTAGAAAAAAATTAAGAGAAAAATAAATTTGTAGCACATACAATTGTAGGCAATTATTGAGTTATTAATAAAACAGCTTTTTTATAGTATAGCGGGGCAAATAAGCAGAAGAGTCATCTGATGGTAGGTGACTACCACCGCTTAAAATGGAGATGGGAAGGAGGAGAGAGAGGGAGGGGGCCCGTTTTTTATGCGTGCGGTAACCCCTTTGGGCCGTCATCTCATCGGAGTTTTCGTTGGAAAGGTGTGTTGGAAAGCATGGCTCTCCCACATCTTCTCTGTTATTTAATACTAATGTCAACTACTGAATATGTGAATTACGACAAGAGGAACTTTCTGAAATTGTGAAAGACCTACGTTGGAACGGTAATTAAAAACCAATCGTTTTACTTATATTATATCGTACATGTGTTTACTAGACAAGTTATTGTTCAAATGAAGATATCATTTGGTATGATTACTGCAATATATAAAGCGACTTTGTGATAAATGTAACTTTTAGAAGTTGAGTTTATTGCATTTAAACAAATTTATGGCACTATACTTGAACACTGAACAGTGATATGCAATGTTAACGACACCTAATATGTAAATAGCTTTCAGTGTTTATAAAAAAGAAATACCGACGATATAATAGGTTATTTCTAAGTCATTCTAGTAATTAAATCATGCATCAATTTTATGAAAATTTTATAAACTGTTCTTTTATACTTATATATGTTTTTAGTTATAAGCAGTTGAGCCTTAACTAAATAGTTTTCTCATTATCACATTACCATCACTTTACTACATCTATTCAGTATAATCTTGTTGAGTCTGACTCATGAGAATTAGCTCACTTTGTATTAATTATCTCGAGTATACGTAGGTAAACGGAAATTTTGCTCCATTTATAAAACCGTTTAATATTACAAAATTAGTAAGAATTCACGTACGGACTAATTTCAGAATATAGTTAGAGACTGAATCAAAACGAATAAAGTCATTTGTTTGTGAATAAACAAATTTCTTTCCGTATTTTCAATTGAGAAACTTGTGTTTTATTGTTTTTACTGTCGTTAAAAAGGTTTAAAGGTTTTTCGCCAATTGTAATGTATTCAAAATATTAAAACTAACTAAATGAACATAACCTCGAGGTAATCATCGAAGAGTTTCACTAGATAAGGCCGTTCTAACCAAATTTTTGTTCTGTCATTGGTATTACATATTCGACTCTCTCTTGGACTATGACTGCTGTTGTATCATAAAGGTGAATTTGTATGAACTTTTCACCCATAATTATTATGTTTCCTGGGGATTGTATAGAAGAAAAAATAAATAAATACATTCGGAAAGATTCATATCGGTTCGAAAGTTGGAAGTTGGCTAAATTTGACAATCAAGTTTTTCTAAATAGTTGGTTACAGGTGAAGCTAATTAAAGCGTGTTTAAAGTAAACTACATTGTATTGTATTAATACTACATTGTATTGAATCTTAAAAAGGGTGGCGTTACTGTAAGATACTGGAGAATCATTTCTACCAAATTAGTTTAAATATACCTTAAACAGAAGGATCTAAAATTCTGGCAGATAAACCTTTGCTACCGCGCTGAGAGCACATATGTAGCGGGGCAAGTTTTATGGTTGAGAAATGGTTAAAATGGAAAAAAACTGAGAATGGTAAACATTAGTAAATTAAGGTAAGAATGGTAAATGGTACTGATTTCGAGACCGGTTGATCTTGGTTGATCGCGAAACGATTAAACTTATATATTATAGATACTTCAGTATATCCATACATATCCTTTTGAAAATATCGCCGAAGTCAGAGGCACATCAAAAGCCATTACCACATTATCTGACTATAATTTAGTCTTGATAACGTAATTATAGCTATTGCTGTCAACTGAGCACTTTAGGAATCACACTTTAAAATTTTGAAGTAAAGAAAGAAAAAGAAACGATAGAAGGGAAGGTAAGGGATATTTCTTATAGGGATGGGTTGGAGAGTGTATGCAAGTAGGTCAATAGGTCATGCAGGTCATTGTTGCATACCATGTAACTCATACTGCCTGATGACGGATTTTCTAAGCACACCAACCTCCTCTTTGACTTGACCTTTATAATATTATTGTCACAAATAAAGAGGTTTTCTTCTGAAACATACTTTGTTACACGCGGTCACTGGTAACAAAAACCTAAATTTGAACTCAATAGAGTGTCACGTTATAAACACCAGATGGCCAAAACAGCTAATTTTCAATTTCTTGAATTATTTATTACGAAACTGTAAAATGTCTCTATATGCTATGATTGTAATAACAATTGTATCCTTGTCCCCATTCGTTGTATTCGTATTTTATGCTAATAAATTGTTTGATTTATGCTTCTGTGGTTATGAATACAATTATGGTTATTTAGTAATTGACGAGCAACTGTGTAACCAATGGTATTTATATCATTATTGTCTTGATAGCTATGGCACTGACACTTTGACAAGCTGATAGGATGAACAAAAAGATGATGAACACACACTTCACAGACTCGCACGATGCTGGTGCTTATAGTAAACATCTCTTTAACTAGCCAAGATACGTGGAATAAAGTCCAAACGCATTATATTACATACATACATTGTTTAATTTATGTTTATTTTCAGCCAATATTTGTGAACATTAGGTGTGACCCGGACCTGCAGCAAGTATGAGAGCATGCTTATGACAAGCTTAGTAATTTTTATACGAACCAGATTTAATGCTCTCGACTAGTAGTATAGTATAAGTATAATTGGACCACCATGTATACAGAAAAAAAATCTCTTCGGAAGCAAAATTAAACACCTAATGAATAAAATACGGCTTATTTAAATGTTATGTTATTTAAACAGATTAAAGTTGATTATTATTAAAAAAGAGTCCTCACTAATATTATAAATGCAAAAGTGTATAAATGTATCTTTGGTACGATCATCATGAAATTAGCAAACCTACATGTTGTCAAGGGTACAGAAAAGGGGCCATTACCTACCTATCATCAAAAAGTATCTACTAAATAACTTTAATGGTCGGAGATTCGTGAGGAAACTAACTAAATCTACTGATATAAAATATAGACTTAATGCAGGAAAGAGAAAAAGATGAGAACATCTAGAAACTATAATTCCAATTAGATAGATGGTTCTTTGTGTGGGTAACGTAAATATAGTCAACAGAAACCTCTAATAACAATGCAAGGATGAATAAAAAAGGATATCCATGACAAGGTAAATTTATAAAGATTTTCCTAACACTGTAAGGTTATTTATTATTACCTTGCATCGCAAATAGGTAAATTATTAGTATTATTGATGTTGTTGAGAAATAAAAATAAAAACTCACTAAATAATTTTTTAGGCTATATCATAGTTATAATTACCTTATTTTGTAAGAGTCAGTTTCGATATGCCACATTAAAGATGTGTGTTGTATAAGAGGCAACCTTTCCTTCGCGTCTAAGTACCTACAATATACTAATCCAGTTTATGTATGTACATATACAATGTAAATATTAGTATGGTCATTCTAAGATTACTCTTTTAACTTCCTAAATATAAGACAACTATCACAATGTGAAAACGTGTATTAGTCGTTAACACTAAATTGTAAGTCGTAGAAGTAACAATATATTGTCACTAGATGGCGCTCTCGTGATTTAATGAGAATCGTAACGAAGACGATGAAGCATATCAAAATTAAATTGTGTGTAAGTATTTTCTAAGAAACACTTTAAATACTTTATACTATTTAGCCTCCTTTCGGTAGTTGCCAAGGATATTATATTTATTATATAATAATCCAGTTAAGCGTTCCAAGTACATAATAAAATTAAGACATTCATAGTAAAAAGTACATACATATCGCATTGTCTATGTGGTAGACAAAATGTGGGTGTTAATTAAGCCTCTGCCAAATCCTTCGGGGCTACAGGTCTGAGTGTATTACGTAAATCGTTACGTAATAGGGTTAAGCCTACTGCCGTCAACTTGTCACTTTAGGAATTAAAATTCGAAAATGTTGAAGTAAACAGGGAAAGAGATTATAGAGAGTGAAGGAATGGATACTCCTTATACAGATGCACTGGGGAGTGTAAGCAATAGCTCAAGCGAGTCACAGTCGCATTCCTAAAAGACTTCATAGCCTCAGCAAGTGTACCGTAAGTAATCGAGTTTACGTTAAACGGACTGGTTTGATTGACATCGCTAACAATTAATAATTAACTTTAAAAAAGTTAATCATGAAATTTAAATCTTATCTGCTTTTCTCATAAATGCCATTGTCAGAACCTAACCAACCACCTAACTCTAATCTTGAAATACATAATTTCCAATAAGAATCAAGAAGAAATCGGTTGGCGTGATATTGAGTTATTCGTTCATTTGTCGCGCACGCGACTTATATGGTTTTCTCATGGGTGCCGGTGTAAATACTGGATCAAATTGAAATGGGACCCCACGAGAAGCACCAGCTTTCAAAAAAAAAAAATCACAATCAAGGTAACAAACATAAAAAAAGTCTTATTGAGAACCTCCTCTTTATTTGAAGACGGTTGAAAATAATGATAAAAAAATAATGAAATGCCAAGATATATGACAAACGATGAATAAACAACACCATCTAGCGAGAGTTATATAACTAGAAGTTGTAAGAAGCTATTTTACTTAACAAATTGCTTTTAATATAAAAATATGTTTTTATATAAATAATTCAAATACTTTACTGATGTAAATATTTTAACGGTGCGTCTGCATTGCAGGCAATCAATGCTTTTTTGCAATTAGCAGAGGCTCGGGTTATTGAAGATCCTACTTTTAAATGTAGTCGGTTTACAGTACTAAAACTTAATCTGTTCACACACGAACTTAGCTTCAATTATGTGTCCCGTTCAACAACCATACCATACCACGTCAGTTAAATCATTACACATAATATTTACCAAAATAAATCACTTTTTATTCGTTCGTCCAATTTTAATCTCGACCCTAATTTAATCTAAAAGCTTGAGTTAAAGAAATACTTAGATCTCCGTGCTGAGGTACGTAACCCAGATTGATGATACTGACATTACTTACACAGGAAAGTAGAGATGTAATTATATAATTATTTTCAATGTACCGTAGCGTGTACTCGTAAGTTTAATGTCTCACTAACGTCGGCCATATTTACATCACCGCAGTCCGTATCTTTTTGTTACTTTTGCGTTCCAACTTTTATCTTCAGACTGAATGTTTAATGGCTGTTCTTTGTGTCTCTAAACGCCTTGCAGGTCTCATTGTCTTGTCAGTCGGTAAGATATACACTTTTCCCCCTGGAGATGCTTTA
The DNA here is from genome assembly GCA_947561695.1 of Tyria jacobaeae. Classification (NCBI taxonomy): domain Eukaryota; kingdom Metazoa; phylum Arthropoda; class Insecta; order Lepidoptera; family Erebidae; genus Tyria; species Tyria jacobaeae. The sequence goes on along the minus strand of OX387208.1, from coordinate 8,867,169 downwards.
GTTCGTATTCCATAGTCCCTAACTTGCATGTCGTACATAAAACTTAAAGGATGTGTAAAACTCAAGTTTTCCGTACAGTTTTAAAACAATAAACTGTGATAATTAGTCAGTTATTGTTATTTTCTTGCCGGATAGTGGGTTTACTTATAGTATATTTGCTATGGGAAAAAAGTTCGACTGATTGAAATTGCCATCCTTGTAATATCGGGAGAGCTTTTATACTATCGCCGTGATGAACAATTTGAAGAATTTATATTCTCATTTTTAATAGAAGGGTCTGAGAGTATTTGATGTACGTTTATTTTATTTCTTATTTATTTAAGCAAATAAAGGGAAACATGACAAGCCAACATACTTATTCTACAATTTATGAACATGCAAAACGTTGTAAGTAGCTATGTGATAAAGAGATATGACGTTATTTACTAAGTTGTGAACAAGGTTAAGGCCGTCTAACGGCTGGTTTAAGCGTGATATTTGATGTTGAGGTCTTAAGAGAACCGACCGTAAAAACACAAGTAAGATCAAGATAATATTTCAAGGTAATTATTTACAAACTCCCCGTGTATATCATAACATCACGCTTGCAGTATTTTGTATTATTGCAGGGGTTTAATTAACTATAATTATTACATTAACTACTTATAATTAATAAATTAACTATAAGCTATCAATGAAACAAGACACTTATAACAACAAAGTACTATGTAACGTTCATAGTGTTTACTTATATGAGTATAATTAAGTTAATGATGGGAATTTAAAAATTATGAATACAATAAAATATATAGATAGCCATGAGGCTAGGGTTTTAAACTTACAACAAACGGAAGGACAATACTTAATCCTATCAGGAATTTGAATTGGTAATTAAATATTCTGTAGTTCTCTCTAAAAAAAAATTATGAATAGATAAAAATGTAGAACAAACAGAAGGACAGAAGGACAATAATTAAACCTTTTTTTTATGCGATAGGGGGCACGAGCAGACGGGTCACCTGATGGTAAGTGACTACCGCCGCCCATGGACACCCGCAACTCAAGAGTCACAAGTGCGTTGCCGGCCTTTTAGGTAGGAGTAATCGATTTATAATATAACCTTTTCTTGAAGGTTATATTATAAATCGACTCTTCAGTTTTATTTATTTGTATAGATGTATAGATATGATTACAATAGAAGAATATGACCTATATTGATTACCATCTCTATATGTTTCTCACTTCTGTTTTTAAATAAAGTAATAGAAATATTGACGGCACGTCAGCAAGATAATCGTTATTTAACATATAGTTGCGCCATCCGTGCAATACCACTCACAGTACTACTCACACAGAACCGGCTACCATCTTTTAGGTCGCAAAAGACCACTGGACGACGCAAGGTCCGAATCTAAAAGTCGCGTTGTTTGCACAGTGTAAGGAACAAACGGATCAACCGATACGACCGAATTCAGATTGGTATACTAGTCCATTTGTTTTCCTTATAATTTTTCAAACGCGTTCAAACAAACAAACAAACTGTTCAGCTTTATTATAGTAGTATAGATTTAGTGGTAGTATAAGTCCGTGGATCATTATCATTATCACTTTACATAATTTTTAGACAGTATCACCGATTTTCTGTTACCAGTTTATCTTCACCACAAATATTTTTTAGAGTTTTTTTTTTTCATATTTGCTGTCGATAATTAAATCTCTTGCAACAGCAAAAACAATAAAAACCTTAATTTATCGAACGGAAATGTAATAAGGTTAATAGTATTCAAATAAATATTTGCATTCAATTAAATTTGATATGTACTTACGTAGCTTATATTGACAGACAGATTATGAAATTCATGTATTAGCCAATATAAAACCTATTAATTCTAATTACTGGGCGCGTGTGCATATCAGTATAAAAATATGTTTTTATATTGTAGAAATCTACATTTCCAAGTGACATTTCAAAAGACTATATTATTATTCGAAATGAATCAGTTTCACCTTTGAGAGGAATATAATAACAATAATAATAATAACTGATATAGAGGTGATAGACGGATTAGAGCGCCGCGCAATGATAGTTGATATTGTTGTTCCTAATGACGAAAATCTCGTGAAAGTAGAAAAAGATATGCAAATAAAATACTTGGACTTGTCTCACGAGATTGTCGATATGTGGAATATCGACTCGGCGATCATTGTTCTGATAGTCATATCTGCTCACGGATTAATAGCTAAGAGCCTCGACCAACACCTTAAGAGGCTCTCGTTAGATGGTTGGATCATGGTTGGATCAAGGGACTGATGCAGAAGGCAGTTCTCCTTGACACGGCCTGCATTGTCAGGAGGTTGCTATCTTTGGAGCCCTAACCAGTGTCTTGGTCCCTACACCGATGTCAGTGGTCTACTATTTTTATATTTTTAAATGTATTTTTATTTATATGGTATATTTAAAAATGTGATTTATATGTGTATATTAACTTGAATAAAGGGAATAATAAAAATATAATTTATTTTCAGGCTGCATAGGCCCATAGATACCGTAACCGACGATTTTGTTCAGTGGTAGAGCCATGCTTAGGCACGAATGGGCCGGCTCGACCGGTGCGATACCACGGCCTCACAGAAAACCGGTTGTGAAGTAACGCTTGCGTTGCATTTCCCCGTATTGAGTGAGGTTTCCGGAGGCCCACTTCCCCCTCCCCCCTTTTTTCTCCCTCATCTCCTTTCTCCTCTTTCCCATCTCCTCATCCCTCCTCTCTTCTTTCCGCTCCCTGCATCCCCCATCCCTCATCACCCTCAAAGGCGGGCAGCGCACTTGCGACTCTTGAGTTGAAAGTGTCCATAGACGGCGGTGTCACTTACCATCAGGTAACCCGTCTGTTCGTCTGTCCCCCTATAGTATATAAAAATATATATATATATATATTATATATTTATAATTTAATTATATATATATTATATATATATATATATATATATTTTAATATATCCTAAAGTATTAGTGAATATAATTTAAATGTATCTTAGTAGTACTTCACGTCACTTGCAGAGACGCGAGATGAACACCAGGGTTCGGAGCAGCAGTACGCACCTTTAACTTACGAGGGCAAGGGCCACGGAGTAAGTGGCGAAGATTTGCTCAATTTGTGCATTTCAGCGACAGTGATCTGGCACGCATCCAGCTTCCTCTTTGCGTCTGCTCAACTTATCTTGAAAAATACGATGTGTTTCAGCAGGCGGGTGACATCAACCTGGTGAAAGGGGACGGAAGGTAACTTGCGTAAGTCTCTCGCCACAAAGTTCGGTCCGTCGTCAGGATCCGTCTCCTTCAGCAGTGTGATTATGTCTTGCAAGCTTTTCTTTATTCCGCAGCCGAAGAGACACCACCTGGTTGCTTTTATTAAGCAACTCGGACACCATCAACTTAAAAGCTGCAATTTGCATGGCGTACACTTCGTCAATCACGTCCAGCTGTTGTTACAGGAAAGTCAGGAGCTCATTTGCCACAAGTTTGTCACTCATTTACACTAATAATATTCAATCAATCAATCAATTAGCCCAATGTAGTCCACTGCTTGACATAGGCTTGTCTGCGTGGCTGTCAAACTCCATATAATAATATAATATTAATTATACTCGTCCGCCTCGGAGCGCGGCACACACGGGTTTTAAGGGACGTCTATTGCCATCTACTAGGCGAGAAACTCAATTAGGGAGGCAGAAGCGTAATATATACCGATTTTTGCGAAAATTTGATTCCTTGTTCCACTCTTCAATTAGCAATAAAATCGGTTGCCTCTACTTCTTTATAAATATAAGAGTTTATAGTCTAGATGATTCTTTTTATTCTCCAAGTATCACTCTTAAAGACGTCCGACCGATGATAAAGGTTAAACTTTATGTCTTAATTTTTCTTTTGAAATATTAAAAATGGCTATTATTTAGAATAGCAAAAATTACATTTGATTTGTATAAAAAACGAATAAATACGTATAATTCACAACTGTATTGTCTATTACAGAAACTTAACGATGTGTAACTCATAAACATAAAAGTAAACTAAGAAGCATAGTCAAGAAGATGGTGGCATATATTAGTTTAGTTTTTCCAAAGGCAAGGGGAGATAATTTTCATGTCTTGCATGTATAACGTTACGCTAGTTAAAAATATTACATTTATTACATAGTCGATGCATAAAAGAATCCCTTTTCTAACATAACGATAGAAATTTACAACTTGTCATTTACTTCACATAATATTTAATAAAATATGTATTGTACATAAACGACCACCACTCAGTACAAAACCGCTGATATACTTTAAGGTCGTCACTTAATCAATGCAAAAATAGATGTTTTCATTTTCGTTCCTTGTTGCGTTTACTGATTTAGTGCACTAGCTTGCACTAGTACCCTGAAAAGGGCTGAAGAAAAGCCACCATTATTAAACATAAAAACAAGACCAATTTTTAAAATGGTACAAACTTTCTTGAGAAAACAGTTTCAACTGAGAGGCAGACGGATGAACAAAGAAAGTACTTTTTTAGAGAAATAGGACAGTAAAAAGTCTACCTGTCCACATGTATACACTAATTAACGTTATTATTCTAGCCTAGATAATGTCATGTTAAAAATAACTTGACTGGGCCAATCTAGACTCTCTTATTTAATTATATATATTCTTTTAGAACCAAAATTCTGCAACTGTCTCCCTTACTACTTCGATTACGCAATATACATACACATAATAATTCATTGTAATAAAAGTAGGTATATATCAATGATTTGGGTCACCGATTCTTGCAAATTGTGGTTGCTTAATAATTCCATGTTCTCTATTTGCACTGGTAATATCACATCAGCATTGTGCAGTAATTTGATCGTTGAGGTCGTTCTGTCTCGATTTGCTTGCATGCAATTTACGTACATTGGCCTCAAACAATAAGTTGTACCTGCCACATTTGATAATATACGAAGAATAAGATGCTCCATTTAATTGGTGCAGGTCCAGACGTGTGTTTAAAAGTTAATTAGTGATTTAAGTTGCACATTATTTCTTGTAAACCCCTCCAACTGAAAAGACGTTTGATCACCTTATTGTACTAGATTAAATTCAGCTTTTAACAACGCTTGGCTGTTTATGGCTATTGTTTTAAATCCAAAAAACGATATGACATTTTTCCTTTTTTAATTTTGTTGTAATAATGTTATTTCATAAGAATTGGCTTTGCAAATTTTAACCAAAAAAAATATTTACTCTTTATATTACTCTTTTAGTAGCTTTACCTGCTGCGCTTGCATCGAAGGTATTCTTTTGTCTTTTCTGGGGATGATTTTGGATCCCTAACAACTTGTGTACGAAAGTTCATGACTGTCGGCTAAGTAAGGACGTGAACGCTAACAAAGATTATTACATGCTAGTTTATAATACTAACTTAACAGATTTATCTGAATTTATATCCATATTGCACATATTTTATTCTAATTTTTGGCACAATCTTACCCTAGTCAGCACTGTAGTGTAGCAGTCTGAAATGCCTTCTACTGACCCAATATCTGCATCGTTCAACTGTCTTGTAATTATTGTATCATCTAACAATGAAATAGTCCGAAGAAGCCTTATACATCCATTCTTATTCTTGTAACTATTACAGTACACTGTATTTCGATCCGGCACACAGCAGGAGCCCAAGTAAACGAGCTCCAGGGTGTACCAGCTAGTATTTTCAAATCAATTTTCTATGCATAGATTTACTTAGCCAAGACTTAGTTGCGTGATTGCAACTATACTACTTTGATCATGTTAGAATTATTTAGTGTTGTCCTTGTAGTTTATTGACACAGATTCTACTCATTCGAATTTTCCTACATTTAATAATAACTTATTAATTGCAGGAAAATAACAAAAAATACTATAAAATTACTAGTCTGGCAAACAGAGTTTATCGTGGTAGTGATATGCTTAGGCATGATGGGTCGGCTCGACCGGTGCGATACCACGCAACATAAAACCGGTTGTGAAGCAATGTTTGCGATACATTTCCCCGAAGTTAGTGAGGTTTCCGGAGGCCCAATTCCACCTTTATTTTTTCCTATTGAGTTCAATAATATTTTCCTATTGCTTAATTTAAATCCAGTCCCCACGAGCATATATTACAGACTGAATCATAGACTTGCCTGTGAAACTGTGTCTTACATTTGCCACAACATAATCACATGGCGGAGATACATATCGTTTTATGTAATTAAGTGTTGCTTTTTTGAAAAAAGTTTAAATATATAAGTCTAAAGAATTGACGTGTGAGAGCCATCCATATACACGTATGGATCGTCTCGATCGTTGTAATACCGCCTTAAATCAATGGTTATGTTGTGTTTCGCCGAGTGAGTAAAATCCTCGAAGATCGGCAACACACCCGTCCGCTCGTTTGTGCAAATAAAATTAACCCCTCTTCATTTTAAGCTTATACAAGTGTTAAATATTTACGTTATTAATGGTTCCACGAATGTAAATCTGCTCTACGAATACTACAATTAGTAACATCGATTCCTACCTATGAAACTGATAACTTACTTAGGAGTATTCAGGTTTAGGACTTTCAAAATCCGATATCTGTAAGAATAAACTATATTAGCCACCTTTAAAACCATAGAAGGTTTTGTGTTCGACTATATATATATATTTTTAATGTGTGTGACGGAGAAATCACTAGATTTCATTGTCCACCGATTTTAATATTTTTTGCTTTCTTCGAATATAATCAAATCGGGTTTTTTCATTTGGTATATATTGTAAATCAGTATGAGAATCAGAATCATATTTATTTGCAAAAATATTGTGACAACGGAGAATATTCATAATACAAGTATTTTGAACAGAATAGTGGCATGCAAAACATTAAATAAAATCAAAATAATTAGTTATGTCAAGCCGAGCAAAAGTTCGTTATTAGATCGATACAAATAAATTAATCATTTGTCTTACATGAAAAAAACATAATAACAGTTACAGCCGTACTCAATAATAACAAGAACAATAATATAAATTAGTTTAATTGCAATCATGTGATTTGTCGTTTAGGTAATCCGATAGAGTATAAGACCATTTGTTGTCACCTACCTTTACTTGATAATGGGAAATAACATTTGAAAATGGGATACCAGGTAGCATTACGAATAAGTCTTTGAGATACACGAAAGTATATGTTTCAAAAGTCAATTATGAATGATTGCTAGACACATATATGTATGAGATAAGCTTTTAGGTTTTTTTAATTTTGTATTTAAAATGCTTAAAACGCTATAGACCATTATATGAAGTCGCGCAACTTGTAACACATAAATGTCATACGTGCATATATTACTTCAATTTTATATATATCGTGGTATTTAATTTCTAACTCTTGTTCAATGTTGAATTAAAAATATAGAATATTGAAATTGAAAGTCACTGGTCTCGTTTTATAATATGATTAGGGTTTCCCTGATTCAGAATTAGCCAGATGTGCAAATGATTTTATAGAAATCGATGGATATTTAATAACAGATACATCTATACTCCAACATGACTAGCAGAGTTTTACTTGAATAAAATATATATCAAAAAAAACTTTATACAAAAAGTCCTCAAGTAGCTTATTAGTCATTTTCAGATTTGTTATTTTGAACGAATTGTATTATAAGTACAGTGAATGAACTCTGCTAAAGTATGTGTCTGCTACCTGGAACCCAGTACCAGACAATAGCTTTTACTCCGACCAAACAGTTTTAATATTTGTCTTATCGATATTGAAACAGACTCCAGCCTCTTAAAAAGTCATTGACACGAGCTGTTTACTTGCAAAGAACTAACGTTCTCTATTTATTACAAACATGATTTTTTCCGCATAATTTAACGGTAAAACTGTCATTGCTGGTTCATTAATCTTCATTATGACATGATTTTATTATTTTGATTTTATAATTCTGTTGTGATGAACGATGATATTAAGAAAAATTAAACCCAAATAATTTGTTTGATCGGAATGTAACGTAAGGTGGCATTTTTTATGGTAACCATGCTTAGATATACATACATATTATAGTAACAGTAAATAGATGTCCTTAACTTGTAGTCCTTCAGCATAATTCTAATGCCGATGTCTTATTGGGTGGTATTAATATTGTTTTGCCAAACCGCGCGAGACTTTGCAAACTAAAACTTGAATGTTTCAGTGGTACAAAACATTTAAAATTTATCCTGTCACATATTTAAGTTGACTATTTTGATCGTCAACTTTTGCAGTTTATATCTATCATGTACGAAGAAAAGGTACTCTGTGACAGTGTGAATGTTCTCACAATCTATCATATTTATACTAACTCATATTATGAAAGCAAGACTTCTCAACTTGGCACTATGCGGTTTTCATATCTTCATATTTTAAAACAGCTATTAGTGGGAGAATTCACAGTAGGCAAATCACACAGGAGATAAATATTATGATTCGTTTCCCATCAATAGTGATATGACCTTTTAATTGCAAGAAACGTTGCAATTCAATAATGTTTATTGAATTAAATTAAACATGATTCATTGTTCGTACTCATACATATATACTCAAGCCTATAAGTATCCCCAAAGGGATGGGTAGAGAGTAGAACATTAATTTAGATCCACTTAAGTCTTAACCCTACTGTCGATAACTTGGGACTGTACATATATATATACATATATATATAGTCCTAGTCGCCTTTTACGACAACCACGAGAAAATACCACTAGTTTTAGTATTACTCAATTTAGTAGTAGTATTTAAAAAGAACACTAATCACGTCAGCCACTAATAAAGCTAACAGAACATTAATTACAAAGCTGTTTGATTTTGGTTATACTCGTAGTTCTTCAACCGCCTAATTACTAAACTCAGAAATAAATTTTGGTCGCCCACATTTTATCACGTTCGGTATTTCCTTCATTTCATTCAATTGTAGGTAAAAAATCACAATGATAGAGCTAGATATAAGAAGAAGGAAAGTATTAGAAAAGGTGGTCAAAAGGATCTTGTCAATAGGAGGTAAAGATTTTTTTGGGTGACGAAAAAGGCTTTGGTCTTTTCTCTCACTTGAATAAAAATGATGATAAAAATAAATATCGTACACGACTATTCAAGAGAAACCTATTCACCCAACTCATGAAGTTTCTAAGATTGTTGGAAAAACATAAAGAAAGAAATACTTTGCACAATTAAAGCAAAAGTACATATATCATAACATTAAAGTATGCTAAACATAGGGCACGCCACAATTGTGGCGGCAAGGCCCATCATGGAGGATTGGTTAGAGAGGCGTCATGGCAGCCTCTCCTACCGCTTAACGCAGATACTCACCGAACACGGCTGCTTCTGTAAGTAGGTGCCATCTCTGCGGAGGCTATCGCGAGAACACTGCACCTCACACACTTGTGGAGTGCTCAGCGCACCAGTGCCACAACCTCGTGACGGCTTTAGGTGAGGGAAGCTTTTCGCTAGAGACCATGGTTCTGTCCATGATCCGAATGAGAGCGAGAGGGATTCCGCCTGATTCTGCGAGGAGGTCATGTTCTCTAAAGAGGTGGTGGAGAGGATATGGGAGCTGACAAATATTCACCCGTCCCGCAGAAGACGCATCAGGCGCCATAGAGCACACAACGGTCTTCGGCGTCCATGATAATGACCCCGTTACGTAAGTCACTTACCATCAGGTGACCCGTCTGCTCGTATATACCAAATCAAAAAATAATTGAATAATTGTCAGTAGTATTTATTTGTAAATGGTACGATTTATTGGTACGATGTTATGAGTTACTGTTTTGGTACCTTAAATGAGTCAGTCACCTTCCTGAATTGGGAAGCCATCGAACATAAAGCAATTTTTGAAATTAATTGACAGCTCATGTTTACATAACGACATAAACGTGTTTGTTTACGTGGAACCAACACCATCATATACCAACTCATGTTCAAAATATCAAAATCATAAGTAAAAGACTTTGATAATAATACCTACTTAAATTGCTTCATAATCAATCTGACATTTGTCAACAAAGCGATCCGTGGAAATTATTTAAAATATTAATTTTAAACCCAGTTCATCTGTAGTAATCTATACTATTTATTTATTACTGTGATGGCGAGGCCACTTAGAATAGGCATAGATATAGCTTTGGGTATGTAAACATGCATTTATTCACTTAAAAATGCTGAATAAACATGAGTGACACGTACTTACTCACTGATATGCGATACCATGTAAATATAACATTTTATTCAACAGGGTCCTTAAGCAAACTTCGTCCAATAGTAGCAAAAACATGGTGCGCTTCTAAAAATTTTGTTGCAAATACGAAAGCACAAAAACTTGTGTGCAATCCAGTAGTTACTAAAATGGAAAGTTCAGTAAGCGGATTAACAGATTTGGTGGAAGCCAAAATGACAAACGTACGCAATAAACTACTGCCAAAGGAAATTGAATATTTACAAAAACAAATAGATGTTACTAAGCAGAAAATAGCGAAAGCAGAGAATGCATCTTGCAATAAAAAAAGACAGTGTCAATAAACATTACATATTATGGAGTTAAGAATCAGTTTTTTTATAACTTGTTTAGTGTTCAAGAGGTTCAAGTATGTATTAATATGAAATAAAGTCTTAAAAGTAATAATACATGTACATGTTTTCAAAACTTTAAATTATGTGCTTTGGTTTTTTTTTCATTGAACAGCTACAGACGTTCCTACAGGCTACACACTACACTACGTCATTTTTTAAATACTGTATTCGATGAATTCCATAAATATTCGGACTTTAAACAAGTAGACAACCGACTTTAATACGTCTATCATAAAATTTAAGACCAATATGGTCAGAGAGTCATTTTCGTGTTTTCAACCAAAAAGGAGGAGGTTCTCAATTCGACTATATTTTTTTTAATGTTTGTTACCTAAGAACTTTCGACTGCGTGAACCGATTTCGACAATTTTCTTTAATTTTTATTTAAAAGCTGGTGCTTCCCGTGTGGCCACGTAAATTTGGTTCAGTTCTGACAATGACATCCGTGAGAAAACTATATAAGTCTTAAATTTGTATTAAGCATGTGCGCGACGAGTAACTCAATATCACGCCGACGGATGATTCTTTTTTTATTGGAAAGCATGTAATTCAAGGGTTGTTGGATGAAAGTTCGGTTAGGTTCTGAGAATGACATCCATAAGAAAACCATATAAGTCTTAAATTTTATGATAGACTCATTGAAGTCGGTTGTCTACTTTTTTAAAGTGAATTATTTTGTAGTTATACGATTTCTCGGCCAACTGGCCACCGAGTTTAATGTTTTTTATTCGTGCAGTACGTTTCTTCTGTGGGCATGCCATTACAGCAGAGACGTACCATCGTGTTCCATTGTAACCAAAGGAGGATGAGATTCCAGACCAATAGACTATAGAGGATCAAATATATTTATATACTATATTTTTAAAGCTATTAAGATATTTGCGTCTCATGTTGTTGAGCTGATGGAGGAAGGTACAACTCCCTAACAGTTAGGAGTTAGAGGATACTTCTGAAATTACGTTCCGTTGCGATTGAGTCATTATATTGCACGTTTTTACGAATAAAAGTAAGTGGAGGCGCATTGCAGCTGGTTATCTACCTATTTTAAAGACAATTATTAATTTCTAATTTATATTATATACCTACAGATGTAGGTATATAATATAAACTAGAAACAGAGAGAGACCGTATTGTTGTCAACAATTATTGTTGAGAGACAAGACTATATTGTTTTATAATTTAATAAATACTATGATTTTCATAGTTTTTTTGTTCGTTATGAGTGGGTTAGTAGGGGTGTCCATCAATGAAGTAGAATATTATCGGTAGATACCTCAATACCTACTACCGTACTACAAGTACGGAGCTTTATAGACTGTGAGCCTACGTACACATGAGCTCTTGGTATTTTTCGCTTAAAGGTACATAAATCTGTGGGTACATATATCAGATAATGTCCGTTACTCAAGAACAGTGAGATCAATCAGAGAGAAAGAGATCAAACATATCATGGGTAATGAAATCATGTAGTTATAAATATAAAAGGCATAGAGCATACGGAAACTGCATTAAATAAAAGGTTTAAATAGAAATATGAACCATCATGTAAACGTAGAGTATACCATAAATGAGGAAGTGTTAGATTTACATAATGACAACAAATTTCTTGGGGGCTCCAAATTTTTGGATGAAGTGGTTTTTTATTCAGTGCCGCAAAATCCGCAGGAAAAATAGATAGAACAGACATTCGAAATAACTATGTCCAAGCTTTTATCAATATTGCGGCTTGCTTTATGTATGTACATCAGTTTAATGACTTAAAATTTGGTATCTGTAGTTAAAACTAATTGAAGCAGTGTAAAATGGTGAAAGTGGAGCAAATATAGAATGTTTCCTTTTTATATTTAAATATAACACAACAATAAAGTAACTTGCTTATGAAAAGCCTTAAATTCAATTATCAAAAATGTTGTCATAAGAATATTTTCTTAGCTTCTTTAATTGTAAGGGAAAATTAATTAAGGATTAATTTCCTCTTAAAACCAACGAGGCCCTAATTGATGATTTCTGGTTTAACAAAAAAAAAACAGTGAAATAGTTTTCATTTTGTGATAAATATGGTAAATCCTTCTGCATAAAATTTAATTTGTTGATTGAAACGAATCAAAACCCTTAGCATATTATATATATTTTATAGTCCTTTAAAAGTTGCTTGAAATATATTTTCAGATTTATCACGACAAACGAAATCTGCTGGTGGGATAATATGGACGTTTTTCAAAGTGGAGGCCACGCCTCCCATGACTGTAGCGTTATTACATGGACCCTTTGGCAAAAACTTAGCAGCGAGCGCTGAAAAAATTGCAGATAATGTTATTAAAGGAATAGATGATCAAATTAAGAAAATAGAGCGGGAAGCAGTTCTAGCCCAGGAAGCTGCGGCTAAAGCTCTGATAGTTAAACAAAAGGAAGAAGCAAGAAAAGCAGAAGAAACGAAAAAGAAATTAGCCGCAGATGCAGCTAAGAAAGCAGCTGAGTCAGCTAAAAAAGCCGCTGCTGAGGCCAAAGCTTCTGAAGCCAAAAAGGCTGCAGAATCTAAAAAGTCTGAAGCGTCAAAGAAAGATTCAGCAGCTAAGAAACCAGCTCAAAAGCCTAAACCCACTAAAAAAACAAAAAAATGAATAATTTAAGGAACCAATGTCAAGAACAAAACTACATAAATAAATGGTAGCCCCAAAAACTAAGTAAATTAGCTGATATCGGTAATTAAACAATAATTTTATATTCATATAAGTGTGAATGATACATCCTTATTGGCATCGGCTTTTGAGCAAATGTTGTTATACTATTAAGTACACTAAGAGACGTGCGTCTTAGCATTCTATTTGACCAATAAATATTTTTGTACTTCAGGAAGCATATATAAAATAAAAACAACCCTTAATACTATATGCGACTAGTTTATTTCTGAAAGATTGGTGAGATGATCACAAAACCAAATCCATCCAATCCTCACAAAACCAGATCCATCCAATAAAACTCAATTACTATGTAAGTAAATTATGTATAAGTGTGAAAATTATTAAGAATATACTTGTTTGTCGGTGAAAGCGACAAACACGCATATTCTATTATCGAGATCTAAATATGCGAAAAGTTCAGTTGATAATCCTTAAATGAATTGAAAAGATTACACAACCTTCTAAAATATATTAAAACTTGTTTTTTTTTTTCTAGAACAATATTAAATGTAAACAGTAACTTAGGTTAAAGTTTTAACATAAAACCCATTTCACGTGTCTCAAGTCTTGTAAGTTACTAACCTACAATACGACAGCATACGACATATAAATACAAAGGCATTTGGAACGCATAAAAAATAACCGTGAATCTCAAGAAAATAATAAACTAGATCTGATTTATTTAAATTAAACCTATGTACGTACCTACATGGACTATGTTTGGTGAACAAACATTGCAGGTCCACCTAAGAGTATTTCGTCAGAAGCGAGATACGTCATTACAAATTCTGGTGAAGAAAATGGCTTTATGATAACCAACCTGTTGGCTAGTATATATGTCAAAGAGTATATCTGCTGGCTATCATCATGACATCTATATAATTTTACAAAAAGGGGGCACAGAAAGACTGATTCGAAATCTTACAAAACTTTCTGTGATTGTTATGGATAACGCAAGTTATCAAATAATATTCATTATTTGGACAGTGGTAGAGCCATGCTTAGGCATGAATGGTCCGGCTCGAACGGTGCGATGCCACTTTCTAACAGAAAACCGGTTGTGACGCAACGTTCGCGTTGCATTTTCTTGAAATTAGTGAGGTTTCCGGAGGCCCAACTCCCCCTCTCTTCTTTCCCCTCCCCGCACCTACGACTCTCGATAGCAGGTGTCCATGGACGGCGGGTGTCACTTACCATCAGGTTACCCGTCTGTTCATCTATCCTCCAAATTTAGCCTTTAATTAAATATCCCTAACTGATTTTTGTTTATAAAAGACACACATGATTTTTTAGTGAATACAACCATTGCAAGTTTTATGTGTTTTATACCAGTTTTTTGTATTTATATATGGTGTACCATAAAGAGTATTTACTTACTTACAACTTCATTTGAAAAGAACAAATCCAAGGAATAGTAAAACAGTAAGTAAATAATAGTATTACAACTCTTTATTATACACTAGGTTTATAATACAAAATATGATTTGAAACTATATAAATTGTACAATTAGCGGCCTTTTCGCACATAGGCAATCTTACACGCAACCATTGAATCGAGTTAAAACGTGTTTAAAATAAGTTATTTGGCAGTTTCTTGTGTACTGAAAATGATATATGTATGTGAGATGATAAAATAGTCATAGTTATATAATAAGTCCACAAGAACATAGAATATTAGAAAACGTGTAAGTCTACCTGATAGTAAGACTTTTTTTTTAACAGATAATTATTAAGCACGTCTGATATTAACCAGCAATGCATTCCATGGCTAAACAGCGTCAACAGCAAGGGATTTGTCCTTTAGTTTCATTTGGTCTCAATTTAGACTGATCGTATTTGAGTGTGAGTCGTGTAGAAGCAAGAAAAGTTATTTTAGACAGGATGAAGCCGGGGTTTTAAAAAGTGTGCAGTGTTCCTCGCGCCTCCCTCAAGGAATGGTGGGGGGAGAAGCATAATCCTCTCCCCCCTTCAAATCGAGATGGGGTCCGCTCCGGCGGACGTTCACCTGCTGGTCGCGGAAGAATGTCGTGTTCCCGCGGCCTTCAACAGCAGGTGCGAGGAAGGAACACCGTGGCGGTTTTAGCCGGCCAAGTCCGGCACACCCCTCCACCGATAACCCCGGCGAAGGATAGTCCATGAGGATCTCCCCACGTTAAAAAAAAGGGGGTTTAAATAAGATATCAGAGAGAAAGAATACATTCTGGTGAAGGCGTAAGGGTAACCACTTAGCTTTGTACAAATTCAGAGACATGACCATATTTGCGAACTCCAAATACAAATCTTATACAGAAGTTCTGAAGTCTCTCAATTTTTGTTCAGTTTGATCAGGAAAACTGGCATCAGCATGATCTCGTGCTTTCAACACAAAATAGTATTAAATTCGTTATTCTTATGACATGATTGTGAAAAATGAAACTCCCCTATTAAAGCTGAAGGGTAATACATATCATGTAGTCCCATTGTCATAAAATCAGCAGAATTAATGGGAAATTGAAGGAACTCTTAAATTTAGTATAATTTAATATGTAAAGCAATCCCTCTATCAATTACTCTTTTAAAGCACTACGTGAGTTTTTCTTGCCTTCGAATTTATAAAGCCCCGTTTTCACTAATGGACTTTTATGAGATGTAGGGCAAACAAGCAGATGGATCACCTGATGGTAGCGACTATTGCCGCCAATGGACTCCTGCAATTCAAGAGTCCCAAGCGTTGCCGGCATTTTAGGTGAGGGTACGGTTTTTTTTAAAGGTTTGAAGATTGTTACAGTCCAAAAATGCGCCAGGCGACAAATCAACCGGCTGGTTGTGGGTAAACAGTGATGGAGTGCCAATTATCTAGGTGATGGGAATGGAAATAGATAAGTGTGTATCTTGCCATTACACGCCAACTGTGAGATCTATGAGTATGAGGATACATCGTCAATCGATCCTCTGCAAACACCGGCAGACTAATCATATTCATTTTCTTTGTTGTACACTTAGAATACAGAAATAACAAATTATACATAAGGAGGAAAATAGAATGTATAAAGGCTAGCTTAACCCATGGTTGAGTTTTGTTCCAGCAAACCTTAAGAGTGAAGAGAGGATAGTAATGAAGAGTCAACGTGTGTATGTACACAGGCACGTAATAAACATATATATATACACACATAAGCCTAAATACCTAAAGCAAGAATATATAAATTATAGCTACATGTATACTTCAAGAACGAGTTCATACTCTATAAAAATACATATATAATACATAATATAGTGTAAACAACATGTTAAACATATACACGAACCTACACACATAAATACACAATTATATACATACATACATAATATCTGTAGCAATACACATTGCTAAGAAAGATTAAAGTCCTTGATTCTTCTCTTAAAAAGGATATGAGAAGGGCTGGCGCGGATAGTGTGGGCAGGGAATTTCATCGCCGTACCGCAGAAACAGTGAAAGAGTTGTCGTAGCGAGTAGAATTATGAGGTAGAATTTATAACAAAAGAGAGATTGAAAACCGACAAGATTTATTCCTCGGGACAAGATATTCAAAGCGCTCACGAAGATAAAGAGGAAAATTAGAATTGTGAAGAACGGAATAGAGTAAATAAAGTATTTGGACATCTCGACGCCGCTGAATAGGAAGCCATTTTAGTTGCTTTCGGAATTCAGAAACATGATCTCTACACTATTTTTAGGTCTTTTTATCCCTGTAAATCTCCCGACAGACTTTGATTAATAGTGCGTTTGGATTATTTTCCACTCGAGTACTGTAATGTTCAATGAAATGGTATTGACTGTAATCGTATTGTACCTAATTATTCTCAATTATTAAAGGACACTTTACATCGATTCTATAAAAATATAATTTAAAATAGTGATGGATGGGAGTCTATCGCAACTAATTAAAATATACTTAAATAAATGCCAAGGGCAATACGCACAATCGCATCTGAGCATGAATTTTGTGAGAGTTAATGAGAGTGCATTTTGGTGTCGTTTGATGGGCATGTGTCTGTAATCGTAGAGGCTAGTAAACAACGTCTGTTTTAAGTTTTTCTGTGTTTATTCCTAAGTCTTAAACCGTATCTTGTCAAAATAAAAACAAAAATTAAAAAAAAAAGTTTCTTCTAGAACCGGTACTCGAATTTGGGCTAAATCATCATTATCTAAACCGTGGACTCATTATATTCATAACTGAAGTTGAAATCTCACGTCAAACCCGTGTCACTCATCATCATACAGTAAAAAATGTAGGACATTAAATAACTGAAATAAAAATAAATTTACCTAAACCGTTGAAATCATGGCCACCTGTTTTAGTATCACTTTGCCTACCTTTATCAATCGTGAGTGTTGGATATTTCCTTATTATAAACATAAAAAAATTAAAATTATCAAATTTTTAATGCACGTTTAGAGATGAGATTTAATAGGTTTTAAAATTTTGTTCCAATTCGACCAATTTGTACTCGAAGTCTTATAAAGCAGCACATAAACATATAACAATGGTAAAAAAAACATACTTAAAATATGAGATGGTCGTGACGTAATCTGGCATTTTGATTACCTACCAAACATGTCGCAAAACCATACTTCTAACTACATATATGTTTATATATTGATTGTGATTGCTAATTCAAATTTGGTTCCACTGACGTAAGATTACCATCATGGCCAATCATCAATTTGGAAGTATATTGATAGGAAAAGATGAGAACGAGGGAAGGTAATTTGAGGCAAAAAATATTGCTTATGCGAATGTTTAAGGAAGTGTAAACAATTGGTCATGACGTCAGCGTCGCATACTTGCAACTTGAACTGGCTATTGCCGGAAGGCCCGAGGCCTCTACTCATTGTATTAGTTCGACGTACTAATATAACGTTATGTATCTTTCAGGTACTGCCATTACGATGAAGTCAATGTCCTGCACATCAAGGCAATATTTCAGATCAGATTCTACATCACTATTATTTAAACAGAAAATAAATCGGTGCTATCAAACAGAACCCACGTTATGGCTAGCATTCCGTCCATCATGCCAAAAGCTTTCCTATTCACATTCTGCTATATTTAGAATCGGATTAATAAAACTAACAGGTGTGTCTAACTTTGTCTTAAAGAAAACTTATGCCACAGAATCAGATAACAATACGCAATTTAACGTGAAAAATTCAGAATACAATAAAGTTGTGCCAACCTATCCATCAAGTTCTTCAGTAAAACTAGCTAGTTCCAAGTCAGTTCCATCTTGCCCAGTATTGTGTCCAATGTGCCATGGGAACATCGGTTACTGCTGCAATGATAAAACTATTAGTGATATAATATCATTAAAATCTGTGTCTATCGCTGCTGAACCCACAGCAGAATTGCGGCAAACTGAAACAGAAAATACTACAGAAAACAGAGTAGAAAAAGATGAACTAAGTAAAATCATTCCAAATTTCGAACCACTAAACACGTGGCCCTCAAAACCAGCCACCTCGAGCACAGGCTCCCAACGTCTTATCGTTTGTCCAATGTGCCACAGGCATTTAGTACATGGTATACGTAACTCAGAAAAAAGATCATACCGGGCGGTACCCACAATTGCGAATCAAACTAAGGCTAAAGTAAAGCATACTACGGGTATTAACCTTACGTTGAAACGTTTCCAAGGTAAATATAACAAAGTTATACCAAAATGTCCTGAAAATGAGACATGTCCCTCGTCCCCAACCCCCTGTCCACCCTGTCCGTGCAATCCGTGCCCATGTTACCCGCCGTTCCCCTGTTGTCCCCCACCATGCCCTTCCTGTCCCCCACCATGCCCTTCCTGTCCCCCGTGTGATCCGTGCCAATGCCCTCAATGTCCCTCAGATCCATCAGAGCCAAAGTGTCCGTCATAGTTACTTTTACGCAGGATACAACGTTTGTCGAGCACAGTCGATTGTAATAACAACATGAACCTTTGGAATATTTCAAGGCATTAAAGTACAAATTGTAGATATTCTTTATGCTTGAAAATTTTACAACAGTAAAAGTTATTCCAACATTTAATAGAAACTAGTAAGTTAGAGATGTTCCGGATCTACCCTTTGTTCCCGTAACGTCACTGTAGTTGACAAGCAGTTCTGATGTTCTCCACAGTTCAACAAATGGAAGAGTTTATGAATAAGGTTAAAACTGGAAGAGTATTAAGTAATAGTTAATATAATATATGGTCTACTTTTACATGCTTCCTGTAGTTTCTCTTCAATTTTACCTGATGGAAATTGTTTAATTATCTTTTTTGTCATCGTGAAATCTTATTCCTATTACCACTATTAGGACGATTCAAATGACACGCCACAAAGATAAAGATATGTACATAAATAAATACCCACACACAGGTTGCACATATACACGACATTACGACATTATTATAATGTCGAAATGAGATGATCTCTAAGATATTTGTTTAAAAACTAAAAAATGAGTTGGGAGGATCCAATATTTTTTCAAATAGGTAGGAGGGTATTATTTTTATTATTCGATATTAGAAAACAATTTATAGGAGGAAGTATGAAACGACTACAAAAAATATTTTTTCATACTAGAGTTTGTCAGTTAGTCGAAATTTAACTATATTGCATTCCATTTTACATGTTTGAATATCTCATTTGATTACATTATCCAGTACATTCTTAAATTATCGATCTCGACTCGATTGACTTAAAAATATCGATTCCATAACCTTAACGATTATATTTATACCTACCTACATTAATATTAAAAGAAAACAACTAAAGACGGAGTAAATGTTTTATTTTTCAATTTATTTATACATATACGGGGCCGTCCGTTAAATGAATATTAATTACTGTGACCAACTGATATTAACATCTCTTCGATTGTAAATACGTTACCTAACGGATATCAGAAATAAAGTATCCGAATATTATAATTATACAAAAAATATTATAAGTAAAGCGAATATGCATAATAATATATAATTCGGTTTGATATTACTAAATAAAAAGAATGGGTGATTCACAGCAACAACTGGCAAGACTAACTATGAATTGCACTTTGAGAGTGTCTTCTCCTACATGAAGGTAACACTTTTAAAATAATGATTCTCGCGTCACTTTTAAATGCCTCTCATGGACTCTTGTTTGCTTGTATATGTAACGTAGAACGAAAAAAAAAAACAGTTTATATGACAAATGTAAAAATATGACCGCTAAGTTGGTCAACCTTCAAAAGAAAACTTCGACATTATTTATTTTACTAACACCACAAACGAAACAACAACAAAACTTGACAATACAATGACATTTCAAAAAGGCGACACTGCAATTAAAATAAATAAATGCGATTATAGATACCAATTTTCATCGAAATATGTGTAGTGTGCGTAGCGTGAGTCCACCGGTGAGTCCAGTATACGAGAAGATCACCAGCTGAACGACCCTGACGGAAGCCGTATTGTCGATTAAGCAGCTGGTGGTCTTCTAAGTACCGGTGGAGCTGGCAGCAACGCACTTGTGACTCTTCAGTTGCGGGTGTCCGTGGGCCGCGATAGTCACTTACCATCAGGTGACCCGTCTGCTGGTTTGCCCCTTATCGCAAAAAAAATAATAATAATAGCAATTTTCTTACCATACAAATTATGACCGTTCGTAGACGTTGCGATACTGTAAATTGTACATTATGGAGTACCGATGTGTTTCTTTTTTTTTATGTGTAAGCCTACCATAATGACTCCACTTTGCCTAATGGTAAACAATAAATGGAGTCCAAGAGTGGTGGTCACCATCCTCATTGCATGTCTAGTCAATGTAGTATGCCTAGTATGGTGACCCACACTATGGCGGCCTGGTGAGATGCTTTCTGATGATGATGTGACCTAATTACAAAATAACGTTTATTCAAATAAACAAAACACACAGAGAACAATTAATACACCGAACGTACAATATATAAAAGGTACTTAACAGGTTTGTTAAAGCGTTAAATATGACGCGTGGCACAAACAGCGATATACGTGTGGATGACTGGACTGAGCTGACTTGGCGTGCTCGACATGGGCGTGGCTAGCGTTGGCACGAGCAACGGCTGGACGATGTACCGAACCGAACGACGTTAACCACATAAAATACTCACTTCCTACAAGTTGTATTTTGCAATCAATAACACCAATAAGTCTTGAAGTAGAAAAGTTACATTCAAAACTTACTCTAATTAATAAAATAAATTAAAGATGATACAAGGTTTTGTCACTTGAGTCCTCAGTAACATAAATACAAATAAATCAATTCGTATGTTTAATATAAGTATGTATTTTAAAAGTTTGCTGAAATAAACATTTCTGTTTTTCTAATTATTTCAAATGCAGGTTATATAATCTACTATAGAAGTTTATTAGTTTACCTAATCATGAAATCTTTTAAAATTTAGTTTTTAATAAAATCGATTATTATATATAATCGAACGGGCACATCTTAGGTCACCACTCATCACTTATTTTGACTAATGACTTTTCAAATTGTCAAAAAGAAAATAAATGAATGTATAGAGAGCAAAATTGCATAGTTGAATAAATTTTGGTCTTAAATATGTGAAAACTGAGTATCTATAAATCTCGTTATATTACGATTGACTTACGAATAATGAAATCTGGTTATAACATGTTTTGTTAGTATTATTTGTGTTTTGAATAATGTTTTTAAATAGATATATCACTACTAATCTTTATACTTCTTTACAAAATGCTTATTGTATTTCAGACATTTCTAACTTCCTCCAATTGACCTTCCGTCAATTCAGCATATAAAAGCGGAGGGGGTATCTCGGCATTTTGGGTAGCCTAACTTAATGATTTTTTAAGGATCAAGGTAAAATATTGTTCAGGCAACATGACGGATACAGAATCACCAGCAGTCATAGATTTACAGACACTTAAATGTGGCTTTAAACCATTACCTAATAAAAAACCTAAGAAAAGTATTGCAGTTAAAATGGAGAACAGAAGTACTCAAACTGAATTAAGTATGTGGGGATATAACAACGTCGTACCAAAATTGTATTGCCCTATCCAGTATCATGTACAACACAGTCCTAAACCCGAAAAAAATATATCTACGGTCCCATCGGATACCGCCAAAGAGAAGAAATATAAAGTAAAGCGCACTGCGAATAAATCACACACTAAAAATGATAATTTAAATGTCCCTTCAGCGAAGTTAAGGGACTCGAAACCAAAAAGAATTGTTAGTGGCAAAAGACAATCAAGGCAAAAGAAATGCACGCAGAAACCAAAATTAAAATAAGTATGAGATACAAATAGCTATAGGAGCCACACGTTTAGGTTAGATATAGGTACATAAATCATAGAGCGTATGAAGTAACAGCCTTTGATTTTAGTAAATGCTTTCGTGCCTGTTTAGATTTATTATGTATATGGTTGTATCTTCGATCATCTTAAACATTTCTATAAAATAATAGATTATTTTAAATCATGAGTATATAACGAGATATTTTATTAAAATGATAATCGAAACATAAGATTTTTTATTCTAGATCCTTTACAGCTTACACAGTCCATCTTTCAAACTTGACGGCTTTGAAGTGGTTTCCAGTGAAATTCACTTGTGCCATTTACTGTACGCATTTTTGTTTTATTACGACATTATACAAACTTCATTATTTATTAAAAAAAAATCCTTCAGTCATGAATATAGGCCATGATCAGCCCGTATAGTGAATTAAGTTTTTCAATCTATACCTACATATGTATTGTATATAAGCCGCCTTTTCAAATACTAGGCTCAAGTTACGCTGGCCTTCCCCGCCCCGCATCCTCAACAAGGCGGGCAACGCACTAAGAGTTTTGAGTTGCAAGTGTCCATGGACGGCAGTTGTTATTAACAATCAGGTGACCAGTCTGTTCGTCAGTCCCCCAAGTAATCTAAAAGAGAAAGAATATTTGAGTTCTAGCCTCAGGCTCATAGTCTTACCGGTCTAAAGTAGCATCTCTAAATTCCTCGTCAGTAGCCAGCCAGCAAGCTGGCGCAGTGGTAGGGCCAATATGCATGTGAAACTAAGAGGTTAGTGACCCCCAACAGTTGACTCGAAATTGGTGACCCCGACGAGGACTTCGTTTTTGTATGCCACAGTATCTTGCTAATCAATGTACAATTGTATTTTGGTATTTTATGCATTGCGGCTAGAAAGATATGTAGGTATTAATTTTATCCAAATAAAACTTGTTTGTATGAAACATTTAGAAATGTTTGAAGAAAGAAGCTAATATAACCGTAACAATCATCAGTACACATAATATACAGGGACTGTCGTTAATAATGGGCCATGTAACCCATTAGCTGGGGGTTAACCTGTTCTTAGGTTGTAAGAAAATATTATTTTTATGTCAGGGTTGCTAACAGAGTAAAAATGGTGGACATTTTTGTTTTTTGTTTATATTTCACTTCTTTGCCCTTTCAAATGGTTTTAGTCACTGTTATACAACAAGTAATAATAATTAAAGCACGTTTTTTAATAAGTTATATTTTATACGTAGATAATCATATGTGTAATTTAGAGCCTGAATTCCAAGAATGTCTATAGCAGAACTATCAAACTCGGTCATTTCATCTTCAGAATCACTATCACTTCCTAAAGTTATGATATTATTCATCTAAAAAAGCATATTTTTTTAAGTACCTAATCATTTTCAATGTTCTTTACATGGGCACAATGTTTTTGCCCCTCTGCAGTTAATATGTTTGTAAAAGCGTCTTCGGCTAACTGCGCAATTTCAGCATCTGACTATCCAATGTTAAGCTCTGCAACATGACGTTCATCGAACTTCACTTTATTTCAATTGGATTTAAATCGCAATGAAAGGGGGGGGGGGCAAGCTAAGAACAGCGATATCATTGTCTCTTTTCTTCATATGGTGGTGCTGGTTTGTGCCTCTTTATTAATTCATACAGCTGGGTTTTAGTATAGCTTTCACTGAACTTGACATTATTTTCTGTATATCAATTCATATCATCTTTTTTTAGGAGTTATCCATCACAATTGTAGTCTCTGTATGTAAATTAGGTAACAGTTTTTCTGTTATCCATTTTTTGAAATTGGTATTGTTCATTTCGTCATTGTAATCACCATTTTTCATGTTAGATGTTTTTATGTATGTGCCTTTTTTTATGTAGTCTACCATAGTGACTCCACTTTGCCTGATGGAAAGCAATGAGTAGAGTCCAAGAGTGGTGGTCACCATCCTCCATCCATTATTGTATGTCTAGTCAATGCATGCATGCATGGCGCACCACATGGTGCTGATGCAGCATGGTGACCCACACTATGGCGGCCTGGTGAGATACTTTTTCACGCCTCGCTTAAAAGACCCGGGATCAAATCAAAGTAAAGTTTTGAAACCGGACTCGAAACACCATCAACTTCATTGCTTTGCCAACAACGTCCAGCGGTGTGCGATGAGTGTATGTAAGTATCATCCAGATATATTACAGGCTTTTTCCAAAACATTCGTTCTGCTTAATTGTGTGCTGATACTTTGCACCATGCCATGCACATAAATGCTCAATGAGGACTTTTCCATTGGATTGAGTTTTCTTGTATCGCAAACCAATTCTACTCAAAAGCTTTCTGAAGGTTTCACGAAAGCAATTTCATGTAGTAAAGCAATAAGTAATTTTGTGATGGATGGTGTAAAATTCGTGAATTTTTCATCTCGTGACACAAAGGTCAAAATCATGAATTTCGATATTTCCCTTCGTTCTTTAACTAACACAAGCAATGAACAAGGCAAAACGAGAGCCCATAATGAATGTAAATTACTATGACCAACTGATATTAACATCGTCGCTTCGACTCGATTCGTTACCAAACTTTATATGCATTTCTCTGCATAAAGGATGTATAGCCTACATGTAAAATAAAACTTTACCTCTATTAAGAAAATTAATCTATGGCTTATCACTGACCTTCTTGGACTTGGTCTCTGACATGTAAAAAATTATCTATCATAAAATTTATAGTTAAAAATAAAATTAAAATAAATCAATATAAACGATGATATAAATTTTAAAAGTAAATGCTGCAAAATACAATGGCTCTTAATATACTGAATTTTGGGAGGAATGTTGTTCGTAAGTTGATTTTATTTTTTTCTTTCAGGGGTGGTAGCAATTTTTGCTTTACATCAATAATTTTATTTAAAAAAATATTTGAATACCATATCCGGCCACATTATATTATTTTAACACACCCAACTTATTTAGGATTGGAGCATCATTCCATTGAATTATTTTAGTGAATCTTTTTTTATTATTTTTGTATGTACTATAGGAGGACAGACGAACAGACGGGTCACCTAATGGTAAGTGACAACTGCCGTCCTTGGATACCTGCAACTCAAGAGTCGTAAGTGCGCTGACCGCCTTTGAGGGTGATGAGGGATAGGTTGATGCGGGTAGGTGAAAAAGATGAGAGGAGCTGGCCCATTCGTGCCTAAGCATGGCTCTGCCACTACCAATCCTTAAGAGAGACAGAGCCTCTGGAAACAGGTAGTACATAATTTATACAAATCTCACATTTTATTTATTACTACCTGGACTAACTGAGCCGGTCACGGTATGAAGCGGTGCTCAAGCGGGAAAACAAGATAGATATATGTATGTATGATAAGCTTATAAAAATGTTAATAATAAATAAATAAATAGAATAGTAAATAAAGAAAGCCGTTTATTTGTAACATCATGTTTTGCGATATAGACTAAAATATAAAAAGACATACAGATATACGGTCATGCCTGTATCCTCTAAGGGCTAGACACAGGTATATAAAACAGATATCTCTTAAACTTTACTGTTATCATTATAGTAACTCATTTCTATATTATTCAACTCTAAGTTCATGGTATTAAAATAATAGAAAAATAATATAATAATAACCTAAACTTAACTAATATATGTATACCGTGTTGCTTCTATGCGCATCGGTCTGTGACTACTTGTTCCCACGCGGAGCGACCACACCACGGGCCACCATTCCTTCTTCTCCCTGTGTGGTCCTTTACCGAAGTCTCTCTTGTAGTCTATCTCTGATCCTATGTGCTTTTATCTCTACCTATATGTTATGTTGTGTGTATCTTTTGTGATTATGCATGGCAACAATTAGATATATTACTTTCAAGTTTGTTACGATACTTTTAAAATTGAAAGGCAATAAAATTTTAAACTATTTAACGTGACTACAACCGCCACAACTGTCTGCCATTGTTATTTATTAATAACAATAAAAAGTACCATATTTATAGAATATGCTAATTGCTTTTTTTGCGTTGTTAAATACCTTTGAGATAGTTCAAACTTGAGTACCGCTGACCTAAAAAACTGAATGGATACAATTTTAGATTTGTGTAATATGCTAAAGAGCCAGTAAAAGGTACCTTTCACTTACTTTTCACTGGCTCTTTAGTCAATATTATTTCACCCTCATCTCAAATTTTGACAAAGGGAGCTATAATACAAAAAAAAAGAAAAGAATTTATCTTTGTACATTGTAATTAAAAATAAATAACTTGAAACTATATTTTAATTTTTTGGAAAAACGCTTAGAGAAAACCAAACTAAAAAAATGGAAAATAAATTTTAATGCCCGCATTTGAAAAACGCTTTTCTTGCAATATATTTTTTTTTCTTATTTGTCTATTCTTAATTTTTATTTATTAATTTTGCTACACTATTCTTAATTCAAATCTATTAAGATTAATTTTCCTTTTTTTAGTTTGGTTTTCTTTAAGCGTTTTTTGTTTTTTTTTAATATTATGACTCTTTTTTTTAATTGAATTTTCTATAAAAGCGTTTTATTTTTCATCTTATTCGAAGTCGAAAACTTATCCGAAAAATAGCTGATCGGCGCAAAGACTACCAGTTTTAGGAAATCAAAAAAATGCTAAGGCTGATTATCCTAGTAAGAATAACGGGTCTAACTGTTTTAAATATTGAATTGTCATCGGTCCTTGATAAGTATGCCAAATTTCCAGTTAATCCGACGTTTTTAGGGGGTCAAAATCATGTTTTTAGTTTGCGTTACATACCATACATACGAAGCTAATAAAAGCATGTTAAAAAGAGGAAGTACTTTTGTGCAAGGTCTGTATCCTGTTATTTATAACAGTAATACTTACCGTAATTATTTTCAGATGCTTCGAGATATTTCAAGTCAGTTGGTGCTTTAATAAACCAACACATAAAAGAAGAAACCCGATTTGCATTGAGAATTAATACATATTCAAAAAACATAGATAAAAACAAAGATCGTGTGGTAAAATTAACACAGAATCCTGTGAAACTACTGATAAATAGTACTCTTAGTGTACAGCGAAGCAGTAAAGTCATACCAAGATGCTCAGGTGTGTCTGATAAACTTAAACGTGGACCCACTACACCATGTAACCCTTGCAGGGATCCAAGTGGAACTCCCAAAAAAAAAAGCTTCTGCCCTCCCCAAAAAAACAAAGATATATGCGCCGCCTATTTTAAATCTGGAACTCGCCGAAAAACGCCGTGTATCTGCAAGTCTCCTTGTGGTCCTAAAAACACAACATGTCCCAAATCAGATCCATGCGGCCCAAAACAAAATCCTTGTGGTCCTCCGGCCCCAAAAAAGAAATGTGTTCCAGATCCATGTTCACCAAAAGAAGACAAATGTCCATGTAACGAACCTAAAAAAGTATGTGAACCGTGTCCACCCCCTAAAAAGGAAATATGCCAGCCGTGTCCGCCCCCCAAAAAAGAAACATGTAAACCATGTCCGCCACCTAAGAAAGAAAAACGTAAACCGTGTCCACCGTGTCCGTGTCCACCGCCGTGTCCGCCACCGTGTGCCCCTAAAAAAGGTTCATGCTAAGGCTAGAAATCGATTTATGTGACACAAATAACAAACCGAGAATATGCAACAAATGATAAGAACATGAATTTTCGGTATCGTTCGGCAAAATGACCTTCACCTCATGATCTTCAGCTTCTTCTTTACTCTTAGCAGTGATGTCAGAAACAATTTCACACTTAACCGCATTTGATCTTTCTAAAAACAATCTTTTATTTTTATTCTCTTCTTACTGAGACAACAAAATAAAAAAGTGCAAAATACAGAGAAAGAAATAAAAAAGTGCCTGTTTTCAATCAATGTCTCAAATCGTCTATCTAATACCTACAAATTTGTTGATAAATGAGGAAAGAACACATTGTATTGTTTCACTATTTTTTAACTTTTATTAAAGATTTTATGATAGATAAACTGATTATTTTAATTTCTTACCGATATACATACAAAAATACTCGCCGATATCTCTGAACGGGTAAGCAAAGAAGTAATTATAACCCTCATTTACCGAATTAGAATTTGCTAATGTAATAAGGGTTGATATAATGAAGGGAATGAAACGTAAGCCAATTTAATTGAAAAGATAGGAAAATTGGGATTATATAGAAACGACAATAATAGCAATAAGGGAAGGTAATAGACCAAAAGACATACCTTATTCGAGAACGTCAGGGTCTCACACCTGTAACTCGAACTTGCTGTTGCCGAGAGATCCGAGAACTCTTTTTTTTTATATTATAGGGGGACAGACGAACAGACGGGTCACATGATGGTAAGTAAAAACCGCCGTCCATAGATACTTGCTACTCGAGAGCCGTAATTTTGCTGCTCGCCTTTGAGGCTGATGAGGGATGAGGTTATGTGCGGAGGGGAAAGAGAGGGGGATGAGGAGAATGAAAAAGAATTGTGGTCGTACATAAAGAAATAGACGGGTTGACTTGAGAACTTGACATGTAATAAATTTAATAAAATGTAATGGAGGTGGGATTAAAAGCATATATAAGCAACTATATAGGTATATATTATAATATTTTCTAGATTTCTACTATACATAGGTATTGTTTGTATTGATCTTTCCAATAATAATAATTGTCAAATAATGATAATAATGTGTGTCTGAATATTGCAATAATTTATGAACTTTATGTACGGAGATTCAATACGTACATAAATAAATGAATAAAAATTTAAACCCTATCATAACTCAATTTAATACAGACCTATATATGTATAAAGAACTTCATCTTTATGCTGTTGACAGTTAAGTTACATGATGTAAATCCTAGAATAAAATATTAGAATAAAAACTTTCTTGAATTAGATTAATATTTATTTAATTATACGATTTTACTCACGTGTGTATTTGGGGGATGCCAGACTAGTTTCGGTCTCGACAGGAGGCCTTTTTCAAGGAGTAAGTCATCCAGCTGCGACGGTATCGGACGAGGCACTGCAGTGACATTACAGACTGAAACTAGTCGGGCATCCCCGAAGTACACACGTGAGTAATACCCTAAATTTAAATAAAGATGTATATCCTGGTTGCAGTAGCAAAGCCATGATTACATTTTTTTATATAGTACAGACGACAAATAAATAGACTGGTTACCCGACACCTGTAACTCGAGAATTTGCAGGTTGCCGGCCTTTAAGAGTGTACACTTTGGGAAGTCCATTGCCCTTATAACCCTTAAAGGACAAACACAACGCAAGCATTGATGCAAAATCGGTTTTCTGTGAGGTTATAATATTAATACTGTCGAGCCCGCCAATACGTCCCTAAGCATGGCTTTCCCCGTTGAACAGTCATTCAGAACAAAATACAATTCAGTCTGTAGGTAAGATTCGTGCCTTTAGTAATGAACGTTAAGTTATTCTCACCTCTGCAATCAATCATGGGAATAGGAACTAAGTCATGGTAAATTTAACAATAGAATATCATAATTCAGAGCAAATATTTATATACAAAACCTCGTGTTGGTGCTGTTGACTATCAAAGAATTACCGAAAGCTAGTACTGGATGCAGCAGAAAAATCAGTATGAACTTTATAAGAGACTATCATACTTTAACATGTTAACAAATTTTGTGATTTCGCGATAAATAGTTAAGCAGTTCCCTTGTCTGGAGCTTGTCCTGGTAGCAGAATGAGACGAAGTTTAGCATAAAAATCATTGTCATTAAAACTGAACCAAAGCATAAAATTCCAAAAACTCTGTACTCTTATTTTTTGACTGCCATAGAGGCGACATTTCGCAACTATAGAGGCTCAAGAGACTCGGTGACCTCGGGACTGTCAATAATACTGACTGTGTTGTAACCGATCGAGAGCGTCAGGCAAATACTGCGCATAGCCATCCGAAAGATGAGAGCTGTACTCCACGTAGGAGCGAATATGCTCGGGCGAAAAGAACCGTCTCACCTTGTTCAACACACCGGTCCTGTCGTTTTCCGTCAATGTCTACTAGCTCGGCAGAAGATTGTTCAAAATATTGTCAATTTTGCTTACTATCATCTATCTATCTTTCGTCAAACTAAGCCCTTGGTGTAAGTATACAGCCCATGCCTTTTATTGGACTACATACATATAATAACTGTTCCATAATTAAATTTTAAATATAAAACGACACTGTATATGTAAACTGTTAGCGTGTCTTTAATAAATAAATTAAAAAAAAAATGTCTGTAACATCAACTCTAACCTAGTGATTGTATACTCTTTGCAGAGATTATACCCCTACATATACATAAGAAATTCTATGTCTCTATGAAGTTTTTTTTCATATGTCAAATGTCAATTTGAGTTGCAATAATATTCAATTATTCATTCCTATACAACACATATTATAGATCATGGCACCAACATCTATCACTACAGGCGTAGCGAAATTTGCTAGTAATATTATTCGTAAGTTTTGACTTTATTAAATGTTGTGTTGTGATAAAGTGGTTTAAATACGTCGAAAGAAAAGAGTACGGAGCGAATGACAAAACAAGTATATAAAGCACAGGAAGCTCGATTGTGTATATGTGTGTATGACTATAACTGTTAAAAGAATGTAAAAATGTATCTCTTGTTTATATAATGACTAGCCTTCGCCTACTGCTCTGTTCGCGTAAAAGTTACATCTACCAGTTGTCTATCCCTCTTGAACAGTACTTTATATAGCTATAAAAGGTTTCCTATTTTTTTTTCTGTATCTCTGGCCACGTGGAGGCAATTTCGTATACTAACCACCAACCACCAACTAACTATACCAACCATTATAAATATCTATTTATAAATATACACATAGTGAAACTTTAAAGCTACAGCGCTTCTAGTCTTGGCTAGTGAAATTTAAAAATATGAATAGTCATAGTTCAAACCAAAAGCGTGTTTAGACTTTGACTTATAAATTGATGCATTTCTTGGAGACCGATTTGGACAGTCAAATTCTCAAAGGCCTAAACTCAAAACGATAAAATCAAGATTTGGCCACTCAGACGTAAATTTGGTACAAGAATTTGTTACTTTGTTAGAAGCAGTTATAGAAGTATATATAATGATATTTATTTTTGTTTCATAACAATTTTGTAGGAAAAGTATGTAATCCTTCATCAATCTGTCTATATTAACAGATCGGACAATATTTTTGTGTTAGATAGAATATGCATTAAGGAGAAATATAGGCTATTAAACATCTTGCGACACAAGGCAAACGCTAGGGAAACCGCGGGGAACAGTTAGTTAACATATTCGCAGTAAATGTATGTAACACCTAAAATCGATAGAAAATATGTGAAATATATTGTTTAACGTTGTGTAGGAACTGTATGTATATATATCCTAAACAGCACTTGGAAACAAAACGGCACAAAAGATAATCTATTCAAACTCAGTTTTTGTTCTGGTTATGCTTTATTTTGCAATGAATTGTTTCACTATTGCTGCAACTGCACACCAAATCTTAATTTTCAAGGGTGCCCTACACTCGCTTTGTTTATTTAACATGCAACAAGTGCAGTATCAGTCGATATTTAATAAGTTTTGACATAGTTGCTCATGTTATTGAGAAGGCAAAGTCCGCTACAAATTATTTTTAAAAGTAGACTGTAGCCTTGGGGACAGACGAACAGACGGGTCATCTGAGGGTAAGTGACAATCGCCGTAAATGGTTACTACAACTTAAGAGCCGTAAGTGCGCTGCCCGCCATCGAGGGAGATGAGGAGGGTTACGGGGAGGGGAATGAGGAAATGGGAAAGAGGAGAGTTGGGATAAGGAGAACGTGAGTGGGACTCCGGAAACCACAATAATTTCGGTGAAATGCAACTCAAGTGTTGCTTCACAGCCTGTTTTCTGTGAGGCCATGGTATCGCACCGGTAGGCCAGCCTATTCGTGCCTAAACATGTCTGCTTCAAAAACCTTTGAAATCGATCTTTGACTATGACAAATATATAATTGTCAGGGTTATGATATTGTTCAGTTTTTTTTTTTTTATGTGCAAGAATTGCATTGTTACTATGATCACATTCTGGTCAGGTTCATTTCTTACTACGAGATCTACCAGATGTATGTGACTATAATGACGATAGTTTGGGGGTGTATACTTACCTACAGATTGTGTAAAGTATATATGTCTAGCGAAACTTCTAAACTACATTATTTTCTTCGTTTGTCGTCGTAGTAGAGTCTCCTCTCATTAAGATCCACCATAGTCTAAAGGGTGTCTAAATTCTATACATATGAAGAGTTATCCTTGCCTACCTTATACATTTAAGGGAATAATTATCTATCATAAATCCAGTATAATCCAAGTTCAATAAAATAGCGGTTCAGTTAAACTACTCTTTTCAGACTGTTATAAAATTTGCACTTGTACCAGCACTTCTTTTAATTATCTCTTACTATCTATACATATATATATTCTTTTAATTCATCAATAAGGCCGCCCTTTTTACATTATCAGTTTGACATACGATGTATTTCTATGATACTTCTGTAATAATTTTTTTTTTTTTTTTTTTTTTTTTTTTTTATGCGATAGGGGGCAAACGAGCAGACGGGTCACCTGATGGTAAGTGACTACCGCCGCCCATGGACACCCGCAACTCAAGAGTCACAAGTGCGTTGCCGGCCTTTTAGGTAGAGGTACGCTCTCTTCTTGAAGGTTTGAAGGTCGTATCGGTTCGGAAATACGGCAGGCGACAATTTGTTCCATAAGCTGGTTGTGCGAGGCAAAAAGCTTCTCGAGAAGCGCACAGTGGTGGAGTGCCAATCGTCCAGGTGATGGGGATGGATATTTTGTCGCGTAGGACGATGGCGGAAACCAGCAGCCGGTATAAGTCCGAACAATTCCTCTGAACACTCCCCATGATACAAGCGATAGAGGATGGAGAGTGAAGATACATCTCTACGCAACGCCAAGGTGTCAAGTCGATCAGAAATATCTTGGCAGTCGATGATGCGAGTCGCTCTCCGTTGA
Organism: Tyria jacobaeae; assembly: GCA_947561695.1. Taxonomy (NCBI): domain Eukaryota; kingdom Metazoa; phylum Arthropoda; class Insecta; order Lepidoptera; family Erebidae; genus Tyria; species Tyria jacobaeae. The sequence continues at coordinate 8,833,530 of OX387208.1, read as the reverse complement.
ATGCGGTCAAGAGGCAGAAGTTGGTACTGGGGTGCACCTGCATAGAGATGAGAACAGTATTCCATGTGCGGCCGAACCTGCGCCTTATAAAGTTGCAGGCGGTGGGCCGGAGTAAAATACTGTCTCGATCTGTTTAGTACACCAAGCTTCTTCGAGGCTAATATGGCCTTACTCTCTAAGTGACCGCGAAACTGGACTTCGCTTGATATATCGACGCCAAGGATTCCGATACTGGCTGATGCAGTTAGGGAAGTGCTCTCAAATTGAGGTGATACGACCAATGGCATCTTTTTAGCGGTGAACGCGCAAACCTGTGTCTTCGTGGGGTTAAATTGGACTAGGTTAAGTCGACCCCAATCTGAAACTTTTGATAAAGAATTTTCGATTTCAGACACAAGTTTGGATCGGCTTTCGATGACGTTTACCCGAGAAATGTTAGCGCGGCCGGTGTAAAGGGCATCACTCGTGCTATCGTCTGCATAGCAATGGATGCTGCTAATCTGCAGCATGTCGTTGATATGCAGAAGAAACAGCGTGGGTGATAGCACACAGCCTTGTGGGACACCAGAATTAACAGACTTGGAGTCGGAGCATGCACCGTCAACAACGACCTTGATGCTTCTGTCTGTAAGAAAACTGGTGAGCCAATTGCACAGTTTCTCGGGAAGCCCATAGGAAGGAAGCTTCGCAAGGAGCGCTTTGTGCCAGACCCGATCGAAGGCCTTCGCCACGTCCAAACTAACGGCCAACGCTTCCCCCTTGGTCTCGATCGCCTGTGCCCACCGGTGAGTCAAGTATACGAGAAGATCACCAGCTGAACGACCCTGACGGAAGCCGTATTGTCGATCATTGAGGAGCTGGTGGTCTTCTAAGTACCGGAGGAGCTGGCAGTTAACAATGGATTCCATTATCTTTGAGAACAAGGAGGTGATGGCTATGGGTCTGTAGTTGGACGGATCCGAGCGATCTCCTTTTTTAGGGATTGGGTGCACTAGAGCTGTCTTCCATGAGTTCGGGACTACGCCAAGAGAGTAAGAAAGCCGATAAAGGCGCGTTAAAACCGGTGCTAACTCTGGAGCACACGTCTTCAGCACGATAGGAGAGATTCTATCGGGCCCACTCGACTTATGAACGTCGAGGGAAAGAAGCGCTTTACGCACTGCCCTTTGTGTAAACCGGACTTCCGGCATGCGGGTCTCGCACTGCGGTATGGTCGGCGGTGCGTTTCCCCCGTCGTCCAGGGTCGAGTTGGACGCAAAGAGTTTGCCCAGAAGATCGGCTTTTTCTTTAGCGTCGTGGGCCAACGAATTATCTCCTATGCGCAGAGGTGGAAGGGATGGCTTACAAAAGTTCCCCTGGACAGCTTTGGCAAGAGACCAGAATGCACGAGTTCCGGAGGGGAGACTAACTAGTCTCTCGCCAATTCTGCCGATGTGAGCCGACTTCGCCGAAGCAATTACTCTTTTGAGGGACCTGGAGGCAAAGTTAAATTGCTTCTTTAATGTGCTGGTCTTTTCATCCCGTGCTGTCGCTGCATTAGCCCATGCTTGGTAACATTCCTGCTTTCGGCGGGACGCCGCTTTGCAGGTTCGACCAAACCAAGGCTGGGACTCGCCACCTGTGGGAATCAGGGAGAATGGAATGAAAAGTTCCATACCCTGAAGCACAACATCCGCGACAGAGTCAGCAACGACATTGGGATCATCCGGCGAGAAGCAAACCTGCCTCCATGGGTAGGATGCAAAGAATGTTCGCATTCCATCCCAGTCTGCTGACCTATAGTGCCATACGCGGCGACTGCCTGTAACTCGCGGCCGCAGCGAGTGAACGAGTGGCACTATACTCCTAATCAGGCAATGGTCCGAAGAGCCAAGAGGGGCCTCAACGGATACTTTGTAGCCGTCAGGATGTGAGGTCAGCAGAAGATCCAACAGTGAAGGCACGTGGCTTTCTGCATCTGGGATTCGCGTAGGCGTTGCTACCAGCTGCGTCAAGCCATATGCCAAGGCGAAATCGTGAACAGATCTTCCCGCATGATCGGTTTTGCGCGAACCAAGCCATTCGGCGTGATGGGCGTTAAAGTCGCCAAGAATCACGATCTCTGCGGATGGGACCTGCTGGAGCACTGAGTCTGTAGCCATTTGGACGTGGTCGATGAGTCGGTCCGTTTCGGCATCACCGCTATGGGACCTGTAGAGGCATAGGTAGATGCGGGGATGGTCATCGCAGTCTACACGTAGCCATAAGATGGAGAGGTCCCTACCTTCAAGATTGCCGAGGCGGCGAGAAGTGATATCATCTCTAACGTACACGCATACACCAGCCTTAGGAACAAAGGAGTGTTCCAGTCCGTACCCAGGGTAGCAGAGGTAGGATGTGTCCGCTGGAGATGATATCTGCGTCTCGGTTAAAAAGAGCAAGGCCGGCTTTGCTGTCTCAAGGTGGTGGTGGACAGTGTCGAGGTTTGAATGTAAGCCCCTGATGTTACAAAAATCCACGGTAAACGTGACAGGGGGTGCCATGGTGTGCCTTCTTTTGCCCCGAGCAGATTTTGAGAGCGCAGTTGAGCCCCCCCCAGAGTACGAGGGGCAGCCTGGGCGTCCACGCTCAGGCATAATCCGTACTGAGGGTGGACGTCCAGGGGGGGATTCTCCAACGCTAGCGCTGGTACCCCCCTGGGGTATCCTTTTCGTTAACAGCGCTATCATTAGGGGGGTGGGGGGTTTTGGGCCTCCGGAGACCTCACTCATTTCGGGGAAATGCAACGCAAGCGTTACTTCACAACCGGTTTTCTGTGAGGCCGTGGTATCGCACCGGTCGAGCCGGCCCATTCGTGCTTAAGCAAGCATGGCTCTACCACTACAGCATGGCTCTACCACTACAAAATAATGGTGTGCAAATTTTTTTTTTGTTTTTTTTTTTTATTTTAAGAAGAAAACTCCCGCACTAGGATTAATTCCTGTGTCGCGGGGGACTTTACAAACATTCAAACAACGAACACAACGAACACCCAGACTCAGAACAACAATTTCAGGATTACATAAAGTGTTGTTCCGTGCGGGGATCGAACCCACAACACTAGGCGCGGCAACGTGGTAGCGAGGTGACTACTTAAACCGCTACACCACCCGTGCAATCAAAATAAAGTGTTCTCCTATTGTTCCTCTATTTATATATAATAAAATTTGTTTTCAGGCCGAAGATCGACAATGATTCATCAATTGTCGGAAGTCTACAGACCCGCGATAACCAAACGAAAGGACGCTTTGATTGAATTGGTCAAAGGTTTATGAATACTTATATATTATCATACATATATATGTACATATGTACATACACTCACGCCTGTGTCCCCGAAGGGGGAGGCAGAGGCACAATTAACTTCCTAATTTTGCCGATTATAATTTAGGCCCATTAACGTAATAGGGGCAAGCCTATTGCCGTTATCCAGGGTTTTGGGAATAGTGGAAACATTTTGGAGTATACTAACAGGAATGGGAATATAGAAAGGAAAGAATAGGGATATTGATACTATATATAGATTGGGGAGTATAAGTAATAACTCAAGCAAGTCAGGGTCGCATCGCATACCTATAGGTTAAACTGGCTGGAGCCGGGAAGTGTGAGCCCTCGTTACTAACTATTATTATATCTGTTGTTAAAACATGTCAATAGTGTTATGGATATTCACTATGTGAATATGTAGATATTCAAAATAAATTCAACACGTCTATTAAAGTATTATGGTGTAGGTACATTTTTTTTTTATTTATTTATAAACTTTGTGGTTACAAATTACCTGATGAAAAACTCTAGCAACACACAGCCAGATTCAATTTCACTTAAATTTTAAGGATGGCAATGGCAATGCAAATCCATTAAATTCGAAGTCGAGGGTAATGTCAGTAATAGATTTCAATTTTTTATTTTTATTTTGATTTCAATTACTTTGAATTCACAGGCAAGTATCAAGTTCTTGATGAATTTGAATTAAATTTAAGTCCACCTATAATACCAACTAACCTTGCTTTTTAGCTCTGAAATTTAGCAAGCAGCAGGTTCCCATAGTGCAAGTACAGGAAAATAAGTAATTTGTTGTTATATTACATATAAAATACTTTTTTGCGATTACAGAGTTACATTTTGCTATTAAAAACGACCTCAATTTATAGGAGAGAACTGTTAGCTTAGGTTTGTCTTGACCCGAGATTGACGAACTATTCAAATAGGTAGACCATTGATTATACACTTATAACTAGGTAGACGTTTGTTTACTTGTGGAACCATCGTTGCGGGAATCATTCGCTTTTCTGCGGTGCTTTTATTGTTAGTATCTATTTATTTATTTATGATATTTATGTGTTCAGAAAAAGCAGATGTGGCCTGGAAGTCTGAACTCGCAAGAAAAATGAAAGTTTTCAAGGGTTTTTACACCTTAGAAATGGCCCCACCCAGTTATAATGAAAGTGAGGTAAGAATTTGTAGTATTTTTTTTAATACTTCATATATAATTAAGGAATATAAGGAGAAAGAAAATAAATATATGCTCTAAACATTATTTGCTGCTTCTAATTATATGTTGATAGCAATAATGGCCCACTATTTATGGTATTCTTCATTCAACGGTTAGCAAGTTCCTTTTGGTTTGCAAAAGATTACAGTGAAAACCTCCTGTTGTTCACTGACTCAGTTTTTAAACTCCTTTTTTTTTTTTTTTTTTTTTAACGTGTGGAAATCCCCTCGGACCGTCACCCCGCCGGGGTTTGCGGCGGGGCGGTGTGTCGGAATCGAACCGACTAAAACCACACGGTGTGCCACTCTGCGCCTGAGACGGAAGGGATCCGGGAACTGCTGATATTAAGACATCCGGACCCCTCCCAGCGCTTGCCCGCACTGAAGCGGGCACCGTCTGCTGTTAACTCTCTAATTAGGTGACGTACGGCACACGCGTACGTCACCCCCTCGCGGGTGGCCACTAGAGCGGATGGAGGGGAGAACCCGTCCCGACCATCCGCGGCCACACTCAGGGCGGCATGAGGCGCTGATAGGCGCGCCTACGCCGCCCAGTTCGCCGGCGGCGGATTGGGTCCGAGTGGATATCGTCCTCCCGGGCCTTCTCCGCCGCCTCCTTCTGCGAGATGACATCTTCACAGAAGGTTGCGACCGCGGTAAAACTGCTATCGCTACCGGCCATGGAGCGTATGACGGCCGGTAGCGAGAGATCTCCTCCGATGACTGCAGTGAGGGCCCGGCGCTGCGACTCCCAAGCGGGGCAGATCGCCAGCGTGTGCTGGGCCGAGTCTTCACTGCAGTCGCAGTGGTGGCAGGCGGGACTCAGTTCCCTCCTGGCGACCGAGTGCAGGTACTTCCCGAAGCAACCATGCCCGGAAAGCACCTGCGTCAGCCGGAAGGAAAGGGTCCCGTGCTGCCGCCCTGCCCACTCGAGGATGACCGGCTGGAGAGCCTCCACGGCGGCAAAGCCAGCGCGCGGAGTCTCCAGCCGGAACGACCAACTAGCCATCGTGGCTCGACGGGCGGCTTCACGCCACTCGCGTACCTCTTCGGGCGGAGGGCGAAAGCCATACTCCGCCCGATATTCAGCCACCCGTCGATAAACTTCGGCGAGCACCTCCGCCTCCAAATCCCACGGGGGTGTTCCAGCCAAGGCGCACGCCGCCTCGGTGGACACCGTGCGGTATCCGCGTATGGCTCTGGCCGCCAATACCCTTTGAGGCCGCCAGAGGCGCGCCTTATTCTGGGCTGTCAGAGCCGCCACCCACACCGGTGCCCCATACAGCGCCATCGACCGGACCACCCCCGTGTAGAGGTGTCGCGTTGCGACGCTGGCTCCACCCAAGTTGGGCAAAAGTCGCCCAAGGGCAGAGGCAGCGTCGACCAGCTTCGGACCAAGCTGTCGGAAGTGCTCGTCGAAGAGCCACCTACCGTCGAGTATCAGGCCCAGATACCTCATTTGGGCCCGAACCGGGACGAGGACCGAGTTGACCTCGATGGAGGCACCGGCGGGTGGACCACGACGGGGCCCATGGAACAAAAGGGCCTCCGTCTTGTCCACGGCCACCCGTAAGCCCAGTGCCTCGATGCGCCCGACCACCAAAGAAACACCCCTGGTGGCCAGGCGCGCCGCCTCTTGGAAGTTCGCCCCCCGGGCTGTGACCAATGTGTCATCAGCGTACCAAATTACGCCCAGCCCGGGGGGGAGGCGACCTCGTAGGACCCAGTCGTACCCCACGTTCCACAGGAGTGGTCCAAGGACAGACCCCTGCGGAACGCCGCACGACATGGGTCGCCGTCTCAAGACGCCCTCTCGGTCCTCGTACACGACGGTACGCTCCTCTAAATAGGCAGCCACCAGCCGCCTCAGGTACTCTGGCACCCCGTGGTATTGGAGTGCTTCCCTGATGCAGCTGAATGGCAGACTATTGAATGCGTTGGCGATGTCCAGAGACACCGCCAACAGCACGCCGCCACAGCTCACTGCCTCTCCGGTCACGGCCCTAAGGCGCATCACGGCATCGACCGTCGAACGCCCCTCCCGGAACCCGAATTGGGCGTCCGACAGGTCGGGGCCCACCTCGCTGAGGTGCCGGACGATGCGGGCAGAGAGTATCCTCTCAAAAAGTTTACCCGCCTCGTCCAGCAACACGATGGGCCTATAGGCCGCGACCGAATCGGCAGGCCGTCCCGGCTTCCTCAACAGGACCAGCTTCCCGCATTTCCTCCGATTCCCTAACGGGCGGCACATCGTCCTCTCTACCCCCGTCGTCTCCGACCGCGTAGGCCATCGACGGGGGTGTGTGCTCCGCCCGCTGCGGGAAAAGGCCCTCGACCACTTCCTGCAGGAAGCTGGGCTGGAGAGTCTCGGTAAGGGGGGGGCCCGACGTGCGGAGCTTCTGACGCACCGCACGGTATGGGCGACCCCAGGGGTCACGGTCGAGACTCTCCAGCATCTCCTTTCTCTTTGCGTCCTTGGCGCGGCAAATGGCCAGCTTCAGAGTTTTCCGCGCTTCGCGGTACTCCTCGTGAAGCTGGTCTTCCTCACCGTCTCCGCGGTGACGCCGCCGGCTGTGAGTGTAGGACCTCCGGGCACGAGTACAAGCCGCACGGAGGTCCGCCAACTCCTGGGACCACCAGTAGACCTCCTTCCTTGGAGGCCGACGACCCTGGATACGGGGCATGGCCGCATCGCAAATCTGCGTAATCGCATCGCGAAAGCGGCCAGCCCCCGCATCGACCTCCTCGGTGGGGGCCTGCGGAGACAGCCAAGAGTGAATAATGGCCGCCTCCTCTAGTAGGTCCCTGTCCAGCTTGGCAACAGCCCACCGCGGAAAACGGGAATTACGCCGCGCCGCGTGACCCCTACTGGGGCCCTGGGACCGGGAGAGCTCAAATCGGATATACAGGTGATCCGAGAGCGTCTCAACCTCTTCCAGGACACGCCAGTTCCTTACTCGTGCGGCAACAGCAGGGGTAGCGAACGAAAGGTCCACTATCGACCCACCCTGCTGTCGCACGCACGTGTTGGTGGAGCCTCTGTTTAGTAAACAGAGGCCCACCGAAGCCGCCCACTCCTCGACGGCCTCGCCCTTGGCGTCCGTCCCGGGGGACCCCCATGCAATGGATTTTGCGTTGAAGTCCCCCAGCACGAGGACGTGCCCAGACGCTAATCGCCGCATCGAGGTCTCCAAGCTGTTAAGGAAGACCTCGAAGTCGCTCAAACTCCGGTTGGGGGAGAAGTATACACCGTAAACGGTGATCCCCCCCCACTCGGCGGCAACATATCCAGAGCCCTTGTCTCTAAGCGACAAGGGCGGGGAATGAGCCGCCGCGGAACCGACGACTGCCGTCCCAGTCACCCATCCAGTTTGGACGGGGAGGAACGAAGTAGGGCTCCGCGACTACGGCAACACCGATCGACCACTGCGCCATGGTTTGCAGGAAGAGATCCTGCGCCGCTGCGCAGTGGTTTAGGTTCGTCTGGACAAGGAGGTTGGAGACGTGGTCCATTACTGGATCGTCTCTACAACCTCCATGGACGTCGACGTGGACAGACGGACAACGTCGGAGGCCGCCTGGGCCGCTAGGCTAGTCCCCGACGTCTGCCGAGAAGCGCGGGAAGGCTTGCAGCCCCCCTGCCCCATCTGGTGATTGGCGGGCTTATTGCCCGCCGCACACATAGGGCAGTGAGGGGCGGCAGAGCACTCCGCCGCCTTGTGCCCCGGTCGACCGCAGCGGAAACATAATCCGCTGCAGTCGAAGCAGCTGCCACATTTGATGCGGGTGTGTCCCGCAACCAGGCATTTGTAACACCTCATCGGTCTCGCCGCCAGAACTGTAACTCTTGCGCTAACGAAACCGATGAGGATCCTGCCGGCGTCGCCCAAAATTTTGGCCGACGCTACGGGACAGCTGATCCACACCGCACCAAGGCCTCCCGGACCGGGGCGGATGGTGCCGACTTTGATGTTTTCCGCGTTGCACTGCGTCCTTTCCTGGACTGCAACGCGGACATCATCAGTTGTGACGGAGTCGTCCAGGCCCGAAATGCGCAGCTCCGCGCACTTCGTGGGCCTGGAGATCTTCACAACATCCGTGGCTGCGAAGACTCCCCTCAGCTTCTCGGCGAAGGTATCCGCCGTCTTTGCGCCATCGGCCCCAGGGAACTCGAGGACCCGAGCTCCCGTCTGGGCTAGGCGCATGCGGACCCCTGCCGTCCCGAAATTGCCGGCGAGACAGTCCCGTGCCGTCTTAAAGACGGCTGCGTAGGACAGCCCGCCGGTAGACGCCTCTGGCGACACGGTGACTACAACAGCCGCGGTTTTAGGCGGCTGTAGCTTCCGCGGCTTTGTTCTGGGCACCGCCACCGACGACGACTGCGGGCCAGAGGCCGCCTTTTCGGCAGCCTTCTTGGCCCGCTGTCGGGACTTTTTCGACTTTGGCCCCCCTACTACCTGCCAACCCTCATTGGAGGGGGCAGATGTGGAGGGGCCAGGCAGAGGTGTTGGAGTGGGGGGCGGAGGCAGCTCCGCTCCAGCCGTAGCCACCGTCTTGGATCCCGTCTTCGGCGCAGCAGTCCCGGCTGGAGCTTTCGCCCCCCGCCGCGTCTTGCGAGCGGCGGCAGAACCCGGGACCGACGTCGCCGCCGCGTAGGACCCTCGACCCTCTACCACGGGAAATGTGGTCGGCGCCGACGCGGCCTGCGGCCTCGGCGCCGCAAGCGGCGGCCGAACAACAGGGGCCGGAGGCAGCCTCGCCTCCAGACCCGCAATCCGCCCGTCCACCAGATTTCCCATCGCCTGCAGCATGTACTGTAGCATCTGCTGCAGGACGTCTTCGGAAACTCCGGTGACAATAGGGGCCAGCTGAGACGTAAACGGGGCCGGCTGGGACGCAGACGGGGCAGGCCGGGACGCAGACGGGGCCGGCCGGGACGCAGACGGGGGGGCCGGCCGCGACGTAGACGGGGCTGGCTGGGATGCAGACGGGGCCGGCCGGGACGCAGACGGGGCCGGCCGCGACGTAGACGGGGCCGGCTGGGACGCAGACGGGGCCGGCTGGGACGCTGACGGGGCCGGCTGGGACGCAGACGGGGCCGGCCCGGAAGCAGACGGGGCCGGTCGGGACGCAGACGGGGCGGGCCGAGACGCAGACGGGGCCGGCTGGGACGTAGACGGAGCCGGGTTCTTTCGCTCAGGGCGCTCCGCCCTGAATTGGGCGAACTGGGCGCTCAGCTCCGCCACCTGCCCCGTCAGGTGATCGTTGGCCGACTGGAGGCGAGACACGTCCCCGATTAGGGTCTCTATGACCCCCGCCACTGCGGCAGGGGAGTCCTTAAGGGCCCTGACAAAGGGACCCTTAAGGTTTACGGACTTGGTGGCCACCTTGTTTATGATGGTCACTGCCGCGTGCGCCCTCTCCTGCAAAGAGGCCGGTGATTGGGGCACTGAATCCCCCTCCACCGGCTCCCTGATTGTTAGCAGGAGACCAGCGATCTCCTCTTCCGCCTGCAGTTCGCCGTCGGCTCTGGCCCGCCTATAGGATTCCGCCTTGCTAAAGACGGAACCTGACGGGGCTGACACCGGGGTACGCGAGCGCCCCCTATGGCTGCTTACCACCTTAGGAGGCAACATCTCCTGAGCGATGTCACTCTCGCAACCTTGGGGGCGTCCGCGCTTACGGCCGTCTGCCTCGGTGTCCATCGGTTCCGGTGCGTCCGGCGTCGCACCGGAACTACCACCCGCTACATTAGCGACGGACTTGGAACGCACTCGCTCCGACATTCTTCTGCTCCCAGAAGTCAGATTGACTTCTGAGAGCACCTGCGAGATAGGCATCCCGGGCAAAAACTCCTCATCGTTAGATGAGGTGTCGTCCACTTTCTTCTTCTTCTCCTTCCTCTTCTCCTTCTTTTCATTTGTTTTTAAATTAGAAATTTCCATTATAAATCCCACGAGGGGGGGAGAACTAGAGGTCAACCCGGGCAGAGATCCCCCAATACCCGGGCAAGCGTAAGTTTATGCCCAACCGAGGGGTCCGCAGGTGCCCCGGCTAGGAGTGCGCTTGCGACTGAACATCCCATCAGCCATGCATCCCATGGTCACGCACCAGAACGCGGGATTCGGGGTATTTTTTTATAGAGGTTTTCTTCCTCACAGTCCGGGCGGCTAAGCCAAGACCCTCGCCCCCAATTGGAGCCTCGAGACTACGACACTCCTTTCGGGATTACGATATGCCAACGGTGGCATCGAGATAAAATCTCTTAATGCCTGCTCGGTGGTAGTGTAAGTACACGCCGGGCCCGTCTTTGTTCCTCCACTGTGGACAGCGGAGCAACACTGAGTGACCCTTGGAAGGGTCCCACAGTGTATCCTGTTTTGTCTGGAGTCTCCCCCTGGGCCAATCCGGCATGAGTGGCTCTACCGGCACAGCCCCAGAGATCATTGACCCGCGCAAGCCCCCCCACGGCGACAACGTAAGGATACAGTTGAGGGGGAGTTTTTAAACTCCTGTCTTAACCACTAACATCTATGTAATTTTTTTTTTTCTGTTGTAGTGATCAAAACTTTGCAAAAACACATTTGTTACTAATGAAATGTATCTAGGTACAGATACGATATCAAAAAAAAAAAAAAAAAACAGTGATTCTGCTGACAAATTGGTTGAGGCTTTCGCGGCCGATTGATGACGTTGGCTTTATTCGGGTCTAAAGGCCGTCGTATGTTGGAATTGCTTCCTAACATTCCTTAGACAGAAACGAATTCTCCAATCAGCGCAAGCAAACAGAATCTACGCCAGGACTGAGAAAGCTTTTCTCCGTGAACGAATTCATCACACCCGTCGTAGCCTTGCAAAGATGGACGAAGAGCTCTTAGGTCTACACCTAACCCTGAGCAACAAGATCGAACGACAGGATTGGGATAGAATGGACGCCATCTCACATTCCAACATGAGAAACGAACTGAGTCGCACCAGGGATCTGCAAATCGGGAACTACGAGAAGTTCCAGAAAAAGCAAACTCCCAAGACGATTGACCTTGACCATGGACGGCTGGTGATCAACCTGACGGATAGGGTGCTCACGGAGGACGAAAGGACGGTACTAGCCAAAGGGGGAAATTTCGCAATCACGCCCCGCCACATTCCGATTGAAGACATCATCTCCAGCACAGAAGCAGCCATCAGACATCTACCGGACGAAGAGGCTGAAGGAATACGGATTGAGACAGCAAACATCCTCAGAAAAGCGAAACCTCCCAAAACCAACCTTACGAGGAACGAAGGGCTGGCACTGCGGGACCTGAACGCAGACAGGGATATCATCATTCTCCCGGCGAGCAAAGGAAATGCAACCGTTCTTCTGAAGACCGAGGTCTACAAACAGAAGATTACAGAACTCTTGGACTGTGAGAGCTACAAACCCCTGAAGAAGGACCCGACTCAAGCCAGACTACGCCTTGTAAACCGGCTCGTCAAGTCATCGTCACTGCAGAAGACATCAAAAAGAGCACTGTGAGAACGGAAGCTGTCCCACCAAGGCTCTATGGACTACCCCAAATCCACAAGGCGAATGCCCCGTTAAGACCAATAGTCAGCGAACCCGGATCACCAACGTACTATTTGGCGAGACACCTGGCGTCGCTGCTCCAACCACATGTGGGAAAGAGTACCAGCTACATCAAGGACTCCGCCGACTTCGTACGCAAGATCCAGGGTATCAACGTTGGACCCGACGACATCCTTGTGAGTTTTGACATCGTCTCGCTTTTCACCAAAGTGCCGCTAAAAGACTGCCTGGACCTGGTGAACAGGATCTTCCCAACCGACATCTGCAAGCTCTTCGAAACCTGCCTCACTGGGAGCTATTTCGTGTGGGAAGGCAATTTCTACCAGCAAGTGGACGGAGTGGCAATGGGGAGCCCACTAAGCCCAGTTATGGCCAACCTCTTCATGGAGGACTTTGAGAAGAAAGCCATCGAGACCTCGGAATACAGGCCATCGACTTGGTACCGGTATGTGGATGACACATTCGTGATTTGGGGACATGGTATGGACAAGCTCAACAACTTTTTGCAACACCTCAACAATCTGCATCCCAGCATACAGTTCACCATGGAACAGACAACCAGAACAACAGACAATTGGCATTTTTGGACGTGCTGGTGAAAAAACGGGGTAACAAGCTAGGGCACACAGTCTACCAAAAACCAACACATACAGATAGATATCTGCATGCCCTCTCCAACCATCACCCGAGTCAAAAGTATGGAGTCATAAGAACCCTGACCAGACCAGTAAGGAGAAAATCACCAAATCAATGGGCTTAAGATCCCACGGCCACGGGAAACCGAACAGCGACCCACCACCTCTCAAGCCTATCTCCCATATGTTCCAAGAGTCACAGATAGGATTGGCAGAGTTCTGAGGAAACATGAAATCAAAACAATCTTCAGGCCAACCAAGAAGATCCAACAGATCATCAGGTCGACGAAGGACAAAAGAGACCCACTTTCAGCGGCTGGAGTCTACCGCAAACCCTGTTCATGCGGTAAGGTTTATATTGGAACAACCAAAAGATCAATGGGAACGAGACTCAAGGAACATAAAGCAAGCTGCCGGTTAGGACGAACTGAGAAGTCTGCAGTAGTTGAACACGCACTGGGGAACGGGGACCACAGGATACAATTTGAAAGCTCTAGGTTGCTAGCGTCCACCAACGGCTATCACAGCAGACTAGTCAGGGAGGCAATCGAGATCCACAAACATCCAAATAATTTCAACAGGAAGGAGGAGACCCTTAGGCTCAACCAGATTTGGAACCCGATCCTTAGGAGCACCCGAATCATGCCGAACGATACCCCGAGAACAGCCGAAGCGAAACAAGCCACGCCGCAACCCCCACCACAAGCCCCGCCCCCACCCCCACCACAAGCCCCGCCCCCACCCCCACCACCTACCCACCGGTATAAATACAACACGCGCAGGAGGAATCTGTGAAAATGTCATTTATCTTCACATCGACCTAGAGCTGCCGACCATCAGGCAATTCATAAAGCAGTGCTCCCTTAGCTACTTTGACTCTGCTCCGACTCACCCCAACCCTTTAGTGGTTGCGGCTGTAAATTACACACCCAGCAATATATCACGAATACGTAGACCTAAACATACTCTCGGAGAGCTAGACGATAACATCACACTCGCTCAACGTAGAGCGCACACAGCTCGCGAAGCTATCACAAATCGTCCGCGATTTCGCCCCGGCCGGAATAAAAAAAAAAAAAAGAAAGGAGTCGTCAGTCTGCATCCAGTATCGGAGATGGAAGGACCTCTGAAGAAGCTGGCCACTCGTGCCAGCGAAACGTTAGGAAGCAATTCCAACATACGACGGCCTTTAGACCCAATTTTAATCATGGTTACCTGCATCTGTTAAACAAGGACTGAAATAAGAATGACCTTGTTTTATTGCAAATAACCTAGCAGAGGCTGATAATAATAATTTGCAAAACATGTTACACAAGAAAGACTGAATATGTGTGTCATCATTTCATCAACTCATTACTAGGTAGGTGCCTATGTACCTACTGCCGAGTATTTATTACAGCTGCAGTCATGATTCAACATGTTTACACAGTTCTTTTTTTAATCTATGTTTAGGAATGTTCTGACGTCATTTTGTTTTTGACTTCCTGTAACTTGTATAATTTAACATAGCTTTATCTAAAAATGGTTGGAAAGGTTTTGTCACTCTTAGTACCCATTGATGTGAGTTCGTACTTTTCTACAATTAATTTTTTGATAATAAAAAATATATACATATGAGCTCACGCCTGCATCCCTGAAGGGGTAGGCAGCGGTGTATCAAACCGCCACATTTTGGCAATCAGAATTTGAGTATCATATTTTTTATTATTATTATTAAATAAATATATATAAAAAATGTAGTTTTGTTTTGAACACGCATATGTGTTGTTTTAGATATTTTTTATTACCTTTAGGATAGCCACAACCAAGAATTTAAATTTAAACGTTGTGTTGGCATTCAAATTTTGTTTTCTTGGGAAACCAGACAATTAGTCGACGATATTGATACTTTGTCTCCGCCATAATCTCTTCTCATTCTCACCAAACAGGGCTGTAATCTCAATAATAAACAGTTTATTTTATTGAATCACTTTTACGAGTGAACAAACTTTAACTTAATGAATGGGAAGTTTGCACTCTTCTGCAGGGATATCCCTTAAAGTATTTTCTGGTTTTAGTTTATCATTCTAATCTTTCTGTTGCAGAGACTTGCGATTGACATAAAATTGATCAAAGACTTCATGAAGTCGGGCGCCGTCGGACACCTTACTGTGAAACAAGCCTGGCTACTTTTTCTGGTCGGGTTTGAGATTTATCTGTGGTTCTTCATCGGAGAGACTATCGCAAAAGGTCGACTTGTTGGCTACGTCGTATAAAATTAAATGACAATTATAATTTTTCATATATCCCCAGATTACGTTAGGTGTATTTAGTATCAACAATACATGTATATAATCAAGCTCTTTCAATTTAAATATTTATGGCGAAACAGAAGAGCTCATTTTCATTTGAAATTGTAGTTTATCAGTTAATCTGATAGTAAAGTTTTGTGAAATGAAGTGAATTTTAAATATGTCCTATGGAAAAAACTAGTTTTTTCATTTACCTATATCCGTCACATATGTATATTTTACTTATATCTTATTTTTATAATTCTATATGAGAGATGTATTATACCAATTAAACTTTAGTATAAAACAAAAAGGAGATTGCCATTCATGGTTTCGTGTTGTGCTAGAACCAAATAGATATTTAAAATTAAGTTTTTAATTAAAAAACCTCATAAGTATCAATTCATAACTTCGCCGGATATAAAAGACAAATAATGAGTAATTAAAAACTTTTTCCAGTACCCTGTCTTTATTTATGACATTGTTTTGCATAGTTGCAAGTGTTGAAAAAACTATTATTATTGATTTACAGACAAATAATTATTCGTTGTATGTACTTTGATTATGATTTCTATTAAGGCGGTCAGATTTAATGTTTACATATAGCCCGGTCAAGGTAGACATAAAAATAGTGTTCTAATAACAAAAACTCCGACAGAGGCAAATTTTTGTGAGAAGCTTAGGTTCACCATCAGAAAAAAAACTTCAGAAGTCCCCATCGATCTCAAGTGTGCTACCAAAGTTATTCGGGGTCAAAGGTCAAAATTTGAGGATTTTTGGATTTTTCTCGAAAAGGCTAAGTTTTTTCGAAAAACTACTTCAGATCAAAGTTATAGATCTGTAAATTCTTTACAAAAATGGTCCATATAATTTCTTCTCTAAGAGTCACCAGTTCCGAGATATCGCGATTGTAAGAGTAACATTATACATGATATGCACATACTCGTATATGCCACGTATTTCAAGTATGTCAGGTACTCAACACGAGTAAAAATACCATATTTGTGTCCCTTTTATGTATACAATACTAATCTTTAAACTATACTTGTCACGCGTTCAATGTAGCCATTCCAACCAGGTAAAGAGAAATTTTTGTATTTGCCATATTTGCCATATCACATCTACTTTTTTTAGAAAAGATACTTTTTCTTCACTTTCATACTCAAAATTCCGCACATTTATTTTGCTATATCCTACCACGCCAGGGTTCAGATAAGTCTACGTATATGAGCCATTGCTGCAATATCGAAGGAACTTCAGTTATCCGTGGCGTCGGTTCTTCTTGTAAAACAGAATCTTTGGGAGTCACAATTTCAATAATACCCATTATATGGAGCGTATTATTACCGTCTTTGACATTCATGTCAGCATTGCAATCAGTCAGCCATAGCATAATGACCGCTGTTCGAATTTTCAGATCTACAACTTTGGTCTGAAGTAAGAGAAGAACGGTAAGTTTTATCGAATTTTTCGATAAAACTTATCGTTTTCGAGAAAAATGCGAAAAACCTCAAATCTTGACCTTTGACCCCGAATAACTTTGGTAGCACACATGGGATCGAAGGGGACTTTTGAAAATTTCCTTTGTTTGGCTTTGTCGGAATTTTTGTTATTTCAAATGTCTAAAATGACCGGACCAATAGTATTTTTATCACGATCACGACTTTATAGAATAATAAAAAATGTAGCCAATAATACAAATGTAAATTATGTACAATTAAGAAATCTTAACACGATGTGACTGACAACAGTGAGACCTCAGATTGACAAGTGAAAATAATATTTTGTAATTGTTTCACTGACACCGTTTCTCGCGTTTCCGATAGCGTGCGCTGAGTTCGTTTGTTAGTTTATGATTAGCAAAAAGGTGGGTGTTTAATACACCACTGCCTACCCCTTAGGGAATACAGGCATAAGCGCATATATGAATGTGTATGCTCAATAGTCCCTCCTTTAACTAAAGAATACGTAGTGGCCCTAGCCACGTAATACTATACTAGTCCGTGCATAGTACATCAGCTTATATTACATACATGTTTTCATTAATAAATTACTTACATAAGAGATTTTACTGCAACAACATTTTAAGTACGTGTACTAGGTAGGAATGTGCAAAAAATAACCTATTTCGACAAACTTCTTAAGTCTTTTACCAGCAAATCTGGCGAACTAGGGATATTATATTTTTTATAAACATTTCGAACCCTATATAATGAGGTAAGTTACTTGAGAGCACAATGTG
This sequence comes from Tyria jacobaeae, assembly GCA_947561695.1. Lineage (NCBI taxonomy): Eukaryota > Metazoa > Arthropoda > Insecta > Lepidoptera > Erebidae > Tyria > Tyria jacobaeae. Next base: position 8,816,301 of record OX387208.1, on the reverse strand, counting down.
AAACCAAATACCATACTTTAGTGGGCATTCTTCTTTAAAAATGTTCTTGAAAACCTCTTAAGATTTCCTTTTACGTTATTAAGACTTTCAAGGTCGTAAGGCTCCTAGTGAGCTTTATTTTAAAGTTTATTTTTAAATAAAACCCACACAACCTAACAGTAGCTAAATACCTTTTTTTTCCTATCGAAACCCCCATGGGTCATTTCTTCACTGCAGCCGACGGTGAAATAGATAAATGTCGGAATCAAAACGACTAAAACCACTCGGTTTTCTGTCACACGTGGGTCTATTACAAGGGGACCATGCTATACCCTAGAAAGGAAGCTTCCCGGGGATCCCCTGCAGTCCTTGGCCGACTCTTATGCAACAGGCGGCCTCACCGTAGTACGGGGCCTTGTCCCCCTCCAGTTTGAGAGTCGCGCGCGGAATACGCCCATGTGTCTAAGGCCCACTTCTACTGGGGTAACAAACAGCCCTATCAGTTAGCACCCGGCTGGAACTCATGGAGATCGTTCTGCGTCTAGTGCGTCTTCTGCAGAACGGAGGAGTAATCGTCCTCTCCCTGCCCTTTCTGTCGCCGCTTTAGGTAACATCACCTCCTCGCAAAATAAGGCTGTGGAATACCATAAATTTTCGTTCTGGACCATGGACAGAACCGTGGTCTTGTGGAGGAGCTTTTGTTATGTCCCTCAAACGCAAAGGGAGGATCCTCCAATCAGGCAAGGTAATCATGCCTGGCGAACCGCGGCCAAATGGTTGATGTTGGGAAGTCGTATACGTATTTACTAATAGGCGCAAGAATTTTATTATCATGATTCAGGACCCTACTACGTCTTTAGTGTAGTTGCTACGTAATTAGACTCGTCTTCGCTAGATGGTACCGATATGCTGTCTGTACGGTACTGTCTTCTGTATGTGGAGGTCACCACATCACTCCCCTCCAAGACCGGAGGTCGATATCTTGGTGAGTCAGCTGTATATGCTCTCTTGTGGAGCGTACCAGAGCCAGTAGTGAGTCCAGTAAGTCAGAACTGTGTGCCGCAAGTTCAGTTGAGTTGGAACTATCTTCTGTTAGTCGAAGCGAAATGGGACTGAAGTCCGCTGGTCCTAGTAAATCGGTCCAGCGAGAAACCGGGTGACTACTGATACCGAGCACAGTCATAAAAAGATTCTAAAGTGGCGAACACGTACTGCCACGTGCCATATTAAAAGCTGAGCTTGACATTGGACGTCTCGGACGAAGACGACGTCTCGGACGTCTCGTCTCCAAGAATTCGTTGAACGAAGATGGAATAAGGCTTATTTGAAGCGATTTAGGACAGACCTATGAACACCAGTAGATCTAAGCACTACAACACACTACAGTTATTTTTTGAACTTGTGCCGGTTAAAGCAAAAAAACATTTATTAGTAGATACCTACTTCATTAATCTATTTATATATGAATACGAAATCTGATAAGGCAGGATTAAACTGTTCTTCTTGGCTGGCATCGACTCCAAAAATAACTGATTATGTATTTACATAATCAGTTATTTTTCGAGTCGGTGGACATAAGTTTGAATATTTTCGTCGATTGTCCTTTAATGCTCTTGCTTCGAAGTAATTAAAATATTATTTTTTACTTTTTAGTTTAAGTTTGTACAAATAGATAAGTACGGTCTTGAAGTTGGTTTTTATTTTTATTTTTATAAAAAAATAATGTTATTTTTATTTATTTAGTGGGAAGTAAGTATGTTTTTAATATTTATGAATTCATAAAAGAGCTGCTCCAATGAGACTGCGCTGTTTGAAAGAAAGTAGTGACGAGAGGGAAGATCGTTTAGATGAGCAGGGAAAGAAATGCGAAAAACATTTTAAATGAGAGTAATGAGCAGTGGGCCTATAAACTTTCTTAGATGAACACACGATGAACAGACGAATACACCCTTCACCCTTGCTAAGTTCAAGCAAGGGTGAATGAATGAAAAACAATGAAAGTCCAGAAAGTTATGCTAACGACTCAGTTTGAATCACGAACTTTTATCAAACGAAACTGAAGAGCGATGTTCTCATCGACCTGGCTTGATCCTCGAACGTTTATTAAAAGAGACGGAGGAGCAACTGTCTTATAGTTTTGGCTTGATTCAAGAACGTTTATCAAACGAGATCGAGGAGCAACGTTCTTATAGCTTTGGCTTGATTCTCGAACGTTTATCAAACGAGACCGAGGAGCAACGTTCTTATAGTTTTGGCTTGATTCTCGAAAGTTTATTAAAAGAGACGGAGGAGTGACGTTCTTATAGTTTTGGCTTGATTCAAGAACGTTTATTAAAAGAGACGGAGGAGCAACGTTTTTATAGTTTTGTCTTGATTCAACAACGTTTATCAAACGCGATCGAGGAGCAACGTTGCCATAATTTTGGCTTGATTCTCCAACGTTTATCAAACGAGACCGAGGAGCAACGATCTCATGGTCACGTCTCACCTCGCGAGGTGGCAACCTATGGTAGAACTTAATAACTGCGGTGGTTTCTTACAAACTATAAAGTTAGGTATCGAATCGCGAGTCATGTAAGGGCGTAATATTTCTGTATCCGATAGGGTCGTGAACGGTGCCATGGACATTCTAAAGAAAATTAAATGGCCTGCTCACTGAAAAGATAAATTGGAGAAAGGCGAGTTGCCTGAATCTTATCTATTAAAATTTGATGACGTGACTGTTGGCCTTAGAATAAACGATAATGAGGGTTGTGTAGCAATCTCATCCCTTTGCACAAAATTCAAAGTGTAAAGAGGATATGGAGATGTCAAACCCAAAAATTTTGAAATTTCAAACAAAAAACAAGATGCGGTTGAATTAAGTGACTCCTCCTTTTTTAAAGTCGGTTAAAAAACTCTACCCCTTTTCATTAATATTTCTTATCTTATTAAAAGAGGTAGAGTTTTTTAGTTGATTGCTACTATTAAAATTTGACTGATTGATTGATAAGTAATTGCTAAGTTATAATTTTATATCATGTGGAATCGCGCGGAGACGGCACCAACGCAGTGTAACTAATACTTACAGTATATTGACAGTCGACATTTGAACGGTGTTAGTTTCGCCTGTGCTGTGAACAGTAAAAATATTTAATCACAAAAAAATCACAGTATGTTTCTTTTAGTATTTTCATAAACTTTAAAAAGTTAAATAATAAAAAAAATATCAATTAATAACCTACTATTAAAAAGCTTTGAAGTCTTAACTTCTTACGCTACATGTAAGCATTAAAGTTTTTGACAATCATACGTCAATCTTTCAAAATGGCGGTGAAGGTGCAATGCGGTGTTTCCGCGGAAACGACAAATAAGAAATTATGATTTAAAACAACCAAAAACTTAAAAAAAATGATCGTGAGTCGTCGTGCGTCTTGGTAGTGCTCGTGTTGTATAAGTTACACATTTTTTTTTTCATATTCTCCGAAATCGTTTTGTTAGTGTTTCTAACGTGATGTTGCGGCGAGTTAACTTCTACTCGATATGTTTCGCATTTGGTCTCAGTGTCCTTTTGATCCTTGCTGGGAGTCGATATGCAGATAACACATACTACCGTCCGTCCATGGAAAGCGGGAGGAATGTCAGGACTTTTTTAAAAGTAGAAGATGGAGAAGACAATTATTTACCCCAGTTACTATCAGCGGACCCCTACGAAAATGGGCCAGAGGACATATCACATAAAATATTCCAGGTAGTGCGAAACCATATTAAAGGAAGGACATCTAAATACAACTTTTCCTATTCAGGTGTTCATGGCATAGAAGATTTAGTTATGGAATTAGGTGGACAGCCTTTAAGAAGCATAATAGTGTCTACTTGGAGGTCAGGTACTACGTTTCTAGGAGAGGTGCTAAATACTGTCCCAGGTACTTTCTATCATTATGAACCACTGCTAAATTATGGAATAGTTCAAATAAGAGGCCCTCCAGAATCAAATAATGCATTGAGCACTATCAAAAACATGCTAAAATGTGATTTTTATGGACTGGATACATACTTTACATATGGAAAGACTCATTTGCACCAGTTTAGCCATAACAAAAGACTGTGGGACCATTGTAAATATAATAGAGAGCTGTGTTTTGATGCAGACTTCACGTCACAGTTTTGTAAGCTGTTTCCATTTCAAACCATGAAGGTGGTTCGTCTTAGATTACGTCTTCTACAAGAAATATTGGATGATAAAGAGTAAGTTGCAATAAATTTAGGTACTTTAAATATCTATTCTATTCTTTATGGAATAAATATGTACTTTTTGGGTATTGTGTCTTAGTGCTTGAAATACTTATCTCAATTTATTGCATTTTATATTACCAATACAAATAATTTATAAGTAGGTATGTTTAAAATGTTTTATTAGATTGACCCTGAATATATTGTTTATATAATTATTTAGTTTCAGTAGCTTATTTATTTGTTTGTTTATAGGCTTAATGTGAAGGTGCTTCTATTAATCCGAGACCCCCGAGGTGTGTTGCAATCAAGACAACACCGTGACTTCTGTCAGCCATCAGCTGACTGTTGGCACCCAGAGCTACTTTGTGCTGATATGATCAATGACTATGTAGCTGCAAGTCGCATATTGACACAGTATCCAGATAAACTTATGTGAGTTGTCCTTATTTTGTTATACTTTAATATTTGCTTCGCAATTTTATTACAATCTTTTTAGCACTCAAATTGTTGCCAAAGAATACTGGTAAAGCTATTTAGTATACTTCAATGTGTGTATTGCTTTTTAGTTAGTCTTTATATTGGGTGGACATTGTTTCTGTCTTTGAGAGCAGTCTACAAGTGTCTTTATATTTATTCAATTTTTTTTTTACCCAATCCATCTGTATAAGCAATATCCTTTTGCTTCCCTTTCTATCCTCCTTTTCATTCCCTTTCTATCCTCCCTTTCTATCCTCTATTTCCTTCCCTTTCTATCCTCCCTTTCCTTCCCTTTCTATCCTCCCTTTCCTTCCCTTTCTATCCTCCCTTTCCTTCCCTTTCTGCCCTCTTATCTTTCAATATACTCCAAATTTTCCCATCTGATTCCCTATAGTACCCAGATTATGGCAATAGGCTTGTCCCCTATTACATAAATGGGATTAAATTTTAATCAGCAAAATGTAGGCGTACACCTCTACCTACCTACCCCTTCGGGTATACATACGTAATTGTGTGTATAAATAAGAGACAAACAACCCAACCTCAAATTATGTAAACATCTACATTAATAAAAATATAAATTGTATCCTAGAAAATAAACTAAGAAACTAACAAAATGGATGCTTATGTCGAATTTAATAATAAGAATTGCTCTATTATTTTTATACAATATTTACATACAAGGAGGAAACCCCGCTAGACTCATGGGTACCTTTGGTCCGGGGGACGCATTTTTATAATTTAATTTTAAATTTAAGTTGTCATGTTAAATTAAACTCGAATCTTATATATTATTAAAATTCTATAGGTATGAAACATACCCATAGATATATGTACAACTACAAAACACACTGATACACAATACAAAACGAAAAGGTATGTGTTCTGTCCACTATATTTCATAAAGTGTAACATTTTATTTAAGCATGGTTTACATAATATTTACTTACAATTATGCAGTAGGCTAATGATGACAGGATCATATTAAGTTCCTCTTTCTTTATTAAAAGTTTTATATTCTTATTTGTGGTTATAGTTAGCGTCAGTCGTCACATTGAGTTGTGGTATCAAATGCTGGCTATATGGTGTCTTATCAGATGTTGACAGAGATAACCCTATCTATACTCGATGGTATAGAGTTACATTATTGGCCATTTATATTTTGACATAATATTTCATTTTAGTGTGGATTACATGTTAAAAAAATATTTTTACATTAAAAATGGTTGTTGGTTGGTTGTCAATATTACATAACAACTTTAAAACTGTATAAATAGTGGCTAAAGTCACAACAGTGATGTTAAATGATTTTTTATTCTACAATACAATGGATGTCTACAATATAATGAAGGGCTTACTTAACCTATAATGGTGTACCCTTGGCTACTGTAGTAACAATCTGTCCTTTCTTTTTGTTGGGAAGGCCATATTTCTTTTGGTTGAAGTTGAAAGTTATGCCAAGGGGGACTGTCGAAAATTCCACACAGATTTAATTTACCGTATTAATGTACCCCACTGTAGAGTTAAAGTGAAAAGGACAATATTTTGTGCCGTAAGAGATCAAGGCTTTTAGGCACGAATGGGCCGGCCACGGCCTCCCAGAAAACCAGTTGTCAAACAATGATTGCATTGTATTTATTAAGTGAGTGAGGGCTGAGTGGGTTGAGAGGCCCAAAAAATTGTAATTACGATTTCCAGGAGACTATTGGTTTTAAAAGAGTTATGGAGATTAAAAGATTTAAAAGTTGTGTTCGGTTCATGCAGTTTCTTTATTTAGCATGCGAAGCATGTTTTGAAATTAGTAGTATTCGCGTCATCCGTGTATACTAACCTTAACATGAATTTTGCGATGTGTGTATTTCCAGTGAGCAATACTGAGCTGTTTTTTTTTCTTTCTCGTGAAATGTATTTTATATAGACTTAGCTTCGAATATTCACCTTTTTGCTATTAAAACGTTATAATGCGAACGTGACATTGTTTTCTATTTCAATCTTAAACTACACTTCACGTTGCCAGTAAACAGAAAGGGCCACCTTTCATCAAGGAATATATCTACCTACCCCGATGAATAGAAAATAATTTAAAGGAGACCGCGAGCGAAAATATGCAATATAAATATTCAACGTTTGTAGCGTCAAACAAATTAATTATATCTAAGTACATATAAACAGCCAGTAGCTACTTAATTAGTTATTGTGTAGGAGATTCTATATGTGTATAGTAGGAAAAATTAATCACATGTTATGTAGCATATTTATATAGAATGATAAGGTTGGTAGCAAAAAATGAGTAGAAGTCATGCCTTGTGGATTCCGTAGATACTACTAGTACCGTAGATACTGTTTTTTTTGTGCTATCAGACATTGCATCCCACCCATTTCATTATAATAGTTTAACGTCATTAAAGATCGACGAGCGGTCTTATTATCGAGTAAATAACCAAATCATTGGACAGTCAGTTACATTCCTTGATTCTTTGATGTTTTCTATGTATTTTCTCTTTGTTTCAACTGTTCTCTTATATTTCTCTTAAAAAGATTCTTGACGGACAACCGCCACGTTTTACTTTTTGAAATACGGATCCCAAAAAAACTATATTTCATTCAATTATTGAAACTGTTGGAATTTTTTTGTTATCATTCGCTAGGACCTTGGCATGACTGCCAATTATGAAATACAGTTAAAAGTCTAAACTTGTTTGTACATACCTATGTATGAGGAAGTTGTTACGTCGAATTCATTGTGAAGGACAATTTGTTATGATTACCAAAGTTTTGACTAGCGAGAAAAGTAGACACATAATAAATAGGCTGAAGTATATGTTTACATAAAAAAATGCTTTTAGTTTTACTTTGTAGAAAAGGAAAAAGCAACCCTTATAAGATCAACGCTGTACCTACTCCGTCTGTCTGGCAAGACACCTTGTCTCAGGTTTCTATCAAGTTGATATCAGCTATAAAGCTTTAAATCCAACTTTATCAAAACTTACTGCCGTTTGACTCATAACTTTTAACAATTTGAACATTATGAAGGTAAATTAAATTTATAGAGCCATTAAACTTGACTTGTCTTTTTTTTAAAAAAAAACCTGCAAACATCTATAAGTATTCGAGATTCGATTCCTTAGATAGACGATGGTTAGTTTGCTTATGCAACAGTCGCTGCACGAGTCAGCCGAGTGAGCGAGAAAGTGCTCTGTCTGGTTTTTTTTTTATTTTAATTTATATGAAGTACGGAAACAAGGACGCTGTCCGTTGTATTTATTTTTATAGGAGAAGGATACTAATTCATCCAACTCTGGTAGAATCGGTCAACCGTCGTAATGGAAGAGAGTAGATCTCAATCAGACAGACCCGATTGATAGTTAATTTGTAATTGGTTTTAACATTATTACCGTTAGGTTACTACTAGTTTGGGAGGTAGCGTTGCATTTTGGGCAGTCATTTTACGCCGATTGCTAGCCATCTTTTTCGATAGATCTCGATTGACTTATAACTGAACCAAGTGTCAGCTGGCGCACCCGCGGTGGTAGTGGAATATGGAGGTTGCGGAAGTGGTAAAAAAAAAACAATTTAAGTGATAGTACGCCGGCTGAAACTTTTTCCATAAATAGTTATTATCATACTGAGCTGAAAAAAAGTCATCAGCTGCATTGTGGAGGAGGGATTATGCGTCACTATCGTATGCGTACTATCACTTAAATTGTTTTTTTTTGTACCTCTTTCGCAGCCGCACCCACCGCGACTCGAGCAGCTGACGGTCGGTTCACTTAACAGTCATATAAGATCAACTATCGCTGTTAATATCAAACGGGTTACTATGACTTTTGTATTTGCAACGCTACCTCCCGGACTATGCTATTTATAGTAGTAAGATTAGTAAGACCAACTTTTGCCTGCGGTTACGCTCTTGCAAAATAATGTCAATTAGTCCATTTATAGTTTCAAGTAGCATGTTCTTCGGGAATAGTACGTTTTCTGGTTGAATGACACTATTATATTCTTTTCTGCAGCCCTAAGTTCAAAAGACTTAACCTAAAAATACTTTTTAATGGCCTAAAAGTAACGGTAAAAAGGAATGAGAACATAACGACTGATGTGTTCATCTAATGAAGTTCAATTGTATATACCTTACCCTTTCAATAAATGTTAGTAAATACAAGGTTGAACATACTAGTTAGGGCATTCAACAACTAATTGAGCAAGCCTGTTTGATACAAAAAGGTGTATAAATTGGTTGCAACAGAGAATAAGAACAGACATCAAGTTGTTAGATGTATAAATGGGGACTTAATTGCAGTGGTATTTATGGCGTAGGCTACCCTTTGCTTTACATGACATTTTGATCTGTTTGTTCGTGGTAACAGATAGAAGTAACACAATCGCATCATAACACCACTGGTTATGGATAACATGACGTTGTCCTACGTTTGTCCTTTACTGTATATGGAGAATGCCGATAGTAATTTAAATTCATTGGATGTAATGTGTTATGCGTTTTAAATAAGAAAACAACTTAGAAACGTAACGTCACAGAGTACATCTTCTTATACCGATACGTATGGTTGAAAAATAAGTATTGTTCAAGTACTATAAATTATAGTAATCATTTTAAATCTCAAACATAAACATTTTTCTAAGATTTCTATCAGATTTTGTTAATTTATGTATAATGTTTTGTAATTGGTACTTTTGACAAATCTAAATTTAAGTAACGCATAGTACGAGTACGCCTTGTATATTGTTGTTAATATAGAAATTATATTTTCTAAAAGTCTATTAACTCCCACTCTACAGGGTGCTACGATATGAAGAGTTGGCTCTCGATCCTAATGTTACAACACATCGAATTTTCAAGTTCCTAAGGATAAGTCCCACTGCTTCAATAGATGAGTTCCTGCAAGCACACACGAATAACGAAGTGGCCGGCGTCAGCTCCACTTACAGAGTCTCCCGCGATGTGCCTTTCAGATGGAAACAAGTGTTAGACTTTGGTTATGTTGATGAAATACAGGTATGTTTACACTCTTTGTAATCAACCTGCTTCGTTTGGTGTCTTTAGAGATTTCTGCTAGGGTAGCGTGTTTCGCTGAATAACATAGAAAACAACGTTGTACATAATATTTTTTTTTTTAAATCGGCAAAATCTAATTATTTATTTACCATTTTAGAAAACCATTTACAATCGTAAACTACTGTGCATTTTAAAACCGCTGAGGTGAACTCCGAGTCTATAAGGAAAGGAGGAGGGATTAGTGATTACAAATACTTATGAATAGTGAATCTCGCTGGACACAAATATTTACATACGTGTGTTTCTAATATTATAGAAGTGCGAGACTTTTAAAATCTGGTTCTTTCCATTTTTACCAATTTTTTCTTTGTATCTATCTACATGTGTACTAATAGAAGATAATGTCTTATATTATATAATTTTGAATCGTTATTAGTAGCTGTACTTGTTATACCCGATCCCGCAGAAGTGAAATCCTAAAATAATAATCCGTGTGCTACTTACATGTATTAATAATAACATACATACATTCAAAAAAAGGTATATATAAAAGAAAATATGAGCTACGGTTCACGATGTAGCAGAGAATCAAGGGAATAATTTCTCGTTAATCCCATTATTAGAATAATTCCCATTATCTCATTACTAGAATAATGGGCTAGTTATTTATCGAATATTATGAGCGTAGAGAAAGCGCAGGTGCGATGAATAGAACGGAAATTACAATTTATAAACAAGAAGATTGATTGTAATATTTCTATTCACACGATTATTCATGACCGGTGAGTTTTGAGATTTTCGAATATGTAAACATAGTGTTTAGGCCACGCCACTACTTCAACTTATCAAACTTTAGATGATTTAAACGCATTTAAAAAGGAGTCATTTAGAAGGTCAGCTTTTTATGTTAAGCTCGTCATATAAACTTGTTTATGGTCACTGTTCCGCTTGTAAGAGTCGTTTTATAGCCTATATTATTCCTCAATAAATTGGGCTAACCAACATAAAAATATATTCAAATCTGACAATAGTTCCAAAGATTAGCGCGTTTAAAGAAACAGACAACTCTTCAGCCTTATTATATTATTATCGGTAAAATAATTAAATAATGTTTTTAATTGTATTTCTGATTCTACTTTGTAATTATTATCCAGATTAACTTGAACAATCAGCACTCGAGACTCACTATCCTCTCCGCCAAATTCATTGTGTATGTACAACTGGTTTGTGAATGTAATTAGAAATTGGTACTGCTCTTATTGACTCAAATCTGCCTGTACACTTAATCACTGAAGAGTCAAAGCGAATATTTCCTACATAATTGCTTTATAGAAAGAGGTCTATTTAGTTTAGTCACAACTACTAGTTAGGAACTTTCTATTATTGCCTTCTAACTTGAACAACTATTTGCTTTACAATTTAAACTTGGCTAATTAAAAAATACCGATGAAGGCTAGTTCAAAAACCACTTACATTTTGCGCTCGCAATTAAATTATACACTATATTTTTTATGGCATGGAGTCGATTAACGAGCAGACGGTACACCTGATGGTAAGTGACTACCGCCGTTCGGATCTACTGACTGCACTTAATAATCTTTCATATCTACTGTCTCCTCCATCAGATCACTTATAATGAAGCACACATAATGCCAGACCTTGAACCAATGTCCGGGAGGGGTGGGGGGGGGTCGCTTATATCATATGCAAATGACTGCTGATCATTACAATGGACACCTGCAACTTAAAGACTCAATTTTTTCCTTTTTAATTCCAATTTCAAATTCAACTATCGATTCTTTCAAGAAAAAGAGAAGACGATGATTATGATTTTGGGTTGCCTAGAGGTGCTTTGGACTAGCTGACAGTTATCTGTAAAGCCGTGGTATTACTCTGGTATAGCTTACCCGTAACAACTCCCTCCTTTTTACAACTAACTTACAAAAACAGCACGAGAATAGCTAGCTTTACGATTGAAACCTAAAGATTTGACTTTTTTTTCTTGATTTATGTTACAGACCGCGTGCAAAGAAGCGATGGAACTGTGGGGTTACCGCATGGCTCACAACGCGACACACATGGCTAGTAAAGAGTTCTACCCTATAGACAATTATACAGTCACTCAGTGAACAAATTGATACTTTGCTGTGGAACATGAACTTTTACCATGAAGAAAATAAATATACTCACATTTTGTAAGTATATTTTACAGATATATATGTATATGATAAGATCAAACAAGTCCTTAGAAGATGGTGCTTTCAGTATCAAGTAATGCATGTTCAAACCCCACCCAATAGACTCCTACCTCAATAACTTAGCTCTCTTGGAGGTCTTACAAAGAAATTGGTAATGTGTGGCCCATGTTACGTGTGGTACTTTTGTTTCTTTTTTATTAGCACGTTGATATCGATTACCGTTTCCTATGGGCACATATGGACGATGCGTAAACAAATACATACTATTATTTCTTATTGTAGGTAGCTAGGTTAAATCATGATTTTTACTTTCTTTTAAAAAACTATGATCTGCCTAATGTTTCGATTCTAGATGAAAAGTTGTGTTCATGCAGCAGTGTATAATGAATTCTGTAATTAATTTTCAGATGATGTTCCATAAGTTTTGCTCCAAAAAAAATGGCTGTTTTCTAATACTTAGTGAGGCATTGCTATTGCAAGAATTAAGGTATGCTCTTTAAGATTAATTTGGTTAAAGCCAACATTTTGAATTTTTAGTCACTATAAAACAAGTTCCGAAACAGAAAATGTATTTAAACGTTATAAGTATTATTACGTAAATTAATATTTATATCAAAACTTTTTAAAAAGTCGTAATTGCAGATAGTGAATAGATAGACGAATGTCTAAAATGATTGTTATTTTCATCGAATCATCATCTATGCTAATTTGTTTACTGTAGTTATTATTATTTGCTTAACTTGGAATTTATTTCTCTTTAAGACTGATCACTTTTCCATTGATCCTATTCTTCCATACATTTACGACAAGCGTTGCGCTTTTACATATAGGCCGATGAGAAAATGTACTTCGTAGTTTTTAAATAATGAAACCAGGTTGTGTACTATAAGCACTGCGGGTGTGTCATTATATCAAAACGTAAAAGATGGACCATTGAAGCTGTATGGGAAAAATTGCTTGATAATGTCGTATGCACATTAAATGAAGCTCAAGTAATTTTTCTCGCCTTAACGCGTTTAACTATAAGCTTAGGCAACTTCGCACTCGTGGAATTGACCGATTGTTGATGCTTCCATTATAGACACGTAGAGATGCATTATTTTTTATTAGATATTAAAGTGTAAGTATAGTGACATTACTCCTCTATTTAGCCATAGACACTATCAGTTGTGGGGTTGCTTGAAACTAAAAAAAAAACATTTATGTTGCTGTAAAAATAAACTGTTCAGGACTTTAACCCAATGTTAATAGGTACGTCTAAAAAACATCTTTCACACGACATGCTTATTGACAAATGGCATCTGTGATCTTTCTCTCTCTAAAATTTATGAACATCCAATTACATTGGAATTTAGTTATTGAAAATTTCAACCCCTAAAGGCTTATACTGACGCACATATTAAATCCTCACAAACGTGGGTCTTGCTCGGATTCCAGACCCAAGTATTATCAAATTTTATTAGCTCTCTAACCAATGCGGGCTTTATATTTTTAACTATTAAAAATGTCGAAAAAACCGACCATTAACCAATTAAGTTTAACAATAGCAAAAACAGTTAATGATAATATGAAGCATATCGCGTTACTTTAACGTAGATTACATGTAGGTCATTTGCACGGGGTGAGATAAAAGATAACATTGATGCCATATTTAAATAGTCTTCCCAAAGTTTGTACGCAGAGTTCTACAATTGAGCTGTTTACTTAAAAATATCAGTGATGCCTTTTTTACACATAGAAAACCAGATTTTTACCTACGTCGCTTTTCAATAATAAGCAATATGCAAATAATTCTTGAGATTGAGAGTAAACTCCGTCCATGAGATAAATCCAAGACAATGTAAACCCGAAACGCAATTTCGTATAAAGAAACGTAACGTAATAATTTTATAAACCCTTCGATAACATGATATTTGATCGAATGCAATAATTAAACTTTAAAGAATATATTCATTTTTTTTTTCTTTATTTCGACTGTCAAATGTTTACAATTTGAATTAGATATTTTACAAATTTACGTAGAACGTACAATAAAGGGAATTTTTAAAATGTTGTTATTTGCTTTAAGACATTATTTTATTTTGTGTATAAACTTGGCATTTTTATGCATTACACGAGCAATTACTTAATACATTTTTCTCCAAATATCAAATTATCATGCTCAGCTGTCACATGACAGATATTATTGCCTACAAGCGTATACGTCATTGCGAAGTACTTAGTGACCCATGTAGAGTAGGCTCCTAGGATTTCGGAATGATTTTTTAGGATATAAATCATGCATGGTGTGATGGGTGTATCAATTAGAGGCGTGATTTATTGATTAGAAATACATATATACAATTACGCACATCAAATGTAACTATAACGAATTGCTAGTACAGTCAGTGAACCATTTTACATGGGACATTTAGTGTTCCTGTAGGTGTAAGGACGCTAATAAACAATTTAAACCAGTGGAACTAATCAAAGTAGTGAGAATTCATTAAGTGCACTTGATTATAAGGTAGTGAACAATTAGGATTAAATGATTTAATTATATCAATAATGTATATTTAACCGTTCTGTATGACGAAACCCTCTCGGACGTTATAGTTTCTTAGTCATTTCATTCGCCATTCGAACAATCTTTGTATAAAAATCTTTTTATTTTAGAATGTAGGTCTTGGCTTTTAAAAGGTATCAAATGTGCCTGCTACGATATTAGTAGGCACGCATTTTAATTAAAATACTCCAATAAAGACTTTCTTAAAATATAATTTTAATCTTGTCTCTTAAACTAGTTGTAATGAAAACACTGCAGGACCAATATGGGCGACACTGGCAAATTCATGTCCCTTTTATTATACATGAAAATGATCTTTATTCGAAACGCTACACTAATCCTAGATAAATATGGGGAAAAATCCTGGAGTCTGACATATCCAGAACATAACAAATTCGTAATTATATAACTACAAAGTTATCATGACGTGTCTCTCTAATAATAATCTCTGAATATAGTTATTAGCTTTAATTTAATAATTATACCAAAATGTTGAAATAAGAAACGTGACAAAACTAAACACCAATTAGTAGAATTTATAGGTATCACTACTGTACACATTGGGGTACAAATTTGCTAAACTCCTTTAGTTTAAGGCGTTTTCTCTGCCTAACGTAACATTGTAAGAAAGAGGGCCAACACAATGATGACAATCTTATCGGTTTGTGCTGTCGAATAAAATAATACTCACACATAACACTCTCTCTCTCTCTTAACTTATTATTTTTATTCGTAACTAAATAAAGATTTATAAAAGATATAGAAGTAGATAGTTATTGTATAGAACGGGTCCAGGGATACTTGGGAAATTGTATTACATTTTATCTTAGTAGATTAACGACTGAATTTGTCTCCCTCGCTCGTATTAGAGCTGCTAGTGTGTGCGAATACGACACCTAGTATCTGTAGGTGTGGCACCCGCGCACACGTAACTTAAGAAACGAAGCTTACAGACACCTAACGTCAATAAAGTACCATCAATTACTAATTAAGGTAACATGCTTCCTGATAGATTTGACAATATAATATATTCAGTTATGCCTTAACGAAATACTGGTAGTGATATAGGTAAGGTTAACTATTGAATTGCATGTTAGTAATATATATATACATACATAATAATGGTTTATAAATCAGAGTTCTGGTGGCTGGCTGGATCCAGTGTAGATTTTTTATCATATCATTAGCATATCATAAGGTATACACTTATTATAAAATTTTTATTCTCAAATTTTGCTTGTATTTAATCATTATTGTAAAAAAAAAAAACGATTAATGTTTGTGTATCTTTTGTTTTGTATATTGTGATATTTTGGTTATTTGGATGTTTGAAATACATTATTTTTATTATAAAAGTTTGTTTTTAAGTACATATAGTTTATTTATAGGAATGCATAGATAGGATGCGTATAGATGTTGTGTGGAGAAATGTAATGATTTTTATTTTTATTTACATAAAAGTGCTAACGAATTTATATGTATGCGTAAAGGATATCCAATTAGATTCAGAATAATTAATATATATATTGACTTTAATTTATATCGTGCATTATATAATATGCAAGCAATAATATAATGGAAAAGTGCATATACTTGGCCCATACTTAAGAGTGAAAGCAGTAAGTAGTATTTAAGGGTAGCCTTACTAGATTAAGAGTTACGATTGGATGAATAAGAATGTTGAAGTTTTAATCTGTAGATGGTAATAGCACGGCCGGCGTTATTATTGCATACATTGTATTATCTTTTTTATTTGAGGTTAATAAAGTTACAATAAATATATTTTGGTTTTATTTACAATATCCTTTACCCGCAGTTTCGAAGTGTTGCTAAATGATGTCTTATAGTCTATACTATTCCAGTGGTATTTACAGTGTAGAGCCATACTTAGGCAAGAAATGGCCGACTCGACCGGTGCGATACCACAGCCTTACAGTAAAGCGGTTGTGAAGTAACGCCAAGCGTTACATTTCCCCGAAATGACTGAGGTTTCCGGAGGCACAACTCCTGCTATACCCTTTCTCTCTCCTCCTATACCCTTTCTCTCTCCTCCTATACCCTTTCTCTCTCCTCCTATACCCTTTCTCTCTCCTCAACACCCTCAGAGGCGGGCAGCGCACTTACGACTCTTGAGTTGCTGGTGTCCATGGAATATTGCTGAGTGAGTGAGGGTACCGGAGACCCAAACCGCCTTCCCAGCGATGCGGAGCGATGAGGGGAGGGGAAATCCCCTCATAGCCCTCAGAGGCGGGCAGCATAGTTACCTCTCTTGAATTGTAGGTGTCCATGGGTAGCGGTTATCACTTACCATCAGGTGATCAGTATGTTCGTCTGTCCAGTATATCAAAAAGAAAATTACAATATATCCGAATGAATGAATGCGGTACAAATGAGAGAATTGAGGAGGATAGCCGATGTGTAATTGAGTGACAGTGAGGAATAGTGTGATAAGGGAGCAGTGTGGTGTGAAAGAGGATGTGACTAACATAGGAAAAAGTATGCTGTACTGGTTCGGTCATATCGAAAGGATTAATGAAAGAACATTGACAAAGTATTTGTATGGCAGATGTAAATGGAGTTGTCGGAAGAGGAAGACCTAGGCGAACGTTCTTGAACCAAGTTCATGACAATCTTAGCAAAGGCCAGGTCAAAAGTACCTTTTACCGACTAGCCCGTATGCGGAACGGAATGAAAGTTGAAGAAGAGAGAAAGGTATATCAGAATCTTATCGTCACTCCAAGATTATCTTTTGTAGTGTGTGATGTATAGTTTATAGTTTATTTATTTTTTGCCAAATAAAGAATACAATTTATATATATATGTATGATTACTTACATCTACTTACAACATGATAATAATTTTTTTGATACTACAATATATTCGTATCCGCAAGAATTGACTTGTGAACTCCACACTAGGTCAAGCCTGTCTCGTGGAGTTCGCGTATTCAATTAACTATAAAAATTAATCATTAGCTATCTAATTATTATTTAAATACTTACATTGAAAAACAAATATTTCTAGTAAAAATGAATAAGTTTTCTTAAGAACTAAAGGGATGAATTAAAATCAAAATGCGCAATGTACGTAAGTATTAATAAAATGTGTGTGTGTGTGTTTGTTTGTGTGTTTGTTTGTATGTTTCCGTGTACATGTTTTACGAAATTACTTTTATAAGAAATTCTGTCTCCATGTACGATTGCGATAGCAGGAACTTTTGAAGAGTTGCTTTGGCCTTTCTTGATTTTGAGTTTTTAATATCGCAAACTTTGGTTACTCTGTTATATATAAAGTTAAGATTAAATTCTTGCATGTGCTGGACAAAAGTACTTTTTACTCTCACTTGTGGACATTTATAAATTCTACGCTTGAGAATTTGAGGATATTCCGGTGACAGTATTACACGCTTGTGTTGCTTTAGAACTATTTTTAAAGTATATATATATATATTATGTAAGACTCATCCATATAGATTATATTTTTTCCTGTGTCCCGAAATTCCCATATCTTATCAAGGTATTCCATTCGTTTGAGACTTATATCGTGCTTTTCCATTAGAACTTTTCTATTATCTTCCATTTTTGTTAACCGAAATCCCTACTCATGAAGTATTTTTCTTAATGTTTTTCAGATCCATATTAGCTTTTAATAGTTTTACTGTAGGCAGTTCATTAAATCGTAAGTGAAAATCAATCATACACCATTCTTCGCACAACATCATCATCAAAATCGTCCATATCTAAACGAAATTGCTTTTTTGGTCTACCTTTTTTCAGGGTACTGAACTTAATTGCAGTAGAATCTGTTCAGTACTGACTTCCTTCAATATATTGTTCATAGTTCTTCTTGAAATTCCACTGGTATTTGCAACACGCTCTTGTACTTTCTCAAAATAGTTACATACGTCTTTATCTTCATGATTTTTAAATTTGTCGGCTTCAGTTAAAAAATATTTATTCGCTTTGTAGACAATTTCTCGTGACTGATCATGTAACGGCTTCTCGTTTCGCCTTCTTTTTCCTAAAGATGCCATAGTACAATTCTAAATCATTTAAATTTGGGGGTGTTAACAACTCTCTATATATATTCTGAACTGGACGCGACCATACCCTATCGCATTTGTCGAACGACTGACAAAACGTAACATATGTAGTGTGCGAAAGTGACAATGCTCTACAAAGCCGAAATTAGCCGAATGTCTCTTTCTAGAGGTCAATGTGCATTATTTCTTGCCCAGTACTGTACCTTATTATCAATAGGCACATAATTCGATTAGAGTGAGTAAAGTAACCTACCTACTTATTTTATTTTTATAGTTTATAGAGTATCTTATTATTATTTATTTATGTCATTTGTGTCGGCATGATTTTTCTAAAATGGATGTTGTCATTTACGAGGAATCGAAAATTCCGATCGTCCGATACCAGCGTTGAATGAAGAAAACGTGACGCAATTCAACTGATGCCCAATTTTAAAATATTCAACATGGCATGTAATAGGTCTGGGAAAAGTATGTATTTTGTATTTATAAAATAGGAGAAAAATCTCTTTGGTTGTACTGTTTGTATCTGGCTGATTTTAATATTAATAAATATAGGACATTAAGAAAGTTCAAAATAAAAAGAACAAATCACTATCCCGCCATTTTGCAATCTGCCCGACAAAATGAGTAAATCTGACGAAGATAGAAAAAAGTGGTGGAGCTAGATCAGCATGTTAATAGTTAAGTTACGACATAGCCGAGGAACTGAAGATTGACAAAGTCAGGTTGTACAATAAAACTCGATTATTAAGCCTCACCCATTGATTATTAAGATCATGATCAAAGGGTAGTCAAGCTCTACAGGCTGTAGCGAAGCCCGTATTAAAACCAGAAATTGAAAGAGCTTGGTTGGTGGAAGTGTTTATGCATCCATCACATAGTCCTGACCTCGCACCCTCAGATTTTCACTTGTTTTGGTCTCTTCAAATATCTTTGGATAGCATTAGGTTAACATCAAGAATGGACTGTCAAAACTACTTGCCGCATTTTTTTTTATCAAAACTCCCAAGATTTCTTCAGCGACTGGATTATGTCACTACCTACATGATCGCAACAAGGTATCGAACCTATAGATATTGTAATTAAACTTAATAAAGGTATTGAATTCGTATATTAAACACGAAGAAACTTCACCGGCCTATAACATAAGAAACGGGAAGCTAGGAGTGAGTGAACTGGTTTGCTCTAAACCTCAAGAAGTTGAAGTACCTAGCTAATCATTTTAAATACCGTTTGCTGATTACGAACACGCGTTTTAATATTTTGCTCACAAGCTGCTGTTTTGGCGAAGCAACCTTCTCTAGTTGCACCGTACTATTTACTCAATTATACTCGATACAAGGGGAAGTCAGTAGTGATGCTAACGCTATTAACCCTGTACCACTGATATATGCCTCACTATCTGTCAAACAGGAAAAAAGCCTATGAGGCTATGTTCGAATCAATAACATCGCAAATACTGTCCTTGAATCCTACATATCACTGTGATTTTGAAGTCGCTACTATTAATACATTTTTATCCGTTTTTACCAACATCAGAATAAAGGGATGTTATTATCATTGGGCTCGAAAAAATGGCGTAAAGGTAAAAATTTAAGTAACGCTGAATGTTAGCAAGAAATGTTAAATCTTGGATTATGCACTGCCTAGGCATTATTGCCCCATAAGAAAATCATAACTGGCTTTGAGTATAGATACCGAATATGATCAAAAAAATACTCATGCTAAAATTTTTACAATATACGAGATAAATTGTTTTCAAAAATAAATGCTAAAAATTTTGCAATGCATAAACTAAATTGTTTACAAAAATAAATGTTTCGACATTATAAGTGCATTTGGCAGGCGTGTCGCCGCATCAATAATTTAGTGGAACCATGACACTCTAAACTAAACCGTTCTATAAATTACTAGTAATAATATATTACGATTGTTAAATGTTGATTAAAACAACAGAATAGCCAATTGGCGGATATTATAATTGAAAAGTTGAAAAGCAATCGAGGCAAATCAGCTAGGTGCAGAAAAGAGTACCTCCATTTTGTGATGTGATGTGAATGATGATGTGATTAGGAATACTCAACTTTAACTTATCAATGAAGAAATCACGGTTAACCACGCTATAGAAAAATTTCGTTAGTCAAAACCTACGTCCACCTCAAAAACTTGGAATTTCCCATAATCAATGGGATTTATGCAGTTATTTTATTTCGAGTAAATTGGAGATTATAATTTAAAGTTGAAGTGGAATTTCATTTTGATCACATCAAATCGTAACATTACTATTAATGTTTTAATAGAGAAATGATACTGGAGTAAACCTTATTTTCGGTGGTTCCATAAGCCAATGGGTCCACTGTTAAATGTTTTTTTGTCTGTCGATGGGAATCAATAGGACATCCGATTGAACTTCGGAAAAGAAGGAAATTAAAATCTGGTTATTTCTAAATGGTTTATTAAAAATACACGGTTTACATATTTGACCTAAGGCATTTGGTATCTAGGCTGGCGGTACAGATTTTCATACGTATACTACGTTTTCACGTTGTATTTTGTATGTAGAAATATATATAATAATTACTTACAGCATATTATGCACAGTAGATAGGCGAATAATTAAACTGTTAGTCGTCAAACGAGGTCTATTCACGTTATTAGTCAGGTTATAAAGCAAATTAGAGTTCTTCACATGTGCGAGAAGGTGAATCTGAGGCAATGTTCTACTTCTCTAATATATTGGAATAATCCAAAATTTTGTGAATTGCTGTACAATGGAAACAATAAAATGATTCTAGGTGAATATATAGGCGGTTGTTATTCTGCTATTCTGGAAACAAATTTTATTAAATTAGTAATCGTTAAAGTAGCAATCATTTGACTTAATGAAGGATGGATTAACCTCTTCAAGAAATCTTGTCACCGCTGTTGTTGTATTCTCTTCTTTGAATATTAAACCTGGAAAAAAATGCTGTGTTTATGTACATGGATGCGAGCTTGGACTTCAAGTTAAACAGGAATCCAAAGAACAACATTTTCAAAGTTGGCTATATACAGAATATGTCGCTTCAGTGACTGGGTACGATTTGGTGCAGAAATGTAGTCTCCGGGAATGATCCTTCTCGGTGTCAATGGTGTAGTAGTACCAAATGATATACCGATATATTTTTTACAAATGTGTGGCTAAATTTATGACTACAAATAATTGAGCGATGAGACAAAATGACAAAATTATTTGTCATATTTTTTTTTGTGTCTAGGTGTAATTTACATCTAACATGTATGTATGTACTTCGAAATATATGTATAAGTATGTTTATCAGCAGCCTGGGTACCATAATACAAGCTCTGCTTAGTTTAGAATTAGACAGCCGTATGTGAGACTGTCTAAGGTTATTGTTATCAGAGTGAGATAAATAGCAATAGGGATATACTTACCCGCAGCTGTTAGAGTTAGTAAAATGTTAAGGCTTAGGCATAGAGCTACTCCAACTAGGTTTAGAGCCAGGAGAGTGTAAGTTCGGAACGAGTAATTTGTTTCACTGTTAAAAGAATGCCAACAGTTAAATTATATATAGAACCATAGAAATATAAAGTTGACCTTCTATATCGTTCTCCTTACCACCTTACTCCTTATTAATTTGTAGTCTAATCTAGTTTCATCACAGCAGTATATTATTAATATATATATTATTTGT
The DNA here is from genome assembly GCA_947561695.1 of Tyria jacobaeae. Lineage (NCBI taxonomy): Eukaryota > Metazoa > Arthropoda > Insecta > Lepidoptera > Erebidae > Tyria > Tyria jacobaeae. The sequence continues at coordinate 8,794,136 of OX387208.1, read as the reverse complement.
AATATCCTACTATATATGATATTGTTACCGATTAAATTGGTAACGTTCTAAAGAAGGTACAGGTCAGAAGTACCCGAAACCGACGGGCTTGTATGAAAGATTTAACAGTTTGACAGTGGAGAAAGCTCGTGATGTATGTAAGGATAGAAGCTAGTGGCGGGCTGTTGTGTCTGCTTACCCCAACTGGAAAAAGGTTTGAGCGTTTACAATATATTTTACGCATATAGGCGAAAATATTAATACCAATAGATATAATTAAAACTCAATAGGACTCTGCATCCGTTTAAAGATAACTATTCAATCAAACCAGAAATATTTGAGGAGTTTAGATAGATAGATAGATAGAATACTATTTATTTGTACACCATTCTTACAGTTAAATACAATAGATACAGTACAAGTGTCAACTATATAATGTACAAATGGCGGCCTTATTGCTATATGCAATCTCTTCCAGGCAACCTTAGAATGGATTATAATCATTCGGAGAGACAGAGGTAGTTGGAGAATCACTTCTTGAAAACTATACTTATGTTCAAATATAAAACTTGTATAAAAAAACTAAACATATTTATGTACAACATATAACATACATACTAATACAAATACAGATAAACATACATACATACTAACGCACATACAGATAAAAATACATACATACGCATATAAATATATACAACAATACATACATACATACCATTAATATGGAAATAATAGATACTAGATAACAGAACTAAATTGATAAATAATAGTCATGAACCATTTTCTTAAATCAAGAACTACATATATTCAAGGTCAAAGAATATTTTAAGAAAAAAAAAAGTCTGTTTACACACAAATATAGTCTAGAAATACAAAAAAAATCTTATATACGGCTGGCCCGCCGAAGACACGTGAGTATAAGTAATGGTTAATTACCTTGTTACAATAGCTTGTTGAACCTGCATTTTTGCTTATCGCCTATTTTACTATTCTAGTAAAAATACCTTTCTTATGCTAAATTTATTTTTTGACTAGACGAGGCAGAAAATACAATATTTTAATCTAATGTTTCACCGCTTCCTTTCATAGTCATTTACAATGACACTTGGTTTTACCTAATTTTATTCTTTGACGTATGTCATAATAACATATTTTGAAAACTACAAGTAATTTAGTTAGGCCACAATAATTGAAGAAATTAAGTTTGCTGGTTGGTAACCTCTTTGCTGAAACAATCTGAGTAATCCATCCAATCCTGAGTTCCTGGCATCAATTCATCTAATTGATTGGACATGTCGATAGTGCATTATTTATTTATTATAGTAAACAATTTATTTTTTCCAAATAATGTGATATTTTGTATTGTGGGTCCTAGGCTTTTGTTAGCAGTTTCTAGGTGACTCATGATCCTCGGTGAGCTACAAACGCGACAACGCTAACTCACGACACGTGAGGTATTTGTCGCGTTTCTTCGCTTGCCTACAACAATGGGCAAAGACCGAAAGTTTCAAGGTAAGGTAGGGCTTCAAAAAGAATTTAGGTATACTTAGCTCTTTATTCTACGACAGCTGTGCCTAACATAACTTAGTAAAAAAATAAATCAATGTATTTTAACCAAAATAGTGAATAATATAAATATTATTCCGCATACAGCAATAACCAGTATAGACATGTTTGTGACGTCCTTCACGATGTGTGAATCTGCTGAATTGTTCCCTGAACACCACATGGAGTCGTCTGTTACGAACTGATTGGATGGTAGAAGGTACTTAATGATAACTGGAAAGAAAAGAAGGTAATATGTTTAACTTGTTAAAACTATCTATTATTGACAGGATAAAAATGGTACTATTTCCATAGCTAGCAATACAAAAAGAAGAGTGCGGACTTGTCTTTTATTCTTTTTGCATTCGGTTACCAAACTTTTTACGTAAGGTTAAAGTCGTTAAGCAAGTGACATAGACGAGCCATATGTATAGGTATATCTTTACCCAAAATTCATTTCCAAGCAAATCTGTTAATACTTAGTATGTCCATAAATACTGTTACAATAAAAAAGAAATTACAATATTACAATTGAATTTGGAATCTGTAATTCTTATATTAATATTCATTGTGTTTTCTCATTTTCAATGAAGGCCATCAAAACAGTGAAGGAAAGAATTCGAAGAAATCCTGTCCGTAAAAAAAAATATCTCGGGAAATGAATATAGCACCTAGCACTATGTGGAATATTTTAAAAGATGACTTACAACTTGTATCCTGTAAGATACACACTGGTTATTATTTAAAAGATAATATAAAAATGGATATGGTGGTAAAGGCACGGTACGTAAAGGGAGGTTACCGAGAATATTACGGATATGTGTGGCGTCGGATGCGGATGCTGGATAAAGACAGGTGTTAAAGCTTTGGGGAGGACGATTGAGCTTCGCGATAGCAAGGAGTTCGGAGTCATGAGAGTAGGTGTTGCGATTAGATCACGTAAGTCTAAACATATACTTGGGGCACCTATGTGTGTCATAAACGATATAATTTAATTATTTTAGTGTATATTTATATTGAACATTAAATGTAATTGTGGACCAGTCTGAGTAATGTAGTAATCGTGTAATAGTTAATTGTACATACATATAAGTATCGGAGCGTTATGACTTATGTTATTGCCATTACATTTGGTATTGGTTTAGGTACCTTTAAAAGAAACAAATGATATTAGTCGCACTGTGAAGCTCCTAATTATAGGATTCGAGTTCTGATTGAGAGTCGAGACACCCTGGTGTGCAAATGGGCTGCTGTTATCTGTTGTTTAAGTCAGGTCTCGGGAAAACCATTGGTTAGGCCCATGGGTTGAAAAGCGATATGAGTATCGTATGCTTTGGTATGGAACAATCTAGTGCCGTCGTAATATTGCTAATAGAACCGTTAAAAGTCGTGGGGAGAGCGGGAGCTTGAATCTCGTTAAAGAGTGATGATAGTGTAGTGTAGAATATGGACTGTACCTTTTATCGTGCAGCTGAGCGTAATAGTTCGTCACCACAAATAAAAGTCTCACACAGTTGTTCTGATTGTATATTGTCACTACACATGAACACTAGGTTTACAGTTTTATTTCACTAAACAGTTTAGAGTCATATATTAATTTCTTAACACAGTTTTGAATTATCGTTGTTGATATCTCGTCGGTAAAGATCTCACTGCCTGAGCGCACCGCTAGCGATCTACCCTCGGTTACAAAATCATATCGGTGTACACCCTAGGCAAGAGGTTTGATGTTATGTTGATTTAATTTAATTTAAATTATTTATTTTAGACAAACGAAATTTTGAATTTACAGAAAACTAAGTAGTACTAAAAATTATATGGTATATTATAAGGAGTTTTAAACATATAGAAATTTGACAATATTTTCAGAGATTAATAAAAATTAATTTAAATGTTAATGTGCTAGACACGCTACAATACTCCCCCACCGAGACCTTTTTAAGGTCGATAGTAATTGGGAAAACGAACTATTCTCCCACTTCTAGATCTTCTTGGAGCATCCAGTGTTTCAGGAGTAGGTGTGGTGTTGTCCGTGAGAGTGATGATGTCATCATTTCTGGTCATATGTGCTGGTTTGATTCGGTCGATCGTCACAGTCACATCCTTTCCTTGGACTTCTAATTTAAAAGTCTTAGGTCCTTTTTCGAGAACTTTGTAGGGTCCGCAGTATGGCGACTGAAGCGACCCTCTCTCAGGACCCAACCGCAAGAACACATAATCCGATGTAAATATGTCCTTTGGTAAGTAGAAAGTCCTGTTTTTATTGTGAGTACTCGTTTGTACTGGAGACAATCTGCTGACGTGATTGCGTAGACGACTGGCGAAATCTGTGAGGTCCAAGGATAGATCATGACGAGGTGCCATGAAAAATTCACCTGGCAAGCGCAATGGTTCCCCGTATACTAGCTCCGCCGCTGAAGCTTTGGTGTCTTCTTTCCATGCACTTCTTATTCCTAAGAGTACTAAGGGAAGGATCTCTGACCAGTTTGAGTGGTTGTGGCACATGATTGCGGCTTTCAGTTGTCTATGCATCCTCTCCACAAGTCCGTTAGCAGCTGGATGGTAAGCTGTGGTTGGATAGTGCTTAGCACCGATGAAACTTGCCATGGACCGAAATAGCTGTGATTCAAATTGCCTCCCCCGATCTGTGGTTATTTTAAGGGGGCAGCCGAAGCGAGCCATCCAGCCCGACACGAAAGCGCGGGCACAGGTTTCCGCAGTGATATCCGTGATTGGGTACACCTCAGGCCAGCGAGTGAAGCGGTCAATGGCCGTGAGACAGTACCTGTATCCACATGAGACTGGTAAAGGACCTATTAGGTCCAGGTGGACGTGTGAAAATCGTTGCGACGGGACACTAAATGTAGCTAGAGGAGCACGGGTATGTCGGTTAATTTTATTACGTTGGCAGTCTGTACATTCTTTGGCCCAGGCTCTGCAGTCCTTGCGTACGCCAGGCCAGACGAACCGTTGAGCGACCAACATGGCTGAAGCTGATCTGCCAGGGTGACTCAGTCTGTGGAGACCGAGGAATATCTGCTTCCTGAACGCCGGTGTGACATAAGGACGTGGATTTGTCATTGAGACGTCACAGTAAAGAGTTGCTTCCGGGGTGGCGACCTTCTGTAGCTTCAGAGAAGAACCGTTGGTAATAAGTGCCTGCAATTCTGGATCCGTATCCTGATCTTTTGCGAGCTCCTTGTAATCAACAATGTTCACGATTGATTCTACACGTGAAAGGCTATCCGCTACAATGTTGTCCTTCCCTGCGACATGACGGATGTCTGTCGTAAATTGTGCGATGTAGTGAAGGTATCGCAGCTGTCTAGGCGAGCAATTGACGCGGTTTGTAGTGAAGGCAAACGTTATGGGCTTATGGTCGGTGAACACCGTAAATGTTCGCGCCTCAACCATGTAGCGAAAGTATTTAATTCCTTCATGTATGGCCAACAGCTCTCTATCATAGGAGCTATAGTTCTTTTGAGCGTCGGTGAGTTTTCTAGAAAAAAATCCTAGTGGCTGCCAGTCTCCAGAGACAGATTTTTGTTGCAGGACCGCGCCAATAGCTACATCTGAGGCGTCGGTGAAAATGGCTAGCTCAGCACGACAATCAATGTGAGCCAGGAGCGCTGCTTGTGTTAGGCTCCGTTTACAGTCTTCAAAAGCGCGTAGTAGCTCTGGAGTCATGTTTATCGGCGTCGATCCTTTCATATCGGGACCTGACAGTGCGGTGTTGAGAGGGCCTTGAATTCTCGCGGCGTTCGGGACAAAACGTCTGTAATAATTTGTCATTCCCAGAAAACGTCGAAGTTCTTTGGCGGTTCTTGGCACGGGAAACTCTTGTATGGCTTTCACTTTTTCTTCAAGAGGTCGTACACCGTTTGAAGTTACGTGGTATCCGAGGAATGTGATGTCAGCCACGCCCCAGACACATTTGGAAGTATTTATTAGTACACCAAATTGTCTAAGACGGGTAAATACGGTCTCCAGGTGTTCCAGGTGTTCCAGGTGTGATTTGGAGAATATTAAAATATCATCAATATATCCGAAAGTATAATCCAGGCCTTGCAATACTTCGTCTATAAAGCGCTGAAACGTTTGCGCAGCATTCCTTAACCCGAAGGTCATGAATGGGAACTCAAAGAGTCCAAAAGGAGTGGTAATGGCTGTTTTTGGTATATCTTCTTCAGCGACAGCAATTTGGTTGTACGCCTTGACCAGGTCGATTTTGGAGAAGACCTGGACACCAGAGAGCTGGTAAGCGAAATCGTGTATGTGTCTTATAGGGTATTTGTCCGGTATTGTTCTGGCATTTAGGCTGCGATAATCGCCGCATGGACGCCAACCGTCATCCTTTTTTCTACACAGGTGAAGTGGAGACGCCCAGCAGCTCTGCGAACGACGAGCAGTGCCATTGGTGAGCATCTCTTCAAATTCTTTTCTAGCCACCTGGAGTCTATCTGGAGCCAAACGACGAGGACGTGCTGTAACTGGAGGTCCAGGAGTGGTACGTATATGATGTAACGTCTTATTCTTTATCTCCCTAGGAGCTCCTGCTGGCCTTGTAATCTCCGGGAATCGGCGCAGGAGAGTGTGGTAAGGTGAGTCCCCTGTTACAGCTTTAACTGTCACTGATTCTGGAGAAGCCGGTGCCTTGAAGTGTGGCACTTGGACGGAGAGTGAGGTAAGTCCATCGATGAGGAGGTGGTGACGGCAGTCCACGATCAGGTTGTAATGACTCAGGAAGTCAACGCCTATGATGGGTTTCAATACGTCGGCCACGATGAATCTCCAGCGGAAATCCCGACGCAGTCCGAGGTTAAGGCAAAGATCTATGTACCCATATGTATGTATAACTGTGTTATTGGCCGCAAACAATTCGTACTTCGTTATTGTACGACGCTCCGGGATCGCTGATTTAGGGAAGACGCATAGGTCAGATCCTGTGTCCACAAGAAACTGTACCTTGGTATTTTTGTCGGTGACGAAGACGCGGCCGGTGTGTTTGGGGCAGTCGTTGGCCGCTACTGTCGGCTGCCGCTGGCGTTTCCCGCAGGTGAGTGTGAAGGCTGGAAGCTGCAGGGAGCCAAACACCGGTAAGCACTGTCGCCGAATCTTGCATGATAACGACATATCCCTCTGTTATTCGAATTTGAACGTGACCGGTACTGGTTTCTACGACGAGACCTGGAGTGAGAGCGAGAGCGCGATAGCTGTGCTTGAAGTGATGCGACTTGTTTGGTAAGCTCTGCAACTTGTTTAGAAATCTCCGTCACGGTATCATTATTTGGATTAACTTTACATGACGCAACTTGTGTGGTGCGGGGTATACTCGGTACTAAATCGTACACACTATCAGCTAAATCACCGAGGCTTTGTAGTGGAGTTGTTTTCGGCTGAGTTGCTATCACTGTTTGCAAATTATGAGGTAACCTGCCAGCCCACAGAGTACGAAGAAAATCATCTGGTACCTTAGGTCCTGCCAGGGAGCGGAGATGACGAAGAAATGCAGACGGTTTTCGATCTCCCAGTTCTTCATGAACGAGCAGCTGTTGCACTCGCTGTTCTGCCGATGCCGATAGACGTTTGATTAATTCCGTTTTGAGGGTTTCATATTTTTCTGTAGGCGGTGGTGAGGTAATGATGTCCTTAACTTCAACAGCATACTGGTTGTCAAGTTGTGCTATAATGTAGTTGAATTTTGTTGCATCTGCAGTGATTCCTGCAAGCGCAAAGTGACCTTCAACTTGCGCAAACCAAACTTGAGGCTCTTCTGGCCAGAAAGGGGGTATTCTCACGCCCACTTTGAAGAGATTCGGCGAAGCTGATTCATGAGAACATCCTTCGGGGTTCCTTTGGACAGTTCCCTTTTCAGGAGGTGCCATCGTGTTCAAACTTTTCGGGGTCACCAATGTAGTGTAGAATATGGACTGTACCTTTTATCGTGCAGCTGAGCGTAATAGTTCGTCACCACAAATAAAAGTCTCACACAGTTGTTCTGATTGTATATTGTCACTACACATGAACACTAGGTTTACAGTTTTATTTCACTAAACAGTTTAGAGTCATATATTAATTTCTTAACACAGTTTTGAATTATCGTTGTTGATATCTCGTCGGTAAAGATCTCACTGCCTGAGCGCACCGCTAGCGATCTACCCTCGGTTACAAAATCATATCGGTGTACACCCTAGGCAAGAGGTTTGATGTTATGTTGATTTAATTTAATTTAAATTATTTATTTTAGACAAACGAAATTTTGAATTTACAGAAAACTAAGTAGTACTAAAAATTATATGGTATATTATAAGGAGTTTTAAACATATAGAAATTTGACAATATTTTCAGAGATTAATAAAAATGAATTTAAATGTTAATGTGCTAGACACGCTACAATAGTATAGTGAGGATTACACCCACTCGTTTGAGACGGTAGGTCTTGATCCCCGCCGCTTGCTAATGTTGTGGAAGTAAACTGAGATTGTAATGTAATGTTAAAGTAAGTCAAGGTTGATGGTACAAGTTAAAGTTTTGAACTCCTCTTATCGCGGTTTGTTATTGATTTTACCAAATCATCGAAAGCCCGTGAAAAGATGAATAGCCAGGCGTTGAGTCTTACAGTCTAATGCGGAATAGGCTGGGGCGTTAGACTGACCCTACTTGGAGCGGGACTGGTATGCTCAAAAAGCACCGCGTTTAATAAATAGAAATCTACTTTACTCAGTCTAGGACTTGCGGGGTTCTATCACACGAGACTGTTCACACTTTTCTTTATTATATCATCTAGAAGTGAAAACTTGTAATTGGCTGTTTGGATAATACAATGATCACTGTAATGGTAAATGAACTGTAAGTTTTCCATGAAAAATTCATCTAGTACGTTAATCTGTTAATATATATAAGTATTTTATTTGAATATATAAGTACTTACATGTTAATAATAATATGAACTTTAAGCTCTAGTGCGATTTACATATATCGTGTAGCTACTTGATTCGACTGATAGATATAAATGAACGCTTTCAATGACTAGGAATTTATCTTATCAGTGAAACTTATCAGAAGCAATAATAAAATAACCAATATATAAAACTGTGACTGTGTCTGAAATTGTATGTAAGGACCTTTTGCAATGGCTAATATGATCAATTGCTTACTATAAGTTGTTAAAGGACTAAGGATGACGAATGATGCAATATTGTAAGATGTTTTGCATTACGTGCATGGTTTCTCAATTGGATTTACAAGTAGTCAACTAGTCAAGATAAACGCGCAGGCTATTCAGGGTTTAATAGAACAATAAAAACCGGAAAGGTGCGTCTCTGGATCACCCAACGAGGGTTTCGTAAGCTGGAAAACTTGTATGTAGATAGTTCATCCATCTCGAAAGTCGATCCTCAAATAAAAGATTTTGTTGCAGTTAATTTTCCAATGTTTGTAATTACAAAAATATTTTTATGTTTATGTTACATCTTTTAAAGGTTTTTTTTCTTCACTTGTGTGCTGGAAGACCTTGCTTCTTGGTCTTACAGGTTTTGATTTAACGGCGAAATACTAGAATTTGTTAAAGTTTAAAACTTAAATGTTTCGATTACGTTGATTTGATATATATTTTTTTTTTTTGCATAAAAGGCCCGCATACGTATTTAGCGCTAATATAAATTCACGGATTCCTGAAAAACGGTTTTAACAGACAGACGTAGATGAAAGTAAGGGTTCTTTTTTTCCTTTCTAGCCACTAAAGCGGGTGGAGGGAAAACCCGTCACGACCACCAGCGGCTACATTCAGGGCTGCATAAGACACTGGTCACTGGTAGGCGCTCGAAGGTCATGCTCTCGAGCCTGCTCCGCCACCTACTCTTGCAAGATGTCGTTCCTGCAGAAGGATGCAACTGCTGAAAATTCCTGTCGCTACCGGCCATGGAGCGTATAACTGTCAGTAGTTACAGATAATTTCCGATGACTGCAGCGAGGGCCCGACGCTGCAATTATATTATATTATTATATATACCAAGCGGGACAAGCCGCCAGGGTATGCTTTGCCGAGTCCTTATTGCAGTCCCAGTGGTTACAGACGAGACTCATCGCCCTCTTAGTGACCGAATCCGCTGTGTCCAGAAAAAACCTGCATCACGGACAAGAAAAGGTCCAATGCTGCCGCCCTGCCCGTTCGACAATGACCAACTGGAGCGCTTTTACGTGCTAAAGCCAGCACGTGGAGCCTCCAGCCGGGACTACCAACGAACTATTGTGGCTCGGCGGATTGTAGAACCCTCCAGAATCTCCTTTCTCTTCACTTCTTTTGCGCGCCTACTGGCCAGTTTCAGAGTGCTCCGTGCCCTTCGGTACTCTTCATGAAGCTTGTCCTCTTTCCCCTCTTTGCATGACCTCTGGGTACCAATGCATGCAGCACGGAAGTCTGCCAATTCCTGGGACCACCAGTAGTCCTCCTTCCTTGAAGTCCGACGACCTGTACAATACAATACAATACAATATTCTTTATTGTACACCACATAAAAGATACAACATAAAAACAAATAACAATATACAGATTGGATGGATACAGATGAACTGGTATAATCGGTGGTCTTATCGCTAGCTGCGATTTCTTCCAGACAAACTTTGTAATGGACAAGTGCAATGAATTAGTACATAATGCAGTTTGCAGATGTACAAATTAACACAGATATATATAAAGAAATGCATTTACATTTTTATATACATATACACAATATCTATACACCTATTATGGCTATCATTTTTGTATGATTCTGAAGCATATGTTCTTACCCATAATGATATTTCCCTTATGCGGGAATTATAGTCCACAATATATACCAACCAAAATCTCATTTTGGAAACAAACAGCCTACCTACCACAAAATTTAAGTGACTTATGTACTTATATTATCACTTTAAATACATGTAAGAAAATAGCGATGCATATGATTATTGTGTTTTTTTTTTTGTGTTCTGCTTATGTTCAACCTTTTTCTTCATAACCTCGTCATCGTTCCAACCGATAGAGCCATTACAGATATAATAAAAAATAAGTTTGAGGTTAAGTTTTCCACAATTATGTATTGTATTATACACATATATTGTATATCTCATGGAATCTGAGAACTCTCTCTCTCTCTCTTCTCTATATTAGATACAAGTTATATGTTTTTCTTAAACTAATTTGTTTAACAATAAAAGTGTTGAAGCATTGATATAAGCACATAACAATCTTACGCGGTGAGTAATTTAAAAGCATTTTTTATTTTGTTGTATAAAAAAATCATCGTCTTGTGTTAAATTGCAATTGGATCAGTATTATGGATCGTTAGAAGCCCGAAGCTATCAAAGTAGGATTTGAACCTCTGGGTTTTGATTTTGTTCTTCTGTTTACTCTCTAAATCGGCTGCACTCACACTACTTTCTAAGTTTATAACCAGACTGTGACGAAGGTATAATAGTAATGAACAAAGTATGCCTCTGTTCCGTTTCCAAGACCTTCTTGCCTGTGTTGTGTTGTATGTTCCTTATAAATTATCTGTTACGTTCTTCGATAGGGTCGAAAAGATTCTGAAAAAATACATGATTTGTAACTTTAATTGTTGTAAATGAATCCATTTTAATATCAGAAGAAACGTTTCGTTGTTTCAAAAATTTTTAGTCGTTTTTACTTATGTAACTTTAGGTTAACAATAAATTTCAGGGCCCCTAGAATGAATAAATTTATATCCTTAGGCGCTATTTATGTCCTTAGCACCGATTTAATTTAAAAACTCGTTTTCACCCTAATTCTTGAATAATGAAAATATCAATAATAATCAAAATGTAGTTATCGAGAGTTTTTTCATCTAAGATCGTCTCACTCTCAAAATTTCATACTTATAAAAGTTTGAACGAGTTTAAACTACGCCGCCACATGGCATTAAGTATGGTTTAAACGGAGGGAGTGTCTTAGTCCTACAGACAAGCTGCGGCTGGCTTGACTCATGTGGTTTAGATGGGCTTGGCTTCATCTAAACCACATTCCTGGATATTTCTTGTGATGTGTGTTTGACGTTAAAAAATAATGAATGCGAGGTAACCCCGTCTGTTAAAAAAGAAATGCTTAAAGAACACCTCTGCACTATTATTAGAAGAGTTGATTAATATATTACGAAAAAAAAAATCGTTAAGAAAAAACGAGCTTGTACAAATTAGAAGATCCTTCTGAGTACAGTTTGGCGTTGCGAGTTGCAACTGAAATCTTTTGAGTTACTTCACTTATACAGAGCTCGATTCAATGCTAAGACCCTGATGAGAGATGCTTTACCAGCAAGAATAAAACTAGTAAAGTAACATGGACATTCTTAGCTACTGGAATGAGTTATCGAAGTCTGTGTAATTTTTACAGGGTTTTAGATTTGTTTCTTCATCGCATGTTTTTTTTATGATGAGTAACTAATGGTAAGAGACTACCGCCGCCCATGGACACCAGCAACACAAGAATCACAAGCGCGCTGCCGGCCTTTTAGGTAGGAGTACACTCTTTTCTTGAAGGTTTGAAAGTCGTCGGCGAATACTGCAGGCTACAATTTGTTCCAGAGGCTGATAGGACAATCATCCAGGTGATGGGGATGGAAATTTTTCTTTGGTCATTTATCAGAATTATCACATTAGAGAATTGTAATAACTTGCTCTGCTAGGGATTTGTGGGTGTGATAAATTACGGACTCTGCTGCAGACTCATTTTCCACCCCATTTTCAAAGTGTGGTGAATTAATTCCTGCTATTAATTTTTTTTTTAATACAAAATCAAAACGGAGCTTAATACCAAATGGAATTTCCCTTATGTTATGGTTCTATAGATGGAACACATGTGACAATCAAAGCTCCTCCTAAAAGTGGAAGTTTACACTTCAAAAAAAAATAAGCAGCGTCGTATTGTTAGCTATTGCCGAACACAATTACTGTTTTTCGCACATACTTAGATGTCAGCGCGTATGGTAGCGCATCTGATGGAAGAGTTTTTAAGAATAGTTCGGTTTACCGAGACCTCGAAAATAACTTATTACCTGACAACGGAGTCACGGTGGGGGATCCGGCATTTCCGCTAAAGACTTCCTTAATGAAGACGTGTCCAGGTGTTAACCTCAGTGGAGGTCACCTCACAGGTTATCTCGGGCCAGACGTATAATCGAAAATGCATTTGGGATCTTACATAGTAGATTGCGAGTATTAGAAAAGCTAATACTAACTGTCTTGGAAATTGTAGATGCAGTCGTTTGTGTTTGTTGAGCCCTTCATAATTGACTACAAAAGAAATCAAATTCTTACATCACCGCTACTTGAGTTGAAAGGGAAGATCAACGGGTAAATTATCTACCTGGTTCCTGGAGAAGCTAAACACATGTACAGGGTATTGCTAATCAAGGTAGCGAAGAAAAGGAGAAGAGAGAAGAGAAATATACAAAAATACCTACAATGTATGCGTATGAACGAAGGAGGTGTTCCTTGGCAGTTAAATATCATTAATTAACGATACTATACCTAGTGCTCTTAGTGACGAACACTGTTACTGGACGCAACTTGTTAGATATGCAAATCATCAGATCAGAGTATAAAAAAGTAATTAAGAAATCAAATCCGTTCAACCGTTTTTAGGTGATTGAGTTACAAACATCCAAACTTTTGAATGTATTATATTAGTATTATATTTATTCGTGGTATTATATGTATCTTCTTAAATCAACATAGGAACGGAAATACATACATACAAACAAAAATAATACTTACAGGTCAAATATATGAGCCTCCTTTTATGTAGTGTGCGTATCTGACGAGCAGTTGTGTATCTGACAAAACATGTCTGTAAATACCTTTATAATTTTACTTAAATGTAATTTTCATCTAAAATAAATAATATCATGTGATTTTACTTACTATTGTGTTTAACTACACAGAAACCGGCTATACAAACCAATCATATTTGTCTAAACATTTTACCTTTGACTTTTCCCCATCTTGTAGATTTTTCGATTTTGTCGATTTCCAAATAGTATTTGGAATACTCTTGTTTGTTATTTAACTTCTTCGATAGTCAGTCCTTCTATATTTATTCCTACACGAAGTTGTTCTAGTGCCTATTTTAGGTCTGTAGGAGGCATCACAACGCTTATGCCTCCTACGGACCTAAAATATTTTAACAGTCTCATTACTCAGGAAACTCTAAATTTAAGTTAAGTTTGCGTATATGCATGTTTTAGTACAGTGGACCCGTGGTAATTCGCCCCCTGCCTAATCCGGCACCCCCTGTAATCCGACATGCCTATCACTGTACCTAACAATTATTTCTACAAATATTCACTAATACATAATTGAACAGGTTGTAACTTGTACGTGTCACCACTGTTGTGCTTGACGCGTGTTGTTTGACTACATAATATGACAGCGGCTTAACGTACGTTCATTGTTTACTTTTTATTTATAGTGTATCATATACCCATACCTAGTAGTCTCTTCCCAGGACCTAAAGCGAAAGCACAAAAATCCGACAATGAAAGAAAAAAGTGAAATTTTGGACCGCTTAAATTGTAATTAAGCTTCTAGTAATATTTAATCAAAGTAAATGTTGATTATGTTCATGCTTTTTAAATCGATTGGTTCATATAATCCTTTGTATTGATATTTTATTTGATTTGATTATAAATGGTATCATCCTCTGAAATACTTACATTTTTAGTTTATTTGTACATAATGAATACCTAACGTAAATAAGTTTAGTTATTTTTTGTTAGTTTTGTAGCATCAATGATGTTAATTTTACAATAAAACGTAAGCTCACTATTGTGCTGTTGAATTTACTAAATTCCACATATTATATGTATGTGATGTACTTAGTATGATTTATAGTTCAGGCAGAATCTTATCACTTCGATTTGTAAATTTTCTGATTACAGGGTACTCCTTTTTTTTTAATTCCGGTTTGTGGCAGTACGCCATAATCCGACAAATTCGATAGTCCGAAACCACCCTACAAAACGTTTGTCAGATGACCGGGGGAAAACTGTATTGATACAATATACAAATTTCACAATATTTCTAAAATAGCTTACGCTGCTTGGCATTTACGTACTTTAATGTTCGACAGAACAATATATTGTGCCATTGAAATAAATGTAAACATTTTAGTAAACCAGCTTATGCTCTTTTTCTCTCTAGTAGAAGTTGTGTAATCCTTTTGGTAATAATTGTATAATACAACTCTAGATGAATCTTTGGACATACCTACTTAGATATAAAATCTTGTAAAAACAGGTAAATAGTCCTTTCTATGGTTAGACAAATCAGAATAATCTGGTTAGAACAATCACATCTGTGCAATAGTTTCCTAAAATATATATAATGGCAGTAGTTCATATTAAGTATTATAATTTTTATTGTCCACAGCTACACAAATACCTACGTCCCATGTCTTACATATGTCTAGCGATCAGTCTATGCACGCTAGTTTTAGTAACTTTTATTACATTTATCGTACTAGCAGGCTTGAGTAAGTATAACCTACTTTTAATATATTAAAGAAGCTGTACACTGTACGTACTATACGATGAATTATATGGGTGAAGATAATCGATATTCTGTTATTAAGTGTTTGTAAATTCTTTATTCTCACTGTTGGTTAAAAATCAACCATATTCAATATTCTGAAAGAACTCGTTCAAGTTTAATAATTATTGTTATGTAACAATTTTAATTATTCAGTAAAATCTTCCCAACAAACATTCTTTCTGACTTAAGCGGCTTTGCGTTCAGAAATCGGAACTTCATATTAAAAAATAATTAGTAGTTTTCATAGTAACCTACTTACTCATTTCAAACGCTGTAACTTAGATAAAAAACGGTGCCAAGCAATATATGTATTTTATTTCACTGAAACAACTGAAAATAATCTATATATATAATATAAATAATAGTACTGAAAATATTCTATTAGTACAAGTAATTATCGTATCATAACAATAACAATTGACAATATTCGTACAAAAGGAAGAAATCATCGCGTGGTAAAACCGACAATTTTTTTACTTAATATTTTTTAAATATGTGCAATAAAGAAAGAAATAAATAAAGTTGGTGCGAATGTTTTGAACAGCATTATACAATTCCGGAAAACTGAACAACAAGTCTAGCAGTGTCGACTCTAGCAGTCTACTGTTGGACATACATATGTATCTCTCAGTTAGGTCAGTCTATCCCAGCTACCATCCACAGGTCGTCCCATTTTCTGTCTGCTTTGTACATAGTAGGTACAAGATTCTAAGTATTAGTATCTGGAGCCACTGAAAGTCAGATAGTATATATATAAGCAAATCCCATTTTTATTTTTTTATTTATTCTCTTACAATTCTACTAGTGTATGGACAACTAGATGGGAACTAACTCGGCCTGGTCGCGGCTGGTTAAGCGGTATTCAAGTGCGAAAGGTATATAAACTAGATCAACCTCCTCAGAAGTATTTCAAGATATTTTTTTTGCGGAAAGGTTCACTAGTGGCTTACGTCCTACCTATAGAACATAGAACATATTAGTATAGAATATTAACCGCAACACTGACACAATTGAAAACGTTACATCAAAACCCAAAACTATCAACACATCTTTCGTATAATGTATCGCATTGTCCTCACATTTACCTAATTATAAACTATGAAAAAAGAAAATTTTGCGAAGGAAATTGGGAAATACTGTCCTTTGAGTTTCTGGTCGATTCTTCTCTATAGAACCTACGTATTGGAACAGGCAACTAGCTTCACAACTGACTTAGTCTGACTAATTTCTTCTCTTGATAATTCAATCATGCCTATGATTTGTTAAATTGAAATAAATGATTGTTTTGATTTGAGAGAAGATTAAAATATAAACATAAATAAAAACATATTTATGTTTATATACACATAATATACAATATAATACGTAAACATATAATACAACAAACACAAAAAATACATACATAAATATATAATTGTGATCATACACATACACTTAATATGTTTATACATACATATGTATATAGTTTACTGTTCCGATGACACTGCAAATATGAAAGTGTAGAGTTCACCTTAGTCTTGAAAGATAGGCGACTAGGTGCCAATCTAATATCCTGCTTTAGAGAAGTGATGTGAAAGAGGAGGACAAACTGAATTATGAAAGAAGAGTTGCCACAGAGTGCAAAAATGACTTGGGCATAATAGCGGGAGATTGTTTGAAGATCGAAGATGAATTGGAAGTCAATTCTATTCAGAACGAAAAGGGGAAACGGATCAAATTTTCGAAGTTTAAAAATTAATCGAATGTAGTTATTAGGAAGACGATCTTATATGTTAAAGAGATCTGTATATAGAAAATAATATAGAGGAGTAACTTTACGGCGTTAAGGGACACCAGAACAAATATCACGCCAACTTGAAGAGGATTCATTGACGTAGACGGGCTTGAAGATAGGACGAGAACCATTCTACTACATCAAGTGGCAGTATGAGATGGGAAAGGATGGATAGCAGAATCGTGGTTAACAGTGTTGAAAGGATCGGAAAAAATCTACCAAAGCTCATACTGTAGCTTTGGAATCCTGCATTCCTGACCTAATATCATGAGTTACTATTGAGCAATTGTCGTGCTTGCTTAATAGGTTGTTATAAAATAAAAACTTTTAGCTGCCGGTGTCTACCAGCCTCAAGCAACTTAGAGAGGAAAAGAAGAATGGAAATTGGTTGTAAGTGATTCAGGATTGTAGGATTACAAATTCCTGTAAGGCGAATGACAAACGGGTTGCGTCACTGATCAAATAATTAAACATAGATTAGTCACAGTGCTGTTGAATTCGCAGTGCATGTTTTTCCGTGTAGGAGCTTCAAATAGAGGTCTCCAACTTTAGTTTCCCCTAATAACTAATGACTATTGCTATTTACAATAGTATCCCACTTATTAATACAGTAATATCATTTAGTTAAAGAGGACCACAATAGATCGTAACTTAGCCGTTTCAAAATAACGTTAAAATATCCCGTAAAAAAAGTAAAAAATCCACGTCAAAAAATTATTATTTCTATAACAGTTTTTATAGATAAAATAGCTTGATCTACAGTTTTTGTTTTATCTACATATTTCAGGGTAATTGCCGCTTGGATAAAAAAATGCAATATAAACATCCCGACTTTGATCTTCAATAACTTTTTTGCAGATTTAAGATCGATGGGGTCATATCTTAACATTCATTTATAATGTTTAAAATGCCACTAGTCGAAAGTCGAGTCTTCCTGACCTGAAGTGAGATGATTTGCTCGCTTAGCTGCTTGCGCTCGCTTTTTCAGCAATTTTTGCGTTAGCAGACATTGTCAGAGGAGAACAAGGACTAATGTAGCTGTATCCATGCTTTTAATTTATACTTGTAAACTTTCGTCACGATAACTTTGAAATGTTCAATAACTTTTTCAGATATGATCCCTAACATTATTGAGTCTGCCACTTCCACTTGGGGAAGCGCAAAGCATAATATGAACTCTCGTCGTTCAGGAACGTTTTCAAATATCTCGAAAAGCTTTTCGCACGTGTAAATAGTATTTAGAAAATATATTATGCCTATAAAAAGTTTCGAATTTATTATTTTGACTTTAATTTTAATAGCAAATAGTGCTGCTCAGGTCATAGGCACCTTTTCACTTACTTGCCCTTCATCAAACTTGCCAATGAGAGAAACATATAGACACCAGAAAATAGCTACCGTCAATGCTATGCCACGATTAGCCTACACCACCTGTTACTTAAATTTAATTTTGAGACATTTAAAAACAACAAAACATAAGAAAGAAAGTGACTCATGGTTTTGAGACAACATTATAAAATAAAGACAGTTGAATACTGCCTCCTAAGATACAGGCTTACGTCTAGTCTAGGAGATAGAGTCAAGAAATTGTAATCTCCCATGAGCACCACAGATATAACCGGCCAAGTAACTATATTCACATTCATTTGTACAGTGCGATGATTGTTAAAATGTAATTGGTAAGAAATAAACTACTTTTATTTTATTAAATATTTATGAAAATTTTATTTTTAAGTACATTTGCATATATAAAAAAATATATTTAAATATACAAAATAGTGCAATATCGGTATCGGGTACAGGGACCAAGCTACCGGTGGTTAGGGCCCAAGAGACAGAAACCTTGTCACAATGCATACCGTATCAAGAATGACTGCCTTTTGCATCAGGCCTTTAACGTAGCTGACTAACTTGAACCTCTGCAGATGATGGTCGAGGCTCTTAGCAGTCAGCCTATGAGCTGATATAACTATGTCATGTCACGTCCCACATGTCAACAACCTCGAGGGAAATATCTATATATTTCATTTATTTATTAGCCTTTATGAGATTGTCATGGGGAATTACAATGTACACAGTCATTGTTCGGCGCTCTAATCGCTGTAAGCGAACATAATACAATTATATTATAACTAATAAATATAACCAAATATTTTAAGAACATTATTAAATAAATAGTAAGTCTATCACTGAGCGAAATGTGGAGGATATTAGGTACTGACGCTCGCGCATTCATTAATAAACAGTTAATGTTAAAGTTTTGCATAGCTTGTAACAGGTTGTTTTACTATTCAAGATTAATCTCTTTTAATTTAAATTAGTAACTGAAGAGAACGACCTCCATACTAAGTTGATCATGTTTCAATTTTTACTTTTTATTTAAGACAAAAACAAGTTATATGGACAATACAACAACATTTAAGGGCTCAGGGCTGCTCCGGTCATCGTCACTAGCAACGTCAATGTGATCAGAATCTCCTCTGAGCTATCTGCATCAAGGCGAATAATGAACTCTTCTGTTACCATATCCACGACATGGTCACTCTTTGTATATTCCTCTTCTATATCCTTAACCTTTTTCTATAATGTTTGCCATTCCCACGCACCTATCAGTAAAACTTTTTCTTGAAATTGGTCTATACATTTAGTAACTTTTCATTTCACAGTTTTGCTGGCTACATATTGTTTTATCATGTTTAGTCATGCCATCTCGATGGGATTGAGGTAGTATGGTATGGTGGTAATCTTAGCACAGTTTCAGTAGCGTTTCGTCGTAATGTATACCTTTTTCGGTGAGCCTAGCCCGCATGTCAGCTTTCTTTGAATTTGAGCTTGGTGCGATATCCTACTGTTTATTGTGGTAGAATGCGTTGTCGACTACCACGACGGAATTAAGTGGTAAATTGGGCATCAATTGAGTTCTGAGTAAT
The DNA here is from genome assembly GCA_947561695.1 of Tyria jacobaeae. Taxonomy (NCBI): domain Eukaryota; kingdom Metazoa; phylum Arthropoda; class Insecta; order Lepidoptera; family Erebidae; genus Tyria; species Tyria jacobaeae. The sequence continues at coordinate 8,774,318 of OX387208.1, read as the reverse complement.
TTTTCGTAGTTTTCAAAATTCATATTATCATAGTAGTCGCCTGATTCGGTAGGCGCTTTAAAAGTCAGTAACGCATTCAGTACAAACCCAGACTCAGACCCCGCGTGGACAATAACAATTCACTTACCTTTTGAAATGGTTTTTTTAGGCCCTTTGTACTACCGTCAGTCCAGGCTTTTGGCGTAGAGTGCGATGAATCTACGTACGATTCATCCGTATAGATAATAGAGCGTCTCTATTGGCGATATTTCTTATTTTTTGTAAATATTCCGTACGTTGCAAACCAATATTTGAAGCCTCAATCAGCACTTTTCGATTGTTTTCAGTTTTTTTCCATCGAAACCCCAAATTCTTAATTATTCGCTCTGAGCCTTTGAAGTTTATGTCTTCTTCTTGCGTCTGTTTTAGCTTTTCAACGGTGGGTAGTTCATTATTTAATGTATGATACTTGTATATGCACCTCTTAATCACGCCTTGGTCAAAGTTGTCAATTTCTGTTACCGTTTTTGCTCTGGGTCGTTTTTTGCCAGGTGTTTTGAAAACTGTTATCAAATCGAAGCTATTGGCTTGAGTGGTGATGTTTCTTACCGTTGCAATCCACGTATGTGTGGCCTCTCCTGTCCTTTTTTGGATTTTACCCAAACAACTGATTATATCGTTTATTTTCTTGTTCCCCGTCTTCATAATGTCTGCAGTTTGTCTCATCGCACTGCTCTTCGAATGGCTGAGTAAAATACTCGTTGCTTCATAAATCTTACTTTTTATTTACTTTAAAGAATCAACCAATTCATTGGTTTCTTTTTTAACAAAACAATGCACGTCATACACCATTTTCATGCCTGTCTTTTCAAAACTGTATTTCTTCTAGGCATATTCTCTATCTACTAAAAAAACAACAATAACAAACGAACTCAAACTTAACATATTTATTTACTATACACTTTAGGACGCGACTGTACAGTCAGTAGTCCGCGGAGCGTCGAAACGAGGTGGGGTACTAAATAGGACTGGCTAACCAATCAGCGCTACGCACGCGCATCCTTCGTCCCTCTAGCACCCCTCCTCCCTCTGTGATACCTAATTTTTGACTTCTGCGCAGAAACTTTCAGCGCTAGAGTTTCGTGCCGCTACATATACCTATAATACGGTAACTCGACAGCCATAAGGTTATATCTAAGGGCAAGTTGATAATGGACTATCCTGGCGACTTAGTTATGTTTGTGCAAGTACTCACCATTTGCAAGACGAGAACAACCGAAAATTATATGCCTGAGGGTTTCTCCGGGACGAGGATATGGCTGACAAATGTCAATTGTGCCATCCTTCAGGATAGGTCTCCGATAATTGTTCGTCATAACAACTTTATCTGTAATTGCACAGACATTATTCCTGAATGTAACATTCGCCATATATATATATGTAAACAAATCTTAGTCTAAAGTCCTAAGTTATAACCTATTTCTAAATACACTTCTATTATTACTTATATTATATTTCGCTGTAAGTAGGGGCAGGCAGTTGAAAAACAATAAAAAGACGAGCAGAAGGTACTGGTTGTCATGATAACATTAAAGACAGGATAAATATATATCATCATCCTCCGTTTCCCATTTAAGTTGGGATCGGCATTCACTCTAACTGCGAAACGGCCGAACTTCGATATTTTAAGTGCAGCGACTGTCATCTGACCTCCACAACCCCAGTACTAGGCGATATCAAAGTTCTGTAGCTAGACCAGGTTGTCAACCTATATTTAGGGCTTCAACGATACATATACTCACTCCTACATATATTCCCGTGTTCCTGGGCTTAGTAATCCTTAATTATGGGTTCCTACCCACCTCCTGGTTTTATCATCAGACTATCGTTACCAAGCCTTATCTGTTTTAATCGTCAACTTACGGTTTACTATTAGCAACTGAAGAGTTCCACTATCCATCTTCAGGTCGGTTCTAAGATGCCAAATTATGAAATTATCGGTTAAAAATAACTTGCGACACAGGAAAAAATTTTAGTGCGAGAGTGGTCTTTAAAAAAAGTTTGTTTCTAACTATTGTTAATCTGTTGTCTACAGCATTGCCGTTGTCAGTATGCCTGTTTATGTAGCGTACATAATGATCTTCGGGACTTGTTTCTTGTTAATTGTATGTATACTACTATTAGCTTTCAGTAAGTTGTAACCCCTGTTATCTTAACTATAATATTATAAATGCGAATGTGAATTTCTGTGTTTGTTAATGCGAATGAAGCCACGGGCAAAATCTAGTTCGTTGCTGAAGCTTATTAGAGGAGTTCGTTAGCCTATCTGAATCATTATAATTAGGACTCAATTTGTGAAGTATCTCCATTTTAAGTTGATGAATTAAGTCTAAAAAATATTTAAATCGGTTTTAAATGAGTAAATGATAAAAAGGGACCATGGTATAAAATATAAAATCCTATAAAAAAAAAATCGGTGTAATGGTGTGTCAACAATAACATTGTTCTATGAAAAATGGATCTAAAAGAAAATATTTAATCGAAATTTGGGAAGTATTCTAATGTATTTGGTGAATCCAATCACATGACAAAACAATATACGTGTTACTAGAGGGCAAGCACTACTTTATGGACCTCTTAAAGATAAATGGCTTTTTTCCAGACTTAGTTTCACCGGAATATTCCACTTCACTGTGGGGTCTAGGCAAACAAATGTCTAATGAATTACAAGTATCAGGTAAGAAGAGGGTGCCATCGTGACATCTTTTGTACTACGATTATATGTGTTTTAATAAACTTTATGTAACAAAGTGTTAAAAAATAAATATTAAAGACCTGACATAAGTGGTTTTTAACTCACGAAGTAATTTAAGTCTTAGCATTGTACCTAAAGATATATTGAGCGAGAACGTTGAAAGTTAATCAGCACGATATTGAGGCGTTATTTACCTGCTCCGATTTCCGTCACTGCAAACTACTACAGCTCTCGGGCCATGGTATTGCCTACGGGCAAAGATTGAGCAGCCTAGATGAGCGTGGTTTAAAAAATGCTACAATTACAATATTTTCTGCATGCTAGCAGTAGAAAAAAACAACCCGTGTAAGAGTTATGACCCTTTTAATTTCCAAGTATTATCCCCTACGTTTCTTATAAATATGTAAAGGTTTTTTGTTATGCAATCATTGAAGCCGCTCTACCGAAAAATCATAATAAAAAGTATGTAGCTTTTATGAATTTTCGGAAAAGCGGATTGAATAATTTCTACACAAAAAGAATTTACGCTGAAAGGCTTTTTCTATGTAACTTTTTACGGATTTTATGAATTAGAAATTAAAACAGTTAATTTTTTTACACGGGTTCTAGAGTGTAATGGTTCTGACCAATGCTAGGTATAGATGCGTTCTAGAGATGTATGCCTGAGGATGTATTTTCTAGGTCACGCTGTAAAATGTGTAGTAAAGTAAGTTCGTCATTAGCGGCTGATTATAACATTGTAATAAGTATTGAAAAAAGTATGGATCCTGTTAAGCATAAAAGATTTAAACAATATTCTTTGTTAAAATAAGTGTGTAAAATGAGATAATACACTACTAATGTAATTTCATATGTACCTAAGTACACATAAGGCACAACAGATCTTGGCGGATTGAGTTTTCTTAAGAAATTAAGCATTATGAACATTACATTGAAAAGCATTTTACTGATACACAATTCAAATAATGCCTACTAACGATTGATCTTCAAAACATCCCGAATTAGAAATCTAAGATAAACAAATTCTATTACATATGTATAATCACAGGCTATTATTTAATGTTGGTTCAAAGTTTATTGTACACAAAATATATTTGACGCTTTATTTTAGCTGTGTCTATATGTACTTATTTAATACTAGCTTCTGCCTGCTGCGACGTACTCGTGGAATTTAAAATCAAGTATGTATTTTTTTATGTATGCAGAGATGCAGTAAAGTGAAGCTTACATATATTTTAAGTTAAGCCTCTAGGAATACATCAGTGAAAACTGCATTCAATACAGTAGTTTTCTCATTTTAGCGCCAATCCAAAAAAGAGTGAGGTGATATAGAGAATGAAATTGCTGAAATAATGCACATAGCACCTAGAATCGCGTATAGCGCGTTTTAAAAAGTGACTTTGGACTTGCAACCTGTAAGAGGTCGTTATTTAACTGATAATAAAAAATTATTAAAAAAGGGTGGTAGAATCACAACTTCTTAAGCGATACGCAAAGGAAGGTCACAGAAGAAGTTATTTACTGACGAGAACATTTTAACTGCTCAGCAATATTTTAACAAGTAAAATGATCGACTTTATGCTCAAAGCTCTATAGAAGTTTCCGCATTACTTAGCAGAGTAAAACGTGGGCATTATCCGACTTCAGTGATGGTTTGGTGGGGTGTTAGTTATCAAGAAGTGTCTGAGCCATATTTTTGTAAAATATGCTATATAAAATATATTTTTCCTTGTAACAATATTTATGGAAAGTCTAGAGAAGATGAGGTTGTATGTCGAACTCGAACCGACTAAAATAACACGGTATTGCGTCCCAAGTGGGCCTTCGGGAATCACTATTCTTATACCTACTGAAACACGAAACCTAGACCAAACATAAGTAAATTTTAATGTAGCAATTCCACTTTCCTAGTATTTATTCAATTGGGGTTCAATAAACCTCTGCCTACACCTTAAGAGATATAGTATGCGTGAACTTATATATGTATGTATGTACATTCAATTATAAAAAAGTACCAACTTCAAGACTAGAAGAGCCCTTGAGAAGAGCCCATACATCTGCTGTCTTTTACATGAGACCCAAAACCATGGGTTAAATCAATGATTACATGATAATTATGTAAATTAAAAAATAAGTAATTTTTCCCTTACAATTATTATAAAGGAAACATAAAACTTTATAGTCTGCAATTATTATTGAGTATATCGAGCAAGTAAACGAAGGAAGGATAGACGTGTCCTTCAGAGCACTTCCGACTAACTAAACATAACTAAACAAAGAAATAACTGAAAGTGAGTTTTGTCACCCAGCATTACATAATATAATGTAATTAACTGCTAAAAAAGTGATTAAACATAACAAATGAAGCATTAATACTTTGTTATCGGTAAAACTTACGGTCGGGTTGTTTGTAGTCGTTTTGCCCATTTTATATTTAGACCAGTTTGACAGGCCACAGTGCGCGAGCGTGTGCGGCGCAATTCACTCGCGGCAGTGCATCGTGTGCTTGCGTCATCGTATCGCCTTCGATAACATATTTTGTTTACCAACACGGACTAGTTTTATAAGAACTTTGTAGTGAATAATTATAACTAATTATTTGGAGGAAAAGGTAAGTTATTTTTTATTGGTCTAATTGTTTGTCAGTGATCAAACTTTGTTATGTTTGTTAAGTTTTCACGGTTAAAACTATACATTAAACGATCTAGACATAATTGTTTAGACTGTGATAAAATTTACTTAAACCGGTTGATGTTTACAAAGTTGCTTTTGCTACGGTACTGAGCTTGATAAAGAGTACTTATGTATAAATGTTTTTTAAGTTTGGAATATTGTTTATTTATCTCCATAAATATAATTTTGTGTTTTGTGTTATTCAAAAACTCATTTAGAACTCGATGAATGAATACATTAACAGGTTTGTTTTATATGATTTTTTTACATAGACATGTAGTAGTCTTTAAATTAGTAGTAGTCTTTAAATTAGGTATATAGGCGGGGCTTAATTATTAATGTAACATTATCCTCTTTAGCCCGTTTCAACTTACTGCTATGCTGCACAGCATCATTCTAAAGCATTAAGTACACTATATATTTTAAATTTAAAAGGCGATTCTACTATGAAGTTGATTTCGACGACAGTAGTTAACTTTTGAACGAAGTAGCGTGTTTTATAAGACCCCTTATTATTTCTTGTGTTAACTCTAAGCAGTTATCTCACTACAGAGCAACATGTGCGTGTTATAATACATGCATACATGTTGCGTTGTTGTAAAACGACTAAAAAGGAACTGTTTTCATGTTATAAGGGAACGCGTGTCGTAATATTTTACTAGTAGTTCTGAATTCGACTACAACTCGGTTAAAGAATATAAATATGAAATTATCAGAAAAAAATATATGTAAGGGTAAGAAAAAGCTAAAAAGAAAAGAAAAATATTAAAATTCCTTGTAAGACTAGTTGGCTTGCCTGAGGACATCTCAATTTAGATAACATTAAATGTTATAAATAAACATTGCAGCTGATAATGCTTCTCAGCCATTTATTTTCTTGTTTAATCATTTGGTCATAAACGTTTATTCACATAAATTTTAATGTAAGCGAGTCATCAAAAAAGTTTATGACTTAGCCAGATTCGCGAAACCATATAAGCGTAAAGAGGTTAGCTCACACCTACTAAGCTCGAGTTTCAAACGAGGTTCCATTTCTACTGAAGTGTCAAGTAAACCTTATAACTTTCTTTCTATAAACATATCATTTAAATTTAGAATATTCATACATTTTTATTATTGAGTTACATAGTAAATTTCTTCTGCAATAGATGTTAAGATCGATTCCATAAGTCTGTACGTACCTCACTGACCCCTATAATACAAGTACGCTGGTCTTTACATTGCCGACTTCAAAATTAAGCTATTTGATTTTTGCTGTTTTGGCGCTGATAATAAATAGCGTGACCTGTGAACTTCCGACAATGTTCTCGAGAGTTTTAATGTAAGACTGATAGTATAATATTATTAGTTTATTACTTTGACAAACTGACAGTTGAAAATATTGAAATAATATATATCTTCTTATTAACATATACCTAAAGTAGGTATGTCGCAATATTAATTGATTAGTTGATAAGCGAGTTTTAAAAATAGAATAAAACTCCTATCTATATTAATTAGCAGATGTCAACCAAAGTGATCCGATCTCTTCGATTTGGAATGATATTACACATTATGTACTCTCATACGTAGTCACACACAAAGAAACATATTATACGTATGTAGCTCCCAATCCCCGCTTCGTTTAGTATCATATACTTATTAGCGGACTCGACACACGTTATCCTGTCCGAACGGAATGAACATATTTTTGGATCTTATAGCACCACCGGGTCCAACAGTGAATAAACCGTCCATCCATCCTCGTCGTTTAAAAATAGGGCTTTTCGTATTAAACTAACTGCGCCCTGTGGTGTTACCCGCAAAAACACTACCAACTTTCCATGGTCCAGCCGTTCTAATACGTAAATCACATACTTTCACCTTTATAATATTAATGTGATGAATTAAATGTACTTAAGGAAACGACATAAAATAAATAAAAGTTAATAATAAGACTCATATATAAGTATGTATGTACCTATGTAAATGACTTAAAGCTAAGCTAACACTTTTAGGATATCTGAAACTGACATTTCAACCAAAAAATTTATTTAGACAAAACTTTTTTAAACAGAACAGACTTTAATAAAACTATATATATTTAATACTTTTCGATTTTTCCATACAAATATGAATAGAAATGAAGAGGCAGCCGGCAGGTATAGTGCAGTTTGGACTACATGATCGTCACTTCACCTTGGAAAAACGTTATTTCAGCGAATGCGGTTTTCAATGATTTTATTCAGCAATTGGTGCCACTTTAAAGCTACCTCTTATAAACTCATTTAGGATCAAATCTGTATATATTCATTTCGTTAGTATGCATTTTGTTCTTGTGTCTTTTTCATTGTCCATCATTCAGTGATCAGAGTCTCAGAGCACGCCAGAAAGTTACCGCCATTTTTGCCATGTGATGTTTATTTTGTGAGTCACATCACCCTCTATGTTGGCATCCATTGGCATCCGGCGTAAAAACGGAGCCTAGACTTTTAAATTTGTCCACGGTGGGGATAGGTGTATTTCCAATAGAGATGTCTTCCGGTGTAGTGTTTCCGCTGAATTTCCATTTGAAATACACAGTTTGACTCCTATTCGCTCTCAGGCCATATTTTTTAAGGCATAAAGCGGGCTGAGCATAGATCCTTAAAGGACGTATATTTAAACCTTGAAAGCATCAGTATCGCCTGCCAAGCTTCTGACTGTGTGCTGAAATTGTTGTACATGTCTTGTACAAGTTCTATATAGTATTTTACGTTAGTCACGAAGAGCCTGCTTTACTAATTTAGGGGTTACTCGATCGAAGGTTTTTATGTGGTCAATAAATGCAAGGTGTAACTCTTTGCTATCGATTGTATATTTCTCAATCATAATTCTGATCGTCTGTATTTTGTCGATAGTTGTAGTAAAGGCCGGCAACGCACTTGTGACTCTTGAGTTGCGGGTGTCCATGGGCGGCGGTAGTCACTTACCATCAGGTGATACGTCTGCTCGTTTGCCCCCTATCGCATAAAAAAAGTAAATCTGACCTGTTTTGGAGACGCTTGTGAGAGATTGGCCGTTTACTTATTAATAATTCTGTTTCAAAATTTAAGTACCTGTGAGGTCAGTTTTATTCCTCTTTAATTCTCACATTGTGTTATCTTTCCCTTATTCTTGTGGACACAAGGCAGCTTTGACATATAATGTTGAATAACTTAGTAAGCCAATGAGCAGCTAATAGGTCCTTTCCAAAGGTTTTCAGGAACTTTATCAGGATCCATGGCTTTTTTGTTTTCATTTCCGTTCTTTTTTGTTTTCGTTTCCATTTTTCAACTTAAGGAATATCTACATCAGTGCGTATTTCAATTGAAAACCATATGCCATGTGATATACATGGCATATGGTTTTCAATTGAGATTTCTTCGTTTAAACCATGTTAGTAGTGTCGCTATTTTTATTTATTTTTTTATTTTTAGCTTTATTTATTCACACAATTAGAAGTTACATGCTAAATAATTAAACATTAATAAATTTATTGTATGTATAGGGTAAAAGCCTCTTCCATTTCATTTTGTTTCTATTTTGAGCGCTGCACATCCAGTTTTTCCCAGCTATTTTTATTCTATTGTCGACTCATCCTTTCCTTTGCCATCCTCTTCGTCGTTTCCTAGTGGGGCCAGGCTACTCAGTTGTTTGCAATGTCCATCTTTTATTCTGGAGTCTAGCTATGTGGCCTGGCCTGGCCACTTCCACTTGAGTACCAGGGCGTATTGCGGTGCATCTGTAAGTTTACATTTCGTGTTCTATCAACTCTTTTCAGTCTTAGGATACTTCTCTCCATGGCATGTTGCCATGATAGGATTTTGTTTTTAAATTTGTTAGAGAACATCCAGGTCTGAAAAGCGTATGTTGAGCATGGCAATTATACATGAATCTTTTTTAGCTTTTGACTGTAATACTGATTTGATTTGATTTGACTGTAAGACTGTAATAGTCGTATCCCTGCTTGTTCGATTGGTTAGATTTTTGTTGATTTTTAATGCTATTCTACTAAGTAGAATCGATGAAAATAGTTTGTATGCAGCGGTTAATAGACTAATGGGCCTATAGTTACCTACATCCAGTGGATTTCTTTTCTTGTACAGTAGCACTATATGTGATAGGCACCATTGTTCCGGTACTTTTTCAAACTCTATAACCTTGTTAAGTATAGAACCAACACGCATGCTCCGATTTTAAGTGATTTATTGGTTAGGTTATCTGGTCCTGGGCTTTATTATGTTTTCAGTGTATTATGTGGTTCATTACTTCTGATTTGCTTATGTGATCTATTTTTGCTTCGTTTTGTTTTTCGTATTCAGTTGTTATGTGTTTGTTGTCGATTATGACTTCTTCCTCTGAATATTGTTTATACAGGTCTTTATAAAAGTCTGTAGCATATTTAATACTATCTTTCCGGTTTTTTGTTCCTTCAGGTTCTGTATCTATGTCTTGTGTGTTGAAAGTTCCTTGTTAGCTCGTTTTGAACTTCTGAACTTTATGAGGTTACTTTCGATGATTATATTTCTGTATTTGTTATAGTCTTCTCTAATAGCTTGTTTTGTTGATTTAAATAACTTTTTTAATTAGTTTTTCTCTTTTTTGGTCTTATTTTTTACCCGTATTAGTCGTCCACCTTTGGCTATTAGATCCGATGTTTCATTTGTCAGTATTTTATGTTTGGAAGTTTGTGTTTGTTTTCCTGTTTGATACTTTTTTTCATTACCTCTTCCAGTTTACCACTGATACATCGTATATCACTGGTAGGTTGTAAACCACTTTTTGATTCCAAGATTTCGGAGTGTTCGAAGTGTTTTAGGATGCTTCTTTAAGTTTTCAATATATGTTTTTCGTTCGTTTGTAGTTTTAAGTGGACTTGTTGGGAATTTAAAGGACGTTCGACTAATTTTGGGTCTTTCAATCTTCAGAGAGCATTTGAGCATTCTGTGGTTTGATAGAAACTTTCCATTACTAAGCTGAGTACTTCCACATTAGGTATGGATTTTGGGATACCATTATCCAATGCATAATCAATTTCGATTTGTGTGTGGTCAGGTGATATTCATGTCCATTTGCGGGACATTTTCTTTCTTAAGAAAGTATTCATTATCGATAATTTGTGCTCATTAGCATATTGTATAAAACGTTTCCCCCTATTATTCCTTTTTCCATATCCATATTTTTCCATTATCATATTTTCTTCTGGATTTGGTTGACCGATTTTAGCACTGAAATCACCGAAAACAAGTTAGTTTTTGTCTGGTAGCTCGTGTGCTGTCTTTAAGTCACTGTACGATTTGACGATTTATTCTTCGGTTGAGCTTTTAGTGGGTGCATAGATTTGGATTATGGTGAAAGACAGGTTATCAAATTTGAGTTTTAAAAGCGCTACTCTTTCCGATATTCCTAAGAGGTTTTGAATATTATTTTTGTACCTTCTCATAGTTAGGAAACCTACTCCATGTAGGCCTGCTGTTTCGTCTATGTAGCATAGAATAAAGTTTTCATATTCTTTGATCTTTTCGCCCATTCCTTTAACTTTTGCGAGTTCTATAAGTTGTCTATGGAATTGTTTAATTCTAGTACCTAATCTTTCTGTTGTTGATAGTGATCTTACGTTGTATGTGTAGATTTTCATCTTGTAGATTTGCATTTCTCAGTTTTATCTCTTGTTCTTTTTTATAATTATTTGATGAAGGGTAGTGGTCGTTATCCGTTATAGTAGTGGTAGTTTACTGCATTTACAAAACAAATTATCATTAAAATGTGTCAATAATTAATTTAATTGCACTTCATCTAAAACAACCGTTTCGACACCAAGTAATATGTAGTGGACTCTTTAAAACAAACCAGAAGAGCCCAGACTCATAGCGTCTCACTCGTAATTAGAATGTTAACAAATTTGGAAGTCAATTTTATTCTATTCTTTGTGGTATTGAAATTTTACATAGTTTATGACAACACTGTAATTTGGCATCTTAGTGGTAATTTGATAATAGAGCCAGTAGGTGTATGCTGGTATATAGATTGGGCTTGGTAATGAAAACAATTAATATATTTATGCGATTCTGATATTTAGGTTGTTTTTAGTGACGAACCACACTAATTTACTTTTATATCTTAATGTTTACCTACATATATAAAGTAAGAATAGTAATAATGGAAATTCTTGTAAACAAAGTGAATGTTGCATACTTATAAATATCAAAATATCCTTGTTATGTGTCAAGATTCAGATTATTTTTAGTTCACCGACGCGTGACTTTAGTTCACGGCACGCGGCTCTGATGAGCTCTTTATCTAAAGTACCAAAGTACCTACTTGTAAATAAATATATTTACATGTAAATAAATATATGTAAATAAATATATTTACAAGTATTGAGGTAAGAATTGAATACAATTCTACTGTTTAATTATATTCCGTGCATCTTTTTTGCTAGCATGGAGTAGGGAACGAAGTAAATACCCCAGGCACATTTAAAATTAGCTGACCACATCATGAAATCCGAATATAACATGACATGGTAGCCGTAGTTATGAAATGGTAATTTCTAAGATTTGACCATGAGACGTAGGTATACTGAAAGATTAATTATCTTGTTCATCTGACGTCACGTATAGATACTTATACTTAATAATAAAGGTATCGTGTCAGCGAAGGATTATGTAAATAAGATTATTGGTCAAGACCTACATAAAAGTGATTATACACAATTGAAAAAATTTAGTTTAATTCAATTTTAATGGGATTACTTGACTAATAATGACATCGACATGGTTTAAAATATTTTCTCACTATGAATAAACAGTACATCAGTGATTATTCCTCCATATAATCTGTAGATACAGTCTAAAATAAAAAAAAGTTAAGGCATAACTTTACAGATCATCATTCCGTTCATATAATTAAATCTTCTTACGGTGTACTTAAATGTTTTTTGTATAAACATGTTTGCACATATTGCGTTCTTACAAAATGTAGGCTGACTTAGGTAGGTTAGGCAGGAATGCTAATAAGTTTATAGGAATAAAAACAAGAATATTTAACCTAAGTTGATATCCTATCTCCCCATCTACCAGGTGGCAATAACAACTATGTTCGCTATACATTTTTATGTCATTTTGATATGTAGCAGCATATTATTAAGATGTGGGCTATGCAACATTCGTAAGTGAACCGGTATTACGTCCGTCGAACATCTTCCCGCCTGGCTATGAACAGAACACTGAATGAAGAATAACGTCATGAAAATCAAGCCAATAAACAAGTATTTTCAGAGTGCTATTTAATTTAAATATACTTGGGTTTAAATTTGTATAAATAAAAAAAATAGTTTTAATTATCCTGTGTGTTGTTCTTACAAAAACACACTGCGTTAAATACTACTACTGCGTTAAATGTTCTGAAAAAAAAGCAGGTTGGAAGCATCCGAAACCGACGAGCTAGGTATATACCTATGTAAAGATTAAATCAAGTTTCTGGCTTCAGTCTTTGGCTACCCTGGAGGGAATAAGGCGTAAGTTTATGTATGTATGTATGTATATATGCATGAAGTGATTCTAAACTGGATCGATAGATCTGTATTCGTTTCTTTCACATGCATTTTTTTTTTAAATACAACTCATGCACTACGACTTATTCCCGTGTCTCGCAGGACTTAACAAACATACGAACAACGGTTACGAAGAAAACCCAGACTTGGGACAACTATTTGTCAATCACACATATTTTATTCTTCATATTTCATATTTTCTTACGTGTCGCACATTTCTGCAGTTAGGTTCAGTCCGTTCGTCCTATTTTTTTTATGAAATACTAGGATACAAGCAGATAGGTTACCTGGTAAGTGATAACCGCCGCCCATGGACACCTGCAACTCACGAGTCGTAAGTGCGCTGCCCGCCTTTGAATGCCATAAGAGCCGGTCCATTCGTGTCTCACCATAGCTCCCACGGAAAAGAAAATTGCATATATTCTATCATAGAATGAAGTAGGTAGATAATAAAATATGAAATAATAAAGATTACTGGTTTCAATAAACTAGATCTCGCTATCTCTGGTTAGGTACGCCTAGATAGTTGGGAAAACTCTAAGATAAGGCCATGGTTACTATGCAGGCAGTGTTGGCAATATCAATTAATTTAAAACCTACTTTTGTTTTTTGTTATTTACTTCCTCCACAATCATTCCCAGCTGCTGGTAAGCGGTTATCAAAACAAACACCCATATATACTCACCAACAATATGTATTTTTTTGAAAAAATAATATACATATAATAATATAGAAAAAAATCCAAGGTATGTATATAATTATATTCTATGATTCCTTTCCTTAATCACACTTTTGTACCTAATTATACTTTAAGTCCTAAACGACTTTAGAGATTAACGAGTTTATATTTTTAATTATGTATATTTTGTATAACACACAAACTAGTTTTATAATGTAATGCAAATGCAATTTTTACTTCACAGAGATATTATAACATTGTGTAGGTAACCTAAGGAACATATTCAAATAATTATTATTTAATCAAAATCTTGTCAATTTTGGTTTCAATGTATTTTGTGACGTTGTGTGCTGCTATAGCTGGGTACCTTTGTTCTTAAGATGTTGTTTTTTGTTGACTTAACTAAACAATAAAAAAGAAATAAAAATGTATATAATAAATTACAAAGAAAGTAATGATCAACATATGTATATACGTATCAACACATTAAATGCCGTGCTATTATGAAGATGACCTCCTCTCGGTGCAACGACTCTGCAACAAAAGACGTTTTTGTTTCTGTCTAATGTTCCGCTATTAATAGTCACCCACATCGTCTGCTAGTGACGGTAATACCAGTATATAAGGTAAAAACCAGGTCGTATAAAACGTTTCGCTCTCCTCCAAGAGCACTGGGTTATAAGAAATTTTGGCTGCTGAATTAATCGCCGAGTCTCTGGTATACTTCTACTTCTCCATAGGATCTACGTATTGGAACAGGCAACTACCTTCACGACTGCTTTAGTCTGACTGACTTATCTCTTGAAATTCACAAATACCTATTATTGGTGTAATTGAAAGAAACAGATTTGATTTTTTTTAAACATTAAGGATGCGGCCTACATACCATTAGTGCATAAAAACAATAAATACAAAGGGTTAAATAATGTTTTCGCTAAAGAAAGTGTTATTTTAAAAGAAAAATAGATGTGTTGTTTAAATATAAGGAAATAATGATATCTATTACGTGATATATGTTGGGTATCAATATACATATTACCAATTATTTAAAGTTCAATCAGATGCAAAATACTACAGTTCAGTTTAGTAAGTTCTGCTATTCATTGAGTTTTATACACTACTATTTTTATACTACTACTGTGGACGCAGTATAAAAATTTAATTTGAGTTTAAAAATTTAAAGGTATTTTTAATGGCATTTTTTTGTTTTATGGCATAGGAGAACAAAAGAGCAGACGAGTCACGGCCTGATAGTAGGTAGCAACCGCCGCTCATTTACACTCCAAGATGTAAGTGCGCTGACTGATATTTAGGGTAAGGAGAATGAGGAGGGAGGAAAGGGGAGGATTCGGGTCTCCACTACCTATTCTACCAACTCGGCAAATACAACGCAAGTATCTTTCACATCCAGGTTTCTGTGAGGCATTTTTTTTCTCCTGGCCTACTATCACATACACACACTACACATAGTGCCTAAAATCGATTAAGTATATGAACTCAAAACAAGACGTTTAACATTTTCCTGAAAAAAGAAATGTTTATAAAGTGATTCTGAGCTATTTATTTTGCTGGTTAGGAGCATATGACTTCTAAGGCTTACAAAACATAAAAGCTTATGATGTAAAGTTGTTCTTGTAAATTTCCTACAATTTAAGGGAATTTGATTTAATTCCATTTATTCGAAGCTTAGATGTTTCAAATAGGCTTCACTAAGTATAGGTACTTTTAGTTGAAGGACTGTGCGAGGCTTTTTAAAGGCTTATAGGATCATTGCGGCTTTGGTTGTAAATTGTTTGATAATCTAAATAGTATAGAGTTGTGTAATTATTGACTAATCACTTTTAATTTTGTCTATATGTAGTAAGGGCGATTACTCAAAAAAAAATCATTTACAAGCTAATAAAAGAGCTAACAAAGGAAGTACCATGAAAGTACAGGTTTAGATAGGTAAAAATCAAAATTATAAAATTTCTAAAAAACCTATTTTTCTGCCAGACCAATAATAATACCAGTCATAATCCTAACCTATAGGAAAAAAGGATTTAAATAAAAGATATACAGATTATTAAAATTATTCTTGAATCTTAACATTACCAAGGGTCCAGAAAATAATAATGTACCTAATAAATTTTTAAACGTAAACACCTAGATACAAAATAATGAAATTTTAGCTTTCGGAAGCTAGTAAATAAATATTTATCAAGACAACCAAAAATATAATATAAAGTATTGATATAGAACAGTTAGTAATTCATATCCAAAAGAATCTGGTAGCGCAGTATTCAAAAGTGACTTGTCATCCAGAATTGTAACACAGTCGACATGAATGTCCGATCGGTCGTGGGCCGGCAGGACGAATGATCACGCCTAGTTGACACTGGTCTCTTACATTGACCTTTTTGTTCCACCAGGGCATTGGATTGAATGCATTCACTTGAACGCGCGCTGGTAGACTGGTTAGGTCGATTTTTCGTAATAGGAAATTACTGTAATTACTACTATTTATTTACTACCTTTTATTAAGTTGTACCAAATTGTAGTAATTCTAGGAACTAAACTTAAAATAATTGAAATTGTAGGAATAAACTAAAATAGGAAAAACATTTGGGACAAAATGTATTTTAGAATGTATTTTATTTAAAGTTGCGTTTAATATTGTTAAATAAATATTGTTACAGCGAAAAATCTTTTTTTTTCTATTGCATAAAGCATTATATAATAGCATTATAAACTACATAAAGCTCTTTTAGAATATTCTCATTTTGAATGAACCAAAATGAGAAAACAATAATTATTAATTTAAGAATGACAGATTCCAAATTCAAAGGTAATACATATTATTTTTTTAATTGTTACACCATTTACTGCTACTAAGTCTCTTTTGATTTTCGCTTACATATATTTTACACACGTTTCCATTTGTATCAAATATATTATTAGATACATGTTTTTTCTACCGTATCATCAAAATTGGAAATGCGTAACTAATTACGCATTGAAGCATTATAGCTAGGTATTTGTTTGTTATGCATTTTCGATTATTTCACAATCTAAATACAGGAAAGGAAATTATTAAGTCAGGGTTACCTATTAGTACTTCCATTGACATTCTTCTGTTGTTTTTTACACACATAGTACATACACTTCTATATTAAACGCCCACATTTAGCCAACCAAAACACAGTCCCACTTACCTTACGGGGCAAGGCTATTGCCATTAAATTACGTATGTACTTTATGCACAAAAAATGTTCAGCAGCGGACTTAATGCCATAGACATTCCCTACTCTACTGATTAGGTGCACTAAATAAGAAGTTTTAAAACAAGTGAAAGAAAATACATGCGTAGGTATAATAAAAAAAGTAAGTAAAATAAATAAGGTAATAATAAATAATAAAGTAAGTGTTTTGAATAGAAAAAAAAAACTTAAATTATAAGATTCTCTTTGCCTAACGTCAGACATAGTGCATGTGAAGTTTTACTGAATAACGGAAATATTAATTTTGTAAATGCAATGGGTTTCTTAGGGATAACGCTAGATTCTAGATTACAATGAGGCCCTCCCTTAACAACTCTTTCAAGGCTCAGTTCTGCAGAATATTCCGTAAGGAAGGTCCGCCAATTAACAGACAGACAGATGGATACTGCAAGACTAGTTCTACCTATTTAATTACCATAAAAATATATAGACCTATTTAAGGAAACAAGCATCCTGAAGGTGCCAGTATATTTATGAAAATATGTGCGCGACAAAAATGCTTGGCAACTTCCGAGTCCTGCTCCACACCCACACTGTACATAAGAAACTTCAGTGGTGTATTCGTTTTTTATTTCTTACTCTTAGTTTTACTAGTTGACATGCTCGCCTAAAAGTCCTGCAAATGGTGGTG
Source organism: Tyria jacobaeae (assembly GCA_947561695.1). Taxonomy (NCBI): domain Eukaryota; kingdom Metazoa; phylum Arthropoda; class Insecta; order Lepidoptera; family Erebidae; genus Tyria; species Tyria jacobaeae. The sequence goes on along the minus strand of OX387208.1, from coordinate 8,756,786 downwards.
GCGTATGTGTCGGGTAGTTCGGTTCATCTTATTTTATTTGATGTGCACTTATGAATTGTAACAAGAAAGAAAAACAAGAAAGAAAAATTGAAAAAAGAAAAAATTGACAAAGAGCGTCCGTGGAGTTCCTTGCTTGTTCTTCTCCACAGGATCTACGTATTGGAACAGGTAACTTACTTCATGACTGACTTCCTCTCTTGAAAATTCAGAAATATGATTGGTTTAGTTCTAATAAACGATTTTGATTTTGGTTACTTTTTCTATCGATCCCATTAAAAAAAAACTTTTTATTTCTGGATGAAATCCTTTGGTGTCATTTGTCCTTTTCTGTACTCCTGGCAACGTATTGCAATTTGCATTATCTGTTCAGTAGTTAAAGCGATAAAGTCTAACAAATCAACAAAAAACTACTCTTTCCCGTTTAAAATATTATCAAGGATTAACGAATATAAAGAGAAATGGCTGTTTCTGGTAGCTATTAAATTTTAATGATATCAGAAACTAAGCCATACTTTTTGGAATGCGGTATTCCATCATGTGGTCAAGTCACACACAAGTCATTTTAATACGTTATATGTCGACCAGGAAGTTCAACATTTACATTTCTCTTTTATTTTTAAGCTTGTTATAAAATTAATTATTATAGGCAGAGTTTAAAAATACCTTTTTTACCTGGTAAAGTTTTAGGCGGGGTTTGGGTAAAACAAAATAAAGTTAGTACTTCCAATTTTTCGCAATGCCCTCAATTACGTAGGTATCACTTGTTAGGGATCATAATGGCTTGGTATATTACACATATTTATTATAGTCTCCTTACCATGAAAAACTTTCGTGAATATTATTCGTATTTATTAGATATTTACGTATACATATAAGAATCGACATACCGATATATGTATCGTCATCTCCTTACCCCTCTTATTAAAAAACTTAAGGAGAAAAATAACTAAATAGGCATTTGTATTTTTAGTAAATTAAATTTTAGTATGTACCTAATATTAAGTAAAACTTAATAATTATACTGATGAGAATAAAAGTAAAATCTTCTTTTTAATCTGCAGAATGAGACCAATTGAAATCACTTTATTATGCATTTCACCATGACTCCGAGATGATTAAAAGACTATTGAATGTATGCATTCAATAGTAGCTTGTGGAATGAAATAAAACTAAAACATACAAATTCACCCTAAATTCAGAAGTGACAAGACGCATCTAAAGTTTAACTTTTACCGGATTGCACAAAAAGGAGGGTTATGTTTTACGAGTTTATAGTTTATTTATTTTTTGCCAAATAAAGAATACAATTTATATATATGTATGATTACTTACATCTACTGTGTGTGGATGCATGTATATTTAGGTATATGTGTGTATGTATGATGTTTCTTAGTATCGTGAAATCAACAGTATCGCTAAGATAATGGCTCTGTTAACATCGAAGCTTTATTTTATGATGCAAAACGTCGTCGTACATATGATAAGATATAAAATTAACAAAAGGTTATCTTGAATGAAAAGACGTTGGTGGATTCGAGGATGGTCTTCCCATCTATACTTGCATCCACCAAGTCTTTTCTTCATCTTCTTCAAGCATCTGAGTGCAACACAGTTAATCTCTGAATTGGCAGACGAAGATAATGAGAGCTATACAAACTACTTTTAAATGAGTGAAGATCAATTTAACAGCAAAACGGAAACTTCAAATAACTTTACGATTTCTTGCAACAGGTAATAGTTTGACGTCATTATCATATAAATTTACAGTGTCACCATGCACTATATCGAAATTATTGCCTGATGTGATGATATGACGATGCACCACTTTGTAAATCATCTCCTCAGTTTCTAAAACAGCTTCGAAAGGTAGCTGACGTAGCTGCTGAGCTATAGTACATCCGAAAAAATTAATTCCTCATCGCCTTTAACATTACAAAAGTCTTGCAAAGAAACTTTTTCTAAAGCATTAACTTTTTTTTTTTTATGCGATAGGGCAAACGAGCAGACGGGTCACCTGATGGTAAATGACTACCGCCGCGCATGGACACCCGCAACTCAAGAGTCACAAGTGCGTTGCCGGCCTTTAAACTTTTAACTGCTTTAAGAAGTGGATCTTTTATTTTACTCTTATTTCTTGTGTAACGTTAACTCTTACACTCACTATTGGATTCAGAAACTGAAGATTCTTGAGGGATATTTGGTGTCTGTAACAAAATATTAAACTAGGTACTCATTTTCTTTTACCTGATACCTTTTTTGATACCTGATACTGAATAAAGTTGGAGGGAGATAATTGATGGATTTCATGAGAAATGTAATTTTCCACTGTTTAGTGGCGCTATAGATGGCAAACTATTTCAAATACGATGTCCCATGAATTCCGGCAGTGATTACTATAATTACAACCGATTATTAGCATTGTTCGCCTAGCAGTTTGTAATAGTGATTTAAAATTTAGGTATATCAACGAGGGTCACTGCGGTCGAGCTTCGGATGGAGGAATATTTGCTAGATTAAATTTTTAAAATATTATGGATGAAAAGTCTATGAACGCTCCTGAAGGAATTGTTATTTTGGGGGACCAGGCATTCTCTTTAACTGAGTATCACCATATAGCTTTCGACAAAATTTATCAAACAAACAGAAAAAAATAACTACCGACTCTGCAGAGCTCGAAGAACTATTGAAAATGCTTTTGGTGTATTAGTTAGTAAATTTCGTATATTTGAAAAGCCTATTCTTTAACTGCCAGGAACTGTGGACAAAATAATAAAGGCCTGTTGTGTCTTGCATAATTGGCTAAAAACTAGATCATCAACCTATATTTATAACCTATATAAAATCCAGAAACAGGAGAAGTAATGACAGGTAAGTGGCGGGAGATACCACAGGAAGCATTTAGACCACTCCGCAATTTTAGTGGAAATCATTCCAGAAATGCTCATCGAATAAGAAAACATTATAGTAACTACTTTATCGGACAAGGGTAAGACAGAATGATTTATAAAATGTAAAAACTATAGATAAACATAATAAAATTATAACTCACTACATTCTCCGTATTTTCTCTGGTGTACCCATCAATATTTAAAAAAAAATCCATATCAGATAACCATAGTATTTTATTGTATGTATTACGAAGTATACGTATTTTGCCCAGGACATCTTTAACAGTTTCCATTTGCTTGACTTCCTTAATTGTTTTGTATGCCGCTTCTCGAGCATCTCTTTTTTATATTGAGTGTGTTTCGGATCCCAAATACACTTTTGTTGATATTCATTCGTTTATAAATTTTGATATTTTTATCGGCCCTTTTTGATTCATTCTGTGCAAATGCTGTTGCGACACTAGTTACGTGAAATAAGTTTTATATAAAATATGCGCAGTGCACGAAACTACTCCAATTTCGAGAAACTAATGCATGCATTGAAAAACTAGACGTTTGCACGTGAAATTGCTGATTAAAATAATGTTATAAAACTAACTTCAAGCCATTTCGCAATGTAGCATGTGCAAGAACAAATATATTTTAGAAATGAAAAGAATTTAGCTCATCTGTAGCTGTGCATACATTTTGTATTGAAGCATGATTGCGCCCGTGTGCTCTTTATATTTAAATTAACTCAGATGCTGACACTCGGCGTCTAATAAATTGGATTTGATTACGGTGCCATGTTCGAATAATGTAGATACGGAACATATATTTAATATCGAATACTGACACGTTACAAAGTCATTGAAATATCGAATGACAAGTTCCTAGGTTTTTGTGGTTAGCTACACACAATTATCAACTGCGGTTGAGTTTTTGTTTAATTTTGTTTCTTAAGTGGCATAAATTCACATGAAAGTTAGTGTTTGTGTTTGGACAAATAACTGCGATAGTAAACTCACTTCTAAAAAATATGTTAACTGTTGGAATACATTTTCAGACCCCTTCGGTCCATTCAAATTATTGTTACGAAAGTGTGTTTTAGTTGAGAGGAAACGATGAGGTCAAATGACATGGTAGCCTTGAAGAGTAAGCCAATTGTATCATGGGAGGACCATGCTTAGGCACGAATAGACCGTCTCGACGGTCGGCGGCCTCACGGAAAACCGTGCGTAGCAATTCCCCGGCATTATTGATGTTTCCGGCGGCCCAACTCCCCCGCTCCTCTTTCTCATTTCCTCATCTCCCCTCTTCTGTCCCCTCACCCTATCCCCCCACCTCTTATCACACTCAAAGACCAGCCTGTTGGTCTAGTTGTTAGCGATTCTGACTGCTGAACACGTGACAAAAATTTGTGTGATCCACAAATAGGTATACCGAGTCTGGGGGTTCTCTGTGTCCGCTGATTGAATGTTTGTAAAACCCCCTGTGATACAGGCAAACTTTTTAAAGAGTTGAAGTAACTGTGTTAGCGAATAATAATAGTCCGTGACTTTTTAACGCACTATTAATTGATTTTATTAGTTTTTGTTATTTATTTATTATCTCCTTACAAATTGATATATGATTCATACAATAGTTTACAATGCACTTATGAGAGACTGGTGCCCGTAATAGGTAGTTATATAGTTGTGCTACGGGTCACCAGGTTTACTATCATCATTATTGTCTCGGCCATAAGAATCGGCTATTTAACTCTACTATGAAACTTTTAGGACCGATATGTACATATATAAAGACTCACAAAGGTTCATTTCAACGCCTGTCTGATGACTGTTAAATATTTTAAATCCTTAGACAAGAATGTAAAGTGGTACACATTTATTTTTTTGGTCATCATATCTATTTAGATATTTGTATATGCTTTAATCTTTTAAAGCTCCCTTGCTTCGGTAATAATAATAATAACGTTTTTTTTATGATGAGACGCGCTACTTTTGTTGATCTACGGTTTTATTAGTAGGCACAGGCGTCAACAGTAAGAATGCAGTATCTAAACTGGTTTAGTGTTGGTAACGTTAATCACTAAAACTAACCTCAAATATTTTTGTATACAGTGTAACCAGTTATTAGTTAACGGTCGGTGACACAAGTTTATTTTTTAATTATTCCGGCACGTGTAACAGTTATTTATAAACAATTGAAATTAGTGAAAATACTCGTGCGTTTGTTTGTTATACTGTAAAAATGTGAATTTGTGTCTGAGAAGATTGAAGCTTTAATTACAACAAACCTCATGTTATAGTAAAAAATAAAATATATTGTTGTAATAGGCAATTCCATTGCCAAAAAGATATAATACATATTTTTAATGTATCTAATTCATATATACATATATATACTTCATATGACTCCTCTTTAGTTACAAACAAAAACAGTATATTATGAAATGCAAGTCACCGTTAAACCAAAACCCAACCATAAACAAACATTTATTTATAATATCACCTACTAACGAATAAGTAAGCGTGTAAATTATATCAGTAAATATGAAATACGAAAAAAATATATATATAGAAACACATACTTTAAATAATACGAGCTAAATAAAAATATTATCATTCATCCTGTCACAGTCCCCTTCTGGTTGATGGACATGGGCATCTCCCAACGTGCGCCATAGCAACCGGTAAATAAAAAATATATGGTCACTCAAAGGTTCGGCACGTCTTCTATAATATACTAATAGATGTCGCTATGAGTTGGTTCAATAGTAGTAGTAGTTTAAACGGAACAACTATTATTTCTTACGTTAAATATAATTTGCTATTTGATATTCATAGTCTGTATCCAGAAACTTTTAGGTAAGAATATTTCGAAAAGGAGTTGTTTAAATTGGAAGTAAAATGGTATAATATATACACATTTGACTTTAAATATTAACCATTAAATCACAGTATATAAAATTTATACAAATGCTGTATTTGTATGTCAAAACATTCTTAGATTTGAAATGGTATATGAAATTTATAAACAAACAATAGAACCACAACATCATTGTTGCATTAAATTGTATCTTATTAATTCTAAAATCAATTAACAAATAAAATCAATTAACATTGTGGTTCTCGGTGGAGTACAGGGTTAAAGGCGATCAAGGGATCGGACTGTTCGGATCTATTATCAAACAGTGGACGAGTATATATACTCATACAGCGCCCTGATGACGGCAACGTATCTGTAACGGGGACTAAATTATGATTGGGCAATACGTGGGTGTTTGAGGCGCCCCTGCCTTCTGGGATATAGGCGTCAGTATATGTACATATACATATATGTAACAAACCCAGTTCGTAAGGTGATTTATTTGACTTGAGTTTGCCCCTTTTCCGTGTTTACAATTTAGTCAGTATAAAATTTTGTGGGCCTTAAAGTGTCAGAGTTGCTTAAAATTGGGTTCTTGTTCAAATATTTATTATAATTTATAAAATATGGGTTAGGGTAGTTATGAAGGCTGTTGTCATGCAACGCTTGTAATTTATTGTGTTTGACTACAATTATTTTAACATTTTGATGACGTAAAATATTCTACAAATAGTTAATCTTAGATCATGGTTTAAGCTTACAAGATGTTTAAATAAAATGAAAATAAAACATATACTTAGACACTATGAAGTGTCGACAGCTCCGTTCCTGGAGGTCATACAAATAAGTGCTCAAAAAAAAGTATCCACCAATAAAAACACGTATCAAGATTCTTTTCCTCGATTGCTCAGTTACTAATTTCGATAATTAGACTTGCTACTAACTTCATTATGAGGAAATATTCATATTATTATTGAGGATTAAGAACATGTAATATAAGTGCAATTAACTAATGCACATTACAGGTGTACAGAAATTAATTCTTCTAAAAGAGCACTGAGTTTTTAAAAACTTTTGAGAGTTCAAACACTTTGAATATAAGTTGACTTGATTTTGAAATACGAGTATATTACTTCATAAGTTTCGAGATTTCTATGGACCGTCAGGGTTCGCTGTAAGTGCAAATATTTATATGTATAGCTATGTTTATTTATATTGATCTGAGTTTCTTTGAGTAAACTGCCTTCTCAAAAACAAGTAAATTATTAAAAAAAAAAAGAAAAACAAATAACACAATAACATTACTACCCGTTCCCCGCATGTACAGTCATAATATAATTACTTATCTAATACAAAAATATTTTATCGAATCCGTTTGGCAGTTTCAGAGCTTTGGCATTTTAGTCAAACAAAGAAACAAACAAGAAACATGTTGAGTTTATCAGGTGTCACTCGAGATAATGTCAGGCTTTTAGTGATACGCCATACCTCCAAATTTGTTCAGGCAGTTAGTGTGTAATAAAAACTGACATACATGTGTACATAAAAAATAAAAACAATGCGTTCCTGTTTTGGGTAGTCGTGTAAAAATACTGTAAAGTATGTAGGTATATCCGTGTTTTAGAATATATTGTAGAAATTTTAAAAAATCTCGGTGAAGGTAAGTCCCAGAGTGTTTGATTAGAGACAAATGTTTAATAGTTTTGTCCTTCTATGCACCACATTCACCACTCACAGTGCATCAAGTTATTTCATTGAGCAGTCTGCTATTATATCGTCTTATAGTAGATATAATACTTTTCTAGATACATACAGATTTCCCTACATATGTACCTACGTAGTAAAGAACGCGATAGATTTTGAGGCAGAAACAAAACAAAGTTGTCTCCAAATGATGTCTGCCCTAAGTATTGTGCAATATAAAATCCGGACATTACGTATCCCACGCAAACTCGTAACAGTTATGGGTTGATTGGATAAATTTTACGATGCCTGAAATTTGGAGCGTCTAAAGCAGTGTTTCGGTTACACAATATCCTACCAGTTTTATAATACCACTTCCCCTCTTAATTCTTTATGACTTTTTCGATTCAATTCAATATTTTTGATATTGTGAACAACTCTACTTTAAAACCTAGGTCTCAAAGTAGAGCTTGTAAGTATGTTAGAGCTAGATTCTGTTTTAAGCCAAGTAACTACTAAAATTTGGATTCAATTATTAAACAACTTTAAAAATAAGTTCCTCAATTATAATGTATTTTTATATCGGCTATGTCATTGAATATCTAAAACAATGGTGTATCAATTGTAAACCTCGTCAGTTTTAATATTAAAATACAGTTCAAATATACGGTTATCAAGTTAAGCTTTAAAATTTTAAATGAAAATCATGAAAATAGAAACTGATCATTCTTCGAATTAAAGTCGATGGTCACAGTTACACGGCGACCGCTGTTCGGTTCACGCGTTTATCGCATTCCGATGAATGCGCCGACTCGACGCAAGTAATTTATATTTTAAGTGTTCAAACGTGCGGATTAACAATATAATATAGTTTTTATTATAAGGGTGCTCCTGGTATCAGGGGCCCCTTAAACAATCATGGAAAATTTTACAAGTACCCCCACCGCAAGTTACGCCAACGTTACCTCTAAAACTATTCACCCAAAGAAAGACCAAGCAGTCGTAATTGATTCAATCAACGGAATTATGCTACGAGATTACTTAGTATCACTTTCCACTATCATCAAGCCATCGTCCATCCGCTTTATTTCACGTATAGCAAACTCAAGAATTTGTGTGTACTTAGACTCCAAACAAACCGCTGACGAACTGGTTGATGTTGTCAAGAAACTCAAAGTAAAAGACAATTTATTGAATATCAGACCGCTAATAACTAGAAACAAACGAATCGTTTTATCGAATGTTTGCCCTGTCATTCCACATGAAGTTATAGAAGAAAAATTTAAACAAATAAATGTAAAAATATTGTCACCCATTACGTATGTATATGAGGGTAGGCATTCCGGACCCAGGCTTTTCTCATATTATGAGTTTCCGACGTCAATTGTATGTTTCACCGGAGGATGAAAAAAGACTCCCGGAGTCAATGCAAATTAATTATGAAGATACCAACTACTGGATTTACTTAACAAACGAATCAATGAAGTGTTTTGTGTGCAGTGGTATTGGTCATTTGGCAAAATACTGTCCTCAAACTAACCAACAACAGGAGTCTACACAATACCTAAATAATTCGACTCAAGAAACTAACGAAAATTCAAACTACCCTCCTATTGAGTTCATCAAACCACAGATAATTACCACTAAATTACCAGTCAGTGCTCAAGAGAATAATAAAGGCATTAAACGGATTCATTCAAATACCGCATCAGAACCATCACAATCAGAACCTGATCAAATTCATCCTCCTATCGAAGAGTCCCTACAAATAAGTGACTTTACAGATGATACTGCAGCTACTCCCTTGAAGAAGAAATACCAGTCAACAAATCCATTAAAAAGAAAAAGAAAACTCTTGACAACAGGACAGAAGAACAAGTTTGGAATGACATTAAAATTGAACTTAAAGAATGCCAAACCTCCCTTCCTTTAACATTAGAACATTTCATAAGCCTTTTGGATACATCACGCAATAAACAAAATATTCAAGAAGTAATCAAAGACTACACAGAAAATGTCCCTGAATTAATTAACATGTGTTTGTTCCTTCACCCCAAAATGAATAAGAATTTAAAAAACAGATGTTCAAGATTTACCAGAAAACTTCAAGACATTTATTCAAAGGAAAAGGCAACAAGTAACAATCCTTAATTTTTTTTTTATATATAGTATTCTCTTTATTTCCCTTTGGTTAGTTATTGCACATTCCTTTGATCTGGTTACATCCATAATGAATATTTTGCAGTGGAATGTTAATGGTTTCCAAGCCAGATTTGAAAGTATAGAACTAATACTAAATGATGTGACCCCATTATGTTTGTTAAAAATAGCTATTGTGCTAAGTTAAAAAATTACGATAGTTTTTATAAAAATCGCACACACAGCAGTATAGCTAGTGGTGGTGTAGCTACTTATGTAAAGCCCCACACACTTCCTGAACTTATTAATATCAATAGCCCCTTAGAAGTAATAGCTGTAAAAATTAAATTCCCCCTAGCTTTAACTATCTGTAATATATATTTACCCAATAGCTACCCCTTTAGTGAAATAGACTTGAATGACTTAGTTAACCAGCTTCCAATGCCATTCGTGCTACTGGGAGACTTTAATAGTCACCACTTTCATTGGGGTTCAAATCACTGCGATCATAGAGGTAAAATCATAGCTGAATGGTTGGATTTACGTGACAATTTAATTCTCCTTAATTCTCATCAACCTACTCATTTCAATAGTAGTAATGGTAATACCAGTTGTATTGATTTAGCTTTTGCTTCACGAAGTATATCAACTTATTTCGACTTCGGAATGCATTGGACAATCTATACGATAGTGACCATTTTCCTATCATCATTACATCAAGAATAGATTTAGCTCCTAATATTCGAAACATTTCCCAACATTGGAAGTATCAAAGTGCAGACTGGCCCAGCTTTCGTTCAGAAATCGATCATAAGATTAAACAGTTAGATAAACTAAAGCTGACCTCTCATAAATGTATCAATAAATTAGTGGATGAATATAATCAAATAATAATCAGCTCTGCTGAGAAATACATACCTAAAACTACGGGGAAATAAAAAAAGAAGCAAGTTCCATGGTGGAATGAAGAATGTTCTAAATCACTAAAAGGAACAAAAAAAGCCTACAGAGTATATACAAAGGAAAAGAGAAAACACCAAGAGAGCCAAAATATTACCGAAGAAAACTTACATAATCTAGAATTACTGAAAATAGAATATCGCAAAAATAGAGCGAGAACTAGAAGAATATTTAAAGAAAGTAGGAACGCAAGCTGGGAAAAGTTCGTATCATCGATAAATAGTTATACTCCGATAGGAATCATATGGCAAAAAATTAATTCAATTAATGGACAAAGAAGGAAAAAAGAAACTATTATCTTAAAACATAATCAAGGAGAATTAAGTACTGATCCAAAAATAAACTCTGATTTACTAGCGAGAGCTTTTGCCACGAACTCTAGCTCCAGTAATTATGATCAAGACTTCCTACAATATAAGAATCACACAGAAGGTTCCAACACTGTATTCAACTTAGAGGATAACAGCAATCCTATGAATGAAATGTTCACACCACATGAACTTCTCTTAATTATACACCAGTTAGGCGATTCTAGTCCGGGCCCTGATAATATATCAAATACGTTAATCAAAAATTTTTCTAGCTTAGCTCTTGAACGTCTCACAGACATTTACAACTACATTTGGATTAATCAAGTTTTCCCTGATCAGTGGAGAGAGGCCATTGTAATACCTATACCAAAACCAGGAAAAACCTCTACGTTGACCACAAGCTATAGACCCATATCTCTTACTTGTAATTTATGTAAATTGTTTGAAAAAGTTGTAAGTGGTAGATTGAGATGGTATTTGGAACATAATCAACTAATATCCCACTTACAATTCGGATTTAGGCAATTTAGATCCACCTTAGATCATTTAGCATACTTAGAACATGATATACTCACATCCTTTGCAAATAAAAATAAAGTAGTAGTGGTTGCCCTCGATTTGGAAAAAGCCTATGAAATGGTGTGGAAACATAGGGTTATTTTAATCTTGGAACAGTTCAATGTAAAAGGTAACATTCTTGCCTTTATTATAAACTTCTTGACTAATAGAACAATAAAGGTCAAAATTGATGGTATGCTTTCTGATCCGCTCTGCACAGAAAATAGCCTACCCCAGGGATCGGTTTTGAGTGTCATTCTGTTTTTGATAGCTATAAATAATGTTTTAGAAGTTGTAGAGAAACCTGTGAAAGGTTATTTATTTGCAGATGATTTGACAATATTGTGTAGTGGCAATTGTTATAGAATTAATCTGGATACCTAGCCATAAAGGTATTCCCGGAAATGAAAGGGTAGATATAGAAGCTAAGGAAGCTACTAAGTATGATCATTGTGATAACATTACCACTAATACGCAAGACGTAGTAAAGTATCTTAAGCTAAAGGTAAAAATGTTGTGGAATAGCTATTGGGTAAATGATAATAATACTGCTCTGTATGAGATAAGAAAAACAGTTTTTGAAAAACGGAAATTACTGACAAACAGCAGAAGAGATCAAGTAGTTTTAAATAGACTAAGAATAGGACATTGTAATGTAACTCATATACATCTCATTACCAAGGAAGCTAAAAAAAAAAATGTTCAAGATGTGATAGTTACTTAACTATTAAGCACTTATTAATCGAATGTCACATGTTCAATACAGAAAGATTAGAAGCTAAACTACCTAAGAATTTAAAAAATTGTTTAGAAAATATAGAAAAGACTGTTAAATTCCTAAAAGTAATTAATCACTATAATTTAATTTAATATTGTAAACCTACAGAGGTCGCTGATGACCCTTAGCTGTTTGAGCGACCTTAAATAACGAAATAAAAAAAAAAAAAAGTCGATGGTATATTTTTATTGTCTTCTATACCTTCTTTGTTCTTGTTGACCTCACATCGTCTGTTAATGTCAAAACTCGTAAAGTTGGCGTCAAAAATTTTTTTCCTTAAATGTCATTTAATTTTATCACAAATAAACGATTAGTTAACAGTCAATTATTGACATGAATAGTCATTCACTTAACAAATGAGAATAATAAATCATTCAGATATTTATATAGATATAATTGCATTACATGTACTGATAGTGACAGATAATTTATTATGCAATTAACTAATTTAATCCTCGAAAGTAAATTTAAATTACCAGCAACAGAACATTGTGGACAACCCGAACTTCAATACCGTAAATAGAGTAAAAATGTCCAGTTAACCAGTGAAGTGTGTACTTAGTAATTTAATACAGTTACTTATATGGCACGGTTCAGTACCAACGAGGCACGGAATATACGTAGTAATCTTTGAGCTATACCAGTAATACTCGTACAACATTGTATAAAACATTCAGTCTATTTATTTAGCACGAAGATAAGATAGGCGGTTCTAAAGACACTGGTATGATGTAATTATTTGATAACATCATTATCAGCATAAGCAGTAATCGCGGACTTGTTGATGTTTAGGAACCATACGCTCTATTTAGTCATAATATAGACTGACGATAATATTTCTTGTAAAGTTGATCTTCTTTGAATCCAGACATAGTCATGAAGTGTGGATTGTGTAGAGTGAGATCGGTGTGCGGGAAATTGTTGAAAATGATTCGATCGAGATTGCGGAACAAAAAGTCTAAGGCTGAGGAAAAGGTATATTCTTTTAATCACTTACTACTCTTATTGCTCACTATATAGTACTTGTATTCATGTTTTACTTGTTTGCTTGACATTATCATTTTATTTAAACGAATACTAAGTAAATAAAATGAACAAAATAAGTCAACGACGTCATATGAATGCAAAAAACCACCAGTTGTAATAACCAGTTTGCAAATATATCACATTTACCAGTATGAATGATTAAAGAGTGTTGGCTTTCTCATTAATTTTAAGTCTATGGTACAGTTAAGACAATACGTTTCAATAATATATTAAAAACATTTTAATGTCTATTACCGTCAACTGGGCACAATATATATAATGTAAAGTAATTAAGTAATAAATTTTAATTCAAGTTGGCAAATAAGCACCTAAAACACATGCTATACAGAAATTCACTTTAATCCACCTGCTTGAGTGCTTTTGGTCGCGACTACTCCATTTTTCAAAGAAAAATCGAAACAAAACTCTATATACTCCTAACTTTATGTTTTGTTCTAATCAATAAGTATAAATTAATAATGCCTGCCTCTATTGTCTTAAGGTTGAGGGTCCGTGCTCAGTTTCCAGTTAGTAAATAAGTCAGGTAATAAAATCAAACAAAGAAATCAAAATCATTTATTTCAATTAAATCCATGATAGCTATCTTTGAATTGAAAAGAGAAGAAGTCAGTCGTGAAGCTAGTTGCCTTTCCAATGTGTATCATATTTAGAAGAACTTTCGAGGAATTCCAAGTACACTTGTAATTTATGTTGTAGATTTGATAGGACAACACTTTGTGTAATCCTCAAATAGTTGTTCTGAGTCTGAGTATTCTATATGTCCGTTGACTGAATGTTTGTTAGGTCCCCCACGGCACAGGAACTATTCTAATGGAAAGTGGCGATGAAGACGAAAATGGTGCGCGCCTATCAAAGAAAAACCTATTTACTCTACTCTTAAAACAGTAATAGGTATAAGGTGACGAAAGAAGGTATTGTAATTATTCTCAGCCGGTGTATGGAAAAGTCATAAGATATTTTATTTACAGACGGGATTTGAGATATTTCAAATATCCTTCTAGATAGTTTTGTCACTACTAGTTTATGTATTTAAGTTGAAATATCATAATGTTTCTTTTAGAGTTAATTTATACTTAATAAACTATAGGAAGACGTAAAAGGTTTTTATAACGACACATTTATAAAAAAACAATTGTTAGTGTTTTACAGCCATAATGTGTATAATATATAATAAATTTTTAGATTTCCGTTCCTCAAAAAGACAAAAGAAACCCTTAGGAGATCACTCGATTGTCCATCTGTCTGTCTGCCTGACCGTTTTTCACCGAAACGCGATGAGATATCTTGTTGAAATTAACATCAAATAAGTATGTCTACTGTGCCTAGAATCTGTAAAAAATCAAATTTATAAGTCAACAGAATCAAAAGATACCCATAAATTTCAATGAAATTTAAAATTTTGTTGGTAAATCGAAACTTATAGGGTATTTCCTATTGATCTAGAATTATGAAATACAAGGTCACAACCCAAGGAAAAATGGTAATAATGACACATATTATATGAGAGTCGTGTTTTATTTTATTTTTTTTCTTAAAGGGTGAGGTTCAAGTTTTATAAAAATCTTTATTCGTTAAATTAGTGCTACTCAAGGTTGGTCTCATTTAAATTAGTAAATATTCAATTTCTGACCTTTTGAGGTGGTAAAGTCTAGTATCATAACTACGTAATTAGTCAATCGATATCAATCATTCTTTATTTTTATTGAAATGGTTCTACTTGAATTTGGTTCAGTGTAAATTTGAAACCGATATTCCACCTCAAAGGATGAGGTTACTGTATCAGTGGAGTGGAGGATACAATGAGGAGTATCTGTAATTCTATGTCTTCCGCCATTTCTGAAACGATTTCAATATTAAATATAACTTACTTAACTAACTATAATATTTATTAAATAATATAATATTTTTAATAAATATAATATTTATTAAATATAACTTACTTAACTAATAACTTTTAAATCGAACTTATAAGGTAGAAAAGCAATGAATGTAAAAAAAAAACATATTGAGCGTTATGCGATATCTCAGTAGTTTGTGAATCGATTTCAATATAATTTTTAATGGAATTGATTGTACGTACTTAGGGTTGTTTAGGTGTAAATTCGGTCAAAATGAGTGTTTGAAAAATACAGCTTATTACAATTTATCAAAATAAGCGTAGTGAAGTCGGTTATAAACTTTGTTTTGTAAATTGCACTTCTTAATAGACATACATTGAATCATATTTAGTTTGCTGTTTAATTATACGGTGTACTTGTCCGTTTTTTTTAATATAATTTATTTATCATAGAGTTAGACATTCGTTACTTTATTCACATTACCTATTACAACTAATGGTATATTTAAATCACTAGTCTAGTGTACCCCAGCAGTAATAGCCAGTAAAACCATCTGATAGTGAACAATACCTTCTCCTTAAAAATAAACACCAAAATTCTAATTTACGCGTCACACAGCCACCATATTGTCAAATATAGTTACATACATGAACCCTAAATACATACCGTTAACTTAAACAAATATAATCATGACAAATGTCAATTAAGATAAACGACTAGTTTAATACCAGTCATACCAACAACACTATTATCTTATAATAGCGACGTAATTTTATAGTTTATAGTTGTAAAACCCAGAAACAAAATCATTTTAAGCCAGTTACCGACTGATTTGTTAAATTATTCGAAAAAAAAGTTGTCTTAAATTATACACATGATTTGAAGTAAAACATTCAGACATACTTAGATAATTAGAATCTCCAGTTTTCAAGTCAGTATGTAGCCTCGTGTTCACTTAAACGAGGTCTTGTTTATAATTTAACTCTTTACTGGTACGCAGAGTACCATAAATTCATTCAAAAGCAAAAATAAAGATAATTCGTGTTGACTTGCGAACTTTTCCATTTTTCCTCTCTTGAAAAGCTAGACATTACACACACTATTAAAATGTCTTAACTACGATTAAGGAATATAGGTTGTATATACTTGAAATTATAAGTAAGTTTCTTTCTTTTAAGGTGCAAACAAAACCTAACATGTCCGTGATACTAGACGCCATAGACCTAGAAAGGGAGTATTCACCTAGTAAATGGTCGCCGAGATTCCCTACAGCCAACGAAGTAATGCAACATCATGTACAACACGTCACTACAGGTAACTAAGTATACATTGTTTTTTGATCAATATCGATTTGTTTTTCGCTGACTGCGCTATAAGGAGGGTTATGTTTTACGATTATACGAATGTATAATGTACTTATGTATGACGTTTCTTTGTACCGACCTAGGACTTAAAGAGATGGCTAAATGAATTTCGATATGTTAAGTGTCGTTTGGGCAGTGACATATTAGTGTATAAGATTTCGAGACAACGTAAACATTTACGATGCAGTCGGATTTTGTATTTTGAAAATGATTTTACTTGTTTTTATACAAAACTCATCCAGCCCTCACCCAGCGGTTATCGGTGCCTAGAAATACTTAACAAACAAACAAATAAATCATTATTGACATAATAAAGCCAAAAAGTCCCTGACCCCTGCCCTTAGTGTTTATGGCAAGGCTACAGTTATTGCAAATTAAAGTGCGTTTTAATATTTTCACAAAATAAATTTTGATTACTGGTGTAGACACTTACGTAAAACCAATCTTTTATCACACCTCCTCCTTCCTATAGAATTCTGGTGATCAACCTTCCCTATACTGTAACGAAAATGGCCTTTCGAAGAATGGAGGAAGTTTGTTAAATGTTCAGCTTTGATTTTTATATCTATGTAAAATAGCAATATCAGATAGGACAATCCTCTGGGATAAAGCTAGCTTACCATTAGGAATTCGTACACGTTCACCGCTAAAAATGTTTTCTTAGATATATGTATACATAGATATAAAGTAGAGTGAGTACGGTTCAAACATTTTAGTTTTGTCGTCCATAGCAATTAGTAAAGCGAGTGATGACTTAAACAGATTAAATATTAGATCGTATTTCTGTCTACTAATGAGCCATGCTATTTGAGAGTCCTGTATTGTATTTTATGCTACTGCAATATACAAAAAAAAATTGTTTTAACCGTCCCCATACCAGTGTCAGTTGAAACAGTGCCTGGGGTCATTTGAAACACATGCAAATAATACAAAATATGATAATCTGCATATGCTGACATACAAACCAGGCAGTAGCACTCCTCTTTTTCTGAAGGTAATTCATGTTGCTTGTTATTTTTTTCCTGCTTATAGTATTTCTTTTAGTCTTCACTCCTTCTAATCGTTTCTTAACTTGCTTAGCTTTGGTTCGTTTCAATCTGTTTAAATGGTCTCTTTTTATCTCACCTTTTTTAGGTGTATCTGTGTAAATTGTAGATGTCTTGGTTTTTTTTGTCTTTTTTTTTTTGTCTGTGAGTTTTCTTGGAGGAGCTTTTGGTAGTAGTCGTACTGCTTCTGGCGAAAAAAGTGGTGTACTCCATGCGATGTGTTTTGATTGCTTTGTGAATACAGGAATGGGTTGCGAACTTGTAGCCGTAAATAAATTCCGATTAAATGGAATAATCCCAGTTATGAGTAAGCCAGCTTGAATGTTTGATTGTGTAAGAGCAAGCGGCATAGCAGTAGCTAGAATCCCTAGGATGTCCCATATTGATATTGTCTTGCCGGTTTGGCTTCGCATCCATGAATCACAGGTGAATTTATAGCTTTCTTCAACCGACCAAATACAGATAGATGAAGTGGTTGGAGTTTATGTGAGTAGTAGGGAGGGAAAGATAGTAACACAATGCCATTTGACTTGCAAAAGTCTAGTGCCTTAATGTGAACTGTGTATACTTTATGTGAAGGAGACACATTTGTATGTTTCTTGAAGTGTCCCAGGAAATTAATAAATGTTTCATCCCGCATCCAACCATAAAGATTTGCACTTCCAGCAGATCCTATTAGTCCATCCCTGGTACAATTTTCTTGGTACCGCACTCGAAAATTGAAGGAATAACATTCCCGATAGCATTAACTGCAAAAGGTACCGTGACTAAAGTACCCCTCTCTGCTAAAGTCACGTTGACGAGCACCATTATTGTGTCGGCACAATTTGGCTAGAGCCGGCTACTAGAGCCGGCTCTAGCCAAATTGTCGTAGAAACCATATACGTTATTTTTTTAAAGCTAGTCGCTCTATAAAGACTTGTAACCTGTGTGGCACGTACTGACAGTTCATAATTTCTTCTCATAAACACGCGAAACTATTCTTCACTTGCCATTTCATTGCCATCTCAAGTCTAAGGTTGAGTTAAAGTTAAAGGAACTTTAACTGTAACTCAACCTTAGACTTGAGAAAAATAAAGGAAGAAGCTAAAGTTAAAGGAAAATAAAGGAAGAAGTTAAAGGATAAGTTATATTTAACTGTGAGATCGTATGCCAATTTTCATAACGTCCTTTTTAGTCAGGCCAAAATATATATCGGCACCTCTAATTAAATATTTAGATAGCTCACGATAGGTATATACCTCCACAGGGAGCTTTGGTTCAGTCCATTCTTTTCTGTCGCTGTTCTTACCGATGATCCCGCTTTTACATCTTGACAAGTTGGGCTTGTTTATATCTTGACAAGTTGGCCTGACCCTCGTAGTCTGTCTTTGACGTACCTTTGGCATCCAAAAAGCAAGAAAAGAAAATACTTACTTTTAAAAATACAATAGGGCCTTATGTACGCAACCACAGCGCAACACTAAAATTCGTGGTTCTCCCCTTGTACCTCTCACTTCATTATGCACGGTTCGCGAGATATTCACTTTGTTTCAATCGTCCACTGTTTTAACCGTACCCAGTCTATCTATTTATTCTACATTAAAGAGGAAATACTAATTTGTATCGTTATAAATATACTAAAAAAGATTAAGGATGTCACGAGCAGTTGCAGTGTACGATTCCTAGAACATGGACAGATATTCCGAATAATTTAACTATTATGATTAACTAACACAAACTACAATATATTCAAACATGATGTATATAATAGATATATTACTTTACACATACACATCCGTAATTTAGTTTTCTATAGTCTAGCATTGCTGATTTCGATGTCAATAATATAATAAGTTTCGTCTTTTACAGCCAGTGATGAGGCAACCAACATCATACCACACAAGTTGGAAATCGAATATGGATCTACACCTGGACAGAAGCTGGACATATTAGGAACAGACTTACCAAATGGTACGTGACTTTTTAATTCTCAAATATTACGTACTTACCAAAGACAATTTGCATTGTTTTATTCGTCGTATTAAGTGTCATACCGCTCTTTCATTTGCCTTTACATTCTGAAATTTAACTAAAATGTAGTAACCCCATTATAATAAATGTATTATTAATTACTCTGTTGAGAATAATTCGGATAAAAAGAAAAAATCAAAATATGTTTATTTCAACGCTAAGTTCATACTGGCCCGTTGGTCTAGTGGTTAGTGACCCTTCTGCGGAGCCAGTGGTAGTGGGTTCGATGGGATTGAACCCAGGACAAATATGTGTGTGATGAACACGAGAAATTGTTCTGGATCTGGGTGTAATTTATCTATAAATTGTATTAAGAAATATTTAACTATGTTAGTACAAACTGAGTTTAGTTTGGGATCAGACGGCCGACAGAAACTACCTTCTGTATCATCATTATTATTAATATACTGACATCAGTATTTTTTTCTAATTACGGTCGTACTTCAACCTAATTTACTTAAGAAATAATATATACATACCTGTTAGTAAAAATCGCACATTTGGGTACGATGACGTTACGGATAGTTACGATCATGTGTGTTTTTGACGAGTGTGCATCGTATGTATAAATATAGCAATGAGGTTAAAACATAATAAGCTTAGTAATAATAATAATTAGCTTAATAATAATAATCACTTCACGGATAGGGTAGTAGCTTAAAGGTCACCTCGTCATTCACCAACCTTAACCTCGTCGAAAATTACGTTAAATTGCCCTTAAATACAATTTTATGAATTTAGAGGTAGCATATTACAGTTGTGTACCCTACCCAGTTCCTGACAATGATCTAGCCACATTGTATTGGGATCAATCAATCATCACTGATAGGACTGTTGGTGTCAATAAAACTAATATAGTATAATGAACCGATTAGAACGCCTCGCAATGATTGTCGATAATTCATGATTGTTCATGACGAGAATCTCGTGAAAGTCGAAAAAGATAAATCAGTATAATATTTACATATGTCTCACGAGATTTTCGTAATGTGAAATTTACATTCGGCGATCATTGTTCTGATAGGCATATCTGCTCTGGGATTGTCAGCCAAAAGCCTCCATCAACACCCTAAGAGGTTCTTGTTAGATAAACGATTCAAGGTATTTGCAGTCCTTACCACCAGCGTCTTGGTCTCTGTACTCGTGGGTGTCGGTGGTAAAAAAAAAAAGTAAAAATTTAATTTATGTATATGGATATATACTCCGTTAGTTAACGTGAATAGTTATAATATCTTCAGACATCTCACAAACGGTCGTCTGGGCCCTAACTAAGCACAGCATGTATTACCTATGGCAACCAGACTGGTGATGATTACATTTATATATTCCATACATATTATAGATAATATACACCCAGACAGAGAACAAATTATCATGCTCATCACACAATTATTCATTCTGGGTGGGAATCGAACCTGGTCAGTCAACAATAAAAAATAAATAACTAACTAACTAACAGTGGTAGAGCGAAGACGTGACGTGACGTTTGTGTTGCATTTCCCCGAAATGAATGAGGTTTCCGGAGGCCCAACTCCCCCTCTCCCCTTTCCTCTCCTACCACCCCCCTATCCTCTTTCCTATCTCCTCACCCCCTCTCTTCTCCCCTTCCCGCAACCCCCCATCCCTCATGACTCTTGAGTCGCGGGTCTCCATGGGCGGCGGTTGTCACTTACCATCAGATGACCCGCCTGTTCGTCTATAGTATAGAAAAAAAAATACGAATAAAATATATTGTGCTGTGTATTTTAGACCAACAATATAGTTACCTATGATAGTTTACTGTTCTGAATTGAACTGCCTCAAGAAACGCTTTGTTGGAGATTACCAATAAATCTTAAAAAACCTCGACCACGGGTTTGTTTAATAAATAAAAATTATTTAGCAGATGTACCTAAATAAACTCATTCAATCATTTGCAATTAACGTATTGTTTAAATTGAAATTAGTGCCAGTGTAAATTAATAAGAAATACCTTTTTTTTATATAATTGCTGTCTGTGGTGTAATAGTGTGACTGTCCACACCAGATCAAAGAATTGGCATGGCGACTTCATGATGTGGCTAACCATGTTATGAAATGGTCAAGTAAAACTGACCATATCGTTAAAACGTCAACGTTTGGCCATATCATTAGTTTAGGATACCCATTCATTGTAGGTTTAATTTAATGCAAAATCTAAATATCTAAGCTGCCTGTCTAAGTGTTAGTAGAGATATTTTCCCGCACTTTTATTTGCTATTTGCACATTATTATTCCCTTTCAAAACAAAATAATTAGCAGCCGCCATAATGCATCACAAAAATTTACTTAAAAAAAAATACAGACTTCAAAACAAAAAAAAAAAAAATAAAATAAATAATAGTTACACATCTAAATAATTAGAGTAGTGGTCTAAACGTTACTATGAAATTTTAAGAACTCCCTATCTTTTAGAACCGTTAAGGAAATGTCACTTCCATCATCATCTAAGTACATGAAAAAAAACATGGTGTGTCCATAAAATTGTAGGTTTGCTTGTTTCCTGAGATCCATTTATTAGATTCCGACTTATACCTTTCATCTTCAGCTCAGCAACATAAGAAGATATGATAATGAAACCTGATAGCACTATACCATTACAATCTATGCCCATAAAATTTGAGGGTCTCCTTAAATTTTCCTGAGATCCCATCATCAAATCTTGACGTATACTTCCATTATCAGCTCAGCTATATCAGATGATGATTACCAGGCACAAATATCTGAATTGC
This sequence comes from Tyria jacobaeae, assembly GCA_947561695.1. Taxonomy (NCBI): domain Eukaryota; kingdom Metazoa; phylum Arthropoda; class Insecta; order Lepidoptera; family Erebidae; genus Tyria; species Tyria jacobaeae. Next base: position 8,734,561 of record OX387208.1, on the reverse strand, counting down.
GTCAGGGCCTTTAACATTTGAGAGTTGCCCACGATTTCCCTGGAATCCCATCACCAGATTCTGACTTGGTGACAGTTGGACCACCTCAGGATTAGGCTTTCGAATAATCAAAGAATTTTGAAAATCTGTGGACATACATGAAAAAAAATACATAGAGTCTAACATACTCGTAGAACCTCCTCCTTCTTGAAATTGGTTAAAAATTAAACAACATCAGCGCCTCTAACGGAGAAGAAAATAACAATTTCATGATATGATTACTAACGTGTGACCCCATCATTAAACACCGATAATTTAATATCTGGTCTAACCACACCATGATGTGATCGACCATTTAACGAAATGGTTGGCTATATCATGAAATGATGAATACCATTTTCACGCAACGACATATGTACATATCTATGTTACAAGTAAAAGGTTTGAAATGTGATCGCTCTCAGCGTGATTGTGTAAAGATTCTCCAGCTAGATTATCTGTGTAACCCTCGCTAAGCATCTTTTCACTGAACGTGACGACCGTACGGTCACAAAGGAAATAGCAATTAAGAGCTTGTCTAGTAAACTATTCAAATCATTGAAGCGACCCTTAGCCTCCTTTTCTAAAAATGTGGAGATATTCTCTAACGTCGAATTGGAGACTATTCATAGATATTACAGTAAATGAGTATATAGAGCGATAATAGGTTATTGTCTTTATATATACACTCTGCCTGATAGAAGCAAAAGGTAAAGTCCAAAAGAAGTGGTCACAATCCTCATTGCTTGTCTTGCTATAATTGACTTTTGAAACAGGTAGAGAACCTTCAATGCGCCTTATCAATTAGTTTCCAAAATACTTTCTATCGTAGAACACGTAATTCAAAAACTTATTCCTAATTTCTTTGGTATCTCATGATAAAATAATCCTAATTGAGTTAGAATGGGAGCACCGTAGCAGTATGCTCTTTCGAATAAAAAGTCATAACTACATATTTGATAATTTGTACAAACTAAAACTAAAAATAGACAAGTTTACACAAAAATACCAACTACATTTCACAGACGAATAACTAATATGTTGTTGGTAATGTGGAATAATCTTAGTTCGATAAATTTACACAAATTATGTGTCTTACGTTATTGACGTTACAAAGTGAAATATATAAGTCCTTTACGCTTTTAGGTTTTAGACTTAGAGCAATTCAATTAGTAATACTTTAGCCCAGTAGATCTCAATATAATGATGTTATAAGGCCAAATTAATAGGATAAGGATTATAGTATATTTGACTCCTGTCAGATTTTATTCTGAATAAAAACCAATATTCGTACAAAAAGTTAACGTCCCCTTTCATACTTTCTGAAAGTGTACGCACCCATTTTCTATGAATTAATGATATAACATTTTCTAAATGAGTATATAGGAATGAAAACCATTTTTATCTGCTGTTCGCGGGTGTCACTCACTATAACGTGAGACCTACTTACTGAAATTAAGTCACACACACACTTATAGTAACTTAACTTAATTTCAGTAAGTGGGACTATATTTCAGTATTAACTGACTAAGAGTACTCCGGCCCAAGAAGTGAGTCCAAAACCCAATTCGCGATGGCACACAGTTTGATAATAGACAGTACCTTTACATAAACATCGATCTATTCTCTATTATTATAGAGTATTTCAATATACTTCTTGTTTATTTAGAGGCTTTTACATACATGGAAATATATACATATTCGTGGGTCACACTGAAAGTTTTTAGAATAGGCTGGTAAGAAAAGCAACCGATGAAAAATTTATTTAAATTTCTTATTAGGAACTCTTTGGGAATCTGTAGATGTGTAATGAATTCTTTAGTCATTTGTTTTTACTAGAGCTAGAGCTATTTGACTAGAGCAAATTTTCTCTAGTGAAATCCATTTCGATGTAGACGCTTCTTAAAGACAGCAACGAAAGTCGTAATAATAAAAATATTTATTTCTACTTTCGTTGCGGTCTTACTCAACAAAAATGTTACAATAGACTTGGATTGGTTGGATTGGTTGGACGTTCGATTTCATCACGTGCCCTATCTCGTGCCACTGTTTACAACTGGTTTAATGACTTTAAACGTGGTTAAAACAAACTCACCGATCATTATTGATTAGGACGTCCTTCTACTGCGACTAGTGAAGAAAACGTGAGTGCTATGCGGCTAATGATAAAAGCTGATAGAAGGGTGATATATCAACAGATTCATGAAGTTTTATGCATTGTTATGAGTAAAGTATGAAAATTCTTACATGAACGTTTAGGTGACTGAAAGTTTTGTGCTTAATGGATACCTCATAATTTGAGGGAAGATTAAAAACATCGTCGTTTGGATTGGTGCCGCTCAATGCTAAAAGGTACGACTGAATGCTGCTGTATATGTCATTGTCACAGGTCATGAAGGCTGGATATATTGTTACGAAGTAAAGAAAAGTCAAGGGAAAAACAAGATTACCTCACTCTTTGGATTGTCATGTTTGTGTATTTCGTAACAATCATACTAGAAGATAAAAGGACGGTTACATCAGATTGATTTGTCAGTCATCGTTTACCAGTTGTCTTGGAAAATGTTTGACAACAGCGCCCAAGAAATATGATTCTCCTCCACCACGACAGCGCTCCAGCTCACTGCCAGACTGACTTCCGAATATTTGTCCATCAAAGGTAAGGAGTTAGTGAGTCATACTCTTCACATCCCGACCTGCAACCTTGTGATGTTTATTTATTTTGCAATAAAAGAGAAAAAAACTTAGCGGAATTCGTTTTATGAACCCATTGGCAGCATTTGAAAAGGGCATTAAAGAGATTCCTATAGAAGAGTGGGTTCACTGCTTCAGGCAATGGTTCCATCGCTTGCGGCGTTGTTTAAAAAAGAACGAAGACTACTTCGAAAAGCAGTAAAAATATTAACATATTACATATTTCAATTTTTTTTATTATCTAAAAACTTTCAGTGTGAATCCCGTATAGTAACATAAATAGATATACCCAAGTAATAATTTGTCACAAATTAAAGGTTGTAGAATACAGCCCCTTATGATAGGAGCGATTGAATTCAAACATCTACTTTTTTAAAGTGAATTATATATATTATATTGATTCAATACTTATATACATCGATACTATCACATAAATGTAATGTAGAAGTAACTCTGTCTGTCCTTCTGTTACATTTTCATGGCTAGCCGCAGTGAGAGAAAGAAGAAAGAAAGAAAGAAAACATATTTTTATTTCTAATAAAGCTTATATTTATGTAAATATATACCCTGTATGTGTAAATAAGGCCTATATTAAACTTTGTTTTACCGATTCACGAGTCACGAGTGTAGTGAAACTTTATTCTAGTAAAACTGGAAAATTTGTTTACTACTGTATCAAATTATGAACTAATTAGTGACTAGGACTGTCTCAATATACTATCATGTTTTTAATAAAACCATTTTGAATATTTGTATTATATAGGTGGACCAAAAGTCCGTTTACTCTTGAATTGGTTGCTGCATTGAGCAGCGACGGCGGGGTGAGGCGGAGGGGTTACGAAACACAAGAGCAGCGAATGGGAATTTAGTGCCATGCATAGATTATACCATGAATTGCCATGGCGTCATTTAGCGGAGCACAATGTGCGTTCTGCGTTCACGAGATCGAAACAACGATTCTTTGACTATAGTGCAACAATTACACTAACTTGGCTGGACATGGAACGAATTCGAAGATTTTTAAAGTAGGACATAGTGTAGGAAAAACAAGTTTAAGCAATAACCGCGTGGTTCTCTGTTGAGTGGGTGTGATTGGGTGGCATGGTGAATAAGGAATTGAACTGTTATCTATCCAATAGCAAATATAAAGTTTACACTGTGCCTGCTAATAGGCAATAAGCTTGCCCCCTATTAAGTGGGAATAAATTATTGTTGGTAAAATCTCAGCACCTCTGCCTACCCCTTCGCAATTATAGCGTAATTGTAAAAGTTTATTTATGTATTCGGCTATTTTGTGGCTTATTTGACTTTTTCCAAAGACTTTAATTGCGGTCAAAGTCCTTTGAAGATAATCGATATTTTAGTTGGATTCAGTATCACTTTTTATATAGTATATTGAATAAAGTCACAGAACTTATGCTATGACAAAAATCTTGGTATTCTTTACTGTATCTCAGTATCTATTATCAATACCATACCATTGTATATCTTACTCATATTGGATAGATGATTGTCATGGTGTTTGTTTCTCAACCACGCCAATACGGCTGAATGGATCACTATAAAATATGGCACATAGATATAAATTTTATATATAATAGCACATAGCCTTTAAAACAAGGCTATAGACAGGACATAGACATCCTGGCAATGAATGTAGGATAATGTAGATAGAAGTACTTAGATGAGCAAGTATTTTTATTAATAATAAAACATACCACCGAGAGAAAGGCATACATTACCTACAGTTGTACATTTTGTGTCAAGTTTCATATGTTTTTTATTAATAAAAGTTACGTAGTACGGTATAAGAGTGACACCATAAAAATAAACAATAAGAAAAATGAATAAAGGTGTTCATATTGCCCCGACAGAATACCAGTATCAAATATATTATATTCATATAAAATAAATTGAAACAAGATACACCTACTCGTATAATAACCGCTGGTACATTCGATACGATATACTATTTGTTTTCTAGAGAAAATAATTAAGCTAATAACAAACTCAAAAACAAAGTCTGCTACTATATACTTGTTGAATCATTCACAAGTTCCTTGTTCTATGACGTCAATTGATACGTAAATATAACCCGATACTATGTTTCAGATGCACCAATCCTGGTCTACATTCATGGTGGATACTGGCAAGAGTTGTCCCGAGAAATATCGCGTTATCCAGCGCAACCATTATACAAAGCGGGAATTAAAACCATCGTCATCGGTTACGATTTGTGTCCGAACGCAACCCTCACAGATATCGTGAGCCAAATAAGAAGCGCTGGAAGATTTGTGTTCGAGTACGCTGAAAAAATGGGCTCTAAGTAAGATAACCTTTAGCTGATAAATGAATGTAATGAGCCGAAAGTACTCGGCAGATATAAAGTACCTCACGGCTCCTGCTGAGAATGACAATAAGAATATTAAGTAAAGAAAATATTTTCTCCTATTTTTTTACGCAATGGATTGAAAAGATTACAGTAATGTTTCTGTTAAAAAGCAAATGGATTTATGTATAATTTTTTCACTCGTCTCATTGGTCTTGTGACATCATTCCACACTTATGTTATAACTTATAAGCCTGCGATAACTCTTTTCGATTCTTGTGCATCAATTCTAAAAACAAATCATGTTATATAAATATGTGATTTTGAATTATACTTGTGTAGTTTTTTGCATGAAATTCAGAACAAGAACATGAATATTCGCCCGTTCAATCCATTTTTTACTAGAATAAACCACAAAGATCTACATATAATAAGTAAAATATGTTTATTTAATAATGAAGGAAATAGACTGTATGTATATATATTTATATATAAATTAATTAATTATTAAATACTAAATTCGCCTAATTTTGACGCTTGAGGGCCAGATTCGCCCTCAAGCTTTTTTATATTAGGTCTTCCGGTTAGTTTTGGGGAACACGTTTTTCAAGTAGCTGTCGCGACACGTCGGTATAAGTTACTTAGATGTTCGATGCGGCGTGGTTTAGCTTGCACTTTTATTATTCGAAGTAACTCACTTACAGACACATAGAACGCGATCTTCAGTGGGAAGTGTTACCGTATCCCGCATATTCACCAGATTGAGCTCCTCCCGATTAACACCTATTTTGATCTATGCAACATAGCCTTGCAGATCAGCACTTCAAATCTTACGAATGTATCAAAATGGATCGATGAATGGATCGCTTCAAAAGATGATCATTTTTTTTTATGATGTAATCCATTTGTTGCCCGAAAAATGGCAAAAGGTTGTAACTAGTAATGGAGCATATTTTGACTAAAATATTTTTTTTTTTTATAATACAAGTGCATTTCATTTTTACTAAATCCCTCAAAACTAACCAGAAGACCTAATACAACTTAACCTTGAATTACTTAGGTATTACTGTTATAAAATTATGATGAATAATGAATGTCGTTGACAGTGGGTTCGATGGTCCCCTTGTCATCCAGAAGTATCAAGGTATATTATAACAGAAGAATGTTAACATTTATTTTACAGAGGAGTATATTTCGCGGGCCACTCAGCGGGAGCCCACCTTGTGGCGAAGCTCCTGGCAAGCGCAGATTTCTTTGATAACACTCCGGGATCACACCGTCTTCAAGGAGCGTTCCTGATCTCCGGAGTCTATGACCTTCGAGAAATCGTCCACACGTCTGTCAATGACGCTGTCCAACTGCCTAGTGAATGGGCAGTACCTCTGTCACCACAATTCGATAGCTACACTCACATTCAAGAAAGAAGAGTGCGTGTTTATATCATAGCGGGACAGCACGATAGTCCAACTTTCAAAAAACAATCTAGAGAGTTCTACGAGATTTTACACAATACATGCTTAATGCAGAATATGTATTTAGAAATAAAAGACGGCATGGACCATTTTGACATCGTCGAATGTTTGTCTAACGATGACAATTACTTGAAAAATCTTCTTGTTTATGATGTTAGGAAGCACTTATTGTAGCTTCGTAATTTTACCATTTCAATAAGTTAGATATATTGGTTACTATACTGTACAGTAATGCATTGTATATTAGTATATACTATACTATACTATACATATAAGAATTCCTTACATTTTTCGGCTTCTAACTTAGAGTTAGTAACAGTCTACAGGTAAGTGACCCTGACTTACTCAAGCTATTGTTTACACTCTTTAATTCATCAGTGTAAGCGATGCTTCCTTATAAGTATACCTTTTCTTTAGAAAATTCTCTCAATTTGGCTATTTAATTCCGGAAATTCCCAACCCGACTGATGGCTTTAGATCACACTGCCAAAAAGATTACAAACCTCTTCCATAAAATTTGTTTTTTACTGAAATAAACTAGAAAAGGTATAAAATATAAGACCTTTCTAAATATTTCGATAACGAAAGGCGCATCCCAATTTCCTTTGTTATTTTATTTATTACAAGAGAAGGAACATATTGGATGTTCCATATATTTTAAAAAAAAAGTTTAAAAATCGATTTATAAATTTATTTTTAGTGCTTTCAATGTTTAAGTTACTAAAAGTTACTAAAAGTTACACTGTTAAGCTTCCATTTTACCATATTTCTTGTAATTCAAAATTTAAAAGAAAACGCTAAGGTCCTTTGTTTTTCAGGAAGATAATTGTAGATTCAAGTGGCCCTTACATTTGCTTTGCCCTTGCCCTTACATTGTTTTTTAGTTTTTTACACGTATGCCCCTGTATTATAAGTGTTAAATTGTTATCATTATGTTTATAATGTGGAGTTCTTTAAGAAACTAGTTGTTTTTAGTTGTTTATACGTAAGTTAAATAAGTAAACATAGGATTTATTGACGGGCCTGTATGTCTAGTGGTTAGTGAGTCTGACTGCTGAACCTCCGCAGCTCCATCGTGAGTTCGAATCCCACACGGCACAAAAATATAAGTGATCCATAAATAGTTGTCCCGAGTCTGGGTGTTCTTTGTGTCCATTGGTTGAATGTTTGTGAAGTTCCCCGCGACACAGGACCTGTTCCTAATGCGGTAGTTGCCTTTTTTAAAACAAAGAATGAAAGAACAAAGAACAAACAAATAATTGTAATGTAAATGATAAAATTACACATGTAAAACAATTATTTTAGGCTAAAAATAACGAATTAAATTATTTTAGCTCCCTAATCTTTATAAAAATAATTACAATATAAATGTTTTTATATGCCTCTGCTTACCTTGTCGGGACTTATCCCCAAAAGGGGTATGCACGGGCATATTAGATGTATTTTACAGTCGTGAATATATGTTTATTATGTATTGTAAATATAATGGCTTTAACAGTGGTAGAGCCATGCTTAGGTACGAATGGGTCGGCTCGACCGGTGCGATACCACGGCCTCACAGAAAACCGGTTGTGAAGCAAGTTTGTGTTGCATTAAGTAGCAAGTAGCGTTGAAACTACAAAAATATTATTTTGGTTTGCTTACACGCCAATCACGACATTTGATTTCCATTCTAAAAATAAATTCGACCAACGACATGTATACAAAGAACATCATTGTATAGCGTCTGTTTGTCATTACTTATTACGTACCACAATGTAGCGTACTTTTAATACACATTATACCTATTTGTACATTTGCGACAGTGCAAAGTATAGGTAAGTGTTATTATTACACTAAATTTATCATAAAAACGTGTATACAAAATTTCAGCTCAATCTGTTGAAGATATCTGCTTAAAATTTAGTTGCAAGATTCCACCCGAACATACATTATATTGTATGTTAAATAAAAGCCTGTAAAATAGAACTACGATACACATCAAATTCATAGTATTTTTATATTTTTAAAAGTACACTACAAATTACCTTGTTACCTATGAAACATTTAGCAACATAAATATTATCCAAATATCTTAATACCGCCCGATGCGGCTTCGCACGGGTTGTGTACCCAATGAAGCAGTTAGGAAGAAGTCTCACACTTTCTTCTGTGTCACTCACTCATTTTTGGCAATAAGAGGTTTAAAAAAAAAAAGAAATCCTTTCGATTATGATATTTACTCAAAATATTTATACAAACTTCTCCTGACAATAAATAACGAACACAATAAAAAAATATTATCCAATTTGGTGCAGTCGTTATTTATGGACGTACAAACATGAAAGCGATTCATGTTTATTTATACACCTACTAAATGAGTCCGCTGTATATATACACATGAACATAATTTAATAAATATGTATATTACAACGAAATTGTCGAAAAGTCGTGCGAGCCGTCTATGTCTTGCATTTTAGTTATCTCAAGTTAGCTTCACAACTATCCGTACAAATTTATACCTTAACAAAACACCTACCTAAAAAATTCACCTAAACATTTCTTTAAAACTTTTATTTTTCTTTTAACAAAAAAAAAATGATCCTGTGTTAAATATAAGTGTTAGATATATGGTGTCGCGGACTTTATTGTAAATCTAATTAAAACTAATACTTTTCCTTTATATTGTATTCCTTTATTTGGAACCGTTTGCAGAACGCACGCCGGTTAATTTACTAATAAATTGGTTAATTTTTTTTTAACTTGGGTCACAAGTGTTGAAATTTTACACTGAAAAAAGGTATTAATCACATTAAAATATAGCCTTTTTGACTCAAAAAGTAACTAGATCGGTGGATCCAGAAATTACCTCCAACAAACTATCAATTTTACCTCTTTACAATATTAGATTGTAGATTTATTTATTCTAGTGCTTCATAAACACTCTCAGCACCTACACAGCAAATAAACATATTAGTATTTTACTCCAGCCCACCGCGCCACTTCGGCTACATATATATGTATACTCTTTCAAACTTGCAAGAAAAGAGCGTACTCCTATCTAATAGGCCGGTAACGCTCTTGTGACTCTTGAATTGCCGGGGTCCGTGGGCGGAGGTAGTCACTTACCATAAGGTGAGACCCGTATGCTCGTTTGCGCCCTATCCTATAAACAAAATACAAGTACATATGTACTTGACTTACTAATCATAAGTCTAGTCTAAAATCAAGTACTACGTAATCTTCTCTGTAAATATATTTTAGGAGATTAATAACAGAAAATAAACTAACAATTTGATACAACTATTTAGTTTTAAAAGTAATTTTTACAATATTTTTTACAATGTATCAAAGTCAAAGGAAGTAATAAGTGTTGTTTGAAGTCCAACAGATAGTTCAGGAGGCTCTTTTGGCCTATCGCTAATATGTCACTAGGTCACTGTATGGTTAAAATTCTATTAACGTACGATATCGTATTAACGTAATTTCAGTATTACGATATCGTATTAATGTAATTTCATTTTCAATTTATGCAGTGCACATAACAGCTTATTAAACACCTGTGCCAGACCGTCAGCGTAATTCAATCGAAACATGCTAATGAGATTAAGACTCAACTTTTAAATTAATCTATACGTCTTTAAACAGGTTGTGTGTTGTTATAAAATAGACAAATTGAATCGAATTGAGAATTACATGTGTCAGGATTGAATGGATTTTATGAAGAATGTTGTGTTTGGCCACAAATTGAGTATAATAAACCGTGTCTTACTAAATAATACATTTTAGTTAACATCTTATTTTGTCTATTAAAGTAAAAATGAGCCCTAACAACATCAGTAGTACATTAATATTACTTACTTAACTAATTCATGGTACACCTTTTTTCAATGAATAAATAAAACAAATCAATTATATTTATATTTAAATTGATACATCTGAGACACGACCAGCCGTTGGATCCCAAAATAAGTAGAGCTTGTTCTAGACGGCTGATAATACTTTGATATTTCTAAACACAGTAATCATATGTAAATAACACCCAGAAACAGAACAAATTATTGTGCTTATCACATGTATGGGAATCGAACGTACGACTTCTGGCTCAGCAGTTGGGATCATTAACCACCATATCAACAGTCAATTATGTATTATGATTATCGTGAGTGAAAAGATATATCCCCAAATCATAAGAAAGACAGAAGTAAGACAGTTGGGTGTTTCTTATTTTTAATTTGATAAACATTGCTCCATACCGACTAATTCACTAGGATAGGTTTTTACTCCTGTTATGTATTAATTATAATAAAAAAGTTTTTGATATCAGCTTTTTTAATTAAGTTATTATTACATTAGAAATTTAAAAATTTCAATATTTTTATACAATAATGATAAGAATTGAGTTTAATTAAAAAAGTACATAAACGTAACAAGAATCTTTCATTTTATTTCTATATATAGCGAATGGATAGACATTGAATCAGAATCTTGCATACCATAAATTAAAACATTTTAGAAACCAAATTCTTCGTAACTTTCAAAAATTTCTGATAGATATGATTTTTGAAACAACAAAATCCGCAGTAAGTAGGTAACATATATATTTAAGGTACATTAAATTTACTTTATAGTTCTTCGTGAATTTCATTTTAAAGGTTACTCCGATTCGATTCGACCGAATTCGTTAAGTTTTTGTTTATCGAAAAAATGTAAAATACAAAGTGTACTGCTTACCCTACAAAAAATCTGTAACTAAAAACAATTGCAAAAGATACTGAATATGAAAATACACTTTCATTCTTTAACCTTGATTACCTAGGTACGTAAAAGGGATTATGATTCCCATACTCCCATGGATAATAACGATTTAGATCCTATAGTTTATTAATTAAAATCTTAAACTGTTACTCTTTTGTCTTAAGGAATCTTGAAAACAAGAGTTCTTGTGTAACATAAACAAAATATCTTTGATTTTAGAACAGCTTTGAATAGTGCAAAAGCCTTAGCCGCTAAGCAATGCAAATTTAAAAGTACGAGATTAATTACTTCGGTTGTATTTTCAATTTTAAATTAATTGCTTCTAAATTCATTATTAGATATTAGTTTGCATACTTTTGTTTTCTTTTTAATTTTGTTTTAACTTTGAAGGCTTAAGTTTGTATTTCAAATTGAAAATGATTTGCAAAATTTCTTTAGGTACAATTCAAGCTTTAGAACTTTAAATTATTACTGTATATAAGTGCGAGAGCAAAAAGTCCTATAAGTAAATGTAATTACATGTTATATACTACATGGATAAACGAAACACTATATCGCACCTCCTCATGGAAATCAGGTGAAATAACTAAAAAAATTACAAATGATATTACAGCACAAATAGATTGTGAATGTTTCAAACTTTCAACACGCAACAATTAAAACGGTCCTTACGTTTTTCAAAATCCCGTAAGTTAAAATCAATAAATCAAGCTTTTACTTAATGTTTAATATGCATTTATTAAACACCTCATATTCTAAGTTTATTTTCTGATGTTTTGTGTCTTTGAGAGGAGTTAGAATATCACGATCGTCTGTAGCCGACATTGGGTTTATTGGAGGATTTGGGTTTACTTATATGTGATCAAACTAAATGTATTAAATGAAATTGCATCAACTATGTGAGTGTTATTTATAAATTATCATCAATCCTTCATTTCTCAAAATTGCTCAAAAGTAAAGGGTAAACAAAACATACGTGTGTGTAAGTGTTTACTTCGCATCAATGGTGATTAAGTTAAGTTCACTGTCTGTTTTGGTTTAGAGTGAACGATCGATTCCACTAGTAATTCCAATTATACAATATACGATCCTATTTATGGAAAAATATTTGTAACTTGTAGTAGTTTACTTACACCTCTATATCTCTAAGTATAGCCAATATCAAAATATATATGTAAGATAAAGATCTGTTTTTTATTTAAGGTTTATTCGGTTTGAATCGATTGCGGTACTAGTCAACAAAAAAAAAAACTATGATATATAAATTATGACTAACTAATTTGAACCAAGGCTCGGTTATTGTCGAAAGTTATGAGAGTAATTTATTCTGACAGTACAGTGATAGCAATTTAACAATAACAGTATTTACTGGGTAACATTTGATACATCACTCAAACAAAGTTTAGACAGTCGTGCATCCTCCCTTATCCATCTTGAATGTATGTACAATTATTTTACAAATAAAATTCTTAGGTCGGAGTCGACTTTGAACAGAGACTGAACATCAGGTACCCTAAATATCTAGAGGCATTTCTTTTCTTAATCTTAACTTTGTTTGTTACGTTTTCTTGTCTTTGTTTCTATACCAATCACTACGAAACTTCTTACATACAGAAAACGCCATTCTTATATAAAAGGATATAGGTTACCTTTCAGAAAGAAAATTCTTGTATATTGCTGGAAGCGTTTGAATAATTATTACCATCATTGTAAGCACGAATTTTGATGCAGAGCTGTTACTTACACTTTCGTTTCGTAAATGAAATTATGTTTAAAGTACCTATCCGCAAGCTTAAAATTGAATAATGCAGGCAATAACGTTGTAAAGAGTTCATCGCCTGCCAAGTAGCTTCAAGATTTCCAAGTAAAAAATTCAATTTCTTATATATTTCTTTGCAATAACAGTTTTTAAAGTCGCTATCTTAAAAAAAAACTTAACCAAAAGTACTTAGCTCAAGATATTTATAGTCCACATAGATAACACTTCCACGTTATACAAAAAAGAAAGAAAGATGTTTGAATGCCAAGCTCCAGGTGGGTGGCTGGTGTGCTTGAGTGTTTGTGTTTTTGACGTAATTAAAGATGTAGTCTTGAAATGTATATATACATTTAAATATACGGTTTTACTCCCGTGTGTATTTCGGGGATGCTTCAGGAGGCCTTTTTCAAGGAGCAAGTCGTCCAGCGCCATGTGTTGCGGTACTGTTGTAACGTTGTTGCTTCACGTTCTTTCAAAAGAAAATCCCCGAAATACACGAGTAAAACCGTATATTTCAATAAATATGAATCTGATCTAATTCACGTAAGTTATTTTAATGTATATATATATATATGGTGTCCCGAAATTCAACTTCCAACGGCAAAGGGGTAGGTGACTGTATGACACCTTTAAATAAAATATTTAAAAAAATCTTTTTTCTCAAAAAAAATTTTTTTTATTGCCAAGTGACTTTCAAATGTACTAAGTATTTATACCATTTACTTCTTTTAAAATTACTTGCCACTATGGATACTATACATTTTTTTTCTAGCATCATATGTCAAAGTAAGGTGAAAAATTATTTCTTTTATAAAATTGAAGTTTAATCCACAGGGCCACTCTGTTTCTTCCCGTGGGTGTCGTTAAAGGTAGGTAGGTAGGTACTAAGTTTCGGCTGAGCATCAGGCGACCAAGGTCTGCAGGTGTTCTCGGAAGCTTCCTTCTTAGGGGTCCTCTGCAATGGACCTCGTGACAGAACACCGTGTGGTTTTAGTCGGTTCGAGTCCGACATACCACTTCACTGTTAGCTCTCACTGGAGCCAACAGTGAAGTGGTATGTCGGACTCACGGGGATGACCACACAATGAGTCACACGAAAAAAATAAATAAAAAGCTTAGGTACTAAGGTACTAAGTATGTATACAGTTCATAAAGTGCCCGATTGATGGCAAAAGCTCGTCATAATCATCATCATCTGAAATTGTGAAGCTAATTATAAGCACTGAAAAAAAAATGTTTGCCTAATCTTACGATCATCACACATTCAAGGCCCTCAGTCATTTCTTACACACACGACTAGAAACCTAAGCTCTTCACAAACAGGCTTCTAATCTCACATCAATCTGACTTATAATCGTCACACATATTACGTACTATGTTCTAAATGTAAAACTAGCACCGCAGCGCAGTCTTCTGCCACTGACGCTCCGCTACCTCAGCACGCACACAACTGATGGTAGAAGCGTGGCCTCCAAGCAGCCACAGTCAGTAGTCATCTCACTCTATATCTGTAACAGATCAAAAATTACTCAAGATCGAAAAAGGTTGCACAAGTATCAGGGCACCACTCTCCTTTCCAGGGCACCATAAACTGTGCCGCTGCCTGGGTGGTCTTACCACGAGCGCCACTTAACAATTTAAGTTCATAGCGGTCACTGCATAATGCTTTTATAACTTGGTAAGGACCTCTCATACCAGAGTCCCGTTTGCCGGTCGTAATATTTTATCATGAACACCATGTCGTTTACTTTGAACACTGGGAGGATGCCTGTGCCTGTTCACATACGAATCCTGACGCTGTTGCATGGCTCCTACAAAGTTCGCGCCAAGCCTCACGATTAGGACGCGTGTCGTCTATTGCCACGTCTCGGATCAACGCACGAATCAGTGGGGTTGTCGCTTCTGTGCCGATTAATAAATGAAGGGCAGAGGCCCTAGTGGTTTTTTTTTGTTTAGTAATATTTAAAACTAATTGTAGCTTCAACAAAAAGTCCCGACCAGTTGTTATTTTTGTTAACAGCTTCGATGCGGATCATATTTAGTACGGCGCGTATATAGCGCTCAGGTCAAAGATAGCAAGTATAGGTTCACTTGTCAACTTTTTTAACAAGTACTGTCTTACATACTCCTGTTTCGGAACCCATTCAAAAAGAGACCTTTTTTTTAGTTAGCCGGGAGATACTTGTAGTCTTTGTCGCGTAACCTTCTATATAACGGCGAAAGTATCCAGCTAGACCGAGGAACTGGCGAACTTGCCTTACGTTACTTGGAACTGGTGTGTTCACAAGTGCCTCAATTTTACGGGGGCTCGGCCTAACCTGACCGTGATGAATTATCCGGCTTAGATATTCGTTCTCACTGGTTAGAAAACAGCACTAAGTTAATGGAGAATCCTGCCTGTGTAAGTGTTTTAAGGACTTCGCAGAGTAGTTGTATACCCTCGTCGACAGAATTACTTATCAAAAGGACGTTATCAACATATACCAGTACATTGCCAGCCTCTGTGTTTTCTGAGCGTGCCGTTGATGATTCTCTGATAAATAGTGGGCGAATTGAAATGTCCAAAAGGCACTTTGAGTAATTCGTAATGTCCCTCGGGGGTTACGAAGCCGGTTTTAAAGCGTTATCTATCGATTTCGATTTTTGTGGACAGTCATAGCTTTTATGTCCTATTCGATTGCATACAAAACATTTGCCATTTGATAGTTTAAAATTACTGTGCTCACGAGGAGCTGAGAATTTAGACAGTAACGGCGTATGAATTTTAACATGTTTAGCTTTAGTGTAGGTAGTTAAAAATGAAACTATGTTGTCAACTGTCAGGTCGGCGTTAGCAGCCGCCGCTTGTACTTGAGGGTTATCTATACCTCAACCTATGATTTGAACCATTAACTCGCTACTCAAACCTTTTACAATGCGTAAACGAAGTAGCGAACGACGGGCGTACTCGGCGTATGTAAAATACTTATCCGATGTTGTAATCATTACGTTATAAATAATGTTAGCGTATTCTGTTTACAAGGACATAGTGGCTTTATTTCCGATACTTAATTGGTCCACGAACGATCGTTTGTCACCCATTCGTCCAGCCAAGTTTTCGCGTCTCCCTTCAAACAATTAGCCACCCGTGAAAGACATTCCGAATCGTTCCAATTGTTAACCAACCTAGCGCGCTCCACCTCTTCACACCACACCTCAATATCGTGTATAGACTGGTCAAAATTCGAAACATAATAATTACGTGATTTAAACGGATTCGTTGCACTCAAAATATCAAACAAATTTTGTGAAAAATTAGACTCACTGTTTTGCGGTGTGCTGCGACGAGTTGGTCTCGGAGGTGTGCGAGATTCATTCGCGTGGTTTTCTTCGATAGCGTTCAAACGAGCAATTATAGTGTTCAATGTTTTTTTCACCGAACGATCGCGCTTACTAGGACGTTCAGAAGAATCACATCGCGACCGCTTACGAGAGTCGCGTCGTGAACGGCCACGGGAGCCTGATCGTTTTCGAGACTCGAAATGCGACCTCTGTGGCGAATCACTCTGTGACCGTTGGGTAGAACCACGACGCGTATGGTAACGCTTTCGTTCTTCACGACTGTGCGATCTATCGTGCCTTCGTCGACACTGTCTATCGGAAGACACACTCCTAGATCTTGGCATAACGAAGTACACAAATAGACAAATAAAAATGAAAATATCCAACGAATGTGGGTAGTTGTGTTTCCCAAAGAATAAAAAATTAAAAATTTGTGAACGGAGATCTATCCCACTTCTGATTTTAGGTACTAGAAGTATAATTTTTTTAAAAAAAAACAATCAGTTAGCCATTTACAATAAACTGCTGTTTATTTAAGAACATAAATTGAAGCTACACTTGCTATCACTTTTCAATTGCACAAAATAACATTAAACATAAAAATCAGGAAACATTGAACTATAATACCAGAACAATTGGAACAATAATTAAGTAATCTCACCACCATCCGAGCTGTGCGAGCGCCAACGACCAAATGCCCAGATAACTGACGCTCACTCGCTTATATAGGTTTTGGTGGCGGTATATAAAAAAGTGGGGGTATATAAAAAAAAACTATGTCTACGCTTGATTATCCCAACAATATAACCTAAAATCCAAAAGTTTGAAAATCAATATCATCATTAATTCAGTTTCGTTTAAATTATGTTCATAAATATTTGTGTATTTCTATACGCTTGTACGCAAATTCGACCTAATTACGTTAGAAAATATTTGCCATATCTAAGCGAGTTCGAAACGTCACACACTTGGTGAAATGTGCTTTACGCCTGTTTCATACTTACTTATTTACGTCTCGTTGGATATTACGCGGTGCCTAATTCGATAATTAATTTCAATATCTTGTGTTTTATTTGATCTTTCACGAAATTAAAAAGAACAAAACATATCAGAATAGGTTTTAATCTTAAAAACCTATTAAAGAGTCTGACTTAATTACTCTGTGATATAACATATGTAGTTTTATTTGTTAGCCTTGTGATTTGCTTTATTGTTTAGTACTGACAAACACGTACATATTTCTTTTAGTATTTTCATTAAAAAAGTATTTGTTATTATTAACTTCTTTTTTTAATTATATTTTTTAGTTTAACTGTTACTATATTTTTTTTTTATATTATAGGGGGGCAGACGAACATACGGGTCACCTGATGGTAAGTGACAACTGCCGTTTACGAACACCTGCAACTGGAGAGTCGTATGTGTGCTGCCCGCGCTTGAGAGTGAAGAGAGATGAGGGTATGCGGGGAGGGGTGAGACGTTAATGAGGGGATGGCAAAAGGGGCGGGAAGTCACGGGAGAGGAATAAGGAGAGGGGAGTTGGGCCTCCGGAAACCTTACTAATTTCGGGGAAATGAAACGCAAGTGTTGCTTCACAACCAGTTTCCTGTAAAGCCGTGGTATCGCACCTGTCGAGCCGGCCCATTCGTGCCTACGCATGGCTGTACCACGTCAAAACCTAATCTACGTATAGTTTTATATGAATAATGATACCCATTTTTTGTAGTTCTTCTTTCAAGATATCATGACACCTATTCCATTAGTTTTTCATTGCGTTGTATGTTTGGGATAAAATAATATTATATAATTCTCTGAAAAATATGCTGAAACTTCATCCTTTTCTTATCACTTCTACAACGGTAGAAAATTTCGTTCTTCGGAGCTCTTTTTTCAGATTTGAAAGTGGTAATAGTCACTGAGAGCCAAGTCTGGGCTATAACATGATCAATAAAATCGAAGGCTCGTGAACAGGAGTACTGTCGTGCAAGAGCAGAATTTTGCCATTATTGCAATGGTATCTGGAGTGATGAGCTCAACAGACCACCCAGCTCGGGAATAGTCTTCAATTGATTCCCTGCGTAGTAAAATGAGGTTAAGATCTCTCCAATATAGTTTGAAGATTTTTTTCTCGCTTGGGAAGGTACTTTATAATGTCGTGGAACTCGATTTTCTTCATACTTCTCAATTTCATCCAGATTGAGTTACTTGATCGACGATAGTTCAAAGGCTAATGACCTAATTGTGATAATATTCGTAAATATACTAATGATTAGTCACTGAACAAGTAACTGGTGGTGGAGGGACTCGCTTGGGTAGGTATAAATGCACCGTCGTACTGTACCTCCAGGGTTACATAATCTGTATCGCTGTACTAAACACTTTCATTGTACAAATTACAATTTAGTCCTAATAACGTAAGCGGAGGCAACTGAACCACGAACTAGCTGTACCCGGCAGGTCCGCGTCCTCTACTCAGAATATTATAACTTTAAATATGTTTATTATATCATTAACACTAGGAGCTCATAAAACACAGATCATTTCTTACGAACAGTAGTTACGAACAAATAGAATGTCCCTATCCTTGGTTTTACGGTGCAAAATGTTAGGAATTTGGTCATTATCCTACAAAAACAGAGAGGCTTCTTTACCTTAGTCATATTGTTGATATTTTGGTAAAATGTTTCGCGGTCAGTAAAAACAACGGACACATAAAGGACAATGTGTAACATTCTCTATTCATATTTTAAGACATAAAAAGCTAATTATTAGCTAGTATTTGTAGGAATAACAAAGATTTTGGAACAGTTTCTAAAGTATCATGATGGTGCGTGTTTATATCTGTAGATAAACATTATTTGCATACAAAGTTAAGGTTTCTCCTAAATTCATATGACTTCTAAATTATTTAAATACATCACAATTAAAAGTACGTGTAAGATAAGCATTAGAGCCACACTGAGTGCTGCGCGTGACGCCGATGTTTTATACAGGTCTGTATATGTCTAAAACAACTAAAAACAAGTCAAGTTTACCCGAAGTACTCATCTGAATAATGAATATGTATAACACCAATTTTCCATACAATTAAATTTATAAATAATATGATACGTATTTGTATAGGGATATATTATAAATGTATACTGATTCTGTGATCACTAGTTTAAGCACTTGCAATAACGTAAATTTCACTACATATTCACACATATAATAAGCGATGGATGCTTGTATATATTATATGCAACAGTAAAGCGTCGACGCCCCACGTAAACCATATCAATGTTGCCCTTTACTCAATTGTCGACTTCCTTGATATTGACTGAATTTAACGTAACATATTACGTAAATTATATTTATTTTCAGTCTTTAGATATCAAATCCAACATTAAAATGTTTTATACAACTCTTATACAGCACGCAACATCTTAACAATTAAAAATACAAAACATCAGTGTCACCAGTTTTTCAGTGGTAGAGCCATGCTTAAGCACGAATGGGTCGGCTCGACCGGTGCGATACCACGGCCTCACAGAAAACGGGTTGTGAAGTAACGCTTCCGTTGCATTTCGCCGAATTGAGTGAGGTTTCCCAATTCCCCCGCCCCCCTTTTCTCTCCCCTCGTCTCCTTTCTCCTTTTTCCATCTCCTCATTCCTCCTATCTTCTTTCCGCTCCCTGCATCCCCTATCCCTCATCACCCTCAAAGGCGGGCATCGCACTTGCGACTCTTGAGTTGCAAGTGTCCATGGACGGCGGTGTCACTTACCATCAGGTGACCCGTCTGTTCGTCTGTCCCCCTATAGTATAAAAAAAAAAACATCACGTAATAAACCACCAAGTATACCATACACCATACTTCGATTATGCAAAATATTTATTTAGAATAGAATTTTAAAAATCAATTTTAGAACTTCTATCAAACATCAACAAGTTTACTGAATATTAAAATTGTATAATAGTAAGGTAATCAATACCTAATATCACAGGATTACTTCTTATACAAAATACAGTACCAAGAGTTAAGTAATTACAGGCTACGAACCGCACAGCGTCATATGACCTTTTCCTAACAACAGCTTAAAACTTTGGATCGCTTTTTATAAAACCACTTTGCGAACTTATAACATAACAACATGATATATCTTGACATTACGTATATGCAAATAAGATGTTTTAGTAATTTTAATAATGTACAGTAGTGGTAGTAGGAGTATCATTCTATAAGTAGGTTATAGAATGATACTACTATTTTTTTTTTGTATAGAAAATGCAACATATTTTCAGCAAAGAAAATAAAGATGTTGCAAATATATCTTAATAAATACTATATGACAATTAGTGCTTTTTTTAACCATACTTTGTGAGTTTGAATGATATTAAATTATAGATTTAAGGTTGCCGAATTTGGATTTGTAAAATTTTAGATAAGATCAGGGGAAAAATTGTTCACCACTTGATAATACACGACATCTTCTTGAAAACAATATTAGAAGGAAAAATAGAGTAAAAGAGTTGACGAGGAAGACCTAGAAAAATCTTCATGCAAAGGAGAAAGTAGGAGTCGTAATCCAGAGGACAAAGAGATCGCAGGGAATAGAGAAGAGTGGTGATTGTTCCACTGACAAGAGCGTACCTCTCAAGTGGCAGAAGAAGATGAATAAATAGTTAAAGGGCTCTTACTTCCCGGCACCAGCCAGTTCGAGGTATAAGTATGCGACTCTGACTTGCTTCAGCTATTGATTATACTCCCCAAGGCATCTGTATAAACACTTTCTTTTTTTCAATATACAGAGGGTGTCTCATAAATAATGTCGATTTTTAATATTCACTTTGATTAATAATTAATCATACAAAAAGAAAACCTTAGTATTCAAAGTATAGCCCATCGTATTCTACAGTCCTAACCCAACGTTCAGCCAGCTCTTTGAGTCCTTGGTAAAACCATTCCTTGGGCTTAGATGCAAAGAATTGCCGCACTGCATTTTCAACATCTTCTCTTGACTCGAATTTTTTTCCACGCAGGAACTTCGCCATGTTTCTGAATAAATAATAATCAGAAGGTCTGGACTAAATGCTGGATGTGGTAGGAGTTCAATTCCATCAAATTCTTTAATCTTATCCCGTGTAACTTTCGCCGTATGCGGTCTAGCATTATCCTGTTGTAAGAGCACTCGTTTTCGATTGACTAAGCCTGGATATTTTTGTGATAAAACCTCATACATTCGGGTCAGCTGTCCACAATATAACTCAGCATTATTAGTTCGACCATCTGGAACTACTACACCAGACACATAACAAGACTTTCGACTCGAAACGACCTCTTTCACGACAGGTTCAGGTAATTGTCTTATGTCTAACCACTGTTTTGACATGTCTGGGTTGTTTAGATAAATCCATTTTTCGTCGCAATGCGAACAATGCGTTTAATAAAACGATCACCTTTCGTCAGAGCAAGGAGCTGTTTACACACCTCTACTCGACGTTTCGCCTGAATCTCGTCTAATTCATGAGGCACTATACGACAACTTTTATAAGTCTTACCCAATGATTTTAAGTGGCGATGTATAGTGTCTTTAGAAGGTCCCAACGAGTCCGATAATCGACGAGTGCTGGTACTGGGTTGGTTTTCTACTGCTTCCTTTGTAGCCTCAACATCCCACACAGGTGGACGATCAGAACGCGATCGATCTTCAAGTGTCAAATCTCCACTGTTAAAACGATTAAACCAACGCTGTGCCGTTTGCTCATTAACCATGTCTTCCCCTTCAATTTCACATATTTTCCTTGCTGCCGCGGCTGCTTTGAACTTTTGTTTCCAATAATGTCTTAACAGTACACGAATTTCATATTTATCACACTCCATACTTTTTAGTATCAAAACGACCTACGACGTCAATAAACAAAGACAGTACGATTAAATTAAAGTGAATCAATTGCACTCTCCACAGGACTAGAGAATATCTTAACAAGTTGCGACATGTATAAAATGAGGCGTAGTAAATTTTTAGTTATGAAACCTGACATTACTTATGAGACACCCTCTGTACTTTAAGCTTCCTATCTGATGCCCAAAAGTCCCAGGATGACGGCAATAGGCGTTAATTCGCATCTAGCTACCTCTTCGGAGATACAGGCGAGAGTAAATATATAGGATTAATATATGTCGTAAGTGATATGGGTATAAACGATTTAAACACAGTAAGATTAATTACCATTAGTAGTTACTTCGCTGACTAAAAATTTGTCTGGTATAAACAAAAAATTTTTTTTTTTTTATCGGATGGGGAGCAGTCATCTGATGGTTAGTGACTAAAAATCAAAAGGTAAACCAAATACAGTTAAAAATAAGTTACCTGCATGTATGTTAGTAGGTAAGTTATTATCCAAGTTTTATGTTGTTTTTACTAAAACACTGATGTTATATTAATATCGCACAGTTTTCCTTTGTCCCCACTATTAAATGTGAGCTTGTATAGATACATTTTCGAATGGAAATAATTTTATATCCTTTTTTTTATTACTAGACTGATCTGTTAAACTATATTTTTTGCAACTCCCAGCACTTTTTAATATAACATTTTTTTATATTTGTAAATAGAGAATAGTTCATGTTTTTTAAGCTTTAATTTGCCCCAAAAAATAAAATTTAGTAATACAAAAAAGGTGATACAACCATTACAAAATTGCTACTATAATTTAAAATAACATCGAAGGTAAATTAAAGGCGGGCTGATGTAAAATACGACAAATATTTACAACATTATCGTCCCTTGCTTACAGAGTAAATTACTTATTTGGCAACAAATGATGGCGAGGTAGATGAGATTTTCTTAAAACATTTTTTTTATATTTTAGGGCTCATTGTGGTTAGGTTAGCAAGTTCTAAGTAATTATTTGTACAAATTATAAAGTAAGGCAATAAAAGAAAAACTATAATCATGTCGCGGCTAGCGTAGTTGTTTAAGTGGTCGCCTCGTCACCAAGCTGCCCTGTCCAATGCTGTGGGTTTCATTCCCACACGGGATAACTCTGTATGTCATCCATATATTATTGTTCTGAGTCTACGTACTATTTTTGTCCGTTATTTGAATTCTTGCGAAGTCTCCTGTTACAGAAGTATTAGTATGCGAATTGTTTTCTACAAAAAAATGTTATTTACGTCATATATTAGTCTCTCATGCATTCAAATTTCTTCGTTGATTAATTGGAAGTTGAATTATTAATTATATTTTAGGACGTAATATTCTTTCTTTTTCTCATCCCTAAAAGTAGCATCAAACAGTGGTTCATCCACTTCTGCAAAAAGCCAATAATATTATTTTCTTGCATATTTTCATCACAAATAGGATCTCAGAGCTACTACCTACGATGGACTTAGTACAGTGATGAAAAATCTCAGAAGAATACGGTTAAATCCAATAAGCCATTTTTTCTAACACTCACATAAGATATTTTCCATTTTAATTTTATAATAGTATACCAGCCACCCTATAATGTCTCAGGCTTGCGTATAACCATTATAATTACAGAATATAATAGAAATAGACTTTTTTGAACAAGAGAGTAATTAAATATAATTTAGGTTAGTTTTGGTGTAAAAAGTAATATAAGATGGGATATATTTTGAAAATGATATTAGAAATACATGCTTCTAAAGCATACAGTATATAATTCAAGTAGAATAAACCAAAGAAATAATAGCAACAAAATGTATACATATGTAGGTATATACAGTCATTTGGCAAAAACTTTACAAAATGAAATAAAAAAAAGGTATATGCAGTCATTCTTAGAAATACGATGCTAATTTACACACAAGGTCATATAAATACCATCAATAAATAAACATTTTTATAAGCGCGAAAAAAACAAAATTTTCTTATATCTCCATTCAATCAACACCATAAAAAAATATTTACATAAAGCTTTTTTATATTTCAATTGGAGACTCTTTCCATAATTCTCGCAATTAAACAAAAATAAACTTTTTTTATGGGTTTTCTTACACTAGTAGTACTGTAGTATTTTAGTTCCTATAAGGAATTGTTCCATTCAATGAAAAACACTTACTATAGATAAGAGATAGACTATAGAAATATAATAATATTGAAAAAAGGCAGGCTAACAAATTGCTTGTTTAAATTTGGAACTCATCATTCGTGTTAGGAACTGGTAGTAGTATAAAAAAACGCATTAAGAGTGATAGAGATGTTCTTAACACATTTCCTTAAAAGCGTGAGGCCATAAGCTACATATGCAGTATAGTACAAGGTACGTAGAGGCGTAATTAATGTACACGTGTTGTTACTCATAATTTTTCCTATTTACGTAATAGAGATAGGAAAGTGATTTGTGAAAGCAGTTAAGTAGCCACAGAATAAAAGTTAAACTACGAATTCCTTCGAAAACTCTACTTATTTATATAGTCAGTTACTAGTTAAAATAATACGCAAAAAGACTTTGTAGACGATGTAGCTGTAGTGTAGTGTGTAGTTGTAGCTTCTAATAAATTTTTATAGCGTCCGAAAGAGACACCTTGGTATTTTTATTTTATTTTTTTAAAGAAAGAATACTAGCGACGTGGCTCACACATTACTAGTATTCTTGTTAACCCCCCCCCCCCTACGACGGTAGTGTACTGGGTGGGTTTTGAACCTGCAACCGCTTGATCGCAAGTCCGACGCCTTAGCCATCACGCTACTGCCGCCTTAGTTTACCTATCATCATGGTCTTGAGCACAAATTGTACATCATTATCATCTTAATATACCAGGTTTATTGAATGAATATTACAAATGTATATTTAAATTTAATAAAAAAATAAGCTTGTTATTCACCTACTAATGCAGGAAGATATTGCAAAAATCTCTTATTTATTAATGAACTAAAGAAATATTCATACATAGATACAATAAAATAAAATTTGGCAAAAACTTTACAAAATGAAATAAAATTTGTGCTTTAATACTTATTTTCATACGAAATGGAGAGCACTTATTAATTTTAGAGAGGTAGAATTCTTTTGTTAACGTCTGTACATACTAGTATTTACAATCCTATTACCAAATTTTATAATATTTGTTGCATCGTAATATTTATTGAGAACTTAGCCATTTAATGTATACTGCTTAAAATACGTTTTTATGCCTTTACTGCATAGATCTATTGTTGGATAAATATGAGATAATTTATTGCAATAGGCCTGGAACGCTTAGTACTCGTAGAGTTTATTGTCCCGACATTCTCTCTCCGATTGTACTCACACTATATGCATCTTACGCCAGATGAAGGGATATATATTAGTCCTCATTCCATTCATTTCCATTCTAATAGAAAAGTAAGTTTTTTGGCAACTACGATTGTAGAATTGTGACTGTAGAATTTGATTTTCACATGACACAGTGATTAGAAATACCAAAAATCTGATTACTTTCAATTTAATAAAAAGAACTAGACTTTTTGTCTTACTTTTTAAGATCTTTTAATTTTTTTTTTTTGGAATAAACAAGATATACTTGTAAACTTTTCTAAATTCCCGAATTTTGCAGGGGTTAAAACATCGTTGTCGTAAGGCAATTTAGTTTTATATTTACATCATTTTATATTTCATTATATCATATAAACAGTCTTTACAATATTGTATAAATTGCACAAATATACTTTGAAGGGAATCCTGTATACACATAAAGCCCCACGACGGCGACGGCCCCTGCTTACATCAGACTTGTGGTTGAAAAAAAAAAGTAAATGCTCGTTCATATATTATTAATTTATTATATGTTAATATTTACCAAAATTAAGAAGAAGAATTTGCTAGAAAATCCTGTTTTTAATTTATTTAAAGACTTATATTAAAAGAAAATAGTATTATAATACATTTTAAAAGTGAAACATTAAACTTTAGATATCCCAAAAGGTTGGCAGCATTAAATCTTAATATCATCCCGTCATATCATATCACAAAATTACCGACTCTTTGCTCACAGGAAGCGTTGGCACTACCTACGGGCACTAACTTTGACTTAATAATATGTATACCTTGTGGAATCTTGTAGAATATTAAAAAGTTCTTATTCATTTCACTTGTAATTTTAAAACTGTATTCTGTAGGTACTGGACTTCTCAGACGGTTCTAGTTAGCGCAGAAAGTAGCAGCGCCCTAACCCTAATGTATAAAAGTACAAAAGATGGCAAACTAATTTGTGTGCAGTTTAGTTACAAGAAAATCATATTATCACTTATTCCTCATATCAAAAAGAATGACCATAAGTTATTGTTAAGAGTTTTAATTAAATTACTGTCGCGGTATCGATTAGACGTATACAAACGTTTCCACACAAAAAACAATACTGGAATTGTATTAATTATATTCTATTCTGACATACATCTAAAATACTAGTTATTTTATAAAAGGAAACAAATCAGGATCAATTAAGGCCTAAAAGTTATTTTCATAAAGTGTTTCAGTAAAGTGTTGCGCAGTTGACCGATTTTCGATGTCTCAAGGGAGAACAACAGAGACCCTCGGTGTGGGCACAGCGGTGTTCTCGAAGAAAGTGGAAGTGGAAGGATCTATCAGAGTTACATGCGTGAAAAATTATATCAAAATTAGTTTGTTATTGTAAAACCAAAAATTAATTCAAGTAACCTTTTTGTAATGAAAAGTGTTTATTTTTATCGCGTCGATTTCGGGAAATAATATCTGCCATACGAGGAAATACGTTTGGATTCCTTTTGACAAATAAAGCCGTTTCTAATATGTAAAGGGACGGTAGTTTCAGAATCTTATAGCGTATGTAGCTTACTGGAGTCTCTTATGTCCCATCTAAACATTAACCCAAAAGATCTGTTAAAATAGATTCAGTTAACCCGTAATACGCTGCATCTATATTAAGTGTCCAGGGCAGCGTGTATAAAGCAAATGCACTGCTACTAATTCTTTTACATATAGTCTCAATATGAGTTTTCCAATTTAAGTAACCTTCAATTGTTAAACCTAGAAACTTTATAGTGTTAACAGCGTCATTATTATTATTATTATGTTTACTGTTAATTTTAAGAAATGTCCATGCATGTTGGCCGAAATGTATAATTACTGTTTTATTTATATTTATTTTCAAATTATCGTTATCCAGTCATTTGACTGTTTTATTTAACGTATTGTTTACACCTTCTTCATACAAATCTCGATGACAAGATACAGTGATCGTACTGTCTGCGAATAGTCAGATAGGATGATTAATAGATTTCGGAGAATCATTTATATAAAGCGTTAAGAGAGAGATAGAGAATCATTTATATAAAGCGTTAAGATAGAGATAAGGTCTTAGTACGCTTCCTAGAGGTACACCATAGACAACAGTACGCTCCTCGGACAAGAATACTTCTTCCCGCTTAGTGTCCCCATGTGTGATACTGATTTCCGTTAGGTACTTGTTTTCTATAGCTTAGGTAAGACTGTAAGAGTTTCAGAATATTTTCTCGAATACCGTCAGCCTCAAGCTTTTGTGACAATATATCGTGTTGAATGCGATCGAATGCCTGCTATATATTACAAAGAATAGCACAGACTTGGTTATTTCTGTTTATATTTGTCATAAGAAATTGTGGCTAAAAAGTCGTAAATTGCCATATGAATAGTTTTGTTTTTTCTAAATCCTTTTTGTTTATGACAATGTATGCTATATTTTTCGAAGTACGTACTAAGTTGTACATAAGTATAGGGTTCAAATATTTTGACCAGAGAAATTGATCTGTAGTTTATAGAGTAGATGAATTATAGAAACTCGTACAGACTACATGGTCCAAGCACCTCGCGTAATTGGATCCGATAAGTGCTAGTATATCGCGTAGGTTTACTTCGTTATATAATTTTCCGTATATGAGTTAAGTAGCTACGTACTTTTTAACTCCGAACTAACCGAGCTATGAAAGCGTAGAAAATTCATCAAAATCTTCCAGTAGTAATCAACATAAACAAGCAATAGTCGCAGTGATACTCAGAATTAGCATTCGCCTTTTATCCTAACTTTGATCGAAAAAACTGCACAGGACATGAGATAAGTAACTTTTCACATACTGATATACGATTTCAAGAGTTCAGGTATTTTTTTTTTATTTAATATCTTAGTTTTTACGTAAATAGATAGATAAAAGGTTCACAACCTTCAGTGTGTCAATTTCGAGCCGGACTAGTGGGTGGGTGGCCTAGTCTCTACACACAAATAAGAAAAAGTACAATAAAATACGATATGAATGACCAAAACAGCACAGGTCTATGTTTATATTGTAGGTACGTCAGAAGGTACGTTTGAAGAAAAATTTTCTAAAACTACATTTTTATAGAAACATTTATGCTGTTCAATAACTGAATTTCTTAAAGTGTTGGGCTGTTAATCGTTATTTACTAAGTACAGTTATAGACAGTAACAGATAAGTACAGTAACAGCTCAAGCACAATATACTTACTCTAAATTTTCCCATTTAATTCCCATATAAATCGATTGACGACAATAGGCTTGCCCCCCATTACATAAGTAAGACTAAATTCTAGTCATCAAAATGTTTAATACGCCACTGCCTACACCTTCGGCAATACAGGCGTGAGTGTATGCTTGTATGAAGTATTTTAGATAAGAAAAATAGTAACCATAAAGAAAGTGCGGAATCATTCCTAGTTTATTAGTATTGCGGCTTGTAAAAATGATAGAAACAAAAACAAGTTTCTGTATCTCACAAGAAGAGATAAACAAAACATAATATTGCCAGCTTTGCTCTTAACTTCTGAAAGATGTTACTTACGTTTGAATTCAATCTTAGATATTGCATGGTAGGCATAACGGTGGATTAATGCTGACTATTAATATGTGTATAAAAATGTGTATGCGTGTAAATTAAGGGTTCTACAGATTAAAGAAAAAAACTCATTTTTTGTTCTCATTTATTTTACAAATTATCGTAGATAAAGAACCAACCTACCAAACGAATTCGACGGCGAACAGGCCAGTGCAACCTAGTGAAAACTTCATGCAATTTAAATTTATGAAATATATATGGCGCAATCGCCTGAGTATTTATTTTACAATACAAAATTAAATGTTTACCCCTATGAACTGTCTTGATTAATCTATACATATAAAATTGTTTAAACAGTTCTAAGACTTTTAAGCACGGTAGATGTGTGAAAAACTTGTTGTAAGTAACTTCAACGTATAACGAAAAATCTATGACTACTCTATGATAACTATAGCGCTGTTGCGAGCACGAACCCTTCCTTAAATGTTGCTCTCGTAAATACTGCTCTATAGTAAGCCTATAAGCCAAGAACACACTGTTAATAGATCGAATGAAAAGGAACGAATCGTTCAGAAACCACCATTATTGTAATTCTTGAAACGTTTATACAGCTAAAGTAAATAATAAAATATGTATAAAATGTAAATGTATTCTTTAATAAGTCATTTAAATTACTAAATAATATGAAACATTAATTCATTAACACAAAATATTCTGTAAGTTCTTAGTTTCTAGACGTTGCTCGTAAACAAACATTCGTTCGAATTAATAATAGTTTGTTTCTAATTCCAGAAAAGGAAACTTATCTAACCCTCAAAGCTTTATAAATTGGAGATTGTGGTGCTGCAAGTGGAAGGATCTATCAGAGTT
Organism: Tyria jacobaeae; assembly: GCA_947561695.1. NCBI lineage: Eukaryota > Metazoa > Arthropoda > Insecta > Lepidoptera > Erebidae > Tyria > Tyria jacobaeae. Next base: position 8,704,569 of record OX387208.1, on the reverse strand, counting down.
ATTTAATAGCCTAGACATCAGCGAACGAATTTTTTATATTATACACAAACTTAAATTACGCAAAAATACATTGAATTTAATTTATATTGTCAAAACATTGGTTGGAATTGTAGGTATAAATATAGGTATTAAAAAGCTAAAAATATTTTACTACAATTGTAGTAGTACCATGGGTAGACTTTTTCGCATAGTACTATTAGACCGCTTGGTAGTACTACGGGAAGACATTTCTAACAGTGGTACTAAGTATCACGGGCAATAAATGATATTTTAAGACCGCTTCTTCGAGTTATCTACGCCTCAACCGGGACTGGTAGTAATATAACGACTAAAACAGTGTTCCTCGTGGTCCTAAATAGGCTAAAAAACTATAAAAATACAAGAAATTCGCTTATATAGCACCGTCACCTTAAAAATACCGGTGACAACTTCTAGACAGACAGACTTCTACACATACGTGTATATATATGTATATTTTCTCAAAATTATTAAAATCAAAATTTAAATGTGGAGAGCAGTCCAAAACAGATAAAAGTTTTGAATAAGTCTATTCATCATTCCAGCGTATCAGAATCTTGATATTTGCATTTACTCTATCTAAATGTCAGAGTACAGTCTAACCTGGTATATCAATCTCTAACACACCAAGTAAATCTACGAGGTTCTCTTACCACAAATGATAATACTTTAATCCACTATCGTGTGGTACTCGATGGAGTACAAAACGACAGCCCCCTCAATTCCCGTGGGTGCCATAATAGGCGACTCCGGGATCGGTCGTGAACGGATTACGGCAAAAGGCTTGGCTTCTATTAGGTACGTAAGTGGTACCAAATTATCGTTGGCAAAAAATAGGGTCTCTTATGCTTTTGCTTACCCATTTGGGGGTTTAGGCGTGAAGTGTATGTTCGTCTAACCTACTGCTGAGGTGTTGTGCTAAACAGCTTCAAACAGTGTCGGTCTATACTTGAGTTCATTTGTTACATTCATTCGGTGTAAATATAATCTGTCCTGCTCCAATGATTGAAAATAAAATGTATACTCTCTTTACCCTTTTTTTTTTTTTTTTTTTTTTCTCCGTGCGGAAATCCCCTCGGATACCACCTTCTGGTGGCATGTCGGACTCGAACCGACTAAAACCGCACGCCATCTTGGGTACTAGATGCCGGGGAACCAGGTACACCCTAGAAAGGAAAACCCTGGAACCCCGACGTACCTCGGGCCACCTACGGTTTGTAGACGGCCCCCTCCAGTGTGGGAACCCCAATGTTCCCGTAACTTCCCCCAAGGGCGCGCACGCTCCGCAGCGTCCGCGCCGCCACCCAAGCCTGCTTCTGCTAGGGTGACAGATGGCCTCATATGTCACCCCCAGGCCTGCGCTTATGGAGGACGGAGATCATTCTCCGATCTCCGGCGCCTGAGTCGCCTGTGGTACCTGGCCCGTTCCCGGGCCTGGCGGGCCGGAAGAGTTCTAAACCTCTCCCGATCCCGCTCCGCCGTCTCCTTGGCAAGCATAATTTGCTCGCAGAAAGAGACGGCGGAGTTCCACGCGTTCTCGCTCCGCAACATGGCCGCAATCATGTTACCGAGCGAGAGAACCACCACCCCGATGGCCGCCACGAGATCACGCCTTGGCTCCTCCCACGCCGGACATTCTGCCAGCGTGTGGAGCGCCGTGTCCACGGTCTGGCCATCGCAATGATGGCACTCAGGCGTTGGCTCCTTGCGGATCAGACACAGGTGATCTCCGAAACATCCCTTTCCAGTGATCACCTGCGTCAGCCGGTATGAGAGGGTCCCATGACGCCTCTCGAGCCAATCCTCCATAACGGGTCTTACCGCCGTAATAACAGCGTGCCCACTCTCTTTACCCTTGCTTGATTTCTATCTTAAGCCATAATTTTATCTGTCCATTCATAAAGTAAATAACATATTGTTGTGAGCGCACATTTCTTTGTTTCTTTAATATACCACGGCTATTGCGTAAAGTAAGAGTTAACAACAGATTCTGGATTTATTATTTGTTTACACAAAAGTCCCAATGAATTTTAATTATTGACTGTGTTGTCTTTTATTACATTTTATCAATAAAACTTAGATCTCTTACATACATACGTATCTTCAGTCTTTGCAAATAAGTACAGAAACAAAAGATACTCTTCCAGCCTTCGTCCGCTAAAGACTATTAATTATTCGGCGTTTGATAGAGTATTAATAATAGCACTAATACGTAGGTTTGTGTATGTATAATAGAAAAGCTTGAAAAATTTACTGAAATTTAAACAAAAAATTAAACCCATATGCTATATACATACATCAAAAGTGTCTAGGGATCAAGTACATTTTTGACTATACAAAATAGTCCAATTAATATTTACCAAATCTAGTCTTCCAGGCTGCCCACTTACATTAATTCCTATGTTTAAGTTAACAACTCATCTCTATATTTTGTAAAAAATAAGAAAAATTGCAATTTTTTTAACCGTAGGAAATTAACCTAAGTTAATGTCGACAATTAAATATCAAAAAAGTGCATTTATTTTACTTCTATTGCATAGATAAAAAAATAATAATAGGTGTTGCCACCGTTGACACAAATGACACAATCACAGCGATTTGAGATGCCCAAAATCATTTCATCAAAATCACTTTGAGAAATGGCCGCCCACGTTCTTTCTAACATGTCATGTTTCTAACGTGGCATTGTTAGTCGAAACAAATCATCCAACCAGCTTCGCAAAGGAATGATCACGTCTGAAATATTCCTCTCCGCATAAATCTGAGCATAAGGGTTGCCAATGATCCATATGATATCGGTTCTTCCATCTATGCAAAATGAACCCCCTCTAAATTTAATTGAATTGATATTTCTATATAAATTTGAATTTTTATCAAATTTCATAATATATTTCTCACTACCAAAAGTACCCTATTGCGGCTATACTCTAAAACTAACTTGACACCTAGATACTTTTGATGTGTATATATACACACCTAGTCTTGTCATAAATATTCTTCCAAGGAAAGTTCTTTTTGTCTGTTGCATGAAACACACAAACTGTGTGTTAGTTTAAACATTCATATAATAGTATTAAAGTATATGAAGCTCATTCAGAATTATCTCCATTGCCTTTAATACAGTTCTTCAAACGTTGAGGTCAGTTATCAAAAGAAACACGCTTCTCTCAATTTTCTGGATTGTTTTAGGGACAAATTATCATGCCGTTTAAAATATGGCATACACCCTAAAACTGCTATCACCCCATCAAAAAATCACTGAAGTTGGATAATATCCACGTTGTGCTTTGCTGAGTAATTGGGAAGCTTCTATAGAGCTTTGAGCGCTTTTTAAACTCGGTTCTTCTACTTGTTAGAATATTGCTCAATAGTAAAAAGAATGACCTCCTTTGCGTACCGCTTAAGAAGTTGTTTTGATTTTACCACCTATTTATTATTAAATGTAATGCTATGACAGCAATTCGGCTCTCTGTTTCACCCAACTTTTAATATCACAAAAGTATTTAACACCGGTTGGCGTGAAAATATGAAAACACAATGAATATTCGTTTAAGAATGACAGATTCCAAATTTAAATGTACTATAATATTTTTTTTTAATGTAACAGTATTTATGGCCGGAGTAAGTATATACAAATGTCTCCCATTGTTCATAAATTATACATGTGTGTATGTTTTGCTGTAATGAAAACTGTTTCCAATAATAATATTACGAAGCAATAATTATATAAATATTATTTATTATTTAATTAGATATAATGTTAACAACATTCTAACGTTAAACAACCGAAACAAATATCTAATGAGGTGTATATTGAATAATTATAAAGGTTATTATAGACTGTACTGTACTGTGTGTGAGACATTGATTTGTAAAATGTTTGAATTGTTTCACAAAAAAGTCTAGATACATTAGTCCAATAAATAATAGTCAGAAACGTACATGTATGAGTAAAAATTAGATAAAGTAAAATGATTAGTTAAGTAAATTAACTATGAAAACTATGTAAGTCATATAAAGCCATATTAGCTTTCAATAGTTTTTTTTTAAATACATACAAACGCTGCAATAAGCTTGCTAGGCATTATTACAAAAAGTTACACTTATTTCACATAAAAAAAATACATGCAAAACATATGTATAAAAGGAAGAGAATTGCTGTTACGATATAATTACGGTACTTAACATAGTAATTGCTAGTCTTTACCTATATATACTCTGTTTTCAAAAACAAAATAAATAATAGCGTAGATGTGCCGTAGCCCTCGTAGCAATTGTACCGCTCGTAGCAAGTTAGAAAACTGCGTACAAAGTTGTGTTGCAAGTTAGCCGCGTGGCCTGTGACTAAGGGCGGGCGGCAGAGAGTCGCGCGACGCCGCCCGGGCTGCACATCGCGCGTCAACAACAACCATGCGATATAACAAATATCCACCTAATCGAAAAACTTACTCTAAACAACATTAAATAATTATATCAACAATCTTAAGACTCTGGCGTAATACAATTCTATCGTCTACTTAGCGCTTAAAGTTTTAAAGTAGTTTCAAAGTATATAACAACAGTATTATATGTGTTAGTTGTTGATAGTTGTTGTGCTTAACAGCTGATTAAAGGTAAGTGATGAAGTTATTATTTTTTAAATAGTTTTGTTTGTTAATAATAATAGGTCATTTGATGAATTTTTTACTTATTACAATTTATCGTCATTGACTATAGTTGCAGGATGTAAAATTTCAGTGTTATAGTATTGGGTCCCAATAGTAACCCAAATATGTACAAAAAAGGCAATATAAAATGACGTAATATCACCAAAATCTTTTTAATGTTATAATGTATATTAACCGACTAAAGTTAATGTTTCTAAATGAGACAAATCTCTAGACCTTTTTTTCTATTATATATCAATTTTAAAACTAACTGAAGTAACGCTATTACTAACTTTTAATAAATATGAAAATATTAATATTTAATAAAAAGTGTATTTTAGAATAAATGTAAGGTCTTACTCGCATTTAACAAAATAAGTTTTTGTCATAATACAGTGCTGGGCAATAATATTTTAATACCAACTAAAATATTTAACGAAGTTTCAAAGCACTTTTATTTTAGTGAATTCTGTTATACAGATTTAACATATTTATAAAGCTTTCACAATAACGTAATTATATTATTGATATAACTATTTATTTTTAGTAAAGTCAACCTAACCAATGAAGTACCACTGGTGTGAACCCTTTATTTATTCATTCATGGAATAATTCAGTTTATTTCATATATACATATATATAATTTCAATATTGCCCTTGTATATTTATACCTACATATGTGTATGTGCTTTGTGCAGTGTACAAATGCAGCTTGTTTAAAATTCGGTGTAATGTTAACTTCAAAATTCGATATTTTAATTTTAACATGGAAGAGCCATGCTTTAGCAGGAATGCAGAGAAAATGTTTTGTCTAATAAAGCTTGCTTTGTATTTACTGAGTGAGTGAGGGTACCGGAGGGCTGAACCCTTCCCTTCCTCCCCCCATTTATCACTCTTAAAGGCGTACAGTCTACTTGCAACTCTAGGATTGGAGGGGTCCATGGGCGACGGTTGTCACTTACTATTAGCCAATGTCATAAAGAAAACATTAATAAACGTTTCATTTGAATAATGTGTACAAACAAAACAATTAGGTTTCTAATTAATTAATAAAATACTTAAAAAACCACCCTCTAAAATTGTGACAGAATTAAGGTGTCTGTTTTCGATGTAGACATATTCTCTAAATAACTAAAATAAAACGTCTGGTTTTTTTCTTAATTATATCTAAAAAACGCTTTGTTCTATTTTTTTAAGTTAAGTATCAATTTCTACATGAATTAATACTTCAACTTACGAGACACATTTTTACGAGATTAAGATAGGTGCTACTAACGTAAAAATCAATGAAAATATTAATCCGTCGGGTCGCCCTTCCCTGTCATCTGTAGTAGTATTCCTCATCAATTGACATAATTCAAAATCTTAAGGCATAAAGGATATCTACAAATAAAATGAATATTCTTAATTGACCGCTGAATACATCATCCGCGACAGTAAAAAATAAATTTAGAGTCGTACACTAGAACGTCATAGAACTATTTATCTAAAATAACAGGAAAGTACCTTTACCGCTTGTGTGACCTGTAGATAGACAACATTTTGATAACTTAATGTATATATGTAGCCAAGTACTAACATACAAATAAACCATTAAAAGAACACCCAAACTTTGCATAACTATTTAAGGATCACACAAATTTTTCAAACCAAGGACCTGGCTCAGTAGTCAAGTGCGTTAAACATTAAACCAATATATCATCATTCATTCATTCATTGGGCATGGGAATATTGAACAAGAAATTTGGGTGTAAATTAGCAGATTATTATCCATTTCTAGAAATCTTATTTTAATATCCAAAGACTTCTTGCTTTTTACTAAGGAAATATGTAGAGGATATATATATATTCTATATATATGTATATATAAAACAAAAAAAAATCGACACAAGCAAAATGTGCACACCTTTAGTTTTAATTTATTTATTTATTTATCTCTTTATTGTACACCATACAAGTAATGGAAAAAAAATATATATAGACATACATGTATTACGGTATAACAATTGGCGGTCTTATCACTCACGGTGATTTCTTCCTTATAAGTAAATAAATATATATATATACATATATATAGGAACATACATATTTATAATGACAAGAAGTAGTTTACCACTTTCTTTTTAAATATAAGTATGGATTTGGCTTGTCGAATATCATGTTTCGTAGAGTGGTAGAGCCATGCTTAGGCACGAATGGGCCGGCTCGACCGGTGCGATACCACGGCCTCACAGAAAATCGGTTTGTGAAGTAACGCTTGCGTTGCATTTCCCCGAATTGAGTGAGGTTTCCGGAGGCCCAATTCCCCCGCCCCCCTTTTCTCTCTCCTCATCTCCTTTGTCCTTTTTCCATCTCCTCATCCCTCCTCTCTTCTTTCCGCTCCCTGCATCCCCTATCCCTCATCACCCTCAAAGGCGGGCAGCGCACTTGCGACTCTTGAGTTGCAAGTGTCCATGGACGGCGGTGTCACTTACCATCAGGTGACCCGTCTGTTCGTCTGTTCCCCTATAGTATAAAAAAAATAAAAAAAAATAAATGTGGTAAATTATTCCACAGCCTGACTGCTTGCACCGAGAACGATTTGTCAGTGAATTGTGTGGCGATTCTCTGACGATCTCAGGTTCCTGCCATGTGTGTTATGTAAGAACTCAAAACGTTCTATAAGATAAGAGGGAGTATGTGGATGGAACAGAGTATACAGTACTCTGTAAGTGGTAAGAAGAGAAAGAATATGAACATTCCGGCGAAGGCGTATAGGTAGCCACTTGAGCTTTGAACGATACTGTGAGATATGATCATATTTCCGTAACCCGAATATGAATCTTATGCAGACGTTTTGGAGTCGCTCAAGTTTGTTCAGTTGGTCTTCGGTGAGATCTAGATAGCTGACGTCATCATAGTCAAGAATAGGAAGGACAAGAGATTGTGCTAAAGAAATTTTGGTATTGACAGGAAGAAAGTTGCGAAGTCTGCGCAGCGACCCCGCAGTGGCAAATATTTTCCGACTGACTTCACTTATGTGGGGGCTCCATGACAAGAACCGATCCATATAGATCCCCAAGTTTTTGACTTTGTCACTATATGGAATAATGGAACCATCGCAAAAGATAACGGGTAGATGTTGCCTGTTTATTAATGAGTTCATCCTTTGACTACCGATGATAATTATTTGAGTGTTTGAAGGATTTACTCTTAACCCGTAATTTCTACTCCAGGTACATATTTGTTTCAAATCCTGGTTGATGTCATGGATAGCTTCAGTCAGGTTATCCGGGTCAGCTTTAGAGTAAATTTGGAGATCATCTGCATATAGGTGGTAGGAAGAAAGGAGTCGATCAGTGATTGAGTTGATAAAAACTGAGAAAAGTAGTGGGGATAATACGCCGCCCTGAGGCACGCCCGCAGATGTAGTGCACCAAGAGGAATACATGTTTTCAATAGAAGCACGCTGCTGGCGACCATACAGGTAACTATGAAACAAGTCAATTGCTGATGGAGATATGTTAAGAGAGCGTAATATAGCAAGCAAGACATCAAAGTCGACGGTGTTAAAAGCATTACTGAAGTCCAGCAAGGCAAGGACCGTCAACTTTCCGTCTTCCATGTTAGATCTGATGTCCTCCGTAATATGAATAAGGGTTGAGGTTGTACTGTGGCCGGGACGGAAACCTGATTGAAAAGGATTAAGGAGACAATTTCTAGTAAGGAAGGAGCTCAATTGAGCGTGGATTTTTTTTTTATTTTTTTATGCGATAGGAGGCAAACGAGCAGACGGGCCGGGCCACCTGATGGCAAGTGACTACCGCCGCCCATGGACACCCGCAACTCAAGAGTCACAAGTGCGTTGCCGGCCTTTTAGGTAGAGGTACGCTCTCTTCTTGAAGGTTTGAAGGTCGTATCGGTTCGGAAATACGGCAGGCGACAATTTGTTTCATAAGCTGGTTGTGCGAGGCAAAAAGCTTCTGGAGAAGCGCACAGTGGTGGAGTGCCAATCGTCCAGGTGATGGGGATGGATATTTTGTCGCGTAGGACGATGGCGGAAACCAGCAGCCGGTATAAGTCCGAACAATTCCTCTGAACACTCCCCATGATACAAGCGATAGAGGATGCAGAGTGAAGCTACATCGCTACGCAACGCCAAGGTGTCAAGTCGATCAGAAATATCTTGGCAGTCGATGATGCGAGTCGCTCTCCGTTGAATGCGGTCAAGAGGCAGAAGTTGGTACTGGGGTGCACCTGCATAGAGATGAGAACAGTATTCCATGTGCAGCCGAACCTGCGCCTTATAAAGTTGCAGGCGGTGGGCCGGAGTAAAATACTGTCTCGATCTGTTTAGCACACCAAGCTTCTTCGAGGCTAATATGGCCTTACTCTCTAAGTGACCGCGAAACTGGACTTCGCTTGATATATCGACGCCAAGGATTCCGATACTGGCTGATGCAGTTAGGGAAGTGCTCTCAAATTGAGGTGATACGACCAATGGCATCTTTTTAGCGGTGAACGCGCAAACCTGTGTCTTCGTGGGGTTAAATTGGACTAGGTTAAGTCGACCCCAATCTGAAACTTTTGATAAAGAAGTTTCGATTTCAGACACAAGTTTGGATCGGCTTTCGATGACGTTTACCCAAGAAATGTTAGCGCGGCCGGTGTAAAGGGCATCACTCGTGCTATCGTCTGCATAGCAATGGATGCTGCTAATCTGCAGCATGTCGTTGATATGCAGAAGAAACAGCGTGGGTGATAGCACACAGCCTTGTGGGACACCAGAATTAACAGACTTCGAGTCGGAGCATGCACCGTCAACAACGACCTTGATGCTTCTGTCTGTAAGAAAACTAAAAAGCGGCGGATAAGCCGCTCAAAGACTTTGGAAAGGAAAGGAAGGATAGATATGGGTCGGTAATCTGAAAAAGAGGAAGGATTACCTTTTTTAGGGAGAGGAGTGATTTGAGCCATTTTCCACGCAGTTGGAAAAACACCTTTGGATACGCAATAATTAAAAATATGGCAAATCACGGGTAGGATTTCATCAAGGATAGGAAGTGTCATATTACGGCTTATATTGTCAGTTCCTACTGCATTTGAGGTTATTGATAAAATGCTCTTCTTGACATCACAAGCAGAAAATTGACTGAAAACTAACGGTGAACAGTCGGGAGTCGGCAGAGAAGAAAGATAATTTATCGTTGCAATTTTAGTAGTTCCTCCAAAATTGGAGGAAGCAGAGAAATATGAATTTAGGGAATTTATATCAATATTCATTGAAACAGTATTAGGGCGCGATTTTCCGACTCCTAGTGACTTCAGAAATTTCCAGACATGACTCGGATCTCCATTTTCAACAGATTTATGGATATGTCGGCGTTGAGCATTCCTACACATCCTATTGCAGTGATTTCGAATATGTACAAATTTTTCCCAGTTCGATGTACTAGGGTGGCTCTTATACCTTGAATGTGCCCTCGCTTTCCTTGTCTGTAGAATCTTGATTTCATCCGTTAACCAATGTGCGGGTAGATGTTTTACTTTTATTTGTAAAATAGGAGCATGTTTGTCATATAAGCCAATTATATTACTAGAAAAATATATAAGTTTTTCGTCAATACATCGAGAGGTGAACAGCTCGCTCCAGTCTATGTTGTCAGCATCTCTGCGAAGATCATCAAGAACCATATCCCGAAAGTTACGGTGTGAAAGTATTTTAGCTTTAGGTTTAGGAGTGCGGATTTGATAGGAAAGGAACAGAAGATCATGGTAGGAAAACGAATCTGCAGAACACTGACCATGTGCAGCGACGTGTTCTAATGAGGAAACGAGTATGAGATCAAGGAGAGATGAATTTCGGTTAGGAAGATTATGTGTTGGATTAAGTGGGAGAATGGATAGATTGTTGGATTTCAGGACAAATCGAAGAGAAGCAGAACGTGAATCGTTTTTAAGTAAGCAGGTGTTAAAATCACCCATGACTATGGTATGTCTGTACAAAGGTGTTAAGTTCTCGATGATTATTTCGAGTGAAGAGAAATAGTCTACTCGTAGCGAAGGACTATATTATATATACACCGAGAAGAATTTTTGAGTGTTGAAGTATGACTTCTACGAAAAGGTGCTCGCCAGCGTTAGTGGGTGGTGGTTGAGATGACATATTAATGATGGAAAATTGAATGTAAGATCGTATGTACATGGCAACTCCGCCGCCCCGTCCACAGGCACGATCGTTCCGTATCAGCTGAAAGCCAGGTAACGAATACGATGTAGTAGATAAGCATGGTTTAAGCCATGTTTCAGATACCAGAATTGAATGGATATTCGCACAGTTAAAGCTTGTCAGCATATCAGAGAAATGAGCTGGAATGCTTTGGGCATTTATGTGAACAACATTAAAGTTCCTGGGAACATCAGAAAATCTAGTTGAAATTGTATCTGCTAGGGCAGGCATACTGGTAAAACTATCATCATCGCTAAATGCCGAGAAATAGTCTTCAGTGTCGCTGTTGGATGCAGATGTTGTCATAGCGAATAATAATAAAAATAAAAATAAAATACTGTATTTCACAGACTAACTATATAAAAATACTTAAATAAAATATATATAAATTTATAAAGCAATTCGAAAAGTAATAATAAATAATTTATGTTACCTTTGACTTCACCAATAACTATATCCGTCTGCCGGTTGTATCTTAACAGAAATAAACTAAATACATTAAAAAACAGGAAAAGAAAAAAAAAAGCCAAAGAACCAAAAAATTAAAACATGAAAAAAAAAACATTTGCAATTATAGTATTTAACTTGCTATTCTATGTTCTGAGTAAAATTATAAGTATATACAATATAATAACTTAGTGCACATCAGTATAAAATTGTAATAATTTTCAGAAAGACAGTTTAATTTAGAATTGAAATAAACAAAACATTAAATGCTAAAAGACTCGTACCCAAAAAATTATGAAGAGCTGAAACTAAACGGAACGCAACCCGTTATGACAGTTTATAACATAATGACCATATAGAGGTTAGTTTATAAATTAAATAATTTAATTGAACAGGGTACATACTTGATCAATATAACATTGTGTTATGTAATAATAGCAAACAGATGGAAAAGAAATAGCACTAGATTAGGGTAGTTTGCAATGCAAGAACTTGAAGAACATGGATATACAATATCAATTTAGGATAACAAATGGCTAAGAGCTTAAAAAAAAAACACTATGACTTGTTACTTTTTAGCAGCACGCCTGGGCTTAGTTGCACCTATTTTAGCTTCAGCAACGGGTTTTACTGGTTCTTCAACTATAGTGGCCAACTCCATAAGCGATGAGACACGTTGTCGTCTATCACCAGGTCCCATGACGAAGACGTTGCCCTGCAGAGTCCAGCATCTGCCTATACCGAGTTTATCACGAGCCGACATAAACAGATCATGTCTCGATTTTGTGAGGAACTCGGAGACAGTGACGCCAGTGCCTTTCAATTTGGTTTTTGTAAACCATACTGCATCGCGAGTCGCCACCTGTTGAAATTTAATAAGTATGGGCCTCGGCTTACTTGTCGATGAGGTGCGGCCCATCCTCTGACTTCTTTTGATGTCTGATGTAGTGAGACCGCTGATCTGAAGTTTTTCAGTGACTAATTTGCTAATTAACAAATCAGTGTCTTCATTCTTCTCTTCCGCTACACCATGAAACAACAACATTTTCCGTCTACTCCGAATCTCCATATTGTCTGCAGAGTGAGCCAGCATTTGCACCTGCTGTTGCACGACACTCAATGCTTGAAGCACAAATTTCTTGAAATTTTTAAACTCTGCTTCAAGACTAGTGGTTGCAGTGCTCGCATCATTTTGCTGCCGATCTCTGGCCTCAAACTCAGCCATACGATTGTTGAACATGATATTCATGTCAGCAATTGATTTCATTAGAGACTCCATATTGCAGCTGAATGTGATAGTGTTAATTAAGGATAATTTAATTGAGGATATAACAATTTCACCGGCAGAAGGTCAAGTCAGGTATGATATAAGTCATTAACTGTGATTAATTTATACTTTAAATGATTTTAATTATATATTAAAGCTGGAGCTAAAAAAGTTCTATGTTCAATCTATGACTACCCTCTACTTATCAAATTTTTATGTAAAACGACAAAAAAATGGTAGTTTGTCTTTAATGTCTTTAACCTAAAAAACTTATACAGACTTCGGTTTTGTACATGTTCTAAATTGACTTTTCTAGGCACAACTAACTTTTCAAAGCCAAGAGTCTCGGTAAACTGTTTTTCCATATAGCAATTATCCATAATTATTCCATGAATCCGTCGTCTAAATTCACCCTTCAATTTGTTCAGAAAACATACAAATCAACTTTTTACTCGGTAAATACGGATTACGAATTTTTGAAGTTACAGACTTAATTATTTATGTTTTCATCGTGGCACTGTATTTCTATACGAGGTTACCATGCCGTAATTAATGAAGAGATCTTCTTGAAAGTTACATTAATTAACATAAATAAAAATGAAATTATTTTCGTTGAAAAACCTTATTACGTATTAATTTAAAGTTCTCATAATAGCCTAAATAGATATTTTACAGAAAAAAGAGGGAAACTTGTTTTTTTTTTGGTTTGTAGTCGTCATTAAAATATCATCCAAAATTTAAGATAAATTAATATTTCGGACAAAATGCGAGTTGTAAGGTATGGTATGGTCTACACGGGCTAATATACGCAACTCGACGTCTCCTGTGCGCCTGTTTAACGTGACAGGGTGAATGGCTGCCACTGCCATCCCAACTCCTCAAGATAATTCAAAATGCGATTAATATAAGCAATTTATATACATATTTCATTTGTAATCATTTAGATCTCCGAGAGTGCGCTTTACAAAAGTAATGGTTGAACAAGTAATAAAATTAAGATATTTCTCGGTATATCAGTATTAGGCTATGCTCAATTGAATGTTATAGATGAATATACGCAAAATTTAAAATCATTAAAAAAAGTGTGATTGCTAAAAACAAGTTCTTTTCAATCGAAAAATGTTTATATCAGATAAAGTTGTTTGGTCAAATGTTTCAATACTTTAATAATTACTGTTTAGAAACCATCACAAAACTAGGGATAAGACCTTCAAGGTACCTTTCCTTTAAACGGTCATATGCTACCATTGACCATTTCTCCGTGTAACTATTTCCTACGAATGAGTATTTCGTCATAAAAACGTTCAGTTCCGCACGGAAATTACAAAGGTTTACAATAAACTGTTATTTGTATTCACAAATACATACATACATACATATACTTTATACATTAAAAGATACAATTTTACATAGAATTACGGCGTGGTATCACGTTTGACATCGTGTACTTGAAATAGTAGGCTTGTGATAAGCGGAGGAATGGACATTAGGCTAATAGTTCCTTCCGAACACTGAACCCTTCGGGTACGGAACTTTACAGCGTAATATAGACGTTTTTGAAGCCCGTTTTTTTGCCCTTATCTAAGTCTTTCGACTACATAATAGGTGTCCAAATTAGACATAGATATGGTAAAACATTTTTAGCCATCTCAAGCTAGTATAATAGACTTCTCCCCCTCCCCCTTCTTCAAAGGTTGTCGTAAAAGGTTGTCATTATACAGTCATACAGTGCCTGAATCTAGCAAGAGGCTGGCCCCCTATTACGTAAGTAACGCAGCACAGAATGGGCCTTTGAAAGTCCTCTGCCTACCTTTTCGGGATACAGGCGTGAGTATGTATATGTATATGTGCTGTAAATATATATTTTGTGTCAACTGATAACCGACAACAACAAAAAAAAAAAATATTTAATAATATTGACATGTCTTTATTAAACTCTTAATTTTGTGATGTCATCAATTTTAATAATACAGATTTATATTTAACTGGATTTCGGTTTAAATCTTACTACTATTATAAACGCGAAACGTTAGATGTATGGATGACAACATCGATAATTCAGTAACAATACTATTAATAATAGCAAATCCGCTAACACTAACATTATTAAATCGGTTGATATCAAGATATTTTTTGAATTTTCTGTAATTAAACGACAACTCCTGCATTAGGAATGAATCCTGCGTCGCTTTTAGTCGCTAAAGTGGGGCTTTTTTATTTAAAACACAACTCCTGCTTTAGACTTACAAACATTCATACTGACACAGAGTCAATTACATTGTCACTTATGTATGTATGTAGCATGGATAACAAAACGGTCATTAAAAAAATTTAGACAATGAATCAGTCAAGTGACATGTTGGTACTAAATATAAATGTAAGTATACTCTATAATTATTTTACTTATAATTCTAGTCATCAAAATTATATATATCTATAAAACTTTACGTACCTAGCATCTCTTTAGCTTTCTTCATACATTTTTGAGACTTTTTCTCGTAGTTCCACTTAAGATTATTACACATTTATACTCAGAGAAAAGACATAATATCATGCAACAGAGAATACAAGGGATAACAAGATTGAACAAGATATAAAGCTTGAATGCAAATGTTACAATCTAGAAACTGCATAATACTTGCTGCGTACCTTTAAGTGAGTGTGTACACTTATTTCAATCAATATAAAAATGACCATGGAAGGCTACGCTTTGGCACGAATGGGCCCAACTCGGAGTGGTACCATGGCCGGTTCCACAAAACCGGAGGTCCAACAGCGCTTGCACTGTACTGCAAAGTCAGTGAGGGTACTCGACGCCCAACTCTCGTTGTCCTCTTTTCCCTCTTTTCATCAGATGAGTTGAAAGTCATCATCACCCTATAAGGTGGTCAGCGCACTGACAATCTTAGAGGGTGATTGATAACTTGCGACTCTTTAGTTGAGGTGTCAATGCGCGGCGGTTGTCACTTACAGGTGACACTCAAGTGTACTTCTGCTCTTTACCCACCTAAACCATAAAACTAAGAATGATTACTACCTTAATGAGTATTTTTATTTCAAACAAAATATACTAACTTTTAAAGTATTTACACTTCAATATAATTATACAGTTTTATCAATACTTTGTTTCAATCAGCTTGGAATTCCTGACATATTTCTTTAAGTACATATTGTTGTTATGTATTCGAGAACATAAAATTCAAAACACAAAAGTTCATATTTCCAGTTCACGGCAAAAAATAAGTAAAATAAGTGAGGTATAAAATTTTTACAGCCTAACTACATTTCACACGCTCGTTGAGCCAATCACGGTCATTCCATTAGGTTGCATCTATTCGTATGTGACACTTAGAAACCTTAACTGTCAGTGAATAAACATACGTGGTTTTACTAGGTTATATTTCACAATATCCTGTTTATATCCAGTGAAAATTATTGTAATGATAAAGTATTTTTTACAACTAGTTTTAAATGTTTCTAAATTTAAAATCATCAATACTTAAACTTCAAGTATAAAAATAAGTCAGTCACAACGTTTGTAGATGGACCAGCTTTTCTTAAAAGGTTAATCACATGTCACACTTTCATTACTATTTTACAAAATTTGTAAGATGAATTGTTTTAACACTAATATTCATGTGTAAGTATTGAACATTAGAAAAATAAATTCCAGTAACTAAATTACTATAAAACTTGTAAAATAATATCGTATGTCACATATGTTTTAATAGCCTTGAGATTAATTTGATATTAAAATCGTCATTCAGAGCATCGTATTAAAGATTTAACATTGAATTAGAGTAGACTAAAACTAACTATACATATAATTACTCCATGTTGAGTCCATTACATTCATAATATAGACCTATGTAGGTATATACATATATTATCGACGTATATATATGCCATCTAGTAGTTATAGATATACTTGAATTTTATGTGATATTTTAATTTCCGAATTGAGTGGACGCAGAACACTTTTATTGAGTTGTATCTTCTGCATTTCGTTATAGATAAATTAAAATTCAACATGTGTACACAATTGATTCTTTATAAATAAATACCATATTCGTCTTAAAATTAAACTTTCATTTACTTTGGCAAATAAGTTATATTACATGTTGTATTTGTATTCTCAGAATAGACAATAAGTAGGAAGGTCAGATAAACCTACTGATTTTGTATTATTATCGCCTGTGGCGATTGATAAAAACGATAAGTATATTGCAAAAAGTACAGTAGTAACAAATCTGAGATCATTATAACATTATGAACTCTTAAAACCGTCTTACAGAGTCGTTATAATATTTCAATTCAATGCACGGGTGATATCATTTGTTTTCGCTATTCTGTCGTGCCTAAATATGCAAAAGTGAAATACAAATTTCAAACATTTCATTGTTACGTTTACTGATTCGAGAAATTTAAATATAAAGGGTTGAAATAACGGTTGACATTAATATTAATGTTTCTTTGAAGTGACATACATATCTACAAAATATCTTCTATATTTCGACTCAAAGTAATATCCATAGGATCTTAATGTAATAAATATAATGCAAAGACTAATAGAAAGCTTTACAGTAGTCAGGACAGAAATGATGAATAAATATATTTAAAATGAGTTTTATATTTATACATAGTAAGTTAGCGATAAATATACACCGATAGTTTAATAAAAGTACAAAAAGAATTAAATTATATTTCTTCTGTTGTTTTCATTCTATAAAATAATATGTCAGTGTAATTATTTTACGAAACTCAGTCATTTGTTTATTGATTAGTATATTGTTTTTACTACACTTCTATTGTTTTCATCAGACAGGTAAGATTGGAAGTGTTGCGTCATCCACCGTCAACTACCTTAGTATGTCGGCGCAAGGTCT
The DNA here is from genome assembly GCA_947561695.1 of Tyria jacobaeae. Classification (NCBI taxonomy): domain Eukaryota; kingdom Metazoa; phylum Arthropoda; class Insecta; order Lepidoptera; family Erebidae; genus Tyria; species Tyria jacobaeae. Next base: position 8,687,097 of record OX387208.1, on the reverse strand, counting down.
AGTAAGTTGTGATGCTTTTGTAGAGTTTCTTACCCCTGTACATCTGACATCTTCAAGAAGGGTATCGGAAAATTACTACTGCGCTCCGCACACTAGGCCGCACTTTGGTTAACAGAAATAAAAAATCAAAATAAAAAGTACTTTTACTTTGTGTATACTAGACGGCAATTCTATTTTTGTATAAGGGACATCAAACAGTTACATGCTATAATGATACAAAGAATTTCTTAATCTAGATTAATAAGCAAGTAACCCACACCATTGTCAGTCAGTGTGAAGCAAAACAAACATCTTAAAAGGAAAAATGGAGAAAGAGACTCATGCCTCTTCCCCCCGACATTCTCCAATTCAAAAGCATCTCTTAGAAGCGTACTGAGCAACCATTAGTGACTAGAGGACATTTCTATTTTATCAGTCATCTACTTCAAGCCACCGAAAACGAGCATGAACCGGTAAGTATGTAAGACGATCACGAGGGAAATATATTTTTTATTATATATTTGATAACCATTCGTTTAAACATATTGCTTGAGAGAGAAAATATGTCAGCGTCTGTGAAACGAGTATTATAACTCTCAACAATGCGGCTAAGAGGTGTCCGTTTACCAGCGTTTGTCCTGCACTTGTTTACAAGAAACAATCGCGGCCCTCGAATTTTTTTTTTTCTTTTAAAAGGACAACTTCCGCACTAGATTTTTTTTCTGTGTCGCGGGGGACTTTACAAACATTCAAACAACGGACACAAAGAACACCCAGATTCAGAACAAGAATTTGAGGATTACACAAAGTGTTGTCCCGTACGGGGATCGAACCCACAACACTCGGCGCGGTAGTATATACATATATGCATGGCCTGCATCGGAGAACATCTCTCGCTACCGGCCATCATACGCTCCATGTCCGGCAGTGACAGAAGAATTAACCGCAACCTTCTATGAGGATGCCACCTCTTAGAAGGAGGTGGTGGAGCAGGACTGAACGGGTTTTCCCCTCCAAAACATATAGCACATCGTCTGGTTTCATATGGTTCGATCCCGACACAGTGTTCCTCCGAAAACCCCCGTGGGATGACGGCACGTGGGGGTTTCCATACGCAAAAAAAAAGTTAATTATTTATGTAAAACCGATTGTATTTTATTTATTTATTTATCTCTTTATTGTACACCATACAAGTAATGGTGATTTCTTCCAGATAACCTTTATACGGATATTATGACATCAAATTAGGGGTAGTCTAAGGTGTACTATTCTAACAACATGAATATATATATTTTATTATTTTTTATAATATTTTACCTGTTGACTAAAAATTTTGATACTCTAATGAGTATCAAAATTCTTAGTCAACATCACGAGAAATTTCAAAACCACGAGAGATTTCCAGGCCGATAAATATAATTAAGAAAATTCATATTTCAACACGCTGAAAACTAACACTTCGTATTATTGACATATAAACTATATTTTTGCAAATAAAAGAAACATCTTCAAAAACCTGTCCACCTGTTTTCGTACAACAACATAATAATATAAAATTACAATTATTCGAACTAAATGAAATACATTATGTAGACGGGAAGCGTAGCGTTGGTCATATAATTTTCATAATCTATCAGCTAATCAAATTTCTTTGGCCATCGATTCCCTGAACGTCTAATAACTGAAATTAATTTGAGAGAATGGATCTACTTCATTTTTGTAATTTTCTGACAATATAAAATATTTATTTAATTTTATGGAAATGATTTTCAGGGATGAAATATCGATACATTTGTTTTGTTAGATAAATGATGGAGGCACCTTTTTTAAGGTTGCTCTCAGTTGTGATAATCTCTGTCCTATTTAATTAATATGTAATAAGAAACATGTTTTATTTTTTGTAAGTAACTTATATATATAAATATATAATAAATGTAAAAGTTACGTTAGGGGAGTATAGTATTGAATGTTGTCTTAATCACTTGCAGTTTTATTATCATGGCAAAATCGACGCACTTTTATTTCAATTACAAATCGTGATTAGACAATATTAGTGTTTAATCAAGGAAACTTGTCAGTCAGTTTTGGTACTTGTAAATAACACTGTAATTCTACTAATGTACTGTAACAGCCTTGCCATCCTTTGTCTATCACTAACCTTTAGTCAATTTTAAGCTGGCAGATGATTGACATAGAAATTGACTGTTAAAGGACTGAGTATAGTTCCATTTTGGAGACTAAGTTCAAAGTAATTATCTTTTCGTGATTATATTACACGAAAACAGGGGTACAACCGAAATAATGTTTATATAATAGATATTTCTGTCCCTTAATGCAACAAACATCTAATAAAATATCTTACTTATATTAAAACACATCACGCAGTTAAGGGGTTTTTCTTAAGTAAAATAAAGATATTGGTTGTGACGTATTTGGAAATATGTATAGTTTATATTTGCATTATTTGTAAATTATGTTCTTTCTTTACCTTAAACGAAAAAAGTGAAGTTACCGTCAATATCGCCCATCTTACTGTACCTTCAATTTTGAGTCAATCAATCGATGGTAAACCCATTTACCCTTGAGAAATTAATCTGTTAATTCCAGAAATACCTGCACCGACACAAAATGATTTGGGAATGCTTGTCACCGCATAGTTATGAAATTGAATGATATTCAATGGGGTATTTGCGAAAATGATTAAAGGTGGTGTCCAATTTGAATAGGGAGAGACAAAAGTCATTTAAATCTTTAAATGTTTTGATCTAAAGGTTGTTTCTTTTTTATTTTTGACAATTTAAATGATCATGAAAGTGGTTCAAAGAAATCGATTTTTGATTCTTTAGCGAAGAATCTTATAACGTCGTTTTGACAAACTTTTTAACACAAAAATACAAGTCTGTCAGAAATATAAAAAAGTTGATTGGTTTTGTAACTGATTATATATTCTACCAGAATACATTTAATAACAACCACAATCACCTAATGATATTCAGAACAATTATCACAACTTATTTTGTATGAGTAATATTATAATAACAATATCTACCATTACAATAAGATCTCGTTATCTGCGTTTGCCTTGCGGTAATACTCAGCACTCTCGCGAGCCGCAATGTACAGTAAGGAAAGCTATCGTTAATTTTTCTTCTCCCAGTTGCACTTAAAGCCTCTTCTTTAAGCTTCAATACCACGATTACAAATTTACTCGTATGGGTGTCAAGACGTGTCACCCTCCACTCAAAATGAAATTGGAATCGTATTCCGAATGTCGTATTCGTAGCACGGGAATTGAGTTAGATATGAAATTTAATTTGAACAACTTAGAACGAATTTAGCGTATACATACTTTTGACAACCCTGTATAACTTAATCATGTTTATTGATTACGTATTTGTTAAACTCATGATGGAAAACCGTTTAAGCGAAAGGAGGTGAAAGTAACATTTGCAAGGTTGAAGAAATGTAAATAAAATGGGAAACAGTCTTGAACTTGCGGCTGTTGAGAAACCTTGCCAAGGTTGCTGTATTAAGATAATTATCCACTGTTATTAAATTTAAAATTGCAGAAAAGCTTTCGGTGCCAGTATATTTTTTATATCTATACTTTATGCACAATATGTGTCAAAGGTGGACTTAATGCCGTAGGCATTTTCTACCAGCCGACAAAACAAGGTAGATGCACAGAGGTTAAGAGGTATAAGTAATCGTAAGTAAATATATTTTTATAATAAAATATTGTGCTAGTACCAGGAGTACTTTATTGTATACATGCTAATATAATATTATACATACACATGTACATATACAATAAGCAATAATGATGCTATTACTTATAATACGTAAATATTCATAAATACATGTATATACATATAATATATATTATAAATTCGTGAAGGAAAATTAAGATTTCAAGGAGTCTGATAAGGCACGTTTCCGTAACATATATTTAAAAGAAATCCGAGTTTTGGCCATCCTGATCTCGAGAGGGTGCGCGTTCCATAGAAGTCAAGTCAGTATGTCAAACTCCCAGCAATTAAAGTTTAGTATTTAACCCGGGTGCTCATTAGACCAGCTACTCTCTACTCGCGTGTGATATTGGCGCTCTTTGAGAGAAGCCTCTGAATATCAGGGAGTACTACTGAAATGCGAAACCCATTACATGTATTCTTGATGGACTCAATATTATCTTCTGTAAGTTCATTCCATTCACATGTCTTTACAAAGTTAGATTTGTTTCTTAAGGATTTACGCTAAGAAAATAAGTAAAAAAATAAACTATGTTTAAAGCAAATGTATCGCGCTTGTTCCTGGAACCATCCCTTCTTGGGTATACCCAGGTCCGTTGCAATAGACCTATTTGTAATGGTACAATGTGTGGTTTTAGTCGATTCGGTTCCGATATTCCATTTCACCGTCAGCTCCTGTGAGGACATGACCCGTGGGAGTTTCCACGTGAAAAAAATAAGAATAAAAACAAAAGGTGTATTGCTCTTAGATCAAGAGGAGTACCAATAGGTGTTATTTGTTTTTGACACAGTTTAATGAAACGAATATTGAATGTTTTGCATTAATTAGAATAGACAAGTGTCAACAACTCTAATATAAAGTTGTAAATTTAATTTTTTATAAATGCAGTTATCGAATACAAGCCAACATTGTAATTTTAGTCTCATCCATGTAGATTTGTACACTAAAACGCCTTTTGTGTCACTACAAACTGGTGTAACAGTTTCAATTTTATATTCTTTATCATACGGCTAGTAAGTACTTCGCGGCATTCATTTAACTTTATATGCTACACCTAACGCAGACACAAATTTTGGGGCCTGCTTAAACATTCTGTCTTTAACGACAAACAGCTAATGAGTAAAAGTAAAATCAATTTGGAGGGTCATTAGTGTTCATCCCTCTCTAATTACTGGTCTTGGAATTTCCGGAGGAATCCTTAAGCATGATCTCATTTAACGAGTGACGAGGGAAGGGAATGAAATGTTGGCATTTACTTGACGCTTCATTTCACAACTCGAGGCTATTTCATGGAAGTAAAGAGGTGTTCCAAGAAATTTAAACTTGTGTTATTACACCAGGTTATTTGAACGTATTAGGGTTGCGCTTCGGGATTGCAAGGATATGGAATTATTTTGAAACAATGATTTGATTTGGTGATTGAATTTTGATCAAATTATTGATTAGTCTGTATTAAGTAATACGACCGGTAGGTGTTATCTTACAATGTAAATTGAATTCATATAATGTAATTTTCCTTTAAGGTGCATTCTCGGGTCATAATATTACAATATTCTCTTGAACAATAAGACGCTTGTTTTTTTTTTCCAAAATCGGTTATGATTATAGCAATCATAGGTATATCTGAATTGTAAAGAGAAGTCAGTCAAACTAAGCCAGTCGTGGAGCTAGTTCCCTGTTCCAGTACATGGATCCTATGGAAAAGAACATACTTGAAACGCCAAGGACACTCTTTTTAAAATATTTTAGTAAGTCGTAAGTTTGTCTTGCCTTCTCCTGACAGCAAATAGAAATCGCAAAGGGTCAGGGAGCATTGATTCACATAAAAGTATACAGTGGAAGATAAATTAGTGAACCCTGAACATAATATTCATTAAATTTAATTCAACTTTTTTTCTGTCAGCTAACATTTACAGAATTCATACCATCGTGTTTAAATATTCAAAAGTATGCGAGGTATATGTAGTTTACTGGCAAAATGATGTATACATATTTTTTGTCACCATTTTTTTTTTGGAAGAACTATAATATTCCTAACGCCTACAATGTTTGTAGGTTTCCCGACTAAGACAAATAATTATGTGATAAGCACGTTCATATGTTCTGTTTGTGGGTATTAGTGTTGGTAAGTTTACTGTCATATGTATGTATTATAAAAATATGTGTATGTTTATTAGCAGTCTGGCTACCAGAGTACTAGCTTAGCTAAGAATAGATTCAGACGGCCGTGTGTTAGATGTCTCAAGTTATTTTTATTTCATTGTTAGTTCTTACACCCTTTAACTCATCTAAACTTATTATATTCAGTATAATACGAGTATACTTAGTATAATTCTTATATTCAAGAGAGGCTCACGTAACCATTTTTTATCTTTTAGAGTTTTTGCTATTCTCATTTAAAAACAAAAATAAGAAATAATATTTACGAAAACAAGTGTGAGGTCCAGCTGCCACAAATACTTTTGAATGATTAATGCAAAAATGTTAAGCCTCCCATATCTTAAAAAACAGTACATATGGAATCTATATACCATATATCGTTGCGAAGATCAAACAATAGTAACGCGTGTAAAACTGTTACTTAACAAGAACTAGTTATACTGGAAAATGACGTCATCACACTAATACAATTCTCCATACATGAGAAGCCTATATATATATAACATAATTCCCATATTACCAGTGTAGGAGTTGTCCCCATGCTGTTTTATTGCTTTCATGGATACTGCTCCACTTTTACAAATCATAACGAAATGTTAAGTATCGTATATAGTATAAAAACCATAAATGTAACTGGATTTCAATTTTTGGACCTCAGCTTACTGACGAACGAATTTTTAAGCTTAAGAATATTCAGAATATTAGTACAAAACTGTAACTTACTTCGGCTGCGTTTTACTTGAGATTAACAAAATGTACTGTAGTGTATCTACACTCTTTCATTTGGATTTAATCATTTGAAGATATAAGTTAATTTAATAGATTGATAAGTAGACTATGTTACGTTGTCAGAATCTAAATTAACTTGATATCTTCTGTATAAATGAAAAAAAAAAATGCTAAAATAAAATTAGTTGTTTCGATATTGACGACTGACAGCGTAACATTCAATTTGTTCAAAGAGAATAGTATCTATGAGTGTAAAAGGTATTTAAATTGTTAACCTTAAACTCTACGTGAGTTTAATATACCTATATATATATAAGTTTAAGTTTTATCATACCGTACTATGTATGTTTAGTAAGAACTGCATAAAGTGATTTTATAAAAAATATGTACTCGTATTGTAGAGGAGCCTCATTATCACTATACTTACTTTATTATTTCATCATCCGTATAAAAAAAATATATTCCTTACCAATTTTAAATATAACGCAGAAAATGTGAGGATCATTATCAAACAAAAAACTTGTATGACAAAACATAAAAGCTTTGAATGATGCAAGTTAATGGTTTCATAAAGAAGGACCAATTTGTGAGGATAAAAGGCCCTGTATTGTCTTTTATGTTCAAGCGATTGAGGCCTTTGGTCTAGTCGCAAGTTACGTAAGAATTTTGAATAACACTCACGTTATATGGCGATATTTTAATATTTTTTTTTTTTTGTAAAACTTAAATTTGTACAAAATGTGTTAATATTAACAATACTTCTGTAGACTCTCACTAATTGCAAATATCAGTAACATGATTATTTTAGTAAACATTTATGTTTACATTTTGCAAATTCTTTTTATACAGTAGGGTAATGATGATTGCTGGAGATGTGAATAACAAGTTGATTTCAATTGATGTACTTTATTAATTTGGAAACGGATAACACAAATACGGAATTCCATTTAGTTTGTACCATCTGTGCTCATAGAATGATTCTTTGCTCATTCTTCACAACAAGAAAGCACAAACACATACATAAAACTATACTTTTTCGTAATGTTGCTTCAAAAGAAGAAATCCCTTGTGTAATTACTTCCATACCGTCACGAAAACGCTAAGATGGTAATTGTTTACAATGTCCAAGTTATATAATCGTCGTTTCGGGAAGTTTTTGTTAAAATTGTATAAAAATAATTCATTAATCAAATTTATCAAGTAAATAATGGAGAGACAATGTTTATGTAATAGTTTATACATGCAAACAGTAATCTTAATTCAAATGGCTATTATTACCACACAAAGCAATACTCTTAACCCAAATGGGTTAAAATTACTCTTAGTCTGTGTGTAACAGCAACATCAGAAGATGTGAGTGTGGTGAAAATTTCAACTTCATAACTCAACATTATATTACAGTAGCTGTTCCACAATTTAGTGTGTGTGCAAATTTTAAACCGTTTATTTTACTTATATTAATAGTAGTAGTATGTGTTACTCCCGACTACATTCTTTTTTTGTCCCATATTTCTGACTTGATAGTGTAATAAGAATTCATCCAAACTTTGTCATCCATAATGGTAGTAAGATTAAACCTACAATAAACTACATATTCTGATCGTTTCTTCGTACCCTCGTTATAGATCGCTTAAAAACCCTATACATATAATAGTCCTGAAGTCTTGTAACATTAATTCTGGAGTAAGATGTACTTTAAAATTTTTATTTTTTATGAAATATATATATAAAATTGAAAAAATAATACCCAGGCGATTTACTTGCTTGAACATTCCGCAGATGTGGACAGCTCATTGCATTGCATTAATGATTAATATTTTATTTGGTAATTAATCAATTCTTTTGCTATATAACTTGTTTAACCATCAGGTAGTTTGAAGATTTTTTGGTTGTGCTAGACCAGTTTTCGATGGCCAACGAGACCAAGGCTAGAAAAACTACCACCGTCTTAATATATCATAAATCGTGTCTATCGTAGACACGTAAGATAGATAAGTACAAAAATCTTTAATAAAATGTGTTGTAGTAGTAGTAACAATGTGTTGTGTTGAAGTATTTGAAGCTCAGCATTCGCCATCTATATATAAAAAAAGAACCTAAATTTTATTTCCAATGCACATATTTTATCTAGCATTAGGTACATGAAAAAGATACAAATTATATGTATGTACCTGAGTATATTCTGACACACTATATGTAGTCATAGTAAAAATATTACGTTATGACCTAGTTGGTTTAATTCCAATCAATATCACAAATGCAGTGCTATATTGATTTTTTGTAATTATTGACTACAGAATGAAACAAAGCTCGCCAGCTTTATATTCATTGTATTTACAATTCTAAATAAATTACTACTTACTTTAAAGACAGTACAGTATTCGAATACAGTTTATCAGTATGCGTTCGTTCGTTCGTTTCTAGTTTGGCTAAACGTAAACCTAAAACGTCTTCTACATAAAACATTTTTTTAACGTAAACAGATAAATACTTCTATGTGTCCAATTGAATCAAATCTTACCATTAACCCTTACCATTCTTCATAACAATTCTTACCATTTAGGACTTTAAATTAAAAATGTAACTATTCTAAAACATGTTACTAATTTTACATCGTTATATGAATACATCACCGATCAAACTACCTTAAGTTTTGGTTATGAGTGTGACTGACTATAACTGTAAAAAAGTTATTGCACCTAATAAACAAAAGTAACAAATCAAACATAAATAGAAACAGTTAACCTATATATCTAACAGATATACCACAGATATCTCTATACTTTACATACCAAATTCTAGCATTGTTAACATTTGTTATTCGTAACTATTAACATAAAGTGCCTACATTAGTTCACCTCGTCCCTCTTTGAAGGGACGATTACTCCCTACTATGTAATGTAAATATTTCCCAGTTTGATGAAAACAGTAGCATATTTAGTTTAGGTACATTAACCTATGTTATGGTGTCATTATCTTTCGTAAATATGTAGAAGGACCGGTAGTTTCAGCCTGTGCCATAAGAAGAATTTTGTAGAATTACGATGTTAAGTTTTCCCAAATTCTGCGAAATGTGGTCTGCGAAACAAATGCTGTTTTACGCAATGTGTTTACGCTTAATGCATGAACGATTACTATTAAAGGACTTTGATGAAATTTTCGCATTCAGGGTCGGCCTTCCCCCTTTGAAGGAGTACCTTAAAAGGTCATCAGCACTTTCAACTCTTGAGATGCAGGGCGCTGATGAGATTAGGTGAAATGTCTCCTCGTTTGCCCCTATGAAATAAAAAATCTGAGATGTATTTAAACCTACTTTGACGTTTTTGTTATACGTGAAAAGAGGTTTTGTACTACTGCTTGGAGTCACCTAAAAGTCACAAATATATGTATCTATAAGTGTGCACATATATCCCTTACTATTTCAGATGTTAGATAGAAGGGTGGGGATGAAGGCCCTCTATATATTGGCAATTCATTTGATAAAATAATCATAAGCAATTTTTACATAGAAAATAGACATACAAGCTGTTCTAGTATAATCAAAGAGTATGTCCAAGTGCTGGTGTACTTTGGTAACAGGTCTGCTGATAAACATCATTATCCCTATATATACAATATTATAAATGTGAATGTGAGTTTGTTTGTTACGCCTTCCCGCCGATACTGCTCAACAGATTTTTGACTTGAAAAAAAAATTTAAAGTGTAGAAACTTTAACGCCATCTATATTAAAAGGATTCAATGCGAGGGAAGCCGCGGGTAAAAGCTAGCTTATATATTTTTAAATACATACACATTATACATAAATTACACCTGATCAATTCGCAAGCCTAATTGCTAACGGAATATACGGTAGCCAGAGGGCACGAACCATATTTAATCAAAACTAACCGTCGTCACTAAAGGTAGCAGATGCTAGGGATGTCCTATGTTCATGACATCTCATACAATTTATGATGAACCCTTTACTCGGCATTCATTTGAACCAGCCACAACACTCACAAGCAGGCGACCCTTGATTGCTCTCCGTCGACGCCAACCTGACATGCCATTACTTGTTTTACGACATTTCGTTCAGAGTTATTACATTTTTAACCGCTTATGAAGTTCAACTTGTACTCTAAAAAATATCAACAACTAATATAAAAAAAACAGCAACTTAATCACATAGAGAGTTGTGTACGTTTTTATATTTATCTTCGAAGTTTTCATGATATAAACCTGCTTATGACATATACATATAAGAAAGAGCAAAATCGTATATTTATCAACTGTAACATTCTTTAAAAATATTGTATTCGAAGTCTTAATATGATACGATGCTACATCATACAATAGGGTTGGAAGTTGTAATCTCGTCCCACAATAAAAGCGACGACCTTTTTGCTTTAAAGAAACCTATAATAATTTGGATCAAATATAGCAAAATGTAGGGATGTCTTTTTTTAAATATAATTTACCATATATAAAATATCTTATAACTAATATAATACATAGGTATACTTGCGTGTTAAATAATATAATGTCTTAAGGCATCAAACTAGGGCAACGTGTGTTCAACCATTTTGTAACTAAAATCAAATGTTAATTAAGAACAGAAAGCGTAATAAATAACTATGTCAAATTATATATATACAGACATATGTATATGTATAACTAATAGGAACATCACGTGTTCAGATACTAAAGAAAATACTAACTTATACTCATACTTTGGCTTTGAGTAAACCATAAAAATAAATCGTAAATACCGAACGACACACAATGCTTTAACATAATGCAAAAAAATACATTGTATAACATTGTGTTTTAGCGTAACCTAGTTAGAAGTTAAGTACAATAGTTAAGTACAATTTTTAAATAAATTGATTCAATCAAATTAACGGATATGTGTATAAATTAACTTATCAGTGCATGATATAAACAGATTATTTTATTCATAAAATTTGTTAATAAACAGATATACTACATGTCTATGAACAAATTTTACGTAACATAAGTAAGCGATGGCTGATCCTACTTAGTTTTTGCAATTTGCTGAAGATTGCAATGGCGATAAAGACAAGCAGTGAAACACCGGTTTTTAATTTATTAGAGTCTGCAAGACCCCTTCGCCAACAAGTGCGATGGATATCCATAAAGAACTTTCACCCCATTACGAAAACAAAAAGTTTTCGTGGTAACCTTTACATGGCTTGCATTCAAACTTTGGCTCCCATCCTTACTAATAATACCAGCGAATATTCCATAATGTTTCCACAGCTAACATTTCTTATATTTTTATTATTTTAATATAAAACTATAATAACAGTAAAAGCTTATAGATGTGAAATAAATAAGACAATTGCAAATATATTTTTTATATTCGACTTTTTCAAGTCAAAAGCATCAAATCGGCTTTTGTAGTTTTTTTTTTTTTTTATGCGATATCGTTTTTATGCAAACGAGCAGACGGTTCACCTGATGGAAAGTGACTACCGCCGCCCATGGACCCCCGCAACTCAAGAGTCACAAGTGCGTTGCCGGCCTTTTAGGTAGGAGTACGCTCTTTTTTTTTTGAAGGTTTGAGGTTTGAGGTCGTATCGCTTCGGAAATACGGCAGGAGACAATTTGTTCCATAATCTGGTTGTGCGTGGCAAAAAGTTTTCTGGAGAAGCTCACAGTGGTGGAGTGCCAATCGTCCAGGTGATGGGGATGGATATTTTGTTGCGTAGGACGATGGTGGAAACCAGCAGCAGGTATAAGTCCGAACAATTCCTCTGAACACTCCCCATGATACAAGCGATAGAGGATGCAGAGTGAAGCTACATGGCCAAGGTGTCAAGTCGATCAGAAATATCTTGGCAGTCGATGATGCGAGTCGATCAAATACTGTCTCGATCTGTTTAGCACACCAAGCTTCTTCGAGGCTAATATGGCCTTACTCTCTAAGTGACCGCGAAACTGGACTTCGCTTGATATATCGACGCCAAGGATTCCGATACTGGCTGATGCAGTTAGGGAAGTGCTCTCAAATTGAGGTGATACGACCAATTGCATCTTTTTAGCGCTGAACGCGCAAACCTGTATCTTCGTGGGGTTAAACTGGACTAGGTTAAGTCGACCCCAATCTGAAACTTTTGATAAAGAAGTTTCGATTTCAGACACAAGTTTGCGCGTTAGCGCGGCCGGTGTAAAGGGCATCACTCGTGCTATCGTCTGCATAGCAATACATGCTGCAGCATGTCATGGATATGCAGAAGAAACAGCGTGGGTGATAGCACACAGGCTTGTGGGACACCAGAATTAACAGACTTGGAGTCGGAGCATGCACCGTCAACAACGACCTGATGCTTCTGTCTGTAAGAAAACTGGTGAGCCAATTATACAGTTTCTCAGGAAGCCCATAGGAAGGAAGCTTCGCAAGGAGCGCTTTGTGCCAGACCCGATCGAAGGCCTTCGCCACGTCCAAACTTACGGCCAACGCTTCCCCCTTGGTCTCGATCGCCTGTGCCCACCGGTGAGTCAAGTAAACAAGAAGATCACCTGCTGAGCGACCCCGACGGAAGCCGTATTGTCGATCATAGAGGAGCTGGTGGTCTTCTGAGTACCGGAGGAGCTGGCAGTTAACAATGGATTGCATTATCTTGGAGAACAAGGAGGTGATGGCTATGGGTCTGTAGTTGGACGGATCCGAGCGACGATCTCCTTTTTTAGGGATTGGGTGCACTAGAGCTGTCTTCCATGAGTTCGGGACTACGCCAAGAGAGTAGGAAAGCCGATAAAGGCGCGTTAAAACCGGTGCCAACTCTGTAGCACACGTCTTCAGCACGATAGGGGAGATTCTATCGGGCACTCTCGACTTAAGATCGTCTGCCCTTTGTGTAAACCGGACTTCCGGCATGCTGCTCTCGCACTACCGTATGGTCGGCGGTGTGTTTCCCCCGTCATCCAGGGTCGAGTCCAGGGACGCAAAGAGTTTGAACAGAAGTTTATCTCCTATGTGCAGAGGGAGGATGCACGAATTCCGGAAGGGAGACTCACTAGTCTCTCGCCAATTCTGCCGATGTGAGCCGACTTCGCCCCAGCAATTACTCTTTTGAGGGACCTGGAGGCAAAGTTAAATTGCTTCTTTAATGTGCTGGTCTTTACATCCCGTGCTGTCGCTGCATTATCCCATGCTTGGTAACATTCCTGCTTTCGGCGGGACGCCGCTTTGCAGATTCGACCAAACCAGGGCTGGGACTTGCCACCTGTGGGAATCAGGGAGAATGGAATGAAAAGTTCCATACCCTGAAGCACAACATCCGCGACAGAGTCGGCAACGACATTGGGATCATCCGGCGAGAAGCAAACCTCCATGGGTAGGATGCAAAGAATGTTCGCATTCATTCCCAGACTGCTGACCTATAGTGCCATACGCGGAGACTGCCTATAACTCGCGGCCGCAGCGAGTGAACGAGTGGCACTATACTCCTAATCAGGCAATGGTCCGAAGAGCCAAGAGGGGCCTCAACAGATACTTTGTAGCCATCAGGATGTGAGGTCAGCAGAAGATCCAACAGTGAAGGCACGTGGCTTTGTGCATCTACGATTGCTACCAGTTGCTACCAGCTGCGTCAAGCCATATGCCAAGGCAAAATCGTGAACAGATCTTTCCGCATGATCGGTTCCGCGCGAACCAAGCCATTCGGCGTGATGGGCGTTAAAGTCGCCAATAATCACGATCTCTGCGGATGGGACCTGCTGGAGCACTGAGTCTGTAGCCATTTGGACGTGGTCGATGAGTCGGTCCATTTCGGCATCACCGCTATAGGACCTGTAGAGGCATACGTAGATGCAGGGATGGTCGTCGCAGTCTACACGTAGCCATAAGATGGAGAGGTCCCTACCTTCAAGATTGCCGAGGCGGCGAGAAGTGATATCATCTCTAACGTACACGCATACACCAGCCTTAGGAACAAAGGAGTGTTCCAGTCCGTACCCAGGATAGCAGAGGTAGGATGTGTCCGCTGGAGATGATATCTACGTCTCGGTTAAAAAGAGCAAGGCCGCCTTTGCAGTCTCAAGGTGGTGGTGGACAGTGTCGAGGTTAGAATGTAAGCCCCTGATGTTACAAAAATCCACGGTAAACGTGACAGGGGGTGCCATGGTATGCCTTCTCTTGCCCCGACTAGATTTTGAGAGCGCAGTTGAACCCCCCCAGAGTACGAGGGGCAGCCTGGGCGTCCACGCTCAGGTATAATCCGTACTGAGGGTGGACGTCCAGGGGGGGATTCTCCAACGCTAGCACTGGTACCCCCCTGGGGTATCCTTTTTGCTAACAACAAACAGCGCTATCATTAGGGGGGGTGGGGGATTTTGGGCCACCGGAGATCTCACTCATTTCGGGGAAATGTAACGCAAGCGTTACTTCACAACCGGTTTTCTGTAAGGCACGCACCGGTCGAGCCGGCCCATTTGAACAGTTTCCAAGTAACAAGCATTAGAGCAATATAATTGCACTTCATCACATCACAATCACAGTTCTGACGAGTTGCTTTAAACAACAATTTAACTTTCATTCATTACATACTAATCTCCATCCATGTAAAATAAATGTGCAGTGTTCTAATAAACCTACCTCTAAACCGTCAAGTTTTCTTTTAATGTAAATAAATACTAATATTTTGTTAATCTTCAAATATTGAACAAATTTATTTTATGACAAATGGTTTTACGAGAGTCAAATAATTTATTTTTCAGGAAGTAATTGCTCAATTTATACATTTGTGTGTGTTATAGGGCTTGGATTTCCCGGCATCAACCCGTGTCGTTATTGTGTGCGACCCTAGTCTGCTTGAGCTATTGCTTATACTTTCGCATCCGTTCGTATAAGCTACATCTCTTTCCTTCTCTTTTTTATCCTCGCTTTTCCTTTGAATAAGAATTTTTCCAAATTGCCAAAATGCTTCCTGGAAAATAAAGGGATTATATTAGCTATACATAAACCAATCTATTGCCTTTATATGATTATTTACACTGTATCGTAAAGTGGAAACATGGATAAACAAAATAAGTAGCTCTAACACTAGCTTACCTCAATTTCGTTTCAATTTGGTGACGTTTGTAGAGGTTTCAAAACACTAATCATTTATTCACTTTCCTCACACTCAGGTAAAGTAATTAAGAAAAATCAATGATGTACTCTTATCCTTAGTAATGGCAGTCTATATGGTTCCATTATTTCATTAGCTAGGCGCTGTTCCAGATTAATAAAATCTTTACAGATGTCGATAGAAAATTTCTCGAGATTGCTCTTCCATTTTAGTATTATTACATTGTATCAAGATTCGAATAAAAAAATCAACATAACTTTTAGTTTTTCAGTTGTTATTTGTAATTAAGGTTAAAGCTAACGACGACTTACACGTATATGTCAGCAAATAATATATGTTAACTTTATACGCTAGCCAACATTGATAAGGTAACAAAACGATTACTTACTTTTAATACTGCATGCATATGTATCAATACACACAGTCTTAAGAAGTAAGTAATTGTATTTAAGTTTCCATGACGTATGAGGTATGTGTAAGCAACCACCGATCTAGGTATTGTTCTAGAATAGCAGTACATTTAATACCGCACCATTTTGTGATTAATAGTATATATATGTCGTTGCTAGAACGATAAATCATGGTTTCTCGTGATTATAATATTTATTTTTCTCGACTTTGGCTCGGTGTGGTTTTTATTATCTCCTACTGAATGCTTGAATCTCATCGATACTGAAATATTTATAAAAAATAACTTAAATAGATAACAGACAGGATGGATCTATTTCGAAAATATATGTAGTTAACTAGCTAGCTAGCTAGCTTTTAGAGCTAATTTATCATCAATTTTATTAATATTATAAATGCGAATGTTTGACAAAAGAATAGATTATGGTCTTGAATAGCACACTTAGGCTTCTCATTACACGATAAAAAAGTACGGTTAAAATTTCACGTGAATGAAGTCACGAACAACAACTAATAGATTATAATCCACTAAAAGTATGGCTGACTATTCTTTTATTTTCTTGGCATTTGGATATACCTATTGTTTGACACTTACTGCGTCATATAATCGTGGTCATCGCCATTCACACTTGTCATTTTCTCACTTCATTAGGTGCGGCCTATCATACCTCGGACATTGTCTGACGTACGATCAATAGAACCATATTGCTCAATAATGTATTGTCCGACTGACCAGATCCATAATGGACATAAAAAGACACATATTTGTTCTGATAAAAGACAAACTGTAAACATTATTTTAATACAAACAATAAATAAAAATAAGAAAAATAAGTAAATATAAATTACATTGATATTTATACCCTTACATCCCAAAGTGGTCCAGGTTGCAACTTGCAAGCGCCGGCGCTGCCGCTGCCGCCACCGCCTTCCGCCACGACGACGAAATACCACTTATAGTGTCTATGCTTGCAATCTTGCATGAACTTGTTTGATTCTTCATCAATATAAATACGAATGCCAAGGATAAACGTTACTCATTTGTTTCTCACTCATTTGTTAGTGTTTGTCAGTGTCGAAAAAGTAAGTATTTACATTACAATTACATCGGTTCAGCCGTATTCATAAAACTCTGTTATGGATCTTAATCCATAACAGAGTTTATGAAGCGATTTATTGCTTTTAATAATTATAATCAGTTTGCCTTCGGTACCTTGTTTATTTCATTGCAATAATTTATAAGGTAATCCTATTCTGTTAAAATAGCCATATCTTGTTGAGTAAGACCGCCTTATGATTACTAAAACATTTTTTTTTTACTAGCCGGTAGGTGACTGATACGAAACATGGCTGAATCTTAGAAAAAATGACGGCAGTATAGTGTTGATTCTTTAAAAATTGGTTTTCTACCATCAAAGGCAGACAAGCGTTTGCCCATATGCCTTTTATGCAACAAAGTTTTCAAACTTGTCACAGGTAGAATGCCTAGACATGCGTTCAACATTTAATTGCCCTGCATGATGAATTCAAAATCAGTTTTGAAGATATTCTGACAATGGAAATACCACCATTGATCATAAATCCATCTCATGAAACGGAAGTGGAGAATGTGATATTACAGGAGGAGCTTCTCGAGCTTTTTGCACTAATGAGGAGCTGAATGTGAAATTTAAAAGAGGGTATCAAACAATTTGGCTGTAGGCAGAAATACCCGAAAAATATCCTGGATTGTGGGGAATTGCGAGAAAGCTTTTGAAAGCGTTTCCCTCGTCATATGTTGTCGAAAAACGTTTTAGTGGCGTTACAAACCTTTTAACAAAAAAAAAGGAGCAGATTGAATACCACGGAATGGGGAGAGCGATTATTCCTAACGAAACTGAAGCCAAATATATATGAAGTACATCCCTCCCAATAAAAATATGACTACAATCACAAGATTGTCACTGTGGAATAACTTCTACAGTGACTGTTACGTTATTATGGTACATGTTAATTTTATTGCGATGGTTATCATATTACATATGAATAAATACAACACAAATGTACTATTTTTCTTTTTACTTTTAGCACTCCGAATTGGGAGTTTTCTAAATGAAATAAATGTTAATTAATTGGTTAATTCGTTGTTTTTTTTAAACAGCTTCCGCACTGGGATTAATTCCTGTGTCGCGGTTGACTTTACAAACATTCAAACAACGCATAAAAAAAAACACAAACTCAGAACAACAATTTGAGGATTACACAAAGTGTGGGACAACACTGTCTGCGGGGATCGAACCCACAACACTCGGCGCGGCAGCGTAGTGTCAAGGTCACCACTTAAACCGCTACGCCATCCGTGCAGTCTTATTCATGTGCTGAGTAGATGTCAAAAACTTATAGGATGAAACCACTTTTTTGATTGACCAACTTTACTCTTTTGACATCCACTCCCAGCACAACCAATCAATTCTCACTTGTTTTTTTTTTTTCGAAAACTATCAATTCAAATTATCAAATCGCAAATTAGAAAAAGGTCTGGGTCTAATCTACACGCAGTGCAGTGCATCGTGTGATTTGAATCAGTTCGAGTCCAACATACCACAGCACGGTTGACTCCAGTAAGGTGACGACCCGTGGGGGCTTCCAGTCGTAAAAAGGTTATTTTATATTAACAATAATAATAATAACTTAACACATCTCACACAAGGCCGTCTAATCCCAAACTAAGCAGAGCTATGGTAACCAGACAGCTGATAAACATATTTATATACTTCTAAATACAAACATATTATGGATAAATTACACCCGGACACAGAACAAACGATCATACTCATGACACAAATATTTGTTCATGGTGGGAATTGAACCCACGACCTCTGCTTAGCAGTCAGGGTCACTAACCACTATACCAACAGGCCACTCATAATAATAATAACTTCATATAACTCACACACGGTCGTCTGATTCCAAACTAAGCAGAGCTTGTTAGACTGGTAACCAGACTACACTACACAAATGTTTCTAAATACATACAAAGTTTAGCTGTAGGTACATACATAATAAATACATTTTCAACCGACTTCAAAAAGGATTAGGTTCTCAATACCGACTGTATTTTTTTTTATGTTTGTTACCTCAGAACTTTCGACTGCGTGAACCGATTTCAACGATTTTTTTTTTATTTAAAAGCTGGTGCTTCCCGTGTGGTCCCATTTTACCAGTTCAGTGCAGTTCTGAGAATGGTATCCATGAGAAAACCATATAAGTCTTAAATTTGCATTAAGTATGTGCGCGACAAATGGACTAATAACTCAATATCACGACAACCGATTTCGATGATTCTTTTTTTATTGGAAAGGATGTACTTCAAGGGTAGTCAGATGAAAATTTGGTCCAGTTATGACAATGGCATCCATGAGAAAACCACATTAGTCTTAAAATTTATTATAGACTCAATGAAGTCGGTTGTCTACTTTTTAAAAGTCCGATTATTTTATAGCCGTGTGGTTCTCGGTAGATCAGAATAGAGCTACCCCCTTTCTTCCCAGGGGTGTCGTGAAATGAAGGGATCGCACTTTTTTCTATCAGACAGTATGTCAACGTCAACCGGGCACTGTATGACTGTATGACGGCAACAGGCTTGCGTGGGACCGAATTCTAATTGACAAAATGTGGGTGTTTAATGCGCTTGTGTCTACCCCTTAGGATGTGTGTGTATGTGTGTGTATTACCCAGGCACAGAACAAGTCTCGATATTTTTGTATAACGTCACTACGAAATCAATGCTTTTTCTTTCTTTCTTCTCTTCTTATTTTATTAATGATTATCACACAATTATATATCCTGGATAGGAATTGAACTTACGACCTTTTGCCTAATAGTTAAGATTACTAATCACTAGACTACTAATGATATACTTTATAACTCTAGGCCAAAAGGTCCCGTTGTATCTATTAATTATTATCTGTTTAAAGTTATGTATCTAACCATGTTTAATCTGTCGTACCGCAATCCGAACTTGTTTAGCATCTAAACAGTGCTGTGCTTTGCTTAAACCAACGCGTATTACTAAGGTTTATAACAGTTGACCCCTTCAAACATTAAGCATGACATTGTCAAGCAAGTTGTGAAAGTTAAACAGTATTGAAATCAACAGCACTTCAACCGACATGCGAATTAATCGGAAATAAACGGGAGGAATGAAAGAAATAATTAATTCTCAACTCTCTATTTATACATATTGGTATGTTTATGTATGTGTATTTAAATACTCTATGTATCTCCATATTTGTTGTATTGTCCCTTAACATCTATAGTACGCCACCATCTACTGCTTTTTTCTTTCGGTTGTTTCCATACAAAGGTTGTCTGGAAGACATCGCTCTTAGCGATAAGACCGCCCATTGTACATACATGCCGCCAAGTATCAACTGTTTTTAACTTTGTGTATGTTTTATTTCGTGGTGTAGTAGTGTTCAGTGAGTAGCAAAGCGAAAATGTCGAAGATCACTTAAATTCTTCATTGATAGGTGTATATCACTATAATTATAACCCCGAAACAAACTTGCCACAGAAAGCATGAAAATGCTCATGTTTAAGAGAGTTACTTATTTACCTTATTGTCTCATAATTAACTTGTTTAAGTCAATAACTTGTTAGAATCTGTGCTCGTTTTTTTTATATAATGTTCAGAAACACAATTGAGTGATCCGTAAATATTAACAATAAAAGTGGACGATAAAGTACCTACAATTACCGATTATTTGCGCAAACTGCTGTCTCTAAATTAAAACAATGTACTATATTTTCTCCTCTGTAAAGAAACAATAAAAGCAGTCACCCCTACCTCTTAAACCTAAGCACTCAACAAATTTATGCAGGCAAAATTTAACACGGCAATAACGTAACTTTTACACATTTGTTATCACGACTTCTCGTTACCCAAACGCCCTCTTTCCACCCAAAGCAATGAAGTAAACATAGACCCGCATTAAGTACAGCTAGTGCTTCAGAAAAAGAACGACTTTTTTTTTTTTGAAGAGGCTTTATTTATTTTAGTGCAGAGTCTTTTACGGCAGCCGGTAGAAGGCTCGATGCGCCCACAAATAGGTTAGATTACACGATGAGATCTGCAAAGCTGATTTAGTCCAAGATTGCATCTAACTACATTTGTTGAGATGATGTTTCTGATGCATTTCTATTTATATTTTAACGTCGCTGCACAGTTTTATTTTATTTAAAAGCCTGTCTTCTCATAGATAAGGTTTTTACTTTTATGTTGATGTTAAATTGAACGAAAGGAAATAGTTCAATACGCACTTACACATACATACTTACACCTACTTCCCCGAAGTGATACGGAGAGGCGTCAAATGTTTTTTATTTTGCATCTTGAGTCAAATCACTTGTACTATTCCACAATAATTAATATTTGTTTATCGATCAATAAAACAAAATATGTATATCTTATTTCTTGCACAGTAAGTAATACAAGGAACCGTTCTTTGAAAATATATGTATATGGTAGTGGAAGAAGATGATACAAAATAATAAATAATAATAAATAAAAAAAGCGTACATTAATGACCATCATTAATGTACGCTTCGATTATACGTTTCGTGAGCAAGCTAAGTTATTTTCAATGTCCTACTGGCCCACTTAGAATAGAGCAACGATACGTTCAGTTTGATCGTGTGAAGACCGGTGGTTAGATTTGATAGAACGATAGAACTCAATCGCGTTCATAACCTGTCAAATGATAATTAACTTTAGAAGAAGTAGTTAACCAACTCTTAATTTTCCACTTGACTGTTGGAATATTTTATTCAAATTTGAAGAATGTCTAACCTTGTGATCAACAAATTCAATGTATAAGAAAAAGTTTTTTATTTGTTATCGGTTTACAAATGGCGAAGACCTCCTTTAACCTGTATTGTTCATCTCTTAATTTCCCACCACACAGCTGAAATTTCTATTTCAAATTTAAGTTGTAACAAACGAAAATCATACTCTTCCAAATGATAAAATATATTTTTTATAGGTTTATAAATTAAGGAGTTATGTGGAATTGATACACATCATTTACTCGATTTATAACTTTAATAGATTTTTTTTTCTGTTAATATGTGGTAGCTTGTTATGTATACTATAGCTGAAAACTACCCAAATAATATAAATTATACTTAATAAAAATGAGATATAAGGTGGGGGAAAAAGATTTCCCCCACCTTATTCACAATATATAGTCACATTTAAGACATGTTTAACTGATAATTTAAAATGAATGAATATGATAGTTAAATTAAAACAACTTCTTAAGCGATACGCAAAAGCGGTCACAGAAAAAGATATTGACTAACGAGAAAAGTTTTACTATTGAGCAATATTTTAACAAACAGAATAACCCAGGCAGTTTGAGCATAAGCTCAAAGCTGTATGAAGCTTCCCAATTAGTCAGCAAAGTACATCGTGAGCATTATCCGACTTCAGTGATGGTTTGGTGGGGTGTTAGCTATCAAAGAGTGACTGAACCATATTTTTATGCAAAAGGTGTCAAAACATTGGCACAAGTATATCGGGATATGATTCTTGAGAAGGGCGTTAAGCCTTTTAACAACACCATGTTCATAAACAAAAACCTCTCAGCAAGACTTAGCACCGGGTCATAAAGCTCGATCCTCCCAAGCGTGGTAAAAATCGAAGGTTTTTGACTTCATCAGAGCTGACTGGTCATCATCTAGTCCCGATCTTAATACACTGGATTATGATTTATGGTCAGTTTTATGGAATTTGGCATAGATATTTTGGAGTCCCTAAAACAATCCATAAGTGAGTGTGTGTTTCTATTGATAACTGGCCTTAACATTTAAAGGACTTTATTAAAGTCAAAGGAGATCATTTTTAACGAGCTTCATATATTTTTGATTTTATTATATTAATGTCTAAACTAACACAAATTACAGTAACACTTCCCAAACAAAGTCTTTCAGTTTATGCTAAGTGGGCAGAGATGTGTGTGGTCTATAACTCGTGTCCGAACTACATTTGTTGAGAACCGTGTCTTATATTTTCAAACATGAAAAATAAACGTCCCAGCACAATAAACTTACTTCCTTTGTTGTAAGCACCACTTTAGATGACACATTTATGGCGTTAATTTTCACATTGCTAAATGAGACATGTACCTATCTTCAGACTACCTAATACACGTGAATGGTTACTAGTGTAGCACAAAGTGTAAAATACCCATGTAACAATCGATAAAGTAGTGGGGCATTAAAATTTTACACTCGGCCAAACAGCTGCCCATAGACGAATGAGTTTAATTGATTTGACATCATATACGCCGAGAATATATATTTAAAAATATACTTTATGACATATGTTTATATGTATTGAAGTTAAAGTTTAATACTTTAACTTCAATACATATAAACATACATATATCCGGGAAGTCCGAGTCCTCTAACAGACCTAACTAACTGATAATATTCTTAAAACCATTAAACTTAATTAATAACTTTCTATTCACTTTCAATTACAAGTTACTTAAGTATGATATCCAATCAAGTTTCAAGAACGTAAAATAACTTATCTTATTTTCACGTTTATTTTTTAAGAATTAATGTGTCATGTTTCTATAAGCCCTGTGTCCATTTCTGCTTTGAATTGTGAAAGCGACAGATTTAATTACCGTAACAATAAAGGGCGTGTATAGAATACGAGTACAAGCACGTAGTCTCCCCCTCTCTTTCTCTCTCTCTTAGTATATAAATTATATACGGATTTAAAATTATTCTTTGTAAAAAAATATTTAAAAATGATTTGAATTTGAATTGAACCCCGACTTCATTTGTTAGAACGTCTGATGTTTACAAAAATGAAAAATAAACGTCGAAGCACAATACTTGCGTGTGACTAACATTGCTTCTTTTGTTCTATGCACCACTTTGCATGAGACAGATCAGCAATTTAATTTTCACATTGCTAAATGAGACAAGTACCTATCTTCATCTTTCTTTTATTCCTCTTCAGACTACCTAATACACGTGAATGCTAGCTAGTGTAGCACAAAGTGTAAAATACCCTTCTCTCAATCGATAAAGGGCATTAAAATTTTACACTTGGCCGGACAGCTACCCATAGACGAATGAGTTTTATTGATTTGACATCAGATACGCCATGCATTATATTTAAATATACTTTATGTAATATATTTATTATATTTTATATTTATTGAAGTTACAGCATACAATCCGTACTTATAAAATCTTCATCTTAGCAAGAGAGAGGTTAGGCCACTACCCTATCCCACAAGATGTAGGTGCACTATATAAAGTTTCGAGAACTCAAGAAAAGAGCGTACTTCCAAGACGACATTGCGACCTTTGAATTCCAGATGTCAGTGAGCGGCGAAAGTCGCTTACCATCAAGTGACTGCTGTAAGTGTGATCTGCTCATTTGCTCCTATCTAAAAAAAAAAAAACGCTATTTTCAGTAGCTGTTCAAATATGTATTTACGAAGTTGTAATATTTTCAGAGAATGTGTGGCAGCGGACAACACGGGAACAGTTACGTGTGACGCGAAGTTTAAAATACTAGGTCTTGGTCAAATTATGTATTTAAAACTTTATCAACATTCATTCTTGTGAAATAGTTAAAAAACAAACAAACATAAATAGATAATTTGTAATGAATAAAAAATTGTATGGAATATTCTATCTCTGACGCGTATGCGTATTGGAAAAACACAAAGCTACTTGAGAAAATCTACTATGCATTTTACTATGCTGTCTATTCATTAGATGAAAATAAGTGACTTAAATAATTAATAAAAATAAGTAATATGAAAACAAGTATTAAAATTAAAAGTTAATAAAATAATTAAACTGTTTCCAGCTCCAAAAGCCACACCATGAACAAGCCAACACCACAATTCTTGTGGGAGGAGTTATTGCTAACAATAAAGCTAAGCTCTTCAATCGTAAAAACAAACCAAAGAAAGTGAAAGATTCAGACAGAAAAATAAAAGGTAGTTAACTGTTTTTGCTTGTATATAGTTATAATATTGAATGTGTAGTACTCTAAGCGTCACATAGAGTAAGAAACATTTAAAAACAAACACAAAAGAAATATGAATTTACACACTGCGTATAGTATCTACACGTGACCACAATGAGTACAATTCGATCGAAACGGCTTTAACCTTAATAAGAAAGTCGCGAAAGTTTCAAATCAAATTATAATGATATATTCATACGTCAAGGTATATACATTGAAAATATTATTTATCTGTCATAACAACTTCACTTCGTGATTTCATTTAAACAATATATTTTCGCTCCCAAAAGCTGAAAGTAGATCCTTTGTCACACTTACGGTTGTGAAAATGACAGCAATTTTATCATTTGTACGAGTGCCGCGTGTTGCTACTAAGTATCGGAATTAAAACCTTTAGCTAATGCTTTATAAAATTATGTTTAATTCATCCGCTTAGTTGTATAACTTTAATTAACATAATTCAATCTCTCATTCATATTATTTATATTAATTTTAAGTTATACTCACAATATAAAAAATTGTGATTTTTTTTATATAGTGTAGGTAGGTTCCTTTTTTTTTTTGTTTTGTTGCAGTTTTCAGTATGTCAAGTGTCCGGTGTCACGTTGTCCGGTAATTGTGTGAATATTCTTCTATTTTTCATTTCTATTTATGTGTGAGATAGTTTAAAAGATAACAGGTACTGGACAGTATTAAAGAAAATTATAATACATTAATTAAACTTGAAATGTCGTATATGCCTACATCATTAGTAGAGGTCTCGGACCTCCCGGCTACAGCCAGTTCGGTAAGGTATCCAAGAGATAGTAGGTACGCATAGAAGAAAATATATTATTACGTAGTGTTACAAACAAACTTTGATTTACTACTGTTTAGTGATGGGAAACGTAAGGTGCATAATTACACTTTAAAATATTATCTTTAAAATGTTTAATTTTTTTATGCTATTATTGTGATGAAATAAATTATAGTTCATTACTAATCTAAATAAGATTCAACGCATGCTACCTGTTTTTTTTTTCTCCAGTTTTTTTTATTGAATAATCTTTAAAGAAATATAATATGGCTTCGCGAATGCTATATTGTAGGCTACATAGACTAGGCGTTAAGGGTCACACGGGTCTTCAATATATATTGTAATACAAACAGAATCATTAAAATTGTTGTTGTTGTTGTTTAATCAAAACAAACCTTAATCTTTAGCTTTATTATGTTATCTACTAGTATAGACTTGAGCTCTACTTCTATTTAATGGTAATATGCATCAATTCTCAAAACATTTCTATCTACTTGTAGACATTACGAGAATGTCAGTAACATTGTCTGTCTCCAATCAACGTCAAAATTATAACTCCGCGGACCTTAGACCATTGTTTCATAAATCACTTTAATTATTAAAAACATTCTCACATATTTGAAAAATTACGACTAATGTCACCCAAACGCACAAAAGCGTAATTTCTTTTTAAATTAGTACATGTTTGTTTAAAACAGGGTTATAAGGTCCAGCTCGAGGGGTCTATTGTCGAGGAACTAATTGAAGCGTGTTGTGAGCAAAGGGTTGGCATTTCTTTGCACAAAGGATTAGCATTCAATTTCATTATGGCAAAAATGTGAAAAGATGACCTCTGAGTTTTCACAGTGGAATTGTGACATGGTGGAATTCCGCAACGTTTATTAAATTTAGAGGGCTTTTGTTCTATACTTTTAATTTAAAACAGTTTCTATTCTTATAATTATAATAATATTTACAAAAGACGATAACTTTTTCTTTTAACCGAACTCTTCATTGACCTATAGATAGATAAAATAATAGTTACTTGCAATATCAATACTCGATACAAAATACCGCACTAACTAACTAAAAGTGAAGTGTGCATATATATTACTATTATCTTTCATCAATATTCTAAGCCAGAACTTTGGCCTTAAATTTATTTATGTTTTGTCCAAAAATATCTGTAGCTATTAGTTTTCATACTAATATTATACTGAGCCGGGAACCTATTGTCTGAACAATAGTATTCTCTTACAACAATATCTTGTGAGATTTGAAGAATATTGTTGGTTGAAGAATTAGATATAAGTGCTACCTAGTGTTACACAATAACTATGCGCTCAAGTGCGTTATACTTAAGCGAGTCACCGAAGCGAGTTCGATACTTAGGAGTAATACAAGATGCAAAACTTACATACTATAAACATTTTAAACAAAATGCTTCGCTTTCTAATGAAATCATGTTCAAAATCCTGGAATCTATACAACACAAATTTACCAAATTTCTTTAGTATAAGTGAAACAAACTCGATCGCAGTTGCTATGGGGCAAGTTGTAGGAGACACCACTTATTGCCTCTTCGTAAGAGGTACAGATTTGCGGATGTTACTCTTCTATTAAAAATAGCACTTTCCAAAATTGATTCCCCGGTATCTGCTACTCTCAATGACACACTTAAAAGTCCCTACTAGATTAGTAAGAACACCAGTCCCTCTTACATTATTCGTAGTAGCACTAAATAGAGAAGCAATTATTTTTTTTTTAGATTAGCCAATTTTATTAACAAAATGACATTATCGTGACCTTATTAATTTAATACCAATCCAAGCTAGTATAAACATGCGGTTTCAAATCATTGGTTGGAATTGGTTCAATATTTTTTTTGTGTGTCGGACTTTTCATATTGTGTTGTTGTGTTTTCATATTATGTGTATAGACAATTTATTTTATAATGCACGTTAAAAATCCGTCAAGTACTGTATACGTATATGTGAAAACTTATAGATGATTCCTAGTTAAATACTCACTAACTTATTAATGAAAAACTCGTTGCTTTCCGAATAAATAAAAAAAAAATAAAAAAAAATTATAATATTATTAAAAAATAAAACAGCGTATAGATAGTCATTTAACAGGTAATTATGTTTTAGAGTCGTTTTGGGTGGGGTGGTGACCCTAGCGTTCATGGAGTACTAGCTAAACAGCTGATCGACACTTCACATGACCAGAAACGCTGGCATTTTCAATGCATAGTGAATAAGTATCGCCATTCAACGTGGTAATGCTACCAGCTTCCTGGGAACGCTACCAGTAGGCGACGATGCAAAGAATTTTACGATGCATGTGTATAGTAACTATTTTTATTTTATTATGTTTTTTTTTTCTTAATTTTAGTGATTTATTAATCATTTGGATACTATTATGATCTCAATAAAACTTCAGTTTACCTACTATAGAAATGAAATCGTAATAACAATACTCGTATTTGATATAAGTACAATTCCTCTCTAACTTAATCTCAAAACATGGCTTATCTTTGTCTGACAACGCGCTACTCGAGCTATGAAGGCGCTTAATTTAATATCGCGTTGAATTGAGTTACGTAGTTAAAGTTCACGACTAACTGAGGGTCTTCGCCCTTATACCAAAAATTTACAGTAGTAAAAGGAAATGGAAACGTTACTTGAACAGACAGCTTTAGCTTTAATAACGACAAAGAACGCAAATTTATTAAGCATTTAAAATGATACTTATATTAATTCGCATATGCGAAAGCTTTTTAAGGTTGAAATGTTTCATATTTCAGTACGGTCCAATAAAGCCTCTCAGAAACAGTTTTCTCACTTTCTTTCATTTTTTAATAGCTTCAATTGTAAATATCTAATTTTGAAACCAATTGCAAACGGTTAAGAAAACCACCAGACAAGAAGTGGAAGGACAAACAAACCAGTAAGTAGACTGCAGAATGTAGTTGAATTATGTGTATAATATTATGTATAATATAGAATAACGCATTATTTTTGTGCTATAACACAGCTAAGCCTATAAAAGACAACAATGTTATGATTGGTGTGAATGAACACACGACTAGACCATTGTGCTCTTCGTTAAATTATACCGATCTCTGACTCGCCAATTCGTGATCGATTCTCTTTTACTCAGTTCTCTTAGTAATTTGTTACTTTACGCTACTAATGAACTTATAGGACTCAATTAACTAAATTTATGAGCCATGACTTCCTATGTAGAGTTTAAAAAAAAATACACGTACTAAAAGACTTTAATTTTTTCCTAAACGATAACAAAAAGAAGGGCAAATTATATTTTTTGCATATACGGGAGCTAAGTTAGTAAAGAACGACAAAGGTCTATTACAACATATGTATATGTATGTACTTATATTATAAGGTATTTGTAACAGTTCATGAAAAGGGATCTTCTTCTAACTGATAATGTACAATAAAATAAAAAGCTCAATTAACACTATTGAGAAAATATAATAACGACCAAGTGTAAGAGAGGGCAAGGAATGGATTGCTTCTAGATTGACCTTTCATATAATAGAATCCTATAAATTGAATCAGTGAATATTCACTTATAAGCACATGAAGGGATATCATGACGTAATATCTATTCTTGGTCAGTCAATTTCTTCATGACCGACCTATAAACCATAAATAGTGGATTTGACTCTTTGTATTAAAGAACCAATAAAAACTTAGACTCATGGACTGGTATTATTACACAACTGACTTGATATTCTACGGATTTATTAATCAAAAGTTGATAAATATATTAACTTCACTGGCCTGTTGGTCTAGTGGTTAGTGGCCCTGACTGCTAAGCCAGAGGTCGTGGGTTCGATTCCACCCAGGACAAACATTTGTCTCAACACACATGGATCAGGTTGTTCCCATTTTCGGTAAACCCACCTCACATTTCTTTGGAACATACGATTCTGGTTAAATCGCTCGACTCGCTTTTTGTAACGTTTAATCCTATTTGCCCATGCATAAACCTTTTTCCTTTAGAAAGTCTATGCGCTCTGTGACACATGACATATATTGTTGAGGACTAATGTCAGTATCCAAGAATGCCTGATCGAAAGCTGATTAGCTTACCAATGAGTGTCCTAGTCACAGCAATACGTCGTTCAATTCTATACTGCCAGGCTGGCATAGCAGGTTTACATTTAGTAGTAGCGGTATTTATTGAAAATTTTACTCCAGCTACTCGACATACTGCAACAGCTAATGATCGCACGGAGCTATGGAAGGGCAAAGAGCTCCATGGTCGCTTCTATCGAGCCTTAAATGGGCCTGATGTAGGCGTTAAAGCTTCTACATTCTGGCTACGGTGTGGTGATCTTTTTGGAGAAACTGAAGGTTTTGTCTTTGCAATTATGGATAAAGTTGTTATGACGAATAAGTATCGGATTTTTTTTACTGAAAGACGGTACGGTCGACATATGTCGGGCATGCCACCGTCCCGGTGAATCTATCAGGCATATTATTTCTGATTGTTCTCGTCTTGCAAACGGTAAGTATTTGCATAGACATAACCAAGTGGCCAGAATAGTACATCAACAACTTGCCCTTACTTAAATACAGTCTTGTGAATTTAGAGGTGTCATATTACAAGTATGTGCCCGACCCAGTTCTCGAAAATGGTCGTGCTACATTGTATTGGGATCGATCTATCATCACTGATAGGACTATTATTGCCAATAAGCCTGATATAGTCGTGATAGACCGATTAGAGCGCTGCGCAGTGATTGTCGATATTGCTGTTCCTCATGACGATAATCTCGTGAAAGTTGAAAAAAATAAACATAAAATATTTGGATTTGTCTCACGAGATTGTCGATATGTGGAATATCGATTCGACGATCATTGTTCCGATAATCATATCTGGTCACGGATTAATTGCTAAGAGCCTCGACCAACACCTTAAAAGGCTCTCGTTAGATGGTTGGATCAAGGGACTGATGCAGAAGGCAGTTCTCCTAGACTAGGCCCGCATTGTCAGGAAGATCCTATCTTTGGAGCCCTAACCACCGGTGTCTTGGTCCCTGTTCCCGATGTCGGTGGTCTACTATTTTTTATATTTTTTAATGTATTTTTTATTTATATGATAAATTTAAAAATGTAATTTGTATGTGTATATTAATTAGAATAAAGGGAATATTATTTTCCAATAGCTTTTATATAAGTTTGTGTCTCCATATTTGTCGTTTTGTGTGTGATATGAATATGATGCACGATTAATTTGAAAAACTGTTTATTACTAAAACCATATTTGCATATTATAGCAACAACATATACTTCAAATAAATCTAGAACTTAATCAGTCATCTGTACGAAAAAGAAAATAAAATGTTCTTGTTAAAATAGATGTTTTAGTCTGAAGATCTAGTCTTTATTATTTGGAATAAGATTTTTAGATCTGAAACTATGAAGACATCAAGACTGTGCATCTAATATCTTCGTAGCAGTCAACTTGATTGAGTTCATTGTCTTGCATAAAACATTCCAAATAGTAGACTATTACATTTTGGTCTATTTTCGTAGATGTAACTAATTAAAACTTGATGCACTAATGAAGAGACCGTGTGTTGGACTTCATCAGGCTATCGCCATCCATTGTTGGACGAACTTCCAAGGATTTGCGGGGTACTTACGTTTCTACTTAAAGCGCCTATACTAGTGTAGATTTGTACGCAATGTAAACACTGAACTACCCAGCTGAGCTGAACTGTCTACATACATTAGAATGAAGTCTACATACATGATACATTAGAATGAAGATTGAAATATAGTTCATATAGTACATGCATAAATTAAAGATAGCTAGAATTTATAAGGCTATTAATAATATAGGTACAAACGGATATTACTCAGTAAGTGCCTGAGTAATATGGTTCTTCCAATATATAATGTAGTATAAATCATTACTTTATCCTAAGAATTTAATATCAGACACAATGCGGTTAAACTCTATATATTGGCTGCAGTGTTATGCGTGGGTTAGATCGGCCGCAGAAGGTTTGAGGTGCACATACCTTCAAATAGACCTAATTATTTCATAACTATCCGTATTCCTCGGTTTCACTTGAAAAACATTCAGATTAGAAATCGCGATTACCATACTTAAAAACAGTTGCCTAAATGTTTTATAATACATATATAAATATGTCAGGGCCAGACCGTAAAATTTATGATTTCATGACGTTTCCACTATTTCATAAATTTTTCGTATTTCATGAAATGATCGATCACATTGTGACATGGTTGCGTTAGATCAATGAATAATCAGTGTTTAACGATATGAACAACCTTAACTTTTCTGTTTTACAAGTAGGTACATTAAAATAAAAAATAAAAAGAGAATAAATGGAAGAACACAGCAATTGACTGCACGGATGGCGTAGCGGTTTAAGTGGTCCTGCCATTAGCAGCTGCCGCGCCGAGTGTTGTGGGTTCGATCCCCGAACGGGACAACACTTTCTGTAATTCAAAAATTGTTGTACTGAGTCTGGGTGTTCTTTGTGCCCGTTGTTTGAATGTTTGTAAAGTCCCCCGCGACACAGGAATTAATCCTAATGCGGGAGTTGTCTTTTAAAAAAAAAAACAAAAAAAAATTCAAGTGCAAGTGCATGCATGATTTAGTGACTATCTGGTTGTGAACTTATTGACTCTGTAGTTTTGGTCTTGAAACTTCGAATGCAATCGTGATTAATATCAATATTGATCACCCTGCTGCACCATTAGCGGTGAATTCACACCGATATTTGTCTTGGCTAACTGAGTGAGAAATAAATTTAGAATTTTATATCTGGGTATTCTGGAAGAGATTTAGAGCTATTGACAAATCGAATGCAATCCAATTTATTGTTGACCAGCTTGTGGAGAAACACTGCATCATGAACTAGCTGATGATTTCTCAAAGAGTACATATTGAAACACTGAATACGTTGTTTATAAGGACTTCGGGGAGATATTTTACAAGAAGCATGTTACAAATGTGAATGTACGGAGTAGTGTTGGTTCCAAACCAAACAGCTAAATTCTAGATGACTTCGAAATTGTATAGACAATAAGATATTAAAAACAATTCTAATTCTTACGTGCTAAAAAATCTTAAATGGTAAAACCTTTGGTGTTTCTTTGAAGGAATCCAAGCAGTCGTGCTGATTTAATAACGACGTTGTCAATATGATAAAATGCCTTTTACCTACAGTCTATCCCAGATACATATCGGTACTACCTGTTAGTCACACGGTGGCGGTCTCCACTCTAGACTAGAAAACCCCGACTGCTTCAACGGCCATCGGTCCTTCGGCAGATGTGGCCAGACCATTCCCACTTCAGTATACTTATTAGTGATCATATCCTAAATTATTAACATTGTCCTAAAATATTTATATTATATTCTTTCATTGTTTACAAATTTTATTAAATCTTTTATATCATGAGTACCTTATATGAATGATATGGCTGAACGTGGATTAACCTACGATCGTCCGTTTCAGCTGCCCATTTCGTGAAATAGACCATTCATGAAATGGTTGCCACGTCATAAAGTGGTCACTTCTATGATTTGGCTACTACGCATTCACATAATTTATCTGTACCTGTGGTTGTCACTGAACACCTCCTAAAATATTGGACTGATTTAGTTGTAGTCTTTGTGTGTCGTTGTATGGTTTAGATTTACTACTAGACCTGTTACGAGTTGCTGCGATAGAATTCCAGGAATATTCATAGATATATAGGACAGGACTACGTCTGTCTTGTTCGTTAGTAGTTATATAAAAGTTATTAATGTATTTTTTTTTAGTAAACAAAATCTGTTATATCAATAAACTGAATAAGATATGCGACCAGCAAATTCCTTAGAAAAGCACAATTTCAAATATAGAATGCCTTCACCTTTATAACATTAGAAAATAGAGACTCACGCAAAAAATGTAATAGTTATCACAAATTTTATCGTTCTTAAAAGTTTCTTATGTTATGAATGTTATGTCATATGTATTTTTATTTAATTTTCATAATGTTTAGTATTTGATTATATAATCATTCGAAGATCAAAAATTCTTTTCTGACATTACATCCACTTTGCCAATACGTTGCTGTTTAATATTAATCTATTACAACAATTGTTTGATATCATTATCATCGTCGTCGGCCCATCATCGTCCACAGCTCGAGATAGACCTCTTACAATGAACGCGGTTTTCCTATGACAAGGTGACAGCATGTCACCAGTAAATGAGTCATTAGAAACATATGTTGGAAACACAATGCAGCTTAAAGCCAGCCAGTTTGCCATAATGAATGAGAGGATCAGTACCTACAGTAACAAATGACTTGATTAACTCATAAATAATGGTTCTAATTAGTACTCGACGTGGCCAGAAATTGTAATTTACTATCTACTTATTAGATTTTACGGTATTCATTTTCTCTTTAAGTTATTTCAAAACAGGCTAAGATCTTTTCTTATTCCACTGCACCGACGTAAAAAATGTATATATTTTTTTATATATAAGCCTACCATAGTGACTCCACTTTGCCTGATGGAAAACAAAAAGTGGAGTCAAACTGTGATTATTGTTGAGTTTAAGCTCAGTTAGCCATAAGATTGTTATTGTTTGATTTTTTTGTTATCTATCAGACAGTATATATACAGTCCGTCAGTCCTTGATGAAGGCAAGAGGCTTGCCCCATATTACGTACGTATTACGTAAATAATGGCTGGCAAAAATCTATTTGTTTATTTGATACCTATCTATCTACCCCTTCGGGAATATAGGCATGAGTGTATGTGGGTTGTTTACATTTCAATACTCCTTCCAATTGAAATATCTTACCTTGATATAGCTTCAGTTATTCGTAAACTTTAAGATTAAATATTATAATAATCATTAAACCACTGGATGCGGAATACGGAAGACCAGATGCTATGGCACGCATTGAGCGAAGACTATGTCCAGCAGTAGACTGCAGTGTGCTAATTGATTGATTGGTTGAAGAATTAGTACTTATTGTTTCTTTCTTAAATTATTTGCGGGAGTGGTTTTATGGGCAAAGTCCAGGAGCTTTGTGCTTTTGTTAGAGGTTTGTTCTTTTGTAAAATGAGTCTACCTAACTCATAAAGGCTCTGCATACTGTACTCACCACCAGTAATTAGCATTACCACGAGTATTGTTTTTTTCTGATTGAGGTGTAAGTCCGAGTAGCCAAATAGAGCCGGTACAGGTAGGTAATCAGTTAATATTGTATGTAACTAGTTGCTCACCTAGTTGATTACAGATAAAAATTAAAAATGATATATATACATACATATATATATATATATATTTGTCTAATTATCATAAAAATAGATAAATTGTTTGTTTTAAATCTATTTATACTCTTTAACAAGGTAAATTGCCATCCAATTAAATTTTATTCACTTCAAGGTTATGTTTAAATGTTATTGCAACTGTAGTGTTACGCTTATAGAAGTGATTACTGTTAGAATTTAAATCATTAGAAATCATAAAAGAATATACTGTGACACATGAACTTGTGAATGAAGTTATTGAACTACTTGGTGAATGCTCTCGCTCGTGAATTGTTATAAAAAAATATATATTTTCATATTTTTAATTCCCTGTCAACTGCACAACGCTTAGCTACAAATAATGCGCACCTTACGTTTTTCGAAATGTAGATGAACTACGAAAAGGGTAATAGCTGCTTTATTTATGTGTGGCGATTACTCAGTTCAGTTATTAAGACATTTTTCAACTTTCACTAAGTTGTGTTTTAGTTTTTCCATATTTATTTAAATCAATTTTGTTAACCAGTGTAGTAGGTATAACCCTAGAAAAATGTTAAGAATCATGTATTTGTAATATAAGGGGACAGACTGCCGTTCATGGGCAACTGCAACTCAAGATACGGCTCTTGTGTTGCAGTTGCCCATGAACGAGTGTGCTGCTCGCCTTTGAGTGGGATGAGGGGGTGGCGGATGAGAGGGGGAGTTGGGATTCCGGTACTCTCACTCACTCGGCAACACAATACAAACAGTTTTTGTTTACCGGTGCAGTCGAGTCGGCCCATTCGTGACAAAGCATGGCTCTTTCATTTTAAAAGAATAAAACTTTGAAAGAATAGAAGAAGATCAAGTAATAAATAAGTTAATCTAACTTAGACCGAAACTATATATAATCTATTCTCTCTATATATCTATCTCTATATATAGTATCTCTTACTTCTAAACCCAAACTCAATGTTTTTGAATCAGTAATCAAATAGCCTGACTTCAATAAAATTTATATTAAGATCTTTTGATCGGTCAGGGACTACATTGGGTGCGTAGTTCCCGACTGGTCCCTGGTTCCTGCTTAGTTTGTATATTAAGTTGTTAAAGAATTTATTGAATAAAGAACAGTATTCAACTTTTCTAAAGCGTTTGAATAATGATGTATTACTGTTGTAATTTAAAAGTTTCAAGATTTCAAAGTACTCTGTAGAAGTACGAATACATTTCAAGTAAGTAAGCTATACTAAATCGATATCCGTTCTCAACGTTAAGTATTTTGAAATTATTTATGAAATCACTAAATTCTTTTTATCTGCTTAGCCTTGTTCAAGGTAATGAAAGTACGGACTGTATAGAAGTACAAATAATCAATACTTGTGTGTAAATAAAAAAAGGTAAAAGTCTTTAAAGGTCTTTATTTTTATTAGAAACGTTATGTTGCGGTTAACGACCTGGAACCTAACCCTTTTGGCTGAGAATATAGCGGGTTTAACAGCTTTATACTTACGTTTGTTTTCATTTCTATTTTACCAAAAATAGCTAATACTTTGCTTGTTCCAAGGAAATGCGGTTGTTATTTATTTTTACTCTACTTACTATCTTTTACGCAAGTATTTCTAATTTTGCTACAAAATACATGTATCAAAATAAATATTTTTATTTTTATTTATTTCACACTATGTCCAAGATGTGAAGAGGCGCACTTAATGCCATAGGCATTCTCTGCCAGTCTACCTTTGGTTGATGCAGAAATGTATGACGTAGGTGCGACATATGGTTTTGTGTTTTTTTTAAATATCGCTACAACTCTATATAAATATATATGTATATATATATGTATATATTTGTTAGTAAACGTTCGTGGTACCCATCTTGCTGACACCTTTCTGAATCCCAGTGAATCAGTCAAAATGGATTGATCGCTACCAAATAAAATCTTTAGGATATCAGCTAATGTTTTATGGTTAGTGTTCTATTTCCCAAAACCAAAATTCTCAACTTTATGTAACGGTAGTTGAAGGCTCACAAGTTGAATCTACACAGCTCGATCTACCTCTTGACTGAATTCAAGAGGTCCAGGTCCAGGTGAATCCAGTAAGCGACCATAGAATAGGGTAAAGCACTTTCCCCTTGTTTATGCTGAAATCCTAAAAAACCTACGTGTATATTTTTTTTCAGGCACGGTTACTTCATCACTGCACGTAACTCGTTTTTCCTCAAATTTTTAGTGTTTTTTACAACTCTTTATACAAAATAATGTATTACTTGCAAACGGTATGATGAAACAAAACGAAACTGTACATAAATATTGACGTCACTTGTCACTTGTGACTGTCACTTTTTGATTCACCCTCGTATGAATATTTGGGAATGGGTTTTCAACAATAAAGAGCATCTAATGTAAAAAAATTACCTTCAAATAAAATTTGTATTATGCTTTCAATGACGTCCGAAGTCCATTATGAGAGTATATCGTTTCCTTTACCACGCGTGGTCGCTAGATGTCGCTACTTCCGCTACCTAGACGCGCCTACAGCTCTACCTAGCATTTCCGGTCTGCAACTAAACTACCTACCAAATACAAGTCTCCATCTTTGTTATTGTTCGGCTCATAATGGTATAGCACCAGGAAGACATTACTGGGACTTCGAACGTCATTGGAAGCATAATACAAATTTTATTTGAAGGTAAATTTTTTATAGTTTGCGTTCCGTTTGACGTCCGAAGTCCATTATGAGATTGTGTTTGTTATCTCCTGG
The DNA here is from genome assembly GCA_947561695.1 of Tyria jacobaeae. Classification (NCBI taxonomy): domain Eukaryota; kingdom Metazoa; phylum Arthropoda; class Insecta; order Lepidoptera; family Erebidae; genus Tyria; species Tyria jacobaeae. The sequence continues at coordinate 8,649,100 of OX387208.1, read as the reverse complement.
AGGCTTGTAGTTTTGGTAACAATAATAAACTAAAACGCAACATGTGATTAAACATATAAGAATGTAGCATTATAAACTTAAATGTTCATTGACTAAGGTGCCAGGTATAAATCAAAATATTGCTCTATAAGCATTATGAATCAGGCTGAAAATATGTTGATAAAGATTTTTCTGACGTTATTTCTTTATTAGAATTATTGATATGTTTTAGATAAAATTTTCTAAAAGCCTTAGCTAGGATATCATTAATGTGGTAGTTTTCTACCCAATTTAAAGACGAGGCTGCTGATCTACAGCTTCCAGCTGTCGAATGAATACCAGCATCAGCTAGAAGCCTCTTTATCCAACCACAAATCATCGATGCAGTAGCTGGCCTTGTAGGGCCTTTAGTTACTAAGAATAAATTTGTAATATTTCCCCGGGTTTCTCTTGTAATATTTACTAGAGTGCGTAACCAATATACTGCATCGACGCTTTTATCGGGTGCTGATAAAAATTTCCAACTAGATTGTCGATATGAGGATGATACTTCGACCCGAAATCAGGGTGCAAGGTAATAGAATCAGTGTTATCTGAAAAGTGTTTACTATCATTATGTAAAAGAGTAAGATCGTGTACTCTACGACCAGAAAATAATATTAAAATAGCAGCTGTGTGTCTTGATACTTGGTATAAACTATTCACATTTATATTGTACGTCTTAAACGATCTCATCAAAACCCTTATATCCCGGTAATTAAGGAGGCACAGGTTTTGTAAAGGAAATAGCTTTCAGTATGCGTTTTACTATAGGATTTGCAGTAATTTTAATATCAGATATCATTTCGCAAACGGAAGCAATAAACGATTTATGAACGAGAATTGTACGGTAAGAGACCCTCAGTCAAAAATAGATAACCGAGATACCTAGCTACCATTGCTGTTTTCGGTAAACAAAAAATTACTATTTTCTTAACAAAATCTTACCCATCTACTCCAAATAGGAGCATAAGTCTTTGTAGTAGACTGTCTCCAACACGATGATAACTTTCTCTTACGGCGTCTGTCAGGGTATCCCACACGAAATGAGCCAGGGTTTTAGGTGTAACTTGAAGACTTGTGGCAGCGCTGTCACTGTGTCCACAAACGTCTTCTTCAGATCTCTGAGTTTCACGGAATGGTCTAGAGCGCGGTTTTTCAGATCTGCCCTCCAAATGGGCTTTCTCCACTTGGGTGCTACTAGGATGTACTGACCTGAGGCTGAGTTTAGGTGATCTAAGACCCTGTAATGCCAGAATCTGCTGAACGCGTCGTGAAAGAAGGCGTTCTAGTCTGACAAGTCTAGCGAAACACAGTTTACTACGACATGTACTGTTACGCAAGGTGGTCTAGGTCTGGTGTGCCTCACATGCTGAATAGTCTCGACGTTTCTTTGTCTATTAGGTGCCACTCGGCGGTGAAGAACAAGAAAAGGTAAGAGCGAAGTACAATGTTAAAGTGGTCTACTATGTTATTCACCAGGGCTCCCCATTGAATTTCCAACGAGTCGGTGATGACGTGGTTCGTCGGCATTCTTTGAGGATGAATCGCTGTCTGACTGATATTCTCCAACCACCATTTTAGTTCTGTACGTACCTCTTCTGGATACTGAATCTGCAATCGCGAACACTTCCTGAGTTTCTTGCTGTGTCGCTGCATTAAACAGCAACGTAATCCCCGATGGGTGATGAAGGTTGCAAAGTTGAGATGTCCTAATAGGCGTTGCGCCTGTTTTAGATTCCAACAGTTGGCTGCGAGTCGTGCTCGCAACATCTGACGAATTCGTTGTATTTTGTCTGAGGGTAGGAACTTCGTATTGAACTTGGTGTCTCATACCACTGCGAGATAATCGATTGACCTCGGTGTTGTTACTGATTTTTCCATATTGATCCACCAACCCAAACTAGTGGATCGCCAAGGCATGAGCAAACTTCCCACTGCTCCGTCCCGTGTGGCAATCGCGGACATTGACAAGAAGAGTTAAGCTCAAAATATTCAGGTCCAATGTAAAAAACCTGTTGCTGTACAGGTGTGAGACTTGGAAGGTCACAAAAGATATATCGCACCAACTCTAGCTCTTCATCAACCGCTGCCTTCGCCGTATTCTCGGTGTTGAGTGGCCCGAGAAAATCTCCAACCTAGATCTGTGGGAACCCTGCGGTGAGACCCCGATCGACCAGCAGATCAAACGCCGCAAGTGGAACTGGTATGGCCACACGCTCCAAAGTGACCCTGAACATGTACCACGGCAAGCCCTGGACTGGAATAGCCAAGGAAAGCGTAAACATGGCTGCCCTAAGCACACCTGGCAGCAAACGGTCATCGCAGAGGCGAAGAACATAGGGAAGACTTGAAGAGAAATAAAGCGCAAAGCTCAAGACCGAACATGATGGCGGCGCCTGTGGACGCCCTCTGCCCCATCTCAGAACTTTTTACGAAGTATTTCTGCGGTCCAGTTCGTTATAGAGACTAAATTCAGCAGTGCTGCTGCCAGGCCGAACGGCAGACACGTCATCTGTAACAGTCGGACCTTGACAGCTTTTTCGGAAAAACCATCTGTGTTTATCATTTACTGGCAGGTGGTAGTGTAGTACGCGTGGTAGGAGTGTCTCAAGTGATATTTTACCAACCTCTCTCCTTGTTGTAGAAGATTGTAGGTTGAGTAACAGATGGAAATGCCTTGGCTTCAAGTACTGATTTAAGATTATTCGACTTTTTCCGTTGGATTTGGGAATTATGAATAGGAGAGATGAAGGACGTTGTTAGGGGAGCAGGCTATAAAACTTTTTTGACATTAACTGTTTTGTTGAAGTTTGATGCTTTGTTAAAACATCTAAAGTTGGGAGAACTCATGGTGATATTTTGTTGAATGGTATTCCGAGACCTCTTATTAACTTCCATATTGATTTGGGTGGATTGAAAAGAGCCCCCCTTTTTTTTTAGCTGATGAGTTATTGGGAAGAAATTGATGCGAATATTTATTTTCGGCATATTTGGATTTATTTGGCCGACCCCTAAAGGGCTTTGCATTTGCAAAAGATGTCAAGGGCTCTGGCGATTTCGATTAGGTGCGGGTAGAAGATGAGATATGTTTTTTAATTTTCTGTAAAAGCCGGAAAAGCGGCTTACTTTTTCTGAACTTCTGTGTATCGCATCGCATTCAAATCGGATGAGTCAAATCTCTTCATAACTCGGAGTCGGCTCTTTGACAGAGACGTTCAAGTTGACAATACTACCCGCATCTAGTTTAGATGGATATATAAACAATATATCCATCTAAATATTCACTCTATTCTATAAACTATAAACTATTCACTAGATATTTGTAGCGAATTGCCCAATAAAACCGAAAAGTGTGGTTTGTAATTGTAATGAACTGTGCCGTTAAGATATTATTCAAATAACTCACCAATTGCTATGACAATAAGTCAAACCTTTCTGCCAGATCCCGCGAACTGAAATGCTTTGGGCGTTTCCTTGGCTGCAAGGAAAGGCCCAAAGCGTACCCAAAGAACAGTCACTATAACTTGAAATAGGTGCTATAACCTCGTTATCACTCGTTACACTTAAGAGGTTCAAGATAACGGAAGACATACACACAACTAAAATTGCTTTAAAGTTACTTTCTACTTAAATCTCGAAAGTTAACTCAAATATAAAATATAGTTTTTTTTTTTTGTAATGGCCATGTACTCAGTTCGAGAAACGACGAAACAATGACAAAGATGGCCACTTGTTTAAGGTAGGTAGTTTAGTTGCAGACCGGAAATGGTAGGTGGCGCTGTAGGCGCTTGTAGATAGTGGAAGTAGCGACATCTAGCGACCACGTGTGGTAAAGGAAACGATGCACTCTCTTAATGGACTTCCGACTGTAAACGGAACGCATTATATAATTATCGATTCTATTCAGCGCGAATCGGTTCACTGTAAAATCTTTTATGAGTGGTATTCATATGTATTATATATTTTAGTTATGTACACATGTACATAGTCTGGAATCCTATATCGAGGCAGTTTCAAGCGCCACGCTCGAAAAACAAACGTGAATAAAACAAAATATCTTATCAAAATTAATTTTAAAACTACTGAAAGCAACAATCCTCTTTCATTTTCAGTACTCGTGTAAGCATATCACAGAATACCTTTTAAACAATTTTTTTTTTTCAATATCAGGAGACGTATAACGGTAAATAAAACATAAAAATTAGAAAAATAATTATTAGGTCTACGTAGTTCGTTAACTTTTATTTAACACCTGATCATCAAACCCGGAGTCTGTTTCTGTAGATGCAGTTGGTCTTGACAGTAGGCCAGTCAGATTTACTTTCAATTTAGATTATAGAATTTAGAAACTTGTCAAATCAGAATGATTAATCATTACTAAAAGACTTTTATCCACATCAACAGACAACACAGACTTCTAACATTAGAAACGTGACTTATCTTTACCAAAAACATAAATTTCATACAGTCACTATAAAGAATGGTCTTGATTGAATAACGGTAGTCTAAGTAGATTTTAAACACTATTGAGTTATTTCGCCTAAAAGGATTCCGCCCGGCTCCGACCTTTCCATGAGACTGCGAATGGGTATATGACACCAAGTAATTACTTATATTCACGGGTGCTTAAGTTAAAAGGGTCTGCAATGTACCGCCTAGATTCACTTATATAAAGTCTTCGCGGTCGTATTACATGTGTTTGTTCTATTTCGTTATTTTTATCTCGCAACAATAAACAAAATATTGTAAGTACCCCATTTAAAAAAAAAAACAATTATCAAAAACTAAAATAATTAACAAGAGGCGGTATTTAAAAGTGCAAAACATGAAATTGAATTGTACATGAATTTTGCAAGGTCCGTAAACAACAAAATATTAAGTTACTTTCTTTTCGCCTTTTGCTGGATAGGTAGTAGCCACAGGCTGGCCGTTGAACTCTCTATTTTTGTTAACGTGTTGAAATCCAACAACTTTATTAAGACATCCTGATGCCTCGTCTGAGCGCCTGTCAAAGAGCCTGCGCCACCTTCTTTCAACTCTTAATTAGGCAGCGTCCAGACACATGCGGACGTCGACTCCTTGCGGTTGACCATATAGCTCATGGCGAGGAGAACTCATCCCGACCACCCGGACACACTCGCGTCAAATGAGGCTCTGATAGGCGCGCCTCCACCACGCGCGAGTGGAGGTCATCATCCCGGGCTCGCTCCGCCGCCTCCTTCTGCGAGATGACATCCTCGCAGAACTTTGCAAGAGCGGTAAATTATCTGTCACTGCCGGCCATGGACCGAGAGATGGCCGGCAGCGAGAGATCCTTTCCGATGACTGCAGCGAATGTCCGACGCTGCACCGCCCAAACGGGGCAATCCGAGAGCGTATCCTGAGCCGATTCCTCACTGCAGTTGCAGTGGTGGCACCATAATATATATAATACCATAATATATAAATATAATAATAAAATGTTATTTAGTAATGTTTGTTATCTATTAAAAAAAAACAATTGAAAAAGTAACTGTTACATAACATAAATAAATACAGAAAAAAAAAACTCATGGCTAAACGTTTTTAAGAAGGGAATAAGCAACATCAGAGATTACAAACTCCATTGTGCGGATAAAAAGAATTAAGCTTTGGAATCTATTGAGTATTTAATGGATTATATAACCGCAATAAGAATTACGGAGGATTACTGGACTTGAAACAAAAGTGCGAATTAAGCGATTTTACTAATCCATTTGAGGCATTGATAAGTTAAGCTAAATCAAAGTCAAGGGTCACATTCTTTTATTATAATTTTTGTTAAGTATACTTTACGAGCTAATGAATAACGTGGTCACAAATATTTAATATTTGAAATGTGGTTGCAGTATTAAGATTGATTTCACTAATTCAGTTTCATAATTAAAGTTCCCCCGAATTTTTCGGTACTTAAGTTACCTCAAAGTTTAATCAAATTATTAAAAAAGATTTTATTAGCTACACTTGTTATTAAACAATCGTTTCAATCGTTTTAGACCACAACCGAATTTGCTTGATAATGATGGTCTAATGATGAAGTGGATAGTATAACTCATTGGATTTCTTTTAAGGAGTCAATTGCATGGCACTTCTCGACAAGGCGTGGTTTTCCGGATTTGAAGGGTACCGGACGTCCAAATTCCCCTCTCTTCTTTACCCTCCCCCATCCCCTCCCCGCACCACATCACGCATCAAAGCTGGGCAGAGTAGTTTTGACTTTAAAATTGCAGGTGCCCTCGGGTGACGCTTATCACTAACCAACAGGTGACCCGTCTGTTCGCCTGTCCCCATAAATAAAAAAGGATCGTCCGAGATTTTATCTAAAATTAAAAATATATTGATAAGACGCCGAACGAAGTACTTGTTACTAAAATTTTACAAGGCATACATGTCTACCTTTAACTTCAGCTATTATTCTTTACCAATAAAACATATCTATTCGAGTAGGTACATAATAATAAATGTGACAACAAAGACAAACTCGCACTTCACGTCGCAAAAAGATTCAAGCTCTCGGGATGATTGATGAAAGTTTCGCAGATAAAATCACAGGATATATGCGTACTTTAAACGTCTGTAGGTAAAGATCGACTAGAGAGTATGTAAACTGAACGGAAATCGCCTTACTGTAATCTCACATTTCCATCACAATACGTAGAAAACATTAAATGTATGAAACCATAAAATAAGGTTTTTTTTTGCCACAAATTACTGGAGATTATCCTTGTATCGATACATTGATAAGGTGGTTATTACTATTATTATTTTTTGAGCGCATATACAAATTTTAAAATAAACAGGTTATCACAATATTTCATGCTAGCAATAATCAGGGTTTGTACACTTTTTAAAAGTTATTTATTTAGTAGCCGCTTGAGCCGTTTAAATTTTTTGCACTGTATTGGCTTATGCTAAGAGTTATAGAGGTTGTCCCTTACAGTTTTTGTAATTATATAAGCATATAATTAACTTGCACTATCACTCAAATCAGGATGTCCACTAACCGCTTTATTTTTAAGAGGAGGGTACGTGACCTCCTGTATAATGAGTTGGCAGAAATGTCACAGCGTTAGCACATATTTACCAGACTTATAGTATTTATTATACGCGTTGTATGTATGTATATATATGTTTGTATTTATTTATATATAGGTATGTAGGTACAAATTTGTATTTGATGTATAAAAGTAATATATGTATATAATTAGGTCATATTTTATAATAATTAAACTGGTACCTCTCTCACCTATTTGCACCTACTACCATTTATTTTGCCACACCCCAAGGTTGACTGGGGGAGAATGCCTAAGGCATTAAGTCCGCCTTTGTACAATATGTGCAATAAGTCGAAATAAATCAATAATTTCGTATATCTCTCTATCTAAAATTTTGTATTAAGCTAGGTACTGGTTTCACTTTTAATGATAATAATCTATAAGTGGCATTAACTTTTATAACTTTATCGATGATAAAAATATTTGTAAATAAACGAGCTGTCACACATTGAAAAATAGCATCTAAAAATAATTGAGGTAATCGATTGACAAGCAACAGAGATTTTTTTTATTATCTGGTATCGCGAACACGTTTTCTTTAAAAAGATGAATGCACTGTATTACTGCGTAAACTATTTTTAACATTTATTCTCACAACAAAATTATTTCCTTTACTTAGTGGAAAATTATCCCTAGGGATAGTAGCCACTGGAATACAAAGGGGTGCGCAGTAGTTTTATGAAATTATAGTAATACTATTGAAACGAAAGTTATGTCAACAAAAAAATGCCGGACAAGTACGCAAACGAACATCCATGTACCTAATAACAAGTATATTTGCCTTTAAAAATATATGTATGTATATAATCTCCTCCAGCGCGCTTATCATGATAAATTGTAATAAACTGTGAGGTCGAACACTTCCTTCTGACTTAAACCGGACCAATCTTCAGTACAACCAATCCAATATAAAAAAGTCTTAAAATCGATTTACAAATGTCTAAGATATCCTTTAAATATATTCTGTATCTCTTAAACGACCGTCTCAGATGTCGTCTTTGCTTAAATTTGAACTAGACCAACCTCGAGTACAACAAATTCAATAAAAAAAATTTATTGATAGCAATTCACTAATGACGGAGTTATCGCGTAATATGTTTAGCTCATTCCTTACTTTACGGCCTTAGCGGTTTAGAGGTAAAATATTGACTGCACATTCAAAAGGGAAAAATGTGTGAGTAGAACATATTTATTTAAAAACTTTAGATTTTAGATTAAAAGTATATCAGACTAATAACTACATTAATTGGCTCTCTAACTACTGGTTAGTTTCAGTTTACACAATTAAGACGATTTCACATATCGAAATCCATCAAGCCGTTTGGGCTCGTAGGGTGTGTGACAAATAAACATCACATTTATACACACACATACACATTCGTACATACACACTTTACAAATACAAGGTTACATACAACCAAAAAACATAACCCTCGTTCTTGTGCAGTCTGGTAACAATACGTCTGTTTCGGGAAGCGATCTTCAAAGATTTTTCACCTTTCTTTCTGAACGACAATTTTAAGTATGAATTTTTCTTCTATATGACGTCGTTTTTGACCGCAAGATATAAGTTTGTTGTTGTTCGTTTGTTTATAACTAACTATATTCAAATGGTTGCCTTTACTTGTATTGTGAGACTTTGCTTCTTGCCAAATTTATGTTTCTAGGCTTTTTATGAAAGTATTTGATTGCATTGCGCTAGAAGCTTGATTTAATTTACAGATTCGACGGACAGCACACATATATTTATATATTTGATATAAATTCCAACAAGATACTAAGTTCCGGAGCAAAAGGCTCTTGACAGATATACAGATAGAGGGACAAATGAGTGATCCTATAAGTTTCCTTTTTCGTTTAGGAACGGAACCCTAAAAGTAAGTGTATAGAAATGTACAGCTTCCGTTTCAATCTACTTAGTTACTTTACACAGTTTACCTCATTCTATAAATCTGTTATAAAACATTAAAATGTTGCTCGTTTTACATTCGGGGACAGAGGCTACTTGTGGATGAATGTGTCCATCGATCCATGAGAAATAAATAACGACAATAATATAGCCTTAATTTATTAATTATCGTATTAGCAGCGTTAGATAGGGGGGGTTTTTCTAGCCTAAAGAGAGTGAAAAATAAAACGACTGATAAAGATTAAACTCCTTAGCGTCAAATCCTGTTTTTAAACTATGATGAAATTGTTGACAATTTAACTAGATAGAACCTTTAAATTTTACGAGTCATACATACATACGAGTCCACAAGAACGTGTATATACATGGGTATACATATACTAGTTTAAATAGAATACAAGTTGAGGGAATGAAATTTGCGTTATAACAATTTTTCCTACCACGAAATGATGAAATATACTTAAAATAGCAAAATCACAAAACTTAAAGAGGTCTATGACTCTTTACTTTCTTACTAAGCATTAATACTATTCTATTTTATATTAATATTAATAATTGAAACATTAAAGTACATTTAAATCATTGAATACTTATTCAGATTTTTTACCAGTATACGTGATGTTCTTACTCATCTTATAATAACTTACATTTAAACTATAAGGATTTTGATAAAACGACATTTGCTTTTTTTATTTTTTTCAAAATTTGTGAATGCCTTCCTTAGATTACTTACTTAAAAGCCCACGTTTCATTGTTACGCCCTCTATATTTATGTTTCCCAGCACAACATTATTTGTAACACACAACAAGAACCAAATATATACTATACATACATATATGTAGGTTATACAGCAAATAATATATTCTCAGATTTAAATTAATCTAAGTTTAAGAAGTTTTTTAGGCTCAAAAATCATTTTATAAATGTACGAGTATACTACTTTTTTTTTCTTTTTGCATTTGTATCTTCTCGAGTGGGTGAGAAACACATCAAGTCTGTTCCTTTTGCCATACAATAAAAGATTTGTATATTATGGTGACCTACTAAGCTGAACACTGCACTAAATACAATCTGTATATCCCTATAGACGTTTACGTAATGACTTCAGGGTCGCAAGCAAACTTAAGCGCAAATTTATGTCACGACATAAAGGAAGTTTGATTTAATCCAAAAACTAGGCTTTTTGTTTTGTATATGAAACCTGATAGAGATTTTCAACGCCGCTCACCTGCAACTTAAGAGTCATGAGTGCACTGTCCGCCTTTGAGACAGGGAAAAGAGGAAAAGGGGGATGAGGGCATGTGAAAAAGGAGAGGTGGGATGAGGGATGGGAAAGAGGAGAGTAAGTTGTGGATCAGGAGCGGGGAAATAACAGAGGGAGAGTTGGGCCTCTGGTACCCTCACTCACTTGGCAAATAGAAAAGCATATAGATTTTGACCCGTTATGTTAAATTTGAAAAATATGTAACATACATGAGAGTGTTAGTAGTAATTTGCTCGTCTGTTATATTAAAGAATTAATGTTACATAGTCTTTTTAAATTGGGTACTAACAAAATGTTAAAACTTTACTCTCATTCAACATATAATAGATAACTTTTAACTATAGATCCTACTATAAGTTTTAACGGAACTTGTGTTCGTTGCCCAAAGTTTCCAACTTCATAATACCATTTTCCATTTTCGCTAAGCTTGTAACACTCGATTAGTCAAAAGTTCGATATTCAATTAAGTAATTAATATTTTGTGACATAAGCTCAACTCATAAAAATATTAAAATAAACTTACTTTAGAAAAACTTTCTTTGTCAGCAGCATTTGTTACAAATTCAATCATTTCAAGTTTATACAATTACTCCTCAATTAGATATCAGCCTAACAAAATTCGACCCTAGCCCTTCGCCTAAAAGCTAAGACACAAAAGATTATATTATTCGAATATTTATCAAGGTTTGCTAATTCGGTTTATTAAGGGCTTACTTTATGTTGAGAGTCAGTTCAGAAGGCCATGAATAGGAGAAGGAAATGCAGATTGATTCTAAAGATTAAATTTTCAAAGTGTTAAATTACATCTTCGTAAAATAATAAAGAACATTTTAACATACCTTAAAATAATAATGTTGACATAAATAAGATGATTTGTATTAGTATGTAATATGGAAATAGAAAAGAAATGATGAAATACTTGTTAATTTATCAAAAGCCTTGATATATTATAAACTAACGATAATTGTGAATCGTAACCAAACACAGGAATCAAGAACACCACCACGACTACATTGTATGTGGCTCATTTATAAATGTAGGTATTGATCTAATAATCATTTTTGAAAAAATAAATACATACATACATACGCTCACGTCTGTATCCTAAGGGGTAGGCGGAGGCTGGAGGTGTATGAAACATACGTTCATAAATTTATTGCGATTGCGTATTTAATATTATGTTCTACTACTTATCTGTATCACAGCTTAAATGCAATTCAACTTAAACGGAATTAGATCTTTCGCCGATATAGTGCTTTATTAAATAAGTATGTCATTATGTGGCAAATGTACGTGCTCCTATAAATATATTCCTTGCAAATCTATCTTTGCCTTGCTGAGTTTCTTATAGATATATCTTCTTCAATACCATTTTATCTTTTGAACGTAATCATCAAATTTATAAGCTTTAATGTCAAAGTACCCCCAAGCAAGTGCATTTAGGTTTGAAATACAAATGAACATTGTAATGTTGTGTCGAATGTTGGAAAAACGACGGAAATGGAACCCCATTCCGAATATAAAATGCGAGCACGTTACACATTTACGATTTAAGTATGACTTTTATAAACGTGCTTTATTTTTTAATTATTGAATTGAGTAGTTTTCCCTGTACGCGTTGTTAAATATTAGGTGGTAAAAAAATTACTAAAATTGTACAAATCAATTTTAAATCTATAAATATAAATGAAATATAAAAAAAATGTGTACATTTCTTTTAGACGTTGCTTAGATATGTAGAATACCTAGATATTACTTAAAATGACACGGTGTAGTTGCGCTACCGTTCCATGGATTTCGATAACTTCTAAAACAAACGCTGATTACTATGTCTCAAACTCATGAGCGTAAGTGTATTTTAAATGGAATTAATGTTTGTATGAAAAAGCTTCTAGTCGGGTAAGCAATAAGCTTCGGTGTAGCTACGATGCGACGCGCTTAGTGCAATAATCACTCAAGCGTAGTCGCTTTTCGGATAAACGCTTCATACGTAAACATCGCAATATTTATAAAAGTTGATCGCCTTTATCATAAAGGTTGACTTCTTCTAAATACTGAATTCAGATCAGATCAATACTTGATCCACGAGCGTTTAGACTATGCCGAACTCTCTTAAGCTGACCAGATATTGTAATCCAGCGGATTAAGATCTAAGGGACTTCATGACGGCCAGTCTTCAGCTCTGATGAAATCAGACACGTTCGTTTCCAAACACGCTTGGGTAGATCGAGCTTTATGACCCGGTGCTGAGTCTTGTTGAATGGACCATTCTTGGTTGGGTGTTGTTAAGAGACTTTACCACCTTCTCAAGGTTGCGTATCTTGATACACTTGTGCCGATATTTTGACACATTTTTCACAAAACTAAGGCTCAGTTACTCCTTAATAGCTAAATCCCCACAAAACCATCACTGAAGTCGGATAATGCCCTTTTACTCTACTGACTAATTGGGAAGCTTCTATAGACCTTTGAACATAAACTCGGTCATTCTGCTTGTTTAAATATTGCTCAGTAGTAAAAAAAATCTCTTCAGTAAATATATTTTTATGTGACCTCCAGTTGCGTACCGCTTAAGAAGTTGATTTTTATTTTCCACACTATTATTTTGTTTAATTATCAGTTAAATAAAGGCCAGTGCGGCTCTTAAAGGCTGCAAGTCCAAAGTCATCTTTTAAAATGACATGGTTCTGGCTGCTATATTCATTTACCGAGATAACATTTTTAGCTTTCAGACTGGATTTCCTTCCTTCACGGCATTAATTGCCTTTTCGTACGAATACTACGTGGATGGCCAGATCTATTTCTGTCAAAAACAAAGGTTTCATTGTACCCATCAATAGCCCAGTACACAAACATTCGACTAATACAAAGCGGATGTAGAGTTTAAAAAATTACATTTCGCTTCATACCGTTCGTGTAATGCTATCACAGCAATTCGGGTCCCTTTATCACCCTACTCCCTTTTAATATCACAAAAATATTTAACAGAATGGCGCGAAACTGAGAAAACACAATATTTATATAAGAATGACAGATTCCAAATTCAAATATAATATTATGTGTTTTCAATTGTTACAGTATTTATAGCCAGACTAAGTAAATATATGTGTATTATATCAAAAAGATATACATACATACTTATACACTTACATACATTAAATGGTATATATAATAAATAAGCAAACTACATTATTACAATTATAACAAATATTAAATTTAGCCTTGTGGTTCTCAGTTAAGTAGAATAGGGCCCTGTCTCTTCACGTCAGTGTTGCAAAAGACGAGGAAAGGATCGGATTGTTATCTATCAGACAGTATATATAGTCATACAATACGCAGATGACGGCAATTGGCTTGCCCCCTAATACGTAAGTAAGACTAAATAACGACTCAATATATATAAACCTCTGCCTACCATTTCGGGGATGCAGGCGGGATTTTACGTATGTAATTTATTTTGTGTATTTTTCTAAAGTGTACAAAATAGGATTTATGCCGTTGGTCATAAGTAATGTGAATAAAGGATTATAAACGACCATAATAGTTGGTTTTCCAAGCAGCGTATAAATATTTAATTCTTTAAAAACACTGATATCTTACTATATAGGTATATTAATTTGAGAGAGAATCATAGAAGAATCATACCGCATCAATGCGCCTTTCCAATAAGTTGGAAGAAAGTGCAATTTAAAACTTGCAATTTAATCGGTATCCCACTCCGACAGATCCTGGTTTGGATACAATGAGATGAGTGAAGGAGTATACTCTTTCGAAAAAAAAAAAAAATTAAAATAGGTTGATAATTTTCGGCAATTTTCTTCACAAGTAGCTTAGCATACATAAAAAATATAATATAACCTCCTTTTTTGTTGTTCAAAAGTCAAGAATTCAACCAGGTGATGCAAACAAAACAACAAAATCTCTATATATGTATATACAAAGAAATCTTTATACTTAATTTAATCTAATTTTAAGATCCAACGCATATATATACCTATTTCATACACATTCTCGGATTAAGGGTGTTAATTGAGGGTGTAGTAGATTAGAATTCTTGAGTAAGAGAATTAACCTTACAACTCGTGTAAATTTAAATTCACATACTTAAAGTATGATACGCTTCGAGATTACTACGACGCGTTGCGTGATAAAGGATCTTTTTTATACTATAGACTCTATCGAGCCACAGACGAACAGACGGGTCATCCGATAGTAAGTGACAACCTCCGCCCGTGGACACCTGCAACTCAAGACGTAAGTGCGCTGCCCGCCTTTGAGGGTGATGAGGGATGGGGGATGCGGGGAGGTTAAAGAAGATAGGAGGAATAAGGAGATGCGAAAAAGGAGAGGGCTATGAGGGGAGAGGAGGAGTTGGGCCTCCTGAAACTTCATTTCGGGGAAATGCTACGCAAGCGTTTCTTCACAATAGGTTTTCTGTGAGGTCGTGGTATTGCTATGGTCGAGCCGGCCCATTCATGGCTCTACGACTGTTAAAAATATTATAATATTCAAAAGTTGTACAATTTGATAATTGCAAAGAACTGTTATGTCAACGTTATACCCTATGCGACTCTCACTATCAAGACAATTCCAATGATACCTCACATATCGAAATCCATCAGGCCTTCTAGGCTCTAGGGCACACCCTCTTACACTCCTCTACATTCATACATTCGAAAAACGAAACCCTCTTTCTACAAATTTATAACCTAAAAGAAGTGATGAGTAGAATAAAATAGAATAAAAAAATCTACATCGTTTTTTAACACAAACAGTCTACAATCCGATGCGCCGGTAATTTTGCATAGCAAATATCAAATATCACAAACGATCAACGACCACAAGAGAGCCGCTGTCATCTTATAGAGCTTTGCGGTTGATTTTCCGATGGTTAATCAGATTGTGGAAGAATGTAGTGCGATGTCTCTCCAACACGAATCGAGGTACGGTCTAAAGTATGACGTATCTAAAGTAGCGACTGACCAACGCTGACCGCTGCTGACTGAAACTGATATTTCTTAAACAGGACCCGTTAAAATAAAAACTTTCGTGAATTAGATTCATATTTAAATATACGGTTGTGTGTATTTCGGGGTTGCCCGGCTAGTTTCGATCTCGACAGGAGGCCTTTTTCAAGGAGTAAGTCGTACAGCCGCGACGGTACCTATGTTTAAATAAATAGGACCCGTTTGTTCAAGAAGTATCAAATGCTTGACAAAATCAATGAGGAAAAATCGAGCGAAAAAAATCAATTGAACATAAGTGACATGTGTATATTACATATTTTTGGGTCTCACGTGGAATATTTATTAAAAAAGAACAAAACCCCTTGATTATACAATTTATTTACACAAATTATTTATAATTTTATACAGTTAACATTAATTAAAACACAAGGAACAAACCAATGTACAAATTCTAAAGGACTTACAAGTCACACCGACGCAAACCGGCAGAGCTTCCACTCTCGACAGAATTGCAAGTTTTAGTAGTCATGAACGTCCCTTGCGCTGCCTTTTATAGGTAGCGAGGACTTACCTACCCACACTAGAAATAAAAAATATTTGATATCTAACAATATAGTATCAATATTTTACCCTTTCGGCTTTTTGACATCAGTGGAATGGATTGCGTTAGGAACAATTTAAGGGAACGGTCCGGAAATGTTAGTAATTATGTCCGTAATTCCATGTACCCTTGTTAAAGAAACAGGCGAGTGAAAGGGATCTTATAATAGAATTAACTTCAAAGCCTACCGAAGCAATAGACATAGATCGTATGAAGTAAATTACCTGTCGGACTCAACCCTACTATAAACAGAATATACAACCTTCTTTATTTTGTTGTTTAAACGGAAAATGTATTATGTATTAACTTACTACTTTTAAAGCGACTCCCGACACTACGAAGTATTCCTGTGCCGCCGTGGACTGAACAAACAACAAACAACGCACACAAAGAACAGACAAATATTTGTGGATCACACAATTTTTTGTCTTGTTTTTTAATTGAATGTTTTGGTTTAGCGGTCAAAGAGTTAGGAGTTAAAATGATTAGGTATACGTACTAATTTTACCAGTGTTCAATTAGTTTTCACGGCCTTTTTATACAAGTTATGTTCCAAAAAATAACTTTACAAATGCAAGTATGAGTTGCCAACTAAATTGTTACCCGCCAGAAGTACATAAGTACGACATGGGGTAATCTTCACATTAAAAGAAGTACTTAGAATATCCTGAAACGCCATAAGCTTGTACCTTGAAGTTCATATTCGATAAGTTCTTAATATTAAATCATATTAAAGAAAATCGAATTTGATTTCGAATAAAATTCAACATTGGTCTTTTGGCTTACAAATATAAAATAACACCTAGGACCCACAAGAAAATGTATAAGAAAAGTATGCAAATATGGGTTACAAATTACAGCATATTCTAGACATATTACATATTTAAAAAGAACATGACTTCAAGACTATTTTAGGGTTCTTACACCAATTATGCTTATATTATATCTTTTCTGTGTGGATTCCGAAATATTTTTAATTAGGTTACAATATTTTGTTGTATTAATGATAGAAGTTAAAAGGTTTCTATAAAACTCTAATACAAAAGCAAATTGGCTGTAGGGCTGCCCAGAAGTGCCACTGTTGAAAGTTTATTTTATAGAAAGATAAGAGGGAGTAATCTATCTATTGAGCGAACTAGATGGAAATAGCGTACTAGCGTATTAGATGGAAAGCAAACTATTGGGCCCAGAATATTGTAAGATAAAGCCGAGGTATTTGCATAAAGACAAATAGAATTAATTTACACTGAATGAGAGTTGTAATGAAGTGAGTCGCGTCTTGCATTCCATCTAGAAGCAATTCAATTATTTAATAATAGATTTTCTCAAATTTTAGGTTGTATTCGTAAAGATAGTCAAGTAGGTACTGCTCCTTAATCAACTATATTTTAATATCTAATTATACGCCTATGTAATGGAATCTTGATACGTAAATTTGAGATAGTTAATTTCTTTTGTATCTTGAAATGTTTATGTATGAACATGTAGTATTAGTATAGTATAAGTAGCTTAAATATATAAAATCTTTCTTTGACATTGACTTCCAACTGCTTCTGTCTCTCCGAATCAATTTAATCCACCCTAGGGTCGCCTGGAAGAGATTGCATTAAGCTATAAGGCTCGCCTTTTGTACATTTTCAAATTGACAAATGTATTTGTATAATACTTCTCCCGTAATATTAGTGTACGGCTAATAAAGTTTATGTATTAACCTTTGCACAAAATAAATGTAAAAATAAATGTCTGAACGAAAATTGGGGTATACTAAAAAAAATAAAACTGAAAACACTGAAAAACTGACTTGCGCGTTGAGGGCTCCGAACTTAAATATAATAATAAGTATATATAGTAGTAAGTTTTAAAAAAGTATGCAACCGACTTCTTTGCGCTTATAACACTTTATACACTCTATAGCGGTGAAATATTTTCATTCAATTGAAACCGGTCCAACCTTGATTACAATCGATTCAATTAAACAATACCTTAGTATATTAAACTCATTTCAAAAATGACGATGATATCGCGTAGTATTTTTTCTTCTTTACATGATTTAACATTAATTCACATTTAAAATCAACCAATCTTCAGTACAACCAAAAAAAAAATTTTAATCAATTCACCAATGATAGAATTATCGCATAATATGTATTATTTATTTATCACTTTAACACCTTAGAGTGGAACATTCTCTTCTTCATTAGTAAAACAAACTCAATACATATGTACATTCATACGTAATTACATACAGGCATACATACATACTTACATACCTACACACATTCATACATGTGGTAATAGATACCCAAGATAATAAATATATACGAAACTTCAGAATTTTCTTTCTCTTTGTTTTTGTTTACGGAGTGTAAGATCCTCTTGGATGTCCTTTGGGGTCTGTTGTACTCTTACCTAACAAAACCGCTCCGGTGTTCGCCTGCTTGCCAATGATCGGGAGAGCGAGAATCTTCCACCACCCCCGACAGGTATTGACTCGTCTCACCCAAGACGGGACTCGTCACCCGGTGCGACCGTCATCTTTCGGTCGCAGTCCTCCAAAAAGCACACACGGAACACTGCGCGCTGCCGCTTAGTCAAAACTTTTGATCGTAATACAGCTTATAATTGATTTTTAGATACTTTATACTATAAGTTATGTTTTTTAAGCTAACTAAAATAATTAGTTTTATTCACTCCAGGTGGATATCTCTATCGGCATAAAAACATGTAGCAAAAAGAAACTCCAATTATTATGGCAATATGGGTCAGATGAAATAAACAAAAAAATCTTTAACGGCTATTTTCAAAAACTTTAACATAAAATTAAGCTTATTCGAAAATCGCAAAATAACTTCACAATAAAAGCGTCTACGGCTGTCTAAAGCAACGTAGAAGATAATATAATAGTTCAAAAGTAGTTTTACCAAGAAAAAATATGAGAAAAAATCTAATTAATAAAACCATAATCTCTAAACTTAATGACATAGCAAATGTAATTAAATATCATACTTTCTTGAAAAAATAGGCTCCATAAATAGTTCTTGTAAAACGATTACATCTCCAATAGAAAACAGAATAAAATCCTTTTTCTAAGCGCCTGCGGAAATGTACAAAATAATTAATTAATTGAGAAATACTAACAGTGTAGGTTATAACGGTCTTTGAGCATCAAAGCTGTTGATAGCGAAATCTACATACATTTGAGTTATATTATAAGGTATCATTCCAGAAGCATTGATAATCAATTGTAAAACCATTGTTTAAAAAAGAAGATAATTAACTTGCAATATCAGTCAACTACGGTGTGCCTCAGAACAGTATCTGGAGACCTCTATTGTTTAATATCTATATCAAGGACCTACCCAAAACCATTACCCAATACGTGACGCTATTTGCCGTTGACAGTATAATAACTATACCTTATAAAAGTAATAATACCTATAATTATGACATTAATAATTCCCTAATATCGATAGTACAGTGGTTAGAATATAATAATTTAAAAGTCATACTACTACCGCTACTACTAATGATCAACAGCGACGTGCTTCTTACAGCATACCTTAGCTTAGTTTACTGCAATTTTAGATTGACAATCAACCGCATCAGAATTACGTGGAAATAAGTTAATATTGTTCTTAACAAACTGTGCTTTCTAAAATATAGATTGTAGTCAATCTATATTTTGGAAATAAGTTTTCTCTTATCACGTCTATTACAATCAACCGCATCAGAATTACGTGGAAATAAGTTAATATTGTTCTTAACAAACTGTGCTTTCTAAACTACCTTTAATGAATGATAGCGGGTTTTTTCATGGGTCCAAAAAAATACAATAAAATTGCTAAACTTAGGAAAGAAACTAATAGTATACCAAAAACTAATTAAATGATTTCCTAGCAAAAAAAAGCTACTATAATGTTGAAAAGTTCTGCATGACGACATTGAACACTAACTGCTATGACACTTATTAAAGTCAAATACATAGGGACACAAAATTTTGTAATTAAATGGTAAATAAAGTAAAATTGATATAATAGATAGAACCATGTTTTCTTTTTGGTTAAATATATATTGTATAATTTATTAATACTTTATGAAGCCAATTATAATTGTTAAAAGTACAAGCTAAAAATGACTCTCTATTATATTTCCTTTAACATCTTGCATGCATATGTACATATGTATACTCATGTTAAAATAAATAAAATAATTGATTGATTGATTGTGAAGTACTTGATACATATTTCACCTTAATTTCAACTTGATACCTCTTTTTTATATTACATCACTCGAGCTGACAGTGAAGTAGTTTGTCGGATTCGAACCGAATAAAACCATCGGTATTTAGACATGTGTGTACATAGTCTATTGCAGGGGATCCGAGAATATCCTAGGAAGGAAACTTCCGAGAACCCCTACAGACTTTGGTCGCCTAACCATGAGGGGACCACACCGTGGAAACATACCACCGTCTAAGGCCTGCTTTTGCAAGGTCGGAGGTCATTCTGCGACCACCGGCGCCTGGCGCGGCGGTATGAGATAGTGCTAAAGCTCTCTAGCTTCGCAAAAGAAGGCAGTGGAATACCCACGCACTCTCACTTTGGACCATGGACTGAACTATCTATCCATCCATCCATCTAACGAGAGGCTTCCCACAGCAGTGCAATATCCGTCAAGAGGTCGTGCCGCTATTGCGCCCAGGCTGAGCACTCGCGATAGAACTTGATACCTCTACGCAATCCGAAGAAAAAGGGTCTTGGCAGACAAACAGACAGACAGACAGACAATCGAGTGATCCTATAATCGAGGGTTCCTTTTTATATCTTTTGAGGAACGGACCCCAAATAAATATATTTATAAGAAATTAATACTGATATGATATTTTTTGCACACGTATTACGACAAATTCTATGTATTATCGTACAATTCACTCAAGTCCATTTGCATTAGCGACTAAGTGGAAGCGGAGCATACATGTTATTTCAACGAGCAGTGATAAGTCTTTCTCGTCTACCTTAAAGCACGTTTTACTTAAGCCCATACTCTGTTTATTAATATCAAAATGTTCACCTAAACTAATGTACATATGACTCACATACAGTATTATTTAAAAGTTTATATGCTTAGGGAGTTGTCCCTATAAAAAGAGTCGCAGAAAGTTCAATGTCGACAAACCAATTATAACTAACCCTCTTAACTACTCATTATTTTTGTGTTAAATAAAATTTTCTCACTTTATTTCCCGCGTTCAAGTGAGTAACGTGTGTTGAGTGAATAAATAAATAATTTGTGGTTTTCAACTGTGCAAATTGTGTCTGTGTCTCCTCTTTAATTTCGGCATAGTCAGCGCCTCACACTAACATCCTTGTGCGAATCACAAACTGTTTACAGTAACGAAGTTTTGTCCCTTCCAGCAAGTATAAGGCTGGTCAATTTCAAGGTGCAGATATTTTCTAAGATTGTATATGTATTAATGTTACTATACTTAGTTACTATACTATTACTTTCAGTGGTACAACCATGCTTAGGCACGAATGGGCCGGCTCGACCGGTGCGATACCACGGCCTCACAGAAAACCAGTTGTGAAGTAACGCTTGCGTTGCATTTCCCCGAATTGAGTGAGGTTTCCGGAGGCCCAATTCCCCCTCCCCCTTTTTCTCTCCCCTCATCTCCTTTCTCTTTTTTTCCATCTCCTCATCCCTCCTCTCTTCTTTCTGCTCCCTGCATCCCCCATCCCTCATCACCCTCAAAGGCGGGCAGCGCACTTGCGACTCTTGAGTTGCAAGTGTCCATGGACGGCGGTGTCACTTACCACCAGGTGACCCGTCTGTTCGTCTGTCCCCCTATAGTATAAAAAAAAAAATACTTCTATGTATTATGCGATGGCGATAAAATGACAAGCCGTGGTTCTCAGTGGAGTAGAATATCTTATCTTTTCCCGTGGTTGTCGTAACAGTCGACTAAGGCATCGAACTGTTATCTATCGGACAGTATATATAGTGTTATACAGTGCCCCTACAGTGTTGATGGCGTCAATAAAAGTAAGTAAATGGGACTAAATTATGCTTTGCAAAAGGAGGGCGCTTGAGATACTTCTGCATATCCCTACGTCGATATACACAACATTCGTTTTTAACAATCTTGATCACTATATGGCTTCATCTTTGATAGGTTACTATAACTTTGAAGGCAAACAGTATTCATTTAAGTTAATTGAGTTTCCACTGTGTTAAATACCTAAATAGGAACAATAGATCTTGGCAAAAAGATTTTAATTTCATATTTTATAGTGTTCTTGGAATCTGGAACGTTATATATTCTATAAGGAGCTATTCAAATGAGTATATTTGTGCCTATTAATTTTCCGTGGGTCTTAAATGTAAACTTTCCTTGACAATACTACCAACTCTTCTTAAAAACCTTAGTTCGTTTCGGTTTCAATTCACTTTAATTTTACATACATACTCTCTCACCTGTATCCCCTAGTGTTTAATACACCTCTACCTAGCAATTAGAATTTGAATTTCGTCCCACTAACGTAATATGGGGCAAGCCTATTACCGTCAAGAGATGGGGTGGCCCTATTCTACCTTGCCGTGAACGTTAATATTTATCGTTTTAATTCCTATTATTGATCACTGTTGGAGTAATAACACACTAATCCTGAAATAAAGGTGTCAGAACTGAGTAGGATAGTCCAATAAAAAAATAGAACTATTTTTAATAGCATCTGTTATACTTACAGACTTACGAACAGACACATATAACAACTCCTGTTCTGCATAGAACAGGAGTTGTTATATGTGTCTGAATTTGCATAAATTCAGTCAATATCAGAAGAAGTTTGTAATGTATTATTGTTACATTACTATGTATCATACAATATGACGTGAAAGACATATACCTATTCTATGTACTCGTGTTCTTTGATAACCCAATACCGATCTTGCAAAACATCATTGATATTATGTAAAGCGTATGGAATAGGATAAGATATAAAAAAAATCTTTTTACTTGATAAAGCAATAGGGTTGGGAATAGTAAACCCTAAAGGCAATCTCAAGAAAAGGGTAGCATCAAAATTGCAAAAGTTAAGTAATTTTTCATGAAAATATTCGTGTCTATTTGCAATATTTACAATATTGTAGATTTTTGAACTTTCATATGACAACATATTTTATGTCTGGCTTATCCAAGACCTAGATTCCCGGCTACCAAACTATCCATATTTCGTCCATTTCTTTAGCCTTTTACCTCCACAGAATATTATTAATATATATTTTCTAAATAAATCGAGTTTATAGCAAACAGCATCATCAAACGACAGCTAATATATTATGTACTTAAATTCAAATAAAGTTATGCTAGAATATGGTATAGCGGGTTTAACAATGACATTGAACACTAGGTTCAAATATATTCTGACTGCAATCGCCTGTAATTGAATTCAAAAATGTATATATACAGAGACATTTAAGAATATATAATTTTATTTAAACCTTGGATCGTCTCTATACGTACATACGTAGCATACCTACATACATAAGAAGCGTAAGCCAGAACAAGTTATATACAAAAATCCCTTCACATACCTTCCTGTGTTTCGCCTAAGCCTTCGTTCCTTTCACAGCAAAAATAATAATTAACAACTTATTGATGGATGCCTACGTGTGAAATTACGTGAATTACATTCACTAAGTATAATTACAAATTCATGTTGCTGTCAAACATTGATTCGAGAAAGTTGCTACGACATTTCATGACCAAGTGATATTAACACTTTCCAGTAATTGACCCTAATTTCTAGGTAATTCTTCGTTTTTACGAAATTCAACTTTTGTCATAGATGTTTCCATTGTCATCTGACTCATATTTTTGTTAATACATAGAATATTATACTACCCCAAACTGAAGTTGAATCATCGGAAAGCAAAGGTTAAAAGTTTAGCCTACTGTGTACATCAATAAAAAATGCTGGCTTTTAGTAGTATTAACTTAAATTTATCGTATTTACAATACAAAAACATACCATAATAAAGCGTATAATTACTAAAATGCTTTAAAAATCTTTTAGTAAATTTAGGAGTCCTGTAGCACAATTCATACAGCAACACAGGTGCGATCATGTGATGACCAGGTACGAGCTGGTTCGGTGCTGTTAAAGTTAATTATTTATTTCTACTTTTCTGGCTGCATGGACACATTGAGACTGAAGAAATTTTATTTAAATTTTCACTAAGCATTGACTGCCACATTCTTTTCATTTCTTTTACTTTGAATTCGTGTTATCGCATTAAGCTTACTGATATTATACATAATTTAGATGAAAAATATTAAACGCGAGCTTTTTCCACATCTTTGCTCTAGTTTGTTTTTATAGTTTTAAACCGACTTCTTAAAGCAGGAGCTTCTCCCTACGTTGGTTTGCTTTTTTTTATGTTTGTTAACCTTTGTAAAAATACATAAATTACAAAATTCACTTCTCCGTCATAATGCAAATGGCTGTCACAGCCCGTTGCGATTTTTATATGTCATAAATATTTATTAACTTGCCGTTGATAATAACTGACCGTTGAAAACTACAGTTAATGACAGCAGAAAAAAATAAAAAAGTGGAATTAGTCGACAAAAAACCTTATGACATATCTATCAGAATAGTAGGTAATGTAAATTAATGTGTATCCCTGATTCTGGGTGTTCTTAACGTGTGTCCCTCGCTTGTATGTTTATAAATTCCCTCGCGACACAGGAATCAGCCCTAGTAAGTAAGTTGTCCTTTTAAAGGAAAAAAATAATCACTTACAAATAGGAAACAGTGTCGCCATCTATGGTTAAAATACTACATATAGCAGTCTCCATGAAATTATTCGTTACTTTTTTTATTTATAATTTTTATCTGTCAAACCAAACTCATAATTTTATTTTATTCTAGTTTCAACCTATACCATTAAAACGTTTAAAACTTTTTTTTTATGCGATTGGTGGCAAACGAGCAGACGGGTCACCTGATGGTAAGTAACTTCCGCCGCCCATGGACACCCGCAACTCAAGAGTCACAAGTGCGTTGCCGGCGCATGCGGAGTACGCTCTTTTCGTGAAGTTTTGAAGGTCGTATCGGTCCCGAAATACAGCAGGGGACAATTTATTCCATAAGCTGGTTGTGCAACCCAAAAAGCTTCTGGAGAAGCGCGCAGTGGTGGAGTGCCAATCGTCCAGGTGATGGGAATGGATATTTTGTCGCGTAGGACGATGGCGGAAACCTGCAGCTGGTATAAGTCCGAACATCTCTACGCAACGCCAAGGTGTCAAGTCGATCAGAGATATCTTGGCAGTCAATGATGCGAGTCGCTCTCCGTTGAATGCAGTCAAGAGGAAGAAGCTGGTACTGGGGTGCACCTGCATAGAGATGAGAACAGTATTCCATGTGCGGCTGAACCTGCGCCTTATAAAGTTGCAGGCGGTGGGCCGGAGTAAAATACTGTCACGATCTGTTTAGCACACCAAGCTTCTTCGAAGCTAATATGCCCTTACTCTCTAAGTGGCCGCGAAACTGGACTTCGCTTGATATTTCGAGGCCAAGGATTCCGATACTGGCTGATGCAGTTAGGGAAGTGCTCTCAAATTGAGGTGATACGACCAATCGCATCTTTTTAGTGGTGAACGCGCAAACCTGTGTCTTCGTGGGGTTAAACTGGACTAGGTTAAGTCGACCCCAATCTGAAACTTTTGATAAATAAGTTTCGATTTCAGACACAAGTTTGGATCGGCTTTCGATGACGTTTACCCGAGAAATGTTAGCGCGGCCAGTGTTCAGGGCATCACTTGTGCTATCGTCTGCATAGCAATGGATGCTGCTAATCTGCAGCATGTCATGGATATGCAGAAGAAACAGCGTGGGTGATAGCACACAGCCTTGTGGGACACCAGAATTAACAGACTTGGAGTTGGAGCATGCACCGTCAACAACGACCTTGATGCTTCTGTCTGTAAGAAAACTGGTGAGCCAATTGCACAGTTTCTCAGGAAGCCCATAGGAAGGAAGCTTCGCAAGGAGCGCTTTTGTGCCAGACCCGATCGAAGGCCTTCGCCAGGTCCAAACTAACGGCCAACGCTTACCCCTTGGTCTCGATCGCCTGTACCCACCGGTGAGTCAAGTAAACGAGAAGGTCACCAGCTGAATACCCTGATGGAAGCCGTATGTTCGATCATTGAGGAGCTGATGGTCTTCTAAGTACCGGAGGAGCTGGCAGTTAACAATGGACTCCATTATCTTGGAGAACAAGGAGGTGATGCCTATGGGTCTGTAGTTGGACGGATCCGAGCGATCTCCTTTTTTAGGGATTGCATGCACTAGAGCTGTCTTCCATGAGTTCAGGACTACGCCAAGAGAGTAATAAAGCCGATAAAGGCGCGTTAAAACCAGTGCCAACTATAGAGCACACGTCTTCAGCACGATAGGAGAGATTCTATCGGGCCCACTCGACTTAAGAACGTCGAGGGAAAGGAGCGCTTTACGCACTGCCCTTTGTGTAAACCGGACTCCCGGCATGTGTGCATGTGCGTTTCCCCCGTCGTCCAGGGTCGAATTGGACGCAAAGAGTTTGCCCAGAAGATCGGCTTTTTCTTTAGCGTCGTGGGCCAACGAATTATCTCCTATGTGCAGAGGTCAAGAGATGGCTTACAAAAGTTCCCCTGGACAGCTTTGACAAGAGACCAGAATGCACAAAGATACGTTCCGGAAGGGAGACTCACTAGTCTCTCGCCAATTCTGCCGATGTGAGCCGACTTCACCCCAGCAATTACTCTTTTGAGGAACCAAAGTTAAATTGTTCTTTTAATGTGCTGGTCTTTACATCCAGTGCTGTCGCTGCATTAGCCCATGCTTGGTAACATTCCTGTTTTCGGCTCAACGCCGCTTTGCAGATTCGACCAAACCAGGGCTGGGACTTGCCACGTGTGGGAATCAGGGAGAATGGAATGAAAAGTTCCATACCCTGAAGCACAACATCCGCGACAGAGTCGGCAACGACATTGGGATCATCCAGCGAGAAGCACACCTGCCCCCATGGGTAGGATGCAAAGAATGTTCGCATTCCATCCCAGTCTGCTGACCTATAATGCCATACGCGGCGACTGCCTGTAGCTCGCGGCCGCAGCGAGTGAACGAGTGGCACTATACTCCTAATCAGGCAATGGTCCGAAGAGCCAAGAGGGGCCTCAACGGATACTTTGTAGCCGTCAGGATGTGAGGCCAGCAGAAGATCCAACAGTAAAGGCAAGTGGCTTTCTGCATCTGGGATTCGCGTAGGCGTTGCTACCAGCTGCATCAAGCCATATGCCTAGGCGAAATTGTGAACAGATCTAAAGTCGCCAAGAATCACGATCTCTGCGGATGGGACCTGCTGGAGCACTGAGTCTGTAGCCATTTGGACGTGTTCGATGAGTCGGTCCGTTTCGGCATCACCGCTATGGGACCTGTAGAGGCATACGTAGATGCGGGGATGGTCGTCGCAGTCTACACGTAGCCATAAGATGGAGAGGTCCCTACTTTGCCGAGGCGGCGAGAAGTGATATCATCTCTAACGTACATACAATACACCAGCCTTAGGAACAAAGGAGTGTTCCAGTCCGTACCCAGGGTAGCAGAGGTAGGATGTGTCCGCTGGAGATGATATCTACGTCTCGGTTAAAAAGAGCAAACTAGTTTAACTTGATTCTTTTCTCAACAGTTAGCAACATCCGATTACCATATATAAAATATTGGATGTATAAACACTTTTCCTTTTTTTAAGCTATTATTATATTTCATTTTATTAAAAAGTCTTAGAAATTTTAAAAGTGATCAACACCACATTTTGCCAACCATAATTGAGTCTTATCTAAAAAGGGTTTTTTTTTTTTAATAAAACCCTACTTAGATTTATCAAAAACAAATTCCAAATTTCCAATTCATGTTATACAAAGATGATATCGTTAAAACACATAGACTTCAGAACAAGGACATTTTATGAAAATTCGAAACGTCTAATCCAGATTGCTGATAAATATATTTATATATTTCTAGCTACATACATATTACAGCATAAAACTCGTGGTTATTATATAAATATTAAAACTGGTTGGGAATCGAATCCACGACCTCTGACTTAGCAGTCAGGGACACTAACTACTAGACCAATGGGCATGTCAAACTATACTACATATATACAGTACAATATTGCTCTTAACATCGCGGCCAGGTCACGACTCTTGAAACATCGTCGTTAATTAGGAACAGTTCATGGGCCATTAATAACCTTTATTGGTTCTTTATACAATGTTAGCTGTCTGCGTGAAAAATACTCATGTAAATAGCGTTGGCGGCTCGTGACTTCCAAGTTTCTCATTTCATTAAAGACAAGAAAAAGAAAGAAAATGTATATAGTCCCTGTTATTATTAAATAATATACTTCCATATTTTTTCAAGAGTAGGTGTGAATATTGGGATTTTATTCCGGATATAATAAATTACAACCACTTTCTTCACTTACCAACTTACTTTCGCAGTAAACAGTTTTTTATTAATAAATGAATTTTAATTAATAAATGCCAAGCGTTGGCGTCGTTTCAATATGTGTGGATAAGCGAATCGACTATCATATACATACTGTTTGCTTTTACTAGACATGACGTAATTTGACATTATTTTATTTCAGATGGCCCGATGTTTTATCCCCGTGCTGATCCTGGCGACAGTAGCACTCTCTTCAAGTAATGTACTTCCAATTACCGTGCACCACATAAATAAAGAATCACTTGGCTTAGAAGGGCAATATAATGACAATATATTTAGTAATCGATATCAAACAAGGAATGTTCTTGACGAAATATATAAATGGTATGAAAACAAACCAACAATGAGTAAATTACAAGAAACATTTAGAGATCCGGACAATAATAGCGATGATATTATGAGTATTTTTAATAAAAACGATGAAAACGACAACGGGGAGGGATTTCGAAAAGAACAATGGCATAACTATCCAAGGCAGTTAGACCGTCTTCATCAAATAAGGAACAAGGAACAAATAAATGACAAGAGGAATTTCGATCCTGATAGTAGTAAAGAACAATACATTGAAGAACCTGATGGTCTTGATATAAATGACTTAACCAACGAATTACACCTAGACTCTAACACTGGTACGAATAACGTCTACGAGGCTGCTATGGCTGGTGACCCCTTATTAATACTTAAAATACGTTTAGCATACTTGAACAAAAATGTAGCGAAAGCAAATAATCATTATGCTAATCTTCTGAACTTAAATCTAGAATCTAACAATGTAAAAGTAGAATCGAACACACCCTTCAGGAACAATAACCCCGATATGAACTTCATAAAAGTTAAAAGAGAAGATGTGTTTAACACGCAAGGCGATTTATCAGGTCAGTTAAATTAAAAAAAAGCATTAGTTGATCATCTCAAAAGCGGATGTTGTTTTCTTATTTTTTTATTGGTTAATTTTAATAGCCTTTGTCTTCCAACTTACCAGACAGTGACGATAAAGACGAAGATTGCCTCTACTCTTCTTTCCCTCTAGTCTGTCAGTTCTCTAGGAAAATGATACAGACAATTTATTCTGAACCAGCAAGGTCTTGAATTAAAGGAACTTGAATAGAAAAGGAGCGGTCAAATCTTTAGTTCGTCATTTTAATGTTGACATTTTATTTCTGCGCCTGTTCGAAAATTGTAATGAATACTAGGAAGTAAAACGCATTTGGTTATGGCCACTGAACTGCAATTGATATCGTATAGTTGTATTTTAGTGTGAATGCATCATATGCATGTATGTAGATTATTTTACTTGATTTCAGATAACCCTTCAATTGAAAATAAAGCTGTAAACAAGAGAATCTTTTCGTTATGGAGTCGTCTGCAAAGTCTTAACCACAAGGGGCACGAGTTGCAACATAGACGGCATCTACACGCGTTCTACGGTCTACCTGACTCCGACGGAGGAGGGACTCTCACCGCAGAAACGAGAGCAACCCTATTACGACCACCCGGCTCACCTTTACGATGGGGATGAATCAAATATTAATAATTAAAAGGCTTCTTACTTAGTCATTACTTTGCAAAGTTAGAAGTTAAAGTAAATGAAGACATGAAATAAAATATAATTTTTTGATCAGTTTTCAAAGTATGTAGTGTTTTAGTCTTTTGAGATTGTCGCAGTTACTAATGCTTCTGCAGAACTTTGTTGGTTACAAAAAATACATGTTAATGTAGATAATCGTACGACAAAATATTTCTTGAAGTTTTGTTTAAATATGCTCATTTCATAGATAGTTCTTCTTAAGACTTAGCGCTAGATGTCTCGACATTAGTGTGGTGTATAAATTAAAGCAATAAATTTTGGTATACTGATATTTGCAGTTTAATTAGTAACTAAATAGAAAATTGTCTATTATATGTCTTCATACCTTATTTGATTTTATGAAAATGTTATACATGTTTGAAAAATATTTAAAGTATGCTGAATAGTACAATAAAATTACCAACTCATTGCTATCATTTTAGATGGTTGTATGGTAGTAAATAATTTACAACAAAATATTTGTATTGACTGCTTTACATTATAAACAAATATAACAATAAGTACGTTAATCTAATAAGAAATAATATTTTAAAATATAATCGACTAAGGGCAAACTTTTACGGTCAAATGCTTGATTTAAATGCTTAATGTCTTCTCAAAATAAACCTGTTTGTTATTTATTAACCATAGAATATAAAAATATATCATTACTTACACGTCTAATGTGTCTATAAGGTTAAAACAAAAGTATTTCAATAATAATAGTGATAACGAAATCATTACGTATATTGAGACTATATATGTAAATAAATAAAATGTATATCAGCTTTAATGTTTTATTTAAATAACCCGAGTAATAGACTTGTCAAGATGACATCTAGTTTATAAATGTAGAACTATTGAATGATATATTAGGTTGGCAACTAATAAACCAGCCATCTTTGTATACAAATTAATTTATTTTTTTAAGTATACAAATTCAAATTATTTCTCAACTATATAAGCACCGCCGTTTTCTATCACCTTTCACCAACACGCTGGCAGAGACATAATACCTTCCTCGTTGAAGTTTTTAAGCTTTTAATCAAAATTAAAAAAAAAGATGGTAAGGTCACTTTTAAGCAGGTCTTCATTTTGAAATTTTTATCTGCTAAGTAGTGTGCTAGAGGACGAAATAGACGATAATCTGAGGGCATAATGTCTGGAGAGTACGGTGGGTGAGGAAGGACAGCCCAGCCAAGCGAAAGTAATTTTTCGCGAGTCCCATTTTGCTATATGTGGTCGAGCTTTATCGTGCAAAAAGTATAGTTTATTTTGATTTTTCGGTAATCTCGCTGCTACTTTATCGAGTTGGTCACAATAAATATTGACCGTGATTATAGAGTTAGATGGCAACAGCTCCCAGTATATAATTCCGTTTATTCCTCACCTTAAAAGAACTTTTGTACTCGTGTCAGATTTTGGCGTCGGTACTCCTGCTTCTCTAGGTCCAAGCCACTGGCGCTTACGCGAAAAGTTTATGTACATAACCCACTTTTCTTCCCTCGTAATTACACCCCTCATCCACTCATTGGTACGATGATAACTAAGTAGTTCCATGCACACGTTAGCTCTCTTCGGAAGTTGAAACGGTGTCAACTCATGAAGCAACCAATCGGAATATTTCCAGGAGTTGTTTTTCTACTGCAGTATGAGAACACTGAAGCTGCTCTGCCAGACAACGTGAAGTGAACCTGGGATCCATTTCTATGAGTCTTTTTAACTCATCTATAACTATTGTAGGAGGTCGTCCTGGATAAGATTCATCAGATAGGTCATAATTTCCGTCCTTAAATCTTCTGAACCAATGTTTGGTGGTATCGTAAGAGAGCACGCCTTCGCCCCTCGTCGCTTTTCGACCTAAGCGAAATTCATGAAGTAAAAGCAAAATAACATAATATTAAATAACATAATCTGGCAACTTTCAGATGTCATGCTGTTGCAGTATGTCAATTGAAAACTTACCATAAAGATAGTACTTGCCATGGCGGTAAGTAATTATGGTCATTTCTTGATTAAATTTCTTTGTGTACTAAAATTTATTTTATCATAATACAACATTATATCAAAATATTGAACTTGACTTATGAATTATATTTATAAATGGATACTTACATTTAATTAGGTACGTATAAGCTACATACGAGTCTGTAAACATACTAACAACTGATATACAATAATGTGTGTCCGCAATATTGCAGGCGCTAAGAGGAATCCTGATATGTTACTAAAGCTATTTCCTGAATCCTCCTCTTGTAATCACAGTACGGCACATCATATGGTTTTAGTCAGTTCGATTACGACACACCGTTCCACCGAAAACCCTGGTTCGATGGCGGCCCGATGGTGCTTACACGCGCATAAAAAAAAAGAATCATGGATACATAACAACTTTATTTACACTCATTAGTACAAAAAGAAGTATTATACAAAAAGCTACATACATAATGTACAAGATATGTTAATGTCAAAAAGTAAGTAAAAACTAGAACAATGCTCTTCTTTCCTCTCTTGATACGACCTTCGAACAAAGAGCGTACTCCGACTTTAAAGATAGACAACGCACTTGCTACTCCTAAATTGCAGGGGTCCATGGGCAGCAGATGCGAGGAAGGAACACCGTGGTGGTTTCAGCCGGTCAAGTCCGGCACACCCACCGCTGATGCCCCCGGCGGAGGATAGTCGATGAGGATTTCCCCACGTATAAAAAATGGGGTCTTTAAAATCAAGTCTGTCAATTCTATTTTTTTTTCTTAAAAATAGCCAAGAAGCCTGGCCTGTTGGTCTACTGGTTATTAATCATGACTTCTGAGCCGGAGGTCGTGGTTTCGATTTCCACCCAGGACAAATACTAGTGTGATGAGCACGATCTGTATTAGGGTGTAATTTATCTAAAATATGTCTGTATTTCGAGATATATATGTTTATCAGCAGTCTAATTATAATATACAGTCACCGATTTTACCTAAACTAATTTCAGTCAAATGGGTAAAACGAATCAGTAAGTTTTAGTTAATAAATATTTTTGCATTAAGTTTGTTACAGTATTTTTAAGCGGAAAAGCTGAAATAGTTTCATTTTTCTTTCATAGGACATTTAAAAACCTGAAATACGAGCGGTTGATTACACGTGTAGGTACTGTAACTACATGAAACTAGTTTCGTTTCTTTTTCTTTAAAATGAATAATAGATGAGTGGTTTCTCTCTCGATTTCTCTTACATGCATACATATGTACATAACGGGTGTCTCAGTAAGAGTGCACTTTTTCATTTTAAAACCACGCATTTTATGAGAGAGGTGTAATATTTTTATTGGATTGTAAAGAAGACATGTTCCGATTAGGTATGAAATAAAATATCAAGCAAATGGCCCCCACTGCTCTGATGACAGACCATTACTCTTTTCATGAAATTTTCCATGTCTAAAAGTCATGGAAAATCACAGACATGTGGCTGTATCTCACCAATGACGTGAATAATCTCTGATTTGAGCTCAATCAATCCCACATAAAAAAATCGCACGGCGTTTAATCGCACGATCTTGGTGGCCAGTTGACTAGTAGTGCTTCGTGAAAATTGAAGTTGTTAAGAACGATGCCGACATAATGTTTTTCAGGTTTTCAGCGACACTCTCGTTTACAGCAGCAATGTTTTCAAGAGACCAACCGGTACGTTGACGCAAAGGATTTTAATATCGATAATTGACCCAGTTTATTCAATATTTTTGACCACTCTTCGAATGATTGATATATTAGGTGCCTCTTTTCGACTGAAAATTTGGCGAAGTTAGTGAGCGGTTTCAGCATAACTTACCCCAATTTTGTAATGAGTTTTCACAATTATGAAGCGTTGTTCTTTCAAAAAGCGCTCCATTTTTAATAATCGGAATAAACATGGGTGACAGCTGTCAAATTTCAGAGTTGCCACTTGCACAAAAAAAAATTCTAAATTTAAATGTGCATTCTTATTGAGACACCTTTACACATGTACGCTCACGTCCGAATCCCCGAAGGGGCATGGGTGCATTGTATGCATCTACATTTTGCTAATAAACTATCATCAGACATCCACAGTCGTCATTTTAAACTGTCAAGATATGATTGAAGCAATCGCAGTCGCAAATAGCACTGAGTCGTCTATAGATCTGGGAAACATATATTTTAAACATAGTTATAAAGTATCCCTATAGCTCTTTTCTGTTGATAAGTTTGTTGTTTTATGCTTTCACAATATAAAGTATTGAAATTAAAACTATGCCCTGTGTAAATTAATTCTCGAGTTTGAGTTAATACAATTTTGGTCTACCACAAAAACTTTGTCCAAACGGTCAAATAATTCTACATAGTTATGGTTGGTTCAGCTTAATGTTGAATCATTTGTATGTACTTATAATACTTTTTTTATGCGAAGAACAAAAGGCAACGACTATTGAATGAAAAGCGCACTCAGAAAAATTGTTACTAATTTTAAGAAAGGCCTTTAGCAGATAACGCCCTAGATGTCTGTTTGTGATTCGTAAAGATTGTCCTGATTTAAAAATATTATTATTACTTTCAAAGGCTGAAAAAAGCGTAATCCTGTATGCTTACTGGTTGTCGGCGTGCTCCTGGTGAGTGGGAGCGACTCTGCCACTGAAAAAGATTCCATTTGAAGAACGCACAGTAGATGTGGTAAAAGAAAAAAAGCAGCTCATTGAAGAATACCGAGCTATCAACCCGACGCAGAAAGTATAAACGTTCGCTATAGGTAAGTTTAAATAGTTTTACAAATTATGGTATTTCTAATTATGGTTCTTCTAACTCATATTCTTAACACAGCTGCACCGCGAGTCTTCTTATAACAATAGAACTTATCAACTAAGGTAATGCTTAACAGGCTACATGACCCAGTAGTTATGTAAATATAAACAAAACTAATGCAAACATAAGATTATAGTGTGTGGTGTCAAGTTCTGATTTCTCCATCTTGAAGCAGAGATAATCAATTTTCAGCAAACATACTTATATCTTTATATTTTATAGTTTGGTTGTTTGTTATTGTCTAAACGTGGAGGTATTATGTTTTTATGGAGATCTTACGCGTTATTAATAAAATATTAAAAACATTACCTCTTTTACGGTTTTCTTCGTTGCCAGCCCTATCTTGAAGATATAAACGTTACAGCTTATCTTGCGCAGAAATTCTTCTTCTTTTGTGTAATTGTTTGCTTAGTAACATGAAAATATTAGCCTAAATACGTGTCAATTATACTGACATGTTTGTGAAATATTACCCAACCTCCGTACACAATCATTTCACAATGATCACACTATTAATTGATCTGCCGAACAATGCTCGCTAATGACGTCAGCGCATCAATTCAACGTGTCAACAACCTAATCATAACTCTAATAGTCAGTCCAATGTCGCTTAACTATCCTATAACTCTCGTGCATGTGTATGTACGACCCAGATACGATAGTTACTCCTACATCATTAGGGACAGTCTAGATCAGTCAGTCAGATCTCACACACTACCGTCTGATCCCAAACTAGGCAGAGCTTCTACTATGGTAACCAGACAGCTGATATACATACTTATATACTTCTAAATACATACATATTATAAATAAAAAACACCCAGACACTAAACAAATCATCATGCTCATCACCCAAATATTTGTCCTGGGTGGGAATCGAATCCACGACCTCTGGCTTAGCAGTCAAGGTCACTAACCACTAGACCAACAGGCCAGTCAATTCAAACTTTATTGCTGTCCATAATGTTTAATTTTCAAAATATATTTGTTACAATAAATTGAAATAAACTACAAAAAAATTAGGGGTGTTCTACGACTTTAAGAAGAATTAAAATGTACGAATACTAAACAACCAAAGCTTTTCCATATCTCAACTTTTTTTTTTAAATAATCACTCTGGTAACCTTGCCTATTGACAGACTCCTGACAATCCTCCAAACAATCGTTTAAAGCAAATTCTAATAAGTAAGGTATCTCGTTCTTGAAGTTGGTAGTTGTAACTATGTACTTATGACGTCTTTAAAGTTCTGATTCAGGCCGTTGAGTTGAGCGAGGGTTTGCTCCCGTTGACAGCCTTGAAGATAAGACAAATTGTACCAGTTCAGCAATTTCTGTTTAATTCGACAAAGTGGCTCTCCGGATCTGACTCGACTGCTGTTAAATTCCAGACCGAAATAAAACAGTTTTTAAAAAATCTCTACCGCTATTTTGTTTATGATATAAGGGTCAAATGAACAGACGGGTTACCTGATGGTAAATGACAATCACCGTCCAGGGACACCTGCAACTCGAGAGTCGCAAGTACGCTGCCCGCCCTTGAGGGTAAAGAGTGGTGGGGGATGCGGGGAATGAGAGAAGAGGAGAGGGGATGAGGAAATGGGACTGGTTTCCTGTGAGGCCGTGTTATCACACCGGTTGAGCCGGGCCCATACGTGTGTAAGCATAGATACAATATACTTTCTCAACATCAATTAAAAATGTATCCAAAATATATTTCAGCAAGTCAATACATTCTTAAGACTGTTTGAAAATTATTTTTATGATGGTAAGTTTTTTGACATAAAAAAGTAGAGCAGAAGGAGAAAAATGAATTCTAATTCATTGCGGTAAACATTAAATGAAAATATATGTCCGTTGATTGCGCCGACATTATCCCTAAAGGACTAAAAGGTAATTTCCCATAGGTAAAAGAAATAATAAGTCTTTGCTGCCAAAAGATTCCGATGTAGAATTTGATTATATAACGGTCCTTGAGGCGTTGGTGACGTTAAAGTACCCGTTTATCGCTATGTAATACAAAAATAGAATTGATAAATATTTTTCTAAGGCACATTACATTTGAAAACAATTAATTCCAGCGTTGACTTTATACCATTCTGAACATCACAATAAAAACTTAAAAATTATTTGTATAATCGTTCGATGATTTTTGTGATCTGGTTTTTGTAATCGTATAGTTATTTAAATCAAGTGAAATAAAGCTTCAAGTGATAGTCTTCCTTCTTATCTTTTTTCGAGAAAATAAGTACACTGGTATGGTTTCATTATGTTTGGTCAATGAATTGTGATGAACGAATATAATTTGTGAAAGTCAATTTTTTTTGCTTTCATAATATCTATATATTTTTTACTCCAATTTTAGGTAACCGAAGAATCCAGCCTTTGCTCAAATTCACACCCAAGCTTTATTTTCATAACATCAATCTAATAAACATTAGTATTCGCCCACTAATTGAACCACCAATAAATCAAACCAATCATAGCACGTTTTTTTATACTAACTTGCTTCCATTTGTCAAACATTAGGTCGATAAGTGTCCCATCCACATATTTGGTTTAATATTCGCTGATGTCACCGTTGTATCGCGACGGTTGGCCCTCGCCTCAAGTACACTCTGGTTGTGCTAATAACGGTGTCATTAACACGCTATATTGCTCTCACTCGATCAACTAAATCAGTACTCGTGCCTTCATTATCATTTTAAAGTGGAAGGGTATTGTTTAAAATGTCAGACATTAATGGGCTATTCATATTTTTCGACTGTAACGGTTATATCCCCATAATATTTCTTCTTTGATCTTTAAAGTATCGATACACACAAACGCTTACTATATAAAATTTAAACGCTACTACTTATTTTATAAGAAAAATATAGAACTTTTGAGTCATCCATTTTCCCAATCCAAACAAAACCTGTCTGTATATATTAGTAAAATAATTTGAATTAGCAGTAAGGAATTTATTTGGGAACACCCACTTATTTTTTAAATTATAATAATGGGTGTAAAGATATTATGGGATTTGCTCCTCCGAATTTGGTTCTATCCACTCAGGAAGTATCTCCAACCTACGGGAAACCTCAACTAAAGCTTTAGACGCTTAGTGCTGCCTATTTTCGTACAAACTAAGGCCCTCAAGTGATAACCATAGGATATCAGTTAATGGCCCATTTGAAAACAAGTTTTTGTTTGTACTGTAATCTAATAATCTGTAAAACAACTACACTTATCGCCTGATAGTAAGCAGTCACCGTAGCTTATGGATAGCTGCCTTTAGAGAAATAATTTCAGGCCATTATCGAAGATATAATGTAAGTACGTACAGTAGAGCATTAAAAAATTTTAGCGTTGTTATTTGTTGCTTAGTAGTATAGGTTGTGGACGTTTGACGAGTCAGCTGACGATAAGTAACTACCGCTACCACAACAAAAGCGGTGCCGGCCTTCGAGGGTGCGTCCGCCAGAAGACCACAACATCACTCACACTATGTGAAACGAAACGCAAGCATTGCTTCACAACGTAGTATTAATCCGACCGAGTCGACCCATACGTGCAACGTGAACAATCGTTCTAAAAACATGAAAGCTCAGATGATACTAGCTATCAAAACCAAAAAGTTTTTACGTCTATAGCACCGACGAGTAATAGGGTATACTTGAACACGATATTATGTTAACGTTTATTATTTTCAATCTAGACCCTTTAAATGTGTAGTTATCGAAGGTACTAAGATCAATATCAACTCTCGGCTTATATTATTATTTAAATACCTTTGATAATTGACGATTATCATCTATTTTGTTTACAACTACAACAAATATACCCCTTCTTCAGGCTGCATACCTGTAGTATTTGGCAATTAAAAAAAAATAATATGTGTTACAAACTTCCGGCCCAGCCACAATAACTTTTCCTACTCAACCACATAACCAGATTACCTAAATCGATTGTGAATTACTTATTCTACTTCTGTTTTATTTCATTGGGTTTTTAAATAATTCTTGATTAAATATTTGCACTAACGGTTTCCGTTTGTCAGCTTCCGGCTATTTTTAAATTATTCCTTTAAATTATACTTATAAATTAATTGTATTTACTAGTAATTTACACATTAAATAATTATCCAAAATGTTATTGAGCACAACTGTTAATAATTATTCACTATTGATAATAATATGATCTGACAGCAAAATGTATAAAAGACGGGTATGCCAAATAATTTGAGTTAGTTGATTTGTAACCGTCACGATTGTAAAGTGAAACTACTGGATTGTCTACCGACGATAAATCACCGTTATTTTGAAAGTGTACTTTTATTTCAACCACCCTGACTATCCACCGGTCATACTTCAGAAGTGGGATATGTCAGGCCCATACATTGAGGGTATTGGCGCGAAGAGAAGGCGAATGCAGGTATCTTCATTTTCGTCTGATAGTGATGAAAAGTCAGATTTTTTTTCTTCGTCTGTCCACGAAGAAACCGATACCGAATTTAGTATATCCTAAAAGCCAATAACACAGTTGCTAACCTAAGATTGCAATCTTAAAGACCTTTTACCAAGTCATTAATATAAATAGAACTTAGTATAACGAGCGTACGCTCAATCGTAACTTTTATTTTTATAACATACATATACATACGCCGTTAATTAACGTCACGCCAGGTACATTGAGAGGAAAGGGAGGATAGAAAGGGAAGGAAAGGGATAGCTTACACAGGTGTATTGAGGAGTATAAGCAATAGCTCAAGCAAGCGCAAGAGTCGCATTCCTATAACTTGAACTTGCTGGTGCCGGGATGTCCTCTAACTATACTTATGGTATTCTTTAAAAATACCAATAAAAATACCTGACCGGATTAGTGGCCACCGTTTGGCCTCTATACCATAAAAAAGATAATAGAGATAATGTGTTAGTGTTTTATGATATTTATTATTATGATTTATAATAACTTAAGAATCCATGATTATGTAGAAATAAGTAATGCCTATCAAAGCTTTAATATTCACTTAGGAAAACTTTGTACTTAATAGTCTAGTCTTAATAATGACCTGTCGCCCGGAACTCTTAAGCGATAAAATCCTAAGCTCCAAAAACCAAATAATAGTTAATAGACTAGTATACCAAAACAAAAGTTGCACTTTGTCATAAAATGATTTTTAAATATTAGTCTCTCATTTAGTCAAAATACCTTCACCCCTTGTGCACCAACAGCTTAATAAACAAGGCTAACTCTTTAACATAAAACTATTTACGACCATAAAACAACCCGCTTCTTATTCTTATATCTTTCGCTCGGCATTAAACTCCGCAGCTAATATTGATATCATTATCGACCTAATGCTACGAATACCCCGGACCCAACAGCACATTACGGGTTAATGTGCACAGTCCTATAATTTGCTATCTCGGGTATAAAAGATCCCTTAGTGCTCATAAAGACATTAAGCAAGGATTATAAACGATGATTACGGGATGGCTCTAGACATCTTTCCATAATATTTTAGTTTTGAACTTTGTTTATCTATGTATGTTTTGTGTTATACACAAAACATAGAAAGACTTACTATTATTACCTGTATTTATACACAACTCTTTACATTGTAGAAATGCTAGACTACAGAATTTTAGCAGTACGTCGTAATGTTACCCTCGTTACATACTTTTTCCATCTACTTCGCGGTTTTACATATAACCCGAGTCTATTAGCACAAGTGAATTGGCGCACGCCGCGGCGCGGAAGCTGCGCGGTGCGTGAGCAGTTGCTAGCTCGGTTCGCGGTCGCGTCCTGTTAGATAACGAAATTATAAACTTAGATCAGACCTCGAGACTGACTATTCCTAGTACTATTACCCAGCTAGTAGGTACCTGTATGTAACCCAGCTGCTTATATATTTTTATATTTGATGATGTTCCACATTGTTTATTTCAAATGTTTTATATCTACTTATATACTATTGTGTAAGGTTTAACTGTAAACAATATGTATTTATTTCTGAATAAAAATGAATAAAAAATAATAAAAATGTATAACGATAAACTTTTCTTCATAAGCATTGATAAACCTTTACTAACATACAGATAGCAGCGTGTTTTGTTACTTTGCTATAATAATAATTTTCTCCAAATTAACTAGAATGTATCCCAAGTTTCTGAGTTCCCGAGTAATTATATTAATTCAGTACTTCCAGAAAAGGACATTGGTGACCCTTCATGCCGAAAGAAAATACTGTTCCCGAGAGATATAACCTACTAAGAGCCCATAACACGAGCGAAGTCTAGTTTAATATAATAGTCGTGGAGCTTCACGACTAGAACTAGGTTTTTCTAAGGTTAAAATACTGGGCGTAGAAGAGATATAAATAAGTAAGCTGTTATCTCAATAAAAGTAATGGGAAAATTATACCGCTACTAGTTCATATAATCTCTTGAATACTTTTATGTATATACTTATGATTAATTGTATAAACATTATTGATACGGTGGTGGACTACTTCTACATAAAACGGTGTTAGTAGCAGAAAAAAAATTAAGCTCCTGAGGTTCCTGACCTACTCACGTTGTGGTTTGGATTGGTGCTGCTCTGTGCTTGAAAAGTATAACGGAGGTGATTCGAATGCTGTATATGACATCGTCACAGGCGATTAAAGCTAGATCGTTACGAACCCGAAACCAAAAAACAATCTGCGCATGCTTCCATTCAAAAGCAAAGAAGAAGGGCAGAAGTCAAGGGAAAAACATGATAACCTCAATCATTCTAGAAGGTAAAAGGACTGTTACTGCATATTGATTTGTTAGTCCTTGTTTACCAGTTGTCTTGGAAAATGTTAGACAGCAGCGCCCAAGATGCAGGATTCTCCTCCACCACGACAACGCTCCAGCTCACTCCGTCAGATGGACTATCGAATATTTGTCTATCGAAGGTGTGTAGTTAGTGAGTGATCCTCCTTACAGTCCTGGCACGTTGTGACTTCTATTTATTTCCAAAAATTTGTATCCTCCGCGAGGATACAGCGCGTAAACCTTGCGACGACCATAGGTGTGGGTAGCTTCTCGTTGAAGACCATGATTATGTCCATGGTTTTGAGCGAGAGCGCATGGTATTCCGCCGCCTCGTGTTGCAAGGAGGTGATGCTCGCCAAAGAGACGTCGGAAAAGGTACGCACCAGACGCCGGAGAGAACAAGCTGATTTCCTTCCTCCATAAGAGATGACCTGGGGGTTATGGACAGGTTTATCCACCAGCCTAGCAAAAGCAAGACCAAGACGGCGGGGCCGTGTTCGCGCCTCTTTAATGACCAATACACCATAGTGGGGTCGTCGACGGCTAGGTCTGCTGGGGTGCACAGGGTTTTCCTTTCAAGGGTACACCTGAGGCTCCGGTAATAAGACTCTGTGATGGAACACCGTGTGGTTTTAGTCGGTTCGAGTCCGTCATACCACCTCACCTTTTAGCCCGATGAGGTAACGACCCGTTGGAGTTTCCACACGATAAAAAAAAAACGCTTTGTATCCTAAATATGGACATTTGACGGGATCTGAACCCTCCTGAGTACATCGAGAGCGTGCCGAGGCGGCCTCGCAGAAGCTCGGTATATTGAACAAGATGAAATAGTACTTCTTGCAAGGACATCTGTGACTCTTATACAAGACCCGGGTTCGCGTGGGAAGTACTGCTTCAATCTTTGAGATAGGTATACGCAGTATTTGCTTGGCGCTCTCAATCGGTTATCCATAGGCCACCGAGTCCCTTGAGCCTCTGCTGTTGCTAAAAGGTGTAGCTTCTATGGCAGTCCTCTATCACCTACATCGTGGAGAATCTTTTCATCTCTACACAACAACATGTGCTAGCCTGAGGAGTCACCGTTATAGAGTGGAAAACATACAATCTCAAACTAAACGGTTCCTCTTTAATGCTGGAATTCACTACCAGTGCACGTGTTTCCCTCCTGCTTTGATCCCGGGTATTTTAAGCGAAAAAAGCGTCTCATCATAAGATGGGTCACCCTGCTGCCTTGGCTGCACTTGCAATGAGGATGGTGACCACTACTCTTGGACTCCACTTATTGCTTTCATCAGGCAGAGTGGCAACTAAAAACGTCTTCAGTGTAGCTTGAGCCGCAATCAAATACTTATTAGTTGCCTAGCTGCAGTCAACCGATCGTTTATTTAAGTAGACTGGTCAATAACACTATAAACGTTATTTAATGAATGCATCACCACTTTGTCACATCTCATATAAAAAGTACTTCTGAATGTTGGACTATTTAGGTCAATATATGCTCATAAGTCTTAGACCTATGGTTGTATTGGTGTAAAAGGTTATATTAAAACAATGTGATATTATGTAGAAGTATAAACTAAAAACCCAGATAGAATTTACATAATCACTCATTACCAGCCTAAAATAAAAATACCAAAATAATCGTGGCTCAGCAACTAACTTTTCTACTTCTTGTTATAAGTTCAGGTTCAGACTGGCTAATTTGAGCATATTTTTTTTTTTTATTCGTAAGCCTACCATAATGACTCCACTTTGCCTGATGGTAAGCAATAAATGGAGTCCAAGAGTGGTGGTCACCATCCTCATTGCATGTCTAGTCAATGTAGTATGGTGACCCACACTATGGCGGCCTGGTGAGATGCTTTTTCACGCCCCGCTTAAAAGACCCGGGATCAAATTGGGAATTAAACACGTGCGCTGGTAGGGAATTCCAGGCTTTCACTGATCGGCACAGGAAAGAAGAGCCAAACCGTTTCGTTCGGGA
This sequence comes from Tyria jacobaeae, assembly GCA_947561695.1. NCBI lineage: Eukaryota > Metazoa > Arthropoda > Insecta > Lepidoptera > Erebidae > Tyria > Tyria jacobaeae. Next base: position 8,605,578 of record OX387208.1, on the reverse strand, counting down.
TCGCATATCTTCGACTCGCAATCGGTGACTCCTCAGGCCAGCACGTGTAGTCCTGTAGAGGAAGGGAGAAGGTGGGACCAATTGGAAGAGCTCGTCAGAACACTCCCCGTGATGTAGGCGATAGAGAACTGCCATAGAGGCGACATCTCTTCGCAACTGCAGGGGCTCAAGAGACTGGGTGACCTCAGGACAGTCTATAATACGGACTGCGCGTCGCTGCAACCGATCGAGAGCGTCAAGCAGATACTGCGCATAGCTATCCCAAAGATGAGAGCAGTACTCCACGCAGGAGCGAACCTGGGTCTTATATAAAAGACACAGATGCTCGGGTGAAAAGAACCGTCTCACCTTGTTCAACACACCGAGCTTCCGCGAGGCCGCCTTAGTGACGCTCTCGATGTAATCACGCGGATTGAGATTCCGACAGATGTCCATACCCAGTATACTAAGCCTATCCTGTAGTGGCAGTTGAGTGTTCTGAAGAGTAGGAAGGGGAAGGAATGGAGACTTTTTGTTTGAAAACGCGCACGCCTGTGTTTTCTTGGCGCTGAACTCGACCAGATTCTCACAACCCCATTGAGAGATGCGGCTCAGGACCCGGTCGAGCTCAGCAACAAGCTCCTGTCGTTTTCCCTCAACGTCTGCTAGCTTGGCATCAGGATGTCCAAAGTATCGCCCGTGTACTGTGCTGTCGTCTGCATAACAATGTATGTTGCCAAGAGCCAGCATATCATTGATATGCAGAAGGAACAGCGTGGGCGATAGGACGGAGCCCTGAGGTACACCAGCGCTAACCTCCTGGAAGTCAGAGGCCGCGCCGTTACAGAGAACCCTAATGCGGCGCTTGTGGAGGAAGGCAGCAACCCAGTTGCATAGCTGAGATGGTAGACCAAATGCAGGAAGTTTGGAGAGAAGCGAGCGATGCCAGACCCTATCGAAGGCCTTGGCAATGTCGAGGCTGATGGCCAAGGACTCCCCATGCCTACCCATAGCCTCACCAAAAAGGTGTGTGACGTACGCTAGAAGATCACCCGTGGATCGGTTCGGCCTAAAACCATATTGCCGATCATTTAACAAGGAGTGATCCTCTAGGTGGCGGATTAATTGGGTGTTGATTATCCGCTCGAGCACCTTACAGAGTATGGAGGTGACGGCTATAGGACGGTAATTAGCTGGATCGGAGCGGTCGCCTTTTTTGGAAATGGGTTGCACGTTCGCCTCTCTCCAGGCCTCCGGAACAATTCCCGAGGAATAGGACAGGCGATACAGGCGCGTCAGTACAGGAGACAACTCTGGTGCACAGTTTTTAAGAACCACCGCCGGAATACCGTCGGGTCCACAGGCTTTCCGAACATCGAGTGACCGAAGCTCCGCACGGACATCCCTCTGCCGGATGCGAATATCCCGCATTGCGGAGTCGCAAGATGCAATGGTGGGCGGGTGAGCGCCACGGTCGTCGATTCGGGAGTTAGCCGCAAAGAGGTCAGCAAGTAGTTTCACTTTCTCTTGCGGCTCGTGGGCCAGTGATCCGTCAGGGTACTTCAGCGGTGGCAGCGAAGGCTGGCAGTAGTTAGACTGCACGGCTTTGGCCAATCGCCAAAACTACTACCAATTACGTACTAACAATTTTTCCACTTGTTGCACTCACTGATACTGCCGACGTCACGTCGAGCTGCAATGCACCACACTAGTGGCACCCTCTGCCTGCTTATCCATGAACTGTTGCTTTTCCTCCCTCGCGCCGTCCTCCGGATGTTGCGCCCATCAGTGACGATGCACCTCCTGCACCACCAGCTGCTCCCGGCTCCTTCCATACAGAAATGGAACAGCAATAGCCAGAACCTATTAGATAGAATTAAACATAAACAAGACGTAACGTTACAGATAAAAATAGATGAAGTTACAAAAATTTTAGGACTTAGCTGGAATTCCCGCGACGATTGCTTCAAATATTCTCTGGAACCCAAGCCGGTAGATAAACCTGTAACAAAAAGAAAAAATATATCGGACTTCACAAGATTATTCGATCCATTAGGGTGGTTAGCACCAGGCATTTTCATAGCAAAAAAAGGCTGTGGTTAGCTGGGTTACAATGGGATGAAGAAGTTCCAAACAACTTAGTACGGGAATGGCTTACTTGCCGTCAATCCTTAGTTGACATAAAAATACCACGCTGGTTGCACACGGACAATAAAGTAAAACGAGAGTAATGTGGGTTTGGGGATGCCTCTAAAGTAGCATATGCAGCAGTTGTATACTTTAGAGTAATTGACGAGATGGGGTATATTCACATTTCTTAAGTGTCTTCCAAAACGAAAGTTGCTCCAATAACACAAGTTTCAATTCCTAGGCTCAAACTTTGCGGTGCAATACTTTTAACTAATCTCATTTTGGAAGTAGCTAAAGCTATGGTGGTACCAAAGGAAAATTCGTATGCGTTCACAGACAGAGAAGTGGTATTAGCTTGGTTGAATAGTCATCCGAGTCTATGGAAACAAAATCCAGCAGATTGTGCGTCACGCAGGGTATCTCCTACAGAACTTGCCACTATATCTCTCTGGTGGGAAGGTGCAACTTTCTTAAGGTAGTGTAGTTATACCTAAAAGGCCCAAACACCTTGCTTCACATTTAGAAGAGATCAAGGTAAACACGAGTACTTTAGATGTTATGTTTTGGAACCGATTTTCTTCGTTATTGAGATTAGTTAGAGTGATAGCTTAATGTCACAGATTTTTAAATTTAAGAAGGAAATTATCAATGAGTACTGATACAAGGTTGCAACAGTTAACTACACAGGAGATAGAAGAAGCAAAATAAATATGTGTTAAGAGATGCCAAGAAGAGACATTTGTGACTGAATTGGAAGAATTAAATAACAATACGTCAAGAAAAAAAGCAAAAAATGATTACATACTTACGTTCGAAGTATTGGATCATGGGACTTAAGACATTGACAAAGGGGTATAGAAGGAGCTGTGTAAGATGTATACGATATACAGCCAAAGTAAGAACCCAACTCATGGGACAGTTGCCAACCTCTACAGTAACACCTAGCAAACCTTTTCTACGTAGCGAGCGTTGCATTTGGAAGCCGTAAGTGCCTAAAGCACAAAATGAATGAAGAGAAATAAGCATGTAATCCCGAATCAGCAGAGGAATTAGGAAACAATGGAACGGCATGGCATTTTATTCCTCCTCAATCTCCCAATTTTGGAGGCCTTTAGCTAGACGGAGTAAGATCAACCAAGCATCATCTCAAAAGAGTGATTGGCAATTCGTCTCTTACCTTTTTACCTTTGAAGAAATCACCACTGTATTGACTCAAATTGAGGCATGCCTTAATTCGAGACCATTATCTTACATTGAGGATCAAGATAAATTAACCATTTTGACACCAGGTAATTTTTTATAGCGGAGCCATTAGTTGTACCGCCCGATTTAAATTATGAGAAGAGTAATGTTAGTAGCTTGAAGCGATGGCAACTGCAACAGCGAATGATGCAGGATTTTTAGCGACGATGGTCACACGACTACCTTTACCAATTTTTGCAACGTCAGAAATGGTAACACAAAATTCCGGAGCCTTCTATTGGTGATGTGGTTTTAGTGAAGTAGGATCATAAGCCCCGGATAAACACCCTGGATGTGATGGTATTACACGTGTAGTTACATTGCGAACACAACAATTGTCGCCTGCCGTATTTCCAAACCGATACGACCTTCAAGAAAAGAGCGTACTCCTACCTAAAAAGCCGGCAACGCACTTGTGACCCTTGAGTTGCGGGTGTCCATGGGTGGCGGTAGTCACTTACACATCAGGTGACCCGTCTGCTCGTTTGCCCCCTATAGCATAAAAAAAACACAGCAGTTCATGATAAAGAGACCTACATCAAAATTATGTGTATTACCAGTGACAAATTAATTTTAAGGATTGGTTTAATAGTAGAAACAATATAAACTGTTTAAAACTAATTAAGTGTCATGTAAGATTACATTTTTACTACATGTATTAAGTGGTATTTGGTGAAACTCAATTGTGAGCAGTAGTTCTGTGCATTTATCATTTCTTTTAAGATTGTACTAAGCAAGCATAGTTTTAACAGTCAACTTATTGTCTTATTATTAAGCACTCTGGTTTTAAGGCATTTGCCATAATGTCCTTGGTGGGCGGTATGTTCACGTAAGTTTAGGTCAACGAAATCCTAGGGCGATTAATAAATTTAATACAAATCGTTATTAATAGAATAATATTTAATAGAATAGTTGGCTCGATAGATGGCGTTGTCTCAAAATAGTTCGCAGGCTGAATCGTGCTTTGGTTTCGTGACAGATATTTGATAAAATGGCAAACCGTATTTTTCTTACGTGAGAGCAGCAAGCACTGGTTGATTATTATACGCGCTTAGTATTATTATCTAGTGCTTAATTTTCTTACCCTCTCCGAGTCGATTTATGTTGAGTCATATACACAAATTTTCATAAGCCTGTAAATATATAAAAATATGAAAATATTGTAATTCTAATACACATAACATGTCGCCTGTCCGTTCAAAAGATTTATCCACCCTGCTTTACACTTTCTAATTTCTACAGCAAACAAAGACATCCAGAAAGACGTTAAGTTATACTCGTAATAACATTTTGTAAGCCGGTAACAACATGACTTTTGTGATTCGTTCAACTTTATGATTATGACAACTGTGAATTGCGGTAGACTATAAGACATTTATGAAGCAATTATCTTAACAGTTTAGTTAAGTGAAACAAATTGAAAGCATTTTCGAATTCAGTACGTTCATGTTGTTTTGGACGTGAATAATTTGTAATACAATTTGAATAGACGATGCGCTGTTAACCTCGCAGTAAATGCAAATGGTACGATACCTACGCGCCGTCCAATCCATTATGAATTTTCTTTGTAAATCATATTTTAATAATACTGTTTTACCAATAAGAGAGATACATCGTAATTTTCGCCAAAAGAGGGTATTTCTACTCAAATGCAGATTATTTATGGTAGTATTGTTTGTTTTCACCTAATTCGCTATTTATGTGTACACGATAAACTCATCTAGCAATCACGAACATAATACTGCTAGATTGTATTAAAAAAAGAAAATAGATTTTTTTCATTGTGGTCTTAAACAGTCCATACAAGCGTCAGTTTTCTCAACTCGCAATTCAAGCGGCAACCCACCTACTAGCTTTGCCCGTGGATTATTTGAGTGAATTATTTTTGCTTATAAACCAGTCCTGTTATAATATAGATACTACAAAAAAAGTTTTAGTGAGACTAAAAAAAAATAGTTTTACATATAATATAAAACTAAAATTTATAAGTAGGAGATTACTGTATGATACACATATTTTGTACTTCCTGCATATTACACTGCACAAGGAGAACTTTATTGTCACATTTCATTATCTACCAGTCAAACAAAGTTGGGGGTGGTTCAGAGGGACATGACAGGTGTGGCAGATGAAAAATATATAAATATACATATATACGAATACACAAAAATGGATAATGTTCTATTCGCTATCACTGACAACGTCCTTCATGACACATGGAGTCAGTGCGACCTACATACCTCGAACTATTTGTTAGGTATAGTATAAATTGTTTTTCTATTTTAGTTTATTCATATGTAAACTGAATTAATTCGCATTGAGCGGTTACTAAGTCAGAATCACACCTTCTAAAACCATACCATATGCTACACTGTCTTTATAAACAATTGATGTTAGTTGTTTTTAAAGGATCGGCGAAGTACTAGTACTCACAGTCGTCTCTCGATCTACGAGTACGATTCCACAACAACCAGGGTAGGAAAAACTTTGTCCCACGAATTATATGTGTATGGACCCTTTTTTATGTGCTACGGACAGCTTAGAGACAAAAAAAAATAGCAGCATATAATTGTGACGTTTAACGGATCAATTATACCTTTTAGTCGTTCTGTAATGGATCTAAGTCTCATAAAAGACTCCAACCTTAACTGGCAAACCCAAGTGACTAATGTCAGCCAAACAGTCACAGGAACTCTACGAGCGTTATATCGTATGAAGAACTTTCTCCCATCTAAGACCAAAGCTATATTAGTTAGAAGTTAATTATCCCCATACTCCAGAAATTAATTATCCCTATTATCGATTATGGTGATGTATGCTACTACGACCTGAATGCAGATCTCCTCAAAAACTACGATCGTCTTCTGAATAACTGCATTCGATTCATTTTTAATCTTCCAAAGTTTGATCACATTTCCTCATTTACCTCTGATTTGAAATGACTTCCAATTCGTCAGCGTCTCCACTGTATTCCAAACTCAACTCACCCACTTCTCCTTCATATCTCACGTCTCTCTTTAAGTTTCTTTACTCTAACCACAACAGAGTTGCGGAAATCAAACCCAAAAACATAAATCTAGATCTGGATCTAGGAACTCCTGGCCTCTAGACTAGAATTCACTTTAAAGTGAATTCTAGTCTAGAGGCCAATGATGGCATTCGGGTTACACGCAAGCGCCGCTTTGAAATGAAGCGGCGCTTGCGTGTAACCCGAATGCCATCATTATTTATAAGATGTAATCATATTCATCAACATCAAGTATTTCTCGTCTGCTATTTTCTCGGTTTGTCATTATTTAATTAGAATCAAAGCTTCCAACACCTACTTCTATATACGAATTTATTAACGCTATAAAGAAAATATAATATAGTAAATGAAAATATAATATAGAAAATATTACGAGTATTCAGAGTACTGGCCAGAGAAAAATGCGTGTGTTTTCCTAAAAATAAATTGGTTTATGCTAAAAAACCCTAGGGTGACGAATAATACACTACATCACACACTTAATCATAAAGCAGGATTAACTGCAGAAAGTCCATGATGACAACGTTTTCAAACTAACGTGTACACAAATATTGACAGGGCTTATGAACAGGTGTTTCTACAACAGTGATCAAAGTATATCCTTTTGAAAACGAAAGATCATTATTTCTTCAAAAAACGTATTTACTACAACAAATTAAGGTTCCTATTCAATCATGCTTTGAACACTTACGACCGTAACTTACCACTCGGCATGCTTATTTGCTGAAACTTTCCACCTCAAGAAATTTGTGTAGTTCGGTTAATATTAATATGCCTGCAAATCAAATACGATGTAAATTAGGATATTCGTGACTGTTCAAAGGTTCGTTAGGAAAAGGTCAATGAATCGTGAGACCTTATAACAAATAGCTGTTCTCAGAGCAGACTAAAACAGATGAACTATGATGATCGATCAAATCAGAACTAATTAGAGCATGCAAATATTGTGATTTCATCTTTAGAAACTGTTTCACTGAACAGTAAGATTCCATAATACAAAGCCGTTAAAAACGATTTTTATTAATTAAATAAATGTATTTTTATAAGATATTTCATTCTGTAAACTGGAATAAGGTTTAGCTTTTGCAAAATCATCTTTGTTGAAATTATGAAATGTGGTTGACACGTAATGTAACGTGACATGAACAACTCAAGATGTCATTTTGCCTTCTATATTTTTAACCGCATCTACTTTACGACAGTTAATATACAGTATAATTAAAATATTACAATAATACAAGTAACATTTTTATTATTTAAGCTTAATTATTTTAGCACTATCAAATATTTAAAGGCTGTGTCAGACTGAATTCGATACAATACAAGTAGCTAATTTATTCTAATGATTGGATGTAATTTGTCACAACAGCATTCCAATCGATCATATCATTGACGATCAATATACATGTACAATACACTCCAATCATAAGTTCACATCTTTGTTATTTGTATGTATTTCAAGTATTAAATTACTATGCAGACGATGTGTTGACGTGTGTTTGAGGACACCCATCCAGAGCCAGTCTTGACATCCGAAACACCACCGCTGAAGGTAAGTATGAGGGAATATGTGAAGTAAGCAAAAAGACAATTTAAATATTTTACTACTTACTTCTAAACTAAATTGTAACTCTCTGTTATTTGTTAATGACTAAAAATATATTTTTACAACACATTTTTATGGCTGCTAACTGAAGGAGTCTCTCAAACGCATGGAGAGACCTGATAATACTATACTCGTACTTAACATATAAACATTATATATAGGAAAAGGTACCCTCGTTACCTATCGTACCGTCGGTATGTAAGAACCCATAAATCTTATGTTTGCCAGGGAGCCGTCAAAACAATCTACTAATAAAAGGGCTAATGACTAAAGTTTACCAATTTATCTACGAAACTTAATTAAATGACAGGGTAGTATTTAACCTGTCCGTTTACAGTGCACATTGGGACAAACGCCCTGTCTTTATACAGTCGTTTAATACAAATTTATGTACATATGTACATGACTTATATATATACCCAGCTATACCCAATTCAAATATAACTTACGGATATAACTGCCCTGTTAGACAGTGGTAAGTGACCCTGACTGTTGAATCAGAGGTCGTGGGATTGACTTCCACACGGAAATAAAAATGCGTTTTTTATGGTATAGGTGGACAGATGAATAGATGTGTCATCTGATGGCAAGTGACAACCACCATTCCTGGACATCGACATCTTAAGTTTCGGGAGGGAATGAAGGGAAGTAAGGGGAAAGTGGAGTGGGGATGAGAGGAGAGGAAAGAAGAGATGGGGGGTGAGGGTGAGCAAAGAGAAGGAGGGGTTGCGGGATGGGAAAGAGGAGAGGGTGAGTTGTGCCTCCGGTACCCTCACTCGTTCGTCAGTATAATGCAAGCATCGTTTGTCTACCGGTTTTCTGAGACGCAGTGGTATTAATCCTGTCAAGCCGGCCCATTCCTGCCTAAGCATGGCTCTCCCCCGGTGTGTGTGTGTGTCAACAAATAGTGGGCCCGAATCATGGTGTTCTTTTGTCTTTTATTTTAATGTTTGTGAAGCCCCCCGTGATACAGAAATCATTACTAATACTTTTTGTTTCATTCTGTTAATTCAAAACAGTGTTTGACATTAATAGGTTATTTTTACTTCCACACGTTGAAGTTGTGGTATCAGGAATCCAACCTCTTCAAAATTTTGGTTTGAAATCCCACTTTGAAACGGAGGACCATTTTCAGATATTTACCAAATACTTTCCAGAACGCGGTTTAAGTATCTAGGATGTTTTGGTCTAAAAATCGGATGGAAAGTACTATATCGGAGACCAGATATGTGTCAAGTGCCACAGGTTTTTAACGCTGTCTCGAGATAGAGTTTTAATACCAGTAAAATTATATCAAAAATATATAAACCCAGACTGCATTACATCGAAATGTTATTGTGTCCTATGTTCCTCCTACTATTAAGATGATTCTAATGACATCTCACATGTTAACATTGATTAAGTGACAAAGAAACAACAATAACAGTGATAACTAATAAACAATAGTGAGTGTAAGTATATATAGAGGCACTGGCTCCTGAAATGTCGTGTTTAAGAATTATAGGTTTTCGAATAGCATATTTGTTTTTCTTACATTATATAATGTGAATATAAAAACCACAAAACCTTAAAAAGTTTAAATATAATAGAAAAGTATAATATTTAACTATCATATTTAAGTTTAGACGGCTCCACTAATCTGTGTGGATTTCATTTCTCCCTTGTGATAAAGTTATAATTTAAAAACACTTTGTCTTCAAAATATTAGGATTTAAAATGTTTAAATTATAACGTCAATGTTTTGCGATAGATTAAGAGTGGTATTGTATAGATTTATAAAAGATTTTATATTTGCAGATATTCATTGGATTTGGCGAAGTATCCTACAATTTCCAAAATATATGAATCATTATTACAGAATGAAGTTTTTAGAAAAAACACACCCTAAAAGCGACAAGCCTAAAAAGTAAAACATTTCATGAAGCAAATTAATTCTTTTTTATTTCCCATTACTTTACTGGTGAAAATTAGGCCCTGCGAATCCAAATGCTGGATGCCAGAACTACAGAAACTTCATCATCATCATCATCAGCCTATCGCAGTCCACTGCTGGGCATAGGCCTCTCCCATTGCACGCCACTTCGATCTATTTTCGGCTTCTCGCATCCAGCTCCTGCCAGCCATCTTGCGCAAATCGTCACTCCACCTGGCCTGTGGGCGTCCTACGCTACTTTTGCCGAGACGCGGTCTCCACTCAAGAACTCGTTTTCCCCAACGGTCGTCGGTTCTGCGTCTAATATGGCCTGCCCATTGCCACTTCAGCCTGCTGATCTGGTGGGCTATGTCGATTACTCTGGTTTTCTGCCGGATCACCTAATTCCTGATGCGATCCCTTAAAGAAACACCGAGCATAGCCCTTTCCGTAGCACGCTGAGCAACTTTAAGCTTGTGGACCAGCCGTACCGTAAGTGTCCACGTTTCGGCTCCGTATGTCATGACGGGTAGGACACACTCATTGATTTTCGTCTTAAGGCACTGTGGGATCGACGATGAGAAGACTCGGCGTAGCTTTCCAAAGGCTGCCCAACCCAGCTGAATTCTTCTGTTCACCTCGTCCTCAAAGTTGTTTCTACCTAACTGCAATGTCTGCCCGAGGTATACATATTTTTGAACAACTTCGGCCGATGCGTACAGAAGAGTCAGCTAGGTTATTCAGCATCTGCTGTAGGTCCTGCACCGTCTCTGCCATGATGACGATATCGTCTGCAAATCGCAAATGAGAAATGTATTCGCCGTTGATGTTGATGCCACGCCCTGTCCAGTGCAGCGTCTTGAACATGTCCTCCATTGCATTTGTGAACAATTTCGGGGAGATAACATCCCCTTGTCTCACTCCTCGATGCAATGGTATTGGCCTTGTTTGCTGGCTCTGTACTTGGACAAATATGGTGGCGGCTTCGTAGAGACATCTCATCACTTGGATATATCGCCAATCTACTTGGCAACGCTGCAGGGACTCCATAACAGCCCAGATCTCGATCGAGTCAAAGGCCTTCTCATAGTCCACGAATGCTAGACACAGGGGCTGATTATACTCTTCGATAGAAAGATTCAGAAACTTGATCTTTACTAAAGTAAAAACAACTTACCTCATGTGATTTTCAACGGCCGGACTAAGAAATATAAATGCGTTTCAAACAATAATTACTATAGATTACTTTCAAGACAATGATACGCTGTGGTGTTGGAGGGTGGTCCTCGTGAGATGGAAAGACGTTGAGACACTAATAACACTTTATTTGTTCTAGCTTACAATAACAATTAATGATATACCTATCTGTATATACTCCACCTACCTGTGTGTCATGGCTAGGCTACCTAAGTACCCAAACCGCTAAGTTGAATACAAGCCTGAATTAGGCCCTAAAATACTTGAAAATTGAATAGAACAGTTTCTTGTCCAAAATTGGAGTTGTCATGTTAATATAAATAAATGTCTTTAGTTAGGCGATCTAAACTTAATTTTCTATTATACCGAAATTAATTTTGAATTTTGGGCCAACTTTGCACCGAAAATTATAATAGTAAAGATATCGTTTTAGACTTTTAAGGATGAAATTAATTTATACAGAAATAAGGCAAAATAACTTAATATCTGAAGTAAACATAGTGCATATATACATTCAACAAACAAGTACATATTTGTGTCTGTTTATTAAAACGTTTTTTCTTGTTTAAACATTGTCTTGATCGAAATTGTTTAAGATAGCCATTTGAAGATTGTCAGCTATTATGCCGGCCAATATAATGTTATATTGTGGTAATCCGAACGTACGTAGACAAAAACAGGGAAATATTAAGGTATAAAACAAATCAAAAATAAAATATCAACCATGTTTTTATTATGATTGCTAACAATCAGCTGACTTATAATACGAGCAACGACGGGTATTCGAGAAGGAGGTAGCACATAATCTCGGTTACATTCATCAAATTATATTACAGCTTTCTAGATTGACTGGTTGGTCCTGTTGGTGTAGTGGTTAATGACCCTGGCTGCTGAGCCGAAGGTCGGGGATTCGACCCCTATACGGGACAAAAAATTGGCCACAAGAATGGTGGGATTCCGTTGTTTATATGTTTGTAAACTCCCCGCGATAGCTACCGCGTTATTCCTACTACGGGAGTTGTCTTCTCAACAAAGGAAACTAAAATAAAAGTTTTCAATTCCCCAATTGCAAATGCAAAGTATCGTACTACGAGTATATTGCATACTAAAAGCGCACGGGAATAATGTCACATACAATACCTAAAATCAATTAATGACATTGTGTGGCATGGCATGCTTTTCTTTAAAGAAGAAATTGCCGTCACGATATACATACCTACTTGAAAAAAAGGAGATCTTGAAAACTGTCTTTGCATAATTATGTTTCCGATCTGTTTATTCAGTCCGAGGCAGAGTGAGAAGTGTAAACAGTATCAGAACAATATGTCAACACAATTAAAAACACCATTATTACAACCGATGTGGAACTTAGAATAATAATTATAGTATTTCCGATGTTTTTCTTTTCCTTCATTTTCAATTGTGTTGAAATTATTATTTGTTAATTTTCTTAAAAATGTTACTATGTCAACTATTATGGACAATAAAATATTGCCCCATTATTTATATATAAAACCACTTTACGTCACTTTATTATAATAAATTATTATTACATATATAAAACTTAATACCCATTATAATGAGTTATAGTTATACCAGTGGCCCCACACGGCAGTCATAAAAGGGCTAGCGGTGTACATTATAGGTTTGATATCGGTCACTTGTGTGATGACCAAAGTACAAACAACGTAGAGACTACTGTTATTTAGGTCACAAAACAGCCGGTTTTCTGTGAGGCCATGGTAATACTCCAGTTGAGCCACTCAATACGTGCCGAAGCATGTTTCTTCCACGTTAAAAGTTTATAGTAATACTGGTGTGAACTAAAAATAAAAACAATAAGATCATTCGCAACATAAAGTCTTTGTGAAAAATGCGATCACAGTTGTACTACAGTCTTATAGTTTTTCTGGACTCCAATGGCTTTTGTATTTTAGTGGTTGACAACATAAGTGCTTAAGATCGTTCGTCGAAATATAATTTATATTAATGTGGTTGATCTACCCGTTATAAATATAACACATATGTATTTTGGAAATGAAAGCAAAATCGCAAAGAAAGAGTAATTAAAAGTTATGCGCTACAAGGATAAGAAATTTAACGCCAATTTAACTTCTAAATTTACATAATTAAAATTTACTTAAGAATGTCTCTCTTAAAATCATCTCGAAATCGAAATCAGGATGTCAACTAACCGCTTTATTTTTAAGAGGAGGGTACGTGACCTCCTGTATAATGAGTTGGCAGAAATGTCACAGTGTTAGTACATATCTACCAGACTTTTATAGTATTTATTATACACGTTGTATGTATGTATATATATGTTTGTATTTAATTGTATATATATGTATATAGTAACATATTAGTATTTAATGTATAAAAGTAATATATGTATATAATTAGGTCATATTTTATAATAATTAAACTGGTACCTCTCTCACCTATTTGCATCTACTACCATTTATTTTTGCCACACCCCAAGGTTGACTGGGAGAGAATGCCTGAGGCATTAAATCCGCCTTTGTACAATATGTGCAGTAAGTCGAAATAAATAAACTTCTATGAAAGGATACGTGAAGCCTCATCATAAAATTTGAGTAAATTAAGTAGATTATTCCAAGTATTCAATTAAATTATTTTTCTTAATAATTCATCAAATAGCAAGCTTTACCAGAGTGGAAGTTGAATAAGTTTGGAGCTTCACACACATATTATATACGCTTAAGTAGTAAAGGTACCCATAACATCTTTAATGAAAAATTCTTGCAGTATGAAATAAGCGATGGATAAAACGAGATAGAATGCAATACAGACTATTTTCCGAGTAATTATTAGACGCATGTGTCATAAACTCATCAAAGCAATCAATGTAATTTCTGTACATGAATATTTAGGTCACAGCTGAGGCCTAAACAAACTATGTCTACCTAGTACCTAACATGAAATAGTTGTGACAATTTCTTAAGCAGTTAAATTGTAGTAACAATTACATTGTTACTACAATTTCACATGTCAGACGCTAAGTAATATTATACATTTAATAATAATAATAATAAGTGATAGATCGTTTAGAGTGCCGAGCAATGATTGTTGATATTACCGTTCCACATGACGACAATATCGATAAAGGCTGAAAAAGAAAAATATTTAAAATATTTGTATCTGGCCCATGTGGCTGTGTGTGTGGATTCAGCAATCATTGTGCTGATACTCATATCAGCACATGGGTTGATTGCTAAGAGCCTCGACCAACACCTTCAGAGGCTCACGTTAGGTAGCCGGGTTAAGAGCCTGATGCAAAAGGCAGTCCTTCTTGATACGGCACATATTGAGCGGAGGTTCCTGTCTCTGGAGCTCTAACCACCGGTAGCTTGGTCCCTGTACCCGATACCGGTGGGACGCTATTTTTATCTTGTTTTCGTTGTGCCAAAAACTTATAGTTAACCCATATTGCGAAAAGAGACATGACTTTTAAAACACAAATAATGAAGAAAACACGACTGCTATGATAACAGGATCCAGGACAAAGAAAGCACTCACACTATCCTCGGGCTTTTCGCTTATTCCGGTTCGCTGCCCCTGGAAACCAAAGATGGACTACATCGATAAATGAGAACGTCATGCGAGCAAATTTTGTGGCTATAGAGGGAGGAACTAACCTCACTGCGTACCGTAATCGTATGCTGCCTTTGTTTCAGGAACTTGAACCAGCTATTAATGTTTCGACGCAAAGACTGTCGGATCAAGTACACGCCATTCAGCGAAGTCATCTGTTGGATAGCTTCGTGCTTGAGAGGCTACGCTTGGACTTGCAAATTAGCCCTGTCATTCCTTCTCTAGTACAAATAGTGAGTCGTATAAGCTCAAAAAATGGAAGAAGAAGAAGGAAATGGAAGCTTTATTACCTATTTATTTAGAAAAAGTGATAACCTCAGTGATACGCAATTAATTCTTTATTGTGCAGCGGATGCCGTTTGTCGAGTAGCTGGTGTTAAATTCCCAGGAGTTGACACTCCTCTACTAGCTTAGTGTTCTGGAGTGGCAATACAGGAATGAGCGACGTATCGCTGAGGCGAGGGCACTCAATGCGTTTTATGAATCGGGCTTTTGCGGGAACTGGTAGCAGTTCCTGTGATTATGCAACACGAGCCACAGAGCGCATTGACTTTCTGAAGCAGAAAGTTAATGCGTGGGCAAACCGTATTCGCAGATATAAAATTCGAGTAGTGTTTTAAGATACATTCAGAATTGTGTTTTTCAAACGGACGAGAGGTGGGTTTTTGGAAGATGGGAGCAACCTGATTTAGTGAACGATACGCATCTCCCAGATGTTAAAGTAACAAATGCATTTTGACATTACATCTGATCGATGCCTGTTGCTCACACTGAGGGTGAATGGATACGAGATGTTAAACGTCCATGTGAGTCAATCAATACTATGGAGCCAGTATCAATAACCAGTCTAGATATAGCCAATGCAGTTCGTCCGTTGCCGAACTTCAAATCAGCGAGACCGGATGGACTGTATAACTTTTGGTTAAAGTAGCTCCGTAGCTCATATGAATTTCAGTCATACTTAGGATCAGGTTCGTTGCCAACTTTTATGACCACACGTGTAAATCACCTACTCTACAAGGTAGTAGTAGGTCTGGTAGTGCCATGGATCCCAAAAATTACAGAGTTAAAATAACAACACACATAAGTAATAACAATATCATAGCCTACTCTCAGAATGGATGTAAAAGTGGGACACGTGGCACTAAAGAGTTCCTTATTATTATTGACACGACTATTAACCAACAAGTTTGCAATAACCGAAAAAATTTGGCAACATTTAGGATAGATTATAAATAAGCCTATGATTCTGTGCCGCATACGTGGCTCCTGAGAGTGATGGAGTTGTATAGAATTTACACAACTCTATGCACTTTCTTGGAGGCGTGTATGCAGCAATGGAGAACGGTTTTATACTATCCAAGATGTCAACAATCTCTTTGGTTTGGAAAAGGAGGTTTAATTTTTTACCTCCTTTTCATGGATGATTTGAAAGTATTTGCGTGCTACAATGAACAGTCATGTATGTAATGAAAGGCAAGATTATGGAATCCGAAGGGATTGAACTTTCAGATTCCACATACCTAAGACGGGTTACCGCAAATGAAACGTACAATTATCTACGTAAGTCACAAGCGTTGGGTATAAATGAATTGATTATGAAGCAATCGCTAAAGGAACGATTCTTTAGCCGTTTGAAAGAATTAAAAAAAGGCTTTTGTCGGGCGGTAATAAGGTGCGGGCCTATAACAATTGGGTCATACTACTCCTAACCCACTCCTTTGGCGTACTTAGATGGACTCTGATTGAATTGGACGTACTGGATAGAAGAGATGTTAACCGCATATCGTTTACACCATCCAGGTTCATCAATGACGAAATTGTATATCCCGGGGAAATGTGGTGTCGTGGTTTCTTAAATGCCAGGACCCTCCATAATATAAAAATTAAATTGCTTTTTTAAACTTCATTCACAGACAACCACATACGTGACCTGACATGAATTACTTTGATACTGAGATTCTTTTCAGCCAATTGGTCCAAAGTTCTTTGTTAAAAAGCTATAATTCTTCGTAACGTTTGCAGCATACACTGAAATTTAGTGCTGATATTTTGTGATGATTGTTCATGTCATGTGTCATGTTAAATTTTTTGTAATACTTGTTTTCGTTAATTGAGAGATCAAATGAGATTTTTTTAACATAAGTTATTGCACAATATGAATATAAATGTAATGTTTTTCTTGAACCGAGCAGAAAACATTCTTTCCGATGCCAAAAAGTGAGTTCAATCAACAAAAAGCCATACAGTATGCATTCAACGCCAATAATTATGGTCTTCATTGCTTTATTTTTAAAACATTACAAGCAAGCACAGTTTACTATCCATCCACTTTATCCCACTTCAAAACCATGAATTATTGGATTTTCGAAAACATGGTAGGAACATTAACATTAAAATTTAATTCGTATAGAAAAATCAATCTTCTGAAATAAGTACGCGTATATTGTAAGTGGTCACGCACCTACAATCTGTCTGCTAAAGCCCTTGCTCCAATGCCCTTTCGAAACTTAGTATTTCGTTTCGTCTTAGGTTTTCTAGCTTTTTTATTTTTAAATTTTTAATGCTTTTGTTTATTTTTAATCGACTTCGAAAAGGTTTTTAATTTATCGAAATATTTATCTTTGTCAGATGTGAAATGAATTCAAAAAAACAATTTTGAAACTAAGTGCTGTAGTTAAGTTTAATCTAGTAAAAATAAAAAATAAATCCATATGTTCCATTCAAAAGGTAAGAAAATTTAAGAATAAAGAAAAGTGCTTATTACCAGAGACAAGAAGAAAAACACTGTTTTTATAAAAAAAAATGTAAAGGTGCATTAACGATATATACATATGTAAATGCAGAACAATTTTAAGCACATAGTATTTTAAGATAGTATATTGTAATACTTATTTCTTCTGCGTCATCTATGGGTTTTCTCTAATCCCACTCTGTCTCTGTAGTCTACTACTAGCTGTTGCCCGTGACTTCGTCCGCAAGTTGTAAAGGTAAGTACTCTAAATCCACGAAAGTACCTTACATCTTTGGGTTAGCACTTTCTTTTTCTTTTTTTCTGTGATTGAGAAACAAAATAATGTAAAAGAAAAATATTATATATACAACATATATATAACATATACAAAATATATATACAACATCTCAGAAGAACCCCCTATATATACCCTATTAAAAATTAATAAATTTAAAACAAGAGATAAAATAACAAACTCGGTGACAAAGCCAGATCAAAAATAAACTAAAGAAAAGAAATGGTAATAAACAGAAAAGAGGATCGTAGACAAATAGCTAAAATTAGTAAAGAAATTACAAAAGCCATCAGAAACCACAGAAAACCAATCTACTTAATATAATTAGAAAACAAATAAACAAAACCGGAGGAATAAAAAGAGCTTTAAAACAACTTAAAGAACATTCAACATGGATACCAAAAACAAAACATGGATAGCAAAAAAGAAACGACAACAAAATACAAACTACAACCAAGCGACGACATGTTTTACAAACGGCAACAGATTTTTACAAAAAATTGTATACGGATAATATGAACGTATACTTATGCAAAACGAAATTAGAAGAAGACCAAAACCCAGAACCAATCCCATACGTTATGCAAAGTGAAGTAAGAAGAGCTATACAAATACAAAAAGCTGGTAAATCACCTGGATATGATATGATAACTAACGAATTACTAAAACTCACCATGGAAGAGAAATCACAAACTTACACATATATTTTGGAAACTGAACAAATTCCTTCCCTATGGACATCTTCAATAATAATTCGTTTTATATAAAAAAGGATATAAAAGTGAAAATAACAATTATAGACCCATCAGCTAGATGCCAAAATTGTACAAAGTGTTCAGCAAAATTCTTATACACCGCTTGACTAAGAAACTAGACAGTAATCAACTTTTCAGTCTCAGATTTTTCAACAACGATCATATTCATACTGTCAATCAAATTATTGAAAAATGCACCTGTCCTTCGTAGACTATAATAAGGCACCTGACTCTTTGAAGCATAATTACAGATGGGATTCTTTCAAAAACCCAGGGGTGGAAAGTAAATTCATTAAGATTATCAAGAACATATACGTCAACAGTACAGCAAAAGTACAACTTTAAAACGTTGGAGATCAATTTAAAATGCAGAAGGTTGTAAGACAGGGAGACTCTCTATCACCAAAAATATTCAAAGCAGTCTTCGATAATATATTTAGGCAACTTAATTGGGAAACTTTCGGTATTCAAATGAACGGGGAAAAATAATAATGATACTTCACTTCGATGAGATTCGCTGATAACCTCATTTTGCTGGCAGAAGATCCTATCACACTATGAACAATATTACAGCAACTAACAGCTGAAAGTAAAAAGGCAGCTTTAACGATGAATATTAGTAAAACAAAATTGATGACAAACAAGACCGAAGTCAAAATAGAGGTGGACGAAGAAGAGATCGAATACGTAAAAGAGTATATTAACTGGGTCAAGTCATATCTGTGGAAAACTTATCAAGTAAAGAAATAGAAAGATGAGTAAATAATAAAGCAAAGATACTGGTCCCTCAGGGAAATTATGAAATATAAATCTATACCCATCTCGGAAAAGAAAACCGTCTACAAAACTTATATACTTCCATGTCGTACCTACGCTGCCCGACCTGGGACGGAAAAAGTCGTAGAGGAAGACAGAAAAAAGATAGGAAGACGATTTGGCTAAAGGTCGGAGAAGGGCAGCAATGAAAAGGCAAATGTGGAGAGCATTTGAAGAGGCCTTTTCGCAAGACAGCCTGACCTGGTAGCAGATATTAAATGTTAAGTTATATGCATACAGGAAAATAAAAATAAGTATAGTTCTTATAGATTTTTATGTTTTATTTTATTATATTGTATAAATAAATTCAATTCTTATTTTTATTTTATTTTAAGAAGAAAATATATAATAAAATTAAAATATGGACTATTCTCAAAATTCTTCCGCATCGTCGCCTACTACAATTACGTGTTATATAAGTATGTTACATATGTATGTTTTATTGATAATACACAATGTGTAACCTCAAATCTTCATGAGATAGGGAAAATATCTGAAAGAATATCCTAACTAAAATAACAAGCGGTGGGTATCTTCAGATCTCCATAACATGATCTTAAAGCGTCAGTAAAAGCCTACTAGTTATGCTCCTAAATGGTGTATGTAAACATTCGAAAGTTCAAAATTTAATATCCTATCGAGATGTAATCGTATAAAGTTTGATTTGCGTAACTTGTTTTCAGTCAATCATAGTCTGGTTAACAGTGTTTTATAAAATCGATCCCAAACTTGATCTCACCGTGACTAAATGTTTACTCTAGTTACTACTAATCTTTCTAGTATTACTAGAGGGTTACATTAGTTTGTAGTTAATAGTAAGAGGTACCCTTTATTATTCAATGATTGTCTCAAATGACGAAATGCGTAGTGTTATAAAAACAGAATGCGTAACATTATATGCCCTCAATACATTATACTTCATGCTATTTTTATAAACGATTTAAAAAGTTTTTATCACAGTCTCCAGTTAGTGGTTTAAATACTAAACTAGGTATTTATTTATACTCAAAGAGATGTCAGGTATTGCAAACTGTATATCGATTGGTGAGATCTATCTAAGTATGGGTGTTCACTTTGTACGTCTGTTCCATGTTTTCATTTATACGTGTACGTATTGCAGATCAGTCTTTCTAGAGGAAGAGAGTAAAATTTCAACTAAGTATCTACTTCATTTGACCCAAACAAAAAACAAAGAGGTTAAACTAAATAAAACCGTTTAAAAATAAGAACAAACTTGGAATTAAAAACTTATATACATAGGAAAACTAAAATATCATATTTTCACAATAGTGGTGTTCACATTTTATTTACTATAATATATACCTACATAGATATAGACTTCGGATGTAGGGCTCGGACCTCCCCGCTACAGTCAGTTCAAGTTATAGCAATAACATTTTCTATGCATTTTATCCCTTTATTTTTATGTCTTCTTTACAAAATTCACCCCATTTAACTGTTGGTTATAGTTTGCAATAGGCTTGAAAATATTACATTAGTGCAACCAAATTATTATGTACCTATGTATGTTTATATGTAAGCTATAGGTTCAGTTTCCAGCGGGTAGCACAGATTTCACTAGCTGGCTGGGATAAAAGGCAAATGTGGAGAGCATTTGAAGAGGCCTTTTCGCAAGACAGCCTGACCTGGTAGCAGATATTAAATGTTAAGTTATATGCATACAGGAAAATAAAAATAAGTATAGTTCTTATAGATTTTTATGTTTTATTTTATTATATTGTATAAATAAATTCAATTCTTATTTTTATTTTATTTTAAGAAGAAAATATATAATAAAATTAAAATATGGACTATTCTCAAAATTCTTCCGCATCGTCGCCTACTACAATTACGTGTTATATAAGTATGTTACATATGTATGTTTTATTGATAATACACAATGTGTAACCTCAAATCTTCATGAGATAGGGAAAATATCTGAAAGAATATACTAACTAAAATAACAAGCGGTGGGTATCTTCAGATCTCCATAACATGATCTTAAAGCGTCAGTAAAAGCCTACTAGTTATGCTCCTAAATGGTGTATGTAAACATTCGAAAGTTCAAAATTTAATATCCTATCGAGATGTAATCGTATAAAGTTTGATTTGCGTAACTTTTTTCAGTCAATCATAGTCTGGTTAACAGTGTTTTATAAAATCGATCCCAAAGTTGATCTCACCGTGACTAAATGTTTACTCTAGTTACTACTAATCTTTCTAGTATTACTAGAGGGTTACATTAGTTTGTAGTTAATAGTAAGAGGTACCCTTTATTATTCAATGATTGTCTCAAATGACGAAATGCGTAGTGTTATAAAAACAGAATGCGTAACATTATATGCCCTCAATACATTATACTTCATGCTATTTTTATAAACAATTTAAAAAGTTTTTATCACAGTCTCCAGTTAGTGGTTTAAATACTAAACTAGGTATTTATTTATACTCAAAGAGATGTCAGGTATTGCAAACTGTATATCGATTGGTGAGATCTATCTAAGTATGGGTGTTCACTTTGTACGTCTGTTCCATATTTTCATTTATACGTGTACGTATTGCAGATCAGTCTTTCTAGAGGAAGAGAGTAAAATTTCAACTAAGTATCTACTTCATTTGACCCAAACAAAAAACAAAGAGGTTAAACTAAATAAAACCGTTTAAAAATAAGAACAAACTAGTTAAAATAAAACTAGTTAAAATGTAACATAAATATATGTCCTCAGTTAATTGAGCCTTTTTGTGTTTTTCTTGGATAAGTTTAGATCAATAAGTGTTTTTTATTGCGTTAAACTCTTATCTAGTCTGGTTTTCTGTAGGCTAATAGTACGTTTTTACCATGGGAGAGCCATGCTTAGGCACGAATGCACCGGCTCGGCCGGAGTTTACCACCGCCGCACAGTAAGCCTGGAGGCCCAACTCCCCCTCTGTACTTTTCCGTCTCCTCATCCCCCTTCTTCTTCTTCAATTAATGGCAACGATCGAACCATTTAAAACTTAATCTTGTTATAAAATGTAACATCCCGTAATATTACCTGCGCCTTAATTATTTTAATAGATTAAGAAACTAAAAAACACTCCCTGTCATCAAGCGTAACATATTCGCCTCGTTAAAACAAAACTAATGAGCCCAAACTCGACAGACTTACTTGTAACCATTAGCCATTAAATGGATACTAATACACCTCACGAGTTTGAGCCTTTGTCTGTCTGAGCCTGGCTTCATCGTCAAATCAACTTAACAGTAATAAATCCATTAAACACGTCAAAATTAATCCCATGAGCTTAAACTTAAGGATTGAATAGTTCGTACCCATTAAAGATTTCCACTGTCCACCTGCTGGCTTACTCTATCTGTTCATGATAATAAATTTTAGTAATGTCATTACATATGTACATATGGCTTTATCCATACGACAACTAGAAGTTTTTAAAAGTTACAGGATTTGTTTAAAATAAAGCGACAGCACTCTGTATCTAGAAGTAATTGTATCTCGTTTTCAATGCATTTATTAACTGAGCTATAAAATATTTACATATTAAACATATACGTATATTACTTAAATTTATTATTAGTAGACAATTAGTTTGTAAATAACTCTGTGCAATAATGTTTTATATTACATACTTTCCTGTTCATAATATTCTATTATCATAACTACTACCCTTTTTTTTTTTTTTTTTTTTTTTTTTTTTTTTTTTTTTTTTTTTTTTTTCGTGTGGAAACCCCCTCGGGGGTTTATTAAGCGGCTGGCCATTAAAGCGGGTGGAGGGGAAAACCCATCCCGACCACCCGCAGCCACACTCAGGGCGGCATGAGGCGCGCCTCCGCCGCCCGGTTCGCCGGCGGCGGATTAGATCCGAATGGAGATCGTCCTCCCGGGCCCGCTCCGCCGCCTCCTTCTGCGAGATAACGTCCTCGCAGAAGGTTGCAACCGCGTTAAACTTCCTGTTGCTACTGGCCATGGAGCGTATAACAGCCAGTAGCGACAGATCCTCTCCGATGACTGTAGTGAGGGCCCGACGCTGCGACGCCCAAGAGGGGCAAACCGCAAGCGTGTGCTGAGCCGAGTCCGCACTACAGTCGCAGTGGTGACAGGCGGGGCTCATTTCCCTCCTAGCGACCGAGTGCAGGTACTTCCCGAAGCAGCCGTGCCCGGATAGAACCTGCGTCAGTCGGAAGGAAAGAGCCCCGTGCTGCCGCCCTGTCCATTCAACAATGACCGGCTGGAGCGCCTCCGCGGCGGCAAAACCAGCGCGTGGAGCCTCCAGCCGGGACGACCAACGAGCCATTGTGGCTCGGCGTGCGGCTTTACGCCACTCGCGTACCTCTTCGGGCGGGGGCTGTCTGCCGCCAACCGCCCGGAAGTCAGCCGTTCGCCGATAAACTTCAGCGAGCACTTCCGCCTCCAAATCCCACGGGGGTGTTCCGGCCAACGCGCATGCCACTTCCGTCGATACGGTGCGGTAACCGCGTATGGCTCTAACCGCCATAACTCTCTGAGGACGCCAGAGGCGTGCCCTATTCTGGGCGGTCAGAGCCCCCGCCCACACCGGTGCACCGTATAGTGCCATTGACCGGACAACCCCCGTGTACAGCCGCCTTGTTGCGACGCTGGGTCCTCCCAAGTTGGGCAAAAGCCGCCCAAGGGCGGACGCAGCGCCCACCAACTTTGGAGCAAGCTGCCGAAAGTGCTCGTCGAAGAGCCACCTGCCGTCAAGGATCAAGCCCAGATATCTTATGTGGGCCCGAACCGGTACGAGAACCGAGTTGACCATGATGGAAGCGCCAGGGGGTGGACCACGACGGGGCCCATGGAATGGAAGGGCCTCCGTCTTATCCAGGGCCACCCGCAAGCCCAGCGCCTCGATGCGCCTGACCACCAGTGAGGCTCCTCTGGTGGCCAAACGCACCGCCTCCTGAAAGTTCGCCCCCTGGGCCGTGACCAAAGTGTCATCTGCGTAACAGATTATGCCCAGCCCTGGGGGGAGGTCACCTCGAATGGCCCAGTCGTACCCCATGTTCCACAGGAGCGGTCCAAGGACAGATCCCTGCGGAACACCGCACGACATGGGCCGACGACCTAGATGTCCTTCTCGGTCCTCGTACATGACGGTACGCTCCTCTAAATAGTCTGCCACTAGCCGCCTCAGGTACAGTGGCACCCCGTGATAGCGGAGTGCTTCCCTGATGCAACTGAATGGCAGACTATTGAATGCGTTGGCGATGTCCAACGACACCGCCAACAGCACGCCGCCACAGCTCACCGCCTCTTCGGTCACGGCCCTCAGACGCAACACAGCACCGATCGTCGAACGACCCGCTCGGAAACCGAATTGGGCGTCCGACAAATCGGGGCCGACCTCGCCCAGATGCCGGACGATGCGGGCAGAGAGTACCCTCTCAAACAGTTTACCCGCCTCGTCCAGCAGCACGATGGGTCTGTAGGCCGCAACCAAGTCGGTAGGCCGTCCCGGCTTCCTTAAGCAATCCTCCAGCAATCAGGAAAGCGTCCGGACGACACGCTAGCGTCGAACACCTCCCTGAGGTGGTCCGTCATGTGGTCAAGGGCCAGAGCCAGAACTCGGGCAGGGATCCCGTCTGGCCCAGGGGCGGTGTTCTTGGAGCGGATCCGTAGTACAGCCGCCCCTATCTCCGCCTCCGTGATGGGTGGAGCATCCCCCTCCCCTAACTCCCCGTCGTCACCGGCCAAAAGGGCCATTGACGGGGGTAGGTGCTCCATCCGTTGCGGGAAAAGGCCCTCAACCACTTCCTGCAGGAAGCTGGGCTGGAGAGTCTCAGTAAGGGGGGGGCCCAACGTGCAGAGCTTTTGTTGCACCGCACGATAAGGGCGACCCCAGGGATCACGATCAAGACCCTCCAGCATCTCCTTTCTCTTCGATTCCTTGGCACGGCTAATGGCCAGCTTCAGAGTTTTCCGTGCTTCTCGGTATTCTTCATGAAGCTGGTCCTCTTCCCCCTCTTCGCGGTGACGCCGCCGCCGACTGCGGGTGTAGGACCTCCATCATAACTACTACCCTAGTCTAACTAACTAACACACACAACTAACTACACAAATAATATTTAAAAAACATAGAACTGTTTTTGTAGAACAGCTGAAGCTGAACTCTGCTGTAGGAATATGGTCGCTATGACTACTTACATTAATTATGCGAAATTACCCATACATACTCTGGTATTAGAAAATTTCGAAATATGCAGATCTCAATAAAAAGTTTAGCATATTTTAACAAAGAACAGCATATTAAATTAAAAATAGTTTTGCTACTTATATATATTCTTTGACCAATGATATACCCCAACTTAAATATGTAATAATATTTGACATCGCATGTTTATAGTAGTTACTCTCATCTAAACAATTTGCTGATACTCAATGTCACTGTAAATATTTCAAATGCCTTAATAGGGGACCCGTGACCAGGTCCCGAAATAGCATTCAAGTGTTCAAATCGATAAAAACATTATTCAATTGGACCGTTAGTAGATATGGAAATTGCTGAAAATATTATTATTTTTAAACACTACTAACAAGAATTAACGAATAGGTTTTTAAATGTTCTGAAAATATAGAATGATCTAAAAGTTGAACAACCTATAAAATGTTTCGTTTAGTGACAATAAGAATGAATCTCTATTTAATGGTTGTTGGTCCACAATGAAACAGTGAATTGTATTTAATCGATAAAGTCAGAGTTTAACAACATTTTTGACTAAGGACACCTTACAAGTAATTGCAGCAGCAAATATTAGCAATCTCAAATGCAGAAAATATTTCATTTTTACAAACCGTTAAGTCATGAATTGGCATGAAGTCGAAATTAGTATATATAGTTTAATCGGAAATAAACAATAATAATAATGAAAATTTATATTTATATTTAAATTCAGAATATAGAACTTACTTACTTTTTTATTTTACCTTCATTTCCATAAACATTTGAATCACGTTTGATTGCGTAATTGTTCAAAAGTATTTCTAGGAAACAAAGTATATGATCTCTGACTGTTCATTGATGTTCATTATTTTGACACCAATTCAATAAAGATAGCAACCGTTGTAATATTGTTCAGCGATTCAAAGTAGGCAGTATCTTGCCTGTCGCCGCTGGCACGCCGGCTTGTCATGCCTGTCCCACGAGGACGGCCAGAGGCTGCCCACAAGCCGCTAACATACCTTTAACGCGCCCAACGGGATGGGACCGATAGTAAATAAAAACTTCCGAACGTATTTATTGGGGCCAAGATGGCTCCACAGACAAAAGGGCTATTTCTCCTTTTACTGTTTTGCGCACTCAGCGGCGGCAACGGGGACGGTGAGTAAATATTATCTGTTTATATTGAATGCTTTTATTTCTGACAATGTTTGCTTGTAGATGCATGTTGACGCATATTTTAACGTGAATTAAATAAAAGAGGTCTCGAAATACTTGTGAGAAACAATAAAACTCCAAGAATGAGATGATAAGCGCGAAATTCTTTATTTTTATTTTTATTTTCGCAACAAGGCGGATCAAACAGGTTCATTTCAAAACACTGGGTTTCAAAACTAAGGGTTGATTGTTTTCTTAGATGAAATTTTGATTATATGTTTCAATAGAAAATCATATTTACGTAATCATTTTCTTATAAGACTTTATTTAGCTCTTAGATACTTTTAAGATTTTAGCTATTAGTTCACAACTCTATTTATTTACTATAACTATGTTATATAAATATTGAAATACTTCTATTATTGAGATTTGAGAAACATTAGCCTTTAGTGAAATTGTATCAAAGAAATCGTTTATGATGATTTTAGGTGAGATGCAGTAGTAATCTTTTTTTAATCGTACCATAAAATCTATAATTCTATATTTTTAAACTTATAATTTACCCTACTTAAAATCATCATAAATCTAACACTAATACATTAATTCATGCTAATACAACAGCTTCTAGCGCATTATTTCATAAAATAATAAGCGCTGTCATCGGTTCGTTCAACTTTAGTATTCCATATTAAAAAAAAGTAATAATGTGATATTACTATCACTGCTAGAAGTCAACAATTCAAATGTTTTATTAATTGTATTCCAAAGCTGAAATCAAAGTAAAGTTTTGGTTTGTATTTATTGGTAAAGCATGGAGAATGATAATACAAGATGTATGATAAATATGATAATGTAGAGAAATTTTCTAAATTTTTCTGAAACGAGAAGTGAAAAAAAATGCTGGACGCTTGGACCATTTACCACATGGTAAATATTTTTCTTAACGGTAAAATGATGTGGTGAGAGTCGTAAATAACGGACAGAGTAAGAAGGACGGAAACAAATTCGGAGCAATTCTATGTAGAAGTCAACGCTTTAAACGATTTTAACTTGGTTTAAAGTGTTAATTACAGTATGAGGCAAAACAAAAAAAAACTACAACAAGTCAAGCTACTGTCATATTAACGAAAGAAACTCTTTCTTAAATCAGGCTCCAATTATTTTTTCGTCTATCGCGAAGGCATTCATACAATTTAAGTGTATTATTTAATACACTTTTTTGTTGCTAAGAGTAACGCCCTAGCTTGATAAAGCCCTATCGTATTATATGATGTATTTCGATAATACGCGTTCAATAAATGCTTGCCTATTGTCATAATGTAACTGCACATTCCTATTATACTATTTCTTTCAGATGAGACCGAAATTTTCGACGTTCTATCGGTGGTACGGGATGTCGCTGATCTCCCTGAAGGTGTAAAGAGGATCCCTGGTCGGTGTCAGTCTAAATTATCACCTGAAGAAGACTACACCGCTTTCACTCTCAACGAAAATGCAACCTTACATCAACTCTCAGCTGGAATGTTCTACAACACATTTCCAGAAGATTTCTCGATTTTGGCCGTAGTCCGTCTTCCAGGTAACAATCTTCAGAGTACTATTATTCAGGACAATAAAACCAACAATAACAATCATTTATACTTACTACATTTTATTTGTCGATCTATATACCGACATTTATCACATTGCGCAAGGTTTAGCATTCGGAAATAATCTTGAACAGAAGCGTTCATGAGTCAGCCAGTAAGTCAGGACCTTTCCTTTTATATATTAAAATTTTGGAAAACACCTTGAACAGAAGGGTAATTTTATTTTACAATTTTTCAACAAAGAAACAGTTTTGTTTGTCCAATGCAGATAATAATAATACAAAATCAAGTTTATAAAGATATTAAATTTAAATTATTAGCGGGCAGCATCATTTTATACATAGTCCCAGCCGGTACATTAAAGTTATCTAAGTAGTATATTACATTCTTAGAGTAAAATAAATGGAACACAATGGTTTCAAAGATAGTGTTCTAAGTTAGCCGCGAAGTAAATCGACAAAAAGACTAAATTTTGTAGCAACGGTTTTCGGGGACTTACTTTTGTAAAAAGAGAATAATACAAAAGAGAGAGTTTAATAACTAGGGAAGCAAGCTCCAAGTCTGCAACAGCCACGTAACTTTTATAACTGGTCCCAATGTTTTCGATATTTAAGCCTTGTAAACAAATAAACGAAAAAAGTAGTTTCTACTTTAATGTGTTATTTTCTCAAATCGATCAGGTAAACAGCTTTAAAAAAAATAAATAGTAATATCTTTCTTTCGTTTTCTTGCTAATTTGCAAGGAATACATGTCAGTACTAGGTACTATTTTTGTTCTTCGTCTATCTAGTACGAGTATGCTACTTATATTTGTGTATATGTATCTTCAATCAATCATTTTTTTATGCTGCTTTAAAACCACGTAACAAATGAGTAGGTAGTAGGGCGTAGAGTGCCAGGGACACTCACAAAAATAATTATATGGCATACTACCCAGGTTATACCTAGTCCGTTTATGTACCTTAAATGAATATCTATTTGAAATTACAAAAAAACCTTGTAAATCACATTCAATTTTCCATTGTAGAGTTACAGTTTTTTTAACTTAATTTTTTATGTGTATTTCTAACACAAATATTTGTTTATCTTCAATACTAAAATAATATTAAAAATCATTTTTTGATAGATACGGATCAAAATCCACTCTTTATTCTATACTCTGACGCTGGCGATGAGCAGTTACAACTGGTAGTTGGCAATCTCATCGAACTATACTACGAAGACACGCGCGGAGACCCACCAGACCACGAACTTCTCACTTATCGGGTGGATATTGCTGATGGGAGGTAAGTAACGGAATAACGGAATCTAAAGAAATAATCTAGATGTTAAAAAAACTTCAACTGCTAAGCATGACTAGGCCAATGACGCTGACGTCTGAGTTGATTGTCGGAGTTTGAGAAGGCCGCCGTTTAGGCCGCCTTGATCAGCAAGAACTCGACCATTATTTGTTTTTGTTTAATTCCTATAGTTTTATTACACTTGCTGTTGTAAGTATTCTAAATCTTTCCCTGGAAAGTACCTTATGTCTTTGGGTTTTATTCTATTTCTTTGTCTTTTTTTTTATTTAATTTTTCTTTCTATGGCTAATTTAAATAATTTCGTATTTTTAGAGAGCTACTGAGATTCAAAAAAGGTTTCTGTTATTTTTTCATGCTGATTAGACTTTGGCGGTATTTATAAAGTGTGTTTATAAATAGAATGCAAGGAGCGAGTTTCTGTATGTTTATGTAGACACATAAAAGGAACCTCTGTGCAAAATTTCCAAAAGGTATGGGCTGGGCGTTCATGAGTCAGTCAGTAAGTCAGGACCTTTCCTTTTATATATTAAAATATAGAATAAAAACTGAATAGGGGCCATCCCCATCGATTTTTATAATTTTTTAAACCCCTCCTCCACCCAGTCACACACAGCTGGTCACATTCGTGACTTGCTTTGTGACCTCCTTAGTGTGACGTCACTTTTAAATTAAAACATCTGTTCCGAAATAAGTTTATTTCCTATTTCATTATTTTAAATAAAATCTACATTAATCCAAACATAAAAAAAAACATAAAACGATCAATTAATTATATTAATGAAAGATACAATCTTAAACATCTTGATCTTTTTACCTGTCTTAGTACGTTTTGTATTTTTATCAATATAAACTGCACTGTTTGCCTCATATACACGCTAAAGATGAAATGCACTAAAAGAGTGACGAACGCTTTTTAAACAGGTTTCATTAATACAAAATCACAAAATAGTAGACGTCGTTCACTAGGCGAAAGTCAATGATCAGATGAAATAGAAACAATGAAATCACGATAAAGCGCGGTGCGTACGTCGGCATACATACATCAACGGGCTCTCAGGCTGCTAGCGTGTGACACTAGAAGAGCAAGTGTAGACTCGCCAACAAAACAACGCAAACCTTTTGTTGAATATATTTTTAAGTTTTTCGCTAATAGTAAAAAATGTTTGGTGCAAAATTTAAGACTCGTCCCGCCCTTTGTCACACAGTGTCACACTTTATCGACCCCCACAACCAGGACTAGGAAAACAACGGATGGCCCATGGATGGCGGATGGATGAACAGTGTTCAGTTTACTTACTATGTATTTAAAACATTCTAAGAATAATAAATGTTCATTTTTATTTGATCTAAATCAGCCAATTGTTACATTTTTTTATTCGTTTCGTGTTTGTACATACTTTGAAAACACTCACCTTATATACTTGTTATGAAAGTAAAAAATTCAATATTTCAAATCCTTTCGTTCAAATCACTGTTTCGTTTTGTAAACGTAACCTATAACCGGTTATCGATGGCTGAGACAACACAATAGCGAAACTTTTCCGGGTTTTAGCCTTTGTGGCGAAGGAGACAAGGTTTTTATTTATTGTGTTTTAAGCCTTTTCAGAAAAGGTTCTTTTGTGTTAATAGCTCGTTAAAAGGTTTATAACGCAGATATATATACCCATATCAGTCTTCAGGGGTAGAACTGTATCAGGGCAATTCTGTCTGGCCTGGGGGTATCGCGCTGGGCTGACTGTTACCCCAGCAGAAGCAGGCCTGAGACGGTGGCGTACGTACGTGTTCCACCTATTACATCATATTCCGAAATGTGGCTAGCTTGCAGGTGGCCAAGGGCTGCTGGGGTTCCCGAATGTGTCCTTCTGAGGGTATCCCGGGTCTCTAGCAATAGCTCTCATGACGGAACACCGTGTGGTTTTAGTCGGTTCGAGTCCGACATACAACCTCACCGTCAGCTCTGGTGAGGTGATGACCCGTGGGGGTTTCCACACGTAAAAAATAAATAAAAAAGGGCAATGTCACATGTTCACTTTTATATATTTGACAGATGGCATCGAATAGCTATCAGTATAAAAGGAGACTCGGCAACTTTACTAGTAGACTGTGACGTACACGAGACACTTCCATTGAACCGCAAACCTGGCAGTACCTTCAACTTGGCCGGGGCTATTGTAGTCGGCTCTCAAGTTACAGCCGACCAATATTACGAGGTTAGTACCTATTAAGCAGACTAGAAGCGATGTGCATATCGGCTTTGGAATATAAAATGTTAACGTTAGTAACTACTACTGGCTATATTTGTAAGGAACAAATAATCACTATCTTCATTTTTAAATTAATGTTCCAGGGAGACATAGAACTTCTACAATTCGCCGACAAACCAGATGCTGCTTACGACATGTGCCTCAATTTAGCTCCAGACTGTCCATCTGAATCCGGACCACAATATATATCAGCACCAGTCCAACAGCCGGAGCCAGAGATTAAACCAATATTTTTCACTGAACAAATTGAAAGCACACAACACCCTTTAACGGAGGAGGATTTGCGTAGGAGATACGGAAGTTATAGTCGGAGTAGATTCTATAACAGAAATGAATCAGACAGCTTTTTACCGACGCGTGTACTGACTACCGCCGCCCCCGATTTGATTGATTCTAATTTATATGCTGTTGCAAATCAATACGGACCTTCAACAGACTATGGTAAGAATCACGTTTAAACTTTGTTATTTTTTTATTTAGCAAATTAGACAAATTAAGAAGTTGTTATAAATAAGTAGGTGCAGTACACAATAATGCCACAAAATATAACAAATAAAATAGCTTTTAATTATATATTGTATTTTCACAGACGAAAACAGCATATTCGGGTCATTTACACCAGCATCGCCAATCCCTATTGAATTGAACCCGATAGATCCGGAGCAAACAACACCTAATGTGAGTTGATTTGATAAAACTAAGTAATAATTAATGTTTGAAAATATTGTTTTTATTATTTAACTTAATATAAAAATTACATTTTCAATTTTATAACCAAATAATATATTTAAAAAAATATACCGGTATCCACCGGTATCGGGACCCAGCTACCGATTGTTAGGGCTCCAAAGACAGAAACCTCCTCAAAATAAGTGCCATATCAAGAATTATACCTTCTGCATCAGAACCTTCACTAAGCTACGTAACGTGAGCCTCTGAAGGTGTAAGTAGAGGCTCTTAGCAATACACCCATGGGCTGATATTACTATCGGTACATTGATTGGCGAATGCCATGCCACGTGTCGACGTCATGAGCCAAATGGGGACGGTAATGTCAACAATTATTACTTGGCACTTAATTAAGTTAATTATTATTAGTAATTACAGAGAAAACACAAAAACATTACAAACTGTTCATATGATTCCTCAAAGTATAAAGACTAATGAATCCTGATGTACCATAGTAATGGAGTTTCTTCCGGAGATAGTTATGTACACATACCTAATAACTACACATTTATACATTGTCTCGACGTACCTAATTCCATTACAAGCGAAAATTTAAAAAAACACAAGTATGCAAATGTTAAAATAAGTCGAGCGTTATATGACGAAATCATATCTTTATTGACCGTGAGATTATTTTTACCTCAGTCTAAACGAGGGGACGATGACGATGCGGGTATAACGGTCACCACATTGACCGTCACAGAGACACCTTACGGCACTATTACGACTACTGAAGACACAGATTGGCTGACACACCCACCAGATGAATCACAGGTGAGATAACACAAACCGAGGCACTATTACCTTTATTGTTTGAGAATTCCTTTCTTTTATCACTTGTTGCGTAAATGTATTACATTTATGTTACATACATTATGCTACTGTTGTTTGAATGTGTTATAAATTGTAATAAAGTTTCATATATTTTATTTATTAGGGTAGATAATCATAGGGTAGATGATATTCACTTAGTAACCTTACAACTCTCGATAAGTCTTAAAATATTTTCAAATATTTAAAAAATACAAGTAGATATTTTCTACGAAAATGTATAATTGCAATCTTCTCCATTTGTTCGTTCGAAGCGTGTTTTTTTCTTTTGTTATTGACCATCAAATGCTTATTATGAACAACACTGTTTTTGTTTTCCTACTATTCCGAAGCTATACTATTATAAATAAGTAAATTATTTAATTAATTTTGACGTTTGGGTGACCTGTAGTTAAAATAAATATCCGAACATTATTTATATTAGATACTCTATAACATACTTATTATTGCACCGTTCCCGCCTATTCAGGACAACTCAACATCTGAGTACGACTTATCGGGAAAAGACTACGACGATTATGGGCCTTCTGGAAGTTACTACGGTCCTCGGGGCTACCCAGGTCCACCTGGTCAGCAAGGGCCAAGGGGGCCTAAGGGAGAACCAGGAAAGCCTGGCGCTGAAGGTTTCCAAGGATTCCCAGGAGCACCGGGCAATGTATTTGTTATTCCTGTAAGTATCTGTCTTAAAATAATTACATGATCGAATCATTTATAACACACGCGAAAATTATTCTACCATAATCACATGATGATTATGGTAGACACACACAGACTTTGAAATTCAGTTTTATATGTTCATCGGAAAACATCCCATTCTTGGGATTTCATGGTTGCTAGAATTGCAATGATCTACCTAAAGGTCTCTGAAGCCTTTAGGTAGATAATTGCGCATAGTACTAGTATGATAGAATATTCAGTTTATTTAGTATCAAATCAAAACCATTCCTTACGACGCTTTCTTATCTTGAGTAGAATGGAATATTAGGTACAGTTTTTGTGTTATTTGCAGTTACAGCAGTCTGGTAATGAAAAAGGTCCGGATGCCCAATCGGAAGCACTTCGACAAATGTTCACGCAACATATGGTATGTTCTATTACTACCACTACTTGTACATACATACATAGGTACTTTAGTTACAAAAAATAATTGAGGTAACTTCAGGTACTCTTCTACTAGTTAGTAATTTTAGCCAGCGAATATATATTATCCATAATATTTTAACAAAATAATTACAGGCTGCTATGCGTGGAGCCGAAGGACCAATGGGTATGACAGGTCCTGCCGGTCCTGAAGGCGAAACTGGACCAGAGGGGCAAAAAGGAGAACTAGGAGAACAAGGCGAACCAGTAAGCAAAACTATACAAAATATCAAATTTAGCAGTTTTCTTATATGGCGACATACATATCAAATACAATCTGTAATTGATGTGATAACACCTAAAAGATTTTATTTCACTTATCAGGGTCCGCCAGGTTCCAGAGGTATACAAGGGCCACCAGGTAGATTAGGACGTCGCGGTCATCCAGGACGAGATGGAGAAAGAGGATCAACTGGAGTATCTGGACCTAAAGGGGAACAAGGGTATCCAGGGTTGATGGGAATACCTGGTGATAAAGGCGAAAGGGGAAGTCCAGGGCTACAAGGAGAACCGGGGGCACCTGGTTTAGACGGACCCCCTGGAGACGATGGGCCTGCTGGTCCTCCAGGTATTGGTGGTGAACTGGTGAGTACTTTATGCGTAGTATTTTAAGTTTCTTGTCACTTTCATTACTAAAAATCGCAAATTTTCACTGATCTAATTGTTATTTTTAGGGACCGAGAGGCTTTATGGGCCCCAGAGGTTTTCCAGGATTAATCGGCTATCCAGGTGTACCAGGGCTTGAGGGACCACAGGGTACAAAAGGCACAGCTGGTCAACCAGGTGCTCCTGGACCACCAGGACAACCAGGCACTCTGGGTTCACCAGGCTCACCAGGACCCCAAGGATCCATAGGGACACCAGGAATACAAGTATTTTTTTTTAATTTTCTCTAGTTTATGTATATAGCACTGATTCTTCTGCAATCCCTTTTTTCTTAGCTGTACTTGTCAATTACCATGTAGCAACATTAGATGATTGATAAAAATACCATTAACGTCATTCACGGAGATATTAAATCATTCAAAATAATAATTAATATGTTTTGATGTTTTATGTTTAGGGCCCTCAAGGAAAACCAGGAATATCTGGATTACCGGGTCCAGAAGGTTCACCAGGTACACCAGGCAATCCAGGTCAACAAGGATCACCCGGAGACATAGGGCCGCAAGGAGCACAGGTTTTATAATTTTAAACTACAACCAAAAACATTTTGTTGAATTATAGCATTAAATGTTTAATAAAATTTTGCTCCTAGGGAATGTTAGGATTTCCCGGAAGTCGAGGTTTGAAAGGTGATGAAGGACCAAGAGGACTACCGGGTGATAAGGGTGATAAAGGATTAAGAGGTATGTAACTTGGAATAGAATGAGTATAAAAGTTGTAAAGGAAGCCTCACATTACCTTTATTTGCACCAATTCTACATTAGGTATCGAAGGCGAGAAAGGAGAAGTGGGTCCGAAAGGAGAAAGGGGTTTAACAGGAGAGGCTGGACCTCCTGGTATTGAAGGGCCTGAGGGACCGAAGGGAGTAGAAGGTCCCAGAGGAGAGACTGGCCCCGGAGGACCCCTTGGTGAAAAAGGAGCTACCGGTCATCAAGGAGCACAAGGTTACCCAGGTAGCCAGGGAGAAAAAGGTGACAAAGGTGCCTCTGGAAGACGTGGTCGCCGAGGGACAAAAGGCTTAATGGTAAACAACAAAATTTAAATATGGTAATTTTATACTGTTTTTTTTAACTATTAATCCTTTTTTATTCTATTTATAGGGTTTAGTGGGCTCTCCAGGTGATCGAGGAGAAACAGGACCAAGGGTGAGTAATTTATAGGTAGACTGCTGCATTTAAAAACATGATTTTAAAACATCCACACGCACAGCGGTCATAAAGGTAGTAGGGATAGCGTCTTATAAGTAGAAAGCTTCACTATTGGTTGGTACTTGGTTTTTCGTTGTGAATCGACCTAGAGAAGAATATTAACCATAACATTTTATTGCGAGACATTGAATTGGCTCTTTGTGAACATTTGCGGGTGCTGCACCGGCACTGCAGCTGCACCAATTCAGTCCCTAATCCAGCTCTCTCTATGCATCTTCCAGGGTTACAGAGGGCCTCGTGGCCGTCGTGGCTCAGATGGGCCTCCAGGACCGAAAGGAGATACAGGGCAGCCAGGACCATCTGGTCCTATAGGCGAAAGGGGACCACAAGGTTTAGAAGGCATTCGGGGTTTCCCTGGCGCAATGGGACCACCAGGATCTGATGGCAAACCAGGTCTACCTGGTCCACCCGGCGAACGAGGTCCTACTGTAAGTAATGATCTAAAACATCAAATGTAACATTAATTTTTGTTTCTTGGAAATTACTTGGAAATTACTATATCTGTCAAGTGGTCACTTCCTGGCTTTTACTGACGTTTTAAAATTTAGTTATAAATATTTTTTTTCTTACTTAATGCAGAGTGAAATAACATTTGGTTATTACAAAAATATTAGATTCATTCTTAAAATCCAGAATTGTTCATTCGATTTTATGTTACCTAATTAAATTTAGACGTTACGTTTTAGAGTATTGCCGCATTTGAGGATTATTATTTTAACATTTTTGCATCGTTGTTTTTTCTTTTTTTTTCTTTAAATTTTGATTATATAATATATAATAGAATATCATCTGTCAAAAGGGATTCTGTAAAAGTGTGTAATAGCGTTGTTACAAAACATATACAATTTAGGCATCGGAACTGAAAATTAAAATTAGAAGGAATATTAAGACCCGTCGGAATGTTGCAAGTTGGTTCCAGGCAACCTACTGTGGCTTTCGCTCTTGGCTCTGTAGGGCCAAGAGCTAAAGCCACAGTACATAAGCCGGCATAAGCCGGCTCTGGACCCGCTATGGTATAACGGCCCAGCAACATGGAGGGCGATCTCGCATCCGACAGGACCGGTACATCAAAAATACTGCTCGACGGAATCCTACCTACCGCC
This sequence comes from Tyria jacobaeae, assembly GCA_947561695.1. Lineage (NCBI taxonomy): Eukaryota > Metazoa > Arthropoda > Insecta > Lepidoptera > Erebidae > Tyria > Tyria jacobaeae. The sequence goes on along the minus strand of OX387208.1, from coordinate 8,568,103 downwards.
ATGATGTCTGATGATGGCTACGTGGTCTACAGCTCTTCAGGTTCTTGCTGATAAGCAACTAAACCATCAGAAATCGTTTGCGTGAAGTGGGTCGGTACTAGCGTTTTGAGGATCTCTGGATGTCCAGAACTTCACAAGGCTAGAGCTTTTATATATTTTTCTCTACCTTTTTATCTTTACTGGTGTACAGTAAATTAATATATATTATATTTGCTATCCATCGAAACAATATTTTCTCAATGGCCGCTTTTAATTTAGGGGGGTCCTGGAACACCAGGTCAAATTGGACCAGCAGGTCCAGCTGGACCTCAAGGGTCGCTTGGAGAACCGGGACCACAAGGACCACCAGGAACTTCAGGCATACCTGGAACACCAGGAGATATAGGTACGCCAGGAGAAGTTGGTAAAGAAGGACCGCCTGGACCACCAGGTCCTGAAGGAAAACCGGGACCCGTGGGATCTCAAGGCCCACAAGGAAATAATGGTGACCCAGGACTACCAGGACCACCTGTAAGTATAGCAGTCTTATAATTTTTTTCATTTTTGATTTTTAACTTTGTTCTCACCAATATTTACCAACAGCAATGTGTTAGTATGTTTTGATGACAGTAAAAAAATGTAAACATATACTTACATAAATTATTTCAAAAACAGATATTTTTTTTTCTGCGTAGGGAACGCCTGGATCAAAAGGAGATATGGGACCAATTGGTCCAGCAGGTATTAGAGGAGACAAGGGCGAACAAGGAGAGCCAGGGAACGAGGGGTCACAAGGTCCTCAGGGGCGTGAAGGCCCGCGGGGTTCTCCTGGACCTGGAGGCCAAAAGGGGGAAATTGGTGAACCAGGTCCAGTAGGTACGTAAACTGATGTCTTCAGTTAAATATTAGCATTGCAATGAAAGAAAGTAGGTCCCAGGTATGCAAATAAAGTTTTTTATTTTTAGGGCCAATCGGTCGGGATGGTTTGCCTGGACCAAGAGGGCTAACTGGCGTCCCTGGCCCAGTGGGTCCTCCCGGTGAGGACGGTGACAAAGGAGAAGCAGGCCCCCCCGGAGAAAAAGGATTTAAAGGAGCTATAGGTGAAATTGTAAGTACGATCTCCGAAGTAAATGAGGCCAACATTGTTCATTTTCTGAACTTAATTCAAAAAAAAATGTCATCAAAATATATTATTTCAGTGATTGTTTTTTTAATTTGATTTAGAAACCTATTTAATATCATAATTGTAATAATAACATATTATTGTTATTAAACTTAACTTTATCATGGGAAAACTATGCTTAGGCACGAATGGGTCAGCTCTACCAGTGTGATACCACGGTCTTACAGAAAACCGGATGTTACGCAACGCATGTGTCTATTTCGCCACAATCTATTAGGTTTCCGGAGGCCCAACTCCCCCTGTCCTCTTTTCCTACCCCTCATTCCCTCCTCTCCTCTTTCTCATCTCCTCACCCCCCATAGTCTCAATCACCATAAAAGGCGGGCAGCGCACCTGTGACTCTTGAGTTGCAGGTGTCCATGGACGGGGGTTGTCAGTTGCCATCAAATAAACCGTCTGTTAGTCTGCCCCCTATATTTAAAAACAAAAATTGCTCTTAAACTGAATACTAATGATAAGCCTTTGTACCCTGGCAGGGCCCCCCTGGATCCCCTGGTATTCAAGGCCTTCGCGGAGAAGCAGGTCCTGTTGGTTTACCCGGTGATAAAGGACCGCCTGGTGAATTAGGACCCCCTGGCTTACCCGGCACTGATGGAGTTCGAGGCCCAATTGGACCACCAGGTCCAGCTGGACAGCAAGGCGAAAAAGGCCAGCAGGGACCTAAGGGAGATATGGGAGACGTCGGACCATTAGGTAGAATTTTAAAAGTGAACCTTCCTTTTATCTCATAGCCAGGTGGATCATAGCAATTTAGGTATAATTTAGAGTCTACTTTAGAGTGCTAAAAATAGGTAGTTTATGGCGATCAAATATCTATGAGTTTAATATTATTTAGTTACATAAAGTATATTACTATTAACATACATACCTTTCGGTGCATTTATCTTTATTACATTAACATTAGTAACGTAGATATATATTCATTAAAGCAAAAAAAATACGTGTTGTATATAAATAATTTTCCCTTTGCATATAAAGGTGCCACTGGACCAGCTGGCCCAAGTGGACCACCTGGACGTCGAGGACCCAAAGGTATTCAAGGAGAATCTGGGCCGAGGGGTCCCGAAGGACAACAGGGTGATATAGGCAGTCCCGGTGCACCTGGTACGCCAGGATCACCAGGCATTGAAGGAAAATTGGTGAGTTTATGAATTATTCAGAGCCTAATTGCACTTAAAACACACAACAAGTAGAAGTTTTGTATAGCATTTATACGTACCTAAATAAAATTATTGCTGCTTTTTAGGGTCCTAGAGGTCCCGTAGGATCCAAAGGTGATGACGGTCCACCAGGAATACAAGGCGAAACTGGGTCAAAAGGACCGCCAGGTGTAGATGGCCCTAAAGGTGACACGGGACCAGCTGGATTGCCAGGAGATAGAGGTGAAGCTGGTCCACAAGGCATCAAGGGTGATCCTGGGTCAGATGGCGCAGAAGGCAGTCCTGGACCAGCTGGACCACCTGGACCAGTAGGAGCACCGGGCAAAGCTGGAGAAGCTGGAATGCCTGGAAATCCAGTAAGTAAAATAAAATTTAAACGACTAAACTAAATACATAAGTAATAAGTCACTGATTTAAATATTTGTTAATTTTAGGGTACAGAAGGACCAGCAGGAACTCAAGGCAGTCCTGGTTTACCTGGGGATAAAGGTGACGCAGGCCCTAGAGGGCCTCCGGGAGAATCTGGAGCGAATGGACCCCCTGGTCCTTCAGGACCGGAGGGACTACGAGGAGTACGAGGCGCACCCGGCCCTGTAGTTAGTATCTTCTTTCCATTATTACCTTTCAACAAAAAAGTTCAAGCAAAATAAGGAAAGGTTGCAGTAGACATGTGCATTGGCAAAAATTGAGTTTCCGTTTCTTCTTCTTCTTCAGTATTAAATCACCCCTTGTTGCGAATAGACCTCTTCATGAGCACACCAAGTAATTCGGTTCTGTGCCATTCGCATCTAGTCGCGCTATTTTCGTGATATTGTCGACCCAACAGGCAGTCTCCCGACCTTTCGTTATCCTGTCCGAGGTTGCAACTCCCAACCTTAAGTGGCCATCTGCCATCTGTTCTGCAGCTAATGTGACCAGCCCATCTCTTCTTTAATCGGGACACTTTGAGGGCTATGTTTGATCACTTTGGTGCATAGTTGTGTTGCGGAATCGATCCATCCGTGATCGCGTTCTATGGCTCTTTATGCTACCTGCAGTTGTCCTATGTACTTTCGCGTAAATGTCCAGGTTTCAGGCGCCGTAGGTCGTCACAGGGAGGATACACTGCTCAAGGATACGTCTTTTATAGGTGGTAGTTCGTAGTTTATACACATGATTTTGGTTTTATTCATGTTAATCTTGAGTCTTATGATAATAGATGCATTTAGTTTTAGTTTAGGTACATTTTATTAACTAATATATTTTAACGCACTGACAAACGCAGCGCACATGCATCTTAAAAATGCAAAAAAAGAAATGTTCATAGCACCATTCTTAAACATTAATTTCCTTAAGTCTTAAATCAAATAGGTACAGACGAATGACTAACCACATTTAGACATTGACGACTATCGTTACGACTGAGATATCTGAGACTGAGAGTTCTATAATAGCATAATCAAAAATCTTAAATAATTACTCTCTTCTAGGGTGAAGTAGGAGCACCAGGGATTCCAGGACCATCGGGCCCTGCTGGAAAACCGGGTCCTACTGGAGCTCAAGGAGTTAAGGGTGAAAAGGGCAACCGAGGACCTAAAGGACATATTGGAGACACTGGTGTTATGGGTCTTAAGGGTGACCAAGGTGAAATAGGCAAACAAGGTCAACCAGGCCCAGTTGGGCCTCCTGGACCGAAAGGAGATACGGTATTTTTTTTGTAGTTTTAATAATTTAAGACTAAAATATTTCACGGAGATCATTCCCTTCCTTTCTTTGACAAAGATCATTCCGGTACTATGTAAGTTATTACTATGCGAGACAATACGTATCAAAAAACCTGATTTAAGGGATTAAACTAATATTTAGATACAATAAAATGCTTTAATTTACAGGGACCTCCTGGGCCATTAGGGCTTAAAGGTGACACAGGGCCTATCGGTTTATCAGGACTAGAAGGACAACTCGGGCCTAAAGGATCTCCTGGCCCTGAAGGACGCCCAGGTCTACCCGGACCCCCTGGAGCTCCAGGTCCACCAGGGCCTCCAGCACCAGCACCTCAATTACCTCCTGAATTCCTAACGTCATATACAAGACGACGTCGAAGTCTGGAATTACAATCTATGGAATCTGCGACCGAAGATAACTTTGAAGAAGGTAAAAAAGTCTCAATAAATATAAATATAACATTTATATCTCATGATCATCTGACAGGACGTGGAGTACTTATAAACTTTTTAATTTTTATAGAAGATGAAGAAATCGAATGGGTGAAGGAAATAATGACAGGTGTGCTTCAAGCACGAGGAGCTCTGGAAGCGACCAAACGACCCCGAGGCACTAAAAACAATCCAGCGCTGTCTTGCCGAGATCTGAGGGTTGCACACGTAAATCTTACTGACGGTAATCTTTTTTTTTACATTTTCACCTTTTAAGACATGGAATAATACATATATACCAAGATTTCACGCGTTAATTCGCAAAAGGATACACAGAGGCATAAGTAACGCCTACTTTTTGCCGATTATAATTTAGTCCCTTTTACGTACATACTTACAGAAGATGGAAAAATAGCTTCGAAATTAAATACATTATTAAAAACGTGTTACGTGAAGGTCAACACTTTAAAAATAACATTTCGTTTCATGTTATTTCACAGATAAAAAAAGTTCATTGTTACTTTTACTAAAGAAGCAAATGAGAAGAAACAAAATATATATTATATATATGTATATGTATATATATGTATAAAAAAAACTAAGTCAGAAAGCTTTTTACACAATTAAAGATTACATTGAGGATAAAAAGGCTTGGGAATGAGCTGCTTCATTAATGTACATGAGCCTTTGTTTTTCGTTTATACTTTTTGCTTTTTTTTTTATACAAATTGACATTTTATATTTTACTTTTTGACATGAAATACTTTTTGACTTACTTTGTTAAGTATTATATTGTTTTAATCTTTGTACTTTTTGACATGAATACTTTGTTAAGTATAATATATATTTGTTTTTTTTTTGTTTTTTAATTTCAAAATTATTTATTGTAAATGTGAGGACTATGTAGGTTATTTCTTTTTTTTTTTTCTTTTCTCCTTTTTTCCAGTAAGTTTGTTTTTTAACGATGTCTGACTGTTTGAGTACTTTTGCGGCCTACCCAAATGTCCTTGCTTTGGTACTGTTCGTCGGTCCGTTGAGGTCCTTAAACTTCTAAGTTGAGCTACACGATAACTGACAAATGCTTGCACTGTTTGGACGGGTCCACTCAAATGAGCGTGGTGCTTTCTTCAAAAGCTCATCTTAGACGTTAGCGTGCATGGTTCTCATATGTTTTTGACCAGTACATCTGTATGGACTTTAAAACAGACTTTGGCCTCTGAGTTTGTTTCGGTGTTTCTTCTCAGGGTAGTCAGCTAGGAAACACCGGCCTCATCTAGCATAAACTAACAGAAAAAAAATATATTGACGTGTAAAAGTGTTGTTATAACCTATTTACAAAATAAAGATCATTTATCATTTATCATTTATCATTTATGGATATATAATTTATGATTTTTTTCAGGCTTTTACTGGATCGACGCCCGCGGTGGTGTCGGCGGTGGTAATCCGATCCGCGTGTACTGCAAGGGTCATAGCACCTGTGTTTACCCAGACGACAGAGAACAGGATAAATTCACTGCCAACGTACCTGCACATAAATTCTCGCAACTTGATAATGGTTTTAAGGTTAGCAATATATTTGTATTTCACTTTCATAGCATCACCATGTCTTATTCAAACGAATAGTTTTTTTTTTTAAACCGTACAAATTATTCTTTAGGATTTTTTTATTATTTTGTTAAAAAGACAATTCTGTGTCGCGGAGAGCTTTAAAAACTTTAAATAAATGGACACAAAGAACACTCAGACTTGGGACAACTCAGCATTCAAAGTCACTAACCACTAGACCAACAGGCCCAGTTGTTGTTGTCAACAGTGTTGATCCTTAATAATAAGAATTTCACTTAATTTTTAGCTTACATACAACAATGAAGGCAACGGTGTTATACAACTAAGATTCTTGAGGTTGCTATCAAATGGAGCCAGGCAAAACTTCACTTATGCATGTGTGAACACCAAAGCACCACAAAGGTAACTTCTAGAATAATTTAAATAGATACAAGCAATGCAATGCAAGACAAGTATTGGTTCAATGATACAGACCTACTTTGCCTCGCAATAAATTGTTGTACATAGTTTTAACACTAAGCTACCGATAAAGTCCGGTAGACTTACTCGTGTACCTAAGAGTACTTTATGGTTTAACAAAAACTGATTCCTATTTTTTTTGAACGCCCGACAAGAAAGTGGTTGTTATCAAGTTAACATATGTGTGTCCGTGGCCATGATACCTACTAAACGAATGGACCTAAACGATTTTGATTTAGTTACTTTTAGATGAAAGCTTACAGGATTGATAATGTTCTTAGGTCTTTTGTAAATAGTTAAAGCGTTATTCATCAAGCCGTTTTTTATAATTGTTCCTATTATTGTTTTAACAAAATTGATGATTTCAGATCGGATATTCCAGCAGATCTGACAAGGCTAAGTAATATAAAGCTCTACGGATTTAATTCTGCTGAGTTTCGAGAACCGCAAATGATATTAGATGATTGCAAGGTAATAACTGTTAAGTATAAGAATTCTCTATACGCTTTATTTTTCTTTATGTTTATTACTATATTTATAACTACACAACCAAAAGAGAAAACGAATAACTAGACCGTAGAGAACCTACATCAATCTCATAAACATCACATACGACTCATACAACCATTAAAGCAAACACAACAAAAGACACTTAATTTTGAATTGAATAGGTATATGTTATTTTTTTTTTATTTTAAGTAATATAATGATTGTAAGCAATAAATGGAGTCCAAGAGTGGTGGTCACCATCCTCATTGCATGTCTAGTCAATGTAGTATGGTGACCCACACTATGGCGGCCTGGTGAGATGCTTTTTCAAACCCCGCTTAAAAGACCCAGGATCAAAGTGGGAAGGAAAAACGTGAGCTGGTAGTGAATTCCAATCTTTCATCGATCGGCACAGGAAAGAAGAGCCAAACCTTTCGTACGGGATCGCATACCTTCGACTCGCAAACGGTGACTCCTCATGCCAGCACGTGTAGTCCTGTAGAGGAAGGTAGAAGGTGGGACCAGTTGAAAAAGCTCGTCAGAACACTCTCCGTGTTGTAGGCGATAGAGAACTGCCATAAAGGCGACATCTCTTGTCAACCCTGACAATTGCAGGGGCTCAAGAGACTGGGTGACCTCAGGACAGTCTATAATGCGGACTGCGCGTTGCTGCAACTGATCGAGAGCGTCAAGCAGATACTGCGCATAGCCATCCCAAAGTTGAGAGCAGTACTCCACGCAGGAGCGAACTCAAGGTGCTGGTGTACGGCGCTGAGGTTTGCATGGAGTCCACGTATGTTAGTGAACTCCACCTCAAAAAGCGGGTTGGTCGGAGAGGAGGATGCCGCTGTTGGACCATTTTTCTTTCTTTGTACTGCCATGATAAGAGTTGGGAAAGGGGGCGTAAAAGGCATGACAGTCATCGTGACAGTGTAAACTGAGACTGAAAATACTGTGTCATCATGTAACGGTGAGGCATGGCGGAGACCGAACCGCCGGAAGGAAGGGCCCCCGTAACCCGGAAACAGTCTCCGGGTCCCACCGTCCGGTCACCAACCGGCACGACGAGCCACTCCGTGGATTATACGCGACCTGACGGGGCAGCCTCCCAGGGTGGTTAGCCGTGGTTGGGCCCCTCTCTATGCCGCGGGCGGCCAGCGGCACCACCGTTTCTACGGGTCTCCCTGGCCGACGGTTCGATCCACGCCAACCTCACAATGATTCAACGAGCACTCCACTCCTCACACACATACCACGATAACTGTCACCCCTGCATCATTGGGCCTCCGGCGCACTCACTCACCAGCGAAAGACGACAGCACGAATGTTGTCGCTTTAGGCTGGTTTTCTGTGAGAGGGTAGTACTGCCCCGGTCGAGCCGGCCCATTCCTGCTGAAATCAGAGCTGCTCTACTACCTCCATAATGTAGAACATATCAATTAGTATACAACTCATTCCTGGCGTAAAGTTCTCTGTTTTTGCTGCTGGATAATCAGCAAGTTTCCCATTGAAGTTTTTGAGCACACACCACTAATTATAAGCACCGGTAACACGTCACCAGAGCATGGTGCTCAATTGCCCCCTTTCGTTGTACAACAAAATACTAAAGCGATTTTTTTTTCATGTTACAGGAGGGTACTGGCGAAATAGTGTTGGAACTAAAAACATCACGAACTGAAAGACTGCCGATAAGCGACTTCCAGCCGTTGTCATTCGCCGACGCCGAACACGAATTCACCTTCAATGCCGGGCCCGTCTGTTTCACTTGACATAAATATTATCAAAACTGTAAATAAGGATAGATTTAACATTATGTACTTAAGTATGGACCTTTGTAAATATTGTAAATAAATGTTGTGACGACATTTTTTTCTTTTTAAACTGTCATCAGTAAACAATACACAAGTGGAACGTTTGTCCTTCGGAAAATCATCCAAAGGAAAGAAATCGCTCCTCTAAATCCTCCCTTCTCGAAAAGCAAGAGTTTTCGAAATATATGTCCAAATCTTATTCACACTGTGTGCCATTTTGTGTGTTAAAAAGTAGAACATCAAAAATAGACTACAATAATTAATTTTGAGAGCTATTTTATTCTTTAAAACTATCCATGGTGTGACAAATTTATTCAATATAAAACTTATTATAGGTTTCTCGTCTAAAACTACGGTACATTGAAATTAAATTATTGTTAGTTACATTTATAGATCTCAGGAGCAAATTAAATGATCTAAATAATATATTCATTAATCAGAACGCAGTAACGTTTAAAATCCTTGATTCAGGCATTACTTTATTTCAGAATACCTCTTAAACTGAAATGTTATATTTACATATTTCATATCGAAGACTTACTTTGAACTTCTCAAAATTAACACAGCAAAGCGATCTTTTGTTGAGATACTTGGGAAATTTTCCACTACTTATATTTCTAAGTCATAAAAATCTATGCCTTTGCGCAAGAATATCTCTTAGATTTCTGGGCTAACTTTAAAGTGTAACTGTATTTATAAAACCAAATATATCATTAACCAAAAATTCCTCATGGATCCATTATGTATGTTGAGGTGACCAAGGTCTGCAGGGGTTCCCCGAGGCTTCCTTGTAGAGTATTCCGGGGTCCCTTGCAATAGACCCTTTGTGAGGGAACACCGTGTGGTTTTAGTCGGTTCGAGTTTGACATACCACCTCTCCGTTAGTTACGGTGAGGTGGTATGTCAAACTCATGACCCGTGGGGGTTTCTACACGAAAAAAAAATAAAAATAAAAAAAATGGATCCACTATGTGTGCACAACTAGCGTCATAATGGATATTTTTTAAATCATTCCCCTTGGCACAGTTAAAGAATTTTCAATTAATATGAGACCTAGATATACAATTAATTAGAATCGGACTTGCTATGTGCCTAGACAATTGATCCATGAGGAAAACGCTTCATAAACATAATTTACGCAAAAGTAAATATCATAAACACATACAAACGTATTTACCTTGCAATGTATTTATATGTAATTTACACAACATCAGCAAATGAAACTCCATAAACTCACAGAACATGGGGTTACAATATTTTTAGTTAAATATTAATCAACAGCTTAATCAGAAAATCAGTTCAATTCACTATAATCAAAAGCTAAAACAATATTTTATTTCATACCATATTTTATGAGATACATACAGCAGTCCAAAAAAAAACTATTTATACTCATCAGTCATTAATCGCTAGTACATGTATTATAAATTCGACTATGATTCTTTCAAAGTTGATGTTTCTGGAATATTTGGTTCTGGGCTGTCCAAAAGTTCTGATTCGTTTACTACACTGTCCTCATCAATATCCATAATTTCTACAGTTGCGGTGCTTTCAGGTACTTCACCGAGTACAACATCCCCTTTCTCTTTAACAGCATGTACTTGAGGTTTATTTTTAAGGTCAGCTGTTGTTCTATCTACCTGAGTGTAGTTTGTTGACCTCACATTATTGTCAATATTCATTTCAAATGTGTTTTCATTTTCTATTTCCACTGATGCTGTAATATGCACTTTCTCTATGCCTGATTGGTTATTAACATGCCCAACAACAGTTTCATCAATCGAAATGAGATCATCCCTTAAATTAACGCACACAGTCTCTGTAGTCTCTTCCTGGCTATCGCAATTATTGCTATCCTCCGAGGATGCCAGTAAAATATTTTCGACATCATCATTATATTCATCATTATTGGTTTGTGGGGGTGCTTTGTTAATAGATTGTCCAACTTCAGCACTATTCAAGTCTACTGCCATTGTGTTTTCATCGACAACAGCAGCTGCTTCAGGCTCTTTCATAGATATTCTGTCTTCGTTAATATACTGAACATTAACCGTCTCTCGATCTTCAACTTTGTCAGTCTCGTTTTCAGAATAACTTGAATTTTCTATACTGATAACGTCATTATCAACGCCCATTCTACTGTCGTCACTACATTCAAGCGAATCTGTTATAGCTATAGGACTATCGAAATCTGATGAATCAATGCTTGAAGACCGATCTTCATTGCCGGAGTGTAATTTTTGTAGCAGGTGTAACTCATCAATATCCGATTCTAACTCATTACTGTTATCACTAACGGTAAGTGTTTCAGTAGCATTATGATGAGTAGACTTTTCCTCATCTTTAGAATCTCCTTTATTTTGCTGTATATCATCTCCGTCTTTCTTTACTAGCTCTTTGACTTTTGTTTCTGACTTTGAAGTAGTGTCTGCTTCAAAAGTAGTCTCAGTAGTTTTGTCACTTTCATTTTTTTGTTCTTCATTCACGGGTTGGTTGTCTATCTCTTCAACAGTCTTTTTAGATTTTTCATATAAAAGTCTCTTGAGCCTCTCTTTTCTCTTTTCTGTATTCTCCAACGAAACACTATCATCGTTCACTTCTTCTTCTTCACTTTCAACAGGGGATTCTTCAGCTTCTTTGTCTCCAATTTCTTCACCTTCTAATTTCAATTGGTTCTGTCTATCTGCAAACCTGCAACGACGTGTTTATTAATTATATATTATATAAAGGATAAAAGCTTAGGTTTTGAACGGCATGGTTGATGTAATCCATAGAAGACAATGGTTAACCAACATTACTATTGTGATTGCAGTTTTACAGGTAGCATTGCTAATTGGGGTGGAATTGCTACCAATTAAAGGCTTTTACAAATCACCATGGAAGAGCCATGCTTAGGCAGCATAGAAAACCGGTATACAAACAATGCTTGCATTGTATTTCCGAGTGAGAGAGGGTACCGAAAGCAGAATTTCCTCTTTCCTCTCCCCTCATCGCCCCTCTCCACTTTCCACTTACTCATTGCCCTAAAAGGCACAGCACTTACGATTCCTGAGTTTTAGGTATTCATGGGTGGCGATTGTCACTTACCATCAGATGACCAGTTCCTTCGTCTATTGCCCTATATAAAAAAATGTGAGCTAATACTCATGTGTTTATTACTTTCTATGTTTTCCTTTTCTATCTTTTTATGATTATTTTGACTTCGTTTAATTTAAAGATTTAATTCAGAGGCAACTATCTGGTGATTTAAAATAGTGGCCGTGAATTTTCTTGCTTGATTAATGCTCACAGGGTTCAAACTTTTGGAAACAGATATGGATGGACAGAGGCATATACATAAATAGTTACAACAAAGTACTTGTTACTATACTATAACATTGCAATTGTTTTACACTTGACAAAGAAACCTATTGTGTGTGTCAGTCTGAAATTTATAATTATTTTTTCAAATAATTGTTGAAAAATTGAATGTAGTAATGATATTGAATTTAAATGTTTTACTTCTTATAAGTAGTCAACCGATATTTCCTTGTTTCTAATCTTCATTCTATAACAAATAAAATTCTTAAAAAAATATTAAACCAGTCTCATTGTTTGCTGACGTTACCTTGAAATGTTATACCCTATCTCACTGACACTTTAACGACGATTCAAAAGATACCTCAAATGTCAAAATCCATAAACCCGTCTTAGACTCTAGGCTGTGACAAAGAAACATCATACATACACAAAGTAATACAAGAACACATTATAAAACTTTATAATGATAAACTTCTTACTTATTGAATATTTCTGTCTCCTTCTGTGCGGCAATTTTTTTATTTTCACTTAGTTTTCGCTTTAAGTTATCGTTATTTTCTGCAGGGTCGACATCAAGGGCAATTCTTGAAGCTGCTAGTCTCCACTCATTTTCTTGCCGGCGACGTTGTAATTTTTTACCACATCTTGTGAACAAATCACGAGCTGTAAAAGTTTATTATTTATATTTTTTCAAATATTATTTATAACCCCGAAGGGGTAGGCAGAGGCGTCTTACGCTCACTTTTTGTCAACCATAAATTAGTCGCACATACATACGTAACAGGGGGCACGACTATTGCCGTCATCCGGTTACTGCATGATTGTATATGTATATACTTTCTGATATATGACAGCCGGTTCCCTAAATCCCTAAATCACGACATCCGCGGGATGAGATGGAGTGGCCCTATTCTGCACCACCAAGAACAACGCGGCATAATATTCATGACTAGCTGTTGCCCGCGACATCGTCCGCATATACTTCGATTATAACGGTAAGTACTTTAAATTCGTCCCTGAAAAGTGCCGTAAGTACGTCCTTGGGTTTCCATTTCTATTTGCAGTTATATTTTATTACATTTTTTTTTCTATAACTTGTAAATAATTCCGTATTTTTTAGAGCTACTGAGATGCAAAAATTTTAAGCTTTTGCCCACGACTGCCCGATTGGACTTTGGCGGCTATTATAAAGTGTGTTTCTGAACAGAATGCAAACAGTGATTGCTTCTAGCTCGATAGCCTAATATTTTATCGAGCTGTAATACACATTTTTTGTTAAAGTCAAGTTCTTTCAAACGCTGAAACTTCCATCTAAACCTGTGTAGTGAGAATAAATAGACGAAAATTATAAGAATTAAAAACTCCCTACTTCTAACTCCAAAAGCTGACTTTTACACTACATTAGAGGTTCTGTCCTCAGGCTCATATGACCATGGTGCTACCTGAACTTATTTTCAAGCAGGCCACATTAAACTGGCAGTGCGAGAAACAGTCCCCCTAAGATTAATTCATGTTATTTTCAGTGGCTGATCCCCATACTTTATCGTCATTTCGATCAGATCAGATCTTAAGGGAGAAGCCGTTTTAACTCGAATGGGTACACCGAAGATATAAATGGTATCTGCGGTATATACGCCCATCACCTAGAGAACAGTCAGTAATTACTATGGACAGTTAAACCATGCTTTCATGTAAGGCATTTACACGCAACTTGGTCCCATTGCACAACTTAGCGGAACTGAGATTTAGCAGTAGCGATACCGGAGCAAATTCACTATCAAACTGTAGAGAGGCTCTGGTAACTGTTCATAAGGAGGTAGCTGGACCTTACCAGCACTACAGCACATGCCGGCTACCTTATCCTTGCTTTTATACTTGAGAACATTGCAGCATCGGCACTTGCTCTGGAACTTAAGGCCACGGTGCTGGCAATTTCGTACTCTGTATCAATATCATATGCCATATCATGTGAACAAGGTTTTCCAGGAACGTCCTTTGCAGCTTTCTGGTACTTAGCCACTGTTTTTCTGGATAAATTCATTTTTATTTGGCTACTGCTGCTCAGTGCCCCTGCTTTTTTTTTGGAATTTGGACACAGCAGCACGGTGAACGGCTGGTTTGTTTTTAACATACTTTTTAGAAGAGGTTTGAAGCTGCTTTTTTGAAAACAAAACGTTTTTTGAAACGGTCAAACATAAAGATTGATCTGTACCAATCTCTATAGATGAGTCGCGATCTGGTTCTGACGGGGACGGTGAGGTTAGGTACTTCTCCTCTTGGCAACGACAGTAAGAAATGAAGACGGGGAGGCAGGCTCAGACATTGTAGCCATCGCTTCACTACGATATATTGAAAGACCACGTGACATATCATGTGAAGAGCGTAGTCCTCCCACAGAGTAAACTGCAGTAGCAAAAATTTTATATAGGTCACCGTCAAAAAGCGCTGCGCTAAAATTCAAAGACAAACGGAAAAGTTGCCCTGCCGCTTTCAGCTCACATAAACCACCATAAATGAAAAGGCGTGACATGGCAAGTGGCAGTATTAAGCGGCACTGGAGTCATTGTCAACGTTTCTGTCGTGAGACAATGTCCAACTCTTTCCAGTATGCCACCACATGGATAACAATTTGCTCGAACACCTCTCTGGCCATCACCATCATCATGGCCATCATACAATGGATAGGACGGAGCTCAGAATAGACAAGCTCTATATCCAATTATGAACATTACGTTGTGAGGCACATCAGATCCATACATTTTCATTGAGTAGCCATATGATACGTCGCAAACAAAGTGTACCTAACATTCATTGAATAGGTACCTAACATATTGTTAGGTACCTATATTCTTACACTAAGTCGGGTAAAAAAAATATAAAACAATATAGATTTAAAAAAAAAATATGATTTGAAGTTATCGCGTAGCATGTTCTTCATTGCTTGATTCAAACTTAGAGATAGCATATGGTCTTATTGAATAGGCTTGTGTGACACAGTTGTGTCCACTAATAACAAATTACTTGGTTTATAGTTTCTAATTATAAATGAAGAGACGTAGATTACAATAAAAAAATAGTTTATTTCTATAAAAGTTAAAGATTATTAATATTTTTAGAAAATAAATTCGAAAAAAATAGGCATTAAGTCACGTCACAGCGAACACCAATCAGAAAGTGTTACGTCACGCCACGCAAATCATCATTGTTGTTGGTGACGTTTTCATACAACAGAGCAGGTTACTCCTTTTGTTTTCGTTATTTTGACACTTACCACAGATGTTAACAGTTTTGTTTCACAGGCTGTAACGTCATTCAAGAAGACATGACACTATTCAGCGTTTTTAAGGGAATCTAAATTGTTTTTTTTTTTATAAAAAATACCTACGTAATTTAAATAGTTTTTTTTTTTTAAATATAAGGTTTTGGGGATAAAATAGATATTAAAGTATATCATTAACCAAGTTTTCAAATTTAGTCAACTAGCCTATTCAACGGGGAACTTGATAGTATTGAATATGATACCGCGTATTATTCGAAGACGTATTATTCGAGGTCGTATTATACCGCTTATTATTAAGACCTGGAACATTGTCTTCAAATTTAAATGAGACCAATCTTGAGGAGAATCAATTCAATATTTTTTCAAACCTTTTTAAAGTCTTTTAAAATATTAAACCCGACTGTATTACGTTAATTTCTACTTTTTTTAGCAGGCTTGTGATAGAGATCTTATACCCTGTATTCAGACGATTTAAATCATACCTTACTTGTCGATATCCAGAAAGCCCTTTAGGCTCATTTATACATACATGCGTGCTTACAGATACACATACATGTTAACATAGATATTACCAAACATTCATACATACTGATTACTCCGATTTTTTTAACGTTCCTTCCGAACGGGAAACTTTATTTTGTACTTCTCTTCCATACATCGATCTGAATTTTTCAAAATGTAAGTTTTTAATGGTACAAAATATTTATTTCTAATTTCAACAGATTAACAATCTTCTAACTTATTGCAAAATGTCATGATTCTAATTTCTGTTGTGATTTAAGACTTCAATGGCCTTATCTTTTGATTGTCTTGACTTAATAATTTTTTTATTTAATATTAGGTTGGCAACTAATAAACCCGCTACTTTTTTCGATCAGTTTCTAAAACGTGGTGGGGAATAAAAGGAATATTTATATACTGGGAGCTGTTGCCATCTAACACTACAATCACGGCCAATATTTATTGTGACCAACAGGATAAAATAGCAGCGAGATTACCGAAAAATCTAAATAAAGCATACTTTTTGCACGATAATGCTCGACTCGTGAAAAATTACTTTCGCTTGGCTGGGCTGTCCTTCCTCACCCACCGTACTCTCCAGACTCCTTCCTCGCCCACCATACTCTCCAGACATTATGCCCTCAGATTATCATCTATTTCGTTCTCTAGCCCACTACTTAGCAGATAAAAATTTAAAAATGAAGACCAGCTTAAAAGTGACCGGTAAGGTCACCTTTTTTGATCAAAAGCCTAAAAACTTCTACGAGGAAGGCATTAAGTCTCTGGCAGCGCGTTGGCGACAGGTGATAGAAAACGACGGTGCTTATATAGTTGAGAAATAATTTGATTTTGTATACTTAAAAAAATAAATAAATTTGTGTACAAAGATGGCGGGTTTATTAGTTGACAACCTAATATTTTTTAAGCTTAAAAGAATAGCATGCATGAGTATTTGATGTTAATTTCATCTACATACATACAAAAAAAAACATACATCCACACGTTGCGGAGGAAAAGGGTCTTGCCGGACAGACAGGTTAACAACAGGAGTGATATGTATGGGTATAAATATAAATGGGTTACTTTTCGTTTTGAAAAACGGAACATTCATAACGGTTATCTAATATTATATATTTTTGTTGGTCACAAAAGCTCGTGTCTTCTATAACTAACTAAACTACTCTCGTTACATACATATAATTTGTATCATCATCGTTACCTATATGGGCACATTCATAAGAAAGTTTTGAAGGACCAGTTGGTTTAGTGGTTAGTGACCCTGGCTGCTGAACCGGAGGTCGTGGGTTCGATTCGCACACGGGCCAAAAATTTGTGTGATCCAGAAATGTTGTCCCGGGTCTGCATGTTCATTGTGTCCGTTGATTGAACGTTTATACAAAATAAGTTAACCGTACCAAGCTTTATATGCTATCTATGAGCCACATTTGAAACAAAGAGGTACCATCTATACAAAGACACTACTGTTGTTTTGGATACCCTGCTATCGCAGTCCGCTTTGTCTACCTCTATGTTGAAGGATGAAAAGCCGCTTATTTCCTATTAATTAACCACGCAAAATGATCACAAGCTGTATTGCAAACCCCTAGATCCCTAACATGTCAATTAATGAAGTACTTGGGACCGGTACAAATAAAATCTATCAGGAGATAAGTAATTCTCGATTTATTTACATTAGTTGTTTGTAATGATGAACAACATAATAATAGCTTGATACTACTCTGACACTGTTTGGGTACTATTTGGGTAGAGCTCGGAGATCCGGGATACAGCCAGTTCTATTTATAGGTATGCAACACAGACGTTCTCAACCTATTGCTAACACTGCCATAAGTATGAGCAATTTTCCCATCTTTGATAGGCTTATGTTAATAGGAACAAAATGTAATTGGCAAAATTCGAGTGTTTAATACACATGGTTATTGGCATGAGCGTATGTATATATGTATGTATGTATGTATCTCACAAACGGCCGTGTGATCCCAATCTAAGTAGAGCTTTTACTATGGTAACCAAGTATCAGCAGTCTCTGTTATACATACTTAGATAGATAGAGAGATTAACTCTTTATTGTTCAAATAAAAGATATTACAATACTGTCATAACATATTCCTAAATCTGAATTTGTACAATTGGCGGCCTTATCGCGTTTTGCGATCTCTTCCAGGCAACCTTTGGATGGAGAGAGAGTTTATGTACGGCAGGAGGAGTTGCAGTGTCTAATTTATCAATATACATATATATATATGTATATATATATATATAGTCAGTGGTCTTTTATGATTTTTTTAAAATTGGCTAGAGTCATAGGAAAGTAAGCTCATAGGAAGGAAGCTTCGCGAGAAGCGCTTTGTGCCAGACCTGATCGATGGGCTTCGCTATGTCCAAACTAACTACCAACGACTCCTCCTTGATCATGATCGCCTGTGCTCACCGGTCACAAATCGGATATACGAGAAGATCACAAACTGAGCGAATCCGACGGAAGCCGTATTATCGGACGTTAAGTAGCGGGTTGTCTTCTAAGTACCGGAGGAGCTGGCAGCTGATACTAGATTCTATTATCTTAGGGAACAAGGAGGTTATAGATCTGTAATTGGACGGATCCAAGCAGTCACCTTTTATGGGGATCGGGTCCACTAAAACTATCTTGCATGAGTTTCGGACTACGCCTAAAGTAGGAGAGGCGATAAACTATGGTGCCCAGACCGGAGCACACCTTTTTACCACGGTAGGAAAGCCACCACTCTTGAACATTGAAGGAAAGAAGTGCTTTATGTATTGACCTCTGTAAACGGTTTGGCTCTTCTTTCTTGTGCCGATCGGTCGAAAGCCTGGAATTCCCTACCAGCGCATGTGTTTCCTTCCCACTTTGATCCCGGGTCTTTTAAGCGGGGCTTGAAAAAGCATCTCACCAGGCCGCCATAGTGTGGGTCACCATGCTGCATTGACTAGACATGCAATGAGGATGGTGACCACCACTCTTTGACTCCACCTATTGCTTTCCATCAGGCAAAGTGGAGTCACTATGGTAGGCTAATATAAAAAAAAAAAAAAAAAAAAAAAAAAAAAAAAAAAACAACTTTTGGCATACGGGTCTCGCACTGCAATATGGTCGGCGTGATGCAAACACGATAATACAAAATAAAAGATACTTTCTTAAGCAAATTTTACATAAACCAATTTTTCTTTTTTTTTTCATAAGTAAGGTAGGCACTGTATGTGTGTAGCTCTTACCTTCTTCCATGATATCGGCTTCATTATAGTTCAATCTGTCTTCCTCATTAGCCTCTCTAACACAACGAAGAACATCATGAAAGTCAGGGAAAGGCAAAGGTGTACCAATTGGTACTTTCTTGTTTATCCATTTCTCCAGCCGTTTAGCAGGTCCTGATGGTTGACCAGGGCGAGGATCTATTTGTATTCGGGGCTCTGAAGGCATCTTTGTGTTGGACAGTTGGCAAAATTTTGCATAAACACGTACCATTCGTTCTTTGTACCTGGAATTAAATGAATGAAAATTAGAACTCTTTTGTAGAATACCTTAAAATACTAAAGAAAAATGCCAATAACTATTGCAACTTGATCTCAATCTCTGCTGTATCATATTCTTGAAAGTGGTTGAGACTCACTGTTTGATTTTGAGGTTGCCTTACTGAGATGGTAGCTCTGTTAGGTACTTACTTTTTTTACTTTGTATACTACCAAAAGACTCAATTAGATAAAACTCACTGCATAGTGTTTAGTTTTTCTATTACGAGTTGCTATAATTCCAGAATAGTGGGACAACCTTAGTAATACAAAGTTAGTAATACGAAGTCCTTTACTATAAAAACAATATACCTTTCCGTTAATAAATACACAGAATCATCTTCATCGTCAAAGTCCACTTCTTGTTCTTCGAGTTTTTGAATAGCTCTGTGCAGTTTCTTTATTGTCTTCTCTAACTTACGGACTTGTCTTTGGCGTTTAGAATCATATTCAGTTTGTCCTCCACACACTTGTTCTACTTCTGCAAAAATATACTTCCATTTATAGAACTAGTTGCATACATTTGCAGCAAATTTTGGGATAGGCCTATGTCCTACGGTAGGTGGCCATGGGCTGATGATGATAATTGGCAACCTGATTTGATTTAACTTCTATCAAGTTTTATGTTGACATTTAAGTTAGGTTCATTCTATTGACTTAGTTTTAGAATGAAAATTATGGGATTATGAACAAAAAAGAACAATATCTTATAAAACCTTATGTTAGTAATATAAGATTTCCAATTTCGGATGGTATAAATATTGACTTCAGTACTGTCAAGAGATTAAGTTATCCAATATGAGATTCACTTGAGGCTTCCTTGCATAAAATGTATACCCAAAGAAGAATACTTTTTTACCATGTGTCTGTTTGTACCAATCACAAAGATAATCAAAAATCATGATCAGTTCATTAATGCTACAAATCAGTTCCATAAACAAACAAACTCACTTTTACATATAGTAAATATAGTTAAAAAAAATAAAAATTTATATGTTCACAAACGTCAACCTAAAGTCGTATAAAAACCGCTTGACGTGGCAGATTCTGACACAGCCTCAAGCTAGAAGAACAGGGTGACATTGGGTAGTGCTCCACTGAGCGCTAAGCTTTGGCGTAAGCGCACTCGCTCTGACTAGCCTAAAAGAGAGCAGCAGGGATCGGACTCGGCCTCCGGCAATGAAGTGGTGCCGGCACCGAAAGTCGCTACCGCTCGACGAGGTAGAGGCCGCCCGCCGACCACAGGCCAATATATGGGGGCTGTCTGCAGCGAGACGGGAACTAGCGGCAGCACAAAAGGCTGCTGAAATGGCTGAAAAAGAGGCCCAGCAGGAAGCGGGACGGCGATTAAAGGACGCCTCAAGCCTAATACTAGAGCATCTGGAGGTGCTGATCACGCGAACTTCGTCCGAAGAAACGATTCGACTCCAGGCTGAGAATGCTCGCTTATCCGCCGAAACGGCATAACTCCGGAAAGAGTTAAACGAACTACGTGCACAACTAGCAGGATTGAAAGCTGGGCAACTGAGGGAAGCTGTAGTTATGCCTCCCCCTCCACAACCAGCTCAAGAGTCGGAGCTGGCCTGCCTACTCCGTCAGGAGCTGGCAACTCTAAACCAGCGATTTGCTGTCTTGAAGGGTAAGATATTCCGCCCGCCATTGGCCAGTGACAAAGGGGCGAAATCATCGTCCTACGCAGAAAAAGTTGCCCCTACTAGTCAGGAAAGTACTACTAAGTCGGCAACACAGAAGTCTGCCTCTCAGCTTGCTTCAAATACCCAGGCAATAAATACTACCCGGAAAGGGAAAGGCAAAGGCAAAAAGCCAACCATCAGTGGGACTGGAAATTCAGTCCTAACTAAACCTGATGTAACTATGACCGAAAAAGCAGTCACTGCCACGTCCACCAACCCAAGCAGCTAACCGAGCCACGTGGAGGTGAATGGGAGACCGCTGGAGCCAAGAACAAGGCTAAAAAGTCTCGGCAGAAAGAGAAAAAGAAGGCGGCCAGAGACACCAAAACTTAGCGACTTTAGAAAGAGATCCGTGGGGGCGGCCCTACCGAATAGTAAGGAGCAAACTTCGCCCATACGCACCCTCATTGACCAAAAGTCTCAGGCCTCAGCTGGTGGAGAAGGTAGTGAGCTCTCTGTTCCCCTTGAGGGCGCAACACATGGCTTTACACCCTTATGACGACCAAAGCGACGACAACGTGCCCGAGGTGACCCAAGTGGAACTTCGAGCGGCGGTGCTACGGCTACAGTCCAAACATACTGCGCCGGGTCCCGACGGTACCCCGGGTCGTACACGGGTCTTGGCCTTGAGGTTCCTATGGCCCCGACTTCTAGGGCTCTACAGCGCATGCTTGGAACGAGGCCAGTTTCCAAGCCGGTGGAAAACAGGAAAGCTCATCCTGCTAAGAAAACCAGGGCGCCCTGCGGACACACCATCAGCATATCGCCCCATTGTGTTACTGGATGAGGTCATGCGTGTTAGAGCTCTGGCGGAGGATGCAATCACACGGGGTGATGTGGTGTTGGCGGTATCTCTTGACATCGCCAACGCCTTTAACACCGGGACTGTATTAGCGAAGCACTCCGTTATCACGGGTTACCTATGTACCTCCGCCGTATTGTCCCCTGTGTAAATAGGCCCCTATTTAGCGGACAGGGCCGTCATATACCCTGGTCACGATAGCTGGGGTCGGCGAGAAACGCCGTGCGGTGTTCCACAGGGATCAGTCCTGGGTCCGCTCCTGTGGAACATCGGTTACGTTTGGGTCCTGCGCGGTGCGCTTCTCCATGGTGTCAGTGTAACTTGTTATGCGGACGACACGCTTGTAACAGCGCGTTGGAAGACGCACCGGCAGACAGCAATTCTGGCGACGGCTGGGGTCGCGCAAGTAGTTGGAAGGATCCGGCAGTTGGGCCTCGAGGTGGCTTTACATAAGTCTGGGGCCGTCTGTTTCCACGGTCCACGGAATGCACCACCTCCAGATTCCCATATCGTGGTAAGAGGCGTCCGCATCGGCATCGAGCGTACGATGAAGTACCTGGGAATCGTCCACGATAGCACGATAGATGGGATTTCGGACCACACTTTCGGCAGCTGGCCCCCAGCTGGCTGTTGGGCGCTGCGGCAGCACTGTCGCGACTCTTGTCCAATTTAGGGGGGCCCAGTATATCCTGCCGAAATTTGTATACAGGAATCGTACGGTCTATGGCACTCTACGTAGCGCCAGTATGGGCAGGCTCTAACGGCCCAAAATATCGCGATTCTGAGAAGGCCGCAACGCGCCATGGCCGTAGGAGTGATAAGGGGCGTACGATCTCTTTTGAGGCGGCCGCGCCCTGGAATTTAGACGCTTTACTCCTTGCGTTACTGTACCGGTGGCGCAGGGATGCGCTAGATCAGGATGAGCTGCTGGAGCCTCAAGAAGAAGAGACACACCGGGCTGAGCTCCACCAGACCCTGATGGCGGAGGGGGAGCAACGACTTGCGCGACCCAGTGGGAGGCACGACGCTATCTTTAGCCCCGTCCTTCGAGAATGGATAGAGAGAAAACATGGAACCCTCACCTTCCGGATGACACAGGTGCTTTCCGGACACGGGTGCTTTAGCAAGTACCTGAGTCGGATCGGCCGGGAGCTGACGTCACGGTGTCATCATTGCGATAACTGCTCCAACGACACGGCATTTCACACATTGGCAGAATGCTCAGCTTTGGCCAACCAGCGTCATGATCTCGTCGCGGCAGCTGGTTCTGCGTGTAGTCTGGTGCGGGTTCTTGCTCCCGACCGTGGTCTTGTCAATGGTTCGGAGCAGGAGTACATGGAATGCCGTCGCTTCCTACTGTGAGGAGGTGAAGTCCTTAAAGGAGGCGGCGGAAAGGGAGAGAGAGCGTGTAACAGGTCTCCCTACCCGCAGAAGATGAGCCGGGCGCAGGAGGGCTTTCATGGATGTCCGGCCACCTTAGGAAACGGCCTGCGGGCGATGAATTTTTTGGGGATTTCGTCGCCCGAACAGATACAGGCCCGAGAGGCATGCGCAGTGTTCCGTGCGCACTTCTTGAGGACTGCAACCAAAGGGTGACGGTTGCACCGTGTGACGGGACTCGTCTTGGGTGAGACGGGTCAATGTCCGTCTGGGGAGGCTGAAGAATGCAATTGCGATTCTCGCTCCCCCGACCATGGGCAAGTTGGGGAACACCGGTTTGGTTTTTAGTCGTAAGAGTCCGACAGACCCCTTTATCCATGAGGATCTTCCACCCCATAAACAAAAAAAAATATGTTCACAAAGTATGTTTATAAATAGTATAATGGTAACAAAAAAATATTTATATAGTTACCTTCATTTTTTATTTCTGTAGCTACAGGGTGTGCTTTGGCTAATTTTCTTTGCAAATTTAGTTCATCAACAATATCTTTTATATATAAATACATTTTTTCAGGACCTGCCTTCATTGCTAGTATTTTACTTGATACCATGTCAGTAAAGTCCTCAGACTCTGTGTATTGCTTTGGTACTTGTTTATAATATCCTATAATTTTCTTTTCAACAATCGTCTTCATATCTTCTGAATTTTCTAGTTGAAAACAAAGATCTATAAAGCTCTGATATACAGGATGAAAATCATTAGGATCACTATTGTGTGTTTGTATAATATTTTCCTTTGTTGATAAAGATTCATTTTTGATTTCAGTGCTTTTTTCTAAACTTTCATCTTTAGAATTTGAAATCTGTTTATCATCATCAACAAGATTTACCATGGACTCATCCTTTTTGTCCTTGACATCACTACAATTATTTACACTTATTTCATAAGGATCTATTTCTATTTCAACACTTTTGTTATCTTCAGTGTCTTTGGGATATATCAATTGCTTTTTACTCCGAGGAGTTGAACTATCATTGTTATCACTTTCATTGTCACTTTCCTTTGCACATTTATATTTATCAATGACTTTAACAGGGCTATCATCTATAGTGATAGCTAGTTCAGCACCTACTGTGTGAGTTTGTTTGTTTATAACAGGTTTGATTGGGCTATCTTCTATAGTGATTTCTATTAACTTGGATATCTCAGGCTCTTTATTATTTTCCTCTTCTTGAATTGTACTTTGTAACTGATCCTCTGGTCTTACATACCATTGAGGGCTTGATTTGCGTACAGGAGTTTCATCTTCATCTAATTCAACAGTTAAAACATCGCCTACACCTCCTATTTGGTTTATTTGTTGTTTACTCTTAACATTTAACGTTACTACTGGTCTATTGGAAATAGTTTTCTTAACTGTGATGCTAGGTGGTAGTAGATTGAATGGTCTTGATTGCTGAATTTTAATAGGTTTTAGCAAAACTGTTGATGATTTCGTATTAAAGGATTTTGGATTACCTGGTCTCAAAACAGGTACTAAATTGCTACTAATGCTAGGTTTGTTCTGAACCGTTTTAGATGGTTTTGGATGTTCTGCCATTGGGTTAACACCATACCTGGGCTTTAATATTTGAACTGGCATGCCATTCAAGAGTTTCGTCTTAGTTACATTCAGTGGATTGTTTTTTACTAGTTTTTTGACAGTTATTGCTTTTCCTAGTCCCTTAGCTATAGCAGTAGGATTGGGTTTCGCTGGTGTTATTGTCACATCATGAAATTTTCTGGGAATGCATACCATCGCATTAGGCACCGGTTTACTCTGAAATAAAGTAAGAGATAAGATTAAAAACTATGTACCTACAAAGATTCTTAATAGTTGAGCAATTGTTTAGAAAATATGTTGCACATACTCTCTTCCGAGCCGGTTCCGCTTCCTCGTCCGAAGACCCCAATTCAATCACATCTTCACTTGACATCTTGTATTAGATATTTACTCATTTACATTCAGTAAATCTATTAAATGTACGTTTCACATAGCAATACCTCTACATCAAAACGTTTGTGATAATATTCTTAATATACCAGTCTGTCTTCTAATAAACCATTCTTCATGAAAACTAGACACGGATAAGACAACGAATCGACAACACCATAGACATTATTTTATGGACAACACCACAGACATAGAGTACTTTTTATAATAACAAAAAAAAGCATGAAAACCATTTTTGACATATATCTCAAGTTGTCAGATTAAAAAAGTTCAATTTATTCTCTGCCATCATCATCCTGGTATCATTTTGACATTTGAGCATTTATTATTGTTGTGTATGGACTCTCTCTCGCGTGTATATTTAACGCAGAGATTCCGTGAGTGTCAAGTATTTAAAGAGAAAAAAACAGCAGTCTATAAAAAAATAACGGCCATGTTGGTCAACTCCAACCTAACAATCCGTTTAAAGATGTAACATTTGAGCATACATTGCTTTACAGAAGCAAAAATTTACTGGTGTTAATTTTCTGTGTCAGTTTATCGATGTTAATGTTCTATGTCTATGTTAACATCACCCTCCATCTACATTTCTTAGCTTTCTAATTCTATTTAACCAAATCACATAGAAAACGGTACCTAATAAAGTGTATGTAAAATTTAAGTCTCAATTTACACAGGCGCAGAGATGAAGCGAAGCATGATGCAAAGGTTTGAGCTATTTATATTTCCTTGCTATAAATTATATTCATTCCCTTTTCCTTAGAGTAACTATTTCCTTAAAATAATCTTATAGAATATTATATATGACTCGGTACGGTTATAACACTTGCATAAAGACTAAGTGCATTTGACAGGCGTTATTTAAGTATATGAAGCCAGTCTTTAACGGATCACATTTGATATTTCTAAAAAAATCGATAATGGAGCCTTGTAACGGAGAGTATTCAATTGATATTTATTTTAACAAAGCAGTTACTTCACTTATTTTAACAATCCTTTTAAAGATGTGACATTTGAGCATACATTGCTTTACAGAAGCAAAAATTTACTGGTGTTAATGTTCTGTGTCATTTTATCGATTTTAATGTTCTATGTCTATGTTAACATCATCTTCTATCTAGCTTCGGAGAGTATTCAATGATATTTATTTTAACAAAGCAATTACTTCACTTATTTTAGTTCAAAATCTAATACATTTATAGTAATAATGATAAAAGAAGGTTATTTAAACCTATATGCTGACAAATGTGTAATCCGCTTAGGCAACTTGCAAATGTTATTTGCAGGTCTTACGTAAATATACCCCTAATTTTTCCTCCTCTCGGAAACGACCTTTTGACGATGAGGTTAATATCATCCACCCACCAAAGCAAATGAAAAGTCAGATTGGTCTGCATAACTACACTTCAACTGAGAATGGCCCTTATATCTCTTTTTATTTTACAATAAAATTTTCAATATTATTCGAGATGGTGTCAAAAGAGTAGGCAGATATAGGGTATCGTTTCTCATTGACCCCCTTCCTAACAACCATAAATATAGAATAAGATTTGGACATGTCTGTAGTCCAGCCCCCCTTGCCAGATTCTAAATTGTTGACATTGATTTATGTTAATGCGGTTAAGTGGGTGACTTGAATATTTTTTTTTATTTTCTGATTATATTAGATTTAGATTTAGTTACTTCGTAAATTTCTAGGTACATTCCACTTCCTTTATCTATTCCTGTACTATTGTCTTGCAATAATCCTGACCTATAAAATACCCTAGCCGTTTAATTATAACATCCCATGAGTCTTTAAAGATTCAAGTATGTGTATTAATTTATGTGTCTTCACTCTCCTTTTCATTCAGATCCTTTCCAAATTCAAAATTTCCTTTTCTTTAATTTGTTAGTGGTTGTACTAACAGTAAGCCATGGAAAAAGAACATAAACATGTAGCTAACATTCAATATTTAATCGACAATACCTCGCTGCATGTTCTATTTTGAAAATTGTAATCCTTTCACTGCTTCTCATCTTTTATGAACTCCGCCGTGAAATTTAACAAACTGCTGTTTACTATGTTTTAATACAAATTTACTTTTAGAAGTTGGAATCTCTAAGGATAGCCAAGATGGATTAATTAACGGGGCCGTAACAATTTTCAAATCAGATTCGCAATGCGGGGATTATCACGGCAATATGAATGCCACAAATTTTCATAACTGGGTTAGTCACAAATTGAAAATAAACTAGCTGCTAATTCAGTGGCCGTAATGGACATGCCACCTACCATTGTGTACAGGTTGGGAAAAAACCTACTATGTCTAGTTTAAAACGGGTCATGCAAGATTGGTTACGCTAACGTAATGTTGAATTTACACAAGAATATATATATTTATTTAAATCTTTATGCACATGTAGCACACAGGCGGACTTGATGCCAAAGGCATTCTCTGCCAGTCAACGCGTAAGCAAGTGAGGGAAATGGAAATATATATATATATATATATATGTATATATATATATATATACCCTATATTGGCACCGCAACATAAGGTTTGACAATGTGATAGACGAATTGATCATAAACCTGGGAAACGGTTCAGATTGTGAAGAAGATATGGAAATTGAGGACGTGTCCAGTAATGAAGAAGATTTGGGTTTATCTTGTATCATAACATGATAGCGAAATTAATATTTTAATTTTATTAATTGAGAAGTTTTAATTTGTTTATAAAACTGTGTAGTAGCATATATAATAAAATTTAATGAACACTTTCAAAAATGTATGTATTTTTGTAGCCATTTTAGAGACATGCCTCTATGCAGAATCCCACAATGTTAATAACGCAGTGAGTGAGAGGCTCATTACCCAGAACTACTGCTACTTCCCATAAGACTGACTCCAATCATCTTGTTCATCAGCACTATGTCTCACAATTTTGCGTTCATCATAGCAGCTTCTCCTAAGAGAAAGGCATTATGTATTCAGAAGTAGCAATTAAGACAAATATGTATCGCTATGAATGCACCATAAACCTCCAGGGCTGGAGTTGCCATTAATGCAAAAAAAACTTATGCATATTTGTCTTAATAACTACTTCTGAATACATAATAAAAGGAAGGCATTATTTGCAATACAGCCATGTATAATTCCAAAGACTTGGCTTTTTAATGTTAAAAAGTATCCAAACTGTAGCAGGTTTACGGTCTATACTATATGTATATCTTTGTACCTATGTAGGTTCCGTGTACCTATGAGTGCTGCCATGTTGATGTGTTCGTCAACGAGTAATTTGTACCTATCTCTATTTTATAAATATATTTTTATTTATTTGTGCTTGTCTGTTTCAGTGTACTAACCACAACAATAAGCCCCACAGTCTACTGTTATTAATTCTGGATGTTTGCATTTTTATATAAAACTACGTATTCCCTCCCGTGGCACGTATGACATCAATTAAACAGAATTGTCGACATCGGCATAGTTTGCCATTAATAAATAAAATAAAAGTTCTAGTTCCTAGTTCATAACATGGAGGACGCACTGATTGATGACTTTGGTATTAAAGTATTACGGTAAGGGTTATGAGAAGGCTTGACGAAGTTTACCCAATGCTGCCTAAACCAACTGAATCCTCCTGGTTACTTCTTTCTTGAAGTTGTTTTATCTATAAACTAACATCATCTATGTAAAAGTTCATTAGTTTTATATAGAAATATAATTAATTAATTGTTCTTTTGGAGGCATGTGACTTGTATCCCACTGTGATAAAAGACATGATAGTTCAATCGTCCTCTTTAGATACCTAAGTACCCGCTTCAGTACTGCCATATGAGAAGAATCGTTATAATTATTGAACTGACTCAGCACGGTAACCGCAAACGAAATTTCCGGGTCTAGAACTACATGTATAGCACATAAGTGAACCAATAATCTCTTGGTATACAGAATTTTCATTCTTCTCACCTGGTTTTTAGTGATTATTCATCTCAACAGGAGTACTCACCGGCTTGCAGTTCTTGCTTGCCATACTTATGTAAAATCTTTGAAATATAAGATCTTTGAGAGCCTTTTCATTATCTCATACAATTCTAGGGCCTAAGCAAACCTAGTCAATTTTCCGAGTTCTTTGATTTTAAATCTATTGCCAATACTTTATTTTACCTTTTCCACCTCATTGATCCTTTCTGAATAAATGTAGAAATCGTCAATATAAAGTGCAATAGCTATAAAAACTTCCTCAGATTTCTTTGTTTTAATTTTTTTTATGTGATAGGGGGCAAACGAGCAGACGGGGCAACTCAAGAGTCACAAGTGCGTTGCCGGCCTTTTAGGTAGGAGTGCGCTCTTCTCTTGAAGGTTAGAAGGTCGTATCGGTTCGGAAATACGGCAGGCGACAATTTGTTCCATAAGCTGGTTGTGCGAGGCAAAAAGCTTCTGGATCTCTCTCTGGATATTTTGTCGCGTAGGACGATAGCGGAAACCAGCAGCCGGTATAAGTCCGAACAATTCCTCTGAACACTCCCCATGATACAAGCGATAGAGGATGCAGAGTGAAGCTACATTTCTACGCAACGCCAAGGTGTCAAGTCGATCAGAAATATCTTGGCAGTCGCTGATGCGAGTCGCTCTCCGTTGAATGCGGTCAAGAGGGAGAAGTTGGTACTGGGGTGCATCTGCATAGAGATGAGAACAGTATTCCATGTGCGGCCGAACCTTATATATATATAGCCTAACCGCTTCTCCCCAGAACCTTTTATTTAAACCAGCCTCATGTATCATACATCTTGCTTTTTCTGTAACGGTACTAATAGTTCGCTCAGCTACACCATTTTGTTGTGGTGTATGTGGTACCGACGTTTGATGAACTATTCCATGCAGTTTCAAATGATCTTGAAATTTGTTGCTGGTATACTCCGTTTCATTATCGCTACGCAACTTTTTAATCTTTTTACCCATTTGCTTGCCAACTAGTGCCTTAAACTCCTTAAATTTTGCGAATACTTTGGTTTTAGATTTCAACATACTCATATAAAAAAAAAACTACTGAAATCTATTAAAATAAGGTAGTATCTGTTTCCAACCCATTACTACTTCTATAGGGCCCGCTAAATCCAAGTGCAATATTATGGGCCTATAACCTAATGGAATTTGAATAAATAAAAATACATACTAGCCAAATATGTTTGCAGTGTACATGGAGGAGATCGGAAAAAGAATAATACATTTTTCTTCTCAGTCGTCAACAAGAAAATTAAAACGTTAACTACAGGTAACTTTACAACCTTACTTTTCTGGTTCTTATTATCCTAAGAAACCAATTCTTGTACAAAGTCTTTTTATTATTTGACGCTTAGCAACTTTCTCTTTGAACGTATTATACTAGTAATAGGCTATTAATCAAATAATAGTTAATACACGTATTACATATAAACGTTAATAGTAATAGTTAAAATGTTGACATGGACATGTGTATAGATTTTGAAAATATGAAAACATTCTCTATTAACATCTACAGGATTTTCATCTAGTGCATACTATTATTGCCATAGTTACTGCTACTTTAACAAGAAGTCAAAAAATGTCTACCAACGAGAATTATTGTATTGATATGTCAGATGAAACCATATTGTTGTTTGTGATTGGATGAAATGCATTCAATTTATCTCTTTTAGTTCAGTTAGCCAATGAAATAACAAAGATCTTTTTATTTACTAATTACAAGAGTAGCAATATCGCTAAACTATAACTTGAAGTTTCGTACAAAAATTAAAGCTGTCAAAATAGATCGTGGTTTTATTTCTAATAATTTCTATTTATCGATTAGTTAGGAAAATGATTAAACTTTTTTCATTAAAACAACAAAAGAAAGATGAAGAAGGCTCTGCGAGAGCAGGAGGTTCACAGAAAAAGGCTTCGGCCGCTCAATTGCGAATCACAAAAGGTATAGTATAGGAAATAGAACAACTTACGCGTTGTATGCTCACTGTTATTGTAAGCAGCAAGTGGCTATGACCGAATTTACTGATTCACCTAAATACACGTTTAGCCAAAATATTTAAGTAATGGATAGTGAAACATTATATGATATATTTTTGAAACGCATTTTTCAACCTTAATATTCCTCAGCTGCTAAATGTTGCATTATTTAATATAATGCAGTATAAACTTCTTATTTTCAGATTTAAATGAACTGAATTTACCCAAAACATGCAGTACAGAATTTCCAGATCCAGATGATTTACTAAATTTCAAACTAATAATTTGCCCTGATGAAGGATTTTATAGAGGAGGAAGATTTGTATTTAGCTTTAAGGTAAATTTGAACCTAATATTTCCATTAGAGCATATTTTACAGTTTAAATATTTGATGAGTCTTATTTGAAAAGTTTTACAGCATGGTCAAACTAATTGGAAAGGGTATTTAATCATTTAAAAAATGACATGAATTTTTCAATAAACTAAACAATATTATAATGCACACTGTTAGATTAAAGTAATCTGACATATGTGACAAGTAAATAATTATATCAATGAGTACAATAATCAAATATGTTTGTATTAAATGAAAGTAAATTATCAGATTCTTGCTAAATTATACAGGTCTAATTTGAATTAATTAAATTAAGTTAGTAACTACTGAAAATTTATAACTTTTGAAAATCGCTGAATTAGAAATCTCCAAATTGTAAAGCTAATTATGTATATTTATAAATAATGAATATATGTATGTCATATAGTTTTTATTTAATTCTAGTTTTATTGGCAATGTGTATGTATGACCGCCTACCTACCCAACAAGGGATAATAGGCACATGTTCTACTCTACACTTGGTCTATACATATAAATCATTAAGCATATATTTTAATAAGTACATAAATCATATGCATATGCTCATGAATTGAAAGTACAATTAAAGATTGTCTGGCTACTTTAATTTGATCTTAGCTTCTCACATTTCACTTTCAGTTACTGTACAAATATTACAAATTTATTTAATAATATAAGCAGATATACATATGTACATACATTGATGGGCCTGCTGATCTAGTGGTTAGTGACCCTGACTGCTGAACTGAAACTGAAAAAAAATTATGTGATCCACAAATAGTTGTCTGGAGTCTGGGTGTTCTTTGTGTCCGTTTATTGAATGTTTGTAAGGGAATTAATTGGACACACAGGAATTAATCATATTAGGGTAGTTGTCTTTTAAAAAAAAAAGGAACATATATAAATACATTATATATCTTTTTGCTTATCAAAAACCCTTGCTCTGACAACAGTAACAAACACCAGCATAAAAAGTTGCATAACTTTGACCAGTTAAATTGTAATGTTCCAGGTAGGACCAAATTATCCTCATGAGCCCCCCAAGGTGAAATGTGAAACGGCAGTCTACCACCCCAACATAGACTTGGAAGGCAATGTGTGTCTCAACATCCTCAGGGAAGACTGGAAACCTGTTCTCACGGTCAACTCAATAGTTTATGGGCTACAATATTTATTCTTGGTAAGATTGCCAGCAGTAGGATATTTAGTTAAGGTGCTGAGTGGTACTTAGTAAAGCCAATTTTCACCTTTTCTTTCTCACATTTGATTGAACTTATTTTGGTTGATTGAACTAAGTTAATGACATCGAATAGGATCATTTGGTTATGGTCAGTCAAGGTATTAGTTTTACTGTTTTCCTGTTTGTAATTGTGTTAAAATTAATATTTAAGAATGTTTATCCATGATCTAGAAGCCAAAGCAGTATATGTATTTAATTTCTGTCTGCTGTGTCATGCTAGACGTGTATTGAATATTCATAACTTTATATTTTACTTATTAAAGGAGATAATTTAAGGATGATTCAACCATGACCTTAGGACCTCCGAATCGAAAATAGGGCTATCTGTCTAACAAATTTTTATAATAACAACATTGTTTTGCCCTTTAGTGTTTAGTTGAAGTGAAAACTTCTTTAGGCCCAATGAGCACTTTTTGGGTGAACAAAAATCATTAAACTCGTGTCATCGTCACATAACGCTTTCCATGAGCTATATGTATACTTTCATTAAAATACTTAAGAAAAACATAATTTAAAAGTTAGAGCTTATACCAAACTTGTTGTCTAGTATAAGGCAAAAACTTCAGCTTTCAAATATTGAGAATGAGTAATGATGTAATGATAAACTCCTTTTTAATTAAAAGTACCTTTTCTTTTCAAACTATGCAACTTTTTACTCTTAACAGGAGCACAAAGAATGGTACAAAGACTACACATACATACACTCACACTTATTATCCGTGAAGGAGTTGGTAGAGGTATCTCAAAAGCCCTCTTGTCCTTCATAATATAATACCACAAGCCTATTGCCACCATCCATGCATTGTTAGATTGTATATATACTTTCTGATAGATAATGGTATAATTCCTAGTCGGCTTTTACGATGGAGTTACCCTATCCTACACCACTGAGATATACGCGACTAAAGTGACAGAGAATGAGCCTATAAAAGACTAATAACTTAAGAGTAATTGAATTATAATCTATCTTTTCTAAAGTTATTTTATGATCAATAATATTGCAGCTTACTATAACGTCAATTGTATAAATGTGATGTGAGTTACATACATATGTCCACGCGCCGCATACATAATATCACGCCTCTTTCCCATAGGGGTAGGCAGAGACCACTTTCTTCCATTTGCTACGATTCTGACATACCTTTCTTGTTTCTTCAACTTTCATTCCGTTCCGCAATAGGCTCGTCGGTTAAAGGTACTTTTGACCTGACCTTTGCTTAGATTGTCTTAAACTTGGTCCAAGAACATTCGCCTAGGTCTTCCCCTTCCGACAACTCCATTTACCTCTGCCATATAAATACCTTCTTTCAATCTTCTTTCATTCATCCTTTCGATATGTCCGAACCAATACAGTTATCGACCGAAATATACATAAACCTTAGCAAATCGATCAGCAATCATATTGATATATTTCAATTTAAGGAGCACTTATTGTCTAATCACTTAATTGCCTATGTATATAGGTAGATGTGACGTTGACTCATGATTCCAAGATAATTGCTAATGAACAATGGTTCTATTTTGCGCAGATATGTCATAACAAACTATGAATACACGATAATAATACCGAAGTATTATGATAGCACACTAAACTCATGAAAGGCTTTAATGTGAGATTCTATTGATAAGGCATTCTATTAAATATTACGTGCTCGTTCAAAATTTTTTTTATGCTATGAGTTTGACGCGGATAATTATGCGATGTTCGATCCTCAAACTGAACTAATATTTGAAGACGTTTTTGTTTGTTATTTATTTTTATTTGATATGGTATTTTAAGTAACGCTTCATTCAGCCTATCGTGGTCCACTGCTGTACTGCGCCACAGCATCCGATCTGCTCTCTTTAGCGGCGTAGGAATGTTTATTATTTTCTGTATAAAACTAATAAGTTCTTTATTGACATTTTATGCTATCAAATCAGTAGTCTACTGGACAGGACACTAAAGAGCGTGTTACGTATTCGTTAAACATTATATTATGAAAAATACCACGCGGGTCAAATAGTCACAGGGAGAGCAACTCGGGCTTAGTATCGTAACTTTAAAAAAAAATATACGTTGAACTTTGAAGTTAGTCATTGATTCGACTGTCTTACTAAGCCAGAGTTCCTCTCCCTTTGTATAACTAACTTTTAAAAAAAATAAGTATATATATTTTTAAAGTTAGTCATTGAGTCGCCCCTGGTAGTACTCAACTGTTGCGGGTACAATGGTCGCTTACGGCAAAGAAAAAAAATTGTATATCTTTTTTAAATGTTTTTTCTTTAGCGTAAGCGTTAACGCGCTAATAATTAAGTGGCCATTAAAACAAAGATTGTTTTTATTATAATGTTTTTTAA
Organism: Tyria jacobaeae; assembly: GCA_947561695.1. NCBI lineage: Eukaryota > Metazoa > Arthropoda > Insecta > Lepidoptera > Erebidae > Tyria > Tyria jacobaeae. The sequence continues at coordinate 8,532,918 of OX387208.1, read as the reverse complement.
GCATTCAATCAAATTATTTTAAATCACTTAAATTTTAATAAAGGAGGCTGTCACAAGGATACTGAACTCCACACCCTAGCGGAGTGCTCAACGTGGGCGCAACAGCCACACGACCTCGTGATGGCTAATGGTGTGAAAAGCCTCTCTCTAGAGACCAGTTCTGTCCATGTTCCGCGCTCGCCTATCGGGTGTAAGGCCCCAATACTCCAAAGTGCGGTCGCCTGCTAGTCAGGTGGCCAAGGTCTGCTGGGGTTCCCGGAAACTTCCTTCTAAGGGTATCTCGGGTGCCTAGCAATAGAAGCTCTCGTGACGAAACACCGTGTGGATATAGTCAGTTCGAGTCCGACATATCACCTCAACGATAGCTCCGGTGAGGTGATGACCCGTAGGGGTTTCCACACGAAATAATAATAATGGTGTGACCTTGTATGATTCATTTACGGTGTGTTCAACGCTTTTGAAATCCCTTAGAATGCTCAAATTATATTTTCTTGCTAAAGAAAGCAGTGGGGTAGTTCCGGCAGGTACTCTTGCGTACATCTTACAGTAAGTTGATACGATATGTAACTTAAAAAGGGGAATGAGAATCTGATTTGTTCTCATAGAGAGGAAAATGAATTCTTAATTTTTTCTAATGCATCTCTATATTATCTTTCATATATACAGTTTGAGAAATGTTGTATTTCAGTCAGTGTTTTATTTCAGGAACCAAATCCTGAAGATCCCCTAAACAAGGAAGCTGCTGATGAACTTCAAAGTAACAGAAGGTTGTTCGAACAACATGTGCAGAGGGCGATGAGGGGAGGCTACGTCGGCTCATCGTACTTTGAAAGATGCCTTAAATGAACGCTACATCCCGCTGTAAATTAATGCTACAAACCCTATATAAATAAAACAATCTCACTTTAAAGCATTTCGTTATTTATTACAACTAAATATAAGGGAAACTGCACTGAAAGTCAGTGCTATATTTAATAAGTATCGCGTCCTATATTGTTTTTTATAAATTATTATTTAACAAATAACTTTTTCGCATTGTTTAAAATATTGAGGATTTCCTCATAGGATGGAAAGATTAAATGAAATAACTAAAAATATATTTATTTTATTTTGATCCTTCAACGATGGAGGCAGTACATATTCAAAGTTTTAACTAAAAACTAACAGATGGCGCTATTTGGTGATCCAATAAAGTAGCGTTGTATTCTTTGGATACCGTGTTGGATTTCTTACCAGTATCATTGTTTATGCCTCTAAAGAAACAAACCTGGACTTCGCCAGATAATAACACATTTGTGCACATCCATATGCGTCAATATGTATGAATTTTATTTCCTAAACTTTAAAGGTAGGTTTGCAAAGTTACAATGGTGACAAATGATTGGCCCACTATATGTAGATACTGTAAACAGACGAGTGAATGGAACATACAATGAGGTTAGAGTAAAACAACGGCGCCAACACAGGACAATACCGCTGCTTACACGGTGGCGGAACAGTGGTGCGAAGTGAGCCGCGATCAAGGGCCTGCCGCGTGAGTCAGTGAATGGTTGAGTTGAAGTAGCCCGTAGCCGAGCGGCGCGCCAGTGTTACTCTGAACGCCGAGCGGTTCGCGCATACTCGTCAGCATACCACGCTTTCTCCACACGGCAGCGTGCTCAAGGCAGAGCTGTTTCGACACGCCACTCGGTTGCGAAAGTCTGCGCGATGATATACAAGTGAGAGCCGACATCGGACGCCAGGGTAACGCTCATCGCACACGGTGAGCCAGTTTATTTGACGAGAGACATTCGAAACTCGCCAGCTGTGAGGGACGGGGGGCGCGTGACGCCGTCGTTCGTACACGCGGGAGCAACCTTTCCACATAGTGACTTACTGTGACAAAAGCAACGGAAACCAATTTTTAATGTGTCAAGTCAGTATAGCTTATTGCTGCTACGTTCGATCGCTGATCGCCTCGAGCAAGAACTACAAGGTTATGCAAATGAGTTCTGAACGCTTCTATACCAGGGGTAACCAAAAGACCATTCATAACTTTAATAAACTTTAACGTTTAGGTTTCTACCTTACTGTGTTTTTAGTGCTTATCTGTCATTTCTCTACCTTAAATTATCTTTCGGTGTCACGTTCGCTAATTGCTAATTACTGTGGAAGTCAGTGATAAGAATTCGTGAGTGTTTATTGAGCAAGCGATCGACGTGTGGTAAATAAAGCGCCTGTATCAAGCATCTATGATGGCAGCCCCTCAGGAGGAGAGCCTGCTTTCGCGCTGCGAAATCCCCATCATCGATCTGGCTCATATAGGTAAGAATTCAAAAACTTTCGCTGTACTACACTCACTTAGATAAACGTAAGTCCTGTGATGAGCGAAACTCCTACACGCTTTTGTACGTTCACTTAAAAAACAAAATTAATCGCTTCTTATGATTGCGTAATTATAATATTTTTTTTGTGTTATATGCAGCCAATAAAATTTATTTGAATTAGTTTTTAAGTTGGTGTATCAAAGAAGAAAAAAGAAGGGTCAGTACCTACATACCTAATTATAAAACTACCGCTTTACCTGACTGGCGGCATCGTTCAATTTTTGTTATTCCAAGACAAAATGTAAAACTTAAGACCACTACCTGGCCTTTCTATATAATAGAGAACCCTCGTAAGATCGCATGTCAGCCGACGGCGACGGCCGACCGACAGCTGTGCATCGATGCTTTATTTGTTGTCATTAAACAACCTCTACATCCCGCTTTTAAGCGAGTTCAAAGACCGGACTCCCTGAACCGTTCGCAGTTCATCCGCCTAAATTCGTACTAAATAAACTTAAATGTTGTAGAAGCCCCCCAAGTTATCACGTTATATATATATTGTAAACAGTAAATAAAGGAAGCGTTCTCTTATAACGGTAAGTAAGAGTGCCCTACTCGTTCTAAATCAGGGCGAAGTATGAGTCAACTGATGGAATCATATAAAAACCTAAACATAACAAAGTAAAAGTTAGACGCTAGTAATATTCAACGAACTCTCCAACATTACCTGCTCAGAAACGTGAAACTAATTGTTTGAATATGTATCAAAACAACAATAGTACTATATTATGCAGTTGCTTTATTCTAATTCATCACCTGAATTCGCTAATACGTATCACGATTACGTGTATTACTCAAGTGCTACTAATTAGTAAAAAAAAATGCCTAGATTGCTTATGTCATACTCAATATAGTATATGGAATAGAGCGCTTTCACGTTTTCATTACATGCGATAACTGAGTAAATTGTTACGGATGTACTATTTTCAGCAAAATATGACAAATAAAAGGAAATAATGCAATTCCTACTTGAAATAAGAACGAATATGTTGGCAACTTAGTCTAAACGGGGCAGACATAAAAAAAAGAAACCTTTACAGTGTGGGGGCAACGGCCCTTTGCAGCTCTACCAGAACCCGGCCACCGCACGCCATCGATTTACCCAAGTATATTTTGATTTTTGTATTATGTTACATTGATATCTACGTCCTGTACTTATAGGGCAGTATACGACGATAGAACATTTTTTGTTCTAACGCTCATTTTATTTAAAAGCTTGAATTGAGCATTGATCAATTATTTTATATGTCTTTGTGTTACAAAACGTTTAACTAAAAAAAATTACTATGTACATTAACTAATGTTCATCGATAAAACTTATCGCTGTCGTCATTCCTGAAGGTTGAATTATCTGATTAAATAAAAATAAACATATTGCGAAGTGTAATTAAATATACAAATCTATTATCGATAACATTTTAGTTTTATGGCGTCATGGAATGGCGAAACAAATGACCACTTATCGATATTATACGTACCTATTTAATTTTATTTTTTATATTTCTTAAAAGATTATTAGATACCTACTTAAAACTCAGTCCTTTTAAAGTTGAATACTACAGCATATTCAGATGGAACGTCGGACGGGCAAAGAGGTCTCTTATCATTTTTATCAAACCATTCAACGCAGTTCAAGGGAGCCTAATACATATGTAGATATAAAGAGTTCTAATAGAGGATATTCTCAATAAAACCACTATTATACATTAATACTGGCTCTTTCCTATTTTTTCATCAACAAACTACTGTGGTATTATGGGTGACTTTAAAAACATAATAGTAAAAAGTACATTCAAAATACTAATAAATTATTGTCCTGTGGCTCGTACTGTCATCTTACGCAGTGGCAGTGAAAGAAGACGGCTTTAACTACGACACTTAGACTCCAATTTTACAAGAAGTGTAATTTAAGCCAGTGGAACGGTTAGCGGCACTCCATTCAGCACTTCCTGGAAAGAGCTACTGTACACGAAATGCAAATTATTTTTAAGATATTCGTGATACCCCACTAGTCATTGGAATGTTAATTAGATTATCACATGTGATTCTATCAGCCGACCACTGACCCACATTCGAGTTCATTCATCATTAGTTTGTTTGACAACGCGCTTCAGAAAACAAAACTTGTTTATTTTTTTATTACGATGCTCTGTGGGTGACTGTGACCGGGAAAAATGACTCATATTTTCTGAGTATCAGACCGACATTTCAATTCCTGGTAGAATAATCGACGCATGCTTTTGGCGTTGTTTTGGATTAACTACTTTTATTAACTTTATAGTTGGCTTACTGAAAACATTTTTTTTTTGTATAGTGAGCACCAGGCTCACTTGTAACAGTGAAATGAGTGAAGAGCCTGTCCCTGATGGCTTTATTCTAATCTAAAGTATGATTTATAAGGGTGCTATAAACATAACACACCAGTGTAATTTCAAAATTCCGAATTCATAATTGTAATACCGAGCTGGCAATTAACATTCAAGAGGCTTATTACAAACACCCCAGAAATCTGTGGGTAAGATTTAGGTAGACGCAATAAATGAAAATTTCACCATTACATGGTTGAATGGCATGAATCAGTCTTGTTAGTGAAATATAATAGATATTTGAGTAACAAAAATGAAAATAAATCATCATGGCGATCGCAAAATTCAAGTGATATACGGAAAGGCTCATATCGGGTTTTCCCCTCGGTTATTGTTTGCTCATTGCGCTTATTTGCTGTACAGTTTCCACATAGATTCTCGATATTTTTTCATATCGTTAATTGTCATTAGCGTTGTTTTCACAGCCATCATACATGCCATGACAATGAATTAAAGATATTCCATCCGCATTGTTTTAATGAGGTAATTAATGATTGCATTGCTTTAACCTTAAACGTAGTTCTACTTACTAACTTACCGTAGGTCGTACAAATTTTAAAATTAAAGTCTACTTTTGGTGTTATAAACATTAATAAACGTAATATTTATTATTCCATGTCTATGTTTAAATTAAATGTTGTTTTTGTTTCTTAGTTGCCTATCAAGTCAAATCGGATACTCTTTATTAAACACTAGCTTAGCTTAGCTTTTGTCCGCTACTTCGTACGTAAAGTATCTATATTTTTTACAGTAGGTCTTACAGACACTTGTATGAAATTATGATGTCATCATGCGAATCGTTTCAAATAGTGACAGAACTCAAAAAAAAATATTTAGGTGCCATTAGATCGAGAATATTTCAATCACTCTAAACTGTCATAAAGTTAGTTTTTTTTTTTCGAAAAAAAAAACGCCTCATTCTAGTAATTTATATATTTTTACGTTGTTTTTACGCCTTTAGTATAGGAAACTACCTCAATTCGGGAAGTTGCTTAAAGCAAGCACTGGCGGATGGCAATCTCTGAGACTGTGAACCTGTTTTTCTCATTTTAACTGTTTTTATTCAATAACCAATTTTCTCTTCCAGTCTGACTTGTATTTATCTTTACCTTCCGATACGTGTGTTATTTCAGGAAATTCCTAAGTATGACTTTCGTTTTTCGAGAACAAATATTATTTTTTAACACTTTCGCCCGCAGCTCCGCTCGTGGAAAGTTATTTCGTCTATTCAGCAATTCATATATATCCTCTCCGTAATTTATTTTTTGTACCATTGGCACCATGTAAAAAAAAAACAAACTCATTGTAGCATTTAAAAGATTATACTAGCTGTTGCCCCGCGACTTCTATCGCGTATAAATTTGAACCTTACGTTATCCGGGGTAAAGTGAGTAGCCTATGTGTTACTCCAGACAATAATCTATAGTATTATATATATCCGTTCTGCCATGATTGAGTAACAAACATGCATACAAACCAAAAAAGTAATATTATAGGTTAAAAAGTTTGAATAGTCCTTCAAAACTCCCTTTAACGATTAAAAGAACAATAGTTTTTTTTCCAATCATTAATTCCTAATCCGAAAGTTTTCAATAGATTTCTCAATAGATATATAGCTTAAAACACTTTCGAACGAGTCACCTTTCAAACAAAAGAAAAACTAAATCAAAAACAGGCCATTGGATCTCAGATCTGTCTTATACTGAAATTCATTTTATTATTTAGTAAAACAATTGCTGTCTTAAAATAGTTTTACAACTGAAATTTACTAAATGCGTAGTAATAATCTCATGCGAGGTATGCAAGTGGTAAAGATTTATCACTTAATTTAGATCAAATAGTATAGTAATTGCTTATTAGATTAAACTCAAACCGAACGCACTGACATTCGGTGCACATCATGCCATCATGCCTCGCATCATTTTCTAGACACAAGCTGTTTTACTGTTTATATAATACTTCAGTCAATTAACGAACTAGTGTAGTATGTCCAATCGTCTTAACTGACATTAACTGATTTCGTAGAATCTCCTACTAGCGGTAATACTCCTATTTAGCTACCTTTTTACCCGACTGCGCAAGACGGGGATTATGTTTTTCGAGTGTTTGTATGTATTTATATCTGTATAATTATTTTATGTACTTAAGTATGATGTTTCTTTGTCACGCCCTAGAGCTTTGTGCAGCAGCGCAACTTTAAAATCTGTAAAACAAAGATATTTTCAATGACAATGAAACTCTAGGAGATAGTGTATCTATGACAGCTAAGTGTCGCAGCTGCGAAGTTCATTTGCGGACGATAAACCAGACCGCGGAACACGAATCCTGACGAGCATGACGACGCGCCTTCGTCACTCGAAAACCGTAATAATGTGCCGCTACTTCCTCGAACTTCTCGAACTCATTTTTATCTTTTATTACATACTGTAAACGATTTTACTTTATAAATCCGTTGATGTTCACTCTTTGCTGGCATGATATTAAATTAAACCATCATATCCACTTAAATAATGTCTATATCTGTCTAACTAGCTAACCACTCCATCTCTGTGGTTCTGTCGTCACAAACTCTTAGACAATTTAACCGAAACAGACACTATTCTTAAACTGCTAATATTAATAACCTTTAGTGAATTCATTGAAATTATTCCAACGCCGCGAAAATGGTACTTACGTATTCTTTGCTTAAACAAAATTGTAAGAAAGATCACTTACTTTATAAGCATAAACTATAACATAAAATTTTCGTTTTTAAACTTTTCAACATAAAACGAAATAACTTTATTAGGAGAATACGTGCAGCCCAACAGCCGACTATATAGTGATGAAAATGACAGAGTAATATCACTATCGTTCTCTTTTTGATTAACAATATGACGCAAGAAAGACTACACTAGATAAAAGTATACCTACAGTACCTACCGTCAATAAAGCGTGTCTTAAGGTCAAACAGATCCAGGTCAATAAACGTACCTGTGCCTTGTTTGCTGTGACTAATTATGTATTCATTACAAAAGATTTGTAATTTAATTGGGAGTGTTTCCAAAGGCTTTCTTAATTTTAAAGATCAATTAATGAATATTTGTTCAAATTTACTTTTATTACTTTATTACTTAGCTTTTTTTGCACGTCTCTTTTGTGTTAACTCACATACACAGTACATCAGCGTGTACATCAGTTATGCGTTTTTTGTGTGAAAACCTGTGGTTTGAAGAACGTGATACACACTCATGTCTATACAAACAATCAATTTGCCTGTTATCAGCAAATATTACATCTAATGTTCATCATTAGATGTAATAACAGGAAATAAAAAATAATTGATCTAACAATTTTATGCATAATTTGCAGCTGACGGATGAGAATTATGTATTTTTGTGCATTTTACATGCTATATTACATAGCATTACGGTACTTTATGCCAGGAAATGGTAAAGGTGCTTATTTTGAGCATCAAATAGGTATATTATATACATATAAATACCAGTCCTTTTAACTGGTCTGTGGGTTTATTGGTGAATGACCCTGATTGCTAAGCCTACGACCTCTGGGTTTGATTTCAACACGGAACAAAAAAAAATGTGTAATTTATAAATAGTTGTCTCGAGTCTGTATGTGCTGTGTGTTTGTGCAGAATAAAAAAAATATTAAAAAATAATAATTGATACATAATGTCGTATGGATGCGATATATATACATATTTTATTATTTAAAAACATACTTATATGGTATTTAGCTCATTGGTAGGTTTTCCTTTCTTGTCGCAAGCATCTCAATTTTTATGACTACGATCCTAGCCGGTGCTATGAGAGAATGAGTGCTATGAAAACTAAGAACAGAGGCGATCTGAGGTTGCAGTGAGGTCAGGTGACCTGAGGATGCGAGATTAGTTTGTGATATCAATAACACAGTATAAGTATAACAATAATACTTATTAATAATATACTAACACATGGTCGAAGTTTTAGAGCAAATTACGTCATTTGTCATTGTCATTTTACGTACTTTTTTTTTTAAAGCTACCGACTTTCCAGTTGCGTTGTCAGCATGTGTATGGAGCAGGCATAGTAGATGTATACTAATATCGATACTAAAGGAGCCTAACTAATGTTTGAAGACTTGCCTCAAGGACATTGATTATGTTGGTCTACTGGGTAGTGGCCCTGACTGCTGAGACACAGCTGGTGGATCGATTCCCATACGGAACAAAATGTATGTGTTTCACAAATATATATATATAATAAACAAATGTATAATAGTTGTCCCGTGTTCTTTGTGTCCGTCAATATGTTTGTTTGTAAAATCCCCCGCGACACAGGGATAATTCGTAGTGCTGGAGTTGTCTTATAAAAAACGGACAATCGCGAGTCTGTCTCATGTACCTACTGTTCCGTAAGCAAACAAACGTCTATGTCATCCACCATCTAATAACAAGACTTTTTATTATTACAGAAAGATATTGCGTAACATGTATTCTTTATTCCAGGCTATGGTATTTAAATTAAACTGGACCAACCTTAAATACAAGCAATTGAATAAAAAACAATAATTATTGATATCGATTCACTAATGACGGAGTTATCACGTAATATGTTTTGTTAATCCCTTCTTTACCAGTACCACTTTACCACAGTAAGTGTCATTCAATAAAAATATTCATAATGCGGTTCAGAAACTGTAACGATAACTACTACATACGTATTTTGCACTTGCAATAAGCACCGTTAGTTTTTACGACGCTTACGACACGATGGGCTACGATCTGATAAAATACTATCGATTTGTAAAAATACGCTCAAGACTATGATATAATAACCACGAGCCTTCTTCTAGCTCTGCTCTGCATAGTTTCCATTCTTTGTTTGAAAATGTTAAGACTCGAAATACAAAAAAAAGGTAAAGATGTAGATGTATAACTAGAGAGAGAGATTTCTGTTTTACTGACGACGGATTTAAAATAGAGCATTATACGTTACAAAGTATTTTTTACCATTCTGTTATTTACAAGGAGTTTAGTTCATTTCAAGCAAAAGAAAGCTGTGAAAATATATTGTATAGAGTACTTTAATATTAAATATTTCAGCACGAAATTGCATCATTTGGACTTGCAATATAAACAATAAACAAATATTCGCGTTGGTATTCGAACAATACATATGTTTATATGTGCATATGTATATGTATATGTGTATTTAAGTGCCATGTACACCTTCACGGTTACCCTAAGTTGCTCTTATATTAGCTTTATTACAACCATCACGTCGTACAATACTCGTGAAGCGTAAAGTAATACTTTAAGGATATTAAAATAACTAGCAACCCGCCCTGATTTGGCTCGGGTATCATTCCGTGAGAAGCATTAATATTTAATTATTTTGAGCTTCTCTGTAAGCGGCATTAGATGTTTTATTATTATGTAAAAGTATTGTAGTAAAAAGTATTGTTTTTCTGGAGCTTCACCTCACGGTAGGAAAACAAATAGTTGGCCATGAGTAAAACACTCTTTTCTTGAATCTCTCCCTACTAAGCCAATGGTTTGGCCCCGGGACATATCAATCGTTAAAGCGAATGATGTTTTCACAGTAAATGAAGACTCTTGAAAGGTATTGGCAAATCGGTAGGAATCATAGTTATCCCGGGTATGTGCGCTAACTGACCAGCTGCGGGCGGGGACCTTCTGTAAAATTAAATTCTTTATTTTGTCGACAGTGTAATTTCTAGGTTACACTATTGCTCTACAACACAGCCAATGAAAACCCCTATTATCAACATTTTCGATGTCAGGATAAACGACATCTATTAAACATTCCAAATTATGGACTATTAGGCCTAATGATTCATCTAAGAGGACATCATAACTTCTGATAAAATTTAAAGGGGGAAAAATTTCTTCTAACTGTTATAGGAAATCGTTAAAGAGGATGAGCTCCCATGTCAGTCCCTAAGTTTAAATTTTTAACCGATGTCCATGGAGAGACGAATTCAAGCATGATTTCATAACGTTTGTACGCGTTCCTCTATTAATAACTAGAAGTACCTGCTGGAAATCTCTCGCAAAAGCAAAAGTAATCCCACCCATTCTAGCAGCGGAGTTTCAAAGATCCTTTAAGTTTCTATCCACAGCCCCGACATGTGCTCTATGGCTCATGGTGCATTCATCCCACATTATCAATGACGCTTCTTGTACTAATTTACCAAGAGGCCCAATTTTGAGGATAGAACAAGTGGATCGTTGTTTTAGAGATATGGATAGCTGGAGTTTATAAGTAGAATAAACAGTTTTTCTTGTCTTCGGATTTAGTAGCCATTCATAACGTTATTTTGTACTTTCTTATTTTGGGCTACGTTACAGGATTTATGATTTATGATAATAAAGATGAGATCCTCTAAAGAAACAATATAATACAAAAGGCATATAAATATCAGGTATGCGTGAGGCTATTGTTTCATATAATTTTGAAATAATCACTCCCACACGTGGCCTCCATTGCTCCATACACGGATTTGCTAACTAGCAATCGTCTAAGTTTCGCTGAGTTGGATATGGATACTTTTTGCAATATTTGAATTGGCCGTGTCACCTCGGCAAAGCGCCATTGTCCTCAAATAAATGCTGTACAGCCAATGACGCGCCAACCATTGTTTACTGCGCCAAGACCACGCCATCTGTGTATACGAAATTCACTGCTAATATTTGCATTTTTTTTTTTTTTTTTTTTATGCGATAGGGGGCAAACGAGCAGACGGGTCACCTGATGGTAAGTGACTACCGCCGCCCATGGACACCCGCAACTCAAGAGTCACAAGTGCGTTGCCGGCCTTTTAGGTAGAGGTACGCTCTCTTCTTGAAGGTTTGAAGGTCGTATCGGTTCGGAAATACGGCAGGCGACAATTTGTTCCATAAGCTGGTTGTGCGAGGCAAAAAGCTTCTCGAGAAGCGCACAGTGGTGGAGTGCCAATCGTCCAGGTGATGGGGATGGATATTTTGTCGCGTAGGACGATGGCGGAAACCAGCAGCCGGTATAAGTCCGAACAATTCCTCTGAACACTCCCCATGATACAAGCGATAGAGGATGCAGAGTGAAGATACATCTCTACGCAACGCCAAGGTGTCAAGTCGATCAGAAATATCTTGGCAGTCGATGATGCGAGTCGCTCTCCGTTGAATGCGGTCAAGAGGCAGAAGTTGGTACTGGGGTGCACCTGCATAGAGATGAGAACAGTATTCCATGTGCGGCCGAACCTGCGCCTTATAAAGTTGCAGGCGGTGGGCCGGAGTAAAATACTGTCTCGATCTGTTTAGCACACCAAGCTTCTTCGAGGCTAATATGGCCTTACTCTCTAAGTGACCGCGAAACTGGACTTCGCTTGATATATCGACGCCAAGGATTCCGATACTGGCTGATGCAGTTAGGGAAGTGCTCTCAAATTGAGGTGATACGACCAATGGCATCTTTTTAGCGGTGAACGCGCAAACCTGTGTCTTCGTGGGGTTAAATTGGACTAGGTTAAGTCGACCCCAATCTGAAACTTTTGATAAAGAAGTTTCGATTTCAGACACAAGTTTGGATCGGTTTTCGATGACGTTTACCCGAGAAATGTTAGCGCGGCCGGTGTAAAGGGCATCACTCGTGCTATCGTCTGCATAGCAATGGATGCTGCTAATCTGCAGCATGTCGTTGATATGCAGAAGAAACAGCGTGGGTGATAGCACACAGCCTTGTGGGACACCAGAATTAACAGACTTGGAGTCGGAGCATGCACCGTCAACAACGACCTTGATGCTTCTGTCTGTAAGAAAACTGGTGAGCCAATTGCACAGTTTCTCGGGAAGCCCATAGGAAGGAAGCTTCGCAAGGAGCGCTTTGTGCCAGACCCGATCGAAGGCCTTCGCCACGTCCAAACTAACGGCCAACGCTTCCCCCTTGGTCTCGATCGCCTGTGCCCACCGGTGAGTCAAGTATACGAGAAGATCACCAGCTGAACGACCCTGACGGAAGCCGTATTGTCGATCATTGAGGAGCTGGTGGTCTTCTAAGTACCGGAGGAGCTGGCAGTTAACAATGGATTCCATTATCTTTGAGAACAAGGAGGTGATGGCTATGGGTCTGTAGTTGGACGGATCCGAGCGATCTCCTTTTTTAGGGATTGGGTGCACTAGAGCTGTCTTCCATGAGTTCGGGACTACGCCAAGAGAGTAAGAAAGCCGATAAAGGCGCGTTAAAACCGGTGCTAACTCTGGAGCACACGTCTTCAGCACGATAGGAGAGATTCTATCGGGCCCACTCGACTTATGAACGTCGAGGGAAAGAAGCGCTTTACGCACTGCCCTTTGTGTAAACCGGACTTCCGGCATGCGGGTCTCGCACTGCGGTATGGTCGGCGGTGCGTTTCCCCCGTCGTCCAGGGTCGAGTTGGACGCAAAGAGTTTGCCCAGAAGATCGGCTTTTTCTTTAGCGTCGTGGGCCAACGAATTATCTCCTATGCGCAGAGGTGGAAGGGATGGCTTACAAAAGTTCCCCTGGACAGCTTTGGCAAGAGACCAGAATGCACGAGTTCCGGAGGGGAGACTAACTAGTCTCTCGCCAATTCTGCCGATGTGAGCCGACTTCGCCGAAGCAATTACTCTTTTGAGGGACCTGGAGGCAAAGTTAAATTGCTTCTTTAATGTGCTGGTCTTTTCATCCCGTGCTGTCGCTGCATTAGCCCATGCTTGGTAACATTCCTGCTTTCGGCGGGACGCCGCTTTGCAGGTTCGACCAAACCAAGGCTGGGACTTGCCACCTGTGGGAATCAGGGAGAATGGAATGAAAAGTTCCATACCCTGAAGCACAACATCCGCGACAGAGTCAGCAACGACATTGGGATCATCCGGCGAGAAGCAAACCTGCCTCCATGGGTAGGATGCAAAGAATGTTCGCATTCCATCCCAGTCTGCTGACCTATAGTGCCATACGCGGCGACTGCCTGTAACTCGCGGCCGCAGCGAGTGAACGAGTGGCACTATACTCCTAATCAGGCAATGGTCCGAAGAGCCAAGAGGGGCCTCAACGGATACTTTGTAGCCGTCAGGATGTGAGGTCAGCAGAAGATCCAACAGTGAAGGCACGTGGCTTTCTGCATCTGGGATTCGCGTAGGCGTTGCTACCAGCTGCGTCAAGCCATATGCCAAGGCGAAATCGTGAACAGATCTTCCCGCATGATCGGTTTTGCGCGAACCAAGCCATTCGGCGTGATGGGCGTTAAAGTCGCCAAGAACCACGATCTCTGCGGATGGGACCTGCTGGAGCACTGAGTCTGTAGCCATTTGGACGTGGTCGATGAGTCGGTCCGTTTCGGCATCACCGCTATGGGACCTGTAGAGGCATAGGTAGACGCGGGGATGGTCGTCGCAGTCTACACGTAGCCATAAGATGGAGAGGTCCCTACCTTCAAGATTGCCGAGGCGGCGAGAAGTGATATCATCTCTAACGTACACGCATACACCAGCCTTAGGAACAAAGGAGTGTTCCAGTCCGTACCCAGGGTAGCAGAGGTAGGATGTGTCCGCTGGAGATGATATCTGCGTCTCGGTTAAAAAGAGCAAGGCCGGCTTTGCTGTCTCAAGGTGGTGGTGGACAGTGTCGAGGTTCGAATGTAAGCCCCTGATGTTACAAAAATCCACGGTAAACGTGACAGGGGGTGCCATGGTGTGCCTTCTCTTGCCCCGAGCAGATTTTGAGAGCGCAGTTGAGCCCCCCCCAGAGTACGAGGGGCAGCCTGGGCGTCCACGCTCAGGCATAATCCGTACTGAGGGTGGACGTCCAGGGGGGGATTCTCCAACGCTAGCGCTGGTACCCCCCTGGGGTATCCTTTTCGTTAACAGCGCTATCATTAGGGGGGTGGGGGGTTTTGGGCCTCCGGAGACCTCACTCATTTCGGGGAAATGCAACGCAAGCGTTACTTCACAACCGGTTTTCTGTGAGGCCGTGGTATCGCACCGGTCGAGCCGGCCCATTCGTGCTTAAGCAAGCATGGCTCTACCACTACAATCATGCATGTACTCAGTACAGGCATTTGTCAATCAATGGTACGTCACTATTGAGTAAACTCGAAGCTATTCATTACATATCCTTTACACTGACAATTATAATTATCTTTGCAAAGTTGTGATTGCTTCGGTAAATTTTTCACACCTTATGAAGATGTCTACATAGTTCTGTCATCATTTTTATCATAATTATTCTAGATATAGGTTCTATAAGAGATTTTTTTATTACTAACTAATGTTAGTAATAAAAAAACAGACATTCAAAAACATTTAGTACAGGAATTCTACATATTTAGATGCGATTAAAATTAAATCGTAGTCGTCGCATTTTGCACAAGGAATAAATAAAATAAGGATTTCATTTCAAAAGCTTTCCATTAATTGTATAAATATTCTATATATCTTGGTATACAGGGTTCATACAATTTAATCCAAGTTTAATTCGCCTCAACTGTCTCATTTGGATTCTCAGTCGAAAGCAAAACAAGAGCGACTAGAAATCAAAATCCCGTCGTCTCAGTGGTAGGTACAGGAAAACATATGAAACATACAAACTGTATAGACGTCTCGTCGTATCTACATTAAACTGCCATTGATTTCCTCAACTTATAGAATTGTTGGCATACATGTGAAGTTGTCCTTATTCCATTTAAAATCATTTCTAAGCACGCTGTCTTTTGGCTAATTTTTATTTGTATATTTAACAATACACGTCAACAATCTCTTTAATCATTCTTTATCTACACGGTCTGTAGTGTTTTTGAGAATTTCCAAAGATTAAATATATTTTTTTTTGGCAGTAGTTCATGGTTTTCACTTCAAAGCAGGATGTCTTTCCAAGGAAATACTGTTTGATTACTATAACAGGTGTATTTAATGTTATAAAGAAATCTTACTTTGCCAATTTTAAGTTCAAACGTATGCGACATGTGATTTGGTTTGCCCACTCAGTCTGAATGAACTTATGTTCTGATTGCTACTCATTTATCAAAAAGCATAAAAGCTGCCTTATGTCCAAATCACCTCATATCTTTAAGTGGCGGAAAATAAAACAAGTGATCAGTAAATTAAGGTCGGACGTCAATCACTCTTATCTTGTATTTGATTCACCGATTTGATCCACGTCAAGTGTGTGCAACTGTGCACCATGCACTTTCTGTTGGTATTGGTTTAATATGATTTATGAGTAGCCTATTGAGGCGGCACGTGGCCGTGTAACGTGTCCCCGTAAATGTGTATTTTCCAAATGACATAAATCAATATCTAACTTTGTAAAGTATGATAGGATTCTAGACGGTCATAGTTCTGTCTGAAGAACCGACCATTTAAACATACTGAAGGCGTTACATACATATATAGTTCATAGTACAACAACAATTTAGGAGGATAATTTCCATAATTCACCCTCGGTTTTGTTCCACATATAAGTGTGATGAATATCGATTGCAAAACGGATTTACATTTCTCCCACGAGGCTATGGTAGACAGTACGCGAGAATTAGGTAAATTGTACTATTTATTCTTCGAAACTATAACAATAGTTATTGGTAGAGGAAATAGAATAAATGTGAGCACTTGTGAATATCCAAAAACCGACCCGAGTATGACGTCCGGTACCGTCGCGACTGGACGACTTACTCCTTGAGAAAGGTCTCCAGTCGGGACCGAAACTAGTCGAACACCCTCAAAATACACACGTGAGTTAAACCGTATATTTAAATAAATATATAAGAAGTTAGATTGAACCCATCTCGCCATAAAAAAAAATCTTATAAAATATTAGACATCTGTATTATTGTCTATAACACATAAAACTATGTATAAACTAACTATATATAACTCACCTAGCTTGGTAACCAGTTTCCCAGTCCCCACTAACTTGTAATGACATCCTTGTACGTCTTGCCTTATATAAATAAATATATATAAAATATAATAAGTGATACACGCAAATAATTATGAGATACACTTATCAAATTACCACTCGATAACCAATTATACTTACCATTTATGCAAGTAAGAAATAATTAGAAAATTGGAATATGCATGTATACAGGTATAACTAAACGTCAGTGATAATTGCCGCTCAAGGACATCTACAACTCAATATACGTAAGTGCGCTGCCCGCCTTTGAGAGCGATGAGGGGAGAGGAAAGAGGAGGGAGAGTTGGGCCTCCGGTACCCTCACTCACTCGGCAATTCAATGCAGGCATTGTCTACCGGTTTTGATAAAATAAAAGATAAAAACAGCAAGCCCCTGTTCACTAGCTGACGTTCTATTCTATCTCTTAATAATGATGTTGTTAATGATAAAGTTGTTTATATCACAGGAAATGAGTCGGAACACATATATAGGTACACCTAAGCATTCGTCTCCGCCTACCCCCACTTTCGAAGCAAGCCTATTGTTTAATCTCGCTTTTTAGAATACGAAATGTTGCGAAGGGGTCTGTCAGACTCTTTCCGACTTAAAAACCACCCTGGTGTTCCTCTTCTGGCCAATGATTGGGGGGCGAGAATCACAATTGCATTCTTAAGCCACCCCCGACATTGACCCGTCTCACTCAAGACAGGTCTCGTCACTCGGTGCGATCGTCACCCTACGGTTGCAGTCCTCCTAGAAGCACACACAGTCCACTCCACGCTGCCACTGAGACGCACGTATTCCACTAAAATGTTATGCTCCTGATGCAACGTAGACTAACTGCTATATAGTACCGAGTGATTCAACTACACTGATAATAAAGTAAAAACCGGTACAAAAAATCTCATTAGTCATCTAACTGTGGTTACAATTAAAGTTTTAATGTTGTATAATGTCATCTATCTAACTTTATACCTATTCTACATGATTGTGGCATATATTTCAAATCCATTACAGTTGTGGATACTTCATGTCATCTAGTGGATGTCGTTAAAGGCGATTAAGGGAACCGACCGTTCTCTATCAGACAGTATATACATATATAGTCATACAGTTCCCGGTGACCTATGAGGGAATAATTTATGGTTGACAAAAAGTGGGGTTATTGTTTTACGAACTAAGAGTATTGATCCATTGTGATAAGAAATGCAAGAAGCTAAGTCATGTAGAAAGCAAACAAACGGGTATATTCTCTCAAGTCGTCTTTGTCACTGGCCTTATCTGAATGAGGCTAGACAAGTCTGGTCGTGCCTCGCCGTTAGAGAAACCGCTTCTCTGTGCATTGTGCCAAAAATTATATTCAATGAAATCGTGCAAACATAATCATTCGTGTATGGTGCTAGTTTATACGGTAGTGGCACCTAACAATTTGTGACCCGGTTTGTTATACAGTTCCGTAACGTCTTAGGTTCTTGGTCTTGTAATAGCAAGGCAATGCCACCAAGTTCTTAGATGCATTTTCATAAAATGTGTTTCAAAACAGTCCTATCTTTTTTACCGTTAAGCATGCTATTAAACATACTTATTTTTTCTATCCTATAGCTGTCATTTCCTATTTTTATTTGATAATGTTAATACGTGTTTGTTGTCGATGATTTATTTTCACTATATATACATAACTACTGTACGGCTTTTAAATACCCAGTTTTCAAATATGTTGCATATTTGGAAACTAAACTTAAATAGGGAATATTATTTTTATTGCGTTTTATATATAAGGCTATGAGGAAAACTGGTCTTGATGTAGCGAAAAAAAAACATCTCAAGACGCACATTCACACAAGATCAACATTAACCGTGTCAAATGTTCTTGGAATTTGTAACCTCGATCTCTTCTATAAAATACATACCTCCATTACATATTTATTCTCTCAAATAACGTGCTTAAATAGATCTATCATGTTTGAGACTTACTTTGTCTCAAATAAAGATAATAATAAAATTGAAAGATAAGACGGGAGAAATATTGTATAATATTATTAATAATAATAGTAAATGGGAAATAACATTAAAAGTCTCTGTGGCATATAAAAAATGTTTAATTAATTTGCTCAATAGTTCAGAAAAGACAATCATTCAGACAATTCCATAGATGTTATTCCAATTTATTATTTTTTGCTATTCATATTAGCAGAAGAAACTTTGGCAATTAAATATTTATAAATCTGTTCTGGAAATTGCAAATTGTACCTACTCAAAAATATTAACACTACAAATAACTTTAAATTCCGGATCATATCTTGGAAACGTGTGGCGCCTCAAACCCCAGAAATGCAGAATAATGTGAATGTCTGCCAAATGCAGAATAGTTACTTCAATAATGTAAAATTTGTTAAATAATGTAATCAGTATTACGCTCAGTTGTGCATTTGATTATACAATTACGCAATATATTCTCATAGACTTTGACGTTTACTAATCAACTAAATAACTATTAAAAATAATATTAGGTCCCTACTTATATAATTGTTCGTTTAGATTTTTATACAGTTAATGTTTACTGTTGCACACACGCGTATTATAGACATATTTACACTACCCTTTATGAAATAACAAGAACTGTTCATACTCTGTTCTAAAAACATTTGTATGGATTTCTTGTAAGCCATTAATACTTGCATGCCTATTTCGATCATACAAAATGAACAATAGGCTGAAAATAGTTGTTGCTTTAAATAATCACAAGCATTTAGAATGCATCGGGGAACGGCAATTCGTAAATAGATTATACTTTCTATCCTTGTCGTGTTACCTTGGTTTCTTTTTAAACAATAAAATACTGTTAAAGTTAAATATTCACGAAATTGCTAAGTTCCAAGAAGTAAAGAGCCTGCATTCTCTTTTAGACAACTTATATATGGCTAAGTAAAGTTTGAGTACGTAAATATTTACAACTAAATAAAATTGGTGGCGTTAATACGTACTAGTCAATGTCGCCTTTTAAATAATTGTTCAACATGGCATCTTATCGAGACCATTTTTATTATTAATATTTCTTGACTCTCACATTAGCAAGTTTCCCACAGGAAACAAGGCGATGCGAATTTGAAAGTTTAAAGTGTTGATCTTATTTGCTTTGTTTGTTTAACTTCATGTAAAATACCTAAAGCATTTTGAAATAAAAAGACAAAAAATAGAAACACACGAGGAGGCGATCTCTTAGTTAAAACAATAGCCTTTATGGAACAATTAAAAGAAACGGATTGCCGGAAAACACGTTGAGTGTAAAAGTGCAAACTCCAACGAAACTAGACGCCAATTTTAGCATTGAATTTTCGAAGCAAAGATGTTTTGACAGGCAAAGGTTAATTTTTTTTAGACATCGGTACATCTAATTCGGTAAAGTTACTATATAGTCTATACTATATACTATAGTTTTCTATTCCAGTATACACAGTTAGTTACAAAGGAGAACAAACAAACTGCGTCATAAGTTGACATCCTCAAAAGCAAATAAAGCCCTGCCAAATGCATTAGCATAATTGTATACCTTTGTACACAAGAAACTTAGTCATCATTGTAATGTAAATTAATTTAATTATCATGTAACATTAATTAAAGTCTAGTTATGTGTGAACCGCCTTTAGGCTTCGTAACTTTACTTTGATTTTTATAATGCGTTAAGTATCTTAAACATATATAATATTTTTTGCCACAGAAAGCTGACTTGTTTAACACCTTCTCGGTCTAACTTTAGTAACCTGCATTTATGTAAGTATGTAAATATAAAAGAAAAATAATTCACTCGTTCAACTATTTGGGACATTGTTACGGTTTTTAAACTAATATAACTCCACCTAGCCGAACTGGTAAGAGATACTGTAGAGATTCTGTAGAGATACTGTAGAGATATGTAGAGATTCTGTAGTTTTTTCAGTGAAGGTAATCGATCAATCCTAACATCAGTTTTGACACTCTTAAGCAATGATATTTAAAGAAAGATAGGTTACTTTCACACTGAACGGCGTCCGCTTATTGTTACTACGTTGCTACATGACGTACTTATTTATAAGTGTATACATACATTACGATTGAGAATGCGAAAGATGATGCGGAATGCATGGGTGAGAAAGAGATAGCTATCTTTTGTGAGTTGCACTTGAAGCAACAGTAAATCAAAGAATAGTAAGAACTGTTACAGATAAGACATTGCATATGGCAATCTGTATGTTTGTTAATAGCTTCTGATTAATAATGAGTGTTCCGTAAAAAATATATGTATTAAAAACAAAAAAAGGAAGAAAATTACTATCGATTTGTTTTCAATCAAAATATGTATGTTTCCCATAATACTGTAATAAATACGCACAGATAAAGAAGATTATACACAAAAAGTTATGAGAAGCGAGTATATTATTTATATACTCGCTTTTAAGAACTTTTCCTTTCCTTTCTATCCTGTCAATATACTCCAATTATACTTTTCCTGTCAATATACTCCAATTTTCCAATCCAATCTCAAAAGTGCCCGGATTACGGCGATAGGTTTGCCCCCTGTTGTCTATTGCTGCCTACGTAAGTGGTACTAAATATAATCGTCGAAACGTCGTGGGCGTTAATTACGTCTCTGCCTACCCCTTTGGGGTACAGGTGTGAGTGTATGTATGTGTACGTTTTGTATGTATGAATTTTGAGAAGTGATGTTATGCGGCAGTTCCGGGTGTTGAGCTCGCATGAGAAACAGCCACTAAATTATAATAATATCAGCATATTAATGAAATAAAGAACTGGAGAACGCGGATGCTGAGTATTTTGCCTACGATATCCCTTCTGTTTGATTAATCTATGACGCATACAAGGCGCCCGTTATTTGTTCTTTTAGCACTGCAGTTGCAATCGTATTCTCTATCCTATTTTACAGTAGTTTTAATAATACGGGATCATTTATTAATTTCGGTAAAAAGGAATCAAAACCATGACAAAATACAAATACTACGTTCTCATAAATATTTAGGCGTGGTATGTAACTCCTTCACTCTTGTTTAAGTTGGACCATTACACACAACTCTTGCATTTTTGTAATAGTATTAAAACTCCACGGATACACCTTGATGTGTTTATTCGCTAGATTCTATTTACCGACTAAATCAAATCACGACAATTGTGTACATTTGTCCGCAACAATTAGTGAGCGCTAGTGCGATATCTGTTTTATAATATCATTGCTCTTAAGTCAAATCTTGACAAAAGCGATATGTACGTACTTTCCCTTTATTTGATATTGATAAGGATACTTGAAGGAACTGCGACTGATAATACAGATAAACAATAAGTAACTAGATTCGTAATCTTGAAATGATAATTCTGACATACCTGAACCTACCTACTTGCTGACATAATCTGTTGACAGAATAATATACTTGAAACCGAGTCACGAATGCTGCCCATACAAATATTCGTCATATTTAACTTTTAAACTTTGTTACTTATACCTATTATAAGGAAAAGAAGACGGAATTTAAAATTTAAGACCAGTTAAATTTTTTTCATATGTGAAACACTAATTTATGATTGTGGTCACCTTATTTACATCCAATCAACCTAAATTGTTGCCAGCAATAGCAGATAATACTATGTACAGGCTATTAGTATCTAGTATTTTTCAGTTTAATCGTTAATTGATTTAACCTTAACATATTTGAAATTAAATTAATACGCTAAAACTTTGATGCATGATGTTACTGACAGTACCATTTTAATTCGCATAATCCATTCTAATCCTAATTCCTTATCTTTTGTTTCAGGTAAGAAAGGGAACAATACAAACCGTAAGTGTAGAAAGAAAAAAAATACAGAAGGCGCAAAACGATTTGTTTCTAAGCCAAATTATAAAAAAATAGGTTTTTCCTTAAAATTAGAAGCTCGCAATATTGGTTTAAAAAAGGATTTATTTAATCTAGCACTACTGCAGAGTTCAGGTTTATAAACTACCACTATAATTGATTTAAGTCAAACAGAAACTTGTAGAGGCATAAATATTTTTAATGTTCAACATTCGTGAAAATAATAATAAAGATACAATTTTAGTATTACTTACTTTTCTATAATTATTCATTTGCATTTAATAGTCGCCCGTTTCTAAGGCAATCACGAACTTGTGCAATGTTGGTGAAATGAATTACGTGATATTCATATGTACCTGGCATATGATAGTATAAGAATTCTATAAACATATACATATATTACATAGGTACACTATTCATTCCTATGTGCTTGTACACATTAGCGTACGATACGATACGAAACGTAAACATCAAACACTGCTTCGTTTTGGCAACATTCATAAATCAATATAAATAAAAACTTTGAACGGTTTGAACGGTTGAATTTTAACAAAAAAAATTAACCGCCGAAAAAACTGAAAAGCGAAAAATAATAAACATTTTTATGTAACTTTAATGACTAAGTTCTTAAACGAATGTATGTTACCTACGTAATTTTGGGTGTATACCCTATCCAATAAAATAATAATTATTAAAATCGGGCTACTCTGTAAAAAGCTATGAGTGGTCATACATAAAAAAAAAATATACAGGTCGACTTGAGAACCCCTTCGTTTTTTTTTTTCGTCGGTTAATAAATATGAATAAAAGATATGATTAAAAGATATAAATGAGCCCTCCATGTCACTGTAGTGTAGTATAGTGATAGGGAGGGCTCATTTTATAAGTTAGGCTTGCTTTTGAGCTTTTGAAAGAAAATATTTTAAATGTTTAAATCTTATACAGTTATTAACTTGATTAGATTTTGTCAAATGAATGACTAAGATAGTTCCACAAAGTAATCTTAGACTTAATATCGTCATAATCAAACGGTTGTTCATTCAAAACCCGTGTAACCAAAATGAACTCAAAATATTTCCATTCATAATTCATAAATTCAGAATTGTTTACTCATTACTTCGATAAAAAGCCAAGGAAGCATTTCAATTGTTTAGGAGTAGCCGGAAGTAGTAATACTCAATTATTCTAAATTATATGAATTATATGAAAATGATACAGGCAAAAATACATAACCACCAAGATCACATTACACTATCTCTACATATAAAATGCAGTGCTTTTAATAAATAATATTAAGTAGTCAATAAAAGATTTAAAAACTTTGCAACTCTGTGATCCTACATTCATACTACATGTATTGTTTTTGTTATGCATGATAAATACTATTGAACAAGGCATGTGTACACAGATTTGTTTACGTTTTCAAGTTATTCAGAGGCCAACGGTAGCAAGTAAGGAAAATGTTTAAGATAAATAAAAAGATCAAATAAATCAAAGGGATTTACGCTCGATAACTGTTTATTGTCTACGGAATTACAGATTATATTATTTTAATAATTAGAGTCCCCTAAGGACCACCAGTCAGAGTCACCGTTACCCATAGATCAACACGGAATTCCGAGTGTCGCTCTTAGCCGTTATCGTTTTGATACGTCGAATGCGCGCCGTTACAAAATTAATATGTCTATCTTCAAAATAACCAGCTAATCGGAAATTGCAATGCGAGCGAGTCAATGAACTTTGAAGTAATGAAAGTATATAGTCTGAAGTAACTGGTACTAATCTACATTTGGTCCCTTTTATTCTAATTATCCGTTTATAGTAACTTTAAGTTAGTGGGAGCGAATTCTAATTGGCAAAATAATGATGTTTATTACACCCTACCCCTTTAGGGATTTCGGCGTTAGCGTATCTACATATGTATTTATTTATTATATTCTTTGATTTTCATATTAAATAGAGGAATTAAAGTAATTAATCTTCAGTCAATACTCTTTCGGAAGTTATGGAGCTAGGTACCGCCGTATTGAGTCACTCCTAAAAGTGTATTTTTTGTTCAACAACTTATTTTCGAGTTTGTTACGGAACGTTGACTTTGTTATGGCGTGTCTGGTACCAGGTATCACTGTTACTAAAGTATATTTTTAGGACAGCAATTGGCAATTTACTAAACTTTGTAAAATTAGATAATATTGAGGTCCAGATACCGTGACCAATAAGTATAAAACGCCTTATTCATTGTTTGATTATAATTATATAATTATATTTATATGTATGTGTAATATTATTATTATTATTCTCTTTATTTAACTTCATAAACATATAAATTACACTTTTAAACATCAAAGAAAAACAAAATTAGTTAACAATATAAAAAATCTCCACCAGGCAACGGGTGCAGGGTCCAAGAGAGTGACCGATGGTTAGAGCTCCAGAGACAGGAACCTCCGCACACTACATGCCGTAACAAGAAGGACTGCCTGTCGCATCAGGCCCTTTACCAAGCTACCTAACGTGAGCCTCTGAAGGTATTGGTCGAGGCTCTAAGCAATCAACTCATGGGCTGATATGACTACCAGCAAATGTTGCTGAATCCACATTCTACATGACGACAACCTCACGGTCCAAATCAAAGTATTTTAGTGCTTTATCTTTTTCAGTCTTTACGAGATGGTCGTCATGGGGAATGATAATATAAACAAACATTGCCCGGCATGTCAGGTTAATTAGCAACAAATGTCCTGTCGGTCGATAGATCGATCCCAGTGTAATGTACCACGACCATTTTCAAGAATTGAGTCGGGCACATACCTGTAGTACAGTAATTCGCCAGCCACAAGGTCATATCTAAGAGCAAATTTGCTGATGGACTATCCTGGTGATGGACACTTTCTTATACAATATCATGAACACATAAACAACCGGAAATTTTATACCTGAGGGTTTCTTCGGGACGATGACATGCCCGTCAAATGTCAATTGTGCCAGATATGTCTCCGACAGTTGTTCGTCATAACAACTTGATCTATAATGACACATATAAAACACTCAGTTTCTCCGATGAAGTCACCGAAACGTAGCCAGGACATAGATGATAATATATATACATCTGATCCGATGCTGAAACAATTATAGCTGGTTCAAGTTCCTGATACAAAGGCGGCATACGATCACGGTAAGCAGTAGGGTTAGTTCCTCCCCCTATAGCCGCATGACGTTCTCATTTATTGATGTCGTCCATTGCGACGCACATTACCACCAGTAGCGGGGGCCCTTATCGAAACTGGTGGGCCTCGGGGTCAATAGCGTGTCGGTGGCTTGCCTTTCCCCTGCCGACGGGCAGGTGTTGGCGACGTCAGCGGGGAAAAAAAACTCGTCGCTTGAAGTCCAGCTCGACGGCCGGGACTACGATTGCGGTTTCCAAAATGGCTGCAAGGCGGAACTGAGCGACGAATCCGGGGGTGGTCCTTGTACTTTTGACCAGGAATTTGTCAACATTTTCTTCGCAAATCGCAGCTAACATTTTATTATGTTATTAAATTTGTTTCTTTGATTCATTTATTGGAACTTGATGATTAATTTATTATAACTTTGTGAAATCAATATTTAATATTTTAATTACTAAATAAAAAAAATACAACATCCAGCTATTAAATTTCAGGTGGTGTCTATTGTAAGTTATTTGAGCTTTAAGTAGGTATGAAGATCATAATAATATCTGTATCTACGTATACCGCATGTATTTAAAATAAACTTTTCAAATGTTAAGTATGAATATAAACTTTATACGTAATTTACTGCTTGTCGGTTTTAAGAAAAAGTGTACCTAAGGAAAACAGATAATATGATAACTTTGCCCCTTGTGGGAAAATTAAGTATACATATTATGTACATTGCTTATAACAAGGGTAACTCCCATGGTACGGTATGTTTGTATGTAGTAAATGGATATAAATAATATGCTATGATTACATAAGATTGTGATTATTTTATTGTGAATATTATATTCTCAACTCCAATATCACTTTAAGAACATAAATCATAAAAACACATATCAGTACGAATAACTTTTAATATAAATTGTCGTAATGCGGAAAACAAAAAAAAGAGTGTTACATAACTTCACTGGAATCTTAACTAATGCCATAATTTAATTTATTATATGTAGTATGTTGATAAAAAGCAACATAATGTCTTTCCTCAAGATTTTTAGTATTATCGATACACTAAATTTAATCAAAATCGGTTCGCTAAATTTATTCAAATCAGGCCGTGAAAAGCCGAAGATAGATGACGTTAATTTTCGCTTTTATAATATTAGGATAATTGTATTTAGATATTTAAATTTAGCCTGTCTCTAATTCAACTTCAAATTAGTGTTAAAAAGGGTCTACGTGCTCGGAAGATATGCACTATTTTCCAGTTATAGTTAATAAAATCAGTATAGAACAATAAGCAATGTTATACAAGCAGTAACAGCATCAGCCAACGTCACTTTATATACTATACTGTTCAATGTGTATGTGGTATATCAGGCATTCAACCAGAGAGATACTCTAGCAAAGAAACATTTATAAAATTTTGTTATTTTAAGTATGTAAACGTTTTTTTAAAAAACCATAATAACGGGTTATATGTTACGTATAAAGATTATATAAAGTTTTGTTTTATATAAGTCACTGTACTTTCTTCGTATTATCAAGAACTCTGATTCTGTACAAAACCGTGCTGAACAAGTTTATAAATATTTAGCTCATTGCTTTGCTTATAATGATTGTAAACCAACGTGACTAGAAATCACACGCAGGCACAGCAAACCGTTTTATAATAGGAACAAAAAGTGTACCTTACAATAATCAGTTTTACTAATCAATTCTCTCAATTCAAATTCAGGCTTGTGTATATGTTGTATATATGTTTGGTATTTATTGATTCTTTGTTTTTACGCCCATTTGATTTTTCTTGACACCGTTCTGTTAACAAAATAGAAAACTTAAAATATTTTAGTACGGTATATTTTGCTTTTCATTCTAGAAATTTTGTCCTACAGACCAAACCCCGTGCACGGCTGGAGACCCTAGTTACCAATGAATAATTAAAGGCTATCGTGGAAGTGGATCCATCGCAAACTACGTCAGAGTTAGTAGCAGGTTTCGGTGTTTACACACAACAATTTTTATTCACTTGAAACAAATTGGAAAAGTGCTTCTTGCTTGAGAAATGGGTACAGCGTGTATTAAGTGAAGCACATTAACAAACACGCATTGAGTGCTGCGTTACATTACTCAACCGTACAATAACGAGGGAATTTTGAATCGTATTGTTACTTGTGATGAACAAAAAATCCTGTACTACAATCAAAAACGTTCAAAACATTGGTTGAACCCAGAAAAACCGGCCAAATCCTGTCCCAAGCGAAAGCTGACTGAAAAAAAAGTACTGGTGAGTGTGTGGTGGACCAACGCTGGTGTCATACACTACGGCTTCCAAAGATCTGACTAGACAATTACGGCAGATCTGTATTATCAACAATTGCTAACCATGATGGAAAAGCTAGCCGTTAAGCAACCGAGACTGGTCATTTGCTCTAGCCCACTGCTCCTTGAGGGCAACGATAGACCCCATACTTCACGACAGACGATTGCTAAATTAGAGGAGCTGCAATTGGAATGTCTCCGATACCTAACGTACTCCTGGGTACTTGCTCCGGGTACAGATAACCACTTTTTTTGGAATTTGGACAATTTCTTGCAATGAAAAAAAAAATCTTCTCTGATTTGACAGCCCAAAACCGGCTTCAAAGATTTTATCGGTTCTTGCTCGAATCACAATTTTTCAGCAATGGAATCAAGGAACTACCTACAAAATGGCGCAAGTGCATAAATAACAATGATAAATACTTGATTGAATATACTCATCATATGTTTTCGTTTTACTTTTTCTATATAAAACCTAATTTCATATGTAAGCTTATATGTATATCTAATATTTAATTAGAAAAAACGTTAAATGTTTATGTTCTGTGTGTTAGTAATATTGTTTCGTATAGCAGTTTCTATTTCGATAACAGCTTGGTTGAATCACATATTTGGCATGTTTTTTTACGTTTAAGTCATTGGCGAAATGTTTAGCGGAGACTCAGAGTGTAGATTTTAGAATGATTTTTAAGTTTATTGTACAATTCCAATCAAATAAAGCTAATTGCTAAATATCATGTCTATTAATTTATTTGGGTTTTGACATGTTAAAAAAACTGGTCAGACAAGTTTGTGAATTGTGACTTGATACTAGCCAAGTGCCTGTATTTGAAAGTGTGTACACTAAAATTATAAAGTAATTTCCTTACAATGGACAAATACGCTTGAGACACACATCATTGCTAAAGTGCAAAGTAGGTTATAGGTGCTTAAAAGCAAAAATCCAGTAATGACTTAAAACGGTTCGTCGCATCGTAGTGACATCTTACACATTCATTTCCAGACTAAGCGATCTAGTTTATTTACCCATAAAGCAATAGAATGCTGGTTTGATTTCATACGTTTTTTTTGCAGCCATAGAAGTTTAGTATTCAATATTAACTCAATGACTTAATCCTGACACCTTTAATTTATTCAAGGATTCTGCTTAAAATTCAAATTATACTTTACTTATACAGTTTTAAAATATTCCCGTTATTATTAAGTTGTCTTTTACTTTGTAATGGTGTTTTTTTTTTGGAAACCGGCACAATCTAAAGAAATATTATAACCTAAAAATCATTTTCGTTACATAAATAGTGTCATAGTGTGTGAACTAATAGTGGTGCAGTGGTGTATTTATCACAATGGGGATGTCGCGGTAAGTGATAATAATTTAGCTTCCTCTGACGTTTTTTACCTAAAGTTTTGAGGAATCATGTAGTTATTACATTTAATTATACTAACTGACAATACGAGAAAATATGTTACTTGATAATATGTATGTAGTTACTTTTATTGAATTAATTAATACAATGCTTTGTATTTAAAAAAGTTATTTGCAATACTGTTTTAAATTATATTTATTTACCTGATGCTAGAGTAAAGATTTTTAAATTTATATAAATATTATTAATATCAATGCACACACTAAGTCTTTTGTACAAAATAAACGCACCTGTTACTGACGCAGTAGGTCCCTTCACTCATTGTTAAATTACCATTGTTTTATCAAAAAGTAGTCGGCCATTTTTATTGATTATATAGGAACATATGACAATGACGAAGATGTTAATTAAAAAAAAAACATATTTTATATCCTGTCAATCTCACCCGGTAATAAACAGTCAGTTCAATCTTATAACGAAACGACCACGGTGTTTGTAACACGAAATTATTTTTTTATAGATCATTCAGGTGTGCGTTGATAAGAATTAGCACTCACGTTGATCAGCGTACGCGCACGTGCGCCTGTGACTCTCTGGCTTTGTATAAATACGATACTACACAAATGGGCGCCAGTATAAACATTCAATATAACTAACAACTATCATTACGGCTTTGATATTAACATTTGCGTTTGTGGTGATAATGACTCTTCTGACATATGTACATACAATACATATAAAAACGAAGTGTGCGTGACGCAACGTGTCCTCGGCTTTGTCCTCCCAAAAAAACTTTATCCCCTATTTAAAGGCCTTCTATTTTAAAGCACTTCAGATTATATTCTCAGAATATACAGGTAGTATATAACAGGTGTATTAACGTCCTAGGGCTAAAGGGCTTGATGGTTCGATTTGAACCGTCTTAATAGTGGGAATGACATGGGGTATAACATTTCAGGACGTCTCCAGAAAAACAGACGAAGTTTATAAAGCAATATTATGAGTAGAAGACGTAGTGTCTTAGTGTGTCTCCTGCAACACACTTGTATGTTAAGTGGCGCAGGAGTCAGAGAATTGACAATCACATGTTTAACTTAAATATGAATACTATTGTTATTATTAATGATAATATTATAGGCATATTAGACATCGATACCTAAGCATATCTTGTACTCTAGATTCTAAATAGAACAAGAAAACAGGTGAATAATTTTAATAAATACATATCCAGTCTTGAGAAGTGATTCTCAATTTAAAAGCAAATTTTCTATTTTTTACCTAGTTTGAATTGGAAAGTACATAAAAAAATTGGGGCCATAAGCATTGGTTAGTGTGTTTAGTATAATTTAGCGTGTCGATTAGTTTACATGCACAAACATAGAGTAGCGAACTGACCTCAATACTCATTCCCACCATAAAAGTAGTTCCTAACTGGCACATGATCCTTATCGGTCAATTGGTAGGATTACTGCACAAGTACGCCGCCACTTCAACCAAACCGTTATTTTTATACCTACTTTGTCCTCTATTTCGAACATGATATTGAATGACCTACAGACGAAGTTATATTTATTTTGTTTTAAAAGAACATAATACGTCAGTTGAATGCCAAGTTAATTTTATTTACTAAAGTTGCACCAGTAGTAAAAATGTTGAGACTTGAATTTGTTTATAGTTAGAGGGCACAGACTTCGCTAAAAGCTAATTCAAGTTATAGGTAGGCGACCCTGACTGGCTTAACCTATTGCTTATACTCCCTGATCCATCTGTGTAAGCAATATCCCTTTCCTTGCCATTCTATCCTCAATTTTCTGTGAATAAACTCCAAATTTTAACAGCCAGTTCCCTAAAGTGCATGAAGGACTGAAATAGGCTTGCCCCCTATTACGTAAACGTACTAAATGATAATCGGCAAAATGTGGGACAGAGGTACAGGCACGAGTGTATGTATGTGTGTATTTTACAAGCATAAATATCAGCAGATTCTTATTCAATAAATTACAAAATTATGGTTAAAGTGCGAGATATCAGCCTGTCAACACATTTTCTTAATGCCAGTGTAAGTAGCCAGTGTGTATACACTTGTACGTAATTATATCTCAATGATCATCATTATAGTAACAGCTGTAGGACTATCGAAAAATATTAGTTATTTATCTAAATTATTCTTTATGACTATTTACAGATATGTGTTACATTTTCATATTAAATTGCTTAGCAAAATGTCATGTTTTACAAATACAAATTTAAAAAATCGTCCGTTACTTAACGTTAAAATGTTATCACAATTTGACAAAACCTGCAACGATATACTTAAACAAAATTAACATTGCATTAAAAAATCATAGTCCAAAAAAGGCCTGAAGGGTTTCCAATTCAATCCAAAGTCAAATCAAAGTAAATCTAAAGTTTTATAATAGAAATCTGTTATCAAACTGAACTTAGTAAGAATTAAACCTTTAGCTCCAAAGTAAGTCGTTAAAAGTGTACATATTACGTCTGAGAAGCGCTTGCTTAAGACAAACCCCGCCCTGTACACTACCGTCTGCTGTTAAAGTCTCTAATTGGGCGACGTACGGCACACGCGTACGTCACCCCCTCGCGGGTGGCCACTAGAGCGGATGGAGGGGAAAACCCGTCCCGACCATCCGCAGCTACACTCAGGGCGGCATGAGGCGCTGATAGGCGCGCCTACGCCGCCCAGTTCGCCGGCGGCGGATTGGGTCCGAGTGGATATCGTCCTCCCGGGCCTTCTCCGCCGCCTCCTTCTGCGAGATGACATCTTCACAGAAGGTTGCGACCGCGGTAAAACTGCTATCGCTACCGGCCATGGAGCGTATGACGGCCGGTAGCGAGAGATCTCCTCCGATGACTGAAGTGAGGGCCCGGCGCTGCGACTCCCAAGCGGGGCAGATCGCCAGCGTGTGCTGGGCCGAGTCTTCACTGCAGTCGCAGTGGTGGCAGGCGGGACTCAGTTCCCTCCTGGCGACCGAGTGCAGGTACTTCCCGAAGCAACCATGCCCGGAAAGCACCTGCGTCAGTCGGAAGGAAAGGGTCCCGTGCTGCCGCCCTGCCCACTCGAGGATGACCGGCTGGAGAGCTTCCACGGCAGCAAAGCCAGCGCGCGGAGTCTCCAGCCGGAACGACCAACTAGCCATCGTGGCTCGACGGGCGGCTTCACGCCACTCGCGTACCTCTTCGGGCGGAGGGCGAAAGCCATACTCCGCCCGATATTCAGCCACCCGTCGATAAACTTCGGCGAGCACTTCCGCCTCCAAATCCCACGGGGGTGTTCCAGCCAAGGCGCACGCCGCCTCGGTGGACACCGTGCGGTATCCGCGTATGGCTCTGACCGCCAATACCCTTTGAGGCCGCCAGAGGCGCGCCTTATTCTGGGCGGTCAGAGCCGCCACCCACACCGGTGCCCCATACAGCGCCATCGAACGGACTACCCCCGTGTAGAGGTGTCGCGTTGCGACGCTGGCTCCACCCAAGTTGGGCAAAAGTCGCCCAAGGGCAGAGGCAGCGTCGACCAGCTTCGGACCAAGCTGTCGGAAGTGCTCGTCGAAGAGCCACCTACCGTCGAGTATCAGGCCCAGATACCTCATCTGGGCCCGAACCGGGACGAGGACCGAGTTGACCTCGATGGAGGCACCGGCGGGTGGACCACGACGGGGCCCATGGAACAAAAGGGCCTCCGTCTTGTCCAGGGCCACCCGTAAGCCCAGTGCCTCGATGCGCCCGACCACCAAAGAAACACCCCTGGTGGCCAGGCGCGCCGCCTCTTGGAAGTTCGCCCCCCGGGCTGTGACCAATGTGTCATCAGCGTAGCAAATTACGCCCAGCCCGGGGGGGAGGCGACCTCGTAGGACCCAGTCGTACCCCACGTTCCACAGGAGTGGTCCAAGGACAGACCCCTGCGGAACGCCGCACGACATGGGTCGCCGTCTCAAGACGCCCTCTCGGTCCTCGTACACGACGGTACGCTCCTCTAAATAGTCTGCCACCAGCCGCCTCAGGTACTCTGGCACCCCGTGGTATTGGAGTGCTTCCCTGATGCAGCTGAATGGCAGACTATTGAATGCGTTAGCGATGTCCAGAGACACCGCCAACAGCACGCCGCCACAGCTCACTGCCTCTCCGGTCACGGCCCTAAGGCGCATCACGGCATCGACCGTCGAACGCCCCTCCCGGAACCCGAATTGGGCGTCCGACAGGTCGGGGCCCACCTCGCTGAGGTGCCGGACGATGCGGGCAGAGAGTATCCTCTCAAAAAGTTTACCCGCCTCGTCCAGCAACACGATGGGCCTATAGGCCGCGACCGAATCGGCAGGCCGTCCCGGCTTCCTCAACAGGACCAGCTTCCCGCATTTCCAGCACTCTGGGAAGCGTCCGGACGCCAGGCTAGCGTCCAACACTTCCCTGAGGCGGTCCGACATATGGTCGAGGGCTCGGGCCATCACTCGGGCTGGTACCCCGTCCGGCCCGGGGGCGGTGTTCTTGGAACGGATCCGTAGAACAGCCGCCCCAACCTCCGATTCCCTAACGGGCGGCACATCGTCCTCTCTACCCCCGTCGTCTCCGACCGCGTAGGCCATCGACGGGGGTGTGTGCTCCGCCCGCTGCGGGAAAAGGCCCTCGACCACTTCCTGCAGTAAGCTGGGCTGGAGAGTCTCGGTAAGGGGGGGCCCGACGTGCGGAGCTTCTGACGCACCGCACGGTATGGGCGACCCCAGGGGTCACGGTCGAGACTCTCCAGCATCTCCTTTCTCTTTGCGTCCTTGGCGCGGCAAATGGCCAGCTTCAGAGTTTTCCGCGACCGTCGAACGCCCCTCCCGGAACCCGAATTGGGCGTCCGACAAGTCGGGGCCCACCTCGCTGAGGTGCCGGACGATGCGGGCAGAGAGTATCCTCTCAAAAAGTTTACCCGCCTCGTCCAGCAACACGATGGGCCTATAGGCCGCGACCGAATCGGCAGGCCGTCCCGGCTTCCTCAACAGGACCAGCTTCCCGCATTTCCAGCCCTCTGGGAAGCGTCCGGACGCCAGGCTAGCGTCCAACACTTCCCTGAGGCGGTCCGACATATGGTCGAGGGCTCGGGCCATCACTCGGGCTGGTACCCCGTCCGGCCCGGGGGCGGTGTTCTTGGAACGGATCCGTAGAACAGCCGCCCCAACGTCGTAAACCCACCCCTAACACAAGCATTTAGCTTAGCTGGGGGGGGGGTTAACAAAAGAATACTAGATGATTTTAAGTATTACAAAGAACTAAAGCATGTATCATACCCTGTATATTCACCCTGCCTAAACAGAATCATAGTTAATTTAAGTCTTGTGTAATCCCAATAAGTAAGTCAACAGTCACAAACAACGTCAACACGAATCTTTTTTTTTACGAATCCTTGGGTCCCATTCAATAATGTTTCACGCTACTGTTTAAGAGAAAATACAAAATGATTTGTCATGGCAATCGATGAATGTCAAAAAAAAGTAAAAGTTAATAATGAGATTTTTGTATTGTCATACAAATAACAGTGTATTTATTATGTTCACATTGTCATTAAATTATCCAAGGGGTGCCTTTCCTGTCAGAGACAGTAATGTGTGTATTTGCAATCGCTTGGCTACCACATTATGTATAGTTTAATTCTGAAAAACCACACCTATACTTTGAATTTCATTTAATCACTTTGCATGTAGGTATATGTACACAGAAGCACAGGACATCCACTGTTTATATGACATACGTGAATCACTCGTGTATATCTAGAATACGCCTGAATTCATTCTAATTAAAAGTATAGCCAACAAGAACAGTAACACAGTAAAATTACACAATCGTGTAATTTTACTATGTAAGTATACTATTTTCCACTCCAGATCCATAATGTTTTTCGCCCTATAACTATTTACTGTATACAAACAGAGGGAAAAAAGAAAATGTATATGAAAGAAAGAATTAAGTTTTAATTATATTAATTTAATTTAATTAATTTAATTAATTATATTTAATTATATTATAATATACAAACCTATTCAAACTATGTATGTTGGTAAGAATCACGTTTTCATTGTGTGAACATAGACGTCACTGACCTACTCGCTGCTTACTCATAATAAAACCTGATGTTAATCTTAAAAGGCTTCTGTACTAGTTTCCTTATTGCTGTCTGTAGTTTTTTCATTAGTTCTCGACTTTTGGCTAGCCATTTTAATTATATCGTCTGTATAATAAAGCAGTGAGGAATCATTATTTTGATGTACGATATCTGAATCAGTAGCAGTGACTGTGGCGAAGAAGTAATGAAAAAAATATGTAGATAGTAATGTTTTTTAAAGTCATTTGTAGGTTAGATTCTTGCAAATGATGCGGGCGATTAGGCGGGCGTTTTATTTTTTATTTCAAGTTGCTTAAAATTACTTCCAACAATAACTATGTAAAAGAAACCAAATATATTGATTAAAATTGCTAAGTCATATAT
Organism: Tyria jacobaeae; assembly: GCA_947561695.1. Taxonomy (NCBI): domain Eukaryota; kingdom Metazoa; phylum Arthropoda; class Insecta; order Lepidoptera; family Erebidae; genus Tyria; species Tyria jacobaeae. The sequence goes on along the minus strand of OX387208.1, from coordinate 8,497,123 downwards.
TATATTTTAGTTTACGATTATGACGTGTGGTTCACGACGGAGCAGAATAGCGATGCTCAGCGATAGGCGTCTAGGCCGTATCACAGAGGACCTTACAAAAACAAAATGATTGTTGCTAAGTTTAGATTTACATCTAATTGAAACGCGGATAAGAAATGAAGTCTAACGTAGATGAATATTCATTGCCTTATACTCAATTATAGTTTTTACAGGAGACGAATCAAGAAACATAAAGCACATAAAGCTGCATCGCATGGTTGTTACATAAATTTTATGCTTACGTTGGGTGTCGAGGAATCCTTCTATTGTATCTATGGATAAGTCGAAGATACACATATTAAACGTAAAACTCACACGTGTACGCAGTACGTATGCACAGTAGTACACACCTGTGTACTCTGCGTTTTGATAATTAAAAATCTTCATTTCAGCACCCAAAGGAGGAGTGTTTATTCCTAACTCCGGACGATAGCTTAGTTATATAACTCGGTATATATTATACATACATACGTTTATGGATAACCCATTAAAATGCAACGTTAACGCATTAATGGTGCTATTGTAGGTGCACATAACCGACCTATGTACATACATGCTACTGTGATTTCCACGACTATCGATTTGATTCTCGAAAGAATTACAAACTTTGGGTAGTTCCTACGTTTCTATATATTATGGGTAAGTGAAATTATGAGATTTTTTTCTGTGTCATTTTATCTACACTTTCCTCACGCGCTGCTTAACCAAAATGACGGGTGTGGGACATTTCTGGGTCATTTTATTCATGTAAATAAAATATAACTAATACACAAATCTGAATTAAATATTCAGGTCAAAGGACAAGCGACTAATTTAAGTTAGAAGTCATATTGTAAAATTATTTATAGGAATATTATGTTTTTACTCCTTTCTATGTTGAAATTTAAAAAAAATCACATACTGACCCAATAAGGTTGCAAGCTAACAACAAATACGACCAACAATCTAATAACAATTTATTAGAATTAAGTAAATGAGCTGAGAAATATTCCTATGGAATTCATGTAATAGGTACCTACACAATAAAGATAACAGAAGCAAATAAAAATATGCCATGGAATTAGATACATATTAATACATCATATTTCATATACCACAACATACGTACTATTTAATATAATATGTTGTTTAAACATAGTACGTATTATGGTGAGTAGTAACAGAATTTAATTCAATATATGAAAAACTAATAAATCTGAGCATGCCGTGTTCACATAAATGGTTGTATAGTCAATACATTCAAGCCTCATTCTGGGCGAAAAAGGAACGTTAGAGAACTAGTACACTTCTGTCCCGCAGTGGCCGGAACCAGGCGCGCCGCGCCGGAGACTGCAAAATGATCTCCAGCCTCCACAAGCGGTAGCCTGTGGGCGACGGACAGGACTATCTATCGCCGCAGCACCAAGGCCCGCGCGACTTACTAAATCAGAGAGGGTGCTAGCCCCTGTGCACACCATAGACCGAAGACTCGATGACGAAACACTGTGTGGTTTTAGTCGGTACGAGTCCGACGTACCATCTCACCGATTGCCCCTGGTGAAGTGATGACCCGTGGGAGTTTTCACACACAAAAAGGGTCATGAAAGCCTTATCATATATAGAAAATATATTGTATATAGGATCGAAAAGAATAATATCAGAATTTATATCTATTTTAACGAGATCAACATGTAGATGATGCATATTTGAATGTATATATGTAAATATTCTTCTAAAAACAAAAATTTCTTCGAGTGAATACAATCGACAATAATTTAGAATACTGTGCAAATTCTATTATTCTCACAATTTTTTTTAGTACGGGGTGTGTTCATGGGCTCGTTTGCCCCCTATCGCATAAAAAAAAAGAGTGCTGTCCGCCTATTATGGCAGGGAAAAGAAGGGAAGGGAAAGGAAAGAGAGTAAAGAAAGGGGATTGGGTCTCCAATAACCTCACTTACTCGGTCACACAATGCAAGCATTGTTTAACAGCCGGTTTTCCGGGAGCCCGTAGCAATACTCCGAGCGAGACAGCCCATACGTGCCGAAGCATGGCTCTCCCACGTTAATACTTCTGTCTACGTGTCAAAAGTTTAGCTTTAGATGAATTCGTTTAGCGTAGGCTAACAGACTTCCGCTAGTCTTTGTTTCAAATGAAATAAATACGTCATGAAATTCGTAAGAAGTTCTTTAGTTAGTGTGTTGGAGCACGTCGAGTTGGTGTATTTAATTTATTGTCCATTGTTATTATACGTATAATTGACTAAAAAGAAATGGATTAATATGCTTTATTTCCTGAATTTATTATCACCAAGTTTACATTCCGTTGTTTCAATGTAGTTTTCAGAGATTGTGTTAAATTTATATCATCATTAAACTAGTAAATCATATAACTAAAATTCAGTAAAGATAGAAATAAAATTAAAATTTAAATACAATAAAATATACAATACCTGAGTAAGTTACAATACGTTATCACTTGAACTGAATTTATTTTGATTAAACTAACAAATCTCGTTTTATTGTTTGCTATCGTATAAAGCATAGCTGGGTATTAAGCTAACAATAAAAACAACAAACCATTTTACTGAGTAACTGTTTGTTAAAGTTAAAGTTAGTATACAGTTAAATATGTCGGCTCCAAACTTTCCTTCACGTTGTGGAATTTATTGCCGATTTATATCAGTTTTCAAACAGGGAAAGCACACTATCTGCAAGAATACAGGCCATATCTCCATTACACGAAGAAATCTTATTAATCATCATGCAGGAACGCAAAGCGTTTTTATCTGCTGACTGCGAACGTCACTCATTGAAACATAAGTCCGACTGACTGAAATGAATTCCTAAGTATAATACTTTATATTTTTTATAGGTTTTATATTCAGAGTGAGAAAATACTTTGATATCCAAATATATGTAATTTAATAATACATTTTCTTCAAGTCCTACGAGGGTGGATTGCAAAGTTCTCGGCCTAGATAAGAAAACACGACGACGCATACAAAAATATTTATATTTTTCCACATTACATCTAGTTCTATGCACTTCTTCCGTCTGCTCTCCAAAGCTTCTACGCCTGTTTAAAGACAAAGATTCTTCAAGGTCGTTAAAATATTTAATTTTCTAACGTGAGCATCGCAAAAGAGTACAATAGTAGTGAGTTTATCGTTTCAGCTGCCGTAATCCACTATGGTGAACCCCTATTTTGTATCTTGTGGAAACCCCGATTGGTCATCATCCGGACCTGACGGTAAAATGGTATGTCGGACTCGAACCGACTTTTAGTCGGTTTTCCATCATAAGTGGGTCAATTACGAGGGATCTGGATATACCGAAGAAGGGATGCTTCCAGGAACCCCTGTAGACCAGACTAGGTTCAGCCGTTTGGAAGCCACGGGTAGACGCACAAACACAATGACATAAACAGACACGTCAAACTTATAACACCCCTCTTTTTTGCATTGGCGATGAAAATATATGACTCACGACTGTATTTTGTAATTTTGGCTTACTTTGGAAAATTATTTTCATGAATTCAATAAACCAATAAACATTTTTAAAGGAAAATTGAACATTGTTGTTAGACGCAATAATACTATCAAGCATATCCCTTAATATTATAATATGGCCTATAACATTATCATATTGAAATATACACGACTAAAGTAATACTAATTGAATTGCCTTAACCTTAAACCCTAAAAGACTCAAAAGTTTACTTTGTAACGTGAATAATGTAAGACACATAATTTGTATGAAACTATATTTGAGCAAAAGTATCGAACTACCTAACATTATTTAACATTATCTAAAACGTATTATTTATTCGTCTGTCAAATGCACTTTGTGTTGTGTTCATTTGTGTATATGTGCAAATCGTCACTAGTTTTGATGTTCTTTTAAAAATATTGCTCATGCGAGTAGATAATTGTATTCTTATTAGGGAATAAAGTTCTCTCATACCCGAACTGAATTGTACGGCATTGATTTTTAATACATATATAATAGTCAGTATCATATTTCGTATTCCATCGACCTCTACATAGCGTTGCCAGGGGTCCGGATAAAGGCTTTTTGGTTGCGTATGCGACTGAACTAGACGGTGTCCGGCTTTACAAATTAGTAAGTGGGCTGGCTCGACTGGTGCAATACCTCGGTCTCACAGAAAACCGGTTGTGAAGCAAAGGCGGGCAGCGCACTTACGACTCTTGAGTTGCAATTGTCCATGGACGGCGATTGTCACTTACCATCAGTTGACCCGTCTGTAATATAAAAAAAAAACAAGAATATTAAAAAAAAACATGTTATATAAAAAAATAAGGGTGTCCGGTCTTTTTAGTCTAATGTCCGGCTAAACTAGCTGGTCTGTCAGGCTTTTAATTGTAAGACCTGGGCATCCTACCTCTACAGATAGTGTATACCTATGTATAAATTGTTTTATTATAATATGAAATAAATATGTTACAATATAAAAGACACAAATGTTAGGTGGTCTTACATTTTTCTTGGAATTTTATTAAATTTTATGGTTGGAGATTAAACCGATAAAGATAAAAAATAGCCTAAATGTTACTCCAAATTACACACAATATTAGAGCGCACAGTTACACTGTTTATATTTTGTGTTAGTTACAGATGTGTGTATACGGATTTAATATATATAATATATATAATAATAAACCAATCTATAGTCAGGGCTATTCCAGTTAGCGCATTAATATAATTCCATATAGCTCACCCATTTGGTGCTAAGAAAAATCATAAAAAAAAACATTTTACAGGTGGTATGTTACTTAAATTTGGTACGTAACGCGATCTTCGCCATTTGTAAATCGATTTTATTCACTCTTTGAATTGGTAAGTTGGTACATTAAATTGTAATTAAAATTCGTTGCACTGCCACAAATTGTTGCAGTTCCTCGACGTCATATAATAATAATATTAACAAACAAATAAAGTATCCTATAATGGTATGTATTACTAAATATCGTATTCTAGTTCAACAGCCTATAAATCCCGACGTTATGCATAATAATACTATGCATTACATTCATTTCATGGAACGTTTGTGCCTGCGCATACATATACATACATAGATCTATTTATTAAAGTTAGAAATGTCTACATTGTTGTAGGTCATTAATCGAATTGGTCCTTGGCGAGTGTGGGCCTGGACTGCCAGATAAAATAAGTCCAACGCCATCTGTCAGTAGAAGATTGAACTGATTGGTTACGTATCGCTAAAATAAAGTATTGTATATGCTTTAAAAAAAAAAAAGAGATCAGCAGTGGAAAGGGAAGTTATGGTTTATAGATATTTTTTCTTTCTCTCTTTGGGTCGTTTAGACCCAACGACCCTGACGGTAAGTGACTACCCTTGGACACCTGCAACTCAAGTGTCGCAAGTGCCTTGCCGGCCCATGCGTATCTAAGTTCCAATTAATCGAGTATTTTTTTCAAGGATTTAAATTAAGTTCATTATAACTGAGTCAATGTTAAAAAACGATATGAAATCGATATTACAGGTATCGATATAAGATTCAGGCATCATTTCGTAATGCAAACGCTAATACGCTGTATGAATACATATACATACACGTAACAAACCAGTGCAGAGTTACACAAAACGTGATATTCTTATGTTATTCGTTGAGAAGCACTTCAATGACTAACGCAGATGCTGCAGTTGAATACCTAAGTAATTCAGTTTAGAATACAAATCTATGTCTATATCTAAGCTACATATAGTTGTCTAAAGTGCTGAATAAATTATTTTAAAAAGCTAGAGAAGGTGAGTGCCGTTCGTTAATTTTGTAAGATTATGTTCACGAAGATAAAGACGATGTCTCTTTGATATACATTACGGGTATATCAAGGAATAAAATGTAGTGATAAGAGTTGAAGAGATCTACAGTGAGTAGGTCGATGTCAGTAAATTTTTGACGTTTTGCGAAAAGGACAAGTCACTAACATTCATATAAACCTGGCAGATGCCATCTAAAACCGCCAGGTTTACTGTATATACGGTAGAAGAAGTTCGTGTTGTTGAAGGAAAAAACAAATCAAAAGCTTTCCTCTTAACTCGAGTGAGAAATAAATTGTTTAGTTGAAATAAATTATTTTCATCTGATGGATTTGAAGTAATGTAATACATAAACCTAACGCACAATCGTTCTGATCCATGTATCTTTGTTTAACCTTGGAAAGATAACTCCCGCTCTTGGATTAATTTCAGTCTCACGGGGGACTTGAAAAACATCAAACAACGGACACAAAGAGCACAAACTCTTAACAACAATTTGAGGATTACATAAAATTCGATCCCCACGCGGGGCATCCGCACAAACACATCATCATTCGGCGCGGCAGCGTGGTGCCGAGGTGACCAATTCCTTTTATTTGGAATGATTAATTTCGTTTGATTGTTTTTCCTTAATATGATTCATATATATGTTTTACACTCTCACTTTACATCAATATATAAGGAACTTGGGTTGTTCCCAATATACAGCATTTTTTTTTTCTTTTAAGACGACTCACACACTAGGAAGTGTTCCTGTGTCGCGGGGACTTTACAAACCATGGACACCCTGTATATTTTATCAACCGACTTCCAAAAGGAGTAATTCATAATTCAACTGTGTTTTTTTTTTTAGTTATGTATTTCATTAATATCGTATTTGCACTATATGAGGTAACTTAATCAAGAGCCCTTCAACAGAAAGACAAATTATGAACGTAAGGCTTGTCTGTTATATGGTATTGTAATAATCTAACTGTTATAGTATATCTACATATCAGTTTATTTATAAGTATTGTTACAAGTGTAAGTAAGCAATTCATAATACATATTTGTGAAACACGAGGACAGGGGAAGTGGGAACTACCTATAGTATCTTTAAAAATTAGACCGTTACAACATCACAAAGACATTATTACACTTACAATTAGACATATAATAAGCATGGGAATGAAATATCTCAGACACGGATTAAAAACATATTAGTGATTGGGACATAATATTAAGACAATTATCATTTCCTATCACAGGGGATTCTTGTATGATTATTGGATTTATTTCTTCGCGGATAACCTTACGAGCCGTAAAACGAAATATACTACAAATTCTGATTTTATTATATTATAGTCTTAATACATGTAAGATTGTGTCTGTTTTTTTTTATCATTCCGACAAAGCAAAACTGAACATAAAATGGTAGTCCTACATTGTATGAAGTCTTTACCTAAGTTCCTTAGTTTTTCTACATACAATAAGTAAACTAGTGAGTAGTGGCTGTGTGTGGTGGTTGGAAGCGAACAAACCTTCTTATTTCCAGAAAGATTATTTTCTAGTTTTAATAGAAGAAGGCGGATATCTTCTTATTTTAAAAGTCAAGTATGACTTGTATGAGTAACTGTTAAAAAAATATCGATATCTATATTATTTATTGTTATAGTTTTTATAATAGGTTATGCAGGTAACATACCTACATAAGTGAATTACAAGATTTAGAAGTCTGTGACACGGAACTCAACGATTGATGCTAACAATAATTGCGAATAGACGTTATGTTATGACGTCAGATGGCCGTTAACGGTTAGATTTGAAGATTTTACGTTTTAGTGCTCTTAGCAACCGAAACTTCGCTTTTGTGTAATCAAGTTCTTGTTTTTCTATTTACACTTAATTAAGAAACTTGCAAAAATGGCGATTGGGCAGTCTTTAGGTTAGGGCTGTTGTTATTACCATGACCTCTGATCCTCCTTTCAAAAAGTTTTAATGTCACTTACATTAAAGATTTCTTCCAGACGTAAAATACGTTACGTATACGTCATTAGTATATTTCATTTTACTGTTAAGAATGATCGCATCTCAGTTCGGTTTATGTTCTATATGTCAAAGTACGAAACTGTCTGCATGTCTATTTCTGCAGATTGTGAGATTTGAAACTTGTATTTGCCATCAAGCGAATTCTGGCCTAATTTTCAAATACTTGTTAGAGTAACAGTAATAAATTGATAAATCTATGAATTAAAAAACCCGTCTTTTCTAATCTCGTAAGTATAATAGTGCTATTTCACATGCGTTTCCTGAAGTTATTTCCTAACTGTCTAGTTATGTTATTCATATAATTCCCAACATGTGAGTCCAAGAATGTGCGAGACTCGCGACTTGCTTAGTATTCGCTTTAAATATTCCAAGTCAAGAAATAACGGTATTAGGCGTTTCCTGATAAATTAATATTTACTGTCCTAACTCGTTATTGGAGATATAGTTTCTATGTACATGCAGAGGTCACCGTCCTTTTCAAGGCTTTTGTCTAGATCACCACCTTAAAAATTTAACATCAATTATTTTAACGATCTATTCGTATCTTTACAGATAAATGTTCTTACCTGCAGAAAATTGTTTTAATAAATGAGCTCCACTAATTACCTGCATGAGCTAACAATCCATTGTTTGTTGCTGTCATTTAAAGATTTTTTATTTAATAATTACATAATCTTCAACGTTACCATTGTAAGTATATATTTCGAGAAATTGATATGATATCATTGTTTGTAGCAGATTTTGGAGTTTCAAGCTGAGATTGAATACACAATACACAGGTAAAAAGGACACTGGTAACCTCGATTTGCTGCAGTACATACTACCTGCATATATTTTCGAAGTTTGTATAAAAAAAATATGCCAGTTAATATACCATCGCCGGAACGGTGTCACGGTCAGACCTTCAGCTAGCTTGGAATGCATGTACGAACAGTCGTATATTTTATTCATATTACACAAGACGAGGTGGACTGCCATTTTATATGCAACATCTTTCAGGTCAACGTATACTTAAATGTAATTCCGTGTATGCATAAAAAAAGAGGTTAGACAAGTTACGTCTTTCTGGCTATATAAATAAAGCTGAAGCTTTTATGTGACTTTAAACGTGGTAACTAAAGGTCATATAAGGCAATTTTATAGTATCTTTTGCATAGTAACAGGCCAGTATACATATTTAGGGTAAAAGAAAGAGGTAACTTGATAATATTTTGAAAAATCAATGGTAGGGTGTCACTAGTTTTTTATATAATTATGGCACTAAAACAACTAATAGTTAAAGAATAATATAATGGAAAAGTTTGAAAATATCTCGTTACTTTTTCAATAAGAAGTCAAACTTTATTTGTCTAATCATAAAACGAACTTTGTGTGGTACAACTCTATTAAATATCATATTTTGCTTAACAAGGATAGTGAAGATAGCAATAGGTACCATAAAAAAGGCAATATCGATTTTACTAAACTTTTTTTTTCTCTATTTATACACATTCTTTACTTGCAGGAATCTACAGGATTTGGACTTTTTTCATATTTTTAAATAGTTTCGTTCTTTATTTCAGGTACAGATGTGTGCCCTATGAAATCTGTAGTGAGGCGCATTGGACAGCAACTGTTTAACGCGCTCAACACTAAAGGACTTGCGGTGTTGGTTAACCATGGCATTGCTGATGAGAAAGTAAGCATTACTATCTATAGTTCTAATGAAAAGATGCAAATAAGATTGTTTCAGAAACCCTCAACTGTTAAAACTTCTAAAATGTGGAAGTACTCCTCACAAGGTCATTGTGGTAGAGGCCAGCTTAGACATGTATGAGCCGGCTTGATTAGTGCGATACCGCCGGATTTCTAAGTGGCCGCTCACAGAAATCCGGTTGTAACTAAACGCATGCATTGAACTTCACCGAAATAAGTGAGGTTTCCAGAGGCCTAACTCCCCTTAAATAGAAAAAAAAAATATTGTAATAACAAACCTCAAGTGCGCTCTGCACTCAGATTAGGATGTTTTGGCTTACGAAATCCTGCAAGTAAGGTGCTGCAACACGCAGTCTTCACAGTAAGTGTTAACCAATGCAATCGAAAACTGAAGTAATACATAGTAGAAAACATTATCATCGTTTAAAGTATTTACTTTAAACAATAATATGATATTTCAAGCTAAGTTACAGGGTATTATGATATTACGGTGTGACAAACGTGCTATGATAATATCAGTTTGTAAATATTTTGTCGAAGTGGACTTCACTCGCAACAAAATTGTAGCATTACAATTTTAAATGTGCAATCCTGTAGAAATTATACGTTTACCCCTTTGCTATGTAATATGGTATACTTTTGAACACGCATGCAACCAAAACGATGCGAACACAGCAGGATCAGAATCAGAAAAACCATTCGCGTAAATAATGAGCAATGTACACACTAATAAGTACGAGTACAGTACCAAGAACGTAGGTACTAATTTAATTTTTGGTAGCGTTTCCTATTCGGAAGACGTTACCTACAATAGTTTATATCCTTTCACTACATTACATGCAAGGTTTCATATAGTTATTGTAAAACTTACAAAATAGTAGATTATTTCGTATTTTAAATAAAATATATATTAATATAAGAAGAGTGAAGGCAAATATACGCGACACGACGATACCTCTACGTAATTCTTAGGTCTATTTAATATGGAATATGGCATATCTTATCATTTGATCTTGACAAGTTGACACAATGATTTGATCAAGGCTACTCATTTTAAGTTCGTAGTATTTCACATTGACAAAAAGAGAACAACCAAACATTTTCAAGCAAAACTACAATCTAAGGTCACAATGGTGTAAAAGGACAAGTGCTCTTTTTCATAACAATGTTGCAATTCCTTTTATTGAGCCAAGAGGCAAGTATCTGCATACCCTTAACACAACGAAGAATTATTTCCCCAAACGGAAAAAAAAAATTACAGTTTGCTCCCGAAATTCGGCTTATTTTCGGAGCAGTAAGTATGGGTATTCCTGGTTTTAACTGCCTCCTCATGATTGGCTTTCCTCGCTTGAATCTTGAATTACAAATGAAACACGGCATAATAACTAATCATAAATTTAATTGCTAAGTTCGCGGTCGCAAAAGTTCTATATGTGGTGTATTGGGGTTCTTTTGACCTCGGCTTTTTTAATAGTTAGTTGGTAGACAAGCATATAATATACCTTATCTCCAGGCATTGAACATTATTTTATTTTTTCATTGTTATCTAGATAGAAGTGCCTTTTTACCTAGAACAACACAAGAGGCAGTTAATTAGCATTACATAGTGTTCTAATTTATATACTTTCTGTTTTTCAGTTGAAAGCTGTGTACAGTGACTTGGATAACTTCTGTGCTCTGCCCGAGGGTTGTCAGGCGCAGTACTTGATAAACCCTGTGAACAACCATGGCTACGTCAAACCGGGAATGGAACAATTTGATACCACAGCGAAGGTAAGTTACGTCGCCAAAACTTGCCTTTGCCTTTGATTTAGGTAAGTTTTTGACGTTTTTGTTGTTTTCATCGTATATTGCTATGTATAGGTAATTTAATAGTATCAGCAAATCCATTACGGTTATTCTTTTTACTATTATAATAAGTATGTAGGTACTTATCCTATAACTATATCAATCTGGTTATTATGTCTATTCCTGTAGCACTAACAACGTAATGCAAAATTTTATAATTATTAGTTCACTAGTTAGTCAGGAAAAGCATGACAATCTTTATTAATAATATTATTTAGGATTAGGACAGGCGTGGAATCCTAAACACCTTGTAATCTTTGTAGCTGAACAACAAAGGGAACGCCAAGTTTAAAATTGGATTAATATTGTTTCTAAATCAACGTCGAATTTCAAAGGTAGGAAGGAAGGATCAATGGAGAAAAAAAATAATGAATTAATGAATTAAGCCCTTCGAAATAAATTAATGAATTAAGCCGTCTCGTTCCGACAATGAATGTGCAATGTAGTTACAGAACTGTTGTCTCCAGGAACTTCGTCACTCGTTCAACATTACTTCGTTGTCTGCCGCGTCGATGCCGGCGCAGGAGGAGGTGCCCGAGTTCTCGAAGCATGCCATCCCGCTTGCCCAAGACCTCACTAATCTGTCCCGAGTTGTACTGCAGGCTCTGGCTTATGCTATCGGTGAGTATATCCTAAAAAGATTCAACGTTTATTGTAGAATTAAGTTGCCACGTTTGTTGATATGAAGCTGGCTTGAATCTCGGGCCTCCCACGAAGACGTTCTCTTATAATAACTGTAGTAATCAATAGCTATTTCTACTTACACATTCTGCCGATTACAATTGAGTACCATTTACGTAATAGGGGGCAAGATTATTGCTGTCATCCGGGGACTTTTGGGATAGCGAACAAATATCTTATTTTTTTCTATATATGAACTATTTAGTAGAGTCGTCAGATGCAAAAAAAAACATATTTGTGCACCATTTTATTTTGTATTGTATGATTTCTTTCAGGCGTAGCTCCTACAGCTTTATTGGCGTCGCACTCAGGCATGCTGAATGCCGATGGAAGGAACCCGTCGACAATGCGCCTGCTGTACTATCCGCCCGTTCCGCCAGAAGACGAAGGCTACTGTTGCCAGGCTGATGCTGTCCACTACACTCGGTGTGGCGCTCATGCTGATTTCGGCACCTTTACCTTGTTAGCCCAGGATTCTGAAGGCGGACTTGAGGTGAGAATAATAGTGACTAAGGACACTTACTAATATAGACATGATTCCTATATACGTATGTACATACATATGTTATTAATGATAATGTTGAGTTTTCAAGGGTTGTATATTGAGAGTAATTGAGAACAATTAAGTTTCAAACAGTTAAGAGACCAACTTTAAAAGTTAGTGAAGAACTTTATAGTACAAAAACGAAACTTTTCCTTTTGATTAATACCAACATTATAGGATTTATCACCGTGTCCTGTTATTTGAAAAAAAAAAACGAACCACATATTTTCATTTTAAAAATAAGTTTAAGTAAATTTATACTTCATAAAGTTATCACATACAAACTATTTATTTAAATAACTCATTTGATAAATAATAGACACACAACATTTTAATTTCAACTTTTGGTTTATGGCATTACATCAAAACATCATGATGCGTAAAAAATGATACCAGCTAATATGAAATATTCATTTTTTATGGTAGATTTTTTAGTGAAACTAATTAAAATAAGCTTTGTTTAGCCGAGGCTTAGTGTAGATATAGGATAGTCAAATGGATTAGATGTCTTGAATAGCAGTGTTAATATTACGTATTAATGGTCCTGAGAGATAGAGAGTATGTGCCCCTGTTTTTGTTGTTTACACTTTACGTTAATTTTTGAAGTGAAATCTTCTTCAGGCGCGTTGAGCACTTTTTGGGTAAACAAAGCCATTGTCAATTTGCCACGCTTTCCATGAGCTATATGTATACTGTTTATAATCTAATAGCTCGACTATACAATTCACAAGTTACTTAGTTTTCATTTCTATCGGCAGTCCCCAAAGACTGCCCGTATATATACATATATATATATATATATTTTTTTTGTTATGTAAGTATATAATGTTTTTTGTTGTTGTTTGTATTGTTATCATTCATAATTCTAATATGTCTCAGCAAAGGTATGGGGAAGTTGCTGTCATATATAGTAGACAAATCAGTTTATTAAGGTTTGCATTACACCAGTACATTTACCTTTTAAACTTTAAAAGAGACTTCAGTGCGCCTATCTTGATATTGTAATAAGCTGTATTTTTCATGTTTAAGATTTCGAGAGGCATGCCCTTCTTCCTTTAGAAACAAATCTGTTAAAAATACCGATATAATCATTTCTGGTTACTTTATTTTGAGATTGATATGCCAAATGCAAAATAAATAAAAAAAAGCAGCGTGAAAATCTGAAAATCATCATAAGGATAATTTGTACTTTACATGCGTCGTGGTCATAAAACCGTGTAAATTAATATATTTGTACAGAAACTTGGGGGATGGGAGTTTTACTAACGTAAGTGACAGGGGATAGTACAATCATATTACAAACGGAACACATTGGTAGTTCTAGGTGTTTAACAGTCTAATAGATCTATTTTTACTGATAAATTTAAAAGAAGTAGAGGTCGCACAGAGTTAGAAATTTGACCTAGTAAATTCTTAATAAAACAAGGTTTCTTTGAAGGCAATAAAATAGTTTCAGTTATAGCACTTAGCCTCGTCAATAGAGCAAACAAATAAAAATAAAATATAAACTATCATACAACATCTAACTAACAAAGAAGAATGACGTTCCTTACTAAACTGTTTTGTTTGGACCTATTTATATAAAGTTTTTTTTTTAATTTCAGGTAAAGCTCAATGGTAGCGACAAGTGGCAGAAGGTCGGCCATCTTCCTGGCGCCATACTCGTACAGGCAGGCGAGTTTCTCGCTGCTTGGACTGCTAATCTTTTTCCGGCACTAGTTAGTATACTCATAATTATTTTTAAGAAATTATTATAAACAAAAATAATTCAACGCCCAATTGGTCGTTTGAAACGCCCCTACCTTTCCCTTCTTGGATATAGGCGTGAGTGTATGTATATATGTGACAATCATTGTTTTTTCATGAAACTGGGTTCACCAGAATGTTGTATATTTTGTAATTAATCGAATATTACAGTCAAATACTCCGTTTTTGTTACAGACTTTTATGTTATTAAAATGAGTAATCAAAATTAAGCTTTTCCCCCTCCCGCCCCTCGTATGAATAAAACGCGCTGTAAGACATTAACGATACAGAAAGCATTTATTTATTTATTTAGACAACCAACAAGAACATACACCTTAAAAGCTAAGAGTTACAAAGCCAGTGGTATAAAAGCATTTGTGCTGCCTTAATTATTGCCACGGAATAATTAAGGCAGCACAAATGAAAAATCCACAGAAAACAAAATAAATAGAGGCAGTTGAGCGAATAAGGCTTCAATAAGGCAACAAATATAATACAGATTAAATGCTATTTAACAAGATGTCTTAAAAATCAATTATGAACTGCATCCTTGGTGTTTAGGAATCGAAGTACGAATATTTATAAGATAATCAAACGGTAATCCCTTTAAAGGACTATCATTAACCAACGCCTTTAGTTAAACTGACAGCAAAAGAATCTATTGTGTAATCAACGCCTAAAGAATTACTACAACAAACAATGGTTTTTGCTTTATTACTACTATATGTTTTAAGTCTTTTGTAAATCTTGTCTCGACAGGTACATCGCGTAGTTGTTCCGTCAGGTGCCTACGCCCGCGCCCGCGGTCGTCACTGTGTGGCATTCTTCTGCCACCCAGACAACGAGGCAGTGTTGCCAGCATTGCCACTACGCGCCGCAGCTGTGCCCACGCCCCCTACCTTCACCCCGCACACGCACCTCACCCTGCACCACCGTCTGCTGAACGCTGCCCATCATCTACAAAAGAGATTTAGAGAGACGTACGCATGACTAGCACATCGAGGTGGCGGTAAACATAGGTTAACGCACTTTCACTAAACTTACGGTTAAATACATCAAAAACCAAACTTAAGTGACAGAAAAGCGATCATTAGGTAATTTGTTACTCTTTATTATCAAGTTTATGAATCCGTCTTCTTATTTCAAGTTTTGGAGGAAAATTACAAAGTGCTGTTTTTCGCAGAATGAAGGCATTAATTAACCCTTAATTTTATAACTTTACGCTAGCTTTTTATTGATTAGCAAATAATTATACACACTCAATTACATAATTACTAAAGTGCTTAGTGACAAATGTACCTTTGTACTTCTTCCTGGTTGGTGGATAAATATTATTCATACTTTGGTGAAATTAAACTTAACGGAATTTCTACCTTCTGAATTCTACGGCTATTGATGCTTGTGACTGTTACTCAACATAAAAATTAACTATACAAAAATGTTCTCTACTAAAATGAAAAAAATAATGGGATATTTGCTATGTTGAACTAAAAGTTTTTTTTGTAAACAACATACTGCTTAAAGTACATATACATATTATAAGTGACAGGTACCGACAAGATACCTGCTATTTGCAATTTGAAATATTAAATGACACTACTCAATTTATAAAAATGGACAGTATTTTGTAGAGGGTAACAGCTAGAATTCAGGAATGCTTAAAAATACATAATGCTTTTTTTTATTTAAATCCTTAGAAGTCTAGGAAACAGTCACTATTCTGTGTGTGCTGTTCAATGTGCATTGAAATTTACAACTGACAAGTCTCTAAATAATATATATTTACATTCTTAATTTTAGTGTCGCTGCGTGTGCCTAGTTATTAAAAGGGTTCAGAATGCACCCTTCTTATTGCAGACTGACATGACTTTATTGATATGTAGTAAAATTTACTTTAAAATTGTAATTAAGCTTTACAACATAAAGCGGGCCAACTGTATCTTGCCTATTGGAGAAACAACGATACAAGTCGTTTTTCAAAGACTTATTAATTCATTCCCGTTCATGCATTTTAGCATAACATTATAATTTCAACGCACATAATATTTACATATATCATGGCTTTTTTATATTATTAGCAACTAGCAACGTGTAGAAATATATCTATAGTATTTTGCTTTTATTATTATTATAAAAACTGTTAATTATCGTGTGCTTTCTATATTGTTTTATAATTAAGTATTTTCATAGTTTTCTTTTGTATTTATTTTATACACTGTCAGTTTCACGACTACTTATTAGAATTTTATTAAGTAGTTCGTTTGATAACTTTGTAGCTCAATTTATATTTGTACTTAAGTATACGATAATATTGTGTTCGAACATCGAAATTATAATTTACTTAATAAATAAATATAAATGCGTGTCTAATTGTAACAATGACAAATGAAGTACTTAAAGACCACAGTCCGTGAATACTTAAAACCTACTTTTATACTAGAATTGATTGAGTATTTTGCGAAGGTATTATTTTTGTTTTATTTGTAGAAAGTTTGTGTGTCCCAATAATTTTAGTTAAATAAATAAATTACGCTGCTGTTACCGGCAACGGTAGAAGTAAGTGTTTTGTAGACATCCCAAACTTAAAACTCTTTAACGGTTTAAATTAATAGTGTATTTAATTATGTATGTTTTAAATAAATGTATTCAATACAATAATACTATATACCCAGTATCTAATACAAGAAAAAAATTTAAATATCTTAATCGCCTAAAAAGTATAAATTGACAACATACATTTCTTGCAATACTTTCATTTACTTACTAGGCTTCTGTAGGGTTCATAGTTAGGCTACAGATGAATCGTGCCCAAATTCATAATTCGACTAGTTGAGAGGTATTCAAATAGCTGTTATCATATTAATAATTAGCTAGATAATTCTAAATGCTGATAAAATATGTCAGAGTGGGCTTGACTTAAAAGAATGTAAAGATTTATATAAAATTCATTATTAATTTAAGCCGAGAGCGACAAATTGCTTTCAAATTCTTTTAATTTTACCCTTTTCCCTAATAAAAATCCTACATGATAACGAAACATAAACAATTAGCCAATGTTTTAATGTCTATCTTAAATATAAGTAGCTTATTAAAATATTAATTTTAATAACTTTATTACAATGACTGACAAAGCTATGCTAATGAGATTGTATTAAGAACTAGGCCTTGTGAAGAACTATGTAAAACCGTGCATTACCTCTGTCACTTGTCGGAAATGACGGCTGACACGAACTACGTTATGAAGCAGAGAAATAAAGTGGATTGATGATTAAGGTAAACATTATATTGTTTTATTTCATCATGAACCGCTTTTTATCCTTTTAAATACGTACATCACGCCTACATCCTCGAAAGGCAGAAGCGCATCAATCGCTCAATTTTTGCTAACCATAATATAATTTAGTCCCACGTAACAAGCGTATTTCTGCCAACCGGGCACATGTTATGTTTACCCTGTCATTGACTTATACTAAAGCACAATTAACGCAACTTCAATAGTTGTCGTAGGAAAAATAGCAGGCTCTTACTGTAATAACATATGAAAAGAACAACCAACAGCAACAGGACAGCATTACAACCTTGCTCTCTATTCTTTACCATACTACCATTATAAAGAAGATTCAAAGAACACCTCACATGTCGAGTTCCATTGAACTATCTTGGCTCGAAGGCGTGAAAATCAAACATCTTACATATGTATATATAAAATATAGAAAACATAACCCTCCTACTTGCGCAGTAAAAACTGTATTTTTTTTTCACTTAGTGCGCAAGGAGGCATTTAACCATCCGACTAGTTAATTAACAATTTACAGTTGTTAGGTCGGAGTCCCGAAAGAAATATCTCTTGTTTAACACACCTCATGATCCTGCTGAAGGACAAGCATCGTGTTTGCAACAAAGGTTTTCTATCGAAGTTGACATCTCACGGACTGCTATTATCGTTCCCAACATTATTTATTAAAGGATGTGATGCATCATTATCAGGTATTATTGTAAGGACGTTAGTATAGCAGGTGAAGGTCTTTTTTGCAGTAGCTCCAGAATACCAAGATTGTGGTTGTACAGAACATCATTCATGTTCATTGTGATTGATATTTCAGCTTACATATATACAGTAATTATAAATAAATAAAAAAAATATTGAAGTCTTTCGGTTCCCTGATTAGTGTTAAAAGTTTGACGTGTTTTTTGTTTAGAATTTTAATCATGTTTTTTAGGTACCATGAATCCTCTTCATTAAAGTTTAAACGATGCAGTCAGTTTTAGCTGGCTGTATTATTCAATATAACCATTTTAAGTAATATATAGGCTCCGATATTATATAAATATGCTTACAAGAGTTTCGAGCATGATCTAAGGCCAACAAATCTTGGTCTGCTGGTTGTCATAAAACACACATATATAATCACGCCTGTATCACTGAAATTACAGGCAGAGGTGTGTTAAAGATGTGGTATCTTATCTTTCGTTAACCGAAAGTTTAAAAATTAGGAAAATTCAGAGATTCAGAAAATTGTAATGGCCAGAATTACTCCTCATAACATTTAATAGAAAAGAAAACTGTCTAATTGTCCTAAATATCTTCCATTATTATGGAATGGCGATCTTATTAACAGGTGCGGTCTGCAGAATATAGCGTTCTTTAGTTTTTGAATTGGCGACATTGAACCAGTACTGAACCTCGACTTGTCAACTATCTAAGGTTCAATATTATTTTATAAGGTTCCTTATGATCATCATCATCAACCACTCAACGTCCACTGCTGGTTCTTATCGCAACTGTGTTCTTATTAAGTTTATATAGAAATTGTGTAATGTAATAAATTGGTGGGTTTCATGGTATGTCAGTTAAGGAGGCATTCGCGGTTTGCCTACGTAATTAGAAAATGTAATAAAATACTTTCAAAATACCTTTCACAATCCGCATTTCATTGCATTTTAATATGCAATGCAATGCAATCAAAAAGATTTTTCCTGGTAACAGTATTTATCACAAGACTAGGTAATTGGAATGCAATAAAATAACCAGACCGCCATCTTGGGCCATCTGCAATATTAGATTCAGAATGACGTGACTTAGCTATGGTGAGTTTTATAACAGCGATATTATTGTCATCCAAATTAAACGTAGGTATAAGCAAAAATTCATCTCAATTGGTTGAGAATAACTTTGTAAGATTTGACCTAAACATACCTACGAACTTTTATACAAACATTGCAAGTTATATGTCGGTTGAACAACTGCCTAATTATAGTGTAACATTACAAAACAAACATTTTAATCAACGATTGTAGACAATTGACGTGCCCCACGGTTTTATTTTAGTCTAGTCTATGCATATGTTTATAATTCCCACGACTGTATCTATTTTATTATTTTTTGGTTTTTAGTACATTTATCTTAAACATTGCAATGTATGTTTAACATAAAACCGTTTAACTTAAAAAGTTTTTTTACCTATTTTTATTTTCTAGTTTTTAGTTTTTTTTATATTTTTTTTACCATTTTGTTCCCACGAGTAATGGACATTTAAACGGTCGACCCCCCCAGAGGTCCAATAAAGCGGCAAGGCTATGTACAACAAGATGCGCCTGAGTCTTGAGGGGAAAACGCTAACGACATATCATTTTTATCCACCCTAATGCCATACAGTTCTCGGCGCGTTTTAACCTTTCACCTTAACTTGGGTGGTGTACCGCTAACGACGTATCATTTTTAGCCACCCTAACGCCACACAGTCCTCAACACGATACAAAATCTTGACTTGGATGGTGGATTCAGGCTGGATTAATCAGATACCTAAATTACAGATTCAATTTCTAAATTTAAATCTTATTATTATACGCCATTTGGTGGCTGCGCCCATCTTAAATATTGAGGTTGTATAGTACACTGTATTCTTCTTGTCAAGCCCTTTTATTTGATACCCATATTGGTAGGATTGATAAAAAATTGTTATCAGCCATTTGGTAGCGGCGGCCATCTTAGATTTCAATTTTGCATAGTAAATTGTATTCTCCTTGTTGAGACCTATCATTTGATACCCATGTTGATGGGATTGATATAACCTAAGTTATCCGCCATTTTGTAGAGGCCGCCATCTTGGATTTTAATTTTATATAGTACATTGTATTATACTGGTTGAGCACTTTCATTTGATACCCATATTGATGGGATCGATAAAACCTACGTTATCCGCCATTTTGTAGCGGCCGCCATCTTGGATTTCAATTTTTTATAGTTTATTGTATTCTGCTTGTTGAGCCCTTTCATTTGATACCCATATTGATGGGATTAATAAAACATAAATTATCCGCCATTTTGTAGCGGTGGCCATCTTGAATTTATAATGATAATGAATAAACATAATTGTATTGTCACCAAAATCCAAAGTGTATACAAAATTTCAGATTAATCGGTTGACAGGAAGAGGGTGAAATTTGAATTACTAAATTTGACCCAAGAATAATAAATAAAACAAACGGGGTGAGCTAAATAAAACCGTTTAAAAAACCGTTTAAAAATCCCAATGCACCCAAGATTCTGCAGCTATCTGCTTTTTTGATGAAATTAATTTTAAATCAATGTTGAGGGAGTATGCAATGGATTAGGAAATGATGAAACGAATAGAAAACAAAATGGTTGCCAGCTCTCAGACAGCCGCAACGTTAGATTTGCTATAGAAAAAAAATAGGTGTAAGCAGGTATATTATTGTTAATTATTAACAACCATCTGTTTTTTTTTACTTTAATTCAAAATTAAAGTTTTTTATTTCCTGTTTACGATAATCCATGGTTGCCAATTAAATAAAAATTATAAAATTTGTATAAAAAAAAAATATTTTTACTTTGTCATATAGGTATGCGTGATAGTTACAATGGGTCGGGGAAAAGTCTTTTCTTATTTTGTATGTATAAAATTGAATAAAAAAATCTTTGGTTCTACTGTTTGTATCTGGCCGGTTTTAACATCGATAAATATAGGATGTTAAGAAAAAGAAAAACAATAAATAAAAAAACTTTCAATACCCGACATTTTTCAATTGATTTACTGTCCGCCAAAGTGACTGAATCTAACGAAGAAATTCGATATATGTATATTGAAGTTTTATTACTGTGGAGGAACGGGTGTTATGAATATATTCATTCCGTCAAACCAGGCGAGTTGATCATGCCCGATGGGCCGCGGTCCAAAGT
This sequence comes from Tyria jacobaeae, assembly GCA_947561695.1. Classification (NCBI taxonomy): domain Eukaryota; kingdom Metazoa; phylum Arthropoda; class Insecta; order Lepidoptera; family Erebidae; genus Tyria; species Tyria jacobaeae. The sequence goes on along the minus strand of OX387208.1, from coordinate 8,475,556 downwards.
TAGGAAGTCTTATATAATTATATTCGATTCGGCGCGAGAACTTTATTATCGTGATTCAGGACCGTATATAATATATACATATATATAATATAAGTATGGCGAGGTATATATACTAATCAATGTAGTAAATATCCACGTGTAAGATGTAAGATAACGTCGAAGGAAAGATTCGTCGGTGAATAGCAAAAATAGACAGACAACCCTTTTCAACTACTTCAAAAAAGGGAAGGTTCTCAAAATTTGTGAACTGCTTTCAAAAAACTTTTTAAGTGTTCCATTTCATTTTGAAGAAAATATTCCACAATTTTACGATCATCATTCGTGAATCAATTTTAATAATTATTTTTTTAATGGTATGGTTGCACTTGAGTTTGGGCAATTCGAAGACAATATGCTACCTGTAAGTTGGAAAATCAAGGTTTGAAGGACATATGCTACACAATATCTTCGCCATTTCAGAATCCATTTTATGATATGTATTTCTTTTAATGTATATATTTTTATAAAGGAATTGCTTGTAAACAAGGTTGGTGCGGTTTAAATTAGAAGAAAATATGGTATCAATCTAAAATATTAATTACGGATGAAAAATACAACCTCTTACACTTTATCATAAGCGTAAAGAAGATGGTATATGGTTTTCTAATGGAGTTATAGAAACATAGAATTTCATTTGCTTACGGAACACGTGGTATGCGAGAAAGAAATCGACATACATACATACTTGCTTGCTTTACTTATATGCTTGTCAAAGATTCAATACAATGCAAACTTTAAGTTTAGTATCGTTTATATTTTGTAAATGATAAAAGAACGAATATAAATTGTCTCCTTGGTTATTAGCATCTCATATATGTACGGTTTTTTTCCATCCAGATCTAATAGCATGTATGAATAAACAAGGAAGTTCTAAACTACATGATAGATACTGTCAAATACATGTTTTTGAAGCATGGAACTCAATATCTTGATAGATCAGTACATAATATTCAATCATTATCTAATCAATCATACGTGAGGTACCTATTGTAAAGATTCGCCCACGATCTGTCTGGCGCTGATAAAAAACCGTTTTGATACTGAAGGCTTACCTAAGTTTGATTTTGTAACATGTATCAGGTGATGTTGTTGGAACTGTCGTTTATTTTCTTGTCTTAAGTAACTATGCAAATAGATTTTTAGCTGTTACGTTTAACATGCCTATGACGGGAGAAGAATCAAACTGGGCTATCCTGTCCATATGCATACAAAGTATATACTTTTAGCGAAAATAAAAAAAGTGTTCAATAGGTAAATATTTTTTTATTAAATCTCAAAATACTCTCCACTAGACTCTATACAAACTTTCATGCGTCTGAACCAGTTTTCGAAACACTTTTTCCAGTCCACCACAGACACCTCGTTTACAGCCTGCTCGAACGCTAATAGCGCATCTTCTGGCGACGAAATTATATCCCTTTGAGTTGATTTTTAATTTTCGGGAATAAAAAGAAGTCACACGGTGCTAGGTCAGGGCTGTAAGTAGGGTGACCCAGAAGTTTGACAGGCGTGCGTGTTTTGAGCGCGGTGTGCGCCCTGTGTTTGGTCGCTTATTGCTCACAACAGAGGAAACTTCTGAAAAGCATTTGGTAGTATACTATTCGCGTTGTATGCTTCTTTGGTTCCGTAAAGGGACACACAGGGAGGTATTGACACCAAGTAGCCAGTCAAATTGAAAAAGCTTGCGATCAAAATTTTTCCCCCTCTTCTAGATCGCTTCACTTTGGTAGGCGTTGATTTGTTTTGAAACACCCAAACCGTCGACTGGCGCTTCGTTTCTGGATCGTATTGATAAATCCAGAACTCATCACCTGTAATGATGTCGTAAACACGCTGAGACGAGCCTGCTTTCAATTTGCGCGAAGATGTACGTGTAGAATCTCGTGAAGGCTTCCCGATCCAATCTGCAGTATGTGTTGTATCTCCTGAGTATTTTCCAACACATGGATTATTTTAAATGTTCATCAATAATTGAAAAATGACAACAATGGTATGGCACCTAGAAGAAGAAGCGAGTCTGACACAAGGTTTCCGTAAGGAAATAAACTTCTATGCATCTAATTACAAGTATAATCAACCATTAAATATGTAAATACTTAACTTACACAGCGCCAATCGTGATAAATTAAAATGAGCTGTATGGTTCATCCTTTAATTATTCAGCTTAGAGGTGGGAATACTTACTCCTAATTAAAAGGACCAACCTTAAATAAAATCAATTTGGGGCATGCCACAATTGTGGCGATAAGACCCATCATGGAAGATTGGCCTGAGAGGCGACATGGTGCTCTCTCCTATCGGCTAGTGCAGGTACTCACCGGACACGGATATTTCGGTAACTACCTGTATCGCATAGGCCGGGAGCCAACAACTGCGGGAGCTGTCACAAGGATACCGCACTCTGGGTGCAGCAGCGTGCCGACCTCGTAGCAGCTATTGGTGTGGGTAGCCTCTCGCTGGAGACCATGGGGTTATTGCTATGGTCCAGAGCGAGAGTGCATAAGATTCAGCTCCCCGTAAATGAGCTCCGGCCTCCATGAGCGCTGGCCTGAGGGCGACAGACTGGGCTACCTATCGCCCTAGCAGAAGCAGGCCCAAGACGGTGGCACGACGTGTTCCACGCGCGCCCGACTAAATATTAGAAGGGAGGGGGAACCCCCACGCTTCATATTGGCGTCGCCTTGCTCAAAAGGCGGAGAGGTCTTCCGGGGTACACAGGGACTTCCTTTCTAGGGTACACCTGAGGCCCCGGCAATAAGACCCATTGACGGAACACTGTGTGGTTTTAGTCGGTTCGAAACATTTGATATTGAACTACATAAAGCCGCCTAGACTTAAGGCCGTAAGGAAGAAACACATTTACATACAAACGCACGAAAAACCTAACCCTCCCAATTGCACATTCAGGTAATCGACCCTCGGAAGAGTTTCCACATTTTTTTTCCGAAAACAAATTAAGTTGACTGTTGTCTCCCATAACATATCTTCATAATTGACATCTTATTCGCCCGTAAACATATAAATATATTTTTAAGTTTCAGAATATTCTTTGAATTGTGACTTGTAAATTAGTCTTAAATGGTCTTATCTTTTGATTGCATTGACTAGAAGCTTGTTTTTTGACAGTATCAAGGCCGGTCGCTTATAGATTCTAAAGCAAGTACATAAATATATTTGATGTTAATTACAAATTGATATCTCTACGATGGACAACGGAGTGATCCTATAAGGTTACTTTTTAAACGACGAATTTTTGCCTGCAATACCGATTTATAATATGGGCACTTTTTTAATCCATATAATTATGTAAAACCCTATACATTTGATATAACGAATAAGGAGTTTATTTAAATTTACAGTTGTACTGTGTGTGAAGTCTGGTACCGTCGCGGCTGGACGACTACTCCTTGAGAAAGGTCTCCTGTCGGGATCGAAACTAGTCGGAAATCCACGAAATACTCACTTGAGTAAAAGCGTATATTTAAATAAATATGAATGTAACTCACGGAAGAAGAAGTTACCTGACTACGACACGTCAATCTTAGCAGCATAATCTAACGTGGTCTTGTCAATTCTTGTCACCGTTCGTCGAGAGAAGATGTATTATCGGATAGACGTAGCACGTTATCATACGAAATATACCTGAATTTGTCAGCCGTCGGGCATCAAGACGTCATGGGTTGTGCACGCTCGAATCTCTAGGTAGGTATAATATAAATATGAAGATTAGACTGAAGTGAGTCTAAAATCTCGATATCAGTACGATTAGATGTCTGAGTGCAGCGGCAACATCAGTTACTATTGTAGCAGTTTAATGTAATTGATATAAATATTATCACATTGTTGCCCATTGCATACTCATACTTTTTCATTGTATAAGATTTGCTGTTCTAGTTCTTCAAATTAGACCAAACATTTGAATTTCAAAAGGGATCTAATATATATAATAATATATAATATAATAATAAGTCTACCGGTAATAGTCTACTTAACATGTATCTAAAGAGTGGGAACTTGGTATGCTGTTTTCCCACTTCTTTACCACCAGTTAAGTCATAATATAGAATTTTCATCTACATATATTTTAATTATACGAATAAACGATTAATCTGAGTCGTCGGTCCATGTCTTGCGGTGTTCCACAGGGATCTGTCCTTGAACCGCTCCTGTGAAACATGGGGTACGACTGGGCCCTTCGAGGTGACTTCCCCCCGGGCTGGGCGTTATCTGTTACACTGATAACACTTTGGTCACGGCTCGGGGGGGTGAACTTTCAGGAGGCGGTGCGTTTGGCCACCAGAAGAGCCTCACTGGTGGTTAGGTGCATCAAGGCGCTGGGCCTGCGGGTGGCCCTGGACAAGACGGAGACCCTTCTATTTCATAGGCCCCGTTGGCACCTTCATCATGGTCAGCTCGGTTCTCGTACCGGTTCGGGCCCACATAAGATATTTTCGGCAGCTTGCTCCAAAACTGATCGGCGCTGCGTCCGCTCTTGAGCAGCTTTTGCCTAACTGGGGAGGACCCAGCGTCGCAACAAGACGGCTGTACACGGGGGTTGTCCGGTCAATGGCACTATACGGTGCACCGGTGTGGGCGGAGGCTCTGACCGCCCAGAATACGCCTCTGGCATCCTCAGGTGGTTAGAGCCACACGCGGTTACCGCACTGTATCCACGGAAGCGGCATGTGCATTGGCCGGAACACCCCCGTGGGATTTGGAGGCAGAAGTGCTGCCGAATTTTATCGGCGAACGGCTGACGGTATGAAGAGGTACGCGAGTGGCGTGAGGCCGCTCGGCGAGCCACAATGGTTACTTGGTCGTCCCGGCTGGAGGATCCGCGTGCTGGCTTTGCCGCCGTGGAGGCGCTCCAGCCGGTCATCGTCGAATGGGCAGAGCGGCAGCACGGGACTCTTTACTTCCGACTGACGTAGGTTCTTTTCGTGCACGGCTGCTTCGGGAAGTACCAGCACTCGGTCGCTAGGAGGGAATTGAGCCCCGTGACCATGTATCTCTCCATGGCCAGTAGCGAGAGGAATTTTACCGCGGTTGCAACCTGTAGGATATGTAGGACGTAATCGCGCGGAAGGAGGCGGTGGAGCGGGCCCGGGAGGATGATCTCCATTCGGACCTAATCCCTCGCCAGCGAACCGGGTGGCGGAGGCACGGCTACCAGCGCCTCATGCCGCTGAATGTGGCCGCGGGTGGTCGGGACGGGTTTTCCCCTCCACCCGCTTTAAATTATTAAAGCGGGTGACGTCCGCGTGTGTCTGGACGCCGCCTTATTGATAGTTTACCCGTAAGTGGTGCCCGCATAGTGCGCGCAGGCTATAGGAGGGGTCCGGATGTCTTAATAAAGCTGTTCCCAGATTCCTCCTATTTTAAGCGCAGTATGGCACACCGTGTGGTTTTGGCACATATTATTAGCTTAGTCATTTGCGGCAACTTCTAAAATATATTTATATTTATAAATAATAAATATAAATAAAGAAAGTTAAGGTAATTATTTAAAGTACTTATTTTATTATTTTAGCAATTTCAGCAAAGTGTGACTAATCGCGCTTGGATATGACAAGTTGTAGAGAAACTGATGTTACAATTGATTGTGCTCCAAATGTATAAGTTACATTTCATTATTAATATCGAGCTTGGGACATATGGATAACACAGAACTATATAAGTCGCATTTAAAAGAAATCGGACCAGTGCGAGTCTGAAGTGCGCACCAAGGATTTCCTTAGCAAACTAACTTCTATGTAATAACATGTATGTATGTGACTTTTAAATACTGTCTATTAAAAGGAGATACGGTTAGCACTCCCCTTGACAAGGATGGAACATGTAAAATGGTTAAGGCACACTTAACCACATTTTTGTTCCTGGAAGCATCGCTTCCTGGGTATACTCAGGTCCCTTGAATAGACTTCCTTATGACGGAACAACGTGTGGTTTTAGTCTTTTCGAGTCCTAGATACCACTTCACCGTCAGCTCCGGTTATCCCCGTGGGTGTTTTGATAATTAAACATAAAAAGAATATAACCGACTTCACTGCGCTTCCCTTTTTTTTGTGTGAACCCCCACTGGAGCGGATGGTGAAGCGGTACGTCTTAGAACTTTATACGAGTATTCGTACGTTAGGGGTGGAATATTTTGTTCTATTCAGATTTAAATGCCACCAACGATGAGTCGAATAATTTCAATTAAAAATATATCAAAATCGATTCACTAATGACGAAGACATCGCGTAATGTGTGAAGACATCGTGTCATTTATTTATCATCAATTGATTTTCTACCTTAGAGGTGGTCTTCAAATTAAACCGGACCGACCCTGAGTACAACCAATTCCATAAAAACAATATTTTCAAATTCTAATAAAAAATCTATATTTCATAAAATTGCAAAACTATTTGAAATAGTCGTATTTACAAAATATTTAAATTATAAACTTAGTTAACAACTAAGTTTATAATTTTAACTGGAAATTTCTAATATATTAATATTAACATTACCACAAACTATGACGTTGTTTAGTTAAGTTACTTTCTGTAAGACTGAATCCATAACACACTTAAATCAAAACTGAAGGAGGTTTGTATACACTAAATACAATGAAAAGCTTGAGTTCTATACACGCTATTTCTGCAGTCTGCTCAACATATAAACTAATAATGTCATGGCGCTCTTTAAATTTAACCTGCTCATTTACAAGTATCTATAGATCCGCCGTGTATTACGTTCTCTGCTGAATGAAGTGTCTTGTCTTGTCTTGTATACCTGGTGGTAGGTGAAGATGATACGAAAAATGTCAACTGAATTATAGTACATCTACAGTTCAATTTCTAAATCTTTACCCATAATCTCTCTAATATTTTGATGAACAAGGGTGATATGGTTTCTACGAATATTATAAAAAAAAAACATATTAAAAACTACTAATTTAAAATATATTTAATTACTCATTATTTGCATTTGTGAAATAATTTTAAGAGGTACTCGCAATAGTCTTGTCACTTAATTTAAATTATATGACATGTCATAAGTTTCATTACTTAAAATGTCAGTTGTAAAATTGTTTGCCTAAATATATGCAAGTTCATCATTATCATTAGTGTCAATTTGCTCCATAAAAGCAACGCTTGTAGACATCTTCGCTGTTGTTGTAAAATAATATGATAGCAATAAAGCCCTCTGTCTCTTATTATAAAAAAAAAAGATAATGGCTACCTATGGTGAGAATTGCATTATAACTAACAAGTTTGTTAGTTTCAATTGAATGGAATTTATTAACATAAGGTCCATTAACTTGGCAAGTCAAGTTATGCAAAGTTATATTTAAATTATATCTAATATATTTTGTCGTTTTTTTTTAAATGACAACTATTCCGCTTTAGGATTAATTTCTGTGTTGCGGGGGACTTTACAAACATTCAAACAACATACACGAAGAACTCCCATATCTAATATTGTGTGCCTCTTGTGACAACCCTTTACTTTTATTAATTATCTCGTAATAAGTATTAAATATATATATAACATAAAATCAGTGAGTCATTCTATGAGTCAGGAATCTATCAACCTCTTTGAAGTCGGTTAAAAAGAATTTAATACCCCAATGTATTACAAAGAACACAACAACAAGACGATTCAAAATAGTGTGACTAGTTTACAGGACACCAGGTCTTCAGTCATTTCAAAATACCTTATTTTAATAGTTACAATGTTGTTATGAAAGAAGAGTATAATAACTGAAAGAAACAGGAAACTAACGGTAGCAGTGATTATTGAAACATTAACAAAATAGGATGAAGGTGTGTATGTGTGAGTGTGTGTGTTGTGGGCTTGGAGTGAAAGAGTGTAGGTCTGCTAGCCCTACGACATGGTCTTGGAATCGGATCTGTCATACGACATATGTGTATGTATCACAGATCCACTAGGCTTATGTGCATACACGAGTGTGTTCGAGTTTTATAAAATGCTTTTGTAAGTGCTTGGAAATGGATGTGCCGATGTTTCTATTAAAAGGCCTTCCGTCACTTATGACTGCTTTACAACTGAGATGATGGTTTTACATACATAGGTACGTATTTAAGCAATATAAGGACAACATTTTGTAATTTGTTTTAAAAATGTAAGGCCCCAAAAAATTAAAAAACCTACGACTACTACTTCTACTAAGTTTTAACATGCGATGATACGACCACAAGATGGGTCATCTATAAGCCGAGAAGTTTCAGGGGTGTAGTAAGTTACAGAGTACTGTTTGAGAAAGGTAGCTTATACGAACAGTTGCTTAATAGTGAGAACTTGGCAAAATTCATAAAGCCTTTGGTAAGGTACAGCCGACCGTACCGAGGCTTAAAACAGCAAACCTTTTGTACAGCTCTTTGGGCACGCTCAATTATAGAAGTGTGAGATTTAGCAGCACCACCCCAATACAATAGTTCAAGATGGATTGACATAGACTATTGATATTGACATCGATTGACATTGGTATTGATATTGACTGCACTGATAATATAGCGGTTTAACTAACAACGATAGAGCCATTGCACGTGCCGGTTCTACCGGTGCGATACCAGGGCTCACAGAAAACTCCCCTTCTCTTTCCTATCCCCTCACCCCCCTCTCCTCTTTCCCGTCTCCTCATCCCCTCTCTCTTCTTTCAACTCCCCGTATACGATATCATCATCCGATATCATCACCCTCAAAAGCGGGCAGCGCACTTACGTCTCTTGAGTTCAATTTTGCATTTCATTTGAGTTGCAGGTGTCCATGGACGGAGGTTGTCACTTACCATCAAGTATGTTCCTCTGTCCCCTTGTAGTATAAAAAAAAATGGTCACCTCGCCACTACGCTGCCGCGTTGAATGTTGTGGGTTCGATCCCAGAACGGGATAACACTGTGTAATCCTCGAACTGTTGTTCTAAGTCTGGGTGTTCTTTTTGTCCGTTGTTGGAATGTTTGTAAAGTCTCTCGCGACACAGGAATTAATCCTAATGCGGGAGTTGTCGTAAAAGATAAAGATAATAATATAGACTATTTTCAGTACGACAGCATCAGCAGAGTTCTTTAAATAACATATATAAATGTGTTTGCGTATTCTACTTGACAGATTTGATTTTTGAAGGTTAGTTTATTATCAATAATCATACCATGATAACTAATAGAGGTTACTTTGTCAATAAAATAGTCACTGCCAGGTGCATCATCAAGTAAGTTGAAGGTTATTCGTAGGGAATTGTCAATCGGATTCAGGGAGCGGATAGAGAAGTCAACTACTTTGGTTTTGGTTATATTTACGTGAGTTGATTACTTCTTAGCCAATCATTAACCACATCATCCGCATGTGAGAAAATAGCTCCATGAAGTCTATCTTAACATTGTTGTTGAGTAAGACCGAAAGTCGTAATAAATATTGAGCAAAATTTTCTCTAGTTAAATCTATTTCGATGGACGACAGACATATTTTAAATTGCCGCTAATTTGTAAAAACAAATGAGATATAATTTTCTAAATTTAAATAAATTTTTTATAGGCAGCTTTTCTTACTGGCCTATTCAAAAACTTTCAGTGTGACCCACGTATACATAATATTCATACTTACCTACATGCATGCATACACGATACATACACCCGAAAAAACGACTCTGCGCAGTCGGAGCCGTATCTTTTGATTGAGTTGACTTAGAAGTTTTTTTTTTGTTTGGTAACTTTGATTTTGACAGCTTTAAGGAATATCAGTCATAAGTATTTGATGTTAATTTCAACTTGATACCTCCACGTGTTCAGGAAAAAAAATGTCTTGACTGACAGCCAGACAGACAGACAGATGACGAGTGATGCTATAAGGCCTCTTTTTTTTTCTTTTGAAGAATCTGTTTCTTAAAAAGAAAACCTAATCAACTTAAAAACTGTTTTCACTGACTAACTGTCTTCAATCTGCTTTATAGCTTGACTGAGATAATACTTATCCTCAGTTTTCTACAAAAATAGTTCAAAAGTCTATACATAAAAAAAAATTGTAGATACCTTATTTACATTTTATACCGAAGTTATAATTTAAGAACCGCATTTTAATTTAGTTGCATCTTACACCGAATAATTTCATTAGCATAATTAAGTGGTATATTAAAAACAGTTCTTGTATGGTTTTTACTTTTAGAAAATATACACCGTTACTGAGGAATTATATAAAGATTTATTTTCAATCGTAAAGTTGTCATGATGTATATAGTCTAAAATGCATGCCCTAAAGAAAACTCTGTAGGGGAGAGGGGCAGTCTCGCATCGTTCCTACATCACAAACGTATGACTATTTTAATTTCGCCGCGGCATAATCGAGGCGGCTATTTTCGAGTTTTTATTTTGGCGTAGTTCGCGTGTGGTCGAAGCCGTCATGCTGTTTTGGCGGGAAAAGTCACTGTGGTCGGCGCAAGCCCCCGGAGCAGCCGTAGACGTGAGGACAAAACTCCTTTGTAGCAGAGAATAATATGGTGAGTTCTTCTGTTTTAACTTACTTAATCAATGTAAATCGTGATCTTATTATCTATTTCGGAATGATGATGAATTTTATGTTTATTTTGCTCCTTGTCATGTCCCTGAGTGTCCGAGATTTGCATTGAGTGTTTCTCTAACCTACCGTTACCTAAGTCTTTAAGTTCATCTAAATCACTAGTCATATCGGAGAAATCAAATGACAGGGAGCGATATAGTCACCGAATAGAAAAAAAGGAAGGAAAAAATACTAACTTCTGTTTTTTTTTTACTGTTTACTGAACAATGGCATTATCGGCTGAAAATTAATCTGTTTTTTTTTTTGCTTAATATCTATAAATATTAAAATTCTTCCCCAAAACCTTGCCCCATTGCAGCCTCGTAACTCGGATCGACTTTAATTTGATTTCCTATTGACTTTTATTCACTTCCCTCTTCGACAATTTTCATGCTGTTATGATCTGCTGTCATATTTGCTGCCTCAAATAATTCACATGCTATTATTACGTCAATTGTAAATAATGATTTACACAGAGTATGTACCTGTATGTATTATGTACCTGCATAGATTAATAATATAACGGTATTGGTCTTGTAAATGTAAATAATAATAGCCTTGAGATTGTATATCTTATCATTATCGACTACAGTCTACATTATATCGATGTTTCCGAGATTGGTGTCTGGAAATATTCTTAAAAATGACCTCAAAAGGGCAAAAAATTAAAATGTTGCACACGACGACATAATCACTTCACATTCGATTCACGTCGATAACGAATGAATCATTTTTATAGGTGTTGGCTTTAAAGCGGTTATAACATCGTTATGTTATAACCGTATTCATTGCGGTTAGTGAAAGTTATAATTTTTAATAACAAAAACAGATAAAAGTAAATAAAGTAGGTACATATTAGTATATGATGTATAAAAGTAATATATGTGTATAATTAGGTCATATTTTATAATAATTAACCTGGTACCTCTCTCACCTATTTGCACCTACTACCATTTATTTTTGCCACACCTCAAGGTTGACTTGAGGGAATGCCTGAGGCATTAAGTCCGCCTTTGTACAATATGTGCAATAAGTCGAAAATAAATAAATAAATAATACTTACCGTAACATGGCATATCTTTCAACTATGGAAATATTTATAAAAACAGATGCCTCCAGTTAAACAACATTATTGGCTACCATCGTATTTCAGCTTATCCTTGTAACATGTCTTACCTTTTCAATAGACATATGTATGTATTACATATGCTACAATCTTTAAAAACATGTAACTTTGCAACTGAGAAGATTCCGACAGCAGATTTTTGAGAATTCCTTAAATGTTTAAGGAGTCGGTGTCACTCTTTGCAAATAAGATTTACATTGCCTCTATATATACATGCAGCAATAAAAAACAATGATCATGTTAAACCGACAAAAACCATTTCATCACGTGTTTCTATGGCCATGAAGTAAAAAACAAGTAATAGAGAATTGTTCAATCGTTTTAGTTTAGAAAGCAAGTCAGGCCATTGTTTCCGGCCTATTATTTGTACTAGAATGCCGGTTGATACTTTGCAGCCCCGCAGGCCAGCGCTAATGGAAGCGCCTGGAGCGTAGGACGGACGGAACAGTGCTAGCCGTCTCTCGTACCATTTCTGAAGCCTTTTTAGTGTACCTACATCACCTCCTCATAAAAGAAGGCGGCGCAGCTTGGTCTCACGCACTTTGGCTTTGTACCAAGCGAGGGGTTGCCTACACTATAGTTGACCCCTTGAAATGCGAAAACTCAATATAATTCCTCCTGTCGTTTAAAAAATATAAGCATACCGTTAGATTTTTTTTATTCTTGTCGGTCCGTTTTTTTTTAAAATATAGTTTATTTTTACAAACTTATTTAAACCTAAAAAAAATATTAAATCCGTGAACAACTTGAAAACTGTAAAAAGAAATTATATTCATATTTCAGCTAGCAAACCTGCGTCGATTGACGAGTGATAGTGAAACATATTTTGCACACGAATTGCTTCAATAGCGTAGGTGGTCATGACGAATGGATTAAAAATCAATTATTCCTTAGTGTTTGATATGACAAGTGATGAGATGTTACTACGAAGCCGCCACCATGTCCGTCCAAGTACAGAATCAGCAAACAAGGCCTATACGAGTACCATTGCATCGAGGAGTGAGACAAGGGGGTGTTATCTCCCCGAAATAGTTCACGGTAGCAATGGAGGACATGTTCAAGACGCTTCACTGGAAAGGGCGTGGCATCAACATCTATGGCGAATACATTTCTCACTTGCGACTTACAGACCACATCGTCATCATGGCAGAGACGCTGCAGGACCTACAGCAGATGCTGAATGACCTAGCTGACTCTTCTGTACGCATCGGCCTACGGATGAACTTGGATAAAACCAAGGTCATGTTCAATAAACATGTACTACCGGAACCGATTGCGGTACACGGGGCTGTTCTGGGAGTTGTTGAAAAATATGTATACCTCGGGCAGACATTGCAGTTAGGTAGAAACAACTTCGAAGACGAGGCGAACAAAAGAATTCGGCTGGGTTGGACAGCGTTTAGGAAGCTACGTCGAGTCTTCTCATCGTCGATCCCACAGTGTCTTAAGACGAAAGTCTTCAATGAGTGTGTTCTACACGTCATGACATACGGAGCCGAAACGTGGACACTTACGGTTCCGCTGGTCCACAAGCTCAAAGTAGCTCAGCGTGCTATGGATAGGGCTGTGAAACCAGAGTAATCGACATAGCCCACCGGATAAGCGGGCTGAAGTGGCAGTGGGCATGCCATATTAGCCGCAGAACCGACGACCGTTGGGGAAATCGAGTTCTTGAGATGAGACCGCGTCTCGGCAAACGTAGCGTAGGACGCCCGCAGGCCAGGTGGAGTGACGTTTTACGCAAGATGGCTGGCAGATGATGATGTCTGATATCTATCTAATGCAAACATCGCAACTTACAGTACTGCTGTAACTCAATCCAAATCTGACCGGTTTTTTAATTCCTGTAATTTCGTCAGGAAATTATAATTTGATTTTGGATTGACTATTTGTCAAACCAAAAAATTCAATATATGTGTTATATTATATATTTCTTTATTATATTATTTTTTATAAGAAAATAAATTGTGCAGCAGCGACGTAATCAGCATTTCGACGCACGACTTGACGTGGAAATTGGTGTCGCCTCAATAAGGCAAACTTCTTTTTATAATAAAATAGGCATATTTTTCTAATTATAAAATTTCTAATTCGAGTTACAGTTTGAAACAACGCCGATGTCCTCGACCTATTGTTGTCGATTGAGCGATCAATCCATCCGTATAAGCAATCTCGCTTTCCTTCTCTCGTTCTTTCCTTTTCAATATATTCCCAATTGTACCATCTTTAATTCCTAAAGTGCCCGGTTGACGTCAATAGGCTTGCCTCCTACTGCATTATTGGGACTAAAGTCTAATTCTAAAAATTTGGGTGATTAATGCACTTCTGCCTTATGGTTCAAGGATGCTGACGGGAGTGTATGTATGCATGTATTGGAGACAATAATATACTGAAATAGATTAAAATGTTACACATCCACCTTAGATTTTATTCTAAAACGTCCACATAAAGACGAGGAACGTTGAAAAGAATTGCAGTTAACTTTATACTACTTCGTATTCCTACGTAATTAATCGAAATATTTTTCAAAATTCAGTCAGTTTCGGCAACAAGTTTATGTTAGAGTCCTACTTACGAGTAATATTAATGGACTGAAAAAAGCTCTCAGATTTCGATTATTTGTATATGATGATACTGTACTGTAACATGGAAAAGCAATTATACTTTGGATACAGTTTTTCCTAAAATATATTTTTATTATCGATGAAATTTAAGAAGTACAAAGGATAACGTGTTTAATAGGTACATAATAACGAAGTATCTGTTTACCACTTTGAAAATGATGAAATACAGTTACTAGAAGCTTGTAGACTTGAGTGATAACACGGATCCGCTCTGTTCCGGTTAAAGCGAACTGTGTGGCTGCCCCCGACGGACTTTCCGATACCACACGCTAATAAACAAGTCTACTTACTGACGACAACAACGAAATGACTATAAATATCAATTGCTTTGCCTACTTATAACTGAAATGATTTAGGTTAAAGAAATCCCTAAGAAAAGCCAAGTAAGCTACACAGTTCCTGTTATTAATATGAAGGCAACTTTTTTTAAGACACGTATCGTATTAGTACTGAATTCCGTGCCGCGGAGGACTTTACGTAGATAGAATAAGCAACAGGCACGAACGACAAAAGAACACCATGACTCGGGACAACTATTTGCCTTGCAGCTTAGCCCACGACCTCTGGTCGGCAGTCAGAATCATTAACCACTTCACCAACACGCCAGTCGAATTAATCCGAAGAAACGACAACCGTTGAAGAACAAATATTCTCTATAATAAAAGTGGTAGCTTTTAAGTGTTTTGATCTGCTTTCAGTACAGTTTTTCACATGACTGAGCTAAGAATGAAGCTACGTTTTGCCAACGAAACGACGTTTTTAATTTAGACAAGCTACATACTTAGCACACCAGATTCAAACGCGAAGGTGTACAATCTACATTAAGTACTTGCTTATGAAATAAGTACAAGGGGTCGTTTCTTGTTAGCGCTGTTCGATGGATAAAATTAGATGGCTTCCCTAACAAAACTTGCGTCGAAACCTGAGGGTTAGATATTTCTGTTCGGAGCGAGAGTGCATGGAATGCCGTCGCTTCCTTCTGTGAGGAGGTGATGTCCTTAAAGGAGGCGGCGGAAAGGGAGAGAGAGCGTGTAACAGCTCTCCCTACCCCCCCTACCCTACCGCAGAAGACGCGCTGGGCGCAGGAGGGCTTTCATAGATCTCCGGCCACCTTAGAAAACGGCCTCCGGGCGATGAAATTTTTGGGGATTTCGTCGTCTGAACAGATACAGGCCCGAGAGGCATGCGCAGTGTTCCGTGCGCGCTTCTTGAGGACTGCAACCAAAGGGTGACGGTTGCACCGTATGACGGGACTCGTCTTGGGTTAGACGGATCAATGTCCGTCGGGCCTCACAGAAAACCGGTTGTAAAGTAACGCTTGTGTTGCATTTACCCGAAATGAGTGAGGTTTCCGGAGGCCCAACTCCCCCTCTCCCCTTTCCTTTCCCCCCATCGCCACTCTCCTCTTTCCTAACTCCTCCTCTCTTCTTTCACCTCCCGGCATCCCCCATCCCTCATCACCCTCAAAGGCGGGCAGCGCACTTACGACTCTTGAGTTGCAGGTGTCTATGGACGGCGGTTGTCAGTTACCATCAGGTGACCCGTCTGTTCGTCTGTCCCCTATAGTATAATAAAAAACATATTGTAATACGAGTAGCTACTTTTAATGTCAAGAGGAAATAAAACTGGCCTGTCGGACCCGAAGTCGTGGGTTCGATTCCCGCAAAGGGAAAAAAATTGTACAGTTTAAAAGTGAAATATAAAAAAAATTATAGGACCCCCTGGAGTACTACTCTTTTGATATTAAATATTGTTTTAATTAATCGGTTCACATACGGCAGAGATATAGCGTAACACAAAAAAAAAACACGAGTTTTCACATGTCTAGCAGATGAGACACTCAACGATGAGATGAAATAAGTGAATCAAAGAAACCATCGGTTACTAGGTAGTTGACAGTGATTTATATAATACATAAGTACATGATTTTTTTATTACGAAATTTTCAAATATATTATTAATATATAAAGATCCGTTGAAGTCGACAAGCGGTGTGATAAGTAAAACCGGCTGATACCAGCTCAAGCGGCGCGCGCCGCCCGCAGGGGGCCGCACCGGACACACACATGCGTGAAACACAAACGATTGCACGCGGACACATCACGTCATCAAAACTGATAACATTATCACTCATTTGTACGAGTATTCAATGACACGCACTATTCCAGCATGTTTGCGCACGGTGTAAAGTAATGAATATTGGGACTTTGCCACACTGCGAATTTGGAAGGTATTTGCAAAAGTAGGATCACAAAGCGAGCATCACAAGTATCAGTACTGGTGCCTTTCTACGGTCATTCTCATTACATAAGCTGGAAGTTGCACAACATAATGTAAAGTAAAAAAAAATAAAGAACCGCCTAGTAATGTAAATTTGTTAATGTAATTTTTTTGCAAGGTGAGTTGCTTTAAAGGTGAGAGAAAATCTTACGATTACACAGGTAAAAAAGTGATCCCATAATTTAGCAATTTTTCACTTTTGCCTAAATTAAGCAGTCTTAAGCACTTGTTTTTAATTCACAAAAAAACATTTTGATTCATAATGTTACGTACCTACTTTATGATGAATTCTATTTAATATTTTATTTTATTTATTGTGGCTTAATAGCAATCGGAATAAGTACTATTTAGTTACTTTAATTAATCTAATGAGCTGTAAGTAGCGGCTAGCATTTTCTTGAAATTGAGCCAAATCTGTATTAAACGATAATTATTTCACGATAAAATCTGCAAATCAGTAGCCGCTTTCCGTAATAAATAGTTATTTAATAGCTATGCCAGCCGTGGTATCTATTGATAGCTTTTAAATGGAAACCCAGCCCATTTTCTAAAATCCAAGTCCTCTGAAAATTGGTTCGTCGTCAGGTCAACCAGGCCTGGAGATTATCCGGAACAGACAAAAAAAATACCTACCCTCCCCAGTCGATATGTAGACACTTTAGTGACATGAAAATGCTTTACGTATTATAGTTTCCAATCAGATTTTGCACACGAAATGTTTTACACTGATATCAGTCATTTATAATAAAAGGTTTTATATGCATTACAGGTGTTATGAACGTGCTAACATCGTGATACGCACAATTTCCCTACCAGGTACTCAAACAACTACGTACACTTTTATACGCAAAGCGTATGCAATACAACTAACCAGGAGGTAGTAGAAAAGGCGATTAGAGAGTAGTGGTTTTAAAAACATGAGAAATCGTTAGCTTTAGATTTTTTTTCTACTACTAGTTATTTTTCCGAAAAACAAGGCGAGGGGCATACACAAACACGCAGACGTGTTTTATATAAATCTCGATTAACCCCAAGTTCGTTTTGCAGTAAAAGAGTCACCTAGCATCCATGTACTTTTAGTCAGTTCCACTTCGACTTGAGAATGTTTTAACCGATTTCAAAAAGGATCAGGTTCTCCATTCGGTTGTATGTTTGTTACAGCATAACTGAAGTTTATTAATCGATTTGGAACATTCTTCCGTGGATGGGTAGCTATCCTTCAAAAATGGTGGCTTGTGTCGAGTTGTTCGGATCCCTTTGATATGGTTCAGGTGACGTTGATTGTGGCTGGTCATCTCCGGACTACCGGACTGCTAATCCTTAAAATAACGTAACAATTGCATTGTGCTCACATTTCATTTCCCTTTTTTATTATTATTTATTTTATATATTTGAAAAGCCATCTCCATCACTAGGATTAATTCCTGTATAGCGCGGACATTACAAACATTCAAACAACGGACACAAAGAACACCCCAACCCAGAACAACAACATGTGTGGGGATCGAACCTACAACACGTAAACCTAATGCAGGAAGATATCGACCGATTATCTGTATGGTGTTATCGCAATCAAATCTCGTTGAATAGTTCTAAATGTAACCACATAAAATTCACCAGGAAAGTCAATACAATAAAATCGTCGTACCAAATAAACGGAGTTACCTTACGCGAGGTAGATGTCGTACGAGATCTGGCAGTTATCTTGGATGCTAAACTGACATTTATACCACATATTAAGAACATAATCGGTCGATGCCAACGTATGTAACGTATCGGTCAAAGCCCACAAACTAAATTAGTTCTTTACATCAGTCTTATAAGAAGCATCCTCGAATACTGCAGTGTAGTATGGAGACCTCACTATGCAACTCACGGTTTATACGACACTTAGGGTACTCAAAGGGAAGACAGTTCAAATATCTCTCCTACCTCGATAAACTAGGCTACTACAGAATGGATACCTTGGAAGCCCGAAGGGAGCTCTTGAATTTGAGATTCGCGTATAAACTGCTCAATAACAACATTGACTGCCCCCAAATACTAAATAAATTTAATTTCAGAGTATCTCGTAGACCACCTCGCAACCCTATAACGCCCCTAGCTCCACCTCTTCGCCATACAGTGTTTGGTGTTTATTCGCCTATACCCCGCATGTGCAAACTTATAAACGAATACAGCGACCTCGTTGACATCCACTCTGATTCAGTATCATCGTTAGTCAGACACGTATAAAAATGTGATAAATAGTAATTACCTAGTATTTAATATAATACATAGAATTTTAGAACAATTTAAGAATTTAAGTAGATAAAAATAAGTCTTTAAAATTATATAACAGTTGTTGATACAATGAACATCTTGCATGTGGTGTTTGCCTATAATTGGTTGTGCAGTTAGACTTAAGACATAATTACTTGTATGTTCTTATCTGTATTATATCTGTAACAACTGTTGGCGAACCTTAAAAAAAAAAAAAAAGGGGCGGCAGTGTAATTAGACCACTTAAGCCACTGCACCATCAGTGCAGTCGTCGTTGATAATAACACAATTTTAAACCATTTTTATCGTGTTGCCTACTTGTATTTTTAGTTGTTTATGTTGTGTAAGTTACTTTTTCACATAAATTAAAACTCAAACCTAATGAACCATATACTCGTAGATATATACATATGTACATTCATACACTCGTCTGCATCCGAAAGGGTAGGCAGAGTCGTAATTGCGACGCCCCACATATCGCCGATTAAAATTTTGTCCGATTTTCGTTATACGTTATATTTCGTTATATCCCTCACGTCCATGTAGACTTGTAACTCGAGAGTCGTAAGTGCCCTGCCCGCCTTTGAGGGTGATGAGGCATTGGGGGACGTGGGGAGGGGAAAGAGATGAGGAATTAGGAGAGGGGGAATTGGGCCTCCGGAAACTTCACTAATTTCGGGGAAATGCAACGCTTACATTGCTTCACAACCGGTTGTCTGTGAGACCGTGGTATCGCACCGGTCGAGCCGGCCCATTCGTGCCTAAGCATGGCTCTACTACTGTTGTGTGTTGTTGTGTTTCATATTTTCCACTTATCCTACCCCGATAAAAAAAAAAGTGTGATTGTCGGTGGTGTAGAAAAGGGCCATCCATATCATTCCATGGATGTTAGATAAATACGACTAAGGGATTGGACTGGTATCTATAAGTCTATAGGCAGCCATACAGTGCCCGGTTAAAGGTAATAGGATTACACCCTATTACATAAGTGAGACTAAATTATGGTTGACAAAATGTTGGCGTTTGAGACCTTGTGCCCCCTTCGGAATAGGTACAGGCGTAATTGTATGTATGTTAGAAATAAGATATTCTTATGGCATGCTTTATTATTATACTAATGTAATCAATCATAAAAACAGACTTAACGCATACGTGATATAAACCACGATACAAACGTTTTGTTCTTGAATCTACTGTCTTGGAGGCGATTAGCGATGAGTTCGTCAATAAGAACCAGTAAGAGGTCGCTTCACACCGACACCGCGATATCAGTCACCTATTGAACCTGAGCATATCGTACCGGTAATAACTGGACAGCAGCCGCGACAGGCGGCTTCTGATAACGTTTCAACATACACAATACGACGCGAGTATAATTGACCTGATATGCCAAACTACACTCTATTGCACTATAGTTTTCCTAAGTAAATTCATTTCAAATCCGTGTATAGGGATTAAAGACGAATGTTGCCTACCACATAGTAACATTATTGAGACATGACGAAAATGTATGGAAGCAGCGTATTCGCGGGGGACTCGCCCTCTTATCAGCGCGTTGTCAGTTGTAGACGTTTTATAAGTAAGCGGCGCGAGCTCCCACCATCATTGTGCTTAGCGACCTGGCAGTGACCACAACCAGTTTGGGTGCCAATTAGTTTACTAAGTGAGACAAGTGCCACGATGTTAGTGTTTCCGGTTTGGAAGTCGGATATCCCTCGGGAAGGGTGCAGGGCTCAACCGTGGATGCCTGCCGAAAGATTAGCACCATATTTTGCGAGACCTGTTGTTTTACCACCACAACCCCCTCAGGTGCGGTTTGTTATGATACATATTTAAATATAAAACAATTTACAAAAATTTAGAAAATTGTGAGTTTATATTGTTTGTCTATACGGACACACTTCTGTTGTTTTCTTTTATAACAATATCTATCGTTTACAGTTTGAAGAAGATGATTCATCAGGCGGTTCATCCCCTGAACGCAATACAAGTGAGACGTTAAATAAGTTGGAGGGTTTGTGCGGCTGGAGAGGGTGCAACGCGCGTTTACAGAGCGTAGCTCGTCTGTCCGCGCACGTCGCCCGCACGCACGCGCTCGCACATTCTGACGGACTCTTCTACTGTGGGTGGAAGGGTTGCACCAGACCACAGAAGGGATTCAATGCACGGTAAGCATCAACATGTGAATACATCACTATATTCATTCAGACTTTTACTTTTAAAACGATATTAGTATTATAATGTATGTATTAATAAATGTACTGTTTTTTCATAGGTACAAAATGTTAGTACACGTACGAACACACACAAATGAACGCCCTCACACCTGTAACCAATGCAACAAAAGTTTCTCCAGAGCTGAAAACCTGAAAATACACTTTAGATCTCATTCTGGAGAGAAACCATACGTCTGCCCTTATGAGGTAAATATACTTTATTATACAACTTTTATTACATACCTCTCTCTACAAATACTCACATCTGCTTATAGTTTGGAAGATAAAATCACAAAAAAAACATACCTACTACGATTAACGAGGTCTTTCGTTTAAGTAATTACCTAATCTTTTATTTCTTCTTCAATAGGGTTGCGGTAAGGCATATTCAAATTCGAGCGATAGATTCAAACACACAAGAACCCATGCAGTCGAGAAGCCCTACTGTTGCAAAGTTCCCGGGTGCAACAAGCGTTACACGGACCCTTCGAGCTTGAGGAAGCACGTCAAGACTTTCAAACACTACGCTACAGAGCAAATAGCACAACGAGAATCATCGGATGAATACAGCCAAGATACATATTCTCCTACCAAAGATATTTCTTCATATACAGTCGTTGAGCCTTCCTCTCCAGTATCGGCAAGCGTACCGTATAACCCACCTGCCAGCTCTCTATCGCCAAGACAAACGTACGTGCCCATGTTATCAGAAACCTCCGTCCCCACCTCTGTACCTTACGCACCGATCGTTGACCGAGTTACCTACATACGATCACTTGAACCCATGTACCCTCTAAGAATACCTACAAATGAAATGTCCTATTCAGAATATTCACAAATGTACGAACACGCATACAAAAATTATTACACGAGTACAATCAGCTATCCGCCATTGACACCCAGTATTAGTGAAAAAGTATTAACCTATGAAGATCGACCTCGTATGGATGTTGTTCCCCTCAATCATGCAGGGGAAAGTCCCAGAATCTATGCTCCTATAGAAGAAGAGATGCCTTTGAACCTAATATGTACAAAGCGGCGTGATTATAAACCTATTGAAGACTTAATAAGACGTACAGACTTGCCTTTAGATTTAAGTACCAAGAGTTAGTATTTATTTACAAATAAACTATATTTTTTGTTATTTTTTGGATTAATTGTTCACCCAATGATTTTCCTTTTCGAAATACGAGTCATGAGCATACAAATATTTGCCAATGTTTATATTGTTCATCACATTCAGCACATCTTTATCAGTGTGTAAACAGTAGGTACGTGGCGGACGAGCGTGGCGGATTACTTTCATATCTGATGACAAACTGAAACTCATTGAGTTCAAAATAATACACATAGAGATAGTTACGTGCAAGAGTAGACTAGTTTTAAATTTAACAAAAATTACCTAAACTATAATACAAACTACATACATATTGTAAAATGATAATGTTGGGTTACTACTACTACTAGTTAGGTAATCTCACCTAGCTAAGATAATTGAACAAGTACTGGGTTTGTTTGAATTTTTTTAAAAACTCATATGGGAGTCAGGTTGCTTTTAGCGTTTTTTGCAAATATCGAGCCACGAGTCTTATCACTTTATTGTCGGTTTAGCTCAGCAATTGCCCACGATCAGTTGTGAAAAACTGGTTTGGGTCGGCGCACAACTGTGCGGATTCACAATATACTGGACATTCGGTCTGTTAGTCTAGTCACTAGACAGCAGAGAGGAGGGATCACTAATCACTATCGTTTAGTGATTAGTGATCCCCACAGCTGAGCCAGAGGTCGTGACTTCGATTACCACAAGTGACAAAAATTTGTATGTTCTACAAATAGTTGTCAAGAGTCCGGGTGTTATTTGTCCGTTATATGTGTTTCTAACAAGTTAGTGAAGTTGTCTTGAAAAATATATATTCCATTGATATTGGTCATACATTAGGATGTTGACCAAAATCAATTTAATATATTTTATTCTTAAGTCTAGAGCTTAAGACGTTTTGTACCTTCGTCATACTGGTAGAATTTTATAGATAATGCCACCTCTATGAAGAAAAGTAAGCTTCTAATAGCACTAGGTGATCCTGCAGCTTAACGGTTAATCTTGGAAAGTTGCAGCATTTACGTACTAATTGACGAATAAAATTATATTTCGCAATTATAGTTTTTCCAATGTTTGCTAGAAGACTCTTAGGTCAAATAATGTGTTGATGGTGGATCATTGTGAGTTTAGCAACAGGTATAATTCTTAATTTGTGTACATTGTCGCTACTTCGAAACACGGTGCCGCCGACATTGGCATACTGGCGTACCTGTGACATCAAAACTACGAGGTAAATGCTTTTATTTGACATTTAAAAGATACACAATGATTCAAAATACTAAGAAGACATTACATAACTTTTTTTTTTAAATTGTTTGCAAAAGATGCTAGGATTTATCTTTCTGAGATAACTGATCTTAGTATACTAAACTCCACCGACTATGAAACTCTAACACTAAGAATCTCAAAGTATACCTTGACCAGCACTTACATAACGCCCCCAAATGTTGGTCGTGTACTTATTTTTCTTCTACAATACGTTTTGACTATAAGGTAAGCAGACATGGTGATACTCGGGAATTCATTGATAATTTAATTCCTTCGAATTTTAAACATATACATTTTAAATATAAAATGTAAAAAGTAGGACTTCATGAATTTTATAAGCAATGCTCACGAAAGGTAAGGTACACATATATTCTCTATTATATTCGTAATTCACGAATCTAATGTTACACAGGCGGAAAATAGGGCAGGGCAGATGAAAATAATCTGAAAAAAACTAAAATTATTTAAAGAAACAATGATTAGTTCATAGTCTAAACAAAGAAGTCGTTTTAAATCTGTCTGACCTCAACAAGTCTATTCCTGAAATAAATGATGTGGAATAAAGATTTAAAACGATAAAAATAATATAAAGAAAAACCATATAGTGGAATATTTCGGGGAACCAGATACATCTGGTTTTAAGAGATAAGACAACTTGCTTCTTATATAAATATTAATAATAACAAAAGTGATTAACTTTAATCAGCGCATTTATTACATCTTCGTAAACGTGTTAAATATAGAAAATGATTTTTATTCGTTATTTCAAAGTGATTCAGTTTTACAGAATTACAACACTTTTTTTCTATTGAACACAAATGTCATTAAGGTATTATAGTATTAGAACTCATCATCATGGGCACATTCTTGTTTTGCTTATCATCCACTAAGTAACAATACCCTCGAATATGTATTTTACACGAAATCGATTATTGTTTAAGCTTTAATCTTTCTCAAATAGGGGAGTACGTGTAAAAATAGATTTTAAAGTCTTTGTTGTACTGCACTTTCCGGCGCTAAGCTCGCACGAGGCGAGCCATGCCTTCCGCAATAATATTGAGAGCTGCGAGATCCTTGCGAGCCGTGTCTAGCAAATGAGCCATGCCTCGCTGTTGGAGCGACAAGAACTGTTTTACGTCTTCTTGTGCACCTGTAAATTGCAATTAATAAACAATAACTCCTAAATGACCACTTACATACAATGTAGAAGTGTTTTGAATTGTAGATTGATCCGTATTTTATTTAAATTTAATTACCGTTTTAAGATTAGGAATTTTCCGACAACACAGTGCGGGCACAGGTATGCGGCAATGACCTTCCGAGGTATTGCTAATACTCTCCAATCCATCGGTATTATTATTATTTCTTACTCACTTTCTTACCTTATAACATAGTTTCAATTTTCCCATCTTTCATTCTAAAAGTGGCGGGTTATCGTATGTTAATTTACTTACATAAAGTTGAGGCGATGATTGGTGTGTTTTTAAGTTTTCAGATAAATTAATGATAAACATACCGGGGTCAAGGTGATAACGTTCGTGTGGAGCTCCTGCACTTGCGCTGCGCTGCAGCCGCACGGCGCATAACAACTCGTTCAAGCGGCCCTGTATACAGATATTCGACAATTTTATAAATAAAGTTAACAAACCCACAGACGTAATTAATCGAAGATCAGCATCTTACACGCGCCGCGCCGTACTTGCTAGATTACACGTGCAAGAGATTATGGCGACTTTTATAGTAAGGAATAAACACAACCAAACAGTAGCAGCGCAGCCAACATCAAAATGGAGTGTTTATTTCAAATTTGATGTAATCAAAAGGACCTAATAAAATTGTATCTTGGAATTTAAAAAAATGTTTTTAAGACATAAACATCTTATTCAAAACGTAAATTATTTCAGAATATAGGTAAAAAAGTGAATCTGATTACCACGCGTGCTTTACGTTACATAATACGCCGTGGGAAGTTTTACTTTTTTAAGTTATGATGTTTATTTAAGTCTCTTTTAAATATACTACACACTGCATACGCCCATATCTAAATATCTTTTTGAAAATATAACTGTACTAGCTTATCGAAAATACTCTCATAATGGGAACAGATACCGGAACCTGGGCCAAATTGGCCGGCTCGACCGGTGCGATACCACAACCTTCAGAAAACCGGTTGTGAAGCAACCGCGTTGCAGCAAGCGTTGCATTTCGCCGAATTAAGTGAGGTTTCTAGAGTCCCATCTACCCCTTTGCTTTTTCCCCTCACCTCAATCCCTCTCTAATCTCTCCCATCCTCCTCTTTCCCTCCCCGCAACTCTCAACCCCTTATCAGCTCCCAATATTGTGGTAAGCGACGGTTAGAATGATTTCGCAGTAAAGATGACTTCCAGAAAAAACGTATGACTCACCTTAAATTAGAACCAAATATTTACGAAAAGACGGAATATAATGACGATGATATATTAATTACAATTTCTATTAAGTTATATAAGTAGTTCCAGTTCGTACATACGCTCACGCCTGTATCCCCTAAGGGACAGGCAGAGATGTATTAAACACCCACACACACACACATTTAGAATTTGGTCCCACTAACTTAATAGGGGGCAAGCCTATTGCCGTCAACCGGGCACTGTACATACTGTCTCATAGATCTCAACAGTCACCACCGGGTGAAGAAGGCCCTATTCAACTCCACCGTGAACCACACCGCTTCTGTTACAATAATTATAACCAGTTAAGGCATAAATGCAGATGCAAATATTTAATATTACAAACTCTGCACGTAGGCTTCATCTTATTATTTATGTACGATGGGTAATAAATAGTGGATACAAAGTGTGCCTTTTTTATTATTTGTTAATCGTAAGTTTTTGCCTGTCACATTGATATATTGTCATAGTTGTACTCAAATTCGTAGTCGCGTCAACCAGGCATAGTATCATTTTTTGGAAGCGTTAGTATTATTTTAACAATACAAATATGAACAATGACGAGGCTTACGCTTGTAAATAAATAATATTTTTTCCCTAGATCACCAAATAAACAGAGCATTGTTATGTCATTGAGAAAAGCTGATAACGGTATTTATTTTTTTAATTTATACAAGCAACAACTACCGTATTACCATGCACACAGACGAGGCAAGGCGAAATATACGAAGAATCGACTAACAGACATAAGAGACGGTAGTTAGTATTTTATAGATTATTCTACTACACAAATTTCCTAAATATAACATTTACGTGAAATTAATAAAACATGATGTAAATGGTTCCTGAAAATATTCGTACCTTATTTTTTTTTATACCACAGAGGGACTGACGAACAGACGGGTCACCTGATGGTAAGTACAACCGCCGTCCATGGACACCCGCTACTCAAGAGTAGCAAGTGCGCTGTCCGCCTTTGAGGGTGATGAGGGATGGGGGATGCAGGGATCGGAAAGAAGAGAAGGGGGATGAGGAGATGGGAAAGAGGAGAAAGGAGATGAGGGGAGAAGAAAGGGGAGAGGGGGAGTTGGGCCTCCGGAAACCTCACTCAATTCGGGGAAATGCAACGCAAGCGTTACTTCACACGCTTTTCTGTGAGGCCGTGGTATCGCACCGGTCGAGCTGGCCCATTCGTGCCTAAGCATGGCTTTATCACTGTTGTTTGTCTAAGCCTCATAGATTCCTATGCAAGAAGTAGGTATAGTGATTCCCGCCAAAACTGTATGGATTAGGAAAGTAAAGGAGATAAATATTTTACGCACACTGTTGGTGCGTGTGATGACAACACGTAATACGTAGCTGCACTATGTTATCGCTGTATTATCACAATTACCAACAAAATAACTTTTTTGTGCAGATAAAACACGTGAATTGCTTTGTTTATCTAACATCTCTCTACTCAGACAGCCTACTTAAGTTGTATGAACAGAATTACTTATGTTTTTCAGCAGTTTATATGATAAGTTGAGGTAAGATGTAAAGTTGAATGTATACATATGTCTCGTCCTGATTCACAACATAGGACGTCATCTCGCAGGAGGAGGATTTAAAAGGAACAATTCAACTGACAATTACTGGGCTGCTGGTCTAGTGTGTCCCGTGGGTGGAGTCTCAGGACAAATAATTGTGCAATAAGAGTGGTAGAGCCATGCTTAAGCACGAAAGGGCCGGCTCGACCGGTATACCACGGCATAACAGAAAACCGGTTGTGTGAACGTAAATGAATAAGTGAGGTTTCCTGAGGCCCAACTCCCCCTCTCCCCTTTATGATCTTCTTACCACCCATCCCTCATCACACTTAAAGGCGAGTAGCGCATTTACGACTCTTGAGTTGCAGGTATCTATGGACGGCGGTTGTCACTTACGATCAGGTGACCCGTCTGTTCATCTCGTTTGATAGTTGCGTCGGCCATGTGTTATATGTGTGAAGTTATGATTATTATTATAAATTAATTAACACTATCCACAAATCCAGATAGAGTCGGAGATTTTCATAGTTTGTATTGAGAATGACAATGTGTAAATGTTGTCCATAGCACTTTATAATAACTTCATTGTTTTGGTTTTGACAAATTTTCTTGGAAATTCAACTTTTTAAGAAATTTGTTAAGTACACGCTGTAAACCGCTCTCCTCTTTATAATAACTTATCGCTACATTTACCCTATTTGTTTGTTTGCTGATTTGTATGCAAAACACATTTAATATTTACTTTTAATACAAATGAGCGAAATAAAATGTTTACAGAAAGAACAAGCTATTGAGAGGTAACAGTAATTAATATGGGGTTATGTGCTAAGAATTTATTAATAATTATAATTGTGCTAATACATATTTTTATATTTCATCATCAAAATCTGCTGATATGTAAACACTTATCATTTACACATGTCATTCAAAATAAAAGTAATCCGTACATACAATGATACATTATTTACATGTTATAAACCTTTCACTGTTGTACTCAGTATCAACAATGGCCAAATAAACATAAGTGATTAAACATTTTACATACACAGTGTACATGAGCAAAACAAAATATTAAAACATCTATAGGTACTGACGAAAACATTTTGAAAGAATATTTTGAATTATAATTAAGTCTGACGTTATTTATTTTTATTGTTGCTATTGGGACTAATTGATTTATTAATGTTATAATTTCGGCATTCGGAACACACGGCCACACGGCCACTATTTAACATGAGTAACTCTATAACAGGTGGACTGAAAAGTTTGTAGGCTGACACATAAATGGGGCTACTAGATCATCAAATCCATATGATTTTGTTAGCCCTAAGCTACAAAAGACGCGTATATAAATTTGACAGCTGTTACGCTATTAGTATGTGAGTTACAGCATTTTTATTGAAAGAACTTTTGTTAAAAAATGCTGTTGAAACGAAGGCTTGGCTTGATAAACATAATTCGGACTGCACCAGGAAAATCAATAGTAGAGAAGTGCTTTGGTATATATATTTAAACGAGGCGAAATGAGCACCGAGGACGATGCACGCAGTGGACGCCCCAAAGAGGCTGTTACCGACGAAAACTTCAAAAAAGTCCACAAAATATTTTTTGATAAAAGTAAAGTCAAGTTGATTGAGATTTTTAGTGGTAGAGCCATGCTTAGGCACGAATGGGCCGGCTCAACCGGTGCGATACCACGGCCTCACAGAAAACCGGTTGTGAAGTAACGCTTGCGTTGCATTTCCCCGAATTGAGTGAGGTTTCCGGAGGCCCAATTGCCCCTCCCCCCTAGTCTCTCCCCTCATCTCCTATCTCCTTTTTTCCATCTCCTCAAAAAGCTCTGTTCAAAGTGGGTCCGCGCGACCTCACAATCGACCAAAAACAACAACGAATCGATGATTCTAAGGAGTGTTTGGAGCTCCATCATTTCACACCGGAGTCCAATCGACAGTCAGCCGAGGGTACTGCACGTGATGAACTGACTCCAAAGCGTGGAAAGAAGCAAAAGCCGGCTGACAAGGTTCTGGTATCAGTATTCTAGGATACTCATCTTATAATATTCATTGACTATCTTAAAAAGGGAAAAACCATAAACAGCGACTACTACGTAGCGTTATTAGTGTTTAAATGACAAAATCGCGAAAAAGCGGCCTCACTTGAAGAAGAAGAAAGTGATGTTTCATCAAGACAATGCACCGTGTTACAAATCAATGAAATCGATGGCAAAATTGCAAGAATTGGGCTTCTAATTGCTTCCGCATCCAACGTACTCTCCAGATCTGGCCCCCAGCGACTTTTTTCTGTTCTCAGACCTCAAGAGGATGCTCGCTGGACGGAAATTTTGCACCGATGAAGAGGTAATCGCCAAAACTAAAGCCTATTTTGAGGCTATAGACAAATTGTATTATAAAAATGGTATCGAAAAATTGTATGACCTAAGCGAAGCCGAATATTGAAAAATAAAATCAAATTCTATCAAAAAAGAAATCTATGTTAGCCGACGAACTTTTTAGCCCACCTGTTAGATAACGGATAGAGCGGAGGGCTTTATCCGTTATAGTATGGATATTTTTTTAAAACAATAATGAGTCAAAAATCAATTAACTCATATATTCTTTGAATATGATAATAAATATTCAAATGAAACGTTTATTTATTCCAGATATGGTAACATCCCTACTTTTACTCATAATTGTAATCGACAGAGGGACTTTTTACGCTACCGATACAAAAAAGAAAATACCTATTTACAGCACTGAAAAAAGTTAGTAGGTGTTAAGTTTTCCCCGATTATTAATAAAATGTAAAAAAAATAGTTGCGATGTTTTATATATTTTACAAGAGACGTAAGGCGCTTAACTCCCACGCCGTTATATTTTCTTCTATCTACCTACTATACTATGCTAATATAATAAAGCTGATGAGAATTTTGTTTCCTTGTTTAAACGGCCTAACCTCTGGAAATTCCATTCAGATTCGAAAACATCTTTTGGTATTGTGACTTTTATTGAGGAATACTATAGATAGGCTATAAAACATCACGCTACGACACTAAAGAGCGGAGTAGAGACCAGATAAAGCTCCGGGTAACAGCTATCATTCTATAAATATAAGAAATAAATTTTCATTTAATAACGAATAGGTTTCATTTAAAAAAGACATAAGCCTAGCAGTCATCTACCACACATAATCACATAAAGGGATTTATTTGAAAACGTAAATTATGGTTCCGGATTTATCTAGTATTATTACAGTTCTAATAAGCTGTATGTAGATAAGAGGAATCATATATAGTCATTATATGGTGCAAAGATTACACGCAGTTCAATGTGCCTCGTGTTAGTATGTCATGAAATAATTCTATTATATAATATATATGTATATTATATCAATAAGTGAAGTAAAACCTTTGTACACTTTCTTCTGAAAATGAAGCAAACGAAGGAGTATGAAATTTGGCACAATTAAAGTTAAGACGGAGAAGAAGTGCAGTAAGCTTATTTTATATATAATAATACATTAGTTACACATTAAGTTAATAAAAACAACACACATTAAGTTAATTACACACTACCATGCATTTGATATACACATGTTTACGTTCATACTGACGAAAACATAACAATCTGTTCAAGAACCACAGAGTTTCTTATTCCTCCGAGAACAGAGTAGACATATTATATACTTTGACTAAAAATCCAGAGTAAGTGTCCGCTTACCTCTTTTAGCAATAGCTATATAGATCATTTTGGAAGTTTTCTTTTATGGATGGTATACGGGATAGGTGAACAGACACTTCACCTGATGGTAAGTGACAACCTCCGTCCATGTACACCTACAGCTCAAGAGTCGTAAGTGTGTTGGCCGCGTTTTAGAGTGATGAGGGATGGGAGATGAGGGGAGAGGAAAGAAGAGGTGACGAGGAGATTGGTAGAAGGATGTGACGGGAAAATGTAACGAAAACGTTGCTTCACAACCGGTTTTCTGTGAGGCCGTGGTATCGCACCGGTCGAGCCGGCCCATTCGTGCCTAAGCATGGCTCTACCACGATAAATGTTTGTTTGGTGTATGATGAACGTCTTACAATATCATCACAAAATGTAATAATTAGACCTATAGATACGAAACTTTCTGTGACACCGACTGGTCGCTGGTAAAGACGTGTAACGATGCATGTTCACACGACGTAAAGCGCATTATACGTAGTTTATCCTTAGAGGGCGACTGTATATGATCCACATACCATATTATATCTAGAATACAATTTCCTGTGCGTGTCAAATCTTTGTGAATTCTCTTTGTTGTTTGCAATACCTAAATATACCCTTAAATCTTGTCTTCACATAAAAAATAAAGTACAAAACTCCTCTCTTGAAATAACCGATGTCGTACCGGTCCATACTTCAAGTAAAACACACAATTTAGAACATCATTAGATACATACAGTAGTCCCGAAACTGAACGTCAAGCAGGTAAGGGGGCGACAGGCTGAATTGTACCAGTTCTGGCAATAATAAACACAAATTCATAATCGCTTTTCAATCATCATTTTGAAGACTACTTTATTTTCTCTAAAATATGAACAATCTCCGTAAACTATTATTGATCAAATATAACGTAGTTATTGGCTTATTTTATTCAAATCGTTCATAATTTAGGAAAAATAAATTTTTTAGTCTTCAAAATGATGATTGAATAGCGGTTATGAATTTATTAATGAGATTACGCGGATCAATATTAACTTCATTAAAAATCGAAAGACACTATTATGTAGAGAATTTAATATCCTACAAGCACGTTTTCATCATTTTTGACTAAAATTTGAATCTTCAGAATATATTGAAAAAAACTGCAATTTTATCGAAAAATAAACTTCAATTGGCCGGCGGCACGTGTTATTTAATTTTTTTTTCAAAAAATAAAATTTTCGCCGTAGTTTTTCGTCAAAAGGAAAGTTTTTTTTGGGCGCCTGAAAAAAAATAATTTTCAACGACCACCCTAATGTACATGCTACTCTTTAAAAATAAGTATGCTTTGTATTTAAACAAACGTTGCTTTTCTCATGTCAATTAATAATTTTACAATATCAGTTACACCCACACCTGTTTTAGTATGTGTCTGGCGTCTGGAGATAACGCGATATTAAACCGATAAGCGAGCATGCGTAGGGCGAATGATACGAAACATTTCAGCAGACAAGGTCGCAGGGTTTAAAAAATTAATTTGGTACAAGATAAGCTTACAGCGATCCTATAGATAGCAAGCATGTCAGCTTGACGTGTTAACGAAAAACCTCCTTATCAATGGTCGTGCGCAATGATAGGAAAATCCTCTATTTTGTTACCACTACTATGTTTCACTTTCATATTCATTCAACATCGAACCTAAAGTCTTAGTCTTAGCATCTTTACTGAATTATACTGAACTGAATTAACTCCAAATTTACGTTTTTCGACTTTTAAACATAAACCGAAATAACTTCAGAAGAATACGTACAGCCCAACAGCAGATTCTATAATATTGAAAATGACAGAATGACATCACCGTCGATCACTTTTTGATTACCGATATCGTGTCGTTAATCTACCGTCGACAGCGGCAAAGTGAGTGAATTCATAATGCGCGCGCCGTCGTATCAGTTAAGACTTCATATTTGATAACAGGTAATTATTTTACATGCTTTATATTACCTACTAACAAAAAAAAAGTACCTAATAACAAAAAAAATGCCAATTAACAAAATCATTTTCATTTAAAAGTACAATATTTTCGATTACTACGAATTCATTATACTATTTACTTAAAAGTGAAATAATAAGGAACTTCTTATTATATATTTCTTTACTACGTAATGTCGATCACAGTTTAATAATTTTATACTGCATTCTAATATTTTATTAAATAACTTACACATATATTTTTTTTTATTTACAAAAATTGACTATTTTATTATGATTTTTTGATGACATGAATCTGAATGTGTCAAATTTAAAGTGGATTTCCAAAAAAAAAATTTTGAGTTTATTCAGATTATGAATAAAGGTGCGATATAGAAAATTGCAAGGCAAGAGAAATGCTTCAGAGAGCAATATGTTACAATATGCCTTCGTGACCATCGTCATAATTTTTGATATAGGGCGCAATCACCTTAATGCAAATATACTTTAATAAGCATTTCGAGTTTTAGATATGAGAAGCTAATGTGCTTCAGAATATGATGCAATAATGCTTGTATAGGAGTGGCTTCAAGATGATAGTGCACTGAGTGGGTGCTAGAAAGTTAACAACAAGTGCGGCGCCTTAGCCATTATGTCGTATGAGCAATATATTTTGCCTTGCAATATTTTACCTTTTCCTTTTTAAGTCAGAAGTCATTTATTTCAGAGGCAAGGGTACTTTGTAATGAAATATACATAATAATAAGATTATGGATCGACCACCGTCACCTGAAACCCCCCCCCCCCCCCGTGTGTGTGAATACACCGAGTGAATGGCGATACCGAATACCATCCCCTCATCCAACTTCCCCCGAAACACAATCAAAGGTGGAGCAACTTACAAATCTTAAGTACTTACATTATAAAGTGGTGGTGCGGCGAGTTGTGAGGTGAGTTCGTGAAGGCGCGCTCTGGTGGCCTCTTCCTCAGGACTCAATGCTGCTCCCAAACGGCCTGTTACTTCTTGACGAGATATCACCTGAATAAGAAAAGAGCATTATTATTGAATAACATAAAGCTATGCAACTGGGTTGCTGCCTTCCTCCACAAGCGCCGCATTAGGGTTCTCTGTGACGGCGCGGCCTCTGACTTCCAGGAGGTTAGCGCTGGTGTACCTCAGGGCTCCGTCCTATCGCCCACGCTGTTCCTTCTGCATATCAATGATATGTTGGCTCTTGGCAACATATATTGTTATGCAGACGACAGCATAGTACACGGGCGATACTTTGGACATCCTACTGCCAAGCTAGCAGACGTTGAGGGAAAACGACAGGAGCTTGTTGCTGAGCTCGACCGGGTCCTGAGCCGCATCTCTAAATGGGGTTGTGAGAATCTGGTCGAGTTCAGCGCCAAGAAAACACAGGCGTGCGCGTTTTCAAACAAAAAGTCTCCATTCCTTCCCCTTCCTACTCTTCAGAACACTCAACTGCCACTACAGGATAGGCTTAGTATACTGGGTATGGACATCTGTCGGGATCTCAATCCGCGTGATTACATCGAGAGCGTCACTAAGGCGGCCTCGCGGAAGCTCGTTGTATTGAACAAGGTGAGACGGTTCTTCTCGCCCGAGCATCTGTGTCTTTTATATAAGACCCAGGTTCGCTCCAGTGTGGAGTACTGCTCTCATCTTTGGGATAGCTATGCGCAGTATCTGCTTGACGCTCTCGATCGGTTGCAGCGACGCGCAGTCCGTATTATAGACTGTCCTGAGGTCACCCAGTCTCTTGAGCCCCTGCAGTTGCGAAGAGATGTCGCCTCTATGGCAGTTCTCTATCGCCTACATCACGGGGAGTGTTCTGACGAGCTCTTCCAATTAGTCCCACCTTCTCCCTTCCTCTACAGGACTACACGTGCTGGCCTGAGGAGTCACCGTTTGCGAGTCGAAGATATGCGATCCCGAACGAAACGGTTTGGCTCTTCTTTCCTGTGCCGATCAGTGAAAGCCTGGAATTCCCTACCAGCGCACGTGTTTCCTTCCCAATTTGATCCCGGGTCTTTTAAGCGGGGCGTGAAAAGGCATCTCACCAGGCCGCCATAGTGTGGGTCACCATGCTGCATTGACTAGACATGCAATGAGGATGGTGACCACCACTCTTGGACTCCATTTATTGCTTACCATCAGGCAAAGTGGAGTCATTATGGTAGGCTTACGAATAAAAAAAAAAAAAAAACAGAAAGGTGTAGCTCATTAAACAAGGGTAATAATTTGAAAAAAAAAATAGAGATATCAACTTTATATCAAAACATGGGACTAACAAGTAACAATGTTTAATTTTAAATAAATAAATAAATAATAGAAAAATCTTCCCATATTGTGTTTTGTCGCATATGTTCTTATCGCTGTGGTGTGGTGTGTTATGTGTCGCATAGGTTCATGGGACACATATTTGTACGTGAAATTTAGATTCCATCATCAGTTCAGGTCGATGGAACCTAATTTTTGTGTCGCCATTGGAAGTACATACGAGGGTGCATTTTTAAGTTCACGGAATGGAACAGAAGGGTATGAAAAAATATTACAAAATATTTTTTTCAGATATATTCACCTGCAACCCTATTATTTTTCTCTGATTAACGAACGAACTGAACTGAATTAACGAGGGAATACCTCCTTTAAAAAATAATTACCCTTCTCTGAAAAATATGTGGGTCACACTGAAAGCTTTTAGAACAGGCCACTAAGAAAATCAGCCATCATTTTTTTTTTAGTTTCGAATAAGGAACTCTATGGGAATTTGTGAGATGTGTAATGAATTCATAAGTTATTTTTTTTTTACAAATTGGCGGCAATTTAAAAAGTGTCCGGCGTGTATCGCAACCCTAGGGAAAATTTTTGCTTAACGATTTATTACGATTTTCGTTGCGGTCTTCTTACTAAAGATAAACTTAGAGGAATTCGTATTATGATCCTGAAAATGTCGTGCCTGAGTTCGAAAAAGGCGTGAAGATCCTTAAAGAAGAGTTTGCTTACTACTTCAATCAACAGTTTCACCACAGGCGACGGTGCTTAGAAAGGAACGGAGACTACTTTGAAAAGCATTGAAAAATATTAACAGGCTTCCATATCATTTCGTTTTTTTATCATCAGAGAAGAACTCCGCAAACCTCACGGTGCAACACAACGCAGATATTGCTTAAACACCGGTTTTCTGTGGGGTCGTCATAATACTCCGGTGGATCCGGCCCAATTCGTGTCTAAGCATAGCTCTCCCACATCCCAATGAAAGCATCGTACCCGTAGCAGCGTGTGCCTGAGCGCGTGCAAGCGCGAGGCGAGGTGCGCGAGGCGAGCGCTGGCGGCTGCGCGGCGCGAGCGCAGCTCGTCTAGCTCACCCGCAGCGCGCCGCAGCCACTGCGCCTGCAGCCGAGCCTGCTCCGCCTGGCAACCGCTGCGAAACTTTATCTGTATACAAACCAAGAAAGAAAGAAGAATTGACTTTAAAAAAGTAGATAACCGACTTCAATGCGCCTTTGCAATTAGTTTGAGCAATACTTTCAATCGTAAAAACATTCAATTTACAAAACTGATTCGTAATTTTAATGGTAAATCCCATGTCCCATGATAAAAATTCTGATTTAGGTGCAATGTTCCATTTAATATAATAAATAATTGGTATAATTTTTATTACGTGTATTCATCCATTTGTCGCGCACACAATGCAAATTTAAGACATTGTGGTTTTCTCATGGATGCCATTGTCAGAACTGGACCATATTGAAATGGGACCACACGGGAAGCACCAGCAAAAAAAAATGATTTTTTTTAAAATATACGACTTATCCTAAAATTAAATTAAGAAACATAATTTCTAGGAAGTTTATAACGCCGTGCCATTCCTATTTCATTCGTGCCCTGTACGCGGGGTTTTCACTACTTCTAAAAAAAAGAAAACTGAGAAAAGTTATAATTTTAAAATAAAAAGACAAACCAGTATAATTTACATAACTTTTTACCTGACTGTGCATGACGAAGATATATAGTTATTGTACACCTAATGGGCATAAAACATTTCAATACAGTAGCACATTTACCCAGTGTATGTATGTTTCTCTGCAACGCCCTTAAGCCTAGTAAAAAAGACTAGTAGCCCTAGATTTCACCCGACAGCGTATTAAAACCTATACAATTGTAAGTACGTCATCACAGACACCTCCGTCAAGCGCGGGTGAACATCTTTTTTTGGAAGTAGAACTAAACTGTACGAAGGTTTTGCTTGGTGTTTACTACTCGCCATCATCACGTATAAACTTTTTTTCCTCTTTCGAAAATATTTTAGAAAACTTAACACCATTGTATAGTCATATAATAATAATGGGCGACTTCAATACTGTTCAATATTGTTTACAAAAAAACGACTCTCGCTCTTCTTTGCTGCGCAGTGTAGTAGAAAGTAGTAACTTAACTCTTTTATCACTAGATGCAACACATCATTTTCCGAACTGTACTCCTTCTCTTCTTGATCTTATTCTTGTCTCCTCCACCGATCATGTCATCAAACATGGTCAATATCCAGCTGATACATTTTCTTTTCACGATTTGGTGTTTCTATCCTATGCTATCCGCACACCCAAGGCAAAGTCGAAAATTCTTGTTCAACGCAACTTTAGTGGAATGGATATTACCAAACTCAGAGAGGATGCCAGTAATATCAACTGGTTAGCTCTCTTAAACACGCTGTGTGTTAATGAGAAAGTCCAAATGTTCTCTGAAAGTTTATTAGAACTCTACAACTTGCATGCGCCCTTGCGAACAATTAAAATAAAGCACTTACCGGTGCCGTGGCTTACTGAAGAGATACGGCAGATTATGACTAAAAAGTCTGCAGCTAAAAATAGGTACAAGTGCCGACCTACGGACACTAATTGGAATAAATATGTATTACTGAGGAATCACTGCAATAAGATGTGTAGAAATGCACAACGCCAACATATCCATTCTTCCGTAGAGAACGGAGACCCAGCCAAAGTCTGGAAATTTCTAAGAACATTAGGAGTTGGAAAGTCGCGCCAGGACTTTATTCCTAAAAAATATTGATATCGATTCACTTAATAAACATTTCTCTTCTTCGTCTAATTTTAATAAGACAATTAAAGCCAATACGCTTAGACATATTTCTTCTATCCCAACTCCCAACTATACTCCTTTTGTCTTTGATCAGCTGTTAGATTGTGATGTTAAGAAGACTATATTAGATATTTCGTCAAATGCAGTAGGAAGTGACTGTATCAGCCGAAACATGATACTCCCTATCCTTGACGAAATCCTACCCATTTTATGTAATATCCTGAATTCCTCCCTCTCAAGTGGTTTTTTTCCAACTGCCTGGAAAGACGCTCAACTGACTCCTCTACCAAAAAAAGGAAAACCCTCTTCCTTTTCTGATTACCGTCCAATATCCATTTTACCTTTCCTTTCCAAAGTCCTCGAACGTCTTATTCACTCTCAATTCAGTAACTTTTTGTCCAAGAATTCCCTACTAAACCCCTTCCAATCTGGCTTTCGACCTGGTTACAGCACGACTTCTGCACTGGTTCACATCACAGACGATATTAGACTAGGCATGGATGCTGGAAATGTTACAGTACTTACATTACTTGATTTCAGTAACGCTTTCAATACTGTAGATTTTCAGATTCTTATTAGTATATTGCGGTCTCTTGGCATATCTCCAAGGACAGTTGATTGGTTTCATAGTTACCTGTCTGGTCGCCGACAGCGTATACGCATTGAAGACTCGGTCTCTTCTTGGTGTGGTATTTCTGCTGGTGTACCGCAGGGTAG
Organism: Tyria jacobaeae; assembly: GCA_947561695.1. Classification (NCBI taxonomy): domain Eukaryota; kingdom Metazoa; phylum Arthropoda; class Insecta; order Lepidoptera; family Erebidae; genus Tyria; species Tyria jacobaeae. The sequence continues at coordinate 8,436,631 of OX387208.1, read as the reverse complement.
CGTTCTATCTCCTTTACTCTTCGCTATTTTTATAAACTCCATTTCCAAACAATTACGTTCATTCTACTATCTTTACGCAGATGATTCACAGATATATACACAAGCTTCACTTAACAGGTTATCGGAAGCCATTAACATACACATTGTCCAATGGAGTCAACATTATGGACTCCAAGTTAATCCCTAAAAACTCAGGTATGTGTTATTGGCAGTCCTATGTTGGTTTCAAGGATTGACTGGTCACAACTGCCCCAAATTAAGTTTAACGACACAACTTTAAAAATCAATATGGATAGTACCCCTTATCTTGGGGTACACAGCTGCAAGAAGTCAGCCGCAAGGTCTTTGCTTCAGCAGGGTCTCTACGAAGGCTACGCAATTTTCTTCCAACTGCCACTAAGGTTGCACTTGCACAATCGCTTCTTCTTCCAATTATTGACTATGCCGATGTCAGCTATCTGAATCTCACTGAAGTACAACTTAATAAGCTTGAGCGACTTCAAAATGTTTGTATAAGATTTATATTTGGGCTAAGAAAATATGATCACGTTTCTGAATTCCGTCAAAAGCTCAAGTGGCTTCCAATTCGTTTTCGCCGGAATACTCACATTCTAACTTTTCTTTATAACATCTTATTCAATCCTAAAGCCCCTTTTTATCTCAAAGAACGGTTCAAGTTCCTTCATGACACACATGACAAATATCTAAGGTCATCGGAAAATTTGAGGCTGGAGATGCCATTGCATTCCACAAGGTTTTATGACAAATCTTTCACTGTTGAAGCTGTACGCTTGTGGAATGCGTTGCCAAAGAACATTAGGCTAGCGGAATAATTAAATATTTTTAAGAAAATGGTTCATGACTATTATTTATCAATTTAGTTCTGTAATCTAGTATCTATTATTTCCATATTAATGGTATGTATGTATGTATTGTTGTATATATTTATATGCGAATGTATGTATTTTTATCTGTATGTGTGTTAGTATGTATGTATGTTTATCTGTATTTGTATTAGTATGTATGTTATATGTTGTACATAAATATGCTCAGTTTTTTTATACAAGTTTTATATTCGAACATAAGTTTAGTTTTCATTAAAATATTGAAGTGATCCTCCAACTACCTCTGTCTCTCCGAATGATTTTAATCCATTCTAAGGTTGCCTGGAAGAGATTGCATATAGCAATAAGGCCGCCATTTGTACATTATATAGTTGACACTTGTACTGTATCTATTGTATTTAACTGTAAGAATGGTGTACAAATAAAGAGTATTCTATCTATCTATCTAAAACTGTGGTTGCTTGGTGAGCAGAATAGGGCCAAACCATCTTTCCGTGGGTGTCGTAAAAGGCGACTAAGAGATTTTATGTTTTGACGTTGACGCTTGATACGCCTCTGCCTACGCCTTCGGCGATATCGAAGTGAATGTAAGTAACCGGTGGGCTGAAAAGTTTGTAGGCTGACACATAAATGGCGCTACTAGATCATCAAATCCATATGATTTTTAGTTAGCCCTAAGCTTCAAAAGACGCGTGTATAAATTTAACAGCTGTTGCACTATTAGTATCTGAGTTACAGCATTTTTAGCGAAAGAACTTTAGTTACTTTGAAAAAATGGATAAAAAGGAACTTCGTGTGTTAATAAAGCATTGCTTTTTGGCGATAAAAAATACTGTTGAAACCAAGGCTTGGCTTGATAAACATAATTCGGACTGCACCAGGAAAATAAATAGTAGAGAAGTGCTTTGCTAAATTTAAACGAGGCAAAATGAGCACCGAGGACGATGCACGCAGTGGACGCCCCAAAGAGGCTATTACAGACACAAAATATTTTTTGATAAAAGTAAAGTGAAGTTGATTGAGATAGCTGAGACCCTAAAGATATCAAAGGAACGTGTTGGTCATTTCGTGCATGAATATTTGGATATGCGAAAGCTCTGTTCAAAGTGGGTGCCGCGCGACCTCACAATCGACCAAAAATAACAACGAATCGATGATTCTAAGGAGTGTTTGGAGCTGTTCAATCGTAATAAATCCGAATTTTTGCGTCGATATGTGATAGATGAAACATGGCTCCATCATTTCACACCGGAGTCCAATCGACAGTCAGCCGAGGGGACTGCACATGATGAACCGACTCCAAAACGTGGAAAGAAGCAAAAGTCGGCTGGCAAGGTTCTGGCATCAGTATTCTAGGATACTCATCTTATAATATTCATTGACTATCTTAAAAAGGGAAAAACCATAAACAGCGACTACTACGCAACGTTATTAGAGCGTTTAAATGACAAAATCGCGAAAAAGCGGCCTCATTTGAAGAAGAAGAAAGTGCTGTTTCATCAAGACAATGCTCCGTGTCACAAATCAATGAAATCGATGGCAAAATTGCAAGAATTGGGCTTCGAATTGCTTCCGCATTCAACGTACTCTCCAGATCTGGCCCCCAGCGACTTTGATCTGTTCTCAGACCTCAAGAGGATGCTCGCTGGACGGAAATTTTGCTCCGATGAAGAGGTAATCGCCAAAACTGAAGCTTAATTTGAGGCTAAAGACAAAGCGTATTATAAAAATGGTATCGCTCTCAAATGGAACTATATTATGAATAGTAAAATCAAATTCTACAAATTTCACTATATATTGAGTAACAAAATCAAATTCTATCAAAAAAAAATCTATGCTAGCCTACGAACTTTTCAGCCCACTTGTTATATGATAGAATTAGAAAGTCCTTGAAATAAATAAAACTGTTATATCTTAGATACAACAGCTACAATATATGTTTTGACAATCTAAAGAAATACTTAAACACTAATAATACTACGGCTTTCTTTTAAGAGCATTTACACCTTTCGGTCCCTATTTGGCTCAAAACTATACTTAACTTTAACTTCCATCTTATGCATATCTTACAAACATATAAATGCACCTAATAATTACAAGAAATATTTTTTTATGCAACTTGCTGTTTGTTTGTATGTATGTTAGGTTGCATGTATGTAAATCTCAGAAACTGTTGTACTTGCTGTCTGATTGAGCTGAAATTTAGCATACTAGTCTGAGTTTGGTGTCAATTCATTTTATGGTACCATCCAGCTGATCTCATCTGATACCTATAGAAAGTTAACTAAAAATAGAGAAAAATATAAAAAAGAAACAAGGTTTAATATGACATAAATATGTCACTAGAGATTCATTAATGTTGACCTTAGATAATTATATTCTCATGAGCAGGTTTTAAATAATATGAAACCTTGTTGTGTGTGAAAAGATTTTTTTGCTTAAAATTTTGCGACTTTTCTCACTTACTTGGTAAATACAAAGCAAGCATTGTTTAAAAATGTTTTTTTTTTAGGCCGTTTTAGTCCGGTTGAGCAAGCCTATTCGTGCCTGGCTCTCGTATAACAAATTAAGTAACTTTAAAACAAAAAAAAAACTAATTCAATATAAAAGACGGTACCATCATCTTTTTTCTTACCGTCATAGCTGACTGTTTTTTCTGATTCTTTTAATCGAATATTATAAAATTTTAATTGGTTTTAATATTTTTTCGTGAGATCCTATTTTTTTTTCTTAATTAAAAGTAGCCTAAGTTACTCCTTGTTACATCAGCTATCTGCCAGTGAAAGTCCCGCCAAAATCGGTCCAACCATTTCAGAGATTAGCCGGAACAAACAGACAGACAGACAGACAAAAATTTTCAAAAATGTTGTTTTGGTATATGTATCGTGTATACATCCACATGCAATTCGTAAAAAACGGTTATTTTAATATTATAAACAGACACTCCAATTTTATCTATTTGTATAGATTACATGGAAGTTCAGGAAATTAGTTCATTTAAATTTGATTTACTTGTTGCACCATAGTACTAAAATTTACGTCTATGGTTGCAACAGAACACGCTCACTTTACGTTCCTTGTGTGTTGAATCAAATACGCTATGTATCACCTAAACTTGACGGCCCGCGTTTGAAGTAAAAGCTCTTAAGTGTTAGTTGCTGAGTGTACTAAACTACTTCGAATGTAAAAAGAGTACTTTACCTCCGAAAATCCAATCATTGGAACAGGAATATAGTTTTCTGGATCCGGATTATCAGCTTGTGCCTGTTTCCATAGCCGCATATCCATACCTACACAACATATTTTAAATGTAAATATACAAGTTAAACACCTACGACATCATGTTCACTTTATAATCAGGTATGTTTCGTCCCTGATGACCCTGTGTAATTTCTAAATGAATATTATTAATGCTAATTAAAAACATATCATCCAACTTCCATCAATCAATCGATCAATTAGCCTACTTATGCAAGCCATAGCTACCGGTACCTGACTTCAATAAACCTAATGAATGATAAATTGTAGTAAGCATTATTCTACACATTCGAATTTCATTAAAATAAAAATGATATACCTATTAAAATAACCATCTTTTTATATTTCAATTGGGCCCATGACCGAGTGGACAATTACAAAGGAATCAGTTCACAAATGGCTAAGATGTCGCGCAACAAAAAAAAACAGTCGAATTGAGAATATCCTCCTTTTCTAAACTCAGTTAAACACGAATTCATAAAATTCATACCTTTGAAACACAAATATGTTTTTAAAAGTCATCATAGTAAATCAATAGTTTGTTAATTTATTAACCTAATTAAATATAAAAAATGGCTCCCACATAATTTGATTACCTGAACTCATTCCAAGGAATAGCAGAACGTGATAATGTCATTCTTCTTTTAGCTTGAAGTTTACTTATAAACATAGTACTACAAATAAAAATGGCTTACCGGGAGGTGGTGTCTGCAGGTACTGAGCTAACATTTGAGGTGTAGGTTGAGTTACAGGAGACACGGACAAACATCCAGCGCCATTAAGTGCAGAGCGTGCACTACCACTGTTAAGAAACGCACTCAACTCGGAGGCAGATACGTGCGAATTACCGGCGCCCTTGTCCACTACGTATATCACCACCTGAAAATATAATTTAATAACCTATAACCTCAAAATATCATAATGGAAGTTAAGATTTCTTAACAAATTGAAGTTTTCTGAAGTGTGGTACCCCACTAGTATGATGGACAAAGAGGTATCCTCTCCTCTACGTGCAGGACTCTCTATAAAATTCTGAAAAGCTAATGTTTTATTTTATTTATTTGGCTCACCAACAGTTAATTACACTGAAACTAAAACAATACACAATAAATGGAATAAACTTAACCTAATCTAACAATTTATTAGAGGTGAACACATCATGCATTCATTACTTATTTGTTGAAAAGTAATATTAAATAATAGTTTATAATAGTTAGTCAGTAACAAGACAAATTGGCTAAGTTTTCATCAGTCTTATTGTGACAACGTGTCATTTTAAATTTGTGTCAATAGGGCTACGCTTTCAAGATTTTAAGCTAATTAATATAAACTCACCTGGCTTCTAGTTTCTGAAATAGCTTTAACAGAATCAATGCTGACTGCTAAATTTGGTTTGTTCCCCAACAATCCATGCAGAGATGTTTGCAGAAGTTGTTGATTATTTCTGCATTAGAAAATCATAGTCTAACTAACGTTTAAAATCCTCTTGTTACTAAAGACATACATTTCTTGTATATTTTATAAATGTTAAACTATTTTATTAAAGGAAATAAAGCATTACTTGATATCCTGTTCCGACTTGTTAAACATCATAGCAACATGGCCGTCTTTATCCTCACGGCCGCCGAGTCTCGAGTATCCCACTGCTTTGAATCTACACAATGGATTCTGTTCATTTAGCTCTAGCGGAGGTGCATTGCGGTTATAGTACGCTTGACCTGAAACGAAACATTTTTATACCATTTTTTTTTTATTTATTTATTAAACAATGTTATACACATTATTACATATATTTTTTTCCTTTTAATCTTATAATCATTGACACGAAATATAAGAATATATAATATATACACCCACATACTTATTATATACATATAATACCATACATATACACCTTTACTGACATGATGATGATTGTAAGTATGTATAAGATGAGCATCTGCCAATTTATATATCGCACCTATTGACGCCTTAATGGAAGCCAAATAAAGTGGGAGAGCACATATGCGCCGGCTCGCCCGGAGTATAATCACGGCATCACACTAAAAACGGTTGCTAAGCAATGCTTGACGTAGCGAAAGTTCAACCAACTCTGGGAATGGACAGCTGCTACAACTGTGGTAAGCTCTTGTGTACTATCTCTTTTCTACTAATCTGAAATTGTTAAATACAGGTTCCAAAGCTACTCACGTAACTAAACGTTCGAGGACGGTCAAGACCTTATACTGGCAACAGAGCGGGATCGACACATGTATGGGCAGCACGTATCCGACGAGCATCGGTAGATAATTAAATTGTACATTTTATTAAATAGCTCAAAATTGTACACAATGAAAAAAATATCGGATTGAGTTTTTTCGTTTCTTTGCATTTTCTGAGACCATTTACCATGGTAATGTATATTTTTTTTTCACCATCAGAAAGTAGAGATTTCAACAAGCAAAAAGCCCACCGACTTTTTTTAACTTTTTTGACGAGAGAATTCTCGATTGAAAATTAGGGTGCTTTTTCGATATTAAGTCAAAACTAGATGAAAAAAGAATAATTAAAAAAAAAATATGTTTGGAACATAAAAAGGTTTTCAAAAAATTCTAGGTTTTCAAAAAAATTCGTGGATACTTTTTTTTTGTGAATGAAAAATTAAAAACCAAAAACTTTATTATTTGAATTTTTCACATAAATTTTGTTGTTTTGTGAAAATAGCGTAAATACAAAAGTTGTAGATCTTTTTATTACCTACAGCTTTGCCATCATACTTTTTTACATAGGACTTGTAGTTTTGCCGGAAATCGAGATAAACCGTTTTTTACCATTATAAAGCACTCCCTTCCACTTCCCGACCTCAGATCGTCTGTAAATTATTTTTCCTTTAATTTTTATTATATTCTCTTCCTTTTTCAATGGATTTCATCCTACTATTATTTTTTTTCACTTTTTACCATTTTCAAAAGCTTCAGCCCTGGTCTATAAATAAATGTAACTCTTACCTGTGCCCCACTTTGCTTGAATAAGATTCCATTTAGCAAGTACTTGGTCACGCTCATCTCCAAACACACAACAATTGAAGACTGCTGCAACGAGTGCCTCATGCGCTGATGTTGGACCTTGCTGTTGTTGTTGTTGTTGTTGTTGTTGTTGTAGCTGTAGCTGTAGCTGTTGCTGTTGCTGCTGCTGCTGCTAAAATATACAAATCATCTGAAATATTATAAACATACTATCCTCAACGGCAACGCAACTTTGGCCAGAAACAAAGGGTTCCTTGTTTCATCATTAAATCAAAGTAAATCTAACAGTCGAATAAAGCTAATAAATTAACTGTATTAAATTCCTAAAATTCTCCTCCTCCCTATCCCTTAGTACACTGTGCACTGAAAAACTTACCATCAGGTGAACCGTGTGCGCGGTTGCCCCGTATACTATATATATATATATAATATATAAAATTCTCGTGTTGCGGTGTTTGTTACCAAACTCCTCCGAAACGGCTGGACCGACTTTTAGGAAATTTTTTGTGCATATTGGGTACGTCTGAGAATCGGCCAACATCTATTTTTATACCCCTAAATGATAAGGGTGACCCTATAGATTTTTTATGGCAGTAAAACGTTTAAATATATATATATATAAAATATAATAATTATTTATATTTAATGTGATCATCAAAGATACCTGAGGTTGCCCAAATTGTGGTGTTGTTCCAAGACCTGTACCAAAACCACCAAAACCAGGCTTTGCAAATGTGGATCCAAAGTTGCTGCCTGTACCAAATGTATTGGATGTACCAAATGTGTTGGCACCAAGAGTATTGGTTCCAAATGTCGGTGCAGCACTGCCAAATGTTGGAGCTCCTGAGCCGAATGATGTGGCTCCTGTTCCAAAGGTATTTCCTGCGCCAAAAGTGTTAGTGCCAAAGGTGCCTGCACCAAAACCTAAAAGGACAATAAAACACTAATTAGAATACTTGAAGTTATTATGCACATTTACGTGCTCAAAAGTTTAATGATTACTTAAACAATGAGTTGGTAATTTTTGTTTTATAGAGAATGTATACTATACTAAGGGATAGCCTATGTTAACTTTTTCTCCCTGACTACTGCCAACAATGTCAAGTAACTTATTTCAACAACTCACCACCCATAAATATTATAATTTTGGAGTTAAGAATGTAAAGTCATTGTAACCATTGTATATGTCTATTGTTAAAAGCTGTTGTTTCATATTAATAAAAAACTAACATAGGCCTCTCTCAACGTGCGGCCTAGCACCCGGTCCACCATAATTAGCACACAGTCTCTCCCAGCTACCTTCCTCAGATCTTAGGAAAGAGATGGAGAAATGGGCCTCTGGTACCCTCACTGTTTCGGAAATATGATGCAAGCATTGTATGTCTACCGGTTTTCTGTGAGGCTGTGGTGTTACTCCAGTCAAGCCTGTGCAGTTGTGCCTAAGCATGGCTCTCCCAAGGTGATTGCCACCAATGGCATGAACATGTATTTATGAATGTTTCAAAATGTCTATTTAGGGTTAACCCTCATCTGGCAAAATGTAATTGTATAACTATCTTCTGTCTTATGTCTGTAGCTAAAGAAAATACTATGATAGCATTGGCGTTAGCATGCTAACATATGCTCATGCACCATTTGGTGGATGCATTCAACCTTAATTAAAATGCGAACATTGTAAGTAATTGCCCGCTGCTGCCAAAATGAGCCTAACACAAGAAATTTTATAATCTAATATTACTTACAGAGAGAGGAGAGAGCTATGTTCTCCTCTGCATATCATGAGGAATAAAAACATCCATTTAGGACAAAGATAATCTTCACAAAATAAATATTCTTCAAGTTAGTATAGACAAAAATCATTTATTACCTATAGTAGGCTTAGCTTGAGTGGTTCCAAAACCAGTCCCACCAAATAATGATGGTGCAGTAGATGCAGGTGCTGTTCCTAGGGCACCAAATGGAGCAGCTGTAAAAGCAAACAAAAGATACTTACATTAATCACAAAAAGGTATTATTATTATTATATCTCTATAATTTTAATAGTGGTGCACTCATACTCATTTAGTGATAGTTAAAATTTCATTATTGAATTTTATGAATTGGTTCTTATTAGGGCAACTTCTCAGCATGGCTTAGAAGGCTTTTAGCAAAGAGGAATAAATTCTAATAAATTAAAATACAGGAATTAAATAATTTTAAAGAAACAGGTTAAAGGATCAGTTAGAGGGCTTGAGTTATAGGTATGCTTTATGTTCCCTTTCCTGTCAATATACTCAAAATTCCCATTTAAATGGGAATACATTATAGTAACCAAAATGTAAGCTTAAATAACGCCTCCCCTTGATACAGGCATGAGTGTATGAATTATGTATATATACTTTTATCTGTGTTACAGAAGGCATATTCTTAATAATATATTATATGCTTCTATTGTAACAGCAATAATATACAATCTGACCCAAACATTCTTATTCTTACTATATCATAAAATAATAATTTTATTAATTATCATCAAATAAAAAACTGTTGTTAAATGTCATAAAAATGTTCGTTTTGCATACATAAGTCTTTTTATAACCTCTTATGTTACTAATATTTTTGTCAAACCTTGTAACAAAACTCCTCAGATAAAAATAAAATATTAAATATAAAAAAATCAACAGTAAACTAGTATTACCAGTGCTGGTTGCTGTTGCTCCAAATGCTCCAAAACCTGAGGATGTGGTAATAGTGCCCATTGTGTTGGTTGCTGAGTTTCCAAATGAAAAAGTGGCTGAACATAAAATAATGAATTAATTTCATATATGATGGTTAAGATACCTACTTGAATATAAAATATGTATCAAGCAAAACAATTAGTTAATACTTTACTACATTTTGATAAGTTTTAGTAACATTCCTTATTTAGAGCTGTTGGTACAGTGATTAATGATCCCTATGGCTGAGCCAAAGTTCATGGTTTCAGTTCCCACCCAGGACAAATAATTGTTAAGCCCAATATTACATACATAAATTGTAAAATAAGACACATTAATTTCTTGTTTAGTAATGCATATAACAGCATAGATGATAGAAACATAGTCAGAAACAGTATTTTAAAAATCTGCATAACCAAGTCAGTATAACTATTAAGTAAAAATTTAAAACACTTACGTTTTGCAGCAGCCCCAAACGCCGGTGCTTGGGTATTGGTATTCGTGCCAAAAGAAAAAGACATTCTAATATATTTTAACTTTATATAAACCAAATATAAAAGTGACACAGTCCTAGTACATAATGCGTATATTAGTTCAAAAATATCTCAAAACACTATAAATTTAAAATTACTAGAAGCAAATATGAAATAAAGTTAATAATATGATTTGTCGACTAAGTACTATTTCACAGGTTATATCGTACAACGACAAACAAATCTAACAATATGTCAGGTCAATGAAGTAAACAAGAAGGGGTGTTGCCAGCCACAACGCTTGAAAATATCGCAAGTGTCTGTGGGAGCCTTTTACCACAAGTTATGTGTGTTAAAGCATTCAAGGTGCTCTAAGGTGGCAGCCATAGGCATCCTAAGAACCTTAAAAAAAATGCGCTACGTCAACAAAAAGCAAAAAATTTACTTGTTGAATCAAAAAATCTTAGGTTGAATAGTAAGAGATTCTAGTGTGACACATTAGTATACAATTTTCAAAGTAGTAACAATTCTCGTCAAAAGTTAATAGAGTACCTATAATATTGATAGATAACATGTTAAAACCAACATCTTAGGTCAATGTTCTAAATTTTGATGGACTTTTCATCGGAGAGCCATGTTTAGGACAGGAAACTGGTTGTAAGTGGTAGTAAGGTTTCCAAAGGTCCAACTCCCCATATATTCTTTCATCTTCCCTCATCCCCCCAACCCACATCACCCTCAGCGCACTTACGACTCTTGATTCACAGATGTCCATTGACGGCGGTTGTCACTTATCATCTGGTGATCCGTCTGTTCGTCTCTCCCTCTAAATTATAAAGCTATCGTCTAGATACTGCACCTAACTCTACTCCGATCGTAGCAGGTCTCTGTTCCATCGGACCTAGGTGAGTTCAGGGGAGAGGGTGCATTTATGTTTGCGCGTACGCTCATGCGCCATAATATATCCTGCACACAGGTGATTGAGGGAGAGTGGTCGCTCTTACACTGAAAACGAGATAACAGTGTGGTTTGGCAGCACCCTCAGTGACAAAGCAGCTTTATTCAGAGAAACATTGCTTTCCTTGCGTAGCCTAGGAGGGGGCTAGAAAAGGTGCCCCAAACAAATGCTTACCCTAATACATATTGGGAGGTAACTATCGCAGCTGCCTGTGCATCCCAAGCATAGCGGTCGAAGGTCACAGAATACAAAAACACAAAACCATAACTAAGAATATGACATTTGGTACGTGGAACGTGCGTACTCTTTTGGATAGGCCATCAAATCAATGCCCAGAGCGTAAGACAGCTATTGTTGCTCGTGAACTCAGACGCTATAAAGTAGTTTTTGCTGCGTTGACTGAAACTCATCTTGCTGATACAAGCAAGTTGACTGAAAATAGTGGAGGTTATACCTTTTACTGGATTGGTAGACCAGCTTCAGAACCCCAACGATCAAGGGTAGGGTAGGTAAGGTGTTCACTATAAATAACAGAATAGCTTCTACACTGGTAGATCATCCCGTAGGAACATCAGAACGCATTAAGTCTCTACGGCTACACCTGAAAAAAAACAAGTTTCTTAATCTGATAAGCTCTTACACACCAACACTTGACAAAAGCGATAACATCAAACATAAATTTTATGAATACCTGTCACAAAATCTGACAAAGATCCCTAAAACAGAGAAAATCATTATATTAGGTGACTTTAACGCTCGCGTCGGCCGTGATTTCGAAACAAGGCCGCAGGTGTTGGGACGACATGGTATTGGTAAAATTACTAGCATTGGACAACTACTCCTTGGATTTTGCTCGCAATTTGATCTGGCAATGACCAACACTATGTTTCGACTACCAACAAAACATAAGGCCACTTGGATGCATCCACGATCAAAACATTGCCATTTAATAGACTATCTTTTTTTTTTTTTATGCGATAGGGGGCAAACAAGCAGACGGGTCACCTGATGGTAAGTAACTACCGCCGCCCATGGACACCCGCAACTAAAGAGTCACAAGTGCGTTGCCGGCCTTTTAGGTAGAGGTACGCTCTCTTCTTGAAGGTTTGAAGGTCGTATCGGTTCGGAAATACGGCAGCCGACAATTTGTTCCATAAGCTGGTTGTGCGAGGCAAAAAGCTTCTGGAGAAGCGCACAGTTGTGGAGTGCCAATCGTCCAGGTGATGGGGATGGATATTTTGTCGCGTAGGACGATGGCGGAAACCAGCAGCCGGTATAAGTCCGAACAATTCCTCTGAACACTCCCCATGATACAAGCGATAGAGGATGCAGAGTGAAGCTACATCTCTACGCAACGCCAAGGTGTCAAGTCGATCAGAAATATCTTGGCAGTCCAGAGGGAGAAGTTGGTACTGGGGTGCTTCTCTTCTCCCTCTTGACCGCATTCAACGGAGAGCGACTCGCATCATGGACTGCCAAGATATTTCTGATCGACTTGACACCTGTTGCAAATTACAGCAAATAAACCCTTCTTAGCCTAGGATTCATGACCTAATCTAATTGGGAATGTAATTATGTATTTGTTACGTGTCGGTGTGTGGGTAAGTTTGTGTATGTTGAGTAATAGTTTGTTGGTAAATAAACGTTATATCAAAACGACATGATAATCTTTCAATGCGGGGACATTATCTCCCCGAGTGGCCTCGTTCACCTCCCCCAATAGCCACCCCTTTCCACCATATAACATTCTTACCACATTCACTTTTAAACTGTTCTAAATAATAAGAGGGAACTTACCGAGTCCATAGGCACTTTACCTTACATGGCCTCCTCGTATTCACAGTTCCTCCTTCCTTCCTTGGAACAAGCTCCTGCTCCCTTTTTACCACTTACATCCAAGCTTCTCTTACCGTTCTCACTCGCTCGCCGCCATCATTCCCCCGAGTCCCCTTAAACCTATTGCCAACCGTACTTTTTCCCACCTAACCTTTCTACCAACCTAACCAATATAAGGATACGTTCTATTTATGGTTTCGCATTTCGCGACAGCACCTGCATAGAGATGAGAACAGTATTCCATGTGCGGCCGAACCTGCGCCTTATAAAGTTGCAGGCGGTGGGCCGGAGTAAAATACTGTCTCGATCTATTTAGCACACCAAGCTTCTTCGAGGCTAATATGGCCTTACTCTCTAAGTGACCGCGAAACTGGACTTCGCTTGATATATCGACGCCAAGGATTCCGATACTGGCTGATGCAGTTAGGAAAGTGCTCTCAAATTGATGTGATACGACCAATGGCAACTTTTTAGCGGTGAACGCGCAAACCTGTGTCTTCTTGGGGTTAAACTGGACTAGGTTAAGTCGACCCCAATCTGAAACTTTTGATAAAGAAGTTTCGATTTCAGACACAAGTTTGGATCGGCTTTCGATGACGTTTACCCGAGAAATGTTAGCGCGGCCGGTGTAAAGGGCATCACTCGTGCTATCGTCTGCATAGCAATGGATGCTGCTAATCTGCAGCATGTCGTTGATATGCAGAAGAAACAGCGTGGGTGATAGCGCACAGCCTTGTGGGACACCAGAATTAACAGACTTTGAGTCGGAGCATGCACCGTCAACAACGACCTTGATGCTTCTGTCTGTAAGAAAACTGGTGAGCCAATTGCACAGTTTCTCGGGAAGCCCATAGGAAGGAAGCTTCGCAAGGAGCGCTTTGTGCCAGACCCGATCGAAGGCCTTCGCCACGTCCAAACTAACGGCCAACGCTTCCCCCTTGGTCTCGATCGCCTGTGCCCACCGGTGAGTCAAGTATACGAGAAGATCACGAACCACCAGCTGAACGACCCTGACGGAAGCCGTATTGTCAATCATTGAGGAGCTGGTGGTCTTCTAAGTACCGGAGGAGCTGGCAGTTAACAATGGATTCCATTATCTTGGAGAACAAGGAGGTGATGGCTATGGGTCTGTAGTTGGACGGATCCGAGCGATCTCCTTTTTTAGGGATTGGGTGCACTAGAGCTGTCTTCCATGAGTTCGGGACTACGCCAAGAGAGTAGGAAAGCCGATAAAGGCGCGTTAAAACCGGAGCTAACTCTGGAGCACACGTCTTCAGCACTCATAGGAGAGATTCTATCGGGCCCACTCGACTTATGAACGTCGAGGGAAAGAAGCGCTTTACGCACTGTCCTTTGTGTAAACCGGACTTCCGGCATGCGAGTCTCGCACTGCGGTATGGTCGGCGGTGCGTTTCCCCCGTCGTCCAGGGTCGAGTTGGACGCAAAGAGTTTGCCCAGAAGATCGGCTTTTTCTTTAGCGTCGTGGGCCAACGAATTATCTCCTATGCGCAGAGGTGGAAGGGATGGCTTACAAAAGTTCCCCTGGACAGCTTTTGCAAGAGACCAGAATGCACGAGTTCCGGAGGGGAGACTCACTAGTCTCTCGCCAATTCTGCCGATGTGAGCCGACTTCGCCCCAGCAATTACTCTTTTGAGGGACCTGGAGGCAAAGTTAAATTGCTTTTTAAATGTGCTGGTCTTTACATCCCGTGCTGTCGCTGCATTAGCCCATGCTTGGTAACATTCCTGCTTTCGGCGGGCCGCCGCTTTACAGGTTTGACCAAACCAAGGCTGGGACTGCCACCTGTGGGAATCAGGGAGAATGGAATGAAAAGTTCCATACCCTAAAGCACAACATCCGCGACAGAGTCAGCAACGACATTGGGATCATCCGGCGAGAAGCAAACCTGCCTCCATGGGTAGGATGCAAAGAATGTTCTCATTCCATCCCAGTCTGCTGACCTATAGTGCCATACGCGGCGACTGCCTGTAACTCGCGGCCGCAGCGAGTGAACGAGTGGCACCATACTCCTAATCAGGCAATGGTCCGAAGAGCCAAGAGGGGCCTCAACGGATACTTTGTAGCCGTCAGGATGTGAGGTCAGCAGAAGATCCAACAGAGAAGGCACGTGGCTTTCTGCATCTGGGATTCGCGTAGGCGTTGCTACCAGCTGCGTCAAGCCATATGCCAAGGCGAAATCGTGAACAGATCTTCCCGCATGATCGGTTTTGCGCGAACCAAGGCATTCGGCGTGATGGGCGTTAAAGTCGCCAAGAATCACAATCTCTGCGGATGGGACCTGCTGGAGCACTGAGTCTGTAGCCATTTGGACGTGGTCGATGAGTCGGTCCGTTTCGGCATCACCGCTATGGGACCTGTAGAGGCATAGGTAGATGCGGGGATGGTCGTCGCAGTCTACACGTAGCCATAAGATGGAGAGGTCCCTACATTCAAGATTGCCGAGGCGGCGAGAAGTGATATCATCTCTAACGTACACGCATACACCAGCCTTAGGAACAAAGGAGTATTCCAGTCCGTACCCAGGGTAGCAGAGGTAGGATGTGTCCGCTGGAGATGATATCTGCGTCTCGGTTAAAAAGAGCAAGGCCGGCTTTGCTGTCTCAAGGTGGTGGTGGACAGTGTCGAGGTTCGAATGTAAGCCCCTGATGTTACAAAAATCCACGGTAAACGTGACAGGAGGTGCCATGGTATGCCTTCTCTTGCCCCGAGCAGATTTTGAGAGCGCAGTTGAGCCCCCCCAGAGTACGAGGGGCAGCCTGGGCGTCCACGCTTAGGCATAATCCGTACTGAGGGTGGACGTCCAGGGGGGGATTCTCCAACGCTAGCGCTGGTACCCCCCTGGGGTATCCTTTATGTTAACAGCGCTATCATTAGGGAGGGTGGGGGATTTTGGGCCTCCGGAGACCTCACTCATTTCGGTTAAATGCAACGCAAGCGTTACTTCACAACCGGTTTTCTGTGAGGCCGTGGTATCGCACCGGTCGAGCCGGCCCATTCGTGCTTAAGCATGGCTCTACCACTTTAAAATGGGTGTCTATCTGATCACCCATCAAGAAGACATCTCACTGTTCCAACAGACTCGAATGATGCGCGTCCCCAGCTGTTGGTCGGATCATTGACTGATATGCACCTAGCTATTTAGATCTTCGTAGGCTAAGATCAATTGAAAAACAGGCAGAGCAACAGAGCTGTTGTTAAAACGTCCACAGTGAACGTTTGTCCAGGTGCATCTCTCAAAGAAAAATGGAACAGTTTATAAACTAACATTCTCGATGCGGCCACAGAAACCTTGCAGTCTTAAAACTCGTACTAATGCTGATTGGTTTGATGATAATGACAACATGATCGCAGAGGCAGTTGCAAAACCATCGGATGCTCCCAATGGCATAGCTAGGGATTTTTCCTAGGGGGGCCAAGTCCCAGCCATGAATCGGCCGGCGACGGCAAGATGGTCACTGACTATCAGCACATGCGCAACTATGTAGGCATGAAGTATAGATTTCAGTTATCCTATCCTATTAAACTATTATTTTTCTTTCTGTATCCTGACCAAAACTATGTAGTTTAAGTCGCTAATATAGCTAGGTATACATCGATAGGAGCCCCCCGCTCTTAAATTAACAACAACAAGGTAAATCAAATAGATCAAATATTATTATTAGGTATAATGTTATTTATTTGTTAAAAATTAATAAACAGAGCAACCAAAAATAAAAATAAGTCCACTCGACGACATTAAAATAAGAAAAAAATGTTTTCAAACAATTTTAAGTTTTCTGTGTTTTTCGCTAAACCGGATTAAGACCGCTCTGATGTTATTGTATTTTTCAACAATTTGTTTTCTATATTTATCAAAGATACTTGGGAGAAATGATTCTGGAGCATAGTTGTCCTCAGCCAGGTTTTTACTCGCCTCATTGCAGTAAAACTCCTTTTGCAACTGGTGGAGCTTACAGGGAGTGTTAGTGCTGCCTGAAGCAGTTTATATGTCGGTGGTGGTAGGAGCCATGCTTAGGCACGAATGGGCCGGCTCGACCGGTGCAATACAACGGCCTCACAGAAAACCGCTTGTAGAAGCAGAGCAAACTCCCCATCTCCTCTTTCCTCTCCCCTCATCCTCCCTCTCCTCTTTCACATCCCCTCACTCCCTCTCTTCTTTCCTCTCTCCGCGTCCCTCATCCCTCATCACCCTTAAAGGTGGACAGCGTACTTACGACAAGAGTTGCAAGTGTCCATGGATGGCGTTGTCATTTACCATCAGGTGACCCGTCTATTCACCTGTCCCCCTACTGTATAAAAAAAATATATATATAAATTATGGCATTAGTCCTTATTTATACTTTTTTTTTAAGTTTTCTGCGTTTACCTTAATTTTTTTATGATTTTTATCATCATTGCCTCGGCATTCAACGCCTCTTCATCGAATTTTAAAATATATTTATAATTTTTAATAAAATTATCTGCATTCTCCATATCTAGCTTCAGGAAAGCGTCTACTGCATTCGCCAATAAGATATTTTTAAACCGCCGTTTAAAATTGGTAATGATGTCCCAGGTATTGGACTGTTATATATATTTATTTTCCTGTATTCCCGGGGCTGAGTGTCTGTCGCCAAATCTAACATTTTACTTTTTCCAACTGTTGTCTCAATATGGAAATCCTTTTCCTGACACCTTCTTTTTGATACTCGGACAAGTTCCACAAAAATGTCATGTTTCTTTGCAAACTGTTCGATCTCGTCCCAAATTTTAAATTGGTTTCTAGATGTTACAAAGGTAAAAATTGTGCTGGCTATTAAATCACTGGCCTGAGACAAAGTTGTAGCTTTGGTCTGGAACGAGAACAGAGTGGTGGCTGGTTTATTTATAGTTGTTAGAAGCCCTTGGGCTTCTACAGGATTTTGTCACGACTCTTTACAACCCCTTCATTCAAAGCCATTTCGCGACTGGTATATATTCCGAGAGATCCTTTTATCTTAGCAAGGCTGGTATTATATCCGGATTGCGAAAAGTGAATGTATAAACATTCAATTGCATTAGAAAAAGTATTTTCTAATACAGTCGCCCAGTTGACTTTTATTCAGTGTTTCGAAAATTAGCGTAGCCAATCCCTTCGCATCTCTGGACGTCGAACAATTGATAAAACCAATAAATCTTTCAACCACGTTAAGGTCGATTACGTTTCTGATCGTAATCGACAATTGCTCCTCTTTGTAACATCTCGCCTCGTCTAGCCTACTAGAATAACCCCCACTAGTGCATCATGTCTTGATAATATTTATACTGATATTTTACCTACCCACAAAAAAATTATTAATTTAATAGACTCTGATCACTGTGGACAATTGATCACTGTACCAAATATAAAGAAAAATAAATTAAAAAAAGATATCACTGTTAACCCGAAGTCTGAATATCGCTTGGAAACATTTAAAACTAAACTTGCAAATAAAATCCAACTTTTGTCAACTAATGATGACCCTAATCAACATTATAATGATTTTTTCAAAATGTATTGCTTGCAATTTGATACTACATTCATTCCTAAGTCTATTTCGGTAAATAGCAACACTTCCTTCAGTGACTGGGCCACCATTGGTATTTATAAAAGTAGAAAACGGCTTTATGACCTGTATGAAGAACGGCCTTATATTAACACTGTGGAATATAATTTATATGTAAAGAATTATTCTAAGTTATTTAAAAAAGTTTGTTATTTGGCGAAATCTCGCTACTTAAGTTCAAAAATTAAAAATAGTAGTAATATAATTAAAATGACTTGGAATATTATTAATAGCGAAACGGGAAGGTCTTGCAACCGAACTTGTGATTACAGCCTTGCTGTTGATGGCAGTATCATTAAATCAGATTCGAAAGTAGCTGCAGCATTTGAAACTTTCTTTGCAGAGATTCCCGTATCGACTACAAAATGTCTAAATTCATCACCAACTGTTGCAGAAACAATACTTAAAGGAAACGTTCCAGTTTGTGAATTCCAGTTTTATTTCCAATATGTAACTTGTAATGATATAATAAAAACTTTTAAAACTTTAAATATTAAAAAGACTGCAGATCTATGGGGTAATTCTGTTGACGTTGCTAAGTCTATTATAAACATTGTAGCACCAACTTTAACAGTAATCTTTAATAATTGTATAGATTGTGGTGAGTTTCCTGATCTAATGAAATATAGTAAAATAATACCATTGTTTAAATCGGGTAGTACATCAGACCCTTCTAATTATAGACCTATATCAGTGCTACCTACTTTTAGTAAAATCTTTGAGAAACTTATTTTAGATCAAATGCACAGATATTTTACTAAACATAAATTATTACATAGCAAACAGTTTGGTTTCACAAAGGGTCGTTCAACAACTGATGCTGGTGTTGAACTTTTAGGGCACATTTATAATGCATGGGAAGATAAATGCGATGCGTTAGGCATTTTTTGCGATTTGTCTAAGGCTTTTGATTGCGTTCTCCATGATACATTGATCAGGAAGCTGCGCTACTATGGAATCCGGGGCACCTCTCTGGATCTTCTTACTTCATATTTAAGTAATAGGATTCAGAGAGTTGATGTGAACGGTAAAAGATCTCCCGGATCTGTAGTCAGAATGGGGGTTCCCCAAGGCTCTATTCTAGGTCCCTTTTTATTTATAATTTATATTAATGACCTGCCGTACCTCATAAAGGATAAACATGATATAGTGTTGTTTGCAGATGACACTTCACTTGTATTTAAACTCAAACGTCAGCAGGTGGTTATTGATGACGTAAATAGTGCCCTTTCAACAGTAGTTAACTGGTTTAATATCAATAATCTTCTCCTTAACGAGAAAAAAACTAAATGTATAAAGTTTACATTGCCTAATGTCACTTGTATTTAAACTCAAACGTCAGCAGGTGGTTATTGATGACGTAAATAGTGCCCTTTCAACAGTAGTTAACTGGTTTAATATCAATAATCTTCTCCTTAACGAGAAAAAAACTAAATGTATAAAGTTTACATTGCCTAATGTAACACAGGTGAACACTAGTGTGTCAATAAAGGGCGAAGTGTTAAAACCCGAAGATTCCACAGTGTTCTTAGGCTTAACTTTAGATGCAAAGCTTCAGTGGAGCCCCCATATAGATAAACTGTCCAAAAAGCTTAGTTCTGCAGCGTACGCCGTTAGGAAAATTCGTGGTTTAACAGATTTAGAGACAGCCCGTTTAGTATACTTTAGCTATTTTCATAGTGTAATGTCGTACGGTATTCTGTTGTGGGGAAATGCCGCCGATATTCAATCTATTTTTGTTTTACAAAAAAGAGCTATACGTGCAATTTATAAATTAAGTCCCAGACACTCCCTCAGAGATAAATTTAAAGAGATTAATATTATGACTGTGCCCTCTCAGTATATTTATGATTATTTCATGTACGCACATAAAAATATTAATCTGTTTAAAAAATACAGTGATATCCATAGTGTAAATACTAGGAACAAAAACAAATTTGTTGTTCCTAAAACCAGGCTCAAGAAAATAGGTGGTTCGTTTAGATGCCAAAGGGCTATACATTTCTATAATAAGCTTCCTAGCCAAATACAAGAACTAAGCAATAATAAATTTAAATCATTTATAAAAAAAAAACTAAGTCAAAAAGCTTTTTACACAATTAAAGATTATATTGAAGATAAAAAGGCTTGGGAATGAGCTGCTTCATTAATGTACATGAGCCTTTGTTTTTCGTTTATATTTTTTTTTTTTTATACACATTGACATTTTATATTTTACTTTTTGACATGAATACTTACTTTGTTAAGTATTATATTGTTTTTTTTTATTGTTTAAATCTTTGTACCTTTTGACATGAATACTTTGTTAAGTATAATATATTATATATTTGTTTCCTTTTTTTTTAATTTATAAATTTAATTATTGTAAATGTGAGGACTATGTAGGTTATTTATTTATTTTTTTTTTTTTTTTCTCTTTTCTCCTGTAGTTTGTTTTATAACGATGTCTGACAGTTTGAGTACTTTTGCGGCCTACCCAAATGTCCTTGCTTTGGTACTGTTCGTCGGTCCGTTGAGCTCCTTAAAGTTCTAAGTTGAGCTACACGATAACTGACAAATGCTTGCACTGTTTGGACGGGTCCACTTAAATGAGCGTGGTGCTTTCTTCAAAAGCTCATCTCAGACGTTAGCGTGCATGGTTCTCATATGTTTTTGACCAGTACATCTGTATGGACTTTAAAACAGACTTTGACCTCTGAGTTTGTTTCGGTGTTTCTTCTCAGGGTAGTCAGCTAGGAAACACCGGCCTCATCTAGCATAAACTAACAAAAAAATAATATATTGACGTGTAAAAGTGTTGTTGTAACCTATTTACAAAATAAAGATCATTTATCATTTATCATTTACACTCAAGGCGAAAAATCCACATGCTTTTACTTATTTGACAATTTGTTCTCTGGTTAGGCATGCTATAATTTCAATGATTACGTTTTGAATATCTGGACTGCAATAGTCAAAATGTTTCTCGAAATGCATGCGAAAGTTTTCGTCGTAATTGGAGATGAGTTGGGAAATTTCCAAAAAAATGCTCCTGTTTTTGGACGATTTGTCTTCTTGATGTCCTCATAAAGGCAAACCCTGACGCACAAGAGTAAGTATAATGTCAATGAGTTTCATTAAGTATTCTTTATTTTGAGTTACTTCTTGCTCTTGTTGCTTAACTACTTGCTGATAGACATCTCCAGTTTTGATAGAAGTTTTGTAGCATGCATATTTTTGTGTACTCTCAACATGAAGTGACGACTCGGCATGTTTTTTTAAACTTTCTCCAAGTTTTTTCCAATTATTGTACCCAGTTTTTACAAATTTTTAATGTTGGTCACGGAGTT
Organism: Tyria jacobaeae; assembly: GCA_947561695.1. NCBI lineage: Eukaryota > Metazoa > Arthropoda > Insecta > Lepidoptera > Erebidae > Tyria > Tyria jacobaeae. The sequence goes on along the minus strand of OX387208.1, from coordinate 8,414,645 downwards.
TTTCCTTATTGTAGTGCCTACACACAAAACAGTAGGACTTACCTTCTTCCGTGTATGTATGTATTCTAGCCAGCTATATAATTCATAATTTTTTGATGAAAAAGATCTTAATCTGGCGCCAAATTTAAGTGAGGCTGTGACGGTCCAGTTTGCAGGGTGCCCAAGTTGTTTCGCTTTTCATTATCAGCAGATTGTGAAGACGTTACTTCCGGCTCTGAATCACCTGTTTGTCTTGTCTTCGAAATAGGACATTCTTTTTCAGAAATATCTCTATCTACGAAATCATTGTTCGGAAAATTTCTTAAAACGTGCATATCTAGAGCATCAATATGCACGTTTTAAAAAAAAAATCCTGTGCAGAACAACTATCACTTGGCTCCGCTACATTTGTCGAATTTTAATCATTTTATAAATATTTTACTGATTTCATAATATAAATATGCATATCAAAAAAATTACAGATTTTTGAGGTTTTTCTTATATTCAGAGCAGCAACTTATTAAAAATACTTTATACAGATATGTACAGAACGGTCTTTATTGGCGGCAATCTCCTTAAAATGTTTAAAAGTTACACCATGTAGCAACAAATATTAATAAAAACTTCAACAAGTTTAAAACCTCTGTAAATTCTGTGATTCAACTCGGTACGGTATCGGGACCACATCCGGACCAGCGCCCATCCGTGCGTGCCATTGCATTTTAGACACTATCCTAAAAATACTTCATTGAAAGCGGGACGATAGATCATGCGTGTATTGTAAGAATTATTTGCAGATTGTTCGTTTGTGTGTGTGGATCGCAGGTTGGTGAGCGAGCTAGACTCAAGATTATTTTAGCTTTTTCAAGACGATTTTCGGTTTCGGTAATTGAGGATAATGTTATTTTATGTATGTGGAAGAGTATTTTTCTAGGGTGGGCCCATAGCTTTCCAGGGTTTACCCCCCCCCCCCCTTTCTCTCCCTAGCTACCGGTATGGATACTCCTTTGTAAGGAAAAGCAAACAACTGATTCTATTAAGATCAAAAATAGCTCTAATGAAGTAAGAAAACTCACTCGCATAGCTAGAGAGGCATGGTGGCAAATGATAGTTGAATGCATCCAGTGGCTATATGACACAAACCAAATTGGTGACTTTTTTGGTGAAGTTCGTAAACTTACAGGAGGTCCCCGACTTCAGGCAAAATCTTGGCTACAGTGATTCTAAAACGTCTTTTGGTATTGTCCGAGACAATCTTGGCTGAAACCCAATTTGGCTTTCGTCCTAAAAGAGGCACATGTGAAGCGATATTCTGTTTGCAACAGCTACAGGAAAAGAGCAAAGAACAAGGGCGACCTCTTTTCTTGTGTTTTGTCGGCCTGGAGAAAGCCTTTGACAGTGTCCCTCGTGATGACTTATGGATAATTTTGAAAATACTGGGTTGTACGGATAAATTTTTAAGGATGTTAAGGCTCTTTCACGACGAAGCGACGTGCTATGTCACTGTAAAAGGTGAGCAATCCGAATATTTTCCTGCCACCTGCGGTGTCAAGCTGGGATGTGATCTAGCTCCCACGCTCTTTGCCCTTTACTTTTTTGTAGTTGTGAGAGAGACTCAGTGTCACTATGACGAAGGTGTAAGAATACGATTTCGTTCGGATGGTGGTCTCTTTAACCTAGCAAGGCTAAAAGCTCACACTGATGACTTATGCCTTGTAGCACTAACTGTTGAGGGACTCCAAAGACATATAGTCAGTCTGAAGTGCAGTAGATTTGGTCCTAAAATTATTATTAAAAATAAACTGAAGTAATGTCAATGGATGCTCAACACCAAATCCCACTAAATCTAAACATTCAGGGAAGCAATTTAAATCAAACGGAGAAATTTAAATATCTAGGTCTTGTATGCACATATTAGTGTGCACATAACCATTATTTTGCATAACATTTTATATTCTAGCGAGACATGGTGTTTATATCAAAGACACATACGCGTTCATAACACGTTCCAGCTAAAATGCCTACGAGACATTATGAAGATAAAGTGGTCAGATCGTGTATGGAACACCGAGGTACTTCAACGAGCCTAATTCGATAGCATAGAGGCTTACTTGATGCGCCATCAGTTGCGTTGGTGCTGACATCTCTCCAGAATGCAAGAAGAGAGGAGAGCAAAGCATGTGTTTTTTTCTGAACTGAAACATGGTAAGCGGAAAATGGGTGGCCAGTTTCTTCGCTTTAAACGATGTTCAGAAGAGACATGAAGAAATGCCATACCATGCAAATGCTCTCGTTGGGAGATTCACGCTTCCAAACGTCCAGAATGGCGACGTATGGTACAAAATAATGTACATGTGTTTTCGAGGAAGAAAGGAGGTGTTAACTAGATGCTAAACGAGACCAACTGAAAACACGACTACCTTCAAGCATTGCGTTTAATTATGTCAATGGTGCCCTCACGTATCCTCAGTGTTCACGTTTACCGCAAAAATTGGGTACATTAGCCATCAAAGCGCAAAACATCCATGCTCGAAATATCTTAATGTAGTCTAGTCGCCGTTGCCATCAGCCCTCTGATATAGGCACTCTGCAAGGAAAGTAGGCAGAGACGTGGTGTGGCTAATTTACTTCTCATGCCGCGTGCCTTACACCCTGTCCTGCCCAGTGTTACAATCGTAATCGGTTTTTGATGCGAGTCAAAGGATCAGAAATACGAGGCCGAATAAGCAGCCACATACTTGCAATAAATTCAATTCATATTCAGCTGTCATAACTTCCTCGAATGAATGGGCTTTCAAAATCATTGGACTATTAGAGACTATATCGTTCCTCCATTGTGTGGTTCTCGGTGGAGTTGAACATCCGGTGCCCGGTAAAAGGCAATAGGCTTACCCCAATAAGTAATTGGAATTAAATTATGGTTCGCAAAAGGTGGGCACTTATAACACTTCTGACTACCCCTCTCGGGAATATAGACTATAGTTCCAAAGACTAGTTTTTTTTTATGCGATAGGGGGCAAACGAGCAGACGGGTCACCTGATGGTAAGTGACTACCGCCGCCCAAGGACACCCGCAACTCAAGAGTCACAAGTGCGTTGCCGGCCTTTTAGGTAGGAGTACGCTCTTTTCTTGAAGGTTTGAAGGTCGTATCGGTTCGGAATTACGGCAGGCGACAATTTGTTCCATAAGCTGGTTTTGCGAGGCAAAAAGCTTCTGGAGAAGCGCACAGTGGTGGAGTGCCAATCGTCCAGGTGATGGGGATGGCTATTTTGCGTTAGTTTAAGATATAAACAAGAAATCTCTTCCTCTTTAATAATAAAGATAGATGATAGATTAGTATCCATCCATTTAAATTATTTTAGTGGGCATTCGTAAATTTCGCAATATACCTATCATTCCTGTAATGTTAATAGGATATAGAAATTAGTAAGTTCTCTTTATATGGATTTTTTATTTCCAATTTATTTCTTACCTATAAACCAGCTGTGTTAAGCGGAAATGATAAAAATATCATTATTCGTGTTAATCTCAGGAACTACTAATTTGATTTGAAAAAAAATATTTGCATTAAGTTTATTTGAGAGAGTTACATGTATGGGCCTGGCTTGACCAGAGTATTAACACAGCCTCACAGAAAACCGGCTGAGTGATGTTACCAAAGGCCTTACCCAGTTCCCCTACCCTCTTTTGCCCATTCCCTCTATAAACTACAGGAAAAGGTGGACAGCACTCTTGTGACTCTTGAGTTACAAGTGTTCATTGGTGGACGGAATCATTGGTGACTTGTTAGCTCATTTGTCCCCTGTGTGTATGTTATACTATAAAAAAAGAAAAAAGATTATACATATTATCACTACCTTAAGAGCAGAGCAGTGAACATAATCATAGGTGGAACTAGCGAATAGTTAGTATAAGCAATAAAATATAAATACTGACTTGAATTGTTAGGTCTTATAAAATTATTTAGCTTTGTTGATAAATTATTTGTTGTACCACATGCAATCGAGAAATTTATATATAATAGAGAGCAGGATATTTTTAAGGAATACCATTGTAATAAACAAATAATGTCCAATTGCACTATATTTTCTATGGTTTTATGAATTAAAAAAAAATATGTATAATTATTAATACTCATTATATTTAGAATCATACTAAATAGAAATGTCTTCAAATGTAAAATAATAGTTAATAAAAAGCAGATAAGATGATTATTAATTCAAACTAAGTTTATGAAAACAGAACAATATTGTTGTAAGCAGATTACACCATCAAAAAATTAATTAGGTATTCAAAATGTTTCCAGTGTTGTATTAAAAAAAAAACAAATAGTAATCATAAATAGCTATTTTATTGCATATCACATAACCATTCCACCAGTCCCAAATTTTATGTGCACTTAACATTTTTCCTTGGTAGTAACATCACAGATGGAACATTCCAGAGGAAAATAAATGCTTACATTATTTTACTTTGTTAGTTTTTGTAAGTTTATAATAATAAAGAACACATTATAACAGCAAAAATGAGATAGAATTTAATTATGCAATAAACAAATCGGACTTAAGTCTTCGCCTCCCAAGGAATCCGTTATTTCTTTCCTCCAGGAGGCTGTAGTGGTTGGCCTCTTTCTTTTCCTCGTAGTTTTATACCAATTGCCCTTTCAATTTTACCAAGAACAATGTTGTTTGGAATTCCACGACCGGCCTCATAATCATTTACAATTTGAGGTTTCTCGCATATTTTAGTTGCCAAATCTTTTTGACTCATGCCTTTAGCTTGTCTTCCTTGCATAATAAGTTTCCCAAGATCAAGAGAAACTGTTTCATGACGCAATTCTTCAGTCTCTCTATCAAGTTTTGCTGTGTTTTTAGTGGTAACGTGTTGCTTATTAGTTCCTGCTCCAAATTTTTGTTGAGTGTCAACTGGTAAACCTTGACGGCGTGCAGCGTTTACAGCTTGTTCAGTCTTTAATGCGGATGCTTTTGGTGGTTTTTTACGAAGAATCGTAACCGTATCCCAGTCGGACATTTTGGCGCAGATTAACCACTGGTTTCACAAGAAAATAACTGAATGTACAAAAATTTTCTTCTTACTTCGTGTGTGACTTACTGTGGTTACTTTATTTTACTAGGGATGGCCCTGATTAGCTTACTAATAGTCGATTATACATAAAGTAATTTATATGGAGGATAATAATAATTTGTTTTTTTCTTACTATTTTAACTTTCAAAAACTATATTATTTACAATTAATATTGTATTTACAATCCATAAATTAAAATATAATTAGTGACCTGAAACGCAGAATGAATCGATAATTTTATCTAAGATTAGTGAAAAATATCAATACTATTTATTGATTATTAACCTTATTTATTATATCTTTTTTAAATTTATATATCATATTTATGAATTATGACGTATGGGTGGATAAAGTTATTATATGTAAGTATTTACTAAATAAAAAATTAGCTTACTTCATTTACACAGTATAAGGTTAATCATTATCGGGCATCCACAAGCTTGCTGTTTGCCGCAAACGTAAACAAGTGCCAAACACTAGACAAACGCTTTCACCTACACCCAACACAAACACGGAATCCTCATGCTTGGCAAACTTGCTTGTATACCACGGATTTGCAAACATTGCGGACGACGAACTATTTTATTTTATAGTCGGACTTTAAAAAAGTAAACAACTGACTTCAATGCCTCTATTATAAAATTTAAGACTTATATGGTTTTCTCATGGATGCCATTGTCAGAACCTAACCAAACTCTTTATCTAATTACCGTTGAAATACATCCTTTCCATAAAAAAAGAATCATCGAAATCGGTTGGCGTGATATTGAGTTATTCAATATTTTGTCGCGCACAAACTTAATGCAAATTTAAGACTTGTATGGTTTTCTCATGGATTCCAATGTCAGAACTGAACCAAATTGAAATGGGACACAGGAAGCACCATCGTTCAAATAGAATAAAAATCGTCAAAATCGGTTCACCCAGTCGAGTTTTGAGGTAACAAACACAAAAAAAGAAAAAAAAATACACACTGGAGAACCTCCTCCTTTTTGAAATCGCTGGAAAATTAAGTAAAATAAAAGGTAACAAAATAGAAAATTATAATACCTCAAAAAAATACTACTAACGACAAGAAAAAGGCTAACCCAATTTCAATTAAACCTGTCTAAGAACAGTAGCTCGGGAACCTGCTGTAATAATCCGCATCAAAATCAGTTCACCTGTTTAAGAGCTAAGGTACAACATACAGACACACATAGCGGTCAAACTTATAAAACCCAGGCTGGGAGGGGGGTTCCCGCAGTTTCACAATCTATTATGCTCACTGCCCGCTCCTACGCAGCATGATATTTTAAGCTATGTGCATTAATGGGCAATTTAAAATATTTTTTTTTGTATGGCATACACGGACGACAGACGGGTCAGAAGGGAAGGGAAAGGAGGTTGGGCCTTTCGTAACCTCACTCACGCAATGGACACGAGGCCGTAGTAATACTCCGGTCGAGCCGGCCCCTACGTGCCGAAACATTACTCTCCCATATTAAAAATGAATATAAATATCAGTAGTTGCTGAGATTCACGCTTTCAAACAAACAAACGAACTCTTCAGCTACCTACATATTAAATAAATAATATGTAATAAACATTGCTGTAATGGTACAGCAATGTTTCCGTTGTTTTAAATTTAACCACAGCGCTAAAATATGCAATGGTAAACAAAAATGTTCCATTTATGGAGATAAACATTTATATAAAGAATGTGACAACAGAGATCTGCTGTGTCAGTTGCAGTGGGCCTCATCTTGCAATTTCTAGATTATGTCCAATTAAGTTAAATAAAATATTAGAAAAGAAAAATAAGAGAAGAACTTATGCAAGTGCTACATTAAAGAAACAACACATTAATAATGACAATACACAATTTCCACCTCTTTTTCCTCCAAAAATGAAAATTGCTATTGTAAATAAGCCTGTACATACATCTGTAAATAAGCCTGTACATTTATCTGTAAATAAACCTGCATCTGTAAATAATCCTGTACATAAATCTAAAGATGTCCCTCCAACAACGATGTACTTATACCTTGGTACAAACGTTGGTGGAACTGGGTAATAAGAGGGATACCATAAATAGTATCAAGGAAACTACTTAAAAGTCTAAAGTAATGGATCCAAGTCATAAACTGTCTAAGCTACGTATTGCTCAGTATAACATTCAAAGTGCTAATAGTAAAAAACCTTTATTGATTCAATTCTTAGGAAAACAAAATATTGATATTTGCTTACTTAACGAAACATGGTTTAAAGGCAATAAATTTAGAATACCTGGATATAATATTCACAATAAAAATTTCAATAATGCTCATAATGGTGTAGCAATACTAACTAAGCCATACTTTAAGAATAATGTATTAAACACTAGATTTTATGAAGACATTCAAACTGTTGCTCTGTCCTTATCTACTGTGCATGGTAGCTTGACTATTCTTAGTGTATACTGTACTCCTTCTAGAGGACACATACATCTCAACAGACTACGTAATATAATTAATGATCTGCCAAAATCTATCTTTGTCAGTGGTGATTTTAATGCTCACCACATTGCATTTGGTTGAGAGGTCAGGATTTATTTAATATAATTGACGTTTTGGATTTATGTATTTTAAATGATGGTAGTTTTATAACTTGTAATAACCCAAGACGAAACCCAATTAATGTTAGCTTTATTAGTGCAAACCTCGCATCAATATACGAGCGGTCTGTGCATGATGATGCCATGGGCAGCTATCACTACACTACAATAACAGAGATTTCACTACATATAGATAAATATCATATTAATCCCCCTGTTGATAGGTTTTTATATAAAAAATCAGATTGGCCAAAGCATAAAATTATTTTATAATGATTTTTGTTCTTGATTGAATACTTAAAGGATATGACAATCCCTAAACTCACTCAACCCAATAATTTTAAAAGTGAAAACAAATGTCTGGACCAGGGAACTGGAGGTCTTCCAGTTCCCTGGTGGAATGACATTTGTGAAAAAAGTATAATTGCCTCTTACAATTCATTGAAACGTTATAGAAGTGAACCTACTATGGAGAACTATTTAAATTACAAAAGAAAAAAAAGCACTTAAAAAAGAACTATATCAGAGCAAAAAAGAATAGGTTGGGATAACTTATTTAACTCTTTCAATAAAACTACTCCTATTAGTAAGATTTAGAATCTTCTGAAAATATACAAAGGTAAAAGAGCTGGAATGGAATGGAATGTTAATAATGATAGTCTAAATTCTAAATAAATATTCCCCTATTGTATAATCAAAAATTTAGATGAATCTGGACAAAAATCCTATAGACCAATATCACTCTCTTCATGTCTGACTGTCTAGTAAAATATTTGAAAACATGATTAAAATCGTTTGGATTGGTACATAGAATCTAATAGTATCATTCCACATGTACAATATGGATTTTGTCGAGGGCGAAGTTGTGCAGACAGCTTCACTTCTTTAATTTCGGACCTGAAACATGCAAAGCATGAAAAGTTACAAACTGTGTGTGTATTTCTAGATGTTCAAGTCTAGATCCTGCTATACTAGTACAAGTTATGTCTAAGCTTGGCATGCCTGGCCAGGTATGTAAATGAATTAATATATTTTTTTGAATAATAGAACACTATGTAAGATATAACAATACACTATATGGTCCAAAATGTGCATCTAAAGTTACAATACAGGTTCTACACTGTCTTCTTTGCTATACATTATTTATACAAGTGAAATCTGTAAATTTGTAAATAGTATTTTGCAGTTTGCTGATGATATTGTTTTATAAAGTAGTAATTATAATGTAGAAATTGCTATTAATAATATTAACAGAGCCTTGTCCCAACTATTTCACTATTATAATGATGATAATTGATAATCAATAACATTTTAAAATTAACCCCTACAAAAGCAGTATCATGAAATTTGGATAATGAGAATTCAAATTCAAAAGTAGTTTATAATGGAGAATTTATAAAACTAGTAAATTCAAAGAATTTTTTAGGCTTAGTAATAGATAGGAAATTAACTTTGCAGGAACATAATAAATATATATCGAAGAATGCTCTAAAAGATTTAAATATAGTTAAATGTCTTGCCAGTGTCTCACGGGGAGCAGACCCGAAAATATAGTCAAATCTATATAAAAGTATAGTTAGAAGTCATTTTGATTATAGTTCACTAGTGTATATAGAAATTAACTAACAGTACTCATAGAAATTAACTAGATCAATTGCAGAACAGGGCTTTGAGAATTATTTCTGGTGCAATGTGCTCTACTCCCATAAGGGCCATGGATATAGAGACTAAATTGATGATTGAGACGCATTCTACTTGTAGAGAGATTTTGTCTTAAATTAGTTGCTGCAAATCACAGGAAAATTATCAACGAAATTGTACCTTTTGTAAGTAGGCCTGGGCCTCTAACAACAGAAGACAATCTTTTGAATGGAAATATTGCTGGAAATAGAGAATACTATCACTCATATTAGAAAACAGTTAACATGTTACTCCTTCTCTTATCAATGTATTTCACATCCCATCAAGGAATTTCAAAATTTAATTATTAATAACTTAGATATGTATATTAGTGATTATGTGCATTTTGCTATTGTTCAGCTTTGTTCTGCGCAATACATGTACTATATTCATTGCAGAGGTATATGCGGTTTATCAGGATTTATTACATACTCGCCAAATTAACAATTGTAAATACTTTTTGATTGTTTCTGATTCAATGAGCTTGATAAAAGCCTAGCTAACCTTAGACTTTCATTTAAGTCTAATTATATTCTGTATTTTATCAAAGAAATAATTAATCATTAAGCACATTAAAATTTCTTTCCTATGAGTACCTGCTTACCAAGGTATCTCAGGCAATAAAATAGTTGATAAAACCACATATGAAGGTAATAATACTGTTGGTGTTAGAAATGCAATGGACATTCCTATGTCTGATTTTCTGCAATGTATTAATGAAAATATATGTATAATAGATTATAATAGATTGAAAGAAGCCAGCCGAGACTTTATAACTACGAATACTGCACCGTCACACCTTTCTAGACTTGCCATTATTACAGACAATACATGACCATATTGCGAATCCCAAGAAACCATGGAACATCTGATTTCTGACTGTCAAAAATTATTGCCTGACAGATTAGTGTTAGCCAGTGAACTGTGATGTGAAAATGAATTGTGATACTTCATCCTGTCCGCCGCCAATAGAACAGTTATTAAAAGGCAAAAACACTTACAAACCAATATACAAATATATTAAAAATACTATTAAATCAATTTAAATATAAAGTAAAGTGAAAGTGCAGTGTTTGTTCAAATAAAATAAGAATTAAAGACTAAGACTTAATATTTCTATGATAATTTTGTAACGCAAAAGAGCTGAAACTAAAAGCTTCTTATTCGCAAAACACGGCACCAAATTGAATGAAGTTCTCAGATAAAAAAAAACTCAACAGGAAGACTGGAGGAGGACTGTAATACTCTAAGCTTTATCAAAAGCGAGAAACCACCATAATCACACAAAATAAAAAAAAACAACAAAATCTATAAACACTGTATACGCCGAATGAAGTAACAATTTTGATTTTCTACCGGATTATTGCCATACCTTAAAAAATTGCTTAAAGGAATATATAAATTTAAAATATTGTTAATATTAATTAAAAATATTGAAATAAACGTTTTACATATATTTATGGAGAAAGTTTTTTCACGATTTATGAAGCAGGTCTTTTTGAAATTAAAGTTATATTGCAAGTTTATTGATATTGGCCTAATAAGTGTCATCTATGTTAATTTTAACACTAGTTGCCTGTAAGTTTAAGCGGATCTTATACGAGAAAGCGGTAATGTCTCAGCGGAAAAGTTTACAACTACATCAAGTACGACAGTGTCCTCCCCTGCACTATACTCTTTGGAGCACGTAGTACTATGTTATGAATAGTAATCTGTTTACAAAGAGTAAAGTAATACTACGGTCCACAGGTTTATTTAGTTAAATAAATGTCACATCTTTAAATAATTTATTTAAGGTTCAGTTTATTGTTGTTTTGAACTGATTACATTCAAATTTTAGGGAGAACCTCGTGCTCTAGGTTATCTATATATAGAGGACATTACTAAGTTTTTTTTTTATCTTTGCATGAAGAACCAGCATGTCTGATAAAGTTTCCGACGCTGAAGAAGAGATACTAGTTTATGCAGAGTTTGAAGATACTGTTAATATTGAAAAATACAGAGCTGTCCATGTCTTGGGTGTCAACGAACAGAACCCTATTATACAAATGGATGATACTTTTTTCACGGGTAAGTGCATATAGTAAAACCTGTTGGTATATTACTTGATTTCCTAAAGACATTTAATTACAATGGAATGTCTATATCTACATTGTGTCAATAATTAACCAACAGTTGCTTGGGCAAAAAATTCGAAGGGATGCAAGGAAGCTAATATTTGTTATAAAGTGTGTAATATTTATTTTTCAAAAGATATTGAGTTTTATTATATTGTTGTACTATATTTCATTAAATGTGTTAAAATAAAACTAATAAAGGAATACAATATTCTATGGCTAATGTCTATTCATATTGATTTTTATGACAAGGTATGTAATCTAGAATCCAGATTAGCATTGTTATTTAAAATGAAACAAATGTTATTAGTAAATTTGAAGTCTATTACTTCAAAAGTAGTATTTGCTTTTCAGGAAAGTATGAAAATGCATTAGGAACCTATATGTTTTTTGAAGAGGATCCTGAGCCAAAAACTGATGATCCATTATTTGACAAACTACCTGAAAAAAACTTGAAGTATCTATGCAAAACAAGAAAGTATTTGAACATGGAACATGCCTATGTAACACCCAAAGAAGGTATGCTTTTAATTGTTACACATTGGAGCATATAAAATGTTGGTAAATCTAATCTCTGAAATGAAGCCAAGCAATTTTTTGTCATCATCATTGGCCTCCTACGTCTTGTAGGAGGCCAATGATGATGACATGTCAGAGATGTGTATTTAATAAATAAAAATACATAAACATAATGATACTCATAAATTATATTATCTATAAGTTAATCATTATTTTCGATAAGTGACATACAACTCCTTATGTTGGCTGCTCATAACCAAGAGTTTAAATGTTGTATACAAAATGATGCCTGCTTATGATGTTTTGAGTATCTGTTTGCAATGTCAAAATAATAGTTTAAGCTCATACATTTATTTGACACACATCTCTGACATGTCATCATCATTGGCCTCCTACGTCTTTTCCAGACGAATTAGTCACTGTCCCGTAGACATGCACATTGTTTCGTGGCTATGTAAGCCAATTCTAAAGCGACAGATTCTATCGCACACCCTGCACGAAAAACTGGAAACTTGGGGTTATTGTTATGTTGGTGACGTTTCACTCTCTTTTCCGCCAATTTCTGCGATCTTCAGCGACCTTCTCCCACGCTACATAGTCGATGCCAAATGAGACCATATCCCTCCTGGCGCAATCTTTAAACCGTGGCCAAAGCGCCCAGCAAGACACGTCGAGGCAGCCGAGAGGAATCCATACGGTGCACATGCCCCAACCACCGCAAGCGTCTCTGCCTTAACTGATTGCTATTGTGCGATATCGACAATATGGGAGGAAATTCTGTGCAACCCTGATATAGAACAACGCAAACAAGCACAGACAAGCGCGGGAGAATTTATCCAGTATAACTTGGAGGTCATGGGTGGAAGTCGCCACCAAGGCTGCGTCATCAGCAAAAAGAAGTCAGCGTTCGTTCGTTCAACATAAGGGCTCACGATAGCGTTCGGACTTATGTTTAACAGCTTCCCATCGGCCCTTGTACCAGATGGACACCCTGCTGGTCGTCACCGAAAGCGATTTTTAAGAGTGTTGCAAAAAATATACCAGAGTAGGTGCCAGCACGCAGCCCTGTCGAATGCTTCTGATTTCCGATGTATTTCCGTTGAATAAAACATTACCCTTCATGTCTTCATTAAACATTTTACGAGGCTCAGTAAGAGTGGAGGATAACCAATGCACTCGAGTATTGTGTACAGCCCCTCCCTGCTGACGGTGTCAAAGGCCTTGTTAAGGTCAACGAATGCAATAAACAGGGGAGTCTACTTCTCTCGACACTTCTCTTGTAATTGGCGGATTGTAAAAATCATGTCTATTGTGGAACGATGGTCCCGGAGACCACCCTGGGACTCAGGATATACGCGATCAGCAAGTTTTTGAATTTTGGTTAAAATGACGCGGCCAGTTTACCAACCGTGCTTAAAAGAGATATTCCACGATATTTGTTGCACTCACCGCGGTCACCCTTACCCTTGTATAGGGATAAAATGTTTACGTTGCTCATATCTTATGGAATATACCCCTCCTTCCAGCATTTCATCAACAGATTGTGCAGATGGAACTCCATCGCCTCCTGGACTTCTACCACATTTAAGCTGTTTGATAGCCCTGATCATTTCCTCTACGGTAGGTGGGGTACGGTAGGTCCAGCTCATTCCATGTTGGCGTTCTCGGTAAGCTTTGTACTGCTATAGGCGAGATGTTAACTGGAGTAGAGTAGAGATTGGTGTAGTGGTCTACCCAACGTGCCAATTGCCGGTTATTGTCTGTTATGATAGAGCCATCCATCTCCTTCAGAGGAGTAGTCATTTTAGGGGTAGGCCCAAGTATCGTTTTATCCCGGAGTAAACACTTCCGAAATTGCCGATATCCGCGCATACGTATTTACGCAGTGCCGTGCCACCCGCTGGAATATTGCTTTGGATGACCTCCACTCCTTTTCTGTGTTGTCACAGGGATGTTCGCGGTATTTTATAGTAGCTTTCCGTTTAGCATCCAGGAATGGCCGAATTTCCTCCACGTTTTCCGCAAACCAGTCCTGTGATTTTGTTTTCTGATCTGGCGGCTGTTGTTGTCAGGAGATGCTTAACTTTCGGCGACTCTTCGTGTGCATTCCTATCTCAGGAAGCAGTTTCTTTCCGCACAAGAGTTTCGAATGACTTCAACATCTCCTCGTTTTTTACATTTTCAAAGCCAGCTTTCTTATTTCCCGGTTGTTTCGACGAGTGGATTTTCTTGGGGGATATCGCAATTCGACTAGTAACTAGGGAGTGGTCGGTGTCGCATTCAGCGCTATGATATGAGCTTGTGTGATATCTCTTTTACGGGTAATGATAAGGTCAAATTGATGCCAATGGCCTGAACGTGGATGTCTACATGACGCTTTATGCAACAACTTTCCTTTAAAATAAGTGTTGGTCACGCACAGCAGGTACATGGAACAGAACTCCAAGAGACGCTCGCCGTCGTCGTTGATTTTTCCCATGCCATGGCACCCAATATAATCACTCCATGCAGTTGTGTCTTGACCAACTCGCTCGTTAAAGTCGCCAAGGATGAAAAGATGATCGCTGTTTTTCACTAATCGAAAGGTTTCCGACAGTTGCTCGTAGAACCGGCTTTTGGCCTCATCCATGGCCAAAATTGGTCCGTATGCAGATATAAATGTAGAAACGCTACTTTTTGTACTCAATCTCAGCAGAAAGACCCGTTCTGTGATGCCTTGAGGTGGATGTTCTAACGAACAAACAAGGTCATTTCGAACTGCAAAGCCAACACCATGTTCACGCACCTCGTTCCTTTTTTTTTCTTTTTTAACGTGGGAACCTCAGGCAGTCATCCCACCGGGGTTTTCAGTGGAACGGTGTGTCGGAATCGGACCGACTAATACCACACGGTGTGCCATGCTGCGCTTAAAATAGGAGGAATCCGGGAACAGCTTTAGTAAGACATCCGGACCCCTCCTAGCGCTTTTGCCCGCACCACCTTCTGGTAACTCTCAATTAGGCAACGTCCAGGCACATCAGGACGTCGCCTCCTCGCGGCTGGCCTTTATAGCGGGTAGAGGGGAAAACCCGTCCCGACCACCCACAGCCACGCTCAGGGCGGCATGAGGCGCAAGTAAGCGCGCCTCCGCCGCCCGGTTCGCCGGCGGGAATTAGGTCCGAGTGGAGATCGTCCTCCCGCGCCCGTTCCGCCGCCTCCTTCAGCGAGATGACCTCCTCGCAGAAGGTTGCGACCGCGGTAAAATTCCTGACGCTACCAGCCATGGAGCGTATGACGGCCGGTAGCGAGAGATCCTCTCCGATGACTGCAGTGAGGACCCGACGCTGTGCCGCCCAAGCTGGAAAATCCGCAAGCAGTGGTGGCAGACGGGACTCAATTCCCTCCTAGCGACTGAATGCAGGTACTTTCCAAAGCAGCCGTGCCCGTGTTGCCCCCCTGCCAACTCGACGATGACCGGCTGGAGCGCCTCCACGGTGGCCTCCAGCCGCCTCTTCAAAGTTCGCCCCCTGGGCTATGACCAGTGTGTCATCCGCGTAACAGATTACGCCCAGCCCAGGGGGAAAGTTACCTCGAAGGGCCCAGTCGTACCCCATGTTCCACAGGAGTGGTCCAATCCTCCTCCATCCAATGGATCCTCCGCTCCTCCAAATAGTCTGCCATCAGCTCCCTCAGGTACTGTGGCACCCCGTGATAGCGGAGCGCTTCCCTGATGCAGCTGAATGGCAGACTATTAAAAGCGTTGGCAATGTCCAAAGACACCGCCAACAGCACGCTGCCATAGCTCACTACCTGTTCGGGCACGGCCCTCAGGTGCATTACAGCACCGATCGTCGAACGCCCCGCTCGGAAACCGAATTGGGCGTCCGACAAATCGGGGCCGACCTCGCTCAGGTGCCGGACGATGCGGGCAGAGAGGACCCTCTCAAACAATTTACTCGCCTCGTCAGACAGCACGATGGGCCTGTAGGCCGCGACCGAATCCGGAGGCCGTCCCGGCTTTCTTAATAGAACCAGCTTCCCGCTCTTCAGGAAGCAGTCAGGAGAGCGTCCAGACGCCAAGCATACGTTGAACACCTCCCTGAGGCGGTCCGACATGTGGTTGAGGTCTGGGGCCCATATATTCGGGCAGGGATCACGTCCAGTCCGGGGGCGCTGTTCTTTGAACGGATTCGAAGGACAGTCGCCCCTATCTTTGCCTCAGTGACGGATGGAACATCCTCCTCTTCGAAGTCCCCGTCGTCTCCGGCCAAGTACTCCTCATGAAGCCGGTCCTCTTCCCCTTCATCGCGGTGACGCTGACAGCTGCGGGTGTAGGACCTCCAGGCACGAATGCAGGCCTCACGGAGATCCACCAACTCCTGGGACCACTTTTCCGGGAGGCCTGTCTTCATAGTTCGGACATTCCATGTAGCTATGCGCATGGATGAGTTGATATTAGCGGTGTTTATCGGGTTTTGCTATTTTTGGATAGGTATAACGTGTCGCAGTGCCAACCATCTAGATAATCTAGCGTACCCTACACCTTAAAGGGACAAGCCAGCCAGCCACCTTATTGACTAGGGGCTGCCCAGCTAAAGCGGGCGGTAGCTGATCAGTGGACCTACGATGGCCCCTCCTACTGTCGAGAGCGACCCCTGGCGTTCGCACTTACGCCCATTTGCGCGGGCTTATACTGTATATGCGGTAACTGCCTCTCCCCGTGTTCTTATCCACGAGTTTCACTGACGTGGGTGAAGTGTCCTCTCCACGGACAATGCGTCGCCTAGGACACAATTAAAGAAACGTAGGGTTGCCTAATACCTACGTCACTCTCTCGACCTCGCTGGCTGGGTCCACAGAAGAGGCAAGTTAATACGTGTGGAGCCAGGTCAGTTGCAGGGATCTGCCGCTTAGTTCAGGTTGAACCCTACTCGCGCCTAACAGCGATCCCAGATCTGGGTTTAGTTGGAGTTTTCCTTCTCCTAGAGGGATGCAAGCCATTGCTGGAGGGCCGTCTCCGCGCTGAATGGTTGGGGACTGCTTATTTTATTCGCAGCTGACCACTAGTGGCCGTTCACTATCCACAATCTGTGACCCCGCTAGTGGCTATCAGCATAGCCCTAGCCGTCTGACATGTACTTAAGTAGTAATAGTATTGTTGGTTACTCTAGTTAATCAATCTTAGTAAGTATAATTTTCTGTAATTTCAGGTCATTCTGTCCAGAATCAAAAACAGGAAACTCAGGATGATATAGAAGCAATAAATTTTAAATCATTACAAGAAGCAATAGATAAGTTTAAGAACTACTTTGAATCCATTGAATCAACAGACAAAGTAAACCCTTAAGGTGAGAAAGCAAATAATATTGATATGTAACTCTGTGAAATTTGCATTGTTGTGTACATACAACTCGTAATTCATAATACAGTAATCCTAATGTAGCTAATATAACGCGGTACCCTTATAACGCGTTTTGCAATCCTCCGCATAACACGGGCATTCCCCCATATAACGCGGGGATTTCTCACATACATATTTCTGTACTGTGAAATTTATAATGATTTGTACAGTCCATAATCAGCTTCGCGTACCTTTGCACGTGTGTCCATTGTGTTATTACAAAATTATTTTATTTTATAAAATTTTCATAACATAGTTTTTTCTTATTATTCGATTTAAACCTCCTGCAGCGAGAAAAGATAAATGTGATGAATCGTTTATACGTTACGCATTATACGAGGTTGTAAAAACGCGTTATATATGTATGTATGTATATACATAACGGATTACTTTAATTGTTTTTGACAAAAATCATTAATATAATTTTGAGTGAGTTTTTTTATAATATAAGTTACACTATATTTGATGCAATTAAAAATGCGTCTGTTTATCTTTTTTTATAAATGTGCATATAAGGACGATATATAACAAAGGTTTGTAGCTATTATGGGACTTACAAAAATACTTTTTTAAAATTCTCCTGAAAACATGTAGTTTTCTTTTTATCTTAAAAAAGGTAACAATGGCACTCTTCTATGCCTACAATGACTGTTCTTTGAATTTTTTGTTTAGGCGAGTAAGTAGGAAGGAAGGTATTTATTTTGTGACACTGACTTGTTTAACTTTGAATTTTGATTTTTTTATAGATTGTTTTTTCTCTAGAAATACTTGACATTAGCAGAATCTCTGCGTTGAGTATACACGCGAGAGAGAGCCCATAAATAACTTATAAAATAAAAACTTTGAATTTATTTGTGTTCTTGTTTATCCATTATGGCACATTGTTGCCGCAGGTTTACAAAAACTGATTACCTCCCCTCGAACCGAATATCTATTTGGACATTTTTATAGAATAATTTATTGAACGATTTGTTTTGTTACAGCAACATGGTGAATACGAAGGTTAAAAAAAACAAAACATTTGAACTTATCTTGCAAGAGATAAATAAAAGACATGTCCGGATTAAAAATTTCGAGAAAAAGAACAACAATCTCATACTGTATACTGTACTTGAAGAGCTTTTGAAGATGATGCGAGAGTGTGACACCTTATTTGACAGCATGAAACCGAAACTTGAATACTTGGGCAGCTACTTTGACGGATTGCGTGTAGGCCAACCAACTGAATACGACCTAAATGTAATACTTACATTACACATAGATTATAACAAAATAATCTTAAAAGGTCAAAAAAATGCCTTCGTAAGTATAAAAATGCCCGAAGAGTTTCGTAGATTGTCAAAAATGCCTGCCACCGCCATGAAAGGTTTTATAAAAACGGCGTTTTGGTGCGACCCGTCATTTCGTCTATCTGTTAAAAAATTTCGTTCGTGGGCGCAGAGTGTTGTAGATCTAGCATTGAATAAACTACCAGTAAAAGATAGTAAAAGGATACTAGAATTAAAGGGGAAGACGTATAAAATACTCTACAAAATATCTGGTCCTGCTAATACCATTACAATTTGTGTTGATGACGACTATGTGATTGACGTTGATTTGGTGCCAACATTGCAATTTGTGTTGCCAAAGAAACCAATTTCCTCAAAAATTGATTTCAAAAAAGTGCAAAATTCAAACGTTTTATATTACTTTGTTGTTCCAAAGCCAAATGATGATGAATTTAGTTGGAGACTGGCATTCCCGTACCAAGAACGGTTCTATATGAACGCAAAGAATAATTGTAAAAGTGCATTAAAACTCTTAAAATTGTTCCGAGATATACAAGGTTTTAACAAATTAGCTAGTTATTTTATAAAAACATTATTTTTATGGGAAATAGTAGAAAATAATGAAGCCTTTTGGAAACAAAAATCTCTAGGCTTCCTTGTTCTTTATATGTTAGGAAAATTGAGAGACTGTTTGGCTGTCGCAACTATAAAAAATTTTTGGTGTCCTGAACACAATTTACTTGAAAAAATTAATCATCATACCTGTGAAAATTGGTCTAATCGAATATCTAACGTAATCAAAGACATAGAAAGACAAAGGGTAAAAAATCCATATGTAGTGTTGAAGTATTTTACAAAAGATGCAATCATAGTAGGTAAATCAAGTAACTAAATGAAGGAACTAACTAGGTACCTATGGTACTAAACTTTGTTTTAAATTAAAGTTTACCTTCCTTGCTAGAGCCTAGACGGCTTGATTGATGTCTACATGTGTGTGTATTAATTTTAATCGTCTTAATAGTGGAAATGAGGTAGTATAATATATATATTTCGACATAGCTACCGACTAAAATAGAGAGTTAGTTAATAATGCAGTCGAGTTTAAATATTTTGTAAATATTTAAACTCCTTCTTCATTTTACTCAATAAAGAATATTAAAGTTTTTTTCTATAGACAACTCATTAGGACAACTCAAACATTCAATTAACGGACACAAAGATCACCCAGACTGGACATCTATTTGTAAATCACACAAAATCGATTCAGCAGTCTGGGTTACTAACCACTAGACCAACTTTTTTTTCTATATGCTCGAAGAGGAAAAAATATCTTAGATGGGAAGGCACGAGAACCCTCAAACCATGTTTTAATAACAGGTTAACAAAAAATATTTTAAATAATAAAATCGAATTATCTCGGCTTCATTTCTTCCAAGGTGCTGTATTAAACTGTTTTGTAAATTGTAATAAAATTTTAGTATTTAATTTCAGTTCGTTTTTTTCGATATCGTAAACCGATATCTGATGTACAGCTATATGCTGTACGTGTAAGAACGTAGTTACGAACATTTGGTTAACAGTTAACAATTTTAATAAATTTTATTCCTCAAAATGTTTTCTAAAATTGCTATATGAATGAGATAAGATCGCATTTAGTATAAGAAAGTAAGGAAATTATTGTTTAAATTCTTATGTATTAAACAGATTTTTTCATTCTTTTGATCTCATCTAATGTTTATATTGGTATTATGAATATATTTTTTCTTCATTTTTAATATATAATAGTTCATTCCCTGCATTCGTATTGCGATTAAATTACGCTTACAAATGACTAATATTAATATATAATATTGTTAATAACGACGTAATTCTTTTAGAAATCGTTTTGTAAATATTTAAAATGATTAGGTAGTGTTCAAAACTTTACAAATAATTTTAAGTAAATAATTTTCTCTAAAAACTTAGTCATTTAACCACCAGCGCGACCACGGAGTGCAGCTTGGACCCACTTTGAAATAAAATGACACAGCAGAACAGATTTTATCGTATCGTAATCGTAAATTTAACGCCTTATTTGAAATAAGTGAATTCTTCCAATTATTTGGCTGAATGTAACAGCTCTTATACCTTGACCGCCCAACAATCAAGTACACACAACACTTGAACATAACTTGAACTTGCACTCCTACCTAAGAGGCAGGCAACGCACTTGTGACTCTTTAAGTTGCGGGTGTCCATAGGGGGACCAGTCTGCTCGTTTGCCCCCTATCCCTTCAAAAAAAGCCAAAGGGCTTTGAGGATTACAGTACAATGTTAAATATGTAAATAATTGTTAATAATTTGTACATACAATCTTATATAAATTTTAATATTTTTTCAGTGGTAGAGCCATGCTTAGGCACGAATGGGCCGGCTCGACCGGTGCGATACCACGGCCTCACAGAAAACCGGTTGTGATGTAACGCTTGCGTTGCATTTCCCCGAATTGAGTGAGGTTTACGGAGGCCCAATTCCCCTCCCCCCTTTTATCTCCCCTCATCTCCTTTCTCCTTTTTTTCCATCTCCTCATCCCTCCTCTCTTCTTTCCCCCCATCCCCCGTCCCTCATCACCCTCAAAGGCGGGCGGCAGCGCACTAGCATAAAAAAAAAAAGGTGATTTTTAAATGCGCCCCAAATTTTTTAACTCGATCATCACAAACTAATTTATTTAACTTAAATATGTAAATAGAGAATATTTAAGATCAAAATTTTTGTGCTAGACCTAAGCCTAAGGTAAGCATTTAGAAAATACCATAGTCTTAATACAATGTAATTTTAACTAATAGCATATTCAATATCCAAATGTAAAGTGCCAACCAAACAAACAGAGCCCTACAATCCTATAAATTTCCTTAGCAGATTTAAGATGTTGTTGTCCGTAGAAGTCAGCATCTGAAATCTGATGTGAATATCGATGTGTAATCTAAATATCAGTTGAACAGCAGATGTGTCATAAAAAACCGGTATCGCCCATGCATATGCCAGATGCACTACACCTCCATGGCAGGTTGAGCATAGCCCTAAAGGTAATATTGTATTGTACACGCAGAGTGTTATAGGCATTCTGCATGTACTTATACCACAGTTGGCTTGTGTAGAACGACTGACAGTAAGGCTTGAACAGCGTAATTTTGACTTGCTTAGAACAGTAGTGAAAATGTCTCGCCAGTATATTCATTATACAAGCAATATATTACTTCTACAAGCAATACTAGGTCTTTGTCTTTTTAAATCTTCATTATTGCTCAAATTGTCTGATAATATATGGCCTAAGTACTTGGACTTTTGAACAAATTTTAGTTCGATTCCACACAAAATAACATAATTTCTGATTTATTTACATTGCACGTCACATTTATATTGTTTAAACCAGGGGTGCTCAAACGGTCGATCGCGATCGACCAGTCGATCGCGAGTGCTTTTTGAGTAGATCTTGAGAAGAAAAAAATTTTTAAGTAGTAGGTAACTAAACTACAAAAATTTATTACGTAATAACACTGCTTGCGGCAAAAGGCGGCTTTATCAAAGGAACGCGCGGTACTTGTCAAAGAAAAGCCGCGTTGTTTCTAGACTAGACTGTACTAGACCATTTCGGGCGGCGCGTTTGACGGGAACATTCGAGACTTTCGTTCACGCCGATAAAAATGTTGCGCCTGCAGGAATTGGAGTCATTCTGAATTGTAACTTGAAGGCGATACTACGTCGATACAAAGTTTATTATTAAATAGTGCGAAATGAGTGCAGTGAAGAAATTTAAAACGTATTATTTTAATAACGATTGAGAGGAAGAATTTTTCTTTTGTATGGTGAAGGATAAGTGCATTTGTGTTATTTGTCGTGCGTCAGTTGCAATACCTAAGCGTGGTAACTTAGAGAGGCATCATAAAACGGTTCATAAAAACTATGAAAAGGATTTTCCGCCACAGAGTGAATTAAGAAAACGAAAAGTAAGTAATTTGATATCTTGTTTGAAAAAAGAACAAACCATGTACACAAGACCAGCCAAACAATCAAAAGCTGCTACGATCGCGTCATTTAAAATATCTCATATATTGGCGAAACACAAGAAACCATTCGAAGATGGATCGGTTGTGAAGGAAGCATTTATTGAAGCGGGTGAGACTTTATTTGGAGATTTTAAAAATAAAACAGAAATCATGTCTGCTATTAGAGAACTTCAGTTATCTCGTCCGACTGTCACAAGGCGTATTGAAGTCATGAGTCAGGACATCGCAGATAAACTAAAACATGATATCATGGAATGTACATACTTTTCTTTACAGTTCGACGAATCCACCGATATGACAGACACTGCCCAGCTGTGTATTTTTATTCGGATGGTATTCAATGACATGTTGGCTAAGGAAGAATTTTTGACAATCATTCCTCTGAAGGGGAAGACCCGTGGCGAAGATGTATATGACGTTTTCATCAATTTTGTAAAAAACTACAAGCTACCAATATATAAATTAGTGTGCATTACAACCGATGGAGCACTAGCAATGACTGGAAACAAGAACGGTTTTGTGGCATTGTGTCGAGCTAATGAAGAATTCCCTTCATTTTTTTCATTGCATTGCATTATACATCAACAAGTTTTGTGTTCAAAAGTTTTAAACACGGAGGAAATTATGGGCATTGCAACAAAAAATGTGAATTCCATCCGTGCACGTAGCTTGCAACGGCGGCTCTTTAAATTGCAGTTGGAAGATAGGGAGTCAGCTGAACACACTGATTTAGTTCTTCACACGGACGTCAGGTGGTTGAGTCGCGGAAAATTCCTAGAAAGGTTTCAAGAATTATTGCCCGAAATAACAGCTTTTCTAGACGAAAGGGGTGATGACACTGAGATGTTGAAAAACGAAAAATGGCTGACTGATTTGGCATTTTTGACTGACATCACAATGCACTTAAACACCATTAACTTGGAGCTTCAAGGTAAAGGAAAAACTATTATTGAGATGATTGGCGCAGTAAACGCATTCAAAAGTAAATTGCAACTTATGATAGATCAACTGAAAAGAAAGGATTTGAAACATTCGTCTTTGAAAGCAAGGATTCCTCAGTTGAATTATGATACGTATGAGGCTGAATTATCAAATATTTTGGGACAATTCGAAATGCGTTTTTATGATTGCAGTAAATTGGCAAATATAGCATCATTTATGAGTTATACTTTTTCATGTAAAAACATTGAGGAATTAACCACTGAAGTAGCAAGTCAGTTTAATATGAACTCATGTTCTGTTGAAAATGAGTTGGTGCAGATTATATCAGATATACATCTCAAAGCTACAGCAACCGATACAAATTTCTGGTGTTTTATATCTGAAGATAAATATCCGAATCTAAGGCAAATCGCCCTTCAACTGACGGCAATGTTTGGGTCAACTTACTTGTGCGAGTCTGCATTTTCTGAAATGAAGATAATTAAGTCAAAATATCGCAATCGACTAACTGACGATCATATATCATCATGCTTGCGATTGGCACTCAGTGGTTACGCACCATCTTATGAAAAGTATGCTGAGGACATGCAGTGCCACGCTTCAAGATCCAAAGTCACTCCTTAGTTGAGTTTAACACCATATGTAACTCTTTTGTTTTGTAACAACGAATAAACTCGCAATTTTGAATAACTAGGAGTTTTTTCATTGATATTGTAGAGAAGAACTTAAGTAAACCTAACCCAAAACTTGACTAAGATAATGTAAATTGTGCGGAAAGCTAATATCTATATATGCTACGGTACACCCTACCTAGGTAGGTAGGGTGTATCGTGTATGTACGACAACCCTGCATCACACATACTTGCAGCCTCTCAACTTGCAGCCTCTCAAGTCGATCGTAAGTAGTCTAAAAATATTGAGGTAGATCGCCAGCAGTTCAAGTTTGAGCACCCCTGGTTTAAACAATTACACTGGCCTACACTCATTTTGGTGCCTAAGATTTTAGACCTGATTTTGGATATATTTTGTGAGCTGATATGAGAAAACTAGTCACATTTTTTAAATCAGCTCTTGTTCATGAGAAAGAAGAAAAATAATATTTAAAAAGAATATATTAATTAACCATACTTTAATCAACCATAAACCAAACTTAAAGGCTCCGGCATAACAGTATCCGAATTTCTAACTAAACAACGGTATGAAACGTTTATGGCAGCCCGAGAGCGTTTTGATATCGATCAGTGCTGGAATCGCCAAGGAATCATTTACGTCGCTGGGCCTGATGGAGCTAAGAATCGCGTGATTACATTGGATGACTTGAACAAGCTTCCGGAGATAAAATGTTTACAAAGCCGCATATAGTCGTAAAAGCAGGTAACAAACCAAAGCGCGGAATCAACAAAAAGTGATTTTTGTTTATGTGCGGTTTCTAAAGTCCTTCTTATCATTGTATCATTGCATTATAGTCATACAACTTCTTTTTACACTACCTGCATTAAGAACTCTTATATAACACATTTATTTACCTATTTATTATGTATTGTTTACCCACTGTAACTGTATAAAATTATAAAATTAATATACCCTGTGACATAACAACACTGACTTGACACTTCATATTAGTTCAGAAATCCGAATTTGATGTATCCTCACTTGTTTGGGTATCGATAATTTTGCTTCCTTCATGAATTTGTTTGCATTTTTTTTTTTTACGTGTGGAAACCCCCTCGCGCCGTCATCCTACCGGGGTTTGCGGTGGAACGGTGTGTCGGAATCGAACCGACTAAAACCACACGGTGTGCCGTACTGCGCCTGAAGTAAGAACAGCTTTAGTAAGTCATCCGGACCCCTCTTAGAGGCTGCCCGCACTATGCGGACACCAACTGCGGGTAACCTATCAATAAAGCGACTTCCAGACACACTCGGACCTCACCCCCTCGCGGCTGTCCATATGTCGGATGGAAGGGAAAAGGGCGGCTTCGCGCCATTCGCGCACCTCTTCAGGCGGGGGTTGACCGCCGCTACCCGCTCGGAACTCAGCCGTCCGCCGATACACTTCGGCGAGCACTTCCGCCTCCAAATCCCATGGGGAAGTTCCTTCCAACGGGCACGCCGCTTCCGTGGATACGGTGCGGTAGCCGCGTATGGCTCTGACCGCCAAGACCCTCTGAGGCTCCAAAGACGTGCCCTATTCTGGGCGGACAGAGCCTCCGCCCACACCGGTGCACCGTACAGTGCCATTGACCGGACCACCCCGCGTCGCGACACTTGGTCCACCCAAATTGGGCAAGAGACGCCCAAGAGCGGACGCAGTGCCGACCAGCTTCGGAGCTAGCTGTAGGAAGTGCTCCTCGAAGCGCCACCTACCCTCAATTATCAAGCCCAAATATTTTATATGGGCCCGAATCGGTATGAGGACCGAGTTGACCACAATTGAGTTGCCGGAGGGCGGACCACGACGAGGCCCATGGAATAAGAGGGCCTCGGTCTTATCCAGGGCCACCCGTAAGCCCAGCGCCTCGATGCGCCCGACTACCAGAGATACTCCCCTAGTAGCCAGGCACGACGCCTCTTGAAAATTCACCCCCCGGGCTGTTACCAATGTGTCGTCAGCATAGCAGATTACACTCAGCCCGGGGGGGAAGGTCCCTCGAAGAGCCCAGTCGTACCCAATGTTCCACAGTAGTGGTCCAAGAACAGACCCCTGTGGAACACCGCACGTCATGGGCCGACATCTCAAATTTCCGTCTCGACCCTCATACTTGACGGTATGCTCCTTTAAATAGTCTGCCACTAGCTGCCTCAGATATTTAGGCACCCCGTGATAATGGAGTGCTTCCCTGATGCAGCTGAATGGCAGACTATTGAATGCGTTGGCGATGTCCAGCGACACCGCCAATACCACGCCGCCGCAACTCAATGTCTCTTCGGTCTCGGCCTTTAAGCGCATTATAGCACCGATGGTCGAACGCCCGGCCCGAAATCCAAATTGGGCGTCCGACAAATCGGGGCCGACCTCGCAAAGGTGCCGGACGATGCGGGTAGAGAGGACCCTCTCAAACAGTTTACCCGCCTCGTCCAGCAGCACGATGGGCCTGTAGGCCGAGACCAAGTCCGCAGGCCGTCCCGGCTTCTTGAGGAGCACCAGCTTCCCGCTCTTCCAGCAGTCAGGGAAGCGTCCAGACACCAAGCTGGCGTCGAACACTCCCCTGAGACTATCCGACATATGGTTAAGGGCCAGGGCCAGCACTCGGGTGGCTATGCCGTCCGGCCCGGGGGCGGTGTTCTTAGACCGGATCCGTAGAACAGCCGCCCCTAGCTCCTCCTCCGTGACGGGTGGAACAGCATCCTCCTCAACCTCTCCGTCATCTACGGCCAAGGGGGCCATTGACGGGGGAGTATGCTCCGCCCGTTGAGGGAAAAGACCCTCAACCACTTCCAGCAGGAAGCTGGGCTGGAGAGTCTCCGTAAGGGGGGTGCCCATCGTGCTGAGCTTTTGTTGAGCCGCACGATAGGGACGACCCCAGGGGTCACGATCGAGACCCTCCAGCATCTCCTTCCGTTTTACCTCCTTGGCGCGGCTACTGGCCAGCTTCAGAGTTTTCCGTGCCTCACGGTACTCCTCATGAAGCTGGTCCTCCTCCCCCTCTTCGCGGTGCCGCCGCCGCCGGCATCGTGTGTAGGACCTCCAGTCAGCTCGGAGGTCAGCCAGCTCCTGGGACCACCAGTAGACCTCCTTCCTCAGCCGACCGAGGACCGAGGCCGACGACCTAAGGCTCGGGGCATGGCTGCATCGCAAATATGTGTCATCGCATGGCGAAAGCGGCCCGCCCCAATGTCCACCTCCTCGGTTGGAGGCAGCGGAGACAACCAAGAATGAATTAATGTAAGAATGAAATATGGTAAGTATTATGGTAAGCCTCCTCTAGTAAGTCCCTATTCAACTTAGTGACAGCCCACCGCGGAAAGCGGGATGTACGCCGCGCCGTGTGACCTCTACCGGGGTCCTGGATCCGGGAGAGCTCAAATCGGATATAGAGGTGATCCGAGAGCGTCTCAACCTCTTCCAGGACACGCCAGTTCCTTACTCGTGCGGCGAGAACAGGGGTAGCGAACGAGAGGTCTACTATCGACCCACCCTGTTGCCGCACGTACGTGTTGGTGGAGCCTCTGTTTAGCAGACAGAGGCCCATCGATGTCGCCCACTCCTCTACCGCATCACCCCGTGCATCCGTCCTGGGGGAGCCCCAAGCAGCGGACTTGGCGTTAAAGTCCCCCAGAACTAGGACGTGCCCAGACGCTAGTCGCCGTATCGAGGTCTCCAGGTTATTGAGGAAAACCTCGAAGTCGTTCAGACTCCGGTTGGGGGAGAAGTAGACACCGTATACGATGATTCCCACCCATTCGGCAGCAACATATCCAGTACCCTTGTCTCTTAACGACAAGGGCGGGGAATGAGCAGCCTTGGAGCTGACGACTGCCACGGAGCCGTCTCGGTCACCCACCCAGTTTGGCCGGGAAGGAACATAATAGGGCTCCGTGGCTACGGCCACTCCTATTGACCACTCCGCCATGGTTTGTAGGAAGAGGTCCTGCGCACCGGCGGAATGGTTTAAGTTCGTCTGGACAAGGAGGCTGGAAACGTGGTCCATTATTGGACTGTCTCTACAGCCTCTTCCATTGGCATCGGTGACGCACGGTTCGCATCGGGGACAGCCTGGGTCGACTGGCTGACCGCCGATGTTTGCGGCAAAGTGCGAGGAGGTTTGCAACCGCCCTGCCCCATCTGGTGGTTGGCGGGTAGATTGCCCACCGCACACGCAGGGCAGTGAGGAGCTGAAACGCATTCAGCTGCCCTATGCCCTGGTTGACCACAGCGGAAGCAGAGACCGCTGTAGTCAAAACAGCTGCCACACCTGGCGCGAGTGTGTCCTGATGCCAAGCATTTGAAGCACCTCATCGGTCTTGCAGCCAGAATTGTAATTTTGGCGTTTACAAAACCGATGAGGATCCTCCCAGCATCGCTTAGAATCTTGGCGGTTGCAACTAGACAGCTGACCCCCACCGCACCAAGGCCACCACGTCCGGGGCGGATGGTGCCAACCCTGACGTTGTCCACGTTGTCCCCTGACTTCTCCCTGATGGCAACGCGAACATCTTCCGCAGTCACGGAGTCGTCCAGGCCCGAGATGCGCAGTTCCTCACACTTAGTGGGAATACTCCTCGCAGTTTTTCGGCAAAGGCGTCCGCAGTCTTTGCACCTTCAGCCCCGGGGAATTCTAAAACCCGAGCCCCGGTTTGAGCGAGGCGCAGCCTTACACCTGAGGTCCTAAATTCATTACCCAGGCTATCCCGGACCCTTTTAAACACGGCCGCGTAGGATAGCCCGGTGTTCGCCGCCTCTGGTGACACGGTGACCACCACAGCCGCCGTTTTGGGCGTCTCTAGTTTTCGCGGCCTTTTCGTTTGGATCACCGCTACCGAAGAAGCCTGAGGCGGAGAAGCTACACTCTTTTTGCTTCCATCAACTTTCTGCCACCCGTCGTTGGAGGGGGCAGACGTTGATGGGGCCGATGCAGACGATGTGGTAGGGCCTTGCACAGCTTCAGCACTAAATGGTGTTCGAGGTGCACTCGGATTTTTCGAAGAGGCGGGCGAGGGCAAATTACTAGTTACCCTCGTCGCAGCCTTAGCCGGTCGAACGACCCCCGGGCGCCGCGGCGCGGCCGCAGGTGCCGACGCTATTGCCGCATAGGAAGTGGTAACCCGGCCACCCGATGCGGGGAGAGGCGTCGACACCGATTTCGATTTATCCGCTGCAAGCGATGGCCGAGTGATGGGCGCTGGAGGCAACCTTGCCTCAAGGCCTGCAAGCCGTCCGTCCATCATTCGCCACACTGCGTCAATAATTGGACGCAGGCGCGAATCCGGGATTTCAGAGGGAGACGGGGAGGGAACAGCTTGCCGCGCAACCGGGTTCGGTCGCTCATGGCAGTCCACCCTCGCCTGAAATTGGGCGAACTGTGCGCCAAGCTCTTCCACCCGCTCCGTCAGGTGGTCATTTGCGGCTTGGAGCCGTGCCACGTCTCCAATAAGGCCCTCGACTACCACAGAAACAGCAGCGGAGGAGTCCTTAAGGGCTTTCACAAAAGAGCCCTTAAGATTCTTGGACTTGGTGGCCACTTTGTTTATAATGGCCACCGCCGCGCTCACTCTCTCCTGCATGGTTACCGGTGTCTGGGGGACAGAACCTCCTTCCACCGGCTCCCGAATCTTCATTAGGAGATCCTCAATTTCCTCCTCCGCTGTACTTTCGCCTTCCAGTCGAGATCGGGCGTAGGAATCCGCCCTGGAGAAGGCCGAGTTAGACGGGACCAGATTCCGACTACGCGGCCTCCCTCGTTGGCTGCTCACCACTTTCGGTGGCAACATATCTTGCGACGTGTTGCCATCGGAGTCTTTGGAGCGTCCGCGCTTACGACTTGCGTCGCGGAGGTCCAGCTCCATTTCTTCCGCCGATTCTGTTGCTGTCGCCGCGACCCTTGAATATGCGCGTCCCGGCCTTGGTATGTTCCCAGGAGTCCGATTGACTTCCAGGAGCTCCTCTGCACGAGTCGTCCCACATCCGAGTTCTTCGTCGGTCGACGGCACTTCAGTTGCTGACTTCTTAGCCCGCACTTTTTTTGTTTGTTTTCTGTTTCTCCGTCTTGTTTTCGTCTGTGTTTATTGTTTTTAAATTTTGTTCCATTTTGTAACCCACGAGTGGGGGAGAAATAGAAGTCCACCCGGGCAGAGATCCCCCATTACCCGGGCAAGCGTAGATTTGTGCCCAACCGAGGGGTCCGCAGGTGCCCCGGCTGGGAGTGCGCTTACGAATGAACCACCCATCAGCCATGCATCCCCTGGTCACGCACCAGAACACGAGATTCTGGGTAATTTTTTATAGAGGTTTTCTTCCTCGCAGTCCGGGCGGCGAAGCCAAGACCCTCGCCCCCGATCGGAGCCGTGAGACTAAACCACGATACTCCTTTCGAGATTACGATGTGTCGACGGCGGCAGGGAGACCAAATCTCCGTTGCCACGCCGAGCCCGTACTCGTTCCTCCGCTTTGACAGCGGAAAAGATCTGAGTGACCCTTGGAAGGTTCCCACAGGGTATCCTGCTTTGTCTGGAGTCTCACCCTGGGCCAATCCGGCATGAGTGGCTCTACCGGCACAGCCGTTGACCCACACAAGACCCCCCACGGCGACAACGTGGTGATACAGTTGGGGGAGTTGCATTACTTCAACCTGTGTAATTGTTTAGTTTATATCTTCGGTTTCGCTCTCATCTATTAACATGCAAATGTTTAATGATATTTAGAGATATTATATTAGGTAAAGTAATAATTAGGTAAAGTAAACGGTTTAAGTAGGCACGTGTATTTGGTTTATTTTATTTTATTCTTGTTTTCAATTTTTTTTTGTGCGTTTTTCTTTTTTCTTTTTTTTTTAATTTCTTATAAAATGTCAGAAGGACTCTTGTCTACTAATACTAGCTTGAAAAAATCATAATTGTATAACAATAAAATGTTTTCCTAATTAACAGAACTGGCAAATGGATAAGAAATAATTTTTGTAGGTTAATTTTAAATAATTGTTTAGTTAAATTATATTTATAATAGGTATATTTATCAATATTATTACATAGCAATATGTCTGATTACAGTGACTGTAAAGGTATAATTCAGCCAGCAGCAGTGATAGTAGTTTTGTTAGCATACCGTCGTAGTCTGAATACCTAGAAGTACAGTTTTCTGATGTTCCTAGGAATTTTAATGTCATTCATATCAATGCTCAGAGTATTCCGGCACACTTTTCAGATATGCTGGCTAGCTTTAGTTGCAAAAATTTACACGCCATTCTCGTTTCCGAATCTTGACTAAAACCATGTCTTAGACGTGGTTTTAGCCAAGATTTAAAATTATCGCGCGGCCGGTAGTGGCGGAGGAGTGGCTATATATCTCCGGAATCATATTCCTTTCAATATTGTAGACATATCGCCACAACCCCCTCCATTGCAGGCAGGTGAGCATCTTTTTATAGAAGTCGAACTCAATCATATTAAAATCCTACTCGGTGCATACTACTGTCCTTCCCTGAGAATCAACTTTTTCTCTTCCTTTAAAAATATGTCTGTGTGTTTGAAAATCTGGTTATAGGATGGGGTTAGGTTCTCCAAATCTAACCCCATCCTATAACCATACAACAATCATGGGTGACTTCAACACCTGTCTTCAAAAAAATGACTCTCGATCCTCCTCTCTTATCTCGATATTACAATCTTCTAACATGTTCTCACTCCAACTAAACGCTACTTATCATTTTCCTAACTCTATTCCCTCTCTGCTCGATCTTATCCTAATCTCCTCTGAAGATCACGTCGAAAAGTACGGTCAGTACTCCGCCGAAGCGTTCTCCTATCATGATCTCCTATTCCTTTCCTATAAATCCCGCCCTCTTAAACTAAAACCTAAAATACTTATGCTACACAATTTTGCTGGTATGGATTTGAATAACTTGTTTGAGGATGTCAGTAGTATTGACTGGACACCACTGTTAGCAGCAGTTTCGGTAAATGATAAAGTCGACATTTTCACCACGTCCATTCTACGACTGTATGATAAACATGCTCCCGTAAGACCTGTCAAATTAACACGCGCTATCTCCATGGCTAACAAGCGAGATCAAAGATGTTCTGTCAAAGAAAGCTGCAGCGAAGTTAATAGGGAAAAGTATATATCTATGCGGAATCGCTGCAATAAGGTGTGTAGAGACGCTCAACGCCAACACATTCATTTCAGTGTACAAAACAACGACCCGGCTAAAGTCTGGAAATTCCTCAGGAAACTTGGAGTTGGAAAATCCAAGACTAATGTCATTCCAAAAACATTAAATACTGATTTGCTTAATCAACACTTCACTGCCCTGTCCAATTTTGCCCTGACCATTAAGGCTAATACACTAAATAATCTTTCACTCATTCCAACGTCTAATTGTACTCCTTTCAGTTTTAATCAATTCTCGGCTTGTGATGTTAAGACGAGCATTTTGGGTATCACTTCTGACGCAGGTGGAAATGATTGTGTCAGCCGTAACATGATCCTCCCTAACCTTGATGAAATTCTACCCATCATCACCCATATCTTGAACCACTCGGTATCAACCGGAATTTTCCCATGTTCTTGGAAAGATGCCCAATTTACTCCTATACCAAAGAAACAAAATCTGATTACCGTCCGTTTCATTAGTCGGTTTCCGTTGATCTTTCATTATATACTCACCTCATATGTAAGAAAACATATGAGGATCGTTAATGCAACTTCTTGACTTACTTGCCATCATAAATTTATACGATGTATGTCATAAAAGTAGTTATAACATGGACTGATTTTGAATTAAACCGTAAAAAAATTAAAATAAGAAATGTAGGTAAACCAGAGCTGTCAGCCGACATCTAGTAGCAGCAATGTAGTTCATACTACCTACTTTACCGAAAACAGATTCGAACAGAGCTGCACCAAAGCATTTTTTTTTTTTGTAGGCCAGTGTTATATATTGGTATATGGTATCCTGCTCTGGCGCTACTCAGCTCCTCAATCCAATCATTTATGCATAAATTAAATAATATCGGCGAAGTAAGGCTACCCTGTCTAACCCCACAAGTCAGCTTGTAGGATTCCGATAATGCATTATTCTATTTAACTTGGTTTTGTTGGTTTGCGTACCAATATTCCAATAAATCCACAACTTTTTGTGGTACTGTCGTCTTTCTTAATTTATTCTATTCTATTATTATTTATAAACAGTATTATTTAGCAAAAATATTGCCAGATCCGTTGATAAGCCCCTACGAAACGTAAATTGTGCATTATTTAATGGAATGTTGATCTCGTTTAGATGTTAAATAATTGTGCATTCAAAAACTTTAGAAAAAAATATAGCTAATGGTCAATACAAATATGTAATATATAACGTTGCCATTTTTTGAAATAGTATTTCAGGCGCGTATACGAAATGTTTGACACTGAGCCCGTCGTGGCCCGGGGACTTAACTCTCTTCATATTCTTGACACAGCGAAAAATGTGGAATGGCTGGATTTTG
The DNA here is from genome assembly GCA_947561695.1 of Tyria jacobaeae. Lineage (NCBI taxonomy): Eukaryota > Metazoa > Arthropoda > Insecta > Lepidoptera > Erebidae > Tyria > Tyria jacobaeae. The sequence goes on along the minus strand of OX387208.1, from coordinate 8,380,910 downwards.
GTTACCATTGACAGTTATCGATATACTTCTCTTGTAGTTCAATTTATTTCTTTTTTCCAAAAAATACCGGAATCCTTATTTTGTCTACGCGTAGCTATTACATGCATTTTAATTTTATCATTATTGAATTGACACCACTTCAATTTATGTTTAAATATTTTTTTGCTGCTAATCATCCGTCACAAATTCGCCCATGTGGAGGACGGTCACAGAAGTTCAGCATTGTATAACATTGCCTAGCAATATTATGGCACTCTCTGACATGGTAGTTCCAGCCGACCACGGTTTTCCTATGCTCATATTGTTCTTACAGGAGAGCTTAGCAGCTTTAGTTATACAAATAACAATTTGAGCATACGTATTTTCGATAAGAATATGATGGCTATTTTGTTGTCTTTACATGTTTTACACCTTCACAATGGAAATTAGGCCATGCCAACCATAGGCCAACATGAATTCAGAAAGGACATAATTCAGAATATTTACATTTTTGTTCATAATTTCTATTGGCCCAGACCACTATATTTGTTAACTGTGTATAAATTGTATCTATTTTTGGCAAAATAACACCAATATTACATTTTATTACTAAGGGGAAATGATCAGAATAAAGTACATCATTTAAGATGGTTTTTGTTGTCTCTCAGCTTTAAGCCAGCGGAGGTAGTTATACAGTGTTCCAGCCAGCTTGTGGTTCCGTATCCGTCATTCAAATACGTAAACAACGTTTGTTCCTGTTCCCGTATAACTACAATTTTAAACGAAGAGAACGCAATTTGCTTATATTGGCTAAGTTTTTCAATTTTTACAGTCTGCAGTCTTTTATTAACTCGTAGGTATCTTTCTTGTTCCGTGGTGTTCGAGTCAAGACGTGATGCGTAGATATATAATTTAGGCACTATCTTAATTTTATTAGAGGTTAAGACCGATTTGCCTTGTTGATTCTTGCCTTTTTTTCCTATGCCGTTTTTTCTATTTTTCCTGTTAACTACTGTAAAGTGATCATCTGTTAAAGTTTCGTTTATTCTGTTGGTGTTTGCCTCCGGTGTAATTATAGGTGTGCTAGATCGTTTCATAAAATTCTCCAATCTTTTTTTTGGGACTTATAACCGTAGTAGCTTGAATCGGGTAGTCCGTTGTTGCTTGTGGTGTGTGGGCACGTTGCTGACAACGCTGTTTCAGAATTCTTTTTGATATTTATTTTTAACTCTGAGCCGTTAACTGCGTACCTCCTTTTTGTTGATGTTGCGGGTCGTTCTTAAAACTGCTAGTTCCCCTTTTAATGTACTCAGTTTGGTAGATGTTACGTATTCTCCTTGGATAAGCTGTCTTGCTTTAATACTAAAATGGTTTACAAAAGGCTAGAAACATCTACATAATCAAATGTTAACGGGGGAAGACGGTGCAGATCCTTCGCTACAAATGTGGACTACCCACGAGGTTGACTCCGTTTCTTTTAATTATTTTATTAAATCTATAAAAAATGAATGTTTCTATCCTTTTAACCTGTTTCAACCATAAACAAATTATACTAGAAAAATTTGAATCTTATTAAAATAAAATGAATGGAATATTTATAGAAAACATTACCACGTCGAATTACTATCAATATTACAAGATAGCAACATACTACTGTATCTAAGCGTAAAAGTTTTGTCAAATTAAAGTGTTGTAATATTTATTTAAACAAAACAGAATAAACATATTTTTTTACATTTATGTAGGTATAGGTTATTTAATATTAGTAATATTATTACAAAAAACTATAAAAATGCTTTATTACTTTAAGTCTAAAGTTACCCCTTGGCCATTTCCATCACGATTATTATTTTGTAACTTGGTAACACATGTCCGGTATCTATTGCAGGAATTATAAGTGTTTAGTAGTAAGAATAAATACCCCCTCTCCAATCGTCCTAGTAGCCATTGTTGTTCCCCATCTCACAGCCGCCATTTTATTTGAATTGTATCGCCATTTCATTTCTGTCATGAGATGGAGAATTGAACATGAAAGTGAGACAGAAATAAAATATTCTGACCCCTTTGAAAACAAATGTACTGTTATTTTCAGTATTTAGAAGAAATGATTTAAAACAGAAGTAGTTTAACAACAGTAAGTATCTTTTTAGTGCTCTCTGATCAGCTTATAATTTCTATCGTGACCGCGTCTCACCTTTTGATCGAGTACAATGGCGTCCGTTTACTCGTATCTCGTTTGGTTATTCCGTCATCCTTTTCTTGCATATATCGACTATTCAGGAGATACTGCCTTTCTAACGAATGATCTTTTTACGAGCAGAGTAGACTGATAAGAAATATTTCCCGTTACCTTCGCACTATGTGTTTCGTGTTTCTCTTTCACATACAATTAGCCGCGCTTTTAAACATCACCTAAAAATGTTTTTATATGTATCTAAATTTGGTATTTTATCTTTTAGCTGTTATATACTATATTATGTGCATATAAAAGAAAGAGTGTGATGCAGTAATTATTTATATTTACAATGTTCACTACTAACGCTGTACAAACCGGCACTGTGCCGACGCTACAGTATCAAGAGCATCCTACTCAGAAGTCACAGGGGAAAAATATCGAAAACGTTCAACATAAGAATGCACAACCTGCTCAACCACAGCAGCAGCAGGTAATACTTATGACCCTGCAGATATGCAAGTGTATACAACAGAATGACAGATCTCAAACATTACCATGTTTTTATTAAAGCACATACAGTCAGAATCTGACAAAATATTTTTTGAAGTGATAAGCCTAAAAGTCGCACAAATTACATTGTTTTTAGATTAATTAACATTTTTACTTATATCTCATTAAATCTTCAAATGAAATGCCTATCTTGCTACTCAGCACATTTTTTTTTTAATGCATTGATCAAATGGTTATGATGTATAGAGATGTTATAGTGGGTTAAGCAGTTAAATTCTTTATTATTCATAAAAACTTGGTTTTGGCATTATTAACTTAGACACTAGAACCATAACATCAGTCCTTGCCTTACATAGATTTATTTTTGTTTTATATACATTGATACACATTGTTTTAATAACACCATTATAAACTTATAAATTATGTATGTTTGTATGCATAACACTTTAAAACTGAAATAAATTAACTAATTTTAATGGTAGTTTTGCAGTAGATACTTGAATAATAATATGATCCCACACTAGGTGCAGCCTTATTACTAAACTATGGCATTCAGACTGTTAATAATATGAATATATTACAATAGTCTGTTTTTATGTAGGCTGAAAAAAAGTGTTTACCCCTTTGATGTACCTAATAGTCATCGTCTGGTTGTTTGGTTTTACACCTACAATACAGTTTTACAAAACAAAGAATAGTGCTCATCATACAATTATCTAGGTGCAAATGAAACCCCTGACTGCAGTCAGATCACTGGCCACTAGACTAAGAAAGAGGCCCGTCATATAATACTTATTTTATTACTTACAGGAGTTCTCAGCTTTCTGCTATGCCACCAATGTCAATATGATTGGTAAGATAGGTACAAGTACTGCAAGTGGAACTGGTGGTGTGAATATAACACAGCTTACTACAAGTGATGACAAAACATGTTACATAGCTCAACCATTCTCCTATGCAAACTATGCCCTTGTTAATCAGATGCAAATTGCTCCAAATGGAATACAAAATACTATATCAAATATCAGTTTTAAATGTGATGTCTGTGGTCTTATGTTCGGACATCTGACTCTTCTTAATGCTCATAAAAGGATACATGCTCAGGATACAGGTAAATTTATTTGCTTTTTATATTTTGTGTTCTAAATCTACTTGCATATTAAACATGTAATAATGGCATAAACAAAATTTGTAACTTGAAACATGTCTTAAACTAATATTGGGGGGCTCTTAAGCATTAATTTCATTTTACTTGCATCTTGTGCACATTGTATTTTTTTTTTAATTATTTTAAATAAATGTTAGTGCCCAGTTGGTGGCAATATGCTTGCCTCCTACCTACCTTAGTGTGAGTGTTATGTTTGTAAATGATGTTATAAAAGAAAGTCTAGAGTTTTAGCATGCACCCATGTGGGTTGTGTATCTATATGCCAAGCTGATACTTAAACCTATTTAAAATTAGAGGTAAAACTTCTTTGTTCCATTATTACAGATAGCAATATAACTGTTGTGGCCACAGGAGTCAGTACTGGTAATGAAGTGGCCATGCCTCCACATATTCAAATACTTTCATCTGATCACAGTGAGCAACAACATCATGTTCAAATTCAAGAGAGTAAGTCCCATTTTATACAGTTGTATTTACCTTGCCCTGTTGTTTATTTGTTTGGGTCAAATTTAGTAATTGAATTTTTTTACAAATATTTCGTAGACATGTAAATAATTTAGGTGACGATGATTGGTTACTACAGAAAAATTGAGAATTTTTTTAACTACTTAAAGCAATACAGCAAAACTTTAATAAAACACTATACAGGACATTAATTAAATACTTTACATGCAAGTGTTAGTAAGTACTGCAAGGTGCAAATAATATAACCTACAATTATTACTGTTTCTTTAGAAAGTGATAAGAAATATTCTTTTTTGCTATAATTAATACTAATCACACTTCGTTTTTCAGCTAAGCCAGTTGTAATAGATAAAATCCAGAAATGTATCACTTGTGGTGGTCAAATTGCAAGCAACCCAAAAAGAAAAGGGCCTAAGCTAATAAGATGTGAAAATTGTATTGCACAAGATTCTGTAGACCAGAGAAATAATCAAAGTAAGTATGTATACAAAGCAAGTATTCAAGTTTTGCAGATTGTTATGCATACCCTGCAGGCCAAAAGTTTAAGACCACCTTAATTAAAGAAGGAAAATAAAACAAAACTATAATAAAATATTAAATGTTCAATTAACCTGTTAAATCATCGAATAAATCACTGATTGTCAAATAATATATTTTAAAATCGTAAAGAAATAATAACAGTCCATGCTAAAAAAGATCCTCCTTTACATTCTATGACTTTTTTCATAAGTCTCTGCATATGGGCAATTGATTTGTTGATTGTGTCTTGTGATATATTGCTTCAACTTTCGCATAGAGCATTCCACATTTCTTCTTTAGAGGGTGGGCCACGATTATGGACATTCTTATCAAGCTCTTCCCACGAAAGTTCAATGGGAGTGAGATGCGGGCGCTGAGGATGCCAAACCATGTTTTTTAACACCCCTTTTTTCCTTGTAAATATCCTCTGCATAACTTTGGATAATTATCTTGTTGGAAAATGAATCCATCTCTGATTAATTGCTAGGAACGGAACGGAATTTGTTCTAAAAATTTCTTGTACTGTTTTCAAAATTCCTTCAATTTTGAGCAAATCGCCAGTTCCTTGACTAGAGAAGCAACCCCAGACTATAGTTGAGCCATCACCATGCTTGATTGTTGGGGCTACACTGCCTGGCATCATCTTTTCTTGGGCACTGCGTCGAAAGAAAATTCTTCGTTTTGAACTAAATAGTTAAAACATGGATTCATCGGTCCAAAGAACTTTTTTAAAATCTTCAGTACAATCTCGATGGACAAGGCAAGGCATCCGGTTTTTCTTGTTTTGTGGCCTCAGCAGAGGTTTTTACTTTTCGAACGGCAACGCGACCATACAACTTCTCATCTCTGTCGCCTTTTTTACTCTAGTCAATGATAAAGGTTTAACTAGGGTTTTGTTTACTTCAACGCGGATTTCTGGTGCTGTTCAGCGTCTATTTCGCTTGCATATAACATCAATGAAATTATCTTCACTAGACGTGGTAGCTCTCGGCCTTCCCGAGCGTGGAAGATCTTAAAAACTGCCTGTCTCACTTTATCGAGTTATTGTGCCATGAACACAAGTCTTCGATAAGTTCAGTTGTGAAGCAATCTCACATTCGGATTTGCCTCCATTATGTAAAACAACGATTGCATAATGCACTTCACTGCCATTTTTCGTGCTTTTCTCATTTTATGACGTCTTCACTGTTGTAACCACAAGTTTAGACTAATTGAGATTGTTTGTGAACAACCCCAAGTAAACTCTGGTAACAATAAGTCGGAAACTTGTGTTTTCAGAAGAAAAATAATCCTAATTATTTACCAATGCGAAACCAAAGCAAAGTAATTAGTAATGAGCACATCATAAATAAATTATAACGTAGAGTCGTGGTAGCGTCGTAGTAACCTGGGTCTAGCGCAGCGTTTGTCGGTGTTTGAAACCTTTCAATTTTCAGTAAATGTTTATTGTCCAATAACTTGAAAGTAAACGAAAAAATGTCATTTTTAAATATTCATCATTAACAATAGAATATGCAGATGTGCATTTCTTTTATTTATCTTATGGTATTTTATTACAATTGATAGATAATGATGTTGTTTAAGTGTGGTCTTAACTTTTTGCCAGCAGTGTATATTAGGATGAAAATATATAAAATGTATATGTTTTCGGTAATATATGTTATCTGTCATTATATATAGTTCGTAGAAAACGCATATGATATATACTAAAATAAGATACATACGTGAAATAACTTGTGTTTGGTATATATATTTCCTAGGATTGTCTGCATTTCCTAAACAGCACTCGGAAATGCGCTCTCCTTAGAAAACCGCTCAAATTATAATCCAATTTACCTTCATACCTTTTACTGGTTGTTCGACCTGGTGTCTGCACATAGTGACAGTAGTGAAATGATACCTACAGTAGTCTGTCTATTGGAGATGGAAAAACTGACTCTGTTCCCTGGTATAGTATGTTTAATAGTGTGGGAATGAACAGGGCAAGAGTGAGGCCCTTCAGAGAAAACAAACATTGAAAAGTAGTTTGTTTACCCCTTTGACTATCGTTAACTATCGGATAATCTACCATGACCTTGGCAGTTTTTCGCCTGTAGTAGAAAAAGACTACCTGTTTCAAAATGTTTCTGATTTATATTTCATTACTTAATTAATATACATATACATATATATATATATATATATATAAATAAATAAATCTTATATCTGTGTATCAGTGAACGCAACACACGTATTCGTTTCATCTGAAGAGAATTTAAAGTTTGAAGTGAGTGAGGTCAGGAGCGTGCAAACGGCGCCAGATCCTCTTTCTACAACACAAACAAACACACAGAACCAGCAGCCACAAAAACCCTGTGAGTATAAACCATCTAATGCTTTATACACAAAAACTGTTAAATGTTACTAAACAATTTATTTGCCATTGATATTAAATTCAAGCTGACCTAACAGACATTATGTACAGTTTTGTTAAATTTGTTTTCAAATCGGTTCAGTGAATAGTTTTTGAATTTTAGTTACAAAAATAATACATTATTGATGTTATCTTTCATTTATATGAAATGTTTTAAATTGATGAGCCTGTTGGTCTAGTAGTTAGTGACACTGACTGCTGAACCGGAGGTCGTAGGTTCCACATTGGACAGAAAAAATATGTTATCCACATAAATTGTAACAATATTCTTAACATGGAAGTTGTCTTTTTAAAAAGACAAAGAAGTAAAAAATGGTTTAAATTTTTAATTAATTTCAGTACCTGGGCACCATCCTGTCAAGAGGAGAAATTTAGCATCAGTCACAAAATGTCAGAACTGCAATGGTTCAGGCATTATCTTTGTAGGTAGAGATAAGAATAAATTAAATCAATCAAATGCAGACAAACCATTTCACTGTAATATATGTGGAGGGTCTTTTGCAAGATATTCATCATTATGGTCGCACAAGAAGTTACATTCTGGTGAAAAGAATTTTAAATGTGGCATCTGTGGGATCGCTTTTGCAAAAGCTGTGTACCTCAAAAATCACTCTAGAATACATACAGGAGAAAAACCATACAGGTATGACAATATTACTATAAGGTACATTGCTATTTTTTTAGCAAAAGATCAATCTTCTGCCTGCAGAATTTTTTTAGCAAAAGATCGATCTTCTGCCTGCAGAATTTTTTTATCTGAAAGATACGATTATCCAAATGCCATACTTATACTACAGACAAAGGCAGCTTTTTTAAACATTGTAAAATTTGCTCTAAATGTACATTACTGTCTAATTGAAATAATAGAAGATACATTATTATGAAGCAAAAAATCACACGATAATGATAAAAATATGAATGTGCGGTACACGTATTTTATACGTGCTCATAATTCTTCATGTAATTACGCCTTACGTCTAATGAAACCATAAAATCATCAAACAATGTATTTGGAGAACGTACTCCCTCTACTTGCACAGTTACGCGCTTACGCGCGCTTATATATGAGTGAAAGTTGCTCGGCATTACATATACTTGACGGCCTGCGCTAGAAATAAACACGTATGGTCAATAGCAAAATAAACACAATTTTTATAAAAAAAAAATACAATAATAAAAAATATTTTTCTCCTATCCACGGACATCAACCAGTTATAATTTTATTATAAGTATAGATAACACAGACACAGACATATTGACAGTATTGAAGGTTGGAAGACATTTCACACATTGTTGACTCCTATTTGTATCAAAATCTTTTGTCCCCTATTTATTTTGTAATCATGCCTATGCCCTGTATATAATATATGTATTTGCAAAGATCTGTTATTTACTTACAGATGTAATACATGTGGTATGCAGTTTTCTCAATCACCACATTTAAAGAACCATGAAAGAACACACTCTGGGGAGAAACCTTATGTCTGTGAGGTAAGCATTGAGAGGATGTAGTAAATTAAATTTTCTATTCGATACATATATTTTTGCTGTATCCGGCTAAGAAAATTCTATATATCTGGAACATGGAAAGTTAATAAACTGTTTTTGACATATGACATTCATGGTCACACCAAAATCGCATTGAACGTGTTTTTTATTCTTTGGTGAAAAACCTGTATGAATAAGTGCTTTTACATAGCTACCCAAATAGGAGTAACATTCTCTGATATTACAAATTTTAGCTTTCCACAATTTTCAACCTATATAAAATACCAACATAGAATATTTTGTTATAAAGTTATTCTTAGAAGAAAAACAGGATGCCCAAAATAAGTTCATCTACTCATTACTAACTTAACACTGTGTCTGTTCCACAGGTATGTGACAAGGGCTTTGCTAGACACGCGACATTATGGAATCATCGACGTATACACACTGGAGAGAAGCCTTACAAGTGAGCCCATTTATTTATAGAAATACTGTGCTAGAAAATTGTATTACACAAATCTGATTGTCTTAGGAAGTATAGCATAATAGTAGTTGTGGTAATGCCTGACAAGCTGATCATGCAAAAAGCGTCCCCCAGCTTGCTCTATCCTTTCCTGTCCCAAGTTTTTTTTCACCACTGGCTTTTATATTTAAATAGGTCATCTGACCACCTAGTTCTTGGTCTACCAACTCTTCTAGTTTTGTCTCTTAAGAGTATTTTGTAGCTATTTTTTGCCCATTTATTATTGACCGTCCTACTGATATGGCCAGCCCACTGCCAAGTTCAACTTTAACATTTTTGCTGTTGTTATTCCATATTCTACTCTTGTTGTTGATGTTAGACCAGTGTTTCTGCTCCAATCATCCATAGCTCTCTGACACTTGTTTTAGTTCTCCTCCTGAATTTATGTTAGGCTACATGTTTGAGCTCCAGGTATAGAGAGATGTCAGTATAGAAGACTTGAAGACTGCTTTCTTAAGTTTTATAGACAGTTTTCTCTTCATCATGATTCTTAACCCTAGTATCCTCCATGCTTTACCCATCCTGTGGTGGATTTTATTGTTCTGGTGATCCATGCAACAATATAAGCAGTCCTAAATATGTATAGTCTGTCACATTGGCTTTATTATAGTAATCTACCACATTTTTTTTTAAGAAAGAAATATAACGCAAGTATATACTAGTTATATTTTAATTTTCATACTATTTTCCTTCTTATGGGTAATTTGTTATTTCTGTATAGAATACAGAAATATATGTTCAATAAAGAATATAAATCCATACTAGTTACTTTATATTTTTTACTGAAACACCTGAAGACCTATAATAATATAGTGGATAGTTAGTATGCTGTCTATATAAGGTTAAATAGTACAACTTAGCAGCAACTTGAAGGAGGTTGATGTCAAGACATAAACAAGAACCCAAGGGGAGTGGTTTTGACTTGATGAATATATGCAAGAATCAACTTAACCTAAATTTATAGATAAAGATATCTATAGTAGACATTTAATAATATTCGTTATATAATCAATCATACAGGGCTTGAACTTTCTGGCACTGGCAGCCAGCCAGTTCGAGTATGTGAACCTGACCTATTTAAGTTATTGCTAGTACCTTTTTACTAACAATTTTCCAATTTAATTTCCAAAATTATAGTTCGCAAGTGTTTTATATGTTTCTTAATATTTCTAATTTATGTAATATAGATGTGAAACATGCGGTTCGGCCTTCAGTCAAGCGGCTCACCTCAAGAACCACGCCAAGGTTCACTCCGGAGAGAAGCCGTTCAAATGTGATATATGCACCGCTGCGTTTGCAGACAGATTTGCTTTGAAGCGGCATCGGGGGATTCATGACAAATATGGTATAAAATTTATAAAAAATTGTGTGTTTTGTTTATTTATTTGTATATATGAACATATGTAGTTCATTCATTCAACTACTTTGAAATTCCAACAAGTGTATAGATATAAAGACAAATTTAAACAATATTTTTCAATTATAACAGAGTTCTAACTATTTTTATTGTTGGTGTTCCATTATTTTAAAAGTAATTAAATACAGTCAACAAGTACAGTTGGATCATGTATACCATAAAACATAAGTAATGTTTTAATAACTCTAACTACATATTCCACAGGACAAACGGCGCCTTTACCTTGCAGAGTACAGCTAAACCAACAAGAGCAACAGCAGCAACAAACACAACAAAGTACTGAGCAGCAAAGCACACAGCCTGCTGTCGAGGTCGAACATCACACTGAACAAACACTTTGAACCTAGAGATTTTAAGTGTTACTTCATGACCCACCACAAGTCATAGTTTTTGTAATCTTTTGAATAAAATTGCCGTGTCGATGCTGAAGAGACTGCTGAATTCTTCCGAGAGTTGAATATATTGTGATAATCATCCTGTTTACATAGTGTTACTAGAGTGGCTCCATGAAACATTTCTTCCACATTAATTCTAAGTTTGTTATTAAACACTGTCTTAAGGGAACACAACTTGGATAGTCACAGCGGCATAAATGACTTATTTATTTATGTGTAAACGTAGAACGCGAGTTGATCAATGTGATATAGGTATGCATTAGTTTTATTGGGAATTTGATTAATTTGGTTATTTCCTTTTGATAATTCGGTTATTTCCTTTTGAATGGTTGTTATACGCCTATGAAAATGGCTGTGTAACAAATGATCAGCTTTATTTTCTCTGTATTTTCTGTTGTATAACTTGATACATTGTTGTAAATAAATAAAATCAGGTGCATCTCATACAAGTGTATGTGATTTAGTATATCAAATAAGTATTTTATGTCAATGAAATTTTGTTATTTAATGTGGATGGGATGAACTTACCAATATTAAAAGCAATAATAATTTATCTAGCTAGGTAAATGGCTCTTTGCAATATAATAATCAGTATAGTGTACAAGCTGCCTACTTTTGTTTTAATTAAGATATTAGTTATGAATTGATATTGTAAGTACAGCTCATCCAGAAGTGCCCGCATCATAGTGATGTGTTTTTGTAACTTACACCAGGTATTTTTAATTATAAAATATTGAATAGTAAAATTTTGTCTAGAATGGTTGTTTTTATATAAACCCTTTGTACTTTTATCTTCCGTCAAAAGCAAAAACCTTGTGTAGGTATATCTTGACGCAACTCAGTATACCAGCATCATCCATCAATGATTTTTGGAATCGAAATTGTTGTAAATTTTCAAAAAAGTATTACTCCTACCTAAAGGGCCGAAAACGCACTTGTGACTCTTGAGTTGCGGGTCCATGGGCAGCGGTAGTCACTTACCATCAGGTGAACCGTCTGCTCGTTTGACCCCTATATCATAAAAAAAATGTGTTACCCTTGCCTAACTTCTTTTGTATAACTTATGTATATAATATATACCTTGCTATGATTGACACATGTAGTACATGCCAATAAAATGATACAAGATTAAGGGCATAGGTAGGTAATATACCGATGTAGACGATGTAAAACTCCGTTATTAAATCGAGGTTATCATAGGGCCATTAAACTAAAAAACAAAATAAATTAAGATTATTTATTTATCACGGAATAACTTACAGAATGCAATTACCTGACACGTGGTGAAAGGTTATCTTTAAAATTATTAACTAGGGTTACAAATTACTCGTAAATCCAGTTTTCGGCAGCGGGAGTCCATCCAACAACCTCTTTTTCGGAAAACCACAATGCGATTTCTTTCTGAGCAGATTCAACACTGTCTGATCCGTGAATAATGTTACGGCCAACTTGAATGCAGAGATCGCCACGAATTGTGCCAGGTTGAGAGTCGGCGGGGTTTGTAGCACCAAGCATTTGACGGCCGGTCTTTACTACGTTGAGTCCTTCCCATACCATAGGTACTACCGGTCCAGAGCTCATGTATTTTACCAAACCTGGAAAGAAAGGCTTGGAAGAAAGATCACTGTAGTGTTTCTGTAGCAATTCTTCGGTGGGCCAGACGAATTTAAGGCCTACTAATTTGAAACCTTTCTTCTCAAAACGCTCGATGATATTGCCAACAAGTCCACGTTGAACGCCATCGGGCTTAATCATGAGGAAAGTTCTTTCACGTTGTTCCGCCATTATATATTTCAGTATCGTAAGACCGGCACGTCGGAGATAGAATAGTAGGTGGACTGAAGTGGCAATGATACGAATAAGAAGACACTCTTTCACGTCACCAGACGCGCGTATTCCGTATTCGTCACTGATTTGCCCATAGACTATATTCACATAATCAATCAATGTTTAGAATATATGCAAACTCAAACCCATACACGGACCTGCTAAACAACCTGTAAGGTATAGTGGGCAACAGGATTCTGTGCAAATTAATGATAATAAATATATATATATATAATAAACTACTTTCTTTTAACTTTTTTTTTCATTTTTCATTTTTACAAATGCAACTACGAATGTGGTCATTCACTAGGCCACATGCTTGCATAAAAGCATAGCAAGTCGTATTACCAATAAATTTGAAACCTCTTTTCTTTAGTGCTTTTGACAGATCCATTGATGTTTTTGTTTTAATTGGGATTTCATTAAAGTAGGTCCAAGTATTTATCACTGGTTTGTGATCGACGAAACTCCAAACAAAATTTGAGAAATCTTCGCCATTCTTTTCCATATCTACATAGCATTTGGCATTATTTCGAATCGCTTCTAATTTACCTCTATGTCTTATAACCCCACTGTCTTGCAAAATTTTATTTAAATCACTTTCTGTTAATTTAAGAATTTTATAAGGATCAAATTGATAAAAAGATATGCGATAGTTCTCTCTTTTCTTCAGTATAGTGACCCAGGATAGGCCAGCTTGTTGTCCTTCTAAACATAACATTTCAAACAAACGAAAGTTATCACGTACCGGTTTACCCCATTCTTCATCATGATACTTTATATACAGTGGGTCCTCTGTTACCCACGGGCACCGGATACTGCTTTTTTTTTCCGCCTGATAATAATATGCAATTTTTTTATAAAACAAAATAAAATGTATATATTGGTTAGTTATGATACCGTGTCTTTTTACATTATAATTATAAAGTATATAGTGTGTTTAATATTTAATTTTAGTGTTATTTCAGGCCCACATACTATTTAAGTCAATGAATATAAACTGGGCACATCACCACCATTTATTATGAATTTGCAAGATTGTTATACATTAGAATAGAATTTGGCAAATAGCTTAAAAACTGAAGTTTAAGGTATTGTTTTTTAAGTGTTTACTAGTTTACAACATTACATTCATTACACGTATGTGGCGAGATCATACTATATGTGACCCAGAAAGATGATTGTTCCATGTCTGGATGAATATAGTAATCGCCAAATTGCAAGGAAAGTAGCAGCTTGATTTGTAGCAGAATATCCTAACGTTTAAGGTCGTTCTTATTTTGAAAAAAAAGGCAGTGTTTTACGGTTAGTAGTTGAACTGAAAAAGTTAGATAAACAGAACTTAAGGGCCTTTTGATATTATATTATGACATATGAATTAAACTCTATTTCTTATTTGTACTTTACCTCGGTTATAGCTATAGCTTCTTTATCTAAAGTCGTAAGGGAAACCGGGTACAGAAAACTAATTTATTTACTCTGTGGCAGTGTACCTACCTTAGGTGATGACACTGTTTTCGTTCTTTCCATTTAATCGTAGTGCGTGGGTATCGTGACCTGAATTGGTGTTTTCAACTGTAGCCATATAAATCAGAAAATAATTAATAATCCCTTAAAATATTGAAGTACTCTTAAAAACAATATATTGTCAAAAACAATTCAAAAATACCGTCATGACAAGTAAACGATTAACCACAGTTGTGCCACAGATAAATATTAAGATAGCCTATTTCTACAATCGTAGACCGTTATACTCAATGTTGTAGGTGAAAAAAAGTAAAATTATAGATTTGACTTTGACATGGGTTTGGCAATAATCAAAGAGTATAGTAAAACAGCATTCATTCATACACAAAGTTTCATCAAGGTGAATAAATCGGTGAATAAATAAAATTTGTTATCGAATTACAGATTTTATCTTATCACTTTTATATATATATGAATAAATGTTTTACTATACTCTTTGATTATTGCCAAACCCATGTCAGTCATTATAGTCGGCTTATAAATGATAAATGATAAATGATCTTTATTTTGTAAATAGGTTACAACAACACTTTTACACGTCAATATATTATTTTTTTCTGTTAGTTTGCTAGATGAGGCCGGTGTTTCCTAGCTGACTACCCTGAGAAGAAACACCGAAACAAACTCAGAGGTCAAAGTCTGTTTTAAAGTCCATACAGATGTACTGGTCAAAAACATATGAGAACCATGCACGCTAACGTCTGAGATGAGCTTTTGAAGAAAGTACCACGCTCATTTGAGTGGACCCGTCCAAACAGTGCAAGCATTTGTCAGTTATCGTGTAGCTCAACTTAGAACTTTAAGGAGCTCAACGGACCGACGAACAGTACCAAAGCAAGGACATTTGGGTAGGCCGCAAAAGTACTCAAACTGTCAGACATCGTTATAAAACAAACTACAGGAGAAAAGAGAAAAAAAAATAAAAAATAAATAAATAAATAACCTACATAGTCCTCACATTTACAATAATTAAATTTATAAATTAACAAAAAAGGAAATAAATATATAATATATTATACTTAACAAAGTATTCATGTCAAAAGGTACAAAGATTTAAACAATAAAAAAAAACAATATAATACTTAACAAAGTAAGTATTCATGTCAAAAAGTAAAATATAAAATGTCAATGTGTATAAAAAAAAAAAAAATTATAAACGAAAAACAAAGGCTCATGTACATTAATGAAGCAGCTCATTCCCAAGCCTTTTTATCTTCAATATAATCTTTAATTGTGTAAAAAGCTTTTTGACTTAGTTTTTTTTTTATAAATGATTTAAATTTATTATTGCTTAGTTCTTGTATTTGGCTAGGAAGCTTATTATAGAAATGTATACTTTGGCATCTAAACGAACCACCTATTTTCTTGAGCCTGGTTTTAGGAACAACAAATTTGTTTTTGTTCCTAGTATTTACACTATGGATGTCACTGTATTTTTTAAACAGATTAATATTTTTATGTGCGTACATGAGATTTTCATAAATATACTGAGAGGGCACAGTCATAATATTAATCTCTTTAAATTTATCTCTGAGGCAGTGTCTGGGACTTAATTTATAAATTGCACGTATAGCTCTTTTTTGTAAAACAAAAATAGATTGAATATCGGCGGCATTTCCCCACAACAGAATACCGTACGACATTACACTATGAAAATAGCTAAAGTATACTAAACGGGCTGTCTCTAAATCTGTTAAACCACGAATTTTCCTAACGGCGTACGCTGCAGAACTAAGCTTTTTGGACAGTTTATCTATATGGGGGCTCCACTGAAGCTTTGCATCTAAAGTTAAGCCTAAGAACACTGTGGAATCTTCGGGTTTTAACACTTCGCCCTTTATTGACACACTAGTGTTCACCTGTGTTACATTAGGCAATGTAAACTTTATACATTTAGTTTTTTTCTCGTTAAGGAGAAGATTATTGATATTAAACCAGTTAACTACTGTTGAAAGGGCACTATTTACGTCATCAATAACCACCTGCTGACGTTTGACTTTAAATACAAGTGAAGTGTCATCTGCAAACAACACTATCATGTTTATCGTTTATGAGGTACGGCAGGTCATTAATATAAATTATAAATAAAAAGGGACCTAGAATAGAGCCTTGGGGAACCCCCATTCTGACTACAGATCCGGGAGATCTTTTACCGTTCACATCAATTCTCTGAATCCTATTACTTAAATATGAAGTAAGAAGATCCAGAGAGGTGCCCCGGATTCCATAGTAGCGCAGCTTCCTGATCAATGTATCATGGAGAACGCAATCAAAAGCCTTAGACAAATCGCAAAAAATGCCTAACGCATCGCATTTATCTTCCCATGCATTATAAATGTGCCCTAAAAGTTCAACACCAGCATCAGTTGTTGAACGACCCTTTGTGAAACCAAACTGTTTGCTATGTAATAATTTATGTTTAGTAAAATATCTGTGCATTTGATCTAAAATAAGTTTCTCAAAAATTTTACTAAAAGTAGGTAGCACTGATATAGGTCTATAATTAGAAGGGTCTGATGTACTACCCGATTTAAACAATGGTATTATTTTACTATATTTCATTAGATCAGGAAACTCACCACAATCTATACAATTATTAAAGATTACTGTTAAAGTTGGTGCTACAATGTTTATAATAGACTTAGCAACGTCAAAAGAATTACCCCATAGATCTGCAGTCTTTTTAATATTTAAAGTTTTAAAAGTTTTTATTATATCATTACAAGTTACATATTGGAAATAAAACTGGAATTCACAAACTGGAACGTTTTCTTTAAGTATTGTTTCTGCAACAGTTGGTGATGAATTTAGACATTTTGTAGTCGATACGGGAATCTCTGCAAAGAAAGTTTCAAATGCTGCAGCTACTTTCGAATCTGATTTAATGATACTGCCATCAACAGCAAGGCTGTAATCACAAGTTCGGTTGCAAGACCTTCCCGTTTCGCTATTAATAATATTCCAAGTCATTTTAATTATATTACTACTATTTTTAATTTTTGAACTTAAGTAGCGAGATTTCGCCAAATAACAAACTTTTTTAAATAACTTAGAATAATTCTTTACATATAAATTATATTCCACAGTGTTAATATAAGGCCGTTCTTCATACAGTTCATAAAGCCGTTTTCTACTTTTATAAATACCAATGGTGGCCCAGTCACTGAAGGAAGTGTTGCTATTTACCGAAATTGACTTAGGAATGAATGTAGTATCAAATTGCAAGCAATACATTTTGAAAAAATCATTATAATGTTGATTAGGGTCATCATTAGTTGACAAAAGTTGGATTTTATTTGCAAGTTTAGTTTTAAATGTTTCCAAGCGATATTCAGACTTCGGGTTAACAGTGATATCTTTTTTCAATTTATTTTTCTTTATATTTGGTACAGTGATCAATTGTCCACAGTGATCAGAGTCTATTAAATTAATATTTTTTTTGTGGGTAGGTAAAATATCAGTATAAATATTATCAAGACATGATGCACTAGTGGGGGTTATTCTAGTAGGCTCCATAAATAAATTTGCAAGATTGTAGGACTGAAACAAACTAATAATTTTAGTGCTTAAGCTAGAAGTTTCTAACAAATTAACATTAAAGTCACCACAAACAATGATGGACTTGCTTGAGTTACAAATTTTGTGTAATACTTCATCCATTACTTTTTCAAAACAATCATACAATCCTGAAGGTGGTCTATACACACTTAATATAACAAGCTGCTCCAACTCAATACAGGCCATTTCAATTGTCTGTTCAACAGAGAGGTTCACAATATCCTTGCGGTCCTTATACTTAAGTTGATTATTTATTAAAATTAGTGAGCCACCATGTATAGCATTTACTCTGCTGAATGAACTACAAACCTGGTGATTACTATAGTTAAACATAAACTGATGGCTTTTAAGCCAATGTTCAGTTATACAAAGAATATCAATATTATTAAATTTAAGGAATCATTTTATCTCTAAATCCTTATTCATAAAACCTTGAATGTTTTGGTGCACCAGGTTGATACTATTTTTTGGTTTTAAAACATTTTTTTCTCCATTCTTTACATAATTGCTAGAGATTGTCTCTGTTGTCTTGATTTCTAATTTAAATGATTAATAATGTCACAATTAGATGCCAAGTCATTGGCAGAATTATCATAAGGATTGTCATGGCATTGCTCAATAGGAGCAATTTGTTTAGCCAAATTCTTGGCTGTTATACAAAAATAATATGATAGCGACACAGCTATCTGTCTCCTACAATAATTTGAAATATAGTATCTGTATATAAGATACCTATCTCTTGTCAAATAAAAACGATTACCAATGTAATTGTTCATGTCAATTAAATGGAATAAATCATTATTGAATGTCAAATTGTGCAATGCTATGTTAATATTATATCTAATTAAGTTTTCTTCCTGTGGCAAACTTTGGCTGTAGGGGAAAGTGAACATCACAATTTTTCTTAAACTAAGCTTACATAATGTTCTATAATAATGGAGCAATTCTCCTTTGTTCACAGTACCCCTGTCACCAACTAAAATTACGAGTATACTGTCCTGGTTAAATTTACATTTAATAATCTTTTTCATTATGTCCAATAATGAACAACCAGGCATACAGTTATTTATAATTGAGTGTCCCGGATATTGATTTATCAAATGGTGGCCTATATCCTTTCCAATTTCATCACAGTAAATCACTATTTCTTTATTTACAATTTGGTGTGATAAAGAACTAGTAACCTCTACTGGCAAACTGGCACAAGGCTGTGATAAGGTTATATCATATATTGGCAGTGAATGGTCCGGAGTAGATGCCAGTGATGGTGATTGACAATGCTCACAGTTTGATTTCTCTGAGCTTACCAGCTCATTCATCGCCAATACATACTCCCTCATTTGTTTCTCTGAGGCTGTATATTTAATAGTCATAGAAGTAAGATTCTGTTGTAGCCTGTCAAGTTTACACTGCAAGTCCTCAGTGTCAGTTTGATATTTGAGAGTGATGGTTACCATCTTCATACTCTCGTACGTAACTTTTATAAATATTTTTTATAAAAATATGACTTTAGATATTTATCGCTTTTCTTATTGTATAGGCAGATGTGGTCATCTCCAGAACGACTGTCGCCAAATTTGCACAAATGAACGGAATATTGCTTTGATA
The DNA here is from genome assembly GCA_947561695.1 of Tyria jacobaeae. Lineage (NCBI taxonomy): Eukaryota > Metazoa > Arthropoda > Insecta > Lepidoptera > Erebidae > Tyria > Tyria jacobaeae. The sequence goes on along the minus strand of OX387208.1, from coordinate 8,361,337 downwards.
TTTTGTTTTATTTTACTCAAAAATAGCCTTATAAACATAAGTCACACGTTACATAATATAACTCAACGCATAAAGTAATAGTTATTTTGGCACGGCGTAAGAAGAACGTTTTGTAATCTTAAATCTAAGAATACTGCATGCTACTTAACAGGAGATGGCTTTATTCTTGCACTTTCACGCAATAATAAAATGTCTCGCTTTAGAATTAAATTCGATATTTGTGCCATTATTCGTTATCTACCGCTACTCGCTTAGTGTTGTAGCACATTTTATATATCAATAATATCAATACCTAACTTCTGTTTGGACTTCCAAGAGCCCAAACTCGAGAGGTTATTAATAGCCTTTAGAAGTTTTTCGTATCGCCCAACAGATTACCTCCAAGATACCATATAATAGTGATGTCATCCAAACTACACATACGAGTACATTTCACAAAGTTTCATTCCAATAATGAAATTTAAAAGTAGGTTGTTTAAAACTGACTGATTAGATTAAACTATTCGTTAGTGTACACCATATTTGTATTATACTGTTATAGGTGTTCCCGCGACTTCCTTTGCGTTTTTGTAGAGATTTTTACAATTTAAAGAAACTTTATTCTCATAAGAACAATACACGGTATATGAGTATAATCAGTGTCGCCTTGCGACGAAGCTTACTTATACGTAATGTAAACACATAAATTTACGTATTGAAGTGTAAATGAAAAACCTTACAAAACAACACAACAATAACAAATACATCGTAGGTATTAACGAATAGGAAATATTCACTATCTGAAGCCAGTTAGTTCAATACACCTATGTGTCGGTAGAACAAACAACTGGTCAGTCAATCGACACCAGAGTACCCTCAATGTTTTAGCGATTTTTTTAATGACTGGTATAGTGCGATTGCCGGTATATATATGTGTGAACTAAATAGTACGGAGATATAGGCCGTGTGTGTGTGTTTGTGTGTGGTTATGTGGAAATATTTTGTGAGCGTAATATTGAACCAATATGGGACAAATTAAAAAAGTATAGTACCTACAAATTATAAACGTTTGATTAGGGTAGATTTAGACGGTACAAGTTCTCTTTCCTTTAAAATAATTTTATATCTTCATCTATTTAAGATTAATGTTATTCGTTAAATTATTTTATGATACCTATTTTATATCTACTGTATTGGCAATGAAACAACAAATCTATTATTTTGTTTGATTACATGCTAATCACGACATTTGATTTCCATCCTAATGATAAACTCGATAATTAATTTCTTGTAAATATATATATATTGTAATTGTTGGATACATAAACTTACTTAAATGTATAGCGTTTGTTTGTTATTACTCAAGTACTAGCGTACCCTTCTTAATTTACACGACGCGCACGCAAGCTACGTATTTCAAAATAACTGTCTTTAAAAAAACTATATATTTTCTTTCCTTTTTAAAAAAGACACCACCCGCACTAGGATTATTTCCTGTCTCACGGGGGACTTAACAAATATTCAAACGAACACAAAGAACATCCAGGCTCATAACAACAATTGCAGGACAATACAAAGCGTTGTCCCGTGTGGAGATCGAACCCACAACACTCGATGCGGCAGCGTGGTGATGAGGTAACCAGTGTGACCACTTAACTGCTACGCCACCCGTGTAGTCAAAAAAAATCGTTAGTTACTTTGTCAGTAGCACAGTACAAAACATTAAAGTCATCATCAAAATAGTACTCATACAATAATAATATTTATCTCCCATCAAATATTAACGGGCAACGTGGCTCTCTGCCTATTTCCTGCGCTAAACTGTTAAATGTGGGGAGAAAAATAACATAAATAAACCAGGCCACGCGGTTTGTGCGCATGAAAAATTGTTTAATAAAACGTTAGTACTCAATATTTAAGTATCATATTTTTCAAATATTAAAATAAATCGACTTTGTAATATTAACAAAGTCGATAAAATAAAAACGAATTCGTCTCGGACGATCAATGTATGACAATCGATGTTATTAGGCAGCCTCTGTATTTGTTTTCGTACTTCTCTTTTGTTTCTAAGCTAATTCATCCTTATGTTGAATAATGTCAAATCTATTAAATTGCTATGTGCATTTGACAAAGGAAAAAGAACTATTATTAGGTTGGCAACTAATAAGCCCGCCTTTTTCCTAAAAAGTTATAGAACTATCTCGAATATCTTGGAGTAGTATATAAATTAAGCAAGATTTGTATATCGGATCAGTTGACAACTGGATCTCGAATAATAAAATTACAGTAAATTATGGATATTTCTCGTAGAGAACTGGCTGCTTTTACTTCACGAATATCGCTTAGGTCGAAAAGCGACTGAATTAGTGCGCAATATATGTGCAACGATAGGCGAAGGCGTGCTCTCTTACGATACCACCAAACATTTGTTCAGAAGATTTAAGGATGGAAATTATGACCTATCTAGGACGACCTCCTACAATAGATGTAGATAAGTTAAAAAGACTCATAGAAATAGATCCCAGGTTCACTTCATGTTGTCTGGCAGAGCAGCTTCAGCGTTCTCATACTGCAGTAGAAAAACAACTCCACGCTTTAGAAAAGACCTGGAAATATCCAGTTTGGTTGCCACATGAGTTGACGCCGTTTCAACTTCAGAAGAGAGCTAACGTGTGCATGGAACTACTTGTTATCATCGTTCCAATAAGTGGCTGAGGGATGTAATTACGGGGGATGAAAAGTGGGTTTTGTACATAAATTTTTCGCTTAATTGCCAGAGGCTTGGACCTCGAGAAGCAGGAGTACCGACGCCAAAATCTGACACTAGTAAAAAAGTTCTTTTAACTGTGTGGGAGGGAATAAACGGAATTATATACTGGGAGCTGTTGCTGTCTAACACTACAATCACGGCCAATATTTATTGTGACCAGCTGGACAAAGTAGCAGCGAGATTACCGAAAAATCAAAATAAAGTATACTTTTTGCACGATAAACCTCCACCACATGTACCAAAAGCGACTCGTGAAAAATTACTTTCGCTTGGTTGGGCTGTCCTTCCTGACCCACCGTACTCTCCAGACATTATGTCCTCAGATTATCATCTATTTCGATCTCTAGCCCACTTAGCAGATATAAAATTTAAAAATGAAGACCACCTTAAAAGTGACCTTACCAACTTTTTTGATCAAAAGCCTAAGTAATTCTACGAGGAAGGCATTATGTATCTACCAGCTCGTTGGCGACAAGTGATAGAAAACGACGATGCTTATATAGTTGAGAAATAATTTGATTTTGTATTCTTAAAAAATTAAATAAATTTGTGTGCAAAGGTGGCGGGTTTATTAGTTGCCAACATAATATTTTGTCTAGTAGTGATTGGCATTGACGATATATAAATTGGATAGGTATGTTAAATTGGGCCCACGAATGCATCAAAAACGGTTTTGACGATTTACTAAAACATTTTTAAATTTAAATAGGTAGCTACCTCATTAAAGAAAAATAAAACTCGATGGCATTATAGTTAGTTGTAGGTTATTATTGAAAATAATATAAAGTCTGATCTTCCCACTGATTTATAATTAAAGGCTGCAGTATATTGATTGTACAAAAGTTATCATAATCATTAGTCATTTAATTGATGGCTTGTATGAAAGATTGGATGAAGCTCTCTAAGATAAATTGTAGAATTTAATTTTTATATTAAAAAGTTTAAATAAATTAAAAAGACGAGACGATCCTGTAGAGTTAAATTATTTATTATATTGGGGTGAAATAAAATTAACTTTTTATCACCCCAATTAATAAGTGAATAAATGATCCAATTTTATTGATTATAAGAAAAAATTACCTTCGGGATAACAGCGTAATTATTTTTTTTAGTTCATATAAGAAAATAAGTTTGCGACGTCGATGTTGGATTAAGATAAAAATTATATGCAAAAGTTTAAATTTTTGATCTGTTCTATCATTAAAATCTAACATGATCTAAGTTCAGACCGGTATAAGCCAGGTTGGTTTCTATCTGGCCGCGGGTGGTCGGGACAGGTTTTCCCTTCCATCCACCATAGTGCCACCGCAAGGGGGTGAAGTCCCCGTGTGTCTGGAAGCCGCTTTATTGATAGGTTACCCGCAGGTGGTGCCCGCATAATGCGGGCAGGCGCTAGGAGGGGTCCGGACGTCTTAATAAAGTTGTTTCCGGATTCCTCCTATTTCAAGCGTAGCATGGCACACTGTTAGGTTTTAGTCGGTTCGATTCCGACACACCGTTCCGCCGTTGGTTTCTATCTTTTAATAAAAAAAAATATTTGAGTACGAAAGGATCAGATATTTTAATTAAGTTTATTATTTGAATTTTATTAAATTACATTACTACATTATAAACTAGAAGTATACATTATTTGTAACTTATACCCTATCTCATTCTCACTATCGAGGCGTATCAAATGGCACCTCACATATCGAAATCCATCGCGACACGAGAAAAGCAAGAAAGATCAAGCTTACATTGAAAAAAAAACCTCCTTGCACAATCCGGTAAAATAAACTGATTCAATTTATAATTTATTTCAACAGTGCTTACATACCCATACGGTTGCAGCAATCGCGGGTTATTTGCTTTAAGTTACTGAAGAGGTAAGTTGTCTATCTCCGGAGATCTTCATCAGATCCTAATGTATTAAATACCTACCTAACCTTTAAAATATAGAACAGTGTATCAAAATCACTGTTTTGAGAAATGCTGAACATACAAAGATACATACAGACATATGGGTACGTGCCCAATACAGAGAACGTCTTTTTTTAATTAACAATATTCGTGCAAAAACAATATTTTCTCTGAAATGTTTTAAACTTTTCACGTGAGAACGAACGATTTACAGGAAGAGAAGGGGTGGCACCATTCTGCTCAACCAAGAACCACACGGTACCGAGAACACACATATAGTTAGGTACGAATAAATATGTGTAAAATTGTACTCAGGCAAAAGTATCGAACGAACATTATTACACATCCGTATTTATTCATTCTGTTTTTATTGTTTCTTTAAAATATTGCTCATCGTCATAATGATGATACCGTTTTCCTTAAACATAATTTATAGGGAAATTAGTAGTAACCTATTAACACTGGCTAATCTGTTATACCTTAAAATATTTAAACCAAGTTAAACATTTGTATTTTCTTGGACCATAACTGTTTTTTTTTTAATAAAGGGTTACAGACGAACAGACGGCTAAATCTGATGGCTAAGTGACAGCCGCCATCCATGGACACCTGCAACCGTATATGTGAAAGTACTCTATGCCTAGACTTGAGTCTACAACTTGAGAGTCGTAAGTGCACTGCCGGCCTTTGAGGGTGACGAGGGATGGGGGGATGCGGAGAGGGAAAAAAAGGGTGTATAAGGAGATGAGATAGAGGAGACGGGGAAGAGGGGAGAGGGGGAGCTGAGCCTACGAAAATCACTTAGTTCGAGGAAATGCAACGCAAGCGTTCACAACCGGTTTTGTGTAAGGCCATGGTATCGCACCAGTCAAGCCGGCCCATTCGTGCCTAAGCATGGCTCTACCACTGTTATTAAAACAAAAAATACCGATAATTCCTTCTCAATTTGACAGCACAAACTGATATTCTTCCTTTTTTTATGTAAGCACGTCGCCGCAATGACGTCGCGTCGGTGAAATGCGATTCGAATTCGAATTTCTAATTAAGTCAACTTTAGTAGCACCGTTCTATACGGCAGAATATATTATCTAGACCTGTAAATTTACTAACTAGATACGTATATAAGGTAATTAAGAGAGGGAAGCAAACGTAAGTACTTAAATTTTATTACAACTTATAAAACAATAAAGTTATATTACCGTCGCAATATTACATCATTTAGCTAACTATACCTCAAGAGAGTCTGTAAAAGATCACGTTATTTGGACTATTACACATACATAATTTTAATATTTCCTTTCAAATCTCGTTGTTAGCAGAATCACATACCCAATGAATGTATCTTTTGTGGGGAAATGATAAGTATATCAACTATCTCTCTCAATGTTTAGATCTAGTACGTATTAATGTATACTGCAACTCTTGAAAAATAAATATCTACAGTATATTTTACTTTTAATCATACAAACTGGGATTATTTAAATTAAGATAACCTGTACACACTATCCATTTAGGTCCACCATAAACACGAGTCAATTGAGACTGGGGATTACACCTGTGTGGTTTAATATACCGTCTCGTTTGAGGTCCACTAATAATGCTTTCGACGAGTCCTGTGTTGTCATTACTCAGCGTTCCTTCTGATATTTGTTGTAAGAGTGGAACGTACTCTGCTTTCGAAAGTTCATTTGATATGCGCATCATCTGAAAAGTGGATTATTATTATTCCGAAAGTTAAATAATGTAGTTATCCAATATCTCTACACGTTATTTCAAGTCGCTATATTTCATACTTAAAACTCTCAGAAAACAGAAAATTCCTGAGCAGAGTAAATTCAAATTCAGTTTCTTTATTTCATAAAATAATCGTCCTGTTTCAATAAATATTCAAAATTATAGATCAATTTACACAGCGTTTTAGTATAGTTTCCTAGTTATTCACTATACAATTTGATAAGCAAATAGATTTTGAAAAAATTGTTTTAAATAAAATATACTCGTAATAATAATAAACACAAGGTTTAAAATAAGAAAATAAGGAATTTATAGCTTGGCCTGATTTCTTCCATTTAAGTAAAGATAAAACAATGCGATATTTTTTTTATAAGTTGTCTTTTTACATACTTTATTATTTTCAAAGATAACAGTTTTAAAGCGTGTTACTAATGCTATCATTATTTTGGGCACTCTCCAGTGACCATATTGATAGGGCTAGAAATAAGCTGTTTTTTTGTAGGAACAGTAAGATAACGAAACCTAAATTGTTTCTTTTCTGTGAGAAAACCTAACAATAGCAACGCACAGTAGTTATGTTGACATTTAATTTACTAAAACCAACATTAGACCCAATTATTTTTTTAAACCGCCTGACGGTAAGTACGTACAAACGTATTTATATTTTTATGCTGTGTTAAGAATATAATTTCTTATTTGGTAAATGTATGTATGTTAGTATTTGCATTTCTACGTACCACTACTTTAAGTTGAATATCCGACAAAGGTGTTGCTATAGGTCCTAATAACATAACACTGCTATTTGTACCGAGGCTATTGGGGTCCACCGATATTAGATCACCTTCATTCCCATTACTTTTAATTTCATCATTAAGGACTAGGAACATGTGTTCATTTGGCAATCTCGTTTCTGGGTTTCTCACTTCTGGAAGACGAGACTTGGTAGTCGTTCCCTGCGGTAGTAGATTATTCAGTAAGTCTTTCAATTTAATTTTTGATGTATCCTTATTGTTTGATGTCCTACTTCTTTTGCAGCACAGCGACTTTAGTTGAGCTACTAGAACATCAAATAAAAGTTCCTTCTTTTCGTCGTCATCCACTGCTTTATTTTTAGGCTCTGCCTCTGAAGGACGACTATAAAGTAAGTTATTTAATCTTTGTACAGCAGAATATTCTGTTCCTGATACTTTTGGTGTAGCGAAGGGATCAACTTCTTTATTTTCCAATCTAAAGAATGCGGGTTGCGGTATACCTTTATCTGACACCGTTTGAAATCTTTTTTTCTTTAAATTTTCACTAAGATTTGCACTAGGAAGAGTTACAGAGGTCTTCGATACTTTGCCTAAATTAAGCGGTTGGTCGTCATTTGAAGTACTTATTGGATTTGAAGTAATTTTCACTATATCTCTTACATTATATTCATTTTTGTTTGGTTGTTCACTGAGAAGCTTTATCAGGTCTTCATCAGATAACTTTGAAAGTAAATAAGTTGCGTCACTATCTGCAAAAATATTTTATTAAATAAATATTCTATTGATTACATATTTTGTGTAAAGCTTATTTTAGAAGAATTTTATATTACGTATATTAGGCATCATTTTTAAGCTAGACCAGTAATGATACGGAACTGATACAAGTAAACCTAATTTAGTCGAAAAGATATAACTGAGGAAGCCAATTTCAGACATGATTCACAAGCGTAACCTTGAGCCAGTCCCTTACATCCGAATACAGAGGCCCGTTTTCTTTTAACTGGAATGTGGGCAAACGAGCAGAGGGGTCACCTGATGGTAAGTGACAACCGCCGCAAATGGTCACAAATACGTTGCAGTGATTTCAGTTGCATTTTTGTGAGTATCAAGAATATCAACATGAAATGGATATAAGTACTTAGTAGTATTAACTTACCACCACTTTTAATTATCGTAGCTTTTGATATTTTCTTTTCTGCAGGTATATACCCTTTACTCGCTATATAATCTGTAACGTCCTGTTCCGTGTTACTGTTTATTGAAAATGTGGGACTATCGTTTAATAATGACATGGATAATGTAGTTTGTACCTGAAATAAATATTATTTTCATTAAATTTATTTAAAAATCTATTTTCTTAGTAAAATTATAAATGATCACTTCACCTGATTTACATTTTTTTAAGGAACTGTATTATGTTGAAGTTTTTAATCGTAATCATAATATTTACTAATACTATTAATTCTCATAATATTAATTATGTATATCAAATACATACCCAATATAAGAAAAATATTAATTTACAATAACAAATATGAGGAACCATGTTTGAACGACACACTCTTATACTTCAATGCAAATTAAATTAGACGGCTGACGGCTTCTTTCTTATAAAAAGTGGCTTGCTATCTCGTTCCTTGTTTACAGAATTAACAATGAACAAGCGCTCGTTAAATAGTTTACGATCATGATAAGAAGATTCAGCTGGTTGAAATTTTCAAAGCGTGTCAATTGAAGTTTTGAATAGTTATCACGGTTTTCCATTTAACCTCTTGGCTTTAAACATAAAAATATAGGTAGACATGCTTTATACAAAATATTAATTTCAGTTTAGTATTTATCTCCGCATAAATTTTAAATACTTTAGTTGCGTGAATAATCTGTCCCGTTCAATTCTCTGTAAGGCCTACTTAGACTAATTCTGTTATATATCTGTTGAAATTGTGCAAGTTAAACATTCATTTTAAACATTTTTGAAAACTTTCAACTAGAGTGTTATGAAAGGATTAACAAAAATGTGACTATTATTTTTTTTGCAAGTAGAAAATATGTTCGTAAATAAAAGAAAAAACAGTGGAAAACAGTTACTATAAACAAATATGATATACCTACTCGTCTTTAGCTTCATGATTAAACATCAGTAAAGAAATTATTGCACAAAGTCCTTTTCAATTCAGCAATCCTAGTAGGTACTACTTATCAGTCTTAGTAAAAACTTCGATAACAGTCTCCGCAACTATGACTTCTGCTGTAAATGGTCTTCGCCTTGGTGACATGAAATTGCGTAAATATGCCTATGGAACACTGAGAGCAAACACGCAGTTCAATTTAACGTTTTAATGTTGAAAAACAATGTTTCGTCTCACATACAGAAGAATATGGTCAAATTGCTAGCAGCACTTTAGGTATGTGGGGGGGTAATATTGTGAAGGATATTGAATGTACCTCATAAATCGTCGTTGTATACTCTCAAAGTGGTCTGTAGCCGGTGAGTATGTTAGTGTGGTAGAACGGATTCCATATTTGAGAAGCATATTCTAAATGGCTACAAACGAATGAACGTATAAGATTATTGAGAACGAACGAAGAATTATAGTCAAAGTATTATAAGTACAAGCTTGTGTATGCATAAAAGAACCCAGAGCTTTAGATACTATATTGTTAATGCAAACATCAGAAAATAGATTTAGGTCGGAGAGTTTGTAAACTAAGTATAGGGGACGATGATTACAAGTAAATGAACATACGTAACATTTAGACTCATTTAAATCCAGCTTATTTAGCCTAGATTCGTTTTGAAATCTATTCCGAGTGCTGCGTCATCAAGATTAGTTACATCTTTCAACTTTCTAATATCGCATATGGTACGACCTTATAATGGAGGATATTAAACAAGGGGTCCTATACCTATAAACTACTCTATGGTCCTAACAATTATATTTTTTATAATTTTCTTCTGTATATATATTATATCTGAATTGTCGTTTTTATTGCACGCTCATCACCTAAACTGCACAAACTAAGTGTAGGAACTTTATATTCAGGAATGTTGTGTGTAATTTTATGTAACATTTAGCTATGTTTAATCGGGACTTATTCAGTCTGTCCTTTGAAAAACATAGTTTTTTATCGTTATAATCTATTTAAGTATTACGCCATCTGTTGGTCAATAGCTAATATATCTTCAGCTACTTCATCTACACTAAGAGTTGGTATGAAATACTAATAAATGTCGTGTTACCGACAATTTGAGGTTCGAGACAACTTTGTTTCCTGATTAGAATACAATTATTCACTTAATCATTAAATTTTTGACAGCAACATTAAAACTATTTGATGGTTTGCTCAAATTAAAAACTAAAAATACGAGCTCGGAAAACATCGTCGCATCAGTTTGGGTTAAGACGTAATAAAATCACTATAGTCAGACAAGACAGTATTGCCATTTTCACTTGAGATATAAGATTTGCTTAATAACGATGTAGTTGCTACTTCCCTAGATGTAAAATCTGCTTATGATAATGTCGTTCAAACCATTTAGTTCAAGAAACTTAATTCCTTAAATGTTGCTTTTACGTTAACTAATCTGATTATAAACATACTGTCAGAACGGACAATTAAGGTGTCAGAAGTTCCACACTGTGAGTTTAATAAGTAGATCTGAGCGTAATTTGAATATCCTTAGGTGTTTATCCGGCGTGTGGTGCATGGAAAAGATTAGATTTCATTTAATCGAAAGCATTGAGGATTGTTTCCGGTTGTATGAAATCAAGCCCAATGAATGATCTCCAGGTAGAATATGAGGATCCGCCATTACAACTACATCGCCAGTATCTATCTGACAGATTTATATTTCGTTGTTCCCAATTATCAAACCTTCCCATCCATCGAAAATTGCAAATTCTTTCTGAGATAATTCACACATCCAATTTTTGGAAATATATGACTGCTCCATGCTTAGTAACAAGTCATTAAAAAGATATTTCACTTCAAACCTCAATTTTTAGTTCCCCTTCTTATCCATTGTTTAGTGGCTACTTCAAGTCACTTATATTATCCCCAAACTATTATTCATTAGGTACTAGAAAGGACGACCCCCAATCAAATATTACATTCAATTGTGTTAAAGAGAAGTTATGGAAAGACTATAATTGCATTTTTACAGATGCTTCGAAACATTCTGCTACGGGTCACGTTGGTGTAGAAATGTTTCATTCGCAATATAATAATTGATTAAAAATTAAATTTCCTTTTTAAACCTCCGTTTTTAGTGGAGAATGCTATGAAATTTTTAAAGCTATTGAGTACGTGATTTCTAAGAAATTAAACAAAACTGTTATATTTTCTGAGGCTTTAAGTGCGTTACATGCGTTAGACAGATTTCCATTTAAAGGTGATCGTTATACTGTTATCGTTGATATAAGGAATTTACTAGTGAAATGTTCACGTTTAAACTTAATTGTTGATTTATCATGGATACCAAGTCATTGTGGAATCGTAGGAAACATAATTTCAGACCGCTTAGTTAATGAGAGCTGAATCCAGCCGCTGTAAAGGTAAACATTATGTTCGGATTGAGACAAGGACACAAAGCCTTGGTTTAGCAAAGTATTTTACAATAAGCGTACTACTAGTTCACTCATTAGAATGAGACTTGGACATATCTGTGATGTCTGTACTAGCCCACCTTGCCTACCCTGATTTATGCGAATGCGGTGAAGTTGGTGACTTGTATCTTTTTCTTTTCTTGCCATTTGTATAATAATTTAGATTTAGTTAATTCCTTAATTTCTAGCTGCATTCCACAAATTTCCCTTTTCTTTTCTGTTGTCAGTGGCTATACTAACAGTAAGCAGTAATAACTGACCTCTATTGTATTGAGGAGGAACGGGTGTTATCTCCCTCCAACACAAAGGGAGGATCCTCCAACCAGGCGAGGTGATCGTGCCTGACGGACCGCGGCCATATTGACTAAATCACGAAACTGGAAGCATGTCAGACAACTACGGAGAAGAGCATGCCCAATATACAAAAATAGGATAAAATAAACAACAGAACTATTAGAAACCGCAACTAAAACAAACCGTGACTAAGGTGGAAATGGAATGGCCATGCAATGAGAGGTATTTAAACTTTGAACAAAACAATAGTATTCTTGTACTCTAGAAACCGAAACTAAGTATACGCATTTTTAGTATTTGATTTTACGTGCATTGAGCATGATTGGGAGAATTAAGATCCTTTTAACTGTCTTAGTAATCTTAAACACAATAAACGAATTTAAGATTACTTAGACGGTTAAATGGATCTCAATTTTATTTATATAGTTGATTAAAATAAACAATTTTGTTAATATAAAGGGTTCAGAGTTAATGTGCTTAAAGCTCTAGCGAAAGACTACCTACTAGAAAAACCTAGTCGAATCTTTATGGGACCTCTATTATTATTAGTTGTTTATGGACTCTGTCTCAGGTGTAGATTCAATACATATTATTCAATACATAGTAGGCAAGTGTATTAATATTAATAAAACAAAATTATAGTTGAAGTAATGTAAATTATTTAATTTTGTTCATATATTTACTCTAACTTATACATTTTTATTATCGTTATGCCTGGAATATTTTTTCTTTCGATCTACTAAAGCTCCACAGCTCTATATAAAATCCTTTGACGGCTGGTCCTTTTGTGGCAACTCCACATGGCTTTTAATCAAAAGTTAAAGTTGAAGTTGTGTTGTTTATATTCAAATTTGTTTTAATTTATATTTAAGTAACAAAATGAACATACCGTTTCCAATGTTAACTCCACGTTTAGTGGACCCATCTTGGTTCAATGCGGATAGCCCTTGTGACGAGGAAACAGAATTGACGGCTCTTGAACAAGCAAATCAACATTGGGTTGGTACCCAAAATAAAGTTTAAAAAAAATCGTGCCCCGCCTGTTTCATTTCTATGGGATTTGTTGTAGGTTGAAAACCTTAATAATTTTTATTACAGTTGAACTCAATTGGCCAGCAGTACATGAAGCGTGCTCCACTTGGCAAAGCTGATCCTGAACCAATGGAGGAGGAAGCTGATACGGACGAAGAAGAAGGTAATAAATTATTTGTTTTACTGTTACTACTTCTATGGTTTGTTTATTAATTGAATTTGAGATACTGCTTCCTATAAAAGTTATATACTTCTGTATATAATAATAACATTATCAAACTATCTCATTACCATTACCTTATATTACTTTTGACACCAAAACTACTCTATTGACATCTAATTACTTTTGGTTGCCTGTTAGAAATCACTTTTTAGGTATAAGGCAACCATACATGTTGTAGCTTTTGTAAGCAATTAGCAGCAGCATAACTGTAGCAGTAGAAGAGATTCTTGAAGTCAACCAATTTTAATATTAGTGCAATAATGATTATTATTACCATTATTATTTTTATATAGATAGATTATTTAGATATTAACTTATAACATACTTTTCAATCCAATTACTCCAAGATATCTCAAGCAACGTTTTAATTTCCTATGTAACACACATTCTAGGTTGTTACTCTTTATTTTACATCATAATAATTACATTTTTATTGTTATAAATATACTTACAAACTAAACTTTAAGTATAAAAACAAAACCTTGTAAAACAAATGTTGTACAAGTGGCGGCGTTATTGCTATTCGTGAGAAATATTAAGGATGACATGAGAAGTTGCAGTGTATGACTTAATTAAGAATTTTATTATTATGATAATCTAACACAAAATAAAATATGTACAAACACAAATATATGTATCTACAAATATACATATGTATATAATATTATAATCGTATAGGATATAGTGAAGATAATAATTTTCGTATTGATAACATCTCTGAAAATGTACTACATAGCCCAATTAATACCCTTACATTATATTACCATTTCTATTTAAGGTCTTGGAATGCCTCGTATACTCCCAACTAAACTCCTTTCTATCAAAGTACAACCTTTTAAACTCATATCAATCTGGTTTCCGTCCTGGGCACAGCACGGTTACAGCTCTAATTAATATCACCGAAGACATGAGGATGGCCATGGAGAATGGAAATATTACACAACTTGCACTTCTTGACTTTAGTAACACTTTCAATAGTGTAGATATCCTGCTTGGTATACTACGCTGAATTAACATATCTCCAAAAGTGATTGATTGGTTTCATAATTACTTGGCTGGTCTCCGCCAACGTATCCGTATTGAGGATTCGTTTTTTCACTCGGTGTACCACAGGGTGGCGTTTTATCACCTTTCCTTCCAAATATTTATTAAAACCATTTCCAAATAATTGGTTTCATCCTACCACCTTTATGCAGACGATCTCCAAATCTACACTCAAGCTCCATTAAATACAATTCACGAAGCTTTTCTAGTTATCAATGGTGCTTTCAAACGTATGTGAGTGGAGTACCAACTATGGTCTTCAGGAGAACCCCTCAAAAACTCAAGTTATTATGGTGGGAAGTCCATGGATGATATCCCATATTAAACTGACACAAACGCCACAAATTAATTTTAATGGCATGCCCGGTACCGATCAGCGATAGCGTCAAAAATTTGGGGATATTAATAGATAAAACTTTGTCATGGGGCCGACAACTCGAAGAGGTAAGTCGCAAATTATCCGAATCTGCGAGCTCCTTACGAAGATTGCGTAACTTACTTCCGACTGCTAAAAAGATTTCGCTTGCACAGACGCACCTGCTCCCAATACTGGACTACGCCAATGCCAATATCTTGATCTCACAGAGGGGCAACTCGATAAGCTTGAGCGCCTTCAAAATTTTTTTATAAGGTTTATATTTGGCCTGCGCAAATATGATTACGTATCCGAATACTGATTCGCCTTCGTCAGAATACTCATATTCTTTCTCAACTTATAACATACTTTTCAATCCAATTACTCCAAGATATCTCAAGCAACGTTTTAATTTCCTATGTAACACACATTCTAGGTTGTTACGCTCATCGGAAAACTTAAATTTCACATTTCACAGTTGAAGCAGCACGGCTCTGGAATGCCCTACCTTTATCTATCAGAGGAGCTCAATCATTAGGATTCTACAAAAAATGTTAATACTATTTGCAAGGTAATGTCTAAGATAACTATAGGTATATATTTACTAATATATGTAGGTATATGTATGTATGTTTATATATATATGTGTATTTATATCTATGCACTTATATTAGGTATTTATATATATTTGCGTTTAAATTACATAAATTTACACCACAGCCGCCCATACGAGTTCATTAAAATCCTGTCCATCCAAAGGTTGCCTGTAAGATATTGCTTGTGATATGGCCGCCCATTGTACATTTTATATGAAAATATCAGATGTATTTTATATGTATATTTGGTGTACAATAAAGAGAACTTACTTACTTACTTACATTGACTATTGTATTCTAGGTAATGATGAATCAGATGAGTCTGAAGAATCTCACGACGAAGATGAAGAAGAAGATGTACCTGCATCATATTCACCAGCACGCAATAACAATGAGTTGGAACCAGACAGCCTAGATGATCTTCATGATGGTCCTGACCCCAACACTACTGATCAAAGTGCTTTGTGGCCTATACAGTAATGGGTTAAATGGAATTTCTGAAGAAGGGAGGTTAAAAAATTGCAGTTATGCCTTAGATAGATTGACAATTCAATTTAATGAATGTTGGTGAAGTGGGTGTAAGGCATGCTGTATGCTAGTATAAATATAAAATATTTTGTACATATCAATTGAGTCTAGCTTGCAGTTAAGGGCAAAAAATTAATTCGTTTAAATAAATTATTTTACATCATGATTTTGATTTTTGTTAAACATCCTAAAATCAGACCACCACATAATTTTGTGCTAGTCATTATTTGAAATTTTAATTTTGCATATCTGTTTGATTGCACAATAAATTCAGTCAGTCAGCTTAGGCTTGGTCCACCATGACTGACAGCTGACATTTGTTTCTATTGCCTCCCATACTAACACAAACAATTAATACAATATATGTCATCTTTAAGAAGTGCCTAAGCAATGGTGTAAATCTAACACACTGCTTTACAAGAACGGACACCCACTCTACATTGGTAACTACAGACCTTTTAGCTTGTTATCTCTATCTCTAATTTCTAAACTCTTCTCATCTTTTATTTGAGCAGAATACTAACAGAAATTGGAAAAAACACGCATTTATTGCATTCTTTTGCCAACAATTACATAAACAGCACAAGAGTTCACAATTGAAAGAAGAGGGAGACGAGGAGATCCACTATCCTCAAAACTTTTTATAGCAGTCCTTATTTTGTTTATTGGAACCATAAGGGTATTGAAGAAAAGACTGACACCTGGCCAAAATGCTTAAGACCTAAACTTTAAAAGCAAGAAAATTAGCTTACACATGATTGCAAATGAAACAAAGATCATGTCAAACCACAATAAAACAGAAGAAAAGCCTACACAATATGTGGATGATTATGTCATTGTGTACCAAGAAAAGTTGCTCTCTTTTGAAGTAATAAGGGAATTAGAACGTTGACATTGCTAATATTCTTTTCAATAAAAAAACATGAAAAGACGATAATGGATTCCTGATTCTTGGACTTATTTTGTAAAAATTCTATCCTGTCAACATGAGGTGGAAAGAAGCATCCTCAAGCAACGAATCTGATATGATACATACATACACTATCGCGTGTATCCCCGAAGGGGTAGTCAGAACCGTAATTATAGCCCATATTTTGCCGATAATAATTTAGTCCCATTTACGAAGATATTTTTTTTTAAATATTATAGGGGAACAGACGATCAGACGGGTCATGGCGAAGATGGGGATTCGGGAAGGGGAAAGAAGAGAGGAGAGGGTGATTTGGGCCTCCGGAAACCTCACTAATTTCGGAGAAATGCAAGGCAAGCGTTGCTTCACAACCGGTTTTCTGTGAAGCCGTGGTATCGCACCGGTCGAGCCTGTCCATTCGTTTGGCACGAATGGTTCTACCACTAATGACAATGATGACATCATAAAAAGTACAGGCAAAAACTGGTTATTGCTAAGAATACGAAAAATTAGAAATGGAGCAGGCTTTTACCCTTAAGGATCACTAATGTGCTAAAAAAGCTATAAACAATGAAACTGATACTACAAGATTTTTAAATTAAAGATTGTTATTGTCCAGCTGAATGTATGTATAATGAAAGCTATTAGAGCCATTTATAGTCTACGTAGTCTCGAATCCCTTAGGGACCTTTTTAAGGAAAATAGCATTCTGATGGTACCTTGTCAGTATATCTATAAAAACGTTATGAACGTAAGAAAAAAATCTGCACGTATTTACAAAACGATGTGAAAGACATAGCCATAGACTATACACAAATGACATAACTATATTACGAGAGAACGAAATAAATTAGTTCAACCAAAATTTAGATTATCAAAAGTACAACAAGTATCAAAAGGCACGCTTTGTAAACAAGCGTATTACAAAGTAGATGATATTTATTGCATCGTCTTCACATATCTTATCTTATGTTATGTGTACTTATGAACTGTTACAAAAAGCTTATGTAAAATATTTCAAAAGGAGTGTCTTTGGAGTTTCTTGCGTGTTCTTCTCCATAGGATCTACGTATTGGAACAAGCAACTAGACCGACTTCCTCTCTTGACAATTCAAAAATACCTATAATTGGTTCAGTAGAAATAAACGATTTTGTTTTTCTAATTGGACTAGACAGTGAACTGATATACCTATAAAGCCATAGATACAAAGGCAGAGGTGTATTGAACACCCAATTTTATCTAACGTAATAGGAAGGGAGGGCATGGGAAGTGAGGGGGTGGTTCTATTCGAATAAACCCAAAATCACACGACAATGTTTAATACACCTCTGCCCCTTAGGGGATATAGGCGTGAGCGTATGTATGTATGTAGATACCAAGGTCATTCGATATTTATATGTAAATGAAAGACTACATCACTTTTTAAAAAGATATAATAATAAATATTTAAAAAAATCAATACTGTTAAAACACACTGGTCACGTCTATGATCACATCAACCATTCTCGTTAATAATGCACTCATATTTTCTTTAGGCACAGTCTTCCATTTCGATGAAAGGCATTTTTCGATTAAATCATGAGTAGGCTTTTTATCTGAAAATAGTTATATACATATTATAATATTTTAAGAGAAGCTTTACATATATTATTTGGCCTTTTCAATCTATGTACATAAGACTTTCTAAGTCCAAAACTCGAGACCGACTGGACTGGACCAATTTTGAATTGAAGACTAAAGGATGTCAAAGTCTATAGCTCTTGACAAAACAATGTCTGTTGGGTTAGCATGAAATAATTTTGTAGCTCATCTTTACAGCAGTGGTAAAAATTAATTAAATTAACCTATACAATAAACTGTTAGAGATCGACCACAGGCCATGATGAAGCTTTTAAGTAAATAATTTAGTGATGCAATCTTTTTGACTATATTTTGTAAAGTATAAAAATGTATGAGCTATGCCAAAAATGTCTTCTTTCAGAAATGAATTTTTACCTGAAGCATTAGAGCAATTAGCCAAATCTAATGTGAAGAATATAGCACTCCTCTTCACTAATGGGTTATATTCATCGCAGTAATAATGGAAGGCCATAGCTAGATGTGACGGTACACTGTCAACTTCTTTGACAAGTAAAACCCCAGCCTTATCTACATCATCCCGGTACCTGCTGATTAGCTCCCCGTGGTCTACCATGTCTAGGTTACTGCTAACAATAACAGCGTGCTTAATGGAGGAAATGTTGTTACCTAAAATTAACAATATTATGATTAAAGCATTTCTCTTATATATTTTTTTCTATAAGCCTACCAGAATTACTCCATTCTGCCTGATGGAAAGCAACAATTGGAGTCTAAGAGTGGTGGTCACCATCCTTATGGCAAGTGTAGTCAATGCAACATGGTGACCCCCACTATGGCGGCCTGGCGAGATGCAAATGCATAAGTAACTGGTTTTTGTGATTTTACTTCTACCGCTAACTTTTTTTGTACAGGAGCGATAGGACAGGACTGTAGAGAAGTATATAACCTTTTTGGTTGTTTATAAATTTTCCTCTTCATATGGGTAAATAGATGTGACATTTGTGAATGGCTTTTAATTTATTTATTTATACCTACCATCAAGTTTTCCTATGAAATATTTATACTTTAAAATTCAAATAAATAAACAAATTGTTTTGCTTGACTGTACTTTGGGGAAATGACAATCCGACCAAGTACTAATAAACCACACAAATTCATATGTCTAGTTCAAATAACATAAAAATTCTTACGTAAATATCTCGCAGCAGTGTGTGCGACTTCGTTTATGAACCTTTCAAACTGTTGTGTGTTAAAGTTGTGGGTTTTACTATTGTAAATAAACATGAAGGAGCCTGCATCCATTTTAGAGAATACTGTTATAATACCTGCAACGTAATAGACATAATAAGAACTAATCCTTACATGTTTACATCAGTAAAATATATAAGAACACCTAATTGGTTAGGTAAGGCTATCTGAAACTTAAATACCTAAAATATAGCCAACTAAATTAAGAAATTATGCAAGTTTCGATTCTATTTGAAACTCGCATGATTTCCTAATTTAGTTAGCTATATTTGAAACTTTAAGACCTAAAATATAGCTAACTAAATTAGGAAATTATGCAAGGACTGCCGATAGTTGCAATACCAACTTTTATGAGTGATGATTTTATCAATATAAATAAATTTGATATGTCCGTTTGTAATATCAACATACCAGGTTTTTATTAAGTGCATATGAATGTTCACACGATATTTATACAAAACGTGATTTCTTTATTTGTTGTTCACGTTACTGTTTTTCCCGGCTAATCTCCGAAACGGGTGAACCGATTTTGATCAGATTTTACTTTAATTTGCAGATAGCTGATGTTATAAGAAATTACCCAATAAAACGTACAAGCGAGCGAAACCCAACTTTTTTGAGAAAATGTAGTTATGTACTTTGAAAGTCATGAAAGGGCAAAGGAAAGTTAAGAGAAAGCCAAGGATGTTGCTTATCCTACTTGATATATTGAAATATGTAGTAACTACCTTCTTGCATTATACTCACCAGTTTTAAGTTTTAAAATTGAATTACCATCAATATTGTACTTTTCCTGAAGACTATTCATATCATTTTCAAATAAAATTTTATCATAATTGACTGTTTGTGTTGATTTCTCCTGATTGGTATCTACTTGTAATAATTCAACTATTGTAGAATAATACATAGCTATAATTACTATGCATAAAGTGGGTATAATAATATAATTTAGTGACTTAATGGATCCCTTTCTTCCTTCTTGTGAAACTGATAATTCTCGTTCGTAAGATCTCTCCAGGTTATCAGAACTAAAATTACTCCTGCTAAAGTTTGAGCTATGGTGACTATCTTCGAATCTTGTTTTCATCACAGATGTTGCTGATTGGTTGCGCCCCTCATATTCATTATAGTATAAATGTGGTGGCAGAGTGATACTATCTTCGTGACTTGTGTTTGGTGCTGATGCACCGGAGAAGTTTTGTGCAAGTTCATCATCATCACTGTAATACAAATGCGATGGCAGAGTTGAAGGTAAAGATTTCGAAAGCATATCGCTGCAACGAAACAGATGAACAACTCAAACTTTTAGTCACAATACATGGAAGACTGGTTTATTAATTACATATCTGTAGAAAATAAGTTATGAGTTTATGACTATGTACAAAACATGAATGTAAGGTGATTTTATACTAGCTAATCAAAAAGCTTACATAAATTTTGTTAATCAACTTCGTACATAATATACATGTCTGATATATATATATATAGTTTCAAAGAGGTTTAGCAAGAAGCATGAAATAATTTTCACTAAATGAAATAGATACTTCTACCATCTTGGTATGTAAGCACATTGAAGAGTCTGTGAAGTATCTATGTATGAGTGATAATCACCCATTCAAGACAATTTTAAATATATGATAAAAAATAATTATTTACTAACATGTCATCATCCTTGTTTTCCTCAGTCTCTGGATATGAATTAGTTCGCACTATATTCATCTTCTTTCCTGTTAACGGACTTCTTGGTTGGGCCATTTTACTGTAGAATAAAATATTTTTTTAATGCATGATGTTAGCAATAAGAAGCATATATATCATAGCAATGGCTCTATCCATCTCCTGATGCTGTTTTAGCTTGGAACACTGCATGTTCGATATTCTGCTCAAAATAAACGCTGAGTAGTAACAATAGAGTTACTTTTTTGGTAATATACACTTCCAAGTACAGATCCATTGCTACCAAATCTGCAAGACGTTGCATACTCACTCTCCCTCTCCCGCGCCCTTGTAAATAATTGGATCACACCCCTCTTATTTCATTCATTTCATTTGGATAACCTAATCCAATAATTTTTAGTATCAAAATTAGACATACCTTATTACATTATCCACTTCATCCCTTCCACATTCATTGATAATTGGTGAATTTTTTTGATTGCTTTTATTTATGCCTTTATTTAAGCCATATCTCCCCATGGTGTCGTCTCGAGAGCTATGTATGCTCCTTCTAGCCGATGGTATGATTGATGCCCCCCCTGTCTGTGTAGTTTTATGTAATGTGTTAATATTGATTAAAACTTCTGGCACATTGGTTTCAAGTTTTCTCTTCATTACACAAATTGAAGACACTTAATTAAACATATTATATTATCTGGTATAAAATTAACATTTAAATTACATACACTAAGGTTTAAATATTCACAGAACAAGTTGTTTTGTGTACTGTAAACTATGTAAAGCCCCATTGTATTAATCATATAATTAAGATATCATTATTCATATAAAGGTATAACTTTAATAAAAAAAGTGATACTGCATATGTAAGATAATAAATTATATATTATCTAACAAATGAGTTTAAGAATCATAGGCTATCATTTAATAGTTGCATAACATAATAGTGGGAACCTTCATCTTCTAAATAAGCTTTAAAATTTCAATTTCATAAAAAGGCCTTTTACTACAAATTACTTAAATATTTTTTTATTTTATTACTAATACTTTGTTATTCGTAAAAATAATAAGCCGTATCTCCCAATGAGGGTAATAATAGTAACACCTTAAGAGGCTCTCGTTAGATGGTTGTATCAAGGGCCTGATGCATAAGGCAGTCCTTCTTGATATGGCATGTATTATGAGGAGGTTTCTGTCTCTGGAGCCCTAACCACCCGTAGCTTGGTCCCTGTACCCAGTACTGGTGGGACACTATTTTCTATTTTGTAATATATTTTCATTGTTTTTATTACATATGTATATTAAAATGTAAATGGTATATATTTTAAGAGAATAATAATTATAATTTATTTCTCTTCTACAAAGGTAACTTAAGTCTATGGTTGTCAATACTACACAAATTCAATATAGTTCTTTGTGGGAGACTGGCATCTGCACTAGGAAACCCTGTCACACTTATTACCATCATAAAGGCAAGTGGTTATTGGTATATGAAATAAAATAATTAATTGAAGGTGTGTGTGTGTGTCTCTCTGTGTGTGTGTGTATTGTATGCATGAGGAAAGGTCAGTCTTTATTTTGGGATGGTATATAAATTTTCAGTGGAGTTTCTTACATATATATTTCATTAAAGCATAGATGTTAAGAATACAGTTTATAAATGTTGTGTGTAATGTCTATTAATGCTGAATAGAGTTTGTAAATGGTTTCATTGTTAATGTATGACTCCATAGTCCATACTGAACCATAGTTTTAAATACCTATTATCAATTAAACATATCTACTAATATGTCCACATTGATGTAATGACATTAACGATTATATGTAGTTATCTAGTCTCATATGAAAAAAGGGTTAATTATCTTTATTACATATTTTTAATTAATGCAAAATAGCTAACTTATAAGCTGGATTGTAGCAAATTAATATGGAAGAATTATTTACCCCATCTCTAATTTTATTTTGTAAAATATTTATATAATATAAGAAACTACATAACTCGTAACTATTTTGCGTCATGTACTTTTTCTTTATACAGCCTCTCTAGGAGGAATATGGCACACGTTGTGGTTTTAGTCGGTCTGATTCCGACACACCGTTCCACCGAAAACCTCGGTGGGATGACCCGTGGGGGTCCACACGTTAAAAACAAAAAAGGGGGAGTAAGAGATAGCATTAAGGGTAAAAGAATGAAATACACTTCATACCTCCTCTGTAGAATCAGTATTCATTTATCCCGCTTGCTTCTTTACACACAAACATCATTTAATACCAAAAAATTGGCACAAACTAGGTTATATTTTAGTAGCTCCCTTTATTTGTTAAATTACAGTATTAGAATTTTTTTATTGTATTTATTGACTATCAGGCAATTCTCAACAATTTCACATACCTAACCCAAAACAATAATAAAAAAACATATTTTATCAATGTTACCATATTATTAAAAGGATGCTGTCAAAGGTTAGATTCGGTTCCTGTGGACGTTAAATGAGAAATTTTGGTTTCGTTAGAAGTTGCGTAGTTACTAAAAGAATTTTGTGTAAGTTTTGAGTAATTTACTTATTAAAGTTTTACAACAGCCAAACAGACATAGTAGAAATATAGTAATAAGGGTTATACAAAGTGAATGCCTATTCTACGTTTGCAAAGAAAACTGGAGAGACGGTTAGTATAATCTTAGATGGCACAAAATAAATTACATATATAGTATAGAATAGGATGGCCTTAGGTCACTTAAGGCAGTATCGGGCAATCTGAATTGAACTTTTAAATTTTGCTTATGTAGTGTATATGAAGTACTCATTAATATTTTTAAATATATAGAGATTTTATTTATTACAGTTTTAAAAATTAATAATCAAAATTTTAAACTTTTGATATAAACACAACGTAACCCTATAATAAATGAAAGTTATTTCTTTCATGTATGAAAATCAACTATGGTCTTCTAATTTAGTAGTAATTTTGTAGGATTACTACTACTACTACACTATTCATACAACATTTTTATGGTGAACTTTAGTAAAGGTACCTAAGTAAAAGTGGAAAACAAATAATGAGAGCAGCATAGCTTGCACACTTTCTTTAGGCATACGTATATACAGAATTTAACCCTTTCCTTTCTGTAATAGAAAGGAAAGGGTCGTATAGAATGCCTCCATAAAGCTCTTACAGTTTATGCTCCTAAATTTTTTAAACTGAAAAATTGATCGCGTAAATTAACACTTAAGCTAATATTACGCAGTATCTGATAATAATAATAGATATTTTTAATAGATTCATTTTACATTACAAGGTAGACAAAAAGGTGTAAATGTTATGTGTTTTTGGAGAAAATGTATAGGATAGAGTGATAGAGATCTCGGATAAGTAAATAGGGCAATGAAAATATCAGACTTATTGATAGTGTAGGGTGTTGCTGATTTATTTGTCAGCAAATTAGAAATGCGCTTTATAATACAGGCATTTAAAAAATAGAATTTGTTACTGTAAAATATATCAATGGAGTCAAGTACATACAGTTTTAGAACATCATTGACAAAACGAGGTTAGCTAGGTATATTAAATACACTAGGTCCACAAAAAGATTGTACAGAAAAGTCACTTTTACTGGCAGCTAGAAGTAAGTTGCATTAAAAAATAAAAAGATATTTGATAGAAACGAAAAAAGAACAAGAATTTTTTCATCCTAGAAGAATATATGGAATATTTTTGACGATGAAAGCAAAACCTGTTTTAATGAATTACCTAGTTTTTGTTGTATTTGTATTGGCTTTTATAACTATTTGTTCCGGTGAAAATGTAAAGAAGAGTATTGACGACAATAGAGATGATAACGGCGAAGTAAGTTATGAGTCCAAAGATGAATCCATGGATATCCCCATGGAAAGTGAACCTAACAACATTACTTGTACAAGAAGACAAAACAGCCAAATGCATGAAATACGTAGTGCCAGTTTTAAGCAGTTCCCGTTTATGGTGGCTATAATGTCTCAACAAAATGAATACTTGTGTTCTGGATGCATAGTATCTAATGGATTGATCCTAACTACAGCGACGTGTACTCAGCAACCCTTGAGTTATGTTCTTCTGAACAGTACGTCTGATAAAAGAGACGATACGACAATATCTCTTCATGTCATAAAGACCGAAAGGTTCCCTACATTTACATCAGGCGAAGGGGCCAAAGACGTAGGCATCGCATATACGGAGAAGCATAACAATAGTGTTGCTTCGAAAATCAAACTTAGTAACTACACTAATCCGCGCTTAATCGTAGATGTTGAAGGAATAGGCTTTGGAATAAATTCTGATGTTGGACAAATAAAAGAACTGCAATATATCGGTATGGAAGTTCGTTACGCTGCCGAAGTAGCAGAAAGTGTAAAAGGATATTTTGATTGTGTAGAAACTAAAATCACAACATGTTTTAAAGATACCGGTGGTCCAGTGGTTTTTGATAATGAGCTAATGGGAGTAATAACTAAAGGTCAACCTGAATGTACTAGAGAGATGTCTGCCACCTATGCTGTAAACAAAAGGATGGTAGATTTTTTACCAACTTACGTTTTTAAGGCGTGGTTAGACGAAAAAATTAAAAAGAATGAAGAACAAGAACCAGTTGCTTTAGCTACTTATCCCGTACACCCACAAATTACCAATGTCGAATCACACAGAATGACAATGGAAGCCTCAAATCGCAAGTCTAATGACGGATCACATCTGAGGGCAGTACCCGTTATTATAATGTCACAAGTTTTGTGTGTCTTTAAACTCTAATTCATTTGAAGAGCAAAATAAATTTTGTGTGATGTTTCATAAAAGCACTCAAAATATTTTCCCCAATTTCATTTTTATTATCTTTAGAAATATAAATTTACAGTATTTGATGGCTAAGAATTGCTATACTAGTGGAATTAGCGCAAGAAGGATTCGTCAGTAAAGCTCATTGTTTTATGCCAATTATTGATTTACAATGATGTGAAAATGTAAACTGTGGGTGACTCGACTATTTCCTAGAGTGGATGATTATTTCTATTAGTACCTATTTGAATATAAATAAAGCACGAAAGATATCAAGGATGGTTTTCTTTCATCCTAATAACTAGTTACACAGGTAGATACATATTTTGTACAGTTACAAAAAACTGATAAGTACCTACTTCACAGTAGGTATGTAATTTGTTACATGTTACATTGTTTACAGGGTAGGACTTAACCATTTATCAGAGTCGCTGCCACATCCATCCATCGTGATAGTGATTGGAACTTAAAAAGTTCTTTTATGTTGGATAAAAAGCCAGTAAAATCTGACTGTTGTGACAGACATTTCGACAATCTCAAATGTTGTTCAATCACTCTCGCTAAAGCTACTGACCATTAGACCATTTGACTAGACGGGGTCTACAGCTGACGCTCGTTTTCATTACTACTTATCTCTGAACTATCGACAACACGTTAAATTTTGCAACCTTAAATCATCTGGAATCAGAGTTGCGTTGTTTCCCCGTACTAATAAATACACATATACTTCAAAAACATAGCCCTAAGGGTATTAAACTCTTTTTGTTACACAGCCGATTAAAACTGATTTATCGATAAACACATGTAGTATCAATAAATAATGTTTACAAAAAGTCAACTTTACAGAAGTTGAAAAAATGTTGGGCGTCGACGTTTTTTTAATTTTGCCTATTACTGTTTTTTAAAGGTATAATTAGCAGATTTTAAATACTACGAAATGTTGTATTTCAGTAATCGCAGATAATAGGTATTGCTTTTCAAAATGTTATCATTATGGCGTAATTCTGATATATAATATGTAGTTAGTGTAAATATGAGAAATTGTAAATAAAGAAGAGCTTTATTTATAAGATTAAATTACTTCTTTACACGTCCAGGCCTTAGTCTCTGAAGTAAATACGATATTGGAGAAATGAAACAAATCGTACTAATTCTAAATTTTAATCAGTCGTATTTAATCACAGACGCAGTAGGTAATCTAAATATATAGGCAGTTTAAGCAGCAAGTACAACGAAAGATTAAGTAACAATAATAAAAAAAAGCCAATCAACAATCACGTGGGTGACCAGGGTTCACTCCGTAATTAATAAAAAATGATTCAAATGGCAAGGAATCTTAATAAGGATGGATCGCCAGCTCTGCGCCCTGGTCTAATACTCTTGTAAATTAAATTTTCTGTAGCAGCATAATTTTTAACAAAGGTATGGTCTATCTGTACAGTTTCGTATGGGCTCCTTTTGTCAGAGCGAAATAATCACTAAAGTTAACGTTCAATGGCACTGTGAACCGAGTCACACTCCATTTGAGTGTAACCCGGTTTGAATTTTTTTTTGAGTAATAGTGACATTGTGCTTCTTACTTAAATGAAGTAGAGCATTTGCCATTACCGCATTGCGATTTTGGTAAGTTTAACCGTCTGAATAAATGGTAATAGTTATCTGCTGGATAACACAGTATCTTTTTCACTAATCTATTATTAGCTACAACAGACATCGCACATATCTTTTTTAAGAGAGTATAATGACAAATTCTTTTATATTTTTTTTTCAAAATTAAGCCTAGAAACTTGAGGTTGCACGTTTTCCGTACAGTATTTTTTTGTAGGATTTGAACAATTCAACTAGACACTGGTACATCGGTTCTAAGAAGAATTTTGTTTCTTTTCGTGCATAATGTGATGGTAACTTCGGTAAGTTATCAAAAAACGTGTTCAGTATCAATATTTTAGCATTATGTTCAGGATTTGATGGAGGGTGACGCAAAGAAATTTTCACGTCTTGATTTGAAGTCATCCCAAATTCACCAGACTTTGCCTACGAATACACAGTTAAGGTTTCTAAGGAAAGCGTGTTTAAAAATATCGTTTTGCAAACATGAACATTTTCTGACTCATCACTTTTTGTGGGCAACTAATAAATAGCAGCCAGTAGTAGCCCTTCATCCTACACAATTTTGGTTCATTTCTTTTCCAAAGACGGGGTTCAGCTACTTGTCGACCTTCTTCTCGGCTTTCGCTCATATCTCCGAATCCTGTTTCCTGCTCAGTATCTGTGGAGCTATCCTCAACAATACTTGCAGCAGGATATTCATCGTCACTTTATGTCCTGGTGATTTGCTCCAAAAACATCCTGGTATTCACTTGCTGTAGGGTGTCTCAGGTTTATTATACATTCGTTCGTTCGTTTATTATATATTATTTATCGTTTATTATATATATAAAGACATTCTTAAATTTTCCTGCCCGTAGACCTTAAAGTAGGCGATTATTTTGTGGCATTTTCCTAAAAATATTCAAGTAAATTAAATTTATTTTAGAACAGGTTCTTCTAACTGCATCTTATAACATCTTTATGACAACGTACTAAAAACAACACCTTCTATCTTTGTCAACATTATAACCAAATTTAGTCATTTTAACATACAAACAGTAATTTAAATAAAGTAAATTTAAAATCAAAATAATAACAAAACCTTCTTGTACGTACCTAGAAAAGCCGTTGGATGCAATTAAATATTGATATACACTGTTTTACACAACAATTTACAGTACTTCATCGATTCGCTCCGTCCGCCAAACGTTAATTCAACTGAATGAAAGACTGGTGCGACGTTGCTGCAGTCGCAACTACTTGGCAGAATGTGTCTCTCTTTCAAACTTCTTCCGCGATTTACACGTCGCAACCTGTCAGTTAGTTTAGTGCAGGGTGCAGTAGTGATGCGTTCCTCACTCGTAAGTTGCCTCATTTGACGTACTCGTGACAGAAAATTGAAAGAGTTACTCAAATTTTGACATTGAACCACCTCATTGTCCTCATTCGCTTTTCGTTCCTCGTTCTCTCGTGAAATGGCGGCGCTCTCTGCGTTGTGCGTGAGGTGTGAGGGAGTGATGAGTGAGTGAGTCGGTTATTACAGATAGTAGATAAATGAGTGAGGATGTGAGTGTAGATTTGCAAGTAAATGAACCATTAGCTATTAGGAATTTATTGTATACTGTTGACATTTATTTAAACTAGCTGTTCCTCGTGGCATGCGGCATCACTTGAGTGTTGCTCAAAATTATGAATTATGAGATAGTATGAGCATGATGTAAAGTTTCGTAGCATACTATTTAGATAATGGAGAAACATAAAAATCATAACACGAATTTGAAAGCAATAAATATTACATACCCATTATTATACATTTACGAATAAAGTTAGTAATTGAGGGTCATATTTTGTTTATTTAGGTGCTTAACCTTATTACCGATAGTGATGTGTATGAGAGAAACGACAATAAGACTTAACATACTGCGCTGAGGCCAAACCTCGCGCTCGTCTTACTTATTTGAGGCGCGCTGCGTGTGAGTTGAAAACTAGCCGCTCACGTGTCAAGGAAATCATCACCTCAAATGAGGTGTACCTCACAATGTAAAATGAGGTTCTCCCTCATCCTCATCTAAAATTGACGAGTTACCCATTACTAGGGTGCAGGCGTATTCGAGTGTGGGATAGAATATATTGCCAGTAAAAACGTAAGAACAGTTAATAGATATTGCAACATTGCAAAATTGAAAAAAAAAACGGACCTACGACCTTGAGACCTATGCATTACTACATTAAACGTACAATTATGCAAAAAAAAAAGTAAATCGCTAAAATGTTAGTTATTATATATTGGCTCTTCACCGTCGATATTCAAAATGATGTTGATGCATAATTTTTTTTATAATTGTTACTCAACTCTATGTCTTCTATGACGTCTACTTATATTCTGTCAAAGTGTCACCTGTCAAACTTTTGTCTCCTCAGCACGACAGCACTGCATTTTACATTGATATATGTATTCTATTTTTGAGTTTTGAGCTCAAAAAATACTCAAGTTCCTGAGAAAGCTGATTAAATGCTTGCTGTCTAGTTAAGAAATCACTCTAAAACAAACAAAAATGTCTAAAAAAAAGGGCCACAAGAAAATTCAAGAACTTGATGATGTTGAAGAGAAAACAACTGTCACAAACGATGCTCATGAGGTAACCTCTAAAAGTAAAGGAAAAGGTAAAAAGAAAGGTAAAGGAAATGCAGGAGATTGGAGTGATAGTGACGGAGAAGATGTACCGAAGAAAGTTCAAGTGTCAGATGACGAAGACATACCTAAACCTGCCACAAAAAAAACACAAAAGAAAGGTGCCCATATGTTTTAAAAATACTTTCATAATGTTTTTATTTGTAAATCTCATTATTACATCTAATGTGTACTTAAATACTCTGCTGGTTGTAAATTTAACTGTACCACAATACAAGTTTTACATGTATTTTTTGAGTCTCACAGACTGGTGTCTGACTGACACCTGGTCAGTCCACCTACCTACTAAAAGGACACCAATCCAGTCAGTTGGATTAGTGTCCTGTTAGTAGGGAATATAATTAGTTCTTTAATTATTATTTCAGAAAATTTTAACAAGCTTGTATTTCATAAACAAACCTTGAGCAATGATACATACCTGCATTCCATTGTACCTAAATTTAGGATTAGAGCTGTTGTTTAGAGATTTGCTATACATGTTTTAATTAAAAAAAAACAATGTTTCTTTTAGCTAAGAATAAAAAGAAGGACCATGAGTCTGAGGATGATCATGATGATGACAAGTCAATAATTAGTAATGTAACTAGTACAACATCAAAACCAGCTGCAAAATCTACCAAAAAGAAAAAAGGTGACTTACACTACTTGTTAATGTAGAATTGCACCTCAAGTTCATCACATTTCCTTTTTATTACATACATACATATATGCACTTACACCTACATATGATACCTTTTCATGTACTTACACCCTGCACCTTTCCCAGAAAGGGTAGGCAGTGCATCTCAAGCACCTCATAATTTTGTATCACTTACTTTATAGGAGCCAAATTTATTGATGTCATATGGTCACTATATGACTGTATTTATACTGTCTCATAGATAACAGTGCAATCCCTTGGTTGCCTTTTATAACACCCTCAGGAAGAGACGGGGTGGACCTATTCTACTCCACTGAAAACCACATGGTTATTTATACTTTACTTTTCTCCAATTTGTATCCTTTAACATTTTTTTTTCTTAAAACCTTAGAAATCACTTAATTGTGCTGTTGAATATGTTGTGGAATTTAAAATATGTCATATTGCTATTATAAAACTTCAATTCTCCAAGAGTGCTAGACAAAATAAGACATTATTGCTTACAAGAAACTCTTCAAGAATCTGCTTTATTTGGTTTTTGTTGACTTAGTTTAACTAAAACTCAAATCATATTTTTTTCAATTTAAAGATGAATAAAAATTTACAATAAAAATTAGCTTAAGGGCTTTCTTTTGTAGGTAAAGGCAAGAAAGATGATGACTGGTCATCTGAAGGTAGTGATGTTGAACTTAAGGAAGCTTCAGAAGAGGAAATTTTGAAACCAGTTAGTAAAAAGAAAGGTGTGTTTTTTCAAAAAATAAAAATGTAAATATGTTTTATGAAATATTGTACGTAATGTTTTTAATAAAAACTTTTTGTAGATCAAAGTTTTAAAAATAAATTGAATTAAGATTTTTTGTTAATCTTGGCTTCACATAATGAACCTTAGTTAATTGCATTGTGGATGTTTCAGGAAAAAATAAAAAGAAAAATTTAGAAGTGGATTCATCTGATGAAGAAGATAATGATGATATAAAGTCACAAGTGAGCAATGTTTCCAGTAACCAACCCAAACCAGCTACAAAATCAAAAAACAAAAAAGGTTTTGTTTATTTTTTTTTATTTATTCTATTCTAATAAAAGACAACTCCCGCACTAGGATTAACTCCTGTGTCGCAGGGGACTTTACAAACATTCAAGCAACGGTCACAAAGAACACCCAGACTCAGAACAACAATTTGAAGATTACACACAAAGTGTTGTCCCGTGCGGGGATCGAACCCACAACACTCGGCACAGCAGCGTAGTGGTGAGGTGACCACTTAAACCGATACGCCATCCGTGCAGTCATTAATTAATAAAGTAGTAGTGATGAGAGTGTATTCTTTGATATCAATCTTGAGATTAAGAACTTGAGTTGTGACAGTATTGAGTAATTTATGAACGATACGGTTATACATTTCCTTACACTTTTGTAAAGCATGTATATATATTTTTCAGGTATTTTTATATAAAACTTATGAAAAAATTGTTAAAAACCAAAGATATGTATTTGACCACATAATTAACACTTTTTTGTATAAAAATATGTAGTAGTTCCATCTGACGAAAACAATTATATTTTTGTTCAAAAGAAATGCAGGATTCTGCCCTGTGAAAAGAAAGTTTTTACGTAATAATATAAAGCAGTTGCTATGTAGTTCAGCTCCTATTTGCCCGATGCTGTAGATATTAGGTTTTCTTTTTACTAATATATACATGTTGCAAGATGACTTATCATGGTATAGGTAGCTTTGGCAGGCCAAGAAATATTTGCTACTTTGAGTTGCTTTGGAGATTGATATACATTTATTTAAATATCTACTAATTTGTTTCCTACTTTTTAGGCTTGACCTCAAAATTAATAAAAGCTCAACAAGTTATTTGTTTAATAACTTGAAATAGCGAGTATCTACCTTAATAACATAATACAATGAACACAACTATAGAAACATATTATGATGCATTATATATAGTCAGAAATCTGTATACAAATGCTATAATCCAATCATAATAATCTATGATCTAGGTTGTTATATTTTTGAAAAGTAGGAGGACCTTTTTACTTAGAAACTCTATGTTCATACTCACTCTCCAGTCACGGGACTACATTCACTGAACTATTAAGAAACAAGCTATCTTGAGTGCAGAATTTGATGTATTCATATGACGTCACTTAAGTGAGTAAAGCAGCAGGACCTAGAAAATATCATTCAGATTGTTCTTTTAATTTGCACAGCATCTCAATATCTATCCTATCTCAGAGATAAGTTCGACATTAATATGGGTCTTGCTCTATAATTTTTACATTTGTACACACATGCAAAATTAGATGAAATCACATATATGCCCTAAGAGGTATGCAGAGTCAATAAGCATCCACATTTTGCCAACTATAATTTGGTTTCACTTATAGAATAGGGGGCGTGCCTATTCCATACTGTCATAGATAACAGTCCAATCTCTTAGTCCCTATTTACGACGCCCACGGTAGTAGATGGGATGGCCCTATTCTACTCGACTCAGAGGCAGTAGATGTTTGGCTAATATGTACGTCATCATATAACTAAGTCATGTAAAAAAAATAATGTAATAGGTACCAGCCAATTGGCTTCTACATAGTAACAATCCCTCTGGTTAGACCTTTCGCAGTCATATATGAAACTACTTTTTATTATAAGTTAATAATAATAGTAGATCTAGTATCATCAGTGTCTTGGCAACGTTTCGGTGATGTCTTCGGAGAAACTGAAGGTTTTTCTGTACAATTACAGATGAATTTGTTATGACGAGCGAACTAACGGAGATATATCCTGAACGATGGCACAATTGACGGGCATGCCATCACCTCGGAGATACCCTCAGGCATATAATTTCCGGTTGTTCTCGTCTTACCAATGGCGAGTACTTGCATAGACATAACCAAGTGGCCATGATAATCCATCTGCAAATTGCTCTTAGATATACCTTCTGTTCTTTGTTCTTGAAAATGGTTGTGCAATATTACACTGGGATCGATCTATCATCACTGACAGGACTATTGTTAGGGTAACTGGCTTAAGAGCTTGATGCAAAAGGAAGTCTTTCTTGATACGGCACGTATTGTGAGGTGCTTCTTGTCCCTGGAGCTCTAACCACCGGTAGCTTGGTCCCTGTACCCGATGCCGGTGGGGCAGTATTTATTATATTTTTAAATATAATTCCTTTTTTATTTTATATTTGAAATTGTAATTTATATATTCAGTTTATTAATTAAAGAGAATAATAATAATTATGGTTCATTTATCTCTTACAAAACATATGATGTTGTTTTATTTAAAATAATCGGCGTCAATAATATAGTTTCTTGAACAGATTTTAAGACTCTACATTTTTAAGTAGCTAAAATTGTGAGATTTTGATTCTTTAATATTAAAAAGTACTCATGTAGGTGCAGAAATTATAATCCTTATACTGTAGTAAAGTATAGTGTTGTGTCATTTTTATTTACTCTTCTAATATTGTTGTTTTAGGGAAGGGTAAGAAAGAGGATTGGCCTGATGAAGATAGTGATAAAGAATTAAAAATGGATGAGCCTGATGAAGAAGAAATTATTCCTGTAGTGAAAAGTAAAGGTAAAAAGTGTTTTGAAACTTACCATTTTGAGGTACTTTAATACTTTCTTGTATCTTTATAACGAATTTATATTCATAGTAAGTTCAGAATATAGTCATAGACAGGTGATGTAAGTCTGTAAAAATAATTGTATAGGTAAAAATAAAAAGAAGAACAATATGGATGACTTGGAGGCGGAATTAAAGAAGTTCGAAATAAAAGATGAACCGGAACCAGAGCCCGAGAAACCGGCATCGAAAAGCAAGGTAATTGACTCATACCAATATTTTTATAATTCTTGCTATTTCAGTGAGTCGTGAGTTGATACCTTTACTGGAAGGCTTCAGGGTGGCGTTTTTATTAAAGCTCTAAACTTCTTTCATAAAAAAATGTCAAGGAAGACGTTGTTGATTTGTTGGTTTGACGTTGCACAGTTTGAACAGGTATCGAAATTATGAATAAAGATTTAAAGAACATAGCTAATTGGAGTACACTACATGGCCTCCATTGTTAATCCTGTGAAGAGTCAGGCTATTAAAGTTGGTATTTACAGACTTATTTCTAGAATTGAATGGACGGGTCTCCCTCACGTTAATTTTGATAGCATAATTTTATCTGTTAGCGATAGAGTAAAAACATTTGGTATTGATATCGATAAAACTTTGTCTTGGGGCCCACAGTTATCTGATGGTTACTCAGAAGATTGCATAATTTTCTTCCCACTCAGATCCATCTCTCCCCTACCACTCCTCAAATACTCTGAT
The DNA here is from genome assembly GCA_947561695.1 of Tyria jacobaeae. Classification (NCBI taxonomy): domain Eukaryota; kingdom Metazoa; phylum Arthropoda; class Insecta; order Lepidoptera; family Erebidae; genus Tyria; species Tyria jacobaeae. Next base: position 8,326,042 of record OX387208.1, on the reverse strand, counting down.
GCTATCCGCGCCATATGCCAACGCGCACCTCTTTAACACATAGACTAGACGGGGAATCAATATCAAAGGTGAATACATCTCGCACCTTCGATTTACCGACGACATCGTCTTAGTGGCAAAGTCGCTGGAGCGGCTTCGTTGCATAGCCTAAATTATGCTTCTCGTTCGTCTGGGTATGAAATTTAAAAAAAGCAAGGTTATGTTCAATGAACATTTCACGCCCAGACCGTTTGGCGTCGACCTTGGGCAGGCTATCCAGCTCGGTAGAAGTAAGTTCGAGAAAGAATGGAGGTCTTCGAACAGTGCGTCCTGCCTGTTATGACTTACTTAATAGAGCTTTTATACCATAGATTCCTTAACCATGCCCTCCTGAACAAAAAAAAAATAATACCATTCTATCACTCTACTTTCCCTAAGTTAAACAAAGATTTCGTTTGTTCGTTACGAACAGGACAAAAAGAAGTCTAAAGTTGCTCCAGAACCGGAACCAGAAAAACTAGAGGATGAAGCGTATCTTGAGACTGAAGATAAGGTACGAAAGAAATATCCTACTTATTGCTTATTTTGTTTACTTTTTACACCTAAGTTAAACAATAATAAATATTATTAAATACAATAAATATTATTTAATAAATAATAATAAATATTATTAAATACAAAGAAAAACAGTTATCATCAAGTATTTTAATAGTTTTTGTTTTTTTTTTAATTATAATTATTACAAATATAAGCGTGAAATCTAGAGATGTGGAATGTCACCAAGGACGATTCATCATTCACATTCACGATTCGTCGCTCACGTATCGTCATTCGATCGATACGTGTACAACGTGTAGCGGAATACTACCAAGTATACGAATGAGATTTGATTTAAGAATGGGAAATAATCGTCGCTATTGTTATAACAAAAAATAAATAGGTGGAGGCATCAAACGGTCTTCTGGTTCCTAATAATCTGCCAATTAATATACTAATCAATATCGAAGTAAATTAAACAACAATTCTAAACGAGTAGGTATTTCATAACTAACAGTAAACAATCTTATTTCATAATAATTAATCATAATTAAAATATTATAACTTTTTATCAGGTTGCAGATTTACCTGAAAAGGATAATGAAGAGCCAGCTGAAAAGAAAATGAGTCATAAAGAGAAAAAGAAGTTGAAGAAGCAACAAGAGTATGAGAAGCAAATGGAATTGTTGACCAAAAAGGGAGGTCAGGGCCATAGCGACCTTGATGCTAATTTCACTGTCAGTCAGGCGCAGAAGACTGCCGGTAAGTAGCCGTCATTACTGACTAGTTTATTTTAGGTATGGCTATTAAAGTTTCGGTAACAGTTGCTTGTAAATGGTTCAAAAAGTCTAAATATATAGTTGAAATATAATGGAAACGTAATTTACTTGATTTCATAAGTAATTTGGTCCTAGAACTTTACTAACTTAGGTCGGTGTTCAATAAATCTACTTTTGTATCATACCAGCTTTCGCCTGCGGCTTCGCCCGCGTTGTAAGTCGATAAATAGTAGCCCATTATTCACATATCAAATTTGATCAGATAACAGACGGATAATATAATATTAGTATAGATATTAGATTTTGTGATTCTTCAGAAACTAAATGCCATCTGATAACATCATAATAATAATTGTGACACATTGTAGAAAAAGATATCATCTTCCCTAAACTAAACGGTTTCAAATTTAGCATTAGCCTATTCAAACATATTTTCAGCTTTAATTTTATATAAAACTAAATGATGAGTTTCATTTTCAGGTCAAATGGCAGCGCTAGAGAATGCTGTAGACATAAAAGTGGAAAACTTTTCAATAAGCGCGAAAGGCAAAGATTTGTTTGTGAATGCTAACCTCCTTATTGCTAATGGCCGTCGGTACGGTTTAGTGGGGCCGAATGGTCATGGAAAAACTACATTGCTAAGACATTTAGCGCAACGTGCTTTCCCACTCCCACCTCATATAGATATACTGTTGTGTGAGCAAGAAGTCACAGCCAGCGATATGAGCGCTGTCGATACCTTGCTTGAGGCTGATGTTAAAAGAACTGGTAAGATCCTTATCCACCACTTGAAGCAATCCAAAGACGACTAAGAATTTAGCATAAACAAATAAACTACTGGCTTTTTTTTGTTTTGGAACGAAGTTCCTTATGGGGTGTTGCGGAGGGGTACCCTAGCCGGCAAAAATGTCCGTAACGTTAAAAAAGCGTAAGATGTTTTATGTATAATCTATGTATGATGGTTATACAGTGTCTAATGTATATTCTACGTGATTACTATTATTATTATTATATATTTTTATAAATCATTGTAAATAAAATAAGTTAAGGTAATCATAGTAAAAATGTATACCCGAATAATTATTTTCTTTATACCTCGAATAGAGCTTGAAATTAATATTTTTATAATAAGATACTTCGTTCCTATCTGGTGTCCCACGACACCACACGGTTTTTTTGTCTTTTTTCTTAATGAAAGGCACTTTACATCCTTTTTGATATTATTAACTGAAATTTGCATAGAAATTGTAATCGTAGATGTGGGTGTTTATTATATCTCTACCTACCCCTTCACGGTTACAGGCGTGACTGTAGGTATGTAGGTATATTTTATTTACTGCAGTCAAGCAGTTAATGAGTGAAAGCTAACAAATGAACAAGTAACAAAACAAAACTCATTTTAGCAAGATGTGTTACTAATTTTGAGTATTTTCCAGAACTATTAAAGGAATGTAAAGAATTAGAAGCTGAAACAGAAAAAGGCAATTTAAGTAAGCAAGATAGGTTGAACGAAGTGTACTCTGAACTGAAGGCGATAGGCGCTGACAGTGCGGAGCCACGTGCCAGACGTATTCTGGCTGGTCTTGGATTCAGTCGCGAGATGCAAAATAGAGCCACTAAGAACTTCTCTGGAGGATGGCGGATGAGAGTTTCGCTTGCGAGGTAACTATTTAACGCATTAAAAAACATATATACATTCGTGGTTGATCTTTTTGTCCGTATGTGTCTTTGCCAGGTTCTCGCGACACAGGAATTATTAAAAAAGAAGGCAACTCCCGATTTATAAAGTATGCATGCATTAACGTATTTTTATTTATGACATACATGCATACTGGTCGACTGGCCTGTTGATCTACTGGTTAGTAACCCTGACTGCTAAGCCAGAGGTCGTAGGTTTGATTCCTACGAAAGACATATATTATACTCATATAGTAAAAACTCTTAGTTTTCAAGATTTCTGAACTTTACATTATATTTAATACATAAACCACTTTCCTGCGTAGTCTGGTAAAATAAACTAGATTATGAAGTTAAGTCGGCTGTTAATGAATTAAAAAATATTTATATTCAGTTTAAAAAAATATGTTCCTAGTCTTCTTATATTCATAATTACTATATATTACATTTGTTCTTCTATTTTATTTCTTTGCAGAGCCCTGTACATAGAACCAACACTATTAATGCTTGACGAACCTACAAATCACTTAGATCTTAATGCCGTCATTTGGTTGGATAAGTAAGTATTGATTTAATTTAATTTGTTACAACTAAAGCCTGACCAATTGTTTTTAACAGTGTATGAATGAATCCTGATTTTACTCTTTTTAACTTATCGAAGCAGGTATCAAGATAAAATTTTAATATTACTTACAATTTTAGTTATTTACAAGGGTGGAAGAAAACACTGTTGGTAGTATCTCACGACCAGTCGTTCTTGGACAATGTATGTAACGAGATTATTCACCTGGATACCCAGAAATTGTATTACTACAAAGGCAATTATTCTATGTTCAAAAAAATGTACGCACAAAAGAGGAAAGAGATGATAAAGGAGTATGAGAAGCAGGAAAAGAGAATAAAGGATTTAAAGGCCCACGGACAGTCGAAGAAGCAAGCTGTAAGTTACTTTGTAGTTTAAAGAAACATGAATCCAGCTCCAATGATCTCATTTAATATAATGTTTGTTTTATTTACTTTTATACTACAATGAAAATTTTTAATTTTTTACTTACACACGTATGTGTGGAACGTATGCTCAGGCCTGTATACCTGAAGGGGTAAGTAGAAGTCTATTAAACACCAACATAATTTGGTCCCATTAAATTATTACAACCCCCATGGGGAGAGATGCCGTGGCCATGTTCTACTCTACCGAGCACCATACGGTAGACCACCATCAACTAAATATTGTTGGTCGACTGTCATTTACGTGACTATCTTACAAAATTTTGAATTTCGTGATACCAGACAGAAAAAATATATACGGGCAGTCTTTGGGTACTGCCGATAGAAGTGAAAACTAAGTAACTTGTGAATTGTATAGTCGAGCTATTAGATTATACACAGTATACATATAGCTCAAGGATAGCGAGCGGTGACGATCACGCGAGTTTCACGCTTTTTGTTACACCCAAAAAGTACACATACATATATACACAGTATACATATAGCTCATGGGAAGCGAGCGGTGACGATGACTCGAGTTTCGTGATTTTTGTTCATCGAAAAAGTGCTGCACGCAAAGAAGTTTTCACTTCGAGCTTTAGTTAACCTATACAGATTTCAGAAATTATGCATTTGGGTGCTTAATTCACCTCTAGGTGTAGACCGTTCGTTTGCGTAGTCTTTTTCACGTTGTATGGATAGAAGTTCCGCAAAGTTGGAAAATGATTGGTATCCCCTTCAAACTTTGATACCCTATTTTGCCACCTTAAATATATAATAACCGGGATAATTGTACCAAATTTCATACAGATTGGTTAAACAGACTAAACCGGGACAGAGTTACATTCGCCATTATAATATTAGTATGGATATGAATGTTGTAAACGATTGTGTTGAGTAGGAGAAGAAGCAGAAGGAGTCGCTGACTCGCAAGCAGGAGAAGAATAGGAGCAAGGCGCAGCGCGAGGACGAGGAGGCGGCGGCGCCCACGGCGCTGCTGCAGCGGCCCAAGGAGTACGTCGTCAAGTTCTCCTTCCCCGACCCGCCGCCGCTGCAGCCGCCCATACTGGGCCTGCACAGTACGTACTTCCTTACCTTCTAACTCTACCATATTTTTTCTAGTCCTCACTGGATATTTGACTGCACGGACAGCGTAGCGGTTAAAGTGGTCGCCTCGCCACCACACTGCCGTGAAGAGTGTTGTGGGTTCGATCCCCTCACGGGACAACACTTAATCTTCAAAATTGATGTTCTGGCTCAGGGTGTTCGTTGTTTAAATGTTTGTTAAGTCCTCCGCGACACAGGAATTAATCCTAGTGCGCGAGAGTTGTTAACTAAATATCCATCCATCTTGTGGTAGAGCCATGCTTAGGCTGGGCCGAATGGGCCGGCTCCACGGGTGCGATACCACGGCCTCACAGAAATCCGGTTGTGAAGCAACGCTTGTTGCATTTCCCCGAAATTTATGAGGTCTCTCCTCTTTCTCCTCCCCGCAAATCGAATGAGGGGGGGGGGGGCTCATTCCTCCAGCCCTCATCACCTTCAAAGGCGGGCTTCGCACTTACGACTCTTGAGTTGCAGATGTTCATGAACTACTGTTGTTACTTACCATACTTACCATCACCGACCCGTCTGTTTATTGCTTCTTATTGCTGATATCCGAAAACGAGAAGTACATATGTCACATAGTCTACTCTTAATACTGAATGAATATAATTTTCTTTATTCTTCCAACATAATGTAATCTTTACAGATGTAGACTTCAACTTCCCTGATCAGAAGCCCTTGTTCATTGGTGTGGACTTCGGTATCGACTTAAATTCACGTGTGGCCATTGTTGGACCTAACGGAGTGGGCAAATCTACATTCCTCAAACTGCTGGTGGGAGAGCTTAGTCCTATTAGAGGAGATCTAATTAGGAATCACAGATTGGTCAGTATTTCAAATCTCTTCTAGCGTAAGAGTTATGTAGTCTATCCATCTAGAGCTATAGCTTATTTCTGAATCCCTAGCAATGTATATGCAAAACTTCATGACCAGTGGTTTAATAGTTAGATGTGAAAGCGGAAAAAAGAAACAAAATTACTTTCATATTTATATTCTAAAATGTCTAGTTAATCGAATAGAATAGAAACAAACTTAAATGTACAAAAGATAAAATAGGGAAACATGTATGTATGTATAAAGGCGGCCTTATCGCTTAAAACTATTTTTTTACGGTTATACCTACGGGTAATTATTAGATTTTCATGGAATAATTTACTTCAGTGCAGCTTAATTAATGTTGCCATAATATGTACTACATATCAAATGTAAACAATGGGAGATTTGAATCAAGTTTCAAAGTATCCATTGCTTAAGTATTGATTAGTAACATATTTAATTAAATCCGTATTTATGTGAGGATGCCTGATTCTGCTAAAAATGGGTGCACAGATAAGTTTATGACCTGGATGCCTAGATGAAAACACAAGAAATGTGGGCCAGTTAGTTCTAGAATAATTCTTAAATGTTTTTAAGCCGAAAACACTTACATAGCATTTACTTCAAGTAAAATATAATTTCGTAAAAGCGTACATACATACATATTTGTTAAAATTTTGTTATATTTTGATTTCAAATGTGGAACCTTCTAATTGGCATCTGCTACTACGTATTTTAGTGTAATACTGTTTAAGCCGTAAACTTCCCAAATAAAATAAAAATAAATAAATAAAGCCATAAATTACATTTTTTTTTACCTGGTCCACTACTTTGTTTGAAGTCAGTTAAGTGTTCTGTTTTGTGTGCAGAGGATAGGTCGTTTCGACCAGCACTCAGGCGAGCACCTGACCGCTGAGGAGTCCCCGGCGGAGTACCTGCAGCGGCTGTTCGGGCTCCAGTACGAGAAGGCGCGCAAGGCACTCGGCACGTTTGGGCTCGCCAGCCATGCTCACACCATCAAGATGAAGGATCTAAGTGGAGGACAGAAGGCCAGGGTTGCGCTTGCTGAACTGACTCTTATGGCGCCTGATGTTGTAATTCTGGTATGTAACTTAAGTTCAGAATCAGTTCTGAGTATAGGATTGATATATAAATAAATAAATAAAGGTGTTAAAATTAACTTATAAAAGGTTTAGAGTGATGACTTAAATAAAACTTGTTTACCTAAACACACAATATTAATTATGTTAACTGTTGGACTGCAATCAATAATGTAGCTATTTATGATAACATTCAAATTCACAAAAAAAAATGAAAATTTGTAATCAGAGTACTTAAATGTAATCTAGGTGTTCACTCTCAACATTTTAAAAAATATTCCTGTATTTACTTAACCAAGTAGTCTGCAACTTTTTTTTTATTTTTGCCAATACGGGTACAATGTAGCCTATCGCTCCATATCCGCTGGACGTTGAGTTTCGGGACAACGTATCTATGTTTTTTTATAATTGTAATGCAATCTTTATCACTCATGTGATGCCATTGTATTGCTAGCTAGAAAATAACTTGTTCTAGTAATTCGGTATAGTAGAGTTACTGAAGTAATTAAATAGGCAATATGACCAGGCTGGAACCTTTATTAAGTAACTGTCGTAATTTACGGTGTTGTGAATATTATAAAAATGCTAAAATTAAAAATATTACCATACTTCAAAATTAATAACATTAGCGTTTATTTATGTAGAATCGCGATAATAGTTATTTGTTTGTTACCTCAGGATGAACCGACAAACAACTTGGACATAGAGAGTATAGACGCTCTAGCCGAGGCTATCAATGAGTACAAGGGCGGTGTCATCATCGTGTCTCACGACGAGCGACTCATCAGGGAGACCGACTGCGCGCTGTACGTTATTGAAGATCAAACTATTAATGAGGTATACATTCCATCCATACATATAATAATTGAAACAGGCCGATGTCTGTTAATCATAAAAATAATATAGAAGAGGGTCTTTATTAGAGCAACAGAAGCCAACTCAACAGCTTTTAGAATTTTCGTTTGTCTGTCTGTCTGTTTGTTCACGCATCACGCATAAACTACTGCATGGAATTGAATTCCACTTTTATAGATGTATTTCTAGAGGTTTCACTTAATGTATAGGCTCTATTTAATCGTCTCTGCATAAATAAAAAAAAATATAGTTATATGTAATAGTATCTATATGATTTTAAACTTTCGCGATTTGTGTACATAATTAAAAGATAATAAATGCGGGTGTTAATCGGTTATGTATTTAAGGTATACCTGTTAATTGCCCGACGTTTCGAGCGAGCTACACCGGCCGCGGTCTCGAACTGACTGCACCGAGCAATTAACCGGTAAAAGTGACATAGAGTAGCTACAAAAGAGAGGAAGCTAATAATGCCTATATCTTTTAAAACAATGTTACTTGTCTAATTTTAATATATAAAATATGGTATTTTTTTAAATCTTAAATTAATTGTCCTTTTCAGGTCGATGGCGGCTTTGATGATTATCGTAAAGAGCTTTTGGAGAGTCTCGGTGAGACGATCAACTCACCCTCAATCATCGCCAACGCCGCTGTATTGCAGTAAACTTCAGAAAACAGTTGTACTATTTGTTAAAATTGTTTATAATATATAGTTATATTTTCATTTGAATTGAGGGTCACTAATTGCATATTATTTTCAAGATATAGTGTATAATATACCCATTAGGGGAGCGTATGTATGTATGTATATAGTAGGAGGGTTTGTACTTACTGTGCCTGGTTATCTACTATTACTAAAGGAACGAGGAAACTTATGTAAAGCTGTTAAATAATACTAAAATATTGCATAAATCCTTTCTTATGTACATTGTATAGTTTGAAAATATACCTGTTTGTTCAAACAGAATTAACCCTTTCTTGGTTTTTGGTTAAAAATATATTTTCAATTCTTTTAAAAAGGTAACAAGGTATATTAAAAGGTAACAAGGTATATTTCAGAGGAAATAAATTGCTGATTCTAATTATTTTTCGTCTTTGGGTTTCCTGTAAAAAACTTTAGACTGCGCATGCTGTGGTTTAGACTACAAGACAAAATTGTATATCAATATGTTGTTCATTTTATATTTAATATTATTATTGTTTTACTATATCTTAGCTTCAAAAACGTTACCTTTATTTTCATTTAATTTGATACAGTTTGTACTTTAATGGTTGTAAATAAATAGTTTTAACAAAAGTTATAACGTCACCATAAGAAATTATAGTCAATGAATAAGTTTTTTTTATTATACTAAACTTACACTTCGAAATGTAATATTTTCGATTCACTAAAGTGCCTACGATTAGTTCGAATATCACAAGAGAGACTTTGTAAAAGTAAGCTTCTACAGACTTATTCTCAGAATGAAAAAGCAAAGTTCTCGGATTAATCGTACTTTCATGGTGCCTAGTGCATCACGGTAGCGAGGAATTGAGCGTGTACTATCAAGTGGACCTTGTGCTAACTTATTTGTATTATAAAACTTATTAAGATAATTGTTGATACTTGTAGAAAAACAAATCAAACTTTTATCTCAACATGTTTACACATTGTTTTTTGTAATTTATGTCTTGAAATATTATATAATGGCGCGTAAACGTAGAAAATGCCAGAGAATTAGCGTGGGCCGTATAACTACGATGTAGACATAAAGCAGTATTCTTGTAAAATACTCTTTCAAATCCGTATCTAAAATGCCTCTTTCAATGTTTTTTTGTTTAGTTTTGGTTAAAGTGCTTGAATGGTGCAAACAGTATGGTAAACGGCTTCATCAGTTCTGGGTACTGGTGCATCTTGAACCTTTTACTGAAAACTGACCCTTCCTGATAAATTAATTTAAATTTAAATGATAAAGAAAACAGTCATGACTATTTTTTAAAAAGTGTTAAAATTCGATTAAAATGGTACAAGTCATTAAAAATATTCTCTCTTCTGAATAAAGATTTTGTTGTATTAAAAAATGATATGTCGTTTTTATTCTTTAAGATTGCTAAAGTTTTAAAAATGTTCTTCTGTACTTCTTATGAAGTGAAATTTGAGTACACAAATGATTAGCAATGTTTGATTTCTTAAAATGACGTTACGATCATGTCACTTATAATGGACCTTATCATAGTTTGATATTCATTCTTAGCTTATTCTAGTGCTTTTTTGCTTGCAATAGTTTAGAGTAAAGGTAGGTCTTAAGATGACTTGGTTCTAGTCCCAAAATCTAAATGAACTACAATCTGAACTTAAATTAGGGCCCAGTCTATGAAAATGTCAAAATGCAGATTATTTTGTTATTTACAATGTATAGAATTACCGTCAGTAGTTACTCAGTTTGCTGATATAATTGCCAATATATTATTTCAACTTTTTTTTTTAATAGAAAAAACGTTGTTTCGCAATCAAATAAATCTTTATTTAGTACAGAAAACGAATATTATCATTTATTAGTAATTCTGATGTCATGTGTCCATACTTAATTGAATTTTAGAGTAAATGTTTATAATATTTATACAATAAAATATAATACTTTAAATACAAAACTGAGTTTTTTTTTTTCAACTTAAATTATACAACAAATATTACAAAAGAAACTAATTTAATGGTGTGATATATAACTTAATATTTGTTATAAATAACAAGATACTATTGCCGCTTAAAAAAACTAATATCGTTATACAGCCGCCACATTGAATATATTTATAGCATTTATAGCCAGAGTAACTCCGAATGATGTTAGGACTCAAACATCTAAATCTGCTCAGTGGTTACAAGTTATGGTCGAATAAAGAAACACAAACATAGGAGGGTAAACTCCTTTTACGGGACAGACACGATCTGAGCTCTTCGCTAGATCTGATCAAAGCTATTATTATTGCGCTAAATAGTTTAGTCAACTCCCGCCATCAGCTATTAGCAGTATTAAATTTATTAGTTGCTTATGGACTCAACGCAGAGATTCCGCCACTGACAAGTTTTCGAGAGAAAAAAACAGTATAAAAATATAAAATAAATATGACCGCTAAATATGATTTGCGGCATGTGTACGAGTATGGAGAAAAAGAGCAAGTTTGCGATTAGCTATTTGAAAAATGTCACAAAGATAGCAAATTATTTTTACAGTTATTTTATATTTTGAAATTTATCGTTTATCGTCATAATTTACCATACCTATAAATTCGTATGAATAATATTCGCCTGTGCCTATAGTAGTGCTACACAACTGAAAAGTTCAAATTCAAATTACTATGTTGCGAAAATAGGTCGGTACAATGATTATTGTGTTCATGTAGTAGTAGAGTATTCTCTATTTTCCGACTCTCGGCATGCAATACGGAACATTTATAAAAGACATATTTTATCAATCTAATTAAAACAAGGTCTACATTAAAAGATATAAAAATGTCAATATAACAAATGATCATAATTATAAATTAAATGAAGAAGTTACATTTTATGTCATTGAAATATAAACGAATGAATAGAATGTCACAATAATTTAAGATTAAAACAAATAAAATTATTATGTACGGTCCTCATTATTTTAAATTTCATCACCTGTATACGCCTTTTGTATTCGACCTGTTTGTGTGTGACCTGTTCGTCTAATTAGTGTTTAACCATATTTTTAAAATTAATGAAATATGTAATTTTTTTTAAACCTTTGGGTATATGGATATAGACTGTTAGCGCCATGCAGACGATGCTCCGATTAATCAAAGCACTTCTATGGTAAGGACAACATATTTTGAGATTGTGACGCTTGCTTTAATAATTTTCAAACATGTTTAGATGAGCTCTGCCAAATAATATTATTACTCATATATATACAGATAGGGTACTGTTAGTATTTTGAGACTGTCAATTTGTTGGTTGCACATTACCCTGACACCTCTAAATATATATGATTCCATACATAAAGATCGAATCGAAGAATTGAAATCAATCGAAATATGATTTCATGCCGCCATACTGTGGATCACCACGCTGCATTGACTACACTTGCTATAAGGATCCACCACTCTTGAATTCTACTTTGCTTTCCATCTGGCAGAGTAGAGTCATTATGATAGCTTTATATAGAAAAGAGCGTACTCCTACCTAAAGGGCCGGCAACGCACTTGTGACTCTTGAGTTGCGGGTGTCCATGGGAAGCGGTAGTCACTTACCTTCAGGTGACCCGTCTGCTCGTTTGCCCCCTATCGCATAAAAAAAAGAGTATCCGTGATAGGCTGTCAATACAGCGGTATGGTTTAATTTTTTTTTGAGCATGTATAGCGCACACTACTGGGTATTAAATTTTGCACAGAGGTATTCTAGTTGCTATCTATGTTTATAACTAGAAATTTTGTTGTTTCTACATCGTAAACTTTTTCGCCTTTATAAGATACTATTGTCCATCCCAACGTATGTGTCCATCCCAACGTTTTAAACAGATCCATATAAAGTGCACATACAAAACAGGTACCTTTTTATCCACACTATCTGTGGCTATTTAAAAAAAAAAATGAAATATTGATACACTCGTTCTTTCTAAAACCAGTGTGACCCTCTCAATTTTTGTTGAAAATGTTGGTATGAGAGCAATAGGTCGATAACAATCCATGGAATCTGGATCATTCTTCTTAAACAGAGGCCTAATTACAGTTGTTTTGATTGCTCTGGGAATACACCACGACAATAATACATTGATTAATGACAAGACTGAGTACGTAAGATATTTTAGTTGAGACTTGTTTTAATGTGTAGGAAGATATTTCATCGTAGCCCAAACCTTTAGGATTTTATTTTTGCATTGATATTATGTTTCCCGGGGTTTGAGAGATTTTCCTGCCATTTATTAAGTTTTTTATTAAGTTTTTCTACTTGGTCAACAAAAAAAATGTTGAATGCTCTCGCTATATGGAAAGAGTCGAATTATTATAATAGTGGTTTAATCATTATTGTTGATATCAAGATGAAATAACATGGGCGTGCTACGCGCAACGTATAAAGGTAAAATCCTATAAAGCTGTATTCCGCTTCAACTGCGCCTATTGATTAGTCTTTTTTGCCTTACAGAAGAGATATTGTGGTGATAACAGTGCTTGTGTTTGTCAAATTTTAATTGTGGCAGGAAATAGATTTCGCAGTTAATAATTATCGTAATTTGATCAGTTAACCTCAACTTTTGCTTCTTATGTATGATTTACGATATATGGAGCAATTTGATGATAATGAGACGCAATTTGATAGCTCCTCAAGTCTAGAAATAACTACCCACCAACATAATACGAGTATATCTTTAATGGTTTCGTACTTATTTCAGAAAGAAAAACAACGCCAAATCATCGAAAATCTATTTAACCGATGGGTTATTTGATCCATGGGCCATTTCATCGAATAGCTACATGTCCAAACTCCCATATAACTGATAGTACATTTCTTACATCCATCATAGTACGTCCACCTTAAAAGTGGCATATTTTCTGCAAGTTAAAATGGGACCTACTTGGTTCAATGAAAAAGAAATTTAAGATTCGCAAAGATGTTGCGTAATATACACAAAAAAAAACATTTGTAATAAAAACGTCACCTCATGATATCGGATAAAAAGATAGTCGTCCTGACATTGGACCTCTGCTGCCCTCCATTGATAAAGCAATCAAATCAAACGGAAGAATATCGAATCGCGCGATGTACTTATTCGCAAAATTTACCAATCGTGGACGTAGAAAGTAGTATTTATACAGTGTTCAGAAGTGTTTTTACCGCGCACAAACCTGGTTATGCCTGCATTGTTTGTTATAGCCTAGAAGAGGTTGTTACTGTATTGTGATTATTTTGGGATCCCTTAGAATTCCTAGAAAAGCTTTTCTACTATGTACAGAGTTACACTTACACACAATACGAGTATAATCTACCAACATTAGACAAATCATTCTTTCACGTACAGGTACATTAATTACATTTATGTATATGTAATTTGAAAGGGACGTTGTTACCCATATGTTGCTATGTGGTGTAGAAATTCATCTCATAAATTTCAATTTTCAAAAATAGTCACTTATGTATATTATAACCTATATACCCATGCTAGTATATTTCTTTATATCACAATTGGTGCGCAATTAGTTGGCTAAAAGTCTATTACAGAAGATTTATGTAATTATTGTTGTACATACACATTACATATGAGATGAGATGACTCATTAGTAAAATTAGATACTTACTTAGTTGGCATAGTTTACTCTGTACCTACTTATATTAAAGTACGACACCATCTAGCATTCAAAAATATTCAATCCAAAGGGAAGTTTGTACAAATTACACTCTTGTCTAGCAATCTCATTTAGTACTTGCCATAAGTTTTTTCCTCAATTTACCCACAGCCTTTCGCCCCTCCATTATAAACTTCTCAGCTTCATTAGATGACTTAAAACGCAAATTTCCTTTTCGATTGTAACTTTTTTCCACTTCTTGAAAGGAACCTTCTTTTAAAGTTGAAAGAAAATTAGTGTCCTTCCCTTTGAGGGGAAGAAACGTATTTTAAGAGATTCATTTGGATACTCAACTTAATCTATTAGAATAATTATATTTCCGTTGATGCATACTTGTGCAATTAAGAAAACAGGTGTCTCTTCATTCGGTAGGTAGTTATTTGAATGTGTTTTTATTCAAAAAGTTTTCTAAGAAGGAATTTAAGTTATTGTGTTGTCCAGCAGTGGACTGTAGTACTCTAATTAATTAACTGATTGTACCCATACTGCTAAATCACTTTTCTTAATTAAGTATATGTATATATTAGCTAGGTGCTGCGGAACTGTAGACAGACACAATGGCTTTGTCAAGACTAACATTTTATACGCGTAAACTATAAAAACTCATACTAGAGATAAGTAAATAAGTTTTTATAATTTTGAAGATACTTAAACTTTAACGATTCCTTAAAATCGATGAAAGTGAAACCGCAAACAGATTTCCTATCTACACACTAAACATATTATCCACTAATAAGCCAACAATAAGAGGCTTATCATCACCGCAAGAGCCTATTACTGTCTAGAGAGCATTCCCGCCCCTCCTTACGACGTCAGATCCCCTATTACCGTGTCACACTAACTATACGACTTACAACGGCAACAATATGAGAGAACGAGATGGCAACTTTACTGTGACAAGGTTGGAACATCTCTGAACAGGATAATTTCGTACAATGTGTACACAATAGGAACGATTATACTCTCCCTCGCGACATGATTTTATTTGTGCAGTTATTGCGTCGCCGAAAATATATTTAAATTTCATTAGGTTTGTTTTACACTTAATTTGTGAGGGGAGTGTTGTATTGTATCGTTGGGGTGGAGCCCCGTTATTGCTACATTGGAATTGCCCTCTCTGTATTCGACGGCGATTTGAATTTAAGTAGATACGTGAATCAGATAGTCACCCTATTACAGAGTTATCTAGCTATTGATCACTTTTAAACTTAAGATTATTTATTTAACAACTGGTGCGTATCGCATTTCATCGATAGTAGGTTCAATGAGAATATAATAATATTGTTTTCGGCTTTCAGGTTCCCCTCTTATCACTTGGTAGTTTTATCTTATTTTTAAACTGTTATTCCTGTTGCTAAATGCAAATAAAAAGTCGCTGCTCGATACAGACAAAAAGCCCAATAAAATAGTTTAGTATATAAACCGCCAGATCAGGGAAGAGTCTTTATTGATGTTAATGGTTGATCATCAACCATTGATAAACTATGTAGACAGAGATGCAACAGCAGGGGTGAGGTCCTGTCCACCATTCAGATGCTGCGAATGTAAAATTCTTACAACTTTCGCCGTAAACGTTAAAACTGTTTAAAAAATATTATATCGTTTCAGTAAACTATAATTTTTTTAGTACTCTTTGTTGTTACGTGTTGTAACTACAAATAATGGTGTTATTTTTATTCATTGTTGTTAGTTAAGTGAGATAGTTTTTTGACGGTTGTGTTTTGCTGCACTTACTGCTGGTAGAAATATCTAAAAAGCACAAGAAGACTCATTCAAAAATGTGCAGAGCCTGTATTTGCCCACGTATAAAGCGAACACACTACTAATAGGACTCGGTACTAGTGTAAGTGGGGATATTTCGTAGACGCAGACTCCATTAGTGGTGTTCGCCGGACTGTCACAATCATTTTTCTTTCCCGCCGCCGCTAATTCTCAGCCGCGCTTCGCTGGGCATATACAACATTTAATGGTTTTGATCCGTTAGTCCCACAATTTTAAGTATTGAAATTGAACTGAGAACAAATATTTAAATGCAGCTTTAAGAAACATGGAATGCCAACAGGTGCTTGTAAACTTGTTTCTAAATTAGTCTTCTACATAGTTTTAGGGATTTTAGCCTAAAATATATACTTAATTATTTTTGTTTATAAGAATAGGAACGATGGTCTTCCAACTCACCTTATGGGAAGTAACGATGAAGAAGTACTAAAGTTTAAATAAAATTTATGACGAAACTCCGGAAAAGTCTTGTGATGAAGATTTCAAACTATATAACTCATCACCATCAAAGGCGGTCAGTACACTTACGGCTCCTTTAGTTGCAGGTGTCTATTGTCACTCACCTTCAGGTGACCCGTTTGTTCGTCAGTCTCCCTATATCATAAAAAAAGGTGAGCACAGAATTGATTATGCTTTCTTTCAACTAGGATTTCTATTACTAAAACAATATGGTTCAGTTTTGATAAATGTAGTTTCACATAAGAACCTACATCATTTAAGACCGATTATGTACATTTATCCTTACATAAGCAAACAGTTGTCAGAAGCATATTACATCATATATACATCCATACATTCATATACTCACACCTGTATCCCCCAAGGGGAAGGCAGAGCCGTGATTGGCAACCACATTTTGCCCATTATATGTAATTTAGTCCCATTTACGTAATAGAGGGCAAATTTATATGTCATCCAGGCAATTTGGGAATTAAATAGGAAAATTTTGAGTATATTGACAGGAAATTAAGGACGAAAGGCAAGGAAAAGGAATATTCCTTTTACAGACGAATCAGCGATAGACAGACAGACTTCGCATAATCACTTAGCACATTACAATATGTTTTTTTATGTGTAAATATATTTTTTTGTTGTTAGTTTTCAGAATAAAAATAATGTAAATATGTATATAATAATTTTGACGAATTTAATTTTGGTTTGGCTTGTCGTATCAAGATTCGTTTTACCGATACTTTCGCTAGGGAGGCAGATATCGACTTTTATTACTCTAGAGGGGTTGGTCATTAGCGGGATAAAACGGCCGCCACCTGATAAAGTGCGTTTTGTTGCTCACTTGCTTATTTCTCTATTCTGTAAAACTCAATGTATTTTAGGGTTGAACTTTTTACCCTTGAATCAGGTCAAAATTTATTTATTAGATAAAGTCTCACAAAAACACTGACAGGGCAGGCAAAGGGCAGGTTTAATTTTAGGCACCAACCACACGTGTTTTGTTGTGGATTAAAGTAGATTAAAAAGCAGGGTTTAAGGTTAAGGAGTTAAGCAGTAATTTTAAGTTTTGGTTTTGCACTTACGGATTGCAATATCTAGTTGTGTCTACATATATGTATGTAGGTGCTAGCAGACAGTCCAGCCTATCAGGACCACACATAAATCGTGCCTAAGTGCTTTGTAGTACTTTAATCATTAACTTACAGTATACATTCTAAGATAAAAGATGGCCATCGCAGTGGTGACCAACATTTTTTACAATAATAAGGACTTGATTAAGATGTCTTCGTAAGTTACATAAGTCAATAAAATACAGTATTTTATTTTTATAAGAAGTAAACTCCAAAATGTAATTGATATCATTTCAACGCAAGTGATATCATTCCGTATCTGAATTTCGTTACAAATGAACAATAGCAGTGGAGCGTTTATTAACACTTTACTCGTCGGTTCCTCCCCGCTAGTACTAGCATGATTGATGAGTGTATGGTTCCCGCTCGCAACCAATGACTAATAGAGTGTCGCATACATGATGTTCGTGCCGTACTGCTACCGAATTTCTCATAATACCACGTTATTATTTCAATAGCAACGTGTCAAAGGTGGTTCTAATTGCAATTATTCATTGCTTTAGTCAGTCCTTTTATTATATTACTGGCAATTTTATTTTTTCTTGAAAAAATATTGTTATCTGTCAACACGTGAATGTCAACTATTGGTAATTAGGTCGGGCCATTATTTATTTAGTTGTTTCGGACACAGAGTAAATAATATCATAGGAAAGTGAATACTTTCGGTTTAGTTTCAACGCTGGAATACTTTGTTTCCTTTTCTTTTTTTTATAAAAGACAACTCCCGCACTAGGATTGATTCCTGTGTCGCGGGGGACTCTACAAACATTCAAACAACTAAAGTTCTTGTACTTGTGAAAAATTAATAAACTCATCCGAATTATGTTTTACAAGATTTAGCCGAGACAGGGATTTTAAATTCTTTTATAAAAATGCCGATCGGCACATAAATTTGGCAAGACGAGTATTTTATTTATTTTATATATTAGATAGCAGGTAAACAGTAGTAGACAGGACCTAACCATTAATTAGTACAGTCCTTCACGCCATGTTCGAAAATGGTAACAATGTCTTTTTTGGTCGTGTTATAAATCGTGGCTCGTAAAATCGAATTTGATTTTATATGTGCACTTCTATAAACGCTTTGGTGGTGGTTTTGATGTAAGGACAAGTATTAAATGTTTTGACTTAAGTTTTTATTAGGCAGATACATAGCCGTGCTGCCTAGTTGCTTCGTTTTTACATACTACATATTTGTAAATGCGTCGAAATGACACATTTAGCACATATTTTCATATAGCAAGATTTGCAGGCATAATAATCTAGTTTTTATAGAGCTCGTAACAAGAGCACAACAATGGTTTAAATTTATTATTATATTATTTTTTATTTAAGAACATATATAGTCTCATGCGTTCTCTTTACGGGGCAGGCAGAGACAACAGCCCTACACTTGCTGATATCCTTACATTTTAACATCTTACATCTTTTCATACAAGCCAGCTGGTTTCAGCTACCTCTTTACTCAATTTTATTTATTATTAACAAAACATTTAATAACATTTACAGTTACTTGGAATTGGGATATTTAACATTCCAATATTTTCTACTGCATGTCTTGATGTTGGGTATCAATATACATACAAATGAGATTACTTAAACTTCGGGTTTGGGTTAACTAGTTAGATGGACGGTGTATGCTTAATAATAGAGTTCCTGGTTGAAGCTTCTGGGATCAGACCTCTAAAAATGTACTAACCTAACTATCCCTCAGCTATGATAGCTATCCAAAATATTTTGATTTCATATTTTTGCAAACTTATTTTATTACAATAGTTGTTTTTGTAGCAACAGCGTACAATTTAGATCCACCCCTGTGTGCTGTCGGGCGCAAAATCCCGGGTCGAGGCAATAAACGCGATTAGACAAACATTTCCTGACGCGCGCCACTTTTTTCCAAAACTTAGCGAATAAATCAGATCGGTGGTGCGTCGCAGTTTTCTACTCGTCTTGCCAAATTTATGTACCGATCGGCCCTTTCGTATGGAGATGTGGCTCGCTATTTACATATAAATACCTCGATTATTTGAATTATTCAATCGAGAGGGGGCGGCGCTGACAAATCACTTCCTAAGAGATGGCACCAGTCGGTGGGCTTGAGATAACTTGAAGCGTGTAGGATACATAGCCGTACCCAGAGCCTTATAAGTTTTTATGATGCCTACTTAACATTCTTGGGTTTAGGTGGTATGATCAATTCAATTTATCGACTTCTATGGAGGTACTTGGTAAAGTAGAATGTTTTTCTTAATGTTTTTTGTTGATGATTCGATGTTTTTGCCAAGACGACATGGCCTACCCATGTCGTTTTCGTTTTATGTTTTTAGGGGTTGAGTTGCTAACCTAGAATTCGTGTTGATATGACAAAATTGTTAGCTTCTCAAAACCATGCAGAATATTTTCAAAGGAATTCAGAATTTCAGAATTTCCTGTAATCTCTCTCTCTTGGTTTAATTTAAATTAAAACCAAGAGAGAGAGATTACAGGAAAAAACGGGTCCAGTGCAGTAGATATCGTAAACCCCTTCAAGACACCTACTGTATGTTGTTAGTCTCTGTAAGCTATTCAATTTTTTAGTTATTTTTTTTAATTAATCATATTACAAACTATTAATTAAAAACTAAAATATGGTAAAAAACATAATAAAACAAAAATAAAAATAATAAAATAAAAACAAAAGTAAAATTCTTCCGCATCGTCGCAAATTATTTCTAAATAACATTATGTGTGCACCTTTTACAAATATTGTTATTGTTTATTTTGTGTTATTACTTTATATATTTTTATATTTTTATCGTGCAAAATCCTAGAGACTATAGACATTAGTAATTTTCGCAAAAGCGAAGTTTTCCATATAAGAGGAGTATGATTTAAGAAACACTCTGACTGACAAGAAATGAAAAATATTCCTTTGTATTTGTGTCCAAAATGTAAACACAATACGCAAAGGTATTTTTAAGTGTAAAATAAAAACATATTTCATAATCGTAATGAAATGATAATCCTCCACTTTAAAAAACTAAAAGGTAGTTACAGTGTAAACATAAATCAGAATGCAATTGTTGGTTATTTATCTCGGCTGCAAAGTGTAATGTAATAATAAAAACGAATAGCTAACTACTGGTTGGGTGTAGTTTTCCCGCAGTTTTATGTCCTCTCACGTGCCATTTAGCCGGGGAAATAGAAGTTTTTGTATGGAAATCGGACGCACTAAACTCCTAGGCCCGGTCGCGCTCCGCCTATTGTTACTTTATAACTGCCTCATAAAAATTTATCATTCGCATATAAAATAAATATTTTACGTATTTTTTTGCTTAAGAATTAATAAGTACAAAGTTATTTATACTTTTCTTCTCTAGACGCACAGATAATGAAGTTTCAAAGGTGACAAGAAAAGTGCAATTGATGTTCGGCGAAAACACAAACAGCATACTATGATGAATGTGTCTATACATTTTGCCGTGATTAACAGAATCACAAATCACTAAGTTAATTATTAATTATTAAGTTATTATTTTACCTTCAAGTAGATCATCCCTTGATATATGGAAACATAAATTAAGACAATTTGTGATTGCGTTTTCTATATTTGAAACTTTCGTTCCCTGAAATTTCGTCAGCCTTTAGAGTCATTACTTCGCTTCTTTAATAATTGGGCTAAATACAAAAAAATATATTAGCTTGTCCAACGTAATAAAACACCTTTAGATGTATAGCTTCTACAAAGAACAGCAAAATACTGAAGAAATATTAAACCGTTGTAATAAAGAATACTTTAAAACGTATAGTTTGCCCTTGTAAAAGTGACGCCTGATAAGAATCTATGCGATAAAATCCCTTGTTAGGTGCTCCTGTTACTGTATTTATATCGTTAATCGGGTTATTGTCTCGTTCGAGCATTAGCAGTGAATGCAGCCGAGTGTGGTGTGGGCAGCCGTTACATCTGATAAGGCCATTTGATATGCTAATAGTAGTGGCAAATGTTCGCGTAATGAGCGTGCGACGGTTTAACGCCAGCAATACACCCGCGCTTCTCGTCGCTTTTGTGCTTCAACTACATAGTAATTTCTAGTTTATTATGTAGGTGCATTCGTATAAGAATTTCAGCCAATAATGTTATCGTGTTATACAAGAAACTAACTTCTTCTTTGCTAAATGAAATTTAAAATATGTGTAGATAGTGGCTTAATAGCGATAAAATGTATAAGATAAGATACCTACCTTTTTGGTTACACTACGCATACTGCGATGTTTAGGAACGGTAATAGGCATGACTACAAATGTTTCGAAGTACTTATGTATACACATAAAATGTACGAAAAATAAATTTGAAAAATATGTACTTTGGTAGGGGTAGAATATGTTGGACTAAACAACGAACAGATTGTATGTGTTGTACCTTTTTTTTTATAAGAAAGGGGGCAGAGTAACAGACGGGTCATATGATGGTAAGTGACAACCGCCGCGCAGTCCATGGACCCCTGCAACTCAAGAGCCGTAAGTGTGAGGGTGATAATCGTATCGTACCTAAGCATGGCCCTACCACGATACAATATATAAGTAGTATAAGGACATATTCCATTTATTATATAGGATAAGTAAATTGTATTGTTTTAGTTATATATATGTTAACTATCGAGCTGAGCAGCATTGTCAAATTTGACATAGCCCATTAAATAAAGAGAAAGAATAGACAGATGATAAGTGTATGATTTTTTATTTTTAGGCTATATGATGACTATCACAGATAAAAATCTCTTGCTTGACAGTTTTTGCAAATTATTCATTAGATACTCGACTGGACTGGACTGTTGATCTAGTGATTATTGCTAGATGTCTTGTTTTGATTCCCATCTTGGACAAATAATTGTCTGACGGGAAAGACTATTGATTCTGTGTCTGTGTGTAATTTGTCTAAAATATGTATGTACATATTTAGATATGAGTATGTCCAACAGCAGTCTGCTTATTTTTTTGATCAGACAGCCGTAAGAGATGTGTGAAGTAGTATTATTTTTTCATCCACAGAACCATCCTTCAACTTGACACAAACCGCTAGCTGTTTTCTTTCTGAAAGGAAGTAGACTTGCTTGATTTTCATAGGACAGCGCTGGTATCAGAACTGTTTAAAAAAGTAACGTGGAGGTAAAATGTTTAGCAGTTTTAACTTCTACCGGATGGTGGGTATGGTGTAATCATAATAGTATATACACAATAACAAAAATACGATTTTTATTGAAAAGATATTTGGGTGTTATATGTATTTATGACTGTTATCTTTTCTCTAAAATAGTTTAAAACGTAAGCGATAACTACTCGCTCTGAGAACCGTCCCTAAAATAGGAGTAAAATCCGCAGATTAAGATAATATCGCACCAAATTTGACGCACATTACAAACATTCTGTAGCGCGCGCCATCATTTGATCATCAGTTAACATCTAATGCGGCATAATGCTCTTTTTGTTCGGCTTCTCCATTATTTGCAACATTTAAAACATTTTTTACCCTTCCTAATACTTATTATAAATATCCTGTAAGGTATGTAATAAAGTGGTATCTGTAAGGTATGTAATAATATTAAACAGTAAATATCATAAGATATAAGCTTCTTTATTTGTCTAAAATGTAAGATAAAGAGGCTCGTCTACAAAGTTTCATAAATAAATAACAGGCTCTTACTACAAACAAATAGGTATTTGGGATCACTTCCAATCGCTTTGGCTACTGATCGCGATCAGACCTCTCCGGCTACTTTTCCACCCTCTCTGTACAGTAAATCGCATTTACAACGTATCAACCTCGCTAACATGTTAAAACAGAACTAATGGACATTCGCTCCAGTCTCAGGCCGCAGGAGACGAATAATACAAGTAAAATGGTCCCATCTCCACGCTTCATTAATTTTATTGCCCCGAGGCGCTCCCAACTCAAGTCGGAACGCCGCGCGCTGCCGCCGCGCCGCTGGCGAAAATACGCCATTATTCTATGTTGTCAGTGACTTAAATTAAATAAATACAAACCATTATGCGTATATCGGAGTGCACTCACTTTCCTTTTGTCTATGCAACAACTGTCAAAATTTTAGCGGGTAATCTTTAACATATACTCGTAGTTGTAGGCAGAGTAACAATGAGGCTCTACACTAATGTAATGGAGATATTAGCACGAAACCGTGACGAAATAATTCAGACATGGTTTTTGTGTGTGCGCGACACAATAGGATTATTCTCCATTGATCATTGCTTATTATAAGTAGTTGTAGAGGGTGCGTAACATGAAAACTAAATTTGGTTTATCGGCTATTATGGAAAGTAGGTGTTAATGTAACAGGAAATTTATGACGTGATCGTGACTTCTACAGTTTTACTAAGCTTCATGACCATAAAGCTTACAGTTTGTTAAAAAATCAACGAGTTAATGTGCATGTATATTAGAATTATTCCCTCTGTTATTCGTTCTCTTAAGTACTCTAGAATCGGGGTACTTAACAATTCTTGGAAAGTATATATATATATTTCATTCAGTAACAACAAAGAATTTCTTCAACAAACAAAAGGTAATGAGGGGTAAGTGGGGGTTATCAGGCCGTAAACTGTTAGGCCGCCAGTCGGCGAAGCGCGACGAAGGCTGGCTTGGAGGAGGAGGCGAAAGCTCTCACAATACCCTCCACTACTAATGTTTACTCAACTCCAAGTGCGACAAAGGGCCGGAACTATTGTTTGTTGGAAAAGCTTTATTTCGCTACCCTCAACGCTTGCCGTGACAATAGGTTACCCAACTTAAAAATGTATTATCTCACTCGACGTTGGAAAAGTATGAACATGCCGCCCGTATTTATAAATACATATGAGTTACGAGATTGTAAAAAAAAATGTTTATACAAGTCAAATCTTTTCTTTGTTAAACTGTTCTATGTTTATTTTTTTGTCTGAGAGGTAGGTTTCACAGCTCAAGGGAGGAGCGTAGCTTCTGCAAAAATATCTGCCAGTCTAACGTACACAGAAGGACACTTGTGAGAAGTTTATCGAGCTTTGCAAAGTAGGTAAGATAATTTGGAGAATTTGCTGAGGTCATGGAGTGCAAAGAGAGGGATTTTGCAAGAAATTTTGTTTTGATTTAATGTCAGGCAAGCCTTTTCGCGTCTTCTCGTAACATTGTTTTTTTGGTTAGATTTTGTATGACCCTTCACGATAGCCAAATGATTAAATAACTTTATTTAAACTTTTGTAATCGTTATTTTTAATGGTATTAGATATTTATAAATACGTAATTCTCAATCTTCAATACCCAAATTTACAAAACACAACAAACAACTGTTTTGTGATATTTGGAATCAATAAAAATCAATAATCGTTTCTTTTTCTTTTTATTAATTCCGTATTTTAATGTTTTGTTAAGTTATTTGTGCACATTATATATATAATAATTTTATAATTTAAAAAAATAGTTTCACTTAGTATTGTCACATCCGTATTAATTCCATTTCCTTTCAAAGCAGGGGCGCTCGAGAGTTGAAAATTATCCTTTTCATGAACGACCTTAAGCATAATAGAGAAAGCACTTAAGCCATTTTCTCCGCCTTTGAGTGGCGTAAGCGTGGCCGTTTGCTGGGGCTACATCTCGTGAGCTAGAAAATCAGTCATTATAGTCGAATATAGACCATTTCATGTATTTACTACAGCGCTGGGGGCGGGCTGTTGGCTAACATTTTAACCTAATATGGCTGTTGGGTGGCGCTGTCAGCAATTAGGGTACATACAAGCAAATGGATTGAGCATTACCGTTGACAAGGATTGATTTATTTACTAATACAAGACGGTGAACCCAATATTCGATAACTACGAATGTTTGTACAAATAGCATTCGATAAAGTACATAAGTACTTAGATAGAAATATCCACCACCTGGGACGATATAGTCATTACGGCCATGAATATCAAGTCAGTAAAGTATTAAATGCTGTCAGTAGCGTGACCTGAAGTCGATTGCTTGCCAATAAAATAGAAGGTAGGTTTTCTTTTAAAATATGAATAGTTTTTCAGAAACGACACGAGTCAAATTTTCAATAACTGAAATGAAAACTCATTTCCCACAACTGGGAAACTCTGAAGTCACGCGATTGAATGGCTTATGTAAGTCTATTCGGATTTTCTTTCTTTTATTCTAACCGAATACTTTCATGTATTGGATATAACATGATCTTATATTAAATTCATGCCCCTTAGAATCACTGCTTTTTATATCGACGTCATGTTTTTTGATATTCCTTCACGTAAAAGATCACATCTGTTAGTGGCCGAGCATCTAGGTACCAACCTATGAATAATAAATGTGTCGAGCTGGCCGATTGGGGAAATTGAATTTTATAGTTGGTAACACATTCGAGGACAGATGTCACAAAATGGCTGCTCGCCGGCGGCTATGTACTGCGTAATCGAAATATCAAATAGAAATCAAAATTAGGTCGATTGTAGTGTTAATAATTAAATAATGATGGGCTGGATGGCGGTCGCCAGCATTTGTACGCATTAACGGGGGCCTGCACTTCATTTATAATGGGTAGGGAAGGTGCGAGCTTCATTTTGATTAACAGAGTTATTTCTGTTTGGCTTGACAATTATCGGTCCATTACGTTGAGTACACAATGACCGGCTTCCCATTAAATTATAGAACGCTATTCAAATGTCATTTACTACCCGCCGATACATGTCTAATATTTATTTGTTAAACATGGTTAAGTTAAACATATCCAAGAATTACATTTTATAAAATTTACTTAGTACTACATTCCCTGCTCATCTACGTTTTTTAGCAGGTTTAAATTGGTAAAAAATTCTATATCTACATTTAAAAAGTGATATCAATGCTATTTTATAATTATATTTTAGTAATACATGAATTTATAGTAGGTGTAGATAACAAAAACAGCTGAAAAGCATAAGCATCTCAGAATAAGTTCTAGCATTAAGGCCTACGCTGTTATCTTATATCTTTTTAAAACTGTTAATAATAATAATAAAAATAATTGTGATTGGTTTATCATTACTGACAGGACTATTGTTTGCAATAAGCCTATATAGTGGTGATAGACCGATTAGAGCGCCGCGAAATGATTGTCGATATCGTTGTTCCTCATGACGATAATCATGAAAGTTGAAAAAGATAAACAAATAAAATATTTGAATTTGTCTCACGAGATTGTCGACATGTGGAATATCGATTTTGGGGATCATTATTCCAATAATCAAGTCTGCTCACGGATTGATAGCCAAGAGCCTCGATCAACACCTTAAGAGGCTCTCGTTAGATATCTGGATCAAGGGACTGATACAAAAGGCAGTTCTCCTCGACCCGGCCTGTATTGTTAGGAGGTTCCTGTATTAGGAGCCCTAGCATCTGGTGTCTTTGACCCTGTACTCGATATCGGTGGTCTACTATTTTTTTTATATTTTTAAATGTATTTTGTATTTATATGGTATATTTAAAAATGTAAATTATATATATATTTTTTTTTATACCATAGGAGGACAGACGAACAGACGGGTCACCTGATGGCAAGTGACACCGCCGTCCATGGACACTTGCAACTCAAGAGTCGCAAGTGCGCTGCCCGCCTTTGAGGGTGATGAGGGATAGGGGATGCAGGGAGCGGAAAGAAGAGAGGAGGGATGAGGAGATGGAAAAAAGGAGAAAGGAGATGAGGAGAGAGAAAGGGGGGGGGGGAATTGGGCCTCCGGAAACCACACTCAATTCGGGGAAATGCAACGCAAGCGTTACTTCACAACCTGTTTTCTGTGAGGCCGTGGTATCGCACCGGTCGAGCCGGCCCATTCGTGCCTAACCATGGCTCTACCACTGTAAAAATGTAATTATTAATTAAAATAAAGAGAATTATAATAATACTTTATTCATAAGAAATGTCGTTTAGATTATATAGTACACAGTTTGGTTTGCGTAAGACTAAAAAACTGCACGTCGCAACCGCAAACAATCTAGAGACTCCCTCCCATGCTAGGATTAAACCTGTGTTATGTGTAGAGAGGCACCGGTATGAAAGCAGACTTGAGTTTGTACTGTGTACCATCTAATAATATCAAAAAAAGTAATCTGTAGTACTTCTGGTTCCATAAACTAGGCAAGTCTGTATAATAAGGAACTGAATAAAGGAACCAGGTTTATCTTATAACTATGTTAAACAAAAAAGGAAGAAAAGTGTTGTCTTCTGCACGTGTGTCATGTTCGTGTGTGTGAGAGAGAGTGTAAATACACGTGCGAATATTTATTTTTGCCCACTCCTCAAGGCTTATGTTACTTTTTTTACGTTTGGAATCCCCTCGGGCCGTCATCCCACCGGGGTAGCACCTTCTGGTAACTCACAATTGGGCAACGTCCTGCACACCAGGTCGTTGCCTCCTCGCGGTTGGCTACTGTAGCGGGTAGAGGGGAAAACCCGTCCCGACTACCCGTGGCCACACTCAGAGCGGCATGAGGTGCTGGTAAGCGCGTAGTGTTCACCGGCGGCGAACCTAGTGAAGATCGTCTTCCCGGGCCCACTCCGCCGCCTCCTTCTGCGAGATAACCTTCTCACAGAAGGTTGCGACCGCGGTCAAATTTCTATCACTGCCGGCCATGGAGCGTATGACGGCCGGCAACGACAGATCCTCTCCATTTAATGCTGCTGCTGTATGCTGGGCCGAGTCCTCACTACAGTCGCAGTGATGACAGGTGGGACTTCCTGATAAATCATTGTTAATAAGTCAAAAGCCACTCCTCGAACCCAAACTTGTCTAATTTTGACCCAAGAATGGGTATGGAGATGGTATCAAAGGGTTTTGATAAATCCAAAATAGTGATAGGCATTTTTGTTTTTTATCCAAACTATCAACAACTTGTATCGTTGACTTGTAAACAGGACTCGTATAGGTACTTCAAATATGTTTAAGTTCCAATCGGCTAAGAGCTCTATTACCTTAAAGCATCAAATCTACACCTACTTAAGAAAAGGATTTGATCTTTTTATTACGGTTCAGCTCTTTGGGGGAGGCGTTAGTCACGCAGTGGACAGCGATAGGCTGATGACGATGTTGTTAAACATGTATTTAACATATTTGTAATTACTAACTACTTAACAATTTTTGACGTCCGCGTTGTGTGCTTTGTGAAAATTCAGCTAGTCGTAGGTAGGATTAATAAAGAAGAAAGGGCCCAAATAAACCCAGAATTGATCGAAATAAAATGACCATGTATTGAAAAAGTATTTACCTACATAGGTTAGTAATGTAGCAATTTCGTAGCACTAGTAGTAGTAATTTGAAATTTTAATCATAAAGTACAAACAGTCTTCTACTAAACTACAGCAGTATCAAATAACAATACCAAATTCAATTTGCTGATATATTGTCGTTAATTGATTTCCCCTTAACGCTCCTCACCCCACTGTGTTCAGAGTTAGATAAATTCGTGCTATCCGTTTACATCATTAAATTTTATTAGTAGCAACACAATAGCGGGGCCATTCGTGCATCTAAGGAAAGAGGAACTTTTCCGACGACAATGACGTCCCCGGCCAATTCGTATTTCCTCTTAGCGCGAATTAAGCAGGCTATTAAGTTGGCTTTGAGATGTATGACGAATCATAAAGCCCGTGCTGACAATGGCGATGTATTCACATGAAGATATGAACAGTTTGCAAGTATATAGGCTACGTTTTAATGTCCAAGTTTACGTTCATTCTCTGTATTTGTCAATTTCCATGCGTTTTTCTATATTGCCATCAATTTCCGTAGGAGGAGTAAGAATTAGTAGTAATACGTATTATTAAAGATGATCCGAACTTATCCATTTTAAATGAATTTTTGTATCCGTTTAAATATATTCTGCTTTGGACATACGCTAACAATGCTATAAACGTAATCTATGAATGAGACAATTTATCGCTTCACGGTGTCAGTTGAATTACTTTGTAATCTTCAATCTATCCATCGCAATTATAGTTCGATTAATGGAATTCAATCTTAAAGCTGTCATGTTTTAGTTACGTCACGTAATAGAAAGATGGCGTGTGGAGCAGTTATTAATGCTGCCAGAGTCATAATCTGTCATAAATGTCAAGCGAGCGAGGCGATGCGACGACGCTATTATTTCGAATATTATAGTTATTTAAATTGTTGGGCTAAACAAGGGCTCTCTAGGTAAAACGTTACGGAAAGTGTCACGCAATCAAAATTCTTATTAGAAACAAATCTTGCGCAGTATTAACTGTAATATTTAACAATATTACGGTTAATACTGCGCAAGATTTGATTATTATTTATTTATTGTATTTTACAAAGTTTTTAAAGATGTTATAAAACTAGCTGTTCTTTATAAGCTTTGTTTAACTTTGCCAGTATTACCGTTCCTGAAAGAAACACTTTTTTAGTTTCCTCTTTTTTTATTTTTCATTGTTTAAGCTTCGTCTTATAAATATCAAGTTAAAATATCTCTAAAAAACAATAATAATTGACTTTTAAAAGATAGTAAATAACCGCCTTCAACGCCCATTTCGTTCTTTTGCGGAACGCTTTAAATTCTAAAAACATGTCATTTAAAAAATCATTCGTAATTTCCCTGGTATGCTATTATGAAATCTTGATTGGTTACAATGGGACCACCTCAGCACAGCATATACAAACTAAAAATAACAAGAATTTTTAAAATCGGCAATTGTTTAAATAAAAAAAATGCACTCCGGAAGTGCCGACACAAGTGAAAACTTATTTTGGCGTTAGACATTTTTTAGATGGGTACTAGGGTTATTGGGTTAATCAATTGCATTTTATTTATGAATTGTATTTTATTAATTATTAGAAACTTTAAAATACATTTATTATTCTTTTATGAATCATCATCATTAACAATTTCGACAACTCTTGTATCATCATCTTGCATTATCATTAAAATTATTACAATCTAAAGTAAAAACTATAGGTTCATGGTAACTACAATAGGAAATAAACAATTTTGATTCGAAGTTATTTATATATCTCGTGAATACCGCATCAATTGTACTTTTATATCTCGTCGTGCTAATATTGCGTTGATTGGACATATGCGTCTCGTAACAGTGTCGCGAGTCCATAGATTTTATCTCATCTAAAAATATGCGTACCGCGCTAAAAAGAAGTTTTCACTTCAAAAATAGATAGTTGGAAGTGCCCTAGTGATGAACACCTAAGGTTTTCAGAAAATAAAATAAAAAGTTCATCGAGAAATATGTATTTATGTATGAATTTCTCTTCTTCAACTTCAACTTTTGATTAATGACATTTGTGGAGTTGCCATAATTTTGCCAATGTCATGTTTCCGAAGAACCAGCTGTCAAAAAAATCTTTAATCGAGACAAAGAAAACATATTATAAAAAAATATTAAGTTGGAGTAAATATGATATATGGGGTAAATATGATCATATATGTATATGTAAATATATCATCATCATCATCAGAGTTTCGCAGTCCACTGCTGGACATAGGCTTCTCCCATTGCACACCACTTCGATTTATTTTCGGCTTCTCACATCCAGCTCCTGCCAGCCATCTTGTGAAAATCGTCCCTCCACCAGGCCTGTGGGCGTCCTACGCTATGTTTGCCGAGACACGGTCTCCACTCAAGAACTCGTTTGCCCCGACGGTCGTCGGTTCTGCGGCTACTATGGCTAGCCCGCTGCCACATCAGCCTGCTGATCCGGTGGCTATGTCGATTACTTTGGTTTTTTGCCGGATCACCTCATTCCTGATGCGATCCCTTAAAGAAACACCGAGAATAGCCCTTTCCATAACAAGCTGAGCAACTTTAAGCTTGGATAACCTGTTCAGATTTAGTAAGTGAGATCCCTTAGGATCTGCGATCATTGTCTATTGTTCATTCTCGTTTCAAATTCCATAAATTGAGATTTGAAGTTTAAAGAATTCAAGGTAACAAAAAGAAAAAATATATTTTAATTGCATATTATATATTTTGAGTATTATTCTAATTCAATTGACAAAAGAAAAATACACCGTCAGTCATCGTTTAAACCCTAATGATAGGTGCACCGTCAAGCTTGGTTATCTGCGGCAGACGGTTAGCGGCCTGAGTGCGCCAGGCCTCAATATCCGGTTGGGCTTCCATTATTGGGTTGCCGATAAAAACCAAATCTCTCAACTCGGGACACTCCTAAAAAATTGATTAACTACAGTCTGATTACCCTGGTACGATGCTAGAAATGTTGCAATGTAGTATTCATTAACAAAACTAATACTTCTACCGTTGGAGAGTCATATTTAGTCACGAATGGACCGGCTCGAATGGAGAATAAACACGGCCTAACAGAAAACCGCTTGTCAAATTGGCACTCGCACGGATGGCGCAGTGGTTTAAGTGCCACTACGCTGCCACGCCGAGTGTTGTGGGTTCGATTCCCACACGAGGCAACACTTTGTGTAATCTATCGGTGTTCTTTGTGTCCGTATTTGAATGTTTGTAAATTCCCCTGCGGTATAGGAATAAATCCAGGTGCGGGAGTGGTCTTTTTAATAAAAAAAAAACATTTCAACCTCTCTTCTTACTTTTATCCCCTCCCCCGTCACCCGCAAAGGCCGGCAGCGCAGTTACAACACTTCGCGGCCGTCGTCGTTCGTCCCTGGGCGGCGTTTGTCATTGTTGTAACACCTATTATATTAATATATTATATTAAGTACAAACCTGTAATCTATTAAACTCTACCCATTCTTTGACATTATTGTTAGCCATATACAGAACCTGCAATTTCTTTAAAGCTCCTATGCCTCTGAGTTTGTCTACGGGATTATAACTCATCCACAGTTCTTCTAGCGAGTCTGCCACGGTTTCCTAGCCGGACCAGAGATATTCATGAATTTAATCTTTTATCTTTATTCCAAACAGAAATCCTAGTATGAAAAGGAGACAGCCTGTACATTTACTAGACATTAAATATGGTGTTTTTTTTTTTAATATTTACAATAATGTAATATATATCTAGTATTTTCATTTTAAATAATATTGCAAAAAAAAAACGCTTACCACGCCAGCCAATGATTTTATGTAGTTGCGACCAACTGACAGTATTTTAAGATTTTTCATGCCAGCAATACCAGCTATTTTATCAATCATGTTTGACGACAGGCTTAATTTTCTGGAAATGATTTTTTTTATTGAGCTAAGCTTTTTAGTGGTGTTATAATTCACATTTTCTTCAGGAATTGCTTTGAAAAAAATGCAAAAAATTGCAAAAGGTTTGAATGTTTCTAACGACTAAAAAGTCTTAAAAATGCGGCGCCTTTCCGTCGACCAGAAATATTTTATGCCACTCAGTCTTCTTCTTTCTTTTCATGAATTGTTTGTTGTTTTTGCCTATTTGTTTGACGAATATATATTTCGCTGTGCTTTGGGATATTTAGAGACAAATAGATCACCTGTAGGAGGCTCTGTTGCCTTCAATTTGTATTAGACAATCTTTCAGCACTGAGAAAAAAGAGTGAACTCTATCTCAGTAAGTTGAAAGATTATCTATCTACAACTGACATTTTTAGAGGAGTGATCTATTCTTTTCTGTCATCTACATTTTCAATTAGAAAAAAATCAGAACATTTTAGAAATCATTTAAGGATAGGGTGCAATATAAAAGGACTAAACAGATTTCATGTTTAAAATATAATAATATTTTCCCCCTGTAGTTATCCAAACACATATTATGTAATTACGTACCTATATGCTTAAACTTTTATGTAAATAATTAGTTAGTTTTAAAACTCACTCGCAGGCAGCAAGAGTTGATAGAGCTCCGTCCATCTTTTCTATGGGCGGCCACTGAAACTGCAGCTCAACCACAGTAGCTTCGGTGGAATTTAGGCCTTTTGCCTTCTCCCATCGCGTTATAGCATCTTTGCAGGTGGTGGGTTTTGGTACAGCCATCGAATTCTGTCAAAGCTAAAATTTGTTCAGGATACTTCTGCGAGCTTGTACAAATATGAACAAATTAGTACGTCGATAACAGTAAGGACGACAAACAGTAAACTCTTAAAAATAATAATAACAACAACAATCTTTTTCCTAGAAAAATAATGAGAGTCCAACTAGATAAATAATGTTCAATCCACGGCTTACGTAATATTTGATTTTGATTAGCTACGGTTATTGTTCGAATTTTAATATTTTTTTATTTGTCCGTCCGGTTGGACCAAAAAGGTTTAAATTTGCAATTAATAGTGCAGATCGCGGATAGGTTTGTGAAAGTTAATAAGTTTCAATTTTTGACCCAAAGGCATCATTTATGTTAAACTAGGAGAGAATCGGACCCGTGTTATTTTTAAAGCAGTATCGGGATTTTAAGCGCTAGGTGATAAAACATTTAAATTGAAATATATGATTTCACAAAATAAAAGTCATAATAAATAAACACAAACTGCTAAAAACAAATAGGTTAACCAGTTGAGGAAATCGGGCCATGTTATTTTAAAATGTAGACCAGTGAAAGTGAAAACCTTAAAAGTCAAGGAAATTTGATGGAAAACTATAACCCTAGATCAGGGGTGCTCAAACTTGAACTGCTGGCGATCTACCTCAATATTTTTAGACTACTTACGATCGACTTGAGAAGCTGCAAGTATGTGTGATGCAGGGTTGTCGTACATACACGATACACCCTACCTACCTAGGTAGGGTGTACCGTAGCATATATAGATATTAGCTTTCCGCACAATTTACATTATCTTAGTCAAGGTTTGGGTTAGGTTTACTTAAGTTCTTCTCTACAATATCAATGAAAAAACTCCTAGTTATTCAAAATTGCGAGTTTATTCGTTGTTACAAAACAAAAGAGTTACATATGGTGTTAAACTCAACTAAGGAGTGACTTTGAATCTTGAAGCGTGGCACTGCATGTCCTCAGCATACTTTTCATAAGATGGTGCGTAACCACTGAGTGCCAATCGCAAGCATGATGACATATGATCGTCAGTTAGTCGATTGCGATATTTTGACTTAATTATCTTCATTTCAGAAAATGCAGACTCGCACAAGTAAGTTGACCCAAACATTGCCGTCAGTTGAAGGGCGATTTGCCTTAGATTCGGATATTTATCTTCAGATATAAAACACCAGAAATTTGTATCAGATGCTGTAGCTTTGAGATGTATATCTGATATAATCTGCACCAACTCATTTTCAACAGAACATGAGTTCATATTAAACTGACTTGCTACTTCAGTGGTTAATTCCTCAATGTTTTTACATTAAAAAGGATAACTCATAAATGATGCTATATTTGCAATATATTGAATTGTCCCAAAATATTTGATAATTCAGCCTCATACGTATCATAATTCAACTGAGGAATCCTTGCTTTCAAAGACGGAAAATGTTTCAGATCCTTTCTTTTCAGTTGATCTATCATAAGTTGCAATTTACTTTTGAATGCGTTTACTGCGCTAATCATCTCAATAATAGTTTTTCCTTTACCTTGAAGCTCCAAGTTAATGGTGTTTAAGTGCATTGTGATGTCAGTCAAAAATGCCAAATCAGTCAGCCATTTTTCGTTTTTCAACATCTCAGTGTCATCACCTCTTTCGTCTAGAAAAGCTGTTATTTCGGGCAATAATTCTTGAAACCTTTCTAGGAATTTTCCGCGACTCAACCACCTGACGTCCGTGTGAAGAACTAAATCAGTGTGTTCAGCTGACTCCCTATCTTCCAACTGCAACTTAAAGAGCCGCCGTTGCAAACTACGTGCACGGATGGAATTCACAATTTTTGTTGCAATGCCCATAATTTCCTCCGTGTTTAAAACTTTTGAACACAAAACTTGTTGATGTATAATGCAATGGAATGAAAAAAATGAAGGGAATTCTTCATTAGCTCGATACAATGCCACAAAACCGTTCTTGTTTCCAGTCATTGCTAGTGCTCCATCGGTTGTAATGCACACTAATTTATATATTGGTAGCTTGTAGTTTTTTACAAAATTGATGAAAACGTCATATATATCTAAGCCACGGGTCCGGCCCTTCAGAGGAATGATTGTCAAAAATTCTTCCTTAGCCAACATGTCATTGAATACCATCCGAATAAAAATACACAGCTGGGCAG
Organism: Tyria jacobaeae; assembly: GCA_947561695.1. NCBI lineage: Eukaryota > Metazoa > Arthropoda > Insecta > Lepidoptera > Erebidae > Tyria > Tyria jacobaeae. The sequence continues at coordinate 8,290,370 of OX387208.1, read as the reverse complement.
TGTCTGTCATATCGGTGGATTCGTCGAACTGTAAAGAAAAGTATGTACATTCCATGATATCATGTTTTAGTTTATCTGCGATGTACTGACTCATGACTTCAATACGCCTTGTGACAGTCGGACGAGATAACTGAAGTTCTCTAATAGCAGACATGATTTCTGTTTTATTTTTAAAATCTCCAAATAAAGTCTCACCCGCTTCAATAAATGCTTCCTTCACAACCGATCGATCTTCGAATGGTTTCTTGTGTTTCGCCAATATATGAGATATTTTAAATGACGCGATCGTAGCAGCTTTTGATTGTTTGGCTGGTCTTGTGAACATGGTTTGTTCTTTTTTCAAACAAGATATCAAATTACTTACTTTTCGTTTTCTTAATTCACTCTGTGGCAGAAAATCCTTTTCATAGTTTTTATGAACCGTTTTATGATGCCTCTCTAAGTTACCACGCTTAGGTATTGCAACTGACGCACGACAAATAACACAAATGCACTTATCCTTCACCATACAAAAGAAAAATTCTTCCTCCCAATCGTTATTAAAATAATACGTTTTAGATTTCTTCACTGCACTCATTTCGCACTATTTAATAATAAACTTTGTATCGACGTAGTATCGCCTTCAAGTTACAATTCAGAATGACTCCAATTCCTGCAGGCGCAACATTTATATCGCCGTGAACGAAAGTCTCGAATGTTCCCGTCAAACGCGCCGCCCGAAATGGTCTAGTACAGTCTAGTCTAGAAACAACGCGGCTTTTCTTTGACAAGTACCGCGCGTTCCTTTGATAAAGCCGCCTTTTGCCGCAAGCAGTGTTATTACGTAATAATTTTCTGTAGTTTAGTTACCTACTTATTAAAAATTTTTTTCTTCTCAAGATCTACTCAAAAAGCACTCGCGATCGACTGGTCGATCGCGATCGACCGTTTGAGCACCCCTGCCCTAGATGGCCGAGTTAAGAGCTGGTTATTTTTTTTTATCCAAGTTTAATATTTGTAGTAAAAGTAAAAACGATGGATTTGGGATGCAAAAATAATATATCTATACTGTTATCAGATTAGATGTGGGCCTATTGTTGGTTAGAACGTGACTCCAGCGAGTCATCTATTCAAAATAACATTAGCCTGGGGAAACTAACAGACTAGGCAACACACGGCACGTTTTTTCTTTTTAGGCGTTTTATGTAAGACCAATGTTAACAATACTGCCGTAAGATCATTCGGATGCCTCTTCATTTTGTGGTTTTATGTTTATAAATTTCTTCATGGACCGTATTAATTTTTAAATTCACAAATATTTAGAGAATTAATCTTTAAAAACCACATCCCTGTGTACAATGAAATCGTTTAAAAACGGTCCATGAAGAAATTCATACAAATAACAAATAATCGTAAGAACTGTTAATGAGACTGCAAAATACCCTTTTCTCTGCTCTGTCATTATAATCTGTAATTTTCTAGAAATCAACGATATTCACGATATATTCTGCTGTTATATACCTGGATTACCTAGTCATAGCGCTGAGTGTTAGTCGGGACTACTGTACTTAAGAATCACTAAATCGGGGTATGCAGCCGTCATTCATTTAGAATTGTTCATGTAATACTAAAAAAAAACAATTGATACGTCATACTATATTAAGTCATTAAAAATCGTAGTAAAACCTGTACTCGTCGTTTAAAGTTTTATGATAGGTGCACCATCAAGCTTGGTTATTTGCGGAAGACGGTAAGAGGCCTGAGTGCGCCAGGCCTCAACATCCGGTTGAGCTTCTACTAATGGATTGCCAATGAAAACCAAGTCTCTCAAAGCTGGACACTCCTGTAACTAAATAAGTTCTTAGCTTCCCAAATTATGTGTCATGGCATGAAAATAAAATGTAGTCGACATAATCGAATCTTTCGCATCCTTCAAATACGGAGATGTAATGTATACGGGTCGTAATCGTAATATTAAGTGATCGAAAGGTTACAGCAATTAGAAGTAATAATTGCATTTATCGGTACATGACCGCCTTAATGATGAAACTTTAAAACTCATTCGGGGCCTATCTTCCAACTCCTGACTTTTAAGTAGTTGTACCTTCTGCCATCAGCTGAGCAACATGTGACGCAAATATCCTAATAGCTTTAGAAAGTATATGAAATAACTTCGTCCTATAAAATTTTAATTATAACTCGATTTCTCTGCCGTCCCATCATCAAATCCTAACTTGGATACAATGATGGGACCATCGCATAGAGAAAATAAAACAAAATGTAAAACGATGTACTATTGGCAGAAATATCGATTAACATACGTAAAAAAGATACATGCAGTCGAACATAAAACCATCACCTTCTTAAAGTCGGTTAATTACTCATAACTTAAATTGGGAAGATTAATGCTTGGAAACAAGAAAAAGTCTTCTTATTTCATATCAGAAACAAGTTGTTATCAACAAATTAGTAGCCTGTGTCACTCAATATCATGATATAAGAATTCTAACAAAATCCGTTCAAGCATTTAGGAGTAACCAGCTGTTGTCTGCGACTTCTTGCGAATGGAAATTTTGAACCATAATTTTTTTGGGATTTTAGCCTGTATGCCACACTATATATCTATCTATCTCTGCTATAGATAACTATATTGGCTTATTCATTTGATCTTGATAACAAGATCCATTTAATAATAATAATTATATAACAATAATAAACCCGCCATCTTTGTACACAAATTTATTTCATTTTTAAGTATACAAAATCAAATTATTTCTCAACTATATAAGCACCGTCGTTTTATATTAATAGTGGTGGAATGACAGTGGTGGTATTAACAGAAAGGTTTTCGGAGGCCAGACTCCCCCTCTCCTTTTTCCTCACCCTAGTCCCACCTCAACTTTTCCCTTCTCCTCATCCTCCTCTCTTCTTTCCCCTCCCTCATCCTTCATCACCCTCAAAGGCGGGCAGTGCACTAACGACTCCCGAGTTGCAGGTGTCCATGGACGGCGGTTGTCACTTATCATTAGATGACTCGTCTGTTCTTCTATCCTCCTTCTATTCCATTTTAGGGTATAAAACGTGAAGATTGCTATTAAATAAATATTTTTTCAGCACAAACCTGTAATCTATTGAATTCTACCCACTCCTTTACATTATTGTTAGACATGTACAGAACTTCCAATTTTTTTAAAACACCTATACCTTTGAGCTTGTCGATAGGGTTATAACTTATCCACAGTTGTTCCAGCGTATCTGCAACCGCTTCCTATGAAGAACTTATCAAGGTAAATAATATTTACAATAAAAAGACTTTACACTTTCTTATCCTCAGAAATCCTATCCTTTATTTACAGACCTAGGGGATAATCTATGTTACAAGTATTTATGAAATGTAAAAATTAATATCAATGCAAATTAAAATAAATACTTAAACAACGCTTACCACGCCAGCCAAAGACTTTATATAGTTTCTACCTAGAGCTAATATTTTAAGGTTTTTCATGCCGCCGATTCCAGCTATTTTGTCTATCATATTTGACGATAGACTTAATTTTCTGAAATAAAGTATGAGGTAACACTGTGACCATAAAATAATTAATATTGTTATAAAATATGTCTGAATAATAACAGGTAAAACTATAATGTTATGTTAATGTAATTCTAGACTATAATAAAAAAAAAATATGAGTGTGAAGGCCAAAAGGCGATAGGACTATAAATGTAATAAGTACATATAAATTTGTTTAGAAAGATAAAAGAAAGTAATATGAAGCTCACTCGCAGGCAACAAGAGTTGAAAGAGCTGCATCCATCTTTTCTACGGGAGGCCACTGAAATTGCAGCTCGACTACTCTGGCTTCGGTGGCATTTGCCTTATTTTCCTTCTCCCACCGAGATATAGCTTCCTTGCAGGTGGTCGGTTTTAAAGCCATTCCAGGTCTTTATTATTGTAAATTTTGTATACAAACATATTGGGTAATTCATTTAATTTTGTTCTCTTGATATCAAATTACATTTATTGATTTATGTTTGGAATCATGTTAATATGCACATAGAGAAAGACTTTCTCGTTGCGATAACATTTACTCTTAATTTAATTGTTATTAGTTGTATATTTTTATTTTTAAAATAACTGTTTATTTACATTGACGTCTTGTCAATATTCTATTACCAACACTCAAGAGCTATTGATACGTGTCCAAAAAGTATAATAAATATATTAATAATAAATAATGTTAGTCTACTCTTCACATACACATGAGCAATATACGTACTCTACACAGTTCGACTCGTAGAAGTAACTGTACCAGCTTTAACCTGATTATGTATCCTGCAAGGATATTTGATCTATTATATGTTTGTATATAGAAATTTATACGTATATTAATCAGTAGTCTGGTTATCGAAGTTAAAGCACTGCTTAGCTTGGCTTCAAACGGCCGTGTGTGTTCAAGATGTCTGAAGTTATCTGAAGCTATAAGCGACGTTTGATGTTTTGAACAGTATGATTAACTTTATTCATTTAGCAAAGTTATTAGAGAGCGGCACAAATATTTTTAGATTGTTACATAATTATTTTACACGTAAAGCACCATTTGATCTCTAAATTCAATCAGAAAACCAATCTTTACCTTATATTGTCTACTATTATTTCAAAAATAAAGTTTAAGACTAATATGATTTTCTTATAGATGCCATTGTCACAACTGGACCAAACTCTCATCTAACTAGCCTTAAAGTACATCCTTTCCAATAATAATCGGACTTTAAAAAAGTAGACAACCGACTTCAATGCGTCTATCATAAAATTTAATACTAATATGTTTTTCTCATGGATGCCATTGTCACAACTGGATCAAACTCTCATCTAACTACCCTTGAAGTACATCCTTTCCAATAAAAAAAGAATCATCGAAATCGGTTGGCGTGATATTGAGTTATTCCTCCATATGTCGCGTACATGCTTAATGCAAATTTAAGACTTGGTTGGTTTTCTCATGCCATTGTGAGAACTGGACCAAATTAAAATGGGACTCCATGTAAAGCAACAGCTTTCAAAAAAAAATTGTCGTAATCGGTTCACGCAGTTGAAAGTGCTGATTTAACAAACATAAAAAAATGCAGTCGATTTGAGAACGTCCTCCTTTTTTTAGTCGGTTGAAAAATAGATCATCCACAAATAGAGATAGATTTTATCTTTTTAAAAATAATATAAAAAAAAAACAGAAATTTCGATATGAAAGGTCCCAAAGATTGCCTGTAAGAGATCATAGACTGCGATAAGGCCGCCCATTGTACCACTGTATTTAACATATCTCATTCCTATTCTGATTGTATCCTGTTGATTGTGTACAGTAAAGGGTAGCCGTAATAACTAAATGCCTATAGTTAGTCGCATTCATACATACATGCACTCAAGTCTATACCCCTGAAGGGGTTGGGAGAAGAAAGGGCGCTATATCTATATCGGGCACTGCATATATACTGTCTGATAGACATAATATCCGATAGTCGATAGACGCCTTTTACGACACCAACGCCACGTGAAGAGGTGGCCTTATTCTACTCCGAGAACCACACGGCTATAGTTAGTCGCGTTGTTATTATATTGAAAGATTTTGAGGTAGGTATTGTCTATCTGGGCATTTGTAAAATCCGTTTCATATTTCAAATGTATATTTTGTAGACAAGTGATAACAACGTTATATAAATTAGTAAAATAGTATTATATGGATGACGTTAGTTGATGCTTAAACTCTGATTAAAGGTTCACCGTCGAGATTGGTTAAATGGCTCAGATGATTGGCGGCATAAGTGCGCCAAGTCTTAATGTCAGGTTGAGCTTCCACTAATGGGTTGCCAGTGAAAACCAAGTCTCTTAAATCTGGACATTTCTGTAATCAAATGACTTCTTAAATTTTCCTGTTCCATTGTAAATATGTTTAAGGTAAAGCCTTATGAGAAGAAATCTGGTAAAGAAACTCAGTGCCACTCTTTTAAGTCACCATATACATAGTACAATATTTAGTGATTAGTAATACATAGCCTTTTGACGTTTATGTTACTGTTACTAGTCAATTACAAAACTTCAGTAGTGTTAAATTATAACTACCGTAGATATCGAGGTAACTTGTTTATAACGTCAGCGTCGGATTATTACAAATGTTCGATTTTTACTTGAAAATACATTGTATTAAAAAACTAAAAAAAATGTGTAAAACTATTTTTTGATACGTAATATATAGGACCTTCAACGAAAACATAGATGCCACAAACTGGAAACGTTATTGTGATTAAACATTTGGAATATTCATTAGCAATGAAGGAGTGAAATATTACAGTGAAAAGTAATGTGACGTCACACGTGGATTTGGAAAAGTGAAAATTGAAAAATCATAATATACAAACTAGTTACTCGATTTTAATGAAACAAAAACAGATATATTTCTAGACAATTTTGTGTTCTTCAAGTTGCCCATGATCGCGGGGGCGCAAGAATCACAATAGCATTCTTCTGCTAAATTGTACCATAGCCACATAAAGACCACTAGTATTTATAGAAGCTAAGGTTAACATCTCAAAATATAATTAGGAAATCAATCTAATAGCGAAGTATAGTACACATATATATAGTCAAATCTTAACATAGTAATATATATAGTACAATCTTAACCTTGACTAGTATTAATAATGAGAAAGCAAGTGCGTTTGTTTATCTGTAAGATTAAATTACTTAACATATCGTCTAAGTTGTATGTTTTGTATATACGTTCCCAGGGGTTAAAAAACTCTAAGGTTTTATTTTCCCAACGAAATAGTATCTTTTGCTTCTTAGGGACTAAAAGAAAACTTTAGCGAGTGAAGTTACTAGCTAAAGCTAGCTAAATTTATAATATAAATTTAAAATTTATAGTATACTAGCACACCTGTTGACACCCCCGCAACACCCCTTGTGGGTGGAATTTCGTAAAATCCGTTTTTAGCTGACCTCTACTCAGTGAAAGGAATATTCCTAAGAAATTTCTAGTCTCGATATCGTGATGAGTCAATATATCGGTGGAAATCTCTTATATATATGTGTATATATAGATGTATGTACAAACCTGTAACATATTCAATTCCGTCCAACTTTCTACGTGATTATAGGGCATGTACAGAAGTTTCAATTTTTTTAGAGCTTCTATGCCTTCAAACATTCTAACACAGTTGTAACTTATCCATAGTTCTTCTAATGTATCTGCAACTGCTTCCTAAGAAAATAACATGGACAAAAATATAAACTATTAAGTTAATTTTAGATCAGATGTAAATTATTTCTTCTCATGATGCCAAACTTAAAGTACCTACACTAAGAACATTGTATGCTTACCAGTCCATTGAGAGATTTAATATAATTGCGATCTAGTATCAATATTTTAAGATTTTTCATGCCACCAATGCCAGCAATTTTGTCGATCATATTTGATGAAAGAATTAATTTTCTGAAACCAAGATGATAATAATGCTATTATTAGAATATTAAGTACATCGCGTTCCGCGTGCACTGTTCCTTTAGTAGGCAGAGTTTCTTGTTCTTGTAATATGAGGGTTCATGATATATGTACGTTTATTTTAAACAGTGGTAGAGCCATCCTAAGGCACGAATGGGCCTACTCCGGTGCGATACCACGGCGTCACAGAAAACTGGTTGTGAAGCAACTTGCGCTTGCGTTGTATTTCCCCAAAATTAGTGAGGTTTCCGGAGGCCCAACTCCCCCGCTCTTCATTCCCCTCCCTGCATCTCCCCATCCTTCATCACGCTCAAAGACGGGCAGCGCAGCTACTAGTCTTGAGTTGCAGGTCCCCATGGACGGCAGTTTATTGCTGATCCCATTATTATAAAATGGTTCTTATTTGCGTGACGCGCTTTTAGCAAATCATCCTTTATTTAAGTAGTAAGTTTTTTAATAAAATATTAAAAAGCTAAAAAACAAATCTAGAAGCAACTTACTTGCAGGCGACAAGTGTTGATAGTGCTCTGTCCATCTTTTCTATGGGAGGCCACTGAAATCGTAGCTCAACTTCGGTGGCTTCAGTAGCTTTTGTTTTACTTTCTCTTTCAAATAAAGCTATAGCTTCTTTGCAAGTCGTTGGTCTTAAAGCCATTTCAGAGTTTTTGTATAAAACAAAGTTTGTTTATTAGCATGTTTTCTTTATAAGAAAAGTTTTTAAACGCTTAAAAAGAAACTACTGTAGCCGCAACATCAAATTAGATAGATTGCTGTTGTTATAATTCATTGTAATATGTTTCTGTACTATTATGTAATGAGATAAGTAGAACAATTTTTTCTCAATATATTAGACATTGACGTTTTGTTTTGTCAATTAAACGTTCAGAATCAAATATAACTACTTTATAATATTGTAAGTCTGTATTCAAGACATACTTGATGTTAATACTGGATTGTGTTTGTGGTTACTTTTTAAATAAGCGGTAGGCTTATTTAAAAAGTAACCACCATCACAAGTTGTTGTTTTGTTAAATTGGTATTTCATTACATAGAGTGGGTTTATAATTTCGTTTATAACTTTACTTTTTAATCATGTGAACTTTTTTTTATGTGATAGGGGACAAACGAGCAGACGGGTCACCTGATGGTAAGTGACTACCGTCGCCCATGGACACCCGCAATTCAAGAGTCACAAGTGCATTGCCGGCCCTTTAGAAAGGAGTACGCTCTTTTCTTGAAGGTTTGAAGGTCTTATCAGTCCGGAAATACGGCGGGCGACAATTTGTTCCATAGGCTGGCTGTGCGAGGCAAAAAACTTCTGGAGAAGCGCATAGTGGTGGAGTATTGGCACATCGAGGTGATGGGGATGGATATTTTGTCGCGTAGGATGATGGTGAAAACCTGCGGCCGGTATAAGTCCGAACATTTCCTCTGAACACTCCCCATGATACAAGAGATAGAGGATGCAGAGTGAAGCTACATCTCTAAGCAACGCCAAGGAGTCAGGCCGATCAGAAATATCTTGGCCGTCGATGATGCGAGTCGCTCTCCGTTGAATGCGGTTAAGAGGGAGAAGCTAGTACTGGGGTGCACCTGCATTGAGATGAGAACAGTATTCCATGTGCGGCCGAACCTGCGCCTTATAAAGTTGCAGGCGGTGGGCCAGAGTGAAATACTATCTCGATCTGCTTAACACACCAAGCTTCTTCGAGGCTAATATGGCCTTACTCTCTAAGTGACCGCGAAACTGGACTTCGCTTGATATATCGACCCCAAGGATTCCGATGCTGGCTGACGCAGTTAGGGAAGTGCTCCAAAGCGAGGTAATACGACCAATGACATCTTTTAACTAAATTACTATTAAACTACATTTCATTGACTGTAATTTCGTACAATAAGATATGAAAAGGGCTTGAATGCTGCATGATGATGATGTAATATGGTATGGTACGGTAATCAAAGGCGTGTTCTTTAAGCTGATGTAAATTTTCAGATAACTAATTGTAGTACAGCCTGTAAATAAAAAATATAAAGAATTTCATGTTTTGCTTAAGTTATTGTTGAGTGTAGTTGAGTGGTTAAATCGGCCCCTGAGACACAAAGAGGGGGAGCAAGGGGATTTCAAAATGATAAAACTTTGCTGAAAAGTTTTCCAAATTTTGATAAGCTGTATCTTTCATGTCAAAATCTACAAAAACTAACTACTAAAAAAGATCACCCTTGGGTGTGACTATTTGATATGGACCCGAGATCTGGTTTGTGACATATAGGTAAACAAAGTATTATTGAGAAGTTTTTTAATTACATCCGTTTTTTATGATTATTATTTTCACGTTTTGTACAAAATTTTATAAATTTATTTTATAATGAATAAAATCTAAACGTAGGTAAAATCTTAACAGCGTATTTGCGTTATTTGAGAAGGGTGTAATATAAGGCCGGGGTCGCCGGTCGTCCCGGTTGGACGCCAGTAATCACGTCGCGCCCTCACACCTCCTTTAGCCCTTAGTCCCTCATAGCGTTTTCCCTGTGTACCCAAAGCGTTCGCTCTCAGAATTTCAAGTATACGGATTTAGCGGTTGTTTTCTCTTCGATAGGAACTTATTCGAACTGATTAATTGTTGTATAGATAAAAGGGTACTTAGATCGATTTGTTGGTTATTGTAAAAGTCAACTTCGAGAATTCTCTCTGTCTTATGAAGTATTTATATGAAGGATTTTTTGTTTTTAATATTTATATGCATACAAAGCTTTTATACTTTTTAATTATTTTTTTCTGTTATAGTGGTATAAAAGAACTGGCGGATGTACTCTTTGTAGACATAAAAAGCAGAAAGGATCTTATATTTTGTTGTTGCTAATAATAATACATATATATATCTAATATTTATATAGGTACATATCTTCTTTCTTATAAAATCTAAAAAATATTTACATATAAATATATGTATTATTAATTTCGCACTTTGCTCAAGTGGATCTCACTTCGTCTTCAACGGAATACTCATAGTCACATTAAGCTCTATATTATAATATTATTTTCAATCCCTGTACTCCTCACTATCTGAAGGAACGTTTTACGTTCCTCAGGGACACATTATTAGTATTAGTATTAAAACTGACAGTATCTCCTCATTGGACCAGGTATTATGACCAATCTATCAGTAGTACGCCTATGGAATAATTTACCTTCCCATGTTAGACTTTCCCGATCGCTGGTCACATTTAAGAAAATGGTGAAAGAATATTACTTGGCTCCTAGTATATTTTTATTATATCTCAGTTATACCTTTTTGTCTAACTACTGCATTTATGGATCTATAAACCTATGGTATATATGTGTACGTATATGTATGTATTTATAGGTATGAAGTACCTAGTTGTAAATTTCATCCTTCCTAAATGAAATGCTTTTTTCTCTTTTATTTCTACACCTAAACTACCCGTATGTTCTTTTTCTGTCGGTCCTATAAGGTTGCCTGGCTAAAATTTCATTAGCGCTAAAGGCCGCCCATTGTACATTTCTTTCTTGTATGAATATTATATTTTTTTGTATAAAAGTGTACAATATAGTCTATTCTATTCTATTCTATATTAATTTCATTTTTTAAATTATAATACTTATGCTAAACTGCACCGACGATCAAAGTTTTAAATCAGCAAGTAGTGTCAATTATAGGTTTCTTAGTATACACTACCTACACTATCTGAAACTATACAAGCCCAGTTTTGTTACTAAGAATTTAAATGTGGCATATTTAAATGCACAAAGTATTCCGGCATTTACCCCCGATATGCTGTCTAACTTTAACTGTAAAGATATCCATTCTCATGTTTCTTCTGTAAGTTTTTATATTACATTTTATTTATCTAATTACAATTCTCATTACAATGATGTCACTTCTTATGTAATTGATTTCGAAAGCGAGGTGAGTCAACCTCATTCACCTGGTGAAACATACCGCAAACAGTGCCTTGCAACCGATTTCCTGTGAGGACGGCACTCACTCACAATCACGGTATTATTCCGGTTGAGTCGACCCATACTTACGTACCTAAGCATTGCTCCCCCAAGTCTAAATATATAACTTGCTTGACACTCGTGACATCGTGTTTGTTGAATTCTTGAATATACATAGATAATGTAGGTACGAATTAGATTTAGTACTGTTTACAAAACAAACCTTCCTGGAAAACCTTTCATTGGACATAAAATATTTTTAAAATTATGGACTCATATGAATCTATGAAATAAAATCAACATGGGCTTGGTGCAATTACTTGATAGTATCTCGTAAAACAATCAATTCAAAATAGTAATGACAGAGTAGTAGCAGTAGTAGCAGTAGTACTGCAAGTCTAGAATTAGCATATAGGTGCAATTTTATTGTTTTTTAGGTTTTAAGCACTTAGATAGGTACAGATATAACAAGTACCACCTACAATAGTGTTTATATAAAGTGTTCCAATATATAAAGTACGATGATAGGGCAGCCCAATAGAATCCTAAAATAGTTGATCGTTTATGACACTCTATCCTTGTTAAATAAAAGGTTAACGAGAAATACATGTTAAACAACATGAGCTCGATAGGAATTATACGTTTTTGTTGAGGATTTTTATTTTATATAGAGCGGCAGGGGTCGGGGGGGTAAGGGATTGATGCTTCATAACCGATTTTCTGTGAGGCCGTCGTATTACATTGGTCGGGCCGGCCCAAACGTGCCTAAACGTGGCTCTTAATGACAGGCAATATTTACAAATAATGTACTTATAACAACCTCAAAACAAAGGCTTTTAAATTGCAAATATTTGTTCCACCCCACAACAGTCATAAAGTAATAATTTGCCGCCACGCGTACAGTCGGCGGAGCCACGTGTTCTAAACATAATTCGCTTCAACTCAAGGGCCACGGCACGTGCTAATGCGTACGTATATTGCTTACAAAATGCTTTCACACGTATTATAAGAGGGCTATCTAATCCTTGAAAAGTAAATAAACTACTTAATTGTGACCCTTGATGTAAAGTAACTAACGCCTACGTACATACACCGATTAAATATTTGTGGGAGAGCATAATAGTTATATTGCGAATGAATAAAATCTGTAGGTCGTCCGAGATTTCTTTATCAAATGTCTACGGAAACAACTACGGGACAATCCTACTATAGCTAAACTGAATTGTGTACCTACTAGAGTGTGGGTCTTAAAGTTCACGCTAAGTTATTGGCTATGGAATGTAGTTAAAGGAGAAAAAAAAACAATACGTAATATGTTAATTTCTTTATTTAACACAATTCCTTTAGATTTTAGGCATTATCTACATTTCCCAGAAATTTTAAGCATACACATTCAAAACAGAACTGTGTGCATTGCTATTGCTTGTATGTCTTGCTATCTGTTTTTTCTCTAGTAGACCACGATTAAAAATTTACTAGTTTCGGTAGACCCCCTGGAGCTGTATTTCTACTATATTCTCAAAACTCATAAAAAAATTTGAAGATTAGACTTAACGATGGAAATTTGCGTTGCGGCTGAGGTCCGACCCTAAATTCGGAGTGGTAAAAACAATGAAAAAATTTCATACAAAAAAGTTTTGTAAGAAATAAGAAATAATCTCTCTGTGCTGTGATGTTCAATCTGCTCCTTTTTTTTGTTAATAAGTTCGTAATGATACTAAAACATTTTTAGACAAGGCATGAAGAGGGAAACGCTATCAAAAGTTTTCTCGCAATTTCCCATAGCTTAGGATCTTTTTCGTGTATTTCTACCTGCAACCAAAATGTTCGATAGCTTTCTTTTTAATGTTATGATATATGTAGACTCAGTTTATAAAATGGCTATGGTTACACACACTGCAATGAAAATAATTACTGTAACATTATAACATAAGAGAACCTATACAAAACGTGTCTACTCAGCTATGGCGTAGTACTCGCGTTGGGCTCGGCTCGGACATCGTTACCGCGCACGCGCGGCATTATACGGTGGCTTGCACCGTATTCATAGTTGTCCTACTGATATTTATAGTACGCGCGTTACTTCTTTAAATTTTACCTTTAGCTACTCATTGGTGTTAAGCTTGAATAGATCCTCTAGTAATATTACATTCACACTTCCGGTTCATGAAATGGATTTATTATCCATGGTGGTATTTCCATCTCCAGAATATCTGCTAATCTATTTTTAAAGTAATAATGCAGGGTATTTAAATGTTGAACGTATGTAGGTGTAAATATATTTATCAAGGCATACTACATACGCGAAAAAACATCCATCCTCATCACCTGGACGATTGGCACTCCACCACTGTGCGCTTCTCCAGAAGCTTATTGCCTCGCACAACCAGCCTATGGAACAAATTGTCGCCTGTAGTATTTCCGGACCGATACGACCTTCAAACCTTCAAGAAAAGAGCTTACACCCACTTAAAAGGCCGGCAACGCACTTGTGACTCTTGAGTTGCGGGTGTGCGGCGGCGGTAGTCACTTACCATCAGGTGACTCGTCTTTTTTTTTTTTTTTTTTTACGTGGGGAAATCCTCATGGACTATCCTCCGCCGGGGGCATCAGCGGAGGGGTGTGCCGGACTTGACCGGCTAAAACCACCACGGTGTTCCTTCCTCGCACCTGCTACCGAGGGCCGCGGGAACACGACATTCTTCCGCGGCCAGCAGGTGACCGTCCGGAGCGGACCCCATCTCGTTTTGAAGGGGGGAAAAAAAGCCACTCCCCCTTACCATCACTCCCTGAGGGAGGCGCGCGGAACACTACACACCTGCAACCTCGGACCTGCTAAACGATTTGGGCGGTGGACTGTACCCCACGTACACCGCCCTCGGGTCCTTTTACGGAGGCCGGAATTGGGCATTGTCGGCCCTTCTCCGACGTCCGGTGCGGCGTCTGCGGATGGGGAGGGTAGTCGTGTTTTCCCTCTCCCTTTCCGCAGCCTCCTTCTGTGTCATAACAGTTTCACAGAAGGTGACCACTGCATCCCATGACCTGTCGCTCCCGACCATGGCGCGCACAAGCGCTGTGAGCGAGAGGTCAGTTCCTATCTTTATTACTAAGGCACGGCGCGGCTCAACCCAAGCAGTACACTCTTTTACCGTATGCCGCGCCGTGTCTACCTCGCAGTTGACGCAGTGATGGCACCGGGCATCCGGCTCCCTGCGAATATCCCGCAGGTACTTCCCAAAACATCCGTGACCGGTAAGCACCTGCGTCACCCTATATGACAGGGAGCCGTGCTTCCGTTCGACCCAGTCGCTGAATACTGGCCGGATGGCCTCGATGGTGTTGAGGCCATATGACGGACGCAGTAGTCGCACCCGCCATTCCGCCATTAGGACCCCCCTCACTTCGTACCGACGCCTCTCGTACTCTCTAGGCGTCGGTTGGTGTCCTCTCTCTCGCGCCTCTTCACGCCACTGATGTAGCGAGGCGAGAGCCTTCGCCTCCAGGTCCCAGGGTAGTGATCCGGCCAGTAAGCACGCCGCTTCATAGGAGATCGTGCGGTATAGGACCGTGAAAAGCTATCGCCTCGGACTTTTCAAGGGCCACCTGTAGGCCGAGCCGCCGGATTCGATCTACAATTTGGGAGACTGCAGCCGCAGCAAGCAACGCTGCCTCACCATATGTCGCCCCCCAGGCCGTGACCAAAGTGTCGTCTGCGTAACAGGTGAGGTTCACGCCTGGGAGGAGAGCAGCCCTCAACACCCAGTCATATCCGATGTTCCACAGGTGTGGTCCTAGCACCGACCCCTGTGGAACACCGCAAGACATCTCTCGAAGACCAATACCATCCTTCCCCGCGTAGGTGACGCAACGCCCTGACAAGTAAGCCCCGACTATACGGCGGAGGTAAGAAGGCACCTGATGGTATCTTAGGGCCTCCATTATACATGACCAGGGTAGGGTGTTGAACGCGTTGGAGATATCTAACGAAACTGCAAGCAACACCCCGCCCCGGCAGACCGCTTCCTCCGCGAGAGTTCTCACGCGTTTAATCGCGCCAATAGTGGAGCGCCCACGCCGAAACCCAAACTGATGTTCATCCAGGTCCGGCCCAAACGTGGATAAGTGGCCGACAAGGCGGTTGGCAATGATCCTCTCAAAGAGTTTGGCCACCTCGTCGAGCAACACTATGGGCCGGTAGGCAGATGGTGAGTCCGCTGGGCGTCCCCCCTTTCGGAGCAGTACCAGCTTGCCGGTTTTCCAAATAGAAGGAAACCGGCCCTGCTCCAGACATGCTGTGAAGAGCTCTCTGAGTCGAGGCTCCAGCTCTTTAAGGGCAAGTATCATTGCGCGGCCGGGTATGCCATCAGGACCCGGAGCGGTTTTCTTCGCTCGGAGTCGTAACACCGCGACCCGAAGATCTGGCTGCGTCACCTCGGGGACACGTTCCTCCTCTCTAGTGTCTGCGACTATGGGTGGAGCCATCGTAGGAGGGATGTGCGCCGCTCGAGCGGGGAAGAGGGCTGTAACCACTTGTTCCAACAGCTGTGGCCGGAGACTCTCTGTTAGAGGCGCCCAAGGGCGAAGTTTGCCCCTTACCAGATGGTAAGGCCGCCCCCACGGATCCCGATCCAGAGTCTCCAGCAGCTCTTCTTTTCCGCTATCTTTGGCGACAACGATGGCTAGTCGCAGAGCTTGCTTGGCCTGGCGGTAAGCCTCGTACCGTTCCTCCTCTTCTTCGAGAATACGTCGACGTCGCCTCCTATACCGGGTGTACTGCCGGCGCACCGCCACGCATTCATCGCGAAGCTGGGCGATTTCATTTGACCACCAGTACACCTGGTGCCTCTTGTGGTGGGATCGGATGCGGGGCATAGCTGCATCGCAGATGCTAGCCATCGCCGATCCAAACCATTGCGCTTCCTCCTCAACGTCGACTTCTCTCTCCGATAGGGAATTACGGATCCAGGCCGCAACAATGGCGGCTTCCTCCAGGACCTCTCTGTCCAGTTGTTTAAGGGCCCATCGTGGGCTGTTGGGCCTCGAAGATGCGGTAGTTGGACTACCTGCGGTCAGAGGCGAGACATCGAACCGGATGTAGCGGTGATCCGATAGTGTCTCCACCCTATCCTCCACCGTCCAACCTTGTACTCGGCATGCTAGGGCAGGGCTTGCGAACGTTATGTCCACAATGGACTCCCCCAGCCGTCGCACGCACGTGCCAACCGAACCTCGGTTTAGAACAGAGAGGCCTGTGGTCAGTGCCCACTCCTCCAGAACGTAACCCCGACGATCTGTGATGCGGGAACCCCATGCCGCAGACTTTGCATTGAAGTCCCCTAACACCAAGGCTTGTCGAGGATTACACCGACCAACAACGGCACCCAAGTTAGTGAGGAAGCCGTCAAATTCGGCAAGGCTCCTGTTGGGTGAAAAGTAAACCCCAATAACGTAGATGTCGTCCAGGAGGGCGGCCACCCATCCGTTTCCCCTGGACACGTTCTCAGGAACCCCGCCAATTATGGCCACCAGGCCGTCATTGTCCCCAATCCAGTTACCCCTGGGGGGGATGTAATATGGCTCCGCCACGACCGCCACATTGATCGACCACTGTACAATAGTCTGGAGTAATAGATCCTGTGCTCTGGCACAGTGGTTGATGTTCCCTTGAAGGAAATGGATAGCCATACCTAGTGGCATTCCATTTCCTCTGCCGCCTCATCCCGGCAACAATTTGTGCCGGAGAACTACCAGGGTGCCCTGCAGCCGTAGCGTTTTTGGCACTCTTGGACCCAGACCCACTCTTGCCTTTTTTGGTGGCAAAGGCGGAGCAGGCCTTCGCGCCAATTCTATGCCCTGCGGGCTTTTCTGCGGCGTGGCACAGGTTGCAGTGTGGCTCCGCGGTGCATCCTCCGGCTTTGTGACCGTGCCGACCGCAGCGGTAGCACTCATCACTGCGGTCTGTGTCGGAAGTGCAGAGGGCCCTTACGTGACCCTCTTGTAGGCATCTAAAGCACCTCATGGCTCTGGGTTGCAAAAGTTTCACATGCGCTGCTACCCATCCCACGAGTATTCGGCCGCTTTCTGCCAATTTTTTTGCAGCGGTAATAGGGCATCTTACCCAAGCTGTACCCAGGCCAGTTGTGTCTCGGCGGATCTCACCCACTCTAATTTGGTCGCCATGACACTGACAGTCATGAACTATAGCCGCCGTGATTTCGTCTTTCATTACTGAGTCATCCAGCCCACCTATGCGCACCTCCGCGCTCTTGGTAGGTCTGGTGACCCGTATGTCCTCCTCAGTTATGGACTCACGAATTTTGGCCAATGCGTCCGCCGTCAGCCCGCTGGTGGCACCAGGGATCTCTAAAATCATTGCACAATACACCATTGGCCGCACGTTTAAATTTTAATCCTTGGAAACCCTGGATGCCCACGGTGGCAATGTCCACCTTGTCCTTTGCCTCTCTCAATATAGAGGCATATGTCACTCCTCTTTTTGCAGCCTCCGGTGTCATTGTGATTACCACAGCTGTCGACTTCGGGGGGCGAAGTTTACGGGCCTTGGCCTGGGCCTGTCCTCCTATTTGGGAGCCCTTTTTCTTCCCCTTCTCCTTTTTTTTTTCTTCTGGACTAATTTCCAGGACCCTGGCTTTCTAGCCGTAGACGACTGGCTAGGGGTTGCAATAGCTGCTGATGCCGTAGTTGTGGGAGCCATAGTAGAAGCGACTGTAGGCTTCACAGTTGCGGTTGTGCCAGTTGTGGCTTTAGGAGCCGTCTTTTTTCAGGCCGAGAGCCCGGTTCAGGCACCTCTCGTTCTCCCCGCCTATTAATTTCGGCTCTGATAGCGGCAAGCTCCTCACGCAAAACTTGTATGTCCTGCTTGAGCCGGGTGCTCTCCCTTTGACGGATTCCGTACTCCTCTGCGGCTTCCCCGATAGCCACTGCTGCATCCTGGAGGGCCTTGATGGTCGTACCCTTCAGATGCTTATTGGTTTCGGCGACATTCAGAATGGTCGCTGCATTCCTCCTGAGTCTCTGCTCTAGAGCATCTGTCGGGTCAACAGCCACTGACACCTGTTGCGCAGTCATAGCTCGGGTGCAAAGGTTACTCGCCACCTGTTCTTTCTTTTTCCTCACAGCGGTCTCCAGCTCTTTCTTGGCCTTATAAAGGCCAACATACTTCCCCGTCGTAGGGGGCCGACCTCTGCCACGCTTGGCGGTAGCAGCCTCATCCGGGGCTTCATTCTCGCTCGAGGTTGAACCTGACCTTGCACCATCGCTATTCCTCAAAAAATTTGAGGAATTAGCGGCACTATTTGGCTCACTGCTATTTTCCACCTGCATCGAGCGGGGGGAGTCACTTTCTTCATCCTTACTCGGTTTTGGAGTATTGGGGCGAGCAGATCCCTTCAAAAAGCGACCCTTCGCATCACGTGAAAGCGCTATCGCTCCACCACGTCCCCGCCGTGCCCTTGGTACTTTAGTGACCGTTTGACTAGCCATCCTTTTGCTCTCCTCATCTGAGGAAGAGTCCAGTACGTCAGCGCTGCCCGAAGATTCGGGCTTCTGGCGCTTTTGTCTTATAACATCCCCGCAGGGACGTGCACCGCTGCTCCCCTCGGAAAACGAGAGGTTGACAGCCACTCCTTTCTTCATGGACTTATCGCCCATCTCCTTTGTTTTGTTTTTGTTTTGTTTTTCAATATTATTTTCCATATTGAGTCCCACGAGTACAACGGAATTATACGTCGACCCGGGCAGAGCCGTAAGTACCCGAGCAAGTGTAAATTTGTTTCCCAACTAGGGGGTCAACAGGTACCCTGGCTGGGGGTGCGCTCGTGACTGAGTCCCCTCTGAGGTGAGAAGCATAATCTGTCAGCCATTCATCCCGTCGCCGCACACCAAAACTTGAGATTCAGATAATTTTTTATAGAGGTTTATTCCTCGCAGTCCAGGCAGTTAAGCCAAGACCCTCGGTCCCAGTGCCGAAATTATGAGCCATGACCATAACACGACATTCCTACTGGGATTGCGATTTGACCGCGAAGGCAGCAAGGGACTAGTTCCCGCACTGCCTGCTCGGAGGCAGGGTAAGTGCAAACCGAGCTCGCCTCAAACTTCTCCCCTCTAGAGAAGCCTCATGCTCATCCATCACGCATTCTGCTAAATCAGAGGGACGCATGGAGAGCGACAGGTCATCCAAAGAGTGGATGTCCCGCTCCGCACGATAGTCCAGGATGGACTTCGTCGGGTATCCCTCTTGGTCTGGTCTCTCCCTCTGAACCTATCCGGCATGAGTAACTCTACCGGCAAAGCTCCAGAGATCATCAAAACACACAAGCCCCCCTACGACGACAACGTGGGGATACGTTCGGGGTTAAATGTTGAACGTATGTAGGTGTAAATATATTTATCAAGGCATACTACATACGCGAAAAAACATCCATCCTCATCACCTGGACGATTGGCACTCCACCACTGTGCGCTTCTCCAGAAGCTTATTGCCTCGCACAACCAGCCTATGGAACAAATTGTCGCCTGCCGTATTTCCGGACCGATAAGACCTTCAAACGTTCAAGAAAAGAGCGTACTCCTTTCTAAAGGGCCGGCAACGCACTTGACACTCTTGAATTGCGGGTGTCCATGGGCGGCGGTAGTCACTTACCTACAGGTGACCCGTCTGCTCGTTTGCCCCCTATCACATAAAAAATAAAGATCTGTGACAAGTTTGGAAACTATGAGAATTCGCGCCGACTAATATTTTGCTTCATAAATTTCAATTTTATAAAACAAGCTGAAATTACACCCTTTGCTTTTATTAAATTTAGGTTGTCCTCTTGTAATTGCACGTTAATGTCATAATTTTATTTGAACAGATACTGATGTTAAATATGTGATGTCATATTTTATTTTGATTAGGTTTTCATATAAATCTGGATCTTTACTTTTCAGTAACTCTAAAACTAATTTAAAAAGTAAGTGAAATCTTATTAAAATGCACATGAAATACACATTCACATAGAAAGAGAAATAAAATATGGAATCCCACAAGGTAGTTTACTGGAGCTATTGTTGTTTAATTTGTATATTAAAGCTACCGAACACCCAATGACACTTTTCGCGGACAGCACTGTGACTATATCTTGTATTGACCGGGAAACATATGAGAATTACATCAATAATTCATTAAATTCTATCATTATATAAATTGGTTAAATGCTAATAATTTGATAATTAACTTGAATGAGACAAAGATTAAGAATTCACTTCAGACAACGTACACATAAAATTGAAAACCTGAATATTAATTTTAATAATACTAATATAATTGAAATACAAAGTTTCTTGGATTAGTGATTGACAGTAGGTTGAACTGGAGACCTCAAATGGACGCGCTTAGCAAAAAACTAAGTAGCGCTGAATATGCTCTTAGACAACTTGCACCAGTTAGTACCACAACTCTAATTACTGCGTATTATGGATAAGTGGAATCAATTAATAGGTATGAAATTATGTTTTGGAGAAATAGTACGGATAATGATATAGCATTTCGGGCCCAGAAAATGTGCATTCGATCGATGTTTAAACTGGAAATAACAGAGAGTTGCAAACCGTATTTTATAAAACACAAGATATTGACATTACCTTCTTTATACATTTTGGAAACGGTAATGTTCATTATGGCAAATTCTAATCGGTTTCAGCGTTTGTCTGATTTTGTCCATAGGAATAGACGTGACAATTCCAAACTCTACCTTAGAAAAAGTATATTCTTTATGGCTTTGACTATCTATAATAAACTACCAAAATCATGGAAGTTACCGAGTACTTCTATTATAAAAGTAAGAAATTTATATAAAAATAAGAAAACAAAAAAATATAATATAAAAATAAGAAAACTAAGAAATTTATAACTGAAAGGGCTTACTATGATATATCCGAATTTAGGAAAGAGGACGGTTTTTTTCGTTTCTGAAGTGATGATAATGATGATGTGAACCTAATGATGTGACAGGTTCCTCATTAGACGAGTATAAAGTCGGTGTTAATGCAGCTGACCTTGAGAATGGGTCACTGAAAATATGCAAGTGTCTTTGGCGGTTAAGGGATGGATTTGTGAAGGTTAAAAAAAGCAAACCAATTTTGTAAAGTTTTTAAAGTTTAAAAAGTTAGCTTTTTGAGAAAAGCATTTTAAAAATAATATAATAAAAATAAAAAAAAAATATCTTTTGGGCGATTCCACTCATAATGAACTAACATTTAAAGTCCAAAAGAAATGTATCAAAGCCATATAAAATTTACAGATAGTTGTCAACCAATTTTTCGGTCTCTAAAATTGCTGACACTTCCGTGTCTATATAACTATAAAGCAGTACTATTTGTAAAAAGTAACTAAAATCTATTTGTAAAGGTAAATAGACCAAGTCGTCAGAATATGATGTGTTTGGTTACAACAAATTGCCACAAAAATTACGAGTTGAAAATAATATAGATATATAATCATAAACATGTAGAATTATTATTTTCAGACAAGATTTATTACAGCATTACTGATTACCTTAATAATAAAGATATGAAAAAATTATGATAAGTGTTTAAAAACGTCACACTGTATCGTTAAGTTTGAGATGAGATTTGGAATATTGTACACCGTCTAGTATGGTATGTCACAGAGCTCTGTACTTTAGAATTAAGATCCCTCTTATAATACTATGTATACCTGTGATGACAATAAACTATCTGAATCTGAATCTGAATCGAAATCTGAATTCTAAATACGTCATTGTATTTTATTCATCAATGCGTATTATAAGTAATTTAGGTATTGCCCAAACCTGGCTACTTTCCTGAGCATATGAAATTTCTTTCGTAAGTTACAATATGATGTTACTAACAGGTTGTAATCGTCTCAAAATGCTGGGTACCATGTATTCTTGGTACATTTGAAATCAATAAATGCTTCACGTTGAACAATTCTGTAAAGTAATTACTTAACTTAAAACCGTAGGCTAGGCGATACTGGATTTTAATATTATATTGTAGCTATAATGTTCATTGCAACTTTATTTGAAAAAAAAAATAACGGTTTTACTTGTGTAAAATAGTTTTTGCTGCACAAAAGGATTAAATTGAATTTATGGTATTAAGTGAAAATAAAATAATATTATAATAAATCATCTTACTATATCCTATTTACAAATAAGTGGAACTAATGTAACGAGCGACTCGTATATCTAACTACTATTAAAAATATTGTTAGACACTTAAAGTTCGAAACTTTATATCCCTATTATGACATGATGATATAAAACAAGAAAATAAAAAAGAAACAAGGATATTAACTAGAAAATTAACTTTATTTATAAATAGCAAGTAATTAAAAAATAAATACTTATATAAATATATATTTCGTTAAATTTTATGCTAAATTTATAACTAATACAACTTAATACTTTGATGAGTTTTCTGGTGGCTAACCATTTTCAAACTTGTTCCGGAACGTAACATGAAAATGTCAAAATAATCACAACAAGTGTGCGCACTTAACCTCAAATAACAAGGAAGTATTTGAAATTCGTTAATAGTTCAGTGAAGACTTTCACAATGGATGATTTACAACTGAATATATCAGTCCTGAAGAAGGTGTGATCTTTTTTATGTTCTATTCCCTTTATAATAATCGGAGTAACCCGTATTTCTGTAATAACTTCTTGTTTATGTTTAGGATAAGAAAAAAGTAAAAGCTGTTGAGAAGAATGCATCAGAATATAAATTTGTATCCAATCCAAAGTTTACTGGAACGACAATAGCCAGGAAAAGACCCCAAAACTTAGCGCATAAGAATATATCAGTGGTAAACAATGCTCATGGTCCGCCTGCTAAGATGACTAAAGTTTCAGACCATACTCAAAATAAATCTGACGATTTAGGCTCTAAACTACGAGACCTTAGTGAAAATAAGGGAAAATTTCAAGGCAAGAATTACCAGGACCTAAGTGACAACCTTCAATTAAAACAGAAGCCTAGGAGTGGAGGTTGGATATCTTCATTATTTAAAAACAATCCACAAGTTCCTCGCATTGGCCAGCGAGCTGTAAAGCCTATCGTTGAGAAAGTGTTTGCTGGTCACACTTTTTCTGATCTTGATATACATCCACACAGTGTAGCAAATTTGCAACAAAACCTAGGCTTAAAGGAACTTATGACTGTGCAGCAAAATGCTGTACCCATTATACTACAAGGTCGGGATGTTCTTATCAGGTAAATAATTGTTATTCTATTTCATATAACACACATTTTGTGAGAGCTTTAAATAAATGCACACACTCCTAACTGTTACTAACTGTTTAATTTGATAAAGCTAATTGTTGTTATGTGCATTACTAATAACCTTTTATTTAAAAAAAAGTTTAAAATTTAAAATTACAAATCTATTCTATTGAAATAAGTGAAAATGAAGAGCCTTAGTCCCTTTAAGGTAAATATTGTTGTTATCATACCTCAGCATGTTATTAATATGCTAACCTAGTAGGTTTATTTATTTATTTAGGTATACCAACAGCATACAAAGCATTATTATAGCGAGGAATAATAATCTTTTCTGATATGCATGCCCATTACAGGTACACACAACATAAACCCTGAGATAAAAAAATTATGAACAGTATAAATTTGCACTCATATTGCTGCAATAGGGAATGGAGATGTATGTTGAGATTGAGGTAGTAGGCTATTACATAATTCTCACTACCATTATAAATATTATAATAACTTGGGTTTTTAATATTATAGAGTAAAGTTGCATACTAAGTAGTGCAAAAGACAACTAGATACAGGCTGTTTTGCATTAATAGCATTAAAAAAAAAAACTCAAGTTAATTAGATGGATTTTCTTAATTACTTAGGATAATATAAAAAAAAGGATACCTTTTTAAAGAAGTGTATGTTGGTATATAACTGGTCTTCATATACAATGTTTGGTTTCACTCCTTTTTTTTTCTAGGTCTCAGACCGGTTCTGGTAAAACCCTAGCATATGCACTCCCAATCATAGAGGGTCTGCAAGCAATAAGGCCAAAAATAAACAGACATGATGGTATCAGAGTAATTGTAGTTGTACCTACCAGGGAACTAGCAGTGCAGACATATGAACTCTTCGTAAAATTGGTTAAGGTATGTCTTACTGTATACTAATACCACAATAAAGTTTAAAGTAGTCATCATCATAACTGCCACCATATTAAGTAAATTTTGTTTAAGTTCTATCCTCACATAAGATATAATTACAACTATTGTTAATATATCGTTTTTCTAAGCCTAGTTGTACTTAGGTCAACTGCATGTTTTGTAGAATCAGATACAGTGATATTATATAAGGATATCTTTAAAATTTTATTCAACTTATTTTATAAATGACAGTATACCTGATGACACTTGTGGTGGCAATACTATTGATTTATACTATGACAATAATATATCTCTAATGATTTGAAACCTTATCCATTAGCAGATGTTGACCTCAAGTGTGGCAGTATGTAATAGGTGACAAGCTTTTGAAATCTTCAGCTGAGCTTGTGTAGGTCAATAAGTTGAAATATTTAATATTTTATGACTCCGCTAAGTCTCTACTAGGTTATGACTCACATGCATACTACTATCAGTTTTATTAATTTTTTTTAACACTAGAAAGACTGAAACTTCGTGTATACCTATATTGACCAAAAGCAGTCAAAATGACTCCATTGTGAAAGTATAACTAATTTGTAAAGAAATTTGTTTAATATTTTTTATTGTTTATATTATTTACAGTTACATAACAAGTTATTAGTAAATATTAACAATAACAATCAACTTCACTTGGAAAAAAAATCTTTATTATTTGTACATTTTATGCAAATGAAAGTGGAAATCTTTCTATGTGTAAATTGTCTGCAAACATATTTTTGATATTTTTTATATATATTATTTGTTTTATTGTTGTGGCAAAGTCATACTTGACAAATTTTGCGTTTTTTAGAATGGGTTTTATTTGATGATGTTGCAGTTGATCTTTGTGGGTCTTCATGTTCTGATGAATTTTTTCTGTCTTGCAGCTTGAAAGCTGTTCTGCTAATTAAAACAAGAACTCTATTTGTTGTATTTGTATTCCTGTTATTTCTTTGTAAAGTATCCAAGCATTTATAGCAGCCAAATCTAAAATATTGAAAAATACTTGCAGGGGCCATCTACAAGAACTAGTCTTTGTTGTATATTTTCTGGCCATTTGATCTGACATATTAACACCTAATTTTGTGCTGTTATAAAATTGAATAGATTCCAGTTACATTTTTTTATTACTTTTATCAATTTTCACAAATTTCTGCTTAGAACATAGAATAGCAACTCTTTTATTTGGTTTGCTTTTATATATTGTAAGAACAAAATTCTCGGATCTATATAGCAAAGTAGAAAAACGAAAGTCTTTCTTTTGTTTGGCTACTTTGGGTAGTTCTCTTTTAATTCCTGTAATAGTTCTAGAGTTGTTTTTTTGGCCAGTTATTTTGTCGCGAATGACATGCTAGTGAAGAAGTTATCTGTCGTGATATTTCTTCCACAGCTTGTATATGGCTTGATAAGTTTCAGAACAATGTGTTGACTGAGAAGCATTGACGATGGTCGTTGTTCATCTTTCCCCAAATAGGAAGGAATAGGAAAACTATACAAATTTGTTGGATTTATTGAACATATACTGTGTTAACCTGTACCTGGCTTTTGAGGGAAATAATCAACTGTTACATTTTACCCTGGTTGATAGAAAGGTTGACTATTTTCAATGAACTTGTCCCATATTTCCGAAACCACGCAAATTTATTTGTTTGTAGGCGCCTACTTCTTTCGGTTCTTTTGTTAAAACGAATAAATCGTAGGATTTGCTTGAACTTTTCTCTGACCACAGTTTTTCTAAAACAAAAATGACAACCGAGTTGTTTATGGTCAACAAAGGGGTTTGTTGACCATAAATAACTCGTTTTTTTTTTTGCCTCGTAGGCTCCGCGAGCATATAAAATGCCAATAAATGCACGTATTTACGGCACTGATGTTGTCCAATCGTTCCTCAAAATTCAGCGACCTTCTTCTTCTGAGCACTTTTTATTTATTTTTATTTTATTTTTTAAGGTTCGCCGACAGTTGTTACAGATAAGAACATACAAGTAATTATGTCTTAAGTCTAACTGCACAACCAATTATAGGCAAACACCACATGCAAGATGTTCATTGTATCAACAACTGTTATATAATTTTAAAGACTTATTTTTATCTACTTAAATTCTTAAATTGTACTAAAATTCTATGTGTTATATTAAATACTAGGTAATTACTATTTATCACATTTTTATACATTTGACGTGTCTGACTAACGTTGATACTGAATCAGAGTGGATGTCAACGAGGTCGCTGTATTCGTTTATAAGTTTGCACATGCGGGGTATAGGCGAATATACACCAAACACTGTATGGCGAAAAGGTGGAGCTAGGGGGGTTATAGGGTTGCGAGGTGGTCTACGGGGTACTCTGAAATTGGATTTATTTAGTATTTGGGGGCAGTCAATGTTGTTATTGAGCAGTTTATACGCGAATCTCAAATTCAAGAGCTCCCTTCGGGCTTCCAAGGTATCCATTCTGTAGTAGCCTAGTTTATCGAGGTAGGAGAGATATTTGAACTGCCTTCCCTTTGAGTACCCTAAGTGTCGTATAAACCTTTTTTGGACTCGTTCTATTCTCAGCGAGTGAGTTGCATAGTGAGGTCTCCATACTACACTGCAGTATTCGAGGATGCTTCTTATAAGACTGATGTAAAGAACTAATTTAGTTTGTGGGCTTTGACCGATACGTTACATACGTTGGCATCGACCGATTATGTTCTTAATATGTGGTATAAAATCAGAATGTCAGTTTAGCATCCAAGATAACTGCCAGATCTCGTACGACATCTACCTCGCGTAAGGTAACTCCGTTTATTTGGTACGACGATTTTATTGCATTGACTTTCCTGGTGAATTTTATGTGGTTACATTTCGAACTATTCAACGAGATTTGATTGCGATAACACCATACAGATAATCGGTCGATATCTTTCTGCATTAGGTTTACGTCCTGTTGAGACCTTATGACTGTTGAGATTTGTCGTCTGTAAGTCGTCTGCAAAAAGAAATATGCTAGTATTATGAAAGCATGATGTCACATCGTTTATATATACGTTGACTAATACTGGGCCCAGGTTCTCACCTGGGCCCAGTATTAGCCTTGCGGGACGCCTGAGGCAATTGCATACTTGTTTGACTGGAACCAAATGACAACTACATAAAACTCCCGACCATCTAGATAAGAAACAAACCACTTTAGTAGATTACAATACGTTTAAAGTTTTTTAACTAGCAGTTCTTGTGAAACCTTATCAAACGCCCTGCTAAAATCCATGTAAACAGCGTCAACCTGCATACCTTCGTCCATGGCTTCGGATGAGGCTTCAACAAACGACACCAGATTTGTACTTGTGGACCTGTTCTTTACAAAGCCGTGCTGATGGTCGCTTAAGAACTTGTCAAAATAGCGTTGAATAAGTGGACAAATCAACGATTCCAATATTTTACCGAAAATAGAGAGAATAGATATATGTCTATAGTTCTTTACGTCGCTAGAGTTTCCACTCTTGTAGACCGGTACTACTTTCGCTAGTTTCCACTCTTTAGGGAATTCACCAGATCGGATTGAGGTGTTATATATCTTCGCCAATGGAACAACTAGACTAGGTGCACATTTGGCAATAAACAATGGCGGTATTTCATCGGGGCCTGCCCCCTTAGTAATATCAAGGCTTATTAGTTTTTTTTCAACATCTTCATATTTTATATCCACGTAAGCTATGCTGTCCGACTGTGTGGCTATTGTTTCCAAGTATTCGGAGGCAAAATAGTTTTGAATCGGGAGTCATCATTATAAATGCTGCTATAATTTGATGATGATGTATTCGAAGAGAAGAATTCCATTCGAAGATGTTATCGGTCCATTTGTCATTGATGCTGGGTATGAACTTTCTCCGCCACGTTTATTCTTAACATATGACCAAAAATTTTTAGGACATATCACAATAGATTTTTCTGTACTCTTAATGTAAGTATTTTAGCACTCTTTTGCATAATTATCACATCGTTTAGAAATTAATCTTAGCGAAATTCTCTTTATATGTTTGATAATATAGTTATCTATTATCAACGAGAATGCACTGATAAGATTACCTGCCATGATGTTCCGTTGGCCCTTTCATTCCCTTGAAAATACAAGTAGATGGTAACCTTCCAGGTATACCACCTACGTCAAATTTTGACCACACGGTACCATCGGCAGCTGTTTCGGTCTCCTGAAAGGTGGTTTTAGTTTTATCATCAGAGTCTGAACTACTTAGCACCCTACACCTTTTCCTGAGCATATTCTTATTATTGTCACTTTAATTTTCATTTTCATTGGTGATCGACTCTTCATCGCTATCTTCAGTGTCAGATGTTTCACTTTGAATATGATCCGTTTCATCTTCAGATGGTAGTTCAGAATTTGTTGCATCTAATTCTATATCAGAGCACTCTTCACTTATGTTCGTTAGCTTTTTCAATAACTTACTTCTTTTAGACATTTCTTTTATGAATTTAGGACGCAAACGAAATAAAATAAACTTGTTAGAACAAGTATCACTGCATAAAGATTCAAATAACAAGTACTACTTTAGCTTATTGCGCAACTGCAACTTATCAAGTATACGTGTATGTTGTATCGTGTATGGTGTATGTTGTTATCACGTAACGGTAATCGAAAAAAAAATGAATACTGTCATTTGAATACATAACCGAACTGTTTATATAAGAAATTTACTCAATTCGATAAAAGAGTCACTTGATTATTTAAAATTCCGCAAGCAGTCAAAATGACTGCTTTAGGGCAATATAGGTATAACACGTATATACATATATACCGGAAATGAAGAAGGGGGGCGGTTATTACAATTATTAATAAACGGATCTATATGTTTTACAAAATGTAACAAAACTCTAAGAAGTTGTTTTTTTAATTTAAATTAAAAATCAGTCAAAATGAATACCTTGGGCAACCTTGTGTTAAGTACTTGACGTACTTGTCTCAATTTCTTTATTTCATAAAATTACTTAACAGTTTCTTGGAAATCATCGTGTTTTAAAAAAATATCTTAAATAATAGAGATTAAACCTACAACTATAGCTTCCTTTGTCAAATGGAAAATTAAGATTTAAAATATTAGATAATTACGTAGCTGCCGGTGTTGGTCAGTAACCACCCATCTCCATATGGGTAAGCCTTCTTAGAAGAAATTGGGCAAATAAAAAGGTCAAAGGCCACTCTTTTCAATCCTCAGATTCCAACTTGCAATGGATAAGGTCTGCATATATTATAGTTTTGTAATATCATAGAAATTTACTTACTATTTCACAATAAATAATTTCTTGTATAATATATCAACTCTAGTCTTAATATAGACATTTCTGATAACAAATTTTTCTTCTAGCCTTTTACATGGATAGTACCGGGTTTGTTGAGTGGAGGTCAAAAAAGGAAAGCGGAGAAGGCGCGATTAAGAAAGGGCCTTAGCATATTAGTAGGAACACCTGGTCGCATCAATGATCATTTGCGACATACCCAATCATTAAATTTTGCTAAAACTGGGTAAGTACTATCAAAAAAACGGAAAAATTATAAACTGACACCAAATGATTTGTTCAAGAACATACATATGGTCTATTTATATATGTATATAATGAAAGCGTTCATGCACTTAACTTCAAAAATATTAATCTAAGGTTATCCCTTGTCCTGATAATTTTGAGGTAAGCTTTGTAATAGGTAAGTATTAAACAAAACTTTTTTTAGTTGTTTAGTTTTGGATGAAGCGGATCGCTTATTAGACATGGGTTATGAAAAAGATGTAGCAGCTATAGTAAAGGCCATTGAAGATCACAAGAAAGCTGCAACATACGATCCTATGGCTATGATCAAGCAGAATATAGTAAAAAAGATTGATGATGAAGTTAAAGTCTCAAATGAAGATGAAGACATTGGAAAAATAACTGATATAAAACACAATCTGACAGAAGTGTTTTTGTCAAAAGAAAATCAAACGATTCTACTCTCAGCTACACTTACAAAGGTAATGTTTATATTTTTCTTTACTAAATCGCGAATACTATAAACTTACAATACTGTTTTGATATTGTTATTGTGTACTAATATATAGACCATTCATTATTTATAGGCAGTAGAAAATTTAGCTGGAATTACATTGGTAAACCCAGTATTTGTAGATACTTCTGAGGGTAAAGCAGTGATTGCAGATTCATTGAAAGCTAACCAATGCAACGAACCACCAAAAAAAGAAAATACGAAAAATAAGCCTGCAGTTAAAGTACCAGAAAAAACGAAAATAGTCGCAGATGATAAAGAAAATGACTCAGATGAAGAAAAACCGGTGAAAGTGAAAAGGGGTAAGTGAAAACATTGCCTAAAATTGTATAGCAGAATATTAAAATTAACTTTCCACAAAACATTATTTACCTTTATCTCTGTGAATCTAGGTTTAAAAGCATTCACTGGTCTAAATCATCCCGAGTTACTCCAAATAGTGGATGTTAAACAAGTAACTTCTACAAACGATAATATTCAAAATTCAGTGGAAGAAGAAAGTGACAGTGATTCGGACTATGAATACTTTAAAGTCCAAAAACAACTAGCATCGAAAGCAAAAGTAAACAAAAATTCTGAAGATGACAGCAGTGATGAGGAGATTGAAGAAACTAAACCGGCTTTGGAGGTCAATACCTTTGCGGAAGCCGTGAAAACAGCAGTTGGTGAAGATGAACTAGTTCTACCCGCGACTGTGAATCAAACATTCCTTATTGTGCCCATGAAGCTGCGTCTGGTAACCCTATGCTCATTAATAGTTGAACATTGTGTCATTAACAAGAAAGGTGGAAAAATGATAGTTTTCATGGCTACTTTAGAAATGGTGGACTTCCATTCAGAACTAATAGAAAGGGTGCTAACTGGAAAAGAAGTTAAAGTTAAGAAGAAGAAACTAGAGAATGGTAAGGCAAAGAAAAGAAAAGCGAATGAAGATAGTGCTGAGGTAAATATATAAAACTTTAAACATAAAATGTTTAAATTGTTACTTTTGAATTTAAGAAAGTGTTTATGTTCCATAGGATGCAGCATCATCCGAAGAAGAAACAGATGAATTCCAAGTAGATTATGAGGAACCTTCCGAAGGAGGATTGATTGCAGTAGATATAGAAATGTTCAGTCTTCACGGGTCTATGCCACATGAGCAGAGAATGGAAGTTTTCAAACAATTCCGTGCTGCTAAAAGCGGTGTTCTCATTTGCACGGTAAGCTGTATGAAATAACATATATCCATAGACATAGGTACACATCTTTTTTTTTTCTTTTTATTATATTTTCGTATCAATACTTATAAAGCCAAACTTAATGCTATGTATTTATATGTATATTTACATTTTTTTAATGATATAGTTGGACAAACGAACAGGATAGAAGAAGGGAAAAGAGAAGAGGGGGGATGAGGATCGTAATGAGATGAGGAGAGGGGAAAGAGAACAGGAGGAGTTGGGCCTCCGGTACCCTCACTCACTTTGCAATACATTGTTTGTCTACCGGTTTTCTGTGAGGCCGTGGTTATACTCCGGCCGAGCCGGCCCATTCGTGCCTAAGCATGGCTCTCCCACGGTGAAAAGTTAATTATTATTCCGATTCATTGCTAAAGCCTCCTCCTATTAGTTACATTGTAGTTTAACGTTCAAAGTTAGTCTTAATAAATTTTGTCATAGAGCTTAGTTTCGGATGTCTACTAAAAATGGGCAAATGCTGACCAATATGTCCACGCTGTTCTTCCCGCCGTGACAGAGACACCTGGCATAACGTGATCATCATAAAAATAGATATTCGACATGCCCGATCCGGTGCAATACGCATGCAATATACATCGTTTTTGTGTTTGGCGAGATTTTGAAACCTTTAGTCTCTTCGAATAATCTCGTATCACGCGCAGTAGGTGTTAGGAAATTAGGTGTTTATATTATTATTCCCTAACAATAGCTTTAAACAAGACTTTTAAAGCATTTTACTGCATTTTTACTTTTATATACATACATACGCTCCTGCCCGTATCCCTATAGGGGTAGGTATATTAAACGTACACATTTTGCCAATTACAAATTGGTCCCACTAATGTAATAGGGGCCAAGCCTATAGCCGTCAACCAGGATTTGTATGACTCTATGTATAGTGTCTGATTGGGAACAGTTGGATTTGAAGAGATAGGTTATTCTACTCCAGCGTGAATCACATGGATCAGTTGGACTTTTATATTATATATTTTCAAATATTAGACGTTTTTTATATAGTAAATTGCAAACTAAAATATTTTTAAAGTTGAGAATGAAAAGTCTGTTGTGACTCTACAACAGGTTTTCAATTTATTTTTATCGAAAAAGGCGCTACCAGATTAATCAAAGTGTTCTCCGCACAACAGCGTGGCGCATAGCGGCCTGCTCGGCCTTTGTCGTCGACGCGGTGCCTATTAGCTGATCATTCATCTAGCTTCTCTGTCGGCTCCCATCGCATACACGTCGATTACGTACAATTATATGTGTTTATTACATCTATCATCATCTCCGACACGTAACGTATTGTACCGATACGTGTTACGCTAGAGATTCTAATTACACTTTGTTGTGTGAAATAGTTCATTTCTGTCACACATAGATTTATTAGATACTAGATAATGGTCGTAAATTCGTTGTCTACGTAACTAGTTAAACACTTCTTTCCTTTTATTTTAGGTAAACCACTTGTCTTACTAGGTTTTTTTGACAATTTGCCATTTTCGTTTAAATATCAACAGTTAACAAACTTACCTATTGTGAAGAATAGGGTTTCTTAGTAATTAGATAAAGGTTAACGCTCAGTCTCTTTTTACAAATGCCTGGCCTTTAGAAGTCCTGCATCTGAATAACTACTAATTGCAATAATTTATACTCGATGTGACGCAGCAAAAAATTAAACGTCTTGATATTGCCTCTACCTCGTACAATGCAATTAAAATCGTTTTTGCTTGATATCTGTTAAAAGGAAAAGAAACGAATA
This sequence comes from Tyria jacobaeae, assembly GCA_947561695.1. Classification (NCBI taxonomy): domain Eukaryota; kingdom Metazoa; phylum Arthropoda; class Insecta; order Lepidoptera; family Erebidae; genus Tyria; species Tyria jacobaeae. The sequence continues at coordinate 8,256,717 of OX387208.1, read as the reverse complement.
GAATTGTTTGTAATATTTTCAACGGTTGGTCAGTAGCAACCGTGAAGCGTAAAATAATTTTCTAATAGTGTACCTAATCAGTAGACGAATATGTATGTTGCGTTGTAATTGCATTAACACAGGTTATAATACCGTACATAGTGGAGCATAGTCTACATTTGAGAGTTTATCATTTTTTTAATACATCTTGTGGTAGAGCCATGCTTAGGCACGAATGGGCCGGCCCGACCTGTTGCGATACCACGGCCTCAAAAAAAACCGGTTGTGAAGCAACACTTGCATTACACTTCCCCGATATTAGTGAGGTTTCCGGAGGCCCAACTCCCCTCTCCTTATTCCTCTCCCCTGACCTCCCGCCGCTTTTCCCATCTCCTCATCCCAGTCTCTTTCCCCTCCCCGCATATGAGAAAGAAACCCATCTTCAATTCAAAGGCGGGCAGCGCACTTACGACTCTCCAGTTGCAGGTGTCCATGGATGGCGGTTGTCACTAACCATCAGGTGACCCGCCTGTTCCTCTGCCTCCCTATACTATATACATATGTATATATATAAAAATATAAAAAAAACTCGTGCACTAAGGAAATTTTGTATTACACCTATACCTTCATAATTATGAAGCATCTACTGCTGGATTTTATAGTAAAATCGGCGTATAACACAATAGTCGTTAAACAGGGATTCAATCCAAAACTTAAACTATGATCAACTTAATCTATTTTGCCGTTATTACTTTTATAATGATATAAAGTAAGATAGTATCTGCTTTAATATTGGTCGCGGCGGGCGGTTGCTACCGCGACAAGCAGTAAGCCGCTCACTTGTAGAGACGCCGAGCTTCTGCTCAATATACGAGTATTAGCTTTATTTATTACCGTTTCTAGATTCCTTTTAATAGTTAATTATATAATTGCTGTTAAGTAATAAGTGTATAGGTTGATATACGAGCACCAAAACATTTTCTTTAAATTTGAGAAAGAATTGCGATCTTGGTTCACTCTATAAAATCAAATTGAAGTTTTCCATTAAACTGAATACTATCTATTATGGCTTTTTATAAAAAAAACTAGGTCTACATATTGTAGATAGGTAGTTTATGATCGCATTGGTAACGTATATATTTTATTTATATTCAAATTAATAAAGTCTGTTTGTATCTGTCTATATCGATTCTGAACACGCCCTTTTAAATTTAAGCTTTTATGGAATATGTTACATACTGGTAAAGCTTAGTGAATGAATTCTATAAATACTCAATCTATTAAATTTTATGTTAAAATTAATTTTCGATTTGCAAAAGGGAATCAAAAATAAATACAGAATTATATCTAGTAATTGAAACGGCTGCAAAAAAGAGAAACTTGAGTTCGTAAAAATAATAAATATGCTTTAACTATATCTACGCGGCATTGCGTGACTTGTTGCAAAATGTAATTGTGAGTTAAAAGATTGTATATTTTCAATTGCATTAAGGCGGTTTATGGTTTTGCTTCATTTAAGCTGATACGAATAGTTTATTTGACCTCGTTATATCATGCTATATGTATGAGATAACGATATGAAATAAAAAAGTTTACAACACAAATTTTGAGGCCGGCCAACATTCATGAACAAAATATAATATTAACGTTTTTACTAATTAATTAAATAATACGTAACATTTAAAGTATTAAGTGCGTTGATATTATTGACCAAATAAAATATACGTACATATTATTCTTGACAGACGTATACAAAATCCTAAATCCATTTCCATTTTTTGGTAGGATGTTGCGGCCAGAGGCATAGATGTCCCGCGTGTGGATCTGGTGTTGCAGTACTGTGCACCTGCCTCTGCAACAGATTATGTACACAGGTAAATTAATGCGGCTTTTGCGTCCCACTCACTTTATCTGAAGCCTAATCTAAGTATCTAATAATAATAATAATTTTGAGAACTATAAAGCAATAAAGGACTTTTCGCCAAGCCTATCCAATGTACGAAGAGTATTAGAAGAGGTTATTCATTTAATATTAGTTAGGCCTTCTTAAGTATTGTCGCTTCAACAGTCGTCAATAACGATATATAACATGCACACATGCTGAAGGTAGTTTGTATTGTCCGATGTAGGGTAGGTCGCACAGGTCGAGCAGCGCAAGTGGGCGCTGCTGTGATGTTCCTGTTGCCAAGCGAGGCACAGTTCATCAGGCATTTGGAGGAGAGGCGGATAAGGTAAGCTGATATTCTATATCTCAGTGTTGGTGGTGACATGACATCATTTTGATCGAGTATACCGTCGTAATAATTTTGTTGGACATAATGAACGTTTTGTTGACAAGTTACTAGCTGATTTTTAAAGATCTTAAGTCTTTCTAAGAAATTGTAGCCTGTGTTATTTCCGGACCGATTCGATCTTCAAACCTTTAAGAACAGAGCGTACTGAGCGATTTTGAGTGACAGGTGTCAATGGGCGGCGGTAGTCACTTAACATCAGGGGAACCGCATACTCTTTTGCCCCCTATTTAATTTTTTTTATGCATTTATGCATTTGAAAACCGGTTGTGAAGTAATGCGTGTTTTGCTTTTCCTTGAATTGAGTGAGGTTTCCGGAGGCCCAACTCCCCCTATCCCCTTTCCTCTTCCCTCACCCCCTTCTCCTATTCCCATCCCCTTTCTTTAATTTCTCCTCCCCGCATCTCCTCATCCTTCATCGCCCTCAACGGCGGTTGTCACTTACCATCAGGTGACCCGCCTGTTCGTCTGTGCTCCTATAGTATAAAAAAAAATTAGCACATAGCAATGTGATCGTCAGAAACAGCTTCCAATGTGACAGGAGTCTAGGCTCTAATAACAGTTGGTAATATTCTAAGAAAGCATATTTTTTCTAACAAGACTACGTCAGACGGATGAAACGCGAGCTCTGGAAGCTTTACGTACCGTAGCGCCCGCAGCTAGCAGCGTGCAGCGCGCCGCTGTCGCTGTACAAGCGCGCCTTGAGAAAACCGTACACACCAACAAGGATTGGCTTCTTAGGGCCAGCCGAGGTTAGTTATAATTTATTACGGTAAAATATACAATCTTTGTTATAAATGTTATTTAAAATAAGCACATGGTAACAGCAATGGTAAAATATATCCGAAAAACATATTATGTATTATGCAGATTTTTTCTCGCTGTAATACACAGAGAAAAAAATCTGTAGTTTACTTTCTCACTAAAAAATAATTACAATGACATGAACGATTGTTCTAGAATTTGGGACTAAATGTTATGTGCATATAAGGCGCAATAAATACTTAAAATACTAATGTCAATTACCTGATCGAAGATCGTCAGTGAGGACTGAATGACACACACACACATGTAATAATTGAAATGATCAGATACAAGAATTGCCAACTCGTACTGAGCTGGCCTAAATAGACTTTTTATTTTATAATTAATAATATTCACTTATGGTATTGGCGGACAAAGTACTCGTTTTTGAGGCTATAAGTTTGCTCATGTCCAAAATCATTCATCAGTCCATGTTTAAATAAATATTTTCCTCTACACTTATCAGCTTATACCTCGTGGGTTCGTTTTTATGCGGGTTACCCTCGGGACGTTCGTGATTATCTGGACTCCAAGAAACTGCATCTGGGCCACGCGGCAAAGGCCTTCGCCCTAAGAGATGCTCCTGCTACCCTTGCTCGAAGAGTTAAGTCCAACCCAAGCAATAAGAAAGATAGGCCCTCAAATAGACTGACTATTCATGATGACGAGGAAAAGAAACGTCCGGGGTGAGTAGATGTTTATATTATGTTCGATTCGACTTGCTTGTTGGTCTAGTGAAACTGACTGTTAATCCAGAGGTCTGAGGTTCGATTCCCACCCAGGACAAATAATTGTGTGACGAGCACGATCCTTAGTTGTGGCAGGTTGTAATTTATCTACAATATGTATGTATTTATCTACAGTCTGGTTACCATGGTACAAGCTATGCTTAGTTTGGTAACAAACAACTGTGCCATTTAACTTGTCATAATTTAATACCAGTTTTGGAATTAAATTTGTAGAGTAGCGTTATACTTCTATTTAGTGGGAGAATGAGAATACAAAAATACAAAACGTCATATGACATGAGGTAAAGTCTTCCATTCTATTGCAGATTCCCTAAAGTAAAAATGGGTTTCGGTGGACGTCAAATAAATAAACAGAGTTCGATGCACACAGCGAGTGAGTTCGACAGCGGGTTGCCTCCACTTGATCTTCCACAACACAAGAAGAAGAAGAGTAAATAAATAATTCGAGTTATTTAAAACACCTTTGTAAATAAAGCCATCGGAATCAGATCGAATATATATACTTGTGTGTTTTATTTGTTCATCGTTAGGGCCAGTTTACTGTTGGTTTCTTAAAATAATTACAAGGAGTGTTCCAGAAGTCCCTTTTGTCAAGTTGATTCATAAAGCTAATTAAATCTAAAATCTACGCCGTGTGGCTGTCGATGGAGTCGAATAGAGCCAGCTTTTTTTCCTGTGGGGCTCGTAAAGGGCGACGTAGGGAGCGGACTGTTCTCTAGCAGACAGTATGTATACAGTCATACAGTGAAAGGTACATACCTATGCCATTTATTGTTTTAAGTAAATTTCCGAATCTCATAAGTCTAACATAAATCCGTACTTAATAAAAAGGTTCATAAGTTACAAAATTATATGTCATTCTTTCTTAACAGTTCAATTGAGACAGGAGGGGAAATATTTCTAACTCAACTTACTGATTTCGACAATGATATTGTTGCATATGATTAGAGCGTTATACTTATACCAAAAAGCTTAATGTAAATCAGATGAATGTGAGCCAAATCAGCACTATTTGCTTTTTGATTTAATAAGGTACCTGCATACAAGAACTCATCTCACACTCAGCGTTCAGGTGCAAGCTAATGTAGGTAGGTACCTAAGAGACTAAGTTTTTTGTTTTATTTATTCCTCAGGAGATAATAAATGAGATATGGAGCTCGCCCAAAATTCTAATCGCGAGTCAGCTAGAGTTAATGGAAGCCGCGCCCGAACGATGGCTACCGTTTTCATATTTCTGACTCACGAGTGACTCGAATGAAAAATGATTTTAAACCATTACCGTGGCCCGTCCGGCCTTTTGATATTTAAATTTTTTCAAGCGGCCGTCATTATCACGGAATGATTTGCGAATTTCGCCCCACCTAGCGGTTTTTTTGTCAGACTCTGAACGAGTTTTTTGTCGCTCTCATTTACCATGTTTTTATTGCTACATAATGACAAATTAAAAGAGTATTGTGAGACTCTTTCATGGGGCATTCTCATGCCTTTTCAAGGTTGAAGGACTTTTCTGAGATGATTCCAATGACTCAATCGTGACATATTCATTTTCAAGATTGTGGGTTACGATAAATTTGTCGTAAAATATATGCTTAAGATGAGTCAATACTACAAATTTATTAAATTGTCGTCTAAGCAAAGACATTTTCTGTGATGCGTGACTGATATCTGATTGTGGAACTTGTAGGTGGTGATTTAGCTTATTGGTATGGTATACTTTAAATTTTGCCAGCGATTGATTTTACAAAATCTCTAAACCCATAATTTTATTTGTTATCCATTCTATTGTAAGATTTCATAATATTTAGACCTGTCTAATTAATAAACTAGCTCACAATGAAATAATATTTTAAGTTTTATTCTTGGAAGCTAATTTATGAGAACATGTTTAAATGTTTACAAATGTAACAAAAAGTCGTCCTAAAGAAATTTCGTCTTCTAGGTAAAATTATCAAACAGAACCTTTATTCCTGGGTTTAGAATTAAAAAATGATTACTGGAAGGTTCAAAAAGGTTAGATTTATATATCCTTGCATAGGAAATAATGTAGAAGTTATAGCAATTGACGTACTACGACCTTCAAATCATCATTTTCAGATATGAAATATATATTTTTTTGTGCGCAATTAACTTATTGACGCTGAGCATAAAACCTTAACAACAACTTCAAAACATGTTTCACAATAAAGTGTATGTAATGTAACGTTTTGTTTTGTATAGTTGTGTAGCGCGGCTTCGCGCGTCATTAACCAGCACATTTGCATGTCGGCCGGCGCCAAAGCTCGTGAAAATGCCTTTTCATTAGCATCAGCTCTACTGAAAAATTGTTCTGGCAGCCATTCGTTGTATGTGATATAGAGCCAAATGAATTATCTATAAATGGGAATAATTAGGAAAGCCGTAGCTGTTTATATTTTTGCGTTTCAATCGGCCAATAAAACTGCTTTGGCATTCAGATAGATTAAAAACTTTTCTTCTGATCATTCATATTAAAAGCTTACAAGAAAAAATATGCAAAAGGCCACAGTCCATTGTTTGAGGTAGAATAAAAACTGTTACAAAATTACTTTCATTACTACACAATCATGCAATTATTTTTATCAACAACACTTCTCTATAAAGAGCCTCAAGTGCTTGGAAAGAATATAAGAGGCTGTGCAATATTTTTAGTTTATACTAAGGAAAAGTTGAAGTCGGAAACTTTTTGCCAACCATAACCTAGGCACCACTTACTAAATAGAGGCAAGCGCATTTCCGTTATCCTTGCACTGTATTACTTACCTAAATTGTTTGTTAGATAATAGTCAGATCCCTTAGTCGTATTTTACGAAACCCACGCGAAAAGATATAGTGGCTCTATTGCACTCCACCGAAAATTACACAGATAAACATATATGTACTTGTTTATTAGGTAAGTATATTAAAAATGGGGTCAGCGCGTGGCTATGGAGATCTAAAGCTAATCTTACTCTTCGATTCGCGATTGTAGAGTGTATGTTACTATTGATGTATTAGATTAAATAAAACGCCGACATAGTGGCTGCTTTCACGGTGAAGAATTCTATTAAAAGAGGCGAGTCAATTCGGTAGTACAATGAGGGCCGAGCGAAATATTGGAAGGAGTGATGGTGCAACTGATTTGTATGCTGCCTTTACGAATTGTGACGCTCAGAGGTTTTACTGTAAGTGTAGGTAATTAGGTAATGCAATTAGCTTATTCGGTGAGCGTCTATGTGTATATAAGGTCAATGGACTTCAATAGACTGTTGACGGACTGAAGGGCAAGTCGCATATTAGCTGATACTCTTTTTTTCAAAGATGTAGGTGGTTCCGAATCACTGATGTAATTATATTAAATGAGAGCCATGCTTAGAGACTAATGGGTCAAGGGTCGGCTTGACCGGAGTAATGGCATGGTCTCACAGAAAAATAGTCCTGTTGCCATTCCCGCGTTGTATTTCGACGAGTACGTAAGGTTGCCGGAGGCCCAAGCTCCTATCTGGGTGCAGGTATCGAAGAGCACCAGTAGCTACTTGACATCAGGTGACCTTTTCGCTCATTTGCCTCCTGTACCATTTTTTTTTATTAAGACGAGTAAAGTTTAGCATTTATCTGGGTATTTTAAAATGAAATAAATAGGTTGTATATAAGTATGAGAATTGTACCAGTTGCCTCTTTTTTTTGTCTGAAGGTCTGTAAATATTAGCCATTGTAGTCTTTGGTTTTCAAAAACAACAAGGGTATGTATCACGGAGTCAATCATATGTGACGTATCTGATCAACTTTGTGATGGTAACCGTTTATGTGTTGACGAGTCCTTAATATAATCTACAATTGTTATAACCTTAGTTCTAACTACTTTACCTATATAAAATGTAAGTCAGCTGTCAGACAAATATCTTAAGTGTAGGTAGGCTTAAGTACACGGCCAGAATATGATCAAGTTACATAAAATTTTGTTAGATTAATACAAGACTATGACAAATTGTAGTAAACTTAGTATCAGGCATGTCCGTAGCAGTTGGTCTATGTTTCGCGGCAGAGTCAAACGCGCCGCGTCACGACCCACCGAATTATGAGCACAAAGCGCCGTTGATACCGAATATTCCATATAAATATTGAGCTAATCGCCCTTTCAATGAAGCGGCCCGCTTTTTTATTAATAATTGATCGCAGAGCGGCGAGTCATGCGCTTGTATTGTGTAGACGAACATATTTTTTGCTTCAGCCCAACTCATTAATGAGGCGGGCGAGTTGAGCACATGACGCCCGCGCCGAAGGGCGTGCTCCTGTGAAACTTGCACACGAATGCATGTCCAGGATATGCCTTAATATGGAACTAATTTTGTTTGAACAACTGCTCGACTGTTTAAATTTTTGCCTAAGAGTAAATTTTCATGCAACTGAAATAATATGTGTGTAGTAATTAGTCTTAAGAACTGAAGAACGAACACAAAGAAGGTTTCTTGCTCATCTTACGTATAACACAAAATTACGCAAATAGCTAAATTCGTACAATGACAGCTTGAAACATTTTAAATTAATGTCACTAAAGGATAGACGTATACACCTTGATCTTTCATTCTTATACAACATTCTTAACTATAATATAGATTGTCCTCAACTAATGACAACTATCCATTTCTCAGTTTCAAGTAGGTTGCCGCGCTCAAGCGTCTACAAGCTGTTCGGTTTGCGTAGATATAAGACTAATCTATACTAAGTACATGGATTATACACAGTATACATATAGCTCATGGGAAGCGTGCGGTGACGATGACGCAAGTTTCATGCTTTTGGTTCACTCTAAAAGTACAGATATTTAAACAGTATACATATAGCTCATGGAAAGCGTTCGGTGACGATGACGCGAGTTCCATGATTTTTCCTAAAGAAGTTTTCACTTCAAAACTCTGAAGTTTAAAGTATCTAGGTACTTAAGGGATTAGATGACTGCGTTTAAAATTTATTAAATAAGATAGGCGTGCCCTGCGCTTGGTCGCTCAAGTCGTTCCTTCCATTCACTCACTAGGACCGGGTGGAGCTGGGACCATTGCGCTTCATTTCCCGAGGTTGTGTTTAGGTTCAGCTCCAGCGCCTCCTTGTGCCACAGGTATACTGCTGCAAGGAATTTGCCTCCAAATGATAAGTAATAGATGTTTTTATATTGAATTAGACTATATTGTTATACATTTATTACAAAGATAATTATTATATTTACTATAATTGTTTTACTTATTTATTTATTGCTCTTGATTTAAGTTTGGTTTGACAATATTGTCATAATTTTAGTATAGTACTATTATAGTGGGTAATATAATATTTTAAATATATTGATATAAATTAATGTTTTTCATCCATATATTCCTTAACACTTCAACACTAACACTTATAAGAACTTTTTTGTAACAGAAGAGTTTCAACTTATTATTAAAAATATATTTTTTATTCGTTCTTAATTGGTTCTTGTATATTATTATATATTTTTATAGATATAGCAAAGGGGCTTGGAGAATTCGTAATTAGTATGGAAGGTAGGAGGTTTAGACTATTTCTATAACTAAATTTGGTTTGTGTGTCTTGTCTTTTACTATAATAATATATTATAGTATTCTACTATATTAGTGGTTGGTAAATTTAGAATTATGAGTTACTGAAAATGTTGTACCCAGGAGTCTGTTTCTTCCATATTAGTTAATAATCTGATTCATTTGTTTTGTAGGGTGAAGATAGTGTGCCTCTGTACTTTTTATATTTTATATTTATATTAGCAATAGTTCAAGCAATTCAGTTTCGCATATCTATAACTCGAACTGGCTGGTGCCGATAAGTCCGAAGCTCTCTAACTAACCTTTTCTGTTATTTCTGCATGATAATTTAATACGTACTCGTTCTGTTGACCAATACTCTTCAAAATGTGATTTTAACTTTATTTTTCGTTATGGTTTGCACTCATTTAGTTGTTAACGTGTTGTTATTTTCGTTTACATATTTGTTTAATGGTGGAATATTGGACCTATTTATGGTTTGCAGTTTCGATTTAAAATGTTTTATGTTTATTTACCTGTATATTCGTTTCCTTGTTTACCAGATAAAAGCCTAATTCTTCGACTGTTGACAATAATTTAATTGGGTTAAAGATAGTAAACATTACGTCCAAGCATGTAGAAATAGTGTGTGTAATGCATGTAGGATATTTTATGTACTGTGCAAACTTTTGCTATGATATGAGATCAAAATTAGTTTGTTTTTAAACTATTTTCTAAAAGATTATTGTTGCAATCTGTTATAATTTCATTCAATTTAAAATATTTGTTATTTATGTATGTTGAAATTAGTATTAATTGCTTTATAAATACTTCTTCCCCTCAACTCAAGGTATATTATAGAAGTATGTGCTGTGTACTACCAGATCGAAATATATTATTAATTACTATGTATTAGAATTATGCTATAGAACAGGGGTTCCCAAACTTACTTTGTCTACTGCCCACTTTGAGAAATAAATTATTATTTAGTGCCCCAATTTTTTTCTTAAAAACACTATAACTTCAAATTAAAATAATAATTGTGAGCTATATTAGCGGAGATTAAACATTCATTCTAAACGAGATTTTTTCCATAACCAGCAAGAGTTAACTTGAGACCTGTGCGCAGGAGGTCGTACACAACAGCGTTCAATGAGAATGAGTGAAACGCAACTTTATAGTATTCAGACTGAGTATCTTTTATATAAAATAAAACAAACGATCGATTTTAATATAAAAACTAATGTGAAGGATGAATCTGATGCTGTTTAATAAGTTTGTTGATATCAGGTACCAAATTACTGAAGAACAGCAGCAAATCACCACGTTCGGTAACCTGCAAACGATTTCTCTTTTTAGTAAGAAGCGTTGCCACAGCACTAAATCCACGTTCACACAAATATGACGTTGGGAATTCTATCAATAATCGTTGAACGATTGACCACAATCCAGGGCACAATTGCGGGATCGGTTATTGTAGCCAAAATTCTTGGTAGCCATTTTTGAACTTGATCTGAGGTGATATTGCTGTGTTGACATTTGAAAACGGATCCAACACACAGTCTGTCATTTCCAAGTTCTCAATTTTCTCAAATGACCTGGTATCGTTCGGTGAAGTCAGTGTTGAGGTTTTCCAAATGTTGGCAGCAGGCAAACAAGTCGTCGTTACTGCAGGATACTGATAAATTCGGAAAATTATGAAACACGTCTGCCGATATTCTTTTTGTGTAGAAGCAGAGTGGCTGCGAAAGCAGCAACGACATTTTTTGTTTTAATTAAATTTAGTTCATCGCCTTGCAGTTTAGTTCAACAGATTCATGTCGTTGAACAATTTATACATTTCTGTCGTGTAAGCTATATCATTTTTGATGTAATGAGCTTGTTGCGCAAGTCTGTATCTTTACTTTCCAAGAGCTGTATCACAGAGTAAAACAGTATGACACAATAAATTGTTGAAATCTTCGTCATTAGTAACATAATGCTGATGAAATAATATATCATTCAAAGAGCTTTATAGCCGAAGCCTTTATAGCCGGAGCACCCTGTCATAGCCGGAGCAACTAATATAATATTTTTCAAGGGAATCTCTTTCTCATCACAAAACTTTTCCAATGTATTGAATATGGTTTCGCCTTTTGTATCGGGCTCTAAATTTCTAGCAAACAATAGTTCTTCACATATTTGCTCATCTTTAATAAAGCTCACGTAAGACAGCAACATTGCTTCATAAGTTGGTAAAGTGGACTCATCGTGCAGAATTGAGAATTGGCTATTGCACAAAGATTCTTCAATGTTTTCAGCCATTTCATCAATTCGTCTTTGTACAGCATTAATACTCAAAGGAATTTTTCGGATAAAATCTGCGGCCGGTTCATGAAGCACAGTAGTTATTACTACCTTTATTGCTGGCAAAATTAACTCTTCCCCGAGATATACAAAGCTCGAAGTCCGTCGTCATCTTGTCTAGCATCCGCCGAAAAGAGTTTTGCTAAAATGTTCTGCTTTATTGCTTCCTCTCTAGGTCTTGAAAATATGCTAAATTCTTGTCTTTCTTATCTGCATGCATTTTATTCAAATGATCTTGTAGTTTTCAAGGCTTCATTGCTTCATTCGAAAATGTTTTTTAGACATAGAAGGCACAAAGGCGACGATTTTTGGATTTTCAATGAATCTGAATTTAATATATTCCGTACAGTGTTGTCATCTCTTCTTTTTTACTACCACATTGTTTTGTTTTGAGAAATACGTAAGTAAGTTTATTACGCGCGAAACTGTAAATGAAAATAAAATAAATATTACGAAACAACGTATATATAGGATTGCATAAGCAGCACGCACCGACAGGAATAAGACAAACATGCATAAACTCGTTTATTTAATTCGACGCTCAGTCGTACTCAACGAGTCAGAACAAGTATTCTATGAACCAGCCGATTGATACAGGAATGCACAAATCGGTTATTTAACAAAAACTTGCAAAAACATGATTGCCCGCGGTCTGCAATCTGCAAAAATTACCTACATATCTAGGAAGAGTAATGACTATTAAAATGTGCCTGTTGCCTTTTTATTTGCTTGTTTGTGTCTACTTTCGTTTCGAAACGGAGCGACCGATTGACATGATTTTTATTTGATTCATTCAATAACACAGGACAGATATATGAACTATACAGAGAGAAATATCGAACCGAGTTAGTTTGAGCAATCTCTTAATTCATAGAAGTTGATGTTCACAAGCTGTAGTCGAGAGCTCAGTCGGTGTGTAAGAGTCCTCCTAGATGAAATTACAAATCGCCCCCTAAGCCTCTACACAACGCCCCCATTTTTTGTCTGGGTCTCTTACCGCCCCCCTTTAGGGCTGCAGGGCCCACAAGGGGCCGCCATCGCCTGCTGGGAAAGGCTGTTATAGAAGTATGTGCTGTGTACTACCAGATGAAATATATTATTAATAACTATGTATTGGATTATTCCAATACATAGTAACATACCTACTGAATTGACATATCTGTAATTACGTTGATTTCCCTGTGTTCTATATTTTCTCGTAGGGGGATGCACACGCCGCCGCCTAGCGCCTGTTCGACTGCTTCGGGTTCCATGCAGATTTTAGTTAGGATTTTAAACTATGGTTTTGTTATCAATATTGTACTCCATAAATACTCCAGGATCATGTTTAGAGTCTCAGAAGAAAACTATAATTTAAAAATATTTTTACGTCGTACAAAATTTTGGTACATTTTACTAATAGTATTTACTACAAATACTTTTCAACAAAGTATGCGATAATACGCTTCCATTGCTTAATCGGCTTGTGAACTCAGAGGCTTAGTATAATTTCATTATTCTATGTTAGTACAATGTTTATCAGTGTGTCGTCACTTTCATTAGATATAATAAGTGCTTAGTTCCGTTTATTCCATTTTTTTTTTTTTTTTTTTTTTTTATGCGATAGGGGGCAAACGATCTGACGGGTCACCTGATTTTAAGTGACTACCGCCGCCCATGGACACCCGCAACTCAAGAGTCACAAGTGCGTTGCCGGCCTTTTAGGTAGAGGTACGCTCTCTTCTTGAAGGTTTGAAGGTCGTATCGGTTCGGAAATACGGCAGGCGACAATTTGTTCCATAAGCTGGTTGTGCGAGGCAAAAAGCTTCTCGAGAAGCGCACAGTGGTGGAGTGCCAATCGTCCAGGTGATGGGGATGGATATTTTGTCGCGTAGGACGATGGCGGAAACCAGCAGCCGGTATAAGTCCGAACAATTCCTCTGAACACTCCCCATGATACAAGCGATAGAGGATGCAGAGTGAAGATACATCTCTACGCAACGCCAAGGTGTCAAGTCGATCAGAAATATCTTGGCAGTCGATGATGCGAGTCGCTCTCCGTTGAATGCGGTCAAGAGGCAGAAGTTGGTACTGGGGTGCACCTGCATAGAGATGAGAACAGTATTCCATGTGCGGCCGAACCTGCGCCTTATAAAGTTGCAGGCGGTGGGCCGGAGTAAAATACTGTCTCGATCTGTTTAGCACACCAAGCTTCTTCGAGGCTAATATGGCCTTACTCTCTAAGTGACCGCGAAACTGGACTTCGCTTGATATATCGACGCCAAGGATTCCGATACTGGCTGATGCAGTTAGGGAAGTGCTCTCAAATTGAGGTGATACGACCAATGGCATCTTTTTAGCGGTGAACGCGCAATCCTGTGTCTTTGTGGGGTTAAATTGGACTAGGTTAAGTCGACCCCAATCTGAAACTTTTGATAAAGAAGTTTCGATTTCAGACACAAGTTTGGATCGGCTTTCGATGACGTTTACCCGAGAAATGTTAGCGCGGCCAGTGTAAAGGGCATCACTCGTGCTATCGTCTGCATAGCAATGGATGCTGCTAATCTGCAGCATGTCGTTGATATGCAGAAGAAACAGCGTGGGTGATAGCACACAGCCTTGTGGGACACCAGAATTAACAGACTTGGAGTCGGAGCATGCACCGTCAACAACGACCTTGATGCTTCTGTCTGTAAGAAAACTGGTGAGCCAATTGCACAGTTTCTCGGGAAGCCCATAGGAAGGAAGCTTCGCAAGGAGCGCTTTGTGCCAGACCCGATCGAAGGCCTTCGCCACGTCCAAACTAACGGCCAACGCTTCCCCCTTGGTCTCGATCGCCTGTGCCCACCGGTGAGTCAAGTATACGAGAAGATCACCAGCTGAACGACCCTGACGGAAGCCGTATTGTCGATCATTGAGGAGCTGGTGGTCTTCTAAGTACCGGAGGAGCTGGCAGTTAACAATGGATTCCATTATCTTTGAGAACAAGGAGGTGATGGCTATGGGTCTGTAGTTGGACGGATCCGAGCGATCTCCTTTTTTAGGGATTGGGTGCACTAGAGCTGTCTTCCATGAGTTCGGGACTACGCCAAGAGAGTAAGAAAGCCGATAAAGGCGCGTTAAAACCGGTGCTAACTCTGGAGCACACGTCTTCAGCACGATAGGAGAGATTCTATCGGGCCCACTCGACTTATGAACGTCGAGGGAAAGAAGCGCTTTACGCACTGCCCTTTGTGTAAACCGGACTTCCGGCATGCGGGTCTCGCACTGCGGTATGGTCGGCGGTGCGTTTCCCCCGTCGTCCAGGGTCGAGTTGGACACAAAGAGTTTGCCCAGAAGATCGGCTTTTTCTTTAGCGTCGTGGGCCAACGAATTATCTCCTATGCGCAGAGGTGGAAGGGATGGCTTACAAAAGTTCCCCTGGACAGCTTTGGCAAGAGACCAGAATGCACGAGTTCCGGAGGGGAGACTAACTAGTCTCTCGCCAATTCTGCCGATGTGAGCCGACTTCGCCGAAGCAATTACTCTTTTGAGGGACCTGGAGGCAAAGTTAAATTGCTTCTTTAATGTGCTGGTCTTTTCATCCCGTGCTGTCGCTGCATTAGCCCATGCTTGGTAACATTCCTGCTTTCGGCGGGACGCCGCTTTGCAGGTTCGACCAAACCAAGGCTGGGACTTGCCACCTGTGGGAATCAGGGAGAATGGAATGAAAAGTTCCATACCCTGAAGCACAACATCCGCGACAGAGTCAGCAACGACATTGGGATCATCCGGCGAGAAGCAAACCTGCCTCCATGGGTAGGATGCAAAGAATGTTCGCATTCCATCCCAGTCTGCTGACCTATAGTGCCATACGCGGCGACTGCCTGTAACTCGCGGCCGCAGCGAGTGAACGAGTGGCACTATACTCCTAATCAGGCAATGGTCCGAAGAGCCAAGAGGGGCCTCAACGGATACTTTGTAGCCGTCAGGATGTGAGGTCAGCAGAAGATCCAACAGTGAAGGCACGTGGCTTTCTGCATCTGGGATTCGCGTAGGCGTTGCTACCAGCTGCGTCAAGCCATATGCCAAGGCGAAATCGTGAACAGATCTTCCCGCATGATCGGTTTTGCGCGAACCAAGCCATTCGGCGTGATGGGCGTTAAAGTCGCCAAGAATCACGATCTCTGCGGATGGGACCTGCTGGAGCACTGAGTCTGTAGCCATTTGGACGTGGTCGATGAGTCGGTCCGTTTCGGCATCACCGCTATGGGACCTGTAGAGGCATAGGTAGATGCGGGGATGGTCGTCGCAGTCTACACGTAGCCATAAGATGGAGAGGTCCCTACCTTCAAGATTGCCGAGGCGGCGAGAAGTGATATCATCTCTAACGTACACGCATACACCAGCCTTAGGAACAAAGGAGTGTTCCAGTCCGTACCCAGGGTAGCAGAGGTAGGATGTGTCCGCTGGAGATGATATCTGCGTCTCGGTTAAAAAGAGCAAGGCCGGCTTTGCTGTCTCAAGGTGGTGGTGGACAGTGTCGAGGTTCGAATGTAAGCCCCTGATGTTACAAAAATCCACGGTAAACGTGACAGGGGGTGCCATGGTGTGCCTTCTCTTACCCCGAGCAGATTTTGAGAGCGCAGTTGAGCCCCCCCCAGAGTACGAGGGGCAGCCTGGGCGTCCACGCTCAGGCATAATCCGTACTGAGGGTGGACGTCCAGGGGGGGATTCTCCAACGCTAGCGCTGGTACCCCCCTGGGGTATCCTTTTCGTTAACAGCGCTATCATTAGGGGGGTGGGGGGTTTTGGGCCTCCGGAGACCTCACTCATTTCGTGGAAATGCAACGCAAGCGTTACTTCACAACCGGTTTTCTGTGAGGCCGTGGTATCGCACCGGTCGAGCCGGCCCATTCGTGCTTAAGCAAGCATGGCTCTACCACTACCATTTATTTAATTAAACATTCTCACACGTTTCATAAATACAATAACTTTTAATTTTAAGTATTATGTGTGCACCGCTTACAGGCAGTTTGGTTAACAGTAACAGCGCCGTGGGAAGTCGGTTAAAAGCTTGCGGTGGCAAAGCTTTGTTGATAAATTGAGATATTTTCAGGCACTCCCATAGCTTTCATGTTAATTGTTTTGCATATCTATCTACCTAGCAAGATATTTTGTGCTATGATTACGATGAATCAGTTAAATCAGATAGAAATATAAAATAATTGGTAACTATTATATTTCTTTAGAAAACGAGTACTAATATTATTGCATAATGTGATAATCTGTAACGTGAACTCAAGAATGCGGATTTCGTAGTGTGTGTCTCAATTACAAATGTTAATGACATGCAATTAAATATTCTATTTTACATGTGGTATATTACGAAGCTAACTCATTCATGAGGGAGGAACGCGTTACTCAAACACATTATAAGAATAGTGAATCTAGATCATTAGAGAAATAAAATGTAATATAGTAGTAAATTTAAAGTTCAAGTTTCCTTCATGCCTTTACCTCTATAGATAAAGCTGTAGATATATATGGATGCGTCACACAAGCGTCTTACTTTTATCTGTTGAAGGGGTTTATAATTGAAAGTGAAGATATTGGTATAATAAGGCAATTAATTCAATTAGTAGCGCTGTCATGTTAATTATTTCAATGAAACATTTCAAAGCTGTCAGTAGTATTACTCAGAACAAACGGATATTAGCTTTTTTTTGCCATGTGTGAGTCAATTTACACGCATGTGTAAGCAGGGGTGTGTTTTTTAATATTAATTATGATTCTAGTAAATGAAGGAGTCCGTCATTATTTGTAGAATATAATGACCATCATATTCTGATACTATATATGGCAACGCATTTCTGTAATAAGTAAGAAGCGGTAACTAAATTGCTAATTATAATACATTTTATATTCAGATTGGTGCATAAAACGCGTTCAAGGGAAGGCTGTTAGTGTTTCAATGTTGTGCATTGCTTCCGATGTATTATGAGCCTAATGTCTTAGTGTGCATCTGAGAATGTGTTCGAGTGTTAAAAAAAAATCTTACCATGGAAGAGCCATGCTTAGTCACTAATGGGCCAGCTCGACCGAAGTGGCCATGACCTTACTGAAAACCAGTTGTCAAACAATCTCTCCTCCCCTCAATCTATCGCAGTTCACTGCTAGAAGAAGTCATGTAATCAGAGATCATACCAAGTATGGTTAATTGAACCAGTCCACGTTATAAGCATTCAAACATACCGAATCAATGCTGTTGTTTTTAAGAAAATTATTTTATTTAGAACCATTTTAAAAGAGCCACTTGTTGTAATTGTTTTTATTTCCATTACCTGTTAGTCCTGTTGACTGGATTGGCCATATAGCGGAATGTGATGTTTATTTTTTTTTAATGTTGGGAAGCCCATTGTACCAGTATATCTGTTACTGTGAATGTCCGAAGTGCATTGTATGTAATGATACTCTGGTACCTGTTAAGATCCACCAAGATTGCTGGTGAATGACCGTTATTTATCATTTCATCTCCATTTTTCACCGGTGGTTAGTCATAGACCGTTAATGATGTTAACGACGGTTAATGTTCATATGACCGAAATTATTAAAAGTACATCAATGACCAACTATGTATGCGGATATGTCATAAGTGATTTGTCTTTAAATTATTCCTATCCTATTTTTTTTACAACTAATAGCTAACTAGCTCTCTATGCGTAGAAATCTTTTCTGGCGTTGTGGTCGCAGTTCTAACCTAACCTAAACCTACTCGTAGTACTCGGCTCCACATTTGTAACAAATACTGCCGTTTGTTAACATTCACACAGATTGGAAATCGCTGAGTCTAAGATTCACTGTATCTCTTCTGTACTGTTCTGTAACATTCACCGGTGCAGGTCCGCAGGACGACGTGTAAATAAAGAACACAATATTTTTGAGTTACCATCTAAATTGTTGATTGTCGACATACAAAGGTGCATCTTAACATTCACTTATATCGGACATTCAGAGTAACATATCTAACAAATGTAAAAACACTAAATAAAAACGTGCTCATTCTTTTTCAAAGATTTATGGCCACCGTGCGGGGCCACAATGTCATTGTTCGCGAGATGTTGCCATCTGATTATCGTTATTGTTTCAAACCGGGAAACAGCTAACATTCACTCCATTTAATATAATTGAGCGAATGAGAAACGTTATCAATTATAATTGTTACGACGCATACTTTTAGTAGAAACTCATTTAAAAACATTTTTTATAGAACACTTCGCTACCTAAGATAGGAACGTATGATTTTTAAAGAAATCATTGAAAGGTAGTAATGACTTTAAAATCGTATAATTGCACACAGAAAAAAATCTGCGTTTGATACCAACAATGTGGTACAAATAGCATTTTTTATTTATCGTAAACAATGCTTAGTAAAATATCAGGGTAATGCATTGTAATACCGCTGCGGTGTAGATGTATAGTAGTTAATAAGGTAAAACTTCGCGATTGTAAACAGTTTTATATTTTCTACACCTTACAATCCTAGGAAATTGAGATAATCTTCTGAACTTTCCAACTTGCTCTTTTATTTATCACTGTGCGGGTAATTTAGAGTTTTTGTCATAAAAAAGACTGTACTCTTTTTCTCAGCAATCATATAAGCAAACACAAAAGCCATAATTTCTTGGAAAAAAAAGAAAATGTACATGAAATAAGAAAATATATATGCTAACAAGCCATTTTGATAAGAAATTATGGACGGAAGTTTATATTGCATACTAAATTGTAGGACTTGTATTACGTGGATTGTAAATCGTTATTATTTTAATTGTTAAAATTTGTTAAACTAAATCTTCATTTTCTGGGTTCACGCCAGCAGTGTTGTCATTTTAAACAACTTTTCTTTTTTACTATATAATTTGGGAAACAAAACATGGAATAAAAGCTCAATGCAGGACTTGAAAAAACAAATCTGTCTGGTCGTGCCGATAAACAACTATTAGAGATTCGACTATGAGAGAAAGATGGCACGAGGCCAGTAGAATGGCATACGTGTTTACAATTCGAATTGTACTATTATTTAGTCATTTCAAGAAATAAGTGAATAAAATAAGAGTTTTATAATAAAGTTTATACTAAGATATATTCGTTATAAATGTCACCGCTGATCTATTTTATCTATGCTCACGGGTCGCATTCCTAGACACGTACTGCACTTTTTGTAGTCTGAAGCAGGAGCAGCCACTTTATATACTGAATAATATTAATAGCAAGAAACAACCGTTTTACTAGAAGTAATCACAGTGTAGGTGGCAAAAACACACTATTAATGGTTCTTGAGCCGGACCCCACTTGTTACTATTCATGAGTAAATTAACGGCGATGCTCTCACACAAACGAACGCTAACACATTAAGAGGGGATAACGTGTTGTAAAAACCGTCAATATTGTGATGGGTACTAATGTTAAATCATATTACTTCACTTATAAGATAAAGGGCCTGCGCCTATTTTGAACAGGTATATTAGCGTTAATATTAAAAAAAAATAGTAATAAAGGTTATTATGTTACAAATTTTCAAACCCATGTCGTTCTTCAAGTGTATCTTTGGTTAAAATTATCTGTCCGTAGTTTATGTAGTTTAAATAAAACATTAGTCAATAAAAGAAAGTAGGAGCTAAATCGCTATAAAGAAAGTGCTGTAAAATACAAGTTGTATAGTAGCAAGTTCTGGGCTGACAGGCATCTAAATATAACTATGCAAGCATATGTCGGAAGACTATATCCACCTATCTTAAAATATTTATCGCCTTATTCTCAAACACATTTTTAATCTATATTCGTACGAGTAATAAAGATTTATATTTGGACAAGGACAAGAATTCAAATAATATGGGTAAGAAAACTCCGTAAATTGTAAGCTTCTACAAAAGTACACAAAGGGCAGTGCGTAAAGCGCTTCTTTCCCTCGACGTTCATAAGTCGAGTGGGCCCGATAGAATCTCTCCTATCGTGCTGAAGACGTGTGCTCCAGAGTTAGCACCGGTTTTAACGCGCCTTTATCGGCTTTCCTACTCTCTTGGCGTAGTCCCGAACTCATGGAAGACAGCTCTAGTGCACCCAATCCCTAAAAAAGGAGATCGCTCGGATCCGTTCAACTACAGACCCATAGCCATCACCTCCTTGTTCTCCAAGATAATGGAATCCATTGTTAACTGCCAGCTCCTCCGGTACTTAGAAGACCACCAGCTCCTCAATGATCGACAATACGGCTTCCGTCAGGGTCGTTCAGCTGGTGATCTTCTCGTATACTTGACTCACCGGTGGGCACAGGCGATCGAGACCAAGGGGGAAGCGTTGGCCGTTAGTTTGGACGTGGCGAAGGCCTTCGATCGGGTCTGGCACAAAGCGCTCCTTGCGAAGCTTCCTTCCTATGGGCTTCCCGAGAAACTGTGCAATTGGCTCACCAGTTTTCTTACAGACAGAAGCATCAAGGTCGTTGTTGACGGTGCATGCTCCGACTCCAAGTCTGTTAATTCTGGTGTCCCACAAGGCTGTGTGCTATCACCCACGCTGTTTCTTCTGCATATCAACGACATGCTGCAGATTAGCAGCATCCATTGCTATGCAGACGATAGCACGAGTGATGCCCTTTACACTGGCCGCGCTAACATTTCTCGGGTAAACGTCATCGAAAGCCGATCCAAACTTGTGTCTGAAATCGAAACTTCTTTATCAAAAGTTTCAGATTGGGGTCGACTTAACCTAGTCCAATTTAACCCCACAAAGACACAGGATTGCGCGTTCACCGCTAAAAAGATGCCATTGGTCGTATCACCTCAATTTGAGAGCACTTCCCTAACTGCATCAGCCAGTATCGGAATCCTTGGCGTCGATATATCAAGCGAAGTCCAGTTTCGCGGTCACTTAGAGAGTAAGGCCATATTAGCCTCGAAGAAGCTTGGTGTGCTAAACAGATCGAGACAGTATTTTACTCCGGCCCACCGCCTGCAACTTTATAAGGCGCAGGTTCGGCCGCACATGGAATACTGTTCTCATCTCTATGCAGGTGCACCCCAGTACCAACTTCTCCCTCTTGACCGCATTCAACGGAGAGCGACTCGCATCATCGACTGCCAAGATATTTCTGATCGACTTGACACCTTGGCGTTGCGTAGAGATGTAGCTTCAATCTGCATCCTCTATCGCTTGTATCATGGGGAGTGTTCAGAGGAATTGTTCGGACTTATACCGGCTGCTGGTTTCCGCCATCGTCCTACGCGACAAAATATCCATCCCCATCACCTGGACGATTGGCACTCCACCACTGTGCGCTTCTCCAGAAGCTTTTTGCCTCTCACAACCAGCTTATGGAACAAATTGTCGCCTGCCGTATTTCCGAACCGATACGACCTTCAAACCTTCAAGAAGAGAGCGTACCTCTACCTAAAAGGCCGGCAACGCACTTGTGACTCTTGAGTTGCGGGTGTCCATGGGCGGCGGTAGTCACTTACCATCAGGTGACCCGTCTGCTCGTTTGCCCCCTATTGCATAAAAAAAAAAAAAAAGTGCAAGTACGCAAGTCTACTGAATTGTAAGTACCTATATTAGGAGAGACCGTCATTCAATTACAAGCACCTCTAGAAAGAATCCCCGTAAGTGTCGCAGAAGCCTAAAGGCTGTTTATGAAACGATTTCACCTGGTTTGGGTTCTGAGCTCGTGTAATCCGAGACTCGAGAGCACCGTATCACTTGAACGGAGCCTGTGGTCGCACGACGATACAAAATACTGCGAAATTGCGCGTGCGCATAACCCGTGACACACACATACTTGCACGACATATAAACTGTTGCAATTATATAATTGTGTGTTTCACATTAATAGGGACTTAATGAGTTTCTGATGTAGTTTTGAATTAAAAGTCATTTATGTCTGTATGGTTGACTTCTTATAAAGGTATTCTTTAAAATATATCGACTCCACAAAACACGTCATTCATCGATCGGCCTATTGCAGCCCACTGCTGCTGCTTGATAAAGGCTTATCACAATGTCCTTCGCCTTACACTATGTATCCGGTCTATACTTACCAGTTACCTTCTTAAGGTCGGTAAGTTAAGGCCCATCTTGCTAGTACACCTCGAATTCAGTTATACAGGCGCAATACGTTCTATCTGTCTGTATTGGAATGGGGGAAGCCCCCATACTAAACGTGGTCGTCTGTTGTTTCAGTAGGCTGTTAACTCCTTCATTCTGTAACAGCACCATGTGATTTTAGCTGATTGGAGTCCGACGTACTAGTTACTAATTTTTACGGATTTACATATTTAAAAAAAAAAAGGGATATATAGAGATACTATGTTGTTAGTAGTTAATCGGAAGTGCGATATTTGTTTGATATACCTACATTAGGAAAATGATTCCATACAGATTTAACGATTAAGCATTTTTACTTCTCCTACTCCTACATTTGACTGCTCGCGTAAGCTAAGTCGCGTAGTTAGTGCTAATATTTTCTAGGGTAAAGTACTAATATTTTGATAAAAGATACCCTATAATTATGTTCTTTTCTGTGACAAAAAGTGTATGCAACATTTCTCGTTTTTTATAACCAATAAACTCAATTTTGTTATATAATAATATTAGTTCAGATTAAAAGGTTATGATTACGTCTCTTTTTGCTGCCACGAAGCAAGCTGACGTTTAGGTAAGGTTTGCTTACCGGAATCAATGAATTCGTTCTTTTTTCTCTCGCTACCAACACAGGATCTTAACAGTCATTGACTTGTTATTTATACTCATTCAGTGGTTCACACTGCAGTGATTCTGGATTTCACTTGCACTGTAAATACTTTGGTGCAATGCAATGCGCATATCATAATAACTCGTAAAACTCGCAATTGATAGATTCATTTGTAACGTAATATAAATAATTATTCGCTAACTAAAACATCTTAATTATATACTACTAAAATATCTTAATTATATAACATTATAATATAACATTACAACATTACAATTATATAACATTTAGAAAGTATAAGAAGAAAACATTATTAGTGTCTATACAATTTGAGAGTTGCCCTCAATTTCTCTGAGATTCCTTTACCACCTGTAAAGTCTTCCCTTTCAAATAAAAAAGAAGTTTCCAAATCGGTTCAGGCGACTTCGAGTAATCGGAGAAAGGATTCCGACGAATTGAGAACCTCCTTAATTTTTGAAGTCGGTTATAAATCATATCGAAGTTAACTTTCGATTTCTATAACAAACACAGATCAAAATAATACATGAACCTTTTATCCCGTTACCGTCCATGTTACATGTAAAGTTTAATTATTGTGATTACAGCCGTCAGTACTGCATGCCTGGTGTGCAATGTAGTGCGTATCATCGATGTGTGCGAGTTGGTAGCCACACTGGGTATCGCCTTACCCGTCACTGATACATTAACCAATAGTTTAACTTTATCATATTGATTTACAAATGCCATGTTAATGTAGCTTCACTTTAAATAGGACATTAATAAAAAAAAAAACAAGGTTTTAGAATCAGAGTCACGTCATGTTTATCATAAAGATGTATTGCATCGGAACTGAAGGTGCATGCAACATTTCAATGAGACCGGCAAGTGAGTCAAGACACTGCAAATTTAATAAAAGCTTGGAAAATATAACCACAGACAAACGCATACATACAAACGATTTATTTATATGTCGAGTGTTTGTTTAATTTTTTTTCTATTGATAGTACCCTATGTCCCGAACCCCTGTCGTACATGTAAACAATCCATCGTCCTCAGACTTCTTGACAACAATTTCCAACGTATATTTAATAATATCAACTGACAATCCGTAAGGTAAGAGGATCAAATTTCAATTACTAGATTTGACTCAAATAAAGAAACTACGAATAAACCATCTAGGTTTTAAAACAATATACCTACTTGTCAAAGTAAGTATAAATAGTAAGTTTGTATGTACTTTGATAGAATTTTCGTCAACAATAATTTACTGCAAATCCGCGATGTCTTGTTCATATTATTCTCTATTAGGTATATCCCATTATTCTTGCAGCCTATTTTTGATATAGATTCGCTCAGAAATCGAACTCAGAACCACCAGGAGAGACAACTTAGAATTGCAGCAAGAGTTGATCAGTGTTTAGTCGAGATTACGTCCGTTTACCAAGCGAGCCGCGGCGACCGCAAGCAACCGAATACCTACCTACACACGCCTTCACTTATAGCAGTGTGTGTGTCAACTAGTTTGCGTGTTGTAGACAAATTACGAAATATGGCAACATTTCATTAAACTTTATTTGTAATGAGTTTAGTGTCACTTGATACCTTACGACCAACCGGACAGTGGCGAAAGGTAAACATTTTAGAAATAGGAGCCTATTGAAAATGTAGCTTTGTATTTTATGTATCTTACTCGGAATTTAATAGTTTGCTAAACAGTTAAATAGTTTTTTTCGAGATTCCTATATAATCTCAAAAACAGAAACTACAATATAGAAAAGTGGCACTCCTAAACCCTATTTATTATTAAAAAACGATAGATTATTATAATAGTCCAATAAACAGAAGTGTTAGCGACGTTGACAACAAATCCCTATCGAATTTTGGCAACTGAAGAAGAAACAGAAGCTTGTAGTGCAGTAATTTTGTATAGCAGAGTTGTGGTCAACATTCAAAAAAATGTGAACAAGCTTTTAGAATCAAATCAAGCCTATGGGCTGTTGTTATCTCACTGCACCTATCTATCAATTACTTTTTTCTCTTTCTCAAAAAGGGGTTAGCTTGGTACTGTTCGATAAACTGAACTGAATATGCGCCTACAGTAAGAGCATGCAAATTAAAATACGGAAATTATTATAATTTAATAATAATAACGAACCCACTGTTCCGTCAGTCAGGATAACAACTACAACAGACTTACTTTGCAGTAAACATTCATTTTGTTATTATTATTGTTTTATTAGATTATTATTACGGTTGCACAAACAAGATCACTCAGTTATCGTTCAAATTGACCATTTATTTAACAATGGCGATGTAACCGAGTGGCTGAAGTCCAGAATAAAAAAAACTGTGGTTAGCTCTGTCCGTATATATATATATATAGATGGTTCATGTTTAATAGAGTATGTGAACATGATATCGTGGTATTAGCCACTGGTCGCACGACTCACTGGTTTGACGTCCACGCTACTACACGTTGACGGGAAGAGACGCTGTGGTCACATACCACTCGCATTCTCATTTGACTTTGTTTTAATTGGGGCTAATAAGCTGTATACTTCATTCAATAGTTATAATACAAATATTAATTTAACACTTTACATAGTACAATATTTAGTTATATATAATTATATTTATTTATAAAAGAATAAATCAAATCAAATAAAGAATCTTTAAAAGAGTCAGTGTTGAGTAGTCAAATAAAGATGCACGAACAAACAGAATAAAACGTGGAAAACGAATCCACGACCGTTCCGTCAGCCAGGATCACTAACTTGTGTTCCTCAAGAATCTCTTGATTTCATTTTTTCTTTTATCTATTAAATTAACTCTTAAATATTTCTAGACAGAACGAGTGGTCTCAAAAGCACACCCATACATGTCCCAAATATGTCATTGTTAAGATTCAGACTTATTTTCCAGGTACTCTTCTTATTTCAGTAGAAGAAGCTTTGTTTCAGTAGTACTTTAGTAGCTGGTTTAAGTTGGTTAATTTTGGAGGTTTATAGATGAAACAGAAGGATAAAAATATAGGAAGCTGAAGGCCAGTTTGAGTACCACAATATTTTGCCAGGGGCTCAAGGATGTATTAAAATCGATATCTCAAAATCGAGGCACAAAATCAACACAGCAACACTGCCCTTGATGTCCTGGTAAAATGCACTATTGTGAGTAAAGAAGAATATAATATATAGAATATATATATTTTTTTTTATTTATAGAATATATATCCATAAAGAAAGAAGTGCTACTAGTGCTTTTATTGTAAGCAAGAAGCGTAGCGTAAATTTCCATTTGATGAATTTACATATTAATGGTACAAGAACCTTATATGTGATCTGAATACTCTTTACACTAGGAAGATTTAAAAAAAGCAATTAAAACATAGACTGAAGCCGCAATTCAATGAATCAATCCATTAACATTGTACTAAAGATTGTAATGTTAGATTTATTCATTTTATAATAGTAATCGGATCCAATCGGCCGGCTGATATCGTTTGTTCGTCATAAATGAGCATGGAGCGTGACGCGAGTTTCTCGCGCCAATGCTCTTTGTTCAACGAGTTTAAATGAACGAAAAATTTGACATTCTGTAATCCCACACCTTACCACACAGGACACTCGATACCACAAATAAAAAAAATTAAAATGTTGATATCCACGACTAATACTTAATATAGGTATTATAATGGTTATGTATGATAAATATGACAGACAACTACACCAAATATGACTACATTAATGCAGATGAGAATTAATGAAAGGGAACATGATCCGTCTGGGCGGTAGCTTCGATATGTCATAAAAGTGAGAAGTAACAAATTTAATATATATGTATTTAAAAATAATATCATATTAATATATCAACCATTCAATCCAACCATTCCTTCTTGTAAAGTTTTGTAAGGGTGGCACAAAATTCGTGAGGAATACTTTTTTTTTTTTTTTACTTCGACTGTGATGGTGATATCTAGCTTGAAATCTTACATAAATGTGATCGAACAGGAACAATTGACCGTTTACTAAACTATTCTAGTACCTATGTAAATGTCTGGTACCTATTGAACCTTATGAACACAGGCCACATTTCAGGTACAGTCTAAGTCCTATGTCCAAACCTAGTAATTTATTATTTTATTATATGTTTATTACATACATACTCATATGGTGCATGCATGAAATTTTTATGTATCCTTGAAATTTATGTATTTTCTTTTTCGTATTTTATAGCAATGCACCAGACCCTGCCCCACTACTATTCTTATTGACATATTCTTTCCATTCCATGGTTGCTTGTAAGAGATCGCCGCGTGCGATAAGATTGCCAATTGTACAATTTGTATGTAGTTTTAAGTTTTTTATTGTTTTTTATAACTGGTGTACAATAAAGAGTATTATAATTATTATCATCTGAAATCTCAGTATTTTTCATAATAAGTATTATTAGTATTATTCATCAACAGAGCTTCCATTTTTGCATCAAACTTTATAAGAAGTTTACATCTTGTTGTGTGATAATTAAACAGTGCTAATCATGTGTCAAATCTATTTCCCCATGTAGTTATGGATCAAATAATCATTAGATTGCGTAACTTTAAATGAAAGTTATTACACATATAGTTGGCGATCATTTTCTCACAGAGCGGATTCTCGAAGGATAGTTAGTCTCAGTGTGCATGAGCCAGTAACCTGATCAGCTGAGAGCGGCGCGGCACAGCGAGCGAGCCAGGCGCACCGGACCGAACGACACCGTCTTCCTATTCCTAGTTCTCACTTTACACCCGGTAAACGAAGTTTGATCAAACATAATCAGCGTCATTTGACAGCTTAAAAGTGTAGTGTAAACATAAGAATGAATTCACAACTGACCGCTACCACCATCCATAGACACACCCTTTAGGCAAGAGTTTTTAGTTCATTTAATAATAGTTCAAAAAGCGCCATGTACATATAATACGGCTGTATAGAGTAAAAATTGATTACGAATATTTTGGAGATTTTCATACTTCTAAATAGCCGTGTACTCAATGTTTGTCGGATTAAAGTCAATAAAATGAACGCTTTCATTCACAAGATTTATAAACATAAAAGGGTAAATTTACATTTTGATATTCGCAAGTGCTTCAGGGACTAAAGTGGCGTTCTCTCCCTAAAATTTTAAAACATTCATTTGCATATGCTTTGAGTACATAAACGACACTTTCTGAAGCACTTTCAACAGTGGTGGAGGGGGAAGGGAGTGACTTTTCAATGGGAGGGGGGCGGGGGTCACGTTAACGTGTTAATCTGTACAAACCGACTGTTAATATAAAATAAATGGTAAACGAGGAGTGTAGTAAAGTACCTACTGTTTGTGTGTAGTGTGTTGTACGTAATGTAAGCCACTAATTATCATACATTTTTTTCCGGAATTAGGAGAATCAGTAATTTTATTTTGTGGAAAGTATATTATATTATGATTTCTACTGATGAATGAATGATAATTATGATTATGAATATTTATATATAACCTAAACATTGTTATCAATTCTTACTGATTTCTTTTCACATAATATCCCCACACTAAAACGTCAATTTACATACGATTAAGGCGATATCTGAAATCGGCACGAATGAGGAGTGTGGGGTGAAGCGTGACGGAAGAGTCGGAGGGAGGAGGGGGTAATCAGCGTAATGCCAATCATGCAAATGCCGAGATCCAACTGAAAGCCTCAACTGGCTTGTTTCAGGAGTTAAAATGGAGATCCACTTAGCGGGCTACGCAGCTCACATACGCAATTGAAGGCACCGCCAAGGACTATGTCGGGTACAGACCTACAAAATGGTAACAAACCATCAGATGTGATTTAAACTGCCCTGGCTACTTCTTTTGACAGACTATAAAAATAGATAATGCTATTTCTATTAATATTATATTATTACTGGTTCATGTCATGGCTTCTACATACAACTCTTAACTGATTGAACCTCACTTATTTTTGTCCTTTTATTAATAAATAAATAAAATAAAATGGTTTACATATGACCACACCCATGACCTTACACATATCATATATATACATACACTCACGCGTATATCCCCGAAGGGGCATGCAGAGGCGTCTGAAACGCCCACTTATTGCACACCATAATGTAGTCCTAGCTACGTAATAGGGGGGGGGGGCTATTATGTCTATTTCCGTCATGTGGGCACTTTATGACTGTATACATACTGTCTGACGAATAACAAGCAGTCCGATCCCTTAGACACGTGTATATCTCACTATTACTCATATGTATACATATGTATGTACAGAGGGTAAAGTGATAGATTATTAGAGAAAAATACATGTAGGTATAAAAGTAAAAAATAAAACTGAAATTGCTTCTGATTTTAATCTATATGACACCCGCGAATGAAAACAACGTAGCCCGCTTCTAACGAATTTAAACGCCGGCATAAACTGAGCTGTATATTCGCTAATTGAGGATTTGTAACATGAATTTGCCTGTTTTGCTTTGACGAAATTTACTACTACAATATATTTTAAACGTACTTTCAACTAATCATTGCTAAATGAAAAGAAGTCTCGGCTTATTTTCTTTGTCTCGATCACAATTTAAGGGTCATTGGTACTGAAAGAGCTTAGCTTTAAAATGACCGGTTACTATTTTCGTATACACTTTAATATACTTGTAATCTCATTATAACATTTTTATTTTACTAATGTTAACTACAGACAAATATACGGCTTGTCCATTAGATTTTTACAGTAGCAACCCTACCTATACCTTTTTATGCGTTGCGTTGATTTAGAAAATCTTTTTGCATTTGCGCACAAAATATTAATATTTACTTACTGTTTTTATCGTTGTAAATGGCGTGTCAGTGGAGAAGACTGATTAGCGTAGAACCTGATACTCGCTTACTTTCATTCAACATTAGTTATCATGGAGCTCTGTGTTTAGGTACTTACCAGCAGACAAAACCATTGACGCGAATAGAGCTCCGAGCACCTGTACTTTTATAGCCTAAAATATGTAGGTACGGAACTGATCGATCGGACGACTCGAACTTGATCAGAAATCGCCTTTCAATTTTAGGGGCCAGCATCATCACCGCGCTTTAGGTAACGAAGTGGCTGAAGTTTATATATGTATACGTAATAATTGTATATAGAACTTAAATAAAAAAATATTACTATTAGTGATTAGATCAAAAGCATCATTAAAAGAAAAAGTGAATTACCTAACTAGGTAGTATAAATATCTAAGTTTTAAGAATGTAATTGCTTGCTAGGCAGATCACGTTCAAGGATGAAAAATAAGTATATCCAAGAAGAAGGAAATCAAAAACATTAGTCGAAAATAAAAATAACTCTCCTCTTTAATATTAATAGACAATCGTCATCGTGTAAAGCATCTACAAACAGTCGCTAAAATATCAATTCACTTTCATTTACACTTTAATCAGAACGCTTCGTTTTATTCTCAAATATTTTCCATTAAAGGGTGCTAAAAGCAACAAGGCCGCTTTTCGCGCGCTTCCCGCTTACATTTCGTATTCAAAACGTGGAATCAGAGAAGAGCGAGCGTGGGTTAATGTTGCCACTTTTAAATATTAAAATTAGATTATTGTATCGTGACAGAAGTGTCGTAAATTGATTCAACTACTTTATCATTGAATTTACATGTAACGGACGGGGATCTAATGGTTTTGATACGTTGTTGTACGTAATTTGTACATATTGCATATTAAGTTAAAGTAAAAGGTTAACACATCAAATGAAACGGCATCTTGTGTATATTACAAAACTGTAAGTTACTTGAAAACTTAACTGTTAAACTGTCTCAAATCATATATTGTGCCCTAGTGTGGCAGGCAATATCAAATGCATGGCCACGTTTTTAACCTCGACTCAAAATTAGTGTTATAAGTTTGGCGTGTCTGCCATGTCACATGTGTCTATGGTCTGTCAGTAGCATTTAGCTCCTAAACAAATTGTCCGATTCTCATGCAGTTGTTTTGTTTAAAAATTAAAGTTTTTAGCTATTATTTATTAATTTATTAAGATCTTTTCAGGCCTTTGATGATTTTTCAGCTCTTTTCTAATCTTTGGAGGGGTTTTGAGCATCCAATTTTTAATTTAAACTTAGACTGGCAATAAATACTGTTGTAAAAAAAACATTTTTCCTTGTAACAAATATTGTTATGTTTGTGGTATGAATGTATGAAAAAATGCGGGGTACAAAACGGAAAAGTAAATTGGATACTATGAAGTGACGTTTTACTAAATAGCGAGTAATAATACATCGTAGCTTTGTTCTAAAATATTCTTATGTATTACAAAGCTTGATTATTATATGACGGAGCGCGAGGGACAAACGAGCAGACCGGTCACCTAATCTAAAGTGCGATGTCCGCGTTTGGGATTATGATAAATAAGAAAACGCTGTATTCTTCATTTCTTAATTTTATACGTTAGAGGTGGACTATTTCCCTCGAATTTATACTTTTCTTTAGTGTGTGGAAACGCCCAAACGCTGTCATCATACCGGGGTTTGGTTTGGTTTCTGTAGGATGGTGTGTTCGAATCGAACTGACTAAAAGCACACGGTGTGCCATGCCGTGCCTAGAATAGGAGGAATCCGGGCCTCAAATTTAGACGGGCCTAACCTCAAAAAATACAATTTATTTAAAAAAAATATTATTAAAATCGGTTTACAAAATATATATATATCAATATTTTGTTCAAATTTAAATATAACCAATCGGAAAGGGTAGTCTAACTTAATTACAGAGTTATATAATATATAACAGACGTAAAAAAACAATACAACCCAATTAACAACCTCCTCCCTTTTACAATCGGTTAAAAATTAAAAATAATGAATGCCAAAACCTATCTCCTCTATCCATTATTGTTTAATAACATTTACCCCCTTCTCGTAACTTGTTAACAGCAATGGTAAATTCTAGAGGAACGTATTGCAACAGCTTGTAAAAGCAGTGAAAGTTACGAATTATATAAATTAACATATCAAACGCGCCTTCGTTACTCGCTACACCACCCCACCATAACTTACAACGTCCGAGATCTCTTGATACTATTAAAAAAATAGGAAAACTACCAAAACGAATAGCAAACTTGATGACTATTCTTTTTAATAATGCTAAGACACTACGATGTTATATACAGGATATATTTGTATGCACGAACCGCAACTGAGACAGGGTGGGAAGTTGATGAGGTAATGATGTTTTATATAAGTATACTAATTAGATGCGGACTCAACGTCGATGGTCCACAAAAGTACATAAGATTCGGGTACATTATTTGGAGTTATAATAAAAAAATTGCGTTGAGCTAGCCTAGTCTTACCGTGGCAGAACCATGCTTCGGCATGAGTGGGCCGACTCGACCGACCGGAGTACTAACGCGGCCCCACAGAAAACTAGTAGACAAAGAATCCTTGAATTGTATTCTCGAGTGAGTGAGGGTACCGGAGGCCCAATCTCCGATCTCCTCTTTACCTCTCTCATCCTCCCTCTCCTCTTTCCCATCATTCGTCCCCCTCTTTACTCTCCTTTAATAACGACCCCCGATCACCCTCAAAGGCGGACAGTGAACTTACGACTCTTGAGTTGTATGTGTCCATGGGCGGCGGTTGTTCCTTACCGTCAGGTGACCCATTTGTTCGACTGTCTGTCCACCTATATCATAAAAAAAACACAAAACGTATTTTCTAAAGTTATACTGCGTCATTGACTAATGCATTTTGAAATAAATTGTATATACATGTAAAATCTTTTCTATGCGAAACTATTAACCATTGTGATATCATTTTTATATTTAGTTATATAAATTTTATATAAAAAATATGACTATAATATATTATGATGATAATAAAATCCACGATTTTTTTGTTGTGAGTTTTATTTGACATAAAATATATTTTATGTGGCAGTTGTGTTGTAAAATTGCTAATTCAAATCCTATGTTAAATGCGTTCCCAGGGTAGGTTAAGGTTTTAATTGTTCTTTAGACAGGTAATCGACGACGACGAATAAAGGGCATATATTCTATAACACTTCTGCAATTCGTTATGTAAAGAGTTAATACAAAAGTGACAATGTTGCGCACTAACTCACTACATTGAGCCTGCTATAAATCACTAAAATGTATTAGACCATAAATTCAAACCTTAAATGTGTTGATTGCTAGAAAATTAATATTTATAAACTTACGTACGTACGAAAGTATTTCTCTAATATAGTCGGTTTTAAAAAAGTTTAGAAACTTTAAAATTAAGTCTAGTTATTGAGCATTTAATTCTATTTTTTAACTAATTGCCTTTTTATTTTATTTTTTAATTATTTTTTTTTATGTAGGTATTTAATACGTCGTTATTAAAATGATTGCAGCTTTCCTAAAAATCGTTAGCAAAGCAAATGCTAATATTATTCATTTTTATAAAAGAAAAAAAACATAAAACAAAAAAATATGGAGTTATCAAGAGTTGGCGCTCTATGCGGTAAGAAGTATCGTTGCATTCGTTGAAATAAATAACATTTTAAATTGGAAGGATGTAAGCTCTGCTCGTCAGGTTCACTACCAAGTAACACATGAATCATGTACTAGTGCACTACATGCGCTATTTTAAAGTTAACATTGAAAGTTTATTATTTAGTCAACTTCTATAAAATTTGACAATCTTATACATTTGGCGCTAAAAGCTGTCAATGAACTTAAATGTTAAGAGAACCTGTCAAATTCCATTATAATCTTACTTATTCTGTGGTACTTTGTTATCGTCAAGTATAGATCTAGGCATAAATATTATTTTTACAATTAATCTATTACAATTTTGTATTTGTTTTTTAGTCTTCTAGTCCTACCAAGTGAAGATATAGGTGTTATACAGCGGTCAAAATCGTTACAGTAGGTACAACTTTGTATAAATCAACTCTGTACTATAACCAAATTAAGGAAGATCTGCACCCTCATAGAGCCAGACATGTAGTCATGTTGATATCAATCATATATCAATGCTTCAGAGTTCTCAATGAGAGATTTGGGAGTCGACTTTGAAATAAAAAAAATGCGACGCAATCACAGAATTGGTAAAGAATAAAACAGATTACATTTAGACCACTAGGACAGCCGTAGACAAATTAGTGAAGCGTAGGTACTATAGAAGCATATAACATGAAATATGGATGAACAGAGGTTGAAGCAGGGGTGTGTCCCGGCACCCACCTCGAGGCTTTCGTTAAACGGTTGCTAAACGTTTGGGCGGCCCGCCCTACCTACTTCACTACGACAAAGTCACTCTCAGCTAAAACTTATATCGAATAATCTCTATATGAACTGCCATAGGGTTCATTTTAAAATAATAATGAAGTTATGGAACCTTAACAAAGTAAAAATGCATTAATTTATCTATGTATATGTAGGTACTTTAAACGGTTGCTTCTACCTATGATTAAGTCATTTGGTAGGGCGTTCCGTTTTTCCCTTGTATGCCTACACTTTGAAGTGATTAGCCTCTATGTCCTAACACTTTATTCATATACATTTATCATGTGTAAATGTAAGGGGAACAAAAAATATGCCTATTTCAGTACTTAACAATAAAAAAAATAACCCTCATGGGATCACTCTGTTGCCCACCTGGCCGTATGTAGGAATTTAAAAAATTCAAACTTATAAGGTACTTTCCATTTACCTAGAATCATGAATTGACAATGATATAATATCTTAAGAAAAGGGAAAAATTCTAAAGTTGTTGACTTTTTATTATATCACATTATCAAAAAATGTCAATAAAAATTCATATGCTTTCGGAAAAAATGGCCAAAACTCTTCGAGAATCGATTAACAAGATACACAAACTATTTAGATACATAGTTTGTTTGCTTACGGAACCTTCGGATCGCCCGTCAGACTCCCACTTCTCAGTTTGTTTTACATCATTTAAATGCTATTAAAATAAACAAACAAAAATGCCTTGATTGTCGAGGCAAAACTTAAAATACTATGAAAATATGTTAAAAGCCAAAAAGTTCATACTTACAAACTTAATCTGAATTTTTTCTGTAAAGAATCTTATATATAAAATTCTCGTGTCACAATGTTAGTTACTATACTCCTCCGAAACGGCTGGACTGATTTTTATGAAATTTTGTGTGCATATCGGGTAAGTCTGAGAATCGGCCAACATCTATTTTTTATCACAATTTTTTTTTTGGACAAAATTTTTGTTTCCCGGGAACATTACTAATGCGTACGAAGTCGCGGGCAACAGCTAGTAACAATATAAATTTTTAGGGATATTTTATATTTTTAATTTATCTCTTAATCTTAGCTAGCATAAATCTAACTAATATATTATGCACGCTTTCATGTCTTGACTACTAAACTGATACTGATGAAATTTTACATACACGTTGCCAGCGGAAAAGAATTGTGAATGTAATAGGTGTGATCGCATTAAAGTATATTTATTTCTGCTTTCAAAGAATAATGTACATTATTGTTTTCTTCAATATCTCAATTTTTCTCAATTAATGATTAGGCGTCTGCAAACTAGTAGGTACTTTATTGTGTGTAATGTGCGGCTATGTGAGGGACGCTTATTGAGTGGCTTGCAGTCCACCAGATAAATGTCGCCCGCCCTCTCCCCGCACGATTAATGGCCTCTCGGACAAAGTACGTAAGTGCACAGGGCCGGCCTAGTACTCGAATTCTTTCATTTCGTTTTTGTTATTGTTGCTTATAAGAACCTCTTTATCACTAGTTAGAAACAAAGTCTGAATAACTTCAGTGGCATTTAGATTTTCTCTTTTTAATATATACCCTACATGCCATCCTTATTGTTTTGTATTATTAAAGTCTACAAAATGAATTTTAATCGAGGTATACTTTCGTGTCATAGACTCAATAAAAACATACATGTGTCATTTTTGCAAAAGGCTGGAAGAAGTACATTAAAATACAGATTAGAAAATTATAATATCATTCCTAGTTTTGAAGAAACCCTTCCATTAAAATTGTTATTTGTTACTTAAAATTTATCATACAACTATGCGTAAACGATACATTCATTACTTATATATTACAGATAGCAACAAAATTCTAATTTTAGTAATAAATGTCGTACTGGTTATTATAATTTTAAGACAAAGTAACAAAACAATCACTGTAAAAACTGATATTTAATTTTTAATGGCAGTATATTAACCACCCAACTGCGACTCTGTTATTTTGTACCCTGTAATACTCTGCCCTCCACTAGATACGGCTTTT
This sequence comes from Tyria jacobaeae, assembly GCA_947561695.1. Taxonomy (NCBI): domain Eukaryota; kingdom Metazoa; phylum Arthropoda; class Insecta; order Lepidoptera; family Erebidae; genus Tyria; species Tyria jacobaeae. Next base: position 8,220,031 of record OX387208.1, on the reverse strand, counting down.
TGCATTAGTCAGGAGTACATCACGGTTTTAAAAGTGAGCTGAAATGTACGTTTGTGTGTATAAAATAGAAAGAGTCTTACTTACTTAAACTATATACAACTGACTTTATAGCTATTCCAATTAATGTATCGATTACTTCCATAAAAGATGGATGTAGTATCTCGGATATGAAATGTATCTTAAACATTTTAACGATTAAATAAGGATATATAAATATACTTATCAAAAAATCTAAACATACTGCAAGTACTAATTAGGCGGCATTTAAATAGAAACTGATATCATTGAAACAAACATGCCAATAAATAGCTGGCAATTTATGTTAGTCTACACAATGGTGTATTACAATTCCAAATTTGATTTGGATCTGATTTTTTTATTTGAAAGAAGTTTTTCTAGCGATCACCTTTTATCATAATCGTTTCAGTCGTTTTCTTATCGTTGGGTGTGTTTTCAAGTCGGTGCTCAAATATTTTAAATTTTTTGTGGTGTTTCGTATAATAAATCAATATTTACTTTCTTGAGCGAAACAGCGAACAAATCTGGGTTTCCTAAGATCAACAACTAATTTGTGAGGTGACGTCACTTAGCACTAATTATTGTTTCAAATTACGGTACCTATTGTTTAAATATTTTGCCAAATATTAATAATATAATAATCTTATACTAAATGTTTCAGTAAATCTTTTTGCGACTATCATGTAATTATTGAATTATTAGTATAATTTTAACGCAAGTCTGTAAGGTTTTCTGAACAATACATCCTTCATATTTTTTATTTGTGTATTTTATACCTACGCATTATAGTATGGTCTGAAGTTAAGTGCAGAAGGTGAGCGGTAAAGCAAAGTGATAGTGACACTTTCTAGAACTTTTAGATGGCAACCGCCGTAATTTCATTCGATTGTCGTGGAATCTTACATACCGTCTAGTCTGCCAAGTACATAGCTAAATAAAAAGGAAATTGTTACTCATTCGCGGTTAAATATTTGAGGTCAAATTCAACTTCTTCATTATATACATTACTTAACAAATATACGAAATCGTTCTGTTTAAAAACAATAATTAAAATTATAAATCAATACACTAAGTGAACTGAACTATATACCTGAACTATAGGTTGCTTTGTTAAATGTAACATTAATAGTAAAAATATAATAATTAATTACAGGCCTAAGTCACCGGTACCGATACATATAACCGGTCGTTTCCAACAAGGGCTATATAAAAAAAGAAAAAAAAACTCTCGAAAATTCCTTTAAATAAGAATATAATTCAAAAATTTTAGACTTAAAAAAGTGACTCTTTTTACTTTGTCTGTATATATTTAAATATAGGTACGTTTATGTTCAGCTGTAATTATATTTCGGGTACATTTCATTTATTTATAAAAAAGAGAGAGAGAATAATGCTAATGTAAGTTTCTAGTTGCATGAATCCATGTCATGAAATGGGTTTTAATTTTATTTGAAAAAAAAAAAAGAATATTTTAAATCAGAATTTAAATCGTAATTTCGCTTTTGCACTTACGATCAAAGGTTGAGCTCTTCTGAGGCGTCGATTTTTTGCACGCCTAGTTAATAAGCGTCTACTGGCTCGTGAAATATTACAAATTGCGTCCTCTCGCCCCCCTCGCCCCAGTAAACCTCCCTCCACTTTTACACTGCCTTTTTCATGCCTCTGCATCAAGGGTACGCGATCACAACGTGTTAAATGAATATTTTCGGTTAGATAGGTAATTACTTGCTATAATGACGATGGAATAGTTGCTTTTTATTAAACGTATTATCTTTTTTAGAAGCGATTATTAAAACTGGCACAAGTATTATATAAGGTAGTCAACAATATATTATTATTCTCCGATATCATAGTACATTTCTTGGAAAAAATGTATATTATTTCTTTTTAGATACCTACACAGCCAAATTGTCGCCTGTCATATTTCCGGACCGATACGAGCTTCAAACCTTCAAGAAAACAGTGTACCAAGAACGTACTTGTGACTCTTGAGTTGCGGGTGTCCATGGGCGGCAGTAGTCGCTTACCATCAAGTGACCCGTGTGCTCGTTTGACTTCCTGAATTTGTGTGAAGGAAAACCCATTTTTTCAATGCAGGCGTACTAAACAAATAATAATTTATTAAAAAATTAACGATTCCTTCAAGCTAAACTATAAAAAGTATGGTTATTTTGTAACTCCAACTGTTGATTTCTGAATAATTATAATAAATGTGTTGTTTCATACCATAATTAGTACTGTTTAATTACTAATGAAGCCGTAAGTAGCATTTGTAAATATACAGGATGTAAGCTCAGCATACATAATCCTGTTTTGCTAAAGGCCAAATAAAATAAATCCTATACAAGATTATATATTTTACACTAATGCTATCATAAAACCCCTTGGCAAACTTCACTACTAACTCACGTTTCCTCAATTTGACAATGGAATTGAATCATTACAAAATCAGTTAAGTAGCGATAGAACCAATCAATTTACTTAAAGGATAACTTTATAAAAGCGACTAGGGCCTTAGGAATTGGGAAAGTGAATTAAGCACCCCGCAAACTGGTTATATCAATCATAAACTTATTCGATTAATTACGTTTTGCGGAGTTAATAGCGACATCTAATATCGATAGAAGTGATGTGCAGTGAACGTTGTCGATATTATCATGAAGTATGTGAAATTCAATTTGCATGGTGAAGAGTTCCTTTCAAAGGATTGCTCGAGTAATGTCATTGTTACTGTGTACATATGTTTTAAATTTATGGGTATTATATATTAGTGATGAGAAATAAAACCTAGATGTTATGTCTAGTAAAAGTATTATATAAAAAAAAATTACCACTTTTTAATTATAATGCCATGTCAATACTCACAAGGTTGTTATACATTTATAGAAAAAGAAAACTATTATATAATGTGTAGACTATTTGGGTATAAAGAGGTAATACTTAAAACATTCAACGATTTTATTAAGACTATTTTAACATTAATATTTTAAACTATTTCTTCATATACGTACCTAGACGCTTATTTTTTTTTAATTACGTCCCTTGTATGTAAACGTCTCTAAATTCAAGAATAAATAGAATATTAGGTAATTTAAAGAAAATAATAATATTTGTAACGTCTGTTATATTAGGATTAATTTCTGGGTCGTGGGGGACTTTACAAGCATTCAAACAACGGACACATTGAACACCCAGACCTAGAACAACAATTTGAGAAATACACAAAGTGTTGTCCCATACGGGGATCGAACCCACAACACTCTGCGCGGCAGCGTAGTGGCGAGGTGACCACTTAAACCACTTACGCCATCCGTGAAGACAACTTGTTTACTTACTTCCCCAGCAGAAACATCGATATTATCCAAGAGCATCATTATTTGGCCCATTTCGGCGGTGTCATTAGACAGGCTGTGTTAATGATTAATGCGGCGCCGGGCCCACACGAATCCCTCCCCTCTCCACTTTACCCTTCGCCTCTCACTGCGCCCCTCGTCGCGAATAAAACTCAAACCGACACTTAATCGAGCTACCCCTTTTGACGGAGAGCCCTGTCCTCAGACATAGTTTTATAGCAATAGATCGTTCGGTCGGGACTAACCACGTTGCGCCAACTAGTGTCCATGATCCAAGGGTCGGGAAACCATTGGTTGAACACGATTTCTGGATTACATCTAGATTTGGCATAGGGTGAGAGTGCCTAATAGTCCTATTTGAATGAAAAAACATATCTATCATACATGCAATGTCAAAACATGTACCACATGTGTACCTTCTACATTCTAATCATTAGAAATAACGTGTCTTGAGCATCGCTCGTGTAAGATTACATTCTGTATTTTAAAAAAGTAGACAACCGATTTTAATAATTATTAATTTTCCACTGCATGCTGCATGGATTCTCTGCAATTTTCAACTAACCCAAAGTAAAGAATAATCAATGAAAAAAGAGAATGATTGAAATCAATTCAGATAGCGAATGTGGACTTAACAAGTATTCTTCATCCCTTCATTTTCCATCTTAGAGGTGGAATGTGTATTTTTTGAAATGAAAAGATGACCTAACAGAAAACATACTCTTTCAATAAAAATAACATTCTAAATCGGCTAATAAATGATAAAGTAATATTTTAACAAACTTAAAAAAAAATTAAGATAATTTAGCAACTACTCCTTTTCTGAAGACGTTTCATAAGTAGCTCGATAGCTCATAGAGCAATTATAGATGCAAGTATATCAAGAATATAATTATTATTCATAAACTTTGTTCTGTCATATTTGAAGGCTATGTCAAGAGAGGTTAATGTTACAATCTAGTGTTAAGTTGCTTTACATAACACATAACACGTAAAGCAACCTAACATTAGATTGTTACAATCTAAAATTATACAATTACCCTCTGATCAATGAATTGTTTCTGAAAAAATGTATCTTTAAATGAATACTACTAAAAGGAATAAATATCTTATACAATACTTTAGCTTATAGGGGTTAATTTTTCCCAAGTATTCCCAACAAAAAAATCTCTTTCAAAACTACTTGCAAAGATCAAGATGAATTTTGCTTTAAAAGCCCAAATAATAGTATGCAATGAATAATAAATAAATCCTATTTTGAATAAATTATGTTTTTTTTTTATATTAAGAATTATATTAAGACTTTATCAGACAGAGACAGACAGACAGAGCTTCTTATTTCAAGTAAAAACTGAGGCGTCGTTATAATTAAGGTACGTAGGTATGTCAGGTAGGTAATTAGATATAACAGTGGTTTCACATGCTAAACAGTATTATTCTGATTTTTTCTAAATCTATTATTATCTATTATCTTGAATTTTTCTAAATCCAATATTTGCAAATGTTCTGTCTGGCAGACTTTCCATCAGTCTTCTTAGAACTCATTCGTGGAGAGATATGTCCAGCAGCTGACGCCTTATGGCCGAACTAATAATTGTGGTGTCTTTTGTTTTGTTTAAATTACAAATAAAAAAGGGTTTGTAAAAATTATTATTATTATTTTTAGTTTTATTAGTATTTTACAAAGCATTTTCGGTCGAAAAATGGTAATGCCTTTCAGGAGAATTAGGCTTCACAAGAGATTTTGGATCGAGTTCGAGATCGGCTCTCGTTGGACAGCACTTCCAGCCTTGATAGAACACTCGCAATTATTTGCTCACTTATTAAGCCATGTGTGTGAGTATGGTCACTGTAGTATTAGAAATTAAAAAAAAAATAACATATTCTAAGCTAACTAAGCTCTTAGATAGTTCCTGTTAACTGTTTGACATATTTTTCAAATGTGTCTATAAACGGCATAAATATTTTATCCATGAGTCAAACAATATGTATAATGGATATGTAACTTACTCATTAAACATGAACTTAAACATCTTTTACTTCTTATTCTTACGTTTTAATTTAGCAACCAGCGGTGGCGCGTATCTTGCAAGCAATTATTCGTCACAACTCGTCCCGACGTCGTCGTATAGGTGTTCCGAGGACGAATTAAAAGGATAACAGAACCGAAGGAAGGTAGCAGGCAATTAGTCGCAGCGGATGATGGATGATGCCCTTTGCCGATACTCGTGATGGACACAAAACGAGCAGCGAGAGCCGCATAACTCATTATACGCCGATGATAACGCGCGGTATAAAGTTGTAGTTAGATACGGAATATTTGATGATTACCCCGCACCCCGTCCCGCCTCACCCGCCCGGCCTCTCGCACCAGATTACATTTTTAAAAGGAAGTCAGAACGCATTTTTTGTTTTCTCACCCTTTGAAGCTCTGTTGTCATGTAATCGTCTTTTAATTTGGTTAATGTAATAAATAGTAGACTATGGAGAGCGTCTTCATTGTTTTATTTGAGATTTTTTATTTGTCCTTGTATTTTTTTTTAATTCACCTACGTATAGGATAACTAACTTTTGTATAAAGACGTGCTAGATATATGATTAAAAATAATAAGTGTAAGTAATAACTTTTATATATTTCTTAATGTAAGTCGTTATTTTCTTTTCTTTGCTCTATCACTACATAATAATACGTTTTCGTGTGGCATCAGTCAAATATCGACTCAACATTTTCGATTGCTGATTGTCGATTCTTCGTTTTAAGTATCCAGGAGCTAAGTCAGTGGATAGGTAAGTAATCCAAGATAATTGGAATAGCATTAAAATACATAATATACATTATCCTTCGCCAAGATAATAGAGCTTTTATACCATCTAGTGATGTCAGGTCAAAAAGGCCTGGCACGTACAATACGGAAGTCTCATAAATCATGTCTAAGACCGTTGCCGAACTAGATATGAAAGTCACTCTTCTTTTCTCTGTTACGACGGTCACTTTTTTGTTATATACTTCTTTATTAAAAGCTTTTAATTGTTAATAGTTTAGAAGTTAATCTTTAACTTTCACCCAACTGTTTAATATTTCTAGTAAAATTTGGGGCAACTAGGGGCAGATTATAATTTAAACTATCAGTATCTACTTAACACTTCCAGTTGTTATACATTAATAAGATTGTTGCCAATATGTTAAGCATTGTCGATTAATTTATTTTTTCATTGTGCTGGTTTCGCATAAGAAAATATAGCTATTAATTTCCTATAAGTGTTCTGCTCCATAAGTTGCTGTAATAGATGGGCATGGCAGCGCTTACAACGGTTTTGAATTTTTAATCGGATTAAACAATGCATTATCATGTTAATTTTATAAGGAAATGTTGCTAAGGATCGGTTACACTCGGTATTTTACGGTATTTTTTACGGGATTATTAAGTTCTAGCTGACCCGCGCCTTAGCTTCATCTGCGTCTCATAAGAGAGAGTGGGTCGCAGGCCCCTATAATACAATTCTAAATTTTCCCCGTTTTTGATGACTACTTATAAGAGGTGAACATTAACTGTAACGAGGGACCAGTACTCACCCTGACCTCAACCCGATGGAGCATGTTGGGGATAAGCTAGAAAATATTTATATGACCCGGATTTATTGTTCTCGAGTAAGTATGTAATGATCGAATACATGTTGCTGTTTTTTTTTTGTCTTTTTTATATATATATAAGCCTACCATAGTGACTCCACTCACGGAAAACAAAAAGTGGAGTCCATGAGTGGTGACCGCAATCCTCATTGCATGTCTATTTAATGTAGCATGGTGGGCAGGCCCGGAACAATTACAAGAAACGGATCAGAATCAGGAGAACTGATTGCTGGCGAAGCTTCTGCACAAACATAGACACCAACAACCATGCTAACAGAGTTAAAAATATCCTGTGCTCTGAGCGGAAGCATGACCTTGGCTTCCTTAAAAAACCCGATGGTACCTTCACCAAAACAGATTCGGAGACTTCGGAACTGTTAATGACAACTCACTTCCCGGGGTGTCGCATACTAAATGATAATGACACTTGGGAGGAAGATGAGATATATCTACCAGACGATGCGGATTGGACCACCGCTCACAGAATCGTGAACCACGATAAACTAAAGTGGGCTATCAACAGTTTCCTTCCATTCAAAACTGCAGGACTGGATGGTATTTTCCCAGGTCTGCTAAAATGGTGTGACGATGCACTGATGGATCATCTACAGTCCATCTACAGAAGCTGCGTGGCACACCGTTACGTACCTACGAATTGGAGAGAAGTCAAAGTAGTGTTCCTTCCCAAACCCGGCAAAGGAGACTATACACAATCCAAATCATTCAGACCTATCAGCCTCACATCCTTCATGCTTAAGGTTCTAGAGAGGCTAATAGACAGAGAAATCAGGAGCACGGCGCTATACAAGCACCCCCTGAACCCACACCAACACGCCTACTCTATGGGTAAATCAACAGAATCCGCTCTGCATCGTGTAGTCTCATACATACAGGGCAACCTCAAATACAAAAAATCAACTCTAGGGACCTTCATCGACATCGAAGGTGCCTTCGATAAAACAAACTTCAACAGCATAAGTCAGGCTCTGTCTAGACACGGAGTTGACTCCACTATTACGGGGTGGATCGACAGCATGCTTAGAGGCAGAGCTATACAATTCACTGTTAATAACACAACAAGAGGAATAGTGGCAAGAGGGTGCCCACAGGGCGGAGTTCTCTCACCTCTCCTCTGGAACATCGTGGTGGATGAGCTGATAACTCAACTCAACGACCACAAGTTCTTCACAGTGGGCTATGCAGACGACCTGACCATTCTTATTAGTGGCCATTTGAAAGCACAATTTGTGACCAAATGAGGTCTGCTTTAAAGGTCGTCGAACAGTGGTGCGTAAAACACAATCTATCAGTGAAACCAACAAAAACGGAGTTGATAATGTTCACAAACAAACGTAGTTTAGGTGACCTAAGGCTGCCTAAACTATTTGGTACCAGTCTGGTTCTTACCACAGAGGTCAAGTATCTAGGAGTCATACTTGACAGCAAACTCCTGTGGAATAGACACCTAGATGCAAAACTTAATAAAGCCTGCATTATCTTCTACCAATGCAAGCGGCTCCTCGGCAAGGCCTGGGGTCTCTCACCGAAAATCACTTTATGGCTCTATAAAGCGGTAATAAGGCCAATAATCACGTACGGTGCTATTGCTTGGTGGCAGAGAACTGAGCTTAGCACGGTTAGAAACAGGTTGCAGCAATTCATGAGACTCGTTTGTACGGCCGTCACTGGATGCATGCGAACAACCCCTACTGCCGCCCTTGAGGTGGCTCTCGATCTAGCACCACTAGACCTGTACATACAACAGGAGGCAGCTATGGCAACGATTAGACTTAAACATCTGAGTCTGTGGAATAACCAAGAGGGTCCACATTCCAATATCTGGAATCAACTAGTTGACTACCAACCTCTGATAGCTGCCCCATGTGACAGGATTCCTAAACAACACATCTTCGAAAGAAGGTACTGTATAGAACTACAGGAAAACGATAGTGACCATTCTGGCATAAATGAAGTCCGGATATACACGGACGGCTCCAAGATGGGGTCAGGTACTGGAGCCGGGGTGTACTCACTAGACCTAAACATAAAAATATCGCTGTCACTGGGCGAACACAGTTCGATTTTTCAATGCGAATGTGTGGCGCTAATTCACGCAGCCCACGCAGCTATGACAAGAGGCATCAAGAAATACAACATCCGCATACTGTCAGATAGTATGGCGGTACTAAGGGCCCTAATGGGCAACACCATGAACTCCGGTCTCATCTATGAATGCCACCAATCACTAGAACGCTTAGCGGCGAACGGGGTAATTCTACAATGGATCAGGGGGCACAGCAACTCACTAGGTAACGATGCCGCCGACGAGCTAGCAAGGAAGGGATCCAAAACACCAGTGGCAGGCCCTACCACACTCCTGCCACCAACCTTTATCGCTCCTGGGTAAGGCAAAGGACTCGAGAAGCACACAATAGCAGATGGATTAACACACCTGGCTGCAGGCAATCCAAACTGGTATTAACTGAATTATCACCACGTTTATCGCGTAGACTCATCAGTCTTCACAGAACGGACATCCGAATAGCGGTCGGTAGCATTACAGGTCATTTGGCTCTGAACCGACACCTATTCGTCATTAACGCGACCGATAGCCCCCTATGCAGGGGTTGTCTAAGCGCGGAGGAAACGGCCGCCCACGTCATCCTGGAATGCGAGGGCGTGGCTGCACAACGGGCAGAAATCCTCGCAGGCGCGAGGACGCTCCTAGAAGCCTGTGAACGCCCCAGGAGGCTTCTGCGCTTCTGGAAGGAGCTAGGCTGGCTCAACTAGTCAGCCTCCTGAACGCATAATGGACCGATCATGAGTCTAAATGCGGAAACTGAGCCCTTGACCATTACCATTACCATTACCATGTAGCATGGTGACCTACACTATAGCGGCCCGGCGAGATGCTTTTTCACGCCCCGCTTAAAAGACCCGGGATCAAAGTAGGAAGGAAACACGTGCGCTGGTAGAGAATTCCAGGCTCTCACCGATCGGCACAAAAAATAAGAGCTAAACCGTTTAGTTCAGGATTGTATATTTTCGACTCTCAAACGGTGACTCCTCAGGCTAACACGTGGAGTGCTGTAGAGGAAGGGAGAAGGTGGGATCTACCTATTTTATAATGTATTTTATTTGGTAAAAGTTTTTCGAGGTGTGCTGATAATTGTATTATAGATAAAGATTGGATTGCTTGTAAGTCATAGCCGGATAGCATTTAGTTAGTTTTAGGGATTTAATGTATCTTTCTTATTACTTACGAACTTTACATTTAAAGCATTGTTTGTTTACTGTGTAAAAATACCCACACTAGTTACTAGGAATGTTAGTTACAAGGTTGTAGTCAAAGGAAAGTAATTGGTGATACCCCACAATTCCATATTTACGATTTAGTTTCTAAAATTATTCTGCCATGAAACTTTATATTAATGTTCTTGCTATACATATAGTATAGATGAAATTAGGTAGATGACAAATGGCAGGGTGACGTTTTGCGCTTGATCACGTAAGTACGGTAAATGCGTCGGAAGCGCTCAGAGGACTGGGCAGCGTTCAGCCGATATGGTGGAGTAAGACAGAGCCCCATTACGGCCCATTAGAGTGTCCGCAGGTGTCTGTCCATTAGACACGCTACTGTGACAGTCAAGCCTCAAGCATAACTAACAGAGCCCGACGGACTTGCATTTCAATGAGATTTAAAAAACAGACTTAAATAATTCGTAAAGTATTGTACTTGTATTTATGGAATCTGAGATTTGATTAATATTGAAAACTCCTGGGGATATCCTTCCTGGTGATGAATGTCTTATGTGTTTCTTGTACATTTTTGGCGTTAGACGGTGGTTTATGAGTTTATAGATTAATAATTTTCTACAACAATATTGTTGGTGAACTGTATAAATCAGAATTTTACTTAAGAGTTATTTGTATAGAGCGGCTGTCTCTCTGTACTGCTTAAACAAAAATCATTACATAATAGAAAACAGGCAGAATTCAAAACAATAAGTCTATTGAAAGATTGATTACATCATGTTCTAATAGTTATGTTAGATATAAAAATAAATTTTGAGTAGATAAAGGTACGGTTATCACCCATTTATTACAATTACTGCCTTGGGTCATACAAAGGGGTATTTATGTATTCCCCAGGCTACTTGGGAACTGTAATGTAACATTTGCTACATAGTTGGTGTAGTGTTAGTTGAATTAGCTGCTCGCGTTGATTAAGTGTTGTATCAAGTAGGTACCCACTACCTACTTATTTGCAACTGACTAATGCTACTCACTGACTTGCCAAACAGCATCCATTGAGGCTCATTCATACGCAGCGGCGCGGTGGTGTTAAAATTGTATAATTTTATTACTAGACATATGTTTTATTACATAAAATATTACAGTTCGGCTGTAAAGTTACCCTTTGCAGATAAGCAGGTCCGTTCACCCGGCTACATCATGAGTCCACCTTATAGACGTCAATAAATCAATCAATTATCGAAAAGTAGTCCAGTGTTATGTTCAGGGGTCTCCCAACGTGCGTTTTTTTTAACTACTTTCTTTAAATTTCTCGTCTGTCTGAGTGATAGATCTAAAATTTATACCCATAATAAACACTGGTGAACAGTTTTGGTATGGCCCCATGAACCATATAATAGACGAACATACCGCCACATGAAAAAAAAAAAATACAAACACCATTATTACATTACATTTATATTTCACTGAACAAATTTATTAGTACGGAAACTTACAATTATTATACTCTGAAAGATATACAGACAGATAGACTGATTTAAATACTTGTTTTCGTGGACCAAAAATAAACTATAAATATCTGAATCTAAATTTGACGTTCAAAATCCAGAGTAAAATGTAATAAAATGCTACTGGTCGCTACCGGCTGACGCGTAGTCGCATCAGACTCCACATTTCTTAGGTGGAAATGACGCGTAGATAACCGATACGTTACGACTTGCCCACGGGTTACGCGCCCACTCCGGAAAATGACGCGTTTCTACGTACTTGGGACCTACGCCTAGGGTTACCAACTTTTCTATATTTTTTATTAATTTCGATCAAAAATAAATATTCGGAGATATTTGTGTTTGTTTTTTATTTTCTGTATCTTACAGGGTACAGTAAAACTTGGTTGCCTTAACCTGATCATGAAGTGAGCTAACTCCTACTTCTCTGAGTTACTGAACATGAATACTTTAAATTTATTTATAATACATTATGCATTTTGGTGGCATTAATAATGTTTCAGGTTATATTTCGAAAACATCATGTTTGTGACACACTTACCTTTCAATGGATTACAGCGTTTTCCATGCGATTCTTCGGCTTTCTGGGAGGCTATCTAAATAATAAGATCAACAAAGAGACTGATATATACTCCTACACGCGTTTTCCATTGCAAGAAGGCTGACACATCTCGGCTCAAGTCCCTTAGTTAAGATGAAACAGAAAATCTTTTATATATTCCATCATAATATATCACACATCATATAATATACTATTATGCACACTGATATTATAGGGCAAACATATTCTACACATATGCTATTCTTACAATCTCACACACACATGCGCGTGAGCTCACGCAATATATACACAAACAAACACCACCTACCACTTACACACTTTCTTACTTATAAACGTACACATTTTACACATCCTCAACAATATCACTTACCGCTATTTTGTGTTCAGTGGCATAAAGGCGAGTGGCCACCCCTATATTATATACTTCAACTGTATATATATATAATATAAAGAATCGTACTACTTAAATTTTCCGAGAACGAAATTATTACAGAGTGACTTTTGGTAACCCTATGACAAACTATACAATATGTAAAATAACAATTATGTACACCATAACGTGTTTTAACGACTAATATAAAAATATGGAAAAAAATAATGAAGCCATTATCTTTTGTATATTTAATCACTCCCACTAAAATTAATTCAACAGTTTTATTTGTAATTAAAATTGTTTGTAGATTATGCTTAACTCAGTTCGGTGTTCACTATGTAGCATCTGCTACCTGTTTGAAATTCTTAACATAGTGATATGCTTAGCACGTTTTTGACGAACAACTAAATATCATAAGTATAATATATATATATATTATAAATATATTATAAGTATAGTATAATATATATATATTTCATGAAAAGTTAGTAATACAAATTATTATCAAAGTAAGTGCCATTCATCATGAAATTGGGGTAAAATAAAATAAATACATTTTCTTTAAAAAGTTATATTACTACGTATTTAATTACCATATATTTAACACACATTTACATACAAAAAATCAGCATTAACTTTTGTACTACTTTACGTACGTACTCTTTGTACTAAACAGGGACGCGTTAAGTTTTGTGATCGATCAACCAATGATCGATTTGAAAATTCCGACTTCCGATTTATTGTGTCGTCACGAGGTTGTTGTTTGTGAAATTCATTAGGAGACATGAGGATGGTGTTAGTGTTGCTAGCGCAAATCAAAAACTCGTGGTTATTCTATTAAAATTAGGACGAAACTATAGTAGACGATAAAACAGGAGAGTATTTAATAAAATAACTCAATAGAAATTATTACGTCAAGTTACACCCGTAGTGCCACTTGGTCAGCCCGATAAATGGCGGGGAATGATGGGGCTATAAAAGGCTATAAGCGAATCATAACTTCGATAACAGTCACTTGAGTAAGTCTCGAGATACGAACAACATCCCGGTTACTGTTTTGTAGTAAATTTGGTAGTTTATAGAAATAGTTGTGTGGTTGTTTTTAACAGTGATGACAACAATACTTAATATATGTATATTATATATATTTTGGGTTGACATTAACTAATATTTGATGTAGGTTTTACATATTACTGAATAAATAATAAATCTTATCATATATAAATAATAATTAAAATAACTCTACTAACAAATTCAATCACGCCCGCTTAAAAGACCCGGGATCAAAGTGGGAAGGCGTAAAGGCGACATCTGTTCGCAACTGCAGAGGCTCAAGAGACTGGGTGACCAGGACAGTCTATAATGCCGACTGCGCGCCGCTGCAACCGATCGAGAGCGTCAAGCAAATACCGCGCATAGCCGTCCCAAAGATGAGAGCAGTACTCCACGCAGGAGCGAACCTGGGTCTTGTATAAAAGACACAGATACTCGGGCAAAAGAAACCGTCTTACCTTGTTCACTTCCTTCCATTTGCTACGATTCTGACATATCTTTTTCGCTTCTTCAACTTTCATTCTGTTCCGCATACAGGCTCGTCGGTTAAAGGTACTTTTGACCTGGCCTTTGCTTAGATTGTCTTGAACTTGGTCCAAGAACATTCGCCTAGGTCTTCCTCTTCCGACAACTCTATTTACCTCTTCCATTTAATACCTTTTGTCAATCTTCTTTCATTAATCCTATCGATAGATAACACAAATAATAGGTACAGCTTTTTTAATTTAATTTTCACTTAATTTCGTTTATTATTACTTATGTAAGTACTGTATAGGCAACCTAAATGCTAATACATATAAGCCTATGATTATATAATATTATTTATAAGAATAATGAAATAGAACTGTAATTTGCATTATTGTTAAGCCCTCAGTATTGCAATGTTTGAAAGAGTTACCAAGTCTAAAGTACCTATCCTACTTTTGGTTTAACACCCAAAATGTACACTTAGTCGCAACAAACACTTCGACTTTATTAAATCCACTGTTAACACAAGTTTATCAATTAAGGCAACAAAGCCAATTATATAAAGTTGTATGATAGAGTTATAATACACTAATGGAGTATATTTACATAATAAAATTGATTATTATCGTCTTAAAGATCTGAAACACTACATACCATAAGTGTTAATAGAATAAAAATCTTGTAAAATACACCTACACACGTGTTAAAAAGATTGAACCGGTATAATAAAGAACACGGTACCATTAAATGTCAGTTTAATCAGTTGTTTCGTTTTAAATTAATAGTAAACAGTTCAATAAGTTGTGTCGATAAAGCGAACATGGCTCGTTTATCTGTCGCCATAAAACTTCAACGGTACATTTATCACGTTTACTCATTTAATTGTCTGTAAGTTCAACCTTATTCGTCACGTAATGATAGCGAGATCAATATTTATTAGTGTTACAACAAAAACATTGTGCACTCCTTTTATGTATTAAGTGGTAAACGTACAAAGACAGGGAACAATAAACACATTAATATATTTACATCATCCCCTGTGATCCCCGAAGGGGAGGCAATGGCGCACTTTGGGATTTAGATGGCAAAATTTGAAGTAAAAGGTAAGACAGGATAGAAAGGAATAGAAAGGAATATTACTTATACAGATGGATTGTCGAGCAAGTCAGAGTCGCATATCTATAACTTGAAATGGCTGGTACTGGGACTACTATTATTTAATATTTTTTAAGGCAGCTATAATACCGATTAACGTATCGCGGGAGTACCACTAGATATAAACAAACCTGTATTTCAATTAGTTAGATTTTTTTATTGGATAGTGGGCTAACGAGCAGGCGGGTCACCAGAAGGTAAGCGACTGGCGGTAGTCGCTTACCATCTGGTGACCTATGGAATTGCAGGTGACCCACGGACACCAGCAATTCAAGAGCTTTAGATACGTTTGGGTGGGAGTACGCTCTTTTATTAAAGGTTTGAAGTCAGAATCGGTCCGGAATTAAGGCAGGCGACAATGTGTTTCAGTCGCAAGTTGTGCGATACAAAAAGCTTCTGGAGAAGCACACAGTGGTAGAGAGAGTGTCAATCATCTAGGTGATGGGGATGTTAGTTTTGTATAAGCCCGAACAATTCCTCTGAGAACTCCATATTATACAACAATAGATATTGCAGAGTGAAGCTACATCTCTACGCAATGCCAAGGTGTCAAGATGACCAGAAATATCCTGGCAGTCGATGATGGAAGTGTCTGTCCGTTTAATGAGGTCTAGAGGGAGAAACTGGTACTGGGGTGCTCTTGCATAGAAATGAGAATAGTATTCCGTATGCGGCCGAAACTGCGCCTTATAAAGTGAAACAAACAATATTTGTTTACGTAGTCCTCTCCTACTACTAAGATTAAATCTTGTATCGCGAGCTTCTTTAAAAACATTGAAATAATGGACACAAAGAACACCCAGACTCAGAACGTGGGGATCGAACCCGAACCCTCGGTGCGGCAGCGTAGTAGCGAGGTAAAAAATGGCGTAAACCGTAGTGGTTTACGTATACCATCCGTGCAGTCAAATTGCTATGAGAAATCACCTAATTTCAGATTGGTCCAATAACTCAATAACTAAACCTTACTTAATACCCTTGAATTGAAAACTGAAAATACTTTCGATAAATCAGCTTTGAAACAAACATAAAACCGAATAGAAATCGGTCCATTTGTACCGGAGGAGTACGTAACTTAGTTCATTTTAGTTCACCATGTCAGAGGACACAACAGAGGATGTTTATATATACATTTGCATAAAGCCCTTTCATTTATCACTGATAGAAAAATAAATAAATGGGAAAAAGATGAATGCGTTCATTTGGTGGTCAGTTGAGGGGGCCATTTAAACCATTGCGCCTAAAGTACAATCCTTTAAAGTCACTTAATAGTATCCATATACTAATACTTTAGTTAAGATTTTATTACACGACTATAAAGCATTTGAATAGGACTAATCCCAAGTCCTACTCCGGTGACTGCTGCACTTCCCTCCATTCCAAAGAAGTTTGAATGTTTGTGGCCATAGATTACCATTACTAAAGCAGTATTGGAACTCGAAGCGACTGAATAGAAGGAACACCTGATGTTGCATAGGCAATCGTTGAAAGAGTGCGTCATTTCAGCCTGTTAGGTTATGCACGACATGATTAGATTAGATCTGTAGAACCATGCAAATGTTTCTTTAAGGGTACATAATTAGAGGGAATAACAATAAGTATATTTGATTTTACTATTTCTTAGCACTATTTGACAGGCTTAGTCAGTAATGTCCTCAAAACACGCATTAGCAATAAGTTTACTAGGTATTGCGTGATTATTTGGGCTAGTAAAGTAGGGCATTATTTTATCCAGAAATTTGATATATACATACATATATTTGCAGAGTGGTTCTCGATAGAGTAGTCTATCTCTTTTCATAGATGTTGTAAACGGTTATTAAGTTATCGGACTGTTGTCTATCAGTCTAATACAGTCATACAGTGCCCGAGTGACGGTCATAGACTTACCCTATTTCGCTAAACTTTGGTTGGCAAAAGTGGGCATTTGAGACGACTCTGGCTGCTCCTTTGGGGATATAGGCGTGAGTGTATCTGTTTAGGTGTGTAGAATATATTATGTTGCGTTTGTAGATGGTGTTTTCAGAGTTCTGTTTATCTTTATATGTTTCAGTAAGAGCCCACAGCGACAACTGTACTACCGGTTTTAGATCATCAGTAAAATAAAAGAACAATATTCCAAAAATTGTGGCCTTGTCTTCTGCTACCTGTTACGTTTTCTGAGAGACAATTTTAGCTTTGGTATTCCCCCATTTGTTTCTTATTTATTATCTATTATCTTCTCTATACCAAGGATCACATTTTATATCTCTATGTTTTAAGACCCTAAGAAAATATAACAGCTACATTCAAAAATAAATAGTTTATTAAAATGTAAGGCAGTCTAGTTTCTACTCAACTTGAATTACTCTTCCAGTCACTCGCATTAAGCTATGCCCTACACAATAATAATAAAATGATTAATGTCCGATATGTTTGTATGAACTAGGCCCAACTTTATAAACTTATGCTATACGAATTATACTGTACATCATTTGTTTTGGTCTCATTATTCACTTCTTGAGCAAAAGATTCCGAACGAATGTCGCCATTTGTCATTGTGTATGAATTAGCGTCACACTTTCACCAAAATTGTTGGTGGTTTTGTAACACGACATTTTGATTACCCTGTCACTGAAATTACAGCAATTCTTTTATTTATAAGTATTAATATCGCAGCAGTAATGACAGAAAACTTGCTATTAAATGTAATTTGATTACAAACACAAAGTGACGGCTAATGCATGAAAAATGTTATATGCGCGCTGTGGCGAACGGCTGAACGTATTTAGTTGTATGTATATACTTGACACATTGACTTTGCAACCATCCATTGTTTCAGTGTAATGTGCTTAGTTATTATCTTCAGACGACTCTCATTAAGCAATTAATACTTATTACTATACACCTTTAATTCAACGTAAAGTTAAAACAATCTGATACATTGTATAAAAATCACTAATGATATCGAAGTTAGTAAAAGTTAGTAGAAAAGTTATTGTTAAGACTTGAACAGAACCAAACGTTGTACTTAGTTGAAGTAGTAAATTGATAAAAGAGAGAAAAACTGTCTAGATTTAACATAATTCACACTTGTTATCTGGTCCCGGGCTGAGTGCACAAGGCGGTCGGGCTCGGCGCTCCGATACCAGACGATATAGGCATTTACAACAATTCCGAGTACATGTACAAGTAGTATCAAGTACGTAGGTATAGCTCACAGTCGGAGGGTAGATTGTGTTCTGCGGTAAAGCGATAA
Organism: Tyria jacobaeae; assembly: GCA_947561695.1. Taxonomy (NCBI): domain Eukaryota; kingdom Metazoa; phylum Arthropoda; class Insecta; order Lepidoptera; family Erebidae; genus Tyria; species Tyria jacobaeae. Next base: position 8,201,417 of record OX387208.1, on the reverse strand, counting down.
TTCAGCTCAATCTATGTCGTGAGCGCACGCGCTTTGTTTTATCCGTTGGCTTCTGTGCGCCTTTATTTAGAAAATTGATGAGAAATGGTTTCCATTACGATCTACCGCCTTATAAAAGATATTGCTACGCCGGATTCGCTATACGTTTGTTCCAAGGGAAAGGAAATGAACGCAAATTTGTTTTCGTGATTGCGAGCTTTGAAACGAATATCGAATTGATATCGATATCATTTTCTTGCGCAATCGTATTTCTCATTAGATATTTATGTGTGACCTCGTGAGACCCTTCTCTTCCTTTACGATTGCCTTCGGTTATACAATAATACATGTAATAGGCATTGAATACACATTGTGCTTACAGATACCAAAATATAGTGAAATGTTTTCTTGTGTAGTCCAAATTCTCTTTTGTTCTACTTATAAACATAGACTTACTGTATCCGTGTTCACAATCAACAGAAATACTGTCATTAGTTACATTGTGTGAACTCAATCAGCATCTAGTACATAACTAAGTAATGCGTACAAACCCGTAAATAGCCGCCGCTAACTATGATAGAGCTCTAAACAGTGTCTGTTTGAACATGCACCGCTTCCAATTTGCGTGTGTTCGCATCTCACCACGGACAATCGCCTGCAAATTGCCCGGCCACTGATTGCTCACCGACGTTTATCAATATTGCAGCTAGCCGCTACCATTTCCAACGGATCGTCACACTACCATTGCATAGATTGAGTAATTGTACGGGGAAACACGCGACAGATGAAATATTAACAACACTTTTTATCTCTTTTGTTATTGATAATTAAACTAATCATAATTCAACAAAAGAACTTGCTATCATTAATTAGTCGGGCTGTTTTACAAACCGTATTCACCAATACCCGTGACCTGTTATAATCAATAATTACAATAACATAATGTAGACGCGGAACTAATGGTTCTTTTCCTAGCTGGTGTGACGTCGGGAGAGTGTGTGCTCAGCGGGCCGCCACCGCTCATCGCGCCGTAGCGAGCACAATACCGGGGTCATCCACCACAATAGCTTTACGTTTATCGATGTGTCGAAAACGAGCATTCAAAGTCGATACCGAAAAAAATATCGATTTCCGTAAATAAGTGAGTGTGGCACATTTATAATAATGATGAATGGAGCCATCGGCTCTTGTTCGCGTCGATATTGCGTATCAAATCGTGCAACCGCTCCAACGCCACTCGGCTACTAAATTTATTGAGTACTAATTGAAAAGGAATATCATCATACATCCTGCTATAAATCTAATATAAATTGGGGCGTATTTGAGTTCCTATACATTTTAGTCGATTTTACTCTTATAAATCAATGTTCTATTCTTGGGGTGTCTAATAAATCTTTTGGTGGTTGCGAAGATTTATCGAAAAATTTGAATAGGCGAAATCCAATTCCAAGTTACGTTGACTAACAATTGTTTTACAGTTCCATTATTGAGTACATTGCTTCACGATGTAATGTTTAGTTAGCTAGATGTAGGTACAAATTTAAGTAGTCTATTATAGATGAGAATTGCAATACTGAGTGAATAGCGTGCAGCATGGGGCACGATCGGGGCTGTAGCGGAAGCGCCAAGCGCCCGCTTTGATGGACTTGTTGTATCGTAATTTGTCGCATTTGGGTGACAATTATAATTATTGTGATGAACTGGCACTGACTGTTCATATACTTATAGATCATGTAGTATATATAGCCGTAAAATATATATGAAAGGCATTTACATTGTATTTTATTTCAAAGGGCTTTCACACATGTTTCATTATTGCATGTGTATTCCTAAAATAAGACACGTTAGCTGAGTTTTATTAAAAATAAAACAAAATTAAATACGAAATTCTTGTAATAGCAAGTAGCGAACAAATTCCCCATCTTGTTTTAAATTGTATATTAAAAATTAATAGATTTTTTACCATATGTACTACAAAGTACTGTTGTGTACAAATGTTACTACTGCTTTTTTAAGGAATAAAAAATACTACACATTATCGTTGCAATAGAACACAATATGAATTTATTAAGAATCCTTGTTGCATCAACATCTTACTTTTATGATGATTGTCGCTTACCATCAGGTAACCCGTCTGTTCGCCTGTCCCCCTATAATATATATGACTGCACGACTGGCGTAGCGGTTTAAGTGTTCACCTTGCCAATACGCTGCGGCGCCGAGTATTGTGGGTTCGATCCCCGCATGGGACAACCCTTTGTGAATCCTCAAATTGTTGTTCTCATTCTAGATTTTCTTTGTGTACGTTGTTTGAATGTTTGTATAGTCCCTCGTGACACATAAATTAATCCGAGAGCGAATGTTGTCATTTAACAAAAAAAAAAAGGAGGACCTTTTCTTTTACTTTTATCATCATTATTTGCGGTACACAATTTATTAAGAGATCAGTACTAATATAGGTACCTGACCCCTTTTGGTTCCTTATTTGGGTATCCCGGGTACCCTGCAATATTTGTGACGGAACTCCGTGCGGATTTAGTAAGTTCGAGTACGACATTCCATTTCACCCTCAGCTCCGGTGAAGTTATGACAACCCTTGTTAAAAGTATTCCATAGCAATTTTAGCAGACATACTTGATCACTTCTATCTTCTAGAAGAAAATTGATGAAAATGGCAGTAGAAGACTGCAGACTACCTGCTACCCACTAATAGTTGTCGCGGGTGTATGTATTCTTTCTCTTTTTTTATGTTTGTTAAGTGCGGGAGTTATATTATTTGAAACACCGCTCAATAGTATCCCTATGGGCGTTCTTGAGGACACGAAATCTTAACTTACAGCGATCATTAGAAATAGACAAGACAAGACAAGACACGGTTAAATTCCAAAATATTTAGACCCGGTGAAGTAATGACTGCTAATGGGGTTTCATTAATGAAAAGTGACTAAAACATATTTTTTATTATATAAAGAAATACACACATAACTAACACCTGTCCGGGTAGGCAGAGGCGTAGGTAATAATGGCCCACTTAATTGAGAATATATATAAATATATAGATAATAGCTCAACCGCAATTCAAAGATGTATTAATAATAAAAATTATGGATTAATTCAGGTTTTAGTGCTATCACAATAATAAATTAATACATATCAACGGAAATCTAATATTCTAGGTAAATAAAAACCTTATAAAATATACTTGCTTAGTATATTAATATCACCCTCTCAGAACGTCAAGCTTGGCTGACTGTTCTTAATAAGCATAAATATGTTTCTTCAAGAAATGATTTTAAATCAATTATAAAAAAGTATCAATTATAAAAAAGCTCGTAATTGTCAAACGAGAAAGTCGAAGCGCTCAACGGGCCGTGCAACAGCTGTTGTGAAGTGCGCAGGCGCACGACGAGCGCGGACAAAAGGACCCACAACCACAACAAATGCACTTCCAATTCGCATCGCCACTAATTACGTAATTATGGGGGAGGAAAAAAACCGAATGGCGAACATTCCCCGGCGCCCTGCAACCGTTCGACACATTAGTTCACGACATTTCTGCGTCATATTTTTTGTTTTGCAAATTGAAAGTCATGCATGAGGATTTTAAATATCAGTTTAAATACTAAAATGCCTAATTAAGAACGCAACAATTACACAGATGAATGGGATTACATACACGATAGACTGATAGCGTCTAGTTCATTAACTCCGTCCATTTGTCTAAATGTGGAGCTGTCTAGAATGGCAAATGGACTCCAACTATACACATTTCTTTTCATTTTGCCACGCCACGGATCAAGTTTTTGCAGCAAAATACATATACTGGGGAACTTTAAAAAGCAGATTACTCTAGTCAACAACTTCCTTGTTAACTTCTATATACATTTTTATAACATTCTATGTAACTGTCTATACTGTCTTTATTAATGAAATAATATATTTAGTCAATGTCAAAATAACACGTCCAAAACACATTTTTATTCTTTTTCCTTTTAATAATATACTCATATCACTACTGTTGGAAAATTTTCATTCTTTACTATAAAAAAATATATCTGGCATGATGCTAATTTAAGAATAATTTAAGAAATAACTTATAACACCGAAAAAAAAAAGTAAAAAACGAATATAAATGAGAATTGTTTAAAATTTTATCATAAACGTTATTACTCTTTTACATTATAATGCTACCAACAAAAGTTAATTGTGGTTGTTATCGTCCAATCGACGAATAGGTAATTAGTTAAGCACACATATACACAGTACCAGCGTACCTTGCGAACACACATGCAACGTGTTAAATGGTCACTGAACACAAATGCACTGTGTTTTGCTGTGTCGTAATGTTGAGCTATTGGCATAATAAATTATAAACACGTAATTTATTATACCGAGTATGCGAATAAACATATTTTGCATAGGTGATGTCTTTTATTGTGTTACATAAATTAGAAAGTCAACTTTAAACATGACTTAGCGGTATTTTTTGCATACATTAATATATTCTGGCAAATTGTTTTAATTTAAAAAACATGGTATTTTTATTATGATATATTTAAAATTTGGTATTAGGCATTGCTGTTGTTTTGGTTTTATACATATGTTAATATTTGGTTACCACGGAATGTTTAATATTGACTGCACAGATGGCGTAGCGGTTTAAGTGGTCACCTTGCCACCAAGCTGCCGCGCCTAGTGTTGTGGGTTCGATCCCCGCGCGGGACAACACTTTGTGTAATCCTCAAATTGTTCTCAAATATTCACAATCCATCAAGCAAATAGGTCTTTGAGTTATTTAAAAAATTTAATGAACAATTAAATTATACATATTCGTAAAATATTTTGACATATTTAAATATAAAATAAAATATTTATTGAAATAAGCAGGTGCACTTAATATTCGAAAAAATATAACTATAATAATAATTAAAAATTATATTAAAATACATATTTTCCATCTTTTATAACTAACTAATTTCTGATTAATCGACTGGTAAATTACCCCGAAATCAGGAATTGTCGGTGCGACTTTTTGTTCGTACTATGGCGATTCAAACAATTCACCTTTGAGAGTGCAGTATAGGGAAGAGGAATGAGGGGGGAGAGAGGAAGTTGGGCCTCGGGTACTCTTACTCACTCGGTACTTCAATACAAGCATTGTTTGTCTACCGGTTTTCTGTGAGGCCGTTGTATTACTCCGGTCGAGCCTAAGCATGGCTTTCCCACTGTAAGCTCCTTCAAAATAAATGAGCTTAATAAAATTATTCAACCAAGTAAGTACCAATCAAGGTTAGCATAGAACACAGTGTTCTATTCTCACTTAGGTGAAAAGCATAGTATGCACAATGGTGAAGGTTGTATGTGTGGGTTTGTGTGGACACACACAAGTAGGCGCCGTGCACCGTCACCTGACACCGTTGTTGGAACCGGCCACTTCCGCCGGACGCAGCAATTAGTGACACACACCACACACAGACACGCACTTTATGTGAAAAATTATGGTAAGATTAAACGTTTTAGCAAATTCTAGGCTTTGAACTGTCCTAGTTTTGTTTATTTTTTTGTCAGCTACCTACACTGCCTACGGTTTTTGGTTCTTCATGGTAATTTTTTGGTTTCAAAAGTTCCCATACAAAACTAAGAGTTCATAGATTTAAATAAAGATATGCGTCATTTCCGTTTTGTTCTAAAATGCAAAGCTATTGAAATACTCATAGTTTATTTATGTAAATAAGATTTAGCCTATTTAAATATACATACATAGTAACCGTAAAGCGATTTTATAATTGTATGTTATATTCCAGCAAATCTATTGTTTGCTGTATAAGCGTTTTGCTATGATTATGTTCATGTACGTGTTAATAAAACGAAAGTTTACAAAACGGTACAAAATAAACAATATAATTGTGAGACATATTGATTCCAACACGATAATTGTACGAATTAACCGCCATAAATGCCTGACTGTTCGAAAAAAAAAAAACAACAACCAATGACCATTTATATTCTTTTTGCATGAGCTATATATATATGTCGTATAACGTGTTTGAAGACTTTATATAACTGTAAATTAATTGATTGCAAAGAAAATTTTTGTAGTATTATTGCAATAATGGCTGTTTAAATTACCAATTCATTGACTCTTTGTATAATCATTTTTGTTTAAAAATATCATGGCACTACAAACATAGAAAGAACTGTTTTTTTTTTTTTGAGATACGGGCAAACGAGCAGGCGGGTCACCTGATGGTAAGTGACTACCGCCGCCCATGGACACCAAGCAACTCAAGAGTCACAAGTGCGTTGCCGGCCTTTTAGGTAAGTCGTCGTATCGGTCCGGAAATACGGCAGGTGACAATTTGTTCCATAGGCTGGTTGTGCGAGGCAAAAAGCTTCTGGAGAAGCGCACAGTGGTGAAGTGCCAATCATCCAGGTGATGGGGATGGATATTTTGTCGCGTAGGACGATGGCGGAAACCTGCAGCCGGTATAAGTCCGAACAATTCCTCTGAACCCTCCCTATGATACAAGCGATAGAGGATGCAGAGTGAAGCTACATCTCTACGCAACGCCAAGGTGTCAAGCCGATCAGAAATATCTTGGCAGTCGATGATGCGAGTCGCTCTCCGTTGAATGCGGTCAAGAGGGAGAAGCTGGTACTGGGGTGCACCTGCATAGAGATGAAAACAGTATTCCATGTGCGGCCAAACCTGCGCCTTATAAAGTTGCAGGCGGTGGGCCGGAGTGAAATACTGTCTCGATCTCTTTAGCACACCAAGCTTCTTCGAGGCTAATATGGCCTTACCCTCTAAGTGACCGCGAAACTGGACTTCGCTTGATATATCGACGCCAAGGATTCCGATACTGGCTGATGCCAGTTTTGAGTATTAGAATAGATTACACTATAACGAAAATTTAAAACCAATATGGGCGCTAATAAAATGGTAGGTAAATTTTTATATCTCTACCCCTTCAAGATGGGTTTCTGGAATACTGTAATATGCTTTGACAAATTTAAAATCTAAGATGGCCGCCGAAAACGACATCACACATCTCTCCTCATCAATCGAGGGCATTGATCAGATAAAAAAATAAAATCTTTGCATTGGCATGTGAAATTTCTATTTAGTCAACCACTATGTCATAATAAATGCTACATATATACGCAGGTTATCAATGCCCTAGATTGATGAGGAGAGTATTGTGAAGACGGGTACCTAGGACCCACCGAATTATTTTTAAGTAAAAGCTTACATTGTCTACATCATTTTATTCTTTATTTTCAATAAAACCGATATACTTAAAAAAAATACCTATTTTTATTAAATCTTAGAAAACTATTACACATTTAGCAAACATTATATAATTTACATTAATGCATAAGCATACATCACATTATTAATAGATACATACACTCATGCGTATATATGTAGGTAAGGAGAGGTGTATTAAACACCCACTTTTTGCCAATTAGAATTTGATCACACTAACGTAATAATTGGCAAGCCTATTTGCGTCAACCGAGCACTATGATATGACTCTATATATCACAGGTCACAACGTCGGTGATAATGGGGGTTTCGTAAATATATTCCGAATATATTAAATACTACAGTGTAACGTCAAATAAAATTGAGTTTATGAAGTCAGAACCTACAAGTTCATGGTCAAATAAATTTAAATGAAATATAATTTCTGGTCATCTAAAATCAATTGGCCAATACTATTTTATGATAAAGTTATAGCGTTGTCCCGTGCCAAGTGTCAGTCAGTGCAATATGTTACAAGCTTACCTGTAATTTTTATATCATAATCTATTTATATTTCTTTCCTATAATCTTTTCATGTTCTCTTTAGCTATCTTTGTAGACAGACTTTACGGGTTCTAACGTCTTACGTCTATGCCACGATAGAATTTGAATTATTTTTCTGCTAATTTGTGCCAATGTCAAAGTTTTTCAGCCGCATTCCTACCTTGTTTTATTAACGACTTCAAAAAAGGAGGATATCATCTCGACACGTATGCGTATAATTTTATTACAACTGTAACATATTCACATATATAGATATTTACCTATTGGGGCTTTCAAACAAGTGTAAGTTATTTATTTTCGTTATTTATTTCTATGTTTGTATTTAAATATGTATGTACGTCCACGAATCTCTTAGTAATAGTAATCAGATTGTGATTAATCTTACTCAGGTCACATATTTTATATTAAACATAGATTTTTAATTGTTTCAGAAAAGGAAGAGACAGTGAGTTGTATGTTTTTCTATGTATATTAAGCGATTTCTCCAAATGTTCTATTATTTTCTTATTCAAAAGAGGATTCAAGAGAGGAAAAATATCAGGATTTGCTCATGGGATACAAGAGAATTTACGAAAGTTTTAAATTGCACGTTTTCACAATTTGAATTTTTACGCAAAGCAATGGAAGGGCTGTTATCAACTTTTTTAAAGTTCCCCTATTTTCTTCCCGTACTTGTTACGCGGATGTATCAACTGGATTTTGTGTTTTATAGCAGATTATGTCGAACTTTTTTTAGCTAACTGTTAATTTGTACGAATGTTATTGATTAGAATTTTTAAATTAATATACCATTGCTATATAAGTGAAGTTGTTTATGTTGTTTATGTTGTCTATGTTTGTTGGAGATTTTTAAATTACATTTGTTAAGACTAAACCATAGAAAACCATAAATCACACTTTTGGAGTTACTTAAATAAGGTATATAAACTAAATCTGACTTTAGTTTAGCTTTACACTATATTTTTGAATAAATTACCATTCTTCCGTTGTCTCACATGAAAGCCCTATCGCACAAAAGTTACCAAGCTTAACATTCCACTTCATTATTCATAATTTGATGTGTTAAAGTGAAGTCCAAATTAAACCTGTTTGTATGATAATTAAACCGCCTTTTATGGGAGACCATTGTTCTTGTTAATTTTTTTATCGATTATAATAAACGTTTTAATGACTTTGTGAGTGAACTTTTTCGTATTCAGAGGTTTAAATTGGCACATTTTCGGCTCATAAGAAATACAAGCGGCCTTACTGTATAAATACATATATATCTTAATTAAGAAAAGTAAACGAGTTTTTAAATAGGGCGAAAGAGTTTAAATTTCCCGCTTATTACTCACGAATTCAGAACATTTACAAATATTCTTAAAAACATTATTCCTGTACATTTCCAGAAATCAGCTTGATTCAATTAATTATTGTAGAGAAAAATTAATTACTTTGAAGTCAAGTCAAGTAAATAAGTATCACCTTTCCGTTTAAATTTTGGTAGTTTCGTAAATAATTTTTATCTACATCAGCGAGTACGAGTGAGGCATTTTAATGTCGAGCTGTTCGACACGACGCAGGAAATATCTTCATCAAACAACACGTGGTTACCCACGTGTTGCATGATCTTTGAAAAAAAAAATACCATTATATTTAATCATAATGAAAATATTATTGACTTATTAATCAGAATAACAAAATTAAGAAAAAGCTTACATCGATATCATTTACAGTCTATGTTATAGTATAGACTTGAGTGGCAAATGAGTAGTTTAAAAGCGATGATAAAATCCGTAGGGGTCTATTGCCTGGTGCTAGCGCCTGGTTGCGGTACGGGGGGCGTAGGGAAGTAGGGGTAGATAACATCGCGATTATGCGCTACAAAACGGCCGATATCGCGCGCTCATTACCAACACAGGTTAGCCGCATAATGGATATTTACTGACCGTCCTGTTTATATCTTAAATTATTGAAACAGTTGTATCGATATCATACAGTGCAAGTTTGGCGAATGTCTTTGAGTTTAAATGTAGTATTAATAAGTTTAAATTTTTGGAGAAGGTACCTAGAGTAGTAAAGTAATATAAATGTGCCACAAATTTTATGATTTATTCTCCTTTGGGGTAAGGGTTTTAGAGAGTATGACATGCTCTAAACGCCATCATAATTTGAAGTTTCTAAAAGAATCCATAAGATTGGCAGTAATGAATTTTCCAGTGGAGAGACAGCGTGTTTATATTGATTACTGGCCTTACCATTTAAACGACTGTATTAAAGCCACTCGAGATATGGCTAGATAATGCTGTTCTATTAATATATAAACTAGCACACATTTTGGAATTAAATGTTTTATATAGTACAAAAAAAGAGATTTGTCCTTGTAACAAAATTTTTGGCAAGATTAGGTATATTTTAGTGTAATGCTATTATATATGATTAAGTACCGATCATAACAATAAAATTACAAATAAACGAGTCACAAAGGTGCTGCCTGTGTGCAGCTAACCGCGAAACGTCCGTTTCTTTTCCATAATTTCACAACTAGCAGATTTAAATGCGAAAACCGCGCTGACAATTGCTCGGCAATGGCAGAACAATACGATCTGCCCCTGTTCCCGCACATTATCCACTTTGCTTTTCAAAAACGTGCGCGAGCGCAACACACCACGCGATGCCTACACATTCCAAGTAATAAAAGGTCTTAAATAGGTACGTGATTGTATATGAGTAAATGTAACGTAACTAATTGGACGTCTAATGACTATAGTTTGTTAACCAACTTACCTGATGTTAATATTGCATAATATCTAACAGAAACAGTTACTTAGCCGTATATGATCGCAAGTGCTTTACAAACGGTACGAGTAAAATCAATCTATACAAAGATTTAATTACAAAAAGTGCAGTGCACACAAAGCGTGCAGCAAGTTCGGGACAGAACGTGCGGCGACTAAAATGAAACGACTAATTACCCAGTGGTCGCACGATACAATCTTATGTCGCGCCCACTGAATGACCATTCACCCTGTTCCTGCCTACGCCTGTTACGTAGATGCAACGATTTTAAAAACATTCCCAACACTTTGATTGAAATAAAATGAAACAAAGACTGACAATTTAAAAAACATTGTATGGCATAAGCGGTAATCACACAAACATGAACTTTAAACAGATAACTATGCATACATCCTGTATATTAAACTCATTTGTTACATTGTATTAACATATTCACATTGATAGTTAACAATTCATATCATTCATTCTTTCTCAAGCAGAATTATAGCTTTCTAAATAATAATTTAGCACTTGTTGAAAGAAATGGTAATGAAATAAAAAATACGTTAGCTTTAACTGTTATTTTATTATAAACGGTACGCACGTCTCGTTACGCACATTTGAAATTAATGATAAATTAGTATAACAGTGTTTATACCACCTAATATTTTAATATTCAGAGCGATATTGTTCGTGTTACGAACGCTCTCGCGTATCGTTTACGGGGGTGACCATACTGGAGTTAATTACGAGGCGATACTATCGCTCGTGTAAGGTAAAAATCATTCCGCATTTCTATTCAAATCGCAACGTTTGCGTTTGCACAATTAAGTATCTTTATGGCGAGATATCATTTATTGGAGTGCTCCTCCAGGTCCACTTAACCATTGCGTGCAAATAAAATGACTTTATAATCAATTAATACTATTTATAATTGCTTACCCACAAACTGTAATAGCTAGTGGATAAGCAATTTTGTAGGGTCGTATTTAATGAATATATGCTTTTAATGTAGTGGTAGAAATAGGTATCGTATTTTGTATCAAAATGATAAACGATTTTTTTTTGTAATTAACTAGAATCAATGTTAATATATCTATATAGTTTGAATTCCTGTGCAATAAAACATTTTATCTTCTCTCTATGTCCAAGAGTAGTAATTTCAATCAAACAATATATTTGTTTTTAACATTGATTATACGGCATACACTTATAAAGTGATTGCTGATCTAAGTTCAAATTAGTACTTTAGGCATATCTCAGACTACTAATTAGTAAGTAGATACATACATAGCTACAATCACGACAATATCCCCCAAGGGGTTTCCACTAGATTCAACCAGTACAAGACATTACTAAGGATTTATTTAACAAGTAAGGTAACCGTTAAGCTACTCAGAAATGTAATTTTAATATAAACATAGTTTGCGTGTTACAATCGTTTAACATTTATAGAAGCAAACTATGTGTATATTCGATGGTTAACTTCCGAATAACTTTACCTTACACTACCTACATAGATGTGTAAATCAGGACGTAGCAGTGGTAATATTTATAAGGTAGGATACCGTTTCGTTTACCCGCCATTTCGTATATAAAATTGTATTTGTTACATCATTAAATAATTATGTATACTGTAATTAGTATGTTATGTGATAGAGGGCTGCAACGGGGACATCAGTATAATATATATACATATACATATATATAAGCGTGAGTATATATTTCCCTGTGCACTTGTCTGTTATAGTAAGAAAAGAAACCGTTTAAATTTCGAATCAGGGACTTTTTGGGAATCTTTAGATGTGTAATGAATTCATATGTTATTTGTTTTTAGCAGTTTGCGGCAATTTAAAAAGTGTCAACAACAATGTTACTGTAGTAGAAATCAAGGGAAATGGATGATTGCCTCACTCTTTGGACGGACTTATTATATCATTCCGCTTTTTTTTTTTCAAAAACTTCAAGTGATACCCCTGAATAAATTGTAGCTACATATAATTTGCCTTTCAATTAACTTTAACAAGAGAAGTTTATGTGTTAGTAAAGTAAATTGTAGTTTATTATAATTTGATTCTGTTCAAGTACACTAGCACAAACCCACGGACTACAACCACCACCGTTGTAGTCCGTGGGATTGTAACAAAAACGAAGGAATTGTAGAAAAGGGTTTCCTAGTTTATTTTAACAAGTCACATTTTTACTCAATGAGTGGAATCTAAATTAATGCCGAATATCTGATATTTACTACTAATTAAATAGGTATATATTAAATAACACGTTATATTATATAATACAAGCTATACTTTGTTTGTGTACAGATAGCGCTATACTTATATAATTGTACCATAGAAAAAAAAACAATTTTAACTACACATACCTACAATAAATTGGTTAACGCGTTTCTCTTACCACAAGATGAAATGTTTTATATTACGTAGTCAATTAAAAATATTTGTTATATATTGTTTCATTCGTGTTTAACACAATACACACATTTATACACATTTTTTTACGGTTCGTAGAGACAGGTGTTGCAACGAATCCTATAATTCCTTATTGTTACTGTATAGTATAAATAACTACTATCACAAGATAAATAATAGGAATAACCAAGTTGAAGTAAGAAGGGTTATGTATTCGATGTACAATCGGGCACAAAGTATCGATTACCCATCTTGCTTAAAAGACTCTACACATGCTGGCCTGAGAAATCACGGTTTGAGAGTCGAAAATATACGATCCTGAACTAAACGGTTCGGCTCTTCTTTCCTGTGTCGATCGGTGAAAGCCTGGAATTCACTACCAGCGCACGTGTTTCCTTTCAACTTTGATCCCGGGTCTTTTAAGCGGGTCGTCACCATGCTGCATTGACTACAGTTGCAATGAGGATGATTGCCACCACCCTTGGACTCCACTTATTGCTTTCCATCAGGCAGAGTGGAGTCATTATGGTAGCTTATAAATGAAATAAAAAAAGAGTAGTCTTATTTAAACGAATTGACCTCTTATTTATTTATATACGGTTTTACTTACATGTGTATTTCGGGGATTCCCGACTAGTTTCATTCTCGACAGAAGGCCTTTTTTAAGGAGTAAGTTGTCCATCTGAGACATCGTTCAGTGCATCGTCCGGTACCGTTTCAATAAATATGAATCTAATTCACGAAAGGTTTTATTCGAAGAAATGACCCCTTATTTATTTACATACGGTTTTACTCACGTGTTTATTTCGGGGATGCCCGACTAGTTTTGGTCTCGACAGGAGGCCTTTTTCAAGGAGTAAGTTATCCAGCCGTGACGGTGCATCGTCCAGTGCATCGTCCGGTACCGTTTAAATAAATATGAATCTAATTCACGAAAGGTTTTATTCTAAGAATTGACCTCTTCCACTTTTTTTATGTTGGTTATTTTGATTTTAAAGATGCCGAATACGCAATACCAAAAGAATCTAAACTTCTAGATATACATATATTTCACATATATATTATACATTCTACAGAAACAGAGAGGGGACAGTGTTGCTTTATAACAATACATTAAATGCATACAATATGAACGGTTCAACTGTTTTAACAGCGGCTATTAGCTGCATTTACGTTACCGACCTGATTAATATGCTAATACACATTCATATTTTAATATCCTTGGCGGTGACTGAATGCGGTCCCGCTTTCATAGGTATGTCGTTATTCTTTATATCACACCCAGATTATTGTTTTAATGTTGTAAAATATACAGTTCAACTTTATAGTTCCAAAAGCCGTTAGCAGTTAATAACATTTTATAGAAGCCCCGTTAATTTATAAACGCGAATGTTGATATGGGTTGTATTGTAACTTGGTTGTGGCCAAAGTTCTCATTATATATCAGTTGGTTTATATGAAATATGTAGTCGTTTTTATGATAATAAAAGCTTCTATCTAGCATTTTACACGCGTACGGACAGGTTTTGTATAACGTTTTGTGGTGAATGTCGTGTTAGTTTCCAATAAAATACGTTATTATTAAATAATACATATTTTTTTTCGTATGGGAACCCCCACGGGTTATCACCTCACCGGAGCTGACGCTGAAGTGGTATGTCGGACTCAAACCGACTGAAACCCCACGGAGTTCCATCACAAGTGGGTCTATTGCAAGGGACCTGGGTATATATATGTATATACTTCCAGGAATCCGGCAGACCTTGGTCACCTCTTTTGCAAGAGGCGGCACCACCGTGGAATGCGAGGAGCAATATATTAATTTATGAAAATATAGGACTATACATATAAAGAAAGATGTTTCTGCAACTAATTGGTCTTTTACATTATTTTTTTTCTGTGAGATCCTTGCTTTAAAAAAAAGTTATAGTTTGATATAGTTATCTTTCATACGTTCATTTATATTATCGTTATATATATAATGTTATATATTATACAATTTCAATTATTTTATGAATACGATAATAAATTACTACTTATAGTTTACATGGGTATTCAGTGCTTCTTAAATAGCTAATTTGTTGGCAATGATTATGTAATACTTATCGTACGTGTGACGTGACTGAGTCACACACCGGTGAGCTGTCACTAAGAGCGGCTATCACGCTCAGAATGCTCTTGAAGTTGCCAGCCGTGCGCCTAAGTCTCGTAGTTTCAAAGCAAAAATACCTAAAACCAAACGATATATTTTATAAATGAATATACTTATTGTAATGTTAGTGACACCAATATATTGACTGAGTTGAGTCATCATTTTTTTTAGGTACAAGCAGAAATTCAGTTTTACAAACATCAGTAATGCTATGGTATATTATAGTATAAAGAAACAATAAATTAATTCTATATGCACGGACAACACCGTTACAATTTCAAACATTGATATCGACGTTAGTCTATCGTTTTCCTGTTGTAATTAAAACGTTGCAGCCCTTTATCACATCGATCATAAATACATGTTGTTACATAGTACTCCATAATACCGTAGCATTAGTGTAGTCTGGTCAATACGTGTGGTTGAATTAATCGAGTACAAATAAGAACTCTATATGCCAACCTCAAGCGAATTTTAAAATTTGAATTTAAACACAAAAGCACCTATTGTTACTGATATGGGTAATGCACTAGTAAGAGAGCTTGGAATTCAATTTACATAATATGCGACTGACATGTTTGGTTGCTTTTCTTTAAACTTCCTAAATTCCTCCTTATAAACGATATCCCTTCACTTGCTCTCTGCCCTCCCTTTAACGTTCTTTCATTACTGTTCATGCTTATTTACTATATAATTTCTCATCTACTTTTCAAAGTGCCTGGGCGGTGGCAATAGGATTGGCTCCTGTAAAATGTAGATGTTTAATAAGCCTATGCAACCCATTCGGGGATGTAGGAGTGAGTTAGGTTTATAGAGGGTTACAAAACCTGAACCAACTAATATTTTATTGTTTATATATACTGAGGTCGTGGGTTCGATTCCCAGACGGAGCAAAAATTTGTGTGATCTACAAATATTGTTATATACATTATAATTCGTTGTTTCCGTTGATTGAATATTTGTAAGGCCTCCTGCGACACAGGAATTATTCCTCATTCGGGAGTTGTCTTTTTTAAAAAGAGAAAAGTGCCCGGATGATGGCAATAGGCTTTGTATTACGTAAATGGGACAAAATTACTGTCGGCAAAATGTGGACATTCATTACGTCTTTGCTTACCCCTTGTCGGGGATACAGGCGACAAGTGTATGTGTTTATGTATGTATAAAGGAAAAAATAATATGGGGTCGTTATTAGAGCAACAGAAGTCAAAACAACAGTTTTTAGAATTCCGTATGTTTTTACACGCATCACGCGAAAACTACTGCATGGAATTGATTGCAGTTTTCCCTGATGTATTATTAACATGTGTAGTCTAATTCGTCGAACAACCCTTCGTTTACCATTCTTGGCAATGGTCGTAGTAGCAATTAAGCCGATGTAGAACAATAACTACAAGGCGCTTTCTACATTAGACTCCTGTCAAATCTTGAGTTTTTGTCAATACACTTGTGACTGCAATCGATACAAATTAGTAGTTTTTAAGTTTTGTTTTGTTACCTTAACTGTTTCCTTAACTGATTTGGCTTAGACATGCATCGGGTACCTAATACAGCTTTTTGAACTGTGTTAGTCTTAATCTGTTTTCGTGATAGAGATTTGCGCCACTTCAAAATCTTTTTTTTATATATAGAAATACGAGCAATACATACACTACTACATACTAGTATTCTTGTTAACCCCCCTGATAAATAAAATATGTTTATGTGAGTGGGTTTACGACGGTAGTACACAAAGTGGGCTTCAAATCCACAACCACTTGATCGCAAGTCCCACACCTTAGCTATCTACTAAGCCCACTATCGCCACTTTTTTATTGTTCCATCATTCATCATTCATGTGTGGCTACTTGGTTCGATGGACAAAAAGTCTAAAATCGCTTGTAATCAGTAATGAGTGGCGGCGGTGGCGTCGACGGAAGTAGATAAAGATCTACAAGGCACGGGGCGAGCGGGCCGCGGCTAGTTGCCCATTGATTTAGTGCTAAACACTCGTTAAATGCTTTAATGTTCAGCGTTCAATATTCTACACTAGATGTTTAATATTAGTAGATTCTATTTAGTATAAGGTTTGGATTAAGTTGCTGTCTCAATTTTTGTAATTATAAAATGGTATTACGAGATTTTTTTGATTGTAACAACAGTCCACTATGTCTTGTTGTCAAGCTTTGAAACAAAGGCGGCCCTCATACACAGATATAGGTGTAGACGCGCGTAACCCAGCCGCTACCGCATGAAATGGTGTTTCGCGCGCTTTAACTGGCCGCTAATTACATGGGTGTAAGTCAGAGCCATGTGACAGCAGACAGCAGAGACAGAGTGGTTCCATCATTGGCTCATGAACTAACTACTGTTGATGATATAAAGATACTGACCACTTATTTTTATCTTCATTATAGTTATAGAAAGATGAAAGTTTGCAGTTGCAATAAGAAAGACCAGTATAAACAAATATGTTAAACGTAAGACACTATTCACGGAAGACAAAAAGACATTGAACTGACTAAGTTAGCAGACATTACCCGAAATTTGCAGTACATTAAGCTGTCTACCTAAGTCTATTTGGCCGCTTAACAATTTAATTCTGATACAAATCTTCAAAAGAATTATGAAGAGTTTCTTATTATCGTGTGTTATACTAGTAGTTAATGATAACAATTGATTTTAAATGAAACGTATTTTGCTTTATTAACCAAGCAATTATCAAAGCACAGAAAACATTAGCAGCTGGGTAAGCAGCAATAAAATGTTAAATATGACGCGAATTGAGGAAGCATCGGTCATAATAACTCACTCAATTAAACAACCTTTAAACGGCCCTTACGATATACAACGCAATGCGAGGAAGTGATTTCTGTATCCATCATAATCATTTATTTCAGACTCTATACCCAAAGTTAAAGAGTTGAATTGATTAAATCTGTTTTACCTACTAGACTACAACTAGACTAGTCGCATTTAAAGTATATGTATAAGAAATGACCAATTCATGACAAAGCTTGTAAGCTGTTTTAAAATCACGCTTTAACCCTTTTTGCGGACCAATGACTTTGGAAGAGAATAAACCTGGCTAGGTCGTAATATTATTATAATATATATATCAACAAATAAGAGGATAAAATAAATTTCTATTAAGTTAATATTTCATTAGTGCTGCTAGCCCGCTACTCCGATTTGAGCAACGTTTTAGTACCTACCTCAATGCCAACGTTTTATTATATCGAACAAAACATGATATTATTAAACTTAAAATGTTTGATATCAGTGGATGTGTTATCAATTCTAAAAGCTAAAAACATTTCGTGTCGACAATTTAGCACAGTGATTTCATGTTTTAGTTAGATATTGATTACAATCGGAAAATATTCATTTCACTACAACTCACAGCAAAAACTATTCGTGTCTGTTGTGATTAAACATCGTTTAAACAGCATAAATATTAATACAATACGAGTGTGTCGACTACTAGCGTGATAGTAAACAGTCTATTTTTTTATGTAACGCCTTGTTCCTACGTATATATGTGTAATAAATGGTTCTCATTTATTCCCCTTTATTATATGAGTAAAGACGTTTTTGTTGTTAGCGATTGTGTTCTTAAGGGAAACTGTAAAAGTTTATAATTTATGGAGCGTGTTTTGCCTGTTGACGGTAAACGATCAAAATTACTTGAGGCATTCGACTCTTTAGTAAAATGCCTTAATTATTAGAGAATGTCGATTGCTTGCATTATATATTTGTTGGTTAGAACTCAAACAAATAATAAGCAGCTTGCGTACTCCAGCAGTGCTACTAATTCTGTAGTTGAAGCGCTTGCTATTCATTTGCAATAACTTTCCTAAGGTGTGGCTAGATCGTCAAATAAAACAAGTTCATGTTTATAACATCAACGTAGTCAGTCAGGTCAGTTTGACCACTGCGTTACCCCGACGCGTTGAAACACGCAATGGTTTGTAGAGGCGATTCTAGAAAACGGTCGTTTTACGATTAGATCTGTGCAGGAGGTAAGTTAGGGTGTACGGTGTGGTGGAGGTGCAGGGGTGTTGTTAATTGCTCCGTTTTGTGAACACGGCCGGTGGCGTGCCCCGTGGGCAATCAGCGACCTCTGACTGATTGCTTTTTAAATAGGTTTTATGCCCGCTAAAAATGTTTCAAAGAAAATCAAAGAGAAGTTTTCGTGAGAGCCGATTGTGTAAACGTGATCGAGGACAAGTTGTTTTATAAAATGCGAATCTGGCGTGACGACCGTAACTTGCGATTATTAGGTACTTTACGACTTTTTAATTACTTTAAATGGTAGCAATCTTTGTTATTCAAACGCACCAACCAATCAACGCCGTACTTTTAATAGGTGCCTAGCGCGAAATTTGAAAATGCTAATGCATTCGATAAAGTACGATGAAATTAATTTAGTACAAATATTTTTCTTATATAACTACCAAGAAGACGTTGATATGCTGTTATGTCTGTTAAACACTTTTAAAACGTTGCCTATAAAACTTAATGTAAGATAAAGATGGGCTTGATATAGTAACAGGACAGGCATATATTCCGGTTCGTATATACGTGGGCTCATATTCGTATCAGCCCTAATGGAGCAGTTGCAAATGGAGATAGCACACACAATTGAACACGGGCCTATTAACCGAGTCTGAGCCGGCGTGATGGCGTGACAAAGCGGAGTTAGCTCGCAGTATGGCTGCCCGAGGTGTTCGTTACAACTGTTCCACTGGCCGCAACAATGTATTTAATGGTGTTTTATTTACTGCCTCAAATTAATCTATAAGAAAAGATTGTTTGCATCTGTTTAGTTAAAGCGTAAAAGATTATATACTAAGTGACACGATGCAAAGCTTTTAAAGAATGGAATCAAGTTAAATCATAATAATAACTTTGAATGAATGCCATGGTAAGTAGTCAGGATTTTCCACCGAATTCTTAAGCCTGAGACATAGCGTACCGTACCGTTGGTAATGCTTAACGTTTACAATCTAACAGTAGTTTACATGATCTGCATAGTATACTGCTCTGGGTGTAGAATGTCGCTTTATCCTGAAACTATTATACAATCAACTTGGTTGCGATTTAGTCGTTATTTATACTCTGTAATAGGTATTGAACATGGCGGACAAACAATAGTTAAGAGAATACAAATTTGCTCCTTCAGATATTTGTAACCTATAAGGAATTTATAAGATCAATTCAAGGCAACTTATTATTTATGCCACTCGAATACCACATTCTCATATACCTAATTAGTAGCCTATGTGCTCTTCCAGACTAAAATCTATCTAGCAGTAAGATCAGTAGCATATCGTCGAATACATATACATACATTTAGAGCATGTAGCAAGGTAGGTATGACAAAATTAATATGAAAATTCATTAGAAAGTATTATATTTCTTTCTGGGTTTCATAGACCTGGATCCAACATGACTTAAAGATCAGCCGGAGCAGTTCTGTACACTGAACAGTCTATGACTTACTCAGAGTAACATTTTGGAACTCAAGTACCATAGATACAATTACCTTGGAGATTACGGAGGGGATGGTTATAATAAACATTAAAAGAGGAATGTCCATAATAGGTAACACTACTTACTGCTGCCTCATTACACGTAAATAGTATTATACTACACTACGTAGATGAGCTACTGGCATAACATATACTATAAGACTGTACTGTAATAAGCATTCTATACTCATATTAATAAGCAAATATTAGCGTCGACTAAAAGTTTTTTTTTTTATTTTTTTGAAACAGTAAAGGAAAACTTTAGGAAATAACCTACATTGCTTTTCGAATGAATTATGTAATTTTTTTTTTACTTATTTATGATGTAAATTTTTGTTTTCTCTTCTCATTGGGTCTCTTCAGAAACGTCTTACGCTCGTATCTAATAAACTTACTTTAAGTTTATTGTGAGTTACTATTTTAAACAGTGTCATTTGCAGAACGAAATATAAGTCACTGTCAATCAAACACTAGATTTAAGGTGTGCACATACAGGAATGAATTTTTTCTTCACAGATATTTTGCAAGAAAACCAATTAATTGAGTGCATATTTTATTCAAACAATTTATTTTCATCAGTTATCGATGTGCCAAAGTAAAAGACACAATCTTTTGACAAGGTGTGACAATGGAGAAAAACAATTGCTATTTTTAATTGACAACATTTTAATTACAAAACACCACAAAATCTATGAGACATAGAATGTCACATTTCGGATTGCTAAGTACATCGCCGCGTCATTACTATAGCATTAGGTACTTCATACATGTAACACGTTAAATTGTGTATTTAATACTAACAATACATACATCGTATATAATAGTTATATATTTATATTATAATATACAGTATCTTTGCACATGGTGGATGACCGAGTGTTCCGATTTATAAATACCTACAGCACGACGTCGATATTACACCTTATCACTCATTACGATACATTCAAATTTATTATCCATAGTATATGGTTTATAAATTTTTACGTATATGTACTTAATACATATCTGTCAATTATATAAATATGTAGTTAAAATAAATCATATTGCACACTGTTCAATTATTATTTGTAGAACTATTTATTGTTAAAATAAAGTCAAATAGCAAGTAACTTAGTTGATTTCATCCGTAAAACAGATATAGGAATTCTAATAATACAAATATCTATCACAATTTTAAATTCAAAATAAAATAGAAATAGGAACTAAGTATGAGTCCTAAGTGAAAGATGCAACACCGAAGCAAGCTGTTATTGAAACTTTTCTTAATTATAAAATAATCAATAACGGAATGTGTCTTAATCCAGCCTATTTATTTCCTATTGTAACTTACGAAGCTTTATCTAATCCCTAGCTATGAATAAGTAGTTAACACGACATCAATTATATTTTACAAGTTCTTAATATCAAATCTGGGCTTATAATATCACATATTACGGACAGATGGTTTCCGTCTCAATAAAAACATTCGAAATATTAGGATACAAGAATTTCGAATTTGGTGCAAAGGAAAGTGCAGCGGAGGATCACGGAATCCACTTTACCGATAACTGAATTGTAAAACAACGTTACTCAGTCGTGTTCACGTTAACCGCACATATCAAACAAGAGGATTGTCTTCATTATCACTGTATTAGTTTTGTCACTGTATTCTTTTATTATTGTCCTAATCCACTAAAATCCGCTCTGCACAAAAAGTCACTTTTTGTTGAGATAAGTCCGAGAATGTACAAGTTAAAGCTCACTTGTGCAAAAGATAAATTCACTTTAGACGTGTATAGGTTCGTCATCGTCGTCGTCTGAGGGTCTGTCTGCAGGTGTGTGTGGAGTATGAAGAGGTGAGCGATGCGGTGGCGCCGGGCTGCCAGGATCAAGGTCAGGCGAAGGAGATCGCCGCGCATGGGCGTAGTACCCTAGAGCCCCCAGCGCCGGAGCACCAAGCCCTCCCAGGTGAGCAGATGGGCCTGGTAATCCAAGACCCAGAGGTGGTACACCGCCTAAAGGCGCGCCTGGATATAACCTATTTGACAAATAATATCAAAGTTTATATTACCTGTGAAATATATTTAGCACTCTGTTCCTACGTACGCTAACAAAAAAAAATAGCGCATGACTCGCTCTCGACATTATATGATGAGGTGGCATGTATGTACAGGTATATTTTCAACACCCGCTACAGTTCACAACACATTTTACAAGCAGCGTATCTCTCTCGCTCTCCTGGACTTAAGATTATATTAGCTTACTATGTAATTACACTCACTGGGCAATTAATAACATCCAAACGTAAATTAAACGGTAAACATTTTTAAGAGTAGTAGAGCCATGCTTAGGCACGAATGGGCCGGCTTGACTGGTGCGATACCACGTCCTCACAGAAAAGCGGTTGTGAAGCAAAGCTTGCGTTGCATTTCCCCGAAATGAGTGAGGTTTCCGGAGGCCCAACTCCTCCTCTCCTCTTCTCTTTCCTCTCCCCTCACCCACTCTCCTCTTTCCCATCTCCTTATCCCTCCTCTCTTTTTTCCCGTCCTCGCAACCTCCATGCCTCATCACCTTCAAAGGCGAGCAGCGCACTTGCGACTCTTGAGTTGCAGGTGTCCATGGACGGCGGTTGTCACTTACTATCAGGTGACCCGTCTGTTCGTCTGTACCCTATAGTATAAAAAAAAAAACAAACTAAAATCTAAATAAGCTTACCGATAAGGCAGTGGTTTCTGCAATGTATTAGCAGTAGCAGTAGCAGCAGCAGCAGCTGTTGCAGCAGCTTGTCGATAGTACAGGTCTGCAGCAGGTGCTGGCTGCGCAGGGTACGCTGGTACACCAGGCCAGTAGCCACCATACAGCCGCTGGAATGCTGCGTAGTTACCAGCTTCGGCTAGTAGTTCCAGGCCTACAGCCGTCTGCCTCTTCCATTTTGTTCTATTGGACAAAAATATGGAGCTAATAAAATAGCAGTCACCACAACATTATTGAGCAGATTTTTTATTAAATTTTCTACTTATCATGATTAGTTTGTACTTTTTAGAAATAATCATGGCATTATATTCGAATGAAACGTTCTACGCAGGTACTTTCTTACGTCTGTAAAACATAATTCATATGATTTGGTCTACATTGAGCTTAAAAACATTATTAAAATTTGAATCAGGCATATCCCCAAAAAACATGAATGACAAAATGTTCACAGTCCATTAGAAATTGAAATAAATCGTTAGTCGAATCCCATAAGCACACAAAAACGATTTATGCCACATTACAAACTTAAATCGACTCTCAAATTCTGTGAACTACCGTTTACGTACCCTACCGCCATAGATCACCGGCCCTCAGAACGTGACCCCAATCGTCATCAAATTTGTCACAGTGCACTCGAGACAACAATATAGATACCGTATTCTAACCGCTAATAAAAAGTATAAATAAAATAATAAATTTGACAAAACGTCTTGGGCACTAGTGAGTGCACTGAAGCGTGGACGAGTACTTTAATTTGATTTATTTGATTCGTTTGCAAAAGGGTGAGTTGGTATAAATTAAACTACAATGCCGCGCGTATATTGCTCTGGCTTACAATTGCTCTGTCTCCTACAATGTCGTTATTTAGCAAAAAGTTTAATGGTGGCTCGTAACCTTGTGAAGGTTTAATACGTACAAAAGGATACTAACCTAACACTTCAACGACTTTTTTAATTATATTCGTGCAGATGACTACCGCACTGTAGTTAGCTTATAACAGACTGCAATATAATCTATTTATTTTAATAAAGTTGTAATAAATATAATAAAGTTTTAAAACTCGTGTATTTAAAATTTCAATAGCTTTAAACTAAGCAACCGTTAATATTCATTATTTTATGTTTGCGTAACTGTTGATTTTGGAAGTATCCAGCAAATATTTTGATTAGAAGAAAAAAATATACTAAGAAAAATCGGAGCACGATTCAACATACATATGATTAATTTTTTATTTTATTGTTCAATTGAAAATGCAAATGAATCAATCTTATAAATCCAAATATGGGAAATTAAGAAAAAGAAAAATAAAAACTTAAAATCATCAGCATCACCACAGGCATCGTTCGTTATGAGCTTTTACTGCCAGGCGAAACCATAGATTCGGATCTCTACTACTAACAACTAATTAGAGTTAAGCAAGAAATTGAGAAAAAACGGCCGGCATTGATCAAAAGAAAAGTAGTGGTCTCTCATCGTGATAACTCCAGACCACATACATTTTTGACCACTCAGCAAAATGTGAGAGCTTGGTTGAATAGTGTTAATGCATCCACCATATAGTCCTGACCTTCAGATTTTCACCTGTTTTGGTCTCTTCAGAATTCTTTGGGTATTGGTAATAGGTTAACATCAAGAGCAGACTGTCAAAACTACTTGTCGCATTTATTTAATAAAAAATACCAAGACTTCTACAACGATGGGAATCTTTCACTACCTACAAGATAGCAACAAGTTATCGAACAAAAGGGCACATATTGTATATTATAATTAAATGTAATTAAACTTTGCCTTGAATTTGTATATAAAATACGAAAAAACTTTTTCGCTAAAATGACAATGAAAATATTCGCATTTATTTACCGCGATTATATTAGCCAAACAAACAAACGCATCCCCTTTTAAAAATTTAATTTAATTTCGCTATGGGGTTCTCGATTACTTCAAAAGTGGTTGGTTATTGTCATTGAGTGAAGTTTTTATTAATTTGTAGGGAGTACAAGTATCGTGCATTATCATTGATATTATTAGTCGCGGAGTGCGCGCCTATTGTTAGGAGCCGCGCGTCCTTGCCCCATCATAGTTGTAAAGCAGACGCTTGACTGGTTGCCTCATTAATTAATTTATATAAATGGATCATTTAATTTTATTAAATGCAAATGAGGGGGAGTTCTCGTGTTTTGCGGTTCATCATTCGTTAAATAATTTGTGGTTTTAAAAGCCCTATTTACAATAATTGATGTTGTTGATTTATATCCTAGACACAAAAACCCAAGAGCCCCATAATAAAATAGCTTTTCGTTCAAGAATAGCTATTATACTTTAAGTCGTATTAAACTTGAGCCTAATTTAAATGCTTACTTTAATTATCAGTAGCTGACAAATGATCGATAGAAAGCTGCTCTCTCATTTATCATGTTATTATGACGGCTCGCTCTTAGTGTACGTCACTCGAGAGCACTTATTTAATTGTCAAGTGCTGAATGAGAGGCAATCTGTTCAGTGACACTATTCCTTTTATTGCCGCCGCAGGCTACAAACAAAAAGCTCTCGGAGCTCACTTAAATTTGGACTCACATCTGAAGTCGAGACCGCTCGACAGACAATACGCTTCTCTCTTTCTAACTTATAGCTGAGGCACGTGAGCGTCTTCCATCCCTGTTTCGCCGTCCCCCGGTGGAGTCTGAGTACGCTCCGCCCAGTGGTTTAGTGATTTGATGCTGCGTGAACTGATTCAATTGTTGTTGAAGGAGACCCGTACAAAAACGCGTCTTAACAGTTCTCTTTAAAGACGAAAATGGTCCGGTAAAACGATACACTTACGACCTCTCCGGGGGGGAGGTTGTTTATCTCAGTTTGCGTTTTTCGGCGACGTGATGCGAATTCAGCTTGTATATCCGGCAAACAAAGAGCACTTTCATCGATTGGAGAAGTCGCGGCGCGGCCGGCGCTTACGTCGTTAAGGCTTTCAAGGAGACAAGACAATTTGAGCTTTATCGAACGTTATTTATACGCTGCTTAGAAAGTTTCCAAAACATGTTTGTGTGAGCGCTTTTATGGGAATGTTTGAAGTTTGAGCACTTTTATTGTTGAAGACATTAGGCACGCCAGTCTGTTCTAAATGTTTGGGGACTATTTCGTTTTAAAGTTAGTATTTTTAAAGTATGCCTAGGTGTTGAAAAAAACCTTTAAATACTCAAAGAATATATTTCTTGAAAAAAATTACAACATTTTTTTAAAGTCATATATGCACTTCATATTATAAAGATTTAGCTCTAAGCTCAGGAACTACTAATCCGATTTTAAAAACGTGTTTAAACTAAATAGCCCGTTTATTAAGGAAGGCTACATATTATCGCATGATAATATATATATAGAGAGGTCTAAAAAAAAAGCTTGTGTATATTTGGTACAAAAGTATTTCAATGTAATGTACGCAAAATGTACAATACATATTACTTTGTAAACCAATGCCAAAAAAATGCAGTACCTGCCAGTCTTTCTTTTTTTTATTTAAACAAAACTAGACATTAAATCTTAGTTGTCAAATGAGATACACAGGAATTAATGACACATCTATTTTTGAAGCTTATTTAAGACTTTAAAGAGGTAAAGCTTTGTGAGTTTGAATGTAGTTGTAGATAATCTTAATATACTGATTTAGTATATGTACTACTGGGCTATTTAATGTATTTTATAATATGGTTTATATGGAAGCAATAATACCTATATTGAACTAAAATCAAAAAGTTCAAGAAGTCAGAGACGGCGGGGAATTGAATTGGCCAACCAATCCAAATATAATCCCAACCAAATATCATCTCTTTAAGGAACATTAGTATTAGATACCGTATATTACTGTTTGTTGTTAAAATTTATATTGCGCTGCAATATGTACCTATAGGTACGTATATCAAGAACATTAAACAATCTGTCATACTGATATTTAATATCATTTGCCATACGTACACAGAGCGAAATGTATAATTCAAACTTAACGCTAGTAGAGTCGTAGCATATATTTAATTTTCTTTGTTTGAATTTTAACTTCCTGTAATGAATATTTAAATTAAAAAATTGGTACCGTTTTATACAATAATAAAACTGTTTTTTTTTAAATTCTAAAATCAACAATCCTTTACCAGAAATTCCTCCGTAGGTATATACTATACTTACTCGCAATTTATGGTCAGTGGCTAGTTTTTTCAGTTTGTAATATTAAAAAGAAGTATGAACTCAATAAAACTTAAAACATTTTGTTATGTCACTGGCTATATCATGCAAGTAGAAATCTTGAAAGGTAATCGTTTATTTAATTTTATCAAATAATTACTCATGTACCAAGTTTAATAAAAAAAAAGTGAAAAAATATATATTTTAAAGTCTTCAAAACTCAAATGTCATACGGAACATTTTTATGAACAAAATGTTAAATACTTACGGAGTTGCCTTTATCCAAATTAGTTATGTCAACAAAATATTTATTTATCTTTATATTCCTGAAAGGTTTTCTCTTGGGTTTACCTTGGAAAACTTCAAGTATGTCATTTATTAGAATGCCTCTGTTTTCTAAGACA
Source organism: Tyria jacobaeae (assembly GCA_947561695.1). Taxonomy (NCBI): domain Eukaryota; kingdom Metazoa; phylum Arthropoda; class Insecta; order Lepidoptera; family Erebidae; genus Tyria; species Tyria jacobaeae. The sequence goes on along the minus strand of OX387208.1, from coordinate 8,173,467 downwards.
ACCATTGGTGGAATCGGGGTTTTGGAACTCTTTTCTTTCTTTTTATTATAAGCCAATGCACTTTTGACTTCCATATTTGCCAGGAAATGGCAAAGTTAAATCTTATTTGCATTTTTTTTCATTAATATTATCTGATCAGGTGTAACGATTCAAAATAATGCTATGTTTCAAAATAATAATATTATAACAAACAAATTAAGAATACGACACTGTTCAGGTTCCTCCATTTATGATTTAGATTAGCTTTTTATTTTATATTAATGGTATACATTGGGTATTATGATATTATACCGCGGTAAAAAGAGTCGAGTAACTACATAGGTACCTAATCGACTATAATATTTAGGTCTGTATTGAAATTGACACCAACAGTGGTAGAAAACTTCAAAGTTAAATAATTAAAGCTACATGATTTTATCTAAATTTAGTTTTACAGTTTATATTTGTATAAATATCTGAATTTTGAAATATATATATATATAATAATGATATTTAGGATTGAAAAAATGTAGCTCAATCCTAATCAAGAGGTAGGGTCGGAGCTGGGCCGACCTCTGTTACATAGTATTAAGTAGCCACTAGAACTCTAGTTCCTACAATTGATAAAACAATAAATATTCAGATTTATAAGCATCTTTAGGCACATGCTTCTGCTTTTACAGATAAAATTTTCATTACCTGTAAACATTTACATACATTTTATTTTACTATTTCATGGATTGGACAAGAGTGCCAAAACATTCACTGTGCCCCGTGTGTGTGTGAAAAAATACATACCTACTTTATGTTCTTATCTTATGTACCTACTACATAGTTTAGCTTTTCTCCTATAGAAACTACATATGCCAACACATACCTTACCTCCGCTACCTACTTAAATGATTGTTTAATTGGAAATAGAGAATGTGACATTCATCATTTTTGTGTGCTTATTATCAATTATTAACTATTTATTTTATTTTTTAATGGACTGTAAATACGTGCAACAACCATTTTCTCTATTGCTACAAGAGTAAGCAATTTAAACAAATACAAATATGTGTGAACGTTACTAAGAAATAACTAAATGCGTCCGTTTAAACTCGAAAACTATAAATGTAATGCCACATTAATAATCAAGTAATTTTGCAACGAAATATTTCCTTCAAGCCCAAAGTCGACTAATACCAGATTGCATCACGATTCAAAGTTAGAACAACAAAATTGCTATACAAGGCATAATCCTGCTCACAATCCGCTTATTAAAACCCGACCAAAACTGAAATGGCATTTGCAATATAATTATTAGTGGTTAAATGATAAGCCGGGCGACCTGAACGTCCTTGCTTTGAATCCCGTGTCTCTGACGTGTAATTTGGAAGAGTTCGCTATAAGCGATTAGACAAGTTCTCGGTAGCTACGCGAAACGCGCAGACCCCGCGCATTATGTCATTACAGATGTGTGCACACACGTATGGAATTTTGATATTGTGATGAGTCCTTTAGATACATACTTAATATTTCCTTTAAAAATTAGACACGCGCCGGTTAGAACTCATTTAAGAGCAAACTCGTAAACTGCTACTACAAATGTCATTAACTGTTCTAGATGCGCTAAGTATCTTATCTATACGGCATATTTAAATAGTACAATCTGAGACGGTTGGGCACATATTCAATAAAATATTGTACTATTAGCACTGTATGACTTCGTAAGTCATACCTGTCAAGATAATCTTTGAAATAAATAGTTTATTTGAAGAGGAAGAGGCCTTATCGATTTCATAGCTTCCATACTAAATTAGTTAAATTTTAATTTTATTTAAAAAACGGTATAACCATCATCTCTATGTTCTTAACGCAGGCTTTATAAAATCTTAATGATTGACGGATAGGCACATATTTTATGTATATATTAACTTATATCCAAAATAAAAAGTGGTCCAAAGTATTCTGCTACAGCTACGAAAGTAAGAAGAAATAACAATGCATGTTCTATGCGTTTGTAGCCCACTAGTGGGGTACCGAAATATTCAGGGGTTGTATTTCCTACGGTTGCATGATGTACATTTGTACATCATTATCATACCGCAGCAAATACAAAAGCTCACTGCTAAGATCTGTAGTTTTCTCGAAGCGATAACTGAGAGAACTGAGCATTGCACTATAATCCACAGTATAAAACATCAGGAAAGGTCGAAGAGGCATCAGGCTCTCATAAAACGAGAATAATTTGTAGATTCCTGTTTGATTTCAATATATATATATTTTTATGTTTTAGGATTTTAGGTCTTAAAAAATCTATAGAAGCGAGAGATATATTTGACAAACAGCACACAACCATGAGGGAGGTACCCGAACGTGTTCTCGTTGGCTAACTTAGAGACATAATTTTATTCCTTATGTATACATGGCAAGTCGTAAGGCCTTCATACGACATAACAGAATGTTTGAAGACACAATAATTGGAAACTGATCAATAATACTTTCACTAAAACAACAACAACAACTAAAACATGTGTGTGTGTGTGTGAAGTACATTAGTAACAATTTTAAGATCTTTACAGTTGCATTATTTTTACAGTAGTTTTCTGTACAAGTGCAGTGACAATAGTATCAGTAAATTAAAACTCATACTTGCTCAAAATATCCCTCTGTGTCCTCGGAATATTCAGATATTCCGAGGACACAGAGGGAGAGTACAGATATTCCGATTATAGAGATCTCCAAGGGATGAACTATTATTTGCGGGCAGCGCACTAACGACTCTTGAGTTGAAGGTGTCCATGGACGGTTGTCACTTATTATCAGGTGACCCGTCTGTTCGTCTGTACCCCTATAGAATAAATATATATGTATATAACCCTATAGAAAAAAGTTAACTTCACCCAAAAAAAAATAATTAATAACATGAATTTTGCAATTATCAATTTTTATAAGCTGTATGTACTATAGCCCACTATAGCCATAAAGATTTTTTTAAGTTAATTATAATCAATTAATCTTTATGTTATTATTGCGCGTTTGTATAGGACTTTGTGTAATGTGTTATTATAACGAGCCATTTATAGGTCTCTTAAGACCGCGGCAGCTACACCTATTATTATTAGAAAATACTTTACATATTGTACAAAGGTTATATGTATATCTTCTAGAATTAAAAGCTACCATAGACAAAAGCAGACAAAGGCATCGAATTGCGTGTGACAAAAACTTCTACTTCGATGTCAAATTTTAAAGGAAGTGATATAAATGTGTTGACAATTCGTGACTGAAATATTAGAAATATAAATAAATATTATTATTACCTCATTTAAAATGTATTTATTTACAATTAGCGAAAGGTTAAAAGTTATTTGCAGGGTACTAAATTTAAACTCTACCATGAGAATATCGTGTGGTGTGATCCGAGACCTATGCGGCACCTTCAACGTGATCGCCGTTTAAACAAATGATACAGATTTAAAATTACCCAAACCTTTGAGTCACTATCGATAAAACATACTTACGCGAAGGTATCAGTTGATTAACGAAACTTCTTACCAGGTATTACCAAACCATTCTTCTACCAAATATTGTTAACGATTGTTATTATAACATACTGTTTAAAAGTATTACCACCCGTAGGTAACACAATTTTTTTTAAATATTTTTTTTTTATTTTTTTTTATTTTTAAAAGACAACTTTCGCAGTAGGATTAATTCCTGTGTCGCGGGGGACTTTACAAACATTCAAGCAACGGTCACAAAGAACATTATGATTAAGAAGAAATATGTAGGGACATACATACATACACTGTACACCGGAGGTGGTAGGAACATTGCTTATACGGATGAAATGGATAGTATAAGAAAGTCAGGGTCGCATACCTATAACTCGCATATAGTAAGTACTTATATGTATATAAGTTAGAGTTATGACTATATCTTGAAGGGAGTCTCATACAGTATAAATGTATAGGTGCATGTATATGTTGTGTTTAATTATCTCATTATCTTACATATTACATTACATAATCTCTATCTTAATTAATAACCTAATTTAAATTGACTGCAAATTGAAGGCTTGGCAACTCATTTCACAATAGTAATAAAACTGTCTATTGATGAGTATGTATTTTTTTTAATAGTATACGGAACCGAACAATTGTAACAAGTGACGCAGCCTAGTCACGGACTCACAACACAAGTAGGTGTGTTACGTACGAGTGTCATTACAGAATACGTCAATAAGTAATCGCGATGGATTACACGTTTCGTCGACTAAACGTCGATAAACGACATTCTGCACGCGGCTCCCGGCTCTTGAGTTATTATTCACAATTTGCATTCGGAATGCAAAAAAAAATAGGTTAACATTTATTGATGAGTCATGAAAGATACAACTCTAGAGTACTTTACCTTTTGTTTCACAATACACAATAGTTACACAAAACTATGTTTATAAATGTATAAATAAATTCAATAATATATGTTTATTCATGTAATTAATGTATAATTGTAATTCATGTAATTAATTGCAGACCTATGAGGAGTACGGTGGGCCTCGCCCCAATCCAATTTAGCTGCTAGGTCAATGGGTAGCCCCCCCGTTGCCGTCAGGCAAACCCTCATGGAGGCTGGATATGGTTTCGCGCTCTCCGGCTCCTGATGCGTCTTCTGCGAGACGGGAAAGTAGCGAGACTCTCCGCCACCTCTTTGAACAGTATATGACCCTTCTCAAAAAGTAAGGAGGTGGAATCCCACTCACTCTCGCTTTCTCCAGTCGGAGTCCTTTCTTGGTTTCCAGCGAGAGATTTCCCGCACCTATAGCCGTCGCGAGTGTGTTTACCACTAAGGTGTATAGTGCGCTATCGCCTCCACAGTGATGGCCCGCAGACGTTGGCTCTTGGCCTATGCGATACAGGTACTTTACGAAGTAGCCGTGTCCGGTGAGTATCTGCGTCAACAATTAGGAGAAGCAGCCATGTCGCCTTTCTGGCCAATCCTCTATGACGGGTCTTGTGGGTCGCGATTGTGGCGTGCCCTGCGCTTGGTTGGTCAAGTCCTTAATATTAAAGTAACCTAAAATAGCTAAGGAATCACTAGTCTTGGGTAAAATGTAATTATTGTGTAGAACTATAATTTACAACTGTTACGTTTGTATTCTAAAAGAGAATTAATTCTAAAAATTGTTATGAATTATACAGTAAGACAAATTTAGAAGCTATTTCAAAACAATTAAGAAAACACACATGCGGCGGTGTCTCGATTAGTAGGAGGTGAAGGGAGTAGTGTGGGCGCCGGCGCGCCGGTGACTTGCATGTGCCCTTTGAGTTGGACACCATTCGCCGACGGTCTCACGATCACATCAAATCTGAGAGCTGTTTAAGAATTTAACTCACCGTCTTTTTGATTTGTTTTAATAATGATTATGTAATATTCAAATATTTACCTAAATATATATATATATATATTGCATTTGTATAGGGAAGTCGATGATGTAAGTTCGTATCAATGCTTGATAGTTTTACGAGGTATTGGTTTCATGGTGAGAAATTTACTCAATACCTTCATATGTCATATGTCATATCTTAATTTTGCCCGAAATAAATAATAGACCACTAATACAATGTTATGTTAACACAGTTATGCCGAAATAACTATAGCAACTGATGTCGTTTCTCTTGCAATCAAACTGTAAGTGATTACGTCATACTTTGGTTATATGCGGAAAATTTGATTTTAATTTTAGTTAAAGTTTCCTAAAAACAGGTAAAAACGGCTTGTTATGTATTTATATTAAATGTTTACTATTGGTTATATACAATATTAAGAAGATACGGCGTCATTATGTTCGTACTATATAATTCATTACACGCATATCCACGTTCTCGTAGAAACTGAAACAGTGGCAACGTAAATTTAAAATGATTTCGGTTTTTATATTTTATTCAATTCTATGCCCTGCTAGCGCCATAGTTAGTTTGTAAACAAACCGTTGACTTGACATTGACAGAGTATGAAAGTAAACAATGTTATACTTTACATAATTTAATGTATTTGTAACATACATTATAAACACATTTTACGCTTTCTGCACTTCTTCTTCGTACAAATGTTAACTAAGTATATAAATTTCACAGCAAGGAGTGCATGCAATGGGCTTTAAAAGGAGGGGAGGTAGTTTACAAAAATCTATTTTCACGAATTAAATACTGACTGCACGAATGGCGCAGTGGTTCAAATGGTCACCTCGCCACTATGCTGCCGCACCGAGTGTTGTTTGATCCTTCACGGACACTGAACAACATCCATTGTGTAATCCTCTAATTGTATTTCTGAGTCGGGGTGTTCTTTATTTGTAAAGACCCCCGCGATATTGTAGACTTTTTATCGGTTCTACACGATTGGAATGTAAAGAATCACATTTAGCTATCACACTATTTTAGATTCGCAGTTCTCCAAAAGTAGTAGACATATTTAAGGAAAACACCACACTCACTGTGAACTAATTGTAATTTATCTAATTAGAAATTAAAAGAGTATTCATTTGGTTTTCGGCTGCTTACAGTCAAATTATTAAGAAGATAAAAGGAGTCATGTAGCTACGTAATTATTTATAATTAACCAAAAAGCAAACGGCGTGTCTTGTAAATACGTAATTAAAATTAATTGTTTCAGTTCGACTCCAAGTTATTAAAATAATGTTGCTTTGTGTTCTTCTAAATTAAGAATAACCATTGTTTAATAAAAATTCATAACTTATTCTGTGTGCGGGCACCAAAAAATCGGCATTTATTATTAGTAGGTAAGTGCCAAGCACTGTTCTATTTGGGTAGGCTCACAAAAACTAAAGGAAAGTGACCGCACACAAAAGCCATTACATCCTTCAATTAACTCCGATTTCACACCCTTTCACGAACCGAAAAATCGAAGCCCAAACATTAGTTTAACCAAAATTATAGAAAACCAACAAAAAGTGCGACAAAAAGGCATAGACTGGGCAGATGCGGAGAGAATCGTAGTGCGGCGCCTGTGCAGTGGCCACCCGGTTTTGTTCTACTGTCAACGGACAGGCCACGGACTGAAAGTGCACGAGAAGTAAACTAACAGTCACAGGTCTAAGATACGATTTCTTTTACGCGGAGTTTTAAAAAAAACAGCTAAAATTCAATCAAATCCTGCATACAAATAAGTGCATTTATTAAACTGCCTGTTTTTTTTTATGAAAATTGGTTATGATTAAAAAGATAATATTCAATCAGTAGATATTAGTATAGATAGTTATTGGCTACCGTAGTTTTTTGTAGAGTAGGTCTCGTGAAGCGAAGGCCGCCGCCGAGGGGGTAATTACAACCGTTTGTTTTTTTTAAATGGCCGTCAGGTATCGTGATATAGCTCTAATATTTGAATAGGTGTTTTAAAATATACTAAACGCTAATAAGAATTAAAATTACATTATTCAGAGTAGATAAATAAGTAAGATATTTCCTATTTGTTGTTTATTAGTTAAGCCAAAAGCTCGCTATAGTATTGCATAGTGTGCGCAGTATACCATATAAAAATTAAAAGTTAAGGTGTGTACTGATGTACTGGGGTTATGATAATAGAAAAAAAAATACCCATCAGCGTAACCAACCAGTAGAAAAGTTCACAATGTTCTGAAATTTAAAACTCCGAGATTCAAGATCATGAATTCTAGCACTGAAAGAATGTGATAGTTTTTGAGTTTTTGTCTAATAATTATTAACACACAAGAAGGTAGTACAAATCGTTTAGTGAGGTAACAATAACGGTCTGGTATAGCAGTAGCAGTAGCATGTCGACAGTCCCACTGACTCAGCATTGCTTTGTACCGTCACGCCGACACTCTCACGGCCAACCGCCTTGTCGAGTTTCAGTCATAAGCGGTAGCGTTATAGAAGACATTTAATTTAAATTTAAATGTCAAAGTTGCTATGAACGGAAAGTTTAAACAGTTTTAAAGCAACTTTTAATTTCGTCAATTCATTTCAATATCGTTGACAAAAATGATCAAAAATATACTTATTGCGTAAGATATTTTTTATAAATAGACCTATTGATATACTACATTTTTTTTTAACTCAAGATAATCAAAAACAACTACTAAAATATAATGCAATGAAATAAAAATTTTGTTCAAGATACCAATTTCAATCGCTACAGTGTTTTATATATCAGTATCATCAGTGTTTTATTATCGTTTGATAATTTCCGTCTTCAAATAAGAAAGGCAGTGAAATATTTTATGCATGCTGTTCACGCTTATTACTTGGACCACACGTAAAAATGATATTAAATCTTGTGATTGGCCTACTAAAATGATAGTTAATTGTTTTCTTCACTCCATCTTTATTCTACGTGTGTTTTTCTATTCCACTATCATTACCTACATAAGTTAGTACCGAGTTAATAGAATAAAGTTTTTTATGGCACGTAAAGATTTCAATTTTAGTTCTATATTCTTAAAAAGTTATTACTTTAATAATAACATTACCTACCTTTATATATCTAATAGGAATAAAACGATACAATTACGAATAATGTAGACAATCTTACCTTCTATTCTGATACCAGGTTTTGACCTGAGTATCTGTTAGTCCTAGTTTTGCGGCCAGCTCCATTCGATCTTGGACGCTAAGATACTTCTGTCTCTCGAAAGACTTCTCTAATGTTTGTAGTTGGTGGTCCGTGAACGCTGTTCGCGCTTTTCGCTGCTTCTTGACCAATCCTGATGAATCTCCACCGCAGCTTTTACTTGACACGTCGTCTGAATCATCTTTTACACCTGTGGAAAAAAAACGTTAGTTAGGAAAGGTTTAGAGAATTATGTTATTTATTATTTTATTAACACCCGTGATTGGATAAGTCATAGCATTAAATCATTGTAGTTATTTGATAACAGTCTCAATTAATTAAAACAAAGTTATAATTTGTAATTTTCGTACATCTATAAGGTTTAATATATTCCTTATTGTTACAAAAATATTGATCGACCACATTTTTGTTGGTAAGTATAATCTCAGTCAACGACCGCGCACACTAAACGTGTTTCTTGATAAACTAGAGTAGCGCTGTCCTCGAGCTTAACCGAGAAGCCTTCCCTCTCGGTAGGGCTTCTTGCGGTCACTATTTCCTCCCACATCACTTACCTTTAACTTGTACACGCTTTGTGGCGGCAAGTACAGATTAAGATATGCATCATGTATGTACACAGTTAACACTGTCAATGTCAATACATGTGTATGTATTATTCGCGAAAATTTTAATTTTCTCTTACTAATTATTATTATCCATTGAACTTGTCCATTACAAAGGCTGTCTGGAAGAAATCGCAGCTAGCGACAAGACCGCTGATTGTACCAGTTCCCTGTATATTATTATTTATTTTAATATTGTATTTTTTTTTGGGTACGATAAAGAGTATTGTACGTAATATGTTAAAATAATCCTTTTATACATTGTAATTAATTATTGGAGTATGTTTGATCTATCCTTTTAATATTCAGGTACTTTAAAACAGAACTTTTCATGAATTATTTGACTTAGAAACTTTTGAGAAAATTTTATTATTTCATATTAAATAAGTACTTACTAAATTTATATTGCCTCAAGATTTCAATTTAGTAATGAATTAAGAAGACTATTACTTACGACTTTTGAAAATACGGAAACAGCGCAAAGCTTAAGTTCAAAAAATTTGTACTTACACCTAAATTTTTACAAAATAAGTAGTTATTAATAATGAAATGTTTCCCTAGTTTTTATGATTTCATTAATTATAATCATAAAATCTCTTCCTCAATGCCTGGTGAAAGCTGCTCGAAAGTTTAAGGGATTATTTGTATAAATTATATGTATATCATCTATCCTTCAAAACTTATTTGAAATTCTGTATTATATCCGATGGGAGTGGCTGCCGCATCCTAGATAGCAAGGATACCCATACACAGTTTAAGAAAGAAATACCTTAGTAAAGTCAAAAGTGTCTCTCTAACCTAAATCTAGCCATTGATAATATTGTCATGATGAATGGAATAGGAACTTGTATTAAAGTTACGTGTTTAAAGGATAAATCGTCAATAACAGTATACATACGAGTATGTGGCTGTAAAAAAATATAATAAAAATTATGTAAATTTTATGGATAAATTTAAAAAAAATATATGTAAATTTTATAGATTATAAATGAATGTACGTATGATTATGGGTTAGTGATTAGAAAAAACACAATCGCAATTCTCGCAGTTATTTTGCTGGGGATTTCCTAATTAAAAATATTGCGAGCTTATCCTATTGCCTAAGTATAAGATTTTCCGCGAGACTTCTATAAGGCTGACTATCTTCATTCTACCATTTATTCTATAATTTATTTGTTTGTAGATTTATAGATATAATTTATGGGTAATGGCTAGAGTTATTTAACAAGGTATTTAACTAAAGTTATACTAAGTATACCTATTTAAAAAATACATATAATATTTTTTATATTCTTTTCCATTTTTCTATAAAAAAAGCTTTGCTCTATCCGAGAGCTGATAGCATAGACAACCAATTCCCGTTACTTAAGGACCACAAAACCTAAAATGACCTACTGAAAACAACTATTTATGGTATGGCCTGCTGGTCTAGTGGATAGTGATCCTGATTGCTGAGTCAGAGGTCTTGGGTTCGATGCCCACACGGGACAAAAAATTGTGTGGTCCACAAATAGTTTTTCTGAGTCTGGGTGTTGTTTATGTCAGTTTTTTTCTATTTTTGCCAAGTCCCCCGTGACACAGGAATCATTACCGATGAGGGTTGACATTTTAAAAAAAATCAAGAAGGAATAATGTTATCACTAAAATACTCAAAACGAAAACTCTCAATGAAGTAACCAATTTGCAAATCAAAAGCTACTTTGTTTCAATCACAGGAGGTTAAAATGTTTACATGTAAACGTTTTCCGTAATAAAACAACAACCTTGGACATAAATTGAACGATGGAAGTGGGTGGGTAGGTAGATATAAAGCGATTTTTTACCATCGACCCTTTAGCAGTTTGTAATATTGAGTATAATTATGTACGGGAAGCCCATTAGGGTACACCGCCGTTAATTTATTATAATAAGGTCCAACTGCCGACCGAGCTTACTCCACTGTGAACATTATTATCATTAGCGGACAATAATGTACGTTTACAATTCAAGAGCTGCAACTACCTCTTTTATCAAGCCCACTCTTGATTTCTGGTGCTAAAACTGGACAGATCAGGTACAGACAGCAAAAACATTTTGTAAAGTTACTATTGCTGGATAACTTAAATAATTTTAATACAAATTTAAAAAATAATTTCGCATATTGACTCTGTGTATGTAAGTAGTTTATATACTTTAAAATTTGGCTAAGGTCCATTTGTTCTTGAGTTTTAAGATAAGGGATGAAATTTTTATGTTTTAAATTATTTAAATATTTTAAATTACACAGTTATTTAAGAGTTACTTAACTTATTTTTATAGGATGTGTACCCAAATCTCGATATTGAATTACGTCTCAAAATGTCTAAGTAATATAGTGAAAATAATAAACTTTATATAGTAGGTAAATACATTAGTGTGCTTGTTTTATACCTTTTTTATTGCGTGCCAGTTTAAAAAACATTGTATGTTGTAAAATGTAAATCTTTAAAACAGATCTCATCATCGCATTTAATTTTTCTTTGACATTTTCATGTAGAATTAACGGAAATTATAACAGATTTTGTATGTATGTATTTATAATTTCCACTTCAATTAGTAACTTCGAAACTTTGAACTACCTTTATTCAGTGACAAAGCAAACAACGAAACCAAATATCTGGGAATTCCTTGTAGGCATAGATTTTCTAAATGTGTATGTTTCTGATAACTTATTTTTTTTTTAATTTTTTACCTATTATAAAGTAACAGTAATGTATATTTACAAAGCACCTTTAATAATAACGTTAATGATGGAAATAGTATAAGTATAAATAAATATGATCCGTTAGTGGTGTTAAATATTAAAATATATTCATGTATTAAGGATGACGCCACAGTGCACAAATTAAATTTTATAGTAAAATTAAATTAAATTATTTTTATATCCATCCATCCACACTAAACTTAACTACATAACTGGTATATCATATTTCTAGTCTAATCAGAACCATTTGCGAGCGCGTTCTTAAGAAATTATTAGGGCCTTAAAATTTTAAGTTACAATACACACACACTCATAGAAAACCGGTTGTGAAGCAGCGAATCACAAAAAATGAAATTTAGTTAGGTACTTCTTCATAAAATATGAAATACATTGATATAAAAGTTGACAAAGAGCGGACTATTTATCATTAAAAAATATTTTATAATGTTTTTAATGGTTTAAACCCAGCACTTTCATCAGTCCAGAGTACAAAGTTGTGAAAACCGTTTTTTTGTATAACTACTCTGATCACAGCATGATTTAAAATAGCCTTCCTCGAGAATAGGGCTGTCGATGAATTAGTCAGCTTTATTGTAAAATATACTACACAAGTTAAAAAATAGTCGCAGATTTACTCTACGTGGCCAGGAACTTAACCAGTTTCACTGTATAATAGAATATATATATTTATGTAGGTTTTGTTTTCAATTTACTAATTGAGAATTCGTTATGATGTCGTGGCCTAAGTGGTAATTGATGATGATCATACATATGCTTACCATAACATTTCATCAATCTAGTAGTAGTATGTAGTATTAATACATACAATCTTTAAACAACTTTTTACACAATGGAATACCGGGAGCCTTTGACTTGCTATCCTTTATTAATTGCGACATTGGTAAGATGAAACATGATATAATAATTACGTATAAAACAAAAGAACTCAACACGTCGACCCAGAGTCATTCAGTTTGCCTTAAAAGTCCCATATATTATTAAGTCTACTTTATTTAATAACACCTTTGAATCAGCTAAAACCAACCTGTTCAATAACTCGCCATAATTGTGTTTTTTGTTTTCGACAAAATAATCACTGACTCGGCCTCTGTTAAATGTGAATATGAAACAATATGTGTAGGAGCAGTCCACTAATGTGTTTATAATTGAAATTATGTGTTAAACGACCTCGTTGGACTGTCCCTAGTGTAAAACAGCAGAGGAAAATCATATAATATAGCTTGAAGGCACATAAAAGTACATGTCTAAGTGCGTGTTGAATATTAAATTGATTGAAATGTGCTACTGATTTACTAGCTACTACTACTGAACTAGTTTTAATTACTCAATAATTATATTGACACCTTGATTAACAAATCTTATAATGAAGGCCACTATATCTACAAATGTGCATTTGTTATAAAACTCAACGAAAAACTCTTTGTTCACTGCCCAGTTCAAAATGTTGCGTATATGTATAAGGTTTTTCAATTAAAGTGCTAAACTGTTAATTATACAAAATAATAGTTCTAGAAAGATTATGTTAAAATGTAACACTTCAGTGTTTATAGTTAAAAAAGTTACTAAACGAAACGATTTAAAGGCTAACAACAAAGTGACGACGATTTAAATTAATTTTTAAAACTAAACAATAAAGAGTATGCATTACTTAATTATAACTTTTATTTATTGTGTAGTAACATTAGTATTATAATTTTAATGAGTATAATTTTACAACATTTACATTACCGGGGTTAACCCCCGTTATGTAAAATCGAGAAGAATCTGCAAAACCTAGTAAGTATTAAGTTGTAATACATAAAGCGGGATTTATATGTACTTTTAATTCTTACTTCCTTCAGAGATAAGGTAATCGAAGTAAAAATATCTATGTAGATACCTAATTATAAATACTTATGTTTTTTTTAATACGTTAACAAATAAATTAGCAGTCTCAAAAATAATGTCCTAATTTTGTACGTAAATATATACATATACAGGGATATATAACTATACAGTTGAATGCATGTAAAACACTTAAACCGTGTTATTAGTGGTGGAGGTCGACATGAACTGGGCGGAATTTATTCTTACGTCTTCTTAAGTCTGTAAATTCTGGTCTCCCACAAGGCTGTGTGCTATCACCCACACTGTTTCTTCTGCATATCAATGACATGCTGCAGATTATCAGCATCCATTGCTATGCGGACGATAGCACGAGTGATGCCCTTTACACCGGCCGCGCTAACATTTCTCGGGTAAACGTCATCGAAAGCCGATCCAAACTTGTGTCTGAAATCGAAACTTCTTCGACTTAACCTAGTCCAGTTTAACCCCACGAAGAGACAGGTTTGCGCGTTCACTGCTAAAAAGATGCCATTGGTCGTATCAACTCAATTTAGTTAGGGAAGCCTAACTGCATCAGCCAGTATCGGAATCCTCGGTGTCGATATATCAAGCGAAGTCCAGTTTTGCGGTCACTTAGAGAGTAAGGCCATATTAGCCTCGAAGAAGCTTGGTGTGCTAAACAGATCGAGACAGTATTTTACTCCGGCCCCCCGCTTGCAACTTTAGAAGGCGCAGGTTCGGCCCCACATGGAATACTGTTCTCATCTCTATGCAGGTGCACCCCAGTACCAGCTTCTCCCTCTTGGCCGCATTCAACGGAGAGCGACTCGCATCATCGACTGCCAAGATATTTCTGATCGTCTTGACACCTTGGCGTTGCGTAGAGATGTAGCTTCACTTATCATATTATCTTATCAAAAAATACTAAATATGACACTGATAGAATTTAGAAGAGATAGCAGGAATGATTCCTGTATTGTCATAATTATAACATGATTCAGGCCACAACATTTATCAGAGTCATTGACCTCTTGAGACTTTTACCACCGGCTTATAATTTTATACAAACGACTTCTAGTGATGACACGAAGAACTAATCCAAAACAATCGATTGAACTTATTATTACATGTACATATGGTGTTATTTCCCGTATTATGAAATTGCATAGAAGTAACATGCAGTGAAGACATCTAGTGAAGCAGTACCGCAATACTGTTAAAAGAAAAATGTCGGTTTATCACGTCATGAACGTTATAAGATGTATAAACACTAGAAATGACACAGTATCCAACCAAGCCGTATTCATTATTAGACAATTCATTATTAACCCAAAATCCCATAACAAAGAGTTTGTAAGATTGAAACTCTATTACGTTTTGCAGGAAATTTGTTAAGTAATAGATGATTTAAATTGTTTTTAGCATAATGTAACCCCATCATAACCACATAATGAATATAATTATTCGATTAGTGGGAATCTCTATTCTTTGCTCTTCAGGAACGCTAAGTTAAACATGATTTATAGTTACATCACCATGAGTAAATGCCGTTTTTATTATAAGTGAGATAATAACGACTCCAAGGAAACGTATATCTTATAGCACAAAGGAAATATATGTATAATTAATCACATTACAAAAGATACCCATTGCTAAATTGTATTTATTTTAGGTAGTTGTTACATAAATTAGAATGGTAGTGCATTCAACGTGGAAGATAACTAATCTAATAGTAATTATGATCTAAACCGGCAGTAGCTACAAAATAATAGTCTATGTGCCGTTTATACAATTTGCCTAATTACTGTAGCGCTTGCTTTCCAGAGCGGCGATGCAAGAAAAAACCGCGCCGGCGCAGGTGATGGGCGGCGGCGAAACCGTCAATATAAAACATATTGCTCTATATTTTTGTTTCATTAAGAACCACTAAATTCATTTTAAAAACTTCTTTAATAAACAGAGATATATCACGACCAATTCTCATTAAAAATAAAAAAGACGCTAAGAACTTAGTACCTTAATTTTGAAAGTAGGGGAGCGCAGTCTAGCGCACGCACCTGGAAGTTTAAGCTGAAAATAGTACTTTCTCAGCTGCTTCATTTGGATATTAAATAATACGTTGTCTTGAAACTTAAAATAAAAGCTGTAGGTAATGTCTATAAAGTGAAGTATTAAACTCATTTAAAACTTGACTACAATTTTCATATCGCTGTTGCTCATACAAAGTGTAAGTATTCTTTAATGAATTGACGTACAATGGCGGTACGTGGGGGCGCGGGCGTGTGAGCGTGGAGCTGCGCAAACGCGGCTCACAATGCACCGCGCATGCGCTTGGTGTGTTATGTCACGATTGTGGCATAACACGCCGCAATGATGGCACACTCGCCTGCAGCTCATGCTGAACATTACGGATCGTTTTGTTGAGTTTTATAGTATCTGATGTGGGATATGAACCCCACAATATATAGATAGAATAACATGCCGGTTCGTAGTCTTATTAACCGACTTAATAAAGGATGTAGGTTCTAAGGATGGAGAACTAAATTTATTTTTGTGTATGTTACAGCATATCGTCGCCGTTTGTTAACCGATTTAAAAAAAAAAGATGTTTTCAGTGAAGGCGTAGTGCTCAGTTTAGAAGCAGGTTCCACGCTCGCCTATAAACTGGATGGGGGCAAGGCCCCTTATTCCATGGGTGACAGCCGGCGACCATGGACACCTGTAACTCAAAAGTCGTGAATGTATTCACGGCCTATTAGGGTTTGCGACCAAAAGGGGAAATGGGGGTTTGGACAGGTTTTCTTTAGGGCCATGTGGTATTACTTCGGCCGAGCCGTCGCTTAAATGCCTAAGCATTACTCTCCCAGGGTTTAAAGTTTTCACTTACAAAGCTATTTTACTGAGGTCATATTTAAACATAGTTTTGAAAAAGACAGAGAGATCTAGTAGTTTATATTTTGATTTGGTGAATATACAAAAACTTGTCAACGGCCTTCCAAAATTAATAAAACGTAGAAAATATGCGATCTTATATTTATTAGATTAATATAAAAATATCGATATAAGACAAGAAATATAACATTACAAAATAACGATCTATCAAAGCGGTATCGTTTCGCAATAAATTCGGGACTGTCGATGTGAAATCGGATGAAAAATTATGCATTTTCCGATAGCTTTTCTAGCTACCGTTCAAATGGACGCTGAGAGCCTATTACACGGTATGTTCACACAAGTTACGCGCTTATGTCTAACGTATACACTTATATATTTCAAACCAAATTTAGTTGATGCCGCGATTGCTACGTACACTGTATTGTTATTTATAAAATTCAGTTAATTTCAATCAACAATGCGTGACTTTCAAGTGTCCATAAGTTTAGTAAGCGCTTTTGGTATTAGCCAGACAAGTATAGATACTTACTTACTAGCTAAACAAGATAGCAGGTCATCTTTGGATAATAGATACTGGAACGTGCGATTCGGAGAGAAATATACCTACTTACTATTGCAAATATTAAATACATATAAAATGTACCAACAATTATTAGGTTTGCATATGAATTTTATTAATAGCTATAGGTATAGCAACAGGCAAGCATGTTATGCTTAGAAATTATTCTTTTAAACCTACATTAATAAAAAAATATCATATTTTATAAAGCTTTAGAGTAACCAAATAATTGGGCACCCTAACTAATGATCTTTCTCTGCGAAATAGGTTGGGTGCCCAATAATTTGACTAATTATATACATATAGGTAGGTACAGATGATACTTTATATAACTAATCAAGATTAGTTGATCTCTACATACTCGTATCTCGAGATGATCAAGATGATCTCTACATACTCGTATCTATGATGACTTTGATCATCAACTGAAATAAGTTTCTGTTAAATTAAATGTATTTATTTGAAATTCATAAATATTAAAAACATAAATGGTCAAAGTATCTTCCAAGAAGTTGTTGAAATTTATATTCCCACTAATAATATAGTGATAAAATATCTCATTAAAGTTATCTAAGCGTATCGTTGACAGTTGGAACATTACTATAACTAAACAAACTTTAATATAATCCGTAGAGAAAAAAAGTAATCTCAAAGTCTTGAGAAGATCTTTTATATTTTAAATCGAACCCAATTTTACAGCTCGCATCGCCTGTCAAATGTGACACAAAGCTGCGAATAGAAGCCGTATTGTGAGAGAACTCAAACTGACCCTATTTATATCAATGATAATCTATTTATTGTCACAATAAAAAGTTTTGATGTTATCACAGTGATGAAAGAATTGTCACCTTCTTGTAGCCCTTATCGCGATGCCAAAAGTCACGATACACTTTAATAAATATAATTAACTTACACTCTATGATGTTAACCATAGAGACTAGTTTTGCCTGTAGGAAATTATTGAGGAAGGTATGCTAAGCAGCTTAGTGATACAACGATGTGCCATCGAGTTTAGGCTTGACGCTCAAAAAGTGACGAGTGAATCCAGTGGCATCAGGCAGCATACACTACAAGTACAGACAATTACGAAACTTAAGTAACATTTATGTACCTACTAGTTTTATTTAACCATCGTAATTAATATTAGACATTAAACTGATAACCGCTTCGAATAATAAAATACCATAGAGAGTTATTTTGCATGAAATTGTCACTTAATGTTGTTAGGTTTACGTGATAACTGACAATAAATGTATGTTGCAATGAGAACTAATCGATTTGCTGTCTCACTTCAGATACAATATTCATTTAGTTAATCCGAGGAGTACGATCTTTGTATAATTTATTTTAATGTGCCGTCTATCAAATTACTTTGAACTATGTATGTTTTTATTTTCTTTAGTCCCTGAACATTCAATTTTGATCGTGCGACTGTGTACTCCATAATTACTCATAGATTAATTACTTAGTTAAATCGTCTTGGCTTGTATGGCCACTAATTGCTGTAAACGTTGTGTTTTTTTTTTCATATTCTCGCTAAGTGGGTTTTTCAAATTACGATGGCAGAGGTTTTGTATTTACAGTTGCATGAAACGTTTAATTGCCTGCAACGGATGTTAAATACAGTAATTGGGAAGTATATTTGTAAGATAATGTATGTTAACAATTATTGTTATCCTTACTTGGCCGAAAAACAAAACAACGTGAACGAGACAAAAATCTACAATCTACCTATGTATTTCGTAAAATATAATCAGTGCCTTTGACTGTACTGCTCTCGTATGAACCTTTCGGTCAGCTATTTTAAAAATTAAAAAGCGAACGTTGCTTGACATTTGACAAAAGCTGATTATGACGTCAGTTTTTTCTTTTTCCCCCGTGTGACACAGAGTCCTTTGAGCCAGGATTAATTTGGTCCGTTTTATAAGGGCTTACTTATCTCGAAGCTGAGTGTTAGGAACGGGTTGTATTTATCGCAACCCATTATACATTTTATTATTTAATTTATTTAACGCTACGGGTTTAGCCGCTCGACTATTAAATCGTCGATGGGATAATGCGATCTAAACTCAAACATTACTTAGTTTTAAATATCTTGTTTGGTTAATTTATTTATATGGAGTTTTTAACACGTCCTTATAGATTGAATTTATAACGATACTAAGTAGAAGTAAATGATTAGATTTTTTTCCTACGGATAGTAACAAAAATAATAAATAGTTTAACTTAAAAATGCTAATACGTGTTATGCAAATAATGTATGTTGTTAATATAATTATAATCTTGATAATAAGCATTTGTCTTAAGAAACATTAATTAGTTTAAAGCCCAATGATATTAAATTAATGTGAAATTATAATGAGGCAGGTTTACACGGTCGCAGCTTTAGACTAATATATTATAATTATATGCATGCCCTTAATACGTTGACTTACTACCGCGCCACACTTTTTAATACTTATTACTTTGGTTCCTTAAAGTATTAGATTATCTTTGACTGATAGTTTTAGATAATGTACTATATTGAGATTCTTGTTACTATATATACCTATAATATATGCATTGAAAAGCTAATGATATTTTTACAAGCTATTCAAACAAAATAAAAATCAAATCAGTGTAGGTACTTGCTGGTATATTCGTATATTACATAACAAAACTTGTTTACAATATAATCTAGGTAAGATAAGGTAATCATCAATCGTTTTTATAGAAAATAAGGTTCCATATTGAAATTTATATTTAAACGTGTGTTGTGACAAGGGCCGCTCGTGCAACAGTGCACCTGCAAAGCTGTAGGCGTTTTGTCTACGGTATATCATTCGCAAAAACGAGATATACAAATTAACTAATCGGCAAGAACTACGTTTGTATTCAAGACTTGACAGACTTGTCCTGAAGAGTCTCAAACCCTGATATACTTAACGGTCACCGATGACCTGATCAAGATGGCAGGTACTCTTTACATGAAAGCAGTATGTATGGATTTGATTATGATTGGATGCTGAGAAGATAATATTCATATTAATATTTTGGATGTAGTCGTCGGTTTACACCCTCATGTGAATTTAATTGAATAGGTCTATTCACAGATCATTATATAGTTACATTTGTGTGTTTCGGATTAAAGAACAACCTGTAATTAAAAAAAAATAATGTTCTCTTTGTACGTTCATAAAAACCATGTTGCGCTTCTTCACTTTATAGCGTTATAAAAAAATACCTTTCCAATACAAACGCGTACTACTTTTAATAACTCAAAATTATTTAAATAACTCGTGATCAAAATTTATTATAAATTACAACAACTTAGGAAAGCGGCGGTAGCGTGATGGCTGAGGCGTCCGACTTGCCATCAAGTGGTTGCGGGGTCAAACCCCGCCCAGTACAATACCGTCGTAAACCCACACTTAACACAAGCATTTAGCTTAGCTGGGGGGGTTCACAAGAATACTAGTAATGTGTAACCCACGTTGCTAGTATTCTTTAAAACAAAATAAAAAAAAACTATATAAAAACTGTAGCCGCCAAATTAAGATATGTATTCATTGGAAACCAGGGCCACGGCGAATAGTTTTTGCTTGTTATTATTTAAAAAAAAGTACGGTAATAACTCTTAGGAACACTTAATTAAATAATGTTTGCTAATAAGCCTTTATATAATAGCAAAAACTTTGCATAGTTTAAGTTTTAATTAAGCATTGTCAGTTACGGATTTATTGATACTATTATATGTTTTGGTATATAATAATATATTATAATTTTTGTTTTTTTTAAAGTCTCACATTTTTTTACGAACGTAATATTTAATGAACAAAATGTGATAATGTGTTAGGTTATTAAGTTTTACGTTAAGTTGTTCTGTTACGTTTTTATTTAAATATTGCTACCACGTGATTTCCTCATTATAAGGTATAATGAATGTGTCTTGGATTAACAAAGCGATTTCGATCTTTTACAATTTGCAATCATGGCATACCAATTTCCTACATATTATCTAAGAAAAAATTGGAAATTGGAATAAATATCAATATTATTAAGTCCAGGTTTATGTAGTGAAGTATTCCACGAGGTCAGGGTTGCGTGTTGGATTCCCACGCAATTAAAATTAATATTTCAGATGTTTTTTAAATTCTTTGTATTGTTTATGGTGTTAAAAAAATAATGGACATATCATAGAATATAGTTTTAAATGTGAAACTGTCTATGTTTTATACTGTCCAGTGAAAAAAACTTTTTTCACTCTATTGGGAATTCGACATTTTAAAAATTGGTATAATAGAAGAATGAATTTATAAAGATATTGTTCATTGTCTTGCCACCGTACTACTTCCATTTCAATATCGCTTTTTCTTGTAAGGAAAGAAAACTGTAATGGCCTTTGACTTTAATACGGAATATGAACAACGTGTTTGTTTTTGTTTCGTTCTGGAAATTTTGAAATTATAAGTAAGAAAAGAGATTGACTATGATCAAATAATATGAATTCAGACACTTGCTTGAATGGAATTACTTATATATTCTTCTGGTAATTCATTAAACTATGTATTGTTTTAAAAAAAATATCTATTTGAAAATATAGTTTTAAAAACTACTTATGAAACTATTTTTTTCTTAGGTTGCATAGGTAGACAATCTTGGCCTGAAGCTAAGCTACCTGATGTCCTGCCAGGGATGAAAAGTCTGTTGGGGTTTAACTGGTAACCCTTCTAGGGCACACATTGACTCCCGACTATAGGCTATATGACGTAAGCAGTGTCGTTTTAGTAGGCTCGAGTCCGACATAACCGCGTCATCGTTCACACGATGAAAAATAAAAGGTGGACAATCTTTAAGATTTTTTGTAATATGATGAAATGATCAACGTTCTTGTGAGAGATGAGAGACTCGGCTAAAGATCTTAATTACTACTTGATTTGTTCATATTGAATGCATACGGCAATATCTTTTCTTTGCCGTGCAACGGCGTAATAACATTTTGACAATAACACAGAAACATAATAAAGTAACAATATCAAGCTTTTACAAATTACAATTTCTCACCCATACAACCGATAAAGCAGATAAGATAATTGTTATCTTATACCTACATATATTTACTAAATTACTTTAATACTGTAATTACTAAATTCAAGACGCATTGTATTTAATCAAATACACTGCGTCTTGTATATATCTAAATCTTTGTCATTTTATAGTAGTAAAAATAAATTATTGCAATTGTAATATGGTATATTATTTTATATGTAATGCAATTTCATGTCACTATCAAAATTATATTTATTAGGAAATAAGGTTCTATAAGGAAATATATCATATTTAATGGTAGTCTTATAGAAAAAAATATAGCGGTGTGGGTCTCGGTAAAGTAGAATAGAGCCACTCCCTCTGTTCAGATCGGACTGTTTTCTATCAGACAGTATGTTTACAGTTATATAGTGCCTGGTTGGAGGCAACTCTGCCTACCCCTTAGGCAATATAGGCGTGAGTTTTAATCATGTTTCAAAGTTGCCAAATCTAAAACTTAAAATTAAACACGATATTTAAGATCAATTCAATCAAAACAATAAAAGTAAAGTCACACAGCATTTGTGCCGGTCGGCCGCGTCGGAAGAGGACGGTTGTGACAAAAGCCTGTGTCCGTAGGTCCGGATCGAGTTGCATCCCCCGCTGCCCCGAAACACACCCGCCGTTCGCCCCATTGCTGTCACATGCACCTGCATGACGTTTGACCCACACCAATGACAAAAATGACATCGTGAATACGTGAAGTGCAAGTATATTTTCAAATTTCAATCTAATTCAATTTTAACGTTTTATTTTTATTTTTTAAAAGTACATATAATAATTAATAATTAAATTATAAAATTATGTTATCTAAACACAGACTTTATCATATCTTTGCTGATATAATTATGTATTTACTACAAATACTAGATATTTGTTACATCATTCTTTCGTCATCCATTTTTTTTTAAATAATAGTTTACGAGTCAGAGTATAAAGTAAATTATTTCTAAGGAATCACTATTATTATTTTTTTAGAAAGTTTTGCTTCTGCCGCAATTTTTTCGGATCGGATTGTTATCTATCGGACAATATGTGCACTAGTCATACAGTGCCCCCTTGATGGCAAATGGGATGGGGGGCTTGCCCCCTTTTAATTTAGCGGGACCAAATTCTCATTGGTAAAATGTGGGTATTTAATACACCACCGCCTACCCCTTAGGGTACAGACATATGTATGTCTGTAAAAGAAAACTCTCGCATTAGAACGATTCTTGTAGCGAAGGGACTTTCAAACATACAAGCGACAGGCACTAAGAACACCTTTTTTGTCCCGTGTGAGAATCGAAGAAACGATTTCTAACTCAGCAGATATTGTCCAACATGCCAGTCAAATTCTATCTACTATAGATATATATTATAACTAGCGGACCCGACAGACGTTGTCCTGCATGATATTTCAAGCGATTAGGATCAATATAGATAAATAACCTAGATACCGACTGCAGCGCCATCTGCCGGGCTGATTTGTGAATCTAAAACATTCCCAGATCCCCTTGAACACACACAAAAAAATTCATCAAAATCCGTCCAGTCGTTTGAGAGTAGTTCAGTGACATACACACTCACAGAAGAATTATATATATAAAGATATATAGTAAAAGTACACACTATGGTCAAGTGTAGGTTGAATGTTTATGACAAAAGACTATCATACGTTTGGAATATCTGCATAATGCAATAATGCAATCATTAATTATAAGAAAACATTTAGCAAAAAATACATTTCAGTTTTATCAGTGAACAAAAATGTTCTTGCATTTTAGACATCCAGATATTAAGCGAAAAAGATATTCTAGTGCTTTCCTATTGAAATTTAAACTTCTCATATTTTATTTAAGTGACCAAAAGTGTGAAGTCTACATTATTTCTTAAATAAATATAAAATACAGATAATTAATCACTCAAAAGTTTAACTACTTAAGCATTTATAGTGCATTGCGTTGCATTAAATTGTTTATTATACAATCTTAAATTGCAAATAAATATTATTATTATTCTAGCACAAGGTAACGTGCTTGAGACAATTACGTTAATAACCTATTTATTATTTTAAGTACCTGCCGTACGAAGAGTTCGCGTCAAGCAGACATCGCGTGACCGAATGCACAGCACTTCTATCAGTGCAGTTCCCAGCAATCGAAGTAGATCAAGCTATCATATCAATCATGCTGCTACACTTTCGTAATGAGCTATGCAACAATTTATAATTTATAAATATAGTTAAAGATGCCCCAATGACTTACTTGGCGTTGATGTCTTTTCTTAGACGGTACGGAAAGACGACGGACGATAAGTTACTTTGAGATCTTATTTTCGTTACTAATATGTATATAATTGTAATTTTGTAAAGAACGTTGGTAATAAAAGTAAGTAGCTTGTTTTGTTGAGGTTTTGATTGGTTTTCTGTCTAACACTGCACTTAAAGCTTAAGAAGTTTCGTCAAACATTGTTAAGCTTTTGGACTTCATTAAATTAAAAACTGAATTCAAAGTTCAACTTGATTTCGATATTTGGGCCTATGATATACCTATACAATATTGAAAATTTGTTAATATTTAAATGACTACAGTTCTACTGCCTGCTACTTTCTTATAAGATTCACTTACCTACCTGCTCTCTCACCCATAGCGGTAATGTATACGCTCAGATAAGCTAAAATATAATTCCTAACCTGGTGAATCTGTAGCCGATCTGTCAGAATCGGAGTCTCTGTGCACACTCAGATCCCTGGTCGGTGCGTCGAGTATGTCGGTGATCATGAAGCGAGTGCGAGGCGCGCGCGCGTCGCGCTCGTCGCGTTGCACCGTCATCGCCAGGGCGCCGCCGGCGGGGCCCGCGCCGCCGCCGCTGCCCGCCGCTCCTACAGCATCCAGCGCGGGGGCGCGCCACCCCCGCCCCACGCTCAGCACCTCGCTCGCCCCCAGCTCGACTGTGACTGCACGGTCACCGCAACCGGTACATCACACCTCGCCGACTTGACACTACCGTCTCTTCCAATAAACTCCAACCACTTTATCTAACTCTGCCACTTCTGTGCACACATCCCCGTGTACGCTCTACTCGTGATGGTTTTGCCTACCACGGGAGCTCTGTCAGAATCCTTCAACGCAGATTGGTCTTTGCACTGTTTTCCAAATGTTCACAGATCTTATTAGTCTTATAATTTTTAAAGTTAATGTAAACCACAGAATATATAAAGAGTAGACACGTGTTATTAGTTTATATTTAGCACCAAAATAATAGTGAGCACAAGCCGCGCGTATAAGAACTGTTGTGTTGTTGGGTGGTGTGCGATCGCGTGTGTGCCGGAGCGCCGTGGTGATGCACGCGTGGTGCGCGACGAGGTGCCGGGTGCGACTGGCGCTGAGCGCGCCGAGGGCAGGAGGCGGCGCCGGCCAATGGCGCTGCGGGCGGGGGCGCACCTCCCAGCCAACGAGCGGCGCGCCGCGCGGGGCGTGCCCCGGCCATGTTGCCGCGGGGACGCACTAATGCTCTTTTTGCCGACTCGCCGCCGGGAGAAAGCTCCGCGCGGATTTAAGCTTTTATACGTGGATAAAACGCTTTTATAGGAAAATAAAGCGTTCTCGCAGCGGGATATGGCACTTTATGATGGCGTTTTACTGAAAGTTGGCGACACTATACTATAGTAATTGGTTCACGCCCGCCAAATTGAGGCTATCGTGTCAGGCAAAGCCGCATAGCTTTGTACACTCTCGAATGGGAATAATTTATGTTTATGATACAGGCGTAATTTTATTTTCAACTTTAATACTGTGTAGTCCTAAAATTGGTAAGTAGGTAGGACAGACGTTGACAGCGTCATTAGATAGTAGCTTCTACTTTTATTTGCCCCAACTTCTAACAACTATATTGTAAATGTCATGAATAAACTGTTGCACCTATTATAAATGAAACCCACTTAACATAAAAAAAATATAAGATACTTTTTAAAATATGTAAAAAAAAACTTATTAAAATAAAACTAAAGTAAATATAGCGATTTGAGTTTACAAATACATTTTCGGTACAAATCTTAACATTCTATGAAAAAATACAATTTAGCAACAACTTGATATATGTATGTGTGTAGACAGACAGCCACACGGTTATCAATATCAAATCGTTGCTTAATATGTTTACAGTGAACAAATAGGGGCCACCCCATGTCTTACCGGTGGTGACGTTAAAGGCGACTAAGGGTTCGGCTGCTATCTACCACACCGTACATATACCTCAAATAGTACCCAGTTGACGGCAATAGGCCTTCCCCTGTTACATGAGAGGGACCGAATTCTAGTTAGCCAAATGTTGATGTCTAATACACTACCTACACCTAATAACATAAAGGCGTGAGCGTATGTATGTATGGGTTTTTGATAATGATTGCCAAATGGATAGGTAGGTACATTTATTTTTATGCGATAAGGGGCAAACGAGCAGACGGGTCACCTGATGGTAAGTGACTACCGCTGCCCATGGACACCCGCAACTCAAGAGTCACAAGTGCGTTGCCGGCCTTTAACCATACAGCACATAAAGTTATGATTGTATTAATAAAGCAAAACTAGTCCCAGCGCGTAGTACTGTGAATGTCAATTGTTCCGCGCAATAAAAATTGGCCTATAAAATAATAAATAAGATGTTACGTTTATATATCTATTTATGTATACCAGTTGCTAAAAAAACGAGTGTTCAAATTTCATAAAAGTTATGTGTAGCCGATTTAGTAGTTGATTTAGCCTAAAACGGACTTTTCTGAAGCAATATAATGGATTTTCAGAAAAATCTCGATATTACACCACAATCTTCTTGATTTATGTCAGCTGTCTTTTTTCGATAGGCAGACCTCTATTTACTACCAATTCTAAGAATTTGATAAATTTTAATATTTATTTGTCAATTGATTCGATTTTTTCTGATACTTTTAGCGCCTAACATCAGAACAAGCAACATAAGAAAATTCTATAAACAATTTTTTGATAAAAATTTTTAAATGTGATATTTGCAATATTTCGATTATATGTACACAAAAAGTATATACGAAGGTACAATTTTCAATCAATTTGTAAAAAGAACAAAAAATATATGAAAATGGCTTCTAAAAGCTTAAGTCTGAAAAAAGCTTACCTATACGAAATGTTTCATCTAAATATTTACTAATTATCTATATTAGACATAATTAACGTCCACATTTTGCCTGCAATTCAGTCCCACTCACGTAGCGGGGGCAAGTGTATTTCCGTCATCGGAGCACTTTTGGGCATTAGGTGTCAAAATGTGACGTACCTATAGAAAAGCAAGCGTAGGGATAATACAGATGGATTAGGGAAGTGTCAGAAAGTCCGGGCCCTCTAACTTGCATTACACTACTGATTTTATAATATACAGCTCAGAAGATCACTCAAGATAGAAGACAAGGTATACCACACAGTAGGTATTTATCTATAGGAAGGTATCTAGTTATATATTTTACTAAAGAACAACAAATATTTACAGCTCTAGTACTTATATAAGTTCATGAAAGTGCTGGAAGCTGGCTGTTTAATAATCTATAAATTAGTAGATATGTATTAATATTAACACTACCTACGGTCGCTTAAAAGTTACCCAATACCATATTAAGCTAAATTGCGTGATATTATTATCATAATTTAATTAAGGACACTCGAATACTATTCATAGTTGATTGAGCCAAATATATTATTAATTAGATATTTAAGCATAACAACATGGCAGGCAGTATTAACATTTTCCTTAATACTTAGCGAACAAAGGTCTAAACTTCTTAGAGCTAGGCTAAAAGATTTCCCACTATAGCATGAGGAACAATCCGTAAAACCTTTTTCTTAACGATTCTAGCAATTTTTCGGTACGAGAAACAAAATTTGAAACCTGTTTAGATATTCCCCACATTTTGGGCTACTCTGTTTTAGTGGTTCCTATTAGCAATGACTGTTGCTGTTTCTTTATTAGTCAAGAGACATTTACATATAGTACATATGTACCTATAAATTATTATCATCGTCAACATAGCGCGTTTTGTTAGCAGTACTTCAACAAGATCTTGTGTCGCCGTATTCTAACACTCGTACGCTCATACTCGTAGTATATTGATATTTAAATATTATCAGGGATTACTCCCTTTGGCACTTACAGTATAAGTACATAGATAATACAATAAAACGAGCTTATTCTCAAATTGACAACAAGTGCTACTTAATGATTCAAACGGGGAAACTAGTTGACTTTTTTTAATAATAACATCTCCATTCAAGTGAAGTGAAGTTTAACATATCTTTATTTAATAGTAATAAATAGAAGTAAAAAAAATAATGATAGTAATATTTTTTTAAGACAACTTCCGGCCTAGGAATTACTTCTGTTTCACTTTCAGGGTCTTTACAAACATACAAACAATGGACACAAAGAACACCCAGACTCGGAACAACTACCAATTTTTGGTCCCGTGTGGGAATCGAACCCACGACCTCCGGATCAGGCAGTCAGGGTCACTAACCACTAGACCAACAGCAAGTTATGCAGTGTATTTTGATGTAGTCATATATTAATTAATCCCAAAATAAAATACCATGTTTAATGCTCCAAAGTTTCTCACTTGTTACCGTAATAAATGGTTTTCCTATTTCTTGATTATGAATAAATATCTTTTGTATTTGGTCTTTTCATTTAGGTACAGCAAAAACAAAGAAGATGTATTGCATAATTCCATATCTATAAATATTGAGCTTTATATGTTACAAAAAATAGCTACATAGTTCGATATAAGAGTACGGGGTCTCTGACCTACATGAGCTATTCTTTACATTCTCACATTCCATTGAATGTACTTTCATTTAATTTGCTTCCCTTGTTCTAACCTTTGCTTTCCAAAATACTCCTATTCCTAAAGTGTTCCGTACCTAAAGTTAATACTGGTAGAGCCATGCTTAGGCACGAATGCTGCCGCTCGACTGGTGCGATACCACGGCCTCACAGAAAACCGGTTGAGAAGCTATTAGTGTTTTTCCGAAATTAGTGAGGTTTTCGGGGGCCCAACTCCCTCTCTACTCTTTCCTCTCCCCTCATCATCATCATGCCATCCCATTTCCGCATTCTCCCATCTTTTATCCCTCAAGGTGGGCAGGACACTTACGACTCTTATGTTGCAGGTATTCATGGACGGTGGTTGTCACTTACCAACAGATGACCTGTATATTCGCCTGTCCCACTATATTATAAAAAAATATGTACCACTATCTGCCTCTTCAGGGATACAGACTTTAGGATACGTTAGTATGTGTTTAGAAAAAAAGCAATTAATTCTTAATCCTTCATAATTATAATAACGCGGAAACACCTAATATAATTTTAACATTTGAAGATGAAGTAACTACGCTTATATCCATTTTAATGTTTGAATCGTGCAATTCGTGCATGCTTACTGCAGCTCGTAAATAGAACTAATGGCTGAAGGAAAAAAATTGCATAAGTGCGGTGCAATTACTGTTAGGTCACAGTAGAGCAACTCCGGCGCACATTCAACAAGCGATTATATACACAATTAAAACCACTCACACGCATACAATACCAATAATGATCTATCTTTATACTGGGTATAACTGTGTCATCTATTTTATAGTGAACCTTCTTAATTCATTTGTATTTCAGGAGTTATAATTAACATAAGCTATATCTCTTTATAGACTTCATTAATAACTGACTAAATTCGATGTAAACCTTAAGCAAACTTAAATTTAGTTAGATAGAATTCTAGTTGACAGAATCATTAATGATATAAAATCCGTCTCTATGATATGCGGACTAAAAATGTATTCCACATGTGATAATGGTTTTTCATTTCATATCGTTCGACGTTTTCAATGTTTAAAAAAACCCGAACGAATGAAATGTTAACACAAATGTTGACCGACGACGTTATAAAGGTGTTGAGAAGAGAACTTATACAAAGAACTCTTCAATGCTCTGTTCCTACTTCATCTGCATCGTCATCTCGGCCGTAGGACGTCCACTGCTCGACATCCCTCATATGGACATGGTCTCCATAGTCCATTAAAATCTAGGCGCTGTGTGGTCTAGCAACAAATGCAAATAAACTTATATCAAATGTTCATTTTAAGTGTGTAGTTTATGTTAGGGCACTTATCATTAATAATGCGTAGTTTAAAATGTTAAAAACGAATAAGATTTAAGTCAGTACTCCACCTCAAATGGAACATATCCTCGACAGTTTCTTAATATTAAATATTACTGCTATTAGAATAAATGCAATATAGATTTAGATATTCAGTATAGATCAATATAGATTTAAAAATAACGCCTGTACTTTCTCCTCTATACACTCTGCTGTCTGGCCGTCTTAACAAGAGCTCTTTATCTGTTCATCCGTAGGTATGTACTTTAGTAGTAAAGGCAGACACAATAATTACCAGGCACATGAGCCTGCTATTAAATCCCTTATAAAGGTCTTTGCAAACCAAAGGTTATTGGGACTAGCGAACTTGTTTTCATTTCCCTGGAGCCGCTAAGCTACAAAGGCCGTCTATTTAAGAAGGTTTCGATCTTGTTACAGGCCGATGTCTGTAAATTATATAGGTATTAAAGAAAAACTAATCTTTATTAGAGCAAGCCCACACAACAGTTTTTACATTTTTTGTCTGTGTCTGTTTGTACACGCATCGCTTAAAAACTACTGCATGAATTTGAATTCAGTTTTTCAGATGTGTTTCTAGAAGTTTAACTTAAAATATAGACCCCATTTGCTAAAAAACAAGTCCTAAATAAATTGTTCTAAACTTTAACATAACTCTCCTTCATTTGTAAATAAAACACCTTCAACTGGCCCGTTGGTCTAGGTGCTCGTGACCCTGACTGCTAACCGTGGGTTCAATTCCCACCCAGGACAAATATTTGTGTGATGAGTACGGGTATTTCTTCTGTGTTCGGGTGTAATTTATGAATAATATGTATCTATTTAAAAATATATAAGTATCTTTATCAGCAATCTGGTTACTATAGCCCCAGCTCTGCTTTTCTTATTTGAAGTTATTATTTTTATTAATTTAACAAAAGCATGTACAGAAATCGACTAACAGATTTTATTTAATTCATAACAGTACCCTATTTACCGTACTTTGAGTTTTCTTTTTATTATTTTTAACTTTATCTAATATAACTGCAAATAATACAACCTTAATTCCTCTTTTTACAACGTATAGATATTATTTGAACTATTTTAAGTCCATAATAATGTCTGCATGTTTCTAAACCTATTCGCTCCTTAAGTTTTAACGTTTTCATTCATACTTGCTTCATGATTTCATCGTAATCCACAATACTTAGGTCAAGAGAACTATTAAATGACTTATTCACTCGGCATACTCGGCTATAGAAGTACTTGCAGTGCATGCCATTTATATAATGGCAGCATTTGAATTTCCATTTCATGGTTGCGTGCTCCTTTAATCAAATGTAAAACTATTTAATAGTACAATTGCTCCTAAAGCGTTTATTGAAAGTATTCTACGAGTATATTTGTATAGGAAAAGCATAGAAAACGTGTATTACAGATTGCTAAACACGTTACTAAAACTTCAACCAAATTTCGCATGTCATATATATAAAATAAAATGAAATTTAGTTCAATATAAAACACATTAATGAATAAAGAACATTCACAAAACAGTTAAAAAGAAAATTTCTGTAAACTTAAAACAATGACAAACCTTCAGTCTTAGATTTTATTGTTTCATTTTTGATTAAAAAAATACACCAGTTTAAAATACAAAAACTTCAAGTTCGAGATCAATTTCCTTTTAAGAGATTTAAACGTTTCAATTAATGAATTGGGATTCAGGTAAGTTAACATTCTTGAATAATTGATTTTTAGGAGAACTGATAACTGTATTTTTTATTTAGCATTAGCACTTTTTTTTTTACTGTTATCTGAGGCTTCTATAGAACTTTACATAGTATTGCAAAGGTTTTATTTGGAATTGGAATAAGGATTGGGAAGCTACGACGATGTCAAACACCGTACACGCCTATCCAAGGTACACCTATTCGTGTGTATACACAGATACTCTATTCTTGATGGGTTTCATTTTATAGTCTCAATATTAAATCACTTAAGGGCTTTCAACAATAGAAGCCTACCTTAATATAAGATAGAAAGTATCAGAATGTTTTAAACTTAGAAACGGTTTGTTCATACGTTTTATATTAAAAATGCTATCTACGATGAAATTATAATAATTACATCTTGATATCATTTAACTAATCGTAATTTCGAAATTTAGCCTCATATAATCACGTCAATCTTTTATCATATGCCATTTCTGAATTCATGACAAATGAGCATGAATTCAGAAATATAGAGTGCAATTGAGAACTTCAAATTCAAATCAGGGTAGATAACTTTTTTATGCTGATTGGTAATTGTTCTAAGTCAAGGTTATAATATTTTGTATATTTTACATGGAAATTAAACATCATATCACAGCAGTTAATTGCCTCAAACAGGAGGGAGGTTTGACATTATAATTAAATGTCGCTGTAACTAATATGTTTCACATTTCTTTATTGAAATTACAGGAAAGTACAATAACTAAATATAAATATTTGGTAATATTAAAAAAAAACAATAACTCGCTTTTTATTGCCATCTCAAACTGACTGCTAACTACTATTTAAGAAAAGCGTGCTATAACCTGCAGTGGACTGTGTTATCGAACCAATATGACGATCATATTTTTATAGACTGTTTTTTCCTCGAAATACTTGACATTGGCGGAATCTCTGCGTTGAATTTAGACGCGAGAGAGAGTCCATAAACAACTAATAATAATAATAACCTGCAGTGATTCTGTAGTGGTTGTTGAATTTCTGTGTTGCTGTGTGTTGTCCTTGTTAATTAATAGTAGTAATAATGTATTTAATAATTTTATTTTTATTTAAAACGATATAAGGTTCTGTCGCTTTGAACAAGACACTCTTACGCTTGCTGCAAGCTACTTACTAGATTTTTGTTTTAATATCAATTAACACGTCAAATTTGACAATATAAGTTACGGACAAAGTTGCTGCTCTTCGTTAATTTTTGTTTGTTTCATCAATTGGTAAAACGTTAGTACAAACTTGCATACTCGGATGGTGTTTATGCCAAGTAGAGACTTAATATTTGGTTACGCAAGGCAACCTTGTTTTTTTTTGTGTTGAACTCCCACGGGTCATCACCTTACCGGGGCTAATGGGTAAGGTGGTATGTCGGACTCGAACAGACTAAAACCACACAGTGTTCCGTCAACGGGTCTTATGGCCGGGGCCTCTGGTGTACCCTAAAAAGGATGTCCCTGTGTACCCCGGCAGACCTGGCCGCCTTTTCATAAAGGCGACCCCAATATGTTGTGTGGGGGTTAGGCCTCCCCTCATATTTAGTCAGGTGCTCATGGAACCGCCGCTGCCGTCTCGGGCCTGCTTCTGCTGCATGGAGGCCTGAGGTCATTTTGCATTCTCCGGCGCCTTTTGCGACTTCTGCGTTCTGCGTTTCCTTTCCGCCGCTTCTTTTGCAAGCATCACTGCCTCGCAGTTCGAAGCGGCGGAACCCCATGCACTTTCGCTCTGGACCATAGCAATAACCATGGTCTGTACCCCAGCACTCTACTAATGTGTGGAGTGCGGTATCCTCGTGACAGCTCCCGCAGTGGTGGCACACAGGCGTTGGCGGCCTATGCGATACAGGTACATATCGAAACATCCGTGTAGGGTGAGTACCTGCACTAGCCGGTTGATGGTTGATTTACGAATTGCCATAGCTAATATACA
Source organism: Tyria jacobaeae (assembly GCA_947561695.1). Lineage (NCBI taxonomy): Eukaryota > Metazoa > Arthropoda > Insecta > Lepidoptera > Erebidae > Tyria > Tyria jacobaeae. The sequence continues at coordinate 8,139,350 of OX387208.1, read as the reverse complement.
TACCTATACGTGATTTAGTCATTTTAAACATATGATGCTCTTTTGGTTATGGTGTAATTAGGCGTTTATTGGTTATGGTTTAGTACACCGTATTACAAATTAATGTCTGAATTGTACAAGGTCATGGCGCGCTGTGGTATTAACGGTCTTTTATTAAATTTATAACTGTGCCCTAGGCGGCTTCGACCAAGTGTACTATTTTTATTAAAACGAAAAGTATACAGGGTACCAGAATTAACTCATGTGCTGTTATCTTTTAAAAGAAATGCATTTACTTTTTCTTTTCTTTTTTTTAAAGGCAACTATCGGGGATCGAACCCACAACATTAGGCGCGGCAGCGTGGTAGCGAGATGACTACTTAAACCGCTACGCCTTCCGTGCAGTCTGTACTACTAAAAACTGTTAATATTAGGAACAGAAACATCAATTTTATTTATTTATATAGTGAAATTGACATCTACACTGGTGATGACGTTGTGCAGGGCTTTTAATTCAAATGGTTTGGGTACGCAGTTGAGTATACATATAAGTAGATCATTATTTCAGTATTACAAACAGTCTCTTCAACTCTATTCACTAGAATAGATTTACTTTTAAAATTATTTAAATGCATTTTAAAATTTCTTATGAAAGTTTCTACTCTTGTCCTCCTCGTAGGATTTTGTATAACAAATCTATATGATTCACATTTAATGAGTAAATGTGTGTGTTTAGTATAATTCATTAGTCATGTCTCGAATATGTCAATGTATATGGCATATGCTTTACAAAATAACTTGGTGCTGGAAACTAGGTTTTGATGTAAACTAGTTAAGTGTAAATACTTGGCACGGCAAGTGAAGTAAATTTGAAACCACCCTTCACTTGTTACAAGTCAGATTCAAGATCAAATTGCTATCTGGGCGCTTTATCCCTGAGTGTGTGTATTATTAGATTAAATTAAGTAATATTAATAGAAATATAACTTTTCATGTGTTTTTTTTATTGGACAGACGAACAAATGGGTGAGATGGTAAGTGACAACCTCCGTCCATGGACACCTACAACTCAAGAGTCGTTAGTGCACTGCCCGCCTTTGAGGGTTGTAAGGGCTAAGGGGATGCTGGGAGGTCAAAGAAGGGAGGGGGTATGAGGAGATGGGAAAGAATAAAGGGTGATAAGGAGATGGGAAAGAAGAGAGGGGATGAGGAGATGGGAAAAGGGAGAGGGGATATGATGAGATGGGAAAGGAGAGGGTGAAGGGTGAGGAAAGAGGAGAGGGGGAGGAGTTGGGCCTCTGTAACCTCACTCATTTTGGGGAAATGCAACGGAAGAGTTACTTCACATTTCATCACAGACATTTTATGTTAGGCAGTTGTATCGCAACGGTCGAGCCGGCCCATACGTGCCTAAGCATGGCTCTAACATTACGAATATAATAATTTCAATTGTTAATAAATTTTATTAACCTCCAGCAACTCGACTAACAGGAACGTTTATCGAACGTTTCCGGCTGTGGTATCGAATCGTAGTATAGTTAATTCTTTGCTATCGATTTCCAAGGAATTGTTGCTTTTAATAACAATTCTAACGTTTCTTTACTTTTCCGGTGCGGTTGTTCTTTCATCTCTGTTATTTGGTGATTACATCTGCCAAAATATGGCTATATTACGTCATCATCGGATGTAGTGTGCGGAAATGTTATCAAACCGGCATTGTGTGCTGTTCCTTGAACCATAGGTATATTTAATGTTACATATTGTTCTTAAAATCGGTTTTAACTATCGCATGTGCAGTTTCTTCGAAAAAGGTAGCATAATTTAAGTGTTTTTTTTTTCATGATAAATTAATTAAGTAATATGTGGTATTATAGCGAATATTTATATATAGTTAGAGGACTCGGACTTCCCGGCACCAGCAGTTCGAGTTATAGGTATGCGACCCTGGCTTGCTTGAGCTATTGCTTATACTTCCCAATCCATCTGCATAAACAATATCCCTATCCTTTCCTGTTAAAATACCCAAAATATTCCCATCGTATTCCCAAAAGTGCCCGGTTGACGTAAATAGGACTAACCTATCATCGGCAAAATGTGTTAGCTACCTTTGCCTGCCCCTTCGAAGACACAGGCGTCAGGGTATGTGTGTTTATAGTACCAAAACTTAAATTTTTAAACCACTTGTTTTTTTTGTATTAGATTTTACTTTTAACAATGCCTTTAAGGTGGAAAAGAGATTTAATCCGACAGCATTGACGTACTGCAGCTGAGATGTGCACGATACAAGAGTGTCGCGCACTAAATGGCGCCCGATGCGTCGCAATCCGCTCGCTGCACTCATAACATTTAACATTCGAAGTACCGACAACATGCTTAGTCTTTATTAAAAATTAATTACATGTGTTACATGTTACATAAGGAAAACGGAGCATATAAATATGTCTATAAACACTTCTAAAATTTACACCAACAATAATCTATTGCTAGTATTACTATAGTTTTACTAGTTGAATATACTAAATTCTACTGCAAATCTTCAGATGGTACGCTACCTACGGCTAAACATTTTTATATGCATATAAAATATCGTACTTCAAAATTTAAACTCCTTATGTATACATACATATTATAAACAATAAAATCAATACATACACATTAAAAATACAAATTGAATAACACTTATTCAATACTGTAACATAAAATAACGTTTAGTGCATTTTTTTATTACATAGGGTAACAGACGAATAGACGGGTCACCTGATAGTAAGTGACAACCTCCATCCATGGACACCTGCAACTCGAGAGTTGTAAATGAACTGCCCTCCTTTAAGCGTGATGAGGAGTGGGAATAAACAAGCAGAGAAAGTAAGAGGGGATAGGTAAGAGGAGAGGGGGAGTTGGGCCTCCGGAACACTCCCCAATTTCTCTTCACAACCGATTTTCTGTGAGGACGTGGTATCTCACCGGTCGAGCCGGCCTATTCGAGCCTATGCATGGTACTACCACGATAGTTTTATACATTTTAAATATAACCAGGGAATCATTTATTAATACGAAAGATTAGAACTGTGTGATTGAAAAGTTATATTCAAAATAAATCAACTTAAGATTTATGAAACGAAAACAATCTATTTTCTTAACCAAGTTTTTATGCTGAAATTGAATTTATTCTGATGCAAATAATTTACTGATAAAAGTATACTTACATGCATACATGCACTCACGACTGTATCCCTTAAGGGGTAGGCAGATGTGTATTAAACACAAACATTGTGCTAATTAGAATTTGGTCCCACTTACGTAAAAGTAATTAAAAGTAAAAAATAAAGTAAGAAGGGATATGAAAATATCGAAAGAACTTTTAAGAAAAATTTTGAAAATAAATGATTATGTTTAACCAACAAGAAAAACATAGAAAACTCTAAAAGTTACGAAGCCTTGTTAAAAAATAGTAGCCTAATTTATGCGCTACCAACCACTTAAGTATAAGCGAATGACTCACTACTATTTATTATATTACTTATATATCAAGCTAATTTGTATGAAATTAATAATATTCTCCCTCAACATCGCCCACTTGACATACGTTAATTACATATTATAATTAATTAAACAAACCGAGCCAAAATAAAATAGCTGACAGCTAACTCGCTGACCGTACTCTAATTGCAATAATTACTCATTATCAGGAAGCTTGGCGCACATTAATTTAATGTTTTTACTTGGAGCCAACTTAACATATACTTATTTAATTGCTCGTCTCTTTGTTCCACCAACATTATTAAGGTTGGTGACGCAATGGTTACACATCACACAATTTTGATCGTTGTGCAAGCAATCACGACACAGGTAAGAAAAACAAACACTTTGCGTGCTTGTGTACCAATAACGAGCTATTCTGTATAAAAAAATGTCAATATTGCGTCTTGTAATACACTTATTTAACTGTTAGGTAACAGTAACTACACTTCTATTTTCTTTTTACATGATTGCTATTATTTCCCTGACAGTTTAATAGGCTTTGTAGCCTACATTAATGATTACGATCAACATGAAAATGTAACAATACCTCTTATAATATATAATACACTGCAGCCTGCTTCTTACCGCTTGACGTTTAAGAGTTTTATATCATTTTACTTATTATTCTTTTATTTATAGGATCATTTAACTAGAAATGGAAAAAATAGAAACTACTACTAACTACTAAAATACATAATGACTGCATTTGTAGATACATTTTATCAAACGACTGAGTTTATAATGTATTTGCGGTACTGTACATTTGTTTTAATCAATGTCTTCTGTTGCTAAAAACAATGTCTTTTTCTGTACTGTCACTGACAATGTGTATGCAGGATGATCGGTTTGGTATTAAAGACGCTAAACAAACTTACATCTGTATTTGTACTCTATAATTCCAATGACAACTCACATATCAAACTCTATCAATCCATCTAGGCTCTAGGGGACATCATACTTATATTTATAAAAAAAATGAAGATAAGTACTTGGGAAGTTCGACTTGTCCCTCCTGTTCAGTAGGATGGCTTAGTAGATGACAATGTACTCCGTGGATGGCACTTGCCGACCGAGTCACACCTGTCACTTCTTTACTCTACGGTTTATAGATGGATAGACAACGATCGCTATATAACAACTATAGATAAACTGTGTAACACAAATAGTCGAGGTACTTAAACCTTCGACAGCTAATTTTTGGACATGTTCATGTCCAAAAAAAATATTTATTTGTAAACTACGTAGGCGTTTGTCCAACTTACCTGATGTTAAGTGACTAGTAGAGGAAACAAGAGAGAGGGTATGAGGAGATGGAAAAGAGGAAAGTCGGGATGAGGTGAGAGAAAAGAAGAGGGGGGCGTTCTGCCTCCTGAAACCTCTCTTATTTCAAATAAATTTAACGATAGCGTTGCTTCACAACCGGATTTCGTTCGAGCCGGCCCATTCATGCCTAACGTACGTATTGGTTGTATTCTACCACTGTTAAATTGATTTTCACTAATAAGGTTCATATAGTCTTTACATTCAAATGCCATATTTCACAGTAGTGACAACGATCTGTCTGATCTTTTCTGTCGGCTTCAATTGCAAATAACTATTTATGCCTTGCAATTATTTATGTCTTCTAAAGTTAAACACTTTCTAAGAACGAACTCATTTTTTAAAATATATCCTTAATTAACCAAAATAATAAGAGTATAATTATACACTGTTCAAGGCAAAAAACATTAATCTAGGCAACTTTTATATAATTTTATAAAATGTTTGGGCACCTGTTAAATACACGCAACAACCATCATTATCTTGAAATGCATATTTTTCATATTAGATAGTTGTTTTCGTTAAATTTAAACATATACCTAGTTTAATTCTAACAAAAAGAATAAGAAGCATTCACTCACAAATTTATTTAATCATTTCATTAAATTAATTAGCTTATTTTTTTGTTTGAACATTTCGGTTAGATGTTAGAAACTGTTAGAAGTTGAAACCAGAGTCTGCCAAACTGTAGAATCTATCAGAATCGCTAAATCCTGAACAAAATCATGTGCGTTTAGCTCTAACTGAAGAAGCAATGTCTTTCGAGTGCGTCGTTTCTCATAGAAAACCTAGATAACCTAGCAGTTGTTGCTATTCTATAAGCCTCGGTGCTAGAGCTACAGCTAGAGAACAACGTGCGTTTCTATATACATACATAGATGCATAAACCACGCAAATTTTTGTTGTTTTGAAGATTCATTCAGAATCTACTAGGTTAATATTTTTATAATAGCCTAGGGGAATTCAGATCCTAGGGCACGCCACGCTTGAGGCGGTAAGACCCATCATGGAGGATTGGCTGGAGAGAAGACATAGTTTCCTCTCCTACCGGATGACGCAGGTGCTTACCGTACATGGTTGCTTCGGGAAGTACCTGTGTCGCATAGGCCGGGAGCCAATTCCTGTGTGCCATCACTGCGAGGGCTGCCGCGAGGATACCGCACTCCACACTTTGGTGGAGTGCTCTGCGTGGGGGCAGCAGCGTGCCGACCTCGTGGTGGCTATCGAAGGGGGTGGCCTCTAGCTGGAGACCATGGTTATGTCACGGGGTTATCTGTCGCCCTACCAGAGAACCCTGAAACGGTGGGGGTCGCCTTGCGACCAAGTCTGCCGGGGTCACGGGGATTTTCTTTCTAGGGTATACTTGAGACCTTGGCCACATGACACGATGACGGAACACTGTGTGGTTTTAGTCGGTTCGAGTCCAACATACCACCTTACCGGCCCCAATAAGGTGACGACCCGTAGGGGTTCTCACACAAAAAAAAGGGGGAATTCAGATCCTGCTCCCGGATTTGGCTAGCCTCATTCTTACAGCTTTGATTCCGTAGAATGTTGAAGCGAAAACCCTTGCGAGACTTTAGCAAGGAGTAAGGATATTAAAGGAAATCTTCCTTAAGCTACGTTAACATTTACTCAAAGCGGCAAACATACAAGAATAAGAAATGTATCGATATCACTTTATTGCTGATTACACGTACTCTATCCAGCACTATCACGTGTTAGATCGTTGATTATCTTATGATCATATTCTTATCTACACTATTCTAGACAATTCTTGTGTTACATTTTTAGATGGTACCTGCTTAAAACTGCTATTATAAAAAAAAACCCGGACAAATGCCAGTCTGACTCGAGCACCGAGGGTTCCGTAAGCAAACGGACATATTTTTATCTAAATACACATACTTGACTATAAAATAAATATATATCACATACGTTACAGGTAGATTACTTCTTTCTAATTTAAAGCCTACGAAATTTCACTACAACCAATTCAATTCAAAAAATATTTAAATAGATTCACAAATGATGAACATTTAGCCTGGGGAGACTCATGCTTAGGCACGAATGAGCCGGCTCGATCGGAAAAATACCACGACCTCACGGAAAACTGTTTTGTCAAACAATAGTTGCCTTGTATTTACCGAGTGAGTGAGGGTACCGGAGGCCCGTACTTTCCCTCTCCTTAAATATGATATGTTATTTTACCACCTGGCTTAGAAGTGGAATATTGTCTTCAAATTTATATACGGCAAACGCAAAGCAAATTAGAAATCTGTTCACCAATTATAAAGATATTGAGTAACAAACCCTCAAAATACATTCTCATTAAGGTCCTTCCTATTTTTGAAGTCAGTTAACATTAATTGTTGTGTATAAGATTAATTCATTGTTTTTCTTATACTTAATGTCACAACACTATTAAGCCGAATTACATTACACCTTGCATGTCAAATTCCATCTAGAGGTTTAGGCTCCAAGGGTGTCTGACAAAGAAACATAAGTACATATTATATGCATACATACATATGTATCGTACTCACACACACATGCCTACTTACTTAAATGCTTACCTACATACACCAAAAAACATAACACCCCTACTTGTGCAGTTGAGTTATAATAGTTTGTCTATGTCGGGAATCGATCATCGAAGATATTTGACCGTTATTTCCGAAATAAATTGATGTCGTTTTGTCTTTATAAATTTGTAATTGTAAAATATTTTCTTTATGAAAAAACAACAAATTTACGATTTTCGGATTTTTTCCTTAACTTGTACAGTGACAACTTACTTTTTTTATACTCCATAGGTTTTGAATTACCCACGAAATGTTCAAATTTGTTTAAATTGAAGGCTGTTATAACGGCATATTTCAATTCCTCTGAACACTCCCCATGATGCAAGCGATAGAAGATGCAGAGTGAAGCTACATCTCTACGCAACGCCAACGTACTACTACATATGTACGTTTTAGATGTTAATTTTAACTCGATTCCTTCAGACATTCTGGAGAACTATGGTCTTGACAGTCACACAAACAGACAGACAGACCGAATGATAGAATCAAGGGTAGGTTCCTTTTTTGTTTTTAGGAACGGAACCCAAAAAAACATGAAATAACAAATATAACCATTTAAAACAATTAACTATTTGAGGTAACGGCATAAATTGTGTACAGTTCATCAAATTACTTGTGATTATGCAACGTATCACCATAAACGCGAGTTCCGAAACTTGTGTTGAGCAACGTACGCCCCGAAGCGTGAAAATATAATAGCTTGTAGAACTGTGCATCGCTTTTAGGTATAAACGGTAAAGAAATTTCAATTACATATTTCATATTACTCCAATTTTAGTGCTGCTTTAAGATATTTTGCACAACTTACACAATATAAATATTTTTAGTTTAAGGAGCGGACGGACGCTTTAACAAGTTTAACATGTTATAAATTTTTATTCAAGAAGGATTTAACAGGCCCTGTTTACTGTCTAAATGTGTTTGCGAATGCCTGGCCTGATGGTCTCGTGGTTAGTGACCCAGACTATTCAGCCGCAGGTCGAGGGCTAAAATCCCACACGGCACAAAAATTTGTGTGATCCACAAATAGCTGTCCCGAGTCAGGGTTTTCTTCGTGTCCGTTGTTTGCAAAGTCCGTTGTGTGTCACAGGGGTGACACAGGAATACTTCCAAGTGTAGCTTTAAAATGAACATATCTCGATGTATACTTAAATATAAAAAAGTCATATACGGATATTTCAGCTCCTGTTACTACTATTACGTCATACTCGAATTAATTTACAAAAGTGAGCTGCTAGGAAGTATCAAACTTTTGCAAATTAGTTACTATTAGAAAATAGCAAGAACATCGTGTTAAAATTGTTGATATTATCGATATTCCCAGACATTCCACACAATTCACTGACAAATCGTTCTCGGTCAGGGAGCTGTCGCATAATTTACCAGTGGAAATTAGATAAGTCAAATCCTTGCGTATATTTAGAAAGATATACATATTATATATACATAGTATATATATATATATACATATATATTTATTTATATGTTAGTATTATATATATAAGAACATATATTCATGTTATTATAATAGTACACTTTAGACTACCCCTAATTTTATCTAATAATATCCGTATAAAGGTTGACTGTAAGATATCACCGTGAGTGATAAGACCGCCATTTGTTATACCGTAATACATGCAATCAAGTCTGTATTTTTTTTTACGTTTATGGTGTGCAAAAAAGAGACATAAATAAATATTCAATGTATTTAAGTCTCACTTCTCCTCACAAATAATCATTAATTTTTCTATATTTTCATGAACCTGCAAATCTGCTATATCCAACAACATATGCACAATAATGATATATGATTTACTTATCTTTCAAGCCTATTAAATAAAATAGATTTTCGAAACAAAAGTGTTGATCTATAATTGTTTACGAGGTTTAAACGGTGAAAACTGAAAAAAAAATGCGTGTGATAAAAATTCGCTAACGTCGGTCGCTTCGTATCAAATCTTGGGGGTACTGCTAACTCTAACTGCTGCTCTCGTAGAACCTGGGGCTGAGTAGTATTCATGGAAACTGACTCGAAGTGTTAATTAATTTAATTCATTGGGAGGTGGCACTGGATTGGAATCCCCAAGGAAAATTTGTTTATGTGTAGAACTGTTTATGTGTGTATAAAATGCATTCCAAAATAGATGGTTAACTTTTAAATAACAACCAAACCTTTCAGGAATAACGAAAAAAACTACTTCAAAAAGCCTAATCTAAATGACTAAGGTTAATTTATGAATTATTATTGTCTTACTACCAAAGAATCAATTGTATAAGATTACAGTCCTGTTACTTACACAACAGCAATCGCAGTCTATATTTATTAGAATTATTAATTAATAAACCGTCCCTCACGAACCTTAATCCTACTTTCCATACTCTGATATTATCTAAGTGGCTATGTTTTCTATCTAAAAATTACTTAAATAGATTATCAAATTGAAACTAAAATGGGCGATGTGCGCATATGAAATCAAACAGTCACATAAGCATAAAATAGGTGTTTAGAAGCACCGCGGGACCGGAAACGGCTCAGACACGTAGAGCGCGCAACAAAATAATGAACAAAAGTCATTATAAGTGGCGAGATAGATGCGATAACGCGCCGGTTAGAGTAAACGCGCTTTTTTACGTTAATTAAACTTACTTCTGTAAACGATGATGGTCTCATTATCTGAATTAAGCACCGCTCGCCGCTCAACGTTGTGCTTTTTACGCAACAGTGAACGCTCGTATGACGCCAGGCTGCCGAACGAACACCGCCGCGGGTTGCCGTGTTCCAAACTCATTTTAACTATTATACCTTGTCATACAATTTAAAAACAAAATTCCCAGCACCATATATAAATAGCAAAAAGTGACTGTTAGAAAGAATATTCCTTTTAAACTGGGTCTGTTCCGTAATAAAAAATTATAGTCACCATACATGCAACTGTTTTCGTCAATTATCCCCCAAATATCTCGTAAGCAATATACGTACGGTGCTTGGCCGCAGGGTCGTACTTAATAGCCGGTGACGGCTAAGGACACAACATGACAAAAACTCTCCTCATTATCCGCTCTATGACAATTCACCACCATTTATAATGCTATTAATATAATAATGACCAACAACCACAATATGAATTTAATTCAGCATCAAACAGACATTAAATGTCATTTTATCGGAAAAAACTTTGTGTGTAATATGTAATGTAATGTAATGAGTTGTATGTAATAACCGTTTTGTTATTTTTTTAAAAGAGGACATTTATTTCTACATTAGACAATCTCAATAAAAAACCGTGTTAGTCACAGATATAATATTATATTATATCTCTGTGGATTTCTGTATGTATATCTGTCTTTCTATGTCTGAATATATGAATTAACTTATAATTAAATTATTAATTATCTTTTGGTTATGAATATAACCAAAAGATAATTTATAATTTACATATAAATGTATATCCACTGAACGATCAATCTCCCAATCAGAAAGTTATTTTCATGTGTCTATGTCTCTAGAGATTTAAGTCTTCGATCTTCAAACAACCTATTACTATTATGCCTAAATCATTCTGCCGCCTGCGTCAACTCTTTTTTCGTTATTCAGTCTGTACTCCTCTGGAACTCCCTACCTGTCTCCCTGCCTGTCGTTTAAGACTAAGGTTCGAGCTCTTCTCTTCCATAAACTGGCAGATACATCTATATATATTATAATAAATATTATAATATATATTATAATATAATATAATTATAATATATATTATATTTCTGTAGATATATTTAACATATGTTTATGTTTTTTTTCTGATATAATAATTATACCCGTATCCTATTCCTTTATTTTCTTTAATCTTTTTGCTATTACTGTTTAATGCACCTACTTCAGTCATTTCTACATCACCCTAAGGTAGAGAGACAGAGAATGCCTTTGCATTGCATGCATTAAGTTTTAAATAAATAAATAAATAACTTGTCTTATTGTGATTATTACAATACTTTACAGTTGTTACATAATTGTGTAATAATAAACCTACATATGGCAGTTATATCTTCACCCTATGACTTTATACTTCATACAATAGAAGGTCTTTCATATTCATTATCATTAATACATGCTGTAGTATACTCTTGGTCATACTGAAATCCATTTTGAGTATTAGAAGTATTTTAATTCAAATAAGAATTTTGGATATGATTAGTCATTGGAATTTTTTAAAAAGAGTTTATAGAAAGAGGCGAAAGCTCGATAGAGAGGAGGGATAAACATGAAATCAGGCTGCTTATTACCCATCGCGTTAGTATGCATGGGCTGGGAGCACCGTCTGCCCTACCGTTGCATTACTCCGCTCCTCTCGCTACCTAAACGATGCCTCTATTTACACCTAACTAGATTCAAGCCACCCCTGCATGCAGACCGACTCAATTTAGATTTTATTACGTGACGGCATACTTCCTCGGTGTTACTTGTTCATCTAGGTTTTATTGTAAAGGAAAATATGAGTATTGTAATTGGAAACCTTATAACTTAAACTTGTGTTTTATAACTTTTTGTATAAATTTTACTGTGTCATACATATATGCTTTAAAACTGAAATAGTTAGACAAAAATCTTCGGACGCTTCACTAAAACTGAAACCACTATTGAAATACTACAGAACTTCGATTTAGCCTCACTCTTTTTTGTACACAGCTTTTGCAACCTACTTCTTGCTTTTTACAGTGAATTTTCTACACTTTTAATGGCATAGGCACATTATTTAATCTTGTTGTAATTAGTATATATGTAATATTCTGTTTATGCCTATAACAAATCTGTAAACCTGAATTGTTCATGCACGCATCACGTAACAAATAGTATTTTTTTATAATCTTATATCTTTAAACGAGAAATTCTTGTATATATATATATGTATATATGTATATAATCTGAATCTCGGAAACGGCTTCAACAATATTCATGAAATTTTGTATGCAGGGGATTTCGGGGCCGATAAATCGATCTAGTTTCATTTTTAGAAAACGTCGTTTTATCCGTGTTTTCAGATAATGAAAAACTGCTACAATATCGTTAGAATACGAAGGTAAATTTTGCCACCTATAAGGTTGTAATAGGTCAGATGGGAAATAGGGCGGTCCCGTAACCAGATTATCCCGGTTCGAATCTTGATGATTTTTTTAATTTACTTTTTTTTCGTTCTTTTACACGATTTACCAAAAAAAAATACGGACATCTAGGTACTAACTCTTTATGCGTTAATATTGTGTGTAATTCGGGGTAACATTTAGGCGTAACGTAATGGAAATAATCCATGAAAACTAACATTGTCATTTATATTGTAAGAAATTTAATCCTGAATTTTATAATAATACAATTCATACATATATTAAAAGTATCTGAAGACACAGAATACGTACTTAGTTCAGTTTATCAATAGAATTGGGAATGTAAAGAAAAACATTACAATCCAATTCAGTCGGGTATTTTCTTTTCAGTATTTTCCTCATAAGAACATTTATAGGAACACCGAAACCTTTTGACTATTTGTACCATTAAAAACTAAATACAAAAATTAACAGAAAATATAAGTAATACGCTAGTGAAAGAATGTTAGTTCGATAGTTTTTATACAATACAATTTTACAAAAATTATGCGTAAGATGTGTCTTACGTTATTGACATTACAAAGTAAACTCTCCCTCTGCAGTTGCGAAGAGATGTCCCCTCTATGGCAATCTTCTATCGTCTACATCACGGGGAGTGTTCTGACGAGCTCTTCCAATTGGTCCCACCTTCTCCCTTCCTCTACAGGACTACACGTGCTGGCCTGAGGAGTCACCGTTTGAGCGTCGAAAATATACGTACCCGAACGAAACGGTTTGGCTCTTCTTTCCTGTGCCGATCGGTGAAAGCCTGGAATTCGCTATTTTGTAAAAAGGGTTCCTCTATTTTGTAAAAAGGGTTTATTATTGAATTTAGGAACAATTTTTTTTCCAACGGAAACAAAAAGTCAAAAAATCAAAGGTGTCCAAAATGCAGTCATTAATCACATTTTATTAAATAGGGGTTGTTATAAGTGTGACGTACATATCTGTTTTTTGTTTAAAAGGTAATTCATATTAGTGTTCTTAGCTATATTTGATCGAATTCGGTTCAGCCGTTTATAAGATTTGGGGGTAAAATAGGGGATGAACAATCTACTGTTAATAAATATACCCAAGTGGTGTATTAAATTAATATGTGTATTTATTTTAAAATTATTACAAACAGTTTATACAAATTATATTTAAAAAAATACTTATTTAAGAACCAACTATTTGAGAGAATCTTTATAATTATAGTGTGATTTTAAGCCATGTCAAGTATATATATGTATAACTTAACATGGCTTAAAGTTATACATAAAAGTTGTCTATGGTTTTATGCATTCTCTGTGTGTATATTGGCGGTTTATTTTGTTGATAAGATTAGTAAAACAAATATGACAGGAGTTGTTGTTGTTGAAAGAAACTGATGAGATCGTTTTGTTCACATTCCGACATACTGCTTTGAGGCCTTAAAGTAAATGATAAGCTATGTTTGGATATCAAAATATGGGTTTTAAATGTGTTTGTTAGTATTTTTGAGGGTTATTTGTAAATAAATAGTTTTATATCTGTGTAATTTGTGTTCAATAGTACTAATACTTTCTTAAAGTGTACATACCCATTTCCTATGAAACAATTATACAAAATGTTCACTTATTAAGTAAAACTGACGACGATCTGAGAGAGGTAGCTAGGATAGACTGGATGCGAAACAGTGGACTGCGATAAGCTGAATGATGATAAAGAAGAAGAATGATTCCCCCTATTTTAGGCGGAGTTCGGCACACCTTGTGGTTTCAGTCGGTCCGATTCCGACACACCGTCTCACTGAACACCCCGGTGGGATGACGGCCTAAGGGGGTTTCCACAAGTTAAAAAAACAAGGTTTTAATTTTCATGTTTTGTCAATTTAAATTGACTTGGCTATTATATTTTATGTATGTGTAGTGTATGGGGTTGCAAGATTACTTGTACCTATTGAGTTACAAAATGCTAAATATCTTATATTCTGGCAGATTTTCAATCGTAAAATAACATATACATAGCGTTTTTACCTGCTGACCGGTAGTGTAATACCGATTTACTGAAATTAAGTTCAAAGTATAAAATATTAATTACTTAAATAAAATTAGGTCTTCATTTCAGCAAGTGTGAATACTTTTTTTAAACAAATGGTAGTGTACCACTCGGCATTAACACTTCTTTTATCTTCAAGAAGGACTTTGTCAACGGGACCTTGTTCCTCGCCTGCTTCAATTTTGTCGGTCTATTTTCGCTTTAAAGCACCCATTCACAAAATTGTTGTTTTTTTCTCTGGTTCAAAACAATAAATTCAAGTTTTGTCTCCTGTAATGATATCGCGAAGAGCATTAGAATGTCCATGGTCGTACCTAAGTAACATCTTTTGCAGCAATCCATACGAGCCTGTTTTTGTTCTTAAGTCAATTCATGGGTGAATCCGACGACAACAAAGTTTTCTAACTTTTAATTCTTCATGTAGAATTTTTTGAATTTGACTCATACCAATCCCCAAAAAACTGCCCGAATCGTCTCATAGGTGATGCGTCTGTTTTCTTCAGGAAGGAGTTAATGTCGTATCTCCTTAAAGCAAGTGATGGCCATAAAGGTATACTGATGTCTAAACAACTCGATTCATGCTCAAATAGATCCTTGTCACACAATAAAAACATCCCGTGCATCGGTCGTTCCGAAAAAGTGAAACTATTACATACGTTTGAAACACATTAACGGCCTAATAATACATTATAACTATTCGTAATATCTAATTTATGTGCAATAGAACTAATGTTATTACAAAAATCGTGTCCATAAATACGGTAATTCTATTTCATATTTCGAAACGAGCCATTTTATTTTGACGTTCAAAAAAACATTAGAAAAACGTTGACATTCCGACATTTTCTCAGGGACATTTCTTTGAATTGGTCTATTATTAGTTGCCGATCACGTCGTAGGATGCTTTTAATATTGAATTAGGGGAACCTGTGGTTACTGCGCCCTTAATCGGGCCCGCGGCCGTGCTGTTCGTGTATTAACGTTATATCCACAGTCTTGTAATGGCATAAGTAATAATAAAGCCCAAATGACACAAAATATTGTCAAATTATAGGCTCTGAAAGAATGGGTAACCACTTACAATGTCTGCTGGTGATCCGCACGATACCGACAGCATATAAGGATTATATTAATCAGTGAGCATTAATAACGACAATTAGGAAGTCACTTCCTTTCCCAAAATTGCCAAAAAGAGGTTATACCGGCATGACTGCTACTAGGAAGCATTTAAAATTATGAATTCAGTGTAACTGCTTGGCGACTTTAGAACCTCGATTGCTCTTGAGTGATCAGTCCAATTGTTTACATGGGTTCTAGAAACTTCAGAGTTGAAATTTGTGATTTTCCTTTTCTCTGCATTATGTATTTTTTTTTAAGCAACTTGATTAATCCCAATCATATTATCAACTAAAATTATCACCAGAGTACTCGTATGAAATCTAGGCAACTTATATTGCCCTAACGCAACCATTATTTCTAACTAATTAATGTAACTACACACATAAAAAGTGTCTAGAGATCTAGTACATTTTTAACTATAGAAAATTACCTAATTAATACATATATACCAAATCTAGTCTTCCAAACAGGCTTCTTACTTTTATTCCTATGTTTAAGTTAACAATTTATCCCTATATTTTGTAAACAATTTTAGCAAATTGTGGGAATTTAACCCAAGTTAATGTCGTCAATTAAATGGCTTTCTTTTAATTTTTATTGTAAAGATAAAGAAAATAATAATCTGTATTTCAACCGTTCACGCCAATCACACAATCACAGCGTTTGGGCATGCTTAAAATCAGTTCATCAATTTGAGGAATGGCCGTCCAATAGTAAGTAAAAAGTTATTGTGCGGCATCCATGCTCGGCAGTTCTTTGGACCATGTCCCGTGCGTACTCAATTGGGTTGAACGTCGACGCGTGCATCGGCAAGAGTGCGCGTTACGATTGTGGACGTTGTTGTCTCACGAATCGAATCACCCAAAGTCTGAAACAATCCATTTCACATAAATCTGAGCATTGAAGTTAACACTGATCCAAATGAGAACGGTTCTTCAACCAATCCAAAAACGGGCCCAAACCATTATTGTTCGCCCTCCATATAAATTAATATTCATACTAAATCACACTGAAACACTAGTCTACTTCAGCTAGCCTATGAAGAGCTATGGACTACACTTACTACTTACATTAATATTAGCCAACATCATGGCGGTCACGGTACAATTCCGTCGAGCAGTATTAAGAATGTACCGGTCCGGACTGAGAGTGGCGATGCGACATCGTCCTCCTTGTCGCTCGACCACGCTGCCTGTGATACGATAGCGTGTCCGGAGGCGCCTTATGACGCTTTGTGTAGTGCCAAGATCGACAGCCACAATACGTTGCCTGGAACCATCAACACCCGATCATCTCTTCTCGAGCAAAATGATGTCGTCGCTCCATGTCGATGCAATTACTTTCTGTTCCGATGCAGAAATTGTAATGGTTTTGTAAAAAAGGTATTATAGAATTTTATAGGTTTTTAATCAAAATTTAAAAACACTATTTATTCAAATAGTGATATTCACTTTAAAGAATCAATAACGATACAAAAAAGTTAAAATAATCAATACTCTAAAACGTATTTGATCCCTAGACACTTTTGATATACGTAGCTATATGTTCCTGTAATTGAATAAGTACTATCCTTTATAATAAAATACGAACAGTCTAGACATAAGAAGATATATGTTTGTATAAACTTTAAATAATACAACTTATTTGTTTTATTGTTAAATCTTGTAAACTTGTAAAAAATAATACCTATAAGCTGCAAAAGATTTAATATTGTATTTTTTTTGCCATCCTTACATCACTTCACTTAATTATGGTTACATCAATAGTTTTCCTTTTTGGGTGTTCGAAGAAGATACAGAAATGGCTGTGTCATATTATTTTAGTGGATGACGCCGATCGCATAACTAACAGCTGCAACGAGTTGTACACTGATTGTAGTGTTTAGCCTCGATACGAATCGATTTCATACGATTTGTATCGAATGATCCATTCGTAAGCTAATAGGAACGATCCTGGTATATTTTTCGGCTCTCCGACCGATGATTTAGTTCGTACGTGATGTGCTTACATGGAAAATAAATCGTTTGGATCGCATTAAATTCATTCGTATTATTAAATGTCCATTTCTGTGAGAATTTTTGATTTGACCCATGCGCCGGAATGTAAAAAAAAAAAGAAGTGATTAGCCAAATCGATTGAAGTTAAATTGTTGTTTCTTAAAAGTTCATATTACGATTAAAAACGTGCATTACAAATGTAATGAGTGAATATTATTGTATTTTGTATTTATATATGTAGAATTAGAGGTTATTTTTGTGATTTCGGTGTCATTAAAAGCTGATGTAACAAATTTTATACATATATGTTTATGATATTTTATAGATTTCATGCCTATAAAATTTGAGGGTTTACTTCGATTTCTCTTAGGCTTTTACCTATACTTTTCAAATTTATTAAAATATTTGCGTCTCATGTTATTGAGCTGATGGTGGAAGGTATAACTCCTTAAGAGTTAGGAGTGAGAGAATAATTCTGAAATTACGTTCCGTTGCGATTGAGTTTTTTAATTGCTCATTTTTATGATTTAAACTAATTGGAAAGACGCATTGTAGGTGGTTATCCACTTTTTAAGTAAGTAATGTAGAGTGTAGTAACTCGTAGAGTAAAATACTTTTTTGCCCTCCTTCATCAGCTTATAAATATTGATATTCTCTTTAAAAAGACATACAACTAACTAAGAAAGAGCTTAAATAATATTTAGCAACCTAATTCTTTCATTTCAAAAATCTTTCATTTAATTTATTTAGCTGTTCATGTAACTGCATGTTAATTGGATAATGAGACGTTTATTAGTTTTGCAATATGTTAATTCGAAAATCGGATCTACTAGTTAATCTTCTTGCTGCGTTGTAAAGAATTGAAAATGTATTGGGTATTTTAACGAGGTAAACCCACAATAATATCGAATTTTATTGTCTACTATGTACCTACTTACATAAATACATATTGGAAGGTTATTAATACTTTGAATACTTAATTTAATGTCATAATATTTTGTCTACTGAATTTTTTGTTGAAGGCCACCTAACGTCTCCTAGTTAGGTACTTCTTCATCCGTCCGGTTGGTTATAGTTGTCACGAGTCGGTATACCGATAAGGTTTCCAAACCTATAAAATCGTCAGAACTGCTCAGCCATCTTAATTTCAACCATAAAGTCACCAAAATAAGATCTAACGATTATGTAAAGAAGGGTTTAACACGTTGGTCAAGTTAAAGGTACTTAATGATACCTGCTCGGGCCAAGATGACATCACACGCAGTATTGTAAGTGGGGAGATAAGAATAATTCAATAGGTACCAAGGATTTCGGTGATACAACATATGACTGGTGGTTTTCATTGATTTAATCGACGTGTTCATTTGTTTATCTTTCAAAAATGTTCGACTGATTCGTTTAATAAAAACGTATATTTTCAGATTTAAATATCTCAGGCTTATAACTTCCGAATGGGTATTTATTATTACCATGATTACTTTTCAAGTGGTCTTCTTGTTACCCAGGTTAGCCAGTTTACAATTTTTAGTACACATTGTGGCATTGTTTCTGACAATTGCCAGATGCAACTTGGTGAGATGAATTCTGAGTCTCGCTTAGAATAATTACAAAAGTCTTAATGGGTCCATAGTTGTGGTAAATTTGATGTGTGTTCGATACCAAAACTGTATTAAAAATTTGGTTGTATTGATACATAATAAATAACCTATTGAACAATACAATAATTTGACATTAGCATTGATAATTAAAAAAAAAAGCTGTATAATTGAACGAAGTGCTTATGGACCAACTCACTATCAAATCAGAGACAATTTTATTGCTCTAGTCGTTCTTCAAGACACCACTCATATTCACTTCGCTTAACCAACTAACTTAACGTCTTAGAACTAATGGCCATAGGTACTTCAGGCAAACTCTTTGAGACCCCCCATTCAAACCAGATCCTGGCTTTTTATATTCGGAAATACTACGCAATCTTAAATCTGAAGAGACGAAATGAAATAGATTAAGCAGTTTATTGACGAAGGAATTACAAAACTGCATTGGCAATTTTATCCCACACTATTAGTGTAGTAGCTCTAGGAGTGCTATATATATATATATATGCTAATAATATACATATCATAAGATACTCTTGTACTTATTCGCCACAATTGATTCTTTGTTTTGTAATAAAAACATTCAATAGTCATCATCACATTAATAAGAATTAAACCTTTATACTCGAAGATGTACTTCGTTGATGCCCTTCTAGTTTCAGGCCCCACGGGGCCTTTATCTCATACTAGGGTAAAAAGACCAGTCGCACTGATGTCAGGTCCCTTAAACGTCTTCTAAATGACTTTTATTTCGATAAATCTCATGATCTCAACGTTCACGTACTTTATTTTCACATTTTACTTTACTTTAGTATGAAAATAATACATTAGACCAACTTTCGGTGTCTTGATTTTAAAAGTGTGTGCCGTGCCTGCCTTGCTTTGGTTATGTGACGTTGGTGTGATGTACCTGGTTGTGATACACGTAGAAACTTACAATAGAATACCACTATACAAATCTGAGTTAAAACGTATACATTAATATTTGTCATTCCATTAAAGACGTCATATTGAGCTATTTACCTCGAAATACTACGGCGTAGTGTCAAAATTACGTTGAAGTGGTGATCCCATGTAAATATTGCTAACCCTACCGATTTATCGTCAGCTTCGAACAAAAACAAACCTAATGTCATATTTGCTATTGCTACTAATCAAACAGTCAACTTGTCCTCTGTCAATATTGCAGAGTCAATGTAATCGATAAAGGCGCCAGGCAATCTTTGTTCTGATTTGACTTTGCCTATTACAACAGGATCAATTCCTGTTGACCCTTCCTTCAACCTACAGTTCACTCTCTTCAATACCAAGATAATATGATAAAGATCAATCCAATTGCTTGTCTATCTTTTAAATAAAACTATTAACTATCTAAGTTTTTTGTACTATATACTATATTCTTTGTTACCGAATTGTAATATATTTAGTTTTTGTTGTGGGTTCGATCCCCGCACTGGAGAACACTTTGTGTAATCCTCAAATTGTTGTTCTGAGTCTGGGTGTTCTTTGTGTCCGTTGAACAGGAGACAGGAATTAATTCTAGTGCGGGAGTTATCTTTTTAAAACAAAAGAAAGAGAAAGAAGTAATAGTGATATTTTCTTAACCTTATTTTCGTCAAGGTATGTGACTCTCAGAAATCACGCTGGTTACTCGATGAAGACCTTACAGAATCAGGGAAAAAGAACAAGACCCTGAACGAAAACTTTTAAATTATTGACTAGGCTGTTACCTGCCTGAAAAACTTTTTCCTTTGTTTTAGTAGCTGCAAAGTATTTCTTGAAATCGGTCACTGAATGCAAATAATAATGTTTTTCGTAAAGCTTTGTGCTTTTAACTATATATTTATTATACAATACCAAAGGAGTAACGTAACCACTGAAACTCATGCTAATAATATACTAATATTAGTGAGATATTCTACGTACTACGACGGGAAACCTATTTCACTATATCTACTATATTTAATAATTTTTGATAGAATACATATAGTCAACATGATTAGCTCTGAGAAGCAAACAATAGGATATAAGATTATATTCCAAGTAATCACGACACGAAAATTATTTTGATATGGAAAATTACATCTTAGTTATACTACAAATTGTAGTTAACTTTGTTCCTAATTACAAATAATAGATTCTAAGACTAGCGCAATCATAAGAAAATCATTACAACTAACATTAGATTGCTTGTAATCTATAAATGCGGTTATTTAGATAATTATTTATGTCAGGGGTATCTTATATATGTATATTTATGTATTTGTAAATTACCTGTGTTTATAATCATTTGTGTCCCAAAAGTGAAAGCTTACACGCAAAGATCGCCCTTACAAAAGTGAGACTATAAAACCAATAGGATGAGGGAATGCATTACTGCCCCGGGTACCATTCATATTTCTTTAATATAAACGAATTACCGAAAATAACAAATTATAATAGATATATTTCGCAACATTTCATTTAACAAATTAGTTGAAACCTTTACAAAAACCCCATGAATGAAGGCTAAGCAATTTAAATCATCATTTAGTACCGGAAATGATCCCTTTGGCAAATAAATCAAAATTGCACTAGGTCTGTAAACGTAGTGATTAGAGGAACGAGCGGCGCTGGTAAAGGTCGGGGATGGCTTGAGGCCGCCTATTTATTAAAATCACGGGAAACCAGAGGCGGGGACAGTCCCTAATTGTGCCAAATTAGACCCATGAAATGTCAAAATACTAATACAATTTGATGCTGCCACCACAGTTGGCTAGGCCTTAGGCTATACTCGAAACATTAACTTGCGGTATAACTATAACTAAAATATATAATATAATCATTTTTTTTAATGTCATTTTTAATTGAAAGATAACACCTAAGATTGGACTCATTGACATGGAATATGTAAACTCAAAGCACTCCATTTGGTATTGGATACTAATCAATAAAAAAAGAAAGTCTAATAAAACATGTATCTGTATGTAATATGTACGAGTGTGTAGTACCAAATGAGGATATGTGATAATTCTTATAAATGTTTTTCGATTACTAACATCGGCATTGTCACTTTTCATCAGCCAAATGGCATGATGATGAAAATGAATACAAGAAACTTTACTATTTGAAACCATAAATGAAACTTTATTATACTAATGTTATTCCCAAAAATGTATTTCAGTAAACTAGCTGTGCGTCCATCGTCATCGGAGTCAGTCACCGATGACAGGGCCATGGGTCGCGTCGGCAACATCACAACTTTCAAATATTTGTCACACGCTACAACCCATTCATAAAATGCTAATGCGTTTAATAACGCATTGTTTTTGCTAAATTTATAGCCCGGTGCGGCGAACTAACCAACCTGTTCCGCTTATGCCATTAACTTTATAATTAACACCTGGCAAAAACATTTAATACGAACACATTATGCTAATGAGTACCCTATAAGTTTTAATGACATTCTAATACGTTTATTACCTAACTATATTCGAGGCGAGGTGTTAATGGGTACGACTTGGTTCAATCGAATGAATAAGTATTGACTATATCAGAACACTTCAACGTCTCTAAGTGAAACGGATATTCAAAATTGGTACAATAAAACGCTTAAGGCCAATAAATTTATCTCGTCTACTTCCTACAACCGCTCTAATAACCAAAACAAACAACAGCAACGAACACAAAGGCAGGCAAATAAATCCAAAAAGTGCTAATATAAAAAAGTGTGCCCGTTTTTATAAGGCAACGAGTAAGTGTGAGGTCGAAGCGAGGAATGTTGGCGCCTGTCTGAGTACGTATACCTGTCCGTTTATCAATGGACCACGGACAATAAGGTAAAAAAAAAGTAAAAGAGTATCAAAAAAGTGCTTCATCAAACCGATGCGTCCGGCAAGGGTTGTCGCTTAGCTATCGATTATCCGACCGTTATTGTCACTTTAATGAAGCATCCTAAGGCTCATAAATGACAACTGTATTTTGAATATAACTTAACATGTATAAGTCACCAGCTGAAATCGCTTCAACAATGCTAAATTAAGAGCTTTTTTAATTTTCGAAATTTCGATTTCTAAATCGATAAATTATCAAATAAAAGTTAGAGATATGTAAATATCAATACTATTTCTATATGAAAACAGAATAGAATTGTACATTCTGCGTACCACGTCAACAATAACTTTTCGACATTGTCGCGTGTAGGCTCGCCACCCCGATGTCGGCCGATATAAATATCCCGAGTAAAGCCTAACACAACTCAAGATGAACATGACAAAACTGATAAGGTCCCGCCACGCTCGGCCGAGACATCCCAATTTAGTGCCGGCCCTAAGATAACGCTATTATACAGCTTTTAACTATAAGGACGATACGCTAAATGTGTTAAAATCAATTTAGTATGTGTGTTTTAAGGTAAAAATGTGTGTAAGTGGATTTGTCAGCTGTTACTGGTTTAAATTTAGAAATCTTTTGGCTAATGCAAAAAGATTCATAAATTCACGTTAGGGGTTGCTTCTCTTCTTTTTGTTATATTATTTTTATATATTGTACCCCTACAATATATCAAAAAGAATATAACTGGCGAACAGACGGGTCACTTGATGGTAAGTGTGAACCGCCGTCCATAGACACCTGCAACTCGAGAGTCGTAAGTGCGCTGCTGCCTTTAAGGGGGATGAGGTATGAGGGGAGGGGAAAGAGAGGGGGATGGGAAAAGGGGCGGCGGTAAGGGAGAGGAAAAAGGAGAGGGGGAGTTAGGCCCCCGGAAATCTCACTGATTCCGGGGAAATACAACGCAAGTGTTGCTTCACAATCAGTTTTCTGTGACGCCGTGGTATCGCACCGGTCGAGCCGGGCCCATTCGTACCTAAGCATGGCTCTTCCACGTTGTAGCATGGCTCTACCATGTTATCGTATTTCATTATGAATCCATTTTTGGAGGGTGGACTTAGAATGTATGGTAAGCTATAGAATTCTTATGATTAAATACTCCATCCGTCAATTATTTCGTTACATAATACTAGCCACGAAGTTTAGTACCGTCTTACTATTGATTTCCCTTACTCAAAAAGGAATATTTTTTGATTACAGTTCTATTTCTGTCACCAGTCTTAACTCTTAAAACACGGATAAAAGGCACAGTAAAAGTTGAAATTCAAAGAGTGAAGGTGTAACTTCATCCTTCATAAATAATCTAAAACTGAACGCCTTAAAACTGATAGAGTTTGTGTTTGTGCCTTAAAACCTTGATAAGTAAATGAACTTCAATTCAATGTTTACTGAAGCACTTGTACAAAATGTAGAAATAATTTATCATAAACAAGCTTGTATTACCTTCACTTCTAAGGAAACTAATTTTTGGAAGTAAATTTTAAACTACTTTTTACTATCGTGTCAAAATAAAACTGCGACCCCTCGAGTTTTTGCTTATATTATTTGTTTTGAGAAGTCTCATGATTGTACGATTATGAATTCAAGAGCTGTATAGCTAAACTCTTCAACTGTGTATTAATAAACCCGTCGATTTTGAGGTCATTTGGTTTCGTTGTAACAAGTCGAATACATTAACACTTTAAAAAATCGTGTTTATTTAATTTTTTTAGACTATTATTATCTGATCTGTATGTAAATGTCCCTTGGAAACTGTTAAGACACATTGTTATGATGATAGCTATCGTGTCTATATATATAGATAGATGTATTATTTCGGCACATTTTACAAAATACATATATAGTTCTACATGTGATTACAGCTACCTTAGCATTTTGTGACAGAAACGCCTAGTAGCAGTTTACCTCACCTGGATATATTTTTTTTATGCGATAGGGAGCAAACGAGCAGACGGGTCATCTGATGGCAAGTGACTACCGCCGCCCATGGACACGCGCAGTTCAAGAGTCACAAGTGCGTTGCCGGCCTTTTAGGTAGGAGTACGATCTTTTCTTAAAGGTTTGAAGGTCGTATCGTTTCGGAAATACGGCAGGCGACAATTTTTTCCATAAGCTGGTTGTGCGAGGCAAAAAGCTTCTGGAGAAGCGCACAGTGGTGGAGTGCCAACCGTCCAGGTGATGGGGATGGATATTTTGTCGCGAAGGACGATGGCGGAAACCTACAGCCGGTATAAGTCCGAACAATTCCTCTGAACACTCCCCATGATACAAGCGATAGAGGATGAAGAGTGAAGCTACATCTCTACACAACGCCAAGGTGTCAAGTCGATCAGAAATATCTTGGCAGTCGATGATGCGAGTCGCTCTCCGTTGAATGCGGTCAAGAGGGAGAAGCTGATACTGGGGTGTACCTGCATAGAGATGAGAACAGTATTCCATGTGCGGTCGAACCTGCGCCTTACAAAGTTGCAGGCGGTGGGTACTGTCTTGATCTGTTTAGCACACCAAGCTTCTTCGAGGCTAATATGGCCTTACTCTCTAAGTGACCGCGAAACTGGACATCCAGTACAGAGTATTTACTGTTTCATCGAGTGGTTTATAAAGCTTGTGATTAACAAACAAAGATAAATACTAACACTTACTTCCACATTGAAATCAAATGATTTAACGATATTAAAGTTTGATGTTTTTTTTATTTATTGAAAGTCACCAAACATACTTATATACAATATTTTGAATGTATGTTTGTTACTTAATTATGACTAAACGGCTAAAGGATTGAAATTTTGTAATAGAGATGTGTAGATTACAGTCTGGTAATCTATTTTATCCTTAATCCTCATAAGCATATAAACTACTTTTTATACCGAAATAAATACGATTCATAATTTTGCGTTTACAACGCAAGGGGTACAGAAAAGGACTTAGCCGGACTGTTGCAGAGCTGCGGGCAAAAGCTTGTAATCATCAACACTGTTTTCCAATCAGTTATGTGGTAACTGATACTCATACATATACTTTCTATGTCATTAGCAATGGTTATTTAAATGAACACGTTAAAAGCCTATCAGAAAGTCATGTTCCCTCATTAGTAAATCCTGTTCTGATCATGTGAAAGTGGGCGAACAATTTTTGTATTAGCAAGTACAAGACATACCTCTTGTATCTGTTTAGCTTAAATTGATCGCTGAACAAAGTTATAATTAATTATATATGTATATATATACATATATCTCTCTCTAAAACTTTATTCTTATTAAAATTAAGCATTGCAAGTTTATACACTTAAAATATAGGCTCTATGCAAATAAATAATTACTATCGTCGTATAGCCTGATGGTGGTGCTTAGAATATACTACTGCGGCGGCCACTGGCGAGAGAAGTAGCGATGGAAGTAAGCAGAGATACTGTGTGTCAGCTTTTTTCCTCGTGCCCCTTGCGTTTATTCCCTCGTGGTGGGCTTGCTTCATTATAATAACTGTAAAAAGTTTATACCCATACGTTCAGTTATGGACGTTTAACGTTTCAAGGTTCTTCGGTAGTCGAGCAGCTCCAAATGGGTTAATATTACCGAGAATTTTTCACCAACAAAGTTGTTTCATTGTTAATATATCTATAGAGTACAGGTGTTTCGAAGTTGGTCGGGTTGAAGTTCTGCTTCCACAATACGTAAATATATTATTATATATATACTTAATTAAATGTTTGAAAAGGTAATTAAGTAGGTGTAAAATTAAATATTTGCAATTATATACATTGTGCAATAGCTGAGTTGTTCAAGGTCGCGTACCTTACACTAGAACTGGCTGTCGCCGGGAGGCCCACTAACCGAGTCATAAAATTTTGCCAATTCATATGTACAGGCGTCAAACGCACATATAACTTAATATTTAATTCAATAAGATACACCCATGGCTATTAATATAATAAAATGCAAAATTTAAGATGCAATAAATTAGGCAATAAGTTTATTCCATTTCAATATAATCATAATAAAAATGGTAAACACTCAAAATGTCGTAATATTTAAAAGGAGAAATGTCGACACTCGCAGCGCACGACCTGTGTGACCGGCGAAGCTCAAATTTCCGTTTAACTAATTGAGCGAAAACGATACAACGAACGCCATTCAGTGTGGAACTAATGAATGGCCCTCGAAAAAGCCAATTTGTAGTTTTTTTAACACTTTAATTTGTGCCGTAAACCCCAAAAAAGGCTCGACCAAAACCACAATCGAATTAGTGTCCCTTGTTCCGGAGATTAGAGAACTGTCCACCTCTTATCTCGGTCGTTCGTTATTTTATTGGCTTGTATAGAGTAAGTCGATAAACACGACGCATAATGGCCCATAATGAATCGTCCTTGCCAGCGGTTTGACTAATCATAAAGGTTTTATGGATGTCGTTTCTGAATACTCGCTTTATGATGCAGTGCTGCTTCTCCGCCTCGATGGAATATTAAATTTGTTTGTTTTAAACAGACTATAAAACAACCATCCCAAAAACTCACATCTAATTGTAACCGACAACTAAGTGAAAACCATTCTGTGTAAAAATTTTACCATAATTTCATTCAAACTTAGCTTACAAAGGCATTTTACTCAGAATGTGTTACATAAATTAACGATATGTAATTAAAAATTATTGCTGTGAGCTATTATCTTTGCATAAATAATAGCTCATAATAAGATATATTAGCATTAAAGCCTCGAAAAAATTGTTTAGAAGACATGAATTACTGCATCTACGATTCGAGAAATTGATAAAGTTTATGTTAAAAATATGAAATTAGATACGCTCTAAATACTGTTTATTACTACAAATTGCTCTTGTAACCATTTTCTGTACATCAGTTATAACGATCATCCGACAAAAAGTTTCGTACTACCAGAAATGATCGTAGGAACTTGTGACAATAGAATAGGTGACACAGATCGCTAGCGGTCGTCCCACTCACTGCCCACATATAACGAGACGCATTAGTATCATATTAATGAATATAAAATGATGTACAAACCGCGTAAAAGAGCTATTCATAAGTCGAATTAAAAGTGAATTAAAATGTCTGAAATGTCCAATTGCGAGGACACAAGCCTTATTAGTGACAAATATTGTTGGCTACCTGTGACAACACATCGTAATGTAAACCTTACACTAAGCTATTTACATATTTAGAAAAATATTACAAATTATTTATGAGTTTTTAACCTACAGATATAAGGAACTTAGAAGATCATGAAACATACATACAGGTGAGTAAATAAGATATTCATACAGGTAATATAGATAGGCATTATATCTTATATTCTTCGTTATAAGATGTTCATTATAAATTGAATAAAAACAACTACTTTTAAAAGGTCTAGCTCTAGTGTAATTGATTTTATTGCCCAATTTTTTTTTGTAAAAAAGAAACATTTAGTTAGCTCTACATTTTTTAAGTTTTATTAATATTCTTTTCGCAAAGTAAAATATTGTTAACCTATTAGTACAAAATGTAGTTAAAATTTTGTAAAATGCTTATAACACAATACAAATATGTTACTTTTCCTGTTACAGAACGGTGTGACACGAAGTCTGCACTATAAAACAGCCATTCTCGTGAAATAGATGCCGCTCGCTTTGCTACTAATGACTTCCTGTATTTTTTCATACGCCAATTATTTCCTGTGGGTGAGCAACTCGAAGACAACAATGTTTTTTTAGTATTGTTTGTGTCTCAAGTCCATTTCGAATTCATTTGCTATAGTTTTGTATTAGGTTCGAACCCATTATGACTGTATGGTAAGCTGGTAACAGTGAGAATTCACTGAACTTAAAATATTTGCTGTTCACCTATTTTAATAGCTATTTAAAAGTGAACCATCGTATCAACGTGTAAAATAAATAAAACTGTACTGTTTATTATTTCTAAATGTACAATTTACTCTCTGACAAATAAAAGCACTTGCCCTATGTCAATATCTTAGATAAAATTGAAAATATATTTCTTATTTACTATTACCAACATTAAATCTCTCCTATCTTTTTGAATTGAAATGTCGTTTTTAGCGATGCGGTCCAATATCTGGACATTTTAACGAAAAGGCTATCTCCTAATATTGTATCTGTTTAAAACATGGTAAATGAATTATAATAAAATCGCGGCGGTCGTCATCCAAACAAATGTGTTGTACATGTCGCGCCCACGCACATTGCTGAGTCGCGTCGCGAGTTCGACACTTTTTATAGGTACCTATGGACCTGTACCATAAAAGACTAAGGCTTCTTGGGTAAGTAACTGAACTATTTATTTCTAATTCCTTTTTTTAATACATTGTTTAATAATCGTCTTAATTCTTGACAAGATTAATGGCTTGCGTACTACTGTTACAAAGCTGGAAATATTCTTTCTTTGTAAAAACGGGCAGCAGTTCTACCGATTCGATTTGTGCAAATATTAAAATATGTTATGTACTCATACGTATTAGGGGTATATATTTGAACAACAAAAACAGGTGTGACTCGTACGATTGAGGACTCGAGGCTACGAAAGATGACATTAAAAATACAAAGCAATTTATTCTACAAATGACATATAATTGTACAAATTAAGTATAGCTATAAATACGGCTTGTTTGTGAATTATTTGCGATGCGTAGCCCTGAAGTGCTTGCGAAGGTTTTGTTTAAGCATTTAAGGGTGGGTAAAACCGCAGACAATTATCCCTTATTATGGGGAACAGTAAAATTATAAAATTGTATGTGGTTGAACAAACTTACTCTTTAAAAATGTTCGCTATGTTCCACCATTTGGTAGCAGTTAACTTTAATAAAAACACAATTACAAACAAGTAGGGCAGGTGATCGTTCATAGGCACAGTACTGTTTACTGTCATACTTTAAACTAAGCACATTGTTGAGAGTAGCTAAGAAGCCTTGCCAATGGTGAAGTATGTAATATGGTAATACAGTTGAAGAGGACGACGCTGGCGTGCGTTATACTCTTAACGCATATGACGCACACCAGTCATCGTTGGGGTTGATCATCTTCGGTCAATTCAATTCCTGTAGTCAATTCCTGCAGAACTTTTATATTTTAGAACAATATGTCATCATATTTTATGTGCACTTATAAACAATATATCAAGAAACAACGACTCTGAATCACAATAATAAAGAGTAGTAAACACACGTCTTAAGAATATCAATCATTGCGCCACCGTCCTCCAGGCATGATATCCGCACCTGTTTGGACGATCCTCCCTTTGTGTTGGAGAGACAAAACACCTGTTTCTCCACAAACAAAACGATGGACAAAGAGTGTCTATGGAATTTCTCGCCTGTTCTTTTCCCTAGGATCTATGCGTTGAACAAGACAACTAGCTCCACAACTGACTCTTTTCACTTCTAATACTTCTCGACTACTGCTCGCAACTTAAAAATATCTATAATTGATTAAACAGAAATCGCCGTATCATACGAGGTGCCGATCCACCATTGAGTCTTGCAATCCTACTCGTCAGCAAAACAAAACATTACAGAAGTAATTCAGTGTAACAGTAGTCTTCTATGTCTCTTGTAAAAAATAATTTAATCGAATGAAGAATACGAAACTGTTTGGTTTACCTATGTTAACATAATAAATATTGTTACAAGGCTGATTCAAATTGCAGTAATATCTACCTTATAGTTTCTCCAAAAGTAAATAACACACACTCAGGCTTATATCACTGAGGGCTAGGTAGAGGCGTCTAAACTGTCCAATTTTTGCCAACCATATTTTCAGCCTCACCTACACAATAGGGGCAAGCCTATTACCGTCTTCCGGGCACTGTATGTATGATTTTATATACCTATCTAATAGGTAATAGTCCGATTCCTTAGTCACCTTTAGAAGACCCACGGGAAGCGGTGGAGTGGCCCTCTGCCACACGGCTATAAATAACATGAATATTTTTTTTTTTTTATTAGATATGATTTGACATCGCGTGTTGTAAGTAGCAAGAGATCGATATAACTCCCATGCATAGTTAATTAAATAATTAATATTTTTGAATTATCGTTTTTTACTCTACTAATTAATAGGCAATATATGTAAACTATTGCACTAATTATTACACCTTAGTAAATTACTTGATGTTGGATACACTAGTTTTGCTAAAATCAGAACCAAAGTTATTGCAAATATATTTTGTGAATAGTCATAAATAATTGTGAACAGTGAATAGTTGTGAAGATCCAACACAGGTGATTTTTTTTAAGTTGATAACAACATACATTGTAATACAGACGACAGCACAGTACACGGGCGATATTTTGGACATCCTGCTGCCAAGCTAGCAGACGTTGAGGGAAAACGACAGGAGCTTGTGGCTGAGCTCGGCCAGGTCTTAAGCCGCATTTCTCAATGAGGTTGTGAGAATCTGGTCGAGTTCTACGCCAAGAAAACACAGGCGACAAAAATTCTCTTGTTTCTTCATTTGCCTGACGCTCTGGTTCGGTTGCACAGGCGCGCAGTCCATATTATCGACAGTCCTTAGGTCATCGAGTCCCTTGAGCCTCCTCTGCAGTTGCGAAGAGATGTCGCCTCTATGGCAGTTCTCTATCGCCTTCATCACGGAGAGTGTTCTAAAAAGCTCTTCCAATTGGTCCCACCTTCTCCCTTTCTCTACACGACAACACGTGCTGGCTGAGGATTCACCGTTTAAGAAAGCAAAACATACGATCCCGAATCAAACGGTTCGGCTCGTCTTTCCTATGCGGATCAGTTAAAGCCTGGAAATCACTACCAGCGCACTTGTTTTTGTGTTTTGATGGCGACCACCATTCTTGGACTCCACTTATTGCTTTCCACCAGGCAGCCTAGAGTCATTATGCTAGGCCTTTATATATAAAAAAAGATGGTGCTGATACGTTTCTTCTGTTATATACATACATGTAAATATTAAGAAAAAATATTGGTACTGTACTTTCAGTTACTGCCTAGTCACAATATTCTCAGGTTTCAAAATTAAGTCATTATGAAATTGTCTCTTTCAGCTGTTTTGACAAATTCGATGTGGCAAGTGCAGTTCCGCAGTTTTTCTTTATTTCAGAGTTTCATTCTTTAAATAGTTCTTAGCCGCACGAACTAGTAACTTTTTTTCATAGTAGCCTGCCATAGGCCACTTTGCTTAATGGAAAGCAATAAGTGGAGTCCAAGAGTGGTGGTCACCATCCTCATTGCATGTCTAGTCAATTCAGCATGGTGCCCCACACTATGGCGACCTGGTGAGATGCTCTTTCACACTCAGCTTAAAAGACCCGGGACCAAAGTGGGAAGGAAACACGTGCGCTGGTAGTGAATTCCAGGCTTTCACCGATCGGCACAGGAAAGAAAGTCTTGTATAAAAGTCACAGTTGCTCGGGCGAGAAGAACCGTCTCACCTTGTTCAATACACAGAGCTTCGCGGATTGAAATCTCGGCAAATATCCATACTAAGCCTATCCTGTAGTGGCAGTTGAGTGTTCTGAATAGTAGGAGGGAGAAGGAATGGAGACTTTTTGTTAGAAAATGCACACGCCTGTGTTTTCTCGGTGCTGAACTCGACCAGATTCTCACAACCCCATTAAGAAATGCGGCTCAAGACCCGGTCGAGCTCAGCCACAAGCTCCTGTCGTTTTCCCTCAACGTCTGCTAGCTTGGCAGCTGGATGTCCAAAGTATCGCTTATGTACTGTGCTGCCATCTGCATAGCAATGTATATTGGCAAGGGCTAAAAGGTCATTGAGCCCTGGGGTACACCGGCGCTTACCTGCTGAAAATCCGAGGCCGTGCCGTCTCAGACAATCCTAATGCAGTGATTGTGGAGGAAGGAAGCAACCCAGTTGCAGAGTTTGGGCGGCAGACCGAATCTCGGAAGTTTTGAGAGAAGCGAGCAGTGCCAGACCCTATCGAAGGCCTTAGCATGTCAAGGCTGATGGCCAAGGACCATGCCTATCCATTGCCTCACCCCATAGGTGCCTGAGGACGTTCACTACGTAAGTGCTCGTACGCTAGAAGATCACCCGTGGATCGGTTCGGCCTAAAACCATATTGCCGATCATTTAACAAGGAGTGATCTTCTAGGTAGCGGATTAATTGTTTGTTGATGATCCGCTCGAGCACCTTACAGAGTATGGAGGTGAAAGCTATAGGTCGGTAAAGGGCCGGATCGGAGCGGTCTCCTTTTTTGATAATGGGCTGAACATTCGCACTCTCACCAGACCCCCGGAACTCTTCCTGAGGAATAAGATAGGCGATTCAAGCGCGTCAGTATGTGAGCCAACTCCGGTGTACAGTTCTTAAAAACCACCGCTGGAATACCGTCGGGTCTACTGGCTTTCCGGGCATCGAGTGATCGAAGCTCCACACGGAAGTCCCTCTGACGGATTCGAATATCTCGCATTGCGGAGTCACAGGTCGCAATGGTGGGCGGGTGCGCGCCTTGGTCGTTGATTCGAAGTTAGCCGCAAAGAGGTCAGCTAGAAGTTTCACTTTCTCTTGCGGCTCGTGGGCCATTGATCCGTCAGGGTACTTCAGCGGAGGCAACGAAGGCTGGCAATGTTTGAACTGCACGGCTTTGGCCTATTGCCAAAACTTACGGCTACCCGTAGGGTAAGCGAGGAGTTCTTGACCAAACCGTGCAATAACCTGCGCATCTGCTCTGAACTAGCGAAGACAAGCTGAACTATGTAGCAACTAGTCAAATGATGTACTACGATCCTGAATCTCGATAGTAAAGTTCTCTCACCTATTAGTATGAACATATATACGACTTCCCAACATCAACCGTTTGACCGCAGTCGGCCAGGCGTGATCACCTCGCCTAGTGAAGCGCTCCACCACAAACGCATAGCAAGTGAGAACATTAATGACGTTTGTTTATTATTTTTATATATTTATTTCTATATGCACCATTAGTATAAAGCTACTTTGCTACTATTAGCTAAGTAATACCTGATAGTAACTTGTAAGCCACGTTTACGAGTTATTTGTGTAATTTATTCTATAGCAATAAGCTAAAAACTAGAACATCAACTTCGCTTTAAGTGACTATTTACACGCGCAGATAGCGATTATATACAATGTTCATGTAATGATGGTACGTCCACATTGCGCGTTTAAAGTGCACCCACGATGGTACGTTGGCGCAACCCGCTCTGCCCATGCGACTCCGGGACACGTATTGAAAATGAATGCTGGCACAATCGTCGGTACGTGACTGCTGTCCTAGCAATCCCGATATAATACTAGACCCATGGATACTCTACCTACGAGTGAATTAATACGTGCAAATGCCACTATTAAATTTCATAAAATTACCCATGTAGTAAGTATAAATGACATATATTCTTAAAAACTTATCTTGCGAAAGTGCCATTTACTGACTGGCCTGTTGGTCTGGTGGTTAGTGACCCTGACTGCTAAGCCAGAGGTCGTGGGTTCAATTCTCACCCAGGACAAATATTTTTGTGAGGAGCATGATCATTTGTTCTGTGTCTGGGTGTAATTTATATATAATACGTATGTATTTAGAAGTATATAAGTATGTTTATCAACTGTCTGGTTACCATAGTACAAGCTCTGCTTAGTTTGGAATCAGACGGCCCTGTGTAAGATGTGTCAAGTTATTATTATGGAGCTACATTTTCACTGTGAAGGACGCATTCTAGAAAAAAAATCCAGTTTACTGCATGTCCATTGTTAAATTAGTTTGTAATATCCCAGAGCTATGTCTTTCGGTACCACTACTAAATAAAACTATCTTCAGTGCAGTGGTCACCCCGTCGCTGGATGATGATGATCCGATGATGGCTGTTGAGAGCACATTTGACGAATAAATAAATAATGAAAAATGAGAGAGATGATAGAGATAATTCTAAATAAAGTCTAGGAAAGCAAATTAAACACGGTTTGAACAGTAAGAAAGCACACTTATCCTTTTACAAGAAGAAAATAGCACATTTAAACTAACTGTCAGAAGTCGTGATGGAGATTGGCTCGTGTTTAAAGGACTTCTTATAACTGCTATTATCTAATTGTTTAAAAGTATTAAGTGGAATAGTCTGGTTTTATCATTAAGTACGTTATATTCTGTAAAACATATAAAGTAACTATTTCGTTTTTGATTACTCGCTTTAGAATGCAGTGCTGCTTCTCCTCCCCGATGGAATATAAAGTTTGTTGGTTTAAACAGACTAAAAAAGAACCATCCCAAATCGCCGATTACAAATCAGCGTTATTAAAAACTGTTAACGTTGATTTCCAACATTTAGCCTCTTATCGTTTGTTAAAAGGTTAAGTTTTTTGAAGTGAAAACTTCAACTACAATTGATGCGGTATTCACGATATATTTAAATATCTTGGAATCAAAATTGTTTATTTCCTATTTTAGTTACCATGAACCTATAGTTTCTATTTTAGATTGTAATAATTTTTATGATAATGATGATGATACAAGTGCTGTCGAAATTGTTAACGATGATTCATAAAAGAATATTAAATGTATTTTAAGTTTCTAATAATTAATAAAATACAATTCATGAATAAAATGCAATTAATTACCCAATAACTCAATAACCCTAGTACCCATCTAAAAAATGTTCTGTCGGCACTCCCGGAGTGCATTTTTTTTTTATAATAATATGGTCAACATTAATATTTGTATGAAGTCAATAGATATTTTAATTTTTTGTCATAAAATGAAAACTCAGTTTTTTTTTTAATAAATACAAATTACAGTACCTTTGAGAACTGTATAATCACAATTAGTTTTATGAAATAAAATAGTAGGGTTCATTGCTACCGATAACGCCTCCTTTTTTAATCTATTAAAATGTCAAAAAAATTGTCGGTGTATTTCCGTAGTTTGACCGTCCAAGTTATTCAGACGACCTCAATTAATCACATAACGTAAACCCATACGTGTGTACTAACAAAATAATAATGTATAAGACATATATGTACATACATTCATACAATTGTAGGTACTAAACCCACATACGCCAGCGTTTTGCTCTGTTATTAAAAGACATTTTTACTTATAGGCCCCATTTTAATTTATGTAATGGTTATCGTCGGTGGTCCATTCAATCGTTAATGGTTAGACGAATCGTTCAATAATAACGTACTTCGCTTTCCGATCCACATTTTAATAACTACTTTAAGTTTAGTACATACGAACAACGATTATAATACGCTTTAAAAGTTTAACATCTGAAACATAAAGATGAAAAGTAGAATAACAATCAACGTCCGCTGTTGTTGTATAATTAGCTTATCTCGCGTAGATCGAGTAACAACGCAGGTTCGTGCGCTCGCGCATTGGTGAACGTCTCGCCAATAGCCGCGCAGCGATCGAACATCGTTAGATCATCGATTCTTTTTAGTTATTACAATAATTCCGACACGATTGCATCTAATTGCGCTGGTTTCCGACGATCGTGGACTGAAGACAAGAAATTACTGGTGAGTAGTAGGTAGTATGTATTACATTTCTGCATTGGTATATAACCATGAAGGCTCTTCGAAATTATTACAAGCCCTAGGTAGTTGAGTCAGTAGGCTATCAGAAATCGAATCTTATTGTAGGGCCATATCGTGTCGGTAAACATTATACTGTCTTATTAGATATCATTTTGCACTACGTGTTTTCGTTATGCTAGTTAATTCGTAGAACTAAAAACGGCTATAATACGATATTCTAATAATATCTGCCTAGATATAAACTATGCCTATATAAAAATGAAAACATATTTTGCGTACATTTCTTTATTTTAAATCTATATTACTTTTATTTTGTTAGAACAAATTAAGCTGACACTAAATCAGGGGTCGGCAACCGACAGCCCGCGGGCCGCATGCGGCCCGTGGACTATCTCGGTGCGGCCCGCAAGACGTCCGCGCGGTCCGTAAGAAATAAATACCAAAGCAAAAGGCCATATAAATTCCTAATGTGTGTATTTTAAGATGTGCCTGAGATAACTCAGTTTTTTTTCGGGATTTAAAATTTCAGAAGAAACATATCAACACCATCTAGGAAAGACAAGTCGAACTTTATAGCAACTACACTAATAACGTAGTACAATCCTGAATCACGATAGTAAAGTTATGGTAACAGATACGTCTATCTGTAATACTGCCGGACTTAATTGTACCTAGAAAGGTACAAAAGTGTAAACAATTACTGGTCAAAGAAAAAAATGTTGGAGCGTTCAATCTAATCCAAGTGCTAATATTTTCATCTAAAGTTGAGCTTTAGTAATTATACGTATTTATACATGAATCTGAAACACACAAATTTGGACTAAAATTGGGCAAAATAAAAATGGGCACTGAAATACTATGGCAATCCTGATCAAGGGCCAGGACCGACTGGGCTAAATTGGCAATTTATACCTAATAGTTTTCATGTATCGCAGGCAATTTCTTATTGTATCTATTGTAAGCACAACGTCAAATATATATGGATTTATAAGTATTTACATACATACATACACTCACACCACTGCCATCCCACATTTTACTAACCATAAGAATTTAGTCACTCTTACGTAATAAGGGGCAATCCTATTGTCGTCAACCGGGTACTGGTTAGGCTGTATATATACTATTGGACACATAACAGTCCAATCCGTTAGTCGCCTTTTAAGACACCGACAGGAAGTTATGAGGTGGCTTTAATATATTATTCTGAAATTTAAAAAAACTTATACACATACATTACCAAAGAAAAGAAATACCGAACATAAGGAGTTTTAATTTGATCTTGAACTTAAAAAGGAATCTTTATCGAAGTGTTGTAATTATAATGGAGAGTCATAGCTTGTTAATGTATTGGTAACGCTGATCTGCCTTCTACGAGCAAAGATACATTAGTCCTCAAACTAGATAATGGCACTAAGATGCAATGTCTCGACATTACCCGGCGTCAAAGGAACCTAACTGTCAACTAACTGCTAATTAACTAAATCTGCGCGCTCCGACAACTTCCCAAACAACACAAATTGCGAAGTGGCTGCACTTAACTTACTCATAAAACATGAAACCACACTAATGTAAGAAATACACCTAAAAACTTAATATAATATCAAATATGTAAAAAAACAGACAGTTACTAACTAACGTACACAAAATCTTAAGAATAGCTCTTAACATCAGCATCAATTTAGCAACGGAAGCTCAAAAACTACGGCTGGCAAAGGTTCAGTAATGTTTTTACCGGCGTTTTATAGCCTCATCGCTAGATGGAATGGAACCGACGTACATAATCAAACCACATGCGGGGCAGTAATTGCCTCTATATTCAAAGACCCCGCTCACATCACGCCGTATAATGACAAAAATAGTTCAAAAAATACAGCATATGAGATATTTTTTTTCAGAGTTCGCGCTCTCGCACGAAGCTAAATTACGAAATAAAAGATTAAGTTAAAAGATCAATAAACTTAATAAATGATCTCAATAATTGTTGTATTACGGACACAATGGAGCGGCGTCGTGAAACGTCATTAAGGCGCGAACATCATTAATTTTATTCGCGGCTTTCTGACGTAAAGGCAATGGCGTCTGTCAGATTTGAAAAGCTGCGCTGCCGCCACCTGTTGGTAGCGCGGTGAATTAGACATTAAACCCCGCGGCGCGCGTTCCACTTGATACTGCCACTGGAATGACTCGCCACTAAATTAAAGGACCATTCAATCGTAGAAAACATACGTTTACAACACAAGAAAATAATTTTATTCATTTTGACTCTACTCATTATTATAACAACTGGAGAAGATCTATCATTCTTATTCTAATAGACTCCGAAAAACCACTAATTACTTACAAATTTATCTAGGTATTTAACGGTTTCTATTTTCGTGGTTTTTGATTGCTTACGTTTTAATTGATTGTATTATTAGGCGTCAATGTGGAACGCACCCAAATGATGCTTGATGATTAGATTTCTTTTTGGTAGCTAATTGCGTTTTATCAAATTAAAGGTATTCTCTGCCCGCGGCCGACACATAAATGATTGATAATGTTTGACGAGCACTGGTCCCACTAGTTTTACAGAATAAACTGTTTTGATTCATATTAATGTATGCCATTTGTCTCGTAGATCTTCCCCGGGCTATGGAGCTTTGATATGTTGTTTTATAAATGGTCGGAATGAGGTTTTTTTATAATTAGGGTGACAAAGGAGCAGACTCGTCAGCTGATAGTAACTTCAACCACCCATGAATACTTGCAACTCAAAAGTCACAAGAGTGCTGCCCGCCTTTTAGGGTGAAAGAAGGAAAGGGAGGAGGGGAAAGAGGGACAGGTAAAAGGGGTTGGGCCTCCGGTCACCTCACTCACTCAGTCATATAATGCGAACATTCTTTAACAGCCGGTTTTCTATGATACCGTGGTAACACTCCGGTCCAGCCGGCTCATACTGGCCTAAGCATGGCTCTCCCACGTTTTAATTGGTATTGATGATGCTATGACCAAATAAAACTTTTAAGTTAGTGAAAGGATTATGTCGATAACGTTACGTAGGCACACTACATAGTAGGCACCTACTATTATTTGCTCAAGAGTGTTATTTTAGACAAGTAATTTACAAGAAAACACTTTACAACAAATGTAACAACTAGCTATAGCAAAGAATGCACTAAGGAAACTTAAGGGTTTTTTTCTTGACTAAGTACCTACTAAAGCACTCAATTATCACAATTCATCAATACTTATTTTTAAATTATTTTATATCAATTAAAATCTCTTCAAAACGAATGATATGTATCGTACATTGAATAATCCAAACTTTATACATAATAGCTATTTCTTGGATTATTCAATGTACGAAACATAACATGCAAACCAACGTGAGCAACCAAAATCGAAACATTCTATTAAAATATAATATATTTATTTTCTAAAATATTTAGTGTAATATATTTTTTATTTTATTTTGATTACACTGTGAAGTAGTCTACAATGCTGAGATATATGTATGTACTATTTTCTTTAAGCCTACTGCCGCACCAGGAATATGGCTCACGCAAACTTTTGTTCTATGTGTGAATCGAAACCATGGCCATGGCCTGTAAATCGAATTTCTGTAATGGCAAAATTGTTGTGTGCGAAATTCTCTTTAAATAAATTTTCAATACCTCATAGGAAATCCTCTTTCAGGAGGGATCCAAATTCCAAAAAAATCAATTGCCAAGCTCTGGTGCTGAAGAATTTGGATTTACAACACTGTCATTTTGAGTTCCTTACTTATCACGATGATGTACCCAAGCACAAAATCGCTTGTATTCACTTGCATTACTTATATATGTATAGTTATTCTGGCTATGTGGAGCAAACGAAAGTAATCCATTACGCATCAAGTACACCCAGATTAAATTCGTTTGATAAGTAAAGACAAGCCTGTGTTTTACCGTTCCTATGAATTAACGAACATCGAAAACCTTTGTAGTTATATTGATATTAACTAGTAATTTCAAATATACCATCTACATAAAATAAATAATTCAATGTAAATTACAATAGATACTAGATACAGATAAAAAAGCTGCGCTGTGATTGGTCGGATTTAATATATACATATATTTAGAATAAGTTATGACTGAGTGTCTGTGTGATCATAACTGTAGCCTGCAGCTACAAGTTACAAATAAACGGCTTTGGCTACCGGTTGAAGTATTATCATCAGGGTAAAAAATTTAAACTAGCTGGACAATCGTGAATGCCCACATCTTTTTATATGACTAATATTGTTAATGGTTTGTGCGGTAAATTTTTGATAATGAACATGTCAAAATCAACTAACAGTGGACTTATAATATTAATTAGAATAGTATAAGCCGTGTTTTTCTCGCTAGAGCATAGGGCCACCCTATCTCTTCCCGTGGGTGTCGTAACACGCGGCTAAGAGATCGTACTGTTATGTATTAGATAATAAATATACAACCGTACAGTGCACCGTCAACTAAATGATAATTGGCAAGTAGTGGGCGTTTGAGACGACTCTGCCTAAGCCGTCGGGAATATAGGCGTGAAAAACATACACATACATACATACATACTTACGTATGTATCTGAGACTGTATGTACCTATATTCTTATGTCTCTCACACTCAGTTGTGCTATATAAACATGAGGTGACTCTCTCCTCAAAATCCAAAATTATGGTTTTGGTTTTCCTATAAAAGGGTGATCAAGTATTTGTTGTACTGCGTATAATATATATCGATCAAAATGTTCTAGTGTGGCCCAGCAACCCCACGGTCAAAGGGCAGCTCTTAGCGTTGGCCATCATTTCAATCATTAAGAAGTTCGGCGGCGGGCACAAAGCGGTGATTGATGCGCCCGTTTACCGGTCGCGGTGGCACCGACCGGTAAAAAACGCTTAATTAACTCGTTTGGCATCGCCGCTCATTACAATTATTAATCAAACCAAGGCGGGGCGATAGCGCGAGTATGATGTATCGAGCTTTGATTACATTAACGCATTTGGCCAGCAGTAATTAAAACCACGCCGGGATGTCTGCGGACCAGCAGCAAGGAACAAAAGCATGCGCGGTTTAGGCAACGTCAATTAATGCCAAGTATAATGGAACTCGAAGAAAAATGACTTCGCTAATGCAGGTGCTCTGGGGCTTTGCCTACGCCGTTATCACCTGCCTAGAAGTGATACATCTACAATTATTATGCAATTAAGGATAATTTAATTTTTAACATCACATTCTTTCTTGGATTAATATTGTAAACTTAACTAACCCTCTTTATAGAATACCAATTATGATATTAAAAGAACTTGAGAATGACACACAGGCAAAGTTCTCAAATCCATGTGGTAAGATTGTCGAGGAAAAAGCTTAACATGCTTTAATAATGACACCGATGCACTTTTAAAATTTAAAATATTTTTTATGATATTTTTATGACCGCTACTTTGTGGTCAGGAATCGATGATCTCTCTTTTCCAAATGCCCAATGAATGTATAGTTACTTCTCTGTAACATATGTATAAGGGAACCTAGTTGGAACAAGATGTGATCGTGAGTTGTTGTGCATGTAAAGACTGCATATGTGTATATCAATAAACTAATTTACGTTGTAGCAATCTCAGCCATCATGATTTAGTAGTTCTATCGACTATCCGTATAATAGAATTATTCTTGACTGCCGATTTGACATACGATTAGTTAGTTTTTGCATTGATCATGTGATCATGATAATGATCATGACTCTCAGAAACCGGGCGTGAGTAGAATGTAATATGAACAATTAAAATGCACCGTTACGTATTTCTATGCCTGAATCTTTGTCTGTCTTTGATTTTTTTTTTAAATCTTGTGAAATGCTTTACCAGTCTAACGTTTTCTGAAACGAGCCTAATGTGTTTTGGTCGAAAATATATACATATATTTAAGTGACGTAATAACGTCGGTCGCACTGTCCATACTTACAGTATATAAATATCCGCTCGCCCTTTAAATAAATCCTTTTACTTCATTTGAAAGCCCGTTAAAACCATAAAATTTATCAGTGTTCGTTGCTACCCTTCCCCGAACACGTATAA
Organism: Tyria jacobaeae; assembly: GCA_947561695.1. Lineage (NCBI taxonomy): Eukaryota > Metazoa > Arthropoda > Insecta > Lepidoptera > Erebidae > Tyria > Tyria jacobaeae. Next base: position 8,096,648 of record OX387208.1, on the reverse strand, counting down.
AATACAGGTGACAGGAAAATGTTCAACAATATTTTTAATTGAACCCTGCCTGCAATAAAACTAAATATTAAAAGTTATTATATTAACTCCTTTAAACCTAGTTGTGACGTGACGTTGTGATGGACACTAAGGTTTTCTGACAGAATAAATATTTATACATAATTCAGAGCGAATTAATGTTTGGAAGTCCAATACAAAAAGTCCAATACAATCCAATAAAAAAAGATTTAGTGACATCTGGTTGACAATGCCAAAGATTAGCGCGTTTTAACAGACAAACATGATAACTTTACAACTTTATTATATAAGGAAAGACAAGGCTTTTTATCACTTATAAATTGAAAATTTTGCAAAACAAATTTACTAGCACTATCATGTACTCGTGCATATCTAATGAGTTTAATAATTTTTTTTAAGCCAACATTATGTAAGACTATAATAGTAGTTACCTCTTGTAGTTAGATCTTGGTGGCCAGGCCTCCGGTGGGCCCTGGTGGGCGTTAGTGTGATGGCGACGTGCAGATATCTAATCTCACGAGATAACCGAGCCACATAAAATAGGAAACAACGACCTGGACTGACACTACCTAACTGAATCTTCGAAGTATAACAATGTCTGCTGTGAGTAAACTTAAGGGTTATATTTGCAAATAAAACTTCCTTGCAAATTTGATTTAAACATGATATATGTAGATCTGATTAAATAAATGACTTAATAAAAATATCATATGGTATATTGATAAAAATGGTTGACAAGAAGTCTTCCTAAGCGTTGGAAGTATCACCATGCCAAATTTCATTAAAGTCGGTTCAGCCGTTTAGCCGTGAAAAGATAATAGACGTACACAGGATATACATATTATACCTATATCGATCGTAAAAATGTTTAGCTACGACATTCTACGCAGATGCTACGAACATCTATGTGTCGTAACGTATACATAAGTACAGACATTCATATATAGTAAGCATGCTACAAAAGAGGCAAGTAATCATATTAACTTTATATTCTAGAAGTAATTACTAACATTATATATAGAAGTTATTAAAAGAAACACCGAACCGATGTGTGTCAATAGTTTTGTTGATTGATGACACAGTTATTATCTACGTTTTATACATTAGACACGCATATGTATGTAGGTAAATGAGTGTAGCACCTAATAATGGATTTAATGAGCACACTCGACGTCTGACCAATGATTAATTGTTCAATATAAATTGGCAATACAGCAACGAGACGTTCACATAATGGGTAATGCGTGCTTTGTAACTGAGTGGTACTAATTCATTCGCAGGTTTATTATCCAAATGTACACTCGCGTATCCAATGACACATTAAAAATAATCACTTCATTCAGACATCAAATCAGGACATATTTCAGTCATATAATTTAGATTTGAAATATGTCTCCAAAGTATTATAAAACCTATTTCAAAGAATGTTATGGATAAAAATGCAACCCATGCTTTTTTTTAATATTTTAATATATACCTATTATTAATTTGTTATAAAACAAACCTCATTCAGAGAAAACCGGTTATGAAGCAATGCTTGCGTTATGTTTTCCCGAGTGTGAGGTTACTGGAGGCCAAGCTCTCCCTTTCCTTTTTGGGAGGCAGCCATATAAGCCGGCCAAATAAGGAAGCCGGTAACGTCCATGCTTTGACATGGTAGTCACTTACCATCAAGTGACCCATTTGCTGCGAAAAATCCAAACACACAAACATTTAATACACTTGTTCCAATTAAAAAATACAGTCGTTCATGCTACCTTACTCGTTTGAAGTTAGCCATGCAAATATTTTGGACACTCACGAGATGTTAAATATATCAATCATTACGTGAATTTATTATGTGACTTTCACATATCTTAATAGAAACATATGTAGTTACTGCGCAATCTAAATTTTGCCTTGTTATGTACAGAAAAAAAAATCTACGAGTAAGTGATTTAAAGTTATTATAATGTTTGGGACTACTCCAAATATTATAATAAAAATAAAAAAAAAACATATGTATATATCTGAAATACATTTCATGATTCGTAGGTTAAATTGGACAGTTATAGTGCTGTTTAAGCATTCGTTTCCTAAGAATAAAGATGAAGTTCGACTACAAGTGACGCACCCCTGGCCTTGCGACGACTACCGATTAAAATGTTTTTTTTACACTTTAACGATGAGTTTCTAAGTTGTCTTATAATGTTCTTGAAGTTGTGCAAAGAAGTAAGACATTTTATATAATAATACTTTAGTGTTACTGGAATGATTAAAAACTTACACTAATACTTATTTGCGTAGTCTAAAAACATAATAAAAATCAAAAGAACCTACAGCTGCCACATATCGACCACCTAACAAAGGACGCTAATCAAATGTTCAACACGACAGGCGCGTGCGCACCTAACCGCAACCCCATGCGAGCCCTACACCTACACATTAGTATAGAAATATGAACTTTAAACTATAAAGCAATAACGTTAAAATATGTGTATGAGGTATTCACAATTTTCACTTCGTCGTTAGTTAAACGTAGGAACAAAAGACATGACTAAGTCTTTATTTTTAACCACACAACGTGTCAAAAAGCCTGTGGTCTAACGGTAGCAGGTTTCATTTCGAATAAATAATAAAGCTTTATCTTGTATCTAACCTAATCTAGCCATTTAAGCTACAAATTTTTTTAATGTTATTTTTTTTACTTCTCAAATGAATATTTAAATATCAAAAAGTTTTTAATCTATACACACCAACGCTCACGCCTATACCTATCACTGAAGAGGTAAGCAGATGTGAATTAAACACCCATATTTTGCTAATTACAATTTATTTAAGTTTTATACATGCTTAATATATGCTTTAATAGATAGGGTACATATGTAATTAATATTTTGAATGAACATTTTTGTTATTCAATATTAAAAAGTTGATTTTTAAACTAATTACAATATTTTAGGTTTTCCCCAAATCGAAATGTATTATTTTACTTTGTCTGTCAGTAGGTGAATACGTCAGGGGCCAGTACTACACAAGATTGATTAGTATACTGTTCGCATTATCGCATTGTCTGGACTATTCACTAAGGACTTTGGCGGGAAGTCACTGTTTATCCTGTTTACAATGTGGTCATCCAAAAACATAGATGCACTATGCCAGACAACAGAGAAGGCTATAATTCAATAATTTGGTTTTTATCTCCGTATTTAATAGAGTTTTGTAATACCGTGCTTTGCATCATAAAAAATCTAAATACATAGTTGAATAGCAATTATTATTGAGGGCCATTTTTAAACGTTTTTGAGTTATCCCCAATGTATGTATACAAGCAATTACAGTTCATTAATTTGCGTAGAAATGTAGAACCGTATATTTTCTGTGATTACAAGTACATATGTATATACTAGCTACTCCACACTATATTTTACTACTGCCGCTGTGCCATATTTCACCTGTATTAGTTCAAACTTTGTGGTATTATTGAGTAACAAACATCCAACTAAATTTTCACGTTTATAATAGGAGTAAGATTTTCTTTCATTCCTTCAGTTTTTGCTACCATTAAACTTGTAGAGGCAGTTGACATGAATTTTACTGGATTGTCGCTCCCATTGACACTCTTACCTAGTGAGAGCTTAGCACTAGACCTTCACCTAGTGAGATCTTAGTATGTATAAATAAGCTGCAAGGGTATTTTAAATAACCTCGAAGAAGACAAAGAATAAAGAAACAAATGGGAGAATACAAAACGCAAGCAGATGGTGACAGTAATGTAATTCGCCATGTCCTTTATTCGGAGCTGCGTGACATTAGTTAATCTGGACATCGTTAGGCCACAATCAAGTCATTCAGTTCATTACTGTTCTTGCTCGCGCGAACGCCAATCTTCAGGCATGTCGCCGCTCACCACTCTAATCGTTACAGGTATTTGAACAAATATCTCTAAATCTAGACTTTACTGCAGTTAACTGTAATTTTTTTAGTAGTTATTTAATGGAACAAAGAAATTACTGGACTTGGAGTCGAAAGATCCACAAATGACTCTTATTCTTACATGTATCATACTCATTTCTAGATTTTATTTACCTAAAAGATTTAGATGTCCAGCTAACCCTATTATAGGTATTCGTAAACTCATTTTATTATAACATTAATAACATTAGTCTAAACTTGTAATTCATTTAGATGATTTGTATTTAACCAAGTTAACTTAATATATTTATGTGAACTTAATAATTGAGTAGTATTGTCGGTGTTGTAAGCGACAATATTCATTTAGTTTTTGTTAGGGTGCTTACTAAGTCATCACAAAATTAAGTTTTATGCTCTTTGCAATTTTTTCAAAATGAAAATTGATTCGTTTCTCAGCTTTAAGATTGAATGTACTGCACTTAATTCAGATAGCCACAAAAAGTACTCAAGACCAACGACCTGCACAAACATTAGAGCTGTATTGACCCTATTTTTATTAACAAAAAGTTCTAACGATATGAACAATCAGGCTTCGTGGTTGGGGTTGTTTACCTACTTGCGCTGCGTAATGTATATTAGGCACACAAAGAACACCCAGAATTGGGACAACCATTTGTCGATCATACAAACTTTTGTCCGGTGTGGAAATCGAACTCACGATCTCAACCTCAGTATACAGGGTCACCAACCACTGGGGAAGACCAACTCTTTTAACTATATTATTATCTGCACTTTAACTTACTCATTTTTAATGTTACTCTACGTTCGGTTCTTTTCAACTGACTTCAAAAAGGAGAAGGTTCTCAATTCGACTCTATTTTTTTTATTACCTCTACTGCGTGAACCGATTTCAACGATTTTTTCGACTGCGTGAACCGATTTCAACGATTTTTTTTATTTGAATGGTCCCATTTTTTTTTTGCTCCAGTTCTGACAATGGCATCCATGAGAAAACCGTATAAGTCTTAAACTTGCAATAAGACGAATAACTCAGTATAACGAAACGAAAGGATGTACTTCAAGGGTAGTAAGATAAGAGTTTGGTCCAGTTGTGACAATGGCATCCATAGAGAAAATCATATTAGTAGTCTTAAATTTTATGATAGAAGCATTGAAATCGGTTGTCTACTTTATTAAAGTCCGATTATTAAAGTGAATTATCATCGTTAGACTAACTAAAACAATAACAAGACCATACTTGAGTTTACATTAGTTCTGTCGATGCAAAAGTAACTTTTTTTAGCCGAAATTCGAAGTCACTTACAGACTACAGTTCTACACAGGTTTTTTGTCAGAATCCTCTGATTAAGTCTATTTATATGTAGCTATATAGTATATATAACTATGTAGGTTATTTGTTTAGTATGTATACTTCTATATTTTATAATGTTATGATGTTCTTTTTATAAATTCTTTTATTTTATATTATACACCGACCACATACTCTGTATCACCCAAAGGTTGACTGGAGGAAACCGCTTACTGCATTAAGTCCGTCTCACGCAATATATCTCAATAAAGTTTAAAAAAGTAAGTAAAATTAAAATCACATTGCAGTACAAAAATAACAACATTTTTTTAACAGTGATTACTTTAGCAAGTGCGGTCCTCGCCTCACCGCACCACACGCGCAAGTCAAACGAGAAAGTCGAAACGCACCGCACTTGTCAGGAGTTTACCCAAGGCCTGACTTTTAACGACTCACAGGCTGTAGGTACTTGGCACTTGCTGCACTACAGAACTGAAAAGACTAATGGATCAGGGGACTCGCATTGTGTACAGTTTAGTCCCGTCAATGATCAGGTACGCTTAGTCTTTGGTAGTAGTAGAAGTAGATTCTGTTCATGTTATCGAGGTCTTAAACACTACCTATGTAGTCTTCAAGAATAAATCACAACCTCGATTAATAAATAGTGTATTTCACTGTCTCTTATAAATTGTTACAATAACTTCCTAAACGTAGGTGCGACTGCGTGAGCGTCGCTAGCAGTGTTGCCAACTTAACATATAAATAGCCGTCCGCCACAATGTACATATGTATATAGAAGATTATAGAATATCATATTCCAGGAACGAAAAGATTTAAAGGAGCTAATTGAGAATTTCGTGGAAAACCTAAAATGGGAGAACTTGGCTTTGAAGATGCAGATCCCTTGCGCTAGTCTCCATGGGAACAAGAGCCGAGATTATTACCTTGAGAGACTAGAGGGTGATGGCTCCTACAGAACTCTTCAAATGCCTCCTACCACAGGTATGCAGATTTCTGATCGTCTTAAATTGTAGAATATATTATATATGATTTATTTCATAGGTTTTCTGTTTGTGCTAATTCAAAAAGTTTTTTTAAGTGATTGTATTTATTTTGTATGTTCATATATGAGTGATATATCAGAGATTTTGTCTAGCTATGTTACTCAGCATGTTGTAACTCTAAATATTAATTATATTATTAAAGTTCAGATGTTATGCAATATAACAAAAAAAAAACAGATAAATTTAAAATATCGATATGTAGGTACCATAAACACTTTTACTAGCCATTTAAATACTTTTACAATGTAGGTATAGTTTCTAGATTTTAAGTCATTCGATTATTCGATACATACATATGTATGTTCAGCGCAGTCCCGACACACGAATCTACAACGCTATAAAGACTCATTTATTTTAAGATTAAACAAAAAAGGCTTTAGGGCATTAATAATATTGGGTGTATAATGTTCTCTTGTGCTGAAAAGAAGGGCTGATATGCCTATTTAATATAATATTAAGGTTCGAAAATAATTGTTTTATGAAAATCTTTCGCAGCTAAATTGGATTTGTCAGATTTTCACCGTTACCCAATGCGCCTCAAAATTATTGAAGGGCAGTACCTGGGCATGATGGATTGTCACGAGAAGTTCGTTTTCATCTTGGGTAAACAGCCACCAGAAGGCAAAGACATTGAAGAAAGGTTGAAGAAGATGATCGAAGTTTACTGGCCTGAAGAATAACATACAGTTGTTCAGAGAAAACAAGTTTAATAATAATTAAGCTATAACGTTGAGCTATATTATTTCTACTTTTAATTTTGATGAAATCTATTCTAAATTATATTCAACTAATTGGTAACATTAATTTGTTTTAATAGCATAAATATGTTTTTTTTAATAATAACTAATAAAGAGTATATTTATACATTAAACTATGTAAAAAGCTTTAAAAATGACCTATCTTGTTACATAATATCTAAGTCGTAGATACATTCAACATTACGATATGTGTAGAAACATAATATTGCATGTGCAGTCTATAATACAAATAGTAATAATTATAATTGCTATCCTATTTCCGGCAGGTTTACAAAATTAGTATCAAAATAATCACAAGCCCAACCGAGCCATTACTTCAACCCCACGTCACTACGCAACCCCTGCATACTAAAGCACCACTCAAATTAAGTGTGGCTCGATCAACAGTCATTTTCGGTTACAATTAACCACACATTTGAGTGAAAAGTCAACCACCCACTCCAATTGATTTATTGTGTCGTACGAGTTCCGCCATTTTGTGGCGGGAAGTGTAACTACTAACAAATTGTAATTAACTAGAAGTATTAACTGGAAGTGACATTTACTTGGCATACTTAGTAAATTGATTTTTATAATGAAACATTCTGACGGTTTTGGATACATGTTGCAGGTGACACTAAGAAACCATACCAAAAGAGCTGCTATTTAAATCAGTATTTTAGAATTCACGGTTACAAGGCATCAGCCAGTTCGAGTTACATTATGTGCGACCCTAACCAGCTAGAGCTTTTACTTACTCTCCTCAATCCATCCGTATAAGCATTATCACTTCCCTTCCTTTCTATTCTCCCTTTCCATATGCCCCCAATTTTAATATATAGTTCCCAATCTACCCGAATACCACCAATATGCTTAACTCAAGTTATATAAGTTTTTTTATAGTATATTGGGTTAAACGGGCAGACAAGTCACGTGATCGTCCATGAACACTTGCAACTCAAGATTCGCCAGTGCTGTCCGCCTTTAGGGTAGGAGAAAGGTAGGAGCTGAAGGTAAAGGGGTATGGGCCTCCAGTAACTTCACTCACTCGGTCACACGTTTTAACAGCCGGTTTTCTGTGAGGCCGTGGTAATACTCCAGTCGAGCCGGCCCATACGTGCCGAAGCAGGGCTCTCCCAAGTGAAAATAAATTATGCTAAAAATGAGAATGTGGCGGTTAACGAAGCTTCTGCCTGCCGCTTCGAGGACACAGAAGTGATTTCATGAAATTATTTTCTTCATTTAGATATGGGATAAAGGAAGGAGAAGAAAACAGAGGAATATAATTTCCTGGTACTTCCTAGAAATTGACTCCACTACACTATTTCGTTGTGATGATGGTTTGGGTGAAAACCCAGACTCGGGACCTCACTTGTGTGACATTTTATAGTTCACACCATAGTTTGAAAGTTAAGTAAAACATTTTACAAAAAAGGAGTTTCTGTAAAAGTATGTAAACTCGACTAAAACAAAGGCGTGGAAACCTAAAGCTTACCAAAGTTTTATAACATTTATACTGCCAAACGACCTGTTCACCCTAAGGTTGACTGGCTGAGAATGCTTCGGGCATTAAGTCAGCCTTTGTAGAAGTTGTGCATTAAGTTTAAAATAAATATGCATTTAGTACGCTTCTGTATGTTCCAGAGCTTGTCACATCCATGCGACTAGTTTCCGTGTTTTGTGTCGTGTGCCACGAAGGGTGCAACGCTGTTCATTTGTCTAAACGCAGTAGCATTTTGAATTGCCGAGTTGTGCTGTACGCAGGGTGGGAAAGTGTTGCACTTTACAAAAAGTTAAATGGCTCCTCAAGTGTTCAAGTGCTTCTGCCAGTTTTGTTAATTGACGGCCTTTTATTTAATGACGAGTTTTTGAAGATACTTCACAATTTTATATTGGTGTATTCTAAATTGATCTGCAGCTGATAAAAAATATCAAATAATGCCTAACGTTTTTATCAAACAATCTTGATGTTAGCAAGGTAACTGTATTTTTCGGTATATGTGAATTATTCCTCATAAATACCACGACATACAATGTAAGTTAGTAACACACTTTGTAAGTTTAAATTACTCTTTGAGTCATTACATCGCATTCGACATGAAATCCCTGATCGTGTTCGTATTATTAAAAGTTAAAATAGTAACCGCTAAATAAAGCTGATAGGAATCAAAATTGAAGAAATAATAGAGAAAAAAAAACGTAATTTCAGGCTGTTGGCCTAGTATATCGATGGCAAACTTTTTCAATTACCCACTATGAAGGGACATAATTATGGTAACAGCAAAATAATAATTGTAATTACATGTCACCGTACAGTTAGAGTAACTATCGACTACAGCCAAATGAGAAATTAATGTGAATTTTATCCCAAAACAACTGTACAATTCGTGTAATTTATATGAGAGCCTATTACATATCACATATCGTTTGAAACTTGTGTAAGTATATAATAAAAAAGTCGGATACATAAAAATATCGATTAGTGGGACAGACCATTCTAAGCTAATATCATTAAATATAGGCTCCACAGTATAACTCAGTACTAAAGAGATGGTAATGACCATTAGCTATCATGTTATAAATAAAAAGAGGTACCTAGATGGCTTACATGCATGACATTTAGTGATGATTAATGACCCGTAACATATGCTTATTGACATGCTCGGTACAATGGAACGACACAATTTAATTAACTTAGCTTTATATAATTATTTCGAATTGAAAATGTATGTATTTTTATTTTATTTGATATCACCATTTAGCCACAAGAAACATAATTTAAAAATCTATCAGGATGTAGGCTGTTTTTAAAAACCGCACAGCTGCGATTCTGACTAGCGCAACGAGGATTCCGTAAGCAAACAAACTTCTGTGTATCTAATAACAAGATTTTTTTTTTATTTTAAAGTATTTGTATAACCGACTTCACTGTGCTAACATTATTCAAATCGCACCGACCTTGAGTACAATCAATTTAATTTATTATATATTTATTTCTTTTTATCTTTTTTTGCGTAGTAGCACACCCTGAGTGTGCCTAATAACAATGCCTAATACATTGTTTCACTGGTTTAAAAACGTCTTCGCATTATTGCCTTTCTAATGAAACCAGTTAGACATAACATCGGTTGAATGGTTTCAAAGTCCATAACGGATATAGAATTTTAGTGTTTTATATACATATGTATATAGATTTTGATTTTGATGACACTAACTCACACCTGTATCGCCGAAGGAGAAGGCAGAGCCGTAATTAAAACACACATTTTGCCGATTAAACTTTATTCCCATTTTTGTAATAGGGGGCAAGCCTATTGCCGTCAACCGGACACTTTTGGGAGTAAGATGGGAAAATTTGGAGTATATTGATAGGACAGAGAGAATAAAAAGAAAAAGGAAGGGTTATTGCTTATACCGACAGATAGATTAGATAGATAGATAGATAGATAGATAGACAGATAACAACTTTATTTGTACAAAATTGGTACAATTAAAATTATACATAGAAGTTTAACACACATATTGTACAAGGGGCGGCCTTATTGCTAAATTCAATCTCTTCCAGGCAACCTTAGGATGGAACAAAATGGAGAGACTTGATAGTTTGATGTCCATTTTAAAGGAAATCTTACCTAATAAATAAAAATATACAGATATTCTGTAGTCAGTACATTCAGTATGATTACAAAAGATATATTAACAATATAAAAATATACAATACATATATATTTTTTTTTACATAAAAGACAACTCGCGCATTAGGATTAGGATAACACATAGATACAACTACATACGGCATACGGAAAGTATCAAAGTAATGTGATAAAATTAGGTCGATTATAAGTCCGGTTCGCACACTTATAACTCGCTCTAGTTGCGGCCAGGATGTCCAATAAACATACAAATATACATACAATATACATACTTAAATAAAACTCTTTCTTACGCAACTGCGTGTATTTCGAGAATCGATGTTTTCGAAGATTTTTGACCGTTATTTCCGAAAGATAAACTTAACTTTGCATTTCTCCCTCATACATTGACTTAGTTTTTTAACGCAAAATATGTGTTATCGCACAAAAAAAAATGTGACCAAACAATTAAGTTTATAACTTTCCTGTCACACCTTGCTTATTGCTAAATTTCATTATTTTAAGGCAATAGAGAGTTCCCTACAGGTTTTTGTATACCAATGGAATGTATATATTTGTTAAAATTAAAGGCGTTAAAGTTAGTATCTTTTGATTACGTGGACTTAGAAGCTGTATGTACGCATTTAATGTTAATTTCATAGTGATACCTCCACGCGTTCCAGAGAAAAAGACATCTTGACAGGCAGAGAGACGGACCGAGTGATTCTATAAGGGTTTATTTTTTCGTTTTTATGAACGGAGTCCTAAACAAGACATTTAGAGTTTAGAGACCTTTAACAAGATAATCCTGTGAAATGAACAAGTGTTAACTATACATATTGCCACGATTTTCTGACTTAAGGATATAAGTAGAAGTGTTTGTGTTGGGATAGAAGAATTCGCGAGTCGCTTGCCGACTGCGTAAAACCGAAAACACAAATTGTTCGCGATGCAAAATTAATAAATGAACGAGATAGAGAGTCCACTTAAGACTAGTAGTCTCCAGGAAAAATCCGGGGAAATCCATAAGGTTGTTTCAAACTGCCTACTTTTGCAATAATTTTGGTTAAATATTAGGGAATTATGGTAGCTACGCATAATATCAATCAATTATGAAGATTATCAGACATTATACAATTGTAAGAATATACATATAATATAACGAAGCATATTTTTTAATATTACTTGGTTAAACGGGGCCATGCTTAACGTCCACGTGGCACACACCTGCGAATAAAGAGCTGATGCGTAGATGAAAAGCTAATATAATCTTTTTAAAAGTTAACAATATCAAATCAATAAGGCAAAGATAGCACAAATGCAAGGCACAGTGGATTGCAAACCACATTAAACTCATGGCACGCAGTGTCGGAGACGTGATTGAACCTCCGTTTACCACGATACACTACCCTGTAATTAGGTACTACCTACTACATATACATCGCATGTTAATTGTTGGGAAAATTCGGAGCAAACGTAACGAACGAGGGTGACTTTCTGACTTGTGGGAACTCGCCTATTGCCAATTAAATTGGACAACTGTTTAATTATATCTGTGTCTCTTTCTACTGATACCTGTACACCTAATTGGAGGGCAATGTAACTGTCACTCGCTAGTTCCTAATTAACGATACTTATCTACAAATTAAAAGCTTTTTTCGTCTTTGTGTGATTTAACAAGTTGAAATTAAATGTTACTTATAAGGAGTGATTTTCTGTAATTAAAAGCTGTTAAAAGTTAAGGTACGTATTAGTACAATTTAATGAGGTTAGATTACTAAAACAGATGTTTGAAGTAGGTAGATTTAGGCGGGTGGCTCTCAGTGGAGTATAATAGGGCTACACCATCTCTTCCCGCCTGTGTCGTAAATCGTGACTAAAGGATCGAACTATTATCTATAAGACAAAATACATACAATAGCAATAGGTTGCAATAGGTTTGCCCTCTTGCCTCTCTGCATTGTTTTGGGACGCCTCTCCCTACCCCGCAGGGGAATGGGCGTCCGGAACAGCAGATCATATTTAAGATAAGTTGATAATGTTCTCGCTACAACTTATCCTAAATTTGACAAAACAAATTGAAAAAAAAAACATACCATATATCGTGAGATAAATAGATAAAAGGTACTTTATTTGTACACTATTTTACAGTATCTCGAGGTATCACATAAGTACATCAGAAAGATAATGTATGAAGGGCCTTATTGTTAAATGCAATGTAAATGTTGCGGAGATAGTTGTATGTAGTTTAAGTTGCATTTCTATTTGAAAAATACTAATAATAAACATAGTGCTTTATAGTCTTATAGGCCGCTTTACTATAGGCTTATACGGGATAAGAACACAGCTACCAGGAGCCCCTTGTTGATAATATTGATTTAGCCATCCTCTTGCAAGTGTAGTTTAGTACCAAAATTATTGTAACACTTTGTATAAATCTCTTATCACTTGTTATAAATGTTTAGGGTTATTAAATGAGGTATAATTGTGAACAACATGAACCTCACAAACGGTTTGTATTGTTATGCAAAGCTCCTGCACTATAACAGCGTTTAGCGCTGCGAGTAAGCTCTTCGGATTTGCATTACTAATCGGCTGGTCAGTTACACCGCACGCTACGATAAGGGAAATATGCTGCGAAATGATTTATATATTACGTTGTAGGTAGATGTTAAAACATTTATCAGATCCGAATGAATCGCTTGAGTTATTTATAATATGAAATGCCAATCAACAATGTTAAACAAAAGTAAGATAATGTTCTTGCTTAGGTACCTCAGGGACAGTGTAATATGACTGACTAGAATACCTCCACAAGTTGTGCGGTAGGTAATTAAGGCAGACGGCAAGTTTTGAATGACACTTCACTACGTGTGTACCTGACTAATGATTAATAAAACACCAGAAAGGTCATAATTTTATGAAACTCTGTTTTAAAGTCCCGTTCTTCAAAAAGAAGAAAAGCCTTACAGGATTCCCTTGTTGTATGGGTATATCAAGGTGAAATGAGAACATATAATAATAAATTATTATATGTTCTCGTTCCCCTGAAGCTGTAAAGAAATTAAACTTATATCGTCAACGCAATCAAAAGATAAGGCTTTTTAAGTCTTACATATTTTGAGCATTTCGTACATTTAAGTACAATATTAACAATGTAACACTTATAACAAGGTTTCAATATAAGACCGACCGATTCTAATGATAGCTGCGGCAATCATCATCAAACGACTACTGACTACGACAATTTTCCCTCTAATTTTGGTTAGTAATAGCATATGAATTACAATCCATCGCGTAACAAACCGAAACTAAGTGCAACCGAATATTTCCGTTGGTCTCGTCTCCGCGGCCATTACGCCGAGACGCGACGCCCCGATACAATTACGGGCCACTGAATTATTTGATAGGGAAAATGATTGATACAACAATCACACGTAATCAGAATCGTGTCGGTGCGATTAGGCCCCCGTGAGCCGCGACACAGGGCGCCGCCACGCCGTACAATCCGACAATTGCTTACCGACGATTTAATCAAGTCCCCAGTTCCTAATGGCGTTCCCTCTTCATTAAATTGTAATAATGGACACTGTTTTTGTCTTTGCGGTGTATATTGGGCGTGGCCGTAACTTAATTCATGTAATGATCTATACTTGCACCGCGAACCTAATGTTCTTTAAGACAATACTATAATTATACATATACTGTTAAGTACCTGAGAGACTAAAGGTTTCTACAGTTAGTAGGCAAGGACCAAGCAGGATCAAGCAGCTGCCTATAAATATATAAACCTGAATCATAACTTTTATCAAAGTTAAGTTTCTCGATGTTTATTTTATCTAGAAGAACTAGCTTGTAGTAGACAACATTTTCACGTACTTAAACGAGCCGCTTGTCACGCCATTCTACAATTAGCAAGAACAGTAACTTTGCCGAGACCCCTAAAAATAAACTTTGCTTTACGTAGGTACTCCCTGTCTAGAAATAGTTTTCCTCCCTCCCCCCCTCCTCCCCCCAGAAGGTTATCTGCTAGGCTAAGCTAGGCTGCATCGCTGCGAACGTTATACTGAGGAACCGGAGAATACACAAAAACAGCATAAGGTAACTTTGAATAGAAAAATGTTTTATAACAAAAGTTGTTTTAAGGGTACATTTTATTGCAATAAAATGAGTGATATGCCTATATTTAATGCGTGGACCCAAGAGAACGTAGCCACGGTAGGCAGCGAAGTGCCTCAGATATCAAAAAAATATTTGAACGATCTCTATTTATTTCGTATATAGATTCACATTAAAATAGATATACGATGATATTTTTATAAGAAAATGAGTTTCATAATTCTCAAGTTTCTGCAGATTTTACATAGGCCCCCGTCAATAAATTTGAATTAACTAACAAAAATATTGGTGAAATGGTGATGATTAATTTCTTGTGGGTATATGTATGACTATTGACAGTCAGTCTATCATTAAAATGACATGATTTTTAATGTCAATAACCTATAGATACCTATAATAAATTCCCCGCATGTCCATAGAACAAGTAAATAATGTGAAAGTGCAATAATACGTACTGTTCAGAACCTATTACCTACCTACCGTATTTATCAATATATAGCAAGTACGTACGTAAGTATAGCAAGTATTAAATACGGACAACATACAAACTTGAATGAACTTGAAAACAAAATACAAACTGATAAGAACGCTCCAACCAATTTCCCTGGTACTGCACCCGAAGCAAAGCAACCTCGGGAAAAAAGATTAATGGTTTTAGTAAGCGATGTTTATTTATACATTCCGATCAGTATAGATATCATAGTATACCTATGAATTTAAATCAACCCTTTGAATTAACTTTGTCAATAGCGAATAAATTAGAAATGTTTCATGAGCGCAATATCAATCAGAAAAAAAAAACAAGTTTTATTATTTTATTTACACATTTATTACATTTGCATACAACAGTATACAAGAACAAACAGGTCTAGAATAATCTTTTACATTTACATATATACACGAAGTGTCCTGGCGCGTGACCACGAGGCAAAAGGAATGTATGAAACCTAGAGTCAATTCCTAGACAAGACTCGTAATGGATTGGTAGAAACTCGTAACAATTTATATATGTATAATAAAAAAAAGCTTGACTAGTATTAAGGCACGTACGGACATAAGAATATAATAGTTTTAACCATAAATAATTAAATTGGGGAAAGATGCACGCACGCCGCCACGCTCGCTTACCAGGGCTCAATACTAAATGCCACAATGACACGACTAATGCGAAACAGTATGTATATAAAGAGAATCTACTTGAAGGTGCCGCGGAAATTAGCCTCTTCTATCACAAATATTCCAATATCTATATAATATCAATCGACGTTCGGACAGCTCATTAAAAATACTTCTATAAATATTCAAGTAAGCACTCAAAATACAGAATAGAAACAAAATTATTTATTACACGTGCAAGTGATTGATACAAATTATTGTCTAATACGATAAGTTTTTACCTGTTTCCAGCTACATGAAAGGAGAATATATAATTTGTGCTGATTGCACAGAGCAAAGTATGTGCAAGCAGAAAACTAGCCGTCGATCAGCAGTTATTATTGAAGCATTTACTATGTAGTTGTACTCTATTAGTTCTTTGTGCAAATTGATATTGAATCGTACAAGTATCACTAGCACTACAGATTGAGTTTATTTAACATTCTTTATCCACAAAACTCCTTTCGATCGGTAGACTGTTTCTGCACTTGGAAGAAGATAGTATATGTTTGTGCTTGTTTATTGTCAAATTACCTGTATATTAAAGGTATATTATCAGATTACATTGGGATGTCAATTCATCTTAGGTAACAGTGTCAACCTACAGCTAATGGAACCTGGAGGAAGAAAAGTATTTAATGTCTCTCTAATTAAACTTTTACGAAGGATATGTTAGCATTCATTTTTATTTATTCTTCTGGGTGGGACCTTTTGGAACGAAATAAGATTTAGTATCCTGAATTATGCGATTGGTCATCTCATAATACAAATATTTAGTACATATTTGATTTTTGTTTTCTTTTGTTCGTTCAATCTGTCCATATATTGACTATGGATCCGAAAGAAAAAGTCATAGGCCTGTATACAAACTGGCACATACACTACAAAAACCATTGTCAGAAAATTTCACGATCAAAACCACACGAGCAGATATCATAACATATGGATTAGAGAACATTATATGAATAATAAAACAGTATCGATGTAATAACAATAGTGCTACTTGTGTAGACATAATAGTACATCTTTAAAATCACAGGTTAGTGAGCTCCTGACACCTATGTGATTTAATCAAAACGTTATATTATAAACAGCATATCAGAAAGCTGTGGTCATATTTTACTGTCGTATATAGTAGATCCCGTGAGTAACGTAAGCGCTAACAGTTTTAGAAAAAGCCGTGATTTTTATACAGAAATCCAACTTTGAAACTGACAATTTATTCTTAAAATTGCTGACATGAATGAATCTATAAGTATTTAATACCAAGGATGTTGGTACACACGGATTTTTCCAAAAACGTTTACATAAAAAAAATATAATCTTTAAAAATTACAAGAAAAATAATAGGTAAAAATATTTAGTTTTTTATCATCTTCAAAATGCATTTTTCCAAGCTTAATCAACTATTGATTGGCTACATATAACGCTCCTAAAATTTGACCACACCTTTCTAAAACATTCTGTATTCTGCATTTTAACATAGTATTTTGCCTCAAAATAGACACTTACATTTTAAGTCAAAATTTGTTTATTAAATACATTGTTTCTCTGAAAGGACTTCTCATAAATACATAATTGTCCGTTAATTAAGGTATTGTATCGTTGTTAAATGTAACTTTGATTATGTTTAAATAAATAATTGTCCAAATTACATCCGACTCATAGTCAGTAGTCAATGCTAAGCATTATATAATTAAAAGCGATATAGGTACATAGTAGGAAACATATTTACAATGACGCTTGAATCACAAGATGGCGACGACAATGAGGCGCGTTCAAAATGGGCGTCCGTTCTGAGGTCGCTCAGGCAGCTTCGGCGGCATGTTGGAGCCCGGACGACTATCAACATAAAAACATTTTAATTTATAATAAACTGTCTAATAGAATAAAAACAACATCATGATCATATTTACAGTGACAACTAGATACTGTTATATACAATGGTTTCAGAAAAGAAATGTAGGTAATAAAATACAAGTTCAATTAGTACGCAATAAAATTTTAAAGCAAAGAAAATCATCAAAATATAACGCACGATCATGCAAACCTGCAAGTAATCTGTGGAAAAAACGTCCTATTTAATGACTTTATTTGTAATAGATGTTGTATATATAAACATGCAACCTACAGTCTCATAATGAATTGAGCAATGCCTAACATGTACATATATACCTACCACCTATTAAAAATTATACAATACTAATATACTTACAAATCTTCTATTCATGCAAAATGATCTCAAAGTAGGACATGCACTTCTCGACTAGTTTATGAGCCCATATTTCAATTAGAATATATCATTTAAGCTTTTAGTATACACCTTAAAACTATTTATGAGACGAGGCGAGAGCCACGTTTTAGTTTTCCACATAAGACTTGAGAGATATTCTTATTGAAACTTACTTCTCACATTATACAAACTCAGCTTACCTAATAATAAATCCTGCTGATAGTAGTACTCTACATATAATCCAAGACTGTTAGTATCATTATGAAGCCAATTGGCATTACGTTTTGCAATAATACTGGAATAAATCAAACGTCTTTTATACACATATAGCATTTAATTACTCTATTTATACAGCATAAGATTAACAATATTCATAAACTATATCAAATCCAACAATCACTGCCTATACCTTTTTCGATGGTACTAATGCTATTAACAAGATAGAGAGAGAGCAAAACATTAAATGATGTATTACTTTTGTAAATATTCAGCTAATAGTTGATAGAGCGATGAAACACTCTATTACGTGTAGGATGGGAACTCGGACAGCTGACGTGTCGTCGCCGTCAGCCATCTGTGGGAGGCGACATCACGATGTTCATCTTGTCTCTGCTCCCTGACCATAACTATACACTTCCGATGGTATACCAACTCTGTAGTCATAGCTGATGTCGCTTCTTTAGGAATCGATGTCACATCAACATCTTGTAGATTATGAATAGTGGATACAAGATACCAAGATTAAGATATCGACAAGCTTTACGTAATATTTTCAATAATATATCATATTGTATCACCATCAATAAAGTGATCTAATAATTGACCAAAGTTATTGCTAACAGCAACAACACACGAGACAACCGCTTTGGTCTTATTCATTATAAGTACAATTAATTTTACATACAAATTAGCACATTGATATCTCGTTATGAATTCATAAGTTACTTGTCACCATTGTTCTCTAACACATCAACAAACTAGCTGGGTACAGTTTATAGTAAATGCATAAATGTTAAATACGCATTACGGCTACTGAAGACGGAAAGAGTGTCTCAAGTTCTAACCTACTGTAACACTTAGACGCTGACGTGAGTACATGTCGCAACGACTGCAGCTACGTAACTATTTCTACGCAATGTGTGCGCGTCAACTCCAGCAAATAACCTCCGTGTCTTTACTTCGTGTCAAACAGCTCTAGCACATTACAAATAATATGATATGCTCTTAGGCCCTATTGTATCGACCGCGGAAACTCGTAATGCCCTCTGTGAAGCAACTCAACTACGTACTTCCAATATACACCTATATTAAGCCACTGAATGTAACATTTACAATTAACCAAAACTAATTATAATAATTTAAAGTAATAAGTAAGCGCCTGCATATTTCATTTTATATAATATGCATAACACGATGAAGCGCTCTGGTACAATATTCGTTTAATACTGTTTATTAACTTTAGTAGTAAGTAGTTACAAATATTATATTTGACGCTATACACAAGTTCGTAGGTTTTATGTGAGAACGTCCGGCCCTACGCTATAAATACAATCTAATTCCATTAAATAACGATGTAGGTAGGTAGGTTACTATGTAGTACGAACATAACGGTGGATACAAACTTGAGCAAGGTGTCCAATACCAAGTCTCAGTCCTCTGGGCCACAGTTTGAGAGGAATTCCCTTAAAGAAAGTGAAATCATTGGAATGTATACAGAATACCTACTCCACATTACTGATAACAATATATGTATACCTATTATATTTAGATAAATGTTCATTACGAATACATTAGTGTTGCATGTGATCTTCGTGACTTTTATATTGTGATGTTTGGGTCTAATTTTAATATCATTTTAAACTATAAAACACACATACATACATATACGAAAACAGAGAATTACTAACATACACTGAATAGTATTTTTAACCTACGGTAACGTTGGATAGTTATCACAAGCGTTGACGATTTGCAACGGGTGCAACGATGCACAAACACACAATTGTAGCACATTACAATTACACTAATATTGATCAGTCCCTCTCTGGAAAATTTAGTTGACGTTAAAACGATACAAGCTGTTAAAGTGTTTTCAAAGTTTGGGCATAGTCAGTTTTAAAAAACACAACAAAAGCAACACAAATATCTTGTCTTTAAAACATCGCTTTATATAATAAGAAATTACTAGTTTGTGTTGATCATCGTAATAGTAGACCTTTTCCTTGTTTACAAAAAGTGTTTCGTGAAACAGAAAATATGGAAAACCTGCTCAGTTATAATTAGGTTCTAGAAAGCGATGTCTTAAAATTAACATGTTATTAATTGAGTGCGAATTCAACTTTGCACATAATTTAATAGGTCAGGTAAACAGGGTCTTCAAAGCAAACCCTTTTTTCAACAACCGTGGTCACTTCCAGCTAAATATAGTTTTTCATAAGTAAGAAATATTACTTTATTACACAATGAGCTAGCAATCATATCAGGACTTAAGTGGCCGGCCGTGAAAATCAATCATAAATCAAAATCACGAATCATTACTAAAATGACATTACTGGATATGTCAATTTGAGAATAGCACAATGGTAGCGTAAAGGAATCATAAAGCGTAGTGGTTTTCATTTTTTTTTAAATCAATAGCGTTTGAATTTGAATTAAAAAGTAATATTGCACTTTAAAAATATAGAAAAAAAGTACGTCGTTTACACGAATAACTTTAGAAAGAAAGGATCATACGTGTAACAATCGACGCAATAGAAATTTGCGATATGACTAATAACACCACTGTGTCTTCAATGCAGTAAATTTCACAGTAATTTTCTTTGAGACTCATTAAGTTTTAAACCTACATTGCTACTAATCGAACACAACAGACAACTTTGACATGAGCAGTCAAGTACACTTCATTTTTAGTGCAATTTTATAAAATCTACCACTCTATACTTTAATAACTCTTCGTACATTCGAAGTGACGACGTTTGGTAAGCACATATATCGTACACAAAGCCGTGTTTTGCGACGTTGTGGTAACACTTGTTTACTTGAATCGTGCAAATGCTGAGCTGAGTTCGTTGATGGCGGCGTTGGTGACAGCCTGGCCAACTGCCTGGTTAACCTGCTGGCGCATGTGCGGGGGCATCTGGTTCATCGCGCTCGCTAGCGCCGGCCCGCTCCCTCCACCCGGCCTCCTATTTATTGTATCGTTCTTACATCTTTACAACGTTACTAAACAAACATGCATAATATGTGGAAAGAAATATACGGAGTGATACGCGAAATAAACTACGTGGGATATAATTGTTTTTGGAGAGAAATAATTCTAGATACCACTAAGGTATACTATACTCTATAACAGCTGCGAACTACCTCCGATAACATGGCTACAGAACTGGCACTAATTAAAAACTCACTTTGTATATGGGATTTCGGTGTACCACTGAGGTGTAAAACCCTTGAGTATTTGAGTAGGTGATTTAATGATTATGTACTTCAACGAATTTAGCGTGAGAACGCATAAACAAAAATCTATAAATATGAATAACAGGAGGACTCCTTTCTCCGGTGCTAATTTTTGATGCTTTTAATACGTACAAGCCTTCCCCAAAACCAACAAGATTCTTTCTTTGAAATTGCATAAAGATAGTCGTTATTATTAAAGACGTACACCTTGTTAGTACTAGAGACACAAAAAAGCAATAAGAAAGATGAGCAGACATTACGTTACAGATAAATACTCTCACAGCTTCTCTGTAAGACACTTCGCGAGTAATGTAACCGCCATAATAATGTTTGCATATAATAAAATGAGGAAGGTGCTAAATATAATATAGATATACTAATAAAAACTCTTACAGGGCAACTGTGAAAATAATTAACATTCACGTCCGTTTAACTTACGACAAAAATAACAGCTAAATATATACACACAATATCTAACATATTTCTGGTGGAACATTTACACACTTTCTACGTGTTATTTGTTTGTTTAAAATAATTTAAAATTCATTGATAAGATGTAACAATAAACATATATAATTATCAAACAAATAAGGTTATTGAAAAACATCTGACAATTTATGAAACTCACGAAGGTCACACATAATTTAGTGAAAGTATAAGTAATCATGCAGTGCTTTAGAACAATAAATTATTTGAACTAAAATAAATTGATCACGCAAAAATTGGCTTGTCAATTACACCCATAGTCCATAAGTTATCAAGATCTCGAATACTGTGAATTTATATGACGTAGCGTGTTAGCTGATCCTCTTCACATATAATATAAAAGGTGACCAGTATTATGAAGAAGATTAATAGAATATGAACACGTATCGGTCTGCAGGCAGCGTAATGTTCGATGATTACACACACAACCAGTTACATCAAAAATACAGCTTCAACTTTTTTACTCAGTGTAGAATAGAAATATGTCTAAGTAAATACATTTAACGTATATAAAATAGCTTTCGTTTAATGAGAGCTGCCGGCAGACGATACATACGCAGACTGTATATTTTTAATATGTAATCTACCAAAAGGTTATATTAAATTCAACTATTATATTAATAACTTTATGGAAGCAACATTTCTTTCAGACGTATCATAAGTATTCACCATTTACATGACTAATAATAATTTCGTATATAACATATGTATAGATAATATATTTATAAATTTGTCCACATTTGTTAACTTAATACCATCGTGTAACACTCAGAAGAACAAACGGCTTAGTGGAGACACAAACCGTAACATAATTTAATGTTGGTTACAAGGAAGTTTGTTAAAATAAAGCTATCTATCAGTACCGCAAACAATGCGTAATAAGTTAACAACTTAGTGGTAGTTAGTGCCTTACGTTATAACGTAACTTATGTTAGGGGGTTAGTGCGCTCGCCGGCCCGCTTAGCGCCGCCTGCGAACATAACCACACACTCAGCCACCAATTCTACAAGAATGTCTGTTATTCACATATTATTAATTACAAATTAAGTGGGGCACTACCACAAACATACATGTCTAAGACAATCTGTTGAAATGTTAATATAACGAAATAGAATATGGTAAGATTAAATAAATATACATATATATATTATAACCTGATATTCCTTTGTCAATATTTCGAAAATAATATATATTTAGAATTATTCAATACACATATTAGACAAAGCATAATAAATATAATACTTTAATTGCAAATTATGGCTGTTACATCACCCACACAAATGCTTAAAAAAGTTCTAAAGCAAAAGCTCTCACACCGAGTATATAATCAATCACGGCGAGCGAAAGGACGCCAAATCCAATTGACTTTAAAGTTCGACCACAATCAACTATAATTTGACAGAGAAGTCGCTATGTTATCCTGTTACTCAATGCATAATCATTATACCTACTATTACATATTTATACAGCGTGTAAATGACAGCATTCCGAATTTAACGTACGTCCAACGTATTTCTGTCGATATACATACATATACCACGATACAAGTCAGTTCATTATAATAATAGAAGATTTATAGCAATTGTTTTATTTTGTACTACGCAATGTATATCTACTTTATGGGGCGGTTGCTGAAGGTGGCCGAAGAAGTAATGTTAGTTGTTATAAAGACTAGCGGGTTGCATGAAATGAGTTAATGTTGTTTGTATTGTTTACGTTGAAGTTTTTAGAGGGGAAATTTGAAATATATCCAAATATTCGAACAACCAACCGACTAAATGTTTTTTTTTTTTTGTTTTTGGTATGCTGTCTCTTATACGCTGTAATATATAACGAAAGTGTCCTGTTATTTGTTTAAACTATTGATGGAATTCGTCAACAATGATACACTATGTATTCATTGCATCAGTCTTTCATTGCAGTCATATCTACATATTTACTTCTGCTTGCTTTATAAAAACAGGTGTTCCTTTACCGAACATGTCTAACCTTCTCACACTGAGATCACAAATACCTTTATTGTCAAAAAAGAAAACTTCACTTTCTGTAATAACAAACAGATAATTGCATAAAATACTGTGGTGTTATATCTAAATATAACTAAAAATGTAAGCTTTATTTACATTTTTAGATAAAATAGAGGAAAAGATGTATTTTTCCACAAGCTATTTTATTATATTTTATTCAAATAAAACTCAAAAAAGATTAATGCAAAAATCTACCTTTCTTAAAATATTATTGGAATTTAAATATTATTTCTTAAGTCTTCATTCAATGTACTCATACATAATTTACAAAAATATTATGTAACTAATATGTAAGTGTCTCTTTTGATAATAAAGGTATTGTATAAGTAGGTAGATGGTATTCTTGGACACGTGTGTGTTAGTGTGTTTACTCACGTGGGTATCAGTGGTGCGGGCAAGCCCGGCTGTGGCGCGGGGCGTGCGGAGGGCGGGGGAGGGGCAGCGCCCCCGGGGCGCGAGGGCAGCGGCGGCGCCGGCCGACCCGCGCCACCACCCGGAGGGGGCGGAGCTCCCCGGCTTCCCAGCGAACCTAAATACACATTAACCTATATTACTTTTATCCATCAACATATAAATGACATCTCAACAAAACGCCGAATGATAGAAGAGAATACAATAAAAAGTTGAATGTAGGTTTTAATATCATATTGTTATTAGTAAGACTCCACTGTCCGTCTGTCTGTCTGCCCGTTTATCACCAGGCTGTATCTCGTGAACGGTAATAGTTAGACTGTTGAAATTTTCACAGATGATGTATTTCTGTTGCCGCTATAACAACTAATACTAAAAAACATATAACAAACGTGATTTTTTTGCCATTTTTATAGATAATGGTACCGAACCCTTGGTACGCGAGTCCAACTCGCACTTGGCCGGTTTTTATATTCAAATTTTACTTAGTTTTATATAGTAGAAATATAAATTTACTATCGCCGGTGAGGGCGTAATTATTGCATCCGATTTTTTTAACGTGTGGAAACCCCCCGAGTACCACCTCATATATTTTTTTTTTTTTATAAAAGACAACTCCCGCACTAGGATTAATTCCTGTGTCGCGGGGGACTTTACAAACATTCAAACAACGGACACAAAGAACACCCAGACTCAGAACAACAATTCGAGGATTACACAAAGTGTTGTCCCGTGCGGGGATCGAACCCACAACACTCGGCGCGGCAGTATAGTGGCGAGGTGACCACTTAAACCGCTACGCCATCCGTGCAGTCATAGAGTAAAACTCGTCAAACTGTAACCACATCGTGTTCCAACACGGCTGTCTATGGCCGGGGGTTAACGTATAGGCTAGAAAGGATCTCTCTCGACCCCCGACAGACGTCACTATCTGTTTAAAAAATAGGTGGTCTCGAAACTGATTGGGAGTTTGCTTCCCAATCCCAGCTCGTACCCAATCCAAGGTCGTTGTGACCCCTAGTTTTATTAAAATTAATAACATGTCATCATGTAAGAAAACAATAAAATGTATATTGTGTAAATAAACGATTATTATCATTTTATTGATCGACATCTAATATTAAGAGCTAATCTAATTGATTTACATAACACAGTATATTTCTGAAATCGCCGCTACCCGCACAAACAACATCTAAGAATAAAAATAATTATCTGCGAATTATAGGTATGACACGTAGACCAAAATACTATAAAAAAATACAAAATTAAACATGACTGTTTCGTTTTCTTGTGAATATATGCCCACTTCAGTTATTTTCGTTTCATTGCTACACATAAATGAGTAAATAATAAATCAATCACAAAATTGAGAAAGCGGATCAGTATTTGTGTATACACTGACCTTGCTGCGCCGGTACAGCCCTCCTGGGTCCTCCAGGCGAGGGCGGGCTGAGACGTGGGTTGGAGTCGAGGCGGCTCTCGAGCCAGTCGTTCTTAACTGGTGGCGGCACTGGCGTGCTCACCGTGGCCATAGACACATCGCCGATAATGTGCAGCGCCTCTTTACAAGCGTGATACATGCGCAACATCTCTTCGCGTTTCAAAGCTTCTTCAGGCGATTCTTCCATCATTTGAGACTAGAATAAAATTAAATAATTCATAATGTAGTCATAACTTAACTATATTTATATATTTTTTTTTAAATTTACTAAAGGGTGAGCATAGTATCATAGACTTTCTGAAGCTCATAAACATCAGTTTTAAGGCTTTTAAGTAAACTTTTATATACAAATCAATCATATTATGTTACGTTTGTTCGTATTTTCAACCGATTTCAAAAAATGAGGAGGTTCTCTATTCGAGTGTCTTGTTTTTTTCTTTTTATTTTTGTTACCGCAGAACTTTAGACTGGGGAACCGATTTTTATGATTTTTTTTAAATTTAAAAGCTGGTACTTTCAGTGTGGTCCCATTTGAGTTGGTCATGTGCTGACAATGGCATCCATGAGAAAGGCATATAAGTCTTAAATTTTAAGATAGACGCATTGAAGTCGGTTGTCTACTGTTTTAAAGTGACTGATATGCGCTACTGTATCAATTATCCGATCATCATAAAGTTTAGCTAAGTATGCAATATCTATCATAAGAAAAGAAAAGGATAAAGGATTGTATCTTTAAACCAGAAAATGATACCAAATAGGGATTAATTAATTTTGTGTATATAGTATGTATAATTTAAAGAACAATTTAACTGTTCGACGAATTGTCAATTGCTAATTTATTTCGTAAAAAATATATATTCTTCACCTGATCACCAGAGGCGTAAAGATGCGCAAGCAACTCTCCGTTGATGAAGTCCTTGGCGTTATTAATGATCATCATCATAATGGTCTTGGGCACGAGGTCACGTGTGGTCTTGGTCACGATGCGCATGTACGAGTCCACCAAGTTTCGGATTGTCTCCACCTGCCGCTCTAGCTGCGGGTCCATACTGCTTGTGCCTGAATTGTCCGAACTCTGCAAATACAATGTTGAAATATATTTTATCTTATGCAAATATATATTTTGTTCATCATTAGGTTTACAATTATTACCTCTGAATTTATAACTACAATATATTATTATTTAATTTGAACACATACAATATGTACATAAATATGACCCTTATAAACCAATAACAAATGTTTACTCATCATTTTGTAACCCTAGACACCAAATCTATATTTTAGTGTTCTAAATTTTTGGAAAAAGATACCATCGCAAAATATCTACGTTCCTTGTTAGTTATAGGAATTAAGAAATTGGTTGTACATTAAAAAGGACGTAATATACATATTACGAATTTAATACATCAAATTGTTGTTACATCACTGTTTCTTTACTAGCAATTCACATAGGCCTGATTAAAACAAAAATGTGCATTATGGTCACTATCATTGAAAACTACGCTGTCTTTTGATAAAACTAGCTATTTTGCTCGTTACATCTACCAGCAAGCAAAACATCAGGATCAAATGTAGCATTTTTAGCATTAACTGTAAACAACTTTTTCAATCTAACGAACCACGTCAATCATTCAAAAAAGCATGCGTGTTATTAGACAATTATGAAAAAAATCAAGCCTCTAGTTAAATTAAAAAGCACTATAGAAAGTTTTCTATATACCTATCTACCTGCCTACCTACGTTTCGTATCCAAATTTGGTTTAATGTTGTGATATAAGGAGAAATATTTAGCTCACTTTAGGAAATAACTATAGCATATTAAAAATAAAGGTACAAACTACAAATTATAATGATTATTATACAACTGTACTACACTTTCATCTACATTCATTCATCTACAAAAACTACTTGTCTGTAACCAAACTCGTTATTATCGCTCAATATTGTTTAATGTTTTGCATTCTATATATCATTATAGAATCTAAGAGAGATTATTTTTAACCTTATATAAACGAAAGTTTTTTCTGTTTTTTTTAGATTGTAATATCAATTGTTAATATTACCGTGATGACTAACGTTTTTAACGCACAAAATATATATATTATAATAATTATATATATATTAAGTCTTCCGGTTAGTTTTGAGGGATTTATTAAAAATTAAATACTTTTGTAGTATAAAAAAGATAATTTATATTTTAATCAAAATATGCTCCATTACAACCTTTTGCCATTTTTCGGTAAACAAATGGATTCCATCATAAATAAACTGATCATCTTTTGAAGTGATCCATTCATTGATCCATTTCTGATACATTCGTAAGATTTGAAATGATGATCTGCAAGGCTGTGTTGCATAGCTCAAAATAGTTAGTAATCAGAAGGAGCACAATCTGGTGAATATGCAAGATACGGTAACACTTCCCACTGAAGATCTGAAAGTGTATCTCTTACAGCTTTTGCGATGTGTGGGCGAGCATTGTCAAGCAGTAAATGACCTTTTGTTTTCTATGTGCAATTCTTGGACGTTTTTGGTTCAACGCATGACTCAATTCGATTAATTGATGTTGATAACGCTCAGCTTGTGATAGTTTAATTTGGTTTTAACAATTCATAATAAATAACCCCTTTCATATCCCAAATGCATAGCAATACCTTATTTTGAATGTTACGCTTCGGAGTCGATGTGGACGGTTGACCAGGATCTACCTACCATGATTTCCTACGTTTTGGATTATCATAGTCCATTCCAGTAGATCCATTTTCATCGCCAGTAACGATTTAATACAAAAAAGATTTTTTTTTTGTGACGAGACAGTAGTGAAGCACAAATGGCTACTCGACTTTGCATCGCTAATTCTGATAAAACATGTGGAACCTATTTTCCTTGATTTTAAATTTTGCCCATTGCGTGTAAACGATCAGAAATTGTTGATTTACCTACATTTAATTCTTCAGCCAACTTTTATAGTTGGCGGACAGGGTTTTCGTCCAATAACGCCTGCAATTCACCGTCTTCAAACTTTTTTGGTTTTCCATTACGTTCCTCTAAATCAAAATTATCACTTTCAAATCATCGAAACCAGTATTCACATGTTTTAACAGATGGTACAGATTCATGATACGTATCTACAATAAGTCTGTGAGCTTCTCTGCTGCTGTTTTTCTTGAATCGAAAAATTATAGTAGTAAATGACGAAAATGATATTTATCGTGTTCCATATTTAATCACACTAAAAATTTGCGTGCGTTTACTGTGAGTTACTTCGAAAAATTAAATGCAAGCTAAAACACGCCGCATCGAATATGTCAGTAACTTATACCGACATGTCGAGACAAATACTTGACACGTTCAATCAAAACTAACCGGAAGACCTAATATATATACATATACATATATATAT
Organism: Tyria jacobaeae; assembly: GCA_947561695.1. Taxonomy (NCBI): domain Eukaryota; kingdom Metazoa; phylum Arthropoda; class Insecta; order Lepidoptera; family Erebidae; genus Tyria; species Tyria jacobaeae. The sequence goes on along the minus strand of OX387208.1, from coordinate 8,067,260 downwards.
AATATTATAAGACAGGTAGAGAAATTTAATGTGATATGTTTCCATAACGTGCCTGTTTAGACGGCCGATTTGGACAAATACGTCAATTAAAACTTTATGCTATTACAGTTTAAAAACGCAGTTCATTATCTTATAACCTTATTGACAAGATTAATATTTGATGTATTCCGTGCCACGCATTATTCACAATCAAAACCAACACCAATGTCATGTCGTAATTCTGATACTCCCTTGGTGTTGAAGATATTCATTGCAGAAATTAATTGCACATGCAATTATTTATAATACAAACTGTAATCTACTTACTGCCTTTAAAATCACCTTTAAAATCCAAGTCAAAACCCAGCAAACAAGCCTTAAAACACGAATCACTTACACTTTTTTTATTTTCACCTAACCCCAGGGAAGGCAGAAATAACTAAAAATAAAAACATAAACATGCTAAAACCAATTGTACAAAACTTCCAGAACATGTAACAAATAAATAGTAAATGAAAACTGTATCTGTAAACTACGCTCAACATTAAACAAAAATGCTTCCTATTGAATAAATTGTTAATATGCAGGTTAGTATTCTGTGACTTAAATATACATAAGTAATTAATATAAAGTGCTGTGTAGTGATACGATTATATTAAAGATAAAACAGTACTCTACACTTGTCATGCTATTTGGCTTTAAGTAGTACAAGAAAATTAACAAATGCCATTATTAGCCAAAACAGTGGTTAATTAACATAATATGTTACAACACAAAACAATTTTTTAAATTCACATTGTGTACATCAACATGTTCTTGGTGTGGGACCATAGCGTTTGCGTAATCATGTACTTGTGTGGATGTTTTGTTAAATAGAAACAAACCTCATGTCCGTCACTCTGAATAGCATGGCAAAACAACATAGGTTATAACATAACAATTGACATAATTGGATTATATTTGAGTATACCATTACATAGGTCACGATTAATTTTATAAAGCAATGTAGTACATAAGCTCATAAATAAATAAGGTATTGCTCAGAATAAATTAAGGTGAAGTATTTGAAGGGTATATAGACATTAGAATATTAAGACAGGCAGTAAAGAGGGTGGAGGAGTTAAATTTTCTTACATCATCACCATTCGCGGCCTCCGACGTCTTCTCCGGGTACACTCCAGCGCGCAGGAATGACGCCTTCCATGAATCGACGTCATCTTGGTTCTCACAGGACAATTCAAGCTGCTTGTAATCCTAAAAAATATTTATAATAATATAATATTGAGTTAAACACCATTAACAGCGGTTTTTTTTGTTGTGTAGCAAAACAAATTGAGAATGTGTAACTCAATGTGTTTTGCTACACAAAAAAAAATGGGTAAGATAAAAGTCTATTTTTTTGTATAATCGGCTGGCGTTTTTCCGATTTCTAATTGATAAATTGTGGTTATCGTTGAATCATAAAAAAAATACTTATAGTGTAGTGTAGTAAATAATGAGTTAATATTTACTGGTTATCTATATAAGAACCGGCGAGAATCCGTTAATTATACAAATCAGATTTTTATTTAATAAGAGATGAAACATTGCAGTACTGATTTCTTTTATTTAACAACTTTACAAATATTACTGTTCAATTAACAAAAATTTAAACAGCATCTTTTGATGTCACAGATAGCCAAGGTATAAAACAGGTAATTACACAGCATACATTTTGGTCACCATATTATAATTTTTTGTGTTTAGCAGCCATTTAGAGCTTTAGTGTTATCAAAAAAAAAGCATTTCTTTTTTAATATCGACAAGTATAGAAAATACCTTTTCCTTTTTTGATAATTCGATTTTTATATAGTAGACTGAACAGACCACCTTTTTTTAGTATAAATAAAAAGTAACTATTTTTAACAAAGTATTATGATAGTTCAAGTTATACTGGAAACTGAAATGATACAAAACATTCAACATTTAATAAATTATGTTCGAATATTGACTAACAGGCATTCTCTGTCAGTCTCTTGTCTGACCTTGACGACCTATGCGTAATTATCTGTGACGATATTTGAGGTCAACGACTCCTTATAATCATTATCACCAAAACCTCTATATTAAAAAAGTGTTTTGAAATTTATTAGATCTAAAATCAGATGTGTGTGAATTTTTGTTTGTAGTATAGGTATAGGATTATAACTGAAAGAAAGGTTAGATGGAGATAGAAAGAGATATTTTATTTTGTATATATCTCTTTTTCGTGTTAAAGTATAACGTAACAGTGAGGAAATGATAATTACTTTGTACACGTTCCTGCCCTCAGGGTTGAACAGCGCGAACATGTGTCGACGTGACATGAACCCTTGCTCGAGGTCACGCAACTTAAGCCCATCCAATGGGAGCATATATTTCTTCTCACGCTCTTCCTCATCTTTGTACCACGAAATACTCTCTGACGTCAACACAAACCAGTAATCTCGGGAGCCACCTATGGAAAACAAATGCCAACATCTGAAATGACTAACTTTATTTAACTATAAATAATATTATAACAATATTAGAATTGAAACTTAATGAAAATGAATAAAAAATTACAGACAGAAGATTTAATATTCAGCCATACCTTTCATTATACCCAAGTTATGAATGCACATGTATCCTTTTCTGATAACCTGGTTTCCTAAAGCCCTATGTCCAGACTTAGTGGAATTCTCCGACTGATTCTGAGCACTAGAAGAAAACGATTCGCTGAATTTACACATTCAGTATACGCTCAACAAATAAATCAATTGTTAGGTATAAATAAATATAAAAATTAATTATTACTTGGCGAAACCGATAAAATCTTCGTGATTCGTGTTCATGTAAGCAAGTTCACAGTCGATTAGCAGTACCAATTGATCTTTGCACATTTGTTCACGGGAACGAACGTGAGACATGATGATACGTTCTGTCTCTTCACGCAATCTCGGGTATCGTGACATCTGCAACAGAAAAACCAGTTACTAAATACAATAGTTAATGTTATCTATGTAATGTACCCATAGTTTTCAAAGAACATCGAATAATGTTGAGGTCCATTGGACTAATTGTATAATTACCCTTTCAGTGCATATACGGACGACATTAGACAACTCCTGCACGACCAGGTCAACACATTTGAGACTGGGTTCCTTTAACCGCGCAATCTGTTTCTTTACGATGGCCTCGAACGCCATGTCCGGTGTGAATAAACCCACCTGAGTAACAAACAGTTTATGTAATTAGCTTAACCTCATTAATATAACAATGATTACGAAATCTTTATGCGAAGGCTCAAAGATTATTATAATTTATTATTAGCTTTATAAACAGACAGCAAGAAAATGTGTATCTAATGCTTACCCTTATGCCGTGGATATTTCTAATAGCGAATGCGATTTCTCTGCGGAGTTCCTTTTCATCAAACTCCATTTTAACGATTTCGAAGGGGAATCTTTCGTGGAACAATCTGTTGATTTTGGCACCCCCGGATAGTTCGTTAGTATTGATTTGTGCTGAACCAGAACCTTCGATTGTGCGTTCAAAATCTGTCTGAAGAGTCTGTATCATTCTGTAAAAGAAAAGAAATATTATAAATATTTATTAAAAATACATTACATCATTCGGTAGCAACCACTATAATCTTTTCTTAAGAAATAATTATATTAATCAACAGTTTCCGAATACTTGGGTTCGTCTGTCTGTCTGTCTGTCTGTCCGTCTGTTCGTCTGTCCCCCTATAGTATAAAAAAAAATATGAATATCCCATGTTTTATAATTTATACTAATAGTCACAGCCCAGCACTTCGGCGAACAGTCCGGTAGCCATTATTACAGAAAATATACCTAATTCTAAACAAATACAAAAGGTACTAGATTAGTTTTTCTTAGGAGGGCGCTTTAATTAGGAGTGATAACACTGAGATCATAATAATCGAATATTTATATCATACACACACACGCTCATATCCTCTAAGGGGTAGGCAGAGATGTGGCACCCACATTTAGCTAATTAGAATTTGGTCCCACTAACATAATAGGGGGCAAGCGTATTGCCGTCACCCGGACACTGAATGACTGTATACATACTGTCTGCTTATTGTCGTGTGGTCCACGGTGGAGTAAGATATTCGGCCATCCATCTCTTTTCGGTATTGTCGTAAAAGGCGACTAAGGGATCGGACTGTTTTCTATCAGAATATTTTGTGTTATAGGAAATGTAAAAGTTAAACACTGTTTAGTCTGATATACACAAGAAGATTACTGAGTTCTTACTGCCTAGCTATATTTAACTATGATAATGGATTCTTACTGTAACATTGCCTTTGTCTTGATAGACGGGTCATCGGGCCTGAAGTGTTTGTACTGATCGACATCTTTCTCGAGAGTGAGCAATTGCTTCTGTAGTTTATCGCGAAGTCCTGGCAGTGTGTCGCGGATGTGGTTTGTCAATTGTTGGTTCAATACCCGCTGGAGGTATGGCGTTCCAAGTCGATCCGCCATGTGTCGGTAGGAAGGGTGGCTGAGGAAATCAAGTTAAGATTTATTGTTAGCATCAATGTCATAAAATTCAATGGAGACTTATTTCTTAGCTAATACGGACTTGTGAATTTTGTTAGAAAGCCTTAAAAAGCCATTTAATTCCATTTACCATTATGACAACACTGTCTACAGCCTCATAAAAGAAATGATTCGGGTATAAGTAATTCGAGGTTCATTTTAAAAGTATACAATTAACTGAAAAGATACATCTAGACTCAAATATAAATAATAAAATTCAACTCAAACAACTGCATGGTGACAATTCAAAACACTGCGCCATTTAGTCAAATAATATATTTATTAAATTAATGGTCTATAATAAAAAAGTGATTGAAATAAGTATTTATTTATTTGCTGTATAATGAAGGTCAAGCAATCAAGAAGAAATGAATAAATATAATGGAATTCAACTTATAGCAACGTATAGCATCGAGCAATTTGCAATAGACGTAACTAGGTCAACGTGATAGGCGACGTCTGCCTATATATCGATGTCATAGTTGTATGTCGCAACTTCTCTACTATACTAGATATCATCAGTTCCGTTGTGAAGTATTTAATATACAAGGATTACGTATTCTCATTCAATATCACTTCCAGTGAATCCAAGAATCATGCTGCGATTATGGGATTAATACCAGATAACTAGCGAAGACTTGCTCTTTTACTTTGTCTACAAAGTAATGACGGCACATACCTAATCTATTTGTTTAATCCATTTAAGCTGTTGACACATACGAATTACAATATTCAGTACAAATATATGCATATAAAACACACTTACATACTTATAGACTAAAATAATCAATTTTATAATTTTGTGTTTGTGTCTAGTTTAATTCATTTTAAGTAACAATCCAATCCAATGAAGGAGGAGGAAAAATAAAGGATTTCTTTGGATATTACTAATAATCTTAGCTATTAACTTTAACTTGGAAGAGACGTTTTTCAGCAAGTATGGCTTTCCAATAAACCGGCTGTTAATGCTTGGATTTTGTGACCGAGTGAGTGAGGTTAACGTAAGCCCAACCCCCTTTTCCTTCCCCTCTTTCCCCTGCTCCCTTTCCCTACCCCTCTTTCCCCTCTTCCCTTTCCCCAACCCTAAAAGGTGGACATCACTCTTGTGACTCCATGTGGTGACCCGTCTGCTCGTTTGTCTCGATATACCATAAAAAAATATGACGGTTACATACCTAAGGAAGAACTTTCTCTCAGCTGCAAGTGCAGCGGAGATATCCTTGCGACCATCAATATCCTTCTGTGACCTATTGACGACACCGATGTAGCCGCGGCGAAGTGGCAGCAGCTTATTTTCCAATACATCGCGAGCATCTGTACCTTCATCCATCAAGTCCAACTTTGTTATCACACCAATTGTGCGTAGACCTGTACCAAAAATGCAGTAATAATGAATTCACCTAACGGTGTACCTATTGTATAATATTAAATACTTGTTGTCAGGCAGTAATCATACTGCGCATAAACGGTGTTGTTAATTAGGGTGCTTGGCTGCTTTTTAGAGTATTGAAAGTAGTGGTGTTATTATTACAGTATATTTAACTTTTTTAGAAACGATTGTGGTTTTTGGGACATTATAAAAATAGAAAATGTTAAATATTAAACAAATATAAAATCAGGATCTGAATAAAACATTTACCTTGTGGGTCTACTTCTTTTGCAAGTTTCAAGGCATCGCTGTTAGCCAAATCAGTATTAGCTGGTGTGACGGCTAGGATAAGACACGACTCACGCCTTATGAACTGGAAAATCATTGCTTTGATTTGTTGCTCAATATCTACCGGTTGATCACCGATAGGTACTTTTGTGAGACCCGGCAAGTCGATCAAGGTCAAGTTGAGAACTGTAATGTAAGATAACAAATTGCATTAACTAAAATGAACAAAAATTGAAATTATGATGTTATACTCACGCAAAAAACTATTTTATTTATGAGAAAACTAATAAATTGTTTAGCATTCATCGCTTAGATTAAGTTTCATTATAATATTTAAGAAGAATAAGTCTTTATAGAGTTAAACAAATGTTATAATTATTATAAGTAAGCATGACATACATATCAAAGTAGCCGTAAACAAAACATTGACCTATAAACCTGCATTGCATGCCAAAATATAATTATTGATGTATGTTGTCTTCTTCAACACCAGCTGAGTTTCATGTGTAGTGTTTGAACACATTTGAGTATGAAGAATAACATAATGTCATTGTTATTGAATAATAATAAGCGATGCAGTGTAATATACTCAAACTCAAATCTAGAAACAATAGATACAGCTTGAAACTACAAACAGGTAACTACTACGACGATGGTGAAATCATCAAAGTCAACATCAAAAGATACCAGATAGAAGTAATTATTGGCTGTACTTAATCAACTTCGAAACAGAGCACTACATTCTATTTTTGTTAAAAATTAATATATTTACTTCTTCATATTTCTAGCTATAGTTATAGCTACAATTGGTATATATAATATAAATATATTAGTTTTCTGTAGTGACACTTACACAAACTACCGAGATGATAATCCTACAGATTACTGAATAGTTACTTTAATACGGTGAAATAAATAACGACAAGCATGTTTAACAGCGAAGCGTAGAACCACTTAAGACCACCAGCCATAGAAACACGAGGGACGGAGTCAAAGAGTAATTATCTACGGACATATGTCAATATTTATCTACACATACAATAAAGCAAGCTTCTTTAGGTGAACATCCAACAATATATATACATCTAAGATACACAAAGAATCAAATGAACACAAGTTACATTTGATTACTTGATGATAACAATGCAAAATATTATACATATTCTATTAACAGGAATTATATGTTTATTTAAACTCTTTTTATTAGTATTATAAATCTGTTTTATATGATGTTTCTGTTGGTGTCAGATCGTACAAGGACGAAACCAGGGGGGGGGTCACTGCGTCTACATGATGCAGCTCATTTGGGCCACGAGATTCTATATACGGATTTAAAAGAACTCTTACATTTTTTATGAATAAATAAATAAAAAGAAACGGAGTATCAAAAAGAAAAAAGCTGGTTATTCAACTTTTGTCCCAAACTGGTATTTAAAAAAATTGGTGATCGGAATTCACAGATCTGTTTATTATTTACAAGCTGCATACATATTAACCTTTTTTGCATACATATTAACCGTTAGGAGGTCTAGTTTCGCGGGAAGTATAAAACATATTCTACCCTTATCCCTTAACCCTATTTTATCCTCGTAATCAAGTTCAATTTATTGATTCTGATGGCTTTTGTCTATATTTTGTGTTATTAACACCTTTATTTCTAGAGTCCAAAGAAAAGGTGATGGCTCTAGTGAGTCAAAACATAATAGAAATGATGGTTATTCTACTCATCTCACACTCACGTAGTCATCTAATACAAAGAAACTGAGAGTTGAAATTGCTATGCACCCGAATAATCTTACTACACATTATAAATGCGAAAGTCGGATGGATGCTTATTACTCAACAAGCAAGAACGGCTCAACGGATAGCAATAAAACATGGGACAAAGATATATGATAGTCTCGAATAGCACATAGGCGCATTATAATTACTACTTATAAGGTGATACCGGGATGCTGCCGAAACTTCTACATAATATTGAGGATCAAATTTAAAAAGCCAGCCTAAATCATGTACAATGACGTCTGATTTTGATCAAAGAAAGGGCTTGCTAAATCCATCAAAATCTCCGTCAGGTATGAGAACGCATTTATGAAAAATACCAATAGATTATGTAACATGAGGTATGTTGTTTCAAAGCTATAAAGCTGATGATATGACGTGATGATGTTGCTTCAAAGTTTTTGGCTGCTTTTCCTTAACAAAAAATGAAGAAAAAAATATATGCACGGAAGCCCCACTTGACAAGTTTCACTAGCCCTTTTTACCGCAGCACCTGGAGGTATATTTATATTTAAAAAAAAAAAAAAGATAACTCCCGCACTAGAATTATTTACTGTGTCGCGGGGGACCTTACAAACATTCAAACAACGGACACAAAGACACCAAGACTCATGACAATTTTTTTTATAACTACTTGTAATTAATTATGTTTATGTATCTACATTTGCATGTACTTTCTGAACCTCCAACTCTATTTCTTTAGCTCAAAAAAGACCTCGGCAAAGAGTATAAAACAGCCTGATATTTGTTGAGTCAGAAATTTCTTAATTACTGTTGGTGGTTGCCGTGTGGTTCTCGATAGAATAGACTAGAGCCACCCCATTACTTCCCGTGGTTGTGGTAAAAGGCGACTAGGGGATCAGACTTTTACCTATCAGACAGTATGGATAAAGTCATAAAATGCCTGATTGACGGCTTGTGGCCCTATTACGTTATTGGGATCAAATTCTTATAGGCAAAATTTGTAAAAAATTAAGTAACTCGAAAAAATACTAAGCCAGTAAATTCAGCTTTGTATAATTTTATAAATTAAATTGTCGGGAATCCAAAATCATCTTAATATATGTATGTAATTGACACAAACTATTTTCAAGATAACCTAATCCTATGAAAGCAGTACGATCGATACTTTCATGAATGAAATTTATGATAACAATCGATATTTTCTTGTTGTATCATCAAAGCGTACAACCAATTAACACGGAGTTGATAATGGGACTTGATAGTACAATGATGTCATAATACACTATCACTCAACTGGGCATTCTTTTATCTAAAGCAACTGTATTTCTTGAACACTGACTCATTATTTGGACACCGTCAACTTCCGTCATAAGCCGTGGCTCATAAAGATTTACGTATCGAATGTAACGAACAACGATACATGTTTTCTGTATTTATTTTTTTTATATATAATTAGGGACAGACGAACAGACGGGCCACCTGATGGTAAGTGACAATCGCAATCCATGGACACCTGCAATTAAAGAGTCGTAAGTGCGCTGCCCGCCCTTTAGGGTAATGAGGGATGGGGGATACGGGGAGAGGAAAGGAGAGAGAGGGGGGGCTGAGATAGGAAAGACGAGAAGGCGATAAGGGATGAGGAAATAAGAGAAGGGGAGTTGGGCCTCCGGAAACCTCATTAATTTCGGAGAAATTCTTCACAACCGGTTTTCTGAGAAGCCGTGGTATCTAACGCACCGTTCTAGTCGGCCCATTCCTGCCTAAGCATTGTTCTACCACTGTTAACATTGCTAAGAATAACAAGAATATGATTTGTTCTTGTTATTCTTTAACTCTATAATAGAGGTAGGTGGGCGAAAAGTTTGAAGACCACAGAGTTATTTCGCAAACATTTCTTTAAACCAAGTTCCTATCAAACTAAGCAAAAAGATATATCAAAACAAGAACCATAATATTTTACTGATCGACTAGAAAACTTTATCTGTCAAAAGTTTAACGACACTGACCTTGTCTAGTCATTGATCTCAGTTTCTTTGTTGAATTGCTTGTTAGGAGCGTCAAATAGGTTTGTAATTTATTATAACTTTTGATACAACCAAGAAAAACAACAAATCTCTTTACCATTACTCACCAGAAGAGTTGTATACACTTCGCAAGTAGGACTGCTCCAAATATGAATCATTAATTCAATATTGGAGGAGCAAACTGAATAATAATATATTAATAATATAATAATTTAAATGATAAGCGTCAGAGGACACATTCGGAGGTCAATGACATAATGTACATCATATAGTTGATATCAACATAATAATTTCAAGCTCTCTCTCGATACCATATCGAGGTGCCTCCATATCCGTACTTACTTTATACAGGGATCCGTCAGTTTTTATTTGTTTATCCTAGGTTCTAAGCTATTCATAGATAAAGTTTTTACTTACCATTTGGAGAATAGACGCGAAGATTGATCGGCACGGGCGATATTCCTTTGTTGGAACCGGTAATGCGATCGGTTTCTCCTTCAATCTCTGCCCGCACTTCATTGAAATCGACGAATTTCTTGCCTTTGCAATGTAGAAACTCGGCGTATTCTATAGACAAAATAATCATTAATGATTTTTACTTTAATGTTATAAGCTACGCTTATATTAATATCATAGAATGCAGTAAAATGTGCTCCAGCGGGCACATATATTACAAAGGGACATAATTTTTAAACATCAGAACGACGTTTTAGCTGAGGTTACCATATTCAAACCCTGACTACCCCTACTAATGTTATAAATACGGTTCTACAGGTTGCATTGTTATTTTTTACTTTACAATAATACTGTAAGTTTAACGGTTGCTTTATTAGCTTAGTTTGTAAAAGAACGTATAACTGTGTAATTAGCTATGTAATTAAAAAGTATAGTTCTTCTCTCGTGTTACTTGCAAGTTATTATCTAGCTCTTTTAAGCAAGTGAGTTAATAATAATATGCCAGAATCCAATTTTGAAAAAACGGACGGAAAGTGAACCATTTAACATGATGAAGCTTCGCAAACGTTAGTAAAAGAGAATTTGTCAGTGTTTCTTAAAATGCAAGTGTTTTGTTTAGTTAATAAGATTTTATTAACAGGTACATGCTTTAATTGGCTGTATTAGTAAGCCAATTAGTTGATTTATCATACAGAATACTGCTGAAGGTTATATTATATTTTGCACTGTAGTGAACAACACCACTGGTGAATTCATAACAGTTTAATACTACGGGTACTTTAAATTATTTCGTTCACTGTAACCGTTACTTACCTGCATTTCCATGTATGAGTTGCAATATCAATGGACGACGAGTGACTATTCCAGAACCTCTGGGTAAAAAGTCTCTGAAACAAGAAGAGTTGTTATATCTAAAATTGATTTTACGGAAAGCCGTGAACGGACAAGGATTAGAATTCAATATATTCCTTGAACCATTATGCTGACAAAGCTGTTTATCCCTAAGTAAAGATGGTTGATGTCACGCAAATTACTCGGAATGTAATCATCGTGATGAATGAGTCACAATAACACCGCAGTCTCAATGTGTTCAACGTTCGAAGTGATTTTATATAGAATATCTCTCTCTCAAATCTGAATATATATACAGTCGTGGTCAATTAATTAGGGACACTCTCTAGTTAATCCAAATTGTGAATTTATTTTTTATTTTCCAACGAGTCTAAACAATATTCCACATCTTTTACATGTAAGTATAATTAGTCATTTATGTGCCTAATTATACAAACAATAACAACTTCTTAAACATTAAACCTCTTTACAGTATAGCTGATAGATGATCACAGTGCTATTTGTTCAAAGAATGCTGGCTGGCCATTTAATTAGGGACACTGAGATATTGCGTTCTAGTTTCAAAATCTGAATCTCAATTATTATTTTCTTTCTTCTCCTATTCTTTGTGGTAGTTTTGGCGGCAATCTAGATTTGTAATTTCAAGTTTTGAGAGTTATTTTGAAGAACAATGGGCAAAAATAAAAGTTGCGATGCAACACTACGAAAAATTATCATGAAGTTTGTCGAGCGTGGTTGGTCATACCGAAGGATAGCAGGATATTTAAATTGTTCAAAAACTATGGTATGCAATGCAGTGCAACATTTCAGGCGCAATAACACAACTTTAAATGTGCCCAGAAAAAAAAGATCGAGAAAAACAACTCCGCAAGAAGATAGAATGATAACCAGGTTAGCTAAGAAAGATCCGTTTCTAGGCTCTATTTTAATTAAACATGAAGTGTTTGGGGCAGACGAAAGAGTCAGTGTATCAGCGAGGACAGTTCGACGACGTCTGGTAGAAGCAGGGTTGTTCGGAAGAGTGGCTCGCAAAGTACCGTTGTTAAAGAAAGAGCATAGAAATGCACGTTTGGCGTTTGCACGTAAATATGGACATTGGACCTACGACCAATGGCAACATGTATTATTCTCTGACGAGACCAAGGTTAATTTGATTTCTTCAGATGGAAGGCAATACGTACGGCGTCCTGTTAAAGCGGAAATGAATCCAAGATTCACAAAAAAGCAGGTGAAACATGGCGGAGGAAACATTAAAATGTGGGGATCATTTTCTGGACGTGGAGTGGGACCTGTGAGGAAAGTTCAGGGTAACTTAGACCAACATCAATACAAGGCAATATTAGAAGAAACTATGCTTCCCTATACTGAGGAACATCTTCCTATTATATGGACTTTTCAGCATGATAACGACCTAAAACATACAGCCCGTTCAGTCAAGTCGTTTCTTAACAGACAGTCGGTATCAGTGCTAGATTGGCCAGCAAATAGCCCCGACCTCAACCCAATCGAGCACCTTTGGCACGAAATTAAGAAAAAAGTTGCCATTTATCATACCACAACTTTAGATGAACTTAATGAAGCTTTTTGTGAGGCATGGGCAAACATTCCTGTTGAAATATGTCAGAAACTGATAATGTCTATGCCACATCGGTGTCAAGCGGTAATTACTAACAAAGGTTTTGCTACTGGGTACTGATTTTACCCGTAATAAAATGAAGTTGTTAAAGAAATTAAAATACTGCAGATTATTAGTTCTGTTTAACTCTATTTTTCATTTTACTTTACTGTTCTTAATTAAATGTCCAGCTACAGAATTGTACCTTAAATTGAATACATGGTTAACCTTTGATATTAAACACTTTTTTATATTTATATAATCTTTTATTTACAGCCATTTATAGTATAATAATCGGATCAAATTATGCAAATAATAGTTACTGAGAAATCAACAGGGTTTTATATTTATATGTACATAGCCGGTTATTGCTGTCCACTATCTTGAATGTCCTTAATTAGTTGACCACGACTGTATATGTACTGTAATGTGTAATAGTTTATACATTAATATATAGCATTAAAAATATATCAATTTCATTTTCAAATCACTGTACAGATTGTTTTCAATGTGTATGAGGTCTGAATTTCTGCATTTGCAAAAAAAATAGTTTATTTTTGTAAATGCAGAAATTCAGACTGTGTGTGATTGAACTAAGTAGTTAACTAAGCTCTGTGACATCCTAGCAAAGAGATTTTTTTCCTAACAAATATGGATACCTCGCCCACGGAAGCCACCCAAGTCGTGTCGTTGATGGATTCAGGGTATAGTCAGCGTGTGTGGCTACTCGATTGCATTGCAATAGAGTATATCAGCGTTATCGGGAAAATGGTGTATTTACTCGCCGTCTGGTAGATATCGAGTCACGTCTGAGAAAGACGACCGTTATATTGCGTCAGTTTCTCTAAAAAATCGTCACTTTAACTATACTCAACTACAGCATCGACTCCGAGAGGTTCGAGGATTGACTGTGAGTGATTTTACTGTTAGAAGATTTGAGCTTGGCCTGAAACCTCATAATCCAGCTAATGGCCCAAAATTGACGGTAGACCACCGAAGAGCGCCCCTTAACTTTGCACGTGAGCACTTAAATTGGTCATACCTTCAATGGAGCAAAGTTCTCTTTAATGATGAGAGTAATGATCATGATGTATGGTAACGACGAAAGAAAGAAGGTAGAATTGCAAGTATCGAAGAGAGGGAGATTTGTAAGTTGCTGCATTGAAGAAAGAGTCAGTTACGGTGGCGGTCCATGGATGGTTTGGAGAGGCATAAGTCACTGTTACGGTTATGGGCTGGCCAGCAAGAAGCCCGGTTGTGAATCTCATAGAACACCTATGGGATGAAATATCCTGTTCCGGAGACACTTGGCAAGCTTAAAACAGCTATACAAGTGGGATTATATCCTACAACACAAGATTATGACTCACATCCGTTCCACGAGGAACTACATGGTAGCAGTCATTAATTAGGGCCCGGGGAGGAAATACGAGATACTGAATAAACTTTTTTAAACATTTTTTTGTTTTACATCCTCTTTTCTAACAATTTATAAATTCTTAAAGGGCAGAAACATACCTGTTGAACAAAACACGATAGCTAAATAAATGTAACTTTAATTTGAAACATTAATATTCGTTGTTCGATACTTTATAATATCCGCAATTAACTGGCTTTCTTATTATTTTTTGTTTAATGTAAAAAATACATAACACTCATACAAAACCAAACTTCGTGACTGTTTTTTTTACCCGGCTGTGCAAGAAGTAGGATTATGTTTTACAATATATGCATACTGTTTCTTTGTCACGCCCCACAGACGCCGTACGACTTGATTTATTTCGTGTGGGGTATTATTTGAATCACCTTGGTTGTGAGAATGACAGGGATAATACACTCAGGGGCACATTTGAAACAATCATACAGAAGTTTAAAAAAATAATTGAAATCGACAAAATTTAGGTGGCCGGTTAAATGTGCCCCTGAGTGTATAGATAGTCAGCGAGCCGTCAGCGAAAAAGTGAAAAATTTATCGGGTATTATATTTGTTTTTTTTTTTCCTATATTTTTTTTTATATTTTACGACATAGTCAAAAAGGTTTTTATACATTATTACTACTTTGGGGATCGTGTGTAATTTAAATATCGTCAAATTGACGCAAGACAAAATAATCGGTCTTTCTACTTCGTCAAATGTCAACATACAAATTAAAAAATTTAAAGTTTTTATTATTATTACTACTTATTTATGGACTCTCTCTCGCGTGTATATTTAACGCAGAGATTCCGCTAATGTCAACTATTTTAAAAGAAAAAAACTGTCTATAAAAATATGATCGCCATGTTGTTCAAACTTTCCTAAGTCGAACGTTTTTATACTATTCAACATGGGCATGACGTTTACCAACAAAAGAGACGTACCAAAACAAAAACAAAGGATGCCTAACAATATCGATTGTCATGTCAAAAATCAATGGCATAGTTTTTTGCTAAATAGAAAAAAAAAGTGTTTTTACTGTATCGACTTCGTTAGTCTTATTTTTTTTTTAATTGAAATATGTTCTATTAATTGATCTACAAAGGAGAATCTATCCTTATTTTATTTATTTGTTTTGTTTTTTTTTACAAAATTACATCAAGGCAAAGATCTCCGATAAATTACCATCAGGTGACCCATCTGCTCGTTTGCCCCCTATCGCATAAAAAAAAAAACTTTTATATTTCCAGACCTTGTTCATATTTATATTCATTTATGTTCGATAGGCAATATTGCTGATATCTCTCAAGTGTAGACAAAAATGCAATACTATAATGTTATATATAAAATAAATAAACTATATATATAGTACTCATACTTGTCGATATATATGTATATATATCATATTTTTATGATAACTTTAAAGTTTAATAATTACACTATATCTATGGATAGTTTTTATTTTTTTATACTATAGGGGGACAGACGAACAGACGGGTCACCTGATGGTAAGTGACACCGCCGTCCATGGACACTTGCAACTCAAGAGTCGCAAGTGCGCTGCCCGCCTTTGAGGGTGATGAGGGATGGGGGATGCAGGGAGCGGAAAGAAGAGAGGAGGGATGAAGAGATGGAAAAAAGGAGAAAGGAGATATGGGAGAGAAAAGGGGGGAGGAGGAATTGGGCCTCCGGAAACCTCACTCAATTCGGGGAAATGCAACGCAAGCGTTACTTCACAACCGGTTTTCTGTGTGGCCGTCGTATCGCACCGGTCGAGCCGGCCCATTTGTGCCTAAGCATGGCTCTACCACTGAAAAAAGTAGTAAGATATTTTGTAAATGCCTAACTTGCGTACCTGGTTGAGTACATCATTAGGGTGAATGTCAAATGTAGTGATTCGAGCGTAAGTAAACAAAACAATTTTTTATGTAAGCTCAAGGTAGTTTCATTGCACTACAGTGTGTAGTATTCAACTTTTATATTATTAGTACCTGGTTGACCGAATTCTCGAATTTCTTGGAGTAGTATATAAATAAAGTAAGAGTTGTATGTGAGATCAGTTGACAACTGGATCTCGAATAGTAAAAGTACAGTAAATTATGGATATTTCTCGTAGAGAACTTCAGCTGCTTTTACTTCACGAATTTCGCTTAGGTCGAAAAGCGACTAAAGCAGTGCGCAATATATGTGCCACGATGGGCGAAGGCGTGCTCTCTTACGATATCACCAAACATTGCTTCATGAACCTCATCCAGGACGACCTCCTACAATAGATGTAGATGAGTTAAAAAGACTCATAGAAATGGATCCCAGGTTCACTTCACGTTGTCTTGCAGAGCAGCTTCGGTGTTCTCATACTGCTGTAGAAAAACAACTCCAATATTCAGTTTGGTTGCCACATGAGTTCACGCCGTTTCAACTTCAGAAGAGAGCTAACGTGTGCATGGAACTACTCAGTTATCATCGTAGCAATGAGTGGCTAAGGGATGTAATTACGGGGGATGCAAAGTGGGTTATGTAAATAAAGTTTTCGCGTAAGCGCTAGTGGCTTGGACCTGGAGAAGCAGGAGTACCGACGCCAAAATTTGACATGAGTAAAAAAGTTCTTTTAAGTGTGTGGTCTGGAATAAACGGAATTATATACTGGGAGATGTTGCCATCTAACACTACAATTACGGACAATATTTATTGTGACCAACTGGATAAAGTAGCAGCGAAATTACCGAAAAATCAAAATAAAGTATACTCTTTGCACGATAATGCTCGACCACATGTAACAAAAGCGACTCTTGAAATATTACTTTCGCTTGGCTGGGCTGTCCTTCCTCACCCATCGTACTCTCCAGACATTATGCCCTCAGATTATCATCTATTTCGTTCTCTAGTCCACTACTTAGCAGATAAAAAATTTAAAAATAAAGACCAGCTTAAAAGTGACTACCACCTTTTTTGTTCAAAAGTCTAAAAACATGGATGATCTACCGGCTAATGATTCTCCTCAGGCGAGAATTTCTCACTTCACAGGCTGAGTCGCTCGTTTTCTTCGCGTGTCTCTATGATTTGCCTTACTCGTTCAAAGTCAAGCAAGAGACAGACAGGTTCGACGTATTATCGTCAAGAGTCCATGTTCATTTTCAGATTCACCCGTTGGCAGAAATAGAAAAATCTATTTTTTTATAAAAAACACGTATGTAGAATTCTGCAATTACCAGTATGTTACTCGAACAATTAACTTTCCACTCTTAGTCAGAAATCCTGTAATCGTCTCCTTCCGTGTTTCATTAAATAGTCTCGTTAATGCGAGCTGTGTTAAACAGTGGCATCATGTGATTATTAAGAACAGCATAAGCAGTCGCACGACTGGTCTGTCATATGACAAGCGAATTTTGGAAACATATGTAAATAGGTAGTTTTGTTTTTTAGTTAATGCAGCAAGGTGACCCACACTATGGCGCGGCCTGGTGATATGCTTTTTCACGCCCCGCTTAAAAGACCCGGGATCAAAGTGGGAAGGAAACACGTGCGCTGGTAGTTAATTCCAGGCTTTCGCCGATCAGCACAGGAAAGAAGAGCGAAACCGTTTATTTCGAGATCGTATATTTTCCACTCTCAAACGGTGACTCCTCAGGCCAGCACATGTAGTCGTGTAGAGGAAGGGAGAAGGTGGTACCAATTGGAAGAGCTCGTCAGAACATTCTCCATGATGTAGGCGATAAAGAACTGCCATAAAAGCGATATCTCTTCGCAACTGCAGAGGCTCAAGAGACTGGGTGACCACAGGACAGTCGATAATGCGGACTGCACGCCACTGCAACCGATCGAAAGCGTCAAGCAAATACTGCGCATAGCCGTCCCAGAGATGAGAGCAGTACTCCACGCAAGAGCGAACTTGGGTCTTGTATAAAAGACAGTTGCTCGGGCGAGAAGAACCGTCTCACCTTGTTCAATACAACGAGCTTTCGCGAGGCCGCCTTAGTGTCACTCTCGATATAATCGCGTGGATTGAGATCCCGGCAAATGTACTAAGCCTATCCTGTAGTGGCAGTTGAGTGATCTGAAGAGTAGGAAGAGTAAGGAATCAAGACTTTTTGTTAGAAAACGCGCACGCCTGGGTTTTCTTGGTGCTGAACTCGACCAGATTCTCACAACCCCATTGAGAAATGCGGCTAAAGACCCGGTCGAGCTCAGCGACAAGCTCCTGTCGTTTTCCCTAAACGTCTGCTAGCTTGGCAGCAGGATGTCCAAAATATTGCCCGTGTACTGTGCTGTCGTCTGCCAAGGGCCAACATGTCATTGATATGCAGAAGGAACAGCGTGGGCGATAGAACGGAGCCCTGAGGTATACCAGCCCTAACCTCTTGGAAGTAAGAGGCCGCGCTGTCGCAGAGAACTAATGCGGCGCTTGTGGAGGAAGGCAGCAACCCAGTTGCAGAGTTTGGGCGGCAGGCCAAATGAAGGAAGTTTGGAGAGAAGCAAGCGGTGCCAGACCCTATCGAAGGTCTTGGCAATATCGTGGCTGATGGCCAAGGACTCTCCATGCCTATCCATAGCCTCACCCCAAAGATGTGTGACGTACGCTAGAAGATCACTCGTAAATCGGTTCGGCCTAAAACCATAATGCCGATCACTTAACAAGGAGTAATCCTCTAGGTGGCGGATTAATTGGGTGTTGATGATCCGCTCGAGCACCTTACAGAGTATGGAAGTGACGGCTATAGATCGGTGATTGGCTAGATCGGAGCGGTCGCCTTTTCTTGGGAATGGATTGAACATTCGCCTCTGCAGGCCTCCAGAACAATTCCTGAGGAATAGAACAGGCGATACAAGCGCGTCAGTAGGGAGATAACTCAGGTGCACAGTTCTTAAGAACCACCGCCGGAATACCGTCGGGTCTACTGACTTTCCGGACATCGAGTGACCAAAAGCTCCGCACGGACATCCCTCTGCCGGATGCGAATATCCCGCATTGCGGAATCACAGGTCGCAATGGGGGGCAGGTGCGCGCCAAAACTTGCGGCTACCCGTAGAGTATGTGACGAGTTTTTTGACCAAACCGTGCAATGCGCTGGGCATCTGCTCTGATGTAAGACCTCTTGCATTTTCTAGTGGCTTCGTTAAATGCTGCTTTTAGGCGATCAACGTCTGGATCGCAATGAGCGTGGGCCCGAGTCCATGCGCGGTAGGCCGACTGCTTTTAAGCCACAGCACGGGTACACTCGCGATTGAATCAGGGACGGGTTTTCGTGCGTGCGACTTCACTGTAGGGGATATAATACTCCATACCGACTGTGATTTCATCAGCCACGGCAGACGCACTAAACCATAACGCAACATAACGCACGCGACTGATCCCTGTCTTTAAAGCACCGTTAAGCCCACGGGATGAATTCAAAATAATCCCGCATTCCATCCCAGTCTGCTGACGAGTATTGCCATAACCGCCGCCTTGTTACCACAGGTCGTGGAGGGGTAACAAGAGGCACCGAGGTGGCCACCAGGCAGTGGTCGGAGGATCCCAGAGAGGCGAGAACCGATACGCTGTACTGCGCTGGGGGATTCGTCAGCAGTAGGTCTAGCAAAGAGGGCGCTTGACCCAATATGTCTGGTATCCTGATAGGCTGGTAGTACCAGTTGGGTATTATCATGCGTGAGAGCAAATGAGTGGGCAGTTCGACAAGCGTGGTCAGTTCTGGAAGATCCCAGCCAGGTCTCATGGTGGGCGTTAAAATCTCCACAACAAAAACACCAGTTCGGCGGTCGGGAACTGCACCTGCGCTTTATCCGCTACTTGAATCAGGTAGTCAAAGAGTCGAGTTGTTTCGGAGTCTCCGGAATGGGACCGATAGTGGCACACGCCGATATATAGAGCCGGTTCATAGAGCCAAAAATCCACATGGAGCCAAAGGATGGACAAGAATGTGTCTACTAGGCAGTGCAGACGGCTACAACAAACATCCACCCTGACGAAAAGACTGCGAGCTCCAGCCACCCCTCGCGAGGAAGCACCCCTCGAGCACGTAGCCGGCATAGTGGAGATATGCCGTGTCGACAGGGCGGCGTATTTGTGTCACCGTAAGAAAAAGCATGGCCGGCTGTATGACTGATTTGACTAAGAGACTTGAGATTGATTGACTAAGCAGTTACTGAGAAATTAGTTTGACATGTTGCTACAAACTCATGGTTTATTAAAATGGTAACAATAAATCTAATCTTGTATGGCAGTAATTAATATTTGTATAAAAATGTAACAACACTCTTAGATAATAGGAGAACAGAATCCACACAATATTAATATATTTAAAAAGAGTAGAAACTTATATTATATAGCTCATATTTAACTGGTGTTTAAGTACACTTAATGCTTTAAGGACATAGTTAAACACCTATTGGAAAATTGCAAAAATTGGCTTTGCTAATAAGATTAAAATATCAGTTTGAAATAAAAAAAGTAATACATGTTTTAAAGGGGGCTTATTAAGTAGTAAGTTCTATGTTGACAAAAGATAAATAGTTAAGCACTGCAATTGCTGTGTGGTTCACGGGGAAGAAGAATAGGGTCACCCCATCTCTTTCCAGGGGCATTGCAAAAGTGATCGGACTGTTATCTATCAGACAGTATGTATACATAGTCATAAAGTGCCCAAATGACGGCAATAGGCCAGCCCATATTAAGGTAGTGAGACCAAATGCTTATTGGCTAGTTGTAAGTACATATTTTATACACCTCTGCCTAACCCCTAGGAAATACAGGCGTAGGGGTATGTATGGATGTAAACTAAAAAACATTAATCAATAACAAACTGTGATATTAATGACTAAAATACACAAAAAAAAATTGAAACTTTCAGCCTGGTATTAATCAAATGATAGGTATAATGAAACCTCCTGTTTGTGACAGATTAAGATCTGCCAAGTGGGGGTCGGACTCGCGCACATTACCATTATCTATAAAAAAAAAACAGCAAAAAAAATTTGGTGTACAGAAGCCTCACTTCAACATTTATATTATCAGCAAAAAGTAGCAAAATAAAATCACATTTGTGGTATGGGAGCCTGCTTAAGTATTCATTTTATTGTTGTTTAGTATTTGTGGTTATAGCAGCAACAGAAATACATCATCTGTAAAAATCTCAACTGTCTAACTCACAGTTCATGAGATACATCCTGGTAACAGAGGGACAGATGTCTGTCTGTATGTCTATTTTTTTTATTCTATTATGAGGCTGTATGTCTGTAGACAGACAGACAGGCAAACGGGCAGCAGAGTTTCAGTAATAGGGTTCCATACCCAAAGGGTAAAAAATAAAAAGATCTCCATTCGCTAAGTATTCATACAATAAAGGCAATCAATGCAGTAAAGGATCGAATTTAAAGAAATTGTATCAGAAAGCAAAAGATTTTATCTTAGGAAATATGTAAGTATGTTGCATATTTTAAAAGATGACTTAGGACTTGCAGGCTATAAGAGACACACTGATCAGTATTTATAGTTAAAAAATTAATAGGGTGATAAAATCAAAACAACTTCTTTAGCCATAAGCAAAGGGACACAAAAAAATATTTAAGAAAGAAAGAGAGAAAATGTTTAATATTTGTACAAGCAGAATGACCGAGTTTATGTATCAAATATCTACAGAAGCTTAAAAAAATAAGATTTTGCCTTGTCAAAATATTCATGGCAAGACTAGGCAAGTCTTGAGACAATATCTGTATGCACACACTTATTTTAGTTAACTCTTCCTTTTGGCCAGTTATTTAAAGTAAATTTTAAAGAGTAGGCATATAGACGAGAATATATAAATTTTACTTAAAAATGGTGAAACTCATGTAAACCATCACACTCAAATATGCACAGAAACACTGGTCAGGACTTACACATGTCATGTAATGACAATGAAAATATCAGGTACTTAAAACTGGAGCTCATTTCTACTTCATAAAAAAGTTGTATTTGTATGGCTTAATTCTCAAGTGGTAACAAAGGGGATATATAAATGACTACAGAAAGTTCTATTTCTTGTTGAACTAACTCATAACAGGAATCATATTTTTTCTTATCAATTGGACAACATTTTTAGTAAATTTGTACAGGAGCATTTAGATCATAAGGGATTGCATTAGCTAATTATCTGCTTATAAACATTAGTAAGATTCCAGTTACTGTACCAAAGCAATTAATGAGTTTGTAGTAGCTAAAAAACACCCATTATTATTGAAATAGGAATGAAAATATTAAATCAGATAAGGATTAAAGCAACAAACTCTTAACTTAGCCATATAAAGTCACAAACAAACATTAGTAAAATTAGGCATATATTCAGAGATATGATAAATACTGACCCTTACAATGATTATATTAATACAAAAAGGCTTATTAAAGTTAATTGGAAACCTATAGCTCCATTTGGAGCAATTACAACCAAACAATTGGCTATTCTAGACATTATCTAACTTGTACTACTGACAGGCTTTTATAAACAAAGACTAAAGGTGGGTTCATATTCATGTGCTATCTTAAAAGCTTTATTGATATTATATACGATACTTCTTAACTTGCTTTAAATATTTGAAGTCTTACCTGCCTACAAAATTTTCTAACACTGAACTCTTTCCTGCTGATTGACCACCCACAACTGCAATTTGGGGTAGATCTAAAGACATGTGCACGCCCATTTGCACAAATGCATCTTGCAATTTGTTTACAATAGGAATTAGCTGCTGCATTCCGAAATTTCCAGCCATTTTTTCTAAGATACATTAAACTTTTATGACTTTAAGACACTATAAACACTTGCTCATCATCAATTCATCATCGTTAAACTAATTTATTTTTCAATATGGTGGTGGGTGGTTACGTTACGTTTCGATTCACCTACTGTCAAAAGAAACAAAGCTCAGCGCAGTGAATTTCAAAACATTTTCTATCTCTGTCTGTATTTTACCAGTTGTTACACGGTAAACTTGAGGCACTAAACCAAGGATAAAAATATTTTCAATATGCATCATATTAAACCATTTCTTTTTAAGTGAGATATATTGAATAGATTACAGCTTAAAGGTTAGATTTAATTAATGCTAATGTTAATATGTATTATGAAATTCATTAAATAAAGCATGCCACCACCGGTGACATTTAGAAAATTACAAATCAATACAACTCGACATGCGCACTAAATCTAGGCCAAAATATTAAATATATCGGGTCTTGACTGTCGAGTAATATAATATGTACCAACGGTTTCTGAATTACTAATTCAAAAGTACATGGGTAAAAACAACACAGTAGTCAATTTCCGAAATAATGTGGCCAGAAAAAATATGACTTCTGTTTTTCGTTAAGTGAAAGTTATGTTAATATGAATCATCATTAGACTGTATTATCAATCACCATACCAATCAATCATTTTATATTTTATGTTACTGATCATTCTCCAAAAGATACCTGTGTCGATTAATAACAATATTCGTCTAACGTAATTTTCTGTAATCTAACTAACACTAATTTGTGCCTCTTAGAAAGAATGAAAGTATTCACACATAAAATTTTACTTTGCCTATGATAGAAAATTAATATACAGATTAGTCTAAACATATTAATGTAATATATCAAATAATTTTCAATTGCCATAGTCCTCCACTAATTGGCTAGACAATGCATTTATAAGTTTCTTTTAACTGTATTAGAGTAATACATAATCGTTATGAGTTATTGAATGTAAAAATGTTCATAGAATAAAACTCACCTGCCGACAAAATTTTCTAATACAGAACTTTTCCCTGCAGACTGTCCACCCACAACTGCTATTTGAGGTAAATCCAGTTGCATATGAACACCCAATTGCGTAAATGCATCTTGCAGTTTGTTAACTATGGGGATCAATTGTTCCATTCCCATATTCCCGGCCATGACTGCCGGTTTTCTCAAACACTCCTCGTACTATGAGCTTCTCCGCAGACCTTTGCTTACTGATTTTTCTTTCATCAATATGATGCAAAGATGTTATGCGCAGGCGTAAATAGAAGGGTACAGTAAAATAAATCGCTGCCTCTGATAAAAACTATAAAAATTAAAAGTATACTTAATTCATAATTTGTGGATGCATTAACAATTTTGCATGATCTTTTCGTAAGTAACTGAATTTAAATGTATAAACAAACTAAAAGAATAGCTACTTCGTTTTTTCTCAACTAATTTTTGTTAGGTTTGTCGTGTTGTCAATTCTATAATTTGATTTTATTTTATGTGAAATAAGTAATTATGTACATGGGTTTGTTCGACTAATTAAAATGAACGTAGTAAGGCAGAAATTTAAAATGTTATATCTATATTATATATATATTAAATCTATATACTACGAGGTATCTTATATCACAGGCAGCTGCTGAACTTTTAGACAAATGATGGTAAGCAAAAAAAAACAATACGTGTGTGTGTGTTTTTTTTTTATACAGGTAGGAAAATACTTTTGCGTATCATGAGGTATAGTTGTTTGGCCTGGTATGTCGGACTCGGATATTCCAATACTGACTTAATACCTCCCCTGTCCCATTCCCCTGTTTACCCCGCGGAACCGCCGTTAGGCCTTACTTCACGGGGGAGGATCTAGCTGTTCTCGCTCTTCGTTCAGATAGGTGAGATTGTTGCTTCCTGTCTCCTAAGCCTTATTTCGTGTGTGTGTGTGTGTGTGTGCGTGTGAAGAATGTAGTGTGTTATAGATATGGTAAATAAATCTTCAGTTGCTCAGTTGAATTGATTTAAATTCTAAATTTCTGTACTAGACCGTCGTCACTGTACTTCGCTTTCATCTTAATTTAGAGATGCATGTTTTCTAACAGCTGTATGGAACACTGTTGTTGGAACGCTGCCACACGGTAAGTATTTTACATTCTTCGTAGAGTGTATACGCCGGTTATCTAAGTCGTATCGTAACTCTATAAATACGTAGATTACTTAGTCTTAGCACACGCGCGCTCATAGTGGCCTTTTAAATTAAAAAAAAAAGAAACCAGGTTGGCTAGAAGATGATATTGAGAATATCAGATACGTCGTTTTTACACATTTAGGTTTAAAAGGTTAGCAGATAAGCAGCTCATTACATAATTAAGTGCCTCCTCCGCTAATCTAAAAGTAGCAGACCAGGTACGGCCTTAGATAAGAAGGGATGTGTGTATATAAAGAGCAGTTAATGAGAGGAAGCTTGCAAAGGGCATTAATGTACTTCAGTAAAAGAATAGGGCCTAATATTAAACCTAGTGGGACGCCAGATGTTATAGTGTTCTCGTTTCTCACTATAGAATAAATATTCATGTATTGCGTTCTATCAGACAGTTAATTTCTGAAGACCTCAAATGCGTAACGACGTATTCTCATGTCCCGAGTTTATTTAGGAGGTGGGGAATAGAGACGATGTCTAAGGCCTTGGTGGGGTCCAAAAAGATTCGAATGCACTTGCTTTGAGTATCTAACTTGCTCACAATATCATCGATACACAATATTACTACTTCTTGCTTGGACTTCCCATGCCTAAAACCAAACTAATTTGGTGGTAAAATGTTTTATCATTTTAGGTAGCGTTTTTTATCTCTTTTATTCCTCTTGTGGTTACAGATATTATTAAAATCATATAATGGCATCTTAAGTAAATAAAGAGTTCAGTTAATGGTCATAATTAACTTAAAAATATGATATAACCGTCTTCGTTATCATGATGTTTTTTATAAATGAAATAAGTTTAGAGAAGAACAGACGGATGAAATCGAAATATCTTTAGTAAAACTTTTAGATTGGGGTCGACTTAACCTAGTCCAGTTTAACCCCACGAAGACATAGGTTTGCGCGTTCATCGCTGAAAAGATGCCATTGGTTGCATCACATCACTTTGAGAGCACTTCCCTAACTGCATCAGCCAGCATCTGAATCCTTGGCGCTGATATATCAGGCGAAGTCCAGTTTCACGGCCACTTAGGGGGTAAGGCAAAATTAGCCTCGAAGAAGCTTGGTGTACTAAACAGATCGAGACAGTATTTGACTTCAGACCACCGTAACCGCAACTTTATAAGGCGCAGGTTCAGCCACACATGGAATACTGTTCTCATCTCTATGTAGGTGCACCCCAGTACCAGCTTCTCGCTCTTGACCGCATTAAACGGAGAGCGACTCGCATCATCCAATCTATCCAAAATATTTTTGATCAACGTCAAGTTGATAAGAAATATTTACATTGGCGTTGCGTAGAGATGAGCTGCTACGTTCCCTATCACTTGTATGATGGGGAGTGCTCAGAGGAATTGTTAGGACTTATACCGGCTGCAGGTTTCCGCCATCGTCCTACGCAACAAAACATCCATCTCCATTACCTGGATGATTGGTATTCCACCACTGTGCGCTTCTCCAGAAGCTTTTCACAACCAGCCTATGGAAAAAAATGTCTCCTGCCGTATTTCCAACCTTGTCTGTAGTGCCACATCAATAATTTGTTTTCACAAAATGTATGGGTATGATTGTAATTACCTTTGAATGGACTCGACTCATAATGTGTCTAATGTTTACTACCATTAGCAGCCACTTAATACGAATGCCATGCCTAGTGTCTAGCAATAATAACTACTCCTGAACTTCAGGTTCTTGAATATTTTTGTAATCATAATTTATATTTACTATTCATCGGTTTAATTTTCAGCTGAATTTTCTACTAAGTTTAATAGTCATTAAATTTTTTGACTTGACGAAATTGTTTCTAACTTAAAGGGAATGAACAAATACATGAACCAATTTGGCAAAATGTAATATATTATGTAATGTGTTGGACATTAGTTTTCGAAATTGAAGGGAAAAGTTTAAAGTTAGAGTTAAGTATAATAATAATGTAATTTTGTAGTGTTAATACAAAACATAACTTTCGATTTTAGATAGTAATAAAGTTCAATAATATTGAAAGCTACAGCAACATTGACTTATGGAACGCTGGTTTAGTATTGGTAGTTACTATTTTTTTTATCTAGTAAGTCAGCCTGTAAATGCCGTACTTGTTTCATTATTTCCCCAATAGGGAGCGTTGTGTCGCGTCTTTGTGACGTCACGCTATTGATTGTAAAAAGGAAGGAGATCGTCTTTTGGAGACGCCATCTTAAAATAAAGTGATATAAGTTTTTGGTAGCGTAGATTATAGTTTAAATCTAAAGTAATCTTCATTTAGAAATTAGCAATCGAGCTTAGGTAATTTTTATTCCATATAACCAAGTGTAACGGATCAAGGTACTTTTTTATTTTGGTTTTATTGTTTTCTAGAACGGTAAAATTTAGTTTATTTACCGTTCTTTTACATGAATCTTGCTTGTACTGTTATTTTGAGCTAGATAGTTGGAAGTTCTTAACGAACGAAGAACAGGACAGTGTATTGAAAAAACGTAAGTGGAAATAGAAGTCATCGATCCAGCGTTCATCAGACGGATGTAACACGTCAATAAACCTCGGATTCGAGGGCAGGGCTTCCAATTGATTGTTCTGTCAGTGCCGTGAAAGTGTTTTGTGTTTGGTGAATAGTCTTGATTACTGTGAATATTTGAAGTGTTGAAATCTAATTACTTTCACAACAAATTTATATATTAAATTAGAAACAACATTCCTACAATCTGTTGTGAATATAGCAGTGATAAGTGTTAATAGTGCGACCTCTTAAGAGTTGGTTGCACTGATTGCAGTTGGTGGTCAGCGCGAGGGTGACCTCCTAATGGTGTGTACATCGCAGCATGTCTGCACTCTCGACGCCGGGCGGTGGAGGCACTACGGCGCAGAGCAAGCCGACGTCCGGCAAGCAAAGATATCAAAAGTTGGACATCAATAGCTTGTACTGCGCCAACAGAGTGAGTATTGCACTACATACACTTCACGCCTAAATCCCCAACGCCACTGTTTTTGGAAGGTGTTGAAAGTTTAAGTTTCAGTACTTTCACTTATTACTTGAATCCTAGAATTCTGTTAGTATACAGTTACATACTTGTTTATAGGGTCTGTCAATTATCATTCATACATACATTTATGGCTGTATCCACAAGGGTAGGTGGAGGCATATTAGACACCCACAATTTGGCTGACTATAACTTAATCCCATACATATAATAAGATGCAAGCCTATGGCTATCAACCTGTTACTGATATGTTATGATATGATGTCAAAAGATATTGCTCATATGGATGGATTGGAGAGTGTATTAGTTTAAGTAGATCAGGGTCGTCTTACACATAACTTGAACTGGCTCATGTCTACATATGAAAGCAAAGGTAGGTAGTATCTGAACAAATTTATTTTACTCAATTTATATACTTATAATAAAAAAAGAGATCATTAATTAAAACAAGTTTGGTTTTGATTGAATTTAGGTATTATTCTATCTAAGCAGTTATACTGTCTTTTTTGTCTTTTATCACCAACAATTCCAAATTATCTCTTATATTAATTGCTGGATTCAAATTATAAATAATGATAACTAATATTAAAATATAACTAAAATTAATGCATCTATTAGAATTTATTGTATGAATTTAATTACCATTTAGAATGAGAACTCGGAGCCATCCTCAGTAAAATCTCAACTTAGCCGTAAACATGGAATGCAAAGTCTTGGAAAAGTACCTTCAGCTAGGCGTCCTCCAGCTAACTTGCCATCTTTAAAAACTGAAACTGGTCAAGACCCAAGTGCTAAGTAAGTCATGTTTTTTATCAATAACAAACCATTGTTTTATTATATGATTGAATATGAATATTGCAGCTGAAAGCTAAAATAGTTTTATTCATTTGTCTATTGACTTTATTTTCAGCTCTGTTTCTGCTGTTGTTACAACTGTATCTACAACTTCAACATGCACCTCTCAAACTATAGTATGTATTTAAGTTCAAATCAGTGGCTAGTAACATGTTTTGGTTATATTTTAAAACTATACGAATTGTATGACTATTCCAAAATGAATATTATTTTTAGCAGTCTACAATATCCAACACCAATGTGGTTGCTGGAGCTGGACCAGGCGGATGGGTGGCCCTACCACCACCATCCTCCCCACATTTTCGCACAGAGTTCCCTTCACTGGAGGCCGCTGCCCAACCCTCACATCGGTCATCAGAACATTCAGTACCACAACCACAATTAAGACCACAAAGTTAGTATAAATTTTTAAAATTATAGTATGTAGTTCCTATTTATATTTCCTACTATGAATTTCTTTTTGTACCAACATGATACCAGTTCCAAATGAGTAATATTAATAAGGAAACCTTAAAAGTTTTCTTTTTTTTTTTAATCTTTAGAACAAGAAGGTAAGTATACCATAATAAAATTATTTAAGTTTTGATTCAAATGAATAATAATAATATCATGGCCTACTCTCAGAAAGGATGTAAAAGTGGGGCATGTGGCACTAAAGAGTTCCTTATTATTGACACAACTATTAACCAACAAGTCCGCCGTAACCGAAAAGATAAAAAAGCCTATGATTCTGTACCGCAAATGTTGCTCCTGAGAGTAATGGAGTTGTATAAGATTGACACAACTCTATGTACTTTCTTAGAGGCATGTATGCAGCAATGGAGAATGGCTTTTATAATATCCAGGATGTTGATAATCTCAAAGTGACAGCAAGTATATAAAGATCAAGTAAAGTATATTTTGGGGTCACAGTTTAATGCCGTTGTGGTTCTAATCAGCCTTGAATCCTCTTAGTACTATTTTAGAGGGCTCAGGGCTTGGCTATCGTTTATGGAGGGGAGGTCAGGTATTTCCCACCTCCTTTTCATGGATGATTTGAAATTATTTGCATGCAACAATTTTCATTTTTTTTTTAATTACTAGAGGTAACTGAAACCTTTAGTAAATGTATTAATATGGAATTTGGTGTAGATAAATGTGCAGTCATGCATGTAAAGAAAGGCAAGATTGTGGAATCCGAAGGGATTGAACTTCAGATGCCAGACTTAAGACGTCTTTCCACAAATTAAACATACAAGTATCTAGGTATGTCACAGGCATTGAGTATAAATGAATTGACTATGAAGCAATTGCTAAAGGAACGATTCTTTGGCTGCCTGAAAAAAATATTAAAGTCCTTTTTCGGGCGGTAATAAGGCGGGCCTATAAGGATTGGGTTATACCAGTCCTAACCTACTCCTTTGGCGTACTTAGATGGACTCGGACGGAATTGGATGCCCTGGATAGAAGAGTCCGTACACTGTTAACTGCATATCAAATGCACCATCCACGTTGTGCCACACAAATGCCAGGACCCTCCAGAATCGCGAGGTATGCAAGCTTAAAGAGTACTTTCTCTCTGTTAACGTGGAGTTACACCGGGATATGATAACGGACTTACTCCGCTTGGTCTAGATAAAGAGAAATGGCGCAAACCTGCAGTACTTAACGTAGGGATATATGGAAGAGCAAAGAGCTGCATGGACGTTTTTATCTGGCTTTAGACAGGCTTGATGTAGATCTATTATAATCTGTGTCTTGGTCTCAAATCTTCGTTTCGGTAATCTCTTCGTAGAAACTGAAGGTTTTATCTGAGCAATTACAGATGAAGGACGGCACAATTGGCATATCATCGTCCCGGAGTAACTTCCGGTTATTCTCGTCTTGCCAACGGCGAGTACTTGCATAGACATAACCTAATGGACAGGATAGTCCATCAGCAAGTTGCTCTTAGATATAACCTTATGTCTGTCGAGTTACCGTACTACAGGTATCTGCCCGATCCAGTTTTTGAAAATGGTTTTGATTAATGGTGGTTATACTGAGATCTATCTGTCATCACTGATAGGACTAATGTTGCCAATAAATCTGACATAGTGGTAATAGATCGTTTAGAGCGCCGAGCAATGATTGTTGATATTACCATTCCACATGACAACAATCTCATAAAGGCTAAAAATAAAAACAATTAAATTATTTGGATCTGGCGCAAGAAGTTGTCGATATGTGAGATATAGATTCAGCAATCATTGTGCCGATAGTCATATCAGCACATGGGTTGATTGCTAAGAGCCTCGACCAACACTTTCAGAGGCTCATGTTAGCTAGCTGGGTTACAGTCCTGATAGTAGTAGTCTGGACTGGGGTCCTTTTTGATACGGCACGTATTGTGAGGAGGTTCCTAGCTCTGGAGCCCTAACCACCGGTAGCTTGGGTCCTGTACCCAATACTGGTGCTACACTATTTTTAATATTTTTAAATTTATTTTGTTTTTTAATTTATATTTAAAAATGTAATTTATGTTTGTTTAATTGAATAAAGAGGATAATAATATTGTACTTTATCAATTTTTATTTCCTATCTGTATGTCTCAGTATAGCTTTGACTAGCCCGTTGGTCTAGTGGTAGTGATACTGACCACTGAGCCAGAGGCCATGGGTTAGATTCCCGCACAGGACAAATACTTATATGATCCACAAATACTAATCTACAATAAAGGACAAATACTTATTGCCCTGTGTCTGGGTGTTATTTGGGTCTATTGTTTGAATGTTTGCAGCTCCTGCGTAACAGGAATCTGTTTCTAAGTTGTGCCAATGCTAATTGTTAAGCAATATGGCAGTGAGTATGTATACCCTGAATCTAGCAATGCCACAACTTGGCGGCTTCCGTGGGCGAGGTTAGTTTTGGTTAAAATCTCTGCTAGGATGTCACAGAGCTTAGCTAATTATTTAGTTAACAATCACTTAATTTTTTTATTGAGAATTGTATTTTGATAAAAAATACAGACTTGGTGGTTAGCTAAAGCTACCCTAAGCCTTTTGAAAATCAAAAATGTTTTTGAAGTAGGCTACTTGACTCCAATAAATTGGTCTTTAGTACAGAAAACCGAATTGTATAGATTTACATGAATAAAAGTACAATGTTTCGATATAAATGCAGTTTAAAATTTGTTTTTTCTGAAAAATGTGTCCCACCATTAATCACAATAAGTGGTTCATATTTAATTGTTACAGCGGAAGGCAGTTGGACGTGCGGTGGCACGGCGGGCGTTCGCCAGGAAAGCGGTACATGCACCACCGCTGCCGCCGCCGCGCCCGCCACTGCTCCTGCTTCACAACAAACACCTGCCTGCCTCCCTCGATCGATATTGCCATCCTTCGTTAGTAATTATATAAAACCTATGCATTTAATCTAATCACAATCCTAACTGATAGTATCAGAAATGGTGGTTACTTATTGTAAGTGGTACTGGAGAGCACCCTATTTTTGGATTAAAGGCACTTTATCCTTTCGTCCAAAACGAACTTTTACTCACCTGAGCAGCGTGAGAAAGCTAGTTTTAAATATATATATATACAAATTTGGAAAACCATGTCATCTTAAAATAAGCTCTCCGTAAGCAGTGTTGTCCGTACAACGTGCTAAAAGAAGGAATTGATTGAGTGAAGATCTTTTTACTATTTTTTTCTTACTTTACTAGTTGTAAAATGTGCTTGACCCATAGATGAAAGGTAGCAGTGGTGGCGGGCTCGGGCTGGGACCGGGTGCACTAGGCGCCCTACGTGATAGCAGGAGCGGTGGCAGCGGCGGGACAAGCAACGCCGCAGGATCTCGCCCCCCGCCTCGCCCGCCCGCCACTCCACGCGCAGTTGATGTGCTCACTGCGCGACCTATTCTACGGGACGATCAGATCTCCTCATTAGATGACATATCTCGTGACGCCGGGTGGGCGCAGCAAGACGACATCGACTATGAGTGAGTGTATCATTGTATAATTACCATTAACGTGTTATATTTCCACTTATAGGTTTCATTTTAACTTTTAATGTAACATTATGTTTCAGTCAGAAGCTAGACTTTTCCGATGGAGAGTCGTCTGCTCCGAACAAGGGTAATGTGAGAAACAATAATAACAGAGCAAGTGTCGAGAGTGAGCGCACAGAATCTAAGATTCAGGAGCTGGGTGATGAGGAGCAGTTGTGGGCAGAACGAAGGCAAAAGCAAACTCATGAAGTCGCCCAAGCAGTAGCACGAGCGCGACTTCTCAAGGAAGAGGAACAGCGTCGGCAGTTACGAGAGGTTGTGCCGCACCCGCACCCGCACCATACGCATAAGGATGGTCGTGACAGAGCCGAGAGGCCCTCGGACCGCAATGACAATAGAGACAGGGATTCCGACGTCAGAGACAAGGATCGTGGTGATAACAGGGAAAGAGATCGTAATGATATTAGGGATCGGATGGACAATAGAGATAAGGAGCGCAATGATTTACGCGATAGAGAAAAGGAAAGAATGGATAACAGAGATCGTGATCGAAATGATAATAGAGACCGGTTCGATACAAGAGATCGCGATCGAGATATAAGAGATCGTGAACGCGATCGAGAACGTGACCGGGATCGAGACCGAGAACGCGACCGGGATCGTGATCGATTGGAGAATAGGGGTCGTAACGAAAACAGAGATCGACTTGAAAGTGAGAAGGAAAGAATGGATCCACGGGAAAGGGACCGCAATGATAATCGTGATCGTATGGATCGTGAAAGATTTGACAGAGAACGGGATCGAACAGATAGAGATCGTGACCGTGTTGATAGGGAGCGTAATGATCGCGACAGGGATCGAGATTTCAGAGAGAGAGATCGAGATTATGGTCGTGACCGAGATCAATCTAACCCAGCATTTTCCAAAACGTTCCAAGCTAATATTCCGCCGCGATTTTTAAAACAACAACAAAGCAGGCAACAGGATGATCACAATAAAGGGTGGGCTTATTCTGGAAAACCAGCGCCTAGACGTCAAGAACCTCCTTCGTATAACGCTCCACGTCATGCTCCGCACAATGGCCGTCGCTCCTATTCAAGGTGAGGTATAAGACTTGAATCTCGAGTTTTATAATTTTTTTCTCTTTAGTCTCATGTATTTCCATCTTAGAAATTCTTCACAAAGGATACAAAAGATAAACGGCGGTCTTATCGCTAAAATTGATTTATTACAACCTTTGGATGTACAAAAACAACAGTAATTAGATGTCATTAAGTTATTACTAGTTAGTTATGGTGGTATTTAGTAGGTCGTTTTGGTGTCATATATTCGGATTATGTTATGAGAATTACATACCATTCTAACGCATCCAATATTCAATTAATAGAATTCAATGAAATAGTTGTAATAAAATGTATACATATATGCAGTCATTCCTAGGCATATCATGTTATTTAACATACAATGATATTGAGTATACCATATACTTATATATACATAAATAGTTAATAAATACAGGCATAAAATTATAAATTGATGATCTTACTGTTTTTTTTTTTCAGAGATTATTCAGACCGTGAAGACGACTTTAGAAGAGATAAAGATGGACCTGGGCCGCAATGGCGGTCTGAAATGCAAGATTATGAGAGATCTGGCCGGGAATTAGATAGATCAAACTCGAAAGATTCATATAGTGACTTTAAAGATAGAAGAAATGAATCTGATAAGAAGTCAATAGAAACCACTATTGAACCCAGCAGTCGAACAGCTGCTGACAAACTGACAGAGGTATTTGAAAGAAAAAGTATAGGTATTGCAGAGCCTTTTGTATCATCGGAACCTCCATCTCAGATCTCTGCTCCAGAGAGGCGTAACACACCACCGTCTAATATATCTCAAAGAGACTCACCTGAGAGAGATTTTGGAAAAACGTCATGGGCGGAAGTTACTCAAGAAGAACCAAATACTTTAAACACTCAAACGCCAGCAGATAAAAGTTTGTTGTCTAAAGACAATGAAGCTAATATGATGAAAGAAATACATGTTCATGAAAAGGTCGATGACGAAAGTAAACGCAGTTGTCAACAGCCTTCTTTGGCTACACCATCTCAACAGACAACTCCTACGAATATCATATCTAACCCGTCAACATCCGCAATTCTCAAGACCCATGTTAATCAGACTCCCAGTGTCAAACAACAAACAAACAATCAACAAATATCTCAAAACCCTTATGGAAATATACAGTCACCAGTAACTGTTTCTGTAAGCCAATCTCAAATTTCATTTACAGAGAATAATAGTACCACGAAATCTGTGCCCTTACAAACGGCTTCAAAACAACATCCACCTGAAGCTCTTAATAATACTTCTCAAATACAAAAGCAAGTCCAAACAGAACAATTGACTTCACAAAACACAATGAAACCATTGTTTACAACACAGAAATCTGAAAAAGACCTTTCAGAATCTGAATCAATAGCTTCTAAATCTAGTACTGATCCTTCCAATTTAGGAAATAAAGCTAATGAAGCTCAAAAGCGATCTATAGATGATAAGAAAAATGAAAGAATCAGCAATGAGCAGCTCAACAAAATTCCCCCTAAAGAGTCTATAGAGCGCAAGTCAAGTGGATCGGGATCTGAAAAAAAAGGCAGAGGATTTGGAGGCAGTGGAGGTGGGGCTAGCGGCGCTGGTGCCGGTGCCGGTGGAGGTTTTGCTGTTTATACTAGGGGCTGGGGACAACGAAGACGTTCACATCGCAGTTCGCGCTCTAACAATAGAGGCAGTGAATCTGACGGATCAACTGATGGTGCACCAAACTCTGATCGCAAAGAAAGACGCAGAGCACCACGTAGTCCTCGTGGACCGAAAACGGCGCATGATAAATCTGATGATCCCAATCGACCTCAACCAGCCTCTATTATTGATGGCATGGAAAATAGAGAACCTTTTGCTCCTCGCGGTCAACCTTCACGTCGTGGGCGAGGAGGATTCCAGGGTACAACCCGTCCTCCAGCTCCAGCTAAAAGAGTGACTGGCTATGGTCCTCCTAATACAAAAAGTCCATTTAGCCAGGCCAACAGGGCTGTAAAAGAAAATGAAGACGTAAAAGATATTTTACTGGCTGATGAAAAATTAAAAGGAAATAAACCTAGGGCTGGTTCATCTACTGGTCGAGGTCGTGATCGACGTCCTAAGGGAACCGGTATGCCATTGAGTGGCGAAGATGAAAACTGGGAAACTACTTCTGAACATTCTGAAGGTGGTACGTCTAGCCGTCGCCGATCAGTACCAGGTAGACAATCTGGTCAAGTGCAGAAAAGTCAAGGTGGCCGTAACCAAAATTTAGGTAATCGTCAAAATAATAATGCACGCAACCAACAGACTAAGAAAGAAACAGGAACCGATAATAAAACTGCTGATATCACAGAGGCTATGACAGATCTTAAACTGTCTTCTACTAAAAAAGAAGACGAAGTAGTTGATGATGGGTTCCAGGAGGTAAGAAACAAGAAAAATTCAAAGGACGCGCGAGGTGCAGCAAGAGAAGATAATCAACATTCAGGCAAACAACCCAGATCACACTCAAATCAAGGTGGTGGAAGAAATGGATCCTCTACCAGGAATCCGAATGACAAATCAAATTCCCGTGGTTCTGCTCCAGTTTCTAATAAATCAGGCTCACAATATGACCGTCCTCGTCAAGCTAATTTAGCCCCACGTTTTGTTAAACAACGACAAAAGCAACAAATGGGATTGGTATCTAACTTTGGTCCAGACACTGGAGCTGCTCCTCCACCTCCCCCTGTTAACGCTTGGGATAAACCCATATCACAAACATTACGTGGTAATCTAGAAGAACCAGTGGAAAATCTTGAAAACAAGTCTGGTCAATCCAGTCAACGTAGTACTCCAGGAGACACTCCAATAGATACGAAAACTGGTCAACCCACTTGCGCTATGGCAGCTGATAAAACAGGCGTTTTAGATGGAGCTACACCACCTGTTGAAACAATTATATTCGAAAACACTAATTACAAGACTGCAACTCCTGATGAGACATTGCAACAAAAGTATCAACTTAGTAATGATATTACTAAAACTCAGACAGAAGACATAAAACCTGAACTTGATAATCGTCCACTCACATTTAATGGAGAAGTCAGATCAAGACCTAGGTCCATACAAGATATTATATCAGAGAGTGCAGTTACTGATGGAGATAGTGCCAGTTTAGGACTGCCTATGACTTTTGATACATCACAGAAACCAGAAGACTCTTCAGATATGAAGTTAGATTTTGCATTTGATTCTGATCTAGGACAGCTAACAGAGGATAAAACAGCCAAGTCTCTTGGCTTACCACGTGGGGTTCACATGAGCACATCCAACACGATTTCGCCACTGGCGGCGGATCTCAATTTAAAAATCGCCAGTGTGAAAAAAGTGTGGGAGATGCCAGCTGTGGCTGAAGGGGGTGAAGAGATTCAATTTGCTACATTTGAAGAAAATAATACAGAGACAGCTCCACCCAATGTGTGCAAGGTAAAGCCTACACAGCAGCTACAATCACCACCGCCGCAGCACTACAACCATGTGGGCTATCAAGGAGGATATGGAGGTCTATCAGTGCCATCACCACCAGCAGTGATGTTCAATTCTTCTCAACAACTATTAGGTTCATCGCAGCAGCTACCGCAGCAGGGAGGCCTCTATGGTGCATTCCTTGATCAAAGCCGTGGACAGTTTGGAGGGTTTCCTGGCACACCATATGGCGCAGGATCAGCTGCCCCATATAATTATCAGCCCTCACCAGACATGTTTCAGAGTCTACCAAATCAGTATCGAATGGTAAGTGAAAGGATATAAGATTTTATTACATATCCTAATTTTAAAGAGGCTACCATTGTAAGTCGTGGTTTTTACTTTGGTAAGGAGATAAGTAAGGGAATTTACCACTAAAAGACAGTAAAAGCTAAATAAGCAGTTGTAACATAAATGTAAAAAGAACCTGCACATACAAATATTAAAAAAAATATTAATTACAATTAATAAATTGTTTCAATGAAAATAAAATTACTAATTATATTTATGAAAGAATATATAATATTTTTAAATTCAGAAGTAATATTTTAGTTACTGGTTACCATGGCTACTTATAAAAAATTAACCAGTTATTACTTTAACAGATGTCAACATTTTGGAAAGTCAGTGATGTTAAGGGGCACACCGAGAAAGCCAGGGAAAAATTAAGATTTTACCCCTAGCAGATTTAATTGTACCTTATAATACCTTAATACCTGTGTTATAGTATTAATAATGTCGGATTTAAATTAGGTCTACATAATTTGAGTATAAAAAAAGTATAAATGCTTAAACAATAGATAACCTTCAATGTGCTTTTTGCAATTTCTTTGAATCGAATAACTAGCAATTTAAAGACGTAACGTAACATAATATCAAATATTATCCTCCCAATAGGACCACGATAGACAGATGACAAAAAACACACCACACACTGTTATAAAGTATGCCATGTTAGGTAAATTAAAAAATTGACAATGTGGTTTGCCTATACCTATTATGAAATATATATAAAAAATATTATATATATTTTTTAAATAGTCCTTAAACTAACCAAAATAAGATATAGATATATAGTCATAGCACACATTATTATTAGGGATTCATTAATTAAGAATTTTGTCAATTTGTTGTGTTTTTGTGAATTTTTGCCTTATACATATCATATATGTAAGGTTTGAACAAATCACAAACAACAAAAACATATATATTATTATATAACCTATATAGTATATACATACTGTTTATAGTATTAATTAATGCCTATTAAATGTTTAAAGATTTTTTTCTGTGTTTGTAATGTTACTTTTTGGTTTAGGCTGCAGCCGCAGGCGGTGGAGCAGCATTCGGCCAGTCGGGCCAACTGGGTAATAGTCCCAGCACTGTTCTAATATCGAGCACTTCTAATTCTCTCATGTCAGCCACTGTCAAGCCTTCTACACAACAGATAGGCGCTATTGGTGCGTATAATAATCTCACAAATGAAAAATCAAAAATTAATGATCACCATGACAGTTTCTTTCTAAATTGGCTGAATATAAATGAAGTTATATGTTGTGGGTTCGATTCCCACATGGGACAAACATTTGTAATCCACAGTTAGTTGTCCCGGGTTTGGGTGTTATTTGTGTCGGTGGTTTTGAATTTCTGTAAAGTCCCCCTCTACACACGAATTATTCCTAATGCGCCAGTTGTTTTAAAAAATATATATACACTACCGTCCAAAAGTTTGGAAGCAACAAGATAAAATCAAATAAAATAAAAGTAAGCCATCTTAAATTTTTTTTATTGATACAGAATTAAAAAAATAGACAAAACACACTTCTACAACAATGAAATTAAATAAGTAATATAAAAATTAAATTAAATTTTAGCTTCATCGAAGTGTCCACCCCTCTCTTTAATTACCTTCTCGCATATTCTAGGCATCCTACTAATTAATTTCATAAAATACTGTTCATCTAACTTCTTCCATTCGCTCTGTAATAGTTGCCACAAATGTTCTGAGCTCGTAGGAGATTGATTTTTCACCCTTCTATCTAGTTCATCCCAAACAAGTTCAATGGGAGAAAGGTCAGGTGATTGAGACGGCCACTGCATGATTTTCACATCTTTTTTCTTCCTTAAAAAGTTCTGGCACAGTTTGGACGAATGTTTCGGGTCGTTATCTTGCTGAAAAACGAACCCAGGACCAATAAGATTCAGTCCACTGGGTATGGCGAAATCCTTAAGAATTTTCAAATAGCGTTCCTTGTTTAGTTTTTCGGTTATCCTCACAAGACTTCCGAGTTTATTGTTGCCGAAACACCCCCAAACCATGACATTACCACCACCATGTTTGATAGTAGGCACTGTACAAGCTTCTGAAGCTCTCTCTCCTTTAGATCGGCGCACAAAAACACGTCTATTGGACCCGAAAATCTGAAACTTCGATTCGTCACTCCAAAGAACTTTTTTCCATTGGTTTATTGTCCAGTTTTTATGTTCCTTTGCCCATTCTAGTCTGTTTTTCTTATGCCGAATTGTTAGTTTTGGTTTTTTAACTGCAACACAACCTCTTAGCCCCGCAGACAGTAGTCGTCTTTTAACTGTTGTTATTGACACGGGTGTTCCTCGCGTTTCATTCAGAGATGCGGTAATTTGTGGTGCAGTTAAGCGACGATTCCGTTTAGAAAGAACTCTGATGAAGTTATCCTCTTGACTTGTAGTGGATTTGGGCCTACCAGACCTTTTTCTATCTTCATTTTTGCCAGTTTCTTTTTTTCTAGCGAGGGTGTAGTGGACACCTTTACAAGAAATTCCGAGTTTTTTTGCGATTTGGCGTTCACTGTAGCCTTCCTCACGCAGAGTACAAATAGCGCTTCGCTGTTCAAGTGTGATTTGCTTGCGTTTTGCCATTTTCAATAAAAAAAGACGGTCAAGGAAGTAGTCGAAATCTTTTGAATACAGACGATGTTAATATCACAACCTTCGCGTTATAAT
The DNA here is from genome assembly GCA_947561695.1 of Tyria jacobaeae. Classification (NCBI taxonomy): domain Eukaryota; kingdom Metazoa; phylum Arthropoda; class Insecta; order Lepidoptera; family Erebidae; genus Tyria; species Tyria jacobaeae. Next base: position 8,026,647 of record OX387208.1, on the reverse strand, counting down.
GCTCAAGTGTGACTAAATAAGGTCCAAAAAAGATAAAACTACAAAATATTTTCAATAAAACCGCATCAATGCATGAAAGAAAGTCCCCGGCGGATGAAGTAATAAAACACGTGTTTCGTCAAAATCCAGGAATTTGTTAAAACTCAAGGAATATGCACTAGTAATCCTTTTGTTTTGTGTTAAAAAATCACAAAAGGTCATAAAACTTTATTTTATTGCTATTATTTACCGCAGGGAGTCGGCAATCTTTTGTTTTGTTTGAAATCAGGTGTGCTTCCAAACTTTTGGACGGTAGTGTATATGGTTTTGCTATTGTATATAGAAGTGAATAACCATTTAGGTATTATTATTCAATAAACAGGCAGCAAAGGCGGCGGAGTGGGAGGTGTCGGCGGGGTGGGGGGTGTAAGCACATACCAGCAGCAGTATCTGGGTTATTCGGCGCCGGTCGGCGAGGCACCCTACTCCCTGCAGGGGCTATTACCGCGCCCCGCGCCACCAGCTAATTCGTATTACTCGCCATACCAACCGCCAACTGCTCCTGCGCCGACATATCCTCTTCAATTTACGCAACCGGCACAATCTGGTGCCTTCGGCTCACAATTTCTCTCCTCACAACTGCAAGTAGCTGCCGCGGTTCAGCAGATGCAGGTAAATATAGCGCTTGTCTTTATTGAAATGACGAACCAATCTATTCTACACCTACATTCAGGTACCACTTCCACAGGTATTACCATAAATAGATCACAGTTAGTTATTCAATCTACTGTATAAGTGCTGCTGTCTAACACTACAAAATATATCGTGATTCATACATTTTATCTTCTGTAACTGTTTTTAAATTACAATTTAATTGTTTTTTTTTTTAATCTTAAATGTCCCAGGGTTTGCCACGAAGGGGGTGCCTAATAAATGAAGGACATGTTCTTCATTTATTAGACAAAAAAAATTACATGGTGCCAATGCAAATTTTACAAATTGTTGTCACTGGATAGAATAAAAACGAACTCACTTGATCGTGTTAGGGACTTATCTAAGAACCTCGTTTTCGCCTTACTTTTGCAGCAACAGTATCGGGCGCCGCTGCAACAACAGTACGCCCCACCGCAGCCGCGACCACCTCCGCAACAGTTGAAGAGCCCTCTACATGAACATGCAAATGGCTTCGCGCCGTTATGCGACTCTGCTTCGCCTACGCCCAAGGGCGCAACCAAACCTCAAAAACCCCCACACTCGCCACCGCAGCACAAGTACCATGCTCCGCCCCCGCACCCTCCACCATCACACACCCCGCACAACCCGCACCAACATCATCAGCAGCAGGTAAAAATCTTCGTATTTATATTGATATAATGTATATACATATCGATAACATACAATATATAACGATTTTCAGCTGCTGTACTCTTTTATTATCTTTTCTCATGGATATTTACATGTAATACTAATGTCTTTCAAATAAACACTACCTTTGCAATCGGGTTGTAAGAGCATGGAACAAACTTCCATCAGATATAGTCTCAGCTCAAAAATGCAAAAATAGTATTTAAAAATAAACTCGATCAATACCTTCATCAGCAAAATATCAGTTAGTTCGTATTAAGCAGGATACAGTTCAACTTCAACTGACAACCTGTTTTATTTTTATTAATTAATAATAATAATAATTTATCGAATCGATACAATAAGACGGAGGCAATTAGAAGTTGTCTATTAAATTCATAAAATTATTAAATCATCTCTTAAATCAATAAGTTAAGTTTCAAATTCAAAATAAATATTTTTATTTCATAAAATTGCTCCATAATTAATTAATTTATTATTTTAAAAATATTTAAAGTTATAGATCAATACAAACAGCATCACCGCAACTATAGGTTGTCTTGTCAAATAGATATTACAATATTTCGTGTACATTACCGTGTGCTATTATGTCGTTAAAAGTAAGTAAACTAAAATGAGGCTATTAAAGTAATGTACATAGTTAGGTAGGGAAACAATAAGTTAAAATGGAAAGCAAATATAATAAAAGAATACAAAAAATGAGAAATATATTAGCTCACATTAAATTTTACTGATTATTTGAAATAGCCTAGGATCTCTAACAGTTCAATCCCAAGCAATTCTATATTCCATGTACTCCACAATTGTGTGTTCCCCACCTTTAAAGCACTACTTTCGTTTTACAGTGGACATAAATTTATTTTGAAAAGTTACATTATGTTAGTTTGGAGACAGTTAAAAACTGAAATTAACATAAATCTTTTGCTTGTTTCTAGCAAATGGTAAGCGGTGGCAACAATGGACGTTGCGGTAGTGGCGGCGGTGGGACAGGCGGAATGGCGCGCGGCGGCATGGTGGCGCCGCGGTATCCTGCGCCTATCGGCCAGCGCCCGCATGCGCCCGCGCCCCCAATATACCGAGCACCGCCCGGGGCGCCAGCGCAGGGCCCCGGGCGCCAGCACCACGCCACGCAGCAGCAACCCCGCCCCAACCTCTACTACCACCAGCACCAGCGCAGTTAGTACCTTCTTCTTCGACTACCGCCACCGCCTCTGACCGGCTGTCGGTCGACGGGTAAGAATCGCAAGCCCAAAACTGACGAGTGTATGTGTTGCGCAGACGGCGGCGGTGGCGGTGAACGCGTGGCCGAGAGTGGAGACGTGGTGACCGGCGGCGACGACGCGGGTGATGCGACCGCGGGATCGGACGCTCCGACGCCCGCTGAGGTGAAGGCGGAATGAAGGGCGTGCAGCCCGATCCCCGACCCGCCTCCCTGTGCCGCCCGCGCTGCACGGAGACATGAGCGCTAAGCGCGCGCGCGGCGAACGCATCTTCACATCGCCGACTTTAGATATTCGGTATTTTAATTAGGAAGTAAATTATGGAAGTGATTCTGAGCCGTTCGATTTGGTGCGCAACATGCGACCCATTGAAAGTGGCGAAGCGCAGCGCGTTCTGTTCGTATGTAAATATGTCGATCGGACGGCCATCCGACTCCTTGACTGTTATATTTAAGTATATATAGACGCGACCGGTCGACGGCCCTGCTGCAACGACCGGAGTACTCGGGGAACGTGAGTTCTCGTCTGATGCTGCCTCGAGACCTCTCATTAGTGAATATGTAACTACGGTTTTTGCGGAGCGAACTCGATGCGATGTAACCGAATAATAAATATAATTAGGAGCGCGGGCGACCGCGTCCCGCTCGGCGCGTCTACCGAACGACGCGGGTTAACGCTCCATGTATCATAATCAATTATTATTATATGCGAATAAAATTATTATGACCGACTATTCCCTTTATTTTATTTCCTTAAGTTTCCATGAAAAACTTTTATTTTAATATATACACAAAGTGCCAGTTTAGGGATATATATCAAGATGAATTGTTTGTTGTCAGAAAAGTGAGTGTATCAAAACCTCAATTAATCGTAGAAGTCTTCTAGTGGGTTGTCCCACTAGAAGACTTCTACGATTAAACCCTCCATTTTATCGTCAGAATCTTCCCTCAATTCTTCTTTAATGACATCTCTACTAGCATTTTTAATAAACAAGCATAATGATAACACTTCTTTATCACTAAAAACGAATAAAATGCAAGGATCCTCAAATTGTTGTTCTGAGTCTGGGTGTTCTTGTGTCCGTTGTTTCAATGTTTGTAAAGTCTTCTGCGATACAGGTATTAATCCTAGTGCGGGAGTTGCCTTTTTTTTTCAGACTTATCTGGTGCGCACTGTAGGTATATTTGAAATTCCTCGTGATAAGTGTGAAATGAGGTTTGATTGCACGTTTTTGTGAATTTAAATTTCACCTTGACCCTTCAAATAACTCACTCAAACGAAGCCCTAGATAGGTTCTTTGACACTGATTAAGTGGTAAAGTTAGTAGAAAGAGCAACGAGAATAGTTCAAAACAAAAGACCTAGAAGGTTATTTAGGATATGAAGAGTCCAGGACACTTACCTAGCCAACTGAGCAAGATTTAATGCAAACAAATCAATTTGAAGCATCTCCCATGTAGAAGAGTCTTTCATAGGTACCTCTGGGAAGTAAATGCCATTCTTTGACTTGTAATCTTTATATACGATCCGCATATCTATTGTAAAACAATAAAATGTGATAAATCATCACATGTATTTGCACGATGTGGTGTTGTTTAGGAATTTATCATTTTTATACAAAGTGTAAACAATATGTATACAATCACACATTACAAATTAAAATGGGTACTATAATTTTTATTTTTTTCTGAAGTTGTCCTAGGTATTATTTCTTCTTTTTGAATTAAATCTGATAAGAACTGTTACTTAGCTTATTTCTGACTTTATCTCTTGAGATTTCTCTATTAAATCAGGTATATTTTAGTCTATTTTTATCTTCACATGTTAATTTTTTCTGCTTGTTAATAGGTAGGTACCTGATTTTTCTGAAGGTCATAGTACATACAGTGTAAACTCTTTATAACGAAACTCAAGGGACAGCATTTTTTGTCGTTATAGAGAGTTATCGTTATATGGAGTGAACAAAAAAACAACCAAACTAACAAGAATTTTTAATATGTATGTCTTAGATAATAAAATGCTTATAAATTATTGTTTACACATATAGTCTGATAACTTTGTCTGACGTTTTTTGCTATGCCAGTACTTGTTTTGTATTATTTTATGTATTCTATTCATATCTAGATATGTGGTGGAATCGTCTTGATTAAACAACAAAAATTTTTCTGCCAACTTAGCGGCATCTACGGCTTGTTGAGTTGTTGGTAGTGATTCGGCTTTGTCCACTTGATCATCGTCTTTATCTTGATTATCGGGTGTTTCCTGACTTTTTGACACTAAATCAACAATTTGTTCATCTGTAAGTGTACCAGTTGTGGCTACATCCTCTTCTATATTTTCGTACGATTGTAGATCTTCGTTAAAACTGTTTGGTATGTTGAACTGGCTTATCCATTCACTCAGTGGTAGATTGTCCTCACTGTCAAATTGGTTCGTTTCTTGGCTACTACATAATCCGTTCATTTTACCGTACGTAATTTGGTGACGGTGCTTAAATTTTCCGAGCCAACCTTCAGATGCTTTAAAGTCAATTATGCCAAGTTGGTTGGCAAACTTTTCAGCCTTAGCTTTTACAATTGGCCCCGAGATGGGTACAATATTCTGGCGCTGATTGTTAAACCACGACAACATTGCCTGATCTAAGTCTTCGACTTTTGGCTTTCTTAATTTTTTAGGAGTTTCCTTCCAGCGCCGCCTGTAGAATTGTTTTTTGGTTTTACCAAATGGTAGCAACAGTTTATTGACTTAGTTCAAAACGCTTTCCAACGTCACTTTTCTTTTCTCCCTTTTCAATCGCACGTATCACACAAACTTTTTCATCTTTCCGTTTACTGGCCATGTTAACAGTTTCAAAGTAGGTTTACGACTGATAATACGATAGGTACCCAGTATGCTTGGTCGAAGACCATCACTTCCGAGAAAACAATGCGTCATACTGCACGTTTTCAAAGCAATTAAGGATAACAAAAGCTAGACCGACCTCGGATGTTTCGAAGCTTCAAAGTCTTTTGTTACCTGATAACATAACATAAACAATAATACCGATATTAAATATTTACTGTCTACAAATATGAACACATTTCTTCGTAATAGAGAATGGCGTATCGCTATAAAGAGTGTTTCAATATGTGGGTTTTAACGCAAACCAACCAAGTTGGGCTCACTTCAACGTTACAGGGAGTTTATTGTTATAAAGGATAACGTTATAAAGAGTTTACACTGTATTTGTAACCTATTACAAAGTCGGAGAAGCCAATGAGGGTTCATGCAAAAAGCAAAAGCCTTTTTTTACAAATTGAGGCATATAAATATAAGCTGGATTTTTTTACAGGTTTAAGAGATTGCAGACTTAGTTAAGAATTTGATGTTAATTTCAACATGATACCTAAACACGTTCCGGTGCAAGGTGGTCTTAACAGACAGACAAACATACAACAGAGTGATCCGACATCCGTTAAAAAACTATAAAACCCGAGTAAATTCTTACACTTAAAAAACAACCGGCTTTCTTGTGCAGTCGGGTAAATATAATGTAACAATGCTACTACTACTGTTCTGCGTTCTATTTCTGGTGCTTATTTCAATGTGCTATGGTTTATTGAAATTGAAATTAGAGGAGCTGCGATTGGAATGTCCGACACCTACCATACTCCCCTCAATGAACTTATAATCATTGGAGTAAATAGCACGCCCGCAAGCCCCGCGGAGCCAGGGGACGCAGGCCTGTCAGGGGCGCACACTCGTCTGGGCTTCCGGAGCTCTAAAAGAGTTTTGTTATTAAATTTTTATGCGAGAAGTAAATAAAAAAAAATGAATTTTAATTTCTCAGACTCCTTACCTTAGCTGGAATCAACTGAGATAAGGTAATTTGCATTAGCCTCATACTTCATTTCAATAAATAATCCAAATTTCAGGTTCTGCATTAGCTAAATAGTTACTGCCAATAAAGCGGTTGAAAAGTATAAGTATTTTAATTTAAATGTAAGTTCTATATTCGAGTGACACTTACGCAAAACCGCAGATACTTTAAGTAATAAATATATTAAAAAATAATTCCTCTTCTCAGGTTACTGCAATCTAAAACACGACCAAGGAAAGTAATTGTTATAAGGAATAGACAGCAATAGTACTTTTACAATATACCTACCCTCAACCTATACAGATTCTAGAAACGATATTTCATTGTTGTTTTATTTCCTATTTTTATTATTATTCGCTTTTACACAAAAGTTATTATCCATTATGCATATAAAAAATACAAAACAGCACTATATCAGTGCATCGTAACAGTGTATAATGTTATGTATATTTACAGATAATGTGTTAAATTGTATTCGAGCAAAAGTATAAAACTAATATTATTTCACATTACCTACAATGGAATGTATTTATTTATTCGTCTGTCGAATGTACTTCGTGTTTTTGTGCAGGGAGTCAAAGTTTTATTGTTCCTGTTAAATATTGTTTATGTATGTAAGTGAATAATTGGATTCTTATAAGAAAATAAAGTTGTATGAAACCCCAAATTGATAGTATATTGACATCTATTAGAAAATTATAACAACTCTTAAAGTAGTTTCGAAGTAATATCACTATAGAGCAATAGGTGGCGTTACGCCAGATTATGACAAAAAAAAATAATTTGTTTTTCTCAAAGGCAGAGTGAATAAATCTCGATATATACATATATTTCATATGTATGTAGTAAAGTATGTAATTTGTTGGTATGAATATATATATATACATACCTAAACGTGTGTTGTGTTGTGTGTGTTACACGCAATATTCCTGCACAGTTAAGTTATGCACGTAAAATAGACGGCTTTTCATTTATTATAGATACATACATACGCTCACCCCTATATCACCAAAAGGGGTAGACAGAGGTGTATTAAACACCCACATTTTGCCAATCAGAATTTGGTCCCACTAACATAATAGTAAGCAAGCCTATCGTCGTCAACCGGGCATTATATAACTGTATACCTACATACATACTGCTTGACAGAAAACACTCCGATGTCTAAGCCGCCTTTTACGACGCCCATGGGAATAGAGGTTGTGGCTCTATTCTACTCTATTGAGAACCATTTTCTTATATGTACAGATTTAGCAGAATTTGCAAATCATAACTATTAAGTGTCATGTTAAGCTTTGTTAGAGCTTTGATAGAAGCTTCTGCATTAAAAAAAAACATTTCTTATCCGACCTCTGGCTATTCCCTTGTACACCGCCATACCTATGATAGAGTCCAATCTATAAATAGGATATAATTGTTTGACCGACACATTCCCAGTAATCTCCTTTTTTGAAAGGGCTAATCTATATACTACTAGGTATTTAGTTAAAAGTAAAAGTAATTTTTGTATATTGATTGTCTTATATAATTAATTCTGAGAATGGAAAAGAATATAGATTTAATTTTACTCTTTTATTCAAACAAAAAGTTTCGTACCATAGACAGTTGGTGACCGTACTCTGGAATTCGTAACAGTGCTGCGTAAAACGTTTGTCGAAATACCGCTGGAGTGTTTTTGAAGTGTAAAAAACCTGTTTCTAGCGATGATAAATATATCCAGGCCTATTTATCGGACGTTACTTTTAAATTACCTTATAAACTTTATGTATGTAGTAAAATAATTTTGCACACATATTACAGGAACTGAGTTACTTATGATTATGTAGGTACCTAGGTACTTACAATGTATAGATAAAGTAATCATAAATAAAAATATTACAATTGTGGTACTTTCCTTATATCGCTATATACTCATTACCTACATTCAAGTATATGTCCTAGGCCAGCGGTTAGATAGTTATCGCATAACGTGCGTTCTTTCTCGGTATTGAAAACAAATATATAACAATGATAACAACAATGCTGTTAACATACTTATTATTTATGCAAATAATAAATCAATTAAAGCCTGCTTATAACTGATAGGGTTTTGATAAGTCTTACCCTGGTTCATGAAAGTAACTATTAAAGTTATGTTATACTTTTTGTTGCCAGCAACTTCGTTTGCGTGGAAAATTTGAACCGCATATTTTTCCGGGATAAAAGCCTATGTGCCATTTCAGATTTTAATTTACGTTTGTCCAGAGCCTTTGAGCTGAACTTACACATTTATGAAGTAGTAAGATAAGATTTCGTCTTGATGCAATTATAAAAATACAGTTAACGTCAAAATACATACATATCCAGGCCAAAGGCCTATCCTTATGAAGTTTTAACAAACGACTTTTTTGATGATTTGAACAAACGAGCGGGGGCCTTTCGGTTTACCTGATGGTAAGAAGCTACCACCGCCTATGGTCGCCTGTGATGTTAGGGGAAGGTAGGTAAGCGGAAGGCAAAAAGAGAGGGAAGTTGAGCCTCCGGTAATCTCCCTCATTCGGTGAAATACAAGGCAAGCATAGCTTACGGACCGGCTTTCTGTGAGCCCGTGGTAATTAATACTCCTATTGAGCCGGTCCATACATGGCTAAGCATCTCTCCCATGTCAAGATTTCCAAGTTGTAATCCATTGTATTCATAAGTTCGATAGTTTTGTTATGTTATGTTTTATGTTACAGAACTTTTATATATACGGATTATCAGAGAGTTCTCAGTACTCAGAACTGACTTAATCAATCAAGTGACCTTAAAAGAGGAGTGAATTGAAGTTTGAGCTCAAACCGCCGGGCCTATTTGCAGGCGAGTTACCTATGACGAAGGTACTGTTTTTTTTATGTTTGTTACCTCAGAACTTTCGACTGCGTGTACCGATTCCGTTTTCTTTTTATTTGAAAGCTGGTACTTCCCGTGTGGTCTCAATTTAATTTGGTCCAGTACTGACAATGGTATCCATGAAGAAATCATTATAAGTCTTAAATTTGCATTAAGCATGTGTTCGACAAATGGACGAATAACTCAATATCACGCCAACCGATTTCGATGATTCTTTTTTTATTGGAAAGAATGTACTTCAAGAGTAGTTAGATGAGAGTTTGGTCCAGTTGTGACAATGGCATCACTGAGAAAACCATATTTTTAAAGTGAATTATGTTATACTTTACTTAACAAGCGTTTAAACAAAGAACATCGTATCTTGGGCGTTCACAAAAAACTGGTTCCATGGGCAAATCGAACCCTGAATATCCTTTTTCAATTTTCGAGGTCTGAATTGTGCTGATGAGATCACTTTAACCATTATGTATCTGTTTAGCTATTACATTTTATATTTCTGTCTTTGTTTTATAGTCAAAACTTCATTAACAGAAGCGAAATTTAATATGTATATGCCGCCATGACCCAACTCAACAAACTCAAGTTAAATAAAAGTAAAAATTCATGCAGTTACTGATGTTAATAAAAAAATATAATCAAGCGTGAAAGTTTTTCAAGCAAATTGATAAGTAAAGAGGATAGTAAAATGATTTGAATGAAAGCTTAAAGCCGGGTCAACAACCAGACAGGGTTTCGGTGCAAATGCTTTGTTTCATTTCAGCAGTGCAGGGAGACGGCCATTTACCCCGAATTTAGCTATGCATTTGTTTTAAAAAACAACTTGTGTATGTTTATTCACATTGAGGGGTAAAAATTTAGCTTATCTATAGACGTTATTTGTGATCGAAATGCATTATTGGTTTTATTATTACGAGGAAAATATGAATTATTAAGGCTTTCATCACAGGTATAGGTACAGGCTAGAGAGCTAGTTCGAGTTGCTTCTGACTCTGCCCCCCACTTAGGTAAGCACGACTAAATTACATTGGTATTTATGTTTGTATGTATAATCCTAAGTGTGGTCATTGAACGTACTCTAATTCTTCTAGAGCGTTGACGAAAATTAAATAGATCGGGTAAAAAATAAATTTCATTTGCCTGCCACATACATACATACACACACGTCCATATCCACCCCAGTACCAACTTCTCCCTCTTGACCGCATTCAACGGAGAGCGACTCGCATCATCGACTGCCAAGATATTTCTGATCGACTTGACACCTTGGCGTTGTGTAGAGATGTAGCTTCACTCTCCATCCTCTATCGCTTGTATCATGGGGAGTGTTCAGAGGAATTGTTCGGACTTATACCGGCGGCTGGTTTCCGCCATCGTCCTACGCTACAAAATATCCATCCCCATCACCTGGACGATTGGCACTCCACCACTGTGCTCTCCAGAAGCTTTTTGCCTCGCACAACCAGCTTATGGAACAAATTGTCGCCTGCCGTATTTCCGAACCGATACGACCTTCAAACCTTCAAGAAAAGAGCGTACTCCTACCTAAAAGGCCGGCAACGCACTTGTGACTCTTGAGTTGCGGGTGTCCATGGGCGGCGGTAGTCATTAACCATCAGGTGACCCGCCTGCTCGTTTGCCCCCTATCGCATAAAAAAAAAACCCTAAAGGGGTAGGCACAGGAGTAGGGTATCCCGAGTCCCTAGCAATAGACGCTCTCATGGCGGAACACCGTGTGGTTTTAGTCGGTTCGAGTCCGATATACCACCTCACCGTCAGCTCTAGTGAGGTGATGACCCGTGGGGGTTTCCACACAAAAAAAAAAGCCACAGGAGTAATTAACGCCCAAAGTTTCCAGAATTTAATTAGCCCCTCTTACATAATATCGGGCAAGCTTATTATTGCCGTTATCCGGTCACTTTTGGAAATTAGATGGGAGGGAGTATTGGAGTAGATTGGAAGAAGGGAGGATAGAGAAGGAAGGAAAGGATGTTGCTTATATAAATGGACTGGGGAGAATAAGCAATAGATCAAGTCAGGGTCGCATACCTATAACTCGAACTGGGCGATAACGGGAAGTCCGAGCCCTCTAATTAACACTGATACAGGAAAATATTACAAAAAAACCCGGAATTTAAAATAATTCACTGTGTTTTAATATTCGCTATGAGACAGAAAATAAATGAATCATTATTGTTTGTGCTATTAGAACTTATTTTATAGGATGAAACTGATGAACTGACATAGAAGCTTGTATTTCAATAAGTTTCGAGGTTGTGAGAGTATAACTCCAACTTAATTCACTCCCATTCATGTTAGTACATTCTACACAAGAAGTAGTATAGAGCAGTAATTAGTCGTTGACAATCAGACGTTTTTTTTAATAAAAAATATTGAGAGTTATATTATAATTTTGTTACAGTATACATGTAGGTGTGTACCTTTACATTTTGATGCTTATGTTAAGTGTTTAGTTTTACATTTTAATTTAGGTTTGTTGCAATTTCTACATCGCACAATAAAGAATATTCTAATCTAATCTTAATAAATATTATATTTCTACTTCTATCGTTCGTACGTTACGTACACACGACTTTGTAGGTAAAATTCGGCCTGTACGTGCCATTTCTTTTTAAATTTAATATGTGAGCTCTGTGTACGATAAAAAATACAAAGAGAGTTTTAATTGAGTTAATTATGATTTATTTCAATTACAAATGAACAGTTAACAAAGAACGCTGCGCCTGGTAGCGAGCACAACTACTACAAAGACAAATCCAAATCTCTTTGTATACGAGACGAGTACAGTGAATTGGTGAATCAGTCGGGCCAGTGACCATTGCCAACGAATAGTTGCGCGTTGTAAACGCACGTAGACTACTAGTCACTACACTACAGTCAGTTAACGCTCGGTGTGCTTTACGCGAGCACGAATGTGTCGCGACTTTTATATCTGAATTTAAAATTCGACTGTCAACAAACTTTCACTTTGAATGTAAATAAACAACGAGTGAAACATATGTGTAATATGATCGCTTCGAATGCTATTTCATGCTTTAAACCAAGTTGTTAGTTTACTTGTTGACGTTTCTTATTGAAATTATAAGCTGTAATAATTAGTCCCGGTTGTGTTGATGGTGTTTTTCATTTGCGTGTACCAATTGAAGTTGGCATAATATTGGCGCTTAAGACCAATAATTTCTCATGAAAATATTTTTTTGTAATAAGTCCGTCTGCTTTGTGTAGGTATTCTATTCTCGGATGATTTCAACAGTGCAACAAGTTAATTCGTGCTAATCCACGATGGGTAAAAATTACGGTAAGTTTATTACTTTTAATATGTAGGTAACCTACAAACCACAAAAAATCAATCGATTACAACAAATAAACTTAAAATAGCATTACTTGACTAAAAAACTATTATAACAGTATCTCCTATCTACACAATGTACCATTGATAGCAAAATCAGGTACCTAGGAATATTTGATTACTTATCAAATCATGCTTTTATATTTATGTGTTTTTTTTTTTGCATTTTTCATTTATTCATTCTATGCAATGTTATAGGTACCTATCACTGTTATATTGTACATAATATACATATTATATAGGTGTATAGCTAAAGACGTACCTATCCATGGATTATTAAGCTAATTGCAATAAAGGTCAGTTGCATTAGTCAACTAAAAACATTATAAAGATTTATTTTTCCTGCTTTCAATTCTACCTAATTCCTTTGTTTAAAAGTATATACTTAGGTATAGTTTTATTCTTCATACACATATATACCCACTATTTGCTATGCTTCTCATACGACTCCCATACAATCAACTCTTTGATGGCATAAAATATACTGAATTGTGAATACATCTTTTCACCCAATTATTATTAGGAATAGAGTTTGTCATCACTCGAATAAAGACTCAATATTCAAATATAACTTCTACGGCTTTAGATTTCTATTTTTGTCGACCCAAAAAATCTTAAGCAAATATTTTACAAGTTGTTGTTTTTTTATGGAGTGCCTTTCGGTAAGGATTATTTTATTGTTGGTGTTGGATGAAACAATTTATTGTATGTGTTATTGTATATACAATATTAGAAGTTTATTGTTTCCAAACTAACGTTCTTCGAAATATTTAGAATATGATCTAATTCTGATTTTGATATTTATTTGGAGATTTTGGAAATGAAGATTTGAACTTAAACTGAAATGCAATAAAATAAAATAAAATCAAGTACGACATATTACTAGAATACGTTTTCAAGAATGTATTTTAATGTGATTGATAGCGAAACATCTTTAAGTGAATCTGTACCAACAACAAGGTAGGTTTTAAGAAAGGTAATAAGGTACATACACAAAAAGATAAAAATCTGCACTTAATATTATCAATGCTAAAGTAGCTATCTGTCTATTTGTCTAAACATTTGAAGCCATTTCAAAACATGGTACAGAGATAGTAGCAATTTTGGATGAATATGGCTACTTTTTGTTGCGGAAATAATATTTGAAAAGTTTATATGGGAGAGATCACAAGTCTACGAAGTCGTAGTCGTGGGCGTCGTTGGGTTAGTTTAATAAATGGAAAAGTATAACTTCTTGTCCAATCGGATTCTACATACAAGTCTTATCTGCAATGTCGCCATATGTATGGTGACCACTCAAATGCCTACCTACGTCATTAATGCAGAACATATGTATATTATAATATATATCTAAAGTGAATATCAAAAAGTTCGTTAATGATTTAGAAGATATGAGTGTCTATCTTGATAAAAGCTAATGACTAATAAATGTCACGATCACTGTACCTACTTACAAAAAGGCAAGTAAAAAGGAATAACGCCAAACGGGAAATACGCGTAGATACAGATGTACCATAGTCGTTAGTAGTTTGTTCTGTCATCATCTACACTAATATTATAAAGAGGCAAAATTGTTTGTAGGGGATTCGATTCTATAAAATATTCCACTGGTAAGAAGCTAGACTCTTCTTGAGTGCTATTTTATTATGACTGTATGTTTATAAAATCCCTCGCGATAATTAATCCTAATGCTCTTCTTTGTTGACTCTTATAAAAAGAACATTTTTCGAGATTATTACCTAATTCTATAAGGATGTTTGATACAAATTGTATTATAAAATATTCCTGATAACGGAAAACATATTACTAGTAAATTTAAGTTTATATTTTGTTATGGATATTCGGAAATAAAATACGTACCAAGAAAAAAATTTATCGTGGCCTGCGTAAGTTGGAATAAACAATATGTACTTATATAAAATTTATTATACACGTACAGTCATGTGTACATACAAGCAACTATTCTCAAACGAAGCAATGTGATGTGATGTGAGAGTAGTGAAATTTATAATGGTTGTCTCATTTACAGGCCATTATGATAACAAGATATAAGTTAAACCTTCAGCATACTAGTTAATTTATTTGTTTCTACAAAATGATCATGATCATGACTAAGTGTTGTTTATACTCGTAATTTGTTGATGCTTATATTAATAATCATAATTTGATAAGATAAGAACCTAGATATTCAATTATTTTTATCAATACTATTAATCAATAACTCATTTTCGCTATGCCTAATGATTATAATCACTGATGAGATTATGGTTTCCTGTGCAATTACGCTGCACTAACAATAGGTATCAAAGTTACGATAATGTACCGATAAGGTAGAACTTAGCTTTTTTGGACGTAGTTGTCTATGACCTACCCAAAAAACAGTATCAGTAACATACTAAAGCACTTGCAACCGCTAAAATCACAGCATGTAAACCGTTCACATACTTTGAAATGCATTTCTTCTTGTGCGAGATTTGTGTGAAAGTAGATTTAAGTATCTAAATACTTTCTTTCAAGAATATAAAAGAAATTATGACTTATTCAGTAAATAACTTAAACATAATCGTATATACTATTTTGTATAATGCAATAAGTAGCCAGCAGGTATTTATGTTCGGCACGGAATAAGTAACAGAAGAATGAAGTTCTTCATGGCATAATAATATTATATGTTTGTTAGACATTTTTATCATGAAAGTGGTCTGTTCTGTTTATCATGAAGATAGTTATTACTAGTATAGAAGTTTATTTAAAAGTGTTTTTTTTTACAACTTAATTACATCTCGAAGAATACCATTTATATGGATGTAGTTCCAGCATCCATTAACTGCCCATAATGATTTCTTATTCTGGTTTTAATACGTTGTCTGTCGGTCTATTGGCTAGTGACCCCGAGTGCTGAGCCAGAGGTCATGGGTTCCATTCGCACTCGGTGTTGATTTTATGTGATTCACAAATGATTGTCCCAAGTCTGGGTGTTCTTTGTGTCCATTGCTTCTAAGATTGTAGAGTCAGTCCTAGTGGGTCGTTGTGAAAAACATAATCAGAATATTATAACAGTGGTTCATCTAACTAAACCTGCGGACTCCCTGTAAACACTACAGCAACAATGGCCAGAGTTTAAGATGACCGATAGCTAGAGAGCGTCTGACCTCTGCTATAAGGGCAAGGTAGTACGCTGAACCCAAAAAACACCGGATGAGTGCAAATCTGACTTGCGCACTGAGGGTTCCGTAAGCAAATAAACGTCTATGTGTCTAATAACAAGTAAATGTGACTGTCTTAAAATTAATATAAAAGACTTACGTACATACGATCACGCCTGTAACCCCAAGGGGAAGGTATAAATCACCCACATTTTGTTAATAATAATTAGCTGTCACTAAAGCAATAGGGGGCAAGCCTATTGCCATCAATCTGGCCCTTTATGACTGTAAACATACTGTGTGATAGACAACAGTCCGATCCTTTAGTCACCTTATATACGACACCCACGGGAAGAAATGGTGTCAGAGTTTATACAGTGCCTCTAGTCATAAGTACATATATCAAATGATAGAACAGGATATGATTATTGTTTGCAACAACTTACTTGCCGACTCGGCGCAGCGGTATACGGCGAGTCTAAGCTTTGTTAATAAACGTAACAAGCATGTAATTTTTTTATATTAGTTTTGTGTTTTATCGGAGGTGACTGTAATACCAAAAAATGAGAAAGTAAAATCCGGAAAATGTATATTCATTTAAATATTAAATGTGATTGCGTATCAGGAAAAACTCGAGTAGTTAAGATACAGGTCAAGGATCATGTTTTCTGTTGTTTTATTTCTAAGCTGTGTTTTGCCGATAATGATATTATAATTATAATTGATGCTTCAAAACGCAATCTAGCGTGTAAGTCCTACATTTAATATACATACATACTCATTTATACATACACCCAGTAGGCTTTTTCGCATTGTGATGCCCCTATCATTTATGTCTTATTGTATAGCTAAATATCACGTCACTACCATCCTCAAACTAATTTATTTTTAATAACAATATTTAAGTAAATACTTATTATATATAAAACTAGGTGTCCTAACCATTTTCATTTGTTTACTAGTATTTAACCGACTAAAGAGAAACAGAAAAACTAGTAGGCAATACTTTCTCTTTATGTACTTTACAGCGGCTGATAACGAAAAGGTAAACATTTGGCATACCTTAGGCATATAGTAGTTCTATTAAGACCCTATTAACAATTAAATCGAATATGCATAGGTGTCGTGAAGGATTAAGAACAAGGGTTACAGTATATCTGATTCTTTGAGAAGCGAACGGAGTTGTTAAATAGGTATTGAAGAAAAATCTCTTTGCCTGCACTATCTGCATCTGGCTGGTTTTAATGTCAATAAATGACGTTAAGAAAAAGAAAAATAAAAAGTAAAAATCACTTTCCCGCGGTGTTAGAATTGTTATCTGTGCGCCAAAATGAGTCAATTAACGAAGAAGTTCAATATATTCTAAAGTTTTATCACAAAAAAGGGTAAAATGTGACCCAAGCCTTTTGATGTTTTAAACCAAGAAAATTTGTGATTGTGATTTGTAATAATCTCCCAACGTATAGTCTCCTCGCTCTGGTTGCCCTCATACGGATAAAGTTCGTCAGTAAAGTCAGCATATTTGTAGTTATGACATACCTGAGGAACTGAGGATTGACCACAAAACGTTTTCACTTATTTGAAAAAATCGGGCTGTAGAAAAAAACTCGATATTTGGGTGTCACAGGAGCTCACTGAAAGAAACCTAATGAATCGTGTACTCATTTACAATTCTCTATTGAAACGTAATGAAACCAAACCATTTTTGAAAAGATTTATCACTGCTAATAAAAATTGGCCACTTACAACAAAAACGTTCGATAAAGATCATGCTCAAACCCTAACACGCAATAAGGTGATGCTGTGTGGTGGGCTTGGACGGGCCTCCTTCATTATGAACTTTTACAACCATACAAAACCATTGATTCGGATCTCTCTGAGAAAAAGCGGCTGGAATTCATCGACAGAAAAGGAGTGGTATTTCGTCATGATAATGCTTTCTTTTTGTTCTTGGTTTAATCGGTGGAAAATCCATAGATTATCTAGTAGGTTTTATATATACTGCAGACTTAGACTATGTACATACAGAAGACTGACGTTTTCACTGCAGAGCAGACCTAAAGCTTTCATTATGACAACTACTTTTTTGTAGATCTTTTTAAGATATACAATTCCGTAGAACATTATTTTGATCTTAATGTTTAGCTAGGTTTGCCAAGTAATCGTACAACAATATGATTTTACGACATCACATTACACAATATTTCAGCTTTTCGCTACTAAAATATATATAAACCTTCCTCTTGAATCACTGTGTGTATTAATAAAAGCCGTTGTGTAGTTTGAAAGATGTAAGCGTACAGACGACGGGAAGCCCCTTTTGTTTCACTATGTAGAGATCTGTGTGGCGAATAAATGAAAGTATATTGTTTACTAACTTATGCTCGCTACTAGTTAGTCTGGAAATTCAGATTTCGCATTTATAACAGTAGCATGATTGAGACCACCCAGGCATGGTGTTGAATATAATTTCATATTAAATAATTACGTTTACGTACTTTTTGTATTCTTTTATGTATGAAGAAGAAATGTTGATTGTTATAATGTTGTAGTTATTTGAAGGATGTTACGTTCTTCAATTCAATTTTATTTACAGTGCTACCTATCGCAGTGAGCTAATTTATCGCCGAATTCCAAGTAATCACCAATATATCGCTAACAAGGTGCTGTAAATTGATAATATTTCACAGATGTTATAATATATTTTACAGATTTAGGTACACGTATGTACATATACTTCAATGAGATTAGCAAACCTAACTGTCTGCTAAACGTGACTTAAACTCTTAACAATTTGAGAAAATTAGAAAACCAAATTATGTTTCTGATTTCATGCAAAATTATTTGTTTTAACAAACGCACTGCAAGCGCACATTTGTTAATTGTTAGTCGTATTGTGAATTAATTACACTTATTTTAGAACCTTCTAGTTTTATCTACCGCGCTGATTTGTAAATACGACCTTTATCAAAACCTTCACTAAGTACTTACCTATGTGTCACTAGGTTTTCCCCTACATTATAAAGAGGTTAAATGTGTTGTTCGTTTATAATCAGGTTTACACTTTGTGCAGGACTAGCTTTCAGCCGCGGCTACGCTCTCGTAAAAGTAGTTTATTGTGTCCCTTTTTTTTTAAACAGGCAATATATAAAAATATAATCACGCCTATATCACCAAATGGGTTGGCAGAGGCGTCTCAAACGCCCACCTTTTGCCAAGCATAATTTAGTCCCACTTACCTAATAGGGGCCAAACCTATTGCTATCAACCGGTCACAGATTGTATACAGAATGTGTCAAAAAGGTGTGTGTTATATTTCATAACTCCAAATTTTTATTTCTGAAACACCCTGGTATACTACTGGTATGTTCATCAGCTGTCTGGTTACCATAGTACAAGCTCTGCTTAGTTTAGGATCAGACGGCAGTGTGTGAGATGTGTCAAGTTATTATTATAATTAATTTAATCGATCGATCGATCGTTAACGTAAAAGTTCCCCAATAGATTTGTTCGTAAGCTTTAGATTTAAAATTTTATAAAGTATCATTAAGTCATCACTGCTGTAATTATATAAATTATTGCTTAAAAAGTACTGTTCTTTGTATCTGTCCTTTAAAGAGGTTAGCTAATGAGAGAGTGGTTAGAGTTAGAAAACCTCAACTTTGTATTTGATCTTGGGGTCTAGAAACACTTCATCACTGTGTTCACACTGAAATTGGGTTGGCGCTAAGAACCTGGACCATATTCAAATTACTCATCAGTGTTCATATTCGGTGAGCTTAAACTTACACAGATTTGAATGTTTACTGTGGGGCTTTGCATCACTTTGCTTAAAGCATTCAGTAATTTCGTTTAAAATATCAAACTAAAAAGTTATTGGGCAAATAAGTCTATAATGTTGAATGCGTCACTTGCGCTGAGCAAGTGAATGAGCTTTGTGAGATATTGTATAATCCCATTCCTAAGATATTATCACATATTTCCAGCAAAGCATCAAATATTTGTTCAAGATGATACCGTAACGGTTGTCGCGTTGTTTAATGCTACACCTTTTAATTAGAAATCTGGTGAACGTTAGCAAAGTATCGACGACCTTTTCTAGAGGCTGAAAAGAAAATGTTAATTTCTTAAATTGTATTAAAGAAATTCACAGTTTTGTGCTTAACATTTTGTTGCATCATTGACAACCCAATTTGGAATATGAGCTGTGCAAGCAACAAAATTTAAGAAACCGTCGCCAGTTGAATGGTAATTAGACAAAAACCTATGTTGTTATTTGTGTTATTTAAATAAAGTTTTAACTTAAAACTTTTTTTTGTTCTGTATGACTGGCATACGATGTGCAGTCTATTATCATAGAGAAACATTTCGATGTTCTAAAATACTTTTTGTCCAAAATACTTTTTAGAATAAAAACTTTCTTAAATTAGATTCATATTTATTTAAATATACGGTTTTACTCACGTGTGTATTTCGGGGATGCCCGACTAGCTTAGGTCGCGACAGGAGACCTTTTTCAAGGAGTAAGTCGTCCACCCTCGACGGTACTTAATACTATTTTATCGTTGTACCGAGTAATTGACTAATTTCATTTTGGATTTGTTCTAAATAGTGAGCAATGAGCCAGGGGAATGGGTATTCGAGTGGAATCACATTTCATTTCTATTCTGCTATTCTGACTATTTTCTCTCATAACCGAATAAACAGGAACTCCCATTTGTATAGCTTGCAGAAAATTACCGTTATCGTGATTAAAAGATGTTTCGATGAACCTTGAAAAGCCAGACATTGACGTGATAAAAACTTTATAACAGCAATAATTCTTTCTATTGCGTCAGACCAATGCTTTTTTTTTAATCTAACTGGCTCAGTTGCATCTGATTTACAGTAGTCTTAGTTTTGAGCATATTATTTAATTGTGTCAATCCGAAAAACCGTTCAAAGCAGACGGACTACTCTCGGATTTATCAATAATTTTGCAACAAAAACAGAATCTTTTGAAATGGAGTAAATAAGCCCATCTCTATTCATTTCTTCGCTATTAGAAAGTTTTCTATTATAGTAATGGTAACAAAATTTTTGTTCGTAGCCATGAATGGAAAAACTGTGGCCATGCACCTTTACAGCACCACATCGAACTAAATTATTGACAAGATCATTGTTAAAACTAACGGGCCACAAACTAGGTCATCGCTACATGTCAATACGCTTACAGACAGGTACTTTGTCAGTCTTCGCCACTTCTCCCTCACTCTTATCGCTTTCTGAAGAACTAGGACTGTAACCCTATTTTTTTTTTCTTTGGTTTCTTTCACGCTCTTTCCCGATAATTATTTTGTGGTATATTAATAAAATACCTTTTTCTCGTTTTTTATTTCGAAATTGAGTTCCAGCAAGCTTTTACCTCTTGGGTGGTTCCAGAAATAATTTCGAATGTATTATAAACAAATTTCTTTGTCCTTAAATAAAACATTAATACCATACAGAACTTGTTGAAAATGAATTGAAATTTTGAAATTGGATACAGAACTTGTTGAAAGTTCTGTATGGTATTATTTCAAGGTAATTTTATAGTAAATACCATTAAAACTATTTAATATTTATATTATATAATATAAAAAAACACATCCTCTTTTTGTTTATTTAAAAGTTTGTCTTATAGCAAATAATTATATTATAAGAACAACTACGAAATCAAACACTACTATAAAAATATTCATAACTACTCAACACAAATGTATGGAACATCCTGGTCTCTTTTTTCTTTCAACATAACTGTATAAGAACACTTTCGTTTTAAGACACCTTTCAAACGAAAACTACTTTTTGCAAAACAGTTCATCCGTTCAGGAGCTATGACAAACATATTCACAAATACATAGATACTCAAATAAACACTTTTTTTTTGCGGTGGTTAAAAATAATAGTGCAAATTACAGTTGCTGATCAACTAAACTGAACAATTTACTTATACGGTGGAAATTGCTTTTAGAAAACATTAATCCTACAGAAGTATCTACTTAGGTCCTGGTTTGATAGCAGGCTGGCTAGAATAAGAGCACCTCATTCACTTTCTCTTGAGATTCAAACATAAACCCACGCTCTCTATGCTAACTCGTAGTTTGTTGTTCAGAGCATTTAGTTTTAAATTACGAGTAAATTTATGTAAATCGAATTGACTTGTTTATTACTAATTATCTTCGTATCGTGCTATAACTGGTATAAGCAATCTTGATTAATACCAGAGCAATAATCACTTGTGATAAGGATTTTTTAATTTCAATTATGACCATAGGGATAGTCAATGAATCATATGAGCCTCTAGAGCCATTACATATTTCACGTGTTTAGTTTAGAACATAAGTTATTTTGCTAAACGCGCGATTTCTAAACCGAAAATCTGAGGATAATGTCCAATAAATATAATCATGTACAGGTATTAATATACCTTTTTAATATTATTACACGCTTTAGCTAGTATATTTATGCCACGTATCAAAAAACTCATGATTTGTTATAGAGGGGGATCATTTTAAAACCTCACCATGTATCACTAGGGACAGTGGGGAGGAAATTTGAATTTCTAAAACACATCACGTTATTAATTGAGATGTTTAATAGATAGATGTATGTATCTTTGTTGAGTAGCTTAAAATAACTATAACATACTCGATGCCTTTAAACTCAATACTTCGTAAACTCTTCATTAATTTAAATCACCACACAAACAAACATTTAAGGTCATTGCAGTGTTATTCTTATTACACTTTATCTCTCACTACAAGGTAATTAGTGGCTTTTGTTTAATACAATATACCTTTACACAGCGTAATGTTTCGCACCGTAAATGGTATATTCCTTATTTAATAGTGTATATAATAGCACTTCATCAAAAACATACCTTTTTGTGGTAGGTGACAGTGTGACAAGAGTTGCAAGTGCGATGCCACCTTTGAGGCTAGAGAGGCGGGATAGAAGAAAAAAAAGGGCTCCGATAACCTCACATACTCGGTGAAACAAAACGCATGCATTATTTAATAACCATGTTTTTTGTGAGATAGTGGCATTGCTCCGGTCGAGACGACACACGTAAATTGAGAAATAATTGACAGTTATGTACCAAATTCGTAGAGTTCCATCTGTAGACTGTGCGTTGATCTGGTGGATCAACGCACAGCCTAAACTGCTGATCGTAGAGGGCGAAACTTGGAGGGTGTGTTCTTTGTATGACGTAGGCATCTGATAAGGGTGAAAAAGGGGGACAAAGTTTAAGAGAATAATAATAATAATAATTAGACACATCTCACACACGGCCCAATCCCAATTGATCACAAACTAAGCAGAGCTTGTACTATGGTAACCAGACAGCTGATAAACACTTATATATTTCTAATTACATACATATAATAGATGAATTACACCCAGACACAGAACAAATGATCCTGCTCATCACACAATTATTTGTTCTGAGTGGGAATCGAACCCACGACCTCTGGCTTAGCAGTCAGGGCCACTAACCACTAGACCAACAAGCCAGTGGTCCAATCTACTTCAAATTTTGCATAAACCTTATTTAACAGAATTGATGGAAGACGTGTTTTGTATTTTATTGAAATTTATCCCTTAACGTGGTTAAAAAGGGGTAGAAAATTATTTTAACGGTGATTTGCTTCGTAGTTGATATCAATACTCCTTAGTGCCTTTGATTTAAATTACATTTTATTTTGACACATGTTCGAAAAAAAACCATAAAAAATCCTATTAGAACCATTTTCGACTTGTACGCGGATGAAGTGGCGGGCAAAAGCTAGTGTATATACATATATAACATTTTTTATTTACATATATAATACATATAATTATTATTATATATAACATTATTTACATATATAATACACATGAGTGAGTGCATAAAACTAGTTCTGCTGGTTTATTTGCGTCACATGCTCAAACGCCCTTCAACTCCTGTACGCGAGACGTAAATAATGTTACCGTCACCACCATTCACATTATTGACATAAAGCATTGATCATATTGGAGCAGAAAATTGAATAAGATAGTTCCATAGTAAATAATTTCCAGAAAATTTTAACTTACAGGCTATCTTATACAATAAAACTGTCTTGTACATAACTTGAATACATGAATTTTGAAAAAGACTTATCCATAATTTATGTGCGATCCTCATAGTGCATATTGATATTGAGGTTTGTAGTTTTGCTCTGAGGCGTTCCATTTAAGGCTTGAAGTGCAAGAGGCACAATCGGCCTCCGCGTTCGGCAGCATTACGTTGTCACGTTCAACTATCAAAATATCCATCCCCATCACCTGGACGATTGGCACTCCACCACTGTGCGCTTCTCCAGAAGCTTTTTGCCTCGTACAACCAGGTTATGGAACAAATTGTCGCCTGCCGTATTTCCGAACCGATACGACCTTCAAACCTTCAAGAAAAGAGCGTACTCCTACCTAAAAGGCCGGCAACGCACTTGTGACTCTTGAGTTGCGGGTGACCTTATATAGGAGAGCTCAGTACTTGAGTCACTATTATGAAACTTCTGATTACTTATCCATGTTCAACATAAGAATAAAGTAAAGAATTAACAAATACTAAAAGAACATTATAAGGAGAAACAATAAAACAGCTACTATTTCTTTGTTTTCATTTATAAATCATTAATGTTGTTCTCAAAAGCCTTGTGAACCTAACCTTACCAGACCCATGTACCTATGTTGTAAGATTCACACAAGTAGGCAGTGAGTTTTATGATTTTAGTGATGTAAGATTGTGCTCAGTGTGTGCTTATAGATTAATAAGCTTAACTTCTCCGGATTTTTATCAGGAAAATAAATTTTGTTATCTTATTATTTGGGGTAATGCTTTTAACAAATATACACTGCTTATTGTGTGCTAAATATAGGTTTTGTGATTGTGTCTAATTGTGCTACATCCTGTCATACCTTAGTAACGGTAAGACTTTGTAGTGGTTTAACACGTGATTAAATCGACATTATTTACGTATGCGTGTTTATTACATTATATCGTCAAGTTACTAACAAGTTCCCTAGTATAATGAATATAATAATATACGATCTGATTAGTTTTTGCATTAAGATCAAACAAACATAAATAATACAGTTAAAAGTTATAATGTAAATACAAAAGGTAGGTAATATAACATCTGTATATACGTTTATTTTAAGTAAAGTAAACGCCATAAGCACCCATTTAGTTTTTCATATTTTTTTAAACTCGAAGAACTGACACAATTTCACACTTTGTTGGAAATTGTTAACTATAATATTTTAAATCATGTATAAATATCGGTTTTTACCCTGCGCAACCCTTAACCTAGGGTTGCGCAAAGTAAAAACATGTCACACCTTTTGACCAAACGATTGATATTATTTACTAAAATATTTGGTAAATTACTGAACAATATACAGAGATAGATATAACAAAAGATAATAGAATGACTCACTTGCTCGCTTGTTACGGTATGTGTGTACGTAATGACTACTCCTGAGTCCTAGCTAGTGGTAGCATCCTCAATTTTATTTATTGTTTAGCAACGTAGGTGTGTCTTATAAGATATTACGTCGGCCTTAGTATGTATGCAGGTCAGTAGCAACGAATCTACACTACATGTGATATAATAAATATATACAAACGATGTTTTTATTTTCACGTCATCTACCTCTTTAATTCACGTTATCGAATAGGATACTGTGTATTATACAATAAGACAGCTTTGATCAAAACTTGTCTATCTACCTATAAAACCTGCTTCTCGTGCTTCGCGAATACTGAACAAAGGCAATACATAAGGGACTATTTAAATATGGTCTTCTGTTATTGTTTAGATATATGTGGTTAAAAAAATTTTAAAGATCCCATAACTTTTATGTCATCTAAGATGTTTTTTTTGTATTCTTAGATATAGCAAGTATTCATGTATTCATTATTGACTACTGACAGCGGTAACTTTTTATTTAAACAATACCTTTCACGTCTCTTTGACAGTAAAACTTCAAAAGTTAGGAAAAGTTACCTGTATGCTATTCCAGACTATATAACTGTGCCATCCAGATACGTTCAACCGTTATGACGTAAATAACTAACAAATATCCATCCATCTAATTCTATGCTTTCGCATTTATAATAAATAGTGCTTTTAAGATATTTTCTCTTTCATGTGTATTACAGCGCAAATTATTTAATTCAAATAAACTCTTATTCTCTAAACCAAGACTGCTCAACTTTTTTATCAGCTGGTCCAAACAGATGACTTAGATGGATTCAGACATTTTTGGCGGGTCACTGACAATGACGGTTACTACTTTGTTTACTTTTAAGACTTGTTCATTAAAAAATAAAAACAACATTATAGTCTCTAATTGTTGTTTATTAAAAAAGCAAAACAAAAAGCATCTAATGCCAAATAAAGAATTAAAATTACAAGTTCATGTACCAAATCAAAATCTAAATAAAAATTATGGTACGTAATCGATATTATCAATGCACATTGCTTTTGTTGTAATAATAACTTTTTTGTGTTAAGCGTCAAATCAGGTGTTTAAAGTAATAATTAGTCACAAATACTCGTATGTTGTTTAGTAAGTAAGAGATTTATTGAATTATTTAATTTGGAAATGCAGTGTATTGTTTCAATACAATGTATTCTGTGGTTTTGACTTATGACTAGTGATGTGCGGTATTTATTTTTAACATAATTAAGATCTGAGAAAAAAAAATCACAAACATACATAGATAGATAAATAAATAATATAAGATACTCTTTAGTGTACACATCAAAATATGAAATATGTATCAAACATAGAACATAATAATAGGTGAGTACAAATAGCGGTCTTATCACAATCTGCGATCTCTTCCAGACAACCTGACTTTGTATTTCGAATCAACATACATACATATATTTATTCGAAACTACTTAAAATTTTTAAGGCCGGGTCTGTTAAGACAGAAAAATCTTATTTATCAGAAATTACCGAAATCTTATGAAGAGTATTGTGCTTTCTAAGAATTATTTAAGGCAAAAGGTGTTTTTACTAAAAAAATACTCAGCAGTACACCAACTCAGTTTTCAGTGAAAAAATTAAACAAATAGATTAGATTAGATTAGAAAATTCTTTATTGTACACTTTAGGAATTACAATAGATCTTAGTTACAAACATATATATATATTAAAAATATAATATTAATTACATAATGTGATACAAATAGAATTTACCAAGTATACACTAAAATAAAATGAAAACAGTGTGACAGCTAGTTAACTACATTATTCACATTATTCTGAATTTAAAAAGTGGCTCTTAACCATTGTTCTAAAGGTTTTTATGGTTTTGGGTTTTTCTTATGTCAAGAGGCAGTGCATTCCACAGTCGTGTTACAACGACGGTAAAAGATTTATCAAGAAATGTTGTGGAATGCAAGGGCATTTTTAACTCTAGGACTCTTCTGAAGATCTTAAGAATCTAGTATGTGAATCATGAGGAACTCAAAGCGTCCCTTAAGATAGGAAGGTGCTGAAGGGTTAAACAATATATTATACAATAAAGAAAGGACGTGAGTATTCCGGCGAAGACATATTGGTAGCCACTCGAGTTTTTTGCGAAATTCTGAAACGTGATCATACTTGCGCAAACCAAATATGAATCTTATGCAAACATTTTGAAGACGCTCGAGTTTGTCCAGTTGGGCCTCGGTGAGATCTGGATAGCTGACATCGGCGTAATCAAGGATAGGGAGTAGTAACGACTTTGCAGTACAGTGAGTTCTAACTGGATATTTATAGGATAAGTAATTATTTGAGTCATTAATGATTATGAAGGGATTCCCAAAAATTTGTATATCTTACTCTCTTACATAAGGTATCTTTTACTGTCTTATTATTTATTCATTGTTATCATTAATTCACGGTAATGTAAATATTGCTCATTAAAACTAACGAGGAAAAGGAACAGATATTCTGACTAATATTTGTAACAGTTTTTTATCTATCTGGTTCTTGGCACTTCCACGAATATATTATTTAAAGCAGATATATGTAAATATTCAAACATTGATGTATACTCCAACAATATGTTTTTCTTTCCATCCAGATGGCAAAATTAAAAAAAAAATGCACTCTTATACAATTTGGCAGAGTACGCACTAGCGCATTATTTGTATTCTCTTTGAAACAAGCTGTGTAACTACAGAAGTATACACATCCTAGGGTTTTCGACCATCATGGCGATCATATTTTTATAGATTGGTTTTTCTCTAGAAATACTTGACAGCGAGAGAGAGTCCATAAATAACTAATAAAATAATACACATCCTATGTCACATGTGACAGTGACAAGATGATCGCTTGTTTCAGCATTTTTATAGTTTTGATATATAATACATATTCTTTTTTTAGAGTTGCCTCTCCTATTTTCTGAATTGCATTCGAGGGCCATTTAAAATATAGGCATAGGGTTGAGCAGCGTTGCTCTAAACCTTAATAGTAGGTACTGAAAGTACTTACTATTAAAGTTTATAGTTAATAATATGTAAATATGAACATCATCAGATAATGTGGCATTGAAAGTTACGATACTCGATTTATAATAAGTAGATATTGATTTGTTTATGTTAAATTTCCCCGAAGTAGCTACTTAGCTTTGTTTGAAGATAGTACCATATCAATCAGCCCACTCGTTATAAATATACCACTGTGAACTAGTACTTGACATAAAAAGTGATTTCATTATATGTTATTCTTATTTATGAGCGTACATGGACGATATTTTAATACTAAACAATTATGCAACTTTCTTAAAAAAAGACGCTTTAAAAATATCGTTATTTAAAAATTACATACACTCACGGCGATATCCCCGAAGGGGTAAGCAGAGGCATATGTATTTTGTATTGTATTCAATACATAATACTAATACTTAAATAAAGGAAAATTATTAGGTTATCTTACTTAATTTAGTAGCGAGAATCCTTCAAACAAATATTGTTATCATGTTTTCCGCTCGCTCTTGTTTTGACATAAGTTTTCGTGCAACATGACACATGAGCCCTTTGGGGCTCAGTATTATAAATTTTAATAGCGTCCATTTGAGTTATGCAGACTGTAATGTGTTAATTCAAGTAGGTTTTATAATCTTTTGTATATAATATCTATCTAAATCTTCTGTACTAATAAAGCAACAGTTTTTTTTTTAAAGACAATTCCCGAATGCGGCGACATAAAGAAAAGCCAGACTCGGGACAACTATTTGTGGTTTTTGACTAAAACCACAAATTGTTGACTAACCACTAGACCAATAGACCAGTTATTTGTAATGTAATGAATGTTTGAAATGTAATGTACGAGTATATCTATAATATTATGTTTTTGATTGTTAGTTTCTTTAAAGCGACATCTCTGGAACTTAAGAAGCAGAGCCGTGAATACAAACGCAAGCGAAACTACAAGAAACGGGTAGTATTATACTAAAGATTTTTTTTTTCATAGCGGCAGGGGGCAAACGAGCTGACGGGTCACCTGATGGTAAGTGACTACCGCCACCCATGGACACCCGCAACTCAAAAGTCACAAGTGCGTTGCCGGCCTTTTAGGTAGGAGTACGCTCTTTTCTTGAAGGTCGTATCGGTTCGGAAATACGGCAGGCGACAAGTTGTGCCATAGGTTTGTTCCATAGAGTATTTTGTTTGTTCGTTTAAACGGGGTAATCTCTGGAACTATGGGTCAGATTGGGATGATTCTTTTTGTATTGGATAGACAGTATTATTTGAGAAATAATATAGGGTATATATTAGACATTAATGCCGTTATTAGCGGAAAAGCAGTCGTATACGCAGGTGTGCAAAAGCGGGGAAAGGATAGTTTTATGTAGGTGGCATAATTAAATTAATCTAGTCAACTATTTAAAGTTTATCTTCTGAATATCTACTATCTTGAAGCTGATAGCTATGAAGTTAAACTATGATCGAATTAACCTAATGCAGATTTGTAACACAATGTGCAGAAATATTTATATCTACGAGTATGTACACTTAGCAACACATTTATACAACATGAATCTCGTGGGCGTCAGTGTGGGCGTTCGATGCGTCTTTCAGGGATACAGACATGACACTTTTCAGCTTTAAAATTGGTAAAATTATAAATGTATGTTTATTCAAAATATTACACATAGAGATAAGCAAATGACATCCGCTGTGTCATTAGAGTATCAATGGCAAAACAATGCTTGCTACTATCAATAGCACAGCCGATATCGGCTCGAATTTGAGTTGTCTGTTAATTAAAGCACTTCCAACCCTACAGATTCTATTACTTAACAAGTAATAATAATAAATTATAGTAGATTTGCTAATGACTGACCAAAGTTCCTTGGGGAGGAAAGAGAAAAACAGGTACAGGTTACCAGTTATTATCAGGCGAACTGCTTATTGCCGCTGTGTCATGGAAAAGACGCATAAAAGGCTCTTTATGGTACTTGGCTGGCTGGCTATTAAGTTTTTTTTCCAACATAATTGGATCGTCTGAGCTGTTGTTGCCGACCCTGAGTTTATATTTATGGTATTTCTATCAACAAACTGAAATTTCTCTGACATTATAACTTTAGAGCCCACATGAACTAATGCGTATGTGATTACCCCTATTTACTAATCAAAGCCGAGTCATGGATATCATAAAATTTAGTGTGCACTCCTGTTTTAAGTGGAGGGGTTTACAAGTATACTAGTAATGTGTTATCCATTTTGCTATTTTTCTACTTTAAAAATAAAGTTTAAAAAATGTGTTTGTACCATTCGTAACTGCCAAATGGAACTACGATATTTTCCTAATAAGTGGCCTGATTTAAATGGCATAATTCAAGAAAATACTATTATTAACATTCCTAAGCAATACACGTCTATATTTAAAGGTACTTGCAGGTGGGAATAGTATTTTCCTCAATCGTTTTATGGTACTAGTTAATAGATAAGTTATTGTAACAACTGGTTAATTTTTAGGCTATACTCTCAAACAGGAGTACTCATGCGTTGCGTCTCCATATTTTCATGTAAGGATTCGATGTTCATATAATTCCTTGGTTCGTTTCTATGGCAGGCGGAAAATGAATAGAACGAACGGAAATGAACTTTATGCACGCTCAATGTAAACTCTATACCTTATATAATAAAATAATAATTAATAATAATAATACGCCACATAAAAACAAAAGAATCAGCCACAGTCACATCCCAACTTAAGTTCGGCCAGCAAATCGAGCACTTGGCAAAGATGGTTTCCAGAAAGTTGAGAGTCATTTCGAAGGTCAATGTTGAATGGAGTACTGCAGTCACCTTCTGGATGGCTCAGCCACGTACCATCTTGAAGCTATGGAGACAGTTAATCGAAAAGTCCTTAAGGTTATATACGACGATGTGCTCACGCTTATCGTCGTCCAGTGGCTTGCTTATCGGTTATTAAAGGATTTACTTTTGCGAGTGTGCTAATGCTCTCTTCAAAGTGATCAAACACTCACCATTCCTCTATCGGACTACTGGGCGCGGGCGGAGGTTCTATCCATTTAGTGTCGTAACACCTAAGAGTCGAACTAAAGCTTCGACAGTTATTGGTTTACGATGCCAAGATATGGAATGAGCTGCATGCTTCTATTTTTCAAGAAAGCTATAATCCTGGAACCTTCAAGATTACAGTTAATAGATTTCTCTTGGATAACCTGCACCATCTTCGTCTCCATCTTCATTTTCCATCTGGTGAGATGGAAGACAAACGCTTTTTCTAATAACCAATATAAAATATATATGTATATATATATATATATATATATATACATGGGCAGAGATCTATCTATCGTCATCGCAAAAATAATAGCTACTTGTAAAGTTTATCCACCTGCTCTATAACGTAATATAGTAATTTAAACTAAATAAAAATATGCTTTATCTTTCACATCGAAATTCCAGCTACACTAACGAAATAAGAACTTGCTTAAAGCATTCACATATAAGATCAAGAGTAAAAATATATGTTTTACATACTATTGCCACATAACACTATAAAACGAAAGTACTGCACTTAAAAATAGAAAATGTCAATAACTATCAAAAAGTATATACATAGGTACGTATACAGTGCTCAGTTGACGGCAATAGGCTGGCCCAGTAATACCCAAGTGGGCCCAAATGATGGTTGGTATAATGTGACAGTTCAATACGTCTCTGCCTATCCTTCCAGGGTCATATGATCGCTATTGATATGTAAGGTTTTAAAGATTTCAAGGTCAAGTCAAGTCAAAAAATAGTGTTAACTAATTAGTTCGTTTTATAAATATATTTTCCTGAGTTTTTATTGAAACCACTTTGTTCAGAATTATTTTGACATAAATATCATCAGTACATCGATGTGCAGAATGGCAAATACAAACTAGGAGATGATTTGTTATAAGTATGACATACCACAGTGCGCGGTTGCAACAACAGACCAGTAGACCAATAAAATTGTTAAATTAAGATCAGTTTACGCGTCGGTGGCAATCTTCGTTGAATTCTAGTTACTGTATATCGTCATGGTTATTTTTTTTTATGATATCACACTGACGAACTAGTGCCATATTTACACGATCTGGTACAATTCAATTCAATTCAGATGATCTGTCAAATATAATATTAATCACGTAGGTCTCGACAATTGTTGTGAGAAGCTCTGACCACAACAGCTTTAATAAGGCTGATTTATTTTATTTAACAGTTTAATTTTACAGTATTTTGAGACAGTCATTATTTTAAAGTATTTGTTACAATCAGTACAGTTTTCCTAATTATAGTTGTGTAGCAAACTACTGCTTTGGAAGGATTTTTGAATGCGACTGTTTTTGGCAGGTGTGGCCTTATTTAAAAGATACACTCAATGCACATTTTGATATTTGTTGTCTTTATCGGATTGTAATACTTATGAGGACGAGGCAGTGTGTATTTTGTTTTTATACATTAAATTCTTCGTCATCCAAAATGATAAAATAAGACGAAATGGGTTGCACCGAGAGCTACATTTCACAAAATGAGTTTAGTAAGTATACTTATATTTTCTATATAACAACAAATAATCATCTCATTTACTCAGTTGTACCTGTTATTAAAATATTCTGTACCATTACAGAATGTGTGTAAAAGTGTTAGTTTCTGTGTTCTATCTAGTTATAACGCCGTTACCAAATCATAATTTATTATTTGATTTCGCAAGGTGAAGGTATATGCTGGTAGGTTTTGCAATGTTTTCAATTATTTTGACTATCACGTTGTTATACTGTACTGACTCTTGCAGAGTTCCTACTATAGGTCAAATTATGAGGGAGACATTATCGTGTGTTAAAAATAATTTCCTACTTTAATAATATACTTACTATACTTTGACAAGATAGACATTTTACCTTTATAGATAATGTCAGCGGAGCCGGCGCGCTTATATCATGAAATAGCAAATAACATTAAATACGGTAATTTGTTAATACGTTAACAATGGAATCGGATTTTATGCTTTTTAATTAAAATTTAAAACTCAAAGTTTTTTAAATGCAGGAGTAACTGAAAGTCAGGCGATTTGACTAACTTATAAGAATAAAACCACCCCTACGCACGTCATCTCCACAACAAATGTAAATTTATTTTAATATGTATGTTCTCTTTTACGTGGCATGGTTTTATATGGTACGGTGCTATCGTATCGATCTATATGATTCAGTAGGTAATCCGTTGGAAATCACTAAAATGATTTAATAACGGAATCAGATATACCAGATCATGGGTGTTATCATAACATGATGTGGCATTGCGAAATCATAATATTTAGCTTATACTCTGGTTACTGCAATATAACTTCGTGAGATTTTTACTCGTTTTCGTGAGATCGTTAATCAAGGGTGGCAATATTAAATACACATTCAACAAACGCCACGTGACGTACATAGGACGAGCAAATTATGTGTATATGTACGTATTAAAAAACCGCTGACTATATAGAAAGTTAATTTACAAGATAGTTAAGTACAAAATGACGTAGGAACATAAAACTATTACTAGATGAATTCCTTCATTAATATAGGTATAAGTCCGACTACAATTATTTGCTTTTCATATCTGGTTTATGTATTTTAAGTTTTTTTTTTTTACATAAACATATGTATTATTTACTTTTTATTTATTTATAAATACCCCATTGGTATGCACAGAAAAATTCGGTAACAGGGGAACGTTAAATTTGATATATAAGAAGTTATTGTCTATAAATGAACAGAGGAAGTGAAGAAAGGCATTATTTCATTCATTATGTGATATCGATTTAAAAATAACGTGAAAATGAAACTTCATTAAGCTCCACATGACCAGTATATACAATGTCGCGCCTGTAATGGGACAGAGATTAATACTCTAACAGTTTAATTTGTACACTTATGTAAGGTAAGGCCAGTAAGGCTTTAAAATAATTTATTTTGGTCGAAATTCCAGCACCAGGAGCTCTCTAATTTACATTAATGCTCTCGGTTTTTTTTCTTGTAAACATAATCCTTCTTCACTGTCCTTTAAACCAAGTTCAGTATCTAGTTAGCTCTTTGTATATTAATTGTGCAATGTTTAACGAATACTACACGAAATGAGTGGTAAAATTTGAGTTGCAGGATGTTATTTGGTTTATAGGGAGGTTCAGACGAAGTCAGTACAAAGTGTTTTATTTTTGTTTCAGGGGAGCCGGTTAAATATGATCCAGATTTCAACGGTCCTATTCACAACCGATCCTGCACAGATGTTTTCTGGTTAATTCTTTTCATTACTTTCCTCGGAGTGTGGGGATTTGTGGGTTATTATGGTGAGTACTTATCTTAAATACGGATTTTAAATAAAAACGTAAAAACATCAACCAATAGAAATATTAACCCTCTGTATCGTGCAGGTAACAGTTGCAATAATTTATACAAATATCTAAAAACTAGATTAAATACAATATTTCTGATTAAGAAGTCTTTTCGGCTTATGAAATGGCTAATTATTTTTAGTAATAAATCAACTTAAAATAAAAAAGTAAAGTAGTAAAATTGTTTCTATGACGAAGGCTATAACACAGTTATATTGTAGTTTTAAATGCAATTTTTGTTGCAGGAATGCACCATGGAAATATACAGAAACTATTGGCTCCGGTTGACTCTAACGGAAGACGATGCGGTCTTGACGCTGGATTTGAAGACAGGAAATATCTAGTTTTTTTCGAAATTCAGAATTGTTTATTACCAACAACTCCTATCACCGGTTGTCCCACACCACAGGTACACAATTTCCATGTAAATTATATAAAGAGTAGAGTGAAGATTAAATTCTTAACCAGTATTTTTAAATAAAAAAAATATAGGGTTATTTAAGAAAAATATAGGGTTATTTAAGAAAAATATTTATATAATAAAAATCAAATATATAATGTCATCTTCTGGAACCCACCACAAAAACTGATTACAACTAGTAAAGGAGAGAAGGTTAATAAGAGTTTAAAGGCAAACGTACAGAACCTATAATTTTAATAATATTTTTTATAAATTTATTTATTTGGTTTACAGGTGTGCGTGAAACAATGTCCAACAGAAACCCTAAATTTTAAGCATATGACAGAGAGTGATTTTAAAAACCATAAATCTAGTATGGTGTGCATAGATGACGTTTCTATGTCTGACATGACTCTAACTAAAGCGAAACGCTATATAGACGAAAGGAAGTGTGCTGCTAGCGTTATGCAAAGTCAACCAGGTAACGATAGTCTTCGGTTTTATTAAAACTACAAAACTATTCATGAGATCTCGAAATCCTCCTTTACTCTACTCTTAGTCGTCCAGGCTAACTTTAAGTTGCATTAGACGTACAGTTTAACCGTACACTTCAGCGTTATTCCGTTGCATCGGAGATCTGTCTTCTCTACAATGCAAGGGAGACGAGAAAGCTACTTCGCAAGGTGCGAGCTGCTTGCTGAACCCAAATGAGGCCCGAACGTCTCTAATGAACAAGGCGACAGCTCTTGAC
Source organism: Tyria jacobaeae (assembly GCA_947561695.1). NCBI lineage: Eukaryota > Metazoa > Arthropoda > Insecta > Lepidoptera > Erebidae > Tyria > Tyria jacobaeae. Next base: position 7,990,757 of record OX387208.1, on the reverse strand, counting down.
TCTTATATCGGGTGGTTTGTTGCCAGCTGGATGACTTTTTTCACAAGTACAAGGGACGAGCGGGATACTCAAATTGTACGTAGTTGTACATTTATAGCACGTAGCATGTTTAGAAGTTGTACTGTCCTGTAAAACCACATTCACATACATGCATGTGCACCTGTTGGACTGGTTGTAACTACTCTGCTTTAACTCTCATATTGAAGACAATACTAATAAGTACACTAATAACTATAAAACTGCTTACGTAAATAGAGATCTGTTTAATTAATGGCAATGAAATGTTCATCTCAGGCTTTTGTAATTTTGCTTAAAAATAGGTTTTATATCAATACTAGCGGACCCACAGACTTTGTTCTGATTGTAAAAACGTATTTCTCTAACCCTATTAAATGTACATATATCACACACACAAAAATTATTCATCAAATTCATTTCAGCGGTTTAGAAGACCTTCAGTGTCAAACACACGTACGAAAACATTATAAACTTGCATTTTCTACACACAACAGTTTGTCGATTGTAATTTGGTCTCACTAACGTAATAGGTGCAAGTTTCTTGGCGTCATCCAGGCACTGTATGACTGGATATGTACATACTGTCTGACAGATAATAGACCAATCCCTTAGTCGCCTGTTATAACACCACCAGGAAGAGATGGGGTGGCCCTATTCTACTCCATCGTGAACCACACGGCACACACATTTTCTACACATCCAGTGCAACTTGTACAACCACCAATTCTATTTTTATAATACATAAAAAGACAACTAACTTTGTGCACGCTCTGTAATTCTCTATAAGTAGCTTTTTTTGAGTTAACAAGAACGTATTTTGTAGCTACAAGTACCTTGCCTGCAAAACATCATTAATATTTATTTTTTCTAAATCATGCATTTTGAAATGATCGATTAATGTTTAGTAAGTTGTTACCTCAACTTTATAGTGGCTAGTATTCATAATTAGCATGATGGGTCTCAACAAATTTGGTGGAGAGCAAAACCTAACACTGTAATTCGACATTTGGATATTTGTGAGTGAATGTATATTAATAAAAAATGTTGACTGTTGCGTACCTATTTGATAGTGCCGTCACTGATATGTGAGTGTGTAAAGTGTAGTGAAAGTTTTATACTTTATCTAACTAACTGTGCCGCATGTAACCTAACTAATATTACAAGTGCCGACGAGAGTGTATGCTTGTTAGTTTTGGTTTTCTCGCGTTAACTAAGAATTAAAGTTAACTTTGTCAATAGTACAGAAAAGGTCATAAAGGAACTTTTCATCTAGGATACAAAAACTATTCCCGAGATACATGTATGTATATGACACGAGCAAAGCTGATGTAAATAATTAAACACGCGTGGCAATAACCATTTTTAATTAATTGTAAAAAAGTAGCATGGAGGAATATTTTTCAAAAAGAAAACCTAGGTTTAGATCAGTCAAATTCAAACCACAAACTTTTGGGTGTTTCTTTTACTGGACCACCTGCCATTTCCCCTTTTTGATATTACGGTGTTGCTAACGTCGTGACTTAGTTGCCACAGTAAATTAAAAGTTAGGAATAAGTGGCCTACCCATATGAATAAGTTCATATTTCTGGATAGCGAGATCAAACACTAACATGTTTTTGTGGGGACAGCTATCGGGACAGATAGTTCACGACCTGGTGGAAACGCGCTGGTTCTTACTAGGCGCTCTCATCGCCGTTATCATCATCTGCTTTATATACATTCTCCTGCTGCGGTGGGTCGTGGGTCCAGTGGTTTGGATTTCATTAGTTGGAGTTCTGGGCCTTCTTGTATTTTGTAAGTTAATTTCTTCACGTTTTTTTTTTATCTACTTACATAGTATGGACTTACCGAAATTTACATTAAGTACCTACTCAATTTTTGACATAATTGCAGGTACGTACTTGTGCTATAAGAACTACGTGTTCTATAGGGATAATGTAACCCTACACCAGACTACAAATTTGAAAGGTTACGTCCAGTCAATCCTAAGCAAAAGTGAAACCTGGATGGCGTTGGTTGTGATATTGGCTATCATAGTAGTGATACTCCTACTTATAGTTATATTTTTAAGATCGAGGATCAATATCGCTGTAGCTCTTATACGTGAAGGAAGCAAGTAAGTTCATTTGCATTACTAATGTTTGACATAATTACATGTCTATTTGAAAGATAATTTAAAACGATAAGTTTAACTTTTGTCTTGGCTAGAAGTGACAAGAAATACAAATAGATAACGCAAGCATTAGCATCTGTATAAAAGAGCCCTGGAATGCTACTACTAACTGCCTACTATGAAGTAGAAGTACATCGCATTACGTTATTTATAATGCCTACTTTATGTGCCTCCATATCCAAACTCGATTCCTGAAAACCGAAGCGATCGAAATGCCTTCAGTATCTTTTTTACCCGATTGCGCTTATGATTTTTCGTTGTCACATCCTAAAGCCTAGACGGCTGACTTTTGTTATATGGGGTATCATTTGAATCGTCTTAAATAGTGGGAGTAAGTGAGATAATTACGAGATAACGTCCGTAAAAAAAAAATAGAAGAAGTTAATACTTTGAAAAAATGCAGTCGGTTTTATATATTTTAGAATTTTACTAGTTATAAGATGATTAATGATTCTATAATGAATTTTGCACAATTAGGTTCAAAATGACTCCTTGCTGCAATAGTAAACTTTTAGTTTTGTTTGTCTATTTGTCGAGATTTTTAAAGTAATTAGTGTTATTACAATAGAAATAGGTAGTTTCTTATTTTTGCCTGATGTATGACTAAGATATCGTTCAAGCTCAGAGGGCACCGGCAGCATCACCACTTATTTACACCTTTATTTCGCAAGCGAAGTATGTCTAATTGCATTATCTATGTATATCTGTAAGTATTGGCCTTCACAATTGGTTGGGTATTGCAATCACTATGACAACGTACTATTTTCCTGGCCAAACAATTGGTATACATATTTATCTTTATTTACCTTATTGGAATTATAATTTCTGTTTCAGAGCGGTAACAGCAATCAAGTCAACAGTGTTTTTTCCTATAATACCATGGATTATTCAATGTTTCGTCATTGCTTATGGAGCGTTGGTGCTTATGTACTTGTTGTCTATGGGGGAGAGTGTCTTCAAGGTCGTTTTAAACAACGACACGAACTGTCCGTTTACTAGTGATTTCAAGGTTTTTTTTGGTTTATATTTTTATTTGTAAGAAGTATAACATATTATAATTACCCAACATACACAAGTATTTACTTACCGATATTTGTAGCATCTGCAGTTTGTGCTTTAAAGACAAGAAAGGTAGTTGAGACATAAACATGACGCTATTTTTGTGTTTTGTCAGTATCCTCTCAATATCCATGAAGGTTTATATATCTTACATTAGCTTATACGCCACTCTTAAACTTATTCAATACAAAACGCTACCTGAATAAGGTACAGGAATGTCCTCAGATTGGATGGAAACACGGTTGAGAAGCATTTACGACACATATTAAAGTCTTTCGTTATAGACTTCGTTTTGCTTTCCCCGCCTATTGAAATTTGGCCTCGTTATGGCTACACAAATAAGAAACAGTGATGGGTTTCCCTTTTTAAATTCTTATGTTTCAATATTATTTTTACTCCTAATTATAATATTATTGATGCGAAGTTAAATTTGTTTGTGACGATTCATCATCTTAACTACTGGACCGGTCATAATATCATACGAAATCATTAAAGTCCTGTCCATCCAAAGGTTGCTTAGAAGATATTACTTGTTGTTATAAGGCCGCATTGTACATTTTTATGTGTTAAAATATCAGTTTCATTTTATATATATATTTGGTGTACAATAAAGAGTACTTACTTACTTACTCATAAAATACCTTTCATATATTTTTTTTTTTTTTTTTTATGCGATAGGGGGCAAACGAGCAGACGGGTCACCTGATGGTAAGTGACTACCGCCGCCCATGGACACCCGCAACTCAAGAGTCACAAGTGCGTTGCCGGCCTTTTGGGTAGGAGTACGCTCTTTTCTTGAAGGTTTGAAGGTCGTATCGGTTCGGAAATACAGCAGGCGACAATTTGTTCCATAAGCTGGTTGTGCGAGGCAGAAAGCTTCTGGAGAAGCGCACAGTGGTGGACTGCCAATCGTCCAGGAGATGGGGATGGATATTTTGTCGCGTAGGACGATGGCGGAAACCAGCAGCCGGTATAAGTCCGAACAATTCCTCTGAACACTCCCCATGATACAAGCGATAGAGGATGCAGAGTGAAGCTACATCTCTACGCAACGCCAAGGTGTCAAGTCGATCAGAAATATCTTGGCAGTCGATGATGCGAGTCGCTCTCCGTTGAATGCGGTCAAGAGGCAGAAGTTGGTACTGGGGTGCACCTGCATAGAGATGAGAACAGTATTCCATGTGCGGCCGAACCTGCGCCTTATAAAGTTGCAGGCGGTGGGCCGGAGTAAAATACTGTCTCGATCTGTTTAGCACACCAAGCTTCTTCGAGGCTAATATGGCCTTACTCTCTAAGTGACCGCGAAACTGGACTTCACTTGATATATCGACGCCAAGGATTCCGATACTGGCTGATGCAGTTAGGGAAGTGCTCTCAAATTGAGGTGATACGACCAATGGCATCTTTTTAGCGGTGAACGCGCAAACCTGTGTCTTCGTGGGGTTAAATTGGACTAGGTTAAGTCGACCCCAATCTGAAACTTTTGATAAAGAAATTTCGATTTCAGACACAAGTTTGGATCGGCTTTCGATGACGTTTACCCGAGAAATGTTATCGCGGCCGGTGTAAAGGGCATCACTCGTGCTATCGTCTGCATAGCAATGGATGCCGCTAATCTGCAGCATGTCGTTGATATGCAGAAGAAACAGCGTGGGTGATAGCACACAGCCTTGTGGGACACCAGAATTAACAGACTTGGAGTCGGAGCATGCACCGTCAACAACGACCTTGATGCTTCTGTCTGTAAGAAAACTGGTGAGCCAATTGCACAGTTTCTCGGGAAGCCCATAGGAAGGAAGCTTCGCAAGGAGCGCTTTGTGCCAGACCCGATCGAAGGCCATCGCCATGTCCAAACTAACGGCCAACGCTTCCCCCTTGGTCTCGATCGCCTGTGCCCACCGGTGAGTCAAGTATACGAGAAGATCACCAGCTGAACGACCCTGACGGAAGCCGTATTGTCGATCATTGAGGAGCTGGTGGTCTTCTAAGTACCGGAGGAGCTGGCAGTTAACAATGGATTCCATTATCTTGGAGAACAAGGAGGTGATGGCTATGGGTCTGTAGTTGGACGGATCCGAGCGATCTCCTTTTTTAGGTATTGGGTGCACTAGAGCTGTCTTCCATGAGTTCGAGACTACGCCAAGAGAGTAGGAAAGCCGATAAAGGCGCGTTAAAACCGGTGCTAACTCTGGAGCACACGTCTTCAGCACGATAGGAGAGATTCTATCGGGCCCACTCGACTTATGAACGTCGAGGGAAAGAAGCGCTTTACGCACTGCCCTTTGTGCAAACGGGACTTCCGGTATGCGGGTCTCGCACTGCGGTATGGTCGGCGGTGCGTTTCCCCCGTCGTCCAGGGTCGAGTTGGACGCAAAGAGTTTGCCAAGAAGATCGGCTTTTTCTTTAGCGTCGTCGGCCAACGAATTATCTCCTATGCGCAGAGGTGGAAGGGATGGCTTACAAAAGTTCCATGGGTAGGATGCAAAGAATGTTCTCATTCCATCCCAGTCTGCTGACCTATAGTGCCATACGCGGCGACTGCCTGTAACTCGCGGCCGCAGCGAGTGAACGAGTGGCACCATACTCCTAATCAGGCAATGGTCCGAAGAGCCAAGAGGGGCCTCAATCATCATATATAAAGAAAGCACCTACTGTCCCCGGAGAATAGACAAAATAGCATGTACGATTGTGGAGCCGCGTGCGAAAGCTAGTTTAATATACATACATATATACCTATACATTAACCTATATTTTTTTTATCCCGGTTTCTGTTAATTCATATGTCTTATTTAAGTGTTTGTGTTACTGTGTAATTAAATTATATGTATTGTAATTGCAGGATGGTATGAGCTGCAACCCTGCAATCTTCCAAGTAAACGTTTCGGTTGCTCAATTAATGAACCCTGAGCATTGTAAAAACGTTGTGTGCCATTTCACGGGCCTTGATGGCCCAACTAGTATCGTGTGGTTGCATTGTAAGTACCAATTTATATGAAAAAACCATTTTATATGTAGACTCTGATTTAGTACTTTTGGGAATTAGACTATAGAGAATGGAAATTTTGAAACAGCAAAAGAAGGATAGAGATTGGGGAGTGTAAGCAATAGCTCAAGCAAATCACGATCGCATATCTATAACTCGAACTGGCTGGGGCCGGGCAGTCCGAGCCCTCTAACATATTGAAAAATGTATAATGTACCATGAAATATGTTGTACTACGACTTCTACTAAGAGCCTTATCCACTATGTTTTAGGAAGGCACTTATTCGAACATTGCCTTTTTTATTTCTTGTCCTCGTTTCGTTATTTAACATTTGAGTTATAAAACTTAAAAGGAGAAATATGGAGAAAAGAAAAGCGGTCAAGTTATTGAGCTAATCATTCCTATAATCCAATCCCTATGGTCTAAATACAATGTTGGACAGTATAGATACTATTTCTTATGTTGCATATTTATGAGCAAAAATTAACGTTATTAGATCCCGATGATTGCGTGATTTATATTCCTAAAAATATTCCGCCGTATTGAGATGAGTTATTTAAATTTAAAATATAGTATATACATTCTTAACATATTACATAAATGTTACGTTCCATTTCAACGAATCTTTTCTACTACATTTTTAAGTGTGATCTGAACTTTTGCATTCAGGGAAATTATTATATCCAAATTGATAGCAATTTTAATGTTTAGAATTAGAAAATAGATCAGTTTGAATGTAGAACAAAAAAAAAGCTGATAAATAAAATACAAGTAATAAAATCAATAAATTGAAACCTTTCTTAGAATAGTTGCATTAAAAATAGTCAGCAACATATCAAATTACATATAACAATAATTGGGCAGCAAATTAAATGACACTATATTTTAATTTTTTAACAAGATCGCGCCCCCTGGTCAAACCTACCAATAAAGTTGGCGTCGTTTACTCGTTAAATGCATATTGCGATGTTTTGGGTCAAATATTGACCAGAACGTGGGTCCCGTCCCCTACTCCGCAGTCGGCCACGAATTTTTTGGCTTCAGAGCCCCACGGACACACCATCTCCACGGCGAACGGGATATCCAAATTGGATTAGTTTTGTTATATTTGATTTTAAATATATAAATATAAGCATTACGTTACGTTAATGTTTTAAAATATAAGCTAAAAGCTCTACCTAATCTTTTAGAATAGATTCGTTGCCTGAATTCTCTCTTACAGTACCTATTATAGTTTGTTACTGATTACGTTATCATGGCACGATCAGTTCATAAAATATTGCGTTCGTTCTTAGCTGTTTGTGTATGTCAGTAGCACTGGTTTCTTAATGATGTTTTCTTTTTCCCGTTACCAGTGCTTTACTCTCAATACTGTAGAAAGTGCGTAGCTGGCGCTGCGTCAAATGCCAATAAAGTTAGCTGTGAATAATTTTTGGGTGTTTGTTTTTGGAGCTCTCGAGAGTAAATGGGATCACTTCCTTTTCCATCTGTCTCTTAAGCAAGAACCCTTTATAACCAAGTTTAAAAAGTATTAGTGTAGTTTATACTACAATAAAAATCTGTTTGGAAAAAACTTATCCTTTTTTTAAAAAAACAATCTAACTTAAAATTTCTATTCTACAGTGGCCAACATGCTGGGTTTCTTCTGGACAATGTTCTTCATCGGTGGTTTGTCAGACATGATGCTCGCAAGCACTTTCTGCACCTGGTATTGGACACGCCGCAAGAACGATCTGCCCTTTTTCACCCTGACTGCTGGTGTAATTAGAACAATAAGGTAGAAATAAATAAAAATATAATTCTAAAGCTAATTTTCCAACAAGAATTGACAGCATGCTGACAAACACGTAGATATACCAATGGTACTGTACAGTCATTGAGACTGGCGAACATATGTAGTTGGACACAAATCTCTCTTTATCAGTTCTTTTATATTAGTTCTGTTACAAGTTGCTAGTCAGAAACCTTTAGTTAAAAGGAACGTTAGACGCCGCTTAGGTTTATTTCCTTAGCTTCTGGCAAGCAGTCGACATAATCTGACATAGACTCCAACCGCCAAGCCACTCTAACAGACAACTGTAAAGCGGATAACGAACTGAATTGTATTAAATTAGTCGGAGTCGTCGTTAAGTTTGACCCTACCCAGTTTTTCCTGTCAACTTCTAAACAGATATGGTCATTCGTAGATTATATTATTGAATTTATTTGCTTTGTTGTTAAATATCTGTGCTTATATTGTTATTAATATTACAGGTATCATCCAGGAACAGTTGCTTTGGGATCATTAATCATCGCCATTGTGCGCGTGATACGTGTTATCCTCGAGTACATCGATCACAAACTTAAGAAATTTGACAATCCTTTTACTAGATGTATAATGTGCTTCTGCAAATGTTTTTGCTGGTGCTTGGAGAACTTCTTAAAGTTCATAAACAAAAACGCTTATATTATGTGTGCTGTGCACGGATATAACTTCTGCAAAAGTGCTAGAGAAGCGTTCTCTTTGCTCATGAGGAATATTGTGAGAACTGTTGTGTTAGACAAGGTATGGTCATGCATAATGAATATTTTGATATTAGATAAAATTGTTTGTGAAATCCAATATAGGGCTGTAGGGCGTGACAATGAAACATTACATTGCATACACATTTACATACGAATGCACTCGAAAAAGTGTAAACCTCCTTTTGCGCAGTCGGGTTAAAGAGCATAATTGTGTTTATGTTACCGTTAAAATATAAAATACGTTAATATGTGCTTTAACTAGGTAATCTGCAAATTACTGGGTATGAACCGTTACTGTGCAATTTTACTTATAGTAGCAGATATCTACACTTATCTACATTGAGAGTCCTTTGTATCATCGAGTGGTAGTACAGTGTTTCTCGGTGTCCGCTGTAAACGCATAAAAAGAGTAGCGTGTCGTTTATTACCTAATCACCTGTAAAAATATACTGCACAGATGGCGTAGCGGTTTAAGTGGTCACCGCGCCACCACGCTGCCGCATCGAGTGTTGTGGGTTCGATTCCGAAGGGACAAGACTTTGTGTAATCCTCAAGAGTGTGGGTGTTCTTTATGTCCGTTGTTTCAATGTTTGAAAGCCCCCACGATACAGGAATTAATACTAATGCGGGATTGTCTTTTAAAAAAAAATTGAAAAATTAAAGAGAGATTCCATGCGATTCTTAAAGTATAAAGATTTTTTGTTAACTAAATTACGATTCCATCGCACAAAAAGAAGGATTCGTCAAGAGATTACCGGATAAATTAAAGATATGACGTGTTGACTGTTGTGTGAAATCTGTGAAAAATATAGTATATATTTGTAGTAAAGCTAATAATTACATCACATTTAATAGATGACAAGTCGATCTCATTGTTCATATTAATGTCAACCAGATGGAAGGTTAAGTTTCTACTTGTATACCAAGACCATTCGACGAAATTTGTAGTATTCGGGCTACACATTTCCTGAAGATTTGAACATTATCTAATGGTAAAGAAATTTCGACATCAGGAACGTCATCTTTTGCTACCAATCAATCTTTTTTGACAAACGCTAAAGTATGATCTTGCATATACCTAATTGTGTCAAAATTCCCGTTTTGCTGACCAGTTTGTAGAACCCATCAACATATTTTTCAAGGACTGTGGTCAAAATTGAACGGATATCAGTTTTTGATCTGTCGACTTCAGATACATTTACTCTCACTGTGGTTCCTTCTTCAGCTAATGGATAATTAGCATCAGAAACTGTTTTTTTATAAATTGTACAAATCTCATTCCTTCGCCCCACTCTTATTTTGATTATCAGCCATCCAGGTAGTGAGCATATTTTCTATATCTTGGTTTGCTCTTTCGACACTGCCCTGGCTGACTGTCTTGGCTTGCCGTAAACCATTTTTAATTCTGGCCACATGTTTTGTAAGCTTTCTAATACTCGATTGCAAATATTCGACTCGATACCTGGAGCTTGAAGTAGTAACATAAAAACATCAATCAAATGATAAGCTACTTCGTCCGCCTGTTTTGAAGTAAATGTACAAGTAATAAGTGTGCTTGTCTCAAAAATATTTTTTTATGTAGGTAATTCAAAATGTCACCAATCTTTAGATTGCGCTAAAAAGTAAATCTGTGTTTTTCTTATGTGAGAGATTATTTAGTAAATGTAAGAACTGAAACATTTTTTTGACATCAACGGACTCAACCTAACTAAATGTTTTTTTTTTCTATATAAATTATGCCACAAACATCTCAGCATTACCCAAAGATTGGCTAGTAAAAAAGCCTTGAGGAATATTTTAATTGCAGGAAGTGTAATAAAGAAATAAATAATTTGCATTGTAATTGATTTAGCGGTAACATTTACACGAAAGTGCTTCAGTAGAGGAATGTTGAAATTGTTATCTTTTCATCAACAGATTCGGCTGTGTGTTGTTCAGTTAGTTATGTTGTTATTGTAATTCGTCCACTCATAGTAGGCGGAAGCGAGCTATGTAATTATAGAAGCGACGAATGAGTATAGTTTCGTAACTGTTTATTTTCAGGTTACAGATTTCATATTCTTCCTATCGAAGCTACTAATATCCATCGGAGTTGGATTCGCGGCGTACTATCTTCTCGAGTGGAAGTTTCTGCACGACGTTACTAAAATGGAGACGCTGCATTACAATTACATTCCCGCCATTATACTTAGTATAGCCACCTACCTCATTTGTACTATATACTTTAAAGTCTACGAAATGGCTGTAGACACATTATTTTTATGTTTTCGTAAGTATCTCATCCCATTATAAGTACATATAAATAAACTATCCTTTGAATGTGGGTGAACTGGAAAACGCATGAGGTTGCCGACATTCTTTGTGATACCAATGATACTAGACTTGTGTTAGTATAATTTATTAGATAACATTACTTTCGATTTTCATCGAATCAGAACAGCGCTACGTCTATGTCAATTTGTGGCAAGTCCTTAATAAATTTTAGAATCAAAACTTTCGTGTGTTACATGCATATTTATTTCAATATACGGTTTTATTCACGTGTATTTCGGGGATGCCCGACTAGCGTCGGTCACGACAGGAGACCTTTCTCAAGGAGTAAGACATCCAGCTGCGACGATACTGGTCGTCAGTGTGACGTCTCCTGCAGAGACCGACACTAGTCGGGCATCCCCGAAATACACGTGAGTGAAATCTTAATGAATAGCTACATTTTTTACATTGTGCCTAACTACTAAGGTACCTATTAAAAACATTGGTTTATATTGCTGGTATATTTTTACAGTTGAAGACTGCGAACGAAATGACGGCTCACCGGAGAAACCATATTTTATGTCGAAAAATCTTATGCGAATTCTCGGAAAGAAAAACAAGAAATTTGATTAAGTGATGTGCCAAAGTTTTCAGAACATTAGTAGTGAGACTAATTATATAGGTTTTTACATAAATTGTGTCAAATGTCATTTGTACCTATTGATTATCTACTGAAACTCTTTATCAATTTCAACTTTTATAGAATTTTTAACTATATCTACTAAGTATTTTATATAATCTTGTACTTTTTGATAGATTATAGTAACATATAACCAAACACTAAATTTTTGTTATATTTTTAGAAATTTATAATAAGTTGAGGCGATTTATTCAACAATCAATAAAATCGATGATATTTCAAATTATAATAACATGAAACAAATTTCTGAAAATAAATAATATTAAAAATACAGTTCATTTATTTGAATTTAAAATAATAATAATATTTATCCAGGTAATAGGCGTCGGTGATATTCTGCTACGCTTTTCATAATTTTAGAATAGAACATTCTTTATTGTGCAACATTAATAAAGTACAGTGCAAAAAGTATTAGGCAACCTTACAAATTATAGAGCAACGGGCGGCCTTATCGCTAACAGCGATCTCTTCCAAACCTAGTGCAGATAATAACAAAATTATATTTTTTCTATTCCCTAACTTAGATCACGTTAGGGAATAGAAAAAATAATAATAATATTGCTGCGTAAGACAACATTGATTTACCCTATTTTAAAAGCTGTAAAAGTAACAGTCGGTAACTCATTCCAGAAACGGACAGACAAAACCATATATTAGACCCTCGCCCTCGTATTTTTGATGTTTAATTATTGACTTAAACGTGATTATATTTAAAGGAACGATACCTATTTATTTTATTTAAAAACTTCGCGCAACTTGCGCACATGTACATAGCGGACTTAGTAGAGCAAATGAATTTAATGGGTCAACAGTGCATAGTCATCATTAATTGATTACTAACCTCATTACCTTGGTATTTTAAGGGTACTAAAGACTAGATGTCTATATCCATTCTAGTTTTTCAGCTACGACAACCTCATTGCTCTCACGTTGTCTAGTGACAACAATTTAATAGATTTCTTATTTGACCTATGGTATAAGATATTGAGAAGTAGACTTATTATACTTATATTTAAAGCGTTTAAGCACTATAATGAGTCATCAAAAGGTTTTTTTTTTAATTTTAACGATTTTAAAAACTAATCACATGGCGCTGCAATATCAATAAATTTACAAATAAAAATAGTAATTTTGTGGAACAATAAATGTTCAAACTTCCGAATGATTTCTGTATGAACTTGGAATCTCCAGTCAATAGGCTTTTGTAAAGAGTTACATACATATTTGTTTATAAATAATTAAGAAATTTGTTTGTTTCCACTGTGATAGTCATGAAATTTGGATTACCATCCCGAAAGGTGTATTGTTATTGTTCATCATAGACGGTCATAGGCGCCTCTCTAAGTATGGGTTATATCGTGGTGGGGTCGCCTTGCACAATAAGCGACCAAGTGTGCTGGAGTCACAGGGTTTTCCTTTCTAGGCTATAAGGTTACGACCCGTGGGGGTTACCCACACAAAAAAAAAATTGTTAATCAGAGATTGAAAACTCAATAATAATATAGCTTTATATTCGTTTTTTATGTCTTGATGTTAGTATTTACTTCACTATTAATCTGAAATGGACCTCTTTGGGTAAAAGTCTCCCCCATCGTTCCATATGAAAATAAGTTTTAGTAAGAAAAAGCTTTAACTAAATGAAAATTAGATTTTTTCATTAAACCCCCCACAGATTACTAACATTAAAGATGATTTTGGCGCCATGGCAACTCGCAACTCTCAAAAGTAATACATTTTCAAACTTCTACCTAACATTTGATCTAACTGCTGATGAGGTACTGATGATAGTAATAAATAAAAGACTGTCAATTAGTAACACTTCTCACTCTTCCATAATATTATTTATTCTATGTTCTGTGAGGAATGCAACATCTAACATAGCCTCGGGGTCCAGCAGATCCTTTACGTCATCATACTTCAAGCTCTCCTCATATGCAAACATGATGCTGGTATCATCAAGCATCATCTTGGAAGCAACTAAGGCAGCTATACAGTTCCTCACTCTTGATATTGTTTCTCGGTCTGATCTGCTTACACTCTAGAATGAAGACAAAACAAATTTATATCTAAGAAACATGATTTTGTTAGAAAGAATATTAAATTATAAAACCCTGACTGTTAACATGCTGGCCTGTTGGTCTAGTAACACCCTGACTACAGAGCCAGAGGTTGTGGTTTTGATTGCTAAACATAACAAAAACCTTTTGCTACCTCTATTTCTGAATACTAGTCCCGAGTCTGGGTGTTCTTCTTGTCTATTGTTTGTATGCTTTTTAAGTCTCCTGCGACACAGGAATAATTCCTAGTGTGGGAATTGTCATTAAAGAAAAGGTTTTTAGACTTTGCACCATAGATTCTCTTCACAATCTTGGTTAATGTTAAGATACTTACAGTGTACTGGTGATACATGGTTAAAAGGTCTAAGAGATTAAGGTACCATTTAGGATAATTTATTGAACATAAGCTACCTGGGATTCAACATTCTCAATTTCATCTTTATTGCTTCCTTCAGTCAAATTTTTTTGCTCAAGAGGACTAATCCATATGTAACCATTATTACCTATAATTACAGACAAACCACAGGGAAGATGGTGAAAATGGTTTTTCCTACGCTTGATCAGTGAAGGAAATACTTTGATTAGTACACCTTGGCCGAGCTGAAACATAAATATTGCTTTCTAAATTCATAGTTAAAAAACCATAATTAAACAACAATTATAAAAAAATATATATGAAGAATTTAAATATATAAAAATGGTATTTTATGTATTGGTATTTTATATCTCAAATGTAAAAAGTAAAGTCTTACTACCTTGCCATATTTTAAGCTTCTAGTGTGTAAAGAAAGCGAACCGTCAGAAAACACACTCTGCACTTCAGCACTAATGAGATCTCCCTCTTGCAAGTGCTTTCTCATCATCTGTTCATCTTCAGCTGATCTCCGTCTCTGTTATTAAAACAATATAATTGTAACTAATAAGTCAAAGTTCTCATTGTTTAATTATATTCTATTGAATTACAAATATTTATACCAGTTCACCCCCCGGCAGATTCACGGATGATAACTGAAGTACAGAGTCTAAACGTGAGTTGGTTTCTACTTTCCATCTACGCTGCTGAACTTCTAGAACTCGACCAACGACTACATCACCTATTTCACCAACATATCGACTTTTTAACGGTCTAATACATATTAACTTATTCACTTTTTGCATAACACCAGCCACTGAAGCTTTTAAAGAATCATCTTCTGCGTAAGTACCGTGACCACTGAAATGGAGATATAAATACTTTGGTTACATAGTTGTTAGTAATGATTTTAACAAGAATTAAGTATTTTGTCTCACCGCATAAAATCTTGCATGCCCGTGATAACCTCACCGGGCGTATAAAAACGGGGTAGCTCATTGTTAGACGGTACAGAATGATTTACTCTTTCTGAAGCTAAACGTATTTTAACATGACTTGTCATTTTAAAGAGTCAATATAGAAAACAAACATTAAACAAAAATCGTGTTTTTATTATCAAATGAACTCTACAATGTTCAATGTTTATCATCACAACACATGTAATCTAAGATATGACAGTTCTTTTAGTGTTGCCAACCTGCTATCTAAGATCAAAAGTATACATATTACAAGATATAATATGCATGCCATCATCGGAATAGGAATAGGTATTAAAAAGTAGTAGAAAGAGATAAAACATGAAATGGAAATTTGCTGCTAAAACTCTACAACTGTATAAATTTAATAAAGATACAAGTCAACGTTAACCAGCTGCAGCCAGGAATACGTATCTGACTGTGAGTCTATGTCTACATCCATTAGTCATTGAATTGAAAATCGAAATCCTCAAAATGACCCAAGTTTATGGCCATCATTAATTACGGATGCGGACCGAACTGAGATCGTATTAAAAGGTCCAAGACGAGTTAAACCATATTGTTTTCCAGTGAACGATAGCGTACGACGATGTAGTGAATATCACTACAGTGAAATATTACCTAATGGTGAAAAACTGGACAGGCGCTCGATGATTTACTGCTTTCCGTGTCGACTGTTTGGAATAGATAAGACAAGAAATGGCTCCAGCGAAGGCGTAATTGGTAACACTTGAGTTAATACCTAAAGTCTCACGAATCTAGTCGACTGCATAAAGAATGTATGTTAAAAAATTGTTAAATTTAGAGAACGGATTAAAATTTTACTAACATTGACTCTTTAGCCCTGGATAAAAATAAACAAGAAAGACAGCGACATGGACATATATTTTAGAAAGACAATTTTTTGAAACTAGCGTCAACTAAAACATGTTACAGACAAGTCGATTACCGATCATTACCTCGGAAAGAGTATGGAAAATGAGCTCATAAAATTATTGGAAAGTCTAAAATTGTCACAAAATAATAAAGAACAAATATTATTCGATTATTCTTGATTATTCTTGAACTCGATTTGATTGAAAACGACAGATTGTCCGTTGGTTAATGAATGCCATTATATAGAAAATGAAGTATCTAGATACGAATTTGTAATTCCTCTCGTCGCATGGCATTCATTAACCATCATCAATCATGACATTCCTACGAAAATAAATGTCTCAGTCAGCGATAAAAATGCAAACATATTTAACACCTAGACGCATTTACACAATGGCTTGATTAATTATCGTCAAAATGGTTTTCAGTCATCCTTGATAACAGCGAGAGAATAATATTGAAAGTAAGTTCAAAGTCGTGAGATGTAGTCGTGTGAGAAGAATTTGTCTTTGATTTTAATCTTAGAAAAAGCCACAAACATAATTTTAAATTTAAGACATTATTGCACATTACATTATCATGATTGATAATTTATGTTATCTTTACGTTTATTATTTTCTGTAAATGATTATATTAGATTATTATTATTTATTTATTTATTAACCATTAAAACTAATTTCACAAAGACAAGGGTCTCGCAATGATCTACCATCTCGGAGACTCGCTAATTGAGAGTGGGGGGGGGGGGGTGAGGCCCTCGCGCACTTCACGGTGTGGACGCCTCCTGCAAAAGAGGAGGGCAAAGGTCTGCAAGGTTTCCTGGAAGCATCCCTCCTAGGGTATACCCAGGTCTCTTGCAATAGACCCAATTGTGATGGAACACCGTGTAGTTTTAGTCGGTTCGAGTACGACATACCACCCACCGTCAGCTACGATGGGGTGACGACCCGTGGGGATTTCCAAAGGAAAAAAGGATGGAGCCTCGTAATGGCTAAGGCCACCTCTGGTGATCCTGACTACTGAGCCAGAGGCAGAAGGTTCGATTCGCACATCTTCAATATTGTTTATAAGAATAGGCGTTTGAAATAAAATAATTAAGTAGTTGTCAAGAGTATTGTTTGTGTCCGTCGTTTGTATGTTTGTCAAGTTTTCCGCGGCATAGGACACATTTTAATACAAGTATGTGTGTGCAGTGTGTGTGATATCAACCCCCATAATGGATCTTTAAAGTATAACTTAGTGTGGAACAGGTAAAAGCATCATTCATTTTTTGAAATATATATATATATATATATGTATATATATATTTAATAACATTCACAACGCAATGCCTCGAATCATTAGAATAAATTTTCCACGAATATATTAAAAAACTCAACATAAGACGTTTAAATTGTAAAATAATAGTTATTAGATATCTTAAGAACACAGCTTATTAAATTAATTTATATTCTTATTTTTATTCCCGAGGATCCTCATCAGATTTTTCGACATGAAGTATGGTCTCTCAGGTGATCCATCGTTCCTTTCATTGTCTTCAACTGCAAAAATGTAATTTAATTTAAAAAAACTCTAGAAAAAAATGCATTAAACTGAGTTTTCTATTAGAAAAGCTTTGAATAATTAAATAGATACAAAGAAGAGATGGGAACAGAAATTGTAGCTAAGAATAATTTTATCATCAAATTCGGTATTAATCGCACAACCAGCTAATGGAACAAATTGTCGCCTGCTGTATTTCCGAACCGATACGACCTTCAAACCTTCAAGAAAAGAGCGTACTCCTACCTAAAAGGCCGGCAACGGCCTTTTAGGTAGGAGGCAACGGCCGGCAACTTGTGACTGAGTTGCGGGTGTCCATGGGCGGCGGTAGTCACTTACCATCAGGTGACCCATCTGCTCGTTTGCCCCCCTATCGCATAAAAAAAAAAATGGTGTAATATACTTACGAAAACATAAGAACAAAGTGTCAACGGCCATTTCATAGACCTTAAAGAATATTGTACATATGAGGTAGGTTGCTATACCCAGCATTGAAGCAGGAACATGATTGTAGTAAAGCGTCTGAATATTTGTCCTCTGCTGGAGAAAGTTTGAATCAAGCAGATAATACACTGAAATACCCACGCCAATGGATAGAAGTAGCTTCGACAGGAAAAATATAAAATCTGTGACCTGTAATTTTGTTACAATAATAACATTATAAGTAATGAATAGGAAGAGACACAATCACAATAATGGGTCGTCTCTTGGATGGAATTACTTTCTTACGGAACATGACTGTCGGATATGTTCAGATGAGATGCAATGATTTGGTTATATATATTACAACCAATCATTGCAATTTTATTTAATAACGTATATATTAATTAATAACGCAGTGTCAATATATTATATTGACAGATTGATATATTGATGAATTAAACAATATTTGAACAACATTACTGTCTTACCTTGTCTACAACCACCGTTCTAGCAATATTCCTCATCAGTAGAGAGAACGCGTCCCTAGCACTTTTGCAGAAGTTGTGTCCATGGATGGCACACATGATATAAGCATTTTTGTTGATAAATCGCAAGCAACTCTCCAAGCACCAGCAAAAACATTTGCAGATACACATAATACACGTTGTGACTGGATTGTCAAATTTCTTAAGTTTTTGATCGATGTAGTCGAGAATGACTCGAATTACGTGCACGACAGCGATGATTAAAGATCCTAAAGCAACTGTTCCAGGGTGGTATCTGAAATAGTACAATCACCTTAACACGATACAAAACATTGTTATTTTATAATATGAACTACTGTAATATTAAAGCAGACATGGTAAAACTGGGATTAAAAATCACACTCCTGTAACTTTTCAACCGTTTCAGAAATTAATTTATGTGGAAAGCGGTTGGTCAATTATTGTTGTTAAAAGTTTTGTGAACTTTTGGATAGGAGTGTACATAAAGTGCGGTTGCAGATAAAAGCCTCTTCCAACAAAAAGAAACTTAGTAAATGAATCGGCTACTTAACTCAAAATGACTATGTTTTTTTAAATTGTAGTGGCAAGTCATGAGGCTAACGCATTTTTCAAACAAGGTTTTATTTTATATTGGAATCGTTAGTTCACCAGGCGAAACTCATTCTCTTTAGTTACCATTCCACTGGTGTCTTTATGCATCGCTTCCTCACATACAGAGACGGCCGATCATATTAGCTTTCACTCTGAAGTATGGACATAACGAGAGACTGCCGACTGCTGAGTATGAGAATAGAAATAACATAATACATGTAGGATAGGCGAAAGACTGATTTCATAAGTGAAGAATCGACTGCTAAATTTAGACAGTCCATAAATTACGTACACAAAAACTTACAAGAACAAATCACGTAGGTATATACGCTACATCATTGCAATAACGTTTATTTGAATATTAGTATGATGATGAGCACTAGTCATATTTAAAAAAAAAAAACAATTGTAATTTGCGTTCTTCCTACCTTAATGTTCTGTATATTCCAGCGGTAAGCGTAAAGAAAGGCAGATCGCGTTTGGTCCAGTACCACGTAGAGAATGTACTCGCGAGCATCATATCTGACATACCGCTGATAAAGAACATAGTCCAGAAGAAAACAAAAACATTAACCACTGCGAAATAAAAAATAACATTTTTACTTAACTTCCGATATTTAATTATGTAGAAACAGTAAGCTCTTTTCAAAGGATTAATCCTACAAATTTTGGCAGCAACCTTGTTTTATTTTTTAAATTTCACTAATGATAAATGGCACGTACGGTGCAACCATACAACACTCGTTGGACTATCAAGGCCTGTGAAGTGACAGGTGACGTTTCTACATTGCCCGCCGTTTACTTCATCATAACACAACAACAGTTGTCCTAAGAACTCAGCAGGGTTGCAAGTCATGCCATCCTGAAACTTTAAAAATAACTACTCATTTATTTGCACGTAGGTACGTGAATTAAAACAATTGATATATTAAATTAAATATATTTGTGTTACTCAAAGAATGAAATCAAAAACGCCTGAAATTCGATTGACTAAAATGTCGTAATGAAAATAATAATTTCTATAAAGGCTATTAAGTAGTTTTCCATTCCCAATTTTCTCTACTTGTAGTAGTTACACAATTAGACAATACACGATAGGCAATGGTACAGATTCTAAAAACACTCTTTCTCTCTTTTTGCTCTTAAATACTTAATTTATAATACAGTACTACTAGTTTATTACCTCATAGTTATTAGGACATCTGCAGCTTGTATTGCCATTTAAAACAATCTTAAATACGTTTTCTCCCAACGACCATAAGTGAATTAGCACTAACGCTCCGTACGTGATCACAAAACATTGAATGAACCACGGTATTATAGGAAAAAATACTGTTGACTTTATCGCTGTTACAGCTCTGAAACCAAAATTAGGTAAATAAATAGGTACTTATTTGCATACAAAATTATAAAAACTGGATCTGAAGAAAATGTTTGCTAAGTATAACCTTTGATCTGATTAATAGGTTAACTCCGATAATGTGTATTTTTTATAAGTTACTGCAGGATCCAATTACAGATCTTTCGAGAAATTCTAAAATTTCTACGCCTTCAACGGTGAAAGAGTACAAATAATATCGTATTTAATCTTTTAATTTTTTTAGTAGTTACCAGTACTTAACTTTACAATTAGTAATTCATCATTACTTATTAACTTACTTGCTTCCTTCACGTATGAGTTCAATAGCGATGTTGATCCTGGTTCTTAAAAAGATTATTATTAATAGGAGTATTAAGAGGATAATAGCCACGGTCACAAGTAACACCAACCAGGTCGTACTCTCGCTCAATATTGACTTAGTATAGCCGTTTAGGTTCGTCGTCTGATACATTGATACATGGTTCTTATAATACACATAGTTCTTATAGCACAAAAAGGCACCTGTAATAGTACAAAAACTAGTAAGTCACTACATGGTAAGTGTATTCATCCAGTTTACATTAATCTCAAAAGTTTTATAGGAGCCTACTTACAAAATGAGAGAAGAGCTAATAATCCAATTAAAGAAACCCAGACCACGGGACCGACGATCCAACGTAGCAGCAAAATGTATATAAAACAGATTACGACAATGATTATAAGCGCGACTACTAAAAACCAGCGGGACTCCACCAAGTCGTGGACAATCTGACCAGACACCTGTGAAAAGAGAAAGAGATACGTGTATTACAAGCTTTCAAAGTAAAATAATTACACAAGTGCTAGTCTGACGCACCAAAGGTTCCCTAAGCAAGCGATTAATTATGTATGTAAAAAAAATGAAAAATTATAAGGTTTATAGGTGTACGACTTCACTGCGCTACTGATTATTATATATTGTAATTGTAGTAGACTGTATTTTTCAAACCTTACTGGACTCATGTCACTCACTCATGACTGATAACATGAATCATCCTAATTCATCATGGTCTTCTAGTCACCTTGACTCTTACCTTAACTTTGGAATACTCTCCCATATGTAATAATAATTACAGTAGTTTTTGTAACTGTATTTTTTTTTTTTGTGATACCACAACAAATTAACGACTTGCGGATTTTTTTATTAACCTGTACTGTTAGCTCTTGCTTCTTGGCAAATTGCATGATTCTGGGTCACTGAAAAGTACCCTATAGGTTTTGATTTAGCCACAAAATGTTCAAATTTGATAAAATTTTAGGCTTTAATGATCGTATCTTTTTTATATATGTATTATAGGGACAGAAGAACAGACGGGTCACCTGATGGTAAGTGACAACCCCCGTCCATGGACACCTGCAACTCGAAAGTCATAAGTGCGCTGCCAACCATTCGTGCCTAAGCATGGGTCTACCATGTAATCTTTTGATTGCGTTGAATTTTGTTGCTGAACCTTGTTTTTTTCGGGATTGATTGATTAATTGATTTGAAGGGTTTCTTATTTCTTTTGATTGAAGGAATAAAAAGGAACACTACTGCACATTTAAGGTAATGATCTGCACATGACAAAATCCCTATTGATAGTTATTAAAAATAACTTTAAGTTAGATAGGTAATATAGTATCCACCTTATTTGTTCCGACTTCTCTTGATTATTTTTATTCCTAGGTATGCAAAATAAAACTTGAAAATAAAAAAATATCATTTTTTTTTCTTTGTTTTTTTTTTTTTTAATTTTACACAACATAGAGCTGCAAAATACTACCAAATGTTTAACTCTGTTTAAGTATAAATTAAGATTGAAAAGGTATTTTATTTTACCATTGGGTAAACTTACGAAAAGAATGCTAGGATTTTCGGCAATTACCAACTTACTTTCATTCCGATTGGGCTTGAAAATCTCAAAATTATTAAGTCTATGACTAAAATTAATCATCAAAGAGATAATATATAATGCCGATATTAAATATTTATATATATTTTTGTTTTTTTTTAAACCAAAAATATATATATATACTTTTGGTAGGTTATAGTAGCCACTTCACGACCTTACTACTTGGTTTTTATTTTGTTTTTGTAACAAGTTACCGAAAAAGTGTAACTTCTTCTGACTAGTATTATGTTCTGACATTCACTGAGTCTGGTTTTGTATTTAGTTTGTCCCTTTTCTGAGCCTTACATCGTTAGGCCATTTCAAAATACTTATTATTATATTTTATGATAATTTAAACTTGTAACTTATAGCATCCTTACTTGTGATAATGTTTGAATCTTAGGGTACTGAAGAAAACTAACTACCTGATTTAATCCGGTCAGTTCGGAGACCTGTTCCAGCGCCTTGTCCTCGTCCATGCCTAGCTTGTTTGTGATGTTTCGTAAGAACTCCGCCGCCCCCGCCGCACTTACATTAATTAAACATCTTCCTACGACTGCTCCGACAGCGTCATTGAGGTATAAACAAAAACACATTAATTAAAATCCTTCTTTTCAAGATGTTTCTTCTTTGGAGAAAGGAAATTTTAGATTATATGTACAAGGGCGTCGCCAGCCCAGGCCCAGGGATGGCCCATGGGGGTGCAAGTTGATATGGGAAATTAGACCTGTGAATATGAATTGTAAGTAAAGTCGAGAGCACATGAAGCTTTTCACTTGAAAAGCTTCATGTGTTCATGTGTTTGCTTTTTTTGAGTTTTTTGAAGCTCTTACATCTACAGCAATTGTTATATTAACGGTAAAGAGTCTAACTTGTAAAGCTTCACGAGTTCAATCAAGCAAGTCAAGTCAAATTTTTGGGACTTTTTTAGAATCTCTAGAGGGGGCAGCTGCCCCTCCCTGCCCCCCTTGGCGACGCCCTTGTATGTGTACATAATATAATCTAAAATTTTCTTACTGCCAACTATTTTTCACTTCAAAAAACCGCCTTTCCACTTTCCTGAAATCTCATATCCACTGTCAACATAATCACCACACTTGAAATATAAAGGATATTGAGGCAAAAAATACATATATGTACGTATGTATTGCACAAGGCTGAAATTTACTGTCAGTATCATCCCAGTATATCAGCCATTGCTCAGCCTGAACGCAACAGCGGCATGAACTCGTGATGGCCATTGGCGTGGGAAGCCTCTCGCTAGAGACCATGGTTCAGTCCATGGTATAAAGTGAGAGTGCGTGGGAATCCGCCGTCTCTTTCTGCGAATAGGTGATACTGATCAAAGATGCGGCGGAACGGGAACTGGAGAGGACTAACACTCTCTCGTCCCGCAGAGGATGCACCAGGCGCCGGAGGGCGCAGAATGACCTCCAACCTCCATGAGCGCTGGCCTGGGGGTAGCGGATCGGACTGCCCGCTACCCTAGCAGAAGCAGGCCTGAGACGGGAGCGCGTCGTGTTCTGCGCGCGCCTCTCTAAGTTGGAGGGGGGCTAGGGCCCCCCGCTTTCCACGGTGTGGCATCAGGCGACCAAGGTCTGCAGGGGTTCTCAGAAGCTTCCTTCTTAAGGTATACCCGGGTCCTCTGCAATAGACCTCGTGACGGAACACTGTGTGGTTTTAGTCGGTTCGAGTCCGACATACCACTTCACTGTTGGCTCCAGTGAGGTGATTACCCGTGGGGGTTTCCACACGAAAAAAAAAAAAGTATATTAGCCATATATGGATACATGTAGCACTATAACATTAATGGCATAAATAGGACTAATTTGATTAATTGAATTACATTAGGTACCTGGTTTACTTTGCAGTAAGGTACTGGCGCACTTATTGTCATCTAAATACGCCTTTGCTTGAGATATAGTTATACTAGATATATTTATATCTTCTGTGCACACCATGTTGTGTTTATATTCATTAAAATTTGCCTCTGTAATTTGTCTAAAATCCATTGTTTTGGTAGGACACTCTTTGACGCACACCTGCAACGTAAATAAGCCGTAATAATTCCCTATCTTGCAATTTATGAACTTAATCGATTCATAAACAAATTATTTATGTTAGTGTTCTAAACAATTTGCCTCCGAGAAGCAACAAAGCTTTCAGAAAAGGAAGTGGTAGTGGCTTGCATAAAACTAACTTAACTAACAGACTACATTAACATATAGTGCGTGAAATTAATAGATTTATAGTTTTCTTACTTGTGGTGTGGGACATCCCTTAATGGGAATAGTGGGTGATAGACATTTTTCAATATTAAAAAATACAAGGTATTTTTTGTCTTCAAGGCCAGCGTCAAGACCACATCGTTTTCCATTCGAGTCGATGGGGGCTAAGAGCTTTTCAACATTTCCATTTTTCATACCTGCAAGCCAAAGTACAATTAATGGTAAAAATTGATTTTGAATTCAGAATCTCATTGTGTTGCCGAAAATCGCAACATTTAACTTTTTTCAAAAGCAAAAGTACTTTGAAGTCAATGTTTGCTCTTTCCATTCTGGATCTTTGAGAGATTTAAGTTCGTTTAAGAATAGTTGTTAATGTGTTTAATAAATGTTATATATTCATTAGCATGCTTCTCTAAACCAATTATGTTTTTAGGCAAATAGTTCTGAATATAATTATAAATATAAAACCGTACTGACCATAAACGCCTACAAAACCCCAGAGGCCAAGGAAGAGTATAAACAGAATGAGCCAGAACACATCTGTGCATGATCGGTTGCGGTTGGGGCCATCAAAATCAGGGTCATACTGCGGCACCTCTGCTGTAAAGTTTGAAGACCGGTTTTATTTTTCTATTGGTTTTTAGATTATTATAAGAAATACCTATTAAAATATGGTGGGACCATGCAATTATTTTTATATTTTAACCAAACGCTAGACAAGGAATTTCCACAAGTGCCTTCTCCCTACGGTATAGTTTTAGTAGCCTCTAAAATACGAGTATGTATTCCTCTGAAGCAATTGCCTAAACTAATTTTTTTAAGCCTTTAATTAAATAGCCTGTAAATGACATATTTAAATTACATAAATTAAACTATAGCATTTGGTTATCTATAGATCGATGATAGCTTTGCCATGTTTTATTAAGTTCTTTATGTTTTTATTGACAGAACTATAAGTTTGTCTATATTTTATTTATGACTACCCGTTACCCTTCGTCTTATAAATGTTGAGCGGAGAAGTGCCCTAAATATGTTTGATACCTATATAAGAATAGGACACTTTATAAGTAACTTCTCTATACGGACCCATAAACGGCTGCAGTGATTTTAGTGAATTTTTTTTAGTTTTTTTAGTTTTAAAATTAGCCGCCGCGAGTGATCATATGAATATGTGAAAGGGCCATGCTTAGGCACGTATAGCCACCTCGACCGATGTGAAGTCCATTGGCGGCGGCGCGGAGGTTGTCTTATCATCAGGTGAATGATCTGAATTTTGATTCCAGTAATCATCGCATTCAATCCAGATAAACAGATAAATTTTCTAGTTTACTTTTAGCTGATCATTAAATAGGAATATTTTAGAAGCTTTTGTTTTTTTTATGTTCCATATCAGAACGCAATTCATCAATCGGACTATAATTAGGTATCATCATCATGACGTGTCAATTCACAATCCCAATGTTTACGAGTCTCACAAATAAATCAGTAACGACAATAGTCCGGTTGACCCACATGCGTAAAGACAGTTTATTGTTATTATTAATTAGCATTAACGAAAATCAATGCCTAGTCATTACGTATAACCAACTAAGCGCAGACGAACTGCTTAGCCAGTTATTAGAAACAATGTTAAGTAACAGAAAACTTGGTTATCATTAGTAGCATCAGCGTACACTGTCATGATAACACAATACGTACCTAAATGTGTAATATATATATTATTAAAAATAGAACCAAGGCCGAGTAACACACCCACTATTAATAAAATATAAATTGGTCAAGTTCTAAAGATTAACCTAAAAGTATAAACATTACCGTAGTTTCTTAGGACACAGATCCTTTTCAATTTAGTCGAATACAGAAAGTTAAATTTTCTCATTTCCAACAGACTAGAAACATATACATAGGTATACAATACACCTATACATACATATGTGTGCCTAATGTGTAAACTTACAGAGCTCCTGTGGTGCCGTGCAACAACCGGTGCATACCATTTTAATATCACACCAACATACTCACTTTATTTATTACACACAAAATTAATGATACTTTCCACGACCAAAATACTTATCACTCGAGTAGGTACATACAAAAAATACACAGCGTTCTCAAATACTTAACGATACTGGTCTGTCTCGCTTATATTGTAATATTGATAACGTTTTCACCTTTTTTGTACATCTAACGTATTTCATGCATTGCGTGGTAACTGATAAGATAAGTAATAAATAACCCATTTGCTAATGTCTTAGACCCGTTAGCTTTTATGTAGAGGAAGGTTTTTAAATATATTTTAGTCTGCTAGTGGCTAAAGGCATTAAGTAGTATATAAAATGTGGGCATTTTTAAGGTAACAAGTAGTTACAAGAACTTATGTGATCAAAATAAAAAATATATACATTGTAGGCGATAGAAAATAAAGAATCGTGGTTTAAGGTAGCTGAGGGCGTTCGCGGGCAGTGGGCTCGTACAACGTGTGTCTGTATCGGTGTCGCGGAAAGAACTGTCCCCGCGAGTGCCCTCTTACGTTTTATTAATCAAAACAAAAAAACATACTAGATCAGGATAGGTTTACAATAGTATACACATATACGCCGTGCGTCGCTTACAATCTGCCTCCTTAGTGCTAACTAGTTAGTACTACAGTCCCGTGGTGACAACAGGGCGACGCGCGTAACCGGCCTACGAAGCACGCCGGTGCGAGTACGGACATCAACAATACGAACGCGAGAATCTTTGCCTGTGTGCGTCGCACTCACTACTCCGTGACGCCAGCAATTGCGTTCTATGTTGGGTTCAACAAGAATGACGTAATCTCCTACCTGTAATGACCTTTCTTCTTGCTGCTACTTTTGACGTGGAAGCAAGGTGGGTAGATATTCTTTGACCCATCGGCTCCAAAACATATCAGCTAGCCGCTGCGCCACCCGCCAACGTCTTCTTAGATGCAAGTCAGAATCATCATACTTACCGAAGTGTGGGCCGGTTGAAGGCGCACCAATCAAAAATGATTGGGGGTAAGCGCTTCCGGGTAGTGTGGATCATCAGAGACATGAGTTATAGGGCGACTATTGACCACCGCCTCCACCTCAGCTAAGAGAGTGAGAAATGTATCAGGGTGGGGGGCGCGTTCCTTAAGAACTACTTTAAAGGAGGTTTTAACAGTTCTAATCATCCTCTCCCAGGCTCCTCCCATCTCTGGTGCGCCTGGTGGAATAAATCTCCATTCCACACCGCGGACTGCACTGGCGTCACATACTGCTTCCTTGTCAAGGTCGTGTAAGCTCCGTTTAAGTTCAACATCGGCACCTCTCAAGTTCGTTCCATTATCCGAGATGATTACTTGAGGCATTACACGACGGGCGGCCATACGCCGTAAAGCCATCAGGGTCGAATCCACCGTGAGATCTTCAGTTACCTCAATATGTATCGCCCGAACCGTGAGGCATGTAAAGAGCATACCGTAATGTTTTAATTTTCGGCGTCCAATGGTAACTAAGAGCGGTCCAAAAAAATCAACCCCACAAAAGGTGAAAGGTCGCCTATTATGCTGCAGTCTGGCAGCTGGTAAATCAGCCATGCGTTGTGGTTTCGGTGCAGCTCGCCTATAACGACAAAACAAACAATGTGCCGCAATGGTGCGAACAGTTGGTCTGAGCTTCACTATCCAATATTGCTGCCGTAAGTTATTCACGACAAGTTCGTTAGCCCCGTGTAACGCCAGTCGATGGTGATGCTCCACCAATAAGCGTGTGACCCTATGGCGGCCGTCGAGAATAACCGGCCGGCAAGCGGTGAAATCTACGCCAACTACGTTGTCTATACGACCGCTCACTCGTAGGATACCTGTTTCATCCAAATACGGTGACAGTTTTAGTAGGCGGCTATTCGATGGCAGTTCCTTATTTTGTTTTAAACTGGACAGTTCGACATTAAAACTGTCAAGTTGACATTTTTTTAATATTAGGTCCTCTGCTTCCTTCATTAGAAGAATGTCTAGTTTGCATTCCTTGCGCTGACATCTTCTTATGAACAACAAAACTCTTGCTGTGGCTCGCACCAGAGTCATCCAACTCGAGATATTATTTTCATTGGGTAAAAATAATTCTGAGTTGAATTTGACCACTATATGGACAGATCGTTCTTCGCACGTTGCTTCCTCTAATGGTTTCTTTGGTTTAAGGTCTTTAGGCCACTGGTCTTCTACCAGTCTTAAGAAAGACGGCCCTTGAAACCAATCACTAGAGTAAACAAGTGGTGGGGCGTCCTCGCGCGTCGCTAAGTCCGCTACGTTACAACTCGTGGGCACGTGACGCCACTCGCTAGATTTTGTTAATTCGTCGATTTCTCCCAACCGATGAGCTACATATGGCTTATAGTTGCGAGGGTCACTTCGTATCCACTGTAAGACTGTACTCGAATCTGTCCAAAAAATACGCTCTGTAGTCTGGATGTGTTTATGTTCGAGTTGTACAGTGGTGGCGAGTCGCGCTGCCAACAAAGCGCCTTGAAGTTCGAGTCGCGGTATCGATAACGGGCGTAACGGACTAACCCTACTTTTGCTGGCGACAAAACAAATAATGACACGACCATCTTCTCGTGTTAATCGCCAGTATATAACAGAGGCATAAGCCTTTAAAGATGCGTCACAAAAAATGTGCATTTGTGTTTTAACAATATTAAAATTATTCGTAATGATTTGTGCTCCCGAGGAGCACTCTAACCATTTGTTCGCATCGCCATAATACCTCGGAATACGAAGCGAGCCGATGCATTTTAGATCGTCAAGCCAACTGAGCCACAAATTATATTCATCGGGTTGGATGCGGTGGTTCCACTCAATTAGACTACGATGAACATTTTGAAAGATAATTTTACCTTTGATAATAAAAGGTGAAAGAAAACCGTGTAAATCATAAACAGACATAATTATACTTAACATTTGCGCTTTTGTGGGTGGCATCAATCCGTTTAATATGTCAGGTAAAATGCGATGAAAATTGATTTTAAAGCCAAAAGTGTCATCGTGTGGATGCCACATCAACCCGAGAGTGCGCTCAGTCGTGTTCGTAGCTCCTTGTTGAAATTCAACCGCAGTCGGTGCGAGCGCATTGGAAGGTATAGATTGTAATACCTGCTTGCTGTTACTCGACCATCGCGTTATTTCAAATCCGCCTGATTTGTGAATAGTCGTTATGTCATTTACCAGCTTAATCGCCTGATTTTCTGTACTACATGAATGTAAACAGTCATCCATATAATGGCTATTAATAATAACGTCAACTGCTTCGTGGTATAAATCCTGATATTTTAAGGCGTTTTTATTTTTATTATACTGTGCTATGAAAGGCGAACAGGTGGCGCCGAACAGTAAACTTTGCATAACACAAATTTTAATGGGCGCGTCTTGATTATCTTTCCAAAGAAATCGAAATACGTGTTGGTCCTCAGGACGAATTTTTATTTGAACAAAAAAATCTTTAATATCGGCTATTATCACATATTTTTGCTCACGGAAACGTAACATAATTCCTAACAAAGAGTTATATAAGTCGGGACCCGTAAGTAAATAGTCGTTAAGGCAAACACCGTTAACCTTCCCCGCACAGTCAAACACTAACCTTAGTTTCCCAGGTTTGTTTGGATTCTGTACACCAATATGAGACAAGTACCATACGTGACTGGCGTCGAGTTCATTTTCTTTTAGTACTCGAGCGTAGCCGTGGCTGAAGAGCTTCTCCATCTCTCTCCGGTATCTCTCGGCATAACCATCGTCCACCTGAAATTTTCTAATAATACCTAGTAGCCTAGACCGTGCGTAGTTATATGTATCCGGCATTAAAAATTCGTCCTTTACGAAAGGTAAGCCAACCTCCCATTGACTGCCGATTTGACGCGCCGTACTATCAAGTATGTGCACAGCTCGCGCATGAGCCGTATTTTCGCGTCGTAAGGTCGAAACTCCAATAGCATCTAATTCGAACGATTTTTTAACTAATTCATTAAGTTCATAGTAAGTAAATGGCTGCGTTTGCGCTTCGGAGTGAGCGAGATGAAACGTACCGTTCACGGAAGGGTGAGTGAGACTGTAGCAACCATGAATGGACCATCCTAGACGGCATCTCGTAGCGTATGGCTCCTGCTTGTTACCATGCAGTATTTCTAACGGGGCGATTAAAAAATAGTTATCTTCGCCAGAGACTCGATACCATGTATGCGCTTGGTATCGACGTCCAAATCGGCAGGCGGGAGATGCGCCTCTACGCGGCCTATCGAGCTCCGAATCAGAGAGCCCGCGTCGATGAACTTCGGAGCCTTCTCCAACATACGACGCCGACCATAATCGCGGGAGACCTGAACGCAAAGCACCAAGCATGGCACAACACCACCAACAACGCAATGGGAAATCTCCTTATGCAAGACTCCGATATGCATCACTATGAAATCGCTGGCCCCAGAGAACCCACTAGATTGGACCCAGCGGGCTATAGTGATAGCGTACTGGACATCATAGTGTTCAAAGGACTAAGAGCACCTCCAGTACAGGAAGTGCTCGAGGACCTACCATCGGACCACAGGCCGGTGCTACTCGTGTTCAGGGAGCCCGCGGCTACGGTCGGCCCACCGAAGCCCACAGTCCACACAGACTGGAGGGTTTACCAAGAATCCCTAGCGGGTTACAGCCGCGCTACGGTTGTAAAAACGCCAGTGGAAGTCGATGAAGCCGCCGAAGAAATCACCGGAGCTATCCAAGCCGCACTTCGAGTCTCCTCGAGCACTAGACCGAGCATCGAGCGACAGAACCCTCTGCCCGCTCGACTCCGTAAAATGCTCGAGGAGAAGCGAGAGGCTAAGAAGCTCTGGCAGAGAACTCGGCACCCCCGAGACAAGACCCGATACAACCGCCTTACCAACTCGTTCAAGGCTGCTCTTTGGGAGCACAGAGGTGACGCATGGGAGAACTTCCTTATAGATATCGAGGACGAACAGCCCTCGGTACACCGACTCTGCAGGCAACTGACTGCAGAACCAAACCCCACGCGCCCCCTGTTCGCTGAGGACGGGCAAATACGCTACAAAGCGCAAGACCGTGCCGAGATCATCGCGAATAGCCTCGAAAAACAGTTCACACCTCACGACAATCAAGACGAGGACCACACTCGGGAGATAGAGGCGGCAACCCATCTCTACCTCTCGAGGCCCCTCGCCCAGTCTGAGGGTGAACTGCTCGTAACACCGAGCGAGGTTGCTGCGATGATCAGGAAAACCAACCCACGGAAAGCACCTGGTGAAGACGGAATACCGAACACTGCACTGCAGCGACTTCCACTGAAATCACTCATAGCGTTGACACAACTGTTCAACGGTATCCTGAGGACCGGCCACTTCCCTAACATCTGGAAGCGGGGTCGGGTTATCGTACTTCCGAAGCCCGGCAAGGACCTCAGAAAACCGGAGAACTACCGGCCCATCACACTCCTCTCGACGACGTCCAAGGTGTTCGAGCGCTTACTGCTAGTAAGGGCTCAACCCCACATCCGGCTGAGGCCCGAGCAATTTGGATTTCGTCAGGAGCACTCCACCACGCTCCAGCTGACTCGTGTCCTAGACGAGATGGCTACGTGGTTGAACAAGGGCGGGAGCACGGTGACCGTGATGCTCGACATGGAGAAGGCGTTCGACAGAGTGTGGCATGAAGGTCTCATCCACAAGCTGTCGACATCGTCTCTACCACGAAAAGTAGTCGCGACCATCGCATCGTTCCTGACCCAGAGAACCTTCCGTGTGGCTATAGAGGATACCACATCGGAAATCAAAACCATCAGTGCCGGAGTCCCGCAAGGGAGCTGTCTGTCACCGGCCTGGTACGCCCACTACACGGATGACATCCCTGTAGTCGGAGACGTCAAGCTGGCACTGTTTGCAGACGATGCCGCGTACTTGTCAAGTTCACGCAACACCGCACACGCTGCACGGAAATTGCGCCCCACACTCGAAGCCCTTCCGGGCTGGCTGAAGCGATGGAGGCTCAAGTGTCAACGTGTCGAAGACCCAGGCGATGATAACCGGTATACCACACTACCCGCCAAACCTACGTCTGATGGAAGAGGACATCCCATGGTCCCCAAAGGTCAAGTACCTGGGAATCACCATCGACAGATCACTGTCGATGAACTACCATGTCGAGACCATCACAGCGAAGGCCAGAGCTGTGCGGACGAAGCTGCGTCCCCTGCTATCCTCCAGACTACCAGTAAGTGCCAAACTAGGCATTTACAAAACATATATCAGGTCGCGCCTCACCTACGGTGGGCCGGCCTGGTACAACTTGATAGCAGGGACATCGCGCCAACGTTTGCAGGCTGTAGAGAACAGCTGCCTTCGCATGGTGGTCGACGCCCCCAGGTACCTCAGGAATGCAACAATCCACCGAGACCTGAAGTGGGAACCAATAAAGGAGTTTGTGAGCAGACTCGCCACGGGGATGTTTGAGCGGGCTGACCGCTCGAAACTTCCCCACCTGGTAGGTATTGCTCCGCTCCCACATCCAGACGACACAACACTCATCCGGAGGCGACTCAAACGCCCCGCTCGGGAGCTCATATCAGTTCCTTCGAGCGGGGCATTAGCTTCGCCATCGGATGCAGATAGCCAACCACCGACCTCTCGCAGGCGGCTCGCTGGACCCCTCTTCAGAGGAGCGATCGGCGAGCAAACCTCGAGGCCGGTGAGCTAACTCCAATGACCGGCTCACAGTGGTGAGCTGCGAGGAAAATCACTATAAGGAGCCCAGTGCTTCAAATAGTCTCCCCACCCCCCTCAACAGGGGTGAGATGATACCAGATGATGGGAGTTATCTTCGCCGATCAATAAGCGAGGCACTACGCATTGTTTACATACAAATTCTTTTACATGCAATAAATGTTTACAGTTAATATTTTTAACAATAGACAGGTTTTGTTTAGGCAATTTTAATTGATCAATTTGTCGTAAAGTTATATCAAATGAATTATTCTCATAGTAGCCACTAATCTTAGTACATATTTTAGGAGCATAAGACTGATTAACCTCTATACCAAAGGCATCAATTAATTTTATAGGAGTAGATTGTACAGTTGTAATACCTAACTCTTGTACCAAACATTCATCAATCATAGAAATAGCAGCTCCATCATCTAATAAAGCATAAGTAGTCACCATACCTTTCGGGCCACACAGATTCACTTTAATCACTTTGAGTAGCACTTCTCTAATAGTAGCGGACGACGGGCCCGCTGTTGCTGTCTCGGATGTGGTTGGCTGTGAGCGGCAGCAGCCGCTGTGAGCCGCTGCGATATGCGCAACCGTATCACCGCGCGACGTCGATGACTCACAGTCTGGTGACGGCAAGGTGTCTTCCTGCCGCCCCACGGCCGGTGACGGGGATGGCGACGTATTAGGCTTCCCATAGTGAAGAAGACGATGATGTGCCAGTCCGCAACTGTCTATATCGCATAGGGGGGCTGGACAGATATTGCGATCGTGTTTATTTTCAAGTAAACAAACATAGCATAGGCCCTTCGACTTCGCATGTCTCCAGCGATCTTTCCTCATGGCCCTTTTGAATAGACGGCAGTCTGGTAACAAGTGAACTGATTTCTTACAAAACGTACATAAAGTGTTAGCGATTGCA
Source organism: Tyria jacobaeae (assembly GCA_947561695.1). Lineage (NCBI taxonomy): Eukaryota > Metazoa > Arthropoda > Insecta > Lepidoptera > Erebidae > Tyria > Tyria jacobaeae. Next base: position 7,956,567 of record OX387208.1, on the reverse strand, counting down.
GCGTTTGTAGCGAACACATTCCGGTTCTGGGAGCGGAACTCTTCCTTATGTTTCTTTGTAGGCAAGGGGTCAGGTTTTCTTTGTTCCCCTACACAAGTAACGCCCACAACTGAAAGCATTTCAGATTCACGTTTCAGGAAGGCAGCTAATAGTTGAAGCTTGGGTGTATTTGAAGCAAGCTTGCTATATGCATAGTCAGTCCACTTGCTTATTAATATACTAGACAGCTTAGATATTATAGCGGCTGATAGTTCCGGGCTACGTAAATAATCGTGTTGTTCTAGTGTATATAAGGTTGCTACACAATTATTTACTTTCATAGAAAACGCAATTAAGTCGGGCTGATAATTAGTAGGCAGCGGGTTAAGCTTTTTCATTTGTGATGTTAAGTGTTTTTGCTGATCCTTCGAGCCAAATATAATCAGAACTATGTTCAATACTCCACCACCCGATAGACTTATTAAAAATCGTGACAAGATTAACGAAAGGTTAGAATGTGCTTCGGAACATGTGCTCGCGCAGACTGGTGGTCATTTCGTATGCGAGAACAAAAACAAATTGCATAGTGTTTGTGCAGACGGAATGAGCAGTGCATTAGTGTACAAATCCGTTAAAAACGAATCTGTTGCTATGTGGACTGTAGATCCATAGGTCGCTGGTTCAGATCCGGCTCGAAGGACCAGCAAAAACACTTATTGTAGGCGATAGAAAATAAAGAATCGTGGTTTAAGGTAGCTGAGGGCGTTCGCGGGCAGTGGGCTCGTACAACGTGTGTCTGTATCGGTGTCGCGGAAAGAACTGTCCCCGCGAGTGCCCTCTTACGTTTATTAATCAAAACAAAAAAACATACTAGATCAGGATAGGTTTACAATAGTATACACATATACGCCGTGCGTCGCTTACATACATGTTAAACATTTTTTAAGCTTACCTATATGATAAAGATGAGATACATATTTAATCAATGCAATGACTGCAGTGCAAACAGTGTTGTATAAATAAAGTGTTAGTTAGTACTAGAAGAAAATAATGGGCTTGAGGATTTTCGACGATCTCAAACTAATTTGTAAGGTAGTACGGTTTTGGTATATACTGTGTTGTTTAATAGAAAAAAAATATGAACTTTGCAAGTATTAAATCATAATACAAAAATTAACTTACTTCCTTAGTTACTTCGATAACGCCTAGAGAAGATAAAGCCTGTACCTAAGTATTAACACTTACGTTTAAATTTTACCTCCTTCAAATATGTGGTTCTTAATCCACTAATACAGCTTCATCTTCTCTATTATACAAAAAAAAATACCCTACCTGCGAATATGTACTCAGGTATTACTTTGATGTCTTTACAGATAAAAAAAATTAAACAAATGTTGTATTTCAAAATGTCTTTTTCGTTCAAGTACAGATAAGCTATTACGTACAAAGAAAGTGTTAACTAATAAAATCCAAGTTCTTTTTTGAACCCATAACTAAGACATTGTCCTCCTCGTAGTCCAAATCTTCATATTTGAATCCATGAACGTAAGCGAAATTACCAAAGAACATGCATTTGTCGTATCCTAGTGGTTGGAAATCTGCAAATTAAAAACTAGTTTATAATATATTTGATGGAAGTAATTTACTTGTCACTAAAATTGACAAAAACAGAATATACTATCTGTGCCCGCGTCGCGACGGGATCTTCATCAGATCCTAATATATTATATACAAATAACCACCCTTTAAATTATCAAAAATTTTATTCAAATCGGATTCGTGTCTTTCGAGAAAATCTTGGACATACAGAGTTACACATGTAACACATATGTACATACGGGTCGAATACAGAAAACCTCCTTTTTTAATTAAAGTCAAATTCCAAAATAAAATCCAAAAAAAAAACACGTATAAAATATTTTTCAAAATTAATAATAAAATATTTTATACGTGTTTTTTTGTTTCAATTTTTTTTGAAACTTTTGTAACACTAGGGTGGTACGGGTGGTCTGGGACACCCTGTATATGTAGTTACGCATAATCTGTGAAAAAGTGTATTCGAGCTAAACTATTGAACTATCATTATTTCACTGTACCTACCACCAGGATATTTATTAATTCGTCTGTGGTAAAATACACCTTGTTTTTGTTTTAGCTTTGAGTTGTGCAAATCGTCAAATACTTTTGCTCGTGTAAGTGAATAATTGGATTCTTATAAAAAAATAAAGTTGTCTCAAAATGTTGTCCGTAAAATGACATCTATTAGTATTTTATAACAGCTCTTAGTTTTGAAGGAATATTGGGTATTGAACAACAGATGGCGTTGCGCATAGCACAAAAACACAATAATGATAATAAATATTTTTTTTTAGATTTAATAAATAAATCGCCACTATACAAATCCTAAGTGTTACAGGAAAATTACACACAATATTTCTGCATAAAAAGTTTCTACGCTTATTTTGCACAGTGTAAGTGATGCGCGTACAATTTTTTTTAAATAGTAACTTACTTGTGCCTCTACGACAGTTGAACAGGTCCATTATGCAGTGGTTGTCAAAAATGTACGTAGAAGCTGTTGCGATGTTATGAGCACAAATCTTCTGCATGTATGTTGGACATAAGCCGCATCTAAAATGATAATTTGCGTATTTAAATTGTGTGTTAAAATGCAAATACAATTATTACGACTGTTAAAAGATACCTAAGTCATCAACAAAATTATCATCATTCAGATGTCACCACATCCACATCAACCCAATGTTGGGTATAGGTCTCTTTTCTGTATAGCATCAGTCCTCAAAATCAGACTGATACCAACGACAGACCGATTTTATCTAAATGGTGGTCTATTTAATGAACCTCTTGGTTCTCATCCTATGACTGCCAGTATACGATCCTGTCTGATACACAGTCTATCATTCTTTCAAGCCAAGTGTTTAATATTCCGATTTTGTTTGTACCAATGTCTTTAACCTTCCATAAAGAAATTGTCAAGCAGTTATTCGTTCATATAAACAATTGACAGTCCATCTAAATTTCGCAGCAATAACTTGATATTATATTCAAATTACTTTTCATGAGTATTTTTTTATTACCTGTGGCCATCTGGTGCCGGGTTTTGCTTATATTTTAGATGACCTTCATCCGAAGAAGCACCAAAGTCTAAACATCTGCCTTGTTCTGAAACATGCGTTAAAATGTGCTGCTGAATCCTAATCATGATCCTGCTATGCAAACTTATCTACAAAAATATCTAATTATAAAATAATATTATAAAATAATATTATAAATATTATAAATAGTATATACTCGTACGCCTTAACAGATGTTTTTAGAAAAATTGTCATTAAAATAGCGTTTATATTATAAATTCAACAAAGGAAATAACATATTTACAACTTACTAACATATTTCTATATATATACTATAATAAAATATATAATATTAAAGATAACTTACACTCGGACACAGAACAAATGATCGTCACTCAATTGTCTCGTACTTGTGACTATTATTATATTGATAGATCAGGCTAGTCGAAGTTAAGTCAGGTTTTTAGTTTAGGTGAGGTTTAGGTTTTAGTTAGGGATTTCGTCGTCCGAACAGATACAGGCCCGAGAGGCATGCGCAGTGTTCCGTGCGCGCTTCTTGAGGACTGTCGGGGTTAGCGGAAGAATGCAATTGCGATTCTCGCACCCCCGACAATGGGCAAGTTGAGGAACACCGAGGTGGTTTTTAGTTGGTAAGAGTCCGACAGACCCCTTCGCCTACCCCCATGGGTAAAGGTCTTCCATGAGGATCTTCCACCCCGTCACCAACAAAAAAACAGGTTTTTAGGTTGCAGGTGTAGGGATTGAGGATGTTTTAATTGTTGAAACTGTTCGTTATTAAATTGTGTAACCAACAATTTAGGATTTTTACATACATCGCTGTAAAAGTATAATATTTAAAATTCAACATCAACTTCAACAGCTCAATGATATTTCACTAGACTGAGACAAGCACATAAAAATGCATTATTTACACTTACTGATTGCTAAGAAGAGAGAGCACAACATCAACACTTTCATCATTTTTTTACAATAAATTTGTTGGAAAATTATTAACTTTCTTATCTTTCAATTTAAATCTTTACATAACAAGGATATAATAAAATTAATTGAATTTTCCATAATGGATAAGCGCCTATTGCCTGCAGAATCAATCGAAATTTCATGTCAAGTTTTTGCTAGTTCATCTAAATTAAATCACAAAATATATATGTATAATATACCTATACTTTTGTATGGGTATATTATATATATACTCCACGTATTTATGGAGGAATAGTTTAGGCTTTAAAACGCCACGCTACATTCACTAGGAGCAGAGCAGTAGTAATCAACGCTGGTAAAAACAAGGGGAATGACGAGTAACTTATATAACACAACAATATAATTCATTGGCTTTTAAAATGGCTCTACTTGTGTGATCACTTTATACATATAAAAAATTTTGTTTGTTTGTGCAAACATCGTATTTCATAGATGTAAGCGACAAACCATGTTATAATTTTTGATAACTGTACCACGATCCGGCTAATATCTGTATATGTCACTGTTAAATAATGCTGATATAAAGATGGCGCTCTACCAAATAACAAGAGTTACTTAAGAAGTAATTATATTGTATTTAACTTTGTCCAGATTGTGGGATGAACGACATAAAACGCTTTCAGGTTTTTCTTATATCTGAAATATAAATAAGGCGTTGTTCGTTCAATTCAATTCAATTCTTCATTGTGGCCTTTGTGGAGATGTAACCACAATTTCGCCAATGTCAAGTTTGTGAAAGACCAACAAACGAAGGAAGTTGTCCGGTAAGCAAAAAGGCCAAAAAACATTAAGCAGATTAAATAACACACATACAACACAATCACAGAAAATAAATAAAATTATCTAACACGAACAATATAACATACTTAAATATAATTACAGTTTTATTTTATTAGTTCTAATATAGTTACATAATATATTTATAATAGTTTTATACCCAAGGGAGAGAAGGAATTTAAAGGATATAGGACGAGGGATATAGGTAGGAATGACATCGTGTAACGAGTAACGCATTCTAGGCAACTAAAAAACAAATGATCAACATGCCCTCCTTCCAGGCCGCACTCACAAAGAGAGCGTTGTTCGTTGTTCAGGTAATTAATTATGAAGGAATGACATTACTACCTTATTAAGATTCCATTTAAAATAAATGTCAAAACTAATTAGCGTTTCATAAATGTATTGATGTATAAGGTAGATTTATTTTCTGGATGTGTTAATGAAGCTGTTCCCAGATTCCTCCTATTTTACGGCAGTATGGCACACTGTTTGGTTTTAGTCTGTAATATTGCACCGTCACCGTTGAGAAGCACCGTCCACCGAAAACCCCTATGGGATGACGGCATGGTTTGTACGGATGTTTGAACGGAGAACATTTGGTACTGATAAACCAGTTAGAGCGGTTACTTGATCACACAGTATCTTTCCTTCCATCTTGCCCATAATTCCCAGTATTCCGTTTGTCAACAGGCAATATGGCAGAGAAGTCGATTAGATATTTTAGCAACAGGTTACTGATACTAATTTGTACACAACTTCTTAAGAACTGTGCACCTGAGTTGTCTCCCGTACTAACGCGCTTGTATCGCCTGTCCTATTCCTCAGGAATTGTTCCGGAGGCCTGGAGAGAAGCGAATGTTCAACCCATTCCCAAAAAAGGCGACCGCTCCGATCCAGCCAATTACCGACCTATAGCCGTCACATCCATACTCTGTAAGGTGTTCGAGCGGATCATCAACACCCAACTAATCCGCCACCTAGAGGATCACTCCTTGTTAAATGATCGGCAATATGGTTTTCGGCCGAACCGATCCACGGGTGATCTTCTAGCGTACGTCACACACCTTTGGGGTGAGGCTATGGATAGGCATGGGGAGTCCTTGGCCATCAGCCTCAACATTGCCAAGGCCTTCGATAGGGTGTGGCACCGCTCGCTTCTCTCCAAACTTCCTGCATTTGGTCTGCCACCTAAACTCTGCAACTGGGTTGCTGCCTTACTCGAAAAGCGCCGCATTAGGGTTCTCTGTGACGGCGCGGCCTCAGACTTCCACGAGGTAAGCGCTGGTGTACCTCAGGGCTCCGTCCTATTGCCTACGCTGTTTCTTCTGCATATCAATGACATGTTAACCCTTGGCAATATACATTGTTATGCAGACGACAGTACAGTGCTCGGGCGATATTTCGGGCATCCTACTGCCAAGCTGGCAGACGTTGAGGAAAAACGACAGGAGCTTGTCGCTGAGCTCGACAGGGTCTTGAGCCGCATTTCCCAATGGGGCTGTGAGAATCTGTTAAGAATAGTTCGGCGCCAAGAAAACACAAGCGTGTGTGTTCTCTACCAAAAAGTCTCCATTCCTTCCCCTTCCTACTCTTCAGAGCACTCAACTGCCACTGCAGGATGGGCTTAGTATTCTGGGTATGGATATTTGCCGGGATCTCAATCCGCGAGATTACATCGAGAGTGTCACTAAGGCGGCCTCGCGTAAGCTCGGCGTTTTGAACAAGGTGAGACGGTTCTTCTCGCCCGAGCAACTGTGTCTTTTGTACAAGACCCAGGTTCGCTCCTGCGTGGAGTACTGCTCTCATCTCTGGGACGGCTATGCGCAGTATTTGCTTGACGCTCTCGATCGGTTGCAGCGGCGCGCAGTCCGCATTATCGACTGTCCTGAGATGACCCAGTCTCTTGAGCCTCTGCAGTTGCGAAGAGATGTCGCCTCTATGGCAGTCCTCTATCGCCTACATCACGGGGAGTGTTCTGATGAGCTCTTCCAATTGGTCCCACCTTCTCCCTTCCTCTACAGGACTACACGTGCTGGCCTGAGGAGTCACCGTTTGTGCGTCGAAAATATACGTACCCGAACTAAACGGTTTGGCTCTTCTTTCTTGTGCCGATCGGTAAAAGCCTGGAATTCTCTACTAGCGCACGTGTTTCCTTCCCACTATGATCCCGGGTCTTTTAAGCGGGGCGTGAAAAAGCATCTCACCAGGCCGCCATAGTGTGGGTCACCATGCTGCATTGACTAGACATGCAATGAGGATGGTGACCACCACTCTTTGACTCCACCTATTGCTTTCCATCAGGCAAAGTGGAGTCACTATGGTAGGCTTATAAAAAAAAAAAAAAAAAAAACTGTTTAAAAAAACCCGTGTATTTAAATACAAAATAATTAATTGTTTGATTTATTTCGAATGCACACATGTTCATTTATTTTTAAGTAGGTGTATACATGAAAACAACCCCTCAGATCTTTTCGAAGAATTTTCGACGAAAGATCTAGGATATCTGAGATCTGATTTAAAAAAAATGTGTGATTTAACACGCGAATTTCTTAATTCCAACTTTGACGGAATTCTTCTACAACACGACAGATATTAAAAATAGGTTAAGATCTTAGGGAAGATGATTTTTAATTTTAACAATACGAATTTAGGTAAATCGGTAACAAATATGAATTAATCAAAATCAATTAGAAATCATTATTCAAAAAAATCATTAGAGTATTTCGTGAAGCTAATATCTAGGAATAGCTACGTCTATAGGACATCTTTTTCATGTTTAGCTTAATAGAATTAATGGAAGTCACTTTTTCTCCAAACTTTTAAAAAATAGTGTCATGTTACGTATAAATAAATGAATAGCGTAACTAACATAATTTAAAGCATTTTTGGTTTTAGGGTTCAAACCCTTAAGCGCACATAGATATGGTGGCCCATGAGACAAACAGTCTGTACTAGTTTGTGGGAATCAGTATTAGTATTTAAGATTACCTTGTACCTTAGCAAGAGATTACTTTTTTATGTTTTGTCTAATCTTTTTATGGAAATACTCCGATGGCTTTGTGTCGACGCCTCATCGGGTATGTTGGACCACTAGCGTATCCACGGTCAGTATTATACCGCTAGCGTATCCACTAGAGAGAAAATGTATGTTTCACCATCCTTTTTATATGCATCTCAAAGATATTAATATTATTGCTTTTTTTGTTTTGGATAAAAGATAAGAAATTTAACATTTTGTATTGATGACTATAAAATAAATATATTAGTGTAGATAGTATTTAATAATACCTTTGGTTCATTGACTTATATCCATGATACCGGATCAGACATTTATCATTTTCCAGCACAATTTGGTCGCTTTTAACTACTGAACATATGGATTTCGTGCTGACTTATAATTAAAAAATACGTTAACCATGTAACTAATCTAGTGCAACAGTTTTTGTCTATTACGTTTGACTGACTAGTCCTAGTAATCGAGTCATAAAATTAAAAGAAAAAGAATGTTATCATCTCGATCAACTGTCATGCAATGTGACAGTGACACGCCTTGTCTAAAGCAGTTGATTGTTTTGATTTCATGTAGGATCCAAATCACAGAACACATATACGCCTAGCGAAGATCCAAACTTAGTATTATTGTTTTTATTAACATAGGTGTGAAGTGTGAGAGTTTACTTATGCAAAATTGATAAAGGAAAAACTACACTATGTCGGGAATGATGGGCATGTCGGCTGCAAACGCCGCCCCCATTACCGCCACGGACAGTTTAACTCAAGCATTAAAGGCTAACATAATTCCTAATCAAGAATACTTATTACAGGTTCAGAAAATAATACCACAGATTTATAATTCTCCGTTTGTACAAGTAAATGTGTTTTAAACTCTAAAATCCTGTCTCGCAGGGCTCTGTACTAGATTCGGCAGTCGAAGTCCTACTTCATCGTCTCCGTGGTTTATGTGACAATGTTGACGCTGGACCAGAAACGTTTGATGATCAAGAAGTGTGTTTTAGTTTGCGAGATCCCAATCAGCAGGTATAATAGCTCAAAATTTGAATTACCAGAACTTTTCTTAGAGATATTACTAACACATTTAAAACCCGGATTTTATGTGCTTTATTTAAAATTTTATATTTGACATGAGATTTACCTTTTTTTATTTATACTCATAACATGTAGTTAGCTTAAATTAAAAAATATATATATTTTTATATAAGTTTAGTTACCTCTCCTTCCTGCGCAGTTGAATCAAAAAGTATATGATGTAAAATGAAGCATTTTCTTTAATGTTGTGTAATCAGAGAAGAAATGTCGCCTTTATGGCAGTTCTCTATCGCCTACATCATGGAGAGTGTTCTGACGAGCCCTTCGAATTGGTCCCACCTTCTCCCTTCCTCTACAGGACTACATATGCTGAGGATTCACCATTTGGGAGTCGAAAATATGCGATCCCGAACTAAACGGTTTGGCTCTACTTTTCCCGGTTTTTTAAGCGGGCCGTGAAAAAGCATCTCACCATGCTACATTGACTAGATATGCAATGAGGATGGTGACCACCACTCTTGGATGCCACTTATTACTTTCCATCAGGCAAAGAGGAGTCACTACGGTAGGCTTATACATAAAAAAAAAATGTTTTCATTTTCAACATTCCAGGCAGTACCATTAATGTTACGAGTGAGAAAAGCTTTGGATGCCCGAGACATGCCATATCAACTGAGGTACATTGGCCAGCCAGACCTAGGAGACAAGAACCGCCCCACAGTTGTCAGGTCTAGCCTTGACATAGCCTGCAGTGGCATGCTCATTGAATTTCTCAATGAACTTGGTTGTAGGATAGAATTTGAATACAGTGTTAAAGGTAATTATATATCTAAACCTATTTCTTATTGTATAAATAGGGTCACTTCTGCTAATATTACATCTATTAATGTAAATATTAAACAGATTATAATTGAAAATATATATGATCAAATAAAAAATGAAAAGGTTCAGCGAGCCTCAGTTAAATGCTCATCAGGTTTCTTATTTTCATAAGTTATGACTAATTGTAAAAGAAAAATCTGGAATAGAGGAGTGAGTGTATGTATGTACATTCACTACTATATTCCAGAAGGAATAGGCAGAGGTGTATTAAACACACATAACATAATATGGTTCATGCCTACTGCCATGAATCAGGCACTTTAGAAATTAAAGATGACGACACTGAAGCACATCAAAATTTTATGAAGAAATGAAATAGATTATATGCAAACATATGCATCAACCAATATAGTCAATTGTTGCTTCAAGAATTTAATGTAGGCTTTAAATAGTTATTTATACAACAAAAAAGGTAATCTAGTAACTTAAATATATGAAAATATTTTTTGGTCTTAATTATACAAACTTTCAAGCTCCATCTGACCTAATTCTTATATAAGTATAATAATAATTTCAAATATATTTGGAAAATAGTAAAATCACAATTACTAAAATTTTAATTATCAACTAATTAATGTCATAATACAAATCACAAAATAACTAGTAAATATTAGTTGTTTATAGACTCTGTCTCACGTCAAGTAAACGCAGAGGTTCCTCCAATGTCAAGTGTTTCAAAAGACAAATTAGAAATTGATTGGACATATAATCAATACATCCTTCGCCCAATAGCCCACTTGCTCACTCCGAGAATATAACTGTGACCTGGTAGCCATTGATCCCCCAACGGTCACATGTATATAATTTCTCCTTTATTTCTAAAACAATAGAATAAGTTAAATTTGACCCAAACAAATTACTGGTTTGGGCTTATAAACAAGTTATAGAATCTGAAAATGTAGCAAATATGAGATGGTCTAATTTGTGGGAAAGCGTATAAGAGACAGCCTCTAACATCTCTAGGGCTTCACCTTTCTGCCGGGGTACACAGGGACTTCCTTTCTAGGGTACACCTAAGGCCCCGGCCATTAGAACCGTGGACGGAACACTGTGTGGTTTTAGTCGGTTCGAGTCCGACATACCATTAGCCCCGGTAAGTTGACCCATGGGGGTTTCCACACAAAAAAAAAAGTATAATTCCATCCTCCCATCCAAATCCCAGAATTATAAATATGACAATTAAATCCCGGGTATTAAGAAATTGCAAATTATTGCGCTTTGAATACTGAAGAACTATTATATTGAAGAATCTTATTATGTTTTTAGACATCCCTACTAAAACTGGTAAATTAAAGATGTTTTTGAGTGCTGGGTTACTAATTTGAGACCATCGTATGTTTGACAGTATTAAAAATTTTATAAAATCAATGTAAACTTCTTCTTGACGATGTTGCCTTATTCCTTGATGCCCTGGTCTTTTGATGTGCCAATCAATGTTACATTTCTGCATTATCTTTATCTGAGCTTTACAATTTGTGCAGAATATCAAATTCAAATTAAATATTTTTATTTCGTAAAATTGCTCAACAATCATTTGAAATCGTCTTATTTAATTTTTTTTTAAAGTTAGTAGTAGTTATAAATCAATACTTCACCGTAACTATAGGTTGCCTTCTCAAATTTGAAATTAATATTAAAAATATTAAATAATTAAATACCTACCTGTCTGTGTTGATCTATAACCGCCCGTTTCCAAATGGTTGAGCCTTATGAGATGGAAGCGGACTAACAAACTCATGGTCTCTCTTTTAAATTACCAGATAGGTATTACAATATTTCGTATACAACAAGATTAAAAACATATTGGCTCCATTACATTGTACTGATTACTTGAAGTAATCTGTGAAACTCTAAGAGTTCAATCCCAGGCGCGTCTATCTTCCATATCATATCTTATATCGTGCGTGATCGTAAATTAGCTCTGGATTCTTTACAATCCAGCTTTGAACTAATTCAGGTTTATTTCGATTCTCTATGGCGAAAAATATCTACGATGGAATTAAAACTAAAAAATCTATAATTTTATATATTTCGATCAATCTAAACATCTCTAAGGGGAGGCCTTAACAAGGATGTACATAAGAAATAACATTAGGCATAAGGTGTTTTTTAACAAAGTTAGCAGCCACTCCGCAAAGGTAGTTATTAGAACAATGGTAGGTAAAAGATTTTCATAAATTCTCTCCCTGTAAATTCTATTTCAAGGTCAACTAAAGACAAGCACTACTAAAATCCAGCCAATTACCGACCTATACGACTATATATTTCTTATATTTTATTTAATATTCACTCAATATTGTCTTACTTGACAGGCTACATGTTCAGAAAAGGACGCATGAAGATAACAGTAGCGAAAGTGTTCAAGATATCTCAAGGGTCGATGCCTCCAGAGCCTATATCACAGAGTTATTTAGTTGAATTATCTGTAAGTACCACATTGTAAATACAATTGTAAGCAGCTTTGATTTGCTGTAGCTGTTTTATTACTTAAATTTGCATTATTAATTGTATTTTAATTTAAATTGTAAATACGCATTTGCATGGTGTGAGGAGGTAAATTGTTTATCTGTATCAAGAAAAAAGAAAGAATTCCAAGAAAGTAAGTCTAGTGTGTTTCTAATACTATAAAGTCTACATTTTCACTGAATTTTATTATATGATAAGCAATCGAAAGCTTTTGAAAATTTGTTGAACACATCATTCCTTTCTTTTATTTATGTGGACACGTGTTTATGTAAATTCTAGGAACAATTCTTTTCTCGAATCAATCCTTTGTTATAACTGCTTTCTTGGCAACTAAATAATGAGTACCCTTGGCCTTGCTGTTAGTAGTACTATTCGCTGCCGCTGTAGCAGCGAATAGTACTACTAACAGTACTAATTACCTTAATTGCAGAAATCTGTGTAAAAGTCTGGTGTGTGTTTTTAACAGAGTATAGTGATCTGCGTTACTTCAATGTATTTATTATATTTTTCAGGTATTAGCTCCCCAAGGTCAAGACGCTATTGCAGAGGATATGCGAGCATTCGCTGACCAACTACGACCCCTCGTTCAACTAGACAAGATTGACTACAAGCGACTGGGCCACATGACTGGCACCTAGCCCATGTTTCTCACTTAGCCTATCTCCACACAGTTTAATTCTATTGAAATCCAAAAAAAAAGAAAGTTTGTTTAAATGCACTCTTTATTTCTCATTCCGTTATATTTGAAATTAATGTGTTATGTATCAAGGGCAGAGGTAAGAAAAACCATCTCATCTTGGTATCTAGGTCAAAAAGTGTCCGTTTGTAAACATTAAAAATTATAGTTCAAAATTCAACCAAAATGGCGCTAGTGTCAAAGGTGGTATGATATAATCTTATCAATTATAGAGGAAGCGAAATATGCTGAGTTCAAATATTTAGCATTTTTAATTACTAGTTGTTAGTGAAATAGAAGTTTTGAAAAATGTTACTATTCACAAAGTCCAATATAATTTGATAATTATAAGCTAGCAAAGTTACTGTGAGATAATGTTGACAGTCAATTAATTAATGTTTATTGTGACTTGTTAGAACTGCATGTGATTATAAAGTGCCAATCGTAATAAAACATTTAAAGGCAATCAAAATAATATTAACAATTTTTTAACTACCTACATAGCTTGTTGTGATTGCTGCAGTGTCGTACTTGTGATTCAAACCCAACCCACCAACTAACTACTACATATAGTACGTGCTAGGTTGAATTGGAATCTTTAGGAATGATGGGAATACTAGCGAATGTAAAATGTATTCTTAATTTAGTTTTAACAACGTTTTTCTCGTGTGTATATTTCTAAGATACCCGACTAGTCTAGACTAGTCGGACATCCCCGAAATACACAAGTGTGTAATAACTTTTGCCTTTACAAAAGTGAATACCATTCATAAAAGTTTTTATACTAATAACAAAACATTTGAGTTTTTGTCCCAGACGATCTATTGCCATACAGAGTTACGTTTAGATCCTCCATACTGCCTTCAAAAGTAAGTTTCTTATTTATTTTGCCTTATATTTTGTTGGAAAACACAACTTCCGCACTATGAATAACTCCTATGTCGCAAGGAACTTTAAAAACATAAACTTCGGACACAAGAAACAGACAGACCAAACTTGGGACAACTTTGTATTTGTGAAAATCGTTTTCTTGTTAATTTTTCCCGTGGAATGGTGAATCAAGCCCACGATATCTGGCTCAGCAGTCAGGGTCACTAACTACGAGACAATCAGGTCAATCACCTATATCTTTACCTCGTATAAAGCTTTGAGGTATACGCGTCTTTGCAACAATAAACAAAATTACGTGATTAGTAAACGGCGAGGAGGACGCACTCCAGCCAGATGAACCGACTACCTGTAGAAAGTAGCTTGGATAGACTTGGTGCGGAAAACAAAGGACCGGAGGTTGGAGACTCAGGTCTTAGGAAATGTTCCCCTAAGTGTAAAAGGTGCAGCTACTCGTTGCCCTAACAGATCAAACTATAGGGGTTCAGCCCACCGCAGTCCAAGTGAGTTTGTTATAAATCTGACCGAGTTTCCAGAGATTTTAAGACTGAGGTATACCTAAGGTCCCAATAGATTACTTGGTAATAAAAAGTTACCTTTTTCCAAAAGACCAGAACAATGACCAATAAAAATTTTGCGTTTTAGCAATTTATCTAGTTAACAAATGAATGCCTCATACTACATAGCTGTTATTCTCAAAAATAGGTTATTATTACAAATAAAATACTAAATTGTTCAATGGGTCGGACTTCCCTGCTACAGCTAATTCATACATGCGATCCTGGCTTTAAGTTAAACAATGTAATATAAGACAAACGGAGAAAAATCCAAAAGTTGTTAATTTGTGGTTGCATTACATAAAAAAAACCTCTTGCATGGCCTAATCTTGCATCTTCTAGACTTATGACTAAAAGATGCAAGAGGAGGCTGGACTTTACGTCGTTTAGGCAATGTCCTGGTGTCAGGTCAGGCTTAAAGTGTTGGCATCAATAGGATCCTTGATCCAGTTGGCTTGAATCCCCAAAATATCTGCATTAGGTTTAGGTATACTTGGTTTTCGCAAATATGGCCATATTTCTGAACTTCGTAACATAATTATTATACTCGCCTATAACAATTATAATTTCTATACTTTACAAAATTATATTAAATCCTAATCCCACCTATATTAAAGAACGTTTCGAGCTCCTAAATGACTCACATGAGAGGTTTGTGAGGTCATCTTATAATCGACGCTTGAAAATACCACTGCACTATTTCCTTATTCTTCTCGCATGAGTTGAATCACTAACCACTTAAAAAAACCGTACAAGTGAGAGTCTAATTCGCACACCAAGGGTTCCATTATCAATCGAACTTCATTGCATGTCATGACAAGTAATTATTGCACCTTCTAACTGCTCTATACACTAACACGTCGCTTCTATCTACATATAATTAGGTTGTCTGTAAGATATCATAACTTCCGATAAGACCGCTGGTTGTTCCGTTATTCCTTTTTACTATTAAAATTCCAATGTGTCTCATGGTCTACAATAAAGGATAATGTATCTGTGGTACTTCTTTATCACGTGCTAGAATGTATGGGTGATGGATTTTGACATGTGTGTTGTCCTTTGAGTTGTATTAATAGTGGTAGTGACACATGGTAGGTATAAGATTTCAAGATGACGTCCACGAAAAGAAAAATAGAGAATGTAATACAATTATCATAAATGACATCATCAGCATTATCATAAAGGATGATTGATTTTTTATGTTATTACTTGATATCCTCTCCTCCACCTTCCATTTTTAAATGCGAATGTGTTGCAATCACCTACGCCGCGACTACGGTAATGTCTAGAGGTACAAAGGAGTACAATATCCGTATACTGTCTGACAATATGGTCGTATTAAAAGTCCTACAGGGCAATACCATGAACGCCGGCTTTATAAACGAATGCCACCAAATGCTAGAGCGTTTAGCTTCAGCTAATGGGGTTATTCTTAAGTGGATCATAGGGCATAGTGAATCACTCGGGAACGATGCTACAAATGAGCTAGCTAGCGAGGTAGGGATTTACATCTCTGTTGGTCCAACTACACTAATACTACACTACCCTTCAACCAATTTCGGTACTGGGTTAGGCAACTAGACTAGAGAAGCACATAATGGTCGAGGGATCAACACTCCGGGCTGCAGGCAGTCAAAAATGACGCTGACTCAGACACCAGTCAGCGTCATTTTTGACTCAGCCTTAACCGTCAAGACATACGAATGGTAGGAACAATTACGGGACATATGGCGCTGAATCGACACCTATTCACCATCGACGTGACAAACAGTGCCGGGGTTGTCCCAATGCAGTGGAAACTACCGCCCACGTAATCCTGGAGTGCGAGGGAGTGGCTATACACTAGGCTAGTATCCTCGCGGGTGCGAGGACGCTCCTAGAAGCCTGTGAATGCCCCAGGAAGCTTCTGCGCTTCTGGAAGAACAGCTCAATTAGTCAGCTTGTCAGTGCGTATAACGGACCAGTCAAGAGTCTAATGAGGAAAAGGGGCCCTATAGTCTATCTATACCAATATTGTATGTATTGTATAAGTTATTTCCTTTTTAAAAATATTCGTAATTGGATACATAGAAATACTTAATCGTGCGCGATCTTTTCTCTGTTTTCTTTATCTATCATAAGTAATCATTAGTCTGCGTAGGATCGTTGAAGGCTGAATATAAATTCCATCCCTGAAGGATATTAGTTAAGAGACGAAGAATTTCCATTCCAATTTGTCATGGTTTAGGCGCTCAGAGTCGATTACACTTAATTTGTACAATTGAGAAGCTTCCACCAGCGGCTTCGTCCGTGCAGGAGGCCGAAAAAAGAAGCCATTTTATTCCCCAGGGTTGAAGTATCACCATACCAAATTTCATCAAAAACAGGTCAGCCGTTAGTCTGGATAATCATTTCAGTTTCGATGCGATCTCGATCGAATAGAACGTCGTCTATGGTATATGTATTTGTTGAATAGGTGTACGTGTATGCATGTTTTGTGATAGTAAAATGGTGCTAATTAAAACAATTATCGTAAACCTCAACAATAAAAAACCACACCAGCCGTACAAACCGTAAACTTTTAAGATATTAGTAGAAGTAAATATGGGTATGTACGACTGAATAGAACTATGTACTGTGCAGTGATCGCGGTGAATGTATGCTGGCGACGAACGTGAGCGGTATCACGATCCCGGTGGTGACTCATCACCTTACCAGTTTCCAACTCACATCGACAGTCGGTTCCGCTATCAAAATGATAATTATTATCATTATATGCACACCCCTTGACCTCGGTTTAGATAAAGACGCATCGACTTGTCCTTTAATTGCCTCTTTAATGTCGTTTGGATGATAGGCATACTTACTTGTTACCTACCTTTAGTACTAATCAAACGTACATGTATATATATATATATACATATATATATATATATATATATATGTGTGTATGTTTTAAACAGATTTTCCTTAATAGCGCTGAAGAAATGACGCAATTCATGGTGGAAATGTGCAAAACCATGTCTGCTGCCTGAATAAACCCTTAAAACATAAACTAGAGCCGGATTTTTAATTAGAGGGACACGCAAAAAAATAAAGCGAAGATGAAAAACCTCTTAACACACAACACAACTAAAAGAAAAGAAATGAAAATTTCTTACTTACCTTCCATATCACAACATAATTAATGTAACTGTGTTGAAAAATCTACTGATGAAACATTAAACGATTATACAATCTTCTAACTTTGAGTAGGAAGTACTAAAAGTACTTGTAGAATGCTTAATTTTGTAATCATCTATCGTGTTATCAAAATCTATTTCGAACTTGCATGTCTGCATTAAACAATTTTAAGATTTAATCTTTCCTACATTTTTAAAAATTTTACCTACGTATATGAAAATGAAATCTATAATGAAAAAAAAAATGTCTGGCTTTTAATAGGTTCTAGGGTTTACTCTATATCTAACAACTAGCCAACCAAACCGCTGTCAAGTATCAACATTGTTTAGACATCCTTTACGCACGACTCACGATTGCACATTATTATGCATCATGCGTAGATACTTATGAACGTACTAACACAGCAAATGCGCGTAGGCCGATCGCTTGCGTGGGCAGCATGACAGGTAGGTGCGCGGGGGCGCCTGAGGAACGCGGAGGGGGGACATAGTTTTCGTTCGCACCAGACTCTTTGGCGCTGTGCAGCTTTGCCTGTTGCCGGTTCACCTTGACAATAGCCAAGCTATAGAGCAATTTACTAAGTTACTAGCTAAAGAGCTTATTTACATTTAAGCACCTATAGTAGGTAACTGATGGAAATAACTGTTTTAGATAATTTAATCTCAACAGTGACAGGAGGCAGATTTAACGAAACGAGCATTTTTTAGTCTCGTAAATATGCAAATGTCTGCATACTTAGATACGTATGACTGTACACTTTACACTGAAACGATGAATGTTAAGTACAGTTTAAAATCTTTGTCATAGTACCGGTACTACCTAGATCTTAATGTTGTAGTGTGTAAATGTTTATAGTATGGCTGTCGTTTAGATCCAGACTTTTCAGTTAATAATAAATCTGACCGACTTCCTCTCTTGACAATACAAAAATATCTACGATTGGTTCAGTTGAAATAAACGATTTGGATTTTGAAGAAAAACCGCATAACGCATTTAGTTTTGTTAATGTCATTTCGCTGCGATTACCGCTACTTAATAAATGTAATGACGTAGTTTTTGTATTAATTAATAATATGTTAACATCCATATAGTTCAAAACTAATCGGGTATTATAGGTGAAAGATTAAAGAAGGAAAATCATAGTTTGAAATGATGGCTTGTATACTGATCTATCTGAATACACGTTGTCTATAATATGTTCAAAATTGACTTTTAAAAAACAAAGATAATCGTGTCTATCCAACTTCTTTGCGAGATACTTCAAATCGTAAAACATGTATTTCAAAACTTATTCGTTATTTCCCTGGTATACTGATCATTATCATATCCTGATTAGGTTACAAATAGACCACTACAGGAATACGCTCTTTCAAATAGAAAAAAAAAAAGTTGAAAATCGGTCTACAACGGGAAAAACTTTAATATTTATATATAAAAGATACATACAGTCAAACATAAAACCGCTTCCTTTTTGAAGTCCGTTAAATACGGTACATATTCAAGCTTACACCTTTTTGAAGGTATTGTCAACCTAATCGTTTTTTTTTAACTAAGTATACAAAGTAGGTCATGGTAACGCTCACACGATCATACCTTGGCTTAAGGTTTAGTACTTAAACAGAAACTTTGTAAATACATATTTATGTAGTAATGTTTAGGTACTTATCTCGGATGTTAAAACTTGAAAGAATAAATATGAAATTGTATAACGTCTTAGATTAAAGTCTTTTGTCTTTTTAAATAACATCTCCCGCACTAGGATCAAGTCCTGTGTCGCGGGGGGGGTTTACAAACATTCAAACAATTTGAGGATTACACAAAGTGTTGTCCCCGTGCAGGGATTGAACCCACAACACTCGGTGCGGCAGCGTGGTGGCGAGGTGTCACTTAAACCGCTACGCCATCCGTGCAATCTAAAGGGCCTGGTAATCAGAATTTCATTTTTATGTTCGTTATCGGTATTAATGTGCGTTATGATTATCCAAAATATTCGTGATTAAATACATTCACAGCAACCTATGCACATTACCGCCAAATTGAAATCATGGGTTTTTACACTCCGACGAGTTGCGACAAGTTGTTACTACATGTATAAAAATATGCATTGTATTGTGGTAACTAATTTTGGTTTTATTTAGAAATATTATTTTACCATTTATTGTTTTAATTTCATGGAAGAAATAGTTCCAGTTTGCCCTCAAATTGCCCAATTTTCGAGAAAGGTTTCTTTTCACCATAAAAACCTTATTTGGGATATTATTTACGTATAATAAAGAAAATTAGTCAAGTCGGGCAATCAAGCGATGCGCTTAACACGCCGCCGTTTCCTTTTTATTGATGTAGATAAACATGTTTTTTTTTTTTTTTGAAAAAACCGAATAGATAAAACATAGTTAGATTTGGATATGAGGAGCAGTATGCTTTTCTTTTAAAAGGTCGTTAAAAATAAATAACAAGGTTCTACGAAAGACATCACTACGGAAAATCTTAAAAAAATATTTAAAAACCGTAAGTATAGGACAAGTATTAAAATTACTACCTCAAGATACAAATATATTCACCTACCTGGAAATTTCGATTAGCAGGCATTTAACGCAGTTAATTTAAATTAACAAGTTAAACGTTGTTCTTGCTACTTAATTATTTATTTATTACTTTCAACCCAAATACCTACAATTCCATCATATCACAGTATCCTGTTTCTCGACTTCTTTGATGATAAACGTATTAATAATACTGTTGCTACTGATTTTAATAAATTATTCCTGATTTTATTTTTGTTGCCCTTTAAAGGTTATTTTTAAATATGTGATTAGTTTGCAAAACGTTTCTATTGCCGCTGGCAGTCAGTACTTTGATTTAGATAAATTTAGTAGGGCTTTTTTCCGAAATGCCAAAAATATGGCAAATCGGTCATCCACTGCGAATTTCCCGGTGTCTAATAATGATCTGAGAGACCAGAAAAAAAAAACTAGGCATCTTAACAGCAACAGAAATGATACTTCAGCCAACTACTTGTCAATATTCCAACTAACCCTTTTAATATACACATATGCATAACCAGACATCTTGGATTTCCTATCGGGCATTTATCGCTATACTTATAATTTGTTGCATGCAATAATATAGACAGGTATGTCTTAATAACCGATTGTTAATCATCATTCATGTATGTATATTATTGCACAGCAATGTAACTTGAGTATTGGACCTTCAACGGTTCGCTGCCTTTGTCTCTGAACTCAACTCGAGATTCTTGTACTATGATAGTTGGTTGCCCTTAATTATAACGACAGCTTTGCGATTAATTCGACCTTAGAAACAAGAAATAAATAAATGAATAACCGTGTTGTAGACTAATTTATATATTTTTTTATACTAAAGGGGGACATAGGAACAGACGGGTCACCTGATGGTAAGTGTCAACCGCCGTCCATGGACACTTGCAACTCGAGAGTCGTAAGTGTGCTGCCCGCCTTTGAGGGGGTGCGAGGAGGGGAAAGAAGAGAGGTGGATGAGGAGCTGGAAAGGAGGGATGAGGGGTATGGGAGTTTATGTACTCAGGCGCAAATCTTGATCCTTTATATCTTATTTCTAGATAGCGAAAGTCTTGGAAAATTTACCAGAGCCCCTAAATCAATTATCGTCAGACTAATTACCAAACATCTTCAAGATAATTTGCTTGACTGCCCGGATGGCGTAGTGGTTTAAGTGGTTAGCTCGCCACTGAGCAACCGTGTCGAGCGTTGTGGGTTGGATCCCACTCGGGCAAGACTGTGTAATCCATCAAAATTGTTGTTCTAAGTGTGGTTTTTCTTTGTGTCCGTTACATGAATGTTTGTAAAGTCCCCATATAATGTAGGAATTAATCCTAGGGCGAGAGTTGCCTTTTATATTAATAAGAGTAGAATATATTTATTATATAGTACAGGTAGTACGATTTTTACAAGTCCTCTTTTCACAAGCGTTTATTTAAGTTGCAATGTATAATTGTTCTGGTCAAATCTTTGAACGTTGAATTTAACCCACTTCTCGATTGAGCTGAAATTATGCGTACACCTGTTCCGAGTTCCCAGTTCCGAGCACGACTTGACTTTGATTCTAAAACCTTGTATTAATAAATACCTTATATATTTCTTGCAAAATAAGTAATTCTTAGTAGACATCGTTTAACTTTTTATTTGTACCGTAAAGCAGTTACTTATTATTAACTATATTTCCTCATTGAATTAGGATAGAAAACATCAACTGTGATCTAAGAACATAAATATGGACGCTGTTAATATTTTTTTAAAGGAAGTTAAGAAAATATATAGGTACCTGTCTAAGTTTTCTTTGATTGCCACAGGTCACTCAGTAAAATATACATTTTATATTTCATTTCACCTTTAATCTTAATTATTCGGCTGGAGATCTGTCAGAAATTACCTTCTAGGCACCTCCAAAAAGCCAAATTCCGAGGTCGTTATCAAGCAGCATTACGGTTTCGGTCGAATATAGTTCTTTATTAGACCATGTCCACGCGTCCAGCAGTGCCACGTTAACACCACACCACGGGTGAAATAACCAAGCGCTCTACATATTACTCTATGAATTAAATAATTATGGAATAAACATCAATTATTTTCAAAAAATTATGATTATTGCTTAATTCAGAACACACAGGTACCTACGATACGAGTTAATTTTACGACGGAAAATTTAACCTAGCCTAGTGGCCGGTTGGTGTTAATCTAAATCAGGAGCCTACATGACAGGTGCATCTTTAACATTAAAAATCAATAGCCACTGACGAATTGTGAAAAACCAGTTTTATATATTACTCCTGCATACAGTGTATTATATAATAAAAAAAGAACGCAAGCGCCAGGTAGCACCGCTTTTATTGCACTTGCGCCTCGAGGAGCACACCGTGCTACTGCATCCAATCCAACACATCGCGTCTCAATTGTAATACTAAAGAATAATACAATTGAGGATGGATGGACGGATGCACAGAACTCAACCTACCCTTGGGTCAATAAAGTTAACGTAACGGGATTAAGTATATTATATTTTTTGAAAGTATACTTTAAACGCATTATTAAATTGTCAATTGTATTGTGTGTGTAATTTTCGTTTTTATTATATTCGAATTTTTCTTTCTTCAGTTTTCGCGATGTTAGACCGCTATGTATGTATGTAGACTTGAACACAACATTATTCCAACGAAACGTCTGACACGAAATAGTATAATGTAATTTTATAGGTGACTATATATTTTCGTTCTTTAGGGTCGAGTTGCAGGGGTCATAAGGTTAGTTACCTCGTAATCTCTGAACAGATACCGCAAAACAACTCATAAACGCTTCTCGTAACTAGACGGCTGGTAATGTCTAACACAAATGATAAGCCTTACCATTTTTGAGGTGTCATGTGTAAAGATAATTAGTTTTAATTTAGAGTGTTCATTTTATTCTTGTTGAATAGTAATTAATATAACCAAATACCTGATTTATTTTTGTGTTAATTCTGTCTCTGACGTTAAAGTTACATAAATTCAAGTTGTCAAGTTGTTACATTAAAGAAAGTAGAACTTAATTGTTGTTAATGTTATAAATATTTTTTATTAATAAATAAACATTGACTATCGATTAACAAATATATACCACACAAAGCATCCAGAGTTTAACAGTGGCATATCGGACACTTCATCTCGACACGTCATACATAGTGTTATGCATTCACTAATACATGATTGCCTAGCGCTTATATTTGCGCCTTGCAAAGTTCTTGCCCAGTCATTATTTGGGCATCATGTCTCACGTCCGTGTATAAATATGCGTTAGGAGTAAGGCAGTACTTAATATAATATTAGGTCTTCCGGTTAGTTTTGAGGGATTTATTAAAAATGAAATACTCTTGTATTATAAAAAAGATAATTTATATTTTTATCAAAATATGTTCCATTATTAACTACAACCTTTTGCCATTTTTCGGGCAACAAATGGATTCCACCATAAAAAAAACTGATCATCTTTTGAAGCGATCCATTCATCGATCCATTTTTCGAAACATTCGTAAGATTTGAAGTGCTGATCTGCAAGGCTGTGTTGCATAGATCGAAATAGGTAGTAATCAGAAGGAGCACAATCTGGTGAATATGCAGGATACGGTAACACTTCTCACTGAAGATCTGAAAGTGTATCTCTTACAGCTTTTGCGATGTGTGGGCGAGCATTGTCAAGCAGTAAATGACCTTGAATGACCATAAATGCATAACAATTGTTTAACTATATCCATGATTTCCTACGTTTTAAATTGTCATAGTAGATCCATTTTTCATAGCCGGTAACGATTTGATACAAAAAAGATTTCTTTTTGTGACGAGACAGTAGTAAATCACAAATGGTTACTCGATTCTGCATCGCTAATTCTGATAAAACATGTGGAACCCATTTTCCTTGTTTTTGAATTTACCTATTGCGTGTAAACGACCAGAAGTGGTTGATTTACCTACATTAATTCTTCAGCCAACTCTTGTAGTGTGCGGGCAGGGTTTTCGTACAATAACGCCTGCAACTACCTACTTATTATTGTTATTGAATAATTATCGCAAATTTGTATGTATTCTCTCTGAAGTTAACAGTAATACAAACTTACGTGTAATGAATTAAACTTGTGTGAAGCGATCTACGCGGTAGAAATTGGAAAGCGTATGGCATGTGCATTGAGCTAATTCTTTAAATGTCCATTAGTCATTCAGGAGAAACCTAGGCCCAGTGGTAATTTATTCAGTGGATTAGACAACTCTCCATATAAAGTGCGACCCACCTCAACACGGGCGAGCTGCGGCGGCGCGGCGAAAGGTACGTGTGTACAGTGTTGCCATCGTTATAACTAAATACAAACATATACTAACTTAAAAAAAATTACATTACCTACTTCTTAAACTCCTTTCTGTAATTTAAAGTTTGTCCTAAGTACTAAAATAAATAGTGAAGTGTAGTATATTTCGTAAAATATGTCAATATTTTTTGAAAATACAAGCTAGGAAATGTTCCAATACTTTTTATTTATCTGAACCCTACCCATTTGCCAAATTAGGTTCAATATTTACGTTTCCTTCTTTCATTCTACTTCAACATTTGTTATTTTGCTTTTACTCCCATAGTAATCATTTCTTTATAGTGCCGTAAGTACTCTACCTGAGCTTCCATAGTTAAACCTCTCGTCCCCACTCTTTGCTTATTGCTCCGCATCTCGTGATGATGAAATAGGTACCTAAATGAGATTTATTACCTTGACATCGAGTCGTCACGTCTACTTGTTCTTCTGTATGATGTTTATTATGATGATAATACTTTACGATTTATGATTATAATTCTTACTTCGATTAATCCCGATGGGTCTCGAAGCGGGGCTTCTATTTCTATGTAAAAGGGTTCAAAAGTAACCTAATCTATCCATGTCGGGGTGCCCGTGTCCCGTTTATTCACTTTGACCAACAAGCAGACGTAGCGGCGACTCGACGCAGCGGGACTCGACGTGAGCTAATAAAGCCTATGGAACTATGAACATATACTGTGTCCAAATTCCAAACAAATCTTTAAAATTCCGGTAATATGGCAAGCTGTTATGCAATAAATTATCTACTGACAACGACACACATACACAACAGCACACCAATTATATATACATACCTACATAGGTGCATATTTGTATGAAGCGCCAGTGTCTATGTAAGAGTGCTACGATGCGTCAACAACTCACCGACATTAGAACGCATTATTTCCTTTGTATTGATAATAATATGATTAAACACATGACACAAATGTATACGTTAGGAGTAAGGCAGTACTTGATATTATATTTGTTGCATATTATTACATTCAGGCGTAGTCTAAACGGACAGCCTAATTTGGTTCTGAGAATTTTATTTCAAATAGGTATCTATTTACAGCCCTATTGACAATAGATATAATTCCATAAAAATCTGTTGATTTTGTAATGCTTCTCAAAGTTCTTGCATGTTTAGTTAATGTTAAAACATGCACCTACTATAAAAGGGGTTTCTGACTTTTTAATTGTCTTTTAGAATAGAACAAGTACTAGAAACTATCTATTTTAAGGAGTTTGGTTTAAGGGTTAAAACAAATATTTTAGGTTTGTTTCACATATATTTTTAATACCTATTTGTTTTGTATGGAACTTCTAAGATAGTTTACCTTGAATGGCTTTATATGTAGTTTTATACTTATTACTGGGTAGATATAGAATCTTTTTTGTCTGCAGACTTTTTCCTTGTTATGTATTATTTATGATTCAAGAAACAAAATTTACTTATAAGTACAATTTGGTCATTAGAGACATTGTAGGATTCTACGTTATTCTATATATAAAGCAGTGTACAAATGCATCTCATATTTGAGATGTTAATAAAAAAGGTAAGTTCATTAAGTAGAACTAAAACTAAACCACCATAATTTAAAACCATGTTACCGGATACCATGTTACTCTGTTTTGTATTCTCTTGCATTATGTATAAAAGTATATATATGTATAGAAGTCATTTCCAACCATCGCAACAGTGATACAAAAGAGATGATATAAATTTTATTAATGAAGATCAACGCCTTAATTCGACACTTCACACATTATTTTATGTTTATTGCGTTTTATCCAGTGCTAATAGTGAAATTTTGTCAAATTATTTATTCAAAAAATGATCCGTAATAACGCATCTTAAGTACCTATCTACTAAAGTCCAATTTTTGAACTATAGATATACAGTCGTGGTCAACTAATTAGGGACACTCTCTAGTTAATCCAAATTGTGAATTTATTTTTTATTTACCAACGAGTCTAAACAATATTCCACATCTTTTACATGTAAGTATAATTAGTCATTTATGTGCCTAATTATACAAACAATAACAACTTCTTAAACATTAAACCTCTTTACAGTATAGCTGATAGATGATCACAGTGCTATTTGTTCAAAGAATGCTGGCTGGCCATTTAATTAGGGACACTGAGATATTGCGTTCTAGTTTCAAAATCTGAATCTCAATTATTATTTTCTTTCTTCTCCTATTCTTTGTGGTAGTTTTGGCGGCAATCTAGATTTGTAATTTCAAGTTTTGAGAGTTATTTTGAAGAACAATGGGCAAAATGCGATGCAACACTACGAAAAATTATCATGAAGTTTGTCGAGCGTGGTTGGTCATACCGAAGGATAGCAGGATATTTAAATGGTTCAAAAACTATGGTATGCAATGCAGTGCAACATTTCAGGCGCAATAACACAACTTTAAATGTGCCCAGAAAAAAAAGATCGAGAAAAACAACTCCGCAAGAAGATAGAATGATAACCAGGTTAGCTAAGAAAGATCCGTTTCTAGGCTCTATTTTAATTAAACATGAAGTGTTTGGGGCAGACGAATGAGTCAGTGTATCAGCGAGGACAGTTCGACGACGTCTGGTAGAAGCAGGGTTGTTCGGAAGAGTGGCTCGCAAAGTAACGTTGTTAAAGAAAGAGCATAGAAATGCACGTTTGGCGTTTGCACGTAAATATGGACATTGGACCTACGACCAATGGCAACATGTATTATTCTCTGACGAGACCAAGGTTAATTTGATTTCTTCAGATGGAAGGCAATACGTACGGCGTCCTGTAAAAGCGGAAATGAATCCAAGATTCACAAAAAAGCAGGTGAAACATGGCGGAGGAAACATTAAAATGTGGGGATCATTTTCTGGACGTGGAGTGGGACCTGTGAGGAAAGTTCAGGGTAACTTAGACCAACATCAATACAGGGCAATATTAGAAGAAACTATGCTTCCCTATGCTGAGGAACATCTTCCTATTATATGGACTTTTCAGCATGATAACGACCCAAAACATACAACCCGTTCAGTCAAGTCGTTTCTTAACAGACAGTCGGTATCAGTGCTAGATTGGCCAGCAAATAGCCCCGACCTCAACCCAATCGAGCACCTTTGGCACGAAATTAAGAAAAAAGTTGCCATTTATCGTACCACAACTTTAGATGAACTTAATGAAGCTTTTTGTGAGGCATGGGCAAACATTCCTGTTGAAATATGTCAGAAACTGATAATGTCTATGCCACATCGCTGTCAAGCGGTAATTACTAACAAAGGTTTTGCTACTGGGTACTGATTTTACCCGTAATAAAATGAAGTTGTTAAAGAAATTAAAATACTGCAGATTATTAGTTCTGTTTAACTCTATTTTTCATTTTACTTTACTGTTCTTAATTAAATGTCCAGCTACAGAATTGTACCTTAAATTGAATACATGGTTAACCTTTGATATTAAACACTTTTTTATATTTATTTAATCTTTTATTTACAACCATTTAAAGTATAATAATCGGATCAAATTATGCAAATAATAGTTACTGAGAAATCAACAGGGTTTTATATTTATATGTACATAGCCGGTTATTGCTGTCCACTATCTTGAATGTCCTTAATTAGTTGACCACGACTGTATAAGACGGCTTAGTCCGTAAACAAACTGCAAAATCAAACTTAATTCTCGTGGAGTGTCTTTAATAATAGGTGTTTACTTTAAGTCCCGTTTTTTTATTTTAATTTATTTACCTACAGCAGCTGCCAGCGATCCACAACCAGATATATTGTACAATACAATTAAGCATTGTTTATCTATATCGTTTTTGGTTGTTGGTGAGAAAAAAAGTATTATTATTATACACTATTAATGTAACTAAGATTGCTGTACATTACGTTGACTATTTAAAAAATCTACTGGTCTTAGAAACTGTATTGGCTGCCAAATGTCAGTGTGTGCGTCACCATATCAGCGAATTCATTTTCTGAGAAGCAATAGCGCGGGCGCACAGTGTTTCGGGCGGGGAGAGGTGTGGTGGCGTGATGCGAGGGGGGACGGAGTGCAAGTCCGGCAGCGTCAAGCCCATAATAAAGCGAGGGGCACGGGCGCCGGGCCTGCCAGACAAGTTGTCGCTGAAGCCCGGAACCACCGCCGCCCGGTAGCCCTCCCCACTCTTCCCACAGTTCGCTCAAATTACTTGGCGCACAATTTCTTAACTAACCAGTTTAGAATCTATGTTGAATTGGATAGCTATAACATCATTAGCATCTTAACGTGAAATGTATCGTATCAACCTGTTATCAAAGATTTAAACGTTTTATATGTAGGTATTCCGTCTACAGCACTTATCTTTTACATACACACTCAAACTCACAGTCTACTTTCAAAACTT
The DNA here is from genome assembly GCA_947561695.1 of Tyria jacobaeae. Lineage (NCBI taxonomy): Eukaryota > Metazoa > Arthropoda > Insecta > Lepidoptera > Erebidae > Tyria > Tyria jacobaeae. The sequence goes on along the minus strand of OX387208.1, from coordinate 7,927,784 downwards.
TTTTGATAAATAGTGAACAATATAACAAATAAAGTTGGTGGGTGGGATCTATAATTGAATAACTACATTAATAGCCACATGTTTTAAATATACCTTCCGAATGTACCTATTCAGCCTCTTTGTTACTTTTACGAAACATCAATCTCATTATCAGGTAAATAATAATAATAATAAAGCCCTTTATCTGGGATTAGAGATGATGTACACATTTGCGTCATTCATAACTTATAAAATGTATCTTATCTCAGTATGCCTCTTGGCATAGGCCTCCTCCAAAACTTTCCACTGTGGTCTATCCTGAGCTACCCGTCTCCACCTAGGGCCCGCAGTCAATTTGATGGCATCCTCCCATCTTATACACTGTCTTCCACGGCTTCTCTTACCATCTCTTGGGTACCACTCTGACTGCCTTACACCATTTTCCTCGTGTGTCACGCATCTCATACTTCCACTTTTGTTGGTCAATCCGTAGTAGGATATCAATTAATTTTCATTGTCTCATATTTTTATATTAAGTTACTTTTGTGACTTTTGGTTTAGACTATTAGGTTTTATGGTTTTTGTCAAACATATCAGAAGTTTGTTGTATTAATGCCCAGGGAGCGCAGTATAACAATCGTAACATATTGCCGCAATGACAACGAGTCTGAGTCACCCTTTGTTTCGTGAAGTAGGTCATCTGCTCCATATGGATTTACAAGTAATTGATAAGTGTAACAATTTTGAAATTATTACTTAATTGTTCTTTACTAATTTAGTACATAATGAATATTGTTTGTAAGTTTGTTGCAACCAGTTTACACGATAAACTTGTAGTCAGCGTAAACAAAGAGATTAATAACTCCAGATTTTGTGGATGTTGGTTATCTTACAAGTACTGTAGGATTAAGCTTATCAGAGCTTCTTGTGATACGACGACGTGGATGATCATTGTTACGCCACAGATGTTTATGACATCGGTCACAAGAAGTACCTACACTGGTGTGGTCCGCCGTTCGGGTGGCAAAGGCACATTATCAACACGAGTTTATCGAGGGCAACCGTTAAAAAGTATGGAGACTGATAGGAACTCGTTTTAATCATCGGCACATACAACAGCACACATGGACAAAACAAGCGCCGAGTTTCAGTCAGTTGCCGACTCACTAATGATTTAAGCTTGAGGACCTGCATGACTAGTGACTCACTTCTAAGACTGTCGATTACATAAGAGCTTCATATACATAATTTTACTTCGATTTTGCAAAAGCAATTTACTGAAAATTTTGCTTGTTAACAGTTAATTTAGAATGACAAAGATATTTACGTTTTGGCAAATTTTCATTACAAAGCTCCCCAGTTGAAAATGATGTGATTTTTGCTTTCATTGGCACTTTTGTACTAGCGTCATGGCCGGTCGTCGGTCCTGAAAATAAATGCCATGACATCAGTCATGTAAAAATAGTTAAGTAGGTGTATGTACCTTTAAAATAGTATACTTCGTCATGTCAATTCGTCTTAATCTTATCTACAACTTGAAACTTTCTTGTATTAATTACCTACCCAATAAAACTCTTAAAAAAGGCAAACAGGTAGAATGAAAGTTTAATGGTGGATGTTTTTAATTCAATTTAATAGTACCATCCTATTGATAAACAAGATTTCATCAGATAATTAAAAAAAATACAGAAATAGGCATTACGTTCAAACGGACTTTTTGGCAGAAGTTTGTGGCTTATGTTTTTTGTAAGAGCGAGGTTGTAATCGGCATCGCCTTGCATATATGTATTGTCTGGTTTCTGGTAACATACATAATTGACAGATTATCATATGGGATTACAAATTTAAAGTACTACTTACATGTTCGGAATATACCGGAGTCAGAAATAAAGTGTATTAAACAAGGAAATAAATTAACAAATCATGCAACAATTAACAACTTAGTTACAGTTACACAGTTAATAAAAATAGTCTTCGGCAACGTCATCGCTACCAGTAGTAGCGTTCTTAGAAGGCTGGCCGCATTACCAATTTCATAATTCATATTCATAATTCCAGTTGTCACTGTTTTAATAATTAGTGTAGTGTATTGTATCTGTATGTAATTAGTATCTATTTTAATTATGAGATTAATAATATAAAATTATGTATACTTACTTTTCGTTCCAAAGGTCATTTTCTATATAGTGTCCTAATTTTTAATCATACATTCACTAAAATATACATTTTGAATTATTGCAATACTTCTTGCTACATGCAATATAACATACTTATATATACACAAATCTATGTATAATAATCACGTGCAAAACATTATAAATAATATAATGATCTTTTTGAGAGAACAATGCATGTTACCGTTTTGTTATTTTTGCTTTCCACCCACTGCAACGGCAATATGAACAATACCACCATCAGTACGGGGAAAGAATTTCAACACATGGTTTTATTAATTTTGGCACCAGCCTTAAGTACATCATGGCCGGTCATCGCTATTGATCTTTTTTCTCAATGACGCATTCTCATTTGGGTGTGTTGTGTAACATACTTATGTGGACAATTAATTAAAGTTATAAAAGTAATCCATAAAAACTTATTGTTATATCTAGCTATAAGATTTGAAGCGACTGAAAAAGAATCTGAAATACAGTAGAAAAAATCAAATCAATCAATTGATACGTAAATTATTTGCAGTTAACCTGTTCTTTTTTTTCTGTTGATTAGAGAAGGGATAGGTATTTTAATAAAATGTGCACTAGGTATGTTTATGATTTAAATAATCATAATAAATTGAATCGATTTTAACCAAGCCTAGTAGTTTTAACCTGTACCTTTATGTATCGCAAATATGAAGATCCAAAATACCGATTTAATATATTAATTCGACTGGATTAAAACAAATATAGTGTTATGCAAAACGTGGGCATTTGAGAAGTAAATATACGTATATGATATGTAATACATATATGTATGTATGTATGGATTAAAACATTAATTAAAGGAGGTTAACTTTGCTATTAATGTGCCAAACAGAACGAAGAACTGAAGAAACATTATCAAAGAGGTTACTGATGGTAATGTCAGAGGGCGCGCTGATTGCATTATTATATGACTACACGGGCATGTTTACAAAGAAGACCCGTTTCAACAACGCCGACACCTCTCTGATCTCACCGAACCACCCGCGCGCCCGCTATCAAAGTCAGACGACATCAATTAACAGAAACAGGCGGCTTGTGTGCCTTTTAAGAATGCCTTCTTTGAGGATGATCGCATGTTAGAACGACTTTGTGAAGTTTGACAATACATACTACAGAGCAGAGGTTATATACCAAAATAACATTTATGAGAATACATTTGGTCTGCATATGAATGCAGGATATGTGAACGGCCTCAAATGGTCGGACACTCGACCGATGTGAGCTCGCTGAATATTATAATTAGTCGAAGCCGGTGTGAGTAATGGCGTTGGAAATAACACTCGGGCGGTGTTGGCGCCAAGCGGAGCGGCCATCGCGGGCACCCGGTGATCGAGGACCGCGCACATGAGCGCATCCCCCCTGTGCCACCGCGCCGTGTTCGAATTTCAATCGGCGCTCGACGCGCCGACTAGTCTGTTTTGTGACTTGAGCTATTTACGTGCTAAAGAATGACGTGTCACCCAACATATTAATTTTGAAGTTCCTCTCATAGACTCTCCGTAGGTAAACTTAGCTTTATATATTTAGGACCTAGTAATATTTATTGTTCTGAATTATATTTTTTCTGAGGTATCCATTATATTAATGCTAATAGCAATTGTTACATACAAAATACATTACTATAAATATCTTATGCCTAGCTTAATTATTTCTTAGTCTATATTTATAGAGCCTTTATCTTTGCAAAGAAATAACCAAGTAACTATCATCATTCTAGAATATATATTATAAAATAAGATGTGGTAGCTTTGTTTTGCTCAATCGATCAACGACTTAATGATTTATGAAGTAAGAATGAAATACTTAGCCCATGTTTACTTTTACGCAAGCACTTAATTTCAAAAGATTCGATTAAACTAAAAATACAATTTAATACACATAAATTTAAGTAGAAATCACTTTAGCAAAAGAACTTTTGCATTAAAGAAGCGTCTGTTACTTGGTATTATGTACTTATTGAGCATGTGATTCAACTGGAAGTATGTATCTGCAAGCTTACATATAACTGACACAGTAATTGACAGTTTTTGCCATGGCGCATCTATTATCTTTTATGTTTATTATGAACAAAATGAACGCTTGAAAATTTTAAATGTTGATAACAATCAAAGTCTGGAGTGAAATAATACAAGTTGGAGGGACCACATTCCATTCATCTGAGTTGTAACCTCAACAAAGCAGTAGAGAGTTTAGATATTTCTGTGTGATTACGACTAGTCGGACTGGATACTGAGATCAAAGCGAGCCATTTTAGAAATCGAGGTGCAACAGGCTATATTTGAAGCAATTTCTGGAAGAGGTTAACATAGAGCAACCCAGTTATTGACTCTCTATTTGCTAAGAAAAAACAAACCCGTTTAAAACATCTACGACAAAGCTAATATCCTTAAGATTTACCGACACGTTTGTTACCGGAATAAATAATTAACTTGGGATGTTATCTTGATCTTAAAATAAACATACTTTTTACCAGACTCCTGATATTGATTTATTGATAACGTAGGTACAATGTGATGTCTCAACGAGAATTTGAAATGCGATTAACGTCATGACCAACTCAGTGTTGAATGAATATTTTTCAAAATTCGTGATAGTATACTTACCAGAATTTAAGTTCTCAAGTTGTCCATATATTGTGAAATATGATTGTACCTAATTGAATCATAAATTTTATGTACATTGGAGTATTATTATATTTTTTATAAATATAAATATGAGCGTTCTTCCCTCCTCTTTAACAATTGTACTATTCCAAATCTCGCACCCCTGCTTACGCGCATTATGCTTAAATGCGATACAGGGTATTAAACATATCTAAACGTATATATATTTATATATGTTTATTTACGCAATCGTCTGCGTCCTCCAAGCAGTATGAACATCAAGAATGGCACCATAGGTTTGTTTTGTCAAAAAGTCCAAAAGTCAAATATAAACAAGATAGCTACTTTTAGAATTACAAAAATACGTTAAAGCTGGATGCAATACATTATTTAATTTGTAGTGGAGGTACCACACCAATTTTGATAAGTAAGTAGATACGAAAATAATAAACGCAGACCTCGTTGACATTTTTGTCAAAACATTACAAATCAAACGCCAAAATGCAACTTGTATTGTTTTGTTTACCCCTACCATTGTATTGTTTAAAATGGAATACAATTTTACGAACATGTTTCAAAATGTAAAATATGAAAAAAGACTGCTTGTTTAATGACCCATGAGAAAAAAAGCAAGTGCATCCTGTATATTTGCTTGAGCCAAAAATATCCTTGACATCATAGATGCGGTGCCTACAGCTCCAGTTTTATTGCCCATCACGCCCGTCCGGCAGAGCATCGTTAATATTAAACACGCAACCGACATCTGCAAATGCAACTCATTTGAGCTTTTCGTATAACGTGACATACAAAATATTGTACCATGTGGAAGTTGGAAACAGGGCGAAGTTTTCCAAGACGTCAAACCACGCGTCATGTCATGCGTCAGGGTTGCTGTCAACGTCAACCTACTGAAATACACAGGTGACAATATTTTTAATACAGTACAAATAGTCCCAAGATACCTATATATACATACCTATATACAGGATATTTTAGCATACATAATGTGGGATACATTATGTCATGCTTGCCATGCATATGGGTAGAGGTATAATAAACACCCACCCATTTTGCCAGTTAGAATTTGGTCCCTTTGCCGTCAACCGGGCATTTTAGGAGCTAAAAGATGGGAAAATTCGGTGCTAATTGAAAGAGAGCACAATGAATGGACTATGGAAGGAAAGCTTATACGGGTGAATTAAGAAGTGTAAGGTTTTGTAATTGAAGTTGACAAATCTATACTGACCTCTTTGAAAAATCTAAAATGAAGTTCGCGATTATCATTGCTTAGTGGTCAGTTGTAGGGTCATATTTAGCTGAAATTTACGTACCTAATTGCCTTAAAACGTATCTCAACCTACTATGTGTTTCAAATAAGAAGATAACTGTCAAACCACCTTATTGCCACGATTTGGCATGCAATTTAAAATCGTACGTTTAAACAATAAATAACTGATAAGGTACCTAAAGTAATTCCTAAGTATTATTATTTTGATTATCAAACATTAAAAAATATGTATATATATATATATATTTGATGTCGTTTATATTTAAAGGTTTTGTAATAACTTATTAGTACATTTTTTTAAAGGTCTAAAAAATGTACTAATAAGTACTTATTTGAAAAGCAGAGTACCTACCTACTGCATAGGTATATGATAGACTAGATACGATAGATTTTTTATATGTGTTTTACCTATATTAAACCCAACATTATTCGTATTCAAATCTTATAACAATATTTGACCGTGACATCTCGTAACTTTTCTTGAAACGATATCTATAACTTAATTTGGTCCAGCTACATTATGATATGGTCAACAAAATTTTTTTGTTAGCGATTCACGAAAAGGTCGACTACTTTGATATGATCAGTAAAATTTACCATCTGGCCACGACATATTAAAGTCAATTTGCTAAATAGATATTACATATATTCATCAATCAAAAGTTGTATCATCAAAGTTACATTTTATTAGGGCTATGACTATGTCAGTATGCCGGTCGAGTTTACTCTCTGAGTATTCTGACTGTAACCATTTGGTTTTCATTTTTCCTATGAAATTATAATTTGTTTTAAAAAACTATTTTGAGTGGTAGAGCTATACTTAGGCGCGAATGGGCCGGCTCGACCGGTGCAATACCACGACATATTTGAACCTTAAATAAGGTATCCATTAATTTGCTTGCTAATAATATTTTAGGATATATATCGATCACCATTTTGCATTTGTTTTGAAAATTGTGTAGGAATCATTTAAAATCAGTCCACATATCTTAGGTTTTGCTAATTTTTTTCTGCTCTACGATATGCATAAAATATATAGTTTTACAAAATAAATATTGTTTTTTCCAATACACTAATTTATCCATAGTAGGTAGTACTCGAATATATGTATATATAAATCCTTAAATCATTTTTTTTAATCATCTTAATCTAGGTTGCTATTAAAAAAAGCTTAAAAACTATTTTTATTAGTATCTTTAAAATTTAATAAAAACAGTACTTTTGCAAACTCGAAATTAACTCATAAATCATTTAATTCATATTTTTAATAATCAAAAAGTTGTGTTTTCAGATAACATTAACAAAAACTTTGAAGGTTGTCAAACAACAGAGAAAAAATACTGAACTGTCTGAGTTCACTTATTTTTTTATCTATCATGCGAGGCACGTGATCCTGTGCCCATTATTATTATTGCCATGGGACGTGTATTGCTTTACTAATGCTTGTACGATGATTATTTTTTTTGGATACGTTAGATATAAAAAAAATAAGTCAGTTAACTACAATGCAGCACTGTCGACTCGTTCTTTTATTAGGGATATAATTATCAACGGTTTGGGGACAATAATGATATTGTTTAGCAAAAAGTCTTGTCAAAATATCTTAAAGCAACCGAGCTCAAAGTGGCAACCCTATCTATGACTCAATGATATCATACGATAGCGAAGTTAGAGAGGCATTCCACATGTGTTATGGTTATGGGCGCGACGATCACAGCTCAACGATGCGCCTCGTGCCGCCCTCACCGCAGCAGAGGCAGACTGCTCGACGCCATTACGTTACCCCACATTGCAAATGTTCTCTATAATAAAACAAAGACTTTATTGTTTTAGTCTGAGCACTGAATGCCTTTGCTGTAAAGAATAAAAGTGTTTATTGCCTATTATAGAAGCAACTATAGCGTGCGTATCGCATACTAACAATATTATACATACCTATAGAAAATCGTATTTACTTGCTGTGATTATGTCAAGTGACTAGTGGGAGTCTAAGTAGGTAGGTATAAATTTTGATAACACACGTTTATTTTTAAATGGAAAAGGTCTCTAGATTACATGGGAATAGTCTGTTATATTTGTTGTCATGGAATAAGTACATATGCATATAGTAATGAAGGGTTCCGTACTCTTTTCGAAAGACATTTTTGCGAAGCCCATTTCTATAATTCCCAATCATCAAAGAGCTATTTAACCAATCGGTTATTTGATCGATTTGCCATTTCATCGAATAGCCATACACAAACATATACAAACTATATAGCTACTAAACTACAGCATGTACAAACTCCCATATCACCGATACTAACTTTCTTCGAGTTTTAGTTAATATAAAACTTATTACCAACATTTGCTCCTAACCTACTAATCTGGTAGCAGCTGGTTTTGGTACACGTTTTTATTCGATAATGATTGATGTGATTCGAGTCGAATGGCCCATCTATCAAATAACCCATCGGTGAAATAGCTCTACTATGCTTTGGCGTTGTCGTAATGGGCTTTGCAAATATTTCTTTCAAAAAATTAGTCCGAAACAAAGTACCAAGTGTACCGTCAGTTTCCTTCTTTTTCTAAAAAAAATTGACAACTAAGCAACCGGAACATCATGTCGGAAATTAGATGCTATAACAATATATTATATATCATAGAAATTGTGTTATAATATATTTCTTTAACAGAAAAAATAGGTGACTAGGTAACGTCGAACCAGGATCTTCTATCTGTTATTCCTGAGAGTAATAACAATAAAACTTTTTAATATCATTACTGTCGTTTACTTACCACAGTACACGTATTATTTTAATAAACGGAGTGAAACTTAATTAATAGGTAAAAACAAAAAAAAAAGAACTGTTTTTTTTTTCAAATGTTTTGTCTATGGGTAAATTGCACTAAATACTTTCAATTACTTTACTCTGCTTACAAAAATGTCTTTCCGCATTCTCCTTACACTAAAAATAAATTATTAATAAATTAAATTTCATAAAAAGGTACAAAACACAATTAAGTTATAATTAAATCTGTTGTGGGGGAGAAGTTATTTTGATTGTAAACTACGACGTAATTTTATACTTTGCATAATCTGCAAATAAAATGCTTAGATTTATATTATAAAACAATATCAGCTTAATTTTATGAAACTTTTAACAACTCTAGTACTTATAGGTTATTTAATCTTTAAACATTATTATTACTTAGTAATTTTCTTTCGCTTTCACTAACCCTTTCATAAATTTCTCAGAAAAACTGACACTAAGGCCCTGGAAACAAAGTTTTCCTTACCCTAATTGTTCATTTTAGGAATTTTTGGATTTAAACTAAAGGATAAGCCTAAACGTGATCTTCAATTGACTGAATACTTTTCATTATCTAATGATTTTTAAATGTTCAATTTGTACCTCGGATTAATAATAGCTGACCATAAGTGATAAACCTTTTCTACCATCAAATCTTCACTTAGCGGTTTATTTTAAATTCATTTACTGTATTTATTTCACTGTTTTATTCAAGCTTCGAATTTGCATTTTAATTACATTATATGCTAGGTAGTAATAAAATGTTCCTAGTCATCCTCAATAATCAAGGGCACATTTGGATAAAATTATTAGAGTTAAGTAAGTACTTTAATATGAGTATAATTTGCGTTATATGAATAATCGTTTATAATTGTCTCTTGCGATAAAACGAATGAAGGTCTACTGAAAATTGTCTAGCATTGTGTTAGATGCATGTAATGTAATCATTTTCATCATCCCCTAAGGACTAAAGACAACAAACCGCATCCAGTATTTTCTTTTATCGTGTGGAAACCCCCTCGGGCCATCAACCCACCGGGCTTTTCTTTGAAACGGTGTGTCGGAATCGGACCGACCAAAAATCACGTGGTGTGCCCTACTGCACCTGAAATAGGAGGGATCCGAAAACACCTTTAGTAAGACATCCGGAGCCCTGCTAGCGTCTTTTGTCCGCAAAAACGCGGCACCACCTTCGGCTAACTCTCAATTAGACAATGTCCAGCCACACGGCGGACGCAGGTCATCCGTCTTATCTAGGGCCATCCGCAAGCCTAGCGCCTCGATGCGCCTGACCACCAGTGAGGCTCCTCTGGTAGCTCGACCCCCCGAGCTGTGTCATCGGCGTAACAGATTACTGTTCCATAGGAGTGGTCCAAGCACAGACCCCTGCGGAACACCGCACGACATGGACGACTCAAATTTCCGTCTCGATCCTCGGACATGACGGTACACTCCTCTAAATAATCTGCCACTAGCCACTAAAACCGCATCCTGTACCTACACTAAACTTTTTAAAAAACCTGAACAGTATATTAGGTACGTTATTTGCTTCAAACTGAAGCAATGAAAAATGTATAGTGTGTGTGAAATTATATATGTGCATTTTAACAGACGGATATAACTTATGACATGAAAACAGCTGTCCTTGATGGAAAGTGCTAACCGGTAACATCGACTTGTCACAACAACTATTTCACTCGTTACATAAGTGTGAAGAATGTAGAGATACTTCCCCAGACGACTCCATGTTTTGCACCTACTTCCTTTACAGAGGTTTTTTGTACAAATGTATAAAAATCTGCAATATGTTCGTCTTATTAGAAAAGTCATTAGGCTTGTCCCCACGTTGGTGGAACTGATTCACGGTTGGTAAAATGTAGACGTTTGATAGGCGTCTGCCTTCGCTTTCGGGGATATATGCATGAGTGTATGTATGTGTATGTAGCTGACAGTGAAGTGACGTATGATGAAAGTCGTGACAATACTAAGTTTCTTCATTTTTGAAATACCTAATAGCTTTTTTCTTACTATATAATTATTTAAATTGAGGTCAAGACAAGCTTATGACCGATTTATTAAAAAAATGGATTAACATATTTATACTTGAGTCGTCAAGCTGTTCGAGACCAACAATTTGCCCATGCTTCTTTTCCTCCTAGTTCTTAGGAACTTGGCTGCAGTAGTAGCTGACATGGTCATGCACTCATACTTAATTTAATTTTTTTACATGTCTTTATCAACAGACTACCTACACGACAAAGCGGTGACTTAGCTGGTAGGTACTTAAAATGTATATTCCAAGAATGCAGCATCTAACAATGCCTATGTCCAAAACACATAAATGTTCTATAAATATCTTCATTTGGGTTATGTCTCTTATATGTATAAGGAACATGACTCTATATTAGTTACTATTATATTATAGATAGAGCAATAACTAGCTATAAAGAATGGACATAAGAAACGACAAAGCACACAATACGATAGTTTTGCTAGAAAAACTCCATTCACAAACACATTATTTCAATAATAAGTTCAAGAGTATAATGGGGATTACATCAGGTAAACAGGCGGTGCATGGCGCCATCGGCGCTACCTGCTCGTAGTTTTGACGGCTAAATCTTTATGAATTAAAATAACTTTTAGTAAACAATCCTCTTTATTTCTTTTATAATAAGAATAATAGTAATAGAAGTTATAATATTCAATCTTTATAAATGTAGGTAAGCTTCATAAACCCCACATATAAAAATACATCTTAAAATATTATAGGTACACAAAATATCTGTCATCGGTAGATGACGGCATAATGCACTATGGCGGCGTGAACAATAAGGCACGATGATAGAGGGCTACGCCCCAGGCGGCGCCACGCGGGCGTCGGCGACTAGATCACAGGAGTTGCAGGGACAGACCCCGAAGGCGTGCTCTCATCTGAGCGGAGCTGGGAACGAGGGCATGGAAGAGCACCAGCGCGATACTGAGCATGCAGAGAGCGCGCACCCTGCGGCACTCTGCACCGGCACGAACGCTGACACATGCACACCGCTCGTCACAGGCAGTGAAGCCATTGCTGGTCGTTTCTCATCCTCATCCTCGAGGAGGTATGGCCGGAATAATTTAAAAGGTTTGCGTGGTGGATCTGGAATAGTTGGAGGAGCATATGCAGGCTGCGGCACAGGGGGCGGTGTAGAACGACGTACAGACAGGTCAATCGGCTCAGATACTTGCAATAGCACGGGCACCGGCACTGGCAGCGGCGTAGGCACTTGAACGGACGTAGGTATAATCGCTGGCGGAGGTGTAGGTAAACGCGCGCTCTCTGGTGATCCCGCTGAATACGGTGGAGGTGACGGGGCCGGCTGAGGCGCCCGCCTGAGTAGGGCCGCTCGTAGAGCGGGTTCGGCTTGAAGCCATTTCTGGATTTGACGACGATGAATTCCAAACTTTCTGGCTGTAGCACGTTGATTTCCACGACATTGCGCGTCGCGCCTATATGCTTCGAGAACTTGCAGTTTAAATTGTGGTGGGAAGATACGGCGGGAACCGGCGCGGCCCTCTGAGCGACGGTCTGAGGGCGCGGGGGCCGGGTGCGTGTGAGCGGCGGCCATTGTAAGGGGAAATAGGTGTGCGCGTGGCGGTTGTCGGCGCCGAACTGACTGTGGCTGCTCTCTCGTCGCGGCACGGCGCGGATGTTGGTGGCGCGCCGCTGCCTGTCCGTCGTGCGTGAGTGTGCGACGTGAGTCTCGTATACAGGCAAAGGCGATTTCATACCGTGACACAGTGTATTCATTTATTATACTTTTAAGACAGAATACAACAGAATTGTTGTAATTCATATTTTAAAACTTTTAAGAAATAAAGTAAATACTTTTAACAATAAATGTAACAAAATCTACATTATTTAGCACAGGCAGGTATGCAAAGATTTTTTCTTGGTACGTACGGTTATCTGAAGAGTAAAAATGTTCAAATTTTTCCACCTGTACTAAGCAACCACAAAACGAGTCATAAGGGATATTAGACTTACACATAGGCTGCTAATATTATATAGTATAGTACTAGTATAATAGGTACCAACGTAAAGCAATAGCCGCAATACTTACTTCCTAATAAATAAAAGTTATAAGCTAAGTGTTTATTTAAGAATACTACTTATTGAATGTAGTCTCCTGATGGAGTGAGAAATTATGGTTTACACAAACTAGATATTTTAAATTTACAGCCTGTAACTAACTAACTGATAGTTATCGCCTTAAATGTTAAAATATAAAAGTATATGTTCCTGAAAATTTAGCTTTCAAGCGCGTATGTGCACGATACTTTATACAGTAATCTCGCCTCATTCTCGGCGTGAAAAAATGCCGCAAGTGGGAGCCGATAGCACGTAGCGCCACTATTTCTTTCTCTTTCAGGCAAATTGTGTTGCTCCTAGTAGAAAGAGAAAGATAAACATGCCCTGCCCCGGTCGCTGCCACATCCGTTTACGAAACAAGTTTGCATGCGACGTTGCCAGATCTTGCGCGCGGGCGGTCAAGGGGTGCGGGCGGATAGGAATGCACACGGAACGGCAGCGCCGCCGACCGTGGCAGACAGGGTGTCGCCGACTCGCCGCCGTAGACAGGCCGTCGCTTGACGGCGCTAGCCCCCCTTGCACCCGCGCTCACCCACTCCACCCGCAACGCACATCAACAAGTTATTTCGGCCCAGCCTGTAGCATAGTTATAAGATCTCAAGTAACGCAGTTAACACGGGCTGTTACGACGTTTTCGATTACGTTTCAAACTTAGCGCCATCGCTGTTTCGAGGAAAGTTGTTTTTTTTTGTTGAGCGGCCGCCTGCTGCGCCTACCTCGCTCGCGTCCGGCGACCGTGAAAACAGCGATACTACTCAAAAAATGAATCACTAGGTTTTTGAAAATTATTGATATTTTTGATGTTACATTAACATTTTAATATTAATAAATTGTTTTATTAATCATAAAAATATAGTTTTTCATGTCATATTTTAATTAGTATATGTAGTGTAGTAGTGGTATCTTTTTTGGCACCTATCATATTTTTATTTTTATGTGATTGGAACGCTTGTGATATTAGTTTGACTTGGTTTATCATAATTTATCAAAGATAGCTAAGCGAAGATATCGTTCCTCTTATCATTTCTGTTATTTAAAAATTGTTTAAATTGTTGATGCCTACCTATTATTATGTAGTTAACTAATTTGTACCAAAATACATATCTTTTCATTTTCGCCATATCAAATGTTGCAGAGGGCATGCCACAGGGATTGATTCTCGGTCTCTTTTACTACTTTTTTAAATTATTCAGATAAATCTCTTTTTGGTTTTATTGAACTTTTTAGTCAACTTGTGGAGTGTTGCCACACAATTATAATGGGAGACTTCAATACGTGCCTTAATAAAAAAGACTCCCGTTCTGCCTTGTTATGCAACATAGTCGAATCCTGCAACCTTACTGTTCTCCCTTCAAATCCTACTCATAATTTTCCAAATTGTTCTCCTTCTCTTCTCGATTTAATCCTTGTTTCGTCAGCTGAGCATGTTGCCAAACATGGCCAGTGTTGCGCCGATATCTTCTCCTACCACCATCTAATCTACCTTTCATATAAAATTCGAATTCCTAAGACTAAATCCAAAATTCTGATGCAGCTCAACTTTGGTAGTATGGACATAAAGAAGCTTCGGGAAGATGCTGCTAAAATTGATTGGGTTCCCATTTATAATTCGACTTCCGTTGGTGAGAAAGTTAACATTTTAAATAATAACCTTATTTCTCTTTATGATGTACATGCACCTGTGCGTGCAGTAAAGATAAAGCATTTACCATCACCTTGGCTCACAGAAGATATTAAGGATTTATTAACAAAAACTAAGTTCAAGTATCGACCGACTCAGTGTAACCTGGAGAAATACGTGACAATTTGGAACCTCTGTAACAAGGTGTGTAGGAAAGCACAACGCCAACACATTAAAAAGTCTGTCGAAAATGAAGATCCTTCCAAAGTTTGGAAATTTCTTAGAACCTTGGGAGTTGGAAAGTCAAAGCAAGAAGAAAATCTGAAAAATCTTGATATCGACGCCTTAAACAGGCACTTCACTTCCTCGTCTAGTTTTGATGATGTCACCAAAACTAACACATTAAATTATCTTTCACAGCTTCCAACTCCCCACTATCAACCTTTTGTATTTAATCAAGTCACTGATTGTGATGTTAAAAAGAGTATATTAACCATCTCTTCTAATGCTGTTGGTAATGACTGTATTAGTCGGAAAATGATCCTTCCCGTTCTCGACCTAATTCTACCAGTCATATGTGACATCCTAAACCATTCCTTGTCCAGCTCCAAATTTCCATCTATATGGAAAGAAGCTCAAATAATAAGGCTCTTCCTAAGAAGCCTAGGCCTTCATCTTTCACCCAATACCGTCCTATTTCTATTTTACCGTTTTTGTCAAAAGTTTTAGAACGCATAGTTTATTTTCAACTTAACTCCTTTCTCTCTAAAAACAACCTTTTAAATTCCTTTCAATCTGGTTTTCGACATGGGCATAGCACTGTGACGGCTCTAATCAAGATCACCGATGACATTAGGATGGCCATGGAAAATGGTAATCTGACCTTACTTACACTTCTGGATTTTAGCAATGCTTTCAATACAGTTGATTCCCATATCCTACTTGGTATACTACGCTCGATTAACATATCTCCAACAGTGATTGATTGGTTTCAAAGTTACCTGTCTGGTCGCCGACAACGGATTCGAACTGAAAATTCGGTTTCTTCTTGGTGTGATATCTCGGTCGGTGTACAGCAGGGTGGCGTTTTATCTCCTTTACTCTTCGCTATATTTATTAACACAATATCCAAAAGAATAGTTTCATCCTACCACCTTTACGCAGACGATCTTCAAATTTATACTCACGCGCCAATTAATAGAATACACGAAGCCTTTTCTGTTGTAAATTGTGATTTGGAACGTATTTGTGAATGGAGTGTTAACTATGGTCTCCAGGTGAACCCTGCTAAAACTCAGGTCATCATGGTGGGCAGTTCTAGGATGATTTCTCAAATCGATTTTACTCAATTGCCTCAAACAATTTTCAATGGTACGCCGCTGTATATTAGTGATAGTGTAAAAAATCTGGGTATATTAATTGATAGAACTTTATCCTGGGGCCCACAACTACAAGAGGTTAGTCGCAAATTGTTTGCCGCAGCTGGGTCCTTACGAAGACTACGGAACTTTCTTCCAATCGCTACAAATATTTCGCTTGCACAGTCACTCTTACTTCCAATGCTAGACTATGCTGACGCCAGTTACCTCGATCTCACTGCGGAGCAACTCAATAAGCTTGAACGGCTTCAAAACCTTTGCACAAGGTTCATATTTGGTTTACGCAAATATGATTATATTTCAGAATATCGCAATTCGCTCAAGTGGCTCCCAATTCGCCTTCGGCGGAATACTCACATCCTGTCTCTACTTTATAATATACTATTCAATCCCCTCACTCCCTTTTACCTCAAAGAACGTTTTAGGTTCCTCTGTGACACACATTCAAGGTTCTTGAGATCATCTGAAAATTTGCAACTTCAAATTCCAGTGCATTCTACAAAGTTCGCCGACAAATCCTTTACTGTTGAAGCCGCACGCCTTTGGAATGCACTACCACTATCTATTAAATAAGCGCGAACTTTAGCATCATTCAAAAAAATGGTAATGCAACATTATCTGTTAGAATAATCCAGCACATCAATCATATATAAATTTTTAATTTATTATAGATATAATTAAGTAATCTATGTAAATGTTTAAGTATGTAGGTATATATATCTTGTTTATATTTATATATATATGTATGTATGTATGTATGATACACCTAAATATACAAACGTCATTATATTTATGCAATCCATGAAGCTCCACTTTATATTTTTACACCAAAACCCACGTCTTTCATCACGTTCCTGTCCATCCTAAGGTTGCCTGGAAGATATTGCTTCTTAGCGATAAGGCCGCCCATTGTGCATTTCTTGTTCTTTTATATTATTCTGTTTCTGTGTAATTGTTTGGCGTACAATAAAGAATATATTATTATTATTATATTATTAAAATTGCTCACTTTTAAAATATCAGCGGGATGGACATCCGGACCGAGACGACCTTCAAATCTTCAAGAAAATAGCGTACCTAAAAGGCCGGAAACGTACTTGTGACTCTCGAGCTGTGTCCATGGGCGGCAGTAGTCACTTACCATCAGGTGACCCGTCTGTTCGTTTGAACCCATCCCATATAAAAAAAATGTCACTACAGTCCTAGAATTAACGGAAGGGACACACAAGGAGGAGAGGATCCCTCCTCCTTGTGTCTGTGTTTGACCGGTAAGTAAATTTTAAAGTTTTGTTTAAGACTAGTTATTTGGAATAACATATAAACTTCAACGAAGCTGTAACTTTACATATTTTTTTAAAGTGACTGTAGGTTAAGTACTTACCGACATGCAGGTATACAGCAAACTAATGGTATCGTTGTCTAATGAATCACAATAGTAAAAGTACTGTTACAATTGCTTCTGCCCTTTGGAGCTCTGGCTCTAGGCCAGTTGTATATAACGCCGACCTTTTGTAAGGTTCATTACAGTCATCCTATATCTAATTTACCGTGAAGATTAATGAGCTAAAAGATCATAAACTCATTCCAAAGACCAAGATTGAGCAGACCTTGTACAACTGAGCACAATAAGTAGTGGTTCCGAAACTCAAAACAATCTTACAACATCCTTTGAGCCAGAACTTGAATTTGAACTAGCGACCGATGTAAGGTATCTCATCCCATCTCAATGCAAGGAAAGTTGATGTTTATTGATAAGTACGGAGCTTTTGATAATAACAGTAGAACAGGTTTTGGTAAAGTTGTTTAATCGTTATAGAAAATTAACTACTACTATTTAAAGATAAAAAATTGTAGACGGAAAACACAACCAAATAAAATAAATTAAGTATTAGATATGCCAATCTGTATATCAACGATTATAATTAAGTTCTGAGCAAAAGAACCGTTATGTTGTAACTTGTCAGTCGTTTAGTAATCAACTAAACAACTTACAACCTTTACATCTGCCTAACAATAATCATAATCAGTATGATTATACGAATATTATTATCGAGCGAAATTATTCAAACAATAATAAACTTAGTTGCTTTGAACTGAAGATACAAAATATATAATATTTTTTTTAAGTCTGAGAGCTACTGTCGTTTTATAACAAGTTAAGTGTGGGTGGGTGGCTTTAGATAATTCTCTTATGTTGGACCAACGACGTTTTGCTATCATAAAAAGAACAGAAAGCAAAAAGTTGATGGGTAGGTATGAGTTCTATATTTGAAAACTTGTTATGATGATCTCATAAGTACCTACCAATCAGAGTACATATTCAATATTGGCTACAGTTTAGTAAAAAATAACAGTAGAAAGCGGAAAATCAGTCAACTTGGAAAAATGATCTAACTGCCCACAGAAAGACTAACGAATGGAACGTTGTTACATGTGTTTGAGTCTTAGGTAATGTGCTGTACTTAGAACCCCTGTAAATTGATAATACTTAAGTAAGTTCATTAAGTTCATACACGCTATTAGCAATAATTGAATGCCGCAAGTTTTTAATCCTCAAAAAAAATACGCTTATTAAATAACCTTCGGAAAGTTTTAAGCTCGAAAATTAAATAATATTCAATTAGTGACACTGACAATGTTAAAAAATAAGTAGTCTGAAAGGTGCCGACAGCCCTACTCTTTTGATCACTGCTTTAGGTATCTCTGAAAACTCTCACGATGACTCTTCTGGAGATGGTTCTACGTTTCTCTATAACAGGCCTCCATTCACAAGGTTGCCATATTTTTGAAGCCTTGGAGTCTTGGAGTGTACAATAAATCAACTTTGACAAACTGATATACTTGGGCTGATAATATTTATTGACACTGGGTCAATATTTTAGGAAATGTCAAAATTTTGAATTTGAGACTAGCCGTAGGCAGCATTTATCAAACATTCATCTGCGTGCACCAAATACTCTTGATTGAAATTAATCCATGCTAATAGGAGGCCCCTTCAGGCGACAGCTCTCGTGTCGAAACAAGTTTCGACTCGTTATAACATATTAGCAACGTAATATCCCCAGATGGATACAAATATTGAAAACTTTAAAAATAGAGAATTCGTGGAGAAATAAATTAGGATAGGTACTTAAGTTATTGAGTATATTGATGTACCTCTTGCTTGTATTGTCTTTCAACAGTTTGTTGTTACGTAGGCATGAGTAGTAAAATTGTGATTATATGTTGTGTACAATAATATGAAATATTATGTACTTACTTATGTACATAAAATGGTTGTTTTAAGTACACCTAAGTGCTTCGCCTATAATATTCGGTTAGTAAGTACCTACGACTGACAGGCAAGGTCATAGTACTCAGCTATTTAATCCACCATGACATCATGGCGTTCGTAAAATATTCCATAGTTTTTGCATGGTGCCACGCCATGCCACATCACATTTACACAGAATGGTTAATTGCGACACACACATCGAACCACCTTAATAAGCACCATAGCAACAGCAACAAATTCAAATTGTTTATTGCATGTTTCCTTTAACTTGCTGGATAAGTAATACATATATAATAGTACTTGGTATTACAGACAAATTATCATAACCCCATATATTACAAACGAAATCAAAACTTCGGGTTTTACTATTTACTAAATAAAGATAGGTAAATAGGTACATACCTATGTTATGTAACATTATTAACATTGAATAAAAAAAAAATGTTCCTAGGTATATTCTAAAAACATTATATTTTAACAGTCCAGCACGTTTCTCCATGTTTGAATTTTTTATAAGTTAAGACTGCGACAGTTATCTACTTTTATTAAATGTTTCTTTTTGTAATCAAATCACTGTCACATACGATTGTCTACGATGTATATGTATGTATGTATAGTATGGGCGTAATATTAGGTATTGAAACATTATACCAGCACCAAAGTAAATTAATACTCTTTATAGATACTTTTATAATTAAAGTGCGGTTCTTGGAAGTCCATTAAACTACCTAGATAATATCCTTTTACCAAGAAATGTTCTTGACATATGCAGTTCAAAAGTGATATTTAATGTGGCGATTACAGAGTCCAAATAGAATGAACAAGGTTTTCCTCAAATTTATTTAGTTGAGAAACATTATAGAACCTAGTATCATGTGCCAGAGTGACAAGACAAGCAGTCGCCGCTCATAAAATCAGCTAATCAAACCAACAGACACATCGACGCCGATGCCTGTTCGCCATTCCAAAGAGCCTTTTATGAACACCAAGCGACTTATCTCAATATTCTTATTTACAGATTTTAAACCTTAATTCGAATATAATAGAGTTGCATCTAGAGGAATTTACACTGCAGCTATAAAATACTGTAGTCGTAAAGTGAATCGCCTATCATTAAAGACTTATGTCAATGATACATCACTAAAGAATAACTTTTCTTTTATTTGCAACAGAACAGCTTTTTGTATAACAGAATTTGTTAGAGTTTGTAGAGGTTTGAGTGTTAGGCGCACGTGTGTTTCGAGCGTCACCCAAATGGGGACCAGTTCGAGTGCCATAATATATCTCCTGAGATCGGAGCATTGATAACTGTATCAATACCGGCCTCTGTCGGATCTTAATGGGCCGTTTCTTGAGTCGTCAATGTCTATGGGACTTGTGAGGAACATCCTGGGACCCTTGTGATAAAATTGTTCATTTTAAAATGATCGTCCCATATCCATCTTTTCATTAAGGAAGTGACCATTTGTAACAATACATTAATTCCCTTAAACTATAAAACCAATACAAGGTAGACTACGTAAGAAGTATTTCTCAAAACTTGGATATCCTAAAGATTAACCTACTATACAGTACCAACAGTGGTAGAGCCATGCTAAGGCACGAGTGGGCTGGCTCGACCGTTACGATACTACGGCTTCACAGAAAGCCGGTTGTGAAGCAACGCCAGAGGTTTCCGGAGGCCTAAGTCCCCCTTTCCTGTCTCCTCATCCTCCTCTCTTCTTTTCCCTTCCGGCATTCATATCCCTTATCACCCTCAAAGGCGGGTAGCGCACTTCCGACTCTTGAGTTGTTGGTGTCATTTACCATCAGGTGACCTGTCTATCCCTATATATTATAAAAAAAACTACTAATTAATTGTTAGGTACTACCTCTACTGCAGATTGTACTTTGTGTAAATTTCTGTAACTAATCGGTATCTTTCCTTTATTTTTAATTAAAATTATTAGAGATATCTTTAAAATTTGATAAACATCAATAATTTTGATTAAATAATTGATAATGTTGATCAAAATTAATTAATAATTCCAAGTATTATCAAACATTTTTATAACAAGTATATCGTGATGTTTGTTATAAATCAATGTACCTACATATAGGGTTGCCAGGTCTTCAAATTGAAAAGCCTGACAGACCAGCTAGTTTAGTCGGACATTCGATTAAAAAGGCCGGCCCCCTAGTTTTTTTAGTCGCAGTATAACACGACAAATTTTTTGAATAGTCTTGTTTTTATATATTATAGGGGGCAGACGAACAGACGGGTCACCTGATGGTAAGTGACAACCGCCGTCCATGGACAATTGCAACTCAGGAGTCGTAAGTGCGCTGCCCGCCTTTGCTTCACAACCGGTTTTCTGTGAGGCCGTAGTATTGCACATGTCTCTACCACTTATAAATTTGAAAAGCCTAACAAAAGGCGGACAAGCCAGACACCGTCTACTTTGGCCGCATACGCAACCAAAAAGCCTTACTGTGTCCGGCTTTATCCGGACGCCTGGCAACGCTACCTACATACATTTATGTTGACGTTTATATTTTATATATATATATATATATATATAATTATACTTTTGAGTATATATACATATATTGAAACTGTTGTTCGAAAGTATTTATTTATTACCTATATATGAAAGTAGAACTTTAAATTAAATTTAATACCTTAGTTCGCTCAGAAATTCATTGCCGAAGACATTAAAATAATACAGTCTAAAAAAATTGATGAATGTTTTAAATGAGGCATCAGTTTGCTATTCCTATTACACACACTTCCTATTATACAGCACTCGCACGCACTAAGACTTGTGTAGTTATTGATATACCCGACGATAAATATTATTCAAATTATGAACTCTTATTAAACCTAAACTCGTTCAAAGGTTTCGTAATGTCTGAGAAGTACAGACAGGATAGAACTTTCAATACCTACATAAATATTCTTACACTTACACGTCCTCCGCAGTTTCTCATGCTGCGTGATGTTTTATACAGATCCTATATTATTTCTCAATAAATACATTAATTATCATTCAAATCCGACTGATAGTTTCAGAGATCAGCGCGTTTAAACAACAAACAAAATAATCTCTTCCATTTTATGAATACCGTATATATATTTAGTAGATAAGAATTATGGAAACATCAACAATATCTATGAAGAACTTTCTACTTTGGGTTACCTTATAATATAATTTTGAATATTTATAACTTGATTTTCTCTGTAAATAAGCAGTTTCTTGTCAAGCTCAGTTGCAGCAGCAAATGTCTCAATTTACTTCAGCGGCCAAGTACAGACCCTTAGTAAGACCTAGAACAGTTAGTTTATCCGTTATCTTGTAATTGATGATGACCTTTATTAAATTTAAAATCAGCTTACGGTTTTAGCCTAGGATTAGGCTATACCTACCAACGTGTTGGAGATCTCACCTTGTTATAGCTTAGAAACGAAGTCTAGGTATGTTTCCATACGTTTGTACCCGTCTGGATGAATGATAGCTAATAGTGATTCATGAGCGATATAATGAATACCAAATAACCTCTCACCTCTCTATTTGTAGTCCCTTATCTCAGAGTAACACTTCAGTACTTAAGTTAAGAAGGCTTTACGTAAGACACTATTTTATTAACTACGACTTTTCCTTCTTAGATATTTGCGTAACATATTGTTAGTTTTGAAATGAAATCGAAAGACATATATATATATTTAGTTTTTATTTGAATCAGTATTAGATGTGGATTTGAATAGAAGATGTGGCGAGACGATACAGGCCAACCGGTTTGTGGTCATCTTACCTCACCTGCGCGTTTCCTCTCGCCGCCGCATAGGCGCGCCCGGCCTGCTTTGCGTCGAAGTCCGCACACTTGAAGCGATGCCAGGTAAGTACCTACTTACACAAGGCCTGCTCGCCTCATTCACGACGTAGTTGTAGCTTTCTACGACGCACACATGAAGAAACTTCAATGTTAATCTTATCGAACACAATGAAAAGCTTCTTACATCTTGATACGTGTCATCTACATCATTTTGTACTTCTATGTATACTACTATACACATAGTGAAAACTATGCTTCTATTTATTATTAACAAGTTCTGGTAACACTCGTCTTAAAAACTGTAATTATAATTGACTAAGTTCTCGCGCAGTCTTAGCCGAAGCCTAACAAAGATAGACTCTGATGGTCGCTTGGTACATATCTACCTATAAGTCTACCGTAGGGGTCATAGCGTTGTCCCAGCATCATTATGACAGAAGGTATAATTCTATTATAAATTAATAAAGAATTACGTGTATTTTTAAACACTTTGTCGATCTGACGGTTAGTTATTATGTGTTTTTATCTGTGAGGTATTTTAATGAATGCGTGTGGGTCGCTAGTGAACGCTGCGGCCGCTGCGCCCAATCTTGCTTAGCGCCGCCTACAGCTAATCATAGTTTATGCTAGACTTGTTTGGCAAAAACAAACCGTTATTCTCGTCTGTTCATGGTGCAACCTTTTTTAAATTACTGTAACTAAAATATCTAATTAAATATTTAACTAAAATTACTCTAACCATTACAGAATTGCACAACAATGATTGGACTGTTGTTGTGTAAAAGTATGACCACCACTTGTCTGCACTGTAATTTGAATTAATAATACTAATAATACGTATTCATTATATTGTATTTTTTTTTAAATTTTATAATCTAATCGGTAAAGGAGTTAGTGTCGGAAAAAATGTATATGACTTCGTTAGCACTTGACAATAAATATAACAATATTGTTTTGTTGGCTCCAAATTACAAAGGCAAAAGATACACATGCCTTTGCTGCCTATCTTTATCGCCGTGTGTAGGTATTTTGTGTTGGTTATTAGTTGTATAGTAAAGGACGAACGTCTTTCCTTTTACACCCTTTTTTTTTAACGTGTGGAAACCCCCACGGGTCGTCACCTCACCGGGCTAAAAGGTAAGGTGGTATATCGGACGTGAACCGACTAAAACCACACGGTGTTCCATCACAGAGGCCGGAAATCAGCTTGTTCTCTCCGGCGTCTGGTGCGTCTTCTGCGGGACGGGAGAGTACTAGTTCTCTCCCTTATCCTTTCCGCCGCCTCATTGGCGAGCATCACCTCCTCGCAAAACGAGGCGGCGGAATCCCATGCGCGTTCAAGACCATAGACACAATCATGGTCTCCAACGAGAAGCTACCCACACCTATAGCCGTCACGAGGTCTGCGCGCTGCTGCATCCACGCAGAGCACTCCACAAGTGTGTGAAGTGCGGTATCCTCGCGGCAGCTCCTGCAGTGGTGGCACACAGACGTTGGCTCCCGTCCTATTCGATACAGGTACTTCCCGAAGCAGCCATGTCCGGTAAGTACCTGCGTCATCCGGTAGGAGAGGCTACCATATCGCCTCTCCAGCCAATCCTCTATTACGGGCCTTACCGCCACAATTGTGGCGTGCCCTGTTCCTTTTACACCCTGGAAAAAAGCGTCTGTCTAAAAGTCCGCAAATGTCATTATTTATTATTACATTTATGAAGTATTACGAGCATAAAGTCACAATATAAACTAAAGTATATAGATAACACGATAAAGTGATTAGTGGCCTAAGAACATCGTAAATTAAGTAAGGCACACAAATGTTTGTGAAACACTTGCAGTCATTAACCGACACAATAACAAATTGCGCGATTGCATCACTTCCAAATATAGCGATCACATATTGATAAAAAGCCAATCAATTCAAGTGAGCACCATGACATTAGAAGCGTTAACACGATTTTTTGCCAATTGCATTCATTGCTCTATAAAGATGTCACTTTCTCAGTAGTAATAATCAAGCAGTAAAAGACAGTTATTATTATTAGTTCTATAAACATTCTATGCTTGTGTTTATTGTACTTTATTTATCTCTTTAGATTCTTTAGAATCAAAGTAACCTCTCCTATACCTAAATGCTAGAAAGCAGGATACTGGAAGAGGATTGTTGCATAGAATCGCTTATAGAACATAATACGTGGCATAAACCTTGACTGAAACCTGACATAGATTGCCCGAACCCCGCCTTAGGTTCAAGAATCAAGGACAAGCCAATGTCTACTACGATCATCAGGAACATTTTTCATAAGGTATACCCGTATCAACGGTAATAAATCCACTTGTTACGGAACTTGGTGAGGTTTAAGCCTGTTTAATAATTATTTATTTTAGCAGCAATACATGTTCACCGTGGCCTGGAAAAGGCAAGCGATCTGTTTTGTATTATTTCTGATAAACTTATGTACGGTTGCATTCATATCATTGCGAATGGATGCCTTGCGCTAATGCAAGGATGCCTGCGCGTGGCGCCTACGTGCTGCAATTCGCGTTTGCCAGTTACTATTACGCAGCTGGATACGTAAATAAAATAATACCTACTAAATGATAACATACAATAGGCTCATTATTGTGCGGTGGTGTTATAAATACTAGCATTGAAAGCAAATTAAATGGTCGCGAAAACACTTACTCATATCACTACCACAATGAAGATAAATGTATTCCTTATTCTTGAATATGTTCATGTCCAGCAGTGAACTTTATCAGTCTGATTATTTGATTGAAGTCTTTAATAATTAGTGATCTAGTAGATTATGCCGCATTGACAATATTTTTTCATTAGAAACTGATAAAAGAGGAGTTCGAATAATTTAGCCAAACATAATTCTATGATTGCTAAGAAGTAGTTGTAAGAAGATATAGATTTGATATTCATTCTCAGAGAAGTATGAGTATTACAGTGAAATCAGTTTTTTACTTTCACAGTATCTTCATTGTAGTGGTAAAATACTTACATATATATATGTAAATATTCGCATTCATCTACGTACATACTTACTTTTATACGTTTACTTGTTTAAGTAAGTACCTAAGTACCTATCTACTACTAACTACTTAGTACTTAACTTCAAGTACAAAACATTCTAAGGTCCCATAATAGCAAAAAGTTGACTCCTTTTGGTCTAAAACCTGGGTACATCTGGGTGTTAGGTAATTAATATGATATTCACAAGTATTAAATTAAAAATAATAAGTAGTATAACGTATTCTCATTAGTGGCTTGCGAGGTTTATATTATTATTATATAATTTTGTAATAAAATTATACATTCAAATGAAATGCCACGCAAAAAATCAACGCATAGGTCAATATTAAAATAAAGTGTCACGTCATAGTTAATCTTGTGTCTACTTTTATTTTAATTTAGTTATTGATTGGTCTCATAGCAATAATCTCTTTCATCATCCAGTATTTTATACCTGAACACCTTGTCGGTCTAGTAATGCCGTTGGACGTTTTAAATATTTATAATTTCTTACTGTAACGTCTTTGCTTTTGTCATTGATTCACTTGTTCTCTCACTCCAACCCACTCCACACAATAATTGTCTTCAGCATTAATATGAATCCTCGAAGTGTATGAAATTGTTATTTTAAAAGTATGTTGTCTATTCTCCTTAATCTTCAACGGGTACTTTTGCGTTTGATGCTCTTAAACTAAAAAAAAAACGATGGTGTACAGCGAATACTTAGTTAATATTAAACACAATTAGCTAATATTCTCTGTCATTTGAGTCTTTAATCAGTATCCCTTAATAGTGGAAAGTTTTAGGCGTGTAGATTGATTGTTTGTCCGATCAGATATATACACTTTTTGAATAAATATTTTTTTTAAAACAGCTTTCCCATTAGGTAATATTCCTGTCTCGAGGGTGACTTTACAAACATACAAACAACGGACACAAAGAACACCCGACTCGGAACAATTATTTGTGGATCACAAAATTTTTTGTCCTGTTTGGAAATCGAACTCACAACCAAAATAAGCAAGTCAGTATGCTAGGCGCCATAATTGACTCATGCACGTACATAATTTGCTGATTTCTAAGTTAGTTTATTTTTAATAATACTAAGGTCCACTAAATATTATATACACCGTTAGTGTGACACCGAGAAAAAAACAACGTTCATCGAATGGAATAGGACTGCGACAAGTAGGTAAAGTCATGTCTTGAAGTTACTTATTCAAAAACACGAGTGTTTAAGCTTGACTCGATTTTAATTATTTTACATATAAAAACATAGCAATGAAATTATTTAATCTCTGTGCTTGCGAAACACTCAAACACATTTATAACATCAATATTCGTAGTTTACTTGCATTTAATACATTAAAACCATAATTTGTAATCATTATGATTGCACCTAAAATTACGGATCTGTCGCTAACATTTACCACAAGCGAAAAGCCAAGATTTTATGTAATATAATAATCATTTATTTATGCTCTCACACAGAATTTGTTTCAAAAATTAATCCATTACAGTCCATGTATACATCTCAAAATAGTCATAATCTGTGTGAGATACTGGCTTCTGTACTAGGCAGGGCCTGTATGACAGATAACCAGCCTCTCCTATCTCTAGACAAGTAGGTGCTAGTGTAAGTGTAATTCGTAGTTTAGTTACTGAGTAGTTTTTAAGTGCAGTACATGTGAAATGAATAAATGAATTGTATCTAAAGTGCTGTATTACTGAGTATATAACTATAACTATAATAAATGTAATTGAATAAGTGTTAATATGTATGTTTATGTTGTATGTACGTGCGCGTGGGTGTGTTTGTGTGCATGCGAGTGGGCGTGTATGTGTAAGTATGTTCCAATGTCTAACTGACTATGAAGTCACAAACAGCAGGTTTTCAGTTTCCTTTTAGTTAAGAGATGTTAGCCAACGGGATACTGTATTTTTGCACTGGTATTGGTTATTTGGTAAATTATAAATATACTCCTCTACAAAGGTACATCATTATTTACATCATTATAGAATAGAATAGAATATACTTAATTGTACACCTTAAAACAAAAATTTACAGTATTTATGCAAAATAGAAATGTACAATGGGCGGCCTTATCGCTAAATGCAATTTCTGCCAGGCAACATTATTATCTTTCTTTTCAATAACACAGTTTAATTATTTTTTTACTTATTTCATTTATAAATAAATAATAAATAAAATTCATGTTTTATATATATTTCTTGGTTGGTTAAATATGTAACTTAAATGAGTATGTAACCTGCTAAAACAGCCTAAAACATTTCTGAACTTTAAAAAGAATGTTTATTCGCGTTTGTGTCAAGTGGAATACTGACGCAACACGTGATTCATTGGCTTGACACGTCGCCACAGACAACATACTAGTGGCGGCATTTTATCTCAGACTTATTATATGACAGAGATGTTAAACAGATCCTTTTTAAAATATATTTTAATAAAAATCAAATGAAACGGCATTGTTTTTAATTACTTTCATCATCTTGGTCCCCTACGTATCTATTCTGAATTTAGTGGATTGAAGTGAAGTGAAGTGATGTGAAGTTCAGATACCTCTAAATTGCATTGTTAGATCATCTACAATCTTATATATCATATAATACTCACCGCTTTTTAGATCAAATGAATTTGACTGAAGAGTTAGCACAGTAGATTGTTGTGCAACGGTGAAGGCGTGTGGCGCCTAGCCAGCTTGCAAATCATGGTCACTCGAGTTATTTCGGACTACAAAATGATCTACTGCATTGTCAAACACTGAAACCTTCTGTTAGCACGCCTGAATGTATTATTTATGTTATTTTATTTTATCACGCGTTATATTGTAAACTGACGGAGTTCACAATGTTACGCTGATATATATATATATTTATATTTTTTAACAAGCGTCATTCATGTAGGTATCGAATAGTATGCTACTAGCTACACAGCTAACATAGAACCTTATACGCGGACATAGATTAAATATCACTGCGCTGATAACAACTGCAGAAGTTACGAGGTATTACTGTCTTCAGATAGGTATTTTTCATACAAAATAGTGTAACTTCTATCTCTTTATATGTATAGAAATTGATTATAGGGTTAAGTCGCTATAGAGCCATGTTTTGAATTTTAAAGATTAACTAGAAGTAAAATTTTCATTTATTAAATATTTTATTTACATTAAAAGCATTTGCAGTTTTTTGGTTGAAGTATGGTGGCGGCTGTTAACGTGGCGTAACTGTCATCGGTGTAGTCAGTGAGAGGAAACCTGTTTGGAATGAGTAGGTACCGACGACGATCGTGGGTGACTGCTGAGCCCGTGCAGCGTGGCCACACATAATCCTAAAAATCTGATCGCCCTAATTTTAATAATGAGACAAAAACCAAAATGTACCTAACAAATGTTGTTTCGAAAATACTGTTGCGAAACAACTATAAATTGAGAAGGGGAATAGCGGCGAAATCTTCACGGACATGAGAACAGGTTGTGATTTTATTTAAAACTTAGCCGAACTATTTAAGATGCAACAAAAAAAAGGTGCCAATAAAGGGACGGAAACCCATTGTTGGAGTGTTATTCTGGTATTAGGAATTTCGAGGAAAAAAGCGGAGAAGCTAAGGGTCCATTTTAAGGAATCGGTCGGCGAGGAATACAATGAGTCCTTTGTGAGAGCAGGCGCCGAACGGTCTGGCGGGATGGCGGCGCGGGCGCAGCCAAGCCGGCGCACGACCGAGACGCCGCGCTACCGCGCCACTAAGTCTGTCGTGTTCGCTTTTGTATTGTACATATGCCAAGCCGTAATATTGGTTGCTTTGTCACTCACGTCCACGATCGACCCCGATATGGCAAGTGGATTAAACTAGAGCTGATGCGCGTTCGCATCTACATATAATACGATACTTTATCCCCGCGCTCGCTTCGCCGTCCTACCTTGTCAACACTCGCACTCTATATATATATATATATAACCTTTAATATGTTTTATACAAATTCTAAATGTCTAAATTGCTTGTAAAGATATTCCACCACATGGACATGTGCTATTTGCAAATTATTATTTCCTTTCAAAGCAAAATTATTATCAGTGACCATGATGCATTACAAAAACAAATTGAGATCAGCGCCTCTGACAGTGGATAATGGAACTATTTCATGATATTATGATCACTAACGTGCGACCATATCATGAAAAGGTGCTGTTCATATCGTTCAACGCTGATTATTCAATGATCTGGTCTGATAATATCATGATGTGATCGACAATTTCGTGAAATACTCGTAGTTGGCAACATCATGTAATGATCAATTCTATGATCTGGCAACGACAGACAATATCTAATTTCCATTGAAAATTTTGAAGCATAGAATATTGTTTTTCTCTAACAGTTTATGGAAACTAAAACGTTGTAAGTACCTGCGCTATTTTGTTTGTACCACGCGTATGTTTATTTTGCTGTTCCTGCGGCCTTGGTCTGTCTCTGAATAATAAAGTAAAGTTATTCCTTCAGTTCCCGTCGATTATTCGCGAGATAATGTTATCACAAGTACAAAATGTGGCGACGCTACTGATTTATCTTTCTTATGCCTTTGGAATGTGGAACACAAGATAGCTACACATGTACATAATGCACACAAACCATAGTTCCCTTCATGCCTACTTAAAATTATACAAGATAGCGGTATATAGCATTTATACATATATACATATAACATATAAACAATAACAATAACATATAACTAAAATTTGTGTGAAAATTCTATTTTCAACATCAATTTGAAACTATAATATCAACTAATTGTAATATAATTTAGGTAATTACTATAAAAAGTTGTACCTAACGTTCGTGATAAATGATAATGATAATACTTGTTGGGTCAATCGGTCGGGCCAATTTAAAACAAAATCGGTCAGTGAAACAAATACTGTATTAGTAACATACTTATAAGTAAAAACGTAATGTAACTGTGTTGATACACAAAACATTTAAGGACATTGTAATATTGCATTGTAAATTCAGCTTTCATTCATATTCGCGTAGACGTAGTCACTTTTGTCGCGTAGAAGCGTTTGTATGAAAAAAAAGTGTGAAATTGTAGAAAGAAATATTGAATGAATTTTTTTTACAAATACTATTGCAGATAAGACTATTTATTTGTTGAACGTGTAAAAACCCCAAGGGACGTCGCGTAGCCAGAGCTAGCGGCTGGGTGGTATGATTATGATTACCTACAGATAAAAAATAACTAGCATAGACCTTACGTTTAATAGTCAGTATGACTAGTTAATCTAGTAGCCATTTTAGTGGTGTGCCTCAGAATATAATGAATCTTTGTTTTTTAATTATACACATTTTTTCAACATTTTAGTACAGAGTTAAATTAAGAAGTTAAACGTAAATAAAATGTTATATTAATACAACTACAACAGTTATTGGATTTTTATGTATATTATGTTACGGATTGCTACCAAATTCAAGGAACCAAGTAATTAGATACCTTTGCGGTTATTAGTGATACTGAACACTTTATTGTTAAGTATAACTTATAAGCTTTGCGTCTATATTGCTGTAAGTTTCTAGTAAGTGTATGATATTATATTTCATTACTAATGATAAAAAGGAAGGGGTTCAGTAAAGTAAGTAAACTCGTTTGTTCCCAAGCCTATGACCGCCAAATACGTGTTTAAAATATTCTTTTGATTTAATACTTACATAAATAATATGGGCATACACTTATTATATGTTTACTAACGGTTTCTGTTGGTAATATTGTTCTGCAATTGTTAATTTAATGCGATGTGGATACTATGCCAGTTTTACACCTTATGCCTTTCAACTTAGTGCATATCATACTCGGTGATTTCGTTATAGAAATAAATAAAGTTACTATTATGGGAGTACGACTGGGACACCGATATAAAGTATATATGTAATTAGTTAGGTACTTAATGTATATTCTAGTTTTTTGTACCCAAAAGCAACATAAAATTACGCCTAATAGAAATTTAACAATCAGATTAGATATAATTCTACATAGTACTTGTTCTGTAGTGAATTTGTTGATTAATATGACCAGAATGGAATGTTTGACTAGTTCTTAGAATTCACACTCAGCCTTGCGGCAGTCGTGTACCTATCTACTTACCGTTCTTATCTGTATCTACCCTTCAATGTGGACACAGAGAACAAAGAGGCTAAGCCGATTTGTATTTCTTTTATTATAATGAATTTGGGTAGTTTTATGTTCCTTGTTCAATAATTATTATAAAACTTTTTTTATGGTATTGGGGGACAAACGAGCAGACGGGTCACCTGTTGGTAAGTGACTTCCGCCGTCCATGAACACTTGCAACTCTAGAGCCACAAGGGGGGAGGGGAAGAGAAAAGGGAAAGGGGGTTGGGCCTGCGGAAAACTCCTTTACCCTGGAACCTCACTCACTCGGTCACACAATGCATGCATTGCTTAACAGCCGGTTTTCTGTGAGTACGTGGTAATAATCCGGTCAAGCTGGCCCATATGTGCCGAAGTTACATTGTAATTAGTGTCAAGGGGGGTCAATATAAAATAATGAGGCAGATGAGGCCATCAATGTCAATGTTAATATGTGTATAAGTATCGCAATTTAAAATTCCCTATATTCCAATATTTATTAAGTAAGGTTTAACTATGTATATAATATAATTATTAAGATCGATAGAAGATCTTCGGAGACAGACATTTGAACTCTTCAATAACAAAACAACAAATGACCCCCGATTGCTGCAATCGCATGTCTACATTATTGTTATACCTACTCCATAACATAACAACTCGCATGTACTCTTTGACAGGGTAAGCAGATGTATAGAGTACAACATTATACGGCCAAGTTTTGTTGAAGTCGGTTTATTTATTGTTAAAAATGTTTATATATCGTACTTATATATCACTACTTTGTAAAGAGTAGTGTTCCGATACGCATTACTTTTTATTTATCATTGCACTACTCGCCACCGACAGAGGGACTGCACTCATATGTAGGTACTTATAAAACCAGAAAGTTACAATGTGTACGTTTCAAACGGACCCTTATTCGAGTTATGGGATGACAGGTTTTTACGGTGCGTAAACGCGTTGAAAACACCTAGATGTTTTAACCGCTCGGCTTTAATGACCTAAAAGGTTGTTGAAATGAGGTTAATTAAAACCTTATAATATCATTGGGTTAAAACAAAAATCAATCAAACAGGAGGAGCGGTCTTATATAAGTTTACCTGTAGTTTTAGTAAATGTACAAAGTAACTTATTAGAGTTAAGTTTTTCTGTATATACATTTTTATTATTCTTTATCTTTATTGAAATTAGAATATTGATAATATGTATATCCTTTTTACCAAAAGTATCTGATTGTGAAAGCCCTGAACATTTTTTGTCAGATTAGTTGATATACAACTACTTGACTCACGAGGATCACAAAAACAAAAGTTAAACACCTTGACCATACAATGTTTTTTATTAAATACAAATCAAACTGATGATAAAAAAAATAATTCAAAAGTAAAAAAAAAATCCTACGCAAAAAATACTTATAGTTTAAGGAACAACCCTTAAAAAGGAAAAAATTATCATGTCTGCTGTGAGTTTTCGAAGAGTTGGGTTCTCTGGAGACCATTCTGGTTGCAGCTATCAGGTCGAAGTTATCAAGTAATTGTCATTTAACGATTATACTGGCACGCGTGAAGCACTTAATCGAGTAATCATAAGCATAAATGCCTTACATAATTTTGGAAGAGCTGATACTCTTACACTGCTGGACCGATATTAACCAAACATAGCTAAGAACCACCGCAAGGAAACTGGCTTTCAAATAAAAAAACTGCATCGAAATAGGTCCATCTGTTTAAGAGCTACTATACCACAGATAGACACACACACGTGGACAGACAGACAGACGTTAAACTTGTAACAATCCTCTTTTTGCGTCGGGGGGAAAAACGGGGAACAGTAAGGGATACATAGACAAGAAGATCTAATGTAATTTTAAGTACCTAATTAAATTATTTCAAATCTCTAACAAATTAACATTTTAAGTAGGTATATACGTATATTAGATACGAACATATCTCTGGTCTTATCGTGGTAATGTTTCTAAGGTACCTGATCAAGCACATTATTAAAAAACATTGACGTTCACACGGATTCGTCAATAATATAACATAACTGACATTTAAAAAAAGTTAGATAACCCGCCCTCGATGCGCCTTTCGAATACTTAAAAACGTGCAATTTATACAATTGTTCGTAATATTCCAGGTATCTCATGATCCAATCCTGATTTGGTTTCATTGGGACCTTCGCAAAAGTACTTACCTATACTCTTTCAAATAAAAATATATTTGAAGGTCGGTTAAAAATTGGCGGAGACATCACTTACACGTAACACATACATATAAGAAAAAATATACATACATTCGAACCTCCACCTTTTTTGAAATCAGATACGGAACCTCATATATTCCAGTATGTACATAACTAAACATGTATAATAATACAAAAGCGTAATATGGTACACATTGGTGCTACATAATATGCACTACATCCCTACTTACTCACTGCTTTATCATGCACTGCTGACGTCATCTAAGAATCTGCACTAGAGATAATGCTATAGAATAATACATTGTGACGCAGTAAGTGGTAGGTATAAGAATTATTAAAGGACTCGATAGGCAACATTCCAGTTAAATGATGAAATTCCATAAAAACGTTGAAGACTTTTTCAACTTTTGAAACCCGTCTTTGTTCGAAGTTTACCTTTCTTCACCGATCTCAAAAGTGTTTCCTTTTGTGCATGTTACGAAATGCTTGTTTTGTTTTAAAGCAATCACTTGAATCATAAAACAGTGATTCTTTTGTAGCTTTTAATGCTGAATATCATTATGAACTTGTTTATACAATCACAACTTACATCACATTTGACAGCCTTTCCTAGTTACTGCTTCCTATTAAACTATTTACAGCATTAGAACTTGTTTTGGTACCTATTCCCATATCTGACAATTCTTGTCGATATAGTTCCTATTAGTACTCTAATATTTAATCCTATTCAATGTTGATTTATTGTTTAAATGTTTTAATAACCAAATATTTCTAAGAGCACGTGTCTAAAAATATTCAAACGACACGCTACACGACGACACTCAACTCTCAAGAAAAAGCAATGTTATGAAAACTTTGTATTAATTATAACCATTTTCTATTAGTTAATCGGTATGTATATTGATAGGTAGTAGGTACGATATATATGTAGGTAGCTGTTTACATTATTGTGAAGTTAATTGGCTCACAGAGTCAGACCATACGCCATTTACGGCAAGTTGGCAAGAATCTAGCCCCACGAGTCGGCGCGGCGCGAGGTGGCCAACATACCGCTTTCATCATGTTACGAATTACATACTTGTGTCAAATGTTACCTATAATTTCATTAATAACTATAATATAAATATTAGCTCATATAATACAATATAGACAAAACTTGTGTAAACTAAATACCAATTTATATTATGTTGTATGTAAGATTCGGTTATTGCAATGTTACTTAAAGTAGGTACTTTATTATCTTTTATAGCAATATCAAACTTATTTACAGGAGCTGCAATGTTAATATCTTGCAAAACATGTCTACAGAAATCGCTATTACTTTGAGTTTGGTAGCTCTAATTATTTATCTTAATTAAAGTATTAATTACATTTTTAAATATGTATATATTTATAGAAATAGTGTCCCACCGGCTTCGAGTAAATGGACCATGGCTACCGGCGGTTAGGATTCCAGAGACAGGAACCTCTTCAAAATAAGTGCCGAAATAAGAAGGACTCAAGGACTTAGATAATCTAAATCCTTGAGATTATTCCGTCATTTGATTGGAAATAATTAAAATAATTTATTTTCATCGACAAATGCCATCATGGGAGAAGTCACTTATAGAGGTTTTTATTGAAATTACTAATATCTTTATGTGCCAGGTGTTGCCGTCCGCCGTTTATAATTTTGTGATAATTATAAAACAAATAACGTCCATCATTTTTCTTTTATTTGCATTAGGGGTAGAGCGTAAAGAAAATGATGTTGTTATTTTAGACACCCCATGAATTTAGCTTTCTGCGTTCCCTCTACATATACCTATAATTTAAATATAATAAATCTCAAACAAATTATTCATTAATATATTTTAAGAAAATTACGTACCTGTACCTAGAACCTTCTATAATGTCAATATCAATAACACTATACTTTTTATTAACTAGCTATGTAAAAACAAAACAAAATCAAATCTTAGACGCATTCCATGGTTCCCTTGCGGCCTTCCGCTCCGCCCTCGCATTCCATAAAGATAGTTGGAGATAAGGTTCGTTAAAAACAACACAAAAAAATAAATTAGCCTCTTCGCCTCTATAATCCATAGTAATGCTTAGGTTTGGCGTATAAAAATAATTTAATACAAAACAATTCAAGTTCAAAAATAGGCGTGTGAAAATCTAAAAGTTGCTAGTTAGACTACGTTCAATCATAATAAAGAAGTACTTTACTATTCAGTGACCGGTGATAAAAAAATAAGACAGGTATACGTACTGCTGCCACCGAATTGGTAAAAAAAAATATACGAGCCACTTATATACCATGAGAACGTACGGCAACGATCAATGCTTTAGGGGACTAATTAGTTAATTAGTAAATCCCAAAAGAAACGTCCCGTTGTTTTTTCTGAGACATTAACGGATGTCGCTTTAAACGCTTGTGTTGATTAATTTTTTTCAGTGAATATTTGTTGGCAGCTCCTTAAGTAAATAGGAGGAGGTTATGATATTTCGTAAGTAATTCATAAAATATTACGGAAATTTGTATTCCGGAGTATTTACATTATAATGAGTTATACCTAAGGAATTTGATATGAATCATAAAATTAGTATAAGGCCGTTTAGGATAGTACAATGGTAGCCACCGCCCCAGACAGCCAAGGCGTTACTTTGAGCTCCTCCCGCCGCCCTAGGAGTGGCAGCGGGTAGTAGAGTAGATTCCACTGAGAAGGTGAAATTTCTTTGCAGTGCAGCAATTGTGGACGAATCAGGACCAGGACAAGTCGTGAAATACAAAGTTCACCAACGGTTCACTCATTTCAAGGGCATTACACTTGAGACTTGTAGAAAAATCTACAATACTGATCGTAAATCTCACATCACACACTTAAGTTTTTCAATATAAGAATAAACTTACTATTATCGAACTTAAATAGCATAGCGCCATCTAGCAGTTTCAAGTGAAGTTATCGTTTTCCAATATCACTAATAAGTCATAGATGGCGCTTTTGCATAATTTAGTTTTTGTAGAATATTACTGCTGCAAAATCTTTCTAGTATAGCTACGTAGCCTTTTAAGCAATAAGAAAATATTCGATTCCTGTTTTTTTAACGGTTTTACATTTATTTATTTACTGTTGGTCTTTTTTATTTCAGATATATTCTTAAACCAGATTTGTTGATTATTTACAACTAATACATATGTTTTGCATATCTATTTTGTTATCAAGAACTCCATACCAATTGAAACAAAATTATAGAACTGAAAATTTTTATTTACACAACTTCCCAAACTTCTTCAAAAGCAGTGCATAATTTTGCACAAGTCAGTGCAGCTGATAATGGGTAGTTACTAATAGATATTACATCTTCTGAGTAATCTACTTCCACTTTGCCATGTGCCATAGCACCAATGATTATAACAATTGGTTCATCTTTTGGTACTAGCTCCCTACATGTTTTGACAACTTTAGAACTATAAGACATTGTGACTTTTCTTACACCAACTGGTAAATGTGAAGTCACTGGGTTTTTTATCACTTTCAGCAGTTTCATTGGGCCATCAGATGCTCTTATTGCAAACTTGTGCAGAAGCTGAACTGAAAAAAAAAGTTAAAACGCTAAACTTATTTCTTAAGTCTGCAGAACCATGAGATAGATTGGTAGTAAGTGGATATGGCATTTAGTCATTGCAAAGTTTTATTGGTGCATGAAGTGTTAAATAAATAAATAGTGTCATTTGCAATAACAGAATATAATGTTCTATAATCATATTATTATTATAATCATATTCAGTAGTGGTAGAGCCATGCTTGCTTAAGCACGAATGGGCCGGCTCGACCGGTGCGATACCACGGCCTCACAGAAAACCGGTTGTGAAGTAACGCTTGCGTTGCATTTCCCCGAAATGAGTGAGGTCTCCGGAGGCCCAAAATCCCCCACCCCCCTAATGATAGCGCTGTTAACGAAAAGGATACCCCAGGGGGGTACCAGCGCTAGCGTTGGAGAATCCCCCCCTGGACGTCCACCCTCAGTATGGATTATGCCTGAGCGTGGACGCCCAGGCTGCCCCTCGTACTCTGGGGGGGGCTCAACTGCGCTCTCAAAATCTGCTCGGGGCAAGAGAAGGCATACCATGGCACCCCCTGTCACGTTTACCGTGGATTTTTGCAACATTAGGGGCTTACATTCGAACCTCGACACTGTCCACAACCACCTTGAGACAGCAAAGCCGGCCTTGCTCTTTTTAACCGAGACGCAGATATCATCTCCAGCGGACACATCCTACCTCTGCTACCCTGGGTACGGACTGAAACACTCCTTTGTTCCTAAGGCTGGTGTATGCGTGTACGTTAGAGATGATATCCCTTCTCGCCGCCTCGGCAATCTTGAAGGTAGGGACCTCTCCATCTTATGGCTACGTGTAGACTGCGACGACCATCCCCGCATCTACCTATGCCTCTACAGGTCCCATAGCGGTGATGCCGAAACGGACCGACTCATCGACCACGTCCAAATGGCTACAGACTCAGTGCTCCAGCAGGTCCCATCCGCAGAGATCGTGATTCTTGGCGACTTTAACGCCCATCACGCCGAATGGCTTGGTTCGCGCAAAACCGATCATGCGGGAAGATCTGTTCACGATTTCGCCTTGGCATATGGCTTGACGCAGCTGGTAGCAACGCCTACGCGAATCCCAGATGCAGAAAGCCACGTGCCTTCACTGTTGGATCTTCTGCTGACCTCACATCCTGACGGCTACAAAGTATCCGTTGAGGCCCCTCTTGGCTCTTCGGACCATTGCCTGATTAGGAGTATGGTGCCACTCGTTCACTCGCTGCGGCCGCGTGTTACAGGCAGTCGCCGCGTATGGCACTATAGGTCAGCAGACTGGGATGGAATGAGAACATTCTTTGCATCCTACCCATGGAGGCAGGTTTGCTTCTCGCCGGATGATCCCAATGTCGTTGCTGACTCTGTCGCGGATGTTGTGCTTCAGGGTATGGAACTTTTCATTCCATTCTCCCTGATTCCCACAGGTGGCAAGTCCCAGCCTTGGTTTGGTCAAACCTGCAAAGCGGCGTCCCGCCGAAAGCAGGAATGTTACCAAGCATGGGCTAATGCAGCGACAGCACGGGATGTAAAGACCAGCACATTAAAGAAGCAATTTAACTTTGCCTCCAGGTCCCTCAAAAGAGTAATTGCTGGGGCGAAGTCGGCTCACATCGGCAGAATTGGCGAGAGACTAGTTAGTCTCCCCTCCGGAACTCGTGCATTCTGGTCTCTTGCCAAAGCTGTCCAGGGGAACTTTTGTAAGCCATCCCTTCCACCTCTGCGCATAGGAGATAATTCGTTGGCCCACGACGCTAAAGAAAAAGCCGATCTTCTGGGCAAACTCTTTGCGTCCAACTCGACCCTGGACGACGGGGGAAACGCACCGCCGACCATACCGCAGTGCGAGACCCGCATGCCGGAAGTCCGGTTTACACAAAGGGCAGTGCGTAAAGCGCTTCTTTCCCTCGACGTTCATAAGTCGAGTGGGCCCGATAGAATCTCTCCTATCGTGCTGAAGACGTGTGCTCCAGAGTTAGCACCGGTTTTAACGCGCCTTTATCGGCTTTCCTACTCTCTTGGCGTAGTCCCGAACTCATGGAAGACAGCTCTAGTGCATCCAATCCC
This sequence comes from Tyria jacobaeae, assembly GCA_947561695.1. Classification (NCBI taxonomy): domain Eukaryota; kingdom Metazoa; phylum Arthropoda; class Insecta; order Lepidoptera; family Erebidae; genus Tyria; species Tyria jacobaeae. The sequence continues at coordinate 7,887,653 of OX387208.1, read as the reverse complement.
TAAAAAAGGAGATCGCTCGGATCCGTCCAACTACAGACCCATAGCCATCACCTCCTTGTTCTCCAAGATAATGGAATCCATTGTTAACTGCCAGCTCCTCCGGTACTTAGAAGACCACCAGCTCCTCAATGATCGACAATACGGCTTCCGTCAGGGTCGTTCAGCTGGTGATCTTCTCGTATACTTGACTCACCGGTGGGCACAGGCGATCGAGACTAAGGGGGAAGCGTTGGCCGTTAGTTTGGACGTGGCGAAGGCCTTCGATCGGGTCTGGCACAAAGCGCTCCTTGCGAAGCTTCCTTCCTATGGGCTTCCCGAGAAACTGTGCAATTGGCTCACCAGTTTTCTTACAGACAGAAGCATCAAGGTCGTTGTTGACGGTGCATGCTCCGACTCGAAGTCTGTTAATTCTGGTGTCCCACAAGGCTGTGTGCTATCGCCCACGCTGTTTCTTCTGCATATCAACGACATGCTGCAGATTAGCAGCATCCATTGCTATGCAGACGATAGCACCACGAAAGCCCTTTACACCGGCCGCGCTAACATTTCTCGGGTAAACGTCATCGAAAGCCGATCCAAACTTGTGTCTGAAATCGAAACTTCTTTATCAAAAGTTTCAGATTGGGGTCGACTTAACCTAGTCCAATTTAACCCCACGAAGACACAGGTTTGCGCGTTCACCGCTAAAAAGATGCCATTGGTCGTATCACCTCAATTCGAGAGCACTTCCCTAACTGCATCAGCCAGTATCGGAATCCTTGGCGTCGATATATCAAGCGAAGTCCAGTTTCGCGGTCACTTAGAGAGTAAGGCCATATTAGCCTCGAAGAAGCTTGGTGTGCTAAACAGATCGAGACAGTATTTTACTCCGGCCCACCGCCTGCAACTTTATAAGGCGCAGGTTCGGCCGCACATGGAATACTGTTCTCATCTCTATGCAGGTGCACCCCAGTACCAACTTCTGCCTCTTGACCGCATTCAACGGAGAGCGACTCGCATCATCGACTGCCAAGATATTTCTGATCGACTTGACACCTTGGCGTTGCGTAGAGATGTAGCTTCACTCTGCATCCTCTATCGCTTGTATCATGGGGAGTGTTCAGAGGAATTGTTCGGACTTATACCGGCTGCTGGTTTCCGCCATCGTCCTACGCGACAAAATATCCATCCCCATCACCTGGACGATTGGCACTCCACCACTGTGCGCTTCTCCAGAAGCTTTTTGCCTCGCACAACCAGCTTATGGAACAAATTGTCGCCTGCCGTATTTCCGAACCGATACGACCTTCAAACCTTCAAGAAGAGAGTGTACCTCTACCTAAAAGGCCGGCAACGCACTTGTGACTCTTGAGTTGCGGGTGTCCATGGGCGGCGGTAGTCACTTACCATCAGGTGACCCGTCTGCTCGTTTGCCCCCTATCGCATAAAAAAAAAAAAAAAAAAAAAAAAAAAAAAAAAAAAAAAAAAAAAAAAAAAGAATATTATGAACAAGGGTTAATTGTAAATTTTATCAATCTGCCATGTTTGTCATGTTGAGTACAGCTTAAACTTAGACATAATATATGAGGTAAGAATGTATTAAATACCCAAATTCTTACCCATTAATCCTGCAAACCTTTTATATGTTCTTGGTATTCTCGTTTGTGGGTTAATTTCAATGAGAACATTTTTTTCTGTATGAATATAAACTTGCAAGAGCCCTGCTCGGTTTAGTGGTGAGTCCATCAACATAAGTAACGATTGATGAGTGATGTCCGGTCTACAGGAACCGGGATCTCTGTCATTTTTCCTTAAAATATTAGCATGATCATCACAGTTTAATAGTTCAAAACTGTTCCCAGTCTGAAAATATTTTCAAAATACAAATAAATTATTTTATGTACAGTACAAACTCAATTCAGCAACACTTAAGGGACTCTACAATTGGTAACATTATTAAGAGTTGTTGTTAAATGGAGGAAATAAAAAATGCATATACTAGCATATATATTACATAAAATTTACACAATTAATATAAACATTAATATTTGATACAAAATGGAACAGGTGAGAGAGGCCTTTACCAAAAGGACAAAAAGGAAATATCGTATGTACCGAAGATTTAAAGTGCCATAATTAAACAAGTAATGTAAGAAGGTTATAAGTTTTCTACAAATTTATCATTTTCTCTCACGACAGTAAATATGGACATATAAACCTACCTTAACAGTTTCTAATTGCGCGTTTTCTAAGATAACTATGAGTCGCTTCTCTTGCTTCTTTATATGCGACGTAACTAAATGTTTCGGTACCGGATCGTACTCATGATCATCATCTTTAGCTATCTGTTTCCTTTTGTTGCCCATAATATTTAAGCAACTTCAAAAGATATTAATTTACACAATAATAAATTATAATGCTTGTGCTTTCTTGAGATTAACTTTACAAAGTAATAGAAATCTCTCTATTCTAAATCTAAATAAAAGCACGTGTGACAGTAATTGACAGTTAAAAATGACACTGACAGCTGACAGACAATTTTTATTTGACATTTAAATAATACCCGTCAGAGGGTTGCGAATCTACCTAGATATAAAATATAGTTATGGTCCCAATATTTTTTCTCAATTTTTTGTACGTGATCGTCACCCTTCTTCTTTTCGGATCTGCCATCTTTCCGGGCTGAATTCAGCAAAACAGTATTGTGTTAATTGAACTTTTGTCGTACAATGAAAAGTTTCTATAATTTTAAGATAAATTATTCTTCATGTCAGCCTACACAAGCTAAATGGGGTTGGGATCGGGATGATACGGCAGAAGGCGAAGGTCGACTACAGCAGCATCCATTACTAAGCAGACACTGGCTGTCGAAATCGAAACCTTTTTGTTTTTATACTATAGGGGGACAGATGAACAGACGGGTCACCTGTCAACTCAAGTGTCATAAGTGCGCTGCCCGTCTTTGAGGCTGATGAGGGATGGGGAGATCCGGGGAGGGGCACGGAAAGTTAGGATGAGGAGATGGGAAAGAGGAGAACGGGATGAGGAGATGGGAAAGAGGAGAAGGGGATGAGGAGAGGTGAGGGAGAGTTGGGCCTCCGGAAACCGCACTCATTTCGGGGAAACGTAACGCAAGCGTTGCTTCACAACCGGTCTTCTGTGAGGCCCTGATATCGCACCGGTCGAGCCGGCCATTTTGTGCCTAAGCATGGCTCTACCTCTTTAAAAAGTTTAAGATTGGGGTTGACTTCTATTTCAATTTAACCCCACGAAGGCGACATAGGAAAAAAGTTATTTATAATGTACACAGTTTTTTTTCTCAGACGAAAGGGCGACAAGTAAAGTATGGAACACAAATATGATATGAATATTAATAAATTAGTTGCAGAGGCTACAGGATTGCAAGCCCGTATCGTAATGCTGAAGCTGAAGGAAATTCTAGTCTGGAAACATTAAGAAATAAAAAAAGAGAATAAATATTGATGATTTAGACATGGGAGTTTGTATTACAAAGAAAAATTCATCAGTTTTATACTGTTGATATAAAAATGTCAAGTATTCGTAAGTGCTTGCAGTTTTAAAAGGTCTGACACTTCTTCCGAAGCTTCCTTCCTATGGGCTTCCCGAGAAACTGAGCAACTGGTCACTGGTTTTATCAGACAGAAGCTTCAAGGTTGTTGTTGACGGTGCATGCTCCGATTCCAAGTCTGTAAATGCTGTCGTCCCACAAGGCTATGTGCTGTCACCCATGCTGTTTCTTCTGCATATGCTTCTGCAATGATATGCTGCAGTAACAATGTATAACGGACGAGTAGAAGTATTTAATAACTAACTTTATCTTAACATTTGCATATATAGTTACGCAGTATTGTTTGACTCTAACTTAAAACTTTGAATTTAAAGATATCACTCGTCTTTTAAGTGCAACATGCATTAATAACTTCGCACATAATATTAAAGGATGCCAAACTTAGGTAAACGACTTCCCTACCTCAGACCATACAGCCCAATAGGCTATACATATGTCTCTCTAGATTTTTAACTTCTTTACGATTTATGTTTCCCTGCGTTAAGACAAAACGATTTTCATTGACGAACAATAGACTTAGTTGGATTTTGAAAAGATTTAATGACATTAAGCTCTGTAAGTTGAGAAAAAGTAAAAAAGTTGGGGTAAATTCCAAACTTATTCAGAGACACTATATATTACGAGACATATACAATCAAACATACATTTACAAACATAAAGATAATCCGTTTAACACAAAAATGTAAAAATGACCACTACATTAATTCCTCCTCAAATAAATCAAAAGCGACAAGATATAAGATAATAAAACAATAAATGACCCTAAGTGTTTATTATATATAAACAAAAATGTAGCATATATTTAAAAATCTGCTAAATATACTTTATTTTATTATTATTGTGCTATGACATGATGTAATTTTATTATAATTGTATGACATTATACATATATTTTTATGATTACCTACTATTGCTGAACAACATATTTTGACAGTGACATTATATATTAATTTATTGTTGTTTTTAAATGTAAATCTTTATGTATATGTCTTATATCTTTATATATATATATATAAAGATATATATATATACATATATATCATATATATATATATATATATATATATATATATATGTGTATATACATATCTTTTTTTCTTGCCCTAAATTAATCATTCCTCTTTATGATCTTCTCCCTTCACAGATGTCTCGACCCGTTAATTTGGCCCATCTCTTAACATTAGTTCATACCCCACTTGTCGGAATTCTTTACAAATTCATTTCTTTAAATAAAATCCATTTATAGTTTTTTCTTGGTCATTGATGCCCTAACCATCTTTTGTTCTCCCACAGATCCACAAGCACATACAGTTATTATTTTATTTTCTAACATAAAATTTTAACCTATATTACTAATAAATCAACTTTCCACCTTGACGTTGGCAAAATCATCGGTAAACGATGGAGCCATTGTAGGGGAAAAAAAAATGAAAATCATAATGGTAATTTCAGGCTCTCTCTCTTTTTTATTATTAGCATCCCTTATGGTTGAATGTGGTAAAGAATAACAATTATATTAGCTTAGAAGATCTGCAATGTATACCCATGTTCACATGTGAATATAGACAATAAAATTTATTTCTCAGATATTTAAATATAATCAATTCATAATGGGAGGAACGCCAGTCTCTATTTCGATTGAATTTAGTGGTGCTGAGCATAAAAAGTTTTATTCTGTATAACCTCTTCTTTACGATATAGTCTGGCTTATTTTTACACATACAAGCCATAATTATTCATTACTGAACTCTACAACATAATCATAGAAAAAAAAGAAGTGGTCTGGCATCGGAATTAGCCACAAGGCCCAAGATTTAATTTGCTTTTCTTCTGTAAAGTGATGTGTAAAAGAATCAAAATACGAATAAAAAATGTTTTACAACGACTGGTATACAATATGCAAAGCGAAATTTTGTAAAAAAAAATACAACATGCTGACTAGCAATAGGCAATTTTGAAATTAAACATTTTTCCTTTTTAACCAAATAATATGGCTTGACAATTTCTTTACGTAAAAAAATCCTTCCTTCTTTATAACAACAAAATCTACATATTTTTCTTAGGTAAACTCACGTGCCCGGTACAAGAATCTTTGATGCTGGGTAGGAGATGTTCAGCTACAATATTGGTTTAGGTCATATGGGACACCAGGGAAAGACGTGTATACAGGGTGTCCCAAAATTCAACGATAAGCGGGCGCCTAAAGGAAGACCTGCTAATTAGTACATAAGGAAAAATAATATAAAAAATATAACTAGTTTTTTTTTTAGTTACAAGAAAAATTTAGAATTTCTCTGAAAATTTATACCTTTCATGATATTTTGAACGACCACGATGAAAATTTCTCAGATATGCTTAAGATTTTTTTTTATCTTGTACCTAAATAGTGCTACTATTCACCACAACTCTTAAAAACACCAAATTGCCCGCAGTTTTTACACAAAAAACGTTCAAAATATTTTACAAATGGTAGACATATTTTTTTTTTGTGGTTAGCTATTTTGGAGTACTATACCATTTTAGAATCTTGATTAGTTGCGCCAATTTTAAAAACAACTTGCCGTAGTGGTGTCCATACTTTTTTTTACAAGACCATGAGTCAAAGTACACTAAGAGTAAAAATATTTCATAATTTTAGGGAAAAAAATGATTTTGAACGTTTTTTGTGTAAAAACTGCGGGCAATTTGGTGTTTTTAAGAGTTGTGGTGAATAGTAGCACTAATTAGGTATAAGATAAAAAAAAAATCTTAAGCATATTTGAGAAATTGTCATCGTGGTCGTTCAAAATATCATGAAGGATGTAAATTTTCAAAGAAATTCTAAATTTTTCTTGTAACTAAAAAAAACTAGGTATATTTTTTTTATTTTTTTTTCCTTATGTACTCATGAGCAGGTCTACCTTTTGGCGCCCGCTTATCGTTGAATTTTGGGACACATTGTATATTTGAGAAGCCTTTTATTTAGGAAACAACTTAAATACGCTTACATCGTGCGGACTCCATATAGCAAGGAAGAAAAAGCATCGACAATAATAGATAATCATAGACAAGTGTAAGTGATGTGACATTGCACTCCAACATACAAAAATAGGAACTTGTGATATTTAGAATGTTGATCTTCCAAGTTATTCCTGCTATTGTTTATTTGGCAGAAATGAATTCTACTTTAGCTAACTAATTCTGCTATCGTTGTTATATTGCTTCCAAATTTTCCGTTATTCAGTATATACATACTTATCTCGCACTACAGGCAGTTCCATATTTGACAAAACCTTTTAACATGTTCATTAGCATGTTCTTTAAATCTTTGTGGATTTCTTTGCCCTTTTCAGGAATGTTTTATAGCTCAATACTAAAGGAAAGTAGTGCACTTTATATGCCGCAAATTTCGAGTTCTAAATTATTTAAACAATTCCTTCGTTATGATCGATACCTTCCATTTTTTAAATAATTGATAATATTTTATTATAATAAAAATATCATATCTTCATATTTTTCACTTACAAATTGCACATTTTCTTTGTCTCTAGATTTATTTTCTGAAATTGTAAGAATTTCTTTTTTCTGGCTTAGGCATACAGTAATTAAAGTTTTTGACCAATTAAAACAATTTTATTATATACCTGCATCAGTAAAAAAAAACTGTAAAAAGAGGAAAAGAAATATTGATTATTGAAATATTGTTAAGAAAGTATTTGTTGCTAATAACCTGTTAAATAAATCAATTATTAATAATACTGGTTTGGAGCCTCAATGGTATCGAATCTATTCCTAATCGAATCTACTGATTTGTGGACAGTTGCCTACTTCCAGTATTTGTGTATAATCTATGGTTGAAGGTTGTCTATTTCACATTTTGAAGTCAGAAAACCCCAAGTTTGCACCACTGCAACTTTGGAGTTTGCTACCTAAATTAAGGGGTAAAAATCTATACAGAGAGTTTTTTTAAGGGATTTTTTTTTTATGGGTGTTTTTAGGGATATTTTTTTTTAATGGAGAAGTTTCATGATGTTATTCATATTTTATTTAACGTAATGGTATTAAAATAAAGATCAAAACTAATCGATCATTGAAAGAATTTTTGAAATCCTTCAATAAATGACTTAGAAATAGAATTGAAGTTTACGTATTTTAGTACGGAATGTCTGTGGTTTCACCTGTGACGTCATTTGACCCATTCGATATCACCGCACCACGAATAATTCAAGTATTAGTTTCAGTACTTTCAGTCGCGCTAGGGCTCTTGCTTCGTTCGTGTTTATTTACGTAGTCGTTTGTTTCTTTTTTTATGAGTGTATATTGATATTAAGATGCTTTTGAAGGAGAACTGCTTAGAGATGATATCGAAATTCTCGATCGAAAGTGCTGAGGAGATTCATTAACCATTTGGAAACACTTATTTCGTGTATCTTTCGCATTGTTCCTTCTTATGATTGTTTGCACTGCTTGGTTTCTATGTTAAGTTCTGATATTTACTTGAACTCCTTTTTAACTTTTTTTATTCGGACGATTATCTCATATCTGTTTCATCGTCAATCACTTTAAAAGGTTTAAACGAAGGGAATTCTACTTTTGTCAATAGATATTCATAAAATTCAATACGACGTCTTTTTTCATATGCTCCTCGTTCTTTTTGAGATTTCACCGTCTTTTGACAATCAAATTAATGAGGACATATTTTGGGTTTTAACTTTAATGTACCCCATACTAGTCGATGTTTGATCAGAAGATTTCGATATTTTTTTTGTCAAATAGACAGCTATTATAAATAGTTTTTAACTTCAGACTGAAACACTGACTGACTGAAAACAAAATACGAATCGAACTTCGTAAGCAACTACACACATTCTTACGCACTCGGCGAATACGTGCTGCGTCCCTGGGTCAAATGACGCCACACCATGGAGCGCCTCGGGTAACAAAATTATTCTTACAAGGGCAACTTTAAAGTCCCATAACTTTCGCATATCTTGAGAAATTTTATCGATTCTTTCACGTGTTTGTTTTATTTTACTTATTTTTTATCATTTGTCAATAAAAAAAATATTTAAACTCCTTCATTGTGTGTTTTTTTTATTCCACTACTCTCCATACTTCATACTTGTATCCAATCTAATTGTATGTTTCCTAAGTCCTATCCTAAATCCAGCCAATCAATTTGTTTATAATTAATTTGTCAGAAAAAAACTTTTTTTTTTCAAAAAAACTGTTCTTATGTATTGTATTTCTTTTAGTACTTTTTTAGTATATTTTTTTAATAACTTTTCTAGATATTTGTAACATCAGTCTCAGTGCTTCATCTATAATTTTTAGAAATAATTACAGTTTTCTTTTTATTTTAGGGGGATTTTCAAATAAATGTGGCCACTTTAGGGATTTTTGACTTTAACATTAGGAAGAAATATTTTTTGAGTTGGTAACACTGCTGAGAGAAATTTAAGTTATCAATAGGTATGAAAAAAACAATTTCATTTCAGTAAGAAATATATTGTAGAAGTACGTAAATATTTCAAAAACCCTATTCATATCTCACCAGTCTGTAAGTTATTCTTTCTACATGGCTAATGATAGAGAAGTTTTGCGAGAAATATGGGACGGAAAACTGCCTATTTGTTTTCAATTGGCTCAAGAGGAGATTATGGAAATACAACAACCTGATCCATTTTATGTTATGGTTCCACGACTAAGTTACTTTCCTCTTGTGACAGACAAGGTACTCGCAGAGCAAAATATTAAAAAAAAAAACATTATGAATTCGACTTCGGTGTATGTAAAAACGTTTTGTGTGATATTACAGATGAAAAGACATTTTCTCCGCTTTATATCTCAAGAGAATGCTGACAGCGAGATGTGGTTAGACTATAATGGTCAACCCCTGAAATGGCATTACCCTATAGGATTTCTTTATGACCTGTATTGTGGCCATGATCCTCAACTACCATGGAATTTAACTGTGCACTTCACAAAATTCCCAGAAGAACTCCTGCTTCATTGTCCTAACAAGTAACAGTATATATCAGTATTCTGAAGACATTTCAATACATTTATAATGTTAATTGTTGTAATTTTGTTTAAGAAAATTGTAGATGCCAATGTAGAATTAACCACAGATTACCTTGCAATATTTAATAAAATATTACTTTCCTGTTTTTGAGTACATTGGAGTCAGTTCAATGTGATTTCTAGGAGCTGTAAAGCTTCAAGCTAAGCTTTTAGTCTTATTATATTGTTATTTAGTTTTTTTTATATAAAATTTTCTTTTTTTAATATTATATATATATATACAACTTAAAAAATGTCATTCAGTTAAACCATAAATTGTTTTAGAGATGTTGTGGAGGCTCATTTTATGTCAACAATAAAAGAGGCAGATGTTCTAAAACACAGAGGGCAAGTAATGTCTACCATGCAGAAGAAGGATCATAACCAGCTATGGCTGGGTTTACAAAATGGTAAATATTAAATTTATTAGTATAATAAAAAATTATGACAATGTATGTATTTGGTAAGCTTTAACAAAATGATTCTAAATATACAATTAAAAGCAGTTTAATCTTGATAACAGTTTAATCATGAAATAATACATTATCACCGAAACCATTCCAAATATACTATAGAATGATGTTATTAAATAATTTTCAGATAAATTTGATCAATTTTGGGCTATCAATAGAAGGTTGATGGAATCCCATGGAGACAGTGAAGGTTTCAAACACATTCCTATAAAGATATATTCAGATGATGGAACATGTAACCAGCGTCTAGTCAGTCCAAAGAACAGTGATGGTAGTAGAAAAACTTTGCAGCAAATGATTGTAGAACTCTATCCAGATAAAAATAATGGTGTGTATATTTTACAGAGATATTATAAAACTTTGTTTTTACTTGAATTATAAGATACTAAACACCATCTAAAGGTTATAATTATATGAGATGCAGCACCTTTTAAAACATTTTTACTGATATTTCTGTTACTGATTATGGACTATAAACCAGTACTGACTAACGCTACAGTATTCTAGGCTTTCAGATTTTTTTCAATGAGCCTAAAAAGAGTATGAATATTGACAATCACTTTACTTTGAAAGGTTTAGAAGGATAAGCAGTTTACTCATGACAAATGTTATTCTGTTTACAGTCAAATTAAGAACACATGGAGTAGTGATTCCATCAGACACACCACTACAATGGCTTTCTGAACATTTAAGCTATCCAGACAACTTCCTTCACTTATGTGTATTCTAAAGATACATTACTGATACAGTTATATGATAGCTCCAAGAATCTGGAAACAATGCATTTTCTCATAAACTGAGGCTTTAAGTGATTTTTAGCTTTTAGTGACAAATTTAATAAAAAAATAATTGAAACAGTATATTTTACTACAATATTAACTTATAGCAAATATGTGATTACTTAAGTTATCATATTACATGTCTAGATCCCATGTTGTGTTAAAATAAAAAGTCTCAACAAGATTCCTGTACTCTTGTATGAGTGGTGTATTAGTGTCATTGTAAAAGTATATCAACTGCCCTGAACACAGAATACTGATATACATGTCTCTCCTATCGAAAGTTGTAATATATTGTTGGAATTAACACCATTTGTCTATTATGAGGTGAGAGCTTGATCTGTAATAGGTATTCATAATGCAGACACCAGTCTTTCACAAAGGAAATAATAAGGTTTTAACTACATTTGTGCTTAACATTTGTATTGAATTATGCTAAATTATCATTTGAAATTGTTAAATGCATTACATCTGTCATTTACACCCACTATTGTTTGGCTATATTGCTTGGTTTATTGTTTAGACTGTACTTAAAGAAAGATCATGTATCCCTGTTATAAAACCAGTCTATATTTTTGAATAAATATCTACTGATATAAAATCTAATCTTTTTAGTGTCCTTGTTTTTTCTGAATAGGTGCGCAATAAGTTCAGAGAAAATGGGGACACCTGTTCCCCCTACCGGAGTTAGGTAGTTTAAAAGAAGACATCTCCAGCTTTTTATTATACACAAACTTAGTAAATAATGATAACTTGACACATCTCACACACAGCCATTTGATCCCAAACTAAGCAGAGCTTGTACTATAGCAACCAGACTGCTGATAAACATACTTATACATATATACTTCTAAATACATACTTATAATAGATTAATTACACCAAAAACAGAATAAATCCTGCTCATGATACAAATATTTGTCCTAGGTGGGATCGGAGCCACAACCTCTGGCTTAGCAGTCAGGGTCATTAACCACTAGACCAACAGGCCAGTCAAATTACTTTCATGTACCTATGTTGACACGTAAACAGTTTAATGAACGTTTTAAAATTATTATACATATAAGATGTTACACAAATTAATACTTGTCTTCCACCAGACTAACTGAATAAACTTGGGGTGACTACAAGTTTACAGAAGATTTGTATGTGTTTTTTAATAGGATAGGGGCCAACCGAGCAGACGGGTCACCTGTCACCGTCACCAACTCGAGAGTCAGGAGTGCAATGCCGGCCTTTTCTTTTGTCGAAACTATAACTATTAAGGCTATCGACTATGGTAATTGGGGCATTAGATGAAAAATGGTGGGTAAGAAGGACAGCAATATTGATAATCTTTCTTCTTATTATAACAAATATGTTGAGTCTGGAGATGGTTCAACGCAAATTTCTCATGCATTACCGTGGAAAAACCTTCCACAATTACCCTTCATATGACTACTTACTTAATAAATTAAAAATAATGAGCCTGAAGTCTGGACGACTGTTTTTAGAAGCTTTCTTTTTTATTTATACTGTAAAAGATATGTCGGTCTTGTACCAAGATATGTTGTTACGTGAGAGGTGCGATCTCAGCCCTTATTTGCTGTATCGTCGTGTAAACCTAATGCTGGATTGCGCGCACTGGATACGTCGTATATGTAGAAAATACAATGAGGTTTTCACTGAACTGGATATATTTAGCTGGCCTGCTAAGTTTAGATGTATGTCAAAAAGAGCCATTGAAGAAATTGAGAATTACATTTATGTAAGAAAAATTGTCGAAATTCAAAATTTCAATCTTTTTTTTATTTGATTTTGTAGAAATTGTCATAAATTGATGATTATGTAAGCTGTGGATAACGGTTTGGGTTGCACATTTAACCGGGACATGTTTCGTGCGCGCCTCTAAACTGAAGGATGAGAGTTCAGAGGTTCCGCCTGTTGTTATTCCCGATTTCCTAACGAGAGACCCATATATGATTGACACACACTGTGTAATTTAAGTCGGTTTGATTCCGACATACCATCTCTCCGTTAGCTCTGGTGAGATGACACGTGGGGGTTTCCCTACGAAAAAAAATATTTTTTTTTGAGTGGTTACATTTCCGGTGCAGTGTTCTGAACTGCTAAATAATGTGACACCTTACTCGATGTGCTATTATATACCACCCACCAGATGTGATCTTAGCAAATTGGGCAAACTTACGTTCCTCATCATAGAATTCCACAAAAAGATGTACGACCTTGCATTGAACTGAAAGCTCGCAAAAACTCTGTGTGCTCAACAAAGCGAAATAATAGTTTACCATCAGTAAACTATAGCTATACAAAGATTGTCTCTTTATAATTATATAAGAACTTAGTATTCTTCAAAGGCCCGACGCCTTTGAATGTATGTATCCATGCACCCCTCAATGGGTACACGAGGTAAACGTCATCATAAGCGGCCTCAGCAGTTATACTTTTTTTTTTAAATATATGTTGTTTCACAAAATCCCAAAAGGATTAGCTACTGATTAAAATAAAATAAAAAATATGAACTTTTTTTATTATAACTCACTTTTAGTGAAATAACATAGTAATATTATGTACAGATAGAGAGAATGTGCCATAATTTAGTTTCTTAAATATTACTTATAAAGCTAATCATTATTTACACATTTATCTAATAAGGCTACCATTAGTTAGATTTAATCCGTGTAGCCGTAGAACCAGTGTACATATGTGATGGGAGTAAATGAGTCAAGAATGGCTTTTCTCTTTGACCATAAGGTGGGTCAGTGAAAAATTGACTTGTTGACCCATTGAAACCCAATGAAGATGTTAGTGACAGACTCGCAATATACAAACACATAGTACACACATCCTTGAAAGCTATTTGATTTTACAATATTTTAATACGACAACAATCACTGCTTCATTTATTTTTGTACAAAAAAAGTGTGAAATAAATATTATTCACAAAGTAACTCTAAAATCAATCAGCTGAAACTATCACAGCAGTAAACTTAAACTTAACATAAATTACTAAAGCTCTGTCTTCACTTTATTCTTTTCAATGATATAGGGAATCTGTCGCGTAAGTCGTTTGCACCCATTGTTGGCAAATATGGGTCGATCTTCATCTGGTCCATATGTAATAACAGACAGTGCTTCCCTGTAAAATATAACAAAATAAATAAAAAATAATATATATAATATATAACAGCGTAGCACAGATTTTACGACGTGGTAGAGCCATGCTTAGGCACGAATGGGCCGGCTCGACCGGTGCGATACCACGGCCTCACAGAAAACCGGTTGTGAAGTAACACTTGCGTTGCATTTCCCCGAAATGAGTGAGGTCTCCGGAGGCCCAAAATCCCCCACCCCCCCCTAATGATAGCGATGTTAACAAAAAGGATACCCCACGGGGGTACCAGCGCTAGCGTTGGAGAATCCTCCCCTGGACGTCCACCCTCGGTACGGATTATACCTGAGCGTGGACGCCCAGGCTGCCCCTCGTACTCTGGGGGGGCTCAACTGCGCTCTCAAAATCTGCTCGGGGCAAGAGAAGGCATACCATGGCACCCCCTGTCACGTTTACCGTGGATTTTTGTAACATCAGGGGCTTACATTCTAACCTCGACACTGTCCACCACCACCTTCAGACAGCAAAGCCGGCCTTGCTATTTTTAACCGAGACGCAGATATCATGTTGATACTTCTGCTGACCTCACATCCTGACGGCTACAAAGTATCCGTTGAGGCCCCTCTTGGCTCTTCGGACCATTGCCTGATTAGGAGTATGGTGCCACTCGTTCACTCGCTGCGGCCGCGAGTTACAGGCAGTCGCCGCGTATGGCACTATAGGTCATCAGACTGGAATGGAATGCGAACATTCTTTGCATCCTACCCATAGAGGCAGGTTTGCTTCTCGCCGGATGATCCCAATGTCGTTGCCGACTCTGTCGCGAATGTTGTGCTTCAGGGTATGGAACTTTTCATTCCATTCTCCCTGATTCCCACAGGTGGCAAGTCCCAACCCTGGTTTGGTCGAACCTGCAAAGCGGCGTCCCGCCGAAAGCAGGAATGTTACCAAGCATGGGCTAATGCAGCGACAGCACGGGATGTAAAGACCAGCACATTAAAGAAGCAATTTAACTTTGCCTCCAGGTCCCTCAAAAGAGTAATTGCTTTGGCGAAGTCGGCTCACATCGGCAGAATTGGCGAGAGACTAGCGAGTCTCCCTTCCGGAACTCGTGCATTCTGGTCTCTTGCCAAAGCTGTCCAGGGGAACTTTTGTAAGCCATCCCTTCCACCTCTGCACGTAGGAGATAATTTGTTGGCCCACGACGCTAAAGAAAAAGCCGATCTTCTGGGCAAACTCTTTGCGTCCAACTCGACCCTGGACGACGGGGGAAACGCACCGCCAACCATACCGCAGTGCGAGAGCCGCATGCCGGAAGTCCGGTTTACACAAAGGGCAGTGCGTAAAGCGCTTCTTTCCCTCGACGTTCTTAAGTCGAGTGGGCCCGATAGAATCTCTCCTATCGTGTTGAAGACGTGTGCTCCAGACTTGGCACCGGTTTTAACGCGCCTTTATCGGCTTTCCTATTCTTTTGGCGTAGTCCCGAACTCATGGAAGACAGCTCTAGTGCACCCAATCCCTAAAAAAGGAGATCACTCGGATCCGTCCAACTACAGAGCCATAGCTATCACCTCCTTGTTCTCCAAGATAATGGAATCCATTATTAACTGCCACACACTCTCCCGGTACTTAGAAGACCACCAGCTCCTCAATGATCGACAATACGGCTTCCGTCGGGGTCGTTCAGCTGGTGATCTTCTTGTTTACTTGACACACCGGTGGGCACAGGCGATCGAGACTAAGGGGGAAGCGTTGGCCGTTAGTTTGGACGTGGCGAAGGCCTTCGATCGGGTCTGGCACAAAGCGCTCCTTGCGAAGCTTCCTTCCTATGAGCATCCCGAGAAACTGTGCAATTGGCTCACCAGTTTTCTTACAGATAGAAGCATCAAGGTCGTTGTTGACGGTGCATGCTCCGACTCCAAGTCTGTTAATTCTGGTGTCCGACAAGTCTGTGTGCTATCACCCACGCTGTTTCTTCTGCATATCAATGACATGCTGCAGATTAGCAGCATCCATTGCTATGCAGACGGTAGCACGAGTGATGCCCTTTCCACCGGCCGCGCTAACATTTCTCGGGTAAACGTCATCGAAAGCCGATCCAAACTTGTGTCTGAAATCGAAACTTCTTTATCAAAACTTTCAGATTGGGGTCGACTTAACCTAGTCCAGTTTAACCCCACGAAGACACAGGTTTGCGCGTTCACCGCTAAAAAAATGCCATTGGTCGTATCACATCAATTTGAGAGCACTTCCCTAACTGCATCAGCCAGTATCGGAATCCTTGGCGTCGATATATCGCGAAGCGAAGTCCAGTTTCGCGGTCACTTAGAGAGTAAGGCCATATTAGCCTCGAAGAAGCTTGGTGTGCTAAACAGATCGAGACAGTATTTTACTCCGGCCCACCGCCTGCAACTTTATAAGGCGCAGGTTCGGCCGCACATGGAATACTGTTCTCATCTCTATGCAGGTGCGCCCCAGTACCAACTTCTCCCTCTTGACCGCATTCAACGGAGAGCGACTCGCATCATCGACTGCCAAGATATTTCTGATCGACTTGACACCTTGGCGTTGCGTAGAGATGTAGCTTCACTCTGCATCCTCTATCGCTTGTATCATGGGGAGTGTTCAGAGGAATTGTTGGGACTTATACCGGCTGCTGGTTTCCGCCATCGTCCTACGCGACAAAATATCCATCCCCATCACCTGGACGATTGGCACTCCACCACTGTGCGCTTCTCCAGAAGCTTTTTACCTCGCACAACCAGCTTATGGAACAAATTGTCGCCTGCCGTATTTCCGAACCGATACGACCTTCAAACCTTCAAGAAAAGAGCGTACTCCTACCTAAAAGGCCGGCAACGCACTTGTGACTCTTGAGTTGCGGGTGTCCATGGCCAGCGGTAGTCATTTACCATCAGGTGACCCGTCTGCTCGTTAGCCCCCTATCGCATAAAAAAAAAATGCTCACTTCGCCACCACGCTGCCGCCCCCGAGTGTTGTTGTTTCAATCCCCGCACGGTACAACAATTTGTGTGTGATCCTCAAATTGTTGTTCTGAGTCTGGGTGTTCTTTATGTCCGTTGTTTGTATGTTTTTCAAGCCCCCCGCGCCACAGGAATTAAACCTAATGCGGAAGTTGTCTTAAAAAAATATATATGATATGTATTTATCAAGCAATTGTTATGATATAACCTAATGATGTTCATCCCTGAGCAACAATGTGTCTAAATAGTGTATATTGGAAGCCCAAAATATACGTTAATACATAAATACACTCACACCTGTATCCCCTAAAGGGTAGGCAGAAGTATATAAAACACCCAAATTAGCCATTAACAATTTGGTCCGACTAACATAATAAGGGGCAAGCCTATTGCAGTCAATTGCCCTCAATATATTTGATTATAGTGCAATAGTTCGAAGATTAAAATATAAGCTGGTACTTTGTAGGTTATACTTACAGTAACATTTCTTTTGAAGGATATATAGAATGCGAGTGGAATTCAGAGAGTGCACACATTTCCACATGTTGCTGTTCTAGTGGTAAGAATGGCACATAGTAGTCAATCAAATGATTTGCTATAGTTGCAGATTTTTCAAAGCCCCCTGTAAGCAAAAAACGAATATAAGAACGTAAATATAATTTTTTATTAAGGCTTAAGGTCAAGTCAGATAGTGAACAGAACAGAAACTTTTAATTCAAAGTTATTTTTTGAAAGAAAACTTTTATAATTTATAAAGGCTATTTTCAAAAAATTCAGGACTACAAGGAGTGGGGGCAGTACTCTATGTTGAGATATTTAATAATCCGTTTATTGGATTACTGACTTAAACATAATTACTTAAAAAAAACATGTAACTGACCTTGGAAATATGCAGTTCTCCTAATTATAGGTTCAAAATCATGAAAATCTACATCCTTCCTGTTTACACCTTCCTCATAAAGTTCCAACAACTTTTTTGCTATTTGTGGGCCACCAATATTTGAGATGAATATAAAAATGCTGTTTCTGCAAAATGTTAAAATTACACATAGAAGATTGAAGATGTTTTCTTACATAAAAGTATTTTTTCTAAACCAGTAATTTTTTGGATAAAAAGTATCCTTTCCCATATTCCTAAAAATTTATGAATGGTACAGCAGCACATAAGACAATCAAACATTGATTTTTATCGCTCTGGGGTAATAAGATTAAGTCTACTGAAGAAGTATTTTAGCATAGATAAATGTGATTTGATGAATTAGATGAAAAGAACTGTTGACTGACTGAATTTATAGGGTATCATTACTTTTTGATCACTCTTCAAAGACATTAGAAGATTATTTATGGAATTACTAGGAGATATAGCTTAATTGCTCAATAAATACAATAGAATATAAAAGAATACAAATAAAATAGACTAAGATTAAAAAGTTTTTAGTAAGATACATGCCTGTAATCCACTCCATCTACTGCATGGTGATGATCTAACATGGGCTTTATTGTATCTAAGACTGTGGGACACATGTCATGAATTTCATCAAATATTATCAAGGATTTTGGACAATTTTTTACTAATGCATTCAGAGTAGCCACCAATTCTTTCTGTAATCATATTGATTTAATTAAATATTTTTCGGACATGTAGAATGCCTATTTAAGCCAATGGCAGGAAGAACATATGAAACCTGTATCTTAAATAAATAATATATATTTTGTGGGGAACGTGAAGGCGAAATAATTAAACAAGTACCAGTTGAACCAAAAATTGATGCTAAACTAAAGGAATATAATTTCAAAATAAATGATATTGATTAAAGGTGATTGCAAAAGCTGATCAATTTCATGAAATAAAGATATTGAATTTAAATATTTAAAATTACACAAGAATGCTTCAAATGTTTATATTCATGGCTCATGAAGTATATTGACACATTTAAAATAGTGTCCAGAAAAATTTGATAATCACGAATCAGCAATGCAAAAGCAATGCCTACCTCATATACAAAGATAACTTATAATAACTTGACACATCTCACACACAGCCTTCTGATCGCAAACTAAGCAGAGCTTGTACTTTGATACAACGAGACAGTTGATAAACATAGAATAGAATATACTTTATTGCACACCAAAATATAGGACACCGAAAAAAAATTGTATATAATATATTAATTAGTAGTACAATGGGCGCAATCTGCGATCTGCGATCTCTTACACACAACCGTTGATGGACTGTATTGTATAGTGACGGGTAACTTGAGGTGCACAGTTAAATTTCAAACATTGTAACATTATTGTTATTACTGTTAAATACAAATGGGTAATATGAAATTTGGATATATATATTTACCACAGTATGTATGTACTGTGGTAAATATATATATCCAAATTTCATAATAATACTACACTACTATTATAAGCATAACAGTAGCACCTATACTATATATATATATATACCTACATACACACAAATACATATATATATATATATATATATATATATATATATATATATATATACATAAATACATACAATCATTACAGGTATAGTCTTTGACTAGTTGTTTAAAAATATTAAGTGACTTTGCTCAGCAGATAACTTCTGGCAAATCATTCCACAGACCGAAGCTTGCACTGTAAAAGAGTTATCGGTAAAAGTTGTGGTGTGGATTGGAATTTCCAATGTTAGGCTTTCGGATGATCTCAAGTATCTATTATGTGTGTTATGAATAAATGCGAAACTTTTCTTTAGGTATACAGCAGTATAGGGTTAAATCTTGTATCTTTAAATGAGCAATTCTTGTATATAATTGGAATCTCGGAATCGGCTCCAACGATTTTCATGAAATTTAGTATATAGGGGGTTTCGGGGGTGATAAATCGATCTAGCTAGGTTTCAGTTTTAGAAAATGTAGTTTTATCCGTGTTTTCAGGCAATGAGAAACTGCTACAATATCATTAGTATACGAAGGTAAATTTCGCCACCATCTATAAGGTTGTAATAGGTCAGGTGGGAAATAAGGCGGTCCCGTAACCAGATTACCCCGGTTCGAGTCCTGATGATTATTTTATTTAACTTTTTTTTTCGTTGTTTTACACTATTTACCAAAAAAATACCCAGCAAAGCTCGGTTATCCAGGTACTAAGATATTATACAGCAAAGAGAAAATGAGTATTCCGGCGAAGGTGAATCTTAAGCCACTTGAGTTTGGAATGAAATTCGGAAATATGATCATATTTGCGTGATCTTATCTAGTTGGTCCTCATTAAGATCGATACTGCTGCCGTCGGCATAGTCAAGAATAGGGAGGAGAATAGATTGAGCAAGTTCAATTTTAATAGAAGTTGGTAGGAAATTACGTAGTCTTCTTAAAGAAGCTGCAGAGGCAAATATTTTTCAACTGATGTTTTGTTTGAATACTATGAAAGGGTTTTGTCCATATATATCCCTAAATTATTTTACATCATTACTTAAAGGAATAGTGATACTTTCAAAAGACACTTGTGGCAGTTCCGAAGAGTCAACTTTAGTAATAAGTCTAGAGCTACCGACAATAATAGCTTGTGTCTTACTAGGATTTACTCTGAGCCCATACCGTTTTGACCATCTGCTTATATTAGCCAAGTCCTTATTAATGGTGTCAATGACCTGGGGCAACTCATTACGATTTGCTTGACAATAGATTTGTAAATCGCCTGCGTAAAGATGGTAGGAAAAATGAAGTTGAATGGAGATTGAATTAATAAATATTGAAAAAAAGTAAAGGAGATAAGATGCCACACTGTGGCACACCAGTAGTTGTACCAAGTGGAATACTTATCATCCACTCGGACACGTTATCGGCGGCCAAACAGGTAACTATGAAACCAGTCATTAGCTGATGGAGATATGTTGAGAGAGTTTAATAGAGCAAAGAAAACATCAAAAGTCAACTGTATTAAAAGCTTTGCTGAAGACGAGTAAACTTAGAATAGATTGAATACTCTTCTCAACATCACATGACGATAATTGACTAAGAAGAAACAGAGGGTAGTCAGGATTTGGAAGTGTTGAAAGATAATTAAGTGCATTCACTTTAGTTGTCTTATTAAAGCAAGACGAAGCTGAGAAGTGCTGGTTAAGCATAATAATATCTATCGACTTAGGAGATGATTCTTGACGCTGTTTTCCAACCTCTAGTGACTGTAGGAATTTCCAAACCTTAGCTGGGTCACCACTTTGTACGGAGCTATGGTTATGTTGGCGTTGTGCATTCCTACACACCTTGTTGTAGTAGTTACGTACATGTAGATATTTTTTTTATTAGCACCAGAAGGCCTCAACTTGTATTTAGTCTTTGCTGCTGCTTTTCGCTCAATATTTGTTTGATTTCGACAGTAAGGCAGGGTGCTGGTAAATTTTTCAGCTTTATACCTCGGACGGGTGCGTGTTTATTGTAGTTTTATAAAATTGTTGTCAAAAATATATATAATACCAGTAGTAATAGTCAGTTATAAGAAATGCTAAAGTTAAAGAAAAGAAAAAAATACATACTTATATACTTCTAAATTCATACATGTAATATATAATAGAAATATAATTTTCATAAAATAATAGTGATTGGGCATTGGGATTGGGCACTATAAGAATAAATTGTCAGAATGAAAGAAAAAACTTACCATTGCT
Organism: Tyria jacobaeae; assembly: GCA_947561695.1. NCBI lineage: Eukaryota > Metazoa > Arthropoda > Insecta > Lepidoptera > Erebidae > Tyria > Tyria jacobaeae. The sequence continues at coordinate 7,866,029 of OX387208.1, read as the reverse complement.
ACCATGCCATCACCAGATTTAAGTATGGTTAGTGTTGTCAAATATAGGCATATCAAATTATATTAATCACAAGTAAATTTAATACTTACTTTCTTTTCATCCAAATTACTGCAGTCAAAATCTTTCTTCCCCATAAATAGCTTAACATATTTGCTATTCATACCCTTCTTATAAAGTGCTTCAGCGATCATAGTGGAAGCATAATTTTTGCCAACGCCAGGCCAACCATGCAAGCTTATTACTAAAGCTTTTTCATTTCCCTTCCTATCATTTTTCAATGACTCTTTTTGGGCATTTAAGATGCTGACTAACTCATTTACTAAAGGTTGTCCAAACATTCTTTGTGTTAATGATAATTTTAATTCTGAAAGTAAAACAAAACTATTACTATATATACCATACACTAACAGTGACACATTATACCATACACTAACAGTGACATATCATTTCATCAGTCATTTAAAGAAATAAGAAAATATTCGACTCGATTCGAAGTCAATAAGTACTTACTATTTACATCAAAAGGCACATGGTCATCATTACAGCATTCCATGTATTTACAAATTGTATAGTCTTTTAATGTATCCCATTTATACCAACTGCCAGCCGCTACGGCGGATCCAATGATAGACAATGTAATAAGTTCAGTTATTGCGCATTCGAACAACAGCGGTAATGTTAATAAATAACCTAAATATTTTCTGGCCAACATCATTTTTTGTACAAATAAAATGACCGAATTACCTCTAAGTACACAGAAATTAAATTACAATTAGATATAAAATTTATACATTAAAGTTGTGTATCATGTATAAAATAAAATAAGTAAACAAACTGAAATTCTGCCAGGCCAGACAAGTACATTTGTGGTATTCTGTAGGTACAAACAATTGAAACTATTTTGAAGCTTGAAGTATGTCGAACTTCAGTGTTGCTAGAAAAAGAATTATACTGAACTGAGGACTTGAGGCCATAGATATGGGTCGGGCGAGTAAATTAATACAGTATATATATATTATTTAATTATATAATTTTTTCAACTTTTTCAGATGGCCAGGACATTGAGAAGAAGAGAAGATGGCAATAAGATAATTTAAATCTTACGTCTGAGTATTCTATACGCAGAGGTCACTCGGTGGCCTTGAACTTCTCTGTAATCTAATAATGATGAGTAATCTGTTGAAGAATAGTTTAAATTTAGGATGCTGCCGGGATTGCTACGTTATTACATTACGGACTACCGACTGTTTCAAAGCACCTATAATCTGACACTTCGCAACTAGACAAAAAAAAACCTGAAGCTATAGTATTCGGCGATTTCAACATCGCCGAAGAGTGAAAGACAAACATTTATAAAAGCATACTTAACTAATCCGATTATCAAATATTCAAGAATATATCTTTCCTATGACCCAATTGATATACTATACTATCGGACCATAGACAAATCTACTTGGAACTAAAAAAGAGCCACTATCAAGACCTGGAAATTCTTATTACAACAAAAATTATAAGCAACAAAATAAAAAAGTAAAAATTATTAACAAGCCTCAATAGAACTGGATCAATAAAAAAGCGCTACATATCTCACATAAGCGTAAAAAAGCATTGCTTGTAAACATGACAACGGCAACCCGGAAACTGAACAAAAATTTATACAATTTAGAGATGTGGCTAATAAAACAATATGAAACACGAAATGAAAGTACTGCCTCGATAGTTTTAAGAAGTATTAGAAATAAATAACGTAATGGAATTGGAATGCACACAAAAAATAAATCAATACAATAATTTATATATGTATATAGAATGGGTGGGATTACAGTTAAAGATTTAAAATTGCATTGAAAACTTAATAATAGATAAGTGGATGTATAAACAAGTGCCTTGAACTGGGAATATTCCCTAACAGTCTTAATGTTGCCAAAGTGACTCTTTATAAATCTGCAAGCAAGTAAGATCCAGGCAATTATCGACCTATTTCCGTAATTACATTTATCCTTACAACTACCTTACACAAATCGCCCAAAATCGAGTACTTTATCTGCAACTAAGATCAAACAAGTAAGATTAAAAATGCTATAGATAAAAAACAATGTATCATAGGTGTATTTATAGACCTTAAAAGGCATTTCATACTACTAGCCACAATTAGCTTCTATTCAATTTAAGAGATGTAGGTATGTCAAGAACAGCATATAAAACTCTTAGGTCGTACTTAGAAAACCGAACACAAGTGGTGAAACTTGAAAATCATGAAAGGTTGCCTTCTAACTAACCTACGGAATTCCTCTAGGTTCAATTTTAGGCCCCTTGTTATTATTAATTTATAATTATAGTATAAACAATGTTAAAATATCAGCCAGCATTACACTTTATGCAGCCGATACCTGTATCTTTTATTTGTGCACAACCTGATTGATATTGTGAAAGAAGCACCAAAATATTTAAATATTTTAAATAACTAGTTCATATCTAATCTATTAACTATGAATACGAAAAAAAACTTCATTCATGATCATTGCTGGAACAATTAAGAAAATTTGAAAATATTGCAAAATCAAATAGCGAAAGATACTTAGGCCTTATTTTAGACAAAAAACTGAAATGGAAACACCACAAAATCATATTCAATCTAAGGTATCACCTCGCTCCTCGCTCTAGTTAGACCTCATATAAAATAGTAATATATAATTGAGATATGGCTCACTGTTTCAAAATCGAATGTCCAAGAAATTTAAGTCTTGCAAATAAAGCAATAAAAACACTCTATAACTGACAACAACTGCCTAACACCAACACTTAAAATCTACGAAGATACCAAAATCCTAACAATCAAACAACTATACATACTTAAAACTTATATAATAATACATAAAATGAAAACACAAGGTGCACATTCACAACTAAGCCTTCAAAACGAAACGAAAAAAAATGAAAGTAATAAAACCTAAAACCGACTAGAGTAAGAAAAATATATAATATGAGGGTGTAAAACTTTATAATTAAATACCTGTTGATATAACCAAAAGTGATAGTTTGTTTAAGTTTAAGAGTGTAGAAGATTACATTAGAAAAAATACTAGCACTAATGAAATGTCCCCATAGTTTTAGTTATATATTACCGCATAGTGTATTGTGATCACAGGTTTACTTAATTTACTATATTTTATTACATTTTCTCATTACGTAAGTGAACTGTTTTGAGAAAATAAATGTCTTTAAACCGGATATCAGAAGAAATCACCGTGAGTGTGTGTGTGTGTGAGAGTGAGTTATACCGAAATATATGCAATCAGATTTGTATGTTTTACTACTTATATGGTCTAGTAAAGAAAGAGAAATAAATAAAAAATAAAGAAAAGAGTGACATGATCATTCCACGATTAATATAATAGAGAAGATAAACAGTATACCAACATTAATAATTATTAAAAGTATAATTTCATCAAAAATTTAAATAGTTTGTATGTATGTAAAGTTTTTTATTGTTTAGTTGTATTTTAAGTGTTTTATTTAGTAAATTCAAAATAGTCTCTAAATTAACCTAAGATTTTATAAAACATATGTTTAAACTAACAGCGAACTCCACCTAACAAACTTTGAGCCACGTGTTATTGACGTACAGTTTGAAATGACGGGAGAGTATCGGAGATTATCAATATCGTAAGTTAAAACTATGTTCTGATGTTTTATTTGGCGTCTATTTATTGAAACTTTTTTCTCTCGAAACTTTATCGCGCGTTACACGCTCTGAGCGGATAGGAGCGAGACCCAAAAAAGTGTAATAACATTTTTATTTTATGGGATTGGGGGCAAACGAGCAGACCAGTCACCTGATTTTAAGTGACCACCGCAACTCATGGACGCCAGGAAAACTCGAGAGTCACAAGTGCGTTGCCGGCCTTTTAGGTGGGAGTACGCACCTTTCTTGAAGTTCATTTCCGACACTTCGTGCTCCGACTGGGACTTCGTTCCGTTCGTTCGTTCGTTCGTTCGTCCATAGATCCCTCACGCCTTTTTGTTGCAGAAAGTTCTGAAACCCTTGAAATAAAGAATCTATTTATACCATATTCACCAACTCATATACATATTATTCACTGTATATCAAATTATACAGACACTAAAGATATAACTATAGGAGCAGAACCAATGAATTGATGTGATCAGTGGTTCTGCTCCCTTTTTTAATAAACCTGGAATTATTATTTTCGACATATATGTTTCTTATGATAGGTTTTTATTTGCTTTCTATAGAAATGCATGTGAATAAAAATCTAAGCTTAAGAAAAGGATCAGTATTTGTAAACATTATATTAACTATTGCATTTTTTCCTAAATCTCAGTAAGCCCTGATTTGAAGCAATTTTAGTGATGGAAGCCGTATTAGGGTTGCATAGTCCATGTGTGTGGATGAAAGGATGAACGAATGAAAAATTATATAGGTATTTTCTACATAACTGTCTTATCATACCGGATAAAAACGGCAACTAAACAAAGAGAAAGTAAGAATTTTTAGTTGTTTTTTAATAAGCTTCCTACATTTTTGAAACATATATTTAAAATTTCTCGTTTCAGTACGGTAATTACATGATATTTTTAATTCTTCAAAATAATATCGATTTGCAAGGATAAATTTTGTTAAACGATAAATAGTCACACCTAAAAGGTAGCTGACACTATCATGACGTCATAATAGCAGAAAATAAGAAATGTCAAATGTGCAGTGCATAGTGACTGAACTAGTTTCTTTTTTTTTGGTATAGAAGGAAAAATGAGCAAATGGGTCACCTGTTGGTAACTTCCACCACCCATGCATACTTGCCACTCAAGAGTCACAAGAGTGCTGTCCACTTATTGGGGTAGGGAGGAGGGGAAGGGAAAAGAAAGGGGGAAAGAGTGGAAGGTAAAGGGCCTGCGGTAATCTCACTCACTCGGTCATACAATGCAAGCATTATTGAACAGCCGGTTCTGTGAGGCCGTGGTAATAATCTGGTCGAGCCGGCCCAAACGTGCCGAAGCATGGCTCTCCCACGTTAAATTATTTTTTTTAAACTAAAAATGAAATTGTAAATAACTATAATTTAAAGCAAGATATTCACAATATAAAGATATTTAAACCCTACACTGTTCACAATAAAAAAAAAATCTCCTAAAGTGACGCACACGATAAAAAATTGGTGTCGGAGTTTGCGCTTTGACACACAGATAATCAAACTTAGATTTTACTTTTTAAAAATAAATCAGTATCATAATTTTATAACAAAATAGTGCAAAGTCGTATTTCTTTTGGTTAAATCTCTCTAAAGAACATACTTTTATGATTTAATTTTGATTGATGAAACTCCCCTATTATTAATTACTATCTTTTGTTGACACGCAAATATTTCGAGAGCATCGACATTTCGAGTAGGTACTTTGATATAGGTTATGAAAGTCTGTCGTGTATTTCCAGTTGTTTTTGTATATGCCTATTATATTTTAAAATATTGATAAAACGAGTTAAAGCAAATTCTTGGGAATAATTGATGGTTAATAAGGGGCATAATGCCAATTATTTTATTGTAATGTCATTAAACTGCCATGATATTAAATGTTATATTAACTGTGCATAAACAACTAATAATAAATTATATATATATTACCAAAATAATATAAACATATTTGCTCAGTATAAAGTTTATAATGAATACAGCAAAGTTTAAAATAGAATCTGGTGTACAGCTACTCGCAAGATTATCGAAGAAACAAGAAATTGAAAATTTTTATCCGGTATTGTTTGAAGGAGGATTAAAACACGGCGTTACAATAGAGATTATCAGTAATGATAACTCTTCTTATTTACTTTTTGATATAATTTGTGAAGCATTGATTCAGACTAAAACGAATGCAGAACCAGTAGGTGTTCTAATGTTTAATACTGCAGGACAGTTTAATTGCTATGAATTGATTAAAACTTTAGAGAAAAGAATTGAATTTAATATGAATAGTAATCTAGATAAACAAATACAAGAAACTGAGGCAGATAAAGTGCTACGAAAAGCCTTAAGTAACTTTTTTCTCTGTGAGATATATGATGTAACACAATTTTACACAACAATTCATAGTTTAGATAACATTCTCACAAAACATTCAAATATATCATTGTTACTATTCGATACACTGACAGCTTTCTATTGGTCAGAGCAAGGATTCAAAATAACAAAAATGGATATGTATATAAAAAATGTACTTGGAATTATACAAAAAGTCTCTAAAGAATATAAAGTAATATTAGTTTATACAAGACCAGCATATTTTAGTTCAAGCAAGGATGTAGAGTTTGAGTTAAGTGAGATTACAGAAGGTATAAAGTTTAAGGTACAAATGTTAGAAAATAATAAAGGAGTATATGAAGTAAGAGTAAAAACATTGGATTCATATTATAAGAAATATTTTTATATTCTAGATAATATAATAAAGTGGCAATAAGTGTAAATTGCTTTTGCTTATATTTTCGGTCCCATTTATTTTATTTTATTCCTAGAACAAAAATCAAATTGTGTTAGCCTACATTTCTAAATATTATCAGCTTAACATTCATATTATGTAAATAAAGGGCTACTACTACTATTATTTTAGTGATGTCTATAAGGCAAAGTAATAATTTTATCTGAAACACAATTATGATAAACACCAATGTTGGTATATTATAATAAGGGTTGAAAAACTATTCCAAAGGATCTAATATGCTGTTAAAAACTACTTGTCTTCATAAAAGTATTAGGATGTATGAATTATTATTTCGTAATTTTGAATTGCTCTCTAGTTAAGCACAGATGTAGGTTTGTACAAATCAATATGAAGGTTGTTTAACATTGTGTACTTAAAACAGTTTTGATTGCAAAAAATTATAATTAGATATTCAATATTCAGAATAGCCTTAGGAAAGGAATGATTGACCTGCTAAGCTCCAATTCTAATTTTGTAGAGCAAATAATTTTAAGAATAAAAAATAAATTTTAATAGAATTGTTCTACTTCAAACTCTTATTATAAAGCAAAGCTTTAACTAGAAATATAGGTAAATAACATTATTTATGCCTACAACTTATTCTATCTGTATAAAAATATGGAAAAGATAATACTGAGAGAGATCACAAGAAAGAGATTCGGTAGATACTAACAATAATTTTAACTTGTATTTTTATCACATCATCACATAAATCACAAACATAAATGCAACAAAACCATGACTGAAATAATTGAGGTCTTCCCATTTACTTATAGTGTGGTAGTAAGAATAACCTGTCTCTTGCACAGAAAATGATGCTTCAAACATTACACCTAAGTAAGCAAGATGAATAATGGTTATCAATGAAAATACACCATTAATAATGATAGCAAGTACAGTATTTTTTTTATACTTATGATCACACTGTTTGGTGCAGGGGTTCGCTAAACAACAAACTTCAAGGGCAGCTCCCACTTTGTACCGGAAATTGTACTCCACATATGAAAATGTACCAATACTAAGAAGAACTGCAGAAAACTGAAAGTTTAACCCATGAAGTAATGATGATACAGCATAAGTTATAAATATGGCTGTAAATTGACCATATGGTTGACAGGTTTTGAAAACATAATTTTTTAGCCACTGATGCATAGGCATATTCCAATAAATTACAACTTGAACAAGAGATCTTGGCAATTCAATAAAAAAAGGCTTTGTAACATTAATTTCTGCATGACAATCATTTGTTAGCCCAAATCCAGCGCTTATCATTGATACAATAGACATACTGGATACAAAATAATGTGACATCCGGAATGACTGTGCGTCACGATATGCAGTTAACCATTTAGGCATTTCATCATCTATATACCATGGCACAAAACAATTGGATAAAAACAAAAATAACATAGACATAAATAAATTGATTAACATGATTTTTAACCATCTTCTTGATATGAACTTAACATCTAAGTAATGATTATAAGTGTGAAATGATATCCATGGTCCTAGAATGCAGTTAGCTGGACAAAGTATGTATCCTCCAAACTCGACAGGGTTAAGCATTCGTTTGAAAAGATCTCTATCCAATTCTATTGCCACAGATATTATTTTCATAGCTGCAATCATTTGGATACCTCTTATTTGTTGCCACATCTTTGGATTAAGTACATACAATTCACAGAGTATCAAAAATGTAATAACAGTTATGGAGATCAACAATCCTCGTAACCTTTTTGTAACAAAGGACAACAATATAATGCAAATATAGGTACCAGTAGTTAGTCCTACTGTCCATATAAAAGGTGGTCCAATACTGTGATATAATAAAAAACTACCTATTACTAAACTTAAACTGTGTCGAACATTGTGAGGTAACGGTACAAACTGTATAAAGAGACGCAGAACGACATTAGCAATAATTAAATCTTTTGCAAATCGAAGACCTTCGTAGATAGTAGGTTCACCACACAGAGTGATGTATGTCCAAGCGGTTTCAGAGTAATCATCTTCAAATTCCATCATTAGTCACGCCGGTTTCTATGTATCCTTTTGTTTAGATTTAATTCAAGATGTGATTTACAGGGTCATAATGTACTCCTTTTATTATAAAATATCTCAGCACTATAGTTTGCCGGTAAGAGGAATGTTATAAAAAGCTAAATTTATACCGGATCGGCACATTTTACTCTTTCTCAAATTCTGTAACTTTGCAGCAGATTATGACAAATGTATATGACAATCTGACAATTACAGAAGACAAGCTGACAGACAGACAACAAAGAATGTAGTGATGCGTCATGTCATCTTTTGCAACGCGAGTAGGATTCTCCTTAACTTGAATTGCGCTTTTATGTACTCGACCGACCTTACAAGAGACTACCTATCTTAATATACTGTTTTTTTTAGTGTATGTAACACGATCTCTTAGTGATCGAACGATGTCATATGCAGCATTTGAGTCACCTCCTTCATACTATTCAAGCATTGAGCAACACCAATCTAAGCGACGGCGTTCTTGATCTTTAGTCAAATTATAAGATATCCATATAGTACAAAGTTTTCTGATGCCTAAATGTTCATGTAGGCCTTTTTGTACTTGACTTATTACATTGCATGCATATATTTTAACATTATATATTTATATTAATACCTGACGGAGGAGCTCACCAAAACAATAGTAGTGCCTATTATTAAAATTATGTAGGAGTAGACTATTCCATTCTGGTTGCCTGTTACTGGTATTCACTGGCCGGTAGCCTTTGTCAGCTGGTAAGCTCCCTTCCGAACGTTTATCTTCCCGTTTCTTCTTATCGGCTGTGTCCCAATTACCGTACGTGACGCACCAGTATCCAAAGTCAATGGGCATGGAATTCCATTTACTGATCCATTAACGATTAAGCTGTTTCCATCCGTGCTCTGATGAATCTTAATTTTCGGGGCTTCATGTCTGCCGGCCAGCCCCCACCCCTCAGCCCTGGCCTTATTTAGTTTTTCTGGTTCTCCGACGCTTGTACACAAGCATCGGTCCCTTGTCTCTCTGCAATCCGATTCGGGCAGCCGCTTCTTAGATGTCCCGCAGTTGTACCCCCCTGCGTCAACATTATACAATAAATTCCTAGGCTAATGGTTCATTTACTCGCAAAATCGTCACTCACACCCTCACTCATTTATCTACTAACTGTAATAATCGACTCACTCACTCATCACTCCCTCACACCTCACGCAAAACACGGAGAGCGCGGCCATTTCACGCGAGAACGAGGACAATGAGAATGAGGACAATGAGGTGGTTCAATGTAAAAATATGAGTAACTCTTTCAATTTTCCGTCTCGATTACAACTCACGAGTGAGAAAGGCATCACTATTCAGCACTGCCACAGAGTTGACAGACTACATTTATAGTATTTGTGTATAATCTATGGACTACATTTTCTGTTCAGTGTGGCAGCATCGACTGGGGAATAAATTTCATTGATTTCGTTGTCGCTTCAATTAATCTAATAAAAATAATAGTTTAAGGATTAATAGTGTTGCAGAAATTCCGTTATAGTAATAAGTGATATGTTATATACTTCTTAAAGTTTAAATATTAACAATTAGAGTAACAATTTCTTTGATTTCGGCTAGACGCGTTAACGTTGTGAAGAGGCAAGCGTGTGTCAGTGTCTAGTGAATAAAGTTTAGATATGAACATTTAACGTGAAAACATTATTAAAGATGGCTAGTCCGTCGCCTCAAAGTAGTCCGATGCCACCACCGCAGGCCCCAAGCCCAATGGGCCCACCGACACAGAGCCCGGCGCCGCCGCAATCGCCGCATAGTCCGTATAATCAACAACATGTCAACGGTCCTCCTCCATCTCATAGCTCTGTTGCTGGGCAACCGCCTATGCCCAATCATATGTCCGCCTCGGGCCCCACTCATCCCATAGCCCAAAATACAAATGGGCCTCAACAACATCCTGGTATACCTCCAGGGGGTCATCAAATGCCTCCACATATGGTTGGTCAACATATTCCGGGACCTTTAGGACATCCAATAGGACCTGGTGGTTCCCACCCAACTGGTCCTAATGGTCATCCCAATATGCCTGGTGGACCTCAACATCCTAATATGCCTGGTGGACCTCAACATCCTAATATGCCTGGTCAAGGCCCTCCTCATGGATATATGCAACATCAAATTGGACATATGCCTCCAGGACAGGTATTTATAAGTTTTAATTTATGTAGGATAGAGACCATATTGACATTTCCCTCTAGTAATAAGTGTTAAATACAACACTTAAGTACAAAGATCTAATAGAATTATGTTAATATAATCTTATAGTTACATAATATAAAGTTTTAGTTTGTAATTCTTCTTAGAGATTACTGTATTTTATAAAGGCATGAGCCTATTCCTTAACTTATTTTTTTCCATTAATAGTATTTTTTATTAACAAAATTTCCATTTCTATAAACTAGAAATGTATTCAAAACTTCATGATGATTGGTATCAGATCAAATAGTCAAGGTGTTTATTAGAATTTTAAAATATTGTGTTATTATTTTACAATACTGAGAATAAAGAGAAATCACTAAAGATAATATAAATACACATATTTATTTTAAAATGTTACATTCTATAAAATGAACCTTAAATAATTTGTCTATGTACCTTAACTCACGATGTGATAAAATATGTTAAAAATCAAAATAATAAGAGCATTAGAATTTCTAAGTTGTTTGTTAAATAAGGGTCCATAAAAAGTGTTAGCTAAAAGTAATATCTCTTTGATCATTGTTGAAAGTTGATCTGTAAGTGGTATTACATCTTTTGTACTAGGTAGAACATGGGGCTCTACTTTCATGTAAAAAGTATATACTATAGGTGTATTCAATTCCTTTTTAACCCAATCTGCAGCATTGCCACTAAAATTGTCTGAAAAATAAAATGGAATAATAAATAAATGTAATATTATTTTTTTAATAAAATAGGATCTTAGTATTCTCAATGATTAAAGGTACATTTCTAATGTAGAAGTGTAGGTTTTTAAGATAATTCATAAAGTTTAAAAACAAGCTGTTTTCACAAGTTTCATGTTTACAAAAGAATCTCAAAACATGTTTGGATCTCTTTTTATTAGAATTAGTAGAACATAGTTAGCAGTGATGTAAAAAACAAATGTTGGAAATATTTGAAATATATATATTTGCTGCTATAGATGGTTGCAAATTATTTTTTTATAAGATTAGATTATTTACAAAAAAATCTTGAACAACAAAATTTTTAAATAACAACTACAAGAAGCATGTCCATTATTCTAATGTTGCACCTGTCGCAAAACCTGTGCTCTGATGAAGCTCCCTACCCGTAATTGCCTAATACTTCAAGTTTAAAAAATGTTTGTAACAAAACAATGTTCTTCAACACAATATTGAGGTAGTGAAGCAGGTTCTAAGAAAACTACCACAAATATTTGAGTTAGTATGTCATTCAAAGTTTGTTTTGTGCGCAAGTTCTACTTTGGATTTTTCATGAAAATCTGGAAAGTGTATGTGATGTGAGTGACGCTAGTTTCAATCAATATGTGAAGGGGTTATTACAATATCAAACAAAGAGTAGCTTGCTCTTGAGATATTCATTGATATTTTTTGTTATACAGCAATGTTGACATATCTATAAGGATAAAAAGTCCTAAATAAGAGTAAGATAAATACAAGTATTGATATCAAAACTACATTAGAATGGAAAATGATCCTTGGACTTAGTTTGGCCTGCCTGACTTCATTGTGTCTTTTCAATAAACTAAGTTTCAAGGAACACTATAAAAATCATGATAATTTAACATTTTAATTTTATTTAAGTATACCGTGAGTATAACAAATAAACTCCTCTCGGCTGCACAGTTTGCTACAGTGCTAGCTCCAACCTAAAGTTCTATTTATCGTTGAAACTGAAATCACACGACATCACTAGACCACTTCTTCTATGATTTTAATTCATAAATGTTTGATAATAATGATATTGGAAATTATCATTGAATAAGCATAATGTCACATAAATACAATTTTTTCACAAGCTTATTTTAGCCCAAAAAAGTGCTTGATGAAAACCAACCTTAAGAGACAATGTTGCTTGCATTAGAGACCATATTCAACTATTTAAGAAGTACATTAGGACAATATGGAACATCTATATAGGGTGTTCAACAAGGGTTAAGCTAAGAGAAGGAGTAGTTATATGTACCTATATAGTTCGACATAATTATGTTTGCTTGGCTTCTCAGGACCTCAAAAATGCCAACAGTTCCGATACACTATTAAATAAAAAAAAAAAATAATAAGAAACTTTACAGTAGCTGATGAATAACAGATTCAGCTTGAAAAAAAAAACTGTTTAATATTGTTTTTTTTTTACTTGTAAACTGCTTATCATGGTGCACTTTTCTAAACAACTTTAAAAATACATGTAAGACTTACAGATATATTTGGAAGTTAGGCCATAAGAAAATGTAGAATTGTGTTTCTTAACCACTGAATCATGTACTGCAGCTGCTATATCTGACTGTAAATATTCCATTACTCAGTTTGTATTTGTACTATATGTTAATTTTAAATAATATTGGTAAAAATGTTTGGAGAGCCTTATTTATATATGAAAAGATAGCAACCATATTGTTTAAAAACTATAAGGTTGTAATTTATCATAATACTATATATGTATAAGTTCCAGTGCTGTATAATTTTAATGATAAATCTAACTAGGATTGTACTTTTTATGGTATAAATAGAAGGGGAGGGAAAGAGGAGAGAGAGGGTTGGGCCTCTGGTAATATCATTCACTTGGTGAAAACAATGCAATCATTGGTGAATAACCAGTTTTCTTTCCCACCCATGACAAATAATTTTGTGATGAGCATGAACATAATGTTCATGGTTTGGATGTAATTTAACCAAAAAAAAAAAAAAATATTTGGTAATATATAAGTGTTTTTATCAGCAGTCTGATTACCATAGTACAATCTCTGCTTAGTTGGTGTAAGTAGTAATTGAGTCTTCTCTTCTGTAATGAGTTCTGCTATCATTTATCATTTTTAATCTAAAATCATATACCTACAGATTGTAGTGGCTAAATCTCATATTAATACATACATAGTTAAAGGTATGTTTTAGATTTTAGTATACAAATACATTATTTATTTGTTACTTACCAACACATCATAGTTATTACAATACTTCTTATTATAACCATAGGGTATTGTTACAAGGTTATCAAAACCCCTGATATTGATAAAAGCCATCAACTTCAAAGCAATTTTGTTAAGAAACTTAGAAACAGCTACTGTTTCTTCTTCAGACAGTGGCTTCAGTCCAGTGAAAATTGGGTCACATTCATCATTTCTAACTAGAACATTTAAGTATAAATAATATATTTTCCTTTCTAAATATAATTACATTATATATAAAATTTCTTTATCATTAAAATGGTTGCAGAGGAAAGTACCCTATTTCATGATGGTAGTTTCAGTTAGTTATATAGTTTATTCTAATAATTTTATATCTAGTCTCTTTTGTGTAAAAAAGAACTGCAAACATAAGAATTTATCCCGTTAGACTTTTGTCACTCACACACTCTTGTCCATTTTTTCTATGGTTGTATTCATTGTTTGCATTATTATCTTTCTATCTGATGACCAGAAATAATATATAGAAAAATTATATTGGCAGACTGAAAACTCCTCACATATAAAATCAAGTTAGTAAGTGAAAAAGTAATACCTACCACTATGTTTATTAATAAAATACCAATTTCTATCAATACTTATTCCTACAGCAGATACATTTTCAGAACAAGGAATTTTTGGAAAATAAACTCTGCTGTTTTTTGACCATACTCTATCCTGAAATAACAATTTTATACAGATTTTGGTTTATGTATAGTCTTACACAGTAAGTTTGTTTTTTATGTAATGGAAACATACCTTTATCATACTATACATATAGCCATCAGGGTTGAAAACTGGTAGAATGTAAAAGTCATAATGTTTCATAAGAATTTCCATGTCTTTTTTTTGGTCTAAAATGTAATCAATTAAGTTTAAAAGGATAGCAGGAGAGGTCCAATCTCTTCCTTGTTCACCTCCCATGAGAAATACAGCCTTTTTCTTCATACCAGTAGACAATCGCAATACGAAAATGTCCCTTTTCTCATAAGTTTGACCAATTTTTATTTGTTCTAAAATGTCATTCTTCTTCATTGTATGTTTAACCCAATGTCTTATTACATCATAGGAAAGAAATTCCCTGTGTAATATATTTTGTCTTTTAAAACTGACATGCTGATGAGGACACCCCTTTATATCTGCAATTTCTGATATTCTGTTAAAAGGGGAAAGCTCAATTTAACAATTTGAAAATTTTATAAGAATCTAGTATTTATGTATTAATATACTAGTAATTATCTTCAGGCTGTGTATTGTATACGTATATAGTGTATTGGATTGTTATTATATCGAAAGTAAATGTACAGGTTGCCGGCAACAGGCTTGCTTGCCCCCTGTTACGTAAGTTTACGTTTAGTTACGTCTACCTCTTCGGGGATATAGACTTTGAGGGAGACTATATTGCCGCACGCTCTGAGTCTTTCGGTAAACACTAGTTTAACTGTGTATATACAAATAGAACTTACGTTTTATTAGTTACTACTCTCATATATTCAATATCGTTAGACTGCATAATTGATTCAAATTCCCTTGTGCAACATTTATCAACAAGTACATCCATAGTTAGGGAGGCTTCATTAGTGATCCCATTGATAAATATCATATCATCTACTTTTGAATAAAGAGTATACAACACGGCCCGCTCGCGGTTGTTGAAAGCAGTTACCGCATAAACGCTATAATTTTTAAACTTCTCAATATATACGTCCGTTGAGGAAATATTGGTTACGTATAAAAAAAATATTATAATAGAATTATTTACAAAGTACGACATTGTATCTCTAAAATTAATCTATAGGGCTATGATCAACACTTTTAATATTTTTTTTAATAATTATTTTGTGGACCAATAGCCACAAAAACTTAAGTTTCAACAAATTGTTTCCCATCATTCAAATGTTTAACATAATACAATTTTTTTAACACCCAATACACCCAATATCGTTGCACTGTGTAGTTCCTGAGAGTGATATATATAAGATCACTCATATCGACTTAATGTATCACTTGCACTAGTTCAGAGTATATCAGTAGTTAATCATTTAACTCACTTACTCACTAACTGATCGCAAAGGCTCTGTGATGGTTGGTACGCGTGCGGTTCGAACGACAAGATTTTTTTTAATGATACAGGTTGCAGGTGAGTGATCGTAACTAGCGACAAAGTGATTGAGTCAAAATTGAGCGATTTTGATAATTAAGTTAGATGTAAGATGATAGGTGAGCTAACTGATGTTGATATCTTCACAACGAAGTGATATGTTTCTATCATTTCAGCTCAGTGATACATTTTGCGCATCACTATTGTGTATAAAAAAAGTACAAAAAACTTAAAAATCATTACAGGCCCCTTTACCGATGGGTGGTGGTCCGCCTTCAGGCAATGGACCTCAGGGCCCTCCTGGAGCACCGGGAGTTCCCCTGCCACTGGCAGGTCCGCCACCGCATAGCGTGCATGGACAAGGCATGCCACCGGCTGCGCCGGGGCATATGCCGCCACACCACGCGATGATGCCTAGCCAGGGACCTCCACCGCATGCCGCATCTCCGGGCTACGGCCACGTACCCTCAGCTGCAACTGCAGGAGGCGCTGCTGCGCCACCATCTTCTGCGCCAACAGCTTCGCAACCACAGGGTAGTGGTCCCCCACATCCGCCCGCAGCACAAACTCCGCCACATGGGCAACCACCACCTCCGACCTCGTTGGCTAACGGTGCGCCTCCAGCTTCTTCGCCGATGCAGTCCCTCCCTACACCAGGCCCCGACAATCTGCATGCCATTCAGCGCACCATAGACTCCATGGAAGAGAAGGGTCTTCAAGAGGATCCCAGATTCTCACAGCTATTGGCTCTTCGAGCACGATCAAACCCACAGGACCCAGGCAAAGGATTATTCACAAACAATCAACTATGTCAACTTAAGTGAGTAGACGCATTTTAATTTTGTACTTCATACCTGTTGTGTATGTGGGGATGGGATTTTGCCTTTCCAGAAAGAAACCAAAAGTAGGAAAGATCCCATTTGGGAAAGTAGTCGGGTCTTAGCATTTATTACAAATGTATTAAAAAAAAAATACACTACATAACTTATCAATCTAAAACTTTAATTTTAAAACTTTAATTATTTATGTTAAATTTGTAGAGATGTTCGGACCAGTCGATAAAGCTGACTATCCGGCCACCTTTGTAGTCGGCGAATATAAATATAATAATAATGAATAATGTGTAAAGAAGCCACAAGTTTGAGACTTGGAGATAGTGCTAAGAGTAAAGGATACACTTGCACAAATATCGCCTCTTAGATGACAGACAGGGGTGTTGCGGATATTCGCATCCGTATCCATAATTGCGGAGCAACCGTATATATGAATTTGGATCCGCATCTGCCATAATCAATGCAGATGTATTGAAGATCTCGAAAAGTAAGAAACTGGGTTGGGCCAGCTACGGCACGGGCCGTGCCATAAAAAAAATACTACGGTATATTAAACGCGTTTACTGCTGTTAATAGTTTATTGGATAAATTAATTTATAAACCAGCTAAACAGATGAAGGCTACTTGGAAAATATGCAATAAGATCAGGATGATTTTGCCTTTTTTTACATTATGCTGATTCATCAAGTGCTGACGCTGTACTCGAGAATAAATTGTTACCCCACCGGAATGAAAAAATGGATAGATTTAAATGAATCTACTAAACTTAAATGGTGGAGCGTTGCGAAGATTTAAAAAATATGACCGACAGTAGCACGCATATTTATATCGCCATCACCAGCAAATGTTCCTAGTGAATGTTTCCTCTGCGAATTAGAGTCTTCAAAAGGCGCCGATATTATAAGACGTACCTTAAAAAAAACAGCAGAATATTCGCATTCGTGAATATGACACTAAAAAAATCTGAATTCACAATATCTGTTTTGTTGTCTACACAACACAATATCTACTGTTGACTGCTCTCTGCACTTCGGCTGCAATTGAACGATTAGTCTGCTGATTATAATTGAAGTCTTCTTCATATCTTCATAAACATAATGATTATTCAAATGACTAGCCCATACCCACCCCTGGAGTAGCACTTATCCTAAGAATTAGTCCAATTTACGACGAAAATTCTTCAACATCGCGCGTAAACATAGAAGAAATCAATTTCTGAGATATCAACGAAATAATGGCAGAACATTGTGATAATCACAGTAGCCACAGTGATTAAAATTTTAACTTAAATATTATGGAAAATACTCAATTACAAGAGTACCCATGACCGTATTTATATGCAAAAATAATAAGATTCGTATTATTTACATGAAAACACCCGGCATTTTTGTTTTTCCCTGCTAAATACCGGATTTATTGCCCTATGGGAAAACCCCGGGTATTTTACCGTCAGGGTTTTTTCCACCGCCCATCTTTGTGTATCTATAACTGTAAAGCATGCAGTTTTATTAGTTTAATATTAAGAATGATATGAAGCTAGATTTCCTGTATTTCACGTATGTGAGAAGGCATTTTGGGGGAGGCCTATTTCCAATAATAAATATTATTCAGACCACTTCAGCGGGCTAATTGATTAACATTACCGCCGAGTGTCAAAACAATTTATTTAGCAACATGTAAATTGCACCCGTAAGAAACATAAACGCATTTCAGCTTTAGCGGCTATCCTTAATTTTATGCTTAACAAGAGCAATACAGCAAAGAACATAAATTTTGTATAAAAACTAAAATACCAGTGTTAATATTAATGTAGTTTAGCAGTGTTTCCTTTTAAATGCATACAATAATATAAGTTTACAACATTACCTATTTGTAAATAATTTAAGGGCACAAATAAACGCCTACCGAAGTCTTGCTCGGAACCAGCCCCTATCGCAGCAGATAGCCATGATAGCTGCTGGTAAAAGAA
This sequence comes from Tyria jacobaeae, assembly GCA_947561695.1. Taxonomy (NCBI): domain Eukaryota; kingdom Metazoa; phylum Arthropoda; class Insecta; order Lepidoptera; family Erebidae; genus Tyria; species Tyria jacobaeae. The sequence continues at coordinate 7,847,423 of OX387208.1, read as the reverse complement.
CTGACGCGCCATCGGAGAGTCCAACGCCGCCATCTCAAGCACCCTACGGCGAGGGCCAAGGCACACCGCCCTCTGTCTCTGGCGGCGTGGGTGTGACCGGCGGGAAGGCAGGCGCAAGCGGCACTGTTGGAGATGCGCGGGGTGGCGGTGGAGCACCACCTACTCCACTTCCAATGACTGGCCAAATGGCTCCGCCGACACAATTAACACCACCTCTCGTCAATCCGGTAAATATTTTAAAACGATCGTTTCTTTTTAATAGTTTTCTTTAAAATCTGGCCAGACTCGGCACTTTGGGTAAAAAGCTGCAAGTATTTGGTTACGTCGCGTCGACTTGGTCGTCTGCCTGTGTGACATGTATGTTGTTAGTTCGATACTCATGGTTGGGAGCCTCCGATAGATAGATACTACTTAACTACATATAATATAGACAAAATCATATGGCTGAAGAACCAGTGAAAGGCAGTATTATTATAGTACTAAGCCCGGTGGTAAGTTAAGCGGCACTCAGATGTTATAGATAAAAATCAGATGAACTAAATCCAAAGTATTTCTACAAAGCAGTCATTATAATGGCACATATTGAAGCGATTGTAAATTCACAGAAAATATCATATATTCTTAACAGTATGTCTTCATCCCCCTTCTCTTTCCCCTGCCCTTATTCCCCCTCTCCTCTTTCCCTTGCCCTTATCCATCCCTTCTCATCACCCTCAAAGGTGGACAGCACACTTACGACTCTTAAGTTGCAAGTTTTTGTGGGCGTCGGTTATCACTTACCATTATTGTATATTTCAAATTTTCTTTGGTTTACCAAGTCGACAGGTGTAACAGGACCAGACATACCTGTTGACAAGTTCTGCTTAACCTAAAGTGAGCTGTATTAGGAGTCAGTGAGTTTCTTTTAAGGTACAGGCGGTATAAGAGAGTAAATTGACAACATTTAAGATATATACTATGTGCCTTTCAGTAGCTCTCTAACTAATATGGTATTATATTTAAAATAATAACTAGGTACTGTCCGAAGACACTTTCAGGTGAATATTACTGTGCAGCCTGATTATGTTGGAGCGAAAGTTGCCATTTATTTAAATATTTGCTTAGTAATTCTACGTTACTGTTATGTATTAAACTATTATTACCATTTATAGCCTTTAGGTGGCGCACCGCCATTGCGAGGTCCGGCGCCATTGCGTCAAGCTGCTCCAGGGTCGCAACCCCAGCACCAGGTTAATTTACTTTTATATATTAATAGGCATAGCTAATATCTCCTAAATCCTAATACAGTAGAACTGACACACGATACTTTTGCAGGGTGTGCCTATACCAGGAGCTAAGCAAAACCGTATCACCAGTATGCCGAAGCCTGTAGGCATTGACCCACTACAAATATTAAATGAAAGAGAAAACAGGTATGTGTACATTAGTTTTAATTTAAACCGTTTTGAGGATAATTATCAAATGTATATTTTCAAAGCTTTTACTATATGTCATCTACTTAATATTATACAGGATTGCAGCGCGTATCGCACACCGGATCGACATGCTATCAAACTTACCAGCCAACATGCCTGATGACCTCAGATTGCAGGCACAAATCGAGCTAAGAGCTCTTCGTGTACTTAATTTCCAGAAACAGTTGAGAGCTGAGGTATTACAGTTTTCATTCATCACTCAATCTTCAAATAATAATCACATATTGATTAATCGAATACATCGTGTTGAACTTGACAAGAAATTATCTCATAGATATTAGCTATGAATTTATGTTAAATGTGCGATAGTTTAGATCGTCGTCGTGTAAATTTCACTTCTAATAAAACTATTTATGTATTTTTTGTTTTAACGGGATTTCATTAAATTAGAGATTATTTCCTATTAACCGTCATTGTATATCTGTAAGACGTCTTGGTAGACTGTTGATATTTTATTTTATTGATTTTCTTGCCAGATATTGGGCCAGGTCCGGCGTGACACAACCTTAGAGACCGCCGTAAATATAAAGGCCTACAAACGTACGAAACGACAGGGATTACGAGAAGCGCGAGCTACTGAAAAGTTGGAGAAGCAACAGAAACTTGAAGCTGAGAGGAAGCGCCGACAGAAACATCAAGAGTTCCTACAGACGGTGTTACAACATGGTGAGTGTTGTTAATCTCTCTGTGTGTGTGTCCGGTTCCCAATCGAGTCATGCATAGTAATCGCAGTCGCAATGGCTTTGTTTTTTAAACATGCCCTTTTTTCTGAGGACACCCCCCACGGGTCATCACCTCACCTTTAGCTGCGGAGCTAACGTTGAAGTATCTACTGTCTCAAAACAAACATTATGCGATAGCTGTTACAATCTAAACTATTTTTTTTTCTTTATATTCTTCCTCAGGATAATTTCAGCGAGGAATCTTTATTAATTTCTGTTTGATTAATTTTGTCTTGCTAAAGTTTAGAATGTTCATAAACAAGGTAAAATCGTGAAACGACCAAATGTTGACTGATTTAAATTAATTTTAGCCAAGGACTTCAAAGAGTATCACCGTAATAACATCGCCAAACTGTCGCGTATTAACAAAGCTATCATGAACCATCACGCTAATGCAGAGCGCGAGCAGAAGAAGGAACAAGAACGTATAGAAAAAGAACGTATGAGACGGTAAGAACCTTTAGTAGGCTTTCTATATCGGTTATAATATTAATCTTACATTGTATGTAAGTCTCTAAGAAATAAATAGATGATCAATAGAATGAACTTCTACTAATTTTACTTAGTACGTTTACAATGAAGTTGTTGTGTAACCTATGATAGATCTACTTGAAAGTAATAGTTAGTTAATGGAATAGTTGTATCTATTGCTTGTACCAAGTAAAAACAGTATGTACACTGAAACGATACAACAGATACTGCTACGTGTACTGTATAAAATTTTCAGTGTGTCTTCTATTTATGTGAACGTATAATATTTTTCAAATTTTGATATTACTCTTTTGTTCAGTTTGATGGCAGAAGACGAGGAGGGCTACCGCAAGCTTATCGATCAAAAGAAAGACAAACGTTTGGCGTTCCTCCTGTCTCAGACAGACGAGTACATCGCCAGTCTCACGGAGATGGTCAAACAACACAAACAGGAACAACGCAAAAAACAACAAGAGGAAGAGCGCAGAAAAAGGGTTTGTTTACATAATTACAATTTTATAACGGGATTGTTCGTGCACGCCTAAATAATTAAAATACATTTTTATCAGCTCCTAAATAACTTGTCATTACAATTTTACCTCTCTTAAACAGAAATCGCGGAAGAGGAAGCTGCTAGAAGGTGGAGAAATCGACGCTTTGGATGACAGCTCTCAAACATCAGACTCCAGGGTAGGCGTTATGGATCCGAAAACAGGCGAGGTTAGTTACTGCCTATCATTAGAGTATCTTTTATAAATGCCGTTTATCAGAACTCATTTTCTAATTGTATTTTCTAGATATTAAAAGGAGAAGACGCGCCACTATTGTCTCAGCTTAAAGACTGGATGGAGACCCATCCTGGTTGGGAAGTATTGTCAGATTCTGAAGATTCTGGTGATGATAGCCAGGATGATGATGGTAAGTTAGAAACTTTTCGGTGCTAATATTTTTTCTAAACACTATACATGTCCTGTTTCCAAGGATTATATAATATATAATAGTTATTAATAATTTGAATGACATATTTGATGTGTAAATCTGCAATTAATCACGAATATTTTTATATGGTACAATACCTTTATTTGTTTATCCTAACTTTCGATCACATCGCACCGGATTTGACTGATGTCACTATATTATTGTTTTACAGAAAAGAAAAGGGATAAAAATAGAGACGAGAGAAGCATAAGGGACAAAACGGAAGAAGAAAAGGCACGGGACATGATCAAAAAGGCAAAGGTTGAAGACGACGAGTATAAAACGGAAGAACAAACCTATTACAGGTAATATTATATATCATGGTCATGAACCTTTGTGAAATAAGTTCGTCCATAATAAACTTTTTTCACTGTCTTTTACAATACTTATGTGCTCTTATTTTCTAGTATTGCTCACACGGTCCACGAATCTGTTACGGAACAGGCTAGCATTCTTGTCAATGGAAAATTAAAAGAATATCAAATAAAGGTTAGTACACATATGTATGTATAATGTACATATGTATACGAGAAGCGATCAAAAAGTTTCCGGTAATGTTATAAATACCACAAGAACTATACAAACAAATATTTTATTTTTCAACATAATCTCCTACTTCAATACATTTGGAATATCTCTCTTCAAGCTGTCGTATTCCGGCTAAAAAAGGTTGTTCCAAAAATCTCAAAAAACACCGCCAGTCATGATATCTCCATTGATCTCGAATTTGGTGCCTCAGATGTGCTCTTTTAACTTAGGGATCAAGTATAAATCGCAACGAGCGAGGTCTGGTGAATATAGTGGATGTTCCATCAATTGAAACCCTGCATTCTTAATCATGCGTTATCATATTGAAACAGCACGTAACTTTCCGTGTCGTTTTATCTTTATTTCCTCATTTTTGCATCAATGTTACATAATAAAGACCGGTAATTACTGCTCCTTGTATCCCATTTTTCATCTACGGTTACGAATCGTTGGCAGAAATTAGGCAGGCTGTATCTGCTTTAAAAATTACTACATTTATCTTGGAAATCTCTGATCGCTTTCCTTCAGCTCCTCCGTCAACATTCGTGGAACCCACCGCGCTGAGACCTTTCTGAAGTTTAAATAGTCAGAAAGTATTAGTTGAACACTCCCAAAAGAAATCTTTAGACTCTCACCTATGTAATGAATGGTTACACACGTCTCTTTAAGTATTGATGCCTCGACTTTTTTAACATTTTCTACGGTAACAGGTGTGGATGGTCTTCCAGGACGATCTGCATCTTTTCAGCTTGTTCTCCCGTTTAAATTCCGAACACCAAAATTGAACGATGGAATATGATGGAGTATTTTCTTCTAAAGTACAATTTCATTAAAAATGTCTTTGGTTGAGATTTTTTTAAGTACGAAGTATTTTATCGTATTTCAGATTTTACCGTTCTTGGCTCAGAGCGTCAATTCACAGATTTAAAAAAAATATTGTCAAGCAAAGACAGCAATTACAATGTTGCACTTTACCGTGACAAATACCAAAGAACGTCCAATGACATAAAAAGTAAATAAACATTAAATAATAATTTCAAATATCGAATACCGGAAACTTTTGGATAATAACTCGTATGTTTAAAATTATAATTGGTTCATAAAAAATACTGATAGAGATGTAACAACATTAACATCTTTAATTTTTTAGGGTCTGGAATGGTTGGTTTCACTATTCAACAACAACTTAAATGGCATTCTGGCAGATGAGATGGGTCTCGGTAAAACCATCCAAACAATTGCATTGGTCACCTATCTCATGGAAAAGAAGAAAGTTAACGGACCATTTCTTATTATAGTGCCCCTCAGGTAATGATGATAATTTGATTACTTACTGTGCCTATATGTATGTAAATATCTCATGATTGTATTCTTTTAGTCCGGTCAATTGGGACCCAAAAATAGAAGTGAAGTTACAATAATTCGCAGCCAGCTGAAAATTTTTAGGATTGTTCAAAACACCATTAAAAATGAAATTTAAAAAGTCTTCATCGAACCAACATCTGGAAAAGATACAAGTAAAAATATCTTCATCTTCTGATATATTATTTAATCAATCTATGAAAATTTCTACCAGTCAACAAAAATTTCTTGCAAATACAACAAATCTCGGTTCATTTCAATTTTGAAAGAAATATTTACTGCTCAAAATATAATGTATTGATAATTGAAACAGCAATACAGCAATTCAATTTAACAAATACAACAATTATTGTGGGTGAAAAACTTTTTTTTTTTTATATGTGGAAAAGCTGTAATATATTCATAGAAAGGTTTATCTACTTTTGCAATGTGTTAAAATCATGTAATAATTTGAAGTATTAAGTAACGGAATTTGCTTTCTTGCTCCTTAAGCTTAGATAAGTTTCGATATAAAAAACAAGTGCAGTTAGCTTGTCTTCCACCAACCTCAGTGGCTGCTCATCAATATTCTTTTTTGGGTATATTACCAAGTGTGGCTTGGTCATCAGCTATACCTAAAAGACTGGGGTTGAAAGTTGATCAACAGTACATTAGAACCAGTTCAAACTTTACTCCCACCTGCGCCTGAAAAACTGCTAAACACAATTTTTTGCAACTGTAAAAAAGGATTTAGTGCTAAATGTGGTTCCAAAAAAATACTGTTTTGTTCTGTAGCATGTACAAATTGTCAAGACCGGTCGTGCTACAATGTTGAATCACCAACAATTTAGGATTCATTTGATACTAACGAGGAGACATGCGAACGTGTCATTATTGGGTCAATATACTTGCACCTAGGATGATGAAGAAGAACAAAGAGAAGAGGAAGTATTAGAGAATTATGAAAAATTTCCCTATTTTATTTAATATGCTTTTATCATTTTCAACCCTTGCCAATATCTTTAATTATTCAATAGTTTCAAATTAAACAGAATCGCAACAGATCCGTGAAATAGGCATAAACTACCTTAAAGGTGGCGTAGAAACGTGTGCATATTATGAAGATTATAACTCTTTCAACTTTTTGAATAGTTATATCTCAAAAACAGTGGCTCTAAGGAAAAAAGTATTTAGATATTTTTTTATAGATATTTAATCTGATCTACAATTTTTTTCTAGGCTAATTTTATGATATAACTACTGTTTTGCAGAAAATCGCGGAAAAACCATTTTTGTGACCTTTGTTGACCCCGAGTAAATTTTTTTCCAGGTGTCGGATCGATGAGGACTTTTTAGATTTCATTTAAAATGGAGTTTTGAACAATTCTACCAATTTTCAGCTGGTTGCGAATTTTTGTACCCTTGGATGTCTAAATTGACCGGACTATTTAGTGATCATCTATTACATGATAAACAAATGCATAAATGATCCAACAGGTCGATCGAAAGAATAAAATTTTCCTAGACCGTTTTATCTTATCACAAAATTTAAGCAGTAGCTACTATACATGTTATGTTCAGAGAGTGAGAATTAAAAAAGTGAGGTTCTGCAAACTGAGGGCTCATATCAGATGATACGTAATATAAATAATTAATGTAAAATCATTGCAAGTAGGTATAATTACTACTATACAGTGAACTTTTTGTTTTATTAAAATAATCAGCATTTTTTAAATTGGGTTAGACCATTGGCTGAGGGTACACCATTTTGGACATTGCCGCACATCCCGGTTCACCACTCCTTTGACATCTGACGCTCATTTCCATTACTAGCTTTCTGTAGAGTATCGACTAAACATCATATTTTTCAACCTGAATCCGAAATCAACACTGTCTCCCGTAATATTTCGGTGCATTGCAGTAATTAATATTGTGTTTTCAGCACATTATCTAACTGGGTGCTGGAGTTTGAGAAGTGGGCGCCCACAGTGACAGTGGTGTCGTACAAAGGGTCTCCTCAATCCCGACGTTCGGTGCAGACGCAAATGCGCTCCACTAAATTCAACGTATTGCTAACCACATATGAGTATGTAATCAAGGATAAAGCTGTGCTGGCTAAGGTTAGTGAGACATAGATAACTTATTTGTACGCTGTTCTCACTCTGATAGTACACATAATTTACTCACATTAGATTACTAGTTAGCATTATTCTTTTATTGCTATTGCACTTTTCTTTGTTGAAACTGATGTTTAAAAAGTATGTCACTTCCAGTTGAAGAACTTGTATATGTTACCTGCATATGATATTTAATCTGCGAATCTATGTCTGCGAATCACTCGGGTGTAGTAATTTTTATTGTTATATTTCTTGTAGGTGCAATGGAAATACATGATCATCGACGAGGGGCATCGCATGAAGAACCACCACTGCAAACTGACCCAAGTTCTTAACACCCACTACATCGCACCGCACCGATTGTTGCTGACGGGTACTCCGCTGCAGAACAAGTTGCCGGAACTGTGGGCTTTGCTGAATTTCCTATTGCCGTCTATATTCAAGAGTTGTTCTACTTTCGAGCAATGGTTTAATGCTCCGTTTGCTACAACAGGAGAAAAGGTTAGATTACTTTTTATAAAGCAAATAAGAAATTAATGATTCAGCATTTTTCGCTAAAATAAAAATACTTAATAGTATTGTTATGTTGACTAATGTATTTCTAAATTCCGTTTACACAAACATATTATATGAAATGGGCCTATAAATACTAAGTCTGTCTTAAAATTTAAAACGATTGTTATAAATAGTATTTTCACCGATTACTATAATAAACAGGTGGAGCTCAACGAAGAAGAAACTATTCTCATTATCCGTCGTCTGCACAAAGTTCTACGTCCATTCTTGCTACGAAGATTAAAGAAGGAAGTAGAAAGCCAATTGCCGGACAAGGTCGAATACATTATCAAGTGTGAGATGAGTGGTCTACAGCGTGTACTATACAAGTAAGTTTAAACTATGTTTGTATAAATACACTACTATCGCTCGTCACATGGGCCCGTGGCACTATCTCAAATCTCTTAAGTGTGTTCGTAGCTGTTCAGCTTTGGATTAGCTTAAGCTGTTGCTTTTACTCCGGAATCCTTATACAGGTTAAGCAATATCCTTTCCTTCCCTTTCCTATACTCCAAATTATCCCACATAATTCCCAAAAGTGCCTGGTTGACGGCAAAAGGCTGGACGGCTGGCTTTGGCAAGCGTCTTAACCACTTAATTGATTTGGAGAGATTTGGATCGCCTAATAGAGACGCTGTCATGCGGTATAGATTTCTACATGACGTCAGCCAAAAAATACAGATGTTAAAGTTAGTAACCCGACCACTTTCTATTTAATATTAGATTCTTATTTTAAAAATCTTAGTAATGTTACTTAAAAAATGCCAGTTTGGTTAAATACAATGCCAGATGATGGATGTCTTACATTCGTGTGTTACTATTTGTTCTGTATCTCTATATTTCGAAAAATATCTACTTCGAAACACTGAATAATCTTCCTTGCTTCATATCGCCATTCAGATTCCGCATTTGGACATTTTAATACAATGTTAAATAAAATATTTAAAACCTGTTTGGAAGTGACTTAATCTGGGAATAGTCCAGATGGCTTTGATTTAGAAAGCTTTAAATTTACCTAATCTGCTGTAAATGTTTTATATATAACCTGGTAAAGTATACCTTATATTTTCCTAGGCACATGCAGTCCAAGGGGGTGCTGTTAACAGATGGATCAGAGAAAGGCAACAAGGGCAAGGGCGGTGCCAAAGCTCTCATGAACACTATCGTGCAACTTCGTAAGCTGTGCAACCACCCCTTCATGTTCCAGCATATTGAGGAGAAGTTCTGTGACCACGTGGGTTCCGGCGGCACTGTCGTCAGTGGGTAAGTATTCATATATGTCACTATATTATATCATAAAGAAATCTTTAAGTTTAATTTTTATCTATGGGACTATGCCATGCCACCAGAATAATAAACATTAACCTTTACAAACCTTAACTGGCAAACCAGCTCCACTTTTCTTAATAATAAACAGGCATTTCAAAGATTCATTGTAAGCTTATACTGAATCGTGTTACGTATTTATTGTACACTAGTTGTTGCCCGCGACTTCGTTTGCGTGGTATTTAACAAAAAAGTTATTGTTCAGTTCAGTTTTCAATTTTTTCCTATTTTTTTTCTAAAATAAAAGTAGTCTAAGTTAATCCTTGTTACATCAGCTATCTGCCAGTGAAAGTCCCGTCAAAATCGGTCCAGCCAGAGCGGAGCCAGCGGTCAGAGATTAGCCGGAACAAACAGACAGACAGAAAAAATAAAAAAAAACGTTTTGGTATATGTACCGTGTATACGTCCATATGCACTTAGTAGAAAGCGGTTATTTTAATATTACAAACAGACACTCCAATTTTATTTATTTGTATAGATTATTAAAAGTAATAGCTAACTGTAATACGCTAACGGATTTAAGACTCGATAAATAGTCGACAATAAAAAAATACTAATTATAAAGATTGAGTTCTGAAACGATTACCCAAATCTAGTTAGCTGGTTTGAGTGTGTGTTCACGTCTTAAAAATATTCTTCCCCTCTATGAAAATGTATTTACAAATACATTTACATGATACCAGCACATCAGTAGACCTGGTCGTAGATAAGTCATGGTTGCGAAATATCCGTGTATCAACGGGTATAAAGAGTGCGGCCGAAACTTTTCACCTTGCTACAGAAAAGGCCAAATATGCAGAGCTGACTGCTAACCTTCAGTTATTGGAGAGACACTAAATGAAGAACAAGGAACACATCAGCCTTAACTATCTTGATCAAAGGTTTTCAATCGCATCGGTTTTTTTAAATAATTAATGATGCAGTGTGTTATAGCGTTGATATCCTCACCTCGTAAAATTGTTAAGCTCTACTATAAATGGATGTGTCTTTGATTTGCAATCATAAATAATCCAATCCTCTAAAACAAATAGTATGTTATATACACTTCTCATCAAAAAAACCGAAACAGTACTGCAAGTACTATTTAAGCAGCAGCACAATTGTACCACAATTCCAAATTTGAATTTATATTATCGAATTTTCATATAATAAATGATTGTAAAGATTGTGTATCAATGTGTATTCCGTCTGAATTTCTGCATTTAATCACATTTTTTTGCAAAAAATATAGTTTTTTGAATAGCGATAACTAAGTAGTTAACTAAGCTCTGTGACATCCTAGCAAACAGATTTTTTCCTAATAAATATGGATTCCTCGCCCACGGAAGCTGCCCAATTCGTGGCGTAGCTGGATTCAGGGTATAGTCAGCGTGTTGTGGCTGCTCGATTGTATCATAGCCTCTCTGATGTCAATAGAGTGTATCGGCGTTATTGGAAAACTGGTATGTTTACTCACTATCCAGGATCTGGTAGATATCGAGTTACATCTTTGCAAGATGACGGAAACATTGCGTCAGTTTCTCTAAAAAATTGACAATTTGGCCTGAAACTTCATAAACCAGGTATTGGTTCAAAATTTACCTTAGACCACCGAAAAGCGGGCCATACCTTCAATGGAGCAAAGTTCTCTTTTCTGATGAGAGTAAGATCATGCTGTATGGTAACGACGGAAGAAAGAAGGTGTATCGAAGAGAGAGAGAGAGCGTTTCACAAGTTGCTACATTGAAGAAAGAAACAGTTACGGTGGCGGTTCATGAACGGTTTTTAGAGGCATAAGCGCCGATGGAAAAACCGAACTTGCTTTGTCTGGACCTCGCTTACCCTCATTAAATGGATCACGTTACATCGAAGTGTTTTTGGGTATACGCACATTTTATTGGCGAAAAGTTAATTTTTATGCAGGACAATGCCAGGACTGAAATCGCAGGCATTGACCTCGCACCTGAGCGATGTCGGTATTACGGTTATGGGTTGGCCAGCAAGAATCCCGGATATGAATCCCATAGAAAACATATGAGATGAGCTAAAGACACGAGTCAGAGTGAGAGATCCTGGTCCGGCTTAAAACAGCTATACAAGAAGAGTGGGATTACATCTGACAATCCAAGATTGTGTTTCTTATCCTTTCCATAAGAAACCCCATAGAAGCAGTCATTAGGGCCCGGGGAGGAAATACGAGATACTGAATAAACTTTTTTTAAACCTTTTTGTTTTACGTCCTTGTTTCTATAACATTTTACAAATTCTTCTTAAAGGGTAAAGCCATACCTGTTGAACAAAACACAGTAACTAAATAAATTTAATTTGAAATAGAAAAAATATTATTCGTTGAACTACACCTTATAATATCCGCAATTAACTGGCATTATTATTATTTTTTGTTAAATGTAAAAAAATACATAAAACTCATATATAAATCAAATTTCAGAAGTGTTTCAACTTTTTGATGTGAAGTGTATATTTTGCTCGCTGCATCGATATTAGTTTAGAGATAGTTAAAGATTCAAGAATTACATAATGATTAACATGACTTTTCACAGGCCGGACTTGTACAGAGTATCTGGTAAATTTGAGATACTAGACCGCATCTTGCCGAAACTAAAGCAAACGGGCCATAGAGTCCTAGTTTTCTGTCAAATGACCCAGTGTATGACGATCATTGAAGACTATCTCTCCTGGAGGGGTTTCCAATATTTGAGGTAAGTGGAATCTCCTATGTACATATTAGACAACACATATTTTTATCTATTAGAAACAAAGAATATCGTTAGCTATCTAGAGATCAGTAGATTCTGGTAATTAGTACATTATTTTATTAAAAAACCATCTATAGATTTTGAACTGTTATAATCATATGAAAAAGACTAATATACATTTCAGGAGCTTTGATGCATCTTGTAATCCATAATCTGAATAAAATCATATTACCGTTTTGTTTTTTCAGTTATAATCTAATTTCGATTTATTTATTATCTTTATATCTGTTATATATATTTTAATGTATTTTACCTTTAATTTGCTTGATTGTACCTGCTCAGTGTTGCACTATAATTTTGTAGATATGAATGAAATAAATACCTATAGCTTTTGTTTTTTTTTTAATAATGTAATTATCTATACAGATTGGACGGTATGACGAAAGCTGAAGACCGTGGGGAGCTGCTGAAGAAATTCAATGAGACGGGGTCGGAGTACTTTATTTTCCTGCTATCGACACGCGCCGGAGGTCTAGGCCTCAACTTGCAAAGCGCAGATACTGTCGTCATATTCGATTCTGATTGGAATCCGCATCAGGTGAACAATAGTTGGCACTTGTTGTCAAATCTTTCTCAATCCACCCCATGTCTTCCCATGGGTGTGGTAAAGGGTGACTGAGGGATCAAGCTGTTATCTATTACAGTACACAGTGCCAGTCATGCAGTGCCCGGATGACGACATAGGCTTGCCTTCTATTACGTAAGGTGGACTAAATGATAGTTATCATAAAGTGTGCGCATGAGACGCCTCAAAATAAGCGTGAGTTTATGTAACTTAAAACCTGTCTTAAATATATAGTAAATTCATAAAAACACTTGTGAAAATGTTGTATCATTAAATAATTTGTGTATTAAAGGATCTACAAGCGCAAGATCGTGCGCATCGTATCGGCCAACGAAACGAAGTTCGCGTTCTGCGACTCATGACGGTCAACTCTGTGGAAGAAAGAATCCTCGCGGCAGCTAGGTATGTTTAAAGCAAATTGTTCAAACTCCAACAAAATTAAAAAATATATTCAAAACCCTGCCACCTAAAACCTTTCTTGTCAATTTCTATCTTTGCAGGTATAAGTTAAATATGGACGAAAAAGTTATCCAGGCTGGTATGTTCGATCAAAAGTCTACGGGCTCTGAACGCCAACAATTCCTTCAGAGCATTCTGCATCAAGACGGAGACGATGAAGAGGTTTGTTTCCGTTTAGTCATTCAACAGTATACATACATTACTTTCTGTCACATAATTGACTGATGTCTAATATTGTTGTGATTTGAATGTTAATAGGAAGAGAACGAGGTTCCAGACGATGACCTTATCAACGAGATGATAGCCCGTTCGGAGGAAGAACTAGAGATATTCAAACAGATCGACATAGAACGGAAGAAAACAGAGACTCAATCACGACTTATCGAAGAGTCCGAGTTACCGGATTGGCTTGTCAAAGAAGATGATGAAGTTGTTTGCAATAAAGTAAATGAAAAAATATTTACGATTTAGTATTTTAACTGATACGTTCTTAACACTTTTAATTTTATAGAAATCAGGTAGAACTTTTTAAAAGATTTGAATTTTTTGCTAATATTTAAACAGGGCCAGGGGTGGCATTTAGACGATGACGAAATCCTTGGCCGCGGGTCGCGCCAACGTAAAGAGGTTGACTACACAGACTCACTCACTGAGAAAGAGTGGCTCAAAGCGATTGATGATGAGTTTGAAGAAGAAGAAGAGGAAGATGATGATGATGAAGTGCTCGATAAGAAGCGCAAAAAGGGACGCAAGCGACGGTGAGACATATGCTTTGATTATATTCTCGTAATTATTACTAACTAACAATCAACTTCATGAAATTGATTCCTTAAGAGAGATGCTATTGTTCAATTTATATTTATTATGCAATATTTTTAACAGACGTCAAGACGACTCCGATGAAGAAGAGGTAGCTAGTTCATCCAAAAAGAAAAGTAAAACTGAGATCAATCAACTAAAGAAATGTTTGAAAAATATAATGAAGAAAGTTATTGATTATTCAGATGAGTAAGTAATAAGTAACTCGTTGTTATGATAGGAAATATATGTCTAAGAGCAATGTTTTGTTGGTCTGCTTGACATAAACCTAATGTTGTAGGGGTGGTCGCGTGCTGTCCGAGCCGTTCATGAAGCTGCCTTCGCGCCGCGAGTTACCTGACTATTATGACGTCATCAAGAAACCATTAGATATCAAAAAAATTATGAATAGAATTGAAGACGGCAAGGTATTTTAACAATGTTTTAAAATAATTTGGAAAGTTAACTAGGCAAAATAATGCTCTAATGCTGCATGGATGTGCTGAAAATTTGAAGCTCACTCACTCTCACTCAGTTAATTCACGGTTCATTGTACTAAGCTATCGAGTAATAGATGGGCAACTAGTCTATACAAACATTTAAATCCTTATTTACTAGGACTGACAGCAATTAATAATTTCTTAAAAGGATAATACGCTGTCTGATTACCCTCTATATATATGTCTTCTTGCTTGTTTTGAAATTAACCAACTTATTCCTTGTTATTATACAGTATCAGGATATTTCGGACCTCGAGCGCGATTTCTTCACACTCTGTGCAAACGCTCAGACTTATAACGAAGAGGCATCATTGATCTATAAAGATTCTGTGCGCCTGCGCAATGTCTTCATAGAAATCCGCCGCCGGTATGAGAGCGGACAAAATTCGGATGAATCAGATGATAATGAGAAAGGTTTGTAAAAACTCATCTTCACTCATTTTTAGTGATAGATTTTATATACAAATTGTAGACATATTTTTTTTCAAATTTTAATTATAATATATGTATGTGCCATTCTGTTCTATAACTTGTTGCGATGACTGTCAAGTTACCGTGGGTTTGGATAGCATGTGTGTCTTGAAAGTTATCGAATATTTTGTGTTTTCCTGATTATTGAGTCGAATTTGTGTCTTCTTGTGTGTGTATGTGTATTGTTTACTAACTGGTATAAGGTAGTGTACCGTTTATTATTATATATATCAACTCATATGTACACATTCCTGAAAAATGGATAAGACGAAACCCCCCGATCCTCCTGATGATTCTTCTCCTCTAACCCATACTTTCTCCTTGCCTCCTGTTTTCTCTAATACACCACTCAACCCTTCAAACCCTTTAACGCAATTCGCAGATGTAGTTTGTGATACCAATGACGCTCTAGCGCGAAAACGCCCTGTGGAAGAGGAAATCCCTGCCAGTCCAACTAAACAAGCTAAAAGCCAGATTGCTCTTGAATACTATACTATAGACGATAAGACACCATTCGTCGTCCATGTTTCGCGGATAGAACTAAACCCAACTGGGGCACTACTCTTCACCCTGTTACATTAGGTATTTTTTTGCGTAAATACAATATTAGTAATATTGTCTTAGATGGCATCAAAGGAATTGGGCGTAATCGAGTATCTATCGAGTTTACGACCCCGCAAGATGCTAACTCCTTTCTAAACAATCCAATCCTACCCAAAAATAAGTTTGTTACTTTTATCCCATCCTTTAATGTCACACGAATGGGCGTTGTTAGCGGGGTGCCAGTGGACATAACTGAGGAAGACGCTTTAAATGACATATCTGAACCCTCAGGATGTGGTCACATCCTTAAAATTCGACGGATTAATCGCAGAGTCTTAACAGATGGAGTTACTCATTGGAAACCTACCGAAACTTGCATCTTAACATTTGATGGCCAGACCCTCCCAAAGCGAGTGTTTTGCTGCTACACATCACTTCCTGTACAACAGTACATATACCCAACAATACAATGTCGTAAATGCTGTAGATTTGGTCATGTGGAAGCAATCTGTCGGTCCAAACCGCGTTGCTTTAAGTGTGGTCTTGATCATGCAGGTAATGATTGTTCTGTAACTATAGCAGATGCTTGCTGTGTTGTTTACTCTGGCAATCACTTTGCTAACAGCAGGGATTGTACTGAGTATGGAAGGCAACGGGCAATTAAGGCCTCCATGGCTGAAAAAGCTATTTCCTATACAGAAGGTAGTAGGATTGTACCTGTTATATCTCGTAATTATGCTAATGCTGTTAAAAGCCAATCAAATGAATCATACCGCAAAACCATATTTCTAAAGTCCAAGTCCCATATCCCTCTCTCCCCTTCATATGATAGAACTGCACACAGCAACATAACTAGCACTCCCCCTTCTACACAGCCAAATGGCTGTAGTCTCTCTAATCCCAGTCTCCAATCCTTATCCACTTTATTAACATCTCCCATTATTGAACTGATTATTCAAGTTATAAAATCATTTATATCTTCTAACACCCCTAATTCACCGTCCAACGTTGCTGAAAACATTATAAAACTGCTTATTAACTTTAAAAATTAATAAGCAGTTTTATAATGCTAGCTAGCTAATGACTTTTCTTCAGTGGAATGTGAGGAGCGTGTTTCACAAGAAGCATGACCTCACATTCCTTCTGAATAAATACACACCTGTAGCTTGTACTATCACAGAGACATGGTTACAGCCATGTCTTAACTTCTGTGTGCCACACGTTTAACACCCATAGATGTGACAGACAGGAGGGATATGGGGGGTCGGCTCTGTTAATTAATAATAGAGTTGCTCAATCTCCTATTCCCTCTCCTCCTCCTATAGATGACATAAACATGGTTGCCTACAAGGTTGAAGGTATAACAAGCATTTCCATCTGTATTGCCCACCCTCATAACAATCTTTTACAAGTACTGAGGAACATATTCCAGAACATTAAGGGTCCAGTACTAGTGATGGGTGATTTTAATGGTCACTACTATAGGTAAGGTAAGGTTTGCGGTAGGTAATATAGGGGATCTCAGCGCTGTGACGCATTTGGGGAAGGCCTAGTGGGAATCATAGATGACCTAAACCTTGTTGTTCTTAATAATGGCTGCCCTACCTGGTCAGTTTAAAAACTTTCTGCTCTGCAAACCTAGCCTCTGCCGCCCAATGGTATTGCTCAGACCTGTCACATGGAAGTGACCATTATCCTATAATTGTATCTTTTTCAGGCAAATCTGTCTTAGAGAAAAGCTCGCCTCCACTGTTTAAATTTAATTTATCTAACCCAGACTGGTCCAAGTACACGCAATTGCTGGAGGATAGGGTTGACAATCTTTAAAACTCTCAAAATTTTAGCTCATCTGATCAATGCCATGTACAGAATTGTCTGTGCAATCTGTCTGAGCTCTCAAGGAAAGGAAGGACGCGGAGAAAAGATACAATAGGAACATGACTACCTATAATTTACTAGCTTATAAACATGTGTTGGCAAAATGTAAAAGGTTACTGAGGCAAAAAAAAAGAGCAGGTTGGGTCAAATTCTGTTCATCTTTATCTCCATCTACTCCTTCATCAATTGTTTGGAAAAGCATTAATAGGTTTAGATCAGGATGCATTCCTAAAACCTCATAACCTATCATGTATAAGACAGCTGAAATGTTTTTTAATAAAATTGCTCCCCCTTATGTCCCTTCTATAGAAGAGTGTAATTATTTCCCAGAGAATGCTATGATGGAAACAGGAGACTCAATAGTCTCCCTTCAGGAACTAGACATGGTGCTTGATCATGTCCAGGACTCAGCTCCCGGTATTGATGGAATATCTTACTCTTTCATCTCTCATTTTGGCGTTAAAGCCAGGGACTACTTGCTAAACATCTTTAATTACTGCTATATTAACAGTTGGGTCCCCAATCAGTGGAAGCTACAGATCATCATCCCAATCCTGAAGCCAGGTAAAAATTCAGATGACCCTAATGGATACAGACCTATAGCTTTATCATGTTATTCAAAAAATTTTCGAACATTTACTCGTAAATCGGTTGGAATGGATTGTTTTTTTTTTTTTTTTATTCGTAAGCCTACCATAATGACTCCACTTTGCCTGATGGTAAGCAATAAATGGAGTCCAAGAGTGGTGGTCACCATCCTCATTGCATGTCTAGTCAATGCAGCATGGTGACCCACACTATGGCGGCCTGGTGAGATGCTTTTTCACGCCCCGCTTAAAAGACCCGGGATCAAATTGGGAAGGAAACACGTGCGCTGGTAGGGAATTCCAGGCTTTCACTGATTGACACAGGAAAGAAGAGCCAAACCGTTTCGTTCGGGATCGCATATCTTCGACTCGCAAACGGTGACTCCTCAGGCCAGCACGTGTAGTCCTGTAGAGGAAGGGAGAAGGTGGGACCAATTGGAAGAGCTCGTCAGAACACTCCCCGTGATGTAGGCGATAGAGAACTGCCATAGAGGCGACATCTCTTCGCAACTGCAGGGGCTCAAGAGACTGGGTGACCTCAGGACAGTCTATAATACGGACTGCGCGTCGCTGCAACCGATCGAGAGCGTCAAGCAGATACTGCGCATAGCTATCCCAAAGATGAGAGCAGTACTCCACGCAGGAGCGAACCTGGGTCTTATATAAAAGACACAGATGCTCGGGCGAGAAGAACCGTCTCACCTTGTTCAATACACCGAGCTTCCGCGAGGCCGCCTTAGTGACGCTCTCGATGTAATCACGCGGATTGAGATCCCGACAGATGTCCATACCCAGTATACTAAGCCTATCCTGTAGTGGCAGTTGAGTGTTCTGAAGAGTAGGAAGGGGAAGGAATGGAGACTTTTTGTTTGAAAACGCGCACGCCTGTGTTTTCTTGGCGCTGAACTCGACCAGATTCTCACAACCCCATTGAGAGATGCGGCTCAGGACCCGGTCGAGCTCAGCAACAAGCTCCTGTCGTTTACCCTCAACGTTTGCTAGCTTGGCAGCAGGATGTCCAAAGTATCGCCCGTGTACTGTGCTGTCATCTGCATAACAATGTATGTTGCCAAGAGCCAACATATCATTGATATGCAGAAGGAACAGCGTGGGCGATAGGACGGAGCCCTGAGGTACACCAGCCACCTCCTGGAAGTCAGAGGCCGCGCCGTCACAGAGAACCCTAATGCGGCGCTTGTGGAGGAAGGCAGCAACCCAGTTGCATAGCTGAGATGGCAGACCAAATGCAGGAAGTTTGGAGAGAAGCGAGCGATGCCAGACCCTATCGAAGGCCTTTGCAATGTCGAGGCTGATGGCCAAGGACTCCCCATGCCTATCCATAGCCTCACCCCAAAGGTGTGTGACGTACGCTAGAAGATCACCCGTGGATCGGTTCGGCCTAAAACCATATTGCCGATCATTTAACAAGGAATGATCCTCTAGGTGGCGGATTAATTGGGTGTTGATTATCCGCTCGAGCACCTTACAGAGTATGGAGGTGACGGCTATAGGACGGTAATTAGCTGGATCGGAGCGGTCGCCTTTTTTGGGAATGGGTTGGACGTTCGCCTCTCTCCAGGCCTCCGGAACAATTCCCGAGGAATAGGACAGGCGATACAGGCGCGTCAGTACAGGAGACAACTCTGGTGCACAGTTTTTAAGAACCACCGCCGGAATACCGTCGGGTCCACTGGCTTTCCGAACATCGAGTGACCGAAGCTCCGCAAGTGGGATAATTCTGCTGGAACAGCCTTTAATGCCATGGTCAGTATAAAATGGCGTGATTTCCAAAGATTCTATACTGATGCTTCAAAACTGTCACAGGAGGATGACACAGGTGCAGCAGTATATTACCAAAATTCTAGAATAATTTTAAAATTCAAATGTCCCAAGGAATCCTCAGTATATACAGGGGAATGTGTAGCAGTACTAGAGGCTTGTAAATATATACAGTCACATAACATCCACAAGGCTGTCATTTTCACTGACTCCCTGAGTTGTCTTAAGGCCCTAGAACAAAACCCCTTCAAGAGCAAACTGCACAGTTCTATTATTTTGGAAATAAAGAAATTGCTCTTCAGCTGTCTCATGAACCAAACAACCCTGGAGTAAGTATGGGTCCCAAGCCACTCTGGCATCAGGGGTAATGAAGTAGCAGACTCTCTGGCAAAAAGCGCCATTTCAGCATCATCTACAGACCTCAGGCACTATAGTCACCAAAGCTATGACCTACTTTCATTACCTAAAAAACTGTTGTTGTCTTCTTGGCAGTCTCAGTGGACTGAATCTAGTAAGAAAAAGGCAGGTACTACCATACGATACAACCAAAAATTACTCCAAAACCCTGGTTTTATGAACACAAAAAAATCGCAAAAACTGTTATTTCTGTAGTTTCCCGGCTTCGCTTGGGCCATTGTTGTTCTCCAGTGTTTTTGCATAAAATTCGAGTTCGGGACTCCTCTCTATGTGAATGCGGTCTCGACGAGGGTACTTTAGACCATATCTTTTTTAATTGCCCCCGAAATTGTTTTTCTCCTAACCTATATGTTCAATTAGTAAAACTGAACATCCCTCTGCCTATAAACTTTGCTTCCCTTCTAACCCATTTTTCCCGACCTTTACTGTTTATCCTTATGACGTTTATCCGTCGCAATAATATCAGAGTATGATTTGATTCTTGTTTGTGTTGGTTATTGTTGATAGGTATACTCCTTTGTGTTTCACATTGTCATTGTGTTTACATGTGTATATGCATGTATTGTGTGTGGCGTAGTGGGTCATGTAGTATTTGTAATGTCTGTTTCAGTGTACTAACCGTAAAACAAGAAATGCAACAAGGCTGAGTTTACAAAATTTCACTGTCCAATCTCTTTCGAATAACCCACACACCAGCGCACGACTGACTTTGGCAGAATTGTCGACATCGGCATCCTTGCCATAAAGAAGAAAAAAAAAAGAACTTGTTGCGATCTTGTAGGTAGTGACATAATTCCGTCGCGAAAGAAATGTAACAAGTAGTTTTGTCGGTCCTCTCTAGATGTTAACCTAACACTACCCAAAGAATTCTGAAAAGGCCGTAACAGGTGAAAATCTTAGGGTGCAAGGTCAGCACTATATGGTGGATGCATTAACACTTACCAACTCTCAAATATGGACGAATATTTGAGATTATGATAATATGCTTTAAATTTTTGCTTAGTGGCCAAAGGTTTGTGTCTGATGAAATTATGATGAAAGACCACTCATTTTCTTCACACTTCATCATTACATGACATCAAAATGCCCGGCCTGAAAACGCTTGAACCAACTTTGTGCTACCCTTACTGACACTGCACTAGGTGTGTGTAAAACTTGAGAATGTACCTTGTAAAAGTTAAGACTGTACCTATCGAACTTCTTCGTTAGATCCAATAATTTTGGCAGACATAAAAACAATTAAAAAATTGTGTGAGCTTTTTATTTTATTATATATATTAAAACCAGCCAAATACAAACACTACAACCAAAGAGAAATTTTACTTCAATTTTATACATACAAAATAGTAAAAGACTTTCCCCGACCTGTATTGTCAAAATATGCGGTGAAACGGTTATCTCCCTTTGTGTACCTTCGCCCAGGCTAAGTGATCATGCCTGGTGATGAATATATGTGTGAAGAGCTCCGATTTTTAGATTTTTCCGATTTTTATATACAATCAATTTATAAATAATAATAATAGTTACATATTGAGCTCCGTGTGAGCTCAAAAGTATTATATACAAGCTTATAATTAAAAAAGTTGAGGAAGATCTATTTCTTTACAGATGAAGATGATTCAGACGGGGAGTCTAACCGGTCCGTGAAAATGAAAATCAAGTTAAAGGGCAAAACGAAGAGCACGCCATCCAGAAAAAGAAAACAACGTAAATACATCTCTGACGACGAAGATTATGAAGAGGATTAAAATCATAAACTACGCCCTTCTAGTACTAAGCCATATTGACAATTTATTTGTGTTCAAAACCATTTATATCATTTGATAACAATTAACTGAAACAATACTTCTTTATTAACTGACATTAACATTATTAAATTTAAAACCAATATTTTTTTTTGTACGTGTTATTAGCTCTTAGAAGGGATTTAGAATAATGGCAAATGTCTTATTTCTAGTAGTAATATTTTATAGTAATAAGAATGTCTATAAAAATGAAACAAAAAATGGAATATACGAAATATTTTAGAAGCTCAATCATTATTGGATTATTTCTGGACATTATTATTTGTCAACAACATCATTTCAGCTATATATTTTACATATGACCTTTAAATTATTTGACATTTTAAAATCTCATTACAATGTTATTTAGAATGCAAGATTGTAGTATTATAAGATTTTATGTAGGTAAGTGCTTTGGCATCAATAAAAAATAAATTTCTATGTTTATGTTTTATTACAAGTACTTATAGCATCGGTTTTAATAGTTAATTTTACTGTTTTTGTCCCCTTGCATTTGAAATCTGCCCATTTATAGTCCACTCCATGAACAGTTTTCATGTGTTTGTTTAAACTCGGGCTGTAAGAGAATTTTTGACAGCAAGTGGGGCAGGAGAAAGGTTTGTCTCGCGTGTGCACGCGCTGGTGTCGTTGAAGGTTGCTCTGCGTGTAAAATGCGACCTGGCATGTATTACATTTGAAAGATCTGTTGCCTGTATGCCTGAAAATAAAACATACATATATGTTAAGTTTCCGGTAATCGATATTTGAAATTGTTGTTTGCTATATTTTTTTTTGAAAACAAAAGAAAGCAATTACAGTGAACTAAAAACTAAAGAGAAAGCAATTACAGTGAACTAAAAACTACACCGAAGTTACACCATAAAGATTGCTTTCTGTGCTTTACATTATTTTTTAAAATCTGAATCGTCAAGCCCAAATTTAAAAAAATGCAATACGCGCCATGATAAAATCCTTCGTTAAGAACGAAGGATTAAAAGGATTAAAAATGTCTACAAAAGACATTTTTAATGAAATTTCAAATACTTTAGAAGAAAATGCTCCATATTCCATGGTTCAATTTTATTGTGCAAACAAGCTGCAAAGATGCAGATCGTCCTTGAATACCATCCACATCTGTTACCATAGAAAATGTTAAAAAAGTATTCTAATATATAGTCTAAAGATTTATTTTGGCAGTGTTCAGTTAATACTTTCTGAATATTTAAACTTCAGAAAGGTCTCAGCGCGGGGGTAACACGAATTTATACTTAGATTTTGTATACTTGTTTTCTTGTGGTTTTTATAACATTACCGGAAACTTTTTATAGCTCTTTGTACAAACATGAACCTCTAGTAGGTGATTATATGTATAATAACATCCTAATAGTGTTTTGTTTATATTATTGGAATAATTTTTAGTCAATACCCTAACCATTTATTAAGGCGCAAATATAGGATATGGGATAAGTACGCTGGTCAAGTCTCCAGGTGGATTAATGTTGTTGGAGACGGACTGCGATTAGGCAAATGTCACTTGAGGAAGATTAATGTTTACTGCCCAAGACTGGAGTAGTTGGTGCTCTTTGGCGGAGGCTTTATTCCAGCATTGGACAGCAATAAGCTGATGATGTTAAAGAAGTAGAGCCAAGTGATCTCTAAAATATAAAAATATCTAACTTATATAGTGCAATTTGACTTGTAAACCTGTATATATAACACCTTTAAACAATTTTCAGATAGGTACACCAAAAAGTTCGAGAAGTATGATAGATTTTGTAATTGTGGACGAAAGGCTAAGAAATCAGGTTATGGATACCAGGGTAGAAAACGCTGCGGGGTGTGACCGAATTATAACCGTGATGAGCATCACCACCAAAGCTGGAAAAAATAATTATGAACCAGCTGTACCGCCATTTCAACCTTTGTTCGAGGAAAGGCCGAGTGCCAAGTGATTGGTGCAAGGCTGTAATCGTGTCGTTGTTTAAGGAAAAAGGGTCACAGCAGGATTGCAAAAACTACCGGGGTATCAGCCTCCTAAGCGTGGTAGGAAAATTGTATGCAAAGGTATTAATTGAAAGAAACTGATGAAAGGATATGGGATGTGCAAGCAGGATTTAGAAAAGGAATGGGATGTATGGACCAAGTTTTCTCCTTGCGAGGCATAACCGAAAAGTTTTTGGCGAAAAGTCAAAAAGTTCACGGCGTATTAGTGGATTTGGAGAAAGCCTTCGATCGAGTGGAGAGGGATGAATTGTGGAGGTGTTATATGAGAAGTCCAGTGCTTATGTCAGGGTGAACGGCGCCTACACTGA
The DNA here is from genome assembly GCA_947561695.1 of Tyria jacobaeae. Taxonomy (NCBI): domain Eukaryota; kingdom Metazoa; phylum Arthropoda; class Insecta; order Lepidoptera; family Erebidae; genus Tyria; species Tyria jacobaeae. Next base: position 7,823,061 of record OX387208.1, on the reverse strand, counting down.
TTGGTTTAAGATTGAAAAAGGTCTGGTGTATTGTGATAGGACGGGGATGTGTAGCTTCGCAATGGCTGTTTAACTTATTTATTGATGATTGTGTGAAGGAAATGAAAGGGAAAGAATGTGGCTTCAGAATGAATGGGTTACTCGTCAAATGTCCTATATGCGGATGACCTAGTAATACTTGCGTCATCAGCTAAGGAGTTACAGGAGATCGTAACAACAAAATTGATGTGAGTAAGACGAAAACTATGGTTTTTGAAAGAGGTGAAAATATAACGTTTCTTGAAATTATAATAGGTGGTAAAAAGTGGAACAAGTGGATGAATTTGTATATCTCGGATCAAGGTTTACTAGGTGATATAGAACGAAGAGTGAGCGCCACAGAGTCTTAACGAAGGTTTGCGTGGCTGTGCATAGAGGCGTGTTGATGCCAACACTTATGTATGGGAGCGAAAGTTGGGTATGGCACGAAAGTAGAATGAATGCGGTAGAAATGAGAGCACTGCGGAGTATAGCTGATGTGAAATTGAGTGACAGAGTGAGGAATAGTGTGATGTGGTGTGAAAGAGGATGTAGTGACTAAAATAGAAAAAAAAAGTATAATGTACTGGTTCGGTCATATCGAAAGGATGAATGAAAGAAGATTGTATTTATATGGCAGAGGTAAATGGAGTTGTCAGAAGAGGAAGACCTAATCGAATGTTCTTGGACCAAGTTCAAGACAATCTAAGCAAAGGCCAGGTCAAAAGTACCTTTAACCGACGAGCCTTTATGCAGAATGGAATGAAAGTTGAAGAAGCGAGAAATGTATGTCAGAATCGTAGCAAATGGAAGGAAGTGGTCTGCTAGTGGTTTCCCATAGGGGTACCTATGGGAAAGAGGCGTGATATTATGTATGTATGTATGTATATACACCAAAAAAGTGAAGTTAGAAATATATTTATGTAAGTGTAGGCCAATTTTGGTGGTCACTAGGCTATTTGAGGTGTGATGTTCCAAGTTCCCCGTTCAGGAGAATTATTCTTCTATCTAGCTATTTCAATTCCTGTTTTCCCCTTTGATGAACAGAGATAGCTGAACTGCCTTACTACAATTCCATGTAAATAATTTGCATTACTGCAAATTGTATTGAGCATTCTTAAGGAATTCAGATATTTAATCTAGGCAGGCTGTCACCCCTGAGTTTTTATTGCAGGATATTTATGTCTCCATAACCAAACATGTGTACCAAATTTAATATCAAGGTATTGAGATTTAGCCCAGACTAGTTCTAAATATAAATCATCAACTGTAACAAGGAAAGTGAAAAGCTGTGTATGAAACTCTAACCTTTTAAGATGCATGATGAGATTCTTTTTAGTGTGAGTTTTGTACCCACATAAATGGCATTCAATATTCTGTTCCAAGCTGTGTTTCCTCCTGTGATTTAGTAACTCTGATGATGTTACAAAAGTGTCCCCACAGTCTTCACAGTTATAATTGCGGATGTTGTAATGTCTTTGAATATGAGACTGCAGTGACTGTTTAGACTTTAATGCCTTAAAGCAAACACTACAAGTATACCTACCACTTTCATGAACTCTTAAATGGTTTTTCATAGCAAAAGCATGTTTAAATTGTTTCCCACACAGGGCACAAGTAAAATATGTTGCTGTGCTATGTGTTTTGCGATGAGCTGCAAGACTTGAGGATTGTGTGAAATTTTTTCCACATTCACAAGTATATGGCCTCTGTCCATTATGCCTCCTCATGTGGTTAACTAGAGTCTGACTATGTGGAGTACAGTAAGAACAAGCTGTACAATGATATCTTCTGGCTGCACCATTCCCGGACACATTGCCAATATGTTTCCTATTCTCATGCATAGATGTATAGTGTTTTACAAGTGAAGTTTTGGTCTTTAGTATCTTATTGCACATGTTGCACTTAAAACTACTTTTCGATTTATCAGTTTCTGTAACAATCCCACATATTTTAGTAGAAAAGTTTTTAAGTATGTGATTGACATTTGATTTAGAAAAACTGCCCTCAGTATCAGACTCATCATTATTAATTGAGGTATCAACTGCATTCATTTCTTCTTTGTGTATCTTGCTCTCAACTGCATTACAATATTTTTTTAAACGTTCATCAATTGTCAGACATTTTACTTTTAAGTTGTGAGCGATATATAGTTCTTTTATACAGGTATTGCAGATTGAATTAGGCTTATGATTTACGTAAGATAAGGTAATTTGAAAACAGTCATAAATTTTGTTATGAATATCTTTGGCTTCAGCTTGGTTCGAAAACAGATCTATTTTTCCACTCAAAAAACATAATCTGCACAATCTTTGTATATTAACAACATCGGCCACCAAACCAGCCATTTTATATATCTCATTCAACGTGCTCAGTTATATATAATAATAGTTAATGACTTAATACGACATAAAAATGTATTCTGTACGAAATACTTACTAATAGTCTGAAAGTCACTGTTATACTGGTTTATGGAGTCACACGCGTGTAGATTCAACGCAGAGATTCCGCTAGCAGTGTCGCCAACTGTTTGAAAACTTTCCCCCTAAAACAATTTCAAAAACCACTAAATTCAAAACAAAACTCCCCAACGACGGACCAAGTATTTATTCATTACAATATAAATAAAGAAATAAATAAAAACAATAAATAATTAGTTAATAACAATAGTTATTTAGTATTTTTAAGTATTTTTCTTTAATTTCATCACATTATGAAATGTAATTTCAATTATTATATAATTTATGTCATTTACTTACCAGCATTTCCTTAAAATTTTTAAAAAATACAAATAAAATTTTATCCCTAAAAATATCCCCAAAAAATTTCACCCCCTAAAAAAATCCCTGTATAGATTTTTTCCCCCTAAATTTAGGGGGAAAACCCCGGAGTTGGCATCACTGTCCGCTAGTCTCAAGCATTTAGAGAGAACACAGTTTATAAAAATATAATCACCATGTCGGTCAACTCGTGAATTTCATTCAACCGCTGTCAGTTTACTGAACTTTCAAAGTTAGTAAATAAGCCATTTTTTTTATATAGTTACTATGACTAGTTTTATAGTTAGTTGTTGTTTATGGACCCTCTCTCGCGTGTATTTTTTTATATATGAAGAACATATTATTATTATTTATTTATGGACTCTCTCGCGTGTATATTTAACGCAGAGATTCTGACAATGTCAAGTATTTCTAGAGAAAAAACAGTCTATAAAAATATGATCGCCATGTTCTATTATGAAGAACATACATATAGCTCAAAATCTGGAATTGGCAAAAGTTGACATTGACAACAAAAGCAGTGGTTTCCATCAGTGTTGCATACTCTAACAAATCGGAGCAGCTAGACTCTGTATGAAAAGTTGCTAATTTCTGACTCTATGTGGGATGACTCAGGATAATAGATAGCTTTTACAAATTACACACGTTTTTGTCATTTTGTAAACGCATTATCTACCTCAGAAATCCAATCACAACAATTAACCGTCAAATAGTTCTGCTATGCTGCTTTTTTGCGCTAACTGCGCATACGCGAGTAGAGAGAGATAGATAGATCCCGCGATCGTCTCTCTCTTTTTAAGCTAGGGACAGCTGGAGGCCTGGCTCCCCTGCTCTGTCTATAATACCTCTATGCTCAGGATTTGCAGTCGTTACCAGATTCCTCCTATTTTAGGCAAAGTATGGCACCATTTGCTTAGGTGGCTAAATATTGTTGCATCACCCCATGGACAATTTTCAGAAATAGGAAATACCTTTGTACTGTGGGATTGCAGAATTAGTAATAATCCAAACACACCTAATTATAAGTCAATTTAATTTTTTTAATACCAAGATGTTTTGTTTAAATGTACTTTTATATCAAAATGCTCATCGTTTGAATGGTTAAGCTGCTGCTGTATCACTCAATATAGCTTTTATTTAAATTAAAATATTATAACAAATATTAACCGTTCCAGTAAGTACCGTAAGTACCATAGATATTCGCCATTTGTTTAAATAAATATACAAATCTGACTTTTTACTTAATTGCTGGTAAATAATATGGAACGTATAACATACAAAGCTGATCCAAGGGGCAAAATGAATCATAAATATTTTAAATGAATTCAGACAAAATTCTCCACGTTCTTGTGTCAACACTGTTCACCGTTAAAAAGATGCCATTGGTCGTATCACCTCAATTTGAGAGCACTTCCCTAACTGCATCAGCCAGTATCGGAATCCTTGGCGTCGATATATCAAGCGAAGGCCAGTTTCGCGGTCACTTAGTGAGTAAGGCCATATTAGCCTCGAAGAAGCTTGGTGTGCTAAACAGATCGAGACAGTATTTTACTCCGGCCCACCGCCTCCAACTTTATAAGGCGCAGGGTCGGCCGCACATGGAATGCTGTTCTCATCTCTATGCAGGTGCACCCCCGTACCAACTTCTCCCTCTTGACCGCATTCAACGGAGAGCGACTCGCATCATCGACTGCCAAGATATTTCTGATCGACTTGACACCTTGGCGTTGCGTAGAGATGTAGCTTCACTCTGCATTCTCTATCGCTTGTATCATGGGGAGTGTTCAGAAGAATTGTTCGGACTTATACCGGCTGCTGGTTTCCGCCATCGTCCTACGCGACAAAATATCCATCCCCATCACCTGGACGATTGGCACTCCACCACTGTGCGCTTCTCCAGAAGCTTTTTGCCTCGCACAACCAGCTTATGGAACAAATTGTCGCCTGCCGTATTTCCGAACCGATACGACCTTCAAAACTTCAAGAAAAGAGCGTACTCCTACCTAAAAGGCCGGCAGCGCACTTGTGACCCTTGAGTTGCGGGTGTCCATGGGCGGCGGTAGTCACTTACCATCAAGTGACCTGTCTGCTCGTTTGCCCCTATCGCATAAAAAAAAAAATAACCTAGCACGAGCGGTTTGCGAGGTAATATGGTGCCTGCATGGCTATCGTCGCACTACACTGATGCTGCTGATATTCTCAAATATTTGAATGAAGATGATTGTATATAGTTACAATTAAGTGGATCTCATTTGAAGTGATTTTTTAAATTAATAACATAATAGAATAAGAGATTACTTTATTGTAGTACTTACCTACCATATGGATAATTATATCCATACATCTAGTTTTTTTTCCGTTTACCCCATGTGCGTTTCCATCAACCTCACCTCCAAGTCAATTGGAACTTATATTTTTGTATTTTATGGAATATTTTAAAAATGAAGACTTTACTGTTTAGTAAATGTAAAACAAGTATTATGTAATTCATACTCAAACATAAATTGCCTCATATTTAAAAAGCGGAAGCATTCTGAAATTTCTGACTTTACTGTCAAGAATCGAGTTTCTATAGACCCCATTTATTATTTAGCTACAGCAGAGCTTCAGATAGGTTTAGATCATTTATTATTGAAATGAAGTACCTTTAAGGCTATGTAATGCAAATGACTAAGTCAGTCATTCTATAAGTTTGAGAAAGTAAGAATTATTTTTTATAATGCTTAAATCTTGTATAAATTGATTTTTCTTTGGAAGCTCCTGAAGGGCGTAGTCTAGACAGGTGTGCGCAGTCACTGCATTCCACCAAAAATCTTTGGGATGACGGCTCAAGGGGGTTTTCACACGCAAAAAGGATTTGAAGTCTGTGTTTCTAAGCGGCGGTAGTGTGATGGTTGAGGCGTCGGACTTGCCATCAAGTGGTTGCGGGTTCAAACGCCGCCCAGTACACTACCATCGTAAACCTATCTCAAACACAAGCATTACGCTTTGCTAGCTAGCTAAGTAATGATGACCCACATTGCTAGTATTCTTTAAAACAATATATATAAGTATATATACACTCACAGGCACAATTAACCGCCCACCTATATTTTTCGTCACCCTGTTTGTTTATGTTAACTGTGGCTTATCTACTGTACTTAACCCAATTGAGCACATTTAGGACAACCTAAAAAGACGTATTCGAGCAAGAATATCAGCCCCTGCGACCTTACAAGAGCTCAAGACGGCTGCGATAGAGGAGTGGCATAATATCCCTCAGTCGGATATTCAAGACCTCGTAGATGGATTGCCAAACCGACTACAAGAAGTCATCAGGGCCCGAGGTAGTAATACTCATTATTAAAATTTAAATAAAAAGAAAGCGGACGATTCTTTTCAAAATTAAAGTCATCACATTTTCATGCAAATTTTTTGCAAAATCGATTTTTGGCATTTTTTTTTTTATTAAACGGTTTTGTTTAAAGACTTTTGTGATTTTATTTATCCTTAATGGCTGCTTTTAACATAACTTCCATCAAATGTGGTCAAAATTTTCCGACTACTAAAAATTGAAAGAAATACAAGGTGGGCAGTTAATTGTGCCTGTGAGTGTATATAGCGAATCTGATACAATCTCCAAGAGCTTTGAGTAAGTGAACTTGAAAAAGGTCGTTAATTACCTACTTACTTAATATAAAGTTAAATAGGTACATAAAATTCAAAGTTCATATTATATAGTGATTTCATGTTATGTAGCCATGAGAAATTTGGAGTCTCTGGATACTCAAATATACTGCCAAGCTGTTAACAAATAGTTTCCAAAGTATTGAGCTCAAGCAAAGATATGGTTTTGAAAATGAGAGGCAGTTATGTAAAGTTCAAAGGCTTTTATTAATATTATCGCCTTTAAGCTTCTGCTTGAGCTTGGAGCTTTTTGATGTAAGACTCCTTCTTTTGCTTGATCCTGTTCTTCCTTTCAGCCAATGTCAACTTGCGCTTGTTCCAGCGCTTCTGCTTAGCAACATCCTTCTTGGCTTCTTTCTTTTTGTGTGATGGGTCTGCACGAATGGATTCGTGGGCTTTTTTATAGGAAGCTTCAACCTTAAAATTAATGTTTATTTATAGTTTCAATTTACATTAATGTTTTCTTTTATAATAAATACAAAAAAAGAATTGTAGCAAATCAAAATTTCAAACCCTCATCATAAAAGGATTAAAACTTCTTTTGATATAGCAAACAATATTGTCCAACTTCGACACTGTTCCAGTATAAATTCAAGAACAGTAATTTGTTTGGACGTTATTAACATAAGGAATTATGAATACTATACTTACAGAATCAGCATTAACCCCAAGTTTGATGTACTTTCCAAATTGCCTCTTGAATGAGTCTTCATCATCAGCTTCAAGGCTGCGCATATATTCAGCTACATGCAAACCAAAGATGTGTGACCTGTATAAAAAACAGGAGTGATAAAATTTTTTTAACCTGCACATTGAAAACTTTTGCTAGTAAAGTTTTACTTTCTATAAACATGTTTAAAGGATTGGTTTCAAAAAATTAAGCAAAATTTTTCATCACAACCAAAAATCCTGATCTTTGTTGTTGCTCCAAAATGGCTGTCCAAATAAAACACAGAAGTTTTGATTTAGAGGATGAATGGAGCACAAGATTTATAAAAAAATCTTACCGGTGCACTTCTGCATTGAATTTCTTAGCTTCAGCATCATAACCAGGGAATCTCTTAATGGAGTGAGGAACATTAAGACCACCATCAACGGCACCCTTCATGGCTCCAAACACACGAGCACCAGTGGTGGTACGTGCCAGACCCACATCCAAGTAACATCTGAAAAGAAAAAATGTGTAAAGTTATATATTATGCCAAACATTTATTTAGTCTTATAATATGAAGTAATATCAGAATAATACGATTAAACATTTAGAGATAGCATTGTACAGTGCTTTCAGACCGCCCGTAATAGTTTCATCATTATATTATGCAATACTGGTTTTTTATTTCTACTAAATAAGGTCTGTAGAAAAAAAAAAGTTATTAAACTAAGCATTTTAATAGTAGAGTTATTGTTTTATATAGGTACAGCAAATAAATTTTTTTTACCTGAATGCACCCGGACCATCATCTACAGGTTCTACATTAAACTCATCACCAGTGATTTCTGTGGCACCAGTGTATAAGGTATCAAGGCCAAGCCTCTGGAGCAGTCTTCTTGCCAAGAGCAAACCAGTGCAGTAAGCGGCAGCATAATTTGTTAAACCAACCTAAAAATGATCTACACATAATTAAAAAGATAGTAACATTAAACAAACATTAAAGAGCTTTCACTAATCAGTTTTGAACATAAAACAACAGTTGTAATGAGTTTGTACATCTCTTCAGACCGCCCGTTCAAAATCATCATTAATGTCTAATATAAATTATGCTAAGTACTGGTGTACAAGTACAGGAAGGTCAATAAAATCAAAAGCTAAATTAATATGCAAGTTATTTTTTGGATTATAGTTACAGAACCTGATCATGTCTATAATACACTTCTTAACTGTTGCTATTGGTCAGTGACTTAATTACCAGTATGTAGCTGTATTCAACACAATCAATCTTTATTGCACCAAAGGGTCAAATAATTGTTAAGAGTATCAAGTAGTAATGACAATATATCAATCAGATCTCATGAAAATGAAAGCAATAATGTGAAGGAATATTTTAAGCATTTGATATGTTGCAATTTTTAATTAGGGAGCATACTATAAAATAGGAATAGCATGTAAGAATGACTAGGAAAATAAAGACTTGGTACTAATATTACTGACCTTAACACCATAGCGAGGCAATTCGTGAGAGTAAGCAGCGCAAACAATGTGGTCACCCTCAATGCGAGAGTAAGCCACTTGGCAGGTCACATCCTTGTTTGAAAGACGGACAATAAGCCGGTACTTAGGTGTATTGTATTTGTTCTTGTCCTAAAAGAAACGTGTTCTTTAATTAATACACTTCGTAAAGAAAAGATATCAAAGGGTACTTAAGTTGACTTACTTGAACGACGAGGCGCTTGCGAGCATAGTAGTCAGTTTTGCCTTCACGACGCCTCTTGAATTTAACTTGGTACCTCTTGAAGTATTGCTTATTCTTAACAACTTTCACGAAACCCTATAAAGTTAATTACTATTTTATTCAAGGTATTTATAATTATGCACTAGTAGGTAGAGTTAACCGGAATATCAGAGACACTTTAAAATCATTAGTGCAGCGAATTAAAACAAAACTGAGTCAAGCAATTATCATAAAACATGAAACCGCTCTTCAATTTTGTTTCTTTTGCAGCATCAGATGACGCGCATGTGTCGGTGTTTCATCATGTAGGTTAGAAAATTTGTTGAGGAATAAAATACTTTCACCACATTAAAGATAAATTCATAATGAATTATATGTAAATAAAGATTTTAAAAGCTATGAATGTTTATGGCATTGGTATTATAAAACACATACATATGAGTTATAAATTTAATGACATGGCTCTAAACATCAATTTATATTTCCGTAATCCCGTCTAATACTAGCAAACTAATTTTATATTTCACATATAATATCACCGCACGAACTATTATTTAATATATTTTATTAACAAGTCTCACCATTTTAACAAATCCCTAAATAAAAGTTTAGGAATCTGGCGTCCAACTACGGACACCGCCAGAAAAAGAACTTTTTATTTGACAATTGACAGTTAGTATTAAGTTGCTACTTTCAAAAGTAAATTTTCAAACAGCGGAGCCCATACACCAAAGAGTAAAGTAATACGCCATTCGTTCTTCATTTTAGTTGATCAACTTTTGTTTCGATTTAGATATAGAGAAATAATTTTTGTATTATTTCTATACATGCCTAAACTGAAGAAAACAGACCTAAAATCACGGTTGTTAATCGTCCTTAAAAAAAATTATAATCTTTACATTTTAAATATAAAGCATTTTTTTTTATATATATATTTATCTGCAATCAGTCTAGGCCACTAGGAAGTCTGTATTTCATTAGATTTGTTGGGGCCACTTTCTCAACTTCTCTTAATCACGGAGCACATTTGCTCTTTTTAATCTGCTAGTCTGACTTTGCAGTAATTCGCCCGTTAGAGTTGTCTGTATTTGATGGCAAGTAAAGTACACACTAGGGATACGTATACTACTTCTAGTTGTTGTGTGTGATTCTGATATAAGGCACACATCTAGTTTGTAAGATATAAGAAATGCTTCCAGTTCTAGAGTGTTGGGTGAGAGACCGTTGATGTTCTAAGTTGCAATATGTTACGAAGTTATTTTGATAGTTTGGAAATTAGAGGGGTGATAAGGCCCAGCAAGGAACTATATTATTTAACTAGATATTTTCCAGGGACAAATTACTATTATTACAATTTAGGTTGTGGAATTTAAGGGTGCCTAAGTTTTATTGATATTCACAGTTGCCGCGGTTTGAGCATAGGTTCTAGAGTCAACAGTGTGATTATTTACAGTAAGATTGTCTGAGATTTTTGAACCTTTTGGCAAGTAGCTCTTTGTAAACTTAGCATCCCTTGTAGATGGCTGGCTCGCCAGCGTGTTAAAGTGTGCATTATGCTCGCATGAGCATAATGCACACTTTACACAACGGTCTCATACAGTTATTCTTAGAGGGGCCACATTCCTGGCATCGCTGACATTGCACTATTGTTCTTTTCTTTCGTGGATCTTCTATTTTTACTTTTTGGTTATAAATATAAGTGATGTTTTAGGCTGCTGTATTATTTATGCCTGGTTCAAGATTGACAAAGAAAGTAGAGATAGGCTTTTTCTCAGGACCATATCTAGCATTATTAATTTGGCCTCTAACTTCGTTGCCACTAGCCTTTACTGCTTCGATTATAGCATCATGCGGGCTGATGTAATGGAGGTATGACTATGCGGTGGTTTTTGACTTCTTTGGGGGTGAATGTATAACCAATGAGACCATTAGGTCTAATGATTGATATAATCTTTTTGTATTCCTATACCAAACAAGCAAGAACATGTATTGTATTTTTGTTTAAGATATTAAGCTTGAAGTTCTCCTTGTCACTCGCTGACTCAATCAACTTAGATAACTCCCTGGCATCATGTATGCCATGTAAGACAATAGGAGGGGGCAGTGAGCTTAGAACCGTCTTCCGAATCCATTGGAGGTTTTGGAATCTGTTGCTGGTAGAAGAACCTTTATATTGTGGTGGTGAGTCACAAGTCTTCCGTTTTTTGTTCGAGCAAGGTGAAGGTACGCATTGCCACGCAGGTGAATTGGGATATTGTGTGTAGTCATGCTCCGTGATACCAATAGTTGTAGTACCATCCTCAAATGCAGGTGTTTCAATAGGTTGGTCAGGGACTGTTTGTCTAAAGTCACTGACTGAATTAGATCTCTGCTTGGTAAATAGGCCTCGATGAAATACTTGTTGTGTGAGGGTTGGTTGGGTAGGTTTTGTACGATTTTTATTTTTCATATTACTCATATTTGTTCCCACGAGTGTAGGGCGATATGACATTTTGCCGAGTTTCCCAGACCTTCCAGCCAAAGTGTCCTGTTGGAACGTACCCCACCATAGGATTAGGGGTTTTTTTCAGAGGTTACCTTAGCTCAGTTAGCTCAGACCCGCGTTCCTGAGAGCCATGCACACAGGTTTACGGTTTGAAGCAACCTTTTCGGGTTGCACGTTAATCGGAGTTGTCTCTCATATCTAGATAATCGGTTTTCAGGAGCCGACAGCTCACCTATGCCCTTCATACTCAGCTGTCTCAGTCTCGAGGATGGTGGTAGTAAGTGATACTCGTTGAAGATTTCAACATTGTCCGGAGTGGAGGACGACCCACAAAGGGTAGTGAAGGCGAGGAAGAAGTGTATGATTGGACTGGATCATGCACGCCCCGCGCACAGCATCGCTCTCCTGGGCATACGTTACTGGCTCTGTCTTAGCTTTTTATAGGTAACTATCCTCTAGGTAGCTAGTCACCACCAAGGCCATACATCACCTTCCCTCCCCGAAAGAAATTGATATTACTAAAATGTGAATCCAACCTACTGTCTAATGTTAGTTTAACATTACTCATTTTAGATGTTTAGAATTAACAACATACATAATATGAAATGTGAACATTTGTTGTAACTTGACTAACGTATCCAATTCTGGTACTTTATACAGTTAAACTAAAATAGTATTAAACTTACGTTTTCGGAATATAAAAAGGTTGTATAGCAATTTTTTTTGAGATCATTGATCTAGTTTTGGTAACAACAGAATTGCTAATATTATTAAATCCTCATAATTTTGTCTTTTTACCTAAAAACTATAACGATAAATCTAGGACATCGCTATTTTTTTCCTATGGTAATATTAAACCAACCAACCTTCTGCCAAATTATGAAATTTTTCGCTATGGCTTCCTCTTATTCATATCCTGAATTATTTTTGGCGGGTTTTATATTTACCTTGCCGTTTTTGTATGAAAAAAGTAATGTCTTTCGATATTATTTGAAGTTTTTACTGTATTATGCTTATGTGTTAATAACCTGCACGGTGCTTTTGCCGGTGGTTTTAATAAATCCTCGCGACGTAACAAACCTCACGTAAGATATCGATTTATTTATGTACCTCTTGTTCACTCATTTGTTAGTGCGAAGGTGATAATAAATTCTTGTTATTATTTTGCCTGCAGAGTTGCTTCCAGATTTTGCAGATATGCTTCGTATATTGTAGGGATAGAATGGGAATTACATGGGTTGGAGCACTGGGATACTGAGCAATGTTACATTGTGATATCTAATCATCAAAGCTCACTAGATATATTAGGTAAAGTACATTTTTATTTATTTATACTGATGATTGTTGGCCCTTGGTGGAACTTGCTACAAAACAATTTGAAAATGTTTTAAGGAGAAACAGGTCAGGTTTAATAAATAAGTACTGTACAACAGTACCTACATGTGATTTTACTCAAGATATATTTTTATTTGAGGAATCATGAGTTCACTATTTTAGACTTAAGAACTTCTTAATATTATTTATAGGTATGTTCGAAATGTGGCCTCGGATGAAGCGTTGCACTGTGGTTGCAAAAAGACCACTTATGTTTACCGGTGCTTTCGGATTTGGTGCTTGGCTTTCTGGTCTAGTATTTATTGATCGATTAAAAACTGAAAGAGCTCGCCAACTTATGAAGGAAGCCACTCAAAGAGTAATCAAAGAAAGAGTATGTATTCTGTCCTTTCCTTCATTATTTGAATACATGATATTATTTTCGGATAAAACTATGCTACATGATATTATTTTCAGACCAAGCTCTGGATATTCCCTGAAGGAGCAAGATTCAATAAAGGAAGCATACAAAACTTTAAGAAAGGTGCATTCTATTTAGCTATTGACGCTCAGATACCAATTCTGCCAGTGGTATTCAGTCAGTACTATTTTCTTGACAGTGAGAGCAAAACATTTGAACCAGGTATTTGAACCAGCATGGAATATTTCCTAGTTCATTTTGTAATACTTAACTCTGAAATATTTTATTTATCCTTTTTTACAGGAAAAGTAATAATAACAACATTACCTCCAATACCTACTAGTGGAATGACTAGTAGTGATGTTGAAACATTGTCGGAAATAGCCAGAGAAAAGATGATGGATGTTTTCCATGATAGTTCCAAGGACCTAGTCATGCAAACAAAAATTGCCATGTAAACCTTGCTAACCCAAATTAACATTCCATTAGCAAAATTACAGAATATATTTCCTAGAATCTCATTCCTTATAGTTAACAAATCACTGGACATTTTGCTTCAGGCAGTAATAGTTTTTGAAGTAAAATATTATTATTACAATTTTTAGCTGACTTAGTCCAGGTATGCAAGTTATATGTATTATTATAAACAAAACTGCTAACAGATTGCATTACCAAAAATTAACCTGTAAAGACTAGTCAATTGTATGTTATGGAAAGGAATTTTGTTAATGTTTGTAGTATCTCAAGAGCTTCACCATATTTTACCCAGGGTGTCATTGTATTGTAAATTCCAGATTGAAATTCTAGAGGTGATTTAACAATAAGATTTTAATAAGAAACAATGTTGGTTGAATGATTTCCATAGTTACAGATGTGGCAGGGGATTATAGTGTACTACACTGGCCCCACGCTTATTGACAAACTTCACACAGTTTTGAGATCTTATGATTTTATATTTTGTGTAACCAAAGATTATAGATATTTAGTTCCTTTATCTAGTCATGATATATGCTTTATGTAGTGCATAAGTAACATTTACTAGTTGTAAGTTTTACTCATCATTTAGTAACTGATATTCCTATTGAATGATCTTCCTTTTTTGTCCTTTACAATTTGTTTTTAGATATTAAGCAGAAAGTATCCTGTTTTATGGCCCTTACAGTATTTTTGTGTTGTGTTTAGTGTTATTTACAATTGTTATTTTTACAGTATCTAGCTGTGCCATATCCTATGGTAATGGCTTAAAATTTGTTTGATGATAAATGTTTCTTTTATACATGTGTTGTAATAAAATTAAACAATGTTTTATAGTCTTAGATGAGGATTTATTTGGCTAAGCCAATACTTCTTGCAATGTGTAATCTATAATTTGGGCTGTGTATGAGATAACAATAACAGTTTTTAAGGTAATGTTGTGTTTCATTTCACATTATATACATTTTCACCAAGCAAATTTTATACTTAGATTGTGAGTACTCTATATATATATATATATTAATTTTAAAAGGACACGTGATATGACCTATTACTAATTAATTATATAACTCTGGTCCTTATTATAATTATATATTCAAGCCATATTTACGTTATATACATATTGTTTATCTTGTCATAACAGCTTGATTATCACACTTGCGAATTTAATTTAATAAATCAATATCCTTTAAACAACACAATTTAAAACAGGTGCACATGATCAAAAATACACTTGTGCCAAAGCAGTTCTTACTAAATAGTTGCACTTTTAAAGTATTTTACCGTATTACAACGAAAAAAAAGGTGTACACTTGGATTTGATATTTATTTATTGTGGTAAAGGCTATTTCATAAAGCTGATTTAATATACCATATTCATCAGGGACTATCCACTATCTGCATCTAAGTGTTATTAGGTGAACACTCATGTTTAATTTAATAATATTTATATGCATATTATTTACTAATCTCTTATATCGATAGTATGTCATAAAATGAAATAGTTTTTCAATAGGTACATTAAAAATACAACTTGATTTGCTTAGTCATTCCAGACTTCGCCCCAACCTTCATTTTCATCAACACTTTCATCAGGTATGAAGTTTAATTTGCTGCTTACATGCTGCGGATCATTTTCTTGACTAATATTTACAATAGTTGGTTTTTCTATAACAGGTTTCATGTCGGCGAAGAAATCAAATTCATCCCCACTCTTTTTGGAATAATCATATTTCTGATTTTTTATGTCAAGTTCAGTTATATCTACAATGTTCTTTTTTGCTTCCATAGCAGCTTTTTGTAATAGAATTGTCCTTGAATCTGGAATAATATTAGTGTCTGGTATTTTCGGGTGGGGTCTAAAAATTTGCTTTAAATTCTCATCTATAAAATAGTCATTTATTATATCATCTGCTTCAGTATGAATTACAGTAGCTGTGCTCAACTGACGACTATTATCCCAGTCACTCCAATCTTCTTCACTGTCTACCTTCTTAACACTTGTTTCAGTTGCTATAATTTCATCTAAAGATTCTCCACCAACAGGAGAAGGCCTTTCATTTAATGTTAAGGTTTTTTCAAAAGCAGTTAATTCATTACTGTCACTTGCGTAAATATCTTCAGAACAAGGTAAGTCTCGTAATAATTTAGGAGTAACGTAAACACTACTCTCGGGTATTTGACTAACTGTTGGTGATAATGGCTTGCTCTTTGAGTTAGGTCTGCCATCTGAGAAAAATTTTGATCTCTTCCCTCCTATTACAGTATCAGCTCCTAAGATAGGTACTAATTCACTCAAACATATGAGAGTTGATGAAACCATATTATCATCTATGTCCTTTATGCCTAACAATAACTGAAATGAACAGAAAAAAATGTTTACAAAATTGGAAGGAAGAAAAGTATTAAATTAGTACAAAACTATACTAAAGATGAAATAAATATGTTTAAAAGATATCAATATAAATTCAGCAGATACATACATATACATATGTACACTGGACAGCAAATAAATAAGGCCACTACTACTACTACCTTCGAACTCTGATTCGATTTTCTCAAAAAGTATAAAACTTACAACTATCAAACTCATACCTACAGAAATTGCGGTTCATGATAATTAAAATCAATGGAAACTCATTTGGAATAATCAATTTATTAAGGACTTTAAAAAGAGGAGTCAATTCGATGAAAACACCTGTTTAGGGCGGCATCCCGGTAACCGCATTACCGGGATGCCGCCCTAGACACATCCTCCTCCATAAGCAACAGTTTCCTCGATATCGATAGCGATAATGTTCTCCATGTCGTATGTGACAATACACTCTCGGACATCAATCACTTCCATGCAGACTCACCCTAGTCTTATCAGTGAAGAGTACATTACCCTAATTCTCTAATATCGCTAAATTCTCGAGCAAATTCAAGTCGTGCTCGACGTTGGGCTACCGTTAATACCGAGCCTGTTGTAGCTCTATTTGGACTCAGGTCCTGTTAAGCATGTCACCTTCTGAGGGTATCTGAACTTGTGACCACTTCGTCACAGACTTTTTCTCAGTATCGTATCCATTATTGACCAAAAATACACGTATCTGAGGAAACGAAGGACAAAAACTAGAGAAATTAAAAGAAATATCCGACTACCCCCATTGTAGAAAATAGAACGCTAATCGCGAACTCTAGTCAAAACAGAGCAAAAAATTAGCATTGTGTTTGTTGCTTGTTTACACTTTGAGTTGATGGTACTTTATAATATATTTATAGTAATATAAAAATCATGAAACGCTCTTTCTGGAGGTAAAACTTTGATAGTTGTATTATACTTTTTAAGAAAATCATCCTGTCCAGTCTAGATAAACATGTAGATAGTAAAAGTTGTTAGTTTTGTTTGTTGTTAATGCTTGAAAATAATTATTGTGATTAGCCGTTGCCGTAAAATAGGGTGATTAGAATTATCGGGTTGTACCAGTCCCATCTAGGTTGAAATTATTATACGAGTATATTATATATAATTATTTTTTGGCAATGGCAAATTTGTTTTTTATGGCAACATTTACCAAATGCCATACAAACGACCGTTGAAAGTTCTAATGCGTTACGTGTAAAATTTTCTCTGTACAAACTTCCTTTGTTCCGGATTGATATTTAGAAGTACATATATTAGTATGTTTATCAGCTGCCTGGTTCCCATAGTACAAGCTCTGGTTAGTTTTGGATCAGACGGCCGTGTGTGAGATTTGTCAAGTTATTATTATTATTTCAACTAATTTAAATTAAGAATTTTTATATATTAGAAACTTAAATATTCAGCAAGCAGATTATGAATTTCTTTCTTTTATAGATACGGTGCATATTATGCCACGTGCGTATAAACCTGAACCCAATAAAAAGAGATATAAGAAATATGATCCAGAAATAATAGGACAAGCAGTATTTGAATTAGCTACAAAATAAGTCTAAATGAAATATCATAAAACTATAATATCCCCAAATCTGTATTATACCGACACAGCCAACGTACCGTGAAACCGCAAGATGGTCAAACGGCATTAGGACAAGAAGAAGCAGAGTATATCATTGAAAATATAAATATGTGTGCTGATTTGGTTATTCCATGGATACCATGGACTTACGCTATATAGTTACTTGGACAAATTAGGTGTTATTCATAAAAGATTTAAAAACAACATGCCAGACACAAGAACAAAATATCCAAACGAATTTGTTTGAATATTAAAAGGGTGAGAGCCGAAGTATCACCACAAACTATAAAAATATTACGATGAACTTACAAAATCATTAAATGGATTACTGCCCTCACACTTATTTATTATAAGTTATGATGACACAACTCTTATAGACGACCCAGGACGTAAACAAGTTCTATCGAGACAAGGATCAAAGTACCCGGAAAGAGTTCAAAATTGTAGCAAAGTCGCCACGTCAATCATGATGGCTGGAACCACCATCGCCATAGGTGATATGCTGCCGCCATACGTTGTCTACAAATCATCTCATTTATATGATACTTGGATACATAACAGCCCAGAAGGGGCGAGATATAATAGAACATCTTCAGGGTGGTATATTCGACAATTGGGTCGAAAAGATGGGAAAAAATACCTTAATATATCAATAATGAACCTGGTAGAAATAATTTAGTTTCACATTTATCTGTGGATCTCATAAGAAAAAGTAAAGACCATAATACAGATTTTATTTTTCTTCTTTTAATTCGACCCATCTAACACAACCATTAGATGTGTTTTCTTTGAGCCGATGAAGCAGGCGTGGCGGCAGATACTACTTAAGTGGAAAAAAAAATATGGGCGTCAATTCTGCTCACTCCTGTGGAACAAGGGCTACGACTGGGCCCTTCGTGGTGACTTCCCCTCCGGGTTTGGCGTAATTTGTTACGCTGACGATAAACTCGTCACAGCCCGAGGGGCAAACTTGCAACAAGTGGTAAGCTTGGCCACCAGAGGTGTCTACCTGGTGGTCGAGCGCATCGAGGCACTGGGCCTACGGGCGGCCCTGGATAAGACGGAGGCCTTTTTATTTCACGGGTCCCGACGTGGTCCACCCCCGGTGCCTCGATCGAAGTAAACTCGGTCCTCGAACCAATTCGGGCCCAGATGAAGTACACTCGACGAGCACTTCCGGTAGCTCGCTCCAAGGCTGGTCTGTGCTGCGTCCGCCCTTGGGCGGGTTTTCTCCTCCACCCGCTATAGTGGCCAGCCGCGAGGATTCGACGTCCACGTGTGCATGGACGCCGCCGAAATGAGAGTTACTCGGAAGTGGTGCCCGCTGTCTTCCGGGCAGGACATCCGGACCCCTCCTAGCGCTGTAGGAGGGGTCCGCATGTCCTGCCAAAGTTGTTCCCGGATTCCTCCTATTTTAGGCGGAATGTAAAAATAAAAAAAAATAAAAAAGTCGTGGCGTCAATTACCAACAGTGACGATGTTTTACAAAATTACTAAAGATACTAATACATTAGGGAAGAAGTGCTGAAGTAAATGAGGTGTGACTGATCCAAAACGCAAAAGAAAACTTAATGTTATATCAGGAAAAAACTTGTCACCTGAAGATTATGCAGATAGCGATCAAAATAATTAAGAAGTTTCCATAATTTTTATTGATAAATTATAAAAAAATAAGTGAAATAAAACAAACACTTGAAATAATCGATAAAATATCTCAAAAAATGAGAAAGTTGCAAGAATAATTTTGTTACCCGCGGCGCTCTATCGTGTGACGTCATTTGATCTAGACGACGCAGCACGTATTCGCTGAGTACGTACGAATGTATTTGTCTGTAGTTGCTGACGTCGTCCGATTCGTATTTTGTTTATTACCCAATGGCAGAAGTTAAAAAAAAATGCCTAAAAATATTATATTGTTCCTGTGTGTCAAAGCATAACAGTTAAAAATACCAATAAATTTTATTTGCGTGTACCAAATAATATAACATCAAGAAAAAAGTGGTGCAAACTAATGAAGTGTGATTTGATTGGCCCTAAAAACACTAAATATGCCTCATCAAATCTCAAAAAAAAAAAGAGGAGCATATGAAAAAAGACGTCGAATTTTATTTTATGAAAATCTATTGACATATGAAGTACCGTCGACTTTAAGTCAATCGCCTTCGTTTCAACCTTTTGAAATAATTGATGATGAATCAGATAATCATCCAAATAAAAAGAGAAACAAAGGAGTTCAAGTAAATATTAAAACTTTACTGAAAAATCAAGCAGTGCAAACAATCATAAGAAGGAACAGTGCGAAAGATACAAGAAATAAGTGCTCCCAAATGGTTTATGAATCTCCTCAGCACTCTTCATCGAGAATATCTATATCTTCTCTAAGCAGTTATCTTTCAAGAGCATCAATATAAACTAAATATACTCATAAATAAAAAAGTAACAAACTACTGAACGTATATAAACACGAACGAAGCAAGAGCGTGACTCTGAAACTAATACTTGAATGGTTCGTGGTGCGGTGATATCGAATATGTCAAATGACGTCACAGGCAATTGGAAACCAGACGTTCCGTACTAAAATACGTAAATTTCAATAATCTACTTCTAAGCCATTTATTGATGGATTTCAAAAATTCTTTAAGTGATCGATTAGTTTAGATCTATATTTTAATACTAATACGATATGAATATAATATTAATAACATCATAAAATAAAATTGGTCTACTCCATTAACAGAAAAGAAACAACAAGTCGGAAAATAGACAAAAAAGAAAAGGGAAAAATAAATTTGAAGTTCAAAGTACTCCACATGAAGAATTGCAGCAAAGTAACAAAATTAAAAACAAGAAAGCATAAGTAAAAACCGAAAATAAAATATTTTCTATGTTACAAGACAATCAACAAGATAACCATCTACTGTTGTTTCATGGACGACTCCAAGGCCTTTGATTCACTGGAACAGAACAAGATATGGGAGGCATTTCTGAACCAAGGTTAGAAAAGAAGTACATCAGAATTCTCAAAAACATATATGCCAGCAGTAAAGCTAAAATCAAACGAAAAAGGAAGGAGAACAAATAAGAATAAAACTATATAAAATATACTTATATGTAAACAACAACGAAATCAAATATGTAAACGAATATGTCTTTTTGAGCCAAATAATCTCTACTACAGATGTAACCTCAAAAGAAATTGATAAGCCTGGAAACAGTACTGGAGCCTGAAGGATGTGTTCAAGAAAATAGAAAAGACTAAAAGACAAAATAAGAACTACAACGATTAGAAAACTCAAGTGCAAATGGGCAGGTCATACTATTAGAGGACTGGACAAGTGGTCAAAATTGGTGATGAACTGGTACACAGGCAACAGGAAATGAAAACGAGGCAGACCACTTAAGCAATGGGTTGACGAAATTAAGGCAGTGGCGGGCGGTACTTGGAAATCACGGGCCAGAGAAAGAGAAAAGTGGAGTCAGTTGGAGGGGCCTACTAAATGCATAGTACAGTAGTACTATGCATTTAGTACCTTCTAAGTTTTTATATTATCTTTAGGAAAGTGACCACCTTAGCCAATTTTACAACTGAAAAAAAATTCTAATAAATTTTATCAAAGTTTCAAAAGTATAATATAAAATATGAAGTATACAATATAAATATATTTGAATGGTACAAAAAAATAAGCAAATGTAGAAGTGTGATTATTTGTTAAAGATAGGATAGTAATACTTTAATTACCTCTGGCAGAATATGTTGAGAGAGCTCATCATGTGAAAACACATGAACAAATTTTGAAAAATGTCTTAAGAGCAACTTTCTGATTTGACTGTCTCTTACACCAAATAATTGCATCAATCTTGGTTTTATATGTTCTTTAAAAACACCAAGATTGAAAAATCCTGGTATTTCTCCATTAGATACTCTGTCTGAAAATTAAAAAAATGAATGCTGTTCATTGAAATCAGTTAAAAAGAAATCAGAATATTGAACATTGAAATCAGTATTTTAAGGAACAAATGGTTATATAATAATTAAATGCATGTTTATACTGTAATTACCATTTCTAGGTTTGAGAATAAAAGGTATAACTTCTTTTTGAGCAGTTTGGTCTAACATAGTAAGCCGAGACAGTAAGAGACCGCTCAGCTGCTTTGCTACTGTTTCTTCATCGTAACATTTAATATTTTCCATAATATTAGAGAAGAAATGGCATCTCTCTTCCTCCGTCTTTAATGGTAGGAAATTGAGGAATTTATATATAGTTATAAATTCATGATTAAAAAAATTGTGCACCAACACTTCGGACAAATTAGGTCTGTTTGCAGGATTCTGGTGTTGCAGTATATCACTGCAATATTTTCTAAATTCTTTTATATGTGGGACTGCATCTGTAATAACATTAATCACCTTTATAGATATTTTATTACTATCTAAAACTGTAATATATATTTTTATTGTTTACCATCTTTACTGTCTTTGTAGACATCATCAACTAATGCTGCAAATCCATATTGGTCAACCTTTGTAGTAATCTCATAAGAATCTTCATTAGGATCTATTGCCTTATCATATCTATAACAATTTATGAGTGTAGGTATTATTCTAATTTAAAAGAAGGTCATCTAATCAGCATAAAGTCACTTGACATTTTATTTAAAGGTTCAAATGATTTCTTATCAGTAGAGATCGATTTTTATTAGTAGTGCAAGTATAGATTTTATTAAACTATTCTGGATGTACAAAGACTTGCTCTTTGTATATTAATATTATTACATTTTTTTACTTAACACAAGCAATGCTAATGGTTAAACATTGAACTGACCATATTAGTATGTTAACTTGCCATTTTACTTGTATGATAAAAATAGATTTACCTATGGATCCTGGCATGTTTCAAATATGCAGAAGTAAGTTCACTGACTGGACACAAGTACTGCAATCCCCCTAGCTTCCACTGGCCATCACCAGTGACATATACTGCTGATACACTGACATTGTTATGACTCATAGCAGCCTAAAAATAATACTAATACAGGTCAGGATGTAGTGATGTAAAAAAAAAAATATTTATTTAGATGTCCTATGACATATTTAGCCTATCTTTAGCAAACAAATGCAGTTGCAAATGTTATAAAGGGCAGAAACTAGATAAGGTTACTCAAAATTGTTAGAAGAGCAAATAACAACTAATCTGTACCTATATCTTGTTAGTTTTTCTTCTCATAGTTTTTATATTTGCTTATGATCCTACTCCTGGCTGAAGAAATTAAAATGTTTTATCACCAGATATCTTTACAGTCTAATCTATTATTTTAATATTATTTATCAGATAGACACTAACCTGATCATGTAAAAACACCAAGGCTCTTAAGATATTGTTTAAACCAATACATCTCTGAAGTGGAGTTTGAGAATGTAATACATGTGATAGTGGTTGAACATATTCAGTAGCTAAATGAAGAGTAGAACGTTGTTGCCAAGCGGACACATATCGAACTATGCAAGGATGACGATATTTCAGAAGATTCTATGAAAAACAAAAAGTTAGTAAACAAAACACACACACATACAAATCTGACTATTGCGTGGATTACAATGCGTACATTTGAAAATTTTTCCAAAGGCGTTGATATTGCCCATAATGGTCCTACCGCTGCTTCTCCTTTAAACACAGAGACTGAACCATCACATTTTAAACTAAAATATCTACAGCTATCGTTAATGGTAGCCTGGTAGTGGCCCCAAAAGTCTGTTATATCTATTGGCTTTTCTTCAATTTCCAAACCACTTAATTGTGAGCTCTCGTTACCCATCATTGAGTATTTAATCTTTATTTTAGTATAAGCTTTTCATTTTCGATAAAACGAAAGCCATGTTATAGTGCACTTAAGTCTTATCTGACATTCTTTGACACCTGACAGCCTGGCAGTACCTGCCAAATAAAGTTCAACGTAATTGACATGATGCGAAACTACTGACAGTTAGTGAGGTCCATACGATGTTTTGTTTTTTTTACGTTCTTTCGAAGTGGTGTCTGTTTTGTAACAGAAACTATTACAAACCTACATAATAGACGCGGCATCCAGAGATTGGTAGAAATATTTTTGTTAGGTGTTATAATAATTAACAGCGGAACGATTGTCGCCAGACTGGCACAAATGAACGGACTACTTATTCGTTCACACATAATAATAAATAATGAAGAAGTTTCCATATTTTTATTATTGATAAATTATAAAAAAATTAATAAAATAAAACAAACACGTGAAAGAATCGATAAAATATCTCAAGAATTGAGAAAGTTATGGGACTTTAAAGTTGCACTTGCAAGAATAATTTTGTTAACCGCGACGCTCCATCGTGTGACGTCATTTGACCTACACGACGCAGCACATATTCGCCCCGTACGTACGAATGTATTGTTGTAAAGTTGCTTACGCCGTTCGATTCGTATTTTGTTTATTACCTGATGCTAGAAGTTAAAAAAGTTAAAAGAGTTTTTTTTGTGTACTAAATTATATTAACAACAAGAAAAAAGTGAAACTAATGAAGCATGAGCACGCGTTGGCCCTAAATATACTAAATATTTATGAAGATCATTTGTAAGTGGAAGTAACTATTAATAATAGCTGCCTATTTCTGATTGATATATTTTTGAGTCATGTCTAGGTTCGGAATATCTTATTCAGTAACAATAACTATATGTTTTATGTAAATGTATTTGTTAATTACTTTAATTGTATAAAAGTACTGTAAAAATAGAATTTATTTACAGGTTGAAAATAATACAAAAAATTTAGTCAAACATCGACTGGTTGAGGGAACACTAAAGTTAATTTGATTGTCAAAAGGCGGTGAAATCTCAAAAAGAACGAGGAGCATATGAAAAAAGATGTCGAATTGAATTTTATGAAAATCTATTAACAAAAGAAGTACTGTCGACTTCAAGTCAATCCCCTTCGTTTCAACCTTTTGAAATGATTGATGATGAATTAGATAATCATCCTTTCGGGATCAGCTGTTGGGGTAGCTGACCCGATAACTTATTAAAGTACTTTCCCTACGTCTGTGCCAGCTGGCTGATTGAGGTGAGGATATCTACTTAGCCAGCCAGGCTGTAAAAGCCGTCGAACCGTAGGTAAGCAGATAATACTAGGAGCAAGGAATATGTTAGCCGGCCAGACTGGTTAGTCCTTGAACCAGGAAATGGTTGGAATCAACTTGTATTTCATTAAAAGTATGCCAGTTATATGTATGTACATTTTTGACCATTAACCACCAATAATATTTTTAATTTTATGTTTACAATAATGTGTAGACAAGCAATCAGGTTACGTTGCTGTTTTCGTTGTCTGTGTGCGTGACAAACGAAACGCGGTGTCAAGCTACATTATTCGAACGAGCCGACGCCTCGTCCTGGGGACATATCCAGGGCCTGGCACCGTGGCACACTCGACCACCGGAATCAAAAAGATTCCAGCGTGACCTGATTGCGGAAAGCGAAGACACCAGATAAAACGGCAGTCTCCTCCCCGGGTACTCCCCCCAAACAGCCTCTTTAGGCTCCGCTTCATCGTAAAGGCAACCTCCGGGCGGCCTAAGCGACGTCGCGGGGCGACTCATACTAACCCCCACAACTTATTTCAGTTTCTGCGGCCATCCTCTCACCCGCGATCACCAAAAGAAAAGAAAAGGATATGTAAAAGTATGCCACTATACATTATGAGTATTATGACATATAATTTAATGAGAATAATTAATAGGGAACCTAAAATATAAATAAATATTGAAAATATGATGTTGGTAGAAAACTCTTAAAAGATCTTTAAAAACGAATTATTATTACTTTCATAATTCTACACAATTATTTTAAAATTAAACTACCGTTTTATGACAAACTCTTTTACAGTACAAGGAAAGAGATTTTTGCTGTAGAAAATTAAAGAAAACCCCTACACAAAAAATACTTATAGTTTAAGGTAAAAAAGG
The DNA here is from genome assembly GCA_947561695.1 of Tyria jacobaeae. Lineage (NCBI taxonomy): Eukaryota > Metazoa > Arthropoda > Insecta > Lepidoptera > Erebidae > Tyria > Tyria jacobaeae. Next base: position 7,797,540 of record OX387208.1, on the reverse strand, counting down.
TAAGGTAACAACCCTTAAAAAGTAAAATATATATGTCTGCTGTGAGATTTCGAAGAGTAGGGTTCTCTAAAGACCAGTATGGTTGCCGCATCAGGTCAAAGTTATCAATTAATTGTCATCGATATTGTCAATTGTCAAAATAAATTCAATTACTTAATTGTTCTTTCAACCTTGCTCTTTTGGTTCCTTCTGTAAGAAAAATATAAAAATTCAAATATCACCTGCAGAGTGCAATATCTCGTTTGAGGTACTGCACTAAGCGGGAATTAAGACGTTAAAGACAAAAGTTACAGACCTACAGTTGTCCCTCACTATTCGGTGGGAATAGGGATTTTCGTTATTAGAAAAAACATTAATGTTACATCAATATTATTATCGATTCAAAAGCATCGATATATGAAAAGTATCGGTAGAAATATATCGATGTCCGTAAACCTCAATGTTTTCGGGAGCAAATAAACAAATTATTTTATTAATCAATCATGTCAAAATTTGAAATTAATTAACATTCCCAAAATTTTTTGTGTACTCCTTTGAAAAAACTAACTTGTTTAGAAGTGTTCCTTTTAATCTGTTCCACTGTTGTTTCAGTTACATGGAAGCCTAAGATAAAGGACAACATTGTCTTTTGTGGAATGGGCTTATCATTTTTAGTCTAAGACTTACGACCGTCATCTATGAATGTATAAAACATACACATACACACGCTTCATAAGTAAGATTACATTTAGTCTGTGATTATAGTAACTAATTTCGGCATAGTTCTTGCTGTGGTGCGATGGCCGCTTATGTAAATGCCGCTTGTTTAAAACTAATGCAACCTTTAAATAGCTTTTTGAGATTTTACAGAATATGATTATTAATGTAATGCAATTTTGTTACTAACGTCGAATAATACAAATTGTTGATTCAATATTTTTGACTAGTAGTCACTAAAAGTTGAGGATGGATTTGAAACAAAGCTTGTCTGTTGTCTTGCCCAAACCATTTTGTTTTATTTGACATTTACATTTTTATTCATTAAATTAAGTTATTATTTATTTGGTAAATTTTACCAAAAAAAGGGAGTGTAATTATATCACTAAAATTAGTCGCTATGCATTTAAGTGATGTCTAAAATTAGAGTGACGTTTTAATTTTGGACATTTTTTGACATTTGAAACGTGCAAGAGAATAGCGAATGAGTAAATATGGACTACAAGTTATAAGTTGAGTAACTTAGCCAATTTTGGTTCTGTCAAACTAAAATTAGTTTAATCTTATGTTTTCAGAATACGAAACGTCGTTAGATGAGACTAAACTAAAATTTAGAGATTTTTAGTCTAGTTTAGTGAGTTTTGCAACAGCAGAATCGCCACAAATATGAATTTACTGGCTGTATGTAATAAAATGGTATGACGTTGTTGGCTAGTGAACTTAGGAGTGTTTGTGATATTGCTACTTTCGAAATCAACTGTTGGGGTAGCTGACCCGATAAGTTTTTAAAGTAGTACTTTTACTACGTCTGTGCCAGCTGGCTGATTGAGGTGAAGGTATCTACTTAGCCGGCCAGGCTGTATAAGCCGTCGAACCGTAGCTAAGTAGATAATACTAGGAGCAAGGAAAGGTGCCTATGTTAGCCGGCCAGACTGGTTAGTCCTTGAACCGTAGCTGAAGTGAAACACCAGGGAATGGTTGGAATCGACTTGTATTTGATTAAAAGTACATTTTTGACCATTAAGTAATGGAGTTAATTTACCGCACATTATATGGATTAACCAATCACATTTCTTATTCTATATTTACAATATTTACTGTGTACGCAACCAATCAGCTTACGTTGCTATTGTCGTTGTATGTGTGCGTGAGTATAAATTTATGCATCGTATAAAAACGCGGTGTCTTTACCATCGGACCACAGGCCGGTGCTACTAGTGTTCAGGGAGCCCGCGGCTACGGTCGGCCCACCGAAGCCCACAGTCCACACAGACTGTAGGGCTTACCAAGAATCCCTAGCGGGTTACAGCCGCCCTACGGTTGTAAAAACGCCAGTGGAAGTCGATGAAGCCGCCGAAGAAATCACCGGAGCTATCCAAGCCGCACTTCGAGTCTCCTCGAGCACTAGACCGAGCAGCGAGCGACAGAACCCTCTGCCCGCTCGGCTCCGTAAAATGCTCGAGGAGAAGCGAGAGGCTAAGAAGCTCTGGCAGAGAACTCGGCACCCCCGAGACAAGACCCGATACAACCGCCTTACCAACTCGCTCAAGGCTGCTCTTTGGGAGCACAGAGGTGACGCATGGGAGAACTTCCTTATAGATATCGAGGACGAACAGCCCTCGGTACACCGACTCTGCAGGCAACTGACTGCAGAACCAAACCCCACGTGCCCCCTGTTCGCTGAGGACGGGCAAATACGCTACAAAGCGCCGACCGTGCCGAGATCATCGCGAACAGCCGTGCCGAGATCATCGCATCTGGAAGCAGGGTCGGGTTATCGTACTTCCGAAGCCCGGCAAGGACCTCAGAAAACCGGAGAACTACCGGCCCATCACACTCCTCTCGACGACGTCCAAGGTGTTCGAGCGCTTACTGCTAGTAAGGGCTCAACCCCACATCCGGCTGAGGCCCGAGCAATTTGGATTTCGTCAGGAGCACTCCACCACGCTCCAGCTGACTCGTGTCCTAGACGAGATGGCTACGTGGTTGAACAAGGGCGGGAGCACGGTGACCGTGATGCTCGACATGGAGAAGGCGTTCGACAGAGTGTGGCATGAAGGTCTCATCCACAAGCTGTCGACATTATCTCTACCACGAAAAGTAATCGCGATCATCGCATCGTTCCTGACCCAGAGAACCTTCCGTGTGGCTATAGAGGATACCACATCGGAAATCAAAACCATCAGTGCCGGAGTCCCGCAAGGGAGCTGTCTGTCACCGGCCTTGTACGCCCACTACACGGATGACATCCCTGTAGTCGGAGACGTCAAGCTGGCACTGTTTGCAGACGATGCCGCGTACTTGTCAAGTTCACGCAACGCCGCACACGCTGCATGGAAATTGCGCCCCACACTCGAAGCCCTTCCGGGCTATCTGAAGCGATGGAGGCTCAAGTGCAACGTGTCGAAGACCCAGGCGATGATAACCGGTATGGCACACTACCCGCCAAACCTACGTCTGATGGAAGAGGACATCCCATGGTCCCCAAAGGTCAAGTACCTGGGAATCACCATCGACAGATCACTGTCGATGAATCACCACGTCGAGACCATCACAGCGAAGGCCAGAGCTGCGCGGACGAAGCTGCGTCCCCTGCTATCTTCCAGACTACCAGTAAGTGCCAAACTAGGCATTTACAAAACATATATCAGGTCGCGCCTCACCTACGGTGGGCTGGCCTGGTACAACTTGATAGCAGGGACATCGCGCCAACTTTTGCAGGTTGTAGAGAACAGCTGCCTTCGCATGGGGGTCGACGCCCCCAGGTACCTCTGGAATGGAACAATCCACCGAGACCTCAAGTGGGAACCTATTAAGGAGTTTGTGAGCAGACTCGCCACGGGGATGTTTGAGCGGGCTGACCGCTCGAAACTTCCCCACCTGGTAGGTATTGCTCCGCTCCCACATCCAGACGATACAACACTCATCCGGAGGCGACTCAAACGCCCCGCTCGGGAGCTCATATCAGTTCCTTTAAGCGGGGCATTGGCTTCGACATCGGATGCAGATAGCTAACCACCGACCTCTCGCAGGCGGCTCGCTGGACCCCTCTTCAGAGGAGCGATCGGCGAGTAAACCTCGAGGCCGGTGAGCTAACTCCAATGACCGGCTCTCAGTGGTGAGCTGCGAGGAAAATCACTATAAGGAGCCCAGTGCTTCAAATAGTCTCCCCACCCCCCTCAACAGGGGTGAGATGATACCAGATAGAAACGCGGTGTCAGAGTGTTTCGGACTGTCGTGGCGAACGGACGTGCTTGCGCTCCGACTGCCATCGTACGGACGCCCCTAACACTGCTTATTTTAATATTTGTTAAATATTATTATTTGCACCCGAATTGTACTTGTACATTCGGAGGCGAATACCTTCCCCGAGAACGCCAGCGTGTAAACCTTCGCCGCGGGGTGGGGTCTCCGACCCTAACCTCAACGGTGATGGCAAACATGCCAAGGCGCCACGAGGACGATTCCACCAGCAGCAAGAAAACCAGCAGTGAAGAAAAAGGCTCGACCGACGCAGTGCTGCAGGACCAGCGACAAAAATACCAGGGCGACCTGAGTATTTTCAACTCCCTTCGAGAGAAGGGTCGAACGGGCACCTACGCCTACACCCAGGCCAAGGACAGCAGCAGCTGTACTTGCCGCACCACCACCCCAGAAACCCAGAACAACTCAGAGGCCCATAACAACTAAAAGGCCCATAACAACACAAGGCCCTTCCAAGGCGCCCACTACCCAGACGTCCACAAGGAGACAACCAATCCTTGTAGTGGACCGTCTGGAGAACTGGACGTCCCAAATGAAGGAGTTGACCGCCAAACTCGGTCACCCACCCAGCGTGAGGCCCTTTGGGAAGGGATTTAAATTCACTCCCAAAGAATAATAATATAATAATAATAATAATAATTTATTGATCCAAAAGTATTACAACAACAGTGAAACATATTAGACACAGTAGGTGTTTACAGAATTATACACTAGTATTCTAAAAAGTTACAAAACATTGTAAGCAATTAAAAAAATCGAGCTGTCTCTTAAACTAGGCTACGCCTGTATCTTAAGAGACAGGAATCGGCTATAAGGTGTAACAATAATAATTTCCATAAGGCATTGAAACGAGATTGATACTGTGTTGATTGGATGATGAGCGTTTGTATATATACAGTTTTGAGTTAGAATGCGTGCGTGTGTGTGTGTGTGTGTGTGTGTGTGTGTGTGTGTGTGAGCGTACGAGTGTGAGTGTGCGTGTGCGTGTGTGTGTGTGAGATTACGTGTGTGTATGTGTGTGTGTGTGTGAGTGCGTGTGGGAGTGTGTGTGAATGTGCGTGTATATTTGGTTATGCGTGGATGAGTGTTTGTACCTTTTTGCATGTGTTTAATATGTATATGTATATATATATATATATATATATATATATATATATATATATATATATATATATATATATATATATATTGTCACTTTAAGAACTTTAGTAGTGATTCAGTAGCAGAGTAATCTTTAAGTAATAACCACTCAGTTAGTACTTGTTTACTGTTAAATCTATTCAGTTTAACGATGTTTAACTCTTTATTAATGTTACTGTATAGGTAAGGGCTTAGCGTGTAAAATTGATGCTCGGAAAAGGAGGTTTTGTGTCGAACAGGAGGTGCAATGAATCTTCGTTTGTTGGGTTCTGGAGGTGGGAGAGTATTATGGTACCTAAGGGCTGTTTGAAGAATGTAAAGCTGGCGCACTGTAAGTACCTTACAATCGTCATAGAGTTGGATTGTTGGATACCTGAAATGTTTGTATGACATCACTTTCAGTATAGCACGCTGTGCTCTTTCTATTTCCAGTAAATAGGACTTTGCAGCACCACCCCACACTGTAATGCAATACCCAATTACAGATTGACATAGTGCATGGTATACTAACTTAATAATATCAAAGCTAGCCGATTTCCTAAGTGATTTGAATATTTGAATGAGACGTATCGTTCTAGTAGTGATTGAGCTTACGTGTTTGACCCATCTTAGTGCAGAGTCAATTTGTACTCCAAGGTATTTGACACAGCTAGCTCTGTTAAGCGTCGGACAATTACAGGTTGGTTGTAGGTTGGGACACGAGTGAGCAGTAATGTTAAAGGAGTCAGGTGGTGCACCATTACGTCTGATCGTGAAAGGTAAGTATGCTGTTTTTTTTACGTTTATGCTGAGGAGGTTCAAGTTTAACCATTTTATGACTTCGCTTAAAGCCAGTTCTGTTTTACTTTTAACGAATTCCCATGTAGTGCCGTGGACTAGAATTGCGGTATCGTCGGCATATGCGTAGACTTTAACATTATCCGGGAGATTAATCAAACACAGACCATTAACATAGATTTGGAATAAAATCGGGCCTAGGATACTACCTTGAGGAATGCCGAAGGTCACCAGCTCTTCGTCACTGAGGTAAGAATCAATTTTTACGGACTGTGTGCGATTTTTAAGGTAGTCTTTGAAAATCTCTAAAGGCGTACCACGTACACCAAGAAGTTCTAACTTGGAGATAAGGAGGGGGGCAGAAACCGTGTCGAAAGCTTTTGATAGGTCCAAAAAAATTCCAAGACATTTATATGCTTATCAAGTTGCTTAGCTACATTTTGAGTAAGTTGTAATACCGCATCTTCTGTAGAGATTCCTGGTTGAAATCTAAACTGGTTCTTCGCTATGATATCATATTTGTGCAAGAATCTTTTCAAATTATTACTAAGGATTCTTTCAAACAACTTAGAAACAGCCGATAATACAGAGATGGGTCTATAGTTATTGACACAGTTTCTGGCTCCTCCTTTGTATACCGGGTGAACTATGGCTTTCTTTAGGGCATTCGGGAACACTCCTGTTTGAATGCAACGGTTAAATAAGAAAGTTAGAGGTGGTACTAAAATTTGACGACATTCCTTTAGAAACACAGACGATATTCCATCCCACCCAACAGCACAGTCATTGCGTAACTGTAGAATAAGAGACTCCACCTCAGCCTCTTCCACTTCTAGGATGGTTAGCGAATTGGCTGGAGAATGTTGGAAGCGGTCTCTGGTTGAGTTTGGAGGAGTAGTAGTATGGTTGATTATATTCTGTGCCAAACTTTTACCTATATTTGTGAAATAGTGACAGACCTCATTTACAGACGATTTTGGATTGTCACTAATGTTTAGCAACTCAGTGGGGCTGGAGTGAAGGTTTTGAGTGTTAGTTATCTCTTTAATTGTTTTCCAAAGAGCCTTCGGGTTATTTTTGGTTTTTGCCAGTTCGCTTTGCTCCAGAACACGCTGAATTCCGAGTCATTCAGGCTCACCTGGATGACCTCGGACAGGACAAGGCGCCTTATTACGCCATCGCCCCACCGCACCAGAAGCCCCTGAAAATGGCTATCCGGGGCTTACCTGCGGACACTCCCACAGAAGAAATAGTGGAGGACTTGACTAGCAAGGGAGTGCCAGTCAAGTTTGCGAAGCATATCCGTGCTCGCACCAGCAGACCCGGATGCATCTTCTTCGCAGAAGTGGAGAAGAGCCCGACCGCAGCCAAGGCCTACAACATTGACGAGGTCTTGCTCATGCCAGGCGTCGTCATAGAGGCCTGGAGGGGCAAGAAAGGACCGTCTCAATACCACCGCTGCCAAGGCTTTCGCCACAGTTCCCAGAACTGTCACAGGCGCCTAGCCTGTGTGCGATGCGGTGGCGAGCACCAGGCGCACAACTGCCCTCGACCAAAGGAGGAGCCACCCACGTGCGCCAACTGCCAAGGCCCGCATCCAGCCTGCAGTGCGGCGTGCCCAGTCTACAAGCGGGAAGCCCGCAACAAGAAGGCGGGACTCACGCCGAGGCCTGGCCCGCCCAAGGTCATAGACCAACCAAACGTGGTCGTCGACTCGGCACCCACCACGCTGATGGCCGAAGCAAACCCGGGGTCAAGCTCCACAAAAAAGAGGAGAAGGCACCGAAGAAAGAAGGCGGCCCAGGAAAAGCCACCCACACCTGCGGCGGCACCCAAAAACTGCAGCCCAGCAGCCAAGGACCCGGAGAGGGACCAACTCGCTGCCTTGCTCATGCTGTTCGCACAGCGTGTTAAGGCAGGCGAGATTAATACGACAGGACTGCTGCAAAACCTCACTACCAATGGATAAGCCGCTCAGGGTGGTTCATTGGAACGCGGAGACACTGAAATCCAAGATAGGCCTACTACGCCTATTTCTCAAGGAACAGCGGGTCGATATCATGCTGATAAGCAAGACCCACCTGAAGGCCAACAGGCCACTCAAGATCCCAGGGTACCCTGTGTACCGCCAAGATCAGGTCTCGCCAAGAGGCGAAGCATATCGTGGACTCGCTATCCTAGTGAAGAGGACAGTAGTGCATCAACCCGTCGAACCGAAGAGACTCGATACCATGTATGCGCTTGGTATCGATGTCCAAATCGGCAGGCGTGAGATGCGCCTCAACGCGGCCTATCGAGCTCCGAATCAGAGAGCCCGCGTCGATGAACTCCGGACGGATCATAAGCATGGCACAACACCACCAACAACGCAATGGGAAATCTCCTTATGCAAGACTCCGATATGCATAACTATGAAATCGCTGGCCCCAGAGAACCCACTAGATTGGACCCAGCGGGCTATAGTGATAGCGTACAAGACATCATAGTGTTCAAAGGACTAAGAACACCTCCGGCACAGGAAGTGCTCGAGGACCTACCATCGGACCACAGGCCGGTGCTACTTGTGTTCAGGGAGCCCGCGGCTACGGTCGGCCCACCGAAGCCCACAGTCCACACAGACTGGAGGGCTTACCAAGAATCCTTAGCGGGTTACAGCCTCCCTACGGTTGTAAAAACGCCAGTGGAAGTCGATGAAGCCGCCGAAGAAATCACCGGAGCTATCCAAGCCGCACTTCGAGTCTCCTCGAGCACTAGACCGAGCAGCGAGCGACAGAACCCTCTGCCCGCTCGGCTCCGTAAAATGCTCGAGGAGAAGCGAGAGGCTAAGAAGCTCAGGCAGAGAACTCGGCACCCCCGAGACAAGACCCGATACAACCGCCTTACCCACTCGTTCAAGGCTGCTCTTTGGGAGCACAGAGGTGACGCATGGGAGAACTTCCTTATAGATATCGAGGACGAACAGCCCTCGGTACACCGACTCTGAAGGCAACTGACTGCAGAACCAAATACCACGCGCCCCCTGTTCGCTGAGGACGGGCAAATACACTACAAAGCGCAAGACCGTGCCGAGATCATCGCGAACAGCCTCGAAAAACAGTTCACACCTCACGACAATCAAGACGAGGACCACACTCGGGAGATAGAGGCGGCAACCCATCTCTACCTCTCGAGGCCCCTCGCCCAGTCTGAGGGTGAACTGCTCGTAACACCGAGCGAGGTTGCTGCGATGATCAGGAAAACCAACCCACGGAAAGCACCTGGTGAAGACGGAATACCGAACACTGCACTGCAGCGACTTCCACTGAAATCACTCATAGCGTTGACACAACTGTTCAACGGTATCCTTCCGTGTGGCTATAGAGCAGGGGTGCTCAAACGGTCGATCGCGATCGACCAGTCGATCGCGATCGACCAGTCGATCGCGAGTGCTTTTTGAGTAGATCTTGAGAAGAAAAAAATTTTTAATAAGTAGGTAACTAAACTACAAAAAATTATTACGTAATAACACTGCTTGCGGCAAAAGGCGGCTTTATCAAAGGAACGCGCGGTACTTGTCAAAGAAAAGCCGCGTTGTTTCTAGACTAGACTGTACTAGACCATTTCGGGCGGCGCGTTTGACGGGAACATTCGAGACTTTCGTTCACGCCGATATAAATGTTGCGCCTGCAGGAATTGGAGTCATTCTGAATTGTAACTTGAAGGCGATACTACGTCGATACAAAGTTTATTATTAAATAGTGCGAAATGAGTGCAGTGAAGAAATCTAAAACGTATTATTTTAATAACGATTGGGAGGAAGAATTTTTCTTTTGTATGGTGAAGGATAAGTGCATTTGTGTTATTTGTCGTGCGTCAGTTGCAATACCTAAGCGTGGTAACTTAGAGAGGCATCATAAAACGGTTCATAAAAACTATGAAAAGGATTTTCCGCCACAGAGTGAATTAAGAAAACGAAAAGTAAGTAATTTGGTATCTTGTTTGAAAAAAGAACAAACCATGTTCACAAGACCAGCCAAACAATCAAAAGCTGCTACGATCGCGTCATTTAAAATATCTCATATATTGGCGAAACACAAGAAACCATTCGAAGATGGATCGGTTGTGAAGGAAGCATTTATTGAAGCGGGTGAGACTTTATTTGGAGATTTTAAAAATAAAACAGAAATCATGTCTGCTATTAGAGAACTTCAGTTATCTCGTCCGACTGTCACAAGGCGTATTGAAGTCATGAGTCAGGACATCGCAGATAAACTAAAACATGATATCATGGAATGTACATACTTTTCTTTACAGTTCGACGAATCCACCGATATGACAGACACTGCCCAGCTGTGTATTTTTATTCGGATGGTATTCAATGACATGTTGGCTAAGGAAGAATTTTTGACAATCATTCCTCTGAAGGGGAAGACCCGTGGCGAAGATATATATGACGTTTTCATAAATTTTGTAAAAAACTACAAGCTACCAATATATAAATTAGTGTGCATTACAACCGATGGAGCACTAGCAATGACTGGAAACAAGAACGGTTTTGTGGCATTGTGTCGAGCTAATGAAGAATTCCCTTCATTTTTTTCATTCCATTGCATTATACATCAACAAGTTTTGTGTTCAAAAGTTTTAAACACGGAGGAAATTATGGGCATTGCAACAAAAATTGTGAATTCCATCCGTGCACGTAGCTTGCAACGGCGGCTCTTTAAGTTGCAGTTGCAAGATAGGGAGTCAGCTGAACACACTGATTTAGTTCTTCACACGGACGTCAGGTGGTTGAGTCGCGGAAAATTCCTAGAAAGGTTTCAAGAATTATTGCCCGAAATAACAGCTTTTCTAGACGAAAGAGGTGATGACACTGAGATGTAGAAAAACGAAAAATGGCTGACTGATTTGGCATTTTTGACTGACATCACAATGCACTTAAACACCATTAACTTGGAGCTTCAAGGTAAAGGAAAAACTATTATTGAGATGATTAGCGCAGTAAACGCATTCAAAAGTAAATTGCAACTTATGATAGATCAACTGAAAAGAAAGGATCTGAAACATTTTCCGTCTTTGAAAGCAAGGATTCCTCAGTTGAATTTACGTATGAGGCTGAATTATCAAATATTTTGGGACAATTCGAAATGCGTTTTTATGATTGCAGTAAATTGGCAAATATGGCATCATTTATGAGTTATCCTTTTTCATGTAAAAACATTGAGGAATTAACCACTGAAGTAGCAAGTCAGTTTAATATGAACTCATGTTCTGTTGAAAATGAGTTGGTGCAGATTATATCAGATATACATCTCAAAGCTACAGCATCTGATACAAATTTCTGGTGTTTTATATCTGAAGATAAATATCCGAATCTAAGGCAAATCGCCCTTCAACTGACGGCAATGTTTGGGTCAACTTACTTGTGCGAGTCTGCATTTTCTGAAATGAAGATAATTAAGTCAAAATATCGCAATCGACTAACTGACGATCATATGTCATCATGCTTGCGATTGGCACTCAGTGGTTACGCACCATCTTATGAAAAGTATGCTGAGGACATGCAGTGCCACGCTTCAAGATCCAAAGTCACTCCTTAGTTGAGTTTAACACCATATGTAACTCTTTTGTTTTGTAACAACGAATAAACTCGCAATTTTGAATAACTAGGAGTTTTTTCATTGATATTGTAGAGAAGAACTTAAGTAAACCTAACCCAAACCTTGACTAAGATAATGTAAATTGTGCGGAAAGCTAATATCTATATATGCTACGGTACACCCTACCTAGGTAGGTAGGGTGTATCGTGTATGTACGACAACCCTGCATCACACATACTTGCAGCCTCTCAAGTCGATCGTAAGTAGTCTAAAAATATTGAGGTAGATCGCCAGCAGTTCAAGTTTGAGCACCCCTGCTATAGAGGATACCACATCGGAAATCAAAACCATCAGTGCCGGAGTCTCGCAAGGGAGCTGTCTGTCACCGGCCTTGTACGCCCACTACACGGATGACATCCCTGTAGTCGGAGACGTCAAGCTGGCACTGTTTGCAGACGATGCCGCGTACTTGTCAAGGTCACGCAACGCCGCACACGCTGCATGGAAATTGCGCCCCACACTCGAAGCCCTTCTGGGCTGGCTGAAGCGATGGAGGCTCAAGTGCAACGTGTCGAAGACCCAGGCGATGATAACCGGTATGGCACACTACCCGCCAAACCTACGTCTGATGGAAGAAGACACCCCATGGTCCCCAAAGGTCAAGTACCTGGGAATCACCATCGACAGATCACTGTCGATGAATCACCACGTCGAGACCATCACAGCGAAGGCCAGAGCTGCGCGGACGAAGCTGCGTCCCCTGCTATCCTCCAGACTACCAGTAAGTGCCAAACTAGGCATTTACAAAACATATATCAGGTCGCGCCTCACCTACGGTGGGCCGGCCTGGTACAACTTGATAGCAGGGACATCGCGCCAACGTTTGCAGGCTGTAGAGAACAGCTGCCTTCGCATGGTGGTCGACGCCCCCAGGTACCTCAGGAATGCAACAATCCACCGAGACCTCAAGTGGGAACCTATAAAGGAGTTTGTGAGCAGACTCGCCACGGGGATGTTTGAGCGGGCTGACCGCTCGAAACTTCCCCACCTGGTAGGTATTGCTCCGCTCCCACATCCAGACGATACAACACTCATCCGGAGGCGACTCAAACGCCCCGCTCGGGAGCTCATATCAGCTCCTTCGAGCGGGGCATTGGCTTCGCCATCGGATGCAGATAGCCAACCACCGACCTCTCGCAGGCGGCTCGCTGGACCCCTCTTCAGAGGAGCGATCGGCGAAACTACCATAAGGAGCCCAGTGCTTCAAATAGGGTCCCCACCCCCCTGAACAGGGGTGAGATGATACCAGATAGTAGATCGCGTTCATTCGCCGCTTGGTGTGCTGTGCGAGTGGATGCGTGCTGTCTTGATGCATTTTCAGAGCTATAGAGTACGTGACATATGTACCCCACACTACTAATGGTGTTAGTTTGAATATGTATACAGAAGGCAAGCAAATATTAATATTGAAGCTTAGCAATGTAGCCTTGCGTAGCAGTAGGCTTCACATATTGGAAATATCTAATGAAACCCACTTAAGTATAAGTTATTTTATTTGATTATAGCATGTTTTAAATGTTGATAATAATATTAATAAATAACCGTATGCAAAATAATAAAATTATTAAATAATTACTTATTATACCTTTTCTTTCAGTAAACTGCAGTCATTTTAAAGTAACAAAATTTAAAAACATATCTATCCTATCATGACTCGACCCGTCACCACCCGTGATCACTCAATGGAAAATAATAATAATCGTACGATTCTGCCACTGTTTCTCGTGAATATTGCTATGATTTTTAGTATCAGTTTGAAGTATTGATATTCCAATGATGAAAACATATAAGTAGGTTTATTTTATCTAAAGGTGAGCACACATGCATGTGACCAACCAACATCATTCTTTTGTATACGCTGTGTTTTTTAATTATAATGAACGTGTGCATCGACACATTTTACAAACAGAAATAGGCACAGAACCGGTGTGGCGTGCGAATATGAACATAACGGTGGGACTCCATTTATGACTTCGTCGACTGTACGTTTAGATAGAAATGTGGAGTTGGAAGTAGAGTTGAAATCTTTTGAAGTGGATCGTGCTTATTTTGACTATTATTTTCGTGACTTTTAAATTGATTCATTTAATCTTATTAGGCCTTTGTATCACAAACAGGACATGCCAATCATACAGTTTTAACTCACGATGGTGGGTTTGTATAATTGGGTTTGTAAATATACTTGTACATTGTTGCTGTGTGCATAAGTTTCGCATAGTGCAGCGCGACAGATGTGCTTAATTGCTTCGCGCCAAAATTGTGTGTTTTTTTAAGTGTATATATATATGTATGTATATATTTTATATAATTATCTGATATATTATAGTAAGTAAACAATCTGGAACTGTGATCTTTATTGCATACTTTTTATTGTTTGAGCACTATACAAGATTTTCTTATTGTGCATAAGCAAATTCCGACATTTTCAAAGATGTGGCAATAAAAATATTTAAAAAAGATAAAAGAATATCGTTTTAGAGGTCGGCCCCTATATATACAGATGAGTTCTACGTTTTAACAACAAGTGTTCGAAATAATAACTGGGCCTAACAAAAAACTTTATTTTCTTTAAAAAAAACTAAGACCAGATGAGTTTCATTTTAGTTCCCGCTGGAACAGGTTTTATTGACAACGCGTCTCTGGTCCTAAAGTTTAATACTAGAGACTACCATTCTATTATGAGTTACGACAACTATGTGAAATGGCTAAACGAGAAGTTGCCAGATCGCCCTTTTATTGTTTTAGAGAATACTTTATCACAACACACGTACGGAAAAGTTACCTACCGCATCTTCATATCAGTAGGTAATGCGAAATTGGCTAACTATAAAAGGCATACCATTTGAAGAAAATTTGGGCAAAGTACAGCTTTGCGCTTTGATGCGAAGTATTTAAGACTAATATGGTTTTCTTATGGAAGCCATTGTCACAAATCGGTTGGCGGGATATTGAGTTATTCGTCCATTAGTTGCACTCGTGCTTAATGCAAATTTAAGACTTATATGGTTTTCTCATGGAAACCACTGTCAGAACTGGACCTGACTGAAAATGAGACCACACAGTAAGCAAAAGCTAACAAATAAAAAAAAATCGTCGAAATAGGTTCACGCAGTCGAAAGTTACACAAACATAGAAAAAGGTCGAATTGAAAACCTAGGTTGTAAAAGGAAACATGAAATGTTTTGAAACTGGTTAAAAGTTAGTTATTAATTTGTACGATTCTAGTGATGCTGATGAGACTGACCTGATTACGATTCTTCCTGGTTCTTTTGTATTTCGATTCTATAGTTTAATTTTAAGTTATAACTAAGCATGAAAGTATTAATTTAATATAAAAAACGTATATATACAAGATGAGTGTTAATTTTTTGTTCATATTCGTAAATACATATGTATATATTTCACTTCTTATCAAAATATTTCACACGCTTATATTATATTGTGCAGGAACAATGACATTACAAAAGCTACCTGACCAGTAATGACGCATACAGATGGGCATATCTTAAAACATCACAGCCACTCTCTTATCCTATCCACTCTTCTATAGTTCATCCGCCTTCGTGAGATAAAACAACTGTACCAGTATCACAGACAGACACTGCCAGTACCTCTAGTTACCAAAAGTGGGTAGCATTTATCTATGGCAGCATTTAACTTACTGTCATCGATGTCATTGTCAAATGTTTTGGTGAATATTTTGCTATTGCTATAAAAATGGCATCGAATTTGTTGAAAAAAGCAGTTTTCTCTAATCCGACATCTATTAATAAATTTTTAGGAATATTTTACAATGCCACCAGAAATCGTAAGGATAAAAAATATATTTTAATAGCATTTTAACAATCATCAGAGCATGTTAAGATTGTTACGTCATTCCTTTCTAGACTGGAACTATCAATACCAACCCGGCCTATATCCTAGGACTCCCGAACAGCGTGAAGCCGCTGCTAAACGCTATGGGATGTCCGTTGAAGAGTATCAACCATATCCCGAGCACATGGGTTATGGAGACTATCCACGATTGCCTGACATTGGCGAGGATTCTAAGGATCCACACTACCCTTATGATTGCCCTGAATTAAAAAGGAACTTCAATGAACCCGTATGTTTGCTATTTATTGTTAGAATTCTAATCTTTCTTATTTTTCCTTGGAATATGGATATATTTTAATAGAACTGTACACATGAATGAAAACTTTCACTTTATTAAATTACTTAGTATAGCTAAAATGTTTTTAATTACGACTTAGATTTTGGAAGCATCTGATGCACGCCTGTCTGATCGCAAACTGACTATTGTAACTACACTACTGATAAATCTACTTATGTTATAGATAAATTATACCCATACTGGAAATGGTTGCATTCACAACACATATTTCTTGTGGTTGGGAATTAAACCTCTGGCTTAGCAGTCAAGATCGCTAACAACTTTAACAATAAGCCAAGTCAGAGTTTGATTTTTATTTGTATTTTATAAAATAATAGTATTTTTTCTTTTTCACTATTTTCAAAAAAATTGTTTAATTTTGTTTAACATGTAGACTGTATAATGATGTTATTTCTAGTTACATGCAAGAATGGAAATATTTGGTGGTGACCGTTATGATCCAGCCATGAAAAGAAGATTCTCACTGCTTCACCAATGGAGTTGGTTCTTGGGGACAATAGCAGGAAGTTTTGCATTGTATTTCTATTTGGAAGACTTTAAAATTGGAAGGCCCGTTACTTATAAACAGTTGCCAACAAATGGACCTCATTATCTGTTTAGTGAAAAATAAAATAATGACAAGAGCTTGTAAAATTCAAATGGAACAAAAACATAGAAAAATTTTGTTTGTAGTTTCAATAAAATGAAAATATTGTGTTCCTTACAATTGTTTTCTTATTTATTTATACATAAAAACACATTTGTTGTTATTAAATAAAGGTATGTTTTTTTTGCTCCAATAATTTTTAATCATTTATTAGGAGAACAGAGTGCAGTGTTATAAAAAACGAAGAGTCATTTAGCTTATCATTAGTTGTATTTATGCAGTTATAATGGACTAAAAAATTATCAGTTTTATTTGTAGACCTTAATATCTTTATACAAAAAATATCTATTATTATTACTTATATATACTTGTAAAATATTCATCTTCCAAATCATACAAATCAGCTGCAATATCATCTCGAAGAGACATTAGTTTCTGGTCACATTCCTGTTGCTTTGTGCGGAACAACTTAGAATTCTGAGTGATTGCTTCATTAACGGAGGGGAAATCATTCAGTATCAAATACTGTTTTATGTCTGATACCAATTTCATTAGAGATTCTCCAGCCCGCACTGAAAACAAAAATTTGCTTACATGAACATATAATTTAACTTAAAAAACTATTAGTACTCATACAAATGCACCTAACATTTCAATTTAAGAATTCAAGAATTAATTAATTGAGATTGTCTCTTTGTAATGAGTTTAAACCAAAAAGAACCAAATGGTTGACTAATTATCTTAAATTTAAGACTTTCCCATTGAAGACTATCAGACTGTTGGGTAAGTCATAAATAAAATTAGGCAAGTACGAAATAAACAGATGCTTTATCAAGACCATGAATTGTACCTATATATGTAAGTAGATATATAGATACAGATTTTATTTATTCAGGATAAGCTGGACAAGAAAATAATCTAATGTTTGCACAATGCTTACCATCTGTGCATACATCAACTAAAATTTTACTAGGCATGTCAGATTAAACTATGAAGTAATACCTATGTTAGCAGCTCTCACTTGCATTTCAAATGTGTCCTGTTCAATCTGTGTCATTCTATTAAGCTGTGATTCATTTTCCAGTTTTGCAAGCTTTATTATTTCTGAAAACAATTTTCATAAAATAAATATAAATTATACTGTTAGCTTATAAGTACCACATTGGTGGTGCGGATAGGCTAATATCATCATAAGCCTATCACAGTCTACTGCTGATGATACATAATGTATTTAAGTACATATGTAAGTTTATATCGTATATATTTAAGTAGTTACAAACCTAAATACATGTACCCCTAAATAAACTCAATCTAGGCGGTTCAATAAGACGTCAGAGGTAGTAATATTTTCTAAGCCAATATAATCAAAATTTCTTTTAAAAGTTTTAATCCAGTCCATTGATGGCCATAAGCCTCTCCCAACGTGCGCCATAATACCCGGTCGAAGATAAAGAGGGGTTAAAAGTGGAATTATCAGGGAGTCAGAAAGTTATAGTACCGGGAAACATACCTTCAAAATTTTCTAACATACTCTTTACATCTTCTTTTAACCGTGTTGTGTAAGATTTTAAAAGGGCTTCTTTATTTTGTGGTAGATTTCTTTGCATATTGATTGAAACGCTACTAATGTCTGTATTGAAAGTGTTTAATTGTAAATAAAAATATTAGTTGAAAAGTTGACAATAACAGAAGCTGACAGCTGAAACAACAGTTGCCAACTTTCTTTGTGGATCGTACTATACCATAAAGAATATGGATAGGCATTTCATCTGCATGAAACGTATAGATCATAACAGGCTTACCAGCCTTTATGAATTTTGAAATGAGATACAAATAAGTTATTGATTAATCCGGTATATGAATTAGCAAATTATAAAGTTTATATTCCATCATTCTCAGTCACGCGCATGGGTGTTGTAGAGGGAGTACAACAGTGGGTGGATAGATGGTGAGATAATAGACAATGTTAATACTCCTATTGGGTGTGGTCAATTACTCAAAGGAAGACGAATTAAAAGGAATGCCTTGCGCTCTTCTAATGTTAAATCATCTACAATAGCACCACAACATGAATTCTCTGCTAAACAGACAGCTATGATCATTTCATCGAAAAACAGAGTATTTTTAAAACCAAAACCTTAGCCTGTTTTTTAAGGGCTATGATGAAGATGCTCACAGTAAAATGATTAGTGATTAGTTATAACGTCAATTCATCTAGGTTGTGCTTTGAATATTAATGATAATTTAGACAACCTGTGTATTAAGGAGTTGATTATATTATTTTGATTAAATCTCTGTCCCAGTCCAATTTCTCCTTACCGTCTAATGCTGTCCCTATACAATCACTATAATAACTTTCATGTTCCTAATTCAGTTCCTAATGCAGTCTGTTTATGTACCTCTCTTTTTTTACAGTCTATATTTATGTGTATGGTTACATATCTATCATTTTATATACATTTTACAAACATGAATATATACATATATTGCATATATGTATATATTCATGTTTGTATATGTTCTATTTTATATTAGATTAGATAATACTATATACTAGTTACATTAATTAGTTTGTTCTTTCGTGTGTAAGTACCATTACAATGGTAAAAAATATATATATTTTTTTTTTTTTTTGTAAAAATAAAATATAATAATACTCTCTTTCAAAAATGAGTGCTCTCTCCTTCTCCCGCCTCCTTCTGCGAGATGATATCCTCGCAGAAGGTAGCAACCACGGTAAAACTTTTCTCACTTCCGGCCATGGAGTGTACGACGGCCGGTAGCGAGAGATCCTCTCCGATGACTGCAGTGGTGGCAATTCGCAAGCGTGTAGTAGGCCGAGTCCCACTGCAGTCAGAGACGGGAGAGTCAGTCAGACGGGCGGGACTCATTACCCTTCTAGCGACTGAATGCAAGTACTTCCCGAAACAGCAAGAGCCCCTTGGTGCAGCTGGAGCGCCTCCAAGGTGGCAAAGCCAGCACGTACCTCCAGCCGAGAAGACGAACGAGCTATCGTGGCTCGGCGGCCGGCTTCGCGCCACTCGTGCACCTCTTTAAGCGGGGTTTGACCGGAAAAACCCTGTGTACAGCTGTCGCGACTTGTGGTCCACCCAAATTGGGCAAGAGATGCCCAAGGGTGGAAGCAGTGCCGACCAGCTTTGGAGCTAGCTGTATGAAGTGCTCGTTGAAGCGCCACCTACCGTCAATTATCTAGCCCAAATATTTAATATGGGCCCGAATCGGTATGAAGACCGAGTTGACCACAATTGAGTACCGCGCTCGACTACCAGAGATACTCTCTTGGTAGCCAGGCGTGACGCCTCTAGAAAGTTCATCTCCCGGGCTGTGACCAATGTGTCCTCGGTGTAGCAGATTATGCCTAGCCCGGGGAGGAAGGTCCCTCGAAGAGCAGAGTCGTACCAAATGTTCCACAGGAGTGGTCCAAAAATATACCCCTGTGGAACACCGCACGACCCTTCCAACCGGCGTCCGATAATTGGGGCCGACCTCGCATAGGTGCCCTACTGATTCAGGCAGAGAGGACCGTATCAAACAATATACCCGTCTCGTACAGAAGCACAATGGGCCTGTAGGCCAAGTCCAAGTTCGCAGGCTGTCCCGGCTACTTTAGGAGCACCAGCTTCGTTAGCACCTGTATTAACCATTGTATCACAGGTGCCTGCTCCTTCTGTGATAGCTATAAACATTTTTAAGTGTGATAGCCAGAAAGAAACTTAATATACTCGTTGTTTACATTTAGGCTGTAAATCGTTGTTGTTTATTTCAATTAATATATATATACATTATCGTATAGTCATTGAACAGAAGTATAAAACAGTGTTTGTTTGATCAAAATCCATCCCGTAACAATTGAACTACGAGTAAAAGCATATTAAAGAGAAAATATTTAACTGCAACTGTATCTGATCTACGACAACCCGCACAGCGCTCGCTTACAACCCGCCCGCGTGCATAATAGTGCATCTGCATTAGAATTGTAGAGGGTTGAATGCAAAAACTAATACCTTTTATACTAATGTATCTTTTAATGATTACGATATTATATTCGTTACCGAAACATGGGTATAAAGTAATATCCCAGATGCAGAATTGTTCATTGATCTATTAAGGGCCTATTCCCGCAACGGGTGGAGCACTCACCTCCGTCGATGGCCCCCTTGGCCGGAGACGACGGAAAGTTCGAGGAGGAAGATATCCCACCCGTCACGGAGGCAGAGATGGGGGCGGCTGTTCTACGGATTCGCTCCAAGAACACCGCCCCAGAGCCAGATGGGATCCCTGCCCAAATACTAGTCCTAGCTCTCAACCACATGGCGGACCACCTCAGGGGGGTGTTCGACGCATGCTTGGCGTGTGGACGCTTCCCTGACTGAAGGATCGAGAGGGAAATTTGATTCGTCGTCCCATGTCGTGCGGTGGAACATGGGATACGACTGGGCCCTTCGAGGTGACTTCCCCCCTGGGCTAGGCGTAATCTGTTACGCTGATGACACTCTGGTCACATCTGGGGGTCGAACTTTCAAGAGGCTGCACGCCTGGCCACCAAAGGAGCCTCACTGATGGTCGGGCACATCCAGGCGCTAGGGTTGCACGTGGCTTTGTATAAGACGGAGGCCCTTTTATTCCTTGGGCCCCGTCGAGGTCCACCCCCTGGCGCCTCCATAATGGTCAACTCGATCCTTGTACCGGTTCAGGCCCACATACGATATCTGGGCCTGATCCTCGATGAAAGATGGCGCTTCGACGAGCACTTTCTGCAGCTGGCTCCAAGGTTGGTCGGCACTGCGTCTGCCCTTGTTATTAACAACTTGGGTGGACCCAGCGTCGCAACAAGACGGCTGTACACGGGGGTTGTCCGGTCAATGGCACTATACGGTGCACCGGTGGGGGCAGAAGTTCTGACCGCCTAGAATAGGGCATGCCTTTGGCGCCCTCAGACGGTCATGGTGGTTAGAGCAATACGCGGTTACCGCACCGTGTCGACGGAGGCGGCGTGCGCGTTGGCCGGAACACCCCCGTGGGACTTTGAGGCGGAAGTGCTCGCCGAAGTCTATCGGCGGACGACAGATTTCTGGGCGGGTAGCCCCAATCGGACCCCGCCCGAAGAGGCACGCGAGTGGCGTGAGGCCGCTCGCCGAGCTACTATGGCTCGTTGGTCGTCCCGGCTGGAGGCTCCACGTGCTGGCTTTGCCACTGTGGAGGCGCTCCAGCCGGTCATCGTCGAGTGGGCAGGGCGGCAGCACGGAACCCTTTCCTTCCAACTGACGCAGCTTCTTTCCGGGTACGGCTGCTTCGAAAAGTACCTGCACTCGGTCGCTAGGAGGGAATTGAGTCCCGTCTGCCCCCACTGCGAATGCAGTGAGGACTCGGCTCAGCATACACTCGAGGATTGCCCGGCGGCGCAGCGTCGGGCCCTCACTTCAGTAATTGGAGAGGATCTGTCGCTACCGGTCGTCATACGCTCCATGGCCGGTAGCGACCTTCTGCGAGGAGGTCATCTCGCAGAAGGAGGCGGCGGAGCGGGCCCGGGAGGATGACCTCCACTCGGACTCAATTCGCCGTCGGCAAACCGGACGGCGGAGGCGCGCTTATCAGCGCCTCATGCCGCCCTGAGTCTGGCAGCGGATGGTCGGGACGGGTTTTCCCTCCACCCGCTATAGTGGCCAACCGCGAGGAGGCGACGTCCTGGTGTTGCGAAGTTGCCTAGTTTAGAGTTACCAGAAGGTGGTGCTCGCGCTTTTGCGGGCAAAGCGCTAGGAAGGGTCCGGATGTCTTACTAAAGCTGTTCCCGGATTCCTCCTATTTTAAGCGCAGCATGGCACACCGTGTGGTTTTAGTCGGTCCGATTCCGACACACCGTTCCCCCGAAAAAAAAAGTACCTCAACACAAGACAAGTTTTGCATGTCTGTGGCAAGGTAGGCTAAAATATCAAACCAATCATCCTACGCTTTAGTCATTAGTCCAATTTCTTTGTTGCAAACATAATTTTTCTAACATTCTACCGAAAAGCAATGTTTCCAAGTTTTAAGCATAATATCAAAAGTCGCTGGAAAGTGCATTCCCGACACGTCCGATACAGTCATCATACTATTAGCGCGGGTTGTTCATGTCTTCTTCTACTGATTTGATAACGTATTTATAAAGTAATGAAATTACGGATTTCATAAAAATTATGCATATTATTTATATATGTATCAAAATCTACTAAGTATAATTTTTTCAGTTTACTATCGAGTCTATACGATCATTAAAAAAAAGTGTAGAATAGCCTATTACTATAAAACAAACGCTGAATGAAATGTTACCTATATCGATTATCATAATATTTGTTTGTTATGTTTCAATAAATATTCAATTGCATGTGTAACAAAAGACAAAATGAATTCAGTAAGCTGCGCAGTTGCGAAATATTTTAAAAATACACTGAGTGAATTGAACTGACTTGAAATGACTTGACTTAATATAATTATAAAGATTTGACATTATTCAATATGGGAATGACGTTTACAAACAAAAGGGAGGTAGGTATCAAATAGAAACAAAGGATGCTTATAAATAACGATTGTTATGGCATACATGGCATGTACTTTTTTACTTAATTGTAGAATTTTTTATTAGGTACAGGTATATTTACAAGTTTTATATTCATTAATTTTTGAAATAATAATAGGTTTGTATCTAAATATTTTTAGTGTCAACGAAAAATAACAGGAACAAATTAAATATTTTATTATTTAGTCCCGTATAAAACTTCTTTACATAATGTTTACCACTTAGTTTCCTTGTTGAGCAAGACGGGAATATTCTTTGAGGCGCAGAGCATGGATGTTAATAAATCCAGTACTATCTTCAGGAGAGAAACCGCCAGCTATATTCATGGATACTAGATCTTGATTGTATAAGCTCGTTGAACTCTTTCTCGCCAGGATAGTAACTAAATTCATAAAAATATTTGTTAATTTGTTATAAAAAAATGTTTTTTACTGAGTGAATACCTGAGTGAGGTTCTTGTTAATACAAATTCCAAGCCTAGTGTACTTGGGTTCTTGGGTACTACTTATGCATACCTACATAACTTAGTCAAAGTAATAAAAGTAAGATAATCTTAAAGAACCTTCATACCATTGCCTTTATATATTTGCACAGTAACAGTGCCATTAACCATATCTTGAGACAACTCCAAACATTTCCGGGTATAGTTTGCCTCAGGTGAAAACCAGAATCCGTTATACACAAAATCTGCCATCTTCTCTTGTAGGTATTTTTTTACCCTGTAAACCATTTCTGAGTTAATAATCATTACAAAACCTAAAAATTCATTTATTACACACTTTTTATAGTACATACCTTAAAACTTCTTGATCAAGTGTGAAAACTTCGAGGTCCAGGTGTACTACATGTAAAATTGTTCCCGCAGGTGTCTCGTAAAGACCTCGTGACTACAACCAAAATTATTACAAATGTCGTTATTTTTATTTTTAAACTTCAAACTAGTATACTAATATAAATTGCCTCGTATATGCCATGCCTCGTATATGTATATATAATTACAATATTAGGTCTAGGATCTACTGTCACTTGATAATACTAAAAGTTAAAATAAATAAGATTAAACTAAGAATTTAACAAAACTTTTGTCATGGCCGTAAAAGTAAACAATAACATGAGATATTATATCAAAGTTTATACAGATATGAAGTAATCGTTTGTGATGAATTTTGTGTGTTGGGTTTCCTTTACCTTCAATCCCAGGAAACGATTTTCTACGATGTCGATGCGTCCAACTCCATGTTGCCCGCCTAATTTGTTCAGTGTATCTACGATAGCTAGCGGTTTGGTTAACAGAAGAGACTTTTCATGTCCACTTGGAATGCGAACTGAGATTGGTAATCCTGTTTACAATTAATAGATTGATTCAGACTTTATTTTACTAAAACGGTAGAAAGAGTAGGCAAGCTAGTTACAAAAACTAATAAATAATAATTAATTCGATACAAAATTCATTTATATAGATATTCTCTGCTCTTAATAATCCATCACCTGTAAAAAAAAATATGTATTGACATGAGTTACAATTTAAATACTACCCACAAAATCTCACTGTTCTTAATATCCAATTATGAATTTATTTTATGAATTTCGATTTAAGTTTAAAAAGTACCGCATTAATTTATCTCTATAATTGTTAAATTTATTACTTAAACTGGAAAGTGTAAGCCAACATATGTTACATATCTAGGACTTTTGATAGACAGTCATTTTAATTGGAAACCACATGTAGAACACTAAATTTGCCAAAGCTGCCATATAATCCTTAGGATTGTATTGTTGTATGTATCACTAGGAGAATCAATAATACTCCACTGTAGATGCAATCATGCGCGTAAGGGCCCTGGCGGAGGAGGCGGTTTCCCGGGGTGAGGTAATGTTGGCGGTGTCTCTTGATATCGCCAACGCATTCAACACCTTACCCTGGAATTGCATTAGAGAGGCACTCATTTTTCATGGAGTGCCTCTATAGCTTCGCCGTATTTTGGGGGCGTACCTAACAGAGAGAGCCGTAATATAACCGAGTCGGGCAGGACACGGTCGGAGAGAGATGTCGTGCGGTGTTCCACAAGGCTCGGTTTTAGGGCCACTCTTGTGGAACATCGGGTACGATTGGGTGCTGCGCGGAGTGCTCTTGGGAGGTGTCACCGTCACTTGCTACGATGATGACACCCTCCTGACGGCGCGAGGCAAGACGCTCCGTGAGGCTACCATAAAGGTCACGGCCGGTGCCGCTCAAGTCGTGGGCAGGATCCGGCGGCTAGGTCTCGAGGTGGCCTTACACAAATCCGAGGCCCTCTGTTTTCATGGGCCACGGCCAGCTGGATCTAGCCTGATGGTAGGAGGTGTTCGCATCGGCATCGAGCCCTCAATGAGATATCTTGGGCTGGTGCTCGATAGTCGTTGAGATTTCGGAATTCATTTCCGAAATCTGGCCCCCAAGCTTATGAGGGCAGCAGCTGCACTCTCACGGCCGCTGCCCAACTTGAGAGGGCCCGACATCTCCTGCAGGAGGCTCTACGAAGGAATCGTGCGATCGATGGCGCTATACGGTGCCCCTATTTGGGCGGAGTCCCTGACGGCTCGTAATGCCGCCATATTACGGCGTCCACAAAGGGCAATGGCCGTCAGGGTCATAAGGGGACACCGCACGGTTTCCTTCGAAGCAGCGAGCCTCCTAGCCGGAACTGCCCCGTGGGACCTTGAGGCAAAGTCCCTTGCGTCATTATATCAGTGGCGCAAGGCGCAAGAGCTGAGGTCCACTCCTCCCGACATAGAGGGGCATCGGTCTCAGCTCCGCCAGGTCCTGCTGGCAGACTGGATAGAGCGACTTGAGCGGCCGAGCGCAGGGCACGCCACAATTATGGCGGTAAGGTCCATCTTGGAGAATTGGCTGGAGAGGAAACACGGGAGCCTCTCCTACCGGCTAACGCACGTACTGACCGGCCACGGCTGCTTCGGGAAGTACCTGTGCCGTATAGGCCGGGAGCCAACGCCTGTGTTCCACCACTGCGGGGGCTGCCGTGAGGATACCGCACCCCACACTCTGACGGAGTGCTCTGCGTGGGTGCAGCAGCGTGCCGATCTCGTGGCAGCTATCGGTGTGGGTAGCCTCTCGCTTGAGACCATGGTTCTGTCCATGGTCCAAAGCGAGAGGGCGTGGGATGCCGTCGTTCATTTTGCGAAGAGGTGATGTTGGCTAAAGAAGCGGCGGAAAGCGTACGAGAGAGTACGAGTAGAGAGTACGAGTACTCTCTCGTCCCGCAGATGACGCACCAGGCGCCGGAGAGCGCCGAACGATCTCCGGCCTCCATGAGCGCTGGCCCGGGGGTAACGGGGGAGCTGTCCGTTACCTTAGCAGAAGCGGGTCTGAGACGGTGGCGCGACGTGTTCTGCGCGTGCCTCTCTAAAATGAAGAGGGGGCCAGGCCCCCTACACAGTGTGGCCACCTATTGAGGTGACCAAGATCTGCAGGGGTTCCCGGAGGCTTCCTTGTTAGGGTATTCCCGGGTCCCTTGCGATAGACTCTTTGTGACGGAACACCGTGTGGTTTTAGTTGGTTCGAGTCCGACATACCACCTCTCCGTGAGCTCCGGTGAGGTGATGACCCGTGGGGACCTCGTTTCACACGGAAAAAAAAAGGGGAATCAATAATAAGCTATGGTTTAAGTAGTTATGGTTGCACATACAAAACCAACCTAGATGCTATATACAAATTACAAACTAGCATAATTTAAACTATTGTACCAAAGCACATAAGAAACAAATATAAAGGAGACGAAAACCGTTTACCAAAACACTGCTAAATGATATCGATTTTTAATAAAGTTAAAATGCAAGTAATATTGGACAAATATCATAACATCGAAAAATATAAAAATAAATATAGACCCAACAACTTACAAAAATTATGTTACATAAATAAATATGCACTACCTAAATGGAACAATGAATATGGTAGGAGGACGTGCGATTACATGCTTCCTAATATACTTAACACAATTGGGGATGAACTGCACACAAAAATAACTTCAAATTATAAGGCTTATAAACGTGCAATTATATTCTTCAAAACTATGAATTGTATGTAGCATTGGGCGATTCACTAGCGCTGCTGTAAACTTTTAACAGGTTTAAAGGGCTTTTAGTGCATAAGAAGAATAATATAAATATTTTGAATAATTAAAAAAAAATGGACTAAAGTCGTCAAAGACTTTTATATTCAGTTCGTACTTATTAATTTAAAACAATCAGGTAGGTAAGTACCTACCTACATAATAGACAAGTGCTGACCTTTTTCGAAATGGATGTCTATTATGCTTGGGTAATCTTCAGCGTCTTTTAAATTGCGTGTTATTTTGAAAATGCCATTCGGAGGAACGGCACCAGGGTCTTCAAGAACACCAGACTCGTAACTGTTCATAAAAATATGTTATGTCTTAATGCCAATACAATATGATATACTTTATTGTAGGTACACCATAAAAAAAAAATTACAAGAAATAAAAAAGGAAAAGATTACCAATATGGTAGAAGAGTAAATTATATGATTTAAAAACCATATTTATAATTTCGAATAAATTACCTACCTGATATGCATAATATTTTCATCAGTTGACCACGGTTCTTTGGGAGTTGCGGACACAGGTATGTTCTCTTGTTTGGCAAATTCTATGAGATCGTTACGACCTTGGAATCTCTCGAAAAACTCTGGTAGACGCCAGGGTGCAATAATCTAGATGTGTTTATAATAAATTTATTACAGTTTAATCATTGTAAATTGTTGGCATTGTATACTTCTAAGATTCTACCAGTTCTTACCTTTCCTTCGGGCCACAGTGAATAAACACTGAGTTCAAATCTAACTTGGTCATTGCCTTTTCCAGTAGCACCGTGAGAAATGTATCTAAGAACAAACCAATTTAATTTGATTTGGTTACTATATAACATGTTACTAAACCAATTAGGTACTTATTAAGGAATAAAAGGTTTTACTCACGTGTGTGTTACGGGGATGCCGGACTAGTGACTATCAGGTGAGCTGCACATTGTCGCGTAAGGTCGTTCCACCCCCTGATAAAGGTACCCTTTCGCGTCCGAAATTAGTTGAGCATCCCCGAAATACACTTTTAATAATATATTTAAAAAATGTAAAAACTATAAATCGAAAAGTTTAGAATGCCATTGTAATGCAATAATATTTAATTTACTATGCAATAATAATAATAATATTCAGAATAAAAAACGAAACCGTAACTATCTTAAGAAATAGTACCTCATTACTTGAATTTGTTTAAGAATATCATACCATTTAAGAAAATACCTAAATAAACATAACTTCTAGAACAAACTGTGTATACTTAATTGACTTACTTAGCTCCAAGTTTCTTAGCCGTATTGACTAGACCCACGGAGATACACGGCCGAGCAAGAGAAGTGCCCAAATAATATCGGCTTTCGTATATCAAGCCCATCTGAACCGCAGGCAGCATATAGTTTAATACAAACTCATTTCGTAAGTCTTCCACTATCACCTACATAGAGTTACACATTTTACTTTCTATTAACTTATATATTGATATATACTAATATATAGTTTTATATATGTACAAATTAAATGTCTACAACAAATGACATCATTAGGTACCTATATTTTAAGCAAACAAACAAAAACCCTATCACTTGTAGAGATTTTGCAGAAACTGGTAATGGTTAAGATGAGCTAAATAATAATAATAACAATAAAAAACCTGATAAGCCCATAGTATTCAAGATGTAGTACTACTAAGAATAGTTACTAGTTGTAAACTTTATTGAACAAAGTTTTTCTTAAGACAGCCGATAACACGACATAGTAATAGGGGGGATTGAATCTACTTACATCTTTAGCTCCTATTCCCAAAGCTTTTTCCTTTGCTTTTTTGAAGTCCTCATTCTGGCCAACATCAGCCATAAAACAAACAACATCGTAGTTTCTTTGAATCAACCTAGAATAAACATAAACCCTCGGATCAAATAGTAATCATAAGCCGGTTCATTTACTAAAGTTGGTGGTTTAAATTTTGTTTTCATTATGAAATTTTAATTCATATTTAATAGTAGGAGTTTTAAGTAAGAAAATGTAATTAAAGATCAAACAATATCATAGATTGTTATCATTTTTTACAAATCTATTTGAGTAGAGTAAGTGAACTACTTAGAAGTCGTTTAGTGAGCGTAACAAATTCAATTTTTGATTTTTAAAAAGTTATTGTAATTGTTATATTAAAGACTAGATAACCGTTTCATATTGCTTAGTTTCAGCAATACTTTCAATCGTAAAAACGTGCAATTTAAAACACTTATTTATCGTACATCGTAGGTGTATCGGTCTTTCAAATAAAAACAAAAAACTAAACATACTTAAAAAAAGATGCATACCTACGGTTAACATAATACAAATAATAAACAGTATAACCAAACCTCCTCCTTGTTTTTAGTCGGCTAAAAATTATAGATCAATACAGTGTCACCGCAACTATAGGTTGCTTTGTCAAATGTAAAATTAATATATAAAATAAAATAATTAAGTAGGTACCGACCCGTGTTGATCTACAACCGCCTGTTTTCAAAGGCATATATCTCTTGCGTATGAGTAAATATATAAAACACGTTACCTACCATTTTAGAATGCAGCTGGTATCAAGACCGCCGGAGTAAGCGAGAATTACGAGATCCTTAGCCATTGTTTATGAGTACACTGTATGTGCCCGAGACGCTGACAATGATCGTTATTGTAAATGACTTGAACTGAAGATTGATAACCTTCAGGTTAAAATAATAAGTTGGGAGAAACAGACACATGCTCGTTATGGCTCGCTAACTAGATACCCGGTACGTACTTACCGAGCTGTTCTATTAAGGCGTGTACAGCGAGGGACTTTCTTAAAATTAAAATTCACGGATAAAATGAACAATTACTGAGAAGTTCTAATCCTCACACTACAAGGTATTAGCGATATTAAAAGTGACTATTTAAATCAGAGAGTTAACGTCTAGTTAATACGTACTTAAGTACCAGGTATCTATATTACTTACCAGCTTTCCCCCCTCGACTCAACCCGCGCGGTATGTCAATAAAAAGTAGCCTATGTATATGTAACTAATTCAGCCCATCAGTATCTACAGTGGTCACCGTTAATCTTTGGACCTCAATTTAGCTTTCCATCAAGCAAGTTAAGGAAAAAAATCCTTCCCCTTGGTGCCAAGTAAGATATTTAATCAAAATCGGTTCAGCCGTTTTAGAGTGATTTCAAACAGATATGTACTTTCACATTTATAGCATTACTAT
This sequence comes from Tyria jacobaeae, assembly GCA_947561695.1. Taxonomy (NCBI): domain Eukaryota; kingdom Metazoa; phylum Arthropoda; class Insecta; order Lepidoptera; family Erebidae; genus Tyria; species Tyria jacobaeae. The sequence continues at coordinate 7,767,360 of OX387208.1, read as the reverse complement.
ACATTACCTTTTAAAAAAATGTGTACCCAACCAATTTCAATCCTAAATAATCTGTATACTACTAGCCAAACTAAAATTTTGGACGAAAAAATTTTGGAAGGATTCTATTAATTGGAGGTTGCGACATTAGTATGTACTGCATAGCATTCATTGTATACTTATTTCCTTAAAGCGATAAAATTTTACAAAGAAGTGGTTAGTCATAACCTTCTTGAAATTAATAGCAGGGACAGAAAACACGCACACACACACAACCTAATAATTATTCAGAACTTTATAAATAAACAATTCAGTTGGAATTTCTGACAACAAACAGATATTACTATAGTAGAAACGCAGATAACAATTTGTAACTTTAACAGTATTTTTTTTTATATATTATAGGCGGACAAACGAACAGACGGGTCACCTGATGGTAAGTGACGACTGCCGTTCATGTCCACCACTCGAGAGACGAAAGTGCGCTGCCCGCCTTTGAGATTGATGAGGAATGAGGGTATACAGGGAAGGGAAAAAGAGGGGACGAGAAGATGGGAAAAGGGATGACCGGTTTTATTGTTATAATTCAAATAAACAATAGTTGACTCTTAAGAAAGGTATAAGTATTATCGCCTCCAATAGCCCAAAAGTTAAAAACCTATATCCCCTAACTTCTAACTTTCCACCATCAGCTCAGCAACATAAGACAAATATCTTAATAGCTTTAGAAAGTACATGAGAAAAACAGTCTATTAAATTTGTTTTCCTTAAATTTCTGGGATCTCATTATCAAATCCTGACTTGTCGACAATTTGACCATAACATCAAACAAACATATTTTTAACATACATAAAAAGAAATGTACACCTACCTGAGAACGTAAAACGAAAAATTTAATTATCGGTTCAGTAGTTAATGCGTAAAATCGTAACAAACAAAGAAACTCACAAAACAAGCAAATATATTGGTTAGGATTATAGACGCGTATTCATAGTTCTCCAGGCAATATAGAAGTACCTACCACCATTATGAAATATATTATTAGTAAGTAGTGTTTACAGCGGTAGAAATAAACATGTACCTAGGTAATTGAAAATACGTTGATACCTACTCATTGTCAAGCCGGCTACGTACTATTGTCACGTCTGTTGATGGCAAATTGTGTGTATATTATATACTATATTCTGTGTATATTGACAGTGTCATAGTAATAATATCTAATAATAGGAGTTTTGTCTTTCGTGCGCATGTAAGTATGATGAAATTTCTTTGTCCCAACAATACTACTTACTATGAGAAGATAAGTTTTGCCGATTCAGTACCAGCGATGACTGTCTGTCTTATCAACCTGCGATGGTAGTTTCTGCGACTACCATGTTTGTCGTCGCTTTACGGGGAATCAGGGTTGATTGCGAAGAGAGAGCCTAAGAAACGGCACTTAATAAAAATTAAAAAACAATATAATGCTTATGGTCGTCGCTAGCGAGACTTAGACGTAATTAGTTCGGGTTGATTGAAGTACGTAGAGCCGAGATGATTTATGCAGTCAATAGGTATTATTATAATTTGTTTGATTTGTCATTCCTCTTAACTGTCGAGACAGATAGCACAGATTGTATGCAATGCCAACTTGTCTAATCATTTGCCAAAGCCAATTCGGGCGTACAATGCAGATGGTTGCAGGTGGTAGAAATTCAGTGAAAAAGAGATACTATCGATTAAATATTATTTAACTTTTTTATTATACATAGGTATATAGTTAGCTGTATTAAATCCACATTTTGCCAATTACAATTTGGTAACACTGACTATTATTGCTATATACTGCCGACAACCGGCACTATATATACTGGCTATTACATAACAGTCCGATCCGTTAGTCGCCTTTTCCGACAACAACGGGTAGAGATGGGGTGGCCTAACACCGTGAATCACGCTAAAAATATATATATATTGCAATTTCTCCACTGTAACGCAGCTCAAATCACATCAAATAAATAAAAGTCAGGATTAATGATGATTAAATAATTTAATGAAAATTTAACAATTAAATACTGATATTGAAAATTTGTTAGACTGGCTATCGATACGAATACTTCCTACATAATTGCACAATCCTTCAATAACACACAATGCATACAAATTTATGTATGAAAGCCCTATAGGCTCAATGACCTCATGTAGAGGGCATTTGTATAATTTAAAACATCAAGTCACATGATTTCTTTATTAACATAAGATAAACTCTACACGTTATCTTATTTTCATAATAAATAACCTATACGTTAAATGTACTTTAGGTACTTTCAGAAAGGTTACAAAGAGGTGAAGATAAAATAAAAGTTATCGGAGAAGAGTTGTTTTACCTGGAAAGTTTAGAGATTTGAAAATTTGTGGTTTAACAGATTTTGATGTCCTCTTTACAATTTTCTGATTCGCCACCTACTATCTACACACGCCGTTTATAAAAATGTTCATACTTTTTCAAAAGACCGGTTTTTTTGTAAAACCAATACCTTTAGCATTAGAGCGTTGCAAAATCGACAACACGAGTTGTTACCGTAAATTTTATATTCTCACCACTGTTAGGTACAGTAAACAACGCGTTTTTCTTATCATAGTATTCCTAGTAGGCTTTGGCAGTGCTCAGATAATTTTCGGACTCCCTCTATCTCAGGACCGGATAAACCTATTAAAATTAAATTTTGTTTACGAGGCTACGCCTAGGCCACCTAGAAACCCCGCAGAAGAATGTCGTGAGGATAGTCTATAAGGATTTCCCCACGTAAAAAAAAAGCACGTAATTTGGTACGGAGCTAGATTTTGGCAATATGTCTATTCACCTCCAGTTGCAACCTGATTCGGCACCCAGGATTGGCTCCAGTCGAGAAAACTCAACACCTGGTCCATCGAGAACAGCAATACGAAGGACAAGGCACTAAATACTATAGTGCTTTGCATGGTAATGAAGCTTAATTTGAAAACCATGATAAAAACACGTACTCTACCTGATCGGTGGTAACGTAATATATTTTTTTGTATGCTTAAACTATTAATGTTACCTAAAAAAAAGGTTCTGATAAATTCTAGGATATTTTCTATTGTTTAATTTACTCCTAACCATATTCGAATTATAAAACGAAGCGAGCGACAAAAATATGAGGTCGCAAATTTATAATTCGGAAAGAGCATATCAAAATCCATAAAATTACCTATTTTGAAACCTCTCGGCAAACATTTTTGACTACCTTTTTTTTTAACAAATGACTACACGTGACTTCACAAGTATATGCTATATAGTTTGGAATGTAAACACAGCTGTTATATTTACATATTACATTTAACACGCTGAATAATATCAGTTGTATGATGTAATATATGCAAAATATATAACTACCAGTATGATGATCTAGTAACAAGATGTGCAGAAATAGGCTTAATTCAATGTGCAAGTAACAATTATGGCCATTATAACTATGCTTTGATACTCGTAAGCTTCTAACTTTTGGCATTAAATAAACTGCACTTGATTTTTGGAAGCAAGATTACAATCTAGTAATACCACACACTTAATTAATTATATTATAGTACAACAGATAGTTCACTTTAACGAAACGTTAAAATATATAACAAATCTCGCACCAAATTCTCTCCTCTACAATTTAAATTGAACTAAAGTTTGTATGCACAACTTTTTATGCGCCTAATCAAGTGCTGAAAGCTTTTAGTGATTAAGATTGATCAATCTGTTCATCTATGTGTAACTAATCCGCTGACAAAGGTCATTCCACGCATATTATATCTAACACTTGACCCATTAGAGAACAACATTAGAGACCGCTGGTGTGTAAATATACCTTGAAAGGGATATGAAACTTACATTTTTGCTTAATTTATTTCTCTAAGCCTTTTCCGATCGTTCAAAATAAATATAAGGTTACTTAGTCAAGAACAAGGAATCTTCTGAATAGCAATAGTTATATTAAATGTTCAATCCATCTATTGGAATATCCCTTACAATATTAAAAACAAATAAAGTTGTAACAACTATTAATTTCTGGTATTAATAAACATTTCTTTATAAACATAATATGTTAAATAATATATGTTAAACTTGAAGTTACAACAAGCTACGAAGATAAACCCCTATATATGTTACATCAGTAATACCAATTATTTGGATGACTTAAGCGGCAATTGATATATTAAAAGTATGATGTTATTATCATACCTATTAATCTAGTTAAAAGAAGAATAGTATATTCTTTGTTATATAATACTAACAGTTAAAAAAACAATTAAAGACCTATAAAATAATTAAGTTTAGCCATTATTATTTGCCGATCAGCTTTTTATGATTATATCACAATAAATAGTCAAGGTACGCACGAAATGCTATATGCTAATTTGCATGTTATAAATAGTACATTTAAATTCAAACAAATTTCGAGTTATGTCCAAGGGGCCTACGCATTTTACTAATTTAAATAGCTTTAAGAACTCAATACTAGGCAATACGCCTATATTTTAATACTCAGAAAAACATGCAGCAGCTGAAAGTTTAGGCGGTTAGAGAGCTGAGGTCTGAGAGGAAGTTCTCTGGTGTGAGTATATGTGACGAACCAACGATAACCTCCCAATTTTTGAGTGCAGCAGTAACCTCGTAAGCGCAGCGGATTTCAGAGAAGCATACACCTAAAAAAAAAAAGATTATATATTTTGTCTAGTATGAAAACAAATAGAAACTAACTGTAGACTTTATTAGCTATGTTAACAAACGTTGGAATTCAATTCATTCAATCATTCATTCATAGCAAAACTAATGGGCCGGCTCGAAAGGAGTAATACCACGGCCTCACGGAAAACCGGTTGTGAAGCAATCGTTTGCGTTGCATTTCCAAGAAATTTGAGGTGAGGTTACCGGAGGCCTAACTGCCCCTCTGAGTTGTTATCCATGGACGGCAGTTATCATTTAGCATCAGGTGACCCCTCTTTTCGTCTGCTAATATATATATATAGACCTGCTAATTTATAGTCATATAGATTATAAGTTGAAGGTCTTAAGGCGAAGAGATGGAAAACTTCTTTTATTAGTAATTAAGAATATTTTACATACGTATTACATACTTTTACCGTTTGAGAGCCATGCTTAGGTACGAATGGGCCGGCTCGACCGGAGTAATACCACGGCCTCACAGAAAACCAAAACCGGCTGTCAAACAATGCTTGTATTGTGTTTGTTTTCAGTGAGGGGACCGGAGGCTCAACTAACCCCACTCCTCATCCCCCCTCACCACCTTCAAAGGCGGACAGCGCACTTACGACTCTTGAATTGCAGGTGTTAATGGGCGGCGGTGTTTTAAACACCCACACTTTGCCTGTTGCCGTCAACTGGGCACACTTAACTGTATACCTTTACTACATACTGTCTGATAGATAACAGTCCGATCCCTTGGTCGCCTGTTACGACACCGGAAAGAGATGGGGTGGACCTATCTTACTCCACCGTGAACCACACGTGTTGTAGAATATTTTACAATACAGGTTTTGCTAAATCAGAACCCATAAATGTTTCCTATGATCCTAATGTTCTGTTCATGTTTTTAAATATACGATTGACTCCACATTACCTCAATTGTGTTTCATATATATTTAGACAGAAAAAAACAAAAACCTTACCTCCAACTACAAAAACAATCAAACGAGGCACATTCTTGATGGTCTGCTGAGCCTTATCCTTATGCCAGTGTCCGTAGCGTACACTGCAATACAAAAACCCATGTTATTGCAAAGCAATGTTTTTCAGGTTCACTACACTTCAGTAATCATACCTAGTAGGTGCTTGATATCCCGAAGTTTGGGCGCGACCAGCCAGGAACGGGTAGTGACGCTGATCCAGTTTATCTTCAATTGCATCTTCCATAATATCCTAAGGAGAAGAATAGGTACATTTATGACAATTCCTTTTGAAATGATTTGAATAATGATTAGAATAATAAGGTTACCTTAATAACTGGTGTCCACCTAGACATTTGGTAGGTTTGTTCTGTGATTCTTTCCTTCCTTGTAACTTGGTATTGCTTCTTCCTATTACCCTGTATATTAATTAACAATAATGTTAAATTTCTATTGTACAGGCAGATAATCAAAGGAAAGTAAGTATTTATTACTTTAAATAAACACCCACAGAATTGGATCTTACTAACGTAATAGGCGGCAAGCCTATTCCCGTCAATGAGGCAATTTATGTAATCGTATACATACTGTGTGATAGATGACAGTCAAATCCCCACGGGAAGAGATGGGGTGACGATATTCAACTCAACCGCAAACTGGAGGCTGATTTAAATATTGATCTACAAGGTGTTTATGTGAATAATGTATAGATACATTTTTGGAACGAAGTTCCTTATGGGGCGTTGCGGAGGGGTACCCTAGCCGGCAAAAAAAATATTTATTGATAATACTGCCCATCTAGTGTTTCTATTATGAACTGCAACGAAGTTTAGGGATTTTTGTTTTAAAACAAAACATGGTGTAACACTGTCATCTAGTAAAAGTATTACTAACAACGGAAACTTGAACCTTTTCTTATAATAAGGCACATCGTTCCTATCTGTGTCCCACGACACCACACGGTTTTTTATCATTATTATTAGAGACGTTTGTAAAGAAAGGATGTTAATACGAATGCCAATTATCTTTGTTTTGCTAATTCGTATAAAAAATAATAGAATATGAGATCGATTTGACAGAGTTCAATGCTAATCTTAAGATACAAACAAATATTACACTTTGGTATGAATGCATGAAACAGTGTTCATGGTCCATATATCGACACCAAATCTAGATTAAGATCTAGACTTTGCGAGCTTTCATTATTAAAATCAAACGGCTTGGCATTCACTTTAGCTAGACTGATGATATCGCTATCACATTATTATACTTTTATTTTTTAAAGCAAGTGTACATACATCAACAACGACGTTAAGCCCGAGGTTGGCGAGGTTCAACAGCGTCTGCTTGTCTGTAGGTTCGAGTTGAGCATGCGTCACGAGTTTGTTCAGGTTCTCCTCCGAGATACCGTTCTTAGACATGATGTACAGCGCAATGATACGCATCTTGTTGAAGTTCACCACAGCCTGCATTACAATGATGGTTGGGCTTTAAAATTCAAGACTATTTATTTATACTGAATCATGTTAAAGTAATGTGACCTATTAAATTGACCCCACTTATTAAAGAAATCCAAAAATATTGATGTGTGCTGTGCCAAAAATGTCTAAAGCATGAAAAGGCTTTTATTCATGTTTTAACAAGGTGACAGTGTGTTTATTTAACCAGCAGGCACATACTTATACTGAATGATCCGCTCTTTAGAGTAGTAGCGAGAGTAGTAGCGTGATATTTTAAGAAATACTCTATACAAGTTTTTTTCGAATCCGACTGGTAGTTCAAGAGATTAGCCAGTTTATAAAACAAACAACAATTTTTTCAGGATTAATATATTAGTATAGATTAAGGTAATTTAATGGCTCTTTATCATGATTTAGACAGCAAATACTAATTGTTTATGTAGCTTGACATTATTTAGTTTAAGGCAATGAAAGCTTATTTAAATGTTATAAAATACACCGCCTTTTAATTTTAATATCTAAGTAATACTTACTTGGTCTAAAAGCACAGGTACAATGCTTCTCATGTGATCCTTAATTTTCTCGCCTTCCGCGTCTGTACCCATGGCCAAATCCTAAAATGAACGAGGCATATTTAGATTTATATTGATTCAATATTATCTATAAGATTTATTCATAGTAAACAATTCATATCTACCATCAATCTTACCTGCTCAACCTTGCAGAGCTTGTCCACGTAACCTTGATAGGCCTTCATACAGTCTTCGGCCAAACGCAAATGAGTCGCATACTTGGATAGTTCCTTCTGATACTGAGGCATCTTTTTGATCATCTGAGATAAATCACGCATAGACTGCTTGTCGCCTGATAATTTTATTTAAATTAAACCAATTTATTTTTAAGGCATACAAAAACTAAAATCGGAAGTTCTCATTCATGATTAGTAGTTTAGGTGACTGAAATAAAGAGCTTGGGTTAAAAATCAGTGCATCCTGAACCACAAGAATAACAAAGCCTAACTCTTTCGACTCAGAATCTGCAGAGATGGGAATGTCTCCCATGTGAAGCCAATTTATTTTCCGTATCATGTTTTCTTTTCATTAAATTTTTGTTTGTGCCGGCCTGCTTACCTGAGCAGGCCGGCACAAACAAACCACTGTCTGACCAAGCTGTAACCATGATCACCAAAGAAAAATAATGAGATATATAAGCCACTGTTATTACCAGTTGCAGCAACTAGAGCTGCAGAAAGAAAACCGGTAAAAGTTTATTATTAGTCCTGTTTAACTCACCTCCACCCATTCGTTTTGATTCTGTGAATTTTTTCAAGTTCTTAGTTACGGACGTCGATACGACTGCAATATGTTGATGACGTAAATCCACCCACAGTTCATCATTCTCGTCCAACAGGACTTCTTTGATGTTTCCAGAAACGTCATACCTAATTGTATGTCACAATTAATTAATTAGCCTCTATAATTAGACCTAATTATCTATTTAATAACTTCCTTGTCTTTAAAAACTTACTTGTAGACGTCATTCTCAATGGGTAAAAGGTCATATGCCATAGCTTGCAGAGTTAGTTCATGCAATAAGGGCGATACACAGTCGAACCCACGGTCTAACACGAGCAGTTGCGAGCGTGCCTTCTCTGGGCCCTCTCCCATCGTTGGTTCATCAGCCTAATAACAAATAATGTTTAATAAGTCACTTTCAATCATTATTAACTTAAATAGTTAATTAAACGTAATAATGGTTTAGATTTTTTAATTTATAGATCCTTTTAATTGTTATTATGTTATAACCTAAAGTTTTCGCCTGCTATATTTATAGAGCTAATATAATAGCAATGTTAGATAATATAATATTGTGTTGTCTTATTATATAATATTAATTTCCATGCTGTGGTCTCCTTTAACTGAAGGAGAATACGAAATTTTATATAGCCCACTATACTGCGATTCTGCTGTGTATGTCCTTTGTTGGATATCCAAATAAATAAATAACTAATGTAATTTGACGGGCCTGTCGGTGTAGTAGTTAAAGTCCATGACTGCTAAACCAGAGGTCGTGGTTTGATTCCCGAAAGTCTGGGAAAAAAAATTGTCCAAACTACAAATAGTTGCAGTCTTTGTTTTTCTGTGCCTTTGGGGACTTCACAAACTTTATGTGTGTCCTCCGTCGCACAGGAATAATTCCCAGTACAGTATTTTTCAATTAAATTAAATTAAATTAATATTTGTTTATGAACACTGATATTGTTGTAATATCGGCAGCAACAATATGCGAACACGAACATTAGTTGATTTTTGTAAAGAATTTAACGCTTATAGTTAAGAAATAAAATATCAAATTATAACTCTTAAAAAAGTACGGGTCAACTATGGGGTCAGAAAATTATATTACCTACAATATGTCAGTAAAAAGTATATATTATTTACCTTGTAGGCATCAAGTTTTTGTTGGATGAGTTGTGCAAGATCCAAATTCCGTTCCCAGTCACTGCAAAATATACAGAAATAGATAAATAAAAGATTATATCTCGGATTTTGTTACGTTAACAAAGGTTCATTGTTTGAAGTGATCCCTACCTGCGATATCGCACAGATGGATATTCTCCAAGTGTGGCACAAAGCGTGGCGATTTGTTCGGCAATGCGTTCCATGTTAGCATTACGAGTTTGGGCAAGCGCAGGGTTATACATGCACTGGAATGTGTCTGGTGAATCCAAGGAGAATACCTAGCAATATAAAATTTTCAAGGTTGAAAGGTTTAAATAGTTATTTATCTCTATCTCAGATACTAATTATAGGACTAAAATCATTAAATAGAGAACAAAAATGTTATAAACTACTTCAATTACATTGTTGATATATTTAAAGGACTCAACTGACCTGGCTCTCATAAGGCAAGAAAGCTATGTTGATTTCCTTCAAAGTTTTAAGTTTTCTTGCAGCTGATGACTTACACAGTTCATTGAATAATTCCTCAGGACATACTAATAATAGGCAGCGTGTAACAATAGTAAGGAACATTTTTTGAGAGTTGACTTCATCTAGCAGCCTTACATACATAAAACATGACAAACCTGTTGTTCATATGGAATGAAAGCGATGTTGATTTCCTTTAATGTTTTGATGTATTTAGCTACAGGACTACGTGATAATTCATCAAAAAGTGGATCAGGACAGGCTGTAATATTTAAAAAAAAATGCAAATAAATATGTAAAGCAGAAGTAAAACCTTAAATGGGAACCTATATGAACAAAAAACCATTAATGTTAAAATATTCTGTAGTGAAACATCTTTAAAGATATATAGATTTAAAACTACTCAAAACATACCTTCTGTGAAGAAAACATGAGCAGCTCTGTACATAATGCGGTTGCCCACTGAGAAGTCATTAATCAGAGCATGTACCGACTTCTCTGATGGAGTTATCAAATAAATGCCATCCATGGTGCATAGTGGCTCTCTTTTTTTGTGAATATCTTCTACCACTGAAATTAAATATAATAAACATTTAAGAAGACAAGATTATCACAATTCTATACAAAACATAGGTCTAAATACCAGCTAAAGTCAATGGGTGATTTATTAGAAAAAGCTTAAATAGTCATACTACCGCTAGCTCTAAAGGTAAAACTGAAACTTACAAGTGATGCCTTCAGCAGAGATATCATGCATTTTGCAACATGCAGATACCATCCGCATGGAGAGCTGATCCACTATTAGTACACGCCATTCTATTTTATCTTTTCCTTTTGAGCGATACCGGATCACTTCATTCATAATCTCTGCAAAATGTATACATTACTTATATTACAATTTTATTGTTTAATCATCGACACGTAAAAAATAGGGTTTTGAAGCATCTGATTAAGACATAAGTTAGAACAAAAGCTTAATGTTAAAATTAGAGCTGCAATTTTTTTTTCTTATCAATTCTAGGGGGCCAAATGAGCACACTGGTCACTTACACAGTGTCTACCACTGTCTGTAGACACCTATAACTGAAAAATATGAGCTGCCTGCCTTTTAGGGTGCAAGTAGAAACAGAGGGGAAGAGGTTGGGTTTCTGGTAACCGCACTCACTCATCACTTTATATCCAGTTTACTGTTAGACTATAGTATTACTCCGGGCAAGCTGGCCCACAACTTCAAGAAAGAGACCTGCAGGCCACAGTATAACAGCACTATTGGAATAAAGTTGTGCCGGCTGAGAACAGGGGGAATTGTCTTCAAGTTTATAGTTACATCTAGTCATTACTAACTTAGACCTTTTTCCTAACCATAAAAATGAGTCACTACAGCCTAAGTAACATATTTTTATAACAACTTTCATGGTATTTATGAAGATATATAGTTCACCTGATTTACATATGTGTGTGTATTAAGTATTGATACACAGACCATTTGTAGCAATAAAACTTGTCTTTACTTTAGACTTAAATCACCTTACAACTCAAAGAAAAGGTATTGGTAGTAGTTTTTTTGAGTTATTATCTATATTGCTATTAAACTGCTGTTTATTTGTCATGGGTATCATAACTATAATAGCAAATGGGTATGGGTATAATAGCAAAATAGAGAGCTTAAGTTTATTATAAAATGAACATCATAAATGCTAGAGAACTAACAAAAAATAATTAAACTTATTTACGTTAGGTAAAATTTATGCACAAACAAATGTACTAAAAATGTAAGTGTTTCAGAGGATACTATGGATATTGAGATAAAAAAATAGTTATGTACAGTGCAAATTTTATGTAGGCATGTCCAACAGGGGGTGCGGGATTACCGGGGATTCAGTGTATAATTTTATTTATACATAAGTATTGATACAAAATATTTGTATTATTATTAGGATATTAAAAAACCAAAAAATGTTCATCGACTAAAAATTAAACTATGTATATGATTACAATACATGGTACTTTATGACGTCTTTGGCACCCCACCCCCTTAACTAAGTGACAGTAGAAAATCAATATTCGTGTGAAACATTTCCTTTCAAGTACACAGCTTTATCAGTTAATAAAGAAAGCTGAGTTTAATCTATATGAACTTGAAAGTGCCCAATATATCACCTATACTCAAATAATATACATTATAAAAGCTTAGGTTGAAATTTAATTGTAGAGTACATAGGCATAGAAAAGACAAAATGATTACAATGGTTATATAACTGTAAATACAAAAAAGGCTGAAACCATTGAAGCTCAGCTTATAAAAATAATTCTAACTAAAACATCAATATTAGTCATCGATGTGTTGATAACTTTTGATGCAATGAAGTCATTCACAATTCAACTCATTAGGCACACTGTTTAATGATAAAATGTTAAATATATTTATTCTTCTTAAATATCGTAGGTAATCAGCAAAACGAAAGTATCAGAAACTGCTTAAATATATATTTTTTTGAACTCACTTTGCCCGACAAGTGCTTTGAGAGCCATCTTGAATTGTAAACTAATCTGCCATAGACTAGGACTACCACGACATTACAGAAGATTGCAGAAACTGTCAGTCAAAAACAGGGTAGCCTTCTGAAAATTAACTAAAATACTGCGTGTCGCTGTGAATGCTGGTTCGATATATTATCCTACTACATATGAAAATAATATATACAAATGTTTTTTGAATAGCAAAATCAGAAAAATAATTAGAATCTCTTCAAATCTTTGATTTTCATGAATTGGAATGGATCTCTAGATAATATACTTCAGGATGACTACTCAAATTAATAATATTTTAAACATAATGTGAGGCCCTTGTAAAAAAGAATTTATCTAGCTGAGTTCAGAATGAATTTGTACTACCCAACCCTATAAGAGATTACTACAAAAATTACAAAGTCCCTAAGCATTGCAGTGAACAGGGTAAGTAACGTAAGTATACGTAGATCCTTATAAGAGGAACTTTTTCTTGAAACTTAACTCTCAAACTGTTTTAGGATTATCATATCAAAATTAAGTTTCACATTGAACAATGAAGGACATAAATCACCATTGCTGTTAATTATCTCGTCGCTATAATAATAATCATTCATTTGTTTATACCAAATTGACAAATCTTGGAACTCTAAATTTCCCACGTTCCACAGGTCTAACAGTTAATTGACAAATATCGATAAAGCAAGGAGCGACAGTTTAACATCACTACTTGCTAAAACTAAACGCCATTTTTGTAGATTGACAATGACTCTATGACCAGAGAAAAAAATGTCTCGAAAACTTATTTAATTATGTCTACACTTAATTTAGTTTTATTATTTAATATATCATATACATTTGATTTCTTTAATAGCTAAAATTATTTAATAGTGATCATATACTTTAGATATTGCGTGCGCATTTTGATATTATGAATGATAAGGAGGCAGGTCAATATCGAAATGATAGAGATAAAATATATCACTATTTCAGTCTAGCAACGCAGATACAACATACTGGGTGACTAGCACGGGAAACAGATTGTGTATTATGTACCTATTTCAGTTTATTGGGAGATAGTGTCCGATGTTGTAGTGTAAACGGTTAAGACATTAGTGAGATAATCACGTGCGCGTAAATTTATCAAAATTTAATACTACTATTTTAATTTTAGAATGTTAAGGTAATTTTATTTTTGTATTTCATTATTTTTATATATTTCACGGAAGGTTTATATATATACTATTATTAAATGTCATTGACAGAATTGCTAAAAAGTATTCTCACCTACCCGCACTATTAAAAAAAAAAGATGAGTTATATTGAAAGGTCTTCTATAAAACGGATAGTTTCTAAAAAAATCCAGACAATGATAGACCTTTTTTGTTTTTCACCATTATTATGTAGGTATTCCATTTTTGTAATTTACAAATGTTTGTACTATTTATAAGTATATAGGCAATGAATCAACTTATTGAATAAGTTAAATTATTAGTTTCACGGATCAGCCACAAAGGTCTACTTTTCATATTGTAGGAAAAAACTTTACTACCTATGCTATACATATTTTCAGTCTCTAGAGCAGTGTCGGTTTTGCAATTCAACGCATTACACGAATCCGAGTCGAATATTATGCTCGAGTTTTTTATGCTAAAAATAAAAATCGCAGCAATGCTTTTCTCAAAATAGATTTCATTTGTGCATGCCGTAGATAAAACACTTGTTATTTAATTCTTGTCGGCTACTTTTAACTATCAATATTGTTGTTTTTTTTTATTGACAGTTGGTGAAAGTGTTGTGTTGTCGAGGGGTCCAGCTTTCGAGGTAATAAATCATTTGGATGGACTCTGTGTACAGTGAAATATAAATTTGCAATGTATTTTGTGGGATTTTCTTCAGTGATTGATATTGAAAAGTGATTGTGCACAGAATGAGGAGTGATCATTTGTTGATGGTAATAACGTACCCCTGCCGTGCTGAAGGCTGGCTCGATCGATGTGGTAAGTAAACATAGCTACTTAGTCATAATTAGTAGTATGTAATTGGCAATAAGGTTTTTCTGCAACTTCACAATTAGAATAGGAAACTCATTTCGCTGCGTGGTACGTAAGAGAAAAAGTAAATGTCTTCTCTTTTCTTCTATCCAATTTTTTACTTTGTAGGATTACACTGAAAAAAATAACGGTAGATGAAAATATTGGAAATTTTCGCCTTTCGTTCAATCGGTAGATAAACGCCTCTAATGCATCATCATCTAATCTTTTGTAAACTAGGTTTACTTCTCCATAAAGCTTTTATCTCACCTTCCATTCTCTCCGTGTTCTTTTTGTCTCTCAGTCTTCCTCAAGTTATAGTAGTTCATTCCCTTTGTTTTCTATGGCCTGTATACTGCTATATTTGAAGTTAACTGTTTAAATAGGTACAATTTTATTATATCTTAGACCTATTTCAAAGACGTAGCTATCTACTTATTTATTGTTAACAAAAAAGTGTTATTCACATGTTTATTCGTTGGTTAGTCTTTGGATCATAGATCCATAATGGATGGGCTGATTTTAATTTGGTTTTATCGTTTTGTATACCTATTTCTAATCGTTAAATGGGATCTTAAGGAGTTAGCGATGGCCAGCTACCGAAACCTACGGCCGTGAATTGATTTGAACAGTACTATCTCGTGAGTGCCATAGATGTTGCCGACGACGTCGGCATTGGTTGCAAACCAATAATTTATGAATATTGACTTGACGCCACAAGCAATTGTTTAAGTCTTAAATTGAACTGTATGTAGCACAAACGCTTAGTCATTCTGATTATCTTAAATGATTGCGTGAGAGCTGAAATTATATTAATTATTTTGTCACGCGTCTAGCTCTTGAACTGTAACTAAATCTATGAGTAATTGCATCAAGTTGGGTTTGGGGTTTATTTTTACACCTCGTCAAAAAAGAGGGGTGTTATAAATTTATATTGTGTATCTACGCAAATACGATGTTTCCAATTTATATTAAGTTGACATTTATATGTAATATAACGTGTTCTTTACTATGTTTCTAGAATATCTGCTCAGTCGAATGAAGACCATCAGCTTTTTTTAATCGTTGAAGGGATTCGAGAAATCTTATTTTTCAAAATTTATGTATACTTGTAGTTAACTTACAAAACATACAACAATTTAATTTTGCTGTTGATCTACTTTATCTCAACGGTTACTGACAGACAAAAAACAACTTACTTAAACCACACGTAAGGGAAAATGCTGCTCTAACTTCTTTCTACACCAACCGGTTTGCTTAGCAGTTTCTTTCAATCCGTCACAAAAATTCCCAAATAAGTTTATTGGAACCTATAATACATAACTATTATATATATTAACTAATATATATTAAATAGAAATAAATCAAAATATACGTATATCTATGCAGTTTGTCCCAGCAGGTTCGCCAGATACACAAATTTTGCATACAAGACAAAATAACTAACACTTGTTAATGGTATACTTTTATAAATGGATAATTCATTAAAATAACGTTAGTAGTTATGTGATTATACTTTTGTCTTTATAAATATCAAGTGTAATTAATACAGGACGGACATTGTCGTCAAGAGAGTAGCAGGTCGTTCGCGTATGGCCCACTTAAGAGTGAAAACTTTATGCCCCACTGTGGTTTTCTATCGAGTTTCGGTCCATCAAGCTGGGACCAATTGACTCACTTTCTAACCTCGATTAAGGGACCGCGGATTCCGTGAGAAAGGTAAAAAAAATAAAAAGCAGGCTCTCGGTTGCGTCTGTTGTTGTCTTGTTCGATTCCCAATGGGGCAAAAATTTGTCTGATCTGCAAATAGTTGCCCTGAGTCTGGGTGTTCTTTGTGTCCTTTGATTAAATTTTCTATAGCCCCCCGCGACACCAGAATCATTACTAATACGGGAGTTGTCTTTTTAAGAAAAAAGAAAAAAAAAAACTGAGTCCGCAAAATATGTGTGATTGTTCTAATTATATTATACCTACATACATATGTGTACCTATTTAGCTTCAGATTATTGACAAATATTTAATGTCAAACTAATAAAAGTGGTAAATATTTATAATAACTCGGCATTATTTAAGTTAGTTAGTAGTTTTAGTTAAGCCATGCGAAGTTAAAGTAACAATCTTTTAAAATTGTTGTTATGAATAATTCAGTAATAATTGTGACATTCCATGTACTTAGAGATACGCGTATGTAATTTAGATACTAAAAAATAGTATCTACAGTAAATACTCATGTACATATTTAATGTAAGTAGTTACTCCTCTTTGGAAATAAAACATCTTTCGCAGTGATTTTGTCTATGATTTGGGTTACAGTGGTAAGTACTGAGAGCCTTGTCAAGATGTAAAAAAAATGTAAGTACATATGAGAATGAATGAAACACTAAGAGTATCAATATCACTCACTGCAACTGTCAAAGCTTACTTTACACAGTTGACAGTTGATATAATCATTAAAATCCCTGTTTAAAAAAGTATTGGTGCCATGAGATTCTGGCAGACGATTTAGTATTACTACTCAACCTAGTACAAGTGATTTGAGGTTCGTGGGGCAAGTTTATACAGTCGTGACACCTTTATTCATTTGTTTGAGATGTCCCTTGTTTATTATTTTGTTGCCCACCTTTTGCTTATATTCTTAAAGTAGGTATAAGTATATTGTAGGTAGGCGAAGCTGTCATATTTTTTAGTTCAGAGATGAACCTAATGAAAGGGCTTCTTTACCAATCAAACAACCTCCTTGTCACTACTTTACTCTACTCTACTACCTGCGTCGGCGTTAAACAATGTTAATGTGAACTAATTACAAATAACATTTGCCGGTGATTTAATAGGAACAGGCACGTCTCTGTAACTATCGATGTGTATAATTATTGCATATTTTCTTACATAATTACAATTAACTACCTACGAAATAGCTCCGATTCTATCTTTTTACTAACGAATATAATTTAATTATTATTTTAATGTTGAGTCCAAAACGCTGCCAAATTTACCTGCGATACTACCTTAGCGAAATAGTCAGTAGGTGCGGGGTACTCACCTTTACTATTTCGCTTCACATTCTTCCGTGCTTCGTGTTAACAAAATTGAGTGACTTATACCGTTATTTCTTGCTTTTATAAACCGTGACGTGAGAGTAAGTTTTCTTTCCAATCGGTCTTGAAAATCCTCTGACAAGCTATATCAAATCCGTCTGATCAATTATGCGGGTTGTTGTTGTTGGTTATCTTCAGACTTTAAATTATTATATACGCTGTAGTGTACCCAATACGGAACGATTTTTAAAAAAGGTTTTTCTTCGGGTGCCCTTAAAACTCACATATAAATCTATTTTAATCTTCTTTAGAACGACATTTACCTTCTCATAATCTGTGGTTAAGGCGAATTAGAACGCTCCAAAAATTTTTTTCGCCGCTGTGCAATACATAAGTTGAAAGATACGTTTCCCTTAAGAAAACGGAAAGAGCTAAAGCTAATTTCTGAACTCAGTCGACGCTGTACCTGCTACACGTCGCATCGTCCTCGGGCACGAAACAGTGTTCATGAAACTCGGAGGTCGTTAAATTATCCAACTGTGTAACACTTTCTTTCCCTTTAGCCACGTGCTGATCTTGAACAAATACTCTTGCTACTAGAACAGGCTGCTAAATTTATGAAAAAGTTGCCACGCACCATAACAAGAAACGTTACCTATATACATGGGGCAGTAGAGAGAAGCAAACATTCTGGAATTTATATAACAGAAATAAAAAGAAAGAAGATGAATGATGAATGTTGTGGTGGTTCTGCCGGCTTATGTACTATGTGAGCTCGTACTTTCGCCTTGAAAGAGAGGCGACTAGGTGCTATTCTGATTTGAGGAGGTAGAGCATTCCAGAGGAAGGCAGATTGAATTGGGAAGAATGAACACACGCGGATGTATGAGAAGGGCATAACAGAAGAAAATTGTTTGTAGATCAAAGAGTTCTGCTATGATTGCAGTATAGAAACTGAAAAGAAATAGTCAAATGAGGAGAAGTAGATGAGTTGAGAATAGAGTAATGCGTAGTGAGGGCGCGCAGCTGACGGCTCTGACGAATGGGGAGCCAATTCAACTCGTTACGAGAGTAGGCAACTTTGTGTTTATAATAATAATATTATTACTATATTCTTAATTTTATTGTTTGTTCTTACTTATATTACCCAGTTACAATTTTTGCGTTTTCCAGTTTTGCGTTTTCCACGCAAGAATGCAGGCGTGGTTTGAATGCAGTTCAAACCAAATCATACTTTGTTGTAACTTAGGTAATTAGTCCTACGTGCTTATTTATTGACAAATAGCCTCCATATTGTTCGATTTACCTTATTTGAGCCAGCCTTTGAGTGATGTGTTGAGATTGAGACCCAGCTATAAATAATACTTATAAGTTGTTCTATTCTGAAAATATACTGTTAATCTCGTGTAACTCGTAGAAGTAAGAATCAATAAAGCTCCACAGTAATAATTATAATAATTTGTTGAGCAACAATAATAGATACATTACAAAAGTAACAAATTATATTAAAACAGAAATATTAAATTTTTCCCAATTACACGGAGACCCAGCCTTTTATACTAGGTGAATCCTGTATCAACACAAACACAAGTACAATGGTGACGTGGTATGAGTGACAGTATTTTTTTGTTTTGTGAGCGCTTGGACTGACCGCACTTTCTCATATTGCCGATGACTGTTAGTGTAAGGCTAGTTATGTCCACAGAAAAGTAAAAACAATTTTGTGTGCAGTTAGAAGAAATGTAAATAAGCTCCTTTCTCCAAGGTCCACTTAAGAAGGTTTAAAAACTTAAAAATTATTAAATAACAACCTTCCTTAAATAAATACTTGAGTTTTTAAAGTACGTGAGCCCTACATACTACTATGTCTCATATACAGAAGATACAATAAATTTAATTATTAGAAAATATTACTTCTACTAATAGTTTCACCATGTTTAAATGAGGAATAAAAGCATGGACGACTTAGACGAGATATATCTTAAGATACACTCTTCTGTCCATTTCATGGAAAAGCAAATAATGCGCTTACAAAGGTAATTTATTTTATTTCTACATAAGATGTTAAATGAGATTTACGATTTGTAACGTAGTTTTTTAATAATCTGCTTCTGTTCCGCGATGGTATCACGATTTCTTAAAAAGGCTAAATATTTTGAATGGCAATGTCTGGCTAAACAATGAACATGAGATAAACCGTTTTACTCGTACTAACTAATCAGAGGTCATCGCCTTATTGAAGCGTGAGAAAATATTAAGTAAATTTTAAATCTAACAGGAAAACTATGCTAGCTATTATAAGAAGCTCGTCCTGTCTGCCAAACAATGCATATTGAGATGAAGTATTTTATTCAAGTTGAGGAGTGTTTTATTTACACAGGTCACCACCACTTATTTTTAGGCCATTTTAACTTGAGTTCATGTTCGAATAAAAAATATCATATTCTTTTCCTACAATCAATCAATTAGCCTACTGCAGTCCACTGTTGGACATAGGTCTCCCCCAATGTACGCCATAGCACCCGGTCTTCCTTTTCTCTGCCGGATTGAAACTAACATTTATAACTGTAACCTCACACATATTCCATTGAGGAAGAGAAGTAAGAGTAAGTGTAAAACAGTCCCTTGTGTGTTCTGTTAAGATCTATATCGTAACGTTTCATAAATGAACATATAAATTGTTTAATTTGTATTTACATGGAGTTGGTATTGTATTTTTTTATAAACTTTGTATAAAGTTAACACTAGCGTTTATTGAAATTGATTTATCTAATCCTTATAGGAGAACACGATAATATTATAATATGGCAGTTCCGTCCTGTTCACGAGCTACATCCGTACTTAACGTGAGGAGAAAAGCTCCGTTATTTTAATACTGACTCGGATAGAGACCTGGCACGTGCCGCGCCTGCCAATGACATCGGTAGAAAGTAAACTCTCATGAATTTGCGCCGCCTTACCTTGATGCTACTGTTGACTTGACATAAACTGAACCCATTGTATGTTTTATTCCCAAAATGACATTTCTAATTTACGATCAACTTTCTTCGTTATCTCGTAACTAACACAGCTAACAATTTGTAGGTAAATATATTTTGTTTATGTTTACATAGTTTATAATGACATATTAATGTAATATTCGTAGGTATTAATTGGCTGACAGTTTTTTATAAATACAAAATCTGATTTAATATGGCTCAATTCAGTAACCATACACCTAGGGTAAGTGGTGACAAACTAATGAATGTTCCGACGGGGATCTTTTCGTTATAGGGTAATTACTCTACGCCCCTGGGCGACGTTTTAAGGGTCTCTTTGGAGTTCTGAACATAAATCACTGCTAACTTGACTAAGTACAACGATCACGCTATTGGAATTCTAACTAAATTGATTCTCCTTATTCTCATTAATGAAGTTACACATAGGGGTGGCACGAGTTCTATTAAAATGAAAGATTTAAAAAGTCTGTTACAAACTAACGTTACATTCCGTATGACAAAGAAAAAATGTTTTAAGTAAGGTGTGTTTCACATTTAGGCACGCAGGACGGTATATATTCATCTGTGTCCACACCCAAGTTGCATCACATACAAACACTGTAGAGTATTACGCAAGCCGGCAATGGCGCTAAATTAAACTCTAACTGTGTAAACATGATCATTCTTATTGGCTATTCCTCATTCAATGTTAGACGGAATGTGTTACCAGTAATAAAAAAAAAGTCAAATGTTTATATGTCGTAGTTAATTTACATTCCGTTTATAAAAGGTTTAAGAATACAAAAAAAAAAGATTGTTCAAGAAAAGTTACATATCAGTATCCAACTGACTCCCAAAATAAGGAAGAGTTGTATTTTGAGAAACAGCCTTCATTTTCATTAAACACCTAATGTATTCATAGATAATCCCTTTGTGTACATGGAAGTATGTGCAAATGTAACATATCGGGAAAGAAAGGCCATAAAAACGAGTTTAAGAAACATCGATTTATAAGACGCCTAATACTAATAAGAAAAGTCTTGAAACTAACGTCTTAAATTTGAGTAGTGTTAGATAACGTCATATAACCTTTTTTATTTTTTTCGTGTGGAAACCCCCACGGGTCATCACCTCACTGGAGTCAACAGTGAAGTGGTATGTCGGTCTCGAACCGACTAAAACCACACGGTGTTCCGTCACGAGGTCTATTGCAGAGGACCCGGGTATACCCTAAGAAGGAAGCTTCCGAGAACCCCTGCAGACCTTGGTCGCCTGATGCTCAGGCGAACACACCGTGGAAAGCGGGGAGCCTAGCCCCCCTCCAACTTAGAGAGGCGCGCGCAGAACACGATGCGCTACCGTCTCAGGCCTGCTTCTGCTAGGGTAGCGGGCAGTCCGATCCGCTACCCCCAGGCCAGCACTCATGGAGGTCGGAGGTCATTCTGCGCCCTCCGGCGCCTGGTGCTTCTCTGCGGGACGAGAAAGTGTTAGTCCTCTCCCGTTCCCGTTCCGCCGCCTCTTTGATCAGCATCACCTCTTCGCAGAAGGTGGCGGCGGATTCCCATGCACTCTCACTTTGTACCATGGACTGAACTATGGTGTCTAGCGAGAGGCTTCCCACACAAATAGCCGTCACGAGGTCATGCAGCTGTTGCGTCCATGCTGAGCACTCCGCTAGAGTATGGAGTGCAGTATTCTCGCGACAGCCTCCGCAGTGGTGGCACGCAGACGTTGGCTCCCGGCCTATGCGACTCAGGAACTTACCGAAGCAGCCGTGTCCGGTGAGCACCTGCGTCAGCCTGTAGGAGAGGCTGCCATGTCGCCTCTCCAGCCATTCCTCCATGATGGATCTTACAACGTCATACCACCTGGCATTTTATACTGTAACACTCACTGTATGTGTACGCCCATTGTACATTTTTTTTTGTATAAATATTGTAATTTTTTTTAAATTTTGTTAAATTTTGTTAAAAAATGTTTAAGGTGTACAATAAAGTGTATTCTATTCTATTCCATTCTATTCTATTCTATTATATTCTATTCTTTTCTATTCTATTCTATTCTATTCTATGTGTAATCGTGATTTTCTTTTTGATCTCTGTTTATAACCTATCTAAAGTACAAGAGAAACGATTAACACAAAAACTATCAGTAGAGCATAACGACATCAAATACTATTTATTGGTAGGTAAGTAGGTAATATATTATTTAAAAACATATAAATTTTATATAAATGAACAGAGCTACTTATCCTTCTCGTTACACATTTTTTTTAAATGATATAGGTGGACAGACAAACGACGGGTACCTGATGGTGAGTGAAATCTGCTGCCCATGAACACCTGCACGTCAAGAGTCGTATGTGTGCTATCCACCTTTGAGGGTAATGAGAGGAGAGGACGGAGCAGAGGGAGTGTTGGCCGGTACCCATTCTCACTCAGCAATACAATTCAAGCATGTCTACCGGTTTTCTGTGGATCCCACCTATTCTTGCCTAAGCATAAAAATAATTAAATTATATTAAAAACACAATTATCAATGTAAGCGTAACTAGAGTTTTCTCTTTGATATGCCTAGTTATTGCAGAACTAATAATGTTGATAGCATACTAGGTGGAGAAGAGTAAACGTGAATGTTTATAATTGAAGGTGTGACAGTAAACTTATCTCTGTCTTTTGAAGTTGATCTACATACTTGGTACATACATACCCACATTTAGTAAATGTGAGTTTGGGATGAGTTATGCCAAGTCAAGCTTCTTGTGGAAACTGCAAACGAGTATAAGGACGGTAGGACGCCCCAGCCAGTTGGCTGACAACCTGAGGAAAGTTGCTGGAGGATGCTTACTATTGTATATATTGCTGAGATTGGTGTTGTGTTGTAGTTTGGAAAGGGCTTTGTCCAGCAATAGCCTGCAATAAGCTGAATGATAATGATGATGAAGCTTCAAAAATCAAAATATTTTTCTTTTCTATTCAGAAACCATCTCAAAGTCAGTAATTCGTAGCTTGCTTGCCAGAAGCGATACTCGAAATGATTTAACTTCTTCACTAAAATCCCTAGAAATGGTTTTTAACCAAACTCGTAAAAATGGTAATTCGCATGTCATTGCGATATAAATTATTTATATTCCTACTTTAAATCAGTAACGATTTCCACCAAGAGTTTGAAAATCAACTTCGTAATAAAAGCAAAAGCACGTTTAGGATAGACATTAAGTACCTACATAAGTGATCATGTTCAATCACAATAATGGTAATGAAGCAGCGAAATTAGGTTCTGAGGCCTATCATTCAATTATTAAAATAGAGAGGTCGTGGAATCACTCCTCCCACGGTCACAGCTTATCAACAGAAGTGGACCGGGGTCGGCAGCCAGCTCTTTGAGTGCACTTTAACGTGGCAACGACAAACCGTTTTTAATTGTGATATTACGTGCTCGTTGGAAGTTTAGCAGCGCTGATAACATATTATAAGACTTATCAAAGCAATGAAATCTACCTCTATAAAAAACAATATGTTGATAGATATTTATGTGTTGGCATATAAATGTGTTTATTAATGAATGCTGAAAATGCGTAAAAGACTTAATTAATCACAAGACCTTCGAATTTTGCTTTTAGTTGGTAACGGTGGTACGCATTACATCCCAGCTTTTCCATAGGCCTCGCCTGCCTTACAGTTATTTGATTCATCTATTTCTCGGGATCAGTGCTCTAGAATACAAAACTTAGAAAAAAAAAATCTGAATGAAAATCCCCTACTGTGTCTTTTGCTGTCCCCTTAGCGACATGTTTTGAAAATTTCTTGATGATCGGGTACTGAACCGTACATCAATCAGCCTAATATGCGATCAAGCAAACTTTGATTTTAAAATGTCAAGTTAGGATATTAGTTAGGATGGTCCGCCTCTATTGAAATGTGCACACAACGTGCATTAAATCAGGTTTTGCCTGCAACATTTAAGAAAGCTTTTGGCCTTTCATATATTGGCATTTAAATTACCAAGTTATAAAAAATGTAATGCATATTATTTATTAGTGTTGAAATTGCGTTACTGATTTGACCTCATTAATATGTAAAATTTATTGTTTTAACGATGGAAATTTTTGATATGCCTATAGTCAAAAATTGTCTGTCCCAGAGATTATTTACGTTGAATTAAGAGATTCATCATTGAAGGTTGCATGATGTGACAATAGACCTGCCTAATGTTAATTGTGTATAAAACATACTAACATTTGTTGAGAAAATCAGCCGAAGTCATGCATATTCTAATTTCACTCGATTTGATTTTCACAATTTCAATCGAGTTGAGCGGCAGGACATTATTTTTTATTAGGTCTTCCGGTAAGTTTTGAGGGATTTATTAAAAATTAAATACTCTTGTATTATTAAAAAGGTGTTTTATATTTTAATCAAAATATGCTCCATTACTAGCTACAACTTTTTGCCATTTTTCAGGCAACAAATGGATCATAAAAAAACTGATCATGTTTTGAAGCGATCCATTCATCGATCCATTTTTGATACATTCGTAAGATTTGAAGTGCTGATTTGAAGGCTGTGTTGCATAGACCTAAATAGGTGGTAATCAGAAGAAGCACAATCTGGTGAATATGCGGGATACGGTAACACTTCCTACTGAAGATCTGAAAGTGTATCTCTTACAGCTTTTGCGATGCGTGGGCGAGCATTGTCATGCAGTAAAATTACCTTTTGTTATCTAGGTGCAATTCTTGGACGTTTTTGGTTCAATGCATGACTCAATTCAATTAATTGATGTTGATAACGCTCAAATGTGATAGTTTCATTTGGTTTTAACAATTCTTAATAAATAACACCTTTCATATCCTACCAAACGCATAACAATACCTTATTATACCTTCAAGAATAGAGCGTGCCAGCAATTTCATAAAATGACATTCTGCTTAAAAATATACTATTACTGAACATACCGAATACTATGAGTCATTGATTAATCGGTTAAGTTTTTAAAGCAATCAATTAGTTACAGTAGATCGACGTTGACGTAGAGACGTTCATAGAAACTACATTGTGTGATTTTTATCTTCTTTCTGTGTATATTGCAAAATAGTTTTGGCTAGTTTATGTTATGGCAGGCCGCCTGCTTGACGCCGACCCTCCTTGAGAATGTAGTCTTTTTAAGACCGGAAAGGTGTCGTGACAATGCTTAGGCACGAATGGGCCGGCTCGACCGGTGCGATACCACAGCCTCACAGAAAACCGGTTGTGAAGCAACGCTTGCCTTGCATTTCCGAAGGCCCAACATCCCCTCTTTCCCTCCCCTCGTCCCTCTCTCTTGTTCACCCTCCCCGCATCTCACATCGCCCTAAACGCGGGCAGTGCACTTGCGACTATCGAGTTGCAGGTGTCCATGGACGGCGGTTGTCACTTACCATCAGGTGACCCGTCTGTTCGTCTGTCCCCCAATATTATATAAAAAGGGATGAGAGAAAGATGTACGTATGTACTGTACATTCCTTAATTTTAAATATTTTTCATCAACTGAACTGGCAATTCATCGATTGAATTAATGTTTGCAGAGGATATATATGTATATGGAATATCCATGCAATTGAATATTTTTTTAAGAAGTTTTCAATGTAAATAAAAAAATTAAGTTATCGTAAAAAGTTTCAGAATTAAATCAGCATAAATGTATGCTTTCCACAGTTTCTTGGTTATGGCATAACCTACTTAAAAATAAAATAGAGGCCTTCAAAAATATCGAACAACATATTACTTAGAGGCTATTAAAACTTTCTTTGGTTAATTACGTAATTGTGTATTAATGAGTGAGTGAAGTTACAAACATCAATTAAAATTAATTTGTTGTTAATTGAAGCCAGTCTAATTGCAAATACTAGATAGCAGAATAAGTTTGAAACATTTAGAACTGTTCGTTTTTATTTTCAAAATATCATTAAGTACCAGAGAATCGTAATGAAATAATTCTTTATTTAACCTTTAAAATGACTACACCCAACTCCAATGTGACTAGACTAGACTGGTGGGGCCTTGCGACCAAGTCTGCCGGGGTCACAGGGATTTCCTTTCTAGGGTATACCTGAAACGTCGGCCACATGACACAACACTGTATGGTTTTAATCGGTTCGAGTCCGACACAACACTGTATGGTTTTAGTCGGTTCGAGTCCGACACAACACTGTATGGTTTTAGTCGGTTCGAGTCCGACACACCACTAGACTATGAACCTAAACCTAAATAACTATTGATTTTTTAAATTATCCTCTAAACATATAGTTCACTTTAGTTTAGACAACTCTCGTTAATAAAATGCAGTAGTATTGTAGAACATATATAAAAAAAAAGTTCAGATAACCTTATCCTTTTTGAAACTGATTTATTACCAAACTACATCTCACAAAAAGCCTGCTGTTATTGGCAACACATCGCAAATAATTATAACTTTTGAGTTTTTCTTTAGGCACAACATTATATATACATATATATATTCCGGAGCCCCTAACTATTAATAATCTAAAGTGATACTAGTAATTCCTAATTTCCCGTATTTGCAGGAAAGCATTCAGAGGAAAATGTGAATAGACGGTAGCAAAACAATCGGAATACTCTTCAGACAGACCCTCTTCCTACTCTTCAGAGCAAGCTCGGCGTTTTGAACAAGGTGAGACGGTTCTTCTCGCCCGAGCAACTGTGTCTTTTGTACAAGACCCAGGTTCGCTCCTGCGTGGAGTACTGCTCTCATCTCTGGGACGGCTATGCGCAGTATTTGCTTGACGCTCTCGATCGGTTGCAGCGGCGCGCAGTCCGCATTATCGACTGTCCTGAGATCACCCAGTCTCTTGAGCCTCTGCAGTTGCGAAGAGATGTCGCCTCTATGGCAGTCCTCTATCGCCTACATCACGGGGAGTGTTCTGATGAGCTCTTCCAATTGGTCCCACCTTCTCCCTTCCTCTACAGGACTACACGTGCTGGCCTGAGGAGTCACCGTTTGTGCGTCGAAAATATACGTACCCGAACTAAACGGTTTGGCTCTTCTTTCTTGTGCCGATCGGTAAAAGCCTGGAATTCTCTACCAGCGCACGTGTTTCCTTCCCACTATGATCCCGGGTCTTTTAAGCGGGGCGTGAAAAAGCATCTCACCAGGCCGCCATAGTGTGGGTCACCATGCTGCATTGACTAGACATGCAATGAGGATGGTGACCACCACTCTTTGACTCCACCTATTGCTTTCCATCAGGCAAAGTGGAGTCACTATGGTAGGCTAATATATAAAAAAAAAAAAAAAAAAAAAAAAGGAATGAGGTTTTCTAAATAAATGCCCGGGTTATATGTTTCATAGGTGATGTTGACCTGACTTAAGATCAGTTGTCGTGCCATTGAAGTATCAATTTAGGAAAGAAAAACTATTTTCTTGTAAGAGTACAAGCTTTCCGGGCGTTCCTTATTTGAATAATGACAAGAATCTATTGTCAAATTGAAGCCAGTAATTTGTAAATTAATACGCAATGTCAACTACTCCTTCCATTATGCTATTTATTGTTTTATAATAACATGATTTACTTAAGAGACAAACCATGTCATATTAATAAATCATCTTTTGTTTTTATGTTTTAAGTTAAAAAATGCCTTTCACTAATATACTGAATTTATACTATTAATATTGTGGCACAGCTTGTAGTTAATATGGTAATCGAATAGTATTACATAGCAATATCACTCACGCCTGTGTCCACTAAGGGGTAGGTGGAGGTGTATTATACACCTACATTTTGCCAATTACTATTTGGTCCCGCTATCGTAATAAGGGCCTGTATACATTCTGTCTGATAGACATCCCTTAGTCGCCTTTTACGACACCACCGGGAAGCGACTGGTTGGCCCTATTCTACTCGTCTGTTTCCTATGATCCTAATTTTCCGTCCATAATATCCATATAAAAACATTTTACTAAATGTGTCGGAATGTGTACAAGCTACTTATAACAAATTGACGTCTGTTGGGTTGCCTTTCTGTTTGATTCGGCTAATCTCCGAAACCTGTTTACCGATTTCCAAGGTTTTTTATTGTAGATGTTAAAAAGACCCTTTAGCTTAGCTAAAGTTAGTAGCTAACATCTACAATGAAATTTACTTCTGAAAATGTAACTAACGAGGTTATGTATCGAAGGAAGCAAAAATATCAATTTGATATTCTTTTTCAGAAAGACTCCAGACCAGATTTTCACATAGAAGAAATTAGATGTATCTTTTTATTAGATTAAAGAAGTGATCAGCATGCTAAAAAAACTAGCCAGTTCAGTCCCGAGGCCTCTTGGAGAGTAAGTAGGAAGTGTATATATGTGCGTTGGTGTTAACTAGTCATTTAACTACACTATCAGTTAATGTGCATAAATCGTTATTTAATTATCAAAACTGGACTAACGAGATATTATGATTTATTACTTTGTTTAGAAAAGTGATAAAGGTAAAATAGGAAAAATAGCCATAACACATCCACTTAATGCATGTTTGAATTCCAATAATGAAACCGTTTTTATTATTCTTAAATACTACTTACAAATATAAATTTGGTAATCGGTTGCATGATATTCTATTTTGTGAAGGTAGAATGCTTGTGGTGAAATGAAGCGAGACCATTGCTGGTCTAATAGTATCTCGAATTACTATGAGAACGCATCATTATGATATATGTATATGTAAACATTCACTTGGAGGCTGAGTATCGATCCCACACTTACCGACACTTACAGCTTATTTAAAGATAAAATTACGACATTTATTAGCGCACGAATAGGTTATACTTTTTCAAAAGATATACTATATAGAATACTTACAAGCTTTCTTTGATGTGTTAGATCAATGCGAGGTTACATACATATGTATATTAAGTGGTGCGCGAGATTTATTAGATTTTCCCTAAAAATATAATAGGTACATTTTGCATTGCCAATTGGTATAGGTATGGTATTTTTATTCTATTCAATAAGATTGTAGTAGCAATAAATTCTATTCAGAGCAATAAATATTGGCCTGACTCTAAATATTTAATATTAAATGTTAAATTCTATTGTTTGTTGTTATTTTCGAAAAAACACTTAAAAAAATATGAAAGGCAAATTTATGGGTAACATACACAAACTAAAAGGGAACATACAGTCAAGTTAAGAACCTCGTTTTTGAGGTCGGTTGAAAATAACCTTGAAAATCAACTAGCTCTATAGTCTTGCAATGAACAAAGGAAGCGGAATATTTAAATTGGGGAATTTACAGCTTTGAGATAGGTTTTCAGTTCATTGTGGAATTTATAATACCTCGGCTTGAGTTTATCGCTAGGATAACATAGCATGACTATTTTCAGTAAAAATTTTGGACGTCATTAAAGTCCTCTTCGGGTACTACGCATCGCGTCACGGGGGACACCCTTGCATAAATCGCAGACAACAGACCTCTTTACTTCTCGCCCTCTGTCCCTCTCCGTCTCATTGTGCACAGGGGGCACCGACCGTCATGTAGGAAGAGCTCCCCTGTTGCCATGACAACACCGGTTCACGCGAATATTGACAGACGCTGTTGTAGACAGAGCGAAACAACCCTCGTCCGACGCCATCCCACTGTGTTACACGCGTGTCTGCCTACCATCATATACTATTGTAAGAATTAATGTCCCCACTGCGATGATTCGCACATTACTGATAAGGTGTAGTGCCTTTGTGAGCATTGCAATTGGGAGTTTATGGCTACTATTTGAAATGTTAATAGATTTGGCACTTTGTAACAACATTTTTTTTAAGGAATCGTTTTTAAAAATTAAGCAGTAATTTTAACCTTTTGAAAATGTCCAATGCTACTAGTCAAAATCTTTGTTTTAGTAGAAGTTGTAATCATTCTCAGCATTATTATGATCAAAAGAAGGAACGGATGAGCTTTATTAGAGAACCCATAACTTATAATATACTTAATGTTGCGGGCGTCGGGTTTCATCCTGATTGCATATTTAGAGCAGCAGCATCTGGTAGAATACCACAGTTATAAAAACAGTCTCTAATTTCGTCTGTAATATTAATAGTATTATTACATATATATTCAGTGAACCAGATCTTTTCAAATCAATGTTATTATACCTACACTTAAATTCAGAAGTTTTGTCTGAACCCGAGACTTGTGGATGATAGATCTCTGATAAATATTGAAGGAAGAGCGATCTTACACTGTGAATTGAATAGTTGTTTTTGTGGCGGCCTGCAAGGCCATTTTTATCTAATAATTAAAACTAATAAGAACCCTTATCAAAATGTTTATACATTACATATAACCTAATATGTTATAGGTACTAAACTCTTACTAAAGAAATCAAGTAAATTATTTATTGTTATTATTAGGTAGACGGGCATTTCGTACTTTTAACGATTTGATCCGTAGTCGGGTTTTTTATATTTATTTTATTACTTAAATCTTTATTAAAAATATATTTAATATTTCTGTAACAGATTTTAAAAGAGAAGAGGTTCTCAAATCGACCGATTGATTTGAATAATAATAATAATAAAAAAATATGTTCTTCTTTTAAAAACAAATTATGTATTAATGTCCTATGTACATACGTACCAGATTTAAAGATACTACATCTGCAGGTTAAGACCTTATTTTGACCTTGCAAAATTGATTTAACTAAGAGCTAGCAATACAATTTTATATACCTCGTAAACGTGCAATTCATAAATAACATATGGCATTAAAGAATAATAAATATTGTTCCACTAAGCCCTTGACATGGATATTGTAACTCAAATCAAAGTCACTGGACTGGATTGTAAATAAACAGCTGTCTCAGCAATGACTACTCAATGAGGAAACGAGGTCTAAATCAGCAAACGGTTGGCGACTGGCATACTAAACAAGTATTCAAGTAGTTTAGGAAACTGTTTTTGAATGCTTTTCAACTTCACTGCTGTATATGTTAAACGACAAACGCTTGCTGATTAAAACCAAAACTAAACTAAAGCCTATCAATACAAAAAATAACTTGTGTACTATACATGTTAGTTTTAAGTCTGTATATATTTAAAAGTAGCAAATTATCCTTGACATACCTGGCGTTTCGGCAAGATTACACAAGCCGTGGTCACCATGAAAGCATTAATGAATAAAAATATATATGGATACTGATATTTTTAAAGTAAAAAATGTGTAATTTTAAATTTGATATAATGTTTGTTTTTATGTAAATACCATAGATATTTATTATAGATTCATACAATGTCCACAAAATAAAAATATTTATTTTTATTTAAGTTTCTTTCTATGTTGTTTATTATTGATTTCTGTTTTGGTTAAATTTTTGAATTTTGGAAAAAATGTTAGGAATTTTATTAATATATATATTTAATAAATGCAGTGACATAAAAGACATAGATTTCTACTAATAATATATGCGCTAGGTTACGGTTAGTTACTATAGTCACGCGATGATTTGTGTTTACCTGCTTTAGGTGACAATAATACAACATCATTGCTTAGTATTCATAACCGTTACGGTGAGGTCACTGTTTTAGCGGTGTCCCATACCCGTGGCGATCGCAAGACCGTCTGTGTGCTTCCTCTACTGACCAAGGTTCGCCATTACTTTACCCACATCATTCAACAAAAACAGTCCCGTTAATTTATATATGACTAAACCAAATTTGGTTACAAGAATACATATACCTACATATTGCTTATGCCTAGTGATGCGCATTTTTCTGTTCGGTGAATAGATGGGTCGTTTTTTTGAAGTTATTTAAGTATGACTAAGTATTCAACATATCAAGTACAGTCAACTTTAGTTACGCAGTTTGATTGTAATTTGCACAGTAATTCGTTTTACATTTTATAGCAGTTATTCCAATATTAGTTTCTGCATGACCTAGCACATATCCCTATATACATAGTGTTTTATTAACACAGTACATCACAACCTCCTTTGTTGAAGTCGATTAGTAAATACACCAATACATTTTCTAATAATAATTTATATAGACGTCAAAGAACAAGTGCCCTCGTGCCTCATGTTGTGTGACCCATGGTCTAGGTTAACAACCTCAGAAGAGGCTTTGTATATCACATGCAAGTACTTAATTAACGCATATTTTGCTAATTTTGCCTTTTTTCAATGTTTTCAAATTATTCACAGCAATGACTTGTTAAAATGTAAAATTGGTAGACCAGTAGAAGCGTCACAACATATGAAATCGAAATATATTGTTAATAGTTACGCTTAGGATAGTTAAGGCTTAGATATTGCTCGCTTGATATTGGTGAAGTCTCTTAATTGTCTTCAACCTAACGAACGAACAATAATAATAAACAAGTGCATGCAGCCTTTGTGAGCGTCAGGCAATAAACCGTTTTGAGTACGTTAATAGTGCCTCTATTCAAATTAATATGTTTAGTCTTTGTTATAGTCCCGAGCGGACGTTACGACGCGCACTACTTTTGCAGACTCGAAGAATAATATGCTACCGTTCGGCCTAAACAAGAAATATTAAAAAAAATAAGTATGTATGAATTAGGTATGTATTTGTTGTAAGAAATCAATGGATCGTTATAACGTTGTACATGTAATAAGCTATTTTGTGATTATTGTAGTTTTTTTTTGCACTGAAAACTAATGTTACGTTTAAATAAACAAGCGTTATTTACCCATTTACTATATTTGTTAAGCCTCCGTCAAAGACGTTCCATATACCTTTTCACCAGATTAGATAAACATGCTCCAAGCCGTCGCGTCCAAGCCGGGTCGTCAGATCGAGCAGTTAACCTAACTTAGCCGTTATGGGACCATTTCAATACATAATTCTAATGAAATTACGTAAGCCGCAGTCATACCTGTGACCTATTTATAAAGAAGTTGTGGTGACCAATATAGTTTCGTTTTATAATGTTTTAGGCTAACGTGCAAAGTGTTTATTTTATATGTAATAGGGCAGGATAACTATTAAAGTAGGTTGGGTATGTGTTCGTATGTAGGATAGGGATACCCATCCCACGTACACCGCAATTTCCGTGTACGTAATGATGGTGTGTGCAGATGTATAGAACATGTGTACATATATGTTTAGGAGACACAAATATGTCGAGGGAGCATTAACAATATTTATATATTAATATCTGTTTGAACTTGAATCTCATGAACATTGCGTTACTTGAACTACTCTGTTTTTCATTTCGTTGTCAACTATTATACAAACCAAAAATAATATAATTATCTTACCCGTGCGTGGTCTTCAAAACTAAAGAAATAAGTGCCTGCCACGAGTTTGCATTTGACGTCAATTTACGTGAGGGAGAACCTCGCGGAGTCAATCCACTGCGAATAGAAATTGAGTTATACGCTAGGCTGGACACTGTTGCCTGCACTTAGCGATTGTGATTAAGCAGAACGATACAGATTAATCTTATGTACTATGTATGGACATGTAGTTATGTGTTTATATAATTGTTATTGGTACGTATAAGTTATTGTAGTTATTTACTGGGTTCACACAGACTTAAACTAAAGTAAGATGAGAGATTTCTTCCACGGTTACTTAAGCAATTACAAATATCAAAATTACGAGAACAAATTATGTACTGACTTATTAAAAAACAATCATCCATTAATTAAAACATGGTTTGTTAAGATATTTTACTTCGATTTGCATTTGTTTAAATGAATCGACTTCAAAAAAGGAGAAGGTTCTCAATTCGACTGTATTTTTTATTGTATGTTTGTTACCTCAGAACTTTCGACTGGGTGAACCGATTTAGATTTTTTTATTTGAAACCTGTGTGGTCCCATTTTAATTTAGTCCAGTTCTGACAATGGCATCCATGAGAAAACCATATAAGTCTTAAATTTTATGATAGACAGAGCCATGTAAACCAATAAATGTATTATATTATTATTGGTATAACCAACTTTAAGAACATTGCAGTGAGTCGACACCTTAGATTGTATCATCTGCGGTGTGAATTAATTTTAAACATGACAAGTTCTTGACCCAAATTGACGTCACACTTACTGACTCATAAGATATTTACCTAAAGGCCAATAACACTTTATAATTGACAAAATTACTTCATTAACTTATTCATTGTGGGTAAGTTAAGTGATCTAAACTTAGCGCTGACGTCACCTTATTTAAATCCTGTGGGCTGTATAAATATTTTGAATTGTTGGTGAATGAAAAGAGCCCGATTAAATGTAAGGGATTGACTGTTAACCCTTTTGGCTGTTAGATCTAAACGTTTTAAAACTATTGCATTTTGTTTTGAAAAGAACAACCAGGCTCAACGATCTAATAACATCTTTAAAAAGTCCCGTTTAAAAAATTTACATGCTGATCATAGACCGAAAAAGTTGGTCTATTGAAAATGTAATGTAGATGTAGGAACAATCAAAATAACTCCTAACTTTTGTATCTTCCTATCATTTTATACATTCTGACAAATCATGGTCATCGTCGACTTGGATACTCTATATATCACATTAACGCCATCTTAGTGGAAGTAGATGCACTAAGAAATTGTGTTTTTATAACTAACATCAATAACTTGACACTAGGTGGCGGTGTACTTTTTATTAAGTTTTGACATTCACCGATAGATGACTCTATGAGAAGTAGTAAACATGTTTTAAATTTAATCCTTTAATATCATTGTAAAATCGTTTTACATAACATTTTGGATATATTACGACCGATATATTGTATAGGAAACACCAATTTTCCTAAAATATATACGATGCAAACAAACATGGTACCACATTAGTAGTATGTAATTAAAAAACAGAACACACCTGTATGAGCATTAATAATATTTATAGAATAGAAGGTACTGGTACTTACTGCGAAGGTTGTCAATCTAACTAACTTATTGTGACAGGCCGTCTCCCCTTGACAGTACCCGCTTATGAAAGATACTCCCTGCCCGAAGATTCTATCCGCCAAGACGATCATAGATCACGAAAAAAACAATGAGTCCACATTGAGTCCTTAACCGGGACCTCCACTGAGAGACTGTGTCCCGTCTTATCTACCTCTATCTCTTATCTTAATAATTTTATGAAAACTTAAGGTAAGTAATTAATGAGAGTTTTATTCACTTATAAATAACTTTTAGAGATTCCTTCCTCATTTAAACTTTATGTTAATCTAAAATCAAACTAATTTATCAACATTTTTTGTAATTGAAGTTGTTAAAAATACATACTTAGTTATAATAATTGTAATAATTATGTCCCAATAATAAAATTCTACTAAATACTTTACAGCGTTTTTCTTCATTCCCTTAACTCTATATAAAGTCGCAAAGGCATACCCTCATACATACATTCGCGTTGTTTTCAGACCTTGTAAACTTGAGAGCCTAAATATTATTGGATTATTTTTATGTAAACATGAAATTGGAGAATAATCCCCGTTTTAAACAATAGAACAAAGCAAATGAGCGTAGGCGTATTGACGCATTGTGAATATCATAATCGAAGTTCCTCAACTCTGTACCAATTACTATGAACGCAATGTGAATAATAACATTGTGTGGGCTGAAATGGTCGCTTTAGAAATCAAAATATAATGCTAATGACCTAAAACACATAGAGCTATAATAATATATGGCATTCAAAATGTGAACTACAATGATCTTATTCACATTTGCGTTGTGGTAATAGCACATGTGGTCACATCGTTTGATCATGTTTTATAACTTTTGCTTCTGGGAAGAGTTTTTCATAAAACTACTACACAAGAAAATATAGAGTAGTGTTTATGTTCTCATATTAAATACGTATTAAGAAATAGAGCTTTGATTACGTCATATGGATTATTAGTAACTATTTTCAGAGAATTACGAACGAATTAATAAAACAAATTACCTCTCACCGTACGGTATTATTAAACTATGTATGTAAGCAGAGATTTTTTTATTCGGCTTTACTAATGTTGCATGCTTGCCTGTGACAATTATAAAATCAATAAAATTTTAAAATACTGGCTTTATACTAACGTAGAAATGTTACTCTTCTTTGGAGACATAATTAAAGTTTGTTAGTTAGTTGTAGTGTATTATACAGATTTCGTATCTTTAACATAATTCAGTCATTCTCAGTCACATCAGTGGTAGAATCTCAGAAGTTGCGAATAAATTGAATAATAAAATACGAATGTGTAAGTGTATGTGTGTATAATGTGTGCGTGTATCAGTGTAAAAGCGGAGTTCTTTTGCAAAATATCAGGGGCAAAGTTACAGCTGCTTTTTGTAAAGAGTGTTTCACGGAATCCTAATAAAGATTAACGTTCATCATTACCGTTAGTGCGTACATTGCACTGCGTTAAGCCTCGCGTACCGGTCATAGTTAAAAATTCTGCATTTTATATATGTTATGTATTTAGCAGTTACTTATAGAATGTCAAATGCCGCCCTAAAAACAGGACATGAAAGCTTTTAATAAGTTCGCGGTGGCATTATTCATGCACATGGATATTTTTTTCCAATTCTTAAAATCATGTCAGTCTTCGATCGATGGAATGGTAAACATTTAGTAATTTTATTTAAAAAAATGTATTCAATGAAAACAACAAAATACTGAGCTCCTAAACTACTAAAAACTGAGCTACTAAACTTCTAAATTAGGAACATAAAGTATTATTATATTATTTGCAGGATTTTTACTAAGCATGAGAAGACAATTAAAAAAAAATGTTCACTATCTTTCACACCAAAAATAAATGTTTATTGATTATACTGTAGCTGTTAGAATGTTTAAGTCAGTCGGAAATGGCTAATTGTGATAATATTGGAAATAATAATAATAATGTTTTAACTATGCTATATTCATCAGTAGTCTGATCTGCTAAGTTTGGGATCAGATCATCGTGTGTGAGTTTTCTGGAGATATTATATTATATATTTCATTTATTTATATATTACTGTTATTAATAGGTAAATCATAAAACTAAGGTACATTGGTAGCCGTTACGTTTCAAATTACACTTTTATATGTAAATGGAGGGTGTGGGTGACTGACAGTGTATAATATACCTATATAGAAATATTTACTTAGGTGACTTATGGTAAACTTAAATATTGACTAAGCGATGACGACTGAGAATCAGACGAGCGGACGAGCGTGTAGCTCTCGTCAAACAATAGCTTCCCGTGTGAAATATCGTTTCTAAGTAGCTCAGACTGTACAAGGCATTCCTTCAACATATTTTATTTATCGATAAATTATATTATAACTACCTATTCCCCCTGAATCGCCTACGCTTAGTACGCAGCTCTAACACGCATTTTTTTTCCTAATCCGATAAACCAGGTCATAAACTATCTATATATTATATATAATTCCTCTAAATCCGTTTGATCATATATGCGTGAAAGAGTAACAAACTTCCGTCTATCCATACTGACAAGTTTTCGCATTTATAATATTAGTAAGATAAGATATTACAGGAAACATTGCAATAATAACAGTCGTCGAAAAATAACAATCTGCGTGATTGATGCGTGATCTGAATCGCGTTTTTTTGAAATTAAAACCTTAAATACATTATAAATAATATTAATTTCAAAACTTTCATTATACGCCTTGAGTATAATGACAGAACCAATGCAGGGTCGAAATATATAAGTAGTTCTTAATGCCATACACTCGTGCAACTAAGAAATTCATCAACTCGTCCTACGGCCCATTTGGGCCGACGACTTGCAGAAAATATATAAATATGAATATGTAATAATATAAAATATGTAAACGGTTTACTAAAACTTCTGTAAAATATTATTATATTCTTACTCGATTATCTCGGACACACATTAAGGTTGTCCCTTGATCAATAACCTATCGTCGTTCACTGCTGCGCCTCCCTCAAGGAGCGTCAACTATACCGGTCTTGCGCAGTCCCATCTATCCGCTGCCATCTAGTTTCATCAAATTGTTAACATTTTTTGAAAAAAAAAAATAGACTACATCATTACAGACATACATACATATTTCTTGATATCTTGGGGTTGATGAAAATACACTGGCACGACAAAATCGGTCGGGCTGTGCTATTTTAGTTTTCAAATTTAAACTTCTTAAGGACAAATGTCCAGGTACCAACTTTTTTCTTGCAAAGGTACTTAGTAACAACATTCGTTATCTGGTATTGTATGCAATATTATCAAAACCAACCCATAACAACAGCTTTTAACTACAAATTATTTGTAACCAACTTATTTCCAATATTGTACATAATACCTTGCCTGATTAGTAACTCCTAATTATAACTATACTTATATTATCTTACTGTTGCACAAGACTTCTAGTGCTAATAAACACTAATTAATTGTTAGCACTGGTAATTGGTATAGGTATATGCATATATGCCACTTTGACTTTGTCACGTTTTTTTCATACATTTGTAAAAGTTTTGAAAAACTTCGAGGGATTTAGTAAAGATCTCATGTGAATAACTGAAAAATGTTAGATTAATGTTGTGGAATATTAGGCAGGACGTGTAGATGTACAGTGACTGGTGCGAGACTTAATCGGTCAAGATAAGAGGAGACCTTTGACTTTTCAATTAAGCTCTATTAAGAAACACCACACAAATTCCTTGCACAATGGCAATAAACGCTAAGTGTGAAGTTGCCTATACCCATAAGTTCATATTATTTTTATCTTGGTTTAACAAGCATTGGTGTCGTCTATACTCGTCGAATCTCAAGCGCTTATATGCAAATACATCAGTATCGAACCGGTCTTCGCTCGAAATAAAAGTAGTAACAATGTGCAAATGTACAATTTTTAAACTTAGACTTATTCTACTAGTAGGTTAGATTTGTTAAATTTTCCCCTGTTGTACTTAATAGAATAAAAAACATCATAAACCAGTAGCATGGTTGTAACTCTCCGGATTAAAAAAAGAATGTATGATGTTGAGCCCCTGTGCGTAACCCCAGCAATTATGTATTTAGGGCCAGAAACTGGTTTGGAAAAGTGATGACAACAGTGTTATAATAGATAGGCCATCATTCTATTCAACCTTTGTTTAAAATTTAATACATAAATTCATGATTGCATTTAGGACATAAAATCAGTGTCCCTCACGAGCGGTAACGGATCGTACATTGACAGCGGCCAGCTGCGAACAGCGAACAGATGAGCGGGTCTCTTGCTTGTTGTATGCATACACGGACTACGGCGAATAAGCGCTGGCGCCCTCCGCGCAGCCGCAAAGCGCACGGCTGTCACCGCACCAGTCGGCGCGAGCGCGATCCGCCACGCGCACTTCTTTTCTGCGTTCTGAATCGATACGAACTATAATCGAAGGATTCGAATAAAACGGTCAACTGTTAACATAATTACAAAGTGACAACCTATGTCTAGTGCCAAGTTTAGTGTGTGCGTTTGGTGCCTCTTTTATTTCTATGTTTATGTTTACTACTGTCGTGCTCAACTGGGAAAAAAGTTTTGTATAAAGTAAATATTTTGCATGGTCAAACATTGAAAAAAAAAGTACCTAACCTTTTTTACGGTGTTTTATCCACTTACCTACGTGTTGAGATATAATGTAGGTACG
Organism: Tyria jacobaeae; assembly: GCA_947561695.1. NCBI lineage: Eukaryota > Metazoa > Arthropoda > Insecta > Lepidoptera > Erebidae > Tyria > Tyria jacobaeae. The sequence continues at coordinate 7,727,165 of OX387208.1, read as the reverse complement.
CTTGTTTAGAAATGACTCATGTGTATCGTTTATGACAAATAAATTTGACAAAATAAGTATTTTAAAGTAATAGAAAACATTATGCACATATTTTAAACTATAAAATTTGATTGTGTCCTAGGCTATGATAATATGGATTTTTAGGTTGAAGGTCAAATGCGTCCAAATGAAAACCCTCACGGGTCATCATCTTAAAATTCGCTTGCTTTGTCATTACATACAAATCATACATAACAACATAATATTTATGTTGCCTCTTGAGAGTAATGTTTTTAACTCTCAGTATTTATTTAAGTTAGTTTTTTGGAAACAGTACAGTAGGCAGGTACAATATAGTTTGGGGAAACATAATATGTAGGTCTAATGAAGTACATAAGCACACAGCTAGTATTATTTGCACTACGGTGAACAATTTGTTTAAAGACGTTTAAATATTGTCCTCTTTTTTAGTTAGTTAGACCCCAACATATGTATAATTAGTTTTGTACACACAATAACGAAGCAAGGTTTCTCTTAATTTTCTGGGTTAAAAAGCCATAGGTATATTATTTTCTTAGTATAAGTTCATATCTGTAAAGAGACTAATAACCTAATAGTATTTGTTTGTGTTAAAAACTAAATTGTTTTGTAAAAGCATTTTATCTTTGATTGCTGGTTACCAATTATGGGTATTATATATTGAAATTTCTTTAACAATGATATTATTGAGTTTAATCTAAGTAACGTAAACTTACCTACTAGGTAAAAGTATACTTGCTTATACAATAAATAATAATAAGTTTTCATTCAGTCTTTAATAGCGACTGGCTATTAGACTGAATGAAAACTTAATATATCAGAGATCAATCAATCTCAATAAGTAACGAAACCTTATGACAGAGCTTTATTTTGGAAATCATTAAATTTAAACTAAATATTGATATTATTAAATATTTATTTATAAATAATGTGCTTCAATCGATTGTTGCTATGGTTAGAAGAATAAGGAAGGGAGTAGCGACCGCAGGGCGTCGATAATAGGCGACCATAAAATATCGATATCCGTTGCTAGGAACTAGACCCGATACCAACCATAAACATGGTTTATAATCCCCAATAGTCGATGCAACTCTCACCGCTATTTACCATGCAACATCTAGAGGTGGGCCCTAGAGTGTTTCGGACTGTCGTGGCGAACGGACGTGCTTGCGCTCCGACTGCCATCGTACGGGCGCCCCTAACACTGCTTATTTTAATATTTAATATTTGTTAAATATTATTATTTGCACCCGAATTGTACTTGTACATTCGGAGGCGAATACCTTCCCCGAGAAAGCCAGCGTGTGAACCTTCGCCGCGGGGTGGGGTCTCCGACCCTAACCTCAACGGTGATGGCAAACATGCCAAGGCGCCACGAGGACGGATCCAGCATCACGAAGAACACCAGCAACGATGAAAAAGGCTCGACCGACGCAGTGCTGCAGGACCAGCGACAAAAATACCAGGGCGACCTGAGTATTTTCAACTCCCTTCGAGAGAAGGGAGAAATGTCGCAGGGTCTGCAGCGCTGGTTGGAGTCCTACTTCCGAGTGATGGAAGTTCACATCGGAGAGAAGAGGAAGGAGGACCTCACTGCGCAGGATGTTCACATCCTGACAGCGGTGGGATCATCACTGCCGCCTACCCCTTTGCCTATACCAGGTAAACGGAGGCGGGAAGAAGACCCGGAGCCACAAGCGGCAAAGCGGACGACCATAGAGGCTGCCCTAACCTCGGACTCCGAGAAAGGGGATAGCGAGGAGATGGACGTCCAAGTCCTCTCCACCTCGCCCGAACCGACTCCAGTAATACTGGAAGTCGAACGGGCCCCTACGCCTACACCCAGGCCAAGGACAGCAGCAGCTGTACTTGCCGCACCACCACCCCAGAAACCCACAACAACAACTCAGAGGCCCATAACAACAAAAACGAGGCCCATAACAACACCAGGCCCTTCCAAGGCGCCCACTACCCAGACGTCCACAAGGAGACAACCAATCCTTGTAGTGGACCGTCTGGAGAACTGGACGACCCACATGAAGGAGTTGACCGCCAAAATCGGTCACCCACCCAGCGTGAGGCCCTTTGGGAAGGGATTTAAATTCACTCCCAAAGAAGACGCTGAATTCCGAGTCATTCAGGCTCACCTGGACGACCTCGGTCAGGACAAGGCGCCTTATTACGCTATCGCCCCACCGCACCAGAAGCCCCTGAAAATGGCTATCCGGGGCTTACCTGCGGATACTCCCACGGAAGAAATTGTGGAGGACTTGACTAGCAAGGGAGTGCCAGTCAAGTTTGCGAAGCATATCCGTGCTCGCACCAGCAGACCCGGATGCATCTTCTTCGCAGAAGTGGAGAAGAGCCCGACCGCAGCCAAGGCCTACAACATTGATGAGGTCTTGCTCATGCCAGGCGTCGTCATAGAGGCCTGGAGGGGCAAGAAAGGACCCTCTCAATGCCACCGCTGCCAAGGCTTCCGCCACAGTTCCCAGAACTGTCAGGCGCCTAGCCTGTGTGCGATGCGGTGGCGAGCACCAGGCGCACAACTGCCCTCGACCAAAGGAGGAGCCACCCACGTGCGCCAACTGCCAAGGCCCACATCCAGCCTGCAGTGCGGCGTGCCCCATCTACAAGCGGGAAGCCCGCAACAAGAAGGCGGGACTCACGCCGAGGACTGGCCCGCCCAAGGTCATCGACCAACCAAACGTGGTCGTCGACTCGGCACCCACCACGCTGATGGCCGAAGCAAACCCGGGGGCAAGCTCCACAAAAAAGAGGAGAAGGCACCGAAGAAAGAAGGCGGCCCAGGAAAAGCCAACCACACCTGCGGCGGCAACCAAAGTCAGCAGCCCACCCGCCAAGGACCCGGAGAGGGACCAACTCGCCGCCTTACTCATGCTGTTCGCACAGCGTGTTAAGGCAGGCGAGATAAATACAACAGGACTGCTGCAAACACTCTCCACCAATGGATAAGCCGCTCAGGGTGGTTCATTGGAACGCGGAGACGCTGAAATCCAAGATAGGCCTACTACGCCTATTTCTCAAGGAACAGCGGGTCGATATCATGCTGATAAGCGAGACTCACCTGAAGGCCAACAGGCCACTCAAGATCCCAGGGTACATTGTGTACCGCCAAGATGAGGTCTCGCCAAGAGGCGAAGCATATCGTGGACTCGCTGTCCTAGTGAAGAGGACAGTAGTGCATCAACCCGTCGAACCGAAGAGACTCGATACCATGTATGCGCTTGGTATCGACGTCCAAATCGGCAGGCGGGAGATGCGCCTCTACGCGGCCTATCGAGCTCCGAATCAGAGAGCCCGCGTCGATGAACTCCGGAGCCTTCTCCAACATACGACGCCGACCATAATCGCGGGAGACCTGAACGCAAAGCACCAAGCATGGCACAACACCACCAACAACGCAATGGGAAATCTCCTTATGCAAAACTCCGATATGCATAACTATGAAATCGCTGGCCCCAGAGAACCCACTAGATTGGACCCAGCGGGCTATAGTGATAGCGTACTGGACATCATAGTGTTCAAAGGACTAAGAGCACCTCCAGTACAGGAAGTGCTCGAGGACCTACCATCGGACCACAGGCCGGTGCTACTCGTGTTCAGGGAGCCCGCGGCTACGGTCGGCCCACCGAAGCCCACAGTCCACACAGACTGGAGGGCTTACCAAGAAACCCTAGCGGGTTACAGCCGCCCTACGGTTGTAAAAACGCCAGTGGAAGTCGATGAAGCCGCCGAAGAAATCACCGGAGCTATCCAAGCCGCACTTCGAGTCTCCTCGAGCACTAGACCGAGCAGCGAGCGACAGAACCCTCTGCCCGCTCGGCTCCGTAAAGTGCTCGAGGAGAAGCGAGAGGCTAAGAAGCTCTGGCAGAGAACTCGGCACCCCCGAGACAAGACCCGATACAACCGCCTTACCAACTCGTTCAAGGCTGCTCTTTGGGAGCACAGAGGTGACGCATGGGAGAACTTCCTTATAGATATCGAGGACGAACAGCCCTCGGTACACCGACTCTGCAGGCAACTGACTGCAGAACCAAACCCCACGCGCCCCCTGTTCGCTGAGGACGGGCAAATACGCTACAAAGCGCAAGACCGTGCCGAGATCATCGCGAACAGCCTCGAAAAACAGTTCACACCTCACGACAATCAAGACGAGGACCACACTCGGGAGATAGAGGCGGCAACCCATCTCTACCTCTCGAGGCCCCTCGCCCAGTCTGAGGGTGAACTGCTCGTAACACCGAGCGAGGTTGCTACGATGATCAGGAAAACCAACCCACGGAAAGCACCTGGTGAAGACGGAATACCGAACACTGCACTGCAGCGACTTCCACTGAAATCACTCATAGCGTTGACACAACTGTTCAACGGTATCATGAGGACCGGCCACTTCCCTAACATCTGGAAGCGGGGTCGGGTTATCGTACTTCCGAAGCCCGGCAAGGACCTCAGAAAACCGGAGAACTACCGGCCCATCACACTCCTCTCGACGACGTCCAAGGTGTTCGAGCGCTTACTGCTAGCAAGGGCTCAACCCCACATCCGGCTGAGGCCCGAGCAATCTGGATTTCGTCAGGAGCACTCCACCACGCTCCAGCTGACTCGTGTCCTAGACGAGATGGCTACGTGGTTGAACAAGGGCGGGAGCACGGTGACCGTGATGCTCGACATGGAGAAGGCGTTCGACAGAGTGTGGCATGAAGGTCTCATCCACAAGCTGTCGACATCGTCTCTACCACGAAAAGTAGTCGCGATCATCGCATCGTTCCTGACCCAGAGAACCTTCCGTGTGGCTATAGAGGATACCACATCGGAAATCAAAACCATCAGTGCCGGAGTCCCGCAAGGGAGCTGTCTGTCACCGGCCTTGTACGCCCACTACACGGATGACATCCCTGTAGTCGGAGACGTCAAGCTGGCACTGTTTGCAGACGATGCCGCGTACTTGTCAAGTTCACGCAACGCCGCACACGCTGCACGGAAATTGCGCCCCACACTCGAAGCCCTTCCGGGCTGGCTGAAGCGATGGAGGCTCAAGTGCAACGTGTCGAAGACCCAGGCGATGATAACCGGTATGGCACACTACCCGCCAAACCTACGTCTGATGGAAGAGGACATCCCATGGTCCCCAAAGGTCAAGTACCTGGGAATCACCATCGACAGATCACTGTCGATGAACCACCACGTCGAGACCATCACAGCGAAGGCCAGAGCTGCGCGGACGAAGCTGCGTCCCCTGCTATCCTCCAGACTACCAGTAAGTGCCAAACTAGGCATTTACAAAACATATATCAGGTCACGCCTCACCTACGGTGGGCCGGCCTGGTACAACTTGATAGCAGGGACATCGCGCCAACGTTTGCAGGCTGTAGAGAACAGCTGCCTTCGCATGGTGGTCGACGCCCCCAGGTACCTCAGGAATGCAACAATCCACCGAGACCTGAAGTGGGAACCAATAAAGGAGTTTGTGAGCAGACTCGCCACGGGGATGTTTGAGCGGGCTGACCGCTCGAAACTTCCCCACCTGGTAGGTATTGCTCCGCTCCCACATCCAGACGACACAACACTCATCCGGAGGCGACTCAAACGCCCCGCTCGGGAGCTCATATCAGTTCCTTCGAGCGGGGCATTGGCTTTGCCATCGGATGCAGATAGCCAACCACCGACCTCTCGCAGGCGGCTCGCTGGACCCCTCTTCAGAGGAGCGATCGGCGAGCAAACCTCGAGGCCGGTGAGCTAACTCCAATGACCGGCTCACAGTGGTGAGCTGCGAGGAAAATCACTATAAGGAGCCCAGTGCTTCAAATAGTCTCCCCACCCCCCTCAACAGGGGTGAGATGATACCAGATGATGAGGTGGGCCCTGCTTCGGTTCTGTCGGGAGCTCTTCCATACAAAGGCGGTTGCACAGCTCTTTGACTAAACCATCTTTCCTTGTGAGCTTTCTTGTAACTAAGTGTTAAATATTTGTGTATTTACACGAAGATAACTGGATTCACGAATATCCATAAGAAAAGAAAGTGAATATTTATATTAGGAATATTGTTTTATGAAAAAAGATCAAAATAAAAATAAAATTTAAAAGCGTGATTCAATTCTGATTGGACGTGACACGTTGTTAGTGACTTTTAGGTACCAAAGCGAATGTTATTGAATATATGTTATTGATACGATTTTATACTTTTATTCTATACCTACATACTTTTCTCAAATATTTATGTAATTGTTATGAACTGATTGACTTTTGTTTCATGTCGAAGCAAAACATCAATGTAGTCGTCTCTAACTAAACCTATTAGGCAATTCAATAGCAGTTAGTTAAATGTAATTCAGAAACAATTTTAACTTTATAAAACAAGATAAGCATGAAATAAGAAACTTAATTAAACCAGAGTTGTCTTTTTAAAAACTAAAGAAAGGGCACATAATTAAGTTTTTATTTTTTTTTACGATTACTTGGTATTTTGATACCATAAGATACCATTATACATACAGCGTGTGACTCATTGTTTTGGGATATCTCTGAATACTATTAGGGTTACCACTGCTGTATCTGTTAAACTTTAACTATGCATTCTAAAGATTGCATAACGTTTATTAACGTTTATTTTGTCTCATAGAATATCGAAAAATTAGTTATAAAATGACTGTAACACTTTAGGTAATATATTTAAAACAAAGTATGATAGTTCCTTTTTCTTGTTTATTTAATTATCATTACGAATTTTGGTGAATATAAAATCAATTTTACTCTTTCAAAATGTAAAGAATATATTTAAATTTGTTAAAGATGTTAGTGCTCACAAAATTCTGTTACCTACATACTTTCTTACAAAGATCAACATCTCAAAATTAGTGCATAGTGTTTCAATAGAGCACAAAAGTGTATTGAACATTATACCATTTATTCTTCTATATTCCACGTGGTGATTTATTTAATTATAGATTTAGAGCAATTCCTGTTACAAGTGTGCGCAGGTACACGACTGAAATGGTTGGTTATTTTCGTTCATTGACCGTGGGTAACTGATGGTTTTATCGTCCGCACTCCACTTCCAGTTAAGAAGTATTGTAGCACGTGTCTTTGATACCTCAAAAGTACAAAGTAATATATTTCCTCTGTAATAAATAATATGTCGGGGAGGCTATACAAAAAAAAAATGGATATTTGGGTGCAACAAGAGCTCACTGAAAGAAACCTCGTGTACTCATTTTCGATTCTCAATATAAACTTAATGAAACCTAACCATTTTAGAAAAGATTGATCACTAGTGATGAAAAGTGGATCACCTACGACAAGAACGTGCGAAAAACATTAAAGTCAAAGGGTAGTCAAGCTCCACAGTTGTTATATTGTTGATTAATAAGTCGCCTTTTTATTGTATATAATATATATATATATATATATATATATATATATATATATATGTATAGTATAACCGTAACTTGTTATCAATTATATTATTCTCTAAAATTACATTTCTGTTATTTAATAACAAGACCTAGTCGTGCAGTCCATTGTCCTAATGAGCAGCGTAAAAGATACGAAAAGAGCTTTAGCGAGATAGCCATCGTCGCTACGTGATGCTGGCTAAAAGCAATTATGTTCCACTTAGAACCATATTTGAGACCTATTAACGCCCGCTATTAACTTATTACTTTCATATACTTAGTTGCTTGTTATTAATTAGCTTTACACTTAATAATGGGAATCAAATATAAATAGAAATTAATTGTAGATAAGTTACCTATCACCCTGTGAATTCCTTACTGTATAAACGTACTTTTATAGCACTTACTTTACTACACATAAGTTTTATATTCAGCATTACCAAACAAATTTATAAGATGGACCTAGTTTGTCGATGTAAACGAAGCTGTAAACGCTTAATAGAGTTTACCATATTAGTTGTTGTTGCTTTTAATCCTTTTGAGAAAAGTGTAATGTTGGATTCAAGTTTTTTTATTCATAAATGTATTAATAAAACTCCGTTGGTTTGAAAAAGTGTTGCAATTTCGATTATGAATCCAGCAGTAATTGCTGCTTAGTTGAAGCCTTTTTTCCATCGGCATAGTCACATTCAGCAGTGCCCAAGAGCTCACGATGCCGCATCTGTTATTATCAAGCCGCTATAACAATTTAAGCGTAGATACTTATACATACATATAATTGCGTTTTCTAAGCACGACTTGGGAGACGTTGACCCTTTATTTCACTTTTATTTAATGCAGAAAGTAAATTTATATTTAAATTTAAATATCGATTTTAAAATTTTGTAGTAGCTGGGCATTGCATTGTGTATATCAGCTCAAACATTTCACCCGTGGATATTTATTTATGTAGTATTTTGTAGGGGTCAAAAAATATACACATCACTAGAGATTCATGTCAAAATCTAAGTATCGGTGTATTAATGATTTTTTTTTCGTTCATAAATAAAACATAAGAATATATGATAAAGTGCCCATACCTTCTTTTTTAATGTATACTTCATGGTTGATAAGTTAACTTACATACTTGAGCATACAAAATTTATATATAGTACATGAACTTTCTCTTAAAAGTGGTTGTTTGTAAAATAACTACTAATGTAAAGGTTTTACTAACACGTTCCACTAAAAATATATGCAATAGACGGTTTTGGACTTTATGGGCCGAAGAGAGGGGCCAAAATAATTCGACCGTAACAGGTTCCAAACATCAATACGATACCGTAACGTACTGAACCTGTTAGTGTTACATATCTCAACCAGTCTCAACTCTCAAACACATCCGCTAACTCTAATAGAACTCTGATTATATACATTGATCCGTTACTCTACACGCTCTAATATAAATTAAAATAGAACATTTGATATCCTTTAATATCACTTCAGTTATCTATTACGTATACGACGACCAATACTCGAATACTCGATATGTTAAATATAGTATCTATTAATGCGAGCACTATTCAAATTGGATACTGTTTCTTAACAGTTACACTAAACGTTATCGGTATTCGTGAGATATGTATTTATACTTGTGCCTATAGTGTTTGGCTGTATATTACTAAGTCTATGCTGAGTGCTGACCTACATAATCGTAGTAGTCACACTTGTTGAAGTTGTTGTGTTTTACTCATTAAGTAACGAAGCCACTATTTTATTAGTGCTTGTATTTCACATAAAACTAGTTAAAATTAACTTAACGGAAAGATGTAATTAACGTTACTATCAATAACATTATAAACATTCCATAATGACCGTCAATTAAGTTTCAGTAGTGGTGACTTAAATAAAAAATATACGGGCAGTCTTTGGGGACTACCGATAGAAGTGAAAACTAAGTAGTAAGTAATATACATATGTAAACGTGAAATACGTATAGGGAACTTTATATTTCAAACGAACACATGAGTCTATCACAACACTATTTTTTTTTTGTTTATTTATACAGTTGCTGACTTAACGACAGTAGTTAAATTATTCGGTGTTTTCTTTAAACTAAAATAATTAGTGTGACATAATGTACTAAAAAGCAAATCGAAGAGTACAACGTGACCTTGTAATGAGGAGAACAGTTGATCCATAGTGTCGCAATATAGTGATGGTGCCGGTTAGCAATGCCAGATTGGCGGTACAACGTACTCTCAACAAACGAGGCCTTTATTGATACTGATGGCACACCTATGCGAGACCCACTCGCAGCAAGTTACCCTCGACGTGCTGACAGAAGTCGACCGCTTCATACTTGCCCATACACAACAATATTTTTAGGTGCTCGAACGCATCATGCCCCCTACCGATTGCCCATTCTACAAAACGATCTCATAGATCCTTATGGAGATGTAAATTCCGTTGATCGTTCATCAAATCTTACTGACACCTCTAGTTTTGCTCGATATGAGGACTGTCGCCCACAGATTGACGAGACTTTTTCAGAAACTGACGATCTCACTTATACTTCTGAAAAGCTATCCGAAAACTTACCATTACACGTTCAAAAAGTGCCATTTAATTCAACCGCTTTTTATATCTCCGCCAAAACTGACGCTTCTAAGAAAGATGCTGAACCAAATAGTGACGTCTTTGGTGTCGAAGAATCCGATTCAGATGCATTGTCATCGTGCACTTGTGATAGTTTCGAACGGTGCGAATTTGATTGTAGAGACTTCGAGCCTTTCTCAGACACCTGCTGTTGTGACCCTTTGAGTGATGGAATTTGTAGTCGTAGTCCAAAAGATGTTGACTCTCCTGAACATTTTTGTGATCGAGTGGCAGAGGAGGATGGTGTGTCGAACCGAAGTGACATGGATGGACTGGATTTAGCTCTATTTGAACCAGCTCAGACTGAATCTGCAGAATATGCAAATCAGCCTGTTGCGAGTAGTGCCGGATCCACTTCTACTGCTTTGTGTGGCATATTGCATGCCTTAGCTGAGAGAAGTATTGGTAAGTGTCCAGTAAACTAATTTATTTGCAGTTAAGCTTGGGGAACCGCTGTTGTGATAAATTTTAATTATAGTGATTAGGAACACGGTGAATAGAGTAGCCGCGTTATATCACTGTGTGGTCTGCGTCAATTTAACTCGTATCCGATACGTACAACGGTACACGGGAAATTACTATCGCATCAATCACCAACAGCATTGTCATACTTGCAATGACAATAGCCAACTATCGGAGAGTAAGTGTAATAAACCGTAGAGCAACTTATGATACCATAACACACGTAAAGTTACCTACATACCTCTCCAAATGTGTTTGACCGTGAATTGAAATTTAATACCTTATGGGAAATAGTATCTATAAATGTGGAACCACATAACCAAAGAAATATGTGTTGTGTCTCTCTTCCGACTATGAAAACTTATATCGGATAAAGATAATATAATTATACGGATCAAATCACATCCTTGTAAACAGGAACATGTCCTGTATATAAGGAATTTGATTTAAAGTTTTACATATTAATACTTTTAAAAGTTTTATATTCCATATACGAAAATATTGAGGCCACAGCTGCAAGTTTTATTATAACGTTTAAATTAAATCTATTCAATAATAACCCTAATAATAACTTTCATCTATTCTGTAAATAACTATTAAATTTATAATTTTCCAAGAAACACACAAATTCTTTGTTTACTTTATCTGCAGATTCACAGGTTGTAACAAACCACTTATTTGTTTTTATTAAAATACAGTCAACTCATCATATTTTTATCACCCACATATTTATCCGTAATATCAAAGTTGTAAATGATCATTTTAATTGCTACCTATTGTAATTTTAGGTTCAGTCATACATAGAGAAAGAGGCGGAGTAAGGATAGTTTAACGGTTTAACTTTTTTTCTCATATATGTACGAGCCCTACCGTAAAACTGTAAGGACTAATGCGGAAACAGTCAAAGATTTATAGTACATAGCGCTACCTACAAGTCTGTACCGTTAGCAGCTAGTTTCTAATTACCGGTAGAGATACAGGCCGATTGTTGGTTCATGCAAATCCAATGGATACCGGACCAGATAAGCAAAGATACAAAGAAGATAACTGCATATATGCAAAACACATATATAAGTACACGCAGTAAGGTAATGCTCTGTGTGGGCCTCGAGAAAATGATACAAAACTCTTAAATTTAAACAAAATCTTTTAAAAATATTTATGACGCTTATAAGCTGCGCTCATTCGAGCTGGCTGCTCGAATAAGCGCATATTTAAAGTATACAATTAATGCAATAGCTATAATAACGTTTTCGAGTACTCGTTAGTGCTATAATGGTATATCCAATATTTACACTTTTATTGAGCGCGTAATTGTGGTCTGTGCATTACGGTCGTAATTATTTCCGTGTGAACAAAAATTTGTAATGGCGAATGTATGAAGCTGGATGTAAAATGCTTGAATGACTTTTAATGGTTTCATTGTGTTTACATCTGGCGCAAATTAAAACAAAGCTTCTTGGAGTGTTGTTCTGTTCAATGCAACAATACATGCAAAATCACTTGAGCTGAACAAGAATATAATAATATATAGTATTCGGCAAGTCCGTAACACGTGCCAACTGCCAACGCACTTAAGTATCTACGTATAATTCATAGTTTTAGGCCGTTAGCTAAATATTTAAAAAATGAAACTAGATTTGAATTATCTCGCCGTTAAAACTCAAGGTCATCAGATAACGTACATACAGTACAGGTTTTCTTAAGTATTCTAATACGGAATGGTATTTTCGTGACATTGTTATGAATTTAACAAAAATGTACGTATATTTGTTGAGTCTGAAGTTCGTAAGCGGAGCTGCAAATGGCTGGACGTGGCTTAAAATATAAACATGTATATTACAATCTCGAGATGGAGTTCTTCATGTTTATATTTACGATGTTTTGGCGTACTCGTCAAGTAGAGATTTTCATGTATCCCTAAAAATAACGTATAACCTACAAAAATTACAGCTACCGCAGCCTAATGAGGATTTTGACCGTGTATAAAATATACGTGTAGGAGTAATTAGCCATGCCATAAAGTACTTTATAAGTGCTTGTACAGTCACTAAAGAAACGCATATAGATATAGATAGATACAGCAGCATTTTGTTAATAGGTCACTAGTAGCAGAGTAGTTTTCTCATAGTGAATTGGGTTTTCAAACTTTTCACAATCGTCTTAGAAATATATAAAATAATTAAATATTTAATGGTTCATTGGGGCCGAAACAATGACACTCTGTGCAGTGTTTCATAACACTAGGAATTAAATTTATTAAAAAGTATTTATTAACCCGACTGTATTATTACTTTTTTGCTGACGTTACCTCAAAATGTAAATACCACCATGTCACTTTTACTATTAAGTACTTCAATAATGTCGAAATCCACCAAGCCGTCTAGGCACTAGAGAGTGACAAAGAAATATTGTATATACTACATACAAATTCTTAAACTTTTATTTTACTTGAACCTACATGACAATCATTCTCAATTCTAGAGATCGTCTGAGAACCTGAAATAAAAAATGCCTGCCTGAAAATGCACTAAGTGTAGACCAGTCTGCCCTATTCTGTATTCCTAATTTACACTCGCATCTCATGGTTGCCTGTAAATTGCCTCCTTCTTATAGTCGGGTAAATAGATTTGGACTAAACATCAGTTACTTTGACGCATCATCTATATCTGATATGTCGTTCGTATTGAAATGTTTAATTTATAGTTTAGTTTTATTTAGAAACATGTTAAGCTTCGCTTTGCATTTTCAAAACAAGGAAACCGTTTTGATTTACAATGCATTATGTTGACAAAAAGAAGTATTATTTTAAATGGTTCCTCACTGTATTTGCTGTTAATAAGTATATAATTTAAAACTTGAGCCACATAGATATATATGTGTGTTCTTGTTCCTTGATTCGAGAATGAGTGAATTTATAAATGACTTAACATTTGAATTAATATAAAAATCCAAGGGGAAATTAATGTTAACCAAAAATTATCGTTGTGAAATTTTATGCGAAGTTGGTTTGATACATTCAGAGACATCATAATTATAAGTAAATAACTATTTAATATAAGGTTGCATAAGCGCTGTTCTATAAATGGAATTGCTATTGATTCATACCTGGTTGCTGCAACCCGTCAACTTCATTATGTCATTTCTGAAGATGTTGCTAGACGATTAGGAATATGCCACCTCTCTCGTTAGACTGGTTACAAACCAACCATAGTGTATGTTAAGCAAAAGTATTATAAATAGGAAATCACATATATTAATCGGAAAACACACGGTATTTAAACGGTGCAAAATCTGTAAAGAACAGAAATTAGTGTTTATCAAAAAAAGTTACACCTTTAAGCCGTTGGAAATATAATATAGCAAGTGTAGGTGCATATACTGTGAATGACAATATAAAATGATAATTGGTACGAAGTTCCTTATTCCGCGTTACACGCTCTGAGCGAGTTGGGAGCGAGACCGAAAAATGTTCTTGCTATAGTTACAGCCGCGTATGAACTTCGTTTCGAGCGAGGGTCCATAGACGTCTTTTTCATTTATATTGCGTTTAAGTTTTGCGATATCTGGTTTGACTTTAATTACTTCTGCATTTAGGTTTTATACAATGTTCCACATTCACATAAACATGGAAAGGTCAGTAGTGTGCGGATCTGAACTTCCACTACCATTATTCTACCATAACTAAACAAATACATTTTAATTTTATAAAGCTGAACACAACATGAATCATCTTCTACTTGTTTGAGTTGCTCAATTTCAAAATTGAATGAGATAAAAAAATATTTTATCGTATATCCAACATTTATAAAAAAAACACATACTTACCAGTATGTGTTTTTTTATATTATCTAAAGAAGCGATCAAAACGAGAAGGTCAAGTGGTAACGGATAAGTAACGTGTTCAGTATCATTTACGGGGGTGTTATGTACCGTTCTTTTGAAGGTAATATTGAACTCTAGTAAATAAAATTTATAATGTGTCCTACGTGGAAGACGTATGCGATATTATAGATTGAGCATAAGCGTATGAGTAATCACAGTTCCTTTTTTAAATAATTTTAAAATTCGGTAGGGTTCATTAAAGCCGTTCATGTGCATTCCGAACCACGGAGTTTTCAACATCACAATCGTATGCGAAAATTAATGCTACTATGCCAACGATCTAGCCTAAACTTATAGAGTCCCATATATATGTACAACAAGCTTGTTGAATGTGATTATAGACATATCCTTGCTCAGTTATATCTGTAATGCTAATGCTAATATATGTAGTTTGCTTATACTTTCTAATGAGCTTGCTCTTCCTGTAAGTCGCCTCTTGAAGGGAGCCACTTGCGTATGAACTTAGCACTGACTGTTTACTGAGCACGTTTTTATGAATACACAAAATTTGCAACATCTACGAGTAAATGTCAAACTTTTGACTGTTATTGTCTTAAATTTAGTACGAACACGGCCAATAAACAAAGAATAACATTTATCTACTTTAAACGCGATAGTTGTTTTTTTTTTCTATTAAACATGTGCAATATGTAGTTTTTTGTTGTGTGTGTGTTGTTTTTAGTAATATTTTTATATAGTACGTGGGGTCTTTGGGATTTGTCAAACAATTTGTTTTTGACACGACATTTCAATTTATTAAAAGTATATGTACAGTTGTCAAGCAAAACACTTCAATTGTTTGTGTCTCGTCTATTTCACGGAGAAACAAGTGTTTAGATAGTTTTAAAAACAATTTAAATTATGTAAAAACTCAGTTACTTCAAAATGAAAGATAACCTATGTCTGTATGAAACATAGGAACAATGTAGCTGATCTGGAGGGAGTTAAGGCCCCCCATACTCTGCGGTGTGGTGGCCTGCTAATCAGGTGGCACAGGTCTGCAGAGGTTCCCTGCAATACATTTATTTGTAACAGCACACCGTGTGGTTTAAGTCGGGTCCAGTCCGATATACCACTTCACCGTCAACTCTTCATTAAATCTTTTACACAAGCATTTGTAAAAGCACTTTCTGGTACTTCTACAGAAAATGTGATGTATGGTTCACTCAAATTATGTTTGTAGGAAGATAACAAAAAACAAGTAGCAGTGTGGTCACCTACTCGCATGATTGCAATTTCGCGTAATAACTAGCAATTTGTATGAGAAACTTACAAACAATACGGATATGGAATTGAGTTTACGGTATCTAATTATGTCATAATGATTATGTGCGGTTATGTGTTTTGGAGTAAGTAAGCTGTACAGTTACATGAGATCGTCTGACTTTAGCTAGTAATAGATT
Organism: Tyria jacobaeae; assembly: GCA_947561695.1. NCBI lineage: Eukaryota > Metazoa > Arthropoda > Insecta > Lepidoptera > Erebidae > Tyria > Tyria jacobaeae. Next base: position 7,711,345 of record OX387208.1, on the reverse strand, counting down.
CGCTTTGTTTTAGTACCTCATCCAGCACTTAGTATGTATGCTATAAATTTAAGTAACAATGAAGAGCTCTTAGTACGAAAAGTAAAGTGACTTTTATACGAATCAGTCTTATTATGAGATTTTCAGTGAAGATTTTTTTTATTATCTTATGAATAAGCAATTAATTATAATAATACTCTTTATTGTACTTTAACTATTAAACAAAATAAGACAATCTCTTACAGGCAACCATAGGATGGAGACAATATGTCATATGTAAGAGTTATGGGACAGATAAAATCAAGATAAAATAATAAAATATTACCGTATACCGGATTTCAACTAAAATTTGGCTAGGGTTCTTGCAGAAAGTGTACTTTCAATAACCTTTTGAACACGGTTTCCATCACATAACGTGTAGCGACAGAAAAATCGATTTAGCCACCCACTCTGATCCCTAATTTCTATTATTTCTGTATATATAAATAAATATATTCTGTTTTGCTAATAAACTACAAATCTTCAAAGAAATGTATGTGGATATGCGTCGGCCTGCACCTCATGTCAAAAATAAAAAAGGTAAAATACAACCAATTAAAACAAATGCTGATAATAGACATCTAGGAAACTATTTTGATCCTTTATGTTTGTGTAACAGAGAAAGTTCATTAGAAGAGCCCACGCCTGGCACCAATCCAACATAATTGAGAATCGTATGATCACAAAACAGTTTTTGTTTATGGAAAGTTTTACATTTTAATTACTGAACTTATATTTTAAGTAATACGTTTGACATAAATAGTTGAGCAGTCAGTACTGACTGAAAGTTTGTTATTGCTTTTAAAATTATTTTGTTTGTGTAGGATCAAAGATTGTGTGATAAAAAAATAATAACTTGCTTCTTAACATTTTGTAATGATTCAACCAAACATTTTTTCTTTGAAAAAACAAAGACGCTTATAAAGAAAACTCATTATCGATTCGGATTACTTAGAAGGTGTGATGTAGTTTGTAACACACTTACGCTGTTCACTTACATGGTATAAATATGTCTATTGATTTTTTATACACCGATCAGCCGATGTCTCTATTATTCAACAATGTGATGGTAATGACGGACAAGAGATTGTGAAACCTTAATAATTTGAAGAGTGATTGAGAAAAATTTTAACAATTTTACTTTTTGACGCAAACACTCGACCTTCGTGTATCTGCATACGATTTTTAATTATTGTCAAACTTTTTTTTTACATTTTGTATAGATTATGTTTTAAATAAAGAATTAAGTAATAAAAACTAATATTTTAATCGCTACAGATATGTAATATCAGTTAATAACATCTTTGAAATCTTGACGACAGACGCACACACGGCAAGTGTTTGTTTGTTTTGAAAAAGTATGCAGTTGCACTGATCGAACTATCTTTGGCATTGACTATCGGGTTGCTTTCCTGTGATCTGTTGTCATGCAAACATTTATGATTGTTGTTAACAAGAAGTGGTAGTACAAGAGCTTAAATAGTTCCGTTACTGTTTAAATGACTAGAACCGGTTGTATTGTAAACTTCAAGCAGTCACTTTGCAGCTTTATGATACGGTTTCAGGTTCAGGTTACGCGTAATATTTGATTTAATGCTAGAACAGTATATGTATTAACTATATAGTATATGTTTAGGATATGTGTTTAATATAATAAATGTTTAAATTGTATTTATTGCAACATTGCTCAGTGTTATATACCCGGTCTCTTCCCGTGCTTAAAAGGAGACTAGATAAGAGATTGTTCCATGTTGATTGTGTCGTGTTGTTGTGTGTCCCGTGCTTAAAAGGAGACTAGAGAGAGATAAGAGATTTTACTATTCTTTATCAGACAGTATATGTACAGCACGCAGTGCACGGATGACGGCAATGTGCTTGTTGCTTAAGTTGGTTTAAATTATGACTGGCAAAAAGTTGGAGTTTGATAGGCCACTGCACAACCCTTCGGGATATAGGCGTGGATATATTATGTAGTTGTAAGTTTTGCATAAAGGAGACCAATCTTTCTTTACATACATATCTCCTAAGCGATATTTGACACCACATTATTTGGAACGTACTAAAACTATCACTGTCAAGAGATAATTTAGCATTAAGTACTTTTGGTATAAATAATCTTGGTAATGGAACGTAGACTCGAAGGCACGTATACCATAACCATCTCTTGGTAAACAGAAAGCTATATCTAAATAAGTAAGTAGTGGGTACTAATATATTGTTATATTTATAATAAGTATTGGGTTAGTCAGCAGTGTCCGTCTTTTATTTGAGAGTGGTTAATAGTTATGCTCACAATTCATCATCTATGCATTAAAGCATAAAGTTGTATTGCTTTTTGAAACACCTATATCATTAAGTTATATAAATAAAGTAATATAAATAGTAAAGTTACTTATCGTAGTAGTCGATACTTATATTATAAATGCGACAGTAACTCAGTTTTTGTCCGTCTGTTTGGTAAGGTTATACCTAAGAGAATCTGCTAAACCAAAACTTGGAATAGAAATAAACAGGACTTTAGGAATGGACATAGGCGGCAAAAAAGGCGATTAAATTTTGTATAGGAGACCAATTATTTGTCAAGTCTAGAGTCTAGCAGATGTACAGTTGGTTGCTCAGCGTGAATGATGCCTAGATTAATAGCAGACCTCTTTTGATTTAACGAAATTAAAATACGTGTTGGAATCTAGCCAACATTTGCTTTGACCGCTAAAGAAAATTTATAAGCTTTCCCTACAAGCGTGATGCTTTGTAATTATTATTTTTTTCCAGTTGAAGATTGTTCATGAGATTCTGATTGTTGGTGTAGTGGTCTGATTGTTGAGGTTAACGGTTTGTTTTTTTCGCTATTTTAAATACACCCCATTTCTAACCGTGGGTGTCGTAAAAGGCGAATATGGGATTGGACTGTTATCTATCAGACAGTATATATACAGTCATAAAGTGGATTGATGAAAATTCTTATTGGCAAAGTATTGGTGTTAAACCTATCCCTTAGGGGATATAGGCGTGAGTAATTGTCTGCATGCCTAAATATATATCTACCAATAAAAGCCTACGTCCTATCCACTTCCTCTTCTTCTGTCCGACCTTTCCCTTTCAATATACTCCCCGTTTTGCGGTTTAAAACCCAAAGATTTTTAAACTTTTTGCATTATTAGATTTTTAAAATACTTAATTTATTTAAAAATACAATAAAAAAACATGATCGAAGATGAAACATTTCATTACTATCAATTAAAATAATATCAGCCTGTAACTTAGCATTTGGACGACTGTCGTTTTTAGTATCGTAAGTAACGCAAAAGCAACGCACCAGACTCAGGTCTTCTGAGTCTTTATGTACTTAATGAGTACTCCATTACTATTTAATATCTGTTTCTCTATACACAGATGTATCTTATTATATAATTATGATATTATGATATTCTAATTTTATTGTGTTAAGAAATAGAATTAGTTTTTCGTATAGATTAGAGTATTAGTATAGGTTTCAAGTATGATGAATAGTTTCTAAATTAGCTGTCGGCAGTTCTCGACGAAGTGTGGTTCACGGGCTGGTCCGAACACACCTGTATCGCGTCGGCACTCGCCCGACTAGTCCAGTTTCCAAAGTTCACTTCGCCTCATTATTCACAACCAATGACGCTGACGTCACCTTCACATATACTTATCGCTAAAACCTCTAAAGTGATAGTAATCACTAAAAGTCAAGGTGACGTAAAACATTATTAATTTATTTACTTTTATGAAAATGCAACTACGGCTAATAGTTTTGGTTATGTTGTAACTACTGGGACCAAAAAGTATGTTACTGCAGTATTCTAATACACTATTATGACAACAATCTGTTATATTATTATTATTTTACTTTTCCATAAGGCGAACTTAATGCCGTAGGAAATATCTGTTGGTGAATCTTTGGTTATTTCGAAGACGATCGACGACGAGACGAAAAATGTAGAGGAGTGTGAAGTTATTTTGAAGACCGTGCCCTCAAACTACGGGGTTGTCTTATGGGTAACCTATGACAGTTGGGTTGATATTCTATGATCATACTTTTGCTTGCTAAATAAACATGAATCGAATGCAATTTTGAAGACACTATTTTGATATTATCTAAATAAACTAAATTCTAAATAAAGATTTATTTTATTTATTTTGTATTTTTATTTATTTATTTGCAGAGGAATTTACATTTATACTTATACACTTATATTTACAAGAATAACAGTTGTATCACAGCAGATAAAATAATTATATAAAATATTAATCGTTATTTTTGCTGGCTTGAAACATGGGTGTCCTATGTTTTCGTCAGTGAACTCATACTTAACATTTTCAAAAAACCTGTTCTTATGATAAAATACTATTATTTCAAATATAAACGACCAAACGTTGCAGAGTAAAATAATATATGTATGTATCTGTATCTGATTAATAATTATAATCTTACCAAAATTATCTAAACGTTAAAACTCAAATTGTGCTATTTCATAAACTAGATCGCGAACTGGTATTATGTATGTCGTTCTTACAAGCAGAAAAAAATACAGCTTGACAGAGATGCAGTTACAACACGTTATGTTAATTAAATCGAATACTGTTAGATAAAATATTTCGCTACAGGTCATATGATGTAATATTATCTTATCGTGTGAAATTATAACTTAGACCTAGTTATTTTTTTCCAACTGATTTCAAAAAGGAGGAGGTTCTCAATTCGACTTTTCTGTTTGTTACCTCAGAACTTTCGACTGCGTGAACCGATATCGACGTTTTTTTTTTTTTGAAAGCTGGTGCTTCCCATGTGGTCCCATTTTAGTTTTGTTCTGACAATGGCATCCATGAGAAAACCATATAAGTCTTTAATTTGCATTATTGGAAAGGATGTACTTCAAGGGTAGTTAGATAAGAGTTTGGTCCAGTTGTGACAATGGCATCCATGAGAAAGCAAGAAGTCTTAAATTTTATGATAGACGCATTGAAGTCGGTTGCCACTTTTTTAAAGTCCGATTATTTCAATTTTGTGATGTGATGAACTCATAGAAATTGTTAATGATTCACATTGACAATTTCTATCAGCTTTGCATATAAAAAAAAAACCGGAAATTAAATTATTCAATAATTATTATACACGTTAAAAAACAAGCTTTTATGCACTCCGAAGACTCATACGAGATTTTTTTGGATGTCATAGAAAAGCTTGTATTGTGGTCACACTTTCAAGGTAAGTTAGAAACACAATATATTTTCATGAGTTTTAATAATAAAATTCGGTCCATGGCATTATTTCTCTCGTAAGACTTTTCAGTGTAAAAGTGATATTTCACAAAAATATGTATATATTATTATACAAGGATGCAACCACTAATACCCAATATTTTAAAAAGGCACACGCACAGTACCTTTGTTTACCCGACTTGTCAATGGAATTGCACAGACCATTCTCACGTGCACCACCGTCGGTGCAATTCGTACGAAACGTCCGGTCTAACCGTGAGCATGGTCGGTACAATTCGATCAAGACATCATATGTATAGAAGAAAGTTGAAAAACAATCACTGGTACTTATGACTATATTTATGATGTACATAAGTATGTATTTATGAGGCATAATAAATACCTATTTTTCTTGATAGCATCATTAGTTTGATGCATACATATATGCCAGTTCGAATAAATATACTAGTTTACGTTATTGCAACGACATCTATCCATTTGATCATAAGTGACTGCAAGAGCATGAGTGGAATGATCAATGATTTTTAAATGGGTATTAAAATAATTCTATGCACATCTGCAACCCCTCGGCGAGCCCTCGACACAAACGACAAAGGTGTTATTCATGTTTTGAATTGTAAAGGCAGGAGACTTCGTGACTTGTGAGAACTATACCGTACGACGACGACGACTCAATCTTTAAGTCAAAGCTATCGCGTGTTCAGCACATAGCAATTTGAATAGTTTATTCATGTGGTTATAATTGATTTCTTTTTATATGAATGAATGTATTCAGTCTTACGGAAGATGTGACCTCTTTTTGTCATTGTTCTGCACCTCATTCATAAACAGTAACATTTAATTCAATACTCAGACATTAGCTCATTGACTACGTTGTGCCTATATTATGAATAGGTATAGGACATCCTGTGTACCTATTGCTTATTGTATCAAGCGGAGTCTTGTATGATTACAGATTTATGTATTTTCGTAAAAGCTGATATATATTATGCATATTGCGAAGGAAGTTACAGTATTAGTTCGTGGAAGAACACATGAGTGACGAATGTGCAAACAAATGCGTTTCCGGTGGCACAACGCGCAAGCACTCCTCTGTAGAGAAAGTTATCAAGCCTATAACAATGCTATAACATTTTGCCATTGCATCACAAAGTCGTGAAGTATTTTTTTTTGATGATTAGGTGCTGCAGGAAGAGTTTGTCACACAATATTAAAGTAGCTAATCACATGAAATACGGTGATTGACGTTTAATAAGTCTACAACAGTTCTTGTCACCATATTTTGCAGGAAGTCGGTAGTCTTTCCTTCATTTTTACAATAATGTGATATTAGATACTTCAATGATGAGGTAACTGTGATATTAAATAGTTTTTTAACAGAACAGTTTTTTTAAACAAATAGTTTTGCCAGTTCTGTAATTTTTCAAAATTTACAAAATTTTCTTTTAAAAAGACCACTTTTTTCATTCATCCTCATGGAATCGAAAACTTTTATGACAGATTTAATAAAACTTCTATGACTACGGGAAAATTATCAAAACGTATGCATTTACACCTAATGCACGCCACTTCACTGCTACCCACATTTCATCTACCTATTTCTAAGGAAAATAAAGAGTTTATAAGCCATAGTAAAAAATATTAGGCATTGCATTAAGACCCATAAACTAGGAAAACGGTCGGTTACCAAGAAATCCTTTTTGTTTGTTGGATTATTCTGCAAATGAGACGTTATGACGACGTTACTTCCTTGTAAACTCGTGTAAGCATTATCCCTTTCCTTTTCTTACATATAATATACTCATCATTTTCCATTTAACTCGCTAATTGCCTGGTTGACGGCAATACCCTTGCTCTCATTACATAAGTCGCACTCAATTGTAGTCGGCAAAATGTGGGAGTTAGCTTGACAATTTGGGGTTTAGGCGTGAGTATATATGTATATGTAGAAATAATTAATAACAGGGAAATAAATCAACTAAATCTGCAATTGTCACTTTCGTGCCTGTTTTGATCCGATGACTCTATCCCGTGACGTGCACTTAGTCTATACGCTGTTCAGACTTGAGGTCATAGGGTTTCCTTTCAACAGTTAAATAACAAGAGCATCATTCAGTTATAGAACGCTACATCTGTTACATCAACCGTAAAATTGTGGGAACTGTTGCAAACGCTCGTAATTATTACACTATTGTTTGCCTATGACTTCTTTCTAGGTAATAAGATCATATACGCAACCTATTTGAATTTTATGATACGACTAAGGCACACCAATCACAATTATACTATTCTATTTATGTACTATTTATATTAATAAAGCAGGAAAGCTTTTTTTATTAAAATACAATTTTTATTGAGGAATAAAATAGTTTTTAAAATAAAACAGTAAGTATAAAGACCGATGAAACTACGGGGAGCGGTTAGTCTTTAATAAGGATATACCTATTTTAATATTTCTTTTGTTATTGATTTCTTCGTAAAAATATTACGCGATGTAATGTGAATGTGAATGAAGCAAACCCCTGTTTTTCAATTATGATAGTTATTCAGTTTCTGAATAACTATAATTACTTTGAAATATTTTTTATTTTTTTTTACTTTAAAATACAACATCCGCATTAGAATTAATTCCTGTGTCGCGGGGACTAAAAACATTTAGACAACGAACACAAAGGACACCCAGACTCGGAACAACAATTTGAGGACTAGACAAAGTGTTGTCCCGTGCGGGGACCGAACCCACAACACTCGGCGCGGCAGCGTGGTGGCGAGGTGACCACTTAAACCGCTACACAATCTGTGCAGTCTATTGCGATTACATTATAGTGTAACTACTTCCAAACATCTACAGATGGGTATATGTTCTACTTGTTTTATAATATGGTTGATCTACTTTCCCTGCATGTTGCAAAGGGCCGAAATTATGTTTCATACGACTTGATAAGCTGTCCCACCTACACGCAAATGTCATATTATCACGACAATCATACAATTTGTTGTGAAGTATTCTTTATCTTCTATTCTATATTGACATTATGTTATATTACAGTAATAAACTTTTATTATATATGTACCATTAGATTTTATCTAAAACGGATGATATTATATACTCGTAGATCTCCTAGATTTTCAAATACGATGGAAATGTACATGACTTGAAGTTTTGATTATCACGTTAATATTCTACAAACATTTCAAACTACTTAGGTTTATATTAAAACCACTTTGTGATTTTATTCAGGGCACGATGAAGCGCCTCACGAAGTTTGACAATGTTGTTCGTACTCAATGTTCTCATGCCTTCGTAACCGTCTATCAAAACCTTCACATTCGTAACACCCAGCATTGTATTATAGCATATTATACTAAAGATTAACTCCTACACAACATTCCGACCGACACGGGAAATTTTATATTGTCCTTAATAAGCGTATAATAGAGATATGAAGGCAAATTTGAAGTGTCAGAGCTCCGCGTTCCATAGCATATAAATAAGTGGATGCTATGTGAATATGATTAATGAAAATGCAACTTGTTGTCATGGTGAAAGGGGCAGCTCCGGAGCTTAGTCGTAACTAGAGCTTTGACTGCTTAGCTTTGTGCATCAATACGCGCTGTTGAATGATGTCTCTTTTAGAAGTTTCAATACAGATTTACTAATAAAGAATTTTGGAGTTAGTATTTACTTGTTATTCATATGTATAGCTACATAGCAGAGCAGCAATAGTAAGTAATTTTGAACTGAGAGGACAGTAACATCCTGTTATCTAGTCATACATTATGCCTTTATGTTATAAGCCAAACATCCGTTCAATTGTCTTCATAGTTTATAAATTATAATCAAGCTGGATCTCGGTACTTCTGGTTTTTTATATCGTAGGAATCTAATATCGTGTAACCCGTTTCTGCGCAATCAATGAACGCAATGCCTTTAATATTCCACTTCATATAACTCGGTTTTGTAGAACAACTAGTTATTAATAAAACAGTTTTTAGCGAAAGAGCTTTTGCTAATTCGTAGTTGTTTTGCTACAATAGGTAAATTATTACCTTTTATTATTCCCACGTTTCTAGTTCTGTCTGTAATGTTAAGTTTGTATAATCTTCTTGCTGTGGAATATAGGGTGCAATAATTACTCGTATTTTGTAGATACATGTGTAAACGTACATAATTTATAGCTGCGAACGCTTTGCGTAGCTTCAAAAGGGCAACGACCTTTGCAGCCGGTCAACATGTAACCTTTAGGTCTACTAAGGACAGAAAACCTAGGTTATTCAGACCCAGGAATTCTCATTTTTTCTCAATAATTTGAGTTCAACTTACAAGTTTATATGCAGCATAATATTTTGTAATTAATAATATAAGCCTAAGTAATGCGATTACGGTTTACCATAATTTTTATTATTGATTATATATCTTTTTTTACTGATAAGGAAACCTTGTTATTTCATTTATTAGAAACTTAGTAATTTGGATATGAGCTAATCTATCCAGTTTCTTCGAGGATTGTCAGATGCACATTTTACTTTTTCTCAAGGATAACTGGTTTGGTCTCTGTTCCTCAAAACCTAAAAATAAATTGAAATACAGATAAATAAACACGACGAGTGTGAGAAACAGCTAGTGTTCTATTCGTACGCAGCTGTAGTTTATAAAGTGTTTGCATAACGAGTTATTAGCTTAATGTGAGGAAAATACAAAGAGTAATAAGGGAAGTCTATTCTCAAATTAAGCAAGAGCTTAGCCTAATCGTAGCTTAATTAAGTAGTTACTTCTAAAGAAAAGTGAATCGCAGTCACAAAATACGATTATATGTTTTATGCTCGTTTTTATTCAAGTTGTTAATATTCTTTATGTTAAAATTAAAGTACACACATACTATTAATTTTTTTCATCATGTCCTCTTTTTTCCTATAATTTAATACTATTAAATTTTTTCATCATGTCCTCTTTTTTCCTATAATTTAATAATTTATAACTAGAGGCCGAGTTTAGCTGATCCAACTGTAACTCCTCATCATCTTAGTGCATGATACCTGCCATAGGTACTATCTCCTAGTTCTGATTTTATCTTCAAACAACAATGATTGCAATGAAATGAATATATTTACACTAAATGATAATAAATTAATTTTAATAAAAAAACCCTATCGTTTTAGTGCATAGCAATATATAGTTATTATTATTATATAAAAGGTGCATTCATTACTGTCATACATGAACTCTGGTTTTTAATGAGTTAGGATAGTAGCAAATAGACGAATGTTTATCAATCTGGCTTGTTGTGGGTATGTTTATAAATAAACACTGTAGCATGTTGCCGTTGAGTCGTTTGTTTATTTCAAGTTCATTGTTGTGCCACATCTTGCGTGAAGGCTTGCTACCTGCCTCCTACGCGCCCTTCAATATGAAAGATAAAATTATTTTAATACTATAAAAAGCTTTCTATAGTTATTTAAGAGTATATATTATATGAAATCGAATTGATAACTACAGATACATATATATGTAGATGGTTGGAAATTGTCGATGTATACTGACTTGTCTGACTGAAGAAGAGAAAAAATGTACACATGTTATTTGTAAGTTTTTCGTCTAGGATTAAGTTCTAGCGAGCAACTGCCGTCTACCTAACACATACATATTTAAATACATTGGGATGACGTTAAAGCAATGTGATGGATATCAATAAGATGAAATGTAAGCTATAATTATAACTAAGCAAGTTACACTTGTTTATTTGATGAGTCGTCTATATACTATAACCTTAAGTCAGATTATTGCCTTTTTTTAACGTTACCTCAACTAACTAGGTGCCACTTGCTGTACCACTGACTGCTAATCAAAGCTATCGGTGATCTAAGATTGCAAACACCGGATACGTCTATCTACTCAAAAGATACACGACACTATTACGAATTATGAAGTATCATTATGAATGTAATGTATAAAAAAAATGTCTAAAAATCGTATGCGCAGGTAATTTCACTGAAGGTACAATAAATAAGTAGTGCATGTTGTGTTTGTTAACTTCACACTATTTTTCAACTAAAGAGCTTGGGTGTTAAAGGTGAGCAAATCTGAATAGGGTAAATCTGGTGTTCTAAGAAGGATATAGGATGAGATGTAATAGGATATGATAGGTAGGTACATTGAAGGAAAATCTCTTCGACTGTGCTGTTTGTATCTGGCTGGTTTTAATATCAAAATATATAGGACATTAAGCAAAAGAAAATAAAATAGAATAAAACTTTCCTGCCATTTATTTAATTTGTTTTTCCGTCTGCCAAAAGAAGTCAATATAAAGAAGAAATTCGATAAATTCTAAAGTTTTATTTAAAAAAAACGGAAAAATGCTACTCAAGCCGCATGATTTTTGACGTTTATGGACATAATGCAGTTTGGAGAGCCATGTTCGGCACGTATGTGCCGGCCCGACCACGAGCTCACCGAAATAGACCTTATGAGACGTGTACTCATTTGTGATTCTCTTTTTGAAATGTAATGAAACCGAACCATTTTTGAAACGATTGATCAGTTGTGGTAAAAAGTGTATCACCTACGACAAGAACGTGCAAAAGATCATGTTCAAATGGTTGTCAGGATCCACAGACTAGCAAGGTGATGCTCTGTGTATAGTGGGATTGGAAGCGTATCATTAATTATTAACTTTTTGGGATCTCTACTGCCAACAAATAATTAGTCTCGAGCAAAAAAAAAACGGTCGGAATTGATCAACAGAAAAGGAGTGGTCTCTCATATATGATAACATCAGACTACACACATTTTGTTAACACAAAAATTGAGAAAGCTTGGTTATGAAGTGTTAGTGCATCCACCATTTAGTTCTGATCTTGCACCCTAAGATTTTAACATGGTTTGGTCTCTTCAGAATTCTTTGGGTAGTATTAGATCAACATTAAGAGAGGACAGTCAAAATAAAAAACAAAAAGATTTCTGCAGCCACGGGATTATGTAGTACATGATTGCAACAAGTAATTCAACTAAAATGCACATTTACCTGCATATATTATAATTAAATCTAATAAAACTTAGAAAATAAAAAGTCTTGATTTTGTATATAAAACTTTTTTCTACTCCTTATATTATAAAAAAAATAATCCTTGTGTGCTTTGTGGACTTTTTAAACAAAGTCAACGGAGACGAGGTATATCCAATTCCACAATACAGGACTACACGTGTTTGCCTGAGGAGTCACCGTTTGAGCGTCGAAAATATACGTACCCGAACTAAACGGTTGGGCTCTTCTTTCCTGTGCTGATCGGTGAAAGCCTGGAATTCCCTAACAGCGCACGTGTTTCATTCTCACTTTGATCCCGGGTCTTTTAAGCGGGGCGTGAAAAAGCATCTCACGAGGCCGCCATAGTGTGGGTCACCATGCTGCATTGATTAAACATGCAATGAGGATGGTGACCACCACTCTTTGACTCCACTTATTGACTGACTTCCATCAGGCAAAGTGGAGTCACTTTAATAGGCTAATATATATATAAAAAACAATTACATGTACAAAGTCATTGAAGTCATAACACTAGGTAGCAGTGAGTAAAGTTAGAACCTCACCACTGCACATTTCCTCAGGCCGTAAATAAAATTTTCATTATCATCTTCATTATAGCTTAGCGCCGAAGCATTGTGATAGCGAAGGTAGAGCGTGCGTGACTTAGGCGGAGATAGTGTCTTGGATCGCCAACGGCTATTTTTAAAGCACGAGTTGTTGGTTTGCCGACATTTTGTATTGTTCTACGTATTTCGAAACATGGGGTGGCCTTGCTTGTTGCAAGGCTTTCGCGATCTGCGATTACTTCTTCTCATGGTTTTTTATCCACATCGTGATCGAAGATTTATCATATTTATGAAAATTTTGCTATTAAAAATGTTTACGCGTCAAAGTATTTCACAAATAAATTTAATATAGACATGCGCATTAAATCATTCAAAAATTGATTGATAACATTAGTGATTGAAATTAAGCAATGTGTAAATCAATATGTATCTACTACTTACATACCAAATATATAATATGTGGGTGAATCTACATGGATTGCAGCGTTTTACGTGTTTACGTTATTTAAATTACAATAACGCGTTGAGTATTTCGATTACATGTGTCAGGGGAAATTAATGGTTATAGTTATTCACATTTTTAGGCGAACATAAAGCAAAGCTTTGATACTTTGTCTGCCTTACCAGGAGACATCGTGCGTGATAGAGTTGTTATTTTTCCTTATAAGAGAGTAGAGTATGTATTAGAATGAGAACAGTATGAATACACCCCGACCATATTGCAGAAAGGTCTTCCTAGTCATATTTTAGGGTATATAGTACTACTACTTAAACATTTTAATAATTTGCTCCAAATAATTAATAATCCTCGTCCTTAATATGTAGTCTAAATAGTATTATATAGTTTACTTTCATGTCAGTCCTCTCTTGTCGGTTGATATGTGTAAGTACGGAATTAAGCATTTTCTTAAGATTGCGCTACACGACTTGCAATAAAATTATCTTATCGTATCTTAATATAATAAACCTTTATGTAACGTTTAAATATAAATAATACATTGTGTTGTTGTAAACAAATGCGCGACAGTTGCTTGTCATGCGAAACTAGTTGAGTTGTTTGACCTAGGGAATCGCTTATGATACATAAATATGTTTTACTATCTGATACTACGAATTCTAATCATTCATATATTAGTATATATAAAGATCCTGTTCCTACTTCAGCTGCAAGTTTTGCGATACGGTCAGCCTCCTCATTGCCCTTAAAACATATGTGAGATGGAACTCATTGCAACCCAATTGTAATATAGCTTTTAAACTTCAAAGACTACAAAGGCTGTACCTACTTTTGTCGTTATAAGACATCATACACATGTTTTTATTGTGTCTCAATGTGTTTTCCATATTTTTACCCGACTGCGCAATAAGAAGGGTTATGTCTTTCAAGTGTGTGTATAAGTACGATTGTATGTATGTATGCATGCGGAGATAATTTTGTTTGTCACACCCTACAGCTTAATGGATTTCGACATGTGAGAGGTCATTGGACTACTACTACTATTGTCTTAATATTCGGGACAGCAGCCGTCTGTTCGTCTGTCCCCCTATAGTATAAAAAAAAAAAAGTCTAGTTTTATATTTTATAAACAAATTGACTGCAAATTGACTGATGTGATTTTAAGGGTATTATATTTATAATATAAAACATCTTATTATATGATTTCTTCTTTAGTTTACCCACTACGCCACTGTTTGGATCCTGAGTCACTGTTTAATAGATTAATTGGAACGCATTAATCCATGTGGACGCAGCGTCGGTGCAGCGACGGTTTTTATGAGCTCAATAAGTGCTTCAATTACTGCCTTTGTCCTGTTTAAGATCGGGAGCAGGATTTTATGTATGGTGCTGATATTTTTAGAAATAAACCCAATTTTACTTTTATTCTATTCATAGATGTTCAATTTTGAATATAATTATAAAATTGCTATAATTTTGCCTGGATCCTCATATCTGCTCTATTGGGCATTTCTGTAAAGAAGTAAACCTTTTGAAGCAATGAGAAGTAAAAAATGTGCAAGATATTAACAATTTAGTATAATAAAATGTCTTCTGTCTTCTTTCTTAAACATTTTCTATGTAAATTAGCCATTATTTATTATTTTAACGTGTCGAAGCCCCCACGAGTCATCACCCTACCGGGACAGGTGTGTGAATTAGTCTAGAATTTAAAATATAGGACTCTCACTGCTTATACTCGGTCTTGTAATGCGCTTGAGGCGAACTGATCAATGTTGTAAGAATCTATTACATAAGCTAATAAGTTGCAGATGAGTTGCTCCATCATCATTATTTAAAATCTTACATAGCTTCAGATAACGAAAGCTTATATTGGTTTATAAACATATTTCACATTTATGAATGCATTATTTTAGATCAATCAGAATAATAGTAAATGCTTATGTTGACTACGGTGTTGTATAGCTATAAACTATTTTTTTTTCTATTACACATATTAGCCGTGCGGTTGTCGGTTTAGTAGACTAGGGCCACCCCGTTTGTTCCCCTAGGTATCGCAATAGCCACTAAGGCATCGGTCTGTACACAGTCCTGCAGTGCCCGGAGAATAGGCTTGCCCCTGTTACTTTAGTGGGACTTACATTATGGGAATAATAAAATGGGTGGTCGAGACGCCTCTGTACAGCGCTTCATGGCATATTTAAAGATGTGAGTATGTTTGTATGTATTAAAGGGCAATTAAAATAGTTGTCTTAGATACATCCATAACAAATTGTTTTGTAACCTATCATATTTAAAGTATTGGTGTTGCATAATATTTTTTGCCGTAGGTGTTTCAATATATGTAAAACTATGTGCATGAATAACATAATCCATTAAAAGTTACATGCATGATTAAAGTAGGTGAACGTTAGCGAAGACTTTTTGAGCAATGAATATATTTATTTTAAAAATCCCCTTATCGTTTCACAATAGTGACTGGAATTACTATGAGCATTAAAACTTGAGCTACACGGGATTCATTAAAATGATTGAATGTAGTGAAGAGATATATTAGGACAACACATTAAATACATATGACATCGACAATATTAACTCTTAAGAGGGATATCGTTATTTTAGAGCTATATGGAATCAAGACTTATTAGCACAATATCCCTTTACTAACACTTCCCTTCTTAGCTTTCCCTATTTTCTAATTTTCCCATTTAATTTCAAAAGTGTTCGGTTTACGGCAATAGGATAAAGAATGCTTATGTATAGTCGTATAAAGTGATTTTATATTCAATGTTTGTATGTATACAGTAACTAACAGCATTTTTATACAGCCTAATCTTATTTTTTGAAATAATATAAAGACGTAGTTCACATTTACAAAGAACTCTCTTCAAATAAAAAAAAAAACAATTTGCACAATTTTACCACTGGGCAATGGTAATGTTTGAGTAAATTCAAAGCTTGTAATGGCGTACTCCATGTCAGTTTTTAAAGATTTAACGTGGACTGCACTCTACTGCTATATTAACACCATATTTAGAAATCTTCATTATGCGGTTAATTTAATGTTATCAGATCGATCAAAGTCCTACTTTTCTCAATAATAATCTAGCTCTCGATCGTTGCTTAATTAAATACTAACGTCACGATGTTCATAATGAAACATACTGTTTACAGTGTTTACCTACCTAATTGTAAAAGCGTTTAGCTGTCACGTTATACTCATATATGTAGTTATAGAAAAAGTGACGTGTTCGTAATTAGGTAAACAGGCACTTTTCACTTAAAATTACAATCCATACCCATAACGTAATTCATAATACATACATTAATAGACCATACGCTTTAGGCCATAGTTCGAGGGGTAGGCGATAAAGGAGATATAGGAGGTGCATTAAACACAAGTTACTTTTAGAATTAAGTCTTACTAACGTAAGAGTGGGCAAGTCTATTGTCGTCACCGGACATTTCAGGAATTAAAGATGGGAGGATGGGAATTGGGAAAACAGGGGAAGGAAAGGGATCGTGCTTAAATGGATGGATTAGATAGTGTAAGCAAGATCCTAAGGATGACTGCGCAGCCCGCATATCTGAGCCCTCTACCCATTATTGTCAAGATAGTACACCTAATATTTTATTAATGTTCAATTTTAGTTATTAGGACGTAGATTGACGAAATTATCATACAAGAAACAAATAAGTAGGACGGCGTAATAATACTAAGCACGTTTAAAATTGTAAAACCCGAATAGTTGAGTAAGCAAAACTCTACCCTACAGATAGGACGCTAAAAGCTTTAGTAACGGCTTTGATAGGCCATTGCGTGCGTGCGTTGCCTGATGCTGATGTCTTTTTGCCAACTTGTAGGTGTAAACTCATGAAAATATAAAGAAATTATATAGTTTTCCAATTTATAACCGGTGGAGGATATTGTGTGATGAACTGTATGAATATTTTTATGTACTTAAGGATATCTCTGACAATTACCGACGGATTTTCTAAATATACTCCTGCTGTGATCCCATTATCACCAAACCAGGATGTGATGTGAGGATGAGATCCAGGGTAATCAAGGGAATCCCACAAATTTGATTGACATATACTTATAATGTTTTTTTTTTCTACATACTTAAAGCTATAAAGATATTGGTGTCGTCACATGTTGCCGAGCTGATGGTAGAAGATACAATTACATTACGGTTAGGAGTTAGGACATTTCTTTTAATTACGAAATTGTACGAATAAAGTCTTTAAATTGCATGTGTTACGATTTATAGTGATAGGCGCATTGAAGTCAGTTATCTACATTTTTATAAGTCAGTTATGCATAGATACTATATGCGCTACATACATCAACACTGCTGAGTATACTCCTCATCTTCATCTAGGTATGCTAAATTTGAGTTGTTTTTTTATGTTAATGTGAACTACGAAAGCACTTAACAATAGACAAAGTTTATCTGATTTCAATCGCGAAAGTGAAACTTAGAAGGAAAACGACCCCTCTACAACAATACTTTCTTATTGCATCAAACTTACACAAATGTTCTTGTTCTGAACAAACAAAATGTGTGTGTCGTGAATATTTGTCCCGAGTTTACTTTGAGTATACCTTGTGTCCGTTATTTGCATATTTGTGTGTGTCTTTATAAAAATAAAGAAAAGAAAATGCTTTTAAACTCATATTTTTTTAAATACCTAGACATTTCTGAGAAGTGTTGTTGAATAAGGGTTTAAACTTTAAAGCGTTCTTGTTGTATTGTCATTAGATGGGGCATCAAGCGCCGTGGCTGGTGCCGTAGTAGGGGTGCCGGTGTCCTGGGAACCATTTTACTGTGTGCTGCAGCAGGACCGACGCATCCTCACCGCCTACACCAGTGAAGAGCTTGCAGTGAGTACACATACCAATACTACTTTTGATGAAAATTGGTGTTGTTAAACTTGGAATAACCTTTATAATTAGATAGATAGTTGTAAACAAATCTCATTAATTCCAACAGTTTCGAATTTCCCAACAGAAGCGAATCAAGTGTGATTGTTTTTGTATTAAATAAAGTGTTACTTCATAGTCATCTGTACCTACAAATAAGTAATTTAATTGTGGCTAAAATCGAACAAGTACTTTTATTAACTTAATTAGACATCAAATATATACATATGTGTATATCAACAATGAACAACTCCATCACACGGTCTTTTGATGTGAAGAAATTTTTTCAATTAATGATATCTAGTGATAAAATATCATAAATAATTAAAAATTAAAAATTAAAACCTCGTTAGATTTTTAATAAATATAATAATAGTTTAAGGATAAAAGTGTTAGGATAGGATTAGTAGCATAATAGGCCATATGTACTAACTTTATTCTCATTATAGTCTGTTTTTAATATTATATTTACCGTATTCTGACTCAAGGACATATTATAAATATTTGAAATGCTCGGCTTCTCGCATTTAAACATGCATGCATTATAGATATAAGCCATCCTATAGATCACTGTCTATTGATGAAAACCGCAATAAAATCCGTTGCGTAGTTTGAAAGATCTAAGCGTACATGCGACGGGCGGGTAGCGACTTTGTTTTATACTATGTAGAGAATACTATAAAATGATAAAACACCGGATGAGTTGATGTTACAAAATTTGAAAGCTATTGCTATATATAGCGTGACATTATAGAATGCGTGTCATGTTATGTCACGTGTATATATGTATGTAATTAAAAAAAGTCTTTAGTATTTATGTGTTCATATGTCATATTTTAAATATGCTGTAGTTTAAAACGTGGTCCGTGGCTTTGCTCCCCAAAAGTCTATTTTCTATCTTTGACAATATATATATATATGTATATACATATATTTCGGTATCTTTTACAAACGGTCGAGTGATGGCACCGTTCGGGGATTTTAAATGGAATATTTTTCGAGTGTGTTCCTATCTCGTTATAAGCAGTTATTTTGCACTTTCTCCCATACTATAGACCAGAGTTTTTATTTTGGTATCGGCATATACTGGTTCTTTTGTTCCGCTTTCCTAATCTCGTCAAAATTGTGTGTTATTTTTAACGTAATTAAATATTTTAAGTAATCGTTAATTCCCTTGGTCATAAGTTTTAATTACTAAAAATTAACCCGCGTCAGCGTTTGCCTCCTATCCCATAAAAAAATCTAATTATTAGGCTTATTAGATAAACACCTGTATGTTATACATAATTTTATTTGAATGTACATATGTTTTAAAAAATACGACTAGAAATATAAAGTATACCGCAAATCAACATACATAGTAGCGTAGTAAAGTTGGAGCCAGTCGTTCAGTTTGACTCTTGATCTCATTGTGCTCGCGTGCATCAGTATATGCAACACTCGCGTGCGCCTGAGTGGCTCATCGCCAGCAAAGGGAACATTCACGATCATTATGCCTACAATTAAGATAGGGTTGTCCATTTTCAATAAGTATTATTTCTCAGTACGCCGAAAAAAAAAGATGATTAATTCCAACAGAACGAACACGTGTTCTATTGAAATTAAAGCCAGCCAACATGTGATTGTTGTTGTTTTCAAACTGAAACGAGGTATTATAATTAGTAAATTATACCTACATATATACACTCACGCCTGTACTCTTGAAGCAGTAGGCAGATGCGTAATTAACGCCCACATTATGGCAATAATAATGTAGTCCAATTTACGTAATAGGGCACTTTTAAGCTCAAGTACTTGTTCTTGAAAGCACTATTGCTATTTCTGATAAGGGGAGCTTGGATACGAACTAGAGTTGGTACCATCGACTCTACGACTACTCTAAACTTACGATAGTTTTCCCTGATATCAGAAGGAATATATGGTTCTACGAAAAGGACGTCTTCGAATATTTTTTTTAACGATAGATCAAACGAACCTCTTATACATTTTGCCAACGGTTCACAAAAAACTTGAGTGTCATGAAAATGATAGAGTGGTGCTATTATTCAAAGTTAGTTACGTGCTATTGCATTAAGTAAAATGAATATTCCGTAGAAAGTTTAAATATAGCTTCTGATTTTCAATACTGTAAAGGAATCCAAGCACAACCCTAATTCAAATATGAGTGAAAGTAGGTTTAGGTATTGAATACATCGGATACGCTCGACTCAACATATGGATTGATGAGTTTTAGTCTGATTATGTTTATTATTATAACTATGAGTCAATTTGGGGATGTATTATTTATTGGGATTAAATAAATTGTTTCTTGACTTCAATTATGAAAAAGTTAATTACTACTTAATAACTCTATGAGTTGCAAAATATTTTCTGCGACTTTTTTTATTTAATAGGTAGGGGAAAAGTATTTACATTTGCTATGTATAAAATTGAAGAAAAATATCTTTAGTTGCACTGTTTTTAATCTGCTGGTTTAAATATTAATATATAAAAGACATTAAGAAAAAAAAAAAAGAAAAACACTGTCCTGATATTTTTCAACTCTTTTTCTGTCCGCCAAAATGAGTGAATCTAACGAAGAAATTCAAATATATTCTAAGTTTTATTACAAATGGCGAAAAATGCGACTCCAGCCATGATGGACTCAATGCAGTTTCAATAAGAGTAACAGTAACAGAGTAACAAAGTTAAGCTTAAGTTAAGTTAAGATGAAGCTCACTCATGTCGCCGCCATACGGATAAAGTCGATGTCAATTATGAAAAAGATGAGCAAGATTGGCATATTAGTAGTTACGACATAGCCGAGGAACTGAGGATTGATCCCAAAACAAGTTCTGACCCATTGACCGATGAAAAATACTGGCTATACAGAAAAAAACTGGATGCCACACGAGCTTACTGACAGAATTCTAATGAATCGTGTAACGTAATGAAACCGAACCATTTTTGAAAAAAAAATTATTACTGGTGTTGAAAAGAAGATCACCTACGACAAGAACGTGCGAAAAAGATCATCGTCAAAGGGTTGTCAAGATCCACAGACTGTAGTGAAACCTGGATTAACATGCAATAAGGTGATGCTCTGTGTATGGTGGGATTGGAAGGGCATCGTTCATTATGAGCTTTAAGCGCAACAACTAATAAGACTTAAACTCGAAACTACTTGTCCCATTTTTTTGATAAAGAATCCTAACATTTTTACAGCGACGGCATTGTGTGACTACCTAAAAGACTAACCTAAAAGATTGCAACAAGTTATTGAACAGAATGACACAGTAATGCATATATTTTAATGTAATGTATTTAAACTTAAAAATGTCTTGAATTTGTATATAAAATACGAATAAACTTTTTTCCTGACCTTATATGATCAAGACAGGATCTAAATAAAAGGAGAACGTAGATAATTCCTTGTGTTAAATATGCTCTTATATCTACAAATTAAGTTATTACTAACACTGATGCATAATCCGAATTTATGATTTGAACTCTGAATTAATATTCTTATCTGGTTGAATAAGTTCACGAAAATTTTGTGTCGAACATCTCCTGACTTCAAACAGGCATATGTGAAGCGTGGGCGCATGCGCCGACACTGCATTAATCATAATTGTGCGTTGTGCGCCGTTTTGCTTTACACGATAAGACGAATGAACTCTGCCCTAAGAGTTTTCGTTACA
Source organism: Tyria jacobaeae (assembly GCA_947561695.1). NCBI lineage: Eukaryota > Metazoa > Arthropoda > Insecta > Lepidoptera > Erebidae > Tyria > Tyria jacobaeae. The sequence continues at coordinate 7,689,431 of OX387208.1, read as the reverse complement.
ATATTAGTAAAACTTACGAGTGTAATTCCTTTTGAGTGGTAGTCTTTTTTTATTTATTTTTTAGAGTTGAGGGTGAGTTGGAATGTCGGTTCGAACCGACTAAAACCACACGGTGTTCCGTACCAAGTAGGTCTATTGCAGTAAACTCGGACTACCTTACGAAAAAAACCGTCGGGAACCCTGCAGACTTTGGTCACCTGAGTGTCTTACTAATTTATATCAGAGAGGCGCGCGCGGAACACGCGGCACCACTGTCTTAGGCTTGCTTCTTCCAGAGTGGCGGTCAGCCCGACCCGCTAACCCCAGGCCTGCGTGAGATCACGGAGGACGGAGATCAGCCTGCACTCGGCGCCTTTGGACCATTTACATAACCATAATCTCCAGCAAGAGGCTACCCACACCGGTGTGGTAAAGTCTAGGATATATGTGTAAATATATATTATTTATACCCAATTAATTTTACCTCTATTAATTATATCTAGATTGTTATTTGTTCGGAGTATTTTTTTCGATTCATCAATTTACCGAATGAAAAAAGTAAATCCGAATTTGAAGGTTATAATAGGGATCGACATATTTATCTTTGTGAAAGTTACAATCACAAAAGAATACTTTGTAAGTAATAAGAACCATGGTCTATATAACACTTAAAGTTTATTATTTCAAAGCCATGTTATCTCTGTCCTCTTTTCACAAAGCTGAAGCTTTACTTTGTTGTTCTGTTTACATCGTTGCATGTACATCTGTAAACTATTTTTCAAGCTATGTAACCAACATCGTACAGTGTTACTAATTGAATGCAGGATGTCTTCAAACAATGAGGACGGAAGCACAAAGTGACTGAGTTCCGCTTCTCACGAAGACGCATTGCTTTCTAGGCTCAATCACAAATAGGTAGGTTTTGAAAAGATATGATTTACAGCAATGAGGATTACTTCTTTAAAAGTAAATGACTAAACCTATAATAAGTTTATATATAAAAGTACAATTCTTTGAAGAAAAAGGCTTACATAGTACTTACTTCGACAATAGGCTTGCCCCCTATTAAGTAATTGGATCTAAATTTTGTTTGGCAAAAAGTGGACGTTAGAGACGCCTCTGCCTACCTCCTTGGGGATATAGGCGTCAGTGTATGTATTCATATTACTTGCTTAATTTAAAGAATGAGATATTGAACTGATTTATAGATATACTCACCTACTACGCTGTTTCATAGATATACTCATATATTATGTATGGATAATATACTGATGGTCTCACATATTTATATTATTCTCTTATGTATGTACTAGCAAAGTCTTTTACGTGTAGTATATTGTATTAACTTTGATGTGAATAATGTTTATTGCGATGTATTAAATGACTTGTGTTGTTGCACGCTGCTGGACAGTCCTTCCCCGGGTTTTATGTGGACAAGGTAAGATGTGACTCTGTTCTGCTTTTATGACTGTTCCTCTCTAGTTTATCACTTGATTTATGGCTAGCAATAAATTTCTGTTAATATTTCACGTCGTGTCCTTTCATTTCAGAACTTATTTAGTTGCTTTGTGTTTGTAGTAAGTTAGTATTTATAAAGTCTATCTAGTAGTAGTTACATTTTATTATTTCGATTAGTAATCTCTTATTATTGTTACAATTTTGATGTTGTACAACTTGTTTCTAAGCTAGTGTTATTACCTCATGTTACTCTTTTAGACCACCGATTTATATGTTTTTTGTTCTAAAACAACTAAAGGATAGTAATAGTTACAGTACTACATATCTTATTGCATCGTTTTACCTACACATTTACTTTACAATCAGTTTCTCGAATATTCTTCATGTTAATGTGGTTCTAATATTCATTCAGAAGATAAAATAGTTCCGTTTAGTAATATGTAATTTAACTATTGTCGTCGTTTTTTGGAAGCAAAGATTCTTTTATAGTGGTGGTGTAAATCCAACCACATTGGGTGATGTCATGGTCTTAGAAAAGGCCATGTGCGCACCCGACCGTTACAGGATACAATCTAATGAATGTTTTTATACCTAAACGTTATTCAGAACATTTTGTACTAATATATTTACTGAATGCCCTATTTGCCGTCGATAAGTAGAATTACACGAAATATTACTAAGTTTTATTTCTTGCAGCGCAAAATTACTAGAATACCTAAAAGAGAATAAAATTGAATTACTAACACAGACTAAAAATAAGTATAAAGTAGAGATTTGTGATGAGATAAAAGGCTTGCAAGCTATTTGCTGTGCTGTTGAGGTGTTGACAAGGACAAAATTATAAGTTGCAATTGACCTTTTGCAAACATTTCGTACAATTTTAAAGTCAATTAATCTGAAGTAGGTAATTAGGTTATCGAGACCATTATAATCTCGTTGCTTATAATAACGTACGTAATTGGTGTTTCACCTGATCATCGATTGCTATTACTATTTAACGGCTCGAACTCGATGTTGTGATCATGAGGCCAGATACAATAAAAAAACAACTCTAAACACATTTAAGTAAGAAGTAAGTAAGTTAGTAGGTAATCGATATCCCGATGACATGACGGGATCCGATCCTATTCATTCAGTCATTTACCTGCACAGACATATCATTGAAATAGTAATGCTAACGGTTTAAAGCGTTGGTGAGAATATTTATTTATAAACGTAAACGATTTTTAGGATTACGGGGGTTGTCCTCAATACGAGCTGCTTTTTATATAGAAAAGTATCGTATCATAGTTGCCTACTAGTGACTGTTTCGTATTTTTAATTTATCCCCTTTGGTTCAGTCAGGACAAAAGTGCCCGGCCGCAGTAAAAGCCTGCTAAAATAATATTATATTTTTATTAGCATTGAATCAATAGTAATAGATGTTTGCGTCAACCGCTCGAAGGATCAATCATGTAGACGCGCCAGACAGATTTTATCACGATTCAGCTAAGTTCTACATCGAGTCACAAGTTGTAATATGTAATATGTAAGTACTCTTTATTGTACACCAAATATACATATAAAATATTGTTGTTTTATTGTAGTTGTTTGTTTTATTGAATAAAATCCATCTTTTCGCACTATCATCTTTCAACCAAAGATTGATTTCCATTTGCAGGTGCAAATGATTCAAATAAATTGTAGCCAAGTGAATGTTTTTTTATTTCAATTATTATCCTATTATCTACAGCATCCCTTGAGCATCATAACTATAGGCTATCATAACGCAGTGTTTGGTTTCAGTTAGTTCGAGTCCGCTTGTAAAAAAAAATGGAATAATTATAATATTCCAAAATAAACAAGCACTCAAACATCCACTATCGACTTTTGATCAATATTTAGGTATATGCAATATTCATTTATAAATATGTATACAACAAATTACATAAAATCCTGTTCAAATTAATGTCAATGAACTGAACAGACCACGTGTGCGTGCGCATTATGCAATACATTGTTCGTCTTGTCCTGTCTTCTTCGTATGCAAAGTGTGGCATATCAACACGTAAAGGTATTGGACATTTGGCGTAGCTTTCAATGTACGAAGGTATTTCTGTGTTTTGTTGAATGTTTTTATAAGGAGCGCCTTTTTAAGGACCGTATTCTGTAGGTGTAAAAAGCTTTGCGATATATTGACTCATCACGATATCTCTGTAACCATAAGGCGTACTGACTTGAAATTTAGTAAGATATTTTTAGTAAGAGTAGAGGTTAGCTAAGAACGGATTCCACGAAATTCCACCCACAAGGGGTGTTGCGGGGGTGTCAACAGGTGTGCTAGTATATTATATACATATATGTATATGTATATAAAAGTTATTTTTTGAACTGTTTTTACCTGAGTAACGCATAAGGGTTATGTAGTTGCGAGTGATAAATATTAGTTATCATACCTTTCGTGATTCATCGGAAAAGTCAAACACGACGCAAGTCTTCTTCCTCCGAATTTCTGTGTTCACTAGCCCATTGTAAACAGGCCCTACGATTACGTTGTGTTATAGGTGGAACTCTCAGCGTCCTTCGGGAACGCAGACTCATTGCATTTGTTTTAAATCAAAATTTAAAGATTTTTTGCAGTCAAATAGCGAAGTTCCCTACAAAGAATAAATAACGATCCAAAAAAGTAAAAATAATAATTTGCAACAAAACAATTGCCCCGATACTCTAAAACGTATTTGATGCCTGAACACATTTGATTTGTGATCGATTATATTACAGACATACAAATTACGAATAAATTACCTGTGTGCGTTATTCGTCTTCGGTCTTCCTTATGTAACATTACTTTATTAAGGCAAACTTTAAAAAAAGGTTGCCTTTAAAAAAATAACTTTTAAATTAGGTTAATATTTTTATTTTGAAAAATCAAATTAGTATTTATTTTCTTCTTACAAAACACTTCATACTTGTAAGTTTACAATCGCAGTTTCATAAATAGCCTCAAGTATTCCCCTATTATTGTTGCTCTACTACGTACTATATTCCATGCCAGTCTTCCTGTAACACACGTTTGATTTAAGTAGTATCAACAGTTAATCTGTAAATCTGTTTCTATTTGTTTCTGTTTCTAATTATGTCTATGACTGTTTTTCTCTTCTCACGATTTGGCCCCATGCACCATGTCATAACATAGGAGGCAATCGCCGTTTATCAAGCACGGCGCACATTTCCAAATTCCTTTACCTCAAATTATTACTTTACTAGTAAAACATCTCGAGGAAAGTTCCGTGCCTCTGAGTATGTTTCACTTTTCTCTAACTTCTCAGGTTAGTAAAGTATTTCACAAATACACTATAGGTCGGCTGCAAAAAGAAAGACTGCTTTTAAGGTAACACTTGTAACTGATAAAACCTCTTACTCTACGGCGAGAGAAGCGAAACTTCAAACTTCGTGCGAGAGATATGTTATATATTAAATTACTCTCCGATTAATTTGAAATGTGCTAGGTTAGTAGATAATATGACTTTAATACTGTGAAGCAAACGTTGTTTTTAATTTTTTCTTAAAAATCAGAAATCCGTTTTGATATAAAAAGAAATATAGATAAACATGATGAAACTGTAGAAATTATTAAGAATTCATATGCAGTCATATGAAAATGAACATTTGACTGATACGGCATTCATACGGTTTAGACTCGGACACACAATTAATTAGTACTCTGAGTTCGTTTTATTAATGTAACAGGCATAGTCAAGATTTTATCACTATAAGTGTCTTTAGAAGCCGTTGTTGGCAATCACGTGAACAATTTAAAAGCTAATCTCAAGATATTAAAATAAAAAAAATGCAGTCTCTGTGCTAGTACTTACAATCAAAATTAGTCATTGTAAATTAATATGTGTCATAATTCGTAAATTACCATTGGACATGCGGGAATCCATTGACTAACCGCCTAAACAATTAAAAACTGTTATTAGTGCACAAAGGTCAGATTTTTATTTCAATAGATTTATGTACCTATTTCGATGGTCTATACATATGCTTGTTTTTAAACGATAATCTATAATGTTTATTCAAAGCTTTGTTTAACTGCAATATCCCCTAAAGTAATCATCAATTTTTTATATTTAATAACTTTTTTAAAGCTTAAAAACTGATTAAAATTTTCATAGATATACTAATTTATCGCAGTTACTACTTAAGTTTACTACATTTCACTACCACATTTCAAAGGGCTACTTTCGAAGTTTCTAATTTCATACAGCTTTCTCTGACCTATTTATAGGTGTCTATTACAAGGTGCAATGTCCGCTTGTCTAACATTTCATGTCATGTGCATTACGGATATCAGAAAGGTTTGAAATATCGACTTTTTATTTTTATTACTTTTATGAACAGACACATCCATATACATATTATAGTGTTGCTATATTAGTCGGAGAACTGCATCGATATTTGACATCATCCGATATTTTGGGATACATTTAACTTTTTGAGCCCTTGTATTGTACGGATGACTACCGTACCAGATACCATAGTAAGGCAATTTTATTGCTAAAATGCCTAAGATCATTTTTTTTAAATTATATTCAACAGCTAAGGTGGATATAATAAGTCTGACCATAAATACTGTAACAATTAAATAAAACATTAATATTACATTTGAATTTGGAATCTGTCATTCTTATACGAATATTCATTGTTTCCTCATTTTGTGTTAAATATTACTGTGATATTAAAATGAGGAGGGTGATAAAGAGAAACAAAAAGCCGGAGCCAAATGCAATTTTTGAAACACTCCAACTGCTTGGTATTGTCGAATGTAGCAACTTATTAATAGCCTGGTGCACAAACAAGAACTCGAAGAAATCCTGCCCGAAAGCAAAAAAAATATCTTGGGTAATAAATATAGCACTTAGAACCATGTTGCGTATTTTAAAAGATGGGACTTGCCTATTAGAGATACAATGGTCATTAATTATTTCTGGCCCCGGTAAGGACGTACCGTGAGGGGGTTGTCACAAAAAAAATTGTCATTACTTAACTGATAATCTATAAATGAATGGGGTCGTAAAATCAAAACAACTTCTAAAGCGGTACGCAAACGGAGGTCACAGATTTTTTTTTAACTGACGATTTTTTTTTACTAATGAGCAATATTTTAATAAGCAGTATGACCATGTTTATGCTCAAAGCTCTATAGAGGCTTCCTAAGTAGTTAGCAGAGTACAACTTGGGTATTATCCAACTCCAGTGATGGTTTGGTGGGGTGCTAGTTATCAATCAGTGACTAAGCCATATTTTTGTGAAAAAGCTGTCAAAATATATGCATAAGTGGATCAAGATAAGATTCTTGAGATGGTGGTGAAGCCTCTTAAGAACACCATGTTATTTCAGCAAGACTTACGTTTTATTTACTGTTACTAAGAAGGACTGTTAAACCGCAATATTGCTTACCGATTGGCATACAACTTCACTTTCCTCCTAAATATTATCTCGATTAAGTCCAGAGTCACAGTACTTTGAAACGATAGGTATTGTCATATTATTTAATTAGACTACTATGTTCATCAACTATATCTTTTCCCATGTAATAACTATTAATGAACACGATATTTATATGTAACTAAAGACATAAAGATGGTAGCTAAAAAGTTTGGCCACAATCTTAAGTAGTATGTTATTATGATTGTGGCTAAAACCTATTAGTGTGTTATATAAGCATATAGCACAAACATTTGGTGTTCAATACCATGGGTGTATCTGGAAAGTTTACCTGGAGTTTCGAAAATTACTTATGTGATGTATTAAATTATAAATTTTCTTAATACAATTTTCTTGACCTAAAGTCCGGACTGACCGGAGGCCAAAGTGATCCTCTTCTCTTTCCTTTCCCCTGATACCCATTCTCCTCTTTCCCATCCAGTCATTCCCCCTCTCTTCTTTCGCCGCCCTGTATCCCCCCATCCCTCATCACCCTCAAAGGCGGGCAGTGCATTAACGACTCTTGAGTTGCGTTGCAGGTGTCGATCGACGGCACTTGTCATTTTCCATGTCCCGGTGACCTGTCTGTTCGCCTGCCCCGTATATTATAATAAGAAACCTATCTAAGATCACTTGTGCTTTAGAGACGAATCTAATGAGACCTGTCGAAATTCATCTAGCCATTTGGGAGATACGAGGTAATTAAGAAATTTACAAACATACAAGATACATTGGACCTTTTCTGGACAGTTACTTCAACTATTTTAATAATAAAAAGATAGAGAAAAAATAATAAAAAGATATAATGATAATCTGTTTTGAGGCGGCATTTTCAGACTTATGTAAACACACAGACAAAAAACTGTTGTGTGTTCCTTTTTACATTACAACCGTTTAAGGTCGAAAATATCATCACGTTTGCAGTGCTACTCGTTTCAAAGTCGCTCAAAGAGGAAGCTTGGCCTAATTAGGTCACATTTAACTTGCTCCACATCGTGAATTATGTATGCTGTTCGTTTGGTTTTTATTTAGCTTTTTGGTGCACCAGTTCGAGTTTAAAATTATTCGTGGAAAAATTATGTTTGTGACGTTTAACATCATCAGTAGCTGAACACATATTATTAACGAGTAAAGCCACTAAAGGGGTCCTTTAATGTTCACGTTTTATACATGAATCTCGATAGAGACACGGTCTTGTAAAAATATAGAATCAATGGGTCATCTAATAGACAACTTAAAGAATATGTTCGTAACAAGATATCTTCTGTTTTGTAGTATTTAAATTATATACATACTTAAACACACGTCTTTTTCCCTTTGGGGTGGCAGAGATAACAGCCTGCCACTTGCTACTGTCCTTACAGACCTTACCTCAACTATCATTAAACCTTTTAAACAAACTCGCCGTACTTCTGACCTACCCTTTTTTTAGAACGTCACCGGGTTGATCTGGCCATCCCACTAACATATTTCAATCTGTGGACATTATCATGTAAGATCATATGACGATAACATTGTCATTAAGCACTGAGTGTGCTGTTAATTAATGTTTGATTAAGAATCTTTAGGCACGCAAATAAGTTACGCCTATCGCCTACATGTTATAAAATAACATTGTCTGCTAGGAAACCTACTCCAACATAATGAGCAAGATTATTATGTTGGAGTTGATCTTTAAATCTAAGAAAGAAAGAATATATTTAAATGCGGTTTTTTATTATCTGTATTGTTTATTTGGCATCGGATACATCTACAGTAAGGTATAAACTTAAGGGAAGCTAGGCTAGTCTAAACTACAGTTCTCGCTCTGAATATTTATTAGAATATTATAAAATTAAAACATACATATATAGTATACTGATGTTTGCAAATAAAAATCTCTTCTGAATTAATGCTTCCACAACCACCAAAATCTACACTAAGCTTTTTAGTTATATAAAGGTCACTGTGAATTTTAAAGGCTCTATCTGCCCACCACATTGTAATTCAGTTATTACATGTAAATTTAAGTTCATACTGTCATAAGTACACACGTTAATATTACTAACCCACATCATTACAACATTTAATTTAATGAATACTGTTATGACCTCTTGCGGCTTACGTAAACATATGAGCTGATTGACTTGCATTTCATCATGTTCTTGCTTTCTGCAATATAGGAATTATTATGGGTAGATGGCTTGGACCTCCCTCGAGCTATTGTGCACCCTTCCCAATCCTCCCATATAGGCAATTTCCCTTTCCTTCTGTTGCCTTCCTTTATTCCCGCCTTCTCTTTCAAAATAATCTGTGTTTTCCCATCTTTAATTCCTAACGTGATAATACACGGCTGACGGCAATAAGCTTGCACCTGTTACGTTAGTGGAACAAATTCTAATCGCACAGGTGCCTATTCAATGCACCTTTCCCTACCCTACTTGCGTGAGCGTATGTATGTATGCTAAATAAGATTTTTTGAGTTTTGTAAGGTAGGTTTTTTTTTCATTTACTAAAATGGTCCTCAAATGATAACACATGCAGCACAATTATTAGAGAGGCGCTACAAGGACATTACAATGACACAGTATGATGTGTTGACAGAATAGCGTCACGGTCCAACTATTCATTCCGTTCACATGTTAACTTTATGTATTCATTTCATATGCTCTACTACTACTCGTACTGGCTGGGAATTAACTCATACCTGGCATTCTTTTTACTATGGTTATTTTGTTATGATTTGGTATTTGGCATTTATGAAGTGAGCAAGTATTACTTGCAGTTGCAGTATGTCAACTGACATCGGCAAAAGGTCATTCATAATAATTATCAGTTATCCATAGCAGTTAAAATACTGGTCGTGGGGACACATTTTTAACGCGGAACCGATTTTTTTAATTTTCTAATCTTTGGAGTGGTTCTCAAGAAGGATTATTTATTATTTAATTTAAGAAGATATATATTTACTCGACATGTAGTCCACTAACTTATTGTTTTTGGGTGGCTCTATAGCTCCGTGAATGTTTTCAATGTTTAACAAACAAATGGTGATACGCATCTATGATCCATCTTTCAAACAGGATTTACTTCTCATCACAAATTACTATTTAATATGTTTTTGGTTTTCCTATTTACCAAGCTAGGTGTGTAGTACTTATATGTAAAAATACATACATACATACACTCACGCCGGTATCCCAAAAGGGGTAGGCGGAGGCGTCTTACACGCCCACATTTTACCGATGATCATACAGTCCCATTTACGTAATAACGGGCATGCCTATTGCCGCACACCGAGCACTTTTGGATATTAGAGTGGAAATTTTTGAAGTATATCGACATGAAAGGACAGCCCTATGGAGATTTTCAAAGAGTACCTTAAAAACCGCACTCAGTCCGTAATATAAATATTCTTACCTTAGTGACGAAGGGCGGGTGACCTTCGCATCGGCAGCACTGCTGCCCGCGAGTATTGTCCTTGCGGCTACACAATCCCTTACTCAATACTTTCACAGAAATTTAAGAGATAAAACTTTGCCTATCCTTTGACAAAGATCAGATCCTAGATAACCGACAAAGAATTTACCGTCAAGCTGGACGGGAGGCAAGGCGATGGGTATCATGAGTTAACGGCCACACTACGTCTCATTGACCATGTGGCTTCAATAGTAGAGAAAGTTCGTGAGGTGAAGGAGGAAAAGCTATCTTTGCCAACTGCATAAGTGTCAGTTTTTTTTATTGGATAGGTGGTAAGTGACTACCGCTGCCCATGGACACCCGCAACTCAAGAGTCAGTCAGTTTATTTATGAAAAATTTAGTTTTTATGATCGTTCTTTTCGTAGCCTTATCAAGTTTCAGATTTACAAACTGGTTGAAGTAAGCTATACCGCTTAGTATATTACTAGGTGAGATGGTCTTGAGGCGAATGGATCCGTATAAGGCCTCGAAATAATCCGATACTTATAGCGCGGCCGCAGTTTTGTTCCCACGGTTAACTCGTGATTGCCTCACCCACTTTGTACCTATCTAATTACACATACATTTTATTTTCTATAATGTGTATCAGTAACAAATTATCAGGCTTCAATTGATTATTAATTATTGATAGTAATTTAGAGGCAATACTACCGGAGAAGGTATTCAAAACATCGCTTGTTATTCGTTCTGCGCTAGTGTACGTGTGCCATGAAATAAACATTTTGATGTAAATAAACATCCTAATTATTAACAGGCATTTATATTCTAGTTGATTATATCACTTGTAATTATTCATCCCGTGCCTTGAAGGTATGAGTGTGTTAGTGTAAGTTCTTTATGAGTTACGCCAAATCCCCCTAAGACACGACGGATGGACGGGATCTCCTAAAATAACCCAGTTAAACAACAACATTGCGCCGGTGTTGGACATGTAAGCCGTTACTCAGAACTGTACACGCTTTAGTGACATGATTGCGGACTTCAGTTAGATTCTATTTTTCATTGATATCTGTTTCCATGTCAATATAATTTATACAATTTCTTATAAGTTATATTAGTAGTAATAGTTAGCAATATATTGATAAAAACGTTTTATTTTAAATTTGAATATGTCACAATTTTTCATATTTCCGGAAGCCTAATAAATACAGAAAGTTTTAATAAATTGATTATTAGGTATCTTTATGAGTTACAATAGTGGAGAATTTTTGCTCGGCGGTTCTACGGTCAATTTACATTTAAAAACAACTCGTGTGTTTCATTTCTTTATATTACACATTAGATCCGAAGCAAAACATTCCACTTAATGTTGTTAGTTCAAGGGGCCCCGAAGTGCCCATGCAACTATTTAAAATTCCTCTCTACTGTCGGTTACGTAATTCTAATCTCTCCCAACTCCGATGCAAATACATTGCATCAGATAAGCTCTTTAAACATGTACATATAAGACCCTTTATGTAAGGTTTGTACAGATCGGTATATAAATATGTCATTATCAATAAGTTAGCAGCTGTGTCTTTGTACTATACAAGTAAATGCGTTCATTCGACGAGCGACGATTGTGATTTGAAACGGCGAATGTGTTGGCTTAGATAAGGGATACTATCATCTGTAGACTCCACGAGGATAAAGTTTGTATAGTTAAACGACAATTATAATGATGTACCTTATAGACTTTTCTAAAGTAGTTGCAATTACATTTTAAAAACGTCTTCCTAAAACATACTATCTCAACACTGTGGTATAATAATAATAATATGTAGTTTTAGTTTATTTAAAATTTAAAATTAAAGATTTGAGCCAACTTAAAGGTTTAATTTTTACAGCTTTAAGGGATCATAGCCTGACTCTGACATAGTCCTGACTCCAAAAGCTACCGTTTCCGTAAACGGTGGCTTTTGGAGTCAGGAGGCATCATCATCTACTTGTCCATTTCCTAAATTTATAAGGGGTTTCCTCTTCCATTCTCTATCACGCAGCCCATCGATATTTTCTTTGGTCGTCATCTATTGTTGTATCTATCAACTTTCATACATAAAGTTCTTTTCACCACGTCTTGTTCATCTCTCCGCATCACATGTCCAAACCATTATAATCTATTGCCTCTCAATTTTACTGACCCTGGCACTACTCTCAAACTCCTTCTATATTTATTCCTCACTTTGTCTTAGACACACTTAAGTTACTAAGTATTTGTGTCAAGAATTTTACACCGATGGTTCTGCGATGTCACGGTTATAAATATTTGCAGGAAGCAGAGGAAAGCAGTCCCGTGCCACCACACAGGATACTATTTTTTCCACCACATCGTAATCATTAACCGCGTTCTTATTTAGCCTTTCTGTCACACTCTGGGAACAGAAACTCGAATATCCTATATTTTTCTAATTATATTTGTTATAAATGACAGAAATACATTAAATACTTATATTACGCTGAATATTCCAATATAATATGCACCTAATACAAATATTAGTATAATACACATTTGAATTTTCGCAATCTAAACTTTTGTTTCCCATTTCAGATACAGATACACAAAATAATATTTGCACAAAATAATTACGAGTTCACTCATGAAAGCGTGAAAGGGAAGAATTGTGGGTGCTTCTCGATAATATACACCTTGGAACTTAATAGGCATCATAATTAAGACTCCGTATCAAAATCGCAGGATTTAGTCAACATTACTCCGATTTAAACGCCTTTACTAATCGTTAAGGAGTTGTACCTACCACCATCAATTAAACAAAATGAGACGCCAATGTCTTAATAGCTTTAGAAAGTATATGGAAAAAACATACTTAGTACCTATAACATTTTAGGGTTGCCATCGGTTTCCTTAGACAAAAACCATTGAAAATCAGTTGATAATGGGCGGATAAATCGTAGAAAATATATTCGATAATGGAACTACGTCCTTTTTTAAATTCGGTTAAATATTAGGAGGTAACAATGTAATAAAATCACTAAGCGTGTTCAATATTGCTCTTCTTCGTAAGTTTAGATGTTGCAACGCTTGTAGTTATTGCCATTAGTTTTTATATAACGACCATTGTACCTAAGGTTTTAATAAGTACTTACCTTCTTAGTGTAGGTATTTTTCATATAATACCTGTAACATTTGCATACGTATCTTTAAATGTTACATTTCTGTATTTAAGTGGTATATAATGTCAGCTACTTCCTGTATTTAATAGCTTGTAAATGAATGAACAATATGTTATGTAATCAAATTTGATGTGTCCGAGTTCAAAGTAGTAAGAGAAAACTATTGAAGTTATATTTGACCATCGTAGAACATTTTTTTAATAGTAAATATGTATTTGGTTAATTTTACGTCAGTCTACTGTCGTAGTTACTGACTTCTACTAAAGGTGGACAGACGAACAGACGGGTCACCTGATGGTAAGTGACAACCTCCGTCCATGGACACCTGCAACTCAAGAGTCATATGTGCACTGCCCGCCTTTGAGGGTGATGACGTATGGGGGGATGTGGGGAGGGGAAAGAAGAGTGGGGGGTTGAGTAGAGAGGGGTGAGGGGAGTGGAAAGGGGAGAGGGGGAGTGTGGCCTCCGGAAACCTCACTAATTTCGGGGAAATGCAACGCAAGCGTTACTTCACAACCGGTTTTCTGATAGGCCGTGGTATCGCACCGGTCGAGCCGGCCCATTCGTGCCCAAGCATGGGTCTACCACGTCAATTAAATAAATGTCGCAAATACCTTTGTTTTTGAAATAAGACATGTCCATATTCATGGTATAGAGAAATTTGATAACACTTATCATAAACGTTCACTCTAAGAACTTATCTGTACTTAATAGACGTACAGTACAGAAATTTATGAAATTTATATTGTTTGGCAGACCAATAATAATGGCGAATATTCATCGCGGAGCTTGCCTCGGGTGAGGTTAGACAACGGTGCTAATGCTGGCAATGCTGGTGTAAGACTCCGCTGTTGGGCTGCACCACCATCAATCACCGAAGAAGAAGTTGAAGAGGAAATCGAGGAAGACGCCGTTTCGTTAAGAGCGATACCAGCACAAGGTTAGTACAGAATTATTAATTACTGTTTAACGCCATCTACTGAGGATACAAGTGAAAAGTGAAACTTTCTAGTTCTACTACTTGACGCTAGAGACCGCTATAGAAGGTGCTGGTTATTGTACTAGATGGCGTTGCTAACATAGGTAATGATGGCTTTTTCACCCGATTGCCCTAGAAGGAGGGTTCTGTTTTGGAGTATATGTATGAGGTTTATTTGTTGCGCCCTATAGCCTATAGATTTCGACATGTTGTGTTCTATGAATCATCTTAAGTGGGAGTGATTACAAGTTTAATTTTCAGGTTACAAGTTGTATCATAATTTAAGGGATTTCTGATGGACTCTTCTATGTAAACTATTACATGACTTTAGGATATTTGCAGGAAGTAATTAAGATATAAGTTTTAATGTTTCATAAAATTAAGTTTTAGAAATTAGAGATATCGGCATTGGGAAATGAGCCTGTGAATCATTTCCAACAAGTTTCACTTAATTATTAACCATCTACATTATCTTGACACCGGGTGACGTGTAGTTTCGTTGCACTGCGCCAGCAGAAGGACTCATACCGTGACGCGCCCGCGCACCCGTCGCCAATTGATTTTGAATAGAGTTTCACGCCCCTGCTGCATACTATGACTATGGCTTCTAATATTAGTCGCTTATTAACTTCTTCAACGAATTCCTTATGTTTGTAAGGTTGTGAAACAACCGTCAACAATTCTCGGCGTTTCTCAGCTTTTTGAGTGGTCAGTACCAGATGTTTTTTTACTGTTTGTACGTTAATGCTGTCTCTGACTTCTGATGGTGATTTAATGTTACCTGCACATCAAATGAATTCTTTTTTAATTTAATGTCTTTAAAATTCTTGTGTTAAGGAACATCTTTTTGTTTATGGACGTAACCATGTATGTCAACACTAATTTATTTTTCTTCATGTTTCTTGTAGGCACTTTCTGATTCTTTGTTTCAACGGAATTCTATGAGGAGATGGTTCTCCGTTTTAGGCTTGTTAAGTGTCGATTAACTAATATAAAAAATCTAGAAGGACGGCAACTAAGTATTAACTTAGACGAATTAGTATATATGTTATTCAATGTTAGAACTTAAGCGTCTTCAACAGATTTTATATTTCTGAAAAAAAAAAACTGTCCTGTAGGTGCACTGTTGGCTTAATATTTTAAGAGCCGTACTTGAGCTAGAGCTTGCTCACTTATTGCTGTGTATTTTGGTTAAGATTGGTGTTTTTGTATTGTCTGTTGAAACATTCTCAGTTATACATTTTTAACTCTAGATTCTTTGACACTGTTTGGAACTCAGACTTTTTAGAGTTTGCCACACTTGATTCTCAAAATATTATCACCAACAACATTCTCCTCAAACAATTGTCACCCTAATGTCAATGTTTCGTTTATTGCAGATTTATATGTATTTAATCCGTCGTACTCAGAAATCGACTGCTTTTACTTTGGGTGCCTCTACAATCATAGACGCGTCAGCTCTGTGTATTTGTCCTTGTCTTAAGTAAGGTGAATAAGTTCGGCCCCAGTCTTAATACCCTCTTATTTACGGATATTTCACAACCATGACTTTTTTCTATTACCTATTTTTTTTATAGTTTTTACCAGTTTTAACAATTTCATTTATAATTCATAACATTTATAACTTACTACAGTACCTAATTTATGACCCAAATAATTTCAAAGTTTTCCGTCTGCGATTAAAGCCACTTTACAAATAGTGCACATTATTTACGAGTTGTGTAATGTAAGTATATGTTTTTATTCGAGCTCGTACCGACGGTATCGCAATTCGATACGCTGCAGTGTCCCTTCGCCCCGTCTGTCGCAATCGAGCTAAAATGGGCACAATTAGGGCCGGGCCGTTTTTAATTGACATGGCTCCCGTCCCTCGGCTCATGAGCAGCCTGTGATGATCAATGTTTGAATTGATACGCAAATACTTGATTTTTAAGTTTTGCTCTTATCATGAAGGTGCTGGTATCTGTATTTTTCCATCACTCTTTTTATTTTTCAGAGTTAAATAAAAAATCTAAACAAATTTCGACCTTTCCCACCCATGATGTAGACGTGGCCGCGTGGGTGAAGTCATCCAGTTTGGTGCAGACGCTATTAACTGCCAGTGCATTTCTAATCTATGTATCATTTTATGAGAAAATAAATCACATATTTTTATATGTATGCATATCTTACTTGCGATATAAATACTTGATTATTTAAGAGGCATAAGTTATTTGAGGCCAGAATTATTAATATTTTTATTATTTCAATGTATAACGACGATTTTGAAAGTATACCTATGTATGTATCTTTATATATATAATTCTTCTGTGAGTGTGTATGTCACTGAACTACTCTCAAACGACTGGACGGATTTTGATGAAATTTTTTGTGTGTGTTCAAGGGGATCTGGGAATGGTTTAGATTCACAAATCAGCCCGGCAGATGGCGCTGCAGTCGGTATCTAGGTTATTTATCTATATTGATCCTAATCGCTTGAAATATCATGCAGGACAACGTCTGTCGGGTCCGCAAGTATATATATATTTTCTGTTCATAACAGTTTTACGGTAATTCATACTACGGCTATCTTATTTTTATTGTTACGTCTAAATTAGTAAAAGAATGTGCCTTCCTTTAACCGTATTGAATATTTAAACATCGAATGTATTAAGGTGACGGTGACTAACACCTATATTATCGGAATACATAAGTATAGAGATGTAAAATTATGACCATTTCATTAATAGGAGTTACGGTCTAAACTACTTATTAAATGAAGACGGCCTAGTACCACTTTGCACAAAGTAAAGTCTTCGTAAACTTCGTCATAGGGACACAATCGTTATTACACGCGACAATTATCTCATTTATTGGATAAAAATTGAATACAATGTTGAATACATTCTTCCCTCTTACACTTAATATAAGTAACATTTAATTCGAGCTTTTTAGTAACTATATTTTTTTATAATATGTGAATAAACGGGCACTGCATTGCCCTAACTACTTTACGCCTTAATTTGAAACGCAAATTTTTATCTTCGTAAATACAAAAATAATAAGCAAATTTACCTTTTAAAAAACAATGTATCTTCTATATAAATATGTATACTTAATCGTTCATAAACTTTGACGACTTCCATACATATAAGATGTGTAATTTGGGAAATATACGAAATACGCGATATTATTTAATGGGTACAAAACCTTTTTTACCCTGTATCGAACGAATTGCACCGAGCGAGAGCGTGTTAACGGTCAATAATATAGCGATTAAGTTCCGAGTTACACATCTAATAGATACACAGATATTACTTAAGTCTTAGTAAACACTTCTATATTTAGTTTTAAAAATAAAAAAATTGAAGTGACTTTAACCTGTCGCTCTCGACACAAGTTTGTCAGTAAGAAAACGAGGGATCGATTGACGGCTCTGAAATAGCGGACGCGAGAGAGCTCCACTTAAAAGATTTTCTAATTTAGAAGTGAAGTTTACTTTTTTTATTCTCAATATTTTGGGTGGCTTGGAAAACTAGCCGCATCCACCCGACTGACTCACTTTAAATTTGAAACGATTGATCTTTTTCGTAATTTGTTACCGTTTTAAGGGACTTCCTTGATTTAGATGTTTAGTTATTAATACTGAAATATATAAAGAATTGCTTTTAATTTAAATTACGTTAAGCCTGAAATTCTTCTATTGTATTATGTTAATTCGTGGAAGGAAACATTTAATATAGCAGCGCATAAGAATAGAAGTGTTTTATTTATATTTTACACTTGTAATACACGACCCGTGGGGGTTTCCACACAAATAAAAACTAGCCTAACTATAACTAGCCGTTCCCCGCAGTTCAACTTGCGTTTATGATCACTACTTGACTCCTTAGGGTCATATCCTAATGTTATATACTTATATATATAATTTAAAAAAATATTTCATGAGATAAGTCCGTGTTGGAGACTAGCTTTTTTATATAACATTATAGATAGTATTTCTTCTATAATGAATATAGCTTATCATCTTAATAAAATCAATTGTTATGGCGATATTTACTAACTCTTAAATAGGATGAAATCTTAAATGGATGAATATGAGTATTTCTGTCGAACAAAGTATGTTCATAATTTTAAATCATTTTTATTTTATAAAAGTTTTGAAAACAATATTCATATGTATATTAAGTGCAGTGCCGTTAATTCAACTTCAAACATGCATGAGTCAGTTGGTCTGATAGGGAAGTATGGGTGCCTCATCGGTTGCTACGAAATGGCACTTGTCCTGAATAGTAATTGTATTGAATACATATTACACAGTTGCTTTTCTATGTTTAAATCATATATATTGTGTTACGAGTAATGATTAAGAGCTTTTTTGGAAGTGATTTTACATTTTACAGAAATGTAAGGTTTTGTTTGGGACGTAGGGGGGACGGGGATTGAAAATCTTTCTGTTGTTTCTGTTGTTTCCCTAACACACTTTATTACTTTGTAATTTATAATTAAACACTATTTATAAGAATTATAACTGTATTTAATTTTACCGCAAGTTTGTTTATTCTTATTAATTTCTATAATACGAAACTCATGCAGGAAAATGTACTTAGCTTTAAATAAGATCTTTGGACTTATAGTACCAGTCGTACATTCTGATCAAATATATCATTCGCCATAAAAGGGTATTAGCCAGACACATATTATTGGTCATTAATACAAAGATCACGCATGTATGTGTATGTACATGGCTGTAGCTATAAATAAGACAAGGCTGTAGCAATGATTTATTGATACTCAGCAAATTTTAAAGGCAATGCCGACCATATATTTATGTAAGACAAACAAATATATATTGCTATATATATGTATCTAATTGAGGTAAATATCAATTGTGTTTATACATTATCGCGTCGTGAATTCGTGAACATAAATAGTCTGTGACAGTACGCTGTCTAGGCTCTAGAGCCAAACTAAGAAAGATTGTAGGTACTGTAATATATACTACAGGTTCTAGATTACAAATAATAAATTGAACATTTACTATGCGCTTCAAATAAGAATCCCTCATTCCCTCATCCCCCTAAAGGCGGGCAGCGCACTTACTCTTGAGTTGCACGTGTCTATTGGCGGCAGTAATCAGTTACCATAAGATGACCCGAGTGTCTGTCTGTTGAATGAAGTTGACCGTTATCTTCCTATTTGAATCGCGTAGTAATAATACATATATACTTTTTATAGTGTAGTTTTTTTACTATGCATTTATATACTGTTTATATAGAGGATATGAAATAAGTTGGCCTGTTGCCTACGTTTAGGAAATTGGAACTCGTTTATGGAAAACTTATCGTGTAGGTAATTGATATCTTGAAAACTGAATCCATATTGATGCTTCTATAACAGTTTTAATGCGTATCCTATAAAATCAACAACATGCAAAACATATCACAAAATTCGCGTAGGCGGCATAAACCGATGCGACTTTAATTAACATTATCCATAGGCGTCTTGTTTCTAAATATGGATGACAATGTTTGTGGATGCAACGTATGATTCATCATAATATCACCAATATTGGTTAGAGATGCACTTCCAGTGGTCATTAATATCAAAACGCGGCGACACAGCAGCACTGATATAGAGATACCAGCTATTGTCTCTCAATAATGCGTTGCTAGGGCTGCCACGAAATGCATAAGAATTTAAAAATAAGATACTTTTCAATAACTAAAAAATAAGAATTGCAATTATAGTAGAGATCTCCTGGCTTTTGATGTCTTTGAATGACCAGTGACTTCATTTGTCATTCACTTTCGTCTCATGACAGGTAATATGTACATATATACTACTGTACTGGACGCGTTTTGATGTAGCCTTCTTTATGTATTTTGTTTAAATTACCGTATATAATTAACATATAGTTTAAAAAGTAGTTTTATGTTCTCCTTCGTTGTATAAGTATATACCAAGTTCCCCTGCTGGTTTCCGACGTTTCTCAAAAATGCATACAAATAATTTTCCTCGCTTAATAATATGAATGTATGCATGTACATGGATGATAGCCAATAATGTGTATGATTCGGCAAAAATGTATATGATTTAGAAAATCCACTTTATGTGAGTAGTTCCGTGTCTAATTTTAATGTAACTTAGCAACCAAATATATGAGGAAGGTATGGTACAAGAGTGATACTGGTGTGATATGACCCTTGATAAATTAAGAAAGTGCAGAACATTACTTTTTTTTTTAATTCATTCATTTCCACTTGAGGTGAATGAAACCAAAAGTACTTTTCGTTACGCTTAATGTGTGTGAAATAGTACAAATTTAGTATGCAAAGAAAGTAAAAGAAAACCTAATGAAATAGTGAGATTAAGAATTTTTTATACTAGGTATGCTTTCTCTGGGATGTTTGTATAATAGAGACATTTAACACAAAAGTCGTGTTGCATATACGCTGAAAGTTTTTAATTGTCAACAAATGGAAAATGACATGCAGTAGTGTTTAAGTGACGCCCCTACTTTTCTGTGACTCAAAGTCAGAGCGGCAGTCGAGAGACGCGAGGCGCGTACGACGCGTCCGCGCCAATGCGCCAGTGTGCGACGACGCTTCCGACCCGCCACACTTCGGCACAGATCGGATTTGCGTTTTAAAATTTCCCAGACATTTCGTGATTTTCTTTACTCATTTTCTCTATGCACACGTTGCTTTTTGATTTAAAAGTATAGATTAGTGCATATAACCTCTTCAAGTTTCAACGCAGTGTTTTGGTGCGAATGTGTTATTTGATTGTGATTTGATCAGCTGTTTTGGGATTAACTCGTCATAAGGTTTCTGTTTGTGAGTAAATATAAAAGGTATCATCGTAAGAAAATCTATTATTACTTTATCAACAAATAGAATCGGTAATGACGAATGTATGTTTTATTCAATGATGATAAAATTATTTATTACTTTATTGTTATACAAGCCTATGGTGACATAAATTATAACAACAAGCTCATTGATAAAACAATATATTGATGTTATTAATAAAAATATATCAGAAAAACGTATTTATGTTTGGGGTCATATCAGTAATGCCAATCGTATTTTATTTATTTCTGTAACAAAATTGCGTAAACATAGTATATGTAGTGTGATAATTGTAAAGTAAATAAATAAAAAACCAAAATATATTATAATAAAAATAATTTAGGCAATTATAATAATGTGTTGTGAGGACGTTCCTGTATTTAGAGCCCTAACAACCGGTATCTTGGTCCCTGAACCCGATGTCAATGATCTACTATTTTTTATATTTTTAAATATGTATATTTTGTTTTTATGTATGGTATATTTAAAAATATAATTTATATGTTATTTAAGATAAATAAAGAGAATAACAATATAATAATAACTCCACACAAGCACACACGGCCGTCTGACCCCAAACTAAGCAGAGCTTGAGTTCTGGTACCCAGACTGCTGATAAACATACTTATATATTTCTAGATACATACATGTTATAGCTAAGTTACACCCAGACACAGAACTAATAATCGTCGCATCACCCAAATATTTGCCCTGTGTGGGAATCGAAACCTCGGCTTAGGATCGATAACCACTAGACCAATAGGCCAGTCAATTCACACTTAATGGTGTCTGAATTGACTGGCCTATTTATATTTAAAAAATAATATAAGTGATAATAATGATGCCTTGGACATTTAACTCAAAATAAATTTATAAACAAAGTAACTCAAAATTGTATGATACGATGAGTAGCGATATACGAAATACGTGGTTCTTGATATAATAATTAACGGCCCTGATAAAAAAGGACGATTGATCCCAAGTATTACATTACACAACATATGCGTAGGCGTGCTAAGGCGTCTCTCACTGTGTTCTCACAGTTCGCCTTGTCTTAATTGAATATAAACAAGGACCATTTATATAAATATATTTATGCCAATCTTCAATTCTTACTTTGTGTGTGGAAACATGTTTGAGCTGTACTGTAGTAAATCGCGGGCCATGAAATGGCATGTTACTCGCCCAGACGTAAAAAATACCTACTATATATTATAAACATATTATACTATAATTACTCTATTATTTAGTCGGTTTGATATATTTTTTTCATAAATAGTTTCATTTCAGACTTTACGTTCCTGACACTTGTAAGATGTTTTTTTTTGCTATACGAGGAGCAATAAAAATAAATATTTTTCAATATAATCTCTTTCTACTTCGCTTTTCAAGTTGTCGCATTCCGAAACAAAATCTTGTTCTTGAACCTCAAAAAACACCTTTACATAGTGGTTCACGGTGGAGTAGAATAGGGCCGCCCCATATCTTTGAATCGGACTTTTGTATATCAGAGAGTATATATACAGACATGCGGTACTCCAATGACGGCAATCGAGTTGCCCCCTATTACGTAATTGGGACTAAATTATGGTTTTGAAAAAAAAGGTGGACGTTTGAAACGCTTCTGCCAACCCTTTCGGGGATATAGACGTGAGTGTATGTACTTATGTAAGTATTGCCAGTATCATATTTCGATGACTCTTGCTCTTACATTGGAATAACGCCGATATGTTAACGCTCTAAACGTATTGTTTTTATAAATGCTATAGTTTATAAACAAATAGTAATTTGATGCAGTCATCCGTCATCTATATTATCATAACGCAGTAATTGTAACCTGAAAGTTACTAAGAAAGTTACGTTAACTTGCCGCAATCAAACTTTCTTTTGTCATTATATTTATGTACTAGTTGCGCCCACGGCTTTGCTTGCATAGTTAAATTCTATGCCTTTATATTTAAAATATTCTATCAGTTAATCTAAAATTTTAATGATATAAAAATGATTCAATGTGATTCAGTAGTTTCTGAGTTTTTTTTTGCATTATTACTTTTTATGCCCGAAACTGTAATTCTGCCCTTTTTTAAAATAAACATTACTTAGTTTTTCCTAACGATATCAGTTACCGGTCAGTGAAAGTACCGTCGAAGTCAATCCAGCTTTTTTGGCGATAAACCGGGTCGATCAGACAGACAAATGAGAAAAATATGTATTGCGTAAAGTTTGTGTAGTCATTTATACACGTTCAGTATAAGAAATTCCAATACACACACATTTCCATACAGATATTATATACAAATATATCTACTTCATGTTATTTCTTTGGATAGATTAGTAAAGATACTTGATAGATATGACGGCGCTATCCGCTACCTCAGGCGTGAGCGTACTCCTACCTAAAAGGCCGGTAACGCACTTGTGACTCTTGAGTTGCGGGTGTCCATGGGTGGCGGTAGTCACTTACCATCAGGTGACCCGTCTGCTCGTTTGCCCCCTATCGCATTAAAAAAAAAGGTTCATTCAATAAGTGACCTTGATGAGCATTATCATTATTCACATATTTATTAGAAATAAGTACTTACTTTAAGAGATCAAAGAGATTTAAATAAGTGAACTTAATCAAATAGCTAATTACATTTAGCACAAGAAGGTGCAATACTCCGTCAACAAATAAGTGGTAATCAAATAAAGATGAGTCACGCTTCCATGGCTCACAGATATTCTGTATAATGGTTTAATGATATACACTACCGTCCAAAAGTTTGGAAGCACACCTGATTTCAAACAAAACAAAAGATTGCCGACTCCCTGCGGTAAATAATAGCAATAAAATAAAGTTTTATGACCTTTTGTGATTTTTTAACACAAAACAAAAGGATTACTAGTGCATATTCCTTGAGTTTTAACAAATTCCTGGATTTTGACGAAACACGTGTTTTATTACTTCATCCGCCGGGGACTTTCTTTCATGCATTGATGCGGTTTTATTGAAAATATTTTGTAGTTTTATCTTTTTTGGACCTTATTTAGTCACACTTGAGCATTAGAACGCGAAGGTTGTGATATTAACATCGTCTGTATTCAAAAGATTTCGACTACTTCCTTGACCGTCTTTTTTTATTGAAAATGGCAAAACGCAAGCAAATCACACTTGAACAGCGAAGCGCTATTTGTACTCTGCGTGAGGAAGGCTACAGTGAACGCCAAATCGCAAAAAAACTCGGAATTTCTTGTAAAGGTGTCCACTACACCCTCGCTAGAAAAAAAGAAACTGGCAAAAATGAAGATAGAAAAAGGTCTGGTAGGCCCAAATCCACTACAAGTCAAGAGGATAACTTCATCAGAGTTCTTTCTAAACGGAATCGTCGCTTAACTGCACCACAAATTACCGCATCTCTGAATGAAACGCGAGGAACACCCGTGTCAATAACAACAGTTAAAAGACGACTACTGTCTGCGGGGCTAAGAGGTTGTGTTGCAGTTAAAAAACCAAAACTAACAATTCGGCATAAGAAAAACAGACTAGAATGGGCAAAGGAACATAAAAACTGGACAATAAACCAATGGAAAAAAGTTCTTTGGAGTGACGAATCGAAGTTTCAGATTTTCGGGTCCAATAGACGTGTTTTTGTGCGCCGATCTAAAGGAGAGAGAGCTTCAGAAGCTTGTACAGTGCCTACTATCAAACATGGTGGTGGTAATGTCATGGTTTGGGGGTGTTTCGGCAACAATAAACTCGGAAGTCTTGTGAGGATAACCGAAAAACTAAACAAGGAACGCTATTTGAAAATTCTTAAGGATTTCGCCATACCCAGTGGACTGAATCTTATTGGTCCTGGGTTCGTTTTTCAGCAAGATAACGACCCGAAACATTCGTCCAAACTGTGCCAGAACTTTTTAAGGAAGAAAAAAGATGTGAAAATCATGCAGTGGCCGTCTCAATCACCTGACCTTTCTCCCATTGAACTTGTTTGGGATGAACTAGATAGAAGGGTGAAAAATCAATCTCCTACGAGCTCAGAACATTTGTGGCAACTATTACAGAGCGAATGGAAGAAGTTAGATGAACAGTATTTTATGAAATTAATTAGTAGGATGCCTAGAATATGCGAGAAGGTAATTAAAGAGAGGGGTGGACACTTCGATGAAGCTAAAATTTAATTAAATTTTTATATTACTTATTTAATTTCATTGTTGTAGAAGTGTGTTTTGTCTATTTTTGTAATTCTGTATCAATAAAAAAAATTTAAGATGGCTTACTTTTATTTTATTTGATTTTATCTTGTTGCTTCCAAACTTTTGGACGGTAGTGTATATAGATATAATGGTTTGGCCAAGGTCTGCAGGGATTCCTGGAGGCTGCCTTCTTAGGGTATTCCCGGGTCTCTCTCTCTCTCTCTCTCTCTCTCTCTCTCTCTCTCTCTCTCTCTCTCTCTCTCTCTCTCTCTCTCTCTTTCTCTCTCACAAAAAAAAAGCAAAAAAGTAGTTCATTAGTATATGCCATACCATAATGGGTATGGTAAAGGTACATATACACTTCCATCTATATCCCCGAAGGGAAAGGCATTTCATTTAGTCTCACTTACGAAATAGGGAGGAAGCTTATTGTTGTGAGCCAGTTACTATATAAACTGAATACATATATATAATCGAATAGATAGCATTCCAATCCCATAGTTGTCTCCTATAACACCCACGGAAGGCTGTAGTTCTTGGTCTAATAAAATAGGACAACCCTATCGTTTCCGTCCACTATTTAATATAAAGTAAAAGTTTAAAAAATATTTATTACCATCTACTTAAAGGTTCTATATAATGTTATAAAGATCGCAATTAAATAAAACGTTCTGCATTTTATATTTTTTCAAACTTATTTGTATATACATTAAGGATTTTAACTCTGGGTATACACAAATCTCCCTAAAAATAAACAACCTTCAATTTTATACCATATCTTGTAAATTATCGTCCAATTGAAATAGTTGTGAGTTCAGGCGAAGTTTAATTTTCCTTGGAAATTGCCAAGTCTTGACATGCTTTTGTGGGTCACCGTTTTCAATCTCAATCGGAATAGAAAAATAATGCCGTTTACACTTACTATTCTTATTGAGCAATTTCTTTCTTTAAGAGTGGAATACTGTATGTCGGTACAATAATACATAGGTTTACTAATACAAGGCCCTGTTCTTCCCGACTTAAGGTAGCGATAACATTCCAAGCACTGTATACATATAAGAGTTACGGTATAATTATCATCGATTTCACAATTTATGCAATGTTATACAGGGAATCATAGTAAGTATTGCATAAAAATACCGTGCAATAGTTATCGTGTCCAACTCGATCAGAACTGTTAATCAAACTGCTTATTTCGCTAGTGTTATAATGGTTACTTCCTCACGTGTATACAGTAATTAACGGCGACGATTCGTTCCGATATTATCGCTCCACGAAACATCTTGATGACAGTAAAATCTGTGTTCATTGATGTTTGAGGCACAGCCGATTAACCTCGAGGGTGTATAACTTAACTATATTAATATCATCTACTTCCTTTCTCTATTCTCTCTCAGACTCACGACACCACTCTACCTGAACAGAATATTAGAGGTATTCTAGGAATATTTATTAAAAGGAATCCATGAAAATACCAACATTAAAATAAAAAATAGTTGTTTTGCCATTCATATTGATACTTACAAGATTTGTTTTTCTATTGCATATAACATTTATTACTGTAATGTGTGTTAGTTTATACATCGATATAATGGCATTAAAAATACATATATGGTCATTTAAAATGATGTCTATTGGCTTTAATACAATTCTTTAAATCTCTCCGTGGACAAAATTCTTCACTCTTTCAACTTTCAAATCTTATGAATTGTTTTAGGGACTACAAATCATCATGGTGTTTAGAGCATGGCACTACTCTTTAAAACTGACTTTAAATCATAATCCAGCGGATTAAAATCGGGACTAGATGACGGCCACTCTTCAACACTAATGAAGTCAGAAACGTTGGTTCCAACCATACTTGGGTGGATCGAGCATTATGACCCCGTGCTGAGTCTTGCGGATTATTTTGGTTATGGAACATTGTGTTGTTAAGAGGCTTAACCACTTCTCAAGAATCGTATCTTGACACACTTATGCCTATGTTATGCTGAGCTATGAGCATAAACTCGGTCTTTCTAGTGTTAAAATATTGCTCCATAGTAAAAAATCTCGTCATTGAATACATTTTTTCTGGGACGCATACCGCCAAAGATTTGCTTTGATTTTTTAAATTATCAGTTAAATAATGATCAGTGCTTCTCTTACAGGCTGCAAGTCCAAAGTCATCTTTTAAAAGGCGCGACATGCTTCTAGGTGCTATATTCATTTCATAAGATAAAATCTTTTGCTTACGGACAGGATTTCTTCGAACTCTTTGTTCTTCCTTTGATCGCCTTTTTCGTACTTATACTACGTGGACCGCCAGATCTTTTTCTGTCATAAACGGTGGAGGTTTCAATGTACCCACTAATGGTCCGGTACACAAACATTCGACTAATACGAAGCGGATGGAGAGTTTCAAAAGTTGCATTTTGCTCCATACCTCCTTTCTGTAATGCTATCACAGCAATTCGGTTTTCTGTATCACCCCATTCCATTTCAGTATATTATTTATATATTCTCATGTTCGCGCCAATCGGTGTTAAACTTCTTCTTCTTCTTATTTTTTGGCCTTTGTGGAGTTAAACATTTTTGTGAACAATGAATATTATTATAAGAATGACAGATGCCAAACTCAAATGTTATAATATGTTTTTTTTTTCTATTATAACAGTAATTACGGCCAGTAAGCCAACAGGTTTAAAATAAATGTTAGTGAACGTGGATTTATTAAATTTAGATACAGTATACGAGTATAGTGTAGGTACAGTGACTAAAATTAAGTTATGTTCTATTTAATAAGTAAAATAATATACGAGTAATATACGAAGAGCGGCGACCATACAATTTTGAAACTCGTTACTGTTGTTACGTTACTGATTTGTTGTTGTAATTCTTGTTTATTGATTGATTTACTCACCGTTTTCTATTGACAACTCTTTGCGAGCAATTTGAGCAGTGATCACGCAAGGGGAAATTACGATAACTGGCGAACGTGGCTACTTACTTACTGATGAGATTCGAAAATACAAAATGACTTACGACAGTTACGGTTCGTTGATCACCCGTACAGTCACCAGTGCTGCCTCTCTACATATAATATATTATATATTATGTAAATTCAAATTAGGAAGGAAATTTTACAATACAACAAAAGCATAATGTTCAATCAAGCGACCTAAATACAGACCTTGACTTGGATCGATGGGTTCGAATTACTGATTGGTTGAAAGTAAAACAAAGCGTTAAGAAAGGTTCAAAAAAGATTATTTAATTACAATATATACCCATATGGTTTGCTTAGCAATTTGAACCAAAAATATCTGTTTTTGGTCAGTATATAAGTCTCATGTATAAGCATTCTTACCACTCTAGTGGTTGGCAGAAGTAATAGTTATTCGTTTATACGGAGTGACGGATTCCTCTTGCAGGTGATTAACATAATTTTATTTTTCATTTTTGTTATCCAATTTTTTTTGTTATTTTAATTTAGTATTACATATTCTACATAATATCGTCCAAGTTTATAGAGAATTGGCAAATTACAGTTGTGATGGTAATGGCACAGTAAAAAAAAATCAATGTTTTGTTTCTTACCTATTCTGAAAAAAGTTTTTGGTTGTATTTTTTACTCTATCTAAATTAGAATAATAATTAATAATCTGAGAAGTCGCTTCTAATTATTTCGTAACATAATTTATATTTTTAAATTATGCATGATAGTGACAGTTCCATAATCATCGTGCTATCGTCTTTTTTTTTCTATAATTAACTTGCTGTGTCTTAGAAATCGACTTAATTAATCACTTGTATAGAAAATATGTGCGTCTTGTAATAAATATGAAGTTTACAAAATTCTAGTATTTCTTTCATATATAAGGATATAAAAAAATCTTAAAACTTCCGATTTAGAATAATCAACTGTAATAAATCTGAGTAGGTTTTAGGGAAATTTAATCAGATTGTGAAAACATTCCTAGTTGTCCTTATATACTTATCATATCGATCGTCATGTTTGTTTGTTTAAACAAAATCAAAGGTTATCCTTTGGTTTGGTTTGAGATAAATAGTCATCTCAAAACTGACCGCAGCAACATGACTTGAACCTATAAATCGGTCATCTCGGTTTGTGTTCGCTTATTTGTTACAGTGTTCGGTTATTTCAGGAAGCCAGTTCAAAGTTATTTTAAGGTACCTACACGTTTCCTCGATTCAATATTAAATGCCTATAAGTAAACAATGGCTGTAATTAAGTGAATGTTGTCGTAAACATCGGCCTATAAAACCTTTAAATAAATTAATTGTCTTATTGTGTAGAAATACAACATTTTATGTTTAAAGTAAGCATACTTAAATAAAGAATTGCGTCTACTTTATGCAAGTCTAACCCAAGTGAATGATTGAAGGAGGCTTTATAAGACTTTGGCATTGAAAACGCTTAATGTGATTTGCATTATTACGTAATGATATCTCTTGATCTTAAATTCTTATCATAATCAACGGCAACCGGGCATAACTTGTCAAACCGCAATTTCCCCAGCGCGGTGAAACTTATGTTTTAGTGAAAGTTGATTTGTAGACGTGTCACATTATAAACTCCGAGTATATCTGTTATAAACATTGATAGGTTTTCCTTTTGTTGCATTCCTTACCCTTAATAATAATGCATTTAGTAGATATTTCATATTATAGAAGCATTGTATTCTACTACTGAGAGGAGATGGAATGTGTCACCTTTGCTTGGGATTCAACAAAATGTCCTTTCATTATGAGTTCCCTTAATAGATTCTACGTAGCTCATCAACCGCATGCGTGAACTGACATTATTTATTTAAACGTTAATTACACATGAGGACAATTATTTGAAGGTCATAACAAGAATATCTCATATTATACAGACAAAGGCCATAGCCTTGATTGTAACCAATTGCTTTGGATTGTTATCAAAATGTAGTGACCGATTTTTTTACATTTAGAAAAAGTACCATACCATTGTAGTTAGTCTTCTTAATACTTATTACAGTTATTACATATTTCAGTCCCGCAGATTAAATTATATAAAATATAAATTCTTAATATATTGCTAAATAATATTAATAATTAATATGATTAAATAAATAGACTATCTAAAACAAAAATATTTTTATATTCTACGATACACGCGTTTGAAAACGTTTTCAGAAAACGGTTCGTTTAAGAATAATTAATACAATTTCTTATATAAATATAATTTCTGTAAGGTATCAATCTTAAGGGTTAGTAAAAATTAAATAATTGAAATAAATACTTAAAATAAATTTAAAATACTATAAGGTCGAATATATGCCGACTAAGAGAAAGCAGTCGCGTATCTCTTATTTCAGAATTGTTTCCAATTAAAGTGAGATCACGTTCATAATTAATTTTACTGTCTGTCTGTATTTAGATGTGTGGTAGATAAGATTAGTAATTGATCCTTGAATTGAACACATTTCCTTTTAATTCATATTACGTTTGCCGATTGGTTTGCAGCTATCTCAATGGAGTTTATTGGCGGACTAATTATTTTAGAACAAAATTTGACTGTTCCTGTAAACCGTTACCGTTCCGGTCTAGTAGTGTATGTCCTCACCTTTCTTTTTCCTTTACTCGGTTAAACAGACAGTGAAATATTACATACCGTTACATTCTTTATCTAAGCTTAACTTAGCGGTCATGCATATTTCATAACAAAGATAAGCAAAAAAGCATTTTATATATACATAAACCCACTTTATTATTATACCAAAATTTTTAAGATATCACTATATTGTATCTGATTTAAAATTTCCGAAAAATAAAGGTAAATAAATAAATAAACTATATTTCCACCATCAATAATTTTCAATACACTGCAACATTTTATCACAAAAAAAAATATTTTTTACAAATGCCTACTCAACTCCTACGTAAAAATCGGAATATTTATACGTACATATATTACATAACCGATGCGATGCCCGTCAGTCTAGCTCTGAAATTTGAACCTGTCTATTGTCGTTGTACCCTAATGTAATTCATTAGCTAGTACTTATTAAAGTACACCCCCGAAGGGTGAACTAGAGCCCCCCGTGCTAAATCCTGAGGGGACGGGGTCCATAGTGGATATGCTTAGATGAGCAGCCGCTGCACAGGGTGCATGTAATTGGTTCACGTACTGGGGTGTGTACGTCAATGCTGAGGGCATATTTATCCCATTTCAAAAATGGCTAGCTTCATATGATGATTGTGTTTCATAACTTCGATAAGAATTATTACCAGTCGTTTGAGACGAATAAAAGTGATACGGATTTGGAGAGTTAATGAAATAATTTATTGGCCACGAGGTGACGTCCGCGTCTTACATAACACGTAGCGAATAACTACAACTGGCTTATGTAGACAATACCTTGTATTCTGATAATGCTACCGTTATTTTAACATGAATTCGTTAAAACTAGTTAACTTCACTGTTCTGTACCTGTTCTAATTATGCTAAATCTACTCTAAGTGACAGTAAGTAGATCTCATAATGATGCCAAGGTTTTAACGACTCAATGTCGAGAAATAATAGTATGTCTTCTTTTCGAGATTCGACAGCACGTATTGTCTTCCTTATACGGTATCTGATAAATAGTAATTGAAAGGCGTGAATGAGAAATGAGCAACGCGTTTACTAGTTATCAAAATTTAATTTTTACCAAAGACAAACGCCCTTAATGAAATTATTGTAATAGGGATTTCCATTAAAATATTGATTATGCTACGGTGCGATATGTGACTACTGCACTGCAAGAAAAAGATACAGGTAGAGGTAGAGATACATATGTAAGTCTCTAGAGATATTATTATAACCTGAGAAGTTACTAGTTACTGAGGCTAATAATGTGTACTTAATTATTTACTTCGAATATACTACTAATTCAGTACTTTAAGTGTTCTTGTAGGTGTAATATTTACTGATTAAATGAGGTTGTCTGATTCTAACTCAACTGCGGCGTGAGCGGCAACTATAGAAACGTGATTGACATTTAGATAGCAACGCTTGCGCGAATGGCTCCCGATAGACCATAAGTAATCGTTGAGTCGTCATTATTGTCTATGTGGTCTCATATGTGTACGCCACCCAGAAGCTTTTTAAACTAAGCCGGAGAGAAATCACTTTTTTCGTCTTGCTGCTGTTTTCTTTTAAAGTAATATATAACAGAAATGACTTTTTTTAAAACGATTAATGAAGTTTAAAACCGGGCGTACTGTTTTTAACTTATTATTTTCACAATTTCAGTAATTGCATTAGTTGCATAGCTGCATTACAAAATACGGTTGGAAAGTGGACAGCTTGTTATTTAGATCATATCAATACGTCAACCACCCCGTGGATGTTCGATGCTCATTCATAGTAATTTGATGCACATTACAGACACGCATGCAATTTAAACTAGTTCCAAGCTAGATAATATATTATGCAGTCGTTTTCCGGATAGTTCACTTGTATGATAAAACAGACATTAATATAGTATAATAATTAAATTAAAATACCATGAAATAAATGTTGAATTGTGTCATCACTCAAGATCGCATAATATTATGGTAGATTATTATATTAATTTTACAGGTTTGTGACTGATGTCATGAGTAGAATAAATAAGTTTTTACAAAACTACTAAGTAGGTGTTTATTAATACAATATGATACATCGTTTCTGAGTCATCAGTCCTAAACCTTGCGAGGTAAAACGATGAACATTAGGTACTTGTGCCTTGTGTGATTGAGACAGATATTTAAGTAGAGGTGTATCCGTATAATTACTATTTGTTTGACATAGCACTAAATAACCAAAAGGAAACACTTGTTGTGAACATACATAGACATGTACGTGCACCCTCTCGTGTCTATATTCCGAAAGGTCTACCATAATTTAGTCCCACTTACGTAATATTGCCCTCAATCCAGCACTGACTGTATATATATATATATATATATTTATACTGTCTGATACATAACTGTACAATCCCTTAGTCGGCTTTTACGATACCCACCAGCAGCAACTGCGAACCAAACGGCATGGTACATGACATACATCACGTAGATTTATTCCGAACAGGCAGATGAGATGAATGATGACTCTCACTCTGACAAAACAGGTAAACCGATTTTAAAGCGGGGTTTTAAAACATAAACTATATTCTGCTCAGTTTTAATGTAACTGTCGAAAATAAAGCATTAAATCATGTCTCAGCTTCGTTAGTTTGGCTTGGTGCCAGCATCCGCTGTACAAGGATGTTCAAGTCGGTATATGATCACCGGGTGTAAGCTGACGTCATGCCAAAACCTTATATACTTAGCTAAATGAGTTCGCAATTGAAAGAGGCTTAGCATTTTTAGAATTTAACTAAGAGTTTGGAATAACTCCAATATATCATTAGGTCTTGAATAATGTACAAGCCGATTTATTGATACAATTTAAGCATTCGATGTAGTTAAAAACATTTCTGAACTTAACCCACTAAACTAGTAAGATATTATGGAGTATGGATTTATTAGTTTGAAATGTAATTAAGATGTTAATGTTTATTTATTTGTTTGATATTTGGAATGATTTATATTTTCAGTAAAGATTTAACTTTCTTTATGTCATTGGCGTAAAACTAATTTTACTAAACCATTTCGTATCTCGTGTACGTGTTGGAAAACAACGGCTAAAAGAATAGTATACTGTAGATGAAGGATGCTATTGATGAATTATGTTATAATTATATATACGTAAAAATATTATCTTTCGGAATGTGATGATATTTTTGGAAAATATCACACATTACGCAATATAAACAGGTATGAATATATTTACCTTAGGTTTTGAACACAGTTTAAACTGTCAGACAGAAATGCATTAGTGGTCAAAACCAAATGTTCTATTAGAAAAATAATCCCTCCCGTAATTAAATACATAAAATTTGTCAAATCTTTCATTTTTCGACGAAATAATAATTTCTTGAAAGGTAAACGGTAATTTACTTAGGAATCCATCAGAGAATTCGGCGGTAGAAACCTTATTGTTTTTAGTATTTGCCGACAGCGATGTTTTATAGTCATTTTTTACCCTTGTAGTGGCTTCATTAGCATCTGTCTTTATCGATATTCATTGATGACCACCTGATATTAAACGTGACGTTAGCTCATCTGTTAAAGGAGACAATAATCAAACCTCAATCTACATAAATGATTCTTAATTTGTGTGTTGGGCATCATCTTTAATCATTTCAATTAGAGTTTATCCGTAGTCTAGAAGCCACTGCATAGCAATAACTTTAATTACAGATAATACAGTGTATTATTATTCAGATAATACTGGGTGTTATCAAACAAGCGTCTTCTACCAAATTGCTTATTGCTCAAGTTAACTGTTAAGGTCAGCGATTCTGTGATTCTTATAACTTCTGCAGTCATTCACTACATAAATTATAACATATACAATATGTACTTACAAATTTTAGAAAATGTATAAAGAGAGAGAAGAGAGTATTAAAGAAACTTGACATTTTGTTACACTCTTTAAAAAATAGATAATATCCGGGACGTGTATGAAAGTTCTGATGAGTATGCAAGATGCCCAAGTTGTATGTAAGGATCCTGCTACATAGCCGCCTGCCCTGTCTACTTACCTCGTACGGGAATAAGGCGTTAACGTATGCATTTTATATGTCTGTAGTGAGCAAACGCAACCTAATGTCGAGATTATGACCATGGTAATGTAAGCAATGGCGTTGGCTTATTGCCATCTGTCGGTGATTAACTGTTTAATGTGATGACTAAGACAAGGTTATTATGAAGGATATGACAACAGTTGATTTTAATGGTACTAATAATATTATTATGATCGGGGGTTAAACTATTATTTATCTAATAGTAGGAACCATAAGTAATTATTCCTCTATATTCATTTATTAGGTAAAAGCTGTGTTCCGCAATAACGCGGTTTTTGTATAATCACTGCTTAGCCCCCAATTGATTGCAGTGTTATGTTATTAAACTTTCATTTATAAGCAGATAGTCTATAACAAAAATAAAGTTATTCAAATCCGATTAGTACAATAAATTAATGCGTTCAAAGTGACCAGAAATTCATAACCTTTTATAATTTTATTGTATGCTTTAAAGACTGCTGGGCATCACGAGTACAAGTTAGGAAACTCTATCTGCTTGAGTTTTGCTTACACTTCCAAATCCATTGGTGTAATCAATATCCCTTTCCTTCGTTTTATCCTCCCTTTGCCTTTAAAGATACACAGACGGCAACAGGCTTGCCCTATTATGTAAGTGGGGCTAAATTCTAATTAGTCAAAATGTTGGCTCAGCCGACTCGTTCGGGGAGTAGGCATAAGGTGCCTACTCCCCGAACGAGTACGTACGTATATTTGGATACTAGATCTTTAGTTAGAGTTTGATATGATATTCGATACTGTTCCTTTCCACTCATTTCCACTGACCAATTTAATGGTTCTGGAACTGTTTCAGAGAGTCGATGTAGTGTTGCAAATCAAATCATTAGGAAATCACAATTGTAATATGAATATTAGATTAATTTTGTAACTCATAAAAGATTACGAACAAAAACATTATCACTATGTAGTCATGATTAATGTTTGAGTAATATTTGTTGGTAAACAGCATCCATTGTATTAATACCATATAATGGCTTACTGTATAATTCGCATCACACATACAATGTGCATTATGCTTATAAGCCCTACATGGATCATAGAGAATAATCTTACTACATACACTGCTAAAGTTTTAAGAGCAAGCGAGCTAATCTTTAATAAAGCTAATCTTTCTGTAAGGGACTCTGTAATAATAAACTTGTAGAAGTTAATATACATTTATAATCATCGTCAGTTCTGCATGCATTTCTATGAAATGATTAGGTGCGATAAACACCCATCGATATGGGATGAAATTTTAAATAACAACTAATAATACAAAACAACTAATAATAGCCTCGCTATTATTAGTTGTTTAGTGATGATGACGATGTAGTACTAACATTGTGTGGGATGGATGGGCAGGCACCATCGCCTTTATGTGATTTATGATACCCACGTAATAACAACGTAAAACATATAAATCTCTTTTTGTTTCGAGATTTATCGACTTACATTTAATACGTTTTCTATGGATGTCGATAAAATAAATTGAAACTTATTGTTTACAAAATGTAGCGGATGCTAATGCGTACTAACAAGGGCTATTTTGACTTTTTATAGATCTACGATTACTCGTTCCATTAGTCGCTGTTTGTGTAGCTAGAATTTAAAGCAGTACTAATAAAATCCGATTCGTATAGTTACAACAGACATTTCTTGATTCTTTATTTGTAGGTCTTCGAATATCTACATGATCTTATTATCACACCCCACGTAATCTACGTACCATACGCATGTTTTAGTTTAGAATCCATAGATTGGAAGGCAAGCCTGCTTACTTATAATGAAATAAATATAATTCGTGATTAACATATGTTAGAGGTAATATTGTTTATATTATTATATAATTATATTATTACCCTATCCATCAAGAAATCCCCAAGAGATCTGCTTATTTTTATTTGTTAATGCTACTGATAACGACGAGTCGTGTAAATCAAATAATCCCTAGCTTTTTAGTTTTCGTCTAACATCACACGACATACTAGATTACTCATATAGAATAGAATGGAATAGAAATAAACTTTATTGTACATCAATTAGTTTGACGGGTCACCTTATGGTAAGTGACAACCGCCGTCAATGGACACCTGCAACTCAAGAGTCGTTAGAGTGATGTCAGCAAATGTAAAAACACAAACAATATGCACGGTGGGCGGCCTTACTTGCTAAAGGAAATTTCTGACAGGCATGAATGGACCTTTGGATGGACATAGACTATAGTAAAAAAAAATTGTGTTGTGTTGTTGTGTTGTTTAGTGTAAAGTAGCATTAGGCGATTAGTGTTGTATTATCAATGGAAAGTGTTTTTTTATGGCATAGGTAAACGGTAAACGAGCAGATGGGTCACCTGGTGGTAAGTGACTTATGCTGCCCATAAACACTGGCAATTTAAGAGTCACAAGAGTGCTGTCCGCCTTTAGGGTAAGGGGAAAGAGGGGATGGGCATATGGGGAGAGGGCAAGAGGGGAAGGGAAAGGAGGTTGGGCCTCCGGTAACATCACTCATTCGGTCACACAGTGCAAATATTGTTTAACAGCCGGTTTTCTGTGAGGCCGTGGTACTATTCCGGTCGAGCCGGCCCATTCGTGCCGAAGCATGGCTCTCCCACATAAAAAATCATCATTCAAAAGTCTGGGTATGCTAAACCCTGATTTTTGAATGATGATTTTTTCCCATCGTCGCATGTGGTAGGGATAGGAGATTTGGATTGGCAACTTGTTAATAATACCGCTGGCGTTGTGAGTGTTCATAGATATTGTTTATAGTTACTCTGATTATTTATCAAGTTAGTTCTCTGAAAGAATCTAGCTTTTGCCTCCGCACCAGTACTTTTAATGGATAAAAGTTAGCCTATGCCCGGCATAGGCTTTTCTATATCCGGAAAAAGTGCATGCAATTTTAAGATGACCGGTTAAGAAGTTGAGGCTTGAAGGCGTTAGAAAGAAACTCACAGGCTCATATTTCCAATATTAACTAGTTACAATTAAGTGACTGGCTGTGGCCTACCCTGATGGAAGAAAAGCGTATGTTTTAAATGGTAGTATTTGCGTAACTATAGGCAAGTTAATATCGTAAAATACAAGCAGTACTAGTGATTACTAAAGTTTATTATCCCTATTTTATAGCAAATTTATTAAATTTTATTGAAGTCCCCGAAGATGCCCCACCAAATTGATTAGGTAATCATGAAATAAAACCATGTTCATTTTAAATACATGGTACCCAAGACTTTATTTAAAAAGCTTATGTACATGATTGGCATACCATTGACTCTTCGTTCGATGTTATTGTATGCAAAGATTGTGACGTTATCAATGGTTTCGGGACAATAGCGAACGAGACAAAGCGTTTAGTGGTTATGGCATTGCGTTAAACTTGGTCATACCTCACCTATGAAGTTGGAATACCACGCTTAAGTCGAATCACCCAGCTGTTTTTCAAATTACATGGCATGTTCCAACCTAATTTAATGACATTTCTTATGATAAGTACACGCAGTCATTGAATAGATGCAGTCTATATCGATTGGTGCGACTCATAGATGACTCACCACGAGTAATCCTAATTGTACAATTTCATTCGTACACTGGACTTATGGGCGTCTTGTCATTGGTTTTGAAGTAAATTCTGCTGAATAAGCGATTTTACTATTCAATATCCAATGTTTGTAAACTGCATCCCTCCTCCAGTTTTGAGATGCATTGGTTCAGTTCAGTGGAAGTCTATTAGCCCAGCATGGAGCAGGGTTGCATGCTTTACAAACTTTGGAAAATATTAATGAGACCTCTCCTATGTATGCAAATTTTAGTTTTTGTTTTGTCAGGCTATAAGAGACAGAGGGAGATGCCAATGTATAAACGTCTAGTCTATTACTTATACATCTTAACTCTGTTGAGTTCATATTTTTTTATGGGATAGGAGCAAACGGGCAGGCCGGTTACCTGTTATATATATATACGTATATACATAATATGATTATTACAACTGTCAATAACTTTAGGTGGCTCGACTCATGGATTTAAATTTATAGGTAGAAAATGATATTTATTTAAAAGTGTACGGTCTAACTCACGTGTATGTTTCTTGATGCCTGACTAGTTTCGGACCCCACAGCCGCAACTGTGTCAGGCGTCAAACTGAAAAATCTAAATGGACTTATTGAAACGTTTATAAAATGTTTAAGAAAATAACTCAGTATATAATGCAGAATGGCTAAATACAGGTTATGGTTTAAAGCTCCTGAAATAATATTAAGCAATATTACAAATAAAAACGATATTCTAAATAAAATTTAAATAATTCTATATCTGCCCAATACATACATATGTCAATTCACATAATTGTTAAAATAACAATCCTCCATAAGCAATGACGATTGTTTGTCTGAAATCTAAACATCGCAAATATTTTTTGAATTAACCAAATTTCTATTGTTAGAGAGCTTTAAATGCGTAAAATAATACCGTGGAAAAACGGCGATAAATTTCATTATACTTTTAATTAAGGTTATATTTCATTAAAGTTTTGGCTAGCGTCCAGGGTCTGGCATTTCAACACATGACCTCATTGACTTAATTGTTAAGCAAATACAACTATTTAAAGAGAATTTTAACGCGCAATCTCTGGGTTGTGCTATTTTTATAAAACAATAATTATTATTGTTAATTATCGATAATTGTAATGCTTACTGTGTTGTGAGCACCTGCGATACTATTGTCTAAAGTGTCACGGACAGTTATTGGATCCGGTTGAATGTGTGCCCTAAAATTGTTTGCACTTTCGCGCGGGTAATAATCATTGATAAATTCTTTATAAACTTAACAAAGGCAACGAAAATATTCATTATTTATTGTACAAGACTAATTTACCCTAACAGTTTGCGAGATATTTAAAAACAATTTTAGGTAAATAAAGCAATTTCAGATATGTTTATAGTATAGCTTCGATAAATATTGGTTTATATTTATAATACCGATAGAGAAATAAGAGTTACTTAATGTGATATTTAAAGAATAACAATACAACACTGTTTATAAATATGCATGAAGTTAAGCATAATGTAATTTAGTTGTGTAAAGACTAAATTATTATAAACATAAACGTGTACGTGTACTAGCCGTAGTTTTTGACGTGTTTATGAATGCTTGTGTTCCTTTCATATGTAACTACTGGCATAGTCTGTGCACAATTACTTATATATGCCGTCATCAGCCCGAGATTTTTTTTTCTCCCGCATTAAGATTAATTCCTGTGTCGCGGGGGACTTTACAAACATTCAAACAACGGACACAAATAACACCCAGACTCAGAATAACAATTTGGGGATTACACAAAGTGTTGTCCCGTGTGGGGATGGAACCCACAACACTCGGCGCGGCTGCGTAATGGCGAGTTGTTGTTGTTGCTTATACTCCCTGATTCATCTCTATAAGCAATATCCCTTAAATTCCTTTTCTATACTCCCTTCCTGTGAACATACTCCAAAATTTTCCTCACCAAGTTCTAAAAGTGCCCGGATGACCGCAATGGGCCTGATCCCTATTACGTAAAAGGGACTTATAATAAAGGGATTACATTCTTACACCTCTGCCTACCCCTTCAGGGATGAATGCATGAGTGTATGTACGTATGTAGAATGTTCAAAATTTATATGTAATCTTCAGCATTTGATATCAGTTATTTAGGGGCAAATCTTAGAATGATTTAC
Organism: Tyria jacobaeae; assembly: GCA_947561695.1. NCBI lineage: Eukaryota > Metazoa > Arthropoda > Insecta > Lepidoptera > Erebidae > Tyria > Tyria jacobaeae. The sequence goes on along the minus strand of OX387208.1, from coordinate 7,648,573 downwards.
GTACTCATAAAATATAAATAACGGTCATGATATAAATTCAGTTAGTTTTTCTACTACGAGTATACCGTTCGTAAGCCCAGTCGCCATGCGCCGTATAACTTCCAAGGAGGGCTTACTTAAATGTCGTCTGTGGATAGAAATAACAAGATCCCATTACTTTATCCTGATAATTTTGTCATAAATGCTTGCCACAAGTAGGACTTTAGCTGACGTCATTGTAGAATTATGTCTCAGCATTGTTCCATTACCAAATTCTTTCGTAAGTGATGATCAGGATAATTTAAATAAATTATTTAGATTTATGTTTAACCCGTTTGGTTTTAGTTTGTCACAGGAAGTTTTAACTGTGTCTGCCAAGTAGTTTGCTGGGGCACGCCACAATTGTGGCGGTAAGACCCGTCATGGAGGATTGGCTGGAGAGGTGACATGGTGCTCTCTTCTACCGGCTAGTGCAGGTACTTACCGGACACGAATGTTTCGGTATGTACCTGTATCGCATAGGGCCTGTGCCAACGCCTGTGTGCCACCACTGCGGGAGTTGTCACGAGGATACCGCACTCCACACATTAGTGCAGTGCTATGCGTGGGTGCAGCAGCGTGCTGACCTCGTGGCAGCTATTGGTGTGGGTAGCCTCTCGCTGGAGAAAATTGTTATTGCTATGGTCCAGAGCGAGAGTGCATGGGATTCCGCTGAAGCGGCAGAAAGGGAACGGGAGAGAGTTAGTACTCTTCCGTCCCGCAGAAGACGCACAAAGCGCCGCAGAATGCAAAATGACCTTCGGCCTCCATGAGCGCTGGCCTGAGGGCGACAGACTGGGCTATCTATCTCCCTACCTGAAGCAAGCCCGAGACGGCGGCGCGCCTGACTAAATATGAGGGGGGCCCGGAACCCCCACACAGGTCTGCCGGGTACACAGGGACTTCCTATCTAGAGGAGGTACACCTGAGGTCCCGCTCATAAGATCCGTTGACGGATCACTGTGTGATTTTAGTCAGTTCGAGTCCGACATACCACCTTACCCATTAGCCCCGGTCAGGTGAAGACCCGTGGGGATTTTCCACACAAAAAATAAAAAAAATGTAGTTTGTTGGCTTTTGCTGTCATTTAAATTGTTCTTTGTTTCCTGTATTCAAAGGAGGAACCTGAAAAAAGAAAGATTGCTTTCGTTATTTAATTTTTGTTAAACCAAAGCCGTTCCCGTTCAGTTTCACCTGCATTTGTGCTCACTGCTCAATAAACGGGATATCTATAGCAAAAATATTTTGTCAAATCGAATCAATAGTTCCTGACATTAGCGCATTCAATCAAACAAAAAACTCTTCAGCTTTATTATATTATCTTATATTACAACATATAGATGTAAACAACTGTACGATACTCGAAACGAAGATAGTATAGAAATCAGTTTTGTTTTTAGTTATGTCTGGCAGTCTGATTACATGGTCAAACTTGTATCTGTTAAGAAAATGAAAGTTGACGATGAGATGAGAAATGTTTTGGTAAGATATTAAAAGGTTAAATGTCACAAAGTAAAAGTAACGGGTATGTTATAAAGATTAGGTATTAGTGGAATGATTAAAGAATGAACGTCTGTTATGTATAACAAGTTATCGTAACCGTGGTTGACAGTAAGTAGTACAAAGTTACTAATATAGATTTTTATTAATTTATAAAATGAAAGTGTATTAATTGTGTTAATGTTAACTAATCAACAAGCAGCATATGCCACAGAAGTGCGGAACTTTAATAACAACAGCTTCGCACGGGTGCTATGTAGATAATAATGTGGTGTAACTATGGAGTGATTAATAATTGCCCCGCATTTTGAATCTCTGTAATCTTCTGAGATTTTCATATTAATGATGCTGTAAAGGGCAATTTTGATCTAAATTGAGTAGTCATTTTTATTCAAAGTAAGCGCACAAAAACATTTTTTTTACGACAACACATTATAAATTTTTGACATTCTAGGATTTTACACATATTATATATGTATAAACTTTCCTCTTGTCATCGATCACTCTGTCTATTGATTTAAACTACGTTAAAACCCGTTGCGTAGTTTAAAAGATCTAAAGCGTAGAGACGGCGGGAAGCGGCTCTATACTATGCAGGGATACTTTATTCATGATGATTTTCATTCTTTAATATCTTTACTTTAAGTCCTAACCTAACTTAAAGTGACTCAATAATCGGATTGTTATGTATCAGGCAGTATATATATGTACAGTCATGCAGTACCCGGATGACTGCAATAGGCACTATTACCTAAGTGGGACTAAGTTATGGTTACCAAAAAGTGGGCGTTTCAGACTCCCCTGTCTGCCCTATTGGGGATATAGTGAGAGTCTGAGTATTGAGTTAGTCAACGGTCCTTTCTTTATAATATGAGATAATTGTTATAAACCAATTTTCTAAACAAAAGGCGTTTCACTGATTTTCAAACGCATTCAATGTAAATAACTTCTGTCATGTCACATTGTAAGTAATTTTTACGTTACATTTTGTGGTAGCTAGTTAGGTACTGACGTGTGTCACCTACATATGAATGCAGTTATTAATACTAGTTAACAGATTCATGAACCGTTTGCGTGGTACAAACAAATCATGTTTTGATAACGAGATCCGCACAGTTAAACCCAATGATGTGTGGAGAGCACTTTGAGGGCAGCGCCCCTATCTTCATTGAGTATCGTTATCTTACTATATTATCGAGTTGTCGTAATGCTAGTGATTTACACGCCAATTGTCGACATCTATTCATTCGGCCTTTGAACTCACTGGCTATTTTACTAACAGAAGAAACCTTATGACTCTTTAATAACTGCAAAATTAGCAATGATCGCAATCATCGCAAAAACTTCACAGTGCAAAAGTTAATTGAAAATAATGTGAATGAGTCTACAAAGAGAAAAACGTACAAAATTTAGCATGTGGAAGGCGATAATACACAGGAAAAGGAAATACAGCGAAGTAATACCATGCGACAGAGAATCCTACTCCGCTCTATCGGCAATGCAAGGAGGTAGTTCAGCGACACTACCGCCATCTCTCGACGCGTTACGAGCATGTAAGTATTGCTACTTGGCGCTAGATGACTATACTATTTTATAATTTTCTTAATCACTTTTAAATCAATATTTATAATAGCTTGGTTATTTTCGTTTTTATTTATTAAAACATAACATTTTAATACCAGATATATCAGTTTCCTATAGTTTTCGTATTTACTTTCCTATTTTCTAAATTGCTTATTTACCTTTTTATTTCAAATATTTCCTGTTTAGAAATACTTCAATTCCAACCACATCATCATATTGTGCAGTTTTTGTCGCGCGTGTCAACCATTGCCTCTTCTCGGACATTAATTGTGGGAAAATATGATTCATGGCATTGTGTTTACTACGCCAACCGCGTCAAACGTTGCCGCCGCTGAATAAGGTCAATCTTTGTTACGTTCCTGACAATGCTCGTGAGTACGGTTTTTAAGTCTTATCTAAAAGCCCTTGCGACATTTGAATTTTTGAGTTTGTCGTTAAACTCGTGATTATTTTTATGTTTGTAAAAAAATCTGAAAATGTGACCTTTTTAAACGGTTTTTATTTTGTATAAACTGCGTGGTTGGTCAAAGTCACGATTGAAACTATCTTGCTCTAAATTCTACTACATAATTTGGTACTGTACCTTGGAATGAATTATCTTTAAATGGATGGTTTTGTTTTTACCATTTAAAACTTAACTCTTTTCAAAATTTCAAAATAATAGCTAGTATCATTTTGAGATTCAGCCCCAACGAGTACATTAAAAAATGCTACGTTAGACGAAACTGGTTTCTGGTGAAAAGGTCGCCATGCTTAAGATTTATAGATATTTATATTCAGATGATGATGATACCATAACTGTTCAAGACATGTCTCATGTCAAAAATATTGTGTAAAATATTTGAGCCCACCAACACTTGAACAAAATTATCAAGTCAGAAGAATGAACGTATTAAAATAACTTAGTCTGTAATTTTCCCTGCTTCGAAAACAATCATCATTGTCTTAGTAGAAAATCGTAAAAGGACATCAGTTGGCAATGCAAGACTTTATGTTTAGCTGCAGCTTAACAATGCGCTGATTACAATGAAAATGACGATCGTAGTGTAAAACTTTGCCCACGCAATAGACAATATAGCTCCCACGACACGGTTTCCATGACTTTACGTAAATCTGTTAATTACTGCGCATTTAGATATGACAGAGATATGTTGCCTCAAGCGATTATAGATAAGTTGCTTATAATATAAAATATTATTATGTACGTAATATCTTTTCAGTGCAGGTTTTTTAGTGACTGCGAAAAAAATGGAGATTGTAGTCTTTCTTCTTCTTGTTTCTGATTTATCTGTAGCGACTTCACCAATTTGATTTTAAAAGTTTTGTATAGGCGGGCGGCATAACTCGCTACTTCTCACAAATGAATGTAATTCTTGTCAGCCTGTCGCACCAATCTTCGTTGTTATAGAAACACAGTTGTACACAAAGTACATTTTACTCACAGCAAATACAAATGGTTGGTCTACTTAAAATACGTTTAAAAATCTGATATACATATATATAAAACTATATTATTACATTTATACATTCATTTCATATATCTTAAACTTATATCAATAACGTTGAAAAGTGGGTCTCGATTTAAAACCGTATATTTACTTTACTTGTTAAAAATAATATATTGTAGTAGTAGATTCTAGTTTGATTTGATTCATAATAAATGATAGACTTTCTAATAAAAAAAATGAAGGAAATTATCTGTCTCTAGTTTGAAATTCAACTAATGTCGACAGAAACAGTTTTAAAATGAATAAAAAGAACAATAGAATTATATCTTTGATAAAGATAGCCAAATGTGAAAAGAAGATGTAGGAAAATACCGTTCCACTTATTAACAGGAATAATAGGAGTATAAATTATAATTATTTTATATATGTATATATATATATATATATATATATATATATAATTATTATTATAAAGAATTGCCTCCTGGTTCCCAGTAGAGTAGGATAGGGTCACCCTATCTTTCCCCTAGGGTGTCTTAAAAGGTGACAAAAGGATCGGGCTGTTACCTCTCAGACCTATGTATAATTGTATATATATACAGCCATTAAGTGCCCGGATAGTCATTGTACATACTAGGGTACTATTGCGATGGCAATAGCAATAGCGCTTATTACGTCAAGTCGTACAGTGCCCTTAAGTGCCCGGTTAGTCATACGATGACTATCCATACAACTATCATGAAGCAGGAGTAAATTAAGGCAAAAAGTAGGTTTTTGAGATGCTTCTTCTTCCAACACCTACAAGGCTATAAGCGGGAGTGTATACACCCAAAAAATATTATATGCTATATTTACCCAACTCAAATTCCACGGAACATTTCAGCGTCAATGCAAAGTGTTGGCTGTTATTGAATTCTTTACATAAGTACGGTGTTCGTGTAGCATTTTATTTGTACACATGTGTAGCTGAATGTCGAGCACGCGAGCCTCAGTAGCCGATGTCAGTATACGGGTTTGACCCACATACTTAGCTCGGGCTTTGTCTCGACAGCCTCATACCTTCGGGACTTTCAAACATTATTATCATCTACACACGTTTCTGCTTGCGTATCTGTGTATATATATTTATATTATATAGAATTATTCGGTCTATTATAAAATACATTCACTACAGTCAATAATATACACTTGAAAACAATGAAACCGGGTTACATAAAGATGTCCGAGCTCGTCCTAAGCATGCTCGATTGGGTTGAGGTTGTCTAATTAACACAATTTATATCACAAGCCCATCATTAATAGTTTCCGAGATTTTCAGACCCGATTTCATTGCTTCCGAATGTACGTGAAATTTAGGTAACCTTAATTTACGAGTGAATAGTTCTTAAATTCCATCTGAAGTCAATGAGAGATTCGCAAAAATTCAATGAGCATGTCCGCAACTGCGACACGGATAATGAACAATTCCTGCTATTGTGTTTAAATGGTGTCGAATTAACGCATCCGTTTTCTAAGAACAGACTGTAACCAATAAAACTGTATAATAATTCAGCGTTGCATGTGTAGTGTGGTAGGCTAACGACCCGTTTCTACGATAACGTACTGAATAGGTCACCCTTCCATTAGTCGTTTCAGAGTGAATTACTTATGTTTTTACTATTCCAATCGATAGTTTTCCTGAAACTTACGTATAAAACGTTGTAATAAAATGTCCTTTATCTTTTGATATCCGATTTGTTATATCAAGTTCATTCTCCATATAAGTCAATCTTGCAGAGCTACCTCCTACTGTGGATGTTGCCGCGAGAGCTGGTTGTACAAAAAACTAGTTACGCTCTGAAGGCCGTCATTACTAAATACTCCATAGTTTTTATGGAGGTAAGCTCTCAGAAGCAATTCCAATCGCGTTCTTTCGATAAATACGGAAAGCCGATCTCTCCTGTTCATCAGTACTGGGAGAAAGAGTGTTTAGTGACCATTCCGTAATATATTTTACTTCCTTCCATTAAATGGCGTTCGCCGACTTTTTGTACGCGATGTGATATTATTATATTACTTCAAGATCGCTTTTGTTTTTCGGGTTCAATGACTCCTGCAAACTATTACAAAGAGATAAATGATATTGCTGTTGGTCTAATCAGAAAAAAAACGAATGTACATATATGTAAAAAATTTCCTCATTTGGTTAATTTTGTTTGTAAATGTTTTTATTTTATCTTAATCATCATACCCGCTTTATCTATTCTTTCCTATTTATAATCAATATAAATGTTGATTAAGTTATTATCACAAATAACTAACTTGTTCCGCAGCCGTTCAAATTTAGAACCGTCCTGTCTGTCTACGATATACAAGGTTACTGTGTTCGTGTGCTATCGTGTGTGATAGGGGACTCGCAAATATGTTATAAAGATTATTATATAGATTTGTATATCATCGCAACATAAGGTAGGCGTCTCGGGCACAGCACAGCTGGGAGCAACAGGATGCTGACCACAATTAGCGATTTTAAAAAAAGTTTTAATTTGCCGCCTTCTGTGTGGTGTATCTTGGAGAATATGACTATCCTTATTACCGTATATTAATCGTTGTTACTTTTTATGTTTGTTTTCTTAGTATGTAAATAAATATGAATGTGGAATAGATTAATTACTCTAATCTTATAGAGCACTACTAGGAAGAACACACTTCTGAAAAGTTCGTTTCTTTTGTTAGTGTTCCTTCGTTTGTTAGTCAGGGACAGGTAGGGCCGCAGAAAATTATGTAACTTATCACCAAGCGCGAAAAGAATGAATCACTTTCTCACTGAGTGTTGGTGATGAATCACGTTGACGCGACATGCGTCGTCGTCGTGGAGGCCGCATGCAATTATCCTTGCCACTTTTCAAAAGATAATAATCATGTACTATTTTTTTATACAGCCCAGTATAGTAATGTAAGCCAATTTACTCAATTAGAATATGTCTAACCGAAGCAATTATTCATATGACTAAACAAATTAACGTTATTGAGTACCTGTTATAGCAAAATAAGTGATAAATAGTACTACAGTAATTATTACTTTATGTAAAAATAAGATAAGGTTTTTTATAGAAGCGTTTAGAGAATGCCAGACACTCTAAACGCCATGATAATTTTCTAGTCCCTAAAACAAACCAACAGGTTGGCAGTGAAGAATGTTATCCATGGTGAGAGTGTGTCCTGTTGCTATTGATAACCGGCCTCAACGTTTAAAGGACTTTATAAGCCAATGGACTCGTCGAGTCATTTCTAAAGGCAATCTATTTAGTCGTTTCTATATCTATGAATACATATTATATATGATTTTGTGTCTATATTTTTATGAAAATATTCGTATAAGATAGTCTTGCCATCAATATTTTTAAATAGAAAAATCTTTTTTTTTAAATTGCATAAAACATTTATTTACTACATTTAAAGGGTAGTCAATTGATCATCGAAATCTACACACATCAATCAACGTATATATTTGGGTGCACTTAGAAAAGAACATGCTAAATAAAACATTTCTTTGAATAAAAAAAAAATATCGTCGCTAATGAAAAATTTCACTTACGTACCTTTCCCTTGTATATTTATAAGAAGAATCGCACTTAACTGATAGTTACGCTCTCTAAACAAAGGTCTTAATGATCTCATCTCACATAATTTCCTCAGCCAGTTAAATTTTATTTCGGCGGTCACACTGGCCACATACTAATTACTTACTTAATCAAGATACTTTTATTTAAATTTTACTGTTTACGCTGTTCCGGTCTTATTTTGATTTCTTTTATAATCGCAAACTTTTATATTAAACTTACAGTTGATTATATTCGAAACGTCAAAAATTATTATGTAGTTAATTATTTGTTTTATTTCTTGTACTTTACGTTTCCGTTGTACTTTATTTTCATATCCATATTTGGCTGCACCAAAAATCACTTTTTATTTATGCTTGTATTTTACGACGATAATGTTGATTAATACAATTATAAACTTGTATATGTTGTGTGTGTTCTGGAGTAGTTTCAACCATCGTGTCGCCGGATGTCGTGCCGTCACTGTGAAACAAGTCCGGCTTAGCTTGTGGTCGATGGGTAAAAAGGGTAAGCCGGGCTTACTTGTTGACACGCTGCGTCTTGACCGCAAACAAGATATCTGTTGAATTCGAAATGCGGAAGCTCGGAGATTTCATGCTTTTATACGTCGTTAAGCTGAGTAATCAGTTTTCGTTGTTCTACTTTCTAAGGATTTTGTTAACATTTGCTTTAAATCTATTCGTTAAAGTGAAAAGGGTATACCTAGCCTAAGTATTTTGGTCTAAAATGCCTGTTAACATAATTATTCTAAGTGGTCCATGTACGTAAACAAAGTTATTTTCGATCAAGCGTTGATTGGGATCTGTCTTCCATCAGCGTCGAGTCAGCGACCGTTATTGAATCAGCAGCTCATCGATATCAATTTTTAGTTTTTAGTCTATATGTATATTGAATTATAAAGTTGTTGTTGGGTATGCCGTGATAATTTTCATTAGGTATTTCGTGTTTAACATTTTCTATTAGCTCTTCTCCAATGATGAACAAGTTTGCTACGAACAATTTGCTATGATGTACGAGTATGCTGACCTTCTGTCGCTATATTTGCTAGAAGATGAATTTACATAACATATATTATTTTCTTTCACTATCTAAAATGGATTTACATAAAACCTTACGTTATTCTTGTGATTTTTAGCAATGCAAAGTAACGTGAATATTAAGTTTTTGTAAGCACAACACATTTTATTTGTTCTGAGTGAAAGTTTTTATTTTTCCAGCAAAGTGCATGCAAACGAAAAATTATGTATGCATTGTCTTATGTTCCTTATGTGTTAATTGTGAACGAAATTTGAACATTTTAGATAGTTCATTAGTGTAACTAATATAATGTTAATACTATGCGTTTTTCATGCAAATTGTTTAAACACAGATACGTCAGCAACGATCGATTCCACAATCCTTAAAAATCAGGGTATTTAACCAGTACTAACGTCCTACCTGTAATGAGATACGTAGCCGAAATGTGGACACTCACCGTTTTTCACTTTTCCTCAAGTTTAAAATCGCTCAGCGTGCGATGCTCGGTGTGTCTCTAGTTTTCTATGTTCAACCGACAAACGATTTCTGTTTATGTGGATTATTTTCACTGTTCTGTTTATTGTCCGCTCTAAAAGTAAATATACATTACACCCTACTCGATTGAGGTTAGTATTTGGTATCATCGGTTCCGTACTCGCCGGGTTTTGGCCCGATTTTTAAAGGTGTGTGCCAAAAATATGATTTCCACATTCAACGGCAATGCAGATGTGCCATTTCACTCATTTAAACGGGGACAGCGCAGTACTTTCCTGGATTACGTTTTTAAGGGTTAACGCTGCAAATTGAATACACATCGTTTTTTTTTTTAATAACATTTCGTTGGTATTGTCTGAACATTATATCGCATTATTAATATAATTTACATAATTGAATATATTTTTAGTTATTTATAGTGACATGGTATTATGTAATTATAAATTGACAGTGACAATTCAGTTGCATTGAACAACAAGAATAGATCATTAAATACAAAGAATGTTCATTTCTTTCTAATATGTAAATTCTGTTATCATGAAAATTGTACCATTTTTTTCTTTTTATCTAACATTATCTTAAGAAGTGTTTAAGCATGTGTGAATGCTTGTGCATTATAATACTCATGAAGTCTCTTTGAAAATGCGACTCAGTCGTCGTCTACAAATTATAATGGCATTCCTTTAATTATTTAATTTCCCTTTTGTTCCCGACGGTGGCAAAGTCGTACGTATTAATTTTAGATAAAGATTTATGTTTACTTATTTCTTCCGGCGAAAGCTGTAAAGCTCATCAGATATAAACAGATTCAACAGATATACATACATATATTATTTATTTTGGGCCTAATATAATAAACATTCGTGTAATTACTGGGATTATAATATGATATTTAACAAATAAGTTATGTCCCCTAAACTGTTAAGATAATTTTATTTCTTACAAAGTTACCTACTGTACTGCATTTCATTAATCTTTTTATTTTATTCTCCTGCATGCAGACGGCAGCCCTTAACCAACACACTAGTGTAGTGAATGATATATACTTCGATGCTGTTCTACGGGTAAACGGGGATTAACGTTGTCATGTGTATATACCGTTTCCTTATTTCTTTAATAATTGAAGTTTATTATGTACTTATTGTACAATAAATGAAAGAAAATAAAATGAAAAAAATAAGTATTTCCAGATAGTAACTCTTCTCAATTAATATTTATAGTAAAGTTACGTACCAACATAATTAGAATGGTATTAGGGACCTAACTATTTCCTACAGATTATAATGTAAAAGGTTCAAAGCTCATTGAACGCTCATTAGAGTGTCATGACTGAGTGCAGGTGCCTGATGTGGCAAACCATTTCATAAAATAAACGTATTTCGTGAAATGTTCATATGTTACGAAATGGTCTGGCTCTTTATACCTATGTGGCTTAGAATCTAATCAATCAATCGGTTAAACGCACTACTAATCACGATATGGTCCAACAACTGTGCTCCCACCGTAAAACAGTTACAAACATACTTCAATACCGACCTACTAATATGGAAACTAACACAGCATAAGTTAAACACTTCCACGAGGAAGAGTACATATGCCTATTACGATATTAAAATAGTCACGGGAACAAAGTGGTAAGGAACTGCTCAATACCAAGAAAGATCACATAAACTTAAGTAGACACCGTACCGTTGAGGATGGCCAAAGATAAAGAAGAACAAGATAGCAAAAATAAGTGTCATCTTAAAACTGTACCTTCTCTATAAGGAACGAAAACTTAAGTGTATGTGTTGTGCGAACATCCGCTGACTACAAGTAATTAATAAATAAATAAATTATTATTATTATTAATTAATATTAAGCTAGAAAATAAAAGAAAAGCAATTTTTTTAGTTAAAAATTTAATTATTTACTTATATATTATCAAGAATGGGAACAGGAAACTAGATAAACCATTTTAATACCTCACTCTCAATGATGTTGTAATGCCATCACTTTTATGTTATCTACAATGTACGTATGTAATACTCGGTTATATTATTATTGAATATTGATATTAGGCTTCTGGTGTTACACATGTGCTGATATTTAGATGCCTTAGATCGGGTCCATACATTATGTACTATCATGTGTAAATGTGTTTCGAAGAAACAAAAATGTAATTGTCTATGAGCTTTGATTTGAGTATTTCACTGAAGTTTTTTTGCAAGGTTTAATTATATTACATCGATGACTTCACATAATTTATGGCCTGCTGTGCACCTTTTACCAACATATGTACTTATTTACATACTTAAGTTCCTGATTAAATCTTACGGTCTGTAGAATATAGGTCGAAGGCAGAAAGAATTAAATGTCAAACGGATATTAAGGTCTTTGTAGTACTTATATAATAATCTATACTAATACATATAATAAAGCTGATGAGTGTTTTTGTTTGTTTATTAAAACGGGATAATTTCTAGAACTGTCTGTCGAATTCGAAAAATTCTTTTTGTATTGTATAGAATATTAATTGAGTAATATAAATATAGTATGTACGTGATTAAACATTACTCTAAAGCACTGAAGATGTGAAGAGCCGCTAATCAGTCTCTCAGAGTGTTGTTTTCATCATAGATGCAGGTAGAACTTACGTGGTACGTCTAGTAATCAATAATAACAAACTATACAATCAATAACAATGATTTGTTTCAACCTCCGAACTTGATACTACAAGATGTCGAATAAACACATTATTGATATGATTAGTAAGACACAAGCATGCTGAGAATGGTCTAGCCCTGGCCCCGGGATATAACACTTTTTATATTATATTTTTAAATTATGAATTTAATTTTAAAGGTCTCAAAATATTCTAGAATAAGCGTTTACCGAGTCCTACTGCTACTGTTAGTCGATGTTAATTTAATCATATCCATTTTATAATAAATGGATACAAAGTGGTTATAATTGAAATTTTGTAAGAAGAGCAGAAGTAAAATACAAACGAATAGTTTATCTTCTTAATTGGTTTAAATGCGATGACGACTGATTATGCAATAATGCATTCAGAAAGTGTGTAGTCTGATATAAAGATCCATAAGTGTAAGTAGAGACTTGGCTTTGATACGATACTTAAAGGATTATGCACACGACCTTACAGCGAGCGGCTTAATGTTACGTATATTCTAACGCTAACCACAGTAAGTATCCTACTATACTAGTACATAGATCTATAATACTGCACGGCGATACCTATCGCAGTATAACACTTTTCTATTATGCGTACTAGAGGTGGTAATAAACTTCAAGTCCGTCGCGATATGATAATTCTTATCGTATGACCAAGTTTTTTGAACCGTCTAGGGTTGTTAAATATGACCTATCTTTTTTTTTTGATATTATGTATTACGATGCTTTTAATTATTGTATAAATTTTTGAAATTGAGTGTTTCTCAACTCGACTATAGACACGAGATTTTAATAAGTTATTTTGTAAAAAGTTTATATAAATATAGTTTTAAGGTAAACAAACAATAGTTTCCTTATTTGAAAGATCGCGTGACAGCCCTGCTGTACTGGTGGGTGCACAACGCGGAGCGGCGCGTTGGTAAACAGTTGGCATCGGTCCGTGTCGCGATCACGTCGCGCGTCCCTCGGAGCGGTAATTATACGAGGCGCGTTCATAGTTTTGGTGTCCATCACTGTCGATGTGTAAAGTTCGTTGTGTATCAGCAGTCGCAACACGCGACCACAATACGCAGGAACTGTGCGGTTTGCTCCCAATGGACGACCGTACATACCATTGTGCTTGTTTGTGGAATCATTATGTGCTTTTGTCAAATATTATTCAGTGACCATTTCTGTAACTTATACGGTGTACTATTTTACACTATATTTTTTAAGTAAACGTGAATGTTGAGTGCTAGAAAATTTACTGTTAAAAACCTTCAGTTTAATAACCCAAATAAACAAGTTTATATAACTTACATAACAGAGATAAGGTTTTAAAATTAGTGGTGTAGGTTTCGAAAGCTTACGTCGCTCGTTGTCGTATCGAATCATCTCGCGAATCGTACGAAACGAAACTTCTTTGCCGTATAAATCTTAAACTTTCTTAAATTATAAGGTCTTCCGATAACACTGGCAGTGGCTCTGTAGAGCAATATTCTGTAATAATTCAATTCATCACTCAGTATATTGATTGCCGAACGATATTGTTTATCGTAGGGCCCAGGCATCATATCACACGTCGGTGGGTCGCTACCGTGTAACAGGAGCCTAAATATAGCTGCCCCAGAGCATGGCAGCCGCACCAGTCACCTTTTAATATGACACTTATATATGTACATAAACACATGTACATAAACGTTAGATGTTTGGTTAATTAGCGTGTCAACGTTTTAAGATTAATAATAGTATTTTGTCCTCTGAAGTTCACTTAGTCATCTGTTCGGCATAAACAAATTTGAGTCTGAGTAAGAATTGAGCTTGGAAACAATCTAAGTAGGATAGACAAGCTGTCGTATATTTTATTAGAGAAATATGCCGTAACCTTCCTTGCTTTGTCATTGGTATTCTTACTGAGTTTAAGCATTGTTTCCATTTAGCGTTTTAACTTTAGTAATTTCATCATAAGCAATTATGAAAATATACTTTCATTTTAATGTTTTACACACTTTTATATGTATAACACATACTTTTATAAGTCCTGATTGGAGTTTATTGCCGTTAATAATTCTTAACTGCATCTGCAGTTTGGTTATTGCAACATTTAAAAATGGATTTGTTCTAGTACAGTTAATCGTGTCAAATATTGAATTTGGTTCGTTAAATCCTATGATCTTCAAGCGTGACTAAGCGGCTAATACTACGTGCTTCAAGTGCTGCCAATGAATAAAGTTTTCGATACACACGAACGAGTTTTGCTATTGAACATTTTTTAAATTGTGTTTGTGTCTTGGTGTTCAAATAGTACTTACTCAAAAATATAAACTTTCGGTTTCTTTTGATAGAATTCAAACACAGTTAGGCTGCAAATATAAATTATTCGTAAAAAAGTTAAGGAATGGCATCTGCCAGGCCGGGTGTTTTAAAATCACACTCGCATATGTCGTAGCACAGCCGTAACAACGTCTTGCGGGACCCGCATCCCGCTACCTGCCTAAAAACACATTGTTCCGTTGTCCGTACCCCACTAGCCAAGGTAATAATGGACCTGCTTACCCTATTTTATTCTATGAATAACAATGACTAGTTCTTTTGTTCTCAAGTACCCACGCCATCGTACTTGCACTTGACTAATAGTATGTTTAGTTTTACTTCCATTGCCCCTCTATTTTTAGCGTTTCGTACTACCTCACTCGTATGCTTAATAAGCAACTCCTTTTATGTAATCAACGCAATTTTAAAGTGCAAATCAAGCGGATGATGTTGTTATGCGGTTGCAAGAGTCTTGCAAACATTGACAGAATATAAAATTTGTTCACCTTTACGATACAGGTAAACAATTCATAATAGCTGTTAAGCTCCGTTATTTGTCACTCGCACCACGTCTTTCACCTGCACCGTACATTGATGTAGAATGCGAAGAGAATCCGTATCGGGTCCGACCATGTAGTAAGGAATTTTAAGAGCTGTTTTCCTAATACAAGTATGTCGGGGATACACAAAATATTGTAATTCAATAACAACAGGTCCTATTTAAGAAGATAATACCAGCCACATAGCCACATACGAATACTACTTATGTTTGTATACAGAAGATCAAAGCAATGGCATGCAGCACACTAAATTCTCTGAAGATCAACGCAATAATAGTGCCTCAATGTAGTAGTTTTTACATGACAGTGAACGAGTTCCTATAAATCGCAGCCCTAGTCTCTGACGACAGATAAGTGCGTGCTTATCGTCACTGAACCGAATTCCTCGAGCAGCCGATAACATGCCGTGAGAACACGCATTTAGGGATAATACGTAACGTTTAGGGAGCTCAAGGAACATATCAGTTACACATAATGTAAAAGTTTAGTAATTTATTCGTGATTAGTTCTGTCAAAGAATTTATATCTGCACTTAATTAATTACTTTAGCTTGTTATACAAGAAAACCATACAAAAATGATTTACCTTTGTAATTATATAGCGTATGGTTAATGTAAAGGGAACATTGCTTTCACTTTGGCAGCATGCTTGTCGTACTGTGTGAAGCAAAGGTTTAGTAGGTTGCTCAAACTATAGTAATCATGGCAAATAAGTTTACTTAATTATTATTCTCTTTATTCACATTAATAAACATACAAATTACATTTTTAAATGTAAAATAAAAACAAAATATAAAAAATAGTGTCCCACCGGTATCGGGTACAGGGACCAAGCTACCGGTGGTTAGGGCTCCAGAGACAGGAACCTCCTCACAATACGTGCCGTATCAAGAAGGACTGCCTTCTGCATTAGGCCCTTAACCCTTGCTCTATTATTATTATTATTATTATTTTTAAGACAATATTGACAATATTGTATTAGAATAATTCCAGCATCGCGGGGGACCTAACAAACATTCAAATAACAGACCCAAAGACATGGAACAACAATTTAAGGATTACACAAATAAACTGCGCCATCCGTTCAGTCAAACACTTAACACGGAAAACATCAAATTAATCCTTCACTTTAAGCCAATCAAAGTAAGGTATTCATTGAAATTACTGCTTAGATAACTGTCATAATAAATCTTTTCATGCAACGGAGCTTATTGTAAAATTTTGCATCGTGCATTTATTATACTAAGTAGCCAGTTAGCAGATACGATCGCGGTCATTCCCCCAAAGTTCCGGCACCTGTCTGATGGTCACCGGATATTGACGCACTCAAGCCAGCACAGCCACACATATCTCTCTACCACTAACTAGTCTTGTAAAGGAATTATATTTAATAATAAAGCATTGAAGTTTTCATATATTACGAGGGTTTCAAGCGATTTGCCAGATAAGCCGTAGGACCTGGACTATTTTGACTCAACCTTGATAAATGTTGTTATCATTTAAAACGGGATACGGGATTTTATTGCTAGAAAGTATATTTTTTATGTTCGTAATTGATTTATGATATGAGCAATGAATTGCTTCGAATCGGGAACATATCGAATACGTTGGAAGCTCTTAATAAATATTGGTAGAACCTTTACGCTTAAGTCTATTGACATGAGCGGGGGAAAGCGTTGGTTACTTTATATTCGCTTTCGAATGCGATTGCTACTGAACTTTTAACTGCGTACATGAATGTCGAGTTTTCTAAACGCATTTAAATTTTCGATATGTAATTATTCTGAATTACCAATTCACCATAAGCCATTGTCGTTGTATGGCGTGTTTAACCTTTATAAAGTCGATATTCAGTAGCTTACTACATAGATCTTGTTTTACAACGATTACGCAAGCATGAAATAGTTTAGAACGTGCAGTATCTTATACAAAGTATACGACTGTAGTGATAGTCACGAATTCAATCTTGTTTAAGAACGCTTAGTAATGAGAGTGCATCTTGTAATTACGTGGGAAACATTATAATAATATACCTAAAATTATAATACAGCAAATTATAACAGAGTTTAATAGCATTTTTTTAATCTTGTGACTGTTATATAATGAGCTTTCGCTCTTTTGTGGAAATTACAGTTAAACATTTATTATGAATTACGTACACGATTTTTCTGCGATCTTATTAAATTTAAAGTGCATTACAAAGTGGAGACATCACATGTATTGTATGTTGTTGTACCAGTGTGGATTGTCAAATACGGGACAGCAGTCGCACTTCATGACTACATGTAAAACTTGTCAGACTACTTTGTCATGTGCTACTTTTTAAGTGAAATTCTGTGACTTGCTAAAATCTGTGTACTTAAATGCGAAACTTAAGTGCACAGTACAAAAAAGAAATAAAGTAATTTTAGAAAAAGGATCGCGCAATCTGTACCTAATAAATAACAGAACAGAGTTTTGATCAACTTCTCTATTTTTTTTTCGATATTGAAACCTTAAAAAGTACTATATAATATTTTCTTTTCACTAACAGACTAACTAAAATCATTTCTTAATTCCCCACCATTTGTTCGCCTATCTCGAGATGTCCTATGTCACTTCCTCCATTAAGACGAATTAAAATACACCTGACATGTCGAATTCCACTAAACCGTGCTCTAGGGCATAACAAAGAAACATGACACACATTACTTGAGATAACCTACCCCTCCTTCTAATCCTCGGTCGGGTAGCTATCATATGCATTTTTTGTTTATTAATCTAGCTTTATCTAACATTATCTAACTTAAATTATGGAAAGTATCTGATATCTTACGAGTATACAGGTTAAGTATTGTTAGTTTATTACTTACTATAATGTTATCTAGTGCAATCACATCTTTCGCATGGCTTGTGTGGCACGTCTTAAATTACAAAATGAGAAGGTTTGAAATACTTAACAGTTTTGTATCACATAGATAAATCATTAATGTTGCTACCCTGTCCATTAAAGCAAATATTAATTTCAGTGGTTAATTTCAGTGGTAGAGCCATGCTTAGGCACGAATGGGCCGGCTCGACCTCTGCGATACCACGGCCTCACAGAAAACCGGTTGTGAAGTAACGCTTGCTTTGCATTTCCCCGAATTGAGTGAGGTTTCCGGAGGCCCAATTCCCCGCCCCCTTTTCTCTCCCCTTATCTCCTTTCTCCTTTTTTCCATCTCCTCATCCCTCTCTTCTTTCCGCTCCCTGCGTCCCCTATCCCTCATCACCCTCAAAGGCGGGCAGCGCACTCGCGACTCTTGAGTTGCAAGTGTCCATGGATGGCGGTGTCACTTACCATCAGGTGACCCGTCTGTTCGTCTGTCCCCCTATAGTATAAAAAAAAAAAGAAAAGGTACGAATATATGTAACACAGATAAAATTTATAAATTTACCAATTACTGCAAATTAACTGCGTAAATTAACACTAAGATCTCTTTCTGAATCAAAACAGTAAAAAGTGTTCTCTAATCATCAATATATTTAAGAAAAAAAGGTTCTTTCTCATCAGTATTTCAATTAATGACGTTCAGGTATTCAAATATTAGTATTATTGAAATTACAAATGTATAATTAAAATACATTACGCATTAAGTGAGTTCATGGATGCTTTTTATACTGGTTTTTTTTTTTCATAAAAGCTGAAACCTAGCCTGTTCTTTCTTCTTATACACATACACACATACGTAAAAACAATTACAGCGTACATTATACGTCTTGAAATGATTACTTTTAGGTACAATTGGTATTATAACATTAAAATATGTGATAATGGACAGGACAAATCGCATATTTCAAACAAGTTTGTTTTAAATATGCGATTAGTCCAAGTTAGGTTAATTTTGATAAATATGTTGTTTATGTTGTGTACAATATCAATTATATTATAATACTATACACACGCTGCGTTGGTTATTAAAACAGTACCAATAACACTTCATTGTTGCTTGCTTCTCATATTGATAAAAAAGAAAGGATTTTTTTTACATTAGGTAAGGACGTCCACTGTTGGACATAGGCCGTATGTAATGCATTAACATATAAATAAATAATATCCTTTTCCTCTGTAAGTATGAGAAAAAATAACTCACCATCAACGTACGACATTATTTTATGTTAAACATCCATGTCACAAGGTTATGGAACCAGCACCCAGAGATTACGGGTTCCTAGAGATGTTAAATAAAAACTGAACTGTAAAGGGGACTTGTGTTTACTTATTACTACTGCAATAGCTTTTCTAAATAATTTTTATTTATTTATATATATTATATAATATAACAACTACTATTCATATCGTCACTTTCGTCGACGTCATAATGAGACTTTATTTAAACATTTACAGTATTCAATTTGTTGCATCTGTTGTCAGTACTTTGTGTTATACTTTCTTGATTGTAGATTGAAGTAATTCAATATAATTACACATAGCATTCGAGTGTATATTATCACTTCATATACTATTGACATGGAGTTAAGGCCGTCGAAAATAACGATGCCTAGACCTATACAAATGTTGTAATATATTTGTAAAGGCAGTTATATTTCCATCGATTCCGAGAGCACAGACGATCGGGATCAACTGGCGTCCGTCCAAACATCAGTTTATAGCTGATACTGTTTACTAAAGCGTCACCTAAATAAGTTCTTAACAACACGGCTTGTGCTATTGCTTTACAAGCTTTTATCTGAGCCGATACGCGTCGTTCGTTTGCACCGGATGCGGAAACGTTAACTGCAATCACACTAGAAATGGTATTCGACAAATTTGGGAGCACAGAGAATAGATCAATTTGTGTTGTCGCAGAATTTACTTTTTCTTTCATTTATGGTTTATGTATTCTTGTAAAAGTGACATTTATTAAGAACTTGCAAGCTTTGTTCCTGGACTTAGGTCTTGTAGTTTAGATATATCAAAATTGTTTTTCGCATTATAAATTAGGAATATATTTAATTCGAAAAAATATGGCCTTCCATAGTATTCAGATTATATGGCAAATATTATAATCAAATGCGCAGCAAAATATAAACACCAAAGAGGCGAATGTTTATGTTTAATGTTCCCTTATAGAAAAAAGGATGATCTCATTATAATATGTATGCCAGTATGACACACACATACATATGGATAAATGAAAATATGTGTAATGTAACGGTAACGCGTTGCCGGCTTGTGTTCGGCGTGCGTGCTTAATCTCTTTCATTGAGCATTTGTAAGGCGGCTGCAATCTTTTACCCCACTACCCTGATTGACTCGTGTAACTATTTATGTTCTGTTTAAACAAGGTTTTTATCAATATGTTGTGGTGTTAATTAAATAATGCAAGCAAGAAATTATTTCCTAATTTCTTTTAATTACTTACAGAACAATTAGGGTGATAAAAATGTCTTAGTATTCAAATATGATATAGGTTTAATTTTCGTCTTTGTAAGTCTTTTGTTTCACCAGAATCTGAATACCTCATCAGGGTTTTTCCTATTCCAAATATTTATGAGAAAAGTATCAGTTTCCTTTACTTTTACGCAATCAGTTATTGCTCGCCGCCCGCTTTATTGATCCAGTATACGTCATCCTTATTTTAAACACTAAAATAATTGCTATAACTCGAATCAAATGGATTTATAATTTGACATTTAATTTTCCTTGCGATTAAAATTATATACACACATAGGTTCATAGCTATTTGGCAACAATACTTATTTATTAATAACAAGTCGATGTGAGTAAATAAAATCCAATACATATAAAATTGCAAATAATGAAAAAAGAATTATAGTTTCAGTATGCAGTATAGTGTAGTATGTAGTATACATACACATATATGGTACAATACTATAATTAGAAATAAAACGAAATAGTCGTACTTTTTTGTATGTTAATTTTTGGTTATTAGCGTGTAATTGATTTTCATTTGTAAGTGACTTACAAATTGTTTTCTTTTTTGGACTGTCATTGAATATAGAAGGGCTTAGTGTGGGTTGCGCAAGTGTTGCCGCTGCCAAGTTCACACCCACTACCGCCCAAACGAATCCTACGCATTATCAGTACCTCGGCGTTCCATCCATTAAGACTTGTAAACTGTACGATACGTGCAACAAATGTAGGGCAAATAAATGTATTCGCTTGTGTAGCGAAGATGTCATATATATTACTAAAGCTTTGCTCGTTTAAATTATTTTTTTCAGCTTTTAAACCCCCCCCTGTATTGAAGCGAATACGACAAAAATAATTATTCAAATCGGTCATTATCAAGTTTTAGTGAGACAGTTTTTATTTAATATTAGGTACTATTTTTTTATAATTATAAAGAGATAGAAAAGATGTCAAAACAAAATCAGAAAAACAACACTGCATAATGACATTGATTTCTATCCAACTAGCAAACTAAGCAAATTATACATAAATTGCTAAGTACTCGTATTAAATTTGGCAATTTATGTATGAAATACTCGTATTTGTCACTTTTTTAGAGACTCAATCCACGAATTCGTTCGAAAAAAAAATCCTATTTTACCCGAATCTGATCTACTAATTCAGCGCAATCTTTCACGTTCTTTTTCATTTACACTATTAAATTCGGTTAGTAATTCCATATATTTAAAAGAAAAGAAACCTATACTACTCCAAAAGTAAAAATCCCCACATAATATAGAATATCCGTCTAAGTCTATCCGTGCGTACGTGCTCAGTACTTTAGAACCTAGGCTCACCGTCTATTTTGATGATTTTTCTGATGATGTTCTGATGTTTTAATTTCAGTTTCTGCAAACTATGTTCTTTATGAAAATATAATTGCATTCTTCTAAGCAATTGCTGTGGTGATCAACTGTTGTGTAATATTTTGTCGTTATCAGGTAGTGTGATTTTGACAGTCTTTAATAAGCTCCAAGAATTTTGTTTTAGCAAAATGTTTGCTAAAGACTAATTGTGCTGCTATGGAATTACTATATTTTGTTTTTAATTTCACGAAATCAGTATCATAGTAGTAATAAATGCTGTAATGTTTGTTGATCTACTCTATCTCATATGTAACTGGAATAAGCTCATGTGTTCGTGAACTAATATGAGATATATTACATTGTTATACCAAGACCATCATGTAAACTACTAACATACCATCACTTTAAACTGTCGCCATGGGAAAATATGTTTTTTAACTTGCATCTTCATCGGGGAATTAAAATAAATGCAGCTGGCTATGCCCCGCCAGTAGGTAAACTTTAAAAACCTGCTGCTACAACATAGACCGGCTTTGCAACATAAGAAACTATTGATCTTCTTTAATTGTCATTTTAAACAAGACTCGTTGAATGTCGACGGTAGAGAGGAGCTCATTGAAGCGTTACCTACCTTGAAGAGTAAAGTTAGCTATGTTGTTTAAAAAATGGAACCAATGAGCAAATAATAGGTTCGAGGTTGTCATTCAAGACGAAATTACCTTAAAGAAACAGTTCGTTGCGTCGTAAATATTAAGAAATAATTACTGGTGATTCTGAAACAAAGGTGTTGCACTCAAAATTTAATAGTGAATTTTATTAAAGTCGTATAAGACCAAAAAAGTAACAATAGCGTTGAGTTCTACCTAACCCAAACAAACGACACAGTGATTCTATGAGATTTTCCTAAAGAATAATAATCCTGACTAGGTCAGGTCAAAATTCTGAAATACACATTTTTCCTCTGTAAATACTTATATGACGTTTTACAATTACATGATGAAAAGTGACGTAAAAGGTTTTTAATAAATAACGACATTCTTTCTCAATGAGATAAGTGTCTTGTTACGTAAAAAGATGCTCCTACGTATACCTGTTAGGTATGTATGTGTAGCTTCGTCCTCATAACTGTTTCATTTATTGCATATTATACGAATATTACCGAAATTATTTTCAGATTTATTCTAGTATAGAACTATAAACTTAGGCTGACGTATTCCGGTAACTTTCCATAACATGTCTATACAATAATTTGTTCTCGAAAGTAACCGGAATTATTTAAAACGTTAATGTATTTGTCCTGACCGATGAAATATCTGCCAACGGTTTGTTACAGTCATTTTTTGTACAGTAGTGATTGTTACACAACGAATATTATATATGTATATAAGTTATACATATAATGACATAATTAGTCGTCCAGTACTAGTGTGTGTTTATCTGTTTATTAGTTAGTTGTAAGCAATTAGTAGTCTTAAACAAGTTTACCAGAATATATACCAATCCTACCAATATTTTTGTGGATGATACTTGCAGACGAGTCATTTCATTACGTACATCTAGTGAATAAATGCTTTCCGATTCGCATATCTCTAATTTTTTACTGTAATGTATTTTTTTATTGGATTAAGTACACCCACTCTCCTATTTCTGTAAGTCCTGTACTGAAGAATCAACGGCAGTGAGCAAGCGAGCTATGAAAACGTCAAAAGCTCTTCGCTGCGAAACTAAGAGGGTTTTGAAATGCTACGAATTTATTCAGAAATGAATATTACTGTTTTTAACAGAAATTATAAAACTGGCATACGTAGACGTAAAGATACTCCAAAAGTAGTGGAATCTGGTGTTGTAACTAGTAATTAGATAATTAACAACTATGACGACATTATACGTGGGTCACACTGAAAGTTTTTAGAATAGGCGAATAAGAAAAGCAGCGGATAAAACATTAAATTTCAAATAATTAAATTATTTAAATTTCGAATAAAAAACTCTTTGGGAATCTATAGATGTGATATGTATTGAATTCATATCATTCGTTTTTATAAATTGACGGCGATAAAAAAGTGTGTTTTGCATCGAAACGATTTCATTAGAGAAAATTTCGCTCAATGGTTTATTACGACTTTCGTTGCGGTCTTGTTCAACAACAATATTACGATAGACTTCAATTGGCATTTTATTACAAAGTCCCATCTTGTGCCACTGTTTACAACTGGTTTAATGAGTTTGAACGTGGTCGAAGCAAACTCACCGATGATTCTCGAGAAGGAAATCCGTCTACGGCGACCACTGAAGATAACGTGAGTACTGTGCGGCTAATGATA
Source organism: Tyria jacobaeae (assembly GCA_947561695.1). Classification (NCBI taxonomy): domain Eukaryota; kingdom Metazoa; phylum Arthropoda; class Insecta; order Lepidoptera; family Erebidae; genus Tyria; species Tyria jacobaeae. The sequence goes on along the minus strand of OX387208.1, from coordinate 7,624,320 downwards.
GAAGGCATCTTTAAGCGTGGGTATGAGTCAAGTACAAAAAAGTCTTACATGAACATTTAGGCGTAAGCTTTGTACTAGATGGATTTCTCGTAATTTGACGAAAGATTTATAACGCCGTGGTTTGGATTGGTGTCGCACAATACACAAAATGCTGTATATGACATCGTCATAGGTGATGAAGGTGGGATGTATTGTTATGAATCCGAAACCGGAAGACAATTTGCTCAATGGATAATTCCATTGCAAGATTTTGCGATAAAAGTAAAGACGGCCAGATGTCTGTCTGTCAAAAAGATGATTGCCTCATTCATTGGACGGGCTGGTCATTTCTCAGATTACTTTGTCAGTCATTATTATTATATATTTTTTTTAAAAGAATACTAGCAACGTGGGTCACACACATTACTAATATTCTTGTTAACCCCCCCCCCCCCCCCCCCCCCCCCAGCTAAGCTAAATGCTTGTGTTAGGGGTGGGTTTATGACTGTAGTGTACTGGGTGGGGTTTGAACCCGTAACCACTTGATCGCAAGCTCGAGGCCTCAGTCATCACGCAACCGCCGCTTACCAGTTGTCTTGAAAAATGTTAGACAGCAGTGTCCAAGAAGCAGCATCCTCCTTCATTACGACCACGCTCCATCTCACTCCGCCAGACGGATTATCGAATATTTGTCTATCGAAAGTGTGGAGTTAGTGAGTCATTCTTCTTACCAACCTGGCACCTTGTGACTTTTATTTATTTTCAAAAATAAAAGGTATACTTAGAGGAATTGGTTTTATGAACCCCGAAGATGCCGTGGCTGCATTTGTAAAAGGCGTAGAAGAGATCCATATAGAAGACTGGGCTCATTGCTTCAGTCAATGGTTCCATCGCATGCAACGGTGCTTCGAAAGGAACGGAGACTACTTCGAAAAGCAATAAAAATATTAATAGGCTACTTTATCATTCCGTTTTTTATTTTCATAAAACTTTCAGTGTTTTATCGTTAAGTATTAGTTGTAGGGAATTGTAAAGGTCTCCGTAAATATGCCCTGGAATTCCAACCCGTCTCTATTTACCCGTTCTCGTCTAGCGAGCTTAACATAATTACACAAGTGCGTTGGTACAACTCACCCTTTCAAGTTCGTTGAGCCTGCTACCTCCCTTACATTTTGTCTTCTTTACCTGCTGTTTCTCGTGAGAGTAAAAGTGATTTACAATTTTAACAGGTTTCTTAAGTTGATTTTTAAGTGGCTACATTTGTTTGACTTTCACTTTCGATTTTATCAAAACATATAAGCTATCATTTATCGATCAGGTTAACTTAATTTAAATTTATTTGCTTATATTTGTATCGCTCGAGTTGTTTTTTTTACGTTGGTTATATTTTAGCTTCATATCTGCTCTATGTACGAAGTCTCTAACAAAATTGTTGTTTGTTTCTTGTTAATTAGACTTATTATATTTTGACCTCGATTTGTGGATTATGTGAAGGGTCGTCACTTCGATACTCTTTTCATGGTGTTGATTTTTAGAGCAAGTTTGAATTTCAAATAGTAAATAAACGGTAAGCGGCAAAGGCCAAACGTGCGCGTGCGTCGCTCTGGCTTGTTTTGTCTTGGGCCTCGCATCGCACGTCGTACGCGCCGCCGGTCAGACGTCAGTACGTTACTATCTGTGAATGAAGATAGACACGCGTTGCTCTGTTTAACTTTATATTTACGTTAAAGTAATAATGTTAAACAATTTCGTGTGTATGTGCAATAAGCCTTAAAGCCCACTAATTCGAACAATCGGATCCCTAGGTAGTTAGTGTTGTGCACGTTGTTGGTCAGTGATTGTGACGTGTTTATTTCTGTTTAAATCTATTTGTGTTGGGATGTTCCTGCAGTACTAAACGGTATCATCATTTATTTCTGAGTTTTAAGAATTTCAGTAGGTAGATATTAGTAGTATCTTTGTTATTTCGTGTCGTTAGGATTTGTAATCAAAAGGTTCGTAGGTAACGCACTGAATAGACTAGTGGTAAATATGGACATTACAATATTTAGGTCAAGCATTAATGTGAAGGTAAGAGAAGTCTATAGAAACTTTTTGTGCTACACTAATGCACTTTAAACATATAATACAAAATTTATTAGGTATGTGGTTCAAACTAATAAATGTTTAAATACATATTTACTATAATAAATGTTCTCTTAAGAAATAAAAGAAAATAAAGATATATTGTGAAATGTTTATACCATACCACAATTTAAATCCTATTCATACTATACGAACACGTGTCTCACTAACAATAAATAAACTCTCTCTACAATATACAAAATAAACATTACTTCAAAAACTGTAAGCCATCGAATCATTAGCAGTGAATAGTGAGCGGTGTTAAGCACAATGACGCCATTATATTGAGCTGTACTACATAATGAGCTAGATTAATAAGTCAGTTGTGGGTTCACTGGTCGTACGCCGCTCTACTTACACCAATCGCCATATCCGTCGCAAATCGACCGTTTCCTCCGACCATCTTCACGTTAACTCGCTATTATAAACATGATTTATACCTGACCTATCATTAGTTAACATGTCAACGATTGTCGCCAACGGATACACTTTATTTGCTCCGACTGCTATTTATAAACAACATTGTAAGGATGAAGGCTTAAGCCATCTTTAAGAAGATGAATAGTTATTTTCTGCCCATTCGCTGAGGATATACCAAGACTTTTAAGGGTATAAAATGTAAACTTCGAATCACTTGAGATACCAAACTAAAAGTTTATTTTTATGATTGCCAAGGAAATCGTATAAATATAAGTACATATTTATATATGCACATAGTTTGCGTGTTAAATAATAACAATGTGTGTGTTTCTAATACGAATATGAATGAGGTACGAACGTAAAACTAAGGTCACTTGGTCAGAGCCCTGGCACACTTTATCTTAGAAAAATCTCGTGCTCTACGGAAAATGTTGGCCTCATGCCAGCCCTCGCCCTAACACACATTTTCATTACTAAGTCAACTTTAGCGTGATTAGTTACACCGTTTTTTATTTCCTGCAAACATTGTTTTGTGTATGGCATAGATGAGATTGTAATTTACTAAACAAAGTTCTGAAAACAGACTCAAATAACTCTGTAATCTTTAGTAATTCTGGCTTTAAAATTAAAATTTGCGCTAATAAACTCGAAGCTTTAAATTTCCGATTACGCATTGTATAAAAGGTAATAATAGTATTAAATATGTGGTATCGGGGGGCCTAGCACTTTGATACTACCTCCAGAACTAATCTGAATACGTGCGACAAATTTATGTAACGTACAAAATGATAACATGATATTTTAACACAACCTGAATACTCTTGAAAGTTCACTGATTCTGCAATTTTCTCCCAAGCAACTCAATTGATGTTAGCAACTGAGGTCCCACGTAAAACTTTCCTTTAAACAATGGGTCGTTGCAGATTTCACTGTTTTTGTCAATGCGTCAACTGAGCAGAATCCTATATTAATTGTAATCAGAGTTATATACGTAACAGCCTCTTCCTCGACTCAGGTTTTACATTTGTTTCACTAATAATTACATAAAGAGTAGAACTCCCACACGTTTGCCGGATTGCGTTTATGTAAACAATATTACTATGTTTTTGCTTTTGGAATCATGTTCGGATTCCTGTGTAAACAATCCTGTTATGAATATTCTGAATTAAAGAAAAAGTAATTTATTAATCGCATTTAGCAATTTATAACTTATAAATCTTATAAGTATTATATTCAAACAGTAATGATTTATTGATGAATGATTCGAGGATATGTTAATCAAGTATACATGTGTTTGTGCATTTGTGGTAATTCTTCTTACAATTTGCCAATAACCTGGAAAAAGCATGGTGAAATCGAGTACAGTTTTTGATTTTGTAGTTTATTAACGTAGCATGATAAACTGTGTAGAGTACTTTTTTAAAATGTGTAAATTGTAAAAGGCTTTCACGTTCCTGTGTAAACAAACCATATGTAAGGTACCCCATGCCGAGTTCATTATAAATTATACTGTTATAATTCTTCTTATAATAAAATGTTTACTTATGTCAGTGCATAGACGAACGGGGACTTATGCTAAAGTATTTTTAGACGACAGTTACGACTGTTTTGTTCCAAACGAGAGTATTAAAAGTTACGACTTAACACTGAAACACCAGTGCGACTCACAGGGATATGTGAATAGGTCCACGGCGCCACAAAGATGTTTTCTTTTGTTCGTCTGCCATTCATTAGCCGAATGTGGAATGGTTGGTCCCCATTCTTCGGGAGTGCGTTGAACCTACTGTCATGTTTCCTGCACCTCCGTATGTAACGTGTTTTACGGGTTAACACAAGTTTTGGTACCTCCCAAGTGTTGCAATCGTTTACTACACGCATTGTACATACAACCTATTTTATGTTAATGAAGTCTATATTTTTTTAAATCTCGCGAACTGTTTTTGTGATAGCACGATGATCAGTTTTGTCGAGAGACAATTTGAAACTTACCTTAAACCTTCCTCAATGTTAAGAAAATAGAGAGTTTGTGTAGTGTAGTATTGTATTTTTTTTATGAATTTCACTGACTTAGGTACGTCATAATTATTAATGCTTTTCTAAATATATTCCGTAGGGAATACTAATAGTAGTACTTGTTTACTATTACCCACGAATTCCTTTTAATGTGCTATGATTTTCTTTAATGTAATTAAATATATGTAATTGGATTCAATTTGTTTGTAAGCTCAAGATAGTGTGATTTGAATATAACGAATATATTGTGTTTAGAAATATACTGATTTTAGTAAAGGCAACAAAAATTCATATAACATAAGGCAACTTGTTAATATTGATAAACTATGCTCTATTTAGTTCTACTACATACTCCTTGCAAAATCACCACGTGCACAATAAAATAATAAAAGTGGTGTTTTATGCATTTATGTAGATCGCGAGAGTGGTTAGTCATTGTATCCTTACGATTACAGAGTCCTTCACGATAGCGAATGATAAGTAACGACAATGTGAAATAAACAGTGTTATCTTGAAAGGTGTGTCAGTAACTCGTAACGTTGTTAAACTGCAAAAATCTACCAATTTATTCAAGAACTCTTATAAAACATTGACATAATTTTAATATCATGGGAATAAAATAATGAATAAATTAAACAATTTAAAAACTACACAGTGCAAAAAGTGTTTACAAATAAGTGAAATTAATAAATGTTAGAGGAACTACGTACTAACGTGCTAAAGTTAACATATTGTGACGTGGTTCGGGACATGAATGATAATGAGTACAGAACGGCGCCTTTCTCGGAGTTTCCACTCTTGCTTAAAGGGCTCGTCCACAGAGGAAGCAGCCGATGAGGAAGAAAGCTGCTACCACTCTCTCGGAGGGAGACACTCGTTTAGTAGACAACCACAAGTCTACGTGGAAGACTTGTCGAATGTCTCCTTAGCCGAATTTGAATCAACCCACGATGAAAATAATGGTTAGTATGAAACATATATAAAACATTATATATATTATTAACTCATTCACTGCCTATTCGCTATCAAGTAGCAAGGGTATTAAGTATAAACCATGTATTTTTCAAGGTTACTTAAGTTTCTTTATAAACTTTTAACATATGTATAACTAGAACATATAAGCGTAATGTATGCAAGTATTGATTTTTCATCTTCCGCTTAAACCACACGTTTAAAAAGTAATTAACATTTACAAAATTTAGGAGTTCATTAGCAAACGTGTTTTATAAAACAAATTTATAGTATTGGTTGTGACACTAAAACTTCTTTATCGATGTTATTATTTCAGCCATCTTCTGATCAGTGTTTTAGGTTATCAAACAAATGATTATAAATATATAACATCCATTTTTTTTTTAAAGATGACTCCCGCACTAGTATTAATTCCTGTGTCGCGGGGGACTTTACAAACAAACACTCAAACAACCGACACAAAGAACACCTAGACTCAGAACAACAATTTGAGGATTACACAAAGTGTTGTCCCGTGCGGGCGCGGTAGTGTAGTGGCGAAGTGACCACTTAAACCGCTACGCCATCCGTGCACTCTTTATTAATTATGGAGTCCCCTTTCATTTATCTTTATTATATTTTATATCACTCTTAAGACTACACAAATGTCACGTCGCATGTCGAAGCACAGGCATCTAGGCTCTACAGCGTTTGACAAGAAACATCATACGTTATGTACACTACATACACTCGAAAAGTGACATAGTAGTTAGAGAAGTAACATTGTGCATGCTATACTATACAGCTACATGCTATAATACATATTATGATTTTATGAAAGTAGTTTTACTTCTTTACTGTCCACGGTAACGGTTACATCTTGTTCATAAGAGAGCTGTAGTACAATTTTTCTTGCCATTTTCATTTCAACCGTCATTTGTATAAGTTTTAGAACAAAAGGTATTTTTTTTTATTCAAGGTGTACCAACAATTGTTAACATTTAGACTTACACCAAGTTGCATGCGAAAATACAAAATACTACTTTTCAATTACTTCCCTTACATACATACATATGTATGTACTAGTAATATTTATATAGCACTTCTATTGTTAACACGCTCTGAGCAGTACATAGAAAGGCGATTTTCGTTTTCAAACAGATTGCTAGTGCTATTGTATAACTTTAGGGCTTGCTATAATCTACTGTAATTATTTAATTTAATTCATTATTAATGACTATTTAAGAACGACCATTTAGAGTTATGACTAGATGAGTTATGAGTTATGACTAGATCAGAACTCAAATAACCACTTATTATGCAATCATTTCAAACTTAGTTCACTTACTTATGTTTTGAAGTTGAAATTGAAAATGTATTTTCCATCTAGTTTGTCAAAGGTGGTTTAATAAACAGTATAAGTTAATTTTGAGTTTATTCGTATAAATAATTATTTGAGACACCTATTTATGTTGTAAATTATGTAAATGAGGTATAATAATTGCGATTGGGCAAAAATAATGTTTTTAAGCCTGAAATTTAAAACAAGCATTAGGTTATTCTAAATAGATCTGCTATTGGCAATTACGGCATAAATATTTGAAAAGGGTTTAAATTAGCTGCACTTGTAACAATAAACAACGGAATCATTATCTTAGAAGATCACAAACGTAAATGGTATTAGGCTGATGATGATGATGATGAAGAAGAAAAGAAGGCAGCATTCGGCACACCCATCAAATAAACTTGTAATACCAATTAACCGCTACACAAGACTACTTAAAACTGTTTACGTTGTAAAAACATGATTGTCATTTTTTCTAGTTGGGATGTTTTTTAACTATTCTTATAACTGGTGTAACTTGATTGTAGTTGAAGACCATCTTGTTATAATGTAAGTCCTTCACTAAACAGCTATTTTAAATTCACTGACGAATATATTTATATTAAGCGAGCGACAGATTCATTATACCTAGACGTGTTTATATCTTTACGTTGTCTTTACGTTGTAAATATGAAGGTGTTTAGTTTTCCTCGCTATGAGTTGGATATTAAACAAAATTAGTTGACTTGATGTTTTTCTTTATTTGTATTCTGTTATTCATATATAAAATGTGCTGTGGGTATGATTTCTTTTTAGTTACTTCTTCGTACATGCCCACATAAAATTGTTAAAAAAATATGAAACTCAACTGCAATTTTGACATTTTCCTTTTTTGTCGACCTTGTCTCCAAATGTTATTCCTCATCTCACTCCCACTATTAAGACGATTCAAGTGATACCTTAAATGTCGAAACCCCTATCTAGGCGTGTAGACTCCAAAGGTTACCGAAAACGTAATACATACATTCATACCCTCGAAAAACATCACCTATGTATTTCAGGTCAGGCAAATTTTAAAACGATGGAGGTAGTTAAATGCGGTTTAGTCCATAACTACCAATATGGTATAATGGGAAAAGTTGGACAATGTAATTTTTAAATGTCACTTATGAAGTAGCTTCAAAAATGAGTATTGACGACGATGTGTACGTAAATGTGTAAAAGATATGGCTAACATAAACACAATAATGTCATGAAAAAAATAATATGCATAATAGTTCATACATACTAAATACGAAAGTCTTTTCGTATTTAGTATGTATAAAATTTAAGAAAAATCTCTTTAGTTATACTGATTATATCTGACTATATGGTTTTAATATCAATAAATAGAGATATAAGAAAAAGAAAAATAAAAGTAAAAAACACTTTCCCGCCATTTTCAATTGTTTTTCTATCCGCCAAATATTCGATATTGTGGTGTCACACAAGCTCCTTTAAAAAAATCTAATGAATTACTGTCTTATTTACAATTCTCTATTGAAACCTAATAAACCAGAACCATTTCTGAAAGCAATCTTTAAAAATAAAAGTTTTTTTGGTATTACCTACGACAAGAACGTGCGACGATCATGGTCAGGAAGGTTGGTTACGAAGTGTTAATGTCCACACCATATAAGCTTGACCTTGCACACTGAAATTTTCACCAGTTTTGGTCTCTTTAGAATTCTTTGGGTATAGTTAGATTAATATCAAGAGGGGATTGTCAAAACTACTGTCGCATTTTATTGATCAAAAATCCCAGGATTTCTACAGCAGATTTCAACAATTTATGAAGAATAGACCGATAGAAATGTCTTAATTTGTATATAAAATACGAAGAAACTTTTTCCTCCATCTTTTATATATAAAACCATTTTATAGCTAACGCAAAGGTAAAGCGTCCATCGATTTTCGTACAGGCTATGATGGGATAACATGCATCGTATAAGGAAGATATTAAGTTCATTTAAAGAGTATCGATCTAGTGATCTAACTGTAGAGCGAGCGACCGCTAACCGCAGATTGTGAATCGCCATAAATAAAACCGTATCAAAACTCTGTAATTTAACACTCTACCTACATAATAGCGAATATGTGCACCTGGTGGGAAGGAGCTACCTTAGGTTATCATTTTAAAGACAATCATCTAGAAAACATGTACATTTAGTTTTTACTTTTTTTGTGTATATACATATGTATAGTGGTTAGCAATCCTGGTCCAAATACCACTTTTGGCACAAGTTTGTGTGAGATAGAAATAGTTGTCACGATCTGTACTCTTCGGCTCATTATGTCCGTTGTTTGATAAGTGAAGGCCCCCTCGAGCACAACACAGTAATCGTTCTCATTGCGGGAGTTGTCTTTTTAAAGAAGAATATACAACATTTTCTTTTTGTTTTGTTATTATTTTTTATAAAAATAATATATTCTAGCCTAAGTTAGTAGCAAATTATTGTTGATAGTTTAATCTATCAATGATAAATATTGAAAAAGAAGAAATGTGTTTAGTACATTAACTAATCTACCAAACCTAACGATAAAATTTCAAACATTGTATTCTTAGTCATTTTGTTGCCATAACCCCTATTATTTTAAAAATTGGTCTAATTAGTCATTTAATAGGTTACCAACCAGGTCCACATACATATGAAAGAACCAGTCTTAAGAAACTTGTCATACTAAATCATCTAATGTAAACGTAAAAAAAAAGTAAAAAAAAAAAAAATTCAGCGTTCGTATTGTAGTCCATATATACATATATTATAATATCCTCATGTGATATTAAACGATCAATCGTTGGTATTTTTGAATTGTGTATAGAAGAACTCAGGCAGTGTAGGTCACCATGCTGCATTGACTGCACTTGCAATGAGGATGGACCACTCTTGGACTCCACGTATTGCTTTCCATCAGGCATATATATGTATTAAGTTATAGCAGTCCTTGGGTACTTAACTAGCTTGCTTTACTTAATTAAATCTAATTTGACTGGGGTGTGTGGTTCACTCGCTCACAGACAGTCGTACATTTTGCTCAAACAATGCTTTGCGATATAACAATTAAATCACGAATCTTAAATAACATTGATATGATCTTGACATTGATTCTTTACATATCACTATGTACTCGTATGTAAGTTATGACTCACACCGGATAAATATTACTGCCTCCACTTCTTACGTGTCTTTGCGCGAAATGACGTATAGTGAATAGTTAATGCTGATTGGTGGGTTGGAGGCGGTGGGCTGCTGTCATAATCAACATACTCTATTGTTCTTGAAGATCTTAATAACAATATTGTTGTATCACAGCTCATGTAAATTCTTTTCTTCTAAGCGTTCTAGTGAAATTAACTGTTCTACACAACATTCGGTTACAATGAGATTACGCAGGACTAAAACTCTTTTCGACTAATTTCGACTTCTTAAGATTTTTCTTTGACAATTGGTATTGTTAGAGAAATCGCTTAACATATTGTACATAAATAAAAAGATACATACACTCGAACAAAGAACATCCTCCTTTTTTAGAGTCGGTAAAAAGGGAGCGATTGTGTAAACCATTTCTTTATTACATATTTATATGTGATGATATAAGAGAAAACTTTTTTTTTTTCAATTTAAGAAATCACGATTCTAGAAGTCTTTTATAGCTGTATATATTTTTTTTATTTTAATATAACCTTAATATGATTACTTAGTAATTCTTAAAGAAAAACAACTTGAATTAGCTCATTCATCCAAGTCTCCTTTACATGCAAAAACCAAACTGCTAACCGGATCTGAACAAATTTACTCGACATAAAAATGTCGTCGACTTAAGCAGATCCATTATTTTAATTATTAATTCTACACACATAACACAAAAAGTCATATGTTTACGTTTAGATCACGTTTAAAGTAAATTGGTAGAACGTTCCGCACCTGTGTGCTGCGCCTGCGTCACGTTGGTTGTGTACGACCAAACGCTGTTCACATCCGCTTCCTGTGTTCCTGTCTATTCAACCCTTCTCATTGCCAGGCACGGCTTCCGCCCTATTTTATAATAATATCAAGGTTTAATAAACATGGTATGTGGAGGTTAGCTAATAGATTTCTTTAATGAGATTTTTAAAATATTTTTAGTTATAAAGTTTTCAAGTATCGTATCAAAAATGATAACGGTTTCTATTATTTGAATATATTTGATATTTTTTTTTATTTTTGTATTTTAAATATATTATTTCATTTCGTCTTTTACTTACAAAGCTAACGATATATTCCTTCATTTTTAACTTATGTTTATAGGCCCAGAAAAGCTAAAACGGACAGGTTCTTCAATCAAAATTTTGATTCAAGCCACTCATATACATACATGTACTCAAAGCCGTTTTTTCTCTAAATGCCGTGAGCATTACAACGAACATAAAAGAATACACTCTACATCAACATCGTAATGGATTTACACAACTTAGGCTTAATTTTTTGGGAAAATAATTTCATTCCCTCAAGTTACAATTCAACCCACAAGAAGCGAATCTCATAGTATGTGAATGGAGTTTTTTTTTTTTTTTTTTTTTTTTTTTTATACTATAGGGGGACAGACGAACAGACGGCTCACCTGATGGTAAGTGACACCGCCGTCCATGGACCCTTGCAACTCAAGTGCGCTGCCCGCCTTTGAGGGTGATGAGGGATGGGGAATGCAGGGAGTGGAAAGAAGAGAGGAGGGATGAGGAGATGGTAAAAAGGAGAAAGGAGAAGAGGGGAGAGAAAAGGGGGGAGGGGGAATTGGGCCTCCGGAAACCTCACTCAATTCGGGGAAATGCAACGCAAGCGTTACTTCACAACCGGTTTTCTGTGAGGCCGTGGTATCGCACCGGTCGAGCCGGCCCATTCGTGCCTAAGCATGGCTCTACCACTGTTAAACGTCACGTAGAATCAAGACATTTCGTTAATTATTAGCATCCGCTGAGGCTCTCACCATCGATATTATCAATACTTTGCGGCACTATGTCGGAGCTGTTTTTTTTTTTACGTACGCAGTACGAGACGGGTAACTGAGCGATATGTGAGACAAACATACCTGTGTCTCTTTGTCCTGTACGTGCGCGAGATTTAGAGAGGGCAGGAACTAGGCGCGCGTGCTAATTGTCAATACAAATACCCGTACCACGAATACTGTGGGTTTACTTTCTCACCATCTTTTAAACATTCCGTTTCATTATTATCGCGTATCACGATAAGGCTCGCCGTATATCTTGACTCAGCGTGCCGTGTTCAATTATGAAGCAAATTGTAACAATTAAAACGTTCGTTTCGCTCAACCGCGTTAAGAAGCGCATGAGATCACGTGTGATCTCATCAAAATATTACAATTAATGTACTCATCAATCTTCTAGACATCATTACCCTAAAAATAAGGTTTTATATTATAACACTCTAAAATATCAAAAGCAAGTTTAACAGTTTACGAAAGTGTATGTATCAATTTTGACTCAATACTAGGAATAATCAAGGCAAAAGGGTAACTAACAAAACTGTTGGCATTGGCACTGTTTAGAATCTACATAGTATCACAATAACCTGTTAACTCAGATTGCAATATCGTGAATTAACAGTATCTGCATAAGTAGTGACTACTGTACTGGTTCATTGTTTAAAGTTGCCGCGATACCAACCCGTTTCGCTCAATGAGTGTGTCGTAAGAGAGCACAGATAACTACATGATGATAACTACCTTACATTCTTGTACTTATCACGAATTGTCTCAAAGAACGTGTTTGAAAAACAAATTGGCTGAATGATTATCTAATTCATTTAACACGCTTTGCCGCTCGGAAATATTGTGATTTGTCCCGTTCGTTGCACTCTATTCATCTATTAATACCATTTTCTTGGCAACCTACTAGTTTTGATATTAACAGTGTTTGTTACATTTGCATATACACATTGGTACTGGATTTCTTAATAATTAACTTAAAAAAGTATATATTTTTTAAACTTAAATAAGACTAGCCCTAACCCTTTTAATTAAATAATAATCACTTTACCAACACTGTAACAAAAAACATTAGAAAAATGCTCTCCGGGAGTGCCGACAGAAGTGAAAACTTATTTTTTAGATGGGTACTAGGGTTATTGGGTAATGAATTGCATTTTATTTATGAATTGTATTTATGATTAGAAACTTTAAAATACATTTAATATTCTTTTATGGATCATCGTTAACAATTTCGACAACTCTTGTATCATCATCATTATCATTAAAATTATAACAATCTAAAATAGAAACTATAGGTTCATGGTAACTAAAACAGGAAATAAACAATTTTGATTCGAAGTTATTTAAATATCGTGTGAATACCGCATCAATTGTGCTTTTATATCTAGTTGTGCTAATATTGCGTTTATTGGACATATGCGTCTCGTAACGGTGTCGCGAGTCCATAGATTTTATCTCATCTAAAAATATGCTTACCGCGCTAAAAGAAGTTTTCACTTCAAAAAATACAAGTCAAATTGAGAACCTCCTCCTTTTTTGAAGTCGGTTGAAAAAGAACAAATGCGTTGATTTAAATACTGACACAGATTTTTTATTATTTTTTTTATACTATAGGGGGACAGACGAACAGACGGGTCACCTGATGGTAAGTGACACCGCCATCCATGGACACATGACACAGATCTACACTAATGTTATAAAAAGATTGGTAGGTTTTAATGTCTAGCCTGTAAAGTTTGGTTTCGGTATTTTTTTTTTGCATTGTTCAATTTATTTTAAAGAACGAAGCGGGCTGGGTTTGTAAGTAAGTAAAAAACATTTATACGAAATGAGAACATTCCTTTTTGAAGTCGGTCAATAATATGGCTTGTATATTCGTTAAATTCGCTATCGAATTAATCAATTTAACATCTTATGTTATTTTTGAATAGATAATTATTTAAATATGATAACAGATGCAAAAGGTGAAAAGGGAACTTATTTTTGTAATATTGTTATCGTGATTGATTTTTTAAATAAGTTTTTATTTAAGTATAGTAATATGAGAACATCAAGTGCTGCATCACGTTTAAAACACGTGTTAATGTAAACATATGTGCATTCACGTGATAAATCAGTGACGCAGAGTCGTGCATGATGATAATTACTTGATGTTAACTAAAGAAAGTAGTGTGCAATTCCTTTGTCGCATGCTGAGTGATGAGCAGAATTCAGTTCAACAAGTTATAGCGAATGTTAACATGGTAAAAAACAGATGCTGAAGACTAAATTATTGCCTTTTTTTAACATATTTAATGTTAATGGGAACATGCTGTTGTTAAAGTCTAGGATTTTATTTCTTAGACTCATTACTATTTTTATACTTTTATGAAAAAGTGTGTTTTGTTTTTTTTTGCATATTAACTGCAAAACGTCTTTTTAATCATCTACCGCAATCGGCATATTTACAGTAATATAAAAAATAATAATAAGAACAGGTAAGATAAATATTTGTTGTTTATTATTAAAATTAAATTTATCAAGTTGACGGCTATGATTAATATAATACTTTACAAACATGTAACCACATTTTGCCATTGTATTAATTCAGGATATCATCGTTTATTTAATTGTAATAAATTGTTTTAATTTTAATTTGAGAAACCGCTTTGATATTTATTACTTAAGATTATTTCTAGGAACGTAGAAACGATATTATGAATACAAAGAGCTATGGAATAATCATACAAAACACTTTTCCTCATTTGCGCTGTTCTATTTGCGGGAAAACAGTATTTCATTGTGACACTGCCTCGTCAGTAGTTTAAAATCATTGTATTTAAGGCAATAAATACATTAATCTAAAAGGATTTTCAAGATTAAGAAATTTAAGAATTACAACAAGTCGTAGGGATACACTTGTTTGTCAATTTTAGTATAAATACATACATTACTACATCAGTAGTGTTCGTTCGACCCCTTCCAATTCGAAACGAAAATGTCTGCTTCTTTGACTCTTATCCTATCCTACTATAGTTTCATGACCTAGTACTACCCGTAGCCGTAGTTATTGGCAATTTAGAGCTTAGCATTGGATGACACCTGATTACTCTCAGAATAACAGACCTTAGCATAGTACAAGAAACTGTAAACTATTATACTATAACCCTGTACCCTCCTACTGATATCGATCGAAGATTTCCTATATTAAAAATAAATACATATGTCTAGTGCAGAATCATTGGCCGTAGTAATCATGGTGAAACGTGTATATACACTGTTATCACATGTGAAAAGTATGCCGAACGCAGGAAATGATAGTTAGTATGTAAATTACTATATATTTTAAAATACAAGTTGCCGATATGTACCGCCATTCATTGTAATTTACATACATAATTATTTATTTTCCAATTTTATTTGTAGTAAGTATGTAATTATAGGAGTGGGGAAACCACAAATTATGTTACCATAAATGTATTCATGTGTTAAATGTATGAAATTAAAATACGCATTGTACCGTCTAATTATAGACTATCTGTATAATAAAGTTATTTGTTTGCTTTGTTTCAGGTGAGTAACTGAACTTGTAAGCATAATGCGCCATCTATGAGCAGGCAATGGAAGAAAAGTAAAGTTATGCTACCGAACGCTAGATGGCAACTACTTCAATCAAGTGGTCTGTTTAAGTTTATTATCTTTAGTTAACTGTTTTCTTGCGCACATTGAATATACATATATTTTAATGTATATTATGATCATGTAGTTAAAGAACGTTGACGGCATCTAATCGAACTATTTTTAGTTTCGTGATAATAAAAACGTTTTATGGTAGATCAGTACCTCTCCTACCTATGGAAATGAATTACTTATAATAAGAAAATAATTAAAATAGAGTATATAAAAGAATATTTAAATATATATATATGTATAAAAGAATATTTAAATAATACTTGAATGTTTAATTGATTATTGAAACACATGTATGTATAACAAAAAATTGCGCCATCAAAGAAATATAGGACGTAATAATTTAGTACGGTTCGTGTAGAAAAGCAGAGATGAAAACTATTCTTGTTATTAAAGCTCTTGATGATTTAACTATCAAATATGAGTCTCGTGTTCAGAACATAACTTTAATCGCAGTGATAAAACGGAAGTGACCCGTATGCAGACCATTGCATAGATCTGGGAGCACAGAACTCTACTACGGGGAAGCGATGTCACTTTCCTAACTAAAATTTATATAAAACCAAGTTTTAGCTAGGTACTAAGTACACGGCATGAATAAAAAATATCAATATCGGTTTCTAAGAGCACCTAATCGTAAAAACGTAATAAACTGACCGGAATTGCTTTTAGTTATAAAACATTGTTTACCCGAATACTAAAAAATATGTTTTTAAAGCTTTTTTGGAAGAGGTAACTTTTGCAAATTGCAAAACCCCTAGATACATGCCAATAAGTTAAAAAAAAAAAAAATGACTTAAAAGGTAGTTTGACGCCAATCAATCTCAAAAATTGGTAATTTTAGCCATATACTAAACGATTAGGTATAAATTGTGGACTTGATATAATTGTGTCACAAGCGATTCTATATTTGATATTCTGTTATGATAACTTCAAGTATAGAATTAAAAAAACCTGTAAAAACTACTGCAGAAACGATTCCATCTTAAATGATTTATCGACTAGCTGCGTATCGATTCATACCAGTGGTACGAGCCATGTTTAGGCACGAATGGGCCGGCTCGACCGGTGCAATACCACGGTCTCACAGAAAACTGGTTGTGAAGTAACGCTTGCGTTGCATTTCTCCAAATGAATAAGGTTTCCGGAGGCCCAACTCCCCCTCTCCTCTTTAGTGTCCCCTCATCCCCTCTCTCCTCTTTTCCATCTCCTCATCCCCCCTCTCTTCTTTCCCATCCCTCTATCCCTCATCACCCTCGGCAGCGCACTTATGACTCTTGAATTGCGGGTGTCCATGGACGGTGGTTGTCACTTACCATCAGGTGACCCGTTTGTTCGTCTGCCCCCCTATAGTATAAAAATAAACATAGCACACTGTACACATTACACTGCTAGAATACTTTCGTAGTCGTATCGTAGTTGATTTCCGTATTGTGAAATTGGCTTCACCATCCAATACCAATCAATTAATATTCGACAGTAATAAAGAGAAATATTGGTTTGTAAAATATACCTTGATGTGTCAGAACAATACCACCAAGAACCAGTTTAGTAGGTTCATGACCGGTGCGATCGCCTTCGCATAATACCAAGCGTTCGAGCCGTGATTTATTCATTGAAGGTACGTACTCGGCCCTTCGGCTACTAAAGTAACACTGTGAAAGGAAGTGTGCTTTATAACCATTTTTGCAAGAAGTTGGTGTGTGCCTAAAAACTTTACAACGATATTCTTTCGTGGTATTTAGAGGTCAAGATTAACTGGACGTATAATGTGCCACTGGTAATATCACCCCGGAAAACATAATTAAATCAACTATTTTCAACAAATGGACCCTCATAATAATATGTCTTTAATACACATATATTTTAGTTATCCTTGAAACATACAATTCATCCCTGCTTACGTGTTCGCTTCAGAAGCCGGCTTCAGAAAAGATGGAGAAGTCGTCTACACTTGTTATAGATGTAAGCCTACTTCCTACCAGTATACTGTCAGTAAGACGTGTTGATTTATAAGTATATTATAAAAATCATATACAGGAAAAAAATGTTTTATATACTTTAAGCCCCGAACGTTGTCAATCACCGCTCTTTCTTCAGGAATCCCATAGGAAAAAAATCCTTACTTTTCTTAATTCATTATTGAAAGAGTACACAAACTAACTAATTGCATTAAAAACTACTTAAACTTCGAACAAATATTATAATATTATTATACTTTCAAAAATATATTTATTAGATACTTTAAGTAAATGAACAAAATCTCGCTATAATTCCGATTTACCAAACAAATTAACTCTTTAAACTGCTGTATAATATTCGATTTTATATGCAATTATTCCATTTTTATGTCAGCAAAGCTTTTTAGACAATGTATTCCATTGAGCGCACCAATTTAAATAGCATCATTTACAATCGCACATATAGCGTTTGGGTGCGCTATTGGCTCCCGTTGCTATGCCATGGCCACGGTGATAAGTTTTTTTTATTCACTTATTGCTGAGTGGGGGATTTCAAAATCGGGATTTTGAAATGCGCTATTAGAAATACTATTGGTGTGTTACAAATATTGGTGCAAAATTGCTTCTTGCCTTGTTTAAAGTTTAAATATTATATTACCTAATAAAACATGAATTATGTCTATTAATAAAATATTAAATAAATAAAAATAAAGGGATCATCGGCTGCAAATACAAAACCTTTTTAAAGAGAACTTAAAGAAAATACAGAAAATACTACAAGAAAATACATTTATTAAAGATGCTAGTTATTTTGAACCATTATATTGTTTTGTGTGAATATAGAAAAGAGTACTCACTGCCGCCGAAGACGGTCGAAGTCCGTCGGAGATTGCCGAAGGCTTCAAATATGGCGGCTCGCCCGCGCTAAGCGCTTGTCAACAAAGTTACTCGACTTTGGCTGCCTTGCTGGTCGCGCGCCTTCGCATTAGTTCCGTTTTATAACCGCGAATGTTTTAAGTGTATTAAGTGTATAAAAGTGTGAAAGTGAATTAAACAAGCAAATTTGGGTTGAAGTTTGTTTTTCCGCTTACTCATTCTAAGTAAAAGTGGTATTATAAAGTGTTTTAATAAGAATGTTGGAGTATTAACAGCCTGTTTAGTGTGCGTTGTATAATATGATATAGCAAAATCAATTTTTAAATATTGTGAGAATGTACTAATATTAATATCTTGTATTCAATTATAATAACATGTTGCTACAGTTAGAATCCTGTTTCGTGGCTTAATTATTTAATTTGGATAGGATTAATTATAATACCGCTGAGTGCATCTATTACTTAATATCAGTTATACAGGCGTTCTGACTTTCACCTAAACACTGTCTCAGTGCCACCGTAGATGTTATCTTATTAGCATACTGGTACCGGAATAATATCTTCCCCTTAACTAATGCTCTGTACACACTATTTTCTGGGAGTCAATTATTTATTCTACCCTAAAGCTCGGGCCTCGCACGTGCTGCTTCACTTGTTGCATGAAAACGAAGAACCCACATGTCACTACGTACATTGTCAACGAAATCACAATAGCACTCTATTCTTTAAATAGTATATGCGATTTCTCTAAACTTCAGAAACGAACAAATAACATCAACGAAATTCCTGAGACCATTTCCTCTCATTCTTTTCAATTACACTTGATACTTCTAAATAATAATATAACCAGTTCTCGGTTTTTCTACCAGTCAGGAAAGGTTAAATAATAAATAGGTAGATTATTTGTTAATTTTTGTTCAATTATATTGTTTAAATAAAACGATCGAAAAACAGTTAGGACAATAAAAACTACATAATAGTAAGATACTTCGTATGTCTTTAATGCAATTGTATACTTTCACATACCTACCTACTATAACTCAGAGCTGTATGCATGGCAAACATCCCTAAAAAAATATAATTTTAGTGATGAATAAGGTCTTCGTGACACCACAAAAAAAAGTTATAACCTAATGTAACAATAACAGTCGTGTTTAACCACCGTTTACAAAGGATTACACTGATGTTGTTGGACCTCTACAGAATGATAAATTTCCTAGAAACTCTCTCTGAATAAATTCAGTAGCCACTTCATAAATCTGCGTAAGTGCCAGCTCCCAGCATTGTCGGCGTTAATCTTTTTTGCAGTTTCTAACCTCTTCGCGTGGTTGATCCTCTAATAATTTCAAGATAATACAGATTAAACTATTCAAAAGTCATTAAAAGTGTTATTATTTTTATGCGTAGTAGTTCTTAAATGTACATAGATGAAATGAACATCAGCTTTGTTCCGAACCTTCGTTTTGCAACAGCGACCTCGTTTATCTTAGGTTTCAATTGCGTAATAACTCTGTTTTGAAGGATACTGTCCGATAGCATTCAAGTTAGTGTTTGATAGTTGACTTTAAATATCATAAACAATATTTTAACCGTGAATATATTGTAATCACGGATGTGGGCTGTCGTATGATTGAAAACGTGTAGGCGTATGTAATCCTGTATACCTATGCACCCACGACCGATTTAGTAGACTTTCTAAACGGGCGGGATGTTGAACCAACGAACTGTTATAATAAAAAAAGTGCGTTCATATGAGTCACTTCGAGTTCCATCGAGGTCTGGGTCACATTCCAGGCCTGCCGCCGGTCAAACCGGACTTACGCGACTTTATGCGCCTCTTTCTCTTATACTCTTTTCAATTACGTAATATCAACTTTGAACACTAAAACTGTTCAACATAAGCCTCTATCTAATTTCACTTATATAGTTTTAAAGTAGTAACGAAAAGATAATGATTATTAGAGTGATTTGATGTTATTTTGTTTTATGCTTGTTTGCTTCCATACCATTTGAAATTTGTCGAAGCTTTTGGTCCCCTGATCACAAAGGCCTTTGTCAAACATCTGGCGACGGCAGATGTCTTTTTAGTTTTAAATGCTGAGCAGGTGATTTGAACGACTTATATTAGCATTTTATGCTTAACGTAAAAAGTGGAGAAAGATTGAGTAAATGTATGGTTTTCCTTGCCTACAGGGAATAGCCACCGTATTAATACTGATTCAAGTTATTGAGAGTAATAGCACTTTTTGTGGCCTGTATTGTGTAGTTGTATCCATCTTCTGTAATTAAAGGTGTCAGCCACTGCATTTAACGTTTGAACGTGTTTCGCTACGCCACATATTTTGACTATTTCATTATTATATAGTATCGTAGATACGTTTGGAGTTCATACGAAATGCTAAATTAGTGTCTCTAATTCGTAAGAGCTTAAAACAAACTTGTATTTTTTAAAGTATGGCAATATAAGTTTTTTTAAGGCTTAACAGCAATACTGGATTTAGTTCTAAATAACATTTTCTTCGTACATGAACTTGAAGTTACGTTCATGAGAGATGAGTGTATTATTGAAGCGAATGTTACTTAAACATTGTTGAGAAAGTTTTAGTTTCTAGCAATTATTTCTGTATTTATTACTTGAGCTGACCACACTCTAACAAAATGTGAGCTTACTATTCAATTGATAACCATATCATATTGGATTAAGTCTAAATCTTTGCTCCTCACTCTTTATACGATTTTTTCGCAAACTTCTAGGTACGTATTTTGATTCATGAGTCAATTCGAATTTTAAACGTCAACGATCATTAGTAGTAGTCCTAATACTACTCGTATACCTCAGCATGTTTACAATTACCTGCAAAAACATGAATATATTTACTATATTATTCCATAACATCTTACATAATCGACAAGTGACGAAACCAGATTTGGATAGAAAACTAGTGTAATATTTATAAATACTAAGATTTTATTACTCTTAAGCTTTCCTGACTTGGCCAATAAAGGGAACGGATGAGAGAACTCTGCTTGTAGTTCTAAAAATGAATGATGAAATTTCATCAAAGTGAGGAAAGAATATATTACAGGGGTCTGAAAGAAAAACTAAGAGCATGAAAATTTTGGAAGCAACAGATTATCTAAATATGGACATGTAATGCGGGGATGAGCGTGGTAAAGAGAGCTTTGTATATGAAAATTAATGAGTTTAAGTATAGAGGACGACTAATGAAAATATGGATCGACTGCATATAAGATGTCGTTAGAAAGGGAGTAAGCACTGTTTGACTAGTGATAGAAAATAATGAAAGAAAAAATACATTGCGCCGACCCCAAATAAATTTAGAAATTTAATCAATTAAGAATTTTTCCAGACTTCTCTTTCAGAAGTTTCTAATATAAACGTACCTATAATATCAGTATGAAAAAATATATTTTCCTATTGAGTTCCTATCGCTACAAAATGTTTTATATGTCCACTAGTTTGCTTTATCTTTGGAACTTGTAAACAATGTAGTATTAGTGTGTGCAACAGTGCAGTTCATGTCTAAAGTAATGCCTATTGTTTCTGTACCATGGTTCATTTAGCGCGATTGCACCCAACATTCGGCTTCATAGACATGACCGCGAGGAGATATTGTGAGTTCGTTTCTTACTCACATTTATGAACAGTAGCAATGATAGCCTAATATCCTTAAAAGAGTTCTTGAGAGTCCAATGAACTTTTACTAAATCCAATATTAAATTTTATGGATGTAAACATAAGATGTGAGTTAAATCAACCGTAGCAAAAAAGATGCGGTAGAATGACTGACCTGCTTAGGAAATCCCTTTTTAACTGAGTAAGTGTGATAGATAGCGTGAATTTTTAAAACAGATGTAAGTAGTAATTTTAAAATTTATTTTCACTACTAAAAAGCCATCGGATTTGTTATCCAAAATAAATTGACCCACAAAAACAAACCGTGAAACGTGTGACAGGATATCTGCTTATTATCTCAGTGACAAGTATAATTCTCTAACTTCCTTGTTAATTTAATTATACGTCCTCTTGACCAATTTAATTATAAGACCTCTTGACCAATTTGTTACCCTCTTTTTATAGCCATTAAAACCGCACGTTTTAATGTGCTTATTTTTGTTTGGAGTTTTGCTTTGGAGTCATGCAGATTTTTTTTTACTGACAAAGTTATATACCAATAGTGAAGACGTAGAGTTCTGAGTCATGCGAATCGTGCCATTACTTGGTATCTAATCGGCACTTTTGACTTGATTCATCTGGTTCGGCTTAACGCTCAAACAAAGTGAACCGTCCATTGATCCAGTTAATACAATTTCCATTAAAAGAGAACACCTTCCGTACGTATTAATATTGTTTTTTACATTAAGTATTTATTTACACCACACACAGCAATAGATTTCGCACAGAATAAAGAGCATCATTCTTGTAATTTAATTACACAATGATAAACGCTAAGTATTTACATGATATTTAGTATCAATTATATAATAATATATGTAAATGATTTCAAAGAAAGAAATTCATGAATCATTTTGTCGTAAAGATATATTATGTACATTTTTAAATGCGTGTTCTCATTATATTGTTTTGGTATTTTGCAGTGTAACAGGACTGTTATCCTCCCAACCTTTCAACAACCTTTAAAAGCAATTCTAATTTGCCTGTAGTACAAAAACAGCCGAGCTAGTTTTGAATGACACCTCAATTATTTGGCTATAGGCATTCTCCCGGGAATAATATAAGTAAAATTGTATAGATTTGTTGATGTTTGATAAAATTGTTACTAGTGTAGCTTTTATTTTCTTGATAGGAGGTTCTCCAACTCGCCAAGTAATAGAGGAATTATGATTTGTAAAGGTGCGAGTGATACCATCGGTTTCGTGAGACCCGTAACATTAGTCAGTCAACCGTCAAAAGCCGTCGATAAGCGTCATCTATCAAGTATTATAAAAAACCTTCATAAGTATTATAAAAATTTTTAGTAGAAAGATTCGACCACTAGCATATAAAACCATACATATGTATCTGCTACAGTGTGATTCACGGTGGAGTAGAACATTGCCACCCCATCGACACCGACGATAATAGGCTTGCCCCCGGTTACATTAGTGGGACCAAAATCTAATTGGCAAAATGTGGGTATTTAATGCACCTGTGCCTACCCTTTGGGGGTGAAGTCATGACCGTGCCGTGTGTCTGATATCCTTAGATAAGAATAGAAGAAATGGATGTCAAGTACGAATATTCGCTGATAAACACCACGGTGTACGAAACTTGTATACTTGCATACAAATATACATATATAACTTGTATATGTAAAATGGTATACAGTGCCCTGTTGACGGCAATGGCCCTCTATTGCGTAAGTGGGACTAAATTATATTTGATAAAATGTGGGCGTTCAATGCCTACCCCTTCGAGATCATAGGCGAGAGTGTATGTAAAGATATAGATGTACATAATATTATATTATTAATAGCTCTTCCATTATAACTAAAATTTGTATAATATAAATGTTTTATACAAACTATGTGTTCCACGCCTTACGTGCAGACCGTAATAGGAACATAATTTAAATACCTTGTTTACAGTCGAACTATTGTGGTTGTCTGTCTGCATTTTAATAAGAAGCAATACTACGTGATCGTGACCTTCGTTGGTGAATGTGAGTGTCTATAACAGAAACCACACCTCGTTTTAATTTCATCTTCCAGGTACATAGTGTTTACAATAATTATCTTCTGTGTATTCGTTTATAATGAAAATATAATATGGCTATGGTGTTTAAGGCTTGGGTCCATATAGTGATCCTCTAACTGTTTATTTTTTGAGCTGACCTCAAGTTTCATTTAGATCTCGACCATTATTTAAAAACCACTGCAATTTGTGGTAACACACAAACATTTATGAAATGTTTGTATGTATTTATATGCGCCACCCCGCGTTTTATTGTTCAAATAACGAATGACGTGGCGTAGAAAATTAGTGTTGCACAACGCAACTGTGATTGCCCTTGGTACATGTTTAGCCCAGCCACCTTTATTTGCATTAAAACGAATTCGAAAAACGAAAACCTTTTTTCGTACTTACCTTAGACTTGTTTGTACGATTCCATGCTTGCACTATTTAAGGAAACGATTAAAACACTACTTACGGTAGATACAGGGCGTTTTAGTTCTATTAAAAATTAACCTGAATTCTATAATTTTCTTCTTAATATGACAAGATCTGTTTAACTTTACATTCAGCTTGTTCACTTCGTTATTGTATAACATTAAACAACGGTATTGTTAATCCCAATGCACTTGGTAGTCTCGCTCTTGCCCTCATTTCTTAGTCTCACAACAGAGATGCGCTATAAACTAAGAGCTTTTAACGTGACCTCAAACCCGTTCTATATCCCGCGGCTGTGAATGTGACAGCACGTTATGTTCCTTGTATATATGACAAGCCTAAAAGAGAATCTTCAAACATGTGTCAAGTATCTAATCTTTTCTGTAGGCACAGTACAAATGTACGAGATAAATTGAATTTACCAATAAAGGTTTTCTTATTTTACTGAAACTTACAGAGAGCTTTAAAGTTACATATATAAAAAGTTCCTAACTTGCTTTATATGTAGTAAAAGTATTTAAACACATATCTACTTGTGAATATGCTTGGCAAGGTTTTCTGAATCTAAAATCACTAATACGATGCAAACGAAACTAATTGATGATGTAACCTCTTTGGAATATGTTAATTGTTAGATGGAAAGGAGAGATATACATACATTTTAAAATCAAACCGATGGAAGTTGTACCCAGTAGGCTGCCTTGCGGGACACCAAAATGTGAACGTCAGCGCTCGTCTAATTTTTAATATTGACTAATTGAATACGGTTGCTGAGATAATCTTGGCAAAGTTTCAGCTGAAGTCCTCTATTTCCTATCTATTTTCTTTTAGGAGTAATAAGACGCAAGTAAGACTAAGAACATGCAAACTAAATTGAACTTCTTCTAGTAACGCGTAAGCTCTTCTAGGAAGGGTTACATCAGTTTTGAGTTTAAAAATTTTGATAACATTACAATTATCAATATCTCAAAGAGTTTATATTAAAGTCAGAAGTTATTTATGATACTGAATGTAATCTACATTTTTTATTACTCATATATGCTATGTATTTGGTTGTTATAATAAGATTTTAATTTTGTCAACGTACATTCGATATATTTTTTACAAAAAGAAGTGAGTATTATTACAATGGACATAAAACTAATTATTTCTTAATACTTCTTCGAACAATTGTGTGATAACTGTGTATTTTACGAGTACTCCGACGAGTCACAAAAATACATCCGCGGTGGTCGACGAGCTTTGATTTTATATACCTATCACTGGAGCTAAAACAGCAGTATGCAGTCCGTACGACAGCGATGATAAACACGCCGATAATTTCTTTCGATAAAACCTGTTATCTTTTTCTTAGGTTATTGTAAATTACGAAATGCGTTTTAAGTGTGTGATGCAAGTTTTTCTTTTTACATTTTTGTGTTAGTATACAATAATCGCATGCACTAGATAATAACTTATTAAATAAGAAATAACCTCTATATTTACTATTACATTTGTTGGCAAAGTACAAATCAAATGGTAATGTTCTTTTAAATTGATTAAATTGAGAAAGAGTCGAGGTAATCGATTATGAATCAAAAAATATTTACATACCTTGTCTCGTAAATAAATAAGAGTATGATTCAAATTTCAGACGTCAACATCACTCTTCTTCCGGGAGCCTTGCTCTTAGAGTCAGTAATAAAATCTGAGAAACGTTCACTGTCCTTTTACTAGCTCTATTCTGGTCTAAGATAGAGTGATTATACCTATACAACATACTTATCTATCTACCTATGTTATTCAGTACCGAATGGCGCTCTGTGCACTGTTTATAGGCATTACAATTTATTGTTTTCTATCACATAATGTCAGACAATAAATTAAATGACTTATTTCAAAATGTATATAACAATCTCTCCTTATAATTTGCGTCAGGAAGTAATTACACAATATGTTATTAGTCATATTATCGTATAGTAGCTTACTTATTTTAGAAAATTTCTGTTAAATTATAACAACTATATTTTTCAAACAAACAGCAATACTTTTTTACTCTCGGCCCATATCGTAAGTTACCTTGTCCTAAAGTTATAATATTTCATCTTTGGTTATAATAGGTATTGTGGTTTATGGTATTGTTGCATTCGTGAGGCCTGCGGTTGAAATAACTTGCATAAGCCCGAATCAAAGTTTCGCAAGCGCTTCAGTTTCTTGCGAGCACCGATAGCTGCATTTGTTGTAGCAGTCTTTAATGCCCTCAGTATAATGTTTATGTTCTTCATACATTCAAAGAAAGAATATTTGTGAAAAAAATATCCTCCAGTACTTAGGCAGTTGTGCTAAAATGGGAACAAAAGCATTAAACATTCATTTTAAGTTCTAATTTCGACACGCAGTTCCAAGCTGAAGATATCAAACATATCTTCTTTCAACAATAATGCACCTCAGTGCAGTTAAGACGCCTTTTTAAATCTTGGTATTTCGTACCTCATTTATTGTTAACTCTATTGTAATATTGTGATAGGACAAAATAACAAACTAATTATGACTACTATTTTAATATTTATTAATAAAATTATTAGGAATATACTTAAGTGAGGAAAATAATTTATTATTTCCTGGAACAATCAACAGGCAAATTGGACCTTCAAAGTCCGATTATTACATGCAGTAATTAAGCAATGAGGTAAAAATATACCTAACATATTTATTTACATAATTAAATAAAGTTTAAGTTAAACCAATTTTTACCTCACACATCGAACTTACTAACTAAATTCAGTTATAATTCAATGGTTGGCTAAGGAATTGACTTGCGACAGTAAAGAGTCGGTCTGTCAGTCCACACTAATACATTCCCATAGGGTCGCCAACATTTTATTGTTATACTTGTGAAAGGTTCATGAAATAATGGATCATACTTTACCAAGGAGTTTGTCTACATTGATCTTTTTGCTAAAGCTGTTTTGTTTTATCTAACGATTTTGCTAGTATCTCTGTACTTCGAGAGTTATTGACTATTTGTTACTAGCCGTTTCTCGCAGTTTCACTGTTGTAGCGTGATGTTTTATAGCCTATATTATATACTATAAATACTGTTATGTAGTACAAAAATAGTCATTCAAATAATAATAATTATTAAATTTATTATTATTATACATCCGACAGATACTTCCAGAGATTAGTACAAAAATGAACATGAAATTTAAACAAACAAAAACTCTTTGTCAGTACAGATAGAGATAGATGTATGTAAATTAAGTATTATCGCAAAAACTTTACGGAGTTGAAGTCTTCGCAGGTCCTTCATTAGTTATTGAAATGAATACATATTAAAATTATCAAGTGTTCAAGATCTAACCTAAAGGCACACGGTAGGTATTATTTTCACTTCACTGACAAATACTTCTTATAGGAAATGCAATAGCATATCTTATTTATTTTTCTATCAGTAGTGACGAAGTGACGAGTAAATTACTGCGTGACTGCGTGAGAAAAAGTTCCCAAGGCCCGCCATATTGGAGTGTTTTATTTTCGTATTCATAATTCACACACTAAGATCACCGCGTGTTAGAAATAAGATGATTTTATATTTATTTTTAGTTAGTCTTGTTTTGGTCAACACTGCATGCAACAATTTTTATAGTGTAGACTAATGCGGTCTAAATTATAATAAATTAATTCTTAATAACTATGTTTATAACAGACCACAGGGTCACTTAGGAGTGAAGTATTGCTTAACTAAAAGTTAATTTAATTACTTTTTGGACATTTATTTAAATAGACATGTCGTATATTTAAATAAGACATATCGACATAGTAAATGTATTATTTTAAAAAGCCTAATTTAACGTACTGATACATATACAAAGTGTTCATTTTCAAATTTAGTTTTACCATCAGTCTCGCGTTTGTGCCTTTATTGACATCACAGACTGGCGCTCAAACAGAATTATTGAAATACTTGGAATCATATTAATTCCGTGAAGGGAACGTGTGTTTATTTAGGTCCGCATCTCTGCAAAGCTGTAGGAAATCCTTTTCAGATGTTAAATCTAAGGAATTTTACTCCTACAAGGTTTCTTGTCATTTCTCTTAGAGCAGAAATTCAATACTGATGTGAACGTAACCTTTTGTTTTATTAGTCTATATAAATAAAAACACACATTGCAAGTATCTTAAGCGTTCTGGTTAAATTTTAGTTTTCAGTAGGTACACTAGGTACAAATAGTAGGATTTTAAAGAACAAACTTTTTTTTAATATTCGAAGAGTTATAAAACCGATTACAGATCCTTGCGTTGTTTAAGCATAAAGAACGATCGCGATAGTAAACGTGTTTTATTCAGTAAGCTACTACATACAGGTGCTTAACTATGTATGTGCATTCGTTCCGCAAGCTTCACTTCGTCGTGCGATCACAAGCTCGATCTCATTCGCTCCTTGCCCCTGTATTCACGACATCCGGTATTTTATTTTGCGTTTCTTTGAACAAAGTACAACGAACTTGCTCCAGGCTTATGTATATGTAGAACAATTATTATGGTCGTGTTGTACAAGTTTTACTTACATATTTCTATTGGATATCAAAAAAGATCCTTTTGCTTTGACTGATTGTTTGTAAAGCGTTTATAAAAATATTTTTCATGTCATTAGATACATAAAAATTCATAATACTTATGTAAATGGTCGTCTGACCTGTTTTCGGTCAGTTGGCTACTGACTCAATCAAATATTATAGAATACATTATTATATCCTACGGTATATGGTTTGGGAAACCGATATATGTCCATTTTAATGAACATAGGGTTATTACCCTTAGAATTAAAAAAAAACAATTTTTTTTTTTTATTTTTTTTCTTTTAAAAAAAGACAACTCCCGCACTAGGATTAATTCCTGTGTTGCGGGGGACTTTACAAACATTCAAACAACGGACACAAAGAACACCCAGACTCAGAACAACAATTTGAAGATTACACAAAGTGTTGTCCCGTGCGGGGATCGAACCCACAACACTCGGCGTGGCAGCGTAGTGGCGACCACTTAAACTGCTACGCCATCCGTGCAGTCATTGAACGTGAATGGTTTTTCTATAGAAAATATTCAAATGAGTTAAGCCGATATGAGTGTACTTGTAGATAAGGTAATAATGTTCTTGTGTTAAAATGTAATGTGTTATGTAGTGTGTTACTTTTTTAACGTAAATTTTGTCTAAAGATGAGTGATTTCTTTCACTCCGTCCTCGGCGTGTGTTACTTTTATTTATTAGCATAATGACTTGTACATACGATGCATGAATTAGTATTAGACTCACATAATATTTGAGGTTTGCATGTCATTTAACGTTTTACATATTCTCACCTTCACGGAAATAGGTTTGACCTGGAAAATTATAGTAAAACAGCTATGTTAACTTCAATGTTTTTTATGTGACATGAATCATCGCCCATACCCACAATACCATATAGTTTTGCGAGTTGTAATAATATGTAAGCCACACGCGCGTACCTTAATTAAATTATACTGATTTGAATGTCATAAGCTAATTGCGGGTGAATGCTGGCGAGGGCGACTAAATTTATTCGCACGACACCTATTACCACTGCTGTGTGTGCGTGGACACAAACAGCGAACACACATGTTGCCCTTAATGTACTATTTTCGCTCACAAGTCAGTCATCCAAATACGTATATCGTGTAACAACACGGAATAGAGAAGCTTTTTATAACAAAACAGTATTGATATCATAAATCGAATGAATCATAATATCCAAGTTCTGTCAGTGATAGAGAATTATTGTCTTATTACACTATTCATATGTATGAAACACTCCTATTCAAATGCCCTTTTTCATTTATTTAATACGATTTTCCATTGGTTACTGTTAATGCACAATCTTATCGCTCTTTGATAAAACAAAACAGTTCACATATTTCGATCGATACTTATATGCCTGGTACCTATACACTCAACAATATATAAATCACTTGTCTTCATACCTTGTTAGTATGTTTTATAAAATATTTATTTTTAGATTAGCAAGCTTTTTATACTCCAACAGTTATGTGATTATGTTCTGTGTAAAATAAATATTACCGTTCAAACCGCTAAACATCAATGAGTAATCAAAAGTGAACTCTTTGTTACAATGAACACTTGCAAAGTGTGAAATGAAAGTGAAAAAGGATTACTAGGAGTCAAACAGTGCATCGAATGGCGGCGACGATGCGGCCGGTCGACTTTATGGAGGCCAAAAGGCGTTAAACGCTGCGTGTATCCGCCGCGCGCCACCCGCGCCGCGGCCGCATCGTCATTGCGCCATGTCGAGTGTGCTAACACCGAACTCCTCGCCAGCCGCCGACGGCGATGACCAAACGCGACGTCGCTCCGTCTTCTACGTGCCATTATTTGAGAGCTTCGACAATTATTTGCCCTTGTCGCCAGAAGAAAAAGACGCTTTAATAAGTGGACGGACTATTGAAAGCGTTTCTACGAAAACGAAAAGAAGGAATGCGTCAGAATTTGGTAGAATACGAATACCTTCACGAGGTGATTCATCTTTTACAGAAAGTGAAAACGATATGAGTGTTTTTAGTCCAGAACGACGATATCGTCGGCCTTTGTCATCGACGGCTGGTTCTAGCGAGGCGCTAACGAGATTAGGTCATCGCGACCTGACCAGTCCGAGACTTGTTGCCCAAAGCGCTCTTTTAAAGAATACTAAACCTAGATTGCGAAGCACAACTTCTTGTGAACCTCGATATGATAGAATATTTGCACCCATAGGAGGGTCGATATCGTCAAATAAATTAAATAACTCTACGAACATTGTAAACAAATCACCATCAAAAATTTCAATAATGAATTCTAACTTGTCACTTATACCTGACTCACCGAAACTGTTATCACCTACTAAGGAAAAATCAAAAACGTTACCACAAAATCTCAATATGCCATCCCCCATTAGAGGTAGCAGTAGTTCGACATCCATATTTAGGACGCCACGAATAACTGTTACTCCTGATAGTCCTAATAAAAGCCCAGGAAAAATGTCTGGACTAAACTTTATTCGGCGATCTCGAAGCACGAAATTGTCGCGGAGCAATTCTTTACTGCGGAGCATTACTTCTAGATACATAGAGGAAGGCTTAGAAGAACATTCAGCAATTGTAACAGACTTAACAGAAAATTACGACAAGTTCGTATATAGTAATGGAGGGGAATCAGAAGTTATATGCGCTCTAATTAAAAGAAATGAAGCTCAAATGGCAAACAGTCCCATGAGTATTCGAAGAGCATATCTTGATATTGATGACGATGTTGCTGTACACTCTGGTA
Source organism: Tyria jacobaeae (assembly GCA_947561695.1). NCBI lineage: Eukaryota > Metazoa > Arthropoda > Insecta > Lepidoptera > Erebidae > Tyria > Tyria jacobaeae. The sequence continues at coordinate 7,592,525 of OX387208.1, read as the reverse complement.
AGGCATATTTCAATATTAAATTAATAAATATTGTAACCTTGAATAAATTCTAATGTACTTCCTATCTTTGTGTTTATTGGCTGTAATTTATATCGTAATAGAAACGGGCCGTTAAACTTTGTTACGTAAAGTGAACTGTTAGGCTTGTGTTTATAAGAAGTTTGTAGAGGAAATAGATCTTTTTTTAAAAACATTACTACCAAAATAAATGTTTTATGACGAAACTAAACCCATTTGATTTACAACAGTATTTCATCCTATTGTACAAAAACAGTATGAAACCTAATACATAGATACCTACATGTATATGTATTTATAAACTGACAGCACAACTTACTGCTACTCACGCTATACTTAACGTTTATGTTTCATAACAGTCAAGAAGAGAAACAATTGGAGGCCTTAATATGGATGACTCTCATAATTTTAACCCATAGCGTATTTTGCTGTTCCAAACGTCAGCCAACCCATTAATTACAGAACAAGGATCTAATGTAGAAGGGTAGTGTGCTTTGTCTTGTAGCGAAGGCCTTTTGAAAACGATATGACACATCTTTAAGTTACAATTACTAAAAGTATAATTCATCCTGTTAAAGAATGGTTAGATATTGTGTGTTGCAATACATACATATATATATATACATACATACATATAGACTTTTATTGTCTTCAAGATGGCACCCGCTAAAATATAAGGCGGTCGGTAGGTTATAGATAAACTAAATCCAAATCATCCTATTAAGTATATATAGCTTCAATATTGATATTAACCGTAGTATAAAAATACTTATCCTTCATAAAAAGAATTCTCATTCCTGTGAGAAAATGATTAAAAATCGGTATTTAAAAAAAACTCGTTGATTTTACTAAACAATGGTTTGTGTGTAGTGCTGTGAAGTGTAGGAAGATCTGAGAGAGCTTGAAAACCCATGTCACTTTACCGTAGGTACATTAATCTATTTAGGACAAGGAGATTTTCTATCAAATGTACATAATATACCAAATTTCTTTAGTTTAATCGTTTGATATGATGTTACTGTTGTTATGAGTTGTTTATCACTTAAGAAATACTTAGCACGAATACACGTGAACGCAGCAGCACGAATTAAAAAAAATGTGCAGGGTTCGTCTCTATTTAGATGAAATCAGAAATATATTTACCGAAATGAACCGACCGACCGTATTTTTATTGACAACGTTACTTCATTACAGCAGCATCCAAGAGACCTAAACTATGACATAGTGTCATGTAAAATATATTGCCCGGTTAGGAGTTTTAACATTTGACAAATCCAAGTATGAGTATATTTTATATAATAATTAAAAAGGGATTCTTCTTATCTGTCTGGTCCTTTTGAGATATGTTTCTTTAGAGAGGTGAATTTTTACAAAATTATAGATGACAAGTCTTTATTTCCCTCAGGATCTTTGATCTTAAGGATTGACCAGATATGTAGAATACCACTAACTGTTGGTGAAAATGTTCATAGGCAGGGTCAGATGTAGGTTTATCTTATAGTGAACATTGTTTTATTTCAGCAGATGTGAGCAATACAAAACTCTCACCGTTACTGTTAAAAATTCGTCACGCATCTTTAACCCAGACAAGGTTTCGTTTTACAAAACCTAAGTCGTAAGTCGGTCGCCTTCAAAACAATGCTAATGTTTACTTTTAAAATAAGAATGTCGGTAATATGGCGTTGCTATCGCGTGCTGTTTAATCACATTGCACTTCCTCGTGGACTCTTATCAGTACCTTATCGAAACACGCAGAACGAATGCAGAGTATCGTAGCAATCATTCTTGGTCAGAAAGCTTTTAAAATAATTGTATTTAAATAAAACTACTAATTGTTTTATCCATTTTGAAGGATCAGTAATAAGTTAAATCTTTGGTCGTGACGTTGAAGTACCTTTCTTAGGTTCAATGAACGATTATTAAGTTGTGTTGGAAATACAACTATTTTAATTTCTTATCTCTATAACAACGTATTACTGCATTGAAAAGTAATAATCAAATGTACTGTAATATTGTTTTCGTTTGGTATTATCAATATTAATTAGTTGAAAACAATTTGGTAAGAATATGTTGCAAGACTTTATCTATCAATTTAACCTTATTTGGATTACTGAATACTGCTAGCTAATTACTGTTATCTATGACCAATAAATTTATTTTATTAAAAATATAGAAGCACTACACGCAAGTGCTTTAAAATACACATGCAAGACCAGCTTTCACCACGGCTGTAATTGTAATTACATTGTTGAATGCAGTATCGCACCTGCTTTGTAGCCGAACAGTAAACAGTCACTCAAATAGTGCTATCGTGTAAACCGAAGTAATAACGATAAAGGGTTCTAACTAACATCTGTTGCTGCACATATCGTGTCGTTGACATCCACTAATGTTGCTACAGGCATTACTTATTTTTGTCCATATGCAAGACTGCATTCATATATAATTTATTATAACTATTTTTAATATTTTGTGAAAGTTGCCTTAGTTAAGAGCCAATGTTCATAAAGGAAAGGGTATTTTAATATAGAATATATGTAAATGTATATTGAATTCTTTACCCAAACAACTGTTTCAAATTAGGTATTATAGTCCGAGTGAGTTTGTGTTCACTACACTACGAAATAGATGTGCAGATTATACGTCAACATTAAAATCCATTAGTGTTCTAAAATCTCATTAAAATGTGAGAAATTCTATTTACCTCTATTTCCAAGCTGAAAATACTTCGGCTACTGAATAGAGGTTTCATACGTTAAAAAAGGAATCGTAATGTTTACATACATAATATTGAGAACTATAAACTACTCGAAACTCGTTTCAACAGCTCTAAATATATCTAACGAATGTTCGTTGAGCCTAGTTCGACACCTGGGCTTATCAACTCAAATGGGTACGATAAATACAGATTGCGAAATTATATCCATTTTTAGGATGCGGGGTCCATAATAACTGTTTTTTTTTGTTGTACGTTATTTGTCGACATGCGCAGCGGTCACGGGCGGCGTGCGCGCAACTTCCGCCGGATGCCACGCCGTACTTGGCCACTGCTGTCTGATTGATATCATATAACATAATTACCTATTCATACAATGTCTGTAATATGAAATATCGCAAATATTACTGCTGTATTATTGACAATTTCTTATGAGGTTTACGACAAATTAGTGTCAATTATATTTTCTGTTCAAACAGACATGAGGCACTGATTTTTATTTTTCTGACACTTTATGGGTCGTTTACACAGGGATGAGGAGCAGTTTGAAAATGTTACCATTTTAGTATCTTTACCTTTATGCACAAAAGAACAAAGGTTTGTGCAACAAACCAGTGTTTATTCCTACACCCTATGGGTGATAAGTATTCATAGAATAATAAATATTTCATAGATTTATTTACTTGCAGACACGTCATACGAGAAGGCATGTCGTCGCGGGTCAGCACCGAGTACACCAGTCCCGGGTGCACAAGCACAACACAGCCCTTCGCGCCTGGCATCATTTTTCTTCTCCAAGCGCTCCTTCAGAAGCAACCCACTCAAGCGAACCAAGTCGGCGACGAAATTGGAGAGGGAACGTGCTCTCGTTCCCGTCCCTACGCACCCACCTACACATGCCTTACGGACATCAAGGTCAGTTCTTGATCCTTCTCAAATCCTTAGTACTAGTTAAAATTTACGATCTTTTTTTAATATATCTATACGTAGATACCTATGTATAAATAGGAAAAACAAAACAGATAATAACTATTTTCTCCTGTCTGGTAATCAGTTTTCAAAAATAAATCTAATGTTTTGTTGCTATTGACATGCTTTAGTATTAATGAAAAAACATAATAGTGTTTTATGATGTTTGCATTATTATGAATAAGAATTAAGCTCAGAAGGATTAAGCTCAAGTGGTTACTCATACGCCTTCACCGGAATACTCAATCCTTTCACTTCTCTAAAATATTCTGTTCAACCTTAGCGCCCCTAGCTCCTATCTATAATCCTATAAGTTTTTTTTTTGTCTGTGTGTATTTGTGTACCTATTAAATATCAATTTAGTAAATTAACGTTGCATCGTACATAGAATTTTCTGGTGTTGAAGGTAAAAAAAAAGACATACCAGTATACAGACTTCAACGAAACCTGTAGTAGCAGCGGGCAAATATATTTTCTAATAATAATTTATAAAAACCAATGGTGCAGAATAAAATGTAATGAACCATTGTTTATTTAGCAGATATAAAATTTCTTTTGAAGTTTTTATCCAAACGAATTGTTTAATGAACCTATTTGCAGCCTAGTCTTAATATAAAATGTTTATACATACAAGGCCATAAGCATAATTATATTTCTTACGAATTCCAAGAAAAATGATTAGCAGCTCTTTTCAAGTGTCGTAATATAACTACCAGTTCTATCAATCGTATAAGTGAAATAGTGATAATCACGAAAATAGTTCAAATTCTATTTGAGTAATAGTTTTACATATGTTTCAACACTTTATTACAAAAATCATATACAGCTTAGGGGGAATTACTCTAATAATTAAACGTAGTTACTTTATACTAATGGGTACTTCGGTAAATGGGTCTGACGTCTACACGACTGCGTAGTCGTGCCGTAGTCCAATATAATGTCGATAGTTTTGGTGTCCGGATTTTCCAACCTATAATTTCTTCTTGGTTCAATTAAAGAACAAAAGATGAAGTCAGTTAGTACCATGAATATAAGCATGAGCCACGTTTATTTCTTTAATAAAGAAGACGCATTTATGATGATTCCTGTGTCGTGGAGTACTTTACGAACATTCAAACAACAGACATACAAACTTAAGACCACTATTTGTTCTATGTGTGATTCGAACCCACGACCTCTGGCTCAGCTAAAAGGATCATTAACCACTAGATCCAAAGGCCGGTCATTGCGTTTTCCTTATTTATTGTGAAACAAATATCACAAAATTAGCCCATGAAACAATGTGTAAAGTGTACCTTATAACGTGGCTATATAACGTTATCCAGGTTGTAACTGGACGGTGTTATAATTTAATATATATAGGAGTGTCGCCTCACCTCGTCTGCGGCTATTTACGCAACGTTCTTAATTATAATACTTCCCCCCAACGCAAGCACGATAACTCCATGGAAACCTAATTAAATAGTTAGGTATACACTGTCAATTAACCGCCAAGTATAAACATGATGTGTCATGTTTATATTTATGAAAGCTTTCGTCAGATCAATAAAAGCTGACATGAAAAAGCTAGTTTCTGTTAAATTTTTGTTGGAATTAGGTACGGTAACGCCGCTGCTATTAATGATTCATATTGTTACAAGTCAGTTTAGTAAATATGGAAATAAACTATAACTGCTTGGCATAAGATATGTTTCACTGATAAAGGTAAATACATAGTAAATAAAATGTTTAAAATAATGAATTTAATTGGTGTTAAATAATATAAAGAATATATGCTTACGATTGTCAGTCAATGTCGGTCCTGATGCGGATCAGCTTAGTGCACATAATTTGTATTTTTTTAGAAGATTAGAAACAACATTTATATTAAATCATAGAATTATTTTAATGTAGTCATCATTTAAATTTGAATAATACAAATAATAGAGATTACTACATTTTGATCCTTAATAATAAATAAACATGACGATATTATGTCTAAAAGAAATAAGCATACATATGTGGTATAAGTGCTCCCTAAAAGAAGGCTAAAGAAAAAGAAACCCTTGAAACATCTTTATATAAGTAATACATAATCGAAATTTATTTAGGTATCATAAAGGCATTTTATATCGATATCGTCGGCAATGCTAAAGTTATCGGAAGTTCAAAGGTTTCTTCCTGACGTAGGTAATAAATAATACCGATATTAGCATATAGCATATATAAATTGTAGTGATGCCACTTTGATAGCAACAGTAAGCTAAGAGCATTCACGGCAACGCAGGGACTAGCTTCAATAATTTCCTAAAATAAATAAATGCACGAGTAATCGGAACCGGATCATAGACTTCACTCCTACCTAGTGAACAGTTTTCTTTGATAAATGTATAATTTAATTAAAACTGTTTGTTTCAGATCTCACGAAAGCCTACTTTCTGCGCATTCACCAGCCGTCTCTACTATGGATTTGGGACCACCAAATCAAGTGTGTATTCATTTAGACATTATATTTATTTAAACTTAAAGTGCTCGAACTTCCCGCTACCACGACCCTGACTTGCATGAGCTATAGCTTATACTTCCCAATCCATCTGTATAAGCAAAATCCCTTTCTTTCCATTGCTACCCCCTTTCCTGTCAATATACTGCAAATTTTTCCGTCTTGTTCCCAAAAATGCAGGCAATAGACTTGTTCCCTATGACGTGATGGGACTAAATTATCGTCGAGAAAATGTGGCCATTAATTACGCCTCTGCCTACCCCTGCGGTGACCCCGGAGTGAGTATATGTATGTATGTAGATACATTATATATACTCAATCGATATTTTTACAAAATAATGAGGCTCACGAAAGCTTACAAACATTTATTTTATTTTTGTTTAGATTACATTAAATATATACAGTGCAACATCTATATACAAATCGGAAGGGAACAAGTAAATATTCGTTATATCAAGTAATTCTTTAAACTTAGATTTGTTATATTGAGGTTAGGTTGCTCTAAAATTTGTTATAAACAGGTAAATTTAAATTAATTACGTACTCATCTTATCAACGAACAACTTCTACTAATAAATGATGCATTTTTATCAAATTATGTCGTGATGGAATCACATGCTACCGGAGTAAGGGTCATATTGGTGGGAACGTTATATAAAGGTTTTGGGTTGACAAATTAAGGTATTTACACTATGTTTTGATAGATGTTGTTGTAAATTCGTTATAAAGAGGTTGTTCGCAAAAAAAAACGTAAAAAGTAGAGAAGTTATTGCTGGTAACAGATGATCTGAAAATAGTTCTTTTTGATATTAACATTGAAACGTCACGATGTCGTTGACTGAATTGAACTAGGCTAATTGCCCGTCTTTCACATGTTACTTTTTAAACCATCATTATTGTCACTTCATTTAAATAAGAATATACGGAAAGCGCTCTATAACTATTGGCAGTGTGAGGAGACTTAACTCAGAGTGGTTTTTAATTTACATAATTCTTATTGTTTTATTTTAATGTTTTCAGGTAGAAATTCGTTCTTTACACTCATCGGTGTTAGGCAGACCGCACTGCTTCGCGCTAAGTGCAGAGAACAGAGCACCAAGGTACTTTGCCTGCGCCTCGCGGAGGGAACGAGACCGCTGGATTTACAGGTAATATATTAACTTATTGTTACTGCTGTTATTATATCGTGAATTCGTCGTCGTGAAGTCGTGAATTTCACTAGAACTGGGACATATTTGTTTAATCATAACTTACACTTCACATTCATAAACGTAATGGACGAACGTGCCTATTTTTGCATTTCGCCTAATTTGTAAGTACAGTGGTTTAAGTGTTCCCCTTATTAACTGGCAATATAATAGTTATGATATAATTTGATGATTTTAAATTGAATTGAACAAGTGTTTGTTTAGGAAGTGATTTTAACAGTGATTCAATATTTTATTCCGTTTGGCAATACAATAAAGTTTAAAATTTAAATGTAAAAAACAAAGAATATGTACATATGTTTGAAACATATAATTTATTATGACGTAACTTTGCATTTATGCAATGTATGTAGTTCTATAACCTACCACAATAAAGAATATTTTTGCTCTAATAAATGTCATAATTTGCAGCTTGCGGCAAGCGGCACGGCCGGATGAGTTGCGTACGCGCCGATGTGAGCGAACAGTCAAACTGTGGCTGTTAGAGGCCAAAGCTATACCGCCTAAGAAGAGATACTATTGTGAGATTCTATTAGACGACACGTTATATGCTAGGTAAGTCGGTCAATTTCACAGAAACAATTTCCGCCCGAGATATCTACTAAAAATATGAAATAAAAGAAAAGAAAATTACACTGACTTAAAATTAATGAATTATGGAAGAATACTTTCAATAAATGCTCGAATTAACTAATTTATTTCATTTATATAACACGAATACTGCATGTCAAATTTCAACCATTCACGATTGCTAAGTTCAGTTGTAAAATATATATCAGTCTTTATACATACATCAAATTTTCTTAACCCTCAATTATAGAATTATATTAAAGATATACCACTCCACTCACCTATAGTATACCTAATATATAATATTTATAGATAACTATATAACCCGGTTAAATTCGTAACGCCTCAAGATACATTTCTTTTGTAAATTTTTCAAATTTTTTTATGCTGCTTATCGGGGTTGAGATAAATTGAATAAATTGAAGATCATGCAGATGGGTCTATCCAAACTTGACTTATAAATGGTGTAACTAACCCGACTTTGTTTTATATGCATATACATACACATACATACGCTCAGCACTATCAAATATTTGCTTACGACTGTTAGTGTATTAAACACCCAAATTTATATATATATATAATAGTACCTGTTTATCTACAATGCAACTAAAATTAATTCTAAGGTTTCTTTGCTGACCTTCCTTTCCTTTTATTTAATTTTCAGGTCATCATCAAAATTAAAAACAGACCTTTGCTTTTGGGGTGAGGTGTATGAGTTTGGCGGTCTCCCCGCGGTGCAGGCGATACACGTCAATGTCTACAGAGAGCCAGAGCGACGATCGCGCAAGAGAGATAAACACGCGCTTGTTGGTAAGTACTTATACTATTATTAGTTAGGCATTTTTTATTTTTCTCGTTTTAATAATAGAAGCCTTCTTGTACAATAAATACGGTTTTCACGTAATGGCTGTTTAATAATCCTAAGAGTAAAAGAAAAAATCAATTTTTATCTTTAAAGAGAAAATACATGGGTTATAAAGTGTCGTGCGTGCCTGATGAAGCTCTATCAATGTTTATAATAGAATGATCTAATAAAAAAACATAGCTTTCAACTGACGGAAAGTCCCTTGCTACTTATTAATCATGAAAGCAATACATACGTACATTGTTATTATATAACCGACTTCAAAAATAAATTTATTAACTACTACATATGATAACTCTGTAATGCGGAATAAAAATACATTATTTTTATGGGTGTAGCATGTCTGTCCACGCTATTTGACCGGTGGTTTTAACTTGGAGCACATTTACATTAACTTAGTCATAATCTGGTCTAGACTGGCCTACTGGTCTAGTGGTTAGTGACCCTGGCTGCTGAATCAGAGGTCGTGGGTTCGATTCCCACACGGGACAAAAAATTGTGTGATCCACATTAAGTTGTTCTGGGTCTGAGTGTTATTTGTGTCCGATGTATGAATGTCTGTAAAGTCTCCCGCAACACAGGAATTCATCCTAATGCAGGAATTGTCTTAAAAAAACAAAGTAAAAAAAATCTGTATTGATAGTTGATAAGGAAAAAACATGTCTGTATTTGTGCATATTTTAACTTACAGGTACAGTACGTATCCCGGTTGACGACGTATCTTCAAGGTACCTGAACGAGCGATGGTACCCGCTGACCGAGACGGACAAGCCGTCGCCCGCGGCCCCGGCTCCCGCGCTACGCATCAAGTGCCGCTTCCAAAGCGTCGACGTACTGCCCATCGACCACTACGCGAGGTTCCTCGACTACCTCAAGAGAAACTATAGACGACTTTGTGAATATTTGGAACCTGTTATCGGTATGTTTTGTTGAAACTCATCTTTTTAAGCCGTTTAAAACAAAAATTTTAAAAAATGATAGTTAACTTAGTAAGTAGTTTTCTGTAACCCCGGCAACAGTTTTGCGTAATATCACAATGATCGGTTGAGGCGTTAAAATATTAAATATATCTGGACTCCATCGTTTCGATAGGTAACTGATTAAATCTTTAAAACAATGTAATTTATTCCAATTATTGACACTCGTCTATATCGTATATCATCGTCGTATAGGTTAATGTTTGAATAAAGACGTGAATGCAATTTATTATGAATGTTAGTGGCCCAACGCATCACGTGAGCCATCATCAGCCAAGACATATAAAAATTAAATACTATCGAAGTTTGACAGCTTAATTTATTAATTACCGTAATTATTAATAAGCGTAAGGTTTATGGTGAAAACTGAACTTGTTAAGCGATTTACCTTGTGAGAAAGTGTAGAAAGTTAATATGATTACATCATAGAAAACATCATATTTAATATAATGGCTTAGTCGATTAGTACGTTTGGATTTCCTTGTAGCTTATTTAAACGAAATTAGTTAAGTAATGCTTAAGAGAATTTTAATTAACAGTCTTTAGGTTAGATGTGTAATCATTATAATAATAATAATAAATATATATCAGTGGTAGTCAATCAAGTAGTTATACAAACCAATTTCCTTAATGTATTACTACTTAATAATTTTGAATGAAAAAATACCCTTGATGATTAGAATAAAAGCTATCTATCCAATCACCGTATATACTTTGATGCAAATCTACACTGTGAACAAAACCGTATGGTTTTACTCACGTGTGTATTTCGGGGATTCCTTGACGAGTTTTGGACTCGACAAGGCCCTTTATCAAGGCATGAAGGTTTCTAATACGTGGGTTACAAGTGTCACACCGGTATAGCGACCGACAGCGGTTGATCGATCCTTCATGATTTGATAATGATGATAGTTGAATTTTGAACATATACAATCAAATACGATGCCAGATGTCGGAACCGGCCGTTTAAACCAAGTATAAAAAGCGCATGACTGAAAATGAGGTTGACCTGAGGATATACAATAAAATATTAATATATACAATTTAAACAAAATTAAGTTTTTTATGTCGTCTCGTCTTTAGCTAAAGATATATTTAATATTTCAGGTGTAAAAGCAAAGGAAGATATAGGTTGTGCGCTAGTGCTATGTATGGCAGGTGCGGGGCTAGCGCCGCGGTACCTCGCGGATGTCGTGGCGCTGGACGTGCGGCGGACCGGCGACCACTCACTGACTTTCCGCGGGAACTCACTAGCCACCAAGAGCATGGAGGCTTACCTCAAACTAGTTGGAGATCAGTACCTCCAGGTACTTACACTATACTACATGTTGTACGAGAACTAGTTGATAAACAGATTTCCTATTTGATGGTCAATAAATATTAGTATGTTGACATTTTTGAACACCATTGCCGTGTTTCTCAAACTTTATTTACATTTGTCCTATTAAATTATCCGGGTTTACTTACTAACCGATGGGCTTGTTGTGTTAAAACTGATACGTCATATATATATTTATATTCATTTCTCAAAAAATTAAAATAAGTAATTTTAAAAGTAAAACATTTTTATGAAACCATAATTAGCGCAAATTGATTATAGATTGGGATAATTAAGTATATTACGCGATATAGAAAATAAAGTTATACAAGGTCAGCATTGATTGATTGAATGATTTTATTGTACAATTTATACAACGATGTTATTGTTAAAATTTAAATTTGAATCATTCTTGTTCTCATTTCAATCATTCAATTGTGAATAATTCAATTTCAATACCAGGCGTGAATAAGTTAACACGTTGAGGTTTACGTTTTATCTATAAATGCTATCTATTCTATTTTTGAGTTAGTTAGGTGTATAAACGACCCATCGACATTCTCATTTATTCACCCTATAAATTAAGCAACCCTAATGCCTATTATGATGTAAAAATAATACATGCAAGTCCACTTAGCAACTTATTCACGCCTGATACGTAATTTATATCATACTTGTCAGCGTCTTTACAATTCCTTTATAAAATGAGGACTTGAATTACTGAAGACACTTTTAGATGGTACTTATTGATATATAATTAAATTTTAATATCTCATAGCGACTGTTAAGTTTTTGAGTAAAATTAGTCTACAGTAGTCCATTGCTGCATTGCATAGGACTCTCCTAATGTGCGCCATAGCACCCGGTCTTTCGCCTTCCGCATCAAATCTATACCAGCTACTACATACTGAATGGGTAGTTATTAAAAAGAAATAGTAAAATACTTATTACACTATTGATTGTTGGCACTTGGTAGAACTTGTAGTACACATCTTGCGTAAAATCATTTGAAACCGGTCATGTTTATTTAATAAATATTGAGGAACAGCCCAAGTGACTTTACTTAGGAATAAACCGTTTCGTTGGTGTTAATATAATAATGCGGCACCGTGTGTCAGGAAACGTTGATGGAAGCGGTGATGATGGCGGCGGGCCCGGGCGCGGCGGAGTGCGAGGTGGACCCGCTTCGCGCGGGCGGCGCAGGCGCGCTGCGGCGCCAGCAGGCGGCGCTGCGCGACGTCGTGGCGCTCGCCTGGCGCTCCATCGCCGCCTCCGCCGACCGCTTCCCGCCGCCGCTCAGAGACTGCTTCGCCACCTTCAGGGAAAGGTAACTAGCGATACTTTTGTTCTAACTTTCCTTGATATTCATATTTATTAACCGATGGTAACCAAGGACGAGGTTCTATATTTGACTCTATGTATCTTTTCATATTTATTCTCCGACTTGTATGACTCCTTTTCTTTAAGGCAAACGGTTTTACTCACGTGTTTATTTTCAGGGGCACCCTACTAAAAATCACTCGTCGGTATCCCCGAAATACACATAAGTAAAACTGTGAGCTTTACTAAACTATCGATACTGCCTACTTTACCAGATAATCAAGAAGAGTATTATGTTTTCGAGTATTATATGTGTCCCTGTGACGCCCAAGAGCGTAGACTGCTCAATGGATCATGTCTTGATGTCTTTTGAATGGTCTTATTAATACAAGTTATATAACAAGATATCTTTCCTGTGCCGATCGGTGAAATCCTGGAATTCCCTACCAGCGCACGTGTTTCCTTCCCACATTGATCCCAGGTCTTTTATGCGGCGCGTGAAAAAGCATCTCACCAGGCCGCCATAGTGTGGGTCACCATGATGCATTGACTAGACATGCAATGAGGACGGTGACTCTTTGACTTTATATTTTTAAATAATGTAACTGGTTCTACAACCGTTTACTATGACTAACACAATGTTCTTGTTGTTTACTTGTTATTGCTGGTCTGTCATTTATTTTATACAATGTATACTAACCAATCATATGTTTTAAATGCAAATATGACTTCGTTATCATGTTGTCAACTATTTATGGTTTTGACATTTTCTATTCAGACTGACAGCAATGGGCCGCGAGGACATATCAGACAATTTGATCAGCGCGTCTATATTTCTCCGCTTCCTTTGTCCAGCAATACTGTCTCCTAGCCTCTTTGGAATTACTCATGGTATGTATCCTCACTGTACGTAGCAGATATTCGTCTTCTATAACGAAGTAGGCAGCGCAGCTTTAGGACTCATGCCTACATATTTAAACTAACACTGGCAAAATCTGTCTTGATCAGGACTGTGCTAAAATGTTTAACTTTTCTATCTATGATGGATAACATCGGGTACAGCCCAATGACGGACATATGAACGTCGCAGTTTTAATGACAGGGTATTGTCCCTTGGTACAATTTGGAATATGGAATCTTTAAAAGGATAGCAGATAATGTGCTGCGCAATGTTTTATATATCATATTTGGTTCATTGATTTTCTCTCTCAGTACATATTCATTAATTTTCACACGGTATTTCAGAGTACCCGAATGAGCGCGCTGCTCGTAACCTAACGCTGGTGGCGAAGACCCTGCAGACGCTGGCCAACTTCACTCGCTTCCAGGGGAAGGAAGCATTCATGGAGTTTCTCAATGACTTCTTAGAGCTCGAGGCACCCAACATGAAGGGCTTCCTTAGAGCAATATCGGTATGTGTACACGAGTCTTCTTATTAGTGATCCATGTACTGGATGGCGTGAACTGCACGGATGGCGGCGTAGCGGTTTAAGTGGTCACCTCGCCGCTACATTGCTGTGCCCGGTGTTGTGGGTTCGATCCCCGCACGGGACAACACTTTGTGTAATCCTAAATTGTTGTTCTGAGTCTGGGGGTTCTTTGTGTCCGTTGTTTAAATGTTTGTATAGTCCCCCACAACACAGAAATTGTGTATTTAAAAGTAAATGTATTATGACCATATAAATATTACGCCGATAATTCCATAACAGAATATGCCATATAAACAAATTTATTTATATAAACCCACAGACGCGTCCATTAGAACAACAGCAACAGAATCAGCAACAGCAACATCAGCAGCAACAGCTGCAACAACAGCAAGCGCAGCAACATCAAGTTCAGCAACAGGACGGCAGTAAACGTAACTCGTCCACGTCACACACGTCACAAAACTCTCACGGCTCCGAGTCCAGGGAGGGCGTAGACCCCGACCCGGAGTGGGCCCCGCACGTCGACTTGGGCAAGCAACTTGCCACGCTACACGCCTTGCTGGTCGACAGCTTGCCAAAGCTACCCACTAACAAGATACAGGTGAATTTAACTACTGCTAGCTATAAACTATGTAGAATATGACGCTGTGTGTATTGCTCTATAATTTGAAATATTTTTTTAAATAAGATGATTAAAAAATTGTTAAGCAATTTTATGAAATCAAGAAATTTAATTAGAATTTGAGTATTGTCAAAATTAAGCTATGATACCACAAGTTTTTATTGCATTGATGACCATTTACATAATAGTACTACGCTTATACAGTTTAACAAAAAACCATTGAAGGTTGTTCGTTAAACTGTAATTAAATCGGACTTTTATTGTGAGACTTTCATAACAATGGTAAAAAATGTTATGATTTCTTTAAAATATACATATATTATAAAGAAACTATTCAAATTCGGATAAGTTATTACGATAGATAATGTATTATAATATTGTTAGTAGTAGTTGGCCGTGTGGTGCTCGGTCGATTAGAATAGGGCCACTAAATCTCTTCCCGTGGGTATCGTAGAAGGCTACCAAGGGATCGGACTGTTATCTGTAAGACAATATATACTTAGTGTGGCCATAAATACATTTACTATAAAAAAAACATAATATTACATTTTGAATTGGCAATCTGTCATTCTTATTCATTGTTTCTCATTTTCGCGACAATCTTTGATATTAAAATTTAGTGGGATGATAAAGAACACTGAATTGGTTTACACAAAATAGGTATTTCTTTGGTTTGTGACATAAAAATCTGGCCGTCCCAGTAGTATTCGTATGAAAAAACCAATTAAAGCAGGGAAGGTTCGAATAAATCCTGTCCAATAAAAAAAAGATTTTATCTCGGGAAATGTTAATAGATATAGAACCATGTCTTGTATTTTAAAAGATGACTTTTTTTACGTGGTAGAGCCATGCTCGGATGGGCCGGCTCGACCGGTGCGATACCAGGGCCTCACAGAAAACCGGTTGCCAAGCAACACTTGCGTAGCATTTCCTCGAAATTAGTAAGGTTTTAGGAGGTGCAACTCCCATGTTCTTATTCCTCTTCCCTGACCTCCCGACCCTTTTCCCATCTCCTCACCCCCGTCTCTTTCCCTCCCCGCATACCTTAATCTCGCTTCACCAAAGGCGGGCAGTGCACTTACGACTCTCCAGTTGCAGGTGTCCATGGACGGCGGTTGTCACTTACCATCAGGTGACCCGTCTGTTCGTCTGCCCCCCAATAATATAAAAAAAAACTTAGGACTTGCTTGGAAGATACGATTCTTCTCATCTCTTAACAACACCTTGATCCAAAAAGCCTCCGGTAACGTTACTCACTCGGTCACACAATGCAAGCATTGTTTAACAGCTCGTTTGCTGTGAGGCCGTGGTAATACTCCGGTTGAGCCGGTCCCACACGGCTCTTCCGTGTTAAATATATCTAGTACTAGTAGTATGTATTAATCTTTATTTTGTTTCAGGAGTTGGATCCGTTGTCAGATATATTAGATGAACTAAGCAAAAGATTGTTGAGCCAGGATATCACCACATCTACGCAACCCGTCACTGACAATATCTTTAGGTAAGTAGGAACATAGTTTAATTAAATGCAGGTAAAAGGCACACAACATAGACGCACTACGGTTTAATTTAGATTTATTTGATGGTGACGATTGTGGAATAACAGATATTCTGCTTCGTGGTACTTTTATCATTTGTACATTTTTCTTTAGACACATTTGAGATTATTTTGATTAAATATTATAGTATTTCCTTTTTGTATCCACTGTATACTAAAAACAATAATGGTACTAAATTTAGAATGTGATTTTCTAGAAACGATAAGCAACAACGAAAACACTATATAAGAGAATAAAATATTTCAGCTTTTAGTCATAAAGAGAGAGAGTTTTGGCGCTGTTAACGAAAAGGATACCCCAGGGGGGTACCAGCGCTAGCGTTGGAGAATCCCCCCCTGGACGTCCACCCTCAGTACGGATTATGTCTGAGCGTGGACGCCCAGGCTGCCCCTCGTACTCTGGGGGGGGCTCAACTGCGCTCTCAAAATCTGCTCGGGGCAAGAGAAGGCATACCATGGCACCCCCTGTCACGTTTACCGTGGATTTTTGCAACATTAGGGGCTTACATTCGAACCTCGACACTGTCCACCACCACCTTGAGACAGCAAAGCCGGCCTTGCTCTTTTTAACCGAGACGCAGATATCATCTCCAGCGGACACATCCTACCTCTGCTACCCTGGGTACGGACTGGAACACTCCTTTGTTCCTAAGGCTGGTGTATGCGTGTACGTTAGAGATGATATCACTTCTCGCCGCCTCGGCAATCTTGAAGGTAGGGACCTCTCCATCTTATGGCTACGTGTAGACTGCGACGACCATCCCCGCATCTACCTATGCCTCTACAGGTCCCATAGCGGTGATGCCGAAACGGACCGACTCATCGACCACGTCCAAATGGCTACAGACTCAGTGCTCCAGCAGGTCCCATCCGCAGAGATCGTGATTCTTGGCGACTTTAACGCCCATCACGCCGAATGGCTTGGTTCGCGCAAAACCGATCATGCGGGAAGATCTGTTCACGATTTCGCCTTGGCATATGGCTTGACGCAGCTGGTAGCAACGCCTACGCGAATCCCAGATGCAGAAAGCCACGTGCCTTCACTGTTGGATCTTCTGCTGACCTCACATCCTGACGGCTACAAAGTATCCGTTGAGGCCCCTCTTGGCTCTTCGGACCATTGCCTGATTAGGAGTATGGTGCCACTTGTTCACTCGCTGCGGCCGCGTGTTACAGGCAGTCGCCGCGTATGGCACTATAGGTCAGCAGACTGGGATGGAATGAGAACATTCTTTGCATCCTACCCATGGAGGCAGGTTTGCTTCTCGCCGGATGATCCCAATGTCGTTGCTGACTCTGTCGCGGATGTTGTGCTTCAGGGTATGGAACTTTTCATTCCATTCTCCCTGATTCCCACAGGTGGCAAGTCCCAGCCTTGGTTTGGTCGAACCTGCAAAGCGGCGTCCCGCCGAAAGCAGGAATGTTACCAAGCATGGGCTAATGCAGCGACAGCACGGGATGTAAAGACCAGCACATTAAAGAAGCAATTTAACTTTGCCTCCAGGTCCCTCAAAAGAGTAATTGCTGGGGCGAAGTCGGCTCACATCGGCAGAATTGGCGAGAGACTAGTTAGTCTCCCCTCCGGAACTCGTGCATTCTGGTCTCTTGCCAAAGCTGTCCAGGGGAACTTTTGTAAGCCATCCCTTCCACCTCTGCGCATAGGAGATAATTCGTTGGCCCACGACGCTAAAGAAAAAGCCGATCTTCTGGGCAAACTCTTTGCGTCCAACTCGACCCTGGACGACGGGGGAAACGCACCGCCGACCATACCGCAGTGCGAGACCCGCATGCCGGAAGTCCGGTTTACACAAAGGGCAGTGCGTAAGGCGCTTCTTTCCCTCGACGTTCATAAGTCGAGTGGGCCCGATAGAATCTCTCCTATCGTGCTGAAGACGTGTGCTCCAGAGTTGGCACCGGTTTTAACGCGCCTTTATCGGCTTTCTTACTCTCTTGGCGTAGTCCCGAACTCATGGAAGACAGCTCTAGTGCACCCAATCCCTAAAAAAGGAGATCGCTCGGATCCGTCCAACTACAGACCCATAGCCATCACCTCCTTGTTCTCCAAGATAATGGAATCCATTGTTAACTGCCAGCTCCTCCGGTACTTAGAAGACCACCAGCTCCTCAATGATCGACAATACGGCTTCCGTCAGGGTCGTTCAGCTGGTGATCTTCTCGTATACTTGACTCACCGGTGGGCACAGGCGATCGAGACCAAGGGGGAAGCGTTGGCCGTTAGTTTGGACGTGGCGAAGGCCTTCGATCGGGTCTGGCACAAAGCGCTCCTTGCGAAGCTTCCTTCCTATGGGCTTCCCGAGAAACTGTGCAATTGGCTCACCAGTTTTCTTACAGACAGAAGCATCAAGGTCGTTGTTGACGGTGCATGCTCCGACTCGAAGTCTGTTAATTCTGGTGTCCCACAAGGCTGTGTGCTATCACCCACGCTGTTTCTTCTGCATATCAACGACATGCTGCAGATTAGCAGCATCCATTGCTATGCAGACGATAGCACGAGTGATGCCCTTTACACCGGCCGCGCCAACATTTCTCGGGTAAACGTCATCGAAAGCCGATCCAAACTTGTGTCTGAAATCGAAACTTCTTTATCAAAAGTTTCAGATTGGGGTCGACTTAACCTAGTCCAATTTAACCCCACGAAGACACAGGTTTGCGCGTTCACCGCTAAAAAGATGCCATTGGTCGTATCACCTCAATTTGAGAGCACTTCCCTAACTGCATCAGCCAGTATCGGAATCCTTGGCGTCGATATATCAAGCGAAGTCCAGTTTAGCGGTCACTTAGAGAGTAAGGCCATATTAGCCTCGAAGAAGCTTGGTGTGCTAAACAGATCGAGACAGTATTTTACTCCGGCCCACCGCCTGCAACTTTATAAGGCGCAGGTTCGGCCGCACATGGAATACTGTTCTCATCTCTATGCAGGTGCACCCCAGTACCAACTTCTCCCTCTTGACCGCATTCAACGGAGAGCGACTCGCATCATCGACTGCCAAGATATCTCTGATCGACTTGACACCTTGGCGTTGCGTAGAGATGTAGCTTCACTCTGCATCCTCTATCGCTTGTATCATGGGGAGTGTTCAGAGGAATTGTTCGGACTTATACCGGCTGCTGGTTTCCGCCATCGTTCTACGCGACAAAATATCCATCCCCATCACCTGGACGATTGGCACTCCACCACTGTGCGCTTCTCCAGAAGCTTTTTGCCTCGCACAACCAGCTTATGGAACAAATTGTCGCCTGCCGTATTTCCGAACCGATACGACCTTCAAACCTTCAAGAAAAGAGCGTACTCCTACCTAAAAGGCCGGCAACGCACTTGTGACCCTTGAGTTGCGGGTGTCCATGGGCGGCGGTAGTCATTTACCATCAGGTGACCCGTCTGCTCGTTTGCCCCCTATCGCATAAAAAAAAAAAAAAAAAAAAAAAAGAGTAAATAGAGCTTACAAGAGATGAAAAAAAAACACAAACCCCCTAAAATTAAGGAAATTTGGAAAAAGTGCTTTTAGGCTACAGACAAGTAATAAATAACTCTTATTTTTAGGTTTAACGATCCCACGTGCAATACTCCAACGAATCCAACCAACGAACCCGTGATCAACGGTCAAATGAACAACAATTTCGCTCACAGCTCACCCATTATGAACAAAAATGGCATTCAGTTTAACATAAGCCCTTCAAAATCAAATGCTGAAGACTCTAAGTACAAGCCTGGATACGTAAGCGTTACAAAATCTCCAAGTTTCAATATAAGGTCAGCAACATTGCCTAGAAAAGGTTATGGATCAAATCCGCCTAGCCAAGCTGTCAATCCTGATAGATATAGCTCGCAGTACAACAATCAAGAGCACTGTGTGAACTTGAAGGTGGTGCAAATCGGTTTCAGCTCAGACCAATATCCTAAAGGCAGCACTAACGGCATTGGCGAAAGCTTAGAGCGCAGGTTCCAAGACAGGTACAAACCCAACAACTACAACCAACAGCATTTCCACACCTCCAACTACAATACAGAACGATCTCCGAGCAACGATAGCATCAACCACAATTATTGCTCCAACGATATGCAAAACATAATGAAAGAAACAGCCACCCTAGAAGAGCTGTCAGATCTGTTGAAATACGCTGACGACACTGGAGACATTGTCGAGGATAAACTCATCGTAAACAAAAAGAACTTGTCCAATACCAATAACAACAATATTATCAATGGAAATAAAACTAATTACACGAATAACGGCTCTAACGTTTCCATCAGCGGACTCTCTAACGTCGCAAGTTCTGGCTACCAAAGCATTGCAACATACAGCCAAAGTTCGAGCCCTATCGAGAACACGACGCACCATCATCAACCTTACGAGAACGGTGGGCAGCCGATGAGTCGATACTCGCAAATAAATTACCAAAAACAAAGGGATAAACAGTATTATGACAGTAAACACGAAAAGTTTTACCCAAAAAGCCCAGTGCAACAAAAAATTGAGTACGATATACAAAAGTATGGCATACAAAACTTTACCACCGCAGATAATACACCATCAAACACAAATGTAAACTTAAAGGTAGCCCCGCTAGTGTTCACGAACCCAGTTTACAATATGGATGACAATCGCCAGTCCCAGGAGAAGAAGAACAATGAGAATAGAAACTCAAAGCGTTGTCCCTGTGGCTCATCCAGTTCATCGATAGATGAGGAGGGCTTGAGCACCGACAACGTAGAGACCAACTCAGAAGAGGGTTCTACTAACTTCAATGAGGATAATAGAAACTTTGACCAACAGAATCGCAACAATACCCACCGAAAGCTAACCAGAGATAATTGTAATTATGAAGATATGTACCAGAGAAGTAGCCACAGTCACTCCCCGAGAATAAGGGACGATGAATCCTCTAGTAATTCGCCAAGTCTACGGAAGAGTAGTAAAACGCGAATGCCAAGAACAAACCCTATGCTCTCTTATTCTACAAATCAGAATCAAATTAACTTCAAACACTTTGGCCAGAGAGGCGAATCTTTATACGAGAGCAAGCCTCACCACATTTCAACGGATTCCGGATATCCGATGAGTAGGTCAGACTCAAACGTAGAAGAAGTAAACAAGGAAATGTACAGGCTACAGATTTCTAGAAGTCAGAAAGCTCTCTACAATATGGAGAATGCGAAAAGTTCTCCCGAAAAGTATTCCATGACAGAAAGTGCGATTCCCGAGACAAATTATCCTTTAGACAGGACGTATTCTGGTGCAAAAATGTCAAGTAGTAGATTAAATGAAGATCTAGATAGACATCAAGAGTATTACGGAGCACGGGAAAGGCGGGAGTCTCCTTCGAGGGGTATGTTCAACCGTGAGTCTGCGTCGAGTGAAGCGAGTGAGCGCGTGACAGTTCGAAGTGAAGGCGTGACAAGAGACAAGCCGCAGAGGCGACTCAGCCTCGAGTCAGCGCGGGATCTTACTGATAGTTCTGATGAAGTGGAGGATACACTTTACAGCACCACTGGCCGAAGACGCGTCACCAAACATCATAGAACTATTGAACAGGTATGTAGTCTTAACTTACACCATTTAATGTATTGCAATAAGAGTAGAAATGTTAAAAACAAATTTCTTCTTTCAAGTATGAACGGGAAATTGAGAGGTTAAAACGCTCTGTAGAACTATTACGGGGGAGATTGGGACCAGCAGAACCGGGTCAGGATCCTACTGACGCCAAAATGAAGGCCATCATATCCAGGTACCTATAGATATTACCATTTTATGTACATATACTTCTATGTTTTGAGATGGCTATGTCTCACATAAATGAAATTTTAATAAATTTGCAAACTCGACTGAGCAAAGCTACAAGTATCTACTGCTAAGTAATAACCTAAACATATAGAGCTCGATTCCTTACTTCTTTTAAAGAATAGTGTTTTAATTATCTTGCCGTACACTAATATAAACCACCATTTTTTTTTTATATAATATAGGGACGAACAGACCGGTCATCTGATAGTAAGTGACAACCGCCGTCCATGGACACCTGCAACTCAAGAGTCGTAAGTGCGCTGCCCGCCTTTGAGGGTGATAAGAGATCTGGGGATGGGGGATGACGAGAGGGGGAATTGGGACTCCGAAAACCTCACAGTTGCTTTACAACCGGTTTTCTATGAGGCCATGGTGTCGCACCGGTCAAGCCCGCCTTTTCATGCCTAAGCATGGTTTTACCACTGTCCATTTATACTTTCCTCCTTACTTTTGTACGATTTTGAGCATTGTCTAATATTTAACAGGTTGATATGCGTGGAAGAGGAGCTAAGAAATGAACAACGTAAAATGGCGGCGGCTTTGTCCCACAAGCAGCGCGTGATAGAGGCGCAGGAGCACCGTATCGCAGCGCTGGATGAGGCCAACACGCGCCTGCTTTCCGCGCTCGTGCACCTGCAGCAGCGCGCGCCCGCCGCGCCCGCCGCCAGCGCGCACTCGCACCACGAACTACAGATATAACACACCCTCTCCAAACACACGAATCACACTCAAATATTAGACTAAATGTTATAAAAAACCACCTTCAGTGTACATTCATACGCTCAACCCTATATCCCCATAGGGGTGCGTAGAGTGTATTTTGTAATAAATTTTCTGGTGTTCACCAAAACATTTGTAAATACCATACCAAATCATAGCCTAATTTATTGAAAGTGCGTTGTCATTCCTTAAGATCAAACGCATGTTTGGCTATCAATCATAATATCTCGTAATCTCTGAGTAATTTCTATCTCATACATCCCAGCTTCAAGTTAACTTGTTTGGTCAACAGTCTGTTATATTACATAAAATACTACATTATATAAACTTAACACAATCTTTTCTCAATAGTACCTTGCAAAACTAACGAGTTCTCAGAAAACAATCTTCTTAATTGTGTCTCTCAAGTGACATGATCTGATCAGATTCACTGACTGAAGAAGAAGGTCAAAGCAATAATGATATTTAAGAGCAATTTAGAAAAACTTTTCACTGTAATAATAATGAACACGAGTCCTCAAAAAATCCGCCTTGGCCTTGTCATTGAGACCATAATTTACTGTGGTGGTTTTTTTTCTATAGGACTACTTGTTTGCTCGCTTTTAGAGGAAATTCAGAATTTGTTTACTACATGTTTACATAACTGTTCCAAGTAGACGATAAGCAAATCAATATTGTGTGATTGTGGATGCGTCACTATCGATCACTTATCGTTATTCGTTAGCACAAATGTAGTGTCTCATTAAACTCTGTGCGCTATACAATAGAAAATCACAATTAACTGTTCTGCACTCAGTTGTTATTACGTATTAATATTATTGTTTAGTATCTTTTGTGTATCGCAATAATTGTTTTGCCATTAATCATTTTTGTTACATTGTTTCGTTAGTTTTATTAAAATATGCTTTAAATGACATTAACTAACATATATCAGTATTTTCACAATTTGATTGTACGTTCGCTTCACGTGTCGGATGTTTCAGTAACAATGATACCAAAGACGATTGAATATCCCTGACTATAGTTGTAGTGGTCCAATCGAACCCTCTGCAATTGCAGTTCTAGTGTTGTATTTTTAAATAAAATAAAACGTTATAGATTTTATAATAATAATATAAGACTTGTATCATAATATTCTTAGTAGTACGATAAGTGATATGTGGTATGAAATCTAAATTTATTTTTAATACCTATGGAGTATTATAATGTGGAATATTGAATGTTAAAATACCTTAATAATAACTTCCAAACCTGTATTAAGGTTAGAAAAACATTTTAAACCACATCTTCGGGATTCTGCAACACATATAAAATAAAGTAATTTAAGCCATAAACACAAATAAATGTACCGCATTGGTATCAAACTTATCACATTAAATTATGAATTACGTAAATTTGACTTTTAATTCACCTTACAGTACCTATATAATAAAGTGTACGTCCACTAACAAATTATATCACTTAAAATTTAGTAAATCTATCCATGAATCCAATAATCCTTTACACACTGCGCTATATTTTCACAATGGGATAGACGAGAAATAAACAAAGATAAGACCATAGAAAAACTAGTTTTACTTTACCATTTGCTGGCAAAGTAAATAAGATACGATTCCCATACCAAATTACAGCTAAATGTCTCTGAGTAAAGCCAGACGGACGTAGACAGCAAAACTAGAAAGCCTCAACCAATTTGTAAAACTAGAAAGGTTCCCTGTTGATTACGGAATCCTAAAAATCAAAATAAATAGTAATTATAACATATAAAAAATAAGAAAAGTGGCGTCTCTGTATAATATATTAATTTACAAACTGACAACAATAATGTAGTGAATATATCACAGGTATAAATTCACAAGCGAATTTATTTCTAAAACTATAAAATTAGGTACCTGTACTTGATACTAACACTACATTTGAAATAATCCATTACGTCAGGAACCAGATATATTTAATTTGAAGGCAGTACGTATTGCCACAAATTTATTAGTAAGGGATTGGTGTTTGCATTCCTTCAATCAAATACCAAATACATTGTAATCAGTTCTTACTATTTCTCTAAATCTTCAGCTCCTCGCGGCAAACAAACATAGCGGCCCACCCGTATCGCGTTTGCTCTTTCCTGTACTTCTCTCGCAATATAGGGTATTAATTGTATGTCTTCCATGGAACCAAACAAATAAGAAAAATATATTTGGCGAAACTGTTTATCTCGCATTTCGGCCTGAAACATGGTCCGCCAAAACAAGTTTATAATTTTAGCGTGTGATCTGTACATAGCTAATTTGTACTTATTAGTAAATAATCTATAATTATTATTCAGTTTCTGTTTCTCCAACCACGTGGTGTGACCAGCGAATTGGTCGTCTTTGGGCACTTGCACGTGACCGTACGCTTTTGAAGCGAGCGCTGTGAAAAATGCCCAATAAGTAGTACTCTTTCGTAACATATCTACTTTTTCCTGCTGTTTTAATGGGCCATAGATTCGACGTCTCATCCATTCCCTGAGCTCTGGGAGTAAATGTAGGTCAGGCAAACGTGCGGCAATGTTAAGACGCCTCATAAAACGTATTGCACATCTTAAGTAGTCTTCGGGTCGAGGGTGCGATCCTAAGCAGGTATTAGAGGAAATGTCCCTCTTTTTCTTTTTCTTGTCTTCTTTAACTGCCTTTATACCAGTTTCAACCTGCAAAAGACTGTCTGTCTCCCAAATCCTTTTGAACTCTTTGTCTACGTGAAGTTCTTTATCGTCTATATTAAATATTGTGTGATAGTTAAATTGCATTCCAGAGTGCGGAGTAGGTTTAACAAAATAGGGCAACTCCTCCGACGGGAACGGACCCTCATTATAGAAATCGTATCGATGGCCGCAGTAACATTTAGTATTTTTTATATATTCGAAGACGGACTCTTGCCACTGTTTTACGCAGTCGCAAGGCTGAGGCTTAGGTGGTGGCTGTCGCCCTCGGTAACCGCAATGTATATTTACAAACTCATTTTGCACGTGTGCATATCCTCCGTGTATTAAGTCACCTTGAGCGGGTAATACACAAACGTTACCCAAAATAAAAAACGCCTTGCCATTGATGTCGTATACTCCAATAATAGTATGTCTAGTATTGGACGTGCCAGTCGTTGGCGCCACTGGTTTTCTTCGACGTTTTGTTTTTTTCCTGTTAGATGACATACCGTACACCTTTTTACTCTCTGTAACAGCTTTCGACTGACGACCTCTATATTTACTAGGCTTCCCAATTCTTCCATATTGATAGTCCTGGTTTGGTGGCTTAGCCGGATGAATAGGTATTATGCCCGCTAATGCATCGCAGACTTCTCGGGGTATTCTTTTCTTCGGCGGTGGCGGAGGCGGTGGTGGTGGTGGCGGTTTCGTTATGATTGGCTCTTCTTCGTAAGGATCGTTGAGATCGTCCAAATTGGGAAGTGGAGGAGGTGGCGGGCGCTTAAATACAGGCTTTTCATACAGACATGCCACCATTTTTTGCAAGTAAGGAGATGCTACAGGTGGTTCCGGTTTTGCTTTGGGCTTAGGAGGGGCCTCCTCTATTTTAACGTCTGGACGAAATCTTTCCCGGAGTAAAAAAATTAAATGTTCCATACCTAAATATAGTATACCTGATAAAATAAGTTTAGCATTTAGAGAGTACGATTCGCGTTTTCCATCTATAGAGAAACCGTAGAGTGCAAAATATAATTGGGCAAGCATCTCCATTCCATCATGATTACATATATCAATGCAGTACATGAGGTCTTTACGATTTGGTCGTGGATACAGTCCAAGTGCTCGCATAATACTTGCGGTTCTGTGTGGTCGGCCTTCAAGATCGTCTTGGTAAACAGCCACATTCAAATTATCGAGCGCCTTTCTTTGCGGGACGCTAAGGGCTTGATACCACCGAGGTCCAACAGCATTTGTTATATTGAGAAACATTCGTTTCTCCTTTTTCTTACGTAGTTCTTTTAGCTCTTGCATAAATATTTGTCGTTCGCGCGTCTGCCGGGTGTACACCACATGAATGCGTTGTTTGACGCGCTCTTCATGGCTCGTCGCCGCAGGTGCTCCATCGCCATGTCCCATTTTATTAAAAATATGTAATAAATCTACTGGATGTTTGAAACAAATATGTAGATCAAATTTGTTGTTAAACTACAATTTTGAAAAAAAAAAATATCTAGATATTATGAGTGACAACGTTATATCAAAACTCAATTTATGAACTGTTTTTTGCACAGATAAATAAAATTCATATACATAAGTTGTATATTTTAAGCCAGTGCTTTGCATTATACTTGAGCAGGAACTTTTCAAAACTTGTTATTCTATGTATGTTTTTGCAGAATTTGAGAAAAGTTTTTTAGATATGCAGGTATTAAAATATAAAAAAAATATTTAATCTAAAATTTTGTTTGAATTATTATATATATATAAAATTATGGGTTAGACGCTGCTGACTAGAATAATAAATTATTAACATATTATAAAGTTTCGGAGTATAATCATTCTTAACATACTCCGAAACGTTTTAATATGTTAATCAATAACTGTAATAAATAATAAAACCATACGGTACGTTAGGTATAAACAAACGGCAAAAGTCTTGAAGTAGACTAATTAATCATTTCCCCCGAAATTACGGAAATTAATACCACTACCACGTTCTCGGATGTGTTCCTGAATGCAGTTTCTCCAAAAAAGAAAGACTTAAAAGTATTTCATCATCATCATCAGCCTATAGCAGTCCACTGCTGGACATAGGCCTCTCCCATTGCTCGCCACTTGCATCTATTTTGGGCTTCTCGCATTCAGCAGCAAACAATTGGTAACCGAATTTCATTCAGAATCGTTTCTACGAGTCGAACGGTCAATAGATTCCACACCGGGCGACCGTAAAGGTGGATGTCATAAAAATATTTAAATATTAATAATCAAAGCAGTCGAATAAGCATGCCCAAAACGGCTTTACTATTTCGTTTTTTCATGCGTATTCATATGACCTAAATTGTGCATTCAATTCGTTACATAAATCGATTATACCGCCATCTATTGTCGAGTAGTATGTTCAGTAAACTGTTTCAGAAAAGTAAAAATCGAGAAACACTTCGTAAATATCAGTGGAGGTTAGACTACTTACTCTTCATTTACATACATACTTACGCACACGCCTGTATCCCCTAATGGGTAGGTAGGGGTGTATAAAACACCCATATTTTGCCAATAAGAATTCAATCTCACTAACGAAATAGGGGGCAAGCCTATTGCCGTTAACCAGGCATTGTACACATACTGTCTGATAGATAACATTCCTATCCCATAGTCGCTTTGTACGAGACCCACTGGAAGAAACGAAGTGGCTCTGTTCAACTCCACCGAGAACCACACGGCAATCTACATTTACATATATTTATCTATTAATACTTAAAGCAATTTTAAGTATTAATAAATATTTAAAATTGCTTTAGCCTCAGCCATCACGCTACCCCAGCCACGGGGATGCGGATTCAAACCCCGCCCAGTGCGACACACATTGCTAGTATTATTCAAAAAAAAAAAAAAAAAAGCATAAGAAGTGTTTACATTATTGTACAATATTTTTTCTGTGATGACTATTTTCGTTTCCTTACAGTAGCGTAATAAAAAGAAGCCTGAGTATAAACCAAGACCCACATGTCTCCGTTATCCTATTATTTTTTACCAAGATTTTCTTGTGTACAGTACATACCTGTATTAAAGATACTCAACTAACTTACTAACATTAGATTATTTAATGATCTTTGAACGGATTCGATCCAGTTACCTATCAACAAAAAAAAAGAGTTAAATCATTATCGGTCCATCCAAGTAAGTGTTACAAATTCAAATTATATATTTACTATAATATTTACTTTCAGAAGAAAAATAGAGTCTGCATTAACAACATTATTTTACTGTCTCATATTTGTACTATTTGAAACGAATAAACTTTTTATTTACCATACCATAACGGGAGATGAAGTCCCGGAGAATTTACGTACCGTACCTTATATCTGCGTATTCGCGCGTCAAGAGTTGAGCGTGACGCGGGAATCGACGCGCGGCACGATCAGCTGTGTGAATCTCGGCCGGTCGAAGACCCGCACCCTGGGGTGAACGCCCTTCGGTCATCCATCACCTGAATAATTCCTCACCTCATTCATACGCTCTGGCGAATGAATTCATCTCAATATTTAAGCATCGTACGTTTTTCCGGAAACCATCAATCAAGTGAAACTTTACATGAGTCGCCCGATGTGGAATCTATTGACCGCTCGACTGGTAGGTGGAAACGATTCTGAATGAAGTTCGGTTAGCAATTGCTTCCTGCTTTATATCCTTGTGTAAAACTCCAAAGAATTTACTATAATAAATAACAGAAAAGGTCTACATTATACTAATATTACTGTAGAGATATGTGATTATTGATAGATTTATTAATAAAACACGGTACTTCATAATTTCAAAGTACTTGAAGGTACTTACTAAACATCTATCCAGATTGGTCCAAGAGAGAGCCTGGTGATATGTATCTCTAGTTTTTCTACTAAAGAAACTGAACTAACACGTAGGAAATATTTTTTGTAGATTGTTGAATTCTGTGTTCTCTACAATAATTATGTTACACCCTCATGAATATAAACCTCTATCAGTGTTGGGGGACAAGCCAATAACTGACTAATGTGTTATGAGTTTTGTTGTTCCCTGCAATTAATGTTCCATCTATAGAGTAAGAGTATACTCGTAGTCCTCGCGAGTAACACGATGGCGTAAACAGCAAGGTTCACAATACACATAAAATTAATTGACCGCTTCGGGATATTCGCGTGCTTGTGATCATGTGTTTGAATCTCGAAACAAACGAAGTCAATAATAATTAATTATTTTATATTATCTGGCATTTTTTTTGTTACATTGGATAGAGTCTGGAAAGAAAATAAAAATATGTATAATATAGCGTACTTCTTTATTTACATACTATATACAAGGTTGCCTTGCAGAAATTACATTTAGCGATAAGGCCGCCATTGTACATTTCAATTTTGCATAAATACTGTAAATACTGTAAATTTTTGTTTTAAGGTGTACAATAAAGTATATTCTATTCTATTCTAATAATTTAAAACAATTGATCAAGTGCATTTATAAGGTGTTCCTTTATCAACGTTATTGACCTGATATTAAATAATGTATGATTCACGTACGGGAGGGTTGGGGGGGGGGGGGGGCTAGCGGACTCGTGACGATGACACAGCACTGCCTTTGAAAGAATTCACATTCTTTAATTTAATGTGATTCACTGACTAAATTATAGTCACTGTTCATTGACATCGGGGCTAGTCCACCGCTTACACTGTTTGTTTATATTACAATTGTATTTCTTCTTGAATTTCACTGCAACATATTGTTCTAACAAAAAAAAAGAATACTTCCGTGAAAGTTGACGAGTTGTGATCTTGACGGTACAGTGTAACAAATTCGAAATTACATAATTATTATTAAAGGGAAATAACAAGAACATGTGGATTGATATAGCCGAGTTGCTTACGTCACAGGGCGTGTCTAGTATGGCACAAGGTAGTCTTTAGTTTTACAACATTCTATGTCAACTTGACATTTAAGGATTGTCTTACCAATTTTCACTGAAATGATGTTTCAAGCACACCATGAGTTATTCAAAGGTAGGTCTTATGGCCAATGTCGTAATCAGATCATTGAATTGTCTACTTCATGCTGGGGCCAACCATTTCAAGACTGCACGGATGGCGTAGCGGTTTAAGTAGTCACCTTGCTACCACGCTGCCGCGCCAATTGTTGTGAGTTCGATCCCCGCACGGGACAACAATTTGTGTAATCCTCAAATTGTTGTTCTGAGTCTTGATGATCTTTGTGTCCGTCGTTTGAATGTTTGTAAACTCCCCTAGGACACAGGAGTTAATCCTAGTGCGGGAGTTGTATTTAAAAACAATTGTCATGATATGGTCAGACCAGATCATTAAAATAATAGAAATAGACTTTATTGTACACAAAAAAAAAATTGTTTACAAAAGATACAATAGATGAATATGTATGTACAAACGGCGTCGATAACTATACGAACACGGACGACCAATGTTATGGTCAATCTAATGGTCATCTCATGAAATAGTTACATCATCTACAGTTTCATGGCGGTTACCATATGCACTTATTATGTTGAATTGCAACTACCGTGCAACTATTTGCAAATGAAGTGAAATTTCTTTACAATACACATACATACTCTCAGGCTCTCAATCCCGAAGGGGAAGGCAGAGGCATTATTAACGCCTACCTTTTGTCCCATTTACGTAATATGGAGCAGTCCTGTTGGCGTCATTCGGGGACTGGAAAGAGAAGAAGGAAAGGAAAGGGTTATTCGCTTATACAAATGGATTGGGGAGTATAAGCAACAGCTCAAGGAAGTCAGGGTCGCATTCCTGTAACTCGAACTGGCTGGTAACAGAAAGTCTGCGCGCAGTTTTACAGTAAAATCTCTAATTCAAATATTAAGAAAAACTTTCAGTCATAATAAATTGAATTTAATTTTTAGCTAGAAGTATAACGAGATTATAATACAAGATTGAATTGAGTTTCCCCAGCACGTGAGATGTGTATCTACTAACTAGGCGCGAGCGCGGCCACGGCTTGTACTGTCGTTTCTAGGTGCTCGTGAACCAGCGTTTACTTTCCACCTATCAGGAAGTATCCAAAGCCACTTTCACTCCATTCAAGATCACAGCCGCTCGTTCCACCAAGCGCTGCGCGCAGCCGTTATTCTAAACAATAACTTGCTTTTGTTACAACTCGTTTTACCATTTTACGTTGATTACTATTGGCTCAGATATATATTTTAAGATCGACACACCATTTCTATTTGCATTTACTGAATGTCTTTTAATTCTATATTATATAACATATTATATATAGGTACTATACATAATACTAATCTAGACAGATAACCTTCATCATATCTCTGAAATACTATTTTGAACCCTGAATTGATTCATCAACACACTCATTTAACGATGATCAGGATTCTTCGGTTAATCAAATTATTTATATACGGAACCTAAAGAGTTACCTGGGAAGATTTGTATTAATTTCAGGCGCTATTTCTCATGCAAGTTCACTGACCGTGTTCTTATCTCGTACACATGTGTGTATAAGTGTGATGTAGCATGCATCGTGGTGAGCTTGCGATTGCTCCGTGTGATCCAATGTGTATTGTTAGCGGCACATTATTATGCAACACTTATGAAGCGGTTAGGACGCATTATCGGAAAGTGCATCGTAATTTATATTTAGCGTAAAGATTGTTTATGACTATACAAATTCGGAGAACGGAGCGTGCGACTGTTATTTCTAAGTTTATAAATTTATAAGTTTTGTTATAAGCCTTTTAAAATTAGCTATCTTAGATTTTGGTTAAGTTTTTTTTATTATATTAATAAAACGTTTAACGGATTTTTGTAGACATATTGGAACCATTCGACAGAATGGTTCCAATATGTCTACAAAAATCCTAAGTACTTATACAGGAAACGATTCCAAACTTTTAAGCCACACTGAAAAATACGAAAACCATGTTTTATTAAATAATTATTGTAAACGCTACAACTGTTTTTAAGATGAAGTTATTATACTTTTACTTAATTAATATCACACCATAGGTCGTCGACAGGTGGCATATCTCAATCGAAGTTATGAGCATCAAGCGCGTTAAATGAATGGTTAGTGAAAGTAAAAGCACAACGACAATATCGTATCCTTCGACAAATAGTCCCTAAAGGAAGGAGGGCGATGCCCAAATATTGGGTGAACAACCTCTTAATGCTTTGGGAGACATTTTATTTTTACCATACAACGTTTCTACGACTGTAAACGTTTGTACACATTAGACAAGTTCTTTTGGAAGGTTTTAAATAGAGCTGTTTTAAATCCCAAAGTTTTAAATTGTTAGTAGAGATTTCGAGTTGTTTTACTTGCATTTATGCACGTAGTTGTGGAAAACACATGAATCGGGAATCAGTGAGTGACACACGCGCTCTTTAGTTGACTGTGTATGAACGAAAATATCAACGTTATCAACTTCTAATTATAGAGACAACACCCGCTTGTACGAGTCAAGGGTACGTTAACATCTCCAAGTTCAAAGGTCATGGAGGTCAGGGGCCAGGGCGAAAATAAGCATTTCACAAACAATACATTTACCTCAAACATTGAAGTTGTTTTTGATTACTGACTATCTGTCAGTGCGTATAATACTTGTTCGGGGAAATGTTAAGAAATACCTTCGTCCCCAGACTCCTCATATTAGTTGAATAGGTATATTTAGAATCATTATTAGCCATTAAATAGTATATGGTATTGCTTATTAGTCTATAAGATGTCTGTTTGTTTTTTTACTGTACTAAATGCATACATACATCATATTATTTATCGGAGTAAAGTATTTTTATAAATTTTAGTGTTAGTTCGATCTATTCAATTAATATACAGCTGCTGCCTAGTTCACGATAACCTTGTAATTATTTACTATTAATTATATACTATACAAGATGATGATATTTAGGTTTCGACAACATTTTTTTCCGGTGTTGCTATCGCTGTGTGGTGTATGTATATGTATACACTAGTGTCGGTGTAGAAGTGATGTAAATGTGTGCGTCAGGATCGCGTTACAGCTGAAACTTGGGGCGCCTGCCGAAAAGTGCGGTCGTCGACCCGGTCAGGAGCGCGGCCATATAGAGCGCCCAAACATTTTTAACACTTTGTCTGACTAAACGTAATATTAAGACCACCTACAATTCTACAGTCATTAATGAAAATTTTATTGGAATTAAGTTATTATATTATATATTTGTTGAAGACTTTCCACTGATGGAATTGATAAAGATATATATTTCTGTGTATGTGTGTATATAGTAATACCACCGCCTCACAGAAAAACGATAGCACAATATATTTGACACCACTCAATCGGCAATTTGATATTGAATACAATATTGTCTAGTGAGCGAGGATACTGGAGACCTAAATCCTCCTCTCCTCTTCCCCTTTCACCTCCTCCTCTCCCCCCTTTATCACCATTAAAGGCGGGCATCGCACTTACGACTCTTGAGTTGCAGGTGTCCATGGGTGGTGGTTATCATTTACCGTAAGATGACACTGGCATCTGTCCCCCTATATATATCTATATATATATGTACCCCTTCGTGATAAACGTTGCAAAATCAAAATAGAGATTTTAAACATTTTTTAATTCGGTCAACAACCCCCTGGTAACCCCTATTATATTATATTTATTTTCAACACTTTATTTGAATAACCAAAGAATAAAGAAAATTCTTGTCATACAAGACGAAGACAAGACTGAAGAGATCTACTGAAAAGAAAATATATGTATATTTAGTTTTAGCGATCAAAATACTTTATAAATAATTTAATGCAGGCAAAGTAATCTACTTAAAAGAACGCTGTATCAAAGTAATGGAATAATACAATACGTCTGTCAAGTATCAAAAACGTTTACGCGCACTACGAGCGTCGGTGATATATTTGGTGACATTGAACCGAGTCCATTGCCAACGACCTCGCTCCTCGGGGAAGCGAGGTTTGCGTAATCGCTCCTGCCTACTGTGTGTAGACCCGGCATAACAAACACGCACACTAATGTAAAGACGCACACGTACAAAGTAGAGACCTCGACATGAACTCTGATAACATTAACTTGTATTAAAAATATACATTTATATTTTTATGTAGGATAGAGCTATTCAAATAAGTTTAATTGTCTCTTACAGAGACAACAGTAGGATATATTTTTTATTTAAACCTTGATCGGAGAAAACCTTTTTTTTGTGTATATTTGTTAACATTCTAACGAGGAAAATACGCAAATGAAATTAGTCCCATGTTATCTAACAGAATAAAATAATATAAATTACTTTATTCTGTTAGCTTCTCTCTTGTCATATGAACGCCAGAGCCTCGAATTTGTCCTATGAATGAACAAGGTCGCAAGGGTTAGCTATAGTTAAGTGGTGACTCTAAAATAACGAATTTGAGTTTTATCTAGCTTGCGATATAACGGTGACATACAAGTGTCGTTGTTGACCGTTGTCCAAACATTTGACTGCACGGATGGCGTATCGGTATAAGTAGTCACCTCGCTACCACGCTGCCAGGCTAGTGTTGTGGGTACGATCCCCGCACGGGACAACTTTGTGTAATCCTCAAATTGTTGTTCAGAGTCTGGGTGTTCCTTGTGTCCGTTGTTTAAACGTTTGTGAAGTCCCCGATTTAATTTCAAGTTAGCTACACGGTGAACTTCTACTAAATCGTGGAGCTTTTCCTCTTAGTGGATATAATTTTCATGTACGTAAAAACCACAAAATTTTAATGTGTATTTTAGAATTTGCAATGTTAATCGCAAACCATCGCTAATCTAAGGTAATCCGAATTAAACATATAAATACATATGTAAGTATAACTTACATGAATATGTAATATTTAAAAGTTTTTCTCTTTCCTATTCATAGTTTATTTTATTCCACTGAAAACGTTTGAAAATATCGTTTGAAATTTTTTTTGAAAATCTTTTAGGTAACAGTAAAGTCCCTCCGTAAAATGTCAGCAGAACAGAGGTCACACTGAAACTTTTTAGAAAATAAATAAAACGGAGTATACGGATATAGAAGCCTGTTAATATTTTTATTGCCTTTCGAAACAAAGTTGTTTCTAAGCACCGCCGCATGTGATGGAACCATTGACTGCAGCAGTGAGTCCACTGTTCTTTAGGGATTTCTTACACGCCTTTTTCAAACGTAGCCTAGTTATCTTCAGGGTTCATAGAACAAATTCCTCTAAGTTTATCTTTTATTTTTGGAAATAAATAAAAGTAACAAGGTGCCAGTTCGGCGTCACAAGGTGTAAGGAAGTTGTTTGGAGTTAGTGAGTCATACTAACTCCCACCCTACGATAGACAAATATTCGATAGTCCGTCTGGCGGAGTGAGCTGGAGCATTGTCGTGGTGGCGGAGGATCCTGCGTCTTGGGCGCTGCTTTCTAACATTTGCCAAGACAACTTAGGTATAAACAATGACTGACATACTAATCTGCAGTAACAGTCCTTTTATCTTCTAGAATGATTACTGCGAAATGAATGTCCGTCCAAAAAATGAGGCAATAATCTATTTCCCTCGACTTCTGCCCTTCTGTACTTTTGTCAGCAAATCTTCGAATGGAAACATCCATCCATGGAGACGTATAGAACGATTTATAATTTTTCAAATAATTGTTTGAGTAAAAAGGGTCACATATTTCTAGTATTCTTTTAACCCCCCAGGATAGAAAGAGAGGACTACTGGTTACCGGTGACGTTTGAACCCATAACAACACAAAATCGCAAATCTGATGCTGTAGCCATTATGCTACCGTACCGTAATAAGTGATTATATATTGTGTATTGGTGTGTTGATATGTCAGTGACGGGATAACTCTATTAAGATTCCCGCCTACTTTACGGTCACACATTACGCTAACTAAATCTATCAATACATAAATATATCGTCCAAAAATATAACAATTTGTTTTATAACCTTGATTTGTAAGCTAATTGGAAGCCCAAATGTTATTTAAAAAAAATGTATTTCGCGTCTCTATTGCTACGTAACTTATGACAAACTGTGTATATTTTGTTACTTGTCAATGTACAAGAGGAGCAAGTAAAGCAAGCTGCTACTTAATGTCATCAAAAATCATTGACTTGAATTGTACCATTATATTAGTCGTGTGTTGAACATTGTATATCAAAAGGCCTGCTGTTTTTTTTTGTTTCGGCCAACCAAAAAAACAAACATAAATAATAAAATATAGCAGTAAAGAAACTTATTGCATCTACCCGAGACCAGTGATAGATAAAGGCACGGTATTTTTCGTCAATGTAAACATGAGCTAGAAAGGAATAACCCAGGTTCTAGAATAGAAAATCGACCACGTAGTCTTGGCAAATCAGCGATCTTAGTGCAGTAAAAGCCAAGGGCCACTCCTCGTTTCATCGCAGTGTACTCTTAACTCTTAATAACTATCTAGGTGATCTTTCCCTGACTGATTTCAAAACCTTAACCTATCCTTTGACTAACTATGTCAAACATGTGTGCACTTACCATTTGTTAACATTGAAAACGTATCAAAACTATGTAGACAATGAGCTTAGTACGTTACTGTGTTTATTTGTTACAAACTTTGCAAATTTTGCAAAACCTCCAACATTTGGAACTAAATCTACCTACAATTTTCGTTTACTAGCAAAACAGTTTGTCAAGGTCTCTCAGGGCGCGCCGTTGTAATGGCTCGCGAGGTGCGCTCGCCTAGACCGCGACCACTTTCACTATCTACCCAGACCATTGGAGATCATTATAGTACCGCTTACACTTGCTGTAACACTCACATCATTGTTTAGAATGACGAGTGAAATTTGACACTAGGCGCTTAAAGCATTTAAGATTGTGTCATGATTAGCTTACTGCACTTTTATAATCCTATCCTGTTACTATATCGAGGGAGGTCTGAAAGATAACTAGCTATGTTTATATAATAGGTAACAATGTACACAAACAACGGTACTCTTTGATTTTCTTGATACTATGAATATGAAAAACGAGTGTCAATGATCTTGTTCTCTATGTAATACTCGGACTTAGGAAAACTATTAAAGACCCGCATACTTTTATATTCTCAAATTGAGGTTTTACATGCAAGGAATTTAAATTAAAAAAGCCAATTCGTCAAGAGCTAAGATTAAGGAATGGAAAGGCTGATACTGAAGCTTGTTCCAGACAATATTGCATAAACCTGTTGAGACAATGAAATACAAAGACAGTGCAGTGTTTGCACATACTCCTATACGCGAGGGTCGCGTGAACAGAGCGTCGCTGGCTCGTGTGTTGCGGGTCTGACTCCCGGCGGAAGGGTCCCGGAGGAACGATCCAGGCGGGGTGGTGCGGCAGTGTGCCGGTCAGTTACCGCTCTGCCGGCGCGCCGTGCGCTCGCTGTAGTGTCGTCTTGCGCCATTCCACGCCGCGTAGCTATTGTTCCGATTAGCCGATACCTTCTGTTAATCTGCTATCCTGGTACGCATGCAACGTCTAGTATGAACTTGTGACGTGATCTTTCTATTTTGCCCACTAGTGGTTCTCCTATCTTATCAGTGGATTGTGAACGTTTATGTGCAAGATAGTGGAAAGTGACTTACTAAAGAGGATTTTGATTACTGAGGATCCTGGTGGGAATGCTGCAGAGGACAGTACTGCAGAAAACATTCCAGGTTCAGGTTCTTTCTAACTATAAATATTTTAGTGTTGACTGCAAGCTAGATAAATATGAACCGGAGGATGCTTTGACATATTATAAGTTTGAATTAAAACAGCTTAGAAATATACTATAATTTCGTGTTTGTTTAATGTTGTATGAAAGGTTTGTACGTTTGAGGTTTGAGCTTAAGTTTTAACATAATAATTTCTATAGGGCTATTTTACTCTGACGCTTATTAAAAAATACAACAGGAAAACCAATAGGTAATTGATTCAGTTATTTGTGATGTTTATTTGACAGTATCGTATACTATAAACATAAACTCATGCGTTTATAACATATGTTGTTTTTATATGATGTTTTAACGTCGCGTGAAAATTTATAAAAAAAACAATTGTAACTGTGATATTTGAAGGACATTATCGGATCGTATTTCTAAAAATATTTATTTGGCTTATTACCTTCTTAACACGGACAGTTGATTGTAATGTTACTGACATACCTATCACAAATA
The DNA here is from genome assembly GCA_947561695.1 of Tyria jacobaeae. Lineage (NCBI taxonomy): Eukaryota > Metazoa > Arthropoda > Insecta > Lepidoptera > Erebidae > Tyria > Tyria jacobaeae. Next base: position 7,554,067 of record OX387208.1, on the reverse strand, counting down.
TGTAATATTTAATTTTATTACAATGATTACGAACAAATATTATATTATGATTATTTCTTTAATGATAAATAAATCAGACTTGCGTTGGGTAACAGAAAAAGTTATTTAAACAGTTAACAACAGTATTGTGCTCTTTTTGCATATATATATATATACATTAACTTTTCATATAATTACACGTGTATTTGTAATATTAAGGCATCGGATGACAACCAGCTGCTGTTTAGATGCTACGTGTGCTTGAGTATTACCATGACCATCCATGACAAAAATGACGGTGACCATCATTGTTTTTACCAACAAAGTGTATGTTAAGTTGTTGATCAAATTGTTACTCTTCCCAAATTGTAGATGTTTCACGATTTGATCACTTAAACCGATACGCCATCCAGGTCCTTAACGAATATCATCTTAAATTATAATTTATTATAATTCTATCAACCATTTTTCATATGTAGTAGTAGCGGCGATCGGTAGTTTAATGGATGGATGGATAATATAATGCCATGCCATGGATAATACAAGGTGTCAGCATTAGCATCATTGTGTAGCCTCTTCTAAATAATTGCTAGCGAAGACTAGTAATTATAATTGACAAAAGTGAAGCTCATAGTTTTGTATAAGTATTAAGAGCATACCCATTTAAATTGCAGATACACTTTTTTATCTTAATTGGAAAACAAGTGTACAGTTTGCCTAATAGTAAGAGGTGTACGTTCAGCTTTCGCAACAACTGGCTTTATAAAGTTAGAGATGTGACCAATGTTTTCAATAGTAGAAATTCAATATTGTATTGGGTTGTGTGCTTATGTACTCGCATTCATCTCACTAAATTAGGCTCAAAGCGGTTATATAGTCATATTTAATCAAAAAAATCTTTATGAAGGCCACATAGCGATTATTCTTTCATCAGTAAAGAAAAAAAAAACTGTAGACTTTCACGCGAATACCATATTTTCGTACTTCGTGTTGTTGTTATTACTGTGTACATATGCTGACATGAAATGCGGTAAATGAACCACATTTCCTGTCTGACAATGACGTGGTGATTAACACAGTGCTACCTAGAAGAAGAGTAAATAGAAATAAAAAATAAAGTTATTGAACGTTAGTAAATCCTAAAGAAGATCTTCATCAAAATTATTAAAGTTTAGCAAAATTAAATAAAGCACATAAACAAATATAAAATCCATATAAAGTAAGGCAGCAAAATAAATGTCTGTGTTATTCAAATTATTGAAATTAAGTTAACTATTAAATACGCAAGTAATTTTAAAATTTAATGACATACAATTAATGGCAATTATATAATACAAGAAATAACATAGCTGCAGAAACTTTCGTTGTTTCTATAGCAGCGAGTAGTAAAATCGACAAAGAAAATTCCTTGTCCGGGATTTGACCGTAAATGTAAAATACCTACACATAGTATGAATCCGGATCGTGTCCACCCTTGTTCCTTATTAATTAGTACTTACAATTTACTAGAGCTTCATGGTTTTACAAAACTTTTTACTTCCAGTATACTTTTATTCTTTTACTGGGACTTGTTAATTCAAGAATCAATATTTTTTCTCATTATAATTATCAATGACGACTTCAGCAATCTGTGTAATCATAAGATGTTCAATCTAACTTTCAATAACAATGTTTAATTGAGAAAACTTATATAGGGTAAAGGGTACTCACATATACATTTTTTCTATAATTTATTCCGTTTGACATTTTCAATACATTTGATATCCGTCACAAATCGAAGCAGAATTAAAATGTAGCGATGTTCTGCCAAGGCATTTAAGAAAATAATGCAACGTTATTTTAAAATTCAATAATATCCATGTAAAGCGAATAATTATTAAATATATGCATGTATGTACTATGTACATGTATGTACCATTGGTTATTACGAGCGACATCGCTTCTCGATCGTTCAATATTTGTTCCATTTTTAGGGGGCACATATTTTGTACTTGACTTGATATGAAAATTAATGTGTTTTATTTCCTTTAGCCGAGAGCCCGTCAATCCTTGGCTTCATACCTGCAGAGATGCGAGAAAAAGGCTGAACGGATACACACGGCCTTCGAATAAAAATGTAAGTACTAGCTGTAATTTTTTATTGCTAACCCTTTTACACTTGGGTCGATTTTCTCGATCCCTTCCATATATAAGATACCTAGGTACATATACGCAGCGGCATCAAAGGTTTATTCCTATATCGTCGAGCGAGGTGAGCGTGACTGATATGATAGCATCTTATTTTGCCTGTGTGCTAATTCTTTTAAATAACAGTTTCCGAATAAAATATTAATGGATAGTACTCTGTATTGGAATTCACAGCTTTTTCATATTCTTACTTTCACTTCACATTTCTATCTATTATAAGCTTGGTCATTACTTTATATCTCCTAACATAGTCTTGCTACGATTGTACATTTGCATTGTACGAATACACATTTTTTTATTTTATTATCTAAAAATTTAAGCGAATTTGTGTGAATATGAGTATTATGTCTATCACTAAATATCTTTTATCAAAAGAGAAGTAGCTAATATGACGTTTTGGTAAATTTATTAACATACTTTTTACAACTTCCTTAAAAAATATTATATTAAATTTTTGTAAGTTTGCAGACGCAATTATTATAAAAACAAAGACTGATAGACTAAACGAAACAAATAAAATGGCGCACATTGATCTTCATCGTCTATTTCTTATTTTTATACCTAAATACTAAATAGATATCTATTTATACAGATAGAGATACATGATGTCATCGTGACGTAACCAACCAAGTTCAAATTTCCACACTGTAAACAATATACTTATACGTAGTATGTGTTGTACTGATGGGTCACGCACTCACGCGTTACGAATTCAGACAAAAATATTTTTAAACGCGATCTCACGCTCGAGTAAAGTAACGTGCACAATATGTACAACATCTACGTAAAGACAGGTAATAAAGCAGCTAAATATAGCGTCTCTTTTCACGTTCAATAAGTCATATATTTATTGTTCCGTATTTTCTAAATACAATCTCCCCACGACGTATCCTATATATGTTTGTATACACTGGTCCCTTTTTTACTACACATATTTACTAATATATACTTTCATATCTAAAGAGTTTTTTATAAAATATTGACTCCAACATAAAAAGTGTAATCACAAGACAGAATTTAAGAGCCTTTTAGCTTCTTCTATGAATTTCAATCTTCAAGATTTCCGTTTGTTGTGATTTCAGATGCCAAGATTGACTTGTTTGATGTCAATATTTATGATTGCGTTAGCCGCCTTTAAACAAAGTTTTGACTGGATAAATCAAAATAGATTAACATTTTCGAATGTAAAAAAAAAACTTATAATTTAAGGCTGAATACTACTAGTTGTGAAAGTTATTGTGAATATTGAGTAATTCCACCTAGGCCTGGCATGCAGACTAATCTAGGGCATCACTTCCCGAGGATGTCATTAAAGGTGACGAACGTTAGCATCCGTTGTTGGTTGTAAGATTTTATCGAACAGTAGCAACCATGACTAAAATTATAAGAAAATTTGGCTACATTTGTAATTACAACGAGCCAAGAGTAGTATTAACTATCGAACATTACTAATACGGTTTTTAGCTAACCTTGTCTTCAATACCATTTTGATAATAAATTAAATTTATGTTAACCTATAATATGTAACACTTAGCAGTAATTATACAATTTATTGTTTTTGTATTAAAAAAATATACTGCGTAATTATCAGTATACTTAAATAATCATACAGTAGTGAGTAATAATCATACAGTGTTATCAGTATACTCAAATTTTCATGATGAGTTCTTGAATCATGAAAATTTAATAAAAATAATAACGTAGCTTCTTCGTTTCCATCTCTATTTCAAATAGGCATTGCACTTAGAATGTGTTTTATCCTAAATAGAATAAGAATGAGTGATCATTTTTACCATTGTACAAAGTAATACATGTGACACCGATATATATTCATAATTAGCAAATAGCCTGACAAATACAAGACATGTCTAACATTCCGTTAACAGTTCTCTAAGTAACCTGAAAATGTCATTCAATTTCAGTCTGCGATCGGTATCTGTCCTGCGTGTAGCTAAATTCGCTCTCATTTCACTACACGCACAACAGATCCAAAAATTTGCATTCGAGTCAAGATTTATTGCTCAAGGAATTTCAATAACGATGTAGAAAAAGGTCACAAACCATCGTAAAACACCTGTCGAAAACTGGAGGAGGATTTAAATAGATTCAACTAATGGTTTGGAAACGACTTCAAGGCTATGATAGTAGACATATTTTTATCAGCACATTAACAATCGCAACAAATTATATTCTCATTTACATGCAACGATGTCGCTAGATCCCTTTCTCTTAGTATGTTTTCACAAAGACTCCCTCTGTGTTATTGTACCACGGACCATGTTTGGCTTTAAGACATAAGAATTAAAGACTAGAACAAGGCCCTTCGTAATAAGCTTTCTAACAACTGTCTAAAATACTACTAAATAACATAGTTTCTCTCGATTGTATCTGGCTAGGTACTAGGCATTGAGCTATTTTCCTTCCTACTGAAAGGAGTGTGGAAACACAAACTATTTAAAAACGTGCTCTGTTCGCAGTGCCGCGTTCTCAATTTTAGATATTAGTTAAAACTATGAATGTGTTCTAAACAAAATTATTCTGCGAAACTATTACCGGCTAGTATATACACACGTAGCAATTCTGTGCGTGACTTTTAAGGGAAATTAGATCTCTAGGTGAGAGCGTTAGGATGTATAATCGTCTGCGGTTACTAGGTGCATTGTTGCAGGAATATTGCACCGACGGCAGTAGTTTACGAGGTCTTTCACCGGCCACATTATATAGGTCAGTTAGATTAGCAACGCTCTCCGCGCTTCTATTACTTGTATGCGATACTGAAACTTGTATATTTTTGTATCCATTTATTTGAAAATATATAAACAAAAACACTACAGTCAACAATCAATTATAAAGCGTAGATGTAATTGAAATAGCAGTACAGTAACGGATTAATGGCGGACCAACAATTAGACCCAACAGACCCCACACAGTTTTATAGCTGTCTTAACAGTTAGCCTTGTTGGAGATGTTAAATAGTACTCCCAGTTAAGTAACACTTTACTACATTCTAGCATTTTTTAATAAAGCGAAATGTCAGCTGCTTCAACTTCAACATTTGGTATCAATAAATATATTGTGATAGATCAATATAAACACGCTGCGTTCATTATGATAAGGTTAGGTTACATTTATATAGGTGCATATGTACATTAATATCTCAAAATAAAATTGACAGTAGTTGAAGAATAAGATAGAAGAAGAACTGAGCTTAGTTACTCGTTACTCGTTAATACCTATTTACAAATGCTTTGATAGGATTTTCAAGTTTTAGTCTAATGTGAGTGTGTTGGATGTTCGATAGGATTTCATAATAAGATGGAATGGTTAAGTATTTAGTCATAAATCATATACCAGGAACTAACGCCTATTCTCCCTTTTTGATTGTCTGACTGTAAAATGTGTTTCAAAATTTTCAAATAAATAGCACAACGAATTACAACATAGATAAATATATGTAACTCTTATTTAGTCTAGCATTTCTCTGTTATAATTTCTGCAATATAAAGTTCTCTGCTTTACATATACTGTTCCTACTGCTGGTCATCGACACACACATACATACACTCACGCTTATATCCCCGAATGGGGAAGGCTGTGCCGTCTCAAACACACACTTTTTATAAACAATAACTTGTTCCCACTTACGTAAGAGGCAATAAGCCTATTCCGTTATCCGTGCACTGTCGGATCAATCAGACAGTATAAAGACATTCGTCTATATACTGTCTGATAGATAACAGTCACAAAATTGTCATCAGTACAGATGTTTTAGTCAATCTTTATCAGGACTCATGTCCTGATAAAGATTTACTTACCATGTCACGACGCTTCAGTTGCTGTAGTTATATGTATCTTTTAAATTTGTGTTCATTTTAGACACTAAAAGAATAATAAAAATCTAAAGTCGGAAATATAGACGGATGGAAGAGAAAACATTATCAGTCGACGGAGCTATTTTTAAATGTCACCAATTTCGCGACATCAGATTTCCAGGAGAAAATATATTATCCATAGGTAGTCGCAGAATTACTGGGTTAATGATTTCCTTCGTCGCTGTTGCTAAGGTCTAAGATGACCCCATTTCAAGGCATTGTTTCTGCTCCTTATCGACTTTTTATTGTAGCACATACTATACGACCATTAATTTACTCATGTTCCACATCTGTGCAATAAATGCAATAATGTTAGTGGACTGATATAAAAACTTACACACTTTAAACTTAAACACTTCTTTCTAAATTAACCTTCTCATTGGTTAGCATTTAGAAAGAAGTGTTTGAAATCAAGTTTTTTGCATTCAAAAATTCTGGAACGGCAATTGAATGTCAAAAGGCTTTAAAAGGTTCGTTCGCTTCTATATCTATATTAATACTAGACTATGCTGATGCCGGCTATCTCATCTTCTTAATGAAGAGCAACTCGATAACCTTGAACGGTTTTCAATGTATTGTGTAAGATTCATATTTAGCTTCGCAAATATGATCATGTATCAGAATATCGCAATTCGCTCAAATGAATACTCACATTTTGTCTGCTTTATAATAAACTATTCAAATCCCATACTCCCTTCTATTTCAAATAAAAGGTTCAAGGTTCTTGAGATCTGAAAACTTCCAACTGCAAATTCCAGTGCATTTTACAAAGTTCGCAGAATCGTTCGAATGCGCTATCACTATCTATACATAATGGTAATTCAAAAGGATTACTATCTGTTAAAATAAGTTGATGTTTAAATAATCTATTAGCACATCTATCTCATGAAGAATCGAAGGGAATAACATTATAATTAATTAGAAAACATTTCTTGCTAGTTAACACCGTTTATTCCGCTGTTGTATGGATTATTGAAACAATCTCGCAGTGATTTGTTGGATACAGAATGGGTTAATTGTGGAAAGGCCGCTGTTCCGCAAGCCTCCAGACTAGGTCCGCCCCACTTTCAGGAGGTCGCCGTCCGTTCGTGAACTCTGCACTCTCAGTTCGATCGCTGCCACTCTGATGTTTTAAGTCTTTCTAAAAAAGATCCCTTTTTTAATATAAGAAAAAATTAAGAGGATATATTTATCACGATGGCTATTTTTGAGCTCTTAGGTAACTTTAAATCATTTATAAAGTTGGTAATTAGATACTAATATGCTTTTTAATAAGGGTCGCCATGCAGATATTATAACGATGTGACAGTAGTAGTAAGTTGTATTCATACCTGCGATCTTTAAAATCTATTTTCTCAACTGCAATTTTTTGACTTAAGAAGTCCTCAACCATCCCACTGTAATTTAGCTAACCGCACGAGTCATCGATGGGGTCAATGTCCCCGAGGAGTATATAGGTCAAATGAAGGCGCCCCGTTGTCTGTATTATGTCAGCCTGGTTAACTAATGGCACGCCAATTCAACTTTTAGAAAACTCTTTCGGAACTTGTTTATGAGACAGGAATCAATAATTTTACAAGTTATCTTTATAACCGGTTGTTTTGTTATGATTATTTTTATAATGTTTCCAGTATAATCGAAAAGGGTTAAACCGGAACTGGATTTGCGAACATTTGAAGACTTGAACAGTTATTCTGAACAACCTGTATTAGAAAGCAATGGCATCACTAACAATGGTCGATGAACGTATGGGATGTGCAGTTGGTTTAACTGTCAATTTTCCATGTATCTGATCACAATGTCTAGCAGCTGCACCGCATCACGAAGCACGGAACGCTTAACCTCGATTGTTGGTAAACTGCATTATTAAACAGCCAATTTAGATAGGTCGCAATGGCAGCACGAGTGGTAGGAGGTTACATGTACTCGGTTTGGTAAGATTAGAGTGATGCATAGAGTGGTCGGCTGCTGCGCACGGGCAAAAGGGAAAGTGTTCGGCGCTTCCTGCTCGCACTAGGAAGCGTTTACTTTACTACACGTAACTGCATTTTGCGTCGCTACACCAGTGTTGCGACATTTATTTACGAGTACTGTGATAGCTGTACTAGTCAAGATGTTAAACGAATCTTTATCTGTAGCTGTACCCCTAACACAATGAGGATGCATGCGATCTAAACCATATATAAGACCAGAGGTTAATGACAACACCGGTGTGTGTAGATGTCCGGAGCTTTGTGTCAGTTGTTTGAATATTTCTGTGTCAAAGGTATCTGTGCAATAATCCTTAATGCGAGATTTCCATAAAAAAAGAAACAAAACAAAAACTTACTGACCAGCATCACAAAATACTAAATTCCATTCAATATTCCTTTAATAGTTTCTAGTACCCTATAATGTACTCTCCTTGAAGAGAAGAAAAGTAAAAGCTTACTTTTCCTCTGAAAACAGAATTGATTGGTAGGGAATACCTCAGGCATAAAATCCAGTTAATTTAAATATTTTGTCTTTAATTCCGAGGTGCGAGTAGTACGTATGCGTAGATAATTATGGAACTTTTTTAAGTGTGACTAACACGTCATGTGAATTAGGGTAATTACTTGTATAACCTCGTCTCGCTCGTCATCATTTTACTTTCGTTGCCTCGCACGCGCTCTTACCGAAGCGGAAACAAACCATCATCGTGAGTACTATATTAGAAGGTATTGTTTTATTTAAGAGAATAACTGTTACATACATAGTGACATAAAAGCTACATCCTTACTTTAGACTAATTAAACTTATTCTAGATTTTAGATTATATATATTTTCTTCTAATTTAACCCGGACTAACTTCAGTGTAATCAATTCTATTTTTTTATTATATAAGGGGACAGGCGCACAGACGGGTCACATGATGGTAAGTGACAACCTCCGTTCATGTACATTTGTAACCCAACAGAAAAAAACAGAAATCTCATGTCTTAATAAATTACTTATAATATGTATTATAACGATAATATACACACCGTTCTCAAATTGAACCGTTATTATTTCTCTTTAACACACTACTGCCTACCCCCTCGACTGCGATATATTCGTGAGTGTATGTATGTTTCTATGAATGTATTTCTATTTTAATACTTGTATATAGTTCGTTTAAAAAAGGAATGTTTTCAAAAAAATAATGCGTTAGGCAACATAGGTAGGTATGTCTTCTAATTATATTGTTAATACCGCAAGTTTTTGGGACCATGTGACGAATAGCTGGTTACACACATTTCATTCATAAAAGCTATCAAGTAAAACATTCTAATGTTACTACTAATTTATTTATTTAATGAACGATTTACGCTGACGTAAACATGAATCGCAGATCGTGAGTGATATACACTGTAGTTGTAGCGCTGAACAAGGCATTGGTACTAGCGGCGGGCGCCTGCACCGCTTCCGCATTTGCCTGCACTTTCTCTCAACTGCACTTTGAATGCTTAGTGCAGAATTATTTCGCTTTAGGAATTTCCAACACTAATGTCTGCTTTATGTTCTTGATGGCTATCTTTTATTATCTTTATGCTAAATAAGCGAGCCTGGTTTCACCTTAATATTCGAAAGTTTCTTATTACATACATACTATCCCATCAAGAACCAAACGGTTCAGCACAGCACCTCCTTTCTTTGCCGCACCATTAAAATATGGAACATATTACCAGCTATCGTGTTCCCTCCAACTTATAGCCCCGGGTGCGTAAACGAGGCGTGAAAAGGTATCTCTCAAGGCCGTCAAATTAAGGGCCAACGTTGTGGTATCATCAGTATCTACAACAACCAATACTGTGCAGTATTGTTCTAATTACTCAGTTGATGAAAGGAATATTAATCAGGAGTGTATTAAATATCTTGTGCCTATAATTATTTTTTAACTTATTTATTAACCAAAAAATGTTGAAGGGAAAGTTGAATGGCTTTATTTTATTAAAATCGAAAACAATAACAAATTTTAGAGGTTAGTTGTTTCAGTATTAACAAAGTCTATGATCGTCTGAAGAGCAAAAAGGCTCTCATGCTCATGTCTCGATTTATATCTAACATGCGTTCAATTAGCGAAAGTTGGATTCATTTTTAGATTCTGCAAACACCCGTTTTAGCCGTGACTGTTAGTTTGCGTTAAGTTGTTTTTATTTTGGTACTCTTATTGTCACTATTATTGTAAATCCTGAGACCTGGATCGACAACCTACGATAAGGTCAATTACGGGCACGAGTAAAAGCGAAAGAGTTACTATCTTGAGAACATTTAAATAGGACCGAGAGTGAAAGAGAGATGTTTTCTTTTCTATATTTTAATACTAATGTTTGTAATGTAAGAATAAATAACCGATTAATAATTATCATAATAAAAGACCTGGCCTGTTGGTCTAGTGGTTAGTGACTCTGCCTGCTGAACACGTAGTCGTTTCACGTAGGGTTCGATTCCCACACGGGACAAAAATTTGTGTGATCCACTAATAGCCCCGAGTCTGGTGTTCTTTGTGTCCCTTGATTGAATGTTTGTAAAGCTCCCCGCGATACAGGAATTGCTCCTAATACAGAAGCTGTCCTTAAAATAATATAATTAAAGGTATATGTCTGTCCCTCGTTGTCTCAGAAGACGATACAATTATTTATTTGTAACTTCCCTATAAGTATGTATTCTCTTACCCAGCATGAAGTATCAATGACTACTTTCACTACAGAATTTCTAATGTTCTTTATACAAGTCGCGTAGCCATTAAAGCAAGAACTTAGCGATTGTCAGTGAAGTCATCGAGTGATATAACTAATTAAGGTATGGTGATAATAAAAATATAGCATAATGGTTAATTTAAGTTGTTAATTAATTTGTCATCTATCATGATGATTTTTAATGCATCACCTGTGATATCACCATTAGGTCTTAGGTGGACATTCGATGCAGCAAATTGTTATAGGGTTCTATTCAAAGTCTTTTAACATTCCCAGTAAATAGCAATCGCCACCACAAGCCACGAACAAAAAGTTTTGATTGTAAAATGTGTGCGGTAGAAATCCCTTTATCTTTCGGATATACAGTGTGAGTGTATTGTAAAGAAAAATAACGAATAAATAACAACCTTCTATGGGTTGGTAACAAATACTATTATAAGAAATTAAATGTCGAAATTCTTTAAGTCATTAAGGCTCCAGGGCGTTACAAAGAAACATAATACATACATATGTATATACACTAGAAAAACATAACCCTCCTCCTCGCGCAGTCATTGTACATGGAAATCTTATCATTTATGATATTCATTTTTTTTATATTTTCTTTTCTATATTCATCACGAACACGAAGCGACCTTAACGCTTAAATAAAGCAGCGTACCACTAAATATTTCAAAATGCATTGCACATCGCAAAATACATCAAAACACAATAAAGTAATAAAGAAAAATGCACGTTCTTGCGATGAGACCACCGAATGCATTCCATATTAACTGCAAACTTATACTGCTTAGAGAACTTGAGCCGAGTAATGTAAGTATAAATTCCGTTTTTGAATTTTTGATGATTCTGTCTTACAAAAATGTTCTCTATTGATAAGAAGGATCCTTGCCTAAAACATTGCATAATCAATCTCGGGACTCGTAACTTTTGTGGCGCCACTTTAGTCTTAATCATATGTATTATTATCGGTGCCGAGTGCTTACAAAGAAATATAAACTGGTTGTTCGTCGCAGGCCTTCACGAGTTAAGTGCTCTATGAAATGTTGTATTATTAGTAGGCAAGTGTCAATTGGCATTCTCCTGTTTAGATTTGTATACGTCAGTTAAAGTAGAAAATAATGACCCGTAACTAAACAACTAACAAAGAAAACAGCTTTGTTCATAAAACATTATCGTTTACCGGCGACTTCTCCTCATGTTGCAGTTGACAAAGAGGGTGTATCATGTGTTCTTAGGATTTTTTGAGAATTGGCGATGTAGTGAAAAAATTTATTACAGTGGTGTAATAACATTTATCTATGTATCTTACCATTTGTTTTAGTAAATAAAACCACATAAGTTCAAAGTTCTCAGCCGTTTTGGCTAAATGCTTTATCATTGCAATATCATTTATCATTTTCAACTGCATTTATATAGAAATTCGTAAATAAAGAATAGAACAGCATTTAGCACCTAGAAAAGCAAAGAGACTCTCAGGTGTAGAATTTTGAAAATATGAGCAAAATAACCGGTAAGTCACATAATTGTTTACATACTCGTACATCTAAAACGAACCAATAAAATAGCCGACAGGCGGTATACCACGGTGAATGCTCTACGCCTACCCTACTAACCAAGAGGAACAATGTCCAATGATCTCGGTCACATAATGTGTACGCAGTACGATGACACGTGAGGTCTGAGGGTAGACAGTACTGAGACAATGACGTCACGGGATCGCCGGCCGCGGGGTCATCGGCTCGCCAGGTGCGTTCACACTTCCACTAGTCCCATTATTTCCCGTTCTTCAGGCTATTTATTACTCCGTTCTGAAAGAGTGGGTTGCGGCGAATCGGGTCGTTGGCAAGCGCTATGACAATAGTCTGTACTATACATATGTACGTACATAACCTATAAAAATAATTAGATGACTTTATGCACATCCCATTTATGATTGAGACAGTCTTGTCTTATTCTATGATTAATTTAAATGAGTTGGAAAATTGAAGTCCACACTATACTTCAATTAACTAACATCAACTAATTTTAACATCTTAAAATGGTTAACGTAGCAACAGTGAGTTAAAAAGAAGAGACGTTTTAATCACCTATTCGATTCAAAACCAATAACAGGAGAAAAGTCGAAAATATTAACCTTTTCTCCTGTTATTGTCGTTTTGAATTAAATTTTACATTTAAAATATGATGAATGCATACCTATGTATATTATTGTTTGTGATTCACATTTTCAAGCTAATCTGCTACGAATCATCATCATCAGTCTGATAATTTAAATGTGATACAGAGACACTTCATTAAACTATATGCCTAAGTGTTTATGGCCGTTGCTTCAATCAGTTAATAAATAAATCATCAGTTGCGGTTTAAAAAACCGTTCACAACTGATTCTGAAGTATTTAATGGATTTGAATATTATGAAAAGCCGTACGGCAGAGCGCAATTTCCGCGGGAAAGAGACACATATATATCTGTGTGCTCCGTGCAGCTGTGGTAAGGACGGTCGTTGCCCCGCGTACGGCCGCAAGTGAACTCCGAATATTATCGTGTGTGTGCGTTTAGTTGTTGTATACTTCTTTCTACACATCGAGATCGCGTTCATTAAATCAGTCTATTGCGTTTTAGTGAGTGAAGTATTACGAGTACAAGATTTAAACAAGGTAACCCTTTCATATATACGTTTGTAAACTATAATGTAAAAAATGCAATTTGACTTTTCATCATGTTTGTATATTTGAGCTTCTGTTTTAAGTAAAGGTAAACGTATATTGTCCGCACCATATACAATACACACGTCCGTACTATATACAATTTATTTAAGATATAGATTATGACACTAGAATATTGTCTCAATTGTCTACATCGTAATTTTGACCGGCTTACCTTCCGACGGCTAAACACAGCAACCTTCGATGGTAAGCTAGTGGGTTTACTGTTCCTTTATTTATTTGTATTTTAATACCGTGTTACGTTAGAAAGTAGAAATTTGAACTGTATATAATGTTAACATTGACACACAGGAATACACCTTCTTTGCTAGTAAACTCCGTCATACGGCAAAAAGTCGATGACATTGAATGTGACGTCACAAACTGGCGTGTATTACATTATCTAAATTGTTTTCCTAATAATACGGGGTCAATGCCTTTTACGACAACCGATACAGTCACTGTGTTATTCATTAAAAAAATAGTATCTAAAACAATAGCAACAAAGACATTGATTAATTTATAGTTAAAGAATTTAAAGTCTGTGTCTTTGACCGAATAGCTTGAATATAACAATAGAATACGCAAATATTCTTTAAGACACATTACACAATCCACCGATACAAATGTATACTTGTTTTTGTAAAAACATTCATACTATACATGTAAACATCAAGACCGACTTATGCAAAGTCCCTTAAAAAAATAATATTGTACAATTACATAACGGGGACTACAACCTGCATATTAATTGCATATTATAGTAAAATTATCGACTACTGCGGTACTTCTATCTGCAAAAAATAAAACTAATATTAATTAACCTCTGCGGGTTTACACTAATGTTGCTGCAAGTAAGTTTATATATCGTACTTATGATTGGGACTCACAATGGTCAAAATGACACAAACTTTTGTATTTATACAAAAGTTAAATCATAGCTCTAGCACTAACATCCCGTATTCGAAAATAGCCTTGATATAAAATAATATTATATCTATCTATTTCTCTCTGGCTCTTTTACCCAAATTCATAGATAATAAACGAATCCTTCTTAATGTATTGATGACTTTGAAAGTGTGCATGACGAAAGATGATAAAAGTCTATGTATGGTTTTTTAAAAGAAAAAGTGTAACACTGACTGCAAATCAATTTTAGTTTTAAATAGGTAAGTTGAGGAACTGCAGCATATTTGAGATACTGCAGGTAACTTGCAATACTTCCATATCTAAATCAATATAAACGTCATCTGTGTTTTTGTTTTTTCGTAAACATAACGTCATGCGATAAACAAAGCCATAGATAATTAAAATCTGGACACCATCTTGATATTCCGACTATCAGCCCCAAAGGAACGAGACGCCTGCTTTGAAAACTTTTCCTGTAAGAATGAAGAATCCGTTGTAATCATTTACTGTAATACTTTAAATTTTTATTGTTTTTTAAACAGATGATTGACCTTGTTAGTTTAATATGTTACAATGACTTGTGAATATTTCTAGAATTAAAAATGTGACATAGAATATTAGATTAGACTGGTGTGTTGTTGGTGCTGGTGTGACCCATCCCGTTCCTCTTAAATTTATTCTTAAAAAACAAACTAGTATTCCAAATATGCTGCATTTCCTCTACTTTGTTATATCATCTTATATCTTGTAACAAATAAAAAAATGGGATATTTACTAACCATAAACTTAACGAGAATCAATTATTGTTCAACTTTTGAGTACATAAGATCAATTACAATAACTGATGATGTCAAAAAATACTAAGAATTTAGTGTAAGCAACATTAAAAGTAGTCGAGAACTTTGATATAAAAAAATTAATAAACCATTAATACATTCGGAGAAGCCTAACATTCGTATATTAAGTTATTAACCTTGTACCCCAAATAGTTTTAATTTGTTATTATAGTAGGTTTAGCTTCTCGGAGTCTAAAAATTCTTGTTATTGTCTATGAAAACCGTTAAATTCCTACTTAAGTATTAATATGCAACATTTAATAAATATATAGTATTCCGCTCTACTTTATATAGTTTTGTGAACTTTTTCATCATAAAATAAGTTTATTTGTTTTAAAAAGTCTAACATTTAAGTCAAGCATTAGTGATATTGTTATCATATCACTATTGCTTGGGTTGTTCCTACCTACCCTGAAACAAAAAAAAATGAGTTACTATAATGTGTGTATAATTAGATTAAGAGGGTAAAGTAAATTTTGCCAAAATTGACTTTGAGTAACTGGTTTACGAAGCTACATATAAACTTTGAGTAACTGGTTTACGAAGCTACCTATTAATTTAGCAAAAAATCAAGTTCAAACAATTATAATGGCGGTCAATAAACTGCAAGCATATTTAACACGTAACATTATAAGTAGTTAGGTACGCAGTGTTAATATTTTCACATGGACGTGTAAACATCGGTGTGATTGGACGGTTATCAGCACATGTGCTACGATACCGACGGTATCTGGAGACAGGCCCTGGAGTCATTGTCACGTAGACTGTGCATACAGCGCCCATTGTGGACTTCATGTTTACTAACCTTATCAATAACATATATAGGATCGTGCTATACAACAAGCTACGATCGATCGCCGCGATGTAATCTCGCAAGCTGGAGTAATTTATTTTCCACTAGCTCTTTCCCGCGTCTTGCGTCGTTCACGAAGACGCGGGCAAGAGATAGCACACGTACGTAGAAATTTTAAACAGTATTTTTTCCAGTCTATATGCTACTCCAGACTATAATCTGTTTAAGTGTCAAAGTGTATGTCTGTAGTCTGTGATTGAGTAACAAGAATCCGGTATTTGGGATATCAATTAAGTATTTTTGGCATTATTGTTCATATACCTAAGTTCTGTTTTCTACCGACTTCAAAAAGGAGGAGGTTCTCAATTCGAGTGTTTTTTTTTTATGTTTGTTACCTCAGAACTTTCGACTGCGTCAACCGATTTCGACTTTTTTTTAATTTGAAAGCTGGTGCTTCCCTTGTAGTCCCATTTCAATGGTCCAGTTCTGACAATGGCATCCATGAGAAAACCGTATAAGTCTTAAATTTGCATGAAGCAATTTCGCGACATATGGACGAATAACTCAATATCAATATATTTTGATTACGTCAAGGGTTGTTAGTTGTGAGTTTGATCCATTTGTGACAATGGCATCCATGAGAAAACCATATTCTAAATATTAGTTTCAAATTTTATGATAGACGCATTGAAGTTGGTTGTCTACTTTTTTTAAGCCCGATTATTGGTTTTCTTTCTCTTATTGCCTTCTGTCATATGTTGTGTTTTAAATCTTCGTAGACTACCGTTAGAAAAGTCACAGTTGACGATGTGTCATAAATACTAGTAAAAAAGAAATCTCCCAATCATCTTTCTCTTGAATTGGACTTTTAGTCCATGCGCTGTTACATATGTGTATTGAAATAACACCAGCTTTTGTCCTGTATTTGATCACGGTAATGCATATTTTATGTCAATCAATTTAAAAACCCAAGTAAATAAGTTGCCCTTTGTCCTATTCTGTACCCCTGACCACATTGAGACAGACAAATAGATTTTAGTGTATACTAGTTAGGATTGACACTTCATGGCCTAAAATAGTTTTCGCAGCTAACGACTTATTAGTCACTTTTATATTACAGTATGTTATATATCTTGCAGTGTAGTAATTGTCGTCAACGGGTTCAAGTTCGGACGGGCGACACTGAACTTGGCCGGCCATGACTCACGCATGCCAACCATCGCACATCGCTATTACGAAACCATAAACAACGAGCATCTGTGCGAATGCAACTGAATGCAATTGAGACGGCCATTGTTCAATGCCCTTGGTTTTCAGATTGATTAAATGTTATTACATACACTTATCTACATACGGAGGCTTTGCGCTAGGTTATTACTGGGATGCTTAAACTCTATTCGAGTCGATATATTAACTAATTATCTTTTAAAAGTATAGCTATTTGACAATTGACATATATTAAGAGATTAAGAGCATAAACCAACGAATCGTGTAATTGTTCAAAAACTTAAATTTACTAGAAGTTTTGCAGAGCAGTCATATGTAAAATCATGAAGTCATGTGTGTCATGTCAAAACGGCCAAGCTGTACTCGATTATTGAAAACTCCTGAGATATATTACTCTGACTATATGCTTTGTGAGTAAGAATTAAATAAATAATTAAACAACATATGCTTAGTTTTGTGAATCCCTTTTTAACTGTAGCAAACAAATTGGGACAGGCTTAAAATATTATACATATACATTAAAAATGAAAAGTCATGAATATGTTGCTTGCATTTTTACTAATTTACAGTATATCTTACTTAGAAATGCAAACTGTACTGGCTGTACCGACTTGGATGTTTACATGACAGTCAGCACTGCTGACTGCTGCACAGCTGCGTTCGTGTAGGAATGTTCTTTCAAGTAGCAAGTAGAAGGGGGGACGTCTTATGTACATACATAATTAAAAAATATTACTCATGCAACAGATTTCATAAAAAAAATATATATAAATATGAATTGAAGGTTATTTCATCTTAATATGATAAGTATTAGGAAGAAACCATAAAAACTATCGTGAAGCATAAGAGTAAGCATCCTATAAAATATTTTAGAAAGTATGAATCATAGTAATTATACCGCATCAGGGTTGCTTGGCTTCATAAATTATCTAGATCATGTTTCTATATAAAAGTATAAAAATACTACCGTAAAGTATTGAGTTCTCACCACTTGAACTTTTTGAGTCAAGTCTTGGAAAAACAAAAGTGTAAGGCTACGCAAGCTACCCAATACATACATACATACACGATATGTCTTATCGCTTTAACAAGATCCTAGTAATGAGTTCAAAGATTCAAGGGCAAAGATGATTATCTTTATCAAACACGACTGACTGCACTTATTTATTTATCTAGTCATATTAACAACCTTGTCGATACTAGAAGAATAAACTAGAGATTTACGTTGCCTAACGATTCTACAACACGATGTTACGTAAAATATGGTGCATTTGAAATTGAAAACAGTTTAATAACAATTTATATGTATAGGATTACGGCTGTATCCCCAACGGGAAACGCAGAAGCGAAATGGCTATGGTCATGGCCATCATCCGGGCACTTTTTGAAATTGGATGGGAAAATTTAGAGTATATTGACAGGAAAGGGAGGATGAAAAGGGAAGGAAAGGGATATTGCTTATACAGATGGATTGATGAGTATAAGCAATAGCTTAAGCAAGTCAGGGTCGCATTCCTACAACTTAAAGTGACTCGTGCCGGGACGTCCGACCCCTATAACTAATTGTAGAATATGGTGCAGTTAAAATTGAAAAGTCTTTGAGTACAAATCATTAAATAACTAGTATGTAAAGGAGTTTCGCTCTACTAGCTGTGGTGTAGTAATGACAATCATTAACTGAGATAGGAGAAATAGGTCAAAATAAAAGGCAAACATTTATAAGAACTCAGAAAAATTGTCCTTTCTTATTAGTTTAAGATTAAAAATAAGCTTAAACCTAAAACTACATTTATATATTTATATGTTTGCACAGCCAAGTTCTGCAAAAAGCAACTGTCTCAACGTCCGTCAGTTTTCTCATTTATAGGTTGTATTCAAATCAGCGCCTGGATTGATAGAATTCAGCACGGACGCGCGCTGTATAAATGAAAAAGTCTCGGAGTTCGATGTTCTGTCAATTTATTTAACAAATAATATCGTCTTCTATAAAAGACACAGATGCTCGGGCGAGAAGAACCGTCTCACCTTGTTCAATACACCGAGCTTCCACGAAGCCGCCTTAGTGACGCTCTCGATGTAATGATGCGGATTGAAATCCCGACAAATGTCCATACCCAGGATACCAAGCCTATCCTGTAGTGGCAGTTAAGTGTTCTGAAGAGTAAGAAGGGGAAGGAATGGAGACTTTTTGTTTGAAAACGGGCACGCTTGTGTTTCCTTTGCGTTAACTCGACCAGATTCTCAAACCCCCATTGAGAAATGCGGCTTAAGACCCGGTCGAGCTCCCCGGTCGGTCAGTTTTCAGCTAGCAAGTCAGCAATAGTTTCGCTTTCTTTTGCAGCACGAAACTACATAAACTTTCTCTCCATTCAAAGGTTGCCTAGAAGAGATTGCAAAACGCGATAAGGCCGCCAATTGTACAAATTCTGATTTAAGAATATGTAATGACAATATTGTAAAAATCTTATTTGGACAATAAAGAGTTTATCTATCTATCTCGTGGGCCAGTCATCCGTCAGGGTACTTCAGCAGTGGCAGCGAAGGCTGGCAGTAGTTGGACTGCACGGCTTTGGCCAATCGCAAAAACTTACGGCTAAACGTAGGGTATGCGACAAGTTCTTAACCAAACCTTGCAATGCGCTTGGCATCAGCTCTGATGTAAGCCCTCTTGCATTCCCTAGTGGCTTTGTTGAACGCTGCTTTTAGGCGATAAACGTCTGGGTCGCAATGAGCGCAAGCCCTGATCCATGCGCGGTAGGCCGACTGCTTTTGAGCGACAGCACGGGTGCTCGCTCTCGATTTGCACTAACTCGCAATTGAACCAGGGACGGGTCTTTATGATGGCGACTTCACTGTAGGGGATAAAATACTCCATACCGACAGTGATTTCGTCAGCCACGGCAGACGCACTTTGCGACAGATCCCTGTCTTTAAAGCAGCGTCGAGCCCACGGAATGGATGCAAAATAATCCCTCATTCCATCCCAATCTGCTGACAAGTAGTGTCATAACCGTCGCCTTGTTACCACAGGCCGTGGAATTGCAACAAGAGGCGCCGAGGTGTACACCAGGCAGTGGTCAGAGGATCCCAGGGGGGCGTGAACCGATACACTGTACTGCGCTGGGTGACTCGTCAGCATAAGATCTAGCAAAGAGGGCGCTTGATTAATTTCTTTAGAGAATTATTTTCAAACAACCGCAGACCTTTTTTTTTTTCAACGTGTGAAAACCCCAACAGGGTAGCATGTCGGACTCGAACCAAATAAAACCACACGGTGTTCCGTCACACAGCCCGGCCATATCTTATTGCCGGGGTCTTAGGTGTACCCTTAAACAGAAATCCCTATGAACCCCGGCTGACCTGGCCGCCTATTCAACTACAGATGACCCTGCTGTGGTGTAACTCCACTATTCAAAAGGTCGCGCGGAACACGACGCCGCCATCTTCAGCCTGATTCTGCTAGGGCGGTGGATAGCCCTGTCTGTCGCCCTCAGGCTAGCGCTTATGGAGGTTGGAAATCAGCTTGCGCTCTCCGGTGTCTGCACTAGACATCTCCCGTTCCCGTTCACCTCCTTGGCGAGCATCACCTCCTCACAAAACGAGGCGGCAGAATCCCACCCGCTCTCTCTAGAGACCAAGGATATAATCATGGTCTTCAACGAGAGAAACAACTGTAGACTTAAGTATTTGTTTGAATATCTATTCGTTTCATATTTACACTTGTATGCGTTCGGAAATAAAATAATATATAGATCGTTTTTTATCTCAAAACTAATTCTTACATATTATGTATATGTAAGAAATAGCATTAAGAAAGCTCCCTGTTACAACAAAGTAGTAGTGGACCGCACAATCGACAATGTTTCAAAGCAACACAAAAATATCACAAAAATATCACTTGAGTGTTCTATTTTAACTTAAGAGGCTTAAGGTTTTTTACAAAAATCGCACTTTAACACTTCACACATATAGAAGGCAGTTACATATGAATATCCGGTGTATCCGCCTAATACTTTATAATATCAAAATTGATATGCCAGGACTATTAGGAGTAAAAAAAATAATTCTAGATTTTCTAAAAACTATAAGAAATTTGAGTTCCTACCATGGGAATATGGTAAATGATACGTGAGATATCGGTATGCAAAACACTCGTTGGAGACAGCACTACGCTACCTCAGTATCTGCTAGATACGGCAAATGTTGCAAGGGGTGGAAGAATTCTGCCTCCATATAATTTTATAGGTTTCTTGTGGAGATTTTAGTACACCGACGGCGCTGACACTACCACTTGCAATGTTGTACATTGATTTAAGATTTAATTTGCATAAAAGCGTGCTGTACGGTGATATGCAAAAATTCACCTAATGTTGAAACTGTTACTAAAATATGTATTGTATAATTCGTACTAATCTTAACAAATAATGTTAACAAA
This sequence comes from Tyria jacobaeae, assembly GCA_947561695.1. Taxonomy (NCBI): domain Eukaryota; kingdom Metazoa; phylum Arthropoda; class Insecta; order Lepidoptera; family Erebidae; genus Tyria; species Tyria jacobaeae. The sequence continues at coordinate 7,532,421 of OX387208.1, read as the reverse complement.
ATAGGAATAAATCTTGTCTTTAATAGTGGTTGTAATTACTATTATAGTCGGAGGCTCTTTCATTAGGAGTAAAGAGTTTCATTACCATCGCGGTACGTCGTGTCCAAATCTAATCGTAAACAACACACAAATCACACACGTGAGTAAACCCATCCATGTCTCTCATACCATGCCAAAATAATACATTTTCATGCTTTTAATATCTGGCTTAATATATATTTGTTACGAATCTTAAGACTCGCAAGTTAGCTCCCCAACTAATGTTCTCTCACTTAGTATGCTGAGGCTATAAATATCGATCTTTAGAGATTTACAAGTATCAGCATTACCTACAAAATCTCAATTTCCCTATTAACATTGGCATAATGAGCAGTCCTGATGGTATACACTGTCCAGTGCTGCTATGCTATCCAGTGTCGAATGTCCCCACACTGTTGCATAAACACAGTATTTTCCTTTGACAATACTTTTCAATACAGACATTTTAACTAGGTACGGTAGTTTTAAATAATATGTTAATTAACGCTTATTACAATTTAACACTCATAAAAAATGAAAACTGCAAGAAACTCTCGCGGACTCTCTCGGACTTTTGATTTAACTCATATACCTAAAACACAAATTTTGTTTAATATTATAATCTTTTACATGTTATTTATAAAAAAAATTACAGTAGGAAGGGTACCCAAGTATGATATATCTATCATAAGATAGGATGAGTACAGATTAACTAGTTATTTAGCCTGTAGGAATGTCAATACCTAGTTGATTATTTATTAAGTTACCTGTCTGAGCCCAGATTGATACCTCTAATAAACAACTGATGTTTCTATATAAACAATACGAAAAAAATATAATTGAACAAAATCCTTAATACTATTAAAGAATATTATGATACACATTTTTTCGAGCATTATAGCATGGCGCACTAAACTAAGAAGTGCTGAAACGATCGCGAAGAACGCCGAAGTTTGGCGGAGGTTCCCGAAGGAATGACAAGCGAGCGCTTTCCGTGGAACGCGGAAAACGTCCGCACATGTTGAAAATACGAGTGGGCATTGACCCCGACCGCCTGGGCTTGCCTGAATGTACAGCTGTTATAGAATCTAGCGCGGTGCATCTCGCGATGCGTTTATTTATGTGCACCACCACGTACTACATCCATCTCATAGATCTTATATAAACGCCGCATTAGACGCACATATTATTAATACACAAATAGATACTACACGCTCTTCACAAGCTTTTATCCAAGATAATGTTTCTTTTGATTGTATCAAAGTTTTTCTTAGTAATTAATTACTTTTACTTTGCCTGAATGTTTTACAAACCAGCACACTTATATGAGTTCTATTTAAACAATAATTAGGTATTTTAACATTGCCAAATGTTACAAGATAAACCATTTATAACAAGAACACGTAACATAAGTTAAGCCTTAAATATTCTTTACCTTCAAGATTGTCTGAGTTTAAAGTTGACGGTCACTCAGTACTAACTTTGTTACTGTGGATGTGGGGAATGATAAGGCTATCTCTAGGACAGTTTTAACAATACACATGACTTAATTACATTCAAGACGCGTATATGTACTTTAGTATACATTTCACAAGTGGTAGAGCCACGTTTAGGCACAAATGGGCCGGCTCGACCGGTGCGATACCACGGCCACAGAAAACCGGAACCCCGAAATGAGTGAGGTTTCCGAACACCCAACTCCCAATCTCCTCTTTCCTCTCCCCTCATCCCCCCTCTCCTCTTTCCAATCTCCTATACCCTGTCTCTTCTTTCCCCTACCCACAACCCCCTATCCCTCATAACCCTCAAAGGGGGACAGCGCACTTACGACTTTTGATTTGCAAGTGTCTATGGACGGCAGTTGTCACTTACCATCAGGTGACCCATCTGGTCTTCTGTCCCCCTATAGTATAAAAAAACATGCATTCGAAATGTTTACCAATTCGCACAGGTGTTCGAGCCTGACCAAGTACAGTATAGTTTTTATTCAAAAGCCTGTTTAGTAATAAACAGAATCAAATTTTTCAGAAAATTTAATTGGAAAAGTTGTGTCGTAAAATGGCAACTAGGAAAAAAACAATCAAAAATAAAATTATTTGAATTTAGGCATGAGCAAGTAAAGCTTTTCGGAGCGTCTTATAAGAGTATACTTCACTTCTTTCTTTATTGAAGACTAAAATATATAAATTTGTAATGTTATTACACGTCATAAGTGCAGCAAGCTCAGGGTTATCTTAAAAAGAAAATGATTGATCGTTCAGCAAGAAGCTCCACCCCGTCCCCACACACGTGTCGTGTAGCAGCAGAGCAAGTTTTCTACTACATAGTGCCTTTTTGTAGCAATTATTGTGCGATAGATCACCCACAAGTTTATTAAATTTTAATTTTAATATTAATGTATGAGTGACATTTTTATGTTAAAAAATACTGATTAAAAATAAGTGTTTCTTAAAAAGACTAAATGGAAGTTCATAAAAATCCAGTCGCAAATTTCAGTCGTGTCAAATTACTCGGAATCAATTCACAGTATTTGCGTACGTTGTACGACGAGGCATAATTGTATTATTATATTCAACAGTGATAACAAATTTGCAGTGGTATGTTGAAGTATAAGTTTAGTATGTTATACTAAACGATAACAATATTTTTCTAATAGAATGTGTCCCTACATCATAGTCATTACATTATCCTGAAAGTATTCTTGTCTGATAACAGCTTACTCTATTAAACATACACAACGGTACTACTTCCATGGTTATTAGTTGTGGACCTGTCGTAAACATCTAGTTGCTTTAATTGGCATTAAAGCGAATATGAAATGATTTGACAAGTACATGTTATATAATGAGTCATAATGAGTCATTCCATAATAAATCTTTCGATTTTAATAAAGCTCACAGACTTTAACCGAATCCTGACCAAATTAAAGACGAATCAAAGTAGTTCCTAAACGTGAGAGTATTGTCCCTATATTTATTAACTTCAATTAACATCACTTAAATTGCATTCTCACGTCTATTAAAATAAAGTGTAAATTAAATTGTCTTTTGGATATATCTTTCTTGGCTACATATGAAACAGGAATGTTGTAACGATCTAGCGTTGCCAACTTTATAAAAATTTCCAAATGTATGGAATTAATTAATATGGTTATATATTTTAAAGAAATAAATTGGGTGATAGTAGAGTAGTATAACCATTGCGTTTCTTAAAAAGAAAAGCCGAGAAATTGTTCGTTATGGACTCCTTGTGGTATGCACTCATTAGCATTAGGAATTCAGATATCGATCTATCTCGTCTTATACGCAAATGACATTAAATTCATTAAATTTATTCATCTGCCCCAGATACCTTTGAAATGAAAGTTTTGTATTCTATTCTGATAACAAGATGACTATTGCACCCAAATATGTTGAATAAAATATTTAATACATTACGGGCTACATACACTCCACGTTTAACCGCCTCTTTCGTATAAACTGTGTAGAGCACGGAAGACTGCGCAATAGATACACTCCCTTTAAGCTTTATTCTATTAGTATCTGTGTATATGACCTGTAATTGCTTTATCTATCATACTATGCATATATTATATATTATATTTGACCTATGGCGTATCCTGCTTATTCAATAAAAATCATTAAAGTAAAATAATCCAGAAATTTCTACAGAACAACAAAGCAAACATTTTTTGTGTCTAAAAGATCGAGGAAGATTTATTGAATAAAATATAAAGATAATTAATGTAGACATGCGCTTAAACGATGCAGCGCACCTGTCGTGCCTCTTTACAAATGTATCTTGAAAATGTCTCAAAAGTCATACCATGCTTATTAAATATATTTAGACACTTTTAAATCTAATTTTACTAAGGATAAATTAACTGTTTTGTATATACAGCGTGTTCCTTGTATAAAATATTGTTTCACTCCTCACCGATTACACCACGTGTTACTGATGTATGTAAGCAATCTAATTTAAAAAAATAGTGAATAAATCTAGATAAATAAACTAGACTAGACCCATCAAGCTTTTTGATCACCCTCATATAAATAACACCGGGCGTAGTAAACATTTCTCATTATGGTTTCAATTTATACATTTCACATTAACTTCACTTTAAATGCGCTCGACGAAAAACATAATCCGCGGTTTAAAACATCCGTCCTTTTCGTCAAAAAATATTTCTCGCTAAAAGGATGCGTAAGCGCATTGCTAATGGTCACTTAGTCACTTCGTTCATTTTGGGAAGGTGTACTGGCATTCTCGTTTTTATTTTTTGCTTCAGACAGAAAGAAGATGATGCATTTGTTTATATATTTTTTTTTGTTTTCAAGTAGAATTCCGTCCTGCATTTACGCGTTTGAATATGAAATAATTTGACTGCGTTAGTGTCTGTTTGCACTTGTGACCACACGCATGGACCATCATTCATTTTATTCATTAAACATTTACTTGTATTTTATTTTTATTGGTATTCATTAAACTCGAGTCATTCGAACCACTATGGTATTAGCTTACTGTCCAAAATATTTAGCTTTTCATCGCAGTAGACTGAAATCACTTTATTGTTATTGATTAAATCGCGGACAGTTTAAAGATGTAATTATTATAATTGAATATAATTGGCGATAAATTTCATAGGCGATGACCGTATCGTGGATTCAATAATATCGTGATTTTCTTTTAAATAAGCTGCTCCTCTTATGGTAGACGTACGACACAAGAAATGGGTAAAATGCATTTTTTTAAACTGAAAAGAACTATTTTTACTGTGCAGCTATCAAACTTCATTGTTAAGTGGACTCATGAAATTAAAATTAAGCAATAAAAATAAACCTCTACTTTAAGACCATTATTTAGAATTTCGATAGAGCACACCGAAGACGGAAGCGTTTGCAGAGGTCGTTGAACCCCTCGACGAGTCAATGTCAGCGGCGGCAAGGCGCAAAAGGCGCGGGTACAAGATTCGGTAAGAACAAGGGTGCGTACTTGCCGGTACGGGGTAGCAGGGTGCAACTGTCGCGGGGTAATGACCGGGTCGGGGTCGTCGGCCGGCGCCACGCGGCCGTGCGACGAAACCATCCGATTGATTGGAGCAGGACGGCACTACCTCCTCGTACCCTCACGATCTAACTACCCCTCACTGAATGGGGCAAATAACACTTTGTTTCTTAACGGATAAGGTGTTATTCTGTTCGAACGTTCATCCGTCGATAGAGCTTTAAGAGTGGGCCGCGGGGAGGCATTCGACGCACACAGATGCGTTAAGGGAAGTAGTTTTGCTCAAAATATTGATTTTTCCGCGGGGCTCGGTTGCCGCGTGGCGTGCGCGTGTGTGCCTGCTGCGTACAAGAGCGCGGACGTGTGTGCGTGCGCGTCTATTTTGGATTGAGCACGTGGTCGTAGTTGTTGCTTGTTGACATGCGTTTTTATTTTTATGCCGGGTTTACGGTTTGATGGGTTAATTGAATTGCATCATTGCTTGTAATTTAAGCTGTTTTGATTTATACAGCTGTGTATATTAGCGAACAAACGAGATTTATTAATAGCGTAGTTAGGAAATGACATTTATAGCAAACTTTCAGATATGATGTGGGGGGCGCAAGACCCCATACTCCAAAGTGTGGTCGCCTGCTTAGTCAGGTGGCCAAGGTCTGCTGGGGTTCCCGGATGCTTCCTTCTAAACCCTCATGACCTAGTGACGGAACACCGTATGGTGTTAGTCGGTTCGAGTCCGACATACCATCTCACCGTCAGCTCCGGTGGGGTGATGACCCGTGGTCCACACGAAAAAAAAGGGTGAGTTTGATAATAAGTTTCAAATACATTACCTAAAACCTATCTAACTAATTCTAGTGAGTAGTTATAAATGTGAGCCAGATTAATTTACAAATCGAGGTTGCAGTAACACAAAAGCACCCACTTACTAAATCATAACACTAAGAAGATTAAGAAGTCTGAGTTAGCTCTTTTCATCCAGACAAACTATTTAGCATTATCTTACTCTCAAGCTTCAGTGGACAAGAGACGACTTGCAAATATACATGTATACTATACACATATCTACGTACTTCTTTCTATGTTTGCTGAATATATTATTATGTGTATATGTACGTATATAGCAGTATCGATGCACTCACACAAAGCCGGTTCAGGACTCACGCACACACGCGAAACACCTTACCCTTGATTTTGCCAGCTCAAGGTCTCTACCCTCTCTGTACATCTACTCGATCCCTGTACATTTCATATAAGTCCATCCCCCTCTAAAGTGCGGACAATGCCGAATTTCGCCGACCGGCTGCCGGGTCGTCGACCTGCAACGACATACGTATTGGTAAATAAACATTGAACCTGAGTTACATAACAAGTATGATATACCGAATGATAATTTACTGAATTCGTTTAATGGCCTCATACACTTAGGTTGTAATTAAAGCAAATTATATATAGTCACAAGTATGTATAACAGATGTAAACTCTATCCAATACAACTTGAACAATATTCGAATGACAGACAATGCGCAGCTTAAAGTGGTGTAGCTTTATTGCGCTATCCCCAAGAAGTTTTCCATACAAGTTCCTTGTAAAGAAAATATTTTTAAAAATTAATGACGCTTTAATTGTTTAAATTTACGTCTTTGTTATTTAAAAGTTATTACTGACCGGAATTCTTATTCTTCTCAAGAAATGTATTGTATGAAACTCCGAAAAGTTCAGTAATTTTTATCTCCATTCTATCTCTAAAAAATTATGAACGAAAACAGTTTTTCTATTGAATGTCTTTTTTTCTATTGAATCTTTGATAGTAAACTCTTTAATTATGGTCCTGATATTATCGATAAAAAGATGAACTTTTATATTTTTTATTTCTAATATGTACAGTACAACAAAGTAAAACACATTTTTAGAAGTAAGCTCCCTTTTAATAGTTTTGTTATTATTTTGTTGCAGAAGCCTTTGAAATAAAATGCTCCTTTGACTTATGCAACCAGCACTATAGTAAAAACACAAAGCTCTTTTTGATAAAACAACACACCTGAATCTGTGGCTCTGACGAAGGACGTTGCGAGCACATCCATCTGACCCGCTACCTTCGTTAAACGGATTCCATTTTTTACAATTTTATGTTAACTCAAATTCAAAAAATTCAAATGCATTGATGCGACAGATTACAATTTATTTTGTCCGCATTGTAGACAGTAGCTTCACATGCAAACAATATTATAAAAGTAATGTAAAATAACAATACAGGTCTCCAATTATAGCAAAATCTCACTAACTTAAACTGTAAAGTAAACTTGAACATAACGTCCCATCCCGTGGTGAGCGTTTGATTACGTGATTGTAGTTATTGCCAGTGCCTACTCCCTGCATGCACTGCGCCCATACCCGACCTACCCCAACACCCAATACCGAAAGCCGAACTACCCCCAGGACCTACACCAACGTTGCAGCGATGCATCGACATCTAGATATCTAGCCATCTAGATAGATGTCTGGGCGGCGCGCGGCGGCCCCCACCCGCACACATCCAAACTCTCCCGTATTGTCCCTGCAACGTTAACATTGCATATATGTACATGCATACACTAATTGTCCTCGTATTCACATCAAATGCATTCGTGTAATATAAAATGACTTTATTATTCCTTATCTTTGCTAAAGCGATGATTGGTTTGTTGATTAACAAATCAACCAACGTTCATTATGCTAATACTAAAATATTCACGATAAACCGACTATGGGACTATTGAAAAACACAGCACTAACGATGGAGTAGTAGAAAACTAGCCAAACTATTCCGTGTTCCGACACAAAGTCCTCCTTAAGTACAGCTACAGGAATAAGTACCTTATTTTTATAAGTGATGACTAAATTTAACCTTTGTGCTCTTCAGGACACCTTCAGGCTCAAAGGTAGCCATGATATCCTTATTAATAAATGCACAAACGGGCAGGATTCCACTAATGTTTTGTAATAATACTTGTGTACAATCTTTGTCTATAGTAAATAAAATATGAAAGTTTATCGCAATATTTCGTAACATTTAATAAGACATCTCTTCACTGTAATAATGAATGCGATAACTCTTGCAGATCGACAATATCAATAGAAAAAATTAAGTGCTGATTCTAAAATGCAGTTGAGTATTACTTGGGAGTAAAATCTTCGAGTTTTAAATGTGCAAGCTTACGTATTGGCATATTGTCTGAACCTACCCCAACAAATCCGCACACAGATGCAGGTCGTCTGTCTGGCTGTGTTAGTGCCTAGTGCATCCATATTTTATGTAAAACACTGAGTGCACACACACACTAGTACAGGGGATACTTACGTGAAGTTCAATTATGCTATTGGAGGGAGGTTGCACATATCTATCGTTTATTTAAATTTGTGAAGTTTTCGGCTTATGCTGCTCGTCGCTTGAAGGACGCAATATTTGTACATTATATTGCAATTTATTAATGCAATAAATATTGAAGACATCTATTTGTCTCGCTTATTTCTGGTACTTTTGAGATTTATAGCAGGTATACCGGTGCTTCTCATCTTCTCATTCATTGGTAAAATATTTCGCAACAAACATATTTTGTCTTTGGTCTGAGGCGACTGAGTAAATGGTGATGTTGCCACGACAACTTCATTTTACTTATATCAATGGTGATATTTTTCTATTAAAACATAAAATAAGTATATATCGATATCTAGGGATCTATTCTAATAAAATCCAGTTTAAACAATTTAAAACAAAATCGTGCCTAAAATAGTATAACCCTTTTTAAAGTCGGTTAATTGAACAGAAATACTTGTATGCAAGTATTCTCAATTCAAAATAGCCGCAAGTACTTTCACATTTCATGTTATTCTTGGCCTTATTTATGTAAACAAAATATCGTATTCAATAACCTTGAGTATGCTAAATAACAATTCATTTACGAAGCGGAAACGTTCGACTGTTAACGGTTATATAATACAAATCACTTGTCGAAACGGTAAATATTATAGTTTAATTTCACAAGCAAGGGATATGATACTGTTAAATCTATTTATTTTAGGCACACACTTTATGTAATTAATAGATTAAGTTCGACGTAACTCGATCTATTATTGTTTACTATAAAAATAGGATGTGTTGTAAGTATGAAGTTTTTGTTGCATGCTTATAATATGTTATCTTATCTTTGGAAAATGCTACAGATGAAAACGCTGAAGTAGTACTTCGAAACGCCTACGGCGTAGCGCATGCTACGATCTTTATAGAATAACGATTTTTTAAGACTTTAGTTTGTATTTATAAGATGTAAAAATTACGTAAAATAGACTAAATTTTTTACTTTTTATACATACGATGTTAACATGTTGTATAAAATTATGGCTTATATCGTGTTAATACAATATCTACATATATATATAGTGTCAAAATATTTAATTAACTACCGTTTAATATTTATTTCACTGTTTAACTGTTATACAATTTGAATACTAAACCACAATTTATGGGTATATTATCGCGATGGTTTAAATTTATTAACACCATCTAGCGATGAGAAGTATACCTGTTAAGTTCCGCTCCTCGACGCTAGATGGCAGTAAGAACAAATACATAACGTTATAAAATGTTGATAATCTAATAGGCATTTGGTTAGAGATACCAGTAAGAGTAGTAAGTTACTACTTTTATTGTATTACAGGTACTTCTACAATGTAGCAAAATATAAATATAGTTTGGAATAATCTATAATTTTATTTGAAATAATGTTTATTTAAGTTATAAGTAAATATAGATACATATTTAAATAATACGATAAATATATTTTATAATTATATTAAATATTATAATAAATACTTTTAAGTTTAGAAACACTCAGTCATTGTAAATAATCTCAATCTCATCAAATCGAATTAATTTTTACTACATTTTAAATAACAGTATTAGATGTCATAATTGAGAAATATAAATACACTCTGTTAACAAGAGCAACTTATTATGGAAATAGTGCAACATGTTCTAAGAATTCTCCGATCCTAGTAGGTACTGCCACTAAGGGGACAAGCGAATGATGACTAATTATTTTTGGGCAATTTGCCAGACGGCAGACCGAAATGTGAATATAGGGCGTCAGCATCTCCATTCCCAAAGATTACTGTGACTATAAATGATAATTAATTGACGATTTAGTTCCATATTCCCTGTTCAATGACTTTTTACAGTTAAAGTCCTCTGTGAATATGTATATTGTCAAATTCTCTATATATTTAAATATGCAAACTGAGACAATTAAATAAATAAAATCTTAGTACGCTATTTTCTTAAATATATTATCATGAGCTCGTACAAATTTTTAGAATATATCTTTTATGATTTGATGTTGTTTTTATATCACTTCAACATCAAATCCAAAATCAAAAGCGTTAGGTCCACCGCACCGGTGGATCAGTAAAAGCGGGCCACACAGGTTTTAGATGTCTGCAACACCAATTACATCATACACGTCGTGTTACTATACATCAGCTTTCAAAGAACTCATTTTAAAACTACATTTTTATACTTATTAGAATTACATACCTATTAAAAATATATATGTATATTAAACATCTTAAAGAAATCGAATTGTAAACAATACAACATTTCTTTCAATTTGAAGTTCGTTAAATGTAGATAAGTGCAGTTAAAATTGGCCGGAAACATGCCCTATAATTTATTGAGATATAAAATTATGTCTCAAAGTAACTTTAGTCTTGCGCAAACCAAGTATAGTTTCGAAATCTGAACACACAGTATATCAAAACCAACATTTCAGCACTTTCTTTGGAGCATTATCTGGTTTCGGAATCGCCAATCTATCAAGATAACCCTGTTTTTATGGGAACTGTGTGTTCCTCGCACATAAATAAAAGCTACATTTTTGAGTAATACATTGCATAAAGTTTGGTTAACCCAAACTACAAATTAAGTGAGACGATCGATTGGATATCTTTGCAGGACGTTGCATTGCATGACTTTTTGTCTTAAAACAAGTCCCGCATTATGACTGATTTCTGTGACACAGGTGAATTTAAACTACTCCAAAGTAATCAATATACCGCTGAAATAGACCATTTTAATTGTAAGCGTTCAGTTTTTAATAAAACATAAAAGAATTTTCATACTACTTTAAATAAATAAAAGCAACTTTATTCTCGCAATTCTAAAAAATCAAATACCAATTTTGAATTCCTTTCTTGTAAATGAAATACGTTTCAGACTCGCAATTTTTATGAGCTTAATATTAGTTATTAATATGAGATATAAAAAGTTGAGTACATGTGTTTTCTTAGGAAATGGTCATGAATGACATCGAAATTCAAGCTTTAAAATATTATATATACAGGCAAACTCTAAACTAAATCTCGCTCAAGTCATTGCCTGTTGTCATTTTTCAAAAAAAAATACAAATAATATTAAAATAAAAATATCATCATTGCTTTCTTTGATGCTTTTATATTTTCTGATATATATTCGAATGTAACTAACGACAAACAAACACCTAATAATATCGGTGTCTTTTAACACTCAAAACGACAATGGTACCACTTCACTCTTCTCACTGCCTCCACTATGCAAACTTAGATCAAGAAAACACTAGACTTTTTCGTCATGCTTTATAAACAGCCCGAGATTAGAAGCACAAAAAAACTTGTGCCCTTATATCACAATAAATGTATATATATAGGGCAATATACACTATAGTTATTAAAGAAAAACTAATAGGGGGTAAACTAATAGTCTATTAATAAATTGGTTAATGTAGTAGGTTATCCTTTTAGTCTTCCTTATAAACAGTAATAATCCTTTAAAGAAATGATCGCGTTCTAAAAGAACACAGTCTATATATTATTTTTAATATATGTAGTATGTATGTAAAAACAATTACGCGCAGTAAGCGACACATACGGTAGTGTATTATAAAAATTTGGGCTGCGATATTGAGGGTACTCGAGTTCACAGTGGGTTCTAGGCCAGACTGTCGCAACGGCAAGTTCGGACTTATCGTTATCAAGATACATAGTTATTTTGTATATCAAGTGCGCATTATGCTGTTCACCCAATTCCAGAAGATACAATGTAACCTCCTTTTTCGACCTAGTTGGTAAAACAATATTTTCCTGCTACAATCAGTAGTTATGCTTTCTTTCTTTAGTCTCAACTGAAGCTATTTATCAATTTATTTTCAAGGTGAGTTACTTATTGGGAAGAAAATAGAAATACCAAGTGGTGCACGTTTTAACAAATCCCTCTTAGATTCCTTTATAAGAACATGTTAGTTATTGTAAAATTACAAATAAGCTTGCAAGCTTTACTTATACTTTATTATAAAGCTTTCTTATAAAATATAGGTTATATAGTTGTGAGACCTATATGAATAATTCAATTGAGTTCTTAATCCAATGTAACATACATTATACATATGTACACATGTATGTATTGTATTGTTGGAGAATGTTTGTTAAACTGGCCGTCACGGTTCTCGAACATTAATGTTGTTTATATTTTTGTTGTGCAATAGTTCGTCTACAGTTTCGTGTACGGTTCACATCTATACGATCCTTTACAAATGTAAAGAAACAAGTGGAGCTCCAATACAGGAAAAATAAATAAATTTGTTTTCAATTTGCATGTCTACAGTGACAATTCATTACGCCAAGAATTTAAAGAAAATTTAGAGAAATTATATATTTCTTTAAGTTTTCTTAGATGTATATAGTTCTTAGATGTGAATAGTCTTGGGTTAACATACATATGAATATAGTATTGACATCCATTAAAAGACAAAAGGAATTCTTATGTTATTAAAAAAAAATAAGCAGGCAAAAATAAGTATAAGTTTATCTGTCATTGATCAACAAAATGGTGTAACACACATCCTTCAAGGTGAGAAACAAAGGTTCAAAAATATATTTATATCTCGAAACGGTAAGGATTTATTAGTGGGTACTAATAATGGGAAGCTTATTAACTTAGATGGGTAGCTTATATAACTGTCTTTAAGTGAAACACTTATGGTATCTTAAAACGGTTAAATGTAACATGAAAATTTAAAATAAGTACTTTTAAATTTTCAGATATTATGTTTACGTTTTATACTTGCCCCTGACATATTTACCAAAATGTATAATGTATTTGTTATCTTTAAGATTTTTACTTCTCTATTCATACCGACAATATAATTGGCGTAGTCAATTTAACTGTTTTTATTAACACCAGTAGTCAACCCTAAAGCAGTAATAGAAATAGAAAACATGTATATGTGTGCGTGAATTGCACTTGTAGTGTTCTTATGTGTGCAATAAATACTTTATGTATCCATCTCTTTCCTTCTCGACATTTCACTGATAGCTATGGCCTTGTCTAGTCGCATCTAATGCTGGCATTAGTCTGTTTAGAATGCGTTAGTTACTGGCTCGAGCACTTGCATGAAAAGTATATAAAATATTCTTATGCATATTAATTTTATCGTTTGTGACAGTATGACGCACTCCAATTAATACTAATTTAGTAGGTTGTACTCTGTATTTGTGTCGAAAAATGTTATTTAAACAAATGTTGAGCTAGAAAGAATACCGTCATTGGCATGGTTAAATTTGGACAGAAACAGTTACGCTTTTGTGGAGCATTAAATTCAAATGTATTTTCATTTGTTCCAGGTGAGTGCGAAAATTGGCGAATGCTGGTTTGCATAATTAGGGACAATAAAAACTTTTGCTACATTATAGTGAGTATATTGAAACTATAGAATAGAATAACGTATTATACGATTTAGTATACACCTGACATACAAGTGTGTATATAAAGTGTAGTCTGTAAATTGACAGCAGATTTTCTAGAAGCGGTATCACCTAACGCATTTTCACATATAGAACGAATTGTAAAAGCACTAACTGTGCAAAAGGATCAGTTACTATTGATAACTGTTATATAAACACTTTCTGCACTCGTAAATTATGTATTTCAAGCAATTTTGCCAATGTAAAGACTGAAGTACTGCTAGTTACTTTTTAAATTTTCTTTGAACCAGTATTTCAGACTTGCTAAGACTACTTGTACCAGTGTGTTAACTCATCAAAACGCTCCTAATGTCCCTGTAGCGAGTGTTGACTGAGCCGGAGTGTTGACCGGTATGTAGGTTACACCGCGCGAACCGGCGAGCGCTCCCCGCAGCGCATACCGCCCCCCGCACGCCACGCAACTACTTCTATGATCCGTGCACTTTTAAACAAGATAATGTCAAATGCACTATACAGGGGGAAGCCAGATACACTTCTGCGCAGGTACAAGACAGAAATAGGTTAGCTTCTACATACAAGTACTGCCACCCATGACAGTCAACAAAATGTTTTCTAAGAATCTTGTTGAGCAATGCTGTTGTCTATTGCACAATTCGAGGACCAAAAAAATATTAGATGATCAAAAAATACAGCAAAAATGACACATGAAATCTCATTTTTTAAATTTTAAAGTTCATTTAATCAGATATGCTTTGCTTGTGAACCCAGCAACCGACGAATCGGTTACTATAGTTAGGAATTTGGGCTCAGAATCACAGAGCGGCGGCAATGTGCCACCAAACAGTTCTATTATTAAACGTGGGCCTATGTAATAAATTTATATCAAGCGCTACCCGTGGTCACTGGGGCAAGTTCGCTCGCTTCTTTAAACTCGTAATAAAAATCGGACAAGTTCGAGCCCGAGATCATGGTCTGTGTAAAATAGTATGTTAAATACTAAGTGTGCAGTATGTCCAAACGCTGATAGCTTCTAACCTAACTTATACTAGGGTACTTTTCATTATTGCAGCTCAAAGCGTCCTCACATCTGACTATGAAATCCCTGACAAGCCTATATGTACATATATCCTCAATGACATGCGCGGGGATTCATCCACATATATATATCTTTCGGGTACCTTTCTGAGCTCCGTGTTACTTTTAAATGTTCGCAGAAAATATATCCATCAACTCGGTAAAATCGGACGTGGAATCCTTATAACTTTAGTGATAAACTTCGTAATTTGAGTTAGTTAGTTGTTAGTTTAAGTAATCGATTAAACAGACTACTAACATGTGACTCTCAAGTACATATATTTAAATTTATTAAATATTATTTCTATGTATTAACAACAGCTTTATCATTTCAAGGTGACTACTACGAAGACGATAAGTAGGTGACCATCAAATTAGGAGATCGACAACCGACCATGACTCTATTTACGACTTTATTCCAGTCTTAAAGCTGAAGGATTTCTGCGATAAGATAACACGAAATTCAGATCTATCATAGTTCATTTCATTCACTGTAAAACCATTCACCTATATTTTTAAATTGGACTTTATGACACACATCGGAAACAACAGTCAAGGCCAGATCACAACAGACATGATTGCGTTTCAAAGAGTACGAATGGTCGTGATCGTGAGTGTGTGAGTTAATATGCTGTGTCCTATATTTTGTACGTCAATTTGGTCCCAGAGTCCAATGCATTTTAGTGAAAGTATACTTACCGCAACAACCAAGGTTTTAACACCTGCATTTTAACGCTTCAACTTATACGTTATTATTACAACAAGCTCTTTGAATTACGCACAAGATGAAAATAAACCCGTATTTTATTTAATGAAAACAAAATAATCAACAAGCATTATGCACCTAACGTACGTCAGACGTAGTTTTGTGACGTTAAATCCTTTTTTGCTCGTTTTTATATTAATGGCGAGTGATTAATATCAAAACTTTACCATGAAGCATTAAATCAAACGGCAATTTGTGACGTTTGGCTGACCGCCAAATACACGAGGCTTCAGTCAAACGATTTACAAAACTGCGTACAATGATCTCTCCTCATTACTTACTATAAATTACCGCTACGAAGTGAAAACAAAGACTCACTTTCTAAAGTGCAAGCGAAATGTGGTTCAGTTGCGTATCTCGTTCGCGCTCGATGTTTCACAATCATTCGGGGATTGGTCATCGAATTGCGAGATACTCCTCTTATATATGACTATCGATACAAAAAGCTATTGATGTTAACTTGATCGAACCTATTACAGCTTTTTACATATTTTTGGAGTATAATTATGCACATATGATGTTTCTTTCTTTACGCCCAAAAGTCCAGACGGACTGATAGATTTCATCGGACGAGAAGACGGATTGAGGGGTTTCATTTGAGTTTGAGTGGTCTTAATAGTAGGTGTGACATAAGAAAAGGGAGAAGTTTCATATTGCGGTCGTTTTTTTTTTAATTTTTTTAATAATTGTTCTTTTTAAAAGTCTTGTTTACAAATATAAATATTTCAAATAATAAAATAAAATTAGCAGCTTTTCTATACAACTTACTATTTAGTTGCAAGATTGATAGGTATTATTTATTATTTTGATGAGATGAGAATTATCTCATCTTCTTTAGTAATGTTCTTTAGTATGTCTCAGTATGCAAACTAAACCAACTAAATCTCGTACAATTTCTAAAATAATTTCAGGATTGAATAAAACCATTAATCAATCATTAATGCGATTGGAGAGGGACCGTACTGTCAAACACATGCTTTTTGTAAAAGCAGTATTAAATACAGTGTACACATTCTACAGAAGCAGTCTTGTGCCACCAACAAAAACAGCTTTACGGCTCTTTCGAAAAATTTTCTCCCGCTAGCAGAGAATGTCAGCTTTCCGTCCCATACTTAAAAACTTGTTCTGTAATATTACGTTGAAGATTATCACGATACATGCTCACTTGATAAATATGTAATTAGTGACTTTTGTTCCTATCAAAAATCCTCGATATATAATTACAATTCTAGTAATATTGTGCTAATCCTGAAGATTGAGCAAAATGAAATGTAAGTATTGTGTTGTGTAACTGACAGAAGCAAGAACACTGTTCAACCACAAAGCCGGCCTGACGTTAACTTAACTTTACAAGATGCATATCTAGTCTGTATGAATTATCTCTAATAGAAAAGTAAAGGTCTAGCATCTGCAATATTTTTCATTTTCAAGTGAATGTTTATAAAGTTACAAATAGTTCAAAATCCTGTTCAAATAAACCACCACCATACCAAATATATACATATATCTAATTGGTATGGTTCTGGTTTAGGATAGTTTGTTTGCAAGAAGTAAGTCCAAATGAAAAACAAAATAATACATTTTTTAATGTATCCCATTCGATCATTGAATCGTAAAAGCTTCCCCATTGGTCGTTTGAAATTAATTTGTGCGATTATAATTGGCTGCGCCAGGTTGCATTCGCGTAATTTTCATTACGTCTATAAGGCCACGTTACGATGAGGTCAGGTCACAGACCTTAATACATGCACTTGCCGAGTACTTGAAATGTTTAATTTGATAAAAAAGGTAAAGATTACCACGGAATGTATATTTTGCGTAGTTGCAATACAAATTAGTTTCTTGTAAGGATCACGATTGCGTAGTGCATTCAAGGTCGTCTGTACACTAGGTCGATAGTGATGTATTATTGGAGTAGGACTTGACCTTGCATTAAATACATAATAATAATTCTTGATATATATATCTAGATTTAAAGATTTTGACTTCTTCTTCACTTGTTGGTGATTGTGGCTAACAGCTTATGAAAGACAACAATGCGGCGTTTTTTAAACAAATTGGTGAATCCTAAAAATATTTTTTATTCAAGTCTAAGTCAGAGTTAATTAAAAAAACTTATTTATTTTGATGAAGCCAAATCTTATCTCGATATCACAAAAGTCGAATTTAAATCGTACATTGAGAATTTGCGATCAGCATTCATATACGGTTTTGTGTTTTTGGTTTCTGTATTTTTTGTAAACAAATCTCATTCTAAATAGCCTAATAAGAAGGCAATAGACTCCACAACTCACGCAGATCAAACTAATGTTAAGTATTATTGTGGTCTCAAAACCACTTACGTGGACAAAAGTTTTTGTTAGAGTAAAGTTTATGTAATATAATATACTAGATAACCAATTTCTATAATATTTTTCTGGAATTCGAGAACTAGTACACAATATTTAGTTCAAGAGGCAAAGCTAATTTTGTAAATCAGAAACATGATTGTGTTCATCCACTTTTATTTTTACTTTAAATATCTATATTTACAAGTACTAGTGATCGAAGGTTTCTTCTTTTCTTCAATACAAAAAAACTATTAGAATATTAAAACAAAAATTTTCTTCGTCATAATTTTTTTAGAGAGGAGAAACTTTTGAAATAAATTTACATTGCCTTGTAAAATTCTTGTTCAAAAGTATTAGTCACGAACATACAATATATAAGTGCACCAGTTTTTATTTCATCGATTTTCAACTACAAAAATAAATTAGGAAGAGGATCTGATATAAAAACTGCTCAAACGACATAGATCTTGATTCTTGAACCTCTGTTCTAAGAAGTAATTTTGTGCTGGCACTATGCGCGTCCGGAGTTTAAAGCGCTGCATGGACTAATATAAGAGCGATAAGCTGTTTCTAAGTAAATAAACACACATAGCTTACGTACACAGTATAGTTTCTTTATTAATTTATTTTCTTAATCGGCATGACAAGGAAATCACAAATTAATTTGAATTCTTTCAAAATCTGATCTGAATGTGACTTAGATTGGATAGTTATTATATAGAATAGTATGTAACGCTTTAAATGACATTCGTGTAATTTTCTAAACTTCGCATTTTCATGTTTAATATTACCATAGAGTTAGTTTTATACAGAGTTATGTTAAGTAGGGCGGGACAGAAAATATTTAGTAGATGCTATAGAGACAGATAGATGCATTACGAAACATTTTAAGTTTTTCTCGAAACATAAATGTGTTATAAATGATAGACATACTTTCTATTAAATGTGGATTGTAAACATCTTTTATTATCCAGTAGTGCAGGTCATCTGCTCTTCTTTGTATTTTAAGTTGTTTAAAAAATATGATATATGTTTTGAAGAAGGATTTATACTCTGATAAAAAATAAAACTTCAACATCAACGCTGCTTTAACCGCACTGCTTTTCTGTTTGCACCAAGTGCCGCGGTCGGCGGCCGGCCTAGTTTCGCGATAGGAATAGGCGCCGCCCCCGCTTTGTGTCTTACCAGCCAAGTACTGCTAGTTAAAGGACACACACATAAGCTTTTCATGCTACGTGCTCTTTCAAACGTCTTTTATGCCACGCCAACGCTGAGAAACACAAGATCTGAAACTTTATAGGTCATTGGAGAATATGCCACTGGTATAGTTTATTTTATCTTTTGTGGTGAACATCGCCAAAAATAACGCTTGTAAAGTTCTATGACCTGTATGTTTGATGCGGTTTTGTTATTCAAACAATAGCTTCTGTGTCTAGGCTTGTAAGGCTGTAACGGAATGTTGGACATACTTAATGTAATGTGAATATCAACTGCGCGATGCAGAATATTGTTTTCTAGTAAATTCTGTTATTATTTTTATATAACCACGTATATAGGCAATCCTCTTAATAATGTGTAAGCTATATTCACATATAAAATTACTGATAAGATCATAGACAATGAATAATTTGTAAAGACAAGCCGATAATGGTAAGAAACAGTATAATAATGTGCTATCGCATTGCTGGTTTGTTAAGACGGTCCTTTCTTGTGTATGTGCCTATTATTGTTCAATAGACTTCGTCAAGTAAAAAAAAAGTAATTAACAGATTATAAATAGCAATTAAATAAGATACCAGTTCAAGGTTTAATATCGTCTTAGAGTGCATATACAAATATTCCTAATATCTCAATAATGATCTCATTACATTCATTATTAATTATAAGAAAAAGCAAATGCACGTAATTTAAAGGCGGTTGAAAAGCCAGTTAGTTTGCAAAATACGTACTCCTTGATTGATTGATGATGGATGGATTTATTTAATTTGTTTTTGATGATTCGTTTTTTAAAAGACTTATATGAGATATTTTATTAAAACACTATAATTTAAGTATTTTAGAGACTGTCGCAGTAGGTCAAGAACACGAAGTACATACACAGTCACAACAAATATTTTAGATCATGCAAATTTCCTTCAAGTAAAACTATGTAGAGTTGATATATTTTTTTTACTTACATGCTCTTTTGCACTTATATGCATTGGAAAGATAATGCAGACACATTTGCTTATGATTTTGTTTACAAATCGAAGCCAGTACTATACCAATGTGGGTCCGCGTCTATCAACAGAATTTATATAAATATATATTTTAATAACAATATTCATTTTTATTGAATTCGTATTTAATAGGCGTGTGGTTCTCTTAACCGTGTGGTTCACGGTTGAGTAGAATACTGCCACTCCAACCTATTTTAAGCTTACTGCCAATCTGAACCGTATACTTCCGGGGCTATCCGAACTGAAACTTAAAAGAAAACTATCAAAATAGTTTAGATTTTATTCATGTTTAATATATATGTATATTTATAAATCTTTTGCAGGATGGTACAAAGTGTCAGAAAACGTAATATACCAGTAAATTTAACCAATTCAGCACAAAAGGATCCGTTTTAGTGTAATTTATATTTACTGAAGGTTTTATCTACATAATTTTATATACCAATAAAATGTAATATATTTAAGACTATAATCGATTATAGTATAGCGTAGGTTGTAGTGTGCAAGAGTGCATTGCATCATGAGACACTAAGTTAATGTACGTGTATGAGTTACGACCGTAAGATCTAGCCGCTTCGCAGGGTTGCTGCATGCACTACACTTTTCTAACAATTTTAGAAAACATTAAAATCAAATTAGGAACATGAATTTCAGAGAAAAATCAAAGTGAAAGCCGAATTCTTCCACTGTACAAATTACTGCGGCTTAACAGTACTAGTAACATCCTGTTCTATTTTGCGGAATAACAAATTCGGCAGATCTCTAAGTTAAACGGAGTTAAAGAGTTGGAAACCTTGCCACTTGTAATCACTCAATGTATCACTCGTGATCATGATCTTGTTAACTGATCGGACTTATTAAGTGATAACGTTATTACGAGCGTTTAAGCACCTTTAAATTAAACACGATATCTAAATATATTTAGACTGTTAATATCAACCCTACCGCGCCCTATAATGCATGCGACATAGAGTAGTCCTTCGATTACACTCGTCTTTGTGTGCCCTCTGTCACTATCCTTTGCATGTGGTTGCGTAGATCGCCTGTACATACACGCGCACACCCACACCACCTTCTAGGCGCAGTCGATGTAATGAGCTAAACTTATTTGCAATTTCCTTTCGGTTACATCTACGAACGCACAAGTGTGAAGTCGGCTAGGAATTTGTTGTACATGTGTGGGTGTGTACATGTTTATTAATACGTCTAATGTTTTAATTTAGATGAAACTTAATCTGCCGGGGATAGGCGCATGGCTATTGCACGCTTGTGGCTAATATATTTTTTTTCACTCGTATATTATTAATGTGTATACGTATGTAACTTAGTTTAAAGGTAGACAAATAAGCTAATGCTTAATAGGTTTTTAACAATTTTGTGAAGTAATAAATAAATTGTTGTCTTCTGAATTAAATTCACAAAGTTAATCTCTACGACGACGCGACGCATCCGCTGTCACCAATTGTAGACGTGACCGCTCAATATACTATGATGTGTTCTGTGTTGACAGCTTTTCAAACGATACCAAAAACTAAACCATACTATAATATATCTTAACTCAGGATTAAACACCGCCTGAAAACTCAATTAATAACTAATTTACATATGCTTACAAATTGTAAACACGTAGGTTTTGCAGGAAATTAATACACAGAGAAAAGGGTTTCTTAATGCTAAATACAGACTGCCAAGCAATTTGTTTACAAATGCGTAGTGTCAACGATCTCTTCTGAAAAAGTCAAAAATATTTTCAACAAAAAACCTCAAGATGTTAAACGGACATGTCAGCTAATCGCAACAACTAATAAATGAGTTTACTGTCAAATAAACAAACGCGAAGACAAAACATTCAAAAAGTTGCAATTTAGTTTCTTTGTTTGTGCAAAAATAAGACAATTTCAAGAATAACTGAATTTAAGTGGAGTTAGGGCACAGTCAATTTCTACCTAAATTGGAGTCTAATAATTATAAAACACTTAACTTTCCTGCAGACCTACTGTGACATATTTTGCTGGTGGTTAAGATATCCTGAGAGCTATGCATTTATAATGGTCTTTAATATACTGATATTGCGAGAGTTTACAAGCACTGATAACGACTTTCCACAGGGGGAGCCATGTACTTGTTTTCTTCTACGTGATATAAATGAAAATTTTTGTTTAATTCGACAATATGTTTAACCTAGATACAATCAAAATTGTTCGGATCAATATATGGTTTGACCCGTAACAAGTATAGGAGGTACATGAATAGATCCCTTACCCGTGTAACGCATGAACTTCGACCTGGGTTTTGGAGGTCATTAACATTTGGGCGGGTGGTTGTAACTAGGTCGGTGCGTCGTCGTCGGGTTGCAGCGTTGCCATAGAAACGCGCCGCCGCCCCAGACAGCCGCTCAATCTACTGCCTCCAAACAACCGCTCTGTTTGGACACCCGTTCCTCATTCCACTTTCATAGCGTAATTAACAAGTTATTTTTAGATACGGAGTTAACATGAAATCTGATTGTTTTCATTCAAACAGGACGTTATGAATAATCTTTACGGAAATTTGATACAGATCATTGACATTATGTTTGACAAGTTAAATATAATTCTAGTTTTTATGCCGCTAAGGTGGCAAACAAGGTCACTTAAGTCTTATCAGTAAACTCTAGCGACAGTGAACAGAAACATTTTATTTAAGGTTCGCTTGTAAGAAGGAAGTTCGTTGTTAGTAGGGCGGCTAGAATTCGAGCAGAAATGAATTGTGCTAGCGGTTTTTGGAATTTTGACAATTTCAATATTTTCATAAAGTCGACGACTAAATACTTTTAGATGAGACAAAAATGTTTTCAAGGCATTGATACTGGCAACTCCAAACTCTTTGTAGTAAAGACCGGACGCGTTCATTGTGAATACATAAACTATGGACTTCGGTTGCAAGCAAAAATAAATTCTTTATATATATTACACATTAAAAGTTGACATAATGAATCTGAAACTAGGAGAAACAGGTATTACTTACATCGAAAGTAGTCATAGTAGGGATTTCATTACTCATACTAGTGTGTTCTTTTATAATTCAGTATTTTACTATCCATATATTTAATACTACTGCTACAACAGTGTACTATATTTAAATATAATCTTGCAAGACAATCAGGTGACCCGTCTGCTCGATTGCCCCTATCCCATAAAATAAAACCAAAAAATGCCTTGCAAGATATTTATTAGATTTTTATTAGATATAGTACATTCTTGATCTGACGTATTTGAAAGAATGTACGTGGGTCAAACTGAAAGTTTTTATAATGGGCCAGTAAGAAAAGCAGGCCATGAAAAAATTATTTAAATTTCGAATTAGGAACTCTTTGGGATTCTGTAGATGTGTAATGAATTCATATGTCAATTATTTTTACAAGTTGGCAGCACTTTAATGATTTAGTACGACTTTGGATGCGGTCTCAACAACAATGTCACGATAAACTTCGATTGCTATTTCATTACCAAGCTCCATCTCGTGCTACTGTTTACAACTGCTGTAATGAGTTTAAACGTGGTGAAAGTAAACTCACTGATGATTCTCGAGAAGGACGTCCTTCTACGGCGACTACTGAACATTATGTGAGTGCTGTGCGGCTAATGATAGAAGCTGATAGAAAGGTGACACATCAACAAATTCAAGTAAAACGATAGACATCAGGTCCCACGAAGCAGCATCCTCCACCACCACGACAACTCTCGAGCTGACTCCGCCTGACGGGCTATCGAATATTTGTCTATCGAAGGTGTGAGGATACTCACTAACTCGTGAGTATCCCTCCTTACAGTCCCGACCTGCCACCTTGTGAATACTATTTATTTCCAAAAATAAACGGTAAACTTAGAGGAATTCGTTTGATAAACCACGAAGATGCCTTTGCTCCGTTTGAAAGAGGAGTGGTAAAGATGGCTAGAGCAGAGTGAGCTCACTGCTTCAGTCAAAGGTTCCATCGCATGCGACGGTGCAGAGCGTATTTAATACTGGGATGAAAGACATCCAAAATCCTTTCCGTACATGACTTGTCAACATATATTCTGGAGGCCAACATTTTTGTAGCGGTTATCTAGGCCTAGGAAACCTACAATATTCCGTTCTTTGGAATTTCAAAAAGAAAAAATCTGCGCTTAATTTTTACTTAACTTGTCAGTAGCAACTTAACAAAAAACAAATAAAGTAAGTTGGTTTGCAAACATAGTCAAAAGTATTTTTAACTAGCTTGTCTTTTCTATACAAATGTATATCTAGGAAAGAATATAACTTGCTTACTCGCTATATATGCTGAACTTATTAATAGTTATAAATGTTTATTTTTTAGGCAACTCCCGCGTTAGGAATCATTCCTGTGTCCTGGGGCCGTACAAACACTCAAACAACAGACACAAAGAGCACCCAGACTCGGGACTCCTATATGTGGATCACACAATTTTTTGTCCTGTGTGAGAATCGAACCCACAATCACCATAGGATCAGCAGTCAGGGTCACTAACCACTAGACCAACAGGCCCGTTAGACAAAATTCCAAAACCCTCTCGTTACCTCTTATTATATATAATAATATTATGTCACAACTCCAAATAATCTGTGGCAGTATTTCTCTTGTGCGAGCTTGCGTCATGATCCCGTTGTATAAGGGACCAGAAAATAGGTCAAAAGGGGGCCGAACCACTGTCACTGCCATAGCACACAGCCGATGTTGCTACATGCAAACACACCCACAAATCTACCATCTCCCAAAATCAATGGCGACACGTGTAAAACAGCACGACCTCGAAATTTCAAGAGGTCATCTTGCCGGTGTTCAGCTGAACCGACCTGGGGAGAGCTTGTATGGTTTCTATGGTTACCTGTATTGCCTGTATTGATAAGATTATTTATAGCCAAAATACTGTAATTCAGTTTAAAGGGTCAGCTACTTAAAAGTGGACAGCTTTAACTCTGCTACTTAAATGTGGAACACGCGTTATTGGGCCCGTGATCTTTGAAACTTTTATTATTGTGTAGGCATTTAATAAATATCGTAACTAATGTTACAAATACTAATGTAAGTTTGTTTGTTTGTTACTCTCCATCAACAGATTAATCAACCAAAGATTTATTATATTGCGAATATAGGTTTATTAAGGTGTTACATGTTAAAGTTGTTCTGCCATATTCTACCTTTAGGTATGTTATAAAGTTACAATAAAAATATTTAAATTGAGCTTAGTCAATACATCATAAGAAGTCATAATTCTATTTTCATTTTAATATAAATAGGTACATTAATTTCAATAAGATTATTAAATTATTAAAGTCATAAATAACAGTAATAAATAATGTATCATGTAGTTATTACAATTGTATTAATAGTAGTATACTGTACTTATTAAAACTATACATTTAACTTTATTTTCTGTGTTAAGAACTCAGTTAGATAATAGCAAGCTTTAATTTAAAAAAAAAAAACACTCCCAATCTTGCAGTAAATGATTTATTAATTATTGGAACGTAGTTCCTTATGACGCGTTGCGGAGGGGTACCCTAGCTGGCAAAAAATGTCCGTAACGATAAAAAAAAGCATAAGGTTCTTATGTATGAGTAGTCTATGTATGATGGCTATAGCCTAGTGTCTAATGTATAGTCTACCTGATGACTGTTATTATTATTGTAGTTTGCTATTATTACTTAAAAATCATTGTTAATAAAATAAAGGTGTTAAGATAATTTTGTAGTGATTTTGATTTTTATCGACAAAAGAATCATAATAAAAATATGGTATACATTTTCAAACAACTATTTTCTTTATACCTCGAATAGAACTTGAAATTAATATTTTTATAATAAGGAACTTCGTTCCTATCTAATGTCCCACGACACCACACGGTTTTTTTAATTACTGGAGCCATACAGAAGACACCTTTTCGCATAAGTTACTTTCTTGTTTCGTGTAGGAACAGTCTACCTTTATTAAAGTCAGTATATCAGTATGTATTTGTTTTGACAAACATTGCAATTTGTAAAATATCAGCAGGTTTACAGCTATCAATTGCTTTTAGCTTAAACATTGACCGTATTCATCTTTTTTGACAATTGAAAGCAATCAATGTATCTGTTGATTTAGAATCCTCAGAAAATTATGTAACGTAAATTTGATGTAACTATACCGTAGTAAGCGTTAATCACGGTTTCGGTATTATTTACAATAGACATTAAGGTATGCAAAGCGCATGCAGAGCTCATCATCTGCTTACCTTTATCCCAATTGTATCTGGGGTCAGTGCAATGTGTTCTCTTCTTCCATTATACTCTATCGTTCCTCATTTCACTGCTGCACGCAGTCCATCCATGTTTTTGTTGGTCGTCCCCTACTCCTGAATCCGTCAACTTCTATACATAAAACTTTCTTTTGTTCATCCCTTCGCAGTCCATACCCCTATAATCTATTGCGCCTTAACTTTTTATACACTGGTGCTACTTTCAGGCTTCTTCTAATATATTTATTTCTCACCTTGTCCATCCTAGTCAAACTCCACATTCATCTCAACATACGCATTTCATCTACATGCCGGCGTCTCTCTTCCGTTCTCTTTCAGATCCCTACAAAAGGATAGGTGTAATGATGGTATGCAGAACTATACAATTTTATTGCAAAAGGTCTATTTATGTGATTTCTAATCTTGTTTTTTATCTATCGTTAAGCAGAGCCGAGCCGAGCCGGAACTTCGTCTTAACATTTTCTATATTGTTATTGTCAATGCTTATATTTCTGATTGATCAAAAAAATGTCTGACGATATATGTACATAGGTTCATAATGTGACACAGATGACTACCTGTTTTGGTAGTTATGCCATCATATCGAATGTCTGTTCGTGATTTCAAGATTATGAGTTATATTTACTATGTTCTGCGGTACACATGTGAACATAGATTTACTTGTACTTAAAATAGGTGTCCACCACACCTGTTTTAAGTGCAAGTAAATCTCGTCCTCCTTTCAAAGTCGTCATAGGCTATATTTTATCGATAATATAGTTATTAAATTCATTCTAAATTTGTATCGGATTCTTAAAAATGGTGTCGTTTATTTTTATTTTATTTATTTTTGTTATATTTAATTTATATGTTTTTTTTATGCTTCGAATTATTAACTTAATAATCGTTTAGTGTGTGTAGAAACATAAGTATGTTTAATAATTTTGAATAGAATTTCAAACGTAATATATTTTGTGTGTTAGGTTTCATCTTTCTAGTCATATTCTCACTTTTTATTTAAAAAAAATATTTATTACTGAGGGTAAATATTTTGTGCAGATATCATAGCTTGTCAAAACAAATTAAAATCTATCACCTTCAATGGGAGCTAGTAAATTATACAACATTTGAAAGTCCTCTATGAAACTGTTGTAAGCTATATTTGGATTGGGGGTATTATATATTTCGGAAAACTATATAGCTTTTAAACAATTTTCTAATTGTAATACGTTTCATTGTTCACAATAATTGCATCCAAACCTATAATATTTGCAATTTTGCATACTTTATATCTCGGGCATTTTATTAGCTGTGCTAAATGGTCATTCAGAAATGTGCATGCACATTGTCAAGAGACACAGACAAGGAAGAAAAGGGCATAGGATAAATTTCATGTGACGAAAGCAAAGTTGCAGAAAAAAATTACTAACTCATAAAATCTGAATCTATTGCACCTTTATATATTAAAAAAGCTACATTTTGTGGCTATAGCCGCACTACATGGCGTGGGAAATTAAAAAATGTTGTACTTGAAGAAATGAAATCCAATTGCCTACATACCGGCGTTTTAAAAAGCACATGACTAATAGAGAAATCGTTCTACTTATAAATCAGTTACATAAACTAAAAGGTTAATTCACGTGTTAGGTTTTTCTACCGATTTTTCATTTCTACAGATTCAAAAATTGTTAAACTATTTAATAGTATAACATACAGCAATGAATAACTTTATCAATACAGAGGTGAATAAAAAGAATAAAAAACAATAATGTTTTGTGAAATACCGCGGCAATTAATTTACAAAAACTCTCATCTATTATAATTGATGAGCATATTTAAATCCGATCAATATAAATCTTTTTGTCAAATGTTCGCCTGCTGTTTCTTGTGATATGTTGGACAAGCTGAACTAAATCTATGACACCTTTAATAAGTAGGTTTTTAAGTAAGAATTTGACTTAGGTTTTTTTAATTATCAATAATTTTAAAAACCTAAGTTAAATTTTATACTAACTAATATACCTACATACATACATCTACTTATATACATATATTGACGGGCCTGTTGTTCTAGTGGTTAGTGACCCTGACTGCTGAAATGGAGGTCGTGGGTTCGATTCCCACACGGGACAAAAATTTGTGCGATCCAGAAATAGATGTCCCGAGTCTGGGTGTTCTTTGTGTCCGTTGATTAAATACTTGCAAAGCCCCCGCGGCAAAGGAATTATTCCTAATGCGGGAGTTGTTTATTTAAGAAAAGAAAAAGAACGGAATATCCGAAGCGGTAGACAGAGGCGTCCCTAACGCCCGCCCACTTTTCTCCAACATACGTTTGTCCCACTTACATAATAGGGGGTAAGCCTATTGCCTTCATCCGGGCACTGTAACACTGTATACATACTGTCTGATAAATAACAGTCCGATCTCTTAGTCGCTTTTACAACACCCACGGGAAGATATAGGGTAGCCCTATCTATCTATTACACCAAGAACCATGTACTATTACTAATATAACTAATACATATTTATATATCTATAAAACAAAAGATTATTTTAATATTACGCTGAAGGTCCTTGAGGGTTTACTGACTCCCTGGCCCAGTTGCGTTGGTGTGTAAACAGAAACCTTCCAAGGCTGTTCTCTAATACGTAACTTGGCTATTTCTCTTAACTTTCTCTACATTTTTAAATAAACTTTATATGGGTTTATAGTTAGTTTTGCGAAGTTCTTTTAAGTAGTATATTTAAATTGAACATTCTTTGAAATATGTATGTATTATATTAGTTTTTATGTATAATTTAGTGCTCATATTGCGATGGTGAGATCCGACGAGGTCCCTTTATCCTTCAACTGAAGTGCTTATATAAATGCATATACATACATTAGACAAATTGTCAAAAAAAAAGGTGCTAAAGTCCATTTTTTTTTTCAACAAGGAAGAATATAATCTTTTAGAAAGTGTAAAGTATGCAATTTATTATTGTTTATATTCGTCAATCTGGATTAATTTTCTAATGGTTCCTGCTTTTAATAGTATTTAATACCATTCTTGAATATGTCTAAAAGAAATTTCGATAAGTACATACTATGTACATTTGTAACTTAAAACTTGCTAGTCAAATCTGTAAATTAATGTGAATGCACTCTAATGTCCCACTGGGTTTGTTGGTATTGCAAAAATAATTATTAGAGCATTTTTTTTTGTTACTGTACTGTTAACCTTAATTACCGCTTTCTATTCTAAACACGGATCTGTTCACAAATCATTAAAAAATAAAATGGAATCGTGGAATGGAATGTGCCTGCTAGAAAACGTTTTTTTTTTTAAGAATACTAGTAACGTGTGTCACACATAACTAGTATTCTCGTTAACCCCCGTTAAGCCGAATGCTTGTATTAAGATGGGTTTACGACGGTAGAGCACTGGGTGGGGTTCAAACTTGCAACCACTTGATCGCAAGTCTGACGCCTTAGCCACAGTATGTAAAATTCAGATAAAGAAAAATTGAAATACAATATTGCTTATTAAATTAGCATCTTTTTTATTAAATGTTCTGTCATTTCCATTATTATAACGTACATGAAACATTCATATAATGTAAACAACTACTTATGTGTCGAATATTTCGCATTCATTTTGTCTAATTAGTTTGAACTTGTTAATGTAGTCTACTGTATTTAAAGATAAATATGTATTGTGCAGTTTAATTATAAGTTAAATACATAAATTAAGTGAAGAATATAATATAAAGATTTTGATGTTTAATTTCTCCATTTCATAATTTAATTATTGTTACTTTTATTGTTTTTTTTTTTTATTTTGTCCTTTTCCAGAATTCTGGTAAGGTGTAGATTGTCTTGTGGATCTATTTAACTATGTACCTGCAACGAAGACGTCTAAAATTGTTCACTTTTCTACAGTTAAAATATTAATAATAAACTATAAAAATATATATAGTAAAGTTTAATTAAGAAATGATATTGGCTTCAGCTTCGAACTTCCCAATACCTGGACATTCTCCGCTCTCTTATTTATCTTTATCATTTATTACTTTATCTTTATTATTATAACAATCGTATACGTCTTTATATTATACATATTTTTAAAAAGGAATAATAATTATAAAAGTATTAATTCGAATAGATAATCCCCAATGCTCTAAGACTTCTTCTTCTTTCGCAGATGGTGTGAGCCTAATATATATATTCTTACGTAGACATGAAATGCATTGCCAAGTCCCTGAAGTGTCAAAACTGAAAGACTTGTGTAGTTAGTTACGAGAGTGAACATCTGATTATGTTAAACTATGAATGGGCTCGAACATTAATTTGACTGAACGTATAATTAAAATGCAGAGGAGACAAAATTCTTAGGGCCCCTGACATTGGGCTTTGGCCTCACTCCACCTTTTGGCAGTCGCCTTGGCATTGCAACAGGGCCGCATTTAAAAGCCCACGTTTCAGAGTTTTAACTACATGTTGAATAATAATGTTACGTGTCCTTTACGTTCGCTCATAATACCTGC
Organism: Tyria jacobaeae; assembly: GCA_947561695.1. Classification (NCBI taxonomy): domain Eukaryota; kingdom Metazoa; phylum Arthropoda; class Insecta; order Lepidoptera; family Erebidae; genus Tyria; species Tyria jacobaeae. Next base: position 7,501,457 of record OX387208.1, on the reverse strand, counting down.
AGAGGACCACCTTTTTTTGTCTTCACTGTTTTTAAAATACAACGTTCAAATTGTTATTATAGAATTGGCTTTCTTTAGTCCACGTTCTTTTGTCAGGTCAATGGAGTAAATATCAGCTACAATGTTTTCGGATCAAATCTAGTTGAACGTATTAAGAAAAAATAAAAAATGTAGCCATATTTTTAGGAAACCTTGTAGTTAAAACAAATATTTAAAACGCAAGTGAAACTAGGCTTTGATCTAATATTTCCTAACGAACTTAACTTATTCTTAACTTCCTACCGTGTACATATTTCTCAAGAAGTACATATCATGTTTGAGTATTAAATACCTATAAAAATATACATAGTGTCCAATTGACGGCAATAGTCTTGCCGCCTGATACGTTAGTGGGATCACAATCTAATTGGCAAAATGTTGACGTTTAGTACACACCTCTACCCCTTAGGGGATACAGGCGTGAGCCTATGTATTTATGTAAAAAAATAATGTATCAATGACAATATTTCAACGTAACTGCTAAAGAAAAAAGAGAAATCTAATAGCAGTTATAAAAATAAATTACTAAATTTAAACTGTAATTATATTTAACAAATTATATCAAAGCATACAATAATATGACTGAATAATATGACTAAATCTAAACTAGTTTAACCTTCTACCCTCACACTAGCTACACTATAGCTTAAACATTGTACGCTAGTCCTGATTTTTTTAAATATATTTTTAATGTTATATATCAAGGTAATAATCATTTACAATTTAATGACTAATTTAATGACTATTCTATTTTTTAAAAAATACGAAAAAAAAAGGTCGGATAGCTACCGGGCGGTGGTATCAATCGAAAAGGATAGAACAGACTGATATAGCATATTCGATGTATTAATTGCACAGACTAATATAGCTAAAATTACAAAGAAAGCGAACATACCTATAAAGTAGATTTTGAGATAAAATTAGCAATTCAATGTGGCGAGGATGCACCCACGGTGTTGGCGTGGTAGCGCTTGCGCGGCGCCCCAGTTCCGAGCTCGAGGTCAGGAGTTCGTTCCCCGATATGTATTGATCGCCTTGTCGAGGCCGGAAGTAGAACTCCGGTGCAGTGGACCTCCTACAAGTCGTTAACACCATAGAAAATTCTAGTAAATTGAAAAAAAAAAGAACATTTAATTTAATTGTTTTTATTTGTGTGATGATCACAAGTATTCGTTCTGTGTCTGGGTGTAATTTATCTATAATATGTATGTATTTAGAAATATATTTATCAGCAGTCTGGTTACCATAATACAAGCTCTGCTTAGATTGGGATCAGACAGCCGTGGTTGAGATGTCTGAAGTTATTATTATTTTTATTTTTATGTATTTATTTCTTTTTTACCCAATATGAAGATATTAAAAAATATTTATATTCAATTCAAGGTTATTTCTAATAACATAAACTAAACAACTGTTGTATTTAGTTTAATTTGAAAAAACTAGCGTAAATGTTGAAATACATAACGAAAAGATGAATTAAAAAAATACAAAATGAAAATAGTTCATAATTATTGTGTTTCAGAAACGCACACATTATACCAAATATACAGTTTTAATATTTAATGAAATGCTACAAATTATAATTATACTTAACAAATAAACTACATGCATATCTATTATATAATAAAGATGACATTTAAAATGTAAGTACCCATAGAAAATTATCTATGTGATATAGTTGTATAACAATGCTAATTGGAAATGCTAGTTTTTTGAATGATTTAAAATCAACAATCATAAACATTATCGATATATAGTATTTTTAAATTAGTAAAACAAAATGAATAAGCATAAAGCCCGGCTGAGGGTAAGCAAGGTAACCGAAGCGTATTTAAAAAATTATTTCACCAGTGACGTCACTTGTGCTTATTATTTGATAACTGTATCTTCACAGGAGTTGTAGTGTCTCTTATCTTAAACAAAAAATACAGTACGAAGATTCGAGCAGAAATAAACAGTGTTTTACTTCCTTCACGAAGCTTAGTTGACATTGAAACTGCTGCTACGTTAGAAGCAAAACATGTTTTGGTAGTGACATTCTATGCTACAAGATAATTTACAAATTATTTCTGCATAATACACTTAACTGATCGATCCCGAATCATCAGAGGATATGTTTTGTTTATTCGTCATTTCATAAATCTGTAAAAAACGTTGTGTTAAATATAACAGCGTTCACAGAAAATAAAATACAACGATTTAATAGTAATAACATATCTTTATAAATTATATTGCTGGATACCTATTCATAATATCAAACGCATCAACTTGTAAGTCACAATAAATCCCTCAGCCTTGCTTACAAATATAATTATTTACATTATCAGACACAGTGACGAGGACATACACATATACAACTCACTTTGCAAATCGTAATATAGCTATTAATGACACAACGACACACCAATGAATCGCATCTAGCAATCATATCAGCGGGGGTGTTATCGCCTCGATGGAAGTAGGGCCCGAGGTGGGTCAATGACGTTCGTTCACCCGCTTGCAACCCGCACGTGCTGGCCTCGCATCCCTCTCCCCTCCCAACCCTCCCCCACTCCCCTCCGAGACCTGCAACCCACCCCTCCTTTTGAAATTGATTGCTAGTAACCTTTCCAAATACCTACCAATGAGTGCACCATTTACGTTCTAATATGCATCGACCGCAGTTTATTCCTGTTGTGTTTACCTCGATGTAGTATTGATAACTATTTTTCTACTTACTATTATGAAAAGTTGTATATTTATGTTCAAAAACAAAGATCAAATGGTTGTATGTTAACAAACTTGGATATTTTTGCATGAATAGCTAACCTTCTACACAAATATCTTTCAATGCTCTATCCATTTGAAAATCAGTCCATTTTTGAGTATAGATTGATATCTTAAATTGTGTTTCAATCCTCATTATAAACTTACTTAAAATGTCCTTTATTGGGTTAAATTATTATTGTGCATCATAATTCAATGAAACTTCCAATCAGAATATAATATTGTGAATCTAGTTGTACAATCAATTGAGCCACAGATCAAACCACTAGTCGTGTGACCTGAACATACATATTGCAAGTTGACGTACGCAATTTGACTCACTCACCTCTCTACTATAGTGGCTGTACTATCTATATACACAACAGTTTCATTGCCATATTCCCGGAGATCGCTATATTTATCAGTCTGGTCTGAGGACGGCGCGGGGTGGGGTAACGCGCAGGTACTAGGTGGGTCAATGACGTTCCTTCACCCGTTGCAGCCTGCGCATCCTGAAACTAGGGCGGTTACATATCACCCTCGGTATAAACTCGATGCATTTCATTCCCCTTACGTAAGTGAGGGGTGCCGTTTTTCGCAATTGGAAAGATCCATCAACATCATCAAATAAGCCGAATCTAGATCACTAGTTAAATCGCTTTTCGTATTCGTATTCGTAATTCGTATTTATTTAAATATACAGTTTTACTCAATTGTGTATTTCGGGGATGCCCGACTTTTTCGGTCTCGACAGGAGGCCTTTCAATTAGTACATGAATAATACAGAGGAATGAATACAATATTATTAAATTTTCTTTAAATGAGTTGCATATATTACTTATAGTTTAACGATTGACTTAAAGTAACATACGTTTAGTCTTTAACAGTAGATTATACATAGATATTTTGATGTGTGCATAAATATGTAGAGTAGGGGTAAAGTATGATAAAATGTTGTTTCAAATAAACTATTGACAAAATTTTAATATGCTATATAACTACTGCATTTGTCATTACTGCGATTAGTTACTGCGTACAAATGTCAGCTTTTTGTCAAGTTCTGTCACATTTGTTAAACCTCTCATAAACCAACGTTTCCATTTTTTTATATATATATATATGTATATATTTTAAGCTAGCTTCTGCTGTTTATTATACCTCTAATAAAACAATTAAACCTACTGACAGAGAAAATTTGCTCCATTGCGTGAACTCCCTCCTCTAGCTATTAATAACAATTTACCTGAAATTTACAAAGTGGAGTTTTGAGAATATAGTCAATTCTTGTTTTGTTCGTGGTGAGTCTCCCTAGGTGTATAAATGTTATAGGTGGCTTCAACTAGGCAGTAAAGGTTATCAGATAAGACTAACCCCTAAAGAACATGTTTATTAATGCATTACATGGCTATATTTCATGTGGCTGCGGATCATACACCTAGCTACCTATCTTCAATATGGTAAATATTTCGATGAGCAACGTTTTCGTTGGTGGAACTCTATAAAACAAAATTTAATTCAAAATATGTAGTTCTTGGTCTCCATGCTTGATTGCTTTGTTAGGTAACCGGTCTTTGGTCTAACAATAGGTAATTACAGCTACTGACTGCTAATTAATTATAATTATTAACTTGACCCTGACTGATCAATTTTTCAGTGCAGGCTCTTGATTGCATTTATTTTAAGTGTTTATTTATTAGTATTGCCGGATTAGGTTGTTTTTGTTTGAAAAAATATATAATTAGTAAATATTATTGGTAATCTAGTTAATTCCTTTCTATCCACACTATCCTTTCAATATATCCCAATTTTTTTAATTTACAAATTTATAAGCGGCATAATGTGGGCGTTAATTACGCCTCTGCCTGCCCTTCGGGGACACGGCGTGTATGTATAACCAGTCATAATACGTAATACTAAATTAAATAATTTAACACATTTAAAAAAGTGAAATTTAAATAAAATTTGCCATCAGTTTTGAAAAGAGTTCAAACGTTTAAACGGATCCATAAATTGTTATCAAATATAATTTGAAACTAAACTTATTAATTATTTTTTAGTAAAAATATCGGCATTGAAATCGGTTCATCCGTTATATATGTATATATATTATGTATATACATATATGTACATTCATACACATTCAGCAAACGCAGGTAACACCCTGTGTTTTAGCAGGGTTTAAAAACGATGCAGGAACTGGTTATCTTTCATTGACGGTGCTTACAAATAAATAGGAGGCCAGTTAATTGCAAGAATTTATATGTTAATACTTCTAGTTTATGCAACAGCATATACTTACGATATTTTTGCGAAATACTTACTTGACACCTCTGTACGCGTGTGCATAATAACTCTGCATGCGATAACTGTGATGTAACCTAAGAAGTGGAACAATAGGTAAGCATCAACGACACTAATCAATTACAGTTTTTATTTAAGAATTAGAACATTATATAAAGATTAGGTGATGCTTGCTATAAACTTACTGCATCTAAGTACTAAAGGTTCTGTAAGTACCAAACACTACTGGAGCCTTCGCCAACGTACTCGTAAAAGTAGATAGAATGTCTAAGTCAGCCAGGCCAGTAGGAGCCAAGGCTAGGTTGAGTGAACGTGCTCATGAAACTTAAACTTTATTGCTCGTATGAGAGAATAGAAAATAGTATGATCTAGGTTGTCAATGACGTTCGTTGACTCGAGCGTTCGATGCCGGCGCAGTGCTGTTTTCCTTCTCCGTTTTCATGCATTGATATTAGAAACTATAGATCTGTTTCTTTTTCACTCAAAATCAGGGTACATTAGGTGTTTAGACAGGTTTTTTTGGGTTGCCACATATATTTTCTGAAATATTAACCTAATGTATTTTGCGAAAAAAACTTGTTTTGCATTTATATATGATGAACCTTGACTGTAAATAAATGAAATATATAATGATTTTGCAAACAAAACTGACAAAAATTAATTTAAAAGTACAATGTACGTTACTGGTACTCAAATTACACGTATGCGGGGAAAATTATTTTTAATATATTATTATTAATTATTTTTGTATTCCATAACTTGCTAAATACACGTTAATGTGTATATAAATATATAGCCTTTTAATGATACACTATAATATAAACACCGAGCACGCTTATTGAACTAACAAATCAATGTTATATTGAACATTCGGCGTCTCTGTATGTAAGTAATAACGTGAAGCACTAAGATGATAGAATTCAAGGTCCTGCTGGATGTGCGGTGATTCCGCGTCCGATCTATCATGTCGAAATACGTAGCTATTTTAAACGGCAGAAGGTTTATTTCATTTGTCGTCTTGCAAGTACAGCACCAGTTACACAAGCCCCTCAGAGCCTGTCGCTCACGACGAGCATGTAGCGAATTAAAGGGAATCGTGCGCACGTCAGAGGTCTGTGTTAAATGGGCGGTGTGTACGTGAGGTGGCTCGGAGCTCGTGACCCAATTTCGCAGCTGCTGGTTTCAGCAGCGGCGTGGGGCGCCGCGGGGCGGTGTGAGATGCGCGGGCGGTGGAGCGGCGGCCAGCGGCGGGAGGCGGGCGCATGTCAATGCCGTTCGTTGACTCGAAGCAGCGCAGCGGCATCGACGCGGCCTCCGCCTTACATAACCAACAACAATGAGCGTTCAGCGAATGCGTGTGATGTGCCGTAAGCGACCCCACAGTACGGTACCGGGACACCGGCACTAGGGTTCTATAGACACTGTCAAATACAGCAACATTATACATACGTGAACCAGAAACGGTTTAGTCGTAAAAAAAATTGCATGTGTTGAGAAAAATTTCAAAACCTGTAAATTTTTGAGAACCATGTCCAATATATAAAATATTTTTTTAAGAACCAAGTACAAACGGCGGTCTCATCGCTAGGTGCGATCTCTTCCAGACAACCTTTGTAATGGACAAGTGCAATGGATTAGTACGTAGGGCAGTTTGTAGATGTACAAATGAAGAAGTTCAGAAGATATAGCATATAAATACATTTGAACACATACAAGTAACAACCTGCAAAATTCTCCTTAATAACTAACAAGATAACAAGTAAAACCAAATCTTGCGTTATCTATAGAGTAAAACTGGATACAATTATGTCCGTTAACATTTAAATGTTGTTGCTTTTTAGACATTGCTTAAATAAAATCAAACATTTCTTTAAACAAAACTGTAAAAATCTTTTACAATTAGCTCAGAAGGGTGACGGTGAAGTTTTGTATGTATATAGTATGAATGAGGCAAGTCGGAAAAGCTGTTGACTAAAACGTGTGATAGGGGCGCAACAATGAGCGCGTGAGGGCGGGCCGCCCGCCGGCCGGCATGAAGCCCGAAAGTGAAAGATGCGCGGGACCGCGGGGAAGAGGACGGCGCGGGGCCGGTGGGCCGTGTCGACGCGCCAGCTCCGCGAGCCGCGCCGCGCGCCTGCACTAGTTAGCCGAGTGCAACGCGTCGCAGCCTCGCGCAAACAAAACTTTAGTTACTAACCTACTTCCGTGCGGGTGCCAACCGCGTGCGCGTCTCCCGCTCCGTTGCACGCTCGTTCGCCCCGTGTGTACAACCAGTACCACTGGTGTTACCGTCGTCCCTGCGTACGATACTTTATGACATGTTACAGTGATGAACTGTTTTATGAAAACGATTGAATAGAACTTTGAGTGGTCCGGCTTCGGCCGTTGATTTTGAATGGACACAAACACGATAAAGCTGACCGGACGACAAGGGCAATCGAACAAAATGTTTTATGGTGAGATGACGTTGTGTACGTCTTGTTACAGCTTTTATTTTTTTTTTATCACGTTGGCATGCACTTCGCAGTCTCGTCGTTTCATTCATACATTTTTTAAAAATAAATAGACGGCCACGCACACACTGCACGTGAAACATTTGATTTTCCTAGAAACTTAAAATTATAACTTTTTTACCAAAATACACAAAAGGAAAAATATTATATATATATAAATATATAATACTCAAGCATACTGTACAACTAGATATATTACTGGGTTAATGCAATGGTTTTATTCGTATAGCCTATTGTCTTAATTCATAACAACAGTACCTAGTCGGATTTACCGGCGTTCAAAAATATAAATTTGTTATTTATCTATTTATCAATCATTTATCACATAAAAATAAAATTATTAACATATTCATAGGATTTACAACTTTGTTCGTTGCAACGCATTTGGGATCCTACATCGGCTGCGTATACATATGTATGTGTGTTTAGTTGCATTGTAACTTAATTATAGTTATATTATTTAAAATAATTTATTCTATCTAATAAAAATTCCCATAATTTATTTTCAAATCAAATTAAGACGAAGATATGACTTTAATAGCCGCCATATTGAATTTGTCTTTCTGCTACTTATAACGCCCTCTAGTGACAGATGATTTCTATATGACTTAGATGGTAACAAATATTTGTCGCTTATAAATAATACATATCTACAATTAATTTATATATATATATATATATATGTATATAAAATCATATAAATGTAGGTGAATAATTTATCCTAATATATAATATATCCTTATACTAATCCTTAATAAAGGATTCTAAAAAAGTTTCAATATCGTTGTTACGACCTATAACTTTTATTTGTACATTAGACTTCTATTTTATTTAGAGTAAATATCTATTTTCTATCCTTTTTCTTTATAATGCATAGGCGGTTTGAAAAAACAGCAACGGTTATAAAATAACTAGCAGTTTATACAATTCAATTATAAATTTAATAAACTAATTAATTCTTGCATAAGTCGTTTGTATTAAAATTAAAACTCTTCCAATATAGTACAAATTATACATTAACAAAAACAGTTGTGAACCGCAACGAATTTGATCACAACGTTTTTATTCAAATTTAAAATAGTCGAATTTAAATTATTACAACAGCTAACTGTTGAAATTTTTAATTAAGTTAGGGTTCGAGTTGAGGGTACAGTTAATGTGCATATAAATACGATTTTAGTAATTATGTGTAATATATAAATATGAATATATTCCGGCTTTAGGACTGACTTCTGTAGAGGATTTCGTCAAATTTCAAAAGTATCCTAGACGTATATATCCTAAACAATTTTCAAATATATTTTTTCGTTTGCATATGTTAAAAGTTATTATATATTTCCTTTATAATGAATTATAGTTATATATATTATAGTTTTGACAATTAATATTTATATGTGGTCACAATGTTATATAGGCATTATAAAAATAATAATTACATAACTTTGATTAAAATAAAATAAAAAATGTAGTATATTCTGAATCATTCGGAAACACGTGCAACAAAAATTTTATCCAGATGTTGAAACATATCTGACTAAACCAAAAATGGAATGTTATATTTAAATCTAAAACCATACGTTTCGTTGGTTATTTATATTTCAATAGATACCTAACCCCTGCGATGATCTCACGGTTATATTTTAACAACCTGTATTCTAACAACTACACTCGCTATAGTTAATGAACACGGATCTAACTACAAGCACAATAAATAGCTAGTGTAGTTACTGGTGACAAACTCACAGTGTTGTCACTTAACGTATCGCTATCAGACAGACTACGCTACACATTTAAGATGAGAATGTTTTCATGATAATTTCTATACTTTCTTGTTTGTTTTTGTTAATATTAAAATCTTGTAACGGTATTGTTAACTAGAACAGTGGGTAAATTATAAAAAATAAATGATAACTGATTAGTTGCAAGGTGCTTGCTTTGTTACATATAAATTATTATTTTTATGATTAGTGCACGAAACAATTTTGTACTTCACTATTTCTTTATTAAAGATGATACCTAACCTGTTCACCTGTTCAACCTAGTTGTTTTAATGAACCTTTTTAACATCGTTACTAGTTTCACGGTAATAAACGTAAAGTATCGTAATATAAAATAATTACGTTTAATTTACCGCTGGTAACAATGTTTGTGAAAGGGTTAAAACATCAAGTTGACATTAAAGTATGACGATATTTCGACAACCTGACAATCGTCATGGCCAAGGCCTGCTGGTGACCATTGACCATGTAACTTTCGAAATTAATACCACTTATTTACGTCGATATAAAAATATGAAGTCAAAAAAATTTATTCGGTTTATGATGAGTATTGGTTTTTAATTTTCATGTTGTATGATGTTCTGGTTCTTAATTTTTTAAACAACGCTTTCGGAACATTTTTGTATGTATCTTAAGTTATGAATGCTATTGATATTAATTGCTATCAGAAGAAGTATGACCCAAGTTTAACATGACCAACGACTTAAAATAATAAATGAATAAAAAAATATACTTCATTGATTTCTCTAGTAACCAAATGTATTTATTTTTTAACATACCTCACATGAGCCTAAAACCCAGTCAATTGCGAGGTTCCGAACATTACATATAATTTGTAATAAACAATATATTACTTAATATATTCAAAAGAATTACGTGCAGTTGGATTTGGTCATTTATATTTGGAGCGAAAACGATGTGAGTTTACTCGTTGTAGTACTAATTCGTAGGGTGTTCATGGTAAAGTGTGTGTAGCGTACGCGAAAATGGCGATGTGTGAGTCAATTGAAGTGTTACGTTTGTGTGGATTTTTGACTAAAACGCTCACACGGGCCCATCGTGTGCGCTCTCGAATGAAACTGGGTCGGTTCAGTGACCCATATGTTTATCTAACGATTGTGCGTCAAGCGCGAAAGGCCCGCGCCCGTAGCGCCTCGCGGTGTTATCTTTATCAATGCGTTCGCGTTTTCGTTTAGGTTATCTATCTGGCAACCTGTCTCCTGCACTATATTGATTAATAATCACGATATGTGACATATGGTTACCAATACACCCAATAAGATACATTTAATATTTTCATTTTCGGCCGCGAATTTGCCTTTCTTACCCTTTTGTATCTGAATTTAATTTAAATAATTTACTATTGTATGAAGTTCCAATGATTCCAATCTTTGGTTCTATAACTACTATTCTTGTTTACTATCTAGCTTGTCAAATATAAATAAATGTCACAGTAGGTCAAAACAAACGAGATCAATTTATAAACGATATTTAAAAAATCAATTAAAATGCAAATTAATATCTACAACGGTTACCCAGTTTACGAAAATTGCAAAGTATTATTGGTACTGGTACAGCCATTCAGAAGAGAAACAAAGACTCGAAGTTTATTTTATTGCTATTAATAATCATAAAACAATGTACAACAGAAATCAACGTCCTGCAACCGTAACACACGATAAGGATAAACTTTAATTATTATATAAAAAAATATTGGTATTTTATATACCTCTACCTATCCCTTCAAAGAATTAGACCTGAGCATATGTATGTATGTAATTATATAACAACGTTCAACGTCCTACATCAAGGTCTACCGAGTCATCAGTAGTAGCATCCGTTCACAAGCGTGACGCTACGTAGCCACCTTCTTCAGCACTGCAGACTCGATTTTTGTGAACCTTCATAAAACTGTATGTACTATTGTACTAAATCATGTGCTTAATAAAAAAAAACTAATATAAATTGTGTTAGAGACTTAACTTTACTTTTTTAAGTTATTATAACGGCACGCCTTTAATTCCAATGGTATCGCGTAAAAATATCTGTTGTAAAACACACATTTTCCTTGTTTAAATATAGCGTCTCCTGTGATTCATTTTACAACTTCATTGGCTCTGGATATACAGTATTACGAAAGTGTAAAGTTTTGAGTATTACCTGGGTCTAGAAATAGGTAATTAAATAATAATGTCATCTTTCTCACGAGTATTAGATAATCTGTAACTCTATTTAAAAAATTGATGTTTTACTAGAGGTGTGCATTTAGTTCCCTGTTTACTTTTCATAAATCACGATATACGCGTGACACAATATATAATATGTAATAGTAGTACATTTCGGCAATATTTCTTAAAATTTTGCAAACATGTAAGTACAGTCACTTCACCGATGTAAATATATTATACTATTTTGGTCTGTACTTTTAAAGCTTTTTTTATGAACTACCATAGTTTATAGACCAAAATTTAAAATATAGTCAACATCGAAAACTAGGGTAAATCACAAAAAAAATTAGGCAATTATGTTTATAACAAATCATTTGCATATATACTACACACATATTACCTTTATTTTGTTATGTGACGTCATTACTGCACATCCTTTCTCTCGACTTTCACCGTCCTTGGCAAGCAAACGGTAATAAGACCGGCGCAAAGCGCAATATGCACCATGAAACCTAACTTGATCCTTGTTATAGAAGTTTCAAGGTACAAAGTTGAATGTTTCATGTTTGTATAGCTGCATTAAAATTTTTTGTTTTCAAGGTACATGCCAACACTTCATTGGTATTGCACGCGTTGTGAGTAGGATCTTATCTGTAAGGCAATTTAACAGTTACGAAGGTATTTACTTTTTTTAAAGTCTTTTTTATTTAAAGCATACTAGCAACGTGGGTAACACAATACTAGTATTCTCGTTAATCCCCCTAAAGCTAATTGCTTGTGTTATGGGTGGGTTCACGAAGGTAGTGCAGTGCACTACCGTGGTTGCGGGTTTGAACCCCACTGGTTCAAACCCGCAACCACCTAATGGCAAGTCCGACGCCTTAGCCGTAATACTACTGCCGCTTTAAAAAAAAATAGACGGATATAGATGACATTAGAGAAAGTTACATACTTTTTTATTGTAAAGATTTATATAAAATTTCACTGGGTGGGATGTGAGTCAGTAACCCATATTTGGTTGGATATGCTACATACCCATGTTTGCTGGGATGATTAAAAATAGAGATAAGTGGAATGTTGACTCTAATGAACAGGGTTAAAAATAAGATTTTCCGCAGTTATTATACGACAGCCCAAACAAGATGTGTAATGCTTTCAGTGTTCATATATGGACGTAATTCTTTATTCCTCCTTAACTTTTTAATGAAAACACTATTTGATGGATAACATACATATATAGAGACGGGGTGTAGTTAGAATCAATAAAGCTTGTTAAAATTGTTTATTAATGAAATTATCTTTCTCTTTAATCCTAAGCGCGTGTCGTTTTTGTTCGTGAATGATTCTCATCAGGCAAGAGACATCGTGCTTATTTTTATTTACTTTTCCCGTGGATGTAGCATGTATCTTCGAAGGGCATAATAAAGTTTTTATAAGGTTGATGCCTGCGGTTAGTTCACCGAAACTCAAGTCGAATCGTTGCAAACTGCTTGCCATATATTTAAAATATCACTATTTTGAATCAATTTAGTCGTTTTAGAAACTCCCCCTATTCAAATAATGGGTTACTCGTAGTCTAAAGCTTTGTTGTGTGATAATTTGTGCATTAGCATTGCATTGCATCGTTTATAGCAGCTTAATAAATTTCAATCTTCCACAAAATAATTATTTTATGATAATTTTGTTTCATAGACGTTTATGATTCTACATCAAAGCCAAAATAAACGGCTCACATATGGAATTTAATGATATCCATGTGGACTTTAACTAACTGAACTTCGTCTCTGAATCGTGATATTTACAGATATAAATTCTTAGCAAATTAGTACTTTACCTAAGCCCGTTACCTTCAAACACTTGAAACCACTATCGCCCTTCATTTTCGTTAGCGCCGTCCATACTTTACCTTTACGAAGGTGAACGTTGGTACTACTGTCTAAAATCATCATTCACGTAGTTTCGTCTCGTTCGCCATCGTAATAACAGTCGTTAGAGCGAGCGGGATGCAAAAAATTGGCTGTTGTTATTAGTAGTTACTCTGACACGCTTAGGCTTAAGGTCGCTTGGACAAAACGTAGATGCGTCAACGAACGCTGGCAAGGTGACGCATTGTCACTAGGAATGTATTAAGTATTGTAATACATGTGATGTTACTCGCGTAACAGAGATGCACATTGAAAAAATCATAAACGTAACATATACATACATACATAATTGTAACGGTTTTCTGTCATTTGTATAGGCGGTATGTAATCATCGTTGTTGACATTTTGAATTTGTAATAACGTGTGAATGGGCTACTTGCGATAATGCTGAGAAATTGTTACAACTGTAGAATGAAGCTAAAAATAAAATTTATGTTTAAGTTTTTTGTATCGCTTTTATCAGATTATTTTCGTCTTTTAACCAAAAGTTACCGAAATCCTACAACGAGGCCACATATGTACATATCCACTTTTTATATTCAATTGTAAGAACCGGCCAGTACAAAAATAGTTGTCACATATCCGAAACATTTTACTATAACGAAATAAATGATATGTATACCTACTTGATTTTCCATTCCATCCGCATTTATTCTTTTTACGAGCCCAAACCACCTCAGAATACCATACATCACTACGTCTTCTTTGAAGCCACACATCACAAAGCATCATTCATGCTTTACGCCAGTATCTGTAATTCCTCCGGCAATGCTCGACCACGCACACGCAGACATCCACTGATAAAATTGGTTATATTCTGAAGAAAGAACAGGTCAGAAGTAGCCGAGACCGTTGATACTTCTGACCGGTTTGTTCGGATGATAGAGGAAGCTCGTGATGTATATATGTAAGGATGTATGTATGTACTGACTGCTTGAATGTATTACGATGCTTTTCAGTTTTAATTAGAAAAAATCACTATAGTTCAAATGCTTTATTTCATAATTACTTTGACCTTATTGTCAGATATGCTTATAAAAGTCTACAAGGACGAAGCTTTTTTTAAGTCTGTTATAAAAATTGCATTGACACCTATATGGCAGTGACTAGATTTAACAGTACTTCCTAAATCTAGTTTTGTCTGGTCCAAATATTATGTTTTGAAATCGATATTAATCATATAGATAACTCGGACTTCCCGGTACCAGCCAGTTCCAATTATATATAGCTTACATATAGCTTAATTACATATAGCATATCTTATTCCCAATAGTGCCCTGTTCACGGCAATACGTATCACGTAAATGGGACTAAATTATAATCGGCAAAATGTGGACGTTAATTTCGCCTCTGCCTACCCCTTCGGGGATACAGGCATGAGTGTATGTATGTATGTTTCTTAATCACTTATAATTGTTTGTTTTTAAGTTTACTTATGAGACCTTAATAGACTTCAGAAACTATGGTATTGCCGCAGGAACATTACAGTAAAAATTAAATCAAATAATATTTATTAATATTTGAATGGAAAGAAACATATTAGGTCTTAAAATTCAAAAATATGCTGTTCGCATGCAGACCAACTAAATATCAGTTTTTAATTATTTTCAATTATTTATAGTAAAATCTTAAATAAGAGCCTCCTCTGAAAGAATAACTGGCTTTTTTACACAATTAGTAACTATATATGAAGATAACATGTACAGTGTAACACGAACAAAAAAAAATATAGATGAATCAAATATACGAAACATATTTACAGATGCTTAGCCTGCAGAGAGCGGGAGGTATGTGTTGTCTAAAATTAAGGTCAATGATGATAAGACCGTAAAACAGTCATCCACTACTACGCGTATTTAAATACTAGAATAGTTATTCTTACTCGACTGAAATATTTTTATCATTGTCATACATTTCATTTGTTGTACGTTATACGTTTACATTTTGTTTCTCGATGACGAAAAAACGAAGGGATGTAAAAAAATGGCTTTTACATCCCTTCGTTTTTTCGTCATAGCAAATATGCAAGCTATGACATTCAGTCATTTATGATAATTATTAGACAAGGAGATGAAACATACATACAAACATAACGATATGCTCAATTGTAGGTTTTAGCTTGTCTAGGGATTAAAGATTGTAAACTGTAATAATCAAATGTAGATACGGGATCATAATTATTTTTTTTACATCAGAAAGTTACATGTAATATTAAAGTGAGAAATAACGTTAAACATTGTTTCAAGTATTATGTCTATAAACTAAGTTATATTGATACATGTATGTATTAATATAATGTGTATTTGTACATGTTATATAAATCGTCTTTTAAGACCAGTAAAGTTTATAAAAGTACCCTTAGTATATAAAAGGTTGTAACAACACAATAATGTTCACTCAATTACCCTTCTGGAGCAGTGCAAAATCCATGAGCTGACTCGTCAATAACATTGTAGGTGTACAAAGGTTTAGCAACAAGGCACAGAGCACAGAGTACAGAGCAGCTACTGCGTGAGAAAGTCTATTGCACTCACGAAACCAGTAACCAATTTGCAGTATCTTGAACTTAGCTGTATATAAAACGGATAGGAATTTAGTAAGTTGAATAACAAGTAACACTTTACCTTGGGCTAAAACAACTTAGAATCGTAATATTTCTGCTACCCGTCGCTAGGGGTAATGTTTTTACAAGGCAGAACATATTTTTAAAATGTCTTGCGTTTCATGTCTCGATGACAAGAAGGTAATTATTTGTTAAATATTCTTGAGAGGCATATGATTTTTCACCAAAATAAGAAACCGCTTTATTTAAAAAAAAATGAGAAATCAAACTGTAGTAGTACGAGTATATTTAGAGTGCACAAATGATAAAACAGGGTCATTACCGTTAAATATGTATATTCTTATTGGGCATACTTATGCATAGTGTTCATGAATTACCACTAAACATAACTCATAGTAGTCATGCTTATAGCCTGAGACGGTGGACGGATGTGCGGTGAGCGCCTTCTTTATCAGCTGACAGCTATGAATGATGTAAATCTAAGGTTCCTACGATTAAATATCCTGTAAGTACATACATATGTCGAGATTCTTGTAATTAATGTAACATAAAACAATTCTACTGCGTATTAGATACAAATAGATCATCTATTTCTAGATATAGTCATATCACATTATCGTGAGCAAATATGCATATGACCGAATAAGTTTGTATTTTATTGTTTTCTATTACAACTATTTAATGTTATTTATAAATTAAATTTGACACCCAGTAGGTACTAAGTAACACGTTAGGTAGTTAATCAACCGAGGTTCTTGAAATCGAATATATCTCGTGAACATTCTTATGGAAAGTGAGCGTAGCTATACTATAAATAGATACTGACCTTTCGTTCGATGGATGCGTCAGACAAAGTTACGTGATGTAACCAACAATACACACGCACACCAACTTAAAACGTGCTTGTAAGTGATTTTATGGTTGCAAGTACGATCAGCGGCCATCGAAAGAGAAAGTAGCTAAGGTCTCAATGGTGCTTGCTCAGTACTCGTCTAGTGCTGTAACATGACTAGTTATTATATCGATGGCTTAAATCAACAAGTATTGTAAACTTTGACATATTTATGTTACCTACCTGTTCATATATATCTTGCTCAAAAATCTTTTTGAGCGGGGTATAAAAGGTTTACAAAAATAACGCATCAAGTTATTTTTTTAACCTATACTAAACTCGTTTATTTTTTAATTGTAAAATATTTTTACCTGAAAAACGCTTTTATATTACTCTTGCACCGCTCATTTATAAAATGAAACCAATAAACACAATACAGTTTCTCTTTAAATTATCATAGAAACTTAAAATTATTAAATTAGATTATTATATAAGATAAAATTAGCATAATTTTTATCTGTTCTTACAAAACACTCCCCACTCCCACTTCTTATTTACACATAAATTTTAATTAGAAACAAACAAAAAATTGACATGACAGAAAATGAAGTATCGTTATTATAATAACAAGTTATTAGACACGCCCCTTCACTAGAGAATGCCCAGTGCCCGGGATCGTAAAGTACAGGTCTTACGGGAAATACCGTAACTTACACCCGTTACCGTTGTGTAGTGCTCAATACGTGCGCCCGCGCCGCCTAGAACGTCAATTACTCTCGCTTTCGATTCAAAGCCTCTATCTGAAGACAATGAACTTTCTTCGCTTTAGTTCCTTACCATTTACGGTTAATGTTTTCAATTCGATGCAATTGTTGATGCTTTATGATTTTTAAGTAATGTTTCGTATTAATGAAGTTAAATCAAAAACTTTACATGTATGTTATCTCTTTTATCAAACAAAGGGCAAGTTCATTTAATTTAAACTTTTAACAGAAAGTTACACTAACACGCATTAATTGAATATTTTGAAACTAACAAGTAAGCAACATTATATTACTGAATGTGTTTCTTTTGTAACTTTTATTTGTATTATTGCAAAGCAGCAAACCTAAATAAAACATTTAAAGTAAGCCGCCGACAATGTCAATCAATGTCATCGAGCGTGTACTAAAACAGAAGATAAAATCGCTTGAAGCCCGCACTCAAAAACTTGAGCCTTGACCACGGGTGTCTGACATTATAAACTTACGCGCCTTTCACGACACACTCAGGTGGATGTTGTATAACAGACTTTCCATTTCTTTGGCAGAATTTAAACCTCGTCTCCTCGGCCTTAAGAGTTATACCCGTTAATATTATAGTAAAATTAATTTCCAAATTTAAAATCATAATGAATAAAATGAACTGCAATTTATTACATTTCAAAGATTTTCTCTGATGTAACAAAGCATTAGTAGTAGCTTCTATATGATGCCATGAAGATTTGTAACTGTTTACCGTATGTTGGTATGTTGACGTAAGTCATATTGTTAGTCTTAAAATCGATACAACTGTAATTGGCGATTCCTCAAGGGTTAAATTAATAAATTATGCCACGTGTTTACATTTTCCCAGACCGTGTATCAGGCGCTTAATTCGCGGCACTGTCTTGCGAAACTGGCGGACTCGCTGCGAGTTAAGGTCGCTAATATGTGGCAATTTTTTCATTTCGAAGAGAAGCCGAACCTTGACCTAGGAAATAAATTTCATTTCGTCACTCACATTTTAGTTGCTACGTATTGCAATTTAACAACTTACACGTTAACTTTTGCCACAACGTGTAAAGGATGTAAACTACAGAGAATCAGTACCGGGAAGGAATAACTTCTAGGACTTATTTCATAATTGTAGACAACAAGCAGCTCAAAACAATATAAATTTATTAAATTACAGCCTGTAATTTATTCAATTCTGAAAAATCTCAACACGCGCCCTGTAGATGTCGCTGCGCATACGCAGCTCGTCAAGCCGCGTGGAGGGGCGGCGGTGCGTGGTTGCGCCACAGCGCGGACGCTTTACGCAACGCGGCCATTCACCCCGGAAGGCGTTTTCCTCACAGTTTCTTTAGCACTGTGTTACTGTGGCGGGCTCGCGTGACTCGCTCGCGTGTTTAATAATCACCCTCACTAACCCTCCCGCCGGACCAGAGCCACTCTAAACTGCAGACCTAATTTTCTTATCACATGATACGAACACGTAGCAGTTGCACTAACGTTTGCTTTGTTCTCTCGCTATTACTGACAATAGTGAAGATGCACCAACTATCACTTTTCTAAATAACCCTGACAAACTACCTATTAACTTTAAACGTTTAAAGTTTACTGAATCATATTATGTTAAGACAACACATTTTCGTAACCATATTTTTAGCACATTTACACGTCGTTCGGATGTTTCAAAAGAAAGCTATTAAGACTGTCAGCGCATTCATTTATCTTTTCCGAGAACGTTAAGGAGAATAATTCTGTTTAATATAACACTTTTCAGATAAAGATTTATTTTAATCACAGTCATATATAATGTTTAAGTATCAAATTGTTTGCTGACAAAAATCTGGTTTCTCTTTACTTAATGAGTTATTATATAGTACAATACTGATATCGAAACGCGTGTCGTATTTCAAAACAACGAAATATATGTTAGCAGTAAATAGGAAAACTAAAATACCATGGAACAGAACGGATGAGGCCGCAGCAAATATTTCTCGTAGCTGGGTTAACGCCAGTTTATATGAGGAAATTCGTTTTAGTGTTTTGGTCTCGTGGAAATTTCGTAACCGTGTGCAACTGGTTCGCGTTGACTCAAGTGTAAATTTATGAACAACACATTACAAACCTTATTATTTTTGAAATTATGTTTTTACACAAATTTTCAACTGACAACTGGATGCATAATAGTATAGAAAACATAATAACTAAATATACTAATATTTAATAAATTTACTAAATAGACTAATATTTCATAATTAATATAAAAAAAACAAATGAATGAACTTAACTTGCATACTGCCTTTGCCTGCCCAAAGAGACAGGCAATTTAATACACCTCTGCCACATCAAGAGTATCTAGATGTATGTATGTATGTCTCTCTCCCATTTACGTCCTATACGAATATAATGAAAGTGAATAAAAGTATACTTATTTCGTTACTGGTTTGGAGTAATTGTGACCTATCTTAAACTTATAAACTTTACTACGATTTAAAAATAATTTCCGAATTACTTTGATTCTAGATGTACAAGTAGCTGGCATAAGTACAAGTAGGTTGAAATTGATATCCGATTGATATAGCTCTCAGTGTTTAAGGCATATCTCCAGTTGTAATAATTTTTAATAATTGGTTGAAGTTAGAAAATTATTTAAATAAAATTATTTGGATGTGAGTTAGTTATTTTAGAGTGATAACCGGTCCTGAGTTAGTGATCCCCGAATCTCTCAATTCTCCCAGCTTATCATTTTTTCAAATATAACCAACGATCAAGTTTAGCATTTCTAATAAAAATCTTTACACGGTTTTACATATATATGTGACATTGACGTGGTAGACAATTACGCAAAGATGCACCAGACATCGGCGACCACTTGCGAAAGTCGAAACTCGTCTCCATTGTTAAAGTAACTACGGTACTGTAACAGTAAGGTTACTAAGCTACATTGATCTATATGCTACTTCGTATAGATTACAATATCCTATAACACACTTCGAAACTTAGAAATTATATAAACATTAGAACAGCTGAAATGAAGTTATGAAAAGTATGAAATAAAGACTATTATAAATCAAATGAGGGGTGAAGTAACCTTTTTTTAATTCAGTATATAGATGAGAAGGCTTTGATGTGGTCTTGTCTATCTATAGCTTGTTTTACTGAACTTATGTAGTGTATATGTGTAGTTTAATGGGCTAAATGTCCAGAAAAAAAAATATTGTCTGAAGTCTAGTCTAAACTACTTTATGCAAAACTGTTTTGTATTCAAAAACACTTAAAGGATTAATGAGTCATTAAGTATAGTTTACCGGTAATAGATTATTTATTTTCATATGAAGTTACATATGTTCTATACTTATACAACGAAAATATTATGGATATATTATTCAAATATCTAACCAAAATATTTTACTCTCATTAATAATTACAAAATAGAAATAACTAAAAACATTTACTTTCTATATTGTCAAGAGAAACATACAATCTTATTGAAATTATTTCCTTCACAACTTGCTATGTCATCCATATACATTTGTATAATAAAACTGGGTTATTTGCTGTTTCATGTAAAAAACCATTAAATGTTCCGCCAACGCCAAAATAACCAGTTTAGCAAAAATTTAAGATATATTTCAACAGAAGTAGTAAATTAATCATGTTATGTTTTAATTGAATACTTGTGACATATCTAATAAAATAGCAGAATATCCACATAGATTACTTACACCAATTTAATTCGGGACGAAATTTTACAATAACCATTACTGAACATTTAAGAAAAATGAACATCTAAGACACATTAAGAACACAAAGCCCGTCAAAGATATAAAAGAAAAAATCTATTGTCATTTCTTTATAATAGCAGCAATGCCATTAAACATCGAGTGACAGTGTGCCGATGATACAAAAATTATTGGTGATGTCTTACTTACGCTTATGGCAATATAATATAATAACGACTTGTTAGAACGTGTTGTAAGGCGTAAAGCAAACCATCTCTGTAATGAAGTTGTCTAAAATAACCAGGTGTAAAAAAGACCTTTTACATAAGTACCAGTTACGTGACGGTGAGAGGCAATGTCAGCTTTTACGATTGTTATGACAAGTAAGCAGTTTGAGACCCCCCCACTCAATGCTTTGTTACAATCATAACGATGAATATATATTTTCTACACTAATCTCTACTAATGAGGTTGCATTTTCTGAGCCTCGAAAATGAAAGGTGGAGGACAAACGATCTGCACATTCAATTTGTAAATAGTTCCTAAACATTAAGTAATGTCATAGTAATATTTTCGCCATATAAAAGCTTGTTATAACATTATTTCCTAATAAAATATTTAAAATAACCAATCATCGAAGTAATGTAGGTAGTCTATAAGGTCTACGACAACGACGTCTCGCTACGAGCTACGCCGTCCATGGTACTACGAAATAATTTAAACACGAACTATTTACGTCATGTTTTGACCACAAAAATCTGTATATCTAACGTAAAAGTACAATCATTTATCATTTTTACTTCGATTTCAATCTTAAATATTATTGACACACCATGAGATATATCGATATATCTTGGTGTAAATTAATTCACATTTCGCCACATGGCAGTGTATTGCAGATCAAGGTTCTTCTTTATATCTTATAAAATTCGTCTTTTGTTTCGCTTGTGCTATGTGCCTAAAAAGGTCAATGAACAGCCTCGGTATTTCTACTACAGAGTCTCTTGTAACGTAACGGCATTTGACGTATTTGAGTGAATCTTGGTTACGAACATTAATACATGGAGATAAAGCTTAAATTACAATAAACAAATTGTTTAAGGGGACCTTATGTTTTACTATCCAAACTAGAATTTGCTCGCTAGAGTCTGCCTTAAGGTACACGGTCATTGCAATGCAATTTGAACTCAGACACAACGTTTTAGATGTTGAAATAATATGGCATAAGGTGGTCGTTTTGACATATCTAATTTAATTTATCAACTCTTCGGTTAGCAGTGACGGCCAAAATGTTAGTTTGTTTATCGCTAACATTCGTTCTTGACAGAGAAAAAGTGAAAACGGCTGCGGCTGCTGAGCGCTAGTTGTGAAACTAGGTTCCGACGCGAGGCCTCGCGACGATTGAACGCATACGTCGACCACCGACTCGCTCTTATGTAATAGGAAACATGGCGCATTGTTGATGCCTATTAACTATCATAATATCTAGAATGTTAAGACTGACATCACCCAATAAATAATAATCCCTAATAAATATAATCTGGAAATATATCTGAAACAACAGATTCTGTCACTTCAGCGATTGACGTCATAATGGTTGTAAATTGATAAAAAAAAATTGGAATAATAAACATTTGATTAGACTTGAAAATGGAAATTGTACGATATTGGTCTACGACAAGTCGTCCATTTTTATTACAGTAAAGCTTAAATTTTTCTGCCTTAATTTTTGGAAAGGTGATTGCGTTGAAAATCGAAAATTTAAGAGCAATTGAGAATTCTGATGTGAGAGTATTTAATATTCTATGCTAGCTGAACATACGTTTAGGCATTATACTCTACATAATGAGTCAAAATAAACATACTGTCAGCGCCTTTTATGAAGGGCAATCCGTTCCAAATTAAAGCATTTCTTTTTAAACTCATCACCTTTTTTAGGGGTCACTTAAATAATTTATCGTCAGCTGTTGTATGTACGTACGTTTGTTATACACAAATATATGCCATTGAAATTCAATTCAACTCAGCAGTTTCTTCTGAATACCTACATAACTTTGTACAAAGTATTTGTTTCGAAATACATGATTTCATATATTTTAATTTAAAATATTAAATTGAATGAAAGTACGGACTGTTTCGCTTTTTGCAATGATGAACAAAAACTTTTTTTCTAAACTGATAAGATCTAGAAGAATGCACATATTTTTTTGGTTTGTACATGCAAGTACTGTGGTCCCGCTTGCCAAATTTATAACAATGGAAATGATTAGTGTCATTGACATAACTATTGTTCATTGTTATAATTGACGTAGTTTTACATTAAGGCTGTTACAAGGAATCAACCCTTTTTTTGGTACAATTTTTGTTAAAGACAAAGACAATAACGGAGACAAACATTTTTAATTCTTTTTTAATTTACTCCACGACTATGCGACGGTGCAGAAACGGTTTCCATGTCCTTCTAACACCAAGGGTCAAGAACGGTATATGTACTAATCCTCATCAAAAGTTAAGTTTGATTACTTAACGATTTCCCCAGTGTTTGCAATACTTGGTTTAAAATCACTTATACTTCGGTAACTTGCTAAGAATGTTTATTATCTAAACAAACAGTAATACACACACATAAATGTCTGTTTTATTTATGTAATCAACAAAAATGGGAATATGAGTCAATTGGTTATGCGTATGACCATGAAACAGCCAATAGTGAAGGTGTCAAATTACATCAATAAGCGTTATCTGTACAAAGCAATGTGAACCGTATAAACCTATCCCGTTATTTATCACTCAAATAAACCGCTTTTAAAACATTATCAATAAAAATTGCAGTGTATTCAAGGCTCGTTATGTTTTATCGGGATCTTTGATGGCCACTGATACAATTAACAAATTGTCGAGAACGAGGAAAAGTTTGTAGTCTACTCGTTTAGGTTTTCTTTGTCATAATGTTTACGAATGGGTGAGGTCATTCACACTATCGTCCGAATCGGCAAAATTTGTATTGTCATCAACCGATACTTAAAGCGGTCAAAACAACACACAACACGCTTCATTATAATCGGGCAGGTATAACCGTGCATCCGAACATTATGTATGCATGTACATATGTCTGGCAGATTCATAATTGCTGTGATTCGGTTGTATTCTAACCGATTTGACACCACTATGGAACGGCAGTTCCGTTCCATAGTGGTGAGCTTCAAAGAATATATATCAGGTTGGCAATTAAAAAGACAACAGTTTTAAAACTGTGACGTGATCTTTTTACATTTACATAAAAAAACTTTAGATTTCAGATATTTGGTATTATCGCTAAGTACATATCTGTAAATACGAGAATGCTAGTATGTCTTTTCAAAAAGTTGCTTATTCACTTCTATAGAATCTAAAGATATAATGTTTAGCAACATTATTACATCAATAAGCAGAACAATTCAAATTAATAGAATTGCTTCGCTTTATAAAACTTAAAATTTTACTGTCAATATTGAAATAAGAATAAGTATTCCATTTTTAAAGTATACTTACTTTTAGAAATACATATTTTGTTTTTCGTAAATGTCAATATAACTACAAAAAACGACAGAATCATTATCGGCAGCTTATACTCGTAATGCAATGAATTGTAGGAATTATTAAAATTGATATCTTTTGACAAATTATGCAAGATTACTATGGACCGCTTAAGGTAGGTCGTTCAACTTCAACTAGATCACCTAGTCTCGTCACAGCGTGTGAAAAACAACTACAGTATCGATGTGATTGTGTGATTGTTGTCGATATGGCTCAATTGGCATCTGATAAAAGATTCGAGTGATGGGAACAAAATATTTGGAGACGAAAGAATTCTGAAACGTTTTTGTTGATTTAAACACAAAAAAAGATTGTCAGTTTATCAGATATGTAGCTTTGACATATTATTTTCTTTAATAGTAAATATTTGTTCTTTTGAAGAATTGCGGCAACGCATTGGATACATTTAAATCACTGTCTCTTTCAATAAGTTTAATATTAATATTATATTAGTCTTTATGTTTATATGTTTAAAAGTTTTTTAATGGTTCTTTATCTTATGTACAGTAGAGATTTTTAATCAAGCTTTTCGCGAAATAAACCACTTAAAAGAAACCTATATACCTTATTCAAATCGACTTTGTAAAATTAGTTCAGAAATATAAGATTAGCCATATTATTATAAGAAAAATATCTACATATGTAGTACATTAAACATATTGCACAGACTTCCTGTTTTCGTACCAAGAATGGGGTTATTCGGCAATGTTCGTTTTCACCTATTCTTTCAGATAGGCCACCCATACATAGCATGTTGCGTCAATATTTCGAGTAGCCGTATTTTCTTCAGGAGAATAGTTAACCCAGTTTCAGTCGTGGCTGGCTAAATATACCACAGCTGACTGTTAGCGCACAAAGCCAGCATTTGAGGAGACGCACAAAGTTTTGACACGTTGTCAATCTTTTTTAAAATACCTCATATTATATCTGTGTACATAATGTCACGTAATGTAGATGTTTAGCTAGTATAACAAATATAAGTATCTTCTACTGAAACCAGACAACGATAAGAATAGGCCACGTGGATGGAGTTTATTATATTGAATTCTGTACTCATTTTCCTAGCGGGTTAAAATAATTAAGCGAGAATTTTTCTACGAATTCCTTTCTAAATCCTCCCAATCTGATTTTCGTCTGGACATAGCACCACCACTGCACTGGTTCATATTACGGATGATATACGGTCAGGTAAAGGTAACGTCATTTAAGACAGTAAGTTAATGGGGCTGGCACTACTAGATTTTAGCAACGCTTTAAACACCATTTATTTTGATGTCTTGTTTGTAAAATGTGTTCTTTTAAGTAACTACCTGCGTGGACGCCAGCAGCGTATTCAATAACGATGACAGATTGTCAAATTGGTGGCGTTCTTTCTCCTTTGCTTAGTTTTTATAAACTCTATATTCAAAGAACTAACTTCTTCCTACCATTTTTAAGCCATAGAACATATTTGTGTGAGTAGATATAGTGCGTCTAAAACACAATGGTTATTGTCAGTAGCACCAGGGTTAAATGTAAAGTCAATTGGTCACGTTAACCCCAAATAAACCCCCACACCTCTGAACCTTTGAATTGCCGATCTTCTGGTCAAACTCTTTGCGTCCAACTCGACCCTGGACGACGGGGGAAACGCACCGCCGACCATACCGCAGTGCGAGAGCCGCATGCCGGAAGTCTGGTTTACACAAAGGGCAGTGCGTAAAGCGCTTCTTTCCCTCGACGTTCTTAAATCGAGTGGGCCCGATAGAATCTCTCCTATCGTGCTGAAGACGTGTGCTCCATAGTTGGCACCGGTTTTAACGCGCCTTTATCGGTTTTCCTACTCTTTTGGCGTAGTCCCGAACTCATGGAAGACAGCTCTAGTGCACCCAATCCCTAAATAAGGAGATCACTTGGATCCGTCCAACTACAGACTCATAGCCGTCACCTCCTTGTTCTCCAAAATAATGGAATCCATTGTTAACTGCCAGCTCCTCCGGTACTTAGAAGATCACCAGCTCCTCAATGGTCGACAATACGGCTTCCGTCGGGGTCGTTCAGCTGGTGATCTTCTCGTTTACTTGACTCACCGGTGGGCACAGGCGATCGAGACCAAGGGGGAAGCGTTGGCCGTTAGTTTGGATGTGGCGAAGGCCTTCGATCGGGTCTGGCACAAAGCGCTCCTTGCGAAGCTTCTTTCCTATGGGCTTCCCGAGAAACTGTGCAATTGGCTCACCAGTTTTCTTACAGACAGAAGCATCAAGGTCGTTGTTGACGGTGCATGCTCCGACTCCAAGTCTGTTAATTCTGGTGTCCCACTAGGCTGTGTGCTATCACCCACGCAGTGCACACCAAGCTTCTTCGAGGCTAATATGGCCTTACTCTCTAAGTGACCGCGAAACTGGACTTCGCTGGATATATCGACACCAAGGATTCCGATACTATCTGATGCAGTTAGAGAAGTGCTCTCAAATTGAGGTGATACGACCAATGGCATCTTTTTAGCGGTGAACGAGCAAACCTGTGTCTTCGTGGGGTTAAACTGGACTAGGTTAAGTCGACCCCAATCTGAAACTTTCGAAGAAGTTTCGATTTCAGACACAAGTTTGGATCGGCTTTCGATGATGTTTACCCGAGAAATGTTAGCGCGGCCGGTGTAAAAGGCTACTTCTGCATATCAATGACATGCTGCAGATTAGCAGCATCCAAAAAAAAGTTTCAGATTGGGGACGACTTAACCTAGTCCAGTTTAACCCCACGAAGACACAGGTTTGCGCGTTCACCGCTAAGAAGATGCCATTGGTCGTATCACCTCAATTTGAGAGCACTATGAACCGTCATTTTTGGATTACGCAAATTTGACCACGTTTCTGAATATCGGAAAATTCTCAACTGGCTACCCAAACGCCTACGCCGTAATATCCATATTCTTTCACTACTATATAGTATTTTTTTCAATCCCAACACTCCTCATTATCTCAAGGAACGCTTTGAGTTATAACAAGACACTCATTCAATTTAAATTTAATATTGACAATGCCTAAGCGTACCACGAATTTCATGGATAAATCATTTACAATACAAGCTATCCGCTTGTGGAAGGGTTGCCACTCACTATCAAACGAGCACAAACAAAAAGAAATCCTAAAGGAACACAACTTCAGTTGCTGAGGGATGATGCTCTACCATGTACCGTTATATATATAAATTCATGTTTGCATATTTTCTATTTCGTGTCAGATTATCATTATAGTTAAATTATTGGTTATGACTATAAATCGTACACTGCAACTCCTCATATCCTCATTAATCTCTCTCCAAATCCAATGGTTGCCTAGAAGAGATCTCAAATAGCGATAAGGCCGCCAATTGTACAACATTTGTTATACCAGTTCTTTAGGCGAGTTGCATTATATGGTCAAAAGAATAATCATCAGCTCAAGATAAATATTACTTTATTTACATATTTTAACTATCATTTTTGATTAAAGTAAGTAGAACACCTTATCATTTTTGCAGTAAAGTTCCTCAACAACCAGATTATTTTCGTTCTCATTTCCAAATAATAAATAAAGATAAAAATAATATCAGCAGTGTTTGCTTTTACACTGTTGCACAAATATAATCAACTGAGGGTAACGGGCTACCCATCACTATTAAGTAACCGCATATTGCAATATCTAAATAACACGTTTTTGCAACACACGGTAGTTCGTTTGTATCACTCAAGTAACATTTGGTAGAGTCAGCAATAAAAACAGGTGGTCGTACTCTAAATAACAAAACTTAAACAAAATAGTGAATATTTTGTTCATCCCGGGAAAACGAATAATTAAACTATTATTGATAAGTTTTAAATAAACGGTTTTAAATTTCAATCGGTCTATAAATAATGTGTTTATCGACTGAAGTTGTTGTCTGTACCCAGAGTTTTTCCAGTTTGAGGCTAATTGCAATTGTATTTTATTTTGTTACATATTTAGAATGACCAAAAACGTAATTAATTAACTTCATATAATAGGCGAATACGAACGCGTAGGGATAGTAAATAATAAATAAATTTGAAATGTGTTTTAACTTTCTGTTCTACCGTACCAAGTTTATTAACTAATCGTGAATGTTGTGTAAATACAAGTCATCGCTCTGTCCCAACAATGAATCAAAAGCGTAATGTGGATACTGGTGAATAGAGGGCCGATGCGAATGAACTCACTTTTTAATGTAAACCAAGTGTGCCATCGGCCCGACTAACCTTTCAGACAAAAACTAGTAACTAGGCTATGTTCTACTGTAACGACAATTAAAATTCTACTAGCATTTTAAGGTCATAGAAGTTTTTTAAAGAGCATATTATAAGATTACAAATTTATAATTTGTTATTTTGTTTTTTTTTTTAAAAGACAATTCCCGCACTAGGATTAATTCCTGTGTCCCGTCGACTTCACGTGGTGACGACCCAACAACTTACAACGCTACGCCATCCGTGCAGTCCACGGTGTCCAGTGTTTGGTTCACGGAGTTCTAACGTTCATATTTTTGATGGAAATTAAGTATGTATATTCCTCGTACTAGTAATGCCCAGGTGCTTAAACTTTTGCGTCATATTTCGTCGTACGTTAAAAAGCTTTTATTCCTATTGATCAGTGCGATTGGTCAGATCTGAGGCGAATTTTAAATTATATGTAATAAGAGATGGTTGCAACAACAGTGTTGGAAAAACTTTAAAAAGTACAAATAAGTATATTTTTATTATTTGTAATTATTACTTTAATTTTACTGCCATTTACGATAACGAAGCTTAGACATATTCGTAAACTATAAAGACACCATATATATATATGTATATATATATATATATATATATATATACACATATATACCGACCAATGTCTGGAGCATCAGTGCGCGGTCATGAAGAGCAGCGCGCGCGCGTGAGGTTGACCTACATTTCGCTGGCGACCATTAGGACTTACTTACCAGACCACACACGCTACTCTTCCCCGCTGCGCCTCAACTGCGGCTCATCCAAGTCACTACTAACCATACCGAATCCCTTTTCGGTGGTTCAATGACCCCGCTATCGAAATCGCACGCTCACATGCTCGTCCCCGGACGAACAGCCAGATAAAAAAAATGAAACAAAAAATGACATCGCGTAACGGTGAATGAGTACTAGACAGAGATAACTATATTTCGGCAGTGTACTCGTTGAATGTAAGGTCGGCTACGAAAAACACTGACGCAATTTTTACAGCGTACGTAATTGAGCACTGACGGATTCAGCGGTGTGTGCGTGAGCGCCGAGAGCGACGCCCGCGTCCGCCGAAACGGAGGCGGAATATTTAGGTGAAAGTGTTTCGAATTTCGACATGACGACATTCGCGCGCAGTCGTTATCGTGATTTTGCCGAATCGAGAGGTTCAGAGAGTGCGCAGGCAACTACGACGCGACTGCGATCCGCGCGTGCCCAATACTCATGTGCTCGTTCCGCAGGAAGTGTTCCGGACTCTGCATGCTGAACGTGGTTAGTGATTGCGTTGAAAAACTATGCTGAGAGTTGGTGTGTCCAAAAATTTTCGGAGACGTAAATTAAAAAGGTGATCGGTGTAATTGGAACAAGGTGGTTCTTCGTGTGATGTGCGTGTGCCAACGCTGAGCAAGCTGTCGGAGGACGACAAGCTGGGGCCTGACGAGGCGTTCGACGCCTCCACGCACGCGCAGCTATTGCAGACGATGACCTCCACCATGGGTAAATATTAAGATTATTAAAATACTAACCAAACCCATAGAACTATGCTACGCTTCGTAGCAATAAAAATAGAAAACAATTTACAAATTAAAAGCAAAATAAAGAAAAAACTTCATTAATATTTATCTGTGCTAATAAGTACTACAACTGGATAGTTTATAATATTACTAATGCTAATTACTCTAACCTACTTTACGGTGTACATACTTTACATGCATTAACTGAACAAACGTCGCGTAGCCGCTTGCTACGAGCTACGGACTACCACAATGAACGGTTATTATATTTGAATAATAATTAATTCCTAAAAACTATTAAACGAAAACTTATGTAACTGTTGTGATTATGTTATGTAAGTATAAAAACATAATTAAAGTTTCTTTATTTAAAAATGCAAATGATATTATGAAAACAAAAACGTCAAAACAAAATCATTATTTTCAGAAAATTATAAACGTTGGATATTGTTTTACTTTAGTGACTGGTGGGTATTTTATTTTAAAAAGAATCCACAAAAATTAACAAGTTTTATCGTAGACTTTGCTACGCTCTGAGCTACGAAACACTTAGAACTGAAATTATTGAAATATCGAGTTACGAAATACACATATCGTATACGTCTTCATATCGATATAACCACAATATGTATTTTTAAATATTGTGTACTTATAAGGATGTATCAATAGCAATGTACATATACAAAAGAATTATTGTATATATTTTTTAAGGCAGTTTTTTTTTATAATAGACAGTATTTTATAATATCTTTATTTTTTTATAAAGATAACTCTTGCATTAGGATTAATTCCTGTGTCGCGGGGCGGGGGCAGTATAATCTCTTGGTACAAACTCAAATCTATAATAACTAATTTCGTAAGGGCTTCAATGCCTTATTGTGCAAGCCTTATACTATTTTCAAAAATAAATTAGTATATTTTTATCTAAAATTGCAAAACAAAAGAATTTGTTTCGTTGAGCGGTAACCGTGACATTCCCAAATCATCTCGTGGATCACGATCGTGACTCCAGTCGACTATGACCGGCTACTTTTACTTTCGTTAAAATGTGGCCACCCTTTGTCTATGCTCTATGACTCTATGAGGTTGTTGATCTCCCGCCATTTTGTCGTTGCCGAAATACGTTTTTACGCTCACTTTCCAATGTGGTGAAAGCGAAAAGGTACAGAATGACACTGCTTCCTTTCATAGCATTGTAGTGGGAGGACGTCGAGTTTCAATAATAATAGGTGCGTTTTTTCGCTTGTCAAAAATACCATTGTTAGCTAATTTGCATACACGTATATGAGTGACTTTAAATATATTATTGTAACTGTTTCTAAAGAAATATCAGCTTGAACACGTGGTTACAAAAACCATTAAGGAGCTGTGTCGGTAATAAACTATTAAACAGTATTTATTATTTTGTGTTGCGCTCTTTTGAGTTATATTAGGTGAATTAGGATTGGCTGTAAATGTCTATAAAAAAATAACTGTTTATGTTTTCATTTGTAAGTTTTTACTTTCTGTACCTTATAAAAAGGTATTCCATTTAAAATATTTGTACGTACTTTTGGGAATCAATTTCACGTACCTGCTTACACTGTCGCAAGTGACCTTAAAATTAAATCTGAAGTTTCTGACCTTAGATTTATTATTTTTATCCGGAAGCACCTTTACTTCTTGACAACAAGAATCCTCTAGATATACATGTTGCACCTAAATGATAAATAATAATTCTGTGTTGTAATGTTTCCTGTCATATGAAGTAAAATTATTATTTAAATAAATAGTAAACATGTACTCTTATAACACTATTACGAGGGTACCTACTGTTGTTGTTGTTAAAATAGGAAGTCGCTGGATCGGAAGTGTCAGTGTTAAAAAATGAAACGTTTTAGTTTTGTGCGCACGCGCAGCGCAATCTGAATGTCAAGGCATTTGTAATGGAGGCCACAAATGAGGCCTAGAGCGTTGGAACTAAAGTATTACACAAACATATTCATTAATTGCTGCAGGCCAGGCTTATTATTTTTTCAAGACGTAGTATTCTAGCAGAGTTTGAGACCAATCACTGCTCTGCCCACACGTGTAGCTGTTTTATATCTGTAAACATTACGTAGTAGATACAAATTAGGTTGACATTTTGTGAGTCATCTTGTAGTCATCACGTATGTTTTTAAAAAGTATTTAGTGAGACCGTAAATCCTCTCCCTGTCCGTATATTAAAATCTTCGAAAATACACGTTCATTCTTAAGCACATGTATATGCATAATAACTTCAAATATTATGATTTTTGTTATTCTTGAAATATGGTTCAGTGGCCTGTTATAGGTCATATATAGCTCTGACGTGAGGCTCGTACTTATAAAGTAGACATATACTACCGCCTGTACAACGTAGGTATAGTACCTACATTGTATAGTCGGTCGTTGGCGCCGAATCAGGCAGCTGACCTCGCCGGTGACACTGACATTGCTACCGGAACCGTTCGAGTACTTCCTGTACATAACACGGATACCACAAGATGAACTCTCTGACAACTTCTATTAATAGTAAAGAAAAAGTTCTTTAATGGGTTGGTTAATTCTTCTCAATCGATCTGCGTAACCAGCATCTTTATGGAAAATAAATAATGACATCACTTATTTTGCGAAAATTAACTAAATTCTTCCTAGTAAATTTTTATCTTTGGCAGTTGATATTTTAATAGCTTCATTATTAAAAAAACTATTTTACTATATGTAAAAACGTGACCTGCACTAGTATCTTTAGCATAATATGTAAGGGTTGTATAAAACTAGTTTCCATCAAAATTCACATTTTGAATCTTTTATATCTATTTTATTGTTAGTATACAGCTATTTATCCGAATATAAACTCACTTTTTAACCATATATACTATTGCTAGCTATACGCAGGGTCATGGATTTCTTATAACAATTAAAAGACCAGTTAACCAAGACAACAAAAAGTTTTTAATGTACAAGACAATATTTGAACTATATTTGAACCACTACAGCCAGACACAAATGTAATGATCAAACAATGTTCGTCGAAATAATTGGTATAATAGTTATATAGTAATCCACTCATTGTGAATCCCAACAAAGTTAAAAGGGGTTTGCGGTGCAAAAGAAGATTATAACCTAATATTTTAAAGGAAAGATATGTATAGTATAGTATGTATGTTCGCTGTATAACTTTTATTACACTGTGACTGTAGTCATTTAAGTAGATATGATGCAAGAAATGCTATTAGTGCAGAAATCAACCTTGAGCACAAAGCACTTATAGCATTCACGTTTACTTAGAACTAACTTGAATCTTGCTACATTCGATACTAGTTAGTCAATATAAATAACAACCAAGTTAGAGACTGCAGCTGACCTTCGAAAATGATAAAAATACACAATGAATTGAATGTAGAGAAGAACATCATAGTCTAAAAGTGCGGAACACTTTTTTCGAGTTATTTGATGGCACAGTATATTTACTGTTATCCAGTACCAAAGTCAGTTACCCCAGGCTATTCCAGTTATTCCGATATAATTGCTTAAATAACGTCTTAAATATTAAAAAATATTGACTTCAGGCTTTAAGATCGACTATTATTATCAGTATCTACAAAACAATTTTTTTTTTTTACATTTGCTGTCCTTAGCTTTTGTATTTTTCACATGTTCAGAAGCAAGTGATGGACCTTGTTTTACAGACAAAAAGATTGTAATGAGAATACTACAATAAAAACGTACTTTAAAATCTGATAAGTCTAGTCACAACTGTCAGCCAGCAGGTAATGCAAGCCAGGCTACTGCGAACTACTGCAGTCTCAGTCCAAGTCCAGTTTCTTCATCCAAGACTTACAGTATTCCTTACCTCAGGTTCCTGTCTATAAATTTACCTGTCTTTATATTTTCCCTTGTTAAATGAATCAGCTAAACAGCTAACCAACGGTTAGCCATGAAAGAAACAAGCCACAAGCCTCTTCCAATCAACACATTGCACTGACCCCAAATAGTTTTGGGATAAGTGTAATGATCATTATAATAAAAATAGTCAAATAATAATATCACTATTAACCTTATTTATTGTACAGGAGTAAGAGTATCGTCCAACAATCAAAGCAACATGTGACCCTTTTGTGGTTTTTTAATAAATTTTAAGAACCAATGGCACTTTATTAAGAGTATTAAAAACAGTACATCGTTTCAAAGTTCGGACTTTCAAACGAACTAATAGTTATAATCATTTTGAATGACATCTGCTGCCTTATTAGATGAAAATGAAAAATGAGCAAACGACCTCCCCGGTACCGAAGACTGCATCTAGGATTAAACAGATGCGTGCTGGTCTCTGACTGATGAGTTTAGGCATTACATCTTATTTATTGCTCAGTAAATAAATAAAGGGTACCGGACAATATAGTCTGTGCGTGTGTCAGATATCGTCGCGGCTAAACGACTTACTCCTTGAAAAAGGTTTCCTGTCGAGACCAAAACTAGTCGGACATCCCCAAAATACACACGTGAGTTAAACCGTATATTTAAATAAATTATAATAACCAACAACGTTACAGAGCACTGTAGCTATATTAAAATTATTAGACATTAATTTTACTCATACATTGTGCATATTTTGCAGCCTGGCCTCATCAAGGTGAAATTATGTCAAAATAAAAAAATCATAAATGCTAAAATGTCACTTCCGCAGTTCGAATTAATATACAGAAACTGTATTTCCTTTTCAATACAATCTCCACGCAGACTTTTTTTAAAATTGTTGACTGAACGATAGTGAATTACTTTGAAGGTGTATAGATGGACCATCCAATACTATAATAAAGGAATGCCATAAATAGTGGAACCGTGAAATTGTGGGCGATAAGCAGGACGACCGCTGCGGAGGTCAACTGTCTTCCGGTCCGACCATGTAGTAGATTGCTTTCGGACTTCGGGTAACGACACGTGCACAGCAGAGCCCTTCGTTGCAACCTTGGCTTGTAGGAAATACTGTCCTTAAATTAGTTCCTAGGTCGGATGCATATCATTGAGAATAAACTTAGTAAGTAATCACAAGTAAAGATTTACTAAATGGTTCAGATTTTTAATAAGTGAGAGAAACTCTACACACCATTTTGGCCGGAAAAAGGTAGAGAAGGATTTAACTACCTTAATATAGGAATTTTATTTATAAACTTATCTTATTTATAAACCTCATTGAAGGGCAGGTCTCGCCGCTGAATACGTGCAAACGAGGGATTTCGTTAAGCTACAATGTATTGAATTAGACGATTTGTATTCCTTCTTGTTCACATTAGCTTACTAAATTCCTCGTCCACAATACAAATACACGAATACAATAGGAATAGAGTTATTTAATATCCAACCATAATGAATGCAATTAAACAAAGCCGAACGAAGGAGCGGTCAAGTGACCGACCCTGGCTGAGGACGCATGCGCCAGCGCTCGCTTCCGTGTGATTTGCTTTAGGCGGCAACGTTCAAGAACAACCAATTCTATTATCCCTTTATCTATACGCATACATGAATATAAATTAAGATACATCTAAAGAAATCGGTATTTGAATATATTGACTTATTACTTTTATGTTTGTTTAAATTATTGATACGTGAATAGACATCGATTCGACTATTAGTCGTTATCATGGGGTACAATACGTTCTTGGTATACATCGAGAGAACAATTTATGTATTTAGATTAAATTTCAGTAGATTTGTAGCTCTAACACTTATATGTATCGGTAAATCAGACACCTGAATGTGAATGAACCTTTAAGCTATAATCTAAAATATTGACGTAAACAATAATCCTGTATCTATACAATAATAAGGTGTATATCAAATGGAGATTTAGATAAAATAACCTCACTACTTACTAATATTATAAATTTTACTAATATTATAAATGAGAAAGTTTAGATTCCCTCAATCACGCCGTATAAAATTTTGCACAGAGATAGATTATAATTGGGTATAGCTCATAGGCTATTTTTAACCCCAAAAAATTATTTCGAGAGCGAACTTCCGGTCACCAACTAGTAAAATAATAGTTTGCTGCATATGTACTATAAGAATATTTATTATAGAATAGATAAAAAAATTAATCTAATTTACAATAATTTTAAATGTACAGCCTGCATTTTTTGTAACAGATAAGGACACGAACATGTGTGTGTAACGCTCAAATGTATTGTAATCTTAAAGTTATGCCTGAAAAGAAATTATGTGTGTACATATAAATACTTCTTTAATATGGCTATATTCATGACATACGTAGAATTCTCCTTCAAAGGGCATTGACCATTTAAACTAAAATTACAAACGAAGGCACTTTGTAATAACATCCGCTTCCTCGACCGTGTAAACCAAAATATATGATCTGATTGCATTTAGGGCATATGTGGTCATGAGATATTTATAAATATTTATTTCACTAATCGTGAAAGTTATAAACGAATCTTATATTTTCAAAGAGATCATTCGAAACTTCAAGTTGTATGTAGTCATGGTTATTGTAGTAACCGTAAACTAGTAGTACAAACGTCATCAAGAAAAATAACAATTCAAAAAGTCATTTAAACGTGTCCTTTATAAACTGACATGAAATCTATTCTTAATTCATGTATCTATGACAAAACTGACTAACTTTAATTGACAGGAACTGATACTGTTAAACATTCTTTATTTAAGAATTATTGCATCTACAGTTGCCCAATACGTACAAAGAGCCACCAAAACATTACAAATCCATTGTTATATTATAGTTAAGAATAGAATAACATGCACAATTTATAAATGTACCAGGATATACATATATATATATATATATATATATATACTTGTATAGTTATGCCTATGTACTTTTATACGTAGTACACCGACCGCTACCACTTTCTTAGTATCACTAAATCCATCCTAAAGTTGTCTTATAGATATCACTTTTAGTGATAATTCCGCCTATTGTACAAAACATTTACTATAAGATCGATTGTAATTTTATATAAATATGGTGTACAATAAAGAATATTCTGATCTAATCTAATACTAATCTTAGAAAAAAATATGTTAAGTTCTGTATAGAAGACAATCAAGGAGTTGAGCAGTGTAATTACCTGCCTAGTAGGCGCATATTGTGCTGTACACGTACGATAAGGCGGCACAAGCGCAGTCGCCAGTACTGGTTAGGTGCTGACAACGAACTGCGAGGCAATCTATTTGCAATGTCAATTTTATAAGGCCTACCATACCTAACATAAAGAGAGAAGGATACAAGTAACAATAGAAACCATAAATCTTTTTTTATACAAATCGTGCATATTTTAACTTAAACACGAGTCTAATGTCACACCTAAGTCACGTATCTGAGTGACCCTTTTCATTGGGCTACCAGATACTTGATAGTTTTAGGTGTAATTTTACGGGTTTACCCCAGGCCACAACACTATCAATATCCCACTGAAGCATTTAACAGTCATTCGACGGACTACAGTTTGTTACAAAAGATCTGGAGCCTGATGTGGGCACAGGTGTTACAAGAGAAACTTTCTATAAATATGGATACTCACAAACTCTAATAGTTACTTTTTTTATTTGCGTAGGGTTTATAACACACTGGCGTACATGTGAAGCTCTTTTATAGATATGTCCTAGGAACTTTGAGTTACACTCTACTAAATTGAATTCTACCAAAAACATTTAAAACCTAATTTTACCCAATTTATCACGGCAAAACGATTTAAAAATATATAATGTATATAAAGAAATC
This sequence comes from Tyria jacobaeae, assembly GCA_947561695.1. Taxonomy (NCBI): domain Eukaryota; kingdom Metazoa; phylum Arthropoda; class Insecta; order Lepidoptera; family Erebidae; genus Tyria; species Tyria jacobaeae. The sequence continues at coordinate 7,463,033 of OX387208.1, read as the reverse complement.
GCAAGAAATCTTTTAATAATCTCTCTTTTAAAATGCCTTTGCAATAGTTTTAACAGAGTGTGCACAGGTACAAATTTTAAAAGAGTATATTATTATAAAATAAAGGTTTATTAGAAAAAAGTTTTCATTGCAGAAGACGGCTCTCGTAACGCTACTACAAGAATTTAAAATCTCTTGTTTTGTATTATGTCACGATTCAATATATCGTTGTGATAAATGTTATGTAAATTCATGTCGTTAAAAAAAACTACTATTACGAAATTTCAAGTATTAATAAACAATTAATTTGATCAATATGTACTTAAATTTCGCGGTGTCTCAGCTGAGTAAAGTTAAGAAACACAAACACATCTAAACCTAGTTTTGTCCAAAAAAGATATTAATGTTGAAGGGCCTTAACGCAAACACAATATTCCATTCGTGCAGCAACATTGGATTAGATCAATTTTTTACCTTAACATGTTGTAGATCGACCCATTCCACTCCCCAGGAAGGGTAGAAGGGTAGGTCGCCGTCACGTGCTATGCGGATGACACGCTTGTGACGGCATGTGGCGGGACGCACCGTGAGGCAACCCTGAGGGCCACGGCCGGGGTTGCCCAAGTCGTTGAGAGAATCCGGCGGTTGGGTCTTGAGGTGGCTCTGCACAAATCCGAGGCGTTGTTCTTTCACGGGCCTCGGAATAAGCCGCCTGAAGGACTCAGCCTCATAGTAGGAGGCACTCGCATCGGCATCGAGCCCTCTATGAGGTATTTGGGGCTCGTACTCGACGGCCGATGGGACTTCGGATATCACTTCCGAAGCCTGGTCCCCAAGTTGGTTGGCGCAGCGCGTGAATTAGCACGGTTGTTGCCAAACATGAGGGGGCCCGATGACTCCTGCAGGAGACTATATGAGGGGGTTGTGCGATCCATGGCCCTTTATGGGGCCCCAGTATGGGCAGAGATCCTGAAGGCCAGCAATATCGCGCTATTGCGAAGACCGCAACGAGTGCTGGCTATCAGGATCATAAGGGGGTACCGCACGATCTCCTTTGAGGCGGCGAGTCTCCTGGCCGGAACTCCACCATGGGACCTGGAGGCGAAAGCCCTTGCGGCTCTCTACCAGTGGCGCAAGGAGGCGCGGGAGTTGGGTAGAAGTCCTGAACCGCGTGAAATCGACGATCAGAAATCCCAACTCCGCCAGGTCCTCGTGGAGGAATGGAGGGAACGACTTGGGCAACCGAGCGCTGGGCACGCTGTTATTACGGCGGTAAGACCCGTTATGGAGGATTGGCTCGAGAGGCGTCATGGGACCCTCTCATACCGGCTGACGCAGGTGATCACTGGAAAGGGATGTTTCGGAGATCACCTGTGTCTGATCCGCAAGGAGCCAACGCCTGAGTGCCATCATTGCGATGGCCAGACCGTGGACACGGCGCTCCACACGCTGGCAGAATGTCCGGCGTGGGAGGAGCCGAGGCGTGATCTCGTGGCGGCCATCGGGGTGGTGGTTCTCTCGCTCGGTAACATGATTGCGGCCATGTTGCGGAGCGAGAACGCGTGGAACTCCGCCGTCTCTTTCTGCGAGCAAATTATGCTTGCCAAGGAGACGGCGGAGCGGGATCGGGAGAGGTTTAGAACTCTTCCGGCCCGCCAGGCCCGGGAACGGGCCAGGTACCACAGGCGACTCAGGCGCCGGAGATCGGAGAATGATCTCCGTCCTCCATAAGCGCAGGCCTGGGGGTGACATATGAGGCCATCTGTCACCCTAGCAGAAGCAGGCTTGGGTGGCGGCGCGGACGCTGCGGAGCGTGCGCGCCCTTGGGGGAAGTTACGGGAACATTGGGGTTCCCACACTGGAGGGGGCCGTCTACAAACCGTAGGTGGCCCGAGGTACGTCGGGGTTCCAGGGTTTTCCTTTCTAGGGTGTACCTGGTTCCCCGGCATCTAGTACCCAAGATGGCGTGCGGTTTTAGTCGACATGCCACCAGAAGGTGGTATCCGAGGGGATTTCCGCACGGAGGAAAAAAAAAAAAAAAAGGGTAGAAAGCTATTATATGTGCGAAAATTACTAGTTTTTATTTATTTTTACATATGGAACTAAACTTTAAGTTATAGTCAAGGCAATTATATTAATATTGAGTAATTTTTATATTTTCCCCCTCATATTTAAAAGTTATAATAAACTTGCTCACGAATATATTTCCTACATTATATCTGCGGAAGTAACAATTGACCTCGGCAAAAAACTTGCAAAGACGACGCAAAACCGCCAAACGACTCGCGAATAATTTAATTGAACCAATCGACACGTAATTATCAAGGTCTTTGACTCATTTCAGTTTATTTTAGAAACACACTAGTTTGAATGTTGAGTGTTGTTGACAAAATACTAAAGAACATTGCATTCAAAGTCTAATTTAATCCGCTAGTCTCAGTGCTCTGCAGATAAACAATCTCAAATGAATTGTTCTATTTTATAGACAATTTAATTTAATATTGTTTATAAGACAACAACATTATTTACAAATTTGTCGTTACTCTGTAAATAGTGTTCGATTTTATTTCACGAATAAATCACAAGAGTGTTCACAACTTTTTTTTTAACGTGTGGACCCCCCCCCCCCCCGGGTACCACTTCATCGAGTCAAACTCGAGGAAGTGGCTATGCTGGAATCGAACCGACTAAAACCATACGGTGTTCCGACACAATTGTCTGTAGCCGGGGGTTAAGGTATAGCCTAGGAAGGATGTCCCTCGTCCCCCGACAGACGTGACCACATGTTTATAAAACAGGTGGTCTCGAAACATGTTGGGAATTCGCTTCCCAATCTGAGCTTATCTCCTTGCAATATGAGGCGGCGGAATCCCACGCGCTCTCGCTTTGTACCATGGCTAGCACGGTCTCTAGCGAGAGGCTTCCCACACCTATAGCTGTCTCGAGGACGTGGCGTTGTTGTCTCCACGGTGGACAGGCCGTCAGTGTGTGTAGGGCAGTATCCTCTGGACAGCCTCCGCAGTGGTAGCACGTAGGCCTTGGCTCCCGGAAGAGTGTTCACATCTGCTTAAAACCTTACCGGACCTTTTACACATCCAAAAATAGAAGAGATATCTGGAAGTTCTGTCAATACTCGAATTTTTATTTGAAAAAGCTTAATAAAAGGCACCCATTAGTTACTTGCTATTACTATTTGCAAAAGTAAAATTAGGATATTTAGTGTTTCTAGAACAGAAGAATCTTATCAGCTTCCTTATGTCTGAAGTCAATACTATTTTATCAAACTAGGTCACAAATAACATTTTGTTTTAGTTTGAGATTCTAAATTTAAAGCGATAAAAAACTCAGTGAATAAAAATTATATTGCAACATTAGAACCCACGAGTTCAGTGTCTATTTATAAACGTGATAATTATCTAAAATCACACAATAAATTTCTCCAATAGCAGAAATGAATGTCGCTTACAGCGTCTAATAAATTTGCAGAATTTCAGTTGCTATATACGTGAAGCATCATGCTACGCTATCGTTAAACTATAAAATGACGTAGATATGACTCAATCCTTATCAACAGCTGTATGAACTATAAATATTTTCATATACGTATTTTTCTTGTTTCCTACGTCAGTGTTATGGCACTAGGATCTGAACATGCTACGTAAACTGTCATGATTTATAGCAGTCACGCAATGAAATGATTGTAAGATCAAACTACGACTACGTCTGATACTGTTTCCAAGCAAACCATAATTTATAATAATAAATGAAACTTTGAAAATTTGTTTTCTTTTGAACACACTAATCTTAGGATCTACACGTCCGTTAATAAAACTATTTTAGCGTCAAACAGCATAGCTGATACTTAGGAGAAAGCTATTATCCTGTAATAGAGGGGCCAATCAATAAATGTACATACAATAAGTGTTTTATACAATAAGTCCTCACTCTGGTTCTTCATCTGCTATTATTTTGTATTTGATCAGCCACGGGAATGCTGAGATCAAATTTTTGATTGCGTTCAAAAAGAAAATTCATTTTGTTTTTTTTAACATTGATATGAATATAAATATAAAATAAAAATCTCACTCGAATTTAGAATTGTAAGTAAAATGAAAAAAAAAACGAACTTTACACTAACGAACTAGAGTAAAGATTCGAATATGCATGAATTTCGGTGCATACTAACAGCTAATATAAATAGGTAAATAATACTGTATATGTAATAATATACCAATTTTTGTAGGTAGAGGCACACAATAACATTATGGAATCATAGTTAAATCATCAAATGATTGACTAAGTGACTGTTTTATCTAAAAACCTAAGTTATTGATAAATTCGTTCAGATTATAATAATTGACTTTATAAACACAAAGAACAACATCGTTAGCATTCAGCCAGAACATAGGATAAGAAATGTGCTGCGCATATTAAACTTCAATGTAAACTTTAGAATGTCCCAGAAACAGATAGGCTACTGCGTTATTGTGTGAGTACAGTGATAATACTAATAATGTAAGCAGTAATATCGAAATGGCACGTAAAGTGACTTAGAACTGAACGGATTTAATTTTTTACAAGTTTAATCGCTACACACTTCTGCAATCCGCGTGGGTTGCCTCTAAATATGCGCGCGACTATGTACTACAAATCCGATTACCTACGTTATCAACGCTATAAAACTTCTTTACGTAGATGAATGGAAGCCCAACGAAATCGAAATATAACAGAGTGTTTTACGTTGCTCGCCCGTAGTCAGAGTAAACCATGAACGGCGTTGACATTGAAAATAAAATATTTTTAATCGTAAAAAAAATTAAACCTATTTATTATGCACGATCGACACCCAGTTATAACCGAACATCGCTACATGAAAAGACCTGACATGTCGCCGGACTATGGTAAGTATTATAAAATTTGAAAAATAAAAAAGAAAACGCAAAATATTTCAATATTTATTTTTAAATAAAAATAAAATAGGTATTATATTTATCGATACACGACAATAGCTCTGACAGTTGGTATTGCACATTATGCAGATTAATTGCTATTTAAAAATGTTTACGTACTGAACACAAATATACAAATAATTTTCCCAACATAATGAAAGCTTAATAATCCGTGCAACTGAAAAGCATTTTAAAAAATTGGCAGAGGCAGTGCGTGCATAATTAAAACCTCTTAATTTGAACATCGAGCCCAATTTATTTTAAAATAACGATGTCAATAGTCCTATTAATATATTTTTTTTTATTTGTCAACAGGAATAATGACACTCAGCCGCGGCCCGTGTGACCTCGACAACATGAGTCTGTTCCAAGACCTCAAACTCAAGAGGCGGAAAGTTGACTCCCGATGTAGTAGTGATGGTAAGTAATCTCAAACAAAAATATGTGTTTCGTTGATGATTTTGGTTTTAATCTGTAAGTTAGCTTACATATAGCTTATTCTCTAGCTAACAAAATATTCATGAGGAAAGTTACAATAATTTACCTTCATATATATGCAAAAACAACATATATTATCTTCGTATTGTGTTGATACTATTGTTTGAATAATGTTTTATTTATAAAGTCAATATTATCGAAAATTGTTAAAAAGAATATTTGGTCACTGAATTTCTTTCAATTTTTACTTTAGTAAAACTTCTGGTAATCCGGTTCAAATTCCGGTCCGTACAGAAAGAAATAAGGAACTTTTTTTTATCAGTTTATAAAATTATTATATTTTACTAAATTAGCAATACAAATAAAATCTGATTTTATCATAAACTCTCGAAGAGTAAAGGCATAAAAAAATAAGTATAATCAATGACACAATCCCTTCACCAAACAATATTATCAATGTCAACTAATTTTTTTTCAGTAGTATCATTTCTTCATTATTTGTCTATTGTCGATATTGTATGTATCATAAAGGAACACCCTAGACTTCCAAAAATCGCGCATATTTTTCTAAATACCATAAAACTTTAAATGTAACGAAAATGTCCTGTTATTATAAAAATGTACACTAGAAAAGGAAAGGTAGGTAGTAGACTATGCTCGCTACATTTGTTATTCGTGTCGAGATGTCATCCATACTTGTCACGCTGATCACGGATTGCTATCACTTTCAACTGCAGTTACAAACTGCTTTTGGTACTTGTAATTTCATTTTCATTTAAATTTGGCCCTCACTTAAGCGACGACTAAGTAGTATAAATATGTACAACTAATACGCATATTGTTTTTGAATTCAAAGTACTTACCTAAAGTATCTCACTTGTGTTTAATATTATATGGTTTGAAGGGCAACCTTTTAAATTTATAACTTTTCTCTTTTCAAATTTATGTTAAAAATAATAACTTCAGACATCTCACACACGGCCGTGTGATCCCAAACTAAGCAGAGCTTGTACTATGGTAATCAGACTGCTGATAAACTTACTTATATTATGTATAGAATATCGAACATCGTGGTTCTAGTTGCAGAATAAAATTATAATCTAAAATATAAGTAAGCTTATAAAATTTAAACTTTTAAATGTCTTTGAGAAAACTTAAGAACAAAACTAAACTTAATCCAAATTTTTCGTTAACCCCTAAACGTAAATATATGGATAACGAATAAGGTTCGTAGCACATCTTAAACTCCACTAAATCAAAGTAAATAAACAATACAAAAATATCAGACCCAAAAGAAAATCAAGTATAAAACAAATCTAATAAATATACATAAAGTTACACAACAAGATATTCGTAAAAAAAATTGTGTTTGATAATGATCGTCACTGAAAGTTAAATAACAGTTGTACATAACAGGCCGTGAGAGAGTCTCAACTGGTTCCGAGAAATTATACTTTCACTTACAAAAAACCTTCCAAAACAGATCCGGTTCAACGTATTGCAGTCGCCTCGAATAGCAACAATAATCTTTGTAATCTCTCATTTAGAAACATTAACATAACAGAAACCAGAACAATTATCATTTATTTATAGTGTTTAAGTGTAAGTAGTTGACATCCCAAAAGTTTGCAGGTAGCATTATTGGCAAACTTAAAAATAAAGATTTAATCTGTCGTAAATCCAATATCATACAAACATATCAGCATATATGTAAATAATATAACCGGAACAGCTAATACATGAATATGACATTTTAAGAGTATCAAATGTATTCATTAACCGTTACGTAACAGTGACGTACGAGTGAAGTCACAGTGATGAAGAAAGTTTACGTAAACTCACGAAAGGTGAAAGCAATAAAATAGCGGTGCTGTAATTATTGCTATTGTGGGCTCATGAATAATATATGAGAGAAAGATGCATTCACTATCATAAAACGTAACGCTTTGCCTGAGGCCTTAACGATGAAGATGATTGAAATGCTGGTGTTGGTGTTTTTTGTTGGTGATTATTTGGAAGTGCCAAATAATTAACACCAACACCAGCTAGAAAAAAAAATCAATTGTACTCGCCCCTTTTATTAAACAAATAAATAGAAAATATCATCATTCATCGCCTATTTCAGTTATCGTAAGAAATCATTAGGATAATTTTAGCTATGATGACAATGGTATTAAGATTTATTGCTAATTTCTAATACATAACATTAATCAATTTGCGCTTATAAGAAATCATATTATCTCGTGGATAACAATGAATGTTCACACTACTGCAAAGCCGTAAGATACGAGAGAGAACTAAAATAATTATTCAAAGTGTGAGACACTATCATGTTGATTAAATTTCGTATTATTTCCTGTAATAAAGTTATCTAAATATATTTTACAGATTTATAATGTGTAAAATGATAAAACTTAATCAATCATATCAGTGTCGCGGTCTACAGCTAAAGTTAAAAGAATAATATTATAATATAACTACCATGGCGGAAGGCAAAAGATATATCACTTATAACATGCTTAGGATTATATATATATATATATATATATATATATATATATAAATATTATGTAGCTGTCATGCGTCCAATTTTGCCATCACTAATACGAACCTTGATTTCGATGACACCTGTTATCCTGATATATGCATTTATGTGTTGTAGTTAGTACAGGTCGACACATAAACATTGGGTACGTAAAACATGTTTTAAAAATCGAATGTGCCTGTCCAGAAATAGACGACTACTATTCTTGTACGTTATCGCTAAGATAGTCGCATATAAATCTGTATAACGGTTCGCAGAAAGTGTTAACGTGGGGTGTGACCAGTACTTGTGACGTAGGGAGTATTCGAGACGTCAAAGTGACGCGCCTCTACGCAACGTGACATGACACTTCGTGTTCAATAACCAGATAATAGCGATTTGTTACATACGTTTAATTATGTACTTATTCTAATTTTTAATTACTTCTTTGATTTGTGACAGATTGTTATCAATAATGTTTCTAGTGCGCTGTATAACTCTGTTACAATTTTTCAAAAGAAGAAAGAAATAAATCCACTACATCGCGCTTAATCATTCCAATCACAATTACTTCAATATTTTCTTTTAATTTTCTATTTTTATTTATTTATGTTTTAAAATATAAATTAACAAATTTAAATTTGAAAAGAATAACAAAGCATAATCGATCTGTTTTTATGAAGTAGGAAATTATATATAACTGCCATCTCTCTCTTCTTTTCCCTGATCAATTTATTTATTCATCATAGTACAGCCATAGTAAGCTATATTTAAAAAAAAACATATGGCTGACCTATACCCAGAGGGAAGCATGATACACAACTAGTATAAATTATTGAAATAACGTTATAAAAATAATGTATCACGTAAACAAAACATTTTTATTTTAAACTTGGATAAATATACGTTCACTATAATAAATATTACATAATACAATTTCAAGTCGAAGCGATGTACTGCTCATTCAACCATGTTTATATATATTGCATACATATAAATAAATATATAGTATGATAAGCATTGCGATAAGAAAAGCCGTGTGTAAACAAATTACTATCAAATCTGACTGGAATATTCAAACACAATATATCGTGTCGTCACACATTATCCCTTGCATGGCAATATGACATACAATAACTGGCAGTAACACCTATAGGACTCTGAAACTTGGTTATGGATAATTCAATAGGTAAGCTAGGTAGTAGTAGGCTAGGTAGTACTGATGGTAGACTATGTGGAGGAGTAAACTCTGAAACTCCGAAATTATTCAACACCATATGTCACCTGAGTTCAAAAATAAAAACAAAAACAACAACAAAATTCCAACCAGTAAAAAGCAATCGGGCTGTAAGAGCATGGAACAAATTTCCAGCAGATATAGTCTCGGCTCAAAATACAAACATATTTAAAAATAAACTAGTCAAATACCTTCAACAGCAAAAGACCAGTTAGTAGGTATTAAGCAGGATACAGGTTGCTTCAATTGCCTGCCAGTTTATTAAATAAAGAGAATAATAATAATAATAAGTTCACTTTTGTGTACTTAGCATTCCAATTAACTCTACTGGGTATAGTTTTTCTCGAGATATTACGTTCAGAACATATTAAAAATTATCGTTATTATTATATGGATCCCATCGTTTGGACAACGATCTTTCTTGGTGTTAATTTTACATTGAATTGGCAAACGTCGTAGTGATATTACATTTTCAATAAAATCACGTGAGACGGGCAAAAAGCTCTTGTTATTTTTTGTAATTTTTTTTTATTCCATTCCATTTATACCTCGTATATTACAATAAAAATTATTAAATTATATTGCATTATTATTATTATTTATTCAGTTATTGTGTTCTTTTTTAAAAGACTCTTAAATGTAAATAAATTGGGGATTTTAGCGCATAAGTACTAATTGACAATATATGGCAAGTGATAATGGAGAATGTGAACATGTTCGTTTAATCTATTGAAACTTCGTAACCGTGTAGCTCTATTGCTTAGATATATATTTGTTGTTGTTTCTTTCAAATCAAGCAAGTAGTTGGGATATTATAACACTCACAATTTTCACTTTTTCAAACCCACGTGTGATGTCACTTTACAACGCAAGCCGCTCTCATTGTAATATTTCACTCATTAATTGTTAACGAATATTCCCTATGTTGAATCACAATATCGTTTCCAGTTTCATGGCATCAATATTTTAACCCATTTTTGACTAAACGTTCATTCATACACGCAAGCTAAGAGTGGGTGCACGCTCTTAGAGACCGTTGGAACGTGACGTCACAGCAGCGGGCATCGTACACCTTACTAAAAAATATAATATCTGCGAAAGTATACAACGTAAAACTATTTAACACTATTTTTGGGCTTTCAAGTAACAATCTAAAATTAATATTCGCCATTGAGCGGCTGCAGTAGGCGCCCTGGCACGTGGCGTCGCGGTGCCTATTCGTTGTCAAGGGAGGAGCCGTGGTAGGGGTTGACCTACTTTCCCGCGTGTCAATGACCGCAAGCGACCTTCGAGTCTGCAGCGACTGAATAAACGATCACGTTCATCCGCCCCGAAATAAAAAGTTGCAGCCTGTGTAACCTTTATGTGTATTGTTGTCCGACGGAAGAGGCTTTCGATAATCTCAGATCAAAGCCGATAAGTGTACATAACCGTGAGTTTAGCTTCTAAAACAATAATAAACACTAACTGTCTATAACTGCGAATAACATAGAGGAAAATATGCTATTTGCATTATAACCATAAACTAGCAGTACCTAAACTACCAATCCGAAACGGGTCGTTTATCTAGGTATATGTATGAGTCTACCTAGAACCTCTAGAGGCGTATATTGCATCACGCGGCTAGAAAGATCGGTCCCCACCAATGATGTGGCAAAGGACGCAAAGTGAAATAGAGATCGTCCTCGAAGCGAGAGCGGTGCACGCGTTGCACTAGTCATTGTGCGGTTGCACTTCGCACGCACGGCTGTCGAGTGACCTAATAGCGGCTGGAGGGAGGGACCGGGAAGCGCTGCGCGGGGAGCGGGGCGCGGCTGCCGCGAGTGCGGTAGGTCGGGCTCACTGCGCGCGCCCGCTTGGCGTCGCGCCGCCGACAGTGGAAAACTTTCTTCGCGACTTTTCCTCGTGTAAACAAAACCGCGCAAAAATTGCTCCCACGCGAATGTGCGACCCTGCTCAATGAATTTAACAATTACTATATTACCGAATTGCACACAAAATTCAATTAACCACATTTTTTTAAATGGGTCTATACATCTTGGTGACAATCATGTGATATTATAAAAGCCCTAATTCAAATTCAACGAACGTTTGACGTGTTTGCAATGTAAGGCAGGTCACGTGAAAGGGTAAAGACTTCGCCTATGGATTTAGTAATAAAAAGTCGGTAAAGTTTAGTATTTAATAAGTAATAATCTTTTAAAATAAAATAAGAAATGGGTTATCTCGTCCGTCTGGATTAAAAAAAACTAAACTTACGTAGAAATAGAATTATTAGTGAACTGTTTGTATGTATTATAGTGATTTAAGCCCTCGTAAATGTGATTTATTTATTAAAAATATCACTTTGTACACTACAGCTGTAATAAAACATATACCCAGCCATATTGTCTTTGCGTGTTTCACAACAACAAATTTCGGGAATGTGCATATTTATAAAGTAATTTTAGTTACCCTAAAATGTGTTATATGATAGTGATATAACAATAATACGCGTTATTCTTATGTGACGTAGAGCCCTTTGTGATGTGTAGGTGTGTGGTGTGTTTGAGCGGTGCGGTGCGCAAGCGCAACGCTTCCGGGCGCCGCATCTGCGCCAGCGGCGCTTTCACTTTCTCCTCGCACTTCGCGGTGCATCTCGTGCTCGCGCCGATACCGACACCTTCACGCCGCGACCCGCAGACACGCTTCCCACATTTTCCGCATCAATTCGCATAGTTACATAAAAAAGAAATTTCTAAATCAATTCATAAGATTCATTCATCGGTTGCAACTGACCTAAATGTTTTATTTTTATGAACATACTTTTTTTCTTTTAAAAAAATGTCCAAAAACTGCATCCATAAATATAATAGATTAATACGTTGCCGGGGTGGCGCGGTTGCAGCGGCACTCACATCGTGACGCAACCGACTCGCTAATCTAGTTGGCGGCGTCGGGAAGTGCAGTGTCGCGTCCCTGCGTCGCACCCCGCGCGCTCTAACTACGATCACGCCGCGCGGTCGTTGACATCTCACCTAGTTTCTACATTTGTCGCTTCTGAAAAGTCTATGGTGTTCTTTTTTATTGCATCGAAACAAGAGGTTTTCCGTCGCTAACGTTCTTAACCGTGACCGTTCTTCGTGTTCTCGCAGGCGAGTCGGCCGCCGATACCAGCACGTCGTCGCCGGACCCAGGCCCGCTGTCGCCGCGCATGGCCGATGCAGGGTGCAACACGCCGCCGCACCCGCCGCCCGTGTTCGACGGCGGCGGCTCTCTGTCGCCATCGCCAGCTTGCCATCCAACCGTCATCCGCTCCGCACCGCCCCATTCCGTTATCAAGTTTGAGGGAACACCGTCATCTGTGAAGGCAGAAAGCTCACCAGCCTGTGGCAAACCTGATACGACGCCACCCTCACAGGTGTCATCTGTAAAGCTAGAGGGTACTCAAGAACCAACCCACCACTATAGGCCACGTGCTCATGCTCCGCCACCACCAGGTTCCCACGCCTCATCGGCGCCGGGTCCCTGGCCACCTGCCGCCTGTATTAACGGTGTTAAACCAGAACTTATAGGCGGACACTTCCCACCGCAACAACTAGAACCAAAACCTGGCACACGGGGATCTGCACAATGGCGAGGTACTCCGGCTGTCATCATGGGAGAATCGGGTGGAGTTCGAACGATGTTTTGGACATTACCTGCACCCACGCCTAGTGGTGAACCGGCAGCTAGCGCTTCACACACGCCAACACCACCTACTCCGGACCCTACAACGTGTAGTGAAGAGTCAGCTGCACGATTATTGCTTAACTTAGGAGAATTGAGGCGGCCTCGAGGACCTCCTCTAAACATGGAGTTGCTTTGGGCGGGAGATGTTTCGCAATTACCAGCACACCAACAGCTCACGGCACTTAATTTAAGCGCAGCAGCAGGAAACGTTGCTGGAGCGTCGCAGATGGCGGGAGCCAGCGCACTGGCATTACCTAGGCCAGAACTTCGCGCATATGCACCTGAAGCTGAACGTGACGAAGATGAACAACCCATGATCTGTATGATATGTGAAGATAAAGCCACGGGACTACACTATGGCATTATCACGTGCGAAGGTTGTAAAGGTTTCTTTAAGAGAACTGTACAAAATCGGCGCGTTTACACATGTGTCGCTGATGGTGGCTGTGAAATAACAAAAGCGCAAAGGAATAGATGCCAATATTGCCGATTTAAGAAATGTATCGAACAGGGGATGGTATTACAAGGTGAGTGTCTTAACTTTCTTTATTACTCTCTAGTATCACTCTTTAGTAGTATAGATCTTTATTATGACTCTCAAATGGTGCAGAGATTGCTCCGAATGTAAGCAACAAGTCAAAAACTTATGTTAGCAAGGGTTTGTATAAATCCGATTGTATGATCTTGAAGCTCGCTTTAACATTAATCTTTATTATTTCATAGTTGTCAATAACTCAAATTGTAATTCTTTTAATATAGCCGTACGAGAAGATCGGATGCCAGGAGGGAGAAATAGTGGAGCCGTCTATAACTTATATAAGGTTAAGTATAGAAAACACAAGAAACCGAACAAGGCTGCTACAGCAACAAGTCGAGCGTCACCACCAGAGAAACCCAAGGACCCTTTACCACCCATCCCTCAACATATTGTTAACGGCACTATTCTTAAGACTGCACTTACCAATCCCAGCGAAGTAAGTATATTAAAGAAATTAAGCCATGGACACTATATATACATCTAGGCAATTTATTAACGCTATTTTAACCTTTCAGGTAGTCCATTTAAGAGCGCGGTTAGAAAGCGCCGTATCATCATCGCGAGATCGTGCTGTACCTCTAGAAAGAGCGCTGCACATGATCCAAGCGTTGATAGACTGCGACGCCATGGAAGATATTGCAACAGTGCGACATCTACCAGACCTTCTTCATGACACCTCAGAAATTGGGGACAAATTATGTAAAATTGGAGACTCGATTGTGCACAAAATGGTTGCTTGGACGAAAAAATTACCTTTTATTATGGAAATACCAATGGAAATACATTCCAAGCTATTGATGGAGAAATGGCACGAGATCTCAGTGTTGACAACTGCTGCTTACCAGGCGATGCACGGGAAGCACTCGCACTCGCGTCCATCGTCGGACCATGAACAAGACTTTATGCAAGAGGTGAGTTTGAACTGTAATTAAATAAATAACAAAAACAAGTGAAAACGTTACGACATCTCAACAAATGTAAATAATAAAGGGTTATTTCCACCCAATTTGACTAACGAGCCCTAGATGTGATGAATACGCTCCAAGTCCCGAGCTGCAAATACTTCCGCCACATGCGGCTGAGTGCAGTTACGTGATCTGCATCGCTTGCGCAACTCACAGTAGAAAGTCGCCGGCGCAGACTAGCTGCACTCGGACGTACGCTCACAGACAAACACATAACCACCTCTGTTAGACGGTTTCTTGCAAATTAATGTTATCTATATTGTCTCTTTGATGGGTTTGTAACTATTATGTTACTATTTTTGTCACAGCATATTTAATAAATATTAGATACCATATTGCTAAATCGATTTCTTTTTAAGTTATTTTTCTTTGTATATTTGTAGATGCTTTGCTTTTATATTTCTGTTAACATTTTCAAACGCCTGACTACTAAATAGATAAATTGACTTGATGAGGACCTGTGTGTGTGTCCCTGTCAAGTCATGTCAATTTAACAACAGTAGGGCAAAGCAATATTTAGTTGCACTTATCACAGAATTAAACACATGTCAACCTTACATGCGTCAACATTTCTGGTGTAAACTAGCAGTAACTAGGCACAGTAAGAACATCTATTGTTAAGTTTTTATTTTAAAAAGTTAAGGACAAAACTTTACTTAAACTAGAGTTCTCTAACGGGAAGATAAGTGTTTGAAACAGATGGATGAAAACATAACTTTGATTTGTGAACATTGCAACGTGCAGGTGCGCGACCTGCACGTTGCACATGTTACCTAAACTCTGGTGCCGTAATAACGGTACTTATACAGAAAGTATTTTTCATTGTCTAGAGCACTTCCTTCTTATTTATTATACATGCGAAATTACGTAAACATTATGTTCGATGTTTATTAGTTTTTAATATACCTACACTTTTCTCAACTTGACGATACGTAATGCAGATCAGGCGATATATAACTGTGATGTTATTTCTATTGAATAATAACCTTCACAAAACGTGTAAATTACATATAAAAGTTTTCTTGTTATACCTCATAAAAGTCACACAAGTAACACATTTTCCGTAGATTACTAAAAGGTTAAGATCTGAAAACAATTGTCGAAATTCATATGTTTATGATAACACAAGTTTACACTAAGTTTTTATCTTGGAATATTAATTTATTACAAAAGATATTTGAAAAAATAACAACTGAATTCCTAGTAAATTAACCATACCCTTTTTATTTTGGCAGGTAAACGCAAACCTGCGGACTCTGCAGAATTGTTTGACATCGTTGATGGGCAGGCCCATCACGTTGGAACAACTGCGACTGGACGTTGGCCTCGTTGTGGAGAAGATGACGCAGATTACCTGTGTCTTCCGCCGTATACAGCTGAGGATGGAAGAGTACGTCTGTCTCAAAGTCTACATACTACTGAACCAGGGTAAGCTTACTTTGTAAAATGAACAGGGCTGTCGGTTTTAACAATCTGCTCTTTCTTATACAATTTAGTCCAAAAAAAACTTTGATATTAATGTCTCGGTGCTGGACATGCAGTAACATGGTACTTTGATGTACATGTTTAGGATATTTTATACTACAACGGTTATCTTTTATCAAAGGCAAGCTTGTTCTTTACATGGAAATCCTATAGTATCACTGTTGGTATATATTCTGGATTTTTAATATATGTATAATATGTATATTATATTATTGGTTATTATAGTTACTTAGGTATAACATAACATAGCTAATGGAGAATGTAACACTAAAGCCTTATCCACTTTTTAATCTCAAGATATAAATGGATCATATAAACAAAACGGTTTCAAGACTTTAGATAATGTCTTCAATATTAAAAATTGTTAAAAAAACAATTTCATTAGCTATAGTTTCTGAAGTATAATAAAAAAAAATGAATATTGCTCTGTCGTTTATTCGTAATAATAACAATAATAAGAGGCTCGACCAACACCTCTAGACGCTCACCTTAAGTAGCTGGATGAATGGCCTGATGCAGAAGGCAGTCCGGTTCTCGATACGGCACGTTCCTTCCTGCTCACAGAAGCTTCCTGTCTCTGGAGCCCTAACTACCAGTTGGTCCCTATACCCGATGCCGGAATATTTAAAAAATGTAATTTATAATGTTTGTTAAGTTAAATAACAAGAGGAATAACAATAATTTCAGACATCCCACACACGTTATGAATGTAAATATACTCTATATCGGTAATTTCCGGATTAAATTAATATGCAAACATTAGTTTGACGTCAAATTATATCGGAGTGGATATCTTTTATTTTTAATTGTGTTAATTGGTAAGTGGATAACCTTTCGCCGCATTGCAAACTAAAAGGTCATTCGTTATTTAGGCTATGTAA
Organism: Tyria jacobaeae; assembly: GCA_947561695.1. Classification (NCBI taxonomy): domain Eukaryota; kingdom Metazoa; phylum Arthropoda; class Insecta; order Lepidoptera; family Erebidae; genus Tyria; species Tyria jacobaeae. The sequence goes on along the minus strand of OX387208.1, from coordinate 7,446,326 downwards.
ATAGTATAAATGAAAACGCTTCCTTCTTTTCGCTATAGATGTCATACAACATTTTTTTAATATGAATTAATGATAAATGGCAAAACGTTAAAAGGAAGGGTTTTAAAGCCTTACCTATTCCAAGCAAAGACAACGTCCTGTACAGCCAAATGCATGAGTTCACATTGAAATGTCACTTCGTTTTAATCCAGTTACTGAGGGTGCACCGGCAAACCATTCATGTAGGTCAGTTTTGTTACGTAAGCTATGCATCCTACTAGAGACTTGTTATATTATATTGGTATGACTCATTTCCACTTAATATAATTTAAAAGTGGGAACGTTTTCTTTTATCTATTTACTTATTTAATCAACTTTACACTAATTATACCTAATATGTAGATTTATGAAATTCAAGTTTTGAAGAAAAGTTCGATCTTCGAATCGATCGAAGTTTTTAACATCGTACATTACTTTCGTCCAACTTTCAGTTCATCTAATAATGGTATAAATAAAAGTTAATAACAGCTTCAATTAATAATAATACTTTCTAATGTCATCTTCGAAAGTTTAAAAAATCTAACGGGCGATGTTATCAGACAACTAATGGACACAACACGGACAGTGACAAAACAATAAAAATCACAAGTGAAACACAATGGTGCGTTGTAAAGTGTTCGTTTATATTATTATGATTTATGTTACATGTAACCTACTTACGTCGAGTTGAGAGCGAGACACCGATTAGGAGTAACTTCGGGACGTTGATAACAATTTCACTTTGAATTAAGCTGATACTCCTACATGAAAGTCCTAAAATATATTTACAAACAACATGGTATGTTTCAACCAGTATATTGTTTTAATTTCCATTCGGTATCAAAAGATATGCGATGTTGTTCCTATAGCAAAAAACCTTTGAAAACAAAGTGACGGTAAACAATTTTATTATGTAGTTACACCGAATGTATTTCTCAATATTGATTTGCGCCATACACAAAAAAAAAAATATCTGATATTATTGAGACGTTAGGCTGAAGGCTGGAGTCGATCACTTCCTGTTCGTCTAGTGATTCGTCGTGTTCGATTCCCAGTCTGGGTGTTCTTTGTGTGTGTGAAAACTTTCGGCTGTATATACTTGCACATAATATTTTACCATCACCGTGGTATTAGGTCCTAGTGCGTGGCATATGTAGGGAAACTGTGACATCCTGTGTTATCGCGTCTAACTAGGTCGCAGTACGCTCTAGCGCCGTGTTTGAAAATTATTTTCACCGCGCATGCGTGTTAAACGTCAGTACGACCGCTGTTTATCAAACTATGAAAGTACTCAGAGAATGTTTAGCTGCGCTCCGAAATGTTGCACGTCGGTTGTATAAATTAAACTTATGATATTACTAAACACTTACACTGGTTTCCGTGAAGGTGTTAAGTCAATAGTTTTATAGTTTCATCTATAACCATCTTAAGTTATGACAAGTCCTAACTAAGTTATTAGGCCATCAAGGTATCTAAGCAGGTCTCCATGCTATTAAACCTGGCGGTCGCTTTAACTAACTAGCCTACCAGAACCAAAACCAAAGATCGTTTTTTGCTGCAACGGTTATTATTTCTTGTTTAGCTATCTATTCCTCTTTTGAGGGTATTTTCTTTATACTTGCCGAGTTTACGTAAACTCGTACAAAGTAGAACAGTATTTATAAGTGGAGTGATTCGCATTCAATATTTTAACACGTTGTAAGGTACGTTACTATGTCTGTATGTAATAATAATAACATACATATATGTACCATATAATACAATATATGTAATATAGAACATAATAACATCATAAAGCGTTGGAGTTTTCCTTTTCTTTGTTGAAACGAACTTGTTTCTGGAAGTACCGGTTACTTCGAATACAAGAATGAGTTCGATATAGTAAGTATTTAGAAAAACACACCTACAATCCTCAGAAGCGGATCAGTGAAACTGCGAGGATCTGCTAGACTGTTATGTACTATTTTTAATGTTTAAACTTTTTGTCAAAACTTACTATTATCTTTAATATTTATAAATGTGGTCATTACTTTGAGTCCGTGAATTGCGTTCTTGAGAGTTAATAAGACGCCTGCACTGTAGGTACGTGTACACGGTAAAATTCGTTTATTTACTAATTGTTAATGAAGCGAGCTATTAAAACAGAATTGGATTTGAATTGATATTGTTGATAACCTACTTAAGAATTGATTGAATTGTAGTCCCGTTTATTGAGTCAATATTCATAAGGTAAGTGCTCTACTATAAGAAGTAACGTACAGTTTTTTCCCTCCATTTACTTGTTTTCTCGGGATAATAATTATACGTTTTATAATTGATACGTAAAAAGTTATAAAAGGGTGTCCTTAAAATGTTATAGTCATATGTTATAAATATATACAAATAAATGAGTTTAGTTGCATACGTTTAACACTAACCAATTTATAACTTATATTATATGACGTACAAATCAAATTAAATCAAAACAAATTATTTGAACTGCATGTGTTGTAAAGGTGTGAGTGTAATGTGTAATTCCATTGCTTTATGGACCCTGCAGGGCACGGCACCTTACAAGAGAGGAGGAAGCTGTATATCATATTATTTATTATAATAACATTCCATGAAAATGACTATTAATGGACTTGTTATTTATAATTTTTATAAATTATGTTTATATTTATTCATGAATATATTCATATAATTATTGGTCAAATTTAGTTACAAATAACAATTTTAAATTATCCCTTCTTTTATTTAAGCTATGAAAATACGAGGAGATAACAGGAGGAATATAACATAAAAATCTTTATTTAATAAGATAACTCACTACTTATTCTGTAAAATAAAACGTTCCGATTTTCCATACTTATATCTTTGTGTACCAGCTACATACTCGTACCATAAAACATGTGCAGTCCACGGTGAAATGGAAAGCGTTTGCGCAACCGCATCGTTGGCGACCATTGCCTGCATGCGTCTGTGTGTGTAGCGCTTGTTAGATACTAGTTTTGTGTATTGCGCAAAGCACTATTGAGTAATACGATAATGGTCTCAATTTATTTTGGCACGTTACTAAAATTCAATATTGAGGGTGTGATATGATCACACCCTCAATATCGAAACAAATTTAAAATAATTTATTTTACTTTATTTCTAGCAGGTTTAATACAAAATACTTAATTACACATTAACATGCGATAAGTGCACTCATTAACTGTATATCAAATTGAATCAAATGATAGGTCGTTAACCCGTGTAGAATTAAAGCTGTCACGTTGTATTCAAAGCATATTGCGTACAATAATGTAGAGTTGGTTACGTCATCTAAAACGGGACAGCATTTCACTCTCGAAGCGGAAAGCGCGACGCGGAAGGTGAACTTTCTCTTTTGCTGAGCACAACGTGCATTGAAAAAAGCGCAAGCGCAGATTATAGAGTGAACCAGTACCATAGTCTCGAGCGTACAGATTTACGTAACCTACTACTGCATATGCGCAATGTAGGAATGCATACTGAGAGACTGATATTGTCTGATGAAAACATAGACTTATATCAAGCTTCCTAAATGTAAATGCTTCATATCTAGCGCAATCAGCATACATTAATAATAGTAACAAATCATTCTCTTCAATGTTACATATTAAACACTTTTATAAGATACTATTCAGCGAAAATAAACAAACATCAATTAAATTGTAGCCAGTTGCAATAACAGCGCACACGAAACAGTCGTGCGTACAATATCATGGAAAATTGCCCGTGAGCGAGCGAGACAGCAACAATGAGTGAGGACGCGAGTGAGCTCAAGCGGAGGTCAACGGCTAGCCGCGGTCGTTGCCCTGCTATCGGAGTGACCTACTGAGCAAGTGACGTCAGCACCGCACCGCCGCTTCACGCGCGCCTTGTCATTGGTTCACCGCTACCGAGTAACGCCATCTATATGCGAGTAGAATAACTTCAAGTATTCGACATTGCATTATAGTAGGAAATATTTTATCGATCGATACTATGCAATGCCATTCGCTTGACTACTAAGACATGTTGAATGTTGAATAATTTTGTACGTAATACTTAGGAAATTGCTTCGTACCGATTCTCGGTTTCTAATGTTTTTTTTTTAATAATTTTTGTATTTTTTTTGTTTCAGAAGTTGAACTGGAGGGTATTCAGGACCGTTACGTACAAGTGCTGCGCAGTTATTTGGAACACGCTGCTCCACATCATCCTGGCAGATTACAAGAACTATTCGCGAGGATACCTGAGGTGATAAACGGTTTTATAGCTGATGTAAAATACCAATAAATACAAATCAAAGCTTACAGTGAAAAATTACACGGGCACGAGCCCATTGCGAAGGGATAACATTCGAGATTTATCACCATTCCAGCTGCAATGTAAAACATACCTGTCACAGGAGAAAGTCCCGCTCCTTTAGAAAGCGTTTGATTGCATCATACTGAGCACGTTTTCACTTTGCAGATCCAAGCTGCAGCGAACCTGTTGCTGGAGAGCAAAATGTTCTACGTACCTTTCGTATTGAATTCGGCAGAGATCAGATAGTATATGGCCCAGCAGGGCGTCTAGTTCTCGATGTACGAGCGGCTGACCCCTCGCCCGCGCCCCTGCCGCCCCCTCGTCTTATGATCGCCGTGGCACCACCATGTGTTCAAGAGTTCTCAGCAGAGACCGCGAGCGCCACCACCGTGACGCCGCAGCACAAGAGTTCGTACAAATGTTCCTACATGACGAAGTCGGCAGTGTTCGGACTTGCTCGGACGAAACGAACTTATCAATCGTCTCTAGTGCGTTCAGTGTACGTCAGACAGGACAGTGTGGTACTTTTCACTTTGTTGAGTCGTTGAGTGTATTGGTTTATTGTTTAGTAGAGGAATTAAAACGTCCCAATTGACAGACTGATTTATTATTAAATAGTTATTACGTAAGGTACCAGGGACTTGGATGCGTGTTTTATACGTGGTAGTGTATACCGCATAGTGTTATAGAATAAAATATATATTATGTTACTATTTAAATATGTCAGTCGGAGAATCGCATAATATATTATTTGTGTAAATATAGGTTAACTTTACAATATAAATAGTTAAGACATGTTGTTTTAGACAGAATTGTTTCTTGTAAATGGAATATTGCTGTTTTAGGTTGCATTTTGTATCGTCTAGGATTAACGAGTAGGCTAATAACTGGGTGTGTACTATTGACAATTTCTATTTAATTTTATATGACTTGTTCGTACGTAGAGTAAGTAGTTCTAAGTACCTACTCTCAGTGTTTACCAAGACTGCTTGTATACAACTGTACTGTTTATACACTAACATTACCGGCGCGGTGGCTCGCGCCATCTTATAGTCACAACTTATGCATTTTTATTGAGAATATTTCGCATAACACTTGTGCATGTTTCGTTCTGAACGTTTAACTCCTTAGACTCTGGTCTAACTAGATGTAAGGGGGGCGGTGCTCCAGCGCAGACGCCACTGACGTCACACGCGGCGCTTGCGTACCGCCGCCGTCAGCGCACTCTCGAGTCTCGATGCATTTCAAAACTGACAACGTTATCAACATATATTATGTACGTAGGTGCTTCGGATATTTATTGATCTTATACTTTGCTTCCTTTAATGTGTTCAAATATAAATGTGCTCAATGTACCGTGATTTTGTTCGGTTAATTAAAATAGTCGTTTGTTACATTTCATGCTTTATCACTTATATATATCATTTGTTTAGCAAAATAATAAAGCTGTATTATATTGTGTTATTGCGTTCCTTCTCGATTGCATGACATATTTCGCCACACACTATGTATTTTTTTTAAACCCAACAGTACATAAAATAATCAGGATACATGCATGCATCGCAAACTTAGTCAATCGTTCTCTTGATGTTACTTTAAACATTGGCCCTCTAGTATTCCTGTCAACTGAAGCCATAAAAGTCCGCCTTATCTACAGCGCAACTAACTGCCATAAAGCTCATGTACATAATAACAATGACAGTTATCACGGCACTAAACCTTTTCCTTATCTGATCAAAACAAAAATCAGGCAACTATCAATACACTTATAATAATTTAAAATAGTAATATAAAGGATTTACCTAAAAGACTATAGTGATCTTACACTCTCAGGAATCACTGCCTTTCGTTTTCTTACAATTTATTCGCCGTTATTGTTGTATTTAACACTCGTATTAATCGTTAATGTTAAAATTTGTAAAAAACGTTCCATCAACGGTGAACAGTTACCATTAGCTTTAGGGGCAATGTATGCCTTTTAAATTAAGTAATTGCAACCAAAAAGTTCGTTCTAAGGACTTAGGTTCTAGTTGATTAGATTTTTTACGCCTTAGCTTTCTCACGATCGACGTCGGCGTAAACAGCAAATACTAGCCACATACTATCGTATTTTAAATATAAACTATTTAATAACCCAGATCAGTCATGGGCACCAAACATTGGAATTGAAAATCAATAGCAATAATTGACACAAGAATGTTTGGTGGATTTTAAAAGTTTAAGACCGAGGCGTATGCACAGATATTGTTGAAATAAAAAAAACCTTTTTATGTATGCAATTCAATAATTATTTGTTATTTTCATATGCCTATTATAGAAAGAAAGTCCGTTAAATATAGCACATAGATTTCACTATACAATATTTTTTAATCTTATATTATTTATCACTTCCTGCAACGGTTTAAAAACTAGGAAAACTGCATTTAGTTCTGTAGATTGTATGTGGTATCTGCAAATTGTAAACCCGAGAAAAGGGTCACAACCAGCTATTACACATTTCAATAAAGTGTTAATTTTTTGTGTAATGTATATTTTAATGTAACAATCAATATTTTATTTATTCAAGAACTGTGCATATGTCCTTATCTCCCACAACATGAAGTAATGAGTCGACATTATAAACTATTTGTAATATTAGATATTCCTGTTACCTGAATGAGCGACATACGTCCGTTCCTTATCGTGTTACCATTAATTAAGTATTAGCTGTTATAAAATATGTTTGTACATTATAATTAGTTTGAATACAACCAGTTACAATACTGCCATCAAATGCCTAAATAGTTTTCAATTTATTTTGTTATACTACCTACATTTAACTATATTAATGTCGCTGGTAAAATTATTAGTTAATTGTGATAGTAAGCAGTGATAATATAACACAAAGCGCAATGCCAAACGAGCCGAGCGCCGCCTACCCGCGACCGCGCTGTTCGTATTCCTTGCACTTAACTAATTTTCGGTCTCACTACGTGAACCCTACACGACGATTGGGTTACTATATTTATTTATTAATTTTTATCTAACTTAATTATAATTAATTAGTTCATAAAACACCATCAGAGCGACGGTGGTAAATCTAAAGTCTGAGGTAAAGATGCCTTTATAGATTTTTAACATGTAATACGGAAATCGTAAATATTACTAGAATCGTGCATCGTTCTACTTTTAAGTGTGTATGTAAATGATAATGTATGTAAGTAATATTGACACATATTTTGTTAGTATCATAGCGTATTGTTAAGGTGAAACTAACGGCAGTGTATCGAAAAGGATATAGATTTGTAAGAATGTTATTGGCATTGTACAAAGGATAGTATTGTTAGTATAAACGATGAAATTGGCGCATTACTGGCGAGTACCTAATTAGAATAGTACGCGACAGCCCCGAGAGGCTATACATTCAAGTAATATGTAAATACAATTTATGCTTCGACGTGTAAGGTGGCCGCTCGCTTTCGTTGCACCTCTAAATTATTTTGCTGAACTGTGGAATATGGCTTTTTCGCGTCTTCGTCTAATTTACGTATAAACTGGATAGTGTAAATTTTTAAATATCAAAATTGACTGACCGATTCAAAATAAAAATATTAAAATAATTTGCTTGTGCTTCTTACTTTAATTTTAATGAGTTTGCATAAAGTAATAAAGTAAGTGCCGTCAGTCTTGGCAGACCTTTCTCAGCTGCGAGCCTCAAGACGGCCACAACTGACTTGAGACTTGCTTGTGTGAACATACTCCAACATCTAATGCGAGACACCCCTTTCGATCTAAGGGTGCAAGAAACCCCATTATACAGTTTTAAGTGTTTTTTTGTTAAGAAAAAGATGCTGGCATTTAAAATAAGGGTGTCAATTATCAGTACTCAGATTCGCGCACACAAGCTTGTCAGTCGGTTCGTAGATAATACTGCGGAAATATTTTGACTGATATAGTTATGTAATAAACATAATAATGTTAATATACTTATAAGGGTGTAACAAAAACTTAATGCATTTCACAATTTCTTTACAGTCCATAAGAGAATAATTAACTATATCTAAGATATTGTGGCGAAATATTTTCACATTCATAGAAGTAAGGTTTGTTGTGTAAAACAATAGTGTTTCAAGTATTTCGGGTAAAAGAAGGGTTGAACATTTGTGTACATTAGACATTGTCTTCAAATAGCTATGAAGTCGAGTGTAACGCCGTATAAGAGAATATAATATATATTTGGAACCGTTGACGTGTGTTTGTTGTATGTAATTACGTGTCACAGATGGATATTTGAACTCTAAGTACATATAGATATATATTCTACGAGTTATTCTTCATGTTTTAATAAAATATAACTGTAATCATTTTTCGTTACAGTTACATAAACAAACACGTTTCGCTTGTCTTACTAATTTCTATGTTTATAGACAAACTATGTCCACTTTTACAAAATTTGATTATATGGTCGAAGTCACTGGATTGAATGTTCACGCACTGCAAGTGTTCACTTGTTCTGTACTGGAGCTAGTACTAACCGTAGACACTTAGTAGTTGCAACGTTTTATTTATAAGAGTTCAATGTGGTTGAGTGTGCTGATTTCACGTATTTAGTTGGGCTCGCTCAATACCAAGACTTATCGCTTTCAGACCTAGCATATACTTTAAGTATTATCGATATATTAGGGTTCTATGTTTATATGTAGCAAATCACATTTAGCTGATTGCTGTACTGTTCTCGATGGTAAAAAGGCTGTTGTTATAATTCGACCAAGTTAAGATATACCGCGACTGTTAGCAGTATGTACTGAGAAGTTTGTCTACTACTTTTGTCTCGTTGTGTGGTGCGCCGGCATTAGTCATTGAATGTGTACTGGTTTGCCAAGAGAAGTTACCTACAGTTGTTTAGTTAGCGATGCATAACGTGTTTGTACTTTAATTTGTTTTTTAGTTGTACTCTTGGAAATCAATGGTTAATAATTTAAGAAAATAAATTGTATGTGAAATATAGTGATACTTTGATTTTATTTAAGCCTACCTATATATACCTCGACTATAACTCAAATGATAATTCACTTTAACAAAGTAGACAACCGACTTCAATGCGTCTATCATAAAATTTAAGACTAATATGGTTTTCTCATGGATGCCATTGTCACAACTGGACCAAACTCTCATCTAACTACCCTTCAAGAACATTCTTTCCAATAACAAAAGAATCATCGAAATCGGTTGGCGTGATATTGAGTTATTCGTCCATTTGTCGCGCACATGCTTAATGCAAATTTAAGACTTATATGGTTTTCTCATGGATGCCATTGTCAGAACTGGGCCAAATTAAAATGGGACCACACGGGGAGCACCAGCTTTCAAATAAAAAATCGTCGATATCGATTGACGCAGTCGAAAGTTCTGAGGTAACAAAACATAAAAAAGCAGTCGAATTTAAACCCTCCTCCTTAAAAGTCGGTTGAAAATAATAAGCCTAATCAAAGGTTTAAGAAAACTATTAGATATACATATATGATCGATATTCTTTAGAGCATGATCTTGTTAATAATGATAATAAAACCAAAATGATGGTATTCCCGTCAGAAAGAGCTTCCACTGATATGGATCATGGTCAGGTAGTTAAGGCGGTGGGGGGGTTCAAGTACCTTACTCACATATTTACATCGGATATGAGAGACGATGCTGATATCGATCTCATACGTAGACCGCTTTCAGTCGTTGGGCATATAGTAACTAAATTTTTTATTGTCAATGTACTTACAGACTAAGATGCATTTGTTTAGAACGTGAAGTTAGAGTTTTAGCACGTGCCAGTTCTGGACTGTTAATACAATTAGGTCTTTGGGGTGTCAGGTTCAGTATAATAAATTTTTTGGACACCTAATGGATTTAGCATTATATTGCAGTACCTCGGGGATATTTGCAGAAGCAAGACTTTTAATGCCATTGAAAGAAGTCGAAACGCAGTATTAATTGACCGAGTTGGTACGTGAATAAAATGTATAATAAAACTGACAGGCTGAGTAACACCTCGATTACTAGTGCACGATAGGGCCACTCCATGACCTACCGTAAGTGTCATAAAAGGCATTTAACTTAAGGCACTGTTATCTATCAAATATATTATGTATAGTGACGGTCGAGGCAATAACCTTACCCTCTATTATACGTAATAGGGGCAAGGCTATTGCCATCAACAGGAACAAAATTATTATTTAAAAAATTTGGGGGTTCAATAATCTCTGCCTATCCCTTCGGGGATATATTAGGTCGTGGAAAAAGTTTCTTCGTATTTTGTATTAACTTAATTAAATTAAATGCGACAAGTAGTTTTGTCCTGTCTTTGTGTTAACCTAAAGGCGCATTTAGACGGAAAGAGTTTCACATCTTAGAGATACGATTATCGAAAAAATATACAAAATTGATCGTGTCCGTGTAAACAGAATTTCAAAGTAATAATTGTAGTTCGAAATTTTATGCCAGTTGAGTGCAGGCGAGTGTTTTAATTTATATTTTCTTTGCTAAGACAAGAATTAACTATACGTAAAAGTAAAACAAAGATATTGGGTTAAAAAATGAATAGCGGGAAAAAACAGTTTTGAAGCACCAAACACGTTGTGCCTTGAATTATAATTGGAATATGAAGAGACATTCAAAATGATGTTTAAAATTTATATTTTTTCCCGTTTTTAGTTCATTTTGCATTGATGCTATATACATATATATATATAGCATCATTGCAACAAAATCTGCAACAAAATCAATCAACATATATGTATATATGTATATGTATATATACATATGTATATATAGGCTATTGGTCATAACGTGATGTTGCCTGTAGCTTTCCTTGATAAATGGACTAAACAACACTTACAGATTTTTTAATTTGAATCAGTTCTTCCTGAGATTAGCGCGTTCAATGAAACAAACAACTCTTCAGCTTCATAATATAAATAAATAAATTTGCATACATGGAATCATTTTCAATGTCATCTAGCATGCTCGAATTCCACATCTGTACGTCGCTTTCAGTTCTAGAAAATGGTGAATCAGGCATTGGAGTGGTCTCTTTCAAGTTTCTCATTTGAAACTTTAAGTGTTTCATGAATCTCATCTTTAGCAAGTATCATACTTTTCAAACTGAATGTATCATACCGTAAACGCACACATATCCAAATCCTCTCAGTACCCAAAGATGATTTTACATATTCTTTATTGAAAATACTGACTTCACATATTTTGTATTTTGCATTAATATCTTTTGACCAAATTCCTCAACACCCAATTCTCTTGTAAATGCGTATAAAATAGCATTTCTCGAATCACAGTTTTTAGTTTTTAGGCTGCCCCGTCAGGTCGCGCATAATCCAATCCGTGGCCCTTTCATCCGGCGGTTCGGTCTCCGCCATGCCTCACCGTTACATGATGACAGAGTATTTTCAGTCTCAGTTTACACTGTCACGATGACTGTCATGCCTTTTAAGCCCCCTTTCCCACCTCTTATCATGGCAGTACAAAAAAAGAAAAATGGTCCAACAGCGGCATCCTCCTCTCCCACCAACCCGCTTTTTGAGGTGGAGTTCACTAACATACGTGGACTCCATGCAAACCTCAGCGCCATACACCAGCACCTTGAGACGGCTCGGCCGACACATCATATCTCTATTATCCCGGCTACGTGCTAGAGGAGTGCTTCCTCGCGAGGGCTGGGGTATGTCCTTTCGTCAGGGCGGATGTTTGTTGTCGCCGTCTGCACTGCCTAGAAGACGCATCCTTCTCCATCCTTTTGACTCTATGAGCCGGATCTACGTTTGCCTTTATCGGTCCCATTCCGAAGACTCCGAGACAACTCGACTCTTTGACTACATGAGCCACGCAACGGACAAAGTGCAGGAGCAGTTCCCGACCGCCGAACTGGTGTTTTTGGGAGACTTTAACGCCCCCCATGACTTCTGGCTGGGGTCTTCCAGAACGGACCACGCTGGTCGAACTGCCCACGCATTCGCTCTCACGCATGACCTTACCCAACTGGTACTCCAGCCCACCAGAATACCAGACATATCGGGTCAAGCGCCCTCTTAGCTAAACCTTCTGCTGACGAGTCATCCCGTGGGCTCAACGCTGCTTTAAATACAGGGATCTGTCGCAAAGTGCGTCTGCCGTGGCTGACGAAATCACTGTCGGTATGGAGTACTATATCCCCTGCAGTGAAGTCGCCAGCAGAAAGACCCGTCCCTGGTTCAATCGCGAGTGCACCCGTGCTGTCGCTCAAAAGCAGTCAGCCTACCGCGCATGGATCAGGGCCCGCGCTCATTATGACCCAGACGTTGATCGCCTAAAAGCAGCGTTTAACAAAGTCACTAAGGAATGCAAGAGAGCTTACATCAGAGCTGATGCCCAGCAGATTGCACGGTTTGGTCAAGAACTCGTCGCATACCCTACGGGTAGCCGTAAGTTTTGGCGATTGGCCAAAGCCGTGCAGTCCAACTACTGCCAGCCTTCGCTGCCACCGCTGAAGTACCCTGACGGATCACTGGCCCACGAGCCGCAAGAGAAAGCGAAACTGCTTGCTGACCTCTTTGCGGCTAACTCCCGAATCGACGACCGTGGCGCTCACCCGCCCACCATTGCATCTTGCGACTCCGCAATGCGGGATATTCGCATCCGGCAGAGGGATGTCCGTGCGGAGCTTCGGTCACTCGATGTTCGGAAAGCCAGTGGACCCGACGGTATTCCGGCGGTGGTTCTTAAAAACTGTACACCAGATTTGTCTCCTGTACTGACGCGCTTGTATCGCCTGTCCTATTCCTCGGGAATTGTTCCGGAGGCCTGGAGAGAAGCGAACGTCCAACCCATCCCCAAAAAAGGTGACCGCTCCGATCCAGCTAATTACCGTCCTGTAGCCGTCACCTCCATACTCTGTAACGTGCTCGAGCATATAATCAACACCCAATTAATCCGCCACCTAGAGGATCACTTCTTGTTAAATGATCGGCAATGGCAATGTTTAAGGCCGAACCGATCCACGGGTGATCTTCTAGCATACGTCAAACACCTTTGGGGTGAGGCTATGGATAGGCATGGGGAGTCCTTGGCCATCAGCCTCGACATTGCCAAGACCTTCGATAGGGTCTGGCATCGCTCGCTTCTCTAAAAACTTCCTGCATTTGGTCTGCCATCTAAGCTATGCAACTGGGTTGCTGCCTTCCTCCACAAGCGCCTCATTAGGGTTCTATGTGACGGCGCGGCCTCTGACTTCCAGGAGGTTAGCGCTGGTGTACCTCAGGGCTCCGTCCTATCGCCCACACTGTTCCTTCTGCATATCAATGATATGTTGGCTCTTGGCAACATACATTGTTATGTCAGCACAGTACACGGGCGATATTTTGGACATCCTGCTGCCAAGCTAGCAGACGTTGAGGGAAAACGACAGGAGCTTGTTGCTGAGCTCGACCGGGTTCTGAGCCGCATCTCTCAATGGGGTTGTGAGAATCTGGTCGAGTTCAGCGCCAAGAAAACACAGGCGTGCGCGTTTTCAAACAAAAAGTCTCCATTCCTTCCCCTTTCTACTCTTCAGAACACTCAACTGCCACTACAGGATAGGCTTAGTATACTGGGTATGGCCATCTGTCGGGATCTCAATCCGCGTGATTACATCGAGAGCGTCACTAATGCGGCCTCGCGGAAGCTCGGTGTATTGAACAAGGTGAGACGGTTAAATTTCTTTATTTCATAAACTTGCTCAACAAATATTTAAAATCGTCTCATTAATTTTTGGAACGAAGTTCCTTATGGGGCGTTGTGGAGGGGTACCCTAGTCCACAAAGAAGTCCGTAATGTTAAACAAAAAAAGCGTAAGATTTTTATGTAAAATCTGTGTATGATGGCTGTACAGTGTTTAATGTATAGTCTACGTGATAACTGTTATCACTATTGCAGTTTGCTATTATTATTATTATTTAGGAGGGAAATGAGCACCGTCTGTCACTACTGCGACTGCAGTGAGGACTCGGCTCGGCATACGCTTGCGGACTGCCCCGCTTGGGCATCGCAGCTTCGGACCCTCGCTGCAGTCATCGGAGTGGATCTGTCGCTGCTGGCTGTTATACGCTCCATGGCCAGTAGCGACAGGAATTTTACCGCGGTTGCAACCTTCTGCGAAGACGTCATTTCGCAGAAGGAGGCGGCGGAGCGGGCTCGGGAGGATGACCTTCACTCGGACCCAATTCGCCGCCGGCGAAATGGGTCCGAGTGAATAAATGTAAATAGCTGTTTCTTTGTATATTATATTATATATTTTTATAAATCATTGTAAACAAAATAAAGGTGTTAAGATAATTTTGTAAAGTACTTCTCTTGATTTTTATCGATAAAAAATCATAATAAAAAAATGTATATCCGAATAATTATTTTCTTTATACCTAGAATAGAACTTGAAATTAATATTTTTATAATAGGGAATCCTATATGGTGTCCCACGACACCACACGGTTTTTTAATAAGACGATTCCAAATAATTGTTCAGCAATTTTATTTAAAATTATTGAGTCTTGTGAGAAAAAATCGGGCATATAAACTCCATGGCCCTCTCTTATATCGCCAGATAGGTATTACAAAAAAATATATACAACATATACTATTCAATAAAACACTATTTTATCGTATTCTATTGTAATGCTGAAAGTAAAGCAAAATTAGGCTTTTAAAATAAGGTAGTTAGCCAAGGAAAAGAAGTTGAAATGGAAGCAGAAAGAAATATAATAAAAGAAGATAGAAAATTAGAAACATATTAGCTCACATTACATGGTACTGATTATTTGAAATAGCCTGTGAATCTCTAACAGTTCAATGTCAAGCACTTCTATCTTCCATGATATCCATTTTTCCTTTATAGTGAACTTAAATGTATTTAGATCTAAAGTTTATATATTATCAGGGATTTTATGAAAAAATTGCACACATTAATCCTAGAAACGACCGTTATTTTTATGAAATACTGACATGCCACTATCATTATGTATGTAGTATTTCTTTGAATTTCTGCTTCAGCGAATAACGCTCATTTAAATTATTAATAGCTCGGATTTCCCTCTTCTGCAGCACAAAGACAGACTGAATATCAGAAGCATTGTCTCACAGTAAAATACCGTACGACATTATACTATGAAAATAAGAAAGGTAGATTAATCTGGCTGTTTCAATATCCGTCAGTTCACGTTCAGTTTTTTTTAACTGCGTATGCTGTAGAACTGAGTCAATTCGACAATTTATCAAGCCCCATCGAAGCTTTGAATCAAGATTATAGCCTAAAAATTTTGTCGTTTCTACTAGTTCCAGTTCATCTTATCTTCTTTAATAGTTATCGTACCCTTTACCTGTTTAACATCCGGAGTAGCGTATAAATTCTTTTCGTTTTCCAGTTTCTCTATTAATAATGTTCCATGTAGGCTTAACCTTGTCGTCGGTACTTTTAATCTTTGAACTCAGAAAACGGGACTATGCTAAATAACAAAGTTTCCTGATCAATTTAGAGTATTCTTTGGTACATGTGTGAAATTGTTCAGTATTATTATAACTATAATAATACTGACCAATTCATCTTTAATCATATAACTCATACAGTTTCTTTCTGCTCTTGTTAACCTAAAGTAGCCAATTCACTAAATATGGCATTACCTTTTCACCACTAGCGTTTTGGAATTAAAAACTGAATTAATTTCTAAATAAAAAGTGTCAAAGAAATTGTTAAAGGAGTCATTAGGGCTACAATCTATATCTAAATCCAGTATGTTATAGGCAATCACAAGATTATTTTTTAAATTTTCAGAGCGGTGGGTTTAGTATTGCCACAATATTTTTATTTGCCACAAATGCAACAACAAATTTCGATGGTCAGAATCTGACTGATTTATTATTTTTTTATCCTTTATTATATACTCATTTTGACCGACAGAAAAACAATTAATAAATGTTGGTACGTGTTCTTTACTTTTAATTTTTTTTTCTTTTATTATCCTAAAATGATTGGTATTAAAACCAGCCCGATACAAACAGTACAACCAAAGAGATTTTTCTTCATATTTAATACATACAAAATACGAAAAGACTTGTAACCCTGACCTATTATGAAGGAATGAGTACGCTACGTGCATATCAATTTTTTACCATTCCATCGCTAATGGTCACCTTAGTGATATAAAAGATCTAACACAACGATCTAGCACTTAGGGCGGTTGCTAATATAATTATTGAGTTAGGATTATTATATAGTACTAACAATGATAATAATATCATTTTTAACAATCATTCATATTTGGATTCATGAAATAAAAAGAAAGTCTTACCATTTAATGCCGCTGCCCTCTTGTGGGGGGTAGTTAAATCTTTAAAACGAAAGACAGAAGAAATTAGAACTGGTAGTGTAGCTGTATAAAATTGATTATTTAAGAAGATAATCATTAACTTCATTTAAGAGTTGTCTCAAAATGTACTAATAAGTAATTAGCTAAACTTATAAATTTAATATAAATTATTTTAATTTTTCGGTAACACTTAGCTTTAAAGAGTTTTAGGTGGCTTAAATTTTAGGTAAAATTATAGTAGCCAGCAAGCAACAGCAATAAATAAAAATATTGCGCCTGCTATGACAAATGTATTTACTTCCTACTACTACTACTACTACTACTGCTGCTGCTACTCCTACTACTACTAGTACTACTACTGCTACTTACTATTTACAACAACTTGGTAGCATATAATCATAAGGATAAATCAAAAGACCAGTATGCTAAGTGGATCTAACAAAAACTTGTTGTTTCACTCTAACACTGTGATAACGTATCATGATTCTCTTTTGTTTGCTCATGGACTCAGATTGTTGAAAAACTTTGTAATGAACTCTATGGCATCGTTCCGGATATCACACATAGCGATCCTACATCAAGTTTCTATAAACATGGTATCGCCCCTAGGTTGAATTTAATTAAATTATTGATAACAATTAAGTTCCATCAAGGGTCCGAAAAAAATTGGTTGTAATTTTTTTTAATAGGTATTTGTTATTTTTGTCTACTATCAAAACACACTTACTTTTTTGTTAGATCTTTACTAAAAAAATACCTAATATCTATTAAACAAGATATTTATTTATCTCCTATAATAATATTGTTAGTAAAATTATGTTTCTTCATTACACATAAATCATTAAGGCGGACATATGAGGTATTTAAAAGAATATGAATTGATAGCGATTGAAATTCTATTTATTATATTTATTTGGTATCCCTTAGAAACTCTACTCAAAAATATGTAACTCGTTAGTACTGGAATTTCGAAACATTATTAGGCTACTCCTTTACACAAAATACATTTTATTTTTTGGCAGAATTGTTCCTTTGGAAGAAGTTTTTGTATTGAATTAATTCATAGTAAAATAATCCTTACACTATATCACACATTTATACAAAAAAAAAACCTATGAGTTAATTCAAATCATCTAAATCCCAGCGATTTGGAGGATCTCACTGCGCTCAAACCAGGACACGATGGAAAATATTATCTCATTGGGATCACTTGGAGTACAACTGGAACGCACCTATCATACTAGTGTGCGCTTGTGATCTATGGTCTGTCTTTCTGTCAAAACTGTCTGCCGCCTGCCACATGTCAGACATCAAATGGTGTGATTTTATTAAATTTTTGTCCTAAACGAAGAATAAAAAATATGGTACGTAATGCTCCACATTCATTTTCAATGTCTAAGCTGAAGTGTATTCGATTCTGATGTGTGTTGACAATATTGATAGGAACATGTTACGTGGTGACATGAATATGATATGAATATATGTTTTTTTTTTCAGAAACCTCTTATGCTTCAAGGGCACGAGCGTGCCATCACACAGATCAAGTATAACCGTGAAGGTGATTTGCTGTTCTCGGCTGCAAAAGATGCGAAACCAAACGTTTGGTGGTCGTTGAACGGTGAACGCCTCGGCACTTTCAACGGACATGGCGGCGTCGTTTGGTGCCTTGATGTTGACTGGCAGACCATAAACCTCATCACCGGAGGTGGTGACAGTTCATGCAGGTTTGTATAGCTCATTAATCATTATACCTTCAAACCTTCAAGAAGAGAGCGTACCTCTACCTAAAAGGCCGGCAACGCACTTGTGATTCTTGAGTTGCGGGTGTCCATGGGCGGCGGTAGTCACTTGCCATCAGGTGGCCCGTCTGCCCGTTTGCCCCCTATCGCATAAAAAAAATATATATATAATAATAAAATGTATGATTCTTAGATGAAAACATATTCAATAACCTCCATGTAAACATTACCAGTTAATTATTTAGGTAGTTTATAATTACACAATTACAAGATTTTATAATGCATTCTATAGAAAAATCTATCCTCAATGTTTTTTAGCTACTTGGTAACTTTTAAAGATAGTATTATTGTCAAAACTTACATCACTTGTATGGAGATACACCAACCAATAAAAAATTGCTAAATGACAATTTTTTAAAGTAGTTCAAGAATTATGTCGATATAGAGTTATAATTTTATGTAAATAGAATAGTCAAATTATTATAAGTATTAAAATATATGAGATACTCAAAACATTTATTACCACTATAGCATATGCAAATCTCAATAAGCCCCTAATGCATATTAAGATTTCAAGTATGAACTGGACACTTAAAGTTTATTGTTCTAACAATTTGATTCTGATTAAAATATCTTAATATGCTATTTATTGCTATATTTTAGATTGTGGGACTTAGAAACTGGTAAGAATATAGCTACAATTAAGTCAAACTCCTCAGTGAGGACATGTAACTTCAGCTTCAGCGCTTACCAAGCTGCCTATACCACTGACAAAGCCATGGGTCATCCTTGTGAGGTAATTTTTTTTGTTACTATGCATGATGTTACGAGACATGATCTCTTAAAATCAATTTAAAGGTTTTCTAATGATTTGTCATCAATATTTACTCCTCATGATGTTAGAAATGCTGTTTGGAAAATTGATAAATTGGTACCAGTAGTAATCAGCCAACCAGTTATAAAAATATTTATGGTATTATATTGTATATAAGTTCTGACATAGACAAATTGTGGAATTAATTGATACTTTAGGAAACTGTAATTTTCGCATGGACTTTTTATCATGGGAATCATTGGTTGTGACAGTTTTTTCTAGACATTTAATAGTAAATTAAGTAGAAATATACAACATTTTCAAATAAATAATTAAAAATATATTGGTTGTATGTGTTTGTTTTACTAGGGTAAATTGGAAAAATATACTTTATTTATTCAATTTGTCCTTGCATTTATATAAAAGTTTAACCATTTATCATCAATACAAATATAAAATAAGGAAAACACATCTTGAGATCACTTCTAGGCACTTAGCATGTCCACATACTTAATCATAATTTTAAAAAGTGTACAAGATAATTATCATCTTCCTTACTCTTTATTCTTTGAAAGTAGGTATTTAAGTAAATTATGTAAATAAACGAAAAAAGAAAAATGTCTCAGAAAGAAAAGTAGTAAAACTTGAATCAAATAGAAACAATAAAAAAAATATACATACAACTAGAAACTTTATTCTTTCGTGGGCTTGTGAAAGCTAAGTTAAAATTAGCATTTATAATGTCACAGTATTGATGTTTGTTGGCTTAATTGGTGTACTTATTAGAATCATACCATGCAATATATAGTTTGTACATCTACAAGGTACTTTTTATATTATTCAAGTACAGCTTCATGACATCTTTACGTGCATAGTGAGAATCCACTCAATGCAAACAATTCATATGGTCTTTATACTTTGTCATTCCATTATTTCATCTATTACTTACTGTATGTTTACGTACATACTTCCCTCTTTTGTCCCTTCTTCAGCCGCTATCCCGTCGTACTTTAAAACCGTTATTATGTACTCACCAAATGATATTGTATTCATAAACGTCTGCTTACAGACTTTTTTTTTCATTTTCTGCAGTTCAGAGGTACTAAACATAGATATACTCACGTTTGTGTTTAATTACTTATGTGGTTTTACGCCCTTTGCTAGTCTTTTTGTGTATTTTATAATAAGCCCCTAATGCATATTAAGATATCTGTTTTAATAATTAAAAAAAAATAATGTTGTAGTTTTCAGTACACTCGTAGCCACATTTCTTTTAACAGGACTGCCTTAACACTTTTTCTACTATTTATTTTAACCATTTTTAGTTTGAGTGACCATTGTAGGTAAACAACTACTGATAAAAACCAGTATACTTGATCTAATTCACGGTGAGATGGCATCTTATATAATCAACCCACAAATAATCCAAGAGCTTTGAGTTAGTCAAGTCTTACATCTGGCACTTAATTCTGCATATAATGCAAGAGCAGAAATAATGGTGTAGAAAGTGACACAGTCAACCAACTGACTAGCTTAAGAATACTTGAATTATTGAGGAATTCATTGTCAATTCATGGAATAATTATAATATATTGCACTATATATTAAACAAGCATTTTGGATTTTGAAAATGTCAACATAAGATAACATCTTTTAATTGCCACGAGTTGCACTATTTAAGCAAAAAAAAAAATTAATAAAAAATAAAAACCCAACTGAAGAACTGAAAAGATAGAAACAAGATTTTAATTAATTTGAATATTTTATTTTGTTTTCGAATAATCTTAGTTGACAGTGTTCACAAACGCTAAAATTTAGTTTGTATCATTTTAGTTCTTCAATGAATTAAATAAAAATGGCAGATCTTTATTAAATTGATGCAGTCAGGTTTTTGTATTTTTTTTTTTTCAATCTTGATCTACCCAGTGTCACTCACGACTAAGACGAATCTATTGACACTACTCAAAGGCATGCCAAAGAAATATACATATGTACATACACTCGAAAAACATAACCCTCCTTCTTTCGCAGTCAGGTAAAAAAACAGATTTTAACATTTTTGTTTTTAACAAATACACTTCATAATTTAATTTCAGGTATTTATTATTGACACTAGAACAATTGATGAGTCTATGTCCACCCAGTCCTCAATCCTGAAGTGGGAGATCACAGACTCAAAAGTCACCTCCATGGTGTGGGGCATCAGTGATGAGACCATCATCACTGGACATGAAGCTGGTGACCTGATACAGTGGGATCTGAGGGTATGTAAGATTATGTTATTTTCTTTAAATCAATCAAATTATGTGATTTTTTATTTTATATTTATCTGACATCTATTTGCATTTATAGATTCTTTATTAGATTGTAGCTTGTATCAATAGTACTACTACAAAGCAATTCCTTCTAAAGATATAAGTTCTAGCTGATACATATTATTTGAAGGTATTTAAATTCCGACATAATGAGCCCAATCATATGGTAAATAACCAGCACCTTAAATCTGTGATAATTTCTCTGTGCAATGATCACGAAGATTACATTGGGATTAATTACATATATACATACATACATATAAATACATAGTCTTGATTCCTGCACTTACAGACTGGCAAGAAAATCCACTCAATTAAGGAACACACACACCAGATCAACGACATGCAACTATCTCGTGACGGGACCATGTTCATCACTGCATCAAAGGACCAGACCGCAAAGTTATTTGACACAAGTTCATTAGAGCTCCTAAAGGAATACAAAACTGAGCGTCCTGTAAACTCAGCTGCCCTCAGCCCGATCCTCGACCATGTTGTTCTAGGAGGTGGACAAGACGCTATGGAGGTGACCACAACCTCTACCCGACAGGGCAAGTTCGACGCTCGATTCTTCCATCTAGTATTTGAGGAGGAGTTTGGACGAATCAAGGGCCATTTTGGTCCTATTAACAGTCTAGCCTTCCATCCCGATGGCAAGAGTTACGCGTCCGGAGGTGAAGATGGTTACGTCCGTGTTCAGAGTTTTGACCAATCCTACTTTGATTATACCTTTGATTATAACAGGGATTAAAGTTTGCAGTAAAAAAGGTATTATTAAATTTAATAGATATTGTAAATGTCAATAAAACCGATTTTTATTAAATGGTCAAATTTGTGTTTTAGTTATAGTCTGTAATGCATGACATGCGTTTACATTGATTACATTATTGCTTATTAAATCTTGTAACTCATTTGAAGCTTATGAAAAGCAGCCAGCTTTAATTCTAAAACAAAACGTTGTATGCAACAATTTATTATATAAAACATTATTTAATTACACTTGGGGAATATCTTCACTTAAGCTTATATATAAATTAAATCAGAGGAAGTAAGGCGTCGTGTGTTGAGGTGGCACCTCTCTTTCGCTATCTGGTACTGCTTGGAACAATTTTGCAGTTCTGTCATTTATTGTGTTGAATTCTAAAATAGATGCCACGTTGCAGCAGCGATAGCAGTAGTTGGGAGCGGACCATACTGTTACTAGACGCTTATCAAACATATATTTGTAACCTGCAAGGAAAATAAAATGAATATCATTAGGACTGTTTTGATTTTCAATAGCATAAATATAGGTATATTTCTTTATGTAACTATTTTAAACCACATATTTAAATAAATACCTCATTTTTATTTTTATTAAAATATATAAAAATTAAATCTGCTCCCTGTGATGGTTTAAATATCTCCCATGCATTTCTTTTCCTTTAGAATTTCAAACACTGTTTCAAAAAAATCTACGAGATAAACTTATTATTAAGGTGAACTTTATTCTTATAGACAGAATTACACACTCACCTTCATTCACTAACTGATGCGCTCGACAAATTAAATTTAAATCATTGTAATTCATAAAAAGTTCTGTAACATAGCTACCAAATAGCCATCCTGCGCCTCGTGGACTGACAGACCTGCAACAGAAAGATGAAGACACATATTAATTTAAAATAAGAACACAACTGATGCAAAATTCTCACTCTAACTAAACTTGACTTTTTTATATTATAGGGGGACAGACGGGTCACCTGATGGTAAGTAACAACCGCCGTCCATGGACACCTGCAACTCGAGTCGTAAGTGCGCTGCGCCCTTAGAGATTGCTGGGGGATGAGGGTATGATTGAAGAGAGGGGGATGCGGAGATAGGAGATGGGAAAAGGCTCGGGGGTCAGGGGAGAGGAAAAAGGAGATGGCAAGTTGAGCCTCCGGAAACCTCACTAATTTCATAAAAGTTTTCTACTCTTCCATTGAAGGTGGCTGGCTACCATGTGTTCTTATAATAAGACAGCTTCTTATAATAAGACAAGATCTGAAAATCTGAACAGTTAAAATCTTATCCATAGAAATATTTAGAGAACAATTAATTATTACAGCATTGTTAGCGTCAGAATGGCTGGTTCTGAAAGCGGCTTTGAAAAATTATTCAAGAATTGTTCAATTGCTTCAATTTGCTACATTTCAATAGTTGCTACATGTACATGATACATTCTGAGAAATATGAATATTTTTTTGACCAGCCATTATGACGTCACGATGGATGGTGGCCTCCGTGTTCAGCATGAAGGACCCAGAATTTCTGAAACTTGTATCAATAATTGCTTACTATTTAAGTTTGAGCTTCGTACATACATTAGATAAAAAATATAGCTTTTATAAAATTTAATTTCGACTTATTCTATTAGAATGATGATTGGTGAGTAGTTTATAAAACGTACGTACATAACGTAAAACCTTAATTTTATTATTTTATGGGGTAGGGGCCCAACGAGCAGACGGGTCAACACTCATATATAGTTTGCTTTTGATTTACTTATCAAATAAGTTTATTTATAATAAGTTTTAGTATCAAATATTCTGGTTCCCTCGTGCTGAATTCGGACGCCACCATCGATCCTGACGTCAGAATGTCTGGTCTAAAAAATATTTGTATTTCTCTTAATGTATCCTATATGGCAATTATTTGATGAAATGGAGCAAATATATGCAATTGGATAGCAATTCTTGAATATTTTTTCCAAGCCACTTGCCTTAGGCAACTGGGCATTCTGATGGTCACTGAATTTGTCGCGCATATTCGAGACTTGCGCTAAGAAGAAGCTTGGTGTGCTAAACAGATCGAGACAGTATTTTACTCCGGCCCACCGCCTGCATCTTTATAAGGCGCAGGTTCGGCCGCACATGGAATACTGTTCTCATCTCTATGCAGGTGCGCCCCAGTACCAACTTCTGCCTCTTGACCGCATTCAACGGAGAGCGACTCGCATCATCGACTGCCAAGATATTTCTGATCGACTTGACACCTTGGCGTTGCGTAGAGATGTAGCTTCACTCTGCATCCTCTATCGCTTGTATCATGGGGAGTGTTCAGAGGAATTGTTCGGACTTATACCGGCTGCTGGTTTCCGCCATCGTCCTACGCGACAAAATATCCATCCCCATCACCTGGACGATTGGCACTCCACCACTGTGCGCTTCTCCAGAAGCTTTTTGCCTCACACAACCAGCTTATGGAACAAATTGTCGCCTGCCGTATTTCCGAACCGATACGACCTTCAAACCTTCAAGAAGAGAGCGTACCTCTACCTAAAAGGCCGGCAACGCACTTGTGAATCTTGAGTTGCGGATGTCCATGGGCGGCGGCAGTCACTTACCATCAGGTGACCCGTCTGCTCGTTTGCCCCCTATCGCATAAAAAAAAAAAAAAAAAAAAAAAATAAAGCTTGAGTAAGGGCATTGATAATATAGAATTTGAATACTTGCCACATTTTAATTTCAGCTGGATCTGACCAGAGCAGGTCACAGAAAGCACCTTTATGTGGTATCTGTTGATTTCTGTCAATACAACGAATTTGATCTAGCATAGATATTTCTGGAGATAGACCTCCATGCACACATAGTACAGTTTCGTCTATGATCTGGAAATATATATTATATAATTTTATTGACATTGAGTTAAATTACATGTAAGTTAGATTATCTATTATATCATTGAGCATACTCACAGCAGCAACAGTTAGTAAATCAAATACTCTACAGCAATCATTCCAAGCATTTGCATTGCCATACTTATTTAGACATTCATCATAAAAGCCATATACTTTTGTTATTTGGCAGGTCTCATGGTTACCCCGAAGTAAAACAATTCTAAAAACAAACACCTATATTTCGATATTTAGAGTGACATATCATGAACATAATAGTTTATATATGTAATTATGTATTATAATTTCATTATATTATTACAGTTCATTATTCATTAATATGATAAAAGAATACTCATAAAAATGTCATGTATCCTCATTTGTTGATGTTTTTATGAGTATTCTTTTGGTGAAACTCTCTGGCTATGAATACGCACACCAATTATTTATAGTTTGAGATATATTTTTTAAATATAGTTTACAAATTGTAAACCCCATGTGTCTTTCTGAGGGCATGTTAGCTGTTATCTATTGTGTGCTGTGTTACCTGTATACCACATTTTTAACTAGTCTAACCATTGCGGGAGACATTAAGTTGTAAAATCATGCAATTTAAACACTTATTCATAATTTCTGGTATCCCATGATCAAATCCTGATTAGGTTACAGTTAGACTACGGCAGGACTATACTATTTCAAATAAAATATAAATTGAAAATCAGTCTACAATTGTTGGAAAAATCACTTACAAATTACATTACACTACATTACATAAAAGAAAATAGTAACATACAGTCAAACATGTACATCCTTCTTTAAAGACAGTTTATAAAAATTACTCTAAAATCCTACTTTTGAAATACAATGTATCTATCAATATTACTAACAACAAATACAGTAGACTGCAGTAATCTGACTATCATTTTGCATGACCATATTGAATTATCAATATATTGGACTATACAGTATGGACACCAACTCTTTTGAAATATGTCCCTAACAAATAGTAACATTAATTCTATACTGAAATCCAAACTCAGGTTTTACTGATTTAAACAAGACAATTAATTTGCATTAAGTTTTTGTCAGAAATTATAGAAGAAGTTTTCATTACTATAAAAAATATTGTTATTAATTTAGTTCTTACAAAAGGATACATATTTAAAAATGTATTGCCATAAATTTAATTCTATCAAAAGTAGTGTAAAAACTTATGAAACTAAGTAGAGTCATTTACACTTACCTGTCGGGATACCTTGCTTTTAGTGCCATAAGTAATGTTAATGTTTCAAGGCTGTAGTAACCTCGGTCAACATAATCACCCATAAAAATGTATTTTGTGTGTGGCACCTGACCACCTATGCGGAATAATTCCTCCAAATCATAGAACTAAAACACACAATTTGCAAAAATATAATTATTAAATTAAGTTACGTCAAGATTTTAAGTAACATTAGAATAATGTTCAGATATACTTTGTATTATCATACAGATTATATGGTACAGGATACAATTAGAATCGACCACCATTAAATAGATGGGTTCCGTTTCATTTATAATTTGTACCTTAGAGAAATACAGATTACTTTATTATTATATTTTATTACTTTTTATTTTATTTTATTTATTTACTATTATTACTTTATTAAAAGAATGTCAAAGAAGGAAAAATATTGTCAATATCAAGTCCAGCTGCTAAATACACACAGCTGAAAAACTTTCTCTATTCAAAAGAAATGTAAAAGCCGAGGTTAAGCATAAACCAATAATATCGAATAGTTAATATTTACCTGCCCATGAATATCACCACACACAGTCACTGGTGTCTGCACCGGTTGAACATTGGGTTCCTCCAACAACAAATCACACACAATATTGCAAAGCTCTCGTAAGTCATCTTCTGGCAAATATTTACATCTCTTTGCGATCTCTATCCATTTATCCACGTCAGTCATATTGGTGTATTTTTCACAAAAAGGAAACTTTAGTGACTATATACAGTAGTGATTTTTGAGAGAAAAATGACAGATTAATAGAGTCGTACCTGGTATGTCATTCTCTTATAGATCGACTTTTCTTACTATATCTATATATATATACCAAATCATCAAACTATTTACATATCTAAGGCAAATGTCACCCTTGTACAAAAGTCACAAATGTCTTTTTGTACTTCTATACTTTGAGAAGAACAGATGAATTGAAATATATAATATTGTGACCGAGTATTAGTTTAAAATCTTTGTAAAATTGCCCCAACAACTTTTCAGATCCTCTTTGACTATCGAATGAAGGAACACGGACGGAGACTCTTGAGAAAAAAGTCTATATATCTAATCTACAAAATTCCGCCGTTTATTATGGCATGGGACATAATTGACACTAATACGCATAGACCCTTAATTAACTATAGACGAACTACCTTAAACGAGGTCTCCTGAATGGACTCCTTGTATCAGTCCCCAATTTTTTTTTAAAGGATAGGAGGCAAACGAGCAGACGGGGTCCCCTGATGGTAAGTGACCACGGCACCGCCGATGGACTCCTGCAATTCAACAGTCACAAGTGCGTTCGCGACCTTTTAGGTGGAAGTACGCTCTTTTCTTGAAAATTTGAAGGTCATATTGGTCCGGAAATATGCCAGGCGACAGTTTGTTCCCGAGGCTGTTTGATTATATACACAAGTAATGGCACATATAACGGACTTCAATGATATATTATGAACACATAACTTATAAGTCAATTTTATGTGCCATTGAGATTGGGATTTTTGTCACGATTGTAAAAGTTTAAGGTTAAAATGGTAGTCAAAACATTTCTGCAGCAGCAGTGTTGTATACTGATACCATGTTTGTTACCTAGTGGTAATGACTAGACCTGAGTCGATCACGATTGAATGAATTACAGACACTCGATCACAACCTACAAATGAGTGATCGGGTCATGACTTGATAAATGATTTGATCCCTTGGGCGCCTACTTGCTCATCGTCTTACGTCGTAATACACAAGAAAAACAAATCTATTGAGATGAGCATAAAGCCTAAAATTTTAGTAACATTAATTAAAATAACGAACTATATTTTTCTCTTTATTTCGAATGCTGTTAAATGCATAATATTACGAATGACTCTCTAACGTAAAAACCCAAAGATCGAGCCGAGACCCGAAACCCGCATACCTGGTACATGTACCTATTGAAAGAAAGAATCTTGCGGAGATAGACTGTACTTATAATAAAATGTTTGTAACAACGTATACAAGATAGTTCAGTAGGTACTAAAGATTATCTCCAAATATACAAATACCTGTATCGACTTTAAATATTATGATAATATACTAGTATAATAGATATGTAATCTTACGCAGACCAGTTGTAAAATTATTAACATTTGTAGCGTCCATTTCGTACTGCGTAATTTAGCAAACTAGCGCATGTGAACAACAAAACACCGTACTATTTGCCACCGCACCGCCACCTACAACCTCGTGCCGCACGCACACAGTAGGATCAGATCCTTTTGAAGGAAAGCTTGTTGGCACTTAGACCCTTTCTTTATTTTTTTACGTGTGGAAACCCCCTCGGGCCGTCATCCGACCGGGGTTTTCGGTGGGACGGTGTGTCGGAATTGAACCGACTAAAACCATACGGTGTGCCATACTGTGCCTGAAGTAGGAACCGGGAACGGCTTTAGTACATCACCCGGACCCCTCCTGGCACCTGCCTGCACCCTCTTCGTGTGACTCGCAAGGAGGCGGCGTCTGGACACACGTAGACGTCGCCTCCTCGCGCTCATAGCAGGTGGGGGGAAAACCCGTCCCGACCACCCGCGGCCACTCTCCAATGATTGCAGTCAGGGCCCGACGTTGCGCTTCCCAAGCGGGGCAATCCGCAAGCGTGTGCTGGCCTAAGTCCTCACCGCAGTCGTAGTGGTGACAGGCTGGACTCATTTCCCTCCTAACAACCGAGTGCAGGTACTTCCCAAAACAGCCGTGCTGGCGCACTGCCCACTCGACCATGACTGGCTGGAATAAGAGGGCCTCGGTTACCGATGCGCTTGACTACCAGAGACTCGACTCGGTAGCTAGGTCTCTTGAAAGTTCACCCTCCGGGTTATGACCAAAGTCTCATCAGCGTAACAGATTACACCCAGCCCTGGGGGGAAGTTCCCTCGAAGAGTCCAGTCCATACCCAATGTTCCACAGGAGTGGTCCGAGATGGCACTTAGACCCTGCCACAACTTTATCTATGTGAGTATTTTTTTTTAAAGAAACAAACAATATTATTAGCCTTGGAACTTGGATCGCATTTTCGCAATAATATTGACTTTTGATTTTTTGGCACTTCTTCCATTTAGTATGTATTAATTTGAGTGATAGGTGAGCTAGATGAATGATATATATCTTCACAACAAAATTATATGTATCTACAAGTTTAGCTCAGTGATACATTTTGCATCACTGTATGAGCGTTCTCAACTAAACTCTTGCAAACCGGCCCTTTTCATTATCCACGGTAAATTGACTCTGCCGCGTAAGTGAAATCAAAAACGGACACCGCGCTAACATATCGTTGCAGCTCTATGCTGTGCTTTAAACTGACAAAGAATTTCGCTGGCGACGTGCTCTTTGGCAAACCAATTTCCGAGGATTTGCCACACGTAACCCAAACAAGTCTTTAGGTAGTCTCTTCGCACACTGATAACCAATAAGATTTTTTGTTAGTGGATTTAAGATTTTTTGTTAGTGGATTTAAGATTTTTTGTTAGTGGATAAGGGTGTAAGCTGAAGTAAATAAACTGTAGTTAAACTCAAAGTCAGTTCATACTTACATAAATTCACGGCTTTTCGAAGTGACAACAGCTCGCCACTTGCTTCTATACTTACAAATCTCAAAAGCTTTCTCTACTGTCATTATATCCTTCATACAAGCCCGCCGGTACCGGGTAACTCTAACCTTTTTTCAGAAAATGGGCCCCTGCCGGCTATACCACAAACATTTACTTTATATATTTATTTTGTAATTCGTTCCATGTACACAAATCGCTTCATCATGCCATTTGCAATTTTCGTCAATCTGTCCTTATTCAATCCATCAAGGTCAGTTAGGTTCTTAATAAACTTTATTCTTAGTGGAAATTCGGCTGTCTAGGATGGCGAATGTCATTCGTAGGTATAGAAGCCCTTAGCTGCGTAGGTATCCAAAACTAACCAGAGTGCCAAGCATACGGCTACTTTGCCGAGGGCTTTCGGAACAAACTCATAAATAAACAAAATATAAGAAATAGTTTACTGAAGACTTTATTTTACGTGAAAACAAACATGCAAGTACATTTTTAGAATGTTATAACATTTTTTTTTATTAGGAAAGTGTGGTGCTTTTTTTAATGCTGCTGTGAACCGCTGTTAAATAATCTACATGTACTAATTATAACTTAATACTAAAGCATGTTAAGGAACAGATGATTCATATGAATTTGGGACGGATGTTGATTCATGTAAAAATGCACTGCAAGCTCTTAATTTCCATTACCTTCATAAAATTTTAAAATAACAAAAGTCTATTATCAAGTAACAACAGATTATATTTTTGTTGATACCTATTACCGAAGATATTTATTCAATGTCTAAGACCATTGGTTTGTATGTAAATATAATTATATTATGTTCAGTACTTATAGTAGATGTAACCTCTTACCGTCTTATTTGCCGCATACATCAATCTAAATGTTAAACACATCTGCAAATGTCGTAACGTTTCCCTAATATACATAGATAAACGAACAAATTTCGCTCCAATGTTTGGATACACAAATTTAACGAACATTAGCTCCTGTGGGTAAAAGAAAGTTTTATTTATTCAGAAAAAGAGACAAGATGCGAACACGATTATTCTATTATTCCAGACGACATACTGAACAATTTGCGACAATCCTAGTTATGTCTCCCAAACTAGTTTTAGTTGTGTCCGGACAAGTATAGGTAACGCAAACCTAGTTTAAAAAATATCTGAATATGCATAATTATTATTTAAACCGGAAAATTTATTTCTATACATTACGGACCCTCTCTCTCCTCAAGGTAAATTGTAATTCATAGAATTTTATGACAGCATAGCATCCAATGATCTTAGAGATTTGAAAGAAAGTATGCGGTAAATGCAAATAATAGTAACATATCCTTCTTATAAAGCAAAATCGGCCGTTTCCTTAATTTTGTAAAATTAATTCTGGTTTTAAAGAAAACTAGTCCGATTAGCAATAATATCACCAAAGAATGGACTTGCTAAGGCATTCAAAATCACAGAACGCTATTTTGGAGAAATGAACTATAAAATGTGCGAATACGTAGAAATAAACAAAAAAATAAAACAAGAATAAGTACTAGTGATGGTTAAGAACACTATATAAACTTCATGAAGAATATACAAACTTAGCCATCAGAGACAATAAAAAGCTTAAAGTAAACAATTCCTGCGTATACCGGCGTAATACTACAAACAACTATTATTATCTAAAACATGACCCAACAAGACACTGATACAATAATAAAACATGTCTAGCAATGTCGAGTCTATTTTCCTTAATTTTGAGTTCAGCTTTTACAGATATAAAAATTACTTAATCCCGAGAGAGTACCAAGTGATCACAGATTTTGAAATTCCGTTCAATTTATTAGTACAAAAGTAACCAAAGTTCTGAAACGGATTTACCTAATATCTACTTTTTATGAAAGCTGATGCATGCTCAGATACTAGTCTCAGTTCTAGAGGCTTAGACTGTTTCTATATAATGTACAGTCACAATAAATGGTACAATTATTTAATATTTCACTAGTTGTATATACGAAACAATTCGTGAGCATGTACCCGTTTCCATTTCCTATACTATTACGAAGATATGCTATTACAATTACTATCTATTTGCTAATTATGTTTGTAAGCCAGTACTTTTTGAATAAAATTACAAATGCATAATTACTTTGGCAAATACAAAGACCGCTTAAAACGCACAACCTCGCTAGTGACCATGTCGTTTGGTCAAACAGTAAATAAATAAAATTTGAAACTCAACAACTAACACAAAGTACTGGCCTTCAAACTTGGAGGTGAAATTACTGACAGTCTGTGTGTGAAATACATTCTTTTATAGATTTTAAATAAAAGAAATATCCCAATATTGTCAGGATTTAGCCCCATTTACTACTTATTGTATCTTTGAACACATAACTGTGAGTAGGGAGCGCCAGGTGCCAATTTTTGATAAACAAAAAGACCCTGTTACATATATATATTATATATAGGTTACATGTATTAAGCTTAACAATACCTGATTTTACACTCATACATATATGACGAGAAGAATAAATATATTAATAATACATAAAAAGCTTAGCTAACAACTATACCGCTACCAAACCAGTTCATTTTAAATATAGATTTCGAATTATGCAAATATGAACTGACGTTATGAGCATCGAAAGCATGAGATAAGCTTACTGACCAAAACAGGAGTAAAATCTAATTTCAAATAATCTGTTTTTAGCAAACATTAATAACATGTACTCGCTACCAAGCAATGCTCCAATCAATGTGAACTTAACGTCTAAACAAATAAGTGATATAAATAATTCGTTAACAATTTGTGGTACTAGGAATCTACTCTGTAAGATAGTTATATGTTTATAACTTATGTACCGTCATGTAATTTCAACTTAAACATAAAAACAACACGCCTACAAATTATCCATAGACAGAGATCCAAAATCAGGGTTAATGGGAACAGTTTTGATATACTAAACTGTCCTATAACTACCTCATAAGCGATTAAAAACAAAATTAACATAAAAACATGCAAATATAGAATTAAGATCTCTAGGTATCAGAATTACATTCAGATTTCTAAGAAATATCAGTTCCGTTTACAACATTCTGTATTAAGTTCGGAACACATTTTGGTAATATTTTATACACAAAACTGATTTTAAATACTGAGGTAAAAGGTCGTTTCGTATGAGATATGACCGAAAGAGCAATTCCCGCGATGATGGTAAGTAAATATCATAAACAGTTTAAGTCTAGTCTCAATACTTTAAATTATATTGGCATCTTTTTTTCTTTAATTTATCTTAAAATATCTCAATACTTTCATTAAAGTGTTGTCTTTTTTGTATTACTTTCCTTATTTTTTAGTTTATTTAAAAAAAGCCATAATTTAATTAATGACAATACAAAAACAAAGATGAACAGGCTAAAAAATAGAGACAAGAATTATAGGTTGAATATTGACGAGAATTGCCCCTCAGGTGTAAATTGACAGACTGTGAAGCGACGTTGAGTGATGTGGTGACCTCTTCACTTGAATTGGCCAAGTACGAAGGCGTCCATTACCTTCGGCACGTGCTCATCGATTCCGATTATATCGAGAACACCTTCATGGCTTCCATCAGTAGTCGCGACGCGGTGAGAAGCGAGATTCATCACGATCAACCTATAAGTTGAATCAAATTCACTTTAGCCTTTTTTTCAAGTAAAGATTAATAAAACAGAAAATTATTAGTAAATCGTAAGAATTTAACTGACAGTATTAATAAAAACGCGTAATTAAAGTGAATCATCTGTAAATTATGTGCACCGTTTCTTTTTTAATTTGTATCCGCCAATATGGTGAGATTTTGTTAAGTTGATAGATTAACGCTAGTCATTGTCACAACAGAAATGTTTTGATTTGGCAGTGAGTTTGACTACTTTGAGCTCGCGTAAGTAAAGGTGACCCCGTTAAACCACGAAAGATATTTCAACAGCCAGATAGAAATACAAGAAAAATCTTTAACATGCATATAATATCTACCCAAAGTTTTTTGGAAAAGATAAATATTTCAATTTCAATTGTGCTTCTTAAAATCACAGAAACCACGGAAGTGTTGAATAGTCAAGCTCTTGAAATACTTACTTAGAATCTTTTATGCCGCTAGTGCTTCTGTAAGCCTCAAGCGCCCTCACTGGACAATGATCAGGCATTTCTTTGAGTGCGGACGGCGGAAGGCCGAACCGGCCGCCGAGGCCACGCCCACCGCGGGCAGTTTTCTCCAACTCCATATAACGAGTCGTACGATCCACCATGTTTATGAATACGTCGACCTTCTGCTTAGTTTTCATGGCCATCTGAATAGGAGCGTCGAGTTGTACACGGCCCAAGTTTGCTTTCTGTCAAAAATACAACCGAATTACTAGATATTTAGAGTGCTGTTTTTAAAAAGGGAGTCATTAACCGTCTGAATAAACATTTACTGTTTTAAAAGTTAACAAATAAAATACGTTAATGTAGACACACATGGGACATACCCGTAGCACAAACTCAGCTTCTTCGATGTTACTAAAGTTTGGTTCGATGGAGACCAGCTGCACACCTTCTTCAGTAAACACCGCCAAACTAACTTGCTTCTCCCTTTTCAAAAGATGCAGGGCCAGGATTATAGCTAAAAATATATAGCTGATTGAGACAACTGTTTTAAATTGTTATAATAGATATGATACATTGAGTAACAGGTTGTAGGTCTACATCTACAAGGGGAGAAGGTAAGAGGAGCTTTATTTTTTTGTTATGGCATAGGGGCAAACGAGCAGACGGGTCACATGGTGAGTGACAACCGCCGTCCATGGACAACTCTAACTCAAGAGTTGTAAATGCGCTAACCGTTTTAGAGGATAATGAGCTAGGGGGGAGAAGAGAGTGGGTTTGGGTCTCCACATAACAAAATAAAAATCACATACATAAAACCTCTTCTTTTTTAAAGGCTGAAAAAAAAAACATTGCTTACCTGCATGTCCAGGAGTAACGTTCTTGTTGTAAAAGCATTCTGCCAAAAGATGCTTCTTGCTCTTCTTCTCGGTGTCGGCATCGCCTCCGGCACTAGGAGTTGTCTTTGTAGCTGTTTTCTTACCCTTCTTTGGCACAACAAAATTCTTGCAGAAATGACGACCTATCAAGAAAGGAAGTATTTTAAAATTGCAAAGTACTAAAGGGTATAAAGCTAATACACTTCAAGGGTTAAGTCAATAACAATAACGACTTAATTATCATAAATTGTTATCGTTAATAATTTAAAAAAAAAATATACGCTCATATTGGGAATGACCAATTGTAAACTATGTATAATAGTATCATAAATACCTTTGAACATATGGTGTCTCATGTCCATAGTAATCAAGTAACGAGCATTGGTAGGTTCAGTAAGCAGCCAAGTTTGATCAATGAGGTTGTTCAGCGCCACCAGAAGCGCTGGATTAGGCGGTAAATCAATTCCTGAAGACAAAAATAAATAACCTTCAGGCTAATTATTTAAACACTACATACTCGATACATTTATTGCGCACCATAATGTTATAAAGTTGTTTCAGTTCATTATGGACCCTGTCGGGCACGCCAGCGTAGAGAGGATGAATTTAATGTAATATATGTACTCACGTGTCCGTCTCATTATGTAAGTAAATAAAATTATTATTATATAACAATTATTATATCTTTCGTTAAAATACTAAACAATTTTTAGCTCTTGCTTATATAATTATTTATATATAATTACTTAATTCAAAACACGCTTTAACATTTTACTTACTGGCCAGGACCACGCTACTATCATTCAATTATACTTGCATTAGTAGGCTTTATTAATTAGTATCCGTTTCAACGCCTGTAGTGATTTCTGTAGCTTTCTTCGTTTTAAAGTGATCAAGGATCACGTAAAATATTTGTATTGACATGACAAACGGACCGGTATTATGCATAGATAATTTAGAAGTTGGGAAGGTAAATCTGTTTTTATGTCGTAGAGAATATTTTGTAGTTATGCCTTCTCTTTTTTTGTAAAATACGCGGTACTTGAGGACAAACTTACATTCTTCTAAAATACCACCACCACTTCATGATGTGATCAACCATTTCATGATATTGACGTATTTCATGAAATGGTTGGTCACGTGAAATTGAACAAATCGTTAAAATGTCAATAATTATCGTATTTCATGAAATGGTCAGCTAAAATTTTACATTTCTTTAAAAGTCAATGTTTAATGATATGTCAATCCCCGTTTGTCCAATCATTAATTTAGGATCTCCATCTCAATAGATCAGTCTAAATAGCCTTTCAAAGATGTTGTAACGATATTTCACCGCACTGTTATTTGCTATTTGCAAATTGTTAAACGCTCTCAAAAAATTAAAAAAAACAGCCGCCATGATGCATAACACAAACAAAAAGACATCAGCACCTCTAAGAGTGAATTATGCAAGTATTTCAAGATGATCACATCATGAAACTAATAACTAATACTAACATTTGACCATATCATGATGTTGCCTACAGTATCATGAAATTATCAATTCTCTGATCTGGTCACCATCTGTTTATACAAGGTAAGGTTAAGATATTGTGATTCTGAAAATAAGGTTGACAGCTGTTTCATCTAAGTTTACTAGTATCCAAATATATACATAATAGTTTACGAGTAGATAAAACGGTTTTTTATTTTATTTACTATTATATTAACTTCAAATAGTTCCACTGGGCTTAGAAACATGTATTATTAACATGGCTTAACACGGGGGCCCAAAGCTCCTCTAGCCTATGGAAGCAAAAAAGTTGTCTGTGTGGATAGCTATAACTCGAAATTTCAAAGCAATTTCGAACAAGAACGTCGTTGAAGAACTTACTACTCGGAGATTTAAGATTTCACTCCACAGACGTGATACCCTTTTAAGGGTACACCTGAGGCTCCAGCAATAAGACTCTGTGACAGAACACCGTGTGGTTTTAGTCGGTTCGAGTCCGACATACCACCTCACCTTTTAGCCTGGTGAAGTGACGACCCGTGGGGGTTTTTTTGTATTTTGTTTTTAATGTTGCGTTTTGGTATAGATTTATTTAGAATAGATAATATTTTAATATTAAACGTTTTAATTTTTTATTTACTCGGCGACACAAACAGGTCATAAATCAATTAATAAAACATTTTTATTATGTCTCACTATGGTACTACAATATAGCGACCAATATTTACTGTATATTAAATGAAAATTTATTATAATTCTTTGATTATAGTTCTGGCCGTATATGGACGGTCTCCTTTACTCTTGCTTTCGTGTTTTATCTATAATCACCTCCTACTGTTTTATTACATTTTGAATATCTTTTTCATATTTTATTACTTTGGCAATGAAATACCTCCTCCTCCTTTCTATTCCAGTACATGACAAATATTAATACATTAAGATAAGATAAGATAAAGATTTATTTACATTAATTTGGCACAAAAGTACATCAACAGCGTCACAAACACGATATATAGTATTTACGATAAACTCTGGCACCCAGAATAAGATTCAACTTGTGTTTAGGGTACCAGCGTTCTCGCGTACACTGTAAACATATAAAGTCAGTAGTACAAATTAAGAAGCATACCACAAAAATAATAGTGTTACGAAAAACAATGTTACAACAAACAAAAATTTAATTTAAGTACTGTAGCCTCTTATTACGAATAGGTATACATGTGTGTGTGTGTGTGTGTGTGTGTGTGTGTGTGTGTGTGTGTGTGTGTGTGTGTGTGTGTGTGTGTGTGTGTGTGTGTGTGTGTGTGTTTGTTTGTGTGTGTGTGTGTATCTTTATATTTATAGGAAACATATGTAGGTCATTAATTAGTGAGTCGGAAGGCTTAGGATCCACATCGAATTAAATTCTCTGTCTCTTTATAATCCAGGGTCATCAACCATTTAGACACACAAGCTTTACAATTATTGCGACACATGAGCGCAATGGCACAGAGTCTATTAATTTTATTGTACAGATGATTAGACAAGTAGGTATAATTACGCTGTGCGAGGGTCGTTCTGCATTTTTGTTGCATTTCACACACATTAAAGTATCTGCGTTTGTTAAAACTATTAGAATCATGCGGCAAGCATACTGTCGGATGCTTACGGAGGATGGTACTGAGAACGAAGAGCTGCCTCACCGTCAGAACTTGACACTCACTGTAGAGAGCCGTGGTAGGGTACCGAAAGGGCTTTGAAATTATCACTTTGAGAACAGCTCTTTGTGCTCGCTCCAAAGAAAGAAGGGAAGTTGTAGATGCACCACCCCATACAACAATACAATAACTAATGATGGATTGGCACAATGCAAAATAAACAGTCTTTATAGTCTCAGGATCTGCAGAGCACCTTAGTTTTTTAAAGATAAACGTACACTTGCGTACCCGACTTGTCAGTTTATTAATATGGGGCTTCCAGCTTAAAGAACTGTCTATATAAACACCAAGATATTTAACATTCGCCGAACTAGTTATTTGTGGACAGTCACATTGTGAAGAGGATAGATCGAGAGAGCAAGTATGGGCTTTGAGCGTCATAGCATCAGCGGGAGCAAGATTATTGGAGCGCAACGAGAAAGGTAAGTAGACCGTTTTATTAATGTTTAGGGTTAGGACATTATCTGATAGCCATTTCATCACTGATCTGAGAGCATTCTCTGCGTGTTTCATAGTTTCAGGCCAGTTTTTACCGTGAATTACAAGTGCTGTATCATCTGCATAAGTAAATATTGAGCAATGAGGTATGGACATATTACATAGATTATTAATATAAATTAGGAAAAGAGTTGGGCCCAAGATTGAACCTTGAGGAACGCCATAATTTAACGTTAAAGTGTCACTAATAACGTCATTAATTTTTACGCACTGAGTTCTGTCATACAGATAGTCTTGGAAGATTTTTAGAGTATCTCCACGGATGCCGGTGACTTCCATCTTGCGTAAGAGAAGTGGAACAGACACGGTGTCAAATGCCTTGGAAAGGTCCAGAAAGATAGCAAGACATTTTAGTTTACTATCTTATTTTTCTACAACATCATTTACCAGGGCGGCAACTGCATCCTCAGTTGATTTGCCACCCCTAAAACCATACTGATTGTTACTTAGGATTTTATAAGCCTCAAGAAAGTGAACTAATCTGTTGTTAAGAATTTTTTCCAATATCTTTGAAATTGCAGGCAGGACTGAGATAGGCCTATAGTTATTGACGCTGTGTCTGTCCCCACTCTTAAATATGGGATGGACAATTGCCTTTTTAAAAACTCTAGGGAAACAGCCCGTTGAAAGTGAGCGATTGCAAATGTGAACAATGACCGGCACCAGAGCGGGTAGACAAGACTTTAACAGCCTCGGTGGTATACCGTCCCAGCCAACGGCAGCATCTGGTTTCAACCCAAGGATCAAATTAGTGACTTCCACTTCATCAGTGGGAAGGAGAACTAGTGAGTTACATGTCACCGCATCATAACAATTTTCAGGGTTGTTCGTGCTGTTTAGGATTATTTTAGCTAATGTCTTGCCCACACCTGCAAAAAACTCGTTGACAGTATTAACCGAAGACTTTTCATTATAGGATGACTTTAATAATTCATTAGGAAAGATAGTATTGACACTAGTCCCAGTTACACTCCTAATGATTTTCCATGTAGCTTTAGGGTTATTTTTAGCCTTGTGGAACTGTTCTTTCTCGTAAACTGTTTTAATGTTTTTGAGGAGCTTATTACAAAAGTTTCGATATCTTATATAAGTAACCTTAATAGTATAGTTGTCAGGGTCCTTCTTCAGAGTACGTGCCATATTATCCCTATTTCGGATACATCTCAGAAGCCCATTAGTAATCCAGGGCTTAAGAATTCGTCGTTTTGAAGGTATGTGCACCGATTTAGTATGCCTAACTATAAAGTAACTAATAGTAGACACTAAAGACTCGGCAGCAATGTTAGCGTCCTGAGTACCCATTATATAACTAAAATCGAATGAAAAAACATCAGCCACTACAGCCGAGTAATCAACAATGTTACGTTTACATTTAGATGCAGGTAAAGACTTTACGTATTGAACGTTAATAATCGTAGGCCTATGGTCAGTGATATAAGTGTCGACGATCAGAGTCGTAATTTTAAGATCAGACTTAACCATCACATGGTCAATGCAAGACTTACCACGAGTAGGCAGAAGATGTGCAGGGAGAAGGCCATGCGTAGCATTAATGTTTAAGTACTGATTGGCATGTTCGCATATGACATTTGGAGTAATGTCGATATTAATGTCCCCCATAATTACTATATTTTTTAGGGTTGACATTTGAGTAAGAATGCAGTCCAATCCATCAATAAAATTATCAACGCTTCGGAAAGAGGGGGAACGGTATAGAGCTATGAGTAAAGTATTATGAAACTTTAAAATACATAATAAACAGCTGGCATCAGCCATCGAAGGTTCTGTGACACAATGAGGCAAATCTGATTTTATGTACATAATAATTCCGTCATTTTGGTTTTTGATTTTAGTAGTATGATAAGATACGTACCCATCCAATAACGGAACTAATACTGAAGCACTTAACCAACATTCGGATAAAACTAAAACATCAAAAGAAATGTCAATACTGACGAGGAACGCTTGAAAGCAATCAAAATTACGGTTTACACTACGAATATTTAGATGTATTATGTTGAGGGACTTTGAATTGTTTTCAATGAAACTCTTGCATACCTCCGGTTCACAAACACATGAATCTCTATTTCCAAAGGAATCAAAGTCATCCAAACTATCGATGTCGAACATTGAATAATAATGTTAAATGCACATTGTATGCAACCATAATGTGAAAACTGTAATAATGGGCCAGAATTATGGAAAAGAACCCACATTTATAACCATAAAACGATAAATTTACTGTAAATGTTAAGTGTAAGACATAAAAGAACATTGTTTTTGTAAGTGTAATGTGAAAAATGAAAGTGAGCTTTATGATTTTGAGTAAGAAATGCATTCCATGAATTATTAAAATAGAAATTAAAAACTGAGTATTGTAAGCATTATCGTTGTCATATGTTTCGAAATTTAAGACCCTGAGAAAGTGTATGTGTATGGAGTAGAGGCTTACACATATAGATTTATTATCATAAGGTGGCATTAATAAGGAATAGAAAGAAACAATTCTGTTACAGGTAATTTGAAAAGCAAATATGCAGTAAACTACTAATTTAGATATTTTTTTTTTGAAAAGAACATTCTAAATTTACATAACATACAGGAATTAATATTCTTACACTTGTTGTTTAGATGCAAGCAGTTTATTGAGACAGGCAGTTGATTTGACGATAACAGAGTCCATGCCTTCTTTTTCCCGTAGAAAGATTTTCCCATTTTGAGTCCAGCAAAAATTGTATTTGTTTTTTTTCGCAAAGGCCCGCGCCTCAAAGAACAGCTGTCGCAAGGAGCGCGGCATATGTTCAGCAACATATATCGGCTTTACTTCACCGGGAATATCAATGTGTCCTGTGTTTAATTTTTCAGAGATGGGCAAACCCTTGTTGAAAGTTCGGCAGGCGCCCAGAACTTGATTTTTTGAGGAGACTGTTAGGAACTCAGCAATTATAGGCCTATTGGAGCCTTTCTGGCCAGGCAGACGGTACACATCACGTAGTTGTGGGGGTGAGCTCGACGGCTGAATAACAGCACATGTTTTATGTACTACAGATGCCAGGTCACTACTGGTCTCCTTATCGTTTGCCGGTACATTCCTAATCTCTATAGAGGCTGAACGCGAGCTTAGTTGTAGATCAATCACTTTCTTTTCCAGGTCCATTATATAATAGCGTTGTTCGCTATTTTCTTTTTCCAGTTTGTGCATTGATTTCTTAAGAGAATCATAGTCAGTGCTCAAGAATTCTATTGATTTTAACACATCAGCATTAGTTTTTTTGATATCCACATTTTGAAGCTTAATTGCAGTTATTTCTGTCGTCAATTTCTCAAGCAGAGCATCTTGTTCGTTTTTCCACGAAGTCAGCATCTTCATTACCTTTTTCTCAAAGGTTTTCAATTCACATTCCGGAGAGAAATCTGGCCGTAAGCGCTTTGTTCGTGAAGTAATATTTGAGTTTTCACTTACTTCCGGTGTTGAAAAAATAGGTTGAACATTCATTTCATGCACCGGAGTAGCTGGAGGCGAGCGCTCAACCCTTGGCATG
Source organism: Tyria jacobaeae (assembly GCA_947561695.1). Lineage (NCBI taxonomy): Eukaryota > Metazoa > Arthropoda > Insecta > Lepidoptera > Erebidae > Tyria > Tyria jacobaeae. The sequence goes on along the minus strand of OX387208.1, from coordinate 7,404,088 downwards.
TTTGATGTAGTTGTTTATTCTGCGCAACTTCCAATAAATGCACAAAGTACGACCCAGAGGCGGCAACAAACTATATTACTACAATATCCAGTAACGCTCCAACTTAGACCGCCTCTGCCGCTAAGCGATCGCGGGTTGTCGTAGGTCAGTTTTTTGTGTTAGTGTAGGGTATTATTGAACACTGTTTTACTGATTATAGCCAATATTTAATTATTTAGTAATAATCTGTTGTTATTTTTATGCAAGAACTATGCACTGATACTAACACAATAAGAACTAGCCATAAGAAAAAGTGTAAGTTTAGTTACTACGCGTATAACAATTTAATTTACGGAGCGAAAGTGATATGCGACTGTGTCGTCCGATGTTGAGCGAGAGAGAGGGGACAACATTCTCATTTAACAGCTCATTTGCACATAATACATTCCCAAAAACATTCGGTAGATATGTCTGTGATGTCGTTTGTTGTAATTGAATTAATATGAAGTAAGATGCAGAGGCCATCTCCAGTCCTTTTTTAGTAATTTTATAGCAACTGAAATGAACGACTTCCAGTTCTTCCTTTGACAACCAGGACTCGGTGATGAATAGCATTGAAGCTTGGCGTTTGTTCGGTAAATGCTTCTAGTATGTGTGGTTTATAGTATAGAGTTTGGATATTTTGATATAATATACTAAACTGTTGGTTTTTGTTTACGAAAGGTATGATTTCTTTGTGCCATGCTTAGGCACAAATGGGCTGGCTCGACCGGAGTAATACCACAGCCTCACAGAAAACCGGCTAGCTCTTAGACTCTTGAAGCTCTATCTCTCTATCATGTCTACTTACCCCAGTTTTTAATTTCCTTCGGATGTCGTCTATTGGTAATCCAAACCCATTGTTCACTTTTAGTGTCGAAAATCTGACGGGTACGACGTCGTAGCTCCTTTTCGGCGGCCACTTTAGCTTTCTCGTATTTCATAGGCCTGACAATAGTTGTAAAAATTAGTATGGCAATGGACACAAAGTTAATTCGAACCAATCCTAACTAATTTTTTATAAACATTTTTGTCAAAAGATAAACGGATCGAACTGACAGCAAATGATTTGCGATTGCTGCGTGTTTTACTCATCCCATAACATAACATCTCGCCAGTAGGTTTTCAAGTTGTAAGTAGATGTAGAGAATACACCCTTACATCCTTATACCCCATTTAATTGGATCTGTAGCTTTTGAGAATACAGACATCGGATACCTCTCTTTTATATACAAAGAAAAGCATAAGTACATATAATATACGAAATGCCAAAGCCAGTAAAAAATAATTAAAAAGAAACTTTGTGAAGTCACATTTTATTTTATAACAACCATTTTTTTTTAGTTATGTATCACCAATCATTTAATACTATTCAATAACTTATAATGTATTAAAAATACAAAGAGTAATAGAATCAAAAGCCCTTTTCATAGGGTATGGTGTCACACCCGTAATGGTTTCACAGTCAGCAACACGGTTTTCACATTGGACCTGAATATTTTGAGCTTCACTATTTTTGTCAACGGCCGCGATTGCCACACGGGACGGAGCTGTGCGAAGGTTGCTCTTGCCTTGGCGATCGAAGCGATGACCTCTTAGGTGTGGCGTTGCTGATTTTACCAAATAAAGAAAACAAGACTACAACACAATGAACCACTCACTTGCATTTTTTCTTATAGTTGCACAATGTAATGTAGACTGCAAGCGGGGTAACCTTTGATTTCTTGATAATGTCTTGGTTACCAAGCAGGGACACCAATACTGCAGTAGTTGGTGAGTCATTGGTCAAGAAACCCATGTTGTGAATGCGCTGAATGTGGTAAAGCAGTTCTTCTAAAGTTAACTGTGGTAGTACAGCAGTCCACACCTATGATTGAAATTATATAATTATTTCGTGTTTGCATACCTCAATACTTGTGATTTTATAATTAAATCCCTGATAATATACAAACTTGAAGTCTAAATAAATTTAAATTCACTGTAAAACGAAAGTATTTGAAGGGTATTTTTTGTCAGTGGAAAGATATATTTCATTTGATATTTATTTAGAAAAAAATATATATCATGTATTTTAGCACTATACAAATCAGAAACTGTTCACTTTCGTAAAAAAAAAATATATAAAAATTTATATATAAAAATATACATTATTGATCCAGTAAATCTATTAAATAGGGCAGAAAGTACTGCACTAGTAGTTTTTCTGCTGTTGAGAAGGTTCTAAAGAGCTCCTTAAAAGGGGATAGAGTTCATATATATAGTAAAAAAAGAGACCTATAAACAGAAACATGAACTTACATTCTGCGATGTCAACAAGTGCCCGGGCACATGATCAAGAGTAAACTGATTGGCAGTTGCAATTGCAGCGGCAGCAGCAGGATCCTCACAATGACGCATATCTTCCACCTTCGAAATGTACTCAAATATCTCCTTGGTCTCTGGTTTGTCACCCAGCAACTGTTTAGCACGTTTGTATCCAAAAATAGCATACTTCACAACTGCGTCCCGAGCTAGATAAGTCATTAATCAATTTGCAATTATTGAAACCAACATACAAGTTGCTCACTTTAATGTTTCTTTGCAACTGTGTATATCAGGATCAAGGTATATTGTTTTGATAAGAGATTAACATTCTTAAGAGTTAATATTGCGTACATGAATCAACTAATAATTAAGAATTTATCTGTAAATAGATGATGGGTACCACTATATTTTATTACATGATATTCTGCTGAAGATATGTTGCCTAGAACTAAACCTGACACAAATTAGCTGGAATACTTACCATAATCGTTTTCGGGTATTTTCACATGAGATTTGCGTAGAAGAGTTTTATGTGAACGACCATGACGAGCTCGCACTCTAGTCATTTCTTTGGCAAGTTCCATTGGTTCCTTTGTAGTGTACCACTCCTTGACATTCTTACACCATCCTCGACCATTGCCTATTAAAAAGATATATTTGTATATTAACATAAAATTATATTTCTGTTTTACTGTGTGCTTCTCCGATGATTCCTCTTCTCCTGTGTGATTTTCCTAGTAACTCCATCTCTTCTCCCTGGGTGTCGAAAAATGCGACTAAGGAATCGGGCAGTATATATACAGTCATACGGTGCCTAGATTACGGCAATAGACTTGCACTCTATTACGTAAGAGAGACTAAATTATGGTTAGCAATAAAAGCGGCGTTTGTAATGTCTCTGCCTCGCCTTAGGTAATATATGAAGATTTCAGTTATCAAGCAATATTGCTTTCAATCATTTCTTTAAGTGACCAGTTTGTTATGTTAAGTATGGATGTTTAATAAGACTATGCCTAGTCCTTAAGGGATACAGGCATATGGATGTATGTATGTAAATAACTGCTTAAATTGTGGAAGGACATAACTTTGATCACAAGATCTTATTGCTTGCTTATGAGTATATGATATACTATTCTTATATTTAAAAAATGTGGTAAGTACAAGTTCGACATGCATACAGAGCGTACCATAAGCAAATAAACTTCTATGTGACTATGTGTTTGTATATTCTGTTGTGTGTATGATTAAAAAGTATAGAACCCACTTCACTGTGCTCAAGAGAAATAGTATAAGCTGTATTTTTCATAAATTTTTACACATTAGAGGTAGACTATTTTGTTCTAACTGAAATGAGTTCAACATTGAGTAGAAACCCATTCAATTTTGAATTCAGAAATGGCAAAGATGTTGAGTAACATACCAACAAAATGATTTACAACTTCCACCTTTTTGAAGACAGTTTTAAATTATTTAAAACCCAACTGTATTTCATAACCCATTCACTACCACTATTAAGGAATATGATTTGTGACATAGAAACATCATATATACATACATTTGTTCAAGAGATAATGTATTAAGAATGATTCCTGTGTTACAGGGCTTTACAAACATTTAATCAATGAACATGTAGAACACCCAAATAATACTATTAAGCAATTTCAAAAGACACCTAACACATGGAAACCCATTAGGCTGTTTAGGTTCTAGACTCTACAGCCTAAACATCTTAATGGGAAATGTGTCTAGAGACTTTGTCTAGAGACTAGAGTAACAAAGAAATTGTGCATAAATACATCCAAAAAAAAATTGCACAAACAAGGTTATTTTATGAGCAGTTTTTTAAAAAAGTTGTTGAATAATTGCATTGTTCATTACTTTATTTTATGATCACACTTTTATCTATTCTTTGCATTAGCTGTTGGTAATAGATGTTTAGTAGAAGTACATTTTGTTTCAATTTTAAATAAACACATTTTTAAGTGTTACCGAGTTTCCCGGACTTTCACATTATAGTAAAGGAGGCAGAATGAGAATATTTTTATTATATTATTTAATCATACCTACTTATTTATGCATTAAGTATGTATGTGCAAAACAGTTTGAAAAGTGGGGTATACAAACAAAAATAACCAATATTTAAAGAAAGTAGCTCTTACCTGTTTTCAGTAGCCTTGTGAACTTATTAAAGAGCATCATCTGTTCAGGAGTGATACATATCTCAGCTGCTGCCTTGTATGTGGCCTCTTTGACAGCAGAATTGCCAACCATAAGACATTTAGCTAGTGCAAATGCAATTGTCTCAAAGCGAGTATACCAATTATCTTTGCCAGCCTGAAAAGTAAAAAACTTAAAATAACACTTAACTAACATACTAGAAAAAATTATGAATAAACCTAATTAATTTATAGAGAACAGTTATCTTTATATAACCATATGATGATAACTGTTCTCTATAAATTTATTAGCAATTTAATTAAACCACTGTTATAAATTTGAAAATACACTCACAGGCACAATTAACCGCCCACCTTGTATTTCTTTCAATTTTCAGTAGTCGGAAAATTTTGACCACATTTGATGGAAGTTATGTTAAAAGCAGCCATTAAGGATAAATAAAATCACAAAAGTCTTTAAACAAAACCATTTACTAAAAAAAAATATGCCAAAAATCGATTTTGCAAAAAATTTGCATGAAAATTTTATGACTTTAATTTTGAAAAAAATCGTCCGCTTTCTAAAAAAATCGTCCGCTTTCTTTTTATTTAAATTTTAATAATGAGTATTACTACCTCGGGCCCTGATGACTTCTTATAGTCGGTTTGGCAATCCATCTACGAGGTCTTGAATATCCGACTGAGGGATATTATGCCACTCCTCTATCGCAGCCGTCTTGAGCTCTTGTAAGGTCGCAGGGGCTGATATTCTTGCTCGAATACGTCTTTTTAGGTTGTCCCAAATGTGCTCAATTGGGTTAAGATCGGGACTGCGTGACGGCCATGGCAAAACTTGAATCCCGACCTCATCGAGGTATTGAGTGACGGATCTTGCGGTATGGCATCGAGCATTGTCATGCATTAATTTAAAGTTTTCACCAATAAATGGTGCGAAAGGTATGACGTGGTCTTGTAAGACTTCCTCCACGTATCTTTGAGCAGTCACACTGCCTCTATCAAACACCACTAGATCGGTACGAGCCTCGTAAGAGATACCTCCCCAAACCATTATGGATCCTCCCTGATAACCCACGGTTTCGATTATTGCACATGGAGCAAACCGTTCATTTTGGCGCCTATAAACACGCTGACGTCCATCTGGACCCCTTAAGTCTATTCTGCTCTTATCTGTGAACAGTATGTTCTTCCATTGTTCCGTAGTCCAGTCAGCATGTTCTCGTGCAAAGGCAAGTCTTGCTCTACGATGCTGTGCAAGCAGCTGTGGACCACGAGCTGAACGAAAAGCTCTCAGATTCCTTTCAGTCAGTCTTCTTCTTATCGTATGTTCACTTACAGTGACATTTCTCACCTCAAACAGACGTGTGCTCGCTTCAGTAGCGGTGCAAAAGCGATTCTTTAGCACGTTACTAACAACAAAGCGGTCATCCAGAGCTGAGGTGCACCGATGTCGGCCTTGACCTGGCCTTCTCGTGTATGAACCAGTCTCCCGAAAGCGTCTGATGGCATCCCGCACTGTAGTTCGAGGTACACCAAGCGTACGAGCGATGCGACGTTGGCTATACCCAGCGTCAGCTAAAGTCACTGCCCTAGCACCAGTTGCATCCAGCGGCATTTTTTTCAGTCACAAACAATAATCGTACACTAAAAACTCAAATTAAACAATGTTCCTACACGATAGCAGACAAGAACAAGAAATGTAATCAATGTAACGTTACTGCAACAATGTCAAACAGAGACTAAATTCTAAAAACGCTTCGGCGATACAAGTTTAAGGGTCGAAATAAGGGTTTTTAAGTGTTTAGTTTATTACTAAAGCACCCACTTAACTAAAATCAAAACAGTAGATAAGCCACAAAAAACAAACAAACAGGGTGATGAAAAATATAGGCGGGCGGTTAATTGTGCCTGTGAGTGTAGTTTACTGAAATTTGTACCTTTAAAATAATGTTGACTACTTCAATGTTGTTAATACCGCCATCAAGAATTTCGTTAATAACAGGTAATTTATCTGCTTCAAAATACTTGTGTGATGACCAACATCCAGGGTAATACTTAGGGAATTCATTTCCAGTATGCAGGAAACGTTTTAGTCTATTACATAAAGCAGGATTAAGATCTGCCGGAGCTGTCATCTTGGCTGATGAGTATTTCTGCTTCACAAAATATGTAAAGTGATTCCAATAGCAAAATATTGCATATACAATGCAAGTTTTTGTGGTGTCGTATTAGCATCCAGCTTTCAACTAATAGTTTTTGTCGTAACGTAAACCTGAAAAGAATGTCAGCAAAGGTAAATGCACTGAATGTCGAAACTATTCATTTTTTGTCGGTATTCGAGCGAAACATGTGCCACAATAAATTGAGGATGTGGCTAGAAAAAAAATTGACAAGCGAAGCTGAATCTAATAAATATGAAATACAACAAACGTCTTTACAAAAAAAAATAAAGATTATATAATATGTTGATCCTTCAAATATTGTATTGGTTGTGTATTACTAATATTCTTTAGAACTTTAGCAATAATTACAAAAATATATGACTAACACATACCTCGTTCTTCGTTTTTCTGTCGAAGATGACAAGTCATTGACATATATCATCAGTGTGACCGTTTTCCAAAAGAAGGTGATCAACGAAAACCACAATTAAAACTTTATGATTTATTAAAGTTTTTGTTGTCAATTAATCATTACAACTATACACTTTTAATCTTTATCAACTGCAGTGGTTCACGCATTTTAGATCCAGGCATGCGGTTTAAATCTAAAAATAAAAACCACTAGGGATAGATAGATAAACTCTTTATTGTATAAATAAAAGACATTACAATATTGTAATTATATATCCTTAAATCAGAATTTATACAATTGGCGGCTTATCACGTTTTGCGATCTCTTCCAGGTAAACTTTGGATGGAAAGAGAGTTTATGTGTGGCCGGAGGAGTTGCAGTGTTTGATTAGCTACCTTACTCACATATGTATGTGCAGTACAGAATACAGAGATACATACATACTAATATACATACTTTTTTTTTTCATGTGGGAACCCCCACGGGTTATTACTTCACCGGACCTAACGGAGAGCCCTATAAAACCCTAACAAGGAAGCCTCTGCAGACCTTGCCCACCTCAGCAGGACAAACTCTCGGACGGACAGCTCTCCCGTTACCCCCGGGCCAGAGCTCATGGAGGCCAGAGATCGTTCGACGCTCGCCGGCGCCTGGTGCGTCTTCTACGAGACGCGAGAGTACTCGTACCCTCCCGTACCCTTTCCGCCGCTTCTTTAGCCAACATCACGTCCACGCAAAATGAAGCGACGGCATCCCACGCAATACTAATATACATACTAAGATACACACTAAAATACACAATACACACAAAACACATATCCATATTCCTAACAGATAAGAGCATAAAAATCATATTAAACTATAATTTAACTAAAATACGTATATTTTTAGAAAACTTAATTATAAGAAATTGATAATTTTTTAACTTTTATTTGTAACGAGAACGCCTTGTGAATGGTTACTACGATGGTGACATCACACGCAAGTAAACACGGCTTCGATCACTGAGTATAGTACGCGCGTTTAGTTTATTAAGTGTTTTAATCGTTCTTAGGGCTATTTTGGAAGAGTTTTTCTGATATGATTATTGTTATAACTATTTTCATAATACTCGTTTACAATCTGAAGATGGAGACCAATTATGTACAAGTTGATAACAGCAACTAGCCACAAATAAACGCATTTATGGTTGCACTTTTCTTTAAGAACAACGCTTGTAAGTAAGACTTATTTATTTCCAAACCTTTACTAGTGATTATCATATAATATTTATGTTAGGTTTAAATTCTCTTTGTCACGGTACTCATGGTGTTTGGTTTTGTTACATAGGTCTGCAAGGGAATTCTATGGGAGATGATGCAATTGGTTATGTCCCATTGTACCGAGAATATGGAGGTGGCACAGTTAAGTGTAAAGCTTAAACAGAGCATAAAGTGAGAAACAAAGCTTACAATGTGACGCTGATTGTTCACGAAAAGACTGCAAAATCATTAGCTGCCAATGCTATGATTGTGCTACTTCCGCTGAAGTATGTAAGCATGCCGTTGATTTTTTGATGTGGGTCCATCGTCGCAGTGAAGAACCGTCATGTACTTCTGTAGAGTGCTATTGGAGAAAGCTTACTTTGTCCAAAGTAGGGACTACTCTGATGTATATTTTGCTGTACAGCAAATTTCCAAAAAAGAAGTGCGACACAGACCACGTATATCAGCAGTTTATAATAAATATTGACAACTGCCAATTAATGAAATTTCAGGATGATTTTAAGCATGGAAATATTATGCAGTATTCATTGCATTGTTTTATAATGGATCCATCCTCAGAAATTAAAAAAGATATAGAGTATTGAAGTCATCATGAAAAGTACCTTCACTGCAGGTGTAATAAGTACAATTGAAATAGCAACAAGGGGGCAGAACAAGAGCAGTTTATGGTATGAGATGCGATATGGCCGTATCACAGCTTGTAAGGCGTACGAAGTAAGTGTTCGTCTTACATCAGATGGTTCATTGGTAGCCACTATAATGAGTGCAAAAATACCTGATACTGTGGCAATTAAAAGAGGTAGAAACTTGGAACAGTCCATAAGAAAGACAGTTAGTAATAAATAGAAGAAAAAACGTCATGTGAGCTTTATTTATGCAAAGTGAATCCCATGATTGCAGCATCTCCCGATGGTATAATGATAGATGCTGTGATTGATGTTTTTTTTTTATATACTTTAGGGGGACAGACGAACAGACGGGTCACCTGATGGTAAGTGACACCACCGTCCATGGACACTTGTAACTCAAGAGTTGCAAATGCGCTGTCCGCCTTTGAGGGTGATGAGGGATGGGGGATGCAGGGAGCGGAAAGAAGAGAGGAGGGATGAAGAGAATGGAAAGAGGAGAAAGGAGATGAGGGGAGAGAAAAGGGGGAGGGGGAAGTGGGCCTCCGGAAACCTCACTCAATTCGGGGAAATGCAACGCAAGCGTTACAATACAACCGGTTTTCTGTGAGGCCGAGGTATCGCACCGGTCGAGCCGGCCCATTCGTGCCTAAGCATGGCTCTACTACTGAAAAGGTGATGGTTGAAATAAAATGCCCTAATAAGGCAAAAACCAGGGAAAATCACAGATAAATGTAAGGCACAGGTGCAACTGCAAATGTAAGCAGAACGAAGAAACGAAGAATGTATATAATGTTTTAGTGACATATGATGGTGATAATAATAATAATAATATAATAATAATAATCTTTATTGATTACATTAGTGATTACATAAGTAACATAATACAAAACTTAGCCATTTTTTGGAAAACAATTTTTTTCCTATTTTGCATAATAACACATGTCTGTGACTAAATAAAAAAAAATCCTGCTGGTTTTATTACTCTTAAATTACATTATTAATTTAAAAAATATATATATAAAAAAACTAAACTGATTTAGATGACATTTTGCACACAGATAGAATAGTTTGAATCCCAATTAAATGTGATAATATAAAAGTTATGTAATCAAAGTAGTGTTTAATAAGAGACTCCTGCAATTTTATTAGAGCACATGCAATAATAATGACATGATAGTAGTAGTAGTGATAGTGGTCTTAATTGTTTCATGCCCTCTTTATGTAGTAATTTTTCTAGGTGCTTGAAGCCTCTGTCAGCTAAGAAGCATTTTCCCTGTGGTAATTAATGGTAACATCACTTGTTCCCACCTATAATTAACCAAACCATTTTATATTAAGTACTTAACCATAGATTATACACAATGCAATCGATTTTGCAGCTTACATCACAATAGGTATGTCTAAATGCTATAGGAAGATTATTTTTTATTAATTATTTGTTTAAGTTCATAATGAATGGTCTTAAAAAACTACTTATTATTGGTACGAGTATGTTTGCTAAAAATAATTTACGGGCTATAATAATGATATTCCAAAGTTATTCCCTAATTCACAAAATGTGCTAGACAATCTATTTTTTTCAAACATAGTAAAATTAGTTTTTTAATTATATTTGTGTGTTAATACAACAATTGAATTAAAAAAATTACATTCTTTGGAAATACCAACATACATCAAGGGATTGTTACAAATTAAATACAATTTATTTCTGAGGGACTGTTGAATAGTAACATCACTATCGGAGTCCTTTGATGATGATGTAGCTATAAAAGGTGATAAGTGATAAATGACCATTTCCAATAAAATAAATATCACTCTCTGATTTTTCATCTTCGAGAAGTTAATTAATTATTCAATTTTTAAAACGAGATGTCGTAGCACCGTTCAATGGTGAGGTACAAACACTTTTAGTTAGCAATCTTGTTTGCATAGCCTTGATCCTATAATGCATTTTCACTTATATAACTTGGACAGATTTTTCTGCAGTTATGATTGGGTCGGCAATTGTCTCTTTCTCTTGAGTTTTTGGTTATTCTGAAAACCAAACATTCAAAATGAATTACTTCATTGAAATTTGAATAACATAAAACTTAATAATATTTGTAATAAATTGGTAAAATACCTTCAGTGTCAATAACTAATTGTATTATATATTCTGCTGTTTGTATAAATTTAGTTGGCACAGCCTCATCTGTCAAAAGTATCTTTCGACTAAAGTCCATTTTGGACTTCATATAGTTCATTGTGTCTTTTAGTAATCTTTCAGTAATCCAAAATGATCTTGCTCTTATAGCAAGTGATGTATCAAAACAAGTAAAACATCCAATATTTCGATTAGCGAGACAGATAAAAGACATTTACATAGTATCACAGAAAACTTTTACAGAAGATAGCTAAACGACATAATAAGGGGTGTTGTGCTGCAAAAACATTGAGTTGAAAAGTATCGTTCTCAACTTATACTGCAAGCATATATGAAATTAGGTATTATATATATTATTTCGTTTCATAAAAACTGTTATTTTAGCTACTATTTGGAGTATAGTCTATTAAATGTAGATTTTATTTGATTCATCAACAATGAATCGTACAAAATCATAAGTACAACATTTTGAAGGTTACAGAACAGATGGGTCAGTTCCTTATCACAGGATAACATGATTCTCACTAAAATAAAGTAAAATTGACTTAAATCAAAGTTATCTTCACACATAAACACATTTGAATGAGATGAAATGTTCTCTGGGCCTCTTCGAGCTAACTTCAATCACATTTTTCGTCTTTGGAATTTGTTGGAACAGAAACAAACAATTTTTGTGGGTTATTTATAGATGTGTTTGTACACTCTAGCACTATACACAATTTAAAGACCATTTTAACCACCAAAACTGAAGAAAAATTATGAAATTTACTTTAACTTTACTGCTCAAAAAAATGTTTACTAGCGTGTGACGTCACACGCTTCACGTGGTCTAACTCACGTGAAGCGTGTGACGTCACACGCTAGTAAACATTTACATACATTGTTTTTCGCGTGGTTTTGACAATTTAAACTTCATCATTTTTTTTATGAAATACATATATTTTTTTCCGAAATATCTATTTGAAGTGCTTATTAAGTAATAAGGAATAATTTTAAAATGTTTTCCAAAATAGTCAAATAGACTATTTGATCTATAAGCTCTAGGCAGCTTTTTTGTACAGGCTAACTGACAGCCAATGCTAAAGAATGTCATAGGTACACAAATACAATTAGATTTTACAAAAATACAATTAGAAATAATTGACTTAAGCTTTGAAAGCATGCTATTTTTTTGTGTCTGCCAAACACTACATATATACATATATATTGTATCAGCTGCAAATCAATTACATAGTGAGTCAAAAATATTTTCAGCAGTTTTACCTGATAGTTTAACAGAACATAAATATTTGTTTGTTTGTTTTCAGTATATTATTTTGAACGCTATAACACTTTATTGCGAAGGCAATACATTTTACTGTCGTGATGTCTGTGCTTTCTATAATAAAAATAATCTATAGTTAATGAAAAAGCGGCGGCATTGTCAAAAAAACTTGATGTATACTTTATATCTGATAACAACTGTTTTTCAAATGATAGCGCCATTACGTCATAAACTAACTGTGCAGATTTAGCAAGTTTTGCAGTAAAATACTAGTCCTTTTAAAATAATGAATCGATCTAAAATAAACAATAATTAATTGATTAATTTTAATTTCAATCAGAGTATTACCATGGTTTCACAGAAAATCGGCTGTTAAACAATGCTGCTTTGAATTCTCTGACCAAGTCAGTGAAGTTAGCTCCTCCCTTTCCCTTCCCTTATTTTCCCTCCTTCTTTTCACCTACCCGAAAAGGCGGACAGTGACAAATAATCAGGATCTTTCTCCAACATTTATCATCAATAAGCATAGCATGACAAGAAACTGACTGTCAGGAATCTCCTTATAAATCATGTTTCTTAGTTCAATAAATAACGTATAACTAGCAAATACGAGTAGAACAATTAGATGAAGAACCTTAATTTATTTGTACAAAAGAAAAAAAATATTACAGCTGATTTAAATGTCAGAAAATGACAAAGCTAGGCGAATCATATAGTTTTTTTTAAAACTATGGAGTGCATGACTGCTTGTCAGTAATATAAAATGTTCTATAAAGCTACAAGAAACTATAGAAAAAACATGATATAATTTTTCAATTTAAGTTGCCCGTCTTTTTACAGATTTTTTGTAGAATGGGATAACTTTACAATAGGTACTTTTATATAATTTGGTACAATAGGTTTAGTATGATTTAAAAGAGACATATTTGGCAACACGATCTACAGACAAGATTAAAGAAAGTGACACTGAACGATGGCTGTCAAACGTTCATTAAGTAAATAAAAGTATATCGATATTCATGTTAAAAAGGCACTTATTTTGACTTTCTACAATTATACTATCTCATAGGTATACTATTGTAGTGTCTGTTGTAAACTGACTAGCAAATGGATTGAATAACTGTAACGTTCCTTTTGCTATTAAAAATATTGAGATTATTCTTTTATTGCGATACAAAAACAGATATATGATTAGTGATTAAATGCCTACATGAGCTTACAGTTAGAGGAAGTAAACGAAACACAACAACTCATGCAGAATGAAGAAGATGAACAAAAAATATCACAGGCAGCGACATCTCCAGTTACAAGTAACAAGTTGTCTAGTGGAGCTGAGAGTCTTACTTCGAAGAATCAGGGGCAAACTATATCAGGTGCCGGCAATAACAGTATAAATGAATCGACAAAAATATCATATGTTAGTGAAAGACGACTACATAGAGATTTAATGCGTTCTAATAATAAACCTAAAAACATACCTAAAGGAACACCAGATGTAAAAAATATGGAAAAGGCTCTTTTAGAATTACTTGATGACTTTCACACAGGCAAACTGAGTGCTTTTGGTACAGGATGTAGTATGGAGCAAATGATAAACATAAGAGATCAGCAGGAGCATTTGGCAAGATTACATTTTCGCCTTTGTGCAGATGTTGAGAAACCCGATAAAACAGATGATAACTTTGAAAATTCTGCATCTAGGGACAAAATGACACAGCTTGTACAAAGTTTAGCACAACTATCAGCTTCCATAGAGCATTTGCACTCAGATGTCAGCTCTAATATAGATGATCAGACTCGAGCCACCAAAAGTGATACCTAAATTTTATGGATTGCAGGGCATGCAGATATTTAATTTTATTACAATAATTTCTAAAGGGAATGGTAGTAACTTGATACTTATATTGCTTTGTCTATTGTATATAACTAAACATTATTAAAACTTGTGATACTTTAAAGAAAGATAAGACATAATAAAAATATCAATAAAAGAATGTTTTTGTTCTAGTGTATAATCTAATGTAATTATAACATTTTGGATGATTACAGCTAAAAATTATTAATATTTATGTTTACTTTTCTTCTTAAATTATACTGAGGTCAAGGGTATGGCTAAAAATATGAAAACCATTGTGTTGTTGCAACTCAACCATGTTCCATCACATCATTATTATTGCTATGATTATTACCCTTGTTAGGTTACTGCCTGCACTAATTTGTATTGCTTATAATAAAAATATAAAACATAAATCATTATTTATGTTTCGCTGTGACCAGCCACATCTTAATGCTTAACAATAAAATATATAATATACAATTAATATTATCACTATGAAAAAAAAAAAAAACAGTTGCATTACTATTTCGAATAATTAGAAGGAAAGATAACACATGTAACTTAACAATCAGCCAAATATAAAATTAAATCTTGTTGAATGACCACAAATCACTTTAAAATTTGATAATTTGTTGTTCCTGATGACAATAATCATGTTAAAAAAAATAACAAATAAAAAAATTGCATTCAACATAGGAAATATCAATTTGGTGATTGTTTCAAGTCATACCTTCTAAGGGATTAATAGCTAAGAGCCTCAATCAACACTAAGAAGCTCTCTTTGGATGGTTGGATCAAGGGACTGATGCAGAAAGCAGTTCTCTACATCTTTGGAGCCCTAACCACCAGTGTGTTGGTTCCTGTATATATTTTGTATTAATATGGTAAATATATACATATGTATGGATTAATTTAAATAGATGGAAAAGTAATTACAAATAAGGTAAGTATAAAACAATTTTAAAATCAGTAAGTTACACCAGTGCACACCTTTATCCTCATTCCTTATCCTAAATAGATACACCTTTTTAAACAATTAATACATTGGAATGTAACTGGAATGTCCTGTCTATCCTGTGACATGTTACGTGAGGTAGTCATGTGGTAGCTGAACACCAAAGCCAATAAAACAAAATTGCTATACTATGGCTTAAATAATTTTTACACAAGAACTATGTATAATTTGTTATTTTTGTATTCTATGTGTACAATAAAGAATATGAATATGAAGAACTTATAATGCAGAGGTAGACAAAAGATTAAAAAGGGCATATTTTGTTACAAGGAGCTTCACTGCAAACCATTAATTGTAAAAGGTATGAAAGTTTGGAGCCTTTTTGCAATGATGGGATCTAATTGACAAATATGTATTACAATTATTTTTTGCTTAGATAATGTCTATTCTATGACTAGAAATCAAAACAATAAAGGTGGGTCCTGTTTTAGGTTGATGTTATTTAAGAATATAAATGATATTCTACACAAAATATTTATATGGACTTTATAGCTTAGAAAAAGCTTACCTAAATAATAAAATCATTTGGTAAATTAAAAATATAATGCAGGGCAAACAAAGATAGCCAGCTAAGCAATTGTAGTTTTGGGAAATGGTCAGATAATTTACAAATCTTTGGTATCCATTATGTAGAACACTCTCATAACAGCAAAAATTTATAAAAATATTTTGTGATATCCTTTGTTTTTCAAGACTTTCCTGCAAGTTGGACATCTTTTTTTATTAGAATCAATATTAATAGCTTTTTCTAAACAGCTCATACAAAACACATGACCACAAATTGTGGAACCAATCACATTACCTGACAGTTTCTCCATACAAATTGGGCAATCTCCCAATATGCCAGATGATTTTGAATGAGAATCACCTGATTTGCCTTGATCACCTGGTGAAGTGGGATGCCCTTGATTAATAGTAGCTTTAGGGTTACTTTGTTTTGCTTTTGGTGCACTATGTCTTTCATGGGGTGTGGATGTGAGATTTTGTGATCTATGTACATCCACATAAGAAGCTGATGAAAATACATTATCATAAGGGTTATAATAGCGGCTAGTAAAGAAATAACTGACTTCATTTTGTGTAAACAAATGTCTATTGTGATTTTGAAGAATTATCGGTTGATGGGGTAATGCTTGTCTCATACCCAAACCCACATTTGCATTATGTGAAATATCCACTATTTCGCATTCAGCATGGGATTGATTATAATAGGGTATACTTGAATCATGTTGAGTTTGGATATCAGAAATTTGTTCTAAATGATATTCATCATTAGTTTGATTCTGTACATAAGTAGAACTAGTAACATCTTGATGAGTTTCATTAGTGGTAGGCTGGTTCTCATATGTTGTTTGACTTTCCCTTTGATTATTAGTATTTTCTTCAATGGTTGAGATATCTACATCAATAACTAGATTTGTACCACCCAATGTTTTTGAGTCAGTGTTATTATATTTATTAATTATTAATTGATTTTCAGCAATTAAAGCATCAACATCAATAATTTCATCATCAACTTTATCTGCAGTATTGCTATAAACTTCAGTTTCAGGTTTTATGAAGTTATACTCAAGATCAATAATATCAGGTCTGTTTGTTGTCATCTCAGAGGTATTGTTACAAGTGTCAACAATTATGCAATCATCATCTTCACAATAATTTTGTCTTTTAATTGTGTCCCTAACTGTAGTAGTAGTAATTAGATCTGTGGAGTCAGTAATTTGAATATCATCAGTATTTATTAGAGGCTCTTCCATTATCTCATCATCAATTACAATGGTTGCAGTATTATCCTCAGCCACTTCTTGTTCTACTGAGTTTTCATTTGGTAGATTATTGTTAATTTCTTTTAGAGTCTCCAAAAATAATTCATCATTTTTACTAAATATTTTATCATCTCTCGATGTACTCGGAAGGGGACAGAATGCTTCTGATATTGATTCACTTTGTAATTTAGGAGGGCCTAAATTGTATTCTATTGTTTTGTTACTGTTCAAGCTATTGTCACTTTCATTTCCATCATTAAGTACCAATCTCTTTACTTTTTCTTTGGGTTCAACAAGAATATTGGATGCTGTTGTTTTGTTCTGGTCTTCGACACATGAGAGATCACTATTAGAGTTTTTTTTCTTTTCAGGACTCTCATTCACTGGAGGAAGATAAGAGAATTCATCAGATTGTATAAGGAATTTAAACCTTTTCCTTGGAGGGGATGTTGTTATAACATCATCAGGACGATTAGAAGATGATTTATTTAATATATTTTTAACTTGTTTTCCAATCCTATTTCGTGTTTTAGGTGAAAATAATAAATCGGTTACTTCCTGTGTCATCTGTCTTTCTAATATACTGGATGATTCTTGTGAACTACATTTAAGTGTTTGCTGATCTTTGGAACTAGTTGGTTTATGGTCTTCAACGTCGTCGTCAAATTCCTCATACATTTTTTCAAGGTCAGTTAAGGATGGCATAAGTTTTCCATTGGGAAGAATTCTTTTAGTACTTTCAACTTTTCGTTTGGGACGACTTATTTTACGAACAGATTTTTTTTTCATTAGTTGCTTAGACATCGAAATGCTGTCATTCAGATCAGATTTCATTATTTTCACCTTTTTCGGCCGGTTTTCTTTTTGATCAGATGAGTTTTTGCACAAATTTTTCTTTTTTGATGCAGCTTGTTTTCCATTTTTGCTCGTGTTCGCCATGGCTTTCTTTATTTACTCACTTTTGCGCCAGGGTTGCCAACTCGGATTTTATAATATCCTATTCCTGATTTAAAAAATACGTAGAATTGGTATGAAACATAAGTTAGTATCAATGCTTTTATGCGATATATCCAGAGCAAGGGGCAATCAAAGAGTAAAGTAAAGTAATACTACGGGTAAAGAGAGCCCATTCCCGCCAAATTGTTGACTCCTACTTTGAAGCTCCATCTACATTTCTGAATTAAAATTAAATTCTAATTATGACTCGTTCTAGCTGTTACCTATATGTGTATACATATTACGTTGTTGATACTGTACATTGTACATCATATAACTACGTTCACAGGTATACCGTACGGCATACGTGCTGAATTTCTCAATGAGAACATTATTATGTTTCGGGATCAGCTGTTGTGGTAGCTGACCCGATAAGTTTTTAAAGTAGTACTTTCCTACGTCTGTGCCAGCTGGCAGATTGAGGTGAGGATATCTACTTAGCCGGCCAGGCTGTATAAGCCGTCGCACCGTAGCTAAGTAGTTAATACTAGGAGAAAGGAAAGGTGTCTATGTTAGCCGGCAAGACTGGTTAGTCCTTGAACCGTAGCTACTGAAGTGAAACACCAGGGAATGGTTGGAATCGACTTATATTTGATCTATCTGGTATCATCTCACCCCTGTTGAGGGGGGTGGGGGTTTGAAGCTCTGGGCTCCTTATAGTGGTTTTCCTCGCAGCTCACCACTGTGAGCCGGTCATTGGAGTTAGCTCACCGGCCTCGAGGTTTGCTCGCCGATCACTCCTCCGAAGAGGGGTCCAGCGAGCCGCCTGCGAGAGGTCGGTAGTTGGCTATCTGCATCCGATATCGAAGCCAATGCCCCACTCGAGGGAACCGATATGAGCTCCCGAGCGGGGCGTTTGAGTCGCCTCCGGATGAGTGTTGTACTTCTGGATTTGGGAGCGGAGCAATACCTACCAGGTTGGCAAGTTTCGAGCGGTCAGCCCGCTCAAACATCCCCGTGGCGAGTCTGCTCACAATCTCCTTTATAGGTTCCCACTTGAGGTCTCGGTGGATTGTTGCATTCCTGAGGTACCTGGGGGCGTCGACCACCATGCGAAGGCAGCTGTTCTCTCTCTCTCTGCTATCAAGTTGTACCAGGCCGGTCCACGGTAGGTGAGGCGCGACCTGATATATGTTTTGTATTTACAAAACATATATCAGGTCGCGCCTCCAGATTGCTCGGGCCTCAGCCGGATGTAGGGTTGAGCCCTTACTAGCAGTAAGCGCCCGAACACCTTGGACGTCGTCGAGAGGAGTGTGATGGGCCGGTTAGTTCTCCGGTTTTCTGAGGTCCTTGCCGGGCTTCGGAATTACGATAACCCGACCCCGCTTCCAGATGTTAGGGAAGTGGCCGGTCCTCAGGATACCGTTGAACAGTTGTGTCAACGCTATGAGTGATTTCAGTGGAAGTCGCTGCAGAGCAGTGTTCGGTATTCCGTCTTTACCAAGTGCTTTCCGTGGGTTGGTTTTCCTGATCATCGCAGCAACCTCGCTCGGTGTTACGAGCAGTTCACCCTCAGACTGGGCGAGATGGGTTGCCGCCTCTATCTCTCGAGTGTAGTCCTCGTCTTGATTGTGGTGAGGTGTGAACTGTTTTGCGAGGCTGTTCGGGATGATCTGTCTTGAGCTTTGTAGCGTATCTGCCCGTCCTCAGCGAACAGGGGGCGCGTGGGGTTTGGTTCTGCAGTTAGTTGCCTGCAGAGTCGGTGTACCGAGGGCTGTTCGTCCTCGATATCTATGAGAAAGTTCTCCCATGCGTCACCTCTGTGCTCCCAAAGAGCGGCCTTGAACGAGTTAAGGCGGTTGTATCGGGTCTTGTCTCGGGGGTGCCGACTTCTCTGCCAGAGCTTCTTAGCCTCTCGCTTCTCCTCGAGCATTTTACGGAGCCGAACGGGCAGAGGGTTCTGTCGCTCGCTGCTCGGTCTAGTGCCCGAGGCTGAGTGCACCGGCCTGTGGTCCGATGGTAGGTCCTCGAGCACTTCCTGTGCCGGAGGTGCTCTTAGTCCTCTGAACACTATGATGTCCAGTACGCTATCACTATGGCCCGCTGGGTCCAATCTAGTGGGTTCTCTGGGGCCAGCGATTTCATAGCTATGCATACCGGAGTCTTGCATAAGGAGATTTCCCATTGCGTTGCTGGTGGTGTTGTGCCATGCTTGGTGCTTTGCGTTCAGGTCTCCCGTGATTATGGTCGGCGTCGTATGTTGGAGAAGGCTCCGAGAAGAGAGAGAGAGAAGGTTCATCGACGCGGGCTCTCTGATTCGGAGCTCGATAGGCCGCGTAGAGGCGCATCTCCCGCCTGCCGATTTGGACATCGATACCAAGCGCATACATGGTATCGAGTCTCTTCGGTTCGACGGGTTGATGCACTACTGTCCCCTTCACTAGGACAGCGAGTCCACGATATGCTTCGCCTCTTGGCGAGACCTCATCTTGGCGGGACACAATGTACCCTGGGATCTTAAGTGGCCTTTTGGCCTTTAGGTGGGTCTCGCTTATCAGCATGATATCGACCCGCTGTTCCTTGAGAAATAGGCGTAGTAGGCCTATCATGGATTTCAGTGTCTCCGCGTTCCAATGAACCACCCTGAGCGGCTTATTCATTGGTAGGGAGGTTTTGCAGCAGTCCTGTCGTATTTATCTCGCCTGCCTTAACACGCTGTGCGAACAGCATGAGTAAGGCAGCGAGTTGGTCCCTCTCCGGGTCCTTGGCTGCTGGGCTGCAGTTTTTGGGTGTCGCCGCAGGTGTGGGTAGCTTTTCCTGGGCCGACTTCTTTTTTCGGTGCCTTCTCTTTTTTGTGGAGCTTGACCCCGGGTTTGCTTCGGCCATCAGCGTGGTGGGTGCCGAGTCGACGACCACGTTTGGTTGGTCGATGACCTTGGGCGGACCAGTCCTCGGCATGAGTCCCGCCTTCTTGTTGCGGGCTTCCCGCTTATAGATTGGGCACGCCGCACTGCAGGCTGGATGCGGGCCTTGGCAGTTGGCGCACGTGGGTGGGTCCTCTTTTGGTCGAGGGCAGTTGTGCGCCTGGTGCTCACCACCGCATCGCACACAGGCTAGGCGCCTGTGACAGTTCTGGGAACTGTGGCGGAAGCCTTGGCAGCGGTGGCATTGAGAGGGTCCTTTCTTGCCCCTCCAGGCCTCTATGACGACGCCTGGCATGAGCAAGACCTCGTGAATGTTGTAGGCCTTGGCTGCGGTTGGGCTCTTCTCCACTTCTGCGAAGAAGATGCATCCGGGTCTGCTAGTGCGAGCACGGATATGCTTCGCGAACTTGAATGGCACTCCCTTGCTAGTCAAGTCCTCCATTATTTCCTCTGTGGGAGTGTCAGCGGGTAAGCCCCGTATAGCCATTTTCAGGGACTTCTGGTGCGGTGGGGCGATGGCGTAATAAGGGGTCTTGTCCTGTCCGAGGTCATCCAGGTGAGCCTGAATGACTCGGAATTCGGCGTCTTCTTTGGGAGTGAATTTGAATCCCTTCCCAAAGGGCCACACGCTGGGTGGGTGACCGATTTTGGCGGTCAATTCCTTCATGTGGGTCGTCCAGTTCTCCAGACGGTCCACTACAAGGATTGGTTGTCTCCTTGTGGACGTCTGGCTAGTGGCCGCCTTGGAAGGGCCTTGTGTTGTTATGGGCCTTTTAGTTGTTATGGGCCTCTGAGTTGTTATGGGTTTCTGGGGTTGTGGTGCTGCACGTACAGCTGCTGCTGTCCTTGGCCTGGGTGTAAGCGTAGGTGCCCGTTCGACTTCCAGTGTGACTGGAGTCGGTTCGGGCGACGTGGAGAGGACTTGGACGTCCATCTCCTCGCTATCCCCTTCCTCGGAGTCCGAGGTTATGGAAGCCTCTATGGTTATCCGCTTCGCCGTTTGAGGCTCCGGGTCTTCTTCCCGCCTCCGTTTGCCTGGTATAGGCGTTGCGGTAGGCGGCAGTGCTGACCCCACCGCTGTCAGGATGTGTAATCCTGTGTGTATCCTGCGCAGTGAGGTCCTCCTTTTTCTTGTCGCCGATATCCACTTGCATCATTCGGAAGTAGGCCTCCAACCAGCGCTGCAGACCCTGCGACATTTCTCCCTTCTCTCGAAGGGAGCTGAAAATACTCAGGTCGCCCTGGTATTTTTGTCGCTGGTCCTGCAGCGCTGCGTCGGTCGAGCCTTTTTCTTCGCTGCTGGTTTTCTTCATGTTTGTGGATCCGTCCTCGTGGCGCCTTGGCATGTTTGCCATCACCGTTGAGGTTAGGGTCTCTCCGCGGTGAAGGTTTACACGCTGGCTCTCTCGGGGAAGGTATTCGCCTCCGAATGTACAAGTACAATTCGGGTGCAAATAATAATATTTAACAAATATTAAATATTAAAATAAGCAGTGTTAGGGGCGCCCGTACGATGGCAGTCGGAGCGCAAGCACGTCCGTTCACAACGACAGTCCGAAACACTCTACTTATATTTGATTAAAGTATGCTAGTTATATTTACATTTTTTGACCATTAAGTAACGTAGTTACTTTACCGCACAATATATGGATTAACCAATAACATTTCTTATTCTATATTTACAATATTTAATGAGTAGGCAACCAATCAGCTTACGTTGCTGTTTTCATTGTCTGTGTCCGTGAGTATAAATTATGCATCGTATAAAAACGCGGTGTCGCGGTCGCATTCATCGACCAACCAAACGTGGTCGTCGACTCGGCACCCACCACGCTGATGGCCGTAGCAAACCCGGAGTCAAGCTCCACAAAAAAGTGGAGAGTGCACCGAAGAAAGAAGGCGGCCCAGGAAAAGCCAACCACACCTGCGGCGGCACCCAAAAACTGCAGCCCAGCAGCCAAGGACCCGGAGAGGGACCAACTCGCTGCCTTGCTCATGCTGTTCGCACAGCGTGTTAAGGCAGGCGAGATTAACACGACAGGACTGCTGCAAAACCTCACTACCAATGGATAAGCCGCTCAGGGTGGTTCATTGGAACGCGGAGACGCTGAAATCCAAGATAGGCCTACTACGCCTATTTCTCAAGGAACAGCGGGTCGATATCATGCTGATAAGCGAGACCCACCTGAAGGCCAACAGGCCACTCAAGATCCCAGGGTACATTGTGTACCGCCAAGATGAGGTCTCGCCAAGAGGCGAAGCATATCGTGGACTCGCTGTCCTAGTGAAGGGGACAGTAGTGCATTAACCCGTCGAACCGAAGAGACTCGATACCATGTATGCGCTTGGTATCGATGTCCAAATCGGCAGGCGGGAGATGCGCCTCTACGCGGCCTATCGAGCTCCGAATCAGAGAGCCCGCGTCGATGAACTTCGGAGCCTTCTCCAACATACAATGCATATACATATGCTCGGCTCCGTAAAATGCTCGAGGAGAAGCGAGAGGCTAAGAAGCTCTGGCAGAGAACTCGGCACCCCCGAGACAAGACCCGATACAACAGCCTTACCAACTCGTTCAAGGCTGCTCTTTGGGAGCACAGAGGTGACGCATGGGAGAACTTCCTTATAGATATCGAGGACGAACAGCCCTCGGTACACCGACTCTGCAGGCAACTGACTGCAGAACCAAACTCCACGCGCCCCCTGTTCGCTGAGGACGGGCAAATACGCTACAAAGCGCAAGACCGTGCCGAGATCATCGCGAACAGCCTCGAAAAACAGTTCACACCTCACGACAATCAAGACGAGGACCACACTCGGGAGATAGAGGCGGCAACCCATCTCTACCTCTCGAGGCCCCTCGCCCAGTCTGAGGGTGAACTGCTCGTAACACCGAGCGAGGTTGCTGCGATGATCAGGAAAACCAACCCACGGAAAGTACCTGGTGAAGACGGAATACCGAACACTGCACTGCAACTTCCTGCACTGCGGCTTCCACTGAAATCACTCATAGCGTTGACACAACTGTTCAACGGTATCCTGAGGACCTTCCACTTCCCTAACATCTGGAAGCGGGGTCGGGTTATCGTACTTCCGAAGGCCGGCAAGGACCTCAGAAAACCGGAGAACTACCGGCCCATCACACTCCTCTCGACGACGTCCAAGGTGTTCGAGCGCTTACTGCTAGTAAGGGCTCAACGCCACATCCGTCTGAGAACCGAGCAATTTGGATTTCGTCAGGAGCACTCCACCACGCTCCAGCGGACTCGTGTCCTAGACGAGATGGCTACGTGGCTGAACAAGGGCGGGACCGTGATGCTCGACATGGAGAAGGCGTTCGACAGAGTGTGGCATGAAGGTCTCCACAAGCTGTCGACATCGTCTCTACCACGAAAAGTAGTCGCGATCATCGCATCGTTCCTGACCCAGAGAACCTTCCGTGTGGCTATAGAGGGTACCACATCGGAAATCAAAACCATCAGTGCCGGAGTCCCGCAAGGGAGCTGTCTGTCACCGGCCTTGTACGCCCACTACACGGATGACATCCCTGTAGTCGGAGACGTCAAGCTGGCACTGTTTGCAGACGATGCCGCGTACTTGTCAAGTTCACGCAACGCCGCACACGCTGCACGGAAATTGCGCCCCACACTCGAAGCCCTTCCGGGCTGGCTGAAGCGATGGAGGCTCAAGTGCAACGTGTCGAAGACCCAGGCGATGATAACCGGTATGGCACACTACCCGCCAAACCTACGTCTGATGGAAGAGGACATCCCATGGTCCCCAAAGGTCAAGTATCTGGGAATCACCATCGACAGATCACCGTCGATGAACCACCACGTCGAGACCATCACAGCGAAGGCCAGAGCTGCGCGGACGAAGCTGCGTCCCCTGCTATCCTCCAGACTACCAGTAAGTGCCAAACTAGGCATTTACAAAACATATATCAGGTCGCGCCTCACCTACGGTGGGCCGGCCTGGTACAACTTGATAGCAGGGACATCGCGCCAACGTTTGCAGGCTGTAGAGAACAGCTGCCTTCGCATGGTGGTCGACGCCCCTAGGTACCTCAGGAATGCAGCAATCCACCGAGACCTCAAGTGGGAACCTATAAAGGAGTTTGTGAGCAGACTCGCCACGGGGATGTTTGAGCGGGCTGACCGCTCGAAACTTCCCCACCTGGTAGGTATTGCTCCGCTCCCACATCCAGACGATACAACACTCATCCGGAGGCGTATCAGTTCCTTCGAGCGGGGCATTGGCTTCGCCATCGGATGCAGATAGCCAACCACCGACCTCTCGCAGGCGGCTCGCTGGACCCCTCTTCAGAGGAGCGATCGGCGAGCAAACCTCGAGGCCGGTGAGCTAACTCCAATGACCGGCTCACAGTGGTGAGCTGCGAGGAAAATCACTATAAGGAGCCCAGTGCTTCAAATAGTCTCCCCACCCCCCTCAACAGGGGTGAGATGATACCAGATAGAACGCGGTGTCGCGCTGATCGCGTTCATTCGCCGTTTGGTATGCAGTGCGAGTTGATGCGTGCTGTCTTAACGCATTTTTAGAGCTTTACAGTACGTGGCATGTGTCGCCACATACATATGTATTAATTTATCGAGGTTTTTGTAAAGTAGGGTGAAGACTAAAACTTTACGAACGCTTAGAAAACCAGCAAGTTGAGTGTAATAAAACAACAATATTTCTAATGCTTTCTTTATTGTTTTCTTTTTTTAAATGCTTATGAACATTACAATATTTTTGGGCCTCAATCTTAATTTCATCGTCACCATTATATGTAAGTTTCCAAGTCAACACACGATTAACTGGTCTGCACCAACTGTAAATTATAACGTTTAAAGAGATATCTATAAAAAATTTCAATGAACTGGCGATCTTACCACATGTGAATGGACAGTCCACTAACATCTCACAAAACGTTACGATGGTTTTTTTTTTAATCTTTTTCGGTACGGTTCTCTTTATAAAAGATGTTGCTACTTTCTATATTTCTTTAAATTATATATCACTTCCATTGATGGGTAACAGAGCCATTTTTATTGTTATATTCTTTAATTTTAAACATAGAAATATCACTGTTACCTAATAATAATAACCTGCAGTGTTGACAACATTTTACAATTCGATTTAACCACTTTTTTAAAACCCAACCGTAAACATAGTTCTTTTGACCGGCATCATTTTCATATGACTGGTCAAGTTCAAAAAGGTCAATATTACAATTAATTACGTCACTTTTCTTGGCAACATCAGGAGTGGGTTTAATGTGGTCTCTGAGAAAAAAAAAATCAAAACTTTGAAGGTACTCATTAATATCTTCCTTGCAGTTTGCTTTGCTTGAGTGTGGAGAACTATAATTATTTAACACTAGCTGTACCTGCGACTTCGTCCGAGTGGAAAATTATTTGGGCATTTTTTATTATTTAGGCTAATAATTACATATAAGGCACATACGTATAAATATCATACTTTAATAAGCTATTAGCAGTGTTTCACTGCAAAAAGCTTTTTAAAGTATTATGTAGTAGTATTATATTATACTTTTTATCTTATGTATACACATTAAAAGTATTTATACGAGCTTATTTAAGTACATTTTTATAAACTACGTTTTTTAGAAACAATTGCATAAAATAACTTTGTAATCCTATAATAGATACGGATTACAAAGTTAACTTTTTGAAGTTCGTTTGAACTATTAGGTGTGATTACAAAACGTATTATTTGTCATCACATCTAAATAGATACCGGTTACCGGCAAGACTAGGTCGACGACGACGAACAGGGTTAATGGCCTGATGCAGAAGACAGTCCTTCTTGATACGGAACGCATTGTGAGGAGGTTCCCGTCTCTGGAGCCCTAACCACCGGTATCCCGATACAGGTGGGACACAATTTTTTATATTTTTAAATATATTTTCTTTATTTTTTATATTTAAAAATGTATATCTAATACCTTTAAACGAGCAATTCTTGTATATATATAACTGAATCTCGGAAACGGCTCCAACGATGTTCATGAAATTTTGTATGCAGGGGATTTCGGGGCCGATAAATCGATCTAGCTAGGTTTAATTTTTAGAAAACGTTGTTTTATCCGTGTTTTCAGGCAATGAAAACCTGCTACAATATCATTAGAATACGAAGGTAAATTTCAGAAGATTTGCAAGAGAGAGAGATTTTTCAAAGCAAAGCTCGGTCATCCAGGTACTGTATTTTAAGTCAAATAAAGAGAATAATAATTATTTCTAAGAAAAGGGTCTGAAATTGCAGATTTTTCAAATTTTTCTTTGCTTTAAAGGCTTAACATTAATTGTGTTCTGAAACAGTTTTTTTTTATATACAATTACCATAGTGACTCCACTTTGCCTGATGGAAAACAATAAGTAGAGTTAAAGAGTGGTCACCATCCTCATTGCATGTCTAGTCAATGCAGCATGGTGACCCACACTATGGCGGCCTGGTGAGATGCTTTTTCACGCCCCGCTTAAAAGATCCGGGATCAAAGTGGGAAGGAAACACGTGCGCTGGTAGGGAATTTCAGGCTTTCACCGATCGGCACAGGAAAGATGAGAGAAACCGTTTCGTTCGGGTATCGGTATATTTTCGACGCTCAAACGGTGACTCCTCAGGCCAGCACGTGTAGTCCTGTAGAGGTAGGGAGAAGGTGGGACCAATTGGAAGAGCTCGTCAGAACACTCCCCATGATGTAGGCGACAGAGGACTGTCATAGAGGCGACATCTCTTCGCAACTGCAGAGGCTCAAGGGACGGGGTGACCTCAGGACAGTCGATAATGCGGACTGCACGCCGCTGCAACCGATCGAGAGCGTCAAGCAAATACTGTGCATAGCCGCCCCAGAGATGAGAGCAGTCCTCCACGCAGGATTGAACCTGGGTCTTGTATAAAAGACACAGTTGCTCGGGCGAGAAGAACCGTCTCACCTTGTTCAGTACGCCGAGCTTTCGCGAGGCCGCCTTAGTGACGCTCTCGATGTAATCGCGCGGATTGAGATCCCGGCAAATATCCATACCCAGGTTACTAAGCCTATCCTGCAGTGGTAGTTGAGTGTTCTGAAGAGTAGGAAGGGGAAGGAATGGAGACTTTTTGTTTGAAAACGCGCACGCCTGTGTTTTATTGGCGCTGAACTCGACTAGATTCTTACAACCCCATTGAGAAATGCGCCTCAAGACCCGGTCGAGCTCAGCGACAAGTTCCTGTCGTTTTCCCTCAACATCTGCCAGCTTGGCAGTAGGATATCCGAATTATCGTCCGTGTACTGTGCTGTGTGTCTGCATAACAATGTATATTGCCAAGGGCCAACATGTCATTGATATGCAGAAGGAACAGCGTAGGCGATAGGACGGAACCCTGAGGTACACCAGCGCTTACCTCCTGGAAGTCTGAGGCCACGCCGTCCCAGAGAACTCTAATGCGGCGCTTATGGAGGAAGGCAGCAACCCATTTGCAGAGTTTGGGTAGCAGACCAAATGCAGGAAGTTTGGAGGGATGCGAGCGGTGCCAGACCCTATCGAAGGCCTTGGCAATGTCGAGGCTGATAAGTTTGCTTGTTTGTCTTCTAGAAGTCCTTTGGAGTTTTGGTGATCGGTGGGTGAATAACAAAATTTAAGAACTTTCACCATGAATAGTTCTTAAACTACAAGGTGAAATTGAAGGTTGAGGTTTTTGGGAATTTATGTTATGTCCTCTGGATCACTAAAAAATCAGACTTCTAGGTTTACCCACAAGGTGACAAAGGGTTTGGGAGAAAAGGATGGTACGTATATGCTTTCTGCCTGACTAGGCGGGGACATTACCGTAGTCGTGTAGTTGTAAAATATATATAGAAAAACAGTTGTACCATCCACCAAATCATTAAAAGAATGGACTACTATGTAAGTATTAGGACTAGGTAGAAAAACTTGCGGAAAAAGGGGACTTTATTTTATATATAAAAAAATATATATTCAGCTTCCTCTTGGTTGCTCAACCGATTCATGGACAGCTGAATAAATGTGATAAAAGAACTTGAACGTGAGGGACATGGGTAGGTTAAGTGTCAACGTGCCTGATGTTAATGATCAAGTTCTACTTACTTCCTTAGCGTAGGACTTACAGATAATGGCAGAAAGCATGAACGAGGACTTAAAAGGTAGAGGTTTGAAGACGAATGCCATTATGACGATAGTTACGGTTTTTGACTAAAATTAATTTATGACAGAGTTACTATAGAATTTAAGAATAGAAGGTGTTAATGAGATATTGAAAGGAGAGTAAATGTGGGTAATCTTGTCAATGGTACGCTACAAGCGGGAGTTCATACTGGCGTGCTGGTGCCCACTTTAATATATGGTAGTAAAAGTTAGGTAAAGGTAAAGTGACCCGTCTGCTCGTTTGTCCCCCTATACTATAAAAAAAGTACCGCATCGACTAATTAACCGTTCAAACTGTTCAAATGAAATCTAATGTTTAATATAGTTTTAATTGTAATTTTTATTCTAATCAATAAGTATAATGTATTATTTTCATTAAAATGCATATATTTCATTCAAATAAACCTGTGTGACTTATAATTTCAATAATTATAAATAAATGTGTTTATCTGTTTCTCTGGGACAGGGGTGTGAGTTTACATAAATATGTACAAATATGTCATTCTGCCTTTATACAATTTGTAAATAGTAAAGTATTATGAATAAATGGGTAAAAACTTTAATTTTTTTTTTATACTATAGGGGGACAGACGAACAGACGGGTCACCTGATGGTAAGTGACACCGCCGTCCATGCGCCGTCCAAGAGTCGCAAGTGCGCTGCCCGCCTTTGAGGGTGATGAGGGATGGGGGATGCAGGGAGCGGAAAGAAGAGAGGAGGGATGAGGAGGTGGAAAAAAGGAGAAAGGAGATGAGGTAGAGATAAGGTGGGAGGGGGAATTGGGCCTCCGGAAACCTCACTCAATTCGGGGAAATGCAACGCAAGCGTTACTTCACAACCGGTTTTCAGTGATGCCGTGGTATCGCACCGGTCGAGCCGGCCCATTCTTGCCTAAGCATGGCTCTACCACTGAAGATAAAAATATAATTTCTATTTTGACAATGGCAATCGTTTTAGTTAGTTATTTCACGTGATGATTCGATTTAAAAACTATGAACACAATTATTTTGGGTTCAGTTTTAAAAATACATAAATTTATTATTTTACCCAAAGACTTTTTTGTATTATATAATATATAATACAAAAAAGTCTTTGGGTAAAGTTTAAAATAATTGTATCAATATAGCAAGATGTGAATTCACATTTTGTAATAGTGATATAAATTGTGTTATACATGTTTAGTTATTTAAGAGTTAGTGCCTGTTATATATATATAATACATTATTTTTTTGTATTTATTTATTGTATTACTTCGACAATAAATAAATACAAAAAAAATAATGTATTTAAAAAACTTACAGTAATAATCAAGGTCTGCGGAAAGAAACAAACTATATTTTTCTACACACAATTTTACATCAATAATGCAATTTATAGCAACAATGAATATTTTGTTATTTTTCTAAAATTGAGATACCTTATACATTTACTTATACATTTCAGATATTAGAAATTAAACACCAATTTTAATGGAATGTTTTGATTTTTCAATGGTTTCGATTGTTTCAAACTATTTCAACTCTATGAAAATATGTCACTTCCACAAATTTGTAAAGCGATTTTGAATTTGTGAATAATGCCCAGTGAACATTAATTTTGAATTTACCGGTAGCGCTTTCTGTATCACTCATTTTATGATTATCAATGATATCGCAATGAAGCCACAGGAAATGTGGCCCACAATATTACTAAGAACACCATTCGCCTCGGTTGTGTCATACCTACTTGAAAATAAGCTGTGCTATTTTAGAAAAAAAAATAGTTCTCCAATAATGTATATTATAACGCTCGGTATTTTGTTGTTTGTACTACATACTGGATATAGGCTACTTATGTAATACCTTTTGGCTTAAGGGTGACTTAAGTAAACAGAACTGATGTTGTATTAAACTTTACTTGAACACAAAGGTTACATAGACTCAAAAAATATGTGTTTGTTGCTACTTGACTCAAATACCTGTTATAAAAACAAGTGGAATTGAAGTTATTAATAATAAGTTTTGTAAAAAGTAGATGTTTAAGATTCTGATAAAATATTGATAGTATGATATTCTGACGCATGAATGTTTTCAGAAGCTTTACATACACCCTGCTGTAGTTCAGTGTGCTTTTAGTCCTCACACCGCGTTCACGGGCGTCAAACTTCGAATTTCGAAGTGTGCCCGCGTTCAGTCGCGCTCTGCGTCTCCTCACGTACGCGCGTCCGTACCGTGCGAAACGCAGGAGAATCGTGCCACACCATTTAAACAAAACGATCATAAAGTATCAAATAAAAACAACTTCAAATTAGTGGTAACTATTAATCATCTACTAATTGACGAATTATCAAATAGTTAACATAAATTCATTTATCATACAAATTCTAGGAGAAAAAGTTTTGAATATTGCATAAAGCGCGAAAGGTGGTTGTGGGAAATGTTGAGTTTCATTTTTTTATCATCATTAACATCAAACGTTTATTTGTTAGTCTTTAAACAGTTTCCGTCATTAGTGCATAATTTTTTATATTATTCTGTTAATTTATACGATACGGGATCATGTTGTATTTAATAAGTAGTTATTAAAATCATTTCTTTTTCTTTTCTACAATTCCGTTTTGAAAGACTGAGTGCACCATTCAGGGACGTCATAAACATACGATTCAGGCAGGAATGCCGTAAAACGTTATTTTCAGAAAATTTTATAACCCATTTTTTTACAGTACTTTTATATTCCTACACAAATGCTTAATTCACCAAATTGCTACTTCTTCTCTGACAGCCTTTGAACAGTATTCATTATTATGTAACGAAAAGGTTATGAGCGAACATCCAATTTGGTGTTGTATAGTGTTTTGTTTTATCACATCACATCACATTTGCGGGTACCTACTTGAGTATGTATCAAAGCTGTGGCTACAAAAGAATACGCTATACCCACTATTCCCAAAATATGTAAACAAGAATGTAGGTGGAAGCAGTACTTTAGTTACGAAATCAATAAGGAAGGTAGGTAATATAATAAGCGTTACGAAATTTGAAATAAATATTGGTCATATTTTATTAAAGAATTGGGCGACAGTTCAAAAAAGAACTGTTGTAATTAAGGTTCATGTAATGTGTGTGAGTTTCTTTATACAGATATGGACGTATGAGGTAGGTTTCAAATTTATATTCACATTCAAATAAAAAAAAAAACTAAATGTCTACTGTGTGTTGCGTGTTTTTGGAAGGGTAGTTCTTATTTTGAATTTTCTAAACGAGTAATGTGTTTTTGTTTTTTTTTATCAAAGCTAATATTGTTTTTTATGTTCACATCTTTTAAATGTATCTTTAACCGAAATATTTAGGTAAGTTTAATACGAAATGATTAATTAAAACGAGGTTAAATGGTTGACACTTTGAATTTTATTTTATTTTCTTGAAAATTTCACTTTCATTTTTTAGGTAGTCATTGACATACACTACTCATAAATACACAAATATTTATTTCACTTTTTCAGTTCACTGTTGTTCTTTGTAGGTTAAGCTTTTGTGGTACAACGCTTCAGTTGTACCTTTTTCAGTGTATATAGGTTACACTCATACACTAGATTTGTGTTATACTCGTAATACATGTTATTCATTCATAAACTTACGCTCAATAGTGTGACTGTAATAATTTAAAAGACCGGCTCGAGACATTGCATGCATTGTGTTACCTAGCCTACCTTACCTATTTTAATATATACAATATACATAGGTTATTGTAGGTACTGCTGAGTACCACGAATGTATTGGTCATAGCTCCTATTGATTTAAAGCTCTCAAGTTAGAATTTATATAACTACATTAAATTTATGAACTTGACTTGACTCCTTTGAATATTGTTTTTTTTTTTATATGGAAAGTTTATTGCCTATTTTTTTTCTTCACTTTAATGAATGAAATGTACATACATGTATGTGGTAGCCATCCAAAAACTATGACTTTTTTATCCAAAGTAGAATGAGGATTCGTTATGGCTATGGAGGTTTTTCTTTAAAAACTGCATATCTGTTAAGCACAAATGAGTGAAGAACAAATCAGCGGGGTTGAAGCCTCATCTCTTCCCATGGGTGTCCTAAAATGCGACTAAGAGATCTGACTGTTATCTATCAGTCAGTATTTAAACAGTCATACAGTATGTTTTGATCTAAAGTAAAGTGAGGTTCCGTTATGCCTATGGAGGAGGGCTTTATATCACCTCTTATTTGGGTTTAAAGGATCTGTTAGGAATCTAATAGTAATTGATCAAATTACAAGAATTAAAATTCAGCGTGTGTACAGCTAAAAAGAAAGACCCTTGAATTGGCTAAATACTACTAAAAAGATAGGGACGAAAACAATATGGTAACATTGCATTTAGAAGGACATCTACATAATTCAATGCCGATGCTAGTGGTCGCAAACAGCATACCTCCCAACACCATCAGCAGACATCCAACCATACATATACATATAGAAATTCGACGCGATTCCATGTTAGGCATGACATGGTCTTGTGTAAAGCATGACCCATTGTATACGACCGTGCTGACTAGATTTAAATATCTTGTCACAGAACATAGTGTTACTCCAATCGAAATTTAGGTAAGCCTGGCAAAATTCAATCGTACTATGAGCATCAGTCAAATGTATTTTCTTTGCATAATGCGTGTGTCATGTGATGCGAGTGAAACGATGAGACACATGCAACATTTTAGCAAAATGTTTAGTCGGTGTAAAACCGTAATTTAAATATACATGTCTCAATTTTGCTCTTTGATTTCCTGACATTTCAGACCAGCGATTCAATTTCCCTCATCTCTCACGTGTAATCCAAAGACGAACGGCTTGTCGCGACACATTAACTATTTAGAAATTTCACTATTATTGAAGCCAACTTTATGTAACGCAATTATATTAGCTCTTTCAGTAATTAATAAATTGCGAGGCATTGCCGAGAAATCAGTTAATCACAAGAAATAATCTTATTATTATTAGTTGTTTATGTCAAAAGGTTCCTGTCTCTGGAGCCCTAACCACCGGTAGCTTGGTCCCTGTACCCGATACCGATAGGACACCATATTTTATATTTTTAAATATATTTTGTGTTTTATTTTATATTTAAAGATTTAATTTATGTGTTTATTTAATTGAATGAAGAGATAATAATAATAACTTGATACATCTCACACACGGCCGTCTGATCCCAAACTAAGCAGAGCTTGTACTATGGTAACCAGGCGGCTGATAAACATACTTATATATTTTTAAATACTTACATACTATAGATAAATTACACCCAGACACAGAACAAATGATCATGCTCATCACACAAATATTTGTCCTGGGTGTACATATGTATATATGTCTTACAAAGAGTTCACCAATTCAAAAAATCCTAAGACAATAAAGACATTCGCTTCTTTGCTACATCTATACTGTAACTACTATTGTTTAGAAAGTAAATATAGTAGCCAAGAAGTGTAAATAGATGCCCGCCTTAGTAGCAAATTAGACAAAAGCAAAAAAATATTACGCAAGGCCACTTTCATCACTCGCTAGGAACTTGTGAAGTACTCTACTAAAATCCTTAAATTCTTTACATTTACATAAGCGTAAATGAATTAGTTAACTTTTGAGTCTTGAGATATTTTATATTGCTACGTACGCAGTATGCTACGGAACTACGAAATGTAGCTCGTGGCGTGTGCTACACCTAAAGAATTAAACACAAAATGATCACTGCGAAGGCATTCCACCTGTTTTATGGGCTAATTTAGTTTTAAAATAGCACAAGCGTTTGCCAAGTGCTCACGTGACTGCTACAACTGACTGGCTCCCAAAAGTAGATTCTCCAAAAAGTTACTTTGTTTTACATCGGAAGTATCAGTAAGCTTGATAGATCACAGTTAATTTTAAAATACTACTGTGTCCAATCGGTAGTCTACGAAAATTACTATGACGCTATATGCTATATTCCACACATATCCATTTGCATAAAATTTTAGGACGTTTTAAAATAGAATACTTCTTAAAATTATGCGTATACAAATGGGGCAAAAAGATATGTAAAAAAAAAACATTATGTGAAAAGAAGGGATGCCAATAAGTAGCATTTTCCGTGAAAAAATAGTATTAAACTAATATATTAAAAAATGTGTTGAAACTGCAAAAAACTATTTTTTTCTGGCGAGGGGTATTGAAAGCCTTGTAAGTTAGTTGCCTACCGGCTGCAACGCTGTTTTCCTGAATTGAGTTGCTCAGTGAACATCTGGTCCCACTGATCAATGTTAGTAACATAAAAATAAATTAATAGAAGAACAATATGACTAATTTATTATTATTATATTTTTATTATTTTTTAAAAGAAGATGACTTATTGTTTCTCTTTACATGGTAGTATTTCTTAAGTTTTACTAAATCAGTCTTAACCAGTCTGTTGAGAGTTGTCTCATATAAGTTTGGAGTAAGGCATACTCGTATACATATATTACACACTGCGTACAATAACACTCAAGGATTTATGTCGCGTGCCGTCTGTATTTTAACAAACCCTCTCAAGCCAGAAGTAATACCCCGTTGAATAATTTTTCTATTGTATTTATGCATTTTGTCAAACAATGTTAATTATTTATTATTATATATTATATTCAAATCTACAAAATTAGTGTAAAATCTACTATAACATTAATTAATAGTGGACGAAAAAAATAAGTGACTTTTGATCACACTTATACCTAGGAATGGAAACAATTGTAAAACAATATTTGAAAGTCGACAATGTTTTAAAGATTTGAAATATCTGGTTCAAAATAATTAATTTGTCATATTGAAGGAACACACTACACAACACACGCCAAATGTTTGTGATTTCATTGGAGTATTGCGAACGCTCTAACAAGCTATTCTACATTATTTTTAAATGAACTGGTATTTATATTTCCTCAAAATAATTTCGCTTTATGCAAAAAATTGTTTTTGATATTACGAAACAGTCTAAATGTTTGTAACCGGGAAATGCAACGCAACGGTTGTAAAGCAACCCTTGCGTCGCATTTCCCGGAAATTAGTGAGGTTTTCGGCAGCCCAACTCCCCCTCTTCTCTTTCCTCTCCCCTCATCCCTTCTCTTCTCATTCTCTCTCCCGCATCCCCCCAATCGTCGTTCGGATACATCAAAACTTGCAGTTTGATATTACTACGGTCACACGTCATGGTGCAGAAACAATCTTCAATAATCAACTTCAACAATCTTTAATATCTATCATATTGGCCTGAAACTCAAAATTTTAAAACGCATTTTTCAATTACATGCAAGTTATCCATACTAGGTAGATAGGTAGAAGTTTCAAACATGTTATCCTACAATATTCATTAAAATATGTGGATACCCTCCTAGCTCTACCACTTAACTTTAACACCAAAGCATTAACTGCAATGTTCAAAACAAAGTTCCCTAATATACATAAATAAATTTACGTTAGTGTACAAAGTTACCACTAATTTATATTTACGTTCGTAAAGTGTTTAGTTGAAGTGTTCTGTACTGTATAACACGATATAATGTGAAAGTGAAATTGATTGTGGAGATGGAGAGACGAGCGGATGAAGGTCGACTTCGAGCAGCCTCATCTCAAGACCAAGGTATGTATGAACCGCTAGTATACATCAATGCCCATAGACAACAAAGAATATATATTTTTTTATTGTCTGTGACCACGGAAAGAAGAAGGGTAAAATAAAAGTATTGTATATACTTTTATTTTACCCTCAATCTAGTTGTTCTATTTTCTTTGACAATTTCAAATTTATAAACATAGAATGGTTATATTAATAACTATTTACGCAACTTTACAATCAAGTGTAAAACATCTCCATAACAAATTGTCAAATTGCGGCAATGCACTTGTGACTTTTGAGTTGCGGGTGTCCATGGGCGATGGTAGTCACTTATCATCAGGTAACCCGTCTGATCTTTTAACGTTGATCGTTTTTATCGCATAAAAAAAAACTCGATCGGTGCGATACTACGGCCTCACAGAAATAGATACCAGTTGTGAAGCAACGATTGCGTTGCATTTTCCGGAAATTAGTGAGGTTTCCGGGGGCCCAATCCCCCCTTCCCCTCTTTACTATCTCCTCATTGCCCCTCTCTTCTTTACCCTCCCCGTATCCGCCATTCCTCATCACCCTCAAATTCAAGAAGCACAGTTAGGACTCTTGAGTCGAAGGTGCCCGTGACCCGTCTGTTCACCCGTGTGTATATTATATAAAAGAAGATTGAATTTATTTTAGACGTCATAAATTAAATACTTGCAATACTAGATTCACTTAGAATAATCTATTAAGTTGTATTTTCGTCTATGTATTTTTAATGCTGTGCAGAAACTACTAACTAAAAAAAATGCTATTGGGGATTATTGCATCGTGAAAATGCATGAACAAACAAGAGAGTAAAGCTCCGGGCTAATTGCCGTTGTTTGTTTTATAAAATGAACGTTGTTTGTTTTTAATTTTGTCTTTGAACCGCATCATCCATGAACACGGAATGGAACTCTGTACACTATAATAATAACTATTATTGATTCTCCCACATAAATTACAAGCGTTGGTACGTGTATGACTGTCAATATTTATTTAAGTTTCAGTTTCCATTTTCATATTTTCCGCTCGCTCAATACCACACAACTTCCAACATTTACAAAGCCCAGTTAAATTAGCATTACCTGTACCTGTACTGTACCAAAAACATTTAAAATTGGTGTTTAAAGCTAACTCGGTGATGAATTGACGTTCTCGGTTGATAGCAGAATATTAAGAAATATTACAACTGAAATCCTGCAAGAAATGCTTTAGGCTTGTCTTTCTTAATATATCACTCGCTTGTAAGAAATTTACACTTCTGTACATGTACAGTTAAAATATTTTTCTTTTCTGCTAATAAGAAAATGCTTTAGCATCACATTTATTTGTTCGGTTTTATATGTTTTTATATTCTACACAAGAACTTGGCGTTGGAAAAGCAAAATAATTAAAAATTATTCGAAAAATGTAAAGGGCAATTTCTTCTTTGACTGAACGGAAATATGGTGACGTAGTGTGTTATTTATAATTGTAATATATAAAAAAGAATCAAAGAATAACTTGGCAAATGGGTTTTCGATGAGAATATAAAGAATGCTTCGGTTGCTGTCGGCGTTTCATAAAAATATATACTCATTTTTATTGCAGCAGAACCTTGGAAAAAACTCCGTGTGTTCTTTGCTCCCTGTCTTTTCTACGAAGATTGAAATCTAAAACTTTGAGAGTGACTGAACTTCACTGACATGTTATTTCATTGAGAGTAAGTTATATTTATAATTTATAACCTACAAAGTTTTGTAATAACCTTAGGAGTTTAGAAAGTACATACAATAAAAGTACTTTATCATGGTTAGAGAAAGAAAAGAATATTAATGTTGGTAGGGAAATTTGACGAACATAAATAAGGCTCTATGTAATGTAAGTCCCTTGGACTCAGGCAGACCCCTCTCTTAAAATCGCAATGTACTTACACTTATAGCAGCTACTTCTTCACATGTATGCAGTTGATGCTGCCATCATCTGCAAGGCATGTTCAAAGCATGTCGTATGTTCCTTTCGTATCTTATATCGCTCGCTCTTATATAGAGAACACTTCAAAGAACGTTAATGTCAATAAGAATTCTTAGGCTTGTCCATTAATCCCCTATTTAAACACCCTATAGCTAATTGAAATGGGGATAATCTACTAAAAATAACCAAAAACCACCACCACTCTTGGACTCCATTTATTGCTTACCATCAGGCAAAGTGGAGTCATTATGGTAGGCTTACGAATAAAAAAAAAAAAAAAAAAAACAGTATCTATAACATGGTCTCTTTGCAAGCCAACATGGACTTCGACAGTGTTTCAAATTATAAGAAGGTGAAGGCGAATAAGATCTTAAGAATTTGGTATTGAAATAAACATTTCAGAACCAATTGAATTTTAAAAGCATAACAAAATTTTAATTCTCTCTCAGCGAATCTTCGTTGGAATTTGTCTGAAATGTTTATTTCAAAACACGTTAGCATAAGTAACAAGCATAAACCATACATACTTACACTACATCCTCTTAAGGTCTCATTCGCCAACTATGATGAAAGTACCTACAAAAATGTAGACTCTTTTAAGTACCTTCTGTACATATTTACTAATTAGCCGTTTCATCGTCTCGGCGTTTATACTCATGCCGCTTCTAGAGCCTACGTTATTCCTCAATGAATATTCCATGCTACACAAAAATAATATATCAAATCAAACTGATAGTTCCAGAGATTTTTAGTATATTATTATACATATGTATATTTACTAAAGAACAGATTTAGTTTTCTTTTATTTGTTAAAACGAGGGCAATATGTCGATGTTTTATCAGTTTGCGGAAATAAAGTAGGTAGATCGAGTTTCATTGTACTTAACAGCGATAAACATTATGTAAAAGACAAAACCACAAGAAATATTGGAAAAAAAAGAAAGAGAGAAAATACATACAGTAGCCACAACACAACAAAAAAAAAGGAAAAATCAAGGATGCAAAATAAAAGAGAAAACAAAATTCCCTAAACTAAAGAAAACAATTACTTAAGACTATAAGGCCACAGCTCAGCCTATGCTATCTTATATCTTTAAACGAGAAATTCTTGTATATATACATATATATGTATATATAATCTGAATCTCGGAAATCTCGGCTCCAACGGTATTCATGAAATTTTGTATGCAGGGGATTTCGGGGCCGATAAATCGATCTTGCTAGGTTTCATTTTTAGAAAACGTTGTTTTATCCGTGTTTTCGACAGTGAAAAACTGCTACAATATCATTAGAATACGAAGGTAAATTTCGCCACCATCTACAAGGTTGTAATAGGTCAGGTGGGAAATAGGGCGGTCCCGTAACCAGAATACCCCGTTCTTTTACATTTACAAAAAATAAAATCCCTTGAAATGACCACAGCGGTGATTGACATTTTAAGCTGAAGAATACTGAATAATGTAATACTATAATAATACATGTGATAATTAAATAAATAAATTAATTATATAACATATAGCAAGTAAATAAAATAAAAACTTCAAATAAAATTATCAGTTTGTAGGTACAGTACAGGTAATTACACATTCCCAATAGATTAGTATTGTCAATGTGAATATGTGTGTGTGTGTGTGATTGTGATTGGGATGGTTAATAAATCACTGTTCAAAAAGATAGGAGTTATAATTTTCTTACATTTAAATTTTCTTAAAGCCTAGATGTTAAGAATAAGAGTTTAATTTGTTATTCAGACAATTGCTGAGTAAACAATAGCTACGATGTGAGAGAACACTTTTTGACAATTTTGAAGGACATACTTTTGTCTTTTAGGCTTACTGGAGTGTAAGGAAAGGCCATATAGAATCTGTGAGTGTATGCGAAAAATAGTCTGGATGGTAAAAAGTTATGGAACCGTACCTTGCACATTAGGTAAAGTACAGTGGTTAGATTTAAGAAAGAAACATGATGCACTGCTTTGAGTACTGCTCTTTGAGCTTCTTCGAGCTTGGGCATATGGGTCTTCGAGACCTCATCCTATAGCTTTCCGATATACGATTTCTGACAGATTTTTATAAATTTGTCATCTAATAATATGTCATTCCCAACAAATTTATCTACCTTATCAAAACTTCTCATTTCAAAATCCTTTTCTGGAGCTTTAATTTTACTGGGAAGGTATAAAGTCTCTGGGATCCCTTTTAAATAAAACTTACTTCATATCTAGAACCTGAATCAATTGCATTACACACATATCGCTTACAATATATAGTTCACCTATTAAATAAAAAAATTACATTACATTACAAATTTCACCACCTTCTCTCAATGTACTTCAATCAATACTTTAGTAGACAACACAATGAGCTTGACATTATAATTTTAACCATTTTAAAAACATTTGGACTTTTTTTGCGTTTTCGTCCAACATGGCGATCATATTTTTATAGATTGTTTTTCTCTAGAAATACTTGACATTGACAGAATCCATGCGTACACAAAACCTATAAAATTCTCCACCAACAGGCTGAATAGTGCATTCGCTTGATAAGAGATAGGTCTTTGTATAAGGGGGTGGAGGAAGAGCTTGAGCAATACTTAAAATGACGCTATAATGATCAGTTAAGGTAGTGCGTGCTACCAAACTTGCTACCAGGAGTTTCGATTTGATGATTGCATGATCAAGACATGCTTGTGAATGCGTAGGAATATAGAAAGCGGGCAACGTACCATGAGAAGCTAAAGGGTTGAGGTACGTTTCGGATCGAGTGTCACTAGTAGATAAAGAAATATCAATGTTTATATCACCCATAAGAATGTTAAGAGATTCAATGAATTGTGAAACATCTCTTACAGCAGGAGGGTGATAAATGCACACTATGGCGGTTTTGGGTATTCATTTTCATTACTTACACTACAACTCATTGTAAAAATAATTTATAAACACTGCAATAATTATGATAAACTAGAGATTTACGAGTATGTGTGTTGATTTTGTAATGTTTTGTGTTTTGTAAGATATAGTACAAAAAGAGCATTACATGTATTGTGTGCTGTTACTATTCCTATGTAAAGAAATATTATTGTAGATATAAGAAAGAAATGAAAAGGTATAAAAAACAATAAAATAAACTAAATAACGAATAAAATCAAATACATATATATGTATAGACATATACGTTTTTAAAAAGAGTCTACCCTTTTGTTAAAATAGACTGTAATAGGCTGTTAATAGTCCGGAAGACCATGTTTCTCTGACTTTTTTTAAGTTCTTGCAAGATAATATAAGCTGTATAATATGGGACTTCTGAGTGAGAGTTTCCGACACATATGTACATTGGTTATAACTGATATTGAGAGTTAACATGAGTAGTGTTTAATTTCTAGGCTAAGCTTTTAGATTGGTTATAATGTTTTAGCCCCTTAATAAAAGGAGAAAGGAGAAATCTACTAGTAAGGGAAAGGTGTAGTTCTGTACAAAACACTGCAAATATGTCTTGCAGCATTGACGTTAAGTTAATATACATATATGTAAGCAATATTCGATGTATGCACATGCTGGTCCGGTGCCGAATCATACATAAATACAAATTAAATAACAATGATAATGAAGATGAACAAAGATTACGAGGTCTACTTTAATACTTTAAAATTCTTGATTTTTGTATAGGTAAAAACAACATCTTTATTTTTAATTTAATCGTAATTTTAATTTATTCGTATACTTGGATCGATGTGTGTAGTTTTTTTATGTATA
Source organism: Tyria jacobaeae (assembly GCA_947561695.1). Classification (NCBI taxonomy): domain Eukaryota; kingdom Metazoa; phylum Arthropoda; class Insecta; order Lepidoptera; family Erebidae; genus Tyria; species Tyria jacobaeae. Next base: position 7,361,741 of record OX387208.1, on the reverse strand, counting down.
TTATGTTCTATGACACTAAATAACAACCAAACTGGGATGCCAAACAAGCGTCACAGAGTATTCGAAACGTTAAAAATATATCCTTATTCCTTTGTTTACTACATATACATAGTTACGTTACGATTATATCTACTATGTTGACTTTATTATGAATTATATTATTCGACGAGGGATAGTATTGCTTGAGCGGTAGATTTCAGTTTAGATAACTGGACAAACGTTTGGATCGTAACAAAGGAATCGCTTTGTTGTGAACTTCTCATGCGATAAGGAGTAAAACTTAGTACTATTCTCTAGTAAGAAAGATCCTTCAATCACATGGATTGAAGAGCATAACGTAAATGGTGTAGTCTTCGGTGAGACTCATTATTCTTGTGTAAATTAATAGTAGTATCAAAAAGGCATGACAATGTGGTCCAGTTTCACATAGCACATTACAACGTTTTAAGGACCTCATCTATAAACTGCCATTGTCGGACTGCTTTAGTTTACACAGTCAAAACAAATAGTTATTTTATAAATATATCACTTTATTTAATACATTTTAAAGCGTTTGAAGCTTTAAAATGAACACTCTTCAGTCAAAAATAGAATTATGTCAATATTCAAGCATTGCAAAATTGACTTACTAAGCCGAACCTGCGCCTTATAAAGTTGCAGGCGGTGGGCTGTTTATTATTTAGAATTTATTTGCCCTCATTCGGACATACGCACTGGTATTCCACCACTAATTAATTACTGTTGTTGTTTTTCTCATCGATAAAAGGTAACATGCGACTGTGTTTAAAGTCCAAGCAATGTATTTGTCGATTGCGTAACATTTCCCGGGAGCACTTTTACGCCGGGAGCCTTGAATTAATTTGTTTAAGTACTGTGAGTGTAGGTAGAATCCCAGATTAAATAATCACATTCATTGCAGAAGCAAAAAGTCAGTGGTTTGAGGACATGAAAGATAACAAGTTAGAAACATAGACGCAGTTGATTATTTTTAATTGTTGCAACCAGCAAGAAACGCTTGCTACAGAATAATTATGCAACACTATATGCTACAAAAAAAAATGTGCTACAAAATAATTATGCAACACCTTGTTTATTGAATACTAGATTCTGTGTAAGATTTTTATACACCGTATGATTTAAACCAGGATACGTTTTATCATGGGGCTTGGAAGGGACCTCCCAGAGGATCCAGCCTTATTGTGGGAGGTGTTCGCATCGGCATCGAGTCCTCGATGAGAAATCTAGGACTTGTCTTCGACAGTCAATGGGAGTATGGACCTCAGTTACGAAGTTTGGACCCAAAGCTAACTAGAGTAGTGGCCGCGCTTTCACGACTACTACGTGGGGGCCGGTGACTCCTGTAGGAGACTATACATCTGGATCGTACGGTCCATCGCACTATGCGGAGCCCCAATTTGGGAAACCCCACAGCGCGACTTGCGACGCCCACAGCGGGTTACCGCCGTCACGGTCTTAAGAGGATACCGCACAATGGGACCTAGAGGTAAAATCCCTTGCAACATTCTGTTGGTCACCCAAGGAGGCGCAGGAGTTGGATCTGAGATTAGAAATCGCGTCGCAACGGTCCTAATATATGTAACAAACACTCTTGCTGTTCAAAAATCTTGCGATTCTCAGTGAGCCAACAATTACTACAAATTATATCTCACCATGACCCATTATGTGATGTAATTTAAGGGCCTCTGAAAAGTCGTCATACTTGAAATAAAAAGAAAGTCCATTCTATATATCACGTGTTCCGAAAGGTATAGTCAAATTTTTGGAAGCGTTATGTGTAGCCTATAAATAATTGATGCAGAACAGCAAATACTAGTCCATTCGGCAAAGTTTGCCAAAAAAGCTTTTACAGTTGGAGTTCAAAATAATGTAGCAGTAGCATCTAGTAATACACCAATTAAATTTTCAAACCGAGATACATATTAACCGTCGGTTGTATTTTTTTTACGTTTGGTAGCCTTACCGATAAAAGCGATGTACATACCGTCGCCATCAGCAAAAAGCACGTAATTCGAACTTCGTTCTAGGTGTCAGTTTTTAAAATATTTGTTTATTTCAGACATTATAATATATTTTCCAGTTAAATGCATAATATGATACATATATCTTATTTCATTTTATCTTATTTTATCAGTAGATGCTAATTTCAATCAATAGTTGTCATTAGTAATATTCCATCAAATCTACAACTGTTGATTAAACTTTTTTGTTACATTTTTAATTCTTTCTTCTACATTTATATTCACTTAAGACACTGCAATAAATTATTTTAATAAACTCCTAAAAAACTATCACTGTTCCAGTTGTAGACCAGTGGTTTATTGCTGGTAACATCTATACTACGAGTTTGTTCCAGGAATTGACGACCTACACTTTTTCTACCTACACAATGCAACCGAAACGAACGTTTTTTTTAAATATAAGGAGTAAGATGACCTAAAATATGTCTAAAATCGATTGACGAGATAGCGAATTCCATCTGAATTTATAAATATTTATTGCATACTATAGCAATTGTAATTGTATCTGGGATAGACTGGATGCGAAAGGCGGCAGCAGTGGACTGCGTTAGGCTCAATGATGATGATGATGACAATTGTGTCGGTGATATGACCAACATTATCAGCCTACTAGAATTTAAGTATTACATGAAACTTGTAGACTGATGAAAAAGTTGTGATGATTAAAGAGTACAAAACTTAGTTAAGTTAATTAGTATTAATAATAAAAATATTTTTCATTAAAAGCATTCGTTTTGTTTACTCGTACCTTGCGACTTTCCACATTCATTTTTAAATAAAAATTAATTTAATATCTATTAAGAAAATATTTATAAACCACATGTTTCTAAGGTAGATAAGGAGTCCGTTGATTTTTTTTTGCAATGGTTGTCGTAATAATTGAGTCACATAATCACAATTTGTTTTAAAATGACGCTTAATCGGTTTCTTACTGGTGCACAAACACTATATTTGGTGTACAATTAAGAGTACTTACTTATTTACTTACTTACAAATCAGCCCTGTGTATTACGAAATTATTATTCAGACCACACCTTTCTGTAACACTATATCATGTATCAGATTAATTTCATTTATTACCGGGTCTGTAGTGAATTAGATATTAAGGTGATACCTTCCGTCTGATCCTATTCTGAAAGGCAATACAAGTTCAAACATTATTACAAACTTAAGTACAGTGGTACTCTATTATATATTCTACTTAGACAATGACATGTTTCTACACATATGTACATTAAATGTATGTTTAAAATTACCCTATTAAATTACCCCTGTTTAAAATACTGAATCTATATACTTATACTAGCGGACCCGACAGACGTTGTCCTGCATGATATTTCAAGCGATTAGGATCAATATAGATAAATAACCTAGATACCGACTGCAGCGCCATCTGCCGGGCTGATTTGTGAATCTAAACCATTCCCAGATCCCCTTGAACACACACAAAAAATTTCATCAAAATCCGTCCAGTCGTTTGAGAGTAGTTCAGTGACATACACACTCACAGAAGAATTATATATATAAAGAAATAAGCAAGAAAAACAATCTCAAATCATTTTCTTCTGTCCGTCAACCATTTTTTTTAGTTTTTGTTTTATTGTAAAGTTTTAGTGATATATGTACATATAGGATCGGGGAAAAAGTTTCTTCGCATTTTATATAAAAATTCAATACATTTTTTTAAAGTTTAATAACATTTAATTATAATATATGTAAGTGTACCATTTTGTTGCCATTTTGTAGTTAGTGACATAATTCTGTCGTTGGATTTTAGATGCGACAAGTAGTTTTGGCAGTCCTCTCTTGATGTTAACCTAACACTTCCCAAAGAATTCTGAAGAGACCGAAACAGGTGAAAATCGAAATTTGTTTTTAATAATGATAGGCATAGGCTAAAAAGTTCACTCTACGTACCGATTTTATTCTTTCTCCTTTTCTTTCATTAGAAAAACAAAAAATATGCTGTATGGAACGTGGGTCCATGTGTATGTAGACCTTTATTTAAGAACAGTGTTCTCACTTGGAATATTTACACCCCTAATACGGTAAATTGTCAAACATCTAAATATTTTGTTTCCTGTACCACATTGTCTGCAAATTACGCATTTTTCATTTATCTGTACCGCCAAAATGTTGTCTATAATATAGTCTCATTTAAGTTTTAGAGGGCAGGCAATGGGAATTATTGCCGTCTTCCAGGCACTTCTGGCATTAAATCGTCTATGTTCGAGATTATAGAGTCTATTGAAAAGCAATAACTCGATCAGGTTACTCTTGTACTGTTTACATCTGGCATGAAATGAGGAACTTACTTTCGTAATTTGCTTAAGGTATAGAAAAGAATTTGTTGTTTGTGTTGTATCTTCACACATAAAGGTATTGACTTACAAAAATATACTGTTTTCTTAGTTCGAGTGCTTTCTTTAAGAACAAACAGTTCTCGGTCGAAATTTTGTATACTTGACTTAGCAGGGAAATTGAAATTATAATCCATAGATAATAAATTTCTATTTTCATTGTTTTGTTTCCAAACAGTGAACAGCTATTGTTCAATTAATTTTGAACGTGCAGGATATATTACCCATTGTTGTACATTTTTTCAGTAAACAGAGATTTTTATTCAGAAGTCTCTACGTATTCTGTAGCTATTTGCCGAGCGGCTCTCGGTGGAGTAGAATATGGCCCCACCATCTCTTCAGTGAAACGGTATGTATACAGTCTTACAGTGCCCACATGACGGCAATAGGCCCCTATTACGTGATCATGGTTGGTTGGTCCCCCTTTTTTTTTGTGTGCAAACGCCGTCGGGCCGTCATCCCACCGGGGCAGGACGTCGCCTCCTTGCGTTTGGTCACTATAGCGGATCTAGAGGATAACCCGTCCCGACGGATGGGTTTCCTCTACAGCCAGCCGCGAGGCGGTGACGTCCACATGTGCCTGGACGCGACCAGATTGAGTGTTAAAAGATGATGGTGCCCGCATGCGGGCAGCCGCTAAGCGGGATCGGGATGTCTTAACAAAGCTGTTCCCGGATGCCTAAAAGGGCAGTACAGTACTTTCAGGCGCAGTATGGAACACCGTGTGTATGGTATGTGTATGGAATGGTTTTAGCCGGTCCGATTCCGGCACATCGTCCCACCTAAAACCCCGACGGTATGACGGCCCGAGGGGGTTTCCACACATAAAAAAAAAGAAAGAAAAGAACCACAACGGCAGCCGGCAGGTGCCAGAAACGAATTCTACTTGAGAACATTCGTTCTTACTAGTTCCACTACTGAGAATAAAATATTTTCACTAGTTCAATGCTTGTGGAACTAGTGAGTAGTTTTTTTAAAGCTCCATTGTCGATATTCGAAAATAATATCCTAATAGGTTAAATAATAAAACCGTTCTTGAATAATATGTTTTACATTAAATGTCGTAAACCTCAAACGCGGATATATGTAAATACGGACATACGGGTCTCCCGAGAGTGAGTTTTAAATTGACAACAAAAAATCCGAATTCCACTTGAAACAACTTTAAGGGTAAAAAGCCGAATAAATAAAAGTTTTTATCGTTCTCTCTATTTTATCAACAGGAAACACAGCTGTTCCCGAGTTCTTAAGATATTCCAGAGAGAGAAAAACGTTATATATCTTCGGGTGAACCAGCTTTTCCCGTTTAGGTATTAAATTAATTATAGGGTTGGTACAAGCTCGCCTCGGGAGTAACATGCTTCTCATTACCGGTATGAATTAGTCACTCAGTACTCGCTTACAACTGATTTAATAAGGGCCGAGGTTGGGAGGGTTTTCTTGATTTCATTAGTGCGGGGGCTTAAGATATTTGTTATGCCTTTGTATTTAATATGTGTCTGACTTTTGTTTTGACTTTAAACGCGAAAGTAATAACTTGACACACCTCAAAAACGGTCGTCTGATCCCAAACTTAGCAGAGCTTGTACTAGTTAACAAGACTGCTTTAAAAACATACTTCTTTAAGAAAACCCTTCAAGAAAACACCGTACTCCTAACTAATAGATCGGCAACGCACTTGTGATTATTAAGTTGGGGGTGTCCATGGGTGTCGGTAGTCACTTACCACCAGGTGACCCTAACTGTGATTGTCGGTGACTATCCCATAAAATAATCTTTTTTTGGAACGAAGTTCCTTCTCCTGCGTTAAAGGCTCTGAGCAGATGGGAGCGAGACCGAAACAAGAGTAATAAGACCAATAAAGAGTTATGTAAAGTATTTTAATATTTTTGTTTTTATTATAGATGATTTTGATTTTGCAAGAAATATTGTTATAATTTACTATTTAGTAGTAGTAGTGTTAAGTGAACATCAGGAGAGGACTGTCAAAAGTACATATCATTTATATATCAAAAATCCCAGGATTTCTGTATGGATGAATTATGTCACTACTTACAACATGTCTTATATTTGTGTATAAAATACGAAGGAACCTTTACACTTATTATATTTCTAAGAACAAACTTCTTTTTTGGCTGGAGATAATCTTCATTACTTTTGTCTTACTAGCTTATAAGATCAGACCTGCGTCATGCGACCATTTTTTTAGTAGGTCAAAGTCATCTTGAAGCAAGCTATTTTTATTAATTTTATAATAAAGGGGGACAGACGAACAGACGGGTTTACCTGATGGTAAGTGATTGGATGACTGCAATCGGGGATGCGGGGAGGTATAGAAGAGAGGGGGGATGAAGACATAGGAAAGAGTAAAGAGTCCGAACAATTCCTCTGAACACTCCCCATGATACAAGCGATAGAGGATGCAGAGTGAAGCTACATCTCTACGCAACGCCAAGGTGTCAAGTCGATCAGAAATATCTTGGCAGTCGATGATGCGAGTCGCTCTCCGTTGAATGCGGTCAAGAGGGAGAAGTTGGTACTGGGGTGCACCTGCATAGAGATGAGAACAGTATTCCATGTGCGGCCGAAAATGCGCCTTATAAAGTTGCAGGCGGTGGGCCGGAGTAAAATACTGTCTCGATCTGTTTAGCACACCTAGCTTCTTCGAGGCTAATATGGCCTTACTCTCTAAGTGACCGCGAAACTGGACTTCGCTTGATATATCGACGCCAAGGATTCCGATACTGGCTGATGCAGTTAGGGAAGTGCTCTCAAATTGATGTGATACGACCAATGGCATTTTTTTTAGCGGTGAACGTGCAAACCTGTGTCTTCGTTTGGTTCAACTGGACTAGGTTAAGTCGACCCCAATCTGAAACTTTTGATAAAGAAGTTTCGATTTCAGACACAAGTTTGGATCGGCTTTCGATGACGTTTACCCGAGAAATGTTAGCGCGGCTGGTGTAAAGGGCATCACTCGTGCTATCGTCTGTATAGCAATGGATGCTGCTAATCTGCAGCATGTCATTGATATGCAGAAGAAACAGCGTGGGTGATAGAACACAGCCTTGTGGGACACCAGAATTAACAGACTTGGAGTCGAAGCATGCACCGTCGGACCATGCTTCTATATATAAGAAAACTGGTGAGCCAATTGCACAGTTTCTCGGGATGCTCATAGGAAGGAAGCTTCGCAAGGAGCGCTTTGTGCCAGCCCCGATCGAAGGCCTTCGCCACGTCCAAACTAACGGCCAACGCTTCCCCCTTAGTCTCGATCGCCTGTGACCACCAGTGTGTCAAGTAAACAAGAAGATCACCAGCTGAACGACCCCGACGGAAGCCGTATTGTCGATCATTGAGGAGCTGGTGGTCTTCTAAGTACCGGAGGAGCTGGCAGTTAATAATGGATTCCATTATCTTGGAGAACAAGGAGGTGATAGCTATGGGTCTGTAGTTGGACGGATCCGAGTGATCTCCTTTTTTAGGGATTGGGTGCACTAGAGCTGTCTTCAATGAGTTCGGGACTACGCCAAGAGTATAGGAAAGCCGATAAAGGCGCGTTAAAACCGGTGCCAACTCTGGAGCACACGTCTTAAGCACGATAGGAGAGATTCTATCGGGCCCACTCGACTTAAGAACGTCGAGGGAAAGAAGCGCTTTACGCACTGCCCTTTGTGTAAACCGGACTTCCGGCATGCGGCTCTCGCACTGCGGTATGGTCGGCGGTGTGTTTTCCCCGTCGTCCAGGGTCGAGTTGGACGCAAAGAGTTTGCCCAGAAGATCGACTTTTTCTTTAGCGTCGTGGGCCAAAAAAGTATCTCCTATGTGCAGAGGGGGAAGGGATGGCTTACAAAAGTTCCCCTGGACAGCTTTGCACGAGATGCACGAGTTCCGGAAGGGAGACTCGCTAGTCTCTCGCCAATTCTGCCGATGTGAGCCGACTTCGCCCCAGCAATTACTCTTTTGAGGGTCCTGGAGGCAAAGTTAAATTCCTTCTTTAATGTGCTGGTCTTTACATCCCGTGCTGTCGCTGCATTAGCCCATGCTTGGTAACATTCCTGCTTTCGGCGGGACGCCGCTTTGTAGGTTCGATCAAACCAGGGCTGGGACTTGCCACCTGTGGGAATCAGGGAGAATGGAATGAAAAATTACATACCCTAAAGCACAACATCCGCGACAGAGTCGGCAACGACATTGGGATCATCCGGCGGGAAGCAAACCTGCCTCCATGGGTAGGATGCAAAGAATGTTCGCATTCCATCCCAGTCCGCTGACCTATAGTGCCATACGCGGCGACTGCCTGTAACTCGCGGCCGCAGCGAGTGAACGAGTGGCACCATACTCCTAATCAGGCAATGATCTGAAGAGCCAAGAGGGGCCTCAACGGATACTTTGTAGCCGTCAGGATGTGAGGTCAGCAGAAGATCCAACAGTGAAGGCACGTGGCTTTCAGCATCTGGGATTCGCGTAGGCGTTGCTACCAGCTGCGTCAAGCCATATGCCAAGGCGAAATCGTGAACAGATCTTCCCGCATGATCGGTTTTGCGCGAACCAAGCCATTCGGCGTGATGGGCGTTAAAGCCGCCAAGAATCACGATCTCTGCGGATGGGACCTGCTGGAGCACTGAATCTGTAGCCATTTGGACGTGGTCGATGAGTCGGTCCGTTTCGGCATCACCGCTATGGGACCTATAGAGGCATACGTAGATGCGGGGATGGTCGTCGCAGTCTACACGTAGCCATAAGATGGAGAGGTCCCTACCTTCAAGATTGGCGAGGCGGCGAGAGGTGATATCATCTCTAACGTACACGCATACACCAGCCTTAGGCATAAAGGAGTGTTCCAGTCCGTACCCAGGGTAGCAGAGGTAGGATGTGTCCGCTGGAGACTGGAGACTTTTCAGTAATTTCTTCAGGCGGCCAAAGATACGTTCCTTTAGCGATTGCTTCATAGTCAATTCATTTATACCCAACGCCTGTGTCATACCTAGATACTTGTACGTTTAATTTAAAGAAAGACGTCTAAAGTGTGTCGAATCTGAAAGTTCAATCAGATTCCACAATCCTGCCTTTGCTTACATAAATGACTGCACATTTATCTACACCAAATTCCATGTTGATACATTTACTAAAGGTTTCAGTTACCTCTAGTAATCTTATCAACTGGACATTGCTGCAGGCAAACAGTTAAATTATCCATGAAAGGGAGGTGGTATATAACTTGACCATTTCTCCGCAAATGATAGCCTAGCCCCGAACCTTCTAACATAGTGCTAAGAGGATTCAAAGCCAAGCAGAACCACAAGGGGCTCAAACTGTCACCCTGAAATATACCTCGCTCGATATTTATAAATTCGCCGTCACCCTGAGATTGCCGACATCCTGGATAGCAAAGAACTGTTCTCCATTGCTGCATACATGCCTCCAAGAAAGTGCATAAAGTTGTATCAATCTTATTCAACTCCCTCACCCTTAGGAGCCATGTATACGGCACAGAGTCGTAGGCTTTTTTATAATCTATCCAACATGTAGCCAAATCCTTAAGGTTACGTCGAACTTGTTGGTCAATAACGGTGTCAATACTAAGGAACTTTTTAGTGCCACGTGCTCCACTTTTACATCCATTCTGAGAGAAAGCTATTATATTGTTTTTAGAGACATGTGTTGTTATCTTCACTCTCAGAATGGACGTAAATAATTTATAAACTGTTGGCAGACAGGTAATGGGTCTGTAGTTTTTGGGATCTATAGTACTACCAGACTTGTAGAGTAGGTGAGTTACACCAGTTGTTATAAAAACGGGCAGCGAACCTGCTTCCAAGCATGATTGAAATTGAGATGCCAAACACACATGTGAGCTATGGCGCCACTTGAACCAAAAGTTATGCAGTCCGTTCGGTCCAGCTGATTTCCAGTTTGGCAACGAGCGAACCGCACAAGCTATATCGTTAGTTGTTATTGATACTGGCTCCATAGTATTGCTTGACTCACATGAACGTTCACATCTCGCATCCATTCACCCTCAGTATGAGCGACAGTCAGACACAAAAAAACAATCGAATTGACATCATCCACATCTTTTTTTTAAAGTCAGTTAAAATAAAGGTAAGGTTGTATATATTTTCTTTGTGTCCATTACATACAAACTCTGTTTTCAATTTTCAGTAAGTTTGATCTAGATATTGAATAACGTTTGATCGTTACTAGACTGTTTTACACATTGCATACTCCGCGGTTTTTGAATCAGCATTCGATTTATATGTTAATATAGTATTATCATATAGGGCATAGTTAGTAAGGTCACACCGTGTTACTCCAGGTCCAGCACGCATTATGATCGGTGGCCCATTTACATTTTTATGTAGGGAACATGGAAAGTATTTTAAGTATTGGAAATTCTTGAGACGACTTTATAATATTTAGGTGAAAATATTTCGGTAATCCGCGTTGGTATTTCATTTCTGTTTATTGTGATGAGTTATTTGCCGTCTCTAAAGTTGGTTTTTATCTGATAATATTTTTTTTTCAGGTGCTTCATGCGTGTGTTAGGAAGTTATTACTTATATATGTTATGTTTATCCATGGAGCAAAAACTTTCTAATGCGACCTTTTTTTCTATATGAATAATGAAGAAATATTGTATACACAACAATATGTAAGTAATAGCTTTAACTAGATATTATTTTAAATTAATTATACACTGCAACTATTCTTGCCATGCATAAATTCTCTTCCATCCAATGATTAAATTGGAAGAGAAGAAGGAAGAGATTGCAAAACTCGACAAAGCTGCCAATTGTATGTTAACGTTACGTAGGTTCTTCAGTTTGTATCGTTTATTATGCTTTGTTGAATAAAGAGGTGATTTATCTATCTATCATTGTTGACGTCAAAAGACAATTTACAAGTTTGAAGAAAAACTAATTCTTCTTAGTCTTTATTAGAGCAACAGAAGACCAAACAATAGTTTTTAGAGTTTTTATCTGTCTGTCTGTAAGTTTGTGCAAGCATCACACAAAACCTAATTCAATAATGGAATTCAATGCAGTTTTCACAGATATATTGCTAGGCTAGATATATTGCTCTAACTTAAAATATAGGCTCCATTAGGTATAATGGAATCAAGTATCTATGTGTATTTATTTATACAGAGACGCGGTAGCGATACTTGATTCTAAATTCCTTGCGGACGAAGTAGCGGGCAAAACCTAGTTGTTGAATAGTATAGCTATTATTAATTGATCTAAATTTTATAGGATTGAACTTCTAACGCTTAGAAGTAATTTGTAGTATTTACTCGGCTTGCTTGTAATCATGATCTAGCAGTTTGTACTACTTTCTTGCTTTTACTAATTACGGAACATATGAAATGCTATGTTTGAAACTATGGAACTCCCAGGCTTTACTTACTTGTCGACTAGAACTAGAATCACTATCACACTACAATTCACACTACAATTACGTCATTTACGGTGAAAATAAAGGTCCAGTCTAATGATGAAAGTTTGAACTATGCTTACAAGGTTTTATATGTTCATCATTGTAAAGGAGGCTAAAATGCTTACAAATCTTCTTTTGTTTAAAGAACTGCTCCTAGCTCAATTCACGTAGACAAGAGCCCACATTTTAGGTAGCCCGTCAAGTTATAACGGGGTCTTAAAAAATGAAAAAGAATACAAAAATCTAACGATGTTACAATCTTGGCTTGTATCGTGTAATGAGAGTATTGACATCGCTTCATATTGATAATTGATGTAGGACGTGGCCCAATTAAAATAATTCAACAAGTAAATAAGTAATAACAAGACTAAGGCTGACTACAGAATCTCATCATATTCATCTCAATTTCATCTGGCATGAATGAATGAATCTGAATCTGATATTCGTAAGACGTTTAATAATGATTCCAATTGATGCGGGAAATAATTCGCGAATATCATATACCATATATGCCATGCCCTATATCATTTGTGCGGTTTGAAATAACCTTTGAATTAAAGGTAAAATCCCAGGTTCCAACCTGACCTTGTTTTTTTGTTTAATAAGAATCTCTCTAGCTGTCCTAAATTATTTTTATTGGTACTGTTTTCACGTCAAGAGGCTTTACCTAGAGACTTAGAAGTAAAGTAGACTATTGCCTCTTGTGTAGGTTTTAGGTGTATAATGCAACTATTTTAATAATAAAACGTTCTTACAGGAGTACAATTATTTTTCTTAGTTCTTTAACTATAAACGGATAACATTTTCAAGGTGTGGATTTGATACTTAAAAGTCTAGGGTGGTACTGAAACAAAAGAAATGTTACATAAATTATTTGTTGTGTAAAAGTTCAGCCCTTGGTACTTAGTATACATTACGACTTTTGTATGACTAACGCTGTACCCAAGTAATCAAAATAACACTGCACTAACAAAAAGCACAGTCCGATCACTTTGTTTTGAGTTCTTACCAATGTGAAGTAGAAAAATAACTGTATTAAATAATTCCTTCATAATTAAAAATACTTTTAGAAGAGATCCGTACACAGTGGTTAAGTTAAATCGAATTAAATAAAATAAATAATTAAGGCCCGTCATGGAGGATTGGCTAGAGAGGAGACATGGTCCCCTCTCCTACCGGTTGACGCAGGTGCTCACCGGACACGGATGTTTCGGAAAGTACCTGTGTCGTATAGGCCGGGAGCCAACGTCTGAGTGCCATCACTGCGGGGGCTGCCGCGAGGACACTGCACTCCACACTTTGGTGGAGTGCTCTGCGTGGGTGCAGCAACGTGCCGATCTCGTGGCAGCTATCGGTGTGGGTAGCCTCTCGCTGGAGATCATGGTCAAGGCCATGGTACAAAGCGAGAGTGCTTGGGTTTCCGCCGCCTCGTACTGCGAGGTAGTGATGTACGCTAAAGAAGCGGCGGAACGGGAACGGGAGAGGACAAGTTCTGTCCCGTCCCGCAGAAGACGCACCAGGCGCCAGAGAGCGCTGACTGATCTCCGGCCTCCATGAGCGCTGGCCTGAGGGTAGCGGGTCGGGCTGATCGCTACCCTAGCAGAAGCAGGCCAGAGACGGTGGCGTGGCGTGCTCCGCGCACGCCTCTAATATGAAGGGAGGGTATGGCCCTCAAAGTCCATGGCGTGGTCACCTACCAATCAGGTGGCCAAGGTCTGCAGGGGTCTCCCGAAGGCTTCCTTCGCAGGGTATCCCGGGTTCCCTGCAATAGACCCAGTTGGACGGAACACCGTGTGGTTTTAGTCGGTTCGAGTCCGACATACCACCTCACCCTCAGCTCCGGTGAGGTGATGACCCGTGGGGGTTTCCACACGAAAAAAAAATATATATATATCGCACAAAGGTGAGAATATATTTTATTAAAGACACTGGAACACTGGCTAACTGTGCATGGAGTAGACCTGTATTTGGTTTCAGTGGCCACAGATTATTCTAGTGGTACTGGGATGTTCATGGTAAAATGATTTGTTAACTTAGCTCTTTTGTCATCAGACGAAATTTTTAAGTGTCTGAAGCGTTTTGGTTTTTTGGCAAAATACTTGAGGCAAAAAAAATTCAGAACATTTCAGATTTGGCAGAAAGTGTTATATCAACTGACTACTACACACAACAGCACAACTAGTATCTTGTTATAAAACGTGCTTAAAAACACACAGGACTATTGCAAGTAGAATATTCATGAGTCCAAGTTTTAGAGCTTGCAATACCCGGCATCAGCCGATTCGCGTTGCTAGGGGTGCGTCCCTGAACTCCTTGAACTATTACTCTGGTCTTTAGTATGACATTCACAACTATTTAGTATCTATCAATCAAGACTATTTGGTATATATCTAAAGTATTTACTATACTAATCTAATAATCAAATTTCTACTACAATCATACAGTACCAAAGTGATTTAAGTTGAATATAAAGAATCTCAAGATTTTATTTTTTTATCAATTTTAATAAATTTGTAACAGTGGTAGAGCCATGCTTAGGCACGAATGAGCCGGCTCGTCGGGTGCGATACCACGGCCCCACAGAAAACTAGTGAGGTTTCCAGAGGCCCAACTCCCCCTCTCCTTTTTCCTCAGCCTTGTCCCCCCTCTCCTTTCCCCATCCCTCATCACTTAAAAGGCGGGCAGCGCACTTACGACTCTAGAGTTGCAGGTGTCCATGGATGGCGGTTGTCACTTGCCATCAGGTGACCCGTCTGTTCGACTGTCCGCTATAATATAAAAAAAGGGGAAAAAAGTAATTTACTTAATAACTACGTTTGTTTTGCCCTTACCCAAAAATCACATTATAACCCAATGACATATAAAAGCTCTGACATCTCTAATATCTTCTAGGTTTTAAAATGGAAAGAGGAAATAGACTTGCATCATATTCGTCGTATAAACACTTTATGATTATAATATAAATTCGGTACTTTAAATCCCTAAAGCGTTGTAAATCGCTTACTTTGATATTCAGGTTAAGATTCTGATCACGAGAGCTGTCAATGACCAATAAATAACAGGTAATCTCGGTTTATATTGCCCACATGATGGTCGTAAATATATATAAACTGTTCATACTAGGAGGGCAGCCAAGGACAGGTTGATAATTGCAACCTACATTGTAGTTTGCGTACAGCGCCTTTATATTGTAGTATATTTGTTGCAATTTGATCCTTACATCTTTGTTTAGGCATTAGAAGTAACTATCTCAGTTAGGAAAATCTGACATCTCAGTTAGGAAAATCTGACAGTTCAGTTTCATATGATTAACGCTATATGACTACAGAGATTGTTTCCAAGGAAGAATTATAGTTAGAGAAGTATAATAACGAGTATAATGAATTAAATATAAAATTTTAATACAAATATGGATTCGATTTTAATGGTATGAAGTATTACTTTTTAAAATCTAATGAATTTTATAAAAATACGTAGACCGTAGACCTTTAAAATAAATTACAACGTATTTTTGTAGTTACATCAGCAAGTAAAAGGGGACATTCTTTTTTTTTTTTTTTTTTACGTGTGGAAACCCCAGCGGGCCTTCACTCCACCGGGGCTTTCAGTGGGGTAGTGTGTCGGAATTGAACCGACTAAAACCATACGGTGTGCGACACTGCGCCTAAAATAGGAGGAATCCGGGAACAACTTTGGTAGGACATCAGGATCCCTCCTAGCGCTGTGCCCACAAACAGCGGGCACCACCTTAGGGTAACTCTCATTTCGGCGGCATCCATGCACACGTGGACGTCGCCTCCTCGCGGCTGGCCACTATAGCTTGTGGAGGGGAAAGCCCGTCCCGACCACCCGCGGCCACACTCAGGGCGGCATGAGGCGCTGGAAATTGCGTCTTTGCCGCCCGGTTCGCCGGCGGCGAATGGGGTCCGAGTGGAGATCTTCCTCCCGGGCCCGTTCCGCCGCCTCCTTCTGCGAGATGACATCCTCGCAGAAGGATGCGACTGCGGTAAAACATTTATCACTGCCGGCCATGGAGCGTATGACGGCCGGCAGTGACAGATCCTTTCAATTCAATCCAAAAAGGGCAATCCACAAGCGTGTGCTGAGCCGAGTCCTCACTGCAGTTGCAGTGGTGGCAGGCGGGACTCAGTTCCCTCCTGGCAACCGAGTGCAGGTACTTGCAGAAGCAACCATGGCCGGAAAGCACCTGCGTCAACCGGAAGGAAAGAGTCCTGTGCTGCCACCCCACCCACTCGAAGATGACCGGCTGGAGCGCCTCCACGGCGGCAAAGCCAGCATGGAGCCTCCAGCCGGGACGACCAACGAGCCATCGTGGCTCGGCGGGCGGCTTTGCGCCACTCGCGCACCTCTTCGGGTGGGGCGCCTACTGCCCCTGCCCATTCGAAACTCAGCCGTCTGCCGATATATTTCGACGAGCACTTCCGCCTCCAAATCCCACGGGGGAGAACCAGCCAATGCGCACGCTGCCTCCGTTGACACGGTGCGGTATCCGCGTATGGCTCTAACCGCCATTACTCTCTGAGGGCGCCATAGGCGCGCCCTATTCTGGGCAGTTAGAGCCTCCGCCCACACCGGTGCACCATATAGTGCCATTGACCGGATTACCCCCATGTATAGCCGTCTTGTAGCGATGCTAGGCCTAGCCAAATTGGCAAAAGTCGCCCAAGGGTGGACGCAGCACCGACCAGCCTTGGAGCGAGCTGCCGGAAGTGCTCTTCGAAGCGCCACCTCCCGTCAAGCATCAGACCCAGATACTTCATCTGGGCCCGGATTGGTACGAGGACCGAGTTTACTTCGATCGAGGCACCGAGGGGTGGACCACGACGGGGCCCGTGATGGCCCGCATCTATGCGCTCGACCATGGTGATCCTATGGTGGCCAAGCGTGCCACCTGTTGAAAGTTTGCCCCCCGGGCTGTGACGAGGGTATCGTCGGCGTAACATATTACGCCCAGCTCAGAGGGGAAGTCACCACGAAGGGCCCAGTCGTAGCCCATGTTCCACAGGAGTGGGCCCAGAACAGAACCCTGCGGAACACCGCATGACATGGCCCGACGTCTTAAATTTCCCTCTCGATCCTCGTACATGACGGTACGCTCCTGTAAGTAGTCTGCCACCAGCCGCCGCAGGGGCGGGCCCATGGTAGTGGAGAGCACCTCTGATGCAGCTAAAAGGCAGACTACCAAATGCGTTGGCGATGACCAGCGACACCGCCAACAGAACGTCTCCGTTACTCACGGCCTCTTTGGTCACAACCCTTAGGCGCAACACAGCGTCGATCGTCGAGCGCTCCGCCCGGAAACCAAACTGGGCGCACGACAGATCGGGCCCTACCGTGTTCATGTGCTGGACGATGCGAGCAGGGAGAACTCTCTCAAATAATTTACCCGCTTCGTCCAGCAATACAATGGGCCTGTAGGCCGTGACCGAATCAGCTGGCCGCCCTGGCTTCGCCAAAAGGACCAGCTTCCCGCTTTTTTAACGCTACCATTTCATGATATTATTACATTTAACATTACATTTAACGATAAATCAAGATCATGTATATGAGTTCGATACCATCATAGCAAATATCAAATGATACCCAAACCCTTACTTTCATATTTGTACAAACCAAGGTCATCATCAACGAAGTATATTCATATTCAGTGCAGTTTCAAACACTTTCAAACACTAATATAATATATTTGAAATAGCAATTCAGCATTCAATTTGATATTTCAGAACATTTTTAATGTTTTACTAACTCAGTTATAAATTTTCAAACTTTTGAACGTGTCAATTATCATTGATTTAGGTCGACTGTGTACTGATGGGTTTGACTTTGAATTAGATAAGGCAATGACCGTTTATGTTACAAATTTAAGTTATTTAACATAAAAAAAATGAGTTATTTTTTTTATTCGCTTGCCTTGCTGCTAGCTTGACCGGTGTTTGTTTAGTTACAGATGGTTATTCGGAGTCTAGACGTAATTGTGACTATGTATCTTATCTTTATATATGTATATTCTTGTATGATAACAAGCTTGGCTCTTTAGTTCTCTTTTGTAAAAAAAAGAGTTAACAATTTCCTGCCAACACAATATCCGCATAGAAAATCTTTAAATAATGTTAGTAAAGTGACGCCTATGACCTTACGATATCATTGCATGTAAGTTTATTAATAAGCAATCGGCTAAATAGATTCCTAAACATTCGTATTTGTTTTATAAAGAAGCAATAAATCATAATCCTTTTATCTATAAGAAAAGCAGGCCTATATTAATATATCTCGTGAAAGTTGAAAAAGATAAAGAAAAAAAAAATACTTGGATTTGTCTCACGAGATTGTCGATAGCCGATCGATCGACCGTTGTTACCATTGATTGTAATCTTAGTCCCTGTATTCGAAGTCGGTAGTCTACTACTTTTTATACTCTTAAATGTATTCTGCATTTATTTGGTATATTTAAAAATGTAATATATATGTATGTATTAATTTAAATAATATAGTAATAATAATAAAATATTTATATTCTCACCACAATATTGTAGGTATTTAAAAATATGCTTTCTAAGTAATACAATTTCTCAAGACAATATCGTAGGACTGGTGCCAAAGCTAAGTAGAAACCAACACGCGCCGCGGCATAGTGTAGGGACTATAAAGCGTCTTGAAAGATCTGGATTACGTTGATAACCTATGTCTGCTAGGCTGTGGCCAAGTCAAGAGCAAACTTCGCACAACTCTGTCCCGTGATGCAATCGCGGGAACTGACAAGAGCTAGTTTTTTAGCAATGATGATTTTAATCCACAGCCCGTCTTACGTCTTAATGATACGTGAATTTCCGCACTTCTGAAAAAAAATATTACAATACCAACAATAACAAAAATTAAACGATATTAATTTTTATGTCACTTTAGTACGTGATTAGCGTGTATTTTTTTGCCTTTCTTATAGTATATTTCATAATCTGCCCACGCCTGCGCCATCTCATTGCCTAATTGCATTGCCACAAAAGTCTGAAACGCCTACAAGCGGGCGTTATTGCCCACGTAATTAATAGTAAAATAAATACATAGTCGTACAATAGAGTAAGTTAATAATGTCCTCACTAGGACGAATGTAATTTAGTTTCTCTTATGTGAAAGCGGCCATGCGGGGTTTGGGCACTTTTGAATGAAAAAAAAAAAGAGTCACAAGTGCGCTGCCGGCCTTTTAGGTAGGAGTACGCTCTTTTCTTGAAGGTTTTAAGGTCGTATCGGTTCGGAAATACGGCAGACGACAATTTGTTCCATAGGCTGGTTGTGCGAGGCAAAAAGCTTCTGGAGAAGCGCACAGTGGTGGAGTGCCAATCGTCCAGGTGGTGGAGATGGATATTTTGTCGCGTAGGACGATGGCGGAAACCTGCAGCCGGTATAAGTCCGAACAATTCCTCTGAACACTCCCCATGATACAAGCGATAGAGGATACCGAGTGAAGCTACATCTCTACGCCAAGGTGTCAAGCCGATCAGAAATATCTTGGCAGTCGATGATGCGAGTCGCTCTCCGTTGAATGCGGTCAAGAGGGAGAAGCTGGTACTAGGGTGCACCTGCGTAGAGATGAGAACAGTATTCCATGTGCGGCCGAACCTGCGCCTTATAAAGTTGCAGTCGGTGGGCGGGAGTAAAATACTGTCTCGATCTGTTTAGCACACCAAGCTTCTTCGAGGCTTATATGGCCTTACCCTCTAAGTGACCGCGAAACTGGACTTCGCTTGATATATCGACGCCAAGGATTCCGATACTGGCTGATGCAGTTAGGGAAGTGCTCTCAAATTGAGGACGACTAATGGCATCTTTTTAGCGGTAAACGCGCAAACCTGTGTCTTCGTGGGGTTAAACTGGACTAGGTTAAGTCGACCCCAATCTGAAACTTTTGATAAAGAAGTAACGATTTCAGACACAAGTTTGGATCGGCTTTCGATGACGTTTACCCGAGAAATGTAAGCACGGCCGGTGTAAAGGACATCACTCGTGCTATCGTCCGCATAGCAATGGATGCTGCTAATCTGCAGCATGTCATTGATATGCAGAAGAAACAGCGTGGGTGATTGCACACAGCCTTGTGGGACACCAGAATTAACAGACTTGGAGTCGGAGCATGCACCGTCAACAACGACCTTGATGCTTCTGTCTGTAAGAAAGCTGGTGAGCTTCGCAAGGAGCGCTTTGTGCCAGACCCGAGCGAAGGCCTTCTTCACGTCCAAACTAACGGCCAACGCTTCCCCCTTGGTCTCAATCGCCTGTGCCCACCGGTGAGTCAAGTAAACGAGAAGATCACCAGCCGAACGACCCCGACGGAAGCCGTATTGTCGATCATTTAGGAGCTGGTGGTCTTCTAAATACCGGAGGAGCTGGCAGTTAATAATGGATTCCATTATCTTGGAGAACAAGGAGGTGATGGCTCCGCTTTGCAGGTTCGACCAAACCAGGGCTGGGACTTGCCACCTGTGGGAATCAGGGAGAATGGAATAAAAAGTTCCATACCCTAAAGCACAACATCAGCGACAGAGTCGGCAACGACATTGGGTTCATCCAGCGAGAAGCAAACCTCCATGGTGGTGCCTCCATGGGTAGGATGCAAAGAATTTTCGCATTCCATCCCAGTCTGCTGACCTATACTGCCATACGCGGCGACTGCCTGTAACTCGCGGCCGCAGCGAGTGAACGAGTGGCACCATACTCCTGATCAGGCAATGGTCCGAAGAGCCAATAGGGGCCTCAACGGATACTTTGTAGCTGTCAGGATGTGAGGTCAGCAGAAGGTCCAACAGTGAAGGCACGTGACTTTCTGCATCTGGGATTCGCGTAGGCGTTGCTACCAGCTGCGTCAAGCCATATGCCAAATACGTGATGGGCGTTAAAGTCGCCAAGAATCACGATCTCTGCTGATGGGACCTGCTGGAGCACTGAGTCTGTCGCCATTTGGACGTGGTCGATGAGTCGGTCCGTTTCGGCATCACCGCTATGGGACCTGTAGAGGCATACGTAGATGCGGGGATGGTCGTCGCAGTCTACAAGTAGCCAGAAGACGGAGAGGTCCCTACCTTCAAGATTGCCGAGGCAGCGAGAAGTGATATCATCTCTAACGTACACGCATACACCAGCCTTAGGTATAAAAGAGTGTTCCAGTCCGTACCCATGGTAGCAGAGGTAGGATGTGTCCGTTGGAGATGATATCTGCGTCTCGGTTAAAAAGAGCAAGGCCGGCTTTGCTGTCTCCAGGTGGTGGTGGACAGTGTCGAGGTTAAAATGTAAGCCCCTGATGTTACAAAAATCCACGGTAAACGTGACAGGGGGTGCCATGCCCCGAGCAGATTTTGAGAGCGCAGTTGAGCCCCCCCCAGAGTACGAGTGGCAGCCTGGGCGTCCACGCTCAGGTATATTCTCCAACGCTAGCGCTGGTACCCCCCTGGGGTATCCTTTTTGTTAACAGCGCTATCATGTATCATGTGGGTGGGGGATTTTGGGCCTCCGGAGACTTCACTCATTTCGGGGCAATGCAACGCAAGCGTTATTTAAGGAAAGACTTTATTTTGATTTTTAGGAAACAACGCCTGCATTTTAGCAATTGTTTTTTACGAACTACTTACACTTTACAAACACATAAAGAACACCCAGACTCGGTACAACTATTTGTGGATCATCAAACCCATGACCTCCGGCTCAGCAGTCAGGGTCACTATCCACTAGACCAACAGATAAGTAGAAAATAGATGGGAAGGAAAAAGACATTGTTTTTACACATTTATTGGGGAGTGTAAACAATAGCTCAAGTAGGTCTGGGCCGCATACCATGTAGCTCGAACTGGCTGATGCCGAGAACTCCGAGGCCTCTAACCGATAATTTCAACACTTATTTAAAAGTTATGAGTAAATCATGTCAAGGGCTTGCGACTTAGACGCTTTGACCGAGGGCGTAAAGATAATACTTGCTATTTCATAGTTACTCTAGCGTGTAAACGGGATTTCAAGATGCGTAAGTTTAAAAGATTATATTGAGTTGTCGTTAATCCATATTAAATTATTATCATTAGTAAATCAATAGTTGCGTAGTGTCTAGTTCAGTAATAATTTGGTTACATGTTTAGTCACCAAAGGATTACTTTTCTACAGGGCTTAGAATCACCTTCTTAAGTCGTTCTTAAGTCGAGTGGGCCCGATAGAATCTCTCCTATCGTGCTGAAGACGTGTGCTCCAGAGTTGGCACCGGTTTTAACGCGCCTTTATCGGCTTTCCTATTCTCTTGGCGTAGTCCCGAACTCATGGAAGACAGCTCTAGTGCACCCAATCCCTAAAAAAGGAGATCACTCGGATCCGTCCAACTACAGACCCATAGCCATCACCTCCTTGTTCTCCAAGATAATGGAATCCATTATTAACTGCCAGCTCCTCCGGTATTTAGAAGACCACCAGCTCCTAAATGATCGACACTACGGCTTCCGTCGGGGTCGTTCAGCTGGTGATCTTCTTGTTTACTTGACTCACCGGTGGGCACAGGCGATCGAGACCAAGGGGGAAGCATTGGCCGTTAGTTTGGACGTGGCGAAGGCCTTCGATCGGGTCTGGCACAAAGCGCTCCTTGCGAAGCTTCCTTCCTATGGGCTTCCCGAGAAACTGTGCAATTGGCTCACCAGTTTTCTTACAGACAAAAGCATCAAGGTCGTTGTTGACGGTGCATACTCCGACTCCAAGTCTGTTAATTCTGGTGTCCCACAAGGCTGTGTTCTATCACCCACGCTGTTTCTTCTGCATATCAACGACATGCTGCGGATTAGCAGCATCCATTGCTATACAGACGATAGCATGAGTGATGCCTTTTACACCGGCCGCGCTTACATTTCTCGGGTAAACGTCATCAAAGCCGATCCAAACTTGTGTCTGAAATCGAAACTTCTTCATCAAATGTTTCAGATTGGGGTCGACTTAACCTAGTCCAGTTTAACCCCACGAAGACACAGGTTTGCGCGTTCACCGCTAAAAAGATACCATTGGTCGTATCACCTCAATTTGAGAGCACTTTCCTAACTGCATCAGCCAGTATCGGAATCCTTGGCGTCGATATATCAAGCGAAGTCCAGTTTCGCGGTCACTTAGAGAGTAAGGCCAATATTAGCCTCGAAGAAGCTTGGTGTGCTAAACAGATCGAGACAGTATTTTACTCCGGCCCACCGCCTGCAACTTTATAAGGCGCAGGTTCGGCCGCACATGGAATACTGTTCTCATCTCTATGCAGGTGCACCCCAGTACCAACTTCTCCCTCTTGACCGCATTCAACGGAGAGCGACTCGCATCATCCACTGCCAAGATATTTCTGATCGACTTGACACCTTGGCGTTGCGTAGAGATGTAGCTTCACTCTGCATCCTCTATCGCTTGTATCATGGGGAGTGTTCAGAGGAATTGTTCGGACTTATACCGGATGCTGGTTTCCGCCATCGTCCTACGCGACAAAATATCCATCCCCATCACCTGGACGATTGGCACTCCATCACTGTGCGCTTCGCCAGAAGCTTTTTGCCTCGCACAACCAGCTTATGGAACAAATTGTCGCCTGCCGTATTTCCGAACCGATACGACCTTCAAACCTTCAAGAAAAGAGCGTACTCCTACCTAAAAGGCCGGCAACGCACTTGTGACTCTTGAGTTGCGGGTGTCCATGGGTGGCGGTAGTCATTTACCATCAGGTGACCCGTCTGCTCGTTTGCCCCCCTATCGCATAAAAAAAAAACCTATTTTCTATTTTTTAACCAACAAATGAAACCATGTGAAAGAATAAAGTTATAGAAGCCATGTTGTTATTTAGCACCGCATATGGAAAAGAGATTTGAAAATACAAATGTTATTCGAAATAACTAGAAAGTCGTAGAAACACACGTTATATTTTACTTGGAAATTCTAAGAGCATTTTTTTTCAGTCGCTGTGCAATATATCACTTAACCGAATAAAATAATATTACGCTAGTATACATTTTTTATAACATTTACTGATAGAGGTTTTATCCACACTCATTAGTATATTTAAAATTTTCAGATTGTATAATTTATTTTACGTTCATAAGTGCTGTAACGGCCTATAGGAATAAAGATATTTCAATTGAATTTATTGGAATTGGACATATTATGTGTCAACTTTGAGATTCATAGTTATTGTCGTACAGTTTAAGAATAATTAAATTAGTTAATAATAAACATCTCCAGGTAAACATAGATCACAGGTTATTGTACCCAAAAATCTTATGGCTGTAAGTTGTGAAATTAAACCTCGGTCTTTTGTGTATTCCACTAACATAATAACCTAATACTGTCTCGAGATCGTTCTGAAAATTATTAAAAAATATTAGTTAATAGATTTCACAAATTGTCTCTTATTCCCTTTCCCTAGCTTCTTTGTCTTGGAACATTTTTTTTTGCACAATTTCTGGATTATAAAGTCTTGAAGTGATTCATGAAGTCCACATAATATACTGACACTGTCTGCTTGCACTGAATCATAGCAACAAACTCACTAATTTGTCCAGTCTCGTATACATATGTATATATGAAACATATGTATATTATAGCTATCTTACTAATGTACATAACAAAAAAGGCATTTCTAAGTACTTATTTTAGTTGAAATTATTTATTTAAAATATAATTAGGTTAAAATACACGACTCGATAATGATTATGCTATATGAACAACGAACACTTTCATTTAAAGTAAGCCCTGTGTCTAGACACATTAAAATAATGGATTGTTGCACAAACGCACGTAATATTTTAGGATGGGTATTATAATAACTAGTCAGAAGCGAATGCTGCGTACCCAAATAAAAGGTAATATTAATTTTAAGAATAATTTGTAATTTTGAAAAACAAGGTACCTAAGTATAAGGTGTTCTGACCTCTTAAAAAAGTAAAATATAAAGCTGGCTTTAAAAAAGTACTAAACTTGTTGTGGTTCTTCATTTGCTCAAATTAGTTTAAATGCACTTACATGTATCAATAAGTTTTTTGCATAGAAGTACGCTTACGCATGTAGGTGAGAGTACAGAATGATTAAAGGTAATGTAATATTTTATGTAAGGGCCGGGAGCCTTGATGAATTACCTGTGTAGCGGTTTTATGCATTCGTATTACTGTTTTATGTCGGTACCTATGTTTATAAGACTCGTAGGTGTAGTAATTTACTTTTTGTAGAAATTCTCTATAGAATATGTATTATGTGACAATGGTTATCTACTTATTGGGTGCATTCAGTGATAAGCTGGTATCATATCGAAGACGGGCTTGAAACGTTACAAGTTATAACTAAAACTTATCCCGACCCACCGCACAGAACATAGTTTACGCCAAAGGATATAGCTTTTCTTCGGAATTATAATAACTTTATGCTGTGGGAAAATATATAGGTACTACAGTACTTAAAGTTATCATAATTCCGATACCGGCACTTCGCCAACTAAGCTATATCATAAAGTTAAACAAACTTTTAAGTTGTGAGTTAATCTGGAATTTCTAACAAAGCTCAATTGGTACACGAGCTTGGTAAACGATATTCAGTTAGCAACAGTTATTTTAAACTAGAGAATCCTTTGACTTATTCTCAAACAATTACAAACTTATTAAATTAAATTTATAAGTCGAAATATAAGTAGCAAATTTTTGAATTTCTTGAAGGTATTGTATTTTCTGTTTATAGTGAAACTGAATAATATATATATATATATTAAAATTGTTTACTTATGTTTAAAAATCACCATTTTTATAGCTAAGGAACTGTTGACAATTCTAACTCAAACATCTAGACTAACGAATCCACCAATATAAAGTCTAACTGTGCCAGTGTAAACATAAAACAGATAACAGCTTTAAAATGTAGGTGTTAAATCTGAGATATATGTGTGCAAAGAAACCAACACTTAGCTCCATTGAAGGCAGAATCGACATATTGCAACGACGTTTGTCTAAATAATGTTCCAAACCTATCAATCGCTAAAGTTTAAATAATCACTTGCTTAAAAAAAACAAGCGTGGAATTCTCAAACGAATACTTTTAAAGGGTTCGGAATTTTCCGATCTACAGTTCGAGTTACAGGCATGCGACCCCGACCTCCTCGAGCTTATACATACATACATCTTAATCCATCCGTACTAGCAATAATCTTTTTCTTCCATTGCCTTGATTTTCCCTTTTAATATACTCCCAATTTTCCTATCTTTGATTCCTAAAGATTCTGATTGACGGCAATAGGCTAGCCACCTAATAGTTTAGTTTTTGTTAATGTTTAGTTGAGCGAAATAGGCGTGAGCATATGTAGCTATGTGTACTATATACGTATGTACTTTTAATCCGATGCATATAACAAAATGAGGTTACCGCACATACCTTAGTTAGTATGTGAGTCACACGATGTAGCTGCGATATAGAATCGATGTAGTTACGTAAGTCCAGGCCTTTATCTGTAAAACTCTCAGGCACAATCAGAGCGACCCCTTGCTGTTGACAACAAAATTACTGTACCCTGATAACCGCATGCATACAATCATATGCGTGTACATTTGTAATTTTTTTATTAATGAAACTGATTTAGTGAATTTTGTTATGGATATTTTTATACTGCAAAAAGAACCAAAGAAATGCTCAGTTTCGATTACCATCCAAGCAGACGCATGTTGACGTCTCCTTTGTATAAAAAATATAGTTAACTGTCTCAAATTTAATGCAAGTGTGATGAGATATAGATTATATAAAATCGAATTGGGTTATATATATATATGTAGGTTATTTTTGGTTTATAAATAAAAAACTGGTTTCGTCCATGCGAGAAACACTTTCTTATGTATGCGCCACATACAAGGAACGTAGAATATTAAGGTTTTATCAAATAACAAACACTCAGCAATCAAGATAGTTGTTGTAATTATTAATTATCCCTGTATTGCTGGAGACAAACAAACTTTGCAAACGAACAAACAGCAGACACAAAGAACACTCAGACTACAACTATTTGTGATGATTTTTTTGACTTGGGTGGAGTCAAACCTCTGGCTCAGCAGTCAGGATCACTCACCACGAAACCAACCGGCCAGCCATTAATATATTTGCATCATGGCCCGATTAAAATATTCTGGCTTCGTATCCCTCGCATACAGAAAACGTTATACCTACCTAAATGGGATTCCCTGAGTAGTGAGTAATAAGTGAGTTGAAATTAAAATATTAATTTGACGGTTCTAATGCCCAGTGGACAGCAATAAGTATGCCTAAATCGATAGCTGATGTAACAAGGAGAGAGAGAGAGAGAGAATCAGTGTGCGGATAATTTGCATTTTAAATGAAGTAATTTAGGTCACCAAATAAAGAGAATTTTAATTAACCTTTCTTATTCTTATTCCAACGAACATTATGTTTTGATATTTTTGTTGATACGTAAGCTGTTTGAGCTTTTAAAGGCAGTGGAGCAATCCATAAAGGGCGGCCTTATCGCATAAAAATACAAAGTTTTCTGGCACACTTGTAATAGAAAGAAAAGAATGGTAAATACACAAAATTCTTGATGTACCCATACTTGTCTTACGGTAAAAAATGCTAAGCAATACTGAAATAATAATAGGATTATAAAAAAATAATATATAACATACTGAAGTAAGGAGTCGTCCAATCCCGTATTTTGTTGTTATCTATACTGAAAGATTGTAGAATTATTATTATTTAGACTTATTTATTGCTTTTCGTAGTAGTCTCCGTTCTATTACTTAGTACCCTCGCATGCGATGGAACAATTGCCTAAAGCAGTGTGAGCCCACTCATCTCTATAATATCATGTCATTATTATAAAAAAATGACAAATCTCTTAACATTTAAACTATGTTCAGAACTCGTAGCACAGATTAACTAACCGTACAGGAGAAGGTTTAATTTAACAATATATTAGAATGAATCTCGCTAAGTAATAAATAACGCCTGTATCTGTGAAGACAGACCAAGGTGTATTAAACACCCAAATTTCCTATGTCCAGTAGTAGACTACGCGCTAGGCGGAATGATGATGAACAGTAATAACTATTTTTATATATGGAATAACAAACAGTTTCACTTTATATACTACAATGTTGTTATCGTCAAAATACACAGTGAACCAATAATTTTAAAATTTAAGCTAGTAATGTTACAGGTAGGCAATAATTCAAATAACACATAATTACAGCATGTTGTTATATTAATAAGTGCCTAATTACTACGCCACAGAGCACTTTTTAAGCGAATTAAAAAATAAATAGATTCTCAATTGGGTTGAATTTTTTGTTATTGTTACCGCAAAACTCCGTCATGGACCAATGATGTCCGTTACCAACTATTTTGAAAAGTAAATTATTATACTGAGCGGTCATTCGACGCAGCTAATGTTGTATTATACCGAAAAGTAGGACGAGGCGGGCGGCATAGACATACATACATCTGTAAATGTTTGTAACATTCATGGCTGTATGTGTGTGTCTCTGAAGGGGTAGGCAGAAGGATATTAAACACGCATACTTTGCCAATGAAATATTGCTTATACGGATGGATTTAGAAGTGTAAGCAAGCTCGAGGACGTCGGGTCGCATACCTGTAACTCGTACTGGCTATAGCCTGGTAGTCTGAGCTCTCTACACACGTATTGTTATAAAGAACATTTCATTGTATACCATTACATCATATTTTCTTCAATGCTTGGCCTCCAGGTGACGATATTTTATGGTATTACTAAAATAGAAAAAAGTATGCTGTACTGGGTCGGTCATATCGAAAGGATGAATGAAAGAAGATTAACAAAAGGTATTTATATGGCAGAGGTAAATGGAGTTGTCGGAAGAGGAAGACCTAGGCGAATATTCTTGGAACAAGTTCAAGACAATCTAATCAAAGGCCAGGTCAAAAGTACCTTTAACCAAAAAGCCTGTATGCGGAACGGAATGAAAGTTGAAGAAGCGAGCAAGGTACGTCACAATCGTAGCAACCTAAAGAAAGTGGTCTCTGCCCACCCCTATGGGAAAGAGTCGTGATATTATGTATGTATGTATGTATAAACGCTTTAATAGGTTTTTTTTGATCGAGTGAGTGATCGTTTTGCTGAATATGCTCAATATTATTCTATCGAGATAGTTAACGACTTTTCAAAACATCACTTGGCGAGCTTATCGAATGTCATTTAAACAGTTTTCAGGCGATTAAACATCCTACAGCGTATAAAAATCTCATTTTATTTGTGTATCATGGTACATAAACTTTGTGCTAAACCCGTTATTTTTTGTACATGTGAGAGCACAAAGTCCTTTGTTAAACTGTTTGTGATAGTTAATTGCCCTGTCATACTAAATCCCTAAAGCCTATACAGGGTAGTAGGTGTGTGTATTTCTAACTCGCACTCCTATTCCTATTGTTCCATACTTGGATGAAATTTATAAAAGTAATAATATAATACCTTTATTTTACTAAAAATAATTTCAGTGCATTTGTTATGTGTAATAAATGAGAACCAGTTATTAAATATTTTTACTGATGTTACCTTAATCTGATATTTTTATTACAAAATGTAGACGTAGCGTGTAGGCATGTGAGGATTTGAGATCCCTCAGCCTGCTCCTTCGATGATGTAGGTAGGCATGCGATTATGTAAATCAATTTTGCGATGATACTCCACCCAATAGCAGTCAGCCACTCAGCAGTGATACTCGATCTTTAATCTGGATATCTGTAAAGCTAAGAAATTCAAAGTCAGACTATTTTACTAATTATATAGGTACAGTATAAAAGAAAGATTAAAGGCTAATGAATAAAAGAGACAGGGACAGTGGGTCTGTCTACTCCGCTATATACTGCAGTAGGTGACTGATTTACATGTAAATTGAAACACTGGTCGATATTAGCAGAGTCAATTTAATTCGGGTACTGTGGGAACCCTCT
Organism: Tyria jacobaeae; assembly: GCA_947561695.1. Lineage (NCBI taxonomy): Eukaryota > Metazoa > Arthropoda > Insecta > Lepidoptera > Erebidae > Tyria > Tyria jacobaeae. The sequence continues at coordinate 7,331,923 of OX387208.1, read as the reverse complement.
CTCCCGTATTGGCCATTCTTCTGATAATATCAGCCACCCAAAATTTGATTATTGTCGAATCAGTTTCATATACAAACATCATATGCATGCGAAATTTGTATGTTACTTGTATTTGGCACAATTGATAGAGGTCGAGTCCCATACAAACACATTAATATAACAGTGACATATTAAATGAATCGTACGTTAGTAGAAGTAATTTACTTAATAATTTTGTATTTGACTTACCTGACGTGTCATGCTTTTCTTGCCCTATTCTAAAACGCGTTCAACTATAATTGGAATAATTAGTAAAATTATGCTCAATTTGTTGTGTGTGTGTGATGAATCAAGATAATTATTAAAATCACACCGTGTTCCGTCACGCCGTGGGTGTCTATGGCTGGGGGCTAACTACACAATGAGGATATGGTCATATGAAAAGTCTATGGCTTGGGGCTCACCTAGAAAACGGGAATGTGGTCATACGAAAAATATTAAAATTAATAGTCTGTTGTGTATAAATTATAACCTTCACTTGATTTTCCTCGTGTTAAACTCCACGTTTAGAGGTGTTTGAAATGATTAAGACGATGAGGACGCCTGACAAATGTGTTTTCCTGTCCGTTGTAGTGTTTCCCTAATTATAAGTTACTACGCTATAAGGATAACGTAATTTGGCACAGAATTTTATGTGGGTAGTTATTGAAGCGTTTGCAAATTTTATGACAACAATTTTGGCTTCAGGCCAAGATAGTCGTCAAGGTTAACGAAGTTGTAGTTTTTGATAGGCAATTGTTGGACAAAAGTGACTGACTTTTATTAAAACTTAGTGAAATGAAAGTAAAATGTAGATTGAAGTAACGAATGTTTCAATATGCGTTGATTGCAGTCCAAATAATCCTTAGTAATATTATAAATGCGAAAGTAAGTTTTTTGGCTTGGTGTGCTTTTACGTCTTAACTTCTAAACCGATCATTTTGTAATTTCTTTTAACTACACATGGTTAGTTGTACGAAAAAGGACGTAGGACACCTTTTATCTAGGATATAATACTGTTTTCGTGGATAGATGTAAACAATATTAAAAGAAAAGGAAAAGCTAGACATGCAATAAAAAAGCGTTTTGACACCACTCTGTTTTCAAAATTTACTGACTTTGTTGCTTGCTTGCTTTATTATTTTTTATATTATTACTGAAAATAGGAAATAATAATAACATATCGTTTGCATCAACAGGTTTCATCTAGACTGCCCAACCTACTAAACAGTTTCTTGGCGTCTTTATTATATCTTTATCCATTTCCTTAGTAAACATCCATTATACTGCTTTGTGGACTTATCTCTTCATGAATAACATATATGTAGTAGCATTTATCAGGATACAGTCTTAAATATACCTCAAACAAACAGTCAGTCCATTTTAAAACAGGAGCATACAGTTTCAAGAGTGTAGGTGGATTTGCTATCGGTAGTTTGCTCGTAACACGGTAAGGAAGAGCGTTGTGTAGGTAAATATTATACATTTTCTAAGAATGTGTACATAAACTCTGTCTGCTGACTCTGAGCTCAAATATACACACTGTGCTTTACCAATTAAATTCAAGGCCGTATAACCGTTCGTACAGCTGACTGTCGCATTTGTGTGAGTCTTAACTGAATGTTTGCCGGTTGCCAATTATACTCGTACATATAAATCCTACTGAAATGCGTTCTGTTAGTAGAATCCGGTTGCAATTATTTGTTGTACATGAAATATGCTTATATTTAAGTCAGGAATAACGTATACGTATTTTTACTGTATTAGAAGTTCGGATAATATCAGGTGAAGCTAAAGAACACGTTTTATTTTGAAGTTTGACTTTGGAAGACGGGACAGAACCTTTTTTTTTCGGTTTATTAGTGCAGCGACCACGATATATAACAAAAACACTATGTGTGAAAGACATAAAACCCAATTCTCTACATTGGTGCTATGTTTAGAATGTATGTGATGATAATGTACTTTTTTATGGTATAGAAGGACAAACGAGCATACGCGTCACGGACATGGACATCTGTAACTCACGAGTCTTAAGAGCGCTGGCCGTCTTTCTAAGTGGTGATTGGTGGGGGGAGGAAGTAGGAGGAGAGTGGGCGTTGGGCCTCCAGCGCCCTCACTTACTCGGTCAGAAACAACGCATTCATTGTTTGACTATCGCTTTTCTACGAGCCAGTGATATTACTACGTACTTTATTTCACAAGAATGAGAAGATTCTCAATATACCCGTAACACTGTGCACCGTCGCACCGTGCACAGGTATGTCGTTGTTATTATTTACGAGAAATGTAAAACGAATGATGAATTTTAAAAGAGGCATCGTTTATTTTGAAAGTTTTCCCATTTCCCCGTACACGTCTTTCCGATCTTGAATAAGCAGTTCGTTTACTTAGACAGTTTCTATGGCAGTGTTGTTACTCCTCTATCTATAAACTTTGCTAGTATTAAACTTGCAATAAAATTAACTTCGTTTAATTATAACTCCTTGATGTTGGCTATTTCTTGCTTTGTAAGGAAATCAAAGCTTCGTTATTCTTATGATAAACATGATAAGGTCGAAACCACATAAAATTTCTTATACACTACAATAATATGTTTTTTTTTCGGTTTTATAGTGAATTAAAGTGCCTATTAGACCTCCAGGAAAAAAAGTGAAAGTGACTTTTTTGACTTTTTGAACCTTGAAAAAAAAACATAAGAAAATAAAAAGGAATAAATTTAACTACTACGTCAAAGCAAATCTATCTAGGTACATTACAATAAAACTCTATATACATTAAAATAATAACATTTATCTTTTTCTTTTATTATTTACCTTTATCTGTACCTTCCACTCTTACATTTTTCAGTGGTAGAGCCATGCTTTTGCACGAATGGGCCGGCTCGACCGGTGCGATACCACGGCCTCACAGAAAACCGGTTGTGAAGTAACGCTTGCGTTGTATTTCCCCGAATTGAGTGAGGTTTCCGGAGGCCCAATTCCTCCTCCCCCCTTTTCTCTCCCATATCTCCTTTCTCCTTTTTTTCCATCTCCTCATCCCTCCTCTCTTCTTTCCGCTCCCTGCATCCCCCATCCCTCATCACCCTCAAAGGCGGGCAGCGCACTTGCGACTCTTGAGTTGCAAGTGTCCATGGACGGCGGTGTCACTTACCATCAGGTGACCCGTCTGTTCGTCTGTCCCCCTATAGTATAAAAAAAAAAAAAAAAACATCAGAATTTTGTATAAGAAAATATTATTCTATTATAATAAATATTCAAAATACCACAAGGGAAAAATATTTAATATTTTATTTCGCAGAAATGTTATAATTCTAGATGACGTGTAATTTAACTTTATCATAATAGATGGTACTATTATAAACTATACATTGTTCGAGTACAATAAATTTCACTTGTCTGTACATTACTCGTACGCGTAAAAGAAACAAGTATTATTTACGCTTACAAATAATAATAATTGTTATATGTTGGTCAGTTAGTAATATATAAATTCAATGCTTCAGACTTCGTTTCTTATAAAATGTGGTCTTGTATAAAGTACAAGGTTATGACTGGCATTGTTTGCCGTGACAATATTTCTTAGTTTTCATATAAAATGCATATAAAAGTTTTTGTCCCGAGTGACTGACTAATGGATAGACGCACCTGCCTTTGTCACAGAGATATTAAAGTGGGAGAGACCATTATTTATCTACTATGCTTTACAGTTTCTAACATTTCTATTAAACACAATTGGTAGTTTTAATATCAGAATAGATATACGAAGTCAAATTCATGACCCCCTCTCCTCTTCTCATTTTGCCTCAAACCCCTCATAACCCTCAAAGATAGGCAGCGCACTTACAACTCTTGAGTTGCATGTAGGTGTTCATGGCCGGCAGTTGTCACTAACCACCAGGTGACCCGTCTGTTCGTCTGTGTCCCTATATAATATAAAAAAAGAAAAAGAAGGTGAGATACGCGTCCGGTTGGCCGCTCAAATTGATAGGGGGACAATATTAAGTGTGACATTGACAATAATAAAACTCAAGAGGTCAACCATCAAATCTAAAACAGGTTGATTGTTATAATCCCCATCATCATCAACATCATTCAACCTATCACAGTCCACTGCTAGACAAAGACCTCTCGCCTTTGCCTTTCACATCCAGTCTATATCTATATGGCTCAGGGGCGTCAGCGAGGCCGCAGGCAAAAGCTGGTCGAGACGATTTGAATTCCGTGAGTGACACATAACGTTAATTTGAATAGAAAATATACTATGATCATTTCAAAGTATCGAGCTTATTACCTGACTTCACACTAAGGCCGCCCATTGTACATATTGGTTTTGTTATTTCCTAGTAAATAAATTGTATTTGGTGTGCAATAAAATTTATTTCTATTCTGTTCTACACTGAGTAACTACTGTTTTAAATATTTGTTTTCCTAAATTACTTCAGGTTCTTTATTTCACTTATACTGCTAAATGTAATAAATAGAATTCCTAAATTGAAATAAACAAAAGCGAAAGACAAGGCTTCTTCTTATCTTAAATAGAGTACGAGAGTGCAAATTGATAAGACTGGACAGGTTGTGGATCTTGCATCGCAGCTTGCTGTTACGAACGTCGTGGTTGTAATATCGGTAGCGATAACTCAATTACACTCCTTTCCTTTCCTTTTTACATAGCCGATATCCCATCACGTAGAAGGACTTACTGATTGCATGTGTCTGAAGGGAAAAAATCTTGTCAAATTTATGGGAACTCGCTGGCTTGAGTATTTCAAACCCGAGTGTATGTATATAAAATGTTTCTTTGTCACGCCCTAGAACCTAGACTGTTTGATGGTTCGGCACCATTTACATGGACACAACACAACATATGGACATAATGGCAACAAAAAAAAGAAGAAAATTTAATAAATCAGTGGCCTTTTATATTTTATTAACAATTTTACTTATTCTACACATGCTTCTTACTACGGTTTTTTTTGTAACCGCTTGGCAACCAGCAAAGTTATATTCGAGTAAACAAACGTGTTCCTTTTATGTTTTTATGGGTTAAGATATTTCAACAGGTTAGGGTCGGAAGTTACGGCCATCCCGGGTAAACTCGTTGGTGTGTTGATAAACACTACATTGTTTCCTTTCCTCTCGTAAAATAATTTTAAGGCAGTCGACTGTACATAATAGCCTACAAAGTAAAATTTTATTTTGTTTCTGCAACTAGTAGGTACAAAGTAGGTTTTCAATTCCGTAGATTATTTTCAAACTAATAGACCGAATCATAGAGAGAGAGAGTGCGTTTATTGTCACCACCTGAATATCTTTTTTATATTTTTATTGTTAATTGTAAGTATAACGGTTACTTTTACGTTTAAATACATACTATGCCTGTATCCCCGAAAGGGGAGGCAGAGGCGTAGTTAACGCCCACCTTTTTCAGATTACAATTGAGTCTTATATTTACGTAATGGGAATTAGATATAAAAAAGGGTATACCGGGTCCCTTGCAATAGACCCACTTGTGACGGAACGCCGTGTGGTTTTAGTTTGAGTCATAACATACCACTTCTCCAGGCAGAACCGATTACCAGTTCCGGTGAGGTGATAAACCGTGGGGGTTTTCATACGAAAAAAAAGAAAAACCTTTTCTCTGAAATAATATTTATAGTGGACGAAGATACTTTATTTACTAAAGTTTTATAATATCCGTTATCTATAAAAGGTAAGTGGTCCAATTAAAGCATTTTCGGTCAGATGTTTTATTAGAGGTGTGACTTGAAAGTGCAAGATAAGTTATATAAGTTATTTTTATAAGGAAATTATTGATTACTATTTAGGATTTTGGAACCATAGTAAATTGGTTTTTCTATCATAATTTATTAATTGTTGAGAGAAGAACAGTTAAGTTTAAATTGAGTGCACGAAGTTTTATGACTTCATTGCTGGTCTTGCCAACTGAGTTCAGTTCCACTGTTTGTTACTTAAACTTAAAAATATCACAACTCTCTCATAAAATGCGTGATTTTATTTTAAAATGATAAAGTGCACTCTTACTAAGACATCTCCAAGTGTACGATCATTGTGTAGCACAATATGGCACTAAAGCTTGCCATTTACCTCCAATCATGTTCACGTCATCTGGTATAAAACATTTATAAACAGAAACCAGTGAATTGTACAGACTTTGATTGTTATACAATTTCGAGTATTATTATAATATTGTATATGTGATATGAAATCAAAAAAGTGGGTTAAAAATGCTCACCGGTGTACTTATGTTCATATTATGATTTGTAATAAGTTTCCAACTTAGTATAATTGGGCAAATAATTACTTTGGGTATAGATAAAGCAGTATCGTATATAATATACCAACAAACTGTTTTGTTAATATAAAAATAAATTAAACAATTAATATAAAAATATAAAAAAATATATTATACACAAAAAACTAAATATTTCTGAAGCTGGGTTTTGTATGAATTTAATCTATTTTTTTACATCAAACAAGTAATAGTAATAGTGCTAGTTAATTAAGAATCAAACAAACTTACCTTGTGAAGTTAGATATCTAATTATACGAGTGTCTAGTGCACCATACAATTTTACATCTATGCCACTCTTTTCTAAAACCTGTATTACCCAATGAAACAATGTTTGAGAACCCACTTTTTTGTGTGGTTTTTGATAGCTTATATATAGAGAATCTTCTTGACAACGCAAGCAAGCAGTTTTATTTAAATAGTATTTGAGAGTTAAAGCTGGGCAAACCTTAGGGTTTTCTTTAATATACGGCAACGGAATCAATGGTTGGTAAACACCTGGCCTTGATGTTTTTATTAAATATTCGATTTTAATTACATTTTTTTGTGAATCGGAAGTAATATTTTTTTTGTTTATTAGGCTCAAAGTTTGCATTCTCTGTGCAGATGCTAGTGCTAAAAGAGTTACAGTTTTTAATGACAGATCTTTTAGTGAAATTGAATCATTAGGGAAATAATTTGTTAAGTAATTTAGTACAAGGTTGGGGTTCCAAGCGGTGTGGTATTTTGGTGCATGTAGTTTTAAACGATATACCCCTTTAAAAAACCTTTTATACAGTCATTACAAGTCACTTCCTGACCTAACAATATTGATAACGCTGAACGATAACAATTGAGTGTGCTATAACTAGCTCCTGAATTAATTTTATCAGTTAGGAATTCTATTAATAGGGTTGTGTTGGAATCGCAGTAATCTAGTCCTTTACTATTACAATGTAGCCATCATAATTTTAGTGAAGTGTTATATTGATTCAACGTGTTTACGGAGAAATAGGCCATTATTATATCGAGAGATGCGTTGGCTATTCCGCGCAGTCAGTCAGTCAGTAGCGACTGCCGGATAATTTCCCTGCCATCAAACTACAAATTTGCTCCATTGAAGATATGACCAATTTAAGTGCTCACGTGCAAAGTTAAGCCGCGCTCTTCGGTGGCACAACAAGCTGACTATATCTTGAGTTCAGAAACGCCGCTACTTGGGCGGTTTCCGTGGGCGAGGTATCCATATTTCTTAAGAAAAAATCTCTCAGTCAACAATCACTTTTGAAAAGAAAACAATAGTTTTGCAAAAAAAAATTGATTACTTGCAGAAATTCAGACATGTGTGTATGTATTCCACATATTGAAAACAATCAATCTCTACAATCATTACTTGGATGATAATTTAAATGCTAATTTGCAGTTGTGGTACATCATTGTGCAGACTAAACTGCCAGCTATTTATTGGCGCATTTTTTTCAATTATAGCAATCCTCTTTTTTCTTTAAATAGTACTTGCAGCACTGTTTCGATTTTTTTGGTGAGAAGTGTAGAATATTTTGATCAAAAAGTAATGCTATTTTAAATTTTTACCATTTAATAAGGTTTTCTATATTCTATATTGTATAGATAATTGTACGTACTTATATAGAATTTAATTCTGTTAGGTGACTAGAGAATACCCGCAATATACCCAATATAAATATGTATGTGGTTTTATTATACGGACCATTTATCTTTCAAGAAGAGTGGCATTGCTAGTTATCCTTAGTAAACCCGGTTTATAGGCACGGTACTGCAGGTCAACAATAGGAATAGGATATTAATTTTCGAAAGGAGCGACGTTATTCATATACTCTCTTTTGTTTAAAACAGTATTACGTACATAAATATATTAGCTATCTTCAGTTTTTATCTTTAGTTACGATTGTATGTAGTCTTGGCAATGGCGATGAAACAACGGTACACGACGGTTTCACAAAAAAGACATTCAGACGTTTATCAGTATTAAAAAAGTACATTCAGAAAATAAATTCATAAAGATAGACCATGTGAAAAATAAAAAATGATTTCACTCTCTTTGTGTACGACAACATTAGGGTTCCTTAAATGTTTCGTAGCATATCGAAACGACAATAAACGGTAAAAAAATATTGAACGGCTTCAAGTACATTAGATTCGTGATAAATGACTTTCTGATTTGTGGAACATAGAAGTTAATGGTAGAGGGAATTATGAAAAAATAGGTTCCAACCATATCTTTGTTAAAGTTTGTTTTTTTTTATAATTTTATAACAACATTAAGTTTTCAGTAAGATGGATTAAGTAGAATACTTTATGTAAGCTTCCTAGCAAAAGTGTATTTCATTGTGTCGCGAAATTGCGTCACATGACACTCTTATCAAATAGTTAGCGAATGCATAAATATATACATATACAATACATAAATTCTGAAACTAAATTTAAAGCAGATATACCACAGCAGATCTCTTTTCAAATTAATGACGATCGAATGCTGGAGAGTTGTTTTGTGTTCTGTTAGTGTAGGGTATTATAATAATTGCCTCATAAGATGACGTATTATAAATTCGTTCGTTTGTTTGATATTAGCTGGTTAGTACCTATCTGAACAGAAAACAAAAGTTTTAACGAAATATATTTTTTAATAATCGACATTCGATAGCTGCTCCAATGCAAATATTAACTGTTTTGAATATAATTACCGGCCAACAACACCGATACATGTCGGAACTTTAGTCCGTTTGTTTACATATGAAACCAACTGTAATAGAAGCTGCCTACGCTACCAATCGACCTTATTTATTTCTATTACAGGACGTTACACCAACGCAGCATTTATAAAACGGTTTTCTCTTTATACCTATTCAGATTCTAGGTATAAGTAAGACAAGACAAGGAATGTGTTTCACTCAGTTCAATTTATTTAGATTTAGGATTTTGAAAAAGACAACTCCCGCACTCATTATTACTGTCTCGGTACTGTGTGGGCTTTACAAACACTAAAAAAAGGTAACAAAGAGCACTCACGACTCGGGTCAACTACATGTTTGTGGATCACATACGTTTTTGCCCCGTAGTGTCTGTTGGACGTGTCCTACTTATAATATTAAATAAAGATATTTGTGCATAATATGATAGTAAACATGGGTATACATAGTTTTTCAAGCTCTTGGCAGGTTGGCATTTGCAAACTGTAATGTAGTGAGTGTTACTTCAAAGTTGTACTACGCAGCACTTGCCGTGTTAGTCGAGTAATTTCGAGCATATCTAATGGTTATTGATATAATATGTTATAGAACAAATTTAGTATATGGATATGGACATAAATGTATTATATATTTTTTTAAATAAAATCTTGTTTTGTATCCAGGTAATGATCTGTTGAGTAATGAAGGTTTGTATTAGTTGGAATATCGTTATAATAGACAGAAAAAATGTGTAAATAAAATCCTTTATTTGAAACGTAATAAGGACTTCAGACGAATAAAAATGGCTGAACAAGTATTTTAAAGACTTTGAAATTCCACTTGACGAGCATCTTAACGAATCCGTAAAAAGGTCATGTAAATATTTTATCAGAACATTACTCAAGTTAGCGTTAAGTGAAGCTTTCTTTTGTACCGCTAAGCGCAAGGAAAATGTTTTTTTACATGTCAGGACAGGAGTTTTTTTTTCCCGTTTGCCAGTTTTTTTGACAGAAATTATAAACTTAAATTAACATTTATAGAGCTCATAATAAAAGAAAGATGTGTAGCAATTGCATTTTGGGCACGTTTATAAGCTTATGTTGAAGATATTTTACATTGTCGTGAAAAGCAGTTTCCAAAGCAGCAGCGTTTACAAAACCTGTTTGTGATTTGTGAATAATCAGAGCGATAAGTGGATCATTTTGTTGTTACAAAATCTGTTTAACACATTATATCAGTTTACCTAATTCCGTAAAGTCGACTTTTGTTGTTAAATTTATATGCTCATAAAATATATAGTAAAATTTTATCTGTTATAATCCTTTGTATTTTAAATACATACAAAGTTGAAAGTAATTCAAATGTCTAGAAGTCCTCTATAGAAAGCAATTGGGCATACTCATAGATTTCTCATCAGAAATCAGGATTAACATCCATGGTAAATAAGCACTACTTAACCACGAACTTCCCTTTTCAGGTAGCATTTATAGAGTTATTATTCTCTTTAATTTTTCAAAATCATAATAATAATTTATAATGGAATTTGGTGTAAACAAGTGTGCAGTCATGCATGTAAAGAAAGGCGCAGTAGTGGAATCTGAAGGAGTTAAACTTTTAGATTCTACTAAACTTGGATCTCTTTCTGCTTCTGAAACCTACAAGTATCTGTTGATATCACAGTCATTGGGAATACCCGAGTCTAGTCTGAAACAGGCCTTGCAGGACCAATTTTTTGGCCGCCTGAAAAAAAGTACTTAAAAGTATTTTGTTGGGCGGTAACAAAATGTGTTCCTGCAATGGTTGGGACAAGCCAGTTCTCACGTATTCCTTTGGTATACTCAGATGTACTCCGTCTGAATTAGATGACCTTGATAGAAGAGTACGAACACTGCATTTCAAATGCACCATCCACGTTCATCAGTAATGAGGTTGTATATTTCGCGAAAGTTTAGAGGTCCTGGTCCTTTAAACGTTAAGACCCTTCACAATCGCGAGATATATAACCTTAGAGAATACCTCTATCAATACCTTAAAAGGCTCTCGTTAGAAAGCTGGATCAAAGGACTGGTATAGAAGTCAGTTCTTCTCGACACGGCCCGCATTGTTAGGAGGTTTCTATCTATCGAGCCCTAACCACCGATGTCTTGGTTCCTGTACCCGATGTCGGTGGTCTACTATTTTTTTTTTTAAATGTTTGTTTTGTATTTATATGGTATATTTAAAAATGACATTTATAGGTATTTAATAATAAAGAGAATAATAATAAAAAAAAATTTGTTTATCTTTTTTCTTCTTCTTATAAAATATTTGGATTTGGCTGATGAGGTTGTCGACATGTGGATGTGGATTCGGTAATAATTGCACCGATCGATAGTAGTATCAGCCCATGGGTTAATTGCTAAGAGTTTCCACTAATACCTTCAGAGGCTCACGTTAGGTATCTGGTTGAAGAGCCTGATGCTAGGGTAGCCGTTCTTGATACGGCACGTATTGTGCGGAGGTTCCTGTCTCTGCAGTCCTAACCACCTGTAGCTATGTCCCTGTACCCGATACCGGTGGGACACTATTTTTATATTTTAAATATATTATGTTTTTTTTTTCATTTGAAATTGTAATTCATATTTTGTTTTAATCAAATATAGGAAACATTAACAATATTTAGTAAAATAATAAGTACACACGACATACTAAACGACTCATTCATTTATAAATAACATACCAGGCCACTCAGAAAGTATTGCGAAAAAAAGTATTTTTGTATGAGAGACTGGCCAGCTATAAACTATTATAAAAATAAAGATTATTTATAAGTAAAAATAGGTACGTTCTAATTTCCCTCCCTCCCTCGTCATTTTTTGCGAGCTTATTAAATTATAGTGCCTCATTGAAAAATGGATTTGCGCCGGGAAAATTTTCGCGCTATGATTTTTTACGATTTCAAGTGTCGCCTGAAACCAGACGAATCATACGACAGACTTCAAATTGCATTCATGGATGAAGGCTGTTCCAAGGCAACTGTGTATCGTTGGTATAACGAATTCAAACGTTATCGACTAACTTTGGGGGATGAAGAAAGAAGTGGTCGCCCTTTCACGTCTGTTACGGAGGAAAACGTGCTAGCAGTGAAAAATTTAATCCAAGACGACAGGCGAATTACGTATCAAGAGATTCAACACATACTGCAGATTAGATCGGGAAGCTTTCACGAGATTCTACACGTGTATCTTCGTGTGAGGAGGATAGTTTCACGCTGGGTGCCACACAACCTCACCGATGCTCAAAAGCAGGCCCGGGTAGAATGGTGCCGTGATATGATAAAGAAATTTGAAGCAGGCTCGTCTCGGCGTGTTTACGACATCAATACAGGTGGATTTATCAATGCGATCCAGAAACGATCCAGAAACTTTAATTTGACTGGCTACTTGGTGTCAATCCCTTTACGGAACCAAAGAAGCATCAACGCCGAATGGTATACTATCAAATGCTTGGCAGAAGTTTTCTCTGTTGTGAGCAACAAGCGACCAAACACAGGGCTCCGCGGGCTACTGCTCCACCACGATAGCGCGCCCGCGCACATCGCGCTTAAAACGAGGTACTTCTTGGACAGCACGCCGGTCAAAAACGAGGTGTCTGCGGTGGACTGGAAAAAGTGTTTTGAAAACTGATTCAGACGCATGAACTTTTAAAAAAGATTTAGTAAAAAAATATTTACCTATAGATAACTTTTTTATAGATAACTTAGATCGATCCTGTGTCTCGGGCGAAGAAGTGTAGGGTACCAGTAATAAGTGGGTCAATTATAATGCTCATACGACAAAAAGGAAAGCGCTAAATTATTTTTTATCAACAAACTTTATTTTTATACAACAATTTTTGGGAACATATCTTTGATGGTAAGTGTGATTACGAGTACTTTTGAGCACCCTGTTTCCAATATTCTATTTCGCTGCACATCTAGTTTTAAAACCTAGACGGTTACGTTTACATTTAAAAAGACTAGTAATAATATATGTCAAAAAAAACAAAATTCTTTGTTCAATTGTCCTGTGCCCGACCCGTGCGTGCCTATAAAAGTAAAATGTATGTAGGTCGACAAACCCCTGTCTAAACATGTCTTTTTCTTTGTGGTACATATACGGCAAATTTTATGTATGTCTCATAAATGAGCCGTTGTCAGCATTTGTCTCACTTATTATATATGTCATTTTCTTTGAGATATTATCATTACACGGCATGCAGAACTAAACATAGCTTGTACTCTCGGTAAAATAAGCATAAACATGCTTACATACATACATTTTTTTACAATTTCGTACTCTTTATGTAAAGAAATATATACAGCAAAGGATAAATATACTGTAATCGATATAAGTAATGAGCCGGAATACAAACCGCAGTCGCCGACGTCGTGGTCATCGAAAGCTCATCTGTTGCGCCATGTATGTAATTCATTGTAACTCCTATGATTTACATAATATTAACTAATCAATTGTAAGACAGATAATGAAAAGCCAAGTCTCTTCAAGTCGTAATTTTTTTTCTTTTTATATAAACTCCCGCACCAGGATTAATTCCTGTGTCACAGGGGACTTTACAAACATTCAAAGAACGGACACAAAGAACACCCAGACTCAGAACAACAATTCAAGGATTACACAAAGTGTTGTCCCGTGCGGGGATCGAACTCACAACACTCGGCGCGGCAGTGTAGTGCCGAGGTGGCTTAAACCGCTACGCCATCCGTGGAGTCCATTTTCGTTTTATGTTAAACATTGTTTCAAATGTTTGGGTCATAATGTGTGCCTATGTATGCACATTATTGCGCATAGCTATATTTTTTGAGTGTATGCTTTCCGCAATACAGAAAAAGTTTATAAACATATATTATAAATTATACATTTTAATATATTAAAGCAGCAAATACATACTTATTTGTTCAATATTTTTTAGGGTTCCTCTAAATGCCAAGTCACAAAAGCACAGATTTTTCATAACAATGGATTTTCAGAAGGACAGAGCACACCAACTTATTGTGATTCTTATGTGTAATCGTCGGATAATCTACATTTACTAAAATTCAAAAACTCCACTTTAAAGGATTATTATTACCGTAGGAATGTAGAGAATAATCTTGTAAACCGGGACGCATAGCTGGCCGTTATTATTAATATTATTACAATCAAACAGTAAGTAATAACTATTGGCACAGCTGGCCAGTCGATAGACGGAATGTACCACCTCAGTATGTTATGTATACTCACGTCTGTATACTCGAAGAGGAAGGATGAGGGGACTAAACTATCAAAGACAGCCGAGATACCCTCTACACGTGCATCGACTTTAACTGTCGTTTTCACATTTTATGTAATTCGAAAGCAGACAAGAAATTGTACATCGCGATCTTATGTTATCATCCTTCTAAGAAGCCTTTCTTGTGAAATTGTTTGTAGTAAAGTAAGAAACAAGGATGGTGTTTATTCTACAACAATTTCTTTGAATAAAACAAACAAAATTGTAAAAGATAAGAATGGAAGCTGTTCGTTATGAAACTAATTTATTCCGTTTACTTACACTTTATATAACTATGACTTTTCTAATAAATCTCTTTTGAGATAGGAAAATGAAATTGTTATGTAACTTCTGTGTTATGTAATGTGTTTGTGCCAAAGAGATTCCAGGAGGTTGGTTTTACTTCCGCATTCAAGTAAAGGTATTTTCTTATCTAACAATTCTATGCAAAAGGGAGTAGGGACTGAGTAGGGTTACGTCACATACATTTGTTTTGAAGTCCTGCATCTATTCGTGGTGTAGTATAATTCAAAGGATGTTGATGTGACACTATCAAAATAACAAAAGCCCTTGGTTACATGAAGCTTAAAGCGTTTTTGTTGAAAAATAACACGTGATATTTTTAACTGACTGTAAAAAAGGAGAAGGTTCTTGACATTCCTGTGGTGTATATTGTACATTGTACTCAAATCAGCTGAGTATTAGCAACAACTTACTTAATGTTAGTATTGTTCGTATCAGTTACAGAAACGTTCTGAAAGCGATGTTATACTAGATACGTAGGGTGTCGTCGGATCATCTTATATACTTCACCACAGGCCACTCAAGTAGAAAGATTACCGAAATGAATTTAAAAGTGTTTTCTAAACTTGAGTTGTATATTGAGTAAACCTGCGTGCCAGTATACTGCTCCTCATTGCCCAATGTTATCGTATAGGTTGTCTGAGGGCAGCTGGCAGAATATGACCCAAGTATATAAACCTGTCAACCAGTTTTCACGCACTGCCGTTAAAAGTATACGGGATCCACTTGAGTGGGCCCATATTTCCTTGCAGTAAGTATAAGTAATTCATTTAAAAGTCAATTATAATCCTAAACAAATATCAAAGTCGATTGTGAAAGGGTGTGACTGTTACATAACCATAATATTGTAGATTCCACGATTGAAGATTGTACGTGGTCATAGTGCTAACTGAGCCTGCCTGCCTAAGATTTATGTTTAACGATTTAATGAAGAACCAGATTTAATGCACAACGTAATTTACAGTTCGTGATTTTATTGTAAAAATAAATTTGCCTATCGAAAGACAACTTTTGTAAAATAGGAATTATGACGAGAAATCAGTAGAGAGCTAAAGGTGAAGCAGTATGTAGAAAGCTTCATCACAAGTCAGTTTTTCCTAAAAAGGATGTACCCGCAGCACTAAACCTTGAAGTTCATTGCGTTACAAATAATATATATTAATTACTTATCGGCCTTAGAAAATCGCCATAGGGTGTGTAATTGTCTAAAACACCTATAATCGCTAGCTCAAGGCTATTTTTTAAATAGTTAAAAAAATACAGTACTGAAAGTGTATAGCTTCACCTTAAAAGATCGGCAAAGATCACAAACTTGAAACAATGAGGTCACTTCAGTAAAATAAATTTTGACTTAAAAAAATTCACACTTTTGCTATCATTTGCCAACGACATCTTTACATAACCGTTTATCAGGAACAGAGACAGGAAATGGTTATAGACAACCTATACAACTATCGGTATCGATATTGTACTGCTATATTGAGGGCATAAAGGACACAGTCATTTGGCTAATACGGGTCATTAGTCATTACATATTATGATATTCCCGGTTTAATAAAATATTTTCTTGGTACGGGGCGACCTAACTTCGTTACTTAGATCTTTTTAAACAGAAGTAACGGTTTGTAGAAATAGTTTTCAATAACACAGTATTATTAGAGATTCTGACGGTTGTTGTGGAAAAGGTCGTTATAAAAGAAATAGATGTAATAAATATTAGAAACCGATACATCTTATTTTTTGTCAAGAAAAGCGACTCACTCGTATGTGAGCCTTATACAAATGTTTGATAAAGATAAGTTGAACCTTTCGAATTTTGAGAGAGGTCCCAAAACATTTTTTGCTAAAGATAATTGTTAAAAAAAATATAGAACAATAGATAAAAAGTGTATTATAATAAAAGTGAATAATTGTGTTTAAGTTTGCACGATTTATGATGGCAGGCTCTAAATCCCGACTTCCTATTGTTTTTTACCGAAGTGACCAAGAACGACGGTTATATTTTTGAGTGTAAGTTTGTAGCATTTATGGATTCTGCCATGGTTGAGGTGTCATTTGAATCGTGTTTAAAGCTTTATTTCCGACTAAAGAGACTCATATATGTAAATGTATTCCTAATTTATAAACACAATATTTGGAACAGACACTTTATTGCCAAAACCACAGCCAGTCGTATTCATATATCTATGTCTTTGGTATATTGTTTATAATTGTTGTCTCAATGCTCACTTTTTCTTTCTTTCATGTATATATGAATTCGTGTAGTAAATACTTTTTTTTTGTTACAGGTATCCATCGCATTGCCATGTAGTCAAGACAGCCATCATCGGATTTGTTACATAACATTCATGAAAATACTCCGTTTAATATTACGGCGGTTAACATTACGCAATCTAGTCGAACATATTAATGACCTAGTTGATGCTTTAGTTCCTTACTTTTATTACAATTTTATGAGATACATGATATATGATGATAGGTATAGAGAAAAAAAGATGGGACAAAAAAGTACTTTACATCTGAACACAGCATTGCTGATACAATTGAAAGTATTTCTGTTGTCCCACGAGCTTACCTATAAATCAAAAACTGAGTTTTCTTGGCGGCATTCGCATAAATAATAACAAAGGGGAAATGGAAGCTTATACTAAACGCTGGGGAAATTAAAAAGTGCATTGAACGAATAGGAAACTGAAGGTGTATAATTGACTATCATGCAACGATATTCTTAGTATTAGTTAACTTGATTATTTAAAAATGAATATACAGCACATTATAGTAATTTAGAATACAGCATTTCAAAAGGGTCAGGGTGGACTTAACAAACAGCTCAAACATACAATTAGTGAGATAAGACTATTTGTTACACCTTAACGAAAGCGTATAGGTATTAGTCTATTATTATTGGCCTATGTCCTACAGCGGACTTCACTGGACTAATTGATTGATTGGTAGGTAATAGCGGCATATAGTATTGATTTTTTTTTTGTTTATGCGATAGGGGCAAACGAACAGACGGGTCATCTGATGGTAAGTGACTAGTACCGCCCATGGAAACCCGCAACTCAAGAGTCACAAGTGCGTTGCCGGCCTTTTAAGTAGGAGTACGCTCTTTTCTTGAAGGTTTGAAGGTCGTATCGGTTCGGAAATACGGCAGGCGACAATTTGTTCCATAAGCTGGTTGTGCGAGGCAAATAGCTTCTGGAGAAGCGCACAGTGGTGGAGTGCCAATCGTCCAGGTGATGGGGGGGTCGCGTAGGACGATGGCGAAAACCTGCAGCCGGTATAAGTCCGAACAATTCCTCTGAACACCCCCCTTGATACAAGCGATAGAGGATGCAGAGTGAAGCTACATCTCTACGCAACGACGAAGTTTTTAAGTCGATCAGAAATATCTTGGCAGTCGATGATGCGAGTCGCTCTCCGTTGAATGCCGGCCGAACCTGCGCCTTATAAAGTTGCAGGCGGTGGGCCGGAGTAAGATACTGTCTCGATCTGTTTAGCACACCAAGCTTCTTCGAGGCTAATAAGTCTTACTGTCTAAGTGACCGCGAAACTGGACTTCGCTTGATATATCGACGCCAAGGATCCGATACTGGCTGATGCAGTTAGGGAAGTGCTCTCAAATTGAGGTGATACGACCAATGGCATCTTTTTAGCGGTGAACGTGCAAACCTGTGTATTCGTGGGATTAAACTGGACTAGGTGAAGTTGACCCCAATCTGAAACTTGATAAAGAAGTTTCGATTTCAGACACAAGTTTGGATCGGCTTTAGATGACGTTTACCCGAGAAATGTTAGCGCAGCCGGTGTAAAGGGCATCACTGGTGCTATCGTCTGCATAGCAATGGATGCTGCTAATCTGCAGCATGTCATTGATATGCAGAAGAAACAGCGTGGGTGATAGCACACAGCCTTGTGGGACACCAGAATTAACAGACTTGGAGTCGGAGCATGCACCGTCAACAACGACCTTGATGCTTCTGTCTGTAAGAAAACTGGTGATCCTATTGCACAGTTTCTCGGGAAACCCATAGGAAGGAAGCTTCGCAAGGAGAGCTTTGTGCCAGACCCGATCGAAGGCCTTCGCCACGTCCAAACTAACGGCCAACGCGTCCCCCTTGGTCCCGATCGCCTGTGCCCACCGGTGAGTCAAGTAAACAAGAAGATCACCAGCTGAACGACCCCGACGGAAGCCGTATTGTCGATCATTGAGGAGCTGGTGGTCTTCTAAATACCGGAGGAGCTGGCAGTTAACAATGGATTCCATTATCTTGGAGAAAGGAGGTGATGGCTATGGGTCTGTAGTTGGACGGATCCGAGTGATTTCCTTTTTTAAGGATTGGGTGCACTAGAGCTGGCTTCCATGAGTTCGGGACTACGCCAAGAGAGTAGGAAAGCCGATAAAGGTGCGTTAAAACCGGTGCCAACTCTGGAGCACACGTCTTCAGCACGGTAGGAGAGATTCTATCGGGCCCACTCGACTTAAGAAGGTCGAGGGAAAGAAGCGCTTTACGCACTGCCCTTTGTTTAAACCGGACTTCCGGCATGCGGCTCTCGCACTGTGGTATGGTCGGCGGTGCGTTTCCCCCGTCGTCCAGGGTCGAGTTGGACGTTGACATTGTACGTGCAAAGAACTCAAAATATTTATTAAAGTTAGAAGTTATTCGTACTTGAGAAGTCTTCAAATATTTATTTCTATCCAAATGAACATATTTGAGTAAAATTTGATTTTTTAAGGGCTTAATGTTATCAGAAGCGAATTTTCTATTGGTCATTTTCCATTTTTTTCTTTCTACGAGTTCCCAAAAACTCATTTTGAAAACTATAAAGCAATGAATTATGTCTATTACATGTACAGTCAGATTATACTTTTATGGCCACTGCAAACTTTCCTTTTACTTTGTTTGCATATTATTTTTATTAAATATTTATCTCTGTATATGAATGATGGGTGACTGTCTAATTTTATCCATATCAGATAGAGATCCTGTTAGATACATGAATTTTGCGTCCGTAAAAACTTTCTTCTTTCTTCTAAGACCACGCATTATCTTTCATCCATTTATTCTTTGTTTGTGACAAACATGTGATCATTTAAAACTAAAGAAGGGGGAAGCTGAAAGGAAATCCTGTGACTCATTTGGGATTACTGTGGGTTTCTAAAAGATTACTTATCGAGCGACGCTTGTGCTGCGGGACAAACCTTAAATCCCAGTTAATATTGCCAACGTATTTACGAATGAATGGCCAAATGAAAATGGTAGAAATTGAATTTTTGTTTATATGTACTGATGAAGATAACAGGTCGAAGAAAAAAGTCAAAAAGGATTTATTTGTATTGTAAATATTTAGGTAAAAGATTTACCTATAGTCGTCTGCAGAAAAGTCTTACTAGACTGTGCTTAATCGTCGAAGCGGGCGCTCTAGGTTTTTACGACAAATAGTCCTTAGTTGCAGTAGTAGTAGTAGTAGTAGTAAGTTTGGAATGGTGCCGAACATACGAGAGGTTCGGCACATCTGGACAATACGTAATATGAGTTGGGAGAGCATGTCTGATCATTTCATCATTACAATTATGAAAGAGTAATCTCTCAATAAATAAACCTAATATTAATAAATTTACTATAGGCTATTTAAGAGGACAGTGCTTTAACCGCTAAGACTAGTTATTATTTAAGTGTTTGTTATTGTTGTAAGTTACTTAATGTATTGTATTACAGCTCCTTTATGCGTTAAAAGTTTTATTTATTTATTATGATTTAATACTCTATAATAAAACCATATCATACTTTATAGTTTCATTGCACATAAACAATAATAATATCAAATTATTAATCATTTATTTATTCATTGATAAGTTCATCAGATTTTAAATATGTAATTCTTTGTAATATAAGATTTTGGCAAACAAGTTAATTAATTGTAAGGGATTGAAGTACGAGTATAATAGTGACGTGTTTTCATGAAATACCTCGCTATTAGCACCAACAATCTCAAAGCAAATCACATATCAAATTACGAACAGTGATGTGTAGAAACAGTCGTGTCAAACAGTTCCTAAGCTGAAAGAGACTTGTGTTGAAATTAGTCCGTCTATGTGAAAGGGCTGTATTTAACTCGAGAGACCGGAATCCTTCATCCGGCATCTGAAGTGTACCTACACTCCATGTACTCCGAGATACAGGCAGTAAGTATACTCCACTCTGTACCGGACGGTTTGAACCGGATCAAAAACCAAATGGGTCATATGACAGGAATACTGATGACATCATTTGAATATAGAAACGGTATGTAGGGTGATAAGTGGTCATAAAAATGTCGTGTTACATTACGTTAAATGCGGTGGCCATTACAGATGTTTGAAATACATCAAATTTGTACTCAACTCAAATGAGATCGTATAAAGTATAAAAGAATATTACCTTTTATATGCATGTTATATGAAAAAGTATATTAAATTAGAATAATTGTAATAGATATTTTATATTTGATAAATCATTTTCTTTCTTTGTTATCTTAAGGAAAATTGTTTTATATAATGAATAATGAAGTTAAATTATCATAACTGAGTTTGCGTTGATGAAAGAAATATCATAGTAATTAACTATAAAATTTAGCTATCAGATATTGTAGGAGGAATATAATACCTATTTATTTTTTATATATTGACTATTTTCGTTCCTTTTGCATTTTTCTTTCTAACTAAAGCAATTGCCGTGACCTCTCACCACACCTGCTTAAATTTGAGTAAGCTTTGTTTCGGGAATAAAGAATTAAAACAAGAATTAAAAGATTCTATTCTTGCTGCCCACAAAAATAAAATACTTTGTTGAAATGATTGATGGATCGTATTAGAATAATATTTCACAAAGTTAAAATATATTTAGAGTTACCTTTGTTTTGCTAATCCTCATCGCTCAATTCACATTACAAGTGCCACTTAATATCTCAGTGATCTTATTACTGTGCTTATTACTATTACTTGTAGTTTCTGAATAGTTGAAATAGCCAAAATGACAAACAAAGTTTCGTTTTGGTACAAGAAATAGAAGAAGGTTCCAAGGTTGGTTTACATAGTTAATCATAAGCGGAAACCCCCACGGGTAGTCACCTCACCGGAGCTGAGGATGACTAAAACCACACGGTGTTCCAACACAAATGGATTATTGCAGGGGACCCGGGATACCCTCAAGAAGCCTCTGGGAACCCCTGCTGACCTTGACAACCCCGTAAAGCATGACGACTTACCCTGCTTCTGCTAGGGTAACTGTTGGCCCTACCCGCTCCCCAATGCCAAGTTGCAAGTGAAGCTAATAAAGGCTTAAAAAAACGAATAAATGCTTAAAACATTTAAGATTTCCTCTTACTTACGGCCGCTAGGATTAATACATGA
This sequence comes from Tyria jacobaeae, assembly GCA_947561695.1. NCBI lineage: Eukaryota > Metazoa > Arthropoda > Insecta > Lepidoptera > Erebidae > Tyria > Tyria jacobaeae. The sequence continues at coordinate 7,309,918 of OX387208.1, read as the reverse complement.
ACTTTACAAACATTCAAATAATGGACACAAAAACACCAAGACTCAGACTCACCAGACTCAAACTCCAGACAATTTGATTATCACACAAAGGGTTGTCCCATGTGGGGGTCGAACCCACAACACTTGGAGCGGTAGCGTAGTGGCGATGTGACCACTTAAACCACTGTACCATTCGTGCAGTCGAAAGTAAAAAAGATCATAAGTAAAGTTCCATTCTGCTGGATCAAATGGCAACAAACCTTAAGTACGAACACAATCCTCTATTGTACGGTAGCTAAGAGAAAAGAGCTACTGACACCGCAGTCTGTTCACGGTCTTAAATTCATCCGGCCTATTGTAAGCAACGTCAATGACGGCGGCGTAGGAAGTTGCGAATGGAATGACCACATATTCTCTGAGAGTAGATATGTATCTACAATTCTATTAGTATATGAGTAGTTCAATTTAGAGACACATATTCACGCACGCACACACATTAATACACACATACCACGCACGAATATACACACCTCAAATAAATTATATTAATACTTAATAATACTTAGAAGCGCGTCGCACAATAAAAACTGCTACTCAAATTGACAACACACAGACACCACGACTGAACATTGTCTTCCAAAATACAGGCTCAGGCCAAGTTTAGGACTCTGTTTCAGTACCTTAAGTGCCATAGATACCATAATGTATTGTATTGTATAAATCACTGTCGTGTATCTATTGTATTTGTTACAATTTTTTTTTTCAATCACTTTCATCAATATCGATTGTAATAAAATTACACAGTTGTTATGCGTCTAAAGTATAATTTTGGTATGATATCATTCACACATGTCATTTTTCCATTTGGAAACGGGCGGTTATAGATCAACACAGACATGTATATATTTTTTTTATCTTTCTAATATTAATTTCAAATTTGACAAGGCAACCTATAGTTAGGGCGAAGCTGTGTGTATTGATTGATCTATAACTTTTATATTTTTTAAATAAAACGATTTAAAATAATTGTTGAGCAATTTAATGCAATAAATATATATGACGAGCACACCTGTTGATATCCCCGCAACACCCCTTATGGGTGGAATTTCGTAAAATCCGTTCTTAGCTGACCTCTACTCGGCGAAAGGAATATTCGTACCAAATTTCAAGTCTCTACGCCTTATGGTTCCAGTGATATCGTGATCAGTCACTATATCGGTGGAAATCGCTTATATATATATATAGATTTGAAATAGAAAATTTTTACTAACATTGAAATTCAGTACCTGAAATCAGGTAGCTTATAGCTACTTCAATTTGAAATATATGTTGTAATCATTTCTAAATTTAAGCCGTGGACCTACATTAGATTTCAACTGAAAGGAGCCGGTACATTATATTACAATTTATTCAACGGTTGGCTCATTGTACCCTCCACACTGTAGCTGGATATGTATACACATACCTGTGGAGCTACGTACAGAAGGAAATAAAGAAATAGCAAGGTTACACATGTGAAGGGGCAAGGACGTGACGAAATTATGCAACCCCGAAATTAAGGTCCCTCTTTTTACGACGAACGAGACTACACTCTTATGTTTATTTACCTTGACAGTGTTTTGTAGCAAAGGAGTGCTGATTATATAACTACTTGTGAGGTAATGGCGTAACAAAAAATAAGATCAATCGATTTTACCCTGAAAGTTAATTTAAAATCAAAATGTTGTTTTTATTTCTCACTGTTATGATATATGTTTAAAAAATTAGTCTCATTTCATTTATCGTGACCGCTGGCCTCCGTGGGATACAGCGGATGAAATCACAATAAAGACTACCCAGGTTGGATTAGAGTTGTTTAGGTATATTTATTACGTAAACCAAGGGCACCAGTGAATTGATGCTTAGGGCGATATAAGAGTAGAGAAAAGAAACATAAGAATGTTTAATGCATTATACGCTGTTATGTTTCATTGTGCACCAGATAGTGTTTTAATGTATCTAAGATCTGGAGTAGGTACAGTGACACGGTAACAAGATCTCAGGAAAATAATGGTAAAAGGCTTTAGGGTTGATTTAAAATTTGTTAACTGTTTCTATTACTGATTGTTAAATAATGAGGTTAAAGGAGTTTAATAAATGTGTTAAGACAATTAGTTCACATCTTATTGAAGATGTGTTTATCTTCAATAAGATGTGAACTACTTCTACTTTTAGTTTTACTTAAATTTTGTCTTTTAATGTTTTGCTACAAATAAGGAGTCCAGAATTATGCTAAAATGACTTTAACGCTGATCCGGAGAAAGTTGGCATTGGCATTATAAGGTTTTGACATTATTAAGATAAAAATACTTCTCCCCCGAGATTACGATGTTAATGTTACCTTTTAGACACAAAAAATCTAGTAAAAGTAATAAATTATTAAATTATATTTGTACTAGGCTTACTCTCTCTGCTTTTTTGTCTATATTTACCATTACAGGTAATTAAGACGTGAAAGAATAACAAACATACATAAAAACTTACTTTCGCATTTATAAGAAAATTTGCGGGCAAGGATAGTTGAGACGAGTTATTATTAGTTCAACTTTTCTGTTGATAACGGGTTGGGCCGAGTATAAAAAAGAAGTATTAACTTATTCTTTAACAGTTTGCCTTATACCCTCATATACCAGAAGTACTTTTGTATAGTATCTACGTATTTGCTATGTAGATGTTATAACTACGTACGTTACAAAGCATAAAAGGCTTTTTTAAAGAATGTTCTTCGGCTGGGTTTTTATTAAATATTTTCATTATTGGGGCTAACATGACAATAAATTATACGCCTTCAGGTCGTCCCAATTTTGCTGCTCTATTGTAAATATATTTATATTAAGTATATTTGCATTGATGACAACATCACAAGCGGGTTTTATGAAGGACATTCTCCATTTTTCTCTCTCTCGTCAAGTTTCCAAAAACTTATGTTCAAAACCGAAAAGCAATGAATTTTATCTATTGGCAGACAGATCATAGTTTTGTGGCCACTACAAAATTTCCTTTACAGGGAGTACCTAATATATCTTTATGTTTTTTCGAATATTTACTTTTGTATATGAATGATGAACGGCTGTCTAATTTTATCCATATCAGATAGATATCCTGTTAGATAGATACATTAATGTTGCATACGTAAGAAACTTTCTTCTTTCTTCTAAGGCCACGAATTATATTTTTATTTATTTATTCTTTGTTTGTTACAAAAGCGTGATCATTTACTACTACAAAAGTTTGAAGCTGGCAGAAAATCCTGTGATTCGTGATTAGTGCGGGTTCTACAATATTGCAACTGCGTATCGTGAGAACCGAGGCTTGATACAAAAACTAAATCCCAGTTTATGTTGTCAATAGATTATTTATAAGTTAATAGGAAATGTATTTGCGAATGCATGACCGAATAGAAATGTTAGGAATAGATTTTTTGTTTATATACTGGTGACGATAACAGGTTGAAGAACAAATGTATTTATTTATTTAAAAAATTAGTACGCAACAAAAATTGTCATCTATAGAAAAAATCTTATAGGTTCTAGGGTTTAACGGCAAATAATCCCTATGTCAGTCTGTAGTAGTAGTAGTCGCAGTGTAGTTTGGTAGTACATATAGTACATATGCACAATATACGACTACAGGCTCGTGACATCTTGTCATCGACTTGACACCTTGGCGTTGCGTAGAGATGTAGCTTCACTCTGCATCCTCTATCGCTTGTATCATGGGGAGTGTTCAGAGGAATTGTTCGGACTTATACCGGCTGCTGGTTTCCGCCATCGTCCTACGCGACAAAATATCCATCCCCATCACCTGGACGATTGGCACTCCACCACTGTGCGCTTCTCCAGAAGCTTTTTGCCTCGCACAACCAGCTTATGGAACAAATTGTCGCCTGCCGTATTTCTGAACCGATACGACCTTCAAACCTTCAAGAAGAGAGCGTACCTCTACCTAAAAGGCCGGCAACGCACTTGTGACTCTTGAGTTGCGGGTGTCCATGGGCGGCGGTAGTCACTTACCATCAGGTGACCCGTCTGCTCGTTTGCCCCCTATCGCATAAAAAAAAAAAAGGTTTAAAAGTCTGTTATACAAGAAATTTAAAACAAACATGAAAGTTGAGGTTTCATTCTACTAGATCAAAGAGCAACAAACCTTAGTACGAACACAAGTCGAGAATGCGATCTTCTATTGTACGGTAGCTAAGAGAAAAGAGCCACTGACACCGCAGTCTGTTCACGGTCTTAAATTCATCCGGCCTATTGTAAGCAACATCAATGACGGAGGCTCTGGAAGTTGCCAATGGAATGACGTCATATTCTCTGAGAGTAGATACATACTTTAAACTGAGAAATACGTATTTTTTATATATAGAAATATAATTTTAATATTCATGTTCATTAAGGACGGTTTTACCCACGTCTGTGTTTTGGGGTGTCCCACTAGTTTCGGACCTGACTAGGGCCCTTTATCAAAAAGTGTCTCGTCACACGTGAGTTAAACCAAAAATATAAACTTGTTGTTAAAGCTCATATTTATAGATGTTGGTCGAAAGTTATTAAATATTGTTTTTGAGTTAATATTAAAATAGAGAAATAACATGTACGTAGTATGCAGGTTACTACCTTCCAATTGGTCCCACCTTCTCCCTTTCTTTACACGACAACACGTGCTGGCCTGAGGAGTCACCGTTTGAAAGTGGAAAACATACGATCTCGAACTAAACGGTTCGGCTCTTCCTTTCTGTGCCGATCGGTTAAAGCTTGGAACTCACTACCAGTTCACGTGTTCACTTTGATCCCGGGTCTTTTAAGCGGGGCGTGAAAAAGCATTTCACCAGGCCGTCATAGTGTGGGTCACCATGCTGCATGAGGATGGTGACTACCACTGTTAGACTCCACTTGTTGCTTTCCATCAGGCAGAGTGGAGTCATTATGGTAGGCTAATATACAAAGAAAACATACACCGCATAGTAATCTGAATTACTATTTAATTAAATGTTTACTAACTAGGAAAGCAAACTGAGTTAAATATAAAAGCTTCAACTAGAAATGTGTTAATATGCCCGTTACCTATGTTTGTGGCTGTCTTACATGTTCTACTGATGTTTTTTGATCATATTATTCCTCAGTTAATACTATTTCTAAAACAAAATAAATAATAGTTTAAAAACTAAAAAATAACCGCTTACGCAACTATCATAAGAAAGTCTCTCCGAGGTTTAAATAAGCCGAGTGCCCGATCAAAGAGTAAGTATGGGACTGCACGCATGCGTAGTTCGCGCACTAGCTCTATGTCTCTTACTCGCAAAGGATGCGGAAAGAAATTAATTAATCCTGGCGAATGTAATTAGGATAATCGGATATTTTATTCGAATTATTGCATTGTCATCGGTCTCTGACAGGTGTGCAAAGTTTAAATTAAATCTGATCGTTCAAATTAGGGTAAAATCGAGCTCAAAGGAGTCGGTTACATACATAAATACATACAGGTGAAACTAATAAAAGCGTGTTAAAAATAATCTCGAATTCGACCGTTACTGCCGGAGATTGGTCTGTTTAAACAAAAACTCTAAAGCTTTATTATTTTGGTATAGATATACATAAGTTTGTTAAAACTGCAAGTTCAGTAAATCATTTCGATTTCGTAGAAAATTGAGCAAAGGCACACTTTGGCTGACATTATATTTCACAGGCACTAGTTCAATATCGATTTTAATAAAATTAAACAGTTGTTATATGTCTAAAGCGTTATTGTATCGTTTTATTCATACATGTCAGAATTTCAATAGTATTGACATTAAACTTTTATTTCAGGTATTATATATTTATTTTTATTTAAAAAATACAACTCGCACTAGGACTGATTCCTGTGTCTCGGGGGACCTTACAAGCAACGGACACAATGAACACTCAGATCGGGACAATCAATTGGGGATCGCATTTTTTTTTTATCCCACAGCCTGTGAACAGCAGTCAGAGTCACCCACTAGAACGACAGGCCAGCCATTGACGAGTGTTATTCAAATATCCATCTAAAACGGTGGCAATTTCATTAACAGATTCCGTAGAGAATGCACGTAATACGTGTTCAACAATGTGTGTATTGTGTCCTACAGTCAAGCTATCTATGACCTTAAGATTAGATTAGAGAAAAGTAATTCTGAGGTCTCACCTTGTGTGTGCACGAATTCAATTGTTGAAACTCTGTAAGGCGTTTTTGTTACTTACAAGTAAATGCAAATTTCTGACAAAGCACTTCCACATCAAAAGCATCAACATCTTTCAAATTGAAACAAGCTGCCTCACCAGACAAAATAATTCATATTATAGTTTGTTGTAAAATGTCTAAGAAAAATATGAAGGAAAACTCGTGCAAAAAGCAGATCGACTCGGCACTGCGGAAGTTTTAATAAAAGCTGAACAAGGTCATTTCCAGCTCAACTTGGCTTTGTTTGATTTACAGAGGCGATTTCATTTTCTTCGTAATTTTTTGCCTGCATTTCGATTTGATAAAAGTACTTCGTAATGTGCGAAAATGCAAAATGACAAAGAAAATCCAATTTAAAAAAAGTAAATACTAAATAGATATGTAATAACATTATACATACATACACTCACGCTTGTATCCCCGAAGAGGTAGGCATAGATGTGCTTAACGGCGACCTTTTCTTTATTATAATTTAGTCCTATTTACGTAACAGGGGGCAAGCCTATTGGGTTCTAGCAGGTACTTACGGGAGTTGGGCACTTAGGTGGACAGACGAACAGACGGGTCACGGACGGGACGGGTGTGGGGAGGGGAGAGAAGAGAGGGGGTTGAGGAAAGGGAAAGACGAGAGGGAGAGTTGGGCGTCCAGAAATCTCACTAATTTCGGGGAAATGCAGCTGGCCGCGAAGTACGGGCCCTCTAACTAGCGCCTCTCCTACCTCCAAACTTCTAATCGCTTTCTAACAATTACCAAAACTTATATTAATAAAGTAATTGAAATGGTATGAAGTACCGATTATTATTTTTTCACTGACGAAGTTATTTTTAATTGTTTGAAATTTATAACGATCTTTCAATGTTTTAATTAAAATCTCGAAAGTATATAAGCTTTTAATAATAATTAAAAATAAAAACAAATGGCGCAATTAGTATTAATTGATTACCTAGGTATTCATTAATAATAAATAGATGCGACTGTGACTCAAACTTTGTCCACTCGTTGTTTCTAGACTTCTTATGCCCACGTGGGGGGAAGTTTCAACAAGACGACTATTAAGATTGCTCTTCTATGTTCTGTGTCCATTTGAAAATCACTCTAGAGACTTCTTTGAGGCCCGTTCTTTGAAACTTTAGAACTGATGAAGCTATAATATTTTAACATTCAAGAATTATATGACATGACGATGAGATGGTCACATACGGAAATAATAATAACTTGACACATGGCACACACTGCCGTCTGATCCCAAACTAAGCAGAGCTTGTAGTACAGATAGATAGATACTCTTTATTGTACACGTAAGGTGGATTAAACAAAGAAGATAATAATAAGTGAGTACAAATGTAGGTCTTATTACAATCTGCGATCTCTTCCAAACAACCTGATGGACTATACTGTAAAGTGTTAGTGGTGTACAAAGAGTAAAAAAATTAAAAAATAAACAAAAATAAGAGAAAGAAAAATGAAACAACTAAAACTAATTAAAAACAAATACATTACATATACATATACATATACATATACATATACATATACATATACATATACATACATATACATATACAGACACATACACAAATACATATACACATACATACACATATGCTATAAACAGTATGAGATAGGCAGTAATCCTTGACGAGCTTCTGAAAGACAGTTAGTGGTTGAGCTCGGCGGATATCCTCTGGTAATGCATTTTAAATGCATGCGGCTTGCACTGTGAACGATTTGTCAGAAAACATTGTAGAGCGAGTATAGTAACCAGACTGCTGATAAACTTACTTATAAATTTGTAAATAACGTATTATACACACACAGAACAAATGATCATGCACATCATGCAAATATTTATCTTGGGTGGGAATCGAACACTCGACGACGACAGACTGACTCAGCAGTCAGGGTCACTAGTCACAAGCCCAACAGGCCAGTGTAAATGTATTAGTGTTAGGACATTTCTGGAGTTCTATCTTTAGATGATTTTGTATTGTATCTGGATATAATTTAACCGTCTTATGTTATTATCGTAATAGGCGCGTTAAAGTACGTTCTGTTACTTATTTTCACCATTAACTTAATTAGTAGCTTACAGCTACTTGCAATTTAAATATCTATTGTACCCATTTCTAAATCAAAGCCGTGGGCGTGTATTAATTTTGCTCTGAAAGGTACTGGTATATTTATTTACACTTACTCCACACTTTAGCTCTACAGGCATGTGTAGAGCCTCCTCACCTGTGGAACATAATACAAGAGAAAATAAAGAAATGTAACGAAATTATGCAACCCCGAAATTAAGGTTTTTACGAGGAATGAGACTCCAGTTCATGTTTATTTACCTTGACAGTGTTTTGTAACTAATTAGTGCTGATTATATAACTGCTGGTGAGGCAACGGCGAAATACAAAATAAGATCAGTCGATTATTACCCTGAAAATTAATTAAAATGTTTTTTTACTTTCTCACCGTCCAAAACTGAGTCGCATTTCGTTGATATAGCGGATGAAATCACAAAAAGGAATATCCAGGTTGGATTAGAATTAGGTATATTTATTACGTATATATCATTGTGCACCAAATATAGTTGTAATGTTTCCAAGATCCGGAGTAGCTAGTGACACGGAAGCAGGATCTTACAAGGACAATACAAGTAAAATGGGTTTAGGGTTAATTTCAGATATCTTAACTGATTCTATTACTGATTGTTAAATACAAATTTTAAAGAAGTTACTAACAAATGTTTAGTTTTATGCTACCATAGGTGTAATTTCCCCTTTTAATGTTTGCCTCAAAAAGCTTTGTAGCTGCCACTAAGAGTAGAGTGATTTGCGTGTATTTTGTAGCTTGATCAAGATTATGCATCACATTTAGATTGCGGAACCAAAATGGTACTAAAATGACTAAGACTGTTTCGGCGAAAGTTATTACAATAATGAGAAATCCATGGCATTATCCAGTTTTGAAATGATTTAGTTCGCAAATACTTCTCCCCCGAGATTAAAACCTTAATGTCAGCTTTCCTCTACGGTACCGCTATTTTGTTTATATTTAACACTAGCTTGTTGCCCGCGACTTCGTCCGCGTGGTATTTAACAAAAAAGTTATTGTTCAGTTCGCAGTTTTCAATTTGGTTTTAATGGGTTGGTTGGTTTTTTTTTGTGAGGTCCTATTTTTTTTTTCTAAAATAAAAGTAGCCTAAGTTACTCCTTGTTACATCAGCTATCTGCCAGTGAAAGTCCCGTCAAAATCGGTCCAGCCATTTCAGTGATTAGCAATGAAGAACAAACAGACAGACAGACAGACAAAAATTAAAAAAAAATCGTTTTGGTATATGTAGCTTGTATACATCCATATGCACTTAGTAAAAAGGAGTTATTTTAATTTTACAAACAGACACTCCAATTTTATTTATTTGTATAGATTTAAGATACGTTATATCGGTTTCAGTGATGATCGGTTCAGTAAAGACGTTAAAGAGTTTTAATTATCTGTAGACAAAGGGTTGGTTGGATAAAAAAGAAATATTAACTTATTCTTTAACAGTCTGCCTTACACCCTCATATAAAAAAAGTACATTTGTATAGTATCGTACTTATTTTCAATTTAGAGGTAATGGGTAACACACAAACACACTACAAAGTGTACACTACAAAGGTCAAAAGATTTTTTAAAGTAGGTTTTATATCATTGTATATATTTTTAACGCTGTATGTAATAGATTTAGGCATTCCAACTTTTAAATGGAAATATTACAGGGGTATGATGTAACCGCTAACCTAACGTGTCAATGTATTCAATTATTTGGCAATTATCTGTATTTTATGTCGACGCACGTACAAAATAACTATTTTACATATATTATTCATGTTTTGTTAGTCTAAAAGAATATCGAAAATTTTTATGTTCATAGAATGTAGTTTAGAAAAGCAAAATTAATCCATCAGTTAAAAACGGGTAAAGTCCACTGAGACGTAACATCGTGCATTTAACAACATGACAAATATTGTGGGTGAATGAAGTTTTTTTTCAATTCCAGTATGCCTCTTCACTCTCTTTGAAGACTAACATACATAAACTCATTCCACACTATATCCCACAAGGAGTAGGCAGATCGTCTCAAACGCTCACTTTTTGTGGACTATATTTTAGTCGGACTTCCGTAATAACATATTATTCCCTCAGTCGCCTTTTACGATACCTACGGGAAGAGATGGGGTCGCCACATTCTACTCTACCGAGAACCCGTCTGTAAAAAAATATTGAGAAAAAAATAAATTTACGATTTTGCTAACTGTCGTAAATTATGTTGTTTTCCGAATGCAATAATATGAATTTTTAAGATACCCAAGAAAAGAGAAACAAGAAACTCAACACCACGCAACATATTTTTAAATATGAGTTGGACAGCTTCAAGTTGGCAACGTTCCTTCCTGAAGAAATATTTCAAGCTTACGGAAAAATTACTGTTATTGCTGGTTTGTAATGACACCTATTGGTAAGTTGCCATATGCTGCTTTTTAAACTTGACTGAAAAAGAAAGAAGAAAATAAATGACTATACGATAGGAATAACTTTGTTAGTCCAGTGGCATAAGTTTTCATATATATATGTACATATGTTTTAGATTGCTAATTTGTTTTCAATTTGAAAGTCCTCAATCGAATCGAAACCATAGAGTAACGTATCAAGTTACATTCGTGATTTAGTTGGTTTTGGCTTCAGAACTAGGTATGTCCAGTGGCATTTATGGGTGTCTGCAGGTTATGAAGTATAAAAAGAGAGCAAAATTATGAAAATCATCAATCAAAATAAAAAAAAAAACTAAAAAGTATATTCTTATGATCACTGAAAATAATACCTGTTCATATGTCCTAGGTTAGGTAAGGCTTACCTTCAAAAAACAACTCGCATATCTACCGGCTGCTACATTTTTTTACCTGCCAGGTTCGGTGCCAACTATGACCGCAACGGAGATAAATTGAGTGCCAACCATTCGCGATAAACGACAGTCACTATTATATGTGTTTACCTCTTAGGGAAAGTTATGCTGATGTAAGCAAAATATGCTACAATTTTCATACATCGTTTTTCAAAACAAAATAAACATTTGTTTATATGTATATTGAAGATTTATACATACGTGCACATAAAATGTCAACAAAGGGTTACGCAGACAACTATAATTATGGTCCCATTGACGTAATAGGGCTAGTAAACGTGTCAGCATATTACCGGAAAAAAAGGGAATGTATTGAAAGGGAAGAAGAAAAGGTAATGAAAGGAAAAGGAAGGGTTGATATTGCTAACACAGATGGATCGGAGAGTTGCTCGCTAGGATTCATACCTGTAACTCGAACAATTACTTTTATTAACACTTTTGCTCGAACAAGGTAAATTTATGTAAACAAAGTAATTTGAAATATATACTCGTTGCTTCTTGATCTTGTTGAATATTTTTATCACTTTTGAAAAAAAGTTTTTAATTAAAAATTGTCCACGATAAATTTTCCAAATTTTTTCGCGCATTATATTATTCCCGGGGGTCTGTTATACAATCCTGTACTTAAATAAAAAAATAACAGATGGTATTTATTAAGGATCGTACGGTTTTACTCATGTGTGAATTTCGGAGATGCCTGACTGCTACGACGGTATTAGGCGGTGCTCTATTACCGTTGCGGAAGGTTGGTTCGCCTCTGGACAAAGGTCGGGTCCGTAACTAGCCGGGCATTTCCAAAGCACAAAAAACCGTATGTGGCTTAATAAATATGATAACATAACACTTAAAAAGTTTTCTTCTTAAATTTACTATTTTCTCTTAACCCATTTCTAAAATCACCTTCTACATATTTTTTTTTCAATAATTTATATGCGTATAAAATAATAAATGTTCAGAAGCTCTAGTAAGTTAAATAATGTTTATTCTAAGCCCTGTTACTTGCAACTCCAGATAATCCACTTCGTGCACGGTGAACACCTTTCAAAAGTTTTGTCCTTCATTCTTTAAACATAAAATATCAGTCATGGATATAAACTTAAACCTTTAACTTAAAGCGTATACTAACGTATACTTACTGTAAAAGATGAAACGTTATCAAAAAAACGCGTTCTTTTGTGACCGGGATTCCCTAACGATCCCATTTGCCGTAAGACCTTAGTCGCTACAGCATTAATAGACCTATAAAATGAAGTACAATAATTTGGACTACAGTTTCATGTGTCAACGAATTACTAAAATGCCTATATTCATAAAATAAATTATGAAGTTTTCCTGATCATAAAAAACAATGTTTTTATCGATGTATCGATATTTTAAGTTTTTGATACAATGAAAAAATGGTTTTGATTGAGCAAACAATTTTAAAACCAGGAAATTTAGTTTTCCTCGAGAATGTTAAGTTGTCTAGGAAAATGAAACATACGTACATACATTGAAAGAATTTTATTGTTTTGGAAATTGTTCAAAAAACTCCAGGTGCAACCTTAAGTTTATGGGTCCATAACTATCATTTTTTTTTTTTTTTTTTTTAACGTGTGGTAACCCCCTCGGGCCGTCATCCCACCGGGGTTTTCGATGGAACGGTGTGTCGGAATCGGACCGACTAAAACCACACAGTGTGCCATGCTGGGCTTAGAATAGGAGGAATCCGGGAACAGCTTTAGTAAGACATCCGGACCCCTCCTAGCGCTTTGCCCGCAAAAGCGCGGGCACCACCTTCTGGTAACTCTCAACTAGGCAACGTCCAGGCACACCAGGACGTCGCCTCCTCGCGGTTGGCCACTATAGCGGGTGGAGGGAAAACCCGTCCCGACCACCCGCGGCCACACTCAGGGCGGCATGAGGCGCTGGTAAGCGCGCCTCCGCCGTCTGGCTCGCCGGCGGCGAATAGAGTCCGAGTGGAGGTCATCCTCCCGGGCCCGCTCCGCCACCTCCTTCTGCAAGATGACCTCCTCGCAGAAGGTTGCGACCGCGGTAAAATTCCTGTCACTACCGGCCATGGAGCGTATGACGGCCGGAAGCGACAGATCCTCTCCAATTACTGCAATGAGGGCCCGACGCTGCGCCGCCCACGCCGGGCAATCCACGAGCGTATGCTGTGCCGAGTCCTCACTGCAGTCGCAGTGGTGGCAGACGGGACTCAATTCCCTCCTAGCGACCGAGTGCAGGTACTTTCCGAAGCAGCCATGGCCGGAAAGAACCTGCGTCAGTCGGAAGGAAAGGGTTCCGTGCTGCCGCCCTGCCCACTCGACGATGACCGGCTGGAGCGCCTCCACAGTGGCAAAGCCAGCACGTGGAGCCTCCAGCCGGGACGACCAACGAGCCATAGTAGCTCGGCGAGCGGCCTCACGCCACTCGCCTACCTCTTCGGGCGGGGGCCGATTGCCACTACCCGCCCGGAAATTTGTCGTCCGCCGATAGACTTCGGCGAGCACTTCCGCCTCCAAGTCCCACGGGGGAGTTCCGGCTAACGCGCACGCTGCCTCCGTCGACACGGTGCGGTAACCGCGTATTGCTCTAACCGCCATGACCCTCTGAGGGCGCCAAAGGCGTGCCCTATTCTGGGCGGTCAGAGCTTCTGCCCACACCGGTGCACCGTATAGTGCCATTGACCGGACAACCCCCGTGTACAGCCGTCTTGTTGTGACGCTGGGTCCACCCAAGTTGGGCAAAAGTCGCCCAAGGGCAGACGCAGTGCCGACCAACCTTGGAGCCAGCTGCAGAAAGTGCTCGTCGAAGCGCCATCTTCCGTCGAGGATCAGGCCCAGATATCGTATGTGGGCCTGAACCGGTACAAGGATCGAGTTGACCATTATGGAGGCGCCAGGGGGTGGACCTCGACGGGGCCCATGGAATAAAAGGGCCTCCGTCTTATCCAAAGCCACGCGCAACCCTAGCGCCTCGATGCGCCCGACCACCAGTGAGGCTCCTCTGGTGGCCAGGCGTGCAGCCTCTTGAAAGTTCGACCCCCGGGCTGTGACCAGAGTGTCATCGGCGTAACAGATTACGCCCAGCCCAGGGGGGAAGTCACCTCGAAGGGCCCAGTCGTACCCCATGTTCCACAGGAGAGGTCCAAGGACAGACCCCTGCGGAACACCGCACGACATGGGCCGACTACTCAAATTTCCCTCTCGATCCTCGTACACGACGGTACGCTCCTCCAAATAGTCTGCCACCAGCCGCCTCAGGTACTGTGGCACCCTGTGATAATGGAGCGCTTCCCTGATGCAGCTGAATGGCAGACTATTAAAAGCGTTGGCGATGTCCAAAGACACCGCCAACAGCACGCCGCCACAACTCACTACCTCTTCGGTCACGGCCCTCAGACGCATTACAGCATCGATCGTCGAACGCCCCGCTCGGAAACCAAATTGGGCGTCCGACAAATCGGGACCGACCTCGCTCAGGTGCCGGACGATGCGGGCAGAGAGGACCCTCTCAAACAATTTACCCGCCTCATCCAGCAGTACGATAGGCCTGTAGGCCGCGACCGAATCCGTAGGCCGTCCCGTTGTGGGAATAGGCCCTCAACCACTTCCTGCAGGAAGCTGGGCTGGAGAGTTTCAGTAAGGGGGGGGGGGGGGGGGCAGCGTGCGGAGCTTTTGTTGCGCCGCACGATAAGGGCGACCCCAGGGGTCACGATCGAGACCCTCCAGCATCTCCTTTCTTTTCTCCTCTTTGGCGCGACAAATGGCCAGCTTCAGAGTTTTCCGCGCCTCTCGGTACTCCTCATGAAGCTGGTCCTCTTCCCCCTCTTCACGGTGGCGCCGACGGCTGCGGGTGTAGGACCTCCGGGCAAGAATACAGGCCACGCGGAGATCCGCCAACTCCTGGGACCACCAGTAGACCTCCTTCCTTGGAGGCCGACTACCTCGAATCCGGGGCATGGCCGCATCGCAGATATGCGTTACCGCATCGCAAAAGCGGCCTGCCCCATTTCTACCTCCTCAGTCAGAGGGTGTGGGGACAGCCAAGAGTAAATTATGGCTGCCTCCTCCAGTAGATCCCGGTCTAGCTTAGAAATAGCCCACCGCGGGAAGCGCGAAGGATGCCGCGCCAAGTGACCCCTTCTGGGGCCCTGGGTCCGGGAGAGCTCAAATCGGATATAGAGGTGATCCGAGAGCGTCTCAACCTCTTCCAGGACACACCAGTTCCTTACTCGTGCGGCAAGAGCAGGGGTAGCGAACGAAAGGTCCACTATCGACCCCCCCTGCTGTCGCACGCACGTGTTGGTGGTGCCTCTGTTAAGAAGACAGAGGCCCACCGATGTTGCCCACTCCTCAACAGCGTCGCCCCGTGCGTCCGTCCTGGGGGAACCCCACGCAACAGACTTGGCGTTGAAGTCCCCCAGCACTAGAACGTGCCCAGACGCAAGTCGCCGTATCGAGGTCTCTAGGTTATTGAGGAAGACCTCAAAATCACTCAGACTCCGGTTGGGGGAGAAGTAGACACCATAAATAGTGATCCCCCCCATTCAGCGGCAACATATCCAGTACCCTTGTCTTTAAGCGACAAGGGCGGGGAATGAGCCACCGTGGAGCCGACGACTGCCACGGAGCCGTCCCGGTCACCCAACCAGTTTGGACAGGGAGGAACGTAATAGGGCTCCGCAGCTACGGCGACACCAATCGACCACTCTGCCATGGTTTGCAGGAAAAGGTCTTGCGCACCGGCACAGTGGTTTAGGTTCGTCTGGACGTCCATAACTATCATGCTACAAGCTTTACTGGTTTAAACGACGCTTAAACCAATTTCGAAAAGTTTTCACAAGTATTTAGTAGAACAACTAACATCAGACTTTCCTAATGGTAAGTGGTTACCGACGTCAGATATCATTTTCAATATAAAGGGTGTTACTTGCACTTTGCCAACCGGGCTCGGATCTAGTTTTTATAGACTTTCGTAACCCTACTTTATTTATAATCAAACAAGAAATAATGCAGCTTGCTACTTAAGCTGTTTCAGCTTACATTTTCGTCAGTTAACTTATAGTAAAAATATTTGTTTTAAAAATGTCCAGTGTTACCTATTACTATATTGTTTATCTCTATCCCAAGAAACTTGATCAGAGAAAACTTTATGTACGTAAATGAAATCAATCCCTTTGCTATAATAAAAAAAAGCTGTACTTAACTAAGTTGGGATCATGTTACGTCAAGGACAGTGTATTTGTAAAGGATCCGTTCAAATCATTCGAACAAGGGCGCACGGATTTAATATATATTGACGGTTTGTACCACCTCACTATGCGAGAAACTGTATACATATATCTATGTCGGTAATATTGCAGTATTATTGGTGCAAGCACAGATAAGCAATATCCTCCCTTCAGGCTTCAGTAGAATAGCTACTATGCCTGAAGAGAGAATATTGACTTTTTGTTATTCAGTCTTTAATCATGTACATATATGTATGTTTATACATTACTATATATTTTTTATATACAGGAAGAATCCACTTCCCGCCTTATATTGTCAATACCAACGATCAGAGCAGTCAAACACCAACAAGTTGCTGGCATTTCAGATGTGTTTTTTGCCTTAACATATTTAGGCACAATTTGGCAGGGAATAAGCCAACAAGGTTTTGTATAGTACAAATAGATGACGCACCCATATATTTCAATGTTATTCAATTATAACGTATATATTGTATTCTAATATATTATGTGTATATATTTCAAAACAGTGAAATCAAACATTAGAGGAACCCAATAATATTTGAATAAAACATAAATTATCTCCAAACTTTTTTAACTTTTGATTTTGTAGATTACTGAAAAAGCTCTTTATAGCTAAAGTTTGGACAATAAGTCTTCAACTCGTGTAATTTATGAAACCAAGGATTTTCATCAATCACAAGTCCATGTCTTTTTAAATTGTTATTATAAAAGCATGAAAGGGTGGTTGTGACTACGGTTTTTTTTTGGTTGGTTTGCTAATGTTAAAAATCAAACACAAACCACAAGGGCAAGAAATAGTCAATAAAGTAACTGTAAGTGAAGTCTTCTTATTTGCTCTCTGTTAACTTAGCTGTTTTACTCTAGTTTTCTATAAAAATGTTAGACAGTAGCGCCTAAGAAGCAGGAAGCTCCTCCATCACTACAATGTTTCAGCTCACTCCGCCAGACGGACTCTCGAATGTTTGTCCATCGAAGATGCGGATTTAGTTAGTCATCTTATTCACGACCTGGCACCTTGTAGTTTTAATTTATTTCCAATAATAAAAGATAAGCATAGAGGTATTCGTTTTATGAAACCTGAAATTGCCTGCCCGCGTTCGTTAAAGACGTGGAAGAGATCCCAGCAGAATAGTTTGCTTACTGCTTCAGTTATTGGTTTCATCGCATGCGGCGGTGCTTAGAAAGGAACGGAGACTACTTCGAAAAATATCAACAGGCTCGTACATCATTCCGTTTCTTATTTTCTGAAAACTTTTAATTGATATTATGTAAAAAATAAGGAATAAACTGTTTACCGACACCCGAGGTACACATGTTGAATGTGTCACTCTTCTTTTAATTTGTAGGTTCGTGTTTTACTGTGTGTCTTATGTACATGTAAATAAATATTTTTTTCTCTTTTTTTCCATTGTGTTACAAGTGTGACCAAGGTACATTTACCTAAACAAACTAATAAGAGATAGAACGTACGCATAACGATGAGAATCAAAGGCATACCTAAATGTAAAAGGTAGGATAGCGTTTAAACTGCAAACGTTTGATGCATTCTAATTGCGCTGCTTCAATGTAAAACTTCAGTATGCGATCGATTTACTTACACTTATTATGTGTGAATAAAATAAAAAAACAAGAGGACGTCTGAAAGTGATCGTAAAAGCAAAAATTTATCATACAACGCCATTTCTGAACAAAATAACAGTATAAGAATTTATCTTTTCGTATCTTGTTTCATTATTACATACAAATATATGTTATTGTTACTGTGCTGTGGCCCAATTTGGCTTAGGCCTACATACAGCATTGGACTGCAGTACGCTAATGATTGATTGATAGATGCAGGACACGTTTACAACAAAGAAATATCGGTCTTTCTATTTATGTAAAGGATATATATATATGTAAAGAAATACCTGGAAATAATGTCTAGGATTCCTTTGTTTGAATAATAGTTTAGTAGTTAGTAGTGTTGACTTGGCTAATTTATTAGGTGGCGCCAGCTATAGAAGATTTTTAAAATAGGATTATATTTTTTAAATAACGGCTGCCTTTAAGTAGTAAAAACATTAGAAAAATAATTTAGTTTGGTCTTTAAAGAAAGATCGACAAATAAACTTTAAATGTCGTTTATTTCTTTTACAGTTAATGTTTATAACTTTATGATAATATAATTAGTGTTTTATTACTGAATATGAAAATAAAAATAAAATTTGTTTTACAGATCATCACATTTAATTTGTCATATATATTCATAATCGTAAACCACCTATCCTATCACAAGAAGCATTGTTGTGGCTGCACGTTGAAGGCACTTGAAATTAAATCTGCATTTCGAGCAGTGTAAGCTTAGCTAAAGTCCTTGGCCACACCAAAGTTGCAAATGAACCTTATCACACAAAATCTTAATTTCTACCGCCGCAAGTATCTTCATACAAGTAAATGTCTACATCAGGGGTGCTCAAACGGTCGATCGCGATCGACCAGTCGATCGCGAGTGCTTTTTGAGTAGATCTTGAGAAGAAAAAATTTTTTAATAAGTAGGTAACTAAACTACAAAAATTTATTACGTAATAACACTGCTTGCGGCAAAAGGCGGCTTTATCAAAGGAAAGCGCGGTACTTGTCAAAGAAAAGCCGCGTTGTTTCTAGACTAGACTGTACTAGACCATTTCGGGCGGCGCGTTTGACGGGAACATTCGAGACTTTACTATACATATCGAGGCTGCAGGAATTGGAGTCATTCTGAATTGTAACTTGAAGGCGATACTACGTCGATACAAAGTTTATTATTAAATAGTGCGAAATGAGTGCAATGAAGAAATCTAAAACGTATTATTTTAATAACGATTGGGAGGAAGAATTTTTCTTTTGTATGGTGAAGGATAAGTGCATTTGTGTTATTTGTCGTGCGTCAGTTGCAATACCTAAGCGTGGTAACTTAGAGAGGCATCATAAAACGGTTCATAAAAACTATGAAAAGGATTTTCCGCCACAGAGTGAATTAAGAAAACGAAAAGTAAGTAATTTGATATCTTGTTTGAAAAAAGAACAAACCATGTTCACAAGACCAGCCAAACAATCAAAAGCTGCTACGATCGCGTCATTTAAAATATCTCATATATTGGCGAAACACAAGAAACCATTCGTAGATGGATCGGTTGTGAAGGAAGCATTTATTGAAGCGGGTGAGACTTTATTTGGAGATTTTAAAAATAAAACATAAATCATGTCTGCTATTAGAGAACTTCAGTTATGTCGTCCGACTGTCACAAGGCGTATTGAAGTCATGAGTCAGGACATCGCAGATAAACTAAAACATGATATCATGGAATGTACATACTTTTCTTTACAGTTCGACGAATCCACGGATATGACAGACACTGCCCAGCTGTGTATTTTTATTCGGATGGTATTCAATGACATGTTGGCTAAGGAAGAATTTTTGACAATCATTCCTCTGAAGGGGAAGACCCGTGGCGAAGATATACTATATGACGTTTTCATCAATTTTGTAAAAAACTACAAGCTACCAATATATAAATTAGTGTGCATTACAACCGATGGAGCACTAGCAATGACTGGAAACAAGAACGGTTTTGTGGCATTGTGTCGAGCTAATGAAGAATTCCCTTCATTTTTTTCATTCCATTGCATTATACATCAACAAGTTTTGTGTTCAAAAGTTTTAAACACGGAGGAAATTATGGGCATTGCAACAAAAATTGTGAATTCCATCCGTGCACGTAGCTTGCAACGGCGGCTCTTTAAGTTGCAGTTGGAAGATAGGGAGTCAGCTGAACACACTGATTTAGTTCTTCACACGGACGTCAGGTGGTTGAGTCGCGGAAAATTCCTAGAAGGGTTTCAAGAATTATTGCCCGAAATAACAGCTTTTCTAGACGAAAGAGGTGATAACACTGAGATGTTGAAAAACGAAAAATGGCTGACTGATTTGGCATTTTTGACTGACATCACAATGCACTTAAACACCATTAACTTGGAGCTTCAAGGTAAAGGAAAAACTATTATTGAGATGATTAGCGCAGTAAACGCATTCAAAAGTAAATTGCAACTTATGATAGATCAACTGAAAAGAAAGGATCTGAAACATTTTCCGTCTTTGAAAGCAAGGATTCCTCAGTTGAATTATGATACGTATGAGGCTGAATTATCAAATATTTTGGGACAATTCGAAATGCGTTTTTATGATTGCAGTAAATTGGCAAATATAGCATCATTTATGAGTTATCCTTTTTCATGTAAAAACATTGAGGAATTAACCACTGAAGTAGCAAGTCAGTTTAATATGAACTCATGTTCTGTTGAAAATGAGTTGGTGCAGATTATATCACATATATATCTCAAAGCTACAGCATCTGATACAAATTTCATGTGTTTTATATCTGAAGATAAATATCCGAATCTAAGGCAAATCGCCCTTCAACTGACGGCAATGTTTGGGTCAACTTACTTGTGCAAGTCTGCATTTTCTGAAATGAAGAAAATTAAGTCAAAATATCGCAATCGACTAACTGACGATCATATGTCATCATGCTTGCGATTGGCACTCAGTGGTTACGCACCATCTTATGAAAAGTATGCTGAGGACATGCAGTGCCACGCTTCAAGATCCAAAGTCACTCCTTAGTTGAGTTTAACACCATATGTAACTCTTTTGTTTTGTAACAACGAATAAACTCGCAATTTTGAATAACTAGGAGTTTTTTCATTGATATTGTAGAGAAGAACTTAAGTAAACCTAACCCAAATCTTGACTAAGATAATGTAAATTGTGCGGAAAGCTAATATCTATATATGCTACGGTCCCCCCTCCCTAGGTAGGTAGGGTGTATCGTGTATGTACGACAACCCTGCATCACACATACTTGCAGCCTCTCAAGTCGATCGTAAGTAGTCTAAAAATATTGAGGTAGATCGCCAGCAGTTCAAGTTTGAGCACCCCTGGTCTACATAATTTAGATACAGTCGGTCGGGACAGTTCCATATTTGGCAGGAAGCCAGCAATTTCGTATTTTTTGTGTGTGCAGTTTTAAGTTATTTTTCACAGAGGTTTCTAACACGCCCTTTGTTCGCCACGGCGATGTTCAATTCAAGGTGGGTGTTTCAAATAGTGTTATTAAATATTGTGATTGTCTTATTAAATATTGTTTTAATAATTTTTTTTGTCAAATTAGCAATTTTTGCACCAAATTACAACAAACAAAGTCAGTAGTATTTTCACTGTGCTTTCTTCTGTACTCGTCTCGTGCATGATAAACATTTTGATTAGTCCGTTTCTATTTAACCTTTGTTTTGTGTATCAGACTCTCTGAGAACGTAACGTCGGGCTTAAGACTAATTGGCTGTTAATGGCTGTTAACTCGATCAAGCTTGTCACTTCATAAAATTGTGAGGACAGAAGTAGAAGAAAAATCTGTTTGAATATGCATAAAATAGGTGATGGTTGAATTCGATTTTCAGCTAATTATTAATTTATAAGTTAAGGAGCTAATAAAGCGTGTCAAGCACTAATAAATAGGAAAGTTGAGGTATATTATAATATCATCGTTTATAATATTATCTGTCTTGTTACTGTACACAAAAGACTACAAACAGTAAATGGGCATACGCATTCTCAATGCCGAAATGAGTTTCATAACAGCTTTATTAAATTACTAGGATGTCGAGCCTCTCATATTTAGGTCCAGATTTTGTTTTGTTGGGTTTTATATGACTGTTGCATTCAGTATTACGTTTTTGTACTTAGACTGTAATGCTTTTTGATATGCCGGGTTATTTACCTATTAGTATAATTAGAGAGCCTTTGTTATGGTGTTTAACTATGCATTGTGATAGAAATAATCAGATACAATTTTGCGAATGTGTATAACCAGACCGATGTTGTTGTTGATATAAAGATGAAGTAATTTATACTAGATATTTAGTATAAATATAATATACATTTATAAGTTTAAATTACCTCACTATATATATATTGGGGTAATTTATACTTATATATGTATATCTATCTACTTTTCAAATATATACATGTTTTCAAAATATGTCCTTACTATAAACTTTTCTGGTCGCAGCTCTTAGCCCTTTGGACAAAAGCTCTAAAGCTATAAAGCTTAAGAGGTGAAACAAACTTATTATAATAATAAAATAACGTTGAACTTACGGCTGCAGAATATGGCGTCGTGTCCTTTTTATTTATTTGTATTAATATGTCTATTTGCATGGACTTAGTTGTACCTACATGAATATATTTTTTATAATATGATATTTACAGTATGTGTACTAAAATAAATGTACTTACGGTCACGTCTCTGCCTACCCTGGCGTGGAAAAAGACATCATGTCCCTTTTTTCGTGTTTTATCTAATCTAGTAGCTTACACTATATATTACCGTCATTAAGTCCCGAATAATAACTTATACGTGGTCAGACTGAAAGTTTTGAATGATATACAAGTCTGTTTATATTTTTATTGCTTTTCGAAATATTAAAAGCTATTTTTTTTTAATCTGTCTCAAATTTATCCAGATCCGTTCCGCTGTTCTTTTAACTATAACTATATACCTATTATAACTTTCACATTGATAATAGTAGAGAGAAAAATGACAATATTTCTCGAGGAAGCAGCATTTAACAAACTCAGACTCGTAGGATAAAATCGTAATGACTTATGAGGGTACATGTATTCTTATTCTTATTACAAACTCAGCGACTAATAAGTAGTCACCAAAGTGTTATCACAGTGAAGTTAAATTGTCAGGAACAAAGCATTAAACAGGGACCCATACACTTGCGGTTCCCGACGGGCGAGGCTCCTACAATTTTTTTTTTTTATACTATAGGGGGACAGACGAACAGACGGGTCACCTGATGGTAAGTGACACCGCCGTCCATGGACACTTGCAACTCAAGTGCGCTGCCCGCCTTTGAGGGTGATGAGGGATGGGGAATGCAGGGAGTGGAAAGAAGAGAGGAGGGATGAGGAGATGGTAAAAAGGAGAAAGGAGAAGAGGGGAGAGAAAAGGGGGGAGGGGGAATTGGGACTCCGGAAACCTCACTCAATTCGGGGAAATGCAACGCAAGCGTTACTTCACAACCGATTTTCTGTGAGGCCGTGGTATCGCACCGGTCGAGCCGGCCCATTCGTGCCTAAGCATGGTTCTACCACTGATAAAATAATATACGATACGCCATCCAGTGCTTGGGTAAGATTAAAGAAAATAAATAACTTGTTGGTTTGTATTTACCTTTTGAGGTAACCCGACGATCAGATAGGTAGTAAATGTAATTTAGATAGGAAAGTAAATAACTACGGCAATGACAAGAATAATAACGTTTAATATACATATACATTGTACACTCACGTCTCTCACTCACGTCATTCATACGTCTCCGAAGGAGTAGGCAGAGGCATTAATGCCGATAATAATTTAGTAGCATTCACGTAATAGGGGGCAAGTCTATGCCGTCATCCGGGCACTTTTGGGAATTATTTGGGAAAACTTTAAGTATAATAAATTAAATATAAACAAGAAAGGGAGGATAGAAATTGAAAGAAAAGGGTTATTGCTTATAAAGAGGGTCAGGAGCAAGTCAAGGTCGCATACCAGTAACTCTAAGTAATACGTTTAATATATGGATAATAAACTTGTATAAACAACGACGACAGGAGACAAGAATTGGAACATACTCGTTTAAAAATAATAAATAAGAAAAAGATTAAATATTATATGGCTAATGAGCATTACACTCACATACTGCGGCAGCATGTTTGTCGAAGGAAATTATTGTAAATTTGATCTTATATGTTCTGTATAATGTATTTTAAAGGAGGCTTACTATATAGTGACATAGTGTAAAATATTTCGAGATGACCTAAGTATAAAAATAAATACCTAAAAAGATATATTTTTTTAAAGAACTCCCGAATTAGGAATAACACATATGTCCTATAACACTATTTCTTGAACTCTCAAATTTTGTTCCGTGTAGGAATGGAACCCAGTCTCAAGCCAGAAATTAGCACTCAGGGTCACTAACCACTAGACCAACAGGGCAATAGTGTTTCGCCTAAATACAAAACCCTTATAAAACTAAACTACTAATTTTTATTGCACTCAATGCAAATGCAATAGAATGTAATTAAGTAGGGTACTTTCAACGCCATGAATATCATTAAAATGAATAATTTATATTATTAATATGTGTATTTGTAAATTTAATTCTGTTTTGAGACCCTCGTTATATACTAGCGGGCGACACGTGCATAGTTGAGTATTCTCGTCTAGTACGTGGTACTTACTGTTCTGTATACACTATAATACGTGTACAAATGCGGTCAAATACAATCCAAACAATAATGACACGTAAACGTATCAATAATTAAGTTTGTTAGGTATTTAATATGCTCTTCGAATTGTCTATTACATTCTTCCTACCCTTGTCCAAACAAAAGCACCTTACCTTATGCCGTTGATGTTCGTCTATCAGGCGTGTGTCTTGAGCACTATTTTATAAAAGAGTACAAGGCACACGAGACGCAAATAATTGTTCCTTTTCTTAATATGCATCCTATCTTGAAAATATATACATGTGTCACGACATAAATAAAATATTGTAAAAACTGAAAATGCCGAATATGTATTTATACTGGGTTATTCATATGATTTCTTAAAAAGATGCATAACCGCTGCATCTTTACCATTTTGATATTATCAAATAAAGAAGTTCTGTTAAATATTTTTTTGTTCATTTATCAAATTTAGATGTTATTCTCAAAGCACGCTGTTTAAGTAAATGAAATACAATGTATTATTGTAAATTTTTCGAAGAGGAAACATACTTAAATGTTATTTATTCATTTCTACTTAAAGGCATCGTGAGCTCAGAAAAACGAATATCTAACAACGGTATAATTGGAAATGCGCAATACCGCGAGGTGAGCTTTTACTTCCATTCGGAATAAATAGAGAATGCAATAATTGCAATCCTATATATTTTTCAGTACCTTCAATATTGTATATGTAATCTGATTGAAAAAAAAAACCGTTAGTAACTATTATTAACATATTGTTATTTTTTCATTTGTGTAATTTTTAAAGCAATAAATGATTTCAACCATGGCTGATGGTATGCATGATTTTAGTACGATAGGACTGAAATACACAATGCTTATATTTATAAAGTGCTTTAAAATAAATAACATCACCTCATATATACGTATTAATATCGATATCAAATATCTAAACAAGTAATAAAAATAAATTAGTACGATACTGTTGAATTGCCACGATCGTTGCGATAGGTATATCCTTATTTATATATTTATACACCTCTATATCCTCGGACAGTATCTTATAAATGGAAATTGTCTCACACTGTCCCTCGGGCCACGGTTACGATGCCTTTTAGACGATACAAGCCTAAAGTAGGTAAACGTTCAAAAGAAAAAAGTTTAGTGTAGCAGTTGTGGCATTAGGTAGGTTATAGTCGACCTGTAAGTTTGGTAGAGTTTTTTCCTATTTTATACACTAACTCGAGACATTTTATTGCAAAATTTAATTACATTTATTAAAATACTTAGACTCTCCAATCCAACTGAATAAGCAATATACCTTTCATTCCCTTTTTATCCTCCGTTTCCTGTCAATATAGTCAAAATATTCCCATCTATCCCCAAAAGTGTCCGAATGACGGCAATAGGCTGTGTAGCAATTGATATTGCAAAAATTTTCTTATTGCATTGAAGTAGGAAGAGATTTGACCAATGGCATTTTCGTGATATAGTTGCGTTATGCTATGTACGTACTACCTAATATCCGGGAACTCAATTAGGCCACTTCTTATTATCATATTATTTCTACTATTATGACTTATTCTGAAATAATAATATCTTTCACAAGCTCATAAAACCAACTAATTTAAATTCAAGTTAGCTTTTCATTTATAATAGATACATGTTGCGTGCGTATGTTTTCAATAATTAAATTTTGCATGCCACGATATGACAAATGTGCTGAAACAAACCGACCATTATATATTTTGTATTCACAGCTTAGCAAATACATAATTTAAGGAATTAAATCTTGTCTAAATCGAACTGAACTGAATCCTTCAACCGCCTTGCGCTATCTTCATTACACGTTTCCAATTCGTTTAAAACCATAATTGTAAAATAAGAAGCACTGTACTGTAGAAGAACTATAGTTATAACTTGTCGTAAATACCTAAGAAAGTGTAATTTTATACTTTTTAAAAGAAATTTTGTGCAGTCCAGCCAGCAGTAGTAATTACCCTCACTAATTGGCCATTAACAATGCCTGTAGCCTACAAAATGTATGATTTATTTTAAATGCTTCTATATTAAATTGACTTAACAATTCACCACTTGTCTGGTTGTTTTAAAAGCAGTGGAGTTATCAAATAAAAAGTCTTTTAATCTGAGTTATGAAACTTCAAATTAAAATTGAATACAATTGAACAAAGCCTTTAACAAACTTGCAAACACTATTTTGAACTAAGTTGATACCTAGTTTTAGCAATATCTACTTAACTTTCACTCAATGTTAAGTAGAGGTGTTCGATTAGTAGAAATTTATTATTTCATGTAAATCTTGGATTAAAAAGACGTAATCGTTTCGTTATATATTTCTAACATGGAGCGTTATGTATATGTATGTTTAGAATAATGCGGAATATCTGTGGATATTTTATAATTTTTAGGCCTTGAGTCTGAGTTGTCAATAGACTATCTGTTGAGTTTTGACAGTTGTATTATTCATGTTATCAAACGTATTATGGAATGTAATAATATTAAATTATTGTTTAGAAGCATTCTCAAGTTTTTAGGCTTTAAGGATTAGGTTATATTGTTGGGACGTAGGTTTTCATAAACTAAATCTCAAACTTACAAGTTTCTAAATCTGAAGAGCTTTTTAGTTTCACATCTTGAAACGGATTAAAAAAAAAATCTTTTACACATACATACAATGGTGTCTGTATCACCAAAGGGATAGGCAGATTCTAATGACAACGGCTACTCTTTGCTATCCAAAATCTAGACATTCTTACGTAATAGGGGGCAAGCCTATTGTCGTCACCGGGCACACTGTGCATATACTGTCGGATAGATAACAATCTGGATATATATAACTTACTAACACATGCCCATATATTCTCATAGTAAATAAGTAAACACTTTCCCTTCTAACCCTTCACACCAAACGAGAAGGAGGAGGTCTGCTTCTTTAGGCCTCAAATATCTTAACAAAAGTACTCGAATAATAGGCGAAGGCAAAATTTTAATGAATGTAAAAACATAATGAAACCTTCGGACCCAATCTTGAGGAAGGACCCAATCTTAAGTTTAGTCACTAGCAAAAGAAATTAAGAGCGGAGAATCGTTAACGACGTTTAATGCTTCGTTTTAATTTCCATTGTTAAATTTAATAGCAGTTACTCGGCCTTATCTTCATCGCTTACACAGGACTATAATAATAAGATTTCTAACACAGAATAACTCGCTTACCTACCGGAAGAGAGACAGCAACCGTGTTACTTAAAACAATTTAGATTCATGTGTTATATAATGGTATTATATATTTATGTGCCTATATAAGTTTCGTGAATTTCTTTGCTAATACTTTTTAATGCACCTACTTCAGTCGGTTCTACATCACCCTATGGTAAACTGGCCGAGAAGTCCTGTGTGCATTTTATGCATTAAGTTTTAAATGAAATAAATAAATAAGTACCACAAATATAGCATACCTCCTACATTTGTGGTACTTATTATGTTAGGTTTTGCTACCGTTACAATAGTAAACAATAGACAATAGGCCATCACATCACCATCGTCATCATTCTACATAATGTAACAAAAATTTTAAGGAGTAGTGATAATATGGTCGATGCTCGTCATCGACTACTACTACTCAATACATAATACATCATACAGTGCCCAGATGACGTCAATAGGCTTGACCAATATCACGCAAGTGGGCATTAAGGACGCCGCTGTCTACCATCCCATGGGGGATATAGGCGTGATTGTATGTACGTGTATGTATAGGCCTTACATTAATTATTTTTTTTAATCTCATCTCTGATAGTGTAGTGCAATATGTTAATAGTATAAAATACCTAACGTAATACACTATATCATATCTTAATCCATTATATAATACATATACAATACCTGAATCCATAAAACAAAAACGTTTTTGTGAATGTAAATGTTAAATGACAGTTTAAGAAAGGTTGTATAAGAAAAAAGTACTTATACAACCAAACATATATTTCCACAACACTGTGTAATAAACAAATAATATAAAAATATTAAATAATATAATAATCTCCCACACGAAAAAAAAAATGTTCTTTTAATTGGAATTCCAGATATGTATCTACTACCACTGCGGAGGCTGTTCAGAGGATACAGCCCTACACACACTGGTGGCCTGTCCAGTGTGGAGTCAACAACGCCACGTCCTCGAGACAGCTATAGGTGTGGGAAGCCTCTCGCTAGAGACCATGTTGCTAGCCATGGTACAAAGTGACAGCGCGTGGGATTCCGCCGCCTCATATTGCGAGCATCTAGCACTCTCCCGTCCCGCAGAGGACGCTCCAGGCGCCGTAGAGACGATCTACGGCCTCCATGATCGCAGGCCTGAAGAAGACGAACCGTGGCGTGACGCGATCTGCGCGCGCCCTTCGAGCTCGGATTGGGAAGGAAATTCCTAATATGTTTCGAGACCACCTGTTTTATATACAGGTGGTCACGTCTGTCGGGGGTCGAGGGACATCCTTTCTAGGTTATACCTTAACCCCCGACTACAGACATGTCGGAACACCGTGTGGTTTTAGTCGGTTCGATTCCGACATAGCCACTACATCGAGTTTTACTCGATGAGGTGGTACCCGGGGGGTTTCCACACGCTAAAAAAAAAAAAAAAAAAAAAAGATATGTATCTACTGTTACAGAACTGCATAGCCTTTTATAATGATTAGCTATATAATATGCATTATGAAAAAGTATTTAGCGAAATTGCCTCTTGTTAATTTCAGATCACTTTTATATTTCCATTTATTTGTTATGCAGCACATTACTTAAATGAGCTTTTAAACCCGTTGTGCTATCGGTGGAGATTTAAACAGATTATTTTTCAATCTTAGATAAAATACAGGGTCTTGTCTCTAAGTACCTATTTAAAAACATTATTGAAGGTTTATTGAATCTGAAACATTTTCAGTATACAATATTTATATCTTTTAAATTTTAAATTTTAAATACGGATAGCATAAGAAGGCAATTGACTTTATTTTAAAAAGAGAATAGTCTTTTTTAACTCCCAATGCAAAAACTTTGACCTGTGTATGTGGGTATCTGAGTGTCTGTTTGTGGAGAATTAACCGATTTTAACTTATTTATTAATAAGAAAGGTAACGTGATCCATTCGATCAATCGCGGTCCCGATAGCTGAGATATTTTACTGGAGGCCCAACTTTCTCAATCCTCTTTCCCCACTCTCCCCCCCCTCCCTCCGTATAAATCAAACTACCTTCAAAGGCGCACATCGTACTTATGACTTTTGAGTTGCAGGTGTTCATGTGCCTGTGGTTGTCACTAACCATCAGGTCTGCCCCCCTACGTAATATAGTATTTCCAGCTCAATTATTTTGATAGATGTTAGAACTTTGAGAATGTTCGGGCTATAAACGTGAGTTACAGAAACTTATTCTGATCATAAAGTGCTGTGGAGTCCTTTTGTGTTGTCCTGTTGTTGTGGGATTTTGAGAGAAATCGATATCTTTGATATCTGCCTGTATGACCATATTTCTGAAACATTCATTTAAGTTCTTCCTTTAAATTTAATAGTACCTGGATGACTGAGCTTTGCTCGGTATTTTTTTTTTGGTAAATCGTGTAAAAGAACGAAAAAAAAAGTAAAATAAAATAATCATCCGGACTCGAACCAGGCTAATCTGGTTACGGGACGCCCTATTTCCCACCTGACCTATTATAACCTTGTAGATGGTGGCGAAATTTACCTTCGTATTCTAATGGTATTGTTATTGATATGATATTGCAGTTTTAGAATTTCCTGAAAACACGGATAAAACGACGTTTTCTAAAAATGAAACCTAGCTAGATCGATTCATCGGCCCCGAAATCCCCTCCATACAAAATTTCATGAATATCGTTGGAGCCGTTTAAGAGATTCTATTATTCTTGTTTCTTCTTCTTTTTTCTTTGTAAAAAATGATATGTTATATTTTAGGTTTAAATTTTATATGTTTTTTATTTCTTTAAGATAATTCCTATACTTGGACTTTTTCTTGTCACTGGGAACTTTACAAGCATACAAACAACGGACACAAAGAACGCTTAGCCTCGGAACAACTATTTGTGGATCACTAAAATTTTAGTCCCTTACGGGAATCGAACCCTTGACCTCCGGCTCGGCAGCAAGCCAGTCAGCTGTAATATTGTGTGATATTTATATTTTCCTTTTATTGTACTTTAATTTATTGTTCTTGGTAACCATAAATTGACATACATATATATATATAATACAAGCTCCAAACCAGACTTTTTATGAACATACTTATATATTTCTTGATATATAAATATATACTTACACACGTTATATTTAAAAATCCACGCAGACAGAATTCATCAGATCATGGTCATCAAATAATTACTCGTATTTCTCCTCGATTGGGTTTTGGATTCCCAAAAATCGAACCATGACCTCTGGCTTAACAGTCAATATCACTATCCACTAGTCCAAGAGGATAAAATTAAATGTCTAATAACATAAATATGTAAAGTTACTGTTCGTTAATGATTTGATTTGTATTTTCAGAAATGCCGGCTTTTTCCGTCTTCCTTAGTCTTTTCCAGATAAAATATTTCTCAGTTAGGCCAAAAATGTATTTGGTGTGCTTTTGTGTCATTATGACAACGTTAATTGGTATTACAAACTAACATTGATAGTGATAGATTTCGATTCAATCAAAATGTACATTTTTATGAACCTGCTTTAAGATGTTCTGAAGGGTCTATTATTAGTGCGAAAATTTGGATTATTACACACTGCGCACCTCAATTTGAGAGCACTTCCTTAAGTGCATCAGCCCAGTATCGGAATACTTTGGATGTTTCCTTCTGAGGGTATTCCGGGTCCCTAGCAATAGACGCTCTCATGACGGAACACCGTCTGGTTTTAGTCGGTTCGAGTCCGACATACCACCTCACCATCAGCTCTGGTGAGGTGATGACCCGTGGGAACCCCCACGGGTCATCACCATCATCATCATCCACACGAAAATAAAAAGAAAAAACATTATCGGAATCCTTGGCGTCGATATATCAAGCGAAGTCCAGTTTCGCGGTCACTTAGAGAGTAAGGCCATATTAGCCTCGAAGAAGCTTGGTGTGCTAAACAGATCAAGACAGTATTTTACTCCGCCCCACCGCCTGCAACTTTATAAGGAGCAGGTTCGGACGCACATGGAATACTGTTCTCATCTTTACGCAGGTGCACCCCAGTACCAGCTTCTCCCTCTTGACCGCATTCAACAGAGAGCGACTCGCATCATCGACTGCCAAGATATTTCTGATCGGCTTGGCACCTTGGCGTTGCGTAGAGATGTAGCTTCACTCTGCATCCTCTATCGCTTGTATCATGGGGAGTGTTCAGAGGAATTGTTCGGACTTATACCGTCTGCAGGTTTCCGCTATCGTCCTAAGTGACAAACTATCCATCCCCACCCCCTGGACGATTGCACTCCACCACTGTGCGCTTCTCCAGAAGCTTTTTGCCTCGCACAACCAGCCTATGGAACAAATTGTCGCCTGCCGTATTTCCGAACCGATACGACCTTCCAACCTTCAAGAAAAGAGCGTACTCCTACCTAAAAGGCGGTAACGCACTTGTGCCTCTTGAGTTGCGGGTGTCCTGGGCGGCGGTAGTCACTTACCATCAGGTGACCCGTCTGCTCGTTTGCCCCCTATCGCATAAAAAAAAAGTCAAACTGTATTTCATTTTGTCTATATTTTAACATCTGGATGAATTTTCAAACATATGTAGTTAGTCTGAATTACCACATAGGCTCACAATTTCAAATTTTTTTTTGAATACCTGTCATTGAAACAGACAGACGCGTAAAAACTTTAAATGAAACAGTCCTCATATCAGCGTCAGGGTTATAAAAAATATCGAGTGTTTACTGATTCTTGTTCTTAATGTTTATACATATGTATAATTCAAAGTAATGTTAAGTTTGTTATCATATGAATTTGTGCGAAAACCAAGTAATGTTAGCTTTACTATAGACGAAACAGAAAGATAATATCACCATTCGTCGAAATCTAAATCATGATTATTAAAAATACATTTAACATTTTATAAGTAAATTATAAAACAAAATAAGCGTTCAGTATTTTAATTGTAGTGTTTTATTATCTGAGTTATGTCTTGAACTGAATATCTGTAATGGAAAGAGGAGAAAGGAGATGAGGAGAGAGAAAAGGGGTGAGGGGGAATTGGGCCTCCGGAAACCTCACTCAATTCGGGAAATGCAACGCAAGCATTACTTCACAACCAATTTTCTATGAGGCTGAGGTATAGCACCGGTCTAGCCGACCCATTCGTGCCTAAGCATGGCTTGTTGTTGTTGTTGGCTTGTTGTTGTTGACTTGTTGTTGTTGCAGTGTCTTTCAGTGAGCTCGAGTGGCACCTAAATGTCGAGTTTTTTGGTGTATCCAGACTGTTTCAAATGGGTCAAAACTGTTTTGTGGTCAATCAAATATGGCACCGACTTCATCCGTATGAGGGCGAGCAGAGCGAGCTGTATCTTTGACATCAAAATTCCTGGACTGAAAAAACGTGAACCAACTTGACAGAAAAAACATTTGAAAAATGGCGGGAAAGTGCTTTTCACTTTTCTTTTTTTAATGATCTATATTCATTGATTTTAAAACGGTCTATATACAAACAGTGCAATCAAAGAGATTTTCTTAAATTTTATACATAACACGAAATACGAAGAGACTTTTTCCCCGACCTATTATTATTAAATAAAGTTAGGGTTTAGTGATAATGCGGCCTGCGCATGACGAATTGTTTTAAGAATTCGTGGTGCTTTCCGTGTGTACTTCTCAGAGGACTATGGCTGAGGGTCGCACCAGGTGACCAAGCTGAGGAACATCGGGTTGGTTTTTAGTCGATAAAATACCGACAGACCTCTTCACTTTAACATATCAGTTCAAATAAGAAAAACACGATTAATATAAGTTTGATGAATTACTTACTATGCGTTTCATATAAGAAGATAAAAGTGAAACCTCCACGTTGCTTCGTATAGTTAGCATGCGACTTCACATGGAAACTGTCACAAAATATTTTCTTTATACTGATACGTACGGTTAAAAAATACGAAGGAATTAAGTATAGTAAATTGTAATAATAATTTTAAATCTTAAATCTGTAACATTAAGTATAATAATTTGTTGTATAGTGAAAGTTTTTCATTTGGTGCTTGTTTTGAGAAATCTTAAGGTTGACGATAACTTGATACTCATATTACTTTCTATCTTCTGTTGTTTGAAAATTATATAAAATGGAAACGGTTATCGTTATATAGTTAGATAGCTTTTGCCCGCTGCTTCGTATAGGGGTAGAATTAAGAATCAAGTATCTATATTTTTATTCATGCAGAGACACGGTAAAATGAAGCCTATATTGTAGGATAAACCTCTAGAAATACATCTGTGACTATTAAACTGCAATCAATCTATACAGTAGAACCTACAGCCAGATGGACAGAAACTCTAAAATCTTTTTCTGTTGCTCTACTAAAGACCCCCGTACAAATTTTTGTTTAATATAGATAATGTACAGTCATCGGCCTGTTACTGTTAAAATTACAGATAACCGGCTATTGACTATAAATAACCTACTAAAAACAAATGATGGAAACAATTTTTTTGTGGAAAAGATTATTCCTGTGTTGTGGAGACACCCAGACAAGGAACAACTATTCGTAGAACACATTAATTTTTGTCACCTCCGGCTCAGCAGTCAGCGTCACTAACTACAAGACCAACAAGCCAGTCAAAATTCTATTAACTAACATGAACAGTGTTTTTTGTTATTTTAGAAATTATCTGCAAGAAAGAGAAATGAAAATAGGGGAAATAATATACAGGGGAGGTGAGTCCTTAATTATATTTCTATTCGGCTGTATGCCAGAGCTTGGCCAAGCAGAGGTTAACACTAAGAAGATTACTTACGGAATAAATCACGTTTAGTCATAATACCTATTTATTTAAGTATGTTGTAGTAATTTTAATAATAGCAGTAACCGCTTTAATAACTAATAAATATATTAAATAAAAAAGTGAAATTACTGTTATATTACCTTTCGTTACTCTAGAACTAAATGAAGCCAGGAAATCTTTTTAAGCACGCAATAGCCAATTCCCATGCGATCAAGTGATTAATTATTCAAGAATACTTCAATACTGTACGTGAAACAGCAAGGCATAATAAGTGTTTCTGTCGGTCGTTATTCTGTACTAAATTAATATGGGCGTTCATGAACTTTCAGCTCATCCACCATTTTAAAATTCAACAGAATATGCTGCCGCTGCTATATTATGAATGAAATGAGCGGATTCTCTCTACGTATTTCCAGGGCAAATGAAAAAATAATGTGATGAGATTAGATATTAAATTCTGGAATAATGATTATCTCACTAATATAATTTGAATACCTGAATTTTTTGACCGTGTATGTTTGTAGCATATTTTTGGTCATATTTGGCCTATCTACAGATTGTACATATATATATACAATAGTCTTAATTAATGAAGAGTAAAATGTACTAGAATTATTTGTTCACAGATAGATCGTGCTTCAGCAACTCACGTATACTTTATTTAGTGATGCCGTACAATTTAAATAAGTTTGGGTGAAGTGGAAGTAACAAAAACACAAAACATGCACTTTTTTACTAAACATAAAGTGCATGGTGTATAATATATAGTTATGTTTGGCCCTCGACAATTCCCGAACGAAAAACTCGAGATGCAAGCACTCAGAGGCAAAGACTAGGGTTGTAACTGCAATTTTGCAATGAGCAAGGTATGTAAAATGTTTTTAAAACTAAGGAGATGCTTATTTCGTCACAAATATGGACATTTGAAAACACCGAATCAATTAATTTTAAGAAGTAAATTGCCACCACAATTGCCGCTCTATCAGTCCTATCAGAGGTTTATGTTTACATTTTATTTATTTTTACAAGGACAAATCCCGCACTAAGATTGATTCCTATATCGCGGGGGACTAAACAAACATTCAAATAATGGACACAAAGAACACCCAGACTCGGAGAGTAGGGACCGAACCCACAACATTACTAAGTAGGTTCATATTTTGTAATGTATTGTATAATCTCAACAACTCTCAACTTCTAATATAAGTCTGGCAGTCGAAACGTGTGCATATTGAGTTATTAGCACGTCGGCAACTATATCGTGTGTTTGAATATCTGAACTTCAATTTTGGAAGCAAACTCCAAACAAACATCATATATACAGAATGCGTCTACGAATATATAATATAATTGTGTACTCTATTCAGTACACGGAGAAGTTATTTTAGGAAGTTAGGTATACCTAGTAATATTGCTGGGCTTTTAGCACACATGTTTTGGTGATCACCGACATTGAACAAGATATGACCGACACCGATATGTTCCTTCGATCATATCTGTCTCATCGCGAAGCAAGAGACCCTGACGATAATCCTAATGCTTCTACAAAGTCAAAGTCTAACGAAACAAAGGTTACTATTAAAAAATTATGATCGTTAGAAGTTACTTAAGTGAGAACTTACCTTTACTAGTATTAGTACTAGTTTCCTACGCAATAAGTAGAGTCAGCAAAAGCCCTAAAATATACGTTAACTTTCCTCAATCCTAATTAATAACTATGCGTAAGCTAACAACGCTATCTTTTAACAAGATGAATTAGCTATTAATAATTAACATTATAAGGTCGAGATCAAAAGGCACAAGTAAATAATAGTACTAACTAATAACAGTAAGGACTGAAGGCTGGTAATAACATGTATAAGAAGTATTTCTCAAATCAAAAACTACAATTTTGAACAATATGATATAATAGATTGAATGATGTGAAAACTAACGTTTAAGACCAAGATTTCAAATATCCAAAAACTATTTATGGTGAGAGATTGTGAAAGTATGGTTTTTTTTTTACTTTCTATAAAATCAAAGCTAGATTGTTTTATTATCTAAACATAGTAAGTTAACGCTGTTCGATTCGATCGATCGATATCTGTTTCATTTATGACCATTACTTTTGAAACTACTACTACTACTACTAAATAAGAGCACTGACGAGCCTTACTTATTGAAATTATTATGATGTTGACATGTTTAGAAAATAATTGCTTTAGGACTAAGTGATATATAAGTTTATATTAGGAGTCCCTTGGCACAAAGAAAACATTGGACTCACTTCAACATTTTTTTTAAAAGAAACATGATATTTTTAAACTTCACCCGGCATGTATTTTGAACAAGCTATATTTACTTGTGCTTCTTTAATCAACTTATTCTGTTCAGATAACTGACACGAGTTTCTGCATTTGAACATCACCGTTACATTTGTAGAGAGCCTTGTTCATTAGTAAACGGTGGCACACTCATTAAATACTGCTAGCATTGTACTGATCCAGATTACTTCGTTTATCTACTGTTCATACTACAGCATTTTGTAGCAGCAGCAGCAATGTTTATAGTGTGTGAGTACCTTTGTGAGTTTCTTTATTCAACCATAATTACATCTCAACAAGTGTCTTAACAGATTTGTATGTATTTAGTTTAATGTTAAAATAAGGAAGAAGAAATAATAGTAATAATTAACTTCACGGATAGTTGTTTTTAAATCAAAAATTTGATCATGCCATCCATTAATATTTACGTCTTCAGTGGAGATGATAATGGAGAAACGCGGAAGACCCTCCCATGGCTTAGCTTGGACCAAAGAATATGTGGTATCAGGTGAACAGTCGGGTATGTTGCGCATATTCGCATTATTTAATTTTTAAGCACTGATTACACACAGATTGTTACAGAAAGGTGTGATCTCATTTTAGGGTCGTATTTTCAGCAGTGCTACAACGAAATCGTGATTTTCTACTTAGAAGTTTTATAAACTGACAACTGTACCTTAAAATTATCGACAAAGCCTATATTTCTGAAAAGAGGTTTAATAGGCAGATTTTTTTATTTTATAAAAAATATACCCATAAAAATAAAAATCAAAACCTTTGAAGTTGAAAAGTAAACTCATTATCTTTCTCAATCAGAAGATCTTCATGGACGCTAATGAGGAAGGTCTATGTCCAACTGTGAATATCCTGAATAGTATAACGTTGATGATGATAATGTGGTTCAAATGAAGTAAAAAATACATGTTTTTTTAATATAAATATATTTTATATTTTTCAACTACAACAAAACTTTCCGTAGCCCCCGGTAAAAGTGTACGAAAAATATTTCGCAAACCAAGTGCAATAAATATATCTTTAGGCATAAAGTTGAATGTGTAGTCTGTGGGACTACACGTTTTACAACTTCTACATATGCTAACATGCTGGCTGGGTTGGTTGCAACAAAATTTTACAACAAATGTCGAACAAACACATTGCGACTTAACTAACAAAACAGTGCTAGGTCAACACAAATAGCGTTAAAACTTAAAAGGCTGGCGCATGCTCCATAATCGTGGGGTACGACTGGGCCCTTCGAGATGACTTCCCCCCTGGGCTGGGCGTAATCTGTTACGCCGATGACACTCTGGTCACAGCCCGGGGGTCGAACTTTCAAGAGGCTGCACGCTGGGCCACCAGAGGAGCCTCACTGGTGGTCGGGCGCATCGAGGCGCTAGGGTTGCGTGTGGCTTTGGATAAGACGGAGGCCCTTTTATTCCATGGGTTCCCGTCGAGGTCCACCCCCTTGCGCCTCCATAATGGTGAACTCGATCCTTGTACCGGTTCAGGCCCACATACGATATCTGGGCCTGATCCTCGACGGAAGATGGCGCTTCGACGAGCACTTTCTGCAGCTGGCTCCTAGGTTGGTCGGCACTGCGTCCGCCCTTGGGCGACTTTTGCCCAACTTGGGTGGACCCAGCGTCGCAACAAGACAGCTGTACACGGGGGTTGTCCAGTCAATGGCACTATACGGTGCACCGGTGTGGGCAGAAGCTCTGACCGCCCAGAATAGGGCACGCCTTTGGCGCCCTCAGAGGGTCATGGCGGTTAGAGCAATACGCGGTTACCGCACCATGTCGACGGAGGCGGCGTGCGCGTTGGCCGGAACTCCCCCGTGGGACTTATAGGCGGAAGTGCTCGCCGAAAGACTTTGGCCCCCGCCCGAAGAGGTACGCGAGTGGCGTGAGGCCGCTCGCCGAGCTACTATGGCTCGTTGGTCGTCCCGGCTGGAGGCTCCATGCGCTGGCTTTGCCACTGTGGAGGCGCTCCAGCCGGTCATCGTCGAGTGGGCAGGGCGGCAGCACGGAACCCTTTCCTTCCAACTGACGCAGCATCTTTCCGGGCACGGCTGCTTCGGAAAGTACCTGCACTCGGTCGCTAGGAGGGAATGGAGTCCCGTCTGCCACCACTGCGACTGCAGTGAGGACTCGGCACAGCATACGTTCGCGGATTGCCCGGCGTGGGCGGCGCAGTGTCGGGTCCTCACTGCAGTAATTGGAGAGGATCTGTCGCTACCGGCCGTCAAACGCTCCATGGCCGGTAGTGACAGGAATTTTACCGCGGTCGCAACCTTCTGCGAGGAGGTCATCTCGCAGGAGGCGGCGGAGCGGGCCCGGGACGATAACCTCCACTCGGACTCAATTCGCCGCCGGCGAGCCGGACGGCGGAGGCGCGCTTACCAGCGCCTCATGCCGCCCTGAGTATGGCCGCGGGTGGTCGGGACGGGTTTTCCCTCCACCCGCTATAGTGGCCAACCGCGAGGAGGCGACGTCCTGGTGTGCCTGGACGATGCCTAGTTGAGAGTTACCAGAAGGTGGTGCCCGCGCTTATGCGGGCAAAGCGCTAGGAGGGGTCCGGATGTCTTACTAAAGCTGTTCCCGGATTCCTCCTATTTTAAGCACAGCATGGCACACCGTGTGGTTTTTGTCGGTCCGATTCCGACACACCGTTCCACCGAAAACCCCGGTGGGATGACGGCCCGAGGGGGTTTCCACACGTTAAAAAAAAAAAAATGCTCCATAATCGTGAACGAGTGCCGTTGATCGGGGCTGGTCATCTCCGGACTGATATTACTTAGAATAGTAATTACCATAGACGTTACGTTAGCATGATGCATTGCGTTGTCTTCACATATCTTATTTTATTTTATGTTCACTAATGAACTGTTACAAAAAACTTATGTAAAATCTTTAAAAAAAAAGTGTCCTTGGATTTCCTTGCTTGTTCTTCTCCAAATGATCTACGTATTGTTTATAGAAGTAAACGATTTTGAATTTTATTACAAAGTCTCTCAGTGAGAAGACAAAATTAATCCCTACTTAGTCAGCTGGGCCGTGGCAAGGATTATTGTGTTGGTCGAACAAATAGTGGGTTATTTAAACAAGATGTCTTATTTGTCGTTGTGTTAAACGTTTTAGATAGATAGAAAGTATCAATATTTATGCTATATTTACAGCAAATGCCTATCCGTCGTCCTAGCAGAGCAGGCCCGAGATGGTGGCGCGACGTGTTCCGCGCGCGCTTCTTTAAAACAGAGCTTTAAACTATAGCGGGGTCGCTTCTACCAGGCGGCCAAGTCTGTCGGGGTTCACAGGGATTTCGTTTCTAGGGTACACCTGAGACCCCGGGCAGAAGACTCCATGTTGGAACACTGTGTGGTTTTAGTCGGTTCGAGTCCGACATACCATCTTGCCGTAAGGCCCCGGTGAGGTGATGATCCGTGGAGGTTACCACACAAAAAAAAAAAAAGCAATTGCCTGACAGCAAAGAAGCCGTAAGCTCTGTCTTGATAAACTTGTGCTACCGTTTCGTTTCAAGGTTGTCACTTTCAGATTTGGCTTTTATTATTACTTACTCCTTTAAATATTATTTAGTCAGATCTGTAAATTGAGTTTAAATGTTGTTTTTTTAAGTAATAAGTTGCGATTGGATTCTATTACTTATGTAGGATTTTAAACGTAAAGCACTTTTCTTTTAAAGTCATGCTCATTCGAAGTATAGGCCTTGAAAGTTTCTGCTCTAAAAATTATATAGATTTACAAACAGATTTTGCACTAACATAAATTAAACAAAATATGTGTGTAATGTTTTTCAATTTTGTTTGATAATTCTGTTCTTTATTCACTAAGTGGGTTCTGGGTAACAGTAGTCACCAAATGTTTTAAGCGATTTTTGTTTGTACTGTTATGTAATCTATACAAGAGTGAACTAAAATTACGTTTAATTAAATAGCATAGTATCATTATGTCGCGGCAATAACACATCATTATACGCCACGGTAGTATGATACGTTATGATGTTAATTATTATATAACGGGTGTGTTCATATAACTTTTTTCTTGCGTCCCCCGATGATTCTAGTTTGAAGAATTTGTTCAACCAACTTTTCTATATTATTTCTTGTATGCTTCAGTTTATGTTTTCATTGATGGAGTATAATTTACTGGAAGCACGCAGTTGTTTCTGTTCTAGTGGCCTCTCTTGACACAGGAAGTATAGGGCATACGAGTACGCAACTTTCCTTGCGCCTTTTTTAATAAACTGCCGGTGTTCTTTCTTTCCAGTGTTAAAACGACGAAAAAAAAAAGGTTAGCCAATCCTCTTACAATGTACATTTACAATATATGTGTTACATAGAATTTAAATAAATTTCATTTATAAAGATAATATTATACTTAATAATTAGAATAAAATTTACAATAAAAATATTATTTTATTGTAATGTGTGCAAGTGCAAGTGCAAGTGTGCAAGTGCAAGTGTGTTGAATATTACATTTCACGTTAATTTAAAATACAGATTAGAGTCCATTAAACCTAAAAGAAAATCACCCTAATGTGATTATATCATTTTAATTTAAATGGATAAATTCATCAATCAATTATTAATTCAAATATATTAATAATTTGATTGACTTAGTTTTAATTACACATGACATAACATGCGTAAGCTTACTTGATTTTGTTAGTCGATGTAGTACTGTAGCAAGCTTATGTATCTGTCGCGTCTGGTAGTTATGTCGATCTCGTCGCTTTTAATAGTGTTCTAGATCTAGATAATACCATGTGTACAAAGCGATTTGAAATATAACAATGCTTGGTATAGTAAGTATGCCGAGATTTACAAAGTGTGATCTGGCAGATGTCCGACGTGTGACGACGTTTTTGGTATTGCCCGTCCTTTGTAGTCTTATAAGAAACATATTTTTTTATTTGTTAATAGGGATTAATATAGACTATATAATATCATGCTGCGGTACTTAGGACAGAAGAAAAAAGCAGATGAAACTGTTTGGGACCGACTAGTAATGAAAAAAATATTGCTACCGTTAATCCTCAGAATATGCTTAATAGTAATTAGACGGCGCATAATTAACTTTAATTAACAATTTGGAAAGCGTATATGTTTTTCTGTAAAACCAATAATAAAGACCCACCTCCGTACTGTCGATTATTGAATCAATAAACGTTACATTAATTTGATTGAAAATGAATATTGGAATTCCAAATTCAAGCGTACTAAAAAGTTACGAGGAAGTAATTATAATGAGCTGTTTTGTGTTGGACGTCAAGGATGGCCTACCGCTCTCTAACATTTTAAACTCAAAACAAAACGCATGACACGAGAATGTAAGCCGAATTTAAAATTGAGAGGCAACTTTGTTTTCATCATTTAATATCAATGTTTTGATTTATAGAAAATACTAATATAATAACTATTAAGTTGCATGTACATGGTAACGTACTATGTGAGTTAATAATTATTAAAATTATTTTTTTCATTGCATATTTTATTACAGAGATACATTATTCACACATACACTCACAACTGCATCTCCGAAAGGGTAGGCAGAGGCTAAAATAACACCCGCATTTTGGCGATTATAATTTGGTCCCATTTACTATATACTATATACGCCGAAAGCAGGAATGTTACCAAGCATGGGCTAATGCAGCGACAGCACGGGATGTAAAGACCAGCACATTAAAGAAGCAATTTAACTTTGCCTCCAGGTCCCTCAAAAGAGTAATTGCTGGGGCAAAGTCGGCTCACATCGGCAGAATTGGCGAGAGACTAGTTAGTCTCCCCTCCGGAACTCGTGCATTCTGGTCTCTTGCCAAAGCTGTCCAGGGGAACTTTTGTAAGCCATCCCTTCCACCTCTGCGCATAGGAGATAATTCGTTGGCCCACGACGCTAAAGAAAAAGCCGATCTTCTGGGCAAACTCTTTGCGTCCAACTCGACCCTGGACGACGGGGGAAACGCACCGCCGACCATACCGCAGTGCGAGACCCGCATGCCGGAAGTCCGGTTTACACAAAGGGCAGTGCGTAAAGCGCTTCTTTCCCTCGACGTTCATAAGTCGAGTGGGCCCGA
Organism: Tyria jacobaeae; assembly: GCA_947561695.1. Lineage (NCBI taxonomy): Eukaryota > Metazoa > Arthropoda > Insecta > Lepidoptera > Erebidae > Tyria > Tyria jacobaeae. The sequence continues at coordinate 7,266,814 of OX387208.1, read as the reverse complement.
TAGAATCTCTCCTATCGTGCTGAAGACGTGCGCGCGTAACGCGCCTTTATCGGCTTTCCTACTCTCTTGGCGTAGTCCCGAACTCATGGAAGACAGCTCTAGTGCACCCAATCCCTAAAAAAGGAGATCGCTCGGATCCGTCCAACTACAGACCTATATAACTATATTCCCTAACTGCATCAGCCAGTATCGGAATCCTTGGCGTCGATATATCAAGCGAAGTCCAGTTTCGCGGTCACTTAGAGAGTAAGGCCATATTAGCCTCGAAGAAGCTTGGTGTGCTAAACAGATCGAGACAGTATTTTACTCCGGCCCACCGCCTGCAACTTTATAAGGCGCAGGTTCGGCCGCACATGGAATACTGTTCTCATCTCTATGCAGGTGCACCCCAGTACCAACTTCTGCCTCTTGACCGCATTCAACGGAGAGCGACTCGCATCATCGACTTTCAAGATATTTCTGATCGACTTGACACCTTGGCGTTGCGTAGAGATTTAGCTTCACTCTGCATCCTCTATCGCTTGTATCATGGGGAGTGTTCAGAGGAATTGTTCGGACTTATACCGTTTGCTGGTTTCCGCCATCGTCCTACGCGACAAAATATCCATCCCCAACACCTGGACGATTGGCACTCCACCACTGTGCGCTTCTCCAGAAGCTTTTTGCCTCGCACAACCAGCTTATGGAACAAATTGTCGCCTGCCGTATTTCCGAACCGATACGACCTTCAAACCTTCAAGAAGAGAGCGTACCTCTACCTAAAAGGCCGGCAACGCACTTGTGACTCTTGAGTTGCGGGTGTCCATGGGCGGCGGTAGTCACTTACCATCAGGTGACCCGTCTGCTCGTTTGCCCCCTATCGCATAAAAAAAAAAAAAAACTTTTGGAATCGACATGGAAAATTATGAGTATATTGACAGGAAAGGTGGGATACAAAGGGAAGGAAACTGATATTACTTATACCGATTGATTGGGGAGTATAAGCTCAAGCAAATCAGGGTCACATACCTATAGTAGTCCCAGTACCCAGATAGTCCTAGCCCTGTAACTAAATCATTAGCTGCCTAAAATTCTACAAATTGTTAAATTATAAACTGACGGAACAGAAATTGCTACTATTTCCATTAAATTAAATAGCATAATTTTATTTAAAATTTAAATTTAAAAGCTAATAATTTAATTTAAAAGGAAATAGGTCAGTTTCATAATAAATATAGACACGTGCCATCTGCCGTTTTAAGTTATTTAATTTCACTAATATTATTATAACTGTGAATACTGCTTGATTCCTCCATAATTTGAAGACAATAAAGTAGGTTCTTAATTCTTTATTCAATTTTAAACAAGACGCCCAAAAATACGTTTAATTACATTTTAAAACAACCTATTATTTTTTGGATGTCTGTTTTGCTTTTATTAGTTGTGTTATACAGTATTCAAATATTTCTTAAAAGTGAATTAGAACTGAAAGCAACATGATTTGTAATGTTTTCAAAATAAGCCAATATTTTTAATATTACTAATAATAAACAAAATGGCTAATTTAGCTAATATTATATTAGTTGTTATGGTATGGTAACGATTTAATCGATACACACTTTTTTATGGTTAATTGGTAAATGTGTGTCTACCAATTCACCCAGAGGGTAGAGACGATGAAGATGATGTACCATCTGGTACACAAGAGAAACTTATTCTCTCAAATCTTGAATATTATTATAGTTTAATTCAAGCCTTGGCGTCTCGACTAAAAAAAGAGCTTTTAAATCTTATAGTTCGATCTTTTAGTAAAAAAAACGATAAATTAACAACTTTTTACTTTCTTTCACTTAGAACTAAATAAGGAGGAAAAACGTCAAGAAGACCAGTAATGTTGGATTTTTACCATCTATAACCTCCCCTCTCTTGTACCTAGTACCGTGGGACCGCGTTAGCATTACTTCGTGGTACTAGACGGTCCTTGCCGTTGACTGCGGCTATTCCTCCGTGTTCTTTTCATCTTCCTTCTTCTCCAGCCGGACCTTACTTACAAACCCCGTCATTGCTGTCCAGTTGTCGATCGTCTCCAGCATCCAAGGAATGACCTCTTCAGGCCTTCGAGGCACTCCCTTCTCGTAACGCCTTCGCAGCTGTATTTCAGACCAACGACGACACCAAAAAAAGGTGTACTCCGCAGAGTCAACATCGCTCGGACAGTACACGCCATCAGGAATGTTTCGCATCCCCATACGATGTAAATAGGCATTGAACTGTCCGTGTCCAGTTAGGAACTGTGTGAGGTAATAATCCACTTTTCCATGTTCCCCTAGGACCCAGTCACGAACTCGATCAATATTGAGTACTCTCAAAAAATCTTGTGTAAATTAATAACGAATATTGTTGCAGTTATATTATATATGTATATACTTCTGACCATCATGGAATTAACCTTAATGAAATACATCGTTGTTTATTAAAAATATTGTGGACAACTTTTGGTTGGTTTGATGCAAAGATCTATATTTAAAATAATATTTTTTTTACCTACATTTAAAAACGAGACGAATACAGTAGTATTTCACTATATTTCGTCACCGTACCCCGGCCTTGCACCGCCCGTCCGCCGCCCTGTATCATACATATATGTAAATTAGATCAAACAAACGAGTTCAAAAAAGTTTCTTCGTTTTACGGATGGCTGAAAAAAAAATTAACATTATTTTAGTAATGTACAACTACTCTTTTATGTTATCAGTAAGTTCTTAAAGTAATATAGTAACATTAGTTGTCTGCCAAAGACTTGTTTAATTACGTTCACGAAACTGATTATGAGAAACGACAACTTAGTAGTGGTAGAGCCATGCTTGCTTAAGCACGAATGGGCCGGCTCGACCGGTGCGATACCACGGCCTCACAGAAAACCGGTTGTGAAGTAACGCTTGCGTTGCATTTCCCCGAAATGAGTGAGGTCTCCGGAGGCCCAAAATCCCCCACCCCCCTAATGAAAGCGCTGTTAACGAAAAGGATACCCCAGGGGGGTACCAGCGCTAGCGTTGGAGAATCCCCCCCTGGACGTCCACCCTCAGTACGGATTATGCCTGAGCGTGGACGCCCAGGCTGCCCCTCGTACTCTGGGGGGGGCTCAACTGCGCTCTCAAAATCTGCTCGGGGCAAGAGAAGGCCTACCATGGCACCCCCTGTCACGTTTACCGTGGATTTTTGCAACATTAGGGGCTTACATTCGAACCTCGACACTGTCCACCACCACCTTGAGACAGCAAAGCCGGCCTTGCTCTTTTTAACCGAGACGCAGATATCATCTCCAGCGGACACATCCTACCTCTGCTACCCTGGGTACGGACTGGAACACTCCTTTGTTCCTAAGGCTGGTGTATGCGTGTACGTTAGAGATGATATCACTTCTCGCCGCCTCGGCAATCTTGAAGGTAGGGACCTCTCCATCTTATGGCTACGTGTAGACTGCGACGACCATCCCCGCATCTACCTATGCCTCTACAGGTCCCATAGCGGTGATGCCGAAACGGACCGACTCATCGACCACGTCCAAATGGCTACAGACTCAGTGCTCCAGCAGGTCCCATCCGCAGAGATCGTGATTCTTGGCGACTTTAACGCCCATCACGCCGAATGGCTTGGTTCGCGCAAAACCGATCATGCGGGAAGATCTGTTCACGATTTCGCCTTGGCATATGGCTTGACGCAGCTGGTAGCAACGCCTACGCGAATCCCAGATGCAGAAAGCCACGTGCCTTCACTGTTGGATCTTCTGCTGACCTCACATCCTGACGGCTACAAAGTATCCGTCGAGGCCCCTCTTGGCTCTTCGGACCATTGCCTGATTAGGAGTATGGTGCCACTCGTTCACTCGCTGCGGCCGCGTGTTACAGGCAGTCGCCGCGTATGGCACTATAGGTCAGCAGACTGGGATGGAATGAGAACATTCTTTGCATCCTACCCATGGAGGCAGGTTTGCTTCTCGCCGGATGATCCCAATGTCGTTGCTGACTCTGTCGCGGATGTTGTGCTTCAGGGTATGGAACTTTTCATTCCATTCTCCCTGATTCCCACAGGTGGCAAGTCCCAGCCTTGGTTTGGTCGAACCTGCAAAGCGGCGTCCCGCCGAAAGCAGGAATGTTACCAAGCATGGGCTAATGCAGCGACAGCACGGGATGTAAAGACCAGCACATTAAAGAAGCAATTTAACTTTGCCTCCAGGTCCCTCAAAAGAGTAATTGCTGGGGCGAAGTCGGCTCACATCGGCAGAATTGGCGAGAGACTAGTGAGTCTCCCCTCCGGAACTCGTGCATTCTGGTCTCTTGCCAAAGCTGTCCAGGGGAACTTTTGTAAGCCATCCCTTCCACCTCTGCGCATAGGAGATAATTCGTTGGCCCACGACGCTAAAGAAAAAGCCGATCTTCTGGGCAAACTCTTTGCGTCCAACTCGACCCTGGACGACGGGGGAAACGCACCGCCGACCATACCGCAGTGCGAGACCCGCATGCCGGAAGTCCGGTTTACACAAAGGGCGGTGCGTAAAGCGCTTCTTTCCCTCGACGTTCATAAGTCGAGTGGGCCCGATAGAATCTCTCCTATCGTGCTGAAGACGTGTGCTCCAGAGTTAGCACCGGTTTTAACGCGCCTTTATCGGCTTTCCTATTCTCTTGGCGTAGTCCCGAACTCATGGAAGACAGCTCTAGTGCACCCAATCCCTAAAAAAGGAGATCGTTCGGATCCGTCCAACTACAGACCCATAGCCATCACCTCCTTGTTCTCCAAGATAATGGAATCCATTGTGAACTGCCAGCTCCTCCGGTACTTAGAAGACCACCAGCTTCTCAATGATCGACAATACGGCTTCCGTCAGGGTCGTTCAGCTGGTGATCTTCTCGTATACTTGACTCACCGGTGGGCACAGGCGATCGAGACCAAGGGGGAAGCGTTGGCCGTTAGTTTGGACGTGGCGAAGGCCTTCGATCGGGTCTGGCACAAAGCGCTCCTTGCGAAGCTTCCTTCCTATGGGCTTCCCGAGAAACTGTGCAATTGGCTCACCAGTTTTCTTACAGACAGAAGCATCAAGGTCGTTGTTGACGGTGCATGCTCGGACTCGAAGTCTGTTAATTCTGGTGTCCCACAAGGCTGTGTGCTATCACCCACGCTGTTTCTTCTGCATATCAACGACATGCTGCAGATTAGCAGCATCCATTGCTATGCAGACGATAGCACGAGTGATGCCCTTTACACCGGCCGCGCTAACATTTCTCGGGTAAACGTCATCGTAAGCCGATCCAAACTTGTGTCTGAAATCGAAACTTCTTTATCAAAAGTTTCAGATTGGGGTCGACTTAACCTAGTCCAATTTAACCCCACGAAGACACAGGTTTGCGCGTTCACCGCTAAAAAGATGCCATTGGTCGTATCACCTCAATTTGAGAGCACTTCCCTAACTGCATCAGCCAGTATCGGAATCCTTGGCGTCGATATATCAAGCGAAGTCCAGTTTCGCGGTCACTTAGAGAGTAAGGCCATATTAGCCTCGAAGAAGCTTGGTGTGCTAAACAGATCGAGACAGTATTTTACTCCGGCCCACCGCCTGCAACTTTATAAGGCGCAGGTTCGGCCGCACATGGAATACTGTTCTCATCTCTATGCAGGTGCACCCCAGTACCAACTTCTGCCTCTTGACCGCATTCAACGGAGAGCGACTCGCATCATCGACTGCCAAGATATTTCTGATCGACTTGACACCTTGGCGTTGCGTAGAGATGTAGCTTCACTCTGCATCCTCTATCGCTTGTATCATGGGGAGTGTTCAGAGGAATTGTTCGGACTTATACCGGCTGCTGGTTTCCGCCATCGTCCTACGCGACAAAATATCCATCCCCATCACCTGGACGATTGGCACTCCACCACTGTGCGCTTCTCCAGAAGCTTTTTGCCTCGCACAACCAGCTTATGGAACAAATTGTCGCCTGCCGTATTTCCGAACCGATACGACCTTCAAACCTTCAAGAAGAGAGCGTACCTCTACCTAAAAGGCCGGCAACGCACTTGTGACTCTTGAGTTGCGGGTGTCCATGGGCGGCGGTAGTCACTTACCATCAGGTGACCCGTCTGCTCGTTTGCCCCCTATCGCATAAAAAAAAAAAAAAAAAAAAAAAAAAAAAAACTTTAATCCTGTACTATAATCTTTATCTGTATAGATTCAAAAGTCTTCCTTTCTATGAACTCTTAATATATTTTTTTCATTTCCTGTTTCTGACGTAGTCATTTCCGTGCTTCAAGTACCTCGTTGCCTACATAGAAGAACAATCGTTACTGCAATCGTATTTATAGTCAGTACTTTACATTGTTCTTTTAAAACAATACTTGAAAGGTACGTAGACCGTTTTCTTTTTTTATACATTAAACAATTCAATTCCAATAAAGTAAGGAGACGTTTTTTGCTCTATTCTATCTATATTATCAAAGTACCTAGAGTTGGACTATAGCAAGATTAGTTTAAGTTCTTAGTTTTAGCTAACCAATTGGTTCTTTAAAATATTTATATCTTATATTTATGATTGGAAAGAAAGACTGTACCATAATATCCTTTGATCAACCTCTTTGAGGAAACTTTATTTCATGAGGAGCAATAAATATCGGGTATTGTTGACGCCCTCGAACATAAAATATACTTTTACGCGAATAAAAAGCCGTAAAATAACTGAAACTCATGGAATTTGTTCTTTGTAATACCTATGAATATATAGTAACTGCCTCTGAATTATCGTGGCAAGTTATGTTATGTAAATTGAACGTGTTTGAAAAGTAATATAAATACACAAACAACTTATTTATTAGATATATATGTTTATATATATATTATGTTCTCGCTTAATCATTATATTAGAACGTTTGCAGGTACACGTGAGTTTGCTTATTATTTTGAAAGAAATAAAAAAAAAATACCTAATATTGTATAAGGGATGGGATAGTCATTAATATATGTAGATTATAAACATAATATACTTTCATGCTAACCTTTCCGACCCTAGGTTATATAAGTTATTATATATTCCACAAAATATACTACGAAATACACTTCATGCAATTACATATATTGTGTAAATAAAGATAAACAGAAAACCTACCACGAATACACGTATGCAAGAATACAATCGGTTTTTCTGAATTACCTATACTTAGTAAAAATAATAATCACAACTCCACACACCTCACACACAGGCGTCTGATCCCATACCAAGAAGAGCTTGTATTATGGTAACCAGACTGCTAATAGAAATACTTTTGTATTTCTAAATACATACATGTATTACTATAGATAAATGACACACAGACACAGAATATATGGTCGTGATCATCACACAAATATTTGTCCTTGGTGGTAATCGAATCCACGATCTAGGCTTAGCACTTCGCTAACCGCTAAAGCAACAGACCAGTCCAGCCTAGACCAGCAGGCCTGACCTATTACGCTACGTCCTACTTAAGTGGTTCAAAGCGAACGCAATTATTAAGCAATTCTATGCGTTGACACGCGAGTTCAAGGCGATGCGGTGCGATGCGGCGGCTATGTAGCTGTGTAATTTGAAAGAGACGTTTAACTAATAATGTAGACGCATTATATGTTTTCAATTACTTCCATTTCAAGGAACTTCACTAATTTGTTTAGAAATTATGTTAATGTGTACTATGACATTAGATTAGATATAAACACGCATTAAATTAATGTCAAAAGGATAAAATGTTTTAAGAACCCTCACTAATCAACCACAAACTGCATCAAAACCGGACTAGTAGTTTTGGTTTTGCACAAACAAATGTTTACTGCAGCGTCCCCTGGTGAGTTGTCACCGTAACACCTATCTAAGAACATGCACCAATGAAACCCGAACCGATAACTGAAAACTGCAGCAAAATAGAGTTTTGTAGAAAACTCTCACTCCAAACGCATATACCATCTCCGTTCCTTCGTGGGTAAAAAATATCAACGATTTTACTTATTATTTTTCTTTTTAACAGTTACGAGTACATCACTAAAAAAGGCATAGTGTTAACATATTTTTACCTTTACTAATGCTTAAATAATGAGGTAGTTTTATCTGTTAATAATAAGTTTACATTCACAGTGCCAGTTAGGTAATAAATATTTAGTACTAAGAGAACAGTAAGTACAAGTACTATATAAGTGTCACAATATTAAAAAAAAAAAACAGGAATATTCAAGGAAGATAGATGAGAAGCAAATAGGACACGTATTGTAATAATAAACCCTCAATAGATCTACGTGACCTTTCGCATCAAGCACTGTTACCCAACAACCTTTTTATGTAGGCTCTGTATTACGGTCCCTCATGCGAATTCCCCATAAAAGTATGCTGATCTGTGCTTTTACCGGACGTGACGACTCATCCAGATACAATAAAATTATTTTGCGGCTTCAGATGACCCTTTCATAAGTCGTAACATCCGACTAATTAAATTTTATACTGCGATTCACATTCCGTGTCTTCTATATTATAAATTCATGCTACTTATTTACATATGTACATACTCGTGTATTAATCTATCTGTTCTGTTTTATTTGTTTGAGATACTGTAATATCTGAGTAAATAAACCACCATTGTTTTGTTTCGAATTCGATTAAATATTCAGGTAGATATAGTCTTCGTCCACGAATAATGAAATACGATAAAGTAAATACAAGTTCTGTGTTCAATTTAAACAGTAATACTATTGGTCTCACAGAAACCGGTTGCAGGTGTCCATTAGCGGCGGTTTTCACTTACCATCAGGTTGCACACTGTTTCCTATATATTGTAAACAAAAATATTATCCATACTTACACATATCAACATATGGCAGTAACATACCTTCATAGATAAATACATATATAATGACTTATTGAACCTAATGGAATGGTGATGGATTTTTTTTCCCCCAATTAGAGTTAATATTGGAAGACTTTAATTTCAAATAGAAAAGAAATATAGTAATTTCTATAACTCAAGTTTAATTTATTTCACGAAATACAGCTAACAGAATACAAGTACGCTCTTAGAAAATATTTCAATTCATATTTAAATGTATGCTTTGAACGAAAGAATTATATATTGAATTAAAGAGTTTGTGCAGACTTCAGTGTTATGTTTACAAATTACAAGTATTGTACATTGCTCGCACAAGTATTTTGAATGAAATATATTATTAAATAGATTATTAAAGGTTCTATATATTATTGTTAGCGGTAATTCAATAACATTTTCAACAGTGAAATCTTCTATGTAATCCCTGGATTTTTAAGTTCGCTGAAAACCTGGAAATAACTTATTGTCAAAGCCGAGAATCGAAACCACAGCGCTTACTCAATTGCTTATCAACTCAGTTCTGGCGTTTAGTAGGTAACTATTTAAATTTATTATACACGTATAATACCGGAAACGAACGCCATGGTTTGGTTTTATTTAATGTCTATACCTTTAAATAGTTTGACGCCTCAACCTAATTATTTTGGTGCTCGTCTCGGGTTCATTGATTCAGCGAAATTTTAAGTTTCGTGGTTGAGTCAGATAAAAGTTTCTTCAAATTCTTCGTGGTTTCAAACGTGGTTTTACAACTTTACTAAATCATTGATCTCATAAGAATGATGAGAGAGATGGGCAAATACAATATTATTTGCCCATCTCTCTCATTGTTCTTACTTTTACGCAACTTATTGTTATAAATTTGTGGCCCATTTTTTCCTGCCGATTTTCTTGAGGAAAGTTTGCTTAGGACGGCCTAATTTTAAGAAACAATATTGGTTTGAATATTATTAGGAATAAGGTCAAAGCGAGGTGTTAGAGAATCAAGAGCAACTTCTTGTTGTGCTTGAAATATTAATTATAATTGCAGTTGTACTTTATGGTCGTTGTTCTTATTTGAAAACATTATTGCAATCTAAGTTTTGGATATTGTCGTTGTAAAATTTTGAAATGAAATTTATAATTATTTGTCCGCTTACATATTCCAAAAGGATTTAAATAATATAATATTAAAATAATAATATGTACATCGTTAGCATACAATAATGAAAAAAACCAAAATGAAAATCTATAATTGCAGCAGTCTGTGTATGTTTCTATTAATTTAAGTGCGTCTTTGTCATGTTTATACTCGTATTTGATTACAGATGTGCATAAGTGGATTTGTAACAATAAAATAAACATCGTCCCTTGTATCAGCATAACTTCTTTTTTTAAACAATTTCATCATCATCAGGCCTTTGACATATGTTTTTAAGCAGCGTCTGTAGTTGAGCCGTGCGAGGCTGAAAAGCCCAATGCGCGACCGACAAGTTTTGGCAAATATGTTTAGGGGCGGCCGTTGGAGCAAGAGACCCCCATCCCCTTGCCCATGCCTTTTTGCTCGTTTTTCGTCTAAGGTTTTAAACCAGGCACTGTCATGAGTAATACATCCTTCCGATAAAGTTCTTTTCCATTTATCGCGGTCAGAAGCAAGGACCTCCCATGAGTTGCATTTGATATTAATTATTAAATGTGTTAAATGTGTTAAGGCGCCGCTCTTGCCTAGTATACGACGTCCAAGTTTCGGATCCGTACAAGAGTATGCCTAAGACACAAGTTTGATAGACAGTCATCTTGGTCCTGACTGTAAGATGTTTATTATTCCACACTCTTGCACGCAGCTTTCCGAAAGTTGTGGCTGCCCTGCCGATGCGAATGTCAATCTCCCCGTCAAGGGAAAGATTGTTGGACACGGTAGACCCAGGTAGCAAAACTTGTCCACTAATTTTAAAGGTTCACCTTCCAACACGATGGTCGGCTGAAAAGTGTAGCCCTGCGCTAGTATTACAGTCTTCTTTGCATTGATAGACATAGAGAACAGGGAACATGCGTAGACAAATTTTTCCAACATACACTGGAGTTCTACAGGAGTTTTCGCTACAAGCGCCGCGTCGTCCGCATAAAGCAAGCTGTCGATGTACAGGTGCTCGCGCTTACGATGGGACTGAATGGGCGAGCTTAAACAGTTTCCCATCAGATCTTGTGTGTAAATGAATACCCTGTTGTATGTCAACAACGCGACTTTGAGCAACATCGAGAAGAAAATGCCGAACAATGTTGGTTGTAAAACACAGCCTTGGCGAACCCCTCTCCGCATTTCAAAAGCATCGGACGTCTGATCGTTGAAGACAATAGTGCCCTTCATTCCCTCGTGAAAGGATTTTACGAGCTTTAGCAGTTTTGGGGGACATCCTATATGTTCAAGTGTGGTATAAAGCCCCTCTCTGCTCACCGAGTCGAAGGCCTTGATGAGGTCAACAAACGCGATCATCAGCGGAGTGTTTTACTCCCGACATTTCTCTTGAAGTTGTCGAAGAGTGAAGATCATATCCGTAGTGGATCGCTGGGAGCGAAAGCCGCACTATGCCTCAGGATATACGCGTTCGGCAAGACTCTGTAGTTTTGTTAATATGACTCTTGCAAAGAGCTTAACTACGATGCTGAGAAGAGAAATTCCACGGTAAGAGTTGCAATCGCCACGGTCGCCTTTCCCTTTGTACAAGGTAATAATATTTGCATCACGCATGTCTTTTGGAAACTACTCCATCCACACTTGAGATTCAGGATTTCGGTGAGTACACCATCTACCCCTGGACTCTTTCCGCATTTGAGCTGCGAGACGGCCGCATGGAGATCTCGCACGGTAGGTAAGTCGTTAAGCTCAGTCATGACTGATAGCTTTGGGATTAATTCCAAGGCCGCATGACTTATTTCAGCTGGACGAGAATAAAGCTCGGTGTAATGTTCTACCCACCGATTGAGTTGTCGATTGCCGTCTCTGATAACCGACTCGTTGACCTCTTTTAGAGCAGTCTTGGATGCTTCTGCACAAAACTCTCCAGTAAGCGTTGGCAAGCTGGCGACACATACATACGTTGAAGAGACGACTTTGCAGTGCAGAGCCTGGCGCGTGTGGCTTCGCAGGAGTCAAGGCAGTGGTTCAAAGCAGCTCACTGCTTGGAGTCGATAAGAGGCTGAAGCTGTTCCAGATTTTCAGAAAACCAATCCGGTGATTTCACCCGGTTATATCCAAAATTCTCACTGGCTATTTTAGTGAGCATAACTTTAATGAACTCCCATTCTTCTTCCAACGGCGTATCCACTCTCCAGGTGACTTCCTACAGGCGCTTCTGGAGGAATGGATCCTTTTAGGTGAGAGGTGGACCTTGCATACAACCAAGGAATGGTCTGTATCACACTGTGCATTGTGAAAGGTTCTGGTCTGTGTAACTTCCTTTAAACTCCCTCTCTTGAACAGGACGAGGTCCAGCTGATGCCAATGCCAGGACCGGGGATGACTCCAGGAAACTTTACGCAGTAGTTTGCCTTTAAAGTAAGTGTTGGTTACACACAGCTGAAAATTAGAGCAGAATTCAAGCAGGCGTTGCCCGTTTTCGTTTATTCTGCCCACGCCGTGGCTACCTAGACATTCTGGCCAGGCGGTATTGTCCTGGCTGATACGAGCGTTAAAGTCTTCCAGAATATATAACCGGTCTCCAGGCGACACACCGTTTACAGTGGCACACAGCTTGTCATAAAACTCATCTTTGGACTCTGCTGACGTTGTGAGTGTAGGAGCGTAGGCGGATATTAGGCTCACAAAACCACACTCGTGTTAAGGCGCAAGACCATTATACGCTCCGTCATGCCTCGAGGTGTTTCTATGGCATTTAACTAAGTGTTATGAACAGCAAAGCCCACGCCGTGCTCTCGGTGTTCATCTAAGCCTTTACCTATCCCAAAAGAAGGTGTAGCTTTGCTCACGCAATGAGACCTTACTAGGTAGCCTAGTTTCTTGAAGTGCAGCAATCGTTATTTTTTAAACGTGCCAGTTCCTGATCAATAATAGCAGTCTTACGCAGGTCTTGGGCATAACCCATAGTCCCTGAGTTGTCCGGGAGACCTGTCCTCATTGTACGGACATTCCAAGTCCCAAAGCGCATGGATATGTTAGTCTTACATGGATTGCTGGGTGTAAAACGTACAGCTCCGCTTTTCAGGTGAGACCCTTAGTTCCCAACACCGCAGAGGAACAGGTGACGCCGGGGTGGATTAGTACCCCACTGACCGGGGGCTGCCCAGTTTGCTGCAGTAACTGATCATTGGGCCTTAGATGGACCCTCCCACTGTCGAGAGTGACCCCTGGCACCCGCGCTTACGCCCATGCGCACTAGCTTATTACCGGCAACAGCCACTCCCCGTGTTGTTTTCCACGCTGTAATACGACGACGTGGGTGAAGTGTCCTCTCCACAGACCCTGCATCGCCTGGGACGCAGTTTAAAGGTGCAGGGCTGCCCAGAACCTACACCACCCTCTTGACCTTCCCAGCTTGACTCGCAGGAATGGCATGCCAATACGTGCAAAGCCACCAGGTAGGCTGCAGGTGACTGCCGTTTTTCAGATTGCATCCTACTTACGCCTAACGGAGACACCAGTTCCGGGTTTAATTTCAGAGTTTGCTTCTCTTAGATGGGTTGCAGACCAGTGCTAACGACGCCCATCTCGCCGCTTAACAATTTATTATCAAAATAAATCAGATTGGAATAAAGATGTACCTGACGCTCATAGGGAGGCCCGACTATGGTATCAGAATCGGTTATTTAGATCCTTTTTTTTTTTTTTTTTTTTTTTTTTTAGCGTGTGGAAATCCCCTCGGACCGTCACCCCGCCGGGGTTTGCGGCGGGGCGGTGTGTCGGAATCGAACCGACTAAAACCACACGGTGTGCCACTCTGCGCCTGAGACGGAAGGGATCCGGGAACTGCTGATATTAAGACATCCGGACCCCTCCCAGCGCTTGCCCGCACTGAAGCGGGCATCGTCTGCTGTTAAACTCTCTAATTAGGCGACGTACGGCACACGCGTACGTCACCCCCTCGCGGGTGGCCACTAGAGCGGATGGAGGGGAAAACCCGTCCCGACCATCCGCGGCCACACTCAGGGCGGCATGAGGCGCTGATAGGCGCGCCTACGCCGCCCAGTTCGCCGGCGGCGGATTGGGTCCGAGTGGATATCGTCCTCCCGGGCCTTCTCCGCCGCCTCCTTCTGCGAGATGACATCTTCACAGAAGGTTGCGACCGCGGTAAAACTGCTATCGCTACCGGCCATGGAGCGTATGACGGCCGGTAGCGAGAGATCTCCTCCGATGACTGCAGTGAGGGCCCGGCGCTGCGACTCCCAAGCGGGGCAGATCGCCAGCGTGTGCTGGGCCGAGTCTTCACTGCAGTCGCAGTGGTGGCAGGCGGGACTCAGTTCCCTCCTGGCGACCGAGTGCAGGTACTTCCCGAAGCAACCATGCCAGGAAAGCACCTGCGTCAGTCGGAAGGAAAGGGTCCCGTGCTGCCGCCCTGCCCACTCGAGGATGACCGGCTGGAGAGCCTCCACGGCGGCAAAGCCAGCGCGCGGAGTCTCCAGCCGGAACGACCAACTAGCCATCGTGGCTCAAAGGGCGGCTTCACGCCACTCGCGTACCTCTTCGGGCGGAGGGCGAAAGCCATACTCCGCCCGATATTCAGCCACCCGTCGATAAACTTCGGCGAGCACTTCCGACTCCAAATCCCACGGGGGTGTTCCAGCCAAGGCGCACGCCGCCTCGGTGGACACCGTGCGGTATCCGCGTATGGCTCTGACCGCCAATACCCTTTGAGGCCGCCAGAAGCGCGCCTTATCCTGGGCGGTCAGAGCCGCCACCCACACCGGTGCCCCATACAGCGCCATCGACCGGACCACCCCCGTGTAGAGGTGTCGCGTTGCGACGCTGGCTCCACCCAAGTTGGGTAAAAGTCGCCCAAGGGCAGAGGCAGCGTCGACCAACTTCGGACCAAGCTGTCGGAAGTGCTCGTCGAAGAGCCACCTACCGTCGAGTATCAGGCCCAGATACCTCATCTGGGCCCGAACCGGGACGAGGACCGAGTTGACCTCGATGGAGGGCTCTGGCACCCCGTGGTATTGGAGTGCTTCCCTGATGCAGCTGAATGGCAGACTATTGAATGCGTTGGCGATGTCCAGAGACACCGCCAACAGCACGCCGCCACAGCTCACTGCCTCTCCGGTCACGGCCCTAAGGCGCATCACGGCATCGACCGTCGAACGCCCCTCCCCGGTTATTTAGATCCTACGGTAAGCCTACATCTGTATAAGGTTACCAGTATAATTGTGCGCGTCTAGAAAGATCCTTAAAAGTAAATTAAAACATTTTCACAAATTTATATACCTGCAAAAAGGCAGCTTTCTGAAAATCTACCAATTAAATTATAATCGAGTCCTCCTGCGAGTGTGGCGGAAAATATATAGATTAAACTGCGGTGTGAGCAAGGGGGGTTAAGCTAGCCCCGATTGTTCAACCTGTACATCAATCAGATTGATGGTTAAGCTCAGCAGGTAGGGTGTCATGTAGGTGGGGTCTGTATCAGTAATATCAGTTTTGGTGACGATATGGTTTTGCTGAGTCTATCAACCAGTGTTCTGAGTCGACTCGTGTCTATTTGCGAGTCGTATGCTGTGTGTCTTTTACTTTAGTACTATGTGACGAAAACTGATCTATTCGTTTTTAAATCAGGGATGAAGAACTACACAACTATACTTGATGTGTTACTCTCTAGGGCACTTCTACCTAGTGTAACTTAGACATACATATATAAGGAGCGCAGGTCGCTGACTGAGCGCTGTAATATGCTGGCCTAAAGGTTTGCACGATTAGGTATATTTGTAGAGGTGCAGATTGTCGGCCCCAATGAGAACTAAGTGCGCCTCCCCGACTATGCGTCTCTGCGCCAGCACCAGAACCATACTGAGTGTGTTCACAGATCGTTGGGAGACCGATGATGCGCCGATGGATGGCGGCTACATGCTGTGCTTACTACATACATATGTAATTATATATATCTATACTAACATATAAAGTAAATAATTGTTACTAACATAATATGGTATTTTTGGAAATAAATGATGATTATTATTAGTATTCGCCTTATTAAACTATATAAATTGGTATTAGAATAATAAAATAAATTTTTGATTCTAATATTAATTTATTCTAATATTCTAATTTATGCCGAGTTGTAGATCTGCAAATAATGTTCCGCAGTATTCAGTGGAAGTATGTATTAGAATCAAATCGACTAAAAACACACGGTGTGCGATACTACTTTTAAAATAGGACGAATCCGGGAACACCTACTAAAACCTTAGTCGGTCCGATTCCGACACACCGTTCCACCGAAAACCCCGGTGTGGGTTGGTGGTGGGTGGTGGGTTTTCACACGTTAAAAAAAGGCACTTTATGTCATGTGTATACGAGAACCACATGGTTATACTGATCTTTTTTTTAATAATGTTGATAAAATTGTATAGAGGAGAATACTAAAAGCTATGAGGCGGTGAAACCGGCGAAGGCTCGGAAAGAGTTAATCGATTCCCGTCGCATCAATGAACTTTCATTGAAGTGATAAAAGTGCATTGAGTTTGACAATACTGGCTAATACTTTGTTTAACTAATAAAGGCTTTATTATTCAAAAGTCACGGCAAAGTTATAGGTAATTGCATAATGTTAGCAAACTACTCTATTGTTAATATATAGTTTTTACTTATAATCTAAGAACCATTTTTATGTTTGTTAAAAAAATGTAAATAAAATATGTATAATCATGTAGTGTGTGTTTTGTGAAACTAATTTGATTGATTGATTAGTTTTTTGAAAATAATGCTCACTTGATTATGTAAAGACACGAATACCTCTGGTTTAGCTTGGCGGTTTTATTTACAATCGTGTTTTTTTCAGGGAAGTCGTTAAATAGGTAAACTTAATCAGTAAAATCGTATCAAAATCTACAACTATGAGAATTACTCGTTTAAACTTATTTGATTTGTACTTAATTAGAGCGAAAGCGATACAAATTGATTTTATGTTTGTAACATATATACTCTTACCTGAAATGTATACAACAATAAAATGTTTTTAACATAGGCTAAAAGCAGGTTTTGTTTAGTACATTTTTTTTTTTATATGTAAACGGCATTACAGATAAATATTGTTTATATAGTTCGTAAATAGAGGAGCACATCATTCTAGTGAAAAGCAAAGTTACTGTAATACTTTGTTTACAATGTAACCTGCGGTCGGTCAGAAAGCGCTTGTATTTGCTCGGTGAATATTTGTAACTATGTTTCTTTTTTGAACTTTACAGTTTAGGAATAGGATTTATTTTCGTTCAGTTTGGTTTATATCTTAAAAATCCTATGAAATAATTATTATGGGGTAAACGTGCCCACAGAGGATTATATATCTGAGCAATGACATATCTTGAAAATATTAGAAATAATACGTGAGAACACCGAACGGTAGGACTCCGTCTCTAGGATACAACCTACCTTTATGCATTTGACGGGCCTGTTGGTTTAGTGGTTAGTGACCCTGACTACTGAACCGGAGGTCGTAGGTTCGATTCCCACACGGGACAAAAAATTGTGTGATCTGCAAATAGTTGTCCCGAGTCTAGATGTTCCTTGTATCCATTGATTGAATGTTTGTAAAGCCCCGGCGGCTCATTAATTATTCTTAATGCGGTATTTATTTTTTAATAAAAACAATAACTGATTTGAAGGAGTGGAAGAGTTACGAATAAAAAGACCTTATTAGATTATAAATATAATATTTTAAATAGTAGTAGAGAAGAAATGGTCTTAGTGGACTTAGTGGACGATCTATGACTGAAATGATGATAATGACTAGTAGAGATGCCAATAATGTTATTATCGCAGAGAACGAGTGAGGATTACAACTTTTCTAATTTCAGTACCCTCATTTTAATGCGTTCCTACTGAAACTAACTAAGATATAATAAATAATACATAGAGTAGTGGTTGAGTAATACATAGCGTGGTGTAGAAATCTCCCCAGATACGAGCTCACCGAGTAAAAACATTGGCTAAAAAACAAGTGTTTATGGCGGCAACGAACCGACTAAAACCTACAACAATAAGGATAGCCTATGAAGGATTGCCATCGAACCCTGATAGATACGACTATCTGTAAACGAATGAGGATGGGAGCTGCTCTCCTCTCTAGTCTGGAACAACGTGCACACGCCACTGTCTCATTCAGATTACTTAAACTGATATAGATTACTAATCTTCTGTTTTAAACAGCATCCGTTCTTATTACTCTCGTTCTATTTTGATGGTGAAATCTTTATAACGGTCTTTCAGTGTACAACAATCCTAAATAAGTATTGCAACCTAATTAAAGAGACTCGTCCTAAACTAATATCAAGTGAAAATAAATTCTGTTAAGGTTCTGTTTCTCTTAAATTAATTTGCTAACTCAGATTTTATTGTGTTTTGTTGATTCTCTTATATACAAATTTACATATTTCCAATCTAATATAATAATAGTATCCAACTATTTGTGAAGCAGACATAGTTTATTAAATAAAATGTAAGTACAACAACCCTTCTTAACCGACTGCGCGAGATCTACAGTTACAATTTTGAGTGCATACATGTACATTTTTTTACTGTCAGATCCTAGAGGGCATAATGGGTTTCGAAATGTAAGAACGAAATAATGTCAGCCAAAAAATAAATGTAGAGTTTTATATTCTTTTTTTATTTCAATAAAACTTACTAGACGGGGAGGACTGCCATTATCTTGAATTTTAGTTCTATTTATTATTAGGTATCTAATAACCTACTATTAAAAACTAACTCACCTTTACTTCAATTCTTGAATTCATTAACACACGTATACAATGGTGTTTCAATGACATTTTACTGAAATCCCCTACGACACAAAACTTGGTGATTCACATGTATAAATACGTATTTAAGTTCCGTTATAAGGCGGGTACAATATCATTATTTAGTGACTGCAAACTCTGTCATAAATCACACGGTATTAAATACGGATGTCCGCTCCGCACCATGTTTATCAGCAGGTTGGTTAGTGTAGTACAAATTCTGCTTAATTTGGGCTCAGGGGGCTTACTGTGAGATTTGTGATATTATTATTTATATTATTATTCTCTTTATTTTCTTAGTAATATATTTATTTAATATTATTTAAATATGCATATTCAGAAATATATATTTAAAACCACCGACATCAGGCACAGGGACACAGTCAAGGTACTTTCGTCTCCAAAGACAGGAACTTCCTCACAACTGGGGCTTATTATTATTATTATTACTGATTCATATACCTTCCCACCGAAATAAATGAACCGTTTCATGATTAGTGAATAGTTTTAGTCTAGTGAAAATGTTTGTAAAGCATTCAACATCCAATTGTAACTTTTTGCTTTTGATTTAGTACCTTAAGTATTAGCACTTTCGCAGCCGTTGCTCCATGTTTTATGGGGAAAGTAATGATTGCCTGCAGGATTATTACTTTCCCCACTCCTGTATGCGATACAGAGAATTGCATCATAAATAGCAAAACACTTAGACTCCGGAACCGACGCAGTAATACCTACTTTATTACTGCAGTTAACAGAAATGTATTACTTACAACATAATGTAATTGCAGTTATACATTTTATCGAACACTCATCGTTATGGCTTTGGTTATAATACTAAAAATATTTGTCAAATCGGAAATCTACCGGCCCCCTAAAAAATCAACGCTGTCCAGTGCAAAGCGACAATCCGCTGTCAGCTCTGTACAGAGCACAAAATAACAATTATATTTGAAACTTTGAAAATATTTTGTCGATTTCATAAATATTGTTGCTATGATTAACCTTTATTTTGCTTTCCACAAAGCTTTTTCTTACACAATATGGAAAGCTGATATATTATAAAAACATATATCAATGCAAAAGTGTATTGATATTTTAACTAAGCATTTTGTAAGGAAACTATAGTCAGGTTTAAATTTGACCTACACTGATGGCTGACTTTAAAAGCCGAAAACTCAATTAGTGGTTTAATTGGCAGCCCGGTTTCGGCTACAGTTACGACGGGTGCTACGACTGCTGCAAATGCTACAAGATAGGTCAAGGACCGCGTTACGTTCTCGTTCTTAGTTCAGTGAATTATTTTCATGGCCACACTAATAAGCTTTTCACTTACAACACTTATCAGTATCTAGTTCATATTATTTGAATATGATCAAACTACACCCGATATGATTACTATGATAGAACTATTTAAATTATTCAAGAAAAACATATTCTAGAGAAAGTCCTCAATCCTTGACACACATTACCAGGAACAGCTGGGAAAATTCTTAGACAGTCATGTTCCTACCCTTGTCTTAAATTTATATAGTAATATGTACATACATTGCAAGATAGTTTTAGTTTCTCTGAGCGTTGGCTCCTTGGTAATGAAGTCGTTTCATGGCGGGAAAGTAAAAATAAAAGGAGATTAGTAGAAGCTGAATACTTTTGTATACAATGTTAATTTTAATAGCAATAAGCTTAACTACATGGCTATAATTATTTTGGAGGTAAGTTGTACTGCTACAATCCAATAATGATTTCGAAATTACTGGTTCCTATAATTGACACTTGCCTATTAAGAAATAATGGAAGCCGATTAAGCCACGCTCGTTCAAATTTAAACGTAATGACATTTTCAACTGACGTGTCCGATGGTAATGATATTTGAATTAGAAAAGCACCTCTATCAATAAATACATAATTTTGTTTTGAACTCTACATTATTTTTTTTCCTTTTTTGTCGTCGTTCGTCAATTGTATGCAACGTATTTTCGCTCAAATGAAGCCTTCTTCTTGCACGCAATGGCTTGATTTTCGAGTATACTCGTATGGCACACATAGAGGAGAGTGACTTGTATGTCTGTATATGTACAAAATAAAATACCACTGACAACATGAAATTTTGCATAGAGATTATTCTGAGAATAAAGTTACCTGCCATGCATAGATTTTTTATTAATAAGGGCAAGCAAATAGTGATCCAGAAGCATTTATGTAAAAAGCATTTTTCAAATCTAATTATTACTTCTTGAGATTAGTGCGTTCATATTATTGTAATAGATATACATAATTTACCGAAACTTTTGTTACCGCCATGCTTCTCATATAAGACAGGGGATTTACATATGGTGCTGCTCAAACTATGCTTTAAAATCTTTTAATCCAAAGTGATATAAGAAAATAAAGTTGAGCGAGTTTACTCTAATACGAACTCCAACGAGACTTATAGGAACTACTCTTGAATGTAGAGCCACCCAGTGTAATTCCTGACAATTTAATTCTATACAATGTTCCCGTATATCTCTCAAAGTTTGCGTCTAAACTTGACGTCTTAGCGTGAAGTAGAAGGTACTGAGGGAATGGAGAGAGGGGATAAAGTTAAAATACATAGTATGCTGTCTGATAGAAAGAGAATTTATCACAAATACGATATTAATACGTATTTAATGTACATTAGTCGTGTGACCAAATTATAAACTGGCGAGATGTAGGTATTCTATACGTCTATGCCTATATTTAGGGTAAACGAGCGTGAGTGTTAGTATGTAGTTGTATACAACAACACGTTCGAATGCATAAAATAATATTTCATATTTAATCATAGATAGTACTGATAGAAAGTAAAGATGTACGATGAAAATAATGATCGAATTATAATGGTGTTCTTGTGGTAGAAACGTAAGGATAAAAACTAATATTTTAGTTTTATACATTTTCGACAAGGTAGGCAAGGTACATCAAGCACCTACATTTAGCAAAATTAAATATACTATAGTCCCACTTATGTAATAGCCTATTGCAATTAACCAGGTACTCTATAAATACTATCCGATAGAGAACAGACAATCCCTTAGTCGCTTTATCTTTCTATTTCACTGAGAACCACAAAGTATGAAGAATTTTAATTTCGTATATTTTTGTTTTGATATCATGGCAGTACAAACATGTGTCGTAAAAATAATGTTTCCTCTTGGAATGTCGTATAACAACTCATACTATTTAGTTACATATATACAGTTAACAATGATTAAATATATAGTAATATGTTTATTAATCTATACTTAATCAGTTAAAAGTTATTTGCACCACTCTCTACCATAATGTTTTTTTTTAAAGACAACTCCTACATTAGGATTAATTAGTACATAGCAAGGGATTTTAACAACATTCAAATAACGGACACAAAGGACACTAAGACTTAGAAAAACAGGACACCATTTAGAAATTAGTTTTGTCTTTATTAGTCCCACAGGTAAAAAGTTGTTTCAATTAGTACGTGCGAACTTTTCTCACACATTGGCTGTACCAACATAAATGAAACAAGTTCTCGACAAACTTGTAATGAAACCGTTTGAAGTATATACTCTTTGTACGAACTACACTTTACCTAGTGTGGGCTGTTAGAACAGTTATGAGGTTTTCAAATGTTACATTGTATGTTTTGTATTTACTCTGTAATATTTTGTAATTAATAATACACGTTATTGTTTTTCTAAAACTATTGGATACATTTTTTGTAACTTATACGGGCCTGTTGGTATAGTGGTCAACGATCCTTACTGCAGAATAGGAGATCGTAGGTTTGATTGGCCTAACCACACACAAAATGTCTTTGAACTCTGCAACTGGGTTGCTGCCTTCCTCGAAAAGCGCCGCATTAGGGTTCTCTGCGACGGCGCGGCCTCAGACTTCCACGAGGTAAGCGCTGGTGTACCTCAGGGCTCCGTCCTATCGCCTACGCTGTTTCTTCTGCATATCAATGACATGTTGGCCCTTGGCAATATACATTGTTATGCAGACGACAGTACAGTGCACGGGCGATATTTCGGGCATCCTTCTGCCAAGCTGGCAGACGTTGAGGAAAAACGACAGGAGCTTGTCGCTGAGCTCGACCGGGTCTTGAGCCGCATTTCCCAATGGGGCTGTGAGAATCTGGTCGAGTTCAGGAAAACACAAGCGTGTGTGTTCTGTAACAAAAAGTCTCCATTCCTTCCCCTTCCTACTCTTCAGAGCACTCAACTGCCACTGCAGGATAGGCTTAGTATTCTGGGTATGGATAATTGCCGGGATCTCAATCCGCGCGATTACATCGAGAGTGTCACTAAGGCGGCCTCGCGTAAGCTCGGCGTTTTAAACAAGGTGAGACGGTTCTTCTCGCCCGAGCAACTGTGTCTTTTGTACAAGACCCAGGTTTGCTCCTGCGTGGAGTACTGCTCTCAACTCTGGGACGGCTATGCGCAATATTTGCTTGACGCTCTCGATCGGTTGCAGCGGCGCGCAGTCCGCATTATCGACTGTCCTGAGATCACCCAGTCTCTTGAGCCTCTGCAGTTGCGAAGAGATGTCGCCTCTATGGCAGTCCTCTATCGCCTACATCACGGGGAGTGTTCTGATGAGCTCTTCCAATTGGTCCCACCTTCTCCCTTCCTCTACAGGACTACACGTGCTGGCCTGAGGAGTCACCGTTTGTGCGTCGAAAATATACGTACCCGAACTAAACGGTTTGGCTCTTCTTTCTTGTGCCGATCGGTAAAAGCCTGGAATTCTCTACCAGCGCACGTGTTTCCTTCCCACTATGATCCCGGGTCTTTTAAGCGGGGCGTGAAAAAGCATCTCACCAGGCCGCCATAGTGTGGGTCACCATGCTGCATTGACTAGACATGCAATGAGGATGGTGACCACCACTCTTTGACTCCACCTATTGCTTTCCATCAGGCAAAGTGGAGTCACTATGGTAGGCTAATATAAAAAAAAAAAAAAAAAAAAAGAACACAAATAATGTAATGTTGAATAATTCCAGGGAAGTGGTATTAAAAAAAGCTACCCACATGTTAAGCGAACCTAACCAACATGAGGTCTGTCAGTTACTTTTATCACTCTTAATACCTGAACAGATTTGAATGTAAGGGTAATATGAGTATTGTTTTAGCTTACATTATTTTAAGTGACACTGGCTATATATTTTTAATCACACTTATTTTTACTACTATTTTAAACTTTCGCAAAGTTGTCGCGGACAACAGCTAGAAAAAAAAAAATATGACAGATTTATGGCGCATAATTCGTTTGGTTGGCAGGGTTAGTTTTAGTTAATAATTCGTTTTATGTCTTTCGTAATATCCATTTTATTTTGTCTCAGGAACTTCACCTTCGTGGGAGCAGTTTGTAAGAGAGTCTTTAGTGCAGGCTGCGTGGCCTGTGGCCCTTGTTGCCCCGCCCCGCAGAGCACACACCGTAGACCATCAGTAAGTATTTTTTTATGAATAAAAAAAAAATACAGATAATTGCAATTAAAGTTGTTTTATCATATTATGCAAGAATGTGTTTAATAATGTAAATTAAATGGCCACTTGGCCCCTAGTTTAAGTTTTTAATCACTATTAAAAGTATTAAAGGTGCTCAGGTGTTAATTTTAAGTGTGGCGGAGACACTTGATAATTATAATATTATTATCAAAGATTTAAATACTTGATCTTTTGGTAGAATTAAACTGTCACAAGCATTGGAAACAAAAGGAAAAGGTCAGTTTAGTCTAAAGGGGCTATCTCACATGAGCGATGAGCGATGGAATTTGCAGCACGATTTAATTACCATAATATATACAATTTAAAGCTTTTATCTATACGCTAAACGTCGTAAATACCTAAAGTAAATGTAATACTGATGGAGTAAGTATTACGTACCTAATTTAAAGCTCAATATCGTTAGACATTTTCTGTGTGCCAGCTAATGCTGATTGGACACTGAAGTATTTTCGCTATCTGTAAGCGTCAACAGAATATTGTGCCACGAACCCGAGTATTGATTTGTTTGTACACTCAAAGTTGCAAAATATCTTACAATTTGCTTTTGAGAAAAATATCTGGCTGACTCTGTGACAGTTTATAAAGTATAACAACTATAGAAGTTTTTTAAAAAAAGTTTGTTATATCTGCAATTAAATGAACATTAAAATGATATACATATATATAATAGTATTAAAAAAAATCCATATTTCATGTGGCCTTCACCACTTCAGCCTTTCAACAAATTATATAACATTTTGATACAGTAAAAATTTTCATCAATATGATTTTACTCTCGTTAAAATTTTATTTAAGTCATAGACATTACCCGGTTCAAACTAGTTTTAGTAGATATTGTATGTAATGCTCATGTGTACTTGACAAAACTTAGTATCGTCGATCATTGATTTCTTAGATTCCTTTTTGTAGGACACAAAAACTGTTTTAAATGTTATTTTATTGTTTATTGTCGAACTTCCGGAATAAAATACTGCACTATTACGTAATCCTAAATCTATGAATTCTCTGAGTAGGGGTATGCATAATATATTTAAAGAAGTAAGAAATGGTCAGAAATCTTTCATTGTTGTCTACCTAGTTAGTAAGCTATGAGGACATGCATGTATTGTTTTTTATGAGAGCAGTTTTATCAAACAGTGTCGTTTTAATGCGCGAAAATAATCTCTTCTGCCACCGCCTTTGTAAGTAGTATGCAAAACCCCATCCACTGCGATAAACCCGGTTTATGTTGTTACATAATATAATTTAGCAAAACGTGGAAGTGGTTGTGTGTAGATTGGTAAAAAGGTCCGGAAATGATACCGGTAATTCTTTGGAATGTTTCATGTTGGTTTAGGGCACGTTTCCACTGACAGCACATATACGAAAGGCAAATCTTACTCAGCTGCAAGGTGATTATATCAAGATTTCATATTTAACAAGAACAAATATAATGAAATAAGTAATCTTCTATTATTACTTCTACAACATTACGATTACGATTTACATCGGATCGGAAGCGGGAAAAGGTAGTTTTTAACGTCCAAAATTTTTTTTGGCAATAGAAATAAAAAAAAACAACAGAAATCAGAACTAAAAAGTTGCTTCTTTTTGTAACGTGAATCACAAAAAAAACCTTCTTGATAAACCTTTTCTGAACATATATTCAACGGATGCCTTACAACAGAAGAGGAAGTAACATACGTATTTCAGATGACTGAACTAATAACTAAACCGTTTAAACAAATTATGGCTTACATTCCTATCAGAAAATTGAATCGAATATAAATAAATATGTATGAAAAACTACATAGAATATAAATATGTTTCATAATATGTAACACAGCCACCATAAAAATACTTACAATAGCTTTCCAATCTCTACAAAAATCACACTCGGAAATCGAGTGCGCCAGACGTTTAGATGGATATCTGAAATGTTGTATAAACGTTTCGGTTTTTTCACCACCTGTACAAATCTAACAAAATATATATTCCAATAATATATAAAGTAAAATATGAGGTAATCGTTCAAATAATACTTCTTTAAGTCGGCAAATTTGTACGTTTAAAATACTGTCAGGCAGCCTTATATTTCTGTATGCGCAGATTCTGTCAATTTATCATGAAGGAGATTGCGCACTTTTAAATATAAAGAGGTTCGAAGACATCCTGATTTCGAATGGGAGCGCATTCCAAAGAAGAACTGATTGCACATAGAACGAAGAGTTCACAAAGTCTGAGCCATGAGAGGGAAATAAGATAAGCTTATTATTTATTGAACATAGGTTTTTATCATGATTTGAGAACAAGACACGAAGGGAGCTAAATAGGAAGGGGGAGATGGGAAGTTAAGAAATGAGAAGAGAGAAGTTAGCGCTCGCAGATTACGATGCTAATAAGAAGCCATTTTAATTCGGAACGTAAGGCAGAAACATTTTCATACTTGCGAAGATTGAAAATAAATCAGATGCAGTTATTGAGTAGCCGTTTAGTTTGTTGAGAACTACGTTTGGTCTACATTCAGATTGAAAAAACTGCACTGCATAAGTAAATTTTTAGTTATACATGATATCAGTTAAAAACTTTATATAGGTCTTCTTCTAACATGAATATAGGGTACACCAATCAAGGCTTGAGTCAATATGTAGACCTAGTTCTATAGCCACTGGGCTGGGACTGGGATATCACTGAGTCTGGGATATCTCTGACTGAGTTTAAAAAAACGCACTCCGGGAGTGCCGACAGAAGTGAAAACTTATTTTGGCGCGTTAGACATTTTTAGATGGGTACTAGAGTTATTGGGTAATAAATCGCATTTTATTTATGAATTGTATTTTATTATTATTCGAAACTTTAAAATACATTTAATATTCTTTTATGAATCATAGTTAACAATTTCGACAACTCTTGTATCATCATCATTATCATTAAAATTAGTACAATCTCAAAAAGAAACTATAGGTTCATGGTAACTAAAATAGGAAATAAACAATTTGGATTCGAAGTTATTTAAATATCCCGTGAATACCGCATCAATTGTACTTTTATATCTCGTTGTGCTAATATTGCGTTGATTGGGCATATGCGTCTCGTAACAGTGTCGCGAGTCCATAGATTTTATCTCATCTAAAAATATGCGTACCGCGCTAAAAGAAGTTTTCACTTGAAAAAAATATTTAATCTGTACTGGCAGAAAGTTCACTTTGTGAATAGAATAAATATTATATTCATGCTCCAATCCTATACACAGTTCTCTATATTTTGCAAATAATCATACCCTTACAATTGAGAATTAATTAGCGCGTAATTGGATTTCATATTTCTACAACACAACATACATGTACAACATTCTAATATCTTAGGTGTACTCTACCGTGATCTTAATATTATATTTAAGTTTATTCACACGTTACATGACTTTGCTATTATCTAATCTACTATCTTTCAACTTCTTACGTGTGTGTAATGGTGTTCGTCGATGTATGTACCTACCTAAAAACAGATAGTCAGATATGTGGATAAATCATATTATCAATTAGCTTACTCCAGTTTACTGCTCGACATAGGCCTCCCCAATGTGCGCCATAGCACCAGCTCATCTGCCTTCCGTATCCAGTTCATCCCAGGTACCTTCCTCAGGTCGTCTATCCATCTGGCTGGAATACCTTCCGTTTACCGATTCTCGATCTCTAGGAGTCTCCATTTTAGCCATTTTAGCCCATCGGCAGACGTGGCTAATCCGTTGCCATGCAGATTCTACTAGCTATGTCGGTAACATTGTTTCTTTGTCGAAACGAATCACTTCATTTCTAATTTTATCCTTTAAAGATATACTCCATAATCTACTGTGCTACTTACTGTGTTCATTTGTAGACTAGCCCTACCTTCAGTGTCCACGTCTTGGCACCGTAGTTCATGATGGGCAGAACGCACTGATCGAATAATTGACCTTTGTTTTGAAGCATTGCGGTAAAGTAGATAAGAAAAAAAAAATATAATACTGATTCTAAATACATAGATGTTTAGTTGTTTGTTTGTAATAAGTAAAGTAAAACTGCATATCCTATAAATGTTTTAAAAGCTTATGCTTTAAGGGAGTATTCTTAAAGAAAAATATGCCTAGGTAGACCCGACATCCACTGAGGTCGGTCGTTTGCAAGGTCGTTTGCAAGACACCGATCCGCACTTGTCCCAGTTTCCCTTCTAGGCAGACAACCCGAGCACACAAGAAAACAATAGGGCTTTCGCTGAAAGGGTAGATATGAAAAAAAAAAAGTTTAAATAAAGATTTAAACATTACAGTATAGTGATAATAATAAATTACTAAATGCTACAAACTCAACTACTATAAACTAAATAAATAGCATACAATACAATGTGTATTGTATACTGTAGGTTATTACTTCAACTCAAATTACATCTGGCTTTGTCATAAACATAAAGTTCAAGTCCCGACAACGAGCTGTTATACAGCATAATAGTAATGAAGTACGGTATTTGCACATTGAATGAGGCACCTATATACATACATATATATTAATACTGTTTTCTAATACAGACGACGATTAAAGGATAAGAGATTTTTTTATAAATATATGCCGTCTCTTAGTAGTACACTAGGGACTGTAAAAATTGAAAATTACAGTACAAATATAACAAAATTAAGCTGAAGTTATGCTTAAAATTTTGCAAGGTATTCGTTAGACGCTATTTAACTCTTAATGTACTTTAATGAGCCCGAAGTCTACCTCCAAACGTCTCGTAAATAAATGAATAGCTGTAAATCAAGAAGAAGGATTACCGAATCTCAAACGAGTTTAAGTATTACTACATATTTGAGTAGGTTATAAGTAAATTCATATCGAAGACTGTAACTAACCTAAAGCCAAACGGCTTAAATCACTTAAGAATTCTAATTCAATTGAGTTTTAGTATACGTCTTAGAGGCGGCAAATATAGGACATATCTCAAGACAATAATATTTTATTTATAATAATATTACGTACATACATATACTCCTTAATATCCCCGAAGATGCTTCTCAAGGAGAGCAGAGGTGCCAACCTTTTGATAATCATAATTTGGTGTCACTTACGTAATAAAGGGCAAGCTCATTGTCGTCATCTGGAAATTGTTTAACTGTATACAATACTGTCTGATAGATTACAGTCCAAAATGGAGTGGCTTTATTCTACTACACCGAGAGCTAAACTTGTTTTAGTCTACAAATTTATTATAGCTGTAATTTCAACTTTTACGAATGCATGAGTAGGCATTATTAAAGGCAAATGCATTAAAAAGAGATAAATCATACAGGCTTGGTTGGAAATAGTAAATAAATGGCTCGAAAGTGCAGCCTGCAGTGATGAATGAGGCCAAGCAGAAAGGTATTCTTTTGATAATTAATTTATTGGGCTCACCATTTGCTGTTTAGATGAAAGTTTTACATATAAACACAATCATGAGAATACGAACATCTAACACATATATATGTATATTGTACCTACCTATATATATTTTCACTCACTGTCATCCACAAATTACCTGTGGTTTTGGGAACCACTCTCTCGTGCTCTATTATTAGATTCTAATGAAATTAAGTTATTGAAATCGCTTACCATCACATTCGCATGGTATAGATATTATTGGAATATATAAAAATGAGCTCAAGGTAATTTGTTAAATAAAGGGATTTTTAATAACCATTAAGAAGCTTACTATCTGCCATCTGGCTTTGTCATCAGATCAAACCCAAGATGACATATTGTCATGGTTAGTCAGTTAAATACAAGTAATGTTCATAAAAGCGTGTTAAAAATACAATGGGCGTGTTTCACGCAATTCCGAAACCACGATCAAAAAACTTAAAGTCATCGTCATCACCATCAGCCCATCATCGTCCACTGCATGACATAGGTCTCTTCCAATGTACGAAGTTAAAGCGATTTATTACACTTGTCATACGGTAAGTAGTAATCGTTTTTTTTTCTCTTTTTTCTTACAGTTACCTAACCAATTTGATTGAGTAAAACCCTGATGCCAAATACACGACAGAGTTCTTACGTTTCACATCGGATTTTAGTCGTTAATCATAGGCACAAGGGACCTTGTTCTGTTAAGTTGAATGACGCGTTTCATCAACTTCGGTCTCTTTTAGATTGACAGTACGGCAAAGTATTTATGCAAAGTTTGCATATACATATATTGCATATTTTTAAAATCTAGGAAAAACATTTAACTAAATATGCTAATCCAATATAATACGCCACAGTTTCTACATACTGCGCAGATGATCCCGCATTGACCCCACATTCTATTTCCAATTTTAACTTGTTCAGGGCTTCATTAAAAAATAGGAATAAATGGAAAAATTACAATTTAACTTTTATCAATAACCTGCCCGTATTTACACATTTTTCTTGAATATATTTGATTAAACAAATGTTTGTTAGTAGCTGCAGTTAGTAATAGTAAAGTAAAATAAAGTTATCAATATAAATTAATCCCTTTAGTCTTGTACGTTCGTGAAATCGGTCTGGAGGCGCCGGAGAGCACAGAACGATCTCCACTCTCTATTAGCGCTGGCCGACAGGAGGAGGCCTGAGACGGTGATGCGACGTGTTCCACGCTCGCCTCTCAAACTGGAGGGGAGCAAGGTCTGCAGGGTCCCTTGAAGCATCCCTCCTAGGGTATACCCGGGTTTCTTACAATAGACCCACTTGTGACGGAACACCGTGTGGTTTTAGTCGGTTCGAGTCTGACATACCACTTCACCGCCTGCTGGTGAAGTGAGAATTCCCTCGGGCTGTCATCCTACCGGTGTTTTTGGTTGGACAATTTTTCGGAATCGGACTGACTAAAACCACACGGTGTCCTATACTGCGCCTAAAGTAGAAAGAATCCGGGAACAGCTTTATTAAGACATCTTGATCCCTCCTGGCAGATACCTCAAAAGCGTGGATACCACCTTCTTTAAACTCTTAATTAGGCAGTGTCTAGGCACACCAGGACGTCACCTCCTCGCGGCACAAAGCATGAGGCGCTGGTAGGCACACCTCCACCGCCCTGTTCGCCAGCGGCGAATTGGGTCCGTGGATGTTACGTATGTATACATATGTACATGACATATATATATATATATATATATATATATATATATATATATATATATATATATATATATATATATATATATATATATATATATATATATATATATATATATACATATATGTATATATAATAAACCTTCCATTCCTACCCTTCAAACGGACTGCATTATTTACTTCCTATTAACTTTTTTATCGCAAACGTTATCTACACTCAATACCTCAATTAAGATGAATAAAATAATAAACCATAAGTCAAAATCCATCCAGCCGTCAAGAGGCTAGTACGTAATAAATAAGTATATATAATACATTGCATACATACAAGACGTAAAAACGATGGTTGTTGTGGTTGTTTAGTAAGCCGTAGGACTAAATATTGTTGCGTATTACACTCACTTATTAAGAATCTACGCAGGTATATCATATAAACGAGTCATGAACATTTTCAATTAAAAATTAATCTCAGCTTAAGTTACCAACGCTTTCAACTTTTAATTTTTTGTACAAACCTTGGCTTTTCTTGTCCCGGATACAACGGGATCAGAACTTCTGGGCTTAATATGTATTAGATGGAGTTTAATATGTATGTGTGTTCAAATATTTGTCTACATATCTATGTAAACAAATATTTGAACTAACTTAAAATTACACATTAGAATGGTTCATCATTGTCGAACAAAATGATTGGTCATATGTATTTGTACATACATGTATACGTATTTCTCGTTATTATTTTTTACGTGGTAGAGACATGCTTAGGCACGAATGGGCCGGCTCGACAGGTGCGATACCACGGCCTCACAGAAAACCGTTTGTGAAGTAACGCTTGCGTTGCATTTCCCCGAAATGAGTGAGGTCTCCGGAGGACCAAAGCCCCCACCCCCCTAATGGTAGCGCTGTTAAC
Organism: Tyria jacobaeae; assembly: GCA_947561695.1. Taxonomy (NCBI): domain Eukaryota; kingdom Metazoa; phylum Arthropoda; class Insecta; order Lepidoptera; family Erebidae; genus Tyria; species Tyria jacobaeae. Next base: position 7,234,502 of record OX387208.1, on the reverse strand, counting down.
AAAAAGGATACCCCAGGGGGGTACCAGCGCTAGCGTTGGAGAATCCCCCCCTGGACGTCCATCCTCAGTACGGACTGTGCTCTCAAAATCTGCTCGGGGCAAGAGAAGGCATATCATGGCACCCCCTGTCACGTTTACCGTAGATTTTTGTAACATTAGGGGCTTACATTCTAACCTCGACACTGTCCACCACCACCTGGAGACAGCAAAGCCGGCCTTGCTCTTTTTAACAGAGACGCAGATATCGTCTCAAGCGGACACGTCCTACCTCTGCTACCCTGGGTACGGACTGGAACACTCCTTTGTTCCTAAGGCTGGTGTATGCGTGTACGTTAGAGATGATATCACTTCTCGCCGCCTCGGTAATCTTGAAGGTAGGGACCTCTCCATCTTATGGCTACGTGTAGACTGCGACGACCATCCCCGCATCTACTTATGCCTCTACAGGTCCCATAGCGGTGATGCCGACACGGACCGACTCATCGACCACGTCCAAATGGCTACAGACTCAGTGCTCCAGCAGGTCCCATCCGCAGAGATCGTGATTCTTGGCGACTTTAACGCCCATCACACCGAATGGCTTGGTTCGCGCAAAACCGATCATGCGGGAAGATCTGTTCACGATTTCGGCTTGGCATATGGTTTGACGCAGCTGGTAGCAACGCCTACGCGAATCCCAGATGCAGAAAGCCGTGCCTTCACTGTTGGATCTTCTGCTGACCTCACATCCTGACGGCTACAAAGTATCCGTTGAAGCCCCTCTTGGCTCTTCGGACCATTGCCTGATAAGGAGTATAGTGTCACTCGCTCACTCGCTGCGGCCGCGAGTTACAGGCAGTTGCCGCGTATGGCACCATAGGTCAGCAGACTGGGATGGAATGCGAACATTCTTTGCATCCTACCCATGGAGGGAGGTTTGCTTCTCGCCGAATGATTCCAATGTCGTTGCAAACTCTGTCGCAGATGTTGTGCTTCAGGGTATGGAACTTTTCATTCCATTCTCCCTGATTCCCACAGGTGGCAATTCCCAGCCCTGGTTTGGTCGAACCTGCAAAGCGGCGTGCGGAACTCGTGCATTCTGGTCTCTTGCCAAAGCTGTCCAGGGGAACTTTTGTAAGCCATCCCTTTCACCTCTGCACATAGGAGATAATTCGTTGGCCCACGACGCTAAAGAAAAAGCCGATCTTCTGGGCAAACTGCAGGTTCAGCCGCACATGGAATACTGTTCTCATCTCTATGCGGGTGCACCCCAGTACCAGCTACTCCCTCTTGACCGCATTCAACGGAGAGCGACTCGCATCATCGACTGCCAAGATATCTCTGATCGACTTGACACCTTGGCGTTGCGTAGAGATGTAGCTTCACTCTGCATCCTCTATCGCTTGTATCATGGGGATTATTCAGAGGGATTGTTCAGAGGGATTGTTCAGAGGGATTGTTCCGACTTATACCAGCTGCAGGTTTCCGCGATCGTCCTACGCGACAAAATATCCATCCCCATCATCTGGACGATTGGCACTCCACCACTGTGCGCTTTTCCAGAAGCTTTTTGCCTCGCACAACCAGCTTATGGAACAAATTGTCGCCTGCCGTATTTCCGAACCGATACGACCTTCAAACCTTCAAGAAAAGAGCGTACTCCTACCTAAAAGGCCGGCAACGCACTTGTGACTCTTGAGTTGCGGGTGTCCATGGGCGGCGCTAGTCACTTACCATCAGGTAACCTGTCTGCTCGTTTACCCCTACCGCATAAAAAAAAAAAAATTAACAGTCAAGTTGAACAAATAGAGTTCGTTTACCTGATATGCGACCCTGACTTGCTTGAGCTTTATGATATATGATACATTTATCAATCCATCTGTATTAGCAATATCCCTATCCTTCTCTTCCTATCAACTCTTTCTCTTTCAATATATTTAATTAGTAATAAAATTTAATAAGTAGGACTAAAACCCAATATCCCTTCCAAAGGCATGGAAGGGATCCCTAAAAAAGAGTTGACTCAAGGGTTCCATCGCATGCGACGGTGCTTAAAAAGGAAATGAGAAAACTTCCGTTTTTTATTTTCTAAAACTTGCACTGTGACCCCCGGATGTATATTTCGACACAATAGATAATATAAGTAAAGATTAAATTGTAAATTGTCATTTAAATATATTGCTGTGAGGTCTTATTCATTTTTTTTTTTGAGTTTCTTCGCTTTTACGACTTTCGTTGACCGTATAACAAAAAGGTGGTATTAGGAAGGAACCAAAATGGATGTATATAATATTCTTATATTCTAGATGTCGTTCTGAATATAAATTGCAACATATAACTTGTCCTAATACGATCTAATGACATTTTAAATCTTAATTTGTATACTTAAAATGTTATCAACATTGACAACAAATGATCGAGAAAATATGTACACTGAGTTTGCCTAATGGATGCTTTACGATATTGAATGACATTGACAAAAATCTTGTAATCCGATAATATTTGTTCAAAGTCTTCTGTTCTTTGTTCGGTGTTTGAAAGATTGTAAAATGTCCTAAGTCTATTTTTATTACACGTCAGTATATGTACAGTATATGTAGTTAAATTTATGTACCTATTTGGACATTTTCGTTCCAAGTTTTACATTAATACAAACATTTCCGTCCATTTTCCCCATCCATTTCATCTTTTTTTTAAGAATCCATTAACAATCTGTAGTCTGGGTGTCAAAAAACTTTAAAAGTATTAAAATGCAGTCGTTGAAAATGTCCACCACGTTCACAATTTGTACGAATTCTTTATAGGGTTGGCAGAAGTTTATTAAGCACCTACATTGCACTTGGAATATTATTCTAAGTTTCATGATTTTGTTTTAAATGCTTTATATTATAATTAATTATAGATCAGTATTAATGTATTCTACTGAGCTTTGTAAGATTCAAATGAGTAGTGTGATTATTATTTTTTTTTTTATCTTGGCCGGTGTTTGATGATTACGCTACCGCAACTTCAACAACCAGTATAAAATATATAATTATGTAAATATTTTTTCAATAGTATGTATACAACTTTAAGGTAGTCCATATTAAACAGTAAATTTGAATAAGTTTAGACACTTACGGCCAAAATCTACGTGTAATCCTGTGTGTGCCAGTGTGCACTGTAATTAGTACCTTTGTGTCGAGTTGGAGCTCTCTTCCAGGGCTACGTGACTAATCTAGAGGCTTAGTATGTACTTGCGTGATGTCGCTCATGTAGGTCAAATATAGTCTATACTTACTTAAATTCGCCTTCTCGTCTAAGTACGTGGCTGAAATATTTTAACTATAGGTAAAGGCTTTTGGGAATGTTTCAACTTTTGGGTAGTCGCAACATCATCATTTTAACTGATAGTTCAATAAATTATTTCTTGAACAAATAGCTTGTCTTGCCATAATTAATGTTCCAAATATACACCTTTATTTTCTATTGCATAAAACATCTATTGTAATGTGTGCTAGTTTATACATAAGTATAATAGCATAATAAATTTATGAAGTTCATTCAAAATGATCTCAATGGGTTTTAATACAGTCCTTTAACCATTGAAGCCAGTTATCAATAGATGCACACACTCTCTTCATGGGAAAATTCTTCACTGCCAATCTTATGGATTGTTTTCTGGACAGCAAATTATTATCGCGTCGCATCAGTAGAAGCGTAGACCCCTTATTCCGGGAAATTTCTCATCACCCCGCATTATGTTTAGTGACTGATGATTTCCTCCCCTCACCCGCAGTGGAAATACATATACCGCGACCCAACTTTCACAGGGCTAATTATGACGAACTTAATAAATACTTAGACGAAATAGTCTGGGATGGAAATCTAGCAACAGGGTCCGTGGATAACGCAATAGATACTTTTTATAAAGAAATGCAACTTGGGGATGAGCGTTTCATTCCATATAAAAACAAACCTAAAAATCATCACTATCCAATTTGATATAAATATTAAATTTATCATTCTAATTAAAAATAAATCGTGAAAAAGTAAAGTGCACAAAGTGGAAAAAATATGGGAATCCGTGAATAACAAGAATTTTCATTGCTTAGAGCTAGGCAAAATAGTATTCGAAAGTCGTGCTTTCAAGACTATATGACGTGTACAGAAGAAAACTTTTTGGACTTATGTAAAAAGCAAAAGAGGAGGCACTCAGTACCAAAAAAAACTTACATAACATAATGAGACTTATAATGATGGACATAGTATCTAAACAGCGTTTAAGAAATATTTTTACAGAATTTTCAAACATAAAGCCATCCAAACCTCACACCACAGTAACTACACCAACATGTGCTTCGGATATTGTGCCTGACTCAGTTAATGGCCTATCTAAGTTGAATGTCACTGGCGACGCACTGCTAAGCATCCTACGAAAATTAAACAAAAGGTGCTGGCAAAGATGGTCTACCTGCTGCTTTCCTACGTGATTGTGCTGGTAGTTTAGCACACGTAGTTATGGTCACCTTAAGTAAGGATGCAAAAGAGTACACGACCTGTTTGCAAATATCGTTTACTGGTAGATGTAAATGGCATATTTACTATTATCTACAACTCAGCATAGATTTTTACTTTTTCCTGGAAGTTATGTTGAGTATTATTTTTATAGAGGGGTACAAACCAACATATTGATCACCTGATGGTATGTTACAACTGCCGTCCTTGGTCATTGACAACTCATAAGCCTTTGAGGGCGATGAGGGGTGGGGTAATACGAGAAAGGGAAAGAGGAGATGAGAAAGAGCAGAAACGAAGAGAGAAAAAAGCTCATTCGCTGCAATCAATCGAGAGCATCAAGAAAATAGTGCGCATAGCCGTCCCAAAGATGACAGCAGTACTCCACGCAGGAGCGAACCTAGGTCTTGTTTAAAAGACACAGATGCGTGGGCGAGAAGAATCGTCTCACCTTGTTAAATATACCTTGTTAAAGCTTCCGCGAGGTCGCCTTAGTGACGCTCTCAATGTAATCACGCGGATTGAGATCCCGACAAATGTCTATAATCCACCCAGGATACTAAACTTATCCTGTAGTGGCATTTGAGTGTTCTGAATAGTAGGAAGAGGAAGGAATGGAGACTTTTTTGTTAATTTGCCTTGCTATTTTATTGGTTTTAAAGGGGATACTTTGGAGTGGTTAACTTGAGTAATTATGTATGTATATGTTTTAATTGGGAAGTATGCATGTTTGACAACTCAGTTATACACATCATTATTTAGTTTTGTGTAATACTCTTAATAAACAGCTTTTTCTAATACAGTGAAAGTTCTTAATTCTTTGACAGTGCTAGAGCCATCCTTAGGCACGATGGACCGACTCGACCGGTGCGATACCACGGCCTCACACAAAACCTGTTGTGAAGAAACACATGCATCCCCCCCCCCATTTTTTCATCTCCATCTCTTATTCCCCCCTCCCGCATCCCCTCATTTCTCATTACCCTCACAGACGGGCAACGCACTCACGATTCTCGAATTACAGGTGTCCATGGTCGGCGGTTTTCACTTACCATCAGGTGACCCGTCTGTTCGTCTGTCCCCATATAATGTAAAAAAACGGGTTTATGAAGTTTATATATAGTCCTTGTATACTACCTTTATATAATTTACTCATACATGTCTAACCCACGACCCCTTATGAAGTGAGACGGTAGAGCATCTGCTACGTCCCTCGTCGTCGGGGTCACTAATTTGAGTCACAGTAACTTATTTAAGAAGATTACTTACTTTGAGTAAAGAGCAAATCAGTGACAAAATCGTCTACAAAAAAAATCACTTAACCCTTCTAAAACCTGCATTCCCTTGCAGTATAATCCTGTAGTTTTGTTACCTTGTCCATTTCTGTGGTTCCGTACATATGACATCGGTAAGCCGCATTGTCCGTACTCAGTGGCCCCGAGCTATGACATCACCGCTGTACATGTGACACCTAATTTCCGCAATGGATGGTGTCTGCTCCTATGCGAATACTGAATTGTTTAGATGGAGATTTTATTTACAAACAACACAAATTGGAGTACTATATTAATCAGTCTAAACCATTTTGTCATTGGAAAGGACCATGTATGCAAATATAACATTGATAAAATAATAAGAAATTGTCTTTGTCTAGTCTGGGCGCCAAGGGCACTGCATTGTATGCGACTAATATGAATATAATATAATAATGAAATTTAAATAATTTATTATATTCTTAAATAATTGTACACATACTTTCTTATATTTTATGTAAAGAAATTTACAATTAAATAAGAGGACTTTATTTTGTCAGTTGGTTAGTTGTTCTAAAATAAAACCGTGGTTGCCGTTTTTATGAAACCGTTTTCGGTATTTAAAAGAAGGCGAATTATCTTCCTTTATGAATGGGTTGATTTCAAGCCGTGCATTTGGATCAATAAACGCACATGAGGTGTTTTGCTGTCGTCTTGAATATAATTTAACAGATAATATCATTTAATATGTGAGTCAGGTATTTTAATAAAATAATTCTAAGTTATTTCAGATGAATAAGTAAAATATTTTATTTCCCGATGTCAGTTTGTCCCTTTTAGACTAACAGACATACACTGTAACATTCTGTACTGAAAGTTGCACTCTTTTGCTAACTCCTTCTGTGTGCGAAAAAGTAGTCGTAGTGCATCTAGGAAATTTACGTTTAAAGTCCAGCTGAAGCTGAAGAAATTCGCTTATTAAGTCTGCTCGTTAGCACCCTATCCCATAAAAAAAACTCGTCATTTTAGTTGTAGGAAATAAGTATACATATACATATATGTTTTTGGCATCCTGTACTATTTATCCTGTAAATGTTACTTTTTTTTTTATTTTTTTATACTATAGGGGGACAGACGAACAGACGGGTCACCTGATGGTAAGTGACACCGCCGTCCATGGACACTTGCAACTCAAGAGTCGCAAGTGCGCTGCCCGCCTTTGAGGGTGATGAGGGATGGGGGATGCAGGGAGCGGAAAGAAGAGAGGAGGGATGAGGAGATGGAAAAAAGGAGGAATTGGGCCTCCGGAAACCTCACTCAATTCGGGGAAATGCAACGCAAGCGTTACTTCACAACCGGTTTTCTGTGAGGCCGTGGTATCGCACCGGTCGAGCCGGCCCATTCGTGCCTAAGCATGGCTCTACCACTGAAAATATATGTAATATACACATATATTTTTTTTTAAGGTTCCAATTCAAAATCAGCCCCAGATTTTCTTCGGGCATTAAGCTGAATTAGACATCTGTTTTGTTGCAAACGCGAGACCGACCGTTATTTTTCGTCCACTGTTTCCTATAATAGGTCATATTATTATCTCTATATCGATTCTTTAGTGTTACGTGTTCTTTATAGTTCTTTTTATTTACATATAGGTATATTATTAGAATGTAGCCATGTATTGCCACTAACATCAAGCCTTTTCTTTCATGTATGTACATTGGTGCTAAGTCACGGCGTGTCATATATGACGTTTTGTGTCTGTTATCAGAATAACAATAATTATTAAGCTAATCAGTTTAATTGAAAGAGAATAATTAATGTCTTAACTTAAATGTTCGTCATTAATATATAACTTGTTTTTATATATCCCATTTCCATGTCACGAAATAACTTACTTTTCTTAAATATATTGAAAACTGCGCTTGGTGTAATCTATTAAGGTTACATCAAGCGCAATCTCCCGCTGCTACTAAAGTAAGTAACATTTCCTTTGTACGCCTGATAAATTTTATACAACACGCTACACAGGCGTCCGTAGGAGATAGAAAACAATATGTCACTGAAACATGTATGCTTTGAATTTCAGTGGAGTAGAAGATAGTATTAAAATGTTTAATGGTACGGAACTCGTAATATACGAAGCTATGGAATGTACTACTTAAAAACAGGCTAGAAAAGGACTCAGTGTAAACCGTAATTCAGTACCCATATTACAAAAATAAAACAATTTTTTTTCGATATAGTTGATAGAATTTACCAAATTAAATTCGTTATTTTTAGTAGAGAGACGATTATACACAATATAAGGAAAAAAAACACTTTATTACTAAAGGCACCACTAGAGGAGGGCTTGACCGATTTGGCTAATGTTTTCAGTCTTCTGTGCTATAATATATTATATTTATAGAAAGACAGATACAAATATATAATAAAAAAAATCTACAGTAGTAGACCGGAGTATTACCACGGCCTTACAGAAAACCGGTAAACAAACAATACTGGCATGATATTGCCGTGTGAGTGAGGGGAGGGCACTGGAGGCCCAACTCTCCCTCTCCTCTTTCCCCTCCCCTCATACCCCTTAAAGGCGGGCAGTAGAGGTGAAGCGTATATATTGGTACAGGTATTAAAACCAAGTATGTGCTTTCCAGTACGCAATAAGGATACGGAGCGAAATACTGGGTACATACCTTTAAGGTATTACGTCACTCGTTAAGTACGATACGAACCGCGATCACCAACCATACGCTTTTAGTTACACGACAGCTCACGGACGAACCCGAAGTGTAGCCTACTTACTACACCTCGGGTCCCTTTCGGATAGTCGTAGCGTAGGTAGGTTTTAGGACTTCCCAATTAGACGATCTAATTCAATCACAAAATTTTAATATCCAAAGTACACCCCTATGTATGTTACAGTTAAAGAATATTATAGGGTGTAGGTATGAAAGCTTTTTTAATTTAAGCTGTTTTGTGTGCCAGTTAGGTTGACAATGTATTGATTTTTTACGTCAGTCGTGATTCCAAATTGGCGCATTTCACCCATTTATATTTTCATAAAAAAAAGTATAATAAAACTAATAGAGTGCTTATGTAAATATGTGTATACATAGATGTGGAGTGTAAATTGTAAATATATGTATATATATAATAAAATAGAATAAGTGGAGATCACAACTTGGCAGTCGAAAAGTGTAAAAACTGCTATTTCTGCAACACAATAAAAAGTCTAAGATCCCTAAAAATCGTATAAAACAATATAGAAGTTAAAAAGCCGCCAAAAATAAAAATAAAAAATATTAAAAGACAAATTAGAAATAAATTACGAATATAAATAACGTGATTTAAACGTTAACGTGAGTTTGAAGATAATTAATTTTATCCATGGAACCTAAGATATCCAACTCTTAGACATCCCTAAACCTGGTAAAGTGAAAAGGAAAGATTTCATATATCTTAACTCATATACTGGAAGCGTAGTATTGGAGGCATGCTTAAAGTGTACATTTACTAACGACATATGAAAGTATCTAACCGTACACTTACAAGTATTTAGAACCGTGGTTTCCTTACCTTGGAGGCCGGGTACACAGGTTTTATTTTTATTTTTTTTTTTATATTGGCCTACCATAGTGACTCCACTTTGCCTGATGGAAAGCAATAGGTGGAGTCAAAGAGTGGTGGTCACCATCCTCATTGCATGTCTAGTCAATGCAGCATGGTGACCCACACTATGGCGGCCTGGTGAGATGCTTTTTCACGCCCCGCTTAAAAGACCCGGAATCAAAGTGGGAAGGAACCACGTGCGCTGGTAGAGAATTCCAGGCTTTTACCGATCGGCACAGAAAAGAAGAGCCAAACCCTTTAGTTCGGGTACGTATATTTTCGATGCTCAAACGGTGACTCCTCAGGCCAGCACGTGTAGTCCTGTAGAAAAGTATGTCTCATCACTAGCGGGCAGTGCACTAACGACTCTTGAGTTGCAGGTGTCCAAGGAACGCGGTTGTCACTTGCCATCAGCTGAACCGTCTGTTCACCTGTCCTACTAAGTGACGGTTATAAAGCTTTATATAATATTTTTAGCTTTATATAATACTGATTGTGTTCTATTTTTGATTTTGATTAATGAGCTTAATATTAGCGGAAGCGGAGGTTAGCTAATGGAATAAAGTTCTAGCCTGTTAAAACTTACTAACAAAAATGTTCACAATAGAGGCCTAGTAAATAGTTGGTTTAAATTTGTCTCTAAAAACCTCTTTAACATTTCAGTAGCTTTAAAACTAGATGAGAAAAGGGATTCAAATAAATATACGATTATTAGTTAATAAACCAAACAAAAAAGCGTTGAAGACAACAGTAAGTTTAGAAGGCTTTTTTGTTTGGTTTATATTGTTATACATACATATAGAAGTCTAGCCATAGCACATGCGTTTATGGTCACTGCATCGCACCTAACAGTCGTATCAATGTTTTATAATCTATATTATTTCCCAATAAATACTCTATGCAACACAAAAATATTTTTTCAAAATCGTTGATATTTTCAGAGAAACAAGACTGTTCAACATTATTACCTATCTGTTTAACTTAAAATGATAAACGTTTTATATTGTTAAAAAGCGTAATTTATGGCCTTTACATATTAGGACTTATTTACTTTTTTATTTCTTGCAATTCTTATTAATTTGCACAAAAAACTTTCTTAAATAAGTTGGTGTATGTAAGAAAGGGTCTCTCGATCCTTTCCTGATGCTCCTTAGGTATTTATTTTACGAGTCGTTAGTTCATTCAACTTTGCAAACGACCATTAGGTCTGTTTACTTAATACCCTTGTACAACGTTCCCGCTATAACTAAGGTCGATTTTACATCATTAAGGGGGTATGGTAGCTTCTATTGCTATTTTATATTGCTATAATATATTTATAGAGTAATGAGTACTTAGTTACATGGTATTTTGGATAAACATAATTTGTTAAAAAGCCTACAGAACATTAATAAATTACTAGATATGTTCTTCAAAACAAAATGTAGGTATACAGTCATCATTATATGGTAACTCTCTCAATATGTAAATACCACAGAAGTTTAGTATTTATGTAAGTTTATCAGTGTCACATAAATTGAGGCGCTTAATTGGAAAGAACAAAAAGATTTATAACTAGTGACGATTGATTTTTATGACGATTGACAAAAACAATAACAAGTCCTATATTATATGTACCTCCTCATACTCCACTCCACAATTGTATATGAGGCTAATTGTCTGTTATTTCCGAATAAATAAATTGTAATATACAGTTGTTACTAACAATAATATGCTCCGTTTTTAAAGAACAAGTTCACAATTTCATTAATTTAATTAGTTTCAAATAATTTATTTACTAGGACAGGGTTAATACGGGGTCCTACAGTACACTGACACGTAACTGGTCTACTTTATACATTTGTCATTTCAATACATTATAATAAGTTTTGTTTTTAATATTTATAAAAGTTTCTTTTTCTGAAAGAACAGTGTGATTAACAGCAGTGATAATAGTTAATAATATTACTGGATAGGTGATCAGTTATAGATATAGGTGGTTGAAGTCTGGGACAGACAGACAAGCTGGGTTCCGATACTTTCTTTGTCTCTCAATTTCTTAAACAATTCTAAATTATTTTTCCCAAAAATTGTTATTTTAAGGATATATGTATATACATAGCACTCTTGAGATTCCAAATTTCTTAGAAAGGGGCGCTGCAAACTGACGAAAATTAGGTAATCGAACGTATTGAGTAAGTAACAGTATTAAAGAGTTTGACAAGTTTGTCCCTTCTCAATCATATTACTATGAGAAAAAAAAAATCTATACTTTATTAAAGTAGTGATTGATGATTGTTGTCATGACACCAAACCCGTCATTAACGTTGTGTAGGGTAAGCGGCTATTCTATTTCTTCCTTTTAGTTTTAGAACAAAAAAGTTATTATATTAAAAGGAATACAAACTATTAGAAAAAAAGTGGTGAGGGGTCTATGGACCCCCGGTCGGAACGTAGTTCATAGACGGCTGTAACTATGAAAAGATGTAAGAAAAAAGTCTTATTACACCTTTCGGTCTCGCTCCCATCCGCTCAGAGCGTGGAACGTGCGATAAGGAATCCTTCGTTCCAATATTTTAAAGTTTAAAAAAATATAAAATAGAGTATGTGAAATGAATTTAAATAGGCGAGGGGTAGCTTCGCTCGTCTTGTATGTACTCGTACCTAAAAACTGTTCACCGCTAAAAAGATGCCATTGGTCGTATCACCTCAATTTGAGAGCACTTCCCTAACTGCATCAGCTAGTATCGGAATCCTTGGCGTCGATATATCAAGCGAAGTCCAGTTTCGCGGTCACTTAGAGAGTAAGGCCATATTAGCCTCGAAGAAGCTTGGTGTGCTAAACAGATCGAAACAGTATTTTACTCCGGCCCACCGCCTGCAACTTTATAAGGCGCAGGTTCGGCCGCACATGGAATACTGTTCTCATCTCTATGCAGGTGCACCCCAGTACCAACTTCTGCCTCTTGACCGCATTCAACGGAGAGCGACTCGCATCATCGACTGCAAAGATATTTCTGATCGACTTGACACCTTGGCGTTGCGTAGAGATGTAGCTTCACTCTGCATCCTCTATCGCTTGTATCATGGGGAGTGTTCAGAGGAATTGTTCGGACTTATACCGGCTGCAGGTTTCCGCCATCGTCCTACGCGACAAAATATCCATCCCCATCACCTGGACGATTGGCACTCCACCACTGTGCGCTTCTCCAGAAGCTTTTTGCCTCGCACAACCAGCTTATGCAACAAATTGTCGCCTGCCGTATTTCCGAACCGATACGACCTTCAAACCTTCAAGAAGAGAGCGTACCTCTACCTAAAAGGCCGGCAACGCACTTGTGACTCTTGAGTTGCGGGTGTCCATGGGCGGCGGTAGTCACTTACCATCAGGTGACCCGTCTGCTCGTTTGCCCCCTATCGCATAAAAAAAAAAAAAAAAACCTACGTACGTCTCCAATGGTTAAAGTTATGACTGGAATGGAATGCCACAGAAAGGTGTAGTTATATCTATATATTTTCTCTCTGTCTATCTTTTTAATATATATAGAGCAAGACGAAAATACGTAACAAAGATTTGAAGTTATACTTGGTGTTGATGCACGTTTTTAAACAACATATTTTATTAACATCCTCGGTATTAATGTACCTATAACACTCACTTATCTCACCCCCAAAAATATCTTCACACAATTAAAACTTCTGTTGGAAACTGGTAAGTTTAAAAAAAATCTTTAAGACAAAAAAACTTTCCAACAATATCAAATGAAAAATAAGGAAAAGAGTATCGTTAATAATGTTTATCTTAAGATTTTAAGTTGTGTTTTACATAAAATTAAAAAAAACAATCGAAAAGCCATTGAATGACAAATTACACTTTTTTTTTCTTATTCTTCAATTTATAGAGCAAGAAATTATGTAATTATGTTATTTGATAAAAGTGGTAGTAGTAACTAGTACCAGTGTACTAGTTACTACTACCAGTACCAGTGTACTAGTTACTACTACCTACCAGTACTAACCTACCAGTGTAGGTTAGGAATTACTAGGTACATTTTAGGAGAATGTAATCGCTATAACACATACCATATATTTTTGTAGTCACATACTTACGCTCTCGCCTGTATATAAGGGGTAGGCGGAGGCATACACCTCTTTAGGGCCCCATTTAGACCCACATTTTGCCAATTAAAATTTGGTCCCTCTAACCTTATAGAGGGCAAGCCTATTGTCGTCAACCAGGCACTGTAGGACTGTATACACTGTCTGATAGATAACGATCCGAGGTATCCGAATAAATACCTACATTTACTGACACAAAAATAGTTTTTAAACAGGACATGATGGTATGGTATTGATTTATAACCGATCGACTGCTATGTATATTTTTATATGTATGTTAACCGATTCTTTGCCAATTATACTATTGCCAGATTTTCATTTTTTTTTATTCGACAGGGTATACTCCTGCCGTGGTCCTATTGTAACTTAAGTAGAGTACCTAGTAATATTAGTAGTCCTTAGTAATTTACTATGTGACATGCTAAATTACTACTACAATCAGCGTCAGCCAATTAGATGATATTTAGTTTCGGTAAAAACTCTAGGATAAAAATTATTAACTTGGTTAAGTATTGAAAATTTGCCATCGATTTAACTGAAAATAGTTGATATGAGGCAAAAAATACTTTTCAAAATCTTCGTTTCAAATTGTATTAATGATCGCAATTTGACATGTTTAGCATTAAAATGTGATACATAACTTGTTTGTGAAGAAATTTGTAACGGAGTGGTTTTCGCGCCATCTACCGGTAAAGTAAGTTAAGCCTCGCAGTAACTAGCCTTGCAATGGAAGATATATTGCTACTGTGCGCAATGTTGTTGTTGCATAATAGCCAAGTAGAGCAATTCAATTTTTGTCGGAGATTACATGTTCTAACGACTCTACATAACATTTATTTCGATGATCGGCCGTTTTGGGTTCGTAAAATAAGTCTCAGTTTAATGTTTAAGAATACTTTTAAATAACTTTCGATGCCACTATTTAAAATTACAAACATTCACCCATTATATGATTACAAAAATTACATGGTACATTTTGATGAAACAACATGAAAAAGAAAACATTTATAAAAAACTGGGCTCGTCCGGGATTTGAACCCGGGACCTCTCGCACCCAAAGCGAGAATCATACCCCTAGACCAACGAGCCAGATATTGGGTGAGGTGAAATAATGAAATACAAATTTTATAAATATTTCTTACGTTATATAATTAGTTGTAATTTTAAAATTTAATTTAAAGACCATTAGCTCGATATAAGCAATTCATAACATTATGAAGAATAATATACAAAATAACGCTTGCTTATTACTCAACTGTCAAAATTGTTTATTTACCTAAGAAACACATATTTTGAAGTACTAGGTACCTAACGATAATGATGACATAATTATAACTTAACTGTTGTCATTTATCAATATCAATGACCACGTCACGACAGGTCGTGGTTTTTGTAATTGGAACTCGGTAAGTAGGTATTTGAAAATAGACTACTAGTTGTAGTGTAGTGTAGTTGATGTGTAGGGACACGGAAGAAGCAGCTTTGATACTGTTTAGTATCGAGTAGTTCGATTTCGTTACTTTTGCACTAGATACTTTCATTTGATACTTTTATGATACTAGTACTTTTTTGGTTGTATCGTAATTGTAACTAGTGTAGCGAGAGCCACCTTGCAGGTTTTTGATAACTACCTAACGTTATTAGAAGCTGCGTCGAGTCTGTGTTCTCTTTGTCTCTTTTTTAGAATTAAGACGAAAAATACACAATTATTTGAATTGACCTTAGACCTTAGTTTTCCGTTTATTTTTCGTTTGAAGACACATTTATTAATTTTATAAATAATTCAAGTTCTATAGTGAATTGTGTTTGAGTCATTCTGAAGTGCTTGACAATAATAATGTATATAGCATATACAACGTGGGAGAGCCATGCTTCGGCACGTATTGGCCGGCTCGGCCGTAGTATACGTTAGAGAAAACCGGCTGTTAAACAATGCTTGCATTGTGTGGCAGACTGAATGAGGTTACCGGAGGCCCAATCCCCCTTTCCCTTCCCCTCTTTCCCCTTAACAGGCGGATAGCACTTTTGTGACTCTTGAGTTGCAAGTGTTAATGGCGGCGAAATTCACTTATAATTATAAATAATATTAAATAAAAATTATACCCATACATACAAACGCTCACGCCTGTATCCCCTAAAGGGTAGGTAGAGGTGCGTTAAACATCCAAATTTGGCCAATTTGAATTTGGTCCCACCAAACTAATAATACGGGGCAAGTTATTGCCGTACAGTTAACAGGGCACTGCATGACTGTATACGACTATACATACTGTCTGATAGATAACAGTCCAATCCCTTAGTCGCCTTTTAGGACACCCACGGAAAAGAAGGGGGGCCGTATTCTACTCCACCGTGAACCACACAATTAATATACTAACAATGTGAAATACTAATATTTACTTTAAATCTTTGAACACTGAAAACGTGAATGAAAATCTTGTTTGAATGATTTTAAGGCCTCGTGATTCAGGATATAGGATTACTAATTCCTTATGCGGGAGTTATACTTAAAAAAACACAGAAAATCAGCATACAGGTCCGGTGTGATCTTGCGACTTGCACGTCAAGCGTTTAAATCTGTAACAAATAAATATTTTGTATAAGATACTTGTTGTTCTATGTACAAGGTTTTGTAATTACTTATTATTAATAATAATAATAATCTCTATATAGTACAGCAGTAACATTAAAATGGGAGAGTTATATAAATAACAATAGTGATTTATACAATAGGCGGCCTTATCACTCTTATTTAAAATGCATAAGTAGTACATGTAACCACAGAACGAAAGAACTAGTATTTTCTGTTTTGCGACAGAAACGAAATGACTTAAAAAAGAGGAGGTTCTCAAATTGACTATTGCTTATATATTTTTATATTATGCTTATTATATATTATTTTAAGCCATTTTTAACCAACTTCAAAAATCATATTTTTTCAACAATAATACACACGAGATCGACGCGACTAACAACAAGTGAATAAAACTAAGATACACAATTTGATTTTAAGGTTTTAATTTATTTCTTAAACCTACCACTTTGACATTCATTTATTTATTCAATAACTTGAATATATATTCATTTATTTAAGTTATTAAATGACTCAGGTGGCATTCACACGTAACGAATTAATTAGACGCTGCATAGCATTGAATTTAACATTCACGCAGCAATGATCAATTTAAATTCTTATTAAGTATTGAAATTTTTATTTTAAATGTATACTATATAATGTTAGTGACACTGACCACTGAGCACGAGGATGTGGGTTCGATTCCCACATTTGTGTTAACCAACTGTTGTCCCGAGTCTGGGTGTTCTTTGTGTCAGGTGCTTGTGTGTTTGTAAAGTCCCAAGCGACGTAGGCGTCAGTCCTAGTGCGAGAGAGGTACTCGTATGTATTTCAAAAAAAAAAAAAAAAAAAACAAAGTAAGAAAGTAGGAAATGAGAAAAATTTAGGTTTTGCAAATTAAATTAATCTAAACTGATTTCCTTAAAACTCCTAATTTTCCTCTTTTAAAATACGTACTCAAATATGATTCTATTGTCTATATGCAGCTACTACATGAATGTCGATCACGCTACAGGACATTGTAGTTATACTGCGTCAACCCATAAAAACGCAGTTAGCACAGTGAAGTAACTGGCCATAACTTTTAATGAGCTCTGAAATTAAAAATAAAAAGTCATAGGAAACTGCTGATTCCCATTACACGTTTTAGGGCAAATGGTTTTGTTTTGTAACACAATAAATTATTTCATTCTGAATATGTTGCTTCCAATTTCAATCACATCTAAGAATTATTGGCTAAGAATATGGCACTCGTCAGCAGACTGGGATGGAATTGGGATTATTTTGCATCCATCCCGTGGGCTCAACGCTGCTTTAAAGACAGGGATCTGCCTTGACTGACGAAATCACTTTCAGTATGGAGTATTACCCTACAGTGAACTCGCCAGCACGAAGACCCGTCTCTGGTTAGATCGCGAGTGCACCCGTGCTGTTGCTCAAAAGCAGTCGGCCTACCGCGCATGGACCCGGGCCCGCGCTCATTGTGACCCAGACATTGATCGCCTAAAAGCAGCACTGAACAAAGCCACTAGGGAATGCAAGAGGGCTTACATCAGAGCAGATGCCCAGTGCATTGCACGGTTTGGTCAAGAACTCATCGCATACCCTACGGGTAGCCGTAAGTTTTGGCGATTGGACAAATGGTGCAATGTCTTGTCTCTTTGACTGCACAGTCCAACTACTGCCAACCTTCGCTGCCACCGTTGAACTACCCTGACGGATCACTCGTCACCGTTTGAGCGTCGAAAATATACGTAACCGAACTAAACGGTTTGGCTCTTCTTTCCTTTGCCGATCGGTGAAAGCCTGGAATTCCCTATCAGCGCACGTGTTTCCTTCCCACTTTGATCCCGGGTATTTTAACGGTACGGTTACGGTATTTTAACGGGGCGTGAAAAAGCATCTCACTAGGCCGCCATAGTGTGGGTCACCATGCTGCATTGACTAGACATGCAATGAGGATGGTGACCACCACTCTTTGATCCAACTTATTGCTTTCTATCAGGCAAAGTGGAGTCACTATGGTAGGCTAATATATAGAAAAAACACAGTTACAGTGTTATTATAAGGTAGATCTATAAGACATATACACAGAGCTAGGTATATAAGTACTTACCTACATAGATTTCAGAAATAAAATAACTTAACTAGCAAATACATGAGGGAGATCCTACTTTTTTATGAATGCAACGATAAATTGTATATAATGATGACCAAGATGATTATATTTAATAAATAAATAATTATATTTTCATGATTTATGAGTTGCGTTATCAAAGCAGCTTCTCACAATCTTATAATTTATTGATACATAAATTATTATATTATTTAAGACACTTAAGTATTTAGCAATACGGGAGAAGAATTAAAAAAAAGTATTTTATACCCACCTGGGCAAGAACGGGGGTTATGTTTTTTGAGTTTATAAAAGTGTGTATGCGTGTTTATTTTGTAACGGTAAGATGGCTTCCTGGATCTCGACTGAGTGGTGTCATTTGAATTGTTTTAATAGTAGTAGTGACGTACGGACGTGTACAGACATTCAGCAATGTTTGCGTTGTGTTTCACCTAGTGAGTGAGGATACTAGGGGCCCAACCCCTTCTCCTCCTTTTTTTACACCTATTTCCCCTGCTCTGGAAAGCCTGAACGCGAACGTGTTAGGTTCCGCTGTACCATCACAAACTCATTTTAAAAAATATAGAAAGTTAAGAATCCATTTGTTTTTCATATTTACCTATTATATTTAATATACCTACCTAATATACCTATTATATTCAACTTTTTGCAACAATATATTTTGTTTCGTTAACATGTTTAATACTTTACTTAAATTCATTCCTAAAACTTTTAATAAGGTAGGTCAGCACCAATGATAATTAATCTTGGCAGGGATTCTGAGGTTTCGGTATAAATTTCAGCCCGTTACTACATGAATTACGATTACCTCAGACCAGGCTGAGATAATTAATCATAATTTTAAGGTACCAGCTTGTTCATAATATTAATTATAATTAAAATGTGGCTAATTTCAACACTATGCGTTAGCAACATACCTGTTTCCTCATTACATCGTTACTCACAGCCTTATTTCTATTTATTCGCACTACTGACTTACACCTGGGTCCGGGCGAGTACTTTGCAAATATTATAAAGCAGATAATTCATAGTGAACACACACAAGTGAACTATGAAAAAAACTACGAAAATTAAAATTTTATGTGTCCGACATATTTCAAGGAACTAGCAACCTGAAGTGACAGTGGGCTAGCCACATTGCTCAAAGAACTGATAACCACTGGGGTAGACGAGTTCTTAAAGTTTCTGAAGTGGAAACCGTTCTTCCGTTTCTTGTTTTTTTTTTTTTTTAAATATAGAAGGGTAAACGAACAGACGAGTCGACGAGTTGAGGGAAAAGGGAGGAGGGGATTTTGTTTTTTATATAATATAAGGGGACAGTCGAACAGACCGGTCACCTGATGGTAAGTAATAACCGCCGTCCATGAACACCTGCAACTCAAGAGCCGTAAGCGAGTGCGATGAGGGGTGGGGGATGCGGGGAGGAGAAGAAGAGAGGTGAGATGAGAGGAGAAAAAGGAATGGGGGGATAAGGGGAGAGGAAAGAGTAACGGAAAGAGGGGGCGGCAGTTGGCTTCCGGAAACCTCACTAACTTCAGGGAAATGTAACCGGTTTTCTGTGTGGCCGTGGTATAGCACCGGTCGAGCCGGCCCATTTCTGCCTAAGCATGGCTCTACTATTGTCATAATAAAAATAAATATATCGGGATAGAGGAGATGAGCAAGTAGGGAGGGGAAAGAGTTAAAGAAAAGGGGGAAAGGGGTTGGGCCACCTGTAAAATCACTCACTCGTTGATAGATGTTATTAGATTATTTATAGCAAGATGGTAAATAATTGCTCTTTATGATGTTTCTAAGGGTAAGCAATATCTGCCAATTTACAGTAGAACAGTATTTTGACTTATCATACTCAGGGAGGCTCAGTATGTGTAGACACATTTGTAAATCGCCCTCTTCTCATAACGATAGGATCAGATATGCTGATATTTTATGGTAAGTACTAGACGATAACGGTCCTTTGTGATCGACATCATCGTCCATAATTTTCATAAATCATTCTCGAGTTTGATTGATCTTTTACATTTCACACCAAAAAGAGAATACCTAAAGAACCCTCTGTACTTTTCATTTAATATATTCGGCACAATTTTAAAGAGCGTTCACCAATAATTATGCAAATTACTCCAAGAATGTCTCACAAAATTTCTGAAACAAGTTCAGAGTAACATCTCAAAGAGTCTTGTTTTTGAAAGCTATTAATTTTTTATCGTGTTGTAAAACGAATTCTAAGTTTTTTAATTGTTATTTTATGAATTATTTTTGGAGGTTCTCTTAACTTAATATATAAAAGTCTATATTTATAAACTAGATATTTATACTAAATATTTATATACATACAGTATGATCAGTAGTGTATACTATCAATAAAATGTTGCAACACAAAATTTGCATCCCGTATTATTATTACTACTGCTACTACTACAGTTTAATTTAATTTTAAACAATCTATTCACCAAATTATTATTAATCCGGATATACAATAAGGAAAACGAAACTCTCCTCTTCTACGAAAGCACGCAAGCAAGCAAGCTTCTATTTTAAGTTTACCGACTTTCTCATATCATTTTTGAACTCATACAAATTTATCTATATTACTACATTATTATTAATACCGAAAAGTCTTAAAATAATATTAAACATTTGAGAATAAATATCTGTTTATACAACAATATTAGACAAGAGGTTTTAGCTTTATGACATCAGCGAGTTCAACTTAGATAGCATGCGCTGCGTCCTCCCCTTCCTTCCTCTTTACCTCTCTTCTTCTTTCAATATACTCCCAATTTTCACGAAAATTAGGGGTTACCCATTTGACTGCAACCCCCTGTATTCGCTCGTAGTAGGGAGGGGGGGGGGCGTAAGTGGGCCTAGATTATAAGCGGCAAAGTGTGAGCGATTACAATGCTTCTGTCTACTTTTTTTGGTCGAAACCGCTTTGAGTTTATGATTGTAATTTAAAGCTTTTGAAAAATGGACGCAAACGGAGGTTGATATAAATACTGGCAGTCAAAAATTTGTTTTATAATTTTCCATTTATAGCAAGTTATCGGATCAATGAAGAGCAGATTGTTTGGCAAAGTTAATTCCTTATCATTATTCAAAGTTCCTACCAAAAGCAATCAGATTATACGTTTAGTTACGAAAATGAATACATTTATTTTCAAGAACCAAATATATTTATGGACAAATAAAATTATGTTCCTTTTCAGTTCCGTGACGAATAACTATAGCAAAACGTAACGACAAAAATAAATAACTTATGAGTGTTCAAGCTGCTGTCACAGATTTGAGAACGTAGCTGATACAAAAAAATATTGTTGAAATTGTAGTGTAACTGTGTAACTCACAAGCTACATCAGAGATTCTATAGACATCTTATCGAAAACAACTGAGGTTGTTTATAGGGTTGAATCTTTAAAGGGGTCTCATGGTGCTCCTTGCATCTGCATCTGCTCCTTGTCGCTGTGCTGGTAAGTTAGGGTATTCTGAATAAGCTACGATTTTAGAAGGAATTTATAGTGCATTTTCTGTTTTTACAATATGTATTCTACATTATATTTTTCATTCTGATGATCTGATCACTTCAATTTATGATATCATGCACTCTTGCAAGTAAAGAGGCGCATTGCAATCTTCGAGTCTCTGTTATGTTACACATATGAACAGAAGGACAAAATTTGTACAATTACCTTTTTTAAGTAGAGATGGTTAACAATTTGTACTTAGACATTTACGTTACGTTAAGACGTTAAGTATATACATAATAGTAATTTCTTGCTATTATTGAACAAAATTAACAGTGTACGTCTGAGGTGTGCATATAAGCTGATTGCTAATATTGGGTAATGTATATAAACAAATGAAATACCGATCCGACATAATTTCTCTCGCTCTCGCTATTATATTTACTGCAGTATTTTACAATGATGTGTTACAGAATGTGAAAAGTATCCAGAATGTTTGTATTTTTAATTGGATTTTGTGAAAAAGATGATCTCTCTGTGTCCTCTGAAAACTCAGTGGTTAACAGCTAAATGAAATTGCCCCCGATATTTTTTTCATAAAATGTAAATTATATTTTTTTTACCGTAGGAGAGCCATGCTTAGACAAAAATGGGCCGTCTCGATCTGAGTAATACTACTACCCTCAGAAAACTGGTAGACAAACAACAACAAGACAACAAACTTGCATTGTATTGCCGAGTGAGTGAGGGTTTCGGAGGCCGAACCCACCTCGTTTCCCTCCCCTTATCCCCGTTCCCCGTCTCGACCCGTCTGTTCATCTGTCCAGCTATGTCATAAAAAAAATTAAACACTTACTTAAACTACTGAAAATATATATCTCTAGCTCTAATTACATATTAAAAAAGAAACTTTTAGAGACAGTTTTCATGGATTTGCAAAACAAAAAAATAATAAGGATTAAAAATCTTTAACTTTACATATTCCACCTGCATATGAGGAACGTAGGTGACAATACTTCGAAATTAAAACGGACATAAAAATAACGAGCGTAGCATAATAAGCCGCAGTCGTCCCGGCTTAGCAGTCAGGATCGCTAACCACTTGACCAGTCATTATCAATTATTACTTTAGCCGTGTGGCCCTCGGTGAAGTAGAATAGGGCCATTCTATCTTTTCCGATGGGTGTCATAAAACGTGACAAACATTTCGAACTATCCTATCGTATGTATACAGCTTATACAGTGGCTGGTTAACTGCAATAGGCTTGTCCCCGTTATGTAAGTAGGACTAAATTATGTTTTGTGGGCCTTTGATGCGCCTCTGCCTAGTCTTTTGGGGATATAGAAGCTTATGCCTCATTAACCAGCACCTAAATGAATATAGACATTAATTAATTAGCAATTCCTAAGTTTTGGTGCTTTATATAATAAATAATTCAATTTTGAGGGGCCTGTTGGCCTATTGGTTCGATTCCCACACGGGACAAAAAATTGTGTTACCTTCAAATAGCTGTCCCGAGTCTGGGTGGTCTTTGTGTCTGTTGATTGAATGTTTGTAAAGTCCCCCGCGACAGGGAATATTCGTAATGCGGGAGGTGTCTTTTAATTTGCATTGCGGAATAAAAATCCCATTGTGTGTGTGTGTCATTACGTAAAATACTAATATAAAGATCTCTTGTTAGAGGGTTCGCAATGCAACGCACTCCCACTTTTCCCATTGAAGTGCCGGCTTGACGGCAATAGGCTTGCCCATCACGTAAGTGGAGCTCCCTTCGGGATACAGACGTAAGTGTGTATGTATGTAAAGACCTTAAAATAAAAGATGGAGTCATAGCATAGACAGGAACTTGGGGTAAAACTATATAAAAAAAACACTAACCATTTTCTTAATTTTACGTGACATAAAATTGCGCGATTCATGTGAAAACATAATTTACATTTACACGAATTTTTTTAATGATTAATTTCGCAGCCATAATTATATGCTCGCACGCTATAATTACGTCAAGGATTATGTTACATGTCATTAACGAGTTTCATCTACGTAACATATACTCGTATATGATTAATAATATAATAATAATGAAGAGTTTTTGTTTGTTCTCTTATTTATTTTTATAAAACACCTTTTTTTATTCTCTTTGACTTCCAGTCTGATTTAATGAAATATCTATGTATTGGATAGAGTGTTTATTAAGGCTATACATGGGCTAAAAACCACGCTACTACAACACTTAGCAACGGTGTAGCCTTGAATACAGGCGTATCTGCTTGGAACGGCTAGGGTTTAAGGTGAATACAAGCCCTAGTTTGAAACATAAATTCAAGCTGCCCCCACTATAAAAACATAACAAGCAATTTGCTTTAGATCCTTATATTAGGGATCTGTTATATTAGTGATAAACTAAAATACATATTAGGGAATAAGGAGATGTGTGGATAGGATTTCTTTTAAACTAACATCGCTAATGGTGACTGCCTTGAGTGTTGTGGGAACAATCCAATTGTAAGACTCGACTTTTGCACCACACAAACACCATACTTATAGTTTAATAATAACAATTATAGACGTTATAGTATGGTAAGAACAAGTGTTAAAATGTTTAATCCTAAGTTTATCAATGCTAATGTTAATTACCTATATATGTAGTACTCAATCAAGTGTCGTGAAACATAGTATACGCATAGAAAAAAAATCTGAATATATTTTGATTTTTAAAATTAACACTAACACGAGTGAAATCCGATACTTGAAATTATCCACACTAAGGTTCACTGAAAAAAAAAAAAAAAAAAAAAAAACAGACTAGACTGGAAAAGTATGTATGTATGTGGATTGATTTTTATAATATAAGGAGACAGACGAACAAACGGGTCACCGCCGTGGCGCCGCACCTGTCCAGCCAGCCCATTATAAGCATGGCTCTACCACTGTAAAGTATGTTTATATGTATGTATGTATTGTGTACTTTATCTTCTCTTTTATAGTATTCAATTCTTGTGCTAACCTAGTCACTTATACATACAGAACCCTAAAGTAGAAAATGCACTACAAATATTAAAATACTAAATAAATAACAGATATAGGATGATAATATAAAATAGTTTTGGTGTATAATATAATTTACATAAATATGTAAAATAGAGTGCTTGTGGAAAACCAAATAAAATCGGTCTTATTATCGCCAGCCCTCGATTGAGGATGAATAATTTATGAATCTGATCAATGTTATGTTACGTTTCCGTAACTACGGCAAGAAAGTAACTCTACCTCTTTATACATTCTATATCGATCAGCACTGACCTAAATATGTGTATTTACAATAACTGCCTGTATTTGTTTGCTGCCTTAATTAGTTACTGAGTATGAAAAAATATATGCTCTTTTGGGACTATATATTGTATTATCATTTTATATATTGTACGGCTTTTGGAAATCGTTTCAATCTCTTTTGTTTTTTTTTTCTATACATTTTAAGTAATGGGAGTTGTAAGTACCGTTATTCTTGGACACCTGCAACTGAAGAGTCGCAAGTGCATTACCGGCCCTTGAGGGGTTACGGCTAACCTCGTCACTCGGCTTCTTTGTTTGACCTAGATTTTTCTGTAACTATTCTAGACCAGTGTCACTCTGCCCGTATAGTGGACTATATCATTTTATATAGAACAGTAGGTAATAGTAATTTTTTTATGATATTACACTAATTAAACATTAGTGCTGAATATCTATATTATGCCACCACTAATGAAACCCTTAAAAGCGGATTTTTTACATTATTTTAAGCTCGCATAATTATATTTAGTCTAGTCCAATTAATTCGTCTAGACCTACCTACTAAATATGTTAATATTTTTTGGTAACAGTACCTCGGGGACTAATAAAACAGGTAAAATGAAGTAAAAAACATATGAAGGAATATCAGTATGATATGTTAAACCAAAGGATACAATTAATTCGTCATTTTTACAATTATTTTGTTAAAAAGCCAAGTAAGTATTAAAATTTTAAAGAGAACATAATTAAAAAAAAAATCTTATCTCCAACCCTTTTTTTTTACGTGGGGAAATCCTCATGGACTGTCCTCCGCGGGAACACGACATTCTTCCGCGACCAGCAGTTGACTCCTTTTTATTATATGTTTGGTTGATAGTGGTAAAATAAATCTATGTTTATCAATGATAACGACCGGGACCATAAAATTAAATATATATTATTATTTTAATATAAATAATACCCTGTTACTACATATGTATACTTTCAAAGTATATTTTCACCAAAAAGTTTTAACTATAGTAATTATATTTTTAAAGGTTTGTGCATCTCTTAAAAACCGAATGCTTTATTATTACACGCTTTTGAAATGGAAGAAAAGAGATTATTTATTTTTCTTTGTATTTTCTAATGTAGACTTTTAATAGCTCACCTTTACTGTTCTTATTCTTAATATTTATTTATTTTATAATTAACGGAAATTATACGTTGTCTGTGGACTTAAGTTCAGCTTTGTGTAACATAATAAGTTAAGCTAAGATTAACTTAAATTATTTTAAAACGTTAAAGTCCAATCCTATCCTTAAAGCTGAACTAAGGCCAGCTTCTTAAAATGTATAGTACATTTATATTTTATCAAATGGAAAGGATTCTATAGAGCGGTAGGCCAGACAACACAATGTCTCAAGATCAATGCTCCGTGAAAGTCGAGGTCACAGAACTTCTCATTTGCGGCGATTTCAAATCCGGTTATGTTTCGCTAAATCACCAAGCATAGAAGCTAGCTGGAGCGGAAAATCGTTCTAAACAAAGTTCTCGGATACTTGACAAGGATAAACGAGTTTTTAAAGTGATTTAGTAAAACAAGTATAAAAGAATACTACACTATACTCGTAGTACATACATAAGTACTAATGTTATTTTAAAGGTTTTTCTGTATCAGTCTATCGTTGTAGGTTGAACTTATAACTGAATAATTACATTAGGTTAAGATGGAGGGTCCCTTTCAGTTTAAAAATTCTGTTATTAAATTACCACGGGGAACGAAGTCCCGGCCGGAGGAAGAAGTATCAGAAAAAGTCTCATTACACTTTTTTCGGTCTCGCTTCCATCCGCTCAGAGTGTATTGCGCGGTAAGGAACTTCGTTCGAAAATCCTTTCTGTCTGATATTTATACGTGCTTGTCATTAAAGTAATCCACAAAAATGCTTGGCAACTTGCTGGTCCTGCTCAACAGCCACACTGTACATTAGAAATTTCACTTTTGTATTTGTTTATTATTTTATGATCTTGGTTTTATTATTTGACATATAATCAGTTGTTAATGTTTTCAATTACTATTACTGACATATATGCGATATGGACATGAGTCATTTACATTGTAGGTATTTTATGAATAATGTAAATTTTTGAGTTGTACATGTGAGAACTGTGTAGTGAATTATTTAGGTTTATCTTTTGTGTCTCTTGGCAGTTGTTAGTATGTCATGCTCGCCTAGAAGTCCTGGCAATAAATCAACTCCGGACTGCTATTACTTAACAGAGAATAGTGAATACCATAAACGTTATTTTAGAATGATGTATTGCATTGTCCTCACATATCTTATTTTATTTTATGTGCACTTATGAACTGTCACAAAAAACTTAAGCAAAATATTTGAAAAAGAGTGTCCTTGGAGTTTCTTGCTTGTTCTTCTCCATAGGATCAACGTATTGACTTCCGCTCTTGACAATTCAAAAATATTTATGATTGGTTCAGTTGTAATCGTGTTGTATCGTTCAAATAAACGATTTTGATTTTGATTCACCCCAAATGGTTTTTGATTGTTTTTTTTTTAATTTTATAAGCAAGATTGGAAACAAAATAATGCAATTGAATTTTTGAAGGGAATGGTAATGATTATAACTCTTACACTTTTTTTATTTGACCCGCTTTAAGAATGATTCCTATTTCGCTGGAGACTTGACAAACGGGTACAAACAACGGTCACTCCTTCTTCATCGAGACTTGTGGTATCCTTTACCCCAGTTTCCTATCCCTAACCAGTTTTCATATACAAATATTATTTTCTTTCTGCTTTCTCGTCTTAGAACGACTACATTTACAAGGAGCATGGGCGTTAGCGAGGGCGCTCGGTCTTAGGAAAAACTATTCAAAACTTCCTAATATTTGAGAATTTAACAGATTTTTTTGGGGTTGAATGGTAGGACGGTGATTAGGATATTATTACCAAAATTCTCATTTTTAGTGAACTAGTTTTTAACACTATTGTACCCGACTTGGATCTTATATCTATGTCTACCAGAATTATAAAGAGGGAAGATTTATCGTTTGTTTATATATATGCGATAAACTCTACTCTCTCTCTCTCTCAACAAGAAATAAAGTATTTTTTTCTTTGGTTACTAGAAAGTTTCACCATCGCATGCATTCTGTTGCAGTTATAAGTATAGCTATAAAAACAAAATACATACATACACTCAAATCGAACTTCCTGAAGGAGCAGGCAGAAGCGTCTCAAACCCCAACTTAAAAAAATTAAATGATTTATCGTTTTGTCCTTCTGAAATTAGTTCGCTGTAGTAAGCTGTTCAGAATATTCATTGATGCTAATAAGGAAGTCGGGTAAGCGCTTTCCTGTAGATTAATAAAACGAGAGTAGGTGTCTTGTTATCATGTTTCTCTCTTAATAAAGAAATATTTATGTGTCTTACTGTTATTGTTAGGGGAGAAAGTAGTTGGGGTGAATATCACGTGTACGAATACAATATACTTGTTATTAAATAAAGTGAAATGATTAATCATTACTTTATCAAAAAGACTTATTAAATGCACTTGTTAAGTTCTTTTTTCTTTTTAAAAAAAGACAGCTCCCGCTAAATTAGGATTAATTCCTGTGTCGCGGTGGACTTTACAAACATGCAAACAACGGACACAAAGAACATCCAGACTCAGAACAACAATTTGAGGATTACACAACCATCTCGAGGTTCATCAGGATCGAACCAATAACACTCGGCGCGGTAGTATGACCACTTGAACCGCTACGCCATCTGTGCAGTCAACTTAACAAACAATTAAGTCAGTTTATACCTACTAATTGACAGACCAAAAAGATCTATGTAGACGTAGTTAAGATCTATGTAGTGCAGTCAACTTAACAAACAACTAACTAAATTAACTGTTAACTGACAGACTGACTAGATATATAACTAAATCTTGAAAGTCAGTTTATAGTCAGTGGGTTCGATCCCCGCATGGGACAACACTTTGTGTAATCTTCAAATTGTTGTTCTGAGTCTGGGTGTTCTTTGTGTCCGTTGTTTGAATGTTTGTAAAGTCCCTCGCGACACAGGAATTAATCCTAATGCGGGAGTTGTCTTTTTAAAATAAAAAATAAAAAAAAATAAATAAAATAATTGACAGACCAAAAAGATCTATGTAGACGTAGTTTTGATTACAAAATACTAGAATTTGAGTCAGGAGGTAGATACACGCTTGGGGTCAAACAATAAGTTTCAGTCCCATAGCTTGTGCTTGCTAACGATGATCTGATGAGAAAGAGGGGGTGAATAGTGGTACTCTATTTCAATGGTTACTAATAACCCCTTGAGTTTAGGCCCATTTGTTTTGTTTTAAGGAGTCGAATACATTGCGATTCGCGACAAAGCGTGTCAAAACTGTTATAAGTATAATTAGGGTTCTATATCCAAAGATTGTCAATGGAACCCTATTACTAAACCCTCGCAGTCGGGCTCTCCGTTAGCGGGAGGTATCTCATCTACATATAGAGAGAAACAAATCTATTTGTCGTTTAGATTTCGATTATACAGGTCTAGCTAAAATTAAAATGCTATTGTTAGTGAATATGATCAATGCTAAGAATAGAATTATCAACAAGAGACTGCAAGTAACACTAAGTTCCAAAACTTAAAAGTTATATTTACCACTTACAAAGACAATAGCAATAATATAAGCTTACTCATGACACTTGGTATTACTTGGTTTATTTGTTATAAACTGAGAACCAAAGGTTTCGTGATCAATGCAGATATTTCTGTGTCTTAGCCTTAATTTTATATTTAGTCTCCAAAATAGGAATCAGAGATTTATTATGGGCAACTATCTCTGTGTTTCCGATATTTGCATTGTGACTAATTCACCGGTTAATATTGCAAATAGGCTCTATATTATAGGCTGTGCTGACTTAAGCCAAGAATGTAATTAGTATCAAATGATTTAGGTATATATCAAAGTGAGTTGCGACAAGCCATAAATTGATACCCTGTACCAAGTAACAAATGTTTTTAACAGTTTCATATATTTAAATTGCTATCTTTTCATAAAAACGCTGTAAAAATGAAAGCGGGAACTCAACATTGATTAATGCTGTTTTTTTTTTTGGAATAGTCATTTTCTTTAATAACAGGATATGAAAGATAACACTCCACGCATCGTGGCATCAGATATCGAAGAGTAAACCAAGTTTTGCTCGTAAAGTTGTGTTGTACTTAACTATAAAATATTTTATCGCTATCCCGCGTTGCGATGCGAGATTATTTTCCATTGCCGTATAATGTTCACGAGAATGACATTACTCGTAAATGTTACACTCATCGCACAGATAAATTATCTTGCGCAAAAATTGAGTTATATTAGTAGTATCATTGGTCAAAGAGTCTCTTCGTACCAGTTGCTTTGCAAATACCTACAGTTATTTTAGAACATGATCATACGTATACTGGTCACAATAGCATGATTAATGTTATAAGAAATTAAATTATATACTCATTGTTATTAAATGTGTAATTCGTATGTCTGGATACAAAACCTAATTAATAAATAATATTCCCAATAATACAATAAAGACCTTGATGCTGACGATACCTAACTAATGTGATAACTTAATGCAAACCCACTATAAATTTAGGCTGAGAATAGAATCCATTTCGTTAGTGGGTAGAAAACTGAATTATTGTTATTCCCTTTAATCAAGTTAATATACACATATGAATTACATTCAAAAATACATTGAAAAATACAAAAAATAGTAGACCACCAGTACAGGTCGACAATTTCGTGAGACAAATCCAAATATTTTATTTGTTTATCTTTTCCAACTTTCACGAGATTATCGGCATGAGGAACAGCAATATTGACAATCATTGCGCGGCTCTCTGATCGGTCTATCACGACTATATCAGGCTTATTGGCAATAATAATCCTGTCGGTGATGATAGATCGATCGCAATACAATGTAGTACGACCATTTTCGAGAACTGGGTCGGGCACATACCTGAAATATGGCACCTCTAAATTCACAAGATTGTATATAAAGGCAAGTTGTTGATGTACTATTCTGGCCACTTGGCTATGCAAATACACATCGTTCGCAAGACGATAACAAGCAGAAATAATATGTCAGATAGATTCACCGGGACGGTGGCATGCCCGACATATGTCGACCGTACCGTCTTTCAGAATAAATTACCGACAGTTATTCGTCATAACAACTTCATCCATAATTGCAAAGACCACACCTTCAGTTTCTCCAAAAAGATCACCACACCGTAGCCAGAATGTAGAAGCTTTTACGTTTACATCAGGCTCATTTAGGGCCCGATAGAAACGACCATGGAGCTCTTTGTCCTTCCGTACCTCTCTGCGATCATTAGTACTGAGTACTACAGGTTTGCGCCATTTCTATTTAGCCAGACCGAGCGGAGTAAGTCCATTGTCCACTGCTACAACATTACGATGCACTTTTACATCGGTGTGAATTCTATTATTATTAAGAAAATGAAATGCCTTAATTCCGTAATAAATCCAGTCCAAATTAACCGCTCAAACCTACCTAATCTAGTTAGTCGTAAACATGACAAAACAAGAAAAAAAGTAACCCTATGGAAGTGGAAAAATAGAATGTATTTCTAATTAATAAAAGTCAATTTATTATAAGACACAGTATTGCACTAATAATTTATGTGAATATAAATCGCTAGAGGACAAAAAATATGCAAAAAATAATTAAATTTCCAAATAGTAAATACTTATTAGGGGAAACAGTATGTAGAAAAAAGGTTTGTTACGATACTATTATGACTACAATACTTTTTATGCGATACTGCTAATGAGTAAAATATCTATACTTTTCATTCGATAACGTGTCTCTATACTCGGCCCAATGAATGACGTCATCCGGTATTATTAGACTCAGAAAATTTATGATTGAGTACATAATTTACGTCTTCTCTCCTCCAGGATGTTACTGATTTTCACCCGAAAGATCTGAAGACCAACATATTGAACACGTGCCTTTGTAACTACCTACTGAATCGGATAGCTATTCTTACGATATGCACGTGAGGGAAAGTAAAAGTGAAGATATATCCATTATACATGGAGTAAGAGGAGGCTTTGATTCGCCACTTACTGTTATTTACAAGAATCATTTTCATAACCCCTCTTCTAGATCCACGTGGATCTGACGACCTTTCTACTGATATAATGTTTGGTCCTATTTGAATTCATAAAAAACAATATTTTGCTTTTTTACCTATAACCACTAAATTATCGGGTTTTTATTTATTAAGTAGGTATCATGCTTATGAGTATCTAGTGTTTTTTTGTCGTAGTCATTTGTTATTTATTATATATCTTTTTGGAGATATTTTTAAGAGAGATTATTAAGTAAAGATTAAAACAAATATTTGTTTGGGCCCTGCTGTCGTCACATCAAAAACTTGTATTTATTTTTATTAAAACCAATTTTATTAGCCTACAACCTACTATTCAAAAATTATTAGAAAGGAACTGACGATCTTCGAACGAACATATTGGTTTAATTTCTAGCTAAGATCAATCTCGATCAAGTGAGCTTCAAAAAATAAAGTATCAAATTGTCGCCTGCCTTATTTCCAGACCGATACCACCTTCAATCCACCAAGAAAAGAGCGTAGTCCTACCTAAAAGGCCAGCAACGCACTTGTCACTCTTGGGTGTCCATGGGAGAAGTTAGTCACTTACCATCAGGTGACCCGTCTGCTCATTTACCCCTATCCCATAAAAAATCAGTACTGACTAGACATCATCACACATTTTGACCAAAATGAGTTAAGTGACATAGCCTAGTATCACAAAAAATACCGTTAATCTGTACAAAGTGTTATAAATATTCACATCCATTGTACGACGGCTCATCAAGCTTGCTACATATATAGCTGAACATATTAATTCTAAATAATGCTTTAGGATTTGCGAGGTCTTCAGAGACCTGTGTTTAGACACATGGTAAATATGTATGTACATAAAACATAGATTAATCTGGAAGCAGAGTTAAAGCCGGTCTTTGAGATTAATTCGACGTAAGGCGTTTCAATAATGTATGTATGTATGTACTACAAAGGGTGTAGGTACGTTTCTGTACTAAGTATTGCAGTATTTCATCCATTATTTTTTTTAATAATTAAATAAAGTGTGAATTTCAACACGGATACCAGGCATCCTTAATGTCATGATGATAGTTGAGGCAAGAAAGCGTAACAAACAACCTATTTCGCTTCCACATTTATAATATAATATTAAATAATAATAAAGTTTAAGTATCATCTTAGCATCGTAGATATATTATTGTCGTATCATTTATTTCAGCAACTGGCTTTTGGAAGTTCCGACTTGGTTTGACCAAGTAAGTCTAAGTTTTAAAACTTAGACTTACTTATTAAGAAGGTTCTTTTCTAAGACCTTTTTCAAATAAAAACATAATTTAACAGTCAAATCATATCAAACCTTTTTTTTGTACCTATATTTTAATAGCATGAAAATCATACCGTGTTAAATTTTGGGGATTATGGTATAAGGATAACATATTTCTTTGTAGACATTGTTGGTCATAATTAATATCTCACGGCTATAATTAAGTTGCCTACCGCTATACACATCTTATTATCCTCTTTGTTCTCTTTACTAATTTATTTCGTATCTTTAACGTTGACAAAGGCTCCCGTTTTTAATAAAATAGGAATTTACTTTATTTATTTTTGTTTAGTCTAGGAGCTGTTGACAACCTTGAACGCAAGATAATATTATATTTTTATTTCAATTAAATAGGTATTTTGATCGTTAAGTATGTAACTAATAGTCCTAATTAGTTTTAGGTTTAAAATCTGAAAACAGCTGATAAGTCCGCCAGTGAGTGATATTACACTTATTTTTAAGCGACTTCAGAATACTCTACTAAATTGTATGTTTTTATGATACCGCATAACTCCGATTTTGGTATGTTAATGTGTACCTGTGCTTCTGGTTTAGGTCATCACATTTAAATTTAAATATTTATATCTATGAAGGGGGGGAAAGTTAAGAGTTGTAAATATTTATCATTTTTTAATCTAATTATTAACGAACACGACATTTTATAAATACGAATGTGAGTTTATTTTAGTAGAACCAAAACACTAGATAAGAACAGTGGAAGAGCCATGCTTTGGCACGAATGGGTCAGCTCGATCGGTGAGATACCACGCCCTGACAGAAAACCGGTTGTGAAGAAATTAGTGAGGTTGCCGGAGGCTCAACTCCCCTTATCCTCTTTCCTCTCCCCTCACCCCTACATCCTCTTTCCTGTCTCCTCATCCGCCCTTTCTTCTTTCCCCTTCCCGCATCTTCTCATGCCTTATGCCCCTCAAAGGCGGGAAGCGCACTTATTACTGTTGACTTGTAGGTGTCCCATTGTAGGTGTAAAATCAGGTAACTCGTCCGTTCGTCTCGTCTCGTCTTACGTGTATTAATACTTAACATTCTTACATATATTTATTTAAAGAAATACTCTAAACTCATAAGAATTTAAACAGGTGTGTTATTGGAGAAGATTCATAGAAAATGTGTGAACTTTCAGAAAGATTAAAAATAAAAAATCTAGGAGGAATCACATGACAGTGATATAAACTTTTTATTTACTAACGATGCTCAAGAACACAAACAAGACACCTAACACTCATACCCTGATATCTAAATACCTACTCGTATATGTTTAATAATACATTTTCCTAAAAGGAACTTTATATGTCGGAATAGGAACATAACGTTCTCAGTAGTTTATTTTTATATTTTTTGTTTACACAGCATTTTCTTTGCCTACAGCTGCCTGTGACACGGGCCTAAGCATATGTATGTATGTTAGACAAAGTAGCTGCAGGTTTTTTCAGAGATCACTGCCAAGAAGTAGTATTCCTTATTGGTATTATATTATATTTTTTTATTTATTTATTTAAAAACTTCATGCACACGTGTACAAAGGCGGACTTAATGCCTAGGGCATTCTCTACCAGTCAACCTTGAGGTGGTGAAGAAAAGCGATAAGGTAGGTGCAGACATCTGGAATTTACTGTATTGTAATGTATTTTAAAACAACTATAGTTACATATATATGTATATACAAATACATAACAAATATACACATACATAAAAATATATAATGAAGAATATATATACATATATATACTAACATACACTTATAAATAGGTATACAGTCAAGTGCATTGTGGTTATTCTGCTAATTCGGCGAGGAGAAGTTCACGTACTTTGTTCTTAAACGTTAAACGGCTTTCAGTCATTCTAAGCTCAAGAGGGAGCGCATTCCATAGAAGAACTGCTTGCACGAAGAAAGATGAGTTGACAAAGTTAGAGCTGTGGGGAGGACATAAGAGGAGCAAATTGTTCGAAGAACGAAGGTCCCTGTCATGAGTGGAGCACAAAAATTTAAAGTAGGGGCTTAAGTAAGAAGGGGGAAACGGGGAGTTCAAGAAGGTGTATAGAAAATTTAGTGCTCGCAAACTGCGACGTTGCCGAATAGGAAGCCACTTCAATTGGGAACGTAAAGCAGAGACATGGTCATACTTGCGAAGATTGAAAATGAATCGAATGCAGTTATTCAGAAGACGGTCTAGTTTGTTGAGAAGGTCTGCATTCAGGTCAAAATAACACACATCGCCATAATCAATCATGGGAATAATTAGGGAATGCATTAAGGAAGTTTTTGTTTTAATAGGGAGGAAGTTTTTGAGACGGTATAACGTTCGGAGAGCACCAGTGACTCTCTGACTCACATGTGTAACCTGGGCCCGCCAATCCAGGGTCGAGTCAATAAACAAACCTAGGTCTTTAACTGCTGAACTCACAGATATAGGTGAGCCATCAAAGACTATTGGTATGAGAGTCCCAGTGTCGAGCCTATAGCCCCCTATATTCTACATTCTCTATATCTATATTCTATTTTTTTGTTAATTTATTTTAAAACTATCATATGGATTCGATAGTCTACTGTTTTTTTATTTATTTATTTTTCAAATAATATCGCTCTTTTTGCAGTGTTTTTTTTAAATATTTAAACTAAATAGATATTTCTTAAACTAAAAACGAAATGAAGAATAACTATCTTTTGAAGCCTCAATATAATCTTACGTAAACTATTCAATTTTGTTTACATACAAAAACTTGTTTCTTCTATAGTGAAGTCCCCACTTACGATAAGCCAATGGTGGTCGGAGTTTTCAGTCACGTGACATACAGATAATAAAACTACGATTTTCATTTTGAAAATATAAATAAATCTGGTATTTTTATAACAATATAATATTACATTCATTATTCTTATGGTAAAAACTATAAATAACACACTTTCATAATGTAATTTTGATAGATGAAACTACCCTATTGTAGATAATATGTGCTAGTAGGATATGTATATGTAAGTAAAATATTGTACATTATTGCTTTGTGTGCAATAAATGGTAAATGTATCCATATAGTCCTCTTTTTTTTATCGTATAGTGGTAAAGTTCACATGACTTTATTAATTGCTAGATTGCAAGCCATATTCCGTTTTTCTAGGATTAATTTACCCTCACGCTAATGTAACTTCCATTTACAAAGGAAAGGTAATCCTTGAACAATGTTCAATAATCTTAATTTATCAAGTGTTATTTTTCTTAAGTAATGTTTCCAACATCTTGTCATCAAAAGTTCATATCACTTTCTATATTTATCTAAATTAATTACCATATATGGTTTTGTACTCATATAAACTTTTTTATACTTCTGCTTCTGCAAGTGAAGTAAATGTGTACAGGATTGATAGCAGTGAAAGCAATAGTAACCACCGAAATGTATAACAGGTTTATATAAACCACTATAATATTGGAGTGAAAGAAGTAAACGAATTATCGTTTAGGATTAAGGATTGCAGCCTTTCTAGTAGTTATACTTACCACCCACACACAAGAAAAGTAAACCAGAAGCGTTACTGATTCTTTTTACTTCCATCCCGTAATGAGTCTAGGGTGTTCTAGTGGTTAGGGGTGCCTGCTAATTGGTGATACGTTGCAACACCTGACACCCCTGACCGACTAGCGAGCTAACAGTTTATAAATAAAAGAAAAGGATAACGAAATAATTAAGTAACGCTATTCAGAAGTAGTAATTTTATCTACTCCGTCATTATTTTTTACTTATACATACAGTAAGGCAAGTCGTGTAAAAAATGTGTTTGGGTATTGTCTCACTCTTGAGCTTAGACAGTTTGATGGATTTGGACAGGTTTCATTGTGTCACTTGAAATATGGAAACAGTGGGAGTGATATATGGTAGGTGTAAACATTTCGAAAAACGTAATCGAGATGAAGTTAATAATCTAGTGAGTTTTATATTTTTTTAATAACTGTCTTTTTTTATAAATTACCAATTTACACGAATTTCCAATGAATTACTATTTCGAGGTGTGGTTATACCGGACACTGTGCATAGCGTATGAAGTTATTTTATTATTATTATTATAAGGTACATCTATTAGTTTTTTTTTTAATGTAATAAGTGGACAGACGAACAGACGGGTCACCTGATATTAAGTGACAACCGCGGCACCATGGACACCTTCGAGAGTAATATGAGGAGGTGAGAGATTAGATTAAATTCTGAATTTCTGAAATACATATTTAAGTTTTTTTTTCCGAATATATATATATATAAAACACTACGAACTACTAGAAAACACTACTTAACGATGGTACAGAAAAAGTTTGCAGATGGTGCAATTCTCTACACAAAGTCATTTAATATTCTTTTACTATTTTTATTAATTAATTACGATAATATTTAAAAGGTATAACAGCTTTTTTTTTACCCTACATCAAGCCATCGGTAACGTCCAATTGACAGGCAATTGGGCCTTCAGCAGCTTATTTCTCACAGTTATACGTACGAGAGTATACATGAAAGTAACATCAATATCTTTGAATCGCACTTATTTTCTACTTACAATTCTGGTGTAAGAATTTTATATAAAAAATTGGTAATAAAGTTCCTATTTTATTCTTAAGGAAATAAGGGTCAAAATTGAATGATAATCGATCTAATACATTATATTACTACGATCCATCAGATGCCGTCGAAATGGACCAGAAGTAAAACCAATCGAACCCTTTTCCGTAATGAATAGATCGTGTCTGAATAAATAAACCATTGTGAAAAGGAAACTTAGTTACTATGTGCAATAAAAGGCATAGGTATTGGTAGGTTCTCTGTTTTCGCATTCAGACTCTTGAGCGCTCGATTATGCAAACAGACAGACATACTAGTTCACTATCTCCTTCCAAAAGCGCAGAAGAAGCGCAGATAAACGCTTAAAGGTCCCTCAAAAGAGTAATTGCTGGGGCGAAGTCGGCTCATATCGGCAGAATTGACGAGAGACTAGTGAGTCTCCCTTCTGCTCTCTCTCTCGTGCATTCTGGTCTCTTGCTAAAGCTGTCCAGGGGAACTTTTGTAAGCCATCCCTTCCACCTCTGCACATAGGAGATAATTCGTTGGCCCACGACGCTAAAGAAAAAGCCGATCTTCTGGGCAAACTCTTTGCGTCCAACTCGACCCTGGACGACTGGGGAAACGCACCGCCGACCATACCGCAGTGCGAGAGCCACATGCCGGAAATCCGGTTTACACAAAGGGCAGTGCGTAAAGCGCTTCTTTCCCTCGACGTTCTTAAGTCGAGTGGGCCCGATAAAATCTCTCCTATCGTGCTGAAGACGTGTGCTCCTGAGTTGGCACCGGTTTTAACGCGCCTTTATGGGCTTTCCTATTCTCTTGGTGTAGTCCCGAACTCATGGAAGACAGCTCTAGTGCACCCAATCCCTAAAACAGGAGATCACTCGGATCCGTCCAACTACAGACCCATAGCCATCACCTCCTTGTTTTCCAAGATAATGGAATCCATTATTAACTGCCAGCTCTTCCGGTACTTAGAATACCACCAGCTCCTCAATGATCGACAATACGGCTTCCGTCGGGGTCATTCAGCTGGTGATCTTCTTGTTTACTTGACTCACCGGTGGGCGCAGGCGATCGAGACCAAAGGGGAAGCGTTGGCCGTTAGTTTAGACGTGGCTAAGGCCTTCGATCGGGTCTGGCACAAAGCGTTCTTTGCGAAGCTTCCTTCCTATGGGCTTCCCGAGAAACTGTGCAATTGGCTCACCAGTTTTCTTACAGACAGAAGCATCAAGGTCGTTGTTGACGGTGCATGCTCCGACTCCAAGTCTGTTAATTCTGGTGTCCCACAAGGCTGTGTGCTATCACCCACGCTGTTTTTTCTGCATATCAATGACATGCTGCAGATTAGCAGCATCTATTTCTATGCAGACGATAGCACGAGTGATACCCTTTACACCGGCCGCGCTAACATTTCTCGGTTAAACGTCATCGAAAGCCGATCCAAACTTGTGTCTGAAATCGAAACTTCTTTATCAAAAGTTTCAGATTGGGGTCGACTTAACCAAGTCCAGTTTAACCCCACGAAGCCACAGGGTTGCGCGTTCACCGCTAAAAAGATGCCTTTGGTCGTATCACCTCAATTTGAGAGCACTTCCCTAACTGCATCAGCCAGTATCGGAATCCTTGGCGTCGATATATCAAGCGAAGTCCAGTTTCGCGGTCACTTAGAGAGTAAGGCCAAATTAGCCTCGAAGAAGCTTGGTGTGCTAAACAGATCGAGACAGTATTTTACTCCGGCCCACCGCCTGCAACTTTATAAGGCGCAGGTTCGGCCGCACATGGAATACTGTTCTCATTTCTATGCAGGTGCACCCCAGTACCAACTTCTCCCTCTTGACCGCATTCAACGGAGAGCGACTCGCATCATGGACTGCCAAGATATTTCTGATCGACTTGACACCTTGGCGTTGCGTAGAGATGTAGCTTCACTCTGCATCCTCTATCGCTTGTATCATGGGGAGTGTTCAGAGGAATTGTTCGGACTTATACCGGCTGCTGGTTTCCGCCATCGTCCTACGCGACAAAATATCCATCCCCATCACCTGGATGATTGGCACTCCACCACTGTGCGCTTCTCCAGAAGCTTTTTGCCTCGCACAACCAGCTTATGGAATAAATTGTCGCCTGCCGTATTTCCGAACCGATACGACTTTCAGACTTCAAGAAAAAAGCGTACTCCTACCTAAAAGGCCGGCAACGCACTTGTGACTCTTGAGTTGCGGGTGTCCATGGGCGGCGGTAGTCATTTACCATCAGGTGACCCGTCTGCTCGTTTGCCCCCTATCGCATAAAATCCATATCCATATCCCCGAAAGGGTAGGCCTAAGCATCTCAAAGGGTCACTTTTGGCCCACCATACTTTTGTCCCACTTACGTAATAGGATTGTCACCAAGCAGCGTGTCTCAAGCTCTAGTAGAATAGGGCCACTAAGGAATCGGACTGTTATCTATCAGACATACCTGCAGTCATACAGTGCCCGGTTGAAGGAAACAGGCTTGCCACCGATTAGCTGGACAGCGGGACAAAAGTTAGTGGGACAAAATTCTAATGGGAGAAATACGGGTGCTTAATACACCTCTGTGTACCCCTTAGGGGATACAGGCTTGAAGCTATATATATATATGTTACTTCATAGGGGACAAGCCTGTTACCATCTGGACATTATACATATTTCGACAATCACGAGAGGAGAAGGGGGCTATATATATATTATATTCGTATGTAGTTAATTACTCCATCAAGGTCATAAGCTGTCATTAAACGCTAACGTTAATAGAACATCTGTTTTTCTCTCACTGTCTGACAAGAATTACGACCTCGGGGATCAAGGACCTAGTTTGGAAAGATTATGTATGTTTGAAGCTGTAGATTTATCTAGTATATAAACTTATTAGG
This sequence comes from Tyria jacobaeae, assembly GCA_947561695.1. NCBI lineage: Eukaryota > Metazoa > Arthropoda > Insecta > Lepidoptera > Erebidae > Tyria > Tyria jacobaeae. The sequence goes on along the minus strand of OX387208.1, from coordinate 7,193,687 downwards.
TACATTCTTATATATTTTAATCATATAACCACATTAGTTTGAATAGTTTGAATATACATATATCTTATCAGGTTTACGGTAATTTTGTAAACCATTAAAAATACTTTAATGTGAGTTACGCGAAGAAAATGCAGTCTTCAAATGGGCATTTACAATATGTTATGACCAAATTGATAATCTGACTATCATTACAATAAAGCAATTACGCATAATACTGTATTTTATGAATGGTTGCTCACCAATATCAGTTTACGTAGATTTAAGTTTACTCTATAAAATTTCAACTGATTCTGAAAAAAAATCGTTTTTTTAATAACTTAAAGTGCTCAGTATTATAATTAGACCACTTTCTCTGAATTTTATTTCTTAACATTTCATGCATTCATTGTGGTGTTCAAATCAGAGAATGAAAACATTTATTTACTTTAGAACTTTTTTTTTATCATTTTCTGATCTGATCTTCTCAGTTATTTAAAAAATTGTCGGAATTGAAGAAATAACTGAGATAAATTATCTACCTAGTACAATAGAAGTTCGATGACATTTCTATCGAAAAGACAAATCGAAAAAGAGAAAGGATTTCTTATAAACGTGTAAGTCTTACATAACATTTTATTTGCGTTGATATATTACACCAGTTCGGTTGTGGCACAAGATAAATATTTTTAGCTATAGATTTAGAATTTAGAATAAGTCCAATATAAGACATGAAAGAAAAAAAGATGAAAGAAAATAAATTTACATAACGCCGAACTTTTAAACTGCTTAGTTTAACTCGTGGCTGTGGTTGCGATAGCAGTAGTAGCAGCTGTCTATCACGTATACGTGATTTTAAGGTATCTGCTTCTAACCGTTACAAGCTTGTTTTGAAGATTGACTGCACTGATGGCCTAGCGGTTGAAGTGGTCACCTTGCCACCACGTTGTCAAGCCGAGTGTTGTGGGTTCGATCCCCGCACGGGACAGCATTTTGTGTAAGTCCTACCACTTTTATTTCAACTGGCAGAGAATGCCTAAGGCATTAAGTCCACCTTGTACAATATGCGCATTAAGTTAAATAAATAAATAATCCTCAAATTGTTGCTCTGAGTCTGGGTGTTCTTTGTATCCATTGTTTGAATGTTCGTAAATTCCCCCGCGACACAGGAATTAATCCTAGAGCGGGAGTCGTGTCTTTTTTTTAAAAAGGATATTGTGGCCGCAACTGTCAGCCAGAAGTTTTATCTCGTATGTTTTTATTAATACCGGAGTAATACCACGGCCTCACAAAAAACCGAGCGAGTGAGGATGTCGAAGATCCAAACCCCTTTTGCTCCCCCTCATCACATCTCATCACCCTCAAAGGAGTACCACACTTACAACTCTTGAGTTAAAGGTGTCTTTGGGCTAAATATACTGGAGGCCTCTAGTATTGTACCCGTTTTCACGTTTTTTTTTTCATTTACCTTCATAGTATACATGTGTAGAGTTTACTAACTTTATGGTTTATCATCATCGTCATCATCAGCTGCCTATCGAAGTCCACTGCTGGACATAGGCCTCCCCCAATGCACACCACTTCGATCGATTTTCGGCTTCTCGTATCCAGCTCCTGCCAGCCATCCTGGTTCACTTGTTGCCAATTTTCTTTATAAAAATGCTTGCAAAAATCTTCTTCACGTATTAATTTATTGATAAATACCATACACATAACCCTTATCAAACGTCACAAAGATAAAGCGACACAAAAAGCTTAATATATCTTTTAAAAACATTAAGTACGACGAAGTAATATTAATATATCCATATTATTACTTTTATTGAAAATGTTCTACTTTTTAACAAACATGGGTGACTATGGGTGTTATAAATTAATGCGTTTCCATATCTATGAAAAATAAAAATTAATTTAGAATGAGCCGAGGTTTATTATTTAAACGGTTCTAATTAAACTGTCGCGAGCCCGTAAAAATAAAACCTTTATAAAAATATTGGTGTCAGAATATTATAGCGTCTGATGTAGTTTTTATCGTAAGTTATTAAAATTTTATCTATGAAAGATAAAATGAAACTTTATAGCGAGACGTGGTCCTCATTCTTGCGGTCGAGTAATAATATTATACGTTAAATTTTAACACGTCACTGCTGTCCATCATCAATCATAATAAAAAACATGGCAAGCTTGTACGTTGTTAAGGAAGAGTAACAAAACACTGTTACTAACTTTACAGTCTTGGGATATTGCGTATCTTTGTGTGTACAGATAGCACATAAGCGACCGTCGATCAAAGACACACTGAAGCCCGAACTTGGAATGTCGTTTATAATGTATTTTGAGGTTATACTATATACACTTGAGCTACTTAAGTTTAATTTAGTTATAAAATGCTAAATTATTCGATTTTGTATATGTACATACATTCATAGAAAATTAATGCTGTGCGTTGCTAAATCACTGGAGATCACAAGAGCGGTAATAATAAGAGCGATGTCTCTAATTTTTTATATTTTTTATATTTTTTTATTTATGACCGTTCGAATGTTAAAAAGAAAGAAAAGTTTGACAGTTCCCTTGAAAACAATGGGTAATTTCCTAAAAACCTGGACGTGGTTATTGCCATACATTTAAAACAAAGATTAGGTATTAGAAAAATATATTCACTTGACATACTAGCAAGTAACCATCGCTATCGGCAGAAAAGTGGTAGAATCGCCATTGCACGAATGATAGTGTTTGTTCAGGCAGAAGGATGGAAAACAATAATACAAAAAATATGTCAGAAGCAAGTACGTAGGATGTATGTGATATTCTTGTTATATGATAGGCTTGGAAAGGAAAGGAAGTCTACATAACTTTGATCCCTTAACTTGCGTTCTTTAGCTTTACATACGTATGTATGAACATACATACATTCCCAACATTATCTGGTTACCGACAACCTTGTAAATGAGTAATTTAGGAACTTCCAATTTAAGTTGCGTCAGTATTCGTCTCTTGAGTTCCGTTCACCTTGATTTACTGTATCTAATATCTCAAAATACGGGTAGACGAAATTATCAAATGTTGATCGGTGTGTAAGTTCAGGCGGTTATTGAATGCGTTTATAGGTATTCGAATATAGTTCGAAATTTTTTCGAAGACAACGTGTCTGCTTTATGCTCCGAGTTAAAATGGCTCCCTATTCGCCACGGCCGAAATCTACGAGCATTAACTTCCCTCTTCTCTTTTCTTAACTTTCCGTCTCCACCATCTTGTTTAGCTCCCTACGTTCGGTTTCTATCGTCAAATCACGATAGAAATCTTCGTTCCACTCACAACAATCTTCTCTTATGTCCCCCTCATACATCTGACTTTGTTAACTCTTCCTTCAATGAATGCACTACCGCTCGTAATCAGGGTACGTGACCTCCTATATAATCAGTTGGCAGAAATTTCACACCGTTAATATACATTTACCAGACTTTTATAGTGTTTATTATATGCGTTGTATGTATGTATATAAGTTTGTATTTATTTATATATATGTATGTAGGTATATATTAGTATATGATGTATGAAAGTAATATACATATGTATATAATTAGATCATATTTTATAATAATTAAACTGGTACCTCTCCCACCTATTTGCACCTACTACCATTTATTTTTGAACTTTTTGATATTTAATTAATTTTACGGTTGTAATTTTTTTAATAATGGTATAAGATGTGCGTTTATGATGTTTGTAAACAGGAGTTGTAAGTGTTCTAACCTGTATTTTCTTATTAAAATAATAATTGTTTAACAGCTAATGCAATGTAAATATAGGTATTGTAGTATATTTATATATACTGTTAGAGGTATCTTCTATCCAAAAAGCAGAACAATTAATAAAACCTAAAAAAAGAATACAAAAGAAAATAAATAAAATTAATCCTGAGGGGGTATGAAATTCGCCGCGTCAGCTAGTTTTTAATAAATATACATTTACATGTCATAAATTAACACGTGGCAGTATTCTATATTTATAGGTGGGAGTATGCTGTGGACTGCAGTAGGCTGAACGATGATGATGACGATTTAATGTATGCAAGAATGTAGACTTAACTGATATTTTTATGTTTAAAATCTTTTCTTTTGTATTAAATTTTCGCGTTTTTAATAGAAGCAAGATTAACTGTCTTCATACGTAATGTTAACATGTCTACTTACACATGATTAGTTAATTCAATACAAGATTTATTTATTCCTATTTCTCTTATCCATTAGTACTATCCATTACTCAACCACGGAAACTCTATTAACGACAGTAATTTCAGCGTGTATTCCCCGAATTAGATTTGTTACTAACATTAGTTTCCAAACTGTATTAATATTGATACACATAGAGGGTTATTCGGTTTTACTGATTTGACTGATAACTATGTTTCTATAATCAACCTGATACGTTCATATTGTTGGTCATTATAATAATAAAAGTAATATGTGTAAGTATTTTCCAATATTGTACTAACTATCGGGGGATTGCCGAATGTTTTTGTCTCGGGCTTGAATACAGTACTTTCAAAAAGACAAGTTATTCTAGTTGTATGTGTATCTACTTTGGTACACCTCTGTGTTTGGAGTTATTACCCTAATTAACTGCAAAAAGCTATACTAAATAAGCTAACTATATAGTTAGTTTAGCTACTAGTATAGTAGTTTAGTTTATCCGAGCTCCACGGTTCCTCACCGAGAAAGTTGGACTACTAATTATTATTATTTTTTTTGTACTATGGGGGGACAGACGAACAGACGGGTCACCTGAGGGTAAGTGACAACCGCCGTCCATGAACAACTGCAACTCAAGAGTCGTAAGTGCGCTGCCCGCCTTTGAGGGTGATAAGGGATGGGGGGATGCCTTGAGGGGAAAGAAGTGAAGGGGATGGGGAGATGGGAAAGAAGAGAGGGGGGGTGAGGGGAAGGAAAGGGGATAGGGGGAGTTGGCCTCCGGAAACTTCACTAATTTCGGGGAAATGCAACGCAAGCGTTACTTCACAACCGGTTTTCTGTGAGGCCGTGGTATCGCACCGGTCGAGTCGGCCCATTCGTGCCTAAGCATGACTCTACCACTTTAATTCAAACACACACGATTTTTCAAAAAAAAAAAGGTTTCACATATCTGCCCTATAGTTACATTGGAGGTTTGCCCTTTAAATTTAAGGACATTTTTATGAAGACTTGATACGTTATGAGTGTTATGACTTTACGGACCCAATAAACTCTCCGAAAAGTTTATAGGTTGTTCGAACCACATAGTTCATGACCGGATTGATGTTTATAATCATATTAAACGGTTATTGTTACTAGGCTATGATCCGTCAAACTCATTAGATATTTACTGATATTGTAAAATTAAATAATCAGCCAAATCTGTTATTAAAAGGAAGTTTTGTTATGGTTCTATTTTGTTTACCTGGAATATCAATTCCTGGAGCACAAGCTCGCGTAGAGACGCAATGAATGGTACATACGTAAATACGTACACTCACGCTTGTACCCACGAATTTGTAGACAGAGGCATGATTAACGTCCATATTATGCGAATTATACTTAAGTCCCATTTACCTAATAGGGAACAAGCCTTTAGGAATTGAATGGGATTTTTTTATCTTCCCATCTAATAAAACCCCATACAAATCCTAATGGCTTGTCCCCTATTAAGCATCCCCGTAATACACAAGTGAGTAAAGCCGTATATTTAAATAAATATGAATCTAATGTATTTATTCTGAACGGGAATGTGTTAACGCTGTCGTTTCTTATTTTGTAATATGACTGAAAATTAAGTCCCATGATAAGATAGATAACGTGCAACGTATGTTTTTGCAACCGTTTCCAGAAAACACTTGAAATACTAGAAGTGTACTCTACCTCCATCTTTTGTCATTATTATTGTGACTCCTCGCTAGCTAGATCTACAGCTTGAAAGTAACCACCAGACACTACTACCTTAAGTGACACTTGGGAGTTTAAATTTAAATACTTTCGATTTTATTGTATATGTGATCTAAATAAGCTTCTGTTATAGGAATAATGATGAAATTGAATACAAATCAAATTCATCTTAAGTGATAACTTAACCAATATACACAATATTCATCGGCCCTTACATATATACATACATACGCTCATGCCTGTATCCCGTAAAGGGTGGGCAGTTGTGTATTAAACACCTATATTTTGCCAATTACAATTCTGTCTAACGTAATATAAGGCAAGCCTATTGCCGTCAACATGGGCAGCCAGTTGCCTTATCTGCAAAAACCCTCTGTGTGCGAAGTAAGGGATTTCGTAAGAGAATCGGGGCTTATACGTTTTACTGCGATCAAATCTAATAGCCGCTTCGGTACGTGATAGTATATATAACATAAGAATTTAAAAAAATCCCGATTGTTAACCCATTTTGTACACGGTTTAATGCCTGCATCACCGATATATATGATACAGATCATTTAATAAGAGGGAGCATGCGGATTCAGCTAGACGGCAAAGGAGGCTCGACGTATGGAAGAGCCATGCTTAGACACGAATTGGTCGGCTAGACCGGAGTAATACCACGGATCTACAGAAAACCGGTATTCAAAAATACTTGCATTGTATTGCCGAGAGAGTGAGGGTACCGGAGGCTCATCCCACTCCACTTTTAATATTAATTAAAACACATAAACAAGAAAACATTTCAAACTATTTCACATGTGCATAATGCCCATTTTGCGCAACTGCAACAAAACTGAACATAATAAAAATGGCGAACGTTTAATAGCTAAGATTTCGCACGTTCTACTGACACTTGAAGGAATACATAATGATGTTTCCCTTATTAATAATTACAATTAGAACGTAATTATCAATTGCTCGATCAATTCTGTTGAATAAGTTACACATATTTATTTTACTTCAGTTGCTGATGCCAAAAAAGTAAGAGAAAAGTTAATCTCATCTCAGTCATAGGCACGTATATATGTATTTGTTTTACAACAAATGGTCTTTTTTTAGAGATTATGGCCCCATTCGCATCACTGCATCCAATCATCGTAATCTGAGAGATGGGCCAGCCATAAAACGCCACAGAATAAAACAAAACTAGACAGCATAACTAGGCGGTAAAGAAAACTGGAAAATATGTTGACAATTAGTTTATACATATATAGTTAATAAACTAGTCGTTTGGTCTAGTGGTTAGTGATCGTGATCGGTTCCCACACGAAACAGAAAAAAATGTACATACGTACGTAGATTGACTTTTTTTAAATCGGAATAATTTCTAACCTTTTGTTTCGGACACATTAACACGAGAAAAAAAAGACAAACCACCATTGTGCAAGGTAGATAATTTACCAACGGGCAATATTTAAAAAATGGCGAGTAATGGCGAAAGGGCTTATTATTATCTTATCTTATTATAGACCTGTTATAGTATAATTGAGTCTAAAAAACATTGATAACCGCCTTCATATCAAAGCGCCGTTGTAATTCCTTTGCGCAATACTTTTAAACAGTAAAAACTTGCTATTTAAAATATGTTCCTTGATAATAATACAATTGTAACATGGCGGGAGTATACTCTTTCGTATAAATACATTTAAAAAAAAAAAAGTTTCGTATAAGTAAAAAGAAAATCGGTCGACAATCGGCGGACAAGACATAACACATAAAAAATTATAGCCTCCTCCTTTTTTGAAGTTGGTTAAAAATTCTGCAACTATCAACTGTCAAATTTAAAGGTTTGATAAAATTTGAATATAGTTTACTGTTTATACGTGATTGTGCTTGTATACTCTTGACCGCTTCAACGTTACATACTACGTGTTTTCGTAGTTCCAGGAGCTACGAAAATTTTACAACTCTCTTGACCATTATTAACTACAACTACCGACCGTACACAATCGCGACTATAAAACGGCTATAGAGCTGCCTTTTCTTTTATTTTATTATATAGGGGGACAGACCAACAGACTCTGCGATAGCCACCTCGAACTAGATTTATAGAGACAAGAAACTTATTACTACACAAATAAATAATTATATAATTATAATAGTTATTTTAATGAATAATTAACGCCACAGTTGAGAGGATACATATTTAGGTGATTTAATGTAAAAGAATTCTTGTTTTCTTGATTCTAGAATTACAATATTGTGTTAACAACAAGATTACATGATATTACTTAGGTACTTATTACAACATTTACAAGACTCACTCACAGTCACAGGTACCTACTTAGTTACAGTTTCGCGCTATCTGTCAAGAAAATAATAGAAACCATATGTTTTGTGTTATCTACAAACGACATCCATTTTCTGTTGTATGTACGAAGCCCAAGATTTATATTTCAAGCTTTGTAAGGAACAATAACCATTATACGGGTGTACAGCAAGTTTAACACTCAACCAAAATATCTGCAACATTTTTTTATAACAAACTACCTGCTAAACCATACGGCAACTGTTTTTTTCTATTTACCAAAATAGAATACTTTTGTAATCTGTTCCTTAGAGTATCTACCTATCAACCTATAGAACCTAATCTAAAGCACGTCACCGCAAAAAAAAATATTATATTATTATTTATATTATAAGATTTACAGATGGAAGAATTCTATTATGAGAACATTTTTATTACGGCGAGTGTTAAATATTGCTACTTCTGTATTATCTCTTCCCTATTTACACTACTGATTATGTAAGTTAGTAACTACTGTCTGTAGTCAGCAAATGATTACGAAACAATTACATAATATTAGGGTACAAGTTAAATGTAAATAGGGATTATATATAAGATACATATACTAGCGGACCCGACAGACGTCAATGTCGACGATATATTAAATATACTTGAAACATATTTACAATATTTTTGGATATATCACTGATTTCTATGATCTCTGTCTTTATTATTTAATTATTCATTTTCTTTCAAATCTATGGTGGAGATCAATCACCGAATCAGATAAATCACATAATGTTTTTAAATTTTATTTAAGCCATTTCGCTACGTTTTTTGCGTTCTATGTAATGTTTCGTTTCTAAGCTACACATTTTAGAATGATTGAAATTGTGGGATATAATAGTAATGGAGTCGCATTCAACGCAGCGACTGTTGATGTTCGTCGACGAATTTATTTATTTATTGGTTTACCTACAATTGTTACACTTTAAATACATGTTCATAATAGAAATACAAGCTCACATATTATCTCACCACACCATGTACATTTTTTTACTTAAATATTAGTGTTATTTTTTTATTGCAAAGTTGGTCGGTATCCATTGCCAACGATTCTTGCAATGTTTTCTTATATTTTATATATAAGTATTATACCGTTTGTTTGTTTGTGAAACAGATACACTTGCCTTATATAATAGGAACCGCTCTTTTAACACTTTAAACTTACAACTCATTTTAAAATATTGATACTTACAATCTTTGACATTTCTCCCACAAATTCTATTCTTTCTAGCTAGGCAATAAAAAATACCGCTCGAAATTGTGTAGTCAAAATTTGGTACTATACCGATAGCAGCGCTACCTACCGGGTCCAATTGTGTTTTCAAACCAACCTGAAACCCATTAAAATATACACACAAATATTAATTTCAGCCATTTAGAGTTACATGACAAACACTAAAGAAGAATTATATACTTATAAGCGCGAAAGTTAACAAATAATTAACTTTTTGTATGTTATTTTCAGTGTATCAAAACAAATGTGGAACTGGGTGAGTTTGTTTGTTTCAGTAGTGTGCTTTGCACTAACACGCTTTGACAACATCAGAACTTATTTCAGAATTTCTATAATATAAAATTATTCAAGAGATAAAAAAGTCCTGCTTTTCTTCATTCACACAACGCTGGCAATTTTTTATCTCTAGAATATATTTTTTAAAATTTTCTGAAATAGACCAACAGTATACAAGCTGCGATCCTATTTGCGGGGCGTCGCTTCTGCGAAATTGTGCATGCGAAACAGATTTGAACAAAAAAGATTTGATCGGCAATAAATAGCATGCAGTCGGCGTCCCTTACAGTTAACCCTTCAATCTCTATAGGTATCTATCTAGGATAGAGGGCACAACAGATGAGTGTGAGCCGTGTTCAGTGTTCCAGGCCAGTGGTTCTTCATCAGTCGCCGCGGCCGCCGCACTGTAGCGACGTTGCTCTCAAAACTTAGCTTGCCTGTATTTATTTATCAACTGAGTATTTTAGATAAATTAGATGAGTATCGTGTGATAGTGAATTTAGTGAATAATAGTGGCATGACTAATACTAAATTTAAAAATATAATAATAAATTAAACAATTTATTTCCAATTACATTGGTTATCGCACAGGTATTAATCGTTCACCTGGTAGTAATTTTACAACACAGTCAGTACAATAATCAGTGCCTGCATTATCCGTCCACCGCGCACCTAGGAATCCAGTTTTCTGACAACCAACACACACAGTCTTGGTTTGATACACTGGTGCTGTTTCATCAAGTAACCTTTGCTCTTTAGCAGATTTAAGTAATTCAACCATATATTTGTTACTATTTTTGATATCAAATGAAGACATACTGTCATGTGCTTCACCACTGTCATAAGGATCTTCCATAGTAACTGGGACATGGAGCTGAGGAAAGAATGTAGACTTTTTGTAAAACATTGATTTATTTTTATCTCTGCCAATACCTTTAGGTATCCTCCCAGGAATTGGTAAGCCAGCCTTAGCTAGTTTAGTAAAGTATTTTTGTATTCTACTCATAACTTGTATGGGAGTTCTAGTACCTAAGGCTTGAGCAATTTTTTTGTATCGTCGAGCCTCAATAGGCTCCTCAGGGTATATTTCTAATAACTCTTCTAACCTTTTCTGCTCCTCACAAGACCACAGCTGATTAAATGTCTCTGGTTTGTTGTCTGTGAACTTTCGGCCCCTAACCTTTGTACCAGAGTCTAAATCATCAACATTAGGTTTTGTCTCCCTTATATCATCACCATCAAGTGCAGCATCAATCCCATAGTTGCTCCAATTAAGGTTTGGCAATTCAGATACAGTTTGTCTTGGTGGAAAATTCTGTTTACCAGTTTTAAGTTCTTCAATGAAATTTAATGGATCAGTCAAAGCTTCATTTTGTGCTTGGGATAAATTTTCAATATCTTTCAGTGCTTGTACTTTTTGCGCCTCTAATTTAACAATGTATTTTAACATTTCGCAGTAGTCTTTGTTTCCACGAAGGGCGAGGTGGTCAGTTTCAAAGGCGAACTCTTCATCAGACTCTTGATTTTCAGATTCTATCATTTCCATTTCCATGTTGGTTATCTGTAAGAAAAACAATAACATTAAGAGGTCTGATAACATATTTTTTTAGAAATGAACTTAAATTCGGGTCCAAACCTGACTAGTAGTCAAAAGAAGTTGAGTATTAAAATTAAAAACAAAATAAACAGTGTACAGCAAAAAAAAAGTAAACCTCAAACTAGAAGCACTTCACTAGAAGGATGGGCCGGACGGTAAGTAAATCAATATATTTATAGAGTTTTTGCAGCGATATCAGAATGTCAGATTTATACTATTATCACAACACACATTAATTAACATAGATTACTGAGTATTTTTGTTATATGAACTAAATGTCAATGGAACTAATCGTCGTAGCTGTCGTTCTGTCAAACTGGATTAAATACATTCAGAAAATGAGTCATAAAATGTTTGTTGTTGATGCAAATTTTTTATTAACTCCTATAAAACTCTTATTAATAATAATGCCAGACTAAAACGAGTTAAACAAATAGATTTTAGCTGTATATTTCTTAATTGAAAAAGCTTTACTTCAATCGCACTTTATAATATTGACTACTGTGACATCTTGTCATAATTCGAAGAACCTCTAAAAGTTTGAAAAGTACACCGTCAATTTGCCCGATTGGGCGCTAGTAGTTCCTCTTGGACTCGTAGAAGTTGAACTTCACGAATACAGATGGCGCTGTAAAATGTTGCCGCAAAGCATACAAAACATAACGAGTTAGATTAAAATGAGTAAATACCACATTATGTCTAACCTCTTTTATTTTTTTATTTTTTTTTGTTGAGTTTCTTATAAGCCTGGTCTATTTAATATAATCGTTTTCTTCTTGTTCTTTTTGGAAAGTTTATAATTATACATAATAATATGTACTATATACTTCGAATATTAGGGGTGTAGAGTTGTTTTCGACAAGTCTTAAATTACTATAATTTAAGTCAAAAAGCTAATTTACCGAATATGAATAAATTAATAAATATTTAACCCTCGAATACATGGTGCATCACACAAGCCAGATATCTTTCTATATCAATGATGTGTCTAATAAGGTCACTCTCATTCTTCTATCTTTTTTAACAGTGGTAGAGCCATGCTTAGGCACGAATGGCGCGACCGGTGCAATACCACAGCCTTACAGAAAACCGGTTGTGATGTAACGCATGCGTTGCATTTTTCCGAATTGAGTGAGGTTTCCGGAGGCTCAACTCCCCCTTACCCCTTTCCTCTCCCCTCATTTCCTTTTTCCTCTTTCCCATCTCCTCATCCACCTCTCTTTTTTTTTTTTATGCGATAGGGGGCAAACAAGCAGACGGGTCACCTGATGGTAAATGACTACCGCCGGCCATGGACACCCGCAACTCAAGAGTTACAAGTGCGTTGCCGGCCTTTTAGGTAGGAGTACGCTCTTTTTTTGAAGGTTTGAAGGTCGTATCGGTTCGGAAATACGGCAGGCGACAATTTGTTCCATAAGCTGGTTGTGCGAGGCAAAAAGCTTCTGGAAAAGTGCACAGTGGTGGAGTGCCAATCGTCCAGGTGGTGGGGATGGATATTTTGTCGCGTAGGACGATGGCAGAAAACAGCAGCCGGTATAAGTCCGAACAATTCCTCTGAAAACTCCCCATGATACAAGCGATAGAGGATGCAGAGTGAAGCTACATCTCTACGCAACGCCAAGGTGTCAATTCGATCAGAAATATCTTGGCAGTCGATGATGCGAGTCGCTTTCCGTTGAATGCGGTCTCTCTTCTTTCCACTCCCTGCATCCCCCATCCCTCATCACCCTCAAAGGTGGGCAGCGCACTTGCGACTCTTGAGTTGCGGGTGTCCATGGATGGCGGTTGTGACTTACCATCAGGTGACCCGTCTGTTCGTCTGTCCCCCTATAGTATAAAAAAAAGCCCCTCTTCTAGGTTTATTAATCGTTATACGTTTCAAGTAAATTTAGCAAAAAGTGTCTCAAAAGTAAAATAACTAGCGGCTCCTCCTGTGCTACTACGCAATAAAAATAGTCCTCACAGGAATTATTCCCAATGCGGGAGTTGTTTAAAAAAAAAAACTCGGAAGGGGTAGGCAGAGGCTTCTCAAACAAACATAACAGGGCAAGCCTATTGTTGTTATCCGAACACTGCAGGAGTGTATGTACGCTCTCTGATGAATAGAATCGCTTTTTCGCCTTTGAGGACACCTATGAGAAGGATGGGGTTCCCTGTTCTACTCCACGAGAAATACACGGCAAAGTACCTACATTTGTTTTGTGTCCACTAAAAGTCTTGAATGCCATATCTCGTTTTACGTTTCCCTTTCAATTTAACCCTGATACCCGATAGGTTTGGGGGCTAGACTATTGACGTTGCTGGGATAAAATTGTAATATACAAACGCGGGTGTTTAATAATACACCTCGAAGCGTCTGTATTTATTATTTCCAATAACATACCTCTAATATAGATTAATACAAAACTATTTAATGCACGTGGCTTATCTAAAGTATAGTAGTAAAAAAATAAAATAAAAAGGGAAAAGTTTTACATTTATAATATTACTATAGATTAAGAGAAATACACACGTTATTTTATTATATAATTTTATTCCCCGATTGAATATACATTTAAACTCCAGGCGCATCTGTTGAGTTTGGCAAACTCGGTCAAACTGTCAGTGCCAGGGAAAAGGGTTCAGTGCCATTTTGAATTCAAATTGACATGAACTTAGTAGACAGTTTTCATCATTAATTTCACAAAAGTAAAATTGTCACCATCTGATTTTGTTTTGAAGGTAAATAGTACGTTAATTATTACCATGTAAAGTTATAAATTTGTTTTTTTTTTGTTTTGATATCAAACCTGTAATTTTGATTAGAAGTGGAGTACATGATACTTGAACTTGTAGGCACAGTTTTTAAAGACTCTGACTAAGTTAGCACCTTTGAGAAGAGTCTCCTCTCAAAAGGATCAAGAGATTTGAGGGCTCTATGTGCACTGCGAAGTAGTGTTGAGTTGTAACTTGATGAGACTGAGGACACGATTATCATATGTTTGTTAACATATTATTTATTATTAGAAATTGGATTTAAGATTTAAACAGAACCATTCAAGACCGGACACATTAATAAGAAACGAGCTAGTCATTTTGAAACAGTAGTTCATTTTGTTAAAAAAAAAAATATCTTTCTCTTTATATAGAGCATAATATTACTTTAAATAATATCTTAAAAAACCAGTAATGCATCTTAGGTACAACGGGAAGGCCTTTGGCCCTATCTGGGGCTGATCATGTGCTCACTCCGTACTTCATATTTAACATTATATCTACACTAAGTCGTGTTGCTACACGGCTGCTGTATATATATATCATTTATTACTTGGTATAATACTAAGTAAATTAAGGAACTAAATAATTGATATTTTTGAAAAAAAGTAAACTGAAATCAATACATGTTCACACTCCTTCAAATATTTATATTATATATATGTATGTATTTGAAGGAGTGTATATAATATATACACTCCTTTTGTACCCTTTGAAATTATACCAAAATATTTGATAACAGATGTACGTATTTAATTAAAATTTTCATTTATAAACCAAATGCAGAACAATGTCTAGACTTGCATATACGTATTATAGTATTACGTATTACGATAACAAATGGGTGGTTATAATCGTTATAAACTATTAAGGGCGGATTCCCCTTCCTTTCGCCGATTATGTACAAAATCTTAGCTTGGCTGTGCATACATTGCATACATAGTCATTTCCGCTTCGATTTTAATGAAGGGTATTGTAGGTCAGCAAGAGGGTTGGCGTCAGATTGAAACGGATGAATAAATAGATGCTGCCCTAATTACCTGACAGAGGAGCTTCTATTTTCGACTGTAAGTTTATATGTTTTTAAGTATGTTAAGCGATTTCACCGCCAATTGTCAACTGATTAATAGTATACTCCTGCCGTGGTCCCATTGTAACCAAATTTTTAAATATTTTTTTTTAAATATTTATTAAAGAATTTATTACAATTTCAGTTGTTTTTCAAATACAAAAACAATTAATACTATAATTAAGAGTTATTATCAAAGCGTAATGGTAATGATAATATAATAATAATAATTTATTTCTCTTCCACAAAGGTAACTTAAGTCTATGGTTGTCAATACTATTCATATACACATTCAATATAGTCCTTTGTGAGAGACTGGCATCTGCACTAGGAAACCCTGTCACACAGATTACCAGGCCCCCTATATAACAATGCAAGTATTATAAAAGTCACAAAGACAAGCGGCTAATAGAAGATAAAATAAATATTTAAAGGTATTTTCTGTAGTGCTCGTGTTTGTGCTGTGTGTGTGTGTGTGTGTGTGTGTGTGTTTGTGTATATGCGAGTGTGAGAGGTGTGTGTATTATATGCGTAAGGTCAGTCCTTATTTTGGGACGGTTATTAAATTTTCAGTGGACTCATAGTTATGTTCTAAAAGATATGAAGTTATAATTTTCTTACACTTCAATTTCGTTAAGGCATAAATGTTAAGAATGGAGTTTAACTATTTACTAGAACTATTTCTAACTAGAAATTTGAATTCGATCATGAGATAACAAGGAAATTGTAAATAAGTTTTTAAGTTGCACTGCATTGCACATTGTTTTAACGATCGATAGTTTTACCAAAACTCATTAGAAAAGGGCATTGAATTCGATTATCTACTTTTTAAAAGTCATTTATAACCATTTATTTTACTATACTCGTAACAGTAGTCGTCGCGTCGCCGTTAGCGCTATTTGTCACAATTAGTAATCAAGAAGGTGATTATGATATGAAATTAATTTTGAAGTCTATTGCTATTTATCATACGGACCGTATTGCACGACATGCATTCGAATTGAGAACCTCCTCCTTTTTGAAGTTGGTTGAAAAAACATTAAGTTGAGCAATAAATATTTTAAATTTATTTAATGATTATTTATAAGTATTATTTTAAATATTCATAACGCATAGCTAAGTAAATTTTTGTGCTCAGTATTTATAAAATTTTGAGCGTTTGCTGTACACCTGCAATTTTATTAACTATAAATTAAAGGTTAGGCTGATATTACCATAATAACATTATAACATAATAACATGAAGTTATTTCTCTATTCTTCAGGTACCATAGTCGTTTTTTGTGTTTAGCTGATAATCTACATCCATCAGTGTCGTGATGGACCTAGATGGATGGTTTATGAGACAAGGTCTGTTATATAAAGCATTTGTACAGCAAATATTTAAATGATGACACAGTTACATAATAAAATATCAAAAAAAATACATAAAATCATTGCAGGTTCAATGAAACTTTGTAGTGAACTTGTTATTTTATTAAAGTAATGAAAGTAATTATTCTTTAAATGAGGTAAGACCGTCAGTTAAGGGTTTACATAACTGACGTTCCTTTGTAAGACAACGCCAGGTCCACCACTATTCTACAGCTAGTGATGCTAATTTCCATTGCTGGCTGTCTCTGGATTACGACTACACCCAAAATTTCGCGGCCTGAAATCACTATCCATAATGCAACGGTGGCAATCTCTATATGTATCAGCTATATATAGTGTGTCACTTATACACCACCTTTATCTATAAAGAAATTTACATATCTATAATTTTAAAATACGTATGCTATTTTTATTACACACTACTTTTATTATACTGAACATATTAAAAAAGAATTGGATAGGACTCTATTTATTTATTTTTATTTTTTCGTAATAAGAAAGAAAAAAATTAGAAGTAAAGAGAAATTTTAATGTAATCTTAGTGAAGTACACTGTAGTACAATTGTATCAATATACTACGTAATATAACACCTCTAATTCACAGACTTCTCGTAGTAAAATCATGCACACTGACATAATCCGCAAACAAGTCACAGTCTAGATTAGACTCCAAGAGAACTTTGAGTGCGGCAAGTGTCCGGGGAAGGGATGAATTATATTGTGCTATGCGACATGCAGGTGGCGGAAAAAAGAAGTTACTTCTATATTTGTACTTATTGGGTATCAACAATCGACACATTTCTGGATGAGTCTCAGGAGCTTCAGTTTTACCTAATAGTAAATGACAACCACCGTCCATAGACAATTGCAACTCAAGACGTGTTTTATGTTCGGAGCCCTTTATCAATCATTCATTCATTCATTAAACATCTTTTCGAGTTGCAGATTGTCAGGCACATCCACAACTTTACTATATTTTTACCCATCGTTTACACTTATATAAGTTGATCGTGATACGTTGATCGCCTAACAGCAGCTTTAAACAAAGCCACTAGGAAATGCAAGAGAGCTTACATCAGAGCAGATGCTCAGCGCATTACACGGTTTGGGTCAAGAACTCGTCGTGCCAATGACCGACCTAAAGCCGTCACTTCCATATTATGTACGGTACTCGAGAGGATCATCAACACAATTAATCCGCTACCTAGAAGATCACTCATTGTTAAGTGATCGGCAATACGGTTTTAAGCCGAACCTAAACTATCTTTTAGGTATCAATGACATGTTGACCCTTGGCAACATACATTGTAATGTAGACGATAGCACAGTACATTTTTTTTTAATTTTTAATTTTTTTTTTTATACCATAGGGGGACAGACGAAAAGACGGGTCACCTGATGGTAAGTAACAACGCCGTCCATGGACACTTGCAACTCAAGAGTCGCAAGTGCGCTGCCCGCCTTTGAGGGTGATGAGGGATGGGGGATGCAGGGAGAGAAAGAACAGAGGAGGGATGAGGAGGTGGAAAAAAGGAGAAAGGAGATGAGGTAGAGAAAAGGGGGGAGGGGGAATTGGGCCTCCGGAAACCTCAATTCGGGGAAATGCAACGCAAGCGTTAGTTCACAACCGGTTTTCTGTGAGGCCGTGGTATCGCACCGGTCGAGCCGGCCCATTCGTGCCTAAGCATGGCTCTACCACTGAAATTTTGGGCGATATTTTGGCCATCCTGCTGCCAAGCTAGCAGACGTTGAGGGAAAACGACAGGAGTTTGTCGCTGAGCTTGACCTGGTCTCAAGCCGCATTTCTCAATGGGGTTGTGAGAATCTAGTCGAGTTCAGCGCCAAGAAAACACAGGTGAAAAGTCTCCATTCTTTCCCCTTCCTATTCTTCAAAACACGCAACTGCCACTGCAGAATAGGCTTAGTATCCTTGATATAGGCATTTGCCGAGATTTTAATCCGCGTGATTACATCGAGAGCGTCACTAAGGCGGCCTCGCGGAAGCTCGGTGTATTGAACAACGTGAAACGGTTCTTCTCGCCAGAGCATCTGTGTCTTTTATACAAGACCCAGGTTCGCTCCTGCATGGAGCACTGCTCTCATCTTTGCGAAGAGATGTCACATCTATGGCAGTCCTCTATTGCCTATGTCACTGAGAGTTTTCTGACGAGCTCTTCCAATTGGTCCCACCTTCTCCCTTCCTCTACACGACAAAATGTGCTGGCATGAGGAGTCACTGTTTGTGTCGTAGTGGAGGCGCTCCAGCCAGTCATTTTCGAATGGCGGCATCACGGGACCCTTTCCTTCCGACTGAGGCAGGTTCTTTCCGGGCACAGCTGCTTCTGGAAGTACCTGCATTCAGTTGCTAGGAGGGAAATGAGCCCCGTCTGTCACCACTGCGACTGCAGTGAGGACTCGGCTCAGCATACGCTTGCGGATTGCCCCGCAGACATCGGAGAGGATCTTTCACTACTAGCCATCATACGCTCCATGGCCAGTAGCGACAGGAATTGCCGCGGTTGCAACTTTGGCGAGGACGTCATCTCGCAGAAGGAGGAGGCGGAGTGGGCCCGGGAGGATGACCTAATTCACGGGCGGTGAACCGGGCTGAGACGGGTTTTCCCGGTTATAGGTTACCATCAGGTGGTGCCCGTATTGTGCGTGTGGCATTAGGAGAGGTTCGGATGTCCTAATAAAGCTGTTTCCAGATCCTCCTATTTTAAGCGCAGAATGGCACACCGTGTGGTTTTAATAGGTTCGATTCCGACACACCGTTCCACCGAATAACCCGGTGGGATGACGACCCGAGGGGGTTTCCACACAAAAAAAAAATACCAACATTGTGTCACCTTCGATTAGCAAATTCATTAAAGAAACTACTGGATTATAAATTTAAACTGAAAATAAAAAATCTAATCATAAAATAAGGAACGTAAGTAACGGAAGTTTCATTTTGGTATGTACGTTACGGGTACATTACACGATATATTCGTTACACTTGTTGTTATGAGTGACAATCTTGTGACAAATGAGCTGCTGGCATTCCTGCAACAGAAGCTAGACATAATGGACAAGGTGTCAGCCATCCATATTTTGCTAGCTAGTTCAGCAAGGACGACATTGAACTGCTAAGCTGATGGTGGTCCGGTTGCTGAATAAAAGCGGCCAGATGGTATCTTGTTGTCACGATGGGAATAGAAAAGCTTGCAGGACACACTTACTGAAGGAGGTCGATCCTGACAACTTGCTGAACTTACACAAGTTACCTCCCGTCACCTACGACCATGTCGATCTCACCAACCAGAAAGACATTGTGTTTTTAAAGGCAAGTTTGGCAGGCGTACAGATAAAGCTGGATGCGTCCAAGATCATTGTCGCAGATTGCGCACCGAAGTTGAAAAGCTGCTCAGGTCTGCGCCTATAACCGAATAACCGGTGCTTGTAACAAACATAAACATACGCCGAGGTGCATACCTTGATTCGTTGGCCGTAAGCTACGCGTCAGCAGTGCCGACTAGATTATTATTGTTGTTATAAAGTACTACAGAATAGAACAGAATAGTATCTGGATATTTTTATTTCCCAAAATAAATTTTTCATTGTACTTACTCTTCTGATGTTGCAAGAATTATTAGCAACGGTATCATTTATCACTAGACGAGACATAACGGTAAAGATAATATATATATAGTATTGCAGAAACTGAATTTCTGTTGCGTTATATTGGTAACTGCTTTTAAAGAAAAGCATTGAAGAGAACAAGAAAAAATTATCTTCTATACTTAAACTATTAGAAGACTTTATTTATTTGCTAGGTACTTACGTAGTTATTTAGATGGATAGCGTTAAATACTGATGATATTCAAAAAAAAATATTTCAACATTCATAAGGTCATATCGCATACCGATGTAATTATTGATTAGTGTTAGCTGTTTATGTTTTTAAATTATTGATGTGTGTACACGTTCAATTTTATTATTTATAGATTAAAGGTTTGGCTGATATTAACATGAATAACATGATAGCTATTTTATTTATCGTGTTACGTATATAATAATGTATGAATATACAAAAAATACATCCCAAGATTACTAAATCAAGAGAACAAGTGCCACATCGCCTCGTTACTCGTATTATTATCATAATTTTTCAGCTTTTGCCTACATACTCGCTCGCATAGACGTTATTTTATCTGTCACTCGGGTAGTTCAAACAATTTCTTATATGTACCTCTGACATCATAAATTGATGTAAAACAAACAGAATTGTATAGCTTTGCAATATCATTTAAATGACCGTCATTTAAGAGAGTGAAATTAAGAATAAATACAATATGCGTATACCTAATTATAATATAGTTAGCAAATAAACGGCTTGTCTTGTTTTCTGAATATAATGTATAATATATATAAATACTTTGGAAACTTACATAGGTAATTAAGAATTATGTTACTTGATTACACTTAAAAGTGCGGCTGCATGCTTAATAATGGAATACTACCGTAGATCTCGCAATTTTTTGGACCACAAACACAGTTTGTCGACGGAGTATTGGTAGTGATAACGGCAATACAGTGGCTAGCTCTTCGAAGGGGCCAGTTGCATTCCGAAGAATTGTTACAGATTGACAACAGTGTAGTCGATACAATTTGTTGATAGGCTAAAATAAAGCAAACTTCACTCAAGGTCCCACGGGATAACTAAAGGGATACATCTACGTGGCAGAGTCATGCTTAGGCACGAATGGAACGGCTCGACCGGTGCGATACCACGGCCTCACAGAAAACCGGTTGTGAAGTAACGCTTGCGTTGCATTTCCCCGAAATGAGTGAGGTCTCCAGAGGCCCAAAATCCCCCACCCCCCCTAATGATAGCGCTGTTAACAAAAAGGATACCCCAGGGGGGTACTAGCGCTAGCGTTAGAGAATCCCCCCCTGGACGTCCACCCTCAGTACGGAATATACCTGAGCGTGGACGCGCAGGCTGCCTCTCGTACTCTCGGGGGGCTCAACTGCGCTCTCAAAATCTGCTCGGGGCAAGAGAAGGCATACCATGTCACGTTTACCGTGGATTTTTGTAACTTCAGGGGCTTACATTCTAACCTCGAAACTGTCCACCATCACCTTGAGACAGCAAAGTCGGCCTTGCTCTTTTTAACCGAGACGCAGATATCATCTCCAGCGGACAGATCCTACCTCTGTTACCCTAGGTACGGACTGGAACACACCTTTGTTCCTAAGGCTGGTGTATGCGTGTACGTAAGAGACGATATCACTTCTCACCGCCTCGGCAATCTTAAAGGTAGGGACCTCTCCATCTTATGGCTACGTGTAGACTGCGACGACCATCCCCGAATCTACGTATGCCTCTACAGGTCCCATAGCGGTGATGCTGAAACGGACCGACTCATCGACCATGTCCAAATGGCTACAGACTCAGTGCTCCAGCAGGTCCCATCAGCAGAGATCGTGATTTTTGGCGACTTTAACGCCCATCACGCCGAATGGCTTGGTTCACGCAAAACCGATCATGTGGGAAGATCTGTTCAAGATTTCGCTTTGGCACTCGCACTTGGCTATGGCTTGACGCAGCTGGTAAAAACGACTACGCGAATCCCAGATGCAGAAAGCCACGTGCCTTCACTGTTGGATCTTCTGCTGACCTCACATCCTGACGGCTGCAAAGAATCCGTTGAGGCCCCTCTTGGCTCTTCGGACCATTGCCTGATTAGGAGTATGGTGCTACTCGTTCACTCGCTGCGGCCGCGTGTTACAGGCAGTCGCCGCGTATGGCACTATAGGTCAGCAGACTGGGATGGAATGTGAACATTCTTTACATCCTACCCATGGAGGCAGGTTTGCTTCTCGCCGGATGATCCCAATGTCGTTGCCGACTCTGTCGCGGATGTTGTGCTTCAGGGTATGGAACTTTTCATTCCATTCTCCCTGATTCCCACAGATCGCAAGTACCAGCCCTGGTTTGGTCGAACCTGCAAAGCGGCGTCCCGCCGAAAGCAGCAATGTTACCAAGCATGGGCTAATGCAGCGACAGCACGGGATGTAAAGACCAACACATTAAAGAAACAATTTAACTTTGCCTCCAGGTCCCTCAAAAGAGTAATTGCTGGGGCGAAGTCGGCTCATATCGGCAGAATTGGCGAGAGACTAGTCGGTCTCCCTTCTGGAACTCGTGTATGCCGCAGTGCGAGAGCCGTATGCCGGAAGTCCGGTTTACACAAAGGGCAGTGCTTAACGCGCTCCTTTCCTTCGTCGTTCTTAAGTCGAGTGGGCCCGATAGAATCTCTCCCATCATGCTGAAGACGTGTGCTCCAGAGTTAGCACCGATTTTAACCACCTTTATCGGCTTTCCTACCCTCTTGGCGTAGTCCCGAACTCATGGAAGACAGCTCTAGTACACCCAATCCCTAAAAAAGGAGATCGCTCGGATCCGTCCAACTACAGACCCATAGCCTCCTTGTTCTCCAAGATAATGGAATCCATTATTAACTGCCAGCTCCTCCGGTACTTAGAAGACCACCAGCTCCTCAATGATCGACAATACGGCTTCCGTCGGGGTCGTTCAGCTGGTGATCTTCTCGTTTACTTTTCACTCACCGGTGGGCACAGGCGATCGAGACCAAAGGGGAAGCGTTGGCCGTTAGTTTGGACGTGGCGAAGGCCTTCGATTGGGTCTGGCACAAAGCGCTCCTTGCGAAGCTTCCTTCCTATGGGCTTCCCGAAAAACTGTGCAATTGGCTCACCAGCATTCTTACAGACAGAAGCATCAAGGTCGTTGTTGACGGTGCATGCTCTGACTCCAAGTCTGTTAATTCTGGTGTCCCACAAGGCTGTGTGCTATCACCCACGCTCTTTCTTCTGCATGTCAATGACATGCTGATGATTAGCAGCATCTATTGCTATGCGGACGATAGCACGAGTAATGCCCTTTACACCGGCCGCGCTAACATTTCTCGGTTAAACGTCATCGAAAGCCGATCCAAACTTGTGACTGAAATCGAAACTTCTTTGTCAAAAGTTTCCGATTGGGGTGGACTTAACCTAGTCCAGTTTAACCCCACGAAGACACAGGTTTGCGCGTTCATCGCTAAAAATATGCCATTGGTCGTATCACCTTAATTTGAGAGCACTTCCCTAACTGCATCACCCAGTATCGGTTGCCTTGGCGTCAATATATCAAGCGAAGTCCAGTTTCGCGGTCACTTAGAGGGTAAGGCCATGTTAGCCTCGAAGAAGCTTGGTGTGTTAAACAGATCGAGACAGTATTTTACTCCGGCCCACCGCTTGCAACTTTATAAGTAGCAGGTTCGGCCGCACATGGAATACTGTTCTCATCTCTATGCAGGTGCACCCCAGTACCATCTTCTCCTTCTTGACCGCATTCAACGGAGAGCGATTCGCATTATCGACTTCACCCCTAGGCGTTGCGTAGAGATGTAGCTTCACTCTGCATCCTCTATCGCTTGTATCATGGGGAGTGTTCAGAGGAATTGTTCGGACTTATACCGGCTAGAGGTTTCCGCCATTGTGCTACGCGACAAAATATCCATCCCCACCACCTGGACGATTGGCACTCCACCACTGTGCGCTTCTCCAGAAGCTTTTTGCCTCCCACATTCAGCCTATGGAACAAAATTGTTACCTGCCGTATTTCCGAACCGATACGACCTTCAAACCTTCAAGAAAAGAGCGTACTCCTAAAAGGCCGGCAACGCACTTGTCACTCTTGAGTTACGGGTGTCCATGGGCGGCGGTAGTCACTTACCATCAGGTGACCCGTCTGCTCGTTTGCCCCCTATCGCATAAAAAGAAAAAAGAAACATTATAAAATAGTTAAATTGCTGTTATTTTACATAAAAATACTTTTTGCTATTACAAACTTACATTTCACGGTCGAAATACACGTCGATTCTGGAAGATAAGTTTAAAGTTAAGTTTTCTTTCGGAAAAACTTAAAACTTCAAAGGACTTGTGATAAGACCCGAGCGCGAAAGAGGGAGGGTTATGTTTTTCAGGTGTAAGTTTGTATAAGTATGTGTGTACTTATGTATTTACTTAAGTGTGCTTGAAGTACATGTGTGCATGAAGTTTCTTTGTCACGACCTACGAGCCTAAACGGCTTGATGGCTTTCGAAATTTGAGGAGTCATTTGAATCATCTTAATATGTTCTCATTTAGACTAAGTTTTTATGTTGTCAACTCTTGTCTCCATAACATGCGTTTTTATTATACTAGGAGGAACAAAACATTAGTTTCTTTACATTATCATATTAACAAAACAGCCTTCGCAAGTGTACACTATTCTTATCTATAAGAAAATTCTTACAATAGTTGTATTTTAAAATTGGCATGTTATATTTTATTACACTCCATGCGTTTCTTTAAAACACCGTGTCTACTATCATTGCTTATTGTAATTCAAGTTTACATAACGTAGCAATGTTGGGCTCTTTGTTGTTACTTTCCGTAACGATTTTTTGTTTTGTGGATGGTGAGTACAATTTAAAATATTAAAAAAAAAATTAAACTGTCGAGACTGACTTGATGATAAGTTTTATTTGTTACTAATTATATTATATTAACGATTTCTACTAAACTTTTGAATCGATTTTCATAAATGATTTATTAGCTTTATTTGATTAGGATTACTTTCTTAATGCCAAAATGAATGTTTTTAAAAAATAAAATAGTACCTATTGTTTTGGATATCAAAATAATGTGGTCTAAAAAATTATAAAAAATTTACACATGTTTCTTTAATACTATCAACTTTTATTTGGACAAGGATGCCACCACTCTGTCCATGGTCTAAATCAGAAAGTATACATGCATGCATACGTTTAGTCTATTCCTATTTATTTTATTTTCAGTAGTGCTATAAAGACGATATTTTTACACACATAGCAATAATATGTTTTATAGGTACAAAATATTTACCATCAATACGACAGGTACCTAAAACTGTCATTCAATCATTATAACCGGCCTCTCGGCTAGTAGCCAGTTTGAGTTAGAGGTATGCGACCTCCTTGTCCTCGAGATATTTCTTACATATATAATCCATCAACAATATAAACCATTATATATATAATCCATCCATATAAGTGATATCTCTTTCTTTCAAATGCCTTCCCAAGTTTGTATGCACGCGTGATCAATTATGTACAATTTCTACCGCCTCCCAATTTAATTTTACCATAACCCCGGCCTCAGTCGTTCGAATTACATTAAAGAGTTGACTCTATTCTGTGTCCCGCAAAAAAGATATATTAAAAAAAAAACAACGGAACTTTAGTAGGTAGTGCTCCTGTTTTTCTAGTTTAGTGTTGCTTATAATTAAATAAAACGTAATAAGTTATAGTTTAATAGACTTAATTTAATCTAAACTTTACTGTGAGTGTGAATAAAATACAAAAACAAAAACATTATCCAGTCACTAGGACAACTCAATAGTTGTCTGCAAGACAATTTGGTTATCCTTAGGAATATAAGTGATAAGGAAAGTTGAATAACAAGCTCGATAGTTCTTGTCCCCTCTGCTTTATGGTCCTTGGGTTGTCGCTTCTGTTTCTGCTTGTGATGAGCACGAATGTTTGTATTTCAATTATGGATGTTTATTTATGTTTGGTGTTTGATTACCTCCATTAATTTATTTTTGTTGCGGTTTGCAAATTCTTTGTACTTTTTTATTCTGCAATTAAAAGTATATGGCGTTCATAAATTATATATAATTATTGTTGTATGTAGGTATGACTCATTTTATAGTCTTCAATATATATGAACATGTAGGTAGAGTAGATAAAAAGAATAGTAGTCAATTGAAAGGATTCATAATAAATGTTCATCATTTTCATTCTACAATTTTTCATTTTTATTAAAGCCGTTGTTATATTTCCTGTGGACAACCAAACGTGTCTATTAGACAACCATGTGGTCCCCTTACTAATCATATCGTTTGTACTCTTTAGTTTGTAGTGTAAATTAGTTTAATAAATATGAAAAGTTAAGTAACACAATTTAAAAAAAAAACGCTCTGGTTATTTGGACACACAGCGATCAATACTTTTAATTTTATAAAAAAGTGTTAGAACGTTTTGGCTATTCATTATTGTGAATAAATTTATGCAAATATGTCATAATATATGTACGTGTTAAGAGACTTGATCAAATCTTCTGAACATAAATCTATTAAACAAAAATTATGCTATTGTTTTAATTAAAAAAAAAATGTTTAGTTCAGGCACATCTACCTAACAATAAGAAAATTTCAGAACCCCTTACAAACAGAAGTTGAATGACCAAAATGTATAAGAATAGGTATACATACTTGTTTTAATAAATATATTTATTGAAATAATATGTATTTGCAGTTGCGGCATTCGATATCCTTAGGCCACCAAAGGCACTTCAGTCAGTCAAGAGCCTAGGTAATGTCGCGATCGTCGGAGGGTATAATGTGTCCATAGAAGATTTTCCTCATCAAGTAGCCTTTGAGTTTCAAACCGATCAGAGTTCAGGTCACTGTGGAGCGTTTATTATTAGCGAGAATTATATATTGACAGCAGCGCATTGTTCATACGGGTAAATATGTTTTTGTTTTCGTTTGATACCGGTACCGGTTTCTGCGGCTTGCTTAAAATCTTTGACGTCACTTAAACATTGTGTGTTTAAAAATATTAATTACAATTTTTAATAAAAATCGGTGGTAGCATAACAGCTAAGGTGTAGGAGCTGCGATCAATTGTTTGCGGGTTCGAACCCCATCCAACGCACTGCCATCGTGAACCCATTGAGACACAACCGTAAAGCTTCGCTTGAGAAGTTCACAAGAATACGAGTAATGGATAAACCCCATTGCTAGTATTCTTAAAAAAATAAAAGTCACTTAATTAAGACAGTTCTTCAAGGGTACCACATCAGGTTTCTTCCTGTATGTATAACAAGAGAAACTTTAAACCAATACTAGTCAGATACTTACTGTATTTGGCCCATAAAAAAGTGTTGGACGAATGCGATACTCGACGCCGTTTCAACTTTAGTACGATAAATACAATCAAAATGAACTTCCTTTGCCACTACACAAGTAACAGAATTTCCTATATTTTAGAAGTCAACCGTCTCAAATAAAGATGTATGCTGGCAGTACATGCCCATTAAGAGACCAAGGTGGGACAGAAGTACACGCAGCTGAAGTCAAAATTCATCCTGATTATGTAGTTAATGAAATGAATAATGACATAGGAATTATCAAGACTGATAAACCTATAAAATTCACTAAAACTATACAGCCTATTAAATTGCCATCTGAAGGAAGGCCCATTGTTGATAGTTCAGTGGTTGCAGTAAGTGGATGGGGGCTGATTGCTGAGGTAATAAAACAATTAAGTTTGTTTGTTGCATGCTATGTCAATAAAGCAGGATTTAATAATACACCAAATAAGGAAGTTGCAGGACTTACCTTACAGCGCCAATGGCCCTTGACACATCTCCTAATTATAAGGTTAATCATACTACCTGCCTGTCAAATGATACACTGAACGAGGTTGCAAAATGTGTCCATTTATTTACTTGTTTCTTAAACGAGTTTACAGTCACATGATTCAATTAAATTGCTATTTAGTTATTATGTCCATACTACATATATGTAGATGTTATAAGTTAGGTATATTTTATTAAAATAAAGCTTCTCAAGAACAATAATGTTTGATGTGTACTTAAGTAAATAAACATTAAGTTTGAGACAAGATAGAAAAGAAAATTCGTTGATTTTATTCATAAATAGATGCATACTGTCGAGATAATTTTCTAAGTTTGTATGTGTAGCTGTAGATTTATTAAAATAGCTTGCGATAAATTATTTTAGTTCTTGAGTTCAGTTTAGTTTTAGTGATTGATTTGTATGTTTCTGATGTTTTAGAATGGTCCTAAAGCTGAATGTCTAATGGCTGTCAAAATTCCAGTCGTAAACATAAATAAGTGTAAGGCAAACTATAACGAAATGATTACAGAAAACATGTTTTGTGCAGGAGAGTATGAGGAAGGGGGCAAGGACTCTTGTAGTGTAAGTATTTTGTAATACCTTGACACGGCACATACGGCTGTCTGATCCCAAACTAGACAGAGCCTTTACTGTGGTCTTCAGACGGTTAATAAACATAATAATATATATAATTAAGTATATAACATATATGTATATAATATAAATAAATTGAACGCGGTGTAGAACAATTTATCATGGTCACTATATTACTCTTGTTCTCCTAAACCGATACGATATCTCTATCATAACAAGTGCGAATTTAGGGGAACTCAAGTAAAATTAAAGTATAATGAAGATTCAGCATAAAGAGCTATCTATTTATTATACGTAATATATTCAATGTTTTTTATGATATACTGTCACATAACGGTCAAGGTAAGTGCGCTGCCTGCCTTCGAGAGTGATGATCGGGAATGTGGAAAAGAGTGTGAGGGGAGGAAAAGTGGAAAGGGGACGTTCTATATGTTTTTTGACACACAATGCACTATTATAGAGCTCGGACAGCCTGGCTCGAGTTACTAGGACACGGACTTGCTTGAACTTGCTTGAATTACACTTCTGTATCGATCAGTTAAACAACTCTGGGGACCATCTTTAATTTTCAAAGTGCCGGTTGAGATATTGGTTTACTTTGGTTACTGATACATGAGTGGGGCCAGATCGTTGTTAGCGAAATGTGAGAGCAATAAATAAATAAATAAATAAAATAGCCTTTATTGTTGTTAACAAGTTTTACACGGAGTAGTTTCGTGTGCCTAAAATTAATTTACTTATGACTACTATCTAAAAACACATTTTGACTATTAACTAGAGTTTAACAAATATACTAACAATTTTAATATCTATTGATTATTGGCAAATGGTAGTTCGGTTACCACTTGTCTTCCGACAAAGGCCTCCTCTAAAGCTCTCCAGTCTTTTCTCATTTTTGCAGTGCGAGTCCATGTTGAACCCGCTATTTTCTTAACGTCATCCTCCCATCTCTTAGCCTGTCTTTCTTTATGTCTCTTTCCGTCTAAGTTTAAGTTAAGTTTTGTCAATTTTTCTTGCTTTTCTCTCATCATATGCCCTGTCCACCTCCACTTCAGCTGTTTGTATGTTGTGTATGCATTCTTAAACTTGGTTTTACTTTTGATGTCTATTAATTTTTCTCGGTCTTTTCTTTTGACACCTATTGTACTTCTTTCTATGCTGTTTTGATAAACTTTAATTTTATTTGCTAGATGTTCTGTCAATGCCCAAGTTATAAAACATGGTATAGTAAACATGGTAGAATGCACATATTATATACCTTCCTCTTTTCTTTCATAGGCATATCTTTGTGAGGGCAATATGCCTCTGCAAATCACTTCTCGGTTCTTGTATGAGTATATATGCAATTATGCAATGTACAAATGAACGTACTTTTATAGTTTTTGTGGTACAGGGTGACTCTGGCGGCGCAGCAGTACAGGATGGTATGGCAGTTGGTATTGTATCTTTTGGTTATGGTTGCGCTGAACCGCATTACCCGGGCGTCTATGTCAACATTGCATCGCCTTCGATTAGAAAATTTATCAAAGAAACTACAGGATTATAAATATAAAATACAAGAGTATGGCATGTGCTTGTCAGCACGTAATAAATGATTAATAAAGTAATAAGTAGTTTAATTTAATAAAAGTGCGTCCTTCGTCCATGCTTCAAAAACTAACTTCCATGTATCTAAAAATATGTAAAATTAACTTTTAAAAAGCATATAAGAGTATTTTCTTTTTTTTATATATAATAGGGGACAACCTCCGTCTATGGACACCTGCAATTCAAGGGTCGTTAGTGCGCTGCCCGCCTTTGAGAGGTGGGGGATGCTGGGAGGGAATGAGGGGAGAAGCGTTATGGCGACGGAAAAGAGGAGAGGGAAACCTAACTTTTTTAGGGGAAATGCAACGCAAGCTTTGTTTCACAACCGGTTTTCTGCGAGGCCGTGGTATCGCACCGGTCGAGCAGTCCCATTCGTGTCTAATCATCGCTCTACCACTGCATATTTATAATCAATACCTCCCCTCTTTTTAAAGAAAAATAGACAGACATACAGACAGACGAACTACCCAACTGATCTTATAAGGGATTTTTTTTCTTCTTGAGGAACGGAAACCTAAAAATCACAAAAGTAATATAGTTTTGGGCTCTAGAGTCAAGGCAAAGAAACAAAATACTAACACACATTTCAAAAATATAACTCTACCTCTTGCGCAGTAGGGTAAAATACTTTTACTAACCTCTAACGCTGTTATAAAAGTTTATAGTTTCGAAAGAAATTTATTCCTAATGATTGCAAAAGACCATGCCATCCAATTATATCTTTAATAACTAAGGAACTGTCTTTCAGAAAAAGAAAGAAAGAGAGCTAAGAAATAAAATAAGAAATATACACACATGTTTCACATGTGTGTATATTTCTGTTGACATGTTGCAGTTCTTTCGTGGTAGGTAGCTATTACACAGATTTCTAAGATAACCGAAAATATTAAGTAACATTGAAGAAACTTACTTTTAATATTTGTCTGTTACACTGCTCCATAATTTGTTGCTCCGCTTTAGTCGTGAACGCAGTTTCAGTGAACATTCAACCCTAATGTACTGTAACTTTATTGTATAATAATTAATTGTCTCTAAAAGCATCTGAGACTAATAGTATTGGGAGCCAGTTTGTCTTCAGTTTTTTGTCTACGTAAAATAAAATGACGACCTCCACATACAGAATAAACGTATCAGTACCACCTAGTGAAGACAAGATGAACTATATAGCGACAAGTCAAGTGACGTTGTACGATCCTGAATAACGATAATAAAGTTCTCGTGTCGATTAGTATATATACGATTTCCCAACATCATCCGTTTGACAGCGTCATGATCACGTCCTGTATGGTGTGAGAGAGTCCTCCCTTTGTGTTGCAGTTACATAACATCCATTCCTCCAGAAAAATAAAACAAATAAATACTTCGAGGCAGATGGCATATGGTGAGGCTAGATTATTCATAAATGATAATTATAATAAATGATTATGATAATGAAAAACAAATGATATTTGAGATCGCACATAAATGTTAATTAGAATATCTATGTCTCTAGTTAGTTTAGTAATATATATTGTTTAACCGTCCTTCTTTCGAGATAAAAAGTATGTATGTGTAGGTTATGTACTATTCCAGACTATAATCTATCTTTGTAGCAAATTTCATCTAAATCCGTTCAGTTGTTCAGGCGTGATTAAATGACAAACATCGTTCTACACTTTTAAATTTATAATAACAGTAGTAAGAAGTTCAGAAGCCCTACAACAAAATAAAAGGTTAAACCCAGATACGATAGCCTACTAACATCAAAATGATCCGTCATACAATTGAGACGCATTGATGCATGTGTTTTTCTTCAAATAGTAATTTATTTTTATTTTCATCCTTTGATATTACTACATGTTCATAAGAGGGTCCTTACGAATCTCAGTATCAGATTTTTAATATCAGTATCATCATCATCATCATCAACAGTCTATGCTCATTGTAAACCCCCGACCCAAAAAGAGGGGTGTTATAAGTTTGACGTAGATGTCTGTCTGTCTGTGGCATCGCAGCTCGCAAACGGATGGAGCGATTTCGATGGTTCGTGGTTCTTAGCTGTGTTTGGTTAATATCGGCTAGCAGTGTAAGCGTATCAGCCCTTTTCAAAAATGATGTAAGGCATTTTTGGCGTATGATTACTCGATTAAGTGCTTGACGTGTGTGCAAGTGTACGTAAAAGTGTATAATCACTAAATGACAATTAATTGTTATAAGACCAGAATGGTCTCCAGAGAATCCAACTCTTCGAAAACTCACAGCAGACATTTCGTATTTGGTTTCAATAGATTAGTTCCAGTGGTAGGTACCTTGCAGGTTATGATCTTGCAATACTGTCACGTTGACCTGGTGCTGCAACCAGGAGGATGGTCTCCAGAGAACTGTATTCTACATTAAACCTCTATTTTTTTGCAATTCGGCCAAAGCTGATTTATAGTGATGATTATTAAATAATTTCCTTTTGTCCAGTTCACAAATAGCAATTCTAAGAAATGCAATAGAATAGTTAGTTGTGTTTTATTCGTGACAAATAAACTTACAGATAGGTACTAGATACACGTTTTTTATTATACGATACTATAAACCAAAAATGTCTGTATTTGGTTTATTATTTGGTAACAAATATTTGAAAAAAGACTGTCTTGGCGTCAGTTTCATTACTATTAGCTGTATTCATAACGAAAGACAGACACAACAACAACATAAGCCCGAAGGCATGGGCATTAATTAAATGGGAATTTTAGCTAGTGCTAGGTATGTAATGTACCTATCACTGTTACCGCCAGCTTATGTCATCGTTATTTATTTTACTCGCTTAGGTTTATATATTTATTTTATTGCCCTATTGGATTGTTGAGTTTAAAAAGCTTTAAATAAAAAATAAATTAAAAATTTAAAAACCCTCTAGGCAAAAAATACTTATAGTTTAAGGAACAACCCACCAAGGTTTTTTTTAAATTTTTAATTTAATTTTTATTATTGCTGACATTCATGTCGTAACGTGTTCGTTGAAGGCGGGACCTAACGCGAGTAAACCTCACGTAGAGTTCTAAAGAATATTTTTGTATACGTCATTAAAAATTATTAAAGTTTAAGCATTTAGATGAATATATGTTTTGTAAGTTGAGACAGAAACCAAAAAACTGTTACTAAATCCCTTAAAGAAGGTAGGCTATCTTTTTTCGTTTTCATTACTGTTTACGTTTTACAGGCATACAGGTATTTATACATTTAGGTTTACATATAGGTATTTGAATAAAACTATAAATACTTTATTCTAAATTAATCCATAAAGAAAAAGTAACAAGGTTTAAGGTGTTTCCATTGTGGTATTAGAATGTAACTTTCAGGGTTTTTTACTAATGTATGGCGATCGTAAGAGTCATCGTAATTGATGCGTTTATCCAACCCGATGTGTGCTGTGGTAACCTCTAGATCGGAAGGTCCCGGGTTCGATTCCCGGTCGGGTCAATTTAACTCTTTTGTAAGTTTTAGTATAAAAGAAGTAAAAATGCTGTTGATTATCTTCTTTATAAATATAAACGATAACTGAACGTTGTTGTAAATGACTGTTACAATAAATGTATCATATACGAGTATGTATACTCAAAGGTGGGCATTAACTCGTTAATTATTTAATCGTTAATTAACAAAGTTAACAATCTGCTGAACGGATTAACTTCTAAGTTAACTTAAATAAAAGTAAACGCTTTTGTTAACTTCCGTTAAATTGAACTTCCGTTACATTAGTCGTTTGTTGACATGCTGTCATTTTTATTTTGTTTATTTGAATTACGCGCTGCTATTTTACTTTTACAGCACTGTTGTTAAATCTGAAGAAAATAGGCCTAGAGGCCACGTATTTTTGAAAAACAAAGAATTTGATAAGAACTTGGCTAGACACGAAGTCAAAAAATCTTTTACGGATACTGCCTTTCTAGGTGTACCAGTGTTAATAAATCTTTTTATTAAATATATCACTGCTATCTAGTATTGCAGAACGCCGTTTTTTCTACGGGCAAAGATATTTTACGAGCTAAACGATCATCGCTGTCGGATGTCAACTTTCTAATTTTTATAAAGGGGAACGTGCACCTGAAAAAAGGAATTACGATTAATAATAGCCTTATATGTACCTACGTAATTAATTATTGAAAAACGTATTGAAATAAATAAATGTGTGTTGAATTCTTCTTTCTACTTGTTTTTGTTTTATAGACTTATTTGTCTCAGTCCAAAATCAGTATATTTTAAATGGTTGGTGTACCGATTATCGAAGTTAACTTTTTAACTTATGTATTAACCATTAGCGAAGTTAACTTTTGGATTAACTGTGCCCACCTATGTGTATACTTATACTCTAGAGGAGGTATATTTTGTTAATAAAAAAAATATTAAACATAATAATTATATTATTCAAAATAATATGTCACATTTGCTAATAATTTTATATTGCAATATGTTTATTTTATGTAGTTTATTAATATCCGCATCAGCATCAGCTGATACAGTAAAAGCCTGAAACAGCAATAACCCTGATTCATAATATGACATAGCCATTGTGACATTAGGCACTGCAGTTTATGCCTGTATTTTAATGCTGAAATTATTCTTTTATAACTGCGTTTTTTGTTTATGGTTATTCATTAGATTTTAAGTCTACAAACAGTTTTTTCATTGTTTTAAACAAGCTTTACAAAACAAAAACCTGAAAGCTAATAAACCCTCTATGGAGGCAATATTTGTAACATATAAATGTTTGTATTCCGTACTTTGTCAAAGGCGAATTCTATTACGGATGGGGGATTGGAAAGGCTTTTTATTATGTATGTATATTGAAGGCCTCAATTCCACATCAATCTCACATCACGGCGAAAGCTGTGATCCAAGAAATAAAAATCAAAGTCGTCAAACAGCAGTGTAAGATTAGTATTGAATCATATAGGAACATATTATTAATAATAATAATCGGGTCTGAAGTGCTATCTTGCATAAAAGGTTCTAGAATACGTTTTTACATACTTAAGGCCGTTCTAGTTTCTAATTACACACATTTTAATCGACAAGTTGAAATCAAATAAAAATGTTTTACAGAGTGGGAATCAAACTTAAATTTTGCAAACCAGGTTGAGATATAAAGAGATTATGACGTCACACCAGTAAAACTGAATATGTGGACTGAACTCTGTCATAAAGTTATTTCTCGGTGATAGACGTTTATGTTATAGTACAGACTGCCCATCATAAATTAACTTGCGTTTCAGAACTAGTTGTGTTGCTGTAGGTTTATGGCTTTCCAAAATAAGTCACAGGAGTTAACATCGTGCTTTACTATTTTTTCAGACTTTAGCAAGTTAAGTAGTAAGTTAGGTACATTTTACATTTGTCAAGTAAATTTTTCTTAGATTCTTTTTTATTTTCCACTGATTTTAAGGCTTTAACACTCATTCATACGCCATAAATAAGGCATTGTAGATTCGATGAACACCTACATACTTGTATAAAGTACCGAAATAATGAACAGAAAAAGTTTTACCACAATTTACTTAAACGAACACTCTTACGGTACATTAGGCTTCAATTTAGTCCTCTATTCAGCGTGCCAGATCAACTTGAAACACTCCAAAACATTGTTTTGGATCAAGATAAGCGTTTCAATAAAATTGAGACGTGCTGGAGCAAAACTGTTGCTTAGGTCATTAATGTATATACATACAACATGGTGCACAAAATTATTTTCATATCATAGGATTATACTATGTAATGATGCGTTATCGAAAAAGATGGCTTAAAAAAAGCATTTTTTTTTTGTGTGGTAATCCCCACCGGTCGTTATCTTACCGGGGCCGGTGGTAACACGTCTCGCCATAGTCTCAGGCCTGCTTCTGCTAGGGTGACGGAAGCCCCTTCCATGGCCGCGAATAGTTTTTGCCCTCGCCGGTACCTGTTGCGTCTTCTGTGGGACGGAAGAGTACTAGCTCTCTCCCGTACCCTTTCCGCTGCTTCTTTGGAAACCCTCACTGTCTCGCAATAAAAGGCGGCGGAATAACACGTATTCTTGTTTTGGAACATAGATATAATCATGGTCTCCTGCGATAGGCTACCAATACCGATATCCGACCCCTGGTTCGGCACTTTGCTGTGCCCATGCTGAGCAAACCACCTACGTGTGGAGTGCGGTATTCTCGCAGCAGCCGCGGAGTAGTAGCATGACATGGGGCTTCGTAATGACATGCCAATCGAAGTCTATCTTAACATTGTTGTTGAGACCGCAACAAAATTATATTAAATCATTGGGCAAAAATTTTCTCACAGCTTGGGTATGTCATTTGTTTTTAAATTGTAAAAACAAATGACATACCCGTATGAATTTATTATACTTCTACAGATTCCGCAAGAGTTTCTAATTTGAAATTTAAATATTTTTTTCATCAGCAGCTTTTCTTACTGGTTTATCTTAAAAACTTTCAGTGTGACCCACGTAAGACACAACAACATGTTTTTATAGCTATGCTTATGTTTCTCTAAATCTCTTCTAATACTCGTACGACAACAACAAAATCCCACCGATAAATAACCTATCTTACATATAATTTGAATGTTTCGTGAGTTCGAAACATCTATAAGCCTATTTTAGTGGTGACGTAGTAATGAAATAAATCGTAGTGACAACTCGGAATGGATCATATTGCCAGGTGACCCCGTTTGTAGCAGCTTTTTATATATATATGTACATATCGATGTATGGTCAGCTACACCACTCGAAACTATCTATATGAAAATAAAATATGCAAACTCTAAAACGAAGGAGATTTGTAAAGTTATAACAAAAGAAACTACCACATAAAAATAATAAAACAACTGTAGATCTCATTTTGTGTACTATAAACATAAAAACTCAACAATTGTCTCATACTTTTGTTACTGCACTTTTATTACTATTCTTCTAATTAACTAAATCACTAACTAACCACGTCCACCAATTTTGGAAGTTAATTATACCCTAATTCAAATCGTCGTATGTTATCAAAATGAAGCTTTCTATGTATTTGTAATTTGAATGACAATACAGTAATATGATAATAATATAACCTTTGAGTAGAGCTGTTTAATGGCTACTAAAGCTATAGAGCTATGAGTCTAAACTCTAAGGGTTTACGCGTTTGGACTCATATGATTCTATTTGTCGAATTCAACAGATTGTGCTTGGTAACGATTGCCTGATGACGAAGCCTGATATTGGATAGTGGTCTTTTTTATAGTTAATAGTAAACACCCGGAGTCCACAAGTCATATAACGAAGCTTACCTTTTAGGTTATCAAACTATTATAATTTGGTGTTTTTTCATGATAAAACATCGACAATAAGTGAGACACCGTATAAATATTTTCAGGTGCTTTACTATAAAATATGCTCTATTGAGTTTAACATACCTATTCATATATTTACATATGATTTTAAAACTTAATTTTGCAAGTATCGCTTCCACTACCAAATTATATATGAAAATATGCTTAAGGACTTTCCTGCTGATCATACTGTGGAAACAGTATAATAATTCCTATGTATAGTTATTGTGTCGACCGTACATCGACCTATTTGGTTTCGGAAACGCAATCTTATAATAAAGTTATATTTGGGGTTGAAGGTATTTGTCATTAAGGAATATTATTATATTATTTTACATGTAGCTGGTAATATTTGTATATGAGAAAGCACTTGCTTTTGTTTCCCGATTAATTGTAATGGATCTCCACATAACTGTCACGCACTGCCTTTTGTTTTTGTACTACGCATTGGCAGCCCCCCAACAAGCTTTGGCTGCTCTATACGCTTACATTTTTCAATTCCTCTGAGGAAGAGTACTGCATATATTATAGTAGTACAACTAGTTTAAGAAGTATTTATAGGTAGAATGACGTCACGATTTGATACAGAAAGATTTTTGCGATGTTCCGCAAATAAAGAGTTCATTGACTTGACCTAGCAATCTACTGTAAACATCTGCAGCGTATTTTGTCTTGCAATTTATAAACTGTAATTCATTCTCTCTACACGTTTACGTTACGTTACGATACGCTACGTTTACACGTCACACTCGTTGCGTTAATTTTTATTTCGCATATAGGAATATAATAAGATAATGATTTTTAATGTAAAAAATTACATGCTTGGCATCAGCAGCGATATGTTCCAAGGATAAGTAAGCAAATTAAAGTAAGTTAAATATTATATTATTACTTACGTGGAAATCAATACTTTCTAGGGACAATACTGTTTTTGGTTACCCAACCTATGGATTTAATTTTACTTGATTGAATTGAATTGCATCTAATTGTTATCGCGATATAGTCAGGATTTACACATTTAATACGCGCGCGTGTGTTAACAAGCATTTTAGTTTAGCTATTTTAAGTTATACTTTTGGGAATGCTAATCCCATAACTTCATATAAATATTCAACTAAATTAACATTCGGCAACTAAATTTGGATGAAGTGGTTTGAAAAGCCTGTAGATGGCATTAGGTAGAATTGGCTATTTAACGTAGAGAAGTACATATGTACATCTTTCTTAATATTTATATTCTATAAAGCTAAGAATCTCTCTCTTGGCATAAAACATTAAGGCATAATTTTGTTTTTCATTATTTTGTCGCATAACATTTATTAAAAAAATAATACTTTGTCTTGAAAGGTTAGGTTAAATTAATATCATTTTGTCTAATTTGTTTTGGCATAATTTGGAGTTGCATAAATTGATTAGCAGCCACCTTGTGTTTTTGAGCATATGACACATTTATGCCGAATTATATTATGCGCACTGATTCTTATGTTGAATTTCGTTGTCAATGTAAAATACGCTTATCTTATGCTTATCAATAGTAAACCAGTAAAACCACATACATTGTTAATTCATTGTCTTATTTTTTATTACTTGCTTCTTGATTGCACCTAATTACACAATATAATTACGTGTCTTGTTCAATTGACCAACATAATTTATTACAGATACATACATACATATGTAGTGGCTCAGTGTGTCTGAGTACCGCCGCAATGGCCATAACTACTAAATTTTTTACTTGAGGGCCCGTAATAAGGAGCTATTGATAAAGGTTTGGTAAATGCCAATATAAAGTGGCGTGATCACCGCTGTCAGTTTTTAACACGTAAACGGATAAAAGCTGAGTGATGGAGGTCCACGTTACATCACGCCAAAAAAGTAGGAATGTTTTTTTTTTTTTTTTCAGGGTAATTAAATATCCTAAAGTTTAATAGGTATAAGCAAGCAACAATTTGTTTACAGTATCTCACTTTAGTAAGTGTTTTAACTAACTAAATATTAATCAATCGTAATTACAAACAGATCCTTAACTTAGTTCCTAAACTTATAATCCTAAGTTAAACGTGCTAACATTCAATTAAATACTGTCTTTTTTTAAATATTTTTTTAACACTATTTAGGTATGTATATAATAAAATTTAGCTCAAAAACTTTATTTGCTGCCTGCGTGAGCTAGGGTAAACCTGTATCATCATCAGGCGATCCCTTGACTTAGAAATGTTAAGCAGTTCATTATTTATTAGTGTAAAAAAATAACAGATTAATAAAGAAGATAAAATACTACATAGTAAACACGCACAGAAGATTTTTTTAGCTTGAGGTGTGCTACATACTATGTCCTTCCTTTTCCTATCTGTTGGGATGGTATATGGTTATAAGGAAGTTCGGTGTGCTGCCTGCAAAATAGTGTGCAATACAAATAATTGTCGGACTGTTAATACATTACACGCCATGTAAAGCTTGTGTGTCAGAAATATGAATGGGCGGAATGTCGCTACCTTAAGAATGGCTCTGAGCGCGTACTAAAAGCAAGCCACCCCATGAAATTATGCAATAATAAGGTATAGATTGACACATTGACAAATACACTTGTTTTATTAATTATTCAAAGTCAACAGTGTTTAACAGCTATGGGCATATACATATGTTTAGATTAGTAATAGGTATGTTTGTACTTGTTGTTTGTCTCATTGAAAATTTATTGTTTTATCCGTATTTAGGTTAAGTAGATTTTTATACAGCAAGGTGGTTACTATGTGAAAGCCTGTTTGAGTGCGTTCAAAACCCTCATTACGGAATTTTGCTGTAAATAATAAAGCTATGTCATCCGCATAAGATATTATTGCACCATTAGGAATTTTCCACCTGCAGAGCCTACAGCCTCGAATACCATCTTGAGTAAAACCAAAAAAAAAAAACCGTAGCTAGTAATGTTTCAGAACTTAAGTATGACCAATTTTCAAAGACCGACCTTCAAAGTTTTGTATAAAACTTCTCTTTAAATTCTTACTGGCCAAATGTATATAAAGAAGTTTCTAATGGTATTTAAGAGAACAACAGTGCTTTGACAAAATGCTATTACCAAAATATATTATTCCAGAAAATCTTCCTTAGATCTGACATCATCCAATCTTCTTTCAAGTCGTTTGCAATCTGTCAGTCACAGGTAACTACGTATATTTTACAAGAAAGGCACGTGTTATCATTTTATGTTAAGATTCTTCTTTAAGGTCACTGGTTCTCAATGTGAGTGTCACGGACACCTGACATTTACAGTCATTATGTAAATGTGGAATGCTCGTAATACAACAGTAATCGTACGTCAGTCGCTCCCTTTGCAATCTAATAGCTTGTCTACGTGGCATGCCCCGTGGTTCCTTCTGGTAACTAATCCTTTTTTTTTAACAAGTATTTATTTTATTATTATATACCTGTTTGGAGCCTTATTCCTTTCTCTGTTTTTGTTAGACTTAAGTTGAGCATATAGTTATTATTTAATATTAAAAATGAATAATGCATCATCGCGCCTGAAACACAGGATACACCTAGCTCAGGCTGATACATACTTAATTTAACATTTTGTGTCAGATTACTTAGTTTTGACATAAAATTAAAATTATTTTTATAATATTTCCAATTTAGATCAGTAGTGAATTTTGCTAAATAATTTATACACTTTTAATAAGATTTTAATTAAACTACATGTAAGCCCAGTATTCTACACTTTTTTCTTTATTAAATATTTTGTTAGGTATTAAAATATTATAAAAAATATAAACTGCTTCTAATTATGTGGACGTTTCTTTATGATTTCTTTATTTATTTATACTTTATGCACAAAATGTGTCAAAGCTGGACTTAATTCCGTAGGCATTTTCTCCCAGTCTACCTTTGGGCGATGCAGAGACAA
Organism: Tyria jacobaeae; assembly: GCA_947561695.1. Classification (NCBI taxonomy): domain Eukaryota; kingdom Metazoa; phylum Arthropoda; class Insecta; order Lepidoptera; family Erebidae; genus Tyria; species Tyria jacobaeae. The sequence continues at coordinate 7,152,238 of OX387208.1, read as the reverse complement.
AACAAGGTAGATGCACAGAGGTTAAGAAGTATAAGTATTAACTAGTAAACATAGGAGGACAGACTGAACAAAGAAAGTAGAATGTATGAAGTCAGAACGGTGAGTGGGACAATGGAGAAGCCGGTTGTGTCAAGATCTGAGATTTACAGTATGGTTTGCACCTAAATATTGAAATTGTGAAGTTAGATAGGCAGGAGGACTAGGTGAGAATAGTAAATAATATAGGGTAGTTGATGTTCGTGTCTGTCTACTTGCTGAGACACGTGATCATATTTCCGTAAAGTAAAAACAAGTCGAATCGAAAAAATCTAAAAAATCTAAACGAATTGAAATATAATCTAGGCCTATCACAATAAATATTTACTAACTACACTGGATATCATAAAAACATTTCATTGCAAACAAATTACAGCTATCATTGATTTTTATTAAATTAATAAAAAAGTGATGAAATTATTAAGAGTTAATTTCAGCTATAGGTGTCAGCTCTGTTAATTTACAAGTATATTTTTGTTATTTACAAGTATACGAATGCTCTAATACAAGAAGTTTAAGAAACAGCTGTTTGCACGTGTTTTCACACAGTACACAATGTTATTTGCTCGCTAGTTATCGACAAGCACTCAGTGGGCTTTATGAGGGTGCAGGCACGTATTTCATTTACTACAACCACCAATTAGTTTGGTTTTGGAAGATGACCTGTTTAAACATTCTAAAGGAGTAAGAGCATGTTAGTCAGGTAGTAGTCTGTTAAGTAACATCAACGAGTAGATGCTATTAAGGGTTATTGTAGGTAATAGAAAATGCAAGATTATAGAAGCTTGATATATTTTTTGCTGTTTTCTTTTTAATGAAAAAAAAAATAATTAGTCTTACTATTTATATTCTTATCCAAACAGATGTCATTGTTTTATTAAATTGCCCTACTATCTTACCCAATGTTCCTGAAGCTGTCGGTCACGGTATGAAGTATGTTCATAAATGAAATGTGGCGAAATTTTGTGTTTGTTGCAATATAGACAATAGTGAAAAGTAGTAAAAATATCATCCAATTACTTATTACTATTTACTTAAGAAATTACAATATTTCCGTAATTAAATATTTAATTTAGTATCTGTATCTGCCGGTACAGTTACTAATTTTTTGTTTATTATTCTAAATCTTAAGTATTGACGAACTAGCTTTATAAAATCTTGGATGAAAAACAATTTGCAAGTGCAAGTATCAAATCTTTTGAATAGAACATTCTACACCAGATTTCATGTAGACAACAACCATATTAAATTTTTTAGTAGCTCTTGCGGTGCCACTTATGAATCCGCACATAATTTATGTCAAACTATGCTCTAAAGTGGGTACTACCAGCACGGCACTATAACGTCGTAACGTTGGTCCATGTAGACGTTCTACGGCCGTAGTACAGCGATAGGTCTCAGTCGCCTAGCAGCGCTTCACGCGTCAAGACTCCGCGCGACGGACGCTCTAAACCGCGCACCGGCGGGAACTTATAAACAAACATCCCGACGTCTCTTACTGTCTGTTAATGCCGATGCGATACAAAAATATATAAGTGCACCCAAAATCAGTTCTCATTCGATTTGCGCAAGTTTTATTAATCGCCGAAGACATCTTTACGCGTGATGTAACGACTTTGCCCCCATTTATGAATACGATTAGTTACCTTGTGTAAGTTTGAACCATCCACAACAAACAAACTGTTAGTGATTACTTTTTCGTGAAGTGACACATTTTCAATAAAAGCAGATTGACAAATTTTCGATTATTCAGGTGATTTATTTTTAATTTTTATGCTATATACAAAAAAAAGTTTTTACCCCTTCTGGAATAAAAGAAATATAATAGATACAGAACGTATATTCCTACCTACCTACCTACTACACGTGTGGAGTTTGATAGTTTGGATTGAATTTAATAAAAGTAGCGGTACACGGTAATTCGTCTGAGTGCTTAGTTTCGGGCTAGTGATGCAGTTTTAATGCATAACATAGGCGATATTGTATACTTGAGTGAGTCACGTACGTCTAAAGTCGAGCTAAGCCATTAAGTGTGCACGGCGTTACGTTCTAGTCTTGCAATAAAGAAGAAAGGTGCTAGAGCATGTTGTAAAAAATATAGGTGGTTTGGTTTATGTGAGGAGTGTTGACTGGCTGGGGGTGTGGGCCGAAGGTCGGATGGTGTGCGATGGTGGCGCGATGTTGTGCTTGGAGTCGCTGATGGCCCGGTGGCGTGAGCGCAGCGACCGTGAGGGCGAGCGGCGTGCACGCTCGCGAAGTCTTTGCTCTTCTGGTGCAGATGGAAGTCTGTTGCAGCTATTACACAGAAGAGCAAGCAGTGCTATGTAAGTTGTAATTTTGTTAATGTCTAATCTAGTGGGTGCTTTGTTCTAAATCTATAATGTATATACTTACATATATACACACTATAAATCTATTTCTGCTGCTTAGGACTACTCTGGAAAAAGAAAATAGACATTTCTAGTATCACAGTTTCATGCAAAATAGAAAGTACTAGTTTAAATCAAGTTCTTATACTAGAATGGATACCATACCTAAAGTAATAAGGTTACCTGTAAATTAATTGCACACAGTCATTTTGGATTGAACTAGTAAGTTACTATTTACTTCCAATAAAATCGCAAAAACAATCTGAATTTGACTCAATAGTATTATAAAAATATTGTTTTTATGTATCGCTTTTATCGAAACTTGATTGATTGAGTGTTTGTGTCTTCGTAATAAATTATAACAGCTATATACAAAGTTACTTAGATAAAATTGTACTCGTAGAAACATGTGTATGGACTTTATAAAACTTACGACGTATACCATATTATCTAATTAGCAAGCAATTTATCCTTTATGTCTTTTAATGTTATATTGAAAATTATAATATATGTTGATTTAAGTGTCATGAAAATATCGTATCAAAATAATAAAACGTTTTAAGTTTCTAGACAAACAAAGCAGCATATCGGTTTTATTGATTCGCGTTTATATCAATGAATTAATTAATGAATGAAGTTCCGGTACGGTAAATAAAATAGGTTTATTTATTCCGTGGGAGAGCCAAGCTTATGCACGCATTTGCCGACTCAACCGAAGTAACACCACAGCCTCACAGAAATCCATTAATCAAACAATGCTTGCATTCAATTGCCATATGAGCGAGAGCACCGGAAGCCTCTCTTCTTCTCCTCTTTCCGCTCTACGTCCTCCTACCTACCTACCCTCACTGGCAATAACCACACTTACGACTCATGAGTTGCAAGTGTCCATAGACGGTGGTTGTCACTTACAGTCATAGGTCGATATACTAATATTATTATTTATAGGCAACCAAAAGTTACATGTACAAAACTATATGTAACTTTTCAAAGAAAATACTTTTTACAGCAAGTAATTCATTAAAGAATATTGAATTGACAAGTGTAATGTGCAGAGGTATACGCTTATAACTTATAACGTTCTAGTATATTAAGCCGATCTCCTGACTACTTTGAAAATTTTGGAATTGTACGGACATATGTATATACTCCGGTACTTGCACTCTCATTAAATTTCCTGAAGGAATAGGCAGATGTGTATCAAACGTCTTCATTGTGCTAACCATAAGTAAGTTGCACTTACGTAATAAGGGCTCAAATCTATTGCCTTCAACCGGACTCTGATAGATAACATTCCAATGCTTTATTCGCCTTCTACTATTCTATATCCTTCTCGTACTTCCTACTTTACTAGTTAATTTCATGATTTATATATATAAATAATAAATCCATCACTTAAATCAAACATTTTCTCTTAGAAGAAGGTACCTGGTATAGACTGGATGCGAATGGTGGTGAGCCGGGTAATATGGCTTACATTTGTCCAGCAGTGGAATGCGATAGGCTGAATGATGATGTTGGTTATGATGAATATATTCTGTATAAGCTACCTGGTCTTCTTTTTGTCGATGCTTTATGTATCTGCAGTTATAGAAAACGTTGATAATTTACATTTTATTCATATTTTACAGCTGTTTCGGTAATCTGTACACCACAAGAGTACGTTTTTTTTTACTAGAACAGTCATACAAGAAATAACTTCAACAAAAAATACAAAACAAAACTAAAATACAGATTAAATTAAAAAATTAGAAACAATTAGGCATAAACCACAATTTATGTCATTGCCATGTGACTGACCTGACTAACACGTCAATGACACGCAGTACCGTCACCGTCTCCTACGACAAAGTTTTAGACGTATTTATTTAAGAATTGCATCAAAGTACTTACTTGACGCTGGCAGTATTAGCTAACTTTTGTTGGCCCAGTTGCCACAACGAAGAAGAAAAAGAAGACACGTAATCCATATATATATATATTATCTGACCACGTTTCTTTTTTAATATTTTCTGTATATATATTTTCGTATACTTACTTCAGTTCAACCCATAAAGAGTCACTCGTGCATGGACCGTGTAGATATCTCTCACTAAGCAAACAACATCAAACAAACAAAACAAAACAATTTAAAAGCTAAATTTAACGATAAAATTGTGTAAATGTTTTTCTTTTCTGTGTCTAATAAAAAATGTCTTATAAATCTGCCTACATGTCGTAGTTAATACTTTGAAAAAAAAAACTATAAATTAACATTAAACAAAGAAACTGCGTTCATATTATACGCAGATTTCTTTTTATTGAAATCAGTTCAATAACCAGATACCTTACTAACTAACGAACCACAAGACATCTGTAGGAATATAACGTGATATCCAGTCACATCAAGGATATAAATCGATTTTATTTATCAGCGAAATAGACCCCAGGGAATGGATACGTTTGATAAATCACGTGCTATTAATCTCAGATGAGCTACGTTGAGGTCCACCAATTTCAACAAACGTATGTATTTTATTAGCCGTTATATAACATTCCAAATGATTAGCAATTTTTTAGTTAAACTGATTTGATGCTAGTTCTGCACAGTTGTTTGTAATGTAATCGTGTTTCTAGCGCATTGTAGCGTATATCAAATAAGAAAGAAGAAAGAGAAAAAGAAAACATATTTATTTCCAAAAACACGACAGCTTTCACATAAAATAATTAACATACATTTATATAAATACACAAATAAATTCATATAAATTAATTTTTAGACCACTAAAAAATAATTAAAATACAATATTATAGAAGACACTCCAAACTTATTAATATAAGTAGTAACCCTTTATAAAATTAATAAATGTTGTTAGGGAAAGACACTTCGTGCTTCAGAAACTTGGGTGGACACTCAGCATACACTGAGATGGGCATAACCCACCCCAGTACTGATTTTCAGTGCCAAGCTCGAGCGTCGCTTGACGTCGTCGGGCGACATTACCCGATTATACCTATTAACTTATCAACTAAAGAAATAAAAAAAAAACCATTTCACTGACAAAACCTACAAAAAAGAGAGTACAATGCTACAAAACATATGTACATGGGGGCAATCCATTATGATAAGTTTAATTTTATTATTATTATTCTAATGCTTTTTCAAATTAAAGCTTGTCTATTTACCTAGTGATTATGTGCTATAAATAAAATAACTTAAAAATACTATACCTATTAATAATTAATTTCAGATTTCCCATCTCAAGTGCAGTCATCTCCCTGACCTTTTTGTATTGCATGTGTGCTTGCTTGTATCATATTTAGTAATACTATTGTATGGAGAGATGACATTTTCAGACAAAGTAACGGGACTACCGGAATGATCTACCAGGCAGAGGGGCTAGCCTTCAGGGTATTGATGCCTGTGTTTCTTGTTTTTACATTAATATTAAGAAAGTTTCATATTTTGATTTAAAACTGTATTTAAATTTCGGGTCCCTTACAGGTGGGGGCAAATCATTCCCACACTTTGTCGCTGAATATCTAAAGGAGTCCTGGAATGCTGTAGTTATGTGTTGTAGTATAGCAATGATCCCGCCTCCAGTCTATCTTCTCATATAGATAGGTAGGTTTTTGGCATTTCATTAAACCAAAAAGTAAGCATGCTAGATGTAATTTTCTCCTAGCATCCTTTTTTAATATATTGTTCCCATTTATATATGGTGTTACATAATCTTTCTTTGGTATTTTGAAACAATAAAGAGCGCATGCATTTAGTTTTCTTTGTATTAGGTTCCTTGTTCTAGCCAGTAAATAGTATGAGACTATCTACAAGTTGTTTTCTCAGATTTGTGCTGACATAGTCACGTATGTTGTAGAGAACCTTCAACCTATATAAGCAATTCTTGACAGTTCCATTTATGTGTCCTTAAAACCGTAGCTCTGAATCCATCCTTAACTCTAAATTAGTGGCTTAACCCTTTCAATCCTTTGGTTGTTTTAAGTTACTCTGGGAGCATATTCTAGGATTGACTGAATTTGGAATTCTCTCTTACTGCCCAATATCATTAATTTTGATTTAAGGCGGCTTAATATCAATGATTGTTCCCTAGACCACATAAATACTATTTCTAGGTCATCAGTGATTCTTGCCATTGCTGAGAGTGTGTCACTAGGCTTAAAAGACAAATACATTTGTGAGTCATCTGCATACATGTGAAACTTGCAGTGTTGAAAAGATGTGGTGATATCTGCTGTGTACAAAATAAAGAGTAATGGTCCTAATATTGACCCCTGTGGTACTCCCCTCGTAACATTTAGCGGGGTCAATAATATCACATTGCCATCTTCTCTATGTATTTCCTCATACTGTCACCTATTTGAGAAATAGCTATGAAACCATTTAATTTTATCCGTAAACATAGGCAGTAAGGGTGCACCCCTATAATATTACATCTTTTGTTAAAAAAAACCATTTCTATAAAGTGGACATGCATTAGTCGACAAATCAAGGGATATTTTTGTATTAAAGAATATTTTCTTACTCAATTACCAAGGAAGTCTTATTTGAGTTCTAGTATATTTTATTATCAATTTGTCAATGTTGTTATTGTTATACATATGGCAATATAATACCATCATAAATTATTGAGCTCGCATGTTATCAAAATGGATTCAAAAATCTAATATGATTTAAACCCTACGTACCGAAAAATCAGGTCACCAGAGCCAGACCCAGAGTCATATGACCACACCTACCATCAGTCGGGTAGCATGTTTTTCGCAAATGTGAATTTATTTCAAAGTAGTTCATGCGTACGGTACGATTAGACAGCAGAGAAATATTGACTATTAGAACTATGTCCAGGACGATATTATGAGTAGTTATAAACACCGACTAGAATAAAGTGATTCTGTTTACCGAACATCGATTATATAACTATAAATCTGCGTTTCATCGACTTACTTCTACTGTTACTGCTTGATTAAATATATAATATATATATAAACATTGTCTTTCTTAAAGAAAATACAACTACGCAGCGCCAAAGTGTTTTGGCTTAAAATAAAACACAAAACATGAAAGGTATCTGCACTTTATCATCCTGAGCAAGTCATAAAATTTGACCCAGGAAAAAGGTCCGTAGCTAGGCAGTGGATGAGCTCAGTGGCTTTGGTCGATTTCGTTAAGGCTATATTGCAATTTTTTTACTTCTAGTCGCAAATGAAAATTTCAGAGAGAGAAATATAAAAAAATTAAGAAATCGCGTTACCTTTTTTATACGAGAAGTTTTAGTTCTTAGTAAACCATCCAAAAAAGCTTAATGCTTGTGTTAAAAGTCAAGAGTAAAGACTTACCTTTAATCTAATAAATCTGTTTAGTTCCGCTGTACCAATGATATGTTTTGTCAGTGATATTAATTCATAACAGAAAAAGTAAACCCCCGCATTAGGTACGATTCCTGTATCCCGGGGAACTTTAAAAATATTCAAGCAACCTACTCGGAGACCACCCAGACTTATGACAATTATTTTTAGATAACACAATTGTTTTTATTCTGAGTGGGAATCGAACACACGCCCTCTGGCTCAGCAGTCAGGATCTCTTACCAGTAGACCCACAATCTTTATGCATGTTTTCATGTCTACTACTTCATTCCAGTATCAAAGTTAATGAATAGAATAAGTATGTATATTGTATCATTTACTTATCTAAAGCGGCAGTCGTAACAGCATCAAAAAGAAATAGGTCAGTAGGGTAGCACGATGCTTTGCTGTTTCAATTTCTCAATTTCGTTTTGCCTTCTCCTAAACTATACAACTAGCTGAATTGAATGATATGGTATTATTCATTTTCTTCATTGTTTATTGACTTTTAACTGATTTTCTGTTTCTGTAGTAAATGCAAGAAAGTTAGTTCCTAAATTCACCCGCATTATGGTAGGCTGCCAATAGTACCGGTGGACTTTAAATATATAACACAGACACAAAACACATCCAGAATCGGCATAATCAGGTTTCATAGATACCATGCATATAAATATTGCCTAATCAAATAAATAACAATTGATGTTGGGGGAGATTATGTTTTCAATTTTTGTACAATCCGAACAGGTTTTTTGTATCTAAAAAGTAGGTTTAGAGTATTGAACTTACTTCGTACATTGTACCAAATATATAAGTGAAATTATTATGTATAAAATTATTTTCTTACAGTGCCAATTACACATTTTACCGAAAAACTAATAGGTCGTATAATTATCACGGTTATCTAATAACATTGTGATTTCACGACAGACAAAGTTTATGTTCTCTAGCTTTGATTATTTTACTTCATAACAAGCATTAAATGAACCCTAAAGTTTCTTAATTTATTTATTATATTTACTTATTCAGGCACTATATATATATATCTCCTGCTCCAGTTTCTTTTGGTTGGAAGTCATGACTACGAAAATCCGGGAGTGGACTGTTATTACTGGTAGTAGTAAGAATGCACGAAGCTGACGGCACACCTTCATGATTAAATACGAACTGCAAGAACAATAAGTATATATGACCATACTTTATGTTTATTGCATTGTGAGACTAAGCTTAAATTTATAAAATAACGATATTCAATATTCAAATACAAAAGTTTACCGGTTGCAACGTGCAGTATAGCCAAAATGTACTTACTGTACATTATTCGTAGAATAACATTAACTTAAGTATGCCCCCTTTACTTATGCATAAAACTTCAGTGTCACTTTACATTGTATAAAATGCAAACTTGCATAAGTAAGTAAATAGATTTATAGTCTGCCTGACTTCCTGCCTTAATCAGGGTACGGAATATTAGGTAAACGTATCAAATAGTAGAGTTTTCTGAATATAATAAAGTGCTGCTTATATCGATGACAACACTTAAATATCAACCATCAAATGCTTTTCAATAGAGATTAGAATTAATTCCAATAAAATACACCACCTCGTTTTTTTATATTTTCTATTCGTGCAATGAAATATGTATTAGGTTACATCACGTATTTTATGAATTTATAACCAGTTTGGGAGAATTCTTCTATAATTATACTATATAAATATATATAAACTAATGCTCTATGTTTTTCATACAAAATTATTAAAGAAATCTCTCTCTCTCTCTCGAGCAAAAAAGTTTGCATGGTACACGTTAATCAATTAATATAGCAAACCACTAAAATATAATACCTACAAAATAAATGTAGTATTTTTTATTATTTGTTTAAAATTTTGAATACCATAGTAAATACAAATATAGGTAAATGCTGCAGATGTTTTTAAAGAAGAATGTGCTTTACTTGAAAATGCGTGCAACATCATCTTTTCATCGTCATGTTCCGACATGAGAGTTAGAAGCTAACAAATAATAAAATAGTAATACCGTATTCTTAAACAACTTACATGCATATACATAACACACACACTGGGGAAATCACAATCTTATAATTTAAATTTGAATTAAAAAAATATTCTAAATATACAACAATATAGAGTCATGTGAATAAACGCTGTGTACACCGTGTATGCAATGTACACCGTGGGACAGTTATGCTTAGGCACGAATGGGCCGATTCGACCGGACTAATACCACGGCTGTTGTTACTTGCCATCAGATGACCCGTCTGCTTGTCTACCCCCCATGCAGTAAAAAGAAAAAAAAAATGGACTATATTACATGAATAAATCGTAACGTTAGTGTCTAACATCCGTATTCAACGAGGTTATTCTTCCATTCTGAGGTTACTAACGTATAGCAAATAAATAAGGCTAATAACGCAAAGAATATATACTTTACAAAACATATTTACTAGCCTATCCCAGCAGTTTCACCTGCATTTGTTCTAACTGTTCCGCTCTCAGAAGGCGCAGCTTAACCGCAGTGTAACCTACAAATAGAAGAAATTGATCTAAAAAAATACAAAATATTTTTTTCGTCGGAATATGATAGAGAAAAAAAAATAAGCATTCAAATGTTTTAAAATCACATAACAATACTGACATATCATCAACAAAAATTGGTATTTATTGGCGTTGGTACAAAATACCTATAGTTTCATGTCAGCCCCCTTAATCGTAATTTAATTTAATAAATTTAATGTTACAAAAGATTTGCTTATAAATAAATAAATAAAGAGTGTAAATACGTTTATTCTGGCACAACTAAACGAGCACCTTACAGATTACTAAATTATTAACTAATTCTAAACATACAGATAGGTTTTATAAAATATAGTTTTAATTTACTAAACGAGGAGCAAGTATCTCGCAGTTACATCAAAATGGGAGCCCAGTTCAGCTTTGTGTCGAACACTGAATCATATTTAAGAATCAATTATTAGTTGCAAGTTAGGATTTCTGTATTAAAAATCTTCCCCCATCGTCACCTGTGGGCAGCGCACTTACGACCCTTGCGTTGCAGGTATCCAAAACGGCGGTAGTCTGTCCACCAATATCATAATAAAAAATCGAAATCTATGAAAGTACGATTTTTTTATATTGACTTGTTTACGAAACAATTTTTAAGCAAGAAAAACAAAAGATTATGGGACTTTAAGCATGACGTCGTTCGGAGTTTTTTCTTTAGTATTGATTTACATTTTTTCAACAATCTTGAAGTTTTGTTTTGCTAAAGTTTCATCATTATTTCCGACACGGAACATCCATTGCTGAAATTGTGTAAGTTTGCTTAACGCCCTTTAAATTGAGACAAAATATAATCTATTACTCTGTAAGGCACAATTGCTTATTTGAGTATCGCACAGACTGCAATTTTATGTCAAACCTTTAGCATTATGTAACCCGAAGTGTTATTTTTTTAGGTGTGTTTGTTCTAATGTCTCTTGCCTTGAACATAATTTATTTTTTCTCCCTTTTTTTATCTGTAACTAAGTCATAATCAGATGGTTTGGCTTTTCCATTGTTGTTTGTGGAGGAATTTCTTTAAATTATCTCCCTCTGATTTCATTTAAAGGTTATGTATGGTATGGTTTCTAGGCTTCTAGCATCTCTGATCCAACTCTAGTATTTGCCGTCTTTTCAGTCTTACAGTGTCTTCGTTCTCGTGAATTAGGTCTCTGGCGAGTTGGTTTGTGTGATTTTGCAGTCTCTTCTTGTATTTAGCACAATATCTGCTTACCTTGCTTGCTGTGCCAAGTATTATCCTATTAGAGAAATTACCTATTCTACGCTCATATTTTAAGTAGGAAGACTATTTAATGTTTATTAGAAATCTTACAGTTAGGACTTAAATCAGGTATACAAGAAGCCAAATACTTACTTTTAAACTTTTTTATTCTATTATATATTATAAAACTACTACATCGGGGAAAAATGCGATATACAAGTATACCATGACCTTCAATTTGCCTGACATTTCGACCAGGTTACACAGGCTGTGGTCACAGGCTGACTGGCTCAGCGGTGCACGAGGCACGAACCTGCATATCGCGCTAATTCCTGGTGTAGTAATTTTATAATATAAGAAACTAAAAATATGAAGTTCAATTACAAGTTTTAATAATTACTACAGGTTTATAAAAAAGTCTATGAAGTACAGCAAAAAAAAAAATAGCATGTACTTATTATTACAGTTCCAGGAGCAATCAGAAAAAAGACACTGTATTGATGTAAATTTAAATAATAAAAGCAATTCATAAAATATTTTTAATAAACTGGCCAGGGACAGTATTTCGGAAATATATTTTTGTATTAGGTATATGAGTAGTGTGAGATAGGACCGACCCAATCCCTGTTTCTACAAATAGGGGTCTCTTAATTGCCTTCACCATTGGCATTTCAGTTAATGAATCCTACTCCCAGCGAACAATGGCGAAATGTCCTATTACGTCTACCGTGATAATCATTGCTCGTGATTAGTTACGTTAACTTCCGTACAGCAGATAGCGACATAACAATGGTATTTATTATGAAAGTTTTTAATTGTAGTACGTTGTACACAATTAAAATTATATACGTAATTACAACAGCAAAATTTCTAATGCTAGTTTAACCCAATACTGAATTTCCAGCCAGCAAAGCGTTGAGGATTAGTGCAGAGAAAGTAACAAAAGCCTAAAATAAGTATACTTACATAACTGATTGTGATTGAACTGAATGTAGTATTTTCTGTTTTATTGAATTAAATATAATGATGAATCTTTGGATTTCTAATTTACACCGCATTAAGTTTCTAAATCCCCTATGACAATTACAATAGCTAAGTATGCAGCCCCATCATCGCATAGCACCGCACACTTGAGCTACTATATCTATATATCTATTTTCACTTTCCTTGTACAAGTACACATATCATATATAAATGCATGCATCAAATATTTTGCCAATCACAATTAAGTCCCACTTACGTTTAAGCGATAGAAACTTTTAGTTAGATGGAAACATTAGGAGTATGAAGAATTAAATGAAAGAAGATTGTCAAAAGGTTTTATTAATTGTCAAAAAGTTTAGGATTTATATGGCAGAGGTAAATGGAGTTGTCGGAAGAGGAAGACCTAGGCGAATGTTCTTGGACCAAGTTCAAGACAATCTAAGCAAAGTTCCGCTCAAAAGTACCTTTAACCGATGAGCCTGTATGCGGAACAGAATGAAAGTTGAAGAAGCGAGAAAGGTATGTCACGAATGGAAGTGGTCTCTGCCTACCCCTATGGGAAAGTGAATATATATGTTATGTATGTACTTCGAAAATAAAAGGTAGGTAGGTTATACTAATGGTAAGGCTTATACTACTTGAGTCGAAAGTGTAGAAATAGCCTTAGTAAAATCCGAGTAAACCGACATTCATATCAGGATTTTTTTATATCATAAGTAGAGAAGAACGAACAGACGGGTCACCTGATGATAAGTGATAACCGCCGTTCATGGACACTTGCAACTTAAGAGTCGTAAGTGCGCTGCCCGCCCTTGATGGTGATAGAGAGTGCGGGGTTGCTGTGAGGAGACGGGAATGAGGAGAGGGGAGTTGAGCCTCAAGAAACCTTCATATTTTTGTTGAAATGCAATGCAAGCGCTGTTTCACAACATTTTTTTTTTGAGGCAGTGCTATCGGAGCACTTGAGCCGGTCCATTCGTGTCTAAGCATGTCTTAAATAAAGTATAAACTAAATAAATGTAAATATAAATTAATATATTCCTTCCTTTTTTTATTGCTTGAACAGTTAACAACTTTCTCCTCTATAATATTACCTGCTAACGGTGCCCGCGACTTCGTTTGCGTTTAGATGAAAAAAGAAAACAATACTTATTACGCTTATGAAACAATAGGTTCGATAAAACCCAGAGTGTATGTATTACTTTATATATAAATATATATATATTTAATCCGATTTCAATCAAATATAATATGAAATAACACTCTCGATTGAATTACTTTCTAACAAAAAAACTGTATCAAAATCAGCTGTTTATGAGCTACGGTGCCACAGGCAGATAAACAAAACACAGAAATAGACGTGTTCATTTTATAACACCACTTCTCTTGTTGCACTAAAAAATACAATTAACTACCTATATTCCTTAATATTAATTTGGCCTTATAACATAATCATATTGAGATCTATGTTACTAAAGTAGTATTAATTGAATAGTCCTAAGACTGAACCAATAAAAACACAGTAGTTTTAAAATATTTTGCACAATTTTCTTGTTACAGAATATAAGTGAAAATAAATTGTTAGGACAATGCAATACATCATTTTGGAATATAAAAGACTTTCAATAATGACTACTAAGTATATTTTAAGTAATAGCAGTCCGGAAAGGACCAGCCAAGATCAACGGTACTCGTTCATAAGCATGACGCACGCGCCAGCTATCGTCTACGTCGACCATACTAAAGGGAGCCGAACGACCCCACACATAGGCCACCACTGGCTGGACTTCTAGGCGAACATGACATATTCAGAACTGCTAGGCGACATAGAAAATAAATCGAAATAACTGATTACGCAGTTCTCACAATACAGCTCAAACATTTCTACATAAAACATATCATACAATGATAAAATACCTACAATATAAACTCATTTACAGTGTGGCTGTAGAGCAGGACCAGTAAGTTGTCAAGCATTTTGCATGCCAAATAATCATCTATTTTGTAATATACTTGTGTACAAACCGTGCGTTTTAAGCACTTTTTACATTTGCATGGTGCATGCTCCGACTCGAAGTCTGTTAATTCTGGTGTCCCACAAGGCTGTGTGCTATCACCCACGCTGTTTCTTCTGCATATCAACGACTTGCTGCAGATTAGCAGCATCCATTGCTATGCAGACGATAGCACGAGTGATGCCCTTTACACCGGCCGCGCTAACATTTCTCGGGTAAACGTCATCGAAAGCCGATCCAAACTTGTGTCTGAAATCGAAACTTCTTTATCAAAAGTTTCAGATTGGGGTCGACTTAACCTAGTCCAATTTAACCCCACGAAGACACAGGTTTGCGCGTTCACCGCTAAAAAGATGCCATTGGTCGTATCACCTCAATTTGAGAGCACTTCCCTAACTGCATCAGCCAATATCGGAATCCTTGGCGTCGATATATCAAGCGAAGTCCAGTTTCGCGGTCACTTAGAGAGTAAGGCCATATTAGCCTCGAAGAAGCTTGGTGTGCTAAACAGATCGAGACAGTATTTTACTCCGGCCCACCGCCTGCAACTTTATAAGGCGCAGGTTCGGCCGCACAGGGAATACTGTTCTCATCTCTATGCAGGTGCACCCCAGTACCAACTTCTGCCTCTTGACCGCATTCAACGGAGAGCGACTCGCATCATCGACTGCCAAGATATTTCTGATCGACTTGACACCTTGGCGTTGCGTAGAGATGTAGCTTCACTCTGCATCCTCTATCGCTTGTATCATGGGGAGTGTTCAGAGGAATTGTTCGGACTTATACCGGCTGCTGGTTTCCGCCATCGTCCTACGCTACAAAATATCCATCCCCATCACCTGGACGATTGGCACTCCACCACTGTGCGCTTCTCGAGAAGCTTTTTGCCTCGCACAACCAGCTTATGGAACAAATTGTCGCCTGCCGTATTTCCGAACCGATACGACCTTCAAACCTTCAAGAAGAGAGCGTACCTCTACCTAAAAGGCCGGCAACGCACTTGTGACTCTTGAGTTGCGGGTGTCCATGGGCGGCGGTAGTCACTTACCATCAGGTGACCCGTCTGCTCGTTTGCCCCCAATCGCATAAAAAAAAAAAAAAATTTCTTCTTTTAAGATTTGTTCCTCTTGATAGTGGATATTTAAGCAATCCCTTCATATCCTGCCTATATATATCATGTTCGTAACAAACCTTCCAAATATCACGACCGCGCCACGCCACGCCATCATCTGCTTAATCAGGCAGTCAGTCACGATTTTTTTTTTACTTTTAAAGGAAATCAGTTTTATAACGTTTGGAAGACCCAATTATAATAACTTAAATAACTTACAATTAGGTCTCTACAAGATGAAATTATTTTAAGACCCGTGGTCCAAATACACTGAAGCGGTAATGAAAGGTAATGTTTTCAGTTTTATCCCAAAATATTTTCTGACAAAATGTTCATCCCTATAAAATTAATATAAAGGGCTCGCAGAAACAAATATTTACTTCAGTAGTGGCCTACTTCGTTACTTCGCAAATTAGGTCATTTCGGCAATGAGATGCAGCTTTCCGACGAAGAAAACATAATCGGGTTTTGACATGGCGGCGTTGAACGACCTCTCTTTCAGAATTTCTTCTTACACTCGACTTCCCATCTGTCTTGTACTCTCTACTACTCTACAGAACTTTGTAAAATTGCAATTAGGCAATTAAGAGCCTTAGTAGTTCCTTTTAAAATATTTTTGCTTATTAAGTTTTTCAAGTTGGTAAATTAACTTGATTAGATAGGCTCGTATAACACATATTTGTATATGTGTAGTTACAAAAAAATGTTTTAATGCATCGTCACTCTTTACACACAACTTCCTTAGGTCCTTTCTTTGTCTGTCTGTGTAGTCCTCCTTTTTTTATGCGATTGGGGGCAAACGAGCAAACGGGTCACCTGATAGTAAGCGACTACCGCCGCTCATGGGTGTCCATGAGCGGCGGTAGTCGCTTACTATCAGGTCCGCCCATGGACACCCGCAACTCAAGAGTCACAAGTGCATTGTCGGCCTTTTAGATAGGGAGTACGCTCTTTTCTTGAAGGTTTGAAGGTCGTATCGGTCTGGAAATACGGCATTTTAATAGCGTTATTGCTGTAGAATAGAATTCATATATTATATTATAGTAGTATGCATATTTCGTGACAACATCGGCAGTTAATAACGCAGTAGGATTTCATATTTTTTTGTAAACTTCACAATTTAGGGTTCAAAATGCCACAGACACAAACACACAAAGTACTAACTATCAAAACTCATCTGCCAGGTTGAAACAAAGCTTGAAGCGTAATGTAAAAGTACCTCACTGCTCTGAAATGGGACATCTGGGTCATCAGATCAAATTTTGTCATTTATGCATCGCTGTCAACTAACAACTGTGGGTTTTACGTCTCTCTGTGACAGGATTATGTATTCGTTCATAACTTTTAACAACCCTTAATTCTTTCAATAACTTCTGAAAAAGTGGAGTGGTGTTAGTTGTATATATAGTGTATGCCCTTGATTAAATTACATATGTATATACATATACTCACGCCAATATCGCCGAATAGGTAGGCAGACAGTTACGTAATAGGGGCCAGGCATGTTGCCGCCATCGGGGCACTATATGACTGTATATATACTGTCTGACAGATAACAGTCCAGAAGAGATGCTTTGACTCTATTCTAATACACCAAGAACCACACAGCCAATTGTTTAATTTTTACTACTAATAAATTAAAATATAGTATTACATAACCACAACGACCTCTGTTGTTTATTCTTGGCCTAACGCCAAGATTTAATTTCTTCTAAGTGCAAAATTGTGTATACTTACGTAGAATGTACATATACTCTACTATTATACTGCATTAGGACTTACTTTTGTATGTAGTGCAAGAAAACTACTTAATTCGAACAGCGTTTAACTATAAGTCAAACATTATAAATTCAAATATGTAGTATCCAACATAGCTATGCATATTTTGCCAATCAATAATCACAAATTGTGATATATGTATTAAATAATTAATAACTACTTACAGTAGATATTTAAAAATATTTGTTATTTGTTGATAAACTTGTATGATCAACACAGACTGAGCATCGAAAATCTCGAGCATATTTAAAATATTGGTTAACTAGTTTATTTTTTATGAAGCTGAAAATCGTATACAAGTATTATAACCTTGTTCCATGGATAGCACAGTACGTTGTTTCGTTCTTTTTTAAACTACCTTCAAGACTGAGTTGAATTTCGACGTTATACGTTGGAGAGCTTACGTAATGCTCTCGATGTTTCAAACGTCGTTTTCTTGTCAGCATTGTGATATATAATATAAACTCTTATTTCTTCTTCATAAACTCTGTTATGTCACATTTACATAATATTAGTATCTAGTACCTACGAATTATTTTTTATAGCAAAGCTTCTAACTTTAGTTTTGTATAATGGTTACCGAAAACTTTTTGGAACGCTTACTCTAGAATATACTAAGGCAAAAAAGCATATTACTGTATTTTTGGTTGTCGTGCAGATATTTTTTATTCTCTTTAAGAAGAATAATCTCGCTCTAGAGAACTTTCGAAGTTTAATGATACTTATGAGTCACAAAAGTAGTGCTACAAGTTATTCATGTTATATCAATTTATGACTGGTGTTGTAAAACTGTTTTACTTAAAATAAAATATCAATATTACAGTTTAAAAGAATATAAAAATACGGTTTCTACCAATAGTAATGTATTCGACTCTTTAAAATAAACCAAACGAATTTAAATTCGTGACTTTCACTACTAATGTGATTTGGATGATCAGTAGTGAACCTCACCTCAGGAGCAGGACTTCGATAGTGACAAGGACTGTCGAAGAGTAATCATGAAGAAACGAAGCATATAATTTAATATTGTAAAAAATCATTGTTTGTTTTAGAAACACCTTGTGCAGTGTAGGTATACATTCTACATAAAAATAAGGATTCTATGCAATGAAGTAACTACTTTTCTACTTTGATTTGGGATTTTGAGTATTCTAATTATAATCGGACTTTAAAAAAGTAGACAACCGACTTCAATGCGTCTATCATAAAATTTAAGACTTATATGGTTTTCTCATGGATGCCATTTTCAGAATCTAACCAAAATCTCATTTAACTACCGTTGAAGTACATCCTTTCTATTAAAAAAAGAATCATCGAAACCAGTTGGCGTGATATTGAGTTATTCGACCATTTCTCGCGCACAAACTCAATGCAAATTAAAGACCTATATCATTTTCTCATGGATTCTACTGTCAGAACTAGACCAAATTGAAATGGGACCACACCGGAGCACCAGCTATTAAATAAAAAAAATCATTAAAATCGGTTCACCCAATAAAAAGTTCTGAGGTAACAAACCTAAAAATACAGTTGAATGGGAACCTCCTCCCTTTTGCTGTCGGTTTAAACGAGAGCATAATTTTCTCTCAGAATGGCTATCACAAATATGTAAAGCCAATCCAAAGAAGTCGGTTAAAAAGGGCCTTGATCAGCAGTTTCCACAATACATTTATTTTTTCCTTACAGGAGACAACTAAAACATTGGGACTGATTTCCCATCCCGAAATTTTATCCCGTACGGGAGCCAAACTGAATATCTCAACAGTCAGGATCACTAAAGGCTAGACTAATAAGATTTGACTGTTATCTTTTAACCGGACATTAAAAAAGAAGAAGGTTCCGTGTTGGGCTGGATTATTTGTTTTGTTTAGCAATTGTTGACCGATTTTAGAATTAGATTTTTATTTATTTTAGTAATCAGGTTAATTCTTTGAAACACGTTACGTTACGAATGAGTTTTTAAATATATTTTTTACGATTTATCATTAAAGTCGGTTGTCTACAATACAATATTTTTTATGGTACTCATTAGAAAAAATAATAAAAAAAACAATATAAAACAAATAAAATACGGGCAACTGGTACAATCGGCGGTCTTATCGCTAGCAGCGATCTCCAGACAACATTTGTAATGGACGAGTGCAATGGATTAGTACGAAGGGCAGTTTGTAGATGTTGGTGTCTTAAAGATGTCATAATACATACACTTAATATACATACAACACAAAATTATATATATATACACAAAAATAATGTCAGTAATATATGCATGCAACTATAAGGACAAATTTTGTTATCTACTTAATAATTATATATATAAAAAATATTGATTTAATTATTGATTATTGATTTGTTTATTTTATTAATTTAAGTACGAAAGCATTGAAATATACTCTTATTTTTTTTTATAAAGGGACTGAGGACAAACCAAGATTTTAATTAAAATTCTTATCCTTTTTTTGTTCATAGACATCGGACGAAAAGTACTGAAATCATTAATTTCAATCAAAATTCATTTTATAATTAAATGAAATTCTGAATAAGAATAAGTTAGAGGACTCGGTCTTGACTGACTTGTTTTCATACTTACGCTCACGCCTGTATCTCCTAAGGGTAAGCAGATGAGTATAAAACACCTACATTTTAACAATAAGAATTACGCCGCTAATGGGGCACTTTCTGATAGATAACATTCCCATCCTAAGGGATTGTCGTAAATAGCAACTAAGGTTGCTATTTATTTATTACACACACATATATTATCCTTTCTTGGAGGCCGACGACCTAGAATGCGGGGCTTGGCCGCATCACAAATCTGCGTAATCGAATCACGACAGCGGCCTGCCCCCATGTCTAACTCCTCGGTTGGAGGCTGCGGAGACAGCTAAGAGTAAATTATAGTGGCCTCCTCCAGTAGATCACGGTCTAGCTTCGAGACAGCCCACCGCGGAAAGCTGGAAGGGCGCCGCGCCATGTGACCTCTTCTGGTGTCCTGGGTCCGGTAGAGCTCAAGTCGAATGTAAAGGTGATCCGAGAGCCTCTCAACCTCTTCCAGGACACGCCATTTCCTTACTCGTGCGGCTAGAGCAGGGGTAGTGAACGAAAGGTCCATTATCGACCCCCATGCTGTCGCACGTACGTATTGGGGGTGCCTCTCTTTAGAAGACAGAGGACCACCGATGTTGCCCACTCCTCTACAGCGTCTCGCAATAGACTTGGCGTTAAAGTCCTCCAGCACTAGAGACCCAACCACATGGCACAAGGCGTGGAACTTGCTTGATCTATTGTTTACACTCTATTACGTTACAGCTATTGCTCATAATCCACCTGTATAAGCAATGTCCCTTTTTTCCCTTTTCATCCTCACATGCCTGTCAATTTACTCCAAATTTTCCCATCCAATTCCCAAATGTGCCCATTAGACAGCAATAGATTTGCCCCCTATTACGTAAATGTGACTAAATTATAATCGCCCTGTAAGTGTTTACATGTATGTATGTAAAATTCTGAACGAAAATAACTTTCTTAAGGTGCTAATAGATTTAGAAAGACTGATTTTCTATGACACCCTATACTTAGAAGTTGGTTTATTAATTTGAATATAAGATAATATACAGCACTGACTACTCTAATTGTTACTTTAAAACTTATAACTAACATATTTTTATCAATAAGGCTTAAACTTCAAATCACATTCATTATTCTTTCTATCCACATTGTTACCATCAACAAATTATAGTATAAGTTGTTTATGGTATATATTTCTAAGCTCCAAGGTATATACTAAACAGTATTCATTGACCAAAGCTGTAATTAATACGTAAGGGTTGGGTCGGACCGTAAAACCTGGTTACAACGACCCGATTGGGGGCCACAAAACTAGGTTTATACCAGTTTCATGTGCCAATTTTATGAATATTACTGAAAACGTATCTTGGCACCTGAAATTGAAATCTTTATGGGTTTGAAGTTGGTTCGTTCACATTACCTTCCATAGTATCATCTTTGTTTTATGTTTCCACATCCTTAAATGTTATAATAATATTAAAATGCTCGTTTTATAGACTAGTATCGTTTGTCTACAGTTCCACCTACATGGTATGTCAATAAAAAGTGAAATATATCCTTTCGAAAGGTTCAAAGTATCCACATACCAAATTTAATCAAAATTGATTCAGCCTGGCCAACAGCAACACCGCCGTTTACAGTATTAATATCGATTATTTTAGGAATGTAGCAGCAAAACACATGATTAAAATAAAATGAAAATCCAATATGTTATACATATACAATAATATATATATTCAAGTTATTTGTGTCGTGATAAATCTGTACAATGTTTTCATCAATCAGAACTCTGTTTTTGTGTTGTGTAAATGTTTAAATTAATAATCTTAAGTAATTTTTGTAAATAGCGTCATGAAAGCTATATATATGCTATAGCTATCGTGGCGGTTATCATTTAAGAACTAAACTTTTTTTTTATTTAATGTCTTTAATTTAACTGCATATTTAATATAATAAAATTCGTCTAGACCTGCCGGAGAACTTCAAAACTTAGACTTCCATTACGAGGAAGTATTTAGATAGTCTTGAACTTATCCAATAAACCAGTTTGTGGTCTAATAGCTGCTCTCTAACTACTTTCTACCACATTCTTCAAACTTTCCACTGTTGTTGGACTTGCAGATAATAGTGATGTATTCCAAGCTTCATATAACGAGCTGTGTGAAGTGTTTACTTGTTGTGTTTATGTCGTAGCCAGATAATAGAATGAAATGATCAGCTTAAACTGAGTATGTCGTTAAAATGTCAACGTTTAATGATATGCTTATGATATACGATTTGTTGGGATCTCGATCCGCGAGATTACATCGAAAGCGGCTCTAAGGCGTTCTCGCGGAAGCTCCGTATATTGAACAAGGTGAGACGATTCTTCTTGCCCGAGCATCTGTATCTTTTATACAAGACCCAGGTTCGCTCCTGCGTGGAGTAGTGTTCTCATCTTTGGGACGGCTATGCGTAGTATTTGTTTGACGCTCTCGATCGGTCGCCTCTATGGCAGTCCTCTATCGCCTACATCACGGAGAGTGTTCTGACGAGCTCTTCCAATTGGTCCCACTCTAAACGACAACACGTGCTGGCCTGAGGAGTCACCTCTTTGAGAATAGAAAATGTACGATCTCGAACTAAACGGTCCAAAAAGATCTTAGTAATCTTATCTCTAAACTAGTTATATCCTTGTATATAATTAGTGTTTTAATTACCAGCTAATAGACAATTCGCCATCTGCCTATTTGCAATCGTCGCGTCGTACTGATTAACAGACGTACTTCTTTTATTTCTGTTCATAAATACTTGTCATATTTTTCTTACATACTCTGATCAAATCGGTGATGTGTTGAAAAAAGGGTTGGTCAGAATTACCCGAAATCGACAGGCATGTATAAAACATAAAAGGTAATGTATGTAAGGATACAAACTAGTGGCGAGTTTTGTCTCTGCCTACCCTGAAGGGAAAAAGGCGTGAGTGTATATTTACTTATGTATATCCTTTTGTAATTTTAAAAATAATCATCTTTTATTTATACAAGTTTCATAGTCCAGTCACAGTTAAGAGTAATCAAAGTTCCGAACTGACCAAGTTATTATTCTAGAAAATTCAGATAGCAAATATTAATTAAAAAAGGTTTCTTGCAAAACTTCTATAAAGAAATTAAGGTGTTTTAAATTAAAAATCCTTCAGCGACTTCTTATCTCACTTTTTTCAACCAAGGGTTGTCTAGAATTGATGACAAACCGCGATAACACCGCCAATAATTGCACTGACGCTTTGGCTTTGTACGATTTTATATAAAGTGGGTCTCAGTACGAGTGCACTTTTTCATTTTATAATAAAAACACGTGTTTTATGAGAGAGTTGTGATATTTTTATTGAATTGTAAAGAAGACATGTTCCAATTCAGTATGGAATAAAATATCTAGCAAAGGCCCCCACGGCTCTGATGACAGAAAATTGCTTTTATCATGCAACACTGCACACAGAGATGTGGCTGTATCTCACCCATGACGCGTTGGATCTCTGATTTGAGTTCAGGAATTGTTTCTGGTTTATTCACGTAAACCCAAGGAAAAAAAAATTCACACGGCGTTAAATCACACGATCTTGGTGGCCAGTCGACATCAGAATTTCGTGAGATGTGTTCTGGAAATCGTTGCTGCCGTAACTCAACTTTTTCATGCGCGGTGTGGCGGGTGGCATCGTCCTACTAAAACCACATATTGTCCAGCCGCCCAGTTGAGGCCACAAGAACTCCGTTATCATATTCCTATAACGAATACAGTTTACAGTCACTGCAATTTCGGCCTCATCTTTAAAAGAGTAAGGCCCAATCACGCCGCCTGACCAAAATCTGCAATTCTGTGTATTCACGTAGCCCTTTCGATGGAGATGCACTGCACTGCATCGACGGATACCTGGATTCGTAATATTCATAATTGACCAAGGTGCATTTTCTTAACTGAAAATTTGGCGAAGTTTGCGAGCGGTTTCAGTGTAATTTTCCCCATTTTTGTAATGAGTTGTCACATCTATAACTCGTTGTTCTTTCGAAATTCGCGATGTTCGCTCTAATTTTAATAATCGGAATAAACATAGGTGACAGCTGTCAAATTTCAGAATTGCGACAAAAAAAATATTCTAAATTTAAAAAGTGCACTCTTACTGAGACTATACATAAAATTTGTATTTAATTTCTTTCTTTGTTATACAATAAAATGTTTTCAATCTATCTTCTTGATAGTATCTTTTAGTTTTAATGCGTATATGTATATTGTTTTCCTTTTATATATCTATAAACAAATCTGTGTCTATGAAGTGTAAAGTTTGAGAGCACATATGAGCCTGCTTGACGGAAGTAATTCCACAGCCTCACAGAACCCTCCCTTGTGACTCTTGTATTGCACCTGATGGTAAGGGACAAACGCTGCTCATGGGTACACTTATCATCAGGTGAACCGTTAGCTTGTATAAAAAAAAAACTTTGAATATGACTGACACCATCCGCCTGATTTTTAATGTACATATAGCAGTTCAATAAAAAAACATCAATCTAAATGACACTTACGGTAAAAAGAAATACTGAATATTGCAATCACTTTACTAACTAATTTAATTGTGGATATTTTAAACAATTTTTTTTAAAAGGTTTTATTGAAACCTTAAAGAAAAGAGCTTACTCCTACCTAAAAGGCCGGCAAGTCACTTGTGACTATTGAGTTGCAGGTGTCCATGGACGGCGGTAGTCACTTACCATCAGGTAACCCGTCTGCTCGTTTTTTTTTTTTATTTATTTTATGACGTCGTTGTACCGAGTAAGTGTATTTTTTTTTTTATTTTTTTTTTATTCGTAAGCCTACCATAATGACTCCACCTTGCCTGATGGTAAGCAATAAATCGCCCCCTATCGCATAAAAAAAAATAACAGAATAAATTTGAATACTTGACTTAAAAAGGTTTAAGTAGTCAATATTAGAATATTAATACAGTAAATGTTATTCCAACACCGTATACCATTTCAATTAGTTTTATAAACAATCTCTTCTAATTTACTTTAACTCTCAGAAATTAATAAAGATTTTGAGTATTGAGAAAATGATTATTTTTAGTCCGAAATATGCTAACTTGATTCATACTGTAATCAGTTTCTTAAAAGCTTTAAATGCAAATTATATGGAGCTTAAGTATTTTGCGATGCAAATGGGATACTGACTTAATAGTATACTTTTGGCCTAAGAAAAATTTATAGCTGTATCGACTTGTTTGGGTTTGCGTAGAGCAATTCGTTCGATCGTAGAGGCTCTACTACGTAAGCTAAATTTTAACGTGCATTGATTAAAATCTGAGTATATATGGCGATATCATAATATTAGGCATATACCACAGAATATTAAAGTGAAAGTTTGAGAAAGAATTATTCCATAAATGATGTTACCATAAATATAAATAGCAGTAAATATTGTTCAATAAAAATTCACACATGAAAATAACTGGCAAACGACAACTTCCAAGAATAAAATGTCTATGGTACTTTTCCTTGAGAAAATCCTAACTGTCACATCGAGTAGATCATTCACGTCACGATACGAGTAGACGAGGATATATCGAATGAAAAACATCGCTACTCTGACACATCGATTAATTGTGTGTGGTTAGAACGTGAAACTTGTTTATTTTTTCTATTATTTTTCGTGAATTTAGGTGAATCTGTAAAAAAAAGATTTTGAGTTTTTTTATTGATTTTTTGTTTTTCCTTCAACTCACATGATGTAAGTGACGATGTCTACAAAGGTGGTACATGCTTAACTTAGAGACACCTAATAATTTGACTCTTGAACGTTCCAGGAATGTATATCTCTGGGAAAATAGGCGCAGGCAGACGAATGTCCTGAAACTAATTAGAAACATAGGTGAGGTTAAACATTTAGGGTACTTACTCTATATAAATATACAGAAAATCGAGGTCGAGTCGTGAGATATACAAATGAAATGATTTGATTATGAAGATATCTCGATTTCGACAGATTAGTCGTTACGGCGCGAATAAGTAGACGTATAGCGAAGCAGGCTTGCTAAAAACACCAATCACGCGCGGCGTGAATTATATTGTATCAACTTTTTGAAAATAACTATCACATATTACTGCAAGAATATTGAATTAATCACTGTTACATAATTAGTAGTGAGAATTAGTAAAAATAAATTAGTTACTAATCTCAGGATCGATTATCAGTACTAGTAGCAGTAATTCAATTATAACAATCATTTATAATCGCCCACCACTAAGGTGAGGCAGAATATCCATAATGTAAATAAATAAATTAGATTACTTAGATTTTTGTTAACCTATCACCGTTGCATAATAACGATCGTGTAGCCAATTAGTATGTAAACGAAACCCTTAGTCTTCACTTTTTATAATTATTTAAAATAGCACGTATAGGTAAATGACTAGCGATTTATATGTATGTATTCTAAAAGTAGTTTCAATTTCATCAACTTAAATTTAAATTTTCTTAAGCGTCAAAGAAAAAACAAAAACAAGATTTCGTGAGAATAAGTTAAAATGAATTAATTTCTTACAAAGTTTTCCTACTTTTGCCGCCCTTTAAGATAGGAAATTCTCTTAAATCTTTGGTTTACGTTATAATTATTTAAGAGCTACCTTTTTAAATTCAGAATAAAGTGAATAATGTAATTAACTAGCTGTCACATTGTTTTCATTTTATTTTAGTGTATACTTGGTAAATTTTTATTTGTATCACATCATGTAATTAATATTATATTATTATTATTCATATATATATATATATGTGCGTATGTATTATTGTATATACTATATGTATATTCGCATTCATTCAAATATGTATATTTATTTAGTTATATAAAATTTACAATATTGTACACCTCAGCTACCCACTCTCTCTTGACAAATAAATCAATCCTAAATCCATCCTAAGGTTGTCTGGTAGAGATCGCTTTTAGCGATAAGATCGCCCATTGTACGTTAATGTTTAACTAAGATTTATTGTAATTCCTATAGTGTACAATAAATAATATTCTAATCTAATCATATCTAATCTAATAAAGGCAGGTGGTTGGATATGACTGTGATGTTTGTGTGCTCCGTTCATGCAACGATTTTATAAGCTAAAGCTCATACTTGCAATTATATATATACATATATACTTAAGAAAGTCATATTTCAGGTGCTCTCTATACGCGTCTACTCTTCTACCATATGTTATAGTTAATTGGACATACCGAGAACTCTTTCAGAAAAATCTGGTAAGAAAAACTAACAATTCACACATCAGGTTCACGATATATGAATAAAGTACATGATAGAAAAGATCTTTGGATGCCTTTTTCGTATAGCATTGTTTTATATTTAATTACATGGCAGCTTCTAATATATATATTGTTAAAGTTAGAAGGCATAAAATCATGGTTTTTCAATACAATCCGCTAAGAAATTATAACATGACGCCGAGTGCTGAAACATGTAAAACCACTTACAACGCGAAACTGTTAGACAGTCATACGAGGTACAGAAAAGGTTCGTTACTGTTGTCTCGTATTCAATATAATATATATAATACTACTAGCTATCATACCGTTAATAATATTACTACTGAAATCTTAATACTAATATTAAATAACTGCGAAGGTTTAAATTGATATTTTGATTTACCCAATCTTGTCCGGTTGTCTGAACAGATCTAGATGAAATTAAGCACAAAGATAGTTTACTGTCTTGGAATGTGAGAGATCCATGTTGAGGCCCGAATGGGCCCGCTAGACCGGAGTAACACCACGTCCACACAGAAAACCGGTTGTTAAGCTATGCTTGGGTGTTGTTTGAATGAGATTATCTTCTCTTTATACAAATAATATCATACAAATAATATATTTAAATATTTGTATGATAGTAATAACAACACAACAAGCTATGCTTAGTTTGGGATCAGACGGCCGTGTGATGAAATATTATTATTGTACTATAATAGTATCATTATCTAAATAAATTTACTGTTTTATTTTTATTTCTTCTAATGCTAATGACATGTAAGGCTCATCAATAAAAAGTTAAACAAAATAATATTAACATTACATATTTTATATTTTATTTTATATTACAAAAAGAAGAGAGAAAGGTACTGAACTGTCTTATATTTCGCTACATATTTATCAAACAAATAACTTTGGATACAATAATGTATTAAAGGGCTCCATTTCTACCCGAAGCCATAAATTGGAATAGTTGTAAGAGAGCAATTTGTAAGAGGTGTTGAGAGACATTGCACACGATTAGTGAAGGTCAAGTCTGAGTATCGCCTGAAGGTTTACGACCTCGGCAATGACTTTCTGTAACACTTTCAGTTTCATTGCGGCATATAAAAGAGTATCGGCATTCAGTAAAACGACCGTGTAAATGATTATATTTATTGTATATGTATGTGGAGCGTTAAGTGCCTTGGTAGACTAGAAGTCAATTAATCAAAAGCTTTTATTTCAAATATGTCAATCATATTTATGAATTATCAGGAGCTGGCTTCAGGGCAGAATATGTCAAAGAATAAATAAGAAACTCTTGAAAATGTTTTTTAAAAGTTTAGCTACTTTTCTTTTAAGGGTAAATTGAATGTGAGATCAGTGTAAAATACTGGTCTGTCTGTCTATATATTACATTACACATTTAAAAGTGGTAGAACCATGCTTAGGCACAAATGGGCCGGCTCGACCGGTGCAATACCACGGCCTCACAGAAAACCGGTTGTGAAGTAACGTTTACGTTGCATTTCCCCGAAATGAGTGAGGTTTCCGGAGGCCCAACACCCCGCGTTCCTCTCCCCTCACCCCCTCTCCTCTTTCCCATCTACTCACCCACCTGTCTTCTTTCCCCTCCCAGCATCCCCCTTTCTTTTTTTATGGAAACCCCCACGGGTCTTCACCTTACCGGGGCCGGTAAGGCGGTATGTCGGGCTAGAACCGACTAAAACCATACAGTGTTCCGTCAGCGCGTCTTGTAGCCGGGACCTCAGGTATACCTTAGAAAGGAAAACGCTGTGACCCCGGCAGACTTGGCCGCCTGTTAAAAAGGCGGCCCCGCTATGGTGTGATCCTATCTCTAATTTAGAGAGGCACGCGCGGATCGTCGCGCTACCATCTCAGGCTTGCTTCTGCTATTGCATATGCATATGCTTATGGAGGCCGGAGATTGTTTTCAAGAATTTAAAGAGTCAATTTATATGTAATTTTATTGCTACAAATCATTCTACTGTAAATTTTCTCAAAAACAAATTCGTGAAGAAAAACTGCGTCTTTTTAATTAGTATTGTTGTTTGATCCCAAAATTATAACAAAGTACACATACTCTCACGCCTGTATCAATAAAGTCAGAGGTGTTTTAAAAACCTATGTTTTGCCAAATTAGAATTCGGTCCTACTAACTTGGTAGATGGCAACGGATTGGTGAACGTGATGTAAAGTGAAAGATAAGAATGAGTAAATGCAACGGTAGGAAAAGGATATTGCTTATAAGGATGGATTTGGGAAGTATAAGAAATAGAACGAGAAGATCGGGCTCACGTACATATAACTCAAACTGGCTGTAGCCGGAATGTTCAGGACCATTACCCGATCACAGTTTTGTTCATTTCTTAGCTTGTCTTCACTGCCAAGTGGTGTGATAAGAATTGTAAAACCTTCAACATCTTTTATAACTAAAATAAATACCTAATATTATCACTAGACACGCGGCTTGAATAAATAATTTAAATTTAAAAGATTAAATTTATTAAAAAATCTTGAAGTTTTGCTTAATTAAATTGATATATTTTGGGTTCCTAAACCAAATACTGTACGATTTAATCATAAATATAGACGTCTATAAAATGAAAGTGACTACATGTTTTTATGGCATGGGCTGGAAAATGACCAGACGGGTCACCTGATGAGAAGGGACAACCGCCTATGATAGACATCTCAGAGTGTTGGAATTGCGCTGCCCTACTTGTGGGTGAATGGGGAGTGGGGTGAAGGGAGAGCAAAGAGGAAAGGGGGTTGGGCCTCCGGTACCCACACTTATGCATTTGATAAATCTAAAATAACCATAAACACGAAAAAATACACTACATTGCCAATTACAATTATACATGTATGTTTAACGTTATTGTTCGGTAAACATTGTCATCGCAAAATCTTTTCTAAAATATAGTTTGTGTTTGTTTCTTTATGCATATTATATATAGCATAATCTACATATACTTACACTGAACCACAATGTGTCGAATTTACTTCTTATTGTCTGATATTAAAGAATAACAAGACAATGCAAGGACAGGAACACGTTTTCATAATGTTTATGGTTAAATACAATACACTGCTTCGCCGCTCAAAATGATACTCGTGAGAACCTTTATGGGTCTCGCTAACATAACAAACAAAACCACTACAAAACTTAATATTTTTTAGTTCTAAACAATTTGTAATTACAAGTATATATTTATCAGATATACTTTAGTATTAAGTAGACAAATCATGACGTTTGATGCTTGTATAAAACATTCCTTAATGATTCTAAAGGAAATAGTTTGAACGTACATAGTATACAAACCCTAGTATATATATTAGAGTTTCATTGGATTCTTCTTAGTATATGTATTACTGAATACTACAAGTATTTGAAATATACCGTTTTAATAGTTTTTTATGTACAATTGGTACCTATACAAAACTGTATTTCGCAATACGTATATTTTACATTTTAGACTTAGACGCTCACGTCTGTGTCCCCGAATGGGTAGGCAGAGGTGTATTAAACACCCATAGTTGCCAATTAGAATTTGGTCCCACTAACGTAATAGGGGGAAGCCTATTGGCGTCACCCGGGCACTATGTGACTGTATATAGTGCCCGGGTGATGATCATATTTTGTCCTGTACTGTCCATTAGATAACAGTACAATCCTGTGGCGTCAGAGAGACTGCGGCCTAGTTCTCTACACCACCACGGCAATACCTTATATATATTATACATTAACGAATATTGTCGTCCTGTCTATCCCTACGACCAATTACAAAGTTGTTATATGATATCATAGTAAATTATAACTTTTGCATTCTATTTTCTATTTTTTATAAGTGTATTTTATTGACCCAAACCAAAACGTAAGTGAAATATTACATGGTATGCAAAAACCGTACAAATTATTTCAAGACACCTCAAAATAAAGTCTACAACGCAATTAGCAACCCCGTAAACGAATATAGACTGTGTTGCTTTCCTCTTAGTGGTCAAAATGTCGTTCAGTAATTGAAGACTTGTCATAACCCTATATTAGTGTAAGTAAGAAATTGCTGAACACTCACGCGAGTTGGTGTCGCGCGTGACTAAAAGCTGTAAAGCTAATTTAGAAATCAGCATTTTGTCCAATTACTCTGTTTCGCCGCGTCCTGTCAGTTGAATGTGATGTCATGTCTATTTTACATAAAACCAGTTAATTTCGCATGCGACCGGGTGAATCTTGAAGTATGTGCTTTAAGCTTGAGCGCCACATATGACGAAACTATGATCCCAAATTAGTTTTATCCTTATATAATCATTACATTGATATTATTTTATTTCTTTAGTTTTTTTTATGTTAATATAAAGCATCATCTACATTTAAAAAAATATTGATTGCATCATCATCATCATTAATTACACATATATTTATAAATTTGAGCACATTCGTGGTAGATCCGTTGTAATTTAAGAAATGGTAACTTGTCCGGAACGGTGTGCTACCAACATTAGACCCAGCCTTAAAAATAATACTAAGTACATACCAAGTTCTCTATACCTTTAAGACATTTAGATACAATTTGGTGTAGTTGCATCGTCGTGCGTCATAGATCTATCAACGCGGAACTAGGCCGGCCATGTTTGTCGTTTTGGCGGCAAACGACAGGCGTCAAATTGCCGACCACACCGTACACTGACGACACCATAGACAAACTACATACATTACACAACCTCTTTATATGATAACCATCTGTCCCATCGTTACTCGCGTCGCTTACGATTCAATAATTCTAGGGTTCAAATGCTTTCTGTTTGTCCAAATAATTTGTTTTAAGTGTGTGGAAGCCATAATATGAAGTTGTGTACATGTTGTAAACACATTAAATTAATTGTTTACAAGATGCAAACGTAAACAAATTTAGAGAAATATTATATAAAATAATTTTACTTTACATTTAATACATAAGAATGATAGTCATTATAATATAGCAATGTTCTCGCTTAATTTGATGGGATGAATACGATGCCGGGCCTTTTGTTCTAGCGGTTAGTGACTCTGATTGCTGAACTCCTTGGATCCTTTGAGGGGGCGAGTCTCCTAAGTGGGACCTGGAAGTGTAATCTCTCGCGATACTCTATACCAGTGGCGTAGGGAGGCGCAAGAAGAGGGCCCGGCCGCTGTTCTTTGTGAAATCGAGGCGCAGTGGTTCTAGCGCCACCAGGTGCTTATGGCGCAGTGGGAAGAACGACACAATTGTATCGATGAGAACCGTTATGGAGGATTGGCTGGAGAGGAGACATGGCTTCCTTTCCTACCGGATGACCCAGGTTCTTACAGGACATGGCTGCTTCGGGAAGTAGAAGCCAACGTCAGTATTCCACTAAGGGGCTGCCATGAGGATAGCGCACTCCAGACGTTGGTGGATTGCTCTGCGTGGGCACAGCAACGTGCCGACCTCGTGGTGGTTATCAGTGTGCCTGTGTGTAGCCTCTCACTGAAGATCATAGTTATATTTATGGTCTAAAGCGAAGACGACGCAGTGATGATTACCAAACAAGCGGGGAAAGGGGAACAGGTGAGACCACTAGTATTATTTCATCTGGCAGAAGATGCACCAGGCCCCGGAGAGAGCGAAACGAGGCGGCCGGCTCCGGCACCCATTAGCGCTTGCCTTAGGGTGATGGACGGGGCTATCCGTCCCCCTAACAGAAGGTGATAAATCAGAGCTTGGATCACACCATAGTGGGGTCACCTTGTTCAAGAGGCGGCCAAGTCTGCTGGTGTTACAGAATTTTCCTTTCTGGGGTATAACCTGAGGTCAGGTCCACAAGACGCCATGACGGAACACTGTTTGGTGTTAGTCGATTTGAGTCCTTATACCACCTCACCGGCCTTACCGGGGCCGGTAACGACCCGTTAGGATTTCCACAGAAAAAATCTTGTATATTCGCTTGGCTTATGTATGCACATATGAATATACTACTACTGCTGCACTATTGGACTTACGAGTAAGTCCCACGGGATCCTTTCACATCGCAATCTTTGCCATCGCCTGAATTATTCGTTTACGTTTACGAGGAAGAATGTACAATAACAAGGGTATATAAAAGAAAAAATATTTATCAATATCTAGGCCTATTTCTATGTTTTGATATACATATGTATGTGTATTATAATGATAAATGCATTTGATTTCTTATATCTGAAAGAAATCGCTGTAAGTAAATGTATAAAATCAATTCTGTATTTTACCTACTTATTATTTATAAAAGTAAAATTCTACGTTGAAGGTACCTTAAATACAAATTAATTGATTTACTGTTATTAACATAGGTAGGTGTAACGCAATATATCACCTGTAATGGACTTAGAAATATTTCAAGGCTGTGGAACGAGGTCAGACGTGCCTGCAGACCGTCAGTTCGGGCGGCAGTGATCAATCTTGAAAAGAACTTTAAAATATAACTACAAGTTTGCTGAGTAAAAACTTCTTTACCACTGATTCTAGATATTTTTATAACAAACATTTGTTAATTTTTTCATAGGCAAATAGTCATAAGTTTTATAAACTCTATTAGAAAGACGAAGAAAATGTGATTGGGCGAATGATATCCATAACTGAATAAGGTATTTTATTCTCTCTACCTGATATTGCTTTCCACATTTTTATTTGTGTTTAAATTAAATTGTACCGAGCACCCGACATTTACAAAAACACTGAACATGACAGTCAGCTAGTCCCAGGGAGAGTTAGCACTGTCACATATGAATTAACAAATTCCTCAATAAAATCGATAATAAAAAAAACAAAACACTTACAGAAAAAGCAATAACTATAACTTAAAGCAGTTTAAATGTCCTAAATTTGGAATACAAGATAATAATGGCTATTTTTGAGTGCATTAATATGTGAGAAATGCTAAAACGAACGGAAATTCACTTTATGTTGACAGAATCGATTCCATGTCAACTAGGGTGAATTTCCGTGCGTTAAAAAAATTTGTATACATAATATATGAATCAAAGCAGCTCTTCAACTGTATACTTATGGTTCGACTTAAGTTTATTTACTGTATCGTCATTTTATTGGATTTGATTTTAATGCCAACCTATCTTGGTTGATTTATTGACCCAAATTCAATTTAAACAAAATAACTTTTTAGCTTTCCTGTAAGTTTTTCGATAACGTTGTTATTTTTTTTTTAAATAATAACAGGTTCTGCTCGAATCGGAGACACGTCGAATGGTAGACTCTCCGCTCTAGGTTAGATAGTAGCAGTAGTAGTAGGATACAAGTAGTACCTTTTATCTGCTAGTCACTTCCAAACGCAGAGGCCAGTTAATACGATAGAATGATATCACTTGTGTACCCCTAACTTAATTGAATGCATGTTTAATAGCTTACTTGTGTGAATATTTAAAGAAATCTAAAATCGTTTTCGTTCGTTTTCACAAACAAATTTACTCCACGTTTGTTCAAAAATAAACAGAGTAGATAAACTACAATATATTCTATGTCATGTTACTATAACGGTAGTGCTCGTGAATATATATATAGATATATCTCTTATATATAAAATTCTCGTGTTACAATGTTAGTTATCATACTCCTTCGAAACGGCTTGACCGATTTTTATGAAATTGTATATGCATATTCAGTAGGTCTGAGAATCGGCCAACATCTATGTTTCATACCCCTAAAGGATAAGGGTAACCAGCTAGGGTAGTCAGCTAGTATATATATGTATATATATATATATATATTGTGGAAACGAAATTGTGAGGTGGCTAGAAAATTATCGGTATCGGCTTGGAAAGTTTAAATTCATTCAGCGAACCTGCGAGGCGTGATTCAATTTCCATTAAACAGCTATTTTCCGAAGCCGAATGGGGTAATGCTTCCATCGAACGTTTCACGTATTCCTTGCCCCAACAAATACGTATACAGAACTGACTATTTTTAAGGTTACCTTACCTGTTCTGAATAAAAGGTTGAATAAGAATAAGTCGAGTTTATTTCAAGTAGTGCTTGTGGGAAGACAACTGATTGGCAGGTTACTAACTTAATTACGTAAGTCTAGGTGAAGTGTCGACAAATAAGAAGCGATTGGTCCAGTGACGGGCAAAATCTAGTATAAATAAGTGTATCGAAGATTTCGTAGTTGTTTACCAATATTTTGTTGTTGTTACTCCAAAAAACTTTCAGTAATAGCTGGGTGGTTAACGTCGTTGTACAAAACAACATTTCTTTTAATCTGACTATTTACTGTTTTTATATCTTATACATCTTCCTAGCTGTTAGCCTGCGTTTATGGTCACTGTTGCGTTCCTAAATGTCGTAGTCTGTTATACCGTTTATTTTATATATATACGAGAAAAATTAAGGTAAAAAAAAATACAAGTACAAAGTTTCAAATTCACATGAACATAATATTTTTTTTTAAGAAAGCAAGCAAGCTTAAGTCATTAAATGTATATACTACACATTGCTACATTTGGATATACGTACTAAATATCTTATAGAAAATTATGTTAACGTTATGTGTATTAAGTTTTAACAAATAAATAACTATCTAACTTCTACTCTGCTACCTAATATATAAAATTCTATTTCTATTCACAAATAAAAAATAGTTTATCGCAACCAAATTGCTTCATTAACATCTAGTAGGTATTTATTCGATAAAATTAATTACACTCGAGTGGCTATTGGAATTAATGAAGATCGATTACTTTTATCTTATAGATATGCTAATTTAATGCGGTACGTTGGCGAATCTTTTATTAGGCTTTCGAACTCAATATAGATATATAAATATATATATATATATATTTATATATGCATACGATGTCTGTACTTTATAAAGGCCCTTTATTAGCTTTATTGAACTTGTGATATTGGATTTTTCTTTGATACAATGCTTTTGTCTTCTTTATAATTGTTTATTTACTTTCCTAAGTGTTATTACACCATCTGAATTCTTAAGTCTGATTTAATTTGAGTAAATAAAAACTTAAGCCCTACAATATTTAGTATTGTTACTAATAACCACTGACGGAGAAACTTTATAGAGACATGACAAAACATTTTTTATAATATTCATCTTGCATTAAATACTGCAGACCTTATGCAAAGCACACAAATTACACCATATTTTTCATTCGACAGTTTTGAGTATGGTACTCCGGTGTACGATTTCAGTTCAAAGGGATTTGAGCACAGAGAAGTAACTAGCAAAATTCCTCCACAATACTCTGAATTACTAATGATTTAGCCTCACTTGTGGACAAATTAATGATTAAGTAATTAATTACTTATTACGTAGGCAATACTGAATGAAATCTTAAGTGCCCAACACACGTCAGAGTAAAAAGGATGTCACATCTCGTCGTTTTATTCCACAATTCATCGGATTCTTTTTAAACATTCAACAGACACAAGGAACGTCCAGACTCTGGATCACACAAATTTTTGTACCGTGTGGGTCAGCAGTCAGGGCCACTAGCCATTAGACCAACTAGACCGTGAAACCAACGATTATTTTCGGGTCTCCTCCGACGTCCTCTTCTACTCTTATACTCAGCAAACTACCTAAAAGGCCGGCAACGCACTTGTGACCCTTGAGTTGCGGGTGTCCATGGGCGGCGGTAGTCATTTACCATCAGGTGACCCGTCTGCTCGTTTGCCCCCTATCGCATAAAAAAAAAAAAAAAAAAAGCATTCCTTTTCTTCATTTATTATTTTTCATACATTTCTACCACGGGTACCGACCATTCTAAGACTAACATACATTTGACTTATTTTAGAGTACTTTAATTAAAACCTCATATATAATCTTTTGTGCGATAAGGCAGCACCTTGTACTATATGTGTATAGTTTTCTATTTTTTTTCATTGCTTTTAAAAGGTGTACAATAAAGATAATTTATATTATTCTCTTCATAACATACAAATTCCATTCATGAACATCCATATGTAAAGAAAACAATATATATTTACAAATCTAAAAAATAGTGTGCCTTCGGCAAAGGATACAGGGACCAAGCTAAAGATTGCTAAAGCTTCTGAAACACGCAACTCCTCACAATACATATGTCACTAATATACACATAATCTCAGTATACGCATCACAGCTAAAGGTGAAGTATACATAATTGAGACAGTAAATTATTTAATAACTTCTACTGTAAGCAGCCCTTTTGTAAACTAATGACCTAGTCCATACTACCTACATAACTTTATGTCTAAAGCGAAATCCAATTTTAATTATGACATCATATAAAATGCCTTTATGTAAAGAGCGAAACGCCAAAAATATCGAAATACGAAAAGGTTGGTTTTATCTTTAGAATAGGGTTATTTTCGCTAATAAAAGACAGATTACAAAAATACTATGATATACTTAGTAAGGTAATCAATTTTTTACTACTAATTTAGCACTGTTTTTGATATACTCATATTCCTTCACCGATTTTCAGGTTCAAAATACGTAACACAAGTACACAAATGTCCAAACTGTGCTGACTGTATTTTTTTTTAATACATTGTCTTTTAAGATATTAAGGCGATTTGTTTAATGGATTTTAATTGAGATTGTTTAGAAAAAGGCAAATATAAATATAATAATTACCTTTTTTTAAGTATACTTATACTTTCATTAAGTCTGATGTGTCAACTCCTTAATCAACCAAACTATATTACTACTATGATAAATTATAGCTTTACATTACATTACCTAGTTTTGAGTACTTATAGGTACGTGTATCCCTACCCGAAGAGCAATCACTTTACCAATTATCGAGATTTATATTTGTAATATCATCTTTTATTAAAAATTTAAAAATAAATTTAATATTTCTTTTAGAATTAGGCTAGAATCTATAATTTCCACCTTAAAGGTTATTTACCAAACACGTCATAATTGCCTATAAATCAATTATAAACATTACATAAGGTGTAGTGTAGTGTAGAAGAACTTACTTAGAGTAAAAGTCCTATTCTTCACGGGCCGTTTGCATGAAAGATGTTTTTAATGTTCAATCTACAAAGTTTTAGGTAACTGTCCTATTGATTGTAAAGCTAGTGTGTGTTAAGATATCGTCTTTTCGGCATAGCTGAATAGTACAGACCATTAAACTACATAGACTATAGTAATTGTAACAGAAGGAAATATTTTTTAATGGGATTGCAGAATTGTTATGTGTTTATTTGTAGTCTTTGCATCAGCAGTAAATAATAATGGAGTAGTTAGCCAAAAAGGGGCTTGTTAGTCTATTAAAATAAACATTTACAAAATGGATAGGTAGGATAACTTTACTATGGTGTTAAGGCTGTAAGTCTACAAACCATATTAACATTTCAGAGTCACATTCAAAGAAAGTGATGTCCTCGATTGAAGAGACATAATGAAATCTTTTGAATAAAGAGACGAAAATTACCAAAGTAGATTGTACGCTATGAATCTGAAGCTCATGTCTACATATTGTGCCATTGTCTACCTACTAAGAAGATTAAGTAAATTATTCTTAGGCTCATGGGATGTATCCTTCCCATTAGCCTTACAGCGAAACTTTATGAAAGGATTCATAAGTATAAATTATTGAACCAGACTCTATTCAGTACCTCTTCTTCTTTAGAAACATATTCATAAAGGTTGGGAATAGGGATAACTAAGGGAATCCTCTCCAATGATTAACATCTGTCTACAAATAATAACAAGAACTACTACTGATCTTAAGGATGAAATAAAGACATTGATTTACTATATGTTTATTTATGGCTAAAATTCCACAATAACAAATGTCATTAAGCCATGCCAAGCCAACTATAAAAATACAATAATTAGAAAATTATCTGATATGATAGATGATTCTTACTAGTTTCATGGGGCTTGGGCCGTTAGGCAATAGAACTAGTGAGAACTAATCTTCTTAGGTTCCACCATCCATAAATAAGAAAATAAATACATTAACATTACATAGGTTTAGGTTAGGAGAGAATTGCAACCACCCAGGAGTGGGCTGATCTCCGTGCCCGGAGATCCTACACCCGCAGCCGGCAGCGTCGCCGCGAAGAAGGGGAAAAGGACTGGCTTCAAGAGGAGTACCGAGAGGCCCGGAAAACTCTGAAGGTGGCCATTTGCCGCGCCAAAGAGGAGAAAAGAAAGGAGATGCTGGAGGGTCTCAATCGTGAACCCTGGGATCGCCCTTATCGTGCGTCGCAACAAAAGCTCCGCGCGGCCTCTGACAGAAAAGTCTGCATTAGGGAAGCGCTCCGCTATCACGGAGTGCCACAGTACCTGATGCGACTAGTGGCAGACTATTTAGAGGAGCGTACCGTCATGTACGAGGATCGGCCCTTGTCGTGCGGTGTTCCACAGGGTCCTTGGACCACTTCTGTGGAACATGGGGTACGACTGGGCCCTTCGAGGTGACTTCCCCCCTGGGCTGGGCGTAATATGTTACGCCGATGACACTCTGGTCACAGCCCGGGGGGCGAACAAGAGGCGTCACGCTTGGCGACCAGAGGAGCGTCACTGGTGGTCGGGTGGATCGAGGCGCTAGGCTTGCGGGTGGCCCTGGATATGACGGAGGTCCTTCTATTCCATGGGCCTCGTCGAGGTCCACCCCGTGGCGCCTCCATATTGGTTGACTCGATCCTCGTACCGGTTTGGGCCCACATACGCTATCTGGGCCTGATCCTCGACGGAAGATGGCGCTTCGACGAGCTTCGGCGACTCGGCGACTTTCTGCAGCTGGCTCCAAAGTTGGTCGGCGCTTCGTCCGCCCTTGGGCGACTCTTGCCCAACCTGGGTGGGCCCAGCGTCGCCACAAGGCGGCTGTACACGGTTGTAGTCCGGTCAATGGCACTATATGGTGCAGACGACTGATTTCCGGGCGGGTAGCGGCAATCGGCCCCCGCCCGAAGAGGTACGCGAGTGGCGTGAGGCCGCTCGCCGAGCCACGATGGCTCATTGGTCGACCCTTCTGGAGGCTCCACGTGCTGGTTTATCCACCGTGGAGGCGCACCAGCCCGTCATCGTCGAGTGGGCAGGGCAGCACGGGACCCTTTTTTTCCGACTGATGCAGGTTCTCTCCGGGCACGGCTACTTCGGAAAGTACTTGCACTCGGTCGCAAGGAGAGAATTGAATCCCGTCTGCCACCACTGCGACTGCAGTGAGGACTCGGCCCAGCATACGCTCGCGGATTGCCCATCTTGGACGGCGCAGCGTCGGACCCTCACTGCAGTAATTGGAGAGGATCTGTCACTACCGGCCATCATACGACAGGAATTTTACCGCGGTCGCAAACTTCTGTGAGGAGGTCATCTCGCAGAAGGAGGTGGCGGAGCGGGTCCTGGAGGATGACCTCTACTCTGACGCAAGTCGCCGCCGGCGAACCGGGCGTCCCAATGTCCTAATAAAGCTGTTCCCGGATTCCTTCTATTTTAAGCACAGAATGGCACATCATGTGGTTTTAGTCGGTTCGATTCCGACACACCGTTCCACCGAAAGCTTGAGAAGATTCGTTCTCACTAGTTCCAATGAACCAATGCCGGTCGTACTATTGAGAATGATCTTAGCGAAAAGAACATAAGATGAGACTAAAATAATTTCTGTCGCCGAGGGGTGGACAAAACTACGTGTAAGCAAATGTCGTGTATGAAGGAGGCGGAATAATCGAGGCGTAATTTATCACGTATAATTAATCAAGTCCACCATATCAAATCCTATTGCCGTCAACCGGGCACTTTGGGATTTAAATAGGAAAATAAGAAGTTTATTGAATAGGAAATCGAGAATAAAAAAGATATAGCCTGTATGTATGGATTGGGGAGTATCAATGTTATAACAATGTTATTTTGCTTTTATTTGTTTCTATAAAACAAATGTTGTATTTACAACTGGCTTGCGATGAACAAGACTGGTTGGTCTCCGCGTGGACTTCTTTATCTATGACGATGACTAGTGATGATGCCAGACTAACAGAGGCCCTTAATAATTTATTTACATATATATATAAGGTAATATTATCTGTAGGCTACTTACCACTTACTGTGCGCTACTTGGAGTAATTAGATTGACCTGTTTTCAGATATTATGTCGTCTTGTCTAGACTTCATTTAAATCGGATTTATAACAACAATGTGTTATATATTGTATATTTTATTAAATTGATTTTCATTATTATTAATCAATTAAGTATTTTAATAAAATCAAATTTATGTACTCAGGGTATAAACAAATATGAGGGGGGGTGAGACCCCTCCGCCCTAGGACCCCACCCCTCACACCGTACTGGGGTCTCCTTGCTCAATAGGCGGCCAGGTCTGCCTGGGTACACAGTGAACACTGTATGGTTTTAGTCGATTCGAGTCCGACACACCTTACCCAACTACAAATATGTAGTTGTATACATCTCTAAGTTTTTAGAGTTTAATCTAAATGTATTACACTTCAATTGACTCTAAAACAGCTTCTTATATTTATTGTAATTTTCACTTTGTGATTTTTTTTGTCTGTATTTTAATCTTCAATTTACTTGTACCACTTTCAATAATTCTTTTTAATTTGCAAGGGTTGTCAAGATTTGTCCCATGAAATTATTCCACCTCTGAAGGTGAAAAATTAGGTAATGAATAAAGAATACTGCTTATGCTATTTATCATTATTTGGGCGCATTGAAGTTAGTCGATACTTTGTTTTAATGTTAATTATTTAGTTTTTCTAAAAGATAACTTCAGCGATCAAAATCACTATTAACCAGAGTACATTAATTAATTTAATACTAACGCGTAAACGACAAAACTTTATTAATTAATTGTTTCCATTAAAAACGTAAATACGGAACTATTTGATCTTGTTAAAATTTGTAAAACAAACGGGTTTATTACGCAACATACCATTTTGCTTGTATTTGCCCGAGGGTCGATTGACGAGGGTCATTTGGTGTTGATATTTTTAATATAATACATACTATATTAAAATATTGTGACATGGTTATCCGAAATTTGAAGCGTCTGCATATTTGAGGTTTGTCGTAAAATATAATAAACCGCATACTTGTTAAATATTACATTTATAATAAAGATTGGTATGGATGAAATGTTATACATTTTTAACCGACTTCAAAATGGAGGAGGTTCTTAATTTTTCATTTTCTTTTTATGTTTGTTTTTGAATTCTGTTTTTATTTGAGAGGGTATACTTCCCCTTTGTGCCCACATAAATGTTGTTATGATTAGACATTTAACTTCAGAAATATGGAATGAACCTCCTTATCTGATCAATGCAAAATTCTCAATTAACTAAAATGGCTTTGTTTATATGTTTTGTTGGTACCCGACTAGTCACAACCGCTGTCCATGGACACCTGCAACTCAAGAGTCGTAAGTGAGCTGTCCGCCTTTGAGGACATAAGGGATGGGGGATGCGAAGAAGGGAAAGAAGCGAGGGGGTAAGGAGACGGGAAAGAAGAAAGGGGGATGAGGGGAGAGGAAAGGGGGGATGAGGGGAGAGAAAAAAAGAGAGAGGGAGTTGGGCCTTCGCCATCCTTACTAATTTCGGGTAAATGCAACGCAAACTTTACTTGACTACGGGTTTTCTGTGAGGCCGCGGTATCGCACCGGTTTAGCCGGCCCATTCGTGCCTAAGCATAGCTCTACCACTGTTATACTATTGTTTTTTAAATTGCATTGTTAGTAGTTAAAATTTATCACATTTTAATTTATTTAAAAAACTCTTGTTTTGTGGTCCTCACATTCATACGAAGCTAAAGCTTATGTTAGGAGTAGGTTACTGTACAGTAGTGTACTGGGTGGGGTTCGAACCAGCAACCACATGATCGCCAACATAACGCCTTAGGCATAACGCTACCAACGCTAATGACTTGAAAGTACTGCATTGTTCAAATCTATACTATATAATAAACTAAAACTGACTAAAACTAAACTCAGGAAGTAATGATTTGATTTGAAAAAATCTTTTTTGCATTAGATAGCCCATTAATTGAGGAACTCTATAGGCTATAAAAGATTGTATTTGCTTAGGAGTCATATATATATCCCTTAAAGGACGAGCCTATATGCAACACGGAGTACAACTTGAAGAAGCGAGAAAGGTATGACAGAATCGTAGCAATTTTAAAGAAGGGGTGTCTGCCTACCCCATGGGACAGAGGCATGATATTACTATGTATATATATATTTTAAAAGTTTATGTACAGTTGTCTTTTCGTAGGTTGTTTACTCATTTATACATTCCTTGTTTACAACATTGATTTTCATTGTTTATTTATAACACCATAGTCTGTATTTGCACTATTGCCTGCTTCAACATAGTTTCAGTATGGTATCCTGGTAAGGTCTGAAATAAAAGTCCTTGTAAAGCGCTCAAACAGTAAAAACAGTAAGCGGACTGATTCGGTGTACTTATGGTTCATATAAATATATGTAATAAATAGATATATATTTAGTAGCAGTTAAACCACCAAGGCAATTGTAGGTCCATTCATTTAAGATATCAAACCCCAAACCATAACAAATAACAACATCCCTGTTGGGCAGCACCACTCCCAACACAGACAGATTTTATTTTCTCAGATTAGTAATGTCTTCTGTCTTGCCATC
Organism: Tyria jacobaeae; assembly: GCA_947561695.1. NCBI lineage: Eukaryota > Metazoa > Arthropoda > Insecta > Lepidoptera > Erebidae > Tyria > Tyria jacobaeae. The sequence continues at coordinate 7,108,341 of OX387208.1, read as the reverse complement.
AAGTGGTTGCGGGTTCGAACCCCACCTAGTTCACTACCGTCCGGAATTCACCTCTAACACGAGTATTTAGCTTAGCTGGAGGAATGAACAAATATACTATTAATTTGTGACCTACTTTGCTAGTATTTTTTTAAGATAGAGAAAAAAAGGAAGTATCATTTGGTATACTGGTGTGTAATGAAATACTGAGTTTTAATCATCAAGTAAATTATATTTCCACTCAGAAATAATACAAAGTAAAATTTGCACGCTTACATAATGGAGGCCAAAAGCATAGAGAGCAAACATTATTTTTTTCTCTGATACCATAAACAATTTACATGGCATAGGAGTGACTCATACAGCCTATATTAAATATTAATATACCACAAATACTCCCCCCTTTAAATTAATGAATACACATAAAAATCTGTTTACAAATTCAGCCTCTGAGGAGCTCTTATAGTTCTTTTGGGTCTAGAATTAATTACAGGTGTATCTACAGGATCTTTTTGAGGTGTAGATATAGTTACAATATTATCAGGTGTGACACAATCTTGAGGTGATGATAGAACTTCCTCTGGCTCAGATTCTGGTAACAAATTTTGCAAAGGCTTATCTCTAGAAAAATAACTTGAATCAAGTTGTACAACATTATCTTTAAAATTTTCACAAACACTTGCATTACTATCTCTTTCTTCTAAATTTTTAAACCCGGAACTAACAATTTGATCCAAATGTCTTTTCCAAATTAAATTTTCGCCTATGACCTTACATAAATATGTTCTATCACCTAATACTTCATCTATAACACTTTTCACAAACAACTTCTTATTAGGGTTTCTATAATCTCTACAATAAACAATATCCCCTTCCTTAAATGTTTCCTGTCTTTTTCCTTTGTTATAAGTTTCATTAAAACCTTGTTTAACTGACAATAAATCTAATCTGCTTCGTAACTTTCTTTGGAACATTAATTGAGATGGGCATACATTGGTTGCTACATGCACAGAATTTCTGTAATGAAATAAATATCTGTTCATTAATGTTTCCAACGACAAGTTTGCATTCCTTTTATCTTTAAGAGCCTTTGTGATACCTAATTTAAAAGATTTAACAAAATTTTCAGCAAAACCATTGGATGCAGGATGAAATGGTGGCGAAGTCTCATGTTTCACTTCATTTTTGCTGAGAAATTCAGAGAATTCCCTTGATATAAATGTACTCGCATTATCTGTAACAACTACTTTTGGTAATCCAAATCTGGCAAAGCATTCTCTAAATTTTTCAACAGTTGCACTAGCATCCATACTTTTCATAATAAAGGCTTCCGGCCATTTTGAAAAACTATCAATTATGATTAAAACAATTTTACCCTCAATTGGCCCTAGAAAATCAGCATGCACTCTTTCATAAGGTAATTTAGTTTTTGGCCATGAAACAACATTACATTTGATTGGCTCAGGACGCATTGACATACATACATTACAGGTTTTTACAAAATTTTCAATGTCTTTGTCCAAATTAGGCCACCAAAAATAAGACCTAGCATTACTTTTCATCTTAACTATACCTTCATGAGTTGAGTGAAGCTCTCTTAACAATGAATGTTGTAACTTTTTGGGAATTACTACTCTGTAGCCCCACATTATAACACCATTTTCAACATATAACTCATCTTTTCTTTGAATGAATGGTTTGTAAGAATCATTTACATCACTATTGAAACCATATCTAATCATATTATAAACAGAACTTAGCAATGGATCTTTCCTAGTTTCTGATCTTACTTTCAATAAATTTATCACATTTTGATCCTCTACAAAATTAATATAATCATAAGATTTGTTATTGTCCTTTTCATTATCAATTGGTAATGGTAATCTGGACATACAATCTGCAATAACATTATCTGTACCTTTTATATGCACAAACTTATAATCAAAATCAGCTAAATATAGAGACCATCTTTGCAATCTACCTGCAGCCATCTGTGGTAGACTTTTGTATTCTCCAAATAAAGTTTGTAAAGGTTTATGGTCTGACAAAATCTCAAATTTCGTACCAACTAAATATTGATATAACTTTCTAACTGCCCAATAAATGGCTAATGCTTCTTTATGGATCATTGAATAATTTTTTTCTGCTTTGGAATACACTCTGGAAATGAAAGTAATTGGTCTTTCCGACCCATCTGGCATAACATGACTTAGTACAGCGCCGATGCCATTGTTTGACGCATCACAAGCTAATCTTAAAGGTAAGTTCCTATTGTAATGAACTAAAATTTTATCAGATGTAATTTCTTTCTTTACCACTTCCATACTCTTTTTACAGTCTTGAGACCAAATGAATTTACTATTCTTTTGCAATAAATTATAAATTGGCTTCAATATAATAGAAATATTTGGAATAAATTTTGCATAGTAATTAACCATGCCTAACCATGATCTGACTTCAGATACATTTTTAGGTTCAGGCGCTTTTGTAATTGCATCTAATTTTGAAATATCCTTTCTAAGACCCTCTTTTGAAATTAAATGTCCTAAATATTTTATTTCCTTTTGGAAAAATGCACACTTCTCTTTATTGAGTCTTATTCCTGCTTCTTTAAATCGCCTTAAAACTTCAGCTAAATTCTGTAGGTGTTCCAGGTCATTTGACCCACTGACTACTACGTCGTCTATGAAATTCACTACACCTTTAGCACCTAAAAGTATTTTCTCTAATTTTGCTTGAAAAATAGCACTAGCAGGCTTAGTACCATAAGGTAATCGATTTAATCTGAAAATTCCTTTTGGGGTTGACCAAGCTAACAAGTTACCTGTACTTTCATTTAAAATTAAATGATTAAATGCGTTTCTTAAATCTAAACGACTAAATTTTTCACCACCTTGTAATGCAGTAAAAATATCTTCAATTCGAGGCAAAGGATGATTTACATCTTTCAAATGTTTGTTAACAGTTAATTTATAATTGGCACACAATCTTAATTGTCCATTTTCCTTTATAACAGGAACTAACGGAGTACCCCAATCTGAATTTGAAATTTGTGTAATAACCCCTTCTTTTTCTAATTTACTTAACTCTGCATCAACTTTTTCTTTAAATGCATGAGGAATAGGTCTTGGCTTTATGAATATTGGCTTAAAGTTTTCTTTTAATTCTAAAGTAATCTTTTCATTTTTAATCTGTCCTAATTCATTTCCAAATACCTCCTCATATTCTTTTAAAACAGTATCTAACTTTAAAATTTCTACAGAGTTAACTGGCTTGTTATCAATTTTTAAATTAAATTGTTTAATTAAGTCTCGACCAAAAAGACTTCTACATGCCCCTTTTACAACTAGCAAAGAGCATTTACATTGTTTATCATTCAATTGTAATGTGACTAAAATTTTCCCTGATGGCTTTAACAATTGACCACTATATGTTTTTAACTCTAAATCAGTTGGTAACAATTTAATGTCATGAAATAACTGCTTATAAACATTCTCAGGTACACATGAAACTGCTGCACCCGTATCTAGTTCCATAGTAACTGGCTTTGAATTAATTTGACAATTTAATATGAACGGAGAAACATAGTTAATTTCTTTTTGTGACAATGTAAAAATATCAATAGAATCTAAATTTTCCTGAGTTTCCACAGTATGTGTTAATTTGCTTTTACAAACAGATGCTAAATGACCAATTTTACCACAATTTTTACACTTATAAGACTTAAACTTACCTTTAGAAAATGTATGGTTAGGTTTACCACAATGTATACATTTTAAAATCTTATTCTCACTTTTAAAAGAATTTTTGTCAAAACCTTTAGTTGAATTTATACTACTTTTAAACGAATTTTGTGCACTATTTTTAAAAGACTTCTGCACCGTGTAGTTACTTGATACTCTGTTAACACTAACCTTCTCTTGCAAAGCAGCTTCTTTGTTCAGCGCTATGTCCAACAGATCCAAGGTTGTCTTAGACAAAGGTTCCTCACATAATCTTTCTTGTATACTTCCTGGAAGCATTCCTGTAACAAATTTGTCTTTAATCCGTTCCTCCAATGTTGAGGTGAACTCACAATCCGCTGCTGTTTCCCTAATACGCTGATACCATCCACCAACGCTTTCTCCTTCCTTTTGTTGGAGTTTGTCGAAAACAATTCTCTTGCGAAAATGTGAAACACGGTTATAGAAACGTAACTTTAATGCTGTTTGTAATTCAGCTAATGACTTGTCTTTCGGCAAGGCGGGGTAAGAAACACTTCTCAATGTTTTGTAAACATTTTCTGAAATAGATGTAAGCAATGTTGAAACTTGTTTCTCTGGGCTTATAGTTGCCGCAATAAAATGTTGCTCTAGCCGCTCCAAAAATACGTTGACGTCATCACCTTCCTCAAAAGGTTTAAAAGGCAATCTTGAAACTGAGGCCATCTCCACTTAAAAAAACATTTGTACTCGTCGCCAAAAATTGGTGTGTAATGAAATACTGAGTTTTAATCATCAAGTAAATTATATTTCCACTCAGAAATAATACAAAGTAAAATTTGCACGCTTACATAATGGAGGCCAAAAGCATAGAGAGCAAACATTATTTTTTTCTCTGATACCATAAACAATTTACATGGCATAGGAGTGACTCATACAGCCTATATTAAATATTAATATACCACATATACTATTCACGATCATCAATATCGTTATACCGCAGTCATAAATCTAGAACTTGTACCAACTTAATATAGAAGGCCTAAAACTTTCTTTTCGTAAGGCGATAAAAACAATGATAGCTTAGATTAATCACTGGGAAAGTTCAAGAAAGTTGAATGTCTTCTGTTTGACTCCTATTACTGACCTATTAATTATTCGTTGGAAGACAAACGTATACGATGAACTGATTTATTGACAGCTGAAATAACTGGTATGTGAATGGTAGGAAAGTACGCAATACCATATTTTGTACAATATGCCAGCCGATCCGAGTACAGGTACAGGTACACCTGCATTTATTGATCCACCGCTAAGATTCGTAGCTGATACGTGATACTTTATAACTATATCATTTTTCAACTAATATTTTTGTAAAAAACTACCACATAACTATATTTATAAACTATTGAATTCAATAAATAACAGTAACCACGATGATGTTCGTATCTCGTTTCATAATCAAGTGACCATTATAAAATTTAAAAATAACGTCTCGTCTTACGCCCCTTCATTCCGCCACTTTCCGGGTGGACCAATGGCGTGGCGTTAACAATGTAGCTTGTCATAATAATGTATGTACTTATTACTAGTTACTTCAATATATTCGTGTACACAGATTTCTTACTTTTTTTTAAGTGTACAGAAACGAGGACTCTTTCATCTATTACTCCGCAACATCCTGCAGATAATGGGAAACGAATGCTTATAGGTATTTCATCAGCGGTCACTCACATAGTCAACTTTAAACTTTGGCTGACTCTAGCCTCAACAACAAGTCCCAACATCAGGCTGCGAGAATCTACTCGTGCGTGTGCAACTATTCCATGGGGCGGCCAGTAGTACAGCCAATGTCAAGCATCCAAAGAAGCCTTTGGCTAACCCTAGTTGCATAAAACAACGGGTCTGAAAATACAGATGTTAATCTGTATTTGCTATCTACCGACTCGACCACTCACAGGAGCATTAGACATTTGCACTTCACTCTCCATTTCAACATGCACAAACTATTGTAGAACCCTTTCTCAAATTTTGTTGATACAACTTTCAACTCACATAGTTGTATTATCTCATTCGTCACTTTTTACACTTCTCTGAAATTTCAACCAAGAAATTATAAGACTAAGTTCTATGCAGACTTACAGTAACAGATTTATAAATACCGGATAACATCCTGGGTAATCCAATTTAAGATAGTCTTCATCCAGTTCTGCAATACAATTTTTTTGATTTATTTATTTTGAATAGTGATACATTCTGATAAAACAATTATAAATCCTTAATTCCTTCCGATTCACTATATGTGTTCTCAATGAAGTCAATATCATTGTCGCTATCAGCCGTATTTATTATCAGTCTATCAGTGTAATTATCTAGACCGTTTTGAAATCTTCGATATTCATTCTCACATTTAATTGCATGATCGCAAACCTTTTTCCACTCTTCAGTCCCAATCATGTTTACTTTTTCTGCTAAGAATTTTGTTACTGTAGTTAAATTCATACCCACATTTCTAGAGGCTACATAACCTTCCAGTTGAGACCATATATTTTTAATTGGATTAAAATCCGGATGATACAATTGCAATCGCAATACAGCGTGCCCATGTTCAGCAAGTATTTTGTCCATGGAAAACTCTACAGCTCCCCTTATGCCGACATATAATACCGTAAATCTGGGGTTTTGTCAATTTTGGGTCTACTGGAATTTCATGCCTGTTTAACCAGTTGATCGTTTCCAGTTTAATGGTGTTTGAATTGGGGGGGTCTTTCAACATATTTATTGTGATAGGATACGTTGTCGATAACTAGAACAGAATCACTTGGTATGTTTGGGATTCATTGATTAAAGAGCAAACATCAAAAAGGCTTAGTAGTAGTGTAGTTTATTTGTCGCTAATTTCAGTATACACTCAATTATACTGAAATAACCATTACCATTATTTCGGTAGGGTATTAAGATATAGTCACTAATTCATGCCAAAAAAGCGTCGGAACGGGAACGGGAGAGGACAAGCACTCTCCTGTCCCACAGAGGACGCACCAAGTTCCGGAGAGCGCGAAATGATCTCTGGCCTCCATGAGCGCTGGTTAGGGGGTAACGGCTCGGGCTGACCGTTACATTAGTAGACGCGGGACTGAGACGGTGGCGAGGCGAGTTCCGTGTGCGCCTTTTCGATTTGATCACTTTATTATACACTTATTTATGTATCGATTACAGTTTCATCTTTTCGGAATAGAATAAATACGAGTTCTAGTTTTTCATGTTGCGGTGACATCTATACAATATAATAATATATTTTTTTATCTGACATGTACATTGTACCTCCTAAACAAAAAAAACTCCTTAGCTACATTATATATATATGTGAATATTATATGTAGTATATGTATCTTAGAAAGCACAATAGTAAAACACTTCTTTATTGCTATAAAACAAATTTTTGTATCCCTTAAATTATTTGCATTTCTAGTTGTAGATCTTGTATCTAAACTAAATACGATTAGATACAAGAGCAACAACTCTTATAAAATATCTCAGAAAAAAAAACAATGATTTGCAAAACTTATTATTGTGTTGTATCTAAACTGATATAACTACTGAAGTAATCTAAAGTTATTTCTTTACTACTCTAAACCTTAATGCCCCGTTCAAGCGACCTGGAATGAAAATAAGACTAAGCTCCCTGTTTGTATTTTGTCCTTTTCCGCATCCCCGACTGTCACAACTTCAGTATGGCCAATGCCAAACAAAGTAACGGGTTATTATAAACCGACCAATCCCCCACTCCCCCCATAACATAGAAAGAGATTGCAAAATTATATTTTAAATTTTTATTTTCATTTCCCTTTTCCATTAGCTTCTATTAATAAGAAATGAAATGTTTTCTTAAGTTTAACGTGTGTATCTGTGTTTCTGTCTGTGCCATCAAGTTTGTTTGATTGCAAGGTGACTTGATACATAGTGATATTTACTATAAATTAAACTGTTCAGCCTAAAGCATTATTATGTATTTCCTGATCGTTGAAGGATGTTCTAAAATGCTTAATTATACTTGTAGTATAGGCTATAGGCAATGTTCGTTTCGGATGGTAATTTCAACGACAAACGTCAGCTGTCAGAATTGCTGTGGACCTCCATCACCACTCTGACAGCTGACGCTCATTTCCTTTACTAGATAACTTTAGACTACCGACCATATTTGCAACGACTACACAAATTTTGCACAAATTACCAACCGAAACTAACTTTGCTTCCCGTTTTATTGTACAAACACTTGATTTTAACACTAATTTTAAAATTTATAAGAGTTAATTTTATACCATTTTATTTTTTATAAACCAATGTCATAGATTTAAGATTATATGGTAGCGGAGATAACACATTATTTTGAGGTTCCTTAAAACAGAATTCAATGGAATAACAAAAAAATGTGTGTATCAAATACCAAATAATCACCTTGTTATTGTAAAGTCACCATAAATAAAACTCGCCACATTTAAAAATATGTGTAAACTTGCCACAGTGGCATGATAATTCACAACAGGCAAGACCGTTTCTTGCCTGTTGTGAATTTTATATATTCTTTGTAAACTCGTCACAGGTATGTCAAACTTGTTCTGTTTGTACAGACAGCAAAATGATTCGTTCCACTTTAGTGCTTCATAAAAGTAATTTAGTTTAAAAATAATGTTATATTAAACACGATCAGGTACCAGTTATCTATATTAATGACGTTTAACAAATCGTAAGTATAGTATATCTTTGGAATAGGCGTGCATGTAGATGCTGCTTTCTCTTTAAATAGATTTTTGATCTTTAAATATCAACTTATACTTGATTTGGGATGCATTTGTGAACAGCGAATTGCAAGCTTCTAATATTTGCCGACTTCAGAAGATGTAATTGTAGGATTACAAATTCTAGTAGTATTCTAGTATTAGTAAAACTCCATACTACTGAACTCCATATAATAAATGTAATACTTAACAAAATACTGACATCAACTTTGCCGAACTCAAACTCGCGATATTTTCATCCGTATAAAAAACTAATTTAATTGTAATATAATTGCAACTGACCTCACCACAGTGCGTTATCTTGTTGCTATAGTAAAGGCCAACCAAGCCACTGATAAGACTAAATAGACAAATGGAGTGGTTTAATTTAAGAGAGGGGATAAAGCTCTGCATTCTCACTACCTGCTTCGTGACTCACTTCCCCGTGCTTGCCCTGTCGTGCTTACCGTTACCAGATGCTGGTAACAATTTGTTTTGCAACATAGCGTCATCAGGCGCTGGGTATCCAGGCACTTTGACTGATTACAGTTAGTACCGTATAGGTCCTGTGGAAATCACTGAAACTGGCTTCTATAAATGGCAACAATTGAGGATAGAAAGGAAAGGACAAGGATATTGCTGATGCAATGCTTGTAGATGGATTGGGGATTAGAAGCAATAACTCAAGTAAGTCAGGGTTGCATACCTATAACTCGAACTGACTGGTGCCGGGAAGTCCGAATAGTCTATTAGATATTTTATTAGGTTAAAAAGCATCATTTAGTAATTAACTCTTAATTTGACCAAAAATATGTATATAAATACGGTAGGAGGATTATTTAACTTGGCAATATACTTGCAACAGTCGAGAAGGTGTAGCGCTTCACGCCGCCCTTAGAGTGGCGGCGGGTGGTCGGGGCTGGTTTTCTTCTGCACCAATTTTAGTGGCCAGCCACAAGGATATGACGTCTGCGTATGCCTGGCGACTGCCTGATTGAGTGTGTGCCCGCATAGTGCGGGCAGGTGCTAGGAGGGGTCCGAATGTCTAAATAAAGCTGTTCCTGGATTCCTCATATTTTAGGCGCTGCATGGTACACCGTGTGGTTTTAGTTGATTCGATTCCGACACACCGTTTTACAGAAAACCCCGGTGGAATGACGGCCTGGTAAGGTTATCACGCTCAAAAAAAAAAAAATTGTCGAGAAGGTATGTTACAAATACTAACAGTACGCGATATGAAATCCTTTAGTTTGACTGTACGCAAGTGCGTAATAAATGTAATAATATTCCAATGACACTTTATATAAAAGTTTTTCATTATTAGATATTAGAAACATATTTTTTGGAATATCAATACAAAATACTTAAATAATATACAAATAAAATAACGTAATTGTACCCTGTTGATATATATCCAAAAAAAAATATCTACTAATCACTTTTAAAAGTACAACTCTCTTATCTCCAACCTCCATGACCATTATTTTAAAGCAAGACGTAGTAGTATTATAGGCACTCAAAATCTGTCAATGTACTTATAAGTGGACAGTAGGTGATATAATAAACTTGTTAGCACCACCCTCAAGATTCCGTGGCAAGTCAATAGCGAAGGGTCTATTACCTGTAGATTGAACGCGCCTACAAATCGCAAACATAAATCTTTCCACCACTCAACGCTGACTTTCATAAAAATAAGATGCTCGATAAATTGAATTGGGATACTTTCTACGGAATATTTCGCATCATGTTATAACCTTTTATTTTTGGTACCTATAATTTTATTTTACGAATCCTAGACAGAATTGCTATAAAGCATTAAGTTTTGGATTATGGATGAGTTATGACCTCAGAATACATAAGCTTTAGAATTAATATAATACTGATAATGAATAAAAGAAAACAATGAAACTGTTAGAATGACTGATAGATATGACTTATATTGATAATACATATTTTGCAAAATACTTATTTTATGATATAAGGGGCAAACGAGCAAACGGGTCACCTAATGGACACCTGCAATTTAAGATTCGCAAGTGCTTTGCCGACCTTTTTAGGTTGGAGAGTACACACTCTTTTCTTGAAGTTATTATATTTATATTTTTATAGTTACATATTATAGTTATATTTTTATGTGACCAGGTTTCATTGCTCTCAAGTGTAAATTAATAAGTTTTATTTGACTTTAAATATATAGACTGTACGACCTGTACCGACGTAAAGATGTGTAAATCAGAAAACACTCAATATGAGAGACATTTAAATGTATTTGTTATGTCTCCATCTAGCAAACGTTTTTCTGGAACAGAAATTTCACTTCATTTGTCTTTGTTGGTGTAAAATGTTAAGTGGAAATTAATACATTATTGTAATTCAAGTGTTATTAATCAAGTTTATTGGTTGATAACTGTCATTAACTACCTTTTATGTCAATTTTCTTTAAATTTATATGGATTTCAGTCCTTATCTTTACTAATAACTAAGAGTTATGGGGGAAATAATTGTTTAATTAATATTTTTTTTAGTATTTCAAGCAACTTCAGCCACAGAAGGTTTCCATTGTTGACGGAGGCTATAAAACGTAAATACAAGCCGCAAACACAAAATACTTAATTTGAATATTGATGAAGTTTTTTAGTGACTGAATATACTACCAATTTCACAGAAACAGATGAGTAACACTGCGCTAATGTTCGAATTTTGATAAATTAAACCATTTCTTAGTGTTTGCGGTCGAGTCTTCCTGCCAGTGCTAAATTACTTAAAGTTTGATAGATGATTTCATGAACACTCACAGTAGGTTTAAAAATAAAACAGGATTATACTAGAGTTAACTTCCCAGCAAAGACCGAAATGTCTTTAACTGTTTATTTTGAACTTGGTTGATTTTTTAAAGTAACGTCTTTACAATGTCCTCGCAACAACATTAAGGCTTTGTTACGAACAAATGTCAAATACAGGTCATATAAACAATACAACACCACATATGCATGTTTGAACAAGTCTACATATTTTCCTACAACAATCAGATCGTAACATAAATGTTGATGATGTGGTTTAAAAAGCAGATTGTAATCTGAATATTACCCAAGACCTTGTGCAAAGAAAATAATGTGCGTTTTGATAAATAAATCTACATTATATTTGTGAAGTTAATGAGTATTTTTTAATTATTTTCATTAGTGTGCGGTTGTTTAAATTTAGTAGAATAGAGAATTGCAGTGGATTTATGCGGGCTTGATTATACTAAAAATAATGATAGGTGTACATCAAGCCTTTATCATATACATTCAGAAAATGCAATCAAACAACTGTATAAATGTGATCTTAATGTTATTGGTTACAGTTTGTACTAAATTATATTAAATATTATTTAAATATGGAATTATAGGTAAGTAAGTGCCCCATGTATGTATTTAGGTGGTGTTAAACAATATAAACACAATATATCTATATATCTAAATATAGTGTGTTCCACAAATAGGTGTCCTGAGTCTTGGTGTTGTTTGTGTCCATCATATGGATGTTTGTGAAGTCTCAAGACCGCAAAATACCTACAGGCACACAAAAAATCTAGTGCGGGAGTTGTCTTTATGAAGTAGTATAAAAAAATAATCAAATAGTTAAAGTAAACTTACTCTATTTGAGATATATCCTAATATATTAACAACTTTGCTGACAGTATTAGAAAACGGAGATTTAGTATCAGAGATTTAGCAAAAGTATACTGACTGTAACTGATCATCACACGTCGTTTTCTATCAAAAACTTAACGTGAATTTTTAACTTATATTCATTGAAGGAGTGAGGTCAGTTAGAGGAGATGTTTTTTCACAATAACAGAAAAAAAACACTATAGAGTATTTAAAATACTTAATCATTTGCCATATATTTAGAATTTTAGATATCTTTCCTGCAATATCATCTGTAATTGTAGGAAGAACATTAAAAATTAAATAAATAAGTTAATATTGACCACAAAGTAACAACTACTATGAATAAATAAGTCATCAAATTGACATACTTTGGATCAGCTAGATGTACGAGTACCTATATTATTCGTATGTGAGTCACGTCTGTTCCAGCCTCATACGGGTGGGTTGTATATTGATTAGGCTCGACCGCACCAATTCCCATAATTCCAAAAGTAAACTACAATATCTAAAGTAATCGGTGCCCCAATTTAGTTAACTGGTTTGAAATAATAGGTAAATTCATTGAAAGGGTTACCTTTTTTTAAGTTCTTGCAACTATGCATATATTGCAAAGTTTTAAGTAGTTAGTGTAACTGAGAATACTTTAATGTCACGAAGATTGAGGATTCGATAAAAGCCTTGTCATCATCAGTGATAAAGCCTCTTCAAAAACTGTTTTTTGGTCTGACACTTTGTTTAAGGCTTGTCACTTCTTATTGGTTTTATTTAAAATAGATAATATAAAAGTTCCCATAACACAATCCTACTACTTTTTTCTGTAAGAACAATTTGTATCTATACATCAAACCTACAGTTCTGTTCATATTGGCAAACTCTTATTACTCTTATTTTTTGCAAAATAAAAACTAAAGTTACATTCTTTGTTGGTTTTCAGTTTTTCTGTATAAACTTTTAATATAACATACAACGTATAAAGCTCACGCCTATATCTCGGCACGAATAGGCAGAAGTATCTCAAACGTGCCCTTCTCGCATGCCTACCCTAAGTTAGTCCCACTTAAGATTTTTTTATTTTTTTTGTAAGCTTACCTTATTTTTTTTCTTTTTATGCGATTGGGGGCAAACGAGCATATGGGTCATGGGTCATCTGATGGTAAGTGACTACCGCTGCCCATGGACACCCGCAACTCAAGAGTCACAAGTGCGTTGCCGGCCTTTTAGTCGCTTTCTACGAGACCCACGATAAGATCTCTTATCGTGGGTCTCGTAAAAATGTCCATATTCTACTCAACCGAAAAGGACACGTTAACAGAGCCAGCATTTTGAAGCAATGAACCGAATTGTTCTAACTTACACTATGACTAAGTTACCGAACACAAATTTAAGTTTAACGAAGTTATTATAACTGTTCTAATTTCTAAGTATCATTTGAACGTAACTTGTAAATCAATGTTAGGTGCTAAACGCTAACGTGTACAGGCTATTGACCTTTTGCTTTCCTGTTTTATATGAACTTTGCTAAAATGGCGTGTCGTTGAGCTTCATTTCTCTTTATAGACTACAACTGGCGAATAGTACTTCAAAATCTTTTGAACAACGAGTAAGTACCTCGATAAACCTTTAATTTTTTGTAGAAGGGACTTTTGTAATATATTCGAAATTAAATTACTTGGAACTGTAACTAAACCCTGTAATACAATTGGCAGGAATAAGCTGTTATATTTTTTTGTATTGGTATAACTAGGTATCTGTGTATATTTATTATAAGGACTCTACTTAAGGACAAGGACAAGAAATCAAGGATTGAACATGAAAGGTACATCGGGCCGTATTGATTCTAACAAAAACATAAATATTTTTTAATAACTTTGTAGACTGTGTACAATATTATTTAAGTTTAACACATTTATAATACCTTAGCAAGATAATTAATTTACAGGAGATATTCAAACATATTTTACAAGTTTTGGTTCATCTCTAATTAGTCCTTAAATTTGATTCATCACGGATTTCTCAAAATATGTAGATACACAATATATCTTGAGGTACTGGAAAATTTATTTATGAATATACATATATGCCTTTATAATATACCTCCAATGTTTCAGTAAACATTTTGTAGAACAATAGAAAAATATACAGAGCACTGATGTAAAAATATTTTGCTTTTGACAAAATAAAAGGACAAGCACTCGAAACATTGAAGTTTATTCTGTCCTCTCATTAAAGTACTACATTGTTACGAAGGAAATTTTAATGGAATACTAAAAAGAATATTAGAATTTTTGAAAAGTAAGATATAGTATATTTCTAAACTAAATTAATATATTTTTTCTCTCTCTCACGCAGACTGATACATAGGTAGTACTTAAACTAATAGGTGTAGTAATTAGAAGAATAACAGATTATAATTATCTGTGTGAGAGACTGGTGTCTGTACTAGGAGACCTGTATGACTGATAACCAGCCTCTCCAAGACTCTGGACAATTGCGCTCAAGGAAGTAACATTCTATTATTAACCCAATCCTCCCCACTGTCTTATTTTTAGGACAACATTTTTTTTTACATGTTCGGTCGATTATTTTTATTATTTCTGACAAAATTCGTATTCTTGCACTGTTTTTCTGATAAAATATTTTTTTTTCTTCTGCAAAAATTGTATCCGTAATTTTAATGTAATTTTTTCCAAATATCATTTTTGTTGCCTCAAAAAGAAGTATCATATTCTGATTTTATATATCATAATGTAAAAAACTTGCCAACTCCAATTTACATAAAACTGATCTTAGACCTTTACCAAATATATAAAAAATGAAAACAACAATATAACAATAAAACATTATTTAAAAACTGGTAATCTTTCAAAATATTTTTCTTGTTGTTATTCTTGCATGAAAAAATCGGAAGGCAAGGCAAGCAAACCTACACCAGGTACATCAGAACGCCTTTTACAACCTGTCAGGTTTGACAATATTGGTCACTATATGACGAAGAGGGACAAACAGAGGCGTTGCCAGAGACAAGGTTGTAAAAAAACCTCTTACTTTTTGCGCTAAATGTGAAAAAACACTGCAGTGTTGTATTTTACTATATTTTTATTACCATACAAAATAAGTTAATACGAGTAGAACTTTATATTTAAAACTGCTAATTTTCAAATTTTCAAATACCGCTAATATTCTTATAATTGTTTACTTTTATTATCTCTTATCACATGTCTCCACTGTCATATTTATAGGACAGGCTGACTCAGCATTAAAAGTACTATTTTTTTTTGTTCGTATTATTTTTTCTTGCGTATTATGAACTTAGTTTCAAGATTTGATAAAAAATACAAAGTTTTCGATGCTTGGGAAGTAATGGGTTAAACATAAGATGACAATGTGTGTGCAAGGAGGTCGTTAAGATACGTGTGCGCCCGTTGCGCGGGTGTTTGTGTGTGTGTGTGTGTCTCTGTGTGTGTGTCTAAGTACCCACATTAAGTAAATTAATTATAATGTAAATAATAATCTACATTTTGAAATGTATCAATAAAAAAACAGATCTAGAAGTACAGTTAATTAATGTTAGTGAATAGTATAGGGTTCGGACCTCCCTTTTGTATCCTATTTGAATTAAAGGTGTGAAACCTCGAGCTATTGCTAACAATTTCCCAATACCAATGCTTCCTTTCCTTTCCAATATGCTAACAATTTCCCATCTCTAATTCCTAAAGTGCCCAGTTGACGGCAAAAGAATTGCCCCCAATAACGTTAGTATAATCAAATTACAATTAACAAAGCGTGAGTTTTTAATACACCTCTGCCTTCCCCTACACATAAATGAATAAAATTGGACATGTTCTATATGAATGAGGTTTCCGTAGCACTTTGAACTAGTTTCCAGCGACACGTGTACCTACGTGCGATTAATGATTGGTGGGTATGCAAACACGCTTCGAATATATTGTTCAATTTTATTGTCCTGTCAAGTAATTACATGACACCTACATATTGATGTATCTTTCCATAGTATCGTCGAAAACAAACTTAATAACATTTCACATTTTGGACATCATTTAGTTACATATTTATTTTAATGCTCACTTCCAGTAGTTATCTGGTTTAAACACACAAACATTTTTTTCAGCTTTGTCATTGTGCCTGTTACCTGTTTGTCTGACACGGAAATAACAGTTTTATTTATTTATTTATTATTTTTTTATTTCAATCTACATGCACGTATTGTACTCAGGTGGACTTAATGCGTAAGGCATTCTCTGCCAGTCAGCCTTGGGGAGTTGGAGAGAGATGAGAGTGGTAGCTGCAAAGACGCTTAAGAAAGTGAGAGAAATTGAGATTGAGATACATATTCTAAAGGTAATATTACAGGTATCCAATATTATAGGTATATATAAATTTCAAAATCTTTACATTGATGTGTTTGGATTGGATTACACAAATATAATATACCAGTATAAACACACACAAATATACACATAAATATAAATAAACACACATACACATGTATGTATATGCAAATGCTATAAGTATCAAGATTCATCTATCAAATCATGCACCAACGCTGATACAATTCTGCCAATTCATTATGAAGGAGATCGCGCACCCTTCTTTTAATATGAAGCGGTTAGTGGACATCCTGATTTCGAGTGGGAGCGCATTCATATACCACATTCCGTTATAGTTCACATTAAACTGTATTTTTTTACTAAAAACTCTTTTCATTATGGAAAATAAATATCAGACCTTCCGCTTGTCCGCCAGCTGTCACGACTACTCACGAAAAATACCGAAGTTTGCCGAGCAAGTATAATAATTCACCTGACGCCCTAGCTAAGGGTTTCCTTTGATATCGGATTCAAAAAGTTGAAGGACGAGCACGCTAGTCAGTTTTTTAGATAGCATTTCATTTACGATGTTTAATATCACTAACTTATTAAGGGGCAAAATTCATACACACGGGGTACAGGTAGACAAGGATGAATTTTCATGCTTGTAGCCGGATATGTTAATTAGAAGGGACCGGACCTACGTAGAGGGGCAAAATTCGCACTACCGTTACAGCAATTTTCCAGACTATACTTTGTTCCAAGGTAAAATTCCACCATCGACTTTCAGTCCTAAAGTTTTTTTTTATGAAATAGGGGAACAGATGGATCACCTAATGGTAAGTGACAATCGCCGTCCATCGACACCTGCAACTGAAGAGTCGTAAGTGCGCTGTCCGCCTTTGAGAGTGATGGGGAATGGATGTGGATGCGGGGAGGGAATAAAGAAGAGGTGAGGGGAGGCGAGAGGGAAAGCGGAGACTAGGAGTTGGGGCGTTACTTCACAACCAGCTTCTATGAGGCCATTGTATCGCACCGGTCGTGGCGGCCCATTCGTGCCTAAGTAAAAATAAAAATATAAAAAATATAAAAATAAAAAAAAGTAAATCTAAGGCAGTTAAAACGAAGTTAAATTGAATTAGGATTCCCTTCCCCGTTCATTCTTCTACTTTTGCGGTCTTTTACAATGGAAGTACAAACGTAATAAACCTGTATAAATAAAATACGTGTAATACTGAATTGATGAATATCCCCCTTAATTAATCAAAAATTCCAATTAAATAATTAAAAAGTAAATACGGAAAAGGTCAGTGCAGATACCGAAGTTACAGGACTACTAATAAAAAGGCCTGCGTAAACGGGATAAATTTGGCAGCATGTGTTCCATGCGCCTACTTTACATATTTGGGTTCTTTTATTATAAATAATTGTACCTACTTTTAAAAGATTTAATTTTCACACACACTACTCCTGTGATTCACGGCCCACCACTTCCTGAAGGGTTCGTAAAAGGGACTCGGTTGATTAAGGGATCAGACTGTTATCTATAAGACAGTATGTACATCAAAATGTGGGTGTTTAATACACCTCTACCTATCCCTTAGCAGATACAGGCGTGAGCGTATGTGTATGTAATACCCAAAGTACCCGAGTGGCGGCAATACATATACTTGCGAAATAAACTTGGATGTTACTAGATTATATTCTGCAAAGTGTGGGTGTTAATTACACCTCTCTCCTAACCCTTCAGGGATTGGAGAGTGTATCTATTTATGTAGTATATTTACAATTCTACAGTGCTTGGACGACAGCTCTATGTTTACCCCTATTACATAAGGAGGACTTAATCATACTTCAGGGGTAGAGGCGTCATTGTATGTATAGGTAGTAAATCTAATTACTTAAGTATGTTTTATATCTCCTTACTTAAAATATTTGCAGTTTAGATCTAGTAAACACAAAGTGTAGAAAATTGATTCTGTACTACATTTCTTTATGAACAGCAATCAATTGTTCTTGTCGCACACCAGTTTAATACTCACACAGTAAGGGTAATAATATATACCAAATAACATTAGGCTTGCAAATGAACATAATCACAAGCGGCACTCTTTGTAAGGGTCGTATGTATGACGTCATAGACGTAATGATTAATGGTCTGCCAGTGTTTTGTTTCCAGTGCTGATATAAGTTTGATAATGGTAATAGTCATTCCATTCGTACAGATAAATATTTATATACATTAAGGACAACATTTTGATATTTTTGTATTTTTAAAGTTCGCTGAAGCTAAGGACAAATCCTTTTGTATTTTATGTTTTACTAACAATATTTTAAACGTGTTAATCAAAAAGGAACTAGGAGTTGATGCGACCAACTCTGGACAAAGGTGTACCCGACAGCTTAATAATCATACACTTATTAAGCATAATCGTGGTTGAAAGGATTGGCTTTGCGAGCGGATGAACACATGTAGCATTTGAAGATATTTAAGTCCAACTTGTTTGTTAAACAGTATTCCTGGAACCGCTCCAAATCCTCTTGCAGTAGTTTAGCGCCTGTGGTCATGGACACCCGTTTCATTATTTTCAAGCTGTGGATTTTACGTAATTCCACAACGAACTCGGGTTGCTGCATATGTCCAGTTCAATTTTATTTATATAGTTGCAAAATAATTGTTAGTTTTTTAACTATTTAGCCCTCCGTAAAATTACAAAAGATTTACGGAAATAAGTCAATATTATTTTAAGTTAAACGGTTTTATTGATAATAGTAATGTATAAATACTGATGAAGATAACGTACTAATAGCTAAAAGATGTAAAATACATCCGTAGATCCTAGCACTGAGTTTTACTTGTATAGCCCTTGTACCGGATTTGACCGTCGGTACTTGAATTTTGTTGTAATTTAGTACCTGTGTAGACCTCCAGACTACAGAAATCGTAATGAAAAACAAGTGTCACGTTTTAAGTTGAAGCCAAGTCTGCGTTTTTTATTTGAATTTTAAAATTTTACAAAAGTAAGGATAGTAGGGGTAACGATAATGTTCGACCAATAGCAACGCTTATCGCGTCATACTCCGATGATTGAATTGGTGCAGCCCGACAGGAACAATGTTGCCAGCCACATGATTCATTCTTTAGCATGTGCGTGAACATGCCCCGGGCCTTGGAAGCAGACGCTTTCAACATATAAGTCGTAAAACAGCTTCACTCTTCATCGTTGTTATCCTCGAGGAGAGGACAGATCTTAGCATAGGCCCGACGCAAAACGCCTGAAGCGGTCACGATGTCTGCCACTCTTGAAATCCCATCCTTGTCTGGGATGGGGTGGTACGAAGTATGTGACCCATGGGCCATTTCAAAGGCGGGAAGTTGTTGTCCTTAATAATGACAAGCAAGTCATTCTTTAACTCTAGTTTGTGCTCTATCCATTTTGTTCTCACCTGCAACTCAGAAACGTATTCTTTGAACCAACGGGACCAATAATGTTGGCGAATTTGCTCCACCCTTTGGTACCTCCTCAACCTATGTTCAGGAACATTGTTGAAGTCGTCACAAGCCGATGATTGAATTGGTGCAGCCCGACAGGAACAATGTTGCCAGCCACATGATTCATTCTTTAGCATGTGCGTGAACAGCCCTTTCATTTAAAACCCAATACCAATATTGAAATAACAGTAAATAAACAATATTTTTGGTATAAACAGTACACTATATAAAACACTATACAAAGAACATACACAACAAACACTATGTAATATGAATATGGCATGTAGATTCTACAGGATCAACAGAGTTTATCCTCACTTGGACATATAAGATGTATGTTGTATACAATCTATATTAAGGATTTACCTAAAGTAACTACTCACCCCATGACACTATTTGCCGATGATAGCACATTAATCAACAACGAAATCTAACTATCTATCATCTATAATATCATGGTTAGGCTATAATATTTTATAATAAAAAAATAAACCTTGAGAAAACACATTTTAGACAATGACAGTCCAACGCGCCTAAATGAACATTCACTATCAAAACATTTAAATAGAGGAAACTGAAAAGGCTAGGTTTCTTGGTTTGGTTATCGACAGTAAACTAGGTCGGAAGCAGCGGTTCTGTAAAAGAATTAGTAGTGCTTCTTAGGCACTTTTTAATCTAGCCACAACAGTTAATATAGAGGGCTACTTACAGCATATCGTGGTCTTGTAGCGTCTCTACTCAGATATGATATAATTTTTTGGGGTAACTCCGCCGACAGAGACATTATAAATATTTAAAATGCAAAGGAATGCATTAGGTCATTATTTAGGTTACATGTACCAGATAGCTGTAGACTACACTTTATGAAATATAAAATTCTAACACTACCGTCAATGTATATTTTAGAGATCGCCATATTTGTTAAATCAAACCCAGAACAGTTTCCTAAACTCTCTGATCACACTCAACATTGCAGACGTGATAGCAATAAATTGTGTATTCGCAGTTCCAATACAGCATTGATGTTGAAAAGTGTTTTCTGCTTAGCCCCTAAAATTTATAATAAAATTCCCAATAAATATAAAGACTCTACCACTAACTTTCTAAGATAATCTTAAAATATAATCAACAATATCAATAACTTTCTAAACGACCCATTGTAAAACTACTTCTTGAACATAATTTAATATTATCTAATTTATTTTCTTAATGCTTATTAACATTATAATTTATGATTAGTTTATTTTGTGTTATAATTAATTTGTTTAAATTAGCTTTTAAATTGTTTTAATTACAAAATTTCCACGCCGGAAAAGGCAGAATATGATGTACTCATACATTATTTTATGTAAGACCTTTGTAACCATATACGACCAAATAAATATATTACTATTATAATTAAAAAAAAATGATTTTGCAGTTTAAGATATAACAGTAAAACAACACTTTACACACCGATTTTAAATGCATAACTACACACACATTGACAAAGTTAGCAAGTTAATATATGCACACAGATGCAAATGCCTTTTTTCAGATTTTATAAAATGTATTGGCATTCATATGAATTAGGGAAATGTACAAGGGATGAGCAAGTACTAACGTTAGATAACAAGAGAACCTGTTAACTGACCTGATGATCATCAGTAAAAGTACTTCTCTAATGCTAAAGTGTTATATACTTAGGTACCGTAAGGACTATTCAAATTTACTTAGATACGACTAAAAATAAAAAGTACATAAACAAAAACATACAGGACTTCAGTAATTATACTGAATAACGACGTTAATACAGACATATATGATATATAAAACCAGTATTTTAGTAATCTAGTAACGATTTGTGCCTTGACAAACGCGGTATGAAGGCATTGAAGAACAAGAAATATTTTACGATATATTGCTCTCATTTAACATCCCTTTCCTCTTCAAGTATATTTGAACATAAAAGTGAATAGCATCAACAAATTCAAGCTTAAGGGCCGTCAGACACAGAGAAATTGTAGTTATAATACAGACTGAAAAGGGCGCCGACATAATTGAATTATAACTATAGAAGAACAAAGACACGTCGCGTCGACAAAAGACCTGTTTTACAAAACTAAACGCAGGAATTGAAATCGGAGTGAAATGGAAGAAAATCATGTGGATGATAAAGATTTCAAAGTTTAAGAGCTTAGACTTAGGCATAGCTGTATGGTTGTTGGTTGACAGTTCCGATAGTATGTATACAGGTTATATAGTGCCCGGTTCAGGTGCAGGCTTGGCCTCTATTTTGACTTAATATAATAAAAAAAACAGAGTTAATTACTCTACCTAACCCGTCAGGTGGTATATCTTACGAGACCGAGTATAACCACACGGTGGCCCGTCACAAATAGGTCTTCACTCACGCTAACATGCCAAAGGGATAGGTAGAAGTGATCTACCCCTTACTGGCAGATCACTTCTACTTCTAGTGTAATTTATTATTCTACTCACTAAGGGAGCAAGACCAGGACCACAAACACGACTCTACTTCATAAAAGCCTTTTTTATAAACTGAATTAAAAACTATGCAGCACTCTAAAAGTTAAGTCACGCCACTTGAACGGGAAAAAGAAACAACTTGCGCAAAACCGTTCTACCTAGAGCCAAAGTGCAAAGTTACAATTTCCCTTTTAGTCCCGTATATGAATTAAATCGGTCAGTCAACTAGATTTGAAACTCTGTTCAGTATTTTACACTTTTTCAAACACTTTTATTTTTTGTGCACTTTCTCGTAATTTACCTTGACTTAAGTACAGTACTGGGCAAGAAATAATGTATAAATCCACAGAGCAGACGTGTCACCTGAT
The DNA here is from genome assembly GCA_947561695.1 of Tyria jacobaeae. Taxonomy (NCBI): domain Eukaryota; kingdom Metazoa; phylum Arthropoda; class Insecta; order Lepidoptera; family Erebidae; genus Tyria; species Tyria jacobaeae. Next base: position 7,085,569 of record OX387208.1, on the reverse strand, counting down.
GGTAAGTGACTACCGCCGCCCATGGACACCCGCAACTCAAGAGTCACAAGTGCGTTGCCGGCCTTTTGGGTAGAAGTACGCTCTTTTCTTGAAGGTTTGGAGGACGTATGGGTTCGGAAATACGGCAGGCGACAATTTATTCCATAGGCTGGTTGTGCGAGGCAAAAAGCTTCTGGAGCAAAAAAGCACACAGTGGTGGAGTGCCAATCGTCCAGGTGGTGGGGATGGATATTTTGTCGCGTAGGACGTAGCGGAAACCTGCAGCCGGTATAAGTCCGAACAATTCCTCTGAACACTCCCCATGATACAAGTGATAGAGTATGCAGAGTGAAGCTAGATCTCTACGCACAGCCAAGGTGTCAAACCGACCAGAAATATCTTGGCAGTCGATGATGCGAGTCGCTCTCTGTTGAATGCAGTCAAGAGGGAGAAGCTGATACTGGGGTGCACCTGCATAGAGATGAGTAGAGTATTCCATGTGAGGCTGAACCTGCGCTTTATAAAGTTGCAGGCGGTGGGCCGGAGTAAAATACAAGCGTTTTCGAGGCTAATATGGCCTTACTCTCTAAGTGACCGCGAAACTGGACTTCGCTTGATATATCGACGTCAAGGATTCCGATACTGGTTGATGCAGTTAAGGAAGTGCTCTCAAATTGAGGTGATACGACCAATGGCACCTTTTTAGTGGTGAACGCGCAACCTGTGTCTTCGTGAGGTTAAACTGGACTAGGTTAAGTCGACCCCAATCTGAAACTTTTGATAAAGAAGTTCCGATTTCAGACACAAGTTTGAATCGGCTTTCGATGACGTTTACCAGAGAAATGTTAGCGCGGCCGGTGTAAAGGGCATCACTCGTGCTGTCGTCTGCATAGCAATGGATGCTGCTAATCTGCAGCATGTCATTGATATGCAGTAGAAACAGCGTGGGTGATAGCACACAGCCTTGTGGGACACCAGAATTAACAGACTTGGAGTCGGAGCATGCACCGTCAACAACGACCTTGATGCTTCTGTCGGTAAGAAAACTGGTGAGCCAATTGGTGATTACAATATAGGTGATTATCTCAATAAAATTAATAACGATAACTACGAGAAATGGCTGGTTAATCAATTATTCTCAAACATACCCAGTGATTATTTTTTAGTTATCGACAATGACAACGGAAATGATCAACTGGTTAAACAGGCATGAAATTACAGTAGACCCAAAATTGAGAAAACCTCACATTTACGATATTATATGTCGGCATAAGGAGAGGTATACAGAGTTTTCTGTTGACAAAATACTTGCTGAACATGGGCACACTGTATTGCGATTACCACCGTATCATCCGGATTTTAATCTAATTGAAAATATATGGTCTCAACTGAAAAGCTCTAGAAATGTAGGTACGAATTTAACTACTGTAAAAACATTATTGGCAGAAAAAGTAAACATGATTGGGACTGAAAAGTGGAAAAAGGTTTGCGATTATGCAATTAAATATGAGAATAAATATCGAAGATTTCGACACGGTCTAGATAATTACACTGATAGACTGGTAATAAATACAGCTGACAGCGACAATGATATTGATTTCATTGAGAGCACTGATAGTGAATCGGAAGGAATTGAGGATTTATAATTGTTTTGTCAGAATGTATCAGTTTTCAAAATAAATAAATTAACGTACATGTTTTTTTTATTTTACTATAATATAAAGACCACACTTTTAGAAAAAAAAAATATAAAAAATAAATAAAAAGAAAAATCAAAATAGGCAACTCACAATAATTGTTGTAACAGCTCTTAATTGATACTGGACTGTTAGTATTTCGTGCGTAAGGGACAACATAGCCGAAATTAGCCAATTGCCTCTTTATAGACGTCGATGTGCATTATTTCTTGCCCAGTACTGTATGTTATGTGTAGAAGAGTTAGAGAAAATCCTGTTACGAACGAGATAAAAATCAAGCCATATAAAATCCGTTATAATGTCGTTCGACGTTTTAAATATTGTCAATGCCAATTACCTCACATGCTTAATGATTTTAAGATTTGCAGGGAGTAGATAATGAAATGAATTGATGTTTCAATGAGAGCCAACCACAATATTAGGCCCGACATTAAGTAAGTCTTTTTGTAAAAGAGGATTAGTCATGTGTCAAAAATATGGAGCTACCATAATCCATTGATTTAATTTATACTGAACTACAGAGATGGGCTAATTAACACGCTAGATATTTGTCATTTTAAAACTTTTGTATGTTAGCCTCCTCGTAGATACCTTCAACTATATTAAATTTGTTTACAATCTTTTTCTTACAGGTTAGTATATGTGTAAATAGATTTTTGATTTTCTTACAAAATTAACAATAATGCTATTTCAAAAGATACTACTTTGTGCTATTTATTCATATACACATACTATAAGTTTTTTGTAACAAAGTGTACTTCTGGTTTAGCGTTACTTGTGTCATTAATCCTTAATTCTTTCATAAAGGATAAGGATCCGCATAAGGAATGATTCTTGTGTCACGGTGACTTTACAATAATTCAATCATCGGGCACAAGAACAACCAGACTCGGGACAACTATTTGTAGATCAAACATATTTTTGTCTAGTGTGGGATTCGAACGTCATAGGTCACTTACCACTAGACTAACAGGCCAGTCCTTTTATACTCTATGACGTTGATACCTACGTCTGCTAAAAAATTGAAGTAATCTGCTAACATACGTTGTGCCGTTCTTGACATAGCTTTGTCACGCACTGAAATATTTCCTTACCTGCATATGTAAAAGAAAGCGTTTCGTGCAACTACGCTGTCATGAAAGTTAGACCCAATATCAATAGCGTTTTTCTTATCTTTCTTTTAAAAATTTGAAGACAGTATCTAGTGTATTAAAATCATTTTGAGTATTTTAATAAAGCGATATAATTTTATAGTTGAAACTATACTATATATATATATATATGTATATATATATAGTATAGTTTCAACTATATATATATATATATATATATAGTTGAAACTATACTATATATATATGTATATATATATAGTATAGTTTCAACTATATATATATATATATATATATATATATAATTTAGTAAGTTACAGTCAAATTTAGTAATAACATTTAAAGATTTGTGCTCAAGATCCGTAACTATTCGTTCGTTGGAAGTTTTTTTCGATTGCCATTAAGGGTTTGGATTATATTCTATGATAAGAGTATATTGCTGAATGAAATTAATCATATCTTATTAATACTGTTCGTGTAAAGTAAAGTTACATCTTCTCACTGATAACGAGAGAATTTAGTAATTAACGATAACATTACAATTATGTTTGCAAATGCGAGATCTTGGGTTAATCCCGGGCCCATACAAGTCAGAGGCTACCTACACAGATATTCTTACTACACAATCACCTGCGATTACATTTTCTTTCTAATGAATCCAATGCTTAAACCAACAAAAATTACAAGACGCTTGATTTGCTTCAAATATATGTAAATATCGTCATCAAATATAAGGCTGTCTCACAAATATTAAGCAAATATATTGAGCTAACAGCGACCAAATCTTATTATAAATTTATTCACGGTAGGTATATACAAGGAGGCTCAGTAAGTCGCATTGTGTTGATAGACAATTTACAAAGGGTATCCGGGAATGACCCTTCTAATTTATTTGTAAACAGGTACGTAAACCTGTTGTAAGCAGTTTATATTTGTTAATGTATGTGGACCATTCGATGAATTTGTTTATTCAAACATGTTTCACTTACAAGTACGCATTTCATAATTTAAAATATTAAAGATTTTTCGATATATTTGTAGTTTTTTTTCGGTCAACAATCAAAGGACAAAAACATAGCCTCGAAAATGTCATGACTGAAAAAAAAATAAATAAATGTAAAAATACCTCGGACTTTACGCTTATTGCCATATTTCAGATAAAGAAAAATCTTGATGCTTCAAGCTGAAAATTTGGAACACAAACGTAGCTGTTTTATAGTTTTAAATGCAAAACTTCAAGTTTTACAAATTTACTATACATTTATTTAACTCTCTCTTCTTAAAATATATTTTGTTTTCTTAAATCATAAAAAGAGGATCGTGAAAATCAAGCACAGAGTTATTACGATTTCATAAAGAACCAAAGCTTCATGTGACGTATAGTGACTTCAATGCATTTATAAACTGTTATCAAAAACCACGTATCCGCAATATGACGGACTGCGTTTTCAACAGCGCGGTAACAGTTTGTTTGACCTACTTAATAACGTTTAAAACTTACATTTTTTGCGTTACTTATTGTTTTCGAGTGTTCCTTGATATTCTATTAGAATAAAGTCTAAATTATGGTGTTCATTTTATCTTGTTAACATCATTTTTGATTTCCAGCAGGTAAGCACTGGCGTACCTCAGGGCTCCGTCCTATCGCCTACGCTGTTCCTTCTGCATATCAATGACATGTTGGCTCTTGGCAACATACATTGTTATGCAGACGACAGCACAGTACACGGGCGATATTTTGGATATCCTGCTGCCAAGCTAGCACACGTTGAGGGAAAACGACAGGAGCTTGTCACTGAGCTCGGCCGGGTCCTGAGCCGCATTTCTTGATGGGGTTGTGAGAATCTGGTCGAGTTCAGCGCCAAGAAAACACAAGCGTGCGCGTTTTCAAACAAAAAATCTCCATCACTTCCCCTTCCTACTAGTAGGAACACTCAACTGTCACTACAGAATAGGCTTAGTATCCTGGGTATGGACATTTGTCGGGATCTCAATCGGCGTGGTTAAATCTGGAGCGTCACTAGGGCGGCCTCGTGGAAGCTCGGTGTATTGAACAAGGTGAGACGATTCTTCTCGCCCGAACATCTGTGTCTTTTATACAAGACCCAGGTTCGCTCCTGCGTGGAGTACTGCTCTTTTATTTGGGTCGGCTATGCGCAGTATTTGCTTGACGCTCTCCATCGGTTGCAGTGACGCGCAGTCCGCATTATAGACTATCCTGAGGTCACCCAGTCTCTTGAGCCTCTGCAGTTGCAAAGAGATGTCGCTTTATGGCAGTTCTCTATCGCCTACATCACGGAGAGTGTTCTGACGAGGTCTTCCAAATGGTCCCACCTCTACAGGACTACACGTGCTGGCCTGAGGAGTAACCATTGAGAGTCAAAAATATGCAACCCGAACCAAACGGCTTGGCTCCTCTTTCCTGTGCCAATCGGTGAAAGCCTGGAATTCACTACCAGCGCACGTGTTTCTTTCCCACTAAAAAGCATCTCACCAGGCCGCCATAGTGTGGTTCACCATGCTACATTAACTAGACATACAATAACACATCTTGGACTACACTTATTGCTTTCTATCAGGCAAAGTGGAGTCACTATGCTACCATAGTATATATATATACCATAGCTTCTATACAATAAAAAAAAAGTTGCCATAAACATAGGCAGTAACTTTTTCATTAGACATCTCCCTAAATAATAAAGAAAAATTGCGAATTCCAGCTTTGCAGATATTATGTCCACTATTACACGTTACATTTTTCAAGGATAAAGTTGACTTCTGAATAGGATTTCAATCAAGTGATGTTTAAAACCCAACCACCCAATCCCTCCGCGTTGGTGTTGGCTTTTATTTATCAGATATCAAATTGTATATGTATACTCAGTGCCCATTTGATGGCAACAGTGTTGCTTCCTATTACGTAAGCGGGACTATATTAGGGTTTGACAAATTTGGGCATTTGATGCGCCTCCGCCTACCACTTCTAGGATATAGGCGTAAGTATATGTACATATATTAGTAAGAATTATTACTAACATTCGGCTGTGACCTGGGATTTATGATCTATAGCACAATAACAAAGCTGATAGCTTTGGTACACGTTGAGAAGTTTGCGTACACGTTGAGAAAAACTTGTCACTTACTATCTCTCGAGACAATCAAAAAGATAAAATCATCTAAGGAAGATTCAGAAGGTTTAATAACACAAATGGAAAATATATAATACATTTCTGATAATGTACCTCGAATTTGGGCACCGTAAATAGAACATAAATAGTTCAAAACTAATGTACTTGTAAGGTTTTAGTTTTACTTGAGATTGTCGTACACTCGTCTTTTAAAATTTCTGTCACCATTAAAACTAACCTATTTAAATTTTAAAGAATATAATACTGTACTATTTGGTACCGTTTTTATTATGCATGTTATGCACATTAGCACCGTTAAAACCGTGGCCGTTGGCGAGTAGTTATGCTAATTATTTTATCTCGTACAGTAAGGTAACAGACTGAAATAATCTGTTTATAGTGTTACATAATATCGTGGGGACGCTAACTTATGAGCATTTAAAGCCACAGTCGTATAATTAGATGTTTTACCCATTACATTTCTTAAAAGATAAAAAGTAAAATCGGTTTGGGATCAGTTGGAGATTGCCTTTCTGTGGCACAAAACGATCATCGACAACAAACAACCTTTTTTACACCACACACACACAAAGTTTGCCTATACTCAGCGTATTTAAAACCTGTTAGTAACAAATATTATTTAGCCCATATGGACAAAATAAAACTTCTAACGTGTACTAAATCCCGGTTAGACAATACTTGTTACTTTTACGCTGTTATCTCGTTCATTTACTTTACCGGTCCGTCCGGTAGCGTCCGATTTACTTCGTTTCCAGTGCGTTAACCTGTGCCAGAACACTTAGGAATATTGGAACGAACTGTGATTGTGTGTGAATGAACTAAATGTTCAATTTAATTTTAATTCCTGTTATTTTAAAGTTTTAAAGGAGTCCTTAAAATATTCCGGATATTTATTTTCATTAGTTATAATCTTATTAGCTCCAGTTCTTTAGAGAAGTCTTATTCGCTTTTCAATAGTAGTTTCTCACGATGGTCCTTAAATGTGACTTCATGACAATAATAAAATTCAAATATACTCGTAGTCTAACCACTAAAATTGTACTACCACCACTTATAATATATATATATAATTTGTCAACAAAACTTTGTCTGAATTGTATATTTGTCTGTCTGTTTTTCATATACAATACATGTATTTGATATGCTACATCATAAATATAAATCTGATGTTATTCTAACATTGGTATCGATCGCAAATGCGTCCGAAGTAGTTGATAAGTTTGTAGTTGACATTAATTACAGCGATGCCCCACTTCCTGCATGCAACATGTTAATTTTGACCAGTAAACGGCATGAATCTTAAACAATAGCAGTATACGTGACTTCTGACATGTCCGCTATATTCATCAGGCGCATTCATGCGACATTAACACAAAATTTTATAACAATCAGCGAGAATTTTGAATATAAGGATAAACATAGAGAACAGTAACACAGACCAGTATAACGAAAACAATAAATTCAGTTAGTTATCTTATTCTGTAACATTTGACGGCATTTAAATATACATATATGAAATTTTGACTGTAGGCGAAAAGAAAGTATAGATTTGATTTAGTTTCGTAATTGCGTGAAAATATTAAGCAGTCTTTTTTGTATAAGAATAAAACTTTCGTGAATTAGATTCATATTTATTTAAATATACGGCTTTACTCACTTGTGTATTACGGGGATGCCCGACTGGTTTCGGTATCGACAGGAGGCCTTTTTTAAGTCGTAAATACACATGTGAGTAAAGCCGTATATTTAAATAAATAAAAAAGTATTTTTTTGTATCTATTATTTTTTATAAATTAACACCTTTCTTTAGTATTTTTAACAGACAGTAAAAGTTCATATTATGTAAGTCGACTTAACATCTCATCGCGTTTTCTAAAACCGTTTTGAGACCACGCTAACAGAGTCAGATAGACCACAATGTACCTAAGCCGTAACCTAAGCGTATCTTTTCTCTTTTAATGAAATATTCAGCTTTAACTAATTAAATTATGTTTTTTTTGTTAACGATGATGTACTATAGAAAAAAGTATATTTAAAAAATAACATCAGACGACGGAGAATCTATTTCTTCCTTAATTCTTCGATGTTCTGCCAATTACTTTATAATTGTTCCCTCCTTTCTTTTAATGAAAATCCGGCTAGGTATCTAAGAGCTCCAACGAGCCTCTAACGATATTACAACTTAAACTATATCTCTAACAACATTTTTAAAGTTGTGTTTTCACCTTTTATCTTAATAACAGAAGCTGAGAATATTGGTTTTATTTGATTAGTAACAGTAACATTATATATTTATGAGTGTAAGTTTATACAGCTTTTTATATTTCTTTTGTCAAATATTTGTAGTACACATTTTTATTTTTATGTCAAGGAGATACCTGACTATAAATTTAAAACATTTTAAATATCAGCTATGTCAGTTTTTAGTTAATAATCCTATTACTTTTAGAGGACAGTGTCTCTCTGCAGTTGGTCAAGTCAGTCTTACTAGGACTAAATTCTATGCCCTAGCTCCTTACGTTGCTAAGGCACGTATGGTCCGGCCCGACCGGAGTAACAACATTGCCTCACAGAAAATCGGTCATGAAGCAATAAAAACAACTTATGTATAAAAACGACAAAAAAACACGTTTGTTGTAAGGCAGCCGCCTTAAATATTTTTTAAATTTACTAAAGTGAATATAAACGAATTATTCTGTGAATATTTCAAGCGTCTACCTATTGCCGTTATCAATATTGAGCAAAAGCGAGCAAAAAATCACGCTTATTGTATAAGAGCATATATGATTCTGTTCGTTTGTCACCTATACCATAAAAAAAAACATTAATGGTTAACGAGTCCCGCGACTTTACAAACATACAAACAACGGACAAAAGGAACATCGAGACTCTGGACAATTAATGGTGGATGTTATACATACATTTCTATACATATAATACGCTCAGGTCATTATAGGTACATTAAGCACTTTGCCAATTAGAATTTGGTCCCACTAAGGTAAATTTTATAACGAAGGGGAGACAACCTCTGGCTCAGCTGTCAGGATCATCAACAACTAAACCAACAGGCTAGTCATTTTATCTGCATTTTTAAAGTGAATGGTATACATATTTGATGCTAAATTTAACTTACTTTTGACAAATATCCTAACTTTAACTAAGTTGTTTTAGAGACACATTAGCATAATTTACAAAACCGTTGCCATCTGCTGTTTCAACGTTTATCATAATTATTTCCTTCTCAGTGTTACTTTACCCTAGATTATGAATTATAAAAAAAAACTAATATTTTGGTATTTTTTTGAAAAACTCTTTCTTTTTATTTTTTTATGAGATACGAGCAGACGAGTCACCTAATGTTAAGTGACTACCGCCCACCGATGGACACCCGCAACTCAAGAGTCACATACATCTTTGTCGAGTCATATACTTATAATATAAACAATATTTATATACCATTCCGAAATATATGTTACAGACCAGATACTTTTACTTTATTATTAGTATGGTAGAAAAATACACTAACTAAAAGATAGGAACCAGCTTCCTGTCTCTGTAAATGCTCTCAACTCGAGACTAGACATCGTACCATATATTAAATTGCTAAAAATATTGTTATTTTCTTCCTTAATATCTATACTCGAGACTATTGTTTTGTTAAAAGTAATATACCTACATCTATTTCAAAAACTATAGAACACTCGAATAGGTCCTGTGCGCGCTCATTATGATAATATATTATGCCATGTAAAATGTAGGACAAACCTATGCAAAAAAGATTTTATGGTTTGGCACCTAAAATCTTTAATAAATTACCTGACCGACAGAAAAATTTACACTTAACACAATTAAAGAAAGCACTACATAAACTACTCATTTATAAATGCTATCGTAATATAGATGACTTTTTAAATGACAGTATGTTGTAACTTTTTATTTTACTTTTTCACTCTAGTATAATTTAATTCACGGGTGATATATGTACTCATTTATAATTCAATGTCAAAATCTAACTCTCTAACTATCTGACAAATGCTTGCACTGTTTGGACGGGTCCACTCAAATAAGCGTGGTGCTTTCTTCAAAAGCTCATCTCAGACGTTAGCGTGCATGGTTCTCATATGTTTTTGACCAGTACATCTGTATGGACTTTAAAACAGACTTTGACCTCTGAGTTTGTTTCGGTGTATCTTCTCAGGGTAGTCAGCTAGGAAACACCGGCCTCATCTAGCATAAACTGACAAAAAAATATGAAATGACGTGTAGAAGTGTTGTTTATAACCAATTTACAAAATAAAGATAATTTATCATTTATCATTTAACATTAATGATATTGACAGTCATAATAATTCCATCTTAATTGTATGACAAATTTTATGTGTATAACAATTTAAATAATAATATTTTTGTCTTGATGACAAAACATAGCTCAATAAGATTTATTTATATGTCCAAATTGATTTTATACCTATGTTATAAATGATTTAATCGATTGCTTGACTGGAGTGTTGCAGCTAAAGAAAAAAACTTTTAGAACATGGTGTACTGGTTATTTGCTAAGTTGTAAAAAAAATGATTTATACAAATGTAAAGATAATTTTACCCTTATAGAAATCGTTCTTGGGTACCAATACTCAAGAACGATTTCTATATTCTTAATTTCCTCAACTTTAAGTTATTGGACGAACTAAGTTTTTTTACTTATCAAGAGCAGTCGTGTCGAACTCTGAAATGTTATCTCTAAATAACCACTTTAAAAACAAACAACTATCTCAGTAATAAATAGAGACAAATTCATACTACATATACTAATAAATTTCTAGACCATAATCGCCGTAGCCTTAGCCAATAATGATCATATAACACATTTCTCTTAGGTCCGACATGTATCTATCATGTACAATTAATTACACACCAAACATGTTAACTAATATCAACAACTTGTAACCTAATGCAAATCTCGAATTGTTTGTAGATAGAAACTTATATGTAGTTTACTACAAAAATGAGTGTTTATTTTATGATAATGGGGGACAGATGAACAGACGGGTCACCTGATGATAAGTGACAATCACCGCCCATAGACATAGATAAGGAAAGGGGAATAAGGAGTTAGACCTCCGGTACCCTCACTCACTGGCCAATACAATGCAAGCCTTGCTTGCCTAACGGTTTTCTGTGAGACGGTTGTATTACTCCGGTTGAGCCGGCCCGTTAATATGTCAACAGTCGAAACACATAAATCGTAAGTCCAAGCGAGCCTGTTATGTAGTATCTCAGTTCGACCTAAGTACTTGTTTTCTTTACTCATTTGACCGAAGTATCTAAGAAAATTCAACTCTTAAAAGGGAAGTGGTTTAATATTATGTTTGAAAAGAACCTGTTCTAGAAAGAAACTGTTCTAGCTTTCCTTTTCAAAGTATATAAACCTTTGGTGTAAACATTCATCGTTTGGGTGAGATGAATGATGGATTGTGACGGCAGGTCAATACAAAAGACGAAAGCCTTATATGAATATCAATGTCTTTCTAAGTTGAGTGGAAGTGCTGCGTAAGTTAAAAAATGTTATTAAAATGTGCGTTATTAAAAGATTATTGACAGACTTAGTAGCAATAAACTAAAATGCAAAGTTGCAAAGTTCGGATTTAACAAGTATTAAAGAAATACATATGTGCTGAATATAATTTAGCAAAAGGTGGTATAAAAAGGTTTTAGTATTATTTCAGTTTATGTCATGACTGCGATTATAAAATGTGTAAGTGTAATGCGGCAATAACTATAAAAATGTCTTTTAACGTACATGACATCGGATAGTATGATAACGACACAGAATTTAAATTTCTCTTACTAAAATGAAATAGTAATTACGAACTTTATCTCTTTTGAAATTGACCCATCAGCTACAGACCTCTTTGCATACATTAATATCCAGTTCTTTGATTAATTTCGTTCACGACCATCGTGTTCCTATAAAGACGTATCAGAGGAAATTATATCCTAAGCTTTTAATAAGTTTTACGAATACAGCGGACAACAAGAAAACTCTATTACCGAATGTTGTTCACTCCATTGGGCGTGTTTCCGTTCTGGGAACAGCGCTTATCCCGTTAAATGACTTTGTTCATCTGCATCATAACATATTAATGGCATTTACACCCAGAGGGAATTATCGTTAAGGGGTTATTAGAAGCAAATACTTTATAGGCGCTAAAGGTATGTGGTATAAATAATTATTTGTAAGAAAAGAAATCGCCCATACAGCTCTGACAACTGCTTTATGGGAGTTACAACTCGTATTCGTATTGCAATTTTTTTTTTAATGTACGGCAACGGTATTAAATATAATAAAAGATTAAGTCATACTGAAAGAAGAAAGAAAGAAGGATGCTTGTAAACCTACTTAAACTCAGGATTTGCACAGAAGACGCGTAATATATGTTATATCACGGCAGCCTTATTGCACGCGATTATTTAGAATACTTACTTTCGAATTAACTATCACGTTCCAGAACTTTCGAACGGTTAATCTACTCAATCTTTCCTAAAAAGATGTTTTTTTTTTTTTTTTTTTTTATTCTATAGGGGGACAGACGAACAGACGGGTCACCTGATGGTAAGTGACACCGCCGTCCATGGACACTTGCAACTCAAGAGTCGCAAATGAGCTGCCCGCCTTTGAGGGATGGGGGATGCAGGGAGCGGAAAGAAGAGAGGAGGGATGAGGAGATGGAAAAAAGGAGAAAGGAGATGAGGGGAGAGAAAAGGGGGGAGGGGGAATTGGGCCTCCGGAGACCTCACTCAATTCGGGGAAATGCAACGCAAGCGTTACTTCACAACCGGTTTTCTGTGAGGCCGTGGTATCGCACCGGTCGAGCCGGCCCATTCGTGCCTAAGCATGGCTCTACCACTGAAAAATCCACGTACGGGTAAACTCCCGTGTACGGGAAGAAACTGCTGTAAATGTAAAAACTTTATACTAACTTATTAATACACTATTATCTAAGAATAAATGGAAGAATTTAAGAGATGAGTTTGAAATCATTAAACCAGTTAGAATGGGTGATATTATTGTTTGTAAGCAAAACTGTGAACAAGTAACGTAAGAAAAGTCATTGCGCCAGTGATTGAAAAGTTTGTTGTTGGGTGTCGAATGATAAGAAAGCGTATAGATATTTAAAGTATTGAGAGTGCCCGACTTTAAATATGGATGAGTGAAGGATGGCAATACAAAAATAAATGAAAACTGAAAATGAGACCAGAAATTATCTAATTCGTATAAAATCCGTAAAAAAATCAGAAAGTAAACATATCCTATATTACGTGCCAAAGCGCTTCAAACATATTATAATACATATACAGGCAGAACAGGTAACTGAAAGTTCATTGAACCTAAATTCAGTGCCCGTCACCAAACTTACTACAGAAACCATCCATTAGTCTTGTCAGGTATATCTAGATACGTGAAGAAATATTACAACGTCGGGTGGGACTCGCCGAATTTTAACAGTATTCTATGTAAAAACACGCATTCGGTTTTTAGGATTTTGTCAGAATCATCGTCATTTTAATTAGTGTTTTTAATGTTTCGATACATTGATTCGATACATTGCATGCATACAGTTTTATCCTATAACTATTATTTCAATTCAGAATAGCGGTTTCTTATATTCAATATATCCAATAAACTTTATACGAAAATCAAAAATTTGGAGGCATTCATCTTTAATTTACTACTAAGAAAATAGCACTCTAAAAGACGAGATAATTAAATTATTGCGAATCATGAATTTTTCAACAGTTACATATGGCGATTGCTTAGGTATTCAGCTTGCGGATTGCTGCGGCATTCGGACAAATACGTCCATTTGTATGGACGATGTATGGATACACTGAGGCAGCATGTTTTAAAACGATCTTTTATTCTAAATATGTTTTTTTTTTTGGATACATTAACTGTAAAGCCTGAACGTTGTAATTGAATACCGCAAGCATGTGGAATTAAAAAAACGAACATTGCAAGGAATGTCACCTCCATTCAAATAGTTCAATTTTTGTTTACAATTAAGAAACAGAATATATGTACGTTTCGTCTACTTATATTCATGGTTATTTTGTGGTTGTGCAATTAGAGCGACGGAAGGACGTGATTTTCTGCTGAAAAGAATCGTGAGTTTATATTGGCCAAAAAGTTTTAGCACGATGTTACTTAGCAAAAAAACCTGTTTGGGTGGAAAGCTATAATAAAAAGTCAATTAGGGAATATAATGTTGTTGACCCGAGGGGGTTTCCATACGAAAAAAAAAAAGAAAAAAGGGAATAGAATGTTCATTGTTCACAGAGAAAGCTATAGAAATTGTACGAGGCATATAGACCAGATTATAAGAGGCGGGAAATGGTGATAGTGGAATTATGCAAGATGCCCTTGTAGATTAACCTCAATATCATTACCTCATCAACAAGATTCGATAAATGACAATCAATTAAATTTGACTCCTCCGCTGGAAACAACGTTAAGCGAGTCTACTGCACAAATAACTAGGATTTGGCTTCAGAATTATTGGAGAAAGAAGTAGCAGTTGTATCCAGCGACGAAACCACCAGCCAATCTTCGGCCTTCCGTTAGGTAGTAGCGTTATAATGTAAGACATAGAAAACACGTAGATTATAGATCGTACCTGTATGTATGCTGAGGTTGGCTTGAGTCCGTAATAAACCTATAGGTTATTGGAATTTATCAGAATTTCTCAAATATTATATGCCGCGCCGAGTGTTGGGGGTTCCCCGCATGGGACAACACTTGGTGTAATCCTCAAATAGTTGTTCTGAGTCTGGGTGTTCTTTGTGTCCGTTATTTGATTGTTTGTAAAGCCCCCCGCTACACAGGAATCAATCCTAGTGCGGGAGTTGTCTTTAAAAAAAAATGAAAAAAAATATATACTTCTAAGTAAGGAGTTTGGTGGTAACTCTATAAAGTACATTACGAACGATTTATCATTATAATCGGTTATCTACTTTTTAAAAGTCATTTGCCCTGTAAACTTTTTTAACGTGGGAGAGCCATGTTTCGGCACGTATGGGCCGATTCGACCGGAGTATTATCACGCTCTCACAAAATTCAGGTTGTTAAACAATATTTGCACTGTGTGACCGGGTGACTGAGTTTAACCCAGACCTAAACCCTTTCCCTTCCTCTCTTCCCCTTCCCGTCCTCCCTTTCTCCTACCCTAAAAGGCGGATAGCACTCTTGTAACTCTTGAGTTGAAAGTGATCATGGGCGGCGGAAGTCACTTACCATCAGGTGACCCGTCTGCTCGTTTGTCCTCCTATACCATAAAAAAAAACCATTAAAATGGAACATTATAAATTTCTCCAAGACTACTTTAAAAAGCGTACTTGATAACAAATATTAGGTTTATACATAATATTTTAAAATTCATATTTCAATTTTGTCTTCGAAGCCGACTCCGTAATGCATCCCCTATATATGTGTGTATTTTATTACTCAATGATATTAAACCCATAAACCAAACAAGTAAACTTTTCTACAAAATTTTATAGATCCTTTTATTAAAACATTGGAAAGCGATCATAAGAAAGTTAAAATATATCATTTTCGCATAATTTAATAACATTTTATATACAAAGGGCTCGTTACTGAAGATGTCTAATTTAGATATGACTGCGAAGGGATTGTATGATTTACATGTTACAAAGTGTATCATGACATTTGTTTGCCATACATAATGTGTGTATGTGACCGAAAGTAATTTCAATGTCAGTAGAAATAGTTTTAAGTATATGGACTCCGCATCATAGTTGCACCAAACAAATACTCAACAAATGTTAGGGAGACAGCACATCACCTTGACGTATGTACGTAAGTGTGGCTGAAAGTATAATTCTCGTTTGTTTGTTGTGGCAAATTTTGAAATGACCCACGTATTATTCAGAGAATCACTTTATAATTTCTTCAGGCATTTGAAATAATTTCTTTCTTAATTAATTCCAACGCCGCTAGGATTTCCTCGGGTGGCGTAAAAGGTAATGTAAACAAATTATGTATTTAATGTGCAATATCAAAGTTTTTCTGTGCCTGACATAAGAGGAATCCGGGAACAGTAAGACATCAGGACCACATCTGTCAAACCATGGAATTAGTAAGAATATTTTATTCCGTAATGAAACTAGTGAGAAGGAATCTTGTCAGGTAGAATTCTGTTCCAGTTCTGATTCGCTTGTGTTCGCAGTTCAACTTAACCTAAACCTATGTTTATATTTATGTTATTTTAATCTATTTATTTATTTATATGATATATACTGGATGATACTGGATCTACTGAAAAGATTCGTTCTCAGTAGTTCTATTGCAAAGCCCCGTGGAACAAGTGAGAAAAAAACAGTGCCATTTATACAAAATATACCTATATTATAAAAAAAACATATTTAAAATATCTTTCTATAATATAGGAAGTAAACCACAGTTATAATTTTTCTTAAAGAAAATTCATAGACTATCAAAAAAACTTAAATGTATAGATAAAGCATCACACATGGGTTGGGTAGTTGGTAATTAAAAAGTTTGTGTAGACAGGTTTTGAAGATATCATCTATGAAACTTGGTCATTACACACTTTGTATTTGAAATGGAATTCATGAAGAGCTAAGTGATGGCCTAAACTGTTTTACTATTTAATTTGTAGTTTACTACTTTAAATAATAATAAGTTTATCAACAGCGTGTCTTGCAGCAAAAAAACCCTAAGATTTATTTTTTATGATTATATTGAAAACTGATACAAATGCTCACGCACAAAAATATATTTGTCTTGTGCTCTTTCGTTTATGAAGAATGTACTAATTTAAATGTAACTTTGGTCGATAATAGAATTAAAAGCGCGTTCGAGTCTCATAGAATTGCCACGATCCCTAGGCTCGATAACCCCTAAGTGGTACAAAAATATATCATCGAGTATCGTCTTCCACCTCAAATCATTAAAAAAAATGGTTCATTCATGATGGTTGATATGAATGCCTGAATGTGGTATAGCAGCAACTGCGTTCAACCAACTATTGCCAATCAAGGTGGATATATACTGGATCGATACACCGTCTCATTGCTACAAGTTCCGATGCCAGTCCACAATAGCACGTATGTATGTAGCATAGACCATCGACTAATTGGGTCCAAGTAGAACTTGACTAGCAATCGGGCTTTGCTGTTCTACTCGATCAAAGAGTTTCAAATTAAACTATTTTATAAAAAAAATTCTTCTTTAGTAGTAGCGACACTCGATACCACAAAGAAACCGATGATTTTTACGGCTTATTTTTATATGCTAAACGAAAATATTTCTAACAGACTTGGAACAACTATTTATGGATCACACAAATTTTTATCCCGTGTCCCGAACCCACAACGAATGACCTTGACTGCTGAGCCAAAGTCAGCAGTCACGGTCACTAACCCCTAGACTCAGTGTGCTATGATTTCAGTTAAGCCCAGTAATGAAGTCGAGATATTTCTTTCATAAAGCCGAGAACAACGTCCTTTTTAAATAAAAGCTAAATTTATACGGTGTCGACAAAGAAGTCAAGTTTCCACTCTCCATTGAGTTTGAGTTGTGTCAAGTGGCGCCCAACCGAGGGCCGCAGTAAGCGAAATTTCAAAAGCTGAGAGTTCACAGGGGATTAGATCGGTGCACTCAAAATTATTGGAAATTTTTACTAACAGTAAAACAGCTGAGCCCGATAAAGATTTAGGTGGCGAAAAACAAACAAAAACGTTGCTTTTCTTCTCCTATCTAAATGTGCAAAATGGACTCTTTCTTCATTGACTTTAGATTTACCCTTAAGTTTTGTCTACACTTGTCAAAGTTACGGCACGTTACTAGGATGAAAAAAACTTATCAAAAGTGATATAAGTTTATATAAAAGTTTCTTGAAGATACTCACCATATTAAATATTTATTAAACTTTTCTATAGTACCCATAAATGTTGTACACTTGTCGTTCTCGGAACTTTCACCTACGTTCATGTTCACTGCACTGTTGTTCTTTTATAGCTAGTAATATTTTATAGCCTATATCATTTCTTAATAAATCTATCCAATACAAAAAAAAACTGTGAAATCCAACTAACAGTTCTAAAGACAAACGCGTTAAAAAAAAAGTGTTTCACTTTATTAATATATATACGACGAATACGAAGACGAAATAAGACAGTGGAATAAGAAGTGTCAGCGTATACTTAACAAACATGTGAAAGACTTCTTATAAAATATCAAAATAGGTGCAAGATTCAAGTATTATAGTATTACGTACAGTAACAGATGGATCTAGTAAGATAAATAATTTTCCCTGTTTAAATACATTTATTATTATTTACATTGCCATTACTTATGTACATGTAACGTGGGATGACAAGCAAAATTGTATATTATGCTTACCTCACTGAAGGCATTAATGAAAGAAGAATGTTTTTACAGAATAAATTACATATTACAATCATTTGGACTTGACAGTCGACTACCGTATTGCTATTAGGTATGTCGATATTTGTGACACATTTTTACATAAACCGATCATCGTAACAAACCAATCTATGGATTAATTTATATTTAGCGAGAACAAACACGTAAATTAGCAGAGTAAATATTTTAGGTCTAATAATATAATACCTACAAAAGTAAACAAAGCTATAAAAATAAGACTATAATAAATTCACATAGATAGTGTTACATAAAAATGGAAAAAACAATCGTAGTATCAGTAAACAGGGTCAAGAGACGCTTTACACGAAAGGACGGCGTAGAAGTCTGTTTCTGTTTCAAAACACCTTTCAATTGAATTAAGTCTAGTGAGTTTATTTAACAAAATGGTAACTATAAAAGGCTCTATATACAGCGAAGCCACTTATCTTGAAAGTGTTTACGATTCATTATTATTTATTGTACTATCTTACGTCAATGCTTTCATTTTTCTTTTATTCATTTTTCTTTGTTTTGAAATTATTTTAAATTTTTAAATTAAGCAATTCGTCCGTGACACCGCTGTTGGTATAATATGTACTTTCATACATAGAAAAAGTTTTTGCTTGTTATTGCTTGTTACTATTCTTATACAAAGAGTTATATAAGAAATATATGCTCTTTCGAAGTTAAGTAGTGTTTGCAAAATGTCTAAACTGTACATGTTAACGAACACTTGTCTGAATTAGACTACAATAATTGTGAACTTTAGTGTATATTATGTTCGATGTTTCTCTCTGTGTAAATCAACGATAAGCTAAAGAGTGCAACATCAGAGGTATGACACCCATCATGTAGCATTTTAATCAAGTGTTATACCTCAAAGAGTACCCCATAAATACAGTGAGCCACTGACGCTTAAAGATTTTACTGAACAATTTTAAGATTGCAGAAAATGTCATTTTAAGTAGCGGTCGGTATTAAATGAAAATAAAATATCACCCCTCTATAAAATGCTGTGAAACTAACTCTAAAGCTTTAAATAAATAAGCAAAACGATATGTGTATGTAGATTTCAACAAGATTCGCTTATGTAAATGTGTAAATTATCGCCCATTGTTTTATACAAACGAAGTCTTTATTCTTATGGTCGATCGTCTACAGCAATGTAATACATATTCATATATCGAAAAGCTTTTAGAACGTGTTATGAGATTTTGTGTGAGCGGGAGAAGCAAATCTTTTAGAGGATTCCTCTTAATATAATTATGTATGAAACTTTGCAAAATTTGTTATTTGCTTAAAATTTTGAAACCCTTATAGTCCCGTCTCTCGTCTCCGTTACGACAACACTTTACACTTCGAAACGAAAAAAGAAATAGATGAACTCATATTTATTGTGCCTTGGACAAATATGTATGTATGTGTGTGCTTTTTCAGTCGTAGAGCCATGCTTAGGCACGAATGGGCCGGCTCGACCAGTGCGATACCACGGCCTCAAAGAAAACCGGTTGTGAAGTAACGCTTGCGTTGCATTTCCCCGAATTGAGTGGGGTTTCCGGAGGCCCAATTCCCCCTCCCCCTTTTCTCTCCTCTCACCTCCTTTCTCTTCTTTCCCATTTCCTCATCCCTCCTCTCTTCTTTCCGCTCCCTGCATCCCCCACCCCTCATCACCCTCAAAGGCGGGCGCGCACTTGCAACTCTTGAGTTCCAAGTTTCCATGGACGGCGGTGTCACTTACCATCAGGTGACCCGTCTGTTCGTCTGTCTCCCTATAGTATAAAAAAATAAAAAAAATGCAATAAAAATATGTATTGTATAGATATTGAATTCCTTGCAAGAAATACGGGTTTGAATAAATAAATGTTAAAAAAGGTTCAGCTTGATAGTAATCATTAGTTATCATATTTACTAACTTACAAAAGTAATGCTGACAGTTATACTATTAATAACTATTAAAATCATCAAAAAGACTAAGGATAAAGATATTAAGGATGAAAGTAATAATGGCATAGATCTTGGCTTCTATAGATTTTGTATTTATAAATGGTGTATAAATGTGAGTATTCCACAGAAATTAGTTTCTGTTGAAGATCAAAAATAAATCTAAAATTAAAGTCTATTATACACTTCAGTCAGAAAATGTGCCATGCATAAGGTTTGATTAGTGTATACTGGAATAATTTTCTTATTTTACCATGTGTACGCGATTTCTGCCAGCCTTATAACTTGCAATTTATACGGAGAGCTTTAATCCGTCTTAGCTCTCTTCAACTAGCTATCCTATAGTCATTAGTTGCTGCAAATCATCCTTAAATATCCAAGGACTCATCACAGATACAAAGCTATACTTTGACATAATTTCATTACGTACGAACGACCTGCCAGCCAGATTGATGAAACCTATGTATGTATGAAATTTAAGATGATAGAAACTGACCTACAAGCGCCGGCCGATAGTAACTTAATAAACATATGACCTTTTCGTAACTAGTTCCACGTTAAACATGTGAAATTGAACGGTTTGCAAATTACGAACAGGAAGGAAACTCTTACTGTGTAGCAGTTAGTTTGGGCTCCTAATATTCACGATTCTATAACTTGCTCTGGTGGTGCTCAAACAGTCTTTATCTTGTGCCTTGAAACCTTACCGAATATAATATCGAGTATGTAAAATATTCAAAACACAACACAAGTAGAAGTGAAATATCTGAATTCTTTGCTTACAATATAAATATTCTTGTTATTGAATGATGGTGTTTTTTATAGAAAGTAGTTTTGCTTGTATATTGTAGGCAGCTGGGGTAACTACTTTTTGTTTAGTAATGTTTATTGTGACAATTATTGAGCCTTAATCTAATACAGAGGTCGACAAAAATGCTCGCCTTGTTGGACTACGTAGGTAATTTGTTTATTAAAGTATAATTTAAGTCAACTTAGTGATTTTCTAGTTTTGTTTTTTCTGACCGTTATTCACATACCATACAGTAAACAAAGTTATAAAATATGGAGGACAAAGTTACTTCAACTATTAAACAACAATGTTTGCTGCGCCAATTTGAGATAGGTACGATATAATACTATAAGCATAACTTAGTTAAGGTCATGAATTCACATTGTCACGATTATGACATGCACTCAGGTCCCCTTGCTACGAGTATTTGCCGCTGCATCTTTAGAGGATTTTAGGTTCGATCCTAGATTTGTTAATAATACAAGGAACATAGTAATCCGAGTCCGAGTGTATGGTATCTTTGTAAACAACTTTAATATATTTTTTTTATTTAAAGAATACACAAACATACATATGTATCACAGACACAAGGAACACCCAGACTCGGGACAACTACATACTTTGTGGTTCACTAAATTTTTGGGAATCGAACCCACGACCTCAGCAGGAATATTTCAAGGTACAACATAAAAATAAAATTTTGACTAACAATAAAATAAATAAAGTTATTAGTTACAGAGCTTTGATTTCGAATAAGTCTAAATTAAGATCGATGTTGTATATAAGTAAGTCATTCATTGAACCTGCCGCTATTAATCACTTCATGATGAATTAGTGGGTAATTTAATATTTCTGCTGAACAGTCGCTTTTTTGTTAAGCCATTTCAGACACCTGGTTTATTGAAACTCGGAGTTTTTTGATGAAATATTATTCCTACAATCTAATCCTATATCCAAGAAGATTCACTCGAGAACATTGAATTCGAGTCACATAAAGATACTTTAAAGTTTTGGGAACTAATGATAGTAGCTAAATAAAACAAATTATGTTCATTAGAAAATTTTGTACTCCTTTCAAAAAAGAAATTCAAAAAAGAAGAAACAATTTAAGCAAGCATGCATCAAAGAAAGAGGTGGAGCCGTACTTGTGTGGTTCAGAATTTCTTCGGGGCACTTTAGCTATCTTGGAAATGCAAAACGAAGACGTTGCTCCATTTTTTAAAACAAAGTTGGATGAGAAGGGATGGGCATGTTGGTTTAGAGGTTAGTCACCCTGACTACTGACTGGTGAGTCGTCGTGGGTTCGATTCCGACACGGGACCAAAATTGATGTGAACCACAAATAGTTGTCCCGAGTGTGGGGTGTTCTTTGTGGCCTTTGATTGAATGTTGGCAAAAGCCCCCCGCGACAAGGAAATTATTCCTAATGTGGAAGTTATCTCAAAAAGAAAAAATAATCTCAGTCTTATGCACGACAAAGCACGGCCTCATACTACTGACATAAACCTCCAAGAGGTTACAATTAACTGTATTCATTCAACCTCAACCCGGTCAAAAATCCTTGTGACGAGCTAGGACATCTTTAGCTGTATTTATTGCATTCGGATGTATTTTACACAGTTTCTACTTTTAGTTTTAGCTATTTCCAAAATATATCTTTACCTTTAGCAAAAATATACCTTTTTCGAAACAAGTTAATGTAGCAGAAACATTTGAATGTCAGTTATATGATGTATAAATTAGATGCATCATTGAAGTACTAATTATTTTTTTCAAAGACATACGTTGTAAAGGTAGGAGTCTCGTATTAAAAAAACAACAACAATCGTTTTGTACTACCTACATTGACTCTTTGTCAACTTTAGAATTTTAATTTTATTTTCATTGTCGACAGATCGTCCGCCAGCGAATTGATCTCAAGAAGAGGAGTGTTCTCTAGGAGGCAGTATGGATCTGTGGAACAAGTCAGTACTATTTAATTTTTACATATTTTTATATCTAAGTGATTACACATACCTTGCGAAACTTACTTACTCTTAAAATAAATAGAGTAATCCAACATCTAAATATTTCATATACACATGTAAATATATGTATTTATTATTGTTATGGGTTCTTGGTACAGCGTAAAATAGGGCCCATTCCATCTCTTCTCGTGGGTGTCGTAAACGCCGACTAAGGGATTGGGTTGTTATCAGGCAGTAGGTATATACGAGACACAGTGCCCAGTTCTCTGCAATAGGCTTGCCCCCTATTTTGTAGATTAGAATATGTATGTGCGAGTGTGCTAAATGTGCGGTGTAAATATGTATGGTACTTTTTTATAGATAAATCTTTATTTATGTATAACAAACATTCAATCTTTACAAAGTTTTATAACTTTAATATAAAGGATACAAATCACTATTATTTTTGGCCGAAAGCACTAAAGACACTTACAAGCAAACATTAAATATTTATTACCTTATGTCCCCGGAAAGTTATCTAACAAGTAAGAAACTGGAAACAGCAATATAAGTGTTATGACACAATAAACGTTTGTTGAAATTAAACTTACGTAATCAGTAACTGTAACACAGACACCCAAATGTATTGTGACGCAATAAAGCCAATTTAATTATGTAAAACCTTAGAGGCATAATATTACATGTTACCATGGATTCAGATCTTCAGTAAACGATTATCCTTGTCAAATATTATAACAATTTGTGGTTCCTATGATCGCAACCGCTTTACAATTACAATAATTCATGTGGTTTACTAATAATTATGTTAGGTATGTCTTCCATGATGTTGGAAATGTCTTTGTCAGTTATATAAATAAAACAGTTACTTTATCCGGAAATATAGTTGATTTAGACTTTTTAACTAATTTAGGATGTTCGTCTATACTAATTATAGAGACAGAGTTTGTTTGTTTGGTTTGAACCCACTAATCTCAGGAGCTACTAATCCAAACCGCTAACCAATGCATTATATTACGCATTTTAACACGTAACAAAACTGATGTGACAACCTTTACCGAACAACAATATAAAATATTAATTTGTTATCACCACTGGCACTCACAGGACAGACTTGCCTAGTTGGGGCCACTGTTACGTGTAATACATATGTATGATATTTTTAAGACGAATGCCGCGTTAGTAATGACTCCTTTGTTTCTAGTCATATGAAATTTTTAATTAACTTTCAAAAGAAAGATTGATTATAAAAACAATTAAATAAAAGATCTTGTGTCGATGCTTGATAGTTTGAGACTTAAAAATTCATTACTTTATTATATTCAAAATAAAATTGTCTGTCAAAAATAGAACAGATAGATTCAATGTTCAATGCACGATGCATCCAATCGTTAATTTGATTGAGAACGGCAATACGATAGAAATGCTTTGAGTCAATGTGTATAAACTAAAATTAAATCAGCAACAAAAAACAGCTTACGATACGATAGTAGAAGCAGTTCATTTCGACGTGTAATATAACCAAAACATCAGCAAGTGCGAAAGTGTAACAAAATTGTAAATTAATAATTGGGAATGATTGTATGATGGCGCACAAACGAGCATTAGAGGCACTCGATCGCACGTTAAGATGCTTGCGTAAATCAGAACCTCTTCGGAGAAGCGATGATTTTACTGGCTGGAGATTTTCGTCAAAACGCTGCCAGTCATTCCCAGATCAACAGCCGCTGATGAAATAAATGCTTGCTTGAAGGCATCATATTTACGGAGATACGTGAAAAATCTCAAGTTACACGAATATGCGAGTGGCGTTACAAAATCACATATCGGCGGAAGTATTTTCAAATGCATTGTTCGACATTGGCAACGTGAAAATTGCTGTTGATGCTTCACTGGCCTCATTTCGTTTCCACCAAATTTTGTTCCCAAATATTAGTGTGAATTATAAAAACCATGCTTGGTTGAGCGGAAGAGCCACTTTAGGAGCTAAAAATAAGAATGTAGATGATTTATATATAAACATTCAGACTCAAATTAATGGACAAATGCATTTATTTAAGTCTTTTGATTACATTATCGATCCAAATGCTCGATGATGTCAGTTATCCAACTGAATTCCTAAATTCATCGGATTTGCCAGGATTACCGCCACATAATTTAGAGCTCAAGGTTGGATCTGTGATAATTATGTGACGCAATCTGAATCAACTAAAATTGTGTAACGGAGCAAGACTCGCTGTTAAAAAAATTATGAAAAATTTGATTTAATCTACTATAATCACAGGGAAGTTCAAAGGCGAAAATGTGCTTATTCCAAGAATACCACTGATGCCAACCGACTTTCCTTTTCAATTTAAGGGTGTCCAGTTTCCAGTGCGACTTCCGTTGGCGATAACAATTAATAAGTCCCAAGGCTCATCGTTAGAAGTATGTGAAATAAACCTTGAATCGCCGTGTTTTTCGCATGGGCAGTTATACGTTGCGTGCTCGAGAGTCGGGAAATCATAGGCGCTATTTATTAGCTCTCCAGAAGGAAAAACGAAACATATTGTACATTACATATTATTAGCATAGTTATAGTTGATTTTTTTAATTGTAATATTATTTCATTATTATATGGTCATATTGTAAACGAAAGATTTTGTATCTTGTTGTTATTAAATACTTAAATTGTAACATTTACGATAATTTGAAGGGTTGTTCTCTTTCGATACATCAAACGTGTCAATATAATGGAATTATTTGTAAGCCAACTGATTTCAATTTACCGGAAGTGATGTATTTTCTTAGTCCTCGACTGTACACAAGCCGGGAGAAGCTAATTACTAAAACAAGTTTTTCGGAAGTTTAGAAAATATTCACGAAAAAAAGTAAATAGTTAGTTAGGCGCAGGCATTCCTAATGCATGCAACATCTTGACAGACATCGTCGCACAAATCCTCTTACAATATCAATACCTAATTGTGTATCTCTTCAGAAGTTTCGAGTTCAGGATTTGCCGTCGTTGAACGTACTTGAAGCAAAATTTCTTCTGCCATATTGTTTTTGTAACTGTTCCACAAATTATGTGGGTCCGATGGAAAGCATATTGAAATGAGGACGGTAAAAAGTAATCGAATTTGATGTGAAGTAGACGAAATAACAGCATCGGCGATTGTGTGATCCCAATAAATATCATCCTCCAGGAAATGTAAACGTTGACAGGCTTCTCTATATGTTCCTCACAATTGAGTATTGACCATTTGTAGAAATTCGAATGAAGTTGATCCACAAACATTAACTTATATTGTGAAACTTCGTCATTATTATTTGAAGCTGTAATATCAAATACAGCCATGTCGTTTAACTTCGTGACGTACTTGCAAACATATTTAATCGACTTGACCGAATTGCAGTATTCAACATTGCAATGTGCTTTTAATGTTTTGGAAAGAAGCGAAGAATATGGAACAATACAGCTGTTATAGACTACTACATCCTTATTTTGGACTTGCAACGTTATTATTCTGCCGTTATCTTCTACAGAGCGACGACGATACAGATTGCCTATATTGTATCAGCCAACAAAGCATGAGGATAAGGCTTCGAGCATTTGTTGTCGATCACGCACGGTGATTACCGATTATGTTGACCACCCACAGAAGAATATGCGCATGAGGAAGTCCTCTCTTCTGCCACTCTACAGAGTATATCTAACATCGTACGTCTTCGAAGACATGATACTTTACAGTGAAGTGCATAAGCGCTTTGAATTTCTGCTTGAACACTCGTGCTGTTATGTCGTGACGATCAACGGATGATAAACAGATTAGTGGTTTATATCCATTTTGGGTTGCACGTGAAAATAATAATTAAATCAGGTCGACCATAATGGGGCACGTAGGTGATAGCATTTTGCGCATATTTGTCTCTACTATCTCTCTAAATCGTGACTTTCACATATTCACCATCATGACCTGATGGCTAAAATGCTCCTGTACAGTGGTGAAATTGTCCTTGAATCTGTAATATTGAATATACCAAAATATTTAAAAACTAATCCTCATTCATAAGCCTCAATAGAATTTTTATATATTGTTTTTTTTTTTGCAATTGATGTGTAAAATGTGCCTCACAGAGTTGAAAAAATACCTTAAAAGTTTTATTAAAAACACGTTCTTTAATTATATTTGCACCAAATGATGTCATTTGGAACACACTGTTGTACTTTTGAATATTCATCAAGAAATGCTTCGAAAGGGCTTCTTGTCCTGAAAGTAATTAACTCAGTGTTTCAAATGGCATCGCCAGTTGTGGTAATTTGACCTTTCCATTCGCACAATATATCCTGGCGGTTCGAGTCGAAACCTCAAAGTATTTCAGTATTCACAAATAGTGTTAATTGTTCCAAAATCCACCGGTTTATTGCCGGCGTAATCAGCTGTTGTATCATATCTAAACGTTCATAGTTAACTGTTAATCGTAACGATTAACAGTTAACTGTGAACGTTTGGCGTTTTAACTATGAACAACGAAAAAGTATATACGGAAAAATTATATATGTCTATAGTACGTATATTACTAGGATATGTATATAATACTTACAATCAATAGAAATGTTCTTGTTTTACATTTCCAAAAGATCTGAGATGTGCTCTCCTTACAAGACAACACCAAATATAATGCAATTAAATATAATTATTAGGTACAAAGTGTTTGACTCTGATTTGTTTTGTAATCTTAATCATTAACTCGTTTGTTTCTAGGTATTATAGTTCGCGTTAACGTTTACATATTAATCATCTGGTATCATCTCACCCCTGTTGAGGGGGGTGGGGAGACTATTTGAAGCACTGGGCTCCTTATAGTGATTTTCCTCGCAGCTCACCACTGTGAGCCGGTCATTGGAGTTAGCTCACCGGCCTCGAGGTTTGCTCGCCGATCGCTCCTCTGAAGAGGGGTCCAGCGAGCCGCCTGCGAGAGGTCGGTGGTTGGCTATCTGCATCCGATGGCAAAGCCAATGCCCCGCTCGAAGGAACTGATATGAGCTCCCGAGCGGGGCGTTTGAGTCGCCTCCGGAAGAGTGTTGTGTCGTCTGGATGTGGGAGCGGAGCAATACCTACCAGGTGGGGAAGTTTCGAGCGGTCAGCCCGCTCAAACATCCCCGTGGCGAGTCTGCTCACAAACTCCTTTATTGGTTCCCACTTCAGGTCTCGGTGGATTGTTGCATTCCTGAGGTACCTGGGGGCGTCGACCACCATGCGAAGGCAGCTGTTCTCTACAGCCTGCAAACGTTGGCGCGATGTCCCTGCTATCAAGTTGTACCAGGCCGGCCCACCGTAGGTGAGGCGCGACCTGATATATGTTTTGTAAATGCCTAGTTTGGCACTTACTGGTAGTCTGGAGGATAGCAGGGGACGCAGCTTCGTCCGCGCAGCTCTGGCCTTCGCTGTGATGGTCTCGACGTGGTGGTTCATCGACAGTGATCTGTCGATGGTGATTCCCAGGTACTTGACCTTTGGGGACCATGGGATGTCCTCTTCCATCAGACGTAGGTTTGGCGGGTAGTGTGCCATACCGGTTATCATCGCCTGGGTCTTCGACACGTTGCACTTGAGCCTCCATCGCTTCAGCCAGCCCGGAAGGGCTTCGAGTGTGGGGCGCAATTTCCGTGCAGCGTGTGCGGCGTTGCGTGAACTTGACAAGTACGCGGCATCGTCTGCAAACAGTGCCAGCTTGACGTCTCCGACTACAGGGATGTCATCCGTGTAGTGGGCGTACAAGGCCGGTGACAGACAGCTCCCTTGCGGGACTCCGGCACTGATGGTTTTGATTTCCGATGTGGTATCCTCTATAGCCACACGGAAGGTTCTCTGGGTCAGGAACGATGCGATGATCGCGACTACTTTTCGTGGTAGAGACGATGTCGACAGCTTGTGGATGAGACCTTCATGCCACACTCTGTCGAACGCCTTCTCCATGTCGAGCATCACGGTCACCGTGCTCCCGCCCTTGTTCAACCACGTAGCCATCTCGTCTAGGACACGAGTCAGCTGGAGCGTGGTGGAGTGCTCCTGACGAAATCCAAATTGCTCGGGCCTCAGCCGGATGTGGGGTTGAGCCCTTACTAGCAGTAAGCGCTCGAACACCTTGGACGTCGTCGAGAGGAGTGTGATGGGCCGGTAGTTCTCCGGTTTTCTGAGGTCCTTGCCGGGCTTCGGAAGTACGATAACCCGACCCCGCTTCCAGATGTTAGGGAAGTGGCCGGTCCTCAGGATACCGTTGAACAGTTGTGTCAACGCAATGAGTGATTTCAGTGGAAGTCGCTGCAGTGCAGTGTTCGGTATTCCGTCTTCACCAGGTGCTTTCCGTGGGTTGGTTTTCCTGATCATCGTAGCAACCTCGCTCGGTGTTACGAGCAGTTCACCCTCAGACTGGGCGAGGGGCCTCGAGAGGTAGAGATGGGTTGCCGCCTCTATCTCCCGAGTGTGGTCCTCATCTTGATTGTCGTGAGGTGTGAACTGTTTTTCGAGGCTGTTCGCGATGATCTCGGCACGGTCTTGCGCTTTGTAGCGTATTTGCCCGTCCTCAGCGAACAGGGGGCGCGTGGGGTTTGGTTCTGCAGTCAGTTGCCTGCAGAGTCGGTGTACCGAGGGCTGTTCGTCCTCGATATCTATAAGGAAGTTCTCCCATGCGTCACCTCTGTGCTCCCAAAGAGCAGCCTTGAACGAGTTGGTAAGGCGGTTGTATCGGGTCTTGTCTCGGGGGTGCCGAGTTCTCTGCCAGAGCTTCTTAGCCTCTCGCTTCTCCTCGAGCATTTTACGGAGCCGAGCGGGCAGAGGGTTCTGTCGCTCGCTGCTCGGTCTAGTGCTCGAGGAGACCCGAAGTGCGGCTTGGATAGCTCCGGTGATTTCTTCGGCGGCTTCATCGACTTCCACTGGCGTTTTTACAACCGTAGGGCGGCTGTAACCCGCTAGGGTTTCTTGGTAAGCCCTCCAGTCTGTGTGGACTGTGGGCTTCGGTGGGCCGACCGTAGCCGCGGGCTCCCTGAACACGAGTAGCACCGGCCTGTGGTCCGATGGTAGGTCCTCGAGCACTTCCTGTACTAGAGGTGCTCTTAGTCCTTTGAACACTATGATGTCCAGTACGCTATCACTATAGCCCGCTGGGTCCAATCTAGTGGGTTCTCTGGGGCCAGCGATTTCATAGTTATGCATATCGGAGTCTTGCATAAGGAGATTTCCCATTGCGTTGTTGGTGGTGTTGTGCCATGCTTGGTGCTTTGCGTTGAGGTCTCCCGCGATTATGGTCGGCGTCGTATGTTGGAGAAGGCTCCGGAGTTCATCGACGCGGGCTCTCTGATTCGGAGCTCGATAGGCCGCGTAGAGGCGCATCTCCCGCCTGCCGATTTGGACGTCGATACCAAGCGCATACATGGTATCGAGTCTCTTCGGTTCGACGGGTTGATGCACTACTGTCCTCTTCACTAGGACAGCGAGTCCACGATATGCTTCGCCTCTTGGCGAGACCTCATCTTGGCGGTACACAATGTACCCTGGGATCTTGAGTGGCCTGTTGGCCTTCAGGTGAGTCTCGCTTATCAGCATGATATCGACCCGCTGTTCCTTGAGAAATAGGCGTAGTAGGCCTATCTTGGATTTCAGCGTCTCCGCGTTCCAATGAACCACCCTGAGCGGCTTATCCATTGGTGGAGAGTGTTTGCAGCAGTCCTGTTGTGTTTATCTCGCCTGCCTTAACACGCTGTGCGAACAGCATGAGTAAGGCGGCGAGTTGGTCCCTCTCCGGGTCCTTGGCGGGTGGGCTGCTGACTTTGGTTGCCGCCGCAGGTGTGGTTGGCTTTTCCTGGGCCGCCTTCTTTCTTCGGTGCCTTCTCCTCTTTTTTGTGGAGCTTGCCCCCGGGTTTGCTTCGGCCATCAGCGTGGTGGGTGCCGAGTCGACGACCACGTTTGGTTGGTCGATGACCTTGGGCGGGCCAGTCCTCGGCGTGAGTCCCGCCTTCTTGTTGCGGGCTTCCCGCTTGTAGATGGGGCACGCCGCACTGCAGGCTGGATGCGGGCCTTGGCAGTTGGCGCACGTGGGTGGCTCCTCCTTTGGTCGAGGGCAGTTGTGCGCCTGGTGCTCGCCACCGCATCGCACACAGGCTAGGCGCCTGTGACAGTTCTGGGAACTGTGGCGGAAGCCTTGGCAGCGGTGGCATTGAGAGGGTCCTTTCTTGCCCCTCCAGGCCTCTATGACGACGCCTGGCATGAGCAAGACCTCATCAATGTTGTAGGCCTTGGCTGCGGTCGGGCTCTTCTCCACTTCTGCGAAGAAGATGCATCCGGGTCTGCTGGTGCGAGCACGGATATGCTTCGCAAACTTGACTGGCACTCCCTTGCTAGTCAAGTCCTCCACAATTTCTTCCGTGGGAGTATCCGCAGGTAAGCCCCGGATAGCCATTTTCAAGGGCTTCTGGTGCGGTGGGGCGATGGCGTAATACGGAGCCTTGTCCTGTCCGAGGTCATCCAGGTGAGCCTGAATGACTCGGAATTCAGCGTCTTCTTTGGGAGTGAATTTAAATCCCTTCCCAAAGGGCCTCACGCTGGGTGGGTGACCGATTTTGGCGGTCAACTCCTTCATGTGGGTCGTCCAGTTCTCCAGACGGTCCACTACAAGGATTGGTTGTCTCCTTGTGGACGTCTGGGTAGTGGGCGCCTTGGAAGGGCCAGGTGTTGTTATGGGCCTCGTTTTTGTTTTTATGGGCCTCTGAGTTGTTGTTGTGGGTTTCTGGGGTGGTGGTGCGGCAAGTTCAGCTGCTGCTGTCCTTGGCCTGGGTGTAGGCGTAGGGGCCCGTTCGACTTCCAGTATTACTGGAGTCGGTTCGGGTGAGGTGGAGAGGACTTGGACGTCCATCTCCTCGCTATCCCCTTCCTCGGAGTCCGAGGTTAGGGCAGCCTCTATGGTCGTCCGCTTTGCCGCTTGTGGCTCCGGGTCTTCTTCCCGCCTCCGTTTACCTGGTATAGGCAAAGGGGTAGGCGGCAGTGATGATCCCACCGCTGTCAGGATGTGAACATCCTGCGCAGTGAGGTCCTCCTTCTTCTTCTCTCCGATGTGAACTTCCATCACTCGGAAGTACGCCTCCAACCAGCGCTGCAGACCCTGCGACATTTCTCCCTTCTCTCGAAGGGAGTTGAAAATACTCAGGTCGCCCTGGTATTTTTGTCGCTGGTCCTGCAGCACTGCGTCGGTTGAGCCTTTTTCTTCGCTGCTGGTGTTCTTCGTGATGCTGGATCCGTCCTCGTGGCGCCTTGGCATGTTTGCCATCACCGTTGAGGTTAGGGTCGGAGACCCCACCCCGCGGCGAAGGTTCACACGCTGGCTTTCTCGGGGAAGGTATTCGCCTCCGAATGTACAAGTACAATTCGGGTGCAAATAATAATATTTAACAAATATTAAATATTAAAATAAGCAGTGTTAGGGGCGCCCGTACGATGGCGGTCGGAGCGCAAGCACGTCCGTTCGCCACGACAGTCCGAAACACTCTGTTTACATATTAAGTCAACTCTTCTATATTTTATACTTTTCCTAGGCTCACTTCGGCTTCAAATAATACTCAAGAACTAAATAATATACCCTGGAAATGTGACTATTAAAAACCATTAACAAATTATTTGACACATTTCCTAAGTGAGTTTTAATTGTATACATTGGTATATTTAAATTTATAGAGATAAAATAACAAATGTATTTTTTAATACATATAACGCACTAGGAAGTATTCCTGTGTGGCGGTGAATTTTACGAATATACAAACAACGGAGAAAACCCAGACTTGGGACAACTATTTGTGGATAACACGAATGTTTGTCCAGTGTTGGAATCAAACCCACGGCCTGCGGCTCACCAGTCAGGGTCACTAACCAACACCTAGACCAACAGGCCAGTCAAAATAAAATGAAATGTAATACCTCTGAAATGCATATAAATCATAGTTTTCATAAATTGCAAGTAAAACACTTATCACATGTATGTTATTATGTTCTGATTCTACTAAACATACATACATAGACGTCAGAATACAGTTGAAAATATATTAAATAATATTCACAACCTCGAAATGAAATTAATTTCTGAACTTCCAGGTGTCCATGGGCGTTGAATACAGGAATTTATATTAAGTCATGATCACAAGTGTGTTGATGGCCTTTTAGCTTTTAGTACGCTCTTTTCTTGAAGGTTTATTTATAACTTACCTCATTGAAATTATTTTATTAATTACTTATACTAACCGGATTATTCGAAGTATCAAATATTTTGAGAAGTATGTTATATATACATATATATATATAGTATGCATGGAGTAAACAGTCAATATTGTTTCACTGCTTTAGTTGGCCACTTCTATCGCCTTAATAACAGTCATAGAGACGAGAGAATGTACTACTGTCACTGGTGTGGTGCCTGGCGCCGTTCTTTGCAGATGAACGTTTGTTATGTTCTTCCAACACATGTAGAGAATCCGCACATCAGGCAAGGTGATCAAGTATGGCGAACGTCGGCCCTTACGATAAATGAAGGAAAGTTGTATATATATATATAAATCTGTACGAGAACTTACAAATCGTGATTTAGGATCTTACGTAGTTAGAGAAGTTTACATAGCAACTTCTCTTACTAGTTCAGTACGTCTTCACTGAAGGGTGTTGATGTATGTTTCTGCTGTATGAGGTGGTCGCCTCATCATAATTATCACCGTAGATTGCAATTAGCAATTGTTATTAAAATATTTTCGTAGGCAACAACCTTCTTAAGTTATTCGTAAGTTATTCCATAAAGTAACATTAATATTTTTTTAACTTAATTTCAAAACAAACCAAATTTACTATAAAACAGACGTATTCAAGAAAAAAACTGTTGAACAAGGCGAGAATATTTCCTAATTAACATTTGTCGGACTAAAAAAGTCAAAAGTCAAGTAAACAGTTATCACAATTAATTAGCGTACCCTTGTTAGCGGACTTTAAGCCCTACGTAATTGATACACGTGTAGCTTGTTCGCGAATCACGAGAACAAACCTTAAATGCCTGTGTAGATAACATTGCGTCAAAGGCGGGCAGGCACTTGCAACTCTTGAGTTGCAGGTGTCCATGGACGGCGGGTGTCACTTACCATCAGGTGATTCGACTGTTCGTCTATCCCCCTAATATTATAATAAAAATACACACAAATACAAAAGAAATGTCTTGCACAAATCTAAAAACTAAGTAATAAGTCTATCTAGTCTATATGTATAATACATAAATGTATACTTAGTCTTGCAATAAATATTGTTACAAGGAAAAATCTTTTCTTTCTTAGTACATAAAACATTTATTACTGTAATGTGTATAAGTACATATATACGTTACCATAATAACATTGAAAATATATGATGCTCATTCAAAATGATCTCCATTGGCTTTATTACTGTCCTTTAAACGTTGAAGCAAGTTATTAGTAGAAATACGCTCTCTCTGCGTTTAAAAATTCTTCACTGCCAATCTTATGGATTGTTTTAGGGAATCCATAGGGCGTTTAGAGCATTCTACTTTCTTTCTTTTTTTGTTTCCAACCAGGCTTGAGTGGGTCCAGCTTTATAATCCGATGCTGAGTCTTACTGAAAGGAAAATTCTTGGTTATGAAACATGATGTTGTTAAGAGGCTTAACTACCGTCTCAAGAATCGTATTTTGATACACTTGTTCTGTTTAGACACATTTTTTACAAAGATATGGCTCACTCTTTGATAGCTAACATCCATGGTCACTTTTTGATAGCTAACACCCCACCATACCTGCGGGAAAATTAAGAAGCTTCTATAGAACTTTGAGCATAATCTCGGTCATTCTGCTTGTTAAAATATGGCTCAATAGTAAAAAAAATCTCATCAGTTAATATTTTTTATCTGTGACCTGCCTTTGCGTACCGCTTACGAAGTTGCTTTGATTTTACAATAAATTATCAGTTTAATAACTTTTAAATACATGTCATGGTTCTAGGTGCTATATTCATTTCCCGAAATAAAATCTGCTGCTGCTCGCTTTGATCGTTTTTATACGTGCGAATACTATGTGGATGTCAGATCTTTTTCTATCACTAACGGAGACGGTTTCATTGTACCTATCAGTAGCCCGGTACACAAACATTAGACTATTACCAAGCGGATCTCCATCCGCTTGGTAAAACTCTCCAGTTTCAAAAATTGCATTTGGTTCCATACCTACTTAATGTAATGCTATCACAGCAATTCGGCTCTTATCACCCCACCGATTCGCGCGTAAAGAGAAAACACAATGAATATTCACAGAAGAATGACAGATTCCAAACTCAAATGTAAAATAATGTTTTTTTTTCATTGTAGCAGTATTTATGGTCAAACTAAGTATACATACATCACATTTACAGTGGGCAATTTATATCGCCTACCACTACACTTGAAAATCATTTGTCGTCATTAAACAACAAGGTTGATTTTTCCATGCAATAATATTCTGCCAGTTTCTAATGCTGTTTTTATCATTTATTATTTTATTACACGTAACGTTGTCGTCGTATCCTTGTTCCTATAGGCAGACCACATAATTGAGTCCTCGTCTGTTGGGTGCAGTATCACGATACGAGTGCCCGCCGAGCAGTTATCAATCTTTTGAATGCCTGACTTATTGCAGGGATCTAACAGAAACAGCCCATAATCCATATGACTACGAATTATGGCATTGTAGGTAAGTTTTTGTGTAACAGGGTGCGCACCCCACCACACAGGGAGGGAGCGTTTTATTTGTTTGTACATTTTTAAACAAGAAATAATCTTATGTAGGCGTAAATAATAAGATGACATTAATATTTGAGAGTTGTCAGTATCTTTGATTTCAGTAAAAAGAGTTTTTAATCTCATAAAATATTTAAACGGTTTCCATTGAATGAAAGATTAATAAGATTGTTGATAAAAATAATATTTTAATGCACTGATAATAGGGTCATATTAACATCTGATGACTGCAACAACAAATATAGCGTCACGTCACGTCAAGTAACAAATATTACGTCATAATTGTGCATCTCTTTTATTGTCGGATAGGTTCAACCTTATCGCGTTGTGATTACACAGAAACTCTTGTCAAAACTGGTAGACCATTTTTTTTATATAATAATTGTACATACATATACTTTTGTATAAGAAACAACTGCCTTTTACACCCTTATCATGAATCTGACTTTTTGTTGTACTTTGATACAAAGGTACAAAGAAAGACGTTTGTAGTGATTCCTCTTTCAAGAAAATGTTTTATTATATAATGTATGTAGGACAGTACATAATAAAAATCCTATTTTACGATTGGCTTACTAACACTTAGTACCTAACGTTGTAGTAATATCTTTTTCTTGTGTTTCTATAAAATCTTTGGGAACGACAAATCAAGGATATTCTAAAATCAAAATGTCAATTTCAAATACGGTGTAAACTATATAGCAACACTTAAGGTTATGAGCATTTTGTGACTTTAATGAGTTATCGTTAAATAATATAAAACATACAAACAATAAACATTAATATTCGACACAATTAATAAAGCTTTTTACATATACATAATTTGTCATTTTCGTCTGACGATAGTCTAGCAGGCGAGTTAAACACGTACAAGGTAACCACACCAAATAAAAGAACGATATTTTTGGATTCTTCGGTACGTATGTTGTTCGACAGTCAAGGTAAAGACGTGCTAGCAATTAACTAACAAAACAACAAACAAAATAAAAGAAATGTACACTGCTGCAGTTATGATGCTACATAGACTGTATCGATGTATGGATAACAAGGTATACCAACCAAACTCAAGTATACTCTACGTTTTAGGAAGTTTATGGGCAAATTGACTAGCGTTAAAGAACAAGCAACTTATTGAGAACTTATACAGAATTCGTTGTTAGTTCATGAAATTAGGCTTAGTTTTATACTAAAAAGTACGTTATATTTTTTTTGCATCTAGTTGAAATTAAAAAAAAATCCTTACATAATAATTTAATTAGTTATTTTTCTTTGAACATCTTATATTGCAGACGGTTCTACATTATCCATGATACATGCAAAATTTCTACATATTTTATTGGATATGACTTCAAGTTACAATTTGGTCTCGTTGGTCAAAATATTTTAATTTATCTGAAAGTTAAATAATAAATCTGTTTGATTTACATAATTTACTTTTAACGTGTGTGAGTAATTCACATTGAATCACCAGCACATCTATATCAATAAAGCAAAATAATTGTTTGTTTAAACGCGCTTATCTCTGGGACCATTGGTTCGATAGTCAGGCATGAATGATTTTTGTTGTATTGGATAGAGGCACTTAAGCGTGAAATACTGACAGTGACCATAAGCGCAGGTCCAACTGCGATTAACAGCTAGTAATTGTACCTTCCAAATAGAGATAGAGAACTCATTTTGAACCTTAATAACTATCTAATACACACGAAGACAAGTTTAAATGGTTAGTAAGTGATGACACAGCTTTATGAGCTACATATACCAATTGTACGATACACCATTGTTGGTTGATAACCACGTACAATAGCGCATTGTTCGGCGTCGTGTCTCGTGTTATCGGTGAATAGACACTTTTCACTCTATATAAAGGTTTATTGCGTTAATAAAACTTGTACAAAAATATACTTGTAGATAATTAATATTAAAAGACATCGTTATAAGCTTAATTCAGTACTGTTCGTAATGGATTGAAGAACTTTATTGCTATCAACTTGAACTTATATATGGAAATATTATGTAGATGTTTCTTACAGTTTTGGATCTGAACAATGAGATATTTGCAAATCTAATAGCAAAACATTTAGCAATATCCATACTAATATACATACAATCACGCCTGTATCCCCAAGGGGGAAGGCAAAGGCGTTTTAAACGCCAACATTTTGACAATCATAACTTAGTCCCACTTTTGTACCCGTCGTCACTGACGTTTACCCGGCACTGAAAAAGTCAGTTCTGTATTAATAAACTTTTATTAAGATACAAAACAAGTACACCTGTTTATTATTGTAAAGAATTTAATAAATATATATATATATATAAATATTATAACAAAATAAAATAATAAAAAAATACATTTTTTTTTTACCTACGATATATAGGCGAAATATTATAAATTCGAATGTAACGACAGAGGTTTGGTTCGTTTCGGATTGTGGGAAAACATTGGGAACAAAGCTAAAATGTGAATAGGATTCGCGTCTTAATCGCGCCTTTCATTTTTTCTGCCCGGTTCAATGGTTGATAAATCAAGGGGAAATCAAATCAAATTAAGTTAACAATATCATAAACTACAAGATAAAACTTCAAAATTATACTATAAACCTTACTTTACATGAAAATCAGATTAATTTATAATGAAACAGAAAACAGGAGATACCCGTCGAATTTGAATAATTATTTTTTC
Source organism: Tyria jacobaeae (assembly GCA_947561695.1). Taxonomy (NCBI): domain Eukaryota; kingdom Metazoa; phylum Arthropoda; class Insecta; order Lepidoptera; family Erebidae; genus Tyria; species Tyria jacobaeae. Next base: position 7,046,998 of record OX387208.1, on the reverse strand, counting down.
TTATGATACCTCAATTTCTATAGGATTTTATTTCTCTCCGCTACAGCCAGTTCGAGTTACATCTTCCCGAATCTGTCGTCCTTGAGCTATTTTCTTACTGTTATTTGTTGATTTCAATATACTGGTGACTTTTTAAACGCCCTTACCACGGTATACTTTTAATAACTATAATAATAACCTCAAACATCTCAAACACAGTCGTCTGATCTCAATTTAAACAAAGATTTTACTGTTATAACTAGACTACTGATAAACATTCTTACACATGTTAAACAAGTGAAACCCACACAATAATAATCATGATTATCACACAATTATTTGTTCTGGGTGGGAATCGAACCCGTTCATGATTCAGTCATTTCGTAGATGCAAAAATACATGTATTCTTTTCCTTTTGTTGCCTTCCCCTGTTATTACAATGAAATATACTCACAATTTTGAAAACCTGAATTCCTAAAGTGCCTGGTTGTCGATAATAGGCTTGGACCCTACTAAGTTACTAGAATCAAATTCTAATTGGCAGAGAAGAGTGTTTAATATGACTCTACCTACCCCAGAAGGATGCAGGTGTAAGCGTATGTTAGTAATTCAAATGACTATTTGACTTGAGGTTATTATTGCAACACAGTGATCGATATCATGAACGCTAGTAACTGCGGAGCGAGCGATGGGTATCCCTAAGAAATCGTATAAAATATATCAGTAAACATAATCACTCTCAAACATAAGTCTGATTGTATATGTTATATATAAAAAAGCCACTACCTTGTAACTTGTGTCAAGTAGGGACTGTTGTTGAGGAGGGGTTCAAGTAATTGGGTGGCCCCTAATGATACATAGCAAAAGGGTGCGTTCGCTCCACATACAAGGCCAATTTACTCTGCTATGTAATTTGAATTATAGGTACTTGTTACTACGCATGTTTTACCAGAACCTGCCATTATACATACACAAGGGATGAAACTTAACTTCGGTTTAACAACATGAACTATATTAACTGATTAGCCATTCCACTGCATTTTTATGTGAATTTTCATAGGCACTGTTCAGTTTCTGAGGGTAACAGCGTGATGTTTATTTTTGTTTTTTTAAATGAATACTAGCAACGTGGGTCACACATTACTAGTATTCTTGTTACCAAATTGTCTCTAGTTTTCTAGTTTGGTTACCAGCTAAGCTAAAATGTTGGTATTAGTAATGTCGGACATCTTGACCATTATGCTACTGCCGCTTTATGCCTGTTGCCGCTTATGTAGATTTATAGAGAATTACATTATATTACACTTGAAAACATCACGCTACGACACTTGAGGGGCAATTACTATAAACACAGGTAAAACTTCATATTATTAAATGTATATAAAGTACTAGCCTGATACCCGGCGTGTGGTACTACGCTAAATTAATGTGCGTAATGCATTGTTTTAGTAGTCTTATTCTCTTTCTAATGAAACCTATTAAGGGCAAATCGTTTTTTTTTTTTTGTTTTAAAGTCTATAACGGACATTAGCAGAAACTATTTTTGTTCTTAATATACATATATTGCTAGATATATAATCAAGTGAACGCTAATCTTAAAGCGACCTATAAAATTTTATGGTAAGACTTCAACACATAAACTGAGTATTACATATATAATAATATATGTGTATAGGAAGTCAAAGATTGTTGTTTAAGATATTCGTGATTAAGTCCAACGCAGACCTTTAAAAAAACAAGCCATCATAGCCAGTTACGACTACCTTCTATTGCTTAGCTTGAACATGCATTTAAAACGATAACGTGTAAATATTAAGGCTTAGTTTAAATTCTAATATTCAGTGTCCAGCCTGTTCCAAACGCAGATCATTTGGCTGGAAAGTACACCGAAGGTAAACAATGGCATGGACATTATAATTACCTTATTTTTATTAAAAAATATTAAAATCGATTATATTTAAAGTCGATTCTAAAATTACTTACAGGTGTGCGTTTCTTACGTAACGTGTTCTATATTTTTTTTATGAATACCTAGAACAACACAACATTAGCAACGACAAAACATTATATACAAAATATAAATAATTGTAAATAATGATTTCTTTCTTATGCATAAGCGAAGTAAGTTGAATATTATATTTTTTGAAAACATCTGTTAATATAAGAATAATAATAACTTTTCAGACATCTCACACACACATTCAAACCAGACTGTATACGGACATATATAATACATACATATTATAGATAACACACACACGTTCCTTGCAAAATTTTTATGCTCATCACTTGTCCTGTATAGGAATCGACCCAGTCATGGCAGTCAATCAGTCCAGTCTTGCTCATAGTTAAGTTTCGATTAAGGTGATTCTTTAGTCTTTAGGATTATATTTAATTCGTAAAAGCTAACTTATGTACAAATGACTTTACTCTTTACTTCTTCTACTTCCTCTACCGTGATGTAATGATAAATTTAATTACAATGTTTGCTTGTATAGTAACACCGTAATGGATACTAAATGTTTTCTTAATATGCGTCGAGTTGAGTTGAGTGTTATATTTGCTATACACTTTAACATTTCAAAGTTATTGTTAACTTAAATTAAGCCTATGATACACATTCGTTCCTGTCTATGTATTTTTACTGACTTAAAAGGCGTATAATTTTGTATGCCGTATTGTGACGTCACAAGATATCAAAAGTAAAAATATTGCTTCTTTTGTAAATGTCTCGTTTTATTTACTGAAATGATAGTTAAAGTTTATAAAAGTTATAGAGCGCGAAACCAGAGCAATATTTTATAGGATCCACTGCTTTTAAGTGCAGAACAGCTTAGCCATTTCTATTTCTATTTCATTTTAGGTATTTTATAAAATTGGTTATTTTGCCAACAGCCAATGCTATGCCATGCCAACGCTATCTTGCAACTTTTAATAAAATCTCTGGATCATTCTTATAACTTAAGTAATATATAATAACTTATTTTAACATGGGCTGAGCTCACAGTAAATCGTCTGTTAAAAATGCTTTAAGTGAGGTTAATTCTTACTAAGGTGTTTCTGTTGTATATTTATTCTTCATTATCTTCTTAAGATCTGAATTATCGCTTGACAAAATATTTAATACACGAAGTTTTTTTCATCATTCAATATTTCAATTTCTAGTAGCACTATTTTTTACGTATTTTCGTAATCGACAGATAATAAACTTACAGATGAAATAATGTTCAATAAATCTGATTCTTAAATATGTATTTACTTACTTAGATCTGATATATTTTAATTAACTGTCTTTCGTGAGTTGAGCTACTTGAATAAGACTTGATTGATTTTTTTTCTTGACTTCGGGACTTTAATCAGTAGAGGATAAAATATGTGTTTTCAGTCACAGTAGTGTTTTATTTTTTAACTATTTGAGCACCATGTCTTGTTAGTACGTAATAGAAACTCATAAAAAATGAAATGTGCTTAAAACAAGTCATCTGTTTTTAAATAATAGTAGTGGCAAGACGAGCTTCGTGGAAATTATGTCTGTATGAATCATGAAGTCATGAGACCTCAGTCTAAAGTCACCGATATTGACTTACCGCTCCTAGAACTTCGTGTCAACATTGAGTGTTTATCGGGTTCAATCATACATTTAGACTACCACGAATCGCTGGTCTTAAAACAAGAGCAAACCAAGGTTCTCGCACAGGAACACAGAAATATGAAGCTCTCTAACTTAAGATCCTATTTTATATTAATTATTCATGAAATAAATACATTATATGTAAATTACACAGTACTTTATAGCGCAGTTCGTATCCACTCTGTATGTATAAATTCTTAAAGGAAAAATGCTCTTACAAAAAATCAAAGATTTTTAAATATTCTGTATTTTTCTTTGTATGTTCGACCATAGTCTCTTGTTTAATAATACATTTTAAGTACCTCTGTAAGTAGTAGATTTTAATAGTATTGGACTTAAGAGCAGAAACAAACGTATTAATTTTTTTATACACTTACATAAGAATAATAGAAAGAAGCTTTCATTTTATCTTTCAACGAAGTTTAACAAAAATAATTTAATAACTATTTATCAATTAAACATTAATAACGTAAAAGATATTCCCCTCCTAATTGCTTTCTTTCTCTCAATTCATTAGTTTTGTACCGTAACTTAAAGGCTCTCATAATTACAAAAAAAAACGAAATTTTCAATAACAGTCAAGAAGAAATAGAAGTAGTTGTGGCAAGCAGCTTGAATACAAATAGTTGGTAATTAAAATGAATAATTACATTTCAACTCATTTGTTCTCGAATGGAAATTAGTTAGCGGTTGAAGCGTTCTCTCCAATAATAATGTTTGTCAGAGAGCTAATTGCTATTTAGAGTTGAGCGTTGTAGCGCATACTGGTGAATATAGCTTTCATGCTATACAACAGTAAAGGTAAGATAACACAACTGAAAGAACATTTTAGACAGGTCTAGATTAGACACAACATTACATGGGTATGTTAAAATCTTCGTTTTTATAAATGGAAACATTTTTATGAATGCATCCATCACCATCCTAGATTTTAGGACCCTCAAAAAAGGAGTGTATTGTATTTAGGATATGGATGTATGTAAGACTTTTATTGCAGCTTTTTTTTTATGCGATAGGGCAAACGAGCAGACGGGTCACCTAATGGTAAGTGACTACCGCCGCCCATGGACACCCGCAGCTCAAGTTCACAAGTGCGTTGCCGGCCTTTTAGGTAGGAGTACGCTCTTTTCTTGAAGGTTTGAAGGTCGTATCGGTTCGGAAATACGGCAGGCGACAATTTGTTCCATAAGCTGGTTGTGCGAGGCAAAATGCTTCTGGAGAAGGGCACAGTGATGGAGTGCCAATCGTCCAGGTGATGGGGGTGGATATTTTGTCGCGTAGGATGATGGTGGAAACCTGCAGCCGGTACAAGTCCGAACAATTCCTCTGAACACTCCCCATCATGCTTTACTTCTAACTGCGTAAAAAGTTCTGCATCATGCATGTATGGGGTGCCGTTATAAACTCTACATCATCCCGAGTGATGCTGGCTGTCTCTTTCTTGAAAAGAAAATGAATATGGAAGCTGCATGGTATATAATTACTTTTTGAAAGGACAGTGTTTTTTTTATTTACTAACCTCTTGTAAACATGTAGGAAAATATTAACTAAGATGTATAAGCCTGAACGCTTCGGTAACTCATCCACACATTTTGACTAGAATAAGTGATTACTCGAAACCAGTTACTGCCTTAGGTTTCATGACCCAGGTTATCTAGATTGGCATGAACACTTTTTAAACGGAATCACGTCTTAGTGTTTATAAAATTTCATCATTAAATGAATATGTAAACTATAAAGCCATAGTCAAGTACTGTATATAACAACTTTGTACAGTGTTCAGGGGCCTACAACGGATAAACGTCGCAATAAGTCCGCTAATCCGCACACCTTTATTAAAAGTACTTACGCTTTATCCGCGTGAAATATAAGTAATAAAGCTACCTATAGGGCCCAAGACTTACTGTTTTACCTCGACGAGTTATAAATACAATAGTGTAAATCATAACTTATTTTATAGATCACTAATATATGATATATTTATACTTTTTATAATATATAATATACTTTTTATATTGATTATAGTTAGCGGTTGAAGCGTTCTCTCCAATAATAATGTTTGTCAGAGAGCTAATTGCTATTTAGAGTTGAGCGTTGTAGCGCATACTGGTGAATATAGCTTTCATGCTATACAACAGTAAAGGTAAGATAACACAACTGAAAGAACATTTTAGACAGGTCTAGATTAGACACAACATTACATGGGTATGTTAAAATCTTCGTTTTTATAAATGGAAACATTTTTATGAATGCATCCATCACCATCCTAGATTTTAGGACCCTCAAAAAAGGAGTGTATTGTATTTAGGATATGGATGTATGTAAGACTTTTATTGCAGCTTTTTTTTTATGCGATAGGGCAAACGAGCAGACGGGTCACCTAATGGTAAGTGACTACCGCCGCCCATGGACACCCGCAGCTCAAGTTCACAAGTGCGTTGCCGGCCTTTTAGGTAGGAGTACGCTCTTTTCTTGAAGGTTTGAAGGTCGTATCGGTTCGGAAATACGGCAGGCGACAATTTGTTCCATAAGCTGGTTGTGCGAGGCAAAATGCTTCTGGAGAAGGGCACAGTGATGGAGTGCCAATCGTCCAGGTGATGGGGGTGGATATTTTGTCGCGTAGGATGATGGTGGAAACCTGCAGCCGGTACAAGTCCGAACAATTCCTCTGAACACTCCCCATCATGCTTTACTTCTAACTGCGTAAAAAGTTCTGCATCATGCATGTATGGGGTGCCGTTATAAACTCTACATCATCCCGAGTGATGCTGGCTGTCTCTTTCTTGAAAAGAAAATGAATATGGAAGCTGCATGGTATATAATTACTTTTTGAAAGGACAGTGTTTTTTTTATTTACTAACCTCTTGTAAACATGTAGGAAAATATTAACTAAGATGTATAAGCCTGAACGCTTCGGTAACTCATCCACACATTTTGACTAGAATAAGTGATTACTCGAAACCAGTTACTGCCTTAGGTTTCATGACCCAGGTTATCTAGATTGGCATGAACACTTTTTAAACGGAATCACGTCTTAGTGTTTATAAAATTTCATCATTAAATGAATATGTAAACTATAAAGCCATAGTCAAGTACTGTATATAACAACTTTGTACAGTGTTCAGGGGCCTACAACGGATAAACGTCGCAATAAGTCCGCTAATCCGCACACCTTTATTAAAAGTACTTACGCTTTATCCGCGTGAAATATAAGTAATAAAGCTACCTATAGGGCCCAAGACTTACTGTTTTACCTCGACGAGTTATAAATACAATAGTGTAAATCATAACTTATTTTATAGATCACTAATATATGATATATTTATACTTTTTATAATATATAATATACTTTTTATATTGATTATAAATTATATTCCCAGGTCAAAAGTCATATTCCTAGAGACAATAGTCGTTGTTTTGAAATATATTATAAACTAAAGAAGTATTATCTCACTTTTGCCTGTATATAAGTACATATCACATAACAAACAGCCGAATAAAGACGTCTAAGGGATTTGACTATCATCTCTCAAACAGTATTTAGTGTCCAGTTGGGACTAATTAATGTTGGTAGTGTGGGCGTGAAAAGTATGAACAAACACAGAAGAGAGAAATGAAAGATGAAATGCTAAGTAACGGTTTAAGATTATTTTTACTCACACGGTGACTGAATACGTTATTTAGTTGAGTAAAACCACGTAATATCTTTTGAAAGCTTTTATTGAATTTGTTAGTAAGTAAATGTAAGTAAGTTAGTGCGAAAAGAAGACCTACTATTTTCCTACCTGTGGTCAGGGGTCTAGTCATTCCTAGAACGGTATATGTATGTATGTATGTACAATACAATATATACATACATACACACAAATACAAACATATAAAAATAAAACACATATAATTCATTTTTGTTGTGATGGTAGAGCATTCCAAAAGAGGACCGATTGAATTAGGAAGAAAGAATGAACACACGCGGATGTATGAAATGGCATAACAGGGGGAAACTGTTTGTAGATCAAGGAATAAGTAGGAGAAGTAGGTGAGTTGAGAATAGTTGAGATGTTGAAAAAGGGGGAGTGTGGGCGCGCAGCTGACGGCGCTGACGAATGGGGAGCCAATTGAACTCGTTACGAAAGGAGGAAACTTGGTCAAATTTATGAAGATTAAAAATGAATTGAACAATGTACAAGATTATATTTGCAAAAGTTACTTTCCTTTCACCGTGATAAATAAACATTATTATTTTTTTGTTTATTTGTAAGAAGAAATTCGTGTGTTAGTGCTAGTACCCACCCATATCAACAGTTTGAAGACTTAGTTTAACTAGATAATTAAATAAAAAAACTCTCGTGGCAAGCGAATAAATGGTTATTACTACTACATAAATATACCTAACGATAACTAGCTAAAGCAGTCGACGATGATGTGAAGTCACATTGTAACGTGGTCGAGTGTGGCCGCCTTGTTGTCGGCCAGGAATACTAATTATTGGAGATAGATTAGAACACTATGTCACAAAATTTCACAGATTTTAATTAAACAGCTATTATAGATTGATACTACAGATATTGGAGTTAAAGGAGGAGACAGTTAGGCCCAGGGAAGGGCTTCGAGAGGCTTCGATTGCAGACCGCTCGGTCGTATGGTCGTAAGGGTTTTAGGGATACCCCATCCATCCAAATCTGTTCAGACAATTAGAAGCTATGGTGGAATGAAGGAATTAGGGTAAATTCATACATACATTTGTGAACCCCCATAATATTATGGTACTCAATTATTCGTCATGTAATAAGTAGGAAGTAACAAGCACTTATGGAGAAAATCGACCGGAAAGCACAGCGTATTCTGCGTAGGATGTCTATCAACAAGGTGAACTGACGACCTCATTAAGATCGCAGGTGCGAAAGTGGCTGCAGCCATTGAGTAAGGCATATGTCAAGCAGCTAATTTTAACGAATGTAGGTATTTTTTTTACCGACTAATATCGGAGAAGTTTCTCAAGTTAGGCCTAGCCTGCCTTAGAGAAGAAATAGTCACTTCAATGTGCTCTCTCTACTTTTACTTTTAAAGATGCCGGCCAACTTTGCAAACCATATTTTTAATTAAATTTAAATTCGAGGGATAAAAAGTCCTGAAAATACGATTTAAATGAGATTCAACTGACTACAAAATGTTGAAAGTTTCATAAAAATAAGTTAAGAAGTTTTGTGGCTATTCTCGTCTTTTGCCTACAAAATTAATAACGTATTCTAAAATATTCACAAATTAGAACAGCCAAATAAACTTTTAGACTGTTTTTTAGATTTTTAAAAATATATTTAAAAGATCTAGACTAACCTTTTCTTATTTGATATTTTATACATCGACTGTAGCACGAGTTTCGGTTTGGGTTACGCAATGTAATGAGTAGGAGCAACAGCGAGCAATGTTTCGTAAGGTACACAAGAGTAGAAATTGTAGTATATATTCGTACCTATATATATTGAACTATACAAATAAGGCAACTACAACTTTATAAGGCGCAGGCGCGGCCGCACATGGAATACTCTTCTAATCTCCACCTTCCACTCTTCAGGTGCACCCCACTACCAGCTTCTCCCTCTTGACCGCACTCAACGGAGAGCGACTTGCATCATCAATTAATATATTCTGATATTTCTGATCGGCTTGACGCTTTGGCGTTGCGTAGAGATGTAGCTTCACTCTGCATTCTTTATTGCTTATATCATGGGGAGTGTTCAGAAGAATTTTTCGGACTTATAATAGCCACAGTTTCCGCCATCGTCCGACGTGACTAAATTTCCATCCCCATCACCTGGATGATTGACTCCCAACCACTGTGCGCTTCTCCAGTTGCTTTTTGCCTTGCACAATCAGCCTGTCGAAAAAAATTGTCGCTTGCGGTATTTCCGGAGCGACACGACTTTCAAACCTTCAAGAAATGAACGTACTCCTACCTAAAAGGCTGGCAACGCACTTGTAACTCTTGAGTTGGTAAGTACGGTAGGTAACGGTAAGTAACTACCACCACCCATAGACATGGGTGGCGGTAGTCACTTACAGTCAGGTGACCCGTCTGCTCGTTTGCAACCTATCCCTTAAAAAATAACTAAACGTACTAGAGATCACCTGGTAGGCAGATACCGACTGTTATAATTGTTTTGTTTTATTGCCTTGTATACTTTGCACTGTAGTTGTAGGACTTTTCAACCCATGACAGGTACGACATTTATGTTGTTGGTAATAAGATTTACTTTTCAGTGGGTTTCAAAATTTAGCTTTCTGATCTTCTATAAATATAATAAGTGTTCCTCCGTTGCTGACTTTTTTCTTATAATGCTTACATTGATTCTCTTCGCATTTCAATATATAGAAATATCAAGCAAAAAGACTAAAATATTTCGGAATAAAAAAAAACTTCACATGAGTTCTGTCATAGTTTTCGTGAAGCGAGTATTAAAATGGTTAAAGTTATAACAAGATAAAGTTGTGAGACTTTTGAATAAACTGCGGAGTAATTATTTGTTGGAATAAAATAACGAACATCCAAAACCTTCGTTTAATGTTATACAAGGAAGAGTTCATTGACATACAAACATTTAAGTTCAAAATAATTTAACAACCCAACATTTGAATAAGGATAACTTTCCACAAATTCACCCCAACAAAAAGCAATCGTTGTGGGTCGGTAGAATTTTGCTATTATTAACTTACCTTATTTGTTTGGCATAATTAGTAGTACCAATAGAGAACTTATAGCCTCAGGTATTATAGAGATTACGTTAAACCTACATAAATACTACTATAATAAGTGTAATTTGGACTATCTTAACTTATACGTAAAAGTAAGTTAGTTTGTTTGCTGTGCCTTAACACCATAACTACTTAGCAGATTATCATCAAATTTTACATACACTTCATATAGGGACAAAGAAAAGGGGATGGGTATCCTCCAAAAATAATGTATAAACTTTTCTAAAGTAGCTACGGGCAAAAGCTACTAGCAAGTAACGAAGTTCATTCGTCTTATTGTATACGTAATAGGAGCCAAGCCCACTGCCGTCACTAAAACACATAGGACTGTACACATACTGTCTGATAGATAAGAGTCCGGCCCCTGAGTCGCTTTTAACGACAACCACGGGAAGAGATAGGGAGGCTCCATTCTACTCCACTGAGGACCATACGGCAACGCTTTATAATGTGTGTGTGTGTGTGTGATTGGGAGTCATAAAAAATATATTTATTTTTAATTTTTCATGAAATAAATGTTTTTCCTGTTGTTTATACACATTTGTAAACAACAAAATATGCACTTTCTTGTCATTTTCAAAGATTTTTTATGCATATATGGTATTAAATACCTACGTATAGTTTAATTAATGTAAGTCCAATCTCTTAGGAAACATTAGCTTTCTGGGTAACTTTGAAGGATCAATTGTCAGTTTCAAAATAATGTTTCCCTATTAAAAATCAGGCAATTTCCTATAAATGTCAGTGATTTACGACATTCAAGAGGTCAACAATACAATCCTTAAATACAACCACGCCTTTCTGAAACCACTTGTTATATACCACCGCATAACATGTTATACGTTATTTTTACATATTTCCAAGCGCAATAATCTACGAAAGAATTTCTAAGGCAGACTAAAATTCAAGGAATAATAAATCAACCTTTTTGGAACGAAGTTCCTTATGGGGCGTTGCGGAGGGGTACTCTAGACGGCAAAAAACGTTCGTACCGTTAAACAAAATAAAAGCGTAAGATTTTTTTATTTATTGATAACACTGCCATATTATGAACTGCAAAGAATTTTAGGGATATTTGGTTTAATAAAAATATGGTGTAACACTGCCATCTAGTAAAAGTATTACAAAACACCTGAAACTTGAACCTTTCCTTATAATAACGAACTTCGTTCCTATCTAGTGTCCCACGACCCCACACGGTTTTTAATTTTTAAAGACAAGTGTTGACAACTTTACAAACATTAAATCAACGGACAGAAAGAACGCCAGGACTCGGGACAACTATTTGTAGACCTCCGGTTCAGCAGTCAGGTTCACTAACCACTAGACCAACACACCCATCCAAACTATTGTCTTAAAGTACACGATTTATTGAATGACTGTAATTATGGATTCCGTTACAAACGTATGATTCCGTCCAACGAGAGAATTTGGCAATGATAAAAAAATGAGAAAAAGCTTTTATATAAAAAAGTAAGAACTAACTTTTATAAACCATGTTGTGTTTTTATTTCTATAACTAACACTACTATAAAGTTTAAACTATTAGAATTCACAACACCAATAGCTCCAATCACGCGTTGTATATTAAAATTAAAGCTAGCTCAAATGCAAGTCTGAAGAGTATGGTTAATAACTACCTACGTCATTATACTGCAATCTTTTATGACCAGGACAAGCATAGGACCCACCTTACACTAGGCCAACGATTAATAGAAAATGCGTTTCAATATGTCAAGTCTAATAAAAAACTTCACCACCCAATATTTTCATTGAAGATGGTAAAGGCACCTCGATGATTGATGATCGATTGTCAACTGTTACATTTGTAGCTTGTGTTGATATATTGTACATATACACATTGTATCCCACACTTCGCAGGTCGTCACGTCTTTTTACGATGCCGCGTGACTTCGCAATATGAACTGACCCTTATATTTAGGCCAACAGGCCACCGCCGCGTTCCAGTTTACTGGAGAAATATCAAAACGCCAATATGGCACGACTTTGTACGAATAATTTTAATAACACCTTTCGTTTATTGATATGAACTGGTATATCATTTTTGATGTAGTTTAGTGATATACTGTTGATCTATCTGTATATTTGCAAATGTATTTGTTAAGATTTTAGCGAAGCATTTCATTGCTAAGATACGGAAAACAATAAAACCTCAACAATACCGTAAAGATTCACGGCTTTACCCTCGTAAAATTTACATGGTTACATTTAAGCTTCATGATTAACAAACACGATATTCATAGAGATACAGATCATGAAGATAATAAGGACGCATTGATTTGTCTAGTTAATATTTACCTATTCAATATTCAACTACTTATTCAATAGATTCAGCAAATGAATATTGTCTTTAATTCAATAGACTCAGCGAATATAATCTTTTTTGTTTTTACAAAACAATTAAATTCAAGTGATTTGGAACTTCTTTGCTTATAATTAAAGTTCTTAAATAATGCAAAACAACTATTTGTAAGTATAACCCAAGGTTTTTTTTTTATTTATAACAAACACAACAATTTGTTAACGCATTTCACGGTTAGTCACACATCGTCTGTCAAAATCTGACATTATCGTAATGATGCACATTTATGATGAAAAGTGTGCGCAAAATGGCGGAGTGCATTTAATAAAGCTCAGATTAAATTCGAAAATCACTGGATGCGTCGGGTTCGTAAGCTTTGTCCGGGATTCATATTCATATTCTTTATTGTACACATAGAGTAGAGAAATAAATAAATTATACATAAGAAGGAAAATAGTAGATACAAAGGCGAGCTTAACTTGTTGAGTTTTCTTCCAGCAAACCTTGGGAGTGAAGAGAGGATAGTAATGAAGAATCAAAGTGTGTACATAGTAGCACGTAATAAACATATATATATATATATATATATATATATATATATATATAAACATAGACCAAATACCTAAGATTTGATCAGACATTTAAATTTAGTACAAATTTTATGGTTGTGCTTGAAAGATATGTAACTGATGTAGGGATTCTGGTTACAAAATTATTTCAATCTTGTACCAACCCTTCGAAGGCTGTTTAAATTGTAGCATTTTTATTATTACAGCTTTAAGGTTATCTCTTCTCAAAAAAGAGCCACTTACTTAAATAGAAATCGGCACTAAAGGTAAATTTCGAAAACCTTACTAATAAAACAAAATCTGTTCATACGTATCTCATAGCACCTATAAAGAAAACACACAGACATTCATATTCCCAATGGAGTCGTTAAATCCGTCCAAGGGGAATGGTATATAATATACATATATATAATATGTATATAATATAATACATATATCACTTCAACGATCAGACCCCTGAAGGGTCGTTTATTATAAGCACCCAAAGAAAGAAACCAACAATGACAGTACATTTACTATTTACGTGTACATTTAGCGAACTACCATAGATTTAAAAACATAGACTACCATAGAGGTTCGTCCAAAATGCAGTCAATTTGTGTTCGTAGGAACGTGAGGCTATTGCCCCAAAGTATTAACTCAGTAGTGGTTCTGATCGGATTATATGATCTCCAAAAGCAAGAAATGCAGTTGCATTTAAGACTTTACTGAAACCCATTTGTAAATCGTTTCAGTGTTTGCTACGCTAGGTTAAAAGGTGTACCAGTGATTTATTGTAATAATCTCAATTCAATAACATTTTACTAACAAAAAGCTTATATATTACAAGTTAAGTAGTATTATATTTGTAGTATACATGTATTTGTATTTTTTTTTTCAAAACTAGTCTACCCCTCTCTTTTTGTGTGGAAACCCCCACGGGTCGTCACCTCACCAGGGCCGGTAAGGTGGTATGTCGGACTCGAACCGACTAAAACCACACATCATCGTGTCATGTGGCCGAGGTCTCTTATACCCTAGAAAGGAAATCCCTGTGACCCCGGCAGACTTGGTCGCAAGACCCCACCATGGTATTACACATACTTAGAGAAGCGCGCGCGGAGCACTTTGCGCCTCCGTCTCAGGCCTGATTTTGCTAGGTCAACAGAAAACTAGTCTACCCCTAAGGCAAAAGGTATTTTATCTATCCCTTGTTAATTTTTTCTAGATGAATCCTAATCCTGTTTCCTTTTCGCTATTCAAAAATTTTTAATGGCCTATTCAGTAGTCAATTCAGAGTAGAGAGAGCAATAGAAAATCATAAATGAATAGAAAACTTGAAACGTAACACACAGACACAGAAAGTTTTGCATTACTAATATTAAATAATTTTAAAACAAATTAATTTTCATGAGATACAATTAACTTTAATTACGTACTTATTTAATAATTTTATACAGTAAGTACCATAATTAGAACTATGTATATGTAAATATTTTGTAAATTAATTATATTCCTTAAACAGTTACAGTTCACTGACTTTTAATTACATATAAAGAAAAATGAAATGAATGAGTAAATTGTGTAATGTTCTGTAAAATATGGGCTTCCTTAAATTCCATCACGCATGAATAAACAGAACTTCTAACGTTTCATTTGATAACAACGACATACGATATTCTTTACATTTGATAGGGCTTTCAAGTATTATTTCTAATATTCATAATATTCATGATTCAGAATGAGAAAATTTCCAATAAATTACACAAACTCTCGAGTATCGGAAGTATGTACATAAATTAACTTGAAATCGGCATTCTTAATTTGTCAGTTGTATTATTTCAAAACAATTTAATACGACTGACTGCCCTTCGAATTAAGGATATACTGTTTAAAGGATTTTTTTTATGGGATAGAGGGTACACGATTAGTCAGATGACATAATGGTAAGTGACAACCGGGGCCTCAGGCAACCTCTCACTCAGTGAAGCATAATACAAAAAACATTTTTTGTAACTGGTATACCCAGATGGCTTTTTAAATAAAATTGTGATTATACTTTCATATAGCCTTACCGTGCTCGTGGCTATCATTTAATTTTGTACATAACCCAAATTTCCCGATAGTTGGCACAGCTACAAGCGCCATGTTCTTTGGCCATGTATGACATATCACAATAAATGGGTAAATGACAGTGTCAGTAACCACGCTCAGATAAAAACTTATTGATATGTAGCGTAGCACGTTTCAGGTGTAGAAAATCACTGGTAGTTACAATCATTAAGAAGAACGCGAATGGGGGGAAAACAGCCGATTCCTATTTACGAAAATATGAAAATATGTACATCTCAAGAGGAGCATTTTAAAATTCACAGTTTTGGGCCAACTAGTTGCAAGGTTTTGCCAGTTTCAAGAGTGACCACTCTACGACGGTTATTTTGGAGTATGTCTCAAGTACCACATTAAAAAAAAAATAACCAAAATGTGGTAACCCTGTTTTCCATCAAATTACCTCAGTTAGGTTATGTTTATTAATGAAAATACTATACGTGGGACACTCAGAAAGTTTGTTTTTTTTTATTAAAGCTTTTCAAAATACTCTGCCTCTATACAAAGTTTCATGCGTCTAAACCAATTTTCGAAACACTTTTTCCAGACCGCCGCAGACACCTCGTTTACAGCCTGCTCGAACGGTGACAGCGCTTCTTCCGGCGACGAAAATTGTATCTCTTTAAGCTGATTTTAAATTTTCATCAATTAATAAAAAGAATTCACACGGTGCTAGGTCAGGGCTGTAAGGACCTAGAAGAGTGACCAGCGTGCTGTCCAAGAAGTCCCTCGTTTTGAGCGCGGTGTGTGCGGGCGCGTTGTCGTGGTGGAGCAGTAGCCCGCGGAGCCCTGTGTTTGGTCGTTTGTTGCTCACAACAGAGAAAACTTCTGCCAAGCATTTGGTAGAATACCATTCGGCGTTGATGCTTCTTTGGCCCCGGAAAGGGTTTGACACCAAGTAGCCAGTCAAATTGAAAAAGCTTGCGTTCAAAGTCTTCCCCCGGCTTCTAGATCGCTTCACTTTGGTAGGCGTTGATTCGTTTTGAAACACCCAAACCGTCGGCTGGCGTTTCGTTTCTGAATCGTTTTGATAAATCCAGGACTCATAATCTGAAATGATGTCGTAAACACGCCGAGACAAGCCTGCTTCAAATTTGTTTATCATATCACGGCACCATTCCACTCGGGCCTGCTTCTGAGCGGTGAGGTGGTACGGCACCCAGCGTGAAACTAACTATCCTCCTTAGGCGAAGATTCACGTGTAGAATCTCGTGAAGGCTTCCCGATCCAATCTACAGTATGTATTGAATCTACTGATACGTAATTCGCCTATTGTCTTAGATTACGTTTTTCACTGCTAGCACCTTTTCCTCCGTAACAGCCATCAAAGGGCGACCACTTCTTTCTTCATCCCCAAATTTAGTCGATCACGTTTGAATTCGTTATACCAACGATATACAGTTGCCTTGGAAGGGCCTTCATCCATGAATGCAATTTGAAGCCTATCGTATGATTCGTTCGGTTTCAGGCGACACTTGAAATCGTAAAAAATCATAGCGCGCAAATGTTTCCGGAGACACGATAATTTAATTAGCTCGTAAGAAATGTGAAGGGAAATTTTGAAATTGGAACGTACCTATTTTTACTTATAAATAATCATTATTTTTACAATAGTTTATAACTGGCCAGTCTCTCATACAAAAAAAAACTTTTTTTCGCAATACGTTCTGAGTATATAATATTTTATACACACACAACACATATTTGCCACAACATAACATATTGATGTTTCAGAGTTGAAGAACATGTAGGTTGTAGTCGTATACTCACTCAAGATATAAAGACTACACCTAAACGACTACAACCTACATGTTCTTCAACTTTGAAACATCAATATGTTATGTTGTGGCAAAAATCTTGAGAAACTTCACAGAGTTTTAAACAGTTTACACGGACGATATGAATTTTTCGATCGCAATTGAGAAAGTTTTCGCACAATGTTGAGTAACCAAATGCGGAGCCATTAATTTAAGCTTACCTTTGGTATCTTCTTTAATCTGTGTGTAGCTTGTTTTCTTTCACAATAAGAAGTCTTATAATTGAAAAAAGTTTGTTATGCCTATTGATTGTTATACTGGTTTAAAGTATTGCTTATAACCACGATCTTTACACAATACATTATTATAAATCAGACGTAAACTAAAGTTTTTAAATTAGTAAGACTTTTTAAGGCCTTTTATCGGATGATGTGTTGTTTATCCTTCTACTGTCATCATACAATATATCACTTTAACCCTACCTATTCTTGCTAAGAATAAGTAACATTTTTCTTTTTTCTTTTAGGTACTTAATTTTTTTTATTATTTTGTTTCTCTTTGTTATCACACACATAAAGCTTGGCAAATTGAGTTTGAGAACTAACGCGCCGTCGTGCTCTATATTCTATGACTCGTACATATCTGTTGTAGACAGTTACAGTTTATATAAAGGTGTGATCATATTTTAGAATCGTATGGTAGATATCGTTAACCTCGTTTTACAGAGTGGAAATAAATATTGGTCCCTGAAGGGATATCATTTTAAATCATTAAGATTTTTTTACTTGAAGGATACATTCCTTTTTTTAAGAAACAAAACTGAATTAATAGTTTCTTAAATTCACTTACCTCACCCGGGAACTGAACAGTTTAATAATTAAAAAAATAAACTTCGCTAATATTCTACTAATCGAAAAGAACAATATTCAGGATAAAATCTCTCTAATAAACATAATAAACATTTTATCTTAGAAATAAAAAAGATCATAAAATCTAACATTAATTTTATTTATCATCAATTCTAAAAGACACGTGAACATTAAACAAAAGTATTACCTAGCAAGATACTTGAACTATTTAAAATTACGATTTTGTTACACTTTAATAATAATTAAACTGATACTTAACTTATTCGAATCGAGAACAATCGTTTCGGATACACAAATTTTGTTTTTTTTTTTTTTTAAAATTCACTTCGTATAGCCTTCTGTAAAGTGTTGTGGTGAATGCTCCTAATAACATTTTCTGCCTTAATCCTTAGCAGTTCTACAGTCTCATAAAACTTTTTGAAAATGTAATTTTTTACATTTGAAGTTTATACTTCATAGAATGTCTTTGGATGTTAAAGTTATTAGGAATTACGCGTATTTTACTGTTGAAAGTGAACAGTAATAAGAAATAATCTAGTCTAGATAATATTAATTAAAACCCTTGTGTACTAAATATTGTATGTGTGAATATAAATTCTATTTTTAACATTGACTGTATCGACTAGTGAAATAAAATAACAAGTGTTTATTTTGTTTTTTATTTATAGCTGATTCGATTACTAGTTTAAGTGAGCTTTTTGAGAAATCTATGAATGCAAATTTGTTTCTATTAAAACATTAAGGAATTCTTTTAAGTAAAATAATCTATCTTGAGAATTTAAAGGGGTTTTCCTTTAGGGCCCATAGTTGTTTTATCTACATGTATAGTCAAAAATGCTAACAATAAAAATCTTAAAGCATTAAAAAAATATATGTCGTTCATAAATGGCGAAGTACGAATAAAATTATAATGAGATCTTGTTTTGCAGTTGTCGGCATCTGGTGACCCCGGTGCGTTGGACGCAGTCGCGAGACGCTACCGACTCGAGAACGGCAACTCTCTGGGGGAAAAGGACGAGGTAAGACTCTCATCAATATTTTATACAAACATGCTTCAGATTTGGGGCTTGTGGTTTTAATTATTCGCCTTTGTCTCTGCAAAGTGCTACTTTAAGGTCTTCTATAAAGGTTCCTCAAAATTAAACGTATTTGAATAATATTTAGGATCTCCTTATAAAATGAGGCAATAATTAAAGTTGCGGTAAAGAAACGTTGCTTCCAGTGTTGGTTGATATTCATTATAGTTTGCCTTAACCCCTGATATTCAATACGTTGAATACTGTATTTTTATTGATTCACGAAATATTTCAGATTTATATATGGAGCAGGCGGGGGGACAAATATAGCTAAAAAGCTGTTAGATTATAAGATCGATACGTATTCTTGAGAATAAATAAAAAAAACGGGACGCAACGGTAGAGGACTCGAACACCGGTTCAGTACTCTTCCCTTCTTTTTCCGCCGCCTCCTTAACGAGCATCACCTCAGTATAGTCTACCCGCTGCTGTACCCACGCAGGGTACTCTACTGGAGTGTAAAATGCGGTATCCTCACGGCAGCCTTCACAGTAACGGCACACAGACGTTTGCTCCCGGTTTATTCGACACAGGTACTTGCCGAAGCAGCCTAGTCCGGTAAGAACCTGCGTCATCCGGTAGGGGAGGCTACCATGCCAATCCTCTATAACGGGTCTTACTGCAATATACCCCTGCCTGCCCCTTCGGGGATACAGGCAAGAGGTATGTATGTATGTATAAACGGAAATGAACATTCACAAAGCCTACATCGCCATACATTATGCCCAATTCCCAGAAGCCCAAAAAGCTCTATTTAACATGCAGCACGCTTGATTACACTTCATAAATTGTCAAAGGGATAATATAGTGACTGATATGATAGATGTTCATATTTTATAAATACCTTTAATATAAAATGTATTATTTTGATATAGTCATGATAAGCGTAACACACAAAAACAAATAAGGTAATAAGGGTTTAATTAAAAATAGGAGAACGAGGGTTTAATTACAAACCATTCCAAAAAATTTAAATGCTCTTCACTTCACGGAAGTAAAGGACTTTTTTTGCTAGAGTTCTAAATTAATTTATAAGATTTCACATAATACATTAGGATTTCTGTGTTTGAATTAATCTGAAAGTGTATACAAACTTTAACGATTTTAAAACATATTTTTAGAGTTATATTTTAAGTTGTATAAAAACAAATTCATATACAAAAACCTTACTTAACTTTTTTATGGGCGTGTATGAAATTGGCTATTACTGTTTCAACACACTATTTATACGTACCGCCTGCCGAAATAACAAGTTTTTTTTTGTATATATTAGCCTACCATAGTGACTCCACTTTGCCTGATGGAAAGCAATAAGTGGAGTCAAAAAGTGGTGATTGCCGTCCTCATTGCATGTCTAGTCAATGCAGAATTCCTGGTGAGATGCTTTTAAAGTAAACATTTAGTTGCAAAATACTGAGAATGTGATAACAACTACCCGTTCCTTATATTATGAAATGATATATCTATCTAAAGACCAATTAATTCTAGCCATGGCATGTTGAGATTGAGTAGGGTATCCATCACACATGTGAATACACGTTCTCATATTGATACATTCTCTGTAACAAGTGGACATGTGTATCGCGAAAAAACATGATTAATCTTCGTGTCTAGGTCTACGGCTATTCGAAACTCCTAAGTTCTAATATGCTCTCATAGTAGTCAAAATTATGCACTTACGTATGCCGAGGGACTTTGTCACAATAACAACCGATTCTCATAATTGGAGAATAAAGCAATTCTGCAGGTTGAATGGTAATTTCACAAAGTTACTTATTTAAATTTAAGAATAAAAGTTCTTGGCGATTAAACGCAGTTGGATCAAATGACTTATTTTATGACAAGAAGCGGCTGCTGAAGATTACACAAATACGATTTTGTTTTTATAGACTTCTATCAAACTTTTCTTATTTTTCTCTCCCGTCATAAACGAACTAATAAACTGTAATTTACTTCGGAGATCTAAAAATATGTTAAGATAAGACAATATGTTTGCCATCTGCCAATTAGGAATTACCACGAAATGCTTGAGGATACATGCGTATGTAAAGTAGAATTCCAAGTATTCCAAATATCCCTGTCCCATTTTGTTTCCAATTTTTCTAAAATTTTGCAGGACAAAGAATTCTCCTCACATATTATTTTGAAGTAGTAAAACAGATGTACAAGCAATTATTCTGTCTACACTTTTTACAAAATAAATAATATACACCCAAAAACTGCAGGAATCATAATGCAGGATGTGAAAAGTGACTGCTTGTTCGAACCCTACCCAGTATAATACCGTTGTGAACCCACCCCCAAAACAAGCATGTAACTTAGCTTGGTGGGTTAATAAGAAAACCAGCAATATGTGACGCAAGTATTCTTTTAATAAAGAAAAAATTGAAAAGGTCATTTTGACACATATGTATATCCTATAATGAATATCTGAAATACCATCTGTATACGATGTGCATATGTTCAGTTATTGTAGTAAGCTTGCAATACCTTCTGTAGTTATACTATTTAGTAATTCGATCAATATATGATTAAATTACTAATGAGTAGATATTGCGTACCGTAATACGGAACTTCACATGCCTACTGGGAAAAGGGAAAAGGGAGGCATACATGTGTAAATATACATCATTGTTTTATTTTTATTTGTGCAAGAAGTGTTATCATTTTACAGTATATGTACCTATGTAATATGTTTGTATGTCACCCCATAAAGCCTTAAGGGCTTAATGCATTTTGACATGAGGTATCATTAAAATCCCCTTAATAGTGAGCATGATATCTTACCTTAATGTCACTCGCACTATATATAACTCATTACATATATAAGATTCCGATAGTAATTTTGTTATTCAATATTGGATATTATTTTTTGATATATAATTGGGCATATATTCCGTTTTCGAAACTTTTATAAATTGGCTGGAAAATACACAAAATTGGGATGAAACGGTCTGTTAAAAAACCAATTTTGTTGACTACTTCTAGCCACATCTACTCAAAAACCTGTATTCGAAACAACATTCCTAAAAATTGTTTTTCCTCAACTGTTTATATGAAAAGCAAAGATAATAAATTTTAGTTCCTATTATAAAGTTTGGATCATAACTTGTAGTAGTAATAAAACTATTATAAAGTACATAAACATTATTTGATGTTTCTGCAGTTGTTCGGACCACCGAGTGCTCCCGTCCTTGAAAACCCAGAGTTCCAAACAAGATGGTACTTCAAATACTTCCTCGGAAAAAGTAAGTATTTTTTATTCGTAACAGCTTTGTATAGAATCGTTTTTGTATCATTATTATGTCACGTAATTGGGCATCATCAAGTGGGAGGTCCTGTGAAAATTCTTGTTTTTTGTTTAAACAAAATTATTTTATTTTAAAATCAATTCCTCTATTAATAACGACTCCTGTGTCGCGGGGGCTTCACATAAACTTAAAAACTGTCTCAAATGATACCCTGAGTCGGGACAACTTTTGTACATCACACAAATGTTTGTCCTTTATTGGCATCGAACCCACGAGCTCTGATTATCCAGACAGAATCACTAACCTAACTAGACCAACAGGCCAATCAAAAACTTAAACCTTCTCCTCAACATATATATGCTGTGTATAATTTATATCTACTGTCAGTAAGCTTGGGTTAATTAATTCTGAAAATGTTCGAGTGGGTGAATAAAACTTTTTTTTTCTTTGTTGAAGTTCGTTTCAAAATGTCGTAAAACGTCGAATACCAATTTCACACTAGAACAATTACTACTAACAAGATAGAATATCATTAATAATCTTGTATTTCAGTGAATCTGAGTATTTTGTGAATTGAAAATTATTTTAATTAAAATATAAGGTTTACAAAATTCAAGCCAGGGTTGTACCATTCCGATCAAGCAAGCTTATACAAGTTTTTCAGGTTCACATTTGACGTTGCATTTGCAATTAGTGAACCAATTAACACATAAAAATTAAATTGGTTCTAGTCAAGGTTAGTTTTATTTAAATTTCAAGAAACTATTGCACATATAAGATTGATAAAGAATTCAAGTTACGCAATATGTTTGTTATTTGTGAATTCATATATATATATACATATATATATTATTAATAATACTCATCAATAAACTCAAATTTTAAATTTGAAAAAAAAAATATTTTATATTTAACTGTGGAAAATAAGGAATCAAAAAAATACAGATACATCTT
Organism: Tyria jacobaeae; assembly: GCA_947561695.1. NCBI lineage: Eukaryota > Metazoa > Arthropoda > Insecta > Lepidoptera > Erebidae > Tyria > Tyria jacobaeae. The sequence goes on along the minus strand of OX387208.1, from coordinate 7,023,751 downwards.
ATCGTGATTGGTTAATTGAAGTGTTTCTTTTTTTAAATACATATATGTAATTACTTAGTTATATCTTTATATTCGTTAAATTTATCATAAATCGTTTGTAAATATAAAAAAAACATTATTTTTGTTAAATTTGTAAACTAGTTTATATATTAATATTTATCATTTTTATAATACATATTTACTTTTATATATAAAAGTTTCGGTTACAGAATAATACCTTTATCGGTAAGTTTACAAGACTACAAATAAATATTGTCTTTACATCTAAAGAAGCTGTAATATACCTTGTTTTATTTATTGACTGGCTTTTTGGTCTAGAGGTCAGTGACCCTAAGTCAGAGGTCTCAAGTCCGATTTCCACCATGGCTCATGGATAGTGTGATGAACAAGATCATTTCGTTCTGTCTAGGTGTAGTTTATCTATAATATGGGTGTTTAGAAATATATAAGTATTTTTATCAAGTGTCCGAATACCATAGTATAAGCTCTGCGCTTTCCATGTGTGAGATGTCTAAAGTTTACTATTATACTACGTTATATTTTATTATTTGTACACAAAACCTTATAAAAATAATAAATAAAAATTGATGTCAGTTAGTTGCCTGACTGGTCACCGTAAAGTAATTTATAGTAATATAAAATTTCAAAACTAAAACAAGCATCAATAGTTTCAACTTATTAAGACAGGCCGGGCACTTAATATTCCAAAAACCCCATAAACAATTAAAGTCTACATATAAACATAGCTATATATATTTGTACGGAATATTTAATACCCTTACGTTCTCTTTCTCTAGTACAGACAACTAGACAATTAATAGACTAGAGACTGGCAAACAACAAAACAATTGTAATTTCCTTTCCCTCTGTACGAGGAACCCTTGTTTGTTGAATGAAATGGAACACCAAAACCAACATTCCGTTTGTTCCTAACAATGTTGAACTACTTTTCAATTATATTTTACCTTTAAGATAAATTAGGAAGTAAATACTTACAAGCATATACATAAAGAGTACCCGAAGTTTGGTAATCAGATCTCTTTTTCTGGGGTAATTGAACCGTATTAAACTTTCTAAATATTTTACGAGAATTTATTTAATAATAGCCTCTGATATTATTAAGTAAAGCCCGTTGAAGCCCCTAATTTTATGAAATTAAGGTGTTTTCGGTTCTATTTCATATATATACCAATATAAAGGAAATCATATTGAGTTTATTTGTTGTAAATGCATGTATAAAAAGGGATTTGAATCAACATTGAAATAATCGATCACAAGCAGACAGACATGCATATTTCTCCGCGAGTCTCGATTCCCAGCGACTTTAACGCAATTGAGTTCCAACTGTTCCTGTTCTGAAGGGAACTAATTAGTCAAACTTTAGGCAAGCCTATATTAACTGAATTCGTGTTTACAGAATCTGCATACGCAAACTATGTAGGAACAAATGAAAGGGAACACGTAACTGAGGCAGGAGTAAATTTGTGAAGCTCCAAGAACTTGGCTTATGAACAATGCCCAACTTAGAGACACGACAACTCCACAACACGACGACATCTAATTGTTAATTAAGTTGAAATTGTACTCTGATATATTAACATGGCCTTGGGTATAAAACAGGACAAGCAGATAAATAAATTAAATGTTAGAGCAAATGTCGGGCGAAGGGACTCAAATAAAAAAATATCATATGTGAGAGCTTGGGCACAAAACCGGTACACAAACAGTGTTTGCATTGTATTACCAACCGAGTGAGGGTACCGGAGGCCTAACACTCTCATCCCCCCTCCCCCTCACCTTCAAAGGCGGGCAGCGCACTTACGACTTGAGTTGCAGCCGCCCAAGGGTGGCAGTCGTCACTGTCCATCACGTCTCAGGTGACTAAAATGCAACATGATAAGATTTGTTAGCCTTTCGATCCTCAGTTAAAAATTTAATGCTTCCACAGGATCCTCAATTTTCATCAGTCTTTAAAAGTTTAAAGAAGCCGTCGGCAACTTCAAGTTTATAGCAAGCCAGAATAAACTTGAAGTGCGAAACATTGTCAAATTCATATCAAGTTCATTTTTTAAACTACCTACTAGTTACCATTACCTTAGCTTATATTATACAGTAATAAGATTCACGCTGAAAAGAATATATGTAGTACGTTCAACATTAAAATGCTTTAAGTTCAACAAACTGCTGATTCACAGTTAACATGTACCTAATAGATAAACAATAAAAAAACTGCACGGATGGCGCAGTGGTGTAAGTGGTCACCTCGCAACTACACTGTGACGCGCCGAGTGTTGTGGGTTCCCCGTTAGTTGTAAATATAGGAATTAATCCTAGTGCTGGAGTTGTCTTTGATAAATTATTTCCTATAATTATGGCCTGAAAGTGTCACAGTTAAAAATTTAATATACCGATTACATAAATGAGTAAGAGCTTGTCACGGCCTGCATCAGTTTTATACAGTTGTAGTAATAGGTTTATCTCATATTCAACAATGCCCATTTACGCCACTTGTTTGTGACAGTGTATTGAAACAAATTACAAAGGTATGTTTCAATTTAACGATTATATCCAGGAAATGTATTGCTACTAGTAATGAAACATGGTCGTGAAATATGATGATGGAGCTGTATGGATGATGCTAATAAAACCACATCTTGGGAAATCACAACGACACATGCGACATCTTTACATTACACACTTTCTAGTGTAATCAAATTAAAACTAGAAAGTGTTAAAAATATTTACTGACATAAATTAGGTTATACTGCGGCCACGTGCTCCGCGATAAGCGAAGGTAATCGCAGTAGAAGAGGGCAGCTCATGCCTTCGCCTTGCCTATCGCCCAGCTTGACGATCTATTTTTCAATGGCAGTAGGAGCGTGCAAAATGGCATATGTGGGGAGGTGAAGTAAAGAATGAAGTAGCGAAAGCAATATTCACGACAACACGAACAGCAATTAGATAACACAAAGAAACACGTCGCAGTTGTTCTAGTTGTCGTCGTAGTAAATAGCTTTTAACAATGTAAATATTATGATTATACTTACATCGGCAACTAAAAATCTATGTTATAAATAGAAAATGTTATGGTTTTAGTAAGAGCCATTTATAGTTAATTAACTACCTGACTGAAATACATAATATAAAGAACCGCTATTAAATCATAAAATAAACACTTTTAAGAGTAAAGTAGAAAAGAATATTAGTAGATGGCAGTAAGCATAAATATTTACATAACAAAATCCGTGGATCTTAGCGTACACGTTCTAAAAATAGTTAATATTGGCAGTATTTAGTCCATTGCTAGACATAGCTCTCCCTCTGTGACTTCCACTAATACTGGTTGGGGCCTGCATGACATAGATAGGGGAAATTAGTACTTTACGTTTTTTGTATCCATAAATCTAAAAAAAATCTCTTTTGTTGTACTGTTTGTATCTGGCTGGTTTTTATATCAATGAAGATACGAAATTAAGAAAAAGAAAAAGAAAAAGTAACTTAATAAAACTTGACAGCGGTAGAGTCATGCTTAGGCACGAATGACGATCGACCGGTGCGATACCACGGCCTCACAGAAAACCGATTGTGAAGTAAATTGCGTTGCATTTCCCCGAAACGAGTGAGGTTTCCACTGGCCCAACTCCCCCTCTCCTCATCTTCCCTCTCTTCCTTCCCGTCCTCGCAACCCCTCATCAATCATCATCCTCAAAGGCGGGCAGCGCACTTACGACTTTTGAGTTGCAGGTGTCCATGGACGGAGGTTGTCACTTACCATCACGTGACCCGTCTGTTCGTCTGTCTTGCTGTAGTATAAAAAAAAACCAAAGAAAGTAAAAACACTTTTCCGCCATCTTTTAATTACTATTGTCCACCGAAATGAGTGAATATAAAAAATAAGTACGATACATTCTAAAGTGTTAAATCCGACACAATCCGCGAAAACAAATTATGACATTTATGATGGACTAATGTAGTGTCAGTACGAGTAGCACATAATTGGTTCAAGCGTTTTCAGTGTCGAACTTTAACGTCAAAGATGCAGCTCGATCTGGTCGCCCTCATACAGATAAAAGTCGATGCCATTTTTGAAAAAGAGGAGCAAGATCGGCATATTAGGATTATGGAGGCCGGTAATCCGGCGTGTGGTGCGTCTTCTGCAGAATGGAAGAGTACTAGTCCTCTCCGGTACTAGTACTCTTCCACTCTTCCGTCCGGTAGTCCTCTTTGGTGAGCATCACGGCGCAAAATTAAGACACGACTTTAAGACGAGATTACCTACATATGGATGTTTCATCATGTAATGTTTAACCAGAAACTATTTATTGCTCATTTTAAAACTCAGTGATTGAAACATTTTTTTTATCTTTTAAAAGAGAACTCCCGCACTAGGATTAATTCCTGTGTCGTGGGGGACTTTACAAAAATTCAAACAACGGACACAAAGAACACCCAGACTCGGAACAACAATTCAGGATTACGCAGTGTTGTCCCATGCGGGGACCGAACCCACATCACTCGGCGCGGCAGCGTATGGGCGAGGTGACACATTCGTGCAGTCCGCATTGCTGCGCAGTAATTGCCACAGTAATGAAGTTACCACTGCCATATTTTTATCCGACTACGTAAGTGGAAGGGATATACGTGAATATACATATTTTATATCATTTCTTCTTCACGCCCTACAGTTAGACGGATTGATGGATTTGGACATGTGAGGTGTCAATTCGAATTATCATATAGTATTGGAAGTATCATAAGCTATATAAAACTTCGAGATAACATCAGCAAAAAAGGTAAAAGTTTATAATGCAGTCGGGCTTAATAGTTTTCGCGATACATACCTGTTATGAATAAACCGGAATAATTAGAAAACTACTGACTTTTTTTTTTGAAATGCTTCAAAACCTTTGATCACTAATTTCGTATTTTGGTATTTAAATCTCTAATGATAACCTGAGCTTGACAAAAATCGATTAATTACCGCTACAAAAACTTGATCGAGATTTAATACGGAGATCACTAGATGAAACGACATGGGCAAGGATGTTTAAAAGCGCTCCCTTTCCAGAGTAAATTGCAAGTTTAACTCGACCTATTGTATATAAATAGTTGAGAGCCCGATACGTATCGGGATAAATGAGTTAAATTAATTAAATAGAAGCTTAGCAAGAAGTTACTTTTAGGTGAGAGTCTTTAAGCCGCTGGTAAATAAAAGACTTATTTAGAAACTGCAATGTACATTGACGATTTCATGATAAATATTACCTTATTTCTGCTTGCTACTACTACTTGAACTATTCATTGCATTATAAGGAAAACCTTTGAGATGTCGTGAAATTTATATACACTTATATACTTTTTTTGACCTAGTTAAGCATATTTAAGTGTTGTGTATTGTGTGTGTTGTTTTTGTCATTACTTGTATCATAAAGATACAAGTAATGACAAAAACAGAAGAATAAGTAACCCAGAAGATTTATTTTATCTATTATCTTATATCATTACAAGGTTCCCTAAAAGATATAATCTATTTACCAACAACATACTCGTACATAAGTTCAATTATCTCATACAATAATAGTCTATTCTATGCAGAAAGTAATTTACATACCAGCAACAAATTTACAGCGAAACAATTGTGTATGTCATTACGCCTGTGTCATGACCAGATATCGGACGAAGCTTAAATAATGGACTGGGCTGTGTACCGATTCAACCGTACATGCTATTAATTTTATTAGTCTGGAAGGGTAACGATAGAACGTTACTAAAATTATATTAAGTCTTATAGACTTTAATGCCGGTATTATCAGCTCAGACCTTTGTCAACCCCAGTATTTATGTTGGTACCACAGACGTGTCCACATCGCTATTAAATTTATATATATCTTTGAAAATGGTTTCCTCGTCAGTATCTTAGAGAATTGTTTCCTCGTCAGCATCTTATTCAAAGTATCGCGACATACATACATACATATATGTAGGTACAGATGGAATGCGTTTCTTACTCAAAATCATCAAGCTCACTCTCATTTTTCACATTACACTTAGAAAAACAATGTTCTTTTATGTCTTACACTTAACATTTACAGTACATTTATCGTTTTATGATTCTAAATGTGGGTTCTTTGCCATAATTCTGGCCTATTATTACGGTTTTCACATTAGGGTTGCATACAATGTGCATTTACCATCATTATTCAATGTTCGACATCGATGGTTTAGATGACTTTGATTCCTTTGAAATTAAAGATTCATGTATTTGTGAACTGGAGTCATGCAAGAGTTTCATTGAAAACAATTCAAAGTCCCTTAACATAATACATCTAAATATTCATAGTGTGAACAGTAATTTTGATTGCTTCCAACATTTTTCTTTTGATGATTTAATTGATATTTCTTTTAATGATTTAATTTTATCCGAATGTTGGTTAAGTGTTTTAGTAGTTCCGTTATTGGATGGGTACGTGTCTTATTATACTACTACAATCAAAAACCAAAATGAGGGAATTATTATATACATAATATCAGATTTGTCTTATTGTGTCACAGAACCTTCGATGGCTGATGTCAGCTGTTTATTGTGTAATTTAAAGTTTCATAATATTTTACTCATAACTCTTATATCATTCCCCCTCTTACCGAAGCGTTGATAATTTTATTGATGGATTGGACTGCATTCTTACTCAAATGCCAACCCTAAAAAATATAGTAATTATGGGGGACATTAATATCGACATTACTCCAAATTTCATATGCAAACATGCCAATCAGTACTTTAACATTAATGCTACGCATGCCCTTCTCCCTGCACATCTTCTGCCTACTCGTGGTAGTTCTTGAATTGACACTGTGATGATTAAGTCTGATCTTAAAATTACGACTCTAATATTCGACACTTATATCACCGACCATAGGCCTACGATTATTAAAATTCAACACGTAAAGTCTTTACCTGCATCTAAATGTAAACGTAACATTGTTGATTACTCGGCTGTAGTGGCTGATGTTTTGTCATTCGATTTTAGTTATATAATGGATACTCAGGACGGTAACATTGCTGCTGAGTCTTTAGTGTCTACTATTAGTTACTTTATAGTTAGGCACACTAAAGCAGTGCACATACCTTCCAAACGACGAATTCTTAAGCCCTGGATTACCAGTGGGCTTCTGAGATGTATCCGATATAGGGATAATATGGCAGGTACTCTGAAGAAGGACCCTGACAACTATACAATTAAAGTTACTTATATAAGGTATCGAAACTTTTGTAATAAGCTCTTCAAAAACATTAAAATAGGTTACGAAAAATAACAGTTCCACAAGGCTAAAAATAACCCTAAAGCTACATGGAAGATCATTATAAGTGTAAGTGGGAGTAGTGTCAATACTCGTACTATCTCTCCTAATAAATGATTAAAGTCGTCCTATAGTGAAAAGTCTTCGGTTAATACTGTCAACGAGTTTTTTGCAGGTGTAGGCAAGACATTAGCTGAAATAATCCTAAACAGCACGAACAACCCTGAAAATTGTTATGATGCGGTGACATGTAACTCACTAGTTCTCCTTCCCACTGATGAAGTGGAAGTCACTAATTTGATCCTTGGATTGAAACCAGATGCTGGCGTTGGCTGGGACGGTGTATCACCGAGGCTGTTAAAGTCTTGTGTACCTGCTCTTGTACCGGTCATTGTTCACATTTGCAATCGCTCACTTTAAACGGGCTGTTTCCCTAGAGCGTTTAAAAAGGCAATTGTCCATCCCATATTTAAGAGTGGGGATAGACACAGCGTCAATAACTATAGGCCTATCTCAGTCCTGCCTGCAATTACAAAGATATTGGAAAAAAATCTTAACAACAGATTAGTTAACTTTCTTGAGGCTTATAAAATCCTAAGTAACAACCAGTATGGTTTTAGGGGTGGCAAATCAACTGAGGATGCAATTGCCGCCTTGGTAAATGATGTTGTAGGAAAATTAGATAGTTAACTGAAATGTCTTGCTATCTTTCTGGACCTTTCTAAGGCATTTGACACTGTGTCTGTTCCACTTCTCTTACCCAAGATTGAAGTCACTGGCATCCGTGGAGATACTCTAAAAATCTTATAAGACTATCTATATGACAGAACTCAGTGCGTAAAAATTAATAGCGTTATTAGTGACACTTTAACGTTAAATTATGTTTCCTCAAGCTTCAATCTTGGGCCCAACTCTTTTCCTTTTTTTTTCCTCAATTTATATTAATAATCTATGTAATATGTCCATACCTCATTGCTCAATATTTACTTATGCAGATGATACAGCACTAGTCCTTCATGGTAAAAACTGGCCCGAAAATATGTAACACACAGAGAATGCTCTCAGATCAGTGATGAAATGGCTATCACATAATGTTCTAACCCTAAACATTAATAAAACGGTCTACTTACCTTTCTCGTTGCTCTCCAATAATCTTGCTCCCTCTGATGCTATGACGCTCAAAGCCCATACTTGCTCTCTCGATCTGTCCTCTTCACAATGTGACTGTCCACTAATAACTAGTTCGGCGAATGTTAAATATCTTGGTGTTTACATAGACAGTTCTTTAAGCTTGAAGCCACATATCAATAAACTCACAAGTCGAGTACGCAAGTGTATGTTTATCTTTAAAAAACTAAGGTACTCTGCAGATCCTGAGACTATAAAGATTGTTTATTTTGCATTGTGCCAATCCATCATTAGTTATTGTATTGTTGTATGGGGTGGTACACCTAAAACTTCCCTTCTTTCTTTGGAGCGAGCACAAAGAGCTGTCCTCAAAATAATGTGAGTGTGTCTAAATGGTTGTTGACCCTGGATTATAAAGAGACTGAGAATTTAATACGATCTGGATCATAAGCCTTCCGACTTACTAATTAATGACCTACAAATGTTTCCTATAAATATACATATACCAAACACACAACACTCATCGACTGTGTGTGGACAAAGACACGCACGTACAACATACACACACACACGCACACACACACACACACACACACACACACACACACACACACAACACACACACACAACACACACACACACACACACACACACACACACATACACACAAGCAAGGTACTGAAACGAATTATTCATCAACCGCTGCTAGGTAACAATCAGTATGGCTTCCGTAAGGGGCGATCAACTATAGACGCCATCAATCTTGTTGTTAACCCAGCCAAGGATGTAATCGTAGAGACCAAATGGAAGGGAGGTAGCAAGAAATATTGTCTGGTGGCTACATTGGACATTAAGAACGCCTTCAATTCCGCTAATTGGGACTGCATTATGCGGGCCCTTGAAGGGAAAAAACGTACCAAGATACCTGCTAAAAATAGTTGCAAACTACTTCACAAATAGGCTCCTAAAATACCACACGAAAAACGGTCCAAAGGAATATAGAACAACTGGAGCAGTACTTCAGGGATCGGTTCTAGGTCCACTTTTGTGGAATATCATGCCAGGGACTGCTAAACTTGTAGCATATGCAGATGACGTGGCCGTAGTAATCATCGCAAAGTATCTTGATGATATAAATCTTGCGTTTGACATCATCGCTTTCGAGAGAATCGACCAGTGGATGAATATGAATTTACAATTAGCCAAACAGAAGACCGAGGCAGTGCTTATCACTAGCAGAAAACAGGTGGAAACCAGCAAGCTGAGAGTCGGAGAGCAGGAAGTCACATCACAGCCGTTTATTCGGTATTCGGGAGTGATGATTGAAGCACGACTAAATTTCAAGGAGCAGGTGGAACATGTAAGCGCAAAAGCATCTGTAGTGAGGGCAAACTTATCACGGATGATGCTTAATGTTGGAGGTCCGAAACGGAGCAGGAGGACATTACTGTCGTCAGTAGTCACATCCGTGTTGACTTATGGAATGTCCATTTGGGCTGACGCCCTCGGAACCCAAGAATCTCGGAGAAAAGTCGCATCAATACATCGGTTGAGTGCTCTGAGAGTAGCAAGTGCCTTCCGCACCATATCTGAGGAAGCGGTGTGCGTTATCGCCGGAATGCTGCCTATTGGAGTGCTAGCCGAGGAAAGACAAACCCTCTACCGACGACGGAAGGCATCTACGTCGGGCCCGATGAGCTCAGAGCTGAAGAACGGCAGTACAGCATACGTCGGTGGCAAACGCAGTGAGATACAGCTATAACGGGCAGATGGACGTACCGTCTTATTCCACAGATAAAAGTTTGGCTGAATTGAAATCACGGCGAAGTCAACTACTATCTGACACAGATGCTCTCAGAACATGGCTGCTTTCGAGCATACCTGCATTGTTTCAAACGTGATAATTCTGCAAAGTGCCAATCCTGTCCCAGAGTCACTGAAGACGTGGAGCAAGTGTTCTTTGCGTGTCCTCGTTTCAACTCACTACGCAATGACCTGGAGAGTGATCTGGAACAGACCATTCAGCCAGAGACATTAGTCGACTCATCGAAGACCGCCTGGAACGCAATCAGTTGTTATGCAACAAAAGTGCTCCAAGATCTTCGTTCTATCGAAAGGAAACGAAGACAAGAAGCATCAATCTCACCTATCTGAAGGAAGAGCGAGATCCTCCCCCGTGAAGTAATAATGCCTAATGGCGGTTCCGCGGGGTAAACAGGGGAATGAGACAGGGGAGATTTTTAGTCGGTATTGAAATATCCGAGTCCGACATACCAGGCCAAACAAGTATACCTGATGATACGCAAAAGTATTTTTCCTACCTGTATTAAAAAAAAAACATCACACACACACACGCGTAACACCTATTTATAATAAGAGGCTACAGTGCTAAAATTAAATGTTAGCAAGTAAGTAGTAGTTTTTAATTCGTTTTTTTGTTTTTCGTATAACTTTTTTTTTGTAGTTTGTTTCTTAATTTGATATTGTGTTTCTCTTACGAGTACTGTTGACGTTATATGTTTCATTGTGCGCGAGAACGCTGGTTCCCTAAACACAAGTTGAATCTTATTCTGGGTACCAGAGTTTATCGTAAATACTATAATATCGTGTTTGTGACGCAGTTGATGATCTTTTGTGCCAAATTAATGAAAATAAATCTTTATCTTATCTTAGATCATACACTATATTTTTACCACACAAACTAGACGGCTTGATTGATTTCGACATGGATACATTTGAAATGTGTTAAGTAGAGGTAAAATAGGGTATAACATTTCGAGATCGACGACATAAATATATCTATGTACAAACATACATACATACATTTATATGTAGGTATAACGTCACCAGATTGAATGGTGTGTGCTGTTGTATAGCGCATACACTATATGCTACTATATATACGAGTATATATATATGTAAATTTTTGAAATGAGTATCTTGTTTATTCAAAGCCAGCGCTTGAACTTTTTTTTTAAGGGATAATGATAGAATATTTATGTATCAAAGTCAAAGCATTTATTTCAAATAGGCCCAAAAGGCTTTTATGATCGTCAACATTTACCTGAAATAGAACTGATTCTAGTCCCCCCCTTCCAAAATGTAGTTTCGTACGGAGAAGAATGGGCAAGAAACTTCACCGTTACTCTTTTAAAATGATTTGTTTAAATACGTGTGTTTACGCAAGAACAGGATTGCCCTTACTTGTCTAAGATCACGAGAGTCAATTCCTTAATGATAACTTTTTCTATAGTTGACCAACGTTAGAACGTAGATAAACGTTACAAAATATCTCTTTGTATGAAATATCATACAAACAATATCATCATAACGTTTGTCAACTGAAATATCATTTGTGTGCCACACATAACCTAGTCTTTAAAAGAAAATTGTAGACGGTAGACGTGTATTGAATGATATAGCTAAGAAAAACTCACAATAAAAATAAAAGACGTATTGGATCTCAAGCTTTGAGCGAACATAACGCTGCAAGTTATTGAATTCCTTTATTACAGTCTACTTAAGACATTATATATTTGATATGGATTCCAAATTTATAAATACCTTTTTACAGAGAAATATAACTCAATAGGAGGTAGGAAGGTAGTCTGTAATCTTAATATTCCATCGTAGGTATACGCTAGAATATAAAAATTAGGGCTGAAATATTTTTAATGTTCAACGACCCTTCTGATATGACTCCATCCTGACTTCTCTGTGCTAGAGGGGAACTGGTCAGAATTAGTAAACTGTTTAAAAGATATGGAGGAGAACTACAATGACGTCCCTAACGTAAGATGTTATTATAGGTCTTAGATCGAAGAGATGTTTGTGTAAAAACCAGGTCTATGACGACCCTGCATGTCCTTCAGCGCTGCTTTTTTCTCGCCCAGTATTCTATAATGTAAATATTAAAATAAACAATCACAACACTGTTCCACCAAGTATAGGTACTGTTACTTAATCAGATAGGATTTTTAGTGTTATACACTGGTAAAACTGCTATTCACGTTCGTGTTCTCTTCCTGGAACTTAAATATATATTAATATATACAGGCATCTAATATATTTTGTTAAGTGTCTGTTAATACATAATCTAACATTGAAAACTATCTACAGCGTTCCACTGATCTAATTATTATGTTTCTATCGTGAATTTTTGACTGGAAGGCGTGATTCTTAATGACCTGACCGATTTTTTTTTACACATTATATTTTTTTCCTGTCAACATGGTAAAAAAAACTGGAACCATTCTCTTAGTCACTTAAAATGCAATTATATTTTTTTCCTGTCTCAAAAGTCTAGTGAATTCATCGCTCATCTAATACTCGTACGTATTACTCTAAATACTCAAAACATAATTTCTGACATATAGTTAATTTGTATTCATAAATGTTATCATTATTAATTGTTAAATATATATAATCATTTAGTATAATTAGTTAATTATAAGCTTGCAATATTGCTCTGGGAATTTTCCTGTAATAATATTGTAAATGTATAATATAAATAAATAAATATTTTATTCCAGTGCATCAAAATTACATTGGAGTGGATGGCTCAAGAGAGCCTTACCTACTAAGTGTCGTGCAGGAAGGTGGAGCGGGACTTTTACGAGCCATTCTCTTCAATAAAATGGTGAGAACAGCCACTTACAAAGTTACAACTCTTGCCCTACACCTTTAATAATGTTAATTCGTAAATCTGCTTTAATAAAATATAGGATGTACATACACAGAGCTGTTGTTTATGCACTAACGATTACCTCAAGTTTACTCAAAATGCAAGTCTATCCTGAGGTTGACTGGCAGATATTGTATTAAGCGAGCCTCTTTGTTTATAATTTACATGGTACATTTCCTGTTTCATATTGTGTGTAAAGCCATACTGTACAAATAAAGTGTCATCTGTCCATCTGCTTTTTTTACTAAATTTGCGATAGGTTTACAAGTTCCGTTTGGATACAACAGTATATATATATATATATATATATTTTTTTAAAGCTCATAGTCGCAAAGCTTGCAACTCTTTTCACGGTGTCAACTACTCTTTTATTCGCTCACGAATTATTTAAACTTATTTTATGAGATTTGCACGATATGATATTATTAGAGAACTTAAGGCTACTTTTAAGTAACCATTAGACGAGTACTCAAAGCAATTAAATTTTGGTTTGTTTTATATCTAAAACGTATTTTAACAGGGTGCGCATAAAATTTATTTGCCGCCTAGCGCCTGGAGTGGTGGTGGCGGACAGGCTCCAACGAGACCAACAGTCAAACAGATTCTTAGCCAATTTCCCGCAATGGAACGTGTAGATAAAGTACCAAGAGAGGTAAGATAGATATACTCGTATATGACTTTTCATTTCAGAACATGTCGTATATAACAATTCTGAGAATATAGTGAAAAATGCTCCATTTTATGTTTACAGATAACATGTGCTGAATTACAAAAAGACGTTTTATTACTTGAAGAACAGGAGGGATCTGTGAACTTTAAGATAGGAGTAATGCTTATGAAACCTGGCCAAAAGACTGACGATGAAATGTTATCCAACGGTAAATAGGAATCACACACCATTTCATTAAGAGATTCATCTTTTTAACTATCCAGTAAAAAAAAACATGTGAACCAATGTAAATTTTATTAAAAAAAACTTAAAATAAATTTTATATTTCAATTCGGATTTCTTTTCAGAGGAAGGTGATGAAAAATGGGCCAGATTTATTTCACTTTTAGGAGAAAAAGTTCGATTGAGAGGATGGAATCGTTTTCGAGGTGGCCTAGATGTTAAAGGTAACATTCGTATCATAAACCATAGAGTTAAATAAGGAATAGTTTTAAAATTTACAAGGATCTTAATTGCGTCTATTACAACAGGTGATATGACGGGCAGTCATTCCATTTATACGATGCATCAGGGTCACGAAATAATGTTCCACGTCTCTACAATGTTACCGTTCTCGAAGGATAATAAGCAACAGGTGAGAATTTTCTTTTTTACATTTGAAATTATACCATACAAATCTTAAAACTATAGAAAATAACAAATGTCATATTTATCTAGAGGAAAACCTCAAAATTATGTTGATCACGAAGACCATTAGTATTTCAATTCGGTTTATTCCATTTATATTGGATTTAATAACATAATATCCCATCCCATTTATATTGAATAAAACAAATCTTAGACCATGCACATGTAATTACTCAGCGTAAGTGTTAAATGCCCTACGCTTAGTGCCCAGACAAATACGAAGCGCCTAAAACTCGTGCAGTATCAATGCTGTCTTTCTCAGGTCTTATAATATCACTTTAATCTCATTCGTAATGTTATAGAATCTGTTGTAAATTATATTTATACCGTCAAAACTTTTGCAAAGTATTTTTGTCTGTTTGCGGCTTGCAGCTGGAGAGGAAGCGTCACATTGGAAACGATATCGTCAACATCGTGTTTACTGACGACTCCGTTCATAACACGTTCAATCCGCAATGCGTAAAAAGTCATTTCACGCGTATCCTTTATAATACTTCTGAAAATCAAAATCAATCAAAATCATTTATTTTAATTTAACTAATCTTGTCTCTGTGTCTCTTGTCAAGAGAGAAAGTCAGTCAGACTAAGTCGTGAAACTAGTTGCTTGTCCCAGTACGTAGATCCTATGGAGAAGAATAGGAAAAAAAACTCCAAGGACACTCTTGAAGAATTCGAATCTTTAAGAATTAGAATGCAACTATTCCTCATATAGAATTGAATTTTATGATGAATTGATGACTGAGGATGTCATGAATGAGTATTTAAAGGAAATTCAATCTACATTTATCCAAAACGTTACTTTTTTGTTCGTATGTCTTTTTACTTAGCATAGTGTATTTTGCATAAGTAAGAAAACAAATATTAAGTAATCAAAATTTATTCGGCGCATTAAATTATTAATAGATTAAATTTTATTTTTCTAGTTTATTTAAAAAATAAAATCACAACAAGCAAAATGCGATAACCTTTTATGCAACAGTAATAGCAGCAATAAAGAAATCAGATAAGGATTTTATAAATCTTTAACACACATTACTTTTAACAGACCTAGAAATCGTCAATCACAGTAATTTGTCGGAGACCGCTTTCTTCATTTATATTCAAATAATGTATAATTCTTTAATTCGATTTAAATGTTTTCTATTTATTATCACAAAAACAACTATTAACACAAAAAAAAACCCTCTACCAACAGCTTATGTTATTTTCTAGTGCATTGAAATCAGTTGTAGGTTTAATAATTATTAAGTCGTAAAACTTTATTGCAATGCATTTGCGCAAAACTAGTCTTTAATGCACTGGTTGGAATAGCAAAGTGCCTTCATGAGTTTATAAGAAGAGAAATATTCAATTGCTTTGTTAGAAAATTATTTTCTGAAAGGGTAAACAGATATATTCGCAGTGGTATCAGAAGTAGAAGGAGAAGGGTACAAACTGAGTGTTTACAGTGATGACACCGTGCCACCCTTTGGACCATCGCTGCCGTGTCCACCCGTTTTCAATGACCCACAATTATTTAGGGATTTTTTATTGGTAAGTTTACTGTTTTAATTCTAACTGCGGGATTTGCCCGTTTTAGTCTTTTCGTGTATTTGCGATTTTGTGGTAAAAAAATGTTAGCTATTTTTGGTTCCGTGATTAACAGTTGACTGTTTAAATCAGGTCAAGTTAATGAATGGAGAAAAAGCAGCATTCCAAACACCGACGTTTGCTTTGAAGCGGCAGAGAACTCTAGATTCATTAATAAGAGATATCTACGCAGAGCATTGCTCGGATCACAAAGTGGTATGTTGTAACTTTAAGTTAATACCTTTTGGCGTACTTCACCTCTACAATTTAATTTATTTTTTTCTGTTAAGCTTTCAGTACCGACTTGAAAGTACTTAATGTACTTGACTTTTCCAGCCAATGCTATCTCGCAGAGCACTATCAGACGTATGGTCAGGCGGTGCAGGTGCAAGCGGCGCTGGCGCAGCTCGCACCGAACATTTCCTACACATAGGGCAAGCGCTGAAACTCGATGCGGTATTACGCGGCGATGCCCCAACAAGCTTTGCTTCTACAGGTAATCAGATTATACCTCACTTCTGATCAAACAACGGCAACATAACTTTAAAATACCCGTGTCTTGAAAACTCCTGCAATGATTGGAAAAGAGCTGACAATCTTTATGAGCAGATTTTCTTAAAATATAGCTAAGAACACTCGATTAATATACCTTCCAGATGAAAAAAATACTTACTCAAAAACGGTTAATTCTCTTTTAGTTCGGAGGTTAAAAACAGCCACCGCTGTTCAGAATGTAAGTCTTTGCCTGGGAAACTTTATTTTTATGATACATTACCTTAATGCCGTATATTATCTGCTTTATAGGATGTGGCAGTTCTCGTCGAGCGCCTTGGGAAGGTCGGGTGTGGCGAGCAGCACCGTTGCCTGCAACTCCTATTTGTGCAGAGCAGCTGTCCGAGGGCAGGCTACTACTGTCTACCACCTCTAACACGTACATTTTAGAAGGTATTACTGCTTATATTTACTAGAAAGTTGGTCGTCATACTGTCTTTGAAACCAAAACCTTTTCATAAATTCTTAGTTGTCAGTCAGCGACTGCCTGTTACTATTGTAATGCAGGGCGAAAAAAGCCAATGAATCGTTATATTACTTTTACGATGACAGAGAAGAAAATCTGTTGCTACTAGGTATTGTCAATGTTTAGTAGCGCTGTTGTATTTGTTATTTTATAAGACAACTCCCGTACTTGCTGATTAATTACTGTTGTGGGGGACTTTACAAACATTCAAACAACGGACACAAAGAACACCCAGACTCAGAACAACAATTTGAGGATTACACAGTGTTGTCCCGTGAGGGGATAAAACTCACAACAATCGTCGTGACAGCATATTGGCGAGGTAACCACTACGCCATCCGTGAAGTCTGTGCAATTGTGCAGCGGATAAATACGTTGGTTACCCCTAACACTTTCAAAAAGGTTACTGGCCGCTGTTACGCCAACAAAGGTACAGACTAGCAACGAACCATTATCTAAACAAGTCGCACCCACTGAAAACTTAAACCTATGAAAAAAAAGTACAACCCTCTTCTATTCTTCTATAACTTTAAGTAATTCAAGTATTTTTTGAATTAACAGAAAGTGGGACAACTCGCGTAGTTTTAAGGTGGGAAGGTTGCGTTCGCACTGCAAGGGTGACTGAGCGAGCCGGACTTTTTCGTGTCGGTGCCCGAGTAATAGCGGGGGGCGGTTCTACCACAGGGGGAGCGGGAGGAGCTGGGCTTTATGCACTTCCTGTCCAAGAACTATGCGCAGGAGCTTGGGCTATGAGACCGCTTCAAGATTGTAAACACGCGAGACTTCCAAGGACGAAAACTGCACATTATTTTGATTTACTTGAAACAGGTAGTTACATATTTTTCTGGTTGTAATTTATTTATAATATGTATGTATTTAGAATCTATAAGTATGTTTATCAGCAGTCTAGTTACCATAGTAGACCCTCTGCTTAGTTTGGGATCAGACGGTCGTGTGTAAAATGTCTGAAGGTATTATCATTATTATATTTTATATCCTTGAAAACTATTTATGCACTAAATTTCAATCATATATCACTAATTTTCAAATACTTTAATAATTACTTCTTATTCCAGGCGAAGGAGGTAAAACAACGTTGGCAGTAGCAATCGGTAGAAGAGTCATGGTAATGATTGAAGAATCGAAGACTGAAAATGAGATGGGTTTTGAATACGTACATATCAAAGTAAATAAACTTTACTTCTTCTGTCATAGGCTTGCAGCTCAGCAGAAATACTAGCTCAGTTGTAACCAAGAAACTAACAACATAAACCACGATATTCATTACCATTACTTGCTTGTTGCTTCTATGAATCTTTGAAATCGTATGACGAAGGCCTGCCTAACTAATGGTCCTGCTATTTTTGCAGGACATCCAACTTAGCGAATCGCCTATCCTGATCAAGCTTATGGACGGTGAAGTAGGAATAACGGTAGTTGGATACAAGCACCATTGGGAAGTTCTGGAAACCACTACAGGACAGGTGGAAAACTTTCCACATTTTAAAATTTGTTATATGCATTTTCAAATTTAAATAGGTATACATTTTTATTTGCAGACAATAAAACGAGCTGAAAATTCGGAAGACAGCGGACCCCGTCGCGGTACCCTTGTTAATGCTTTACGTATTGGAGATGAAAGGGATGGCCAAATAGTTCTATGTTACAATCGTAAGCACTTTCCAAATATTTATAGCAATATATTGAAATCAGAGATTCTATTTTCTTATTGTGACAAATGACATCCACACAAATGTGACTCCTGTATTCTGACCAATAAGATTGACTGGCCTGTTGATTCTGACTGCTGAGTCAGAGTTCGATGCTTTAATTGGTTGATTTTTGGTTCGAAAAGTTTTTTTGTTGGTAGAAATATTGGTCCTGAGTCTGGTTGTTTTTTATATCCGTTGGTTTAATTTTTGCAAAGCAACACGGGAATGTTATTTTGCATAACTTTGCTAGTAAATCTTCAATATATACATTTTATTATATACTTGCTTGTTACAGACACGTGTCATTTCGAAAGATTGACGAGTAAAGGTCTCGAGAGTGATAGCGAGTATGACTTTCATTGGACAACGGTACCTGCGGCAGTAGGTAAGTGCAAGAGTACAGGTCTAATATCCTTTGGAAATGCATTCATCAGTCAGTTGTATACTAATTTATCTAAAAATATTTTTTTTTTCAGTATGTGCATTCCCCTATATTATGGCATTCGCTGAAGATTTATTAGAGATACGATTAGTAGCTAACGGGTCCCTGGTACATGCTGCCTGCATACCTGGATTAAAATTGCTATGCGGCCGAAAAGTAAGTGTTCACATTAACCAACATTGCAATGCAATTGACGTACACATCCGTTATTTGTTTTGAACATATGATACATATTTGCCATAATTTAATTTCATAAATAAAATTAAGACATTGAATAGAAAAGAATGCTAAGTTAGAAAATAATTGAGACAACGTACCTATGTCAAATAGGCATTTTAATACAATCGGATAAATCTCACAAAAAAAATTGTTGGTTCTTGTGCCAACTGCGTGTTTATTAAGAGGCATCGAGTCCCCACATAGAAGCGGTTTGTTTTAATAAGACCAAATCCGATTTGCTTTGATTTCGAGGTAATGACCACCGTGGCATAGACACACGTCAATAATGGTTTAAGATTTAACACTTATTAATATCATAAAGTGTTGATGACAAAAGTTGATGACACAGTTTTGTGTTGTTTCAGGATATATTTTACGTGGCATGCGCACCGGAATACGTGCCTTTGAGCAGAGAGTTCAACCCATGTCTCAGCTTACACGATGAGTTGGTCAAACAGATGAGTAAACAGGGCGGTCCATATTCTGTTGATGAAGATGAAAATTATACTGGGTAAGCAGTTTCCCTCTACGTTATGCTCATTAAAATCGATAATTGTAAAAATTCATTGCAATAAAATACAACACATTTGCAAAGCATTTTAAAATCGTTTAAAAAATGTTTAAAAATGGACCTCATTATATTCAACGTAATAGTAGTCAGTTAATTCGTAAAAAAAAAAATCACCATAACACCGCAGCATTGCGGACATCGCTACAGCCTTTGGCTACGGCGTAGTACCAGTACAAGCTATTGCTACGGATCAGTCCTACAGAACAACAGAATTTGAGTGAATTTACAGAAAAAAAAATACATAATGTAGCTTTCAAAATATTTTTTTTAGAGATTACTACAATCCAAGTAGCCGTACTGCACCCTCAGAAAACAATTCGACGTCAAGCAGAAGTAGTTCTATATCCTCCGAACAGGAGAATATGAGGCCGCCTTTACAGCGGATGGCTCCGATCTCTCCCCCGACTTCACCTCAAGGTTAGACGCTTTTCAAGCATTTTATTTTTATAGTTCCTTAATTAGTTTAATTTCTAAATGATATATCGCTATTTGTCCCGGTAATGGGACACCTGAAAGTGATCCCAGCGTTAAGTATTGACTTCTTCTAGCTTTATTTAATCTTCTAGCTTTATTTAACCTTTTGACCGCCACTCATCTCTTCCAAATTTATATTATGTGAACTGCTTACTTTTTACTTCATCCATATATTAGCATAAGATCTAAAACGAACACTAGTTTAAGGTTTCAAAGTACATAGTGCCCTCCACACCACAGTCGTGATATCATGACACGTAGTTATGTACTAAGCATTCAATGATGCACTGTTATCGATCTCGACAGAAACGTACGTTATCTTTTTTTAAGAAAAAAAAAACATCTCCCGCACTAGGATTAATTCCTGTGTCAAATATAATACCAAATTACCAGCTCATAAAGTCAGTGTCAGTTGATCATCGATAAATCGCAATTCCTGTAATGCCCATCTCCATCACACTGTCACATCTGTGCCTGTAACAAGCACCAATTTTTAAATAAGGCTGTTTCTCTCCTATTATTAAATATTAATAACAACAATGGATGCACTCTAGTTATTAAATATGTACATCGCAAGGAGTGGTCAATGATACATTTTCCAAGGAAGGCAATGCGGAAGTCCTTGGAGATTGTGCGGTAAGTTTAATATAATTTTATGGGTAGGGAATGAAATAAGGATAGCCTCTAAAGGAACTACACACGCTGCAAACATATTATCATTGCATAGAGAAACCTTTTCCTTCCTTCCTTTTGTCACCCACAATTAGGCTATTCTCGCTGCACGAAATTCCCATTGCCCCCACTTGGGGGGTAACAGGAAAAAAGTCCTATTGTCCCAAGTACTCAATTCTCAACTCTCCTACTTCTCCTTCATATCTTACCCGTATCTTTCAGTATCTTTTCTCAAATTATAATAAAGATCTTCGCTCATCCAACAATCTAGTCTTATTATGTCCAAGTAACTCTTCCGCCTGTGTCAGCCGCCCGCCGCTTATCTTTCAACACAAAGGTCCGAGCTCATAGGAGCATTACAAATATGTGTATATCGATTGTTTTTATGTATATATATGTATATTTGTATATAAATATATGTATGTATGTATAAATTTGTGTATACGTATCATTACATATTAATTTTCACATATCAGGATATATTTTGAACCGTCTTCAAAAGGAGGAGGTTCTCAATTCGACGGTTTTTTTTTATGTTTGTTACCTCATAACTTTCGATTGGGTGAGCCGATTTTGATGATTTTTTATTTGTTTGAGAGCTGGTGCTTCCCGTATGTGACCAACATTAAAATATGGTCCAGTTTTGCAAACGGCATCTACGAGAAAACCATATAAATCTTAAATTTGCATAAGTGTGTGCGCGACAAATGGACAAATAACTCAATATCACGCCAACCGATTTCGATGATTCTTTTGTTATTGGAAAGGATGTACTTCAAGGGTAATTAGATGAGAGTTAGTTTAGGTTCTGACAATGGCATCCATGAGAAAACCATATAAATCTTAAATTTTATGATAGACGCATTGAAGTCGGTTGTTCACTTTTTTTAAAGTGTAGTGTATCACTTAAAAGTAGCCTGGCAGAGAATGCCTATGGCATTAAGACCGCCTCTGTACATCTTGTGCATAAAGTGTGCAATAAATAAATGAAAAGTACTGGGGGAGAAAAGGAATAATCCGAAATAAAACCATATACAAACTTTCGTCGTCAACAGGGATTTCATCAGTTAACGGCGGAACACTAAAATATTATTATAATCACACTATTATAATTCGATCAGAGAATCTTACTCCATAATTGAATACATAACAATGTTAACACAATATTTAAAGTACCAAACGAAAAGTACAAAATACCTATTATTATTTCAATATTACTAATAGGTAGTTGTTTCACACTTCTAGAGCAGAAGCGAGCAATTTAAAAAAGTATGTGTTGGCCACGCCACTGTTGTCGTATGGTGACAAAAGACTGTGTAATTATGAACGATACTGCTGTGACAGGATTCGCTTAATTTTATCTATTGTTGTTCTTATTTGTAGTTTTTAATTATAAAAAACTGCTTAAATATGGCAGTAATTGCTCTAAATTATATTTCATAGGACGGAGGAGGAAGAAAGTAAAATTCTGTTAATTAGATTTTTACAAATAGGTATACACAGTTGCCCTTGCGCTTTTCTTGAGATGGCGGTCTCGCATAACATTATTAAATTTTGCTGAGTTCTTGTGTATTTATTATATTATTATTTCAGTGGTAGAGCCATGCTTAGGCACGAATGGGCTCGACCGGTGCGATACCACGGCTCACAGAAAACCGGTTGTGAAGTAACGCTTACGTTGCATTTCCCCGTATTGAGTGAGGTTTCCGTAGGCCCAATTCCCCCTCCCCCTTTTCTCTCCCCTCATCTCCTTTCTCCTTTTTTCCATCTCCTCATCCCTCCTCTCTTCTTTCCGCTCCCTGCATCCCCCATCCCTCATCACCCTCAAATGCCCGCCTTTGAGGGTGATGAGAGCGCACTTGCGACTCTTGAGTTGCAAGTGTCCATGGACGGCGGTGTCACTTACCATCAGGTGACCCGTCTGTTCGTCTGTCCCCCTTAGTATAAAAAAAATAATAAAAAAACATATAATTTTCAAACGAAGTTTTTTTTATATAGCTCTTTAAATTATGTTTTGTATGATATACTGATACACAGATCTTGCTTATTTTCTTTTCAGTGTTGCCAGAAAACAGTGGACGATGCGTGCGTATCTACAAGATTCCTCAGAGCAATCTCAGTGCGGGCGCATACCAGCGGCAGTCAGTATCAGCGGATCAAGTTGTTACGTCATATTTTGCAGACAGGTGCCGACGGTATTTATATTTTTCTTCTTCCACTTTTTGTATAAGTGTTATGCAATAAGTTTAACGCTATGATGTAGACGCGCTTAAACTTCGTTCAGCATATGCTATGAATACTGATTCATTACAGTTGCCATATACTCCCTACTGAACGTTGATTTGATAAATGTCTTGCGGCTAGAAGTTTTATGCCAGTTCTATGTTAATTATTAAAAATAAAGACATTAGCCATAAAGTAATTCTACAGTCAAGGTGACTCATAATTTCCGCTGTAGAGCCCGCCGTAGACTAATCACAGGCATTCCTTTTCTTACCATGATCTTATCTTCTTGTCCTACAAAATTCGCTCTTAAATCAAAACCTAAAGTTCTTCACCAGTGCGAAGTTTGGTTTGCCACGAACCTCGATGAGCTTCTGAATAGAGTGAATAGAGAAAAGAGAAAAGTGTGAAGTGAATAGAGAAATTTGTATTCTCACATCCAGCTTGTTAGAATTGTACGGCAAACGCGCATTTTCATGTAAAATGTTGCCAAGACGAGACTCGCATTGTCAATAAGTTATCAGATCTTATGTAGAGCCAAGCTTCTAACTCTACAAGGCCTAACTTCACAAACTCTACACCTTAGTCAAAATATGTCGCGTGGCCGTTGCGTTACTACAAGTGGATATTTGAATATATTTATTTATAATATTGGTATAGTAGCATTTGTATGTGTATATACATGTAGGTAAGGTATGTATTCCTATTCATACATATATTTCTTTTTTTTTTTTCAATTTCCCTTTTACAATTATGTAAATTGTTTCTAAGCTAAACTTCTAAGTACACCTAATATTAACCGCCATTTGTATCATGATGTTTGTTTGATATACTATGAACTATCCCTTAATGGTGTATAATAAAAGAGTACTGTATTGTATAAGTTTTACACACGACTGCTCTAAAAAGGAGTGTAATATTATGTATATGTACCGATACCATCACTATAAATTCTCAGTACCGGTACCGATCAGGATTTACAGGGTATCGATGGACTATATAAGAATCCTTATCCTTGCATAATCCTGAGTGCGGCTGCCAAAATTTTTAAAATTTAATATTGTGGCTGTTTATAAAATAAAAGAGACTTAAGACCCAAAAAATATATGTGTATGTATTTCAGGCCCAACAGCATGCGACAAAGGCTAGCCGAGTTGAGGTTAGACAGCAAATCGAGAGGTGGAGGCGAAGACGAAACGTTGTAAGAAATACGTAGACATCGCCAATAATGTTTGTAGCGATATCATATAACCAGGAGCACAATTTTTAAATATGAATAGTTAAGTGTAAAAATGATATTTTGGTGTTAGGTTTAATGTTCACACGTAATTGATGCGATAGCAATTTTCAAAATGTCAAAGACAAAGTTACCCGGAAACTCTTGATTTATATATTTTGATTGTAGTTCAGGTATAAGGACTACCAATACCATAGGTTCAATGAGCAGCTTTAGAGTTGAACATTGTTGGACAATCTGTGTGCTGTAGGTATTAGGGTCGAGTCAAACGGCCGGCGCCGCGCCTACTACACTACTAATACATAGTTAATATAGCAGATGTCACAAAGCGCTGTCGCCGCTAGTATATTTTAATGGCTCACGTCTCGTCCGCTGTTTGACTGGACCTTTATTTAGATATAAAAATATATAAAAGTTTATTCTATGAATTGAAAGAACTTACGACAAACAATACCAACGATGAAATCACGCACTATCAAGTTCGTCAATATGTGAGCTGTTTTGAGGCGAATTGGTGTATATTCTCATTTCTCATTCATTAACTTTATCCCACTGTTGTATATTGGCGGGTTATCTAGAGAGTCGTTGATCTTTCGCCTTTCAACGCATAGAATGTCGCTCAACGTGCTGCAACACTTCCAGTGATGAACTTTGCAAGTTTGTAGATTAATAAATGGTCTAATCATTAAATAAGTAAACCAAATACACAATTGAATATGTAAAGATTACAATGAAGAAGTAAATCATTAAATGAGTAAATATAAATGTCTAACTAAATGAGGGTATGAGTGTTTACACCCATACACTATGGATGTTCGCGTCTCGTGCTGTCCAGCGGAAGTGGTCCAGCCAAGTCCCAATAGCACAAGGTGCTTCTATGAGGAGAATCGACCGAAAATTACAATTACTAATTACAAATAACTTACTACTAACTACTTACTAACTTAAAAATAAGTAGTTATATAACATGTAGACATATTATAGTAAATTGTAGTTTACTTTTGAATGGCAAATATGTGATATAAAAATATGGGTGATGTGTAGCGAACAGAAATATATCTCGTAGAATGTGTAAAAAAATAGTGCGGACCTTTTACGTTGAATACTAAAAAATATTCTATTATCGTTGCAATATTGAAGGTTTATCAAAAATGTATGACAAACGTCATACATATTTATTCTCCACTATAGAATTAAGATATAAAGACATTTAAAATCAATGTAAACTGATTCGCCGTGCACAAAATATTATGCTCAATATATTCGAGAGTATACTTTAAAACAAAATTTTACTAAATAAAACTTAAAGGTATAATAGAAATGGGCTTTTAATGTTAAAATAATTAATAAATAATTTATGACCTAACTACAGTTTTTACAAATTATACAATGTACAACGTTACCAACAAATATAATTCAAAATATATAATACACAAAACTATAACTAAATAATGAATCTCTTTTAAAGATAATATTCTAGTCACTTGACTTGTGCAACATGTAAGACAAAAAAGTGATGTTAAATAGTTATCTTTAGGATCAAACCAAAAATGATCAAATTATGTATTATCTCTCGATAGTCTACTTGACACCGTAAAAGAAGTGCCATCCAATAATTTGGTTATCTCTGTAGACTAATAGTATAAACTATAATAATTTGCGATGCAAGAGAATTGAAATCTTATTTAAGTGTTAATACATTACTTAACTTCAATGTAAATATAATGTATTGTAACGTAACATTTCAAATGTATTAATTAAAGTTACAAAGATGACATGTCTAACAGAATTCGAGTAGCGAGTTGCATGTTTCAATGTTGTGCACTAATTGTATTATAAAATTATAATAACCAAAGAAAAGAACCAAACTGATATTTATAAGTTTATTTACATAAGAGTTAATTGTTATAAACACTGAATATTTGAAAAAATAGTAATAAATATACTGTTCGTATAATTACGTAGTAGTATCGCACTGTCGCCAAACGTGTAAATAACTGACTGGCCTGCTGCTCTAGTGGTTATTGTTACCGACTGCTGAGAAAGACGTCGCTTTCTTTCCCATCCGAAAAAATAATTGCTGGATGAACACGATCATTTGTTTTCTGTCTGATTCTTATTTATAAAAATACATGTTTTTAGAAATATATGCTTATCAGCGGTCTGGTTACCACAGTACAGGCTCTACCTAGTTTGGGATGAGCGGGTCGTGTCGAGTCCAGTTCAATTAATGCCACATACTAGGAGTAGCAGTAGTAAAACAGGATTTATGCTTCAGCTGTATGCTCGTATCATCGTCCGTATGTTCCCTTGTAATAACTAAACGGTTGCACTTATTTTAAAACAAATCGCACTTCCAAGTATTCAGCCTCTTGAGTTGCAGGTGTCTCTGGGCGGTGGTAATCACTCACCATCAGATGACCCGTCTTCGTCTGCCCCCTATAATCTGCATCATACAAACATGTATCCCTATGTTGTCTTTAAAAAGTACATTACATTACATTACAGTATCTAGACAAATATAGGTATAATACAAGAAAATAAAATTGTACATAATTGAAAAATTATTTATTAACGGATAACTCTAATAAAATAAGGTTTTCTGTAATATGTGTAGAGTAATTCGGTATAGGTTTTAATTTTTCTGTTTTTTTTTTTCTCTGTATATTGTGTGTTTAGTGCGTAAAAGTATCAAAATTTTATATACGCTGTTCATGATTGAATGTAAAAATTGATTGAGTGATAGAAGCGACTGCTAAATATTAGGCATTGGTCGTAGGAAATAATAGAAGGTTTCAGTGTATTAAAATTATTTTTATTTCACTTATATACCAATATGGAAGTACAATTGCCTGTGAGAGGATTAATCGAATACCTCCGTAATTTAAATATATATAATAAAGATGTTTATGTAGGTGACATATTTATTGAAATACAATGTTATATAAAATTATCCTAAAGCCGCATACACGTTTAGGCGAATGTTTGAATAAAAAAAATCGTTTAACATTATTCTATTATAGGTATCATTTCGATTGCAATTTTTAAAAATATTATAATTACTAACGTATGTGCGGCTTAATGTTCCCAATATCTGTTTCGTAACGATGTGATACTATATGAAAAATTAGATAACATTACATTACTACATATGAAGTAAAAAAAAATGTTAACATAAACGGTAGAAAAATTAATGTATATTATAATTCATTGTAAACACAGAAATACTGAACAAATACAAAATGTAATATACATAACAAATGTTCTATAACAATATATGTATAATTATATAATGTACGGTTTTACTCTGTTACGTTCTCTGAGGTTTAAATAAATGTCTGTTCAGAATATGCTTTTCATTGTAAAATTGATATAAGAAAGTAGCACATGAATCTGGGTCTTGGTCGCTCTAATTTGGCAGTCACGTCCCGAGTCGAGGTTCGTACCCGCAGTGTCCTCGGGCAACGTCGTTAATATACGACTAGTTGAGAGCCCTGAACGGAGTGGTCATGGAAAAGTTGTCGAGGAAATCAACGGCCAACGGCCATACATAAATATAATGCAACACCGCCATTCTGATCCGCCAACCACTAACCAACTGTTTGTTTCGAATGCTCGGGCAAAACACGGTTGAAGTGTTTTCATAAAAGAGTTATAAAACGGTATTTTGCAGTTAATTTTCGTTGATACATTAAGAAGCTCTAATATACACGATAAGGTTAATATCACAACGAATTTAAAGGTAAACTTATCTTAATGAACATTAATAAACTTCATTAAAAACTTCATGTACCTTCCTGTACATGATATAGTCAACTTTATATGTAAAACACCTTTACATAATTAATATATTTATCTACTAACAAGTTTTATCTAAATTTTACAGTTATATTAAACAACAGCTGCTTAGTATAAACTACAAAACCTATGTGCTTATTTAAAAGACTTGACTTTAGACGTTACTAGAACTATAAAACTAACTTACATAAAATATATTACAAAATAAGTACCTAAAAATAATAATAATCATAAAAATTTGGGTTGTTGCTTCAAAGAAGTTATGTCTAAAAACCTTGGCATTTCAGTCTGCAAGGGCAAGTTGGATGATGGTATACCTGTAAAATAAAATTATATTACTAGTATTTTTCTTCAATACCTAATTTCAGGCAGAGTTATAACTTTAGGTTCTCAACGTGGGCGATAACGCCCCCTAGTGACTTTCGAGACGAATCGATAAAAAAGGTAAGGATTTTTCAACATTTTCATTTTTTTTTATGGACGTCTGTTATTGTATTAGAAATTATTATTAGTTGTTTGTGAATTCTGTCTCGCGTGTCAAGTGTTTCTAGAGACACGTTTAGAAATAGATTGGACGGCGTCGATTCAAACTGTAAAACATATTTCATTTAAATTTTCTCTTCATTAGTTTATTAAAAAGTAAAACAATATAACTATTTAATTTATAATCTACTATTATAAACATGCATATATTTACATAATTATTTAATGTATGTATTTAAAATAGGAGTGTTAATAAATATTGGATATTAATGGGTTAATTAGATAAGTACTATATCACAAAAAAAAACCATTGTTTAGTAAATGGGTAATGTTTATAATAGGCAAATAAAAGGGTGGGGGTGAGCCTTATCCTGTGTATTTACATATTTTTTTTAATATCAAACTAAACACATTATCAATGCGCTCCTACAGACTAGTTCGTTTCTTATCATTTAAACCGTTTCGCGATCAATATGGACAGTTTAGTAAACAATATCGATCTATTTTTGCTAATGAGATGATTGTCTGAAAGAGAAATTAAGCTTAAGTTAGCGATATTATTAGACAAACGAAGCGGAAACGTCCAGAGAGTCAAGGCATTCATATCCAAAGAAAATTCCACATTAGTTTATACACCAGAAAAATAGCACTGGGCCTACTGGTGTCACTGCACCTTTAAATGTGGCAATATATCCATTTAAGAGAGTCAGACAGTGAGCAGGAAACTAACATATTTCCCTCCTTCCGAAAGAAGACATAATAATATATGAGGATATATGAGGATGGAGCTAAAATTAATCTACAACCTAACAGTCTGTACAATTGTAACAGGAAATAATCTAAGTTTTCCTACTAAAGAAGTGTATCTCACTAGTAAATAGGGATTTGACTGAGCTTCCAGCCTAAGGCACTATATACAAAAAGGTGAAGAAGAGGAAAACAACGGTGTTTATTGTCAGTTACGTACCACTGAGACTCCATTGACTGGATGTTGTTGTATGGAAAAACGATAGGTCTTCATTTACAGTTTACTGTCATCCCCGCTTGTTTTAATGATTTATCTTTTGTTATATGTCCTTCTTCATCCTTTTTAACTTTTTATTCCTGCCTAACTAAATTACTTTAATAGCCTTATTTTAGTTGTATATTAATTTCAAATTAATTTCAAAGTCAAATTAAATATCTTTATTTCATAAAATTGCTCAAAAATTATTAGAAAACGTCTTATTTTAAAATATAGATAAATACACACAACGTCATCGCATCTAGAGGTTGCCTTGTCAAGCCTCCATGAGTGCTGGCTCGGAGTAACGGGGGAGCTGTCTGATCTGAGACGGTGGCGCGACATGTTCCGCGCGTACCTCTCTAAACAGAAGGGGGAGCCAAGCCCCTAAACGGTGCGGCCAGCTGTAGAGGTGGCCAAGGTCTGCAGGGGTTCCGCCGGCTTTCTTTTTAGGGTATTTCCGGGTCCCTTGCAATAGACCCATTTGTGACGGAACACTGTATGGTTTTAGTCCAACGTAGTCCAAATTAGTTTCGATTCCAACATACCACACGAAAAAAATAAAAAATAATAGGTTGCCTTGTCAAATGTAAAATTAATATTATTGTTCATGATAACAAGTTTCAAAAATAATAATAAAAACATTATTATTACTAATATAACAACAGAGTGGGTTTATAATTATAACGCTTTGTAACGTTTTCTTTTTACGTTAACTTTAATTTGTTTCTAGTTGAATATTATTTTTAAAATGTTATGAATACTTATAATATCATAATAGAGCTCTATCGATTCCCCCCCAACTGTATCCCTACGTTGTTGTCGTGGGGGGGCTTGCGTGCGTCAATGATCTTTGGGGCTATGCCGGTAGAGCTACTCATGCCGGATTGGCCCAGAGGGAGACTCCAGACTAAGCGGGATCAGGACGGAGTCTGATGAAGACTGCCGTGCAGGGCGTGGCGTTTACTACCGTCATGCGGCACTCTCAACATCCCTCTGATTTAGCAGAGGGCGTTTTAGACGTGCAAATAGGTCCTCTAGGGAAGAGGAAACAGGCGAGCTTGGTGAGCACTTGCCCTGCCTCCGAGCAGGCAGCCTGAGAATTAGTCTCTTGCTGCCCTCGCCGTTAGATCGTAATCCCAGTAGGAATGTCGAGTTACGGTCATGTCTCTAACTAGACACTGGGACCGAGGGCCTTGGCTTAACCGCCTGGACCACGAGGAAAAAACCTCTCTAAAAAATTGTCTGAATCTTAAGTTCTGGTGCGCGGCGAAAAGATGAATGGCTGACAGATTACGCTTCTAACTCCCGAGGAGCATCAGTCGTGAGCGCACTCCCAGCTTGGGTACCTGTGGACCCCCTAGTTGGGATACAAATTTTTCACCTGCTCAGGTATAGAGGCTCTGCCTGAGTCGACGAATGCTTCCTTACTACTCGTGGGATTAAAATGGTAAAGTCATTAAAGAAAAACAATTTAAATGGTGCACGACAACCTAAAGTCGTACCGACACAGGCTGCCATGTCAGATTCTGACACGGCCTCAAGCCAGAAAAGCGCGACGATAGTGGATAGTGTTTCGCTAAGCAGCAAGCTTATACGTAAACGCACCCGCTCTGACTCGCCCAGAGGAGAGAACATGGGATCGGATTCGGGCTCGGCTGATGAAGTGGTACCGGCAGCAAAAGTTACCACCGCTCGTCGAGGTAGGGGCCGCCCACCGACCACAGGTCAATATGTTGGATTGTCTGCAGCGAGACGAGAACTGGCTGCAGCACAAAAAGCTGCGGAACTTGCAGACAAAGAGGCACAGGAGGAAGCAGAGCTTGCGGACCTGGCCCAAAAGGTTAATGCTGGAAGGCTCGCTCCATCCTCTTCCATTCCCGTGGATCTAAGGGATCCTGAAGATCTAACAGCTCTTCAGGTGCAAGAGAGAGTGCATGACGCCGTAGCGGCAATAAAAAAGGTGGCTAAGGTGTCCAAGGGGCTAAAGGGAACCTGTCAGAAGGCTCTCAAGGACGCCTCAAGTTTAATCTTGGAACATCTAGAAGTGCTTGTTACGCGTACTTCAACAGAGGAAACGGCACGACTGCAGGCTGAAAATGCTCGCCTTTCAGCT
The DNA here is from genome assembly GCA_947561695.1 of Tyria jacobaeae. Classification (NCBI taxonomy): domain Eukaryota; kingdom Metazoa; phylum Arthropoda; class Insecta; order Lepidoptera; family Erebidae; genus Tyria; species Tyria jacobaeae. The sequence continues at coordinate 6,991,746 of OX387208.1, read as the reverse complement.
GAAACTGCTCAGCTCCGTAAAGACTTGGGTGCGCTGAGAACAGAACTAGCCAAGTTGCAGTTAAGGCAACCGATAGAAGTCGAGGTCTCGCCCCCTCCTCAACGGCCAGCTCAAGAAACGGAGCTAACCTGCCTACTACGTCAGGAGTTGGCAAATTTAAGCCAGCGGTTTGCCGTCTTAGAGGGGAAAATTATGCGCCCTCCGTTGGCCAGTGATAGGAGGATGAAGCCGACCTATGCAGAAACTGTTGCCTCTCCTAGTCAGGAGAACACTGTTCCGCCGGTATCGCAAATGTCTGCCTCTCAAATTGCCTCCAATATACAGGTGACAAAGGCAAGTGCAAAAGGAAAAGGCAAAAAGACAACTGCACGCGGGGTTAGGAATCCAGGGCCAAATAGTCTTGCGGCGAGTGGGTCTGAAAAAGCAGTCACCATAACTACGGCTAGTAAGTCCAAGCAGTCAACTGGTCCAAGTGGAGGTGAATGGGAGACCGCAGGGGCCAAGAAGAAGGCTGAAAAATCACGGCGAAGTAAAAAGAAAAAGGCAGCCAGAGAGACCACGAGGCTTCGCGCCCCACGCTCTACAGCGGTGGTCATCACATTACCGACTGGAGCTGAGGATCGTGGCCTTAGCTACGCCAAAGTCCTTGCTAAAGCCAAAGCCGAGATCAAGTTGGCTGATATCGGTATCACAGCACTACGATGCAAACCTACGGTTACCGGTGCAAGGCTTCTTGAAATCCCAGGAGCTACTAGCGGCGAGAAGGCAGACATGCTCGCAGAGAAGCTGCGTGCCGTGGTGGGAGAAGACGGGGTCCGTGTATCCAGACCCACCAAGTGTGTAGAGCTGCGCATCACGGGCCTGGATGACTCCATTACGTCTGAAGAAGTGGTGGCCGCTGTTGCAAAGGCTGGTGGGTGCCCATTGGAGCAGGTAAAGGCCGGTTCAATCCGTACCGGCTTCACTGGCCTGGGCACAATAGTGGTGAGTTGTCCAGTTGCAGCGGCCAACCTATTTAAAAACGGCCAACGTCTGCTAGTGGGATGGGTTTCGGCCCAAGTGAAGCTCCTAACGCCAAGACCTCTAAGGTGCTTTCGTTGCCTAGAGATAGGTCATGTTGGGGCCAAATGTACCACCGGGGTCGACCGCACCGGACTATGTTTCCAATGCGGTAAGCCCGGTCACAAAGCTGACTCGTGCAGTGCCACACCACACTGCGTGGTATGTGCGGCGTTGGGTAAACAAGCCGAGCATAGAATCGGCAATGCTTGTTCCATGCCCAGGAAACATAATAAAAGACCCACTAAAGGAAAAGGCCCTGTGCCGGCTCACCCACCGGTTGCACAAACAGCGACATGCGAAAACGTTGAAGAGGGCACTAATGAGATGAACACCCAATAATGGCTGTCCATACCATCCAATTTCTACAGGCTAATATCAACCACTGTGCCAGGGCTCAGGATCTCCTGCTTCAGTCTATGGCAGAGTGGTTGATACATGTCGCTGTCGTCTCCGAGCCGTACTTCATTCCAGCCAGAAGTGACTGGTTGGGAGATGACGACGGCTCGGTGACTCTCATCACCCATGTTGGGAATGGTTCTCCGTCCTTCGAATTCGTCACCCGGGGACGGGGATACGTTGCAGCCTTGCTGGGGGAAATAGTGGTTGTAGGAGTATATTGCTCACCTAACAGGTCTCTCGCCGACCTAGAGAGAGTTTTGGAAGAGCTGGGTACAATTGTCCGTCGCAGCCACCCTCGATCCGTTATCGTGCTGGGGGATTTCAATGCCAAATCTATGGCTTGGGGTTCACCAGCTACGAATGTGCGGGGCGAGGTTGTCGAGGAATGGGCCGTCGAGTCAGGACTGACTCTCCTCAATCGGGGCTCAGTACAGACGTGTGTGCGACAGCGGGGAGGTTCAATCGTGGACCTTTCCTTCGCAAGCCCCTCTGTCGCACTCCGTGTTCAAAGTTGGAGTGTAATGGAGGATGTGGAGACGTTATCGGATCACCGATACATCCGATTCAACGTCTCTACCCAGAACCAAAGCGCGCCAGCCAGACTGGCTCCGATTAGAGATGGACCGCGGTGGACATTAAGGCGACTGAACCGGGAAGCTCTCCTGGAAGCGACTATAGTACAGGCCTGGGTGGAAGCACCAGACAGGCTTGTAGACATTGAAGAGGAGGCGAGATGGTTCCAGGATAGCATGACACGCATTTGTGATGTTGCCATGAACGCGGGGCTCAGTCGTTTTATGCCAAACGCCAGGTGTATTGGTGGTCAATGGAAATTGCTCGGCTGCGTAGAATCTGTGTAGCTGAGCGCCGCCGATACACCAGGTACCGGAGGTTAAGCCACTATAGCCATGACCGAGAAGCAAGAGAAGCGGAACTGTACGAGGGGTACAGACAAGCTAAGAATGCCCTCCAGTTTGAAATCTCGCGGGCCAAAATTCGGGCCCACGAAGAGCTAATAGAGACTTTGAACAGAGATCCATGGGGGCGGCCCTACCGTATGGTGAGGGGCAAACTTCGCCCATTCGCTCCCCCATTGACCCAAAGTCTCAGGCCTCAACTAGTGGAGGAGGTAGTGTGCTCTCTGTTCCCCTCGCGGGGGCAATATACACCCCCGCATATGGTTCCTGCTTCGTACCCTGGCGATGACCAAGATTATGATGACGTGCCAGAAGTGACCCGGGTGGAACTTCGAGCGGCGGTGTTACGGCTTCAGGCCAAAAACACTGCCCCAGGGCCCGACGGCATTCCTGGCCGTGCATGGGTTCACGCCTCGAGGTTCCTTTGGCCCCGACTGGTGAGGCTCTACAGCGCATGCTTGGAACAAGGCCAGTTTCCACGCCGTTGGAAGACCGGAAAACTGGTCTTGCTAAGGAAGGAAGGTCGCCCCGCGGAAACACCGTCAGCGTACCGCCCTATTGTGTTGCTGGACGAGGTCTGCAAGCTTTTCGAAAGAATAATTGCAGACCGTTTAGTCCGGCACATAACTGGGGTGGGTCCGGACCTGGCAGATAACCAGTTTGGGTTCCGCAGAGGGCGCTCTACAATGGATGCCATCATGCGTGTTAGGGCTTCAGCGGAGGATGCAGTTAGGCGGGGTGAGGTCGTCTTGGCGGTGTCTCTCGATATCGCCAATGCCTTTAATACCCTGCCCTGGAGCTGTATTAGAGAGGCACTTCGGTACCATGGGGTGCCGATATACCTCCGTCGAATTGTCGGGGCCTATTTGACGGATAGGATCGTCGTATACCCGGGTCGCGATGGCTGGGGTCGGCGAGAGACGTCGTGCGGTGTCCCACAGGGTTCAGTCCTGGGCCCGCTCCTGTGGAACATCGGCTACGACTGGGTTCTGCGTGGTGCGCTTCTCCATGGTGTCGGCGTTACTTGCTACGCCGACGATACGCTTGTGACAGCACGTGGGAAGACGCACCGCCAGGCAGCCATTCTGGCGACAGCTGGGGTTGCGCAAGTAGTCGGTAGGATCCGGCAGTTGGGCCTGGAGGTAGCTCTGCACAAATCCGAGGCCGTATGTTTCCATGGGCCACGGAGGGCTCCACCTCCAGGGTCCCACATCATGGTGGGAGGCGTCCGCATCGGCATCGAGCGCACGATGAAGTACCTGGGACTCGTCCTCGATAGCCGATGGGATTTCGGGCCTCACTTTCGGCAGTTGGCCCCCAGGCTCTTGAGTACCACTGCGGCACTCTCGCGGCTATTGCCCAACTTAGGGGGGCCCAATGCATCTTGCCGAAATCTGTATACGGGGATCGTACGCTCTATGGCACTTTATGGGGCACCAGTATGGGCAAGCACTCTGACAGCCAAAAATATTGCGATTTTGCGAAGGCCGCAACGTGCGATGGCTGTCAGAGTGATAAGAGGGTACCGTACGATCTCCTTCGAGGTGGCTACCCTATTTGCTGGATCCGCGCCCTGGGATCTAGATGCAGTTCTTCTTGCGATACAGTATCGGTGTCGCAGGGATGCTCTGGATCGGCGTGAGCTGCCACTGCCTCGAGAAGTAGAGGCACACCGGGCTGAGCTCCACCAGATCTTGGTGGCGGAGTGGGAGCAGCGACTTGCGCGACCCAGTGCAGGGCACGCTGCCATATCGGCGGTAAGACCCATTCTAAGAGAATGGCTGGAGAGGAAACACGGAGTTCTCACCTTTCGGATGACGCAGGTGCTATCCGGACACGGTTGCTTCGGCAAGTACCTGTGTCGGATCGGCCGGGAGCCGACGTCACGGTGCCATCACTGTGATAATTGCCCTGACGACACGTCGCTTCACACGCTGGCGGAATGCCCAGCTTGGGCAAGCCAGCGTCGTGATCTTGTCGCGGCAATTGGTTCTGCGGGTAGTCTCTCGCTTCCGACCTTGGTTCTGTCCATGGTTCGGAGCGAGACCGCATGGAGTGCCGTCGCTTCCTTCTGTGAGGAGGTGATATCCTCAAAGGAAGCGGCGGAACGGGTGAGAGAACGCATGGCTCATTCGGCTCTCTCTGCCCGCAGAAGGGGCACCGGGCGCCGGAGAGCATTCGTCGATCTCCGGCCACCCTAGAAAGTGGCCTGCGGACGACGATTTTGGGGAATTCGTCGTCCGATCAGTTACAGGCCTAAGAGGCAGCACGCAGTGTTCCGAGCGTGCTTCTTGGAAGACTGCGACCGAAGGGTGACGGTTGCATCGGGTGACGAGACCCGTCTTGGGTGAGACGGGTCAATGCCTCGGGGAGGCGGAAGAATGCAATTGCGATTCTCGCTCCCCCGACCATGGGCAAGAAGAGGAACACCGGGGTGGTTTTTAGTCGGTAAGAGTCCGACAGACCCCTTCGTCCACCCCAATGGGCGAAGGACATCCATGAGGATCTTCCACCCCGTAAACAAAAAAAAAAAAAAATCAAGAAAATTTTGTAAAAAAAAATCATATGCCTCTTTTACATCGATTCTGTTCCACTATAGAGCAGTAGAAGAGTCAGAGAAAATTAGGAGGCATTGAGATGGCACAGAGAAGAAGGCATGGCCAAATTTAAAATATGCATTTAAATTTTTTAATTATGCATTAAATGAAGCATTGTTATTGTTATATGTGAGATTTATTAAAGATGAGAAAATGCTGATGGTTTTTTTTTGCTGACTAATTGGAAAGCTTCTACGGAGATCTGAGCATAAGCTGGGTCATTTTGCTTGTAAAAATATTGCTCAATAGTAAAAAGTCTCATCAGTAAATAAAGTTTTTCTGTTACCTCCTTTTGCTCACGGCTTAAAAAGTTGCCTTGATTTTACCAGTCTATTCATGTTTAAATTATCAGTAAATAATGACCAGTGCTTCTCTTATCAGCTGCAAGGCCTAAGTTATCTTTTAAAATAAGTGACATGGTTGCTGTATTCATTTTACTGCTTTTATCTCCTTTTTCGTATGAATACTACGTGGGCGGCCAGATCTTTTTCTGACACAAGCGTTGGAGGTTTCATTGAACCTATCATTAGGCCGATACACAAACATTCGACTAATACAAAGCGGATTATTTCAAAAATTGAATTTAACTCCAAACCTACTTTGTGTAATGCTATCTGGCAAATGATTTCCATAATCCGGCAACCAACAACCGAAAGCCGGCAGCGACAGTCTATTTTCTCCAGGGGGCAAGATTTGACGTACAAGAATGCACTAACATAATCGTTTAGACATATGTCAATGGTAAGGTAGATTGTTTTAATTTAAACCACACTTACCTTGTAGCAATTTATGCCTGTCCATATAGTTTCTAGTCGCGAACGACATGTCAATGGGCGCTGTTATCGACTTGTACGTCTGTCGGGGCGGCGCTGCTACAGGCGCTGCGCCTTTCAAGTACTTAGCTGCCAACTGGTTCATTTTCAGACTTGTGTCAGAAGACCCTGTATAGATATGAGGCTGATGAATGCCTAGTGGATCATCACCGAATTTTACTCTGGAACAATAAACCTAACTAAATGTTAAGGCTACACAGGAGGTCAACAAAACAAGCACTTAAAATTGTTTGTACTTGAGAAGTTTAACATTATAAGCCTAGTAAAGTATCATATACATAAAAGTATGAACTACTTACCTTTTTGTAACACTGACATTAGTCTTGTCAATTTGCATCTGCACTGTCTGCATTTGCTGTCGTGTATTTCTATAAAGTGCACTGGCTGATGATGGCATGTCAGAGTCTTGCAACATACCATTCACATGAGTCTGCAAGGTTAATATAAGGAGAAGCATAATAATCTAATAACCCCATTGAAACAGTAGTAGTATCTGTATGTGTGTATATGGGTAGGTCAAATCTAGCACAAAATCAGGAAGCTATACAGTGTTTACTGTTACCGTAATATTTAATCTTTTTTAATGATAGATTTTGAATACTATTAATTATTTTGAATATATACCATAACTTTGTTATAATATGTCCATCCAACATTGGACTGGTCATCACTGTCTGCTTCAGACCTGCAAAGAAAATTAAAGTAGCTATATATGTAATTTTAACATCAGACACAGCTCTTTTGTGTTTCATATACAGAGCAACAGGTACCATGCAGAAGTCACTAATTTAAATTACAAACTACTATGCCAAAGAACATTAACAGCCTGTGTCACTGTGGATGTTGTAAGAATTCTAATGACACCTGATATATTTTACTGTGGGAGAGTTATGCTCAGGCACTAAGGGTACGAGTTGACTGGAGTAAGACTCTCCTCTTTCCCCTCCCCTCATTAACTCCTTTCAACTCCCTTATCACCCTCAATGGTAGGCGGCGGTTGGTGTCCATTAGCGGCAGCTGCCACTTACGTATTTGAGTCCCCATATATAATTAAAAAATAATATACACATATAAAGGACACACATACATTATGTACATCTACACATATAAAATTTAAAAAGTAAAGTGGAAGCCTCTGCATGGGGTATGCAGGGATGTATGTATGTGAGAGTATATAATGTATGTATGAATCCTAGACACTACTGTAACTGATTGCAGTGTCTGTAACTACTCAAGTAACATTTTAAAGGTGAAGAAAAAAACATTACACAGATATGTATATTTAAGGATCAACCAAATTTAGCCTACCTCTACTCTGTAGGAAACTATGGTTATTAGTCCTTTTTGTAATCAGCACATTGTATACAAGTTATATCTGGTAAAATACTGTAGTTGCTGTATACTGCATTTTATTAAAGCAATGAGCTTGTGTTTGACACGAAAAGAAGTGCAAGTTCTTATACTAAACTAGTGTACTAAGGGTTGTATATAATACCAAAAGACTTACTCGCTGTAATCTCTAACATCTAAATATAAACTCTGTTCAGGAGACATTAAAGGTGTTGTTGCATTATCCACTTGGACATTATATAAACTCAAGTCATTCAAAGTTCTCTCCTGGTTAACACATGGAGCATCTACATTATTGTCTTCATCAGGCATATGTTTACTAACAGGTGTTATGCCGTCTAGAAAATTTAAATTTGGAGATTGCGCTTTTGACACTATCTCTTTTATACTTATTTGTGATCTATTGCATTGTATCTGAGAATTTTCATTTGTTTTTACAACCTCTTTATTAATAATTGTTGAGGTTCTCACCATTTCAAAGCTAGTCATAACCCCAATTGATATTTTATGCTGTTCATTGCTAATGGTCTTAATAGCCACTTGCTCTGACATACAATTTTGAATAGGTGCTGAATGATTTGGCTGGCTATTTGATATAAATTTGTCTACTTTCTCTTGGAGTAGCTGCAGTTGTTCATTTTGAAGCTTTATTATTTTAAAGAGATCTGAAACAGTTGGCTCACGTTTCTCTTTTACAACATTTGTTTGCCTTTCAACTTGTTTTGAATCAGATTTTTTGTTCTGTTCATATTTTTCTATAGCCCAGGTCTTTTTCTCTACTGCATTCATTTGTGAATCTATTGATTCAATTGAGTCAGGTGTTTTAAATTTGCACTGAGAAGGATGCAGGGTATGTTCACAACAAGAACATCTATTTGGTGGTGGAGGAAGACCACACATGCAGTAAATATGTCTTGGGGTACATTGAGCTCCATAATGAGGACTACCAGTTCTAGTATGCTGATCATATATTTGGGTCACATTTTGATTATGCTGTTTTGCTGAGATATTTTTTACACAATGATGACACATACAGTAGCCACTGCTGGTTGATTGTGCTTCACTAAAGTTCTTAATTTCTGGTTGTGTTGAAGCTGACATTTGAATAATTTGTGCTTTCTTTGCAAATGGATTGTTTTCTTTGTCTATATTCATTGTATCTAACTGTTTTTGTATAGGATTTATATCAAAATGCATTTTACCTAAATTATCTCTCTTTAAGAAAAAATCATCTTTTAATAAGATATTGGGTGGTGTAACAGTCTTATTGTCAGCTGAACTGCTAACTGGCATTTTATTATAAATAACATTTCCTGTTTTATTGATATCCTTGTTTACATCGTCATCTAAGGGCTTGAGTATAGGCCTACTGGCAGGCTTTCGCGGCTCATGGTCAGTAGCATCAAGCATACTTAGTTCTAAATCATTGCTGGGCAACCAATGTAACCGTTCTACTTGTTTCTTAACATCAGTTTTATTAATAATTGGATAAGGAGAACTGTTACTACACTCAAACAACTTTTCGGGGTCGCTACTATAAGGCAAAACTTTAGGATAGCTGTAGATATCCGGTGCTTTGGTACATATTTGCCTTTCTGTGAACGGCCGAGGGGAGTGGCACTCAACATCTTCCATTTTATTAAGAACACGACCTTTAAAAGGGGACTCAAAACGAACTTTCTTCATAAGTCCTTAAATAAAAAAGCGGGAATAATTTATCTAACACAAATAGCTTAAAGTGAATATAAAGTTGTAGAGCTACATATGAATATACAATACGTTACACTATAAATAAAACAAACTGCCTTAAACGAATTAACGAATTTCACGAATCAAACACATCAACAACTTTAAAATTACTCGCCAACTCACTAAATACAAATAAATTTTTTGAAAGGTAACAGTAGACAGTAAAGTTTTGACAGTATAGCAGTGTTGCTACCCTACTTAACTTTTAGTAAAGAACAAGAAAGTTTGCAAAGACGCATTCACAGAATTGAAAAATATACTAGAAATTGCTAGTACGCGTGACGGACTTAACGCACACGCGTGCCCCTGCTATGCCTGCTAAAATAAGTGCTTCAAACACAACATCGACGACGATCTTAAAAAGGATTTACTTCTAAATTCGTTAACACCAGAGATTTTTAGCGAAATAAAAACAGCCCTGACTCCTAAATTTAATACAAGTGAATATAAGAACATGCGCACAAAACATTTAAACCTTTTTCGTACCAAGAAAACCAGGTACCGGGCATTAACAGGATTTTGGAGCTGCATCAGAGACGGAAACGAATCGAAAAAACACTATGCTAACCGATAAAAAGATTTGAGCAAAGATTGCGGTTACGACGACAGTCGACTGGAACGTCAATTACGAGAACGATTTGCAACAACCTTGAACCATATAGAACTCGAAACAGGCTTAAAATAGAAATGGGCTGATTTAATGGAAGTATACGAAGGTGAGACCACAGAAGTCACATTTACACAATTTTTTGCGGTCGCTCAATCTCGAGAACAAGCTGAACACGACACGCAATCAACCAGCGTTAAGAAAATTAACAAAAAAGCACCAGCAAAGACCGTTTAAAGTTCTTCGAATTACAGGAGTCCACGTAAAATACGTTCAGATCAATGTTATCGCTGTGTGTGCAAACATTTTAAAGCTTTTATATAATAAATCACAACACATATACATATATACCATATCAAAACCAACATGAAGGAGCAATATAAAAAGAAGCAAAACTACAAGGACACCATTAAAAAATACTAAATCTAAAATGTGAGGCATGACGTTTTAAACGTCATGTCATCAGTTATAAATAATGAAAAAAATATAAAGCAGCTGCTATGTTAACGAGATCCAGGGCACGAAATGCACGCAAACCATCTTCGGGCTCATCGCTAAGCTCCGCCTCGCTGGTCCCGGAAACCGCATCAAGCATTTCGGCTGTTGCTGAGGCGTCGAGCTCCACTTCCAGCGACGAGTATTAGGCAGGGGAGAGGCCGGCCACCGTCGTCTTTAGGACCCCGAGGACAACTGCCCTCGAACAGGGTCCCCGCTGCCGGTGGTGATGTGCGCCGCATGAAATGGGCTACTGCTATGAATGAAAATGTCATGCGGGCATATTATCGGGCTACGGAGTTGGGAACTAACCTTACTGCGTACCGTGTTTGTTTGTTGTCTCTGTTTCAGGAGCTTGAGCCAGCTGTCAACGTGTTAACACAACGATTATCGGATCAAGTGCGAGCTATACAGCGCTGTCACCTGCTTGCTGATACCGTACTTGAGAGGATACGCATTACGCTCTGGCGTAAGGAATAGTTTGGCTATCCCGTCTTCATCACACACTGTGCATTTGGTGACAAACAATACACCACAGTTAATGTCCATATTACCTGTTGATGAAGTTGTGGAGAGTGAAGCTATATTTGTAAGTACCCAATACAATGAGAGACTAAGGAGTGCTTTGGAAGATACGATTCTGGAATATAAATCTATGAATCATCAGATTAGGCCACGTTTATCCCGTTTGCCTATGAATAAAAAAATATAGCGCTAATGTGTGCCCTGGATTCGCTGTTGTCTAACTATTTGGATAACAGTGAAAACGTGATAGTGATACGCACTCTATTCTGTATTGTGCGGCTGTTGCAGTATGTCGAGAAGCTGGAGTAAAACTTTCCTCAGTAAATACCGCTACTACTAAATGTAAACCTGCTATGCCAGCCTTGCAGTATAGAATTAAACAACGTATCGCTGAGACTAGGACACTCATTGGTAAGCTAATCAGCTTTCGATCAGGCAATTTGCGATCGAGAGTGATGCGCTTTGTGAAACAGGCATTCTTGGGTACTGACATTAGTCCTCAACAATATATGTCATGTGTCACAGAGCGCATAGACTCTCTAAAGCAAAAAGTTTATGCATGGGCAAATAGGATTAAACGTTAAAAAAAGCGAGTAAATCGATTTAATCAGAGTCGTATGTTTCAAAGGAATGAGAGGTGGGTTTACCGAAAATGGGAAGAACCTGATCCACGTGTGAGTGATGGGTATTTGCCAGATTCTGATGCTACAAGTACATTTTGGCGTAACATCTGGTCCATACCTGTCACCCATACAGAAGCTGACTGGATGCAGGATGTCTGACGATTGTGTGAGACAATACAACAAATGGAACCTATTACCATAACCACTGAGGACGTGGGTTGTGCAGTTCGTTCATTATCAAATTGGAAATCACCTGGTGCAGACGGACTGCACAACTTTTGGCTTAAATGGTTCCGTAGATCACATGCTCGTTTGGCATCTCAGTTCCAAGCAGCTCTAGATTTAGGTTCATTACCCCAATTTATGACCACTGGCGTAACCCACTTTACAAATCTGGTGGATCCTAAGAATTATAGACCAATAACATGTTTACCAACTGTCTATAAGCTTCTTACATCTATTCTGAGAGTAAAAATTACATATAATTTAAATAAAAATTCGATCATTTCTGTTTTTCAGAATGGATATAGGAGTGGGACTCGTGGCACCAAAGAGCTCCTTATCATGGATATGGCCATTAGCCAAGAAGTACGTCGTAATCGCAAGAATCTGGAGACATGTTGGATAGATTACAAGAAGGCCTATGACTCGGTTCCACATACATAGCTTTTGAGGGTGCTGGACTTGCATAAAATTGATACAACTCTATGCACTTTCTTGAAGTCATGTATGGGCCAATGGAGAACGGTTCTTCGTTATCCAGGATGTCGGCAGATTATAGCTAACAATGTACCATTAGAGATCGAGCGAGGCATATTTCAAGGGGATAGTCTGAGTCCCTTGTGGTTCTGTCTAGCTTTGAATCCTCTCAGCACTCTGTTAGAGGGTTCAGGGCTAGGTTTTAAGTTGCGGAAAGATGATCAAGTTGCATCTCACTTTCTATATATGGATGATTTGAAACTATTTGCCCCCAGTAAATTACAACTGACAGCGTTACTTAAGGTGACTGAAAACTTTAGTAACTCTATCAAGATGGAATTTGGTGTAGACAAGTGTGCAGTCATGCACGTAAAGAAAGGCGTAGTAGTAGAATCTGAAGGAGTTGAACTTTCAGATTCAACTAAACTTAGATCTCTTTCTGCTGCTGAAACCTACAAGTATATATATCACAGTCATTGGGAATACCTGAGTCTAGTGTGAAACAGGCATTGCGGGACCGATTTTTTGGCCGCCTGAAAAAGTACTTAAAAGTCTTTTGTCGGGTGCTAACAAGATACGCGCCTGCAATAGTTGGGTTATACCAGTTCTCACGTATTCCTTTAGTATGCTCAGATGGACTCAGACTGAACTAGATGCTATTGATAGGCGAGTTCGTACACTGATGACTGCAGTTCGAATGCACCATCCGCGGTCATCGGTAATGAGATTGTATATCCCGCGAAAGTTTGGAGGTCGTGGTCTTTTAAACATTAAGACCCTAAAAAATCGCGAGATATACAACCTCAGAGAATATTTTCTTAATACCGATGTAGAAGTGCATCGTAATGTTGTGGCACAAAGGACTTACTCCGCTCGGTCTGGCTAAAGAGAACTGGCGCAAACCTGTAGTACTCAGTACTAATGATCGCACGGAGGTGTGGAAGGGCAAAGAGCTCCATGGTCGGTTCTATCGGGCCCTAAATGGGCCTGATGTAGACGTAAAAGCATATACATTCTGGCTACGGTGTGGTGATCTTTTTGGAGAAACTGAAGGTTTTGTCTTTGCAATTATGGATGAAGTTGTTATGACGAATAACTATCGGAAATTTATTCTGAAAGACGGTACGGTCGACATATGTCGGGCATGCCACCCGGTGAATCTAACAGGCATATTATTTCTGGTTGTTCTCGTCTTGCAAACTGTGAGTATTTGCATAGACATAACCAAGTGGCCAGAATAGTACATCAACAACTTGCCCTTAAATACAATCTTGTGAGTTTAGAGGTGCCATATCACAGGTATGTGCCCCGACCTAGTTCTCGAAAATGGTCGTGCTACATTGTATTGGGATCGATCTATCATCACTGACAGGACTATAATTGCCAATAAGCCTGATATAGTCGTGATAGACCGATTAGAGCGCCGCGCAATGATTGTCGATATTGCTGTTTCTCATGACGATAATCTCGTGAAAGTTGAAAAAGATAAACAAATTAAATATTTGGATTTGTCTCACGAGATTGTCGATATGTGGAATATCGATTCGGCGATCATTGTTCCGATAATCATATCTGCTCACGGATTAATAGCTAAGAGCCTCGAACAACACCTTAAGAGGCTCTCGTTAGATGGTTGGATGAAGGGACTGATGCAGAAGGCAGTGCTCCTTGACACGGCCCGCATTGTCAGGAGGTTCCTATCTTTGGAGCCCTAACCACCGGTGTCTTGGTCTATGTACCCGGTGTCGGTGGTCTACTATTTTTATATTTTTAAATGTATTTTATATTTATATTGTATATTTAAAAATGTAATTTATATGTATATTAACTAGAATAAAGAGATAATAATAATGTATATTTATATGTTTAATTATTTGAATAAAGAGAATAATAATAATAATATTTATGTATTTTTTCTCTACAATGGTTACAATTCGACTTATACAGTTACTCCAAAAAAGACAGATGTGAACGTAACAATTGTGAGAAACTGGTGCCTGAGGTAGGTTTTGTAAAACCCATATTACAGGTCACCAGGCCCCCACGCGTTGCCAGCATTCAGATCATATAATATAGGTCTATTTCTAAGTATAACATATTTAATCAACATAAATTAAACTAAACCAAATACAAGAATTGATAAGAATGACATATATCTAGGATTTTAGCGTAAATGTATGTGGTGTGTGAGGAAATGGAGTGAGTGTATCTGGAAGCCAGTGAGTGAACGTGAGTATGAGAATGAGTTTGAGTTAGGGTGTGCGTATGTGAGTTTATAATGTGCATAGGGTTTTTCAATATAGAGTCGCTAAGCAGCAGAGCAAACATAGGGATAGTTATAAATTACGTCTAGAGTTAAACTAGGTAAACAACAGTAATTTGCTATTTAGGAATAGTTAAGAGATCTTCGGTATCCTGATAATTCAACGTTTTAAGATAAGTAGTAACTGATATTTTACAACGAGATCGAGTTAAAGGAGAAATGTTCAGAGCTAGGTTTAGTTTATTGTAAAGGTGAGCGCCAAGGAAACAATAGAATTGCTGCGCATGTGAGGAGCGGAATCTTTCAGGTAGGCAGACCTTGTCTTTACGTCGCTTGTCTGTTTTTAAATTTGGGTCATAATACAATTGGGAGTGTTTCATTAAGACTATTTGTAATATGAACGCCTGTCTTACTGTGAGAATATCCCACTCCTTGTATAAGTCATTAGAAGGAAACTGGAACGGAAGTCCAGCACCAACTTTAAGAATGGCACGTTTGGCCCTTTCAACGTCTATAATGTGGGTTTTACTGACTCCTCCCCATGAAGTTATACAATAATCGATAATAGATTGACACAAACCGTAGTACACCATCTTTAGTGTTCGTCTATCTGCTGTATTCCTGAGGGTCTTAAAGATATAAATGAGCTTACGTAGTCTAGACACCAGGATTTCCAAATGAGGTTTAAAGGACAAGGACTGATCAATAGTAATTCCAAGATATTTTATTTTGTCTGTTCTAATGAGGGTTGGGTATGAGCATGAGGGAAGTCTAGCTCTGCATACATGAGCAGTAATGTTTAGAGAGGAATTAGGAAGTAGGTTTAGTCCATGACCAAAGGCGATGTTATTATGTTTATCACGTTTAGGGTTAGTATGTTACTTTGGAGCCACTCACTAGTGATAGATAAGCCGGACTGGGCAACCAAGAAAACTTTTTTCCAACTAATATCACTAAAGAACAGTGCAGTATCATCATCGTAGGTATATGCCAGAAATAAAGTCGGACCGAGGATACTGCCTTGTGGGACGCCATATTCAACAGGTAGCTCATCACTCAGCCAGCCATCAATTCTCACCCGTTGTTTTCTACCAGTTAGATAGCTTTCAAGTAATTTAAGTGGAACTCCTCTTATGCCAAACCTCTCCAACTTCCTCAAAAGGTGGGGGACTGATACAGTGTCGAAGGCTTTGGCTAGGTCCAATAACACAGCCAAACACTTCTTCCTTTGATCTAGATTAGTTATGATTGCATTAACCAATTCATGAACTGCGCTATTTGTAGATCTACCACCACGGAAGCCAAATTGTGAAGATGAGATAAGTTTATTTGTTTCAAAATATTTTACAAGTTGTTGGTTTATTAGGCGTTCCAAGATCTTCGACAATGCGGGTAAAATGGAAATAGGCCTATAGTTATCGACACAGTCTCTATCCCCGGCCTTGTAAATTGGCTTAATAACTGCGGTTTTAAAGGCACTAGGGAAGATGCCAGTCGACAAAGCCAAATTACAGATGTGTTTCATCGGAGGTACAAAAACTTCTGCGTACCTCTTAATAACTTTACTCGAGATCATGTCAGTTCCCGTCGCGCATTTTTCTTTTAGTCTCATAATCAGATCTAGAATCTCACGTTCGTCTGCAGGTAGCATGACAAACGAGTTGATATATGACATAAAGGTACAGTAATTTCTTGTAGGCGTAGCCAGATTTGAAATGTCAATCTGAGCAGCTAAATTCTTTCCCACATTCGCGAATTAGCTGTTAATTTTATTAATGCCGAGTTGAGGGTCACTAGTGGATAAAAGACAATGCGAATAGTCGGTAACGTTGTGTGTATAACTAATGTTTTTAATAACTTCCCACAATTGTTTTTTATCTCCTCTCAATTTTTCTCTTTCTTCTCGTAAGATCTTTTCCCTTTCTTAAGAAGAGAACAGCAAAAATTCCGGTAGCGTTTGTAAGTGACTTTAAGAGTCTTATTATCGGGATCACGTTTTAATTTTTTAAAAAGGTTATCTCTGTTTTTCATACACCTAAGTAATCCCTTTGAGGTTTTGATGGTTTACTAATACGTTGTCTTCTGGGAGTGAAAGTAATGGTAGAGTTTTCTTTTATAGCAGCTGATACGCAATTTGTAAATGGGTTAGTAGCTTGGTTGACATCTGAACATTGCATTATGCATTGGATGATACTCTTGTGTGCAACATAGATAGAAAACATAGCAAAGATTGTAAGAGAATTAATGCAATTATTAATGGAATGTCGTATAATACATTGATACTACTTTTTTATGATTTGTACTACTTAAGAGTTATACTTTTGTTTTGATATGATATATTGTAATGTCCTCTGAAATGCAGCGACTCCATTTGTGACACCAAATGGTATACGCGTAAATTGGTATAAATTAATACCAGCCTCAAAGGCTGTATACACTTTTTCGCTTTCCAGGATTAGCACTTGGTGGTAAGCGCTTTTGAGATCAATTTGACTGAAAAATTAGTTTTTAGCTACTTTGGATACTAATGTTTCTATGTTTGGTAGACGATACGCATCCAGTTGACTAAATTTGTTAATTGTTAACGAATAATCTATTACCATTCTTTAACGATGCTGTACTCCTCTAGTTCTAGTACCCGAGCTCTCCATGGTGATATGCTAGGTTCTGTGACACTATCATTAAGAAGCTTCTGCACTTCTGCTTTTATCATGCTTCATCAACTGTACTGTATCGTCTTAACTTAATAGCAATAGGTTTGATATTTGAGGATATTTCATGTAATATACTTACGTCCGAATGTCATTTCAAGAGATGAGTAGTTTTTCAATAAATCATAACCAATTATTAAGTAAAACCTCCTATCTCAATGGTATTAAGCTAACACCATCGGTAGATGAAGTATGATTGAGTAATGCTAGAGTAATCGTTTGTCGATATGGTTTACGTTTAAGACCCAATGTTTCAGCAATACTCTTGTTAAGGAAACTAACGAAACTTCCGTGTCTATTAAGGCATCGGCCCGAAATTGTTTTTTTGTGACAGGATCGTCATCGTTGCTTGTTTAAGGCTTGAAGAAGAAGCAGATAACAACAAATTGTAGATAAATCAATTTCTCTCACTGGATCACTTGTATTTGCGGTTGGTTTAAAACTGCTACATACTTCTGAAAAATGGCCGTTTTTGCACAAAGATTGCAAGTGCTGGCTGCTGAGATCCTGGGAATTTAATACGTTGGTGTATATTACCAACATCTTTTGCGAGATGGCGCTGCCGCTGTTACGTTTTGATTCGGCCGAGGTGGTGAACATGACAAAGATTGTGACTGTTGCGAAACTTTTTTTGAATAGTATTTAAAGACAAAGTACTTTGGCAAACATACGTTTCTGCATTTTTTCAGCTGTTTCCAAAAACATTGCTTGATTAAGAACTTCATCTAGTTTTCAAGTAATCTTTGACGTATTATTTGTGATGAAATTCGAATGAATCTCGAATAAATTGGTTTTTATGTTGCTCAGCAGTAACAGATTTAAAACAACAATCATTGGCGAATTGTTTTAATGATTGAATGTATTCTGCAATACTTTCGTCAGACTGTTGGCGCCTTGTTGCCAGAAGATAAGTGTATGAATTTCATTTTTACGTTCTCATATAAATCTTATCTAGTGTTTCTTTAGCAACCGTATATAACTTACAAACTTGCACAAGAATATACACATCAGCATCTAAATGATTGGACAAAAGCATAAGTTTTACAGTTTTGGATATCGAGATGTCTAGTTCAGCTTTCATAAAATTTGCAAATGAAATTTTACAATACTTCCACTTTATTTCTAAATTTGTAGAACTTGGTAAAACGGTCAGGGCGGCAAGTATTTCGCTAAACCCGTGACGTTGAACTCTGACGATACGTTTTTATTCATTGTTTATGATTTTTACTTTATCTATTTTATTAAGCTAAATAAATTGATATATATAATAAAATAATTAACCATGAGAAATTTGGCTTTATTCAGCTTAAAACTTTAATATTTAAATAGTTCTGACATACTGACAAATAACAATTGTTACAAAGAAAATTATAATACGGGTTGCAGACCAAGAGCTGAGCTAAGTTAGCTTAGCACGCTAAGCTGACTCAGTTTTTATACTTTTGTGCAGACCGCAAACTATGCGAACTAAGCTATGTGAGCACGAGCTAAGCTAAGCCCCTCCCGCCTTCCCCGCACGCCCTTCGCACATCCTTCGCCAGTACTGTCCAGTGTCCTTTGTCGTACGCACGGTCGTAGTGACTGTTGTAGTGACTATAGAGCAATTTATTGAAATTGTTAAACAATTTCCAATCATATGGAACACACAGTCAAAAAACATCACAACTTAATAAAAAAGGATGTATGAAAAATAATAGTGAAGGAAATAAGTAATCCAGACATACCAGACAGTGAGTTTAAATTAATATTTATTTATTTTAATAAATATTAATTTAAACTAAATTTTAAGTTGAATCTAATTTACTTCATTAAAATAATTACAAGGACTCTTTGGCACTAAATGCTTCTCTAGTTGCTCGTAAGTTGTCGTATTGTACCAATCTTAAAGTTTGCTGTTCTTCAATATTGACGGTACTGGGGTTACTAGTTGTCGTTATTGAAGACATTAAATAATTGTAAAAGATACAGGTAGTTTTTGTTATAACGTCCACACGAAATCGCAATGACAATATGCCTAACGCAATTTCTACTACATTTCGTGCTCTGCTGAGACGATAGTTAAAGGTGTTTTTGCTCTGTTATCTAAAACAAAACATACAAAAGGTGTTGGGTTGCCATCAGGCATTAAGGGTTCATGATACCTAATTATGAACCCTTAATGCCTGATGAAGTTTAGTTGCCAGTTTTGTAATTTGTAGCCAAATGCGCTATCTGCAAAAATACCTCCGTCGCTAAATCAGCCCATTAAACAAACGTCTATTATAATAAATCTTTAGTGCGCATCAACAATTGCGAGAAGGATGGCAGAATCATTTTTTTTATTATTAAAATAATTAGAACCCGTCTGAGGAGGGCATTTTATTGAGATATGCTTCCCATCCACGGCACCAAGGCAGTTAGAAAATTGCCATTTATCATTAAAGTCTTCTGCAGTTGCTTCCCATTCACTTTCTGTCGGTAACTTCATATATATTGGTTGCAAATGAATCCAAAGTGTATTGCCCACATCTTTAACAATCTGTATTATTATCCACTCTGTAATAACACCAAGCTAAAAACCTGAAACACATAAATATTTATTACTAAGTTTTACTTGCTGTTTGTTACAGTGAAAACTGCGAATAATGAGTGGAAAAGTTACGTGATAGTCATCGAGAGTCACTCAAAAGGATGAAAGCCGGTACAAGTGGCCAGGCTGCTTCTCCGATGAATAACTGGGAATATGCCGAGTTACTCGAATTTCTTTTACCCCACATGAAAAACCGTGAGAGAACTGGTAACGTATCAATTAATAATAAAAAAAATTGGTCAGTACATCAACCCAAAGTCAAAATACTTTGCCCGGTACATCGATCGAAAGTCAAATACTTTGCCCAGTATATCAACCGAAAGTCAAAATACTTTGTACAGTACATCAACCAAAAGTCAAAGTATTATGCCCGGTGCATCAATCGCTAATCAAAGTACTGAGATTTTCTAAGAAATTCCGAATGATGATGATAAAAGCACTTCCGAACCACCAAGGATAAAAAAAGAAAAGTTGCCGATGACTCATCATTACGCGACTTACTTCAGGAAGTCGATAACGATTTTATGAAACGATGTGAGCAAAGAGAGAAATGGAAGGCTCAGGAGGCAAAAGAGGCGGAGAAACACAGACATCCGTTAAATTTGTTTTTTGACAGTATGTGCAAGTCAACTACAAAGCTTCCCGATTGGATACAAAGAGATGGAAAAAAAAACTTTTCCAAATTGTAAACGAAGCAGAGGAAAATTATGAAAGTTATTTGTCTAGGCAGACTTACCAATACGGGTACTCATCATCATCCAACTTGAGAGACACCAGCTCAAAACGATAGCTTAGATAATTTGTAATATAATTACAATTAGGCATTTACCAATAAAAATATTAAAAAACATTTTTTGATTAAAATTGTTTTGCTCATATAGTAGCATGCTCATATATAGCATCGTAAGTATCTTGTTTAGTAATATCTAAGATAATCAATGAGAACAAATCATAAAACTGAACTCTTGTAACACGATAATATAACTGAAAATGTTCATCATCTAACTCGTAAAATAAAGATCTAAACTCTCCACTTGTGTGCAAGATCTGGAATGTCTTTTTCTTAAATAATAATAAGTCAGTATTCATCATCGGAACTTTCTTCATCGATTATATTCATGGTGAGCGTCGTCCGTCTAATTGAACTTCGCAACACTGACTGAGCTTTGACACGAATAGAGAATGCTGCAGCCAACGCAGAGGATGCTGCGTTGGTTTAGGCATATTGAAAGGAATGAATAGAGGATCAGTGAAGAGCGTTTGTATAAAGAAATTTATAAAGCATCTGTGATTGGGCGACTTGGTGCTAATAGATCCAGAAAAACGCCTAGCCTAGAAATTAGATGGGAGCGTATGTATGTGACAATAATTATAACATAATATGAATGATAGTTCATTAAATAGACATCGTTTAAGAATAATTATGAAATATTTTTATTATAATAACTCTTTTATAAAGCCGCACTATTGACTGAAATTTCGGGCACCGCTGCGAAAACAAGTCCAGAACCACTGCAAAAGTCACAAAATAAATTTATTATAACATTATTTGAATATTATTTCCTAACACGAACAAATAAACAAAATATATTATATAAAGAAACAAAATTATTAAAAATAACTCAAACATTTAATTCACTAAAACACAACAAATACAAAAAATAGACTAAGACGAGCACACAACCTTTTACAACCAAGAACTAATTACATACATATACGTGCGAAATCGCATAACTAATAAACATACGAGTATAATACCGCGAATTATAGTAAATTCTTATGAGTAATCAAAACATCTCAAAACTTGAATATACAGTTTGTTCTTTTATTAAAAAAAAAATCGAATGACCAATAGCGGTGACTCTTGTCTCTTAGAGCAACACGGTCTCCCGTTCCGCGTGTTGCTCTAAGTGGTGACTGGTTGATTTGGTACACAATTTGGTAGCTATTGTCAAAGAGTATACAAACAATATTACCTAATAAGATAAATATAGCATAATTGCGCCCACCTTCCCAAATGAGGAAATGGACCCCCTCAAACCCATGACGTCCACAGACTACTTTGTTATGTAATATAAAAATGATTACTCTCTAAACGACCGCACAGACATTGTTGTTTTATCTGTACTATTAACTGTCTGTGGTAATGTCATAGATACTAGTAAACTCTTATGTCAAAAAAAATGATGTTCTGTGCCGTACATGTGTAAGTGTCGTAATTGAGTTTTAAATTTGTGGTCCCCCTGCAGGGTGGCTAGTCTTCAGTTATAATTTGTTACGAAACGGAATTATAATGAATAATAGGCTGTTGAAAATTGTTAGCCCTTTAGTAGGTATCATGAGATCAAAGGGGTACAAAGCTCCTGGTGGGATACGTTATCCAGGAGGCATAGTTTATTACCCAAGGTAAAATTAATATATTAATTATATCTGAATAGTTATTCATAGATTTGCCTCATAGGATTCCTACATTATTTATATATTTTAGATATCCGGATCACAAAGATCCTGAGTACACACCATCAAAGTTATTCAGAGTCGAAAGAATCAAATCTACCAGACATCATCCTTATTGGCAAAAGCATATACTGAAGGAACTTAATATTTTGGAAGGAGTAAGTAAAATGCTAATCTTAGTCAACGAACTGTAATTGACTGTAGAAATACAACTTAGTAGAGTAGACAAATATTGATATGGTGGACCAAAGGCAGTAAGCCTTTCTTATAATACACTTGAAAGCAGCATTTAATAATATTAATTTTGATCTATAAGCAAATACTTAATCTCATTTCGCAAATATAACAAAATTTGACAAAATAGAGATATATAAAGAACTACCCCTAAATAAGCCCTAGTTTATTAAAATGATGACTGAAGAATGTGGTGCTAGATTAAATGTAAGATGTTATTTCAAATCATGAAGACCTTTGTGACTTCACATGTTAATTGCTGTTCAATGCATGTTTGGCGAGTTTAAATGTACTACAATAAGTTACCTTTTAAAGAGTAAATAAATTAAAAAAAAAAATCAAGTGTTTAACTTTGATAATATTTCAAATGTTAAAATATTCCAAAAATATTTGTTCAACCAAGTAAATACTGATCCACTTGATTGCTAATCAATTAGATAATAAGTAATATAATAATTACTTTTGGTTTTGGAATTTGGAGAGTAATAGTAAGAGTCATTTCTATTCTATTCTATGTAAGTAGTAAGTAAGTAAGTAGTTAAGTTCTTATCTGCATACATTTCAACTATTGTGTCATGCACTAGTACTGTCCAGTGTTCTGTCTAACTGTATGCTTTAACTATATAGAATACATCAAACATGACATAATAGTTGAAATGTATGCAGATAAGAACTTAACTACTTACATAGAATAGAATAGAAATGACTCTTACTCTTACTCTAGAATGACTACGAAATTTACAATGGTTGGCCTTATATATGTATATATATATATATATTATTCTGCTGTCTACCTGTTGTCTACCTTAGGTTGGACAGAAAAAGACAAGATGCAAAAGAACATAGGGGTAGTTTAGGTGTAGAAAGAAAAGAAACGCATTTAACTTAGGAAGGATCAAATTTAAAACTAGGTACTTCATACCTATAAATACGTATCAGATATTTATATATTAAAATTTTTCACTTACTTATCATAATTTTTATTGATTTTGATTTTAGTGTGATACAAGAGTGGCCATAGTCAAAAACATACCTGAAAATAATTCAAGACTATGGAAAGTTAAGCATTTAGTCAAAATAACACCTATAGTATTTCCTTATGGAGAACCAACTAAGGAAGACATCAATTACACAATATTGAAAGAGAATGGTCAATGTATTGTAACAAAAAAACTGGAGCCTAAACAGGAACAAATTGAAGCTTTAGAAAGTTTTAATAAAGATGTTAAGAAAATGGATTCGGAAACTATTAAGAAGGACAGTAGGCATAAATGGAATAATGCATTTACTGGTGGTTATTAAATTATACTTATTGACATTACATTAGTTTAGATTAATAAATGTTGTATAATACATTTTTGTTATTTCACTACTTATTAGGATGTATGTATATTGAGGAGTCATAAGAGATATATAATTATGATAAGTGCAATTATAAATGGCACATTAGATGTAACCATTTAAAATGCTCAATGACCTTAATTAGAAATAGTAACTGAATGATTACTGGTATTTTATTTTCAAATCATTAGTGTCTTTCCAGGGGTATTATTTAGCTATTTTATTTACTCAGGTACAGGTAATTCATAGGAAACCAGAACTGTCATACTAGAACAATTTCTCACTGTGTCATCTCATCTCTTGTGTTAGATGAAGTTTGTAATAAGGCTACTTATTTTGCAACCCAACCTTCAGAGTTACCAGGCATTTTATGTTTTGTGATTATGTCATGTTTATGATTTTGTGCCGTCGTCGGTGGAGACGTGGAGAGTTCATGAGGAACTTGGGGCAGCATTTAGAGAGAGGTATGATGACCCTAGGTTGGGACTTTTCCTAGCAACGTGAATATTGCTATCAGTACAGCAAGTTAATGCAGCTGATGATTTTATACTTTTGGTATGGGTTGTTTAAGTGGAGCTTGGGCCTTGACAGTGACAGTAGTGACAAAGCTTGTTCTGGATTAATTTATTGTTATTTAATGAAGCTTGTTGTGGATGCTTTATGTGTGATCAATCCACTCCATTCAATGTTTAATCACTTCAATAAAAAATATATAATTTGTGTATTAAAAAACTACTAATTATTGCTAAGGGAACAAAGAACAAGAATATCTATTACTTGAGCTTTTTTCTGTTTTAATTTGTGTTATGAATGTTTTATGTGATTCCTTCAAAATTTTATTGATGTTGAAATGGCTATAATAGAGTGGAAAACAGACAATTGAAAGTATGTACTATATGGTGAATATAGTATTAAGGATCATCAAAAAAAAATACTAGTTAGTCTAAAAGCATTTATTAATCTACATATACTTTACATAACAATCAAGTATTCAAATAACACTAGCTTTATAAAGTAACCCTGAATGTTTAATATGTGGGTCACCATTAAATTTATTTACAGCTGTTAAATGCAACCAGGCAACAATTCTATTTACTCAGTATCTTTTGATAAATTCTTTTTGGTCAATAAATAATTATAATATTCAGGTGTCTTAAAATAGTACTCCATCAAAATTCCTGTTTTACTGCCTAAACTATACCTTGACTCGGTCCATGGCAAGACTAGTATTGGATTTAATTTATGAAAATCTTTCAAATTAAATTTATGTTTTCTTATAGAATTAAAGAGGTGACCCCTAAATATAGCTATATATTCATCACCATCTTTGTAAAGTCTGACAACATATTTAGACAATACCAACTTTACTGCAGCATGCAGTGCAATGAATACTCCAAGATAGGTGAGGCATTCAACAGCACTATTGGCTATCACAACATCATTACCTATTACCACAGGTTTATTAATATCTGCAGCATCATAAACAAATGCACCATAGTAAATTCCACCAATACCAATTAATCCAGTTGTAAAAGTCAAATATGTGGATGCAAATTTGAGCGCAGTGTCCATAGGTGCTTTATAAATTAACTGCCAACGTTCGGAGACCCCATCTCTGTCTCTCCACATGTTCTGTGTCTCAAGAAATCTTATGGGATGTTGAGAGATACATCTCACTAATGGTTGATTTAATGCATTTGTTCCAAGAAGTTTTTCGGTTAGTCTAAATAATCGTGTGCAGTTCATCATTGTTGTCAATAACTTCAATTGCATTTAGTTACACAATATTGTGCCTAACTACCATGATTAAACACTAAGTATAACCAAACAAACATATGTTATGTAAATGACAGTTTCATCCGTTTGAATTAGGCTCTGTCACTTGTACACACAGTAGGGTTGTCATATAGCGGGTCTATAGAAATGATTAAAGATTTTTTATTATCAAGTGACCTGAAGCCTAATGCATCTCAACTATGGCTGATCTCCGCCCACAGCAAACAGTGTTGCCCTGATCTTAGGTGCGGTGAATGGCTTATCTAGTATACAATAATAGTAAAATAATTTGAATTATTGACTTCATTCAACATTAACATGTTTTTCAATGAATCTTACTTATTATTCAAATCAGTCGTCTATGGTTTTGTAATAGATTTGCTAGTTATTCCAATATAGATTCGTTTGAAGACATGAAACTCTAAAATATTTAATGGCTCTTATTTGCCTTCGATGTTGTGAGGTAGATATATAATCAAGTGTACTATCTATTTTATTTACCTATTTTGGGTCAGTTTTGAATGAAATAAAACATCAAAAGTCAATTGTAAAGTTAAGATATAATTAAATAAAATAAAGAATTTCTTCTTAGTGTGTAGTAAGTAATAATTTGAGGGAGAGCAATAGTGTCAAACTTTTTTTTAATAAGGGGCGAAAAGCGACCAGACCTGTCAGCTGATGGCGAGTGTTTACCCATTTTATATATATATATCAAAGTTCTCTGTGGTGTTTCAAATCCATATTTTGTTCTGACTTGATTCAGAAAATCGATATTTCACCCTTGAAATTCGTTTTATTTTTGGTTTGATAAAAACTATAAAATTATTCACAGTTACTTGAATGTACTCAAATACATGTAAATAAATAAAAAAAAACACTTAATTACTCAATAAGTCACAAGATGGCTATGCGCTGAGTTTCTCCACTACTCTTTAGTACAATAAATAAAATAGTTACGTTTGTAATCTTTGACTTGTTGTATGATGTACATGTTGATATTGCGTTGCATCATTTGCTTATGTCTTGACTCTCAAAATATACCGTATATTGTGAAATAAATATTGAGTTTTATGTAGTGCATGTTACGGAATAAAAAGTGGAGGGTAATCGCTTCATATTTATACTTAGATGTTGTTTATTTGAGTTTGTTCTATTAGGTGCCTTGTAAGTCGTTTGAATTAGTTTACGATTAATTACTAACGAACATTAAAAAAACAATCTGAATTGATCAACTGCTTATATTTTATTATAATTTTATATTCATTCATCTGTATACCCTAAAATTGTTTATTTTATTTTCATGCAAAAAACTAAAGCTCGTGAATTCTACTCCAACATCCGATGTACCCCTATATGCTGTATATATATATATATATATATATCTATCAACAAGTAGTATAAGTAAGTTAGATTTTTCGACAGTCAAACCTATAACTATAATCTATGTTAGATGGTTTTTTTATGGATGTGATGAAAACGGATGACTTGTAACATCCAATCGATGTCATCTGATGTTCGGACGACATCAGATTTTAGATGTGGTTTGATACATCTGACACATACCAAAAGGTGACACATCGCAATTTCGCCCGTTTTTAACTGCCATGTTTGGGTTTATTATCTGGAGGGTAGTAGACGGTTCGGCTGAGAGTTGTTAGTTTATAGGTTATCTTTTCTGTTTTTACTTATAATTTCATATTTTAGCTTAATATAACTGTTTGTGTGGACCTCCTACTACAATAAGTAAAGAACAAGGTTAGCGAATATTGTTGACCACGCTCATTTCGATTTGAAATGAGCGTGGATAAACCCCATGATGGGGGCGGTTGTTTATAATACCGATAAATCATTAAAAGCTACGAAGCGGCAGTCAGACACGAACTTTCCTGTTGACTTTGATGGTAAAAAAAGTCCGTTCCCCTGCTGAATCTATACAATCCATGTACTCAAAACCGGGATTTCAATCAGATTCCAGGCTTGGTAATCAGAAGCCGATAAAGGTCCATACACTGTATATGTATCTAGATTTGAACCTGACCCGTCTTCTGGCCTCTCTTTTTCTTCCTCTCCCTTAAATTTGTCCAGTTTATATATAAAACACAAAATACCAGACATAATAGAAAGTACTATTAAAAATATGGGCCGTAACAAGATATCTATAGAATTTAGCTCTCGTACCTCAGCTAATAATTTTGTGAATTCCTCAATTTTGACAGAAAATAACTATACGGCAAATATTCCACGATTTCAGGTATTCCGTATGGGGGTTGTTAGGGATATCCCTACCGATTGGACCCTAGATGAGTTAATCTCCGGAGTTTTTGTGCCTAAAAATTGCGGAGAAGTTGTTCGCGCCGCCTTAACATTAAAAATAAAAAAGATGGGACCCGCTGTGTGGGTTCCATCTAATTCAGTTGTTCTCACATTTTTAGGCCAGACTCTCTCTGAGAAAATCTTCTGCTTTAATGCATCTTTACCTGTCTCTTTATACCAACTACCCACTATTCAATGTAGGAATTGCTGTCGGTTTGGCCATATTGCTAAGCAATGTAGGTCTCAGCCTGGATGTAACAGGTGTGCCCAGCCCCATTCTAGTGACTCATGCACAGTCCCTGAATCTGAAGTATCTTGCTTCTTGTGTAGTGGAAACAGTCATTGTGCTACGGATAACAGATGTCCTGAGCATAGCAGGCAAAAATCTATTAAAATTGTCAAGTCTGAGGAAAACATAAGGTACATAGAAGCATCCGTCCGATTTCCGCAATATTCCAAGCGCCTATATTCTGAGGCAGTCGCTAGACCTCAGTCACTCGATCTTTCTACTGTAACTCCTCGTTCTCATTTATCCTCTATCTCTCCCGCCCTTACTTCTCCTACGAAAACCAATAAAAAAAACTGTTATTCTTCCCCCCGTCGTAAGTCTGTGCTAGGAAAATACTATGACATCCATGACCATAATTCTCTAACTCGGTCCCCACCATCGTCCCATACCGACGGTTGCTGCCTCAAAGCCTCTACCGAGACTACACCCCTTGTTACCTCCAATGATAATCTCGTCCAGCTCCTCCTTTGCGCCTTAATTAATATGCTGACAAAAATGTCAGATGCCCTACCGCACGACGTTGCAGTTCTTGTTGAAAAACTACTTTCAGTTCTCACAAAAAATAATAATTCCAATGTCTCTTCAACTCACGCAATGGAACTGTAGAAATATTAGACGTTACAAACAACATGTCAATTACTTAATAAATCAATACAACCCTATTGTGTTTGCTGTTTCAGAAACCTGGTTAAAGCCTGATTCTCATTTTAGAATCTCGGGACTCTCCTGCCTTCGTGACTATAGATATGATGGTTGGGGAGGTTGTACCCCCAATTAATTAATAGAAATATATTATTTTCTCAAATATCTTTACCAAACCATAATCCTGGCTTAAAATATAAAATATCGTCTCCCTTAGAGTTTTAAACGTATCCTTTGTCTCTATTTATATTCCCCATCCAAACTCCAACACTATTTCTGCACTAAACGCAACTCCTTCAGCTATTCCTTCTCCTATAATTGTTTTAGGCGACTTTAACTGTCGCCACACGCTATGGGGATCTCACTGTAACGACCCTTGCTCCTCTCTCTTACTTGATCTTTTGGATGACTGTAACTTGTGTATTTTAAATGATCGATCTCCAACTCGGAGAGTTTCACTATCGCAGAATATCAGTTTGCCAGATCTTACATTATGTTCCCCCACCCTAGTATCGCTCCTTTTCTGGTCTCCCTTACCAAACCCTCTTGGAAGCGACCACTTCCCTATCCTAATTTCCACTCTCCTTCATATTCTCTCCAACTTCTACACCCCCTTCTTAAATATCGATTTTCCCAAGCCAATGGGGAGCAATTTTCACTATTGTTGAATTCAAATTCAGCGTTACTTCCTCAAACAAATTCCTCAAATTTCCTCCTCCTCTACGACCAATTTATCTCTGCCATTAACTCAGCTGCCGATTACGCAATACCCCTAAAACGACTTTCCTCCAAATTTACCTATTCTCCTCCCTGGTGGGATTCTGAATGCCCTGCTAGTGTAAGAAGGCGCAAAGAGGCTGAGAATAAATTCTATGACGGATTTCCTTAAATAGAAAAACATTGCTTCTGGTACAAAAAGACTGCTCGCTACTAAAAAATCTCTAGGGTGACGTAAGTTTTGTGAGTCTTTATCTCCTCGCTCAAGCCTTTCCCTTATCTAGAAAAAAAAGATAAAGTCATTCCGCAGAATTATTGACTACACAAACATTTCTAGCAAAGAGCCACAATCGTTTCATCACGACTTTCTTTGTCAACTAGCCCCTCCATATGCTCTCCTGTTCCAGATTCCTCTCTAGTTCCCATGGAGAAACCCTTTTTATCTCTGAACTATCATATGCTCTCGACAAACTCCATAACTCCTCTCCTGTTATTGACGGTATCCATTGTCATGCTCAATGCCATTTACAGCTCCGGTAAAATACCTGATTCTTGGAAGACCCAAATTATCATTCCTATTCTGAAATCTGGGAAATATCCCAAAAATTCCTCTTCATATCGCCCTATTGCGCTTTCCTCAGTCATGGCAAAAGTCATGGAAACCTTTAATTAAATTCAGACTTGAATGGATAATAGAACACAGACAAATATTAGCCAAAAGCCAGTTTGTCTTCAGAAAAGGTATGGGTACTTCGGACAGCCTTAGCATCTTAACTTTGAAAGTCCGCCTTGCATTTACACGTAGTGAAAATGATATTGGTATTTTTCTCGATATCTCCGCAGCCTATGACAACGTTCATCTTCCTCTTCTCAGGCAGAAAATGCTACAGCTGAGTATTCCAGCGAGGATGGTTCAAGTCATCTGCAATACGTTCATGAAACATTCTATTTCTATTCGTCATCAATCCCTACTACCTCCTCGGCTCGTATGGAAGGGCCTTCCACAAGGATCAGTACTTAGCCCCATCCTATATAATATTTATACCTACGACCTAGACCTGTCCGTTAACTCCTTCTGTAAAGTGCTTCAATACGCTGATAATGTTGCTTTATATTATTCATCTTCTCCTTCTCTACAGCTTCTTCCCGCTTAAATTCTGCTCTTTATTACCTAAACATCTGGCTTTTAGACCACTATCTCTCTCTCTCTGTTCTGAAGTGCAGTGCTGTTGTTTTCAGTCACAAACGCAATATACCTGATTTTAATCTTTCTGTTTCAGGAGAAACAATCCCAATTAGAGACAGCATAAAGTTTCTAGGCTTCACTCTTGACTCGAAATTATTAGGTCTTCATCATCTAAACTACGTCATCAAAAAGAGCGAAAGGGGTGTGAACGTAATAAAAACTACGTCATCAAAAAGAGCGAAAGGGGTGTAACGTAAATGTATGGGTTTGTTGGGGTTCCCATCCCTTCTGCCAAAAAAAAATATACAACGCAATAGTTCGTAGTCATTTTGATTATGGTTCTTTCCTTGTTGAACCATGTAGTAAAATTGCCCTATCCAATCTGCAACTAGTCCAGTCTAAGTGCCTACGAAATATAACTGGAGCTATAAAATGCTCTTCTATAAATGCTCTCCAAGTTAAATGTTTAGAAGCCCCTTTTCAGCTCCGTCGCCAGCTCCTAGCTGACAGGTACTTTTATAACGTTGCCCAAAATAGTTCCCTTCTTCCCATATTACTCTTACTTTCCACTCTGGTCACTACATCAATGTAATGGAGAAACAAGACCCATCCATTGCTTCTAAATTCCTTTATAACAATTAAATCTGTCTACTCCTATTTATCAATCTACTTCAAATCCTCTCTTTGATTTAGATTACCACTCTCTAATCATGCAACCAAAAATTATTCTTGATTTTAGCATTACTAAACATTGTTCGACAGCCAACCAAAAACTCCGCCATGTCATAGAGAGAGATTGGTCTGCCTGTAAATTATCTATGGATGCATGTGTTCGTTCTGCAGTCTGGATCCGTAAATTCAAAATTATTTTGAACCACAAATCCTCTTCTTACAACTCCATATTTACAGGAGAATCCATTGCTTTGTTGGAAGCAGTATCATATGTCGAATCACATTAACTTAACAAGGCGCTTATTTTTACAGATTCCCTTAGTTGCTTAAAGGATCTTTTAAAGAATCCATTCAAAGCACACAACAATTTCCCTATAATCCTCAGAATTAAAGAGGTTCTTCAAAGATGTTTTTTGTCTGGTATTGAGATAGCACTAGCTTGAATTCCCAGCCATTCGGGTATAGCTGGCAACGAAACTGCGGACTCCTGTGCCAAAGTTGCTGCACAGTCAGGATGCACGACTCTTAACTTCTGCTTCTCTCAAGATCTGCGTTCCTTGGCTAAATTTTCACTAAATGAGTCTTGGAATGACACATGGCAAACCACTCGATTGACAAAGGGTAAATTTTATGGCTCTTTACAACCCTCAATCCCATCTAGACCCACCCTGGTTCTTCAACCAAAAACATATTAATAAGGTAGCCACCTCTACTATAATTCGCTTACGGTTGGGATTTGTTAACACCCAGTATTCCTTGCCAAACTCCGAGTTCAGGATCACTCTCTGTGGTCTCGAGGAAGGCATCCTTGACCATATCTTTTTCTCTTGCCCTAAACTAATAATTCCTCTTTATGATCTTCTCCCTAAACAGATGTCTCGACCCGTTAATATGGCCCATTTCTTAACTTTAGTTCATACCCCACTTGTCAAAATTCTTTACAAATTCATTTCCTTAAATAAAATCCATTTATAGTCTTTTCTTGTTCTCCCACAGCTACACAAGCACAAACAGTTACTATTTTATTTTCTATCATAAAATTTTAACCTATATTACTAATAAATCAACTTTCCACCTTGACGTTGGCAAAATCATCGGTAAACGATGAAGCCATTGTAGGAAAAAAAAACTGCCACGTTTGAAAGGTGTTTTTGCAATTTTCTGATATTTTAGTATATGCTATTAGATATTTTTGTAAACCGTTTAAAAAAATTAATTAATTTTACTCAAGGTCGGTCTAGTTTAACTTGGAATGAAATATTCCACCTCTAAGGTGGAAACTTAATGGTTCAATACATGTAGGTACCTAAACAAAGTTTTGCTTTAAATTTTATATTTACCTTTATACACATTTTCGGTTAAAAGTACTTACCCTACGTCTGTGCCAGCTGGCTGATTGAGGTGAGGCTACCTACATAGCCGGCCAGGCTGAATAAGCCGTCGAACTGTAGCTAAGCAGATATTACTAGGAACAGGGAAAGGTGTCTATACTAGGCGGCCAGATTGGTTAGTTCTTGAACCGTAGCTATTGAAGTGAATACCAGGGAATGGTTAGAATCGACTTGTATTTCTTAATAGTATGCTATTTATATGTACATTTTTGATCATTATGTAACGTAGTCAGTTTACCGCACAATAAATTGATTACCCAATAAGATTTGTGATACTATTTTTATAATAATCGATGTGGAGGCAACCAATCAGATTACGTTGCTGTTTTGGTTGTCTGTTTGAGTGAGTATAAATTATGCATTGTATAAAAACGCGGTGTCGCGCGAACCGCGTTCATTCGCCGCTTGGTATGGTAGTGCGAGTGGATGCGTGCATGGCATGTGTACGCCACAATATAAAATAAAATAAAGTTTATTTCAGCTATTAATAATACATAGTGTTAGTAACGATTTGTGATGATATTAAATGTTAGTATTGCTAGTAGTTGGTTCCGTTTCCGGCATCAGAACTGTCAACATCGTAGTAATAAACTCCGAGTGAAATAAACGAAATAAAATAGTAATCGCAATTTCTGGTTGTTAGTACTCGTATATACAATATCGGGACGTCTTGAAGTGATTAAAAACACATAGTGAAGTGCGATTAATGAAATCCGTCGTGGATCTACAACTACCTATTGGATTGGAGGTTAGGAAACTCGAAAACCAACAAATTGTCCACTCAGTGATACTCGTCATAAACGTCAACAATTCTGACATATTAAGCAGTGTTACATATATTGAGAAAAATATTTCTACCACAATCTAAAATCGCGTTTCGTGTTACGCACATAAAAATATAAAATGGAAGGTCAATTCCAAATATTATTTGAAAAAATGAAATTAGAGATGCAAAGTCAAAATGCTGAATTGAAAGAGTCTATAACAAAGAGTATAATGGAAAAGATGGATGATAAACTAATCCCCATTATAGAAGAAAATAAGACCTTGAAAACTAAAGTAGAAAAACTAGAAAAAGAAATAGATTATCTAAAGAGGGCTGAGAGAAACAATAATATTATAGTATTCGGCTTAGAAGAAAACGAAAAATCCTCTCATGAACTAATACTAAAGCTTAAGGAAACCTTCAATCAGGATTTGAGTATCAAAATGGAAGCACAGGATATCAACAAAATTTATCGCTTAGGAAATAGACAGAGCGAGAGCAACAAACCGAGACCGGTTTTGTGTTCGTTTATAAACAACTGGAAGAAGACCGAAATTATCAAAAGTAAAAAGAACCTAAAAACGATTTCCATTTCGGAGGACTACTCGAAAGAAGTGTTAGGAAAAAGAAAAGAGCTGCAAGTAAAGTTAACTGAAGAGAGACAAAAGGGCAATTTAGCATATATAAAATATGATAAATTAATCGTGAAAGAGAACAACTACAGCCAAGAGAAAAGGAAAAGGGAAATATCCGCTTCACCCTCTTCAGGTAATATTCAGCCAAAGAGACAACAAACCGTAAACGTAACCAAGACAAACAGAACAAATGCTTTTGATTTAATGCGAAATAGATCCAGCTCCCTTACGAACATACCTAATACTAATAAAAACCAATAACAATTAAGGAATGGCGAACGGAAACCAAAACCAACCAAAGGAACTGCTAATAAACAAACAAAAAGACAACGAACTCCCCCAAGCCGACTGGTCCTCGAGGGGGAAAGCGACCACAACCCTCCAAAATCTAAAGCCAACAATTATCGAAAATCAGTAATATACATAGCATCCATCAATGTACTCACCTTGGGAAAAGAAGAAAATCTTACGGAACTGTTACATGCACTAAAACAAATCAAATGGGACATAATTGGGTTGAGCGAAGTAAGAAGAATGGGCGAAAGTATTACTTGTCATCCAGACTATTTACTATACCACATAGGGGAGACGCAAGGCCAATATGGGGTAGGATTCATTATCAAACAACACTTAAAACAATATGTGGAAGAATTCATAGGAATATCAGAACGCATAGCGATTATGAATCTAAAACTACCAGGATATAAAAAACCGTGGTCTATTATACAAATATATTCACCTACAGAGCAATCAAGTCTGGAAACAATGAACAACTTCTACCGTAAGTTAAACGAAGCAATTCAAGAGCACACCCATAAAAACCTTATAGTCATGGGAGACTTCAATGGACAAATTGGAGCAAGGCATGCAGGAGAAAACGCAATACTAGGGCAATTCTCATATAGTAACAAGACCAGAAGTAGAAATGGGGAAAAAATTACAAACTTCGCACTAGAAAATAAACTAACAATCTTAAATACTATGTTCAAGAAGAACCGGACGAGCATGTGGACCTGGATCTCGCCGGATGGAAAAACAAAAAACGAAATTGATTTTATTATGACCAATAGAAACAGCTACTTCACAAACTTTACCGTCATTAAAAGATTTAACTTCCACACCAATCATAGGCTACTTAGAACTGAGCTCAAAACAAATCAACCAAAGGCGACTAGACCGAGACTAGACTCAGGAAACAGAAAACTCAACGAACAGCAATTGGAACAAATAGCAATAGTGCTAAAAGCTGAACTTAGAGACTTTAAAGAGAGCACTAAGGAACTAGAAACCCAAGATAAATACAATTATATAGAGAATACTATCAAAACTCAAACTAAACTCAAAGCAGATACTAAAATTAGTGCAAAAGGAACATTATCAACAGCCACTATAAAACTCCTAGAAGAAAGAAACCAACTCATTAACGAAAGAAGTGCTCAAAATAGAAGACAGAAATTAGCCAAAATTAGCAAAGATATCAATGAAAGCATGAGAAAGGATAGAAAACAACGGAGGATGCAAACGATAGAAAATTACATACAGAAAACCGGTGGAACTAAAAAAGCACTCAAAGAATTGACTGACACGAAGACCTGGATCGTAAAAATGAAAGACGACCGAGGAAAATTGGACCATCACAGAACTAACATATTAAAAACAGCTACGTCATACTACAAAAAACTATATCGAATCAATACTACGCAAACTGAAATCAGCCTGGCGGATACCTCGAACATCCCCAGTATTCTCCAGGCTGAAATCAGTAAGGCTATCGATACACAAAAAAGTGAGAAAGCACCCGGGCCTGATGGCATAAGCAATGAAATTTTAAGATATAGCAAAGAGACCCTGATACCTGTCCTCACAGACATGTTCAATGACATCATGAACACTGAAACCATCCCCCAGCAATGGACCGAGTCTCACATCATCCTACTGTATAAGAAAGGGGATAAATACGACATCGGAAATTATCGCCCTATTAGCCTTATGTCCAATGTGTATAAGATTTTTGCTAAGATTTTATTAAAACGGGTCGAAAGAACTCTAGACGAACACCAACCTATAGAGCAAGCAGGATTCCGCAAAGACTACTCGGTGATCGACCACATCCACGTAGTGCGTCAAATCTTTGAGAAATACAACGAATACCAACTAACATACTACATTGCATTTATTGACTATCGCAAAGCATTCGATTCTTTACAACATGATAAAATATGGAGGCATTACTAGAACAAGGAGTTGAGCTCAAATATATTAGATTAATAAGAAACATATATAGCAGCAGCAGAGCAAGAATTCAATTAGAAAAGAAAAGTGCTTTTTTCAGAGTAGAAAAAGGAGTCAGGCAGGGAGACCCACTATCTCCGAAATTATTCTCCGCAGTACTAGAATCAATCTTCCGAAGGCTTAACTGGGAACATCTCGGAATCAACATAGACGGTGTACTACTGTCGCATTTAAGATTTGCCGATGATATAGTGCTACTGGCAAGAACAGCAGAGGACTTAACCAGAATGATAAAAGATCTTGCGAAAGAAAGTGAGAGAGTAGGATTGGTAATGAATCCGAAAAAACTAGAGTGATGACAAACGGGTACAAACATACTATAGATCTAGAAAACACTGAAATCAATTATACAGACGAGTACATATATCTAGGTCAGCTTATAACTCAAAAGGGTCCGATGCAGAAGGAAGTGGCCAGAAGAATTACAAAGGGCTGGAAGACATACTGGAATCTAAGAGAGGCTATGAAAGATAAAGAGCTCCATATAAACCTAAAAAGCAAACTGTTTAATACCTGCATACTACCTGTCCTTACATATGGGTGTCAATCATGGTCCCTAAATCAGGAGACCACAAACAAACTAGCAACTTGCCAGTATGCCATGGAAAGGAGTATGCTAAATATTAGAAAGTCTGACAGAGTAAAAAAAGTCCTCATTAGAAACAAAACAAAAACTACTGATGTAATAAACAAAATCAAAAGACTCAAATGGCGATGGGCTGGTCACATGGCAAGAGGACACGAAAAATGGAGCAAAAAGGTGACATGGTGGTACCCAAGGGAAGGCAAGAGAAAGAGAGGTCGACCACAGAAAAGGTGGGACGATGATGTTAGGCAAGTGGCAGGAGTCACATGGAACAGAGTGGCTCAAGAAAGAAAGGAATGGAAAAGGCTGGAGGAGGCCTATGCCGACTGGCAAACAGATCTAGGAAAGATAACGAAGCAACAAATATTAGTTTAAATTGTTTATTCAATATAAGATTTCAATGTTAGTTCGTTACATAAGAATCAAATGTACCAAGTGATCTGAATAAAAGGTTATATTATTATTATTATTATTGCTAGTAGTTACGTGATTTATTAAACTATTTATTTTATAATACCTAAGCCAACTTTGACCTATTGTCTTTGGATGGAGCAGTCCGGTCTCGAACAATCATTTTCAGGATGCTACTGCTACGCGCAAA
The DNA here is from genome assembly GCA_947561695.1 of Tyria jacobaeae. Taxonomy (NCBI): domain Eukaryota; kingdom Metazoa; phylum Arthropoda; class Insecta; order Lepidoptera; family Erebidae; genus Tyria; species Tyria jacobaeae. The sequence goes on along the minus strand of OX387208.1, from coordinate 6,954,449 downwards.
CGTTGCAGTAAGGAAGCCACTTTCTAACGCATGAAGGCGTGAAAACCCATACGTGCTTCTGCAAACTTGTCGAAGCACTATAACGTCGCGGCATCCGCAGCAGCATCCTGAAGACATGGTTCTGTACGATTACGCTGTATAACCCCTCACTGCCAACAACCTGCACTTACGCTCAATATCGCCTACATCTCGCAGGTCACTTGTAACAATGTGGCGAAGGTACCTTAAGCTTTTAACCACAATGAATATGTGAGTACTGCGCGATATAATATCTTTGCCATTTGAAAACCGATTTTAATGATTTTGTAAGTCGAATAGGTTGTACTCAGGGTTTGTCCAGTTTATATTAAAAAAAATGTTTTAACTACCATGGGTTGGCAAATAATTGATGAAGTATACAATAATGTATCAATAGGCGCAATAATCTGTCATTTACTTTTAAAGTTCATTATTTTTGTTAATGTAGATACACTTACAAAGCCTGTATGATGAGGTAATGCAGTAATGTTTATTGCTGCATGTGTTTCCCCTTATATACCACTAATCATTATTACTCAATAGCCCTGCTTAGGCATGCTTAGGCAGGTATGGGCCGGCTCGACCGGTGTGATACCACGGCCTTACAGTAACTAGGCTGTTAAACAATGCTTGCATTACGTGTCCCAGTGAGTGAGGTTACCGGAGGCCCACCCCCCTTTTCAATTCCCCTCTTTCCCCTACCCTCAAAGGCAGACAGCACTCTTGTGGCTCTTAAGTTGCAGATGTTCATGGGCGGTGGAAGTCACTTACCATCAGGTGACCCGTCTGCTCGTTTGTCCCCCTATACTATAAAAAAAGGCTGCAAGCAATATTTAAAGGATGAGTGCACAAGTCTGGCGATATTAAACACTTACCGTTAATTGTTTTTAATAAACAACAGATGCTTACCAAGCTTGTCATCAGTAGAAATACTTTTTTCATATGGTGGCATGATAATGAGACCTAACAGAAGCAATGCAAGAGATAATGTGTTCCAACAACTTGTGTTATTAAAAAGTGTAATAAATAAAGAAATACTCCGGTCGAACCGTAAACCGTAACCGTAACCGAAGCATGGCTCTTCCAAATCCTTATACCAGAACGTATAGTAATTCGCTTTTTTTCTTTCTGATTTCATTTTAATATATATAGAAAGGAAATGAAGCAGTAACATATCCTTCCAGATCAGTTCAGTTCTCTTCTAACTTATATTTTTCGAAACAGTTTTAAATGCTTATTTTTATTAAGTACTTACTTACTTTTTTTTGTGCCACAATATTCTGGGTTGTCCATTTCCAATGAAGCTAAAGATTTTTTTGCATTCTTCTTCTTCTTTTTTGTTGTGGCAACACAGCTAACAGAAGTTAACTAATTTTGCAAGTGTTGAGTAAATACATGGACCATCCATGGACACCTACAAATCGAGAGTCGTAAGTGCGCTACCCGCCCGCTATGATGTTATAAGGACAATTTAATATTAAGAAATATAGTTTATTGTATTTTTCCGTGTAACAACAATGTTAAATTTGGCTTCTAGTCTAATCCGAAATATAAAATTTATTTTTAGAACTTGAAGAAAATGTATTATTAAACTATATTTAGATATCAAAGCATGGGTGTTAAGTGTTTTTGTTAGTGTGCTTGACCGTCATTTGGTAAATAAATATTTAGTATTATACTTAGACAAACGATGTTTTGGTTCCTTAAGGTCACAAATAATAGTTTCAACTAAAAAAAATGTTTTTTCATAGAATACTTTAAGTATGTCGTTATTTCGCGTGTAATCAATTTTATTATAAAAATATTTTTGTGGATACCCTGATGATGATGGCCGATTGAACCTATTGCTTTATATGCGTAATAAGTATTGTTTTTTTTTTCGACATAAACGAGAACGAAGTCGCGGGCACAGTTAGTAGTAAATAGAATAGTTCTCAATGATTAATTATTTTAACAATACATAGGTAGAATAAAACAAGTCACAATGTCTAAAACAGTACTAGTCTTCATGAAGTTCTGAATTTAATTTTTATTTAATCTCATGAGTCCGATATTTATAGTATGCATAGTTTTCATCCTTAATGATTATTTAACGACACATTTTAAGGTGACAACCATGTCGAAGCCAGCCTGGAACAACTCTGTAAAGATGCAAATGGTCTATTCTACCTACCTAAAAATACCGTTCTAGGGTTTCTGTTTTCCATCGACCAACAGACTTTATCACTGTAAGTTACGGGTACAAATAAATCATGGATTCTGATTGTTAGTTTCAATACATTTAAAAGAAACTACTTTACGAACAAAGTATGTAATTCGTACTTATATATTATAGTATTATTATATTATATAATTGGTATACGGCAGATTGTACTGGTTAGACCTCCGTTTTTCTCAGGGTATTGTGTAGGAATGAAAATAACAAAAATTATTTGTCACGTTGTGACGCACGACACGAATCTACCGACACTTGAATTTTATCCATTTGATTAGACATATATATATATATATATATATATGATTTCACTTGCGTGTGTCGAGGATAGCCGAGGCGACTTTCAGCGTTAGTGTCAGCCACAGTGGCTCACTCAAACATTCCTTTTATTCTTGTTAATTAACCCAAAGGTATCGTCTACCTATATTTTTAAATAAATAAGTACTTATGTAAAAAAACATTATTTTTTTATTAAAAAAAAGAAAAATAATTACGCATTCCCGCATTATGAATAATTCCCATGTCGCGGGGGCTTTATAAAATTTCATACAACGGACAAAAATAAAACCCAGCCTCGGTAAAACTAATTGTGGATCACACAAATTATTGTCCCGTTGAACCCCGTTAACCCAACCCACGACTTTCGAAACAGCAGTCAGGGTCATTAACCACTAGACCATAGGTTCCCTTTTATTGACTACCACCTGCAGTCGCCGCCTTTACAAGAAAAAAACCTGGCACTGGTTTTTTTTTATATACCAGTTAATTATATCTACTATTTTTATATGCCTGTCTATTATCTATTAATAATTACAAATAAAAAAATCTCTCTCTCTCTCTAATCGTGCTTATCGTGCTCGTGGCAGAGGATCGTGATTATTAATTATTTAAAAATACAAAACCATGTTATAATAAAAACATTAAATACAGATAAATACCACACAAAGTGGTAGAACAAAATTATAACTGCACGACGCACTGGGGCACTTCATAAAGGCAAAGACAAGACGAATAATCAAAACTAGTAAAAAAATATTTTAGAAAAAAACAGAATTCATTCAAATATTTTTTTTTAAAGTTGATTCATCGTGTTGAATCAAAAAATTGGAAGTTTTTAAGTAATCTATTATTCTATATATCTATTCTTTTTTGCACTGTGTTAATAATCAAATGATTTCTTTTATATTTGATGCCGTTTTATGATGAAGAAGTGTCGATTACCCAAAGAGGGCGAAACTTCTTCACTGCGGGTATAATTAATTCCTCACTAATTGTTGGCTTTTTCCGCTTATGTGATGAATGGAATGAAATATTATAGGAAACTCGTAGTCCACCATTTTGTTTAAACCTCGATTCGAAAAGGTTTGATATAGTTGGCTGATTTGAATATTTATTTTCAAGTCCTTGAAAATAGGATAAACCTTTGTCCTTTTTATCAGTGAATATTTTATTCAAATGCTCTTGGAGACTAGAACGTTTCATGCTTCACGCCTCATTGACCAAAGGAAGGTTTGTGGTATGAATAATTAAATAAAACGTATTTCATTAATTTTTATTACTTTTCACGGTGTAGGTACAAAAAGTAAACAATACTCATCCCGACATAATTTAAACACACTAAATATAAATAACAGGTAGTAAAATCTATATACTTTTGTGAAAGTTTTATGACAGGTGTAACATAATTATATATATTATTATCACAGATATTCTGTAACTACTTATCCAAGCCGTAATATCTGAAATAAATATAAAAGTAGGCAACTGTATTTGTTTTCTTTTCACAAATAAAACATTGAACCAATATATATATTCGAATGTGACAAGACAATAGTTCTAAGGACCTATATTTGAGGAGTAGCAGGTTAGAACTCGACAAAGGACGTCCGACCGATCAGGTGTCCTTTTATTTATTTAACAAAATATCAGTGATAATAATTTAGTAAGATATTTATAACTAAGTAGAAATTAATACAATAATAGTTTTTAACTCTTAGGTGCGCAATGTTGTTAGAAGATTACAAAGTAAGAAATAGGATAAACCCACCAAAGAGTGCCGCAACGCAACGCAACGCAGTGCCTTTTGTTTTTTTTTATTGAAATGGCAACACTACTGTCAGTGGCATATGTCGCATCGCTAATGTAATTTTTAATAGCTAAGAATTCAAATTCGAATTTCAACATTGGGAGACGTAAGCTGGGTGACAGCTGGCACTTAAAATTTTTGTATGAAATAATTTCAGGGTAATATTTTTTTTTTTATTGATCCTGGTCCTATATATTATATGGTGTATATTTTCATATTTTCTGGTAATGCTTCCCTTTTTTATAAATACTTAAAAATTAAAAAGTAAAATACGTAGCAAGTTAATTATTGATATTAGAACTGAGCTTTATTCCGAAAAGAAAAGAGGTCATGCCTTCATACAAATTTGTTGCTAGACATTTATATGACTTCTGACTGTCTAAGTTAGTTTATTTTTAAATTAATGTTTCTAAATGACCAAAGTTGAACTTAAATAATAAGTAAAGAGTGTAATAATAAAACTGATTAAACAGTACATAAAATGCGTACTCTTTGGCTGCTTTACTCTAGGTGGGATACACAGACACAGAATTTACAGATACCAAATCTGTAATTTCATTCAGAAATCTTACTCATTAGCACAGATAAATAGCAACTATTAGTTAAACGGAATGAAGAGAATAAGAACAACAAATATATACAGAAAACATTTATCTATATACAGAAAACATTTATTAATATGACGTATTTTGTATGTACAAAACTAAAGAAAAATCTCCTTGGCTGTACTTTTTGTATCAGGCTGGTTTTAACATTAATAAATATAGGGGTTTAAGAAAAAGAAGAAAAAGTACAAAACACTTACCCGTAATTTTCAATTATTTTTCTGTTTGTCAACGTGAAGTTCTGATAAAGTACATTCTGAAGTTTTATTACAAAAAAAAGGGGAAATGCGGGCTTAGGCCCGAAAAAAAAATTGTGACGTTTATGGACCGAGTAGAACAAAATTGGTTCAAGCGTTTTCAGTCAGGGAATTTTGATTTCAAAGATGCAGCTCGTTCTGGTTGGACTCATACGGATAAAGTTGATGCCATTTTTGGAAAAGGGAGCAAGATCGGCATATTAGGAGTTACGACATCGCCGATGAACTGAAGATTGACTACAAAACAGTTTTGCCATATTTGACGAAGTCTGGCTATCAAAAAAAAAAAAACTCGCTATTTGGGTGCCACACGGGCTCACTGAAAGAAACCTAATAAATCGTGAACTCATCTCTACTATCAACAAGAGTGGTCTTTCATCATTATAACGCCAGACCACACACATCAAAAATGTCAAATCAGTTCAGCAAAAATTAAGAGAGCTTGGTTGGAAAATGTTACTGCATCCACTATATACTCCTGACCTTCCCCTCAGATTTTAACCTGTTTAGGTCTCTCCAGAATTCTTTGGGCAGTGTTAGGTTAACATCAAGATAGGAATGTCAAAATTACTTGTCTCATTTTTTGATCAAAAATCCTAAGCTATCTACAGCCACGGGATTACGTGTACTTTTACCCTGACCTTATATATAGGTTTTTTTAAAAAGCTCACCTAGGTGACATAGGTGACAAATCTCTATATTAGATTTTTCTCTTTTAATCTCCACACCATCAAATAATGTATTCAAAGCATTTGATGTGGGGGTGCATACAGCAATTGTGCGACGACGAATTTTATTTATTGTTGCGCCTAGTAATCAGTAAGGCCGTAAGTAGTAATAAGTTCGCAAGCCGAAATCAAATATATTTCAAAGAACGAGACAAATGTGGGTGCCGTCCAATTGGCACTACCGAAATGGTTTATGTGGTTACATAAAGCACTTCCTTATATATAGTATCGCTAGAGTAGCGTATTACGAAGAGTGTAAAGAGACTTACTTTAATGTTCTTTACGCCTTTTTTGTAATCTAAAATACCTTCTTCTAATCTATCGTTATATTACATGTAAAAGTGTTTTTATTTAAAAGATAACAACTTTCACACTTCACTCGCGACTTGTCAAAACCTTAGTGTAAGAATCAATATCGTGATTAAGTAATTTAATTAAATTTTTTGTTTGAGAATTAAAACAAATCATTTTGATTACTGTTATGAATAAAATATATATTATTTACTTCAACAAATACTCATATAAATATGTTGAGAATGTGATCAAAATATATTAAATAGGCTGGTTTTTTGGTGTCGACATTTTCTTCTGAGGACAGGAAAAAGTATTTTATATTTACAATTCATAGTAACTATAAAGCACGTCTTCCCAGCCTACTAAAAAAATAAAATCAGTTTACAAAAAGAGGAGAAAAGGGTTTTACCTATCTGCATAAAATAAATCTGTTTTCAATTTTCTATTGTTAAACAATGAAAGTAGCTTATATCTCCTAAAAAATAATACATATCGATTAAAAATTAGAGAGTGTAACTGTTTTATTTTACCTACAGATTTTAAAATAAAAATGATATACAAAAACTAATTATGATTATTCGATTAATCGTATTAGTTATTATGACGTTAAATAGTTATTAGTGTTAAATTTGTATTAGTAAGTTCTATTTATTTTTCTTTAAAAGTTCTATCAGGCAAAATCAGTCAAACTAAATCAGTCACGTCGTAAAGCTAGTTGACTGCCACTGTTAACAAAATTTTTACGCTTTCATTTGCATAGAAGTTTTGTGGTGGATCTTCAAAGAAAAAAGAGTGCATTGATTCGTGTCATGTACAGCGAGAGAGAGACTAGAAAAAGCTGGAAACGTTGAACAAATAATTCAGTGACCCTGTAAGCTGTCCGGCTATAAGTGAGTACTTCTTCCTGTTAATAATTAATGTCTATCAGCGTAGGAAGAGGCACCATGCGCATGCTGTTTGCAGACTGACAGAATGTTGGCTTAAAATAACCAGAACCAAAACTGAATACGTGTTCTGCGATTAAGGCCGTCTCTCCGGTCCGGTATGTGATCCCAGGTTTCCTATTAAACAAAGGACCATATAAGACCATAAACAAACCTGACGCCCTGTATGGTTCTGAAAGTTGTTCCACTAAGAGAACAGATTAGAGACGCCTGCAAGTACTTAAAATGTGAATGTTGAGATGGATGTGCGGTGAAGTCGGTGTCCTTCCTCTAATAAATTAATTAATCGCCTTGTCCTACTCACAACTAGGACAATGTGAGGAATGAATACATTACAAGCTTGAAAGTAGCGCAAATGGATAAAAAGTTAAAGAGATTATCGTGTTATAGACATGTAATGCGAAAAAGGGTAGGACTAGAAAAAGAGTGAAATAGCGAATGAAAAAGTGGAGTTGAAAAAGAGAACATATTACCAATCCCAAATAAAAGGGGGACAAAGGTTACACGATGACTTCAACTCTCAATTAAATAAAATCTTAATTTTGCTGATACTAAATGATGACGAATCAAGCGATATTTCTGATGATTGACATGAGATATTTGTCTGAAATTACAGTATTATCACAATAAAGTATATACATATATATATCATCATCTAATAATACTTCCTGATAATAGAAACGCAAGATAAAAGTTTTTAAACACACGGGAAGGAATATTGCTTTACACGACTATGATTCCAAAACTACACTTACATAGCAAGCATTATCTTCTTTCTTTCCTCTTATTAATAGCCATTATGGCCAGGTAGGGTAAAAGGAACACCAGAAAGAGAAACGATACATAAACTATAGTTTGGATCTGTGGTATTATCAGTCGATAAAACAGCAAAGTACAAAATGTAACGATTGTTAACGGATGTCGCTACGAATATTTCTATTGTGCCTTATTCACCCCTACTGTTTAAAATATTTAAAGCACATTTTAATGCTGAATTCTGCAGTTTAAGCGATTAAATAAATTTGTTATAAGGTATATTTGCAAAAGAAAACTACCAAGTGGTTTTTAGTGTTCAACAAGGAAAAGCAATCGACGATGGTATTAATCCCATAGATGAAGTGCTAGTGTTTAGGGCTGGTATATACTTACGTCATCGTGGGCTTACCAATGAGTGACACCACACCGTCAAAATTTGGACGTTACTGCTTGCAATAGTTGCTCAATTTGTTGCGTGGTCTGACAAGTTTAGCGATGCTTAAAAACATAGATTATCAAAAGAGTACGTTCCAAGGTACAAGGTGGATCCAATAAGCGTGTGAGGCCGGTAAGTTATTAGAAAATTACAACTATGGGAGAAGCCGAAGTAAAAGTTAGGGAACTCCCTACAGCTCCGCAAGTTCCACAAGTTAGTCATTTGTGCCGAAACGTCTGCTGGACCAACTCGGCAAGGAAAAATAGCCTAATACATTGGCTAGGTTGTGGCTTCCTCGGGTATCACATATTCTTTTCTTAACGATGGCCGGACTGCACGTTCCATTTTTAAATTACAGCTAAATCTTCATAGCGAAGATACCCTTGATGAAGATCTTGGTGTGGGCGAGCCCTGCTTAGGCAATATATGCGCCGGTTCAACCGGAATAATAAAACAACGGAAAAAGCAGTGCTCCAATTGTGTTTCACCGAGGGGTGAAGTTATCGGCCCATTATTATAGCGGACGCACTTACGACTCTTGTGTAGCAGGTGGCCATGGGAAGAGCCACTTACCATCAGCTAATCCGTCTGACTGCGTTTTGCTCGCAGAGATTTTAAGCTAAAACTGTCTGTTATTGAGATCTATTATTAGATCGAGAGATCTATTTTTTATACCCCCGGTGTACCCCCGGGGGTATGAAAAAATAGAGACGGTTGTCTTGATACAGAGGATGAACGGAACTTGTCATGCAAGTTTTTCCCAATTTGGAAGTAAATATTAATAATTAACGTTTTCTAAGAGAGCAGTGTTGCCATCAAACAAACAAATGAGTCAATAAAATAAACAGAACTGCGCAGTCGCCTTTGATGCTCTATTTTAATATTAGAAGCTATTTGTAAACGCTTCAGAGTTTTAGACCGTCACTACTCCTACGCATGAATTAACATATAATTAGTCCATCCATTTTTGTCTGTTTTCTATTACTAAACGATATAATTATTAAACTATTTGAGACTATAAATGAAAACACTATCCTTAACCGATAATTATGTAATGTACAGGAAATTACATTTTGCTAACTGTGTTATTCTCATACAACCAGATCTGCTTAAGTCGATGGTAGAAGTATTTATATTGTAAGTAGTTATTTTCTTCTTAGTATCATTATTATTGGTAGTAGGTGCGTAACTATACTTAATGCATGCATAACTATTTAAAATGGTAATTTTAAACTTTTAACGACTTTATTAAGGACATGAGATCGGTATATATTTATACTTATTCTATATAAATTTTATATATAATAGAAAATAACAATAAATTATAAAATAACATGTCAACTTTAAACTAAATATTTTTTTTTGTGAACAACAAATACGACTTGCGATTTCTGTATGTATAAAAGAATACCTAGAATAATTATTTATTAGCCTTATCTAAACATTAATTACTATAGTCCTGATTGAAGAATATTTTTAACGTCACTATGGCATATGCCTTGTATGCTAACAAAATAGTTGGGTAATCTAAACTCAATGGCACCAAGAACCATCAATCTATACTCTGTATTTCGAATCTTAAATTTAGAACTAAATAAACTAGGATAACATTTTCTAATTTAGGATTCAAATTGGCAAGGAATATTGCTTCAAATAAACTATTCCATTAACTTATATACTGTTCTTAAACGAATCGATTATTTGCCTACTAAAAACCAGGTACAGTACAGGTTGTTTTTTTTATTGATGGCGCTGATTTATATACCGTTTATACATTCTACGCAAATATAATGTTTTTATTAGAAAATACCAGAACTGTTTTATAATATACCATTTCTTATTCGAGTTTATTAAAGAACTACCTATGTCATTTCGGACTTAACGTATCCTTTGTTATGTGTTTTTCTGGAATGTTGTTACTGCTTTTTCTTTGTTTTTTCACAGTCTCCTTGGAGCTGTCGTGTTTTGAAAACAAATAATTTGCAAAGAGGTCATCTCTACTGATCTCCATGTCTTTGTGTGGTAGATTTTGATTTTGCGAGTAATTGGTTAAACTAGAATTCTGTAATATACTTGCGTCTATTTTTTCTTTGTTATTTTGATTGCTGTTTTCCTGTCGAAGTATGGGGACAGCGTCTGAGTCACCATTTGTGTTGTGTTTCCTGATACTTTCAGGAAGTGCATCGGCTTTTAGTTTGACTAGAGATGTGTTGACGACGGAACAATCGATTTGCATTAGCATCAGGTGATCATTCTTTATCGAATCTGAAAAAAGACATGACACTATATAAGTCATACAGGTTAATGAGATATCTGCATACGTAGCGTGATCTGGCGTGGGCTTGTTTATTTAGAGAAGTTGGTTTGTTTATTAAAACTACAGAATAATATTAGGAACACTTTATCAATGATTATACATTCCATACAGATGCACATTGATAGTAATATTTTTAGTTCACTAATGTTTAACAAATAAGAATGCCATTATCATTATAGAAATAAAAAAATAATAATTTGACAATCATATAATATCGCTTTATATTTTATAAGTAATCATTTGACAAAATACAGATTTCGGTAATGTTTTACTTTGCAAATATTTCAAATGTTAAAATATCATTCATAAACTATTCATTTGACCAAGTAAATACTGATACATTTGGTTTGATAGTCAATTCAGAAAAATATATAGTATGCTACCCTAACCAAGAAAAATAGTAAGAATTCGGTCTCAGAAATTTGTGGTCACAGTTCAAACCTAGCAATTTCTGATAATTTGACCTACCCTACTAATGAATGAAATTAAGTAAGTAGTTATAGAGCAATACATTTTGTCAAAGTTCAATATAAGTTTGCCAAATAATGTTTTGTATGTAACGTAATGTTGTCTTTCAATTATTTGTTTAATGAGTTATTTACAAAAAGAATAGTTTGTAAAGTCATAACGTTAAGTTAGTATAAATTTACCTGACGTTATTTTTTAAATGAAAATTTGTGATGAAAATATTTTTCAAATCAGTTTGTAAGTTAAACTTACCATTACCAGTCCTCGCTGGTAAAATTAATGCCATTTTAGGCGGCCTCGTATCATTATGTGATACTGCAGGTAAAAGTAAATGTTCTCCTTTCCCGACACCTACTACGTAAAACGTATCGTCTCTTCTATGCAGAGCTTGAAGTAAAGCATTCCATTCTCCGAAGTCATCCATATTAAAGTCATTTACAGACTTTCTAATAGGCTTCTGATATAAAGTCTCATAGTCTATAACAGCATTATCTGTAAAATCGATTTCTTTACTTCTTCTTAGACGACGTAATCGTGACTTCTCTTTTACTGTTTTTATTTGACTTCTCACTGTGGGGAAATCTATAATATTGTTATCTAAGTTCAGTTTGTTGAACAATCTGTAAGTTTCTAACAGAGTCCCTGTAAAAAAAAGGAATCATTCATAATTTCGTTTAAAGAGCATTTAGCAATTTCGCTATTATTATTATTATTAATTACCTATTAATCTATGATATTTGATATTAGTATGGTGCCGACCGTAACGACTTTCTTCAGACATTCCGTGTGCTTTTTTGGTCAACTTTGTAATAATATATTTTAGACTAAATAAGGGGGGTTTTAAATACACTTCAATAGTATATATTCGTTATTGGAGACTTTCAAGGATAAATGAAAAGGCTAATTATCATACAGCTGAATATTACCATGAATCTTCTCTTCGCTGATATACGTTTGCCGTTTCTTCCTCGGCGTATCGTAGGTCCAATTAAGGGTCTTACCGCCACCGATCCAGCGGTTAAGCTCGCCTGCTATCCGTATGCTTTCCGTCTGATTTATAAAGTCCGATGTTTTTAATGTAGCGTTATGGCAATCTGTCATGTAGGTCGAGTTGTTTATGTCATCTGGAATAAGAGATGAACAATTATAAACTTTATTAAACACTTTGGTTATAAATGGAATAATAAGACTGACTATTATGCTAGTTTTAGAACACCCTTTGAAGTGACATTCCATGTAATTAAAATTTAGATATATTGTCCGGGACAGAAGCTATATAAGTATGTATTTACGAATTATGTTACAGGTCTTCCGGCGAGAGCCAGCTCGAACTATATGGTGCGACTCCGACGTGTCTAAGCTATTGCTCATACTTCTCAATCTAACCAATTTACCTATTCTTACATTGCCTTCCCTTATTACTAATACTAATCAATTTCCCACATTTAATTCAAAAAAATTACGTTTTTTTTTTATTAAGTTAGTGTGATTAAATTATATACATATATACAACTTTTTACTCATTTTCAAGGCATTCTCTGCCAGTGGACTAATGGGTTATGCAGAGAAAAGAAGTAAGTGACCTGAGAATTATTAAATATACATTAAACCAAAAGTTAAAAACAGAATACATATATATATAATTGAATATATTAATATTAATATACACATACTTACACATATACACTACCGTTCAAAAAATTGGAAGCAGCGAGGTAAAATCAAATAAAACAAAATTAAGCCCTCTTCAATTACTTCTTGATTTAAAATTAGAAATTAAACAAAAAGTAACTTAGACAAAAAAGAAAATTAACATATAATTAGAAAGGTAATCAAATTTTCCACCTTTTGCTGTACTGATTTCCGCGCATATTTTAGTCATTCTAATAATTAATTTCTTAAAATATTTATTGCCTAACTTGTTCCATTCGCTTTCTAATAATTGCTATATATGTTCTGAACTCGTAGGAAAACGATTTTTCACCCTCCTGTCGAGTTCATCCCAGACAAGTTCTATTATAGAAAGGTCAGGTAACTGCGTTGGCCATTGCATGATTTTTAAAACCTTCTCATCTCTTTTTTTCTTCAAAAACTGGCACGGTTTAGACAAAAGATTTAGGTCATTAACTTGTTGAAATGTGAATTCAGGACCATTAGAATTTCGTCCACAGGGACCGACTGAGTCCTGAAGAATTTTCAAATAACCTTCTTTGTTCAGTTTTACGGTTATCCTGGCAAGATTTCCAGGTTTATTGTTTCCAAAACACCCCCAAACCATCACATCACCACCACCATGTTTCACAGTTGGCACTGTACACGCTTCGTTAACCCTTTCTTCTTTTGAACGGCGCACAAACACACGTCTATTGGATCCTAAAATCTGAAACTCAGTTCATCACTCCAAAGAACATTTTCCCATTGATCTGTAGTCCAGTTTTTACGTTTCTGTGCCCATTCTAGTCTACTTTTCTTGTGTTGAATTTCTAGTTTTGGTTTCCTAGCAGCACCACATACTCTTAGACCCAGAGACAGTTGTTACTGAGATGCGCGTTACTCGCGTGCTATTCACAGTTGTGGTAATTTGTGGTGCTATTAAGCCTCGTTAGACATAACTCTGATGAAGTTAGCCTCTTGATTAGTTGTGGTATTAGGCCTTCCTGACCTTTTTCTGTCTGCGTTTGTTCCAGTGTCTTGTTTTCTAGCAAGAGTATAGTGAATACTTTTACAATAAATACCGAGCCTTGCTGCGATTTGACGTGAATTGTATCCTTCCTTACGAAGAGTACAAATAGCACTTCGCTGTTCAAGTGTGATTTTCTTGCGTTTTGCCATTTTCACAAGAAAAAATATGGGAAAAGACGCAGTCAACATTTTTCGTATACTTATTATGTTTATATTTAATTATGTTTAATAAATATAGATATCATTTTTTTTATATTAGCCTACCGTAATGACTCCACTCTGCCTGATGGAAAGGACGACCAGCACTTATTGTCGTGTTTATTACAAATTTTTACCGCATATAGTAGGTAATGTTTCGTTTTGGTCAAAAACAGGTATACTTCCACTTCGGACGGTAGTGTATACATATATATACACTACCGTCCAAAAGTTTGGAAGCACACCTGATTTCAAACAAAACAAAAGATTGCCGACTCCCTGCGGTAAATAATAGCAATAAAATAAAGTTTTATGACCTTTTGTGATTTTTTAACACAAAACAAAAGGATTACTAGTGCATATTCCTTGAGTTTTAACAAATTCCTGGATTTTGACGAAACACGTGTTTTATTACTTCATCCGCCGGGGACTTTCTTTCATGCATTGATGCGGTTTTATTGAAAATATTTTGTAGTTTTATCTTTTTTGGACCTTATTTAGTCACACTTGAGCATTAGAACGCGAAGGTTGTGATATTAACATCGTCTGTATTCAAAAGATTTCGACTACTTCCTTGACCGTCTTTTTTTATTGAAAATGGCAAAACGCAAGCAAATCACACTTGAACAGCGAAGCGCTATTTGTACTCTGCGTGAGGAAGGCTACAGTGAACGCCAAATCGCAAAAAAACTCGGAATTTCTTGTAAAGGTGTCCACTACACCCTCGCTAGAAAAAAAGAAACTGGCAAAAATGAAGATAGAAAAAGGTCTGGTAGGCCCAAATCCACTACAAGTCAAGAGGATAACTTCATCAGAGTTCTTTCTAAACGGAATCGTCGCTTAACTGCACCACAAATTACCGCATCTCTGAATGAAACGCGAGGAACACCCGTGTCAATAACAACAGTTAAAAGACGACTACTGTCTGCGGGGCTAAGAGGTTGTGTTGCAGTTAAAAAACCAAAACTAACAATTCGGCATAAGAAAAACAGACTAGAATGGGCAAAGGAACATAAAAACTGGACAATAAACCAATGGAAAAAAGTTCTTTGGAGTGACGAATCGAAGTTTCAGATTTTCGGGTCCAATAGACGTGTTTTTGTGCGCCGATCTAAAGGAGAGAGAGCTTCAGAAGCTTGTACAGTGCCTACTATCAAACATGGTGGTGGTAATGTCATGGTTTGGGGGTGTTTCGGCAACAATAAACTCGGAAGTCTTGTGAGGATAACCGAAAAACTAAACAAGGAACGCTATTTGAAAATTCTTAAGGATTTCGCCATACCCAGTGGACTGAATCTTATTGGTCCTGGGTTCGTTTTTCAGCAAGATAACGACCCGAAACATTCGTCCAAACTGTGCCAGAACTTTTTAAGGAAGAAAAAAGATGTGAAAATCATGCAGTGGCCGTCTCAATCACCTGACCTTTCTCCCATTGAACTTGTTTGGGATGAACTAGATAGAAGGGTGAAAAATCAATCTCCTACGAGCTCAGAACATTTGTGGCAACTATTACAGAGCGAATGGAAGAAGTTAGATGAACAGTATTTTATGAAATTAATTAGTAGGATGCCTAGAATATGCGAGAAGGTAATTAAAGAGAGGGGTGGACACTTCGATGAAGCTAAAATTTAATTTAATTTTTATATTACTTATTTAATTTCATTGTTGTAGAAGTGTGTTTTGTCTATTTTTTTAATTCTGTATCAATAAAAAAAAATTAAGATGGCTTACTTTTATTTTATTTGATTTTATCTTGTTGCTTCCAAACTTTTGGACGGTAGTGTATATATATATATACAAATAGATAAATTATCGACTATGACTAGATTCTGCCAATTCTTGGAATAAGAGTTCTTTGACTTTTAGCTTGAAAGAGTTATGATTTGGAGCCATCCATTTAGATTTCGAGAGGAAGCGCATTCCATACAATATTTAAATTGCAGCATATTTTGAAAAAAGTCGTCACAGTGAGTTAATACGTAAACTTAAAACAAATATTAACATGCCTTTAACATTTTTGGTATTGTTTATCATTTGTTCTAGTGGAAATTAATCAATAGCATTAACCAGTATTATAATGGAAAAAACCGGTAACCGAGCGATCAGACGTTATAAATATTTGTCTAACTTTAGAGACTCATCAAAGTGATAACTTTAAAGAACTTGTAAAACGAGTTTTTATTCCACTTGATACAACTTTAACCGTCTTGCATGGTAATTGCATACTTTATTAGCTTGCATTTTCAAGGTCAGACATAGTCTTGAATATTTATCGATACATTAAGTACAATGAAGACGATAAGAGATACACGAATAATAAATTTATTTTAAGTATTGCTCTTTTATTGAGGATCAGTATGTAGTGTCAGAGAAAAATAAATGAAAATAATTAGATTATTTTTAATTAATTATGTTTGTACTTTTGCTTCCAAGATGGATATTTAAATCGATCTTTGTGACAACTGATGTTCACTACTCACCTGGCAATCTAACGTTAACAAGAGGGATATATTATTTTTTTTTATTTCATTTTACACTCTATGCACATAATGTACAGAAGCGTACTAAATGCCAAGAGATAATGTCATTCTCTGTGAGTCTACCTTTGGGTGACGCAGAAATTTGTAAAGCAAAATGTAATAAATTATTCAAAACACAATAATAAAAGGAAGAAAATATATACATAAGGACTAACCATAATCAGTCCTGACTGTCAAGTCCTCTTGTGTCAAGAAGTCAACTTTACAGACGTTTAAATAACGTATACATACAAAGAACACCCAAACTTAGGACAACGTCTTGTGGATCACACATATTTTTGACCCGTGTAGGACTTGAACCCACAACTCGCGGCATGGCGTAGTGGTGAGTCCGATGTGGATCGTACAGTAAACCTAAGTTAGTTTCTCTTCCTTTGACGCATGACACACATTAGTCGTACCTAATATTATAAACTGTTACAGATAAACTAAGCATTGACGTCTATATTCAACCAGGTGAGGTTCAAGACCCATTCGACTTATTGTAACTGTAACATAGATCAAAAGATATTTAAGTAAATCCTGAAGTATACTTACCATTAGCTATATCAATAGCATTTTCTTCAGACCATAGCAAATGCCTTGTGCTCCGAAGTGGCGTAGTCGGACCAACAAAAGGTTTTGCGTTCCACCTTCAAAACATAATAAAACATTCTAATACAAAACAATCGTAAAAAAACATTCTTATATTCTCTTTCTGAACTAAATCATAAACGAAATGTAGAAAGCCCACCCCAACATAGACCGACGACCTGAAAAGGGCTGCTGGGATGGACAAGCTGCAAGTTGGGCGAGACCTACGTCCAACAATAGACTGCAATAGGCTAATTGATGAGCATAATCATAAGTCATGATTTTAAGTACTAATTCATGCTAAGTGGATTCTTTTTCATCAAATCCTTATAAAATATATGTATGTATGTTTTTTTTTATTTTATGTTTTTGTTATCTAAGATCTTTAGCCTGCCAGTTAAACGTCACATTCCACTAGGACTTAAATACATCGAGCTCAAGTTTAAGCTCATAAAATAAATTTTAAAATACTTCATGAGGTTATAGACATGACAAGTTACCAAAGATCAACTAACCCTAATACGTTCCAATTCAAGGACACCATGAAGACCATAGCGAATATAACGGCTATGTTCTTCTTAGGTATCAACAGCGATGCATCGAGCCTCGGCATCTGCGACAACATATAACATCTGTATTTGATTACATTCTATTAAGTTATTATAACACATATTTACCCAAGGTTACATATACATCGTTATATTTTCATTTGCATACATATTTGAACAGCATACAAACTTAAATAGCACATTGTCGTTTTAAATGCCAAGAACAAATTTATTAAAGACACATTAAGTATTATTCATGAAATACTTAAGTAGCAAAGCTATAAAGACCAGTATTTTACAAACAGAATATAACGTATGAATTAGGTGTACTCGTCTTTATCGTACATACATTTTGCCATACACCATGCTTTAACATGCCAATGCATATTCATGTCACTACATATTAATGCTCTAATGGTATTCTGTATATTGACTAGAACTTGAGTTGTCTCTATGATAGGTACAGTATTTATTGAGGATCAATGTAGGGTATAGTCGTGAGGACTAGACTTATGATTTTTGTGGCTTCAATATTTAGAAAACAAAAAATGTGGACTAAGAATAAAAAACGTAAAATTTCATATAGCATTATAACGCATATAAATGAGTACATAAAAATAGTCTCGAACTTGTTTTTTAAAGCAGTTGTTTTACTATATCTACCTGCAATAACGATCAGAACAACCAGGACCATACTAAGACAAAGGGTACACCGTACACTACAAAGCGTAGCTTATGATATATTAATATACGTATGCAGATATGTAGTAATCCAACAAGAAAATAACTCCTGTTGTTACAAGTAAATCTCTATAATAAACCTAAGATTGTAAACAAATCTTACCTTTCTACCTCTGCCATTGCGAGCAAGTTGATCTCTTAAAAGCTTATTTTCTAATCGCAGTCTCGCGATTTCCTGCTGCGCTTCTAGTAACTGTTGCTCTAAAGCTGATACATATTCCTTCTTCTTCTGCCGAGACTGACAGGCAGATTCACTGTATAAGATAATGTATATTTTACGTATAATTTAAAACGTTCACAGACTACACTTCTCATCGAAAAATCGAAACGCTTCTGAAGTTTGATTTTGTATGAGTTTTATGTATTTTTGTTTTTTGTAACAAAACGGGACAGACGAACAGACGGGTCACTTGATGGTAAGCAACAACCGCCGTCAATGGACACCTGCAACTCAAGAGTCTTAAGTGCGCTACTCGCCTTGGTGATGGTAATATGGGATGGGGGAAAGATGATATGGGGAAGTGGACCTCCGGAGATCTCACTAATTTCGGGGAAATGCAACGCAAGCGTTGCTTCACAACCGGATTTCTGTGAAGCCGTGGTATCGCACTGGTCGAGCCGGCCCATTCGTGCCTAAGCATGGCTCTACCACGATAGAGCCACCATTATACATACAACCAACCATTACACACTACACCACACTGAACCACAAGTTAGCACATTAAAAAAAATCTAATGCCGCGGATAGGCACTCAACGAATATTAATGTTTCAAATTAAATTTAAATTTATTTAGGTTTTGTTTTATTCATGAGGTATGTTTTTACCATTTTAGAAGAATTTGTAAAACTTTAGAAAGAAAGGAAGTAAAATCTAAAGAAAAACGACTGCTGCCATGTGGTTCTTTTTGGAACGACGAGAGCCACAACCTTGAGCTGTGAGTTGTTATTCCACTATACTTGTATAGCTGTTTTAAGCTGGCCAAGCGTTGGCGGAGCAGGATCTCTCACCCTGACTAGTCTCTTCAACTCATGCCATAGGTGTTCTATGTGATTCATATCCGGGCTTCTTGCTGGCCAGACTTCGATCTGGTATTTATTTACAATGCCTGCGGTATGAGCCCTGGCATTGCTTTTCATAAAAATGAACTTTTCGCCAATAAAATGTTCGTAGGGTACCACATGTGGGTCCAGACACTCTTCGATGTAACGTGACCCGCTTAATGACAAGTGCTTCCATTGGCGATTTTGTCTCCCCAAACCGTACATGAACCGCCACCGTAACTGACTCCTTCTAAAATTCAGCAACTTGCAAAACACTGTTCCACAAACATCGATACACCTTTCTTCCGTCGTTGCCCTACAGCATGATCTTAGTCTCATCAGAAAAGAGAACTTTGCTCCATTGAAGGTATGACCAATTTAAGTGCACAGAGCTTAGTTAACTACTTCGTAAACAATCACTGAAACATGTGATTGAATGCAGAAATTCAAACGGAATACACATTGAAATCAATCTCTATAATCATTTATTTGATGAAAATTCGAAAATTTAAATTCGTAATTTTCAAAGCTGCAATTTGAAGTATATTTTCTTGACTTTCTAGACTTGTGACAACTAAAATAGAGATCTATTGTTGTTGTGTATCTTAAAAGTTGAAAGTTATAATATTAATTAATAATAAAAAAAATACATTAATATTAATATTATCTTATTTCTTATACGTATCATTTTAGATGCTGCTGATTTCGAACTGCAAATATATGTGTACTGCCGATGACAATATAAAATTTAAGTTCTACAGAGTTAATCGGATCATAGAATAAGTAGGTGGATGAACACACCCTTCTTTCGACTATTAATTGTAAGTCCCATTTAATTTGTTTTAAAGAAAAAAGTTGTTGACGAGTGTCAAATCGTGTTTATTTTAAGAGGACAAATGCGTAACTATAAATCTGAGCTCTAAAACATTAAAAAAACAAAAACAAAATAAGACTGTTTATAATTTCTTACCGGTTTTTAATCATCCTCTGTTGCTTCTTCATGGCCCTTATTTCAGCTTCGCTGAAGTTAGACAGGTCTACCCCATCAGGGCTATTTGGAGCATCATTCTCTACTGGAGTCATCACATGACTTTGTACTTTTTGTGTAGATGTCCCATTACAGGGTAAAACTGATTTAGGATTAAGTACTATGTTCCTTCTAGGCGAAGTTACCTTAATATAAATGAAGAATTCTAAGTGAGTAATTTCGTTTCTTAATTATTATACGTTTATACGCCAATGAAATCTTAATGAAACATTACATTTTATTATCGGAATATACCGGTAAACAGACAAAATAATGTGTGGATTTGGCGGCACTGTTTTCCGTAAAAAAATAGGCATTACTATTTTTTGCTACGATTCCGTGTACGGTAGCAACGCTTGCTAGGGTGGGGTACAGAAAATATCTATACTCTTTATTTTATATACGAATTCATTTTTGAACATTACTTAGAGTTACAATTTCATTTTAGCCATTTATGATCGTCTAGAGGTTGCGAGAAAAAAATGTAGGCTTTCCTATATAACATACCTTTACTTGAACGTCCTTGGCACTATTGAATTTATTTAAGGGTAGCGGTGATATCGCAATCTTCTTTCCCTTTGTACTCTCTGCTGGTATCACTATACTAGGGGGATTGATTACACTTGAAGTTCTCTTAAGTATACTGGGTACCTTCTTTTGTTCCACAATTAACTGTATCTGTCCATTCACAACTATCGGCTTTTCATTGGGTGGACTGCCATTTGTATTCTCGTTTACGACTTTAAAGTAGGATTTTTGATGGTAACCATTACCTGAAACAATTGTTTCATTACCTTATTACTAATTAATTAATATTATTAATAATTTAAAGTTATTAACGTTTTCAAGTCATTTTTTTTTCAATCCAAGATTCATTCAATCTAAGAGTTGCAGCAATATGCAATAAAAAGTAATTTCCGCATTAACATCTTTTGAAAAATCTCAACTTAACCAAAAAAGTTTAATTAGTGAATTGCAGGGTTAACAACAATTCTATGTCTTTAGTTTTTACGAGACTGCCCAAATATAAATCTAATGTCTTTAGGTTTTTTTTTTATATATATATTGGGGGACAGACGAACAGACGGATCACCTGATGGTAAGTGACAAACGCCATCCATAGACACCTGCAACTCATGAGCCGTAAGTGCGCTATCCGCCTTTGAGGGTGACGACGGATGGGGGATGCAGGGAGAGGAAAAAAGAGAGGGGGATGAGGAAATGGGAAAGTGGAGAAGGGGATGAGGGTAGAGGAAAGGGGAGAAGGGGAGAGTTGGGCCTCCGGAAACCTCACTCATTTCGGGGAAATGCAACTTTACAACCGGTTTTCTGTGAGACCGAGGTATCGCACCTGTCGAGCGGGGCCATTCCTGCCTAAGCATGGCTGTACTAATGTTAAATATCTGTGTGATCATCTGTGTATCTGGGTTCATTCGCTTACATGTCTGTGTGAGATTCTTTCTTATACATATATTAGGATTTTTTTTATTATTATATAGGTGGACGGACCAACAAACGGATCACCTGATAGTAAGTGACAACGGCCGCCAATGGACACCTGAGAGTCAATAGTGCGCTGCCCGCCTTTAATTATATGGTCTGATTCGGTATCGTCAGAATTCTCACAAAATCGAGTGAATTTTTTTCGGCTGCATGGTTTTGTTTGTTAGTTATTTTTTTTAATTTGGAATCTAGTATGTTAACAAGTTACAATGTTTTAATTGATATCTCCATAATTTTCATTAACATATATTTCATACAATAGTTTGTCACACCAACTAATACATAATCAATGCAAAGAATTTCAGTTAAAGAGATACAATTATATATAACTATGACAAGGTCACATTTAACTGTTGTACTGTTCCCACATAACATGCAAAACATACAACTACTCTCGTTTGAAGCGTGACTGTTCAAAATATTATTTACAATTGTATTTACATTAAATGTACTGATGATTCTAACAAAGAACATGCAATGGTGCCCATATAATTTAAATGAGTAAGGCTTATTGATATGTTTTATAATTATTATTTTTGTCGCTACTATCAAATTTAACCCGTAGGACTTGCGAATTCTGTTTGTAGGTAGCTTATCGATTGGAAGGTAAGGTATACAACTTCACTTCACACATCTCACACCCGGCCGTCTGATCCCAAACTAAGCAGAGCTTGTGCTATGGTAACTAGATTATATTTCTCTCTCTCTCAGGGTCACTAGAACAACGGGCTAGTCAACATAAATAGTCATAGCAGTACGATCGGTTAATTGGCGCAGCATAAAAGCGATCAAACTCCTAATAACTACTACCTTGCGATCTCATATGATGAAATCGCATTGTAGTAAACGGATATGAATAATTATAATTTTACAATACTTTACAGATGAACTTTTAATTGGGGTCGTGCACTGTCCAGCGGTAACAGGCCGGTAACCAAGACGAAACAATTATTTATTAAATACACATACTAAAACTCCTTTTTCTTTGTCTTTTCAAGGGACAATAAATAACAAAATATTTTAAGTACCTACTAAAAGAGTGTTTTAACATGGGAGAGCCATGCTTCGGCACGTATGGGCCGGCTCGACCGGAGTATTACCACGGCCTCACAGAAAACCGGCTGTTAAGCCATTATTGCATTGTGTGACCGAGTGAGTGAGGGTACCGAAGGCCCAACCTCCTTCCTCTTTTCTCTTCCCCTTCCCCTCCCCATTTGCCCATTTCCTCTTTCCTAATCCCTACCCTAAAAGGCGGACATCACTCTTGTGACTCACGGGCGGTGTGTTCACGGGCGGTGGAACTCACTTACCAACAGGTGACCCGTCTGCTCATTTGTCCTGTACAATAAAAAGAAACAAAAAGTGTCAGTGCGATGAGGCTGCAAAAGGCTGCTCAAAGTTTTAACCTAATGGACGTTTGGTACAGCAGTTGAAACCTGAGTTGTATTTTGAAAACTAGTACTAAATAGGGGCGATACGACTTATCTACCCCATACATGGTCACTATATGACTCTGCACAACAGAAATACTCTATCACCTGATTGTATGTCAGTGTGGTCAAAAGTAATAAAATATAGTTATAATAAATATAAAAAGAAACAGGAACTTGAAAACCTACTCAATACAATACTAAAAAACAAATCAATACTGATGAAAAAAAAACCTTTTTTTCTCAACTTTTTATTAGCATTACATTTGACTTAGACCCAAGCGACAGCTATTTTTTTATATTTTATTTTGTATTTCACTGATAAATTGTAATTTTTTTTCAAAATGTAAATCTATTAAACTTGGGTACAATCAATTCAATTAAAATATAATACTCAACTGCATCCTTAATTTCCTCTCACAAACAAAGTGTGACAAAAAAACATAACTATACAATACTTCAAAACTCTTTCTTTGCAATAAATTACCTAGTTTTGTTAAAAATTATTAGAAAAACTTACCTTTATCTAATTTAGCATAACATTTACTTATTTCAACATCACTGTATTCCATTCCATCCATTTCCATCTCCATCTTAATGCCCTGTCAGAGAAACATTACCTTTATATCTGTTTTAAGTATGCATCATATTTATTAAATACAACATAAAATTTGAGTACATGATGTATTTGGTGAAAACATTTGTTATGAATTATATTATGATGAAATAACCCAAATATGATACATTTTGATGATTTCAACAGAGTGATGTTATTTGGTAACAATGGTTTGATGATTAAGCCAGAAAGGAAAAGTGGAACTCTGCAACCTTGTAACCATTAATAGTGTATTGCCACTAGCTGTCAGATGCAACCACACACAAATAGGACTTAATATGTTTATGACTTTTTCTAACTTCACTAATTGGATGATATTAACCATCTATTAGATTTTTAAAGTTTAAAAGAATGTGGTGCATAGCAAAAAATAAAAATTTAAATTCATGATCCATGCAGCCAGACAAGGGTCTTGAAATTTGCAATACTGCTCTTATCAAATATCTGAACAAAACAGATATTACTATTTAAAAAAAAGTATAGTATGTAGGACAACTGATATCTGTAATGTTTGGATGATAGATATCTGTATATTATCAGCAGTAATAAATATGATTGTATTTTTTACCTTAATGACACCATTCTCAATAGCCATAACCGGTCCATTTCTTTCTGTAGATGTACCATTCTGTATGCATGAATTTGCGGATGCTGTTTTTACAGGAACAGGAGCTATTTTGAAAGAAATTGAATTTTAGACAACTATAATGTATTTCCTACACTAGATAAATTTTCCTGCATTTTAAGGATAGTAAATAAAACACTAAATATTGTCATCACAACAAGTAAAGACCATACAAAACCATATTTATTTTTCTATGATTGTATTTCTTGTTACAAGGGTAATATAAGAATCTAATTTGATTTTTAACCAAAGCAAATTATCATATTGTTAGGTTTAAAACTCCTTTCAGTTATTTTTTATAGGAACAGTGAGTACTGTTGACATCACAAATGAAGAAAAAAAAATATAGTAGTACTACATACTTGCTTTTTGTAGAAAGAGTTCAATATCTTCAAGGTTTAAGTTATTAGCAGGTTCATCATTGAAGGTTAAGGTCCAATCTATTGGAGATTGTGAAGATTGTCTTGCAGAAGCACTACTGGAACTGCTAAAATATTTATTGACACAGTGTAAATAACTTTCTTTTATCACCAATACACCTTTATGATTATATAAATATATTGAAAAAAATAGGTGAAAGTATTATTCAGCTTTATATGTATAAAAATAGTTAATATTATGTTAACCTACAACTTTTAAAGAGAAAGTGAATGCTTTCAGTTTGATTAACTTACTTCTTAGAGTCATCTTCACTCCCAGAATCAGAATTGCTGCTGCTGTTAGATGACTTAATACTTAATATTGGGGAAATAGGTGGCACTAAAGTAGGTGCAGCATCAGCCAGGATCTCGCTTGGTGAAGCATCGGTGGCATCTAGTAATGATGACCATTTGTAGTCATTTGACAATAACTGGTCCAAAAAATCTTCACCTAGAACATACATAAAACTAATTTATTAACAAATTGACAGTTCTTATCAACACAGGTCATGCTTACAAAATATTTATATGGATTAGTACAAAACAAAGAATACCTAACAAGAATAATGCAAATTACGAACACTACATAATTAACCAAGAGATTAATTAGAAACAGAAAGCGCTTTCAAGGCTAAATTTGTACAACAAATAAGATTCAGGGGTCATTAACATTGTTCTAAGAAAATTAGTATAAAGCACATTGTTGACATTAGCCGGAGCCCATGCGTGAAAGTAAAAAGTGAAATTACCGTATAAACAATCCTTATTTTCAATCAAAATATCTGTCTCCATTGGAGCAACTGTAGAAATTGAT
Organism: Tyria jacobaeae; assembly: GCA_947561695.1. NCBI lineage: Eukaryota > Metazoa > Arthropoda > Insecta > Lepidoptera > Erebidae > Tyria > Tyria jacobaeae. Next base: position 6,928,567 of record OX387208.1, on the reverse strand, counting down.
ATATTCACAGAACTAACTCAAATTTAAGTCAATCATCGCGTTAGTTCTCAGCCCAAATCACAATAACACCATCAATAACACGAATGCGAAGTCAGTGTCATTTTTTTAATCTGTGCTAATGTGTTTATAATGTTGAATCAAATATATTTGAGACCTACTAAAATACTTGTAAATTTTAATAACATTGTATAACTTTACAAGAAATAATAGTATACCCGAATAGTTATTAGGTACATATGGGATATTTGTATTATTCTGTTATGTTTTGATAGTTTATTACTATTATCATAACGCACTCTTACGTTCCATTTCATGTAGTTCAATTAAAATTCTTTTTAATAACTGCATCATTAAATCATTTTTATTTTTTCATATTAGTGTTAATTTATTAAAAGCTGATTTAAGTTTACTCAGAACCAAGTAATGAAGTAAACTATATTTAAAATAGAAATTAGCTAACATAAAAATTAACACAGCTGATCTAAGTAAAGTCGAAGGTATAGTAACATTTTTGACAGGTCTCCTCGGACCGACGATTGATTTGTCGATTATTGTTTCGGGTTTCAGTGTATTATTTTAATTCATTATTTTTCTAAATGTACTGGAATGAGAAAATCTGATTGATTAGTAAGAATTACTTAGACCTCATCAAGTAAACCTAGGTTTTATTTAAAATGGGGTTATAAGCTAGTTTAAAGCACCGGTTGCGAAAATGTCTGAGTCTGGCCCTGACGACCAAGACGATTTCATATTTCGCCCGCAACAACATTTGGATGCAAAATGGTTGAATCCTGATCTACAGGAAGCTCTTCACAATCCTGACGGCTTAAACATCCTGTTTAACAGCCTTTTGCAAGACAGAGAAATTTACTTTGACGCCGGAAACGGTCTCGTAAACAGTGCTGGAGTGACTGCTAAACTTGGTGACAGTGGAAAATATTATTGTGGTCTTAGGGTCAGTTTCTTTTTATTAATAAACCTACAAATACAATAAATAACACTGTAAACTCTTTTTTATTCTTTGTCATCAAGAATGTACACTTTTTTAATGAACTCATTATTCTGTTTTATGTAGATATTAACTTGTACATGCTGTGATGGGTTGTGTGGGCCTCATTCAGGGTGTGCCTGCCCTCCATGTGCTGCTCTTTCAGCTGAGGAAGAGCTTAGAATCTCTATTCAAACAAAGTTGGCACCACCACCACCTTCAGTTCAGATAATTGATGATCTCAAATGGAAACTAGATCCAGGTATATGTAAATATTGTTAGTTAGTTGTACTTATTTCTTAATAAAAAGTTCCTTAGCCTACCAAATAGAAAAAAAATGTTTAATAAAATGTTGATCTTGCTATTGGACTTTTGTACAGGACCAGAATGCCTCCAAAGTCTGATGGAGTCATTGCTTTGGGAGCAGTGTAACCGGGCTATAACAACAGCAGTGACCTGCCCATATATATCTCAAATTCGAAGATTAATTGTTTTGTGCAATAGACACCTTGTAGCTGTTATAAGGTATATAAGAGGAACCATTTTAAATTTATTTAACATACTTTCTAAGAACAGTGTTTAATGTTGTACTAAGTTGATGACAAGACAGTTATTTTAGATAGCTTGTTTTTATTCTTCCAGGGATCAGAATCATAATAAAGAATCCAAGAAAGTAAGATTAGATAAGAAGCCTCCACATGCTATAAGTAATAGGGCACTCAGCAACGTTGTGAATACTCTAAACAAATCTGTAGATGTCCCTACTGAAAGCCAGGAAGAGAATGATGAACAAAGTGAAGATTCAGAAAGGTATAAACCCACAGTATCATTTATTACTTTTGGTTAATTACTGTAATAAATAAAGTGTATGATCTCTCTATTAGCTGACTTCTTATGGGTAAGGTGTAAGAGAAAAATAATGCCTGGAAGAGAAAATAAAAATTGGTTGTCTGCGTAACACAACATGATTTTTAAATTCTTTTTCTTGTAAAGTTTACAATGAAGAAGGTCTAGTATATATTATAAAATTCAAGTACATTGCTTATACTAGAATTTAATAAGACTCCATATGTTTTTAGTATGTCATTTCAATTATACATTTACTGTGACCATGTTTTTAAAATAAAAATAAACATGTTTTTGTTCTTTATACAAAAGCAGCAGCTTGTTTTGATACAGAATATTTTCACATGAGGACATAACTCTTGTTTGAAAACATTGAACTTGTTGAAAGCAATTATACTCTGCTATTTTTATTGTTTAAATTGTTTTACATTAGGTTTATTAATTATATTTCGGATATGTAAGGTTTTGGTTTAGTGTGTTTTTTAAATTTGACATTTTTATACCTATTGAATAAAACCAACCTGGCCTTCATAAAATGTAGTTCATATTTTAAATTAGACCTCTATCTGTACATCTGTAAAAACTGCATTCAATTTCATGCAGTAGTTTTCGTGTGATGTGTCGAATCTAAAATCAGACAGACAGTTAAAAACTCTAACCATTGTTTTAGCTTCTGTTGCTCTAATAAACCCCCATATAAATTTTTCAATATCCCCAGTATCAATGATATACAGACATATGCCTGGTTCATTATATGTATAAAATATAGATAAATAGCCTATTACTGTATTGCTGAAAGATGAGAAACCTGCAAAGCATTAACACATTTTAATTAAAAAAACATTGAATAAATTGTTTTATTCTCCACGCTTTCATTGATAAAGTTATGGTTTACAAATGTATATAAATTTTATTCTAGTTCCTTGGGCTTACAACGCGTAGGTGCACGTGCAGCTCTTCGTCTAGCTCTCTCGCTGGTACGTCGGGCATGGCGATGCGGCGAAGACGCTGATGTATGTTCTGCGTTGCTACGTGATGCTCTTGACGCAGTTCGCGCTTTACCAGATGCAGCTCTCTTCGCTGGAGGCACTACCCATAACGCCCCACGATCGCAACGAATATGGGCAGAAGTTGTTGATAGTGCCGCCAAGTTTCTTCATCAGGTTGTGATCGGGTAAGCATCTGTATACACTGTACACACACAAAATAGTGAACCCTATACTTATTAAGTTTAAGGAGAAATACTATAAATGGGAATGTTTGTTTGTTTGTTAAGCTTTTACTCAACTTATTATCGTGAAATTTTTAAAACCCGTTGCCTGACAATGGGTATTAAAAATTTACTAAGGTACTGAAAAGACAATTTCAACCAGAAAAGAAGATACAATCCTAAGGAATACTGAATTGTTCCACAGAACCCGCCCACAAAAATCACAAGCTTTGTCTGCTCCAGGAATAAGATCATATTTGAAAGTTTGATTGTATGTTTACAGTGAAGTAGGCTGTAATGTTCCACTGGGAGACTGGCGGACATCTCTTTGTGTGTGGGTTGAGTCTTGTGCAAGAAGAGCGGAACTACCTGCATTATTAAAGGCAGCCGACGTTCTAGTCACTTTACCACCTAAACAGAAGCGGCAACCAGACAATAGGTAAACAAAAATTTTTATTACAATCTAACCGATTTACGTGTTTTGTATTGGATTCTCCAAATCGTCAATTCCAGAATGGTTCTCTTTGTAGGTATGTATTTGCATATTTCTGTACGTTCACTAATCAAAGACTTGTACCTAATTTTGCATTTATATGTAGCTGATTTCTAAAATAGCTACGAAAGTAATGGGAAAACAGAGAGACCCGTCTGTTAGTCTGACCTCTATACTATAAAAAAATCTCTTCTCTTTTTCTCAATTAGCTACCGAACAACATACCATTTTTCTTTAATAACTTATTAAAAAAAAACAAGATAGATTAGTAGGATAGCCTGCCTATGTATTTATTTTACAGACTTAGATCTAAATTTTTTTTTCTTTCAGAATAACTTTAGAAGAATGTACGGCTCCATTGGGACCCTTTTTACGGCGCATGGCAAAAGTGGCCGCACCTAATCCTATAGTCAACAGCGAACCAATTACTGAACCAAATCCTTCTGAAAATTATTTAAAGTAAGTCTAAATCATATCATATCATTCTATGCGGTGTTTAGCTGCTAGTAATTGTTATGCTAGACTAGCATACCTGTAAATCTGTTTTCAAAAAGAAAGGAATATAAACAATTGTTTTTGAGCCAATAAAAAAAGCATATATTTTTTTGTCTGAATATTGTTTACTCCATGTCTTATTTTATATAGTATAGTAAGTTAAGTTGCAAAAGTCCTTGTTGGTTAATAGTAGTTGATTCTTTTGGAACCCGTATTCCATAAGCAGATCCTATGACATCTGTACACCATTATTCTTTCTAGACTTAAAAGACTTTGTTCTAGTGCTTTTTTATAGGCCTCTTTGATTTGGGATAAACTTATTTTTTATTTGACTAGATTGTTTACGAGAGATTTATGATTATATTCAACAGAGAACTGACCATTCCGGCTGGTGATGGACTAATGAGCGTACGAAAAGCTGGTATTGCGTTACTATGTCACCTGGACCGGCTCGGGGCACCGTTGTTACCACCAATGAAGGGATTTGTTACTGTAAGTTTTAATGTTTTAAATTGCTTATACATACATATCGTATTGTTAGCGTACTTTAATATATTAGAATATAAAGAGAAAAGAGTTTTAGAATATTAGTTACACTTAAAAGTAATACAATAAAATAAGTAATTCTTAGAGGTGAATTCAGACAGGAAATTGTAATCATTTCACATACCAACATACATAAATTCCCACATTAAGCCAACCATTCTAATAGAAACAGTCTTGGTTATGTAATAGTGGTCAAACCTATTGCTGTCAATAACCACTGTATTACTGTTTACATACTATGTGATAGATAACAGACCAATCCCTAAGTCGCCTTTTACGACACCCACTAAGAGATAGGGGGCCCTATTCGCCGAGAACCACCCAGCTAAATTCAAATATGATATAATTCACAGACGAAGTTCTTCTATATTTATATACAAACTCATTTAGATCCCCACCATCTCTTATAGGTTATATGCTTTTATGTAAAGGTTTTATTATTATGTTATGTTCTTGGTCTGGTATAGTATATAGTAAAATACATATATAGTATATAGTAAAATACATATATAGTATAGTATATAGTAAAAACTGAATGTATGGAAAACGTTATTTATTACAGTGTATGGAATCAGCCCAAGAAGTGGTATCCGTCGGTGTAGGACCGCTTCACTTGGGAGTGTTGAGAATCCAGCAAATCGCTTGTGCTGAAAAAATTGCGCTGCTTTTGACTCATGACGGCGCTGTGTACTCCTTGCCGTATGATACGATGGTACCTCAGCTTGTTCCAGGTAAATATTTTTTATTAAAATGTTGCTATATTACATAAAGACTTTTTAAAATTAGATCTGAATAGTAAGTGATAAATAAAGAATATATATGTATTGCATTATGTTATCACATAATTTCTCTTAGAAAACAATTTGTAACATACAATACGTTTTTCACCAGGTTTAGAAAACCAAATCATAAGTCAAGTGTCGTGTCACCCAGCTGGTCGTCATTACCTGTGTTGTTCTACATGCGGGGGGGCATGGTCGTGGGGGGCGGGGGACGACGGGCGACTGGGACATGGTGATACTGCACCTCGGGATGCTCCGTCTCAACTTCACCACCTCGCACATCACGAGGTCGTGAGAGTAGCTGCCGGGGCTGCTTGCAGGTATGATCTCTACCATATTTCGAAAGCTTCTTGGATTCGGATCAAATTTTATACTTACATATTTTCTTTAAAGCTTATTTATGTTATGTCATTTCAAGTGTTTCCAGGTGACTAATGTAAACTATATGAATAAATCAGAAGAGATTTTTGTTTGTTTGTTTAAACATGTTAATTTTAATAACTATTTGAATGAATATTTTTGTATTCCATAGATTATGATTGTACTTTCTTTTTTTTATGAAATGACAACTCCCCCATTAGGAATAATTCCTCTGTAGCGGGGGGCTTTACAAACATTCAATCAACGTAAACAAAGGACACCCAGACTCGAGACAATTATTTGTGAATAACACAAATTTGTGGGAATCGAACCCACGACCTCCAGTTCAGCAGTCAGGGTCACCAACCACTAGACCAACAGGCCCGTCAAATTTATTTGAAACGATTTCATAGATTATAATCATCACACTGATACCTTTTGTTAGTGTGGAAACCACTTACTGGTCCTCACATCTACCCTTAGGTAAGATGTCGGTCTTGAACCGAATAAAACCACACAGTCTTCCGTCAACGTGTGTGTGTTCCGGACGGGAGAGTTCTAGTTCTCTACCGTCCCCTTTCCTCTGCTACTTTGGGAAGCATGATTGCCTCACAGAACGAGGGCGACGAAATCCCACGCACTCTCGCTCTGACCACAGACGTAACAATGGTCTCCAGCGAGAGGCTACCTGATAGCTGCCACGAGGTCAGCACGCTTCTGCATCACGCACGCTACCTTAAGAAGCAGCGTAGTAGCTTTAAACGCAAGTTAAACTGCGTTAAAGGGCTAGTATGCGATATCTCAAAAAAGAAAATAAAATACTGAATCGCCTAGGTTATAAGTATATGTATTTATACTATTGATATAAATATTTACGATTTGTAACTTTGTATGTAAAGAGTAATCTTTGAAAGTAAAGACCTAATTCTGAAAATTCTATCGTTCGGGGAAACAAATAATAATACTTACCCATAGTGTGTAGGTAGTGTTTGATATTTTGTCATACAGTATTTATGGTGTTATTTTTTTTTTATGCTATAGGTGGACAGACGAACAGACGGGTCACCTGATGGTAAGTGACACCGCCGTCCATGGACACTTGCAACTCAAGAGTCGCAAGTGCGCTGCCCGCCTTTGAGGGTGATGAGGAGAGGAGGGATGAGGAGATGGAAAAAAGGAGAAAGGAGATGAGGGGAGAGAAAGGGGGGGGGAATTGGGCCTCCGGAAACCTCACTCAATTCGGGGAAATGCAACGCAAGCGTTACTTCACAACCGGTTTTCTGTGAGGCCGTGGTATCGCACCGGTCGAGCCGGCCCATTCGTGCCTAAGCATGGCTCTACCACTGAAAAAGGTTATTGTCCTTAGTGCCGTGATCACGTGTCGAGGAGCTCTGTATACTTGGGGCAAAGGTGCAGGAGGACGCCTTGGCCATGGCACTATAGAGAACTGCCTCACACCGCAACCAGTTTCCTTCAACGCACACAACATTGAGCGAGTCATCGATGTCGCACTCGGTAACACAATTTATAATTTACTAGCTGTCGTGTTCGACTATCTATCGAAAATCTATCTCTGTGCCAAATTTTATCCAGATCCGTGCACCCATTCTGCAGTGATTGAGTAATAAACATCCTTCCTTCTTTTTTTTGTAATATAGGCGACAGACGAACAGGTAAGTGACAACTACCGTCCATGGACACCTAACTCAGCAATTAGAGTCATAAGTGCGCTAGAGGATGCAGGTAGGGGAAAGAGGAGAGGGGAAGTTGGTCCTCCGGAAACCTCAGTAATTTCGGCGAAATGCAACTCAAGCGTTGCTTCAAAGTCGGTATTTTGTGAGACCGTGGTATCGAACCAGGCCCAATACGTGCCCAAGCATGTCTTTACCACGATAGATAAACTTTTTTTTTGTCTATGTTGCAGGCTGGGGTGAAGCTCAAACACTATGCTGCACATGGGAAGGTGCAGTACAAGTGTTCGGTGATAGTGAAGGGGGTGTTCCTAGGACTCTGACATCACTTTCAGTGTTAAGGATTACTCGAGTTTACACTGGCGAACATTGGCATGCTGCATTGACCGACTCGTAAGAAATCCAGCCTTTCCATAAACAAATAGCAATTAATTTTGAACGAATCCTATTTTTGTTTTTTTTTTCAGAGGCCAAGTATACACTTGGGGTAAAGGTGAAGGTTTTCGATTAGGTCATGGCAACATAGAAAATTTAAAAATTCCAAAAATTATAGACGCATTTCAAGGTGGGAAAATCTTTTTATTTATATACATTGTATACTGATATATTTATGATTTAATTTGAAATTTAATTACGGACTTAAATAATTTTATAGGCATACAAGTGGTTGATTTGGCTCTAGGCGCTTCACACGGTATAGCTCTGACTTCAGAAGGCGCATTATACGCTTGGGGTACTCATGAGCGAGCACAAATAACTCGCCCCGTACCGCAACTATTGCGTGTACTAAACCCATCATTCAAAGTCCATGGTAAGTTTGTACATTAATAAAAAAAATATTCAAATTAATAATAATAACTTGACACATCTCACACACTGCCGTCGAAGTCCAAACTAAGCAGAGCTTGTACTGTGGGAACCGGACAGCTGATAAACATACTTAAATATTTCTAAATACATACATATTATAGATAAATTATACCCAGACACAGAACAAATAATCATGCTCATCACACAAACATTTATCCTGGGTGGGAATTGAACCCACGACCTCTGGATTAGTAGTCAAGGTCACTATGTATACAGTCACAAACTGCTCGATTGACAGCAATAAGCTTGCCTTACTGGGACCAAATTCTAAATGTCAAAATGAGGGTGTTCGATACACCTCTGCCTACCCTTTAGGTGGCTCGAGCGTATGTATGTATGTATGTTAAACTTCACAGGTTTTGCTAATGGACTTAACCAGATCTATGTATGGAGTGAAGAAACCCCAAGGGATCTGCCATCCTCTATGCCATTTGTTATAGATTTATCTGAAAGTACTTTCAAGTAAGTAGTTTTTAATAGTAAATAATTTATTGCCGTGTGGTTCACGGCAGTAGTAGGAGTAGGTGGAGTAGAATGGGGCCACTCCATCTCTTCCCAGTGGTGTCGTAAAAGGCAACTAAGGGATCGGACTGTAATCTATCAGAACATATGTATATCCCGCATCCCATAACCCTCATCACCCTTAAAGGCGGGCAGCGCACTTACGACAAGAGTTGCAAGTGTCATTGGACGGCGGTTGTCACTTACCATCGGATGACCCGTCTGTCGGTCCCCCTATAGTATAAAAAAAATACAATCACACAGTTCCCGTTTGACGGCATTAGGCTTGCCCCTTATTACGTTAGTGGGACCAAATTCTAATAGGCAAAATGTGGGTGTTTAATACCACGTGATCGTATGTATGTGTATGTACTTATAAACTACGATTCTACAGTTTGAAGGCACACAGTAACGGTTACTCAGCACTATGTAAAATAAACTTTTTTTAAATTAGTTTTCTCTTTATGACCCATCACCTGTACTACAACCCTGTACTATATATTAACAGTACAGATTGTATGATGATTCCTCCTTTTTATGTTCATTATCTAAAAGTGTTAACTGTTTGTATATAATATTTTATTTACAAAAATCAATTACGATCATGATCTAGATCATATATAGATCGAGACTTAATCTGGAGTCAATAAAGTTAAAATATTGTGCCTAATAGAAATATATATTTTTTTTTTATTAAGTCCACAGAAAACCGGTAGACAAACATTGCTTGCATTGTATTGCCGAGTGAGTGAGGGTATCAGAGGCCTAACTCACCCGCTCACCTCTTTCTGATCTTTCAACCCCCCTCTCCTCCGTCCCCTCCCCTCATCAAACTCAAAGATGGACAGCGTGGTTGTCACCTACCATCAGGTAACCCGTATGTTCGTCAGTCCACCTATATTATAAAATGAAATCTAGTATGTATAGAGGTGGTGAAAATTTAAAAACAACTATCATGTATGCCATCGATTTTAAAATTCTATATATTTGAAGCGTATTTTTTAATTAAATTAAAATATGCATTTCGGTAGACTTCTGGAGAGACTCTTGAGATTAGTAGTCGAACAAAGCAGTATTGGTGCAATAAAAGAAGTGGAATGTATGGCTGTATCCTGTCTGAATTTATTGAGATTGCAAGTAAGTTTAAACTTCTATTATATTATTTTTTACCTATAATTTGTATAACCAATTGGTATTGGTGGTGAGTTATGTGCATTTGGCATTGTTCTACGTTTTTCTATATTTATTACATAGCCGCTCCCCCCAGCTTTACCTGCATTAATGATTCCTGCTCCGTTGTTAAGTGTCGTGAGCGAGATATATTTTATAGCCCATATTAAGCCTTAATAAGTACGGTATCCAAAACAAAAACATCATTAAAATACGTCTGATAGTTCAAGATATTTTATAGTTTGTACAAACAAACATAAAATTTCTTTCGCTTTATTTTTATATTGATGATTACTTTTATATTTGATTTTCATCTTCATTTTTCAGGTACAAGCATGGCAATGTTCCCGTGGCACAGAAACGGAGGAGTCATCAAGCGAGGCTCGGTCTTGGTGCAATGGTGTTCACACGGCGCTAGTGGCTTTAGTGGAAGGGAGAGCGGGCGCTGCTGCTGCCTCTGCAGCACGAAGAGCTCTGTCCGCTGCTTGGCCGTTGTTGCTACCCACACCACATATCAGAGCTCATCATCTTATCACACTTCTGCCACAAGGTATTCGACAATTTGTATTTAAATACTACGATCAGAAATCATCATTGATGAAAATAATAGGGTCTGTTCACAAGTATAGTGTGTACCTACTTATTAAGATACATATCATGCATTGCTATTTGAAAATTACCACATCATCGTATTTTTGTAATACAAACGCACAAGATATAAAAAAAGGATATCTGGAAGGATCAAAAACAATTGAATATCTACAAAAACGTAAATGTCTAAAGTAATCGTTATAACTAATAAACTAATATTGTATCTGTTAAGTGTTAACCTATATTATCGTTAAGCCCTTTGCTATTTAAAGGCTGTTATTAATTTGATTCTGTTCATTCTTTCGAAAATTGCAATGTATCCTTTTATAGTATATACATTATTATTGTTTCAAAGGATCTGTACCAGCTAGTGCAGGAGCGCGATTCATGACAGAACTACTCGTTTGGTCACTACTGGGTGGTGGCGGACTGCGAGATGCACTGAAAAACGCTCTCCAGGCGCACTCTACAGATGCTTACAATCATTTACAGCTCGATACGTAAGACTTTTATGCTTTACAAACACATTAAACGTAAATATCAAATCTTAGGTATCAGTAGAAGGCATCATAAACACAGTTTGTCTAGACCAAGATCTGTATAATGGAGAATGTGAACATGTTCGTTTCATCTGTTGAAACTCCGTAACCTACTATTAATTGTCTAGAAATATATTTGTTTTTGTGTCATTCAAATCGATCAAATTGTTTGAATATTTTATTAATCTCAATATTCACCTTTTAAAATCCATGTGTAACGTCACTCTACAACACTCGCCGCTCTCACTGTGATGTTTCACTCATTCATTGTTAAAGAATATTCCCTTTGCTTAATCACAATATGGTTTCCAGTTTGTGCCATCAATATTTTAACACATTTTTGGCTAAAAGTTCATACACGCAAGCCAGGAGTCGGTGCACGCTCTTAGAGACTGTTGGAAAGTGACGTCAGAGCAGCGGGCATCGTGAGCCTTATTATGTTTCAAAAAATAGTTTTACATCGTTTTTTTTTTCTTTTAATAGAGTGCACTTTCACGTATATATCTAAAATTGGTAAAATTCTCCATTATACATATACTATACGTCTAGCAAACAGTATGTACACTATACACTGTTCAATTCTTTATGCAGTCCATAAATAATGAAATCTTAGTGTAGAAATATGTTAACAAATAGGTCCTGTTTTATTAGGCTCCTTTTCATTATTTCTTGACTTGCCTGCGCTGGTCCGTGATCCTGACTGCTAAGCCAGAGGTTGTTTATTCGATTCCCATCCAGAACAATCAAATTTGTGATGAGCATGTTCATTTGTTTTGTTTCTGGTGTGTTATCTATGTTATACGTATATACAGTGTAAACTCTTTATAACGAAACTCAAGGGACTGAGCATTTTTTGTCGTTATAGAGAGTTATCGTTATATGGAGTGAACAAAAAAACAACCAAATTAACAAGAATTTTTAATATGTATGTCTTAGATAATAAATGCTTATAAATTATTGTTTACACATATAGTCTGATAACTTTGTCTGACGTTTTTTGCTATGCCAGTACTTGTTTTGTATTATTTTATGTATTCTATTCATATCTAGATATGTGGTGGAATCGTCTTGATTAAACAACAAACATTTTTCTACCAACTTAGCGGCATCTAGGGCTTGTTGAATTGTTCTTGGTGATTCGGCTTTGTCTACTTGATCATCTTCTTCATCTTGACTATCGACTATATATTCTATCGACTATATATTCTCCCTTTTCAATCGCACGTATCACACAAATTTTTTCGTCAACACTAATCGCTTTCCGTTTACTGGCCATGTTAACAGTTTCAAAGTAGGTTTACGACTGATTATACGATAGGTACCCAGTATGCTTGGTCGAAGACCATCACTTCCGAGAACACAATGCGTCATACTGCACGTGTTCAAGGCAATTAAGGATAACAAAAGCTAGACCGACCTCGGATGTTTCGGAGCTTCAAAGTCTTTTGTTACCTGATAACATAACATAAACAATAATACCGATAATAAATATTTACTGTCTACAAATATGAACACATTTCTTCGTAATAGAGAATGGCGTATCGCTATAAAGAGTGTTTCAATATGTGGGTTTTAACGCAAACCAACCAAGTTGGGCTCACTTCAACGTTACAGGGAGTTTATTGTTATAAAGGATAATGTTATAAAGACTTTACACTGTATTTATATCAGAAGACTGTGTAGGAAATGTAGTGAAGTTATTATTATTTCAGTTAAATGACTGAATATGAATGACATAAAAAATAAAACATTTATATATTTCCTAGGGACTACGATCAAATTGACATAATAACAGGGCAGCGTGGCCCGCCTCAAACCGCTACGGGTGATGAAACAGATCAAGTACCAGGTATAGTATAATAGCTTTTACTGTACACATATCTTTATAAATAATAATTATGTTGATACAATTTCTAAAATATCGTTTGCAGTCTGCATGGAGGAATATCAACCGAACAATACGACAGCTTCTGATAAGAGAGCTTCGGTACCTTTAATGCATTTGGTAAGTTTTATATACAGATATTTTGTGAAGAAAATTTTTTTTTGTTCAAAATGACAATAAAGGTTCAAAGGTCTAGATGAAAACAGAAGTATTAAGATAAGGAGCAAGTAGCAGGGGTGTACGCGCATCAGTTCTATGGAAATATGCAAACTCGATCGCATTTTATTCCTACCTTCTTATTGTTACTTTGAATGAGCACTAAGTACTCAATATGATTTAAAAGTTAAAAGTGTAGGATCCCAACATAGGTTAATAATTATATATTTGCATTTTCTCTAGGTGAAACACCTCATACGGAATACCTCGTGCCAAACCCAGATGCAATTAAACGCTATATTACAAGGAGATACGAGTAAGGTCAATGATCCCAAGAATCACAATACTGTTAGCCCAAGCTGTGATTTACTTATAAGATTTCAAAGGTATGTTTTGCTTACTTACTCTTATTTGTGCTACTTCTTATTTCTGCAGAAAAGTTGTCTAGTCTAAATTTCGAACAGAAAACGTTTTAGCCTCGTGTTTGTTATGAAAGTCCTTTTTGATTTTTGAATTATTTAATGGTAATTATTACTTTTGAATTTGGTCTCTTTCAAAAGAGTGGCCGCTGTTTGTTGAGAAGACTGTTTTACTTTCATTTTATGTTCAGGTTGTTATTCTGTGAAGCTATGTGGTCCCGCGGCGGTAGAAGCACTAGAGGTGGCGCACGGGCAATTTTTACACAATATACGACGCTACTAGCTGACCATGTCCACACCATATTGAGCTCCTTCGTTCGAGCTATTCGGAGGGGTAACAATGCACAGCTAGTGGCGCTCTGTGATCTTATTACAGCCGATATCGTTGGTAAGAATAACAATGTATAACATTTATTACATTAAATGGCAAACGATTGGTGGCAATAGTATTCAACAAAATTTACCGTCGGTAAATGTACATATGTATGTATGAATTTTTATTGTTTTCTTGTAGGTCATAATTATTTTAATTATTTAAAGTAAAGTAAGTTAAATACATACGCGATTAAGATCCGCATAAAATACTTTTAATTATAGTAAATTAAGTTGGTCTAGTGGTTAGTGATCTTCACTGCTGAGCCATAGGCTTTGGATTCGCTTCCCAGCTATTTTATAAACAGTTGTCCTGAGACTGGGTGTCGTTGGTGTCCATTGCTTATTGTATATTTGTAAAGTCCCAAGTGACACAAAAATAATTTTATTTATTTTATTTTATTGAATAGTAATACAAATACAATAATACAGTAATAGGTTAAAGAGTAATTCGTTCTTAACCTATACCAATACACTAATCTGAAGCCCAGTTCGAAATGTCGCCTTGGGAACACAGAATTTTACTGTAAATTATATATTAGTGCTAGCAAGAATGGAAAACAGTTGGGGAATACGCACAGATGTAGTTGGTATCTTAACTTGTATATGGTTGAAAGTTGACTGTGCACCCTGCACATGTCGCTCATTCATCTTGCTATTGCAATACTTGAAATAAATAAATTTTCTTCAATTAGTACGAGACACATGTTTGTTTTCTTATAGTTATGACTATTTTATTGTTTATGCGTGTTCAGGGGTCTCAGATATAAATTAAAAAATATTAAGGCCAAGTATTCTTAATGGGTGTTGTAATCTCGGTAAGCAGACAGTAACCCCTTTATAAAAAATATATGACATGTGAATTTAAACCGAAGGCAATAATATTTACACCGCCCACTTGCGGTCAATTTAATCACAGACGCTTCTTAACAATGCGTATGTGTTTCCGTATAAATATATGAATGTATTATAACTTTAGTATCTATCACTATTTATCATTCTCAATACACCAGATATTGCAAGTTTTCTTTCCATCTTATGGCCGCCAATTGTAAAAATCGCTTACAGTTTTACTTTATGTATATTGTATTATTATTTAGATATAAACCTGATGCACCAAATAGATTTATTATTATTATTATATTATTTTGTTTCTTTTTATTACAACTTGCATTGTAAATATGAATTACTAAAACGCATATTAGGTAATTATAAAACACAAAGTTAATTTATCTGTAGGTCGCGTTGTAAGCGAGTTCGGGGCATGGTTGTGCTCTTGCGCGGCTCGTTCACCGTGTGCTTTGGCGGATTGCTCGAGCTCTCTAGTCAAGATAGCTCGCGCCTGCGACGACGCGGCCAAGTGCCTGCCTTCCTCTGGCAAGCTTGACGCTGATCTTCTTGGCTGGCCTGGTCTGGTAGCCAAGAAGCATCAACTTAATAAGAGTATAATTCGCAAGTATGTTAATGTCTTATGTGAAGCGCTTCTTTTAGTTTTTTTCTACCCTATTTAATTATCCTGTCCTTTACCTAACAAATATTTTTTTCAAAAACATGTTATATTTAATTTAATTAAATATTTATGTTTCGAGACTAAATATTTCTAGGTATTACAACCTAATCTGATAGAAAATGATAATTACATTCTTGGAATGTCTTTAAAAATTCCTTGACCTCAAATTTTCACTATTTGCAGGCAGGTTTTAATGAGTACTTTTATATTCGATAAATTATAATTTTAAAGTGGTGTCTAAACAATTTAAAAATAGATTGACATCATGTATCTCTAAAACGTTTAACTAACGTTATCTAATTTGTACTCTATATTAATATTGTGAATATGAAAGTATTCATCTGCCGCCATCTATCTATCTGTCTTTTACGTTTCCACGAGTAAACTGCTAAACCCTGCTGCTTTGATTAATTTTTTTAAGTGGATACTTCGAACTCTTCAGGGAAGAACATAGGCCACTTTTTGTCTCTATACAATGCTGGCGAAGCCGTGGCTTACATTTAAAGGAAGTCTAAGAATACTTCTAAATTGAATGATTTAATTATAAATAATTTTCAATTTAGATGTGATCTTCAAAACCACACAAAAGAAGGCGGTTCCTGGATAGTGATTGCCGGTTACGTATTTGACGTGGACAAATTTGACTGTGAGAACGCAAGTACGACGGAGTTAGTGCGCAAGTGTAGGGGCATCGACGCGACGGCCGCGCTCAGTGTAGAGCCGCATGCCGCCTACCTCTCTAGGATCACCGAGAAGTGTGTCGGCATGTTCGCCGATCAGATCTATAGTTATAAATGCAAGGTAACCGTAGAGAAATTAAGCTTGATGAAGTTATTGTTTTTATAAAACTTATTTCAAAATTAGTTTGTTCTTATTCTCCCCCATTACATTAATTTTAACAGTGGTAGAGCCATTCTTAGGCACAAATGAGTCGACTCGACCGGTGCTACAACACCCTGGCCCCCCCCTTTTCCCATCTCCTCATCCCCCTCTCTTCTTTCCCCTCCCCTGATCCCTTTTTACCCTCAACGGTGGGCAGTGCACTAACAACTCTCCGAGTTGCAGATGTCCATTGACGGCGGTTGTCACTTACCATCAGGTGACCCGTCTGTTCGTCTGTCTCGTTATAATAAAAGAAAATGTAATAATAATATTTAATGTCGTACTATCAAAATAAACACGTATATATACTCACGCTCTATCCTTTAATTTATACCAGGAAAGCACATCGAGTGTCCGTGCACATCACATATTATCAACATGCGCGTTCAACGTGTCAGTCGGTCTGGCACAGTGCGGGGTGCGCCTGGCGCGCTCGCTGCCCGTGCAGCAGGCCGAGAGGGACGCGCCATACGCCGCCGCACTCTTCCTCAGAGGAGGACTGCAAGTACGTACATACAGATCATAGAGTATATTTGTGATTAAATTTCCTGTTACTACATACATGATATAATTGATACATGCTCAAATCACTCAGGTATCTCAACTGTCAAACCCCTTTGAAGAGGAGAAAGCGGAAGCGCGTAGCGGCTCTTCAACGGGTGGCAACAGTCCTGCGGGGGAAACGCACCACCAGGCAGGTGCGTGTCGCCCCCCACGTCCCCCACCCCGCGGACACGGGGCTACCGCTGCTAAGGCTGATGCTCTTCTATACGCTCTAGCTGAACCTAAGTTACATGTGAGTAGTTTTAATATATGCGAATGTTATCATAATTTTTATTTATTCAAACCTCTGAAGTTATAGATAGAGGTATTAGGAGTTATTTCCCAATATTCGTTATATAATATTTACATAATATGAAAATATGTCTTACGATAATAAAGATAAAGATACTTTATTTTGCAAAAAAAAAAAATAAGATGACAGGTACAAGACTAACGTTTAGCCTTATTTTGCCAGAAAGCATGCAAAAGTGCTTAAAAAACACATACACAATATAATATGTAAAATTATAACAATTACACAAAAAATAATAATAATGATATAATTATTAAAACTTTTTGAGATAAGTTTGATCTCAGTCATTTAACATTTTTTTTATTGTGCCATACAACAGACATTTTTACGCAGTACTACAGTATGTAGGAAAATTCTATTATTATCTCGTCCATTTCGTGGTATTACATCATTTAGCCGATTAAAACGACTAGGATTCATTTTAACAAATACAGCCATTTAAAATATGACTTACAATTTAAGGTGAAACATGGACCGTATGCATTTTTTTTTTGTTATATAACTGCTGTTAATTTCTCGGTTGAGTTACCAAAAAAATCACTCCGTATCGTAAATGAGATTCAACAATACCATAATAAGCAGTAAGAAGACCATCAGTGTTAACTGTTGGTGATAACATATGTAGAGCATATGCAGATTACATTATTTTTTACAAAGTGTCTCTATGTTTTTTTTTTTTTTTTTTTTTTTATATTAGCCTACCATAGTGACTCCACTTTGCCTGATGGAAAGCAATAGGTGGAGTCAAAGAGTGGTGGTCACCATCCTCATTGCATGTCTAGTCAATGCAGCATGGTGACCCACACTATGGCGGCCTGGTGAGATGCTTTTTCACGCCCCGCTTAAAAGACCCGGGATCATAGTGGGAAGGAAACACGTGCGCTGGTAGAGAATTCCAGGCTTTTACCGATCCGCACAAGAAAGAAGAGCCAAACCGTTTAGTTCGGGTACGTATATTTTCGACGCACAAACGGTGACTCCTCAGGCCAGCACGTGTAGTCCTGTAGAGGAAGGGAGAAGGTGGGACCAATTGGAAGAGCTCATCAGAACACTCCCCGTGATGTAGGCGATAGAGGACTGCCATAGAGGCGACATCTCTTCGCAACTGCAGAGGCTCAAGAGACTGGGTGATCTCAGGACAGTCGATAATGCGGACTGCGCGCCGCTGCAACCGATCGAGAGCGTCAAGCAGACACTGCGCATAGCCGTCCCAGAGATGAGAGCAGTACTCCACGCAGGAGCGAACCTGGGTCTTGTACAAAAGACACAGTTGCTCGGGCGAGAAGAACCGTCTCACCTTGTTCAAAACGCCGAGCTTACGCGAGGCCGCCTTAGTGACACTCTCGATGTAATCGCGCGGATTGACAGAATACTAAGCCTATCCTGCAGTGGCAGTTGAGTGCTCTGAAGAGTAGGAAGGGGAAGGAATGGAGACTTTTTGTTAGAGAACACACACGCTTGTGTTTTCTTGGCGCCGAACTCGACCAGATTCTCACAGCCCCATTGGGAAATGCGGCTCAAGACCCGGTCGAGTTCAGCGACAAGCTCCTGTCGTTTTTCCTCAACGTCTGCCAGCTTGGCAGTAGGATGCCCGAAATATCGCCCGTGAACTGTACTGTCGTCTGCATAACAATGTATATTGCCAAGGGTTAACATGTCATTGATATGCAGAAGAAACAGCGTAGGCGATAGGACGGAGCCCTGAGGTACACCAGCGCTTACCTCGTGGAAGTCTGAGGCCGCGCCGTCGCAGAGAACCCTAATGCGGCGCTTTTCGAGGAAGGCAGCAACCCAGTTGCAGAGTTTAGGTGGCAGACCAAATGCAGGAAGTTTGGAGAGAAGCGAGCGGTGCCACACCCTATCGAAGGCCTTGGCAATGTCGAGGCTGATGGCCAAGGACTCCCCATGCCTATCCATAGCCTCACCCCAAAGGTGTGTGACGTACGCTAGAAGATCACCCGTGGATCGGTTTCGGCCGAAAACCATATTGCCGATCATTTAACAAGGAGTGATCCTCTAGGTGGCGGATTAGTTGGGTGTTGATGATCCGCTCGAACACCTTACAGAGTATGGAAGTGACGGCTATAGGTCGGTAATTGGCTGGATCGGAGCGGTCGCCTTTTTTGGGAATGGGTTGAACATTCGCTTCTCTCCAGGCCTCCGGAACAATTCCTGAGGAATAGGACAGGCGATACAAGCGCGTTAGTACGGGAGACAACTCAGGTGCACAGTTCTTAAGAACCACCGCCGGAATACCATCGGGTCCACTGGCTTTCCGGACATCGAGTGACCGAAGCTCCGCACGGACATCCCTCTGCCGGATGCGAATATCCCGCATTGCGGAGTCGCAGGACGCAATGGTGGGCGTGTGCGCGCAACGGTCATCGATTCGGGAGTTAGCCGCAAAGAGGTCAGCTAGTAGATTCGCTTTCTCTTGCGGCTCGTGGGCCAGTGATCCGTCAGGGTAGTTCAACGGCGGCAGCGAAGGTTGGCAATAGTTGGACTGCACGGCTTCCAAAACTTACGGCTACCCGTAGGGTACGCGACGAGTTCTTGACCAAACCGTGCAATGCGCTGGGCATCTGCTCTGATGTAAGCCCTCTTGCATTCCCTAGTGCGCGGGCCCTGATCCATGCGCGGTAGGCCGACTGCTTTTGAGCAACGGCCCGGATGCACTCGCGATTGAACCAGGGACGGGTCTTCGTGCTGGCGACTTCACTGTAGGGGATATAATACTCCATTCCGACAGTGATTTCGTCAGTCACGGCAGACACACTTTGCGACAGATCCCTATCTTTAAAGCAGCGTTGAGCCCACGGGATGGATGCAAAATATTCCCGCATTCCATCCCAGTCTGCTGACGAGTAGTGTCATAACCGCCGCCTTGTTACCACAGGTCGTGGAGGCGTAACAAGAGGCACTGAGGTCGTCACCAGGCAGTGGTCGGAGGATCCCAGAGGGGCGAGAACCGATACGCTGTACTGCGCTGGGTGACTCGTCAGCAGTAGGTCCAGCAAAGAGGGCGCTTGACCCGTTATGTCTGGTATCCTGGTGGGCTGGAGTACCAGTTGGGTAAGGTCATGCGTGAGAGCAAATGCGTGGGCAGTTCGACCAGCGTGGTCAGTTTTGGAAGATCCCAGCCAGGACTCATGGTGGGCGTTAAAATCTCCCAAAAACACCAGTTCGGCGGTCGGAAACTGCTCCTGCGCTTTATCCGCTGCTTGACTCAGGTGGTCAAAGAGTCGAGTTGTCTCGGAGTCTCCGGAATGGGAGCGATAGAGGCACACGTAAATCCGGCTCGTAGAGCCAAAATCCACGTGGAGCCAAAGGATGGAGAAGGATGTGTCTTCTAGGCAGTGCAGACGGCGACAACAAACATCCGCCCTGATGAAAAGGCACACTCCAGCCCTTGCGAGGAAGCACTCCTCGAGCACGTAGCCGGGATAGTGGAGATATGCCGTGTCGGCAGGGCGGCGTATTTGTGTCTCCGTAAGAAAGAGCATGGCCGGCCGAGCCGTCTCGAGGTGTTGGTGTACGGCGCTGAGGTTTGCATGGAGTCCACGTATGTTAGTGAACTCCACCTCAAAAAGCGGGTTGGTGGGAGAGGAGGATGCCGCTGTAAGACCACTTTTCTTTTTTTGTGCTGCCATGATAGAAGAGGAAGGGGGCGTAAAAGGCATGACAGTCATCGTGGCAATGTAAACTGAGACTAAAAATGCTGTGTCATCATGTATCGGTGAAGCACGACGGTGACCGAACCGCCGGACGGAAGGGCCCCCGTACCCTCCCGGAAGTGGTCGCCGGGTCCCACCATCCGGTCACCAACCGGCACGACGAGCCACTCCGTGGATTATGCGCGACCTGACGGGGCAGCCTCCCAGGGTGGTTAGCCGTGGTTGGGCCCCTCTCTATGCCGCGGGCGGCCAGCGGCACCACCGTTTCTACGGGTCTCCCTGGCCGACGGTTCGATCCACGCCACCCTCACAATGACTCTACAGCACTCCACTGCTCACACACATACCACGATAACTGTCACCCCTGCATCGATGGGCCTCCGGTCTCTCACTCACCAGCGAAAGGCGACACCACGAATGTTGTCACTTTAGGCTGGTTTTCTGTGAGAGGGTAGTACTGCCCCGGTCGAGCCGTGGTGGTGTGGTGTGCCTGTGTGTGCCTTGTGTGGTGGCCATGTGTGGTTTCCACGGTTTTTATCTTCGATTTCGTCAATGGCGTTATTATTGTAGTTACTTTTTTAGGTCCGGACGTTCGTTGACTGAAATATACAGGTTTAGTCTTTACCTAATTAATGATTAAATTATTATTTTCGAACCATTGAATTGAGGATTTAAGAGCATAATTAATATAATGTTCATATTACATTTTATTATCATAGTACTATCATCACCAAAAATATATTATATGTTTGGGTAAATCATTAATATATAATAAAAATACCAACAGGCCTAGCATACTCCATTGTGGGACACTATATGTTATATTCCGTTCGCCTGAGCTATATATATTTCGTCGTTTTTATTATTTACGTTTAGTCTTTTGATTTCCGTTATCTGTGTTCTATTGTTCAAGTCAAATTTAATAAGCTAAAGAACATTATCCCTGATGCATATGTTTCAAGCTTATTAAGTAAGGTAGTGTGATGTACATAATCAAACGGCTGCATCATATTGCAAAATATGGCATAGACTGTTGTTCGTTTATCTATTTATTGTTATTCTGTGCCTTCTGTGTTAAATGTATATATTTTTTGTATATTTTCCAATATGTAGTAAATGCTGTTTTACTGTCCCAATTAAGTGTGTTAGTCTGTCTATATTGCAGTAGAAGTTTTCTTTTTTGTTACTACATATGTTAATTTCACGAGATAGCCAATTCGGTTTTTTATTGTATGTATTTTGATTCGTCTAATTTAAAACACGACTAATAAAACATCTTAAAAGTATCGATAAATGATTCATAGGCAATGTTTGAATAAATATCATAAAAGGTGATATATTTTATGCAGTCTATAAACTTCTTTGTTTTCTTTACTGCAGTCCCTTCTAATCACATATCAGTAGTTGATAGTAAACATTTTACGAACTGAACACTGTATTAATCGCGCTGTGTGATCCGATTATTCAAAATTTTAACACATCGGTTCTACATGTTTTATTGAAATTGTGCTCGAAGTTATATATACACGAACAGCTTTGCTTTATAAATAAATAATATTAAATTTTTGAATGTAAGAGTCTGCGATAATTTATAGCGTGCTGTTCAGAATTAAGTCAGCATTCCTATGAACCAAATAGATTTGCAAGGTGAGATTAAATTCACATGTTAAACTTGTTACAGGATCCACTAGCATTACACTTATGGTGGGCGTGTGAAAGACGCGAAGGTTGCGCACCACATTTTCCTCCGGAACATCCCTTAGAAGAATTACGACGCGCTTTATTGGCGTCTCTTCTATATCACGCTGGCTTAAAAGAACATGCTTTAGCGACCGCTACAGCTGGTTAGTGTGCATATCTCTTTAATTACATACACTTCTAATAAAAAGTGTCTGGGTCCCTAAAAAAAATTTACATTTTAGAGATGGAGAAGGGCGAAGTAAAATTGTCTCCAGCAATGTCAGAAATTGTAAAGACAGTTCAACAAAGTAAATGGACTTTAATGAGAACAAGGCAACAACTTTCGAGAGGCTATAAAGAGGTAATGTAACATTCGTTTTGTTACTCTTCTAATTTTTTTTAATACGTTATATAACGTTTCTTTCATACCGACTTATTCAGGTATGCGCTGCCCCTTTAGAAAGAGCACGGTTTCTTCTTCACGAGGTGCGCGCTGCAATATCTCCAGCAATCGCCGCGTTACATTCACGGCCACCTACCCGTCGTCCACCTACTGCCAAAAAAATGTTTCAGAAAGTCATGAAGGCTGCCAAAACACCCGGGTTCAATAAATGGTGAACAAATAATGATTAATTAAATTAGTGCATAAGAAATTGAAAGTAACATAAATATTTTTAAATTCATAAATTATATGAGTTTGCTGAGTTTGGTATCCAAACCTTATTTCCTTTGCCCCGATTCACAACTCTTATAATTTGTTACAATATTTTTAAAATATATACATATGTAATAATAGTATTTTAGCTTTATTTTTTACTTCAATTTCTATTTTTTAGTTTTGAGACCACAAAAGACCTACGAAACAGGCAAAATAGTCTAAGTAAAAGCATGCTGAAAGCCACCGCTAGCCTTTTGCAAGGTGACGCCTTGCTCATAAAATCATCAATTGCACATGCTTCTAATAAAACACCCGAAGATGCACCAAGCATTGTTATCGAAACTTCTAGAACACACCACGAGTCAAACGTTTCCGCCAAAGAATTGTTTAACAGGTCCAAAGTTACAATAAAAATTAAAGATAAAGTCTTAGAAAAGGATCTAAAGAACGCATCTAATTACGACGATATGAAGAATGAAGGGCGTGCGGATAGAGCTAATGAAAGAGATGATATACTAGATAAAGAAAACGATGATAAGACTCCAACGAACGAGCTGTCGATTAGTTCGATTAACGATTTGACTGAGAACTCGATATTAAGGGAATCAATAGAGAGCGAGAAACAAGTTTTACTATTGGCCGACGAGATCAAGACTGATTTGATTTTGGCTGACGAGGAGAAAGATGATGATAATTCAGAAAGAAATAAGTTTGTTAATGCTTGGGTTTCTAAACTCGCCTGTGAAGAAAAAGGTAAAACACATTTGAAGTTTTTCTATAGATTTAGATTATGCAACCTATTTCGTTTTTTATTATATAGGCGAACAGACGGGTCACCTGATGATAAGTGACAACTCAGCAACAGCCTGCACATCAAGAGTCGTAAGTGCGCTGCCCGCCTTTGAGGGTGATGAGGGATTGGGGGGGAGGGGGGAGTTGGGGAGGGGAGAAAAAAGGGGAATAGGGCCTCTAGAAATTTCACTAATTTCAACTGGTTTCTGTGAGGCCGTGGTATAGCACCGGTTGAGCCGGCCCATTCGTGCCTAAGCATGGCTCTAACACTGTAGACCACTTTTTAGGGTTATAAGTCTTAATTCTTTATGTTAATGTTTCCATGTCACGCCCAACCGGAACTTAAAAGGTTTGATGGATTTCGACAAGTGAGGTGTCATTTGAGTCGTCTTAGTAGTGGGAGTGGTGAGGGGTAAAACATTTCGATATAACCTAACCGAAAAAAGTGGATGGTTATAATGCAGTCGGGTTTTATAAGCTGCTTGCTTTCCCCGTATTTTTTTTTTATTGGGACAGATTATTCCAATCCCACTTTTCGTTTTTATTATATAAATACTCATGAGTGTACGATTGTAATAGTTTAGACAGACAAATAATATTTACAAAATTATAACTTGTCTATACCTTTATCTGTTTTATTTAATTTTTAGACTTGTATTGGTTATTAGAAGAAGTAAGTCCGGAGCAACAAAGTATGACGGGAGCTATTATTGACTTTGTTATGAATGAAGGACCTTGTGATATTGATATACTAAGAAGAGCGTTATATTGTCAGGTACATCATTTTTTCATGTTTACTAAGTATATAATTAAGTAAGTTTTTTAAAAAAATGTGTTTCAATTTCAGGTGCAAAGAGCAGAAATGAGAAGAAATGGATACAGTATGATTAATAGTATTTTACATTCAACACAGACTATGTCGGAAAGTATTAAATACGGGACTCTGTCTGGGTTATTGGGTGGCTGTTTCGCGGACTCTGTGCCATTCGTATCAATCAAACCGACGATGCACTTGACTCCACCGTTAAAGGGAATAGAATCTGTTATACCTTACACAAAATATATGGTACTTTTCGAACGTTCGAAGTTGATGGATTTTATATTGATAGAGTTGAAAGCGCGAGTCTTAGAAGGAGAACAGAATCAAACGTTGCCATTGAAGATGAGCGCGAATTATGGGGCGCATGCTTTATTGAATAGACCTTCGCGGGCCAGGTTAGTGTGTGAAGTTATGTTTTGTGTGTAAAGGACAGACTGAAAATCCCGCGACAAGTCGTAGTGGTCATGCCCGGCGCAGCCAAACAGTTGCGCGATGTAAATTCAGTTTTCTATGTATTATAGTATCGCATTAGGTGGCAGGGTTTTTTTTGGAACATGTGAATACTTTAATAGTGTGTTATATTATATATAGTTATATAAAACAATTTTCACAGTCGCTTCTTAGATAGTAAGCTGTTGAACTAAACTATTTGACTTTCCAGATTCCTAATAACATTACTATCACTCCTCGTAGAGGGATGTCAGGGCCCTGAATTAGAACAGCTGATTAACGGTGGCGCTTTGAGCACTTGTCTTACATTATTGAAGCAGATCGGCGGCGATACGACTCAGCTGACTTCACTCATTACAAACAGCTTAAAGTCTAAGTGTAAGTTAGTATTATCATATACATATATAATTACATCGCTATCGTTTAAATTATACAAGAATTATACAGGGGATTGCAATTTTAATGTTAGTATATATAAATACAGATTTCATAATTGCGCAATCTTACATCAAGTCTTTGCAAGTGTATACTCTGTACAAATATATTTTCAAGTAGTATTCATATTATATCTTACTTGTGTGTTTACTCTTGTTTAAATTAAATTGTCATGTGAAAAAGAATGAGAACGTCCTTGGAGTTTCCCTAGAGATCTACTACTAATCTTATAGATTATTGAAACAAGCAACTAGTTTCACGACTGATTTAGTCTGACTGACTTCTTCTCTTGACAATTCAAATATACCTATGATTGGTTTAACTGAAATAAATTATTAGGATTTGAAATTGACACAATATTTTTTCTGACTTTTATTTATCTGATCTCTGTCTGATGCAAAAACTGTATATTTTGTATAGGTCCTGTCTTTTTAGGTCTATTAAATAGAATAGTGTGTCGTTTATTTTTTATATTTTAAACTTAAAATATGTTTTTATTGCAGCGGATTGTTTAATAATTTTCGAAGACGAGCGTCTAGGAGCACGCGCCCGTGGTGCGTCTCTATCTGGGCCGGAATTAGCTTCACTCATGAAAATCGGCGCAAGAGTTGTACGCGGCAAGGATTGGAAGTGGGGAGATCAGGTATTAATATATAAAGTATATGATAGTGATATCAGTTTATATTTATTTAAATTTACATGACTCGCACACATGCGAAAAGTCGAAATAAGGTAATCTATAAACACGTAAGAACAATCGTGTATCCTTAATAAAATACCACTGATGGATGTTTATATTCTATGATATCATTTTAATTTTATGAACTCAAATTAAAAAATATACTTACGAACATACATAGAGTTACATAGAGATAGTTGGGGAACGATCTCTATTATGGGCAAAAATTTATAAAGTACATGTGGGTCGGCTCGACCGGAGCAATAAAAAAAACCTTCACAATTTTGTAAAACTTCGCTAGTTCGCAGAATAGGTTGCTTGACTTATATCAAATATTACGCAACACATGATTAAATCCTACGCTATTTGTTCTAGGGAATCGAAATATATCGACGTAATTGAACAAAAGTCCAAGATTTCTTTACAAATTCAATTTAAAATGTTTGTTATTTCTTTATAACTTAAAACGTTGAAAACGCTGTCGATCGGTTGAGACGTTGCACCATTTTAAAAATCACTACTTTCAAAATAATCTGGAAGAAGCCTCAGGATCCCTTTTAACCAGTTTAAGGCTAAGATTTAGTGCGCGAAATAATTACTTCCATTGTAATCTACAACTTTCCAGGAATCTTTTCAGATATGTTTTTGCATTCGGCAAATGTTACATTACTATATTTTCCGTGCAAACTAGGTAAAAGTCGGAGTTATTACACTTGTTACAATCATATACTTTGAGAAATTAGTTGTCAGTATAAAAAGAAATACTTTTTTATATATTGCTTGAAAGCAAATGACAGATAATCTATACTAGTATACTATAATACCAACAGGGCGGACAGTGTTTTAGTATGTTTATCAAAACTGGATTTTTGAATCAAAGTTTTGTATTGTTTAAAGTCTCAAAAAAACTTCATTATATTTTTTTTTGGTTTCGCAGAACAATTATATACCTTATAACACTATCATCAAAAAAGTGTCAACTATTTTAAACCTTATGTTAATGTATTTAAATATCATTTTCTTGTATAATAGGACGGTGTGCCTGGCGGTGAAGGTCGTGTTATAGGCGAGTTAGGCGAAGATGGATGGGTACGTGTGGCGTGGGACTCCGGGGGGACAAACTCTTATCGAATGGGTAAAGAGGGAAAGTACGACCTGAAACTAGCTCGCACGCCTTCACCGCCGCCTTCCGTTGATGAAACTGTGCATGGCCCGGGTAAGTTATTTTAGGAAAATCACAAATTATATTTTTGAAGTAAAGACTGCTACTAGCATCTGAAAAATCACATATATTTCCTTATCTTACTAGGCCTGTAATGTTAAATGTTTGTGCATTTGATGCCTTAAAATTACCGGCAACTGCCGGTTCAAGTTGCAGGTCAGCGACCCTGACCTCTACGCGTTATAAATATACTTTTCATCCCATGTTTCTTATCTTTATTATTACGTACGTCACGTATTTTTTCGTTTAAATATATTTAATATTTTCCTATCTTTAATGCCTAAAGCTAAACGCAATAGGTTCGTACCCCGGAGGGATTAAATTACGTCCTTCAAAATGTAAATCTGAAATGCATCGGCCTACCCTTTGAGAATACAGGCGTGAGATATATGTAAGTAGTTTTCGTATTAATATTTACTTTCAGTGGTAGAACCAAATGTGGAATGGTGGCCAGTCAGCGAAGTGCGATGGGCGTGTACAGGCGCTATCCGCGTTTTGTGTGCGGGTGCGGGCGCGTGCGTGTCACGAGCGGGTGACGTTGGCGTGGGAGGCGTCGCACGACGGAACGTGGCTGCGCTTCAACGTCGACTGCTTACACTTGCGCATGCACACGCGGCACCACCGCCCACTGCCTTTGCCGCCCATTATCATACTGCTCTAGCACTTGCGAGAGGTGAGTAGACTCTCTTTGTAGTGAGTGAAAACAACTCTTGTGCAATATTCAGTCCGATATGTCATACATCTGACCCTCGCCCGTAGAAGAAGCAGTTATATCTTTAAAATATCTAAATCTAATCTAATCTAAAAATCTAATTTATAACATCATACAGAAAACGTTATATGGTCAGGAACCAACCATACCACTATTTTTGGTGATCTTGTACTCTTAAAGACAACTACATTTAGTAACCTAAAAACCCATTAAAAGGTGATACATATTATATACATATATATAATATATACACTAACAAAAACGGATCACAAAAATGAATTAGAAAATATACTGATTCGTCTTGTTGCGTTGTGTAAAGCACTTTTCTTACTTCTAAAATTACTACATACGCCTGTAGTCAAATTCGTTTAAAATTCCTCTTCTATATGAATGTTTCATATAAGCGACGATGGTTTTACAATATGTAAGCTAAATGTTTAAAATATAATACTTAAAATACATACTTTGTTACAGCCACCGCCCAGAGCCCGGAAATGCGAGTATCCTTGTGCACTGACTCTTGGTTTGAACTTTGCTACAGTATTATTTCAACTGCCGATAAACCTATCACACAAGATCTCATATATTTACAAGTAAGAATTGCACCTTGATTTAGTTAATAGTTAACCTCAGCTCACTTCATTGTATATCATTACTTCAAAGATAAATTTAATTGCTTGTAAACATTCTCGGCAGTAAATTTCGATTAAGTTTTGTGCATAGAATAAAAAAAAAAACATTTTGTAAAAGAAATATAGCTTATTATACCGTTACAGATACAATCGTTATGGTTACTTCGGCGAGTGCTTGTTGAACACAACGGCGCGGCGGAGTGGCGGCGGACCGTTGGTGCTCAATTACTGGCATTGATTGGCCGGCTGTGGCTCGAGACGCACTCCTGGGACCCCGCCTTCAAACCCAACCATCACTCGATGGCTATTAACACTGATGAGGAAGAAGTCGGTAAGATAACTCAACGCTGCCTCCTTGTTACATTCGAAAAATATCAATAACAGTCGACGAGTATCATAATATAGATATGTATTATATTTAACTCTTTACATATCTTAACTCTAAATAGGGGTTGAAGAGTTCTGTATGGTACCAATTTTTTAATTATAAAGTTATCGTTGTTTACATGAATGAAATGACCTCAGCCAGTAATCAAACATTAAGGTATAATATCAGACTATGAGTATTTTTGTGTACGTTATTAAATTGGTAGATATTGTGAGGTTGAGATTGCATTACTTGTGACAGACAACCGCTGGCGGGCTCCTGCAACAGCGAGTTACACGGGCGCTACATGCGCTGCGCTCGTGTGGCTTGTACGCACTTTACACGCCGCGCCGCAGTGGCACACGCCGATAAGTGCACTCTTACTCGACAAGCTACAGCTAGCCGCGCAATTAGTGAGTCACTTTACATCTATTATTATCTTCAGAACATCACGATGATTAATAAGAGTTTTTTTCCTATTTGTTTTTAGCTATGACAGCCTATGTACTGACGCAATCACAAAGTATATGTATAATTGAACAGTAAGCCTTAACTTTTTAAAGAGTATCGTTGATGTTTAATCAACGAGGGACTCATAACAAGAGTAGTGTTGTTGTTTTTAAAACCAAATGGGAGCAGTCTAACCTCAAAAAGGAAAATTCAATCTCTTTCTAACAAAACCCCAGGTGCGTAGTAATATCGCAATCCAATTGCCAACTGCCTCAAATTCAATTCAGCGGCACTTCATAAAAATCAGTACAAGTGTCAAAACCTTGGGATTTTTTTTTATGCGGTACAGGGCAAACGAGCAGACGGGTCACTTGATGGTAAGTGACAACCGCCGTCCATGGACTTCTGCAACTAGAGAGTCGAGAGGAATAAGGAGAGGGGAGTTAGGTCTCCGGAAACCTCACTAATTTCGGGAAAATACAACTCAAGTGTTCCTTCACAACCGGTTTTCTGTGAGGCCGTGGTATCGCACCGGTCGAGCCAGTCCATTCGTGCCTAAGCATGGCTCTACCACGTAAAAAATGTATATGATACATAATATTTATATACTTGAATAGTTATACATATTACGTGTATGTACATTTAGTAGTTTGGTATAGTATAAGTAGATTAAGGGGGTATTCTAGTGTAAGGTCATGAATTTCAGGTGTTTTGTCGGGTGCTATAAATAAAAAACAAAAAGTATTTTTACCATCCATTTTTTTAACAGGCGTTTATTTATGGTTTAAGAATACAAAAACAAAATACAAAACTGAAAATGTTATATGTTGTTGAAATGGCGCGCTAAACTTGTCACGATTTCAAGCTTTCTAATGATCTGAAACAAAACAATAAAAATGATAATTAATTGAGATCAATGCTGCTATCTTACTAAGAAAAAGTTGAAAAAAAAATTTTTTTTTTGCTAAATTATGCTGTCCGAAAAAGTGATACAATTTTTTTGTATTTTTTTGGACTTTTCTGAATTTAAAAATAGTAAAAATATATTTTGTTATAATAATAGTTAGTGCAATAGAGACATGTATTGAGAAGACTCACACCAAATTTCAAGTAAATCGGTTCAGTATGTTAGAGGTTTTTAAGGCGGCAATGAAATAACGCAAACACTCGAATCAAAGTTTACACAAGGTTTATTTATTTAAACAAAGAACGAAAGCGATGATGCCTGAAGGGCTTTACAAAGAGAACTGAGATGAGAACAAAATTCCTTTAAGAGGGCGCTGTCGCGCCCGGTTCCAAGTGGTGGTCGCATAGCGGTAAAATGCAATTTCACCAACACTTCCCCTCGACTAACAGCTTGTCCTTGAAGTCATCACGGCTTGTGTCAGGTCAAACCAAGGTTCTGTGTGCACTTCTCGTGCTTGACCTTCGACAGACCCTTTTTCAACACGTCGGCAGGCATCTCATCCGTTGGGGTATACTCGACTCGAATTGTCTTCTTCTCCACGTGATCCCGGATCATATGATGTCTCGTGTCTATGTGTTTGGTCTGCGAATGTTACATCTCGTTTGTCGTCAACTTTTGTGATCCTAAGTTGTCATTTCTCATGACCACCGTGTCCAGGCTGATGCCTAACTCCTTCAGGAGTCTTCGTTTCTGGATGGCCTCTCTCGTAGCGTCCGACAAGGCCATATACTCGGCCTCTGTTGACGATAGTGCCACGGTTTGCTGCTTCCTACACTCCCAGCTCACAGCCGCTCCGCTCATGACGAAAGCGTAGCCTGTATAGGACCTACGATCGACTATGCAGTTTGCCCAGTCGGCGTCGACAAACATCTCGGGTGGATCTGCAGAGTTGGAGTAAGTGAGCCCCAGGTCGCGCGTCTTGGCCAGGTAGCGCAGCACTCGCTTCGCAGCTTGCCAATGCGGTTCACCATAACAGTCGTTGAACTGGGAGAGATGACTGACCGCGAATGCGATGTCAGGCCTCGTCGCCACTGCCAAATACATCAGGGCGCCAAACAGCTGTCTGTAAGGGACGTCGGCGAGTTGCTCGCCGTTCTTCACGTCCACCTTCTCCAGTTTCGTCCCTGGCTCCATCGGCGTGGAAACTGGCCTACAGTCAGCCATTCCAAATCTCTCCAGCACTTCCTCCGTGTAACCCGACTGGCTTATCTTGACCTTTCCGTTGCTCCTCTCGAACTCGAAACCCAAACAGTATCGCACCTCTCCCAGATCCTTGATCTCGAATCTTGAGTTCAGAGCGTCCCTCACCTTGTTGATCTCGGTATCGTCGCGCGACAGGATCAAAATGTCATCAACATAAATGATGATGAACGTCCTGTTTCCGGCCGGTCCGAGAAAATACATGCAGGGATACGCTTCTGACCGTGTAGCCTTCAGCTGCTTCATCTCGGCGTCCAGACAGCGGTGCAAACCTGCTGCCTATCACTCGCTTGCCACTGGGACGCTCGATCAGATTCCACGTACCGTTCTTTATCAGCGAGACCGCCTCGTCAGTCATCGCGTCAATCCACTCCGCTGAGTCGGGTCCAGTGGTGGCTTGCGACACGGTGATCTCCGCTACGTTGGCTTCTTCCTCTTGCTGGACGGGATACAGTTTTCGAGGTCGGCCGCGTCTTCCGGTTCGCACGATCTGTGATCGCCCGCGTCCGCGTCTCGTCACAGATGTCGCTCCGTCAGCTTCACGTGGCTGGTCGAAACCATCGTCGGGCTCCGGTGAACGATGACCAGCTGGAGAAACCTCTGAAGAGATAATCCCACTCGCTTCCGTCGTTTAGTTCCACCTGACCCGGTTGGATCTCGTTGTTCGCCGCACCGAATGATCCCAACTCGACTTCGAAAAAGTTTTTCGTCGACCTTGAGAGATCTTCCCCTGGAGCGCTGGAGGGCGGAGTAAAATCCTCGACCCCGCCTTCAGGTGTTTTCAGATCCTCTCTGAAAGTGACATCTCTCGTGACCTTGGTTTTCTCGGTGTCCGGCAGCCAGATTCGATAGCCCTTCGACTGTTCCGAATATCCGACGAAGATCCCCTCTTTCGAACGTGGGCCGAACTTGTCCTTGTTTGGCGTTCTATCGAGGCAAAACACCTTGCACCCGAAATCCCTCAGTTGGTGGACCGCTGGAGTTTTGCCGTTCCAGGACTCGAACGGAGTCTTCCCCTCCAGCTTCTTCGTGGGACATCTGTTCCTCAGGTAGTTGGCGGTGTTTATTGCCTCTGCCCAGAATCTCGACGGTAATCCGGACTGCAAGCAAACATCGGGCTCCCTCGACGAGGGTCCGATTTTCCGCTCGGCGACGCCGTTTTATTCTGGAGTGTACGGAGTGGTGAGCCGGCGCTGGATCCCTTCGGACTTCAGGTACTCGTCGTACGCCAAGTTTATGTACTCACGTCCGTTGTCCGATTGAAGATATTTTATCTTCAATCCGTGCATCTTTTCGGCTGAGGCTTTGAACTCCTGGAACGCCGATAATGCCTCACTTTTCGCCTTCAGGAACCTGACCTCAGTCCACCTCGTACAATCATCCGTGAACGTGATGATGTACCTTGACCCAGCGTTAGACGCGACTCGCATGGGGCCGCAAACGTCTGTATGGATGAGCTCCAGCTTTCCATAGCTCCAGTCGGATTCCTTAGGAAAAGGTTGACGGGTCATTTTCCCTTACACGCTTACGTCACAGGTCAAGTCCTCAATTTTGTCGTTCAGATCTATGCCGTTCGGATGTGGCCGTTCTTCGCCGCTGCTACAAAGCCCCGGAAGTTGACATGGCCCATCCGGCGGTGCCAGAGTTGAGCCGTTGCTCCCTTGTCGTTCCTTACGTTTCGCGACCAGTGTAATTTCCCCGTCCTCATCGACGATCTCAGCTTTGTCCTTTCCAAAAACTACCGAATATCCGTAGTCCATGAATTTGGAGACGGACAACAGGTTGGTTCGGACTTCCGGAACGTGCAAAGTGTCCTTGAGGATGACATTGCACGAACTTCCTGCCAGATTTGTCGTGAGTTTCACGGTTCCCTTGGCTTTTATCCTCGCGGTTGCGTCGCTCGCCAGTCTCAGTTTGCCGCTCTCTTCTCGCTCCATCGTTGCGAACGTGGATTCGTCGCCGCACAGGTGACTCGTGCACCTGTCAAGACACCACTGCTCCCTGATGTCCTTGATGGCGATTTGGCACGAATCGCGTTCTTCGATTGCTAGCACCGACATGTCATCTGTTTTGCCTTTGTTGCCTTTGGACCTGCACTCTGCCGCCTTATGCCCTTTATAGCCACACTTCGAGCACTTGAAAAGGAAAGGTCCCTTTTGCGTCTCGCTCTTGCCGTTGGAGTTGTTCTTCGATTTGGTCCTGTTGTCCTTTTTGGGCGGGCCCTTTCGCTTGACGAACATAGCGCCTTGATCCGATGTCGATGAAGAGGTAGCGCATCTCGCATCACTTTCTTCGACTATCTTGATACGAAGGTTCTCAGGCGTAGGTAACTCGTCACGACTTGCGATGGCAATTCTGAAATTGTCAAAACTAGGGGGCAGGCTTTGCAGCATCAAGATGGTGAGTAGACTAGGATTGATATCCACGTCCATGTCAGCCAACTTGTCCACACAGTCAAAATAGTTGCTGAGGTGTTCGCGAACGTCGTCACCGTCGCCCATCTTTTTCAGCGTGAGGCACTGCAGTATCGTGGCCTTACGAGCCGGCCCTTTTGACTGAAACGTGTCCTCGAGTTTCTGCCAAATGTCACGCGATGTTCTGCAACCTTTGACTAACTTCAGTTGGGTTGGACCAATCGACAGGATCAGGTCGGACATCGCCTTTTCATCCTTGGTTACCCACTCTGCAATATCGGCTGCGTTCGCGTTTTCGGCGGCTGGTTCGGGCTTGATGGTGGCGCCACTGACGTAAGCTTGGTTGGGGCAAGCGTCGTTTTTCACCAAAATGGCGCGCATTTGCATCTTCCACGTGTCGTAGTTTCCTCATCCCAATGCCTCAATGCGCACAACACCACTGAAACTCATTGTTTATGTTTTTCAGTCACGTGCTATTTTCCGAAGCACTGATGACTCGCGGTATCAATCGTGTCGCGTGTCACTGTCCGAGACACTCACGATTTTCCACTTCGTTGCGCCGCGTGTTAATATCCGAAACACTCGCAACTAGCCTAATTCGTGCCGCGTGTTATATTGTCCGAAACACTCACGATTTTCCACTTCGTTGCGCCCCGTGTTATATTGTCCGAAACACTCACGATTTTCCACTTCGTTGCGCCCCGTGTTAATATCCGAAACACTCGCAACTAGCCTAATTCGTGCCACGTGTTATATTGTTCGAAACACTCACGATTTTCCACTTCGTTGCGCCGCGTGTTAATATCCGAAACACTCGCAACTAGCCTAATTCGTGCCGCGTGTTATATTGTCCGAAACACTCACGAATTGGCTTTTTACTCTTTTGTGAGATCACTCGCGAATTCTCAGAAAGACGCGCCTTTTGTCGTTGGAAACTTCTCGAGACAAAATGGCGCTCGCACACACGTGTTCTTTCCTGTTGCCTCGATCTCACGATGCGATGTTGCCTGAAGGGCTTTACAAAGAGAACTGAGATGAGAACAAAATTCCTTTAAGAGGGCGCTGTCGCGCCCGGTTCCAAGTGGTGGTCGCATAGCGGTAAAATGCAATTTCACCAACACAGTAGAACTTGAGAAATCATGCCAAACGTTTTGAAAAATGTAGTTTCGAGAAAAACGCGTTTAAAGTTTCAGGTAAAATTACGCCTGGTGTCAACCATAAAATTACATTTTGTGCTTACATTTCTGCAATCCGCGATTCCTGCTCCATAAATGGGGCCCTCCTCTAGTTAAAAAAAAGCATTTTCCGCATTTCTTTCTACTGAACGAGCGGTTCGGGCTTCCTTGGAGAAGTTAGAAGTTTGGATTTCTGAACTATTAATCTGGGCATTATCTCGTTTGATTTCGAAATAATGCACTTGTAAAACTAGTATCTTCTATTGCAGTAAATCTATTGCCGTGGAATTGCCTTTTTCTTGATCGATCAGCACGAGAAGCACTTCCATTTGTGGGTTTTCGATCCATTTTAAAATTGTTGAAATATAATTTAACTAAAATAATTTTCAACGAAAATTCACTAAAATAATTTATATGATAACTAAAATATTTTACTTTTACTCAGAGAGAGCACGTGCATCTGCGTTGCTGGAAGGTTAGAATTTAACTGTTGGAAACTGGCTGTAACTAAACACTAAGTGTAGAAAACTTTCAAAAATCATTAGGGTACCTTGAATTATTATATATATATTATTATACAAATACAATAAAAGGATATAATACAAAAGTATAAGAGTGTATAGGTATTTACGACCGAAGGGGACCGCAGGTGATAGATGATGCCTAACTATTTTTGTTCAATTCGTTCCAGCCGAGCCAGTATTGAAGGCGTGTCACTAAAATAGCTATATCTCTGGAAATAATTAAAGCTTTGAAAATATAAAAAAAAATATCGATTATTTCAAATTTCTACACAAGAATACCCCCTTAATATGATCAATATGATAATAATAATTTGGTATAGTATAACATATCTATATTATTATAGTTAACAAGCAGGTACTTAATTATAGTTTTCCTTATATTTGATATACACTTACAACTACCACTGTCTCTCCGAATCATTTTGATCCATCCTAAGGTTGAGTGGAAGAGATTGCATTAAGTAATAAGGATGCTCTTTGAACATTATCAAATTAATAAATGTACATATAAAGTGTCTATCTATCTATCATAGCCATTTGACGTTAATGTCTACACATAGGCTTTCATAAGCTCCGAAATACTTCTAAAATGAACATCCTTACTATCTGGGAAGAGCCTAGGCTTCTTCCCAAGGCGCCTTGTCACTATAACCAAGTCGTCGTTCCTTTAGGGGGGGATACATTTTTCAGGCTTAAATTACGTAGTGACTAACTCACTAACTACTAACTCACTAATAAAAGTCAATAAAATTCAAAACTATACTCATGTCGATTGCATTATTTATAATTTCTTATTGTTTGTTGTTTTGTAATTATATTGTATATTTTGTAGTTAACTTAATATAATATACAATTTGCACACATATTACTACCGCCTGAAATCCATGTCGTCCAAAAAACCTTACGCAGCAAGTAACATTAGATTATATATACATATAATCTACTGTTACTTGTTACGTAACGTTCTTTTAATAATTCTAGAAATCTAGAGGATTTTCTTTTTGTCTGTCTATTCTGTTTCCGTAAAGTATTTGGTAAAAATGAAACTTTGAGTGTTAGATCATTATTTTTTATTAGCATCATTCAGTGAAATACCGTTATTTGTCAATCACGATACTACGGTTTAAAAACTCAGTCTGAATTTTGTTTTGCATCCAAATTCATATGCATTATTTTTCTTGCTTAAAAATTTATATCTCGCTTGTAAATCGTCTTGAAATTCACTATAAAATTGGATTAACCAACGACTATAAAATTGAGCAGAGCTTTGCAAGGAAACAGGAACTCCTGAGATTGGATCCTGCGAATCGTTCGGAGATTAAAGAGTTTGCTTTGAAACTTGATTTTCTGTATGTGGCTTCTGCAAATTGTTCTGAGGTTGGGAAGTTTCCTGTGGAACTGGATTTTCTGAGGGTGGGTTCTGCATATTGTTCTGAGGATGGAATGTTTGCTGTGGAACTGGATTATCTGAGGGTAGGTTTTGCATATTGTTCTGAGGTTGAGAAGTTTGCTGTGGAACTGGATTTTGTGATGGTGGGTTCTGCATATTGTTGTGAGGTTGGAAAGTTAGCTGTGGATTTGGATTTTCTGACAGTGGGTTCTGCATATTGTTCTGAAGTTGGAAAGTTTGCTGTGGAACTGGATTTTCTGAGGGTGGGTTCTGCATATTGTTCTGAGGTTGAGAAGTTTGCTGTGGAACTGGATTTTGTGATGGTGGGTTCTGCATATTGTTGTGAGGTTGGAAAGTTCGCTGTGGAATTGGATTTACTGATGGTGGGTTCTGCATATTGTTGTGAGGTTGGAAAGTTCGCTGTGGAATTGGATTTTCTGACGGTGGGTTCTGCATATTGTTCTGAGGTTGGAAAGTTTGCTGTGGAACTGGATTATCTGATGATGGGCTCTGCATATTGTTCTGAGGTTGGGAAGTTTCCTGTGGAAATGGATTTTCTGATGGTGGGTTCTGCACATTGTTCTGAGGTTGGGAAGTTCGCTGTGGAACTGGATTATCTGAGGGCGGGGTCTGCAAATTGTTTTGAGATTGAGAGATTTTCTGAGTTACTGGATTCTGTAAGTCCTTATTTTCTATATTTTTTTTAGATTTTTTCCATAAAACTGGTTTGTCTGTCGAGGCTGAGTTCGGCATATTAACTTGAAAGATAGGGAACTGGGTAGGAAAATATTGAGAGAAATTAACGTGATATTGAGGGTTTTGCGGAAGATAAGGGTGACGTTGAGGATATTGCGGGAGATAAGGGTGACGGTGAGGGTGTTGTGGGAGATAAGGGTGACGTTGAGGGTGTTGTGGGAGATAAGGGTGACGGTGAGGGTGTTGCGGGAGATAAGGGTGACGTTGCGGGTGTTGCAGGAGATAAGGGTGACGTTGAAGGTGTTGCGGGAGATAAGGGTGACGTTGAGGGTGTTGCGGGACATCAGGGTGACGTTGAATGTGTTTCAGGTGATAAGGGTGTTGTGGGAGATAGAGGTGACGATGAGGGTGTTGTGGGAGATCAGGGTGACGTTGAGGGTGTTGCGGGAGATAAGGGTGACGTTGAATGTGTTGCTGGCGATAAGAGTGACGTTGAGGGTGTTGCGAGAGATCAGGATGACGTTGAGACCTGATAAGGCCTTGTTGAGGATTTTTTGGTAGATCAGGGCGTTGTTGAGGATGTTTTAGTAGATTAGGGCGTTGTTGCGTTTGCTGCGATGCGCATGGTCGTTCATGAGGAATTTCGAAGTTATTGTGCAAAATGTAGGGATGTGAATGTCGGTACGAAGGTATAAAAGAATTTCGCAGAAGAGGTTTGCTAGAGTGTAGCTTTGTGAGTTTAGCTTGCTGCTGTAGAGCTTCACTGCTTCTGACCAGTTGTCCTCGCTGACTATCTGGAAAACCTGTGTCAGAATATGAGAACGAATATTACAAATGAACATATTTACGAAAATGTTCGCATTGTACGGACAAAGATACGCCGATCGACTGCATAAACTAGTAATTGTTATTTTGAGAGATATAATAGAGATTTTGCTTAAAACTCTATTAACTTGTTCAGAAACATGTACCTTATGTCAGAAACAAATGCTTTCAAATTAGAAATGTTGACCTTCTAATATTTTTTATGCAATTTTGGAAGTTCCTAACTTTTTTAAAAAAGTGGAATCATAACATTTGTGTACTAAAGTTCCAAATGCTTAAGCACTGATATCGTGAAATCACCAGTCAAGGCATGTGTTGCCCAGGAGTTTTAACACTTAAGGCACGACGAAGCGTTTATTGGAGGTGAGCACCTTACAATTGGAAGAGATCGGATTCTCAGCCGCTTATTGAAGTCCCTCAATATCAATAACTTTTAGGCTCCCACAAAACTCCTACCATTAACAGACTTACACCTCGCATTACCAAAACCCTTAACTGATTGTTATCATTAATATTTTTTTTGTAATTAGGTACTTACATTTAAAACCATCGAAAAGAGCAAACAGTAATAAACAGCGGACCTGAAAAATATATTAGTTTATAAATTACTATCATTCAGCTACGTTTAGGTTCACTGCTCCGCTCCCAAGAGTCGTAGCGTGATGATGTATAGCCATGTAACCTTGCTGAATGAAAGGGCTATCTAATCCAGAAATATTCTTTCAAATAGGATTAGTCGTTCCTAAGATTAGTGCGTCAAACAAACAAATAGACAAATAACACAAACTCGGCTTCTTTTCAATCTATATATATAAATATCTCATGTCACGGTGTTTGTGGTCGCAATAATCCAAAACGGGTCCACTGATTTTTATGATTATTTAGGTGTAATTGGTACATATCAGATGTCATATGTCGTAAAGTATATTTCGTACCGCTTGTTTAATAAGGTGTCCCTATATAACAGAACAACATTTGCCGGGTCAGCTAGTAATAATATAGATTTTGATTTAATATTCTAATTTTGTAAATACGCTTTTAAACCTACACATTAACGGTTAATAGGTCAACATATCGCATATACAGTCGTGGTCAACTAATTAGGGACACTCTCTAGTTAATCCAAATTGTGAATTTATTTTTTATTTTCCAACGAGTCTAAACAATATTCCACATCTTTTACATGTAAGTATAATTAGTCATTTATGTGCCTAATTATACAAACAATAACAACTTCTTAAACATTAAACCTCTTTACAGTATAGCTGATAGATGATCACAGTGCTATTTGTTCAAAGAATGCTGGCTGGCCATTTAATTAGGGACACTGAGATATTGCGTTCTAGTTTCAAAATCTGAATCTCAATTATTATTTTCTTTCTTCTCCTATTCTTTGTGGTAGTTTTGGCGGCAATCTAGATTTGTAATTTCAAGTTTTGAGAGTTATTTTGAAGAACAATGGGCAAAAATAAAAGTTGCGATGCAACACTACGAAAAATTATCATGAAGTTTGTCGAGCGTGGTTGGTCATACCGAAGGATAGCAGGATATTTAAATTGTTCAAAAACTATGGTATGCAATGCAGTGCAACATTTCAGGCGCAATAACACAACTTTAAATGTGCCCAGAAAAAAAAGATCGAGAAAAACAACTCCGCAAGAAGATAGAATGATAACCAGGTTAGCTAAGAAAGATCCGTTTCTAGGCTCTATTTTAATTAAACATGAAGTGTTTGGGGCAGACGAAAGAGTCAGTGTATCAGCGAGGACAGTTCGACGACGTCTGGTAGAAGCAGGGTTGTTCGGAAGAGTGGCTCGCAAAGTACCGTTGTTAAAGAAAGAGCATAGAAATGCACGTTTGGCGTTTGCACGTAAATATGGACATTGGACCTACGACCAATGGCAACATGTATTATTCTCTGACGAGACCAAGGTTAATTTGATTTCTTCAGATGGAAGGCAATACGTACGGCGTCCTGTAAAAGCGGAAATGAATCCAAGATTCACAAAAAAGCAGGTGAAACATGGCGGAGGAAACATTAAAATGTGGGGATCATTTTCTGGACGTATGGGACCTGTGAGGAAAGTTCAGGGTAACTTAGACCAACATCAATACAAGGCAATATTAGAAGAAACTATGCTTCCCTATGCTGAGGAACATCTTCCTATTATATGGACTTTTCAGCATGATAACGACCCAAAACATACAGCCCGTTCAGTCAAGTCGTTTCTTAACAGACAGTCGGTATCAGTGCTAGATTGGCCAGCAAATAGCCCCGACCTCAACCCAATCGAGCACCTTTGGCACGAAATTAAGAAAAAAGTTGCCATTTATCGTACCACAACTTTAGATGAACTTAATGAAGCTTTTTGTGAGGCATGGGCAAACATTCCTGTTGAAATATGTCAGAAACTGATAATGTCTATGCCACATCGGTGTCAAGCGGTAATTACTAACAAAGGTTTTGCTACTGGGTACTGATTTTACCCGTAATAAAATGAAGTTGTTAAAGAAATTAAAATACTGCAGATTATTAGTTCTGTTTAACTCTATTTTTCATTTTACTTTACTGTTCTTAATTAAATGTCCAGCTACAGAATTGTACCTTAAATTGAATACATGGTTAACCTTTGATATTAAACACTTTTTTATATTTATTTAATCTTTTATTTACAGCCATTTATAGTATAATAATCGGATCAAATTATGCAAATAATAGTTACTGAGAAATCAACAGGGTTTTATATTTATATGTACATAGCCGGTTATTGCTGTCCACTATCTTGAATGTCCTTAATTAGTTGACCACGACTGTATATAAGAAATTCATAATTAAGGCTTTTTTTTTTTTTTTTTTTTTTTTTTCTCGTGTGGAAACCCCCACGGGTCATCACCTCACCAGAGCTGACGGTGAGGTGGTATGTCGGACTCGAACCGACTAAAACCACACGGTGTTCCGTCATGAGAGCGTCTATTGCTAGGGACCCGGGATACCCTCGAAGGAAACATCCGGGAACCCCAGCAGACCTTGGCCACCTGCAAGGTAGCAGGCGACCACACTTTGGAATATGGGGGCCTTACGCCCCCCACATCAAATAGGCGCGCGTGGAACACGTACGTCACGCCACCGTCTCAGGTCATAATTAAGGCTAAATATATCGTAATATTTAATATTTTCTTATTATATTAACAATTATAATAATCATGACAATTTTTACTAGCAGGCATTAATTCAATATTTCAAACTATAACAAGTAATGTGTCGTTCTAAAAAAACAATGCGTGGTAAACAATATTAAGTACTTACAAATAACTCCATTATAGTGTAGTAACAATTATTTTACATTAAATTAGAGCTTTAAAACTTCTTAGTTAAGTTATTACTAAAACAATGATTCGTTTCGAACCCACCACTGGTATTTATACATTATGGAGTTTGATAAGTGGAACACAGACGTTTTCCTAATATTTAAATTCTATATTTAACCCCTGCATTGCTAGTATCCTATACGGATAATATGTCATCTATATGAAGTAGGTGAATAAATGTTTGTTAGCCGACAATGTTGATGACGCTATTTTAGTTCAAATGATGTGTAATGTTTTTAAGTATCAGTCTCATTTAGAAAGCATACCGATATTTTACAGGCAATCTTTGGCTAGACATAATTCATAGTGGATTAAAGAATAATGGGTAATTTGGGGCAAGATAGAAGTAAAGAGGAGGAGAAGAGGCAATTTAGTTGCGATGTCAAGGTATAAAATTAGATACGGTACGTCTTATCGACAAATATATACACACATATACATTGCTATACATATATATATACAAACAAATACACATACATACAATGAGAGGAAAAAAATAAATCAAGAATATTATGGGTACTGCCAGTTCCAACTACAAGTGCAATTTTTGTAAAATTTCGAAATTACTTAGCCTACACAAGGATTCCGCCGACGCAAACAGTTTCTAGGCGGTCTCAGGGATAAGGTGTAATAAATCAAAAAGGGAATGTTCTTGTCATAGGAACTTATGGCACTGTGTTGCAAACACAGTGCCATCAAACAAGATGCCTGATAGTGCTGATCTGTCAATACGTGATATCATCCTGGGGCTGTCTACGACTATAGCCTGTGTTTTGGTGGAATTCACTTATAATCCAAATTTCCTACTCCATTCGCACAGTCGTTCCAAATCAGAGTAATAACAGTGAAGGCTTCTCTATAATTATTGAATGGAGCTTGCGTGTAGGTTTGAAGATCATCTTCATAAAGGGGGTAAGATTATATACGAGGCGTTTTAACGGTTACGACTATCTTAAATTGAAACTTTTCATTGAGCATGACTACATCAGTTTTTAATAAAAAAGGATACAAATCATTAACTGGAGGGAACATTTTTTTAAATATGTCAAAATTAATTTACACCAACAGTTATACAAAACAGGACATTATATTATTTTTTGTTTTACAAACATGTATCTTAATATTAAAACCCAATTCTCTATAACTTAATACTAATTATATCAGGAGTCCATATATACATACATATTTTAATCTGAAACTAAGTGAATTCAAATATTTCTCCAATTCTGGTACTTTGTACCCGAATACGTAGAAACAAGTTTAATTATAATCGTCTAAAGTCTAGTTTTTCCATTTGTTTCTTAAAAAATGTTGTTAAACTTGTCATCTCATGTCAACATCTGCCCGACTTAAAGCATTTGTTGTTTTTTAAGGTGACGAACGACTGGCACTGGTGGCCTCACACTAGTCAGCAAGACATGACCCAAACCATGAAACCTACTCCTCCAAGCTTAGAGAGTTGTCTTATAGGTAAGTGTACTGACTTTTGTCTATTCATAAAGTGAAGATTCTCTTACTGAGTACTATAATCCTAAGCATGTGTCTAATTGATCTCAAAAGGCGATCATAGGAATCAGGACTGGAGTTTTGAGAAGTATTAATATTAAAAGGCTTTCTAAAACGGAAATGAATCCGAAAAGGTTTTAGTCTGCCTTTTTGTTAGACAAACTTAATTTGCAGTTCTCTCCTAGGCATGATAGTCGTTTTTCCGCAGAATATAAGTTTTCATTTGCATTTTTTGTGACATAAAAGATAATTAACGACTCTTGGAGTTGTTCCTCAATATGTGCTACGAGATCTTGTTTCTTGCAAAATTTTTGGATTGTAATTAAAGGGAAATACCCTTCAGGTTTAGGAATT
The DNA here is from genome assembly GCA_947561695.1 of Tyria jacobaeae. Lineage (NCBI taxonomy): Eukaryota > Metazoa > Arthropoda > Insecta > Lepidoptera > Erebidae > Tyria > Tyria jacobaeae. The sequence goes on along the minus strand of OX387208.1, from coordinate 6,884,414 downwards.
GCCTACGTCATTCACAAAATTGCTAATATTTTAGTTTTAAATGAGAGCACCTTTTAAATTAGAAGCTTGATTTTTATAGCTTTTAGGGACCGCAGACCGTACTTGTTGCTAACTCTGAGACTCTCTAGTTCTACGTAGTAGAAAGAAAGAGAGTCAACACAAGACATTGTAGTAATACTATAAGAGTATAAACCTATGAACATCTATAACTTAATGAAAGGCCGGGGTAATACATTTTTACTTTACGTTTATCAGCTGGTGCTCTCGGCGTTGTCGGTGGTGTTGAATGGCGGATAAGACTGGGTCAACGGGTGACTGCAGGATCTCCTCCGCGGAACGCAATTGTAACTCAACTCTCACCCAGAGCTAAGATAACCCTTATACACGACGATAATACTACTACAAAGGTATTTTAGACTCTTCTAATAGGTGTAATTATAGATTTAAAAATACAAAATCTAAAAACTGGTTTCATCCGTTTGCGATCTTTATGCTTTTTATTGCTATAAAGGTAGAGCTAAAAATAAGCTTAGTGACCAATTCTTTTTCAACAAAAAAACCCTTATGCAGTATAATTGATCCAGGAAAATTCAATCGTTAAACATAACTTCTGAGCTAACCATAACAATAATATTGAATTTTCCTCGACTTCCATATATTTACATTGTATATTAATTAAATGTTATATTATAGGATACATTACATATATAAGCCACATAAAATTAATATACTGACAATTAAAACAAGACCAAATTTGAGTTGTTTGTTAAAATTTCATATATACATATACACTACCGTCCAAAAGTTTGGAAGCACACCTGATTTCAAACAAAACAAAAGATTGCCGACTTCCTGCGGTAAATAATAGCAATAAAATAAAGTTTTATGACCTTTTGTGATTTTTTAACACAAAACAAAAGGATTACTAGTGCATATTCCTTGAGTTTTAACAAATTCCTGGATTTTGACGAAACACGTGTTTTATTACTTCATCCGCCGGGGACTTTCTTTCATGCATTGATGCGGTTTTATTGAAAATATTTTGTAGTTTTATCTTTTTTGGACCTTATTTAGTCACACTTGAGCATTAGAACGCGAAGGTTGTGATATTAACATCGTCTGTATTCAAAAGATTTCGACTACTTCCTTGACCGTCTTTTTTTATTGAAAATGGCAAAACGCAAGCAAATCACACTTGAACAGCGAAGCGCTATTTGTACTCTGCGTGAGGAAGGCTACAGTGAACGCCAAATCGCAAAAAAACTCGGAATTTCTTGTAAAGGTGTCCACTACACCCTCGCTAGAAAAAAAGAAACTGGCAAAAATGAAGATAGAAAAAGGTCTGGTAGGCCCAAATCCACTACAAGTCAAGAGGATAACTTCATCAGAGTTCTTTCTAAACGGAATCGTCGCTTAACTGCACCACAAATTACCGCATCTCTGAATGAAACGCGAGGAACACCCGTGTCAATAACAACAGTTAAAAGACGACTACTGTCTGCGGGGCTAAGAGGTTGTGTTGCAGTTAAAAAACCAAAACTAACAATTCGGCATAAGAAAAACAGACTAGAATGGGCAAAGGAACATAAAAACTGGACAATAAACCAATGGAAAAAAGTTCTTTGGAGTGACGAATCGAAGTTTCAGATTTTCGGGTCCAATAGACGTGTTTTTGTGCGCCGATCTAAAGGAGAGAGAGCTTCAGAAGCTTGTACAGTGCCTACTATCAAACATGGTGGTGGTAATGTCATGGTTTGGGGTTGTTTCGGCAACAATAAACTCGGAAGTCTTGTGAGGATAACCGAAAAACTAAACAAAGAACGCTATTTGAAAATTCTTAAGGATTTCGCCATACCCAGTGGACTGAATCTTATTGGTCCTGGGTTCGTTTTTCAGCAAGATAACGACCCGAAACATTCGTCCAAACTGTGCCAGAACTTTTTAAGGAAGAAAAAAGATGTGAAAATCATGCAGTGGCCGTCTCAATCACCTGACCTTTCTCCCATTGAACTTGTTTGGGATGAACTAGATAGAAGGGTGAAAAATCAATCTCCTACGAGCTCAGAACATTTGTGGCAACTATTACAGAGCGAATGGAAGAAGTTAGATGAACAGTATTTTATGAAATTAATTAGTAGGATGCCTAGAATATGCGAGAAGGTAATTAAAGAGAGGGGTGGACACTTCGATGAAGCTAAAATTTAATTTAATTTTTATATTACTTATTTAATTTCATTGTTGTAGAAGTGTCTTTTGTCTATTTTTTTAATTCTGTATCAATAAAAAAAATTTAAGATGGCTTACTTTTATTTTATTTGATTTTATCTTGTTGCTTCCAAACTTTTGGACGGTAGTGTATATATTAATTCAAACAACTCAAATTTTAATTATATGTAATTAAAAAGTCAAGTTTTTATTTACCTAGTATTTTACATGCAAATTAAAAGCATAACCAATGAACAAACTGTTTGTTTGTAGAGCTTTTAGCCTTAACTACGTAACCAGTATGAATGATACAAAAGAAAATATTTTTCATTCTAACAAAAGTACTTTTCCGACCCGAAGGGATAGCTGCTATTTATTGATAAAATCTACATATATATTATATTCTCTTAATTAATCTAGAACAACAATAATTATTTTTAAATAACATGAAACAATCAAGTTATATTTATTATTTATTTAAGGTACTTTTTTATATCAGTAAATATTTTAAAGTACTTGGTTTCTTTAACATTTCAGTGTGAGTTGGGTAGTGTACAGAGCGCTGAAAGTGAGCGATTGTCACAACCGCTCGGTGGCGGTGAGAGCGCCCTTCGTGTCTGCGCCGCATTGTTGGGCGCAGGACCGCAGGCCTCTCCTATGCATCCACATCATTTACCTGGTAAGTTAAAAAACGCACATGTGGATATTGTCGCTATTTTTTATGTTATATGTGTATAGGGGTCAAACGGGCAGCCGGGTCACTTTTTGTTAACTATTGCCGCCAAATGACACCCGCAGCTCGAGAGTCTAAGTGCGTTGCGGGGCTTAGGGGTTGCCGGTCTGAGGGTTTGGGGAGGTTGGACCTCACTTATTCGGCTAAACACTACTATTGTTGACTTTTTTATTTTTATTTTTTATATTTGAAGGCAACTCCCGCATTAGGAATTATTCGCGTATCGCGGGGGGCTTTACAAACATTCAACACACAACGACACAAAGAATCAAGACTCGGGACAACTATTTGTGGATCACACAAAATTTTGTCCCGTGTGGGAATCGAACCCACGACTTCCGGTTCAGCTTTTGAGGTCATTAACCACTAGACCAACCAAAGGCCCTTCAAACCGGCCCATCAAAATATTTAAACCAAATACCTTAACTGTGACGGTAGTTGAGTCATATTCATATTAAGTTATCCTTAATAATAAGGAGGAACACACTCACGCAGTGTGTTCTATAATCAATTGCATACCATACCAACTTACGTGTTATTTTAAAGACATAAATTAATATATAATTTAAAGACATAACAAAATAAATAATAAATAATAACAACATTTTAGGAATAGGCTTTACTCCACGGCGGGTTTTCTCGTAGGCCATACATGTGATACAGAAAGGTGTAGTCAAATTTTCGAAATATACACATATTTACCTATTTTGAAATAAATAATTTCTATTCATGTTAAGTTGGCTGTCTGTTTATAAACTGTTCCTAATTTTACCTTTTTCTGTGGAAATGCATAGTTATATAGGAGTTAAACTCAAAGAAAAAACCATGTAGAATATTAAATAATATTAAATTTTCTTTAAAATGAGGTCTAGGCACGGAGGGAAATCTAACTTGAAATAATAATGTAAACCTTATATTTTTTATCTTTAAGAAAAAAAATTAACTACTATATATAGCATACATTTTATTTTTCAAAATCAAAATCAATCAAATCTATATACATATATAAAGAAAATTTACAATATAATATATAATAATAGGAAAACGATGCACTCCACATAAAATACATATGTGTAATGCTATACGTGGGTCACACTGAAAGTATTTAAAAATAAAAAGAAAAACGGAATGATATAGAAGCCTGTTAATATTTTTATTACTATTCGAAGTAGTTTCCGTCTCATGCAATCGAACCATTGTCTGAAGCAGTAAACCCACTCTTCTATAGGGATCTCTTCTACGCCTTTTTCAAATGCGGCGACGGCATCTTCAAGGTTAATAAAATGAATTCCTCTTTTTTTTTACTTAAGTTTATCTTCTATTTTTCCAAATAAATAAAAGTTACAAGATGCCAGATAGGGACTGTAAGGAGGATGACTCACTAACTCCACACCTTCGATAGGCAAATATTCGATAGTCCGTCGGGCAGAGTTAACTGGAGCGTTGTCGTGGTGGAGAAGGATCCTGCTTCTTGGGCGCTGCTGTCTAACATTTTCCAAGACAACTGGTAAACAATGACGGACATGCCAATTGCAGTAACAGTCCTTTTATCTTCTAGTATGATTGTTGCGAAATGACCCGTCCGTCCAAAGATGGATCCATTTCCCTTAAATTCTACTCTTCTTTACTTTTCTCGGCAAATCTTCGAATGGAAACATCATTTTGCGCAGATTGTCTTTTGGTTTCGGGTTATAACAATATATAGCGGCACCAATCCAAGCGACGGTGTTTTTGATCTTCCGCAAATGTTCATGTAAGACTTTTTGTACTTGACTCATACCAATACCTTAAGCTGCTCGAATCTGTTGATATGTCACCCTTCTGTCAGCTTCTTTCATAAGTCGCAAAGCACTCACGTTATCTTCTTCTTTATATTCTATCAGTGAGTTTGCTTTGACCACGTTTAAATCAGTTGTAAACAGTGACGCGAGATTGGGCATCGTATTGTAATGCCAATCGAAATCTATCGTAATCGAAATTTTCAGTGGTAGAGCCATGCTTTGGCACGAATGGGCCGGCTCGACCGGTGCGATACCACGACCTCACAGAAAACCGGTTGTGAAGTAACGCTTGCGTTGCATTTCCCCGAATTGAGTGAGGTTTCCGGAGGCCCAATTCCCCCGCCCCCCTTTTCTCTCCCCTCATCTCCTTTCTCCTTTTTCTATCTCCTCATCCCTCCTCTCTTCTTTCCGCTCCCTGCATCTCCTATCCCTCATCACCCTCAAAGGCGGGCAGCGCACTTGCGACTCTTGAGTTGCAAGTCTCCATGGACGGCGGTGTCACTTACCATCAGGTGACCCGTCTGTTCGTCTGTCCCCCTATAGTATAAAAAAAAAAAAAAAAAACTTTTTTGTTCAGTAAGACCACTACGAAAGTCGTAATAAATCGTTAAGCCAAATTTTTTTTCTAGTATTTTTTTCTATCATTTTGATGCACGATATACACTTTGTAAATTGACGCCTATTTGTAAAAACAGATGAAAAAAAATTCATTATACATCTACAGATTCCTAATTCGTAATTAAAATACATTTTTCGTCTGCGGCTTTTCTTAATGGCTTATTCTAAAAAAAAAACAGTGTGACCCACGTATGTAATATTAAAAGTTTTTTTCTTTCTTGACCGGCTTCGATTCTCGCTCCGAGCTAAATATGGTATATGTGTTATGGTATATGTTATGGTATATGTTAGTTGCCTAGGAAATCTATTGCATAATATATCTGAGTTATATTATATTTTGATCTCCTTGCAGCCGAAATAGACGTGTATGGACTGCGAAAACAACAAATGGAATTACTAACTCTTTGTGCTGTCCGTGGGTTGCTGACCACTCGGACGCGGTTAAGGAAAGTTCTGATGCAACCACCAGATAATGCAGGTAACGCTGTGTGTAGTGAAGTTGTCGTGTTACTACATTAATTGATTATCGTTTTGTACCCATTTTTGGAGGGGTCTCCCTCTTCAATACACACATACACTTAAATAAAAACACTTAACTTTCTTAACAAAAAAAAAAAAGAAAATTCAACTCGAAAATTTTCTAGAAAATACGGTTTAAAATATCTTTGCCGCAACTTCCTAGAATTGGTATATTCTTGATATGTAGAAGTGTAATGTGTGAAATGAGAGAGTACATATATATATATATGTATATACTAATGATTCTGTTAGAGATACAACAAATTGTACCACATTAAGCTGTGGTGACCCTACTGCTTAGCGTACTACCAATGTATGGTAAAGGTACTGGATACTTCGGTCGCCATATATCATATTCCGTTAGAAATCTGCGACATAACAATACAGAATTAATTTAGTTATATCCAATCTGTTGTAGGTGCTATAGACAGACGAACTAGGTTAGGCACTGAAGGCACATTGCTTCGACGACTACTAGCTCTAGCTACTCGGCCCAGTCCGCTGGCCGCTTCACACACACCACGGGAGCTCGAGGCAGCCGCGCTGACTATAGTTCAACAGTTAGCTGCACACGTTAACGGTAAAAAGAATTAAGCGTTGTTCAAAATTTGATATCACTCTTCTTTATCTATTAAAGATCGACAGATGAACAGACGGGTCACCTGATGGTAAGTGACAACCTGCGTCCATAGACATCTGCAACTCGAGAGTCATAAGTGCTCTACCCGCCTTTGTGTTTGATGAAGGATGAGGGGAAAGAGAGGGGGATAAGAAGGTACTAAAAGAGGGGGGGGGTTCAGGGGAAAGGAAAAAGGAGGAGTTGGGCCTCCGGAAGCCTCACTAATTTCGGGGAAATGCAATGCAAAGTCACAACTGGTTCTCCAACTTAAGTACAGTTATAAAAATTCAGTCGCTTAAAGACATATGAGATGACTTTTTGTTTACTTTGCACTTTATGTGATTAAAAAGATTTGTATAAAACACTATGAGAGTAACATATAATAACTACTACAGTGTTTTTTTGTTAATCCAAAAGTCACTAGTTGCACTAGTAACTTTTCTATTTATATTTATGTGATTTAATTAAAAATTAAACCGATTTAAACCACACGATAATCTATCACAAAAAGTCTTACCGGAATATTATTTTTGTACAATATTACAGATTTTTGTATTTATTAAATAAAATAATATGATATTTATTTATACTACAGTACTAAACAAACTACTGCTACTTCAAATACTTTCAACACCAAAAGTGCTACTGGCTCGTTCTGTTCTCATAAATCTAGAACTACAGAATGTTATATTTTGCTTTCTTCTCTGCTTAAACCTTAATTTATAAAATTAATCTATATAGTGGCACGAATTTTAATTGTAAATTTTGAGTGTTTTATTTATAAAATTTACAGGGGATGACAGAGACCATGAATCGCCACCAGAAATGCCAATCATAGACAAAAGCAATGTTATGCAGTTATCTATGGGTCCATCTACTAGCACAGCATCTGCGTCCCTACGTAAGTATAATAAAAAATAAATGAATATCTAAATATTCCTTGTTGCGTATTTTATTAAAATCTTTTGCGTTTGCCTTGTAGCGAGAAAAGATCTTAATACATGGGCAAATTCTTCACAAGTTCAACAAGTTATAGAAATGGGTTTTTCAAGACATGCTGTGTATGCTGCTATTCAAGCTCTAGGTAAAGCAGTTGCACTACTTTTTTGTTTTTAAATATATTAAACTCAATCCGTATAAAGAGCAACAGTGATGTTCGGTATAACTAAGTACTAACATTTCTGCGAACTGTAAGGCCTCACTTGTCTGTCGAAGAGCAAGTAGCTTATATTTACTTCGTCATAGTATAAACAACAAGCAAACAGTAGCCAGTATCTAAAAAGCCTTCAGTGAAAATATAATTATAATATTTTGTTATAGGTGGAACAAGCTTACCGTCAGTAGAATCACTGGTAGCGTATTTACTAGAACTACCTCAACATGGCATGGACGATTCTGTATTTGAAATGAGACCGCTTATTTCGAAAACAGAAAAGAAACAAACTCCGTACAGATGGCGCAGCTGCTTTGCATCTGAAGAGGAGTATGGACAATACTTATCTGACGTCATAACTCCAGGAATGACTGTACGCTGTTGTAAGGCAATTGAACCTGTAAGTGACGCGTACCTCTACAATCTTTCTATGATTTTCTTAGTGATTTCATTAGTACTAGTTTCGATTCTTCTCATTTATTTTTCAGGTTGCATTAGGCGACGTTGGACAAGTACAAAAAGTTGAACGCGATATAAAACAAAATGTTTTTCTGCATGTAAGATTTTTATTTTATTATGTTGGTAACCCTACGTGATCATTAACACACTTACGTTATGTCTTAGTTTTACTTTCCGATGCTACACTTGTCTTTTTTACTATCCTACTTAATTTAACTTGTTTTTAAGAAACAAATTTAGTATACATAATAAGACCTACTATTCTAATTGCCAAAAATGAAACCAGAAACCACTTGCATTTTATGCTAAGTATATTCTAGCAGTAGTATACTCAGCAAAATGACGTATTTACTACAATAATATTTCAATATATACATATATATAATAGATAGAATTCTTTTAATACTGTCTTCTGCCGATTAGTTGATCAAGATTATAAAATATATAATGCTTTCCGTTGCGCAGGTGGAATGGAGAGGTCTAGGACGAGTGTTTGGAGTACGAGCAATGCATGCGGAAGTAGTGTCAGGCACTCCTCCGTTTGCTGTGGGCGACCGTGTAAGAGTCCGCGCGGCTGTAACACAACCTCGATACAAATGGGGATGTATCGACCACACCAGCGTCGGCACTGTTACGTGTATGTATCATACATAGCGATGCTTTAAACCCACTTTATACATATCTACATCATCCAAAGGTAGACTGCCAGAGAATGCAAAATGCTAACTACAATTAATTTAAACAGAAAAATAAATTTGATCATGTCTTCTGTCGGCATTATGACATGTTTTTGGTTGAAAGGGCATAATTATTTACAGGTATAATAATGTACATATGTGATAATCATCTTCAGTAAAATACAGTTTATATTTTCATGGATTAACAGGGGTCAACGTTAAAAGTTACAAGAAAACACAACATAAATAATCCATCAGTAAAAGTAAACACACAAACAGCGATAAGTGACAGCCGGTGAAAGAGAAAAAAAAATGTTGCCATTTTGAAAAAATCATAATACACATTTTGATTCGGGACTTACTATAAATGAAGTACTTAAGAAAAATAAAATACAACAAGTTTACCATAAAAAATTTAAATCTATAAATTTTATATAAACCTTTATTATCACCATTATATTACAAACAATTTCAGTGTTCAATCATTTATAAAGTACCGACTAATTACCGTACTATTCTTAGGACTGGCACTAAATACCGTTTCGAACTATCGAGTTGACCAAAATCAAAACCAAGACTTTAAAATATTTTTGCTAAGATATACAGAGTTAACAAAAAACGTCAATAAATTGGAAACAGGCCATATATTGTTTTTAAATATCATTAACTTTGTAGCCGCTGCTAGGTTTGCTTTTTCACTACTCCTCCTCAAATGATAATGGGCCCCCTATTTGTGGTAACACCAAATAAACGAAATATGTTTTTCAAAAAGCAACAAGTAACATTAATAAACACTGGAAAACATATGTACATACATAAGTATACAAAAATATTTACGTAAATAAATATAATTTCCAGCAATATCAAGCAATGGTCGTGATTTGACAGTGGATTTCCCTCAACAGCCGGGCTGGACAGGACAAGTCAGTGAAATGGAACTAGTAACTGATCAGTGTAAGTATTTTTATCTCCCTCTAGGTTAGCGATTGTGACGAGATTCCGCTATTTAATTCGGGTTTTAACTTATCGTTCAGTTACTTCGAACTTATATTTTAAATTGAATATCTTTATTGACAATTGTTTGTGCCACAGTTATTTTAAAATACTGTAAAATAAATATATGAAATACTGTTTCGCTTTTTTCGTACGAATACTACGTGGACGGCCCAGAGCTTTTTCTGTGACTTACAGAGGAGGTTTTATTGTACCTATCAATAGCCCGGTACACACACATTCGACTAGTAACAAGCCGGTGGTGAGTTAAAAAAAATGCATTGGCTCTATACCTACTTTGTGTAATGCTATAACAGCAATTTGGTTCTCTTTATCAACCCTCACCATTTAAATATCACAAAAATGTTTATTGGCGCGAGAATGAGAAAACACAATGAATAATTCATATAAGAAATATGAATGATAGATTCCAAATTCAAATATAAAATTACGTTTCTTTTTTAATTGTACTTAACAGTATTTATTTTTATAATTACGTATTTATGTATTTCTGTTTGTTATGTACTTATATGATGCTCTTGCGCTGTTAGTAAGAAATTTTATTTATCAAAAAAGTTACTTAACGTGCATCACACTGCCTAAAATTAAAGATTTTTATGAGTCCCATGGTCACCTGTAAGGAATTGCCATAGACCGATAATTGCATAAACCGCTTTTGTTACTTATTTAACTCTACCATTTTATTGCTAAACAGCTATATTTATTCTTATTATCACATTTCATACTTTTTATTTATTATATGTCAGATTTGAAACTTTAATACTTACATAAAAATTAGGTGTAGGCTACCTACTACACATTTTATATACATTCACTATATTTCACTACACTATTATATTATAAACTTAAAATTAACTTAATTCTAAATCTTAAAACTATTTATATATTTACACTTACATATATCTATACACAATATTATTCTAATCAACTTACTACCTATATTTACATTTCTCATATAAAATAGTCAATATTAAATAATACTCAAAATACCGATGTCGATTGTCGACAGCTGGGGTGCACTATGTCTTCTATACACATTAGTTAACTGAACGCGCAACGCACGACCTCAGGGCGTGCGCGCGCGCCAGTCGTAACTTGTTATTGACGCCGGACGCACGCTTGCTTACCTAAGTTTTATATACTTGCGCTAGTGCTTATATACCGCCTATATACTTTATGTTTTTTTGTGTACTATCCTCTGACTATCTATCTTTCTGCCTTAAACTGTTATTGTGCTGTGCTTGTGCTTATATAATTCCTTTTCTGCACCTTCTATTGTTTACATGTGAGTGTTGGACTATAATACAGATTAACCGTGAGTTGAACCTTTTATTTTACCTGTAACACACGAGTCAAGTAGTGGTTACTACCACTACCACATTGGTGACCCCGTATTTGAACCACGGAGAAGGAATTCCAAGACGCACTTGGACTTACAATGCCCTTGACGACAGAAAGGTCGAACACTAGTGATGAGGGCGAGTCGATAAAAAATATCGATGTTTTCAAAGTTGGCACACGTTTACCACCATTTTGGCCGGAAGAGCCTGAAGTTTGGTTTGGACAGGTGGAGGGTCAATTCGCCATATCTGGCATCACCAGTGACTCCACAAAGTTCCACTATATTATAAGTCAGCTGGATACCCAATTTGCAAAGGAAGTGAAAGACCTCATTATTAGTCCACCAGCCACAGATAAATATGCAAAATTGAAAGGCGAGCTGATTAAGCGTTTGACAGCGTCAAAGGAGAAGAAGCTGAAACAGCTGTTGATGCACGAGGAGCTTGGAGATCGAAAGCCCTCTCAATTTCTCCGCCATCTCAAAAGTCTCGCTGGCGTCAACGTTCCCGACGATTTTCTACGGACGATCTGGACAAGCCGCCTCTCCCACGGAATCCAGACGGTGCTCGCAGGTCAACCGGCGACATCCTCCACCGATGATCTGGCGGACTTGGCCGATCGTATTCAGGAGTTGGCCGTACCTTCACCATCTGTAGCCTCTACGAGTATGGCCACACCAGGTTCATCACTGGACATTCTGGCTAGAGAAGTCGCCGAGCTTCGGAAGCAGTTCCAGGAGCTTGCTGCGGACAGGAGCAGACCCCGTGCGCGATCTACTAGATCAACTCATAGCAGATCAGTCTCCAGGTCGAAGCGTTCGCAGTCGAATTATAGGAAGTTCCCGCTTTGCTGGTACCATTACAAATTCGCAGAGAAAGCCAGCAAATGCGTCACCCCCTGCGATTACAAATCGGGAAACGCCATGGGCGGTCGATAATGGCGACTGCTGACTGCCCTTCAACTCCTACTGGTCGCCTGTTTGTCACAGACCGAGCTTCGAAGACACAGTTCCTCATCGATACCGGAAGCGATCTCTGCGTCTTCCCCCGATCTCTTCTTCGTGATCGACGTGCTAGGACGGACTACAACTTGTGTGCTGCGAATGGTTCCACAATATCTACATACGGTTATATACACTTAAATTTAGATTTTGGCTTACGTAGAGTATTTAATTGGCGTTTTGTTGTAGCTGAAGTAACTAAGCCCATCATAGGCGTAGATTTTTTAAATTACTACTACCTTATTGTAGATTGCCGTAACAAACGCTTGTTAGACAGTACTACCTCTGTATCTTCTGTAGCCAAAGTAGTAACATGTAGTAGTATAGCCTCTGTAAAAGTCTTGACTGGTGATTCTCGGTATCACAAAATTCTCGAAGAATTTCCCGAGATTACCCGTCCTACAGGAACACATCGCAACATCACTCACCACACAGTCCACCATATACGCACCACTCCAGGCCCTCCAGTTTCTTGTACACCACGTCGGTTAGCTCCCGACAAATTAAAGATTGCTCAACAGGAGTTCCAGGCTATGCTCGCCAACGGTACAGCTCGGCCTTCGCAGAGTCCCTGGGCATCACCTCTCCACCTAGCCCCGAAAAAGGACAACGGCTGGCGTCCTTGCGGTGACTACCGCATGCTGAACGCTCGCACTATTCCTGACAGTTATCCGATTAGGCACATACATGACTTCGCCCATAATCTTGTTGGTTGCAAAGTCTTCAGCACCCTTGATTTACTTAAGGCTTATAATCAGATAGCTGTCAGTGAGGACGACATTCCGAAGACCGCGATAACAACACCATTTGGTTTGTATGAATTTCCATATATGACATTCGGACTTCGGAATGCAGGCCAAACCTTCCAAAGGTTTATGGATGAAGTTACCAGGGGCCTTGATTTTACCTATTGTTACTTAGATGACATTTTGGTGTTCTCGAGGGATGAGGGGGCCCATGAGGAGCATCTCCGTCAAATTTTCACCAAGCTGAAAGACTATGGTATGCTGGTCAACACGGAGAAATGCGTTTTCGGTATGCCAGAAGTTACTTTTTTAGGCTACTCTGTAACCGAAAAAGGCTCTAAGCCTTTAGACTCCAAGGTGCAGGTTATTAGAGACTTCCCGACACCAACAACTGTGCGCCAGCTCAAGGCATTCTTAGGCATGCTCAATTTCTACAGGAGGTTCCTACCTCGAGCTGCAGAACTTCAAGCACCTTTACATGCTTTATTAACAGGTTCGGTGAAAGGTTCCCAGCCCGTTAATTTGATGGGAGATGCCCTGACAGCCTTTATCGCCTGTAAAGATAGCCTTGCCAATGCTACCCTATTAGCACACCCTGACTGTACCGCCAAACTTGCCTTGGTGACAGATGCCTCCGATAAGGCAATCGGTGCAGTCCTCCAACAACACCAGGACAATTCTTGGCAACCGCTTGCCTTCTTTTCGCGGAAGCTCAGCCCTTCGCAGGTAAAATATTCGCCATATGATAGGGAACTACTTGCCATATACGAAGGCATAAAATATTTTAGGCATATGCTCGAGGCCCGGCACTTTGTCGTCTATACTGACCATAAACCGATCAGTTTTGCATTCCATGAGAGGAAGAAAAACTGTTCGCCAAGGCAGTATAGACACCTTGACTTTATCTCCCAGTTCACAACTGATATCCGGCACATATCTGGCAAGGATAACATAGTTGCCGATACGTTGTCACGTATCGAAGAACTGGGAGCCCCGGTCAGCCTCGAGCAGCTAGCCAAAGGTCAAACTACTGACCCAGAACTTCAACACCTTATTGAGAACGGCTCATCACTGCGTTTGGAGAAGCTAAGTGTTCCTGGAAGTCGTATACCCCTGTACTGCGACGTCAGTACACCGACATCCAGGCCCTATGTTCCCAAATTCTTTCGCAGACAGGTGTTTGAAAGCCTGCACTCATTAAGTCACCCTGGACCTAGTGCATCTACCAAACTTACAGCAGAGCGGTTTGTCTGGCCAGGGATACGCAAGAACTGCAGGGAATGGGCGCGTTCTTGTTTGGCTTGTCAAAAAGCCAAGGTTAACCGCCATGTCACTGCACCGCTAGGTACATTCACCCTTCCCCGTACCCGGTTCAAACAGATCCACATAGATCTCATTGGACCTCTGCCGGTTTCGCAAGGCTATCGGTATTGTCTGACGGCAGTAGATCGATTTACTCGATGGCCGGAAGCAATACCGATAGAAGATATAACCGCAGAAACGGTAGCTAAGGCACTAGTGTCAACGTGGATCGCTCGTTTTGGCTGTCCCACGGACATTACAACTGACCGTGGCCGCCAATTTGAGTCAGCTCTGTTCGCATGCCTGGCTAAAACAGCTGGTTTCGAGCACAAGCGGACCACTGCCTATCATCCGGCGTGTAATGGCATGGTGGAACGTTTCCACCGCCAACTCAAGGCCGCTATAGTCTGCCACGGAAATGACAGATGGACAGAGTCACTGCCATGGGTCCTATTAGGCATAAGAACCGCCTTCAAGGAGGATCTCCAAACCTCATCCGCTGAACTCGTATATGGAGAGCCTTTACGCTTACCAGGGGAGTTCTTCGATGAACCTACTGAAGGGGGCACTACTGACTTGTCAGATTTTTCTGCCCGCCTGAGAAGTATTGCTGCGAAGTTACGACCTATACCAGCTGCGCGACATTGCAAGCCTAAGGTCTTCGTATATAAAGAACTTGCAACCAGTGATCACGTGTTCCTCCGTGAAGACGCATCTCGTGGTTCGCTACAACCAGCATACTCAGGACCATACAAGGTATTAGCCCGGGATGATAAAAATTTTAAAATATTCCAAAGGGGCAAAGAGGTCACAGTATCGATAGACCGAGTCAAGCCGGCCTTCATACTGTCTGACCAAACTGAAACCGACAATGAACCCTTACCAGATACTCAGAAAGAGTATACAACACGTTCTAGACGGCGAGTTAAATTCCCAGATTTTTATCGCCCGTGACGGTCTCTGGAGGGGGGTGGTGTAGGCTACCTACTACACATTTTATATACATTCACTATATTTCACTACACTATTATATTATAAACTTAAAATTAACTTAATTCTAAATCTTAAAACTATTTATATATTTACACTTACATATATCTATACACAATATTATTCTAATCAACTTACTACCTATATTTACATTTCTCATATAAAATAGTCAATATTAAATAATACTCAAAATACCGATGTCGATTGTCGACAGCTGGGGTGCACTATGTCTTCTATACACATTAGTTAACTGAACGCGCAACGCACGACCTCAGGGCGTGCGCGCGCGCCAGTCGTAACTTGTTATTGACGCCGGACGCACGCTTGCTTACCTAAGTTTTATATACTTGCGCTAGTGCTTATATACCGCCTATATACTTTATGTTTTTTTGTGTACTATCCTCTGACTATCTATCTTTCTGCCTTAAACTGTTATTGTGCTGTGCTTGTGCTTATATAATTCCTTTTCTGCACCTTCTATTGTTTACATGTGAGTGTTGGACTATAATACAGATTAACCGTGAGTTGAACCTTTTATTTTACCTGTAACACACGAGTCAAGTAGTGGTTACTACCACTACCACAGTCAGTACAATGTGGATGGACCTCTTTTGTCTAGCGGAATGGAGTGAAAGTGCCGGTGGCACAGCGGTCGGGTGGCGTGGAGCAGTACGTGCAGTTCGTGTTTCGTCTTGTCGACCTGGTGCAGGTGCCAGGCGCCTGCTTGACTCACAGCCCCACACTTACTGGCAAAGTTCTAGTGGGAATGGGCAGGTATGTTTTTCAATTACTACACTAATTAGCGAATTAGTTGAGATAGTTGAATAATTTATTTTATTTGACTATATACAGTTATAAGTAAAATATCTACGATGCTACATTTCAATAATATATAATTCTTAATTTTACATATTTTTCCATTCAATAGAGATAGCAAAATAATATAATATTTTTAATATTAATATTAAAATAATATAATAATTAAAAATGCTTATTTAAGATAATTTTAGGAATCACAAAACATGGTGTCCCTTTAAGTAAATAATGTCTGAAAAACAATAGGGTACTTTCGTCGGATGAAGATTATTGTTTTCTCTACAGCCAGTTAAAATATTTTTTTAAAATACTCAGCGAATTCCCGTCCGCACTTATTTTAAGTTTTAGAATAACCAAATATGTACAAAATATACACTAAATGTTTTGACATCACTATCGCTTGACTATTAAATTTGCTGTTTTGTCGTTGAGTAAATATGTACTGACTTTTAAATTGCAAAACTTGCTCAGTTTGTATATGAGATTGATAAATTCGTATATAAACAGCATTGGATCCGCGTCGAGATGCGTAACGGAGTACGCGTGCGACGTTTGGGTTTGGGCGTGAGTGGTGGAGCGTACGGTCCCGCTGCGCTATCGGTCCGCGCTGGCAGCACTTTCGACGACGCCGCGCTGATGCCGCTCGCCGCCGTACCCTGCGCCCCGCCCCCCGCCCCTCGGGAACGCCCACCACCACACTTACAGCAGATACAATTGCTCGCCGATTGCAAACAGGTAAAAATGTTAAATACTTCTTCGTTAGCTTATCCAAGTGGTTTTCAGAGAATGAAGCCATCCCATCGAAGAGATATGTATCCGTGGGTATCGTAATAGGCGACAAAGAGATCGGATTGTTATATATCAGACAGTATATATACAGCCACACAGTGCCTGGAAGACGGCAATAAGCTTGCCCTTTATTACATAAGTTAGAGTATTTTATAGTTGGAAATGGGTGTTCGAGATGTCTCTGTCTACCCCTTTAGGGATATAAGCGTGTGTGTATGTACGTTCTTCTTCCTTCTTCCATTCGATGGCATATATCATGCGCTTCACCCCCGCACTTGCAACAGATTGTAGATTGTAAACACGACTTATCTTTCATGATAAGGGTATCTGCACAAATATTCGTATATTACCATATAAGTATACCACATAAGTACACATAAGTATCGGACATATAGTGCCTATTACGTTAGTAGGACCAAATAGGGGGACAGACGAACATACGGGTCACTCGATGGCAATTGACACCGCCGTCCATGGACACCCGCAACTCAAGAGTCGCAAGTGCGCTGCCCGCCTTTGAGGGTGATGAGGGATGGGGGATGCAGGGAGCGGAAAGAAGAGAGGAGGGATGAGGAAACGGAAAAAAGGAGAAGAGGGGAGAGAAAAGGGGGGAGGGGTAATTGGGCCTCCGGAAACCTCACACAATTCGGGGAAATGCAACGCAAGCGTTACTTCACAACCGGTTTTCTGTGAGGCCGTGGTATCGCACCGGTCGAGCCGGCCCATTCGTGCCTAAGCATGGCTCTACCACTGAAAATCTATCACTGAAGATATATCATTTGAAATCCATTCTTGGGTCCTCTACCTAGGCTACCGTTTATATATTTTTTTATTTAATCAGCCATGGAGAACATAAAACTACGTTTAGATTGCGTATACTGATCAATTGCATTTTTAAGTTGTTAATTTTATCATCGACTTTTAACAGTAAACAATAATTTAATGATTACATAATTAATTAATCATGGCTATATCTTGTTACAGTATTACCCCTGCATAGAAATCGGTATTAAACAAAACCGAAATGTGAATGCGGATTGCCGCGTGCATGGTTTGTACATTACTGGCTTTAGACCAAATCCACTCTACACGGATATTTTACAGGTAACCTAATATTTTGTAATTATGCTAATAATTAAAATAAATTAAACTCAAATTTACAACCAATCATTTCAACGTTTTTTCAGAGTATGAACTTTGTAGCTGAAGACTGGATGGAAAAAGATAATTTGTCAGGGGCTGTATCTGCTGACAATAATCCCCCAGCATTGTCGAGTGACTCACCTAAGGTGGGTACTACTCAAGTAAACGACATCTAAAAGTTTCACATAACGGTTGTAACAATTCCTTATCCATGCATTGTTTTAGTTAAACTATTGTTGTAGGGATTAACAGAGAAAAAAAAACTTTTAAACTCGTAGATACATTTAAATCTTGAACTAAAACACCATAACAAATCGTTGTCACCCCCTCTTGCTAACCATTTAGCTTAACAAACTATTTATGTATCTATTTATTAAACACAAAACTGTTAAATTATTTTGTAGGTATACGTTTGGGGTCTAAACGACAAAGACCAACTAGGTGGAGTAAAGGGATCCAAGGTAAAAGTACCAGTGTTCTCGCCGAGTCTTAGCGCTCTACGCCCCGTTCATATTGCTGGCGGTTCTAAGACGCTGTTCATTGTGTCTCATGATGGAAAGGTAAAAATTGTAATCAGAATTGAAGCTGGTCATATATCATGAATGTTATTATTAAATTGTTAGATCGCTACAATTATATTTTTTATTCTAGTTGTATGCTTGTGGAGAAGGTACAAACGGACGTCTCGGTCTAGGACATAGTAATAACGTGTCAAGTCCACGCGCCAACCCTTACTTGGCACACGTGCTGGTGCGACGCGTGGCCGTGCATTCCGGAGGCAAGCACGCACTAGCTCTTACTGCTGACGGCAAGGTACTTTAGATTGTATTGTCTGTAAAAAATAGTATTCCTAGTATTTACGAGTATAACGAGTAATTCCAACCACGATTCCAAGGCCAACAGGCGATTTCTAGTATAGAAAGAATTTGTGGGCTAATGCATCTTGCTAAGCAGTCAAGATCATAGACCAAAAGGCCAGTCTGTTTACTAGACCAGAATTGGTCTGACTAACTTCGCCGTTTGTTGATTCCCATCCAGGACAAATAAGTGTGTTATAAGCATTATCATTTGTTATTTCTAGATGTAATTTATCTCTGTATTTAGAAATTCCCAAAAGTGCCCGAATGATCGCTGTAGGCTTGCCCTCTATTACGTGAATGGGACTAAATTGTAATTAGCAAAATGTGTTTGTAAATGATGCCTGTCGCTTCTTCTTCTGCGATACAGGCGTGAGTGTATATATATATGTGTGTATTTAAAATTACATATGTTTGTTTATCAGCAGTCTGGTTACCGTATTACAAGCTTTGATTAGTTCGGATCATGCGGCCGTAAGGGAGATTTCTAAAGTAAAATCTTCTAACTTGTCATTATACTGTCACCTTCATTAGTATACAATAATATTAGAGTGATAAATATGCCCTTTTTTCTACAGGTTTATTCATGGGGTGAAGGCGAAGACGGTAAATTAGGTCAGGGGAACCGCATCACTTTAGAAGTTCCGCGTCTGATAGAGTCGCTATCGGGCGAGCGCGTAGTCAGTATTGCGTGTGGATCTGCTCACAGTGCGTGCGTGACAGCACGGGGCCATTTGTATACGTGGGGACTGGGCGAGTACGGCAGGCTGGGACATGGCGATGATATGACACAACTACTACCTAAAATGGTAAGTTATTATTTTATAGGGTGAGGACGGCCAAGTGCTAATTGTTCAAACACAGTGCAACACGTTAAAAATCCTCGTCTGATAGAGAAGGTGAGCGCGTCGTCAGAATTGCTTGTGGTTCTGCAAGGCGCAGTGTGACGGCACGAGACCATTTGAGAGTTAAGTGGGTGGGTCGCCTACACACAGCTAATATTTATTTGAAAGGTACCATAAAATGATTTTTCATACAACTCGTACCTGGTTAAATCTAACCGTTGTAGGTAAAAATAATATTTCTTAATTACTTAATTATATGAAGGAAATATAGTGCTTACATCTTTCTGTGCTTTTTAGGTAGAAGCTTTGTCCAGCTTCAGAGTAATACAAGTAGCATGTGGGTCGCGCGATGCACAAACATTGGCTCTAACTAGTTGCGGAAAAGTATTTTCTTGGGGAGACGGAGATTTTGGCAAATTGGGTATGTATAACGTATAGATACTCATATTATATTGCTAACCAAGAGTAATAGTTGATTGATGGAATATATGCCTATAACCCACACCTTTCCTTTCCCACCTTATGTAGCACTATTACTCAATTCTTTAAATAAGAATAACTATTTTGTTAACCCATCTACCATTCTGATGATTAGATGTTGCATTTCAAGTAAACGAATGGCATTTTGGGTAATCTAGGTTTTTTCAAATACTTTGATAAATATAGAGTGAACTGACTATATTTCTATTTTACGCGTTTGTTCGTTGCCACTGTAGTTAAAAGTTATTTTCAATAAAATTAGTTTATTATATTTGGTCATCTAAAATATATATAATTTTGTTAGAATTGGTCCACTGATTGTACAAATAATAAACTGTGTTCCATTACCTCATTCCTATAACCCCTTAATGCATGCTCTGTATGTAGCCTATATTTGTGTAGTCGTATACATGTATGAAGCGAACACGCTGTCTTTGCTTCGGTGTCGTTAATAATCACCCCCATGCTATTTGCTTCTATACCATTGTTCTAAGAATAAAGATGCGACTATGAATGTAACACCAGCTTGTTTTGAACCAGGCCGGGGCGGGTCGGACGGTTGCGCGGTACCTATGAACGTAGAGAGACTGAATACACTGGGTGTTGTACAAGTGGAATGTGGAGCACAATTCAGTTTAGCACTTACTAGAGATGGAGAGGTATGTATAATAATTATATTATACCTTCGCTTTTTCTTAATACCCAATATTGACTCTGTAATTTGTAACTTCTGTAACCTTTTAATATTTCAATTTTTAACTATCGATTTCTTGAAATCTTTAGTTTTGTAAATAGACAAGGCTTACTCTAATGGACTATAAATAACCCTCGCCAGTTGCGATACTCTACTAACGATAGTTAGGGAAACTTGGAAGACTATTCATTTACATAATCAAAAAAGTGAATCATAAGTTAAATGTATACTTGTATCCAATAAAAAAAAAATTGATGCGAATGTATATTTATAGGACAAATGAGTATTTAATATTCACAAGACTAATAAATTCAATATCAGGTGTGGACATGGGGCAAAGGTGACTATTTCCGCTTGGGGCATGGTTGTGATGCGCATGTGCGAAGACCAACGCTCGTAGAAGCGTTGCGCGGACGCCGTGTGATACACGTGGCAGTGGGCGCGCTGCATTGTCTCGCAGTCACTAGCGAACATCAGGTATTCCGTCAAAATTTTCTCAAAAAGAGCAAAGAACACTTCTCTTTGAATGAGGGGGTAGGATGTATTATTAAGTTGTCTTTGCTATTTCTACGCCAATGCTTATGGAACTGTGTCCGAGTGCCATCAACCTTGCCATGTGACATTAATTGTGTCACAAATTTTACCGAAAGCAAATTATATATATTATATTTGTTTTGTCTAAAATTAGATATAAATGGCTGTAGTACAATCAATATTGTTCTTTATAATAATGTACTTTGTAGTGTTAATGATTTTTTTTATAATATATGGGGACAGACAAACAGACAATTCACCTGATGGTAAGTGAACCTCACTAATTTCGGGGAAATGCAACAGTGGCTTCACAGCCGGTTTTCTGTAATATATGTATATAATGTTACCTATACTTTTTTTTAATTAAACAGGTATGGGCATGGGGAGACAATGATCACGGACAACAAGGCAACGGAACAACTTGCGTCAATCGCCGACCCGCTGTAGTGGCGGGTGTAGAAGGCGTACAGCGTGCAGCGGCAGGGTCCTCTCACTCGGCGGCTTGGTCGTTACGTCCGGCAGCGCTTCAAGCTGAAACCCATGCTCCACATATAGCCCCGCTACCGTTCCCTTCACTAAAAGACCCATTGGGAGCTCAAAGTCTCGGTGAGTAATATTACTTTTCATACTAATTTATCATGTGCCTATCGACTTGTCGCAAATGGATTCTAGAATTCGGTGCTTTATTGCTAGTTGTTTAAACAAAAAGATCCACTGTCTAAAATAGCTGAAGGACTAAAAACTAAAATCCACTTGCGCCACTCATATTTTACTAACTTAGGTAATAAAACTTACTTCAAGGTTTTTAACTTAATTATTTGACTTTTAACATAAGTGAGACTCTCTAATATAGTCCTTCTATAATGCTTATAATGTAATCTGTATAAGTCTTGAATGAAAAAACAAAATCTCAATATGGGTATATTTTTTATTATCTCTTTCATTTGTTTTTTTTTTCTAATACCCTAGAGTTAATTACGCCATAGTTATTTCAATTTAATTTTTTGATATTTACAGGTTTATATTCTGAAGAATATGTAGTAGAAGAGCATCAAGGACCTCGACCGTCGTTAGCTGTAGCAACTTTAGCCTTGGAGCCCCCTGTTGCTGCACAGCACGCATTGTCACTTATTTTACTGGCCTTGCATATAATGCAGGTGAGAGAAGACGTTTCTGCGAGGAACTTATGTTTCTCTAGATTTGTAAAGCAACTGATTTGTACTTTAATATTCTTTTACACCGTTTGTCATAGCAATACAAGTAAAATAATATTTTTTACCTATTATGATTACTTGGGTTATTAAGTTGAGTGTTTATTACTGATTACATATTGGTCTTTTGGCCTTATTATTTATATATTATTAATAGTGGCCAAGATTTAGCAAAGTTAAAAAAATCGGATGAAAAACGATTTTTGATTATAAACAGGCAAGGAGTTTACTTGTTGAGGCTTTGCGGGCACATGAAGCGTGTTCTACAACCGCCCCTGTCGTGACCACGGTTGACACCGAAGATGAAGATGCAGAGGGCGATGCTCGCACTGGAGGGGGTGAAGCACCCGCAGATAGGGCTACTTTACCGGTCAGTTATACTATAAATCGTCTAGGCACCATGCCCATGTTGACCATAAGATGTGGAAAAAAAATCCTATTAAAAATACATGTACAGTTATAATCATAGTACTAGCATAATGGAGTTTTCTGAGGTCCCTATTAACATTCACTCCAATTTGCCATCAGTCTGTACCTTCATAGAGGGTATGCCTTCTTCGAGAGCGCCCAGCGTAGTGTCTAGAGCTGAGGCTTGAATAAAATATAAAACAGTCGTCTACGTTTTACCACCATTATGTTTTATTGTTTTATCTTTTTAATTTTTTTTTTCTTTACTACTTACATTAAGTACAATAATTTGTTATAATATGTAATAATTGTATGCAGTTCGAGGCTTACAAAAAAGTACAAAAACATATTTTACTAGCTTTTTTTTTCTTTTCAGAGTGGCACCAGTAGCCCTCTAAGTGGATCAATATCATCACGACACTCTGCGGTCATGTCATCGAGCGCTGTCTCCGTAGCTGCCGCGACTATGACTGTACAACAAGCTGAGGCTCCAAAGGTATGATCTGCAATATAAAACTTACAATTAACATGCATACAACATTATTAATTTACACTTGCCCCTGGTGTCTTCCAGACATCGTCCTGTCACTTACTTCTTCCTTTCATCCTTAAACCTTACATAATAAATAAAACTTTTTTCTAGTTTTTCTTAGTTGTTTTAGTTCATTATTAAATTTTGTTCTTTTCAGTTAGTGCTTGATGAATTCACATCTCAACTAGGTGAAGCGGATGCAAGAGCACTAGTAGATTTGTTGAAATTAGCTGCAGCTGGGAGGATACCAGATGCAAATAACGCTGTTAAAATTATAACTGATGTTCTTATGGGTAAGTGCAGCAAACATGTCTATGGATTGTAATTATTCTCTCAAAGGGTTTCAATTCTCAATTTCTCACACAGGGTTATTCAAGACTTAGACTTATACAGTAATTCAAAATAAATTATTATTAAGCTCTTTAAAAATAATACTTAAAAGAATAAGCTTTTATGCAATATACACAGTCGTGTCAAATTTAAACTAAATTGGAAAACGGGAAGAAGTTTGAAATTCAAGACTGAGTGAAATTAAATAACAGCTTGTAAAAAGAACATCATTTTTAAAATGAGTAAATACTAAAAATCTATAAGTAAAGAAAGGGCCCCACTTTATATAGAAAACAGTGATTTGAGAATGGATAAGTTTATATACTATTTTTTTATTTATTTTACTTTTTTTTATTATTAAGAGAATACTAGTAACGTGGGTCTTACATTACTAGTATTCTTGTCGACCCCTCCAGGTAAGCTAAATACTTGTGTTAGGGGTTAATACGACGGCAGTGCATACGGTGGGGTTCGAACCCGCTACCACTTGATCGCAAGTCCAACGCCTTGGCCATTACGCCAGCGCCGTAATTATACTTATTATACCGCCGTATTATACTTACTTATCTATGTATAACTAGTATAGTATATTTATTATACCATACTAGTTATACGTAGCTTGCAATTAATATAGTATAATATAAAATATAATGAATTAGTTACTTGATAAACTTCATATAAATAAACAAGTCGTAAATGCGAATGTCTCAAACCGGTGGTCAAAAAAGTTATAAATGATCTTCTTACTTTTTTTTTTCACCAGCCCTTTGCGCAAGTAAACCAGCAGTAGCGGACATGGTGGTAGAGGTGTGTGTATGTGAACTGGAAGAGGCCGCGGCAGGCGGAGGGAGGCCGCCTCCCCAGCCTGTCACTGTAGACAGCCCACATCCATATGCTGATGATACTGACATATCAGGTATGTATGTCGTTTTTGTTATAGAAAGCCAAAAATAACCCTAATGTTATGATGTCGAACGTTTAACCGACAAAAACAAGTAAAGAAACGGCTGGCTCAGTCAGTGCTAATCTCCTTTCGTGAGACACTCCTTAACCAAAAATAATAATTCTCTATTTTATAATAATTTAAAATATATTATATATTAAGTTAAAATCTTTCTGTGGTAAACGAGTAAGTATACATTTATTACAGGCTCATATACATACTAATAAATTATGTAGACTTTAAATATATTATACTAATATATAACATAACGTAGTATTAGTTTAGTTACAGTTAAATAAAATTTGGAAAAGAGATAGTACTTTAGTTAACTTTTACATAAATGCTTTAATAGGTGTAGTAAAAATCCCGGGTGCTTCTTCGCTCCGTGTGGTATTTGAGCAGGGGTGTTCCA
Organism: Tyria jacobaeae; assembly: GCA_947561695.1. Classification (NCBI taxonomy): domain Eukaryota; kingdom Metazoa; phylum Arthropoda; class Insecta; order Lepidoptera; family Erebidae; genus Tyria; species Tyria jacobaeae. The sequence goes on along the minus strand of OX387208.1, from coordinate 6,859,263 downwards.
CAGAGCGACGTAATGACCCCCTCACGATATCGGACAGCACGGGCCGCGTGCTCGCTACTCGCTCCGGACGCGAACCTACTGATTGGGCGCAGGAAATCGTAGTCAATGGTGAGTACTCCGTGAATACTTAAAGGAGATTCTTCAATGATGACTTATTTGAATGACTAGTAGCACTGACTTAAAATATATGTAACAGAGACAGAGTTAGTGCTAGTATTACTAGAAGTATAATATTATTATATGAATACTAATCTATACTAATATAATAAAGCTGTTTTTGTTTTTGCTTTTAAACGCGCTAATTGATTGGATTCGAAAAGTTATTTTAGCGATCTTTAAGAGTAGAGTAGCAAAACGTAGGTGAAATTGCGGACAACGGTTAGTAATATAGACAAAAATAGTTCAGTATGTTTTTCTTTTTCTATTACTTTTGTTTGAAAAAATGTTTATAATTTTTTGGTGTCAATAGTTTAGTGAAAGCTAATTTTATTTTGTTCAGGTGATGAACTGCGTTGGAGGTTTACAAGCGATGGCTCGGTCACGGGCTGGGGTTGGAGATTCACCGCTCATCCAATTTTGCCGTCTCACTCTCTCACGGTACGTGACACTTGTTATTTATTTAATATCTACAACTAAAGTTATATTTTGAGACAGTCTCTTCAAAATAGCTATGACTATAAAGTTCATATTCTTTGAAAGAAGTGTGTTGTGCCTTTTATATCTTAATATGAAGGTAAAACTTGAAAAATGACTGTCCATAGCATATTAACGCATTCTCTGCTATTTAATGAGCTTTTAGAGAAGAATTAGTGTTGTAACAAAATGCTTTATTACGGGTTGACTTACTTGAGAAATACCTTAATTATTCATCATTTTGTGAAAAACCCTTACAAAAAAAATAATATGGTACCAAACATTCACGATGATATTACAATAGACCTAGATCTCAAATTCGTGCTTAATAATATGTATAAAATATAATCATTAATTTGAATATTATTGTAGGAAATTGGATCTGACAGATACGTCCTGTCGTGTCCGTCTGTAGAGCTTGCGTGGCGGTTGCTCGACGGTCCATTACTCGCCGCTATATCGACCGATCATCAATTGGCACCGCGGCTGGCCCAGGCCTTGGCTATATGCGCCCAGATGCCTACCCTATGTGAGTTGATGAATTTTTTTTAAGGGTTATTTCGAGAAATTTATTTGTAGTAGAAGAAATCATAATGAAATCTTCTCTTTTATCATAATCACAGATATTACTGCAAAAAATAGTACTGGGCTCAAATCCGTTAGTTACAATGTACAACTAATATCATAGTTATGTCGTAGAAAAGTGTGGACATATAGAGTCATTTATCTATCTATATATCATTGCAAACAATTTCATCAGCGTGGCGGGCTCGTGTATGGTGTGTTCGTCGACTCCGTGGCGTAGTATGCGGTGGAAGTGGGTGTGGGGGGGTGGGATCCAACGACCCGAGCACTGGCACCCCGCCTGCGCTGCAGCACCTACCTCAGCTGTTGCACGCGCAGTACGAGCACGAAGAACCCGCGCTACGTACGCCCACGCATCTTATGCACACGCATTATCTTAAGGTAACCCATACCGCATGTAAACTGTTGTAAGGTAGTCCTGCCATAAATATTAATACGAGGAAAAATATTATTTTCCATTGCATAAAACATTTATTACTGTATTGTGTATTAGTTTATACATGAATATAATATTAAAAATATATGAAGCTCGTTTTCTCCATTCGCCTTTCAACGTTGTAGTCAGTTATCAATGGAAACACGCACTCTCTCTCCATGGGAAAACTCTTTACTGCCATTTTTATGTATTGTTTAAGGGACTACAATTTATCATGGCGTTTAGAGCATGCCATATTCTATAAATCTGACAATAAATCAGAATCAAGTGGACTAAATCGGTAAATCTTCAGCTCTGATGAAGTCAGAAACGTTCGTTTGCAACCACGCTTGGCGATCGAGGTTTATGATCCGCTGCTTAGTATTGAAAGCACCATTCCTTGTTATAAGACATGGTGTTTTTAAGAGGATTAACCAAATTCTTAAGAATTGAATTGAGAAAACACAATGAATATTCATATAAGAATGACAGATGTCAAATTCAAATGTAATATTATGTTTTTTATGGCCTACTAGTATTTATGGCCAGCCTAAGTATTGTAACTTGACATCACCGTCGTAATAAATAAATATTAAGTTTTTACATTTGTCTTTATCAATGGAAAATAATGAGCATAAAAGATGTAGATCACAGAGTATAACTCTTGGATTTAGAACTTAGAATTTGACAAATTAGTTGTTTAAAATAAGAATGAACTCTAACACAAAATATATTAGTAGATTTGCATAACTACAACCCAAATTTTTATTATCAATCAGGAACTTGCTTGGCTAGCATGTGGTCTTCGTATGGATTCTCGCGTATGCAACGGTCCGGAAGCTACACGTTGGGCGTGGTTCAAACGTTATTGCCTCTGTATGCGAACAGCGGACGCTCTCATTCGTCGAACAGCTCTGCCTATGGCATTTTTATCTGATGTGAGGAAACGACTAGCAGACTTAGGCGTGTGCAACGGCGATGAAGCGACCAGTGAAGCGCAATACCCTTGGGAAGACAATACTAAGTTCACAAGGCAACACGATGAGCAGTTATTACATTGGGTTAATAAGTAAGTGAGACTACCTTACTTTAAATGGCAAAATTAAATCAAATCTTTGTATTATCATTGATCATGTGTTCGTTAACCTTAATGTAACTTCTGAATTACTTGACTTATTCATTGAACATTGTGGAACTGGATTGGTTATAAGCTATAAGTTAGGGCAGGGGTGCTCAAACGGTCGATCGCGATCGACCAGTCGATCGCGAGTGCTTTTTGAGTAGATCTTGAGAAAAAAAAAAAATTTAATAAGTAGGTAACTAAACTACAAAAATTTATTACGTAATAACACTGCTTGCGGCAAAAGGCGGCTTTATCAAAGGAATGCGCGGTACTTGTCAAAGAAAAGCCGCGTTGTTTCTAGACTAGACTGTACTAGACCATTTCGGGCGGCGCGTTTGACGGGAACATTCGAGACTTTCGTTCACGCCGATATAAATGTTGCGCCTGCAGGAATTGGAGTCATTCTGAATTGTAACTTGAAGGCGATACTACGTCGATACAAAGTTTATTATTAAATAGTGCGAAAAGAGTGCAGTGAAGAAATCTAAAACGTATTATTTAAATAACGATTGGGAGGAAGAATTTTTCTTTTGTATGGTGAAGGATAAGTGCATTTGTGTTATTTGTCGTGCGTCAGTTGCAATACCTAAGCGTGGTAACTTAGAGAAGCATCATAAAACGGTTCATAAAAACTATGAAAAGGATTTTCCGCCACAGAGTGAATTAAGAAAACGAAAAGTAAGTAATTTGATATCTTGTTTGAAAAAAGAACAAACCATGTTCACAAGACCAGAAAACAATCAAAAGCTGCTACGATCGCGTCATTTAAAATATCTCATATATTGGCGAAACACAAGAAACCATTCGAAGATGGATCGGTTGTGAAGGAAGCATTTATTGAAGCGGGTGAGACTTTATTTGGAGATTTTAAAAATAAAACAGAAATCATGTCTGCTATTAGAGAACTTCAGTTATCTCGTCCGACTGTCACAAAGCGTATTGAAGTCATGAGTCAGGACATCGCAGATAAACTAAAACATGATATCATGGAATGTACATACTTTTCTTTACAGTTCGACGAATCCACCGATATGACAGACACTGCCCAGCTGTGTATTTTTATTCGGATGGTATTCAATGACATGTTGGCTAAGGAAGAATTTTTGACAATCATTCCTCTGAAGGGGAAGACCCGTGGCGAAGATATATATGACGTTTTCATCAATTTTGTAAAAAACTACAAGCTACCAATATATAAATTAGTGTGCATTACAACCGATGGAGCACTAGCAATGACTGGAAACAAGAACGGTTTTGTGGCATTGTGTCGAGCTAATGAAGAATTCCCTTCATTTTTTTTCATTCCATTGCATTATACATCAACAAGTTTTGTGTTCAAAGGTTTTAAACACGGAGGCTTGCAACGGCGGCTCTTTAAGTTGCAGTTGGAAGATACAGCTGAACACACTGATTTAGTTCTTCACACGGACGTCAGGTGGTTGAGTCGCGGAAAATTCCTAGAAAGGTTTCAAGAATTATTGCCCGAAATAACAGCTTTTCTAGACGAAAGAGGTGATGACACTGAGATGTAGAAAAACGAAAAATGGCTGACTGATTTGGCATTTTTGACTGACATCACAATGCACTTAAACACCATTAACTTGGAGCTTCAAGGTAAAGGAAAAACTATTATTGAGATGATTAGCGCAGTAAACGCATTCAAAAGTAAATTGCAACTTATGATAGATCAACTGAAAGCAAGGATTCCTCAGTTGAATTATGATACGTATGAGGCTGAATTATCAAATATTTTGGGACAATTCGAAATGCGTTTTTATGATTGCAGTAAATTGGCAAATATAGCATCATTTATGAGTTATCCTTTTTCATGTAAAAACATTGAGGAATTAACCACTGAAGTAGCAAGTCAGTTTAATATGAACTCATGTTTTGTTGAAAATGAGTTGGTGCAGATTATATCAGATATACATCTCAAAACTACAGCATCTGATACAAATTTCTGGTGTTTTATATCTGAAGATAAATATCCGAATCTAAGGCAAATCGCCGTTCAACTGACGGCAATGTTTGGGTCAACTTACTTGTGCGAGTCTGCATTTTCTGAAATGAAGATAATTAAGTCAAAATATCGCAATCGACTAACTGACGATCATATGTCATCATGCTTGCGATTGGCACTCAGTGGTTACGCACCATCTTATGAAAAGTATGCTGAGGACATGCAGTGCCAAGCTTCAAGATCCAAAGTCACTCCTTAGTTGAGTTTAACACCGTATGTAACTCTTTTGTTTTGTAACAACGAATAAACTCGCAATTTTGAATAACTAGGAGTTTTTTCATTGATATTGTAGAGAAGAACTTAAGTAAACCTAACCCAAACCTTGACTAAGATAATGTAAATTGTGCGGAAAGCTAATATCTATATATGCTACGGTACACCCTACCTAGGTAGGTAGGGTATATCGTGTATGTACGACAACCCTGCATCACACATACTTGCAGCCTCTCAAGTCGATCGTAAGTAGTCTAAAAATATTGAGGTAGATCGCCAGCAGTTCAAGTTTGAGCACCCCTGAGTTAGGGTATTTTTTATCTTAATATTTTCTTTGCTTATTGTTCTAACATGATGGCTCAAAAGTAAAATGATTTTGGAACTTATCAACATATTTATTTATTACCACTTCATGCACATCTTGTACTAAGACTCAACTCCTAAGGCTTTCTCTACTAGTCAACCTGACTATAATGCGGAAGTATAAACCTACACCTAAAACAAAAATTCTCATCCTATCTCATACAGCTTAATCTAAGTACACTTAAAACAAAAAATAATCTTTATTTCATATTGTACTAGGCGTCCAGAAGACTGGTGTGGTTGGTGGGGTGGAGGATCACGCGGTTGCGCAGTGTACGGCTGGGGTCACAACCACCGCGGACAGTTGGGTGGAGTGGAGGGTGCTAAGGTGCGCACGCCAACACCCTGCCACGCTCTTGCAGCTCTCAACCCTGTGCAGCTAGTGGGGGGAGAGCAGACGCTATTTGCCGTTACGCCTGACGGGAAAGTTTATGCGACGGGTGCGACCTAAATTTATATTGATTAATAATATTATTATATATTTTTGGTGGACCTTGTATTGCTAGCATATATGCCTCATTTTATTTATTGTTTAGTGTTATTACAAATTCGGTGATAAATAACATAGGAACTTATTGTTGATCAGTGGAATTATATTGATTCGGTGCGATTGTACAGGTTATGGAGCAGGTGGCCGTTTGGGTATCGGTGGCATAGATTCAGTGTCACAGCCAACTCTTCTGGCTTCCATACAACATGTTTTTATTACAAAGGTAATTATTCAATATTTATTAATTTATTTTAAATCTATGATAATACTTTAAATTGAATTAAGCTATATTGTTTATAGGTCGCTTGTAATTCAGGAGGTAAACACTGTTTAGCGCTCTCGGTTGACGGTGATGTTTACAGTTGGGGAGAAGGTGAAGACGGAAAACTAGGACACGGTAACCGAGTGTAAGTATCGGATAAGATTTAAAGTTTCTTAAGGAGGTATCGTATAAAATATATATTAAAATAAACGTTGTGTTTTTCTTAGTTGATGTGACAAAAACTTTTTAAATCAAATAACTGTAAATATTTTGCCTTTACATACTCTGTAGCTAATTCAAAATTTAATTCCTACAGGAGCTATGACAGACCAAAATTGATAACAGCACTATCGGGTCTCGAAGTGGTTGCGATCGCTTGCGGAGGCGCTCATTCAGCTTGTTTGACCGCACGTGGACGAATATATACATGGGGCAAAGGTCGATACGGGCGCCTAGGACACGGTGATTCTGAAGATCAACTTGTGCCAAAACTGGTACATATTTTTTTCAAATGGTTATTTCTAGTTCGAATACAGTTTGTACTATGTAAATACTATGCATGTTTAATAACAAGTTAACTATTAAACCGACATACTGCTTCGCAATTGGCTTGCAAGTTCCCTTAAAAATCGTGCTGTTAAACAAAACATAATTGATAACCGGCTCGACCCGTGCGATACCACGGCCTCACAGAAAACCGGTTGTGACGTAACGCTTGCGTTGCATTTCCCCGAAATAAGTGAGGTATCCGGACGCGAGAGAATGCTGGCATTCTCTCTCCCTCATCTCCACTCTCTTCTTTCCCCTCCCCGCATCCCCCATCCCTCATCACCCTCAACGGAGCAGCGCACTTACGAATCTTGAGCTGCAGGTGTCCATGGACGGCGGGTGTCACTTTCCGTCAGGTGACTCGTCTGTCACCCTATAGTATAAAACGAAGTATTTTGTTGAAGATTATCTTCTCATTTGAAACGCATAGTAAAGACCCTAATAGACAGCCATGACCCTAGTGGTGTCTTGTCTGGTAGTTAATTTTTTATATATCTAAAAGTTAGAAATGTAATTTAAGTTTAAAAAAAATATTTGTAGGTTGATGCGTTGTCATCATATCGAGTGATAGATGTGGCGTGTGGCTCCGGAGATGCGCAAACGTTGTGTATCACAGATGATGACAATGTTTGGTCCTGGGGTGACGGTGACTATGGAAAGCTAGGTAACGTATTCCTATTTTTGTTATTTTATTTATATTCTTTCTTACTCTCTCTCTCGCTCTCGTTATCTCCTTATATCACTTTTTCATAATTTTTTTTTGTAGTCTTGATCGTTTCTTTCCTTTGTCATAAATAGTTACATATTGTTTTGATACACTATATGGTGTGAACTGGTGCCTAAACTAGGATATATAGGTCATATTTCAGACACAAAGTTTGTTATGGTTATAGTGATCTTGTGTTAGGCGTAATGTGTTTGGGTGTGTGTGTGTACGTGAGCTGTGTGCATTTATATGATATAGTTGTATAGTGTTCTATTTATTTACATTAATATTTCATTTCTAGGCCGAGGTGGTTCAGAGGGCTGCAAGTTACCAATGAGGATAGATTGTTTAAAAGGATTACGAGTCGTCAAAGTTGAATGCGGATCTCAATTCTCAGTGGCGTTATGTCAATGTGGCAGTGTTTATACTTGGTAAGAATGTGTATTTCTTTCTGTATTTACTCGTACTTATTCTTTACTTCCAATGTATTATATGATCAGACCTTACAACACTTTTTACTATTTTAAATATCTAATTCATTCGTCAAACCGTCACATTATTTATTGCTATAACTTCACTTGATCTACCTACCCTTCTCCTTACTCTTATCGACTAGAAAGCTGTCGTGATTAGACGTTGATGTGCTGTATGCAAACAGAAGAAAAAGACATAGGCCTTACCTAATGTGCGTCATAGAACCTGGTCTGTCTCCAGTTTATCCCAGTTACCTTCCTCAGGTCGTCCGACCTTCTGGTTGGGGGGCGTCCTACCATACGATTGATTAATTGAATATTTATTAATGTTCGGCTTAGGGGTAAGGGTGACTACCACAGACTCGGCCATGGCAGTTACGAACACGTCAGACGTCCTATGCGAGTCACCGGGATGCAAGGGAAGACTATTGTCTCTATCGCAACGGGTAAGTAAATTTTATAAACATTTTAATTTTATAAACATTTTAATTTACAGACATATTAATAAATCAATTAGCCCCCTGTAGTCCACTGCTGGACATAGGCCTACCCCAGTGCGTGTCAAAGCACCCGATCCTCTCTCTGCCTTCCGCACCGAGCCGATTCCAGCCGCTTTTTTCAGGCCATCGGTCCATCGGTCCACCTGGCCGGGGCGTCCTAACAAAAATAAGGTTTTTTTTTATGGTATCCTATGTATACGACAGAAGTAGAACTTTTTTATCTGTAGCTTTAGAATACTTATTATGCTAGCTTTTAGAATACATATACATGTCTCATGTACGTATATTTTCATTTGTACCTACTAAAAGGTGGCAAAGGATATATTAAAACATGATTATCTTAGATTGGGTGTCTTAAAAATTCAAATGTTACCGGAAAATTGACAGATTTGCTGATTGACTGCTCAACCATAAGCTGTGGGTTTGATTCCCACACGAGACAAAAATTTGTGTCATCTATATAGGTCGTCCCTTGTCCGGATGTTCTTTGGGTCCGTTGTTTGTATGTTTGTAAAGTCAATAACAAGTAAATAACTTTTTAATGTCAATATTAGGTAGCCTCCACTGCGTGGCGTGTACGGATAACGGTGAAGTCTACACTTGGGGTGACAATGACGAGGGACAACTTGGCGATGGAACGACCCTCGCCGCACAGAGACCGAGGCTACTGATGGCGTTACAGGTTTAGAAATTTAGATGCGATGATAAGAAAATCTTCAGCTTATTATAACTCAAAGAGTGTGCAATTTCAGGGAAATGTTTTAGATCAGAAAAAAAAGTATAGGCCGGCTAGACCAAAGCATTACCACGGCCTCATAGAAAACCAATGCTAAGCAATGCTTGCGTTGTATTTCACCGAGTGAGTGAGTGAGGTTTCGGAGACCCAAACCCCCTGTCCTCTTTCCGTTCTCCTCATCTCAAAGGCTTGCTTGCAATTCGTGAGTTACCGGTGATTATGTTCGGCGGTAGTCACATACCGTCAGATGACCCGTCTGCTCTTTTGCCCCTTTTCATATGAAAAAACACAACTCATAGTTTATATACTACTCATTGTTATATTCTATCAAATGAAATAATACAAACTCTTATTCAAATTATAAATATAAAAAATATATAAAATTTATTTTGGTTTTACAGGGTAAGCGTGTGACCAAAGTGGCGTGCGGCAGTGCCCATACTGTTGCTCTTTGTGTAGAAGCTCCGAGGGCGCCGCGTCCGCCCCCGCCGCCACCACTCGAGTGTCATCTACTGAGGGATTTGACACCACAGCTTATTTGTAACAGACTGGTATGTTCATACTAATTATGTTAAGACTTCACATTTTGTCTTTGATGGTGTCTTGATTTGATGTTTATTAAGGAACATACGGTTTTGCTCACGTGTGAATTTTTGAGGGTGCCCGACTAGACCCCGGACCTCGGATTAGGCGATTTGATTTGACGAAATGAAATATCAACTTCAAATCAACTTTAATGCTACCAGACAGATAGAAGGAGATTAGAATCTGTCAGCATTGTCTGTTTCTCTGTACCTCTTTGTTCAATAAAATAACTACTTAATATATATAAAATTTTGCATTACGGATGCATTACGGACTTATTGCAACTTGAAAATGTATTGCATAGTATAACGGAGTTAATATTTTTACATTAATGGCATATTCTTAATCGTGGCCTTTACGTATATGTTTCAGGTTTTACTACACCAGTTCTCGGAGTTGGTGTGTCCGAACTTACCGTTATTGATCCTAGATGGACCACTAGATCATTTGAGAACGTTACTGTTCTATAGTGTAAAAGAAGCTGCGTTTAGAAAGGTGAGAGACACATAAATAAATGTTACGTACTTGTATAGGTGTTTCTTTTGACGAACATAATCTTTGTTGACCGGCAGATCAGAATTCTATTCTCGTGACATAAGCTATGCAGTTAGTTGTTTTATGAAATAAATCATAAAAATAATCAATTTAGTTACTAAGTTTATTGTATGTTTGTTATAGGATACGATCTTAACTAATTAACTGATAATTAACTTGGGTGACGACAGCAGTTTAATTTGAAATGTAATAACAATTTCTTACACTAATCTTACTGAAATCATCATAATTGACTTTTATTTCTTCCTGCCTTCAATGCGCCTTTCCAAATCCTTTACGGAATTCCTGTCAATCGTAAAACGTGCTGTTAAAAGACTAATGTCATCATTAACTTAACGTAAGCTGCCAATTGTAAAACTGGCTATATTTTATTTTCATTGTTTCACATGTTTAACCTTAGAGCGTCAGAATAATACTAATGCATGCAAGCTGTTCTGTTTTTATGTGTTTTTTGTACAATAAAGAGTTATCTATCTCTAGTTATCTATTTAGTACACGTAAAACAAAAATATAGTGTATAACTAGTAGTAGTACTTTCGGAGACATTATACTTATTTAGTAAGGCGTACAATGCTCCTGCTTTACGCCACTTTAAAACAGTCGCTAAGAGCGCACACCCGTTCCTACCTTACGTTTATAAACTTTTGGTCAATAATGGGTTAAAATCTTGATGCCAATAACTGGAAACGTTATTGTGATTAAACAGGGAATATTCGTTAGCGATCAATAAGTGAAACATAGAGAGATCGGCGAATGTTGTCAAGTGACGTTACACATAGCAAGTACTTTGGATATTAATAATGTCTAAAGTACTTGCTTGATTTGAATGAAACAGGAACAGAGATATCTCTTACACTACTACACAGTTAAGGAGTTCCAATATATCAAACGAACACGTTCACATTCTCCATTATCCTCTAACTCCTAACCGTTAAGGAGTTGTACCTTCCACCATCTATCTGCTCATCAACATTAGATTCAAATATGTTAATAGGTTGTATAAATGTAGGCTATAATGACGACGATGGTCCGCGAGCGGCAGCACGGGCCGGTGGTGGAACTGTCGCGGGTCGCAGCGCGGCGGGCGCGGCGCGGCGGGGCGGGGCTGGCGGGGCCGGCGGGCATGCGCTCTGTGTTCGGACAGATGGTGGCGCGACTACCTGCACTCACACAAGACGCGCTCGCTTTGCCGCATCGAGTTTGGAAGGTGAAGTTTGTGGGTGAGTATTTATGGCTTACAAACGATTATGCTCTAAATATTCATAAAGGATACATAACATAGAAGGTGAATTACTATATAATTGGGTATTTAAAACATTTTCCAACAGATTGACATTGGTTCCATTTATTTATACTATAGGTGGACAGGCGAACAGACGGGTCACCTGCTGGTAAGTGACAACCGCCATCCATGGACCCCTACAACTCGAGAGTCGTAAGTGCGCTGCCCGCCATGACATTTTTTGGCATTTATGACATTGGTAGAGCCATGCTCAGGCACGACAGGTCCGCCTCGACTGGTGCGATGCCACGGCCTCACAACAACCGGTTGTGAATGCATTTCCTCGAAATTATTGTGGTTCCCGGAGGCCCCACTCCCCTTCTCCTTATTCCTCTCTCCCCTCCCCTTTTCCCATCTCCTCATCTCCCTCTCTTGTTTCCCCTCCCCGGATCTCCTCATCCCTCATCACCCTCAAAGGCGGCAGCTCACTTACGAATCTTGATCTTGATCTTGAAGTTGCAGGGGTCCATGGACAGCGGTTGTCACTAACCATTAGATGACCTGTCTACTGATCTGCCCCCCTATAATATAAAAACAAAGCATCGCGACTAATACACTTAGTATGTCGCGGGGATTTTACAAACTTACAATGAATGGACGTAAAACACCCGACATTTCACGTCTTTACAAAGTGACATCATAAATCACACTACACCACACCTTTGAGAAAGGACATAGGATATCTTCTTTCGCTTTCTAATATAAATGTTTAAAAAAATTGCTTTTTTTTAAATAACTCATAACATGAACCAAACAATCTGTCACCGATTCATAATATTCATCACTTCAAATAATTACTTTATTTATCTCTCTCCATCTAGCTCTAATTATACAACAAAAAACTATATAATTCAGGTGAGAGTGTTGATGACTGCGGTGGCGGCTACAGTGAGAGTATAGCGGAGATGTGTGAAGAGTTACAGAACGGCTCACTCCCGCTGCTGATGGCGACGCCCAACGGACGCGGGGACGCGGGCGCCTCGCGAGACGCATTCTTGCTCAACCCTACCGCCAACACTCCACTTCACCTAAACTGCTTCCGCTTTCTTGGTACGTACGGTGTTGTGCTCGTTTCTTAATTTTAATCATATTTTTATATCCTCGAGTTGCCACTATGAACTGCAATGAAAAGCGGACATTCCTCACATGCTCAAGATTTAACTATGAGAAGCATTGGAATAATAATAATAAAATAAAACTTACCATGATGGTTTGCCCCACATATTTTGTAGAATTGTACTCTTTGTTTTTAGATTTTTTCAGTGTTTTACTGTTCTATATTTCTTTATTTGGGTTGACAAGTCATTCGGGTAATATCGCCCTACGACGTCAAGTGGCACTCAAGGTTGAAAATCAGTACAAAGTATCTTTTACTAACAACATTTATTAATTTTATAATAATAATGGTCAAAATAGAAAAGTGAAACAAATCCTGTTGCCACATCACACATTTGACACGTGAGTACCACGTTGCCAGTTTATAACGTGGTGGTGCGTAATAACCATAACAAACTATGTAGTTATACTACAAGCGTCGTGACATTTCATTTCCGTCTTCAATGCAAGAAAGTTGAGAACCTAATTTATTTGGTTCATTAATTAACAGCTAATTTACTCCTACCTAAAAGGCCGGCAACGCACTTGTGACTCTTGAGTTACGGGTGTCCATGGGCAGCGATAGTCACTTACCATCAGGTGACCCGTCTGCTCGTTTGCCCCCTATCGCATAAAATAAAAATTTGGTTTAGTTGTTACCTATATATTTCTTCTTAAATGGCTATCTTGGACTTTGTTTACTTATATTGGTAATAATTTACTTCGCCAGGTGTGCTGATGGGGATTGCTATTCGTACGGGATCACCGCTCTCGCTCTCTCTAGCGGAAGGCGTTTGGCGACAGTTAGCTGGACAGCAATTGAGGCCGCAAGACTTGGCGGAGGTCGACAAAGATTTCTTGCCAGCGCTATTGTGCATACGAGATATGACACCTACTAATAAGGTACGTATATAAATACACTCACTGCTAAATCCTGTTAGACAGAGGCGTCTCACGCCCACTTACGTAACAGGGGACAAGCCTATTGCTGTCATCAAGGCACTGTATATGTATACATACTGTCTGATATCTCTATATATAGTCAACATTTAGTCTCCATTTAAGTTATACTATGTGAAGTGTATACTACTTCATTTCATTTCATTTCTTTGTACAAATGCAACTATATTATTATTGTCAAAAACTGCTTGTATATATTATTCGCTTCGAGAGTTCTTGGAAGATAAGCATGCAGAATATATTTACATGTCTGCTAAATATATATTTTTTTGCATTATTATTAAGCTATGACGTTATCATTTTATTACTATCGGTTTCCTTTATTTTGAAATTTACAAAAAATATTCCTACAATATGATATTTTATATTGCTGTTTTTTAATGTATAGTATTATTTTTAATGTAAAACATTATTTCAGTCAGTAGTAGTCAGTCTTTCTCCCTTTTTTAATTTTGCATGCCTTATGGTTGAATATGGTTAAAGAACAACAATTTTACCAGATTATAAGATTAAGAAATGATAACCCATATTCGCAAATGAATATATGAATAAATTGAATGAATTTCAATTTTTATTTAAACATTTGAAATGTATCCATAGGAGCTACAAAATCTGGAGCTTCCATTTTCGATTCCATCTGCGGCGGGACACGAAGTACCTCTCTCAACACGACACAAACGAGTGACGCCTGACAATAAAGATGAATACGTGCAGCTTGCATTACATTACAGGTAAGACATACTTATTTTAACTTCTTTAATCATATTGTCAGTCAAGATAACTTCCTTGAGTATAGGCCGTCAATCGCTAGTGAAGGAACCCTCTAATCACGACAATATCTTTACTGTATATCTTCTTTATATATATAAATTACGCGTTCAAGTTGTTTGTCTGGGATGGACTCCTAAACTACTTAACCGATTTTAATCAAATTTGCACACCGTTTGCAGTTTGATCCAACTTAAAAGATAGAATAGCTTACATCTCAGTCAGTAGTATATATATAATAATATACGTTTGTTTTGTTATTACTAATTTCAATTACTATTTCATAATATTTTGAAAGAATCAGCAAGTAAGAACTTGCTTGATGTGTTAAACACCTATGATGTTTAGCTAGAAATATAACTATACCTTCGTATTTAAACAATGAATTAACCATTAATTTAACAATGGTAGAGCCATCCTTAGGCACGAATAAGCTTTCTCGACCAGTACGTCACCACGGCCTCACAGTAAATCGGTTGTACACCGACGCTTGCGTTGCATTTCTCATTTCCTCTCCTCTTTCCTCATCTCCCTTCTTTTATCACCCTCAAATGCGGACAGCGGACATAGACGGCGGTTGTAACTTACCATCAGATGACCCGCCTGTTCGTCTGTTCCAATATATTACAAAAATAAGAAGAATTTTCCTAATATTCGGTTTAACGAATTACACGAGTAGATCGATTTTTTACCTACGACGGACCGGAGACTGTATATGCGTTTGGGATGAGAGGATGTTTGTTTGTGTTAATCCATGTTGCCATTTATCTCCGAAACTACTAGTCCGATTTTGATGCAGTTTTCAATTATTGGTTCGGGTTTGATTTGTGCATGTTCTTAGATAGATGTTTAGGTGACAACTCACTAGAGAGCGCTGCAGTAAACATTTGTTTGTGCGATACCAAAACTACTAATCCGGTTTTGATGCAGCTTGTGGTTGATTAGTGAGGGTTCTTAAATAGAATTTATAATTTCTCAATTACTTTTTGACCGTCGTGGGCTGTTCAATTTTTTTTATTTAGTTAGAATTGCGATGACTCATAATAATATGTCATAGTCTCTAGAAACTTTCTCAACAGTTTCGCTTATGTTTTTATCTCCTACCGTAAAAAGAGGTGTTATAAGTTTCAAGTGTGCGTCTGTGTGTCTGTGTGCTCACGGATCAAAATAAGTTACTAAGGTAATTTTGTTCTTCGTTTCTTTTAAGAGAGTTGGCCTCTTAGAATAAATCTATATCTTCTTTCGCAGACTACACGAGTTCGACGAGCAAGTGCGTGCTGTTCGCGATGGCATGTCTCGCGTGATTCCCGCTCCTTTACTAGCGTTGTTCAACGCCGCCGAGATAGAGACGCTCGTGTGTGGATCGCCCGACATACCCGTACACACACTTAGAGCTTCCGCCACTTATAAAGGTTAGTTTGTATTATATACATATTATACTCCAATGTGCTGCTATAACAAGGCATCTTAAATGGTTACATAAGCTTTTGTGGTCCAAGTATTTAAAGATTTGAAGAATGCCGCTGCCATTTGCAACGTACGAGTTTGTTTTTCCCCGGAATGTTTAACATTGCGAAAGGTCAAGGCTGGTTTTCTTTTATGGTAGGCGCCTGCCTGACGGCAACTCTTCTTAGGAATGTAATCGTTTTTAGAATGGACAAAGAAAGATTCACATCTTTCCTTGGTGTTAGAATAAGAGTAAGGACAACGAAAAGGCAAAGGTGAGGGAGGAAGCATGAGTAGGGAATACCGCATGTGGCAAATGGGGAAACGGGACCGCAATAGCTCGAAGAAGTCGGGAATGCTACTATATAGAAATCTGAAGAAAAAATCTCTAGATGTTGCAGAAAAAGGTATATGTAATTTTAAATGCTCTATTAATTATTTACATATTTTCCAGGTGTCGAGCCGAATGCTCCTCTCGTGCAATGGTTCTGGGAGGTGATGGAAGAGCTGTCAGGCAGTGAGCGCGCGTTATTCCTACGGTTTGTGTGGGGAAGGACCCGACTGCCCCGCGCACCGCAAGACCCCCGACAAAGAGACTTCGTATTACAGGTATCCGATACGTTTCCTATTATCAAATAAAAAATAATTAATATTTTTTGATATATTGTATCTGGGCGTATTTAAACTGCTATTAAACACCAATTAAAGTTTTCTTTGCTTGGTACAAGTGAAAATTAGAAGGAAATTGCAGACATTAAAATAACAAAACTCTACTGGATGTCCATATTCAAAGAAGATGAGTAATGTAAAGCCACCTTTATGCTGACAAGAGATTACAAAGTTGTTCTATACTTGGATCACACTGAAAGTTTTCAGTTTTCAGTTGTTTTTTTGTCTTACTTAACTATAATGTCGAAGCAAACTCACTGATGATTCTTGAGAAGGAATAACGAAACGTTTTGTTCAGTAGTCGCCGTAAAAGGATTTACGGCGACTACTGAACAAAACGTGATTGATGTGCGGCTCATGTTAGAAGCTGATAGAGGAGTGACATATAAACAGATTCGGGCAGTTTCAGTTATTGGTATGAGTCAAGTACAAAAAGCCTTCATGAACAGTCTTTTAACAGTGGTAGAGCCATGCTTAGGCACGAATGGGCCGGCTCGACCGGTGCGAAACCACGGCCTCACAGAAAACCGTTTGTAAAGTAACGCTTGTGTTGCATTTCCCCGAAATGAGTGAGGTTTCCGGAGGCCCAACTCCCCCTCTACCTTTTCCTCTTTCCTAGCCCTCCTCTCTTCTTTTCCCTCCCCGCATCCACCATCCCTCATACTTACGACTCTTAAGTTGCAAGTGTCCATGGACGGCGGTTGTCACTTACCATCAGGTGACCCGTCTGTTCGTCTGTCTCCCTATAGTATATAAAAAAAAACATTTAGAATCAGAAAGCTTCGTTGCTTGGATTGGTGCCGCTTCATACTTAAAAAGTATTACTGTGGGGACTCGAATGCTGTATATAATATCGTTACAGGTGATAAAATCTGGATATATTGTTAAAAACCCTAGACCATAAGACAATCTGCGCAATGGATGTTTACATTCGAAGATTTGCCGAGAAAAGGAAAGAAGGGCAGAAGTCAAGGGAAATGGATTATTGCCAGATTGCTATGTCGGTCATTGTTTACCAGTTGTCTTGGAAAATGTTAGACAGCAGCGCCAAGTAGCAGGATCCTTCTCCACCACGACAACGTTCCAGCTCACTCCGCCAGACAGACTATCAAATATTTGTCTATAGAGGGTGAGGAGTTAGTGAGTCATCCTCCTTACAGTCCCGACCTGGCACCCTGTGACTTTTATTTATGTACAAAAATAAAAGATAAACTTAGAGGAAATCGTTTTATGAACCCAGAAGATGCCGTAGCTGCGTTTGAAAAAGACATGGAAGAGATCCCTAAATAATCGGACTTCAAAAAAGTAGACAACCGACTTCAATGAGTCTATAATAAAATTTAAGACTAATATGGTTTTCTCATGGGTGCCATTGTCCCAACTGGACCAAAACTCTCATCTAACTACCCTTGAAGTACATCCTTTCCAATAAAAAAAAATCATTGAAATTTAAAAACCAAATTTAAAAAAATACTTCGATATCGGTTCACGCAGTCGAAAGTTCTGAGGTAACAAACATAAAAAAAATGCAGTAGAATTGAGAACCTCCTCCTTTTTGAAGTCGGTTGAAAAAGAGTGGGTTTATTGCTTCAAGCAACGCAACGGCAACAGTGCTTTGAAAGGAACCGAGACTACTTCGAAAAGCAATAAAAAATATTAACAGGCTTGCATGTCACTGCGTTTTTTATTTTCTGAAAACATGCAGTATGACCCCCCTAAATTAATAGCATATTGTTATTCATGATTTTGAAATATTTCAGGTGTTAGATAAGTACCAGCCGCCGGACCACTTCTTGCCAGAGAGTTACACGTGCTTCTTTCTTCTCAAGATGCCAAGATATTCGTGCAAGTCTGTGCTACGAGAAAAACTTAGGTAACTCGTGTCTAATGTTTTTATAGGTTAACATAGAATCGAAACTTTTAGCCGCTCTCTTATTGAACATACTTAAAATAAATGTCGAATAGATCTGTAGGCGATTAATATTTAAAATTATTAGTAATTTAAAATATAATAATAATTTGAAAGTACCTTTTAACATACAAAAGCTTTATGATCACGATTTAATTTAGAAGTTTTGTCTAGTCTTCCGTGTATGACCTAATTACTGTTCTAGTAATCAAACAATAATAAATTTGATAGTTACATAATACCCTACTAGGCCTACTATATAATGACCTTAATCTCCTTTTTTTTTGCTAAACTTTATCTTAAAATGTCATATGTTATGTCACTACTAATAATGACACCTCACATGTCTAGATCCATCAAACTGTCTAGCCTCTACCACGTAAGAAAGAAAAACCTGTATAAATATATTTTTATCAGACACACATGGATATTGCTTGTTACACACGTCGCTACATTCAAATAGCGTTACATAAAACCACCAATAACCTGTTTCCTGTAGTCGGGTACAAATACTAATACTGTCTTTTTCATCCAGGTACGCCATTCACTTCTGCAAAAGCATAGACACGGATGAGTACGCCCGGGTGGCACTAAGCGCGGCCGAGCGCGTGTCTTCAGAGGAGTCAGACTCGGAAACCGAAGTAGCACCCGCCCCCGCCACCACCCAACCCCCACCCTCTCTTTACTCCTTGACCAGAGCACCCACTTGGCTTTAATAACACCTGCTTTCAATATGTATAAGGTTTATGCCTTTTTAGCACCGCTTCTTGTGTGTGCGTACACAACACATATTTCAGAGATAACTCGTGATTACTTTGTTTTTCTTCACGTAAATGTAAGGAATGTTTATTAGTGATGTGCCGAACCTAGATGTATATATATCCTCAGATACTGCACACATTTTTTAAATATATTATCAACTCAATAAAATTTTCTTTTAAATATACATATATGGCTTAGCAAAATCAATACAAAATCGAATTTGTTAGTCTCATTGCCTTGCTAAGTATACTTCAAATTTCATTTAACCTTATGAAGTATAATTATGTAGGAAATCTGTTGAAGGACCTCCAAACATTAACATTACCAGGGTACGGCACAGATATCCGGCACGTCACTAATGTTTCATGAAATTGATATTGATGATTGGAATACTCTGCAATCAATTTTATTACCCATCGTAATCGTGATATTTAACCGTATTGACAGATTTGTACTTCCTTGTATTGAAAACGCAATATAAGTTAACGTGACGGAATTTATCAATTACAGCATTCCATCCATAGCTTAGTTTGACGCTCGAATAAAAATGTGTGTGAATGTGTTTGTAACGAGTATTGTATACAACGATAGGCAAGACTGCCACATTCCATTTTTATTTACATATTGTAACACTCTGTAACAACCAAAGATTTGTGTAAGGGAGGTCTCGGCATTCACATAAGTTGCTAATGTGACTCCAAAATATTTGTAATTATTGTTCATCTATTATGAGCTGTATAAAGAATAATAACTAGTGTAATAATTGTGTGACGGATACCACACAAATGACTAGTTATTAATCATCAAAGACAATTCATAGTTAAATCAGCAACATTTGTGAATGCATACATAATATTCTTTTATATTTCTCCTTGCTTACCTAACAATTAAGTGTGGAGAAGTGTTAAAAAATAACTCTTAAAATGTATAACTCTATGTATGCGTCTATATAACTTCAAAAAGGAACATTTAACGAACATTCATTTTGTTATATAATCTATTGCAATATATTTATAATTTTATTGATATCGTCCTAAACCGCCTGACTTTTATATAAAAACTTAATGAAACAAGTGAATAGGTCCCTATTAAAGTATCATACGATTCTTGTATTATTAAAACCCAAATAAACTAACTGATAGATGGCGACTGTTATGTGATTTGAATAAAGGGACGGAACTCTTGAACGGTTTTATTAGATAGGGTTTTTAGAGATATTATTCACTGATCAAATGTTACGAAAGCTAGTCACTGTTGCTGCAGTATGTATGTAAGACACCGAAATGATATTATTTATAAATGTTTTATATTTTCACAATTTCATGTAGGAGAATATCACTATTTAGTTTTTAATGCATATTTATTAAAATGGGATCGTAAATCTCACATGAAACACCAAAATAATAGTATATAAATAGCAACAGTTATTACATAGTATTGGGCAACTTTTCTGACTAAAATATTTTACTAGTATATATGTTTAAATTTACTTTAGATGAGAATTGGTTTTAATCTTATTAGTTTTGTGCTTCGTTTCTGTATATGATTTTAATGTAGCGTCTTCAAAAATGTAATAGCAAGTTACATTTTATGATATGTAACTTGTTATTACGTGTACCCTTCAAGGAAGTTGAAATAATCACTGACACTTGGAAACTATTACATGATTTCATTGTAAAGTTGTCGATAATAATTCTAGAATAATGTGCGAAACAATATTATTCGCTCACAAGATCACTCTAGTTCTTAACGAAATATGACAGCTAGTTATAGAGTTTTATTGGTTGATCATGACGTCGTTACTGCAAGTAATCAATAATTCTACATAACGTACATCTGAGTACTCGATCCTTGAGAATAATCGGCGTCTTTTATGTTCTTAGGAGACTTATAAGGGGCTGATTTGTGACGTAAAGCTATTTTTACACCGCAATATTTTAGAAGCTTCCATAAGATTAATGTCTGTTGAATAAGATTTAGTGAAGTAGGTTCAAAATAAGTTAAATCTCTAATCTCATTATTTATTCACTATTAAATTTGCATAGATGTTTACTGAATAGTTGCTTGCTAGTATATATTAATCTGTAGGCTTTTGGTGCTAGCATTTCACGACTAGGATTACATTTTTATACTGAAGAAAATAGTATGCACAAATGTCAGTATAATTAGACATGCGAATTGTACTCTGTCCTGCAAAAGTTACTTTGTTAATGATATGCCTTTTATTAATATTTTATAATAAAATTGAAATGTCGAAAATCAATTTAAATATTTTTTCACTATAACTGTTTTACATAGTTCTGACCCATATCATAAACTAAGACCAAGAAAACATGTTCAAAGACAAGTAAAACAGACAGTTACGTCACACATAGAGAAGTCCATTAAACAAGTTTTCCTGGCAAGTACTAAATTCTACCTTGTCGACAATTTATACTTGCAGATATATGTACACCAAAGAGTATTAGATAATATAAGAACTATTTTTACTCTTGAGATCTGAAACTGTAAAGCTTTCTTTGATCTATTATGTGCAGCATTATTTATTTTATACATGCATATACATACATATTTATATCAATAAAGTGTTTTATTTTGCATATAATACTACCGAGAAACAGACCTATCCATTAGCAATGCATAATGTCGTGGTCAGATCATAGAATTTTATTCATCATTTCATAATGCGATCGACCATTTCGTGATAATGGTCGATCACACCACGATACCATTTCGTGAAAATGGTCGATCACATTATGCTATGGTCAAACGTTACTGATCATATCTTGAAATAGTTTGAAGATGAAAGCCCCCTATGTCGTGTTTTTTGTTTCGTTGATGCATCGTGGCGGCTATTAATTATTTTGTTTTAAAAACGAATAATATTCTGCAAATACCAAATAAAAGGGAGTTGAAATATCGTTATGAAAACTTGGACATTTAGAATCTGTAGTAAGCTTTTAATATGATATACCTAGATCCTAAATTATTGATATTGCCAAACGTAGATTGACATATCAAACAATATGGTGAGTTTTAGATGAACAATTTATGAAATGGTTGGCCATATGAAGTGGCCTATTCTATCTAATCTATGATCTGGCCGCTATCTAGGTTCAAATACGGCCTTTTTTGGGCCCGCACACAGGACTTGTATTTTATAATAGTTTTTATTTTCAACCGGCTTCAAGAAGGAGGAGGTTCTCAGATCGACTACTTTTTTATGTTTTTTACCTCAGAACTTTCGACTGGGTGAACTGATTTTGAATAGTTTTTTTTTATTTCAAAGCTGGTGCTTCCCGAGTGGTCCCATTATAATTTGATCCAGTTCTAACAATGGCATCCATGAGAAAACCATGTATTAAATTTTATGATAGACGCATTGAAGTCGGTGGGTCGGTCTACTTTTTACGTTCGGTATACGTTTTTTAAAGTGAATTATTAATTTGTTGTATTAAAAGAACTCATTGGAACCTTAAGTGCTATAATTAAAATTCCTGAATATCAAAATAACTGCTTTATCCAATCACCAGAAAAAGGAAACCAGTCGGGTATCTGGTGCGATGATGAAGTTTAATGTCGTAACTCCTGTAGATCTAAGATGGTTCGTACAGATAAAGCTCGCAATTAAATGTTTTTCAAATTGAATCTACCATTTTTGTTGTGCATGCCTCGTTTTTCACCCAGTTGTTACCCCGGTGTAACCACGAGAAAGACGCTATTCCCATTGTTCCATGTTTCCCATCGTAGATATTGGATCAGATATGTATATGCAGGTCCGATAACCAGTTTCCCGGAAATGTTTTCGTTCTTCTATCATCCGTTTTCTATAAGCCACCTAGGATACATAGGAAAACAAATGACAATCAATAAACCATGTAACTACTACACACACTGTAAAATCACTACCTATTGAAAATACAAATAAATCGGCCAAGTGCGAGTCAGTTCGGAACCCTCGGTGCGCTAGTCTGACTCGCACTTAGTCGGTTTCTTTGTAATTTCAATAGATAGTGATTATACCAAACAAGACAGTAAACACCTCGGGCAATGTAATTTGACATTATTAAAATATACCTAATTTTTTTTTTTATTTTTCTTTAAATTATTGTTTTTATTACTGCACAAATACTAATAAATATAACAATACACAAAAATAAATATATATATTTTAACAATCTTGCAATATATATTGTGTATATTTATTTAATTACATAGGTCGACAATGGTAAGTAACAAACGCGCCTATGGACACCTGCAAAACAAAGAGTCATAAGTGCGCTGCCCGCCTTTCAGAGTGATGAGGGAGTGGAAAGACGAGAGAGAGGATGAGGGAAGGGGAAAGAGGGTAAGTTGGGCCTCCGGTACCCTTACTCATTTGGCAATACAATGCAGGCATTATCTGGTTATCTGTAAAGCCGTGGTAATATTCCTGCCATGGGTAGAGTCGGCCCATTCGTGTCTAAGCATAGATCTCCCACGATATAAAATACAAATATTCTTTAAAGCATTAGTCGGCACCTATTCCAATTTATTATCAATAAACAAAAAAACTTCTATACCTACCGCGGTGTAGAAAAAAAATTACGAGTATAAAGTTTTTTTTCACAATAATAATAATTTATAATAACGCAAAATTTATGGAGTTATATAGTTTTTGATTGTCATTTGTTTTCCTATAAATATACCTATGTATCCTAGGTGGCTTATATAAACGAATGATAGAAGGTCAAAAACATTTTACTGAAATTGATTATTGGACCTGCATAAATATAACAATAGCAAATTGATAACTAATTTTCTTTCTTTATGAAATGATTATCTATATGATGAGGGATCTTTTATACTCTATGGTTTGAGTCATAGATTATTCAAGCTATCGCTCAGGCTTCGAAGTCTCTTCAGTTTACTTGGGACTGTGTTCAAATAGTGCTATTAGCATAGGTAGGCTATACACTAACTTTAGTCCTACAACGTGGTGCGCGTCAGCATTGCGGGGTCACAGACGGTGGCGGGAACGCGGTTCTCAAGATGTCAGCGGGTAGCAGAGAAGGGCAACGAGTGCAACTGCGTGTTAATATACGGATGTCCCGGCCGCGCAGTCGAAGGGGTGATACGTGTTGTATAATCTATTATACTTTGGGTTCGACGCACACGAGATAAAGATCTCAAGATGAGTAAAGCGATTACACGACAGACTAAGGATTTTGTACATTACGTAATATTTTATATACAAACAATATTAATTTTGAGAAAATGTTTCTAAAGCGACGGGTTTTCGAGAAGAAAACCAGGATAAAAAAAATATTTAAAAGAAGTTAGACCCATGGAAGCACAGTGACTTCGAAATCACCACGGAAAAATATTTTTCCTAAAAAACGATAGAAAATTTATAGTTTCACGGAAGGTTTCATTATAATATTGTCTTTTTAATTTAGTCGACTGGGTAGACGTGACGCTTCATAGATTTACTCGGGTCATCTACATTGATTTAATATTAAATAAACATACATATTGTAAAATGATACTTTATCCTACTGATGTTATTTATTGTTTTTAGATTTATAATTCTACTGAATAAAAACGAATATGACGACGACGACGATGCAGAAGTTTAAATAGGGAGTGAACATGAAAGTGATATGGAAATTGATTTATAATAAAATACTGTAACATAAATAAATAGTTTACCTATTACTTTGCCCTCAACTACCAACAATATCAATAAATTTTAGTTACCTTTTAATTTAATCTTACACTACGTCACAAATAATTACAATGTATCCCGAGATATACGTGCTACCTCGTCCTCGCCACTGTCTGTCAACCCGCAGGACGGTCGCGTTGTCGGACTATATATAACATTATCAAATACCCACGTTTGTTTCATTTTGCGGACTAGAGAATAGTTTACTCTTCAGAGCTTTAAAATCAGAATGCTGTTAGCAAAAAAAAAGCATTTAGTCAGTTGAACTATCAGAACTGTAACTAGTATTGTCATCTTCATCGCTGCTGTCAGCACTCAGAGATTATAATTCATTTTCAATAATATTGTCTATATTCACATCTCGTTCATAATCTTGTAAAATTATATTCTTTGTTTTCTCTACGACTTTTCTCCAGTTTTCTGTAATGACTTCTACACACGCAGTTTGTTGCAGAGTCAGCATTTTAGTACTTACGCACTGCATGACTAGAGAATACAATCCCGGAATCCCGAATCTCGGGATCCCGGTTTTCTGGCCCCGAAAATCCCGGGACTGTACTTGGCTAATCTCGGGATTTTCGGTTTTGCCCTAACAAGTCTAGTTTGTATTCCGTAGTCCGTTGCGCCTTGAAAATAACCTTGCCTAGATTATTTTAATACATTACGACAAAAAGCAACTCGTGTCTATCTCGTGGGTACCTACGTATTGGCACCCACTATTTACTACACAGGTACAGTCCTAATAATATGTTTGTCGTAGAACTTAGAAGGGACTTCTCCACTCGGAATACTTTAAAATACTCTTAAGGTAATTCCCCAACGAACCAACAGGGGAATCACTCGATCATCTCATATCATAATATTGTTGCTGGTATTTCCCGTCGGGGATTCCCTGTACGAAAATATAAATATGCAAATCAGGTTTTATTTTTTTCATTTATTGTTCTGTCAGTGACGGGTTACGTAGGCTACGTCATTAAAATTTAAAAGTCAATTATCTGAAATTAAGTATTTCAAATGGCGGAAGACTTTGTTAAACATAAAAAAGACAGTGATACGGCGTCAGTGTGGAGTTATCATTTAGTTGCGAAGGACGGGCATAGTGCTAAATGTAAGCGATGCCCAGCCATCCTCAAGACTTTGGGTGGATCAACTAAGGGATTACATACACTTTTGTTATCAAAACATAACATCAAGGTTATATCAGCTTCAACAAGTCAAGATTCTGAAAATCTGAACACAGCATCGCCGCCAGCCAAGCGAAAGTTAGATAATTATTTAACTAAAAGTGCCGACGATAGCCTGAATGATATTTTGGCAAGAATTATTGCATTAGATGGATTTCCATTCAGTGTATTCATAACCTCAGATGATTTGAGAAAATTGCTCTTAGCAAAATACACGGATTTACCAAAGTCAGCCGTCACTGTTCGAAAACGTGTTATGAATTACAGTGAAAAAATCAGAAAGCAAGTAACTGCAGAATTAAAACATTTGAAAAATGCAGGTGAAAGATTTATTCTTTCTTTCGATTAGTGGACTTCAACTTCCAATAAACGATACATGGCGGTCAACGTTTATTCATATAAAAAATTTTGGAACTTAGGACTTGTTCCTATTTACGATAGTATGACAGCTGAAAATTGTCTTCGTATATTGCAAGAGCATCTAAGTTAATTTGACATAGAAACTGACATCATGGCTATTGTAACCGATGGACCGAATGTTATGATAAAGGGGCGGTTTGTTTGCACTGAACAACAACTGTGTCTCGCACATGGTATCAATTAGGCGGTCTGTGATGTGCTTTATGAAAAACATAATAATTTGCAAGATAGCCCTACCTCAGATGATACTATAAATGAACCAGCTGTGACTGTTGATTATATGGACGACAGTGATGATGAACACCGTTTAGAAGACTTAGACTGTCCAGAATCAGGTTTAATCGTAATGTCACAAAATGATCTTGCGCCAGAACACGTACCAGAGTTAACACAATATGAAAATATTAATGAGCTGATAAAGAAAATCCGCAAAGTTGTAGTGTATTTCAAAGAGATATGTGAAAATTGAACATGGAAAAGAGTTGCCACTTCTTGGACTGTAAAACCAGGTGGAATAGTCTTTTAACAATGCTGGAGCGATTTTATCTTTTAAAAGCATGCATTCAAAAAGCTCTTATATATCTCAATCATCCAATTCGTTAAGAAGATGTTGATTTTGAATTGGTAAATAAAATTGTTGATGTGCTGACCCCAATTAAGTTGACAGTAGAAACAATCTGTCGGCGGGATGCTAATTTATGCACAGCTGATGCCGCTTTGAAATTTCTTATAAAATAACTGCCTAGCAAAAAATCAGCACTTGCCAAAAAAATTAAAACATCCTTAGTGGAACGTATAAAGCAACGACGAAGTGATGATTTAACTGGCGTGTTAAATTATTTACAAAATCCACGAATGGATGTTGAAAATCAGTTATTATCGGATTTGGAATGGCACGACTTATTTCCAGTTCCGACACAGGCTTTAGTGAGGAAGCAAATAAAGAGTATTGTTAAAAGACTTAATAGTCGAGATTACACGGAAGAAGAAGCAAGGTCAGGATCACAAACAGATGATGAGCTAAGGTCAGAAACCTCCCAACCCCAATTGACATTAATGGAAAAGTTACAGCTGGAAATTAACAAGAGTATGAAATCCCCAGATCCTGAAGTACAAGTACAAAATGAATTGGGGTTGGCAAATACTATTAGACGTGAATTAATCCGTGAGCAGATATGATTATCGATATTATGAATCGATATTCCACCTATCGACAATCTCGTGAGACAAATCCAAATATTTTATTTGTTTATCTTTTTCAACTTTCACGAGATTATCGTCATGAGGAACAGTAATATTGACAATCATTGCGCGGCGGTCTAATCGGTCTATCACGACTAAATAAGGCTTATTGGCAATTATAGTCCTGTCAGTGCAGCACGACCATTTTCGAGAACTGGGTCGGGCACATACCTGTAATATGGCACCTCTAAACTCACAAGATTGTATTTAAGGGCAAGTTGTTGATAAACTATTCTGGCCACTTGGTTATGTCTATGCAAATACTCACCGTGTGTAAGACGAGGACAACCAGAAATAATATGCCTGATAGATTCACCGGGACGCCCGGCATATGTCGACCGTACCGTCTTTCAGAATAAATTTCCGATAGTTATTCGTCATAACAACTTCATCCATAATTGCAAAGACAAAACCTTCAGTTTCTCTAAAAAGATCACCACACCGTAGCCAGAATGTAGAAGCCTTTACGTCTACATCAGGCCCATTTAGGACCCGATAGAACCATGGAGCTCTTTGCCCTTCCATACCACCGTGCGATCATTAGTACTGAGTACTACAGGTTTGCGATAGTTCTCTTTAGCCAGACCGAGCGGAGTAAGTCCATTGTCCACTGCTACAACATTACGATGTACTTCTACATCGGTGTGAATAAAATATTCTCTAAGGTTGTAAATCTCGCGATTGTGTAGGGTCTTAATGTTTAATAGACCACGACCTCCAAACTTTCGCGGGATATACAATCTCATTACCGATGACCGTGGATGGTGCATTCGAAATGTAGTCATCAGTGTACGGACTCTCCTATCAATAGCATCTAGTTCAGTCTGAGTCCATCTGAGCATACCAAAGGAATACATGTGAATGTATGTGGAACAGAGTCATAGGCCTTTTTGTAATCTAGCCAACATGTCGCTAGATTCTTGGAATTACGATGTACTTGTTGGCTAATGGCTATATCCATGACATGGAGCTCTTTGGTGCCACGAGTCCCACTCCGACATCCATTCTGATTGATTGATGATTCTTATTTAAATGAGTTGTAATTTTTACTCTCAGAATAGATGAAAGAAGCTTGTAGACAGTTGGTAAACATGTTATAGGTCTATTATTCTTAGGGTTCATGGCACTACCAGATTTGTAGAGTAAGTGGGTTACGCCAGTGGTCATAAACTGGGGTAATGAACCTAAATCTAAAGCTGCTTGGAACTGAGATGCCACTTAAGCCAAAAGTAGTGCAGTCCGTCTGCACCAGGTGATTTCCAATTTGATAATGAACGAACTGCACGACCCAAGTCCTTTGTGGTTATGGTTATGGGTTCCATTTGTTGTATTGTCTCACACGATCGTCCGACATCTTGCATCCAGTCAGCTTCTGTAGGGATGACAGGTGTGGACCAGATGTTACGCCAAAATGTACTTGTAGCATCATCATCTGACAAACACCCGTCACTCACACATGGATCGGTTGTTCCCATTTTCAGTAAACCCACCTCTCATTCCTTTGGAACTAACGATTCTGATTAAATCGATCGACTCGCTTTTTATAACGTAAAATCATCATCTGGCAAACACCCGTCACTCACACATCGATCGGTTGTTCCCATTTTCGGTAAACCCACCTCTCATGCCTTTGGAACTTACGATTCTGATTAAATCGATCGACTCGATTTTTGTAACGTAGCATCATCATCTGGCAAACACCCATCACTCACACATGGATCGGTTGTTCCCATTTTCGGTAAACCCACCTCTCATTCCTTTGGAACTTACGACTCTGATTAAATCGATCGACTCGCTTTTTGTAACGTTTAATCCTATTTGCACATGCATAAACTTTTTGCTTTAGAAAGTCTATGCGCTCTGTGACACATGATATGTCATTGTTGAGGACTAATGTCAGTACCCAAGAAAGCCTATTTCACAAAGCGCATCACTCTCGGTCGCATATTGCCTGATCGAAAGCTGATTAGCTTACCAATGAATGTCAAAGTCTCAGCGATACGTCGTTCAATTCTATACTGCCAGGCTGGCATAGCCTAGGTTTACATTTAGTAGTAGCGGTATTTATTGAAAATTTTACTCCAGCTACTCGACATACTGCAACAGCCGCACAATACAGAATAGAGTGCGTATCACTAAGATTTTCACTGTTATCCAAATAGTTAGACAACAGTGAATCCAGTATTTTTTTTATTCATAGGCAAACGGGATAAACGTGGCCTAATCTGATGATTCATAGATCTATATTCCAGAATCGTATCTACCAAGACACTCCTTAGTCTCTCATTGTACTTACAAATATAGCTGCACTCTCTACAACTTCATCAACAGGTAATATGGACGTTACTGTGGTGTATTGTTTGTCACCAAATGCACAGTGTGTGATGAAGACGGAATAGCCAAACTTTTCCTTACGTGAGAGCGTATCCTCTCAAGTACGGCAACAGCAAGCAGGTGACAGCGCTGTATAGCTCGTACTTGATCCGATAATCGTTGTGCTAACACGTCGACAGCTGGCTCAAGCTCCTGAAACAGAGACACCAAACGAACACGGTACGCAGTAAGGTTAGTTCCCAACTCCGTAGCCCGATAATATGCCCGCATGAGATTTTCATTCATAGAAGTAGTCCATTTCATGCGGCGCACATCACCACCGGCAGCAGGGTCCCCGTTCGAAGGCAGTCCTCGGGGTCCTAAATACGACGGTGGCCGGCCTCTCCCCTGCCGACGTACAGGTATTGGCGACGTCGGCGGAGAGAAATACTCGTCGCTGGGAGTGGAGCTCGACGTCTCATTGCTCGCCGATCTCACTGTTGTGTGCGATAGAGGCTGCGAGACGGGGCTTTGCGACGAATCCGGAGATAGAGGGTGTGCATCTCTGTGTCTGGCTTTTGCTCTTGT
This sequence comes from Tyria jacobaeae, assembly GCA_947561695.1. Taxonomy (NCBI): domain Eukaryota; kingdom Metazoa; phylum Arthropoda; class Insecta; order Lepidoptera; family Erebidae; genus Tyria; species Tyria jacobaeae. Next base: position 6,828,707 of record OX387208.1, on the reverse strand, counting down.
TATCATTATATATAAAATTTATTTCTATTTCAATTTGGTGGTGGTTGGTGATGTGACGATGACTTCTGTAATCTTGATAAATATTTGCTTTGTATTTTTCCATTATTTTTCTTTTTATATGTAGTAAGTCCAAAATATATAACGTGAATTTTATGTTCTTTTTGTTAATTTATTGAGAATTCAATATAAAATTATTCAACGAAAAATTATATGACATTAACAATTAGTGTTGCCTTGTGGTTATTCATTTATAGTGAAATATTCCTTCACAGGAAATCATTACATTATGATTGATTCTACCTGTCTTTATGTATGATTGATTCTTTTTGGGTAACATCTCTATACTCGGTCCATTCGTTTATTTTCTCAGAGGGCTCACGCCTATAAATTACCTTTTTTTTCGGAACAATGTACTGTAGTAATGTCGTACTTTATTGACAGGGAGCGAAGTGCCCTGTACATAACAAACAACGACGAAGACTATAGAACAGTTCTTGAAATACCGATAAACCGATATGATAAAAATAATTTTACTTAATGTAAGTATATTTCATATTTAATAACAGTAGTATCTGTAACTCCAAGACTGATTATTTCAAACCAAGAGTAAATAACAATTACTCTGTTTATTATCTAATTATTTTTTTGACGGCTGCCTTAAAATGTAACTATTCACGCGTTAGTGAAATTTAACTTTAAAACGTGTGGTTAATAACGTCTAAAACCAGTTTAAATCGAGAGTTATGGAAAATCACATACCTACCTACTTAATTATTTAACAAACTAGCTACGTAATTGGGTATACAAATAATAAAAAAAAGTTAAATTATAAAATATTATTTATTACAATGATCCATCAGACTCTTCTTAATAATTTACAGAAGACTCGTCAGTCGAGTCCTCGGTTAAATGAATAATTAATTGTTGTTCATTTATATTGTCAATCGTAACGTCCCGATCTCAATCAGACATTATAATTTTTCTTGTCCTCTCCACGATACTAGCCCAGTTTCAGTTGTCACTTCATCACACGTATTATTTAATAATTGCATTATTTTAATCGTTGTTAATGGCGGCGTTGTTGTTTCTTGCTGCCTTCCCTTTGATTTATGCCACCCTGACAGTCATACCTTTCCCGGCAAGAACTTGTAATTCAGTGATTTCCGTCAACTTGTCAAGTTTACGGCAAGTTCTTGTCGTGCACAGTTTGACTACAATATGTATTAAATGTGCACTATAAGTTGTCGGAAATGTACGGCCGCATTTTGAAGGAAAGTTATGGGAAAGTCTTTCCCTTCAACATGTTACGGTTAAATTGTCATCAACATTAAATAGAAAATTACGATCAACTAAAAAAATAGGTTAGAATAAACGCTAATTATGTGATGATAAATTATGGCTAAGTATATAATTATAAAATAACAAATATTTTTATATTATAATGCAATTATATTGATATCAATTTACTTTAATATAATTTAATGTTTTTTTATTATGCAATAATATATGTAGAACAAGAGTAAATTCGGAATCCACGCAGATACCGACTAAAAGTGAAATTTTCGCAGTCCGCCATATTGGTAAAAGTTATCTCCAATTTAAAGGAAAGTTGTCGTCAAGCCTTGCCCTTCAATGCTTACAGTCAAGTTACCTTCTAAATGCGGTCGTACATTGACGACAACTTAGCGATACAACTTGGCCGTAACTTGCTGTCTGTGTGACTGTCAGGGCAATATCAATTTAATGGCATTGTATTGACAGTGATAAGGTGGGATTCTAATAACAGTATGTCAATATTTCGCTATTTCATCAACTACGTATCTTTTAAGTCGATGTTTTAAATTTAAAATTCTTTTTAATTCTGCTTTTAAGAATGAATTGTTCACATCCTCGCTATTATCACGAAGCCAGGTAATAATTTCGTGTTTGGTGTTAGCTTGCGTTGGCATTTTATTTATTTGCCTTGAATGGCAGGGCGCGTTATCAATAAATATAATTGAAGGTTCTTTCAGTAACATCAACTTTTCCCTGAATCAATTTTCATATACTTCTGCATTCATCTCTTAGTGATAGTCGCCAGATGATTATTGATTTGAAAGCGAGTAGAGCATCTGCTACAAATCCTTTTGCAGTGCCCGCGTGGAAAATTATAAGACGTTCGCCCCTGCCTATAGGCCGATTACGTAGTGGATGCTGCAGTGTGTGTGTTACCATTCTTCTTAAAGTCGAAATTTCCTTACTTTGGTAGTACTCGTATATATGACGACGAATTGCATCCAAATTGTCAATGCATGTAACTTTACAGGGCTGGCGTTTTTTTCTTCGGTGTAGACAACTTAGTTTGCTTACATACCACTGCTGCCGTAGGCTTCTTTGGCAATTTTTGTAACTGTTGGAACACTGATTCGTAAGGCGGCAGCAACGTGGTTTCCAATCTGCGACCTTCTCAAAATAATCTTGAAGGTGTCTCACAAACTCCCTCGATTGTCCTTGTAACACAGTTCCTTTCGGAATATTAAGAGCTTACTATACTCAACTGAAGAATTTACGTATCGATACGGAGGAATATAAATACTCAACTCAACGTATGATATTGTAAAAGAATACTTAACGAAACACACAACACACACAAGCCGAAAAACAGTGGATGTCACACGAGCGTCGCGTGACAAGCACAGGCAGCTAGTGACAACGAAGTAGCGCCGCCGGGTCAGCGATGCGTTGCTTTATGGTATTTCTAGTTATAACTTGTTTATAATGCGCTTATATATTATATTATTTATGTGTATAAATATTTCTATTTTACTTATTTATTATTTATATATTTATTTATTTCATATATAATTATATAATAAATAATATATGAATATATAATAAAGTAACGCTTGCGTTGCATTTCCCCGAATTGAGTGAGGTTTCCGGAGGCCCACTTCCCCCTCCCCCCTTTTCTCTCCCTTCATCTCCTTTTTCCTCTTTCCCATCTCCTCATCCCTCCCCTCTTCTTTCCGCTCCCTGCATCCCCCATCCCTCATCACCCTCAAAGGCGGGCAGAGCACTTGCGACTCTTGAGTTGCAAGTGTCCATGGACGGCGGTGTCACTTACCATCAGGTGACCCGTCTGTTCATCTGTCCCCCTATAATATAAAAAAAAAAAAAAAAAAATGTGAATTTTATCTATTTATTTATATTTTCTATGATGTAGGTACTCTTTTTCTTCTCGTCCTCCGCAAGGTGATTAAAAGGCATTCCTTTTGATCACCTTGCGGTTTCAAGGTACGGTGACTGTGTCGATATAGAACAAATTTGTGGGATGTCGATATAGAAGGTTTAAAAGCAACTTTTAATTTTGAAGAGTGGTGGTCACCATCCTCATTGCAAGTCTAGTCAATGCGGCATGGTGATCCACACTATGGCACCTGGCATGATATTAAACGTATCTATTAGAGAAAGAAATTCATAAGTTGCTTGCTGAATATTTAACATACCTACGTAATTTATTTTATACAATGTAGGTATTTTATTTAATGGATAGCTAAATATATAACACACTACATAAAAATATGTTCTTATATTACAAGATTCTAATATATAAAAAGCTCGGATTGGACAACCCTGGACAAACAAATCTTTTCACCCCATAAGCGTTTCTATTTATCTTTAGGTCGTTTCATTTCACCCAATGACCGTTTCTATTACCCCCTTTCCCTGTTTCTATCAACTCCTTTAGCGATAGCGAGTATTTTACGAAATATTGTAGGCAAGCTTTTTTTGTTAATTTACTTATTTTAAGCAAAATAACAACTTGCCTTTGATATATTCATATTTTTAACAACTATTTACCCATAACATACCAAATAGTTTAAACTGTCAAAAACCAGAAATTCTGGAACAAAAGAAGTTTGTATAGAGAAAATTTGACACGTAACGCATTAATTACAACTCGGTTTGTTTTGAAAAAGATTTGTTTGCTTAGCATTTGGTAAACGATGCCATAAAAAACACTAATTTGCCATTACCAAAAAATATAATTTCAAGCTATGGGACTTGTCACAACCAGAAAAAAGAAATTAAAAAATTTAGTGTTTGTTTTTCTATTCACCCCATTTTACGGTACCCAGTTTCCAAACAAAAGAATTTATTTGAAAGCGTTTTTTTTTCTAATTCAATCTGTCTAGACGTTTGAAGATATTTGTGACAAGGATAATCTACAAGTGCACCCACTTAGAGCTTGATTTATTTTACACACCTTTTAAACTGTCATGTTATTTGTTAACATCCATCTTCATATATCCTGAGTCTGCATTACAATGTCAGTACATACTAAGAGCTAATGACAGCAGTTGTGTTCAAGAGCGAGTGGTAACCAAGTGGCAAATTTAAAAGATTCACTTTAATAAATAAAACTACTTAGACAAATAAATATGTATAAGGCTTTAATAAAGTGCTGACATCATCTTATACAATTCAAAGACAGTCAAAATACCATGATTTTAAATTGATGTATGGTTCATCATCATTGCTATTAATACTAATGATAAATAAAATATCTAATTGTTCTTTACATGATTTTATTTACTAAATGATACTGTCCTTATTGAACTTATCCGTAAGGCTGCAATACTCACTAAAACAATAGAACATGAGAAGATGGAAATGTTACTTCTTTGACTTGGGTTTTAGGGTATAATATAAGATTATGGCGCCCATGACTGCATATGTTGCTTTGGCCGTCTGTAACAAATCAATGATAGTCTAATAACAGCTATATATTTACATCTATCAAATTTTTGGTTAATACATTATAATCTAGTAATACTCTTTGAAAAAATTATAACTTTCTTATTTATAAAATACTAAAATAAAGTTACCCTGTTAAATAAAGTAAGTTGATTTTATCATATATGTTACTGATTGATTACTGAGGGTCAGTAATCAATCAGTAACATATATGATAAAATCAACTTAATGTCAATGTAAACAAAACTATTTTTTTTAAATTATAATTTATATTTAGATTATAATAAACTGCATGACTGACATATTAAATGTCTTGTTTAAATCCCTACATTCTGAGATTGGAATAGAATATAAATAATTAATCAATAAGAATATTTTATTAGCGACATATGTATTTAATTTGCTAGATTACAAAGTACTTATTTTCAAAAAGTAGCAGACTATAAAGACTGGCAGTATTCTATAATCCAACCCAATACTGCAAAATGTTTATCAGATTACTGCAGTTCTGCTGTAATAATTAAAAATAAACAAATGACACAATTCAACTTTTTCTACCACCTATGAATTTATTTACATACAATATACAGTATTAATGATGTAATATGGTCATACAGTTTACAGAACAAGTACTGATTTTACAAAATGATAATAATAGCTATTTGTCTAGTGATTTTGTTTGCACAAGGGGTACCTCCACACAAAAGAAAAAATCACACCAAGCAGCTTATGAGTAGCTTGATCACAGGTCCATATGGAGGAAGATGAGGTCAGCATTTTGTGCCAGTGCCTTTAATGTTGAGTGTTTTCAGGCACCAGTAACAAATTGCCGTTAGACAACCCTTTTGCTTGAAGTGAGCTAGCAGTATTTAAAACATAAATAACTTAACTATCTGCACTAAAAAAGGTTAATAGGGCGTGCAGAAATCCCATCAGTGTTATTCATAGCAAAAATAGGATTCATTACTAGGAAGGTACCTAAAATTGACATACTTCGTTTTTTTTAAATATTAACAAACGAAGTTTGGGAGTGCTTTGAACAGTTAGGTCCCTTAACTATAGATATTACAATTATGGAGAAAAATTACAACATTCTAAAAGGATTATCACACCCATATTCTTGGGTATTGACTTCCTCTCTATATCTGAGGACATAGGTGCCATACACGAGGTAATTATACACGAGTCAGATTATAGAAACAGGAGAGGGTATGCTTGTTTGTAATTCTAGTAAGATTAAAAAAATTAACATACATAACCTATATATATTGTAGAGATTACTATCCCTCATTCGTTTGAGATAAAACATGTAAGTAGGTACTTACGTTAGCTCTGCCCCTGTTTGTTTGACTGTTGAAATATTTCGACAAACCCTTTAATTGGGATTCATCGACGGAACTGTCCCCGGCCATTCTACGATCAAAATATAAAAATGGTAAACTAAAAACAGCATACACTGGAAACAGCATACACAGCTGGAAATAATTAACACAATACTAATAACAAACCTAATTTAAAACTCCCATAACAATAAGAATATTACCTGAATAAATAGATATTATAGCCTTATGTAATAACGCAGACAGAGTAGAGTAGGTGCAATCTGATCAAATCGTGTCTAGTATCTTTAATATGGAAACGATGCATTTGTAGCCTAAGCATGTGACAGCAGGATAGTATACTACTTTTTCGATTAGACTGAAAGAGAAAAATAATGCAAAATGCTTCACACCGAACTTACTCCTTAAATCTTATCATAGGTCAAGGACATAAAACGTTCAGTAACGATTTGCCGTCAACATACTTTTATTAAAGAGCTATATATTATCTTATAGTAAAGAAATATTCAGAAGAATTTTAAAGCTTAAAGCTTTTTATTGGCTTTCACAGGCACATTTGATATCGATCAACCAGGAGTTGATTCTTTTAATAGGTATCCGATTTCTTATCGACTACACTACTCGAATCGTAGAACAGCAGTTTTATTATACGGCATTTTTTTATTTTACTAAGTTGGCAAACAAGAGGATGGTAAGGATACCACCAGCTAGCTCGTCTAGTACTTTCAACTAAATTTAAATATTTTTAAGTTTGATAAACAATTATATAATGACGTATTGTATAAATATTTTGCGTACTTACGACTGATTACAAAGAAACCAACAACACCAATATTTTAGCTTCTTTTTAAGAATCTGCGGTAAATGTAATATGCTGCTATCAGACCCATTGTCACTTTTGCTGTCTACAATTTTAAATAATAAAAATAGTATAATAGTGAGCTTGAAAACATTAACTTCTAAAAACGGTCCGTAAAGTTTATGAAAGTGTACATAAAATGCCATGCAAAAATTTGTCCTTTTCTAAAAATGCAATTCAAATGTGTGTGCTTAGATCATTTCATTTCTAGATATCGCTTTAGTTCGCAATAGTACTTACATTTGCTCTTCCTCTGTTCGTTTGACTATTAAAATAACGGCTAAGACCTTTTAGACTTGGATCATCATCTACTCCATGGCCCGCCATGTTTTCAAGATACACTAAAATATTTGAAGATCAAAAGGCTGTGCAATTTAAACTGTTATGCCATTATGACATTAAAACGTCAGAAGACAAATAAATTATCGCCTGTGGTTAGAGTTCGTATGACACCAACATAAAGTAATTAGTAGATACTTAGCACACAACACTGATACATTAACAGGGTACTTATATAAACTTTTAGAACTACGGAAGTTCTTAGTAAGGGTCTTAATACCCTATCAGAGTAGTTCAAGTCGGCATTCTTAACCAGTCAACCATTGCAGGATACAAAGAAAACGATTATGCATTTCAATTTAAATGCCTGCCATTGTTTTATTGCCTGATCTGACTCCAGTGATATAAAAAGAAAAACAAATTTGATATTAGAGAATCGCAACCGTATCATGATATTTAGTCTACCTGATAGCGAAACCAACTTAAATATGTTCCAGATGGCACTTGTTTTTATTTGGTTTACAGAGCAATGGTGATTACGGGTCATCCGATGTTAGGTGTCTACTGCTAGCCATAGACACCTACAACTCAAGAGTCTAAAGTGCGTTGAATTTAAATTACATTACATACTGACACGACAGCCGACAGCCAGTCCTATCACTAGAACTACATATAATAGAACAACAAGGCAGGGATGTTGTGTTTTAGGTTATTATTAAAGATCAAAAAGAAACGCCTTACTTTTTGCATTTAATAAATGCGTTTAATTTATACCACTATGAATGTATTCCGTAAAAAACACTTCACACACACTTAATTCTTGTTTTATCAATGCTGTTTAATATTATATCAATGAATACAATTTCATCAGTCACTAATCTTTGGATATAATATTTATGTAAATACATTATTTTATGTACAAGTAAAATAATTGTGGTAGCGACTTCAGTAACAAATTAAGAAATAGTACTTTTGTGTATCTATATAACAATTTGTTTTTTTTTTAATTTACTTATTAATTACTTAGTGTAATTTAATTCCACTTGGAATATAAAAGCTTACCTAATGACGGACTAGTATTAAATACAGTGAAATATATCATCACAATACTGTCCAATTCCAAAATATACATACGTAAAAAACATTGTATAACATCGTTATTTTTTTTGTTTCATTGAAACCTTTATAGGTCCAAGGACATTACAAAACAAGACACATTTAGAATAATTAAGTACAATAACTTTTGAGCGTGTCAAAAGATATTAAAAAATTTAATATTTTATATTTCATAAATCTCAATTGATGACATCATTTATAGCTAAAAAATACACAACAAATCACTTTGTCCTCTTTTCAGAGAAGATCACAGTTTAAGTGGGGCCAGTTGTTTAAACTCCTTCACATAATTATTGCACGAACCCCTTATTCTTGTAGTGACAAAGGCTCACTTATTAATATGTACTCATAAATTGCTTCATACTATATGTTCTAGAAGTTGACTCACTATCGCATGTGAAACTCTGGCCTTGAAAGCTATAGTCCATTCACAATGCACTCTCTTATAGTATGAGATCCTCTTCCCAGTCTTCTTTCTGTCTTTCAGAGACGGAGACTGAAGGCCGTGACAGTTGTTTCAGTTCGTCGTGCATCCGGGGAGGAATAGGATTGTCACTGAGATCTACATATTCGAGGGCGCGGGACCGAGCCAATCTATCCACATCGATCTCTGTAATCATGAGAATTTATAATTAATTTTTGAGTTATATTATGTTTAGGTATCAACAAAAAACACTATGAAAATGTATATCCCTACATTTTTAACTTTAGGATTTACTTTTTATCCTGCAACTTATACTGCTGTCACAAACAATGTTGTAATTAGGGTTTACTGCAAATCATTGTCAACTGTCCCAGCAGCCAGGATGTGGGGTTGATTCCCATCTGGGACAAAAAATTGTGTGATGAGCATGATCATTTGTTCTGTGGCTGGGAATATTTATAATGAAGTATTAGAAATATATAAGTATGTTTATCAGCATTCAGGTTTCCCTAGTACAAGCACTGTAAGTTGTCTGTGATTATTATTATATGTATTATTGTAATGAAATAACTGGTGTATATATTTTGGGGGCTCTGCAATGCTACTTCCAGTTTTATTCAAATGACGAGTTTGAGTTATCATAATTGTTTTAAGCCCGGTTTCTGCAGAACACCGTGAATCCAGAAAAGATTTTTTTTTTTCAGTGGTAGAGCCATGCTTAGGCACGAATGGGCCGGCTCGACCGGTGTGAGTCCACGGCCTCACGGAAAACCGGTTGTGAAGTAACGCTTGCGTTGCATTTCCCCGAATTGAGTGAGGTTTCCGGAGGCCCAATTCCCCCTTTTCTCTCCCCTCATCTCCTTTCTGCTCATCCCTCCTCTCTTCTTTCCGCTCCCTGCATCCCTCATCACCCTCAAAGGCGGGCAGCGCACTTGCGACTCTTGAGTTGCAAGTGTCCATGGACGGCGGTGTCATTTACCATCAGGTGACCCGTCTGTTCGTCTGTCTCCCCCTATAGTATAAAAAAAAAAAAAAAAAAAAACCAGAGAACACCTTGTTTTCCTAACAAATGGTTAAATTTTGATGTACTTGCAGTACATTTTATGACAAAATTCTATCGTCCATAAGCAAAAAGGTGTTCTTTAGAAATAGAAACTGGCAATTCAAGAACACTGAAATATGCATATAGCATAAGCCCCATACTAGTTTAACTTAGTTTTCAGATTGCAAATATAATAGGATCTTTAAATATTTTGCTCATAATAAAATCTCAAGTACCAATAATCTGATTGTGATGTGCCAGCAATGTGTGGAGGCTGGGGCATTGGAAGGTGATGTGTGGCAGCGCTACAAATGAGTTATGTGAGATGTCCAACCGCTCGAGGCATGCCAGTGTGCACAGCTCATCGGGCAGCTTTGCCATCTGGTTGTTTGATAGGTTTAAATCTGAAATAAATTATAAAAGGATTTTATACAAGAGTTTTACTACAGGAACATTAAAAACAATGTTAAGACAATGGTTTATTAAAAATAAGGGAGATTGGGCTAAATTTTGGAATTAGAGACATGCAGCTAGGGAACCACCATTCAAACTGCAACTGCAAAGGACTAGTAAAGCTGTATAAGCTCCTTTCTTTAAGTAAGCTAGAGATAAAAACAGAGAGACTGTTACTTTTTAACCAGCACTGTGCTGTGGAAGTATATCTCATCTAACATTATTTTGCCTCTGATATTATAATTAATTTGACTAACTATTCGAGTTTAGAAACCACCAAAAATATGTAGAATATACAAAACTTTATACAAAACCAAATTTTACAATAAAAGCTGCATCATGCTTTTAATCTACCTCACGAATTCTTTTAAAAATTCTTCTTTGTCTTGAACAATTCCTAGTGCCTGTTCCTAGTGTCTGTTGTTTTATGTTTGTCAAATTATGACTTGACAAACAGACACACTTAGACTGGACAATTATTTGTGGATCATTAGTCATTCAAGATTAATACAGATTTAATATTACATGATAACCATACCTGTAATTAAACTAAATTTGACAGCAAACTTAGGAGGTATCTTTGTGATAACATTCCCACTGAGATCACAGCTCTTGAGCTCTGTGTGCCGCATCAAATGGTACACAGCATCAGGTACTTGCATTAGCTGACATTCTGATAAATCTGTAAGTAGAAATAATATTTATAGTTAATAGAAGTACTCATAACAATTTATTATTATTAAATTATTTCAAGTAAAGATTATTTTAAAAAAATGCTCCAAGAAATAATACATAAAAACTTATAAAATTACTATAATTTTATGCCATTACATTAGTAAAAATATGAAATAAAATACCAGATTTTAATATGTTATAATTAAATTAATTTCAATGAGTAGTCAGAAAAGTATCCCCATCTGATGACACCCTTGGCTAAATAAAAACCTTCAACTGATGAACCTAGTAAGTAAACTACATATTTTTGTTAACTATATAAGATTGCAACTTTTTAATTTGTGAAATCATCTTCAGAAGTTACGTCATTCATCGTTGATAGTGTTAGTTTTATCTATTTTTCAATGTAATACCCACATACCTAATACCTGAGTATTTTGAGCGTCCTCGCATTTTAATACCACTCGTGTGACAGCAGAAGCCATTTTTTCGTAACGATAACAGCACAAGTACAGTGTTACTATGACTGTAGCTGACTAGGAAAGGAAACACGAGAATAAGCGCGTGCTGTGTATTCGTAGTTATTTTTAAACTGTACTACAACTCAAGAATGGAACTTTGAAGTATCGAAATCCTGAGTCTCTTTGCAAACTTTCGAGACTTTCGTGGTTAATATATTGTATTGTATCAGATAATTTTGATTATTGTTATAGTGAACGTATTCTGCCTTATTAATATAACTTTCTTGAAATTTAGAACTTTCATCTTGTTTTTGTTGTTACGACGAAGCTGTACTGTCAAGTTTGTCAAAGTAGTGTTGCTAAGTGCGACCATTGAAAATGTGTATTTTTTTGTATATTAACTAACGAACACTTCTCCTTTTTCGTTTCAATAAACGAAATTTGTAAGGAATCTACTATTCCCTGCTTAGAAAGTAGTTCCTTTCTGAAGGTTCTCCACTTATACAGGTAATTTATTCTCTACCTTTCAATAACTAATTCGAGTTGAATTATGAAGCTACAGTTGTATAGGAAATATGTTAACCATAAATTTAAACGAAAACCAATGGCTTCATAACATTTTATTTCACTTTCCTCTATTTTGACCCCACTTCGAAAAAAGGAGGATAACTTACGTCTTTTAACTTATATTCTGCCGGGGAAACTGTAATTTTCGTTTGCCAAATTACAAAGTTACCCATCCTAAAAATCGATTCCGAATATGTGTGAGACTGTTTAGACATATATCTCAATCTTTTCCACGGCCAACTCTATTTTTTGCTAGGAAGGTCAGTTAAACGGTGTAGAGCAAGAGCCCACGACGGCCAGACCTTCGTTATTTTATAAAAGCTGAAAGTTTTTCTGTGCATGTCCCCTATACAGGTAAGAACGACCAGCGAATATAGAGTTTGGGTTGTGGTTACTTGGGCAGGTTACAGGTATTAAAGGTGTATAAAATAGTATCTTAAATTCGTTAAAGTGTAAAGCTCAATTTTTTTTAATTTTCTTTGGGATAACTTTAGAAATCTCGTCATCCATTGCCAGACACTTCTGACAGTTGCTATCCCCTACCAGACACCCCTAAACTTTAATTAATTATAATTATACTTTCGTCATAGTATAAAAGCTAAATTTTATATATGTTACTTGGGGACCTATAAAAAAATGTTACCTCAATAGCCGGACAGTTTGAATGGTTTTACATCTTACCAGACACATTGAAAGTCCGCTGTAGGTGCGAGCGCGAATGCTTAGTCGATTACGGTTTTTTAAGATATCCAATAAAGATATAATTTTATTACGTTCATAGCCATTTTGTATAAAGTAAAAAAATGACATAAAATATAAAAAAAAAGTATGATTACAAGTAATATATTCTTTATATATATTATATTATATTATTATTAAAAAAATATTCAATCTTTTTTATTAATTTCATCAACGTCGTCGATACTTTCATTTTCTTCGTCACTGCTACTCCAGTCGATGGCATGATCGTCGTCGTAATGATGGCATGGCTTTTGCAAGGTGGTAGATTGCTAGCGTCAAAATTACGCAACTTCTTTCGGTCAAAAGGTTCGTTTACATGGGAGACTGTATACGAGTGGATGAATATTTGAAGTCTAGCGGCATCCACATCAATTACATACATTGTAAACATTGCATATAAATCTCTGAATAATATTAAAGATGTTTTGTTGATGATCTAAATTTTCAATTAATTCGCTGTTGGTGCTCGGGATATTTTTTTAATGTCTTGTATGGTTTTAATTTTCCCTTTCTGAAGAACGCAGGATTAAAATCACAACCTGTGATGGCATGAAATCTAGGTAAGCTCTGACAATTTAACAGTCTCAATAACACTCTGCATGTATTTTGGTTAGGTTTACATATCTTAAATCATTGCCAGTACCCGTACCTGAACAACCGAATCACTTTTAAGGTGATGCATGTTATGTTATGTTATGTTATGTTGTTTTGTTTTTATAACAAACAAAATAAATCAATGTACGCATAATTGTTCACAAAATAACAGATGATGCGACAATGACTATCTCACTCGCACCCGCTTGAACTTCACTGTGTCTGGCAAGATTTAAAAACCATTGAAACTGTCCGGCTATTGAGGTAACATTTTTTTATAAGTCCCCAAGTAACATATATAAAATTTAGCTTTTATAATATAACGAAAGTTTAGGGGTGTCTGGCAGGGGGTAGCAACTGTCAGAAGTGTCTGGCAATGGATGACGAAATTTCAAAAGTTATCCCAAAAGAAAATATAAAAAAATTGAGCTTTACACTTTAACGAATTTAAGATACTATTTTATACACCTTTAATACCTGTAACCTGCCCAAGTAACCACAACCCAAACTCTATATTCGCTGGTCGTTCTTACCTGTATAGGGGACATGCACAGAAAAACTTTCAGCTTTTATAAAATAACGAAGGTCTGGCCGTCGTGGGCTCTTGGGCCAGTGGCTTAAAAGCTAATTTGTACATATTATAAACCTTCTTTATATTCTTCTAACTTTTTTAAGTGAAATTTAATTGTCTAACCAAATATTTTTCATTATTTATATATATTTTTATAGATGTAAATATTTATTTATTTGCACATTTTAGAACATAGGCGGAAAGCCTAATGCTTAATGCCGAAAGCATTCTCTGCCAGTCAACCTACGGGTGATGCAGAGAAACGAAGTAGATGATTATTTACAGTATTAACAAACTAAAAGTTAAAAACAGAATACCCATATAATTAAATACATTAATATACACATACACACATATATATATATATATATATAAATATATATATATACCCAAAGAATTCTGAAGAGATCGATCGAAACAGATAAAAACCTGAAAGTGCAAGGTCAGGACTATATGGTGGATGCATTACCAAAAAAGCTTTCTCAATTTTTGGTAAATTCCGCTTGGTAATTTTTTTTCTCAATTTCTTGCTTGAGTCTAATTAGTTGTTAGCAGTAGAGATCCAAACGAGGAACGAGGGTTATGCCTGGTTATAAAAGGCGATAATGAACGATGCCTTTCCAATCCCACCATACACGCAACATCATCTTATTGCGTGTTAGAGTTAGTGTTAGTATATAGAACGTATCGTATTTCTTCTTTAGATTCACCCATTTCAGCGGACAGAAAAACAAATAAAAAATGGGGGAAGTGTTTTTTACTTTTTATTTAACTTATTCTTAATGTACTATATTTATTGATATTAAAATCAGCCAGATACAAACAGTACAACCAAGGAGATTTTTATTCAATTTTTATACACAGAAAATGCGAAAACACTTTCCCCCGACCTATTATATATGGATATATATATATATCCATATCTATATCCATATATATATATATCAATATATAATAGGTCGGGGGATGTTATTTGTGGCCATCCTGATTTAGATTGAACAGGAAAAGAAGAACCAAGGAACCCAGTGGTATGTGAGGGACCAAAGAGAAGGTTACTTGTTGACTGAAAGTTTCTATCATGGTTGTTACATAAGAGTTGAAAGTGGGTTGTTAAATAAGTAGGGGAGAAAGGGAATTGATTAGAATGAATAGGGTGGTGAGTGCACGCATTCTTTCGCATTGACGAATATGCAACAATCTGAGAAGAGATCAAAAAGTGGAACTATCCTCACATTTACCAAGATTAATCAGAAGACGGCCTAACTTATCGAGAAGATCTGCATTCAATTAATACTTACTCAAAAAGTATAATAGGTTTAATTTAAAACGGTTAGTATGTATATTTTCCTGTTGCCAAATATCACCATTCTGAAGATTGTACGTAACGTATGGACTAGTTTAGCCTCTTACTAAGACACTTGTACTATACACCTACATATCGGCGGCATTGTATGGGGTAGTATTCGTGTTCAAAAATTCTTAAATATGTTAAGTAAGCTTATGTACTGTCTACACTTAGCGTTTAAAATTCAACACGCGGCGATAATGTAGGTTGCAGACTTTGCATTGTGATAGGAAGACATACAGTTACTACCTATTTACCCTACGTATTTTTTTCTCCTGTCCAAACTTGTACCAAACAGACTAGTTTAATATATCACAATAACTCATGAGTCACCTATCACACAAGGAAGTGTATGAACGAGCAGTGACCTCTCTAGGAGTCAGTTACTCTTTATAAGGAATAAATTGGTTAGCTGAGGTCAACATGTTGTTCAGATGTCGGATACAAGTTTGTAAATCATTACGCACGTGCAAGTGAGATGTTCTAAATCGGTCCTTCAATTGTGCGCTTGCTCATGTGAATGCTTATACATGTGTGCGTGTCTTCCGCATATATGTATGTACGCATTCTTGATGGTAGGTACTTACTTAGTTTTCCGGGATCTATTTGGACTTAGTTGTGTACCGACGAAAGCGTAGGTATGATATCTATTGGTCTAATTAAATTTACAAGAACAATTCTTGTATATATTTTTTATGAATCTCAGAAGTAGGTGTAATGATTTTTATCAATTTTAGTACCGATTGGTTTTAAGTTTATATATTACCAGACAATTTTAAATAACCGTGAAGCTTTTAAAGATATTGTGTAATGTGTCAATATTTAGTCGATCGATAATTAGGTACTTTGACATTATGTACCCAGTTGTGATCACGGCCCGTATTTATAACAGTTTCTCTTTCTGTTTTATTTGCAAGTTACAATAAATGAATAAACTAGCTTCTAATCGCTGGAGAATTCTAAAGTGTCCCACGTTCACTTTTCTAGCGTGGGTTTCGTTCACATTAGAATTTAGGAAGTGTTGTTGAAGGTGTTCTATTTTTATCAAAAAGTTACCCAAACGTATAACAATATTGCTAAATCACTTCCATTCTATTATTACTTATTAGGTGTATCGTCGCAAACTTTTGTTGATACTATGAGTTACCTACTATTATCATTATTCTTAGATTTTTATTCCCTTAAATAAGTCGTTGTTCTATAATTATAGACACGCTTAAATGAAATATGTAAAATGTGTCTACATGTTTTGACAGAAGACGTTTCGCATGCCTCTAACTGCGCAAAATATTTCACTTCTCCAAAATAACCGACTAATATTAGCTATTACGACTTAGTACGGTAACAAGAGTGATTTTAACGTCAATAATATATATTTTTTGTAAACTATGTAAGGCATCTCATGACCGATGAACGTGTATTAGTTTTAAAATGTAGTCATAAGGTGTCATGGTTAGTAAACACTACATAATATAACATTATATGTAATAAGAAACGCGCCTATCTCGCTAGATTAGTAAAGTTAGAAAAAAAATTAAACCCATTCTATTATAATTCTTTTAAATTATTAATATTGGTTCCAAAGCCTAATGCGGGAGTTGTCTTTTTAATAGGAAAGAAATAAGAATTCTTTTGGTACTATTTTACACATAAGGTAATAGATTTTTTATTTAAATTCAGGAGTAGTGTCTATTGTATAAGTTGGAGAATTGGTGGCCCACTGTGAGTCATTCTATCCAACGTTGATGCGTAAGCAATAACACTGCTGTTTCTAAGAAACCGGAACAAACAAGCTATTACGCAATTTTACAAAGATACACCATAGGTACCTAAAACTTAGTAAAAAGTGCTCCAAACATTTGTCACTAATTAATATTTGTTTACTGCAGCAGTAAAGTCATGTTCGATATTACATCACTTCGTAAGAACGAAAAGAAGTTTCTTTTAATTGTACTATATAATTTTCTCACTATGCTCCGATGAAAATATAATAAATAATAATGCACAGGAAGCAATACAAGGGTCGCCAATATGACTATTTTTATCAGGTCACTGAAGACTCGGTTGGGTTCCTGCACATGGCGGGGAAACTTGATGAAGCGTGGATCCATAATCGTAATCCTAACCGCAGACAGGTATTTAAAATCTTAAATACATATAATAATAAAATTAAAATTCAGTTACGGAATAATCTTTTTCTTGGTATTTGGGGTGTGGTTGATGCAAAAAAAAAACTAACTGCAAAATAATAACATATAATAACATGAGTCCAAGACTACCTACCTAGTGTACTCATTATTATAATAACGAAAAATTGTTGCAAAAAAGTGATTCTATGAGGAATTTATTAATTAATTACTTGAAATTAATCTGTGTAACAAAGGCCCGCAAGTTTTAATGTTATAACTCAGTTTGGCCTCGGTTAAGTTTCACAATTTTTTATAATATATCTTCGTTTACGAAAGTCCAATGCAAGAACACTCATTTGAGCTACCTACCTTTGAGTTACGCAAAGGCATGTTTCGCGTAATTATTCATTCAAGATACCACAAAGCATTCGCTACGCTATATCATAAAGAATATGGTTGTGTTTTGTAAAAGCGCTAATGATGGATCATTAGTATCATAAGAGTTGAATCGACGACGTCTTGCGGTAGTTTGATCAGTAAAGATAAGCGTTAAATATAACGTAAGAGTTTGACAAAAAGTAAATACTGTTACGTGAAAATCAATGGTGCGATTTGTGGTAGAAAATAAGGGCGCTTACGTTTTTGTCAGCTTTACTTTGCTTTCTAGTTAATTGACAATTACACAGTAGGTACTTCACACTCACTGCCTCTAAAGATTTATTTTATGCGTACGATATGATAATTTAGCTAAAAGGTTTAAGGTTTTGTTGAGTTCCCGGAAGCTTCCTTAGGGTATTATTTTTTTGCAATAGACCCATTCGTGACGGAACATCGTGTGGTTTTAGTCGGTTCGAGTCCGACATACAACTCCACTGTTAGCTCCAGTCAGGTGATGACCCGTGAGGGTTTCCACACGATCAGAAATAATATATATTTAGCACCATAAATTTCTGGATCAATTTATAAGGCACGATATTTTTTAAACGAGGGTTCTAAATAAGGATTTGAAAAAGTCTACGTCGTCTAGTAGTCTATGTGAAAAGCAAGCTAAAGATTTTTTATTAGTAATACATCATCATCACCATACTTAGAAACATATGACACAGGATAATAATAATTAGTCATGGGCCTAAGAATTTGTAATATAATGTGACAGGAAAGAAAATATCAACACTTACACTAAAAACCAAAATACGTTAACGATACTTGTGCGCTCCTGCTTGCCCTCACATCCCTGTCACATATTACCATATCATCACATGTTTTTAAGAGTTTTCTGGTGCATATACATATTTTTTTTGGGATGAATGGATAAAGTAACTTGTATTTACATTATTAACCAGTGATTACTTTACAAGTGCTGAAAGTCTATAAACTTCTTTTACCATTACTGTACAAGTAATGCAATGTAATGTTATGATTTGTAACTGGAGAACTTGAACTCAAGAGAGAGATTATTATATATACATATATATATATATGTATTATATTAATATATTTCTGATATTTATGATATATATCTAAGAGATATCTGTTAAAACAAAATTTCCATTTGCATATGATTACGGTGTTAACTTTGAATATAAAATAGTAAAAATAGATTATACCGTAATATTTAAGTAGATTCTGTATTTTGGACAAGGCTTCCAGTTTTTGTCAGAATAACTCTGCTATTCGAGGTGGGAAAGCCGATAATCTTGTGATAATATAGTCGTATTCTAACATAACCACATAGTCAAGGATAGCTTATATCAACATGTTAATTATCTGAGTGTAACTATGGAGGTACTTAAAAAGTTATAGACATTTATTTCAAAGTTGTTCTGCGAAATTCATAGTACATTATTATTTAATGTGACTTGTCCAGTTTTATGTTAATTATAGAGATATTATTGAAATAACAATCTACAGGTCACATTGTTGACCACTAAGTGCGGCTTTGAACCCCGTATCACTGAAATGTAAATCCTACAGATTAACCTGCGAAGCAGCTATCTCAGTCGTTATACGAGTTTTTATAGTACGAGTATCTATAGTAATATTTCAAATATTACAAATGAATCCCATTCAATTCAATTATTTATTTTCAAATCAATTTATTTTACCGAGTCGGAATCGCATGTATATAAAACGGGGTTTTTATAAGAATGTTATGTTATTGTTTTCTTTTATTATAATAGGAAATAAAACAGTTGTAAATGCATTTGATAATTTAAAATATAAGTTATTTTTTTAACATTATTCCCTGTTACTTTTAAACTTTAAGTGGCCTTATTACCTTAAGGCCATTAAAAAGTCAAAGTCAAAATGATAAAGAGTAAATTTGAAACTAATTTTAAATTTAAATATTCACGAAGTCACTTATCGTCCTTTATCACAGTATAAGTAGTATCAACATATTCAAATAAGCGGAGATGGTTAAAAGTGTTAAAACAACGATAACAATTAAATTAAAAACAAAGAAGCATTGTTGATTGTGATGAAGATAACCATAATGCCACAATGACATCGAAGTAATTTCCCAACCTATTTTACCCTTAAACTCAAAGTAATAATTAATATGTAAGTTACTTTTGTACCTAATTCGATTGAGGTTTATTGGACCAGGTGTTAAGTAATAGTATAAAATATAAAAAACACAACAACAATTCCATCTTTAGTACATTTCATTTACTTATAGTGTTAGTAGTTTACGTAAAGAGAAATACATATTATTCTTTAATATAATTTATACTAACGTTTTTTTTTAAAAAGTTTTTTGTATGTTTCTTTTTAAATGTGCAAATCTCCGGAACTCTCAGATTTTAATGACTTTTTTTATTAAATATTTATTGACGTCTATAAAATATCACACTGCAATCTATACGAGCGGAGCAGTGACCATAAACGCAGGCAAGCTGCGGCCATCGAATAGAGAGAGAATAAGAGTGTTGCCGATTTCTTTTTATGGATTTTAATGGGTTTATAACTACGTACTTTCTGATACTTGGTACCTAAGTATGCATGCCAGTTCTCGCACAACTGTGGGTGTAAATTAACTACTTTCATCGCCATCAATGTGCTGCCTAGACCATGATTTTCTTTTATTTCAAAACAGAGCATTTGCAAAATAGATACTTCCTTCAGGTTAAGTACACGGCGAATACTCTTCTGTTGTGTAAATTGATAAGATTAGATTATTATTAGACGCCAGCGTATTTAGGTTTTCAAAGTAGTTCAATACATTTTCTTTGTTCTTTACACATTGCTCCAATAAATTTTAAAAATCTTTTCTACCTTGTGACGCCAATATAAAATCATGACCTGTTGGTGTGTAAAACGATTTAAAGTTACACTATCTGAATCGGAACTTAAATATTTATAATCATAAAAGTTGTGTAGTGTCTAGGGAATATGACCTTTCAAAATAGGAAAGCGCGGTGTTCAACTCTTTTGATTAAATACATCGAGTTTTTGTAATACTGCCTCGCAAAGCCTCAGCTAAATTAAGTACCTACTACTACTGGTTGTGGTGTCAACATACCTAGTTGACTATTTTCCTGTGCATCTTCACACCGGCCTACCACTCGGATGATAGCACGTCCGGCTAGTCTCGCACAGATCATCATTGCTGGTGCTCGAGCGTCGTGTTCCTCCGCCTCAGTAGGCATACTCGCACCGCCATCGTATTCCGTTGGAGGCCTCATCACTGCACTTGAATATAAACAGTCACTGCACAATCCTTTAGTCAATGTCACTATAAGTTTCGTCGATAAGTCTCTCACGAGCTGAAAGAATCTCGTATCATCTACCACCGCAGCAAAACGCGATGCGCCTAGGTCAGCGGTAGCACTCTGGTAAAATTCGAGCGCCGCGTTCGTCGCTTGCCTTTATATCGTTGCCAAAACAAAGAAGCGTGGTGCGGGAAAGAGAGAGGAATAACAACAAACAGTTATCTCACTCGTACTGTCTGCTGCGCAGTTGACGCAAGTTAGCGGAAACGCGCGGAGGAAAATATATGGGAGTACGCTCGCCGTCACGGGTCATGTCACAAGGATTCACTGTTTTCCGCATGGACAAACAATGCTTAAGCCTTTTATTGTGGGTTGCATTGTAATGTCATCAATCACAGATATACTTAATTGTGATTACAGTGACTGTTATCTGATCAGATTGTATGTAGAAATAATCTCCTCGTTTGAATGCATGCGTTTTGGATCAAATCAATGTGAAAGGCCGCTGCGCTGGCGAGTGGCGCTGCCGTTGAACATGATTTTCCAGCCTAATTCACAAAATGCCATCACTGTTATATGTTGCAATTTGTTGCGGACTCATTCGATGAACAAACTTTTCAAGTCATGAATCATACATTTAAATTTCATTTTCTAGAATTGCAATATTCTATAGTCAGTGCTTAAATGTAGCAGTATAATGTGTGCTTCTATAAAGACGAACGATATTGTAGATCTTATCAATTTAGCCGCGGCCTTGGTTCATTGATAACGTTGGTTCGTGATTACTTGCAACTAAAGAATTCATTAAAAATAATTCACTAATCGTAATGCTTCGTGTGAGAGCCGTTAAGGCATATTATGCCTGGATTACTTCTGAAAGCTGCTTTTTTATTAGACTATATACGACAACCCAATAGGAAAGGACAGACAGAACTACTTTATTACTGACGTGGCGGCGGCTTCACCCAAGACTGGTCTGTTGGTCTAGTGGCTAGTGCCCGGGGGTTCTATTCCCACACGGGACAAAAAGTATTTTTTTACTTTAAAAAGAAAACGAATTCCACAGTAGGATTAATTCCTGTGTGGCAGGGACCTTACAAACAATCAAACAACGCATACAGCTATAATATCTATAGTAGGTATATCACGATACTTTTGCGTGCAAATAATAGCGTTAATTAAAAAGTTGACGTCCGGATGTCGTCCGTTCAACGTACTACCTTGATGTTTCGGACAAAGAGAGTCGTAGATTATCACCAGAGGCAACCTTGAACATGTGCCAGAAACTATATTCCTGACCACCGTTGCCCGTCTAACATTCGTACTAAACTATATTTTAGGACAATAAACGAGGAACTTTGAAACTTTTCGTATTATAATATAAACACGCGAAGTGTAGTAATAGAAACAATTTGCTAATACTTTATTTAGACAGAAGTAAATTATTCAAAACAACTATGTGAATTGAGTTTGATAGTCTATTAAAATACAAATATCTACATACAAAAAAATCTATCTATCAATGTACAAGTATTATTATCTGCTATTTAGAAGCTTGTCAAAGGAAGCTGACAGACTGTTTGTAGTGGTTAAAAAATAATTAATAATTTAGACTAAAATTGTGCGACTGATGATATGATATTGTTTAATTGGAGTCTACATTTAAATTTATTATAATCAAAATGACAAAGGATTAGAATTCTCATTCCCCATCATATGTGGAACAATGCGGTTACTTTTAACTGGA
This sequence comes from Tyria jacobaeae, assembly GCA_947561695.1. Taxonomy (NCBI): domain Eukaryota; kingdom Metazoa; phylum Arthropoda; class Insecta; order Lepidoptera; family Erebidae; genus Tyria; species Tyria jacobaeae. The sequence continues at coordinate 6,805,914 of OX387208.1, read as the reverse complement.
CAAAGGGGTATTGTGTTGTAAAAAGATAGCACCGAGAGAAATTCCGTATTAGGATATTTTTTGTTCAAATTAAAGTTTATTTTCCGTCTAAGCTTAGCCATAAAATAATTAAAAAAAAACGGTAATTTTCACAACGCCTTCTGTTACAAAATCCATATGCAAAATATTCTATTGCCCTATGTATTGAACTCATTCCAGTTTCAAAAAGACTTCAATTCGCAAGAATACCCAAATAATAATTTAATTAAAACCGTTCTTATAACAAGTGCAAAATCATAAATCCATAATTGATTGAAACAAAACATGCCCACTTTTCTGCTGAATGCCGCGGTACATCATTTCTTTGTTTCACAAATGTTTATTTATATTTTTCAGGTCAGTGTCGTGTTAATTTTGCACTGCTCATGCACCAATTTACTTATTTACTATTTTCCTCCATTTCATGCTTATCATCATATCCGTAACTTTTGCAGCGATGACCTCGTCTTTAATGAGTATTCGTATTTCTTGTCACAGCCGAATTGTAGACATATAGACGTGTTTTTTTTTGATATTCATTTCAAAAGTGTAACGTAAACACGGAAAATGTTTGTTCTGTTTATTAACTTTCAAATTATTTCTTTGAAAATATAGATTAGAGTGTAAGTAAGACAATAATAGCAAAGCGTAGAATTTCAAGTCAAGCAGAACAAAAACTTATGAAAATTTGGAGTAGGTAAGTAATTGATACAGCACGGGAAAAAATATGTATGACGGAATAACCTGCAGAACTGACAAAAAATGTATAGCTAGTAGATTATGTGAAATTAATGTGTATACAGGCTTCCTGATGGTAAGTCACTACCGCCGCCCATGGTCACCCGCAACTCAAGAGTCACAAGTGCATTGCCAGCCTTTTAGGCAGGAGTAATGAATTCATATGTCACTGGTGATTCTCGAGCAGGACGTCTTTCCACACGGTAAATACTGAAAACAACGCGAGTGCTGTGCGGATAACGATAGGCTTGCAACGCCATTTATAAACATATTATTAATTTTAAATCATAAATAAAGTTCTAAGGGAAGAGATTCCTTGTTTATATATATATGTATATGTATGTATGAATGTACTTATAAGGTTTAGTAATTACTTATTAGTACTTGTTTTTAAAGTCTAAAATAAAGTTGGCAATTATCTTCTTATTTGAAACGCATAATACGCACGCACACCAGTATTCCCGAAACAGAGGCGTATTTAACGTCCACATTTTATTGAATAATTTAGTCACGAAAGCCTATTGCTGGTAAACGGGCACAAAATAAGGTGTATCGAAGGGGATAAAAGGGATTTTGCTTATATACGGATGGATTAGGAGGGCGTTTAAGCAATAGCTCAATCGGGCCAGGGTTATACGATAAGATCTGTTCGATATTGCCGTAGGATATTTTAACCCAGCGGTAATTGTTTTAACCTAATTGAGTAAACGATTATGCTCATAATAAATAATGGCCCAAGTTCGACGGTAAAATAATTTAACATAATGTTAAAATTGTCGTCCAGTTTTGCTTTAGAGATTTTTATTTATTTTAAAACCGTCAAATTAATATGCAAAGCAATTTTTGAGAAACAGACTTACTTTAGAACTGCAACAGAGTATTTTTTATAGTTTACTGTTACGATGAGAGTTGTTTACTGGTTAACTAAAGTATTAATATAGACATTTAAACTAAAGAATATAGACGTAGGTAACGTGTAAAAAGTAATGGTAAGAGGTCGTAATCCTCCGAATGCTCTCCCACGAATGGAGGAAGAATGAAAATTCCGATTCTATAATGAATGGAAGAAGCAACTGTAATTCAGTGGAGAGCGGGAAAAATTCCCATCTTCATCATACATCACACAGAATATGAAGTAATATTTTCTAAAATGATGTGTCTATCATTGTGTATGTATTCTTTCACTTTACTTAGGTAATAAATAGGTACTTTATTTGTACGGTCATTCACATTATCCAATAGAAAAGACCATCATCATCAACAAGTTAATGATACGCAATTTGTGCAATTTCCTCGCACATATGAATTCGTTTTCAACATAACATTACATCGGGTGAAGTCGATAATCATTGGTTTATCTAGACCACCGGCGCACGAGCCGAATGACGCACAAAATTTTCCGCAGCGCACCGACCGCGCTGACATTTCGCAGAAATTTTTCGACGAAAGTTGAGGTCAATCCTTTGTGCTATTTCAGGAAATTTTGGACATGAGCCAATTCCCTGTGCGGCTTTTCGATCGACGTAGTTATAAAGCACATGGTTCTGTCCTTACAGGCCAACATCGCCTTTAACGCATCAGTGAACAGATTAAAATCGTGTGAGAGGATATATGATTTGTTGTTGTGTCCCATATTATATCTGTTTTCATACTTTCTTTGTTTATAGACTTTAGGATAAGAAATTACTACTTGAGTTCAGTGTTTCATTTTAATGGCTTTATTTCTGGTATACTTATTTCAATGTGAAGGTTTCCTTGACGAGAGAATAGATACGGTTTATAGGTATATTCAACTTTAAGTAAGTGTAAACTATGAAATCTATACCAATACTTTAAAAAGGCAGAGTCTTTTTGTTTATTTCAATGCGCCAATGGAATAGAATGAAATCGAATTTTAATTTTCTTTTGCATTAGATAGCTCGTTTATTGAGGAAATATTACTGCATATTTGCTGTGTGGTTCTCGGTAGAGTAAAATAGAGCTACTCCATTTTCTCTTATCTTCTCTTGGGTGTCGTAAAAGGAGACTAAGGGATCGGACTGTTATCTATTAGACAGTACATATGTGCAGTAGTCCTAAAGTCCGATTGACGGCAATAGGCTTGTGTCAGTGAGACCGGATTTGTCCAAATGTGTGTTTTATACACCTCTGCCTATCTCCTATGGCGTATGTATGTATGTCTATAGGCCATATTTGTATGATCATGCTATTACCCAAGGGAGCGGAGCAGTAATCATGAATCTTAACAAATCGGCCAGACTTCCATAAATGAATGTAATGCATATTTAAGTGTTGTAATTTATTTTTAACAATTTAATACAAACCAACAGGGCTTTGTTTATAAGTACCTAACCATCTTTTCCGTTTTCATATTTGAATTTTATAAAATGCCATTGGCATCAACCAAAACTATATTGTAACAAATTTTGCTCCTTCCTCTACGAATTCTGTAATGAGAGTGTAATTCTGGGGTGGAGAGCGATCTCTTACTCCCAATGCACAGTTGCAAAAAGTTCTCCCTTTAAACATCCGTTCGTTATTTGAATAACTTGACCGAGTAAAGAGAAAAAGTTTAGTAAGTGTAATGCGTAGTAAGAGATGTTTACATTAACAAGTCCTTTCGTTCAACAAAACAGATACGAGTTACTCTTTAACTGATTTAGTTGTAGATATTTGTATTTATCGTCTGTCATTTCGTCGTTGTGAATTAATTTCAAGGTCTTCTATTCGTAAACAGTAGGACTGTGTTTTTTCTACGACCGAATAAAATCGCATCAACAAATGTTGATACTTTTATGTTGCTGTAAAAGCCGTATACTTGCCAGGAATGTTTTCAAGTATGAAGTATGCATGGTCAGAATTACATTACTTTGCGTGTGCACAAATGTACAAAAAAGTGTGCTAATGCCAGTCTGAGTTTTATTTAATTAAAATACTGATAGTGTTATATTATATCACTAGCATAAAATCGAACACACTTATCAGTGTGTTAGTTTCTTTATTACACTGTGAAACGTCTAAATGAATAGATTTGGATGTATAGCAATCCCTTGCACTAGAAGATATTAAATTGCCTCCGCCCTTGCATTTGTCACCATGCCGTATTACTACCTACACACATTCTTACTACTACTTACTACTTCATTCTTGTTACCTAGTCTTGCCATAAATATTCTTACAGGGAAAATCTTTCTTTTTCTATTGCATAAAACTATATTACTGTAATGTATGTTGGTTTATACATTAATAATATACGCGGCTCGTTCAATAGATCTGCAATGTATAATACAGTCCTTTCAAAGTGGAGGTCAGTTATTAGTAGAAACACGCACTCTCTCATATCAAAATTCTTTACATCTATAGTACTCCTACTACAGTCTTCTACAGTTGATGAAAAAGTAAATACATATATTCACCTTAATGTTAATTAAAATTTATGACCAACCTATGGCCTATGGCATACCTTATTGCCCCCTTGAGGCGCAGAGACAAGGTTTACCGCAGGTTTCGGACTGGACTGTATACAAATATACAAGAAATCGGTGTAATCAGCATGCGAAACGCTAAACACTGCCATATTCTACATAATATTAACTGTTTTTCTGTCTCAAGCACCAGTTTCTCTGCACTTTGGGTGTAGGGAAATTAGGAAATAGAAACATTGCTATTACCTTTGCTCTAGATGACATCAACCGCTATTTCACGTTTCTTCCTTCGTTTGATCATCTAATCAAGAGTCGTACTTTAGTTAGAACACCTGGCTGATATATCCCCTCCAATATTGAAACTTTTCAGTTTTCTCCAGTTGCACCTGGTGATATAAAAAGATAATCCTTTCTATTAAGTCTAACGCCATGGGAAGCGACCACATCCGTCGTATGGTCATTCTCATCTTCGATCATCTTCTCCCTGCGCTTACACATATAGTGAATTATTTAGTAGACTCTAATATCTCTCCCCATGATCCCTAATCCTTCCCCCCTGAATCACGTACGATCAATTGCCATTCTTCTTTTCCTTTCCAAAGTGTTTGAGGCATGTGTCAACAAACAGCTATCACAATTTGTATTACGTAAATACCTTCTAAGACCTTTTCAATCAGGGTTTAGACCTGGTCATAACACTACTTCCGCCCTTTTGAAAGTGACTAGTGACATCAGGACAGGTATAGAGGACTCCAAAGTAACAGTATTGGCTTTGCTCGATTTCTCGAACGCTTTTAACACAGTCAATCACGGCATCCTTTTATCCATCCTATCCAATCTTATGATTCCACCTGATGCACTGGAATGGTACTCGTCATATATCTCGGGGCGCCAGCAGACCGTCGCGTCAACGCATCCTCCTCAAGTTGGCGTGATCTTGGTTATTTTGTTCCTCAAGGCGGCATTCTATCCACCTTATTATTTTCTATATTTAGCAATTTCATCACATAGAATCTTCAATGTGTGTATCATCTTTACGCCGATAACTTGCAGCTGTACTATCAAGCCACTGTTGGCGTAGCACAAAAGACATATCTGAGGCAATTTTGATGGTAAATCGAGGCTTGGACGGTATCAGTGATTGCTTCGTCAGATTCGGCTTAGCCATTATTGTAGGCAGTCAACGGATGATTCGGAGGAGAGGATTAGATAAAGGCAGACTGCCACCTGTGACTTAACAGATTACTAATCCCGTTTAGGTCCTCTGTCAAGAATCTGGGCCTGTTTATCGAAACTTTATAAGGCGCAGGTTCGGCCGCACATGGAATACTGTTCTCATCTCTATGCAGGTGCACCCCAGTACCAACTTCTCTCTCTTGACCGCATTCAACGGAGAGCGACTCGCATCATCGACTGCCAAGATATTTCTGATCGACTTGACACCTTGGCGTTGCTTAGAGATGTAGCTTAACTCTGCATCCTCTATCGCTTGTATCATGGGGAGTGTTCAGAGGAATTGTTCGGACTTATACCGGCTGCAGGTTTCCGCCATCGTCCTACGCGACAAAATATCCATCCCCATCACCTGGACGATTGGCACTCCACCACTGTGCGCTTCTCGAGAAGCTTTTTGCCTCGCACAACCAGCTTATGGAACAAATTGTCGCCTGCCGTATTTCCGAACCGATACGACCTTCAAACCTTCAAGAAAAGAGCGTACTCCTACCTAAAAGGCCGGCAACACACTTGTGACTCTTGAGTTGCGGGTGTCCATGGGCGGCGGGAGTTACCATCAGGTGACCCGTCTGCTCATTTGCCCCCTATCGCATAAAAAAAAACCAACATTAACTGGCACACCCAAGTTACAAGTGTCGGCGAACGCGTCACAGGGTCAGCGTACGGGCGTTTTACTGGCTCAAGAACTTTCTCCCACCTAAGATTAAAGCCATGTTGGTTCAAACCTTAATGGGGATACCCATTATGGACTATGGTTATGTGTGCTATTACGACCTGAGTGCAGACCATCTCAACAAATATGACCGTCTTCTTAATAACTGTATTCGATTCATCTTTAATCTTCGTAACTATGACCACGGATCCTCCTTCCGTTCTGATCTCCACTCTGTACTCAATTCTTAATAAACCATGTCTCTCCCTCATATGTTACCACTATTTTCCAGTATCTTGGCTATAATCATAACAGAAACCTCCGTTCTTTAAATAATCTTCTTCTATTATGCCCCAGTCATTCTTCTCCTGGAGTAAATTGTACTTTCATTGTACAGTCCGTCTTCCTCTAGAACGCCAGGAAATCAGGATGGCACCAAGTCGCTTATCTTCAAAACTAGGGTTCGTTCTCTTCTTGTCAGAGTCATCAGAACGCTAGAACTATATGACTATGTATATCTTTATATATAATTATGTATTATTTTATTTTATATATTTATTATTTATGTATGTTTCTATCTAATGTGCATGTATATTATGTTTATACTATTTTGCTTTTGTACTTTTTTTAGCATACATATTCTCATGCTTTTTAGTGCACCTACCTCACTCATTTACACCACCCTGAGGTAGACTGGCAGAAAATGTCTTTGGCATTAAGTCCATCTATGTCAATTTCGTGCATAAAGTATTAAATAAAAAAAAAACATCACTTCCAATCTTTGGATTATTTTAGGGACTCTCTAAAACTGTCAGTAAATTAAAATCGAGCTTTATGACCCGGCGCTGAAAGGACTATTCTTGTGAACATGGTGATGTTAAGAGGCTTAATCAACTTCTCAAGAACCGTATCTTGACAAACTTGTGTCGATGTTTTGACACTTGTTGCAAAAAATTTTGCTTAGTCACTCCTTGATAGCAAACCAAACCATCTCTGAAGTCGGATAATGCTCGAGTTGTACTTTTCTGACTAATTGGGAAGCTGCAATAGAACTTTGAGTATAAACTCGGTCACGTTGCTTTTTCTACTTAATATTAAAACTATTTTGTTATGGTGAATTCTATCCTACACGTCGACCACTTCATGGGCCAAAGCCAAATATTTCATTTATCTTTTTCAACCTTTCTGAGATTGTCGTTATGGGGAATGGCAATAATTGGAATCATTACAATACTTCATCCGGAATGTCACTGGCTATTAATTGAAAAAAAAAAAAGAAGTGGTGTCATGGGACACCAGGTAGGAACGAAGTTCCTTCGGATTCGAATATCAGAAAGAGAAGGGATGAGAAAACAGAAAGAAAGAGGGAGAAAGAGAAAGGTATTCACACTATTCGCTTGTGTATACGACTAGAGCACTTTCGTGCTCTAGTCATATACACACGTGCGAGCATATGTTTTTCTTACGGTTTTAGTCTCACATTTTTTTCAGTTTGGTCGCGCAGCAAAATCCCTATCTCATCCAAGCCTGCCGTAAGGAACTTCGTTCCAATAAGATATTTAATATTAAGGTGTGTATTCTCGTAATAATCTTTTGCAGGGTGGATGTGTTATTTTTTAAAATAATTTCAAAAATTGAGGTGGTTCTCTATTCAACGGACTGTTTTTTACTGTTTTTGTCTATGTGCATATATAGCCATATCTATGCCATTTTGCAATCGATACTCAATGTTAGCTCATTTTAAATTTGAAGAGAATATCACCACCAAGGGTCCACATCAAAGGATCGCAAATTAAGGGACGAAGAATACTGCTTATTATTTAGATTAGTAACTTACTAACTACTAGACTGTGACTGACTAACTATTCTATTAGATTGTGCTAGATGCGGTTTATTTGTAGAAGCGGTTTAATTTTGTCGGTTTAAGTCCATTCTGAAATCTTGGGTTTTGCTAATTTTGCTAAATCAAATCAGTTGCAAGTTGAAGATTACTAGTGATCTTGATAATTTGATAAACTTCTTAGTTAGTAAATTAGAGAAATAGGCTATGCATTTCGATTGCTCTCGTTAATTCAATTATTAGGAGTCGATGTAATAGTCGTTATCAAATGTCTTGAATAAATATTCCGGGTCATTGGAACATTAGACTAACTGGAGTTGCGGCGCTTTGTTGTTGTTTCTGAAACTTATTATAAAAGTGGGTTTTTTTAAAGTAGGATAACGGTCAAATCAATTAGCCAACATATAAATATGCAGTTAATTTATGTATGCGCATATATTGCATTAAATTACAGGCTTCTAATGTAATGTATGTATTGTAAAATAATGTATTGTATAACGCCGTTATGGTCACTGCTGCAGCTCTGAATAGTAACTACGGGTTACAACACTGTATTGTTCCATAAAAAACATGTTATAAATAATTTTATAAACTGGACATTAAGAATTTTACGTTTTTTTAACGCCCTTTTAAACAAAATTTTAACAATATCGAAAGCTATATACTGCTCATAACGATTAATATCTGAGCTCGAGATGTCTGTAGTTGGTTTAATCCATCTGGATTGCGATCTCGCGATCTCTTGATTACAAATTTTACTTTCTACTTGACCCTGATGTAAGATAACAAGATATCTCACATTATTTATTGAGGAACATACTCACGTGGGTTTTTTTAGGATACCAAGCGCGTGACACGCTACACCCCTTCGCAGGTCGTTACACCCCTTGATAAAGGTCCCTGTCAGATCCGAAAGCAGCTGGCAATCCCCAAAATATACACGTGAAAAAAAATGTATATTTCTTAATAAATAATTATGAATAACACGAAAGAGTTATTCTAATGTTAACTATGCATATACATATGTAATGTATTTTTGGGGATTCAAGTGAAAATGAGTTGACAATGAACAATTAGTTTAATATGATCAAGAGGGTGCTGGGTCTGCGCGTTGCTGTGCGAGTTGCGCGGCCGCGCAGCAGTGCAGCATAAGCGCCGTGAGCGCATAAGCTCGCCCATCCCCTCCACCCACATCGTTACTCGCGTCTTCCGCTGATAATTCCTCGCGCACGGCTTGTAGCTGGAACAATATCGGTATCAACAGTCGGAATTTATATGTGAGGGTACTACACTGTCCAATGTCCATATTCTAAGAATATTGCGTTTAATTGAAATTAGCCGCACCTGATTCTCTTGGGAACCCCAAAAGAATATTTAAGTTGTGTTGTTCAATGTTCACCACCAGCCAACCAGTTACACCAACCAACTTACTAGAACTAATTTTAAGTGATGGTCATAGCTTGTCAATGGCAACGGCAATGTGTAAGTTTGTTAAGTTTCAGATTGATAGTAAACGCGGTTTACACTACTATAGCTGTGAGGATAAAGCACCAGCACACAGTAGTGAGCGTAGTGTGTATTATTGTAGTATTGGTATGTTTCCACAATAGTTTTGGAAAAAACTAGAGTTTCCTGATCCGATACATCAGCAAAAAAGCACTTTTAGTTATTAGAGACTTCTATAAGACAAAATTGCTCCATTCATATTCAAATGCTCTTTCAAATCATAGGAACTGATAAAGAAGGAATTTATTTAAAAAAAAATAAATGATCAATTAAGCAGTCGTTGGCATTCGCGGGTAGCCAAAGAACGATATCTAAACCATATGTAAAGTAATATGAGTAGATTCTCACCATCTCATGTATTTGCTGTGCTGTCAGCTTAGCAGCTAGTTCAGGGGCGGAGTCCCGTGCGGCTGCGAGCAGCGCGTCTGGGGGCAGCGCACTGTGCAGCGCAGGCGCCAGCATAGCGCTCACATCGCCCTTCGCCAGCCACATCACGCCGCAACCGCTGAACGGGTTGCACGCCTCCAGCGACTGCTTCCTTTACGTCACAGCTGCTCGTCAACAAAGTGTACCGACTCTTTCTTTCTTTACCACATTATATATGTGAGAAAGAATGGAATTGGATAACGAATGTAAAGAATTGTAAGATTGTCAGACTAGTGTTGAAGAGTGAGAAACAGTAATTAGTAATTAAAAGAAAGTGTGAGAAAGTAAGTATAGCATAAGGGTCTTGCCTAGCTATTCTTAAAACAGTTTTACTTTTAAAATACATTCAGTCTCTAATGCAGATGAAAATATTGTTTCATTGTTATTAAAATTGATTGAGGTCGTATGTCGTGTTACCTTGAGTATCAAGTAAAGGTGATAACATAAAGAGCTAACACTAATCGTATTTTATTTAATTAGAAAGGCTAAATTAACGTTATTTTATGGGAAAAGATAAGGATAGTTTGTTCGACAGGTATGATTAAATATCTTTATAACCTTCACATAGGAACGTATATCGAACATAACTGAGAATACATGGCATGTCGCAGGATTCCGATAATTGTACGTCTGGCCTTAAACAAGCCTTTTATATATATAATATAAATCTTTTATTGCAAAAGCCTATAACTATAATACCATTTCTTAAGAAACAACTGTCTTGTCTATCGCAATTATTAACATAACACCATGTAGGGGACGATTTGTCTATCAGAATTATCAATATTAACCTGAACCCTCTGAGTACATTTGGTGTAAATACGGTCAGTACCTACTAATATACTGATTTAAAATTGTGAAATGTATTAAATAACTACCAGGACAGAAAACACATGACATGACAATCGTATAAATAATAGTAATAAATAATCAAGATAGAAACATTAATCAAATTCCGACAAAACAACAAATATGTAAGGAGGTAAGAATAGGAACACATTTTAAGCACAGACTGGTTTAGGAAAGGGCGTAGACAATGATTTCAGAAAGAAAAGAAGATAGATAGGAAGATAAAAAATAAACTACTTTACTTGATTCGAAATTAAAACAAACATTTTTAAAGAACAATTACTTCATCTATATCACATATATATCTATGTATAACTGTTAGATTAGTTAGACAGAAAGTAAGTTCTTGATCCAAAATCTCGATTTGGAAAGACTGAACAACTTCCAAAAAGTTTAAATATATCTGGGAAGAACAAATTCCGAGATTTTGAGTCATAAAAATGACTTCAACAATACTTGAAATAGATATGAGGAAATGTACTTTTCTAAGACTTTACGTGAAGCCGCCAGCCAACAACGATATTCAGATAATGTGAAGAGTGTTCAACTTAGCTTTTGGTCTTGGAATGTGATATCTAGATATCTAACTTTGTACATCACTATTAGGGTCGTTATTATAGGCTTTATCAAGATTTAACTACATAACTATATTAAATCGAGATTAACACTTATTTTCAGAAATGGTCAGGGCTAGTGTACCTAATAGGTTAACATCAATAGAAATTCTCTTTGAATATGTACCTTGGGTGAAGTTCAGCTTCAAATGTTCATGGTTGAATGCGGACAAATGATATTTATAAGTAAATGTTACCACTTATAATGACATGAGATTTTTTGACGCTCAGGAACATCCTATTTCAAAAATCCCTAGGAAAATAATATTTGAGGCTTGTATATCAGAAGTAGACTATTTCACACCAGGTTATCATTAATGGAGTAAAATACTCCAATCACACGAGATTGCATACACAACAAATGTCGAGATTGGACGTGTAATGGATGTAAATACTTTCATTTTGTATCAAAAATATTTCTATGACATGATGATAGTAATATGAATCGACATCTACACGAATACGAAGTAAGATCACCAGGATCATCGTCATCATTTCCCTTCATTCATACATCAAATTCTTTGACTTGTCATTATCTATATATTTCCTCATCACATTCAGTATAGTAAACGTGCATTTGGAACTAACCTGGGTGTATGACTAGGTGAGGGTGGTAAGGATCTTGAAGACGCGTTGCTTTTTGGTGCTGACAGGGAATGTGCGGAGCCGGCGCGCCGAAGACCAGCTACCAGCGCGCTCATTGCACCACCTCCTGAACAAGAATTTACCTGGTCATAAGATGCTTTTAAAAGATGCAGTATACATATGAAGGTTTCTGGGGGAGGAGGAATTTACTTTTGGAGGAAACAATGAATGAAGTATTAAATTAATAAGACAGGCAGTTCCTGAAACATTGTTTCATAGTTGTGTTATATTTTCGAGATTTTCGGTATGATCAGCATATTCGATGTGTTGTTGAATAATAAAGTTAAGACATATCTTTATCAGTTCACGTTTAAATTATTTATTCACAACATTTGTAACTAAACTAGCCCGACATAAATTATGTTGCAAAATGATGTAATAATTAATGCAGAATTTACAATAAAATTTAATGAGTTATTTCACTTGGTTTTGGAAATATTTTTATGTTGCCTACACTAGATAGCTAATATGAAATCCTTGGTAACAATCTTAAACAGAGCGTTAAAGGACAAGTGAAAAAATTGCTACAATCACAAGGAACTGACTAAATTAAACTAGGTAAAATAAAGTAATGAGGAGGATATTTGAATCAGTGTTAATGGGACGATTTCGTTAACTCTTGATTAACATTTTTAGGAGAAGTGGCGAGTTGCACCATATCATATGATTTACTTCTTTCTCAGTCACGTTCTTTCATAACGTTAGATGCATTTTGGTCACTGTTGGTTCTTTTAATCATTTCAATACGAAACTCTTAAATTTCGGTATATAGTTAGTTACATAACGAGTCTGATTAACAAAACGTATGTAAGTATGTCAATATATTTTATAGAGATTAAATTTAAATTTTGTTTAACTTGTGGCACAAATGATAATTACCAAGATGTAAAATGTACCTGCTTTTAAGTAAATGAGTCAGAAAGGAATGTATTTTTTAGTAGGTAAATGAGTCAGAATGGAATGTAGTTTAAAAAGTGGTGTAACACAGAAAGCTTAGAAATAAATGCAAGTCAAAATACGTTTGTACATTCAGAACCAATTTCATGTACCTATATAATTTTAATTATATACATAGGTACATGTTTATATGCATAATAAAATTTAAGTTGTAATAGAGGACTTAGAAACAAAAAATGCATTTTGTTTCGTATCTTGCAGAACTACACCTGTTGAGGCCGTACTTTTTACATCTTTTTCATAATCTTTATAATAATTTTTCATAATCTGAATAAACTATTAAGTACTAATTTAGTAAAACAATCTAGGTGTCAACCATCAATTTTGGTCATTCCAAAGGTTGCCTGTAACAATATGTACTTTGTATATTAAATTTTAAGAATGTTTCTTGGTGAACAATAAAGATGTTTCTCATACTAGGTGTGTTGTTAGAGGAGTTTTTAGGATGTGTATCTTTTCCTTGCGTAAGACTTCAGGTTTACTGTAGTAGGTAAAACGGCACTATGACGCACATAGGTGGTAGCTGGACAGTTCACAGACTACACATGAAAGAAGTAGAAAATAAACCTGTCTTTGTCTATGTGGATACGTGTCGGGTGAATCCGGAGGAACGAATATAGTGAAATGTTTTCCATTCGTCAGCATTCGTATGATTCGTCTGTGCACAAACAAAAATAAACTTATATGTGGCACAAAACATTTGTTTAGTCAAAACTGATGAATTTTCAAATGAATGACTAATAAAACAATGTCTCTAATATAACTGTAACATAAAATGCGTTAATTAAGTTCGTAAACAATTTATTCGTTATAAATCAGAATCGGTGTTTATAGACCGATAATAATACCTGTAGACTATATTATACTATACTATATATATATTTTTTTTTATATGTATATTTGGTGTACAATAAAGAGTACTTACTTACTTACTTACTTACTATATAACTTTCGCAATTGTCCTACTGCATTTATTCCGTTAAATTGTTCAAATGGATAATGTGAATCCCAATTGTTTACACATCTATTATTATGCAACGTTTATACGTATGCAAATTTGACAGTTTTTATGTTAAACTCACCTTCTTCGTGGACATCAAGAGAGTCTTTCCTCTCGGGTTCTTCATCGGAATCTTGGTCTACGTTTGAGTCAGCTTCTGTCATGATCAACTCGGGAGGTGAACAGTTTAGCATTTTGGAAGGTTCTGCACAAACGCCAATAACTTAAAATTAATAAACTATAAAATGCAAATTAAAATGAGGTAAGAGGTGTTGCATATGTGATAATAAGTTCCGCTACAAAACTTCGTACAAAGAAAACAATTATTTTTATGCTATAGGAGGGCAAACTAGCAGACGGATCACCTTATGGTAAGTGCATACATCTGCAACTAAAAAGTAACAAGTAGGTTGCCCACCTCAGAGGTAAGTTAATTTATTACTTTTGGCTTTTGTAAATAATATGGAAATATAAAAAAAAAACAACTTAAATTGATTTTACAATAACAATAGACCTTTTTTATTTTCATTTCAAACTTTCACATTATTGTGATCATTACAGTCAGAAGTATTTTATGAAGTAGATGAAAACCCAGGCCCTATTTAGATAGCATAACTCTAATAGTTAACTGTTGTTAGTTTGTGAGTTATTAAGTCATCACAAATGGAACATTAATTTGGGTACAAATGCCTACTTAAAAATATTAACTACTATTAACACCGCTACAGAATAGAAAACATTCGTTCTGCAGCTCATTAAAGTTAGAATGTGGCACATTTTTCTTCCGCGCAATAAACACGCAACCTTACACGTTGTGAGGTACGATCACCGTGCTGGAAATGTTTGTCTGTAATATGTAACTTATTATATTTATTGCACATTAGTTTGATATGTCTACGATCATTCGCCAGTTATGGCGTAATGTATGACGCAATACGTACCCCAGGAAGTGTTGGTAAATATTTAAATACAATATGGTTGATCTGCTTATATATCGCTTTTACAAACATCGTAATTATTGCATGCGGAAGTTATGAAGAGCCGTAAGACACTCTTTAAAATATATGTTTGGATAGTACTTTGGATTTGGCAATGTTTTCAGTATACTTTATTAAATCTTGGTTTGTTATACTTATTATTACATATTGTCTCCATTGACATTTATTTTAACGAAGTTCTTGTAAAAATAATAAATAGAGACAGTGTGGCACGCTTTTAAAATATTAAAAGCTGCCGAAAGGCCGATCGATATACCGAAATGGTAACATTGAGAAAGATGTTATTATTTATTAAGGAACCATAACATGTTTATGTTTATAAAATTGCTATATTTGCCTATTTGTTAAATAAACGTCAAAGAAATCCTCGTAAAAAGGAAGCCAAACGTTTGTAGCAATTAAAATTCATAAATATTCCAAAGCCACAAGGTTTCACAACATGAATTCAAGTACATACAAAACTTAACAAATGCTTCTGTTACTAAGTCGAATATTTTGCATACAATTAATATATATATATATACAACATAAGTGATCTATGGTTATTATTTAATTATAGTTATGTTAGTGGAATATGATAATTAAATTCATGTTCTTTTGATCATTGCGGTTCACTAAAACTAGTGATACACTTATACACATTTTAACTTGTTGGTCAGACTTCATTAAATTTGAACTACCTTCTTTCAACCGGTATTCGCAATTGTCTATAATTACGTATAATTATGTATTTTTTTAAAGAATGTAACGTGACAATTCACGAATAAAACGGCAACAGGTGAAAGCTGTAAACAGTTTGGCAAAGTATATTACTCTTGTAAGTGTTCTTAAAATATGATGGCACATTTATTAAATGAAAATGTTCCTATAAACATAGTATAAACGTGTTCTAAATTAGTCACTAGGTGTTTATATTGCGCCTTGTTTAAAATATTATTTGTCATTCACATCATTAGCTATATTCCTTGACCGTTGACAAAAACGTTTGCAAAACATTGTTACTAAATAACAAAGGTGTTTTATATATGATACGATATAAAACACCTAAAAAGCACGGTGTTTTTATTATATCAGACCATTTTGGTAATTGGTAATAAAACTACCGATTCAGAAGATTTATTTAGTCTTCTACAAAGCCGAAAGTGCATACGAGAGAGTAACGGGCTTCTTTGGAGTCAGAATCGCTAATACTATGTAATTTTTACCCGACTGCGCAAGAAGGAGGGTTACCTCCTCAAGTCTATGTTTGTATATTCTAGATAACGTCAGCAAAAAAGAGAGGCAGTTAATAATATAGTCGAGTTTAGTTGTATATACATATATTTAACAATTTTACTTGTTTATCCTTCTAGATGTTTTTAGACTTGGAAGCGAAATACGGGGTTTCGCTAAAACAAGCTAGTAATAATTTAATCTTTATGTTAGTTTGTTATTATATAAGACACGACCTTTTAATAAATAAATAACTACAAAACCCGCTCGTTTATTAAAACCTTGTTATAAGATATATATAACCAGTAAATCTTATCCATAGATTCACTATGTCTATAAATGTTTGTCAAAACTCAGTTAAATAACGTACTACAAAATTGTTTTTATATTGAAGGATACTGCGCCATAGTTTTCTAAGTTGATATCAAAACAAATTCGTAAGAATATATTTTTCCTCAGTGTGAAAAAACAAGTTCTTACTCTTTTCCCCGTCAACGTATAAAATATGCTATTTTAAGACGGTCAGATCTGGCTCTCGGGATGTTTATATATCGAATTTATTCTGCAAAAGGAATTAAATTTACGTAGGAACATTTGTTTCTTCAGTTGATGTTTGAAATCACGCCAAAACGATCTCGTCACCGGCAGATGTGTATACGGCCAATGCGGTCGATGACCTTCAGATATTTCAAAATTCCTTTCAAATAAAGTACTACTACTTTTTGTTTAATAATTATTATCAAAAGTATGATTGCTGATGTAACACTTGTCTCTTTTTATGAATTCTGCATTGATTAACTAGCGCGATCAATATTTCTCAGAAATTAACAAACATTAAATTTTATTTTCATGTACATATATAGAGGTGCCTAATAATTCAAGTTGCAATAGTTTATTTTGACAACCTGTGAGTCCGTGTACTTTTGAGCAAATTACATCATCGCTCCAGAGATAACTAATTAAGAGTATATTACTATCATAAGCAATACATGAAAATGTAAAAGAAGCGATTCCTTCATATCTTCTGTATTTCAACATAATTAAATCAGTACCTTCCTGGTGGCCACGATTTTTTGAGAAACATACCTAATTTCAAGTTTGGAATGAAAATTGGTGAAAATGAAAACCAAAGGTCTTTTGAAACGTTATATACGATTTCAATAGTCATTCTATATATTTACGAGGATGATCGCATTCGACCCTTTACGAACGTCAAAATAATGAATTAAGAAATTACGCATTACAGGAAATTCACTTAGTATGAGTAATAGTTGGCACACAACTTTGCTCACAAGATAGATAAGATAATCGCAGGGTTAGATCACTAAGACGTAAAGCAGAATACAATAGGTTATATGGCATTAATATAAGTGATGTGAAGGGATATGTAGAATGACCGCTCTAGTGAATACTTTCAGTTGATACGGTCATACCAGTTTAAGCATGTATTTTAGTAAGGGCCAGGACAGAGAACAAGAGATCGATAATGGATGCACAAAGTCCCCAACGATCTCAGAGAACATTGACGAGGATGAGGATACCTCAGCAGTGACGTGAAAGTGGTTTTGTATTTTAGATTCCTATTAGTAATTCGATTGTTACTTTATGGGCTATTAGTAGCCCGAAGCTGGACAGGACTAGTAGTTGGTTTGTATTCACACTTTCATACAGTACACGAAACTTTATTCCTTTATTCTCTCCACTTGTTAAATACGTTATTTTAATTTCTTTCTTTTCATAAAAAGATAACTCCCGCATTAGGAAAGATTCGTGGGTAGCGGTCGCATGACGGCGAAAACAACGGACACAAAGAACACTGGAACAACAATTTGTACACTTAATAAATGTCTTTTAGGTAATCGAATCATCGATCGATTGATCGGCTCAGCTGTCAGGATCACTAACCATTAGACAAACGGGCCACTTGACTTAATATTCAGCACCAGCATAGCTATATACACTTATAAAATTAAGTAATATTTGTTACCTAATTAACATACATGCTTAATAAACATGCAATAACATGTTGATATTGGATTGACGTCACATGAGGAAGCAAGTGTCAAGGAATTGTAGTGTTCATTGTAGTAGAAGTTCAGGCTGATTTATATTCGCCGGTGTAAGTTGTTCTTTGTGTACTGGTGGTGTTAGTTTCATCAATTTAGTTATGCAATCTCTTAAGAGAAATTTCTGAAATATTAGGTTCGATCGTTATCTAATACGGGTTTAAAGACAGGAAACATTTATAAAATAAATATTTAGAGGGGGAATAGTTTACACTTTTAAATCCATTTAAACTGTTACTGTTTAACATTTTTTTCTTATAACACAACAAACTTGTTAATTTACCAACCTCATTCACAACTACAGGTGAACACTGGTACCTCAAAATGGCTTCACGCACTAATTACTTCAAGGAAGTATCCAAGTTTAACAGTGACGAATTTATTACTGTGTGTGTACTTATTTTTAATTCTGTGACTCGTTAGGAGATAACTATGTGTATGTTATTAATTATTAGCCATACCTCGATCTAGTTTGGGAACGCATGGCGAGGACTCCTGGCATTTGGTGACACATTTCTTGTGGCATGATAAACCACAGTTCCGACACTGCATCGCATCTTTCAGCCATATCTGTTGAAATTAATTTATTTGATTTCTACATTATGTAAGTTGCAGGACTCTGACTTCCCGGCACCAGCCTGTTCGAGTTATAGGTAAGCGACGCAGACTTGTTTCAGGTATTGCTTAAACTCTCCAATCCATCGTAAAAGCACATCTCTTTCCTTCTCACTGGCGTAGCTAGGGATTGTTCCTAGGTGGGGGCATGGCCCCAGCCATGAATTGGCCGGCCACGGCAAGGTGGTCACTGACTATCAGCGCATGCGCAACTATGTAGATATCAAGTAAGGATTTCAGTTATCCTATCCTATTTTGCTATTCTTTTTCTTTTATCTGTGTCCTGACCAAAACTATGTAGTTTAAGTCACTAATATAGCTAGGTATACACCGACAAGAGCTACGCTCTTAAATTACCAACAACAAGGTAAATCAAATAGATGGTATATTATTATTAATATAATGTTATTTATTTGTTACAAATAAAAAAAACAGAGCTACCAAAATATAAATAAGTCCACTCCACGATATTGAAATAAGAAAAAAATGTTTTTAAACAATTATAAGTTGTCTGTGTTTTTCACTAAACCGGTTCAAGACTGCCACTGATGTTACTGTATTTTTCACCAATTCGTTTTCTATTTTTATCAAAGATACTTGAGAGAGACGATTCTGGAGCATAGTTATCCTCAGCCAGGTTTTTCTTCGTCTCATAGCAGAAAAACTCCTTTCGCAACCGTCGGAGCTTACAGGGAGCGTTAGTGCTTCCTGAAGCAGTTTGTATAAATTTGGCTTGTCCTTATTTATATATTTTTTTACGTTTTCTGCGTTTACCTCCATTGTTTTTAATACAAACAGGTTTTTCACGATCATTGCCTCGGCATTCAACACCTCTTCATCGGTTTTTAAAATATCTTTATAATTTTTAATAAATCTGCATTCTCCATATCTAGCTTCAGGAAATAGTCTACTCCGTTCGCCAATGGGATATTTTCAAACCACCGTTTAAAGTTGGCAATAATGTTGTCAAATGCCTGGTTAAAAGTATTTATTGAAAATAAATACTTCAAATATTCCCGGGCTGAGTGTCTGTCGTCAAATCTAAGATGTTACTTTTTCCAACTGTTGTTTCAATATAGAAATCCTTTCCTGACGCCTCCTTTTTGATACTCGTTCGATCTCGTCCCAAATTTTAAATCGGTTTCTAGATGTTTCAAAGGTGAGAATTGTGCTGGCTATTAAATCACTGGCCTGAGATAAAGTTGCATCTTTGGTCTGAAAATATTTACTCAGGGTGAAATATATGTAAGGATATTATAAGCTCTAGTTTATTTATAGTTGTTAGCAGCCCTAGGGCTTCTACAGCATTTTTGTCTCGACTCTCCACGACCTTTTCATTCAAAGCCATTTTGATGGCTTCAAAATTGGTGAATACTGCTTGGCATTTTTCGAAGCGACAACTCCATCTCGTGGTACTCAGACTCCCTATTTCGCAACTGGTATTGATTCAAAGAGATCCTTGTATCTTAGCAAGGCTGGCATGATGTCCGGGTTGGGAAAAATAAATGAATAAACATTTGATAGCATTAAAAAAGTCTTTGCTTATGCAACGTTAGCGCAGGAATCCACAACCAACAGATTTAAATTATGCGCTAAGCAATGGAATATGGCGTGAGGATGTCTCTTTTAAAATCGCCTGCAAACCTTTGTTTTTGCCAGACATGACGCTAGCCCCGTCATAAGATTGAGCAAGATTCGGAATATCGCCCAGTTGACTTATATTCAGTGTTTTGAAAATCAGCGTTGCCAATCCTTTCGCAACGGACGTCGAACGATTGATAAAATCTATAAATTTTTCAACCACATTTAGGTCGATTATGTATCTGATCGTAATTGACAATTGCTTCTCCTTGTAACATCTCGCCTCGTCTACACTCAAGGCGAAAAATCCACATGAGTTTATTTAGGTATTCTTTATTTTGCGTAACTTCTTGCTCTTGTTGCTTAATTACTCGCTGATAGACATCTCCAGTTTGGATAGAAGTTTTGTAGCATGCATATTTTTATGTACTCTCAACACGAAGTGACGACTCGGCATCTTTTTTAAACTTTCTCAAAGTTTTTTCCTATTATTGTACCCAGTTTTTTGTATTCTAACCAGATGTTATAATATTTTGATGAAAAAGATCATAATCTAGCTCCAAAATTTGTTTTTGGGAAATTTAAGTGAGGCTGTGATGGTCCGGTTTGCAGGGAGTCCAAGTTGTTTTGGCTTTCATTATAAGCAGATTCTAAAGACGCTACTACTTCCGGCTCTGATTCAGCTGTTTGTCTTGTCTTCGACATAGGACTGTCTTTTTCAGGAATATCTCTATCTTCAAAATCATTGTTTCGGAAATATTCTTGAAACGTACTTGTTGATACTATAGGTTGTCCAGAAGAAATATCACTTGGATCCGCCACATTTGTAGAATTTTTATAATCAATCTGTGACAGTTTGGGTTTTTTGGAAAATGATCTGATATCTCTAAATTTCTTCACGTTTTGCCTAAAAAAAAATAACAGCATGTAGTAAAATCCTTAAGTAAAATTACTTTAGAATATGTACAGGTTTTGGAAAATAATTGGATAAGTAGCTAATGAAACTAAGCAATCCTCAAAAACACGCACATGAATGGACTTTCTTCCGAATTCCGAAGCAAAATATAATTATTAATGTTTCAATTAAAAATTCTAACTTCCTAAGTCGCGATGTATTTTCTGATGCATTATTTTATTTCATTTTGCAATTTTACCAATTTTCTGACCTACGATTCAGAAACCATATGGTGGTTCCTTAAGCAAGCGCGCGGAATTCAAAATTGTTGCGGTTTTTTTTTATTTGTGGCTACACGGTGTAAATTTTAATCATTTTATAAACATTTTGGTGATTTCATAACATAAATTTGCACAACAAAAGAAAAAAAAAATACACTGCCGACAGAAGTAAAAACTTATTTCAGCGCGTTAGTCATTTTTTAGGTGGTGATGGTGAGGTGATGCTGATCAAAGAGACAGCAGAACGGGAACGGGAGTGGACTAACACTCTCATCCACCAAGGTCTGCAGGGGTTCTCGGAAGCTTCCTTTTTAGGGTATACCCGGGTCCTCTGCAATAGACCTCGTGACGGAACACCGTGTGGTTTTAGTCGGTTCGAGTCCGACATACCACTTCACTGTTGGCTCCAGTGAGGTGATGACCCGTGGTGTTTTCCACAAGAAAAAAATAATAAAAAGGTTTATCGGGTAATGAATTGCATTTTATTTATGAATTGTATTTTATTAATTATTAGAAACTTTGAATTCTAAAAATAAAACTTTCATTAATCATCGTTAACAATTTCGACAACTATTGTACAATCATCATTATCATTAAAATTATTACAATCTAAAATAGAAACCATAGGTTCATGGTAACTAAAACAGGAAATAAACAATTTTGATTCGAAGTTATTTAAATATCGTGTGAATACCGCATCAATTGTGCTTTTATATCTAGTTGTGCTAATATTGCGTTTATTGGACATATGCGTCTCGTAACGGTGTCGCGAGTCCATAGATTTTATCTCATCTAAAAATATGCGTACCGAGCTAAAAGAAGTTTTCACTTCAAAATAGATTTTTGAAGTTATTCTTATATTCATATCAAAGCTTATTTGCAAAAATACTTTATACAGATATGTACAAAACGGTATTTTATTGGCGGCAATCTCCTTAAAATGTTTAAAAGTTACACCAAGTAGCCACAAATATTAATAAAACTACAAAAATTTTAAAACCTCTGTAAAACATAGAAAAAATAACACACTCACTGTTGAGGATTCAAGGTTCAGGAAGGTGTGGAATGTAGATGACAACTCCAATTGTTCGGTAGTGACGGTCTTTATTGATAGAAAATGTACACAGATTACGGGAGGACGAAAATATGTATGAAAATGTACTGAGCAATGAATAAAGACTAATAATATAAATTGACTTGCTCTAGAAGAGGGTTGTTTCACTTACCATTTACTTGCCATTGCATTTAAACACTATCCTAAGTAAAAGAGACGTCGACGACAGCTTTGAGGATGGGCAAGGAAGCCTTGCTACGCCTATATTCCTTTTCTTGCTATCCTCCCTTTGCTGTTAATATACTCAAAATTTTCCCATCTTATACTCAAGTGTGTCGTGTCGGAGATGGTAATAGGCTTGCAACTATTACGTAAATGGGACTGAATTATAATGGGCAAAATGTGAGAGTTAATTACGCCTCTGCCTACCCCTTCGGGGGATACAAGCGTGAGTGTGTGTCTGTAATGTGATTGAATGAGGGGCAGTGTATCTTAAGATATAAATGCTAGTGTATCTCTACTCGCTATGTACTGTTGGACTATTTATATATTTATTTGGGAAAAAAAAAAAAGAAAATTATACAAATTTACATACGAGTATTATAATAAATGAATACTAATTATACTACCAACAGCATAATCATTTTAATACATTCACAATGATATAGGAAAATGGTGCGTGACGTACGTGATAAAAATAAAGAAAAGAATTCAATAATTCGTTATAATCAGACTATATTAAGAATATTTGTACAATAAAAATGGGCAAATATAATAAATGTCTAAATTAAAAATAATGTGTAATATAAATTAGGAACCAGACTTAGAAATAATCACTAAACATGTACATACATGTATTTTCTAAACTGAAAATCGAATTAATTGACTTTGAATATTGACGTGATTACGGTACCAAAAATAAATGCAAAAGTGCTTACCTTTTTGTTACAGAAATCACACTGCGTTGACCTATGGAAGTGCGTGCGAACGAAGTCATGGGTTGCTCGCGATGGTTTTGGTGGTTTCGGTAGCACGGGGTCTCGGGCTGTTCTGGAAACTGTCCGGGTCGTTCCTTGACCTTCCCACTCCCACCACACCAGTGCATCCCCGAAGCAGAGACAAGGCTCGAAACCCGCATGCGATGCCAGCTTATGACTTTTGCTGGAAGTTGACGAAACTCATGAACCGTGGAATAGGTTAAGAATAATTATTGTTTTTGAACGGTTTAAGAATTTTCAGATAGCTTTGTTTAAGTCAGTTTTTGTCAGACATTGTTTCATTTTATTTTACTTGATGACATCATTAAGGTGATTACTCAGGGTCATTAGGTAGGAATTGCAGTTAGGGATTAGAATAGATACGTATTATTCATATTTTACATAAAAAGAAGTAATTTAAATGTAGGTTAGTTTATGAAAACATTTGCAACCGTTTCTGACATAGTTTTATAGACTTGCATAGCTGTATCGAGCGTGCATATAAAAAAAAAAAATCAGTTAACTAATAAAAATTTAACTAGTAATTTACTAAATTTTCAAATTGTATGGCACTACGGTTAAAAAAACTACAATTAATTTGTTGTTATTTTAAAAAGAATAAATAAATATAGAAATAAATATACACAAAGGAACTACACTATTATTAAGAGGATGCTTACTTGTAGTTTATACGGTAGACATGCAAGAAAAGTTTTTTGTGTTATTCAGTTTTTTCCGGAAGAAATATAGCCTGTGGAATTAGAAAAGCTGGAAGACATAGAATTAAAATATCTAAATTCGATACTACATTATACAGGATAGTAATAGTTAGTAGGATAGAGACATCTGGCAGTATGAAATTGTACTTAAAGATCTCACCTAAACTTGATATCGACATCTGGAGGTAGAAACTGGTACCTCTTCATGTGATGTGGAACTGTGGAATCTTGGCTTTCAGCTAGTAACGCAGTCAATGGTATATTCAAGTATCCTAGGAGTATCTCCTCTTTTTCTCCAGCTACTGTTGCCCAAACATTAATATTCAAATATTTGTGATTTTCGTTTAGTTTAAATTCGGTTTCTTCGTCGAATGATATGATAGGCTTTAAGGAAGTATTTCTAGTCCAGAACATTTGACAAATCTCAACGTGCTCACATTGTCTGGGGCCTCCTGCTTCGAATATTTGTTCTTCTTCATCAACAGGTTCTTTTTCTGGTATCTTGCATTCTGAGGAATCTGTTCGTATGATGGGAATATCAGGGTGTTTCACTGTCTTGTTTGTCATGGTTGCTTGTCTGAGGGGTGTGCTAGCTCCAGAAGCTGGTGGGGTACTGCCAGCAGAGCTGTCGGAAGACTTATTTTCTACTGAGCACCGACGCTTTCGTAGGCCAAAGTTACCAGAAGGCAGTTGTTCGGTAGGTTTTGGCTGTCGCGCCGGTTCGATTTTTTGTTTAACTTGTGCATCAGTGTCATTTTGTGGTTCTATTGTTTTAGCAGGACTTGATTCTGAGTCCTGGTAATTATAAAACAATTCAATTGCTGAATAAAATTTAAAACAAAAAACACATTTTAATTATCACTGTACACACAAAAAAAGCTGAGTATACACGATATGTTGGAGCTTCCTACCTGTAAGTTGGATTTAGATGCCGTTGCTCGAATGCCTTGTAGTCGGACTCCTTCCATTACCTCGGAAACTCTTCGGAATGAGAAGTTCGGTCTTATTCTCTTTGGTTCGGTGGAATCATCCCTCCTAGTAGCCGCACCGGTACCACCTCGACGTACGCGAACTGTCACTGCACGCCGTTCAACCAGTCGTAGTAGTTTACCGACCTGGTGATGTCAGCAATAGTTCAAGTGAGTCATGGGTGAGTAAGTAGTGAGTGTAGGTCAGTGCGTAAGTTTCTTCAGATTTTTTTCATTTAGTTTACACATTTATGCGCCTTAGAAACATAGAGTATACTTTAGTGCACACCAAAAGATATGCAACACAAAATGGTAAAAATGGTACATTGGGGCCTTATCGTAATCTGTCATATCCTATAGACAACTGTAAATGGACTATATTGTACAATGATGGGTAACTTGAGGTGCGCGTTAGTTAGTCAATTAGAAAATCACCCGTCTTATGATCAATCGATTTTACAGTACCAGTTATTTTACTCGAAGGTTTCCATACCTACATTGAACGTTGGTGCCAATATTTGAATAAAAAAAATATACCTACTATTGCTGGAAGTGCACTGATTAATGGTTGTCTACTGTAGGGTGGAGCTATATCCACACGCAGGGAGAAAGAAGAAAACAATAATTCTAATAGATAGCCAAAACTCACCTGCGCAACATTGTTAACAGGTTTGTTATCAATAGCAAGCACTACGTCATCTCTTCTTAAGTCAGCGCGATATGCAGGTGACATCGGTACAACTGTATCCACCAGTACTGCACCTACTCCCTGGCAACACACAAGACCTAACGGCCCTGCTACAGTTGGCAACACTACGTCTAGCACTAAGACGCCACGGCGAAGTGATACCTGTGATATAAAAAAGTAATATATGATATTAGCCTGGTCCTTGGTTATTAATTGTTACGTCGCACAATTGGAGGTTTAATGTTGTTTTGAGTTAGGGTATGTTCTTTAATCCGAGCCTATTCAATGTACAAAACACTTATAGGTATCAAATAATCAATTAGTAATATAGAATTGTAATATACCGTAAACTCCTCTAGATAGACATTTTCCATATTGCCTTTATCAAGATGTTGCTTGCTATACTCAGAAGAGAGCTCATTTACAATATAATAGGTGGGCAGAGAAAACAATGTGATGTTAATACGCTGGTCGTTTTAGATATTAGTTATTCTGAAAACAGTGATAAAAAGCCGTAAAACTGAAGAAAATTCAAAATCACAAACATCAAAATTTTCTTATACTTTATACAATTAATGCGTATACCGATGAACTTCAAATGCATGTAAATCATAATTCTTTGCAATTTTACAGGCGATTAGGTTGTTTGTGTTTGACTCTCAGGTGTCATGAATAATAATAATACTAATAGAACTCATGTTAGTAAGTAAGTAAGTAAGTAAATACTCTTTATTGTACACCAAATATACATATAAAATACATCTGATATTTTCACATAAAATGTACAATGGGCGGCCTTATCACAATAAGCAATATCTTACAGGCAACCTTTGGATGGACAGGACTTTAATGATCTCTTATGGGTGGCTGTGGTGTACAGTCATGTAATGTATGCTAGTTTAATGCCAAATATATATAAATACCAATATAAGTACTTAGATATACATAAATACATATATAGAAACATACATACATATAACCACACATACAAGTAAATATATACCTATAGTTATCTTAGACATTACCTTGCAAATAGTAGTCTTTTAACATTTTTTTGAAGGATCCTAATGATTGAGCTCGTCTGATAGGTAAAGGTAGGGCATTCCAGAGCCGTGCTGCTTCAACTGTGTATGATTTGTCAGCAAACTTTGTCGAATGCACTGGTATTTGCAGTTTTAAGCTTTCCGATGATAGCAACAACCTCGAATGTGTGTCACATAGGAAATTAAAACGTTGCTTGAGATAAGGTGGAGTAAGGGGACTGAACAATATGTTATAAAGTAGAGAAAGAATATGAGTATTCCGACGAAGGCGAATCGGGAGCCACTTGAGCAAATTGCGGTATTCTGATACGTGGTCATATTTGCGTAGGCCAAATATAAACCTTATACAAAAATTTTGAAGGCGCTCAAGCTTATCGAGTTGCTCCTCTGTGAGATCAAGATAGCTGGCATCGGCGTAGTCCAGTATTGGGAGCAGGAGCGTCTGTGCAAGCGAAATCTTTGTAGCAGTCGGAAGAAAGTTACGCAATCTTCGTAAGGAGCCTGCAGATGCAAATAATTTGCGACTTACCTCTTTGAGTTGTGGGCCCCATGACAAAGTTTTATCTATTAATATCCCCAAATTTTTGACGCTATCGCTAATCGGTACCGGCATGCCATTAAAATTAATTTGTGGCAGTTGTGTCAGTTTAATACGGGACATCATCCCGGGACTTCCCACCATAATAACTTGGGTTTTTGAGGGGTTCACCTGAAGTCCATAGTTGGTACTCCACTCACAGATACGTTCCAAATCACCATTGATAACGAGAAATGCTTCGTGAATTCTATTTAATGGAGCTTGTGTGTAGATTTGGAGATCGTCTGCATAAAGGTGGTAGGACGAAACTAATTCTTTGGAAATGGTATTAATAAATATTGCGAAAGTAAAGGGGATAAAACGCCACCCTGCGGTACACCGAGTGAGATATCACACCAAGAGGAATACGAATCCTCAATGCGGATACGTTGGCGGCGACCAGACAGATAATTATGAAACCAATCAATCACTATTGGAGATATGTTAATTGAGCGTAGTATACCAAGCAGGATACCGAAATCTACACTGTTGAAGGCGTTACTAAAGTCAAGAAGTGCAAGTAGTGTAATATTTCCATTCTCCATGGCCATCCTTATATCGTCGGTAATATTAATAAGAGCTGTAACCGTGCTGTGCCCAGGACGGAAACCAGATTGATAAGAGTTTAAAAGGTTGTACTTTGATAGAAAGGAGTTCAGTTGGGAGTACACGAGGCGTTCCAAGACCTTAGATAGAAAAGGTAATATAGATATGGGGCGATATTCTGTAAAAGTTAACGGTCTTGGCTTCTTAGGTAAGGGTATTACTTGGGCATCTTTCCACGTAGATGGAAATATGCCAATGGAAATAGAGTGGTTAAAAATGTTGCGTATTATTGGAAGAATTAAATCTAAAATCGGAAGGACCATATTTCGGCTAACACAGTCGTAACCGACAGCATTAGAAGAAATGCTCAGTATGCTCTCCCTAACATCACAATCAGTGAATTGATTAAAGACAAAAGGTGGATAGTGGGGAGCTGGAAGCTGTGAAAGATAACGCAAAGTATTAGTTTTGGTAGTGTCATCAAAACTAGACGAGGCATACATCCATACAGTATATTAAAAGACAATGACAAAACTATCTATTAATTACTTAATACACATTACACACTTGTGATGCCTCCGATATTTATTAAATATTTTTAATAGAATAGGAAATGAGTTTATTATCAGCACTACTACTATATACGCTTATTTTATCATTGAAATAAATTAATAACATAAACGAATTTAATTTACAATAATTCGCACTTTGCTTAAACCTAACAAAAAATATTCATTACAGGCTTAAAAGAGTCTTTTCTTAGTTATACATATTACTGCAATGGTTCGGTAAAATATTTATCATACGAAATATAAAAAAACCTTTTTTTAGTTTAGAACTATACGCACGATACACGTGACCAATATGATTTATTTCGATTTAAGGGATAGAGTGGGGGTATTAAGCATTACATTGATAGATGCAATACGATTGTTGAAAGTTTATTTTCTGGTCTAGGCTTATTAAGACCTCATTAGCAGATTTCTGTACGATGTTTTCGGTTATATAGGTTTGAACAATATTCAATATTAAACCGACAAAATCCTTAAAGAGAGCTTAATAAAAAGTAAGTTATTATAAAAAAACAACTCAAAATAAGAACATGCGTACCCATCCATGTGAATCAACGGCTAAAGCTGCCCGTACAGTTGCCAGCCCTCCTGACCATTGCAGTCTGGTGACTTCCATAAGTCGCACCGTAAGTTTTCCATTTGGAGTCGGTCCATCTTCACCTTCTGTGCTTCCAGGATCAGACTTCGGGAAGAAAGGCTTGTAACTGTCGAATCGAGAAATCGATTTTAAAATGGATATTTTTAGGTAACTTATTAAATAAATTTATCATTTGTAAATAACAGGCAGGTACTGATTATATCATATACTTATCGTTCAAGAAATAGTGCGATAACCTTAATAAACAATAAAATAGGAAATCATCATTTTAGATTTTAATTTTAAGTTTTGACGGAATCTTTCTTTTTTAATTAGGATTAGCATTTTACGCACAAAACATTCTTAAGACGATGATTGTTATTTAATGACACTAACAACTAGGTTGTTAGACAGATAGCTAGAATACATAGCCACAAAACGAAACATTGCCTCTTTAGGGGCAAAAGAGCGAAATATAATAAAAAAAAAAAAACAATGAGCTAGGAGACACTGCAAAATATCATGGTTCTGGCATTTCATAAGACAACACTGGTTTTTGTAACTTATTGACAAACTCAGCTTGCAAATAGTTTTTCTAGAATCAGGTAATTTGTAAGATACGTAATTTTATATGTATTTTTATTGAAATAATTGCAATAGCACAAAATTAGTTGTAGCACAATGAGTGATATGTTACATGTTTCAACGTAATTACGACAAATATGAATGTTACTTCACAAGGTAATAGTTTTATTTCAGGTTTATTTTTCTTATATATTTGTAAAGATATTTTGTTAAATTTTTGACGTGGTTCAATTAAATGGAAAAGCCTTAAAACGACAAGATGAAATAATAAAAAAACAAAACGTCTCAAGGCAGAAGCCTTCTAACTTTCACTTCTTAGGTTGACAATTTGTTTAACTTTAATAGTAGATAATAATCCATAATAAACACAAAGCCACAGGTGAAAAAAAAACGAGACCAAGACGCTAGTAGTGTAATGTAATAAACTCTCTTTCCTTGTTAATATGTTGTATTCTTTTTTGCTTGAGTTTAAGGACGCAAAGCGTAGCGTGTATATACACTCAAGTCATTCAGTTGCCTCCCGCTTTGCGTCCTTTAACTCTAGCTATATAGCTAGCACTCTAGCAACCTACACTCACTATTAAGAAGGTGCACTCACAAGAATATGGAGCCGTTTTTATAGTAAGCTTGTTTGTTGTTGTTGTTTCAGTTTTACACAACACTGACGTTGAATTGGAATCTAGAATCAGCGTGCCGGGAAGAAATAACATTCTTTCAAGAAAATTATTTGTAAATGACTGGTGATTGACGAGATATTGAGGTTAACGTATTATTATGTCACATAAAATGAGACAGCTGAAAGCAATTGAAATATATTTCTAAAAAAAAATAGGATAAGTGAAAATTGAATACCGTATTTTATAATTTGGCAATGTATGCCTTTGCGCGACTGCTCTCCTAATGTGTGCAGCGACTAATGAAGCTAGCCTAGGCTTGATCTGCCTCCCCTGGAACCGCCCACGCACGCGGAGCTCAAGTTTCGGCGGTGACTCAAACGCGAGCGCCCAGTGAGTATAAGGTGTCCGACGAAACATTACTCGCACATTGCCACTTAAACTTTCCACTGAAATGATATAATAAGTAGTCGAGTCAAACAACACTGTCTTACTTATAATTACTTGCTTATAATATAAATATAAAATAGCTTTCATTGACAGCTTTACTACATAATATATATGTTGGAAAACATGGACTAGGCGGAGTAACACGAACTGGTTACACAAACAATCCTTGGATATAAAGCAATAATATTATAAAATACTAAGATCAAAATTTAAAAGGTAACTAACACACCTGTAATATTATTGAAAACTTAGCCTTTGTAAATTCATTAGCGAAATCTAAATTAGAATAATTTCTAGACATTGTGGGTCCTTGTTTTCGCTTCAATTATTAAAAAGCCACCTCTGTTCGGTCACAAATGGAAACTATTCTAGAAAATAATTGTCTAACTCCAAAAGAATGTTATCTTTGGTAGGTAAAAAAAACTATGAAGGTAGTTTGAAAATTCACAGCAATCATTGACATAATGATTAAGTTGTAGGATATATGACATCATTTATTTCATAGGTTCAAGTTTAGTAGTAGTTTTTAAAGTATTCTATTTTATTCTAACAGTAGTTTTTAAAGGACAACGTTTACTTTTAATTTAAAAAACCTCTCGCACCTGGATTGCGGCGCATTTGTCGCGGCGTGGCGGGACTTTACAAACAAACAAGAAAGTGATACAAACAACAACCAGACTCGGGATAAGGAATTTTTTGTCACAGCAGGCAAGCAGTCAGGGTCACTAACCACAACACCAAAAGGCAAATCAAAGCCTTACATTTTATCCATTTGATACAAGTTTTCTATTCATTGATTTATTTCACTTCATTGCAACATGCACTCGAAAACCGTTGAGCAATATTCACAAGCACATAAATAGCAAATATAATACAAAACTCAAAGGCGCTAGCAGCAGCCGCAATTCAGTTTAATCCGAGTCTGTCTTTAGAATTCAGACGAAGCATTCTATAGTTAACATGTACAATGCGTGTTTCAGTATATTATATATATATATTAGGTGTTCCGGTTAGTTTTGAGGGAACGTGTCAAGTAGCTGTCGCGACATGTCGGTACAAGTTACTTAGATATTCGATGCGGCGTGGTTTAGCTTGCACTTTAATTATTCGAAGTAAATCACAGTAAACGCACGCAAGTTTTTAGTGTGATTAAATATGGAACGCCATAAATATCATTTTCGTCATTTACTACTATACTTTTTCGATTCAAGAAAAACAGCAGTAGAAGCTCACAGACTTATTGTAGATACGTATCATGAATCTACACCATCTGTTAAAACATGTCAATACTGGTTTCGACGATTTAAAAGTAGTAATTTTGATTTGGAGGATAAAGAACGTAGTGGAAAACCAAAAAAAGTTAGAAGACGGTAAATTGCAGGCGTTTTTGGACGAAAACCTTGCCTTGGCTGAAGAATTAAGTGTAGGTAAATCAACAATGTTTGATCGTTTACACGCAATGGATAAAATTAAAAAACAAGGAAAATGGGTTCCATATGTTTTATCAGAATTAGAGATGCAAAATCGAGTAACCATTTGTGCTTTACTACTGTTTAGTCACAAAAAGAAATATTTTTTGTATCAAATCATTACCGATAAAAAATAGATCTACTATGATAATCCAAAACGTAGGAAATAATGGGTAGATCCTGATCAACCGTCCACATCGACTCCGAAGCGTAATATTCACTTAAATAAGATATTGTTATGTATTTGGTTGGATATCAAAGGTGTTATTTATTATAAATTGTTAAAACCAAATGAAACTATCATAGCTGGGCATTATCAACATCAATTAATCGAATTGAGTCATGTATTGAACCAAAAACGTGGAAGAATTGCACATAGAAAATAAAAGGTTATTTTACTGCATGACATGCATGAAAAGCCGTAAGAGATACACTTTCAGATCTTCAGTGGGAAGTGTTACCGCATCCCGCATATTCATTTTTAAATATTACCACCTATTTCGATCATTGCAACACAGCTTTGCAGATCAGCACTTCAAATCTTACGAATTCATAAAAAAATGGATCGATGAAAGGATCGCTTCAAAAGATGATCAGTTTTTTTATGATGGAATCCATTTGTTGCCCGAAAAACCGCAAAACGTTGTAGCCAGCAATGGAGCATATTTTGATTAAAATATAAATTATCTTTTTTATAATACAAGAGTATTTAATTTATAATAAATCCCTCAAACTAACCGGAAGACTACTATAATATATTTGTATTTAGCATATACACTTCCTAGTTAGAGGGCTCAGACTTCAAGGCAACAGCCAGTTCGAGTTATAGGTAACCCAACCCAACTTGCTTGAGCTACTGCTTATACTCCCTTTAATCCGTCAATCTAATATCTCTTTCCTTCTCTTTCTATCCTCCCCTTCATGTCAATATAATTAAAATTTTCCTATCCAATTCCTAAAAGTGCAAGGGTGACGGCAATAGGCCTGACCCCTATTACATAAATGGGACTTAATTATAATCGGCAAAATGTGGAAGTTAATTACGCTTCTGCCTACAGCTTCGGGAATACAGGCGTGAGCGTATGTATATCATGTATATTTTTATTATATTACGCTACAGTTAATTCGTTTCTAAATAATTGTACTATGCCAGTAATTACCGCCTATTCCTCTTCACTGTTTCCATAGAAAAAATGTATGGAAAATATCGGTTTTAGCGATAGGACCGCCAATTTTACTTGCCATTATAAATTGTTCCTTGTTTCATATTGTCAAATTTGGTGCACAATAGCTAATGTTCTATATAAATAACTAAGAGACAATCTAAGTATAACATAACATATTATACAAACGTACCAGTAATTGATATGTTTGCAATTTTCCCAAGCAACATGACTGCATCCACATCGATCTTGAAGTTGCCATCATACGCCAAGTCGAATTTCAGATCCAGAGATCTGAGCCTCGCCCCGTCTTCTTCCAACTCACCGGACAGCACCCGCAGATTTGTGATACTGGGAAATTCCGTTCCCACTTCTAGGGATCGCAGCTGTGAAAGAATGATTTGAAATATTGAATGTAACTGCTACTACTACTACCTAAATAATAACCCTCCTTGTGGGATAGTTCGGAGATACGTTTATGGGGAAAACGGGAACGTACTGACCTTGCCAGGATCATCGTACTTCATCTTAAGGGAACCGTGCCGACGTTTAATAAAAATTAATGATTTGACTTTACAGTAAAATATCTGTATCTGTTATAATCTATCTGAGTAGAAGTCCGTCAATCTTTCAAATAATATCAAATGTACCACAGGTTTTTACTATAGACCGTAAGACAGATATTTGATTACGTTTTTTCTATATAATAGAGAGAAGTTATTTTATCGAGTACTTGTATGGCTCTTATACATATTGTTAACCTTTTCGAATATCCAATCGCGTAATGGCGAAACGATCGATACAGAAATATCAGCAATTTTTATGATTTGTTTTGCGTCGAGTGGGGCGTGTACACATCGCCGAACTCGAATAATTTATCCACTGAGCGGAAAGCGGAGTACAGTCTATAAATAAAAAAGTAATATATAGGAGATCATTCCTTGAAAGTATTGGTAAATTTAAATTATGTCCGCGCATACTTTCCTGTTAACTTTGTACAATAAAAAATCATATATTAAGTAAGGACGGTGTAGGTGTAGTATTCACTTATTTTTTTACTTATGCTTATTTAAAATTTAGTGCCTCTAACTTCTATTAGGAATAGGTTTTGTCGATTATATAGCAAAATTTTCGGAGAGTTTGTCTTGACCGAACCAAAAAGATAAACTTAATAAATTATGTTTAGTAAAAACAATCATATATTTACACAAGTGATTGAATTAGGGTATTCAGGCGTCCCCCCCAACTGTATCCTTATGTTGTCGTCGTGGGGGGGCTTGCGCGGGTCAATGATCCCTGGGGCTGTGCCGGTAGAGCTACTCATGCCGGATTGGCCCAGGGGGAGACTCCAGACAAAACAGGATATCCTGTGGGACCCTTCCAGAAGGGTCACTCAGAGTTGCTCCGCTTTCCTCAGCGGAGGAACGAGGACGGGCTCGGCGTGCACTCACACTGCCACCGAGCATGCATTTGAAGATTTTGTCTCAATGCAACCGTCGGCATATTGTAAAATCCCGAAAGGAGTCTAGCGGCTCCAATCGGGGGCGAGGGTCTTGGCTTAGCCGCCCGGACTGCGAGGAAGAAAACCTCTATAAAAAATTACCCTGAATCTCGTGTTCTGGTGCGTGGCCATGGGATGCATGGCTGATAGGTGGTTCAGTCGCGAGTGCACTCCCAGCCGAGGCACCTGCGGACCCCTCGGTTGGGCATAAATCTACGCTTACCCGGGTATTGGGGATCTCTGCCCGGGTGGACCTTTAGTTCTCCCCTACTCGTGGGTTATATTATGGAGACGCAGGTGCCGACGCCACTGCCCTTCTCGGGTGGCTGCGTCGTCGTGCGGGGCGGTGGCATCAGCACCCGCGCCACCTAAGCGCCATCCAGCACCGAAAACTGGGCGTCTTTCTAAGACCCCTACCAAGGTGGCTGAGGACTTCCCTCCTCTTCCTTCTCCGACGTCTAGTAGGACTAGTGCGCCTCTGGTCTCTAGCGGCGCTGAACCTGCTCGTGGGTCCTCCATGTCTGCCCCCTCAAACGAAGGTTGGCAGACGGTTGAAGGTGGCAGAAAGTCCCGACGAAAAAGAAAGAATGGTAACCAGAAGGACTCCTCTCCACAAGCAGGTACTGGTTCTGCTAGTGTAGGAACGCCGAAGACAAAAAAAACGCGGAAACTTCAACCTCCGAAAACGGCAGCTGTAGTAATAATAGTTATGCCGGAGGGTGCAAATAACGGCCTATCTTATGCTGCTGTCTTCAAGAGGGCCCGGGACTGTCTTACTTCTGAATTCGGTAGTGCAGGTGCTCGGTTACGCCTCGCCCAGACTGGAGCTCGAATTCTCGAGTTCCCTGGGGCTGAAGGCGCGAAGACGGTAGACATATTCGCTGAGTAGATGCGGGGAGTCTTTTCAGAGACGGATGGCGTACGAATCGCCAGGCCCACCAAATGCGCTGAGATACGCAAATCAGGCCTGGACGACTCAGTGACGGTTGACGACGTTCGAGTGGCAATCCAACAGAAAGCGGGTTGTACCTTGGACAACATTAGGATCGGCGCCATGCGTCTCGGAAAAGGAGATCTTGGCACAGTGTCAGCTGTCCTGTGGTTGCCTCTAAAATGTTAGGCGACGCTGGAAGAATCCTCATCGCCTTTGTAAACGCCAAAATTACAATACTCGCGGCAAGACCGATGAGTGTAAGTGTGTAAGTGTTTGGCGTCAGGACACACCCGCATCAAGTGTGGAAGTTGTTTCGACTGCAGTGGACTTTGTTTCCGCTGCGGTCGATCAGGGCACACGGCGGCCGACTGTTCTGCCGCTCCTCACTGCCCGGCGTGTTTAGTGTTTAATCTACCCGCCAATCACCAGGTAGGACAGGGAGGCTGCAAGCCCCCTCGCGCTTCTCAGCAAACATCTGGGGCTAGTCAGTCGACCCAGACAGCCTCAGATGCCAATCGTGCGTCTTCACCGTCACCCATGGAGGAGGTTGTAGAGACGGTTCAGTAATGGACCACGTCTCCAGCCTCCTTGTCCAGACGAACCTAAACCACTGTGCCGGTGCGCAGGACCTCTTCCTGCAAACCATGGCGGAGTGGTCGATTGGTGTCGCCGTAGCTGCGGAGCCTTATTACGTTCCTCCCCGTCCAAACTGGCTGGGTGACCGGGACGGCTCCGTGGCAGTCGTCGGCTCCACGGCGGCTCATTCCCCGCCCTTGTCGTTAAGAGACAAGGGTACTGGATATGTTGCCGCTGAGTGGGGGGGGATCACCATATATGGTATCTACTTCTCCCCCAACCGGAGTCTGAGCGATTTCGAGGTTTTTCTCAATAACCTGGAAACCTCGATACGGCGACTAGCATCTGGGCAAGTTCTAGTGTTGGGGGACTTCAACGCTAAGTCCGTTGCGTGGGGTTCCCCCAGGATGGACGCACGGGGCGACGCTGTACAAGAGTGGGCAACTTCGGTGGGCCTCTGTCTCCTAAACAGAGGCACCACCAACACGTGCGTGCGACAGCAGAGGGGGTCAATAGTGAACCTTTCGTTCGCTACCCCTGCTCTTGCCACACGAGTAAGGGACTGGCGTGTCCTGCAAGAGGTTGAGACGCTCTCGGATCACCTTTATATCCGATTTGAGCTCTTCCTTACCCAGGACCCCAGAAGGGGTCACATGGCGCGGCGTTCTTCCCGCTTCCCGCAATGGTGGTGGTGGGCTATTTCAAAACTAGACCGGGATCTACTGGAGGAGGCAGCTATCATTTACTCTTGGCTGTCTCCGCAGCCTCCAACCGAGGAGGTAGACATGGGGGCAGGCCGCTTTCGTGATGCAATCACGCAAATCTGCGATGCGGCCATGCCCCGCGTTACAGGTCGTCGGCCTCCAAGGAAGTAGGTCTGCTGGTGGTCCCAGGAGTTGGTGGATCTCCGTGCGGCGTGTATTCGTGCCTGGAGATCCTACACCCGCAGCTGGCGGCGTCGCCGCGAAGAAGGGGAAGAGGACCGGCTTCAAGAGGAGTACCGAGAGGCCCGGAACACTCTGAAGCTGGCCATTTACCGCGCCAAAGAGGAGAAAAGAAAGGAGATGCTAGAGGGTCTCGATCGTGACCCCTGGGGTCACCCTTATCGTGCGTCGCAACAAAAGCTCCGTGCGCTGGCCCCTCCCCTTACGGAGACTCTCCAGCCCAGCTTCCTGCAGGGAATGGTTGAAAGTGTTTTTCCGCGACGAGTGGAGCACTCACCCCCGTCGATGGTCCCATTGGCTAGAGACGGCGGGAAGTTGGAAGTGGAGGATGTTCCACCCGTCACGGAGGCGGAGATAGGGGCGGCGGTTCTACGGATCCGCTCCAAGAACACCGCCCCTGGGCCAGATGGGATTCCTGCCCGAGTGTTGGCCCTGGCCCTTGACCACATGGCAGACCACCTCAGGGTCTGCCATGTGGCACAAGCGTCCGGCACCTGAATGAGGTTGGCCCCGATTTGTCGGACGCCCAATTCGGTTTCCGAGCGGGTCGTTCGACGATCGGAGCTGTATTGCGTCTGAGAGCCGTGACCGAAGAGGCGGTGAGCTGTAGCGGCGTACTGTTAGCGGTGTCATTGGACATCGCCAACGCATTCAATAGTCTGCCATTCAGTTGCATAAGGGAAGCGCTCCGCTATCAGGGAGTGCCACAGTACCTGATGCGACTAGTGGCAGACTATTTAGAGGAGCGTATCGTCATGTACGAGGAGCGAGTTGGAAATCTGAGTCGTCGGCCCATGTCGTGCGGTGTTCCGCAAGGTCTGTCCTTGGACCACTCCTGTGGAACATGGGGTACGACTGGGCCCTTCGAGGTGACTTCCCCCCTGGGTTGGGCGTAGTATGTTACGCCGAAGACACTCTGGTCACAGCCCGGGGGCCGAACTTTCAAGAGGCGGCACGCTTGGCTACCAGAGGAGCCTCACTGGTGGTCGGGCGGATCGAGGCGCTAGGCTTGCGGGTGGCTCTGGATAAGACGGAGGCCCTTCTATTCCGTGGGCCCCGTCGAGGTCCACCCCCTGGCGCCTCCATATTGGTCAACTCGCTCCTCGTACCGGTTCGGGCCCCCATACGTTATCTGGGCCTGATCCTCGATGGAAGATGGCGCTTCGACGAGCACTTTCTGCAGCTGGCACCAAAGTTGGTCGGCGCTGCGTCCGCCCTTGGGCGACTCTTGCCCAACCTGGGTGGGCCCAGTGTCACCACAAGACGGCTGTACACGGGGGTAGTCCGGTCAATGGCACTATATGGTGCACCGGTGTGGGCGGAGGCTCTGACCGCCCAGAATAAGGCACGCCTCTGGCGCCCTCAGAGGGTAATGGCGGTTAGAGCCATACGTGGTTACCGCACCGTGTTGACGGAGGCGGCGTGTGCGTTGGCCGGAACTCCCCCGTTGAATTTGGAGGCGGAAGTGCTCGCCGAAGTTTATCGGCGGACGACTGATTTCCGGGCGGGTAGCGGGTAGAGGCTCCACGTGCTGGCTTATCCACCGTGGAGGCGCTCCAGCCGGTCATCGTCGAGTACCGGCCGTCATACGCTCCATGGACGGTAGTGACAGGAATTTTACCGCGGTCGCAACCTTCTGTGAGGAGGTCATCTCGCAGAAGGAGGTGGCGGAGCGGGCCCGGGAGGATGACCTCTACTCGGACCCAAGTCGCCGCCGGCGAACCGGGTGGAGGAGGCGCGCCTACCAGCGCCTCATGCTGCCTTGAGTGTGGCCGTGGGTGGTCGGGACGGGTTTTCAACTCCACTCGCTTTAATGGCCAGCCGCGAGGGGGTGACGTCCGCGTGTGTCTGCACGCTACCTTTGATAGGTTTCCAGCAGGTGGTGCCCGCATAGTGCGGGCAGGCGCTAGGAGGGGTCCGGATGTCCTAATAAAGCTGTTCCCGGATTCCTTCTATTTTAAGCGCAGAATGGCACATCGCGTGGTTTTAGTCGGTTCGATTCCGTCACACCGTTCCACCGAAAACCCCGGAGGGATGACGGCCCGAGGGGAAACCCCCTCGGGCCGTTATCCCACCCGGGTCACACGATAAAAAAAAAAGGGTAGTCAGGCGTGTTGGCTCACGTAGGCGTTATTCGTGAAAACAAAGCAATATTTATTATTGCTGATTATATTTGAATGTTTTCCTAGCCCTAACTATGTATGTATATAGAAAACAATTTCTTACTAATTTCTTTAATTTTTTTTTTATTTGACGGCGGTTATCTGTCCGATTAAATTCGGTCCGGCCCTTATTATAATATATATGTACTCTTTAGATATGTTATGTTACAACGTTACCGTCAGCGACTCAAATATCTTCCCGGACGATGTCTTCGCAAGAAGTTCGGCGAGTTCCGTGGCCATGCGCCTGCGTAACCAACGTGTGTCAGCTGTACTTTGTTGGAAGATGAATTGCAACATCGCGTTGAGCGCCCCCTCTGGTGTGCTGCCTGCTCCACGCGTAAGCTCGTTGATTATCTCCTGTCGACAAAAATATTGTTGTAAAATGGCTGAAAGGTTTAAGTGCCTTTATAGTATTAACCACTGGTTACACTCACCCACATAACCACTTAAGCCAATGTAACGTTTTTTGTGATAAAGACGCAATTAATTAGGTTATTAAATTCAACTTTTTACAGTAGTGCATAATGCCTTTAACAAAGTAGATAACCGCCTTACCGATTCCGATTAAAAACTTATTCGTAATTTCCCTGGTGTCCCATGGTCATATCTTGATTTGGTTACAATGTGGCCAAAGCAGGAGTATACCCTTTCTAAATAAAA
The DNA here is from genome assembly GCA_947561695.1 of Tyria jacobaeae. Taxonomy (NCBI): domain Eukaryota; kingdom Metazoa; phylum Arthropoda; class Insecta; order Lepidoptera; family Erebidae; genus Tyria; species Tyria jacobaeae. The sequence continues at coordinate 6,765,578 of OX387208.1, read as the reverse complement.
ACAAAAATCGGTCTATAATTGGTGGAGACATCGCTTCACATACTTAAAAAAAGATATATACAGACGTAGAACCTTCTTTTTTTAAAAGAGGTTAAAAATAACCGTAATGACGGAGGTGAAGAAGAACTTAATAAAAATGAGAAAATGTTACAGTTCTAAAAAAAGCTTATTTTATTTTAAATCTTCTAATATATTTTAATTGTAATGGATACTGGTGCAAAATAGATACACAGTAAATGCAAAATGTTTATAATCATTATTTAATTTAGTAAGCATTCAGTTTAGCTTGAAGGGTTAACAGGAATACTAGTAATGTATGACCTACGTTGCTAATATTCTTTAAAAATATATACATATAAATATTTGTGCCTAATACCGAATACCGAAAAAAAATTAAACCGTCGAAAAAACTGAAGAGCAAAAATAATAATAATATTTTTTTTAACTTTAATAACTAAGTTCTTAAACTAATGTAAGTATACCTACGTAATTTTGGGTCAGCGAAAGTGTTTATTCTAAGAGCATACTCCTACCTAAAAAGCCGGCTACGCACTTGAGACTCATGAGTTGCGGGTGTCCATGGGCGTCGATAGGCACTTACCATCAGGTGACCCGTCTGCTCGTTTGCCCCCTAGAGAACCTAGGCTAGAGAACGAAATAGATGATAATCTGAGGGCGTAATGTCTGGAAAGTACGCCGATACTTCTGCTTCTCCAGGTCCAAGCCACTGGCGCTTACGTGAAAAAATTATGTACATAACCCACTTTTCATCCCCACGTAATGACATCCCTCAGCCACTCATTAGTACGATGATAACTAAGTAGTTCCATGCACACGTTAGCTCTCTTCTGAAGTTGAAACGGCGTCAACTCATGTGGCAACCAAACTTAATATTTCCAGTCTTTTCTAAAGCGTGAAGTTGTTTTTCTACTGCAGTATGAGAACACTGAAGCTGCTCTGCCAGACAACGTGAAGTGAACCTGGGATCCATTTCTGTGAGTCTTTTTAACTCGTCTACATCTATTGTAGGAGGTCGTCCTGGATGAGGTTCATCAGATAGGTCATAAATTCCATCCTTAAAACTTCTGAACCAATGTTTGGTGGTTTCGTAAGAGAGCACGCCTTCGCCCATCGTATTAGTTGCCAACCTAATATTACAAAAAGTAGAATCCTCCTTAAACGAGGGCAACGATGCCATAGATATGTATGTATATCTGAAATTAATTTTCCAGCAGGTGATCTTCAATCAATACTTGTTAAATACACAAAAGATTTCACTGGTCAGATCTATGTTAATGGTACCATTAAAGGTTGTAAGGGATTTATATACAGCACCAGGTTATAAGGATTTTTCGTTCGGAGTGGTGAACTGGTTACTCGAGGTTATATTTTAAGTAACTGTTTACATGTTAACACCGTTTAAGAATTACATGAAACTTTAGACGAGTCATCATTTAATTGTGGCGATAGCCTCATATCTAACCAAATGAAAAAATAATAATTTACCACATGAATATAAAGATTAAGAAAGAAATAAAAATAAAAAAGAAAGTGATTTAAAAGATATAAGATTTATTAAAGTTAATAAAATGGCGTTTATGGCTCAAAGATTCGGAACCTGTGGTTTACCGTCTCTATAGGCTATCGTACACAGAACCCGAACATGTACGCTGTACGGTTCAAGAGACGTTAGACGCAGGTATCATTAAAGAGCCAAAATCATCATCAGGGATCAGGTTTATAAATGGAGTATGGCAGAGACCGATGCCTATGAACAATCAAAAACCTTCTTGATTGTGTGCCCAGCTTTGTAAGATCGGTTGTGCAGATCGGGTGAAAAGTAAACGTTGACGCCTTGAACAGGTTGGAGATCGAGGGAAGCAATGACGATCAACATATCCTAGATATCTTTAGTATAAACTCTGAAGACTGGATCACTGCTGTCCAGCAAACTGATGAGGAGATAAAACCATTATCTATTATATTAAATGATCCCTATAGTAAAAACGTAGCCGATGTATGTACCTAATTATTTTTAATTTATAAAACGGTAGCGTGTATCGTATTATTAACAAAGACACGCTTCGCTGGGTCGTTCCCAAGAGTGCTAGGTGGAAAGTTTTGTAAAGTCATGGTGATATCGGAGATTTTGGTTTTGAAAAGACTAATAAGTATCAATAAACTACATTGTGAACATTACCAGACTTCTATTTTATTGTGAACATTCCTATGAGAGGCGCTTTTATCTTCCTATCTATTTGTTATTAATTTGATGATATATGGTTCGTTAAAAAGGTTTCCTATTTTAAAGATGTTTTCACACATAACCTGACAAAGTAACATACATTGTTAACTAATTTTCGAACTTATTTTAGTTCAAAATATTTATATCAATGTAAAATAGAACACCTAATTTAACCACTGTATAACATACATTTTAAATTCAAATCTCCGATGCAACTATAGACTATACTAGACTTTATATATAAATTTATATTCAAATTACTCAGACTTGAGCTAGATAAGGTACGTCGTCTTTTCACGTCAAACGATTTATGCCCTATTATGTATTGTACTCTATTGTACTTTAAGAAGCGAGGTCTCAAATACGAGTGAAGAAAAATTCAATAAGGTCATCAATTTATACACAGACATATGACACTATTAAGGCTTCGGTATAAGTTAATTTGACAGCGATAGTAAGTACTTACAGTTTCTAGAACAGAACCACTATAAAGATGTAAATATGTATTTGTCTTGGTCGAGCTAGGTTTTACATATATACATACATATATACATAAGTTAGTATATATACCACTTTTTGCCAAATATAATTTAGAGCCACGATGACTGCAGTAGGCTTGTCAACAATTACGTAAATGGGACTAAACTGTAATTTGTAAAATGTAGGCTTTGATTACCCCTTTGTCGATTTATAATGTATGTCTGTGTATGTAATTTAGTCACTCACGTAATGGCTAATAGGTGGGAATCCGTCACCCTGGCAGTATATGTACCTTACTTTCTGATAGGATTACTTTCTGATAAATAATAGTCCAATCCCTATGTCACCTTTTACAACACACACTTTTTGTTGTGAGTTACATTCATATTTATTTAAAATATACGGTTTTAGTCACGTGTGTACCAACTAGTTTCAGTTCCGACAGGAGACCTTTCTCAAGGAGGAAGTCGTCCAGCCGCGACGGTACCAGACGTCACACTTCCTTATAATCTTCGTCAAGAACTATACAGTCAGACTGACTCGTGCGTACCTCACGTTCAGTAATGTTTACTGATTAAGATTGGTTTTGTTAAAATAACGTTTACAGTTCGGAGACTACGGTAATATATAATTTCTGTGGAGAATACCTTATTACAGGTTACGCAAAATCAAAGTTCTCACATAAAACTGGGTTTAAATAAAAATTACATTGCTTATGAAAATAGACGTGACTACTGATTTTATCTCTTTTTAGAAAAGATTGGGTCTTAACATTATGTGGGTATCTTTATTATATTGCCAAATTAATACATATCTTGAAGTAATTACAGAATGAAATTCGAAACTGTATTATTTACATTGATTTTAACTAGACGGACGGCAAACTAACGCTGCCTCTTTAGGCTCATAACCACATCATAAGCGTCTATGAATATGCTGTACCTCATTAACCAGTTATTAATAACGACACGATTGTATTAAATTATATTTTGTCCGGAATCGGGGCCACGCGTAATTAAAAGATTTAATTTGGGCCACATAATTATGAACTCTGGTCGGATATAGCCTAATGTACGGATATGGTTTCCCTATTCAGTAAGTGTGATACGTATTTAAAAAACGATTACTGTTGTAAAGTTCAATAAATAGTTGCTAAATGGCTTCTTAAACTGATTTGGAAATGGAAAATAGAAATACGACATAGGGACGATTTTGGAGAACAGTTCATTTGTATTTAAAAAGTGTCTTTTTACTTACATAATATCATCCTTCGTAGATGACATGTACTGAAAATATTTCACTAAAAATGAAGAAATAAAATGCTTAAAAGATTCCTCTATAAATGCCTTCGGTGTCAACTTCACGTCACAGCATAGTAATAATGACTAATCACCATATCCATGCAATTTAAACCAAGCTAAAGTAGAAAACATCAGCTGTTTGAAACTGACATACACATTAATAATACCTTTTTATAATATCATTCTTTCTAACATACAATCGTAAACTGCTAAACATAGGCTTCCCAAAGGATATCTTTATAGTCCTACGACATTTCTGTCTCTTATTTCTCTTTGAAGATTACCACTGTAGGAAAATTTTAACTCATTTCCCGCGAGAGCCTTTTAATGATCCTGAGTCGTATTTTGACCAAAGTCTTATACCAAAAACCTGTAACACATCGTAAAAGATAGTTTATGTCAAATGACCGCGTTTAATGTCCACCTGCTGTATACTAGTAGTGTGATTTGCGAGGGTTATTGATTCCATTGAAGGTAATTCTATGATTCGTTTTATTTGTCATTGTGTTATATTAGTATTAAGATACATAATTCGGTTGGAGGGTTAGGGGCAAACGACCAGACGAGTCAAATGATCCTAAGCGACTACTGCCTCCCATGGACACCTGCAACTGCACAAGTGTTTGCTGACCTTTTTGCTGACAATTTGTTCCACAGGCGGGTTGTGCGAGACAAAAAGCTTCTGGAAAAACGCACAGTGGTGGAGTGCCAATCATCCAGGTGATTGGGATGGAAGTTTGGTCTCGTTGGACGATAGCAGAAACCTGCTGGCGCTATAAGTCCGAACAATTCCTCTGAGCACTCCTCATAATACGAGCGATTAAGAATGAAGTGTAAAGCTACATCTATACCCAACGCCAAGGAGTAAAGCCGATCTGAAATTTCCTGGCAATCAATGATTTCAGTCGCTCCCTGTTGAATACGGTCCAGACTGAGAAGCTGGTCCTGGGGTACCCTGGGGATAGAGATGAGAACAGTTTTCCATATGCGGTCGAACTTATAAAGTTTATTAAATATTTAAAAACTGTCTCTATCTGTTTAGCATACCAAGCTCATTCGAGGTTAATTTGGCCTTACCCTCTAAGTGACCGCGAAAATGGACTTCACTTGATATATTTCGACGCCAAGGATTCCTATATTGGCTGATGATTAGGCAAATTGCTCTCAAAGTGAGGTGATACGATAAAGGTTACTTTACTTGTCGACTTAATCTAATCCAATTTAATTTCACAAAGATACAGGGTTGTGAATGCGCAACCCTGTATCTTTGTGGAATTAAATTGGATTAGATTAAGTCGACCCCAATCTGACACTTTTACTTTTACTAAGTGGTTAACATTTCAGACACAAGTTTGGATTGGATCTCGATGATGTTTACTCGAGAAATGTTGGAGCGACCGGGATAAAGGGCGTCACTCTTGCTATTGTCCACATAGCATAACATAGATGCTGCTAATCTGCAGCATGTCATTTATTATGCAGAGGAAAAATCGTGGGTGATGGCACACAGCCTTGTCGGATACCACCATTGACAGACTTGGAGTCAGAGCATGCACCGTCGACAACGACCTTAATACTTCTGTTTGAGAAAAAACTGGTGATCCAGTTGTACAGTTTCACGGAAGCCCATCGGAAGGAAGCTTCGCAAGAAACGCTTCGTGTCAGACCCGATCGAAAGCCATGTTCAATCTAACCGCCAACGCCTCCCTCTTGGTCTCGATCACCTGTGCACACCGGTGAGTCAAGTATACGAGAAGAAGACGACCTGAGCGACCGCGATGGAAGCCGTCTTGTCGGTCATTGAGTAGCTGGTCCTAGGTACCAGAGGAGCTTTCGTTACGTAACGTTAAACCCATATCACGTAGATAATCCTCAAATATAGCGGTATTCATAATTCATTATAAGACTTTAAGATATGTTATGAAAACAGGCTGTTAGAATGCCTAGTGTATTGAACGACGATCCCAATGGTTTCATTGGAATAAAACTTCAATCTCTCATAGGCTTGTATCGCTCCCTTACGATGATATATAATAAGAAGTACATATGTATTTAATATAATAACAGTAGTTAGACTGAAAACCGACCCAACTTAGTTTGGAAAAGGCTAGGAGGATGATCAGGATGTTGATGAAAGTAAGTCTATATACCTTTGTCAAGGGGCAGGCTTTAGTCGGCGTCGTACAAATACAAACACCATATCTCATTACATGCTTACAAAATTGACATCTTTCATATCAAAAAAGAAAGAAACGATTAGAGAGTACTGAAGAGTTACACAGAGCTTTATACAAAAAGGCTTTGTGTACTGGCCTTGTAACACAATACCCGTATTTTGATATTCTTGTGTGAGCTACTGTTAGCCGAGTCAACAGTTTATTTTCCCACTCAACTTGTACTCAAGTAAAGCTTTACATGCAAACTGGTATTTAAATAGACTTCATGTTTATAAAATGGGGTTATAAAAGATGTGTTACGTATGTCGTAGGTTTATATCAATAAAATTGCAAAATAATGAAAGAGTTCGTATTTCCACCTCAAAGGCCTGAAATCGCACTTGCGACTGTTTTAGAGAGCAGCAGACTGTCTGCTCATTTGCCCCACATAATACAAAAAAAAAACTACGTTGTATAGGACTGAAATCAAAATATTTACCGTATAAATATATTACAGGCAAACTGAATGACCAACTAACATTTTGTAATCAGAAAGATATCATTGACAGATAAATAAGACTACGCAATAATTTTATGAAATTTGATTTTCAAAGAAAAACACTCTTATTTCAATTCGATAGTGTGTCATAATTATAAGACATTTTTAAATGTTGGTTGTAGTTTTTCCATCTATAAATATTTTCTTCTCCAATTTAGTTTTTTTGTTATACCTCATAGTTTAATTCCAGTGGTCGTCATAGCGCATTGTCATATCGATATCGCATTTACTCGTCTTTGCAGATCGTCACCAGAGTTAAGTGTGACTTCTAACAAGAACACAAGACGTGGGTAATGCTGATAAACATCTGACGTCGTTACTATCTATGCCACTATGGTTCTGACATCTAAGGTAAGGTATCTTTGATAAAAAAAAAAATGATTGAATGAATTGATTTACAAAAGATGATTGATGAAGATTAGGTTTCGGGCGGTTTCTACAACTTATTTTGTTTTTTACCTTATTTAACACTAATCAGTAAAACAGTGTTTTTAAATGAAAATAATAAAGAATACTCTAGGAGACGTCACTCTGTGTTGTAATATGTAGTTAAAATAATGGTAGATATTAACGTAACGGTAATAAAGTAACGTAATGGTAGATATTATTTTTATAACGTAAATTTTTTTTTATAAATGAATTACTATTGTATAGTTTTTTAATAAATACGGTTTGTTAGGTATTAGCTAATTGTACGTATGTTGTTTGTTATTGGCGAAGGGGTAGCAAAGGGGTATTAAATGCCCTCATTTTGATGACTTTCTTTTAGTCCCCTTTAAAACATTCGGGTACTTTGGGGATTAAATGGACAAAATATGAGTCTTAAATTAAATGATGAGTTAGTAATTTAAATGAAAAGGGAGGATAGATGGAAACGAATGGACGGATGGATTATACGGATGGATGGAGGAGCGTAAGAAATAGGCCCCGCTCGTCAGGGTGGCATTCCATATAACTTGAACTGTCTAATGCCCGTAAATCTGAGCCTTTAACCGAAATCTTTCTATATAAATTTATTTTTATCTATTAATATAAATAAAAACACCCGCGTTAGGAATAATTGTTGTGTCGGGAGGCTTTACAAACATACAATCAACGGGCACAGAGAACACCCAAACTCGGAACACCTATTTCTGGATCACAATAATTTTTGTCCCGCATCGAATCCACAACCTCCGGTTCAGCAGTCAGGGTCACCAACCAATAGGCCCGTCATTTATTTTAATAGATAGTAATTCTGAAACAATCCTTCAGTCCGTGCTCGGTTTTACTGGGTACTACCAAAACGTAATTATTTTAACGCTCCAGGGATCAAACGGGGCTTAATACGACGAAAGAGATGGATTTATTATGTTTTTTATTAACAAGTATTAAAGGTAAATAAGGAAAATAATTGTTCAATATTTTATTTAATAATATTTGTTTATAGTTTAGCATGCGTCTGTGAAAATGTCTAAAAGAAAATCTTTGCCTAAAAAGATTAAGCAAAATATTAAAAAAGAGTGTTACAAACGGGTAGAGCTTTTACTGTTAAAAAGGAATTATCATAATCTTAATGATTGAAAATCGATAAGAAAATTATTTTACATCATATTAATAATACATAAGTAGCTGATAATATGATGCTGACGTTATAAGTTATTACTCTGAAACCATCCTTATTAGCAATATCCCTTTTTCATAATAAAGAGTAGAGAGAAAGACAGGTTGGGCCTCCGGTAACCTCATTCACTCGGTGAAACACAACGCAAGCAATGCTTAAAAAGCAGTTTTCTGTGAGGCGGTGGTAATACTACGATCGAGCCGGCCCACATGTACATAAGATCCTACCCCTATTTTCAGTCTTTAATATATTCTCAATTTTCAAATTTTTAATTCCAAAAACTGAATTAACTTGATGCGTAAGTGTATCTTTTTATGATAAATAAATATACATAAATGAACAAAAAAGCAAAGCTCTCCTAATCTTGTTATCTCCCCAGAAAACCTAACCGTTTGTGCTAAGAATAGTTTCCAATTAAGTTCTGATACACATTATATCCCAGAAGGGATTTATATCTTTAACCTTAACCTTTATATTGCCTGGGGTGCTTTTATCTAGACAATCGTAATGTGAGCAGAGCGTTGCTATAAGTAATCTAAAATTTGTGACATATTACATTTGACAGCAACTTTCTTCTTTCCTTGTTTCCTGATGAGAAAAGTTTGTACACTTCTGGATTACATCGATCGCGTTCATTCCTAAATAGGTAGGTATGTATGTTATATATGTAGGTACGCAGAACTAAATACTTACTAAATACTCTTTATGTACAGTTTTTTCACAAATAAGGAAACAGACTTCGATGATACATTCTATAATATATACATATATGTATATAGCTTGATAAAATGTTATGATATTTTTCATTCCATAATTTGCACTTAGATCGAAACTGAACCGACCTTGTGTAAAACTAATTCAATTAAGAAAGGATATTGAAATCACTTGGCAAATGACGAAGATATAGCCTCTAATTTTCCACTTAAAAGCTGGTATATTTGATTAAAATTTAAACGGGACCTTGAAATCGTTTAAAAAATAAAACCATACAATTATTAGCAAAATAAAGCTTATTCGTTATTGATACTGTATTAATGCTGCACATTTAATTTTGATTACTAAGCTACTATTATGTGTTACGAGTACCTGATGACACGTCGACCAATTCAGATTTTTTATTACACACTATTGCATTATAGTTTACTGCTCAGAGTTATGGCTTCGAGAAACCTTCAGATCTTATGAGCTGTTTAAATTTCTTGGGGTTGCCTGATATGCGCCCCAGGTGGATACTTCGATACCGCATTAGTGGGCTACAAGAGCATTTAATTTACATTACAGTGTCTTCTAGCTAACTTTTGGTTGAACATATGTTTATTCAGCTTGCAGGATCAGTGCCACTGCAAAGTTTTATATATTCCGATTATCAAAACCTGCAAGTGCTTTAAACCTGTACTAGTCTTCCATCTCTTAATAACTATTGCTGTGTATTGGGTATTTATGATTGTTTAAGCTTACAGTTTGTTAATGCCACAAAATGTTCTCTTAAAATGCTCACTGTGTTCAAGGCTTCTAATTTCGTATATACTTTGCGATAATTTTTAAATTGCATAGGTGAAGTAGCCGGTTGGCTTACTCAAACGTCCCTTCCCCTAGCAGTGAGGTACTTTACCTCAAATATTGACATGTTGTACTGTCGCGAACGAACTAGTTTCGTTGAAAGCCGAAATTAAATACTTCTTATCTACCTTTCACGTAATGCAAAAATACAGATAGTTCAAAACAACTCACCGGTGGTAAAGTGATTGGTAAGCTAAAATCTTCTTGCGTCTGTTGTTTCTTCTCAAAAGGCCGTATGTAATAGATGAAGAGTACCAGCGGCACCGATAGCGCTGATACCGCTCCGAATGCCGCTGCTACCAACAACCACGTCCAATCCGGCATGTTGCTCTAGCCGTTTAAACTGTAAAAAAAAACAAGAGGTAATTAGTGCGAAAATGGGAGGCAGAGAAAGGGAAAGAATAAGAATTAGTGACCGAGATAAGTAATCTACTTTCCCTAGCAGTTTGGTTATATGTAGAACTCGATTATTGCAGCTTTTAGTCCTAAACATGACAACTACCTACAGGAAACTCTTTCTTCCCGCGGCGGTTACAATATTGCTAAATTGATCACTAAATAATATAATATTTCTTTTTTTTCCTTTTTTTATACTTCTTTATTCTTTCATATTCTTCTCATAAGTCTCAACTATTTGAAAACGGGCGATTATAGATTAACACAGGCGGGTACTTAATTTTCAAATATTAAATAATTTCATATTTGACAAAAGTTACTTAGTTAGCGTACCTATAGTTGCGGTGACGCTGTGTGTAATCTATAATATATATTTTTTTAAACAGGACGCTTTCAAATATTCTTGCAGTTTTATGAAATAAAAAAAAAAAATGATTTTCGGCATATCTCTGTGACATTGCAGAAATATACGGACCCCTTTTCCGGAATTATTTAATATGTGCCGTTAAAAGTAAGCTATAAAACCTACCATTATAAATACTCGTAGCTTATAAATTTTTCCGTCACGAATTTAATGAAAACAAAAAGTTTCCTACTTTACATAAATGAATAACGTAAGATAAAATCTCTGAAGATCGGTAAGCCAGATTTCCAATTCAAAGGTTAGCAATAGAAGATTACTGCTAAATTTTATAATCTCATTGCTAAACGTCCGTCCGTCTCTGTCGTTTTCTAAGCCGCCGAGCTCGAAACACTGCGGGCGGGTTAGAAAACAAGGATTTTTAGAAAATTAACTGAATCATGATCATATGCTTATGGATATCCGTGAGTTTCCTATTCTTATTTACTACCTTTAAGGACATAAGACGTATAATAAAGAAGCCATACGAACGTAACGCATAAATTATTAGATCGTTACAATCACGTTGGATGTTTTGAATTAACATTTCAATGCCAATGACTATCAGCTAAGTTAATAGTTCCTTCCTTAACTGAAAACGGACTTTGAACATAATACGATTAATCAAATTAAGCTTATCTTCTCTGGAGTGTGTAGATATACAATTTCAGTTCTTATGTTGTAGAATAGAAACCTCTTGGTCGCAATTATAAATATGGCGAAGCCTTTGGACTTCATAAAATATCAGTCATCATTCATAGTATGTTAACATATACGTACAATAACAGTTTTACTTGCATGAATGATGGAAATGGGTAGACAAAAAAGGAAGGGAGCATAAGCCTAAATCTTAATAACAAATTTCTAATGTTTATCGGATAGTCCACTCAAATAAGTAATGAAATAATTTTATTAACAAAAAAGAATCGGCTTTAATAAAGTCAAACACGTTCCATAAATATGTATCTACGAGTATATGTAAGGGCACGAACCTGACAGGCAGTGAAATATCTAAAATATATATATATTTAGGTATATTATTATTTCTAAAAAGTGATGTTAAATATCGTGTCTTATTCATATTTATCATGTCTTACTAAAAGAGACAGTTGCTGAGTTTTGAGAATAAGTATATGAAATTTATGTTGAAGTTACGAGGGGTCGTATCTTACTGATTAATATGTTTTTATTTTTTTAAACAGGCATCGAGATATTTACAATCCCTGTAGATTTTACTTATACTACTACACAGAAGACAAGGACTAGAAACAGTTGGCTGGGTCTATTTTTAAGAGTATAGTGAATAAGTTTCTCTTGGATTGGTGAGCTTACTCTGCTGCTTGGCTCCTAGGCGTGTAGCGTGCTGTTGATTACCACAAGTAGGTCTATTAAACCATAAGAAAATAAGCAGAACAATTATAAAATAAGGAAATATTTTATTTTTAGGCATATCTGACAATTTTATCCTTTCCCTGAAATTGCGTACCAGAAACGTACCGGTAAACAGAGATAGGATGATTTTGAAGGAGCAGATAATATAGACGGCTTTCAAGACATCCCAAGGTATTACGTAGGAATTATTTGCCTGATGGATATGAAATATTCACGGGCATAGACAATAGACGGCATATGCTCAAACCCTACAAACGAGAACTACCTACGTCAACGGCGCGAAATCCCAAAGGAATGTTACCATAGTATTGGAGTAGAACCTAAAGGACTTTTTTAATGGTGGAATGAAACAGTCAACCTACTTAAGTAATAATAGATGTAATTGTAATTAAAGTAGATGATAATAAAAACAGTAATAAATTTTGTCAATTAAAATTACTTATCCCTGTCACTCTTGAATGCAGAGTCGCAGTTAATAATGCAATCTAATATGCTTGATGGGCCTATTGGTTTATTAGTTAGTGATCCTGATTGCTGCGCCAAAGGTCGTTGGTTCGATTTCCACACTATACTAAAATTTGTGAGATCCACAAATATGTAGTTGTCTCGCTCCGCTCCGAGGTTCTAGTAGTAGTACCGTCCTATTTTTTTAAATACTCTTTCTAAAACAAGAATCATTCAAATTTTATTAATGTTTCGTTAGGTTTGTGCACTTAAACAAACAAACACATAACTCTTCAACTATCTGATATTATACCTATATTATATTTATTTATGTAATCCTTTACAATATCAATATAATATATATGTAGGCATAAAGTCCTATATAGCGTAATATCATTATTAATATAACTCATAGTTCCTTTAGGGTAATCCTTTTACCCCGTCTGACGCGGCCTACGTAAATGTTGGTCGACTATTAATAGCTCTATCCCCTAAGACAACAAGAAGGTAACATAGCTGATATTTATATTCAGTTGTTATGGAAATTGAATAACAAAGGTATTTTGAAAATACCTTTCAGATAACTGATTAAGCTAATTATATACAAACATACAAACGCCCAATTCCAGTCAACCATAACTTATGTCCCACTAACATAATAGGGGGGGAACCTATTGCCATCATCCGGGCACTGTATGACTGTATATTTACTGTCTATTAGATGAACAGTTCGATCCCTTAGTTGCCTCTCGCAAAACCCATGGGATGTGATTCTACTCCACTGAGAAGCACAGGGCTGAAAATTGTTTTTGTTTTATTTGACTTGGGTAATCTACTACAGTACATGACGCTAGACAACATTATAGATAATATTATATAATGCTGGTTCATAATGCAATTTGTGTTTACTTCTTCTGGTACTAGAGCGTTCAATGTGGGAATACAACCTTCGCAGTGACCTGTAGTAAGTAATGATTAGATCTAATTTGTTTGATACTTCCATTATTTTATACTACATATAACTCTTTAAATACATATTGTAGAAAAAATTGGCTGTAATATTTTCGTTTCAGTTAACAACAAAAATCTCATTAGACCCCGTATAGCTGGGTCAGGAATATTGAAAAATTATCTATTTTGTGTCTTTAGAATAACCTAATTAATTTGATAAAATTTATAAGACTGTGAATTGTGATCCTGATGTCTTGTATTATAGATAATTACACTAAGCATCATCACAGCTGTAAACAACAGTAAATCGATTTATTGTTTCCATGCAATACAAATTAATTTTAAACTTACCTTGCCCATATTAAATTTAACTCGCAACAAAAATACCATAGAACAATAATTAACACAAAGAGGATTGCACATTTGAAAGCTTTACACTACATTCTCAACAAATATGTGCCTGCGTATGCCCTCATTCCCTATTCAAAACTACGTAGTTGCATCCTGTACTACTGTTTCTGAGGAGTGGGGGGCGAGTCCCTGTTCCCCCCTGTATGTACAATATATGACTGTGACTCGGGCACCAAGTTTCGACCACCTTGCAAGCCGGCACTAAATTGCCCAATGCATTTTCACGTACACGTAAGTACATGTACAGCTCGGCTTATTATTCTTATGTTTCTGAAGTGTATGTGTTATGTTATTATGCTAGTATTGCTGATTAACCAAGGTCAGCTTAGCATGCAGTGAAAGTATTTTCCCTATCGAATATTCATTGAAATCTGCATTTGAAATAATAATGGTGAACGGGCAGCTTGCATTTATGCTAGTAGTACATATCCAGAACCTACCTACAAATATAGAGTATTAATCTAGTTAAACTTGCAAATAATTATTAAATTCTAATAAACTCGTTAAACAATTGCTTTAAATGTATATAACAATACAAATAAATATAGGTACACCCATTTATCCTAATCTATTATCTGTGTTCACTACAATAAAGAATTTTCAAAATCTATGAAATTGATAAAATAATATATGAAACTATTGAAAATCACAGTTTTTATGAGAAACATCATAGATCCATGCATTCATACAACGAAACACCCTCATCAATTTCGGGAATCGATTCTAGAAGGTTTTTGACCTTTTCTTCCTTTTGACAGACCCCTTGGTCTGCAGTCTTTCGGAATAAGCGGTACATACAAATTAAGGACTTTCGTATTTTTTATTTTCTTTTTGTTGTCCTTTGCTTGTGCTGTACGAATTTACTTCTTGCCGAACTTCATTCTACCAGGTCTATGGGAAGTACTTTAGGTTTTGATTTACTCACGAAATGTTGCAATTTAATGTATTGTAATTAAGTAATTAAATGAACTTATCTTTTGAACATTGATTAGAAGGTTTTTTTAACAAATATTTAAGAGACATGAGACATACATACATACATATATTTTAAGCTACAGGATACGGACAGACAACTACAACGGAACCTTAAAAATAGAAAGAAAGTCAATGCGGTTGCTTTGTATTGTTGTTTATTTAAAGGTCAGCGTTAGTTATTATGTCTTCAATTCTCCACTTTTATTTGTTATATCACTGCTTATTACAACCTTTTAAGCTTTAGTCAATAAATATTTTCTGTGTTCTTCCACTCGTGTACCCATAAAACTATCTGATAAGAATATACATATAAAGTAATTTTAAGGGTTTTTCTTACCTAAACGAAACGACTATAGTAAGTATAATACTCTAGAAATAATAACTAGTGCTGAAATACTAAAAACAGTACTCAAAGTTATTCGTCTATTTGAAATTTACTGTATTTTATATCACGACAAACGTTTTATCGTCATGTTACTTTCGTGATACATATTTGTCTTTGCCGTACACGAATCTTTTTTGCTTGTCCTATAAACTTTCGCATTTACTATTTACTGTACTAAGACAATGATGTGAAAAATAAATCATCGAATTCTATTTTGTCCCAGACAATAGTCGGGAACAAAACCAAGCTGATGTTATACCTGAATGAGTATTTTTTTATATAATAGTGATATATTTATAAGTTTATATGACTATGTCTAATCCGTCTCATTGCTATTTCCAGTTGCTAATCTAAGATAGTTAAAACTAAATTAGTTTGTTTTAGTTTTTCTGTCATACATTATGCCGATGTGAAAAGTAACTCCTTATACACACACACACCTTTATATAATCGGTCAGATTCCTTAAAACCTTTTTAGTTATGTCTGTGTCTAGTAGTAGTCATCTCATGGCCGAAAAACATTATTTATTTACAGTTTAAGTGTAGGTACTAGACATCGTTAAGTATTTTGAACTCTTCTACTTAATTATTTCTTCTACTCGAACGCATAACACTGAATTATACAGTCTCAAAATGCGTCTTCATTTAGAACGAGCCTAAATCCGTTATGATCCTTATTTAGAATTCAAGTGCTAAAAAATACCTACTGACTTAAGGTCAGTGACTGAGTTATTATATATATGTTATGTGTTATTAATGTATTTAATATAATGTAAGCCTATTTACAGATATAACTTTCAATCTACTCTCCGAACTGGAATCTGTAACATGTAAATTACACTTCGAGATCTTGAGTTCAATTTCAAATCAAAGTTTAATAATGTAGCTGCTAATTAATCTTTATTATACAACCACCACATATGGCTAATATTAAGTTATACCGTGTGTAGAGATGGCTGTAGTACATGTGTGGGGAAAATTATAGTAATTAAAACAAGATTCACAAGGCGATGTTAAATAATTATGAATTTTATGCCTCTTACGCTAGAGTCTATTTTAATTATCTATATATTTTTTATTGATGTTTTCAAATTAATTAATTAATTATTTTACTTCTGAAGTATTTTAAAAGAAAAAAGTTGTTTTTCTTTTAAAATACTATATATATATACTCTTTTAAAACGCTATGACTGAAGCAAACTTTGATATTCGAGCAGAAATTACTTGATGTGAAGTTGTATTTTATGTACATATATTCCCTATTAAATTGGAGTCTCTAATAAAAAACACTCCAACAGACCCCTTTGACCCCATTTATTCTGTGGCCAAAGTTACAATAAACCAACTTCAAAGTACACACAAACATTTTCTTCGCTTTGCAAAGAAAAAACTTAACATTGTAATGATGTTTATGACTGATCTCTTAATAATATAAAATTCGCTACCATATTCTGATATTGAAATAGAAAATGGTTCTCGTTTCTAGGACAGCAAAATAATTCCAGAAAAGCCGAAATATCCCGCCGTCTGTCAAAATTATATTCGAATGATTCGTTCAGTTATCCTATAAATTTCCAAATCCGATTATCTTTGTTGTACCCGCCTACGGTTCCGTTATATTATTTATTTCATTTTATTATAAGTTACATTTTTTTTTCTTATTTGCGTAAAAAATAAAATTGTTTTCTATTTTTTATACACCTACATCTCTAGCCGTAGAGGTACGCGAGTGGCGTGAGGCCGCTCACCGAGTCATTATGGTCGGTTGCTGGCTTTACCGCAAGTGTAGCCGGTCATCGTCGAGCCCTCACTGCAGTTATTAGAGAGGATCTGTCACTTATGGCCATCATACCTTCCATGGCCGGTAGTGACAGGTAGATACATTTTACAGCTGTCGCAACCTCATTCGTCATTTCGCAGAAGGACGCGGTAGAGTGGGCCAGGGAGGACAAGCTCCAGTCAGACCTAATTGACCGCCGGGTGGCGGAGCCACGCTTGCGCCATGCCGCCCTGAGTGGCCGCGGATGGTAGCGACGGGTTTTCTCCTGCACCATAGCGGTCAACAGTGAGGAGGCGACGTCCTGGTGCGTTACCCGAAGGCGGTGCCCGCGCTTTTGCGAAAGGTCCTGATGTCTTCCTAAGCTTGTTCCCGATTCCTTCCATTTTAGGAGCAGTATGGTAAACCGTGTGATTTTAGTCGAAGTTCCACCGAAAACCCTATTAGTTTGAGATAAACTTCAGCCTCAACAATTCATGAATGTAATAGAAGGATCGCTTATATTTCCATGTACTCTCAAATGCAGTTAACTAAAGACACAATTGTCATTCTTATAAATCCAATCGAATAGTGTCACTACCTTGGCGGAACAAATAAGTTTTATGAGCTCAGGCAATTAAAATTCAACGCAAGTTATTCGTGTTGTACCACAGTCGAAAATAAAATGAAATCCTACTTCTATTTGAGACTATTATAAATAATCGAATCCTAAATTGCAAAATGTGGGTGTTTAATATACCTTAAGGAGTAGAGGCGTGAACGTACATATGTAGGTATAAACAAACCTGCTTCGTTGAGTCTACGAAATCGAAGTCTTAAATAAATAAAATCATTTAATTTCACGCTATTACAGAAAACGTCCTTTTAACCGACAGCCAATTTTTATAATCTTTGTGTTACTGACATCATAATGAACGTTAAAAAAGCAATAACGAAGAGTTGAATTTTATTTTAATCCTAATTGAAATAAAAGAAGGTCGATTTTATGTTACCAACATTGTCGAAATGATTTGATAGCTTAAAAATTGGACAATCAACATGCAAGGGTGATAGTAGTACATATGGTTATTATGTAGTACCTACCCAGACTTGGTAGGGCGATTGAATATTATAAAATAATGACTGAATCACGCTGTGACGAGCTTTTTATTAAACTACATACTATCTACTACAACGGTTCAAAATGTCTTAAATTTTAACCTATTACAAAAAGAAAGAGGTTATTTGTTCGTTTTTTTATATGTATATTATTTTATTCATCATCAATTCATCAATTAAATTGCGAATTTGTTTTTAAATTGCTTGTTTTTCAGATTTAACGTATTGCACAAAGGAAATGACAAAGCCCATTTATATCTGTTATCCACTATTTTAAAAGTCAATTATAATAGTTGGTTGGACTGTGTTAGTCATTTGAAGCCGAAACCTTGAACTTGAAATCAATCTCCGGATTAATGCTGGCGCTGTAAGTTAAGTTTTTTAATTGTACTGGCTGTACTTTTTTGTGTTCAAGTAAATAATTGTTTTAAGAGTCAAGCCAACAAGTTTTGCTGAATAAGTATATATACATATACTTACTATATATATATACTTACTCGATAATTATATAGTATACTCAACAATCTTTTTACTAAGTTTTTTTAGAAACTTATAAATTAAATATAAAACGAAGATCCATCTTCGCTCTTATTCAATGTCCAGTCAAAATGGTGCCGTGGTTGCGAAAAAAAAATTTGGAAAGAGTTTTTACATTCTCTGTCACTGTGATCTGCCACATTTCTTGCCCCTAAAACATGAAATTTAAAAAATATAAACCGCTCTTAAATTCCGATAGTTCTTACTATAGTCGGGTATTTAATAAGTATTCGAAAACCTGTCGTCGCACATTTTGTCCTAAATTGTTCAATGAAAGCTTCGTTATTTATTCTTTATTGATTCGAGCCCAGTTCAGTATCACTATCATAGTGATCCGCTGGTAACTCATACACGGTACTTTAGAGGTGGAAAACATATTAGTTTTGTAATGCAGGGTCTACTGTAGCTGTAGAGGCGAGAGATGAAGAGTAAAACTTTCAATTCGTTGTAGAATACGAATATATTTAAAAGAAACTTAACCTAGTTATATACATATTCAGTCACGGTCTCGTTTTATGTATTGCAGCTTCAGTTTAAACTCTTCAATGCTAAGATTGTTATATGAGATAAATCAATTTGTCCATTCAATTTTAACTTAAGTGTGATGATTCTTTAGACTGAATCCTTCATTCAGTCTAAAGAATTCGGCATTGAAATGTACCTATATTGATTTGATTTGATAAAATCAAGTATGTGCAATCCACAGAAGACCTAAAGCGCTAGCTAGCTAGTAGTGCAATTTTGGCTGGTTAATTAGGTCACCAGGGGTGAGAGAGGCGATAGAAAGTATTGTTTGTTTTTAAACTTACGCGACTTCTATACATATCAGACATGTATGTAGCTCATTGTTTGAGGGACTTGTCACCACGGTCGGTGCAATTCTATCGAAACGTCACCTTTTTTTTTCGTTTTTATACAAAAATATTTCACGGTAAATCCGTTACCTATGAAACTTACAAGAAGAAGTTCGTATTTTATTTTTGTGAATAGAAAACTGAAAGGAATTAATTGATAAATAAACGCTCTGCTTTACGAGTATAACCAAGTCTATTACTATATTATTATGATAGACAAATATTGCTGAAATATTTAATTGACATTTAAAGAAAGAAGATAACCACCATTAATGCTCCTAGAAATCGATAAAACGTGTAAGTGAAAGACTCATTCTTTATGTAATTTAAATAATTATCAACTAACTCCAGGCCGTTATGGAGTTGTACCTTCCACCTTCAGCTCAGCAACATGAAACACTGAATAGCTTTAGAAAGTATATGAAAAAAAGTAATTTTTCCTTGAATTCTTTTGAATCCCACCATCAAAACCTGACTTGGTGACCACCGCAGGAGTATACTCTGCCGAGCAAAACAAAATTAAAAAATCGGTCAAAAATTGGCGAAGAAATCGTCGAAGATACATTTAAGAAAATACATACAGTTGAACCTCCTCCTTTTTTAAAGTCGGTAAAAAATATATCGATCACAATTATATATATAAATAAAAAAATATTATATATAGACAGAGAACAAAATTAGTAGAGGAGGTACTTCAACTTTTTAATTACTGACAAGGTGAAGCGGAGGACGACCGTCTCGACGATGTAAAGGACAAACATTTCAGTCAGGGCTTGAAGAAAAGGGTACTCAGCTGAGATCTGTTCACTGTTTTGTATAAAACGTGTCTTAACAGGTTAAGGGTATAGAATCACACTCAAAACAAAGACACTTCACTGCCGAAAGTAAAAATCTCTACCCTACAATATAATGTAAAACATGTAGAAAATATCGCATCAATTAAGCATCTAAGGCCTAATAAGGAAACGTTGTATGTACTGTTTTCCTGTCTTCGTTGCTTATGTTTTTAATAGTTGGCGATTCGTGAGTGTTTAGCATTACATGTCTGTACCACTTACCGCCCTTAAGTTCTTTTGATACTAGAGTTCTATAAGTAGTAAGTAAATCGGTAGTTGTTAAAAAGTTACAAGGCATGTGACTTAAAGGGGCCACTGTTTTTATACTAGGTGCACTTATTAGGTGTGTTTCTGTAAAATTGCTTCGAAAGTACGGACTTGAACGCTCTAATTGAGATGTCAGTTCGAGAGACCGCTCTAATGAAAACGGTACAATCCGATATCTGAAATATTTACAGCATACCTTCCTAACTGTTCGAAAGGTTCTAAAAATTGCAAATAGACGTAACCTTTTATGAAGGTACAAAACGCCTGAACTTTTATAATAAAAGTTCCCCTATCTCTGATCTACCCTGGTCCTGCTGCCTCTCTGCTGCAGATAAACACAATGATTGTACTTAAACATGGGGAGTGGTAAATGCTTATTGGACTTAGATACTTATTGCTCACCTATGTCCCAACATTTTTTATCTGTTTTTAATTACAAACAGCTATAAAATATAAAAAAAAAATGTAGGTCAGGTGCAACATCATAGACAAAGGTAAAAGGAACAAAGTATAATGTTTTATTAATTTCTTTAAAAAATGAAGTGATCTTATTTTCTAAGTACTAAAATAAAATAAAATTATATAAGTCTTAACGATCAAAACTCGTTATTTTTGCTCCTCTTATCTATAAGAAAATATTGAATAGAAACTATAGCTATTAATTTTTTTTTTATATAAAATACCGCTTGTAATAAAATAAAAGAGAAAAATACGATACATAGAATCGGTATGTACGACCATTTTAATATTGATAAAGGAAAAGGCCACTCAACTTAAGTGACCTGTAGATTCCCTTATACATTATTAATATCATTGGCAGGTTAGTGAAACGTTCAGCTTGTAACTTCTGATTCAAAATGGGAAACGGTTCTTTTACATTAAAAAAATAAATATGTCTGCAGCAAAACAAAAATATATCGAACAATTGACAGCTGGAGAAAATTGAGAAGTAGAGTAGAAGATAAATTCTACTATTACAAATAATAACAAACAATTAGAGCAGCCTTTGTTCACTTACCTGTTAATATATTTCCCTAAAAACAACGATTATTTTCTACGTACAATCGATATACACTATAACAATTGACATCAAACGATTGTCTACACTATTCGTATCTTGTCCTGTTATTAGTCTATTTTGCTACTACATTTTTTACGCCAGCCGGGCCGCCCGGCGGCTTCGAATGCCTTTTACATCACTGACACTTGGGAGAATTATTATTTTCCTTAAAAGCACTATCATCCCGCATGCGCGTACCCTCGCCAATTGGACCGTAGCTCGCGTATTGGAAAGCCTTACACCTAAATTGGTATGCAACATACGAACATCTCTATACTGTTTAAATAATGTATCTTCTAACTACTAATGTAGTGACTACTCTTTATCTAGTCTCAATAACGTAAAGATACAGTTTTTCTTTTGGAATCATTCTTATTCAAACTTCGTTAGAATGTACTGTTTATAGTACTGTTTTTACATGCAAAGAGACGCTTGCGCGAAGCAGCGATCGATATCCACGACATGTATAACTGCAATAGATCCGGTAACAGTGCATTATTCACTGGCAAAGCAATCCTAATGCATTAATATAAGGTATGATATAGATTGCTACGGGTTAAAAAGGACAGCAGTTCATTCATGAAAGTAAAACAAATTGTTTACACGGAAGATATATGTCAATAAAGTTCAGTTAGAATGTGTTGAGGAGACATGTTGGTATTTATTTAATCGAAGAAGTCCTGAAACTGACCTTTCAGATAAGGTCAATTGCACGGGCGGAATTCAAAATGAGGTAGAAATCTACCCCTAGGTACATTAAAGTCTTATCTTTTATAACAGAGTCAGAATAGGGAATTAGGGTGATACTCAGTAATTTTTGGCCAATTAGGGTTTTAGAAAAGGTAATTAGATAAAGCTGTTCAGAATGCCTAACTAAGTTAATAGCCTATTGTTTTACACTAATATTTCATTTGTCACAAAGACTACAATAGTATATAAGATATAGACTGGCAGCTCTGCATTTTTTATTGTCAACACAAAACTCCACCTTGTGGACATATATTAATATGATATGCACAACTATAATATATATATATCATATATACATTATAGAACAATATGTACCTAAGTATACTAATTTAAATACTATCAATATTTTCTTAATTATTTTGTTGGTTGTAACATGATTTTATACTGGGCTGTAACACGTATGATTGTAACTAATCTCCTGTTTCTACATTTGGCACACGAATGTGGCTTATATTTCAATTATATAGAACCTTTAAGTTGTACAAACGGGAACCGAAAATAATTAAGTTTAATTTTAAGGCCGGCAACGCACTTGTGACTCTTGAGTTGTGGGGGTCCATGGGCGGCGGTAGTCACTTATCATCAGGTGAATCGTCTGCTCGTTTATATATAAACGATTAACGATTTTTCGATTTTTTGCGTTTTCTCCAACGCTCTTACGTAGCCATTTGCAATATAATGTTAGTGTGTAAGTTGTGTGCTGTCAATCTAATAAATAAATAATAATGCATTTTTAAGTCTTTTATTTACACATCTAGATAATAAATTGTACTTCTTCATCAAACATATATGTTATATATGTTTAAATATTTCAACACAGATTTCTGTTCGTCTATCTCTCCTTGTAATGGCGCTGTACTCAATTAAAAATATCTAATTTTCTTTTGTTCTAGGTTGCCACAGCATGTAATATCCTCTCAGATCTAAGCGCTAGTAGTAGTACTTGTGTGAGCTCCCATTCAATAGATCTTTAGTAATGTACAAATTAAATTTTAGTAGTAAAATAAAATACTGCTGTGTAGTGTAGTGTCCTGACTATGAGATGCTCTAATCAGTTTGTGAATCCATCAAGACATTAAAGAATAAACACAATTTTAAAGTGTAACATATACGTGTAACGAAAATTTTACATTGGCACTCTAAGGCGCATAAGTCGCACCCATGGGCGTACCCAGCTTCTGGACTAGGTTGGGCAAGTCAGATTTTTTGAGGTCAGATTGTCCGCAGCTGTTTTGTCATACAAAAAAATCTGACTTTGATACCCAGCTTCTGGACTAGGTGGGGCAAGTCAGATTTTTTGAGGTCAGATTGTCCGCAGCTGTTTTGTCATACACAATACACAAAGGCAAGTACATGAAACATTAGGTATATGTTGTGTAGTCTGTAGGGCAAACAGCCGCAAATGATCCTGCTTTATAGGTAGTTAAATAAATAAAAGAAAATTTTACTATACATTTTCATTTTATTCCAATTGTTTAATTCGACTTCTACTTTAAAAGTAAATGTCGAGGATCTTCAGCAAAACGGTTTATGACGTCTTCCGTGAAAGAATCGCCCATACTGTTTACAAGTTTTTTATGTACACTGTGCATACAAAGTCTATTTAACCTGTCTTCGATCATTGTTGATCTCCGCCACGTTTTCACGCGTCTGAGTGTACTGAATTTTCACTTTCAGATAAAAAGATTCTGCTTGTTGGATTAATTCTGTTACCTCCAAAT
This sequence comes from Tyria jacobaeae, assembly GCA_947561695.1. Taxonomy (NCBI): domain Eukaryota; kingdom Metazoa; phylum Arthropoda; class Insecta; order Lepidoptera; family Erebidae; genus Tyria; species Tyria jacobaeae. The sequence continues at coordinate 6,741,420 of OX387208.1, read as the reverse complement.
CTTCGAAGCCAGCCATACATAGTTCAGCTTCAGATGTGATCCCTTCTAATTCATAAAATTTGGATACTTCGTCCATAAATTTTCTTAATTTTGGAGCTGTCATTTTTATTATTTGAGTGGGGTGTAACAATAAAAGAGCAAACGCTGGTGAATGGTCTTTACCGAATCTCGCCTCTAATGAAGATGACAATGAATCCAAATAGGTTACGTTACAACGATCGGCGAAAATATTCGCTTTACGAACCAGCTGGATGATTTGTCCTATATTTTTGGCGACTTGGTGTCCTTGGAAGACTTAGCTGAAGATTCAACACCTTAGCAATTTCATAAGCTGATTTCAATTATTTTTTCAGCACCTTCTTCAGCAGAAAGCCTGTGTTCTGTAAATGCTGTTGCTATGGTTTGAATTTGCTCTGCACACTTAGTTACGTCTAAGGTTTTAGACTGCAATGTGTTTGCGACGGGTTGCAGTAGCGAATAGTATTGGTCTATAATACATAAAGTCAATAGGTTTATCCAACTATAGATAACAATTGGAAAGGTACTTTTCTTGTTCCAGAATTCCCTTCCCGAGAAAGCTTTTCTAAACCTTGCACAATTTCCACAAAATGTTTTTGGAACATCGAAATACTTTTGTACCTTATTTTACACAACAATAGTATTTTCGGCGCATATTTTTGTAAAAATGTATCGTATCCTTTACAGTTCCGATGCAGTTTCGGATCTCAGAGACATTATTTATGTCGTTTACTACTAGGTTTAAGTTGTGGCAGGCGCAGTGAAAATGCAAACCCTTTTTATACGTTTCTCTGAATATTTTATGGACACCGCCATCTTAGAACTGTCCCACGAATTTGTTAATATCAATGTTTAAGGCATTGATGAACTCATTAATTTCAGTAGCTATTGTTTGAGCATCCATTTTTTGTAACTCGACAAAACCGATAAATTCTTACTTAACATTTTTTTCCCTTTGATCGGAATATCTAAGACCTTTATCGATTTATTGATAGTTGTTCTCTTCCTGATATTCAGCTATTTCATCAGCCAAAATGCTGTTGCTGCTTGCTGCTGCTTACAGCCTCGACATTATCTATCAGTTTTTCTTTAATTAGAACGCCACATATATTTATATATATATATTCAAAATCTCATTTTTATTTATGGGGACGTATATAGAGAATTTTTATGGCCTTTTTTAAGTGTTTTCGCAAAATTACATCACCAGAATCAATTTTTAGTTTTAGCAAATCTCGAAAAACGCCTTCATCTTTTACTTTTCCTCTCAATGGCAAATCGTGAGTACCGTAAAAAATTATTGTATTGACTATAGGTTGTAACGTAACTGTTCTCTTCAATAAGTTTTGCGTGACCGGTTTACAAACCAACCTGTACATTTGTTTTTGCGTTGCCAAAACAAATGTGTATGTTATGTGCCAATGTAAAACGTGTTTCACGATTTTGTTAAAAAACAATAAATCAATCATATTTGTGCACCATGTATTTTTGACAGCAGTCCCTTTAATTGACCAAATAACAATAAACGAAATGCGTTTGAATTGAAGATGTTTCAAAATCAAAATAATCTTTATTTAAATACCACTTATAAGAGTGAAATAGATTATCATTAAAACAGACAGAAGTACAAAAAAGAAATTTAATTAAATCAGATATCAAGAACATCACGTCTACTAACATAAACAGTTTGACATTAAAAGTTCACATTTGAATTGTTTGGTGTTGCTTGACGTTCGTAAAACGCAAGTTTAGGCTTTCGTTAGCCAGACAATAGAGAAAAATTACCTAAACTCCCAAATCAGTTCTAGCTGTATAGTATAAAAGCTCTATAGTATAAAAAAAACAAAAACTACAGATCACAATTTTCCTACACAGTAACAGTACACGTAACCTACACCTAGGTACGAACAACATTGCTTCCTTTTACGGAAAAACTGTTTAAAATAATAACAGAAAGAAAATACTTACAAAACAAATTTCAAATGTCCATATTTATCTTTATTATTGCTCAGCATAATGCATGTGCTTGTCACAATCACAACACAATATCAATCAGACAGATTTATATACTTTGATATAGGTAGACACTGAATTAATATTTTTTATTCACCTACCTTTGACTTAGCTCCTTCAAAACAATAACATGTCAAATAAAATAAATGCTAGTCATCGCTATGCCGCCATCCTCGCTGCGGCGGCGGCTGGCGACTGTAGCGCTTGGTCACTGCGCGGTTTTTTTATGGTAGTTGTACCATGCATTTTGTTAATGTCTACTGCGTGGTTTATTCAAAAGTTAGCACTAAAGCCCCCGTTTACACTTTGATTAGTGAGTTCATACATTTTCTGCGAGATTTCCAGTAGGGGGCAGCTGACCTCCCCTGAACACCTCCTGGGAACGCCCATGATCGCACCAACGACGTGCTCGGGACACTTACGACACCCGAACGAGTAACGAAAGGGCTCGTTCGGCTACTACGTTACACGAAGACTTACGACTGTGAAGGCGATCCGGGTTTCGCCTGCTCCTGCGCTGCAGTGTTAAACTGACTATAACTGAATGAGTTTTAATTTATAGTTTCACATATTTCAGTTTCACTATTTTTTTTTTTTTACTTTTATTTATCATCATCAGATTTTTTTTTATCATTTTAAAGAACTCTACTCTGCTAAGTACTAGCGATGCTGCTAATTTATATGAAGTCAATTTATATCCGACAAATGGGACAATTAAAATAAAAAATATCCCAACTTTAAAAATATTGGCACCATAATTAACAAGCCGGTGTTGAAGATATCCGAGTCAGCCATCGTGGAATTCTCGTCACTAAAATGAAAAGTTTTTTTTTAATCTATCACTAGTTACAACAAGCATTTCACGTGGTAGAGCCATACTTAGGCACTAATGGACCAGCTCGACTGGTGCGATATCACGGCCTCATAGAAAACCAGCAGCGTTGTGAAGAAACGCTTGCGTTGCATTTCACCGAAATTTGTGAGATTTCCGGAGGCCCAACTCCTTTTTCCTCTCCCCTGACGCCACGCCCCTTTTCCCATCTCCTCAACAAACTCTCTTTCCTCTCCCTGCAATCCCTCTTCCCTCATCACCCTAAAAGCGCACTTCCAACTCTCGAGTTGCAGGTGTCCATGGACGGCGGTTGGCACTTACCATCAGGTGACCCGTTTATTCGTCTGACCCCGAAACTTTTTTCGTTTTTTAACATACGCGTGTTAAAATCCCCCATTACGATACAATGACTGTAAACGGGGGAGAAACGTTCTAAAATAGTCTCTAAAGCGTAAAAAAAGTTGATACGAGAAGAACTAGAATAATAAACGCCAAGTTAAAGTGTAGTATGAAAAAGATGAAAGATGATTATGATTATAAAAAAAGAGATAAAAACAATATGAACAATTACATACCAAAAAGTTTGATTTCAAATATCTAAACCTAAGACCAACAAGTGACTTTAACTAGCCCAAAGAACAGGCAGGATTTCGCTCTAATTTTTCATCAATTAATTATATTATATAAAACAAAAAGCGAAAAAATAAAACGAATACAACCGACCTTATCACTTATCAATTGTAGATTAAGATAAGGCTTTTGATTCCATAAGTCATAACTACATGTGGGATTTACTACAAAACCAAGTGTGGAAGACAAATATATTCAAGCTATAAAACCTCTAAATAAAATAATGAATAGGGTTCAGCGAAAGTACAACTAGAAAAAAATATATATTAAGAAAGGAGTAAGACAGTTAATGCTGTTCTAGAAAATGTTTACAGAGCTTGAATGGGACCACTTTGGAATTAATGTAAACAGGATCAACCTACATCATTTAAGATTAGCAGATGACCTTGTATTTTCACTGAAGACCCAATAACACTGCAAACCTTGCTATAGCAATTGGCATCGGCGAGTAAAAGGAATTGACGATGAATGTGTGTAATACCAAATTATTAGTACCTAATAACCAACAACATAAAATAAATAATTAGAGTAGCTACGGATGAAATTGAGTATGTAGAGGAATACATTTATCTTGGACAGGTTATAGCACCAAAAGACCAATCCACAAAATAGATAAACAGAAGAATAAATGACACGTGGAATCGGTACTGGTCGGTACACTGGTAATCGAAAGAGATAATGAAAAATGAAAAGATACCTAGGTCTGAAAAGAAAAAAGTATATAACACCTACATCCTCCGTTTGTCAGACCTTGTCCCATAGTAGCAAAGAGGATCACAAGTAAAAGATATGCCAAAGAGGCATGGAAAGGAGCATGATGGGACTCAAACTAACAGATAGGTGACGGGCAGAAGAAATAAGAAAAATCACAAAAGTAGAGGATGCTATGAAAAAGGATAAAGTTTAAAAAGACTGGGCATATGATGAGGACAAAGAGTTAAAAGTGGGCCAAGAATGTAACCGAGAAGTACCTAAGGAGTGGGAAAAGACTAAGATGAAAGCCCGAAAAAAGATAGAAGAGATTAGGTCTTGAGGAGAAAAATGAAGGTAGCTTGAGGAGGCTATATCGGATGAAAAGCTTTTTTTTTACCTGTCTGTTTAGGTATAACTTAAAAATCTATGTAATTTAAAAAAAATAAAGGCTATTTTTATTTTATTTATTTAGTTAGATATACTACGAGTATATTTATGTGCGTTTATACATATTTAAGTAAACATCCGTCTGAGAAACCCTTTAGGCAGATTTATATTAGGCTGATTGTGAGAAAATAAAATGAAAATGAGAACGATCGTATAACTTTACCATTTATCAACGAAAACGAAAATATTACGAAAATATTGAAAATATTAAATATTAAATATATAATTATTATATTTTTTACTTGTACATTTGTATATTATCCCTTAGCTAAACTTTCACATATAGTAAATAAGAATTATTATGTTTGAAAAGTCTGGTCCAATCCTTACAAGATATAAGAGATTAGATAAAATTAATTATAGTCATATCTCAGGAGTTGGCCGTAAACATATTGAGGAAAACCTGCGTAGCATATCGTTTATTTAATATAACCAAGAGTTTGTATATTAAAATGTCTAGGTAGTGCTACAAGTTTCGTAACTTTGCGTAGCATCTTGTGTACGAATACGGACATCTGATGTGGTCAAAGCTGTCAGTGCAACACGATGATGAATGCTCACTGTTCCATAGGAAAGCTTCTGTATTCTAGACTGAGAAATGAGTTTTCCTCTAAAAGAGCCCCTCATCAACTAACAAGCTCCTCCAAAATTTTAGAGTAAACCTGCTGGTGCAGTCAATAGTTTTCAAGTAGTCTAAATAAAATATAGATCTTACAATTATGTTCTTACTTTTAGTTATATAAGAACATAATTATATTCCTATACCATGTTAGACTTATGTCTATGAGGGTATAGGTACCACTTGTTCAGGGATAGGTTTAGTAAGTGTACAAAATTACAACAACTATGAAAGTCTTTAACGCTTAGGCACAAAATGACAGTACAATAAAGTCAGTGAAGTGAGTGGACAAGATTCATATTTGAATAAAGAAATTAATTCTAAAGCCAATCCAAAGTTCGTAATGGACTGAAAAAAGTGACTTGCTTTAATAATTCGTCATCTCTAATTTACTTTTGATGAGTAATCTAGCTACTAACTTTTTTAATCATAAAAGTGAAAACGTTTTCTGAGAGAGCGAGATTTCATTGTATTGAAAACTTTCAAATAGGTCAATTTAATATTTATGAAGCCGCGAACTGCGTTCATGATTACTGTTGCTGTAATAAAATCGTCGGTATTTATTTAATAAGCTTGAGACTGATATTATAGATTTTACTAAATACTTAGTTATGGCTTCACATTAACTCAATAAAACATATTAATCAGTTTTAAATCCCGACCCACGTTCCTCAATATCTACATATAGCGAGGTAATAAAAAAAGCTGTTATAATGATCTTTAAATTTACAAACGAATGATTCAACCTAAAACTCTCATTTTTAATAAAAGTGGCGATAATAGCATAATGGCTAAGTCGTCGGACTTTTGTGATCAACTGGTTAGGGGTTCAAATCCCACCCAGTTCACCACCGTCACAAATCGGATACTAACACAAGCATCTAATTTGAGGGACAAGAATACTAGTAATATGTGACTCATCTCTTGCTGGTACTCTAAAAGAAAATTACTAATAGGTGATTCGTGTCTCTCAAAGGGACATAACTTGTCATAAAGAAAGCTAAATTCATTAAACACGGTTTTAACTCTTACGTAGTCAGTAAATATATTTAGCCTACACTAAATATAAAACCTGCATCAGGCCTTTATAGGTTTATGATCGAGTTATAGGGAGCATTTCTAATTCACTTTGACTCGCGTAATATCGTAAGTGAAAACGGGCTTCGTAAGTGACGAAGAAGCCCGTCTCTCTTTTATGATATATTATAGTGGGTACGCATGAGTACTCAGTATTTATAGGGGAGCGATTTAGACGTTTCGTTACTCACGCTAGCGGGACAAGTTCGATAGTGTAATTATGTGTATAGTACATATAAACGTACATATAGACACTCACGCCTAGACACTAGATAGGGTAGACATATGCCTCAAACGACCAGTATTTGACAATTGTAATTTAGTCCCACTTACCAATATGGGGGGAAAAAGTGCCAAAAAGGGGGCACACCTATCCAAGCACTGTAGAGATTGTGTACATATAAAGTATTACTTTATTTTTTGAAAAAGTAATCGAATAACACAACTTACCTGAATTACATAGAAAATTGAAAATATCCTACCTTACCACCCAACAAACCATGCATGCATGTATACAACATACATATATTAAGGTGTTGAGGTATTTCATATCAAGATAGTGGGATCTCACAATACGAATAAATAATAAAACAAAGACAAAGAATAAAAAAATCAAACAAGCTGTTTTTGCTCATAGTACATACTGTATATACGCTCACGCCTGTAAGGAGAACTGGTATAAGTTCCTGTGATTATTCAGCACGAGTCTCATTGACTTCCTGAATCAGAAAGTTTATGCATGGGCAAATCGCGTACGTAGATATAAAAAACGAATGGACTCAGAATCGTGCTTTTCAAAGGGATGACAACTGGGTTTATAGAAGATGGGCGCAACCAGATTTAGTGAATTATATTTATCTCTCAGATACTAAAGTAACAAATACATTTTGGCGTAACATCTTGTCGATGTCACTGAGGGTGAATGGATGCGAGATGTTCAATGTTCATGTGAGTTCATTATTCTCACATGAGATGGGAAAGAGGAGAAGGGGGACGAGGGGAGAGGAAAGAGGAGAGCGGGAATTGGACGTCCGGAAACCTTGGGGGTCTATTTTAGTACTACTACTATTTTGGAGGACTCGTTTGCACACAGGAGGTCAGGAAATTTCAAAACTCCTTTTCATGGGTGATTTGAAACTATTTGCCTGCAGAAATTTCCAATTAATAAAATTCGTAGAGGTAACTGAAACCTTTGGGAAATGTATGTATATATGAGTATCTGAGTATTTCATAGGCGCAATTGATCGATCGATCAATAAACGTTTCTTTGGCCGCCTGAAAAAAAATATAAAATGTCTTTTAGGCAAGGCAAGGTGGTAATAAGGTGTGGGCCTACGATAAGGTCATACCAGTCCTAACCTACTCCTTTGGCATACTTAGATAAATACAGAAGGAATCGGATGCCCTGGAGCGCGGAGCGGAGCGCGTATCTACCGCGTATCTAAAGTACACAGTACAGCATAGTTCTTGAAAATGGTCGTGCAACATTTATACTGGGATGGATCTATCATCCCTGACAGGACTATTGTTGCCATTAAACCTGACAGTGGTGATGCCTTATTAGAGCGCCGAACAATGATTGTTGAAATTACCATACCCCATCTGTACCTGATGCCGGTGGGACACTATTTTTTATATTTTTAAATATATTATGTAACGTAATTTAATATATCTTAACGTATTTTTACACATCTAACATACTCAATATAAAGATCTGTATATCTATATGTATGTATATAATCGGTATTTGATATTGAGTTTCCAGCACTCGGCCTAACAATCGAGAAGGGTGTCACCCCTTTTAACATTTGAAGGTGTCGGTAAACTGCGGAGTCGTCGTAGAACGCGCACGTCAGAGAAAGACCAGTTATAAGGCACTTACAAACAAAGCTCGACTACAAAGTGTAGTAGACTAGTTTAAATAATTGTGCAGCTTGATTTATAACTGCTCAGCACTTTCTCTTGTTTGACTCATTGAAATTTAAGCTAGACGTACATATATAAAGTAATCAATAGATGAACTATACAAATATGAGGTACAAGCCTAGTTGTATAAATCGAATTTTACCGATCGAAAGGTCGAGTTATTCCGTTTCAATAGTTTGTTTAAACTAAGTCGGATTGGAATTAGAAAATATTCTTTTTGTATTTGGGTAAGATATTTACAAAAAAATAATAATATAGGCTATTCAACATTACGCTGCGACCTTTAGGAGTGGAGCAGTGTATATAAATACAGGTAAAACCGCGAGCAGCGACTTGTTATTACGTAAGGGAATAAACTGATCTGTAGTCCGAATAAAAGATGACAAATAAAAACATAACATTTATTTGATTTTTCGTTACTATGATGACTATTTGATATAACATCATGATTATTTCATACTTAAAATTACGCATACATAAATCTCACTTATTGATTAGAATTTCAAACCTACAAAGTAAAAAAACAATCACTTCGAAGTTATGATCATAAACTTATATAAATTTACATTTACTATATAGTTAACGTATTTTATACGTGAAGTAATAAAAAAGCTTTTATCACGAAAAAAGTACATTTAAAGAATGCTCGTGTACCAGTTTTTTTTGTGTTGTATGTACTTATAGATTTTTTTATTTTTAGATCGATGTCTCCTTGATTTATTATCCGTGCTTTAAAACAAAAATCCGTGCTTTAAATACTCATTAGCTATGGGTACAGCATTATATTAATTTTATTTATGCATCAGATAACGCAGCAACACCTGGCAGCACTTTACCTGAAAATATGAAGTCATTAAAAAAATTAGAGAACCACACATATTAACATTTTTATATGACTCAATGCGAACATCGTGCAAAAGTAACCGTTTAGCGGTAAATGATACGGCAGAGTACAGACATTGTTAACTGTTGTATATTAATATATAAAAACTTTAATAAAATATCATCAGAATATCAGACAAAGATAAATTATTATACAGTGTATCGCAGAAAAGTGAACACTTATTTTAACTACTGAAAAAGATTTTAAAATTCTACGTTATTTTTTTTTGCTATTATTCAATCCGCTATCAAGAAGATTTTTATAGATTTTTTCTTTAGACATTCTATTTTTTTAACTTTAGACTAAAATTAAAATGGTCATAACTTTTACACAGGTTCTTTTTTTTTACATTGTTTTATGCAACTACATGCTAGAGATGTATATTTTCAATGGCAAAAGTGTACTCGCTGTATTCAAAATAAAAACGATTAACACTCACCCTCGAGTAATTCTAGAGAGGCACCACCGCCGGTGGATACATGGGACACCTTGTCCTCGGTGCCCCATTTAGAGCAACAGGTAGCTGTGTCGCCTCCGCCTAGTCCAAACCAGAAAATAAGTATGGCTTACAATTCACTAATGATAAGTTACAGAGAATATTTAAAAATGGTATGGAAAAAAAAACAAAGTGTTTCGTCTAAAGATGACTTACTCCTTGAGAAAGGTCTCCAGTCTGGACCGAAAACAGTCGGGCATCCTCGAAATATATACGTGTGTAAAACCGTATATATAAATAACAGGTATAAGTATTAGCTCAAGCAAGCCATGGTCGCATACCTATAACTTAGACGGACTGGTGCCGGAAAGTCCGAGCCCTCTAATGAACACACAACCACTAAAAGGGAAAATCCGGAGTACCAGAGTAGTATCTGTCATATTGACTGGACTGTTGGGCTAGTGGACAGTGATCTTGACTGCTGAGCCAGAAGGTCGTTGGTTCGATTCCAACACGGGACAATTGTTCGTTGTTTGTATGTTGGTCAAGTCCCCCGCAACACAGAAATCATGTCATCAGAATGCGGGAGCTGTGTTTTCTAAAAAGAGTGATACTAAACTTACCAATAATAGTGATTGTTCCATTGGCGGTAGCTTTAACAACACCATCCATTAAAGCTCTGGTGCCACCAGCAAAATTGTCATATTCAAATACACCAGCCGGTCTGCCAAACAAAAGTAAACCTTAAAATTAGTACATAGAGTTCAATGTAAAATGCTTGATCTATTTTCATAAATTAACATACCCATTCCACACGATAACTTTGGCTCGTGCAATAGGTTCAGCAAAGAGTTCCCTGGACTTAGGTCCTACATCAAGACCCATCCAGCCATCGGGAATACCTGTTTCAACATCAGCAGTGCCAACCTGAAGTACATATAGCAGGATTAATAACGACACTGTGCAAACTAAAGAGTAAAAGAAATAATAAAAACAAGTTAGATAAACTAACTTTGTGACCTATACCTTCCTATTAAAATACAATCTTTACATTATTACGCGTTACAAATAAGTACAAACTGTCAAACAGCCATATTACCACGTTATTACCATGCTATTACAATTAGAAACGTAATGTTAATAATAATAACTTACCCTAAAAACATGAATTGAATTCTCGGGTTTTTTATTTATATTTATAAGGTTTTCTAATTACTTATTAATACGCTATTTTACAGGTCTTAACTACACAGTTACTAAGATTTAAATTCCTTTACTAAAAACCATCGGTATGTTTTATTAATATGTATTAATCATGTTATATTTCATGTTATAGGCATGATACGAGCAGACAGATGACTACCGCCGCCAATGGACACCTGCAACATAGGAGTCGCAAGTACGTTGCTAGCCATTGAAGTAGGAGTACGCTCTCTTCTTGAAGGTTTGAAGGTATCGGTCTGGAAGTATGGCAGGCGATAATTTGGTCCCCGGATTGGTTGAGCGAGGGAAAAGTTTCTAGAGAAGCGCACAGTGGTCGAGGGCCCATCATCCATCCAGATGATGCAGATGATTAACCAAGATGAAAACGATAGAGAATATCTGGTGTATCTGGTATTTTCATTGCAAATCCTCAAATATCCTGGGACTGTTTAATGTATAGTTCAATCAAAATATAATCAAGTTTAATTACCTGAGCTTTCTCATCAAACTTATCAGCTGTCACAAAGTCTACAGGTAGATGAACTTTCACATTGTTCTTGGCAGCCTTTTCCAATAATTTTGCTACTATCTTTGCTCCATCAGCATCATACAAGGAATTGCCAATCTAAAATCAAATACCAGTGTTATGTAATATGAAAATGTAAAAAAACAAAACATGATATCACCTCTACAAATATAGTAGAGCCAGCAAGACTTTTAAAGAACTAAAATTTGAATCACTCTTATTATATTATTTTCAAATACAAAATAACTGAAGTAAGGGCTCAATTTTGTCATACATGTAATATTCCTAATATTATCACAGTCAACAATTTACACCTAACTAAGCGAAGTACACAATAGTTTCTTTTAAGTAAATAGGTGCAAAAGATTCAAGCTAAGACAATTTCAAAGACATTGTTTTTAAATGAAATTTGATAACTACAACTGTTCATAATTTCAATGCTGAATTCAGACTTTATATAAGCATAAAATAAGAAGATTAAGTATATAGGAAATATTTTATGTAATTAATCCTTAAAAGTATGAATTATACATTATTATTTTAGTCTATTTAGTAAATCTATGAGTTCACAGAGGCCACTTACATTAATAAATGTTATTCTAGTTGTAAAGTGTATTTAATGGATTGATGTTATAAAGCTTTTAAGTACAAGCTACTCCATTACAATAGGTATAATTCCCATGTTCGATGATCATAAAATAAATAAGTAGATGAACTATAATAATATATTTTAGGTATAATAATTGTTTAACACTTACAGCCATACCCTTACTTTCCTTAAGGAACGTGTAGGCCATACCACCTCCTATGATCATTTCATTTACTTTGTCCAACAAGTTCTCAATTAGCAGAATTTTATCAGCCACCTTTGCACCACCCAGAATAGCAAGGAAGGGTCTAAAATTATAAAATTGCTCATGTTATATATTGTGTTAGCCGTGTGGTACCCCCTCTATTTCCAGGGGTGTCGTAAAAGGCTACTAAGGGATTGGACTGTTTTTATCAGACAGTATGTATACAGTCATTTAATACACGGTTAACGTCAACACGCCTGCCCCCTGTTACGTTAGTGGGACGAAATTGTATTTGGCAAAAGGCCTCTACGATTGCCTACCCCTTATGGGAGGATATAGGCATGTCTGGCTGCAACCAACCAAACTACGTGGTGTTCCGTCACATAGTCTTGGTTCTCAGGTATCCTTGAAAGGGAATCACACACAAGGGAATCACCCCGGCAGGGGTGTATTTGTATTATTGAAATATTAGCTAAGAATAGAACAAGCAAGAGTTTTCGATTCTGTGAATACATGAGAACATAATTATATAATACATCATTATGTACTTTTTCTTTCTTCTTACCTTTCAGGCTCATGCAGAGCTTTTGCAAAGTACTGCAATTCTTTCTTAAGAAGGAAACCACTGGCCCTCTGGTCAAAGCCCTCACCCATCATAGAACTATGAGGTCTATGTGCTGTACCTGTTCAAACAAGTTAATACTTTAAACAATTAGACTAAACTATCTTGAAAAAACAATTACGGGTCATGCAGTCAATACAGTGTATATTTAATTATTTTCAGAAAATGTACAGCCAGTGTCATTCTGGATGATTTACCATGATAGATTCTAACACTTGGGACATATGTGGTCATATATCCAAATCAGTTTTGGCATTGAGAAGCAATAGTGGAATGAAGAAACTCACATATATGCATAATAACAAATATGAACCCTAAAAAGACTCAACCCAAACCCAAACAAAGCTATATTGATTAACAACTTTACAGGCTGGTAGCATTGGTGTGTTGAATGTTTCTTTTGTCTTTATTGTAATATGAAATTAAATCAATCACGACCATCAGCAAAATTACTCAATTAAAAATCTTTAGGTCTCTTGATGATCAGAGTATGGTTAGTTTGTATTTAATATTTTGACCTGGATATTTATTTTTATATAATCATTTTAATCAAAAGAATTGTTGAACATAGGTACAGATACAGATAAATCACTAAGAATTTCATTACAAGAAGTCCTCACTCTGGTAGTCCTTAATAGTTTTGTTTCACAAGGTGCCTTTTTTTGTTATATTTTGTCAAGAACCATTGATTTATATACTAATTTAAAACAGTTTTAGTAAAACTATGGCTACCAACTTACCAAAAGCATCATTAATATAAACATCTCCCAATTTCCTCAAGCTTGCTCTAAAGGCCTTCACCTTTTCAGGATCAGCTTTAGCTTTGGCACCAGATGCATCCACACCCTTCCCTTCTTCTTCAATATGGAACCTAACATTCTCTAGCAAAATGATTGAGCCTGGTGTAGGATCAGCACAGGCAGCTTCTACTTCTGGACCAACACAGTCAGGAAGAAAAGTGATATCTCTGTAATTCAGTTCAAGTATTAATTTTTTTGTTGTTTGTTATTGAGAGACTTCCTGGAGTTACTTCTAAAATCTTTTTCTCAAAAGTTATATACAATGTAAATGGTTTTATATTAATTATTACAATATTGATTTATTTGTATAATAAATTAATTTTTATGATAGGGTCATAAACTATATTTTTAGTAATAAACCTGTGGGAGGTTGTCTCCTTACCTAGGAAATTGTTAAAAAGTATTATATAATGCTTAATTAGTTTTTTAACGAGGCAAACAGACCCATAATACAAATAATATAAACATGTAATAGCGTTAGTTTGCTTATAGCAAGCCTCCATATAATTTAAACAAACAAAAAATATCAAAGAAACTAGTATGTACACACATTTACACATTAGAAATAATCCACACTCATATTATTGCTACTGTCAACAACTTAACAAAATTAAATTTACAAAAACCCTTATATGACATGGTGAGGAAATGAGGAAATAACTACCCAGTTAGTTACTTTAAACAAATATAACTATAAACTATATATAATGTTATTTAGTAATGTTATTGCATAAGTAAAGCTTATTCACTGATTAAATTTGTTGAGTTATCTATATTCATAAAGTAGAAGGTGTTTATCACCTCCTGGAGGAACTTGTCAAAATGGGTCTGTAAGAAGTTATTTAATGAGAGAGTTTAGAATAAATAAGCTAGATGTGGATGTATACGATAATATTTGAGCCAAACCAGTCTCCCTAGAGACTATAATGGTCTATTTGCTAGTAACCATCTACTTAGTATCTGATGTATGTATGTATGTAGGATTAGGTTATAATGAATCAGCATAACATCTTGTTAAAAATTTATAAAAAGCAGATTTATGATTAGTTTGTTTAAACACACTAATGTGGGTAATGCCTGGTATAAATAAAAATTAATTACTATATAGCAGTAAGGTTAGGCATGAACATATTTGAACTGAAACAAATTTGAATGATTACTTATTGAGTAGTTTCTTCAATTCTTCAGCGACCGGTTTCAAGGTGTACTTTAAGTTTGCTTGACCATCAGGCCTGCCCAAATGTGACATAAGAACGACGGACTTGGCACCTTTTTCGAGAGCATATTTAACAGAATCCAAGGCCGCGACTATGCGTTGATTATTGGTTATCGTTCCTTCTTTAAGTGGAACATTGAAGTCTACCCTGGAATCAATTAAAGTATTAGCTAAAGATATATTTCTCTGAATAATTTATCAGAAAAATTCCAAATTTTACCTCATTAAAACACGTTTACCGCTTAGGTTCAAGGCATCAATACTTAGTTTGTTTAGAGCCATTATGAGTGTATTTTATTATATATTACTTTCTTTAAACTTCGCAAGGCTGCGGTAAGAACGACTTCAAAACTCAAAATGACACTTTTAACCTTGGTAGTGTCAAAGAGGTCAAACATTCTTACAGTTTTGCCATTATTATTGTAACTTGTTAAAATCCCTTTTACACGATACTGTATACCTAGTTCTTCTATTCCACTAGTCGTCATCCTCATGACACGTTTACTATTCCAGTAATCTCGGTCTCCACTAAGCTTTATTAAGCAAAAAAAAGTCTACATGATAAAATAAATCACCTTATTTGTATTAACAGTTAAACAGTAATAATCTTACTTCCAATACGATTAAATAGAATAAAATAATAATACATATATGTATGTATGTAAATATGCATTTGACTAAAACATAAAAGAACCTTAATAGTTAGTTGTTGCTACTGCATCTCATACATTTTCATTGTATATTATAACAATTTTGCTCAATCTTCTTGATGTGAAATATTATTGATAATAAATAATTAATGGTCATATATATATTTATGGGAAAGGGATAATGGTGATCAATTATCCCTATCCCATAAAAAATATATTTACTAGAAACTATGTTACATCTTCCCTTTTTATATACAAAAAGAAATAAAATAAAACGAACATATTTCTAACATAAAAATATAACTACTCTGTAAGTGGGGCTGTTATCCGCGTATGTGAAGCGCCATGCAGGTGGACAAAAAGGAGGCTGTGCTACTGCCTACCAATGCCTCGCATCTATTGGTCCCGTATTAAGAAATATATAGTCTCACGTAGTGCAGGGTTATCTACTTTGTCAGTTATCAAAAAATAATAATGTATAATATGCATAAGCTCCCGCTTATACTGTAATATGTTTAAATGTGTGGAAACCCCCTGGGCCGTCATCCCACTGGAGTTTTCGGGGGAACGGTGTGTCGGAATCGGACCGACTAAAACCACACAGTGTGCCATGCTGCGCTTAAAATAGGAAGAATCCGGGAACAGCTTTAGTAAGACATCCGGACCCCTCCCAGTGCTAATTGCCTGCAAAAGCGCGGACACCACCTTTGGGTAACTCTTAATTAGGAAACGTCCAGACACACCAGGACGTCGCTTCCTCGCAGTTGACCACTATAGCGGGTAGAGGGGAAAACTCGTCCCACACTCAGGGTGACATGAGACGCTAGTAAGCGCTCCTCCAGTTTGCCGGCGGTGAATTGAGGCCGTGGATATCCTCCTCCCGGGCCCGCTCCAACGCCTCCTTCTGCGAGATGACCTCCTCGCAGAAGGTTGCGACCGCGGTAAAATTCCTGTCACTACCGGTGATGGAGCGTATGACGGCCGGTAGCGACAGATTCTCTCCAATTACCGTTCAAGTCGGACAATCTGCCAGCGTATGCTGGGCCGAGTCTTCACTGCAGTCGTAGTGGTGGCAGACGGGACTCAATTCCCTCCTAGCGACCGAGTGCAGGTACTTTAGGAAGCAGTCGTGCCCTGAAAAAATCCGTTGGAGGGAAAGGGTCCCGTGCTGCCGCCCTGAGCCGCCCAAAGCCAGCACGAGGAGCATCCAGCCGAGAAGACTATCTAGCCACAGTGGCTGGGCGAGTAGCCTCACGCCACGCCCGGAAATCAGTCGTCCACCGATAGACTTTGGCGAGTACTTTCGCCTCAAAATCCTACGGGGGAATTCCGGCTAAATACTGTAGTATGTCTAGACCGACCATGACTGATACAAAGGTTTCTCGGGGGTCCCATACTAATTATTATACTCTGACTTACTCCGCATGTAGGCATCACTTGGACATTTTTTAACTGATACGATGTGCTAATTATAAAACCTAGATTTTTTACGCGCTTCTTTACACTAATTATATGTTCACAGTAAGATAGCTAACGTAATTTCATGACGTTTACCAATAACATGCTGATTTAGCTTGGCAGGCTTTTTGAGTATATGCCGACGCTCTTTTAAAGAACCTTACCAGAGTATTGTATAGCTGCGGGGAATGGGACTTATTTGCGAAATTATGCCAGGTGTCCAGATGCTGTTGGGTTGCTTTTTAAAGATAACTGTGTCACTAACTTGTAGCGGTTTAAGTGATTTCACATATTTATTGTACTAAATGCTTGTTTTGCGCTTCTGTGTTTTCTAAACGTAATTGATTTTCAGTGCCTGTGTTCAATTATAATAAGGAAAGTGTGTATGCGAAGAAAAGGAAATAATATTTTTATTAGTATAATGAAGTCTATAATCAATATCAATAACCTATGTTGCCTTAATTACGTACCTAGTACTTATAAGGACTGACCTCCTTACAGTCTGGGAGGGGTATACGCAAATGTCTGTTCATACAGAGCTGTGATTAGCGCAGCCTATGTTCTTGGGAGTGCTTCTGTAAATTAGCAGAGCTAGGCATGGGTCTTTAAGGCTAGCTTTACATTTACATAAAATGATTTAATGATTGTTTGATTTAATAGATCTTTCTTCATACCGTTTGACCTGTTTAAATATGGGCTAGAAGTATTGTGCTCTATGTCCCCTGCCATAGTAAAGTAAAAAAAATCTTGACTAATAAACGCAGGACCATTATCTGACATAGGTACTAATGGTATCCAACTTCCGGCTGGTGTCAGAAGTGGTCAAGTCGACATAGTAGTATAGAAGTGTACTACATAGTAATAGAAAGGCTTAAGACTTCATGTTAGGCTCGCTGCGACGGCAATCATATGAGAGCGCAAGGGACAAAAATGACTGGCAAAGAGTGTATTAGTAGTCTAAAGTTACGGGCACAGACTAGACTCAAGTAATGTAACACTTATAACAAAAAATATCCATAGACAACAGTAAAGTCAGCTAGACTGACGCGGGAGGTAATGTATTTAAAATTATGTTGGCACTACTGCTCGTTCTTCGCGAAATATGCACGCATTGAGACGCCCGGATTTAGAATGTTCTTTGAATATCTACGCTGAAATATATGTGAAAATTATAGTGTGTGACAGGTTCCGTGTGTTACCTTTTCCAAAGTTTAATTTAAATTGTTGTTCTTTGTGTATTAGTGACTGTGTTGGGTGACGAACAAAGTAAAGAGAATTGCGTCGAAAGTTGAAACATGGTGCCGCTAGGTCCCGGGCCAGGCCATCCTGCTGCACACCAAACACACGGCGGGTCTTCCGCCAACATAACCGGTCCAAATTCGTTATCACAAACCACTCCACAATCAAACAAGTCCTCAGTGGCGGTAAGTATCGTTCCGTCATTGTATTTCATCGGTTTGCGTCAGTCTGGCGGGCGGCACATGTTTATGTAACTTCAACTGGTATGAGCACGTGCGATTTGGCGCTAATTTTGATGTCGGTTTTCAGAAGCCGAATTACACTCTCAAATTTACACTAGCAGGTCACACGAAAGCAGTGTCATCGGTTAAATTCAGTCCAAATGGAGAATGGTTGGCAAGTTCTTGTGAGTATTTCATTTTGGTGCATATTTAATTAGACTGCTTTAGTTATTTATTTACGTGTGATCCATATGTTTTGATTCCATATGTTAGTTTGTTTATTTTTTTATTCCATACATCATAAATCTCTATATCAAATGTCTGCCAGGTATCAGGTGCTAACTATCGTCGTAAGTTATTTTTAAAATGACGGATGTGAATTGTTTTAGACCTTATTGGACAAGCATAGTGTCCATTTTATGAACATGTGCTATTTTCGTTAACTTTTGTTGCTAGGTTCACTCTGTTAATTATTTTTGGACATATTTAACTATGCTGTTTTTAATTAACCATTGCATTATGTTGTGTAAGATTATATTAGTGGGTTATCATACAATGAAGAAAAATGCGATGTATCATAATTGTTGCCAAAATTAATGCTATAGTGATTCAATATAAAATTTTACTTTCAATTACTAGCATATAATACAATTAGTCAGTTGTTTCCTTGGTAACAGCATCATATTATGTATTTTATTACTGTTAACATTCTTCACACTCAGCATTATTATGCCAACTTGTACAAAAGTTGGCCTTGAGTGTGTATAAATTATCAATAGTTAGAAGTTATAGTAGTTTATACACAGTTTTTTGTTTGCTCTATGATGTAATGAGCTCTACCAAGCAAGTTTACATATATTTTCTATATAAGAGAAGTATTACTAAAAATACACAGTCTTAAAGTATTTTCTTCACTTATTACAATAAAACATATTATAATATTTAAAATTTGAATGTTTATTAAAAGTATATATTAGCTGATGTACAATATACATCATTTGGAAAATTTTAATGTTCATTTTTGGGCTCAAATATTGATTGCACACAAGAGACTGCATCTCAAATTCATTATATGGCTCAGTTTAGTGTTTAAAATAATTAAAATTATTGTTTTATCAACTGTTACATAGCATCACTGTTACATAAAGTAGCTCTTAAAAATTAGGGAATAAAGCTTATTATATTTAATTTATATATGTATAATTTCACTGTCATGTATTGTTATAATTTGCAGCTGCTGATAAACTTATCAAGGTGTGGGGTGCTTATGATGGCAAATTTGAAAAAACTATATCGGGACACAAAATGGGCATTAGCGATGTGGCATGGTCATCAGATAGCAGGTTGATAGTTAGTGCCAGCGATGATAAGACTTTAAAGGTAAGGTTTTGTTCTATTTGTTTGTTTTGTTCTATAGAGTCATGCTTAGTGCTGCTTAATCCTGCATGCACTAATGGGCCTGCTCAACTGGCGTAATACCACTACCTCACAGAAAACCCGATTGTGAAACAACACTTGAGTAGCATTTCACTGAAAATAGTGAGATTTCTAGAGGCCCAACCCCCGTCTCCTCTTTCCCCTCATTCCCCCTCCCTGCATTCCCCAATCCCTCATCAGCCTAAGGTGGGAAGCGCACTTACAACTTTAGTAGCAGGTGTCTTATTTTACTGTAGTTTTTAAACTGAAACTGGAATAAGACAAATAAAATATTAACAAAATTTTAGCAATCTTAAATTCATTAATTCAATGCTTTAAATATACCAATGCCCCATGACTTAATAAATGTAAACCCAGTCTACAAATGAAACCACACCTGTACCTTCCTCGGACCTATAAACTAGGACAAATTGGAGGGAAACCCAGACTGATGGCAGTTCAAATGGCAGGCAGTCCAGAGTGGTAGTTTTGCCAAGTAGCAAAAATTGTGAAGAAACATCATAATCATTTTATTAACACTGTATGTAGTAGTGTAAAGTAGATGAAATATCCAACATGTTTAAATTCGAATCTCTTATCTTCTATATCTTTACTCAAGCATTTTTTTTCCATTGTTTGCATTGAAGCAAATCTATACTTTACAGACAGACAGTAAATAAAAACAAATGCTCACCAATAAAATACATACATATATATGTTGTTAGTCTACATTCTTTATTGAGGTAATGAATTTAAATTTGTATGTTAAAATACAATATAAATTTATTCACAGAAGCTTAACTGTATTTACAGACACTACTAACATTCTTCCTACTACATGCATAAAATTACGCATATATGCGTATAGTCCCGAAGGCGTCTCAAATGTCCAGCCAACCATAATTTAGTCCTTACGTAATAGGTGGCAAGCCTATTGCCGGTATTCGGGCACTGTATGGATGTATACATTCTGTCTGCTAGATAACTAGTGACATCTCTCAGTCGCCTTACTACTTCTAAATTAAAAATATCTAACTTGTAATAATAATAAAAGAACACAAACGGGTTAAATCTCAATTGCGTCGAATGGAGAACAAAGTTGTATTAGTGCAGAAGTCGGTGCAGGCGTTATGTCGCTCGCAGGCGAACTAAAATAACGTTTTTGTGGGACGTTCACCTTCTCACACGTCCCTTACATGTGAACATGGCGTGACGCGTTTTCAAACGCGCCTCTTCGTTGACATTTATAAAAACCGTTTGTAGGAAACCTTTTGGCTTAGGGTAAACTGGTGTTTACCTCAATATGGACGTTTCCAGAATGTTATCTTTATGTAAAATGCTTATTTATGTAGTACGTAGTATTAAGTTAGTAGTCAACAAATAATGCTGGGACTCTACTTAAGACGAGAGAAGCGATATGAGAGGCCTTATTTATTATATAAGAATAACTGATCAGATATAGTTATTTAGTAGTATAGATTAGTGTGTAGTGTAGATCTGGGCCGTGATTGCCAATATTTTATTTTCTCACACTTCTCTCTTTCAAGACTACTCCTAATTTGGTACAGATTTTTTTCCAAACAGTTTCTAGCACACGCACTACAGATGTGACAACATTGCATGTCTGGTTATTGACGTAATGCATTTTCAGATGAGCCATTGCTACTGATATTAGAGCCTATACCTACATATTTATTCAATTATCAGCTATACTCAAACCTACCTACCTTTTAACTAACTTACCTATGCGATTACCTACCGTGCTTATAATCCAGCGCACTAAACGTATTTATTTATAAATAATATGTATTTATTATCATGTTAATCATTTCTTATATATTGTTTTTTTTTATGCGATAGGGGGCAAATTTCAATTCAGTCTAGATATATATGTATATAAGCTCATTATCATCATCATCCTATCGCAGTCCACTGCTGGACATGGGCGTTATCACTATTGAAGTGCTTCGTAACAACATGAAGTCTTAAAATTGCCGTGATGTACTTGACAGAATGCAGATGAACTTCTTGAGCACTTGAGGATTTTATATGGTATAGATTTTACTTTAGTAAAATTAGCAGATATAATGCATTATAAGAATTATCAACAATACATACATATATTTAAGAATCATTAATGTGTTTAGGTATGTTACTGCCACCTGCACCTTGTTTGTTAATTTGCGAAGCAAATCTAGGTGTTATCGGCGCATAACGAGGGCAAGCTTAATTATACTCTTTTATTGAGTGATTGATTGTTTATAAAAGTTTGTAGTTTAGTTCGAGCTATAAATTAATGACTGCAAGTTATTTTGCACAAAGGTTTTTGCACAAAGCATTTTGTACAAAGGTAATTTACACACATGCTAATTCTTAACGTACTTTACTCTTTCATTTAACGCAAACATGCTAGTTAAGAAGCAAGCGTTCAGTGGTACCTAAAAGTTCAATTACAAGTGACGATTCAGTACATGTCGATATTAAGTGCACTCTAAGGAATGCACATATACTTAATGTTGGATGGTTTAATGTTGGAAGTAACTACATATGCCTATGTCTGTTACCTTTTCTCAACTAAACCACTGAACGGATTCTGATTTAATTTGGTATGTGAATACTTAGAACCCTGGGGAAGGACATCGACTACTTTTTATCGATATACCTCCTGCACGAAGCCGCAAGCGGAACCTAGTCTGATATAATTTGCAATTTTATATTCACAAGATAGTGCTTTCGGCAAACTTTTCGAATTCGAAATTTTTATCAACAAGCATCTCATCATATTGATGGTAATATTTATTGGATACAGAAGCGAACCGTAAGGGAGAAAATTTAATACCAATACCGATAGAAGAAATCTCTAAGCTTCGTTCTTGTCAAATTAGGTTGAGAATGTTGATAAAATAGTCAGGTTACTGAACTGTTTACTATCTTTACTGATAAGAGTTTATTAGCTTGTTTGTATAAATATTAGACCATTTTGTAATGCCGCTTTTGACTCAGCACTTTCTTATTTTATTTGACGTTTACAGTAATAGTTAAGTCCACTTTCCCAGAGAATGGAAATTAAGCATAATACGCAGAAATAAATTTTCTTTAGGTTTCGCTTCTGTCAGTTTTCACCTTTATGAGCCATGAGCAAAAGCATAGGCGTATTAAGTATGGTTTTAAAAATAGTTAAGATATTGTTTACTCAGCGATATGTACAGAATACAGATGAAATGCTTATTTTCTATAGGAAAAGCTTAATTTTCTTTTGTTACCCAATGGATAATGTGAAAGTCATAAATGTTAGACACCTCCGTAGTTCAACATGGTGTTACTTAAGAGCTATAAAAAGATTTTCGTTGTTCCACCAGTAGGTTCACACTATTGCACTGTAATAATAAGATTTATTAGTTATTATTAAACGCAACATATTACGGCAAACTAATAAAATATGAGCGATGGACCAAGAATAGAAACATTTTAAAAAGAAATCTTCCTATGAATTAAGTAGATGAGCCTAGGGGTTATTTATTTTTTCGGTTTAGTTAATTTAAAGAACGCAGACGAAACACTGTCAGTTACCCCACCAAACATATGGTTTATAGAATTACGTTACGAACTTTACTCTAACCTTAAATTTTAAGTGACTCTGTTTTACGAACTTCTAGTATCTATGTATTTAGTCGTGAGGATATGCTAGATGACTGACAAATGAAATTAGCATATGTTTAGTTACTGTTAAACGGCAGGTTTGGTACATTTTTGTATAAGATTTCAAATAACTCTTAATGTTTATTTAATAGATAAACAATAAATTTAACAGTAAAATTTAACGACAATTGGCAACGGTTGCCAGTAATCCTATTGCCTGACTTAGTAAGTAGTAGACATGATTGAAATATACCTTTTTAAGATATAATTCATTCATGTACAGTAATAACATAATAAACTCGGCCTCAAAAAAATCGCGTCTATTAAAAAAATATCTTTAAATCAGTTTTAACCCCGCTTAATCAAGAGGAAAGGTACTGTTATAACATTTAGTTAACTATAAAAATGACGGTGTGCTTCTTCCTGGGTCAGTGATAAAAAAAACAAGTAATTGTGAGAAGTTCAAACAATTTTTATTTCGGAGATAATTTTACATCAATAAACAGGCAATAAATTATACAGAAAAAGATTAAATTCTACTTAAAAACCTAGTGCAACGTCCTCACTTAATTACAGCTTTTATACAACGACGAATTCTTGTGGATTGCAAGCCCATTCTATAATGAGCAACAGCATCTTGGAGTCTCACGCGATCCTACTCGCTTCAGCTCTTCCCAGAGGTGCTCTATCGGGTTGAGGTCTGGACTCCTCGCCGGCCACTGCATAACAGGAATCCCAACCTCTTCAGGAAACGCACGCAAGGAGTATAGCCCTCCATTGGTTGAGAGGACCTCTTTCAGGTCTGTGGGCCGCACTTTTCTTCCCACAAAACCTCTGCGAACCGTTCGGAGCCGCTGTTCGAATGGCATTGGAGAACCGATTGCGCAAAGAAGTTGTCAATCTATAGCGATCATCTCTTTCCATTGATCGGCGTCGTCGTTCTGATCCTTGCCTCCGGATGTAGCCTCTAGTCTCGTGGAACCGTTGGAACACGGCATACTGCAAAACGGTCCAAGTTCAGCTCCCGTGCAACAACGCTGTGTCGCATCCTTGATTGCAGTAGTGCAACTACTTGAGCAGCTTCTTCAGCAGTAATGTCTAACTTGTGACGATGATTTTCTTGCATTAAGTGTTATCAGTATGTCTTCTTCGACGTCTGGGGTAGCGAATGATCTAGTTATCACTGAAACGGCCCTTTTATAGCCCAAGAAAGTCATACAAACCATACTCAACATTTCTTTTCTTTCTTTCTTCAACAGTTCTTGCAAGATTTTCTATAACATATCGTATTAGGAAGGTTTATATTATTTATATAATCGAATTAATGTTTTATAAAAGTAACGTACTTTAAATTTATACCAATATTGGGTTTGATGTATTAGTTTGTGAATGATGCGATTTTTTGACGTCGAGTATAACATATATTAATATTAAGAAATTAACTTGGTTGCAAAATTAAGTACTCGATAATTGCAATTTCAAATTTAAGTAGCTATGAAGATTTCAGTAATTTCCTAATTATGAATGTTAGCTACTTACTTATGCATAATTCTCATGCTAATAGGCGACATGATTTGACTAGAGAAAACTATTCTCAGCCACCATATAGTATTGTGTGTAGGCCTAATTATGAACCTACCTAATTATGAATGTTAGCTACTTACTTATGCATAATTCTCATGCTAATAGGTGACATGATTTGACTAGAGAAAACTATTCTCAGCCACCATATAGTATTGTGTGTAGGCTGGTTGGGTGCTGCTGTCGGGTCGGCAAAATTATTATTAATTCTGATAGCTAAGTCGTTGGGCGGTGAGCCAACTCACAACTTGTGCATAGTCGCCCGTCCAGTCAGTATTTGTAAATTGTTAGAAGCAGGCGCGTGGCGCACTATACTGACAACTTGTTACTTGGACAGCTATCCACACTTAAGTATTCGGCGATTAAATCTACAGCGTTATAAAAACTCTGTTCACTTGTTTGAGGAAATCTCATAATTATTTGTATCCTCACAAATATTTAAATATATATTAAAACGCTGTAAAGTAAATTTAAACTACTTGTATGACAGAGAAAAAACAAATTTGAAAGTTTATTATTTTTGTACTAATTTTTACATGCAGTTCTCTTTATTTTTAAAAATCACAAATATAATAAAATAAAAAAAAAGAAATATACTCTTAAGCATCGATTTAATTATTGTAATCCTACGCTGACGTGACCTTATATCACTGTGCTTAATTATTATTTTTACACCATTTATATACTTTGAACAACTAGCGATGCCTATTATATCTTTTCATAACAGGGATAAGATAACTTAAAGTCCTCTCTTTGCTGCCTAATATAAGTAAACGGATAGGTAATGAAATCATATAATTACAGAGGCTTATCTTAGCTATCAGCATAATATCTAATATAAATGTATATGATTATTGAGAATAAATACAAATATATCTTCAAAAATGTTCAAATCAAAATATTTGACTAACTCCCATGTACGTCTGCTACATTCTTTTATGACCTATTTTAATTTTTATTTTACAGGTATGGGAGTTGAGTTCGGGCAAATGTTTGAAGACACTGAAGGGACACAGCAATTACGTGTTCTGCTGTAATTTTAACCCACAAAGTAATCTTATTGTATCTGGCAGTTTTGATGAAAGCGTTCGGATATGGGATGTCAGAACAGGTAACATTCGCAATTTTTTTTTTTTTTAAATTAGAATACATAAAGGTTCTTATGAATGTATGTATTTATAACTCCTTAGGTAGAAATATTTGAGTACTGTTATGCTTTTGTTCATTTGAATAAATACGATTTGAATTCGTCTGTTCTATAAAATACCTTTTATTTCTTTTATCTATACTGGAATTCTAAAGACAAACTAAATTATTATATTACCGCATGTAGAAATAAAAAAAAATAAGAAAAAGTTGAGGCTTATACTCTTATTAATGTTTCAACATAAAATTAAACTTGTAGAAATTGTACCAAAAAAATCTCAATGTTAACCTACCTTGAATCTGGTGATAGTCCGTCACGAAGATGCGTAACTTTACAAGGTCTTTAATTAGAGAATATTGAACATTACTCAACATATTTGCTTTGGTTGTAAATAGTGTGAACTCAGTTACTATGCTTTTACGAAACTTTCTGCAATTTGAATGCGGGCGTTAATTTAATTAATGTTGATGGACAAGGACAAGGAGTATATAGGAGTATAAGGTGTTCATGTATCTACCTATGTATGTATCTGTTTTTCTATATTTTTGGACAGTTTTGTATGTTTGGGATATTGGTAAAATTCTGACACCTAGATATTCCTGGATATTCCATAATTCGTTTAGTTTTCTGTTTTTTGAAACAGAAACCAAACAAAAATTGTCGTAACTATGATTTTCTGCACTTTGGCAGTTTTTAATAATAACGTATAGCGTCAGGATTAGTGTTAGCAGGTTATGAGATAACCTTGTTCTATCTTACAGACAAGAAAGTGATGATATGTAATGTTTTCAGGCAAATGTTTAAAGACATTACCGGCACATTCGGATCCAGTTTCAGCAGTACATTTTAACAGAGATGGCAGCCTAATCGTTTCTTCCAGCTATGATGGACTATGGTAATTTTGATTTTATACTAATGAGTGTAAATTCTGTAAAATTACAAAAATAGCTGAGGTATCTTAATTTATAAATAAAACAGTAATGTATGTACGTATCTTCAGGTTGCCCTCTACCCAGTTATTTTAGTAATAAAACTTTCTGACATTTAAACACAATACACATTTACAATTTAAATTAAAAAAGCAAAATTTATGTCTTTATTGTGGTTTAGTTAGAACTATTGTTGTCGTGTTACTTTTTACCAATTCATTGCTCTCGCATAGCAGTAACACTTTTCTTAATTGTTGCTTTATAGCCGACAAGACAATTTATTATTATTTCAATTTAAAAATTTATACTATACAAAAAACGTCTTCTTACTTATAGTCGAATTTGGGACACAGCGTCAGGCCAATGTCTAAAAACTTTAATTGACGATGACAACCCTCCGGTATCTTTCGTGAAGTTCTCTCCTAACGGTAAATACATCCTTGCGGCGACATTGGACAACACACTAAAACTGTGGGACTACAGCAGAGGCAAGTGCCTTAAAACGTATACTGGACATAAGAATGAAAAGTACTGTATCTTCGCAAACTTCAGTGTTACTGGAGGAAAGGTAACTACTTCAATTGTGCATTTTTTAAATTTTATAATAATTATTATAGTATATTTGCCAAGTGTAATTAATGTATTGGACTCGTTAAAACAAACTAAATGTTACTGAAGATTTCCACTAACTAGGCTTCGTCACCAGATCATCGTTATCGAACCCAATTTGTACCCCAATTTAGTACCTGATCTAGTAGTGACCAGAAAGTCAAATTATCATTTTTATATATTCCCATTTATATAATTTGAAAAATTATGCTTAAGGATATATTGTCCGACATTTTTTCTAAATAGTTTATTAAGAAAAAATATTTAAGAAAAGTACTGAAGACCTGAAAGTGTGGCTTTTAAACTAACATTTAAAGGTTGTGCTGACTTGACTCGAAAATATATAGTGTACATACATATGTATATTATAGGCATATATGAATATATACATATATATATACTATATACATACTATATTTGTTTTGTATTTTGGTAAAAAAATTTTAAGTGGCTGATAGGAATTAAACTTATAAGACCCTGATAATAAACCAACCAGTTGATATACGAAGTAAACTATTTTGTTTACTGTTGCTATTAAAAAAGTGACAAATAAATATTTTTTACAGTATTTTTAGAAAACCAGGTTCATGTCTTATATAGTTACACAACAATTGTTTTTTTATTTATTTTGGTAGTAATTAAGTGTTTTGTCAACAGTGGATAGTATCAGGGTCAGAAGACAATATGGTGTACATTTGGAACTTACAATCAAAGGAGATCGTTCAGCGGTTGTCGGGCCACACGGACACTGTGCTGTGCACCGCTTGCCACCCCACCGAAAACATCATCGCCTCTGCGGCGCTCGAGAACGACAAGACTATCAAGCTTTGGAAGAGTGATACTTAAAATTAGGCTGACGTAAGTATGAAGCAGTCTGATTGAGTACAGAAGTAGATTTCAATGTATTATTTGAGAAAATTTTAATCTTAAAAAATTACTTAAGATATACATTGTCTTATAGATGCGAACGAATATGTCATTAAACTATAACCAAGCTTAAAATAACTCCACTATTTAAATACGACAAAATTTTTGACATGTTTATTGTTTATTTTGTTACAGGCAGCTAGCTGCAGACGATGATCTGTATAAATTGGCTTCATATTGAAAGCCGGCGCCACTGACTTTTGTGAATAAATTTTATACTAAGATACTAGTCGTATCTAGACGGACATGGACGCTGAAATTATGAGTGCGTTGTTTTATTTCAATAAGTTTAGTGTATCACAGTTGGTATGAGTGGATTTTTTGTTGATATAAGATATAAATATTTTTGTATCTGACATACAAATGAGCAAGTTATAGCGATTATGTTTTAGTTAAGTATGATTTAAAAAATTCGCTTAAGAGTACTTGTTGGATATAATAAAATTAAAGATTCAGTAGTTGTAAGTGTTGTTGTTTTTATAACCTCCTTTTAAAGTGACCATTAAGTATGTTTCCTGTACGAAAATATGGCATAAAATACAGCTTTGTTCCTTATGCTGCAAAGTCACTTAATGCTGTTTTCTCATTTATTAAAGTCAGTTTTTTTTTTGTATTAAATGTGTAATTGATATCAAATTAAATAAAGCTTGGGTGGTATGCTACCCTAAATCAGTCATCCAAGACTTCGTTAATATGGACATTGGTGTCCAGTTATAAAAGGCAAGTACATATTCCAAACTGCGTGTGTTCGTACCCCGAGTTAAAAGTCTGAAATTGCCATTTTGTACTGAAGAATTCCATTATATTTTTATAAGCTAATATAATGTATTTATTTAAAGTGTTTACCCTTATTGTCTATACATTTCCTGCCATCTCATGACAAGATCAAGATTCAACGAACTGTGTGAAGGCGCTTTGTATTGCTTCCTAGGCAGACAGTTTTTTCAAATAGCAGAATGTTAGTCTGTTGGGGTCAGGTCCAGTGAGTACGGAGGGTGAAGGACAGTTTCTGTCCTTTAGCCAAAAGGCTTCTCGAGCAGTAAGGTCTTGCGATATCATGGAGCAATAGCGGTGAAGATCAGTTGATGAGCCGAGGTTGTCACTTCGCAGATCAGTGAAATTATTTGGCCATTTTTACCCATTTTAACCGTTTTAAAAAAAGGAGGAAGTTCTCAATTCGAATGTTTTTTTCATCTTATATATTTGACGCAAATGGGTCAACTAATTCCTAAGTAGTTTGGTACGGATCGGCTTCCACCAACGCTGAATGCGTTTTAATCATCTGTATTTTTCTAAGCGGCTGGTCTTCCTCGTGTTTCATTCTTCATGTTTCCACTATGAAAGAAATCAAACCAAAAACGCTCAGTACGTTCTCTACTTACTCTTACTCAAAAATAAGTAATTTTGAATTTATCAGTCTTTACTTTAAAAAGTGAATAAAAAAATACACAAACGTTAAATAATCGAATGTTGAACTATTTTCTAATTTAGAGTGTTATATGTAGTTACTGTGGGTAAAAAGTTTCACTCTAAAATCTCACAGGCGGTTATTTACATTTAAACCTACAGTTTAGATGTAAATAACCGCCTTCAATCATATTAGATAACGATAAGTAGTAAAAACGTGCAATTTGAGGACTCATTCGAACATAACGCAATTTAAAAAAAATATCCTCTAAATCCTAAGCGAATAAAGAGTTATAAATTCCACCATCAGGTCAGCAACATGAGAACGATAATAATTGACACGATTGATTGATTCATGATTTCTTTCGAACGATAATAGTTGACAATAGGTCGACAACTTATCGTTAGATCTTATTAAAGTATTTAATTCATAATTACTACAATCAATCGACACTCGTTTTTTTATATTATAGGGGGACAGACGAAAAGACGGGTCACCTGATGGTAAGTGACAACCACCGTCCATAGAAACCTGCAACTCGACAGTCGTAACTGCCGCCCGCCTTGGAGGGTTATGAGGGATGAATGTATGCGGGGAGGGGAAAGAGACTGATATACGGATAGGGTACAAGTAGAGGAGGGTCAGGGCTGAGGAAAAAGGAGAGGGAAGTTGGGCCTCCGGAAACCATACTAATTCGGGATTTTCTGTGAGGTCGTGTTATCGCACTGGTCGAGCCGGCCCATTCGTGCCTAAGCATGGCTCAACCACGTTGCAAGTTTGTTGTTGAAGACCGATAGAAACGGTGAGTCTTAATAGTTAGTTATATTAAACTACTGACGATTTTGCTATTTGTATTTTACTAGGCGCTTTGTGCTTAATTCGACTATGCCTGAGACTAGATACAAAACTTCGGTCTTATAAGTAGTAAAATGATTTCATATTCAATATATGTTATGCTTCTACAGAAAATTAACTATCGAACAACATTGTAAAATGGAAATAATATAAACATTATAGAAAAGTTTTTATAAATGTGAGAAATTTTGTAGCTATAACAAATAAACTTACTAAAAAATCCTTTCAACGAAAGAAATTCTCCAAAATCCCTAACACGTCATCGTCGTCATGGATTCTTGCCTGAATTGAAAGCGAAGGACTAAACTGAAAGAATGAAACAGTGCTGAATATGAACTATGCAATCTTTGTACAATTTTTATTAAGTTATTAACAAATGTGACAAATAAGAAATGATTAAGACAATCTATCATTGTTTCGAAATCTTTTCTAACGATAGAAATCACCCCTGTTACTGAATTTACTATTTTTTTTCATTTATGCGATAGGGGGCAAACGAGCAGACGGGTCACCTGATGGTAAGTGACTACTGCCGCCCATGGATACCCGCAACTCAAGAGTCACAAGTGCGTTGCCGGCCTTTTAGGTAGGAGTACGCTCTTTTCTTGAAGGTTTGAAGGTCTTATCTACTTACGCCTAAAATCATATTCAGTTTCGAATATCGGTATTTTTCCTGCATTCTTCCAATAAATCGAAAATGGCTGAGTTGCTGTTTTGTTATCTATAAAAACCAGTAACCAAAATTTAATTACAACTGCTTTCCTTAATTTAAGTCTATAAAAGGTTAATTGCTTAGAACTATTTAGTAATGTATTAATATCTACAAGCAGTATTAACTGTTGGTTTTAAAATCTTGATGAAATCCTAGCTTATACTGGCTTGGCTTGGCTTGACAGACTTGGCCGCCTGTTGAGCAAAGCGGGTTCGCCTTGTTGAACAGGCGGCCAAGCCTGTCGGGGTTCACAGGGATTTCCTTTAAAGGGTGCACCTAAGGCCCCTACCACTGAGTGGATGGAGCCTCCATTGCGGAACACGGTGTGGTTTTAGTCGGTTCGAGTCCGACATACCATATCACCTTGAGGCCTCGGTGAAGTGACGACGACGAAAAAAAAAAAGCTTATAACACAACAAATCTAGTGCGAATCTAGTTTTTACAAATGGGCTTCTCATTAAAAGATCATCTGAATTCCTATGGTTATTCTGGCGTACACATGCCTCGTACTGTGAAGCTCTAAAAATACATCAAGAGAGCACGCATCCACTCGCACGGCATACCAAGCGGCGAATGAACGCGATCCGCGCGACACCGCGTTTTTTTACGATGCATAATTTATAAGTGGTTGGTAGTCCACTAGTTGATTGCAAATATTGGAATGTGGACCCTCTTGGTTTTTCCACAGTCTCAGATGTCTCAGTCTGATAGTTGCCATAGCTGTCTCTTGTTGTATGTACAGGTCTAGTGGTGCTAGATCGAGAGCCTCCTCAAGGGCAGCAGTAGGGATTGTTCGCATGCATCCGTGGTCAGTGACAAATGAGTCTCTGGTATTGCTGTAACCTGTTCCCGACCATGCCTAGCCCAATTTTCTGTCACCAAGCGATAGCACCTCACGTGATTATTAGCCTTATTACCGTTTTATAAAGCCATAGTGATTTTTGGTGAGAGACCCTTTGCCGAGGAGTCGCTTGCATTGGCAGAAGATAATATGGCTTTATTAAGTTTTTCGTCTAGGTGTCTATTCCATAGGAGTTTGCTGTCAAGTTTGACTCCTAGATACTTGACCTCGCTGGTAAGAACTAGAGGTGCCGTAACCGTACCATAATAGTTTAGGTTTACGTTATTAACTCCGTTTTTGTTAGCTTCACTGATATATAGTGTTTGACGCACCACTGTTCGACGACCTTTAAAGACCTCATTTGGTCACAAATTGTGCTTTCAAAGGGGCCGCTAATGAGAATGATCAGGTCGTCTGCATAGCATACTGTGAAGACCTTACGGTCGTTGAGTCGAGTTATCAGCTCATCCACCACAACGTTCCAGAGGCGAGGTGAAAGAACTCCGCCTTGTGGGCAAACCGGTTATCACATGTTTTACACAATTTGTTATCAAAAACGCGACCACTGTTTATGTAATCCCACTACCGTGGGAGAGCCATGCTTAGGCACGAATGGGCTGGCTCATCCGGAGTAAAACCACGGCCTAACAGAAAACCGGTAGACGAACAATGCGAGTGAGGGTACCAGAGGCCCAACAACCCCTTCCACTTCCCCCCTCACCCCTTTTGTAACTCCACCTCATGTCCATTGGGGGCGTTTTTCACTTACCATCAGGTGAACCGTATGTTCGTGTTCGTGGATCAGCGTGGATGAAGCCTTTTAAAGATTTGATTTTGATAACGCAATTACTTCTATGCCTTTTTTTTTGTTTGCTGTGCCCCGTTGCATTTACTAAGTTCTAAAAGTTCTTATATTTTCGTCAAAACATGTTTGATTGCGTAAAGCACGTCTGTGCTTACCAACTTGCAGACTTGTTGCTGACAGCCCTAAAGCGAAAAAAAAATTAGTTTATGCTTAATATTTATTTAAATGTTTTAATATTTATTTACGGCATAATAATAAGGTAAACAATTTAGACCGCTAGATAAAATGTGTTTTTAATAAAAATAGAGGCATTTTCAAAGTATTTTATTATATTATATTTCTAATGAGGTAGGTACCGCCCGACCGCCGCCTTGACAGTTATAACACTCCCAATTGCCTTTGGACACACTACCGCCCCCACAATAAACCAATTAAGATGTAAAATAGCCTAAAGCCTGTACTCTAGCCTGATACTCCAAATTACACACAACATTAGTGCATAAAAAGTTGTTATTAATATTTCGTATTTGTTTACGTGATCCGGGTATAAACAATTCAGGTCTACAGATTTATTATATATACAAATATACAGATAAATGATATTCCTGAAGTGTTACAATGATAAAATAGCGTTGATGTTGAGTGTTGATTAAAGATAAGTTTACTGTACGTAGGTACCTACTTACTGTAAACATGCATATATACTGTAAACAATGCATTATCATATAAGAGAATGCACTTTATCTATAAAAGTCGTTTAATTTTGATGCAATGAATGTGTGTAGGATTTATGATTGCTAAATAATGTAGCACTTGCATAATTTTGAGATTTATAAAGACTCTCTGGTTGGTTCTTTCTGGATGTATGTCAGTTAATTATGTACTAGTACAAGTACATAACAAACTGAGGCGGTGATAGGTGGATCTACTCGTAACGATCATCATCATCAGTCCATCGCCGTGCACTGCTGGACGTAGGGCTCTCTACAGAAGCGCCTACTGTCCTGGTCTTGGAAAGCCTGAAGTGAAATTGCAAAGGAGCAACAATGAAAAAAAAAATCATTTGAAGATAAAATTTAGAAAATAATTTATTTTATTATTAAACATGAAACCTTTTTGATTAACATTTAAACAAGACTGAATCAGTTTACAAATAAAAAAATAGATACCTATCCAAATTGCATGCATGCAATAATAGGTGATATGGCCTCATTGACGATATACTGAAGGATTCTTTCTTTAAAGCAACACAATATGATACCTCGAGTTGCGAAATAAGGTCTTGATAAGTGTTTCATTTCGAAAGTACCATTTAAAAAGATAACTAGAATGACTGTTCAATTGAGATGTCCCACTGTTTACCACCCGTTGATACACTTGTTTAAAAAGCCGTGTGTACCTTCGAACGCGCAGTGAGGTTGCCAATCCTTTTTACGGCCAAACAACTATGGACTTTTACGTGATATTGTCAGTTTTAAATACAATTCTTATTGCAATTGCTGCGGCACCCATATCAGAGCAGACACCTGGCGAAAAAGATGGTAAATAAAAATAATATGCATTTTTAACACATGAGTAAATTCACTTACCCATGCACACTAAGTTTTTCCTCAAAAATCGTTTTGATACTTTTCATTGTAATAATGTCCAAACATTTATTAAAATCAAACTAGAAGAGATGAATTGCTGTGCTTTTCCGTAACATGTTGTTTTTATCTTTAAATTCAAAAACTTTGCGGTGTACATCAGATGAGTATTTCTAATCTTCTTTTTTCCGTGGAGTTGGTTTTTCTTGACCTCTTGTGTTTCTGACTAGCCGAGGGAACATTAGAAGAACCGCGACAGGCGCAAAAGCGCTTTTGAGCTCTAAACGCAAAACTGTCAGGTAATACTCGTTGTAATGAATATAAACTGAAAACCCATTTTGAGGTTTCTAGGAACCTCTAACATGGAATACCTCTCGGGTGGAGGGGGGCCTCTACTTTTACAAAACAAATGAAATGATTGGAGACCCTTAGAATTTGCTGCAATAAACTAACTTCTGTGAAATTTCTTAAACAACAGATTTTCTAGTTATGATACCTGATCACTGAATGCATGTCATAATTGCATAATGGCAATATTTGTTTAATTCAGGAACCGTCAATATTGCAATCAACATGTTTATTTTTAACACCATCTCGCAGGACAAATCGCGTTTTCCCTTTCACGTTTATACCTTTACATTTACATATCCCGGCAACTTGTATTTAAACTGAATTTAATTTTTGTTATCTTTTAAAATAATTAACGTGTAAAGAGTTTGTTACTATACGATTTAGTTTATGGAATATCCTACAAATACTTTTAGGAACTATCAAGGAAATTGTTTACTTGCGTGATTCTTCAGGATCAGCAGACCGAGTACGTGATCCACTGAGAACTTTTTCACAGAGCCGAGCCTAGTGACCTAGTTATGAAGTTTTGGACTGATCTAAAAGATGTGACTTTTAAAAAATAGAGGAATAAAATAATTAAGATATTGATTTATTTTTGCGACTATAAATATCTCTTATATTTTATATCTATTATATTATATATTTAGATCTGTGTTAATAAATGAATATTGTTTACAGGGGAATACGGTAACTACTTTGAGGGTGACATGCTTTTGACGGAGGAGCAGTATAAAGCTATTGAAGAAGCAAAAATTACCCACACTGACAAAGAACAAAATGTACCTAAAAATGGGCTGGTCGATGGTTCTAGACGTTGGCCAAATAAAACTGTTGTGTATGATATCAGCGCCGATGACGATTTCGGTAAGTTGTTTATGTTGTGTTGGTAACATTCATTGAGACCTTACGAATGTAAACTTTTTTGTTTTCTGGGTTATATCTTTTTTAAAAGAAAGACAACACCTCTCCCTTATTCCTGTGTCGCGGGGGACTTTACATACATACATATGACGGATGCAAAAAATATCCAGACTATGGACAACTATTTGTTTATATCATAAATCTTTGTCCGGGTGGGAATAGAACCCACGACCGACCGACGATAAGTACATAGATAGTAAGATAAGTACATATTAACTTCTCAACAAATCGTCATAGAATTATATATTTACATTTTATTACATGGGAGCCAAGCCGCGGACAAAATTATGTACACTAATTATAAGTATATTAGATCCTTTTACCATAATTAGTGGGATTCACGGATGTCACTGTTGTTTAAGTGGTCACCTCGCCTGAGTCTGGGTGTTCTTCGTGTCCGTAATTTCAATGTTTGTAAAGACCCCTGCGATACAGGCATTGATAATCCTTGTGCAGTAGTTGTCTTAAAAAAAACACGGTCCACAATTGGCCGAGAAATCGCTTGAAATACATAAAAAGAAGATACATACAGTCTAACATAAAGGTGCCTCTTTTTTAAAATCGGTTAAATACTTATTACTAGGCTATCGCTAAGCTGTTAGAATGTTGAACATGACATTAAAATCCACATATCGCTGATGCTATTATATATTCGACACACGTTTTGGTTCCTATGCATTGTCCTCGTTTAAGCAATTTTCATGTCACTGAATATACAAGAATCTAATTACAATTTTAAATGTTGCACTTAGAGATAAGGTTTTGAAATACTGGCCCAAATACATAAAAGGATACACTTATATGATGTTGGTACACCCCCATTCGCAACCCAGAAGTAGTCAGCTAATGCCAAAACTGTAAAATAAAGACACATAACATTTTAGCGTCTTAAGTAACTATACTAATATTATAAAGTATCTGCGCCTGCAACTTTGTTTGCGTAAATATCCGGAAATAAAATAAAAGAGTATCTTCCAGTCTAGGGGATATTTCATTGTTTTGGGATTCCACATCTGCAAGAGCGAAATACCTACCTAAAGACGGTCATGCGAAAAGCAAGCAATACTAAGGCAAAAACAAAAGATAATGTTTGATCTTTGTTAATATCAAATACATAACATACCTAGCCTGACTGCGAATTTACAGGTTTTTAACAGAACGGATATTTTTATTATACAATGATGGTGATTTTATGAATATAAAGAATTTGGACGGATCTTGCAATCCTTCACAAATATGACACAAACTTGTTTATAACCTGATTATAACTGTCTGTTCAAAGATGTATGTATGTAGATAATGTACGTATTATATAGCTTAGAACTTGAGTCTTATCATAGCTTAGCACTTGAGTGGTTTCTTATATCTGTCATATCACCAAACATAAAATAACAATTGCAGATTAATTTTATTATTTTTTGATTACTTCCTTTACTGAGTAGATTCTGGCATCTTCAGGATCACCAAACAAAATTACCACTTATATAAACATTAAATAGGTTTTAAATATCCCGTCTTGAAAATCCGTTCAAGGAAAAAAAAATGCTGGTGATCTATAAACGGCTGAGCAGATTTTGTTAAACATCTTGTTCACGTCAGTATTAAAAAATAAAATGTGCATCAAAATCGGTCAATTTGTTTGAGATCTACAATGCCATAGACAGACAACACTGACAAACACGTTTAACTTATAAAACCCGCCACACCCCACACGTCTAATTTATAATTTTTTCTTAACTTCGCTTGATGATGCTGTATAACTTTTTCAACTGACAGATAATGAACAAATAACGAAGATTGAGGAAGCTTTGCAAGATATTGCTAGCAAAAGTTGTGTGCAATTTCGCAAGAGGGAAAGCAGCGATGAATATGCCGTGGTCTTTCAGGTATTGTTTATAGTTATTCATCGGCTTTACCTACTCAAGTAAACTCTAAATATTAAGGCGAATATTTCGGAATTAAAAATTGCGAGTTTCTTTGTTTACTTGCCATGTTTTCATAATTAACTACTGAAGCGATCAACATGACATTTTGCATGGTGTTTGCCAGGGAAAAAAAGAGGCGCTCTTATCCAAAATAAAAGTACTATGCCCAAGTGATAGACATAGCACATTTTACGGCTGGTGGCTTAGTGGCTAAAGTAATTTAAAAAGTTAAAAATAGTAAACCCATAAAAGGTTTTAGTTGAATTGCTGTTGACATTTATATAACCGTGGTTCTGGTCCCGTGGGGCATTCAGATCTCTTGCACGTGGGCAAACGAATTTTTTAATTAGTGGTGCCTTGCACTTAATAAAGTAACTTTTCTACTACTTCAATGAATCATTCATTCATTATTACACACCATTCATGCCTAAGCATGGCTCTCCCACGGTGAATATGTAATGAATGTGAGTTGTATATTGAACGTACATATCTAGGTACATACCTTATATTTAACAAAATAAATTTGTATTTTAAGGGTGGAAAGAAAGGTTGCTTCTCTTACGTAGGCTACAATGGGGGCCGCAGCGACAGTAAAGGAACTCAAGTGCTAAACCTATCTGATAATTGTTTCCGTCATGGCACAATAGTACATGAAATGCTACATACTCTCGGATTCTACCACATGCAGAGCACTTATGATAGGGACGATTATGTCACAATTAATTGGGAGAATATTAAAAGCGGTAAGTGATTTGTTAATAACATACAATCATAAAAAAAAACAAACAACTAAGTGCGAATGTATTTTAATTTTTATCAAAAAAAAAAAATGAAATAAGTACTGAAGTAGAACTTGATTCAATAATCATTATTGTTTTTTTAAATTCAAGAAGATTTTCCACCCAATGTGAATAAACATTTGTTTTTTAACTTGAAAACCCTCACATGGCCGTATTATATATACACATTAAATTCGGATTCATTTATTTGTTTTATTAATCATCAATAACATATTTGTACAAAGGCAAATGTAATGCCTCGGACATGCTGTAGATGTTAAAGATAAATGATAAGTAAAATACCTTTGGTACATATTATTTATTTTTATTTGTCCTCTGCTGTCTGAGACTTTTTATAGAAATCACGAAGTGTCCAATTGATTGATATATGCACTTTTGACAACAAAGAAAGTCAGTGCTCGTTTAGGGTTGCCTACATACAACACCAGAGATCGAGTTCTGCCGACCTTATCTCTCAGTAAGACTACTATGTAAGAAGCATGATTAGATATAGTTTCCTTCGGAAAAGAATGTCAGAGTAGAATACATAAGCTATTGTACATTTTGATGTACAAGTAAAATTGAACCTGTACATTTAATGTGTATAATTATTATTACAATTACAGGTTTTGAACATAATTTCGCAAAGTACACGAATAACACTGTGACCGATTTTGGAGTACCGTACGATTATGGTAGTGTGATGCATTACCCCGAGAAGGCATTCTCGAAAAATGGAAATAAAACGATTGTTCCGAAAAAGGTAGGTAACAGGTAACTATGGTAATTTAGGGATACAGACGTGAGCGTATGTATTAATGTATTACACGTACGTTATTACGAATTACACGTACACTAGCACCTAATTATTTAGAGATAGGAGAGGCTGGTTATCTGTCATACAGGCCCTGCCTAGTACAGAAGCCAGTCTTTCACACAGATTATGACTATTTTGAGATGCATACATTTACTATAATTGATTTTTGTTAGAAATTCTGTGTGAGAGAATAAATAAATGATTATTATTATTAACAAAAAAAAATGTATGTAATTACTGATGTAGGTAACTACTTTGTTGAACAGTTAGGAGTTCTTAAGAGATGATATGAATGCCGATTCTATATACATAGCTAGTAACCGCTACCTTATTTAAATAATTCTTTGAACTTGTTCATTCTCTCGTTTGCAAGCAATTGCAGATTCATTTAATCGTTTGAAATGACTTCGTTTACTTTTGAAGGGTTGCTAAAATTTAAGAATTGTTACAATTGTTACAATGTTTAGTTTTAGTTTAGTATTTTTCTTTTATTTTTTCGTATAAAGTTAAGGTGCCAATGAAGACCTAGAATGAAAGTAAAGCGCGACCGCTCTATATTTTAGTGTTTAAAAAATTCACCAATAAATGTCAATATTTTTTTATAACATTATGTACAGTGAAATTAGTCTCGAGAAATTTTTGCATATGTAGTGGTGTGTATATTACTCAGATCTTAGAGCGCGTTTCCACTATATCGTTCTGGCCTATACAAAAATGTTTCTATATCCTAACATTACTATTTAATTTTATACTTATCCCTAGCAACACTCTGATTTTTGTTTTCAATAAAAGCAAGTTTTGATTTTAAAGAAAAAGGTTTTGACTTTATAAAAAAAAGGTGTGTGTGCGATTCACACACGATAGAAGTGAAACTTCAAAGAGGAGAGACCGATATATAATTTTTTTTTTCCTTTCATCTAGGTTTTTAAACCTCCGGGGGTTTACGGGGGGGGGGGTCAAAATTTTTGTTATTTTTGGCCTAGGACACACCGTTTCCGAGATATTTCAATCTAAAGCAAAAAATCGTAACTTGATAGTGGAAAGTGGAAAAACGCACAAAACCAGAGTAAACCAGTTTACGCTGTCCGCAGGTGCCACGTGACCATACACTACTACAAACGCAAAAATTTCTCCAAGCTAATTTACCTGTATGTACTATGAAGTTATCAAATAAGGAAACAGACTACCTCATGGGATGTAGTTCGTCGTGCCAATAAACATTCGCTAAACTAATTTTGTCACTCGCGTTGCTCACCTTATTATTCATGAAGATCTGTTGACCCTACTCACTCAAATAATAAATATTAATTAAACACAATATTATCTCAAACTTTTTTTATTGCAGGAAGGTGTAGGAATTGGCCAGAGAACAGCTTTATCAAAAATAGATATAATTAAGTTAAACAGAATGTATGATTGTCCGAACGAAACTCTTACTACAGAGAAAGAGACTATAATGGTTTAAATTTTTTGGACAATATACCACTAATTAGACCATAAATTATTGATGAAGATTAGTCCCAAAAAGTATTACCTTTAATAAGCTGAAATCTCATATTCGAACGAATTTCTTCTTCTTCTTAATTATAAGGGTTCTACCCTTATAATTGTGACATTGTTAATAACAAATTGTTTGTCTAAATGATGTATTATTAACAAATTAAACACTTGATTTGATATGTAGCTTTTATTTTATTTCAATTTTAGCTGATCCGACACACATCGTTCTGTGAAGAGTTATAAGGTAGTTCTTACTATTCCTATAAGAAATAATTTAAGTTTTGAATTGAAATTATTCCTAGCTTTTCTCTTTTTAAATTTAAATATTTTAAATAGTAAATTGTTGAAGCATGATTAAATTTAGCAGTTCTTTTTTTATGTTGTGGTCAGATCATAGAATTAGGAGGCCAGATGATTTGGACACTCATTTAAAAAACCTGTCAAGTGCTTGGCTGATTCGTGCACCAAGGGTTTCGTGAGCAAACGAATTTCTATGCGTCTGAAAACAACTATATTTGAGTTTTAAAATATAACTTCAAAACTTCATTACGCTTCTATATTCATATCATCCTTAATTTTACAATTACAAGTGCAATATACTGTTTTACACTATCAAATTCGCACCAACCTTGAGTACAATCAATTCAGTTTTAAAATCCTTTCACAAATAAAGGATATATCGCGAAATACGTTACATGTACTTATCATTTATTAATTTTCTACCACAAAGGTAGTCTATGGTCTTAAACTTTTAAGATCTGTACCAATCTTCAGTTTGAATTACTTCATAAATAAATAATTATTTTAATTGATTAACTAATACCGAAGTTATACTGTTAATATTGTCTTCGAATCTACACACCTACTTATATACATACGAACTTACATACATACCCCCGAAAAACATAACCCTCCTTCTAGCGCAGCCGGGTAATAGCTCGTTTACCTCGGTAATCGGACCGCACAGATTTTAAAGATTTTTCGGAATGACGAACTGGTAAGTAACGTGACAAAAAATTCTTATAATCTTTAAACCATTTAAGAAAATATATACTCGTATATGAAACAAATTCACTTATCGAGAAATCAACAAAGAGACCGTAAATTAAAGCAAGTCCGGTGATTGCGAATTCGTCTATAATTCTAATAAAACACTCAGTTCAAAAAGGCTTATAAATTGTGTAAATATTTTTTTCGAATAATTAGTACAAACTTGACCGTTGTACGAGACTAGAGAGATTGATTTAAAGATTATTCATACACATTTAAACAGGCAGATCCCTATTTTTTTTATTGTGTGGAAACCTCCACGGATCATCACCTCACCGGGGCCCTACGGTTAGATGGTATGTCGGACTCGAACCGACTAAAACCACACAGTGTTCCGGCATGGAGTCTTCTGGCCGGGGCCTCAGGTATATGCTAGAAAGGAAATCCCTGTGAACCCCGACAGATTTGGCCTCCTGGTGGAGGGGACCCCGCTATAGTTTAATGCTCTGATTTAATGAGGCGCGCGCGGAAAACGTCGCGCCACCATCTCGGCACCTGGTTCTGCTAGGACGACGGATAGGATAGCCTTGTCCATCGCCCCCAGGCTAGCGCTCTCCGGCGCCTGGTGCCTCTACTGCGGGACGAAAGAGTGCTTCATCTCTCCCGTTCCCTTTTCGCCGCTTCCTTGGCCTGCATCACTACCTCACAGAATGAGGCCGTGGAATCCGACGCACTTTCGCGCTGGACCACGTGCATAA
This sequence comes from Tyria jacobaeae, assembly GCA_947561695.1. Taxonomy (NCBI): domain Eukaryota; kingdom Metazoa; phylum Arthropoda; class Insecta; order Lepidoptera; family Erebidae; genus Tyria; species Tyria jacobaeae. The sequence goes on along the minus strand of OX387208.1, from coordinate 6,698,621 downwards.
CCATGATCTCCAGCGAGAGGCTACCGTCACGAGGTTGGCCCGCTCCTGCACCCACGCAGAATACTCCACCAACGTATGGAGTGCGGTATCCTCGCGGCAGCTCCCGCAATGCTGTCACACAGACGTTGACTCCCGGCCTATACGACACAGGTACTTTCCGAAGCAGCCGTGTCCGGTGAGTACCAGAGTCATCCGGTACGAGAGAGCGCCATATCGTCTCTCCAGCCAATCCTCCATGACGGGTCTTACCGCCGCAATAGTGACGTGCCCTGCGCTCGGTCGCTCAAGTCGTTCTTTCCACTGAGCCATGAGTACCTGTCGGAGCTGGGAACGTTGCACCTCGATTTCCCGAAATGCAGGTCCCAAGCCCTCCTCTTGCGCCTCCTTGCGCCTCTGATACAGTGTCGCAAGGCATTTCGCTTCCAGGTCCCATGGCGGAGTGCTAGTAGGCTCGCCTCCTTAAAGGAGACCGTGCGGTAACCTCTTATGACCCTGACAGCCATAACGCTTTGAGGGCGTCGTAATATTGCGACATTTTGGGCCGTCAGGATATCGCCCATATAGGGCCATGGACCGCACAATTCCAACGTAGAGTCCCCTACAGGAGGTTTCACGCCTCCCCAAGTTGGGAAGGAGCCGGGAAAGTGCGGCCACTACTCCCATGAGTTTGGGGGCCAGACTCCGGAAGTGAGTTTCGAAGTCCCATCGGCTGTCGAGCACGAGTCCCAGATATTTCATCGGGGACTCGATGCCAATGCGAACACCTCCCACAACAAGGCTGGATCCCTTAGGTACTCCCCTTCTGGGCCCGTGAAAACAAAAGGCCTCAGATTTGTGGAGAGCTACCTGTAGACCCAGTCGCCGAATTATTGTATCGACTTGAGCGACCCTGACCGTGGCCTTTATGGTCGCGACGTCAAGAGACATCGCCACCATCACCTCGCCCTGAAAACAGGTAGATCCCTACTTAAGCGGTCGTTTCTTGTAATGATAAAAATACGAAGATCGGCACATATGTTTAAATGTAATTGAGACACATAATTATTTGATTCGTTATTCCGATGAGTAACGAGATCTATGTAAATAATAATCGTCGATCTTTTTACCGATAAAAAAATGAAGAAAGTTTTCAAGTCGACCCATTTTTATAAATAACCATTGTCTACGCATAATTTTGTAGAATTTCAAAATAAAGTACATTAACATCCGATACAATTGTTATTAAGTCGACTAGTTTCAGTTTTACGATTAATGCCCGTACCTACTTCCATATTGAAGTTAATTATGCGCACAAAGGTTATTCGCAAAAGTTAAAAGCTAATACGTATTATTTGTCATGTACATAAAATTAGCCAATGACATAAATCAAATTTCTGCTATTATTTTTTTTCTTTTTTGAATGTGTATTGTTGGATCGAACTTTCTAAATGGTAAGCCGTCAGACACCCACGGTCACTCGACAGATTCTTGACAGGTTGAAATTTGTGGAGCTTAGTGACTCTTGTCATAAATAGACAATATTCCCAAACATAATTTAAGTTTTGATTTATATTAAGTATCATCTGATTCCTGTTCTCAAAACTTATTGTATTTCTGTTACGTTATGCTAATAAAATATGTATTATCCATAATAGTAGTGCTCCGTGAACCGCGCCCCTGCTGTTAATTTTAGTCGGTTGTAGCGTGTCGTCACTGGTTAACTATTTGATTTACTCCTCAAATACATGGTGTGAGTATCAAGTAAATAAAGTTCTATTTAGGGATCAGAAATATTTTATCGTTTCAGATAAAACTAAAAAAATACGTTATTATATGATATAAATGAAAAGCTCTATTGATAAACTACCAAAAGGAACCAAAACAATATTTTCGTGCGTGCTCAGTGTTGTCTTTGGCCGCAGTTTTAAAGCAAGTAGGGAAACACCTGTTACTAACTATTAGGTGTAAGATTAGCTACTAATTTCTACATAACAGAGCTTCGGAAGTAGGCTTGCTGCCTGTGCCAGCTTGCTGTACAAGTTTTAAGTACTTAGGTGTCAGAACTTCGTCAGATAACATCATGCGATAACAACATCATAAATTTGTGTACAGGTTATTTTAGTTAGTTAGTAACGTAGATAGTTGTTTTTCTAACATTAATTTTATATAGAAAGTGCACACCCATTAGTTATGCCTAAAAGAAAGTCAAATCTCTCTAAAAACGCGAGAAAGGCCAATTGGGTACCGGCAAAACATTTTTGATTATTCTTTTGATGGACAAAATACGTACAGAAAAAAGATTGCTATAGCAGTCACGTCATCCGGCACAGCAGCAACCTTACTTCCTGGACAGAAAACGGCGCATTCGATGTTTAAAATCCCACTAGATTTAGACCGTATGGAAAATCCAGTCTACTATATATTCAAAAATAGTCACAAAGCGAAAATACTACAAGATTGTGTATTTGTAGCATGGGACGAATGCACTATGGCGTATAAATCTTCTACAGAAGCGTGAACAGGACGATGCAGGATATAAGAAGTAATAATCTATTATTCTGAGGAGTAATATTTTTATTTGCAGGAGATTTTAGACAAATACTACCAGATAAAGGTACTCGAGCCGATGAAATTAACGCCTGTTTAAGTACTTTGGAGACATTGTATAAAACTCCATTTAAAAGAAAACATGAAAGCACATTCAGCCGACTCAGAATTTAGCAAAATTCTTCTTGATGTTGGAGAGGGAAAGTGTTCAGAATTGAATAGTACTCATGATATAGAACTACCATCCGGTCTTTGTCAGTTTGTAGTGGACACTGACATTTTAATACATAGTATTTATGATAATATTAACAATTTCAATATCAAAAGACTCGTGGTTGTGTGAAAGATCGATTTTAGCACCTATGAACGACCAGGTAACAGCGCATATAATCAGCGCATTTTAGATAAGCAGACCTAGTAAATCATAAATGTTTCCTTCCACCTTTCCATCAATACAGTTTTTTCATCAACTCTGACGAAGTGGTTCATTACCCAACACAATTTTTAAACAGTATAATTCTGCCTGGTCTTGCCCTACCAATTTAGAACTTAAGATTGGTGTGCCCATCATACTACTCCGTAATTTAAACCCACCGAAACTTTGTAATGGTACTAGGTTGCGAGGAGTGTCGTTGTAAAGAAACGTTATAGAAGGTCGTATAATATCCGGATGCGGAAAAGGTGAGACAGTGTTTATACCACGGATTCCTATAATACCTTCGAATTTTCCATTTGAATTCAAAAGGTTGCAATTCCCTTTCAATGTCAGTTTTGCTACGACAATTAACAGTCACAAGGGCAAACGTTCAGCAAAGCTGGTATAGATTTAACTAAGGGTTGTCGTCGTGGTGGTCCGCGCCCCGGCGCCTCCATCATGGTCAACTCGGTCCTTGTACCGGTTCGGGCCCACATTAAATATCTGAGCCTGATCTTCGACGGAAGGTGGCTCTTCGACGAGCACTTTCGGCAGCTGCTGCTGCACTGCTTGGCCTTATGCCCAACTTAGGTGTACACGGGGGTTGTCCGGTTAGTGGCACTGTACGGTGCGCCGGTGTGGGCGGAGGCTCTGAACGCCCAGAATAGGGCATGCCTGTGGCGCCCTCAGAGGATTATGGGGGTTAGAGTAATACGTGGTTACAGCACTGTGTCTACGGAGGCGGCGTGCGCGTTGGCCGGAACTCCCTCGTGGGACTTGGAGGCGGAAGTGCTCGCCGAAGTTGAACGGAACGCCGAACGGAACGGAAACGGTCGGCGAAAGGTTGAGTTCCGGACGCAAGTGGCGTGAGGCTGCTCGTCGAGCCACACACACCACGTGGATTACCGATCCGGTAGCGAGAGGATCTCTCTCTCTCGTCATATGCTCCATGGCCGGTAGTGACATTAATTATACCGCGGTCGCAACCTTCTGTGAAGAGAACATCTCGCAGAAGGTGGCGGCGGCATCCGCGTGTGTCTGGCGCCGCCTTATTGATAGGTTGGTGTACCCGAAGCTGGTACCAGCATAGTTCGGGCAGGAGCTAGGAGGGGTCCGGATGTCTTAATAAAGCTGTTCCCGGATTTCTCCTATTTTAAGCGCAGTATGGCACACCGTGTGGTTTTAGTCGGTTCGATTCCGACACACCGTTCCACCGAAAACCCCGGTGGAATGACGGCCCGAGAGGTTCCGAAAAGATTTAACTCAGGGTTGCTTTACCCATGGGCAATGCCTGTAGTGTTATTGTTTTATCCCAAGAAAATCTTTACACCAAATTTTGTATATAAAGAAATTTTTCAATAAAACTAATATTAAAAACTAAAAATAAACAGTAATAAAACTAAAAATGCATAAAGTAAATGGAAAAATATGTATAAAAATAAAACAACGATTCATAAGGTAGAAGAATTTTTTTTACGCGAAATACAAAATTAATAAGTTATCGTAAACTTGCGAACTGAACAATACTTTTTTGTTAATTACCATGCGGACGAAATCGCGGGTAACAGCTAGTCAGACTATAAAATATTCGTTTTTGATCTAGCATATAGGTTTTAACCGTTGTATAGTGTGGATTAAATCTGTTAAAAGTTATACAATCCTTTATTATTTCAAAGATCCTAACTCGATTCCTTCATACTAGTCTAGTGTAGTTAGGCCTCCGATAACCTCACTCACTCGGTGAAATACAACACAAGCTTTACTTAACAACCAGATTTCAATGAGGCCCTGGTATTACTCCGATCGAGCTGGTCCAGATGTTCTTAAGCATGGGTCTCCGAAGTATAAGCTACTGTTCTATCAAATAAAATTCACTTATAAAAGGAACTGTTTAATTCGAAAATTATACATAACACTTTGGGATAGGGTCTCTCATAGATTTGTTATTCACAGTGTCATCGTTATTTATCTAGGTACACAATATATTGACAAATTTTGTTAGGAATGGCTAAACACAAACTTGAATCACATGTTTCTTGTATTTTCACTTCTCGCTGACTCCTTGCAGCATATTAAAACCCATTTGTTAGGTGAATTCGTTTTAGTAGAATACTGCGTATGGTTCGAATATGATTTGATCGGTTTTTTTGATTTCAGCTCCCCTTACCCCAAAATGTCGGTGCTTAATTAAGTTACTTATTCAAATCAAAATGTAGGTAAATACTGTCCAGGTCTAATTTATGGTCTAATTACCGGTACATTGTCCAAAAAATCTAAATCCATTATAGTCTCTTTCTCCGTAGTAGTAGTTTCGTTCGGACAATCGTACATTCTGTTTAACTTTATTATATCTCTTTTTGATAAACCTTTCCTTTGGCCGATCATTACACCTTCCTATAGCATAAAAAATAAATTCTGTTATATAATATTTATTATAGTGTATTACTGTGTAAAACAACAGATCGTCATAAATAAAGGTAGACAAAGCGAGTGATAAAATTAATTTCGCAAATTTTTTGTTATTGTATCTAGGGACAAACAACTTATAACTTATCACCTGTTGGTAAGCAACAACCGCCTCCCAGGGCTACCTGAAAGTCAAGAATCCTACGTGCGCTGCGTAAGGTTATTAGGGAGGGGGGGGGGGGGGGGCTGGAAGAGAGAGGAGCTGCTCACTCACTCGGTGAAACACAACACAAGTATTATTTGAGCATTTGTTTGAGTAGGTCAATACGTGCCTGACTATGCCTCTCCCATCATTTTATTTCATTTTCCTGCGTGATTCGTTTAACTACCATCCAAGGGCTCATTTATATATACAAATCAATTAAAAATTCAGATGCAGGCATTCATATCATTCATTCATTCATTCCATTAAACCTTTCCTTTGGCAGATTATTACACCTTCCCATAGTAAAAAACAAAAAAATATCTCAAGAATTATTAATATAGTGTAGGGTCAACAGATCATCATGAAAACTTAAGTAGGTAAAGCGAGTGACAAAATTAGCTTTGTAATGTTCTTGTTTTGGTATCGGGGGACAAACAACTCATCACCTATTGATAAGTAACAACCGCCTTCCAGGGCGACCTCAAACTTAAGAGTCGCAAATGCGGTTATTAGGAGGGGGGGGGGGGAAGGAGAACCGCTGCTCACTCACTCGGTGAAAAACATACAAGCATTGTTTGGCAACCGGTTTTCAGTCGTTTTAGCAGGTCCTATTTCATTTACTATTTCTGGGTGATTCTTGTAACTACCATCCATGGGCTTCTTTGTCACTTTAAGTATATACAAATCAATCTAAAATTCATATTTTTTATTTAATTTTATCAATATTTCAAAAGTTAAACTTTGCTGGAATAAGAACGAGCGAATAAAACAGTCCGAAGAACAATTTCAGGTGCAGGCATTTATATCATTCTTATTAACTCTTAACTTTTAAACAAAGTTGTAACCTACCTTTTTTGGAACAATGGTATCAGCTCCATTTTTAGAGAATGCTTTCCTCGGGTAATGCATCACACTACCATAATCATACGGTACTCCAAAATCGGTTACAGAGTTATTGGTGTACTTAGCGAAATTGTTTGCGAAACCTGTAACAGTAATTACATTATGTTGATTACTTAATAGAACTATATTTGTAACTTATTAAGCTATAAATATAAATATCATGTGTCAGGGTATATATGGTCGCAACGCTCCAAAACGGTTCGACAGCTTGCTTTTAATGTTTTTTTTTTGTATATTTACCATTATCGCTAAATGCAATTTCTGTATCCCTATCCCAAGTATCCTTAGGATGAACAGAAAAATACAAAATACAAAAGAACACATGAGAAGCGATCCCCGAAGGGGAAACCATATGTGTATTAAACACTCACATTTTGTCAATTATAATTAGGTTCCACAAACGTAATAGGGGCAATCCTATTGCCATAACCGGGCTCTGTATGACTGTATATACACTGTCTGATAAATAACAGTCAAATCCCTTAGTAGTCTTTAACGACAGCCACGGGAAGAGATGGTGTGGCTTTGTTACTACACTGAGAACCACGCCGCAATCCACCAAGAACCGCGCACAAATTATGTAATAATTGTATTTAAAACAACAATCTAAAATGGGACTGTCTCTGCTGACAAACGCATTTAAAAATTACGTCATAAATTGGAAACTCGTCGATTTCTTAGAAGATTTAGAGAGTAGGTACACATACAAAAAAGCTAAATATGTGTCATAGGTTTAATGTTTCATCTTTAACATCTACCGCATTTTATTTGTTCATGACTTCGAGATGGACCGGTAGGAAATGGTCTCAGTACAAATATGTTATTGATGGTTATATAAATAACAATAAAAAAAACAAATTGCAATAAGTGTACGGCACTGTGTATTGCATTCCAAGTTAAAAAAAAGTGTTCGTATTTAGTGTAAAATAAAAACAAATACATTGAGGCGAGCTCTATGCCAATACATAATAAATACTTTAGTTTTAGAGAATTTGAAAAAATAAAAGTCGTTTTCTTTATTACAATTTGTTTTTCTTTAATGATTATATGAATTCATAAATAAATCACTTACCCCCTTGAATATTTTCATTATAAATTGTGACATAATCGTCCCTATCATAAGTGCTCTGCATATGGTAGAATCCGAGAGTATGTAGCATTTCATGAACTATTGTGCCATGACAGAAACAACCATTAGCTAGGTTAAGCACTTGTGTCTTTCTTCCTTTGCCTCCATTGTAGCCTACGCTAGAGTAGCAACCATTCCTTCGACCCTTAAAATGCAAGTTTCTTTTGGTTTATGTAAGGTAAAGCATTTTTATAACTGCTAAAATATACATTTATTAAATATTAGAATAAATATTATTTATTTATTTAGTAGTGTCTGAGATTTAAATAATATTTTCACGGCTCGATAGATGGCGTTTAGAAAGAGCTCTGAATATTGCTATGGTTTACTCACTACGTGAGCTTTATATACGCTGGTAACCCAAATTTGATTTCGTTGACACCAATATACACTGTTAATTCGTTGTATTGTAGCATTGTGTCAAGTACAATTAGAAGTTAGTATCAAAGTGTGTTATTGCAAATAGGCGCCACCAGCCCAATAGAAATCCAGTTCATACTGGGTGGTGTCACTTATTTGCAATATAGTCCTATCGAGTCGGCTGCAATAATGCGCTTTTTATGGTAGCTCTTCAGTAGTGATACGGTATCACCCAAATGATAGGTACTGGTTAGTGGGTCACTAGCCAGAACAATAGTCTCTACCATGGCACCAGACAGGTGTCAGGCTCAGGAGTAACTAGACGGCGCTAGGACTTGATTCAACATCACACATCATCGGGGGAAGTAGTGAGTAAATAGAAACAATCAACCTTGGATACAACGGGAAATGCTTGAGAAATGTACAACGTAATTATAAACGTCTGCAAGGGGGCACTGCAGTGAAAGGTTATAAATTTAGTGTTTAAAATTATGACCGGATTCATATCGTGAGCTAGTTTTAAAATTCTTGCTTTAGCTATTGTATTAGCTTAAGGAAAAAGTGGTTCAGACGAGAAATCTACTATTCTACGAGACTTTTTAATTATGTCACATTTCAGTTAAAAAACAAATGTTACATTTGTTACAAATAGCAATAGTCTTACGGATGTCATTGTAGACTTATGTTCAGATTAAAAACTACCTAAATTTAATTATCATTCATGGCTCGGTTATATTAAAAGAAAATTATACGTTTAATGACATGGAATCGAATGCAGGAAGACATTAAGACAAAATGCTTAAGGCAAAATGGTAACTTCAAATAGCCACCTAAATAGCGTCTTTCGATTTCATACTTAACGAGACCAGAGAATCTAAACAGACATAGGACATTGACAAAAGCTTAGGCATTTCCTATTAAGCAGTGGTTTGTACAAGCCACAGTGCAGTGTGGGGCAGTTTTATTAGCCAAGCTCAAGGTAAAGGTAGCTAAAGCTCTGAAAGTGGGGATAAAGTTTTACGCTTATTGACTAACTCAGAAGTGATGGTCGATTGGCTTAACAGTCCCCCAAATCGTTGGCAAACCTTCGTAGCCAACCACGTATCGGAAATCTTGAATTCGTTGTCACAATATCGGTATTATTATTATTATTAGACATTGCTCAATTGAACTATAATCGCAAACACCCAATCCTTAAACCAAAGATTCTTTTCTTAGGAAATTTTAATTACGAATGTATATCTAAAAACGATGCATGGGCGATCTCAAGCTGTGATAAATTACTTTAGATCAAACGGGTTTGTAGGAGTTAAACTGATTGTAGCATGTTATAGAGAATGCGAATTTGTGATAATTCTCAAATATCTCTTATGAATAAGTAAAGCTAATGTACAAACTATAAAAGATACCATAAAGACCACGGCGTATTCCTTGTCACTTTTCCTTTTGCGAAATTTAACACAACTTTTGCTCTCAATATCTTGCATAGCTTCCTCAATTTTTGTTAATTGTTCTTTACCTGTGACATACAAAATATAAATCAATAAATTACAAACCGAAAATCACCAAAAAAAAAATACATAAATACATAGAAACTAAACTCCTATAATAGAATAAAAAAAGATACTTCCCATTTGCTATTGATCACATCACATCTGTGACCGAGATTTGATAGATAAGGGACCAGTTTCTGCAAGGCGTGGTTGTTAAGCAAATGTAAGTATAAAATTAATGTTCTATCTATTATATATACATAGTGTGGAGGTGGTAAGAGGCTTAACGAAACAGATTACTTCTGGAATTTTTAAGCAAAAATCTGTCATGTCCACCGCTGGGTATAAGAGTAATAATATAATAAAAGATGAAAAGTTTCTTAGTATACATACAGAGGCTTTGGCAGATATGAAGATGCTAAAGTTGAGACTTGTTTTCGTCATAGTATATAGCGTTATTTCCTAATAATTTTATAATACAGAATAATATATTGTAAACCAAACAAATACAGAGAACCAGATATTATAACAGAAAAATAATGTAAAATGGCCTTATCGCTATGAAGCAATATCTTCCAGGCAACCAGCTTTTGTATAATATCGCCGGGACAATATAAGAAGTAATGTCTAAGTCTTATGTCAACAATGCCCCGCTGGAAACCCTTAATTTTGGATAAATTTCAAGTGTGATTTCATAATAGTATATTTTAAACTTGTATAGTTTCACTTTGTCATTCAATACAATATAATGCACTAGATTTTGGTCGGTAACGATACTTTTTTTAGATCATAGTAACTGATTACTCAACCTATTTTGGCTTCCCCTCCAACGTATATGTAAATCAAAAATCAAAATCGGACGAAGTTAAGACGTCAAAGCGTAATATAAAGGTCCATGTGAACCGACTTAGAAACAAACTCTTATTCGCAAGATTGTATCTTACGTAAGACTTTAAAAATTGTTATTAATAGATAATTTTTAATATGTAATTAAGAACTTACTGAAATTAACCTCCGAGGGAATAAAATACACAACAGTTTTATTTGGCCAGCGAAATTTACGATAGACTATTCCGTTTTTAGGCGCATTTTGTTCATTGTCATCGTGGGGAATTTGTGCTTCTTCAATAGCTTCATACTGCTCCTCCGTCAAAAGCATGTCACCCTCAAAGTAGTTACCATATTCGCCTATAAATATGATTTAGTTCATAAATGCGTTTAATTGAATTACGTAGTAATAATTACGAAATTCACTAGTTTTGCGTGTTGAGCTTAAAGAGTACCTGCTCATTAACACAAGATGGAACGAATTACACGATTTACTCATGTGTTTTAAATTCATATATTATTTACCAATGTCTTCACCAAATGCCTGCTCTGAAGTGGCTTCTGCATCAATTGAAATAAAAATTGTATTTAAAACTGCCAATATCACATAAACCTTCATAGTTGGATGGCCGTAAAAAGCACGACCGCGATATAAAACAATCAGCAACCACACTGAGTGTTCCAACTTCCACGAGGCTTTTTAAACAAATGTACCAACGGGTGGAAACTATATCTCAATCGATCAGCCAATTAGATAGTCAAATAATCTTTAAACACATAAATGAAATGCTTAACAAGTCCTTATTTCACAACTCAACTTATCAATTGTCGTTAAAAAAAAAAACCTTCTGTTTATCTTATCGTTCAGTCCTGAAGTCCTCAATACATGTCATTTATATTGTAATATCAATTGTTATATTCATGCAACTTAGGTGCATGCAACGGGAAGGAGGTGGTCTAGCAATGTGATGATCATTCTCCGACTAATACCATCACAACCAACTGCTTGGGATTTGATAGATAGGATAAATTTCTTGATCTCTCCTTCTGTAACAGGACCGAAGGGAAAATGGCATAAATTAGGGCGCGGCAGACTATTGATGTAATTTATAGTATTTTGTTCAGATAGACTGTCCAACGTAAGAGAGGTGGTGAAATGTTGATTTATGGAATCGAGACTTATAGATTGTGGAAAGTCTATATATCGCGATTTGCCGATACCTAGAGTTCCGAGGAACTTCCAGATATCGACAGGAGGGAAAGCGGAAATATTATCTAGAATATAGCGGCGTTTAGCATTCCGTATCATCTGGTTACACCGATATCTTGCAATCTTATACAGTTGCCAGTTGACTCCCCCCCGGTCCCTCTTATAGGTTTTGAAAGGGGCACTATACCTGGGGCATAATATTTGCTTACAATAGGTGGATCATCATAACGTTCAGGCAGTTTAACCGTTTTTCTTGTCACTTTGTAATGATGAAAAATCCCGAAATGTTTTAAATTGCTGAATCGATTTTGATCAATTATTACATAAAAGAATACTCTATTGATTTATTTTCAAACCAAATAACTGGTGCTATGGTTTATATTGGTTATGAAGAGATGGTGCCACAGGTAGAGATACAAACATACAAATTGGCATGTCAAATACAAACACAGATTCATGACTGCATTTTTGTAACACGAAAAAATACAATCAATAAGTAATACTAATTGAACGGTCCTTTTTTTTACGCGTGGAAACCCATACGGGCCGTCACCCCCCCGGGGCTTTCAGTGGGGTGGTGTCTCGGAATTGAACCGACTAAAACCACACAGTACAGTGGGTGTGCGACACTGCGCCTAAAATAGGTTTAGGCGCAGTGTCGCACACCGTCCTACGCCACGCCCACCTATAGGAGGAATCCGGGAACAACTTTGGTAGGACATCAGGATCCCTCCTAGAGAGGGCCCGACGCTGCGTTACCCAGGCTGGGCAATCCTTGTGATTGCGTGCGCTGAGCCGAATCCTTACTGCAGCTGCAGTGGTGGCAGGTGGGACTCAGTTCCCTCCTGGCAACCGAGTGCAGGTACTTGCCGAAGCAACCATGCCCGGAAAGCACCTGCGTCAGCCGGAAGGAAAGAGTCACGTGCTGCCTCCCCGCCCAATCGAAGATGACCGGCTGGAGCGCCTCCACGGCAGCAAAGCTAGCATGTGGAGCCTCCAGCCGAGACGAATAACGAGCCATCGGCTCGCGTTAATTTAAACATAGGAAGTGAAGCCAGTTTGGAAGACTAGATTTGGTAAATAATAATATTATATTTTTTTACAGTTAAAAATGTAAGTGTGTAGTTGGAGTTTAGGTTTAGTCATTATATATAGTTTAGTCCTTGAAGTGTAATCTAGATGTCATTTTGTTTTTCTATCAGTTTTAGGTAGGTTCACTAACTTCTCATTATTTTTTTCACTGCGTTACATATTACGCTGTCATTAGGTTTCATATTATCTGAATAATAATCTAATATTTTAAGAACTTAATATTCCTTGTGACAATGTTGAATTAATTATTGCGAATGCTTATCTCTCTTAGGCAGGTCATAGCCGATTAACAGGTACAGGCCCGAGAGGCATGCGTAGTGTTCCGTGCCCACTTCTTGAGGACTGCAACCAAAGAGTGACGGTTGCACCGTGTGACGGGATTCGTCTTGGGTGAGAAGTCGGGGGTAGCGGAGGAATGCAATTGCGATTCTCGCTCCCCTGACCATGGGCAAGTTGATCAACACCGAGGTTGTTTTTAGTGGGTAAGAGTCCGACAGACCTCCTACCCCCATGGGCGAAGGACATCCATGAGGATCTTCCACCCCATCAACAAAAAAAAAAAGCTCATAGCCGCTTAGTTAAAAAAAACAGCTGAGAGCCATTTAAGTATTCAATTCCACAATAATCAAATTCCAATTCTACAATAATGAGCACAATTCTAAATCAAGTATTTAAATGTCTTTGTCTAAAATCTGTAGACAAAAGTTTCTCATTAAATACTTTGGTGAACGCAAATATGACTCCTTTATAAAAAATGTTGCATCTCTATCATACGAGAAAGGCTAAGAGAAGAGCCATTAAAAATGTAAGTTGCTTATAGAAATAATATTTGAACAATCATCTGAGTAGTGAGTTTGCATAAAAACATTCCTGAGTGATATTCATATTTACCAAGTCAAACGGTTTTATAAACTAGGTCTAGACGATATCAGAAATTGCGACTTAAATGTCATACCTTACTTTTTGTACCTACTGTTCACACTTTACGGTTTTTTTGTGTCTAAGTAGTGTCTGCTTATAATTGTACAGACTTTGTGTAGAGCTGTCTATACCTACGCAAAATTCCAGTTAGTGGTGTTCGGCCAGCATGGATAAATATTAGGAAATTTAATATTCATTACAAAAAAAAGTAGTTCCAATAATAAAAAAAACAAGGGACGAGAATGAAATCGTCTATCACTCCAGGTGAACAATTATTTTTCTTTCTTTCCCCCTTCAAAACAAGATGGGGTCTACTCCGGCGGACGGTGAAATGCTGGTCGCGGAAGAATGTCGTGTTCCCGCAGAACTCGACAGCAGGTGCGAGGAAGGAACGCCGTGGCGGTTTTAGCCGGTCAAGTCCGGCACACCCCTCCACCGATAACCCTGGCAGAGGATAGTTCAAGAGGATTTCCCCACGTAAAAAAAAAGGTAAACAATTATTACTAAAATTGCGGCTTTTAGCATTAATCTATAAAGGTTTTTTTTATGCGATAGACGAGCGGACGGGTCAACTAATGGTAAGTGACTACCGCCACCCATGGACACCCGCAACTCAAGAGTCACAAGTGCATTGCCGGCCTTTTAGGTAGGAGTACGCTCTTTTCTTGAAGGTTTGAAGGTCGTTTCGGTCCGGAAATACTACAGGCGACAATTTGTTCCATAGGCTGGTTGTGCGAGGCAAAAAGCTTCTGAAGCTCACAGTGGTGGAGTGTCAATCGTCTAGGTGATGGGGTTGGATGTTTTTACCTGCCTTATGTGTAAGCCTACCATAATATCTCCAGTTAGCCTGATGGCAAGCAATAAATGAAGTCCAAGAGTGGCGGTCACCATCCTCATTGCATGTCTAGTTAATGTAGCATGGTGACCCACACTATGTGCGGCCTGGTGAGATGCTTTTTCACTCCCCGCTTAAAAGACCCGGGATCAAAGTGGGAATAAAACACGTGCGCTGGTAGTGAATTCCAGCCTTTCAACGATTGGCACAGGAAAGAAGAGCCAAACCGTTTCATTCGGAATCGCATATTTTTGACTCTCAAACGGTGACTGCACGTGTAGTCCTGTAGAGGAAGGAAGAAGGTGGGACTAATTGGAAGAGTACGTCAGAACACTCTCCGTGATGTAGGCGATAGAGAACTGCCATAGAGGCGACGTCTCTTCGCAACTGCAGAGGCTCAAGAGGCTGGGTGACCTCAGGACAGTCTATCATGCGGACTGCGCGTCGCTGCAACTGACCAAGAGCCTCAAGCAAATACTGCGCATAGCCTTCCCAAAGATGAGAGCAGTACTCCACGCAGGAGCGAACCTGGGTCTTGTATAAAAGACACAGATGCTCGGGCGAGAAGAACCGTCTTTAATACCTTGTTTAATACATCGAGCTTCCGCGAGGACGCCTTAGTGACGTTCTTAATGTAATCACGCGGATTGAGATCCTGACAAATGTCCATACCCAGGATACTAAGCCTATCTTGTAGTGGCAGTTGAGTGGAGACTTTTTGTTTGAAAACGCGCACGCTTGTGTTTTCTTGGCGCTGAACTCGACCAGATTCTCACAACCCCATTGAGTAATGCGACTCAAGACCCGCTCGTGCTCAGTGACAAGCTCCTGCTACAACACGTCACACAACGTCTGCTAGCTTGGCAGCAGGATGTCCAAAATATCGCAATTATAATCGCAGAAGATGCATTATCTACGAAGCGCTATTTGATAAAAAATACCCTTTTTGCAATTAACTGGGACCAAATCGTGTTTCCAACCACAGATTATGTAAAGCAAGAAGAGTTGTTTACAATGAATTTGGTATACTCGCATACCACTTCAGAATTTTACGCAAAGCAATAGATCGATAGGCGTTAAACCCGAAAAAAGTGAATAGTGTAACATGTGCATTGTATAATTTTATTAACCGACGAAAAAAACGGAGTAGGTTCTCAAGTCGACGTGTATATTTCTTTTTATGTATGACCATGCATAACTTTTTACAGAGTAGCCCGATTTTAATAATTATTTTTATATTGGATAGGGTATACCTCGACATTGGTCCCATGAATATTTGGTAAAATAAAAATTACTCTAAGGGTGGGAAAAAAACGGGTGATTTATTGTTAACTCACAGATTTTAATGCTGAGATGTGTATTAATAATAAATATAAAATATGTAAAACATAAATAAAACATTACATTATAATAGTTACATTACATTACAATTACTCTGCTTTTATAATCATTGGATAAAACATTCAAAAGCTCAGGTCTTATACAAAAAAGATAAGATTAACTGTATTCCCCTTGCTGAAACTCAACTACACTACTTGGACACAGCGGATACACACAGACGCTGATGAGACACTTATCATCATGTTACAACATTTTTTTTTTATTACAGAAACTTGCGTTCATACAGTTCAACAGTTACTTACGTGTGTACTTCGCGGATGCCTGACTAGTTTCCATCCCGACGGGAGATCTTTATTAAGAGCGTGGATTGATCTTCAGCGACGATGTCACCGCGACAGTAAAGAGTACATTTAGTACTCGGAGCGACAAAATTACTTGGATTTACGCAGATCAACATCACTGTTTATACTATTTTAACCGAATACAAGAAATGGTTACCTTTAAAATGGCTTTCATTTTCGATTGATCGGTATGTGTATACCGCATGTACCTGTCTACTCATAGGTATAATAAAGCGGAGGAGTTTATTATTAGTTTAAACGTATTAATGTTTGAAACTATCAGACTGAACACTTACTTTTATATAGAAAAATTACTGAGAAATAATATATAGGGAATATACCATAACTTTTTATTTGCATAATATGAGAGTTTAATACACTTCTGCCTACCCCTTAGGGAATACGGAAGTAAGCGTATGTATGTATCTATGTATATACCAGCACACTGCGGCCGTCTTGGTTTATGAATACAAGTGAAAATGCGGGGAAAGGTTATGTAATCGTAATTAAATGTTGAATCGAATATACGAAATCTCGAAAGAATCGGTATTTATTTGAGATTTTGAGAGATAAGTCGGTTTTTCGTTTATTGAGAAAATCTAATTAAAAGCTCAATGGCCACATCGCACAAACATACCTACCTGCTTTTTTAAGGTACAACCAGACCAAATGTTTACTTTTTTATGACATAGCGAGACAGACGAGCAGACGGTTCATCTGGTAGTAATTGACAAGCCTAAGTAACACGAAAGTACACACAATGTTACTTATTGTTTAATTTACAATAAAACGGCTCTTCAGACTTATTATATGTATATATGTATATACAGATGTTGCTTGAAGCATGCTGCCTTTGAAGCGCTAAGTGGAATAAGAAACAAATATGTATTTTCGATTATTTTGCTAAGTTCACCATATAAGTAAACTTTTATTGAAAGTTTAAAAAGCTTTTTTTTTATCAGACTTTAAATATACGAGCAAGCAGTAGCCTTCTTGCTGGTTGTGAATATCAATTTCCTGAAATTAAGAAATAGCGAATTATCCGGCCAGTAATCTCTCGAAATCTGGAATAAATACCTATTAATACGTTTACACAAACAATAAACTCTTCAGCTTTATAATACACACATATGTATATGTGGTATACACATACTGATAGCGATTCCTACAGGTACAACACTTTCTTGTAGTCGGTTCAAAATAGTATAAACAGTGAGGTTGAGCCACGTAAAATTCAAGTAATTTTCCCGCTCCGGGTACTATAATAGATGTCAGGCTCCACACTGTCGCGGTGACATCGTCACAGAAGATCAATCCACCCAATTGATAAAACCGTTTGTCTTAATAAATATGAATACTTCGGCTTACCTACAAGGTTTACTTGTCTATAGTTTAGGTAACATAAAGTTGATAGAAAAAGAAAATGACATCACACACATCAAGTGTCTAGGGATCAAGTACGTTTTAGGGTATCGTATAACTTTTTTAGGATCGTTATTGTTTATTTTTAGTGAATTTTACTATTTGAATAAAGAATTTCCTTTAAATTTTTATTAAAATAGAAAATCAACTGACAATCAAGATTTTTATAAAAGTGTGTAATAGCGTCTTATACAAAACCATTACAATTTCTGCATCGGAACTGAAAAACATTGCATCGATATGGAGCGATGATATCATTTGACACGAGGAGAGATGATGAGTGCCGTCGGAATATTGTAAGCTGGCTCACTCTTGGCACTAAACATAAAGTCATAAGCATTCTCTGGATACGCTATCGTATCACGGGCCGAGCGACATGGAGGACGATCTCGCATCACCACTCGCAGACAGGACACAATCGCACATCCTAAATACTGCTCGACGGAATCGTATCGTGACCACCACGATATTGGATACTAGGCTCCACAGCTCTTCAGGATTGCTGATTAGCTACCAAACCATCCGAAATCGTTTGTAAATGTGTTTCAACGTGTAATATGTCTACGTTCCCGAATGCAATCGTTGGGCCCGTTTTCAATGGGTTCGCGAACACAGAAATTGAGATTAAGAAGCCTGGCGATCGATTTTTTTTCTGACATATTATCAAAGGTATCATTAGCACTATTGCCTGTCTTAGTTTTTCGTTCCCTAAGTTTCCCTAATACCCTAATACGTACCCTAATACTAATACGTATATTCTTACGGGACTTTCGGTGCTCGAGTCAAACCTATCGCAATCGCACGATTCTTTTCATATTTTTAATCAACTTAAAAAAACTAACTCTATTTTCCGCGATTTTCTCGTTTTAGTGCACAATGAAGTAGGAGCCAATCATACTCGATTACTGAGATCGTATGTCATATGTTTACAATCAATTTCGTGGAAATCAATTATTTTTTCAATAATATACTAACTCTCTCAATACTTTTGGTGACATTCAAATGGGCACCTGGGGTTAAATATCGTATATCGGATATTTGTAATCAGTCACCGTTGTTTAAGGTTTGCAACAACAGGTCATTAGCAAGTTTCTAGTATTCCCTTACTGAAACGCTCTTTTTTTGTAATAATAAAAATAACTTGACACATCTCACACTCGGCCGTCTGATCCCAAACTAAACAGAGCTTATTCTATGGTAACCAAACAGCTGATAAACATACTTATATGATTCTAAATACTTACCATCAGGTGACCCGTCTGTTCGTCTGTCCCCCCTTTTCTTTTCGTGTTGAAGCCCCCACGGGAATCGAACCGACTAAAACCACACGGTCCGTATTCCGTCGCAACTTGGTCTATTGCAAGGGACATGGGTATACCTTATTAGGGATGCTCCCAGGAACCCTTCGTATGTCCCCCTATAGTATAAAAAAAATCCTATATATAAATTACACCCAGACACGTAACAAATGATCATGCTCATCACACAAATATTTGTTTTCTGTGGGAATTGAACACATGATCTCTGGCTCAGCACTAACGGCTCGACGTCCGACACCGTCGATAAAGACTAAAGACTGGCCTGTAGGTAGGCCAGTCTTTATCAATTATCTCAACTTTATAATTATTTTTGAACGCGTAATAACTATAATATAAGTATATTTCTACACAGAAAAAAAAATACAGGATCATCAAATATCAACAAAAAACGGATATTATACTTATAAATAAAAATGCCATGCTATTAGATAGGGATCGCTTCTTTTTTTTACAACGTATCGCCTAACATGATATTTGTGTCAGGAAATAACGCTTTCTGTACGATAGTGTACGAAATCGACTTGATTGTCGCCCTTGCATTTGACAAACTACCAAGAACTTTTCTCTTCAGAATAGTATCAATATTGAGGTAAAGGCACATATAATGAGCACGCTATAATAATTTAAAAAGTGATTAGTTTTAAAAAATATGTAGATATATGTATATATATATATATACATATGTATATATTATAAAATCATAAATCTAGATGAGTAGTACATGTATTGCCTCGTTGGTTCAGTAGTTTGAATGCGTGCATCTGATTTTCAGGTCTTGGGTTATAATAATAATAATCATAATCATTTATTTATTTGTTAAACATAGGCAAATACAGGTAAATATAGTTAATGAAGGTCTTAAATAAATCGATAGTCCACAGGGTCGGAGAAAATGTTGTTGGGCTTTTGTAGTTTCTTTGTTATTGCATTTTCTGAATAGTAGCATGGATTATTTGCCAGTGGATGGCGAAGAGCCCGCCCCCTATTACATTGCATATGCAATAGGGGGTGTATGTTATATGTGATCCTATGTTATGTTGTGTGGACTTTCTTATGACTTATAATAATATTATAATTGTATTCATGTGATTAATACTAATTGGTTTCTCCTTACTTGTAGACACTTAATTTGTGATATGAATACTTCAAGACTGTTGTTAACCTGTTGTTAAAAAAAGATTTCAACGGAAAAGGCAATATTATTTTGGAATGGCTGGAATGGGCTGGAACGACTTGGCTTATTTTTTACAAGTTCAAATCTGGCAAACACAGCAAAACTTGAAAAGTAGCCAGGACTTCCAGAATATTTGCTGTTTTATAAAGTAATAGAGAAGTTGGTACTTCACTGCGTCCGAAGCATTCTTTGAATTCAATTCTCCAATCCATAAGATTGATTTTGGGTAAACTGTTTGGCGTACGGGAAATGACCGATATCTACTAGTCTACTTTTCGTAGTTAGGCTTTAGTCATAATGTAATCAATATTTACCTAGGTACACAATATATTGATAAATTTTATTAGGAATGGCTAAATACAGACTTGAGTCACACATCTTGTATTCTCACTTCTCGCTGAGTTCTCGAAGCACATTAAGACCCATTTCTTAGAAATAGAATTCACTTCAGTAGTGTACTGGGTATTTTTCGAATATGATTTGATCAATTTCAGCTACACCATTGCTTACCCCAAAATTTCGGTACCTTATTAAGTTACTTATTTTAATCAAACTATAGATCAGGTATGGCGAACGAATGGCACGCGACAAAATATTTTAAGGAAGCCAGCATTGGCGCATCTATATATATATATACTTACTTACTACTTAGATTTGACGTAAATTGAAATTTCATACGCGATCTGCGCAATAAGTTACTAGCAGATAACGACATTAAGAGACAATATTTTGAACAATTAATTGAACATAAAACTTCAGGGTCTAAATAAAACCATCATTACTATGCTTTTGACTCTAAATTAAAAATTTATAGTAAATATATTATTATATATTGTTACGAAAACCTACAAGTGTTACCAAAACTTAGAGCTTAAAGCTTAGAGCTTAAATCACCAAGGATTAAGATATACATAAGACGCCAGATGGTGAAAGTCAATAAAGAATTCAAATTAGTGTTTCATTCGCGAATCGAAAAATGTTGCTGGAATGCTTTATCAATTCAGAGAATTGTAGGCAAAAATTATTACGTGTCCTGACTGTGACAGTAATCTTGAAGTTTGTAGCATTTCCTTTTCTTTTTGTTAGTTATTTCACTAATTACGTGAACCTGTAAAGGTTCGACATCCCTGCTATCGGTAATTTTTCGATACTTATCAATAATTTATGGTCTAATTATTGTCTAAGAAATCTAAATCCATTATAGTCTCTTTCTCCGTAGTAGTAGTTTCGTTCGGACAATCGTACATTCTGTTTAACTTTATTATATCTCTTTTTGATAAACCTTTCCTTTGGCCGATCATTACACCTTTCTGTAGTAAAAAACAAAAAAATATGTTAATCAATATTTATTAATATAGTGTAGGATCAACATATCGTCATGAATAATTAAGTAGGCAAAGCGAGTGACAAAATTAGCTTTTTAATGTTCTTGTTTTAGTATCGGGGACAAACAACTCATCACCTGTTGGTAAGTTACAACCGCTTCCCAGTGCGACCTCAAACTCAAGAGCCGCAAGAGCGCTTTCACCTTTTAAGGTTATTAGGGGAGGGGGGCAGAAGCGCTGCTCACTCACTCGGTGAAACACATACAACATTGCTTGGCAACCGGTTTTCAGTCGTTTGAGCAGGTCCTATTTTATTTACTATTTCTGGGTGATTCTTGTAACTACCAGCCAAGGGCTTCTTTGTCACTTTAAGTTTACAAAGTGACAAAGAAGCCCTTGGCTGGAATTTTAGATTGATTTGTATACAATTAAGTATACAAATCAATCTAACATTCATAATTTTTATTTCATTTTATCAATCTTTCAAAAGTTAAACTTTGCTGGAATAAGAACGAGGGAATAAAACAGTCCGAAGAACAATTTCAGGTGCAGGCATTTATATCATTCTTATTAACTCTAAACTTTTAAACAAAGTTGTAACCTACCTTTTTTGGAACAATGGTATCAGCTCCATTTTCTAGAAGAGAATGCTTTCCTCGGATAATGCATCACACTACCATAATCATACGGTACTTGGTATTTGTGGTCGCAATGTTCCGAAACGGTTTGACCGCTTTTAATGTTATTTTGTTTTATATTTGTCCTTATCGCTAAATCGCTAAATGCAATTTCTGCCATGTATCCTAAGGATGGACAGAAAAACACAAAATACAAAAGAACATATGGGAAGCTTAGGTATAGAAAAAAAGTATAGTGGGGATTAAAAAGTGAAATTTAAAACTAGTTTCTTCATACCTAAAAACACATATCATATTATTAAATAATAGAAATCAAGTTACTTTTGTAATATTAATACATAGATAGCCCCTCGAGGAATAGAAGATCCCCGAAGGGGAGGGCATAGGTGTACTAATCACACACATTTTGTCAATTATAATTTGGTCCTACTAACGTAATAGGGGGCAAGCCTATTGCCGTCAACCGAGCCCTGTATGACTGTATATATACTGTCTGATAGATAACAGTCTGATCCCTTAGTCGCCTTTTACGACGGCCACGGGAAGAGATTGTGTGGCGTCATTGTTACTACACTGAGAATCACGCCGCAATCCACCAAGAACCGCACAAAAATCATGATGTAATTATTAAGCATAAATACTTGGACATATTTATGTAAATAGGCACTATGGATTTATAACATCTGGTAAACGTAGCAACGGGGCAAAATAAAAGGGAGATGTAATATTATGATATGTTGCAAACAACCTTAAACGGCACTTTCTTTTGCTGACGAAGGTGCACATAATAATCACGTCAAAAATTGGAAACTCGTTGATTTCTTAGAAGTCTCAGAGAGTAGACAAACAAAAAAGCTTAAAATGTGCCATAGGTATTTTATTTATCTTTCATCTTTAACATCTACCGCATTGTATTTGTTCATGACTGAGTTGGACGATGATGATGATGATGTTATGATGGTTATATAAATAAAAACAAAAAAGAAAAATAAATGTAATATGTGTACGGCGCTGTGTAAGATATTCCACCAACCACACCACCAAATGCAACCTTTGTGTCAAATACAGGTACCAGTTAGTATCAAAGTGTATTATTGGGAATAAGCGCCACCAGCCCAACTGAAATCCAGTTCATATTGAAGGTATCGCAGACGATCGCAGACAGGAGAAACTACAAGCAAGTAAATACAAACAATCCACCTTAGACATAGCGGGATGTGCTCGCACAATCTACAACGCGGTTAAAAACATCTCGTAAAGGGCGCTGCAGTGGAAGGTATAAATTTTGAGTTGTAAAATTGTAGACGGATTCAAATCGTGAGCTACTTTGAAAATTTTAGCTTTAGGCAAGAGTTGTTTGTTTATAAAAACATTTAGATAAAAGTTATAATATATGAGACTTTTTAATGATGTCACATTTCAATTATAAAACAAATGTAACATTTGTTATAAATAGTAATAATCTTACGGATGTTATTGTAGAATAATAGTAAGATTGAATATTACCTGCATTCAATTAGCGATCAATGCTCGATTATATTATAAGAAAAGTATTACGTTTATTGACAGGGAATCGTTTGAGGGTTTGCAGGAAGACATTAAAAACTGCTTAAGACAAAGGGTAACTTCAAAAAGTCTACTTTTTTTAAGTATGAAATAGATAGATAGTCTCTCTATCTATCTGTTTCATACTTAGAAACGAGACTAGAGAATCTCAAGAACCAGAAGACAAGGTCAAAAACTAAGGTAGCGCCTATTAAGCAGGTGTTAATACCGAGATTAGAGCTGTAATAGGCAGTCTTATTAGAGAGGTTCAAGGTTGAGGTTTGAGGTGGCTCCATTTAACTATAATGGCAAACACCTAATTGCCTATCTTAAAACGATGCATGGGGGACCTCAATCTATAATCGCTTACTCGAGATTAATGTACTGGTTTGTAGAAGTTAAAATACTCGTGGCATGTTACAAAGAATGTGTAATTTGTGATAACTCTCAAATATTCGCCTTACTGCTCATAACATAGCTTTCACATTAATAAATAATAAGCCGATGTATAAATATGAAAAATACCAGAAAGGCCACGGTGTATTCTTCGTCGCTTTCCCTCTTGCGAAATTTAGCACAACTTTTGCTCTCAATATCCTGCATAGCTTCCTCAATTTTTATTACTGGTACTTTATCTGTTACATACAAAATATAAATCAATACATTTCAAACCGAAAAGCACAAAAAAAACAACACATGAACACACAGCAACTAAACTTCCTATAATAAAATACAGAAAGATACTTCCCATTTGCTAGTGATAACATCACATTTGTGACCGAAATTTGATATACGAGTATAAGGGACCAGTTTTTGCAAAGAATTAAAATTCTACCTATTATATATACATAATAGAGGTGGTAGGGACCTAGAAGAAACAGATTAGATATGAAGCACCAATGTCTCTAAACTTGGTACTTATTTTCGTTAAAGTATAAAGCGTTAATTCCTAACAATTTAATAATACCTAATAATATATTATTTATTGTACACTAAACCAATACAGAGAAACAGATATTATATCAGAAAAATATTACAATGCCTTATTATTATGAAGCAATATCTTCGAAGCAGCCTTAAAAAGTAAACTGTAGCGTCATTTTTAGCTTTTTTGTAATATCCCCGGGACAGAATCAGAAGTAATGTCTAACTCTTATGTCGACAATGTCCCGGCTAGGAACCGGTAATGTGAGATAAATTTTAAGTGTATTTCGTAATACTCGTAGTTCATATTTAAAACTTGTATAGTTTCACTTTGCCATTCAATACCATCTATATTATGCAATATATTTTTCTCAGTAACAATATTAATTTTTTTTAAGTGAAAGGTAACTCAACCCCTCTTTGCCCCCCCACGTATATGTAAAGAATGATATATATAAATGATAAAATGTGAACCGACATAGAAACAAACTCATAATCGTACGTAAGACCTTAAATAGTGCTATTAATAGATTTATTTTTAAACATTATTAAGAACTTACCGAAATGACCCTCCATCTGGATATAATACACAACAGTTTTATTTGGCCAGCGAGCAGAACGATAGGCTATTCCACTTTTAGGCACATTCTGTTCATTGTGGTCGTGGGGCATTTTTGGTTCTTCAATAGCTTTATACTGCGCATCCGTCAAAATCATGTCACCTTCAAAGTAGTTAAAATATTCGCCTATAAATATGATTCAGTTAATAAATATATATTACGTCCCAAAAAGAACTCAAGTCGAGTTATATAATTCTAATACTTCAGAATTAGGCGAAGTGAAAATGTTCTCAGGCAAATCTGTATTCCATTACAATGACTAAGGAAGACAAACGAGCAGACTCTTTCCTACGTGATTTCTAAAAGTATTCCTAGCATATTCCATACATTGAATTGTGTATATTTACATATTAGAAATTGAATCACTTAAAATGATAATCATCTCAATATTGACAAAAAAATTATGGGTATTAGTATTTGTCGGTTATGTATGTGCGCGAGTGTTTTAAATATAAAAGTTTTGTAGGCTCTATTTGTTTCAATGCAGACAGTTCCTGTATTGGGGATAGATTGCTATATAAGTGCAATAATTCAGGGATGAGATATCATTAGTAACAAATCTGTTCTTTAAAAGGTTTCACAGAATTTAGTTTATTATAGCAGGTTCTAAAAGTGTCTCTTCCTATCCATTGTTTTGTAAAAGTATAGAGGGTGGCCCACAAGGTATTCCGTGTTAGAAGTTCTTAGTTCGTGTTAGTTGTAGTGGTAGAGCCATGCTTGCTTAAGCACGAATGGGCCGGCTCGACCGGTGCGATACCACGGCCAGATATCATCTCCAGCGGACACATCCTACCTCTGCTACCCTGGGTACGGACTGGAACACTCCTTTGTTCCTAAGGCTGGTGTATGCGTGTACGTTAGAGATGATATCACTTCTCGCCGCCTCGGCAATCTTGTAGGTAGGGACCTCTCCATCTTATGGCTACGTGTAGACTGCGACGACCATCCCCGCATCTACCTATGCCTCTACAGGTCCCATAGCGGTGATGCCGAAACGGACCGACTCATCGACCACGTCCAAATGGCTACAGACTCAGTGCTCCAGCAGGTCCCATCCGCAGAGATCGTGATTCTTGGCGACTTTAACGCCCATCACGCCGAATGGCTTGGTTTGCGCAAAACCGATCATGCGGGAAGATCTGTTCACGATTTCGCCTTGGCATATGGCTTGACGCAGCTGGTAGCAACGCCTACGCGAATCCCAGATGCAGAAAGCCACGTGCCTTCACTGTTGGATCTTCTGCTGACCTCACATCCTGACGGCTACAAAGTATCCGTTGAGGCCCCTCTTGGCTCTTCGGACCATTGCCTGATTAGGAGTATGGTGCCACTCGTTCACTCGCTGCGGGCGCGAGTTACAGGCAGTCGCCGCGTATGGCACTATAGGTCAGCAGACTGGGATGGAATGAGAACATTCTTTGCATCCTACCCATGGAGGCAGGTTTGCTTCTCGCCGGATGATCCCAATGTCGTTGCTGACTCTGTCGCGGATGTTGTGCTTCAGGATATGGAACTTTTCATTCCATTCTCCCTGATTCCCACAGGTGGCAAGTCCCAGCCTTGGTTTGGTCGAACCTGCAAAGCAGCGTCCCGCCGAAAGCAGGAATGTTACCAAGCATGGGCTAATGCAGCGACAGCACGGGATGTAAAGACCAGCACATTAAAGAAGCAATTTAACTTTGCCTCCAGGTCCCTCAAAAGAGTAATTGCTGGGGCGAAGTCGGCTCACATCGGCAGAATTGGCGAGAGACTAGTTAGTCTCCCTTCCGGAACTCGTGCATTCTGGTCTCTTGCCAAAGCTGTCCAGGGGAACTTTTGTAAGCCATCCCTTCCACCTCTGCGCATAGGAGATAATTCGTTGGCCCACGACGCTAAAGAAAAAGCCGATCTTCTGGGCAAACTCTTTGCGTCCAACTCGACCCTGGACGACGGGGGAAACGCACCGCCGACCATACGGCAGTGCGTAAAGCGCTTCTTGCCCTCGACGTTCATAAATCGAGTGGGCCCGATAGAATCTCTCCTATCGTGCTGAAGACGTGTGCTCCAGAGTTAGCACCGGTTTTAACGCGCCTTTATCGGCTTTCCTACTCTCTTGGCGTAGTCCCGAACTCATGGAAGACAGCTCTAGTGCACCCAATCCCTAAAAAAGGAGATCGCTCGGATCTGTCCAACTACAGACCCATAGCCATAGCCTCCTTGTTCTCCAAGATAATGGAATCCATTGTTAACTGCCAGCTCCTCCGGTACTTAGAAGAACACCAGCTCCTCAATGATCGACAATACGGCTTCCGCCAGGGTCGTTCAGCTGGTGATCTTCTCGTATACTTGACTCACCGGTGGGCACAGGCGATCGAGACCAAGGGGGAAGCGTTGGCCGTTAGTTTGGACGTGGCGAAGGCCTTCGATCGGGTCTGGCACAAAGCGCTCCTTGCGAAGTTTCCTTCCTATGGGCTTCCCGAGAAACTGTGCAATTGGCTCACCAGTTTTCTTACAGACAGAAGCATCAAGGTCGTTGTTGACGGTGCATGCTCCGACTCGAAGTCTGTTAATTCTGGTGTCCCACAAGGCTGTGTGCTATCACCCACGCTGTTTCTTCTGCATATCAACGACATGCTGCAGATTAGCAGCATCCATTGCTATGCAGACGATAGCACGAGTGATGCCCTTTACACCGGCCGCGCTAACATTTCTCGGGTAAACGTCATCGAAAGCCGATCCAAACTTGTGTCTGAAATCGAAACTTCTTTATCAAAAGTTTCAGATTGGGGTCGACTTAACCTAGTCCAATTTAACCCCACGAAGACACAGGTTTGCGCGTTCACCGCTAAAAAGATGCCATTGGTCGTATCACCTCAATTTGAGAGCACTTCCCTAACTGCATCAGCCAGTATCGGAATCCTTGGCGTCGATATATCAAGCGAAGTCCAGTTTCGCGGTCACTTAGAGAGTAAGGCCATATTAGCCTCGAAGAAGCTTGGTGTGCTAAACAGATCGAGACAGTATTTTACTCCGGCCCACCGCCTGCAACTTTATAAGGCGCAGGTTCGGCCGCACATGGAATACTGTTCTCATCTCTATGCAGGTGCACCCCAGTACCAACTTCTGCCTCTTGACCGCATTCAACGGAGAGCGACTCGCATCATCGACTGCCAAGATATTTCTGATCGACTTGACACCTTGGCGTTGCGTAGAGATGTAGCTTCACTCTGCATCCTCTATCGCTTGTATCATGGGGAGTGTTCAGAGGAATTGTTCGGACTTATACCGGCTGCTGGTTTCCGCCATCGTCCTACGCGACAAAATATCCATCCCCATCACCTGGACGATTGGCACTCCACCACTGTGCGCTTCTCGAGAAGCTTTTTGCCTCGCACAACCAGCTTATGGAACAAATTGTCGCCTGCCTGCGTATTTCCGAACCGATACGACCTTCAAACCTTCAAGAAGAGAGCGTACCTCTACCTAAAAGGCCGGCAACGCACTTGTGACTCTTGAGTTGCAGGTGTCCATGGGCGGCGGTAGTCACTTACCATCAGGTGACCCGTCTGCTCGTTTGCCCCCTATCGCATAAAAAAAAAAACGTCAAAAAACTGGAGCTCCGTTTCTATTCACTAGTTTTGCGTGTTTAGCTTAACACAAGATGGAACGAAAAGCCGATTCCCCAAAAGTAACCAAAACTTTTTCAAAGGAGTATTGCGAAATTGGGCTTAGAAACGGCCACAAAGTTTATGATACTTAAAAAAATATATGGACTATTTCCAATTTATTTATTTTATTTATTTACTGCTTTATGCACGAAATGTACATAGGTGGACTTAATGCCATAGGCATTTTCTGCCAGTCTACCTTAGGATGGTGTGAAATAAGTGAGGTAGGTGCACTGAGAAGCATGAAAATAGATATGTTGTTTACGTCTTTGTAATCTACTTACTACTTACTCTTTATATCTTTGCAAACATATTTTAATTTAAGTCTTGTAAAGATTTTGATCAACTCTGTACTTCGAAATGGTATTTATTGCCAGACCTAAGAGCTGTACGGTAATTAGTCGGTACTTTATAAATGATTCAACACAGCAAATTATTTCAAATATAGTGATGATAATAAAGGTTATTTTAAGATTTTTTTTTTTAATTATTTGTTACAGTACATTTGTGGCCGCTGCAGGTCGTTGCGTCTCGTATAATATATATATATACAACAAGTTCGGTTATATCGCGCTTTGATAGACAGGTCGTTAATCAAACGCTCCGTCATTAAAAAATCTTTTCACCAGTTTGGAGTTGAGTGACTGTGTTGTGGTAGTGAAATATCATTGGAGACGTGCAAGGACTATAAGTAAGTGATAAGAATATACATGAATATTCTGAATAAGTAAAATAAACAGTATTGGTGCCGTGATTTTACAACATTTTTTTCTCTGGCGGTGTTTAAGAGGTGAACGCGTAAGCGCCGTCGAATACCGCGTACATACGACCTTTTGGACTCGAGTTTATCGCAGTGCAGGCATTTTTTGCTGTGCTTCTGCTGTATATTTTAATACAAAAATTGTGCAACGCAATATACGTGGGCTTTTAGTAGTGTGCTCTTTAAATAAGAAAAAATATTTCGAAGCGTCGAATCCCATCCTGTTCTCGGACCGAGTGCAAGCGCCACTAGTTATTTACTTGCCATTCAGTTGGGTAGCGATTCTCAAACCCTCCGGTTTATTAATTGCGTTGCACGCAATTGTTTCACAATGGTTAAGTGTGTTCGCTGTGGTGATGAAGTGAGAGATGCCATCAAGTGCAGTGCCTGCCACGGTTACTATGACTATCTGTGCTCAGGCATTACCGAAACGGGGTATAGGAAGCTTGGAGCCGATAGGCAGGCGACTTGGAGATGTCCTTCATGCAAGGCGAGTGGCTCCTGTTCCGGAAGCTCACCAAGTGTAAAATCCAAGCAACACAGCAGCCCGAGAGTGGCACCTCCTCCTAACTTGGAGGAAGTACTGAAACAGCTGGCCAGTATACAACTCTCTATGGCAAATTTAGCTGCAAAAATGGAAGGCATAGAAGGCATCAGGAATGACCTATGAGAACTTAAGAACTCTATGGGTGACTTTTCTTCAAAAATTGACAATCTTGAGCAAAGAGTCCAGAGAATTGAAACATCTCAAGTGGAATTCCAGGAACTAAAAGATCGTGTCAATCTCTTGGAGAGCGATCTCAATGAGAAGAACCAATTCCTGCGTCTCAACAATGTCGAAGTGAAAGGAGTTTCTTTGAAGGACCGTGAAAATTAATTTGATATAATTAGCAAGATTGGCAACAAGATTCAGTATTGCGTTACTAAGAGGGACATCAACTTCATTACCAGGATTCCTACCCGTGAAGATCAGACGAAGCCGATCATTGTTTCTTTTCTGAGTCGCTATATGAAAGAAGACTTTATTGCTGCGGCTAAAGCATATAAGAAGCTTTGTCCCGCTGATCTTAATATGCAAGGAAGCAACCCCATCTACGTCAAGGACCACCTTACAGTGAGGAACAAAATACTTCTAAAAAATGCAAAAAGTTTAAAGAAAGAAAATAACTTTCAGTACGTGTGGGTAAAAAATGCAAAAATTTTTGCGCAAAAGGACTCCCAATCAAAAGTAATTTTTATAAAAAACGAGGAAGATTTGCTCAAGATGCGTAAATTGTAGTAATCGCTATCTGTTTTCTTTTTTTATTCACTTATACTTATGCTGTTTATTATTTAGATTTCAGAAGCACTGTTTTGCTAGCCACCTTTTGTTTGCAACCATGTGGCGCCTTTGTATTGTTCGAGTGGATTTTTTGTGTATCGCTCCCTCTTTTACTTGTGTCTATTGAGTGCTTACCTGTGATCATATCTGCGCGGTGCGTTTTACTAAGTTACCTTATTACCTCTTATTATTGCCTTGCACCTGACTCTTCCTGTGTTGTCTTTGTGGGATGTGAGGATTGGCTTCT
This sequence comes from Tyria jacobaeae, assembly GCA_947561695.1. Classification (NCBI taxonomy): domain Eukaryota; kingdom Metazoa; phylum Arthropoda; class Insecta; order Lepidoptera; family Erebidae; genus Tyria; species Tyria jacobaeae. The sequence continues at coordinate 6,667,674 of OX387208.1, read as the reverse complement.
GCTATGGTTGGTATTAGTTAAACTGATTTTTAATGGCTAATCTTAGTATATATTACCAAAATTGCCGTGGATTAAGGACGAAGACAGTCAACTTTAAGCGTAATATAGGAATGACTGACTATGATATTATTTTACTGACTGAGACTCGGTTACTGGATAGTATCTACGACAGCGAACTCTTTGACGATCGCTATATTGTGTAGCGTGTGATCGTAGTTCTGATCGCAGAACTACGATCTGACGGGGCAGAAAAAGGGTGGCGGTGTTTCGATTGCAGTACGGAGGCAACTAATGTCAACAGTTAACTATGACTGGCACTCTAGTTCTGAGGATATGTGGGTTTCACTTAAATTACGCAATTCCTCTGCTCGTACCGCCTTAATACTACATATTTCTGTCCTTTATCTATGTAATCAAAATTTAGGCAATTCGTTTGATATACAATTAAAAAAATTTTTAAACAACTTGACTAACATAATAGACAAACACCCATGTGACAAGTTTTTAATAGTAGGTGATTTTAACATGAGTGACATCCAGTGGTTAAATTCTAATTCAAGCCTTCAGCCGACAAGTGTCACCGAGAGTAGTAGAATAGATTTTATTAATATTTTAAGCGAGTGCAATTTAAGTCAATTTAATTATCACAAAAATAACTTGGGCAGTATCTTGGACCTCGTCCTATGCAATGATTTCGTCTCTGTATCAGCCTGTTTCGATCCGTTATCTTTACCAGTTGATCTGTTACACCCATGCCTAACTATACGACCCTTGTTTATCGAATTACACGCTCTTAAGGTGAACAAGCGGACTGTTTTTTCTTACTTTCGTGGAAATTATGATGAAATCTGTAAGCATCTAAGTAAGGTCGACTGGGAGGCAATGCTTAAGATTGGCAGCATTGAGGAGGCTGTAGAATGCTTCTATACGACGATATTTAGGCTAAGGGACAATTTCATTCCAAAACGTCTCGTTACATCTTTGAAATACCCTCCTTGGTACAATTCCTCACTTATAAAAATTATTAAAAAGAAATTTAAGTATCACTCAAAATTTTATGTTTACGGTAATAATGAAAATATGATGAAAACACATTTAAATTGCTTCGTGATAGAGAAAAAGAAATAGAAGAAAATTGCTATAGTAGTTATATACATAAAATCGAAAATATCATTTCCACTAACCCTAAAATGTTTTGGTCCTTCTTAAAAGATAAACGGTCTAATTCCTCGTATCCAGCTTCTATGACTATCAGGGCCAAATCAATGACACAGGTCCCGAGATCTATGAGTCATTTTCTTCATATTTTGGTTCAACATTTTTACACTCTGGGGGGGGGGGGGAGCTGTTCCCACCATTAATCAATTTGACTCGAAATTATCCTGTCAGATTTCCTCTATTGATGTATCAAAAATGAAGTATCTAAATTATCAAAACAGCTTGACCGAAATAAGGGCGCTGACCCGGACACTATACCGGCTGATTATCTCATTAATTGCGCTGAGGAGTTGGCGGTGCCGGTACCTTTAATTTTTCAGCGTTCACTTAAAGAAGGTATTTATTTATTTATTTATTTATTTAAGGTTAGCCAACAATTGTTTACACATTACATTTACTATTTATCAACTAAACAACATTTGCTGGTGTAACAATTATTTATAGGCTAACACCGCATGCACAAAAAATGGTACAAATTAAAAATAATAATAAATAATATAATATTTGTCCCCAACATATGGAAGTCTGCATTCATAACACCCATCCATAAAAAAGGTCCTAGGAATGCAGTAGAAAACTACAGACCTGTTTCAAAGCTTTGTTTGATTGCTAAGATTTTCGTAAAAAATATATTTAACCAACTGTATACATGCATCAAATCTGTTTTTATCCCGCAGCAGCACGGTTTTCTTAGGGGTAGATCAACGGTATCCAATCTTCTTGTTTTCAATGAGTTTCTCACCTTCAATATGGAGAATAACAACCAAGTGGACACAATTTACACTGATTTCAGCAAGGCGTTCGATCGAATTGACCATGATATACTTCTATCCAAATTACTTAAGCTTGGCATACGCGGAGATTTGTACCGCTGGTTTTGTTCTTACGTCCGAAATAGATCCCAGGCAGTTGTTCTTAATAGATATACATCTTCCTGGATTAAAGTTCCATCTGGGGTTCCTCAGGGATCATTGCTGGGACCTCTTTTATTTATAATTTTTATTAATGATATTGGTTCCTGCTTTTTACATTCCAACTTTCTTTTATTTGCGGAAGATGTAAAAATATTCAAAGTTGTTAATAATGGACCAGACGCCTTGATGCTGCAGGATGATTAGAATCGATTGGGGGAGTACTGTCTGCGTAATAAACTTGATCTTAATACTTCAAAATGCTTTTCTATGCATTTCACCAGTAAGCGTACTATTTTCGATTATACTTACCACCTTAAAAGCCAACCCCTAAAATGTGTTGCGTCCTAGATGCAACACATTTTAGGGGTTGGCTTCAATCTAAATTTTATCCTTGACGTCAAGCGTCAATTTTATCCTTGACGTCAAGCCTTTGTTTGATCAACACGTTTTTGCAATTGTCGAAAACGCTTATAAAGCACTGGGATTTGTGATTAGAGTACTAGAGAACCATAAAAATACTGTACTGTGCGTATGTTCGTAGTCACCTAGAATACGCGTCTCGGGTATGGAACCCATGTTATAGTGTCTACACGGATTGTATTGAAAAAATTCAAAGGAAATTTACCCGCTTCTTAACGTTTAAATTTAAATTACCATTTCTAGACTACACGGAGCGTTGTAAAAAAATTCATTTATTGCCGCTGCATCTTAGATGGGATATTTCCGATGTTAGCTTTTTAATGAGGATCGCGCAGGGTATTGTTGACAGTCCGGATCTCCTCGGCAAGATTACTCTTACAACTCTAGGCTAAGGAAACCGACACTTCTTCACATCCCACACAGCCAACAAGCCAACATCAATATGGAAAAAATTGTTTCTTTCCGCGCTGTTGCCATAGATTTAATAACCTTAATTTGGACAACCGCTTTGACTTATTCGCAGGTAGTATAAGGGCAACTAAGAGTGCACTCACTAGAGATTTCATGAACAGTTGAACGATTTCAAACTGGGCATATTTATCTATATGTTGTATACTTTAGACGAGTAGTTTAAGCATTTTGATTTTAAATGTGGAAGTTTGTAAAAGCCGTAGGCTTCCCAAATAAATAAAATAAAATAAAATAAAATAAAATAAAATAAAATAAAATAAAATAAAATAAAATAAAATAAAATAAAATAAAATAAAATAAAATAAAATAAAATAAAATAAAATAAAATAAAATAAAATAAAATAAAATAAAATAAAATAAAATAAAATAAAATAAAATAAAATAAAATAAAATAAAATAAAATAAAATAAAATAAAATAAAATAAAATAAAATAAAATAAAATAAAATAAAATAAAATAAAATAAAATAAAATAAAATAAAATAAAATAAAATAAAATAAAATAAAATAAAATAAAATAAAATAAAATAAAATAAAATAAAATAAAATAAAATAAAATAAAATAAAATAAAATAAAATAAAATAAAATAAAATAAAATAAAATAAAATAAAATAAAATAAAATAAAATAAAATAAAATAAAATAAAATAAAATAAAATAAAATAATAAATAAAATAAAATAAAATAAAATAAAATAAAATAAAATAAAATAAAATAAAATAAAATAAAATAAAATAAATAAAATAAATAAAATAAATAAAATAAATAAAATAAATAAAATAAATAAAATAAAATAAAATAAAATAAAATAAAATAAAATAAAATAAATAAAATAAATAAAATAAAATAAAATAAAATAAAATAAACTAAAATAAAATAAAATAAAATAAAATAAAATAAAATAAAATAAAATAAAATAAAATAAAATAAAATAAAATAAATAAAATAAATAAAATAAAATAAAATAAAATAAAATAAATAAAATAAATAAAATAAATAAAATAAATAAAATAAATAAAATAAATAAAATAAATAAAATAAATAAAATAAATAAAATAAATAAAATAAATAAAATAAATAAAATAAATAAAATAAATAAATAAAATAAATAAAATAAATAAAATAAATAAAATAAAATAAAATAAAATAAAATAAAATAAAATAAAATAAAATAAAATAAAATAAAATAAAATAAAAATAAAAACAATATATGTATATATATATATGTTATAGTTCACAACAAAATTGCTTGTGAGATAAAGAATCAACTGTTTATAACAGAAATAAAAAAGTAATTATAAATTCAAACCGAAGACTACAATAGTATATACGATATAGACATTTCATATGCTCTACATTTTTTATTAACAACACAAAACTGCACCTGGTGGTCCGATATGCAAAATCAATATAATATGCGTAGTTATAGATACAGATATCATATATATTATATATTACATATTAAAATACTGTGTATAGTTTGTTTATTATGTTGCTGGTTTTAGCTTGAAGATTTTAAACTTTGCTGTATAGTGTATGTTTGTAACTAATATCCGTTTTTTTTCCATTTAACTAACGGAAAATTATACTTATTAAAAGTAATATTTTTACATTTAGAACTCAAATTTGGCTTATATTTCAATAAATATGAAGCTTTTATTGTACAAACGGTAAACGAACTTCTTTTGACATTCTTGTTCTTTCAGTGTCGTGCAGTGCCTTGTTGCTACCGAACGACACACTTGCTATGTCTTGATAAATGATAAATCCTTGTTGATTTAATATATATATATAGATTGATACACAAGTTACCTCACAAATGACTTCTTGTTAAGTGAATACAAAATCGCATAAATGTATAAAGTGCATTAAATCTAATGTGCGGTAATTGGACCGTACATATTCCCGGGCCAGAAAAGAAGAGATGTCGAGCACTTTAACAAAAAAAAAACTATAATAATAATAAAAATAAATGTAAGCCAAAGATTAATTATACAGTGCTGTCAAACAAATCGTTAAATTTACGCAAAACGGGACTTGTTGATTTGTTTTGTATTGTTGACTTCCGCGCGCTGGGTGCTGGTGTGTTGGCGCCGCTTGCTGGCCGCTCACGCCGCACTGCTTCCGCCGCCACAGCTGCCACCACTGCCTCTGCTGCAGCCGCCACTGTCGTCGACTGACTCGGTGTTAGATCTTGACGATTACTTTTACAGCGCCAAGTGTGTGGAATACGCCGAATTACAATTACTACACCAATCACCAATAATATTCATTTGTTGTATTGCAACAATAGAACCCATTGTAAATTTGTTCATGATGCTATTTGTTTTTGCGCTATTTTGGAACTCTTTCATGCTATCATATGTTGATTTATGATTTTATGCTGTTGATTAATCACAGTATCAGTACGTTTCAAGAGGTTATTTTCGGCTTCTATGATAGTTGTTTGGTTTTTCCAGAGATTTAGTTCATGGTTTTGATTTTGGTGGAGAAGGCAATGTCTGGCCGGTGTCTGCGTTTCGTCAATTTGCTGACTCGCTAACATATGATTGTAATACTTGAGTTCTTCATAACCGTGACGTAACTGGAGTACTAATTTGTCACATCGAGATTGCAAGTGAATTGTTTTGCATGTTGTATCGAGCGTTTGTATTTATGAATCGAGCGCCTTATTACCTTGTAGAAAAGGAGACATATCATAATAAATTATAAGTTTCCATTCGTCCTTTATAAATAACATATTTGTTCATTTATCGAGGCTTTGGTTTTCTCTAAACCGAGTAATATTAACGTTAGCAAAGGAAGTTGCCAAACAGAACAATAATGTTAATATCAAAGGTTTAAGAAGACTTCTCTTAGGGCTTTATACAGACCTCGTAACATGTGATAGTGCTATCTTGGTCGTAAGTCATTTTAGCTCTATGTTCGTGACTGACCAGTCTTGATAGTTTAATAATAAATAACATAATTTAATATAATATTCTCTTTTGGATTTTTCCATTTGACCTTGATGTCAGCTGGCATAGGTATTCGACCTTCCATCTCCTCCATACATCTTGTGTTATTTTTTGTGTAAGACTCCAACGTGTTCTCAGATCTTTCTCGGTAGGTATAAGCGTCAATAGCGGACCACTTGACAGAAAGTGAGATGGCGTGAGATAGTCTAGATCTTCGGGATCGTCGGTCAAGGCACATAAAGTCTTGATTTTAAGCATGCCTCAATCTGCGTCAGCAGCGTGGAGAACTCCTCGTAAGTAAGTTTTTGTTCTCATGATATATCACTCGCTTGAGGTGATATTTGAAACTTTTTACCACTGCTTCCCACAGGCCCCCAGCTGATGGCCATGCGGGTGCGTTGAAGTGAAAGGCTATTTCCATGTCGGCTAACTTTTGCTGTAGCACTTCGTTGAAAGTTTGCAGAAGTTTGCCTCTTGTAAAGCTCTAGAGGCCCCGACAAATTTGCGTCCATTGTCGCAATTAATATCGCTTGGTGTTCCCCTCCGTGCAGAAAACCTCCTGAGAGCCGCTATAAAGAATGTAGTAGTCAGATCGCAGACCAACTCTAGGTGTACGGCCTTGGTCACCATACACACGAATACGGCAACAGACCCGTTTTTTTTTATATATTAATTTTATATTAATATATAAAAAACAATGTGTCCGACCGGCACCAAGCTACCGTTGGTAGAGCTCAAGCGACAGGAACCTCCTCACAATACTTGCCGTATCAAGAAGGACCACCTTTTGCATCAGGCCCTTAACCCAGCTACCTAACGTGAGCCTCTGATTTGTTGGTCGAGGCTCTTAGCAATCAACCCATGTGTTGATATGACTATCGGCACAATGATTGCTCAATGATGACAATGATCATCCCATGTGGGATCGACAACCTCGTGGGCCAGATCTAAATATTTTAATTGTTTTTCTTTTTCAGCCTTTATGAGAATGTAGTCATGGGGAACGGTAATATCAACAATCATTGCTTGGCGCTCTAAACGATCTATCACCAGGTTTATTGTCAACAATAGCCCTGTCAGTGGTGATAGATCGATCCCAGTATAATGTTGCACGACTATTTTCAAGAACTGGATCGGGCACATACCTGTAGTACGGTAACTCAATAGCAATTTGCTGATAGACTATCCTGGCCACTAGGTTATGTCTACGCAACTACTCGCCGTTGGCAAGACGAGAATAGCCGGAAGTTATATGCCTGAGAGTTTCTCCGGGATGATGACATGCCCTACAAATGTCAATTGTGCCGTCCTTCAGATAATACGAGTATTCCTGTTTGTCATAACAATTTAATCTGTAATTGCACAGATAAAACCTTTAGTTTCTCTGAAGAGATCACCGAAATGTAGCCAAGATACAAATGATAATATATCTACAACGGGCCCTTTGAAAGCTCGATAAAATTATTATTATTAAAAGAAAAAGTAAAAGAAATGTCATACAAAGAAATATTATTATCATACATTCATACTCACAAATGTGTAGATATACTGTCTTTTATGCATATTAGGATAAACAAGAATAACATTTCACAAGTAATTAATACAATTTGTGTTGTTTGAGCTGAGAAAAAATAAAATCTTACTTTTAACAAAAAATGGTAATTGTTATATTATAGTTATAAATGACAGTGGCAACACTTCAGGCTTGGCATGTGTGTGTATACCAGATGTGAGCAACACAACGTCACGCACACCACTGTACTAACCAGGCTTCACTAGAACAGATACTTGAACTCTTTTGACATCGCTGCGCTGCGCTTTATTAGCCGATAAGTATGTACATATATATAAGTAAATAATTAATAACAGAAAATGAAATCACGTAACTATAATGACAATTCTATTCTATAGTTGCCAGTTTTGTATATACATATACATATATATGAATTTTATAATGGTTCTAGGACACGCCATAGACACCTTTTGTAGATTTCATTGAAATAATGTTTAAATAAATTTAAATTTGAGAGCAATAATGGCTTTTATACCAACCTACCAAGCTGCAGCGGAGTAGACTGTTTTATCGAATTATGGTCACCATAGATCAAACCACTTTAACTTCTTTCACCAGGGCTCATCTCCTAAAATAGAGCATCTCAGTAGTAGAATGATCAGTTTTATATGGGCGTAAAAGACACGAAGTACAACACTTTTGTGTAGGTGAAATGTGTATTTTAAAAATTAGTGGTGTAATTTTAATTAGTGGTGAAATAGAGGAAAACTACCTTTTTTATTATTAAAAGCTAAGAGTGCAAAGTTGTTTAGTAAAAGCAAAAGTAAGACGATAATTTTAATGGGATTCACTTCCGACCCGATAATGTCAATCTGTGTAGATTTACGCCTTGAGCCTCTGAATTTCATCAAAACCTTACTTGTATATGTATAGCATGAAACGTCTTTGAACTTCAGGTGGCAGGGAAAACTGAGAGAATTCTTAGTAATGTTGTATTTTGATCATAGAGCAAAATGCCCATCCTGGCCTACCTAAATATTACCTCCTTTGTAAATTATAAAGTTACATTATAGTTTTCACGCTTTAGAAAAAATAGGCTCAATGGGGGTGAGTGAAAATGTTTGCTTTTCTGTTTCCAGATGATAGAAACCGTGTAATCAAATTGATTAGAAGTATATAATATATGCATTGCAACTTGCCTTACAACTTTATTAATTTCTTAATTTTTCATCTCTTCTTGATTTATTAAAATAAATAGCATTCTTGCGTAGATGTAACGACTCAAACACAATTTTGCTTCTCATGCCTACAAGAAATACTTCGACTATCAGAGTGTACTAAAATGTTACATATGTGTTTCCTTTTTTTTAAACCAGATAAACTTTAGAGATGTAGAAACTAGATTTGCTGTGAAAACTAGATTACAATTGCGGGGGTTAGCCAGTATAAGAAAGGATTATTATTGTAATATGGTTTTATAGGATGAAATGAACTGACTACAGGTAACGACCACATTTAATTACTGGTTTTTGTAGATTAACAATATGGCAACAAAACAATGATTGATTTATTACATCAATTTGAATAAAAAGAAAATAAAATGCTGATAAAATTAAGAGAGGAGATTTATATACTTAAAAAAGTAAGCTTGCTGTGATTGGCATTATTTGTTGCTATAAAAAACATAGTTTTAAAATTTATTAATGATTTCCAATTGGCCTGCTAATACATATCGTTTCTATTTATTAAAACAGCAAACATAAAATTTCTCATAATTATGTGTAGGCTACAAATACTAATAATTAAATAAACAATATTTATAAACTTGTTAAACTACATAAGTTAGACAAAGTTTAGCCACCTCGACCTACGAGCAGGTTGATAAAATAACGACTATAGGAAATAGTAGTAGTAATTAACTTTATGTAGTAATATGTTACTATAACATGTATGTGTGTAAGAGAGTGTATGAAGTGAAGATTGTTGTAATACATGATACTTGCGTTGTAATACGGTATCCTTATATGGCTGCCAAAAAAGATACGGAGTATAAACCAGTATGAGAATATTATATTATATATAAAAAAAAAAACCTAGGAGAAGTAGCACGTATAACATTACCGTGGGATGCTTAGGCACGAATGGGCCGACTCACCGGAGTAATACCACGGCCTCACAAAAAAAAAACCGTCCGCAAAGGCGGGCATCGCACTTACAACTCTTGAGTTGGAGGTCTTCATGAGCGGCGATTGTCACTTACCATCAGGTGACCCATCTGATAAAAATAAACGACTTGTAGAGAAAATCTTTACTTTTTTAATCAAAGCAGACCTATAGCATCTTCAAATGGTAATAGCAAAACTATTACCCGACGGCTCGTTTGCCAGATCTAAACTATAAGAACAAGACTTGCTGTATTTAGAAAAAGAGAAAAGTAAATATTTTTTTTTCGTAATAATATTGTCTGTACCACTCGTTATAAATCTGTGGGCTGGGTGCTATCGCGAAGTCACATAAAATCTGTACCGTACCGGATACGATTACTGAAAATTAACTCTGCGAAAACTTGACGAAGCAGGCTCCTCCGAAAAATATAACCACTAAGGTTAAGTAACCTCCTAACCTAATCTATACATACATTCTGCCAGCTGGATATATAAGCTTGAGCACGTTTTTCCTTCCCACTTTGATCCTGGGTCTTTTAAGCGGGGCGTGAAAAAGCATCTCACCAGGCCGCCATAGTGTGGGTCAACATACTACATTGACTACACATGCAATGAGGATGGTGACTACCACTCTTGGACTCCATTTACAGCTTACCATCAGGCAAAGTGGACTCATTATGGTAGGCTTACACATAAAAAAATATATATATAAAAGTCAGTACTTTTTTCACCCGCTTTTGAATTTAAATCGATTACTTGAAATGTTACTAAATGGTTTAGTTTAATTAAATCTCCCTTTCAGCAACTCGTTTTATTTTTTTCTTGTGATTCGTTCATTAGTGTGAAGTGGGAGTGTTCAGAGGAATTGTTCGGAGTTATACCGACCGCAGGTTTCCGCCATCGTCCTACACGACAAAATATCTATCCCCATCACCTGGATGATTGGCACTCCACCACTGTGCGCTTCTCCAGAAGCTTTTTGCCTCGCACAACCAGACTGTGGAACAAATTGTCGTGGAACCGGCCCGTATATACCCGAGCATGGCTCAATTAACTGATAAAAGTTATTAATTATGTATACCATGTGACCATTAAATTTTCAGCGAATATAAATGTTGCTAACTCTAAATACACGTCAATATTTTTCTTTTATCGTGCGCCAGCAAAGGTTATCTCCTTTTGAGGGTTACTCGATCCAATTTTTTTGAGCCTCTCAATTTAAAGTTTACCTTTAAAGCCATAAAGTTATATTTTTTTTTATAAATTAAGGCAATAACTACACTGAAAAGGAGAATCAAGTAAAGTTAAAATATAATCACGCAGTGTAGAGGGAGATGTATTTACGAAGAGTAGACAGTTTGTCGCAGCCAACTAACTTACTCCGAATAGGGTCCCTATAATAATTTAATTTGTGTTTTGATCGTAGCGATTGGCGTTCTACTGTCTGTCCTAACGTGAACGGGAATAAGGCGTGCATGAGGATATATATTTATGTATGTACGAGTATAATTTGAATGTAAAAATTAAAGTATTCTTTCAATATTTGTCAGCAACTAAAAGTAAGGAACTGAAAACGTAAAGAAATATTTAAAGGATTAGATATAGATCGCACGAAAAAGTTTTAATCGTAATTTCGTGGCTAACTGAATTCGATATTTGAGCGCACTAAGTTCCCGTTATTGACTGTCATAGATCTATATGACAACCGGGACCGACGGCTTAATGTGCTCTCCGGACAAGAGGGCTTACAACCACCTACTTCCAAACTTGGAGCTGTTACTGAGCATTTCTTATTTTCTTATTAAAAAAACGAGACCTCTGGATTGGCAGTTGTATGCGCTAACCGCTAAACCAACGATGCAGTTCAAAGTCAAAGTCTGTCGAATAAAGTATGTAATAACAAGTTTCATCGTAAGTGTGCTGTTAACCCTAACACAGAGATCTAGGGACCACCAGCGTACCCTGAACCCCACAAGTAGTAAACAAATTGGAAACAAAATCAAGTTTTTTTTCCGGGTTGTACTAAGTAAAAAGCGAATGACGTCAAAACGTAGTGTTTTCATCGTGATTCGAATCAGTCGTATTTCTGGATAAAAAGTGAGGAAAGTTTCTGTTTTGTGGTATGTATTTGCTTCAGTTGTGAAAATAAAACTTTACCAGCGATGTTCCGAAAAGGGAACCGTTTTCAATTTAAAGAAAGTTTCCAAATTAAAGCGCGTAGGTCGCTAGAGTGGAAGCCTCATGAATATTTTCGCGACAGGCTTTTCACACAAATTTTGTCTTTTATTTGTTATCCATTACAGGTAAGTTGTTTGCTGTTTACTTAAGGGCAAAGGGCAAAAGTAACAGTTTAGAGTGTTGTTAAAATTCTCTTGCTTTGATTTTATCAAATCACAAAGCTGAGTTTCTGAATCAGACTACATTTTATATTTTTTGTACTTATTTTTAATGATTACGTAATTTCTTGAATAAGTTTTCGTTTAATTGTCCTTTACAATGTAAACTGTTCGAGCGCAACACATCGCTCATTAAGAATGAAGCGCCTGAATCAATATAAATAAACTATTCTAAGCTTAGCGGTGGCGGGAATTTTTCTACAAAAAAGAAAAATAAAATAAAACACGGCTATCAAATGGCAACAAAAAACGGATATTGCCGTTTTAGGGATCCCGTGGTGTTTGATTTATTTTTAGTAGATATTTACAGTTTCTCTTTAACGTTTTACTTTTTCTTTATTTCGGTTTACGGTATCCATCAAAGAGTCTTTTGCTGTCCCCGGATTGGTACTAAATTAGTAAAATTTTACATCAATTACTTCAAAGTAGAAAACATTTTTGACATTATTTTCTCAATTTAACTTATTTTGGATATTATTTGTTGTTGAAAATAAAATTCAAGTTCATGTTTATGGAGTGGATGTTAAAACTGTGGGAAACAGGTGTTTTAACATATTAAAATATGTGTTACCCACGAAAATGTGGTATCTATTATTACTATAAATAGATAGATAGAGATAGATCCAGATAGAAAAATATACGTATATGTTAACGTAGATTTAAACTGTTATGTATAGAGAACGATCGAGTGAGTATTAAACAAAGTTCTGTGAGATAAACAATAATTAAATTGGCAGGGGAGGGTTCACCGTACAGGCTTGAAACGAAGTCCTGTAAGGCACGCATAGAATCCTTTCCTTAATTTCGAGACAGATACAGGCATTAGCTACGTGACTAGGGTAGTAAGGTAGAACTTTAACTATTTCTATTAGAATCCTGTAGTGTTGTTCTGTTCGTGATCATTACCCTTAACACATTCGAATTATCATTACACGTCTGGTTTTGTTCCAGCTATTGTAATGTGGGCCGTTAATAAAAGGAATCTCTTGTGTAATATTAGTGAATGGCTACCTGCTCATTTTACTCATACATCTATATCGAGATACAAATGAGAAGTGGGTTGACATTACTAGGTCGTTATATACAGTTGTAATGTTTACAAAAAACTGGTAGCCTTCGCTTTGGTTTAAATTATATTTTAGTAGATAGAAATATGATAGAAATCGCTTTTATAATTATTATCCAACGGTATAAACGTTCGTTAAAAAACTTCACCAATTTAAGTTGTATTTGTCGTACAGATGAAAATTGTATTGAATACAATAGTTCATGACTCTTCTAACGAAGCCTCCTTTTAAGCGATTACAAATACCACCTCCTTCAACATTTTACAAATCTACTATTTGTACAATGTTGAAGGAGGTGTTATTAGTGCTCATAAGGGTTTGTTGAATGGCGTTTTGCTGGTAGGGGTTCTTTGCTATGTCTATGCTAATACTGGTTATTACGGGGTCAGCAACGAGCATGCGAGTCCCTTGAAGTTGCAAGCGTTAATATGCTACGACGTTTGTTGACTGTTTACCAAGCTGTCAATAAAAGTCCTTAAAAATGCTACTAATCTATGTAACTAATCCATGATCTCTTAATCCGTATGTTAGTTTTCATTTACAATATAAAAATATATTTATAAATGGTTAGATGGCTTGGACTTCTTGGCGTGAGTCAGTTGTAGTTACGCAGTATGCTATCCTGACCTGCTTGTGCTTTCGCTTACACTCATCCCTTCTCTTTCTCTTTCGTTCATCCATTCGTATGAGCAATAACCTTTTCTTTCCCTTTCTATACTCTACTACTTTATATCTTATTATTTTAGCGTGCACATGTGAGCGTTTAATACGCTACTGCCTACCTCTTTGGGGATATAAGTGAGAGTGTTTGTATATATGTATAAAATACCCATGCATCAGTAAGTCGCAGTCCTTTTTTCGACGACATTTGTCTCCCAAAAACTTCCATAACGAGGGGCCACAAAACGAATATAGTTTATTTAACGGTCTCATTTATCGCTGCACCGTTAGTTTGATAAGATTAACAAACAAATCTTACTAGTATGCCAATGTTTTACCTTTTTAATAGAAATCGAAGGAAGTTAAATACACTTTATATAATTTTTAACATGCATAAGGAACCTGTAACAGCTTTTTATGTTTAATTCAAAGCGAGTTCGTGCTCCAGTCTGCGGGCTGCAATGGTTATAGAAAAAATAAAATAATATTACAGAAAGACAGCAAAGTTACTAGTAATTCTACGGAGCTACAAGTGGGTTATCTAGGGAAGAGCAACGATGCTTTAACTTCGAAATTCATCTAGACTTTAATTAAGCTTTGCATTAAGTACTATAAATTTGAGGACTGAGACTTCGTAGCAGGAAAAGAAAATCATGCAATGTATTTTTGAATGCAAACATCAAACGAGGTTGCCGTGTTCGTCATTTATACAAATTTACAATTCATTAGAATTCATTATTAAATATTTTCGCTGTACGTTCCAAAATATTCAGATGTGCACAAACTATGGAACCTACCCTAGATCGTATATTAATTAATTCAGAACATTAAATCGGTTCAAGTGTTTAAGAACTTTTTGTTTGTCTAATGGTAATATATTCTAAATATTCTGTAACTGAGTATTTAGGCATTTGTGCACTTCAATTCTGGAGTAAGTTTAAAAATATCTAAATATATTATAGACTCTTGAATTTTAGGGCACGTCTGAATATAAAAGAAAGTAAATATCGGCTTACGAAAATTGGTGTATATGTTTTGAAATGTATCTTAAGTAATCGGCAGCCGTTAATATTTTCGATCTCAACAATAGCTATTATGATAATAATAATGTAATAATACTGTCGATGTGGAAGTTTCCTTAGATTAATGAGACAGTATCCCTACCTATTAAACAGGCTCATAATTCTTAACCATTATGCGGTGGCTGTTTGACAGGTCCTGTAAAGTAAACATGTTTTCATTACTTTAACTTCTGAAATCAATATTTTGTGAAAACATTGTGACGTGAGACGCGACGATTAGGTATACACATATTTTGACATTAAAGTTTCACCTAAATGTCAATACAGCATTTGACAAATTGTTTATCATTTTATATTCTACTTTTTATAATATCATCTTCGGTCCAAATCGACCAATTTGTAGGTACGAAACCTACAAACCGGTCGATTTTCAATATTTGATGTGAAAATGAAATCCATTTTTGCTTGGAATTCTAAATACAAATAAATGTTATTTTACTCCTTTAGAATTCATAGAATTAAAAAAGATTTCACATACGTCATCGTCGTTCGATTACTTTTTGATATCGATGTTTTTGAAAACATGAAAATTTCATTTCGAAAACAAGTTCCGCCACTACAACAATTTACGGCTGCAATATCAGTGACGTGTATGGACCAGGTTCCGATATTCAACGCACAGTCTATGCTTATCGATACCTGTTGAATAAGCATAATAATAATCTTAGTTACAGGACTCGAAACTCCCGGCAACAGCCAGTTCGATGTCTTCACTTTCTGTCCTATATTTAGTTTTCAATGTTCTCCCAGTTTTTTTTTTATGCGATAGGCGGCAAACGAGCAGACGGGTCATCTGATGGTAAGTGACTACCGCCGCCCATGGACACCCGCAACTCAAGAGTCACAAGTGCGTTGCCGGCCTTTTAGGTAGGAGTACGCTCTTTTCTTGAAGATTTGAAGGTGGTATCGGTTCGGAAATACGGCAGGCGACAATATGTTCCATAAACTGGTTGTGCGAGGCAAAAAGCTTCTGGAGAAGCGCACAGTGGTGGAGTGCCAATCGTCCAGGTGATGGGGATGGATATTTTGTCGCGTAGGACGATGGCGGAAACCAGCAGCCGGTATAAGTCCGAACAATTCCTCTGAACACTCCCCATGATACAAGCGATAGATGTTGCAGAGTGAAGCTACATCTCTACGCAACGCCAAGGTGTCAAGTCGATCAGAAATATCTTGGCAGTCGATGATGCGAGTCGCTCTCCGTTGAATGCGGTCAAGAGGCAGAAGTTGGTACTGGGGTGCACCTGCATAGAGATGAGAACAGTATTCCATGTGTGGCCGAACCTGCGCCTTATAAAGTTGCAGGCGGTGGGCCGGAAAAATACAGTCTCGATCTGTTTAGCACACCAAGCTTCTTCGAGGCTAATATGGCCTTACCCTCTAAGTGACCGCGAAACTAGACATCGCTTGATATATCGACGCCAAGGATTCCGATACTGGCTGATGCAGTTAGGGAAGTGCTTTCAAATTGAGGTGATACGACCAATGGCATCTTTTTAGCGGTGAACGCGCAAACCTGTGTCTTCGTGGGGTTAAACTGGACTAGGTTAAGTCGACCCCAATCTGAAACTTTTGATAAAGAAGTTTCGATTTCAGACACAAGTTTGGGTCGGCTTTCGATGACGTTTACCCGAGAAATGTTAGCGCGGCCGGTGTAAAGGGCATCACTCGTGCTATCGTCTGCATAGCAACGGATGCTGCTAATCTGCAGCATGTCATTGTTATGCAAAAGAAACAGCGTGGGTGATAGCACACAGCCTTGTGGGACACCAGAATTAACAGACTTGGAGTCGGAGCATGCACCGTCAAGCCGATAAAGGTACGTTGAAACCGGTGCTAACTTTGGAGCACACGTCTTCAGCACGATAGGAGAGATTTTATCGGGCCCACTCGACTTAACAACGTCGAGGGAAAGAAGCTCAATTAAAGCGATCCCAGATGTAGAAGGCACGTGGCTTTCTGCATCTGGGATTCGCGTAGGCGTTGCTACCAGCTGCGTCAAGCCATATGCCATGGCGAAATCGTGAACAGATCTTCCCGCAGGATCGGTTTTGCGCGAACCAAGCCATTCAGCGTGATGGGCGTTAAAGTCGCCAAGAATCACGATCTCTGCGGATGGAATCTGCTGGAGCACTGTGTAGCCATTTGGACGTGGTCGATGAGTCGGCATCACCACTATGGGACCTGTAGAGGCATACGTAGATGCGGGGATAGTCGTCGCAGTCTACACGTAGCCATAAGATGGAGAGGTCCCTACCTTCAAGATTGCCGAGGCGGCGAGAAGTGATATCATCTCTAACGTACACGCATACACCAGCCTTAGGAACAAAGGGGTGTTCCAGTCCGTACCCAGGGTAGCAGAGGTAGGATGTGGCCGCTGGGGATGATATCTGCGTCTCGGTTAAAAAGAGCAAGGCAGGCTTGCTGTCTCAAGGTGGTGGTGGACAGTGTCGAGGTTAAAATGTAAGTCCCTGATGTTACAAAAATCCACGGTAAACGTGACAGGGGGTGCCATGGTATGCCTTCTCTTGCCCCGAGCAGATGTTGAGAGCGCAGTTGAGCCCCCCCAGAGTACGAGGGGCAGCCTGGGCGTCCACGCTAAGGTATAATTCGTACTGAGGGTGGACGTCCAGGGGGGGATTCTCCAACGCTAGCGCTGGTACCCCCCTGGGGTATCCTTTTGTTAACAGCGCTATCATTAGGGGGGGAGGGGCGGGGGATTTTGGGCCTCCGGAGACCTCACTCATCTCGGGAAAATGCAACGCAAGCGTTACTTCACAACCGGTTTTCTGTGAGGCCGTGGTATCGCACCGGTCGAGCCGGCCCATTCGTGCCTAAGCATGGCTGTACCACGTAAAAAAAATCTACTTTATAATTCCCAAAGAGCCCGAATACGGCAATAGGCTTGCCCCCTATTACGTAAATGCCTACCCCTTCGGTTACACAGGCGTGAGTGTATGTATATGTGTAAGCATAATAAGTGAGAATTGGATACTGTGTAAGAAGCGGCAATGTCAGTCGCACTGGTTGGACAAATGAGAGCCGCTTAAACATGATACCCGGTTAAACCAAAAACGCTATTTTTTTGTGTTTGATGGGCCTTTGACTGCATCCTTCTAAAGACGTAACACAACCGATTACTACAGGGTTTTTAATCAAAGAATTTGTAAATTGTTCTAGTTCACTCCATTTCATGACACAGACATAGTTCGGCTATGGAGTTCAGCATGTAAATTAACATAATCTATCATAATTTATACATAAAGAAAAAATACACGGACTAATACACTTAAAAACAAATTTAGTAAGCTAACACTTATTGCTATATGCTAACAAAATATTTTCGAATATTTTAATTTTTCTGGTGGACAGAATCCCAACAAACAAACATTACCGCTTGATTTTAACAAAACCCTACTGAAATATATAAATATTTAGTGTACCATCCATTCGGGTAAAAAGTTATATATTTATATTAATTAATATTATTATTAATATTAGATTTGATGTTAAGAAAAAAGTCAAACATAAATTTATTGTGTTTGTTTATTTTTCGAAATTTGTATCTTTTTAAATGAAACTAGTTACTGGAAAGCTATCGATGTATTAATAACGTCTTTAAAATTTTCAAAGTCAAAGTCTAGCATATAGCAACAGACCGTTTTCCCTTTATACACTTTATACCCCCTAAAGGATTTCTTCGACAATTTTATAGTCATTCCTATGAGCGCTAAACCCTATCTAGAGTCGTCCTATTTGTTTGGTTTTGTCTCATAGAAATGACAACAAAAGAAATTGGACGACTCTAGATAGGGTTTGACGGAAACAATTCAATGATATATAAACAACACATATACGCACTCTTAGGCGTTGCAATGTAATACACACAAAAACTTTAGTAAGTTACAAATAATTTTATAAACTTTTATTTTTCTACTGGACGGATCCAAACAAACGAATTGTGTGTTTGGAGATTATTCCTTGTATAAAAGTTGTCTTAAATAATAATTATTATTGAGTAGAATCTTTTGAAAATGAATGTTGCAATTTTCATTTATCTGTAAAAGTTAATATATTATTATGGTCTATTTTACAAACATAACTATTGTTTAAGAATTGTACAGCAATAAAAAGACATAAGAGACCCGGCAATGAGTTCATGAATAAGTTATGTATCAGTTGGATGAGCAGAATAAAATAGTGTAGGTATATGTTCGGTTCAATATCAATAACTAATTAAGACATGTAAGAAAGTAAAAAAAAGGTATGACAGATAGTCAATGTTTATCCCAACCCGCTGTTTACTTCCCGAGCTTTTTAAAGCTATAGACATACAGGCAATAATTATTCTTTTGGAATACGGTTTATGTTTCAAATGCGGTATTACTAAAGGCATTTTAATAAGTTGTGCCTTCTATTGACCAGTTACAATGGTCTTAACTAACCTAACTTTTCATATTCATTACAACCGACTGTTATTTCAGTCAGAATTGATTCTGTTGTTCAAAAATAGTTTTTACTACTACTGTGTATCCTGAGCATTTTAAAGAGGTATATCGCCAAGAAAAATTATAAAAAGAAATGGAGAAAAAAGTCAACTCCTTAGGTATTGCAGTCGAGACTTACTTTTTTATATTTTTTATAAAAAAATGGAAATCCTGACTACATTAATTAAGGACCTGACTTTTTTCGATTATTATATGGATTTTATATTGGCATAAGTACATCCTAGATTGTCGATCCATTTCTAATGAGCACCTCACTGACCTATTTTCTATGATCAGAAACTTGAAAATCCAAGCAGTAATACTTTGTAAGGGTTGAGTTGCTTGTGCTTTATTTACTCTTCATAGATTTTATTTCTTGCATCTTTCGCAGTTAATGTTTTACTGAAAAAACATGGTTTTGAAAGGCGGTACTTTTCTTGAAAATGATTCATTTGTGGAGTTAAAGCAAGAATAACTAAGTAAATATATAGATTAAAATGGTACGTCTTTCCACATTTAATAACTAAGGCAGTAAAATACAAATTTAATTAATATTATCTATCAAAAATTGACACAACACAATAATGTCTTAAAACTTAGGAACAAAAATGTCATCTTGTAATTTGTAATGATCTAACTATGGTATGAAACCGTATATACATTCTTATAAATTAACCAAATCATGTCTGTTAACTGACACGTTGAAATAAAATATTGTAAATACAACATTCATAACTAGCCCTATAACCGTAAGTTAATTCCTAACCATTTGCCCGCGTATGCCTCGTTTACCGCGGTAAAGAGTATCCTATGTATTAATTCAGCTCATAAACTACACAATCCTCACAAACCTTTACATTTCAATGAATTAATTTAAAATAATTCAAAGACTCCATCCGCCTTAAAGTTATTGAGGTTTTACTTCTGAAACAGTTGTTTATCTGGATCACATGATAATAAGACAAGAAAGAAACAAAAACTCAATTTTACCTTTATAATAATACCAGCCGTTGGGAGCGAGAGGTCATGGGATGCAGTGGTCACCTTCTGTAAAACTGTTATGACACAGAAGGAGGCTGCGGAAAGGGAGAGGGAAAACTCGACTACCTTCTCCATCTGCAGACAACGCACCGGACGTCGGAGGACGGCCGACAATACCCAATTCCGGCCTCCGTAAATGGACCCGAGGGCGGTGTACACAGTTCACCGACCAAATCGTTTAACAGGTCCGAGGTTGCAGGCGTGTAGTGTTCCGCGCGCCTCCCTTTAGGGAGTGATGGTGGGGGGCGAGGCACATTTCCCCCTTCAAAACGAAATGGGGTCCGTTCCGGACGGTCACCTGCTGGCCGCGGAAAAATGTCGTGTTCCCGCGGCCCTCGGCAGCAGGTGCGAGGAAGGAACATGGTGGTGGTTTTAGCCGGTCAAGTCCAGCACAGCCCTCCGCTGATGCCCCCGGCGGAGGACAGTCCATGAGGATTTCCCCACGTAAAAAAAAAGCTTGATGGTCGATAGCTTATAGTATACGTCAATGAGTACTCTATACGACACAAAAAGTTTTTTTCGAATCCGACTTGAGTGTAGAACCAGAGATTAGCCAAGAAAAAAACTCTTAATAAGATATTTCTTAGGATCCTGTTTGGATTCCCGGGCTTTAGTGTCTCAGGTTGCCAGTTATGATTTTTAACGTGGGCCAAAACTAATATTCATTTAAGGTACGTATAAGTCAATGCATTGTTTTTTTTTAAGTGGACAACACAGGTTCTCGTTACAAGCCTGGCAATGTAAAAACAATAGTCTTTTTATTTATTTCATTACAATCTGTTAAATTTATTTCACTGACGTAAGTAGTGAGTATAAATATTTTGCAAGATAAAAACGTTATACATTCAATCTGCCGGTAACTGTGATAAATGGGCTGACAAGCTCATAAACCAAAAGCTTTGTTGATAGTGTGTTTATTTTTATCTTTTATTTCGATCTTGTTGGAATCTAGGTGTTATTACGTTAAATATGTCAGCCATATTTCAAAACTATCCATTAATTATTTTTGGAGCAAAATCATCAATCATAAGGGTCGCTATGTTGCTATTGTTTACAATGATACCTTTAAAAACTCATGAGAAGGTGGTGTTAATGCAAAAATATAATCAATTACGAAAAATGTAGGTCGTGCTTTATACGCAGTGTCATGTTTCGACAGATTCTTAAACGACAAAAGTATTATCTTGAAATGTAACATATGACCGTATGTCACTTCTTATTAAGACGATTCAAATGACACTTCATATGTCGAAATCTTACAAGCCATCCAGTATCTAGGCTTTAACAGAAAAACATAATATATATGTACATACACACCTTCTTGCGCTGTTGGGTAAAAACTAATTGACGTACCTAAAGTTTACAATTATTTAAACAATATGACCGTCGGTAACGACAGTATTACGCAACTATTTGTAAAATGGCAACACTAAGCTGCGAAACGCACTCTGCATTACGCTACTGGGTTTTGTCGCTAATTTAGGTGAAGTAATGCGTAAAATTGGGTTACACAGATTATTATAAGATGTATGTTCGAAAAGGGCTAAATGCGGCTTAAGTCGGATAAAAATACATGTTTCAGTTCAGGTGTGCTCTATATCACGCCTAAACAGAAAACCGGAGTAAGTATGAAAATAAACTAGGACATCGTGGTTTTCATCATTAAAAAAATATCATTTTCATCTCCGATGAAATTTTGTACGAGGCGAACGGCATTATTTCTCATTGTTTTGTTTTTTGTTTTATTTAATTAGTCCTCCTTTTAATATTTAAAGATAAATTTGAATGAATCGATTGCTAATGCCTGAATCATTCGTAACCTGACCCTTAAAAAAACAAGTTGTAGTATAGTAAGAGTTGTAGTATAGTAAGAGTTGTAGTATCATTTTTAATTATTTAATATAACACATAAAACAATTAAAACAAAACATTACAAATTGATTACACTACTTCAGTCTTTGGAGTTTAGCTTTTCAAACTAGGTACATTTCCAATTTATATTATAAATTGCTTACGTATAAAAAATTTATCTGAATACCATGCTCAAACTGAAAGCCAAAAGCAACAGTTGCTCTGTACATAAAGCATAGTGATAGCATATTGCAAGGGATGTTTTTAAAAAGCTTGTATTGTGTAGGAAACGACGCGAGCCGTGCGCGAGAAACAGTGAGCGACGCGATTTACAAACGCTAGGACGCCTATGGAGATGGACAGGCCAAACGGATTGACTCCTTGATTTACCGCGGATATTTAAAAAGAAAAACCATAGAACTTTATATAATTTTAAATACGTGTTACTTTTATATTAAATATTTTGCATATGTGTGTTTTTTTTGGCAGTGTGATATTTCTTGTGAATTTTCGACGAGTTTTTGGAATTTGTGTGCGGGTAGGTAAGTTTATTTTTGTTATTATTCCTAAAATGAAGTACGATTAATAATAATGATATTTATATTTCATATTGGAGACATAATGAAACTATAAAACTATTTATATTAGAGAAGGTGTAAATTTTAATAATGAATAATTAAATGGTCGCTATCGCATAAAAAAAAAAAACAAAAATTCAATTTCTGAATAATTTAATAATTTTTAAATATTAATAACAACTATTAAAATCATGGTTACAATTTGTTATTTTATTTAAAAGCATTAACTAATATATTTTTAATACTATCATAAAAAGGGTAACGACTGTAATTTACATATATTATACATAAATTATTACTAAACATATAGGTAAATTGATGTTAAACATTTTTCAATGTTCTTTTTTCTTGTTATTTTGTATTTATTATAAACTGAAACTGATCAGAAGCAAGCGTAAGCTTCTCGCTAAGTTAAGAAGTTAACAAAAATATGTTTATGCTATCGAAAGCATAAACCAAATTTTGGAAATATGTATGTTTTTTTAATATAAAAGCCTAATGACTCATCTTTGACACACTTTGTAGTTATGTATAGGTAGAAGATGTTTACAGTTTGCTTTGTAAAATTACCAATATTCCTATTACTTTTGAGTTCCGTTTATATAAAGTTTACCTGTAATGTAATAAGGTGCTGGTAATATCAAAGTAGACACGTCTATCATATTTTATTGGCTTTCAAAAAGTACTGAAATAGATTAGAGAGGAATGGAAGATGAATATAGAAATTATCAGATTGGTGTTCAAAGACATTCAGTAAAGGAATGCTAGGAGGATAAATAGTAATGTTTTTCAATACACTGGTAAGAAAATTCTGTATCGTACATTTGATTAACAACGTTTGTAGACTTTTTCAGTGTAAAAAATTGCTATAAAACTTGCGACATATGTTTAATAAATATATTTGTATTCATGACCATTGGCATTGCCTATGGGCATAAGAGAGCCTAGACTGTCTTAGAGTGGTACTGTGGAAGTCAAAAAAAAAAAAAACTCACTAAATAATTAAATGAATATTTGAAAAAGTGAATAAACCGAGTTGGTTCAACCGTTCTCTAGTTATATATCAATACATTTAATCCATAGGTTTTTATTTGTTGAAGCTATCAAACCCGACAGACTTTGTTCTGTCAAAAGCTATTAAATTCAGGTAGTCAAACACGAAAAACCTAATTTTTTTTTCAATGATTCAAAGACTATTTGTAAAAAATACCCATATTGGTCCAGCCGTTTACAGTTTATCCGGTCCGATCAACACTTTTTTTTATGGTCGGATACCCCCACGGGTCGTCACCTCACCAGAGCTGTCGGTGAGACTCGGACTCGAACCGACAAAAATCACACGGTGTTCCGTCAAGAGACCGTCTATTGCTAGACATCCGGGATACCCTCAGAAGGAAGCATCCGGAAAGACGTATGCGGAACACGTACGTCACGCCATCGTCTCAGGCCTGCTTCTTCTGGGGTAAGCCTGCAGCCCGGCCCACTACCCCCAGGCCATCGCTCATGGAGGTTGGAGATCAGTATTTGCTCTTCGGGATTAGAAGGTGCTTGTCCTCTCCTTTTCGCGTTCCGCCGCCTCTTTGGCCAACATCACCTCCTCACAAAACTCACTTTGGACCATGTACAGAAACATGGTCTCTGGCAAAAGGCTTCCCACACTAAAAGCTATCACGATCGGACTACTCCACTCACTCACTAGGACCTGGTACAGCTGGGACCGTTGCGTTTTGATTTCCCGAGGCGCGGGTCTCAGGTTCCGCTCCGTTACGAGTAACGCAATATAAACTTGATTTATGCCTTCTTATGCTCCCGCTAAAGGCCATTTGTAGTTAAACGATATATATGGGTAAGTTAAAAAAATAAAATAAATTAATAATATGATATACAAGTTTTAAAATCAGAGTCCGGTCATGCTTAACAAAAAGATGCATTTTCGTCAAAAGAGAAAATGTATGCAAAATTTCAGATCAAATTCAAATTACATTGCAAATTATACAAAAGCTTTTAAAATACTAGGCTAGTACAATAATTATTTATTATCTGAAGTAAAAAATAGAAACTGAGTATCTGCTTGCTTCTGCATTGGTACATAGCTCTTGGTACATAAGTAAAACATGCAGGGGTATACATATATGTGCATGTATTATATATATTTAAATATACGGTTTTACTCACGTGTGTATTTTGGGGATGCCCGACTAGTTTTGGTCTCGATAGAAGACCTTTCTCAAGGAGTAAGTCGTCCAGCCGCGACGGTACCGGACGTCACATTCGTCGACGAGACAAAATATGAATGTAACTCACGTAAGTTTTTGTTGTAATGATCAATAGTTTATTAAAAAAAAGATATATTAGAACTCCTAATAAATCAATTATTTTCATTAAATTCATTTTTATTTTAAATTTATCTTGCAATGTTGCAGTCCCACAAAATACTCACAATGTTGGTTCGTAAGAACTTTCTTAGGAACGAATATCTGTAGAATGATATTAACAAAACATAATAAACTATTTTTTATTGTTTGACTACTTCATCATCATCATCATGCCTTTGCCTTCTACTACTGGATGCAGGCCTCCCTCAAGAAGTGCCAACTATCCCGGTCTTGGGCAGTCCGCAATCATCCGATACCAGCCACCTTCTTCCTGTCGGTTCATCCAGAATTTGTAATGTATACCCAATATAAATTTAAGGCAAGCATGCCTTTTAAGTTCTGTTGTTCCCACATTTCCCGTCAATTTTGAATTTGGAACTGTTCTATGTTCGAATATGTTTAAATTTTGAATCTCGAAACAGTTGAAAGTATTAGGATTAATGCTATTGTTTAGTCACAGCGTCGATTTAGTCAATCGTCGGAATCTGTCAGATTACGTACGAAAATGTTTAACCGAGGAGAGTCAAATCACGTCTACGACATCATCAGTGGTGACAAATCTTGGATCTATGCCTACGATCCTGATTCCAAACAAAAATCTACAATCTGGGTCTTTCAAGACGAGCCAAAGCCGACTAAAGTTATTCGTTCTCGAAGCACTTCAAAGAAGATGTTGGCCTCGTTCGTCAAGTCAGCCATTTTGTACACCCCCACTTTAGACTGGAATAAATGTTATAATAACTGCTTTGAGCGAATGGAAAAGTGTATTAAGCTACGTGGTGAATACTTTTAAAAACAATAAACAGTACTATAAGGTTCTAGTTGTTTTTTTCTTCAAACAAAAAAACTTTAAAGGCATACCTCCTATAAGGTTGTTAAACTTTATGGTATGCAAAATAAACTACTGAATGGCAACGTAACATTGTATCGACTCATGTCTCGCAACGCACTGCGAAGTGAATTTAAGGAGGGAATTAAAAAAAAAAATAACTTACGGATTCGCAGACTGTTGCGCGTTCCCATTTTTTCTAAAGTTGTACTTGAGCTCACTGGAGTGCAGGACCCTACTTTGCTGGAGTTCAATCCTTAGTTGTTCCGAGTCTAGGTATTCTTTGTTACCGTTGTTTCAATGTTTGTAAAGTCCCCCGCGACGAGTCATAATGCAAGAGTTGTATTTTAGAAATATATAATTTTTCGATAATTAGTACTATTAAATAGGTAAGATTAAAGTGAAATTAGTAAACTGAGATTACATTGCCATTTGTTCATCTGCTCAATATCAATGTAATGCGATAGTTACTATGTTTCAGTTCAGTTCAGTAACTATGTTTTTCCTCACAGAAAGTTTATCAGCGGTAAAGTGATCAGAGAGTCATTGTATTGTACTTCATTGCCTCTATTACTGATATACGATACTGATAGACGTTATAATTAACTCATTACAAATATGGTTCTAAGTTTAAACCATTTGTTAGCCATAAGGTCAATGGGCACGACTAATCAAAATAAATAGTAAAATTGAGATGTTAAAGTACGTTTGTCTATTTTGGATATTGTACTAAATTGAAGCTTAGCAGATTTCAAATCTGTACCTATGTGTTACATTTGTGATGGCACTACTAACTTATAAAAGAAAAGAAATAATATTACAGTATTTTATAACTATGACTATATTATGTATCTGCTTGAAGAGAGTGAAAAAGATTACCCAGTATGAAAAAAACTTAACCTAGTTCAATATACCTCGCCCTGGTTGATTTTAATACATAACGATTATAATGGAAATATCTGCAAGTGCGTCTCTCTGTAAAATGCCGTCGTTTATTTCGCAATAAATTTATGTGAACTATATATAAATATAAGATGTCCAAACACGACGGCTTGTACTGTCAATACAGAAATATTCAGTTCTTAATAATTGCTTTTAGGTTTTGAATGGCGATTCTGTTTAACATGTTAGTAATTAACATTAATCTATATTAGTTTTATTTAACGGGGCACAACATCCTTCTAAGTAAACCCAGCAAAATACTCGTATCAATCCCTTCTCTTAAAAATACCTCTAAAATTGCAAGTCTGTTCAACATCGCTTTTCGTCTTTCATTCCTAATAAATTATATTGCCTATCCTTGATGAAGTCCTTCCTTCAATTTATTTTATCCTAAACTACTCTCTACTCTCAAAAAATCTAACCCCTCATCCTTTTGTGACTATCGACCCACTTCTATCCTACCATTCCTATCCAAAGTCATTGAACGCCTTGTCCATACCCAACTTCACTCTATTCTATGTCAAAATACCCTTCTCAATCCTTTTCGATCTGGCCATAGTCAATAGTTACAGACGATGTCAGAGTCGAAATGGAAAGAGGCAATCTGACTGTACTCACGCTCCTGGATTTTTCAATGCGTTTAATACAGTGGATTACGATATTCTGCTCGGTATACTTAGCTCGCTTAACATATCTCCAACGGTAATTAATTTGTTTCGTAACTACCTGTGTGGCCGCCAACAACGTATCCGCATCGACGATACTCTATCTGTTTGGTGTAAAACGTCAGTTGGTGTGCCCCAGGGTGGCGTTCTCTCTCCTTTACTCTTCGCAATCTTTATAAACTCTATCTCAAACAGACTTCGTTCTTCCTACCACTTGTATGCTAATGACCCACAGATATACACTCATGCACCATTGGAGAAATTGTCTGAAGCCCTTAATATCATTAACAAGGATTTGGAACAGATTAGCTGTTGGAGTAAATCGCATTGTCTTCAGGTGAATCCTTCGAAGACTCAGTTAATTATTGTCGGATGTTCAAGATAGGTCTCAAAGATTGAGTGGACACTACTTCCACAGGTCCTATTTGATGGCGCTGTCATCAATATCAGTCAAGTAGTGAAAAACTTTGGTATAAATATCGACAGGGAATTTACTTGGACTGCACAGATTCAGGAAATAAGTCGACGAATCTCTTCTCTTCCAATCCTAGACTATGCAGATGCCAGCTATCCCGATCTCACCGAGAACCAACTAGATAAACTTGAGAGACTACAAAACTTCTGCATCAGATTTATATTTGGGTTGCGTAAATACGACCATATTTCTGAGTTTCGAAAACAACTCAAGTGGTTACCTATTCGCCTTCGCCGGAACACTCATATGCTTTCCCTTTTATACAATATTTTGTTCAACCCGTCGTTACCCTCCTACCTCAAAGAACGATTTGAGTTTCTTCACTGTACATATTCACGATCTTTAAGGTCATCAGAAAACCTACAACTGAAAGTACCTGCTCATACTACTTCGTTCCTCGAAAAATCTTTTACGGTTACTGCAGTCCATTTGTGGAATGCACTACCAGTGGAAATTAGACAAGCTCAAAGTCTATGCTCCTTTAAGTCACTAGTGAAAAAGCACTACTTAGCACTGTAAGTCCATTTCGCTAATGTGACTTATTGATACCTTTTGTTGTATTATCGCTCAATCCCTTCACATCTGTAGTACGCCACCATCTACCGCTTTTTTCTTTCCGTTGTTTCCATACAAAGGTTGTCTGGAAGACATCGCTTATAGCGATAAGACCGTGTATCAATTGTTTAAATTTGCGTCTGTTTAATTTCGTGGTGTACAATAAAGAATTTTCTATCTATCTATCTATATTGATACAGAATTGGGTATTCGTCTACTTGTAGAAAAAATGACATCAAAACTTATCGTGTAACGGGTCCTAATGCGTTTGGTAACTTTCTTATCCTTATTGCATTGTATATATAGCGGAAATATGTAAGTTTACGGCGCTCAAACCTCACTGATGTTGTATTTGTTCGACATTCTAAATAAAAATATAACAAAGTAAAAATAGGGACTGTTTACTAACAAACCGTTCAAAAAATAATTAACAATTAAACTGATGTATTTACACCCTTTGAGGCTTTCTGCAGACACAGCAAAAGCGCTTATAAAATATTATTAATAAAATCTATTTCTTACATTACGATATATTACTTCAAAAATAAAAACATAAAACAAGTAGTAGTATAGTAGGTATATTTAATTCTAAATAGATACCCATAAACGCCTGTGTCCTTTAAGGGGCAGGCAGCGGTGAACTAAACACCGTCTAAAACAATATTTTGCCAAAATTAAAACATAACAGGGGGAAAGCCTATTGTCGTCAACCTGGCACTTTACTACTGTCTATATAGTGTCTGGAAGATAACAGTCAGATCCTTTAGTCCTCATTTACGACACTGGAGTGGCCCTACTCTACTCCACCGAGAACGTACACGTTGTTATATGTATAAACTATTAATAAAATAAAATTTACATCACAGTTTTTTTTTTCTTAAAAAGCGTTCTCTTTTCTTATTCTCTTCAAGTATTAAGATACTTAATTTGGCCAGAAATACTGTCACAATTAAAAAAAAAAGACAATATTACACTTGAATTTGGAATCTGTAATTGTTATATGAATATTCATTGAGTTTTTCATTTTCGCGCCAATCAGTGTTAAATATTTTGGTGATATTAAAATGGAGTTGGATGATAAAGAAAACCGAATTGCATTACGCGAAGTAGGTATAGAGGCAAATGCAATTTTTAAAATCTTCATCTATTGGCATTAGCCGAATGTTTGTGTACCGGGCTATTGATAAGTACAGCGAAACCTTTTCTGTTTGTGACATAAAAAGATCTAGCCGTCCACATAGTATTTGTACAAAAAAGACGATCAAAGTAGTGAAGGAAAAAATTTGAAGGAATTCTACTAGAGTTAACTGATAATTTTAAAATGAATAGGGTGGTAAAATTAAAACGACTTCTTAATAAATTTATTTACTGACGAATTTTTTTTTTACAATGGAGTAATATTTTACCAAGCAGAATGAACGAGTTCATGCTCAAAGTTCTATAGAAGCTTTTGAAATCATAGTAAAACGTGGGCATAATCAAACTTGAGTGATAGTTTGGTAGGGTGTTAGCTATCAAAGAGTGATAGAACCATATTTTTGTAATAAAGGTCAAAACATCGGTACAAGAATATCAAGATACGATTTTTGAGAAGGTGATTAAGCCTCTAAACAACACAGTGTTCCATAACTAACAATGGTTTTTTCAGCAAGACCCAGCACCGGGTCATAAAGCTCGATCCACCCAAGCGTGGTTGGAAGTGAACGTTTCTGACTTTATTAGAACTGAAGACTGGCAGTCATCTAGTCCCTATCTTAATCAGTTGGATTATAATTTATAGTCAGTTTTAGAGAGTATGACACGATCTTAACGCCATGATAATTTGGAGTCTCTTAAACAATCCATAAAATTGGCAGTGAAGAATTTTCCCACGGAGTGTGCGTTCGTTGTGCGTGTTTCGTAGAGGCCAGTTATCAACGATGATGATATATATTTAAACTAACACAAATTATAGTAATGTTTTAATTAATAGAAAAATAAAGTTATTTCCTTGTAACAATATTTATGGCAAGACTAGGATATCAGTACATACATATATGACACGTCCTGACGTGATTAAGGCTGTACGGTAGGCCCAACCCCGTTACTTATAGTGATTAATGACTTAAAGAAGGCCACGGAAACGGCAAGGTGACTTATGCTTGCTGATGGTTTAGAGATGTATAGGAGTTACGTTCATGGACGACTGTCGCACCTTTCAATGCGACATTCGAAAGGTCGTCACTTAATGTATTTAGATTAAGTGATTACACTCAATCGATTTTATGTTACTTGAGTAGGCTGTCGAACAAAGTGACAGAAATTGTGACACTTAAATATTGCAGCGTCTGTTTGTAATAACAGCTTTTTACCTAATGCTCCTCTTCGTGTGAATGTTTAGAGGCTACTTCTATAAAAAGTGTCAAGTTCCATCTGTCTGTCTTTTATTCTGGCTGATCTCCAGAATTGGTGGACCAATTTCCAAGGTACTTTTCATCGAATATCGCAGTTGACGTTACTTTGATTTTTTTAAAGAAGGGTTTCGAGAAAATCATAAGAAAATTAAAAGTTAATATAACCATAATATGTATGCTAAACATGTATGCTCAACTTTTAAAGCTTAGCATACATCTACGTTGTAATTGATCCTTTGACCGTAGAATGGCTGCCCTATACTAAACTCCCTTAATTCATACTCACATACTCTCGTTAAGGAGTCCGTCGCTAAATAACTTGAAGGTGACACGAGATGCTTATTTTTGGTATTGGTAGATATTTAACATAATGTAGCTCAATACCCAAATACCATAGATGAAGCAGAGTAGGGTCTCTCTGAAGGAAAGTCGATTTAATACAGGTAAATGATAAAATGTTCAGAGAATGGTGCGGCTCTTTGACAGGATTAGTCTCCTTTCAAAGGTTTCTTTTAGTAGAAAGGAAATGCGTGTTGTGCATTTTTTAAGAATCTTTTAATTGGAAGGGTGCGGAATATTTTTTTTTGATGTTTTTAGATTATGGTCACACACTTACATATACATATATGAAATGAATGTACATATTAAAATATTGATTAAATTCTTAGAAGTTATGTCCTAATACGGTGTATTGTAATTTATTAGTCAAAAATGGAGAATATAGTAGTGTGGACCCCTCTAAACGAAGAGAAATCATGTCAAAACTTAAATGTTTACGTCTGGAAAGCTTTTTTTGAATTTCTTCATCATAATTCCAAGCTGTAAATTACAAAAAAAGTAAAATTATCATTTAATATATATAACCCTACTGCATTGCACTGATTATCTCATTCAAGAAGATTCAAATGATAACTCATACATCTTATTCGATAAAACCGTTTTGGTTCTAGGACGTGACAAATATACACCATAATATTTACATACACTCAAAAAACAAAATCCTCTTTTTTGTGAGTTCGCTTAAAAATTACTTTCTAAGTTAATATCAAATAACAAAAATTGAGGTGAAAACCATTAAATATTATGTAGTGTGGCCACTGGCTGAAAATCCCCGGATTGTTGATCATCCCAGATAATACAAGTTTTTCTAACCACTTAATCATAATCATGCAAAGATGATAGTTTTAAAACTAAAGTTTTTATTAATAGCATTCTAACGGGCAGAAAGGTAAGGTAGGTAAAGGCATGTATTATAATTGTATTCATACTACCGCTATTAAATAATCGAAATTTGACGCCAATTTAATAAGCAACTGCTACAAACAATAACAGAATGTCTCGATCATTAGATACAAGAATATTTCACTTCATCAAAATTGGCCTCTGCCAGCCGAACTTTTGCAATAAACTAATTATGTCGTAAGAGACCGCTTCACAGAACTTCAATTGTTTGAAGCTATCTGTTGAATAATAATTGTAGTAAGTATAACTTTATAGTGCTTTTGTTTAGTTTATTATAACAGCATATTATTGATATCAAGAGAACTTAAGATTATTAGTGTTAGTTAGTCATAAGTAAGTATGTACTGCATAGCTATTTTTTTGTATACTGTTAAAGCTATCTAATACCAATTAAGTTAGGGATGGGTTGCAGGTGGGCGGGCCTGTTAGTCTAGTGGTTGGTGACCCTGACTGTTGAACCGGAGGTCGTGGGTTTGATGTGATAGTATGTACTATAGAGGGGTGACATCTCAGACTGCCTCATGTGGTTCTGAGAAAGAATTAAGAAGGTGGGATCAGTTGAAAGAGCTCATCGGAACACCAGCCATAGTAAAGGCCACATAATACTGCCAGTAAGACTAAGTTTTTACGCAACTGTCAGGTTATTACTATTAGTTACCTCAAGATAAGAACAGCACGCAACTACTGCAAACTGTTAAGAGCGTGTAATAAGTACAGTGCAGAGCCATCCCAGATATGAGAACAGTGATTCACGCAAACGGATCTATAGGATACCACTTTTTATGACACTATCGATATAGTTTTTATTACTGAGTTTACAGCGGGCATCTGTTCCAAATAAATTAAGATTGTTCAGACGTGGTAGTGATGCGTCCCGGAGAGTGTGTAGGGGAAGGAAGAGAGATACCTCAGCTGTGAATACACAAGCCTTTGTTTACTTTGCATTGAACTCGACCAGGTTTTTGCAACAACATTTTAAAATGTGCTTTAAGTCCCGGCCGATTTCAGTCACAAGTTGCCTTCATTTTGACGATGTCGGCCTACCTTGCTGCAGAATGTCCGTGATAATGACCATGTAGCTATCATCGTGTGTTATCATCTGCATAGCAACCTACATATATAGCCAATAGACAGCATATCATTGATATTCTGAAGAAAGATGGTTGGCGACGATACAGACCCTTGAGGCACGCCCGCATTAACCTGCAAAAGTTCAGATGTCTGACCGTCACAAAGCACTCTAATACGACGATCCTGTAGGAAGCTGGCGAACGCCGGGAGCTTCGAAAGAAACGATTGCTATCAACACTCTATCGAAAGATTTGGCTATGTCAAGTGAATAGCTGGTGATTCGACGTTCTTGTAGCTTCACCCCAAAAGTGTGTGAAGAAGAAGAAGATCATCCGTTGATCGTTTCGAATATCGGGTGCGTTCTGAATAAAGAAATTTCATGAGTGTTCTTGACAAAATATTTTGTTTCTAAATAGTCACTACAAAACGCGAATAGTAATTTACAAGAAAATCTATTTAAAATCTGCCCTCTCCATTTTAATCTTCTTCTCTTTTGTTCCAAAACGTCAAAAGTACCCTAAATATGTCACTCCCACTTACAGCCCATTAAGACGATTAAAATTACTCCTCACAAGTAGAAAGCCATCAATAAATGTGGGCGCCTCAGGGGAGCGGATGTCATAAAGAAACATTCTACATATATACGTACTTACATAAATACATACCTACATATACACATACATAGTAAAATAGGAAAACAGTGTTTAGACACGTATGAGCCGTCTCGATCGGAGTAATACCACGGCCTTACAGAAAAAAGGTGGACAAACCAACTAGCATTGTACGAGTATTGCCGAGTGAGTAAGGGTACTGGAAGCCCAACTCCACCTCTTCTTTCTCCCTATTTCCTCTTTCCCCTCCCCTCATCCATCCTCATCTCTTTCCCCTCCTTTCATCCCCATATCCTTTTTCCCCTCCCCTCATCCCCATATGCTCTTTCCCCTTGATAATATTTAAATAAAAATAAATTATTTGAAACTCCAATGCTAAAACCTGCTTGTCTTCGTTATATCTAATCCTGACGGCAAAGGAAAGCACATTATAAATATTTGCATCGTAGTCTAAGTGGATTATTCAGTATTGGAATAAATCGTTTTCAGTTCTGTTAGTTAAATTACTTTTTAATCGGATAAAAGTTGTAGAGTATTGTTTTTGCATTGTGGAATGATTACATTTTGTTACAGTGATTCTGTGAAAACTTTTAAAGTAAGAAAGTATCATGAAAAAACCCTCTTGTCACTTGTCTGTTTGACTTATGAACCGATTATTTTAGTCTTATGTGATTTTAAACACCTTACTATAATGTCTTTTACAATTGACATGTACATACAGGGCCGTATAGGTAAACGTTGATGCAACATAACACTAGACTCTACTACTGACGTCTTTTAGTTTGATCCATGTAAAACATTTAATGATATAAATAATTCTCTTCAGCCACAACCCCTCATATTTCGTCCCGATAAAAAAGGTACCCTATATTAGCAAGATAATATCGCAAAAATGGATTATCAATCATACCGTATACCTACCTATGTTGATACGGGACAATGAACACTATGACCTAAATTATGCGTGACGACCGCAGTCCACAATTCAAATGACATGAAGGCGGTAGTGTGAGACGAAATACCTTTCGACTAAGCTTCTATCGGCAACATCGATGTCTAAATATGAATATAGTAATATTTTATTTTATTTATGATTTTCTTGTGAATAATTGTATCTAAGGAGTTTATCTCAATGAATCGTTTATGCATTCTTTACAACAAAAGGCAGTAAAAGTGCAATTCGAACCTTTTAGGTCTACGATAAATTTAGTTTTAAATAATAATCTGTGTAGTCATTTACATGGTTAACACAATATGTGTAATTATGAGCACATTATATGTACATCTTGGCTTATACTGTTTGCTCGGTGAACCTGCAGTCCGAATAAATTGAAAGGAATGTAATATGCAATTTGTTTAATCAGGTACTGTAGGATTGTGATAATAGACATGTGAATATTAATATAATATCTTCAGATAGGAACGGTAAGTATACAGCTAACATGTAATTGTGTAACTGTATTCATTTATTTTATCTTTCGTTTCACGAAACTTTAAGAACATTTTTACGATTTTCGATTTCTATTTATGGCCTGAACAATATTCTTTGTTGTTTTCCTTTTATTATGTAGGGGGATAGATGAACAGACGGATCATATGATGATAAATAACAACCACCGCCCATGCAGGTGAAAAGTCGTAAGTGCGCTTCCTGTCTTTGAGGGTGACGGGGGGACCGGACGGATTGCATAACTTTCGGTTAAAAGGGCTCCGTATCTCACATGAATATTTGGCATCTTAATTTCAGTCCCTTTTATTGACACGACTATTAACCAACAAGTTCCGAATACAGTAGCCGAAAAAAATTGGCGACATGTTGGATAGATTAGAAAAAAGCCTGTTATTCTGTGCCGCAAACCTGGCTCCTGAGGTTGATGGAGTTGTATCAAATTTACACAATTCTAAAGTGACAACGAATATAAAAAGATCAAGCGAGGTACATTTCAAGGATACAGTTTGAGTTGATGATTTGAAACTATTTTGACAGCAACAATTTCCAATTCATTAAATTACTAGAGGTAACTGAAACCTTTAGTAAATGTATCAATATGGAATTTGGTGTAGCTAAATGTGCAGTGATTTGAGTTATGATTGATTTAAGTACATTAAAAGTAGCATGTTGAATTGATCTACCTCTCCTAAACCCAAATTGTTGTTCCGTCAATACGTCATATATATGTATGTAGAAAGTTAATAACTCTATTACGTACCACTTTTTCAAAAACCTTTAAAGATACAGGTGTTAATGCAATGGGCCGGTAATTGTTTTTATTAGTTTTTTATGCAGTGGTTTTATTACAGAAAATTTTAAACCTTCTGCGAAGGAGCCTTCAACATCGTCATCAGCCTATCGCAGTCCATTGCTGGACATAGGGTTCTCCCATTGCACGCCACTTCGATCGATTTTCGTCTTCTCGCATACAGTTCCTGTCAGCCCTCTTGCGCAAATCACTCATTCTCACAAAACATCAATCACTCCATCTGGCCTGTTTGCGTCCTATGCTACGTTTGCCAAAACGCGGTCTCGACTCAAGAACTCGTTTTCCCCAAAGAACCTTGCTCCAGCGATAAGTTGATTATATATAAGTTATTTATTTATAAGTTACTATTATATATAAGTAACGGTTGTTAGTTAGCTAAGTTTTTAGAAAACTGGAATCGATCAACGATATAATTAACGTAGAAATTTTACAAAAGTGTGTTAAATTTTAACAAATAAAATGAAATCGAATTGAAATCCTTTTCAACAGAAGGCTCGCCTTTTCCTTGCACAGCGGATAAGTGTTGCCATTCAGCGTGGTAATGCTGCCAGTCTCCTGGCAACGCTACCGGTAGGCAACTATGCAGAATAATTTTACAATGCATGTTTCTGAATTCTCCCTATTTTTATTTAGTTGGGTTTTAAAGGTTATTTACTCAAAGGTGGATTACGAGCAAGATAGAAGCGCTTGGGATTGAACTATTAGAGATTCACTGGCTATTTCAAATAGCCAGTACAATATGTGGGAATATATTTCTCATTTTCTGTTTTCTTTATTATCTTTCAATGTTCTTCTTTTTAACTTCTTTTTTTTCTGCATAACTACTTTACAATAATAGCCTAATTATAGTTTATTTACTTTTAGCAACATAATAGCACAAAATAGTATTTCATTGAATAATGTATGTTGTACACGAAATATCGTATTATCTATCTGGTAATTTAGAAGAGTGGCCATGAGTTTGTTTGCTTGATTTCTTCTCTTAAGCATCTACCATTTGGAATTGGGAAGTTATAGATCAACATTTTGGTATTTGAGTGATTAACAATTTCAGGAACTAAAGATATTTAATTTGAATTTGAATTGTGAAGAGAAAAACTCAGTAAGAAGAAGAATAAGCAAGAAACTCCTTTACAAATATTTTACACATTTCTCTAATTACATAGCTTATAGGCGTAAATTAAATGCGAGGACAAAATAACATTGAATGATACTCAATCATTTCAATCGCAAATACGCAATAAGCTTTTTTATGTATGACATTTTAAAGTATCAGCTCAAATGAACGTATGCCACAGTCGGGAGAATATCGGGGCGGATCATACTCGTAGTTAATTTAATTAAAAACCTCCGTTACTTGATATTTTTGATGCTTTGAAAATTGTATTTCAATGAAGCAAAATTGATGAGCTACGTTGTTAAATGTGATTATATAACATTGTTAATTAATATCCGTTTTCTTTTTTTGAATAAAATAATCAGTTATAAAATTTATATATATATTATATACCTTTCAGTTAATTCTTACAATATACTTTTGTAGCAAATGCAAACTTCGAAGAACGTAGATTGTATTTTTAAGTAACTTCAAAAAGAAATTCACTTGAATTCAATTTTTAATTCACTTGTATTTATTATGCTTTTTTATTGCATTACTAGTCATTCATTTGTAAGAGTAAGCTTCCCGTTTGGTAGCATTTAAATTTAAGAAACCTGTTCCAACTCAAGATTGCAGATTTGGCCAATTTTAATTGGAAGAAAATATTTCGCTTCTAAGGTGGAAAATAAAGGGTTGAAGGATCTAGTTTTTAACGATATGCGATTGAGCTTGATAATCTCCTCTTTAAAAATAAAGGGTTGAAGGATCTAGTTTTTAACGATATGCGATTGAGCTTGATAATCTCCTATTTAAAAATCAGTTATATTTATTGGTGTTCTGAATACAATGATAAATAATAACAATAAAAAATACATATAAGATTTTTAAGCATCACACCTTCCAGGGGGTGAAATGACACAATGTGTGTCATGTATTATCTCCCAATCCTCCTGTTATCCTGTTAATTAAAATTATTCCTTTCTCTACAATGCCCAAAGCACTTCTATGAACACCCAACATATCCCATACTTTAGTTAATATAAGAATAGTTAAATATATATTTAACGCATAAAAAGGTTTACAGTAACCGGGAGTGATTTTAATACGATAAAATAGGATGTATCTTTTATATCATCATATACATATATATATCATTTATAAAAACTTATAACACAGTATAAAAATTAACTTAATATACATATATTAACAAGAAATTGAATATTCCTACATCACTAGGGGCTTTACAAAATTACAGTTACAGCAATTTTCACCCCTTGCGGAAATCGAACTCACGACCTCTGGCTCAGCACTCAGCGTCACTTACCACCAGACCAACCACAAGCCAGTAAAAGAATATACCATATTATGTGTTAAGTGGAGGTTTCCTAAATATATGTATCCTAATATACATACCATTTTCCTTAAAATATTACTAATCTTAAAACTTCAATAAAATAAAATAAAAAGGTTAATATTTACGTATCGTCTTTAATTTCCGGAGAAACGGTTCTGTACGTGACTCTTTGAACCAATAATATCTTCTAGGAGAATGAAACCTCGATTGTGTTTCTACGACAAATACCTGCGTATTGTTTGTTTTGTGACAAATAGATTACTGTATAGCCGTTAACAATTTTTATTCAATTATACCTATGCTTTAAATGAAGATATTGATCTGATGGTTTGAAGGCAGAGAGCGTATATCATTCATTAATTACCTGCCCTCTAATAGATTTCATCTTATTATTTGCAGAAAGCCACCTATTGCAATGTATGTATTTAGCGTGCGTGGCCTCTGCCACGCACGCTAAATACATACATTTGTGGGGTGGGTGTGGGTGGTCAGAGCCTCTTCTAGAGGCCATAACTCTCTGGGGACGCTAGCGAGTTATGGCTAGGAGTTATTAGAGCCATACGCGGCTACCGCACCGTATCCACGGAGGCGGCATGCGCGTTAGCCGGAACACCCTCGTGGGACTTGGAGGCGGAAGTGCTCGCCGAAGTTGAACGGAACGCCGAACGGAACGGAAACGGTCGGCGAACGGTTGAGTTCCGGACGGTTTGCGGCAGTCAGACCCCGCCCGACGAGGTACGCGAGTGGCGTGAGGCCGCTCGTCGAGCAACAATGGCCCGTTGGTCGTCCCGGCTGGAGGCTCCACGTGCTGGCTTTGCCGCCGCCGCTCCAGTAATCGTCGAATGGGCAGAGTGGCAGCACGGGACTCTTTCTTTCTGACTGACGCAGGTTCTTTCCGGGCACGGTTGCTTCGGAAAGTACCTACACTCGGTCGCTAGGAGGGAATTGAGTCCCGCCTGCCACCACTGCGACTGCAGTGAGGACTCGGCTCAACATACGCTCGCGGTCTGCCCCACTTGGGCGGCGTAGCGTCAGGCGCTCACTACAGTCATCGGAGAGGATCACTCGCTACCAGCCGTTATACGCTCAATGGCCTATATACGCTATATGGCTCTAGGAGTGCATAAATAATAATTTTACTACTATTAAATAATAATTTTATACTTACAGCCGAATCTGCAAGTCTCTTAATGAAAAGTACTTGAAACATGAAGTATGAAAAAATTATTTTAAAAGAAAAGGAACATCTTTTTTGGTAGGGTTCGAGAATTTTAACAGCAATATCAGTGGTACTTCGATTGGTTTGATTGATTATAATAATGAGTATACAATTATACAGTGTATACAGTTTATGTGAAGAATAGATATTAAAATGATTTTTTTTGTATTACTCAAAACTGAGTCAGTTTCAAATAAAAATATGTACATGGTCATATAATTATATGCCTTGTGTTTTATATGAATAATCGACATCTATGGTCGTACTGCTCATAGATGTCGGATGTGGATAATGATAAAATTAATTGATAGTATAAAGAAAAGGCTTTTGATAGTTTTTTTTTTTGCTTAAAAAGTAATTCAATGGAGTTTTCTTAGCTATATTTGATTGGAACATATTGATTCAGAATTACCGTTATATCCGTTTACAAAATTTTAAGCGGAAGGGTAAAGCTGACAGAAAGCAACCTTTCCGCTTAAATTTTGTAAAAGACTTTGTAAAGAGCGACTGTCGAATAGACTGGTCCCCTGATAATAATTATTAACTGCCATCCATACGACACCTTATCACTGTCAAAGGCGGGCAGCGCACTTGGGGGATGAGGGAAGAGAAGAGAAGGAGGATTGATTTTGATTTTTGGTTGAGCTGGGCCTCCGGAAACCTCACCAATTTCGGGAAAATGCAACGCAAGCAACCGTTATTCTGTGAGGCCGTGTCGAGA
Organism: Tyria jacobaeae; assembly: GCA_947561695.1. Lineage (NCBI taxonomy): Eukaryota > Metazoa > Arthropoda > Insecta > Lepidoptera > Erebidae > Tyria > Tyria jacobaeae. The sequence continues at coordinate 6,627,043 of OX387208.1, read as the reverse complement.
CGGCCCTATCGTGCCTAAACAAGGCTCTACCACTGTTTAAATTTATTTCATGTAGCAATTACTTATACTAACTAAAAATAGTGGCATCATTTAGATTTCCTGGACTAAAAACTGTATAATAAACAACCGTATGTTTGTCCTGAAATAAAAAAAAATAGGGGATCAACTGCTGAGAGCCAAGCTTAGGCACGAATGGACCGGTTTAACCGGGGTAATTAATACCAGGACCTCACAGAAACCCGGTAGACTAACATTGTTAGACTAACATTGTTAGTCTACCTTACATAACCTAGCTACTTTCTTTACTTTACTTTACAGCGTACTTTCTTCTTGAGTTAGAGGTGTCCATGGGTGTAGGTTGTCACTTACGATAAGGTGACCCGTCTGTTCACCTGTTCATCTACATCATCTACATCATGAAAAAAAAAAGACTATCACGAATCATTATCTCAAGATCAGAAATCTTGAGATATTGATTCGTGATAGTCTTCCATAAAGTTATGGTCATAATACGAGTATTAGATTTGGCTATATCTTTATGCCGTACGAGTATCATTATGTTGTGTTTGAATGGGACGGAGCAATAAAGATTTTCACCCAGTTCGTTGTTTGCGGGATGGTAGCCGTGGGCTCCAGCTACGTGATGCCGACATTCAAGTCTTTTATAGCCGAAGTGATGTTCATAAAACTCTAAAGGCTATTTTACCCTTTGAGAATATGATAGCTATATATATAGCAATAGTTTTCTAAAGAAATAAATTGTTTAACTTAAACATAAAACAAGAGCCCTAAAATCTTATTTTTGTTTCATTTAGATACTAATACTAGTTCTAAGCACTTAAGTTCTGAATGTGCGAACTACATGAGCAGCTAATATAATAATTTATTTCTATTTACCAATTTCATAAAGTCCACGGAGTGACACATAAAGTGAATGTTGGAGTGTTAGAGTAAGTGTTAATAACGGAGACAAAGAGGTATTGGAAATAATTGAGGGTTTCAGGGTTGCTACAAGGAGATTGCGCTGTATCTTTTGAAGAGTTTACGACGTCTTAAAATAACAAAATTGTTCTTTACTGAATATAGTGAATCCTATCTCTCTTCTGATATTCTGGTTTCTTTTGTACTTAAATTTATTATATGAAAATGTACTTCATTCCATGTGATAATTAATATATTATTAATAATATACTTCGACTTCACCATTACATTTTATAATTAATCATCAACTCGGTGCCCTTAACAGCCACTGACGGATATATTTAATACTTATATTTATAGCATACCGCTATTTTAAACACTCCTGTCTTAAAACCAATACAAGACATTAACAAACTTAGGGGTAACCCTAACTAAAAGTCCTTTATTGGCCCTCTAATAATATCTAATGGTGATTGACGGAACAAAAACCCGATGTCACCCAAAGATTTTCGATTAAGTGCCGGTGGTATTAAAAGTAAATGGAGACACACCCCAAAGCCTTCATTAAATGACGACACGAAAGTAGTATGCTTAATGGATTTCTTATTTTACACATAAACTTTTTTTTATGTCACGGATATAAATACAGATATACATTTATTAAGTGGCAGTTGTTTTATTTGTCAAGGAATCTTGTTATAAACTGTATTACACATTGTATTATTAGAAGTAAATTATTAGAGTTTTGTTTTACAAATTTTTCTATTTCTAATACCTATAAAGAAGGCAGTAGAAACTAATTTAATGATTTGAAATACGAACGGCAGGATACATCAAGAACGACAACAATGTGTTTAAGTATGTTTAAGCTACAAATACCTTATTTATGTTTGTACTATAGCCGCATACCAACAGTTAATATCTGAGTACAGATTAAATATATTGCTGTTTCCTTATTTGTAATTTGTGTTAGTTTATAAAGGGAAAATGCGTTTTTTTTCTATTATTAGGTAGGGCTTTTCAATTTGTTCTTTCCGTTATATATTTTTTTTATTATATAGGGGGACAGACAAACAGACGAGTCACCTGATGGTAAGTGACAAACGCCGTTCATGGACACCTGCAACTCAAGAGTCTAAAGTGCGCTGCCCGCTTTTGAGGGTGAGGAGGGATGGGGGAATGTGGGGAGGGGAAAGAGTACAGGGAAAATGAGGCGGAGTTAGCATCAGGAAACCTTACTAATTTCGGGGACACAACAACAAAAGCGTTGCTTCACAACAAGTTTTCTGTGAGGCCGTGGTAAGACTCCGGTCGAGCCGGCCAATACGCGCCGAACTGCTACAGTTATCTACTTTTTTAAAAGTCGATTATTGTTTTCAATATTTTTTAATATCTTAAATGTCAGTAATTTGGTATACATTAATATGTGTGCATGACGATTAGGTGAATAAATTGTGTCTTTTTTCTGCGGAATTCCTTGCGAACAAACCGGATTTACACAACGCTATTTTTGTTCATGCCTATGAAGAACGTGTATTTATTTCTTTTCACTCAAAATAGAACACATCACTTTGAGTATTGAAAGCGGTGATTTAGGATTATGATTGGCAGAACCCACCTGGATACTAAAATTATCATAACTCTAATATAGAATCGTTTTCGAGTATGTGCAGAGTTCCAAGGTATTTTAACAAGTTTAACTACCGAACTGAAAAACCCGCAACATTATAGAAATAAAAAAACGAAAACATACATCCAATCCGATGTTTATTTTCATTTATTGGTATTTTATTCTAAGATTTTATTTCAAGAGTAAATTTCATACGGTCTTGACTGTTTTCCATCTATCTTTTCCAACTACCTACCTAACCTAAATCGCCTATCATACATCATTCCCGTCAAGAAAAATAAACCTCATTTTATCTAGAAGTCGTCGTCATAATAAAGTATTATATTGCCGAATAATAGCAGCCAAAAAAAGTTTCTTACACTTTCTAGAATGCGTTGATGTTGACCATATTGTTATTTATGCCTATTCGATATTACTCCCCCCCAACACGACTGTACGATAAAACATAAAAAAAAAAGAGATTTTCTATGGTTACAGACAAACGATTTCTAAAGTCACCCACTTGTTATAATTGTTGATAAACTCAAATTCACATTAATAATATTTATTTATATTATTGTATAATTATTGACATCTAGTTGTTTTGTTCTTTTCATCACGTTTGTTAATTTTTATTTGTATTCAAAATGAAATTCAATATATTCATATGATTAGATAGAGTCCACTTTTTCTTTCTATAACGCGAAAAAAAGCTACAAACACACTTTCCAAGAAACAGTTTCTAATTCACTTCATTTTGTTCCTAATTCGGTGTCAACATCTGCGTATAGAGCAAGAGCCCACGACGGCCAGACCTTCGTTATTTTATAAAAGCTGAAAGTTTTTCTGTGCATGTCCCCTATACAGGTAAGAACGACCAGCGAATATAGAGTTTGGGTTGTGGTTACTTGGGCAGGTTACAGGTATTAAAGGTGTATAAAATAGTATCTTAAATTCGTTAAAGTGTAAAGCTCAATTTTTTTTAATTTTCTTTGGGATAACTTTAGAAATCTCGTCATCCATTGCCAGACACTTCTGACAGTTGCTATCCCCTACCAGACACCCCTAAACTTTAATTAATTATAATTATACTTTCGTCATAGTATAAAAGCTAAATTTTATATATGTTACTTGGGGACCTATAAAAAAATGTTACCTCAATAGCCGGACAGTTTGAATGGTTTTACATCATACCAGACACATTGAAAGTCCGCTGTAGGTGCGAGCGCGAATGCTTAGTCGATTACGGTTTTTTAAGATATCCAATAAAGATATAATTTTATTACGTTCATAGCCATTTTGTATAAAGTAAAAAAATGACATAAAATATAAAAAAAAAGTATGATTACAAGTAAAAAAAAATATTCAATCTTTTTTATTAATTTCATCAACGTCGTCGATACTTTCATTTTCTTCGTCACTGCTACTCCAGTCGATGGCATGATCGTCGTCGTAATGATGGCATGGCTTTTGCAAGGTGGTAGATTGCTAGCGTCAAAATTTCGCAACTTCTTTCGGTCAAAAGGTTCGTTTACATGGGAGACTGTATACGAGTGGATGAATATTTGAAGTCTAGCGGCATCCACATCAATTACATACATTGTAAACATTGCATATAAATCTCTGAATAATATTAAAGATGTTTTGTTGATGATCTAAATTTTCAATTAATTCGCTGTTGGTGCTCGGGATATTTTTTTAATGTCTTGTATGGTTTTAATTTTCCCTTTCTGAAGAACGCAGGATTAAAATCACAACCTGTGATGGCATGAAATCTAGGTAAGCTCTGACAAATTAACAGTCCCAATAACACTCTGCATGTATTTTGGTTAGGTTTACATATCTTAAATCATTGCCAGTACCTGTACCTGAACAACCGAATCACTTTTAAGGTGATGCATGTTATGTTATGTTATGTTATGTTGTTTTGTTTTTATAACAAACAAAATAAATCAATGTACGCATAATTGTTCACAAAATAACAGATGATGCGACAATTACTATCTCACTCGCACCCGCTTGAACTTCACTGTGTCTGGCAAGATTTAAAAACCATTGAAACTGTCCGGCTATTGAGGTAACATTTTTTTATAAGTCCCCAAGTAACATATATAAAATTTAGCTTTTATAATATAACGAAAGTTTAGGGGTGTCTGGCAGGGGGTAGCAACTGTCAGAAGTGTCTGGCAATGGATGACGAAATTTCAAAAGTTATCCCAAAAGAAAATATAAAAAAATTGAACTTTACACTTTAACGAATTTAAGATACTATTTTATACACCTTTAATACCTGTAACCTGCAAAAGTAACCACAACCCAAACTCTATATTCGCTGGTCGTTCTTACCTGTATAGGGGACATGCACAGAAAAACTTTCAGCTTTTATAAAATGACGAAGGTCTGGCCGTCGTGGGCTCTTGGGCCAGTAGATTTAATTGCCCATGCGGGTTTGAGGGTTCGAAATATTAAGAATAAATATTTATATACAATTTCTTCTAAATAATTTATTGATTATACACTTATTTGAGAGTATTTGATATATAAGTATTGTACCACGCAACGTGGTCATGCTGTGGATATTAATAACGGTCAACATATTTTTTTATGAATAGCGAAAAATATTTACTAGTTAATAAGTTTGAGAATAAGCGGTTTCAGATAACACTAAGTATATTGTACACCTCCTAAGTTTTAACAGTAACAAAATCGACGACCAATCGACGACGGTCAATGTCAAGTTATGAGCTCTTTTTTCATACATATTATATTGTTTACAAATATCTTACAAAAATAAAGAATCGAAAAACAATAACCTCACATCCTTTATCGAAACCTATTTTTATTCTTTGAAACTTTTTAATATGTAGCACCTTACTTGATTTTTTTTACAGTGGTGCCTTTTTTCTTAAACGCTCTATGCTACTTAGATACCCTAACAAGGTTTGAAAGATGACATATTGCGAGGGCAGTAAATCTAATTACTATCTCGGTCAAAATAAATATGAAATATATTTATTAGAAGGATTCTAAAAGAATGTAGAAAAATATAACTTACTGTGTTTTGCAGGCTTGATAAATGTATTTAATAATATAGTTAGGTGCGTGTTAGAAAGTTTTTCCTGTCAGAGTATAATTTAGTCAACGGAAGTGGCAACCCCTTCCAGTTTTTCTGTGTTGAATTGTGAGTTAAAATCAATGTTCAATGCGAGATTCTTACAATTGTTGTTTTTAAATTACTTCTAAATTGTCTAGTTGTCAATGACAGTTGTACTATGTTAGTGTTATTTATTGCATTAGGCGCACTATGAATGGACTATTGGTAAGCGAGTACCGTCACCCATGGACACCCTCAACTATAAGAGTCGCAAGTGCGTTGCCTAAACTATTCACCAATGCGCTTGAGTACTTCAAAATACTGGATTGGACAATATAAACGGCGAGAACATAATACACACGATGGCGGAAACCTGCTGCTGCTGATATGTTTGAACAATTCATCTAAGCACTCCGCGTGATACAACCTATATAGAATGCAGAGTGAAGGAGGAGGAGGAGTGAAAAAGGAGTAAATTCAAGAGATTAGAAATATTCTGGCAATCAATGATTCGATTGGCTCTTCGTTGAATGCGGTCCAGAGAGAAAAGCTGGTACTGGAGTACCCCTGCATAGAGATGAGAACAGTATTCCATATGCAGACGAACCTGCGCCTTATAAAGTTGTAGGTGGTGGGCCGTAGTGAAATAATCTCTCGATCTGTTTAGCACACCAAATTTCTTCGAGGGTAATTTGGCCTAACCCTCTAAGTGACCGCGAAACTGGACTTCGCCCGATATATCAACGTCACGGATTCCGAAGCTGGCTGATGCAGTTAGGGAAGTGCTCTCAAAGCGAGATGATATGACTATGACAATGGCATCTTTTTTGTAAATTGGACAAGATTAAGCCCACCCCTAACTTTTTCAAAAGAAAGTAAATCTTTCTCTAAAGAAGTTTCAATGTCCGAAACAAACTTAGATCGGCTCTCGATGACATTTTCCGGAGAAATATTAGCCTGGCTGGTGTATCACTTGTGCTATCGACCACAAAGCTGCAACCGATGCTACCAATCTTTAGCATATCATTGATATGCAGAAAAACCGTGTGACTGATAGCACACAGCCTTATGGGACATATATGTTGATAAAGTCGTATAGTTTCTCGGAAAGCCCATAGGTAGAAAGCTTTGCAAGGAGCGCTTTGCAAGGAGAGATTATATCGGTCCCACTCGATTTGTGAACAACGAGGGAAAGAAGCACTTTACGCACTTACCTTTGTGTAAACCGGACTTCTGACATACGGTTCTCGTAATGCGATATGGTCGGTGGTGCGTTTCGTTTCCCGTCGTCCGGGGTAGAGTTGGACGCATAGAGATCGGCCTTCTTTTAGCCTCATGGGTCAACGAATTATCTCCTATGTACAGGGGTGAAGTGGTGGCCGTAAGAGATCAGAACTCACTCACTTCCAGTAGGGAGACTTCCCAGTCTCTCACGAATTTTGCCAATTTGCTCCGACTTCACCATGGCATAAGTAGTAATCTCTTCTGTAGGACCTGAAGGCAAAGTTGAATAGCTTTTTTTAATGTCCTGGTCTTTATATCCCGTGATGTTACTGCAATTGCCCACGCTTGGTTCTTGAACGCGAAACGACATAGTCGGCAACGACGTTGGGATTCTCCGGCGTGAAACAAATCTGCCTTCATGGGTAGGCAGCAAAGAAGTTTCACATTCTGTCCCAGTCTGCCGACCTATAATGGCACACACGGCTGCTACTTATAACTGGTGGCCGCCAAGAGCCAAGTGGGGTCTCAACAGAGACTATTTAGCCATCAAGATGGAAAGTCAGCTGAAGGTTCAACAGTAAAGGCACATAGATTTCCGTATCTTGATACCAGTTGCGTCAAGCCATATATATGGTCAAAACCGTGAACAGATCTCCCCACATGATCGGTTTTGCCTGAGCCAAGTCATTCGGCGCGAAGGGCGTTAAAGATGCCAAGTATCACAATCTCTGCAGATGGGACCTTGATCGGTTTTGCCTGAGCCAAGCCATTCGACGCGATGGGCGTTAAAGATGATGGGACTTGCTGCAGTACAGAGTCTGTAGCCACTTTTACATGGTCGATGAGTCGGTCAGTTTCGGCATTCAAACCGCTATATTACTTGTAGAGGCATGTATAGACGCTTGGACTGTCGTCACTGTTTACACGGAGCCATAAGATGGAGATTTCGGGTTAGTAAAATTAATTGTGTTTAGTAGACAACTAAATATTTCTTAAATGAAAGTAATAAAATATATTTGTTACTTTGTATTATATCAAAAGGATGGAGAAAGATGCGTCTTCTAGGCAGTGCAAACGGCGACAATAAACATCCGTCCTGAAGAAAAGACATAGCCCAGCCCTCGCGAGAAAGCACTCCTCTAGCACGTAGCCGGGATAGTCGAGATATGCCGTGTCGGCAGGTCGGCGTATTTGTGTCTACGTAAAAAAAAGCATGGCTGGCCGAGCCGTCTCAAGGTGCTGGTATACGGTGCTGAGGTTTGCATGGAGTCCACGTATGTTAGTGAACTAGACCTCAAAAAGCGGGTTGATGGGAGAGGAGGATGCCGCTGTTGGACCATTTTTCTTTGTTTGTACTGCTATGATAAGAGTTGGGAAAGGGAGCGTAAAAGGCATGACAGTCATCGTAACAGTGTAAACTGAGACTCAAAATACTGTATCATCATATAATGGTGAGGCATGGCGGAGACCGAACCGTCGGACGGAAGGGCCCCCGTACCCTCCCGGAAATGGTCGCCGGGTCCCACCGTCCGGTCACCAACCGGCACGACGAGCCACTCCGTGGATTATGCGCGACCTAACGGGGCAGCCTCCCAGGGTGGTTAGCCGTGGTTGGGCCCCTCTCTATGCCGCGGGCGGCCAGCGACACCACCGTTTCTACGGGTCTCCCTGGCCGACGGTTCGATCAACGCCACCCTCACAATGATACAACGAGCACTCCACTGCTCACACACATACCACAATAACTGTCACCCCAGCATCATTGGGCCTCCGGCGCACTCACCAGCGAAAGACAACAGCACGAATGGTGTTGCTTTAGGCTGGTTTTCTGTGAGAGGGTAGTACTGCCACCGGTCGAGCCAGTCCATTCCTGCTGAAATCAGCGTGCCTCTACTACCTACGCTACTACTATCTACTAAGAATTTTCCAAAGAAACTTAAAAACCCAGTTTCTCCAAACGAAATTTAAAATTTAATGCCTCTAAAAATTTGACCACACCTTTTTGAATCATCCGGTATATAAAAGTTTATATACACAACTGTATAAGCTGCTTAACGTCCCACACAGTTTAAGAAGATTCATGTATTATTGATTTTCTATTCAAACGACTTGAACGGGAACAAAATGTAACATGACAGATTCTCCTCTGTAACTTCGTCCGCGTGGATGCGCGATATAGTGTAAGTAACTTGAAAACTGTGTTTTGATATACCAATAATATCTGTGTTAAATCGAAGCGTAGTAACAAATATTCCACACATTTTATATATTTTTAAAAGACATAGGTAAAGAAGCATATTTTATTATTAGTTTGAAATATTAGAGTTGACTGTCTTTCGATCTATTTCGCTTTTATATAAGGTCAAGTCCGCAAGAAGGACCATTCTATTCACGTTCTCCTGCTATGCTCTGTTATAACCTGTTCACTGTCATTTGGAAGATTTATTAAGTCAGTGCTGATAATTTTTTATAGGGGGAGAGCCATGTTTAGGCACGAATGGGTCGGCTCAACCGGTGTGATACCACGGCCTCACAGAAAACCGGTTGTAAAGCTTTGCACTACGCTGAAATTAGTGAGATTCCCGGAGGCCCAACTCTTCTTCTTCACCCTTAATGTCGGGCAGCGCACTAAAGCTTATGTTGCAGGTGTCCGTGGACGAAGGTTGTCACTTACCATCGGGTGACTCGTCTTTGCGTCTATTCTGCCTCTTTATAAAAAAATAATAAATGATGACCTTGACTGCTAAGCAGGAAGGCTTTTGGTTCGTTTCCCACCGGGGACAAAATATATACCTACCAAAATAACCATCAACCAGCCGGTACCAAAATAATACCCAAATACTTGGTGTGTTTGTAAAGATCTCCGAGGCACAGATATAATTCCAAGTGCAGGAGTTGTCTTTACAAAACATATAAGATAAACTTTGTATAAGAACGAATTACGTACATACTAACCTTTCTTAATGCTTGCTTAGGTGTAGTCTGCAAAGAATTTTAAAACAAATTTCTAAACTGAATGTATTTTCTCAACTTTTTGTTTTAATGTAATCGGAAGACAGATGAACAGACGTGTCACCTGATGGTACCGCCATTACTGGGACACCCGCAACACAAGAGTCGTAAGTGCGTGCAAGACTTTGAGGGTGATGAAGGGGGGGGATGAGTAGAGAGGGAGTCGGGCCTTTGGGTACCCTCACTCACTCGCAATACAATGCAAGCAATGTTTGTCTAGCGGTTATCTGTAAGGCCGTGGTATTACTCCGGTCGAGCCGCTCCAATTGTGAAAATACTCGTATTGGACGTTGCCATACTAATATTATTTATATATATTCTAAATTAATTTTAGTGTAATAAAGTTCGTTCTACTTTGATTACACTTAGATGTAATATGTTAGGTTGGCAACTAATAAACCTGCCACTTTCTTCGATCAGTTTCTAAAACGTTATAGAACTATCTCGAATTTCTTAGAGTAGTATATAAATAAAGCAAGAGTTGTACATCAGATCAGTTGACAACTGGATCTCAAATAGTAAAACTACAGTAAATTATGGATATTTGTCGTAAAGAACTTCGGCTGCTTTTAGTTCACGAATTTCGCTTAGGTCGAAAAGCTATTGAAGCAGTGCGTAATATATGTACAACGATGGACGATGACGGGCTCTCTTACGATACCACCAAACATTATTTCAGAAGATTGAAGAATGGAAATTATTATGAGTTAGAAAGACTTATAGAAATGTATCCCAGGTTCACTTCACGTTGTCTGGCAAAGCAGCTTCAGTGTTCTCATACTGCAGTACAAAAACAACTCCACGCCTTAGAAATTACCTGCAAATATTAGTTTGGTTGCCACATGAGTTGACGCCGTTTCAACTTTAGAAGAGAGCTAACGTGTGCATGGAACTACTTAGTTATCATCGTACCAATGGATTACGGGGGATGTAAAATGGGTTATGTACATAAATTTTTCGCGTAAGCGCCAGTGGTTTGGACCTAAAGAAGCAGGAGTACCGACGCCAAAATCTGACACGAGTAAAAGAGTTCTTTAAGTGTGTGGTGGGGAATAAACGGAATTATATACTGGGAGCTGTTGCCATCGAACACTACAATCACGGCCAATATTTATTGTGACCAACTGGATAAAGTAGCAGCGAGATTACTGAAAACTCAAAATGAAGTATATTTTTTCTACGATAATCGACTACATGTAGCAAAAGCGACTCGTGAAAAATTACTTTCGCTTGGCTGGGCTGTCCTTCCTCACTCGTCGTACTCTCCAGACATTATGCCCTCAGATTATCATCTATTTCGTTCTCTAGCCCACTACTTAGCAGATAAAAAATTTAAAAATGAAAACCAGCTTAAAAGTGACCTTACTACCTTTTTTTTATCAAAAGTCTAAAAACTTCTACGAGGAAGGCATTATGTCTCTGCCAGCGCGGTGGTGCTTATATAGTTGAGAAATAATTTAATTTTGTATACTTAAATAAATTAAAAAAATTGTGTACAAAGATGGCGGGTTTATTAATTGCCAACCTAATATTTGACAGTTAAACGATATTTTAATTTTATAACAAACAATAACTCAATGCTTCATGAGATATACATGTAAAAAATATAAAAATTGATTCTGGTCTCGCTGTATCTATTGAAAATAATTACACAAATAAGTATGGTACGTTTTTTACATGACATTAAAGGGCAAATTACATGATTACACTTTAAGTAAATACATAAGTAACGTTGTAAGTTATAAACTACACTTCTCTCTTTCTCTATGGAGCGTTTTAGAAAATTCTATATTATACTTTTATTCAACGCAGAAATTCATGTTACATTTTATCCAACAAAAATTGATATTACATAAATCAAAATGGTAGTGAAATAATTTTGATGAAGCGAAGTAGGCATGAGTGCTTTCAACAGGACATGGCTGCGGTCGGATCCGTTAATTACTATGTTCATATTACGGTTCATATCGGACTGTTGGTATTTGTTTTTTGTTACATCCTATGTAAAGCTACGTGATCTGCAAACACAGGATAGGGTACAGTTCTTTTTGATTTGGAATTCTGTATTGTTGTGCTATTGTTAGTACTTACACTTGTCTTCTGATATGGAATAATTAAAAAAATACAGTCCGCACTGTGTAGGCGGACTTCAAATATTTCTTTTTTTGTTTTTAGAGCATAGTGTCATTATAGAATAGCGTCTATTACAATCGCTTTACAATTATAATTATCATCATCTTCCTAACCTTATCTCTTACAGGTTATACGACCACGACAATAGGGATAGGTATCTGGAATAAGGGAGCAAGTCTTGGAGGAGGAAACGGGACTGAGACTGCAGTAGCTCGCGTACCTGTATTTCTATACTTCTTGTGACTGGAGAGGCGACTAGATCAAATCAAATAATCTTTAACTAAATGAAGCCAACTAAAATGGACAGTCCTTTGAAATACACGCGTATTCATACGTGTATTTGGCATAGTGAAAATAATGTATAAGTGATAACACAATTTAACTGACTATCGAACCTGAGTATCGAAGCTAATATTTGTATAAATTGATGTCATGTAACGTTTGAAAGCTAATTTGTTGAAAAATGGTGTCCGAGTGCAAAGGAGGCATTGGAGAGTCTTCTATGTTCTTGTTATTAGAAACGATGTTACGAAAACACAAAATAAAACAAACGTCTTACGCCATTGCTAAGACATATTATGAGCAGAAAGGAAGTAGGCTAACAAAGCATTAAGTTAATAGCAACGTTTTCATATTATGTAATACAAAAAGGGCACCATCCACACAAAGTAACGAACATCCCATTTGTGTTATGCATTGTTACATTTTGTTTGAAATAAAACCCGAGTCATATGTGCTTACTATTTATTGCGTTCCCAAGAATTGAAGTAATATGATTGAGAATTCCACATAAAAATATATTGTTTTTGTTTAAAGTGCATTCCCTCTTTCGAGTTTTAATTTTAATATAGAATGCACGTAATGCGTGGTGCATTTTATGTTCTTTCAAATATTTAAGTAATATAAATATAAACCTTTTTAACGAGGGTATATTTTTCATGCTTCACTAAAGCAATACATGCAAATTTATGTTGTTCTAATAATAGATATAAAATACCCAAGTATTGTGTGTGTATTGTGTGTATTTAAAAATTAAGTATGAAGCAATAGTATATAATAATAGCTTAGTAATGTATATGTTTATTATGTATTTTTTATACAACATTTTGCTTTTTTTCAATTTAAATACAGAAAACACGTTCAGCGTATACCTTATGTGGATGTAATTTGCGTATTCTCTAGCACGAAGACCATGTTCCTTGGGGCGATTACATATTGTTTTATGCGTGTTCAGCGTGTTTTGTATTATTAGCTTTTGGTTATCTTCATTTAAATCAATTGTTATATTTTGATTTGGTCACACGATTGCATTTAATGTGAAATTGTGATCCCATCAGCTTTGACTGAAAATTTGAATTTAACTCTGATAAATTAAATGATGTCGATATGATAAAAAAAAAAGATAAACGTAAATAAAATGGGTTTCTTTTTATATTGTGTGTTGCAAGGATTTCGATACATTTTGGGGCTCACGGTACGAGTACAGTCGCTTAATGATATGACGATATATAGAAAACTTTATTTTTTTTAAACCACGATAGTAAATTTTGGACTAAAACTCTACGTTTTAATTTTAAAATATCACTGATAACCTTTTAAAGGCTAGTGACAAAGAGGGGTTAATAACCTGTTTCATCAGACAAGCTCCGAAAACTTGTATTTAGATCACCAAATGCAAATGGCGAGTGAGTAAAGAAAGGTGAACTATCAGTGGATGGCGCTAATGGTCGGGGTGGTACACGCAACGCTTAGATTAGATCCCCCTTTCGCTTGGGGGCGCAATTTCCGCCCGATTTTCCCGATAGCTGCCTTCTACTTTGAGGGTTTATATTATAGTTTTTAGACGGTGATGTTCTCAAAAACATTGTTTTATTGCTACTAACTAAGCAGACCTTGTACTTTTAATATGGAACTGCTGTTAAACATAATTATATATTTCTAAATACATACGTACAATAGATAACACGCATCACATGGGAGGAAATCGAAATTACGGCCTCTGGCGCAGCAGTCAGGATCATTAACTACTAGATAAACAGGCCAGATGGGTTTTTAAAACTTTCGCAACTAATATAACGACGGGTCAATGCTGTTCACGGGTAGGCTAAATTAAGACGATCGGTGTAATAAGTCGAAACAGACTCTACCACCTTTAAACCCGAAAAATGTTGTTCCTCAGAAAAGAGAACAATATTGACCGGTGCTTGTGTTTAGAATCAAGTGGTGCTGCTACATAATTGGCATAGAAATTAGTTTACTTTTTATTAATTTTTAAAAAAGTGTAAATCGATCTATAGTCTGTGATTCCGCAAACAAAAAAAAATTCAGCTACGAAAATATTTTTCTGTTTGTATAAGTGTAACTGAGGTCTATCTAAGTCCACATAAACCAATGAAAGAATAGTAAAAGTCCCCTCAAAAAAAGAGGTTGATTTTTATACACCGCCTACCAAGTAATACCTTATTAATATGATTGATTTCATTTTTTTTTCTTATTTAATATCACAAAATATACTTTATTATAAGTTAACACTACAGAAAGTCACGCAATAGTATTAAAAGATTGATATAAGTACACCTTTATATTTTGTTTTGAGATAAGAACTTTTCTTTTTTCTTTATGTATTAATATTTACGTAATTTGAAAAGTTGAGCGATCCAATTGACTGCACGCACTTCAAAATCATATTTGTTCAAGAAACCAATTTTAAGGCGTAAAGCCATTTGTCGACGTCATTCTAAAACTTTTAATCTCTTTTGAAATAAACACTTTGTTAAAGATAAAAATAATTCAAATAATTTAGGTGAATATATCAGTTGGCATCTAGGTATATGATCTTTTAATATTTATACACATTATTTAATTATATTTAGTAATTGTCAATTTATCTGGAAGTAACCGTATGATTATAGTAATTGCAGCCTAAATAGCCTGCAGTAAAAAAAAATACAAGTACTATAAGTACTTAGGTAAAAAGGTAAAATAACCGTTATACTTCTCCTTTATTTTAACACCATAATGTTTTGTGACGTAGAAATGTAGAAATATAACGCACTACATTATCATCAAAGCAAATGTTTTAATTGCACATGCAGTCCTTGATCCTTGACATTTTTTCGGTTTCTACACAGAGCTAGTCAAAGAATATTTTGCCACTACTAACTTTCACCAGAATATTTTCAGTATAAAGTTTATAAAACGTGCTATTCGACCTTGGCCTATATATGTACATTATACTTATATTTTGCATTTCTATTAATAATTTATGAAACTATTACATGTTCCAGTAAAATAAGTTGTTCATGTGTTTAGTTGTTCTTTGCCTTTAAAAGTTTTACTCAACTGAAGCACGGCAGAATTTATTGGATCTCCAGTTTCTATTTAGCATTTCAGTTAAATCAAAGCTTCAGTAAACTGAAGAAAGAAGTAGTCTGAACGGAAGAAATCTTATACTAAAGTTTTACACTTTAATTATTATTATCATGGACATATATTTTAGTAGTACCTATTATCGTGTCATACCTGGAAATTAAAACGGTTATGATTTTTACACAGGGTATTTTAATATTTCATCTAAAGTAGAGAAATTAAAACTGCATCATTGTATAGAGAGCATCTGCTCTCTATACAAATTAATTAAAGCCATCGGGCTTTCAAATCAACTATCGTGTTGAGAATCCGTAGATTTTACATACCCCATGTTCGAAATTAGAAGTCATGTTTTTCATTTGACGTGTTGAACTTTAACCTTCAAATGCCAGATTTTATTTTTAAACTGCTGAGAGACATTCAAACATGGGCTAACTACAGATTTTGTAAGAAGTGAGCACAATATGTTTAAGCAGTGGTCCCACTATTATTGATATTATAACACTCGAGGTCAGATATACATATGTATATCGAGTTATACTCGATCGCTCTGAATTCGAGCTCCGCATTAACAGAAAGGTAAACTAAACACCAGATATTTATATGATTTGATTATGTTTCCCTTTTCCAGTATTTTTATAGATTTTTAGCCTCGAATGCATGAATTTTTGTACCTAGATGTGCTTCATATTGCGTTTTATATTCGTGGTATGAGATCTTTTTAATTTAATTTAATTGACTGTTTCAATCCCAGATATAACCCATGAAAACTTAAGCATGAAGGGGCTAACGTCAACGTTGCATATACGTATATACATAATAACAATAGCCATTAGGGTATATACTTTTACACTGAAGTATTACAATGTATTTTGGAACATAAAATTGTTCGAATAGAATTAAATCAAACCTGACTTTTAATGAGAAAAAGAAAAGACAATTCTGTATGTGAGGCTCACATTATCATGTGTAACTGACTTGGACGGATTCCTGCTCTGTTTGTTCGCTATGGATCATTTAGATTTTTTTACATTTTAGTGTTATTTATCACTTTCTTGTGCATCATTTGAAGTAAATCTAATACAGACATATTTTTAATGTCAATTTTAGGTCTTACCCTCACAGTAATTTCTCCAGACTACCTTTATATGGATATTGACTCTCGGGATTCACATGGTCTGTGGTTTACTATTATAGAGTTAAGAATTATGTTTAAAACTTATTTCTTTGTTTATATTCAGAAAATAATTAAATTACTCTTTGAATTAGTATAATAAAATCCTGTCGGGTTTAAAATTAGGTAGACTTTACATCTGTTTATATTAAAGTAGATATTTTTGTTATTCTTAGAATCGCTATATGATCGCTTTTTGTAGGTATAAATAATATTATTATGCTGTCTAGGATCAATGATAAAATTAAGGTCAATGATATTGCACTGTTTTGATCGATAGTACTTTACCCGAGTCCCCCGAATACGCAAGGTTAGTCGAAAAGTATTTTCATCAGTAGGATCCCTGCTCCGTCTGAGTATGAGACTACTGATGTCAGTTATCTCGATATCACAGAGAAGTAACTAGATAAGCTTGAGTGCCTTCAAAACTTTTGTATTAGATTTATATTTGTTTTAGGTAAATATGATCATGTATCAGAATTTCAGAACGTGTTTAAGTGGCTCCCGATTCGACTTCGACGAGGTACTCATATTCTGTTTATACTTTATAGTATTTTATTTACTATATTTTGATGATGGTTGGTAGTATGACCCGTGGGAGTTTCCACACGAAAAAAAAAAGTATATATATGTATATATATATTTTTTTATTTGTAAGCCTACCATAATGACTCCACTTTGCCTGATGGTAAGCAATAAATGGAGTCCAAGAGTGGTGGTCACCATCCTCATTGCATGTCTAGTCAATGCAGCATGGTGACCCACACTATGGCGGCCTGGTGAGATGCTTTTTTACGCCCCGCTTAAAAGACCCGGGATCAAATTGGGAAGCAAACACGTGCGCTGGTAGGGAATTCCAGGCTTTCACTGATCAGCACAGGAAAGAAGAGCCAAACCGTTTCGTTCGGGATCGCATATCTTCGACTCGCAAACGGTGACTCCTCAGGCCAGCACGTGTAGTCCTGTAGAGGAAGGGAGAAGGTGGGACCAATTGGAAGAGCTCGTCAGAACACTCCCCGTGATGTAGGCGATAGAGAACTGCCATAGAGGCGACATCTCTTCGCAACTGCAGGGGCTCAAGAGACTGGGTGACCTCAGGATAGTCTATAATACGGACTGCGCGTCGCTGCAACCGATCGAGAGCGTCAAGCAGATACTGCGCATAGCCATCCCAAAGATGAGAGCAGTACTCCACGTAGGAGCGAACCTGGGTCTTATATAAAAGACACAAATGCTCGGGCGAGAAGAACCGTCTCACCTTGTTCAATACACCGAGCTTCCGCGAGGCCGCCTTAGTGACGCTCTCGATGTAATCACGCGGATTGAGATCCCGACAGATGTCCATACCCAGCATACTGAGCCTATTCTGTAGTGGCAGTTGAGTGTTCTGAAGAGTAGGAAGGGGAAGGAATGGAGACTTTTTGTTTGAAAACGCGCACGCCTGTGTTTTCTTGGCGCTGAACTCGAACAGATTCTCACAACCCCATTGAGAGATGCGGCTCAAGTCCCGGTCGAGCTCAGCGACAAGCTCCTGTCGTTTTCCCTCAACGTCTGCTAGCTTGGCAGCAGGATGTCCAAAGTATCGCCCGTGTACTGTGCTGTCGTCTGCATAACAATGTATGTTGCCAAGAGCCAACATATCATTGATATGCAGAAGGAACAGCGTGGGCGATAAGACGGAGCCCTGAGGTACACCAGCGCTAACCTCCTGGAAGTCAGAGGCCGCGCCGTCACAGAGAACCCTAATGCGGCGCTTGTGGAGGAAGGCAGCAACCCAGTTGCATAGCTTAGATGCAGACTAAATGCAGGAAGTTTGGAGAGAAGCGAGCGATGCCAGACCCTATCGAAGGCCTTGGCAATGTCGAGGCTGATGGCCAAGGACTCCCCATGCCTATCCATAGCCTCACCCCAAAGGTGTGTGACGTACGCTAGAAGATCACCCGTGGATCGGTTCGGCCTAAAACCATATTGCCGATCATCTAACAAGGAGTGATCCTCTAGGTGGCGGATTAATTGGGTGTTGATTATCCGCTCGAGCACCTTACAGAGTATGGAGGAGACGTCTATAGGACGGTAATTAGCTGGATCGGAGCGGTCGCCTTTTTTGGGAATGGGTTGGACGTTCGCCTCTCTCCAGGCCTCCGGAACAATTCCCGAGGAATAGGACAGGCGATACAAGCGCGTCAGTACAGGAGACAACTCTGGTGCACAGTTTTTAAGAACCACCGCCGGAATACCGTCGGGTCCACTGGCTTTCCGAACATCGAGTGACCGAAGCTCCGCACGGACATCCCTCTGCCGGATGCGAATATCCCGCATTTCGGAGTCGCAAGATGCAATGGTGGGCGGGTGAGCGCCACGGGCGTCGATTCGGGAGTTAGCCGCAAAGAGGTCAGCAAGTAGTTTCACTTTCTCTTGCGGCTCGTGGGCCAGTGATCCGTCAGGGTACTTCAGCGGTGGCAGCGAAGGCTGGCAGTAGTTGGACTGCACGGCTTTGGCCAATCGCCAAAACTTACGGCTACCCGTAGGGTATGCGACGAGTTCTTGACCAAACCGTGCAATGCGCTGGGCATCAGCTCTGATGTAAGCCCTCTTGCATTCCTTAGTGGCTTTGTTAAACGCTGCTTTTAGGCGATCAACGTCTGGGTCACAATGAGCGCGGGCCCTGATCCATGCGCGGTAGGCTGACTGCTTTTGAGCGACAGCACGGGTGCACTCGCGATTGAACCAGGGACGGGTCTTTGTGCTGGCGACTTCACTGTAGGGGATATAGTACTCCATACCGACAGTGATTTCGTCAGCCACGGCAGACGCACTTTGCGACAGATCCCTGTCTTTAAAGCAGCGTTGAGCCCACGGGATGGATGCAAAATAATCCCGCATTCCATCCCAGTCTGCTGACGAGTAGTGCCATAACCGTCGCCTTGTTACCACAGGCCGTGGTGGGGCAACAAGTGGCACCGAGGTGGACACCAGGCAGTGGTCGGAGGATCCCAGAGGGGCGTGAACCGTTACTCTGTACTGCGCTGGGTGACTCGTCAGCAGAAGGTCTAGCAAAGAGGGCGCTTGACCCGATATGTCTGGTATCCTGGTGGGCTGGAGTACCAGTTGGGTAAGGTCATGCGTGAGAGCGAATGCGTGGGCAGTTCGACCAGCGTGGTCCGTTCTGGAAGATCCCAGCCAGAAGTCATGGTGGGCATTAAAGTCTCCCAAAAACACCAGTTCGGCGGTCGGGAACTGCTCCTGCGCTTTGTCCGTTGCGTGACTCATGTAGTCAAAGAGTCGAGTTGTCTCGGAGTCTCCGGAATGGGACCGATAAAGGCAAACGTAGATCCGGCTCATAGAGCCAAAATCCACGTGAAGCCAAAGGATGGAGAAGGATGCGTCTTCTAGGCAGTGCAGACGGCGACAACAAACATCCGCCCTGACGAAAAGACATACCCCAGCCCTCGCGAGGAAGCACTCCTCTAGAACGTAGCCGGGATAGTAGAGATATGCCGTGTCGGCAGGGCGGCGTATTTGTGTCTCCGTAAGAAAAAGCATGGCCGGCCGAGCCGTCTCAAGGTGCTGGTGTACGGCGCTGAGGTTTGCATGGAGTCCACGTATGTTAGTGAACTCCACCTCAAAAAGCGGGTTGGTGGGAGAGGAGGATGCCGCTGTTGGACCATTTTTCTTTCTTTGTACTGCCATGATAAGAGTTGGGAAAGGGGGCGTAAAAGGCATGACAGTCATCGTGACTGTGTAAACTGAGACTGAAAATACTGTGTCATCATGTAACGGTGAGGCATGGCGGAGACCGAACCGCCGGACGGAAGGGCCCCCGTACCCTCCCGGAAATGGACGCCGGGTCCCACCGTCCGGTCACCAACCGGCACGACGAGCCACTCCGTGGATTATGCGCGACCTGACGGGGCAGCCTCCCAGGGTGGTTAGCCGTGGTTGGGCCCTTCTCTATGCCGCGGGCGGCCAGCGGCACCACCGTTTCTACGGGTCTCCCTGGCCGACGGTTCGATCCACGCCAACCTCACAATGATTCTACGAGCACTCCACTGCTCACACACATACCACGATAACTGCCACCCCTGCATCATTGGGCCTCCGGCGCACTCGCTCACCAGCGAAAGACGACAGCACGAATGTTGTCGCTTTAGGCTGGTTTTCTGTGAGAGGGTAGTACTGCCCCGGTCGAGCCGGCCTATTCCTGCTGAAATCAGCGTGGCTCTACTACCTTATAAATATTTTGTTTATGTAACCCCTGTTTATTTAAAGAAAGGTTTTGTGTTCTTGAATGACCGGAACCTGTCACCGGAATCTCTGGGCTCACGGTACCGACTCAGTACTACACTCACACTACACTACATGGTACAGTCTGCCCGATAATGGAATGCCTTGTCGTTATTTATAAGATGTGCTTGTTCTCAAACTCTGACAGCTTTTAAAAATATGGTCAAGGGTCACTACTTATATTCTTGAATATAATTTGTACTGATTAGCTGTATGTCTAATTCCTTTATATAGTTATTGATATTTATTTTACTATACAAGTACACAGCACAGTGCACAAACTGACATCAATAAATATTAGATATATATCTATATATATACATATATATATCTCCATCCCGTGGTTGCCTGTAAGAAATTGCCATAGAGCGATAAGGCCACCGATTGTATAATCCGTTATTGTTTTTTTTTTGCCCATTTCATTCTTAATGGTATACAATAAAGAGGCATGTTATTATAAGTATTATGTTTGTGTGTGTATACTTTTATTTAAGCTTATTTTAACAATACTACAGTTAACAATACTATATTTTAATAAAATTGACTGCAAATTTTATAGTTTTACACCAAATCAACATATTACTTCTTATATTTACATTCATCTAGTTAGAAATTGCTTTTAGTGATTAGGCTTTCTATTTCACTTATTTCTTTCTATTATTGAAAACCGTAACTGCATTATTATGACTGTTCAAAAGTCATTGATTTACTTACGAATGATTACATTTGTGAGAGTTGTGATCTACAAAATAATGTGCTCCTGGGTTCGGTATATGTATAATATTTTCATGAGCGTGGGTGTTGAAGGTCGACGATTTGCCCTTTTTCATATGGGACCTTTTCGAAAACCACCATCATTTAGTATTCAAGGGAGAGTTTTAAATCGGAAAGAGAAGTAACATGTGACTTTATCATGAAATTTTGGGATTCGTGGCGTAGTCTGATTTTAAAAACATGTAATTTGATGTTTTTTTTTATATTGCGAATTGTTAACAACTCGGGTTGTTAACAAAATTATTTTTTTAACACCAAACGATAATAATCATTTGGTATTTTGACAATTAGCATCGTGAAGTTAGTACATAACTTCATAACTTACTCCTATTTATCTGACCAATGACGTGGTTATGGTTATGTATGTATTATTTCTGTTCATACCGTCAGCACACTTCACTTAATACGTTCATATAATGCTTTCTAGTACTGTGTTGTTGTTTACTTGAAGACAGATATGCAAATACAATTCTTTTGTTGATGACGGAATTCCAAAATATCATTATTTTCCCGGTTAGAATTTATACATTTTTTGGAGTAAAAGTGACGGTTGCTGGAAAGAACCTGTGGTTGGTATAATTCAATCACGTGGTTTGGCCCTGACTCAGGCATCCTCCGCGATCGACTGTTAGTTTGTCGGTTTTATACAGCTAAGATGTATTCTTGCACTCTTTCGTCGATTCTGCTATAGTACGTTTGGTCTGTCCAATATATGAACTGCAGTAAAATTGTATTCTTTTGTATAAAAAGAAAGTTAGTAAAATATAGTTTTACATTTACATTGAGTAGACAGTGTGCATATTTTGTAACAATTTTCTTAAAGAAGGAAAATTAAAACTCATTTACTAATTACGCTACACAAAGCTTTATACTTCTCCTTCAAATTAACTAAGTACCAGATAAGTTTCATTCATTACACGTTTCAAGCGTTAGAAATTTCTAATTCAACTGAAGCATGAAAGGACGTTAGCTCTGAAAATAGTAAAGTATATGTTATTAGTTTTGTTATACTATTAGTGCTTAGATTTCCTTAATCATAAACAATTTAAGTAACAATTATGTTTTCAGCCGTTCGAAGATCATGAGCTCTTTTTTAATCGGCAAAAGGAAATAAATCCCCCTTGGGGTGTGTATTTTATATTTATAGTTCTTCCTTTAAGTTTAGTACGCTACGCTTGTAAGTTTAATAAATATTCTCATTAATTCTTGCTTGAAGAAAAAGAAATTCGTAAAACTTATACTAATACCTACTGTAAATATCCCTTGTTTAATAGTGAAAAAACGAAATCAAAGAACTTTTAGTATCTTCACGTTAGAAGCAGGCTTAGGCTTACGGAGTGCACTTTCTTTGAACCCAAAATCTCAAAAGTAAATAGGCCGTCATTTCAATCATTAGAAAGCTTAAGTACTTCAAAGGCTGCAATGGTAATTTTATTCGCTACTGTATAGAAACATGAATTACATTCTATAATAACAACATTTTAAAATAAAACAATCAGAATTAGGATTGGATTTTTTTAGTTTCTGTTCATAAGGGTTAATTAGTTATATTAGACAAGTCTTAAATGAAGTTATTGTCTTGTCTTCTTATTTGAATCGAAATGTACACGATGTCAGATGTTTTACACCGTAAGACAAGCGAAGATCTCTACGTTTTAATAAAAGACCCGCGTCAGATCTGTAACTAGTCCGATACCTTCGAATTTACGCCAATTTAAAGTAATTTCATTTGCTTCATGTAGTTAATTGCATGCAGACGAGACCAGTTACAAATGCGCTATTATTTTAATTAGACGTTACACCTGTATCTTTATTAGTAAGACAAAATGTTCGTTATGAAATCCTGAAAATGAACAGATACTACTAGCTTTTCTTTGTAATATTGTTTTAAGTTTTTATTAGCTCTTCCGTTAGCTTCATAAAAACAATTGTCATGTTTTTTTGACATACGACGTGACAGGTTTGAAGACGTATGCATGAGATTTATTAGTATAAAAATAAAAGCTGTGTATATATATATATATATATATATATATATTAGTGACCAACATTCAGTTTTCGACCAACGTGGCGATCATATTTTTATAGATTGTTTTTTCTCTAGAAATACTTGACATTGGCAGAATATCTGCTTTGACTATACACGTGAGAGAGAGAGTCCATAAATAACTAATAAATTAAAAATAAAAGCATTCATTCCATAATGTCATAATCTTTTATCAATTTTTATTATTTGAACCTTTTTCGTCGTTTTAGGGCAATTGAATAAAGTTGAGAACTGACACCAATTCGGTAGAAAGCCGACCACTTCGAATTAACGCCAGTTGATTGATTGCCTGAAACAACCTTTATATATACAGAGAGTCGTACACTTCGACTTGCGTAATAATTTAAATCAAGAAAGGTCCGTCACAATACTGACTTCGAATATTTAATTAAATACATTAAATATTTGAGAAGAGTAATTGTTGTTGGTTCAGGTAGGATATATATTCTATTAAATTTAATTGTCTATCAGCGACTTTAAGCTCCATCGTTAAAGATCAAAAAGGTTACAATGCCGATGAGAAGGATTACCTGATAACTGTTTTACAGATTTAATAAGCAGTGTTACTTACACTGCCATACAATCAAGCACTTGGTGTTGCTTTTTTTATACCTGTTTCTAATAAAAATCTTAATCAACTTGATTTAAAACAACCGGACACATGCGAGTTCAATGTAACTAACAACAGGTATAATAAAACTTTTAAAAAGTATATAAACGACTTCTCGGTACTTATTTTTCATTCCTTAATTTTACACTTTAGAGGAGTAATTATTCCTTCTAATTTCCACCGGACCAGCCTTATATATAAGCAATTAAAACGTATGTATAAGTAATTAAAAATAAAAATTTATCAATTCATTAATTATAAACACATTATTATTATCCACATTGGAGGATTAATATGGTCTTCACATTTAAACTAGACCAACTTTAAGCACAAATGTCAATAAATTCAATGAAAAAAGAATGATTGAAATCGATACTCTAATGACGGAGTTATCACGTAATATGTTTTATTCAAACCTTTTTATATTATTATTATTTACCACCTCAGGCACTTAGAGGTGAAATATTGTCTTCAAATATACATAAATAGGGTCAACCTACACACACTACACCCGGAAATTACAACCCTCTTCTTGCGCAGTCGGGTAATATTTCGTATACCTTGACAATTTATCCTCGAAGATTTTTAAACGTCTTTTCAAAAGACAAACTTAACTTTTTAGACTCTCCCATATTTGTAATTATAAATGTATTTTTATAACTGAATTTAAATTCAGTTTCAGTAGTTTAATTATTATTTTTCGGATTATTTCTTTTACTTCTGCTTTAGGACTTTGCTTTTTGCTAAGATTCAGGATTCTGTCATAAAGAGTAGAAGTAGTTTTGTAGTAGTAGTAGTAGCAATAATATTGATTTACCCGCGAAATTTAAAATTTGTTGAAATTTAAGGTCTAAGGATTGACTAAGAAGCTTGATACTTTTACAGCTTCAAGAGACGGTAGATATACGTATTTGATGTTAATGTCAACTTGATACTTCTCCAATCTCCGGAGAAAAAGCGTCTTGACAGACAGTCAGAGAGACGGACAACCGAGTGATCCTATAAGGGTTTCTTTATTTAACTTCTCGAAACCTTGACTTCAGCAGGAATGGGCCGGCTCGACCGGGGCAGTACTACCCGCTCACAGAAAACCAGCCTAAAGCAACATCATTCGTGCTGTCGTCTTTCGCTGGTGAGTGAGTGCGCCGGAGGCCCAATGATGCAGGGGTGACAGTTATCGTGGTATGTGTGTGAGCAGTGGAGTGCTCCTTGAATCATTGTGAGGTTGGCGTGGATCGAACCGTCAGCCAGGGAGACCCGTAGAAACGGTGGTGCCGCTGGCCGCCCGCGGCATAGAGAGGGGCCCAACCACGGCTAACCACCCTGGGAGGCTGCCCCGTCAGGTCGCGCATAATCCACGGAGTGGCTCGTCGTGCCGGTTGGTGACCGGACGGTGGGACCCGGCGTCCATTTCCGGGAGGGTACGGGGGCCCTTCCGTCCGGCGGTTCGGTCTCCGCCATGCCTCACCGTTACATGATGACACAGTATTTTCAGTCTCAGTTTACACAGTCACGATGACTGTCATGCCTTTTACGCCCCCTTTCCCAACTCTTATCATGGCATTACAAAAAAAGAAAAATGGTCCAACAGCAGCATCCTCCTCTCCCACCAACCCGCTTTTTGAGGTGGAGTTCACTAACATACGTGGACTCCATGCAAACCTCAGCGCCGTACACCAGCACCTTGAGACGGCTCGGCCGGCCATGCTTTTTCTTACGGAGACACCGCCGACACGGCATATCTCTACTATCCCGGCTACGTTCTAGAGGAGTGCTTCCTCGCGAGGGCTGGGGTATGTCTTTTCGTCAGGGCGGATGTTTGTTGTCGCCGTCTGCACTGCCTAGAAGACGCATCCTTCTCCATCCTTTGGCTACACGTGGATTTTGGCTCTATGAGCCGGATCTACGTTTGCCTTTATCGGTCCCATTCCGGAGACTCCGAGACAACTCGACTCTTTGACTACATGAGTCACGCAACGGACAAAGCGCAGGAGCAGTTCCCGACCGCCGAACTGGTGTTTTTGTAAGACTTTAATGCCCACCATGACTTCTGGCTGGGATCTTCCAGAACGGACCACGCTGGTCGAACTGCCCACGCATTCGCTCTCACGCATGACCTTACCCAACTGGTACTCCAGCCCACCAGGATACCAGACATATCGGGTCAAGCGCCCTCTTTGCTAGACCTTCTGCTGACGAGTCACCCAGCGCAGTACAGTGTAACGGTTCACGCCCCTCTGGGATCCTCCGACCACTGCCTGGTGTCCACCTCGGTGCCTCTTGTTGCCCCACCACGGCCTGTGGTAACAAGGCGACGGTTATGGCACTACTCGTCAGCAGACTGGGATGGAATGCGGGATTATTTTGCATCCATCCCGTGGGCTCAACGCTGCTTTAAAGACAGGGATCTGTCGCAAAGTGCGTCTGCCGTGGCTGACGAAATCACTGTCGGTATGGAGTACTATATCCCCTACAGTGAAGTCGCCAGCACAAAGACCCGTCCCTGGTTCAATCGCGAGTGCACCCGTGCTGTCGCTCAAAAGCAGTCAGCCTACCGCGCATGGATCAGGGCCCGCGCTCATTGTGACCCAGACGTTGATCGCCTAAAAGCAGCGTTTAACAAAGCCACTAAGGAATGCAAGAGGGCTTACATCAGAGCTGATGCCCAGCGCATTGCACGGTTTGGTCAAGAACTCGTCGCATACCCTACGGGTAGCCGTAAGTTTTGGCGATTGGCCAAAGCCGTGCAGTCCAACTACTGCCAGCCTTCGCTGCCACCGCTGAAGTACCCTGACGGATCACTGGCCCACGAGCCGCAAGAGAAAGTGAAACTACTTGCTGACCTCTTTGCGGCTAACTCCCGAATCGACGCCCGTGGCGCTCACCCGCCCACCATTGCATCTTGCGACTCCGCAATGCGGGATATTCGCATCCGGCAGAGGGATGTCCGTGCGGAGCTTCGGTCACTCGATGTTCGGAAAGCCAGTGGACCCGACGGTATTCCGGCGGTGGTTCTTAAAAACTGTGCACCAGAGTTGTCTCCTGTACTGACGCGCCTGTATCGCCTGTCCTATTCCTCGGGAATTGTTCCGGAGGCCTGGAGAGAGGCGAACGTCCAACCCATTCCCAAAAAAGGCGACCGCTTCGATCCAGCTAATTACCGTTCTATAGCCGTCACCTCCATACTCTGTAAGGTGCTCGAGCGGATAATCAACACCCAATTAAACCGCCACCTAGAGGATCACTCCTTGTTAAATGATCGGCAATATGGTTTTAGGCCGAACCGATCCACGGGTGATCTTCTAGCATACGTCACACACCTTTGGGGTGAGGCTATGGATAGGCATGGGGAGTCCTTGGCCATCAGCCTCGACATTGCCAAGGCCTACGATAGGGTCTGGCATCGCTCGCTTCTCTCCAAACTTCCTGCATTTGGTCTGCCATCTCAGCTATGCAACTGGGTTGCTGCCTTCCTCCACAAGCGCCGCATTAGGGTTCTCTGTGACGGCGTGGCCTCTGACTTCCAGGAGGTTAGCGCTGGTGTACCTCAGGGCTCCGTCCTATCGCCCACGCTGTTCCTTCTGCATATCAATGATATGCTGGCTCTTGGCAACATACATTGTTATGCAGACGACAGCACAGTACACGGGCGATACTTTGGACATCCTGCTGCTAAGCTAGCAGACGTTGAGGGAAAACGACAGGAGCTTGTTGCTGAGCTCGACCGGGTCCTGAGCCGCATCTCTCAATGGGGTTCTGAGAATCTGGTCGAGTTCAGCGCCAAGAAAACACAGGCGTGCGCGTTTTCAAACAAAAAGTCTCCATTCCTTCCCCTTCCTACTTTTAAGAACACTCAACTGCCACTACAGGATAGGCTTAGTATACTGGGTATGGACATCTGTCGGGATCTCAATCCGCGTGATTACATCGAGAGCGTCACTAAGGCGGCCTCGCGGAAGCTCGGTGTGTTGAACAAGGTGAGACGGTTCTTCTCGCCCGAGCATCTGTGTCTTTTATATAAGACCCAGGTTCGCTCCTGCGTGGAGTACTGCTCTCATCTTTGGGATTTTGGGATAGCTATGCGCAGTATCTGCTTGACGCTCTCGATCGGTTGCAGCGACGCGCAGTCCGTATTATAGACTGTCCTGAGGTCACCCAGTCTCTTGAGCCCCTGCAGTTGCGAAGAGATGTCGCCTCTATGGCAGTTCTCTATCGCCTACATCACGGGGAGTGTTCTGACGAGCTCTTCCAATTGGTCCCACCTTCTCCCTTCCTCTACAGGACTACACGTGCTGGCCTGAGTAGTCACCGTTTGGCTCTTCTTTCCTGTGCCGATCAGTGAAAGGCTGGAATTCCCTACCAGCGCACGTGTTTGCTTCCCAATTTGATCCCGGGTCTTTTAAGCGGGGCGTAAAAAAGCATCTCACCAGGCCGCCATAGTGTGGGTCACCATGCTGCATTGACTAGACATGCAATGAGGATGGTGACCACCACTCTTGGACTCCATTTATTGCTTACCATCAGGCAAAGTGGAGTCATTATGGTAGGCTTACGAATAAAATAAAAAATAAAAAAAAAAAAAGCGAACCCAAAAGATAATTATAAAGTTTCAAAATCCTTGAAATTGCAAAAAAAATATGCTGTTCTTTTTTAAATCGTTAAAAAATCTTCGATATCTTTGACATCTAAATAAAAGGTGTAGGTCTAATATATTACAATCTCAGCCGTGATAGGAATCTCTTAAGAAAACTGAAGCACTCTCGAACCCACTTCAACGATGTGTTAGCTTCAAGATTACAGCTCACAGAGTACTGATGGAGTACCCGTGAAAACCGTAGTTATTCTGTCACTGTTTTATTGATGTCTGGGTCGAATAGAAAATATAAGAATATTTAGTGTTTGATAGGTAATGGAATCGTGTTGCCGGGTGTCTCAAAAGACGTGAAGCATTTTTTTTTATATTCATATATTATATATGTATATTATATATTTTTATATATACTTATTTTTCCCGGCTACAACCTGTATGAGTTTTAGGTATGTTATTCCGACATCCTCGAGCTATTACGTACACTTGGTGAGCAATAATAGCCTTAGCCTTGTTTTACATCCTCTTGTTCTCAGCTTTCCCTTTACATATACTCCTTATTTACCCATGTTTAGTTCCTGATGTGCCCGGCTGACGGCAATATACTTACCACGAATTAAGTTATTTGGACCAAACTCTTAGTGCCAAAATGTGGATGTTTAAAACACCTCTGCCTTTCCCCTTCCTGGATATTTCACTATATAACTAGGTACATATCGATATTGAAACATGATGTGCTTTGGTATACGCATACGTCATGGAAATGTAAGTGTTCTAATTTTAACAATCTCAACTATGCGTTATCGGCGCTCATCGGTGCATCTTTGCACGATAAAAACACTATTTGGCGAAACAGATCTGATAATAAAACCCATATCTGAGACTTTTGACATAGCCGTAATGTACTTATGATTTCAACAGTATTTGTCTTCGGTTCCCAAGGGTTTATCCATTGAGTACGAACGGGAAGAGCTAAGTTTAGAGATAAGCTTTGACTTGCCTATTGCTTCATAGTAATGTTTTATGTTTTGCGTTTTAAACGCCCACAGTTTGCTGACTATTTAGTCTCACTAACCTACTGCGCCTCTCTTACCGTCAACCGTAAATATTAGGAAATAAATGGGAACATTGGCAGTAGGTATATTGAAAGGACATTGAAAGGAGGAAGGGATGGAATTGCTGATACGTATGCACTGGGAAGTGTAAGCTTTAAAAATGCTTTTTGAAAAAACGTCACACTACAACAAAATGTGTATAACCTTTATATAAAACCACAACAAAATAGAACTTGATCTGAAGTTATATACAGTCAGCAATGAAATCCTGCAATGGCTCATACCTATTACGATAGTAGTTTTAGGGTTAAGTGACACTGTTAACAAGCAGTGATTATTTTGAACCGATAGTCATATTAGTTCACTGTAAGTGAAACTCACATACGATCAGATTCAAGCATGACAAATACACACTTGTCAATCAGCAAGTTACCTAATATTATGTATAGATATACAAAATAACTCCCTTTCATCAATCAACTACAAAATCAATCAAAAGCATACCTCCGTTAGAATGATTGATACAGAGAGTTTAATCACTTAGTATTAAGTATACATAATTAAAACATACATAAATATATATATGTTTATATGTACCATACAGCGTATTTTAGAAAGTAGAAACAGCAAGAAGATGTTTTTTAATATAAAAATCCTATTTTGAAAGTGACAATTCAACCTGAAAAGTGATTTAGAGACCTAATATTTCTTAAAAAAAAGCCACACAAGACACTGGTTGGTGCATCTGGAATTTTGCGAAAATTTTATTGTGACAAAAAAAAAATTCAAAATTCAAAAGAAAAAAATAATGAGTTACTTATAAATGTGTACCAACACCAGGAAAAGTCATTTTAAATGTTTTTTTTTTTTCACAATTCTTAATAATCTTGTCGCTTTACAAACATTCAATCAACGGACACAGAGAACACCCAGACTCGGGACGACTATATATGGATCACACAATTGTTTGTCCCGTGTGTCATCGAATCCACAACCACCAATCAGACCAACAGGTCCATCAAATAGTTACTAATTGACGGTTATTAGTAGTAACAATTACAACTTTATACACTAGCTTTATTCGCCCATTCAAAATTACTTTTAACCTTTAATGCATTTTTATAATATACGATACCATACTTAACCACTTATCTTATATCTGAATTAACCAATCATCATGAAATTTCTCACACATTTTGGAATTTACTACAGAAAGTCACTATATTGAATACTTGTCAAATCACACGTAAATTTCCTACATAATTTCTTACACCTTCTTTTTCATCCACATTCTTTAATTCTGTAGTTCGCATTACATACTTTTAAAGCGGAAGATTAAACAATTTTTTTTCAGGATTCATATAAACAGAGATAAATACGGAAGTATACATATTTGACGGCGCACACATTTATTTAGTGGGTAGTTTTTGAACTAGCAATTGACGGTTGACATACGATATAACACCGAGCGCTGGGGAGGCGGCCATTATAATTGGAGTGGTGAGAGAGCGCGCACGCACCCACGTGTTCTGGTGGAATATCTTAAATATTCTTTATAATTAAGAGTGTAGAAGATTAATTTGGTGATTAATTAAACGAGTGTCGATTGTATTTCAAAGTGTTTTAGTGATTAACACTTCCTGGTCTCCTCGACCAACTACCCACATTTATATTATGGCTGACAAATCAAAGAGTGACAATGTGCTACCCCCCGACGCGCCTTTATCAGAAGTGGGATTACGAGGGCCTAACGTGGAGGGGACCAGCGACGAAGCCGCTGGCCAATCAAACAGGAGCGGCGAGAGTGCAAGTCTTCTGACCAGCATGGAAGCGCTTTTATCTCGCCTACTTGCAGCGACGCAAAGTGTTTCAACTAGTTCACCGCCTCATCTCGTTAAGTTTGACCCAGACGAATCTGATTCGGATATAGAAGGTTGGTGCAAAATAACCGAAATTATTGTAGATAGTCGAAAATTGACCGGACCCGAGCTGCTTCTTTCACTTACTTATGCATTAAGAGGTCGTTCTGCTAAATGTTTGACTAAAATCAGCAGCTCAGAGATAACGTGGCCTCACATAAAAGAAATGTTACTTGCCAAGTTTGGGCGTCCTATGTTGATGCAAGATTACTTCGATAACATAATGAAATTTCAAATAGAAAGTAGGGAAACCGCTTGTGAAGCAGCTGTGCGGCTTTGGAATCTCATTGAACGCATACCCAAGGTTGAGATGGGCGAAGATGTTATCACGGGATTCGCGATTTCTGTGTTGTCACAAAAAGACGCCTTGATACGCAGAGAGCTGAATTCTCACCTTATTACTACAAGAACCCAGCTATGCAGAATACTCAGTAGCATTTCTCTCAAAAGACGTCATGATGAACATGAAAATGAGACTGAGGCCAAACGGCCGCGCTTAACTGACTCGCGATTCCCTGGAACTTGTCACTTTTGTGGAAATCGCGGACACAAGATCGAAGAGTGCCGCAAACGTCGAGAGAGCATGAAGTCGAGGCCAGTGGAGAATAAAGAGAAGAATGTAACCTGCTACGCGTGCGGCAAGCCCGGACACATCAGTACCAGCTGTCCAGAGAAAAACTCAGGCAATAATCCAGCGGCACGTAAAGAAGTCCAGATCTGCGAGCTACGTGCAACCAAAGGTACACTGTCGACATCATCTGGTGAGGTCATTTCATTTCTATTTGATAGTGGTTCGGCCTGCTCTCTAGTAAAAACTAGTTTTTTTGAAAAGTTACCTGGCACTAAACGCAATGAAGTGGTTTATTTAACCGGCATTGGTGGGGAAGATGTTAAATGTACATCTCAAGTTATTAGCTCCATCACAATACAGCAGATTCCTTTATCTATATTGTTTCATGTCGTATCTGATAACGCCATATCAGAAGCAATCATCATAGGAAGGGATGTACTCGAACAAGGCATTCATGTTGAAATTAATAGTGATAGACTGATTTTCTCTGTACGTAAAGTAATCAATATGTGCCAAGAAGCAAATTGGGTTGATTTTAGCAATATCGATACCGATATTGCAGGTACGGATAAGCTGGCACTGGTAGAAATTCTTAAGAAATATAGTGCTTTCTTTATAGATGGTATTCCAAACCGTCGCGTTTCAACAGGTACCCTGAAGATTGATTTCATAGACCCACACAAGGTAGTGCAGCGTCGCCCATATAGGTTATCACTCGCCGAAAAGGAAATAGTTAACGAAAAAGTACAGTCTCTTCTACACGCAGGCGTTATTCGCGAAAGTTCCTCACCATTCGCCAGCCCCATCCTTTTAGTTAAGAAAAAGGATGGTTCTGATAGGATGTGTGTGGATTATAGGGAGCTTAATACCAACACTCGTCCCGAACACTATCCCCTCCCGAGAATTGATGAACAGGTAGACCGGTTAAGTGGATCCTATTACTTTTCTTCGCTAGATATGGCATCTGGCTACCATCAGATCGTGGTCGAGCCTACCTCAATTGAGAGAACCGCCTTCGTAACGCCGGATGGGCAATACGAATACCTTGCAATGCCGTTCGGTTTGCGAAATGCGGCTTCTGTGTATCAACGCTGCATTAATAGAGCACTAAAATCACTCCGAGACACAGTTGCGTTGGCCTATGTTGATGACGTGCTCTGCTTCTCATCAAAGATTTCAGAGGGACTCCTTCGTTTGGATGCAGTTCTCGGAGCTCTCTCTGAGGCTGGTTTCTCTTTTAACATTCGTAAATGCAAATTTATGAAGAATGAGATCGACTATCTAGGTTATGTTATTCGCTCCGGGGAAGTAAGGCCTAACCCGCGAAAAATCCAAGCTCTAATTGAAGCACCATCTCCAACCACAGCCACACAAGTCAGGCAGTTTCTAGGACTTGCTTCCTATTTTCGAAAGTTCATCCCCAATTTCGCTACACTTGCCGGACCGCTGTATCCACTTACTAAGCTTAAGGGAACCATTACGTGGATTGACAGACACCGCGACGTACACGCGAAAATCGTTAAGATCTTAACCTCCGAACCGGTTCTAACCATCTTCAATCCTAAAATCCCAATAGAATTACATACAGATGCAAGTAGTGATGGCTATGGAGCTATTTTAATCCAGAGAATTGGAAATACACCACATGTTGTTGCGTACTTTAGCCGCCGCACCGCTGACGCAGAATCCAGGTATCATTCATACGAACTTGAGACGTTAGCGGTAGTGCGTGCTGTTGAAAATTTCCGTCATTATCTATACGGTCAGCACTTCACAGTATTTACAGATTGCAACTCCTTGAAATCGTCTAAAGCCAAAGCTGACCTTTCTCCACGCGTCCATCGCTGGTGGGCTTATCTACAAGCTTATGACTTTGACATAGTCTACAAGGAAGGTCACAGGATGGAACACGCCGACTATTTGTCGAGAAACCCAGTTCCTTCTTCTCCTTGCCCGGCCCCATCCAGGCATCTGGAATTGAAATCTCATAAGCAGCCAATTATCTCGCGTAAAATTGTCAACTTTGTTGAGCTTCATGAAAGCTGGCTTCTCGTAGAGCAAAAACGAGATGCCGAGATTCAGGACTTAATTAATAAACATCTCAACAAAAACTTACCAGAAGCCATCGCTCACACTTATGACGTGCGTAACGGTATACTCTATAGGAAAGTCGAACGTAACAAAATCAGCACTTGGTTACCTATCGTGCCACGATCTCTTATTTGGACCCTAATTAACCATGTGCATACTGAGATTAAACATCTAGGATGTGACAAAACACTTGACAAACTTTACGAGCAATACTGGTTTCCGCAAATGGCAAAATACGTTAAGAGATTCGTTGACTCCTGTATAGTATGCAAAGCCTCGAAAGGTCCTTCAGGAGCTCAGCAGGTACGACTACACTCCATTCCCAAGGTGTCAGTTCCATGGCATACCGTACATGTCGACCTCACGGGTAAGCTCAGTGGCAAAAGCGACCGAAAAGAATATGTGTCAGTACTAATTGATAGTTTTACAAAATACGTCCTCTTAGAATATACCCAGTCACTCGATGCTACATGTGCAGTAAGAGCCATAAAAAGAGCAGTGTCATTGTTTGGAGCCCCCAAAAGAATTATAGCTGATCAAGGTAGATGTTACATTAGCTCTAACTTTAAAAAACTCTGTACCGACCATAACATTGAACTACACTTGATAGCGACAGGTTCATCAAGGGCTAATGGGCAAGTAGAACGTATTATGCGTACCTTAAAAAGTCTTCTCACTATCATAGAGAACGATCCAAACAAAATATGGCGCGAAGAGCTTGATGATGTTCAGCTAGCACTAAATAGTACTAGATCACGAGTTACGGGTTACAGTCCAATAGAGTTGATGCTTGGCATTCGCGCCCAATCGTTAGGCCTCTCAAAAGTATCACCTAATATAAATTCACCCCATCGCCTCGACCTCGAGACGATACGAAACGAGGCGTCCACTAGCATTCAGAAAGCAGCTTTATCTGAAACTGAACGGTTCAATCGCGGTCGAGCGCAAGTAAAGCCTTTTTCGCAAGGTGATTACGTGTTCATTAAATGTTGCGAACGAAACCAAACCAAGTTATCCAGAAAATTTCGCGGTCCCTTTGTTATCGTCCAAGTCCTTAGTAACGATCGGTATGAACTCAAACCTATTACGGGTGGCAACCGTATCTACAAATACTCACACGAAAACTTGCGCTTAGTGCCAAGGGGTTTTGAAGGGTTAGTTGAAGTCGCTAACAATATGACTAATGACGAGGTGGCCGAGACGGCGGTCGATGGGGAACAAACTGACCTTGTAATCCATGTTGATGGTGACAGTGATACCATCTCTGTATCGAGCGAGAGCACCTTAACTGCTGGCTCCGATACTCTTTCAGTAACAGATACTGAACAACATTTAGGAGAATCTGAAGTTGAGTCACGTAACTGAAAGTAAGTTTTATTTTGTCTGCTCATCCTTTATTTTTACAACTGAAATCAGTATCGAGAATAGGGAGCCAAAGTGAAGATTGACTGAAAGGTCACATACGCCTGAGTCACGTCTTAGTACTTATAATGGCTGGTTGAAAAGGCCCTGAACGCCTGAATCACGCCTGAATGAATGGTCAAAACGGGCCTAGTATGCCCGGTCCAGGGCTCGAGGTTGGCTTGTCGGCAAGGGCCTAGTGCGCCCGGTCAACGCCCCTAGGTAGTTTTAGGCTGGTCGGCAAGGGCCTCGTATGCCCGGTCCACGCCCCTGAGTAGTTTTAGGCTGGTCGGCAAGGGCCTCGTATGCCCTGTCCACGCCCCTGAGTAGTTGTAGGCTGGTCGCAAGGGCCTTACGCGCCCGGTCCACGCCAGAGGGAATTGATTGGAGGTCGAAAGGGTCACATGCACCCGGTCCTAACAGTGCGTGTAGTGAAGGCTGGTCGAAGGGGCCTGATGCGCCCGGTCCATACCACAGAGAAGTGTTTTGTTGGTCCAAAGGTATTGTGCCCTTTGTCGATTGGTGAAGTTAACATCGGCCAAGCATCAAAAGCAAGCTTCGTGTCAGCATGGACGAGCGGACATTAATACGTTGTTGTAACTTTACAGATGATTCTGCACGAGACTACTAATCGCACGAGGACGTGCGATAGTCAGGGTTGGCCGTGACGGCGCACACATTTATTTAGTGGGTAGTTTTTGAACTAGCAATTGACGGTTGACATACGATATAACACCGAGCGCTGGGGAGGCGGCCATTATAATTGGAGTGGTGAGAGAGCGCGCACGCACCCACGTGTTCTGGTGGAATATCTTAAATATTCTTTATAATTAAGAGTGTAGAAGATTAATTTGGTGATTAATTAAACGAGTGTCGATTGTATTTCAAAGTGTTTTAGTGATTAACACTTCCTGGTCTCCTCGACCAACTACCCACATTTATATTATGGCTGACAAATCAAAGAGTGACAATGTGCTACCCCCCGACGCGCCTTTATATTATAATATCTGTGTTGGTATATATAAACTGTAAACTATGTTAGTAACACCTCAGTTCACTACAATTCTTATGTATATAAATAATATATAAAAATTTACTAAATATCTTAGTCACCAAATACACGTCCTTTAACCGAGACGAGACATATGTATTCTTAACTCATTCATATAATGTCTGACAAGAAACATGTAACAAAATGTGCTCAATTGGTTATGAGTACATTTAATGCAGTGGAACTTACTCATTCAATATCAGATCCTATGGATTGGCAAAAATGACACACTGTCTTGTTACTACTATATACATTAAGTACATATACATATATGTATATGTACTTAAATAAAAGTAAAGAAATAAGAAGTAAAGTAAAAAATTCTACGGAAGAGAACGTAACTAATACTTATTTGTATTCAGGTATAATACTCTTTTAATACCCATTCACATTGTCTCCATAGAAAAAGAAACCTGGTCTGTCTACATACTGTGTAAAAGTAAAGTCACGTAACAAATCAACGTGATTTCAGTAGCTGACAGACAATGGAGTTCTTACCAGAGAAAGCCATTTTCCAATAGCAACAGGGTCATTGGAAACCTCCTATGTCCTTCTGAGAGATTATTTTTGGCGCGAGCGCGAACGGGACGCTATTGGGGCGGCCGACATCAGTGTGGGATGCGACCTGTTGACGAGAGGTTGGGAACCACGTTGCGCCGTGTTACAATACATAGGAATGGCGGGACCTTTGAATTGAGACTCTGATTTTAAATTTTGAATATTAAGAACAGTTGTGAAGTGGCTAGTCCTGTGCTTATATTTTGTGTTGTGTAGTGCGGATTTTTCGACCAAGGAGGTTGGAATACCCTGTATGTATAATGAAATATATTATTCTCTTTGTTCTTTGCTTAGTGATATTTTATTTTATAAAATATTTTACACACGTTACGTTACGTTTTAAATTGTGTGAGTAAATTTTATAGATTTATGAAGCTGTTATATATTGCAAGTTCAAAATAATAGGTCGTTTGGCTATGGCAGAAAGTGAATAGCGTTTGTATCATTTATGTAAAATTGCAAGTCCTGTTTTTTACTGCATTGGATCGTTTTTTTAAATACATAATTTTGCCATATGACGAATTGCGTTTATTTATTTATTGAACGATTGTTATACTTAATGGGACTCTTAGAAAATTAATCAGAAAAAAAGAAACAAGTACATATTAGAGTGTTAAGTGCAGTCTATTCGCAAATTATAAAATATTATATCACAGAACTATTGAACGTTGTCTTAAGAGGCCAGGAAAATATCTAAATATTAAATAATAGTTTTCATCCTCAGATTCGCTTAGGCTTGGTATGTCGATGAAAAGTAGCATATGCCCTTTCCGAGGATTCTTAGTATCCCGATACCAAATTTAATCAAAATCGGTTCAGCTATTTAAAAGTTAAAAGCATCTAAATGGCTGAACCGATTTGGTTAGGCTAAAATAGTAGTATTGATTTTTTTACTATATCATATCGTAGTATTAATTCTTAATCGTTTGGTTTAAGTTCAAAAAGTCCAGTTTATCTTTGTTGAATATTAATATTATTAAATAATGTATCAAAATACATCATTATCAATAAGCGGGTGAGTGCGCATAAGGATATGAAGGCATATTATCCAATGAACCTTCCTTTGAACACATCTGTAGTATTAGCTTGTGAAAGGAATTGTAAGGACATAAATTTGAAGTCCAACAATAAGATCAGTTTTTTTTTTATATACAGTTTGTCAGACGAACAGACGGGTCACCTGCTGGTAAGTGACAACCGCCGTCCATGGACACCTGCAACTCGAGAGTCCTAAGTGCGCTGACCGCCTTTAAGGGTGATCAGGGATGAGGATATGCGGGGAGGGGAAAGAGAGGGTGATGAGGAGATGGGAAAAGGTGGGGGGTCAGGGGAGAGGAAAAGGGAGAGGAGGAGTTGGGCCTCCGGAAACCGGAGAACCGGAGAGGAAGGAAGAGATGGGAAAGGGGAGAGGGGGATGAGAAATGTGGGGGAGAAGTGTGGGGGGGTGGGAAAGATAGTATGGGGAAGTGGGCCTTCGGAGATCTCACTAATTTTGGGGAAATGCATCGCAAGTGTTGCTTCACAACCGGTTTTCTGTGAGGCCGTGGTATCGCACCGGTCGAGCCGGCCCATTCGTGCCTAAGCGTGGCTCTACCATGTAAACGGTTTTTTTATTTAGAATAATTTTGTGTCGTTTTCTGCTGACTAATAACTTTATCTTTTTCAATAAAACGCGATTTCCCATTAAAAACCGTCGAGCCGCACTCGGTCACCTAGCTACTAGAATTTTAAAACTGAATTCAATTCAAACGCAGATAACTAATAGAACATAAATAATTTAATTTGTTGATTTAATGAGTATTTTAACTCTATTCAAACACTCTTTCCAGGTGCCTTAATCTATACAAGCTGTTCCGGCAAACGTTGTTCTGCCATAAAAAAAAGTGTAGGGGTTTGAAAAATAGATGGTGGAAGATTCTCAGACTTACCCGATATGCACACAAAATTTCATAAAAATCGGTCCAGCTTTTCGGAAGAGTATGGTAACTAACATTGTCACTCGAGAATTTTATATATAACATTATAAATGCGAAAGTACTACATCTATATATTTATCTGTTACCTTTTAAACCGATGAACTGAACCAATTTTTGAAAGTAGATTGAACCCCGGGGAAGGACGTAGGTTACTTTTTACTGACTGAGGTGTGTTCATAAAATAAAAGGAATTGTGGTATTTTGGAAAAAAACATTTATTTATTCGTCTACTTTAATGATTTCGCTTTCAAAATAGTCCTATATTGTATATATAAGCACTTGTGCCAGCGCTTCATCCAATCCTCGAAACACTTTTCAAACTTGACTTTTGGGACAGTCACCTGTAAAACGACGGTCCTTTAAGGTTCCCTTTACTTTTGGATATAGGAAAAGTCACACCGAGCCATATCTGGTGAATATGGAGGCTTGGCCATAGTTACAGTATTGGTTTTGGCCAAAAACTCATGGGGCCTATTTTTCGGATTGCGTCACGTAAATGGCGTTGAACTCGTGGATAGTACTCCCGTTTGACCACGATGTACTATGGCATTAAATTTAAGAACATAGTGAGCCTTTTTCGGTCTTGGCGAGCCGGAATGACTCCAATCCACGATTTGATTTCATATCCATTTCATGTTTCGTTACCTGTTGTAATACTTTTTAGTATTTCGGCATCGTCATTGACTTGATTTGGTGACTCCTGAACAACTTCCGTTCGCCGCCTTTTTTTCTTCAAAATTCAACGAACCACAAAACCCAAAATATTCGATATTTTTTTGGCCATGAGTCAACCGATATGCCAGCGATTTGTTTCACGTTGTCTCACTCGTAAATTCTAGTTTTACTTAAAGCAAACTCAACATAGGCCTTTGCTGTCATTTAACACACTTTTTTACACTTTATATAATTGTTTACTGAAGGTTTGATACAAATTCTTTGATCTATACATTTCAACAAATGAAAATCGTCTAGCTTATAAAAACACGTCTAACCTTAGGGGCTGCCACAGATTAAGTCAATATTGAATACAGCTGAAAATTTTATACAACTGAATATTTTAATATTTCAGCGGAACATATAACATATAATAAAAATTGATAACCAGACTCTCGGAAACCGCGAAATTTAAAAAATCCCTTTATTTTCTGAACACACCTCATAACCCTCATTGACAAATCTGTACTGATTTAAAAAAAAAAAAAAAAACATGGGCATATAAATTACAGATAGCATTTATATAATCAATGGAATATTTTAGGGTTTCTCAGGTCAAACAATTATTTACAAGATACAATATTAATGAATAAAATCTACGAGATGAATCTTTGATCAAAGATCTGAAGGCCAGAACTTATGACATTTTCTAAAAACTTTGACTCTAACATTTAAACTGATGGTAAAGAAGCAACTTTAAAGATATTTTTATAGTTTTCAATGAACGAGTTTTAGAAAACGAAATATACAAGTAGTACCAATACTAGGTATTTCAAATAAAAATTGGTCAGGA
Source organism: Tyria jacobaeae (assembly GCA_947561695.1). Lineage (NCBI taxonomy): Eukaryota > Metazoa > Arthropoda > Insecta > Lepidoptera > Erebidae > Tyria > Tyria jacobaeae. The sequence continues at coordinate 6,586,075 of OX387208.1, read as the reverse complement.
GTTCATTTTGGGTAGTTCTCACATGGAGTGTGAGGACAGGAGAATGATAAATCATCCAAAATAGCCTACTCTACCCTTGAATATCCCAAACTTCCCCCTAACCTGCATCTGCATCCTGGTGGTCAAACATTCAGAATGAGATCTAGAAAGAGGTTCTAAACATACTGACAATCCAGGACAGAGCTCTCTGGCGCAGAAGTGCAAGTAGACCCAACCCCAGTTAAACTGGGAGGAGGGTTTGACAAAGAAGAAGAAGAGATGGTTCAAAAATTCTCCAAATAAACAAAGTCTTTGTCATGCTATTCATTCGTTCGCATAGCAAAAAATATTAAAAGAAGTCTTTTAGTAAGTACTCTAAGATTCTAGTGTTATTCATTTATTCTCCCAAATAATACATTTCATTGATTGGTAACTATCATAAGCTAATATTTTCAAATGTCTTGTATGTGTATTTTTATACTGGTTTTCAAACTTAAGTGAGTTTTATTGCTTAAACGTCATCATATCAAACAGCTTTAAATAAAGCAACATATAATGATGTAATTTTCAGAATATATTATACAAAGACAATAAAATAGGTTTACTTTATTATACGTAAACTCAAAGGTACGAACACTGTGATGGTTATTGGATGCCATCTATCGTACAATGTTTAACATAGAATACTACTCAGAAACATACTATGTAGCACATATAATAGTAAGCGACTTTGTGTATGCACATAATGTAGCTGCACTTTCGGAAATGGCGCCCGAACTTTTCTTTAAATAACTTTTTAGAGCTTAATATGTATAAGTAGGTCTTAAAGTAATGTGTTTTTATATAATGATCCGTGTTTACTTAGGAATGATATAGCTATTTAATATATGACAAAACTATCTGAAATTTAAGACCTAGTGACGATGAATACATATAGCTTCCCCAGAATTATATCTTCTAAATGGAGGAAGGTACGTATTTTAATTGTATGTTGTTGTATAACAGGGAATACTCTCCACAGATCCTAAAATTCGTAGAAGTATGTAAGGATCAAATTTGTGAGAGTGCATAATTATAAAATTCAGGTTATAAAAACCATATTAAACTAGCTTTATTTTTCGCGTAAATGTAGTTTTGTCTATAACTCGGGAACAGTAACTTTTTTTTTATTTCAATATGATCAGTTAAGTAGTTAAATATAAACGTTTAAAAAACAAAGAAACACACTGTACCATTTATAATATTAGTAAGGTACTCAGTATGGAGTAAATATCCTCCGTATTTTAGCCTCGTAATTGATGCAAATTAGAATCAGTTACGAGGCTATAATAAAATAAGTTTTCTTTAAAGAGTACAAAATACGATTCAAATTTGCGACTTCGCCATTTCAAGAAAGAAAGTCCATACAGATGATGTGACAGGTATGGTAGTGTATGACCACTTTTGCATGTAAGTAGCTAGAATAACATAAAACTGAAATACTTCTTCGGAGGAGTTTGCAAACATTCAAATAAAGGACACGAAGAATACCGAGACTCAGAACAACAATTGAAGGTTTACACAATTTGTTGTGCTATATGGGGAACGAACCCACAACAGTGGCGATGTGACCACTTAAACCACTGCGATATCCGAGTAGTCCAAACAATTGTGCTAACGGACAACTAATTTAGACCAACTTTTTACTTCTAGAAAGTATCCGTAAAATGTAAGATAATATATGCAACATCAAAGAAGGCTAAATGATTTAGCCACAGTGGAGGAAATGGAATGAATCCATATAAGTTATTTTTGTTATAAGGGATATGATATTTAAATTGAGTTCGAATGAAGTGTAGTCAAAATTAAAAACAAAATCAAATTAAAATTTATTTCGGGAAAAAGTTTCCAAATATAATTTAGCATAAGTTCTCGCCCCCAAGGCTCTTGGGCCCCGACTAGTAGGGCTCTTTTCCGAATGTTTAGAGAGTGGCCAGTTTTCTAAACTGTAGATGACGATAAACTGATCCTGATCGAGAAAGTGGGACTACCAACAGATTGCTTATTGATTATTTGATTGAGATGGGAAAGAGAAGAGGGGGGCGAAGGGAGGGAAAAGAGGAGAGGGGGAATTAGGCCTCCGGTAACCAAAGTATTTTCGCCTGGGGTTGCCCATCTGTGGTTCCAATCATGCGCGCTCAACCTAAAAGCACGGTCGAGGTCGTGGGTTATATTCCCACCCATGACAATTTTTTGTGTTATGAGCATGATCATTTGTTCTGTGTCTGGATGTAATTTATCTGTTATATGTATATGTGTATGTTTGTCAGCAGTCCGGTTACCATAGTACAAGCTGTGCTTAGTTTGGGATCAGACGGCCCTGCAAACATATCAATTACGTTGTTAAGTAAAAAATAAAAAAAAATATATATAATTGTGTCCTACCCGTATCAGGTACAGCGACCAAGCTATTGGTGGTTAGGGCTCGAGACACAGGAACCCCCTCACAATAAGTGCCATATTAAGAAGGACTGCCTTTTGTATCAGGCCCTTATGTCAGGTTTATTGGCAGAAATAGTCCAGTCAGTGATTATAGTTAGATCCCAGTATAATTTTATTATTATTATTATTTAAGGCCCTAGCGTCATTATAATAATGGCGGAAAGAGCGAGAGCTGATGCCCACACCTCATGACATCGAGATGTATCGATCTCAGCTCCGCCGGGTCTTGCTTTTTTTGGTGGTTTAATTATGGCGATAAGGCCATTATTAAGGCATTATGGAGGATTGCCTCGAGAGGAAACACTAGAGCCTCTTATACCGGCTGACGCAGGTACTAACTTGCTACGGCTGCTTCGATTGCTGTCCATTACCCTGGCAGAGTGGTGGGGCCGTAAACGAATTATTAAGAATTTAAAGAAAATATCAACGTTTCTCAAAAAGTTTAATGATAAGGTTGATTAGTCACTCATCTGAAATTGATAAGTTTAATATCGTGGTATTAGTTGGACCTTATGCTTGAGCGTCTACATTCCATTCAAAAATAGGTTAGGGTTACTTATTACCTTAATATGCAGGATTTTGTTTTTAAAAAATTGTCAACGGCAGCGAGGAGTTTAGTGACGTATACTGTAAAATATAAAGAATTTTGATATGAATTTGTGGATATGGTATATAGAGCTAATTAAATTTTAATGTGAAATTTAAAGTTTACCGCTTTGGATCTATCCTAATCTATCCTACCCATCCTAATTTAGTATTTATAGTTTTATTTTATTGTAATTTTGATAAATTTTGTAAGTAATGAATAACTAGTACTACCAACTTATTATATTACTTATATTACAAATACTAACCCTAAAAGCGGACTCAATATTAGGTACAACATAAACGACGAATCGAGGGAGCCAATTACTCCTAACATGACTGCTTTCATGAAACGCTTTGGACGTGATAATTGCTAGAAAAGTTCCCCGAAGTTCGTATTAGAATTGTACTTTGGTCGTTCAACTAACTGAAGCCGGCTACGATATGCTATGCCAATACCCTTACCATCAAACGTAAAAGTTTGACTAGTTTAAAATTAAGTAACACCTCTGATTTATAATTTCATAAATAAAATAATAAAAAAGGCTTTTTGTTTATCTTCTGTTGTTCTGTTATATGTTTTAAGTTTATGTATTTTTTTCATTTTTCCTTATTTACGTTTTACTTTTAATGGCATTCAAGACGTTTATCAAAGCTTTCATTTCTAATTGAAAGAAAATAACAAAAGAAAGAACATTTATTTAGTGACAGTAAGAGACATTAGAAATACAAATTAAATTATAAAACAGCAAACTATTCCGATATATATTCCTAAGTAATCCGAACATTTTATTTTTCTTGTTAGATTTTAGTCACGTTCTTTTTTTGATTTTCTATATAGACTTTAACAATCGGAGAAAAGCTGATAGTCTGGCTTGAAAATGCTGGTAAAACTTAGGTAACGTAGGTTTTAATACAAACACCACTTGAATAAACCAATATTGATAAACTGGCCAATGATAAAATATATGAAGCTCTTATCTAAAGCGCTCGCTAAAATCAGTTACTGACGCAAAAGTACATTACTAAATCCTGGTGATATGAGTGGGAGGCGTGTAATGTTATAACGTTGTGATAAGCCTTTATCTATGGAGTGAGTAGAGTGTGTAGTCTAGGAGCTTAGAACTCGAACGAACAAATAAGTTTATAATAATAATGCATTAACACAGAAGATTTTACTACAGTGGTAATTTTATCAATGTACTCAAGACAGTTGTAGCCAAATATTAGATTGGCAACTAATAAACCCGCCACTTTTTTCGATCACTTTCTAAAACGTTACAGAACCATCTCGAATTTTTTGGAGTAGTATATAAATAAAGCAAAAGTTGTATGTCTGATTAGTTGACAACTGGATCTTGAATAGTAAAACTACAGTAAATTGTGGATATTTCTCGTAGAGAACTTCGTCTGTTTTTACTTCACGAATTTACGAATATCTTACGATACCACCAAACATTGGTTCAGAAGATTTCAGGATGAAAATTATGACCTATCTGATGAACTTCATCCAGGACGACCTCCTACAACAGATGTAGATAATACAATATAATACAGTGTTCTCATACTGCAGTAGAAAAACAACTCCACGTTTTAGAAACGACCTGGAAATATTCAGTTGCCACGTGAGTTGACGCCATTTTAACTTCAGAAGAGAGCTAACGTGTGCATGGAACTACTTAGTTATCATCGTACCAATGAGTATGTGAGGGATGTAATTACGGGGCATGAAAAGTGGGTTATGTACATAAATTTTTCGCGTAAGCGCCTGTGGCTTGGACCGGGAGAAGCAGGAGTACCGACGCCAAAATCTGACACGATTAAAAAAGTTATTTTAAGTGTGTAGGGGGAATAAACGGAATTATATACTGGGAGCTGTTGCCATCTAACATTACAATCACGTCCAATATTTATTGTGACCAACTGGATAAAGTAGCAGTGAGATTACCGAAAAATCAAAATAAAGTATACTTTTTGCACGATAATGGTCGACCACATGTAGCAAAAGCGACTCGTGAAAAATTACTTTCGCTTGGCTGGGCTGTCCTTCCTCACCCACCGTAATCTCCAGACATTATGCCCTCAGATTATCATCTATTTCGTTCTCTAGCCCACTACTTAGCAGATAAAAAAAAATAAAAATGAAGACCAGCTTAAAAGTGACCTTACTACCTTTTTTGGTCAAAACCTAAAAACGAGGAAGGCATTATGTCTCTGCCAGCACGTTGGCAGCAGCAGGTTATGGAAAACGACGGTGTTCATATAGTTAAGAAATAATTTGATTTTGTATGCTTAAAAAAAAATTGTGTGCAAAGATGACGGGTTTATTAGTTGCCAACCTAATAAAAACAAAAAGTAAATAAACGTATTAATACTAAAAAAAGTATTCTAAAATACAATAATTCCAGATATCGTTTCTTATCACGTATTTTTATATTCTGGAAGCTATAATAGACTTGTAGACCTGTTTCAATCCGCGTGGAGAAATGTGTCATTTCTTACCTATATGAATAATGGATTGGATAAGAGTGGAACAGATAGTAAGGACAGATTGATTGATTGCTATTTAGTAAATCTGCCAGGGCCGACAGTATTTTTAATTACGTCTTGAAACATCAACATAAAACATCACTCTCACACATAAACTGGTCTATTAATAATAATAATAATTACGGCAGCTAGCACCGTGACTACAATAGTCCCGCTAGTATTCTGACTACAGGATATTACGACTCTGTTCCATTTCTGTATATTTCTATACATGTAAATACACAAACGGTTTAAAATATAAATAGATGCTTTATCTTTATAAAATGTAAAATTTGAAAAACAAAAGAAATTGAAAAATAATATTAATAAATAACTATCGGTTCGGATACACCACACAAACTTAAAAAAAGAATAAGTCGCTTACTTGCGTACATTATCTCCCCAACTGTATGTTGTCGTTTCTTGCAGTCATTAGGCACGGTGGTAGGTTACACCTAGTTAGTCGTTTGTACATTCAACCTCATTACAATTTATAGCAACTGTATAAGACTTATGTTAAGGAATATTTTTGTACTCTGAATTTCCGAAAAATAGTCTAGAAATATAATCTGTGCCGCAGAACAGTATTGATAATTTGCTTGTGGGTTAGTAAACTTTTGATATTTTTTTAATAATAAAAACTAAACATTTTTAAATTTTACCCCACAACCCATTTTGAATTGTTAAAAAAAAACCATAGCCCGTATAAACGTATAAACAGTATGAAATATTAATTATTTCATTCAGTTCATGACATTTTATTGCAAAGGCATTCCAAAGGGTAGTGCTCGGAACCGACTTACGTTCACGAAATTTGACCTATGTCATATAAAACCAAAATTATTATTATATAGGGGGACAGACGAACAGACGGGTCACCTGAGAGTAAGTAATAACCACCGTCTATGGACACCTGAGTCGTAAGTGCTGCCCTGTGCTTGCCCGCTGCCCCCCTTTAAGGGTGATGAGGGATAAGGGGATGCGGGGAGGGGAAAGAAGAGAAGGGGGATGAGAAGATGGGAAAAAGGAGAAAGGATAAAAAAAACTTCACTCATTTCGGGGAAATGCAACACAAGCGTTACTTTACGGTACGGTTTTCTGTGACGCCGTGGTATCGCATCGGTCGAGCCGGCCCTTTCGTGCCTAAGCATGATTCTACTACTGAAAGACATGGCTCTACCATTAGAATTATTGCTTTACGTTATCATCAGTTTAAAATTGTAAATAATTCAATAAAATATTTTACCTTCTTCAGTTACGTGTCCATGAAAAAACTATTTACTAGTTATTAAACTATATACTTTGTTGAAGGTCCAGTCTTTCCAACAACAGCCAGTTCAAGTTACATGGTATGGGACCCTCATCATCCTGAGCAATTTTTTATACTGCTCAATTCATACATATAAACAAAAATTCCTTAGCTTTATTTTAATCCTCCCTTTCTCTTTTAATTCCCAAAGGGTCCGGTTGACGGCAATAGGTTTGCCCGATGTTGTGTGGGACTACATTCGTAAAAGTATGAAACCTTCTTTAAAAACTCAGCCTACCCTTCGGGGATAGAAACCTGAGTGCATTTGGTATTCTAATTAAGAAACCTTGGTGTGCTAAATAGATTGTAACAGTATTTCCCTCCGGCCAACTACCTGCAACTCTATAAGGCGCAGGTTCGGCCGCATATAGAATACTGTTCTCATCTCTATGCAGGTGCACTCCAGTACCAACTTCTCCCTCTTGACCGCATTCAACGGAGAGCGACTCGTACCGACCCAAAATATTTCTGATCGGCTTGATACCTTGGCATTGCGTAGAGATGTAGCTTCACTTCATATTTTCCATCCCTTGTATCATGGGGAGAGTTCAGATGAATTTTTCCGCCATCGTCCTACGTGACAAAATATCCATCCGCATAGCCTGGATGATTGGCCCCCTGCCATTGTGCGCTTCTTCAGAAGCTTTTTGCCACGCAAAACCAACCTGTGGAATAAATAGTCGCCTGCCGTATTTCCGGATTGATACGACCTTCAAACCTTCAAGAAAAAAGAGTACTCCTACCTTAAAAGCCGTCAACGCATTTGTGACTCTCGAGTTGCGGGTTTCCATGGGCGGTGGTAGTCACTTACTATCAGGGACCCGTCTGCTCGCTTGCCCCCAATCGCATAAAAAAATGTATGAAAAAATGTATCAAAACACGAACCTTCTATATTTTAAATCCTGAAACATATTGTAAATAATTAACTATATTAGTCTAACTTTGACTTAATTCGAGTCTTTTCTCATCATCAATGATAACATCAAGTACCTACATAAAATTTAGACAAGTCAATCAGATGTGTTAGTGTTGTGTGTTTCGGATATGTCGATCAAGATTATATCCACGTTCGGATGTAGCACGATGTTACGATCAACAGACCTTGGATTTTGCTCTGATCTCTTTTTTACTGCAGTTTCAATTGGCGATAAGCCAATCCTGGGATTTTGGGTGGATAACGCAAATCGGTATTTACGATTCGATAAAATTAATAAACTATTTTGTTTGCCTATTTTTATTAAATTAAGTAGTATTTTATTCAGATATGAAATAAATTTTACTTTCAGCCCTAAGCCATCTAATACATAGCGTTTTTTTCACACTTTTGTGCACGCGGCAAAAGTGCGTTATTTTATACATTGCATAATAAACATTATATTAAGATGAGTTGTGTTGTATATTCTAGGAAGAAACAGTAAAAGCAAAGAGAACACAAAATTTATAAGGAAAAATTGAAGCTTTTCGACTTAATAACGTATATGTATAAATTGATATCAAGTTGCACTTGGGACATACATTTACCCAAAAGTTTTTATGAAAAATATTGACTAATCTCATATACAAACAATACAATGTCAAACAATGTCGAACAATATACCTGTGTTACTTATACAGTTAGTAATACTGTTAATAATAGCACGGGCACTAAACTAATGTAGTCGACTCAAAAAATTAGTACTAGTACTCAGAATTTAATTGAATATACTATGCACAAAGCATTTGTAATAGTAAAAGAAAAAATATCTAAGTTGACCTGGAAAAAAAAAATAAAAAACAAGTAAAAGACGTTGACAATATTTTTACCTGACACGTAGGTGAGACATATTTCAAGAAGAAGAAAGAAATTTTATATAAATACGTCACATTTTTCGTGAGAGTTATTTAAATTATTACATAGGCGGCGATTTTGACCTCGAGGATCAAATCATTAATCTTCTGGCTACGTGTGACGAAGTCATTGTCCCGCAGGGACGGGACGTCCTTCAGTGGAAATAGTAAGGGTTCTTGGCGAAAAATTAAAAGCATTCTACTATCATGTAGATATTGTTAGCCGACCTAAATTAGGTAAGAAATAAATCGGTTATCTGTACATTACGTACGTGAAGTTATTTTTTGGAACAATTTCTTTAAGCAATTTTGGTCATGGAGGAATGTGATATTTGGAATACTTAAACTGCAAAATGGTTTGCAAATCAATATAAATCATAATGGTAAAAATTATGTAAGAACGTCCTCCTCTGAGAGGCAGGTGTCCAAGGACAGCGGTAGTCGTTAACCATCAGGAGGCCCGCCTGCTCGTTTGACTCTTACAAGTAAAATAAAGTGAAAGCCACTCCGAAAAGTTACACGGTTCAAATTATAATGGTAATAAAAATGATACAAAACATTTCAATCTTATAATTTGTTACTTTTTGTCGAAAGTCGTCCACCAGCCGTCTCCTTGCAGATGATCTCCATGACACTGTCTCAATCACTTCCTACAATCACCACCATCATGAATACTTCAATTGCTAGCTTTGCATTCCCGGTCTTGTGGAAGATTGCAGTAGTCAGGGCAACTCCTAAAGTCTCTAACCCCATGTGTGCAAATTATCTTCGAACCATCAGGTTGCTGCTTTATTTCTCCAAAGTTTTAGAGAGAGTGGTATGCATCCAGCTGACTAAATATTTTGAAGCCAATAATCTGTTACCTAACCATCAATCGATGTTTCGTAAAGGTCACAGCACAACCACTGCACTTCTCGATGTATTGGATAACGGGACTGGGTCTTCAGAGAGGACGAGTAGAGTGGTTTAGTAGCTATCTCAGTAACAGATACTAGTTTCTATAAGTCTCTGGGGACAATGAGGGTAATAAGATCTCGTCTTCCCACCAGCAGCTGAACAGAGAGGTCAAGCAGGTCTCAATACTCGGCCCAATACTATCCACATTTATAGTGCCGATATGAAAACTCACACTGTAGATTCCACATGTACGCTGACGATCTTCAGATGTATTTATCCTTCTATCCACAGGACAATCTCGAGGCTGTAAATAAAATAAACAGAGATTTAGACAGCATCTACGGGTGGGCATAAATATTTTTTTAGTATTAAACCCAAACAAATCCAAGTATCTGATCATGGGCATAAAAAACATTATACACCAAATTGCCAGCCGCTAGCCAAACATTAGATTGGACAACTGTTCACTAGAACATGTAACTGAACCTTGGAGTACTTTTTGATGGTCAACTGAGGTTTGAAGCTCCTGTACGTGAAGCTGTATGGAACTGCTTTTACCGACTGAAGCTACTCTATAGGATTCGTCACTACACCGTTGTAAACATGCGCATAATGCCCTGTGAATCTCTCATATTATCCAAGCTCAATTATGCTGACAGTGTGTTTGGGGCCTACTTGCTTAGTAGAAATGAAAGACTTATACAACGAGTACAAAATGCATGTGCCCGATACTGCTTCAACATTCCTCCTCGCTCACGTGTCACCCCATTCTTAAATAGTGGAAACTTGATGAAGATGACGTCGCGAAGGAAGCTTCACTTTACTATTTGGAACAGAACTGACTGGTAAGCTGGACTATTTACATAAAAAACTATCATGGTCTAAAGATCATAATCAATATGAGACTAGAGCATCGTCTTACCTCATGAGTACACCGAGACACAGGACAGCTGCTTTTAGAGGCAGTTTCAAACACCCCGCAACGCGCTGCTAGAATGACCTGCAACCTCCACTTCGTACCCTAAAATCAATTTACAAATTTTGTATTTGATACAAAACGTACTTACTTAACCTCCAAAAACAACATATTTGATATCATACCTTTCTCTGTAGCTACACGTCATCCACTTATGCGGTTTATGCAGCAGAGGCAGCAGTCTCTGCAAATTCTCCTCTATGACGCCTCAGAAATTGTAAAACATTATTTAATTTATCACCACACCAAACACCACACAAGATAAATTGTATTTACATCTTACTGTCACATTTTAGACTGACGTTTTGGTTTTATCATAACACCAGCGCTGCAGTCTCAGGCTGCAGCAAAATGCTGAGATAGGTGCCTTTTCTGGCATCGCACAAGGCATTATACGTACTCATGGTTTTTGTTTGATTGTCACAATTATGTGCTGTCCTGTAAATGTCAGAATGAATGCTTTCTGTCTTTCTTTCTTTCTTCTTCTTTCTATATCTTCTTCTTCTTCCTAGCCTTCTATATGGTGGTATAGCCATGCTTCGGCGCGTATGGGCTCTCTCGACCGGTGTTATGCCATGGCCTTACAGAAGACCGGTTATGAATCAACTCTTGCATTGCTTTTTCCCGACGTTACTGAGGTTGCCGGAGGCTCAACTCCTCTCCTCTCTCCCCTCCCCTCATCCCCCCACTCCTCTTTTCCCTCCCCGTGTTCTCCCAGCAATCATCACCTTCAAAGGCGGGCAGTGCACTTACGACTCTTGAGTTGCAGGTGTCCATGGTCGGCCGTTCTCTTTTTTTGGTTTCTATTCCAACCAGTTATTGCCTGAATATCTGTTTTTCCATAGAGCGTCTGTCGTCTGACCTCCACAACCCTGAAGGCTAACTGAATTCGATAGTTGGACTAGTTGTCAGGACATTTGACTGTCATAGGTGTTCAAGACAACCGGGACCTGCGGCTTAACGTGCTCTTCGAGGCGCGGGGTGTAACTAACTGTTTAAACTCCGAGCTGTTTCTGAGAATCACCTATTAGAAAAACCCAATAGCACTTTTTGGCCCGACCAGGGAAGCAAACCCGAGGCGAATCGGTAGTGGCATGCACTAGTTTATATATGTAGTCCATAAATAGCCTTTACATATATAAAAATGCTGCATATAATAAATGCTTAACAAATGGTTAACGATGGCGTATACTCATTACGTAACCATCATTATAATATTTTCTATATCTTCATAGCACTTCATATAACTGGTTTTTGTTCAACAGATCGAGGCAACACCCTTGTAATGTTAGGCGTTATGCATTTATCGATTTTATATTACGACCTACTACAGATACGAAACTCGATTGCTTTTTGCATTAAGATCATAAACGTAGTCAATAAAGATGATATAAAGCACTCATTCACATGATATTGTAACTCATTTCGAGTTTGTGGTTAATAGTTACTTCTTATACCTGTGTTTCTCATTTTATGAAGCATTTACGACTCTCATATAATGAGTAACGTTCCTTTCTGCAAATAGACTTTTATGTATAATAACAAAAATGTGTTTACGATCCTATAATTCATTATGACGCGTGTAACGAAATTTGTATAGTGTCTTCATTCCTATTACTTTCATTTACATCAACATTCAGTGGATATTATAATTTCTCGGTTGAGTAAAAAAGGGGCCCTCTAACTTTTCCTGTGGGTGTTGCAGAGACCGACTTACACAGGGATTGGACTGTTATGTGTCCGATAACAAGTATACAAATAGTACAGTGTCCGGAATTACAGTGACGGAAATAGGCTTGCCCCTATTATGTAAGTCTGACTAATTATTGTAATTGGCAAAATGTGCCAATCATAATATTTAGTCCCACCTGATATGATGCGCCTCTACCTAGCCCATCGGATGCAGCTGTGAGCGTATCTTTGTATGTATTTTTTAGAAAAAATTACACATACAAAAATTACTAGTACTAGTAAGTCCCTTCCATGAGGATCTGACGACTTATGTTATGAAGCAATATTTCAAAAGCAAAAGAGCAAAGAGTAAAAACGCAGTAATGATGCGTGATGAAATGACTTGCCTTAGCAATAAATTAAGTAATCGATTTAACTTTTAATTTACATTAAAATTGCTTGGTACAGCTTTATGTCGAGTTTATATAGCGAAAGCACTACATGATATATAATGTTATACTTGTATTTAATGTTTTGTTAATTGTTTCAGGTAGAAAGTGAAGTGCATTTAAAAGCGAGTGCGAGGTTCATAAAAATGTGCACGGTCTGACGAGTGCAGTGTAGTGTGTGAGTGCCGCGGTGCTGCGCGGGTGCAGTGTCGTCGGCTGCGGGGGCCGCCGACATGCCGCTAAGTTGACGACGGCGATTGGCCGCGCCTCACGCCGCTCGACCACTCGCACTACAGGTAACCACTTAATTCATTTATATTAAACTGAAAACCATACATAAACTATATAATTGAATGTATTGCTATAGTTTTACTACGAACCGCCCAACGCCACATTAACGGCAGAGGCAATTGAAGGTATCAATGGTTATCGACGGATGAAGTTGCTTAGGTGTATATGTGAAGCCTTTATAGGGTGCGTCGGGTCTTATCATGAAATCACATTTGTACTTCTTACGCACCAATAACGAGTGGAACTCGTTGATAACGTCTATGTGCTATCATTTATTTAATCAAAAATTGCTTTATATACATATGTAATACAGGAAGTAATTAGCAATAACATAAAATTTTCACAAGTAAAAAACGCCTTTTCAGAAATTAATATTGGAAAAGGTGCAATACAAAGTACAAACGTTTGTTCATTCGCTACTTTTCTACCCTTTATGATAGTATTTCTTCTTTAAATCTATACACTGACCCCTATATCTTCATAGGTGTAGCCAGATGCGTCTAAAACGGCCGCATTTTGACAAAAAAAAATCTAGAATATAAAATAATTCGGCCAGTGAACGAACATAAAAAAAATAATTAAAAATGCTTGTAAATTAGCAATATTTAACAGGTTATCGGAAGTCATTAACATAGTCAATGCCGACCTATCACACATTGTCCAATGGAGTCAACATTATGGACTCCAAGTTAATCCCTTAAAAACTCAGGTATGTGTTATTGGCAGTCCTATGTTGGTTTCAAGGATTGACTGGTCACAACTGCCCCAAATTAAGTTTAACGACACAACTTTAAAAATCAGCAATACTGTCAAAAACTTAGGAATCTATATGGATAGTACCTTATCTTGGGGTACACAGCTGCAAGAAGTCAGCCGCAAGGTCTTTGCTTCAGCAGGGTCTCTACGAAGGCTACGCAATTTTCTTCCAACTGCCACTAAGGTTGCACTTGCACAATCGCTTCTTCTTCCAATTATTGACTATGCCGATGTCAGCTATCTGAATCCCACTGAAGTACAACTTAATAAGCTTGAGCGACTTCAAAATGTTTGTATAAGATTTATATTTGGGCTACGAAAATATGATCATGTTTCTGAATTCCGTCAAAAGCTCAAGTGGCTTCCAATTCGTTTTCGCCGGAATAGTCACATTCTAACTTTTCTTTATAACATCTTATTCAATCCTAAAGCCCCTTTTTATCTCAAAGAATGGTTCAAGTTCCTTCATGACACACATGACAAATATCTAAGGTCATCGGAAAATTTGAGGCTGGAGATGCCATTGCATTCCACAAGGTTTTATGACAAATCTTTCACTGTTGAAGCTGTACGCTTGTGGAATGCATTGCCAAAGAACATTAGGCTAGCAGAATCATTAAATATTTTTAAGAAAATGGTTCATGACTATTATTTATCAATTTAGTTCTGTTATCTAGTATCTATTATTTCCATATTAATGGTATGTATGTATGTATTGTTGTATATATTTATATGCGTATGTATGTATTTTTATCTGTAGGTGTGTTAGTATGTATGTATGTTTATCTGTATTTGTATTAGTATGTATGTTATATGTTGTACATAAATATGTTTAGTTTTTCTATACAAGTTTTATATTTAAACATAAGTTAGTATAGTTTTCATTAATATATTGAAGTGATCCTCCAACTACCTCTGTCTCTCCGAATGATTTTAATCCATTCTAAGGTTGCCTGGAAGAGATTGCATATAGCAATAAGGCCGCCATTTGTACATTATATAGTTGACACTTGTACTGTATCTATTGTATTTAACTGTAAGAATGGTGTACAAATAAAGAGTATTCTATATATCTATCTATCTATATTTAAGCTAAATTTATTATTAATAGTTAAATTTCTAATACCAATATACAGCGGCCAATAATGCACCATTAACCTCTTGGTTTTGGGAAACTAAAGCAAGCATTTAAAACAACGTACTATTTTACATTGATGTAAAATAGTACGTTGTATATAATAATCCTAAAATCAGCGTCGAGTCTTCATTAAAATGTTATGCTTAACTGCCTTGTAAAAATCATCCCTTAGTCCATTGTGCATAGTAAAATGCGTGACTAGTTAAGTGACTGACTTATTAATTAATTGGAGAATCGAATATATCGGTGTTATAGTGCTATAATATTGTAAATATGCAAAATAAGTTTATAAACAGTTCTACAGTAGTCTCCTTTTAAATAAAACGCTTTTTTTCTCTCTTCTTTCTACACCTAAACTACACGTATGTTCTTTTGCATCTTGTCTTTTTCTGTTCATCCTAAGGTTGCCTGGCAGAAATTGCATTTAGCGATAAGGCCGCCCATTGTACATTTTCTTTTTTGTATAAATATTGTAATTTTTTGTTTTAAGGTGTACAATAAAGTATATTCTATTCTATTTTATTCTACAGTAATACGTGTCTCACACAGATTTTTTTAGAATAGGCCAGTTCGAAAAGCAACCTCTGAAAACATATTTAACTTTCGACTTAGGAACTCTCTGGGTATAGGTAGACGTGTAATGAATTCATATGTAATTTGTTTTTACAAATTGGCGACAATTTAAATAGTGTCTCTCAGCATCAAAATGAATTTGACTAGAGAAATTTTTCATTCAATTAATGATTTATTACGTCTTTCGTTGCGGTCTTACTCAACAATAATGTAACGATAAACTTTAATTAGCATTTTATTACCAACCATCATCATATATGTATATATGGCAATCTTTATGGTGTTTTTAGCGCTTTTATATTTAAAAAATTGTCAAGCTCCCATAAGACTCGCATGTTTTTATTTTAATTCTGACTTCAAAAAAGGAGGAGGTGCTGTGTACGCCGTTTTTTTATGTATGTTAAGCAATTTTTCCACCAGTTGCCAACCGATTTTGATTTTATTCAGGTTCTGATCGTGGGATAAATTACACGTTATATTGATTTCAAGTATTGCACAAAGGAATTCAAAATGCGCATTGGAGGCGATTATCTATGTTCTTTATTAAAAAAGACAATTATAACAAATATCTAGCATATTCGTCATTTTATTTCTACTTGAAATGTACGTGTTTACGTTAATATTATAATTCAAAACTTTGTAAGTATGTGTGTTTGTATGTTTGTTACTTCTTTAAACTCAAACAACTTTACCAATTTTGACAAAATTTGGTATGGAGGTGGCTGACTCCCTGGATTAACATAGGCACTTTTTATCTCGAAAAATATAGTGTTTCGGCGGGTAACACAGAGGGGCGCTAGCTAGTATGTTCTAAAGCACATTTCTACCTTACGAAAACGTTCTACCTGTTGAGTAATTTATGCAAACGGTCCCGTCAGAGCTATCAATGAACCTTTTCAAATTGAAGTTAGGATTTGTGTATTTTGAAAAATTTTTCTCCAGGCCAAATTTTTCTTTTCTACGTTCCAAAGAAAAATGCGTAATAAATGTCTAGTGCCGGGGTGCTGTAATAAATCAACGCTCTGAATGTAGTTTATTGCTAGTCATAAACTTGGAAAGCTGTTGTGTACTGTTTATGTATTGTTGAAAGAACCATTAGCAATAATTGTGACGACAACTAAGATGTCGTTCGACTTTGCTACGTATAATCGTAGATGTGTTACGGCGCCGTAGCGTTGTTGCTGACGTCTACGGAAGGTATTTAATGTAACTATTGTATGTACGGAATCTGTATTCGTATATGTTTTGAATATAGATATAATATTTTTATCTTATTCGTTGAAAAATAGGGATACATTCTGGCTTAAATATCGTCAAGGGTTTACATAATGAAATCTTACAAAAATGATAAATGCAAAAATAGACTCTATTTGTTAATTAAATTATATTAACCTACGATATCATCATTAATGTTTATAGGTGTTTTTTTTTTCAACCCTTAATTTTCCCCATAGAGGTGTAATATTTTTTTTTAATCTAAAAAAAATAAATCCGTTGAATTGAGCAACTCTTCCTTTTTTAAGTCCTTAATAATACCACTCAATATAATACCTACATGATTTTTGCTTTATTTTATGTATTTCATACATACTTTGCAGATAATATTTTAGTAACAGATGTAAGACTTATTTAATATTGAAGTGGTATATTGTCGTTGAGCAAGTTTTCCCATTTTAACCGTGGGAGAGCCGTGCTTAGCTTAGCACGAATAGCTCAACTGGAGTAATACCACGGCCTCACCGAAATTTCTCTTTACCCCCTTTCCTGTCTCCTCATCCCAGCCCATCAATGCTTTGTGTGCATGTGCATAAACAAACACTCAACACGCACACAAACACACACAACACGCACCACAATACATTGACTAACACAACTGCGCTGGTGTGAATTCTGGAGTCCTGAAATACAGGTCTTAACCTAGTTTAGGCTCCATTCCACTCAAAACTATAACCTTTATCTATGTACCTTATTTTTTTTAAATTTCATTCACTATCAGTACATTCTATTGCTTGTGGTGGATATAAACACATTTTTATTTTTATTCCGTTTTATCATAGTGTGATTGACGATAGTCTAGCACTTATTATGTAATAGGGACCAAATTATATTAAACAAAATGTGGACGTTTAATACGTCCTTTGTCTACTTTCTGAGACATACGCGTGGGTGTATGAATAAATGTTTTTGAATGAATATAACTCACGAAAGTTTTTATTCGTTGTTTATGTATATAAAAATCCCAAGGGGTTTAGAAATAAAAAAATTGTATGTATATAAAATTCTTAAACTTATTGAAGCTAAAAATACTTATATAATAAGGCTGAAGAGTTTGTTTAAACGCGCTTATCTCAAGAAATACGGTTTCGATTTTTAAAAAATCTCTAAACTATCACGTTGTTGCTCTTAGGAGCGGAGTAGTGAGCATAAACGCAGTACTAGTGAAACAAAATTGATTCTAAGCCATGAAAGATTACAATAACATAATAAAAAGATTATTGAGCACATGAAAGACGTGGTTATCTTTATACAAATAACTGGCGTACATGAAACTTGTAATCTGATTGCGTTGGATTACGCGTGAATTATAAAGAGCCTTGGGGCCAATTAAACCTGTTCGGCGCTTACGACCTGTGTACCTTTAACGTAGAGTGTGTTAAATTAAGTAAGTGAGTAAGCGAAACCAAGGTTTTGATGCCTGTAAATAATAAACTGTAATCGTAGAGTGAAGGAAAATTAAGACGGTGATAAATTAAATTGGTGTTTGTGTGCTGTTGTGGGGGCAAATAAGCAAGCTAGACCACTTTCTATATCTTGCACCGTATTAGATAGTTGAAATTTTAACAGTGTGTATATTTGTTGTTGTTCAGAATATAAAAATGAAGATGCAGAAAGTAACATTTAAAGTCAATAGCAAACATAAATAACGAGTTTTCAAGCATACTAATATTATAATAGCGAATGTTTGTGTGCGTGTTTGTATGTTTGTTTGTCTTCACGCTCAAACGGCTGGACAAACTTTGAGAAAATTTTGATATTAAGGTAGCTGACACCTTTGACTAACAGTAACAGATGTAAGACTTATTTAATATTGAAGTGGTATATTGTCGTTGAGCAAGTTTTCCCATTTTAACCGTGGGAGAGCCGTGCTTAGCTTAGCACGAATAGCTCAACTGGAGTAATACCACGGCCTCACCGAAATTTCTCTTTACCCCCTTTCCTGTCTCCTCATCCCAGCCCATCAATGCTTTGTGTGCATGTGCATAAACAAACACTCAACACGCACACAAACACACACAACACGCACCACAATACATTGACTAACACAACTGCGCTGGTGTGAATTCTGGAGTCCTGAAATACAGGTCTTAACCTAGTTTAGGCTCCATTCCACTCAAAACTATAACCTTTATCTATGTACCTTATTTTTTTTAAATTTCATTCACTATCAGTACATTCTATTGCTTGTGGTGGATATAAACACATTTTTATTTTTATTCCGTTTTATCATAGTGTGATTGACGATAGTCTAGCACTTATTATGTAATAGGGACCAAATTATTTGTTTGTCTTCACGCTCAAACGGCTGGACAAACTTTGAGAAAATTTTGATATTAAGGTAGCTGACACCTTTGACTAACATATAGCCTTTTATTTAGTAAATTTGATAAACTGCGGGTGGTTTTAGTTCATATATCGTTAATACATATTAGTTTATCGTCTACGTAAATCCAATGGCATACATTTCAGTAATCGCATTTTTTATGGCATAGTTAGGCAAAAGTGAGTAGACGGGTCACGTGATGGTAAGTAACAACCTACACCTATGGACACCTCTAATTCAAGCGTTGTAAGTGCGAATTTAAGGGTGAGGGTGCAGCATTTGTGCATGGGGGGTGCATGGGGGACGCACCAAAAACTCATATGATTGGAATAGAGAGGGCCAAGCGTATGGTGCTTAAGATGCCTATATACTTACCTTATCGACATCCCACGTCTTTTAGTGGATGAACTGTTAGAAAGATATTTGTGTATGAAATGCTACTTAGATACCACAATAGAATTGTTCCTCACTTACCTGTTTCACACAAACGTATAGAACCCTACCCTGTTCCTCGTACTAAATCAACATTTGCTGAAAGACACTATAATTTCTTGGCTCCTTGCGTTTATAATCAATATAACAAAGTTAATAAGGTACGTACATTTAATAACAACAAAATCCCTAGATTATGATATTGTCGAAAACCTTTAAGATATATAACAAGCAGGCACACACACACACATATAACTCACATTCGGGGGCGCATGCGCCTATGCAGACATACATACCTACTAACATAAAGATGCATGCAAGCAGACTTGTATACTATATCATGTAAGGATTTTGTTTTCTTTGTATATATATTTTTTTGAATACTATATAAGATTGAATACTATTGTTAATACATGATTATACTGACACCTGCTACACAGTCTGTACTTGCGGAGATGTCAGAGAATCCTAGCATAATTGTAAAACATGTATGTCAATCAAAAAAAAAAATATTATATTAATGTTATTATATTAGTTCATCATGTTAAACGCCGAGGTATCTAATACTATTAAATTTTTCGAGTTGTGTGCAGGAACAGGTCAATGAATTTAAATTATGGCAAATATGTAATGTTATATTAATTTATTTAAGTTTGGCTGGTTGTGTTTTGATGGAGAATGTAATGTATTTGGATTTGATTGTAGTCAAAGTTGGTAGGATCCTATTTAACCATGTCTGATAGATAAAGTCTAATCTCTTAGTCTCATATAAAACATTCGATGTAAAAAAATGAGTTTGTTTGTAATTGAATACAAATATTTTTTGGTTATAATTACGGTGCGAGTGTTATGTCATGTGTCCATAATTTAGTTAGACTATTCAAATGATAACTTACATGAAGAAATCCATCAAGTCGTTTAGACTCTTGGACGTAACTCTTTCTTGCGCAGTCACGTAAAATTTTTAATTTTCTCATGCATTTGAAAACGTTAAAGACAAAAAAGGTTTTACAAGCTTATAGATACTTACTAGAAATAAACACAGAGCTAAGCAATTAAACCGTTAAGTATTGTAGAATTTCATTTATTTTTATACGTACAAATTATGATTCAGAGAATACTGACGAATATCTATCATTAACCATAGTATATACATATGTATATACTATTAAGGTATCTAATATACAAACAAATGAAAGTTTTAAAGCTTTCAAAGCTAAGATAGATTTCTACTACGACTATTACTGAGATAGACTACCTGAATGTTATATCAAAGCAGTATTATACTAAGCTAGCCAATCAGATACTACTATATGCATCAATAGTGTCTTTCAACTTAAGACGCCATGCCATTGTTCGCATGTAATGTTCTAGAATATATATATTAATATTGGTTGCAATTTAATTAAATCGTGTAACAAAGAACAAAGGCTTTGTACACGACGTGTTAATTAACAACCAATTATTGAAATCAATTATGACAACGAGATTTTTATACTTTCTCTTCTGTTCGAATGAGTGTACATTTGTATTCTTATTATGATAGAGCTAAAGAGGAATAAATGTCTTAAATTTTTGACGACGTTTTACCCTATTACGTTAGTGGAACCAAATTCTAATTCTAAAAATGTGGGTGTTTAATGCACCTCTGATTACCCCTTCTAATACTACATAAAACAGATATTTTAAAATATTAAAAGTAAATACCGTATGGATTTGGTGTACAGTTGTTACAATAAATTTTACTGAAATAGAAAGGCGAAAAGGAGGGATCAAATCTGGGCAAAGTAGTGAGGTATTTTCAAACAGCCAGTCTAAAATTTCTTTATTATAAATGGACTTTATTAAAATGCATGAGTTTGCTAGAGTATGGGCATTCTACATATAAGTTATCTTATCTGAATTAAGGTCAACTAAAAAACACATCATGAGTACTTTTTAAAAAACTTGAATGGAGGAGGTTCTGAATTCGGATGTATGTTTGTTACCCCATAACTCCCCTTTAAATTTGAATAGGATATACCTTATTTCATGATAGATTAAAGTTGATCTGTATAATTTGTTTTTAAAGCTATATTTACTGCAGTCAAGTAGCATAATCAGAATTTCAAATTTGAAAATTATGATAGTGATTGACAGAAGTAACATTACTGGTGCAGGAACTTCTTCTTGTTCTTTGATTGGTTTGCTTTGACTTTAAAAAGGTGGAGGTTTTCAATTCGGTTGTATGATTTTTTCTTGTTCTTTTTTTTTAGGTTTGTTACCTCAGTTATTCAATAACCGATTTAGGCAATTTTTTTATATCGGAATTTAAATGGGATCAAACTTATGCTCTCAGTTTAAACCCATTTAAATATGAAGAAATATTCCACGTCTAGTGTGGAAAGTTAAGCCATAAAAATATAGCTCATTACAATTACTCATGTTAGGAGCATTGAACTTGGTGTGTGTAGATACTTTTTCAAACTTAATTAAATGTTCAAAAGGTATATGATACTACATATACTATTAGAACTCATATCAATACTTATAGAATAACATCAAAGGATTCTTAATAAATAATTTCGTAATATGTATCTTCAAACGTAATAATAATATGAAAATATTAAACGAAAAGAATTCGTCAAATTTCAATAGCGATTTGGAATCCAATTTCAGGTAAATGACTTCGTAGAGAAATCCGGAAAACGTACAAAACGGGTTTAATGACAAATTTCGCCTGTCTTGCAAAACTTTGATATAAATTTTGTGGACGTGTTCAACATTGTGTTTGATATTTTTGATGCTTGATACGTGTCTGTACGAAATGTTGCAAAGAGTGTGTAGAACATTATATTGAGATTTTAAAACTTCTTATATATTGCCGTTCGGTTTTTTTTTGGAACGAAGTTCCTTATGGGGCGTTACGAAGGGGTACCCTAGCCGGCAAAAAAAGTCTGTGACGTTAAAAAAAGCGTAAGATTTTTATGTATACTCTATGTATGTTGGCTATACAGTGT
The DNA here is from genome assembly GCA_947561695.1 of Tyria jacobaeae. Taxonomy (NCBI): domain Eukaryota; kingdom Metazoa; phylum Arthropoda; class Insecta; order Lepidoptera; family Erebidae; genus Tyria; species Tyria jacobaeae. The sequence goes on along the minus strand of OX387208.1, from coordinate 6,563,582 downwards.
CTAATGTATAGTCTACGTGATGACTATTATTATTATTGCAGTTTGCTATTATTATTCATGTAAATAGCTGTTTCTTTGTATATTATTATTATATATTTTTATAAATCATTGTAAATAAAATAAAGGTGCTAAGATTTTTTTTGTTTTTTTTTTTTTTATTTTAGCCTACCATAGTGACTCCACTTTGCCTGATGGAAAGCAATAGGTGGAGTCAAAGAGTGGTGGTCACCATCCTCATTGTATGTCTAGTCAATGCAGCATGGTGACCCACACTATAGCGGACTGGTGAGATGCTTTTTCACGCCCCGCTTAAAAGACCCGGGATCAAAGTGGGAAGGAAACACGTGCGCTGGTAGAGAATTCCAGGCTTAAAACTAGATAATTTTGTAAAGTAGTTTTTTGATTTTATCGATAAGAAATCATAATAAAAAATGTATACCCAAATAATTGTTTTCTTTATACCTCGAATAGAACTTGAAATTAATATTTTTATAATAGGGAACTTCGTTTCTATCTGGTGTCCCACGACACCACACGGTTTTTTTTGCTATGTATGTAATTCAAATTTTTCAGCACTTGCTTAAATGAGATTTCACAACACAATTACACACACATAGGTACAATTTCGTTTATTCACATAAAGGAAATTGTACCGTAACAACTCAATGTCTGAACAGAGAGTAAGTGACACTGGCTACACATTTACATGACATACAACTCTATAAAGCCTTGTTCGCTTTTCTTGACAGGATAATTGTTTTGTTGAATTTGTTCCTAGTATATTTTAGTGTGTATAAGATCTTGCCTTATTTTGCATCGTTGTTCATTACTAATTTTGATATTAAATTGTATTATTGTTTGGTGTCAACTGATTGTCATTTTTTAGATAATATATAACTTTATTTCTACTTAAGTAGATTCGTGTGAAACGATTTTACTAACAGATTTCATACCAACTTCACTCCTGATTCACGGATTCGTCTACTAAACTGAACCTAATTAAACCTTGCGGTTATGGCCAAGCTGTTTGGCAATGACCGACAGAGGGAGTACGAACAAAGGCTAAAGGGTTACAAACTAGGGGAATAAAAGAAAGTAAACAACACGTAGTTTTAACGTACAACTGAGAAAATTAAATGGTACAGAAGTGGACGTTGTATTTTAGTTTAGTTTCTATCTGCCTCCGCTATAGATTACGGTAACAAACTTTTATATTCAAAAACCTTTCTATCATGCTCCTCATATGTTTTACTTCATGGTGACGTGTGCACATTTTATTTATGAGGAGTTGGTTTAGATGAAAAACACTTTTCTTTACAGGTTTAGTAACTTGTTTATACTTCTATAGACTTGTCTATTCTATACTCGTATAACACGGTCCTACCAAGGTGGTCATGTTAATTAATGTCGAATTTGAAGCCTTATAACTCTAGATTTAGAAGAATCTATATCTAGAATTTGAAATTTCAGATACAGCTTTTAGTATTTTTTTGTACTGTAGACTTTGTAGTATATTGATTGGCTTTTGTTTTTGCAGTTTTGCATGAGCCATATTGTATGACAATAATAATTTTATATTATTTTTAATGAAACTAAATCGTTACTAATGGTTTTACTGAACGATGAGTTCTATTTAAAATAAAATTACATTTGCCGCAAACTGATCGTAATGAATGGTTAGTCGACTATATTTCTCGTCATGATTGTTTGACTAGTTTGTAGATGTATATAAGTTTTATGTACGTTCGGTACACTTCGGTTATTCTAAATCATACACAATAAATTATGTTACATGTAGTTTGGTATAAATATTCAGGCTTAACTAAAGAAATTAAAAACTGTAAATCCTATTATTTTATATTTATGTTTTGCCATGACTTCAAACAGTTTTTTTTAAATTTCTTAGAATAAATCAGAAGAATCGATGCCCTTGAGACAGCACCACTTTATTCATATAACCATCATCATTTTAAATATAAATATACATATGTAAATACATACATACTCTCACGCCTGTATCTCTAAAGCGGTAGGCAGAGGTGTAGGTACACTAAACTCTGACATTTTGCTTATAAGAATTTGGTCCCACTAATGTAATACGCCTATTATATTTTTGAGACCAAATTCAAGTTGTAGGCGATAACCGGGCAGTTTAGGGATTGAGAGTATATTGAAAGGGAAAGGCAAGGGGCGTATTGCCTTACCTTGTTCTTCCCTTCCCCAAGAAAGAAAAGGATGGACTGGAAAGTGTAAGCAATAGATTTAAGACGCCAAGGTTGCATATTTGAAAATAAAACTGTCTTTTGCGGGAAGATTCAAGGCCTGTACCGAAATGATGTTTCTTCTAAATCATGACGTGATATTAGTATACATATGTTAAATAAAGCGCTACACTATTTCTATACTTGCAGTTATGTATTTCAGTGTCAAGTTTACTTACTTGTTATCTTGCCATATGTAAGCTATATTCCAGTCTGACACCGTATACACTCCATTAGTGACGGACCGTTCAAGTCACAGGGGATAAACTTTGAGACGTACGAATTATTCAGATTTTGTGATAAATCGTATTGGATCGCAGTTTGACAAAGTGGGGCGTAGAGGCACGCTCTCGCGGTCTCATGGGCTCTCCACTCAAGTACCGCTGATTTCGCATTCGACTCTTGCTGTTTACGAATAGGGTTGTGGCACACGTATATTAAATAATCTTAAATAAAGTTTGCCCTGACAGTTTTTAGGTTTATCAAACAAAAGGTCCAAATAAAAGTGTCAATAACAACACTTTTTTTAATCCATCATAAGTATCAACTTAACCACATACATTTCTTAACAATTAAAATAAAATGGGTAATATTAAGAGACGCTTTTTTTTTCATGTGGAATCCCCCACGGGTCATCACCTCACCGGAGCTAACGGAGAGGTGGTATGTCGGACTCGAACCGACTAAAACCACACGGTGTTCCGTCACAAATGGGTCTATTGCAAGGGACCCAGGAATACCCCTAACAAGGAAGCCTCCGGAAACCCCTGCAGAACTTGGCCACCTCAACTGGTGGCCACACCGCGTAGTGGACCTAGTCCTAACACGTCGCACCACCGTCTCAATCCCGCTTCTGCTAAGGTAACGGACAGCTCCCCCGTAACCCCCGGGTCAGCGCTCATGGAGGCCGGAGATCGTTCGGCGCTCTCCGGCGCCTGGTGCGTCTTCTGAGAGTACTCATCCTTTCCCGTAAACAATCTTAAGAGGGATCCTAGTTTCCGAAAGAAATAACCTTAAATTGTGTAAGAGAGGGACACAGTACTTGAAAAAGTTCAATAGTGTAAATTCGATTTTCCAAATCTAAATTCAAAATACATACTAAGCACTTTGGTATGGTTTTTTTTTTATAATTTTTGCCCAAGTTCGCTTGCGTATAAGTATTTTTTCTATGCCTCGGTACAAATATATACTTTTATTTGGAATTAAAAAGTCAAGCGAGGACATGCTATTATTTTATACCTGTATGACGTACGTGTATGCAATATTTTATGGTTATCGTTCGAGTGGGTAAAGCGTGATTCACTAACAATCTAATACATAAATAAAAACAAATTCATGTTAATATTTGTATAGCTATAAGTGGAATAAATTAAATATAATTGCTTGCGTTCATGTGCATTGAGATCAGGAAGCATCACTCGCTCGTAACAGATACCTGAGAATCATGTAAAATTAAACACGTCGCTAAGTTTAGTTTAGTAATTAGTGTTGCAAGAGATCTAAACAATTAAATATAAAAAAATGTACACAGGCCGGCCTTCTTGCTAAATACAATCTCTTCAAGGCATTCTTAGGATGGGTTATGATCCAACCTAAGGTTGCCAGAAAAATATAGATTGTGAAACTTATACTAATGTACAACGATGTACAAAAGTGTTAAATATCAATCTACCAAAGCTTTATATTCCAATTTATATTTAATATTACTTCTTAAAGCTACCGGAGTTAATGTAATTTAAATGTCTCAATATTGATGCTCCGCAAGATAACTTTTTAACTGTCTTTAAAACTTCAATAATGATTGATTGCTGTGCTTGAATGTATAAAATCGGATCGTTTTATTTCTGAAAAGCTTTCAAGCTTATGATCGTCCTTTAAAAAAAGGTAATAAACAAAGCGTAAAATGCATTACTGAATTGTTGTTTTGTGTCTAAATCGTAATGGAGTCACGTATTTCGTCCATAATCCTTGGGCTCACCACAGTCCCAAATGGCATAAAGGCCAAATGCCGTAGGTATTACACGTTCATCAAGAATAAACCCATGTACTAAAAGGGCATGCCTTTAACACTCTAAATTGATATGATAGCCCTTCAGAAATATACAAAAAATCATAGAACCAGTATCATAAATAAAGATACTCCTTATTCCGACCTACGTTCTTTTTAGCGTTCACATTTATGTGCGAAGTCAGTATATGCGAATATTTTATATTCGGGTCTGTTTTACCACTTTTAAGAAGCGACGTTGCGAGAAAAAAGTTTGAAACAAACTACCGTTTTATGGTTTATATATGGGGTAATCAGATAGTAGAAGATGCGACCCAATGTAAAAAGCTTATTTTAATAAGTAGTCTGATTAGAGATTGGAACAATATTCCATATGTGGCTGAACGTGTGCGCTGTGCGTCTTATAAAGTAGTAGGTAGTAGACCGAAGTGAAATACTATCTCAATCTGTTCAGCACACAGCTTCTTCAAGGTAATTTGGCCTTACCCTCTAAGTGACCGCGAAACTAGATTCCGCACTGTATATCAACGCCAAAGATAAAGATGCTGGCTGATGCAGTTAGTGAAGTGCTCTCAAAGCGAGGTGATACTATCAATCGTATATTTTTAGCGGTGAAGGCACAAACCTGTGTCTTATGTTAAATTAAGTTAGGAGGATTAGGAATAAACAAATATCGTTAATACTTAATATCGTCTGCAGGACGTGGTCAAGGAATCAATGTAGGCTTGAATATTCTTCAAATGACATTTTAATTTTTGAACCGATTCTCCTAAACGAGACATGGGCTTTCAAAACTTTAGAATTTAAATTTAAAGTTGTAAGTCAAATCACCTTGATTGGTCTGAAGTAATAAACTAAGTTATTTGATGCGGACGAGGTTTCCCTTTTCCTGTCGTCAAAGGTAGAAATATAATATGGATTATCCGGTGAAAGCTGTTTTTAATATAAAACCTTATTGCAGGCTTAATTAACTTCTTTTGTGGTTCCTTCTTTTTTTATTTTATATTCAGGAAATGAAATTAATAAAACTTATTATTAGGTTTTATTGGTCGAGATCTTTTTATGGCAGAAGCGGAATTAACTTGAAATATCATTTATATTCAAATATTGCCAACATGGTGTACAAAATAACTTGAACGTTACATGTAGATTACGTAGTAACAAGTTGGTATAACATCTATCGACTCACTGGTGTACGGGTTAAATTCGAATGAATTTGTAAAGCACCAGCTATGAATATTGTAAAATATATTTCTTTTTGATAAATAAATGAAAAAAAAAAAAAAAAAAAATGTCAAGCGAACATGATACATAAAAATTTGACCATTTAAGAATAGATTGATAATATTGATTTCGGATTTAAAATTAATTTGGGGATCGATTCGATTGATTGAAATTTTTGTTTGCTGTGGAAAATGCAAAAATAAAATTTAAATTTTTTATTCTTATTAAAAAATTAAAAATCTAAGAATTCGTTGTGAGGAGAGCTTGTCTCAATTACAATTATATTTTGGTAACTTATACTGTCAAGTTATTGTATGGATACATATATATAATAATCATGATGATTTTTAAGTACCAAGACATTTAATAAGTATAAATTCTTCATAAAAATCTATTAATTCTGTATAGGTTATATCTGTATATGCCAGTGTCAAAATGGACTTACTTAAGCAATAGTGCTTTTTCAAAGAGATTAAAAAAGTATAGAATACAGTATAGAATACATTTTTAGGTTAGTAGTCGTTAGCTTAGAAAAGTGTTTTATTTTGACGTTGGTGTCTTCATACACTGGTATCTATGATGTCAATAGGGCGTTGTCAACTCCGACCGTCAACTGATTCCTTGTATTGTTGTGTGGTAAGTTGCTATTATTATATATTTTTCTGTTGACCATACAACTGTTAACAACACCTCACGTTGAAAACTAACTTTCACACCACAATGCAACAGTCGAGGTGACTAAATGAACTATGTGCAATTATCAGAACTCATGTAATGATAAGTATAAATATGTATATGAGGTTTGTCTATGACTGCGATTAAAGGGGAGTGATTGAGTTGATCTTTACTAATTTTCGGAAAGGTTAAGCCGTGTCAGTTCAGTTGATGACGGTATTCACCCTAAATATTTACATTATTTGAAGTAAACCTTTTAATTTTAATCCAGTTTACCTTTTTAAGAGTGTCATAATTGTAATCTTGTTTTATTGACAGGTAAAATAAATCATTTAATGAGGTACTATTTCAGTGTATCATAGGAATGTAAAATGGTACAGTTTGACGACATTGGCGTCCGTATACGAATAGACGAAACAAAGAAGTATCTGATTTGATCTAAGATTGATGGTTTAGAATCATATGAATCATTAAGTAGTAAATAATATTTAATAAAAATTGCAGCTATAAAATGAAAAAAATAATTTAACTTAAAAAATCACTAATTATATTAAATTATATCGCAACGATTATATTAAACGCAAATCTGCTTATTACCTTTTTATCTATAAAGGGTTAAACTAATTTCGATTAACTTTGGTATGTTGATACTTCGAACCCTAAAGAAGAACATAGGGTACTTTATATAAAAGAACTATTCTTAACAAGAATGATTATATTCTATATTAATCGTACTATCTCCCTATCTCATTTTGCCTATAACTTTGTTGAATATAAATGCATCTCCTTAATCAGTAGATGTCTAACCAACGCATCTATCATATTATACTCTATTCAATAAACCTACGACCTATTTGACTTACAGAATACGCTCCAATTCCTATGTATGCAAATGAATGTGGCTTTTGCATTAAAACGAACGACTGATAAAAGCTCTGATTTGAGTAGGTCACTGCAAAAGTTCATGTAAACTATTATCAACTTCTGCATTGCTAGAGCGTATTGTAAATATATATACTACAATACGTAGATGTTCTTTTCTGTCTGCGCAGCATTATTCCTATGTCATTAGCCTTTACAATTTTTGCTCAGGTATCCATTGTAAGCGGCTCGGTGGCCAGTGGACCGTGCCGAGCTATTTTCACCTTTTTAATTTTTTTTTTCATGGAACGTGTAATTATTGAATCTGCTGGGAATGTCGATAAGGGACAAGTATAAAGTTTAACTTGTATTCCAACATAAGTACAGATTCATTCATAAGTACAGGTTCTGTTTTATTGATTTGATTTGATGTCAGTGATTTTAATAGTTTTTTAATTGAATGTTAGTCCAAATAATGTGTATGCATTTTTTTTTTCTATAGTAAAATATTTTGTTTTTGATCTAATTAACATAGATTTCACGAGGTCATCAAATCTTTCTAGGGTAAAGAATGGCATGGATGGAGAAAAGGTTGTCTGGAAGCAGTCACCATGAGTGATAGATAAGACATATCTGTCTTACAAAAATAGAACAATCAAATAACACTTGAAAAGAATAGAATGGCATAAAATATAAATTTAGTTTCACCGCTGTTACAGAATATTTGATAGTTAACAGTGGGTTAATGTATGTGGTACAATGATCGCTAAGTCACCCAGGCCGGACAATGAATAATGTATCGAGCTATAACTTGATAAGATCCGATTTATTAGTGTCACAAAGAACAATAAAAGTCACCATTATAGCAAAGTTCCGAAGTCCATTTATCTTTATTTTAACTGTATATTTATATACACTATTTTCCACAGACATTGTGAATCTTGAGATATGAAAACTGTCTTACGTGTATGTCAACGCAAAAGTGCTCAATGTTTTTTGAATATTTCATCATTACTATTTTACTTTCTTGAGCAGTCTGTTCTAATGGTGCTATAGTGCCTGCTGCTAATCCTACTAACAATTAATATAATATATAAACAACAAGAACGCGATTCAATCGCATCCCTTGTGCCCATATTTCTGCATTCAGATCCTCCTTGAAATAAAAAAAAATACAAAAATAGATTTACAATTTTCTTGGTTTCGAAATTGCTTAACATTTGTACATAATAAAATGCATACATATATAGAAGTTGGGTACTAAAAACAAAAATGTTTTGACTTACTGAACCTCACTGAAACTTTGACCGCTTAACACCACTAACATAAGCATTTAGCTTAGCTAAGCTAAATGTGTGACCCACGTTGCTAGTATTCTTTTGAAAAAAAAAAAAAAAAACGCATATTTTTTTTATTTTTCCCAACACCGTTGTGTTAACAATGATAGTTATTTCTTTCGCTTAACCTCTCTTACTCGTTCCATCGAGTTATTAATGTGGAGAAATAAAATAGACTTCATGACTACACTTTTTCATGAAATGCTTTGAAAGTAATATATATGTATTTATGTATATTATACCAAAGTTACTTCGATAAGGATGAACGTTTCTCTGTTGTATGGTTATGTTATGCTAATGACGAAACAGTAGGTATACACCAGACAAACTTTGTTCTTATATGTGAATTTGATACTGTGCCTTATAAGGCTCCATCACTGTAAGAATTCAGACTTTCAAACAAAAGTTTTTTTATAATGAATCTGCTGTTTGTTAAATAATATCTTCTTGTTAAGACAATATTTATAGAGATTTATCATTTAGATATTTAATATGAACAGGAATTAAGAAGCTTTGTATTTCTCTTTTTCTTCTTTTATTGATTTTTTAAATATTTTAACTTTTCATCTTTTTTTGTAGTTAATTGCCATAGAGCTAAATGTTTATTTTTATTAGTAATTCTGTGATTTTCTTTTAGTAATTGTTGTAATCAATATTCTTTAGGCAATGCCTGTCAGTGGACCAGATAAATGTACTGGCGATTCTCGCTTCCCCGATCATTGGCAAGCAGGGGCATAAGAGGGTGGTTTTAGTAGAGTCCGACATACACCATTCTCCACCCCATGAGCGAAGGACGCAGCTTCAACAGCGCTAATACAAGCTGTTACGCCCTTAGACGCGGAGAAGTGTCCATGGGAGCGAGAGATCAATGTAGTACCATATAAGAAACTAGTAGTAAGCACTAGTAAGAAACTAGTTTTAGTCGCCAGCGTCACAAAAGAGCTAATCATAATTATTTTTATAACAGAAAATGACTTTTAAAATCAACATCAGGGTAAAATGTTTTTATTTTATATTTACTTTGTTATGGTGTAAGTATATAATATTTTTTAAGGAAAGAAAGATGTACTAATTGAACGACTATTTAATATTTGACGCTCTGTCACGTCGATGGTATTGTATTAGAAAGTTTTTAAATTCAAGGTCGTCATCAAGTTTGGTCAGTTCAATACAAACTTTGGATTTTTGTGATTCACAGATAAATAATTAATTATTTTGACTTTGGGTGTATTTGTCTAGGTGCCATTTTGTTTATTTTCTCTAGTTAAAGATTCTCGTTATAAAAGAAGTAACCCCTTAGGCAGGATTTTATATAACGTAATCAGGAGTGAGTGGTTGTATCTGTTTTTAGTTAGACATGTATGTATATAACGGTTTATATAACCAAGTGAATAGGTTATCGATTTCTAAATTGATACTGGTGCGCAATAATACCGTTAATAAAGCTCAATTGAAACTACTTTTACTATCTTTTATATGAACATATTTTAATATAATTACTTTTTAATAAATTAAGAAATCAGTTTTTAATCTAATTACCGGACGAAATGTGGCTCTTTAACAAAAGTTCTGTTGGAGCAAATTTTAATTAAAAACAAACATATATTTAGATGGTTATTACTTTAATTTTATGATGTGACACAATTTTATTTGTTTTACAATATGTGATAGTTACTTTTGGTATGGGTGAACTTAAGAAGTATTTTTATAAAATTCTTGCCATTTTATATAAATTTATAAATAGCTAAATAAAGGATCCTTAAAAATCCCATCAGGTTTTTTAAAAAAGTAGTAAGCGCCTTTAGTAATATCTTAACATGTGCAATTAATACTCTTTCTTCTACATAACATAATTTTCGGCATTATACACTAAATCCTAACCATTAAGGATATCTCGGCAATATGACACTCAAAAACGCAAAAAAACATTATTGAAATGAATTCCATCGAATCCCGACTTTATAACAAACTACCGCAGGAGGAGGAAAGACGTGCGGAACACGCCGGCCTGTGTAGCAGGCCGGAGATCATTTTGACATCTCCGACGCCTGGTGCGTCTACAGCGTGACGGAAGAGTTCTAATTCTCTCCCGTTTCCTCTCCGCCGCTTCCTTGGCATGCATCACTGTCTCACAGACTACACACACACACACATACACTCTACTCTACCATGTACATAACGATGGTGTCAGGTGAGAGGTTACCCACGTCGATAGCCGCCACGAAGGTTTAAAATAGTATACTAAAAACCACAAAACCCTACTATAGCCAACCCGGGCTATAACATGGTTAAGTTAAATAGATATAAATTATTGTTTTATTCCTAGCGACTTAGTAATAAACAGTCCTGCATTGACGCACTACAACTATAGTGCTGTTTAAGGTTTATAATTTAATACAATCTCTTCTTTATTTATAGTACTTTCAATGTTATTTAAAGTTACTTATTTTCAGCAACATGTTTGTTGTTTTTGTAGCTATGTTAGATGGAAGCATAATATCCTAAGACATTATTTTTTTTTAATAATGGACTGAAAACTCCCGTTTATTTACTAAAATTACCTAAAACGTAATAACTACAGATTACATCACAGATATCACATTTATTTCGTCTATGAATGTGCCTAGAATGGGTGGACTCAAAAGTCCGTTCATTCTAGGCACACTTCGATTTTAACTAAGGGGCAAAGCAAGCTTAGCCATGTGCTTGTTCTCATTCCAATGAATGATGTCTATTAAAAATATTAGGAATTTACCGATGGCAAATGGCTAAAGAGTGAGTAAAAGGTAAACAGTAAATACAAACATACTTACATCGCCGCATATTAAATAATACCTTAGCCGAACTTTTCCCACATTTATATGAACTTGAACCTGTAACTTTTTTTCACTCCCACAGTGTACAGTAGCACAAAATACAGAGTAATTATATCAGACCTGAAAGAAACATCAAAAAATATTAGTTTAATACAATAAAAATGAATGTCACAAGAGATATTCTCAAACATAATGCTAAAAAACTTTAGAATAAATTTAAACTGAAGTATTCAGTACTCATGAAGAAATTTTAGAGACATAAGATGTACCCAACTGTGCAAAGTAAATATGTATCTTAAGAAAGGTGCTTTAAAATATGATTAGGCAGTAAAGAACAAAGACAACGCTTATTTGCAATTGGTCATTAGACTAAGCGCCTTATAACACGTTGTTATTCTTACGTCCTACGACACTATGCTATGCTACTATGCTATGGCGGTATGCTACTCCGACAAAACTTAACGATCTCCTAACTAATCAAGTTCAAACCCCGTGTATTGGTCAGATTTATATCTGATACCTGTGTGTATAACTCGAGAACATGTAACCTACCCACCATTATTTACGCTTTAAATGAATGAGTTCATTAATATCTAGGGGGACTTCAATACGACAAGGAATCAAATTAGTTTAGGGAAAGACTCTACAAAATAATTTCCACTTAGCTGCTAAAGCAAATTAATTTATTTTCAATCACAAATTGACCTTCGAGACTAACTATAAGGCCAGTTTTTCTTGGAACTTTATTGTTGTAAAAGGCAAAACAAAATTGATTTTAATGCCAACTGAAGCTTATGTTATTAATGAAGATTTTCTTTGAGGGTTTATGGCGCGGAATATAAGTTTCCTTACTTCTTTGCAAAAAGGAAGTTAATAGATTATATTTATTATGGCATCATTTAATTTTTTAACGATACTAATTTTACAACAGATAATATGTGTTTCAGAAATACAACAATAAAAAGTAAAAGAAAACAACAATAAAAAAGACAGAAGAATGTATTGAGAATGTGTCTCGCAATGGCACGAACAGAGGATGGAGGAGGAGGAAAAACTGGGTGGTTTAGCATTGGCTGTTACGGATAAGTACAAGTGCGTTGGTTTATAACCGGTCCCGTGTGTGTAGGGCCAGTGATACATATAGTTTAATAGTGCATTTTCATATACGATGAGAAGTAAAAAAGTAAATCGATAAAAAAATAAATAATAACATAATAAATATGTTTACAAATGTATAAATACTACATAATACAGTAGGAAATCCAAATGTCATTTAAAAGCTAGTGTTCACATTATTCTTTAATATTTTAATTTATTGCATTATTATTACAAGCGTAAGTATTGTACTCGATGGAATGTACCACAAATTGTGTATGTGTCAATATTTGCAGATATTTAGTGATAATTTGCATCTTACTTACAGATGGGATAATTTTTAAATAACTCGATATATAAAAGAAATTCATCGCCAAAAATTAGAAAAGCTCTCAAGCTTTTCCATTAGAGCTTATACCGCGTAGTAATTATTCTGATACTACAGCGCTTTGAGATAGATTATAATGCACTCCGCACAAAGCCGGCCAGCACTTACCTACCTAATGCAATGAGCCAACGTCTATAGGGTTATCACAGCTAGATGCAAATGCAGCTTTCAATAATAGAAATTAGATGTGAAATAAATTGAATTCTGGATCAACTTGTTGGTGGCAAATAAATTTTTGATGACAAAGTACACGAACACACTTGATTATCCGAAGAATACTAAGAAAGCTTAGAACAATGAACTGCAGAGGTAGATTAGAGCTATACAGTACATCTACACATATAAAAGATGTTAATGAAAACACAATTGTTGACAAAGAAATCTGTTGATTTTGAGAATTTGTCCAATAAACAGTAAAAAAAATTCATAAAATCCTAAGCAATAAATAATAACAATAAAAAAATATGAGCATCAACTCAAAGCCTATCTCGTGGTGCTGTTATGTGCTGCAAACTTAAATTGACAAACAATATATGAATGAAATTCTGCCTTGGAAGCCAGGATTTAATACCAATGAAATATGTACTTAATGAATCCAAAATAGGAAGTCCCTTTTTATAGTCGTTGGGAACAAATCGTTAAAACTTTGAAAGTCTCTCAATCAGTCATAAACATTTATTTTGAAACTAGCTTTCCCCCACGGCTCCGGTCGCACAAAAGGTACTATTTTCTTGATGAGACAATGTCCATCACACGGTGAAGTGTGTTTACATACTAGCATTCCCTAATTACATGTCTACTGACTGTCAGTATTATTAAGGTTTAAGAACAAGTTCAGGTAACAGGTTTAGTGAAATAGCAATGTTTAGTAAGTGTAGTGTAGTACCGCAATAAGAGCCTGGTTAGAGTTACTAACTTTGTAAGTAATGATACTACGTTTTGATAACTTTGTGCGTTTACCAAATATTGTATTGTGTATGATTTGTAGTAGTATTCATTTTAATTTAGTCATATAGTCATTATAATGTGAACTGTCACTGTATTTACTTTCTTCAGGTTGATAGGGCAAGAAAAACATTTGTCATGTACATACGTGTACTACGCATATTTTTTCCAACATTTGTAACAAATATGGCTTAAGATTTCTGCTCTTCATCTCATCCCCATCATGTATGTACATATTTCTTAGAGTGTTTAAAGTTTCACGTTTCTTTGTAACAAATATTTCTTATAAATGCATGCAAAGGTTTTGCTTTAAGTATTACTATATACCTAGAGTTCAAATATTTTAGCTGCAAGCATTTCCTTTTCTATAAAAAACTGAGTATTCTCAATTTTCACCTGCCTACTATACTAAACTAAATAGGTACCTACAAATAATTATTTTCACCTTTACAGATTATTATTGATTGGACGATTGTTTTACAATTTTGTGAATATTCTGGGAAAAAATACTAATAGCTTTTTGACATGTTACAGTCGTCGACTCCGTTAGTTTTTTTCTATATTAATTTGACATCCAACAAATATTTATATTACTATAACAACTTAAAAGTATATCCTAAGAAAAGGTAGTTAATTGCTTTAGAATTACAAAACTATTAAAAATAAACAAATTATAAACAACACAACCCTAGTTTAATCCGAAAGACCTTACATTCTCATGTAATTCAGTTTTCGAGATCACTGAGCGCCGCACCGCGTAGGTACTTTCCCACTTCATAAATACAACATTCGATGTTGCATCACGCATTCAAGTGTTTTATTTGCATTAGTATTATGACGTCATCTCTATAATGTGACATACAAGTTGTGGTTTATTACGTTGAATTAATAATGTAAACTGTTATTCAATCTTTATTTTATAACTAGTCTACCTTCATATACTTACTGGTATTTTTGTACAATGCACTGCAAATTGGTTTATCTCCACAATAAAAGTATAAAACGGAGGTAATCTAATGGTATAACGAGACACCACAAAAGACGACCCAGTTGTTTCTTTCTATCTTCAACACACTATTTTCTGGACCCTGTCGTATAAAGGAAAACTGCATGAATCGCTATCGATACTATAATAAAGCTAGAGATTTTTGTTTGTTTGTTTGCTTAAAAGCTCTAATCTCTTGAAAAACCAGTTGGACTAAAAAAAAGGTGTGTATTGGTGGTATTTCCTTATGATTAATGTAGACTGTAAAGCATTATGCTACGACCCTAGAATGCAACGTTTGTATGCTAGTATTTATATATAATAGTAGTAGTATATAATAAAATCGAAATTCTTTTTAGCTATAATTTGTATTTTATAGGGAAAGTGTTCTCCAGTTTGAATTTCTACTAACTGTTAGGTTTCTTTGGATTGGTTTGAAAGCAACTGTGACAGTGCTTGTGGCTTACCAAATTATGTATGATTTTAGAGTGTTGCTCTGTTAATATCGCTGGAGGTTTCGTTTAACCGATATCGTAAGACTCAACTCGCCGGTATCGCTTCGAGAGACTAACCGTTAATAACGTGGTTGTGGCAGTAAAGTATTTTTAGCTTGATAATAGCAGAGTACATTATTATATTTATTTTTAGGCGACTTGTAAGCAACATAATTTAAAGATAAGAGGCTGACTTATTCAATTCACTTATAATTTCATTGGACTGGCGCACGTTGGGAGAGGCCCATGTCCAGCAATGTTAAAGTTTGAATGTTGTTGATGATATTATATCAATTTTATAGAACTTACACACAAAAAAATGGAATCATTGGCCAATTACATCTCTTTTGAAACCTCTATTGAATGCACGTGGACTGTTAAATAAATTAATTTAGATATAATAAGTTTTTAAAATCAGTCTGGTCATGCTTATTATAAAGGTGCTTTGTGGACGAAGGTTTATGCGTAGGTAACCTGTTTATACGTAATCAAATTAAAAGTGCAAGATTTGACCCCAACTTAAATATATACATTGCAAGTTGAATAAAAGCTTGTAATTAATTTCAATGAATAGAATTGACTTTGAACTGAACAATGTTAAAAAAACTCACGCGTATATCCCAAATGGCCACTTTTTGCCAACCATACCTTAGTGCCACATACGTAAAACAAGCATATTCATAAGGGCCCTCATACGTACTCTGTATGACTGTATATATAATGTTTAATAGACAACAGTCCGATCCCTTATTCACTTTTTATGAAACCCACGGAAAGAGAACCACATGTCAAGGTGGTATTATATTCGTACACATTTTAGGAGAAGTAAGGAAGGTAAATATATTATAAAAGTATATGTATGAGTTTTGTTCGGTGTTGTAATGCCCGTTGTTAAAGTTTCAGCGGCCCTTGCGATATACGACAAAAACATTTCGGAAAGTTATATCTCGTGGGTTCTTTAGAAGAGTTTTGTATAACAGGCAGATTTTAATAATTGATCAAAAAGTATGTCGGCTTTATGTTAGTAATAAATGTAATATGTATATTTGATATATTTTTTGTTATGGAATAGGGGGACAAACGAGCAGAGCAGGGTCACCTGTTGGTAAGGGGCTCAGGAACACTGACAACTCAAGAGTCACAAGAGTGCTGTCCGGCTTTTAAGGTACGGGAAAGGGAGGAGGAGAAGAGAAAAGCAGGAGGGGAAAGAGGGGAAGGGGTTTGGGCCTTCGGTACACAATGCAGGCATTGCTAACAGCCGGTTTAATGTGAGGCCGTAGTAATAGTCGGTCGATCTGGTAGTTATAAATTGTAAACACTATTAGAAGTTTTAAAAAGTATATATTGCATTTTCATCCTATTTCCATATGCATACAAAAATTTAGCTCAATTTTAAATTTGATCTTCTTTCCGGTTTTCACGGAAAGAGGGTCAAATTTAACTGATAAGACTGAGAAGAAGCACATGCAGTCCGGAACTTAATAAATTAAGAGGTTAATTTCTTCGTATTTATAACTACTAGGCAGTTATATACATTTATTTTTAATGACTTTACAAACAAGTAGAATTATTTAAAAATATGTAAAACGCGACTGGAGTTTTTACGTTCTTTCTCTTTTCGCTGGCATTATAGGAAAATGTTATAATAAAATATATCACTCCCACTGGTAAGTAAATTCAAATGACCGTCTCTTGAGCGTTACAAAGGAACATCATACACACATTTATAATATATACATACCTTTTTACGCACTCGAATAATCATTTCGAATTTAATGGATTTGCAATAACAACCTGGGTAGAGAGCAGTAAAATTTAAAATTTTAATAATATACAATTAATGTATGTTACAAATACGTCTTTATTCATAAGTAATTAAGGAACACTTTCAATTTAATGAGTGTGTCGTCACCAAAATTTAATTGCCCCGCATCGGTATAAACATTGTCCAACGCTGGCTGCTAATAAAACACGATTGACTGCACCTCGTTACGTGGTTCGATGTAGGGGGAAATTGCGAGGAGGAGGATATTGTTGGAGTTTGATTTAGTAAAAGGGACGCTTGGCAACGCTCCGGGCACCTGTTGCCATGGGCTGCCTCCTCTCATACCTCTGCCCACCCTTGCAATCCCCCTTGGAATGTTGGTGTCCGCTTCGTCTGTTGTGAACAGGGACTAATATGATGCTTACGCTTTGTAAGTCGAGGAAACGGAGGCTTGAGTCTAGACTCTATTGCCGAGCGATCGTAAATGAGTTTAGTGTTCGTCGTGGATTGGGAAATACGTACATCACACTATTGGCAATTGATACGCTAAAGGTTTAGCTTAGATATTTATTTTCTTTGTGTCCGGCTTCATTGGCCTTTGGGTACGTTACCTTAATCTAATTGAGAAGGACGTGAATGTTATACAAAGTTATGAATTTAAATTGCGTATATTATGATAAGTATTGTCTCTTTTTTCATTTCTCTCAAAAAACAACAAAATAAAGAGACAATACTTACCATAATCTACGCAATATTATGGTAAGTATTGTCTCTTTATTTTGTTGTTTTTTTTTATCGATGCGTTTAGTCTTGGTAATATATTTTTTGTGAAAATGATTCAAATTACAACATTAATAGTATATAAAAGCTATTTACCCAGTAATATAATTTTAAATTAAATGTTCTTGATTAAATTTCTTTCAGGTAGCTTAAAATCTGTTTATAAGGACATAATGTTTTATTTGTGTTACCATAAACAGAACCATAAACTACAAAAAAATCTAAGAACTTTCTAACTGAAAATTCATGTGTATGTATGACACATTATATTGTACACAGACACATTACTCGACACATAATATAACTGTAGATCAAGAAAGCAGTGCAAAGGTTGCTAACTAATCTTCTATGCATGCGCTGCCAAGGTATTGTTGTAATTTAGTTAAAAGTATTACTTAATATTTTATTAAAGCAAAGTCTACTTCTTACTAGATTGACAAATAAAATCTGAAATACATGGTAAGCGCTAGTATAGTATATAGTATAATTGTATAAAAACCTAAAACTAAAACTACAACTAAAACTAGAAAATGTTCATATTTTGAGTGAACGTCCGCTACATAATCAATCATAGTTTTTGTTTCGTTGTGCCTCAAATTGGGCAAAATCGACTGATCGTTTACTAGTTGACCGAGATCGAAACAATTGCAAAACTATCAGTCACACGTCTGCTATTGATCTGCGTAGCTCTTACTCCCACAGAAACCATTACTATAAAATACAACTAGGTAGTAACTAATAAGAATTTTAATGATCTCTCTCTTTAAATCCATGAAAGTAAATATTGGAAAATAAAAATAACAGTGACTAGATAAGTCAGCTACAAATATATACATACATATGTATATGAAAATAACATTTACGTATGTGTGCGTTCGTTAGTGTAGTATAAAAAATATATGGAGTATTTATTTATCATTATATACTAATTAAAGACGTCGAATAACCGATAAATTTATAGTCTGCTTAGTTATTAAAAAATCTATCTGAAATTCTATGAAAATTCTATGTTTACCTGAGCACAATGCTTTTTTAAGAATGAGGTAACGAGTGAAAGCTTTGGAACAAACAAAATCACATTCGCATATGATATGAGTTGAATTAATAGTAAACTTTTGAGTCCTGTTTAGAGTTCTTACACCGACGTTATTTATTAAATAAATGAGCATAATGACTTATCGCTTGCCATTACGGTGATCGAAAACATAGATATTTGTAAAGAAACTTTAGATAGATTTATAGACCCTGTCTTGTACACGTAAGATATTAAACAAAGTAGATAATAATAAGTGAGTCCAAATGGCGGTCTTATCACAATCTGCGATCTCTTCGAGACAACATGATGGACTATACTGTAAAGTATTAGGTAATGGTGGTGCACACAGAGTAAAAAAAAAACAAAAATGAGAGAAAGAAAAATAAACAAGTAAAACTAAGTAAAAGTATGGCGTAGCGGTTTAAGTGGTCACCTCGCCACCACACTGCCACGCCGAGTGTGGCGTTCGATCCCCGCACGGGACAATACTTTGTGTAATCCTCAAATAGTTGTTCTGAGTCTGAATTTCCTTTGTGTTCGTTGTTTGAAAGTTTCTAAAGTCCCCCACGACGCAGGAATTAATCGTAATGCGGGAGTTATCTTTTTTTTAAATTTTAGTACATAAACACATACACATATACAAGAAACAGTTTTTACTGAGATAGGCAGTGATCCTTGACGAGCTTCTGAAAGACAACTAGTGATTGAGCCCCTCGGATATCTTCTGTCAATGCATTCCAAATGCGTACAGCTTGCACTGTGAACGATTTGATAGAAAATATTGTAGAGCTAATTGGTTTTTCCAACATCAGATTTTCTGCTGATCTCAAGTACCTATTGTATGTGTCGTATATAAATGTGAAACGTTTCTTTACGTAATTAGGGGTAGCTGGGTAAAACAAGATATTATACAGTAAAGAAAGGATATGAGTGAGAGCATGATGATCTCGTCTCTTCATCTCTCTCATCGTATCGTCCACATATATTTATAGTAGTGGAATTAATTCTCAAATATTACAAATCCTTGTCTCTTTTAGTAATAAGTCAGTTTCGTCTCTGATCTGTACTGTAGCTTACTTACCTTCCTTTTTGAGATAATTGATATATGCGGTCGTTGTTGAAATTTATTAATTGAAAATCATTCCGTGCTACTGATTTAGATCATGTCTTGGATGCTTCAATTACAAATACTTTGTTGAATGTGTCTTTGGTAGTATCAAATTAAATATGAAAAAAAACACTTAATGAGACATATTGTAAATAAAATATAATAATAATTATTCATTGTGGATTGTATGTACTATATGCAGAAAAAGAAGATGGTGGCGGTGTTCTTGGACTTGGCAAAGGCATTTGACACGGTCCGTGTCCCACTCCTACTAACTAAACTTGATAAAATAGGTATAAGAGGCATCCAACTTCAGTTGTTTAAAGAGTACCTAACTGGCAGGCACCAGAAAGTCAGAGTTGGTGATATTGTCAGCAATGATCTGCCGGTTGACTAGTGTTTTGGGACCTACGCTCTTTCTCACCTTCATCAATGACCTGTACAATCTTAACCTCAGACACTACTACTTTCTTCCAGAGTGCGGAAATTAACGTTCACATTCAATTTTATGGGTCGTTTGAAGCAGCATGCTATGCTAACTTTTGACCCCACTACTCTCACAAATATGCGTCGAAATCATTACATTTGTGATACTCTTAATGTCCGGTGGAACACAGGTTACTTATATAACAAAATTTACAAAGAGATAAGTATTTACTCACTTGGGGTGACTACTTGGCTGAAATCCCTTGGTTACGACGAGACCGCAAATCTTCACATCATCACACAGTCAAACACACGCACGCACTCGCACTCACACACGCAAACATAAACACTTACAAGCACACACAGATACACACACATACACAAACACATACACAGCCATACACACGCACTCACTTTCATTTATAAGAGTTATACAAGTACACTAAAACACTTTCCTGTCATACAATACTGCACGAGTCCAGTGCCTGGAGAGGCTGGTAATCTGTCGTACAGATACCAGTCTCTCACATAGAATAATATTCGTGACTAGAATAAGTTTCTTTTGTGCAATTTAATTTGTTAGCTATGTGAGAGAGAATCAATAAACTATTATTAATATTATTAACTAAATGTGCGTATTACTAACGTTTGCGTTAACGTCGAAATATAAAACAATACTCGTTACGCTTATAAAATAATAGGTTTAATCGGGTTCTATTTATGTCGTACTTATCGAACACCCAGAGCGTAAAAATATTGTTATAATTGTTTACACGCGAATTAGCGACATACTTAAACTTCTCTGTGAAAAAGCAATTTTTTTTTTGGTAATACTCATTTTGGACCTGAAGTAAACAAACGGCTTACCTTAAACCGTTTGTTGTGAGTGAATCGTCGGTACTGAAACGTTATATCTTTAAAGGTTAACCCAGCGACAGCCATTGAGCACACAATCCCGCAGGCTTTAGGCGGGCTTCGTATATAATTAAAAACTTAATAACTCGATACACTGGAAGCTCAACTGCAACTGAAGAATATAAAACCAGCCTCAGACAACTGCAACCACTTTTAGGGTAGCAGGAGGCGCGCTCAGGTGGTCTTTCGCCTAGAATTGCTTTTAGGTGCACAATGAATTAATTAATTTTGTATTTTTTTATGTTATTACTGTGTATATTGTGTGCTATTACTCAGATTGAGCTGCCCACATATGCCCAAGCATGGCTCTCCCACGTTGAAGTAATAGGAACAAATACCTGAATTACATTTAGTAATATATTTAGTATGAAATGTATATCTCAAATGGCGTGGACACGATATATAGATTTGATTCAATTTCCTATAAACGTGTTAACTGCGGTAGCGGCTAACCAAGAATTGATAAGTATAACTGCAAGTGGTTGTTAAGCGTGTTTATATCCAAACCTAATACATCACAGGCTTGCGTTGCTTAGCATCGCCAAAGGTGAAACTATGTTAACACCACTGATGTTGTTGTTACAACCTCTGGTAACAGCATACCATGCGGTTTGATTGTATGTTTGTTACAAACAACTCCTTTCAAAGAAAAATAGGAAGAGGGAGTACTTATTTTCATCCCATTTTTCAGAAACGTTTATTTTTTTGACAATGCTGTATAAGATTTTCACTAAATTGTAAATGATTAAAGACTTTGATCTACAGTAGGTACATTATAAGATTTTAATACACATGAAAATGCTCTTGCCTTTGAATCAAATCCCTTTTTTTTTTCAATCTCTTCATGAAATGAACGTAATTCTCACTAGTACCTACTTGTAATAAAAACATCAAATAGAGCTGCAGACTTTCGTCGAAGCGAGATGCACTTCCTGATTGCTTTTTATAGCATTAAAGTTAGCTCGTCGCTGATAAAGTAAATTATGTTTTGTCAATTTATCCAGTTACACGGGCTTACGTGCTCGCGGGTAGCTGTGATAGCTTTTGAAGGGTGTTTTCTTATTTTTTTTTATTATTAGTAAAACAACCCGAAAAATGTTTTTGATTAAAGTAGGACCATATTTTTAGGACCTATTTGTACTAACCAACTTAATGAGTTGCAAAATAATGACGTTACATGACATCAATCAAGAGAGTTAAGGTGACTTATGACAATTTTGCTTTGTAAAAATAACTTGTATAATGTACGAAATAGACAATCATGTCATTATTATATGTATATTTATATGAACGAGACAGACTAACTCATTTCATCATCCTCTTTGAACTCTTCCATTGTACGCCCATTAGCTCGATTGTCAGCTGTTCTCATCCAGTTTTATCCCGCTGTTTTGCGCAGATCGTCACTCCACGTGGTCGCAAGGCGTCCCTACACTGCGTAACTCCTTGGAAATATGTAAATGTGGAAACACTGGTCTCCTTAAAGACTAAACACTGAAATTTTGCATGCGTATGTAATTGTAATAGAATGTTAACAATGCAATATATGTAATGTATAATATATATATTATTTTATTAAAGAAAAACTTGTTATTATAAAACTATTTTATTAAAGGTTTTTATTTCTGGACCACGATTAGTTAACGTGGATTGACACATGGGACATTTGAAAACCCAAGTATTTTAACAATGATTAAGACCTGGTACCTGAAGAGATTTTTTTTTTCTAGGTAAAACTCTTTAAACAGATGTGTTAAATAAAAATAACATGACTACATTTTGTAGAAGATGAAGAGGATCACAATGACTTATTGAGCATTTCTTCAGTGTTGAATCTCTCGTCATAAATATGTTTTGTTAATATTCTCATGTATCATGAGACGAGCTATTTATCAACAGCTAACGTATTTTACAGTCAAATGGATCCGATTGATATGAAAATTTTAATAATGAATATAAATTAAAAATGTAATGAAGCAATATGGGGCCAACCATTAATTTATTAAGCTTGAAGTTTACAAGATTGCAAAATCAAGTATTAAACATCCTAATAATATGTTCCTAGAAGCAATAGACCCACTTGTGAAGACATAAAACTTCACCGTCAGCTCCGGAGGGTTCCACACGATAAAAAAAATCCTAATAATATAATATTTTGGATCATTATGGGTAAGCATCATTGATACAGGGATTATGCTAGTTTTGAAATGACTAGAAAGTATTTATCTGCACCGTATAGTAATTATTCGTAATGTTATGACGAATAAATTTATATACATATACATACATACGCTCACGCCTGTAGGGGGTAAGCCGAGGTGTAGTAAACGACAACATTTTGCCAATCATAATTATTTTGTCCCACTTACGCAATATTAAGCCGCTTACGTATTCCAAACCTATTGCCGGCTACCGGGCGCTGACTGCATATACATATGTATACTGTCTGGTAGATCACAGTTCAATATAAATATATCAATAATAATACATCAACGTTTAAATAGGCAATTACATAATATAATTCACCTACATAAATACATAAAACATTGCAAAAAAAGATGACCAGATTTGGCAAAAACCGCAACAGCGTACAGCCTCATGTGTACATTACTGTGTATTGGTCATAGCCACGTAGCTAGACCGCGGCCACATTTACTTTGCAACTACAGATTACACTACACTACACTACATTTCTTTAATATTGAAATAAAATATATGTACCCAAAATTATTCAAGGGGCTAACTCCTGATGATATTGCAACACTTGATCAGTGTGTTACTCTTTCGCTCCTCTATTCTCAACCAAGTATCATGTTACTCTTACACATTCTCAAAAGCTCATACAAGTACTTTATTCAAATAAATACAAAAACAGTTATATTTCTCTTCCAAAAACAAGAAAGCCTTTTAATAATTTAGTTCTAAGGTTACACAAACAAAGACACATGAGTAATTTAAACATTAACTGAAAATATAACAAACATTTGGTCAATGGTGTGAACAAGAGATTAAGAACCAGTAAATAAAACTATTCTCATAGACAAATTTGGTCCCATACTAAAACTACAGTAACGCAAAGAAAGGCGAAAGGCGAGCCCAAAACATAGTAAAAAATAAGAACACGAAAAATATGTTAGAAACTTATATATGTATGTGAAATCATATGATATAAAATTCTATTTTGTGTTAGATACCCGTGAAGCTCAGCTGAAGCAATATTATATGACTCTATAGTTATTTACCTTGCAGAAATATTGTTATTTGTGTTCGCGATTGAAAGCAGTCAGTCAGAATTGTAATCTTAAATTGTCTTGTTGTAATATGTATACATAGAAAGTGTAGGTAAATGAGTATAGGTACTTGGAATGTATACCAAATACCACCACGCACCGCCTGTTTAGCTATTCTAGCTATATTTGTGCTAAATTTACTTGAAAGTTTTATGTTTGTCGGTTTCTTTTTAGTTAGCACGTATGATTGAGTTTGGTAATACAATCAAAAGTTTTTTTTATTATATAAGGGGTCAGACGAACATACCTGACTGACCTGATGGTAAGTGATAACCGAAAATGAACATGAACACCTGCAACTCAAAGTCATAAGTGCGCTGTCCGCATTTGAAGGAGATGAGGAGGGCGAAATGAAGAGAGATGGGATGACGGGAGGTAAAAGAGGAGAGGGGGATGAAAGGAGGGGGAGTTGGGCCTCCGCTATCCTCACTCACTCGGCAATACAATGCAAGCATTGTTTGTCTAATGGTTTTCTGTGAGGCCGTCGTAATATCTCAGTCGAGCCGGCCCATTCGTGCGGAGCATGGCTCTCAATCAATAAGACTGCGTGCCTAGTCACTAGTGATCCTGACTGTTAAGTCAGAGGTCATGAGTTTGATTCCCATCTAAGACTTATCAGCATTCTGGTTACCATTTTACAAGCTCTGCTTTGTTTGGGATTACGTATGATGTCTGACATAATTACTTTTATTGACTAAATCTGTGTTTATTTAGTATGAATTCCAATAATATACTTGAATATTTTACCCTTTTTTTTTATTACTAAACATGACTAAAGCATACCTGGGTCCTCGACCGAAACCTATCTTAGTAGTATGTTAAAATGAAACCGTTGTTAGTTGAACCCACATATACTTAGCCGTATTAAGTCGTATTCGAATCTTCATATGATATTGTCACTAGAACGTAGAACACAAAGAATGAAGTGCAGTAATTGAAGTTACAAGTGAAATGTACAACTAGAACTACCTATTGTACAAAGAGTGTTAAGAGTTTCCTATTTATGTCAAACAATGACCCACGTTCAGATGCTCTGCGTAAATGCATTTGTCAAAATACCTTTAGAATATATGTATTTAATCATTTGTTCTTATTATTAAATAACAATAATTTATACATAGTTGATCCTAAAAAAACAAAATAAAAACTAAATTCTAAAATAAACACTTTCACCAAATGCTGTGTCTTTGAAAACCAAATACATTAGCTCCAAGCTGGAGGGGTTTACTAGTAATCATTAAGGAGTTCCACTATCAACCTCCTGGCTTCATCATTAGACTATCGTTATCAAGTCTAATCTATTCAACTCGTCAAAACGAATTGTATGAGTTGAAACTTAACGAGTTTACTGAAGTCGCTTACTTTTTTAAAGAAACTTTAAGCATAACTCACCAAACTGAACTTAGTGCAATTTATGTTTTAATGTTTAAGCTTAATACAGGATAAAATATTTTCTCTATTTAAATCATAAAGATATCAATAATAAATATCCTCTACTGCCCATAGAAAAAACGTTATAAAGTTTTGAATGTTATTTCGTTATTTGCCTTCACAATAGAGCTAGCTGGGTTACATTAAACGTTCTCAAACACTTGAAGGTATAAGTGTGCATAGAGACTAGAACACACACACACACACAAATTTCTCTTAAGCGTAATAAAGTGTAAAATAAAGCGCACGAGATCGCTCACGTCGAGCAAAAACTTCGGTACAAAGCTTAATGTATTTGTTGTAATTTTATTGAGACATGCCATTTCATGAGTGTACTTCTTTTTTATATTTCAAGGCACTACTCTTTCGAACTCCTTGGCGTTGCGTCGAGATGTAGCTTCACTCAGCATCTTCTATTGCTTGTATCATGTGTTCAGTGTTCAGAGGAATTATTCGGACTTGTACCCATCACCTAGATGTTAGACACTCCAATGTAAGTCGTAAGTGCGCTGCCCGCCTTTGAAGGTGATGAGGAGAAAGAAGAGAGGGGGTGAGGAGATGGGAAAGAGGAGAGGGGGGATGAGGAAAGAGGAGAGGGAGAGTTGGGCCTCCGGAAACCTTACTCATTTCGAGGAAATGCAACGCAAGAGTACTTCACAACCGCCTTCACTATCGCACCGGTCGAGCCGGCCCATTCGTGCCTAAGCATGGCTCTACCACTGTTAAAAATTGACGAATAACCAAATATCACGTAAACCGATTTCGATGATTCCTTTTATTTATTAGGATGTACTCCAAGTAGTTAGATGAGAGTCATGTTAGGTACTAACGATGGCATCCATAAAAAAACCTTATAAGTCTTAAATTTTATAATAGACGCATTGAAGTCAGTTGTCTACTTTTTAAAAGTTTATATGTAGGTATTCCTATCATCCTAAGGTAAGAATGTACCTATAAGAATAACAACGTCTTTGAATTCAACTAAATGACGAATTACAAACCATTCGTATAATATTCTGAATAATAAAACCTAGCCTTACTTAGGTTGCTCATAACTTATTCTTTGTTACACGGGTTGCTGAACCGTAATCTCATTTGTAGCAACCAGGATTACAGTCTGCATGAACAGTACAGGTAGTCTCTTTCAAATTATCCAATCACAACACTACCATTATTAAAATATTTCTCTTTTATTATATACATCTAAGGTTTCATGTTTTAATTTTGTCTGGACAAAATAAGAAGTAAATTATATTAGTGAACATTTTTAATGTCTCGCCCTAGCGACTTTTTGATGAGGAGCTTTTTTCAATTTGCTCTCTTTATATTAAGCTTACGAACTTCAATTGACTGATGCGATGTTTTTTTATGAAAGAAGATGAAGGTCGGAAAGTAATTTGTTTGTTTTATGGTCTTAAATAAAGGCTCTTCCCGGGACTTTTAATTCATTTGCTAGAGATTATTATCCGTGGTTAAGTCCGTTCTTCGGATTCCTGCTTCTCAAGACACAATTATATTAAAGAGATTTGGGCGTCCATTTCTTAATCATGAAAAGATATGCTACATTCTAAGTATAAAATTATATTTGGTTCGGGGACTGACAAAAATGATGTCTCAGATAATAAAAGAGTATCGGGCAATATATGTATTTCTGTAAATAATATAATCTGCTAATAATCTTTAATTAGTATTCTTGTAACTCACTTTTAGTTAATTACATTATTAAGAATATATTTACTTAAAATAACTCGCACAAATAGTTAAAAATAATGTATATACAGTCACAGGGAGGTATCAAACCATGAGTACGCGTGGAGAGATCACTACAAATAGACAGTTGCTCTGCATGCTTACTTTTACAATTTTGGAATCGGTGTGCTCAGAACATTTAAAGCTTTTTTTTATTCTGTGATATATTTAACTTTACTATATTTACACATGTGCAGGTTTATACACTAGCTTATCACGTATATAATCTAATAAGTATTTATGTCTGTCTACTATATAGAATACATGGTCATAAATCAATAATAATAGAATCCACTTGCTTAGAAGGGTAAAAAAAAATAAAAGAATTTAGTAGAAATTAGTTCACAATTTAAATTTCTCAAGTCAACCTGTTGCGACACAACTTTCAATATAACAAAGAAATACTGCACTATATTAGAAAATGCGAATACTGTCTTCCAGTATTTATGGTGCCGTCGACTAATATTGCCTACGTGTGTTGAACTAAAAATATAAACTGATATTTCGGTTGCTGAACAGCAGTATATGTAAGCCTTGAAATTCAGTATATCCGATATATTCTTTCCTCAAGTTATAGAAAAAAAGCGAGTCATCAAAAAGGTAATATATAATAAATTATTAATATTTTGACAGCTCCACGGTTAACTTGCTTTTGTAATTGTTTTATTTATCCTAAGAACAGTACAATACATATTGTTAGGTATTAAATAATTTCAAACTATATGTTTTGATTTGATTTCACTTGAAGTTTCAAATGTCGCACTGCTACGGTTACTGCTGCAACCGGCAGAACGAGGAGGTAGTATCTCACTTCCGACCTTGGATTTGTAAAATGTCCGGAGTGAGTGCGCATGGAGCACGTTGCTTCTATCTGCGAGGAGATCAGCCTAAAAGGAACCGGCGGAACGGGAGAGAGAACGCAGCACAGCTCTCAGCATCGTGCGCCGGAGGGCATTCATCGATCACCATCGACCTTAGGAAGTGGCCTACGGACGACGATTTTGGGTAATTCGTCGTTTGAACAGATACACACACAGGCCTGAGATGAAATGCACAGTATTATGTGTGTGCTTCTTAGAGGACAGCGACCGAAGGGTGTCGGTCGTACCGGGTAACGAGACCCGTCTTGGTTGAGACGAGTCAATGCATGTCGGGGGTGGAAGGGTGAAAGAGGGCAGGAAATTATTTATTTAGTTTTCGACTGTATAACATCGAAGTGAAATACATCTTACCAATACGGCGTTATATAAAACTTCGGCATAGTTGTCTAAACGCAATGAGATGTCCTTTCTTTATAATTGTTAGAATACATATTACAAACGTAAAGTCCGTAAAGAAGCCCGCGTTATAGACAAAGTTGATGGAACAATATTCATTATTTGAGAATTTTCGCCCTTTTTATTGTAACCCCGTGCACGTATTTATTGAGAAACTGACAAGACATCTGCTCGGTAATTGACATGTTAACTCCCGTCGGAAATCGAATGAATCTATCGCTGAATGTCTTACAATTTTTTATTAGAAATCCGTCGTATTGACACAACATTTTTCAAATTCAGGTTGATATTTTTATACTTACGGTTTGATCTTTATTTATTTTATTTTAGAAAATGTAATATTCTAGATTATTTTATATACATTTATTTCGACATCAAAATTATCGAATTTAAATTTTATGATTTAAAATTCGATTAGTTTTATGTGTCTTAAAAAGGATTTGATTGTTCTTTGTATATTATTGTGATGTAAGATACTGATAGTATGCCTAGTTCCACGAAAATTTGAACCCACTTGTTAACTACAAAATTTTAGATATTATTTCCGGTGACAGAATGAGTATGATAATACATGAATTTTAATTGACCAACTGTTCGGGTTGTCTCTTTAATGAAGTTTAACAGCAGTAAAATATTAATGGTAAATATTTAGAGAATCTTGATTTAATGGTAAAATAAAACCAGAATATAACGCTCCGCCTATACCTTTAACATAAACTTATTAAACGTTTATCGTTTTGACAAGTAACATTATTTTATGCTATTCCCTATAGATAAAAATCACATTTTGCCACACATCTCCTAATAACAATTTGTTACTACTTTGGACACTTCAAAATCCGCAAAAATCGAAACAGGACAAAAAATAGCTATATTCCATTGTATCTTTGATGTGCAGCGAACAGCCTGCATGTAAGCAGGCTATTGTCCCTCGTCCGTCAATGGTGGCTTACAGAGAATAAGCACGGCACGTATTGTACGTCAACTCTTACGATACGATCGACTTTGGTTAATAAGGAAATGATCTGATATAAGGTTACTATTATATTATTAAATCGTGTGCTATAATCGGTCACTTGCTAAAAAAAAGTTCTGACGAAACGAAGTGTTAGATAAGATTTTTTGGTTTTATGTTAGGGTATGTCATTCTTTTGTCATTGTTGAACCAAAACATTTATAATGAAAAAGCGAAGGGAGCAGAGCATAATGACTCATTTCTTTTTTTTATTATTATATATATATATCTAATTTATTATTTTTATTTCTATTATATATATTTGTTATTAGTTATCTATTATTTTGACGTTCAATATAAAATATTAGTATAATTATCAAGTATCAAATAATTAAGTTTTTTCTTCAACGTTTAAATATTTTATAGACGACGCGACGTGTGAATCTAGGCATGGATCCACAAATCTAATACACAGACAGAATACACCTCATTTCATTTACATATGGAAAACAAAAGCTTTAATCAATTATTGCTAATGTTGGTTGTGCCTCATTTCTAAGTTAAAACAGTAATCAATATTCATTTAAAAATGTTATTATTAGTGTAACGAGTTCTCATATGACCATTCAGCACATATAACAACCATGAATACTCATATGATACCAAGGACTCATATTAACTAACAAATAAATAAGTATAAAAATAAATATTTAGAAAAATACCAGAACTCTCGATGAAATCGCAGAAATATTCTTGAAATCCTTCAAAATGTATTACTGATTTCGTTGAACGTGTAAACTGGAAACGTGAATCATACATCGGCAATATTTTTGTAGACCGTGGAAATATTCCTTTAGCTTCCTTTACACATGGATTGTGTCAAGGCTTTAGAGTTTCTTCGAAATACGTGTTGAATGAGGAATATGAGCTTCTTAATACGACACTAAAACGAACTGCTGTTGACTTGAAAATTCATACATGTTGTTTAGCAATGTGCACATACATCAGGAAATCTTAACTATTTTATAATACATTAATTATTTTTACACAATTTTAACAACACATAGCCATAACACCTTGTTTACTTCTAAAGGTCGAAACTAATGAAAACGACAAACAAAAAGGAAACATCCACTAAAGATGTGCTATGAACTTATTATGAACAAATACTTATTACGAATAAAATTCTTGACTTCATAAAATTGCTCACCGATAATTCGAAGCAGTCTAGTTAGAAAAAAATCATTCCCGAATATTTAAAACTAATCAAAGCTTCATGGAGGAAATTGTTACAATTTATTAACTTTGTTAAGATTTAGGTGGTGAAGTAACGCTTGCGTTGCATTTCCCCGAAATGAGTGAGGTCTCCGGAGGCCCAAAATCCCCCACCCCCCCTAATGATGGCGCTGTTAACAAAAAGGATACCCCAGGGGGGTACCAGCGCTAGCGTTGGAGAATCCCCCCCTGGACGGTCACCCTCAGTACGGAATATACCAGAGCTCAACTGCGCTCTCAAAATCTGCTCGGGGCAAGAGAAGGCATACCATGGCACCCCCTGTCACGTTTGCCGTGGATTTTTGTAACATTAGGGGCATTCTAACCTCGACACTGTCCACCACTACCTAGAGACAGCAAAACCGGCCTTGCTTTTTTTAACCGAGACGCAGATATCATCTCCAGCGGACACATCCTACCTCTGCTACCCTGGGTACGGACTGGAACACTCCTCTGTTCCAAAGGCTGGTGTATGCGTGTATGTTAGAAATGATATCACTTCTCGTCGCCTCGGCAATCTTGAAGGTAGGGACCTCTCCATCTTATCGCTACGTATAAACTGCGACGACCATCCCCGCATCTACGTATGTGTATACTATAGGTCACATAGCGGTGATGCCGAAACGGACCGACTCATCGAGAGTGTCCAAATGGCTACAGACTCAGTGCTCCAGCAGGTCCAATCCGCAGAGATCGTGATTATTGGCGACTTTAACGCCCATCACGCCGAATGGCTTGGTTCACGCAAAACCGATCATGCGGGAAGATCTGTTCACGATTTCGCCTTGGCATATGGCTTGAAGTAGCTGGTAACAACGCCTATGGAATCCCAGATGCAGAAACGCACGTGCCTTCACTGTTGGACCTTCTGCTGACCTCACATCCTGACGGTTACAAAGTATCCGTTGAGGCCCCTCTTGGCTCTTCGGACCATTGCCTGATTAGGAGTATGGTGCCACTCGTTCACTCGCTGCGGCCGTGAGTTACAGGCAGTCGCGTATGGCACTATAGGTCGGCAGACTGGGATAGAATGCGAACATTCTTTGCATCCTACCCATGGAGGCAGGTTTTCTTCTCGCTGGATGATCCCAATGTCGTTGCCGACTCTGTCGCTGATGTCTTCAGGGTATGGAACTTTTCTTTTTCATTCTCCCTGATTCCCACAGGTGGCAAGTCCCAGCCCTGGTTTGGTCGAATCTGCAAAGCGGCGTCCCGCCGAAAGCAGGAATGTTACAAAGCATGGGCTAATGCAGCGACAGCACGGGATGTAAAGACCAGCACATTAAAGAAACAATTTAACTTTGCCTCCAGGTCCCTCAAAAGCGGCGAGAGACTAGTGAGTCTCCCTTCCGGAACTATTGCATTCTGGTCTCTTGCCAAAGCTGTCCAGGGGAACTTTTGTAAGCCATCCCTTTCACCTCTGCACATAGGAGATAATTCATTGGCCCACGACGCTAAAGAAAAAGCCGATCTTCTGGGCAAACTCTTTGCGTCCAACTCGATCCTGGACGACGGGGGAAACGCACCGTCGACCATACTGCAGTGAGAGAGCCGCATACCGGAAGTCCGGTTTACACAAAGGGCAGTGAGTAAAGCGCTTCTTTCCCTCGACGTTCTTAAGTCGAGTGGGCCCGATAGAATCACTCCTATCGTGCTGAAGACGTGTGCTCCAGAGTTGGCACTGGTTTTAACGCGCCTTTATCGGCTTTCCTACTCTCTTGGCGTAGTCCCGAACTCATGGAAGACAGCTCTAGTGCACCCAATCCCTAAAAAAGGAGATCACTCGGATCCGTCCAGCTACAGACCCATAGCCATCACCTCCTTGTTCTCTAAGATAATGGAATCCATTGTTAAATGCCAGCTCCTCCGGTACTTAGAATACCACCAGCTCCTCAATGATCGACAATACGGCTTCCGTCGGGGTCGTTTAGCTGGTGATCTTCTTGTTTACTTGACTCACCGGTGGGCACAGGCGATCGAGACCAAGGAGGAAGCGTTGGCCGTTAGTTTGGACGTGGGGAAGGCCTTTGATGGGGTCTGGCACAAAGCGCTCCTTGCGAAGCTTCCTTCCTATGGGCTTCCCGAGAAACTGTGCAATTGGCTCACCAGTTTTCTTACAGACAGAAGCGTCAAGGTCGTTGTTAACGGTGCATGCTCCGACTCCAAGTCTATTAATTCTGGTGTCCCACAAGGCTGTGTGCTATCACCAGCGCTCTCTTTTCTTGTTTTTTTTTTCTTCTGCATATCAATGACATGCTGCAGATTAGCAGCATCCATTGCTATGCGGACGATAGCAACTTAGAGGGTAAGGCCATATTAGCCTCGAAGAAGCTTGGTGTGCTAAATAGATCGAGACAGTATTTTACTCCGGCCCACCGCCTGCAACTTTATAAGGCGCAGGTTCGGCCGCACATGGAATACTGTTCTCATCTCTATGCAGGTGCACCCCAGTACCAGCTTCGCCCTTTTGACCGCATTCAACGGAGAGCGACTCGCATCATCGACTGCTAAGATATTGCCGATTGACTTGACACCTTGGCGTTGCGTAGAGATGTAGCTTCACTCTGCATCCTCTATCGCCTGTATCATGGGGAGTGTTCAGAGGAATTGTTCGGACTTATACCGGCTGCAGGTTCCATCCCCATCACCTGGGCGATTGGCACTCCACCACTGTGCGCTTCTCCAAAAATTTTTTGCCTCGCACAACCAGCTTATGGAACAAATTGTCACCTGCCGTATTTCCGAACCGATACGACCTTCAAACCGTCAAAAAAAGAGCGTACTCCTACCTAAAAGGCCGGCAACGCACTTGTGACTCTTGAGTTGCGGGGGTCCATGGGTGGCGGTAGTCACTTACCATCAGGTGACCCGTCTGCTCGTTTGCCCCCTATAATATAGAAAAAAAAAATACATTTAAGTAAAATGCTAAAGTAAACTGATAAAATATCCCCAATAATAATAGCGTGTTTCACGGTGGAGTAAAAGTTGACAAGGGCATTCAAAACAGAAGCATGCTGATTTGTTCATTTACGTATATATTTAATTACTTGTTTATTTTAAAAAGCTTCAAAAATGTTACATAATAACTTTTTAGATTTAACAACTGAAAAGAAATTTTCCAGACTTTTCTGTTGTTAATGGTGCTGATCCATTAACATCTACATTGAGTATTTAAATAATTTTATATTGTTATATTACTTGTTACGCTATCTTTTCTTATTAAAATAAAGAGAATTTCGATCTCTGTAAAACTTCTACGTAGACATACATAACTTTTTTACCATTTCAATATAGCTGCAAACACATTCATTTCATATACCTACTAACTTCATTCAAGTTCTCTTTGTGAAAACCAACCGTCGAGAAAGTCATTAAAACAAGAACGGTACAAAGCATCTCGGAGATGTAGACGTTGTAAGTCTGAATAGGAGAGATTACTCTCAATACTCAGTACTCTGAAGCCGTTGCTATAGTGCGGACCTGTTGCCGTACAGACGTCTGCATCGATCGCTTGTTAAGTAGAAGGTTTTATGCATATATACCTATGATAAGAAATGCTTTCTAGTTTTTGAATTTAACTTAAAAATGGGTTCTCAATAAGGTAAAAAGCAAATCAGTTTGTTAACATGGCACTTACGGATAAAATACATGTAATATTGTAAACTCCTAGGTTCGCACAGAACAAAATGAACGATACGATACGATATTGTGGCGGTTTACAAAACTACCAACGAACCTTGAGATACTCTGAACTGCCTTCTTCTAGGTAAAGTCTAACTAGTGTCACATTCCCAGCCTCCATTGCTCTGATTCTTTGACACCAGGATCAACAGCAGTGATTCATGATCACTTATAATCTGATGGTCTCATG
Organism: Tyria jacobaeae; assembly: GCA_947561695.1. Taxonomy (NCBI): domain Eukaryota; kingdom Metazoa; phylum Arthropoda; class Insecta; order Lepidoptera; family Erebidae; genus Tyria; species Tyria jacobaeae. The sequence continues at coordinate 6,528,615 of OX387208.1, read as the reverse complement.
ATGTCAATGCAAATAGTGTTGTCGTGAAATTTAGTTTGGTAAAACAGGATACCTAATACTAAATATGTATATGAAAATAGAGAGAAAGTTTACCATGGGAGAGCCATGCTTATGAACGAATTTGCCGCCTCCATCGGAGTAATACCACGGCCTCACAGAGCAATGCTTGTGTTGTATTGCCGAGTGAGTTTGGGTACCGGAGGCCCAATCTCCCTCTTCAACGCTTTTATGACTCTTGAGCTGCAGGTGTTCATGGCCGGCGATTATCACTCACCATCAGGTGACCTGTCCATTCGCCTGTCCCAATATTCCATTAAAATTGGTGTGCATTTTAGAAAAGTCTCATGTAATACCTATTTACCAAAAAAATTCAACCGACTTCAAAAAAGGAGGAGGTTCGCAATTCGACTGCATTTTTTTTTATTTTAGACTTGCCTCTGTTACGTTTATGGGACCAAATTGTAATTGTCAATATTTTGGGTGTTTTATAGAACTCGGCCCCTTCGAGATAGTTAAAAAGTTATTGGATAGACCTAATAAATACAGAAAATTGCCCGCTCCACTGCTTTTAATGTTCCATTTCTATAAAACCCGTAATAACTTACTCCATCAACTATTGTGATGAAAATGATGAACTTAGGTGAAAGTACTCGAATACACGAGCACCAACTAAAAAGCTTCGTATACCTTCCATCGATTATATTAAAACAATTATATGCTCAATAACTGAAATGAAATGTAATGTAATCCTAGACTTTATGTGTATACATATGAGAGCTTTATTACGTTATATGCTGTGTACATGTGTAAACTTTATTATAATGGGTCCGAAAATACATTAATACATTGCCTTGCCTGAACCATATATGGGCAAAGACATAGATAGATGCAAAGGTTTCTAATTAAAATGAACCCGCAAATAACACGATGATAACAACGTCTGTTCGTTTGTTCCACTGTATTATTAAAAATAAAGGTCTAGAGATTCTATAATTAAATTTAAAGTAAGATATTTGTAAATATCAAATCATGTATATACTAGTATCATACATATAATATATATATGGATATTGCGGAGACCTGAAGTAATTTCGTTTTTAAAACTTTTAAGCCAGAGTCACAAATTTTATAATAATAACTCTGTTTAATTAAATGATAATTCTGTTTACTGAACCGGTTTTCATTTACACAGCCTTTTGTTTCCTTTCCTTCAAGCAAAGTACAGGATTTTATTATACCTACCGCCTACCTATAAATCTCTCAGTGTTTATTACATAAAACCATTTCTGTACACAGTACGCTGATATAATTTTACCCTTAATGTATTTCTTACTAGTCTTCAGATTTTTTATCAAAAATGACATTTGCCATGAAACGTTGTATGCTGTAGTGAGCAATCAAATTTGTTTCTCCCTTATCTTATAATCTTATTTCAAGGGGTTATTTTACCCATCAATAGTTTTATTGGCTGTTTACTTCTCGATAGAACCTCTCCCTGAGTGCTTTTCCGATTCCTAGGTAAAATAATGATATATCGTAGCAGAGCGGCAACTGTAAGGTTATTTTGTATTACGATGAATATTCAGAATTTTAGTATAAATACCGCTATTGAAAAGAAATGGATCACTTATCTATAAGTATGCATGTAAAGGAAGAACTATTGAGAGCTTAAGGTCTCGTGGCTTAGGCTCTGAGTACAGAAATTATTTTTATGACTAATGCGTCTTGTAAGCACTTCATGATCAACTTTTCTTTGTCCTGCTAAACGTAGGTTTTTAGCGATTTACGCATTTTTTTGTTATGAGCAATTGCCTCCATCCTCGCCTAAATGGTAACAGTTTACAGGTGTCTATAAGTACTCAATTACAGAAGTATCACTAAATTCTACACAAAACTACTGGTACAGTGGGGACACTGTATTACTTGCATACGTTCTCCTATGGTATCTTAACTTAAATCTATGTTCACAAGGCATATTTAATATTTCTTATAATTAGAATATATTTTGTACAAAATGTGTGCTATCTATTTTCCCTATCTATACCTGGTGTGAGGGAGATTTGGATCGCTGTTAGTGACTGACTCTAACATTATTTAATTTTCTAATTAGTCATTAACAGTTAATCGGCTCGGTGCAATGTTTACATTGCGAAGGCTAGTTTCTTTTATGGCACCTGGCCTGCCTGGCGTCAATACTTCTGAGGCTGTAGTTGAGACGTTTTAGGACAGTAAAGAAAGGAGAAGGGGACATTGGGACTGGAGAGGCTACTAGGAAAGGAACACCCATTGGCTCAAATCATTAACAATGATTTATTCCAAAAGTACATTTCATATTGAAAATAGAGTGAATTCTAATTCATGTGTTATTTTTCTGTGCTCTCCATAACCACAGCAGAAGTAACGTTTCAACAGCTATCGAAGTGTTTTCGTACACTGCTCTGTTAATATAGCCAATCTTATGATAATTATACCTTTTATTATCTACAGATATAAACAGCGTGAGCAAATCCTTCACTAAAATTTCTTCAAACAGTTGGTTACCGATTTATATAAAGTGGGCGTGATACCAAATCATGTTAATGTCATGCTCACTTCATATAACTCGGTAACCAGAGAAACTCACCATAAATGTAAGCAGGTGAAACCCACGGTTGTTCAACATTCCAATAACAACGAAGTAAGTGAGTGGGTTCACAGTTCTGTTTGTCAATATTCATATATATTAATTTTGTATAGGCTAAGTTTCATTCAAATGAGTTGTTAGAGGATCTTCTTTTGAGTGAAACTCGATCTCAAATGTTTTGAGGAAACAATTACATGAAAAATACGAGTACGTTCAACACGATGGACGTGACAGAAAAAAAAGTTTTATAACTTTTTCCATTTTGTTCGTGCCTATTGTTTTACGTAAGTGGATGCTTATGACAAAAATTTACAAGCTATGTGTTGGAATTAAAGAATTATAAATCCATTGAAAGAAGATTGAAGTGCAGTAATTTACATAGATAATTAAAAAAGATGCTCGTAAATACGTCTGATTTATTGTGATCTGCTCCAGATAAAAAGTATGAACATGTGTGTTGTGAACAACAATAACAAGGCTAACTTTGAGAATCTCCATTAAAAACACTAAACGGAACTAATAAAGAAAAATCTGTAAATCTCTCTTTCGTCAATGACTACTTGACTGTCATTGTTTGAACTTTCGTAAAATGACAGATCTACAATTAGAAAATGATGTATATACTTATAGCTTTCATTCTGAAAGTTTCATACAAGGCATATTATATTTATATGCCTTGAATGAAATTTTAAAATCTGTTGTTACCTGTAGTTATGCAAGAATAATAAAAAAAATGAATAAAGTAACCCAATCTTTCACTTTTCATCTTTTGGCAACGAAATTCAAGTAGGTACATAATATTATGAGCCTGTAAGAATATTATTTACCGACTACCGACATAAATTACGTGCTAGCCATTTACAGCCTTATATAATATACTATAAACTTCTTATGAGATTAGGCTCATAACTTCTGTGTGACCGTCGCCCTCTTGTCCGTGCTTTTATGAATTCAATCATCATTTTCACACGAGGCATGTGGACATAGTGAGTATTTTATTTATATTAACTATCACATAAGCCCAGAACTAGTTTATTTAAAATAAAAGACGGAAAATATCGTCTACTTTTGTGTCGTATTATATTCAAAAACATAACTGTTGCAAGTTCAATAAAGCTCATTGATCTAAAAATGTATCTTCATCAGAATTAGCGGATCATAAACGGTAATAACAATAAATAACAAAGGTTTTTATGGTGTTTTTGTCTTTATCGCAGATATAATATATAATATGTCTTTCTTGAACACTAGTACTTAACATTAAATACCCTGTCATTATCAGCCGAGTTTAACTAATAGAGAAATATCCCTCATTACCCTTTAAAGTTGAAACTTTATTTTATCTATATTATTACTCCGACTTTTAAACTCGCAAAAACGCAGAGACTTGAAATCTAGTTTCATACTACGATATCTAACTTTCTTTGAATGCATACTGCTCTTCATTCACTGAACACAATGTTCATAATCTTCTCATTTGAAGGAACCCTGAAGCTGAACAGATCCTTCTAAACTGGATTAGCAAAGATCTTTTTAATCAAATTACTTCTAACAAGAGCTTTACCGTTTTTAATCTGCACTGAGCCGATTACAATTATGTAGGGTGTTGGAGACAATTTTGGGATAAAAGGAGAGTTTTTGGTAATATCTAACGAACATTAAAAATAAAAGGTTGATATATTGTGATGATCTTAAAAGTCACGCACTGATAATGTAAGGTAGACCAAAATAAAATATAATTATTTGATTAATTAATACGGAGCCTTATCAGCCGGGTCTACAAACTCAGAATGTTGGCAGTTGATGGTTTGCTTTTTTTTTTTGGAAAAATAAATTCCCATGTATATCAGTGGTTTCAATATTTACCCCTAAGCGTGAATTAAGGTTGTAAGTTAAAAGTTGTAATTTAATAAAGTTGTAAATATATGAAGATTGTCACGATAGAAAGAAAGAAGCACAGAATTTAATATACCTGTAATTAATAAAAAAAAACTCTTAGTAAATTACGGGATCTATTTGAAGTTGTTACGAAATTCATAACTTTTATATTGAAAAGCATGATACGTACTATTGAAATTCTTGAACAATGTTTGGGGACACTTGGAGTGGATAATAGAATTAACATTCACGTCAGCGAAGCCGCAGGCAAAAGCTTTGATCGATATGGTCAATTAACGAGCTCCCGATGTCGCCATGTATAGCAAAATATATACATGAATACCAGATCATTCTCAATTCTCCGTTTAAGAATTACTTAGACTTTATATATAAATATTTTAAATAGGTACTTGTAAATTTTCCATTGCAATATTAACTTAAGTTCGGATAATATAACTTCTATAACTATCACATTCGGAGAGAGATCGTTCCTAAGTTTGACGATATTGGCGTAGTTCCTAACAAACTTTATTATTAACTAAATGCAAAAAAATATCTTATTGTTGGCAAAGTTTTGAAGCTGAAACTGCTAAGCGACCTCGCTTTATGTAGTTATGTCGGAATCCATTGTACTGGCCTGTTAGTCTAGTGTAGTAACGATCGTCACTGCTTAGCCAAAGTCGTGAGTTCGATTCCTACCCAGGACAAATATATATAATATTTGTGTGATGAGCACGATCCTTTGTTCTATGCATGATGCACGATAGTCTGGGTGTTGTTTATAAGCAGTCTGGTTACTATAATATACAAATTTGCTTTGTTTGGTACCAAACGGCTGTGTGTGAGATGAGTAGAGTTATTATTATTATACTCTTTATTTAATTAAACAAACATACAAAACATTTTTTTTATTAAAGTAATAATATAATATTATATATATTATTTTGTACCCTACAGAGAACAATATGACACATTCTTATAAACTTATATAATACATACAAAATTTGCTTAGATAGTTGTTAGTACAAATTGATAAGACTATGAAATATTTCTATTTTGCCCTGAGACCTGAAACGGGCATTTCAAAATTGATAGAAAATAATCGACAAATAATTTTCAATTTAAATCTACCTGATAAATAGATTGAATAATGCATGAAATGCACGTTTTCGGTAGCGATAACTTTTGTAAGACACCTTAAACTAACCAATACAATTTCTCTATTTTTTTAGTCTGAAGGATATTTTTTAATGGTTAAGGAAGACAAACGATCAGACAGGTCACCTCCTCTCATGGACACCTTGTAAGTGCGTTGCTCGCCTTTGAAGGTGATGAGGGGGGGACGAGTAGAAAGGAGAAGAGGGGAAGTTGGGCCTCCGATACCCTCACTCACCCGGCAATACAATACAAGCATTCTTTGAATGCTTTCGAGCCGGCCCATTCGTGCCTAAGCGTGGCTCTCCCACGGCAGTGATAAATTAGCCTAGCTGGTAAAAAACGTGCGTAACATATATTTTTTTTATTTATTGATAATACTGCCTTCTAGTGTTTCTATTATGAACTGCAAAAAAGTTTAGGGATTTTTTTTTAAACAAAACATGGTGTAAAACTGCCAACTAATAAAATTATTACAAACAACGGACTCTGAAACCTTTCCTTATAATAAGGAACTTCGTTCCTATCTAGTGTCCAACGAAACCACATTTTTTAATTTCTAGTTGCCAGTAACAAACAGGTTTTTTACTTTGTATTTCTATAAAGACATTTATAGTTCAATTTTATGTCAGATTCCAACGAAGACATAAATCTTGGGCAATCGTAAATCAATCGATGGAAATAATTTATTATACTGCATGTATTTTTAGCATCAACTGTTTAAGTTTTCACACTGCAAGTACTCTGAGACAGTATTTTTTTATTAAAGAAGGTAAAACGATTTCAAAAATAACATGTACCATTTTTGCAAATTCTTAGTGAATTGAGCTGTTGTTATGCTAAGCAAGAGCGGATTTAGCGATGAGCAACTCGAAATTGCTTGAGGCAATTTATTCTCTTCAGTCCTCAAACAATATTGATGTTAAACCTTACTGTTATAGAGTTTCTGTAAATTGTAATATTTTTATATCTATCTTGATACTTACATATATACAACGATATTCAATATAATATTCGTATATCAAATAAAAGAATGTATGGAAGGACTGACTTTTGTTAGTGGATATGTTATGTATTAAAAACGTTCTCTGCAGTTTGTTGACCGATTTCATATCAGTTATGTTTTTTGTTGTTTATGTTGTATGTATTGTTTTTTATGGGATAGAGGAAAACGAGCAGCCGGTAAGTGACACCCTCAACTTAAGAGTCACAAGTACGTTTCCGGCTTTATACACTCTTTTCTTAAAGGTTTGAAGGTCGTATCGGTCCGGGTATACGGCAGGCGACAATTTGTTCCACAGACTGGTTGTGCGAGGCAGAAAGCTTCTGCAGAAGCGCACAGTTAAAGAGAAATTCAGAGAAAAATTAGACTCTAGCTGACGTTGGCACTATAGATTTGAACTGGCGTCTTGTAGGCACATTGATAGGCGGTATTTTTTTTTTCCATTTGGGGTCGCCGCTGTTCCCTAAAATGTGTTTGTATTATTTCAGTAAATAGGTTTCAGCTATAATCAACAAATTAGTCGTCAACCTTTCAGATATTCAAAAAAAAATAGTTAGTAATAATAGTTTTAATTCAACTCTAATAAAGTGCAACAGAATTGATTGTGGCACCGTATTTACCTGAATCTCTACTTGACAATATGGTAGTGCAATTAGCCATATCAGAACCGAATGGCAGACTCATATTATTTATGTTTGCTGTAGATATTTATGCTATAAAGTTAATTAATGTTTCTGACCGAGCCGGTCCGACTTTTATAGTGCTTTTGACACTTGTACAGGCTTATCGTAAAATGTTCCGGGACCAACAACAGGTTGTCATGGTGATGGGCAGTCAACAAATGAAATTGCGTTACAGCACCGCCATAATCGGGACATATACGATACCATTAAGAAGTTATTGCTAAGGTTTTATTCTATTGGAAGTTATAGCAATAAAATCCTTTAGAGGTCATTTTGAAAGTAAGTTTAATAGCAGAATTATAAAATAAAGTGTTATTTTGAAGAACATTAAAATATTCTTTGGCTTGTTTTTTAATTGATTAATTAATATTTTTTTTTTATATTATTTAACTGATTTAATTAGAATAATTCATTTTTTTATTACAATTTATAAATAAATTTCAAGTAAGCTAGACTTATACTAACACAATATAGTTTTACAATATAACTTTGTTTGTGCTTTGATCGCACTTTAAAGTCTGATTTTGTTTTATATTTGGGCTCATCCGTGCAAAAGGCCATTTCTCCTTCGCTTTGGGCTGTTCTTTCCTCCACTAACCAGAAGCTTTAAAAGGAGTGGAAAAATGTTAGAGTTTCTCTCGATTTACCTAGGATTTGTCACCAATCGTGTAATGTTGAAATACCCTGGTAACAGATTGCCTTCTTCGTGAGAAACGTTCTTGTTTAAAAAATGAGTCATAATACAATATAATAAAACACCACAATAAAAAATAGAAAGGTAGAAGTAATTTATATTTTCATGATGATGATGATGATGATGATGATGATGATGATGAAAAGTAATTCGTTTTTAATTAAAAAAAAATGTAATTCAATTTGCGAGAATGCATCAGCAAATTCATAATTGATTAATATGTAATATATTTCTATTTTACTCTAAGTGTATTCTTCCCGTGGGTGTTGTAAAAGGCAACATTGATTGGACTGTTTTCTATCAGACGTGAGAGTAGTTTCATTTACTACTACTACTACTACTACTACTACTACTACTACTACTAAACTAGAATCATGCGAGCACACTAAACACAGCCGTTTAGAATCTCGTCATATTAACACCATATTTAACTAATAATAAACTTTAATAAATAGTTAACAAGCTGATATTTGCTAATACGTGTATAGGATAATGTATCTGCCCTCGCCACTTTGTATCAAATAGATTGATTGACGTTAATTATTATTGGATTCCTGTTACGGTACTACATTGTTTAAACAATGTAAACTAAGAAAATTATAAATAAGTATGACTACAAAAGGGTATAATAATATAACCATGAGGACAATAAACTATAATTCAACATAAACTGGACCTTACAATAAAAACTTTCGTAAGTTACATTCATATTTACTTAAAAATATACGGTTTTACTCATGTGTGTTTTTCAAGGATGCACGACTAGTTTCGGTTCCGTAAAACCGTATATTTAAATAAATAGAGGGAGAACACTCATAGATTCGATAGTTATGTCACAAAAGTGTTTTTCGGGGATACACGACTAGTTTCGGTCCCGACAGGAGACCTTTATTCGGGCATCCCCGAAATATACCGTAAAACCGTATATTTAAATAAATAGAGGGAAATCACTCAGAGATTCGATAGTTATGTCACAAAAGTGTTTTTCGGGGATGCACGACTAGTTTCGGTCCCGAAAGGAGACCTTTATTCGGGCATCCCCGAAATATACCGTAAAACCGTATATTTAAATAAATAGAGGGAAATCACTCAAAGATTCGATAGTTATGTCTCAAAAAGGAAGGAAAAGAGCAGGTTAGGCCTTAGGAGCCTTGTAAATCTAAGACTTGACTCCAGAACACAATAATTACTTAGTCGATTTGCATTAGCATCTATTGTGTCGAGAATGTTCGTGACTGAATTTCAACCTACACCACCAAAACCCATTTTAAGAATGTTTCCATCTTGATATAAGTGTTTTAAAAGTAAACGATGAATTTGCGAATCTTATAATTAGGTTGTAGTATCATTTGACGCATCACAAAATTGAGTTAACCTTCAATGTTTCATTTGGGTAATATTTTTTATTTACCAAGAAATAATATTAGGAATTTGTACTTAATAACTTCCCTGTTAAAGTTGATATTCGGTTGCTGGATTCAAAAACTTGGGAGAGAGCAACAGGTAAGCGAAATATTAAAATAAATATTGGGATACTTTTGTAGGGAACTAAATAATAACATACTCGCGATTGAGATGTAGTTGTGTTTGGAGGTATTCTTGTTTTCTTATATTGAGCTTACAATATTGTATACTATTATAAAATGGAATAAATTTTAGATGCATTCAGGTTACAGAAAAAACAAGATTGTCGTACTTGTTTATACGGTACTGTAACTACGTTACGGTTATGCGGGAATCTGCAAAATTTACTTATAATTTTTGTGTACTTTTAAAATGTGCAGGATTTGCTACACCGGTCCTGGAACGGTTGTTACACAAGCGTCAATAATGTAACTATTTAATATTACCTATACATCAGTATATTTTACATACAAATTTCCTAAGATATGAATGCCAACTAGGTAACTTCATGTTCTTATATATTTTTTAATATATTATCACGCGATACTGCTGTATAAATACAGTGAGACATCGTAAAAGAAAGTACTTCAATTGATGAGACTTGTTATTTTAGGAGTATTATAAAAATGCCACTGAACTGTCATTACCTGACACTATTATAATTTCACACAGATCCTAGCTCACGCTCAAGTAAAGCAATACGTAAAGCGATTATTACATAGCGCAAGGACGCGTGAATAATATTTGCCCGTAATGATCTAAACTTACAGTATAGAGAACTTACATATGTACACATATATTCGTAGCAAAACACTCCGTACGTGCTTCTATGTTAGTAGTTATTAATGCGGGGCATATAGATACTAGGAATTTACAAAGTTCTACATGTACTAGAAATTTTTGAGCATGAAATGTTTCTAATGGTGTTTTCTTTCACTTTAGATGTTATTATTCCTTTTTCAAATTACCAGAAACTTTTTGAAAGGAAATTTCCCATTTTAATAAGTAAAAAAACCGTCAACCTTAACTAGTTTATGCATTTTTATATTTAGAAACGAATGCAATTTTTTGTTTTGCATTTAGGCTTTCGTGATCTAATTTTCATTATACATATTTCGACTAAGCGCTAAACATATATTACATTTTTTCTTTTCGATTTACAAAATACAAATACATATTTTCAGTTTAGCTTTAGTAAATTAGCAGCAAACTAAAAGATGTCCTACTATTAAAAGTTTTGAGACTGCGAAGGGCTTTATCGATAAACTCATGGCTTTTTAACAACTTCTACATTGTTAACGCAACCTATAATAGCCATCCATCAAAATACTGGCAAATAACGTCAACTTTAAGCATCTAATAAATAAAGTTTCTATTTAATTTAAGTTGATAAATTTATTGAACCATATTGCCGTATTTCTGTGAATATGAGTTCAGTAATTATAACTTAGCACTGTATTTTTTATTTCTCACTTGCACATACTGTAATCAAAACTGTAATTGGCTGATTTAACACTAATGTCTAAGAAAATAGATGTCTTAGATGCATCGTGCAATAATTACACTATATAGTAATAATTAAACTGTTGCCAGATTATGAGAACAGCATTTGAAATATCAACAGCTCAAAAAGATGAAGTTCTAAAAGTTTATTATTCCCTTTACTGCAACTCTTTCTTAACTGACACTTAAATTGAACATTCGTTAATTTAATTTTATATATCTATAACAGGTTCATTTCGTAACCTTGTTTTCAAAAATGTCTCTTCGGTCGATATTGTTATTAAAGGTTTCTCAACTATGTACTCTGATATGGATCTCAAATGTGGTCTGAGCCAACGCCTACACCCGCTGATCAATCATTTCACCTAGTTGATGTTTATTTGTAGATAAAAAAGAACATAGGTTTGTGCTGAGTAACAAAATAACAACTCTACTATTAAATAAATCCAAGCTTACGTGAGTAAACATTTTTCAATGTACTTTTTCGAAGTCAATTAAAGGATTTCAAAAAAGTATCTGACACGTTTTTCAAAATCAATTTTAATTGATTTGGTTAAACGTATTCAAATATATAACTTACTTTAGTTGTCCGTGTAAATCATTACGATTAACATAATGTTTGCTTTCGATGCGACTCTGCCTACCCTTCCAAGGATATATATGTATTTATAATTTACTTTTAATGTTTTGGTTAAAGGGATAGAAGCGAAACTAGAAGTAAATACGAGGTCCAAATATGAATAGCAGGCATCGCTATTTACAAACTGCCGGCATAGGGCTGTCTACGCTCCTGGATCAAGCCGTCAACATGTCACTACCCGCATCGCATCGCTGTCCAGAACTTGACGTCACACCACCTGTTATTTAGATTGCTTATAAATAAGTAATTACTGTGTACATACGTTTCGTATTAACAAACAAGTTCGTTTTGGACGCTACAGAGTTAACGAAATATGTTATTTTAACACATCGTTGTCGCCTATTGATTCAGTGAAGATTACGTATACTATATAAATTGGAAAGTTATTATTTTCAGTTACTTTTTATTGCAACTTAAAGATTGAATATGCCATTTTATTCTTGGTACTATTTTAATTGTTGACATATTCCCTTTGAATTTAGTAAAGTAAAACAGAATTTCTATAATCTCAAAAAAGAAAATAAGATTTTTTCTATCCTCCTCATTGTGATCTAAGGTTTGTCTTGTCATTTATGTAATATGCAAAAAACATCTGAGTTTATTTAACTTTCATTTATAGTTTTAGTCTTGTTTACAACAGTCAACAGTAGTCTTTATCGGTCCAGAAATGCATTAAAACATTTTTTTTTAAACTAAAAATATTTTTAATGCTTCGATAATACTCGATATACGGCTCTTTTTAATTGCTATAGCGGTATACGAGTCTATTTTGGTTCACGTCAAAATGCCAGGCAAAGGTCGATCAAGTGCTCGCAGTACCTGAGCAACGGATACAAGCGATTATTCTTACAGGTGTTTACCGATTGAACATACATACATTTGCATCCAACTGGACGTTGAACCGCTGCAGTATAAGCATATTTGTATTTTACACACTGCTAATTATAAGCGTGGTAGTTTAAAGCTTGAAATGCAAAACTTTATGATGTATTTTGTACTCGATAATTAACAATGATTGTTGTAACCACCACCATGAAATTTAACACTGACGTTGCCATGAATGCAAAAGTATCAGGAAATTCCAGATGAAACGAAGCTATCATTAATTTATCTGTGCAATGATAGCCTCTACTAATTAGATGTGAGAGCTTTCCAATTCCCATGTACATATTATATGTGGCATATGAATATTAAGACCATAATTATATTCACATACTATTTATGTATGTACGTTCGAAGCATTGATGTTAATGAGTTCACTCTACATGTTATCAAAGCAAATTTTCCTTTCAATATTCCACGCAGATTCTCTAATTTAAAACCAATCACATTAAAAGCAATTTCACCGTTAAAAGTCATATAGTGAATACATTAGAAAGTAAAGTAAAAAATGTAAGTACCTATCAATCTCTTTCACAATTTGAATTTCTTAAGGTTTGCGATTTTAGAAAAAAAAAATACATATTTCATGATGAAAAAGACGTAAGTAAACATAAAATAAATTTACAGCTCCTCTTATAAAATATTCTTGAGATCGCTAATGTTACCCGGGTACAAAGGGGAGGAGGAGAAGACTAGTACTATAGACAATCTCCCGCAGAAGATGCACTAAGCGCCAGAGAGCGCAGAACGATCTCTGGCCTCCATGAGCGTTAGCCTACGGATAACGGGTGGTGCAGAAGCAGGCCATAAACTGACTTACATTAGAGAACATAGTTTTTATGGTAATCGGTTGAGAATGTAATTGGTTTCACTTAAAGTCACTTTTGTATTTATAACATTATAATATGGCGAAGCCGGCTACGGTTTATTTTAACAATCACTGTCTTATCTGCTAACTTTTTTCCGGTAATGTGACTGTATACACAACTTTCTGTTAGGCTATTAGTGAGTGTTCAAAAAATATTAAAAATATATTGTATTACACTGATCGTTTCGTAAAATTAATGGATTCGTTTACATAGGGCACCCTCATTATTAAATACAAATACTAACACAAAATTACACAATTTTACTAACACAAAATTACACAAAAAAGTGTCTGTTATAAAGACACAGAAACATCACATATATGTACATATGTACATACATATACATATGTGATGTTTCACGAGCACGTTCCTTTTTAACAGTAGGGTAAAAACCGAAGATATATCGTATTGTAGCAGCATATATTTTATCTTATTACCTTTCAGTCGCTATTTACCCGATTGTAAGAAAGACGATTATGTATTTCGTGAGAATGTATGCCTACTTGTATTGTACATACATATATGTACGTACATATGTATGATGCATTTTTGTCAAATGTGAGTTGTTATTTAAATCGTCCTTATAGTGGGCGTGGCATAGAGAACATTTATTATAAATAACTTCAGCAACAAAAAAATAGACGATTTATATTTTACATATTTGATAAGGCGCATTTATCAGAATAGGACTATAACTCATCGCTTATGGTCAGCCGTTGACAAAACATCTTGTAAAATGGAACTTTTATTTCGTACAAAAAAAAACTTTTTTGTAAGCAACGATTATTTCCATCTACTCGAGACACCTCGTGTGTTATTTTATTGAACCTTCAAGCTGTCCTTATGATTTCTGTCATTGACATTCATGGAACTCGCTTATGACATTGATAAATGATGTGGGTCTTGAGCTTCAATGTATTATAATAATGAGTAAGTAATGGTATTTGATTCAACGATAGAGAAAGCATTTTATTTATTATTATAATATATATGTTATTTGGATGGTAGTTAACAGAGAATGAAAGAAATGATTGAAACAACAGTCCTCCACTTGCTTCTATCCTTACATACATTACGAGCTTCCTCTACTGTCATTACTTAGTTCTGTTTGTGTTCTTGATAAATAAAAAATTGGCTTAATTCTAAATTCTAAATTTGTTTTTATAGTTTAAAAGCCACTGAACGGGTAGGTAGCCACTAATAGTGGTAGAGCCATGCTTAAGCACGAATGGGCTGGCTCGAACGATGTGATACCACGGCCTCACAGAAAACTGGTTGTGAAATAGTTCTTGCGTTGCATTTCCCTGAAATTAGTGAGGTTTTGCGGAGCCCCAAATCACCCTCTCCTTTTTTCTCTCACCTCATCCCCCCTTCTTTTCTTTCTCATTCCCGAATCCCCCATCCCTCATCACCCTCAAGGCGGGCTGCCGTCAGATGACCCGTCTTTTCGTCTGTCTCCCTATACTTTAAAAATAAAAAAAAGATGTAGTATTGCTTAACCTACCGGGACCGAGTGGTTAGTTTGTCGCCGTCTAGTACAGTACAGTTACAGTCCGTCAGTGTGCAGTAGGTATAAGAGACTGACTGTAAGTGAAAAAGAATGATTTTTTTAAAACTTGTATTATGTGTCTTTTACCGGTTCTCTAGACACTTAGACTATATACAAATATTAATGGTGTATCTATTACTTTTAATGAGATGCGGTCCGCTTACAAACTGACAGAACTCATATTTTCTTTTTTCTTTTTCAGGTATTGGAACCTTGTTAATTTATACTTGCAAGTCATATTATTTCATCGTATAAGTATGAATTAAGTTATGCAGGTATGTACATATAACAAAAATAAAAGAATGGACGTAATAAACGTTGCGGCCTCCCGTCTGATAATCTCGTAATCAAAACAGGATTAAAAGTTTCCCGAACTCATGAATATTTAATTATGTTATTAATTTGACCTATATGTACTGTTTCATATATGTTATTTTCTCTCACAAATTGTGAAGTTACAAGTATTATAATAATAGCCATTGGTGAATTTGACTTCCAAATAGACGAAGTGAAAATTAAAGTGAAGTAAAGTCACCTTCTAGCAATTAATTGTCAAATAATATCGACTAATAGGTTCAGTTGGAATGGTAGGCAAAGTAACCAATTTACAAGTATACAAAAAAAGACTCATTAGCCTATACCAGCAATGCTGCCACAGAAGTTTTAAAAATGTAAACAAACAGAAATGAAACGAAATACCGAAGTTTCGTCAAAATAATTTAATATACAAATGGACTCGTGACATAAGCTAAGACATGAATTGTGTTCATTATTCCTGGGTGAATGAATATCATTACTTAAGAATTTAAATACATTTATATTCGACAGACTTGTCACTAATAATAAGCGAATAGCCGCCCATGGATACCTCCAATTCAAGAGTATTATAATATAAAAAGCAAAAGTGCCGTATGTGTTCGGATGTCGTGTGCTTCTTAGGTGCCGTGTGATTCTTAGGTATCGTGTGGTGTTTGAGTGCCATGGGGTTCTCCGTGGAATAGAATAGGGCCACCTCATCTGACTGATATCTATTAAACAGTATGTACATTACATATAAAAATACATAGTCATGCAGTACATACGTAACTGGAACTAAATTAGGGTTGACAAAAAATTGACATTTCAGATGAATCTGTTTACCCTTTGGTTGATGTGGGCGTTGAGTATGTATGTATATATATGTGTTAATTCAAAAACTATTTATTATGACTGTTTTAGTCCAACTATCATGTCTTTTTTATAAAGACAATGGACTAACAGGGCACCTAGATTTGGGACAATTACACATGTTGAACACAACAACATGTTTGAATGGAACCCACCTCTGGCTCAGCAGTTAAGCCAGGCTGTATGGAAGTGCGTGCGTTTAAAGATTTAAATTGAAAGTATACGAACTATAGTACCTTTACGTGGTACAGCCATGCTTAGGCACGAATGGGCCGGCTCGACCGGTGCGATACCACGGCCTCACAAAAACCGGTTGTGAAGTAACACTTGCGTTGCATTTTCCCGAAATTAGTGAGGTATCCGGAGGCCCAATTCCTCCTCTCCTTTTTCCCGTCCCCTGACCCCCTCCCTTTTTCCCGTTCTAATCATGCCCCTCTCTTTGCCATACCCATACCCTCATCCCGAATCACCCGCAAAGGCGGGCAGCGCACTTACGGCTCTCGAGTTGCAGGTGTTCATGGACGGAGGTTGTCACTTACCATCAGGTGACCCCTGTGTTCTGTCCCCTTATAATATAAAAAAAAACTAAGTTGTATCCTGGTTAAAAACCACCAGTGCTCTAAGTATTTGTTACAAAATTTGCTCTCGATCGAACATATCTGAACATATCTCAAGCAAGGCAATTACCATGCCACATTAAATTTATTGTTAAGAGTACGTAAAGTAGTGTTAGGAATTAAAACATGCTATTAATAAATCATCACATGTCATAACACACCTCGGCCTTAAATAAGCCCATCATTTTGAAGATGTGTACCAGACGTGCACGTTAAAACCAATATGTCTGTCGAAGCAACGGTTAGAAAAAATAATATCGGTGAGAGCGAGCTGTCAAATGAAGCTCTCTTTCAATCTAGTTCCCGGAACTAGTTAGTTAGGAATATTAAATCAAGGTATTTTTCCTTTTGGACTCGTATCGTACATATGGGCATTTTTATTTTGTATATTTATTGTGCTAAGTATATTATAGATACTGTGTGCGGGTTTTATATATAAATGTAGACCAACATCTAAATATCATTACAAGCCAACATCACAACAGCAGGATATGCGCAGTTTGAAATTTATAAAGCACTAGCACATATTTATCGGTGCTTATAAACATTGTAGAAATCGTTCTTTTTTTTTTTTGTGAATAAGTATCCTTGTAATATTTTGTCTGTTCTTTTCGGTGAAAGCTAAAAAACTAGCTTTACTACTGACTGATTCTAGTAGACTTCTTTTCGTGAAAGTAATAAAAACAAAAATACTTATGATTATGATTATGTGTTTTTACTTATATTATTATGAATGAATGATAAGATAAATTAATTTATTTTTTAAGTTTTATAGAAAGAAAGAAAGAAAATATATCTATTTTGTACTCACACAAGGCAAGGATAACAATCTCCTCAAACGTCAGTGCCAACAAGTACATACCACTGTATGAGACAAAAAATGGCCGTTAGCTCAGCTTTGTGCTACCTCGTAAGAAACAGCGGTGGTTTTATCCTAACACCTAGTGAATATCACGGACAGAGAGCCTGTTTCTGGTTTTATAATAAGAGTGAGTGAAAGAGAAAGAGTACCTACATAGAGTTATCAGACACTTATAAATACAGTCAGTGACGGTCTATGACTAGCCTTGAGCAGGAACGTCTACAGAAACTGAAGGATTCAAATCTATATCAGCTCGATACTCCATTCAAAACTTCAAGAAAATAGCGTAGAAGTACGCTATTTTCTTGAAGTTTTGAATGGCGTTTTTTGAGCCTGATCTTGCGACTCTGAGTTGTCTATCAGACAGTATATATACAGTCATATAGTGACAGGACGGCAATTAGGCTTGGGCATTTAAGTGGGACTGTATGATGTATGAGAAAATGAGGGTGTTTAACACACTTCTGCCTAATCGTTATAGAATACACCCGGGAGTGTATGTATGTATCTACATCAAACAAAATAGTATTCACATAGTCTTATGCATCGGTGTATCATTTGTTAGTGATATAAGTTTTACCGTAATTCTAGTTAAAATAGAATAGGGCCCCCCTATTTTTTGCTCTATGCCTTTTTTCATGCGATAGGGGGCAAACGAGCAGACGGGTCACCTGATGGTAAGTGACTACCGCCGCCCATGGACAGCTGCAACTCAAGAGTCACAAATACGTAGCCGGCCTTTTAGGTAGGAGTACGCTCTTTTCTTGAAGGTTTGAAGGTCTTCGTTTATATATGTAGCTGTAAGTGTAGGTAGTTCATATAAAAATCTTTAAACTAACTTGATCCAAGTACTACATATTATAGTTCTCTCAAAACTGTCTAATAGTAAAGGAGTTAATAAGATCCTATTACAATGAGAGTAATCGGGAAATTACGCTCAAGCTGGCTCAATTCCTAAAATTTCTTATTTCGACTCAAGATTTTGATTACAATTTTATAAAATTAAACATTTTCTCATTTTGACTATGCAAATAGACATGTGTTCTTTAAAAACTGTTTATAATCAGTATAATGTAAACAGGCCGCTTTTAGAGTAATTATTTATTTTCGCAACAGATACACGAGTGAATAATAAAATATATTTTTGTACTACAGAAAGATAGTTTTACGTAAACATGTGTATATAGTGCTACGAAATCTAATTAACATTTTGAATTCTTTTACACTTATTAAAACTAATAAAGAAATTATGACTAAGTAGTCACAGAAAAATTCCTGATTGATTAAAGAATATGTAATAAATATTATGTACCGTATAATATAAACTTCATTAATTTCTAACATTATGAAGTAAAAGAAGGACTAATTTTACTTTAAGATATCGGAAATTAATTAATTATAACCTGCACACAACCTGCATATCCTACAGATATGTGAAAAACACAAATAAATATGCCAAAGTGGGGTATAGTAGAGCCACCCCATCTCTTCCCGTGGGTGCCCAAATTGCTAATGTACCAAGGTAAGGAGTTGTGGTTCCCGGAGGTTTCATTCTGAGGATACCTCGGGCCCCCTGCAATAGATTCATTTCTGTGGTTTTACTTGGTTCGAATCCAACATATCATTTCAGCGTCAGCTCTGGTGAGGGGAAGAACTTTCGTTATTTCCTTAAATGTAAAGGGTTTCCTAAGACCAGGTGCGTAGATTAAGTCTGGCAGACAGCCATCCAACAAAATTGTATAAGAACAAGAAAGAACTTTATAATCATGATTCAGGATCGTACTACGTCAATAGAGTAATTGCTACCTACTTCCTACTTGACTTAGCTGGATGGTCCTGATATATTTCAGTTGTTGAGGTCGCCACAGGCAATCTAATTCACCTTTAAATTATCTTAGTGCCAAATTTCATGCCAAACCTTAAAATTTTTAATATTATTTAGATGTGTAGAAGTTATAGCTATAGCTGATTCGGAATTACTAGACAGCCGTGACTGCCCAGTGTGTATTAACATATATATTGGCAAAGTTCTGCTGACGTTTTGATTGACTCGCTCACGTGCAATATACCTAGATATACCGAAATTCTACATGCTGATGTTTTGGTATGCATTTCGGTTACCAAATTGATAGATAGTGATACTTGATGGAGCGTCGAACGCATGTATGTATATAGCAAAAATGACATATGAGAGTTGTATACATGATGTTATTAAGAACTGACGATTCCAGATTATTATGATGATTTTTACCGGTTATTATTAGCAACTAGGTTAGCAACTTATCATGGTTTTATATAAACATTTAATTAGGGTATGAATGGAAAGTGGTTATGAAAATTCGTTTCTCTTCAGTCTGATTTGTTTCATTTCATATCATTATCTGTAATGACCGCTAAACGAAGACAAAAATATTGAGTTAAAAATATTATACATATACTATATATATAGGTATGTCATACATACACTAGTACACACCTATAAATACATCTATTTGTCTTATAAAGAAAGGTACTTGACGTACGTGTTGTTGGTCACGTCTTGCTAATTCCACGGCTAGAAAATATGAACCCGAGAGCTTGTTGGGATCGTGGTATTTCAATCTACTTCAGACTGCTATCGTTAATAGTGTCCTTTTGCTATTTGAAATGTGGATGTACGGGATTATTTTAATATCTTCTTTTTTTTTCTATCTAATTATAATATATATACTAACAGGAAATGTATAATAAATATAATAAAATACCAACCTCAATTGTAGTTCTAGGTTTGATGCGTTTGGCAGTAAAGTAAATTGTTCAAAAGTCTAAAAAATACATATGAGTACATTCGTTATTTCTTATAGAACTTGATCATAATAAGTACTTCAAAAATAATACCTTTTTTTAGCGTGAACGGATTATTATAATGTATACAAAAAAGATGTCCCGCACTTTCTGATAGACTGAATGATGATAATTATGATGATACAAATAAATAACAATCAGACAGATTCAAAATTAGATAGATATAGATGAATAGAGACAATAGAAACGATTTGAGAACTTAAGAGGTGATTTAGACCGTATCCAATGAATGCTTATCAGGTTTCGGTAGTTTTGAACTCAGCCATTGTGTTACAGTTAACAGAACTTTTACAAGTAAAATGTGTTGAAAGAAAATTAAGTTGAAAAGAGGCCACGCCGCAAACATATTTCTCTTAGCGTTTATTCTAAGTATATTGAAACTGTAGACGTGTAACGGCCTGTGTAGAACATGAACGTTTTAAAATGTAAGTGATGCAAAAACGTTTGTAAAATACCTACGCTCGATACCGCTCGATACCTTCAAGCTCTTATTTGTAAAAAAAATTAGGTATGTACGGAAGAAATCCTATAATATCCACATATGTAGATAATATTATCCTATAAGGTCCACATATGTAGATAATATTTACTAACATTGAAGAGGGAGCTATCTTATTCAGATTCGATTAACTAACTAGATATATGAACATCGACACTATGAGACGTGTACATCAAAGATATATGTAAATGACAAAGCCGTATGCAAATCTCTATCGTATTTAAAGGAATAAGCAGGTATTTTTTTATTAGAGTAGTAACGGGTACAGTCTAGTAATTACCAAATATTTAATGTAACGATTTATTTAATTCTGTTCAATGGCAAGTCGCAATATGGTAGTTAGCACATTCTTTTCGAAAAAATTGAACAATACCTAATACAATTTTATCAAACGATTTGTTTTCCATAAAATATTTGTATTCTATTAAAACAGGGTATATTGTATCTGTATTGTTAAACTTAATAATTGGGGTGCTTTTTTTATTATATTATAGAGTAAAATAAAATAGTATTGACGTAAAATAGCGTATTAGCTCGGATGTTAGTTTTATTTATAATACTTTAAACTCCCTAGCTTTTATCTCATCCGGGATTCAATAAGAACGCCAAAAGCTTTTTTCATATATTTTATTCTAACGTGAATATAGAACACAGTCGAATGCATTTTTAAAAAGCAATAATGTTTCTAATTTCGTTGGTCTTTCTTATCGAGAATCCAACTACTTACAATGTTATGTTTTCCAAGCAGTGTCTATTATTATTCTTATATACTTCACTAGCTTCCTCTACTGACAACCGCAAGGGTGATGAGGGGGTGAGAAAAATGGCAAGGGAGAGGAGAGGGTGTGTTTGGGCATCCATAGATCTAAAAACATAACCTTCTTTTTATACAGCTATACTCTTTACTACTACTTTCAACTATATTATACCAACTTTAGTGTAGTTTTGATTTGAACTTTAGTGTTGTTGTAGTTTTCAAAAGATGACGTAATGTGTTTAGTAAATAGATTATAACAATAGAAAAAAATAATATGCTTTTCTCAGTACAGAGTACATAAATCGTAATTAAACAAAGTTTAAACAAAATTACACACAATATTCCTGAATAAAAAGTCTGTACTCTTCATTTGTGCAGTTTAAATGATGCGCGAACAGTAAAAACGCAGTGTTATTGCTATAAGCTCGCTCTTAAATCTTTAACAGACTACCATCGAATAGTGATTATAATAGTATACAATAAAACCATATATAGTTTGTATACATATATGTAAATAGACTTTATAAGGATTTATGTAAAAACTTACAAATAAATGTAATTTTATATTAAAGAACAAGCCCACTATTCATGTTTTCTTTCTTTTCTCATCCTGTAATATACGTAAAGGTTCCTCCTCGAATTCTGTGTATTACACAAATTGGTCTAACAATATAAGGAGCCTTTGTTCTTCGACACGGGTAATAGAGATTGCATTCCATAGATGTGGACTCAAATGGACAAACTGATTCTGAATAGCACTTATTAAAAAAGGTTTGGTTGAAAAGTAATGGATGCTACTTTTATTAATAAGCGATTTCAGTGGGGATTTCCTATAGTTACATCATAGACACGAAAACCGAAAGCCTTGAGGGTAATAGCATCTGTATCAGTTTAAATAATATTATGTTATAAGTAGTTTGAATAATAAACATAAATCCAGTTTTTCCTTTAGTAGGTAAGCAGTCTACGTCTACTGTGTAAGTCTGTTATATACATATGTATGTATAAATAAGTCTTAATACATATGTATATTCAAAATTTCTAACCAAAAATTCATATCCAGTAAATCAATTTTTTTTAGTTATTCTAAATTGTCAACACACTATAGTAAACAGGAAATTCAGTTCTACACTACATTTATTTTGTACAAAGAGGTAATGCAGTCACTAATATGTGTATTGGTATTGCTATGTTTCCTTATTTGTACGTACTGTTACCTAAAATGCCGGCTACACACTTATGACTCTTGAGTTGCAGGTATCCATAGGCAGCCGTAGTCACTTACCATCAGGAGACCCGTATGGTCATATCATTAAAAAAAAATCGATTCACGAAAGTGAGCGGTCAATGGACCGCTCACTTGATGTGTTCAGAGAGGCTGACTAGTTGAGGCCACAAAATACACACATTAGTAGGCAACTTTAATTTTTCTCAGAAGCTTCTTTCTTAGGGTATACCCGGTTCCTCCGCAATAAACCTCGTGACGGAAAAAAATATAATATATACGTATAATTTAAGGGATAAGTTATATAGAATATATATTAAATAATTAATAAATTATATATAAAGAAAAATTATATACAAATAATTTTTAAATTATATATAAAAATATATATATACTATAGTGCCATACGCGGCGACTGCCTGTAACTCGCGGCCGCAGCGAGTGAACGAGTGGCACCATACTCCTAATCAGGCAATGGTCCGAAGAGCCAAGAGGGGCCTCAACGGATACTTTGTAGCCGTCAGGATGTGAGGTCAGCAGAAGATCCAACAGTGAAGGCACGTGGCTATCTGCATCTGGGATTTGCGTAGGCGTTGCTACCAGCTGCGTCAAGCCATATGCCAAGGCGAAATCGTGAACAGATCTTCCCGCATGATCGGTTTTGCGCGAACCAAGCCATTCGGCGTGATGGGCGTTAAAGTCGCCAAGAATCACGATCTCTGCGGATGGGACCTGCTGGAGCACTGAGTCTGTAGCCATTTGGACGTGGTCGATGAGTCGGTCCGTTTCGGCATCACCGCTATGGGACCTGTAGAGGCATAGGTAGATGCGGGGATGGTCGTCGCAGTCTACACGTAGCCATAAGATGGAGAGGTCCCTACCTTCAAGATTGCCGAGGCGGCGAGAAGTGATATCATCTCTAACGTACACGCATACACCAGCCTTAGGAACAAAGGAGTGTTCCAGTCCGTACCCAGGGTAGCAGAGGTAGGATGTGTCCGCTGGTGGTGGTGGACAGTGTCGAGGTTCGAATGTAAGCCCCTGATGTTACAAAAATCCACGGTAAACGTGACAGGGGGTGCCATGGTGTGCCTTCTCTTGCCCCGAGCAGATTTTGAGAGCGCAGTTGAGCCCCCCCCAGAGTACGAGGGGCAGCCTGGGCGTCCACGCTCAAGCATAATCCGTACTGAGGGTGGACGTCCAGGGAGGGATTCTCCAACGCTAGCGCTGGTACCCCCCTGGGGTATCCTTTTCGTTAACAGCGCTATCATTAGGGGGGTGGGGGATTTTGGGCCTCCGGAGACCTCACTCATTTCGGGGAAATGCAACGCAAGCGTTACTTCACAACCGGTTTTTTGTGAGGCCGTGGTATCGCACCGGTCGAGCCGGCCCATTCGTGCTTAAGCAAGCATGGCTCTACCACTACAAAAAAAAGCATAACAGTCTTTAGCCGTTTTGCTATTATTTAAAAAAACCTAAGTTAATTCTTATAGCATATGCCATTTGCCAATCAGAATCTCGGGGAATTAGTCCACCCGTTTCGAAGACAAACTAAAACACAAACACAGAAAAAGAAATGTTGTCTGTCTGAAGAGAGGTTTTGACATGTTTCTTTTGCACCCAGCTGCCTGTCTGACTTAAAATTTAAAGTTTCAAATAGACACACAGAAATTTACTTTGTTATATACTACGTTGAGATTGTAAAAGCATCTCTAAATTACTTTTTGAGTTACCTATTGAAGATTTGTACCCAATCGTTTTATAACTAAAATAAAATTCTGAAAATAATTTAATTAGTCTATAAGCTCATTTCCTTAAAATAAATCTGAATTACGTGGCTTTTACGACCTAATAAAATATTAAAATCAAATGAGATATAGCATGAATCATTATTTTATAACGAAGACCGTACCTAAAATTATTTCTTCACGTATATATCATATCAATATACTTAATGTACATATGAAAGTTTGTTTGTTTGTTTGTCTGTGTGTTACGCGTTCGTGATTTTACATCTGAGCCAATGAATATGAAATTTGCATATTCGTTGCCTGAAACAGAAAAGGTACAGGGTACAGAAAATGCCATGGGATCCATAAATTTTATAAAAAAGAAACAGCAGATTACATAAATAACTGTTAAGCGAATGGAGCCAGAGGCGAACGCTATATAGTTTATAAATATTATTACTGTAATTATACACTGATCAAATTGTTTATGATCTAAAAAAAAGGTAGGTAAGAAGTAGACAAAACTGGTGGGCCTGTATGAAACGATAGAAGCAAGTGGTGGGCCGTGTTTGCCTTCCCCACAGGAAGAAATACGTAAGCTTATGTATCAGTGCAGTTATTTTTGTTTTCTTGCTCGTTTCATAATATCAGAATTTATTCTATAACTGAGATTAACACTAACAATAAAAGAGCATTTCAAAAATTCATTACCATACACCAGTTTGTAAATGTATGTATAAAAAAATAAAATAGTTACCAAAATAGTAAAGTGACTCAAATGCTGACGAAAATGTTATGATTATAGTGAGCATTCATTTGACAATACTTTCATAATTCATTAAGAACAGGTGACAAACAGATTAATTCGCCTCTCCTATAGATTTCTGCATTTCAGTTCATATGAAATACATATGTATGTATAAAAAATAAACAATCTTCAGTTTCTAATTAGTTTAAAACATATTTATTAAATAGAAACCATTAGCGTCAGCAGCTGCAGTTGCCATGTCAAATAAGGTTTTCATCACTAAAAAGAATATCCGATGGAGACGTAACAAAAAATGTTAAAGTTTGAGTTTAGCAAACCGTATTTTCCTGCTTCGTATCCGCAAACAATAGAATACATCAAGTTGCTGAGAGCCAACGAGAAAATCTGACATATTTAGAGGAAAATAACAATATTTTATCCACATAGCCTGTTGAATCTGCTTTGTATTTTAGAAATGTTGTGGTAAATTGTGTCTGACACAAATGTTCTATCATATTTCGTTATATTTTATTACGCTTTATTGTTTATTGACTAACTGAATCATTGTTGACACAATAAAAGCAATCTATATTCAACGATTGCAATGTATGTATGTATGTATGTATTTGTATTACTATCAGCTTTAAAGTATCTATGTACTTTATCTTTATATGTTTATATTTATCTTTAGCTGTGCTGTGTGTGTGCTGCTAACTCCTTATTAACGTTTTTTTTTTTATTGAGTTCTGATCCAACAGCCCGATTCGTGTCATAATAGAGGAGCACTTATCAGTAGCTTATGGGAGTAAAGTGTTACTTGTTCCTACTCCAGCCTTATCCCATGGTGCTCTGACGACTGATCCTCATAATGTTAATACATACTTGCAAAATCCATACTTACTATCCACTCCTTCTTGGTAGTTACTTCACTGCAGATGATTAGGTTTCCTTTGACCGAGTTGGTCACCTGTATCCAGTGATGGCGAGCCGAGACTGCGTAGCCAGGTATAGCATCGATGACAGGCATCCCGAGGTCCCCCTCCATCTAGTTTGACTAACGTTTGAATACGTACCTCATTAGCATTGCCTTTGTTCAAAATACCTAATTATAATGAAGAAAAAACAGGTTCTTTGAAATAGACGAACGATAACGTGAAACTGCATTTTTAGGCCGGGGAACCTAAAGATTACTTGAAAGAAGTCAGTTTAATGGTATTTTCTGGTTAGAATATTCAAGAGCGCTCAAATATTCACGAGAGCGCTATGCTTGAGATAACTAATATATTACGATTGAAATATTGTGAGCGGAAAATGCAGAATTCAAAGAAAGTTGTTTGAAAGCCACGTATAATAATTTCTAGGTACAGCTTTAGAATACGAACTGCGTGGTTTTGTTTGAAAGAGTCGTACAGTTTGTTGTGGAGATTTTAGCTGTAATTATATATAGTAACTAGCTGTTAATATAAATACATTTATAACTATGATGAGGGTATGTGTTCATGTTGAATAAAATCTGTGTTACCAAATAGCGCTAACTGCGACTTTTACGGAGAGTCTAGTTAATATTGAAACTAAGCATCTATCTAAACCAAGAAAAAGGAAAAGTCTACAGTTTATTTCTTAAACTTATGAATAAAGCAAGCTTTTGAAATGCAGCAGAATTCCCATACAGGAAAATGTCATTCATTTCATACTCATTTCCCAGTATGTTATATAAAATAATAATAAGCATAGTGGTGGTCAGGTTATTTCCCAGCTGCTGCAGTGAAATAGTTTCAAACCTTTTAAACTATTTTCAGGATGATTTTGGCGTAAATAAATGCACAGTCATATAAGTAAATAAATAATAGTGTAAAAAGCAAAAAACTCGCTTTTATCACTAGCCAAAATGTAAAATAAAATGTAGAAAATAATTTTCTATAACTTCAAAAAACAATTAAATGATTTGTTTTTTTTTCTATTGTAAAATAGATTGCGGTGCTGGTAAAAATATTTTGTAACGACTATACTTTTACCAATATCTTTCACTAAAATTTTCACATCAATATTGACATCTAGCACCCAGCGCTTTTTTCCGATTTTTTCTGTGTTACTTACAAAAATGTAAGTTAAATATGCTTCAATACACGCCTTAGTATGTGGCACAAGATAGTACCGTATTTTCAGATATGGAAAAATTATGATTCCTGAAGATCCTGATCAGGATTGGACAAACTTATTAAATTATTGTATTGTCATCGGTCATTGATAAGTGTGCGAAGTTTGAAACTTCAACTAAATCCAATGTCTTGAAGTGGGTGAAAATCACGTTCAAAGAGATACAAAGATACCGACCAACCTTATAAAAGCGTGTTAAGAAAGACAGAATTGTCGAATCTGAACTGTCATGTGGTAATAAGGTGCAGGCCTAAAGCGGTTTGGTCATACCAGTCCTAACCTACTCCTTTGACATACTTAGATGAACTCAAACAGAATTAGGTACCCCGTACATTGTTAACAACATACCATATGCACATTATGCACATGTAGGGCCCATGGCTTCTTAAATGCCAGGGCCCTTCATAATCGCGAGGTATGCCATCTTAGAGATTACTTTCTCTCTGTTGACGTGGAAGTACACCGGGACATAGTGGAAACTGACAACGAACTCACTCCACTTTGTCTTCGGAAAGAGAACTGGCGCAAATTTGCTGTACTTAATATTACGGATCGTAGGTAGATATGGTATAGAGCAGAGCTGCATGGACGATTAATGACAACGGATTTTTATTGGTGACCTGCCTACATTTCAGTGTCTTCTTTGAGGCAGATGAAGGTTTTATATATGCAATTACAGATGAAGTTGTATTGACGCACAACTATTGGACATACATAAATATAGAATATATTTATGTAAAAGACGGCACATCTGACATTTGTCGGACATGTTATCGTCTCGGAGAAACCCTCAGGTCTATAATTTTCAGTTATTCTCGTTTTGCAAATGGTGAGTACTTCCACAGAGATAACCAAGTGGCTAGGATAGTCTATCAGCAACTTGCTCATAGATATAATCTTGTAGCTGTCGAGTTACCGTACTACCGGTATGTTCCCGACCCGTCCCCATTGACCCCATTGACCAATCTCATAAAAACTGAAAAAGATAAACAAATAAAATATTTAGATTTGGATCACGAGGTTGTCGACATGTGGGATGTGGATTCGGCAATCATTACCGGTAATAATATCAATCCAGAAAATGTTTCAATTTTTTTCATGAGAAGTATATCAATACAGATTGTACCAACAACAAGCAACTTGTATGACGTAATTAAGGATATTTTTATTGTGATCTCTATCTGTAGTCAAACTTCTTGCTACCCCATGAATAAGTGATTTAAAAATCCAGCTTAGTTTTCTAACCCTATCAGACACCTGGTCTATGTAAGGGTACCAGGATATTCTTTGGTTAACCACAACCCCAAGATATTTTGTTTTCCTGATTTTTTTTATAAGTAGACAGTCGCAATTCCTGTTGTTAACGTCATAATATGCATGTAATTTGATGTAAAGCTGTCGTTTGGAAGTGTAAAATTACTTATACCAAAATGAATGATATGGTTTTTACTCGCGTTTAGCGTAAGTAGGTTGGCATTTAACCATTTTGCTATGCGAAACATACATATTTCTGTACCACACTTGCCATAGAAAACAACAGCTTTGTCATCGGCGTATAAGAAAACTATCGCATTACTAATTTTCATCTGATCTGAATCGTTTATAATAAGAATAACCTAGATTCTAATACGCTAACCTGGGGCATGCCGAAAGACCTACCGAAAGTTTATCGGCGAACGACTGATTTCCGGGCCGGTAGCGACAATCGGCCCCCGCCCCAAGGGGTATGCGAGTGGCGTGAGGCCGCTCGTCGAGCCACGACGGCTCGTTGGTTGTCTCGGCTGGAGGCTCCACGTGCTGGCTTTGCCACCGTGGAGGCGCTCCAGCCGGTCCTGGTCGAATGGGCAGAGCGGCACTCTTTCTTTCCGACTGACGCAGGTTCTTTCCGGGCACGCCTGCTTCGGAAGGTACCTGCACTCGATCGCTAGGAGGGAGATGAGTCCCGCCTGCCACCACTGCGACTGCAGTGAGGAAGCGGCTCAGCATACCCTCGCGTATTGCCCCACTTGGGTGGCGCAGCGTCGGGTCCTCACTGCAGTCATCGGAGAGGATCTGTCGCTAATAGTCTTGAAAGAGATTTGGTTCTGTATCTCTAACGCCAACTCTTTCCAGTTTTTTCGCAAGGGTAGAGACAGACGGTATTAAAGGTTTTTTTTAAGATCAATTAAGATAGATATTTATCTCTCTTTTTAAGGTGTTCAGTTATAAGACAAGTAAAAGCAGTGAGTGCATCTTTAGTAGATACACCTCGTCTACAACCATATTGCGATGAATATGCTAGTGTAGGGAAGTTTGCCCGGTTTGATGAGATATGATTACAGCTCCGCTCCTTTGGGCAGTAGCGTGACTTTTTTTTCATTATCTGTACACCGGAACTTTAGATATGTATTCCCATGTGTAACGTGACCTAGAAATATATTTTTTTTTATGCGATAGGGGGCACACGAGCAGACGGTTCACCTGATGGTAAATGACTATCGCCGCCCATGAACAGCCGCAACTCAAGAGTCAAAAGTGCGTTGCCGGCCTTTTAGGCAGGAGTACGCTCTTTTCTTGAAGGTTTGGAGGTCGAAATAAATAGAAATATTATACAAAGCGTTTCCCACTCAGTTCGAGGACTCTATCTTCGCGGCACCAGCCAGTTCGAGTTATAGGTATACGACCCTGACTTGCTTGAGCTATTGATTTTACTCCCCGTCTGTATAAGCAATTTCCCTTCCCCCTTTCTATGCCCCCTTTCCTATTGACATGTTCCAAATTTTTTCATCTAATTCTCAAAAGTGCTAAGTTGATAGCAATAGGTGGCAAAATTTGGAAGTTTAGTAGGGCTCTATCTATAGCTTCGGGGATAAAAGTATGGTAAGGTATGTTTGTTTTCCACTTGTGTTGTTCACCTAGTTAGAGGGGTTAAACTCATAAAATAAATGATCAAAGTTGTAGATTTCCCAATACGATTTAATAGCAGCGTTAATCGGTTGGGAGCCACTTAGGACAGTAGTTAACTACTCATATTCTTTGGTGTTAATTATCTGCTTTTCTAAACTTATAAAGTAGATACAGATAAAGGTGAAAAAAGTATGCGTTTGAGAGTGAGTGTATTTTAAAATTAACCTTTACATACGTAAAGGTGTCTCAGAAATAGTGCACTTTTAATTTTAAAATAAAAACTAGTATTTTATGAGAGAGTTATATATGTATCTGTAGGTAGACAGAAAGTGAAACTTTACTGATTGTATTTATAATATTAATTAATATATATTATTATATATTATTAATACAATTAATAAAGTCTCTCTATCTGTTCCTCTTTACATCGAACGACCTCTTCTGCTAATTAATCATTTCCAATTTTTTATCTCTATTCTCCATCTGTCCATCAGTTCAGTGTCGGTGTCAATCTGTATATCTTACTAAAATTCTGCCATCGCTATAGAAACAACTAGATCTATGCAAATAAACTTATACAAAGCGGAAATCGAACCCAATAACGGAAGTCAGTTTATCGCGCTGTCACCGTGATATTATTCATATTCTTTATTATACACCTTTTCGCGTTCATATTCTTTCTCAACTGCATACTTAAACTAAATATACATATAAACTTTATATATTTGAAACGCAGAATGAAGCTGCATCCATCCAGTATATTTGTTGATCTCTCTTGGTACGGAAAGTTCAAGTTATACTGGCCCAAAAAATTACTTTATTTTTGAAATAACCTTAGTATATTGGATTGTTATAAAATGATGATAAATACGGTTTTAACACGTAAAAATATACTATTCTTAGAAGCACAATAAACCAATTGGGTCCCCCAATTTGTAGTGGTGACTTCATCCGTGATAAATTAATTATATATAGAAAGTCTCAGGTCAAATTTATAATAACAGTATATGAAAACGTTTATTACTACATTAAAATAGCAAGGTGAAACATTCCAACCATTGAAGGATTCCACGTAAACACAATACAGAAGCAATCGGACCGCACGGGTGCCAAATTTTATATTACATTATAATGGCATAATATGACAGGATCCGTTTCATAAAACCCGACGTAGCTCGAAATAAATTTCACGCCATGTGGTTCCTCCGTAAATTAATTATTCTCCTTCGCTAACGCCCAGATGGTATAACTTGATGAGCCGTTTGCGACAAATCACTAAGTTTTTAAACCGTTACTCTATTACTACCTATATAATATTATATTCGTAGTTTTTTTCAAACCTGATCTTAACTTCAACCAATACAATCGGACTTAAAAAAGTAGACAACCGACTTCAATGCGTCTATCATAAAATTTAAGAGTAATATGGTTTTCTCATGGATGCCATTGTCACAACTGGACCAAACTCTCATCTAACTACCCTTGAAGTATCCTCCTTTCTAATAACAAAAGAATCATCGAAATCGGTTTGCGTGATATTGAGTTATTCGTCCATTTGTCGCGCACATGCTTTAGCATTAAGCATGTGCGCGACAAATAACTCAATATCACGCAAACCGATTTAGACTTATATGGTTTTCTCATGGATGCCATTATCAGAACTGGACCAAATTAAAATGGGACCACACGGGAAGCACCAGCCGTCAAATAAAACTCATCGAAATCGGTGTATGCAGTCGAAAGTTGTGAGGTAACAAACATAAAAAAAACAGTTGAAATGAGAACCTCCTCCTTTTTGAAGTCGGTTGAAAATAATAATGATTATGCGAAGATATGGAGTAAAATACACTTTAATTAAATCAGTCGAATTAAGTACATCGTTCTTTCTGAATATATATATATGTATATGTCCATTCATATATTACAACAACATTTAACATGTAAACAAATGAGTGGCTAACATAAAACTGAAGCTGAATGAATGAAATATTTCTGAATATAAAGCTTCATCGAGTTTAAGTAGCTGCGAATTGCAAATATTGACTGCTCAATAATGCTTGAAAACTTATGATGGTGGTTAAATCAAAAAGGTCTCTAGCGCTTTGCGTATTTCCAATGGTTCACGATAGCTGTGAGGATTAAAAGTCGTTGTTAAAGCCAAAATTTGAGGGCTCGAACCCCTTTGAGAAGGAATAAACTTAATATTCTTTAAATTTAAAAAATAATTAGTAGAAAAAATTACGAACCACAAATTTTATTTCAAATTATTGTAATTTTTAATGCCTGATAATAAAAAATACGTTATTTACTAGGTAGTACGCTATTTGTATAATTGAAGTAAGTTCCTTTTTTTAAATAATATTTTAGGTGTAGTAGAGTCGACGTAGTCGTAGACGTCGAGTCTCGTCGTAGAAATACAATAGCATTTCGGACTTCGACGGGATTCGACGGGACGGGATATTCTTTGTGGTGGGAAAATGTTTGAGCCAAAACGAAGTAACGTTGACTTTACAGTGTTTGTATATTTTACAAAACAAAGGCATGGATAAAATAAAGAATATAGTTTTCTATTTGAAACCTAACTTTTTTTTGTTAAATGATAGAAAAAGATATATTGTCAAGAAACTGCGGTGACAAACAAAATAAGAAATCAGAAAAAGTTCGTCAGTATCTATAAAATCAGCATTATTGTACATTCAATTTCAACTTTTTTAATATAAAGAACAGAGGGCAAACGAGCAAACGGTTCAACTGATGGTAAGTAAATACTGCCGCCTATGTACATTCAAAACTCAAGAGTCACAAGTGCGTTGCCGGCCTTATAAAAAAAGGTAAAAAGGTTTATTTATATTGATATAACGTGACAATTGATAAAACAAGGATTCATTACTAAATAATCACGAGTCCCAGGGTCGTCTGACCTAATTATTTTATGCATATTACCAAAATATAAGAAAGGTGAATGGAGGTTTTCTCTTACGTTGTGAAATTGTCGTTGGCTTTGGCAAATACGCTTTAAGTAGTAGTTTTCTTACCTATAATCTTCTGATCTATTGAGAGAGTCTTAGGAAGGCAAATAATAAGCCAAAATATATAGCGAAATATCTCACCCACTTTTCGTGATAATTAAAGCCACAACAATTATGAACCTAATAACATTCAAATTATTTTCAGTCACCACCACCCACTTTTCCTAATTACGTCACCACATGTAAGGGTAATATCGTTGAGCGATAAGTATTAAGATGAGGATATTCTTGTATGCAGATGAAGGTTTCATGTTCGAAGTGAGATGAGATGTTTTCCTCGCATAATAATATAACACAAATAATGAACAGAGTTATTAAGGGTTCTTCAGTAAGAGTAAAAAAAAATACACATATAATTCGACTGCCCTTTTGATTTAGTGGTTAGTAACCCTGACTAACCTTGATAAAAAAATACACAAATAGTAGGGCTTTCTTTGTGATTATTGTTTGTATGTTTGCAAAGTCCCTCGTGACTCAATAGTTCTTACTGCAGGGCTTGTCTTTTAAAAAAACATTATGAAAAGCAAATCGTCCGGCAAAAACTTCTTCATAATTATTCAAAACTACATAGGTAACGCACGAATCGAACATACATACATAATTTTACGTATCTTACTTAATACAACTTTGTTTTCATACCTAATGAATAATCTAACTCTGTTTAGTCTCGTGGCTGAATTGGAAGTAATTAATGACAATTATGAAATTAAATGCTTCGAAAAAAATCCTTTTCAAAATGAAGCTGAAAGAATTAACATTCTTTATATTTATGGACTTCATCCACCGTTTTCCTTAAATAATCCCGTTGAAGTTATGTTAATTTATTTACATATATATTTATGTAGTACATAGAAATACAACTATTATATTCTTTTAAATGAGATAACTAGCCAACTTATGTATTTTTTACCATTGTTTTGACGCATGTGAGACTTGTATTGACGGATGTTTGTGATTAAGGATGTTTATTTAATAGTAACGATTTCAATCGTTAATGATTTAAATAGCTAATTCGTCTAATTTCATTCTTGTATTTGAATTTGTAAAATTATTTGTATTAAAACAGTATTCTATAAATTCTTAATGACCAAAATTCTCAAATTTCAAAGCAATTTTGTCCTTTGATGATAATCGTATTAAAAGTAGTAGCAGTCGGTACCGCCTCAGTTCAAACTCATAAAAGTTGCAATGAGCTTGTTGACATTATTTTTGAGTATTCGTTATACCGGGTTGCCACAATTTTGTTTGTATTGAGGATTACTTTTAATATAATATAATCGAATGTTATTATACCACTAATTAAATGTATGTAGTATGTAGATAAAATAAATTACAAATGCCTTGCACAAAAAACGGGTTACGCAGATATAGCCGGCATATTTTGGAAGTATGACCAGTTTCATTCGGGATAATGTCAGGATTCAAACGATACGCTATACATTCAAACCTGTTTAGGTATTGAGAAGTTTTGGACATGTAATAAGATACCTAATGTCCGGTGTCCATGGGCGGCGGTAGGCACTTACCATCAGGTAGACCGTCTGCTCGTTTGCTCCCTATCGCATAAAAAAAAAACAGTAATAAGTAAGTAAAATAAAGAAAATGATACAGTATATGTAGATGATAACGACATAACTTTCATTTTGCAATTGTATAGAAAAACATTTTTATGGATTAAATGTAAATAGACTATCGACTGTAAACCTAACGACTCGTTAAATATCTTCGACGTCTTCTCATACCTTCTATTAAGGATTGTAGTTTGACCTTTATCAGAGCAGATGTATGAATATATCATGACAAGCCTATCGTCGAAATATTTCTTTTTACTTGTTACGTGTGTGTGTGAAATTAAGAGTAAAATAATTTTACTGATCTATAAAACGAATATGGCACATACATAAGTTATATTGCATGGTACAATATAAGACAATAAGGCTCTTACACTTGACAAAGTAAAGATTGTTAAGTCTATCAAAGCCAGAAAAATGTTTTAGGTTATTATGAAATGTCTTAAGTGCTACGTTACATTAATTCATTTGTAGCAATTGGAAATGTCTGTATAAATCGGTAAGTGTCTTGATTCACAAAGGGCTTATGTTTTATTAGCATTTAGATAACACAACATGTATAACTGTGCCAAGTAATTAATTGTCAACAGAAATATTTCAGGATCCATAGGATTTGATATGCAAGTAAACATTACATGACATGCTATTCCCCGTAGTAACATATAACACAAATAGACGTGTTCAAAAACGTTTCGGTATATGTCATCAGAGATATCCATCAATGGCGGGTTATCAAAGTTAAAGAAAACTGCGAACTGCGAACTTGGCTTAATAATTAATTAAAATTTTCATAGCTTTAAGTTGCTTTATTCATTTAAAGATGGCAGGTCAAACAGCAGGCAGGTGGTTGTAAGACGGATTTGTTCAACCGACGACGGATGCGTTGGTGATGTGAGATATATATGTTTTGTGGATATTGTTTGTTTAAGTGTATATTTTCTCCTGAATAATAAATATTCCTATTGAGCCATATTTCATACTGTACGTAGTATATGTTTCTTCATCGTCTTAGCGAAGACTCCACAGCACCTCCAAGCACATTAACATGAAGCTATTATAACAATCCATCGCAATCCCCTTATGTGATCACAGTCTTTCATTCATTCAGACAATATATTCCACTAAGTTCTTGTTTAAATAACGTAGTACAAACTTGTCTATATAACACTCTTCAGTATTCCAGTGACTGTACTTGGTGCTCGCCGGAAAAAAGCGATTTACTTTGATATTTTTTTTGAATATATTTTAATAAGTATAAAAAATATTATTAGATTTTTAAATCTGAAAAACCTTGGTTTATATTGTTAAGGTAAGTGAAAATATGAAGCATCACTTTCTTAAGTGGCCAGAAGCATGTAACGGAGTTATAAATTTCCAACTAGCCAAGTTTCGTTATTATATTTTGTTGCCCGCCGTTGTTTTTGTGTAGACAGTAGCTTGAAGTGTAGTTAGCCAGTAGCAGCGGTACTTGGTAGCACCTAAGCACTACTACGAGGATTCAAATGAAACCTGTCGAATTCGACCAAGTCGGCGGTAGGTAGGCAGGGCGTGACTAAGAAACATTATACATACATACATAATTATAGACACACATACTTACATACATATACACATTAGAAACAACTTTTTCTTGCACAGTCAAGTAAAAAGAAGTAAAACAGAACCTACTGCATCTGCAATGCATCTTGAAATACGGATTTTCTTTGAGCAGACACAGTATATTTTTGTGGGAAAAAATCTGCAATAATAATTATTTTCCAGCCACGTATTACGCAAGCATGCTTATTTCAAAAATATTTACATGTTGGTTATGTTTAGTTTTCATACTGATACATATCTTTGCGATCACGATTCCTAATATACACATAAGTAAAATCCAGGACAATAAAATAATGTCCTCAACACGGAGGTTGATGTAAATAACCTCAACCGTAATTAGTTTGTTGATAGAGGCTGCAAATTAAATAAGTTTGCCACTGATAGACTTTGATCTCGAGGGATCTTGTCTCGCACTTTGTTGGGCGATGTTTTATTAGAAAAATGTAGCCAATAACAGTTATCTACGAAGTTTCTACTTCAATTTATTAAACCGCAATATGAAGAAGTTAAATTGCTTATTACCTTTTAAATAATCACCGCACGACCCGATCCGTTCCGTTTAAGAGTAGAATTTGATGCATAAAAAATATAAACTAACTTCATCATCTTTTCAACCTTTTCAAGAAATGTGTTTGGGATCTGTGCAATGTGTACATTGTTTGCGCCAACCTTCTCGGGTTCATCGTGGCCATCTGTTCTTGGCCAGTACTATATGAGACCTGATACCGCCGTGCACCTTTTGATAATATCTTGCGCTTTTGCCCTAAGATCATTGTCAAATCTGTGCCATTTTATGAATTATAATTTACATAAGGTATGTATGTATAAGTCAAAAAAGAAACTAGTGAGCCCCTGGACATGTAGTCCACACAAGCGATTAGCGAGCTAGCTGTGTTACTTACTTGCCGTACCTAAACACATGGTAAGAGACTTTTTGCCAACGCTTTTTAGGTTTTTTCGTGGGAACAGCTTTATTAAATCTCGCTCGTCGGTGTGACGCCTAAGCGTGGCCACTTGACCATCACAGCTACTGCAGCCTCAGTGATAACAAACGGGACTCATTTACCTCCTAACGACTGAGTCGGGAAGTACCTGTACTTCCCGAAGCAGCAGTGTCCGAAATCAACCCGCATGAATCGCAAGAAAGGGTCCTATGTTGCAACCACTCCCCATTCGAAGATGACCCTTCCTTGGAAACGTAGTCAAGTTTGAGAAGTGAAACAGGAGGAAAAAATACAGGAAGAATTGTAGAATGAGACTCAGACTTCAAGAGCTTGCAGAAGCCAAAGTCTGGCTTAACCTGTAATTCCTGTAACTAAAGATACAACTAGGACACAATCACGCTTCAGCCTGCTATGCTAACGATTTAATATTATAAATGCGAAAGTGAATTTCGCAGCAAAACCTCAAAGTAAAAATATAAAAGACGCTTTACAATAGCATATGAAACCTAATGAATTAGTATAAAATGGTAGAAAAAAAGAATTCTAACTTCTGTTTGCTATTACTCTCGCTCTAAGTGGCGCTCATCTCACTAAGCGCAATGTTTGTATTCAATTGGACGCGAGTGTTCGTAAATACTGCGGCCATCGCGATATCGAGCAAAGAATGCACTTTTAATTTAAACACCTGTAATAAAAATTGTTTTTGCATCTACATATTTTTTATATGTAACATCATCGCATTTTATATGACTTAACTGCTACTTGTTATAATTATTTGAAACAATGTACTATAAATTATTTAGATATGGCTAATAGCGTTACGGAAAAAAGTCCAAAGGAAGAACTTTTGAAATAATGGTGTTACTAGGTCCATATCACAAATATATACACAATAATGCAATTATAAGTAGTACATTGTTGGTAGGTAATTAATTGCTTTTAATTCTTAATCTTGAGCCGTGTGTACGAGTATGTGTCTTATATGTATATTTGTGTATATGTTTCTCTAAAGCTTCTGATCCTATTTGGATTGTATTTTGATGTCTAAACGTACAGTATATTTTATTGAAGGTCTCTCAGTATGTTAATATATTAAGAACTAATAAAGGTTTCGGAGATAAGACTTTGGAACTTGTTGGGGAGGAGCGCTGCATAGGGGCTACAGGCGTAACTGCTACGGGAGACCTGGACATTGGCGTGGAAGTGCATGTTGGGCGGAGAGCTTGAGGGTCTGACTGACGACCATGGCCGGAGCGCATGGGCTGAGAGACTGGGCGGAATGTTTGGTAAGCGAGCTGACGCGGGCGAGTGGGCTGAGCGGGGGCAGCTTGTTGGGAATGAGAGGGCTGAGCAGGCGCTGGTGCTGACCTTTCGTTCTCCACACAGCGAGCGTGCTCCTCCAAAAACGAGACCAAATCATTAAGGGTAGGGAGCTCCTGACAGGAGCCGTATCTTCGTACGGAGCTCGCCTTTCAACTTGCGAATGAGAATGGAAACGAATACGTAATTACTGTCGTTCATTGGTAGGTCCAGGTTTTTGAGGTTTGATAGGGCTGATACTAGAGGGGTGAGAAAGGATCGTCAGATCTCAGAGCGGGCATGTATGGTGGGCAAACCCAATATGATATCCACAAACCTATCGATGAGTACCCTCCGATTTTCAAAGCGCTTAGACAATATGTCTAAGGCTATGGGGTAATTCTTGTCCGTTATCTTTAGGTGTGAAATCATACTAAGCGCCTCACCTGAAAGGGAAGACAACAAGTAGTGTAGTTTGACCGCATCTGTGAGCGTCGCCATGTCGTCAGTCAGACTTTTGAAAATGGTAATGAAGGACGGCCAATCCTCCACTAGCGAGCTGAATTTGGGCAACTCAATCTTTGGTATGAACGTTGCTGGTACACAAGACTTGGATGGGGGTTGGGCCGACGAACGAGCTGAGGATTGGGCTGATGTAGAAGGCATAGCCTGAAGCTTATAGTGGATGACCAAGATACGTGTATAGCCTTCGGTGGCCTTGGAGTGATTCTCCGTATAATATTCTTCCTGCTCACTGGTGAGGTCCGCCGAATCGAGGATCTCATGGAAGACATCGTCTAGCTTATGCTTATAATCATCCAGTTTGGCGAAACGACCATGAAACTCATCGGGTGTGAACTTGGGTTTTGGGCTGATCAGGTCTTCTGCGATCTGAAGTAAGGCAGTTATCGCCTTAAAGGCCTCTCGGAAGATGGCAGCCTGTGATTTGGTAGGCATAATTAAGGGAAGTGCTGATTGAAGTTAAAGAGAGAAAATAAAAAAATAAAAACTTATTGTATGTGATTAAAAATAAATATCAACCTGTATGTCGACACACCCTCTATGAGTATTAAGAAATTAATTGAAAGAAGAAAAAAAAATAACCATAAATTTATAATAAAATTTAAACCAAACAACAAGTTGGTATGTGCGCCTTTATTCTTTACCACCGTTATTAGATGTTATGAAAATTATTTGTTAAATAAGAAGAAATTGATATTACAACTTATGACTGTTTATAAGATGTGAACATATGATGCAATTACCCAAGTGGTTTTAACTCCTTATAATTATGTGAACCCGTTGAGGGATTTTCTTTGAATTTTATTTAAAAATAAAATATATTGTTAAAGTCAACAAAACAATACCTGTATGCATTTGATGAGCTGAAAAAAAAAATAGGCTGAATTGAAGGGGAAAAAAAATACAAGGCAGCAGTGTTGAGCGGACGCGAATAAAGAGATTCTATAATTTTGTGTTTTATGAATCAAATTATATATAAAGAAATGGGAAGATTGCTGATATATTCAACAAACAAAGTTATTAGATATTGGGCTGAATTGGGCAAGTTTTTCAAAATTATTAAAACTATTATTAGTTATGGGGTAGGTGGTACAATTTATTGTAAATGATTAAAATTTAACTGTAAGGATATGAAATGAGCTGATATTAATGCTTACTATTAGCAAATGAATTAATATTAAGCATAGTATTAATATTAACCAATGATATGGGTTTTTATTGTTACAATAGGGATTTATTAAGAGTTAAGAATGTATTAAATGTATGTAGGTAAGTATAAAATTATTATAAAAATATGAAATTTGTGCAGAAATATGGACAATAGATACCTTTTGAGCTGAGGGGTGGTATATTGCATGTATTTAACAACACCAGAGAAAGATATATTGAGCGATATAATGATGAATGAATGATGATAAAGATATAATCAGATATATTGAGCGGAATGAGTAGTTTGTGGAATAGGGTAAATGAAAATAAATGGTTTATTATAATATGGGCAGATATTTGCAAGTATTATTTAAGGGCTGGGAGCTGAGAGCTGAACAGTGGACTGTAAAACGTATTATGACCGGACCAAAGGCCTGCTCAAGATGGACCAAAATGTAGTATGACCGGCTAGAATGGATCAAAATCCGGCTCGAAGGACCAAAATGTAGTATATGCGCCTTGGTGCGACGCATACATACAGCGGTGAGGTAAGCTGAGGTAAGGGGAAGTGGTGAAAATGTACTCACGGGTTGGTGATGGTTAGGAGCTGGTGGAAGGCGCCAGGGGTTCTCGGCACTCGTGGCACTTCTTGTTTTATCACGACACGGGAAGCAATGAGCTGATTCGGGGTTTCTTGATCACACTCGCGTTTCTTGAGCAGAATATATTTAAACTTTATAGCGCGCGCGCCGGTACACGTTATTTCGAATTGTTCAAGTCTCCTACGCAAACGTCACTTGTTTGACACTTTGACGTTTACGTTTCGTTTTTGCAGACGTCTCGCTAGTGGCGAGAACAGAACTCTACAATAAGACACATCTAATGTACAGCAATAGGTGTGATCGTCTGTACTGTTTTTACCATTCCATAACATCAAATCTCTTCTGTACAGTTTAAAAGGGTAAATAGATGTATTGAGCATATCCTTATATGGTTTGTTTTTAGTAAAAATATTTCCATTTAATCTCTCTCATAAACTTCAAAGACAGGCGGCGCAATTACAACTATCAAATTGTAGGTGTCCTTGGGCGACGATTGTCACTTACCATCGGATGACCGGTCATCTCGTTTGCCCCTTTAGGCTATAACAGAACATACATATCTTAATAAATAGTAACGTCAGCTGGGCTAGGCTGACTTAACACCCTTCCTTCTTATTTATTTAGGATAATAATGGTTAATACACTCCAGTATTGTTGGTGCCTTTAGTTAAAATACACTCTTTAAAAATTCTCAAAAATATATTGTGACTACAGTTAGTTATATATTTTTATTTTACCAATCATTCAAAGTTTTTACGTTTTACGTTTTATGATAGCAAACTGTGATGT
Source organism: Tyria jacobaeae (assembly GCA_947561695.1). Taxonomy (NCBI): domain Eukaryota; kingdom Metazoa; phylum Arthropoda; class Insecta; order Lepidoptera; family Erebidae; genus Tyria; species Tyria jacobaeae. The sequence goes on along the minus strand of OX387208.1, from coordinate 6,486,736 downwards.
CACCCGTTTTTAATAAGTGTATTTTTTTACCAACCATACATTGGACCTTCAGCTTTCGAATAATAATAGTGATACATTTATTAAAATAATTGACTTTTTTAAAAGTAGACAAACGCTTTCAGTGCGTCGTACAAAAACCTTCAAAACGTACAATTTGAAAACGTATTTGGAAATTTCCTAGAGTACCATGATGAAGTCCTGATTTCGTTACAATAGAGCCACGGCAGGAGTATACTCCTTCAAATAAAAAAACAATTTTGTAAATCGGCCATGGTGACTGCATTCAGATTACACCGACGTTCTTGCACTCCCTCTAATTATACGTGGTCGGAGTCAGTGCGACGCTTTTCGCGAATGCGTGCAATTTGGACCCGCTATCTCCATTCAATTCTATACACAGCGTACGTCTCCCAAAAGCAAGAGATCGATCGATTCACGGATGCGCTTAACTGCCTTCGCATCAGGTAGGCTTGAATCCCTCACACATTTGTTTTACGCACCACCTCAGTGTTGTGTATACGGTCTGACCACTGAATGTTTAAATTTTTTCTTAAAGATCCGTGGAGAATAACCGGTCAGCGATAAACGGTCCACGTTCTGTAGCAGTAAGGATATTACTAGTCTTTTTGACACTGATCTTCAGACCGTACTTACGGCAAGAGTCGTGACAACTGGACATAAGTTGTTGCAGGCCGTCTAAGGATTCAGTCATAAAGCACAAGTCGTCTGCAGACATTGTCGGTACGGTACGGTACGGTACTAAGTTTGGCTAAATTGAAAATATTACATCCTTGTGACTGCACCTGTGAAGTACACCCTTGTGACTTCACCTGTGAAGTATAATGTGAATCCCACTGGCAACGGGAAAGAAACTGGATTGTACACCATCGACAGCGACACAGCAATGCATGTAGTAATGCAGAAGTCTCAGAAGTCACTATCCAGAGGTACCCTAAACTCCTCCATCGGGCTTAGCTTGGCCGCCGACTTGGTTTCCAGGGCGTGACCGCTGCAATGCAGCTTTGAGGTGCCACTGGTCGAGAGTTAGCGGGTTGTTGGCGAGTTAAGCAATGCTGTGCCTCCTTTTCTGATCGGCTACGGCACGACGTCGACATCTCACGACACCACCCTTCAACAATATAACACCTATTACGCATGGCGACACGGCTACTTCCCAAGTAAATGCATTAGTGCCAACAAATATATGTATATTGTCGTGTTCAGTCAATAATTCCGACCACGCGTTCGATTTATGAACCAGCGCGGGTAAAATAATGATGTTCTGAAAAATGTAATACATTTTGCTTTATTTTGTAGAATGTACTTAAGAAAAAGTTGATGGAATACTTTTGGTGTATGCTGGTTACTGGTTTATTAATCATTTCTTTTAGAAAGTTAGAAGAACTTCAAAATTAAGGATTAGCTATGTGTAGTTCTAGGCAGTTACACTTTCGATTGAACAAATCGCATCGCTTTGACCATGCCTTTGGTTAGTTGGACATCTATCATACTGATACAAATATCACGATCAAGTAACAAACAATTATATATATTTCTGTATTTATTCATATGTATAGGTATGTTTCCATATGTGTATTTATATTTGTTTTATTGTCGCTCAAACATTTTCATCTATAATACGAATCCACCTACAGCTTATTTCTCCACCGTTGAAGTTTGTCTGGAACACATCATTCTTAGTGATAAGACCTCCCATTGTACATACGTGCCGCCTCGTATCAACTGATTTAATGATGTGTCTTTTTAATATGTAAAGTAAAAGTCTTTAATAGTGTAGTGTAAAAATAAAAAAATTTCTATCTATCTACATATACATCTATCTTTATATACCTACTCATTATTGTATCAATTATTCTCTTAATTTTATGAAGATGAAAAAAGTGTAAAACTATTTTTATACGTAATATAATGCTTTTGTATATATTATACTACCACACCTGTTGACATCCCCGCAACACCCCATGTGGGTGGAATTTCGTAAAATCCGTTCTTAGATGACCTCTACAAGGCGAAAGGCATATTCCTACTAAATTTCGAGTCTCTACGCCTTATGGTTCCAGAGATATCGTGATGAGTCAATATATCTATGGAAATCTCTTATATATATATATAGATTTTATAGTAAGGCGCACCTTGCTGCTCCTGGCTTGTTTATAAATAGTTCACATTTATCAAAAATGGGTTAAAATAATAATGCCACAAACGTTAATGTGATTAAATATAGAGAATATTCGTTAGTCATTAATTAATGAACATAACGCTGAGAGCGGCCAGTGTTATGAAGTGACGTTGCTCTTTGATTTGAAAAAGGAACGTGGTTTACGAGGGCCTTATCCCCCTCCATTTTGAGAGGCGAGCGTGAGATATGTCGTACCAAATGATATGAAATGGTCACATTCAAAATCTCTATTCAAAAACCTAAATATAATAGTACTATTTCAATGGAATCTTCTTCAGAAATGTGTATCGTAATAAAATGATAATGTCCGCTTTGTCCACTGTCGGAAGTTGTCAGAGCGATATGTTACACCATATCTTGCAACCCCTGGCTGTGCTTTAGACAGAGATTGATAAAAATTAGAATATTCAAAAACTTTAAATGGGTACTATGTTTTGGGTTATTCTTTTTGTAAGTTGTGTTCGAAATTTACAATTTTAATTGATGCCCAAATTTAACTTTATTATTTTTGTGAAATCATAGTGTTGTGTATGTGTATTGTAAATGGTATTTATTAATTTTTTCATAATGTGCCCAAAATAGGGTATTGGGAAGTTCTTTTACCTTTCTTTAAAACATTCCTTTACAAATTCTTTAAAATTAGCTACGTTAACTCTTAAAAGCGAGAAGTACATTTTTAAGTCAGAATTTCTCTTTATAAAACATTTTTAGGTATACTGTTTCTGTAGTAAGTAGGTGCGGTTTTCAAATTTGCAAGATCCTAGGTTTTCTAGTTACTAAAGCAGTTAGCTTTAGTAATTACGAAATTTACTGAATGGTTAAGAGATTTTTATAGACGGGGACGGGGACGTTACGGGGCGTTAGACCTCCCCTACTGGAAGGGGGGCTAGCTTCCACGAAAAATACCATGTTCAATAGGCAGATAAATATCTACTATACTTACTTAGTCTAGGATTTCCGAGGTACCCTCGCGTAACGTCGACAAAATGTATTAATATATTGAACAATCAACAAAAAGCAAACTGCATGAAATAAAAATCGAAATAAGTACCAAAATGTATTCAAATCATCTCAATCACATTTCCCTTGAGTCTAATTTATTTTCAATTTTCCCAAAGTAAAGAAATTCCAAAACGTTCATCTTCAACCGTATCATAGCCGCCTTCACAATATTATTAACTCCGTGTAGAAATAAACTCAACGACCGCAGTCTGACAGTAAGCTCCAATATCGCTTAAATTTATCGACCTGTTGATTCGGGATCACACCGCCTTCTGTAAGATTTCCACACAATCTAAATATGTTGACTCATTACAGCCTGTTGCGTTTTACATATTACAACTGTCAGTGTTTTTCTGTTTTTATAATTAATTTCATGAGTTTTAAAACCAAATTTTACTTATATTAGCTATATTTATAAATTACACATATAAGCAAGCAGTTAGTTACCCACTAAATATTTAATACTAGTAATCGGTTGCTTAAGATACTACTGAGAGAGTAAGGAGTCGAGGTATTACTTCAAGAGAGCGAACAAGTACGTGTAGGGTGTTTGGCGAAACCAGTTTCGAGGCCAAATTTGAGTGTTATCGCAATTCCTTTTCAATAATGTCTGTTGCGGGGTATTCTATGATGAGTATGTGAAATAAAAATCATATATACATGTTCATTATTTTCCACTTAGACTTAGATTCAGACTCACGTGTGAACAAACCAGTGTGTTTCTAAAGTCACGCTTACTTCAACAAAGATACAACTTTTCATCCTCAATGGAAGCAGAAGCCTGTGGTAGTAAATGGACTATATATATATAAATAGAGTCTATAATATACACTATATAATTAATATAATATTTAATATTAAGAAAATAATATGTCTTGTAAGTAAATCATAATACGCCACACGTCAACGAACTTGATTTTACTATTCTCCTTTACCTTGATGTCCCATGTTTGTTATATCAACATTGAATGACATAACACACAAAAGATATAGCGATTTCCGACATAACTGCCAGTCTTAACATTCTTATGGCAAGTTTCAACCTAGTAACACGAATACACCATTAACCTTACACTCGAAATGTGTTATTATATTAACGACGAAAAATGACACTTTTATGTCAAAAGATGGAATGAGGTCCGTACTTAAATATTACATTACGAAGAAAATTCGTTGATTTTGAGTAGATTTTAACAAAGTTACATTTTTTTTTTAACGGTGCAGTAATTTGACTCTGTCTTGACTTGTTAAATACATACGGTCACGGATGAATCTCTGAAGGGGTAGCCTAGGTAAATGTCACACACGTTTTATTATATCGTCCCCCTTTTTTAAAAGGGGGAAAGCATATTGCTGTTAACAGGAGGCTTTAGAAATGTAAAATGAGAAGATTGGAAATATATTGAAATGGAAAGGTAAGAACAAATGAAGGCAATGGAAAGAAAAGGATTTAGCTTGTAGTTTGAGGGTCGCATACTTGTACCTCAAACTGGCTGTTTACTGAAAGTTTTCCATCTTTTTGAATTGTTAGATTTTAGAAAAAATATTTTTTGGATTTTGTTTTAATGAAATCATTTTCCTTTACCGTGGACGTAAACAAATAGTTTTGTTTGCTTTGAGTTTTTTTTCCACATTAAGAGTTAAAGGTATCGTAGAGTTTTGGGGAAAAACAATTTAATACATTTTTTATCACACATCGTTATTAAACTACGTGAAGTATAAAAAATACACTTCTATTAACTTTCCAGAATAAAAATCACATTACAGGTTGATAATTAAATTCAAGTTTTGCTATGTGTATATACACTCATATACATTCCCTCACGTCAATATTACATTGCCATAATACATATTGCAAACTATGATATAAACCCAATACCTAACAAAATTAAAGGCAAGCCCATTGTCATCAAAAGGGCTCTTCCTGTACCATACCTGTACGCAACGTATAATATGACAAGATACGACTATTGTATACAGTTGTACATACTCAGTTCTTTTGATGATTCGCTCCTAAGTCCAGTTTAAATTTGTGACTCAAGCGATGAAACCACACATTCTGATTATATTAACATCTAAATTTCAAGATTAATCGTTAGGTTATTTATAAATGAGTATCTGAAAACTGTCTCCATTGAATTAATTATTGATATTTAAAATGTCTCTTATCAAAGAACAGCAATATCATGAGAAACTATATAATTGTATGTGAAAGACATTTAAAATCAAATTACATTCCACTCGTTACAAACATGGCGATTCTTTAAAGTGTCGGGTGAACATAAAAAATGTTTGTATCTTAAGTATAGAGACTATTAATACACCTAACATATAACTGACGACTTTCGAGACTGACAAATAATTGATTTATCCTCTTTTAATTATTTATCGTTTTTTATTAAAAATGTATTAAAACACATTGTGAACCAAATGAAATGAATCTCATTTTATTTGGTTCACAATTTGTCCAATTGCTTAATGAAGCCTTGCCTTGTCTAAAATTTCTACTTAAAATGGGGCTCCTATTACACCACAACAGTTGAGACTAAAATAATGGTGCAATTATATTTAAGTGCTCAATAATAGCGTTCCTTTAAGAGTGTTGTAAATTGTTTTCTAATACAATTTACAACCATCGTAGTAATTACTCATTAATACTATTTGAAATACCCATGAAGTATTTTACTTTTGGTTTATGCGTACCATTGATTTTATAAGAGTATATAAGTTATATAGTCATATTATATTTTATCTTCAAAAATAATAATAAATGTGCATCAAAATGCTATTTTATAATATAAATTTATATATCTTTAACGACAATGTCATATAGTTATACTTAACGAATATCAAAGTTAGGAAAGTCACACTTACAACAAATCATGAAAAATCGATTAGTTGTAAATGTAATGCAAGATTTCGTGAAAAGGTTTTTTTTCTGAACAAGTATCATGTGTTTTTTAAAGTCTATTAAGACATCTTTATAACCATTCTGAAAATAAACTTGAAGAGACAACTGTTATTTCATGCAACTTAAAACGGACACTTAAACAGGAGAAAAAATATTTTAAGTAAGAATGAACTGTAACCAAAAGAAAGTAACTTTAAAGAAGAACATAACTGATTTCAATGTGCCTTTCACTACAATTTCTAATAAGCGTCATTCGTACGTTTGAACTTTACACCTTAGAGATGGAATGTATCTTCGAATTAAAATGTTCGAACCTTGAGTACTATGTTTTTAATTGTAAAAATAATGTTAAAAAATCGATTTATAGATGGCGGAGATATCACGTAACATTCATACATAATAAAAGTCGTTTGAATTGAGAATCTGATCCTTTTTGAAATCGTTTTAAATATCTTATTAAAGCATTTGATAAACATAAAATAATATAATTATTTACTACTTTTTAAAGGTAACTGCATAAATTCATGAACAAGCTCTAATTGATTTGTACTTGCAACAAACTGAATCTCAAAATCCTTTATACATAATAAGTTTAACGAATCAATATATTAACCTATCCTTCTCTTTATTCCAGGATGCTGGGTGGCGTGGGAGGGCGGCATGCGTCCGTGCGCCGGCGCGGCAGTTCGCCGGGAGTGCGCCGGCTTGCTGCGAACGCCGGCGTTGGCGTCGGCGATGGCTCGCCGCCGGCTTCCCCGCGGCCCATGCGCCGGCGCCGCGCTGCACTCGCCGCCTCCGACCACAAGACATGCGCCCTTATACACACAAGGCTCAAGCTCGGCGATATCATGTTAGTATTATTAAATGTTTCCTACTCGGCGTGCTCTTCTATTTAATAAAAATAAAAGTAAATTTAGGTTTAGACTAGATTTGGATGAATTATTTTTTTAATCTAATTATAATTTTCTCTTAATTTAAGGTATAATATAATACTAAAATTCAAATATAAATGTACAAAATATATGCATGTACAACATTGAGAAAATTTCTTAATTATTGTCTAAAAATAAAATCCATGAAAGCCCTCCTGCGCCCGGCGCGTCTTCTGCGGGTAGGGAGAGCTGTTACACGCTCTCTCTCCCTTTCCGCCGCCTCCTTTAAGGACATCACCTCCTCACAGTAGGAAGCGACAGAATTCCATGCACTCCTGCTCCGAACCATGGACAAGACCAAGACGTACCCATGAGGCTGGCGGCGTTTCCAAAATTCAAAACATACAACTTCAGTTACAGATTTCTAGATAAACATGTTAAGGTGAAGAATTATACAAATAATTTCCTCTTATACATATTTCCGTTGCATAATTACTACACAGCATTCAATAAAACAACAGTTAGAACCTTAGAGAACCTTACTAGACGTGCTATGTACACGTTTACTTACTTATTCAGTTCTTAATATACTCGATTGCATACCACGTATATACGTTTATTTGAATAAAAGTTCATTTCCCATTTAGCCTAGCCCATTTAACCCAGAAGAATCGTTCTTATTTCTTTCTTTTTAACTCGTAAATGTTGTAGGGTATACAACATTTGTAAAGTTTTCTTAGGAACCAAACTTCTCACCTGAAAAAAAGTGACATTCATATTCAGAAACACGACTATAATACATCTATTGGATATACTTTTGGTTACCAATGGCACTAGCTTTCTCGCAATGGGTTGTAAGAACATTTACACTAATGAGAATTAAGTAGTCATAGAAAAATTATTCTTTAGAGATAGATAGATACAGACGTACTAAACAAATGCTCTTCTCTTAAAGCATATGAAGTACTTAATAGAGAAAGTCCTAAGTATTTAAATTCAGTACACATAAGGTTTCACAAAAGTAGTTTGTTTATTTAATACAGGCTTAATGATTACAATTTTTAAAGTCTTATAAAAGCGCCCTCTGTAAAATTTTATTGGAAGCTTTATTATCCCTAAAGCGTGTGCAGCGCCATCCTTATCATATGGAATACAACTTTTGTCGTCGACTACTTGTAATAAGCTTATAGTGCCTAGCGCCAATATTGTTTTACAGAAAGCGCCGGAACTAAAGTTAATTCCGTCGCTGCTGCCATCTAGTTTACTCTCTTTATAGAAAATGTTTAGCAACGTTTCGTATTTCAGTTGCTTGTAGAGAGCGTGTCATGCAGGCTTTTCTTTTGTTTTAACATTGATGTGGGTTCGTCTGCATGTCCAAAGAAAAGTTATCTACAATTTCTTGCCGCTAGATGTCTCTACATGTCCCGCAAAGCGCTTGTTAAAGTGAAACAATCTGGCATTATTATATTTCGTACTTAAGTTACGTGTCACTTGGATATTTCAATTTCTTGTTAAAATTGTTTGTTGGGTAGATAATAACCACACCGTATAAGTTTAATTCTTAAAAGCTAAGTATTGTTAAAATACAGAGAACGAACCAGTTTTAAAAAAGATAAAGCCATATTTTGTTTGACATTCATTTTAATTTCTATTTCCATTTGATGTTTAAAATAGGAGACATTCGAATTCAATTCACCCTATAATTGGAGGTTCGGCAAGTCAACCGTTCACTACGTTTACCTAGTGTAAATGGAGCAGGCTTCGCTTCCTGCCTCCACGTGGCGAGATGCCATTATTGATTTCCGGCGCGGAAACGAGACAGCGCTATACCACAATTTGTTGCACTATTTTCCGTTTCGTTCTTTCGCCAATATATGACCTATTTTTATGCCGCTTTCCCTATATTAATACAGCCTAAGTAATTAGGTGAAAAGTTCGGCTGGCGCGATGTAATCTAAACAGTGGCTTCGATATAATGATATGTTGCTTTAGTAAATCTTTTGACGACGTGATGTGTTGGGGCAATGATACTGATTCATGAAATTGACTTTGAAATGTAAAATCAGGTTTTTAGGTTGGTAGGGTAGTATTTTAAGAAACATTACTAAAAACTAACAACTGTTAGTTTTTCCTTTAGTTTTTTAATGTGGGAATTAATTTAGCATCAGAACGTCTTAGCACGACAGTTAATTGAGTCTAGAATACCTAATAATTATATAATAATAAAAATAATAATAATTGTATGTATTACCTCAAATAAAGAGAATAATAATAATAATCTACGTACATATATTAATTGTTTTATATGTATTTTGATATTAGTCATGGCAATCAGTTACATTTTTTAATTATATTAAACTTCATTTGTTATTAATAGCTTCTTAACAATAAAGCAAATATTAAAATCTGTGATTCTGTATTATCTAAAGACGCCTGGGTTAATTAAAGGGGATTTGATGCTACAATAAATGATTTTGTACATAAATATTTTTAGAGTACAGTAAAAACTGCAGGCGTCATCAGTTTCTCGGGTCATTTTATCTATTCATTACACTGTAGGAAACACATGCTCCTTTGATATATCGGCTCCTTTAAACCTTTAAGAAAAAATCGTACTCTCACCTCAAATACCACTATCCACTCATGGGGGCCACCCATCTCTTCCCTTGGATGTTGTAAATGGCAAGTAAAGGATCGGACAGTTATATATCAGACAGTATATATACTTAAACACAGTAATAACTTAAACTTAAATTGCCCTGATGATGGCGGATAAATGTTTGTGTTTGACACACGATTAATTCTCGTTAATAAACTAGACTAATTAAAAAACAAGTTCTCCTTAAAAAAATGTTGCTCACATTTTTTTTTACCATCACCTATTATTATGAAGTGTAACCAACCAAGGGCTTATCGCAACCACGGCCGGTTCGACGCACCTGCAGCACTCGGCTTAGAGACATAAATATGCGGGATTAGTGCCGCGGTAATTGGGCAGTTTCTCCAAATATAGATAAGAACATATGTACATGTTTTTCGTCTTTTGCTTTAGTATTGTAATTATTTTAGTACACTATATGAATATTGTAATTTTATTCATTTTATTGGCATATCACATTTCTATTCTGGCATTCTTCAATTCATCCTCGACAATCAACTTTCCTTAAGTCGTCGGTCCGTCGTGCCACAGGGTGCCCTACACTATGTTTGCCCAATCGCGCTCTCCACTCTAAGAAGAAAGAAAGACACACCGAGCACCGCCCGCTCCATCGTATGCTGAGCGAATTTAAACTTGTGTACCAAGCCAACGGTGAGTGTCATTACGGGTACAACGCATTTGAATATCCTGGGTTTTAAGGATTGTAAAATCAATGATTCGAAGATATGACATAGCTTTTCTATTCTCTATCGTGGTAGAGCCACTCTTAGGCACGAATAGGCCGGCTCGACCGGTGCCCCGTCCCCACAGAAGACCGGTTATGAAGCAACACTTGCGTTGCATTTCCCCGAAATTAGTGAGGTTGCCGGAGGCCCTACTTTCCCTCTCCTCATCCCGCCATCTCTCATCAAAAAAAAAAAAAAAGAAACCCGTTCTGACGTATTGCCTCATCTTTTATTTTTTGTTTTTACAGAACTTAATTATCACTACAAGTTTTCTAAAAAGGTTACTGAACACAAACTTTGACTGCCGTCAAACGTTGTCAAATTACTACGATTTTTTTCACTTAATTATTAAAAATATAGGTATAAAACATACCATTTTAAACATTTGACTAATTATTATAAATAACTTCTTGAACGGATTATAAATTCATAAATTTCTTTATAGGTTCATAAAGCCAATCGGTTAATTTGGTTAAACGCAGAACCTATTGCATTGTGACTAATTTAAATATTCTGTAGAACAAACGCTATGGCGTAGACTATCTACACTTCTAAAGAAGTGCTCCTAGGGTTATCGGGGTCATTGTATTATTAGTTTAGTTTACTCATTTGTAATCCTTTGCGTTTGATACTAGAAAATATTGAATACGAGTAGGAATATTCTACACTATAACTTTAATTTCCTTACATTTTCCACGGTATTGCGTAATGAAGACTACCATGTTGTGTTCCCATTAACGTGGAAGACCCATGCTTAGCGAAGGCCGGCTTGATCGGAACCGAAACACCACGGCCTCACCAAAAACCGGTTGTCAAGCAATGCCAGCGATGTTTTCCATATAGTAAGTAAATTTATCGGAGACTCCAACAAACCTCTCCTCCTTTCCCTCTGCTTTGTATACTTGAGCGGCAGTAGTGACTTTCCAGTTGAACTGTCTGCTCATTTGCTCCATTTTAAAAATGAAATGCAAATTTTTAAAAGAAATGCAATATTGTAGTAAAAACTAGTGTATACAAGTGTGTACAAATCAAGAGCACAAATTAGTTGCAGTTTGTTACCGAGTGCCAGTAAAAATGTTCTGAGCGTACATCCCTTTTTGAACGTTATTTTATGTTTTATATGAATTTTATTCCTTTGTTCACAAACCAATACCTATGGTGTGTATATATACTCGTAAAAGTGTTAAGTTTTGTTCTTTTAGCACCTCCACAGTTATTTAAAATGTTGAAACGTAAAAATATATTTATTATACATAAATTACACGTATCTTAAATATTTCTTGTACCTGACATTTATGGATAATCATTATTTGTAAAATATTTTTAATATAAAAATAAGTGTACAGTAGAACAATTGAAAGTCACAAAGATCATAGAAAACCGGTAGTCAAACAATACTGGCATTGTATTACCGAGTGAGTCAGGATACCGGAGCTGCGCATTCCCAAACTCCCTGTCTTCTTTTTCCCCTCCCTTCATCCCCCTCCCCCACCCTCATCACCCTCAAAGACAGACAGGATTGTCTCTTACCATTAGATAACCAGGTACCGTGGGGGTTTATAACCGCCTTCAATGCGCCTTTGCAATTAGTTTGCACAATACTTTCAATCGGAAAAACATTCAATTAAAAACTTATTCGCAATTTTAATAATATATGGCCTGGCCATGTATCATTATGGCCATCGTCAAATTATCAAAATCGGTTCACCCATCCGAAAGTTCTGAGGTAACAAACTCCTAATTTTTTGAAGAAGGTTAAAAAGACGAGCATTGACCTCATGCTCATACTTGAAATATATAAGCGTTAATTACTATATTGTTTTATTATTGTTATCACTGTGTTACTTCCAACTCACCTGACAGAAAGTGATGTGGAAGACGAAGTAGTACACGCCTATCCAAGAGAAACATATTTACTCTACTCTTAAAGTTTCTTTAATATTTATAATTTACAGTTAGAGGCTACAAAGTGCTACGTCGTAGCAAACCAAAAGTTTACTACGGTGTAATCGTAGAATTTCTTAGTGTTTAAGCAAGCTTGATTGGCCTTTAACAAGCTACCAAAATATACCAACGTTCCATTAGCCTGAAGCTGCTGTTTATTTAATTTATTTCACTCCGTTGTCAGGTAAAATAAAACTGTTACTGAAGTAATTAGAGTAACAAAAAATTCTAGTAATACATTTGCTTTGCTTTTTATTATAAAAAAAAACTATCTAGCACTTTACAGTTTGATCTTCTACAACTATATGTAAAACTACCATATTTAAATGTACTATATGTAAATTCACTTCGTTCGTACTAAGCACATGTGAGGCTATCAATTAATTGGTGGAAAGTGAACTAGCATTCCTACAGTAAGGTCTCAAACGTCTCACTCTGTTCAAATGTGCGGTGTCGTTGGAAATGGCTTTCATTTACCGAGAAATGTATAAAATTCGATAGAAGTGGGTTCTAAAAGATCAATTAGTGTAAATATTTATGTTGTTTTACATAATAACAATTTATTGTAATTGGCTATTAAGTTTTATATCTATATGTTATATATAGAGCGAGAGTCATGCTTAGGCACGTATAGGCTCTGTTGTTAGGGAGTATCCAGTGGGGGGAGTGAGGAAGGGGAAAGAAGAGTGTGAGAGTTGGACCTCAGGTACCCTAACTAACTCGGCAATACAATACAAATATTGTTTGTCGACCAGTTTTACACTGCTCGAGCTTATACCATTCGTGCCTGAACGTGGCTTTCCAAGTTAACTAAATTATTGTTCTCTTATTTTAACTGCACATGATTTCGATTTCGAAGACAAATCGGTCGTCGTTTTTAGTCGGTATCCGAAGTAAACGGGAATGTGTCCGACGCGAATTTGAATTTGAATTTGAATTCACTGAACTAAAAATAATTGCAAGCGCATTCGTTATTTGTTTATACTATCTGAACAATACTTGTAGACATTTGATATTGATCTGTTGCCTAAACCGTAACACAAAAGATTGATGATATCAAGAGGCTTTACGTAGTAATGTATAAACAGTTGATATGAATTTTTTAAACATTTATTTTTAACGAAGAAGAGTAATTTATAATTTAAATTATTAGTACTTCAACAGCTTAATATTTAAGTACGACGCTTAACATTCCGTAATTATTACTACTTAAAACCACATGATTGGAATACTGATAAAATTTCACCCTAGAACTCTTACAATTCATCATAATCATAACAAATGCATATTTAGATAGATGCATAATATTTAGGTTATGACCCAATAACATGTTTGAACTACATAGAAAATCAACAAAACACACTCGAAAGAATCATACGATAACGCCCTATAGTAGCAGTGGAGCCTAGAACTGATTGCATACTAGGAAACTTATGTTGTACAATATCACTGCAGCTTTACATGTTTCGCAACACACAGTTGATAGAATGAATACAAAAGCTATATAATCTATCTCATCTTCTATCCTCGGTCTCTTTAATTTTAAGTGTCTAAACCTCTGTCTCTAAAGGGTGCTGACGGTGAAGTGGTATGTCGGATTCGAACCGACTAAAACCACACGGTGTTCCGTCATAAGTGGGTCTATTGCAAAGGACCTGGGTATACCCAAGATGGAATGCTTTCAGGAGCCGCTGCAGACCTTGGCCGCCTCTTTTCCAAGGTGGCCACACCATGGATTATGTTGGGCCTAGCCCCCCTAGGAGCCGAATCCGGTAACAACTTTGGTAGGACATCAGGATCCCTCCTAGCGCTGTGCCCGCAAACAGCGGGCACCACCTTAGCGTAACTCTAATTTCGGCGGCATCCATGCACACGTGAACGTCGCCTCCTCCCGGGCCCATTCCGCCGCCTCCTTCTGCGAGATGACATCCTCTCAGAAAGATGCGACCGCGGTAAAACATCTATTACTGCCGGCCATGGAGCGTATGACGGCCAGCAGTGACAGATCCTCTCCAATGACTACAGTGAGGGCCCGACGCTGCGTCACCCAGGCTGGGCAATCCACAAGCGTGTGCTGAGCCGAGTCCTCACTGCAGTTGCAGTGGTGGCAGGCAGGACTCAGTTCCCTCTGGCGCTTGTGAGCCCACGCTGTGCACTCGCGACAGTCTATCCTCAGTCTGTCTTCTATCTGTCACTGCACCTTTCATACAGGCACGCCGGTATCAATGTAGGTACATAATTGTACGATATTACATGAACACAAAACATTGTTATTGGGAGGTGTGGTTTTCTTTATTTAATTCTGATATTTAGTCTTTCTAATATTGTTGGCAGGTTGATATCTTCACTGAATCGATAGACACAATAAGCTAAATCAGTTGTACAATATATAGAAACATATGTTTCAAATAACACACTTACATCTGTACGAAACAACTTACGGCATTAACCCAGCGTTACAAACAAATTGCATGTATGTATCTTCCATACAATAATCAAGCAACAAATGTTTGCAAATATGTACGAGGCCTAAGGAGCGTGTAGTGCGCGGTGCACCGGGCATCGACCTCGGTCACTAGGTCGGTCGACGCCGCAGGACGGCCACACTGCAGCCCGGTTATACCTACACTTGAACTTTGCGATTGACGGGGATTTTTTTCTTCCACTTCAGGATACGATATAGTACAATGTATAGTTATTTCTATTTGTTTATCTGAACTGTAAAGAGATAGTTTGATACTGGACTTGTTTTTTTTTATTTTTACTTTATTGAATTATACATTGGTTTGAAATGATAGTGCATGACATGAGAAAGTATCATTCTCGTGTAATGCTGTTGCACCCGGGTACGGAATGAGAACATTTGGCGCCGGTAACTTGGCGCCAGCCACCGTCAATTGGGTGAATGGTACTGTTGGCGACAGATAATTTTGTGACTGACTTTTTTGTTTTTTAAAGTTCGCTGCCATTCAGTTCGTATTAAGAACAGTTTTTAATCTTAACAATATGTTAATACTTTAATTTACTACGAAACTCTTAAGAGAAATTGTATGTAAATATTTTTAATAAATTATATTATGTACCAATAATTTCACCATTGATTTAAATAGGCTTAATCAACCAGTCTATTCAGAGGATTTCGGAGGAGATTCAGCCTATTCATACATGCATATAGAACGGATATCTAATCTATGTCGTGTGTATGTTAGAGAAGTAAAAGAAAAAAACAGACTAGATTTTTTCGATTATTCTATGGTTCTTTTTAATTATCATTACAAGCCTGATCATTAATTCATTTGTTTAATATATTATATATATATATACATGTCGTGTGTATCTATGACGGTGCTTTACAAGTCATACGGTTGTGTAAACTGTAGCTTAACTCTGAGTGTTGTACAATAATCTTTTAGAGTCCACCCATGACTAAGGTCGGTGCAATGCGATCAAAAAGTCAGGCTAACAAAAATGCACTAGGAAGGTACTGACGTAATCGGCACTAAATTGGGTCTTAATCGCGATAGTATGATAATATTGTAAGCTTATTAATACGTTATTAATACTATCACGAATTATTCCCGATTTACACATATAATATGTCATACGGAAATGCTTCAATTGATGAAATTGACTACGTATGTATATGAATACTACATTTGTTTCTAACAAGGTTGTAATTATTATAAACAATTTGCGTAATGGAGTAAATACACATGAAAATCGCGTGACATAGGACTGTTTCATTTCCCGCGGGCAAAGAAGAGTTGTTTATAGTAATGGATTGCTATCGATGAGGTCAAAAGTTCTTTAGAACCTTGTTGTTTTATTAAAAAATCAAGGGCTATTTAATTGGTAAGGTTACGTTTTGTTTGTACGTTTACGTTTAATATCGAACACAGTACTTATGACCACTATAGTTTCTGATGGTGAGTAAGATTATTACTTGAAGATTATTTGAAAAGTGGTAAATTTTTATATTTATTTATATAAACAGTTTTACTTACGTGTGTATTTCGGGGATGCCCGGCCTTCTGTCAAGACCGAAACTAGTCGGGCATCCCCGAAATACACGCGTGATTAAAACCGTATATTCAAATAAATATGAATCTAATTCACGAAAGCTTTTATTCTAATGGTAATTTTTTGTGTTTACAACGAATAGTAACTACTTTTCATAAAGTTTTATTTTTATACAATATTTATAAAAATATATATATATTACTAGCTTAATATTACAGTGTTGCATAAACCATTACTGGTTGTATATCTATATAAAAGAAATAATGATTTACTAAGAGTTCAATTTACTAAGAGTTCATGAAATTGTCTAAATTATATTAAACGCAGTCTACTACTGCACGTATGTAAGCTATCGGTCGGTTAACAACTGTGTCATTATTAAATCATATTCGTTACAGTCGGTACAAACTAATATAACATTCAAATTTGCGTTGTTAGTGGCTTTTGACCGAAACGAGTGTCTCGGTGGAATATTCTGCTATCTATTAAAGTACTTACATTTTACTCACGACTAAATTTTGGACATACCAGACTATTTTTCAGACCCAACGCGAACCTTTCAAGGAGTGAAGCAACCGCCCGCGTCAGTGTTAGAGCCTGCACTCATATCATTTCTAATACATTTCAGAAAGTATTTTACTTAAAACATTCGATCGTCATTTGATAATTCTTTACTTTTGCTGTGTAAAGTTACTTGAAAGTAATGTATTAATTCAAAAAAAGTAAATTTAATATAATTTATATACCGTATTTCTAAACTAAAACTAAAAGGCGGGCTATAGAATAAGATAGAAAGGCAGGATAGAATAGATAGGAAAAATTGCTTATACAGATGGAATGGGAATTATAGGCAATAGCTTGAGAAAGTTAGGTACACATATAACTCGAACTTGCTGGTGCCGGGAGGTATGAGCCTTCTTAGTAATAAATAACATGAACCCGTTTAAAAGACACGTTCCGTAAAAAAAACAATAGATTACAAGTGTGTGACTTTTAAATATACATAAACGAAACATTAACCTGTACAGTTTATTAAGTCTTTCTAATTGAGCCAGTCCAATATGGTAAGTAGTAAGTACTCACTTCTCTGGACTATGAACTAGGTTATTAAAAAGCAAACTTTCCGCTTACAAACATATGTATACGTACCAGATATACATTGAAATATTTTGAAGACAACGTACCTACGATACAAAAAAGCGGTTAAGTCTGAGTCTATTTTAAAACGAGGTACCAACCTATTTAGTAAATATTTGGCTTTTTTATATTATTTGTACAAATGATTACGCCTTTATCTGCTAAGAGATAAGCAGAGGTATATTAACCAACGTTTTGATGTTTAGCATTTGCCGTCAATAGGGCACTGTATGACTGTATACATACGGTGTGAAAGATAACAGCCCGATCCCTTAATCGCCTTTTACGAAACCACCGGAATTTTATAACAGCCACACGACACATATTATTTGTGTAAATTACTAATAGAAGTAGTACCCTATTAGCATAGCTCGCAAGTAACGGGATAAAAATATCATAACTGATTTATTCTTTTTCTTATTCAGACTGACCTAAACTTTTTTTTATGCTAAAGGGATAGACGAACAGACACGTCATCTGATGGTAAGCTACAACCTCCGTCCATGGACACCTGCAACTCAAGAGTCGTAAGTGCGCTGCCCACCTTTGAGGTTCATGAGGGATAGAGGGATGCAAGGAGGGGAAGAAGAGAGGGGGTGAGGAGAGGAGGATTGAGGGGAGAGGAAAGAGGAGAGGGGAGTTGGGCCTCTGGAAACCTCACTCATTTTGGGGAAATGCAACGCAAGCGTTACTTCACAACCGGTTTTCTGTGAGGCCGTGGTATCGCACCGGTCGAGCGAGCCCATTCCTGCCTAAGCATGGCTCTACCACTGTCGACTTATAACTTAAAGGTTTATAAAACAGAAAACTAGCAACCGTCAGTCTATTGAAGTGAAAAGAACAAAGCAATGTTTATTAAATGCTTATTACCTCTTTTACCTAATAGAAATTTTATTCTACTATATTGTATTAGTTACTTTGTAAATAATTACTTTGCTGCTTTCACCACGTGTGTAAGGTCATCACCCGATCTTCCGCTTTATATCCACCGGACAAGGTTACCTCATTCAAGTTTAACTTTATGCTGAAACACAGTTTAACAGTCTCAAACTTACATTGGTATAAACATTTCAGCGAGGCAAACGTTGATATAGCTGCATTATGGAGTGACAGTAGACGTGTTGCCAACTTCTGAAATTTTACTTCAATGATATTTGTTTTTAGCCTTTTTTGCTTTTTTTTTTGAAACACAATTAATCAAGAAAATTGATTGTGTGTTGTTTTGCCTACTGTCTATGCAAGTTGGTAAGCAAAGATGTATTTTAACGTAATCAATCATGTTTTGACAAACAATCGGGAACTTGTAACAACCTGTTTTGCAGAGCAAGTGCACCGGGGCACCGCAAATAAACAAAGACATACAAGTTGTTCCGTGCTTTAAATAAAATCTTTAGGAAGTAGGGATAGCTCTTATCGTTTGTGTATGCTTTATCAGTGATCTATAATCATGAGTGACTGATAAAGGAGAGAAATCATTTTAGCAATTAGTTTTATAAAAAACGGTTGAAAAGTTAATGAATTGAAAACGAAATAAAATGTGAATCCAAAAATATCTGAATCTAATTTGATTGATGATGTTGATGATTTTGGCAATCTCCAAAAAATCCATAATATATATGTATCTAATTTGACAAAAAGTTTTTTTCAAATAAAGCTGTAATGCCTAGGCTCCAAAAGCATTTGAATGAAATATATGCTGATAAAAAGGACAAAAAAATATGTCATTTTCAAGAGGTTCGAAACAAGAAGATGATAGACTACGAGCTTCATATAATATTTCATTATATAAGAGGTAATAAAAACTGTTCTTCATCATAAAATGCCAACAGATATCATAAAAAGAGTGTCCTTTAAGTGATAATATAGTGCAAAGTAGAATAGGAGTATAATAATCATTCCCAATTTCCAAATTCAACTACGATACCAAATAACGTAGCACTATTTTTGGCTCACATCAGATTCATAAAAACCATTCAGAAAAAACTTGGAAATTAAACTATTTTATCAGTTGCTGGTATGGATGACTGCATGATAAAACACCAGTATCAAATGTCGCTATACATTGTGTTATTCATCGTCAGCACTTGGTTGCAAAATAATTTAATGAACGCCTGCATTCGTCGCTTTAGTACACTATTAGACCAGTAAACAATATAAAAAGCAATTCATTCAATGACAGTGTATTTCGGCAACTTTGTAGTAAAAATGATGAAGACTTAAATCACTTGCTCACTTGATCACTGCCCACAGAAGTACAATGACTCTCGAAAGGTGTTTGTCTGAATCGCTGTTTCAATACATATGACTCAGTACGGTCTTTGAAAACATACACGATGAACTGGGCGGAAACTTGACATCGCTTAATTGCCAGACTTTTTAAAACATAAATGAAGTTAATTTAAAATTGCATGGTGATGAGATGATTTTAATAAAACAAAGTAGAAAACTTTCAGAAAGAGGCGAATACAGCCCCTTTTCGACATTTAGATTCGACGTTTAAGATTTAGTTACTACCAACACCTGGACGCTTTTTATGATGATCATACAGAATGATCCCTGGATCTACACATGCTGTATGTAATATGAATTGAATAAATTTTCACAAATACAGATATAGCAGAATCATCAAATTCAGAAGATAAAATCATAGAACTCACAACTAATGAAGAATTAAAAGTAAAATTCAGAAATGAGTATATACTCTGGCTTCAAGAAATCAATATCAACTCTCCATCCTGTATATTAAACTAAATTAAAACCAGACGTTAACAAATTGTAAAAGCTCCACCTGACTAAACCATCGCATTGATATTTTTGTTTCTTATTGAATTTAGTTTTTTTTTTTACTAATTTTGCCTTTGTGCAGTGCCACAGTGTAAGGTGCTTCAGCTTTGTGGATTGTCCTACTTTTGTTGGTTATTATTTTGTTCTAACACTTTATATTGTCTTTGTTTGAATTAAATGTTTTATTATAACATGTTTTTGTATTTTTAATTAATGATTACGACCCTCAATAATTAATTTTTAATTTGTAATTATTAATATTATTAATATGTTATTGTCTATTGACAGGCATATATAATTAGTATAATTTACTATTATGTAAAAGAGGACGTTGGATGTTTTTCTTGTAAAAGTTTTGAGTTCGTGGTCTAAGGCATCATTTGTCTACAAGCTAATATCTTACGTAATATCTCTAGAATCAAATAGAAAAACAACTACAATATCTCTTAAATCTAATTCTCGAAATATAAAGTGATCAAAGTCCAGTTAAAGCTAACGTGATAACAATTGCATCGGTTACGAAACCTAGAAACCAGTCCAACAGTGGGCCTACATTACAAAGCGTTCATTGTAAAGTGCAATATTCGCTGGACATGGATTTCAAAAGCGCGGATGCGGTCCTCGGAAATATTTATACATTACCGGCACTATTTTTGTATAATGCACGCTTGCGGTGCAGTACTCCGTAAGATTGTTACTGGAAAATTACATTTCGTATATAGAACGTTATTCTCAATTTGAAACAAAACATATGAAGCATTGCCAAACTGTGAATATAATTTCAGAAAGCCATGTCATAAAATTTAATACTTAGTCATGTCATTTCTTGTTGTTACCTAACTACTGATGAAGAGTAGTAAATAAAAACTTGAAGAGAAGTATTGAATTTCGAGAAATCACTGAATAAAATAAATAACTGAACACTGACTAAAATAAATAGTTATTTAGATTTATGTCAAAGTGTAAATAAAAAGTTTTTTTTAAAGATATATTTGAAGAAAAAGTTATATAAGAACCAATTGATACCCACATAAGTAGTGTGTAAACGTTGATTATCGTTCTAAAAATACACAAAAAATAATTTATAAGTACATTAAAATATAATTGAGTAAAAATAAAATTGAACATTGCCTTTGAGTGTAGATGATGATGTGTAACCCAATTGGACGAAACGACGAAACGAACAATTGGACACGAAAACATCTTTACCGATTGTTAAGAGGCCTATTACGAGAAACGACAGTCATTTTATACGTAACACTCAGCTATTAAAAGCCTTCCTAACTGGATGCAAACAAAGAACTTGATCACTAATACAGTTAAATGATTTGTGTTATTTACAGATTTCATTGTTCTACATTATATTACAGATTTTATTGTACTAAGTGGCATACAGTTGCACTTATAGCTACGAGGTCCTTTATTGAGGAATTAAGCGATCTATTGAGCTGTCACATGAATTTGGAGAAAAACACGAAAATTCTGCCATATAAAAATAATAGTAGAATAAGAGAAATAGATTATTGACAAGATAATATTGTTTTTTTATTCACTTTTATATCATTATTATATTTTTTATTTATTTATTTATCAACAACTTTCGGGTATTATATACATGAATACATCAAATGTTACATGTTTTTTATTGTTGATATTTACCACGTATTCAATTTTTGTAGGCTTAAAGCCATTAAAACCTCAATAGGTTTTAAACTTTCAATAAAAAATCTTTCATCTTCCATGTAATGTAAACGGCGAGGCTTTTTAATCGTGCAAGCGGGCCTGCATCCAACAGCACGGGCGTTTTGTGACCCGTTCTACTTTACGTGAGTTTAGGACGACACTCCAGTGGTCAAGTACCTCTGGGGTACGTGATTTAGTTTCCGAGTGTAAATTTAAAGTTTGTTCCTGACAGTTAGTCTTTGAATGTAGAATGTATTCAATCGATCAAATGAAATGCTGTTAAAATGCTGGTAGGGTTTGCCCATACTGTTTTTGTTGTTTTAATTGGTTTAGTCGGATTTGTATAGCAAGTTTGCCCCCAAATGTTAACCTATATCGAAACATACACGTTATCAAATATTCGATATTAATAATATTAACCATACGTACCTCCTATCATTCAATAGAAAATAATTATTTATTTATGGATCGACTTTTTATATTAAAAATGATTCTAAAAATATAAATGAATGATCTTTATTTTGTAAATAGGTTATAACAACACTTTTACACGTCAATATATATTTTTTTCTGTTAGTTTATGCTAGATGAGGCCTGTTTCCTAGGTGACTACCCTGAGAAGAAACACCGAAACAAACTCAGAGTTCAAAGTCTCTAAAAAACTAGATACCCTATAAAATAAACAAAACCTTGCGTTAGAGTTACTTCTCTAGCTTAATTCGTTTTTAAATTATATTATAATGTTTTTAATGTATTTAGGCCAGATGTTATTAAAATAATAAGCTAACGGGAAGCCATACCCTCATTTGAGATTCAAGGGCTGCCGCTCTCATGTTTGTTTTTTAATGGGTAAATCAAGCAAAGACGTTTATAAAAAGCAAAGTTTGGGTGACTTCCAAAGCTCAATTTAGTGTCTTCCTCTATGTTTTATCGCTTTTAGGTTTCCGTACCCAAAGAGTAAAACGGGACCCTACTACTGAGACTCCGCTGTCACCAGGCTGTATCTCAATAACCGTGATAGTTAGACAGTTACATTTTATCAGATGATATATTTCTGTTGCAGCTACAACAATAAATACTAAAAAACAGAATGAAGTAATTAATAAAGGGGCTTCCATACAACAAACGTGGTTTTAGTGCCGCTTTTTTAGATAATGGTACGGAACCCTTCGTGCGCGACTCTGACTCGCTGAACTTACTGGGCCGGTTATTATTTAGATTCTGTTTTGATATTTGATCACTTCAATATCAGTATCAACTTCTAGTGCTATTAGAACTCAATACAGTTACAATAAATAATTACCAATCAAAACCTGAGAATCGAGTGTTTAAATCCTCAGTCACTAAAACTAAAAGTGTCGTGAGTAACGGCTCTAAGACGAGACATCTGACTCGCAGGAACTAACTAAGTTCTATAGTTGCATTTGAAAGTTTATAATTTTGAATACGTGTCTACAATGCACGCGCCATATATTTTAAGGCTGTCTGCAAATAACTGGGTCGGGCAAACTTATTTCAGAGTTTTGCCAGCCCGTGAAAGAGACTGGGCTCTAAATAAGCGAATGCGTCTAGAAGAGCTGCTTAGAGTTTAAATATTTAAAGATAGTCTTAACTAATATAATACTATAAATGCCAATCATGTAGAAATACACGTTGTGAGGTACAAAAAAGTAATGTAAAGTAATGTACAAAAAAGTGCCTGTAGTATTTCATACCGTACAACAGCTCTCGAATATGTGCTACATATACACATCTACAAGGTATTGTCGGCTATTAAGAAAAATCAACCATCACACCTTTTATGGCTTCACAGTAATAGTTGTAAGTTGCCAGCAAGTGACTGCATCAAGTATTGTCTCATTCTACTTTTACAGCATTATGTTAAAGAAAAAAAGTATGCATACATACATACACTCACGCATGTATTTCCGAAAGGGTAAACAAAGGTGTTATTAACGGCCACATTTTGCGTAATAGTGGACAAACCTATCGCCGCACTTTTGGGAATCAGGTTGGAAAATTCGGTAGAGGTAGGATTGAATGGAAAGAAAAGGAGATTTCTTATACAGATACAGAGAACAAGTGAGGTTCGCATATCTATAACTCGAATTGGTTGGTGCCGGGAAGTCAGAGGCTTCTAACGTAAAAGGTTTATATATTCTTTATATATCGAAAGTTACATCTTTGTTGTGCAGATCAATGAAATAAAATAAAATTTAATTTGCAGAAATAAACTATATAAATTTGTCCACTGGGTACACCCACGAACATAATGTAATTAAAAATGAAACGTAATTGTAGACAATGCAGGGATAAACGGCGATTTTATTTTTTTTTACTGATTTTTTTTTATTGTATCACGTTTTGTAATTAAATTGCATTCCTCAACTCGGCAGGAAGTTAATTTTCAATTAACTACAAAAAATTCACTGCGACAAATAGAGGTAGTGAGTTAGTGAACCGTGGTTAGAAAAATACAAATGATATTTTCTGCTTCTCTTTCAGTTTTTAGTTGCTGACTTCGTTAATTAGGTCATGGACGCGATTGACCTTGCTATCTATCTATCATTTATAAAAGACTCGTTAAACACAACTATGTTTGTAGATAGTCAAACTTGTCTATCGAGGAGTATGCATATCTATATATTAATTCGTGAAAAGAATTTTAGTAACACATCCTTTTAAAGAAAAGATAAGAGAGTGAATAAAGGGTTGTTACGAAAACACGAACATGTAATTTAGTGCAATTTTAATTTATGTATAATATATATGTAGCCAACTACACATGGTTACATGTGTCTGTTAATTATATACTCGTATGTCTGTGCCAGTGTTTAAATACTTTACTGTAAAGTATAACTTGGACAATCACACAATGCGTGACTTTCCAGTAATTTCTTACTAGAAATTATAACTATAATACATATTGAGGGAAACAGAAAGACGAGGCTGGGAATTGGACTTCCGGTACCCTCACTCGCTCGGCAATACAATGCAAGTATTGTGTGCCTACCGGTTGGCTTATCATTTACCTATGAGGCCGTGGTATTACTCCGAACGTGCCAGCAATTTGTGTTTGTTGTTTTTTATAATGTAGGGGGACAAACGAACCGACGGGTCACCTTATAGTTAGTGACAACCGCCGTCCATGGACACCTGCAACTCGAAAGTCGTGTGTGCGTTCCGGTCTCTGAAGGTGAAGAGGGCTGGTTGTTGAGGAGATGGGAAAGAGAGAGGGAGGATGAGGGGAAAGGAAACGTAAACGGGGAAGTATGGCCTCCGGAACTTGCTTGACAACCAGTTTTCTGTGAGTCCGTGTTATCGCACCGGTCCAGCCGGACCGTTCGTGTGTAAGCATGGCTCTACCACTGTTCTTGTAAGAATTCCTTACAATTGGTTCTTACGATAACGATACCGATAAAATGAATACGGGTGAAAGTATCTTGCCGTCTTTGTTTTTTTTTTTTTTTTATATATACTATAGGGGGACAGACGAACAGACGGGTCACCTGATGGTACGTGACACCGCCGTCCATGGACACTTGCAACTCAAGAGTCGCAAGTGCGCTGCCCGCCTTTGAGGGTGATGAGGGATGGGGGATGCAGGGAGCGGAAAGAAGAGAGGAGGGTGAGGAGATGGAAAAAAGAAGAAAGGAGATGAGGGGAGAGAAAAGGGGGAGGGGGAATTGGGCCTCCGGAAACCTCACTGAATTCGAGGAAATGCAACGCAAGCGTTACTTCACAACCGGTTTTCTGTGAGGCCGTGGTATCGCACCGGTCGAGCCGGCCCATTCGTGCCTAAGCATGGCTCTACCACTGAAGTTGTGATGTGATTATTACCTAGAGTTAAAAATACTGAATATAAAAACTTTTCTAGGAACGGTATGGTTATTAAAATACAACTGTCAACATCTTTTCGAAACTATAAAGTTTGAAATATGACTGCCATTAAGCCTCAGCTGCATTAACTAAGATCATAATAACGTGAATACAGACATATAAGTAATCAGCTATGCAAGAGATCTCTGCTGCAAATACCATTCAGTTTGAACTATATTTACATAAAATAACTTTTTAATAACTAAGCTAAGTATTTATCAAAGAAAGTGTCCGATTGACAGCAATAGGCTTGCCCACTATTATGTTAGTGTTACCAAACTTTTATTGACCACCACTCTTTGACTCCACCTATTGCTTTCCATCAGGCAAAGTGGAGTCACTATGGTAGGCTAATATAAAAAAAAAAAAAAAAAAAATGTGTACGTGAGCGAATGCATGTTTATGTTATCGAAAAAATCGCGTTAGTCTAAAGGCATCCTCATCGGCAACAACGAAAGTATTTCCTTTCCTTGTTGCCGATGAGGTGGTAGAATGATTACAAGTTGAAAGAATATGTTTGGGTGGAACACTTGGGCGAGCGGCATCGTAAAATTTTGACGACGCTTTGATGTAAGGGGATTCCACACACTAACACTTCATCTTCATACATTTCCCACAAGTTATAAATAATGATCAGCTCAATATTTTATGTAAGACTTGTAATCGGAAATACAGAACATAATGAAATCAGAAACAATGTTTAATACTTAATTTTGAGGGAAATAACACGGACAGTGAGTAGTTATGTTACGTGTACCTGTATGTTTATCACGTTTATTTACACGTGACATTTTCGTCTCCATGTGAGACAGTATTGTCAAGTTTCATAAGGTGCAAAATCAAAGTATACAATCGATAGGTAAGTAGTATGTGTTATGGTGCGTGGGCGGTGTGCGGTGTGGTGCCGGTGCACGCGGCTGCAGGCCGGAGGCCGAAGGCTCGGCGGCGCGGTGCGGCCTGTCAACGCGGTGCGGGCGTGCGCGCGCATCGGCAGCGGCGGCAGGCGCGGGCGGTGCGCGGGTCAGTGGCGTGCAGCGCGCGCCGCGGACGCCCGCACCGCAGTGTCGAGCAGGAGCCCGCCATGCCCGGCCCGCGCCTATCTCGCGCCGCCTGACAGCATGGCCTACCCGACCGCCACCATCACACGCAGCCACGCTCTGACGACGGTACGCATCACCATGTGAACGTATTTTGACAGACGTGATCGTAACTCGCATCGCGCCATCGACGCCTCCCGAAGCCAACTCCACATTATTCCCGATAAGTGACAGTGTTACCGGAGTCTGGCTAGCCAGTGAGGGTCGGTCAGCGCAAAGGTTTCGTCTTGATTCGATCGTCCGCAGACCGAAAGGAGTAGGCGCGAGTGGTGGCCGCGCTCCCCGCTAGATGGCGCCGGGAGTCGCTCCTGCGGCGAGCACTCTCCGCCCGCGCCCCGCTGTCGTCGTCGCCGCCTTTTGTTTCGCGCCGTTCGTGTACATAAAATAATAATTGGTAGGCCGGTGGTGAGCACCGCCGCTCGGCGCCAGGCCGTCGCTGACGTCAGTGGAGCCCGGGCTCGCGCCTTTGCCGAAAACCCGGCTTCCCCGACCTTCCGCCACCGCCGTCTACGACTCGCTCGACACACGACACTGACATGTCAGGTTCTACACTAACCCTCCGCCCCTCTTACGTGCCAAACCCGTTGCAAAACGATACGTTAACGTTCAATCGACTGAATTTTGAAGACGTTTACAAATACTCTTTTTTTTTTTAAAAATAATTGAATCGTACAAGGTCCGCGTCGGGTACGAGCGATTTTATAGTCATGACGCACCGAAAATGTGTAGGTTTCATTCATGTAACTTATAGAGGTTGGAAATTGATTTGGACCTAGCAACAATTGTGGCGGCGTCGATTGCGACCATCTTCTTGAATCTTTAGCTTAATGTTCGGTGGATTTATTAAGAAAATGGCGAGAATAAAAGCAGTATATAGTCGTGGATTCATTTAGTTAAAGGAGTGCGGTGGGTGCTGAGCGACGCGCCGCGCCCATGCCCTTAAGTCTGGTGAGTGGTAGATTGTAAGGCTTCTTGCCGTGCCATTTTTACGAAGAATATCGCGTAAATGTTGTAACCACCTATAAGCCAAGAACTTAGATTCCTCCAAACTGAAGTTGACATTATGGTATTTGTATTTACATAATGAACGGCGTTAATTTTGCTGTTTAATTTGATAGGTATTTACATTGAGCTACTTTTTTTTTTGTATTTAATATTTTTACTAAAGCTTAGAATATCTATTATACAGAATTTAGTTGTAGAAGACATTGACATAATACTATTGCTAATAATGTATACAAAAAGTTTCTTTATTGGAACACTGTTGAAGGTTAACTCAGCTACAATAGAATGATAATATATATATATATTTATGTATGTTAACGTATGAACGTTGTAAACATTGTTAGGTTAACATTTTTTTTAATTAATATGAACCTCTTTCCCTTTACATATATTCAAAGAGGTTTATATTAATGAGAACTAAAATTCGATAGTACATAGTCAATACTCAGAAAAAGATGGCGTTGAAACTGAATAAGAAATGGTTTGAACAAGTTCAAGGCGAATAAAATGTTACCATTCGTTTTTCAAAATTATTTCTCTTTTAATAGAATAGGACACACAGTTTTGATAAAGTATATAAAATATTCTAATAGTATATGATCCTATTAGATCCTACTAGATACTGTTATAAAAAACTCAATGTTCAGTGATAATTGTATGTTTTGAGGCACAATTTTCACCAGCACCTTTTTTTTATGTGAAATATACTCATGAGTAGTTTCAAATCAACATGGAACGGTAGTTTGAATAACGACTCAATATTTTTTTTTAAATTATTACACTTTTTTAACTGTAAAAAAAACAAAGGTTAGATTTACCCTGCAGCCCAGATAGAAGATAGAATTGAAAAAAAAAAAAAGCTTAAGTTAAATAAATGTTTTTCTAGAAATATATTTAGGTATCCTAAATATAAACATTGTTTGCCACAAAAAGTCGACAAACTCTAGAGTTACGAACTTGAAAGGCAAATAATTCTGTATGATCATATTTCGATTTATAATTTTAATCATATATTAGGGACCTTAAACTGACAAACGGTACATAATATGCTTTGAAACTCCCAAAGAAATGATTAAATCCTAAAACACATATACGACACATGTTTTACTCTCAAGAAGCTAAAATGTGTTAGACAATGACATCAACGAAGAACAAGAACGAAGTTATGTAATAGATTTTGGGGAACGTACTTGTGACTACATAGGTAAGGAGCTTTTTCTAGTTTACTGACACCAAGCTCGAGTAGACTTGCTTCGACCCCACGTTGGATCCATGTTACCTGACCTCCGTTCGCTTTTTTGGGTTTATTTAAATGTAAGTTGTTTGATACGTATCTCGGTTCCGAGAGTTTTGTTAATTTTAACTTGCTTTTAACTCATTTATAAAAAAATCTAAACTACCGAACGAAATTTGTAAAGGTTAAAATTAGGCGTTACGTAAAATTCTGGGTTCAAAGTTGTTATGAAGTTTTATTAAGTCTATGCTATGCTTCTCTGGCCTATGAAAAATCTTTACGTACTAACTAGAAACTCTACCGCATATTATTCTACCGCACGATATTATGTAGATAATATTTTTTTTATCTTTCGTGTTCTGTGATATATGCCTATCATAGAACGTCTATTATATAATATCTAATTTTTTTTATGAAAATTACTGAGATTACTTTAAAGTATCTTACATTCCGACTATTATTTAACTTGAGCAAAGCACGTAGTCTTACCTTACTTCCAACGTCGACACACAAGGATCGTTTCAATATTATGTAGGTATTATGATATTTTAAAGTCGCTATCATAACAAAATAGTTAGAGGGCTCGGACTTCCAGGCACTTGTCAGTTCGAGTTATAGGTACTTATGCGACCCTGACTTGCTTCAGCTATTGCTTATACTCCCCATCCACCTGTGTATGCAATATCCTCTTCTTTCCCTTTCTATCCTACCTGTTCTGTCAATATACCCCAAATTATCCCATATTATTAACCAAGTAAAATTATATGAACGTTTATGTACTCCGTGAATTCAGAGACAGTAAGAAATTAAAAAGGCATAAAATTTTTTTTGGTCCTGAATGATTTCTTTCATTCCTTCTTTGACAGGTCATAGAAACCAAAACCACCACACAATTTAACCTAGTCATATCTAGAAACTAAACCAGTTTAACATGAGCTATAATTTTACGTCAATTAATCACTATGAATCCTTACAATGCAAGGTCTATTTAGACGCAAAATCCAAACCAAGATTTAAATCAGATTTTAATTTACATTGGAAATAGGACAAGATGCAGCTTTTAGAAATTGGGTCAGCCAAATACTACACTGAGTGCTGACTTTGTCTAAGGTACGCTCATTATGAATCCGTTAGTAATGTTCACTGTTTCACCGTTAAAACGGATCGCTTCCTGCACCAAACTGCTGTTTATGCAAATAACATTGGACTTTTTTGATGATTCGCTTAGAGTTGGTCTAAGTAAATCCCCACATTTTGAGAATTATAATTCAATCCCACTTGCGTTATAGGGGGCAAAAGGACAATTAAGATATATTGAAAGGGAAAAGGAGCACTGAAGGCACAAAATGGATATTGTTTGTACGAATGGATTGGACAGTATAAGCAACAGCTCGAGCAGCTCAGTGTCGCATATCATGTATTCTGTATCTATATATCTCTAATCTAAGTAGTTAATATAGTCTAAAATCTTTGGTTTGGCTATATACCATATTGATAAATTATTTTTAAAGCATTTTCAAAATCTTCTCTTAATGTTTATCTTTATAATATTGTTATTGTTATTGCATGCCCAATTTTTTATACACAAAGCAATTAACTCAATAGCGAGGTCTTGCTTTTCCTTGTATTAGAATAAGTTTTTTCTGGTTTAGAAGGAAAAAAAAACAGTTTTTCATTTCTTTTTAACTTCAATGTATTTTTTTTGTAAAAGAACCGTTTGTTCTTAATTGAGACAGTCAATTTCTGCTGTCCTAATTGTTTCATATATCTTTGACTTTGTTGAGTCTGTTATTTACACAAAACTCAGTACACTACATTGTATGCAAAATAGTACGATATACGATATATATATGTAAACGATAATAGTATGATTTATTTATTGTTAGTCGAGACTTCATGGAAGCAGTGACGACCATATATCTTTACTTTGAGATCTTTGATAAACGATACAACTTATTCCTAGAAAGCCTTTCAGTTCTATTCAAGTGAAAGGGGACAAAATGTAAGACTGCCGAATACTATGAGTCATTGTATGGGGAACTTTAAAAAACGATATTTCATTCTTAGTTTATTTCATTCTTTTTCACGTAATAAACGACATAGTTTCGTTAGAGGTTGTATTTTTAATTTGCAATATAAATAGGTGTTTTGAACATAACAGGATAAAATATGTAACTCGATATAAATTCAAAATATCGAGGAATTTAGACTGGACTGTTGGTCAATCAAGACAATCCCGCAATAATACCTGTATCGTGAGGGGCTTTACTAACATTCAATCAACGGACACAAAGAACACCCAGACTCGGTACAACTAAAGTGGATCACACCAATTTTTGTCCTGTGTGGGAATCGAACTCACGACCTCTGGTTCAGCAGTCAGGGTCACTAACCACTAGACTAACAGGCCTTTCATTAATATTAAAGTAAACTTTAAGCTATTGCGTTAATGTAAACCAGGAAATTGCCAACCTCAAAACTGTGGTTTTACAACAATAAGACTACGAAGATACAAAATTTTCACTTATCATAAATATTTCTGACCTACTAGCTTCCGCCCGCGACTTCAACTGCCTGGTATGTCGAAGTAACCTATAAATAACCCTTTCCTAGGTTACTAAATATCACCTTGAAAAGGTAACGACAGACAGTGCTACTTTCATATCTATAATATTAGTATGTATTATGTCGATAAATAACATATTTTAAGTAATTTTGTTACATTTACTATATTCTTTTGTAAATGTAATAGTTTTTATTTAAACTGATTTATTCAGCTATTGGTCTGTGATATAATTTGTACTCTTTATTAATATTATATTGTCTAAATATATTAATTTATATACAATCGAAACTCCTGAACAGGTATATACATAAGTCGATACTCATATACTTCACATACATTCTCTATTTCATCTACCTAAATATAAATGGTGGCTGAAAATGCGGTCTTTTATAAAAGACAACTCTCGGACTAGTAGTTAGTCCTGTGTTGGGGGACTTTACCAACATACGAGCAGCTAACACTAAAAGTAAACAGAAACGAGTCAGGTATTTGTAGTTTAAACTGAATTTTTTCTAGCATATGTTTTAATTGCGGAATATCTCTTTGCTAGTCCTGATGTCTTATCCTAAATTGTCAGCTGTTAAGGGAACGTAATGAACCGTATTGACAACGTTCAACCACTTCTATGATAATTTATTATCGTACAAAAAGGATATGAGTATTATAGAGTTGAACAGACCTAATAGCATAGCTAAGCTAAGCTAGCTAAAATTTCGCATATATGTATGTTATCAGAATATGACACCCTACATCTAGAAAGAAGTATATAAATAAGTCGGAGAATAAGTATTTTTTACGGGTGCGATGACGCGGACAGAAGACAGTTCATATTTTAGTAAGGACTAGCTATTGGTCGCGCACCTTACAATTTTCCAGGACAAAAGTGGTATCTGTGCTATTCTAGACTAAAATATATTCTTTGCAAAATTTCATCGAGATCTGTTCATGTGTAACTAATTAAAAAATATCACCAGAGGATGCCCGCGACTTCTTAAAATTTGACGCGTACAATTTTTTAACCGTAGATTTTCCAGCATAAAAAATAGCCTATGCGCTATTTTAGTGTATAATATATTTCTGTGCCAAATTTCATCCAGAACCGTTTTGGCGTCATTTATTTATAAACATCTTTCCGAACTTTTGCGTTATAATAATAATAATAATAAGACTACAGTCTTCAAAAAACACAAATTCTCACGAAGCAAAAACAAATTGCAGACGTATTATAACTCACTAAGAGATGTTGACCCCAGGACATATTGGGTAACCGTGGCGATCACAGGATGTGACAAATCACAGTGAACCCCGCTACGTCGTGTCAATTTGCTGTCGGTATCTTTATCGTATTAACAATGACAATTGTTGTACTTAGCAATGTGTGTAACTAACGCGGGACGTGCTACGCGTGTCCTTCTATGTCCTTCTTCAACATAAATAGATATCTATTTAAGCCACTAGTAGGTATCAGGTTTGCGAAACCGAAAATGTAAACTTCATAATATTAGACTAGATAACGGATTTTACGATGCGCTTTTGTGTTGGAATATGATTTATCAAAGGGGGTTAATAAGGGGTCAATTAACAAGGGTTAATAATATAAGGCTACAGACAGTATTCGTGTATTAGATTCAGATTTACAGTATAAATAAAATGCGTAATTTGGGATTTAATCGCGATAATATTTTTTCTGCTTCTTTCTGAGCTCTTCACAACCGTTCACGTGTAGGCCTCCATTATTGGGTGCCATCTTTGACTGTCTGACCACTTTGTTAATATTTACAAGGTACAATACCTTTCTTTATCCGACGTTTAGATCAAATTGGAGCGACTATGGTCACGGGTGAACTGCCTACAGAAACGTTTTCATGACAATCGTAATTTCATAGAATACACCTTGATAACCTTATTGATTGATTGATTTATTCATTTAAAAACTAAATATTATTAGTAATCTAATATTCTTCCTAGTAAGTTAAATTATTGTATTTAGAATGAATTTATTGCGGTAGAGTGTAAAATAGCTATAGGAATAAGAACCTTCAAACACGCTGATGAAGCTAACAAACACATGCATAAATGAAGGTCTTTGATTGTGTTTGCTGAAGTCTTACAAGCTAAGCCTTCAGCTCCCACTCCACAAAACTATAAATAATTATCTCAAACTCTACCATACACCGAAACCGATATTGGACAATGATTTATGTTATGCCATCTAGCTACAATTCGTCGGTTCGAAAGCTTTAAAAATACTCTTTGTTAAGCAAGAGATAAGAACTAATGTTGCCAAACTAAATAGGTATTTTTTTATATTAAAGGGGTCAGACGAACAGACGGGTTATCTGATATTAAGTGACAATCGCCGTCCAAGGACACCTGCAACTCGAGAGTCTTAAGTGCGCTGCCCGCCTTTGAGGGTGATGAGTTATGAGGAGATGGGAAAAGAGTTGGGCCTCCAAAAACCTCACTAATATCGGGGAAATGCAACGCAAGTGTTGCTTCAAAACCGATTTGTGTGAGGCCGTAGTATCACACCGGCCGAGCCGGCCCATTTGTGTCTAAGCATGGCTCTACCACGTAATAATTAGTACGTAGGTGTTTCAGAAAGGGGTGTTAAATTTTAAGAACGTTATGATTCCCAAAAAATAATCGTTAATTTGGAATTTATTTATTTCATTTTTTTTAATTTTGATTTAGATACATATTTTCTGCTGAAGATAAAATTAAAAATTTAATTTAATTTTTGTATTACGTAACATACATATGGCGCTTTACGTTACTCACGGTGTCTACTATACGACCCTAAATTATGACCAGTGCTTTGTGTAATATTCTGTATATAATTTCAAGCTTATAACTTCATAATCAATGCAATATATTAATTCACACTAATTACGTTAATCCGTATATATATCTGTTTGAAACTGATGATTAATTTAGTGTCGCACATGAGTACGTGACGGACGCTTATTCAATGCGTGATGACTGATTGTATGTGCATCGTCAGCTAAGACATATCACGCTTCAGGTTATCACTGAAGTTTCGCTATGTCATACAGTCAGAAACTAAAAGTTCTGGAACTTGCATGGACTGACTAGTGTTAAAAACATTAATAAAGAGTACGATGGTAATCAACCACATAACATGGATCACCTCCCTAATCAGTAATACTAACTTAGCAAGATGCGAATATCAAGCCTAGCACTTTTTACTTCGGACTTCTGTGAATTTTTGGACAGCTTTCATACTATCAGAAACCAATTGTGACAATAGTTTAGGTTTAAATGATTTCCCTCAGTCATGTATAAATATATTCCATATGAGCAAATTGCATTTCATTTAATTCAACTTTAGTTTTAATTATCAAACACCGGTTTCACAGTAAATTACGAAACCAATACCTTTCAGCGCTTCCATAATAATATTTCAAAACAAAATTGAACCCCGTGAATGAACAGTGGTCAACCAAAAACCACCAATAAACCGTATTTAGAGAGCTTAAACAACTAAAAGACTAATGCTATTCCGGTTTTCTGTTTGGGAACTTTTTGTTTCATGGAGTAGGCACTCAATATATTCGCAGTCTTTAGACCAATTAACAACATATGAAGCTAAAATCCTCACTTGAACAAACGGTTTTACGATCGGAATAAATGTGTATATATATATATATATATATTTATATACAGTGTTTCAGAAAGGTGTGATCAAATTTAGGAAGATATAAAAAAAATCGTTCGGTAAATACTTTTTCTTGTTTGGTTACATATTTCAAAACAACAAACTATGACGTTTCTTCTCATTTAAAAAGAATAAGCATCACCTCTGTAAAAGAGTTGACTAAATTCTCTGAACCATAATTATTAAAATATTGGATACTGAGAGAATAAGTTTTCTAAAACATTAAAAGTAATAAAAAATATCTAAAAAACAATCGTAATTTATGCATACACCTTTTGTTAGCGATGGGGATTAATATTCTAATATAATTCAAACACAAAACGCATGACGTTATATCCTGCTCATCGAATGCTGATTTTTTCTATCCTTTAGCGGCATCAATATCGCTTTTGGTACATAGTTATATATATAACTATAAAGCAATACGAACATTATTTACCCTTTACTCCGCCCATTGATAATGTAATCTGGCTTCTAACTAATCCAATTATATCGCAGTAACCAATTGAGGACAATATTAACAGTTCAATGGATTTACAGCCAGCACTAGAATGCATTAACTGTCGGTTTCTGGGTATATTAAGTGTGTGATTTGCAATAACAGTACGTTTCAACGGAGGGACAATGACGATAGGTAAGAGCTTGGATCAGATATTCAGCATGATGGAACAAGGTGGAGACAGATTGTCCTCTTCTACATAACATTGTTAGTAAGTTAACAGACGCTTTAATTACTGATTTGGGCATTTATTTTCAGATTTAGCTTCAAAAATAAGTTGGTTATTATTTTTTGCCATTGTAAAGCAATGCTTAGGCACGAATAGGCTGACTCGACCGCAGTAATATCATGGCCTTACAAAAAAATCTCGTCTTTCACCTTTGGAGGGGAGATGTAGCCGCACATTTGCACGTTTGAGTTGTAGGTGTCAATGGACAGCGTTAGTCACTTACTATCAGGCAGCCCATACACTCCTTTGCAAAAAATAAAAGTCAGTATGGGGGATTTATACCTTATGTTTACCGATTCGAGACTTCCGAGTCTGTAAACCCGTTTGTGGCAGCCAATTGCCGTAGAATTAACCTTGGGGCAAATCCGCTGTCCGGGTTGAATCATGTCAAAGCGTCCGCGAGCTTGATAAAAGTTTTCTAACTACGAAAACTAGGAAACTTAGAACAACTCAGTTCAAAAAGCTTCAGCGTACTCGTAACAACAAATAAAACACATTTTTATTTTATTTTTTAATTTTTACGCTTGTATATACATTTTGTTGCCAGTACCTTTTAAAAAGGGCTATCATAAAATACTAATTTAGGCTCGATAATAAAGGCTTTAGGTTTATGTATTGCTAATAAATATTTTTTTCTTGTTTTAATACGGTTAACGTATTAGATGCCATTAAAAGTGTTAACAATGGATTGACCGTTAAAAAAATAGATTACTGCCTTCAATACGGCTTTCTAATTCCTTTGGGCAATACTTTAAATCGTAAAAACCTACAAATAAAAACCTTATTCGTAATTTACTGGCATTCTATGATCAAATCATGATTTATTACAATGGGACCAAAAATATAGAATATATACAGTCGTGGTCAACTAATTAGGGACACTCTCTAGTTAATCCAAATTGTGAATTTATTTTTTATTTTCCAACGAGTCTAAACAATATTCCACATCTTTTACATGTAAGTATAATTAGTCATTTATGTGCCTAATTATACAAACAATAACAACTTCTTAAACATTAAACCTCTTTACAGTATAGCTGATAGATGATCACAGTGCTATTTGTTCAAAGAATGCTGGCTGGCCATTTAATTAGGGACACTGAGATATTGCGTTCTAGTTTCAAAATCTGAATCTCAATTATTATTTTCTTTCTTCTCCTATTCTTTGTGGTAGTTTTGGCGGCAATCTAGATTTGTAATTTCAAGTTTTGAGAGTTATTTTGAAGAACAATGGGCAAAAATAAAAGTTGCGATGCAACACTACGAAAAATTATCATGAAGTTTGTCGAGCGTGGTTGGTCATACCGAAGGATAGCAGGATATTTAAATTGTTCAAAAACTATGGTATGCAATGCAATGCAACATTTCAGGCGCAATAACACAACTTTAAATGTGCCCAGAAAAAAAAGATCGAGAAAAACAACTCCGCAAGAAGATAGAATGATAACCAGGTTAGCTAAGAAAGATCCGTTTCTAGGCTCTATTTTAATTAAACATGAAGTGTTTGGGGCAGACGAAAGAGTCAGTGTATCAGCGAGGACATTTCGACGACGTCTGGTAGAAGCAGGGTTGTTCGGAAGAGTGGCTCGCAAAGTACCGTCGTTAAAGAAAGAGCATAGAAATGCACGTTTGGCGTTTGCACGTAAATATGGACATTGGACCTACGACCAATGGCAACATGTATTATTCTCTGACGAGACCAAGGTTAATTTGATTTCTTCAGATGGAAGGCAATACGTACGGCGTCCTGTAAACGCGGAAATGAATCCAAGATTCACAAAAAAGCAGGTGAAACATGGCGGAGGAAACATTAAAATGTGGGGATCATTTTCTGGACGTGGAGTGGGACCTGTGAGGAAAGTTCAGGGTAACTTAGACCAACATCAATACAAGGCAATATTAGAAGAAACTATGCTTCCCTATGCTGAGGAACATCTTCCTATTATATGGACTTTTCAGCATGATAACGACCCAAAACATACAGCCCGTTCAGTCAAGTCGTTTCTTAACAGACAGTCGGTATCAGTGCTAGATTGGCCAGCAAATAGCCCCGACCTCAACCCAATCGAGCACCTTTGGCACGAAATTAAGAAAAAAGTTGCCATTTATCGTATCACAACTTTAGATGAACTTAATGAAGCTTTTTGTGAGGCATGGGCAAACATTCCTGTTGAAATATGTCAGAAACTGATAATGTCTATGCCACATCGGTGTCAAGCGGTAATTACTAACAAAGGTTTTGCTACTGGGTACTGATTTTACCCGTAATAAAATGAAGTTGTTAAAGAAATTAAAATACTGCAGATTATTAGTTCTGTTTAACTCTATTTTTCATTTTACTTTACTGTTCTTAATTAAATGTCCAGCTACAGAATTGTACCTTAAATTGAATACATGGTTAACCTTTGATATTAAACACTTTTTTATATTTATTTAATCTTTTATTTACAGCCATTTATAGTATAATAATCGGATCAAATTATGCAAATAATAGTTACTGAGAAATCAACAGGGTTTTATATTTATATGTACATAGCCGGTTATTGCTGTCCACTATCTTGAATGTCCTTAATTAGTTGACCACGACTGTATAAAAAAGAGCTACATGCTGCCCGTTTCAAAACCTTCTCTCTCTTTAAGTCGGTTAAATATGGCGTGATATTAAACATATATTAATCTTTATACGATGCCAGATCACCAATTTTTGCCGTAACATTGGTTAACATATTTTTATTAAAAAGTCTTCTTCTAATTTTATTATTATTACGAAACCAATAAACTTCTAGAAAGACCGATTCCATAGATCGTGTATTGTCCTAAATCTAATATAAATAGTGGTCGGGCGCTCGCCCAGATAGAGTAGCAATTATCAAGCGATATCCCGGATTACATGACCTTGGGGACATGAAGTTGACGTGGCTGATTCTATTTGCATACATTTTGCTTTCAATTAAACTAAGATTCACAGGGGAGAATACTGGTGCAATGAAGAAATTATTGTTTAAAGAAAGTCACTAAAAAAGGGCGCATATATCAAACATTTAATATAGGATATGATTGGTCTAAAACCGAGGAGCGAAATCAATACGAGAAGTTATCTGGCTGTTCTGTTTTAATGCAAAATTGAATTTCAGAACTTTTCATGAAAAAAAAAAACAATTGCATTTTTTCAATTTCGTTGTTGCATTATGTTGCTTGATGGTATATTAATTAATATATGTCAACGTAAAGTACTACTATGTTAACAATCGGTAGAGAATCCGGAAGTATTATGTAGTTTGAAAACACTAAATCATATTTTATTAATATTTAGTTATTTATTTATTTTACACTCTACACACAAGATGTACAGAGGCGGACTTAATGCCACAGGCATTCCCTGCTAGTCTACCTTTGGGTTGGATTTACATTATTCTAACCACTGTAAAAAGAAGAAAATATATCCTGATATGTAAAACTAAATATGTATACAGAGATATATATATATATATATACATACAATTATATATTAATACACATAAATATAGAATACATCATCTGTTCCATTATCTATTCCATTATTTATATTCCATTATTTATAATACTAAGATTAACGTAACGGATAAGATTTTCTATAAAAATAAATCAATAAGCATTTCTTCTGTAAGTGTCATATATATTTTCTGAATTTGTAAATTGAAGACTAAAATATTATTTTAAAATTATACAGGCGTAGTACAAGGTGTAAAAAACTATAATTAACAGTAAGTAGTTGCACCTGTTTTAAAAGTAATCAGGCAAATGTTGTATGTTAGTATTCTACGTGGTTGAATACAGGGCCACCCAATGACGTCATTGCCATTGATCGCAAAACTATACATAACTTTTCATTGTAACGGAAAAACACTGGTTATAGGCATTTTTATCATTAGAATTAATATGCCCTAGAGTTTATTTGCAGACATTAGTTTTGTATAAATAAACAATTGAACATCATAAACATTTTGTTATCAATTAAATGACTTTATTAGAGATATATTCAAGCGTTTGGGTACGTTCAAACTGCTGGAGGTTTCATCACCATGACATTAATATTGCTAATTTTATTAGTTTAATTGCTGTTTCACATTTTAATACAGGGGCTTGTCCCAAATTTTGGCTGTAATATATTTTGAATTTTGAATATGTCCAAATATGTCCCTCCACATACACACAAACTCAAAATCAATAGCATTTTATTTTTCTTTGAACCTTGTTGTTTTTTTTAACAATTCCATACAAACTTTCTGGTTTTGTTTTTACTTGAGTAAGTTTGTAACGTTTTAGAGTATTTCAAACTTAGTTTAAATAAATAATAAACATGAACGCCGTCTTACAAAAAAACTTTAATATCCAAATTCTTATAAAAAGAATTACTTTAAATAAAATCTCAGGTAATTAGATAAAAAAAAAACAAAAAGCAAAGCCGCTCATGGCCAGCTGCAACTTAATATTTTGCAAGTGCGCTGCCTGGCTATGAGGGCAGGAAAAAGAGAAGACGAAGACGGTAGGGGAAAGAGGAGAGGGGGGTTTGGCCTTAGGTAACGTCACTCACACGGGGAAATACAACACTAGCATTGCTTAACAACTGGTGTGTAATACTTTTCTGTAAGTCCGTGGTAATACTCCGGTCGAGCCGGCCCATACGTGCCTAAGCATGGCTCTCCCATGTTTGGATATGGCAAGAAAATAGTAAGCAATAAGTTAACGGATGCTTGGGTAGAACTAAGAAAGAAACCACATTGCTCCGTCCTTAAATAAATTTAGAAATGCGCAGGGTAATTTGAAAATCTTTTATTTTCAGCTAAATCTATTTTTTTTATGAACGCTTCTTAAATTTAACCACTTCTTTCTGTAACACCTGTATAAGTAAATTTAAAAGATGTACACTGCTATCTTGCTTTTTGCAGGAGTTTTACTCTACTAATATACATATTATAGTGACGTACGATAATGGCGGCATGTACATAATAAAATTGCGTTTCCGACTACGCTCTGCACATTATTGTATTATGTTTTTACTGTCTCTATACAGCTAGTACCTCTCGTATTTTTCACAATTTCCTATCATGATATGATTACTTCATACCGCTTTCACCTTTTAAAGACAATATCCATTAAAGCTTGTAAATGGTTTAACATTTCTATTCTATTTTTTAAATTCATTACAGTCTTTAAAAAAAAACGTAAAGAAACTTAAAAATATAACATTATTTCTCATTAATGTGATAATCATCATTGTCTCAACCTTGGAATACTCATGATGAAAATTTAGCCTTTAAAGCTATTAGTTACTCAACGTCATTTTTGGGTTTCTCATTATACCACTTGGTTACTACATTTAATGCATATATCATACATGCTAGTACGTTGTGCTCCTGCCCTGTTCCCATCCAGGATTGGTAAAGATAGCAAAACGTCATTTGAAACTATCGTGACACACTTACGTCTCTACTTTGATCATGAGACCTATTATACACCCTTGCCGGTTACAGGTGCTTCAATTTGTTAAGGGGGCATGAGACCCTGTACTTTGAAGTCCGTGAATAATCGTGGACAACTAAACTGGGACTGCTAGCTTCGGCAGTTGTGTGTTCTTATGTTTTTAATTTATTTTATTTTATAATCTGTGTTCTTTTAGTTTTTATCTCCTTGATATGTGGGATATCTAATATTTGATTTAGAAAATGTCTATATAATTGCAGCACGTTTATATTGCTGTTAGGTACTCGTCGAGTATTTTGTGTATTATCGATAGTATATGGTGAGTGAATCATTATCAATTATCAGCTGTTATTTAGTTACCGGCATGTTATTGCTTTCCTATTTTAATAACATTCTCATATTGCGGTTATCATTATTACGGCCAAGATTGTAATATATATGTATTTCTAACTTTGACTTTCACCAGTTTCTTATTATTGTATCTCTGTTAATATTTATGAAAGAAATACAACGTCTCGTATTAAATTATATAAATATTAGCGAACATTGAGATAATTTACATGTAATATAATTTTCAGCTCTATTAGCGATGTAGACGTCTGAAGATATATGTATAATGCATTTTAAAGGTAAGCTGGGAGGGGTAGAGGCAACCAAGAGTTTGATATCAAATATAGTTTACAACAATATAGAATATTTAGTTAAGCTTTCCTCAAGTAACTGAAAAACAAATAACCTCCTTATAAACAAAACAGTACACAGTATTGATCGCTGACTAATATGCCATAACAATACGTCGATGTTAAGAACTCAACTATAATGGTTGCACTTAATTGATTTTACAGCTGTGTATAACAGTAATTATTTTCATTGGTACGCAAATGACGCAATAACTGTGACGTATTTAGTAATATCTGTCAATTAGTATCACGTTAACAATGAATTGAATATTGGTTATCGGTTATCTGTAAATCTATATTAAGTAGAGCATTCATACAAATATATTATTATTATATACTATTTTTGTGCTACTAAAATTCTATCAGTGTTTTACTCAAATACTTTACGAGATAATTTTCCATAATTTAACACTTACTTATATAACTTAATATATATTACAAAAACTGACCTACTTACAGTTAACAGGGTGACAAGGTTATAAGTTAGGTTTCAAAGCAGCAGCACATTATCTAAGATGATTTGTGTAAAATATGTATGGATAGACACACACACACACACACACACACGCGTATTCATATGTGTTAATCTAAGTCATAAACTGTGTGCTAAATTGTATCCAAAGTTGTTGAGCCATTTTTTCGTGAAAGAGCAGATAACGAGTATACATCCGCACAACTTCAACTTTGATAGGCATGCAGTCTTGATTTGGTAATTTTTTTCATTTACAATATCATCATCAGCCTATCACAGTCCACTGCTGGACATAGGCCTCTCCCATTACACGCCACTTCGATCTATTTTCGGCTTCTCGCATCCAGCTCCTGCCAGCCATCTTGCACAAATCAATACTCCACCGGGCCTCGAAGGCTTATACCTTCCATTCCACCCGTATAAACAATATCCATTTAATTCCTTTCCCTTCAACTTCTCCCATCTAGTTCCTGAGTAGGCGGAACGGTGAGAGGGGTGAACCACCATCTTTTGCCCTAAACCAACCTCACCTGCACGTGGTGCATGCCGCTGAACGAAGAACGAGGCTCTGCGACCGATCGATATATATATATATATATATAGGAATTTAGCTATATAGCTAGGATACACCGTATATATATATATATATATATATACGGTGGTATAATCGCCACGCTGGGCAGGCGGGTTGGCGATCGCAGGGCGTAGCTTGTCGTACCGGTGACGCTGCTGCACGTGTATCCTAGCTATATAGCTAAATTCGACAGGCCGGTGACGTGCAGCAGCGTCACCGGTACGACAAGCTACGCCCTGCGATCGCCAACCCGCCTGCCCAGCGTGGCGATTATGAGCAAATCTCTTCCCAAATCAGACACAACATTTACAAAATACGAGATTGATTTTAAAAGGAAAAATATAAGAAACGTATCATTAATTTATGTTATATTCGATAATATATCTAATAGTGGATTTCATCATCACGTCACCATCTGCTAAACGCATTTCGATCGAAACGCCTTCGTACCTACATCTTAGCTACATAGGTGCCGTGATTCAGTCCCGAATCATACATTTAAAAAACCACATACATATATTATATAACAGTAACAATTACGTCATAACTAACCATAACTTATAATTAATCAGCACGTTTAACTGACCAATTATAAAATAAAAATAACAGTTCTTAGCCCTCCAAAAACCAGTTACCACCAGAATTTATTCACCGAAACACAAAAGTTTCGAATCTTTCCTAACATTTGCTTTACACCTGACAAAAAAAAACACGGTACTGCTCTCGTTATCTGATATTTTAATGCCCAAATATCGAAGTAGCCTTCCGTCATGCGATTGCGTGTACTTCCCATTTTTATTCACGAAAACGAGGAAATCATTGTAAAACCAGCACTTATTTAAACCTGCCCTGTCAGTATAAAAGGCTTTTGTATATGGCTTCAGTGTCCGCTCAACGGAGCGTACGCCATAGAGCTTTTATAAATACAGTAGGTTATTTGTACTATCCAGATAGTGTGCAGTTTTGTACTAAATAACGATCTATAGACATATTTTGGTCAAAAGATGGGAAGACAGCGGTTATTTTATTTAATGGATAAGGCTATTAAATGGTTGCGGGTTCGAACCCCACCCAGTAGAGTTTTGTTCTACTAACGTAAAGCCCATTGCCATATTAAATAGTGTAGTTAAATAGTAGTCTGATAGAAAAGAGTCCGATCTGTTAGTTGCCTTTCACGATACCCATGGAAAGAGAAGGTGAGAGGAG
This sequence comes from Tyria jacobaeae, assembly GCA_947561695.1. Lineage (NCBI taxonomy): Eukaryota > Metazoa > Arthropoda > Insecta > Lepidoptera > Erebidae > Tyria > Tyria jacobaeae. Next base: position 6,442,216 of record OX387208.1, on the reverse strand, counting down.
GGTAAGAGAATACATACATATTACATACCACACATGACATACATACTATAGTCAAAATGAGATAGTTTTTTTTTATGCGATAGGGGGCAAACGAGCAGGCGGGTCACCTGATGGTTAATGACTACCGCCGCCCATGGACACCCGCAACTCAAGAGTCACAAGTGCGTTGCCGGCCTTTTAGGTAGGAGTACGCTCTTTTCTTGAGGTTTGAAGGTCGTATCGGTTCGGAAATACGGCAGGCGACAATTTGTTCCATAAGCTGGTTGTGCGAGGCAAAAAGCTTCTGGAGAAGCGCACAGTGGTAGAGTGCCAATCGTCCAGGTGAGCGGGATGGATATTTTGTCAACCAAAAATGCCAACAAACCTGCAGCCGGTATAAGTCCGAAGAATTCCTCTGAACACTTCCCATGATACAAGCGATAGAGGATGCAGAGTGAAGCTACATCTCTACGCAACGCCAAGGTGTCAAGTCGATCAGAAATATCTTGGCAGTCGATGATGCAAGTCGCTCTCCGTTGAATGCGGTCAAGAGGGAGAAGCTGGTACTGAGGTGCACCTGCTTAGAGTTGAAACAGTATTCCATGTGCGGCCAAACCTGCGCCTTATAAAGTTGCAGGCGGTGGGCCGGAGTAAAATACTTTCTCGATCTGTTTAGCACACCAAGCTTCTTCGAGGCTAATATGGCCTTACTCTCTAAGTGACCGCGAAACTGGACTTCGCTTAATATATCGACACCAAGGATTCCGATACTGGCGGATGCAGTTAGGGAAGTGCTCTCAAATAGAGGTGATACGACCAATGGCATCTTTTTAGCAGTAAACGCGCAAACTTGTGTCTTCGACGTGTTAAACTGGACTAGGTTAGGTCGACCCCAATCTGAAACTTTTGATAAAGAAGTTTCGATTTCAGACACAAGTTTGGATCGGCTTTCGATGACGTTTACCCGAGAAATGTTAGCACGGCCGGTGTAAAGGGCATCACTCGTGCTATCGTCCGCATAGCAATGGATGCTGCTAATCTGGAGCATTTCATTGATATGCAGAAGAAATAGCGTGGGTGATAGCACACAGCCTTGTTGGACACCAGAATTAACAGACTTGGAGTCGGAGCATGCACCGTCAACAACGACCTTGATGCTTCTGTCTGTAAGAAAACTGGTGAACCAATTGCACAGTTTCTCGGGAAGCCCATAGGAAGGAAGCTTCGCAAGGAGCGCTTTGTGCCAGACCCGATCGAAGGCCTTCGCCAAGTCCAAACTAACGGCCAACACTTCCCCCTTGGTCTCGATCGCCTGTGCCCACCGGTCACAGTCAAGTAAACGAGAAGATCACCAGCTGAACGACCCCGACGGAAGCCGTATTGTCGATCATTGAGGAGCTGGTGTTCTTCTAAGTACCGGAGGAGCTGGCAGTTAACAATGGATTCCATTATCTTGAAGAACAAGGAGGTGATGACTATGGGTCTGTAGTTGGACGGATCCGAGCGATCTCCTTTTTTGAATTAACTCGATACAACGTTTATTTAATATGGTCACTCAATTATAATATGCAGTTATGTCCAGTCAGATGGGCAGATGACCTGAAAGAGGTAGCCGGGATAGACTGGATGCGGAAAGTGAAGGACTGGGTGCTGTATCGCATTGAGAGAGACCTACATATGTCCGGTAGTAGACTTCAGCTATCTAATGGATTCATTGATATCTTGACCTACCTTAAAGTAACTTATTGAGTTAAGTATCCACTAAATATGCTTATGAATTTAAGATTATTGATTATGGTTATTCGATAGAACAAGGAAATGAAAGTAAAATTATCATTCAAATATATTCTCGTTTTTCCACCAAACAATATTCGACACAACTTTTGGACAATATTTACTAAACTCCGCTTACACCCACATCTGAAAATTTGCATGATTTTTTATTCCCACGCGTATGTTGAATAGAGGACAATATAATATCATAACGCTGACTTTTGAATGCCAATTACTAATTAAGTAATTATTGGAGTGAATTAAACCACCTACAGCCTAACCTTGGCGTGGGATAGCTGTAATAAGTTTAGGACTATATAGACACTTGTTCTCTTTAACTGACAGCTGTGGTCGAGTGTACTAACTTCTGTCGACCATACAAAGGGCTTCACGATTGGTAAATTGACAATACATTTTTTTAAAGAAAGAACTCAGAAATAATTTCTCTGTTGCATGCCCCCCATTAACAAACATGCAATCAACGGTGACAAAGAACACCCAGACTCGAGACAACTATTTGTGGATAACACAAATGTTTGTATAGTGTGGGAATCGATCCCACGACCTCCTGTTCAGCAGTTAGGCTAGTGAGCCTTTTGCCTTATATTTTGACGGGCCTGTTGGTCGTATAACGCTTAAATAACGTTTAAGGTAATATATTGAAATTTTTAACATAAAATATTTGTATAAACTATAAAGATTCAAAATTTCACGTTACCCCGTTCTAGGTATATACAGAGATTTGCCACGCGTATAAAGATATAAGCCCCGTAGAGGTAGACAGAAGGGTATTAAGAGCCCACATTTCATCATCAACAGCATCAGCCTATCGCCATCCACTGCTGAATGAAGGTCTCCCCCCAGGAGCAACAAATCCCGGTCTTGGGCAGTCCACATCCATCGAGCGTCCGGTCCATCATGCCACAGAGAGCCCTACACTATGTTGGTTTAATCGCGTTCCCCACTTTAACGCATTTGCTCACATTTAGCCAACAATAAGTAGTGCCATATACGTAACAAGGGGCAAGTCTATTGTCGTCTACAGGGCACTGACTGTATATTTACGTTCGAAAAGGTAATAGACAAATCCCTTATTCGCCTTTTACAAAATCCACGGCTAGAAATGGGGTGGACGTATTCTGTTAAACCGAGAACCACACGGACCTCATCTCATATAGTTTTTTTATTTTTTTAAATTGTCTAATGCGTTATTTTAGTGGTCTAACACTATCTTTATATGTACATATGTATGTATGTATATATGTAGACCACTATTTAATCAATTAATTATGTGTTAATGGCTATCTAAAGCGTTGCTATGCTAAGTTTAAAATGCTTGTTTGTACTTCCTAAACATAATCTGTATTAAGTATCATGCAATCTGTATCTATTTATCTATATATAAACTAATGGAGAGAGTCAACAGACAGATTTATTCTTCTTTCAGTCTTCACCAAAGACGAGAAATTACTGTATTCGTCTAATAACTTGTAGCCATGTATTCCACAATCCCATAATACTTTGAATGATATTCTGTAAACGTTGTGGAATGCATTGAAACTTTTATTTATTTTAGTAGTGTCTCTTCAGCAACTGTGCATATGCATACGTAATATCATTTACTCGTGTAAACGGTTTGATGATGTAGCTGTTGTGAGAACTTCTTCTTCGTCACATATCCCTCACATGGCTGTCTAATTCCAAACGAAGCAAAGCTTGTACTATGGTAACCAGATTGCTGATATACATACATATTATATATTTCTAAACACATACATATTGTAGAAATATTATTCACACAATATTTGCCCTTTATTTCTTTTTAAATTGTGCAAACATTCACGGATACCACTTGGTCGAGTGATTGATGACGCGGTTATGTCGGACTCGAACCGACTAAAACCACACGGTTTACGTCGTATAACCTGTAGTCATTAGTCAAGGCATGTCCTAGATTGATTACCACTCAACGTGCGCTCTTCGGTGCCTTGTGCATCTCCTGGGAGAGTGCTCATTCTCTCAACTAGAGGCTACCAGTACCGATTGCCGCCACGAGGTTACGGCAAACGCTGGGCACTCCAACAAGGTATGGAGTGCAGTATCTCCGCGGCAGCCTCTGTAATGGACAATATTGGCCCCGGGGGGGAGTCGAGTTCATGAATTCTACCTTAGCGGTCACGATCACCATTTACTAGACCAACAGGCTAGTCATAACTATTTGTTGGAAATATTTTAAATTATTTTAGGCATTACCTGTATCCGCTACATTTTGTAAAGGGTGAAAAAAATGCCATGCCAAATCTTTGTGTAAGTGATTGCAAACGGTATAGTGCTGCCATATCTCGAAAACTTAATACACAATATACTCAAACGCACGCAAGAAGGAAGGTTATATTTTTTGAGTGCATGTACTAGTATGTTTGTTATTTTTGTACGGCCTAGAACGTGAGTACTCATTTAAATCATCTTCATGGAAGTGACATAAAGTTTAACAGTTCTTGGTAACGTAAGCAAAAAAAAAATAGAGAGTAAGTTATCTTCTTTTTCTAAATGGATTTCTAAATAAAAATGTTTATAGTGCGCTGTAAAAGTCAACAATACATAACACAAACATACACTGTACAATTACAGAATTACACCAGCTTTAATATTTTTGACCATATGGTTTTCGATAGAGTACAATAGAACCAAAATTTTATAGTGGTAGAGCCACGAATGGGCGGGCTCGACCGGTGCGATACCACGGCCTCACAGAAAACCGGTTGTGAAGCAACGCCTGCGTTGCATTTCCCTAAAATTAGTGAGGTTTTCGGAGACCTAATTCCCCCTTTCCTTTCTCCCCTCATCTCTCTTCACCCTCAAAGGGGGGCAGCGCACTTACGACTCTCGAGTTGTAGGTGCCATGGCCGGCGGTTGTCACTTACCAGGTGACCCGTCTGTTCGCCTATATATAATATATACAAAAAAAAAGACTAACCCGTGGCTGTCGTAAAAGGCGACTAAGGGATCAGACTGTTATCTATCAGACAGTATTTATACAGTCATAAAGTGTCCGATTGATAGCAATAGGCTTGCCCCTATTGCATGTGTGTGACCAAACTCTTATTGGCAACATTTGGGTGTTTTATACACCTCTTCTTACCCTTTAGGGGATACAGGCGTGAGTATATGTATGTATGTAATATTAACGCGGTCCAATTAAAATGCGTGCGGGAGCTCTATCGTATTTAAAAGGGTTTACGAGGGCATTGCCGGACCGCGTTTAAAAATTAAGCTTATGGTTAATCTCTATTAAACAATTTGTATGTATATATATGGAAAGGTGAGTACTCATTTGTATGAGATACATATTTCGTCGTATCTGATATGATCGGCGGTAATATATATGAAATTTATAAATGAACTAAGAATAAGAGCGAAGTACAGGAGTTGTGGAACAGAACAGAAGTTTGCGGCCAAATTGTAGAATAATTCAATGTCACGATTTTTTTCTAAAACTGTTATCGTTTAACTTTATTTATACGAGCCTTGAATATGACTATATATTTCTGTAACACCAATATATATTTATTTAGGTGATCTCTCTTTGCCAGTCTTAATTGAACATAAACATAATAGGAAAAAATATATGTCTAACTCAATTCGAGCATTCTACAATATAGTTCTAGGCTACCGACTTTCAAATAACGGGATTTTTGTCGAATATGTGTGACGTAAGAAATAGTCCATTAATATACATACAAATATTTTATAAAATTGTTTTAGCCATAGATATTATTAAAATACTATTTATTTTCACACAATAAATGTATGTACATATAACTTAATTCTATATCTTCGTCGAATAAAAACAGATAATCGTTTATTATGTATACAGAATGTTCGAATGTAGTACTTCAATAAATAAAACAAATTTAATACTACAAATACTGTTTACTATAACCGCCCAATTAGATATTTACTGCAATTTCACTGCACAATACCGGGAAATATTCCACCCGTAACCCGAAGCTCGTAGCTCGTAGATGGTCTACGAGTATTCGTAGCGAGCGAATTAATCATTCAGCTGTTAAAACATTTATGTTGGACCTTTTAATTTTTTTATGAACTAAATACTATCTTAATATCTCACTTGTATACTATACAATGTATTATACTAAATTCGCTAAAGATCCGCTGTATAACATTCATAGTAATTTTATCAAGATTTGATTTGCACAAAATTAAACTATGAACTGTTTTTTGAGCCATAATTCTTTGTTTCCGGTTGTTTATCTCTTATACAAATATTACAGTAACATTTCTTAGTTTTATAACCAACATGAACAATATTATTAAACTTTTAGCAATTTGCACAATTTGAAATAGAATGTATGTAGACAGAACACAAGGATTGCTGCCCAACACGAAAAGTTCGTTTTCATATCAAACTGTTAATGGCGTTCATTCTATACGAAAATATAGTGACAATTCCTTGAACAGAGTCAAAGATGACGAGACGGGCCTGTGACGTCACACTCGCGGCACTCTGCGGCTGCGGCTATCGATCGGATAAGCTCGTGTCATCTTGCTCACGCCCGGCATCTCGTCACATGTTGTCTCGCTCGCACTCGTGTATTCACCTCAGTGAAAAGCTGCGTTCCTAAATACGCTACTAATATTTATTTTAACGCAACCGCCCGGGCTGGTACACGTGGTAGCGTTACAGACTGAATTTTCAAAATTCTAATACGAATGAACATATAATTAAAATTAGAAAATAGAACGCAATGTTTACGCATTAAGTTCCTTTACTTAATTTCGAGTAACGGTTTTTTTTGTAGAAAAAGTTTGAATAACATGCTGACTGATGATATGTTACTATTATTTGAAACATTGTTCTTTTAAAGTGTGAACTTTATGTTATTCTATATATTTGGCAATAGATATAATTTTGTACCTACATATAGACTCTAGTAAATGACAACTGCAAGTCCTGTTTTAGTTTTAGGAATATTTCCAAGGACCATGTAAATATGGGACAATGTGATATTTTTTTTTCTTTTACAATTTAAACTTCAAGTACATTTAGGTAGTACAGGTTTCAAACTCAAAATAATACAGTTCATAGAGACGATATTATTTAAACTTCGAATATCGGTTTCCATAGAAATAAGTCAAAGTTTAAACTACACACACGTATATGTATATAGATAATGGAAATTGCAACTATTTAAGACATTCTTTAATTAACTTTTAAAAGAAAACTGTAGAACTTAACTATACAACAATACTTATATAATTATACAAAATATTTTCTACTCTTTGACATGGATTCTAGATTCAAAAATCAAACAGTTTAACATAAAGTTAAGAAATAATTTCAGGCCAGTAATTAACAAGAGAAATAGGGCGACAAATGTGACGTGCTGAACCATTATTATATATTATTGTTGGGCGTTTGCTTTACGTTTTCATTTGTGGTTATATATTTGAGTATCGTGTTTTATGCGTTTAGTATTATGTAATAAAATTGAAAAACACGACTGCCCTACTAAAAAAGAACATATGATATTTTATAACAGTTTTGTAAACAGAGGAGCTATTAACGCCCATATTTTGCCGATAACAAATTAGTTATGTTTACTTAAAAGAGGGAGAGCCTATTGTAGAAAGCCTATAATAGATAGGAAAGGCAAGAGATATTGCTTGTACCGATAGATTATATCTATGGAGTATAAGCAAGAGCTCAAGCAAGTTAGAGTCGCATACCTATAACTCGAACTGGCTGGAGACGGGAAGTCTGTGTCCTCTAACTAATTTATTTATTACTTTTTTCAATAATGCAATTGGAGATGATGTAAAGATACTAACATTACGATATTTCCAAGAGTACAAATCTGTTTTAGAGTTGAGAAGTAGTAGTAGAATAAATAAAGACACATAAAGAAATACTTTTATGAACCCAAAAAAAAATTACACATATTTTCTGCAACTGTATATATAGCAGAATTTACTAGTGCAGAAGTTAGAGAGTTCTGAGATTATTGTTTCACAATCTGTAATACTGTCAATGAAGAATTCTTAATCTTAATCTTTTAGTGGCAGTCGTGTCAAATGCCAAACCATCATCCACATGATCAATGGTTAAATCCTTTTAAAAACCATCTATCCTCCGAGAAGGATAAGTTGATGTTGTTACATTTTTATGTAAATACCAACAACTTCTAATTAATTCGGAATACGTTTTCAAGTTCAGAATATATTTTGTAACTTTTCTAACTATTATGGAGGAAATACAATTAAAGTTTTCATATACACAAAAGAGTTAAGGCGTAATGTTAGTGTATTGAAAAAGTGTGCAAAATAATAAGTCTACTTCTCTTCTCAGCAAAAATCGAAATACAACTGAACAACAAAAAGTCTTGACATGAACCGCACACGAACTTAAAAAACTGTTGGCAAAACGTGGGCTCTTCCCGCTCTTTCTAGAATATAGGCGTGAGAGTATCAATGTATTTGTAATACATTGTTAAAGTTGTAAATGATTAACTGTAAAGTTAGAGGCTCTTGAAGCGTTTTATTTTGTGATGTAGCGAGGCGTCTGATAATTATTTGAAATAATTTCTCCGTTTGGCCACATAACTTATTATATATAAGACCTTCATCATATAATAGGTTTAATACGAATTCTAAATGTCTAAGTTAAAATCCAATAATAATGTTAGAATTGAAAATAAGAGAGCGATGAAATATCATTACGATCACATAAAAAATCGGTAATAATGATATTTCATCGCTCTCTTATTTTCAATTTTAACATTATTATTGGATTTTAACTTAGACATTTAGAATTTGTATTAAACCTATTATATGATGAAGGTCTTATATATAATAAGATATGAGGACAAACAGGGATTAAAATGTCATCAAACGTTGACGTTTTAGCAATATGGTCAGTTTTAGCTGACCAATTCATGAAATAGTTGATTACATAATGAATCATCATTATTAATGATTCTCTGATCAGGCTACTACGTATGTTACAATAGTAATCCATCAAAACCATTATACAGTTGTTTTCAGTAAGTTTTCTAAATTCCACATCACTTCGTGAAACTATGTGTAAGATCTTATTTTATTAAGACTACTTACGTAATACTATAAAACCTTGAGCAGCGTAGGCAACAGTTTTACTTTTAACGTGGGAGAGTCATGCTTAGGCGCTAATGGGCTTGACCGGTGCAATACCACAGGGTCACATCAAACCGGTTGTGAAGCAATGCTAGCGTTGGAGTGACGGACCTGTGGGTCTAGTGGTTAGTGACCCCGACTGCTGAACCGAAGGTCGTGATTCGATTTCCACACGGCACAAAAATGTCCCCTCCCCGCATTACCCCACTCCTCATCACCCTAGAAGGTGGGCAAAGGTGGGATAGCGATTGTCACTTACCATCAAGTGACCCGTCCGTTCGACTGTCCCCCTATAATATAAAAAAAGAGTTAATTTGTCATCCAACATGTTTGAAACACTGACAAAATGAAATAAATCGTAGTCAGAGACTAGTATTCAACTAAGTAAACTGACGCATGACGTACATGGACACTCAAGTCCGACAGTAATCCACTTTGTGAACAAGGTTCGTGAGCTCTGACGCCATTGAACAGCTGATGTCCATGTCTATTTACTAACCGATATATATTATACATATAGCAGTCATTATGAACGACGCACTAACCTTTTTTTATAGAATATGAGGCAAAACGAGCAAATGGGTCACCAGATGGTAAGTGACAACTGCAACTCATGGACACCTCAAACTCAAGAGTCTTAATTTCGCTGTCCGCCAGAGAGGTTAAGCTTCTGATATCCTAACGTACTCGGTAAATACAACGTAAGCCTTGTTAGAAAACCGGTTTTGTGTGAAGCCGATATTACCCTGTTCGAGCCACCCACGGATAAACCAACTAGTCTCCTCCCGTGAATAACGTTACTTTACGTTTCTACATCAATTGCATGTACATATCTTACTTTCATAAAACAAGACAAATAGAAATGTAATTGAAATTGTTGTTGAACTGGAATATGTTCTATATATTTTGACATCTTAGCTAAATGAAATTTAATTGAACGGCATTTATTTCTTTCGACTACGTATGCTTATAGCTTAGAATTGCCAATTGCATGACGTTAAGACTACATTGACTGCCACAAGATATGTGTAACGACGATTTCTAGTCTCCATCGTATTGTATTGTATTGTATTTTGTATTGTATTGTGTTTTGTATTGTAGTTCATATTTTGAAAGGCATTCATCTGTTACTTTTTACGAAGCAGCAGCGTAAATTACGCAAAAGCCCTATAATTCGTAGCGCGATAGTGCCCACTGTCAGTAAAACCCAGTTTTACCTGTCGGGTGGTATCAGTGTCGGCTCTCTAGAGGCCATTTTTCGCGGGAAATTGTCCCATATCCGACGAACGTCGATACCTCATCGCAATTCCAGTTGTATTCATCAAAATTGTTTGTGTTGAAGCCAGTGACGCGACAGCTCGTGAATATTCGGTGATTGACGTTACATTTTAAAACTGCAACGTTGATATGAGTTTTGTTTTTATAGTGTCTTGGATTTTTTTTACGACTGCATGCAAGGAAGTGTAAAGCATTTTTATTACTTCAGGGTTCATCTAACTGCCTGAACAGAATTGAATGTACCGGTAGCGTTATAATTCTAACATTTCACCGTGCGACATAAACTTATTTATATTATTTTATTCAATATGGTTGTTATATGCTTTAATTGATTGTCTTGGCAGATTAGTATTTAAAATATATAGTTAAAATTTACTTGGAGGACCCAGATTCTATTATGAGATCGATGCGAACGTTGCATCGAGTAATAGATTGTTATATATAAATATCAAAAGGTCTATTTATATTGACATCAATCACAAGGCACTTTTACATTTACTGTACATTACATATTCACAAATATTCGATTCCAGCTTCAGATTTCGAAGTAAAATGTAATTTTGTTCTTAACGTTGGTTTTCATATTGTAGCAATTCTATGAATTGAATGCAATAACAATTGATTTCCCAAAGTAAACCTCCTGTATACGTGTGAAATATAAAAAAGGATTATAAACATATAGCTGCTGACAGTTATTATTCAAGATTCTTCAGAATTCTAAGAATTTTTAATAAAATATGTATTCTAGCCAAATTAGTCTAGCACGTATCTAGTTTTGCTTAGCATTATATTTAGCCAATAATTTTCATGCATAGTTTAATCACTATGCTTTAACAATTTGCAATGCGTAAAATGATCGCGACTTTCTAAATCACCAATAAATATATTCAAAAGATATTTCCTTAAAAACAAAACATTAAAAAGAATCCTAAAACTCTTAATGTCACTGTTATTTGCAAAAGCAAACCTTGTATATTTTTATATTTGACCTACTTTTTCTGATACCGATTGTAAATAAACTCATCATACTTCCCAGAAATTGTAAAAAGTTCTCTGCCAAGTTTTGGCTGCAAATGGCTTAACTCATTGTGTCACTATATTGTTTTGCATTGCAGATAGCACTCGTCTACATGGCGACATGTTTACTAACCTTAGTTGGCGTGCCAACCGGCTATAAGTCGCCTGGCAATGCCTGCGTCCATTCACTAATGATAGCGAAACGTGTAACTAAAGATTTTACTCTACAACGACAAAATTACTTTCTTGAATCATGCAGTCAGTCAGTATTTATCTGAAAAGTAATACTACTACTGCTACTAAAAATCACAAAGCTTACAGGAGATCTTGGATACGATTTGACTAGTAAACAACTTCCACTACCATTTTTTTTTGTCTCGTGCATAGGTATAAAAAGTTGACCCCTCTTTTAATTAATGTATTAATAAAAACCTTGATTATCAGAATCTTAGTCAGTAAAATTCATAAAAGGAATAAAATTATGCTTAAAAAGGGATAAACGCTCTTAACCTACTTTTGACTTGTAGCATTGATTGTCTTTACAAGTATAAAGGAGGAATCAATTTTCGTTTATTTATTTCAATCCATGTAAGCTGCAAATATGACGAAAGAGTTTACTGATTAGATTTTGTGTTAGAAAAAACATAGATTAAAAGCTTAAGATAATTATTTGTAAGAAAATTTTGTAAACGGAAAAATGTATATTTTGGAATGCTTCCATTTTATACTATTTATATAACAAGTGACATTATTAAAAAAAATATCTCGACTGCATTGTGAACTTCTATTATTGCTAACGTTATCTCAAAATTATATAACCCAAGTAACTCTTACTATTAAAGTAATTGAAATGACACCTAACATGTCAAAATCCATTAAGCCGTGACTTTAGGACGTGACCAAGAAGCATCATATATACATACAAATGTACATATAAACATACATACACTCGAAATAAAAAAGTAACTTAAACCAAATGTGTGTAGTACAATTGTAGTTATGATTCAATTTATACCGACCAAAGATATAAATTTTAAACTAAATTCGACCACTACGCGATCTCTAGATAGTTCCTAAAGTAAGGAGAACACAAAGGGATCCTCCGACCAGGCGATATAATCAGGCCTGGCGGCCCTAGGCCCAATATTTCATGTTCGATACTTATAATTTAAAATATGCTAAATATAGGTTTCTCCCGACGTGCACCATTGTGCCCGAAATTAGTATATACATGTAATAATCGCGAGAACATTCATATCACGATTGAGGATCTTACTACGATGTTACGTAGAAAACGTTTGTTTTCTCTAAATGGTGTTGCTGGTTATTTCTGTTGTAGGTAGATGTCTCCATAAAAGCATCTACCTAACTCTTACTCAAATATTGAATGTGTAATATCTATGGGGTTGCTATTTTGTTTGTTTTGTCGTCGTTCCGATCAGACGGCCCTTGTGTGAGATATCTGAACACATTATTACTATTATTGACCGTGTTTTTTTTTTCTTATGCTGTAGGTGGACAAACGAGCAGACGGGTCATCTGATAGTAAGTGACTTTCGCCGCCCATGAACACTTGAAACTCAAGAGTCACAAGAGTGCTGTCCGCCTTTTAGGATATGGGAAAGGATACAGAAAAAGAAGGCAAGGGGAAGTGGGGAAGGAAAGGGGAGGAGCGTAAAGAGGGGAAAGGAAAGTGGGTTGGGCCTCTGGTAACTTTACTCACTCGGTCACACAGTGCAGGCAATGCTTAACTGCCGGTTGTGAGGCCGTGGTAATACTCCGGTCGAGCCGGCCCATACGTGCCGAAGCATGGCTCTCCCACGTTTAGTGTAGAACCACCCCACATCGTCCCGTGAGTGTCGTGGCTAGGTGGCTAAGGGATCGGACTGTTATCTATCAGACAGTATGTATACAGTTATAAAGTGCCCAATTGATTGCAATAGTAATAATTTTTTCCTCTCCCCTGACCTCCCGCTCCTTTGCCCATCTCCTCATTCCCGCCTCTTTTCCCTCCCAACATACCCTCATCCCTCTTCACCCTATAAGGTGGGCAGCAAACTTACGATTCTCCAGTTGCAGTTACATCAGTTGCAGTGACCCGTCTGTTCGTCCGCCCCCCTACAATATAAAAAAGAGAAAAGAGAAGAAAAGTGTCGCGGGACACCAGATAGGAACGAAGTTTCTAGAAGAAAAATCAAATAAACTACTTTACAAAATTATCATAACACCTTTATTTTATTTACAATGATTTATAAAATTATATAATAATAATATATAAAGAAACAGATACTTACATGAATAATAATAGAAAACTGCAATAATAATAACAATCATCCCGTAGACTATACATAAGACACTGTATAGTCCTCAAACATACTCAAACATATAATCGTCGCGATACCACACTGTTCAATGCGAAATAGAAAGACGAAACGGAAATATCTGGCTTGCTTTCTATAAGAGAGAGAGAGAGGGACAGACAGAGAAACATGCGATAGAAACATAGCAAAAAGTGTCGTGACAACTTTTCGTAAGAATTTTTACCGTCTAGCCCCCTTTCAAAACGCGCGATAAGGAACTTCGTTCCAAAAAAAATAGGCTTCATTTTTATGCTATAGGGGAACAACCAGAAGATGGGGTCCCCTATTGGGTTTTTTTTTTGTTGGTTTTGGTCCTATATCTCTGCCTACCCCTTGGGGGGTATAGGCGTGTATGTATGTATATATGTATGTTTTGTGAATATGAACGATATTTTTCTTAACAGGAATTAATCAAAAATAGTTACTAATCAAATACATTATCACCAGAACACATGTCTTTAAAACATTTTTATTGTTGTTCGGTAATTATTTTCCTCTGTCGATGGCGTTTGACTCAACCCGATGTAATCAAAGACTTTTAAGCACAAAATGCCTATACTAGATTCATTGACTAATCGTTATTTATCATATAAGCCATTCTCGTGTCATTCAAAGTGTAACATGTAAGCCGCATCTGCACAGCTTGCGATGCAATCACATTGTGAACGAGACATCCACTTATTCAACCTGTTTCCATGAAAACTTTGTAACATTTACAGCGTAATAACTCGTCTGCTCACTGCACCGTTGCAATTTTAAAGTCCTATACACCATTACGTTGAGCCTGTTTTAAGCCGTATTGAAATACTAGAGCGACTTTTTGATTGCCAGTGAAAATGAATATGATATTTCGTTTTCAATTTACACAATGGAAATATATTTTTTCGTATATAGCAACATTTTTGATTTTTCGGTTACTAGTTCGACCTATATTTTATGTACCACCAAGGAGATGCACATTTTATTAAAGTTTTAATAAAACAACTTTGTGTTTTCAATTATGCTAAATATTAAAAATATTAAATATTATTTTTATTCATTACGAAATATTAAAACTATTGGATCTATAGATCAAATCATCAATCAATCTATTAGCTTAATGCCAATCACAATTCGACATAGGCCTCCCCCAACGTACGCCATAGGCCCTGGTCTTCCGCCTTCCACATCCAGTCTATCTCAGCTACCTTCTTCAGGTCGTCGGTCCATCTGGCTGAAACCAAATCAAAATCATCAAAAAAACATTGTAACTACTTAAGAAAAATAAAGGAACTTGCCTTAAGTTTAACTAGTTGCTAAAATTAATTAAAATTAGCGACGCTTTAGAAAAATAATTTAAAAGAAAAACCAGAGAAGTGAGAGTCTGACTCGCACAGATGGTTTTGTAAGCAAAACAAACTTCTATCTAGATGGTTCGTCGACGTCGAGAACTGAACCTCGAAGATTTAAATATTTTTGTACCTTTTTTCCGAAAGACAACTTAACTTTGCAGTAGTAAAAATTGTCTCCCATACATTGATATAGGTCACAATCAATTTTTATATAATTATAGATATATTATTATTTATATAGATATTATTATTTATATTTTATATAGATATAGATAAGTTTGTAATCATAAAAAAAGTTATATGACAACAACATAGTAACGAAAACAGCTTTTAACCTTAACTTGTGCTGTAAGACCATGCGTATTGTAATCGATATATAAAGTAACCTTTAGATGATATCCTTTTGATTTTGATTAAAACTATCAAATTTGATAAAATCTAAGGTTTTAGTAGCCGTATCGTTTTAATAAGCTCAAATACCTTGATAAGAACTTAATTTTGAAAGCTTCAAGAGAAAGTAGACTTAATTTTCAATGAATAGTATTTGATGTTTATTTAAACTTAGTACCTACCAGCTTTCCTGAGAAAAAAAGGGACAGAAAACCGAACAGCAAAATGATGAAGGGTTCATTTTTTTCTTTTTGAGAAAAAGAAGACTAAAAGTGTCTGAATAAATGTAAATATATCACATATTATATGCCTACGTAGCCCCAGAGAGGTATAGAAATCTTCAAAACGAGAGTTCTTGTGTGCACCAACCTACAGGCTACGAAACATACCGATTCTTATTATTCTTATCACATTAGTAAAGTACAATATAATATCACACGAAACTAGTGTATTAGAAATAATGAAGTGGTAAATTTCGTTATTTTAACGTCATAAATTTTAAAAGCTTTTTTAAAATCATTGTCTTAACCGCCAACGAAATTCAATTCGTTTCACTAACGAACTGAAGTATTTTACCGAGTCCTTTAAGTGCAATACTTCGAATACGTTGTAAATATAATATTATTGGCACAACTCTGTTAGCGTTTACGTTAGGCTTTATGTCCCAGAAATCGGCTGCGAAAGCTTGCTTTCTATGTTTTCTAACACTCCATTTTCTAAATTGTTATTAAGGATTTTATTTAAAACATACTTACATCCTCTATACTGCTAACTTATTACTGAACTAGTTCCTTATCACAACAATTCATATGTATTTTTATCAAGTAAATATGATATGAAATTTAAATTAATTGATACTGTCGAAGTATTTTTTTTTTCAAATTGAATACTACACTAAATAATGATATTTATTTATTAGGTTAAATGTACTGTGTAATTCGAATGTATAAGCTATAATAGTGTATAGTTTAAAAAAACTGATACTTTTAAATCGAATAAGTAACAAACAATTATACAATGTCACAAACTTTAGTGATACTGCACAAATTCAGTTACAAACAATTTTTTTTTTCAAATGTGCATCAAAATGTCCCAATTAAGACTCCAATAGATTAGTTGACATTTTTTCAAAGACTAAAAGCCTGGGCTAGAAAAGATGAGATAGAAAGTCTTGTGAATTAAAAATTATACACCTTGCATTAATTTACCTGCAAAAGACAACTAGCATGTTGTGGTCAGAGAAATATGTGAGAAAGCTGGTACTTGTTAATACAAAGTTGAGTGGATTAAATTTGTTAAAAGGGGTCATCATTATCTTCAAACGTGAAAGCAGTGACTTTTAAAGTAGAATATGAGTTTTAAAAATAAAAAGAGCCCTGTTATGTACTTCAGGAGTAACACACGGAAGACGTTTATTTGTTTACAATTTGCGTGACGTCACATCATAGCCGATAGCATTTTAATAATAATAAATATCGTTCGTGATATGTTCAAGTTACCAAAACAAAAAGAAAGACTAATTACTTAACAAAGGACATTGAATAAAAGTCTAGTCTAGTAGCATTTAACTCTTTTAATTAAAGTGTATGCTTCAAAAAACTTAGAACTTTGTAATGCATTAATATAATACTCTTAGATAGTAGAGTGAGTTCGTTATAGTAATTATTTTATATGTTTTTTGAGGATGGCGCCGTATAGTCTTTCGAGTCTCGTGTTCTGAATAGCGGTCATTGATCCTATGCCTTAGTAATACCTCATATAATACGACGTTCGCTGCAAGGTTTCCATGACTTAATCTTTTTAGTGGCTGTGTTCTAGTGCTTAATAGAACTCGGTGAGTCAGCTAGTACTGTAAAGTATTTTTGCTTTTAGATTCTGATGATTTATGTCAATCCCTTTCTACATAAGTATTCATTTAACAACTTTTAATTAATTTTTCCTTGATAAGGGGTTAAAAATTAGTATCTCTAGAAATGTCTTAACAGTATAAGTTAGTTTGGTTTTCATGAATCTTTCTATACTACGTCAAATTAACCGCAATCCGCTCATATATATCCTTTCAAATCATATAAAAATCTGAAACAGAATATTTTTTACTAATATATATAGGCATATATAATTCTGGATGTTATATACGGCCCATAGTCTCCCCGGTTATAAATACTACCACAAGCCCGGTTAACCGTTGTAACTCGGTTACTTACGCCTAACTGGATAATACTTCAGCGCTAACGGTGACAGTGAGTGTGAACACGACGGTAGAGCTTAGTGCATGCCTGCGGATTTAGTGTAAACTTGGATTTAGTATTAGAGTTGCATAATTGTTCAAAATAATATGACTAGTTTAAGACATATCTAAACTATTTTTAAGTAAAACGCAAGCTCTCGCTCCTTTATGTAGATCTTGTAAAACACTCACTTACTCACTATACAGTATCGACTATTCCTTATATACGCTGTAGCTTTTCAAATATTTCTTTTACACCTTTACTACTGATGAGATTATGCAAAAATATTCCTTTATGTAAGACACAACACATAGTCACAGCTATAAACTATCAAATTCATCAACTAACAGTAACCGCGACGGTCGCATCTTCATCCGAACTCCAGTTATCGGGCGGGCCATTGGCGTTGCACTGCCGATGTAATTTGTATTACAATATATTTATTAATTTTATTAAACAATATACCTACTGTTTTAACGTCTATCATAGTTTACCCCTAATAGAAGAAATTTTAACTTAAACCTTGTCGTGTGGTTCTTGGTGGAGTAGAATATAGACACCCCATCTGCTTCCGAGGGGGTCGCAGTAGACATTATGTATACAGTCATAATGTGTTCTATTGACGGCACTATTACGTTGGTGGGGTCTAATTGTAATTGGCAAAATGTGGTATTTAATACACATCTGTCTACTCCTTAACGGATACAGCCACAAATGCGCCCGGATGACGGCAATAGGCCTGGCCCGTATTACTTAAATGGGACTAAATTATTATCGTCTAAATGTGGGTATTAATTACGCCTCTGCCTACCCCTTCGGGGACACAGGCGTGAGTGCATGTATGACTTTTGAAATCAAGTTTTGTGTTTTCGCATGCAACTTGGTATGAGTTTAAATATTGTCAATTGTTGGTAGACCTTGAATAAATAAATACATAAAATGACATCTATAATCGTCGAGTCATGGAGAACTGTAGATTAATATGGTCACTGCATTAGGTTTTTTTTTTAAAAATCGATTGATCTTAAAGTAAATTGAAATCATAAATCGATTTCAAAACGATTGTCCACCTTAAACCCTAGTCCACGTCACAAACATACGTCAGAATGCGGTAGATTCAAGTCCCGGGGAATGGCTGTGACCTCCAAATGGCATTACGCCCACATAACGCCATGGATGGCGCCGCGCTGTCGTCGACTTATCTCCCTACGCAAGGATCGCAAGGACACGCCACTGGCGGCACTCCAGACACTGCAGAACTGTTACGTAACAACACGCTCATTAATACTAACAGGACAAATATTTTGGTAGAACGAATTTAAGAGTGCGGTGTGTGATTTAATTAACATTAGGATAAGTCTCTAAATTGTCCAGTTATGAAGTTATGATGATAAGTGGTTTAAGAGGTTACATCTATTTTAATCCAACTTTTAGGGAGTAACTATGCATTGCACAACTACGCAGTGTGAAAAGGCATGTATACAGTAATTAACAAATTTTGAAAGTTTTTTTAATTTTCGGCGCCTCAGTTTGAATATGTGAATAAGTAACAATGAGAATGAAATCATTAAGTTTATAGTCTATTATATGCAACAAACGCGGCGCAGTTTGAAGTCGTATTCTAGGAACGACACACTTTTTCTTAGTCCTGTAAGTCTCTATGGTTTCGACTTGCTTCAACAGCTTAGTACTATAGTTAAGAAGCGTTTAAATTTATTTAGATAATTTGTATTAACTAGTGCTATAATTTGACTTCAAACTAAAAATCCTACGATCACATACTATTACTGATGTGTATGTAAAAAGACTGACAATAGTAATACAGTCTTAAATGTTGTAACGGATAAGGTTTAAAATAGTTCAATCACAGGTTTTGGCCTATTTTCGCTCGCGGCGCCCGAGCGTCGCGGAGAAAGGCGCCGTCGCGTCTCTCTAGTCTTCCAAAAAAATAGATAACTGGGCGCCTTGGAACATACCCAGGAGATTTTTTATTGGTCAATGTAGGCCTGGAGGTCACCTACATGTTAATCGTGATCGGGAAACCCTATGGTTCTCGAACTATTATTATCTGTCAGCGTCAGTATGGATAATATTTCTCATCCCCCTATTTTCATTACTTCACTGTTATTGTGCCAGAAAGTGGGTATGTACTTGTTTCAATGTTAATGCTGGCTAAAGCTATGGCAGAAGTGGTTTCTTTTTAATTTTTATCCTCTTCTCTAACTGAAAACAATGTGGTATAATATTGAATTATACTAAAAAAAAAAGTAGTAGTTCAAAACCTGAACATAAAATGGGGGAATAAACCAAAATATTTAGTTTTGAAATAAATCACAAGTATACTCTTAATTTTTTTAAACCTTATGTGATAAGTCTTTAAAAAAGCACATCACGTATAACGTAAATATAAATAATACAGACTTACACAGTACCGAAAATAGAAGATTTTTCAACCAATACCCATCAATATAATTATCAGATAAATAATATATTTTGAATGATGCTCATGCTCATCAATATGTCGATACTCAAAAAGAGCGCCAAAGGGACATTCGAACTCGTGCCGTGTGCATTTAATTTGTGTTCACTTCTGATTTAAACTATACGTTATACAAATCAGTAAATTATACATCACACGTTAGTTAAAGTGGTATCTCGAATCCCTAATTATAAATATAACAAAAATATTTACATTCAATAAATGTACGAAAAGTTTATAAAAATTATACAATAATTTACGTTTCTGGGGAAATAACTGCACTACATCAAAGACTGGAGTAAAAAAATCGCTCCACCTTTAGTATTTTATATTCCTTCTCTAGAGATATTTATAAACACTAGACTCTACCTGTATAGAGTTGGCCGCGAATCCAAAGCTCACATTGCAAGCATTTACAGAACACGATACTTGTTTTCCAATCTAACAGAATTATATGTCTTTAAAGTACCTGTATTTTAAATTTATTCAATTACTGTATCTACTGTAAATAATGTATCTGAGGCGTTGTTATGCTGAAAGTTCACTGAACATTCGCAATGTAACACAGTTCAATGAACTTGCCGTGAAATTTACTTACAAGATTGATTGCTGTAGCTGTCGTTTTTGGTAGGGCATATCGCCTTTTTTGTGTTGATTATGTATGATTTAGTGGCTGACAATGTATAACCATTAATTGGTCATTTTTGCTCTCTATTGGACTAACAAAGGACAATTCTAATGTCCATTTTAGTTCTAGTTATAATTGAGTATTATATATCCAGAATCAATTCAACATCTAAACATCTATATTTTATAAATATTCATCTATGTATTGATGTGTTTACGTGTGTCACGTAAGGAGCAAAAGTGAAGAACATTAACAGATGTAGTACTTTATTAATTATAGCCTAGGGTCCATTTTTCTTTCCATTAATAAAAACAAATCTGGTCCATAGAAAAGCTTTCCAAGGGCCATTTCTTCTCGTATCTCTACACCTGTACAGAAAATAATCCAAGGCCTGTTAACATAAATATTGTTTCATATGTTCAAAATAATTTGATTTTTCTGGTATGTATTGGAGTATAACCGAAATCGTATAGTTTTCCATTTTATTATGTAATTTGAGTTAATGTTTGGGTCCTTTATAATAGTTGAACATTTTTTTCTTGATATAATTGAATAGATAATAAAAGATAATTTAGATATTTATTTGTGATGATAAGCCAAGCCTGGTTGCACTAACAATCTTTTATTTGAATTCACCACACTAAGATTATTTCCTGCATCATGCAGGACTTCACAAACATTCAAATAATGGACACAAAGAATACCCAGACTCAGAACAACAATTTGAGGATTACACAAATTGTCAGACACTCAGCGCAACGCCATTCGTGCAGTCATTTTATAACAAATTTCTTACCGGAATCAAATCAGCACGGGAAAATGTTTGTTCGTGCTTATAAACAGTTGTGTTTAATGTTAAGTAGGTTTTGCTTTTATTCGAATCATCACTATACAAACAATCAAACCAAGGACACAAGGAAAATCCAGACTCAGAACAACAATTTGAGGATCGAACCCACAAAACTCATCACTGAAACCGCTACGCCCTCTGTGCAGTCTAGTTATTATTGTCTTAGTCTAATCGCCTACTAGTAAATATGAATAGGACTAAAATACACTCTGATATAAAGTAAATAAATAAAATATGTAATTATAAATTAATTTCGGGCTATTAATAATACATATATCATTTATTTAATATTGCATTACAGCTGTCTGTAGTAGTGGGACATTGATGCCGATACAATATTATAACAAAATTAACGCATTATTTTTACTAAATTTTGTGTATGTTAAATTAACTAGAAAAACAATCCGAATACGTCAAGCGGACTTCGCGGTCACACTTGAGTGTCATCACTACAACACCTTCTGCGTGCACTATGTTAATACCTAAACCACTACCATTCTCAAATGTCGTTATTACAATAAATAATTTAAAACATTAATAAGCAAAATGATGTAACGACACTGTCATGTACCTACTACCATGAAACTGGAAAATAGCCAAGTAAATCCCATTGTAAATCCTTGAATAAATTCTACTTGGCAATATTACACTGCCTTTTATCACACTCAATATAACTACTTGGCACAAAATAGATACGTAGTGTATATAAAATAGTTAGTTTTTGTCTGATATTTAGGCGACCTCGATAGAAATAAATATATATTATTGTAACTGTGATAAATAGGACGCCATGCTGCAAGTTGTTTAAGTATATCAGTCCTATTTAAGAATGTAAATTAAGAAATACGAGGTATATATTATAATATAAAACGTATATGATAATAACCTAACCACTAGACCAACAGGATAACATATCCTGTTGGTCTAGTGGTTAGTGATCCTAACTGTTAATCCAGAGGTCGTGGGTTCGATTCTCACCCATAATTGTGTGATGACTGCGATCTTTTATTCTGTGTCTAGATATAATTAATCTATAATATGTATATATTTATAAATATATAAATTATGTTTATCAGCAATCTGGTTATGTTATCGAGGAACAAGCTCTGCTTAGTTTGGGATCATAAAGCCGTGTGTGTTGAAGTTATTATTATTAGTTTGTGACAAAACTTTGACAGGAATTCTAGCGAAACTTGAATTCAAAATCTACATCCCATATTCACAAATAGTACTTACACAATTATCGATACTGTGTTAAATTGACAAGATCGATTTTAAAGTAAATTCATTGTGGCCACAATTTCCTTTTGACAAGGGCTTAATATTACTCGTTATTGTTTTAATCGATTGTAACAATTTTAACAGAATATTGCAATAAGAAGTACGTATATATATATATATTATATGAAAATTTAGATTGATGATTCATAGCTGGGAATATTTTACCCTAAGTCAATATCGGTTATACTAGTAACTGTTCTTCTTATCAGTAAGTACATCAATGATATTATAATAAAAATCTGTAGTAGTAATACAAACCAGCACTTCGAATACTAGGGGAACTATTTTTTTCTGTCATATGTACTCATTATATAATTGATGGTGCATAGATATAGATAAATTTTGATTGAATGAACTTCGTATTGTTCCTATCTTTATACTGACGGTCAACCACGCTCTGATTGACTGTCATGTTAATGAAGTCTGCTATAAGAACTTTCCTTTCCGTTCAAAAGTCAAGTCAGGTAACTTTAACATAATACAAACAACAAGTCCCGTCCTCGGTATAAAAGTACAAACTGACATTCAAAAGGATTTACTAGCAAAAGTAAACTTCTTAAATGTTAAATGTTCAGTTTTTAAATGTTAAATTTAAAAACCCTAAAGCATAATTAATATTTGACTTCTTAAGTGATCTTTCTAAAATAAATTTGATAAGATGCTTAGAAACGAAACAAAACGACTATACCGGTTCGATACCACGGCCTCACAGAAAACCGGTTATAAAACATCGCTTGCATTGCATTTCCCAGAAATTAGTGAGGTTCTGGAGGCCCCAATCACCCTCTCCTCTTTCTTCTCTCCTCACTCCCCCTTTCTATAATACTTTTGTAGACTTTCGACGGACGTTGCCACTTACCATCAGGTGACCCCTATATTCGTCTGTCTCCCTAAATATCATAATAGAAAAGACAAAATAAGAAGACGTTTATGCAAATAAATGTGATTTTTATTTTAAATACGTCACAGCTTTCAAAACAATTAAAGCATCTCCAGTTTTAGCTTTAAACTGTAAGAGGGTGAAATAGTCTAAGCTGAATTGACGCGTATCTTAATACTTTTATGTGCAAAACTATCTATAAATATACAACAATAAACAACCAGTTAGATTTTCTTACTTTATCATTGGCGGCAAAAATAATTAAAATTAGAATAACGACAAGTAGAATTTTGAGCAGTTTTGCGAATACTATTATAAATATATACATACATATCCATTATCGAAACCAATGATACAAAAGAGTGGGTAGGTATACACAATTCTTTGATGTCATGTAGGTATTCGTCATGCTGTGGCTAATAAGAAAATTACATTTTTATCGACTACAACGCCATCGCCAGGAGAGGTAGACGAACTAAAATCTCTGTGTTGCAACAATTATAAATGAAGGACTTATAACAAAAATTTGCTTATTAAATATCAAAAACCCTTTAAAATTCTATACGAAATGAAAATGTTCCTAAAGCTGTAGGAAAATTTGATTAAATACTATATTTTTTTATTACTTGAATTTATAAGATTAAACTGGCAGTGCTTATATTGCAAATGACTGCGTAAGAGAATTAGTAAAATCAATGTCAAAAATGTAAGTAATTATTTTCGTTTTCCGTTTCTACAACTTAAATGTATTTTATTGAAATAAATGCCATAATTGCGTTACAAACATCAAAATATATCTTTTCGTACGTAAAACTTTCCGTTACTTAAATTTAGATTGCATTCGGAGATTTGTCACAAACAGAATTTTTAACCAAGTATAAAATTCTCAAGTTAAAACTGGGAAAACAACAATAAACACCGTATATGATTGAGTAGATAGCTATAGGCATATATTGTATTATAATGTATACATATACGTATCTATAACTGTGCATATTATATTGGTTTTGCATATCTGACCACTAGGCGGGGTTGTGTGTTGTTAATAAAAAATGCAGAGCTGCCTGTCTATATCTTATATACTATTGTAATCTTTGGTATCTGTGTTGGACAAGCAATAGTGTTTAATGGTAGTATGAAGTGAAATAAGTGCTTCAATGCCGATAAATAAACATATTTTATGATAAATGGGCGTGCTTCGGACATGTCGTAAGTTATTTATTCATCTTTTATAGTAGTAGTTACAACTCGAACTGACTCGTGCTGGGAAGTCCGAGCCATTTAACAGAACAGAAAAACTCTTAATTAACTATTGGTACGTTATAACATCTACAGATGCTCGTATATTATATACATTAATAATCTCAAGTGAATTTAAACTGTTTGCAACCGGTTTACATGTTAAATATACAAACCTTTAAATACATTAAGAAGAACTTTCATGTTTGGAGGATTTTTAAAATCATTACCTTTGCCGTTTAAGACATAATTTTTAATACATGCAAAAATTCTGAAAGCGATGATAGGAAATCAAAAGCGTTATGTCAGAGTCCTCAGATGATCCCTGGTATACCATCCGTCTATAATACCTCTTATCTTATTACTGTTAGCTTATTGTGTCATCAACTCACAAAAAAAAGTAACGTTATATGTTAAGTATTGAATTTGTCATAATAAGTTAACTATCATTATATTTAACCTATATATTATGTTAAAATATCTCATTAAATGTTTACTACAAAATGTTAAAATAATGTGTTGAATAGTCCCGAGACTGGGTATTCTTTGTGTCCGTTAATTGAATCTCCTAATGCGGGAGCTGTGTTTTAAAACAATAAAAGATATAGTTAAAATTATATAACGAATGTATTTTTGTACTGTATATTTCCATGCTCACTGCTATATAGGTAAGTGATTCATAATTTAGGTCAAATCTTCTTGTGGGTAACAACAAAACATATAACATATAGCTAAATATAGAAAAAAACCGGTCAAGTGCAAGTCGGACTCGCGCACGAGGGGTTCCGTACCATTATATTATTATCCGTACATGTTTGTTGTATGGGAGCCCCCTTAAATATTGATTTCATTTTAATTTAATTATTTATTTTTAAAGTGAGTATATAACTATATATTCTGTTAATATTTCAAGCGTACCTTGTCGTTATCAATATCGAGGAAAATGAACACAAAAAAAAACACGTTTGTTGTATGGGAGCCCCTTAAATATTTATTTTATTCTGTTTTTTAGTGTTTGTTGTTACAGAAATTTATCCCGTTTAACCTTTGGGTACGGAACCCTAAAAACATAGTTTGAGCATTGGATAAAGTTTTCTAAAAAGTCTTTTAATCGATTAATATCATTGTCATGTCACAACAAACAACAAAGATTTTATTACAAACAAATATCAATTATTATGTGTAGTCGAATCAGCCACCTAATATAAATACACCTTTAAAGAAAAGGTCGTGGCGAAACCTATATTGAAAATTTTGCTCACGAAAGCAAAAAGGCGAAAGTATATATATCAACACAGGGCAGGAACATAAGACCGCTATTCTCATATCTAGACGACAATAACTCGAGTGTTCTGGCTAATGATGCGGCCGAAGGGCAAGATGCGCCGATGTCCTTACTCGCGGCCGATCACTCGACCTCCTCCCTTTCCTACCTCCCCCCATTTCCACCCCTTACCCCTCTGCCTCGTGCCGCTATCGTCACAATGAGGCTTTCGGTTGTCTATTCTATCATCAAAAGTATATTAAGTTTTCATGACATGAGATTCCAAATGTGATTAACGTTTTTATATCGTTGTGTGTTTGACTCGCTTTGTTATTGATCGTCAATGGGTTTGATTGTGAATAGGATATTCTACCATTACAATTAATAATGTCTTCATTCAAAATTGGTTTAATTTAGTATTAGTAAGTCTTTGATTGGAATCTATTTATAAGTAACTAACATATTTCCAAACGAAATTGTCGATTTATACTTAGTAGATGACCTACATTTGTTTAAAGGTCAGTTACATTAAGCGATGAACGCGGACACTCCCGATTTGCAAACTGATTTAGATGTAAGTATCTATCTATTAAATTATATTTATAAACATACCACAACACAACGACTAGAATAATAAAAAATATAACTTTTAAAGCCCTATTGTCCATATACTCCATGTTAATGGCCAACAAATGGCGGTGGCATTTTAGTTTGTTGTATCGAGTTGTATGTTAGGATCATGGCAGATGGCGGTCTACCGTCTCTATATACCCAGGACAGGAATAAGGCATGAACATATTTATGTTCTTTGGTAATTCTTCATTAATATTACGAATGACAAACTACAAACATAATAGGCAAAAAAACAAACAAGAATAATGAGCCACAAGGAATCACGTCGGAGTTAATGTATACTAATTTTATTCAAGTTGTTGCACATGTACCTGGTGGTACCATGGTTTTATAGTAAAGTAGGCTCGGCGTCTTAAAGTTTTGCTACCATAAATATTAATTTTAATTTTTTTTTTTTTTTTTTTGTAAAAAAAGACAACTCCCGCACTAGGATTAATTCCTGTGTCGCGGGGGACTTTACAAACATTCAAACAACGGACACAAAGAACGCCCAGACTCAGAACAACAATTTGAGGATTACACAAAGTGTTGTCCCGTGCGGGGATCGAACCCACAACACTCGGCGCGGCAGTATAGTGGCGAGGTGACCACTTAAACCGCTACGCCATCCGTGCAGTCAAAAATCAAAAAAAAATTATAATGTAGAAGTCGCCAATAGAATAGAATTTATACATCTGATTTATCCTTCTTTTTTGTGTTTTTTATGATTCTAGGGTATTTTCAATAATTACAATTTTCTATCATAATATCACAAAAACTGTCATAATGTAGTAAACTTTCTGCGAACGAAAACACTTCAAAACAAAATTACTAAAAGAAAAGGATAAACAAACAACGAAGTAATTCTGCCTTAATAGTTTAAGTTCGGATTTCTGATGCAAGTTACTCATTTAAGTTCGGAATTCTGATTCATGTTACTAATTTAAGATGTTTTTTTAATCTCTTTAAAACAAGGGTGCAGTAATATTGACATCGATTAAAGTGAACCTTTAAAAAAGACACGAAATTCGTAAAAAGTGGTGCTGAGTCTTTGAGGTAAATAGTTCACTTTGCTAATATCCCACGAGGCACATAATAGAAACGTTAAGTGTGTTGTTTCTAGGGTTGACACTAAATTTATAGTTCTTGTGTCAATTACCTTGACTTTACATATTGAAAGAAAAGCAAACCATATGCATTCTACTAGCTTCTTTTTGATGAAGTCGGTTTATAATATTATTTAATGTATCTGCTATACGATGTACCCCTATTAGCTTTAGGATTGCAATAAGTTCATATCAGCAATAAATAATTAAAATTAAATTAAGTAAAAAACCTAATTAAAATAATTTAAATCAGTGACATAAAACAAAAGAGATAAAATATTGGATATAGTTAATATGTAATGTATTTTAAATCCGTATAGCTAATTAAGCTACATCTCCATACGTTGCGATAGACACATAGTGAGAATCGATATTAGATTTAACTGTAGTCAACCCAGAATTCCTAAAACGAAATTTATTAAATTATACCAAATTAAATCTGTTTATTATAATTTTCCGTAAATAAAATCCCTTATCTCAGTTACCTGACGAATACCAACGCAATTCAACGTGACCTCATTTTTTTCCGGAACTAAAGTTGACAGCCCTGACATTAGCCAAATACTGACGTATTAATTAATTTAATGTACGTAGTTTCCCCATTCGTTTTGTTATACTACTGTCACGTGCGCAATGTTATCTATTAACCTGGATTTTGCATGTGTACTTTATTTAGTTCTATGCTTTAGACTATGGGTGTGCTTTTTTCAAGTAAGGAAATTGAATTTCGGGGCAATGCTTGCGTTGCATTGCCCCGAAATTAGTGAGGCTCCCGGAGTGGGCCTCCACCTTTCCTCTTCCCTCTCCTCTTTCCCATCACCTCTTCCCCTCTCTTCTTTCCCCTCTCCGCATCCCCATCCTTCGTCACCCACAAACGCGAGCAGCGCGCTTACGACTATTTAGTTGCAGGTGTCTATGGACGGTGGTTGTCACTTACCATCAGGTGACCCGTCTGTTCCCAATATTATAAAAAAAACTGCTGCTGATTTTATTACTCTAGATACCACCGATTTTTACCTATGACCGAAGTTTCGTTTGTTTTATTAAGCTATGGTAAACTAAAAAGTTACTACCAAGATATAATCAAAAACCTTAAACCTAAAATGTCATGATAGTGTAACAACTTTTGGTATTTTCCATTAAAAGCCATTAGCATGGACAAAGAAAGCTTATTGTCATGGCCTAACTAATTTTCGGATTTTAAAATTATTGAAGTCTTTACTCACTATATTCAGTTGAAAATATACAAAAATATACAATATCCTTATATTTTAGGTAATAATACTATGTTAACCTATTAATGTATTTTTGAAATATATAAGTAAGTTTATCAGCAGTCTGGTTACCATAGTTGAAGCTCTGCTTATTTAAGGATCAGATGGCCATGTGTGAGATGAGTGGAGTTATTATTATATTATTATTATTAAATAGTCGTTATGTCGACAGACATCTCGTGATCGTGATTACTTTAGCTCATCTGTCTACAAAGGTGATAATATTAGTTACTTACTACTTACTACTAACGTCAAGAATGCACATGGCATTCAGTTTGATACACATGTATTAACTTTTATTTTTTTTATCTATTAAGAGAACCACTCCATACACTATACTCCAATAAAACTACTCTTTTAATTTTGACAACATCATGTTCGGTAGAAGCGATATGCAACTCAACTCAGTATTTAATTTTTTCGTTTAATTTTTTAAATTTTATTTCGTTTAAAGACACTTCAATTTGTTAATGTTACTACCATATTATTTTGCATATACAACGCATCACATTAAAATAAAAAGATAGAAAGGCCAAGCACAACTATTATTAAATTTTAATTACAATCAACCATAGTTTCACATTTAGCGGGACATTAGGACTTAATTGATAATGATATCATTAACTGTTCGAGCCTTCCCAGCCGTGCAGAGAACTCTTAATGTTACTTTAACACGCCACCATACAAATTAATAATCCAATGGGCCTATAGAACCTTTGAAGGCTGCCTTATGTGTTCCGCGGCTAAACTGTCAATACTTCTAGTCAAGTTGCAAGTTAACAAAACAACAATTGTTTTGGACAGTTAGGCTAATGTATTACTGGAGGCTCGTGAATACTCGTGAACACTCGCGAGCTTATAAACTACAACTATTGGCCGACTACTAGAAGCGAAAGCCTATAATGGCTCAGAGTAACTAATGGGAGTGACTTTTTCTACGTTTTTTTAACCACTTTGATTTTTTTGCAACCATGATTGTTTCTGGGTCCTTAAGTAATAATACTTTATGTTGAACTTGATGTTCAAAGCGCTACACAAGAAACAATGTTGTTACACTATACATACATGTTACACCAAACATTCTTCTCGCTGCAAATAATAAATTCGTTTGGTTATCGTACAAAGTAATTATAGCATTGAAGTTTAAATAATACAAATTATTTTTCAAAGTCTATAATAAGCTCGAAGATTACATAACAACCCCATTTAAAATTGGAATCATTTAGTAGTGTAAAATATTTTGTACGATGCACGTACATCGTACAAAATATTTTTTTTGCAGAACACTATAATATTACAACAACTTCCTCCCTATTAAAACTAAAACTTTCTTAATGCATTCTCTTATTGTTCCCATGAATGATTATGGTGATGTCGTCTGAATAACTGCATTCGATTCATTTTCGATTTTCTCAAGTATGACCATGTCTCTTCTTTTCGTTCCCAATTGAAGTGGCTCCCTATTCGGCAACGTCGCAGTTTGTCAGCTACTTTTCTATACACCTTCTTGAACTCCCCGACTCCCCCTTCTTACTTAAGTCCCTACTTTCAATTTTTGTGCTCTACTCATAACAGGGACCTTCGTTCTTCAAACAATTTGCTCCTCTTATGTCCTCCCCACAGCTCTAACTTTGTCAACTCATCTTTCTACGTTCAAAGCAGTTCTTCTATGAAATGCGCTTCCTCTCGAGCTTAGAATGTCTAAAAACCGTTTAACGTTAAGGAGCAAAGTACGTGAATTTCTCCTCACTGAATTAGCAGAGTAACCACAATGTACTTGACTGTATGCCTATTTATATATGTGTGTAAGTATATATTCTCTTATGTATATGTGTTCTTTTATGTGTTTTATGTATGTGTATGTATGTATGTTATATATATGTATATATATATAAAGCAATCAATATACATACTACATGTATGTATATTGATTGCTTTATAAATAGAGGAAAATTTCAGACATCTTTACACCTACCTTATCAATTTTTTTCACCACCCCAAGGTTTTTTTAAAAAAAAGGTTGACTAGCAGAGAATGCCCCATTAAGTCCGCCTATGTACACGTGTGCATCAAGTTTTTAAATAAAAAATAAATATAAACCAACATGGCGGACATTGTTGTGGTAAAGTTGATATCTGAAATGAAGTTATGCGTTATTTAAGGAGTTAGATTATAATTTTCATTAAATTACGTTACGAATGCGTCTTTTAATATCACGTTTTTGCGATTGAAAGGAAAGAAATGAAGCAAAGATATTACAAGGTCGCATTGGAGGCGGTTATCTTTTTTTAGTCAATTCTAGATTAATAATCTCCTACAAAAATGATCGTACCTTACATAATACATTTACAACTAATAAAACACAATTTTTTACTTTCTCTTCATTAGTAAAAATCTTTTAAAATGAAGTTACATGAAAAATACTTGGCATTTTCTGAATGAAATATCATAACACAAAATTATAAAAATTAATCACGTTTTAATTTACTTTTTCTTAAAGGTTAGCAATTGCTTTTATAAGAATAAGTATTATACTTATAAATTGTAGTCTCATGAAGTAGCGACTAATGACGCTCTCATACGAAATGACTTCAAAAGAGAAAAGTTCACAATTCGTCACGACGTTTTATGTATAATTACTCTCAGATTTATATTTGTAATAATTTCTTTATTGAATAAAAATTGTCAGTTCCTGAATTATGATGATGAACTAAATAGGTATTAGCGACAGGAATTTAGCAACACCCTTAGTACCAATTAGGTTTATAAATTTCAGCTTATCCTGTATAGCTAACAGTATTTAATGCAAAAATGTAAGCATTATGTATTATATATATACTTGGGAATTACTTGGGAAAAATCAAAGTATATTAAAACAAAGTCGATAAGCTGGGGAGGCAATGGCAAAAAAAATAATATTGCTTACACAGATGGATCAGGGAATGTAATCAATATTATTTGATCTAAAGCGGGTCAATGTCGCATACCTGTGACTCGAACTGAATGTCGCCGAAAAGTCTGAATCTTGTCACAGTCGCCGTTTTCTTGTACTTAAGCATTGGATATTGTGTTTCAGGTTGGCGGCAGCGCAGGAGGCGGCGGGCGCGCAGGCTCGCGCGGCGCCAGCTGATACCATGGGCGGGGCGCACCAGCCCGCTACTCCGGGGCCCAGCTCACTCTTTATATTTGCCAACGAAAATCCTATTCGGAGGTCAGTATTTCTATTTAATACTATATACATTTCCTATAAGTACCTACTACAAACAATTTAAAACTTAAAATTCTTATCATATGCAATATGAAGTGTTTATCTCCGGAAATAAATATAGCACCGAGAACCATGTAGCATTTGACATTTCACATTTGAATGAGCTTTATATATTTTTATTGCTACTATATTTATTAATGTATAAACTAAAACAGATCATTTCGTGTCATTTTTTTAAATACTAAAAGGCCCCATCATTACGCTTTGTAAATGTATTTTTTTTTTCAAAAAAGGTGCTTGTTACAAGTTATAAAATAATTTAAAACATTTTTTTGCCTCCCCGTGGTATACACGATGACTCGTCTCCAGTCACCATGCTCAAACATCTTACCTTAGTACCACTATCAGTTTATAACCTTATTAAACCGTATCCACCTTGCAATATGTTACAAAATACCTCAAGAATTATGACCCGATTCTCCAAAACCAATTTCAACAAGCAAGTCCATAAAATACTTTATATTGTCTGGATACCAGGATACCTACTCTACTAACGTAGTAAATAGCATGTTCATATTACGGCTTTTCTCGAAGCGGAACATCTGGTCTGGACTTAACATGGGCGGATCGTAGCCCCCACTTATACATATTAAACAAAAACCTTGTTACCCCTCTTATGCATTTTGTAAACAAGTGAAGACTCTTACACTATGTATCTACATAATCTGATAACTAAAAAAAAGATTGTATTGCGGAATGGAACACCGTTAAGCTAGTCCAGCTTTGGATGATTTTGTGTGGGTGTTTTGAATATTTAACTACTTGTTTTTATTTTATTTTATTTTCTATTATTATATAGTTGATAAATTTCATAACCCCATATTGTTATGTGATTTTAATTGACTTAGGCACAAATCAATTATGTATAGTATAATTTTTAATGTAGATTTTAATTTTTTATACGTTCCAAGTTGTTCAAAATAGAACTTTTGTAAGTAGGCTAAAGGTTTTACCTTATAAAATGTTATTCAATGGAACGCAAGTATATCTATTGTTTAATTCAAAAAACGACGTCGTTTGAAATATTTCCGTGATTCCAAGAAATACGTTCATGGTGTTTCCTTAAGTTATGTAAATAGGGCAACTCGAAACGAAAACAGGGCCCTCTGTTTTAAACCGTAATGGATTTAATTTTAAATATTTCACATAACTTATCAAAGAACAGGAGATACCTTCTATCTGTAATCTATTGCGAAAATATGAACAACGTTTAAGTTATGGCTTAACACTGTGTGTAACATGGCTTAAACTTAAAGGGCAATTTTATTTTAAACGAAAAATAACGTTCTATTAATTAAACGGAAATTTAAAACCTATTTTACTAATATTGCTATTTATAAATTATTTGCAAACATTGACAACGTTAAGAAAAAAAAAGGCATACAAATAGGAAAGCTATTTCAGGTAAAACGTTTTATATGGTACGTTAATTTATACGAATCCATATAGAACCGTCAAACCGAAGCCAGTACATAATCTAGCGTTCAATCTAAATGAAATTCTTTAAAGCCTAATTTTACAGACAATTTTATTTTTATTTCTTTATTAGTTTCACATCCGTTCAAGATTGATGGCGAGTATTTTATTGAACATATTTATCTGAATAAGGATATTTATGTATATAAACACAAAATGTCCTGTGTGTTGTCCCGTGTGCGGATGAAACTCACAACACTAAGTGCGGCAGTGTAGTGGCGAAATTACCACTTAAACTACTGCTCCATCTGTACAATGAATCGAGTAGGTCAATATACTTTTGAACCATAGTTTCAACATTTATCTATGCCCCCAAAATACGGTACACCGACACGCTTAAACATTTTACCAAGAAATATGACCAGCTTTCTACAGAGTAGAACTATACGATACAACTATTGAACAACATTCATGAAAGAAACCTTTTAAAGTTGTTCAACTTTTCACACCTGAGAAACATCCATGGATGTACGCAAGTGCGCAGATTGCTTGCAAAAATTCAACTGCACTACAAAATGTTCCTTGTTCCCTAGGAAAGTACTTACCATGTTATTTTGCATAATATTACGGATAAACAATACAATGTCCTTTGTGTAAGTACGAAGTATTGAGAATTGAATTGAGTTAGAAATCTAAAACAAAACTAAACATTATTTTCATTTTAACCGTTTACTGCAATGCCTCTTTTTTTTAATCCCCCCAGCTAAGTTAAATGCTTGTGTTAGAGGTAGGTTCATGACGGTAGTGTACTGGGTGGGGTCCAAACCACTTGGTCCCAAGTCCGACACCTTAGCCACTACGCTTAAAATCATATTTTAACTTATGCGTTATAGTTTTTATTAACTTTAATTCGTTTTTGTTAAATATAATTTGGTTAGAAATATGTTATGTTAATACTATTATTACTTGCTTTTAACAAACGCAAGGAATACATGTATAGACCCTTTATGTATCCCCCGACATCTGTATTTGAATTGCAATGTAAATATTGTTTTTTCTTACTGCTCAAAAACAAAGTAGAGTGAATGTTTATAAAACAGAAATAATCAACATTACTTTAAAGTCTTGAACTATGAAAATGAAAACTTGTCACTATTCAAACCAATTCACGTTAGCAATTTGACGCCTGCGTGTGCTCTTTATGGCAGTAACT
This sequence comes from Tyria jacobaeae, assembly GCA_947561695.1. NCBI lineage: Eukaryota > Metazoa > Arthropoda > Insecta > Lepidoptera > Erebidae > Tyria > Tyria jacobaeae. The sequence continues at coordinate 6,407,177 of OX387208.1, read as the reverse complement.
GCATTATCTTCTGAACTGCCACTAGTCGATCGTGCAATAGAGCCTGTATTATCGAGGTTATTCGAAAGCTAATACGACAATCTTGTATACTGTCAAACTATTTTTACTTTACTTTATGATATTGAGAACGTGTCTTTAGCTATAATAGTTAGAAGGTTTGGACTTCCCGGCACCCGCCAGGTCAAGTTTTAGGTATACGCCCCTGACTGGCTTGAGCTATTGCTTATACTCTAGGTAATAATTGCGTTTACTTGTATATTCTATGCATCATAAAATTGATTTAATTCACTCACGCCCCAATCAGTGCAGTACACCATAATTTGGTGCCCTTGAAATCTATACTTTACAATTTTCAGGCATATGCTGATTTGCCACCATTCTTGTCAAAATTTAAAGCAATAAAATACTGTATGTTTGTTTGCGTTTGAAAGTGAATCCTATTAATCAGCAAAATTTACAGACAATATAGTTTATTATTTATTAGTTTACATTACTAACAATCAATTCAAATCATCTTTCCAGGTATACAAAGTTCATCATCGAGTGGCCGCCCTTCGAGTACGCGGTGCTGCTTACCATCATCGCCAACTGCGTGGTGCTGGCGCTGGAGGAGCATTTGCCCAACGGCGATAAGACCATCTTAGCACAGAATCTGGTAAATATACATTTATTGTACATTGAACACAATTCTTGTGAAAGCATTTCATCGGTATTTATTTTTACTTTTATGTTTCTTCTACTATACCCAACTCTCGCTGCCACATATCAATGTTGGACCTAGCACTCCCTGATGAAGAGCCAGACGTGCTTTTAAAGACACGTTCTGACTTTTCAGAAAGGAGTGAACTGCTATCATTCTCAGAGTTTCCCTTTTGGACTCTTCTCTTGATATCTCTATCATGCTTGCCATATTTTGTAAATATGTTTCCAAGATGAACGAAATATTAACTCGTTCCACTCTTTCCTTCCCAACATTAACCTAATAAGCGGTCAGCTTATCACCGCTTTCGAAAAGCATGACCTTCGTTTTACTTGTGTTTACTTTCATGCCTTTCATCTCAAGTTCATTATTCGTCATTGTTATCATTCGTCATTGTTATCATGTCCTGCATCTCATTCGCCAAACATGCAAATAATATTGACCGTCATAAGCCTTCTCCAGTTTTTTCTAAGAAATATCTTTTCTCTTTTCAACATCAATCGTCCTATTGTCCCACCATTCTAATTTAACTTATCATCTTCCAATTACTAACAACATAGACTTCCGTCGCACATTCAACCAGATTGTTTTTGTGTACCATATATGGCGTCACTCCATTTTTAACAATCCCTTTCATACGGGTATTTTATTTTTCCTTTAATTTACTTTTGCATTCCTCTTTTACTTCAGGCTCATGTAGACATTCTACTTTAATTCATTATAACTCAGTGCTAGATGCTTTGGCACGGTGCTTCAAACCCTTAAAGAAACCTCTGATTCAACTTACAAAATAAAAATGATCTTAAAAACTCTAGTATCTATAACCTTGCTTTTCAGTCGACTGTCCGCAATTACAAAATTAATCATGCTTCTTATCTCCTCAATAACTAGCCTCCCCTGCCTCGTATATTGATAAATCCGGTGATGTTCAAACCATGTGTTTGTTACTACTAGGTTCTCATCTCTACACATCTATTTAACAGACGCACTCCATTTCCTTTTAATCTTTCATCACCAAACCTACTTAGTACACTCCAACCTTTGCATTAAAATCTCCAACCATGAATACTCTTTATTTATTTTGAAGCTGTAAAATCTCACGTAGCTGCTCCCCTCTCTCCGGAACCCCTCTCTGGATTCCTGGATTTTCGACATGCCTGGATCATAGACACCTAAACAAAGGTGTTAGCCCAAGCTTTAGTCTCGCCCACAGCAAACGAGAGCTGACGCATTCTAATTCCCGTAAGCCCATTTCCTTTGGTTCAGAAAAAAGAATGCCAACTTTACTTTTCCACTCATCAGCTGGTCCCCAGATTATATAGCCATGTCGGGGCCTTGCGACATGTCCTTCCCTTTTCTTTTCGTCACACCAAAACATCAATCTTTTTTGCATCCATTATCACACATGCTTCCTACATTTTCTCATCCATCCCTCCTCTAACATTCAGCGAGTTAAAACGGTAACTGGCTTTTAGCCCAGGGAAAATGGGTTTTCGCCGCCTATTGGCAAGTTTTTTAAAGAATTCGAGGAACTGTCCCCTCCTGGCATGCCGTGCTCCTGGAGTTTATTAAAAAAATATTTTTTTACACATAACCATCGTTTTGGGTCCGTTTGGGTTTGTCCGATGGTAATAGTTATCCCTTATTTCGTTTCGTTGAACAACTACTAGTTCAATTTACATTTGGTTCAATCAATGTGTATTATACCAATAAATTATGTTTCCATTGTTACAGGAAAAGACCGAGGCGTACTTTTTAGGAATATTTTGTGTAGAAGCCTCGTTAAAAATTTTAGCACTAGGTTTTGTTTTACACAGGGGATCGTATCTTAGAAACATTTGGAACATTATGGATTTTTTCGTTGTAGTAACTGGGTAAGTCATTTTTGTATATTTTTACACTTACACAACTATTTATTAAGAATATGTAATTAAAATTATGTAAAGAAATTTTTAAACAGCGATGTTATATGCCTACGATTGATGTTATGACATAAATAACAATCATATTTCTTGCATACTTTTAATATGCGTGACGAACTAGCGTCCTCATCCGTTTCTAAAATATTTACAATACAAAATTTTGATCTCGAAGTTACTACCATAGTACCAATAAAGTATTTAATCCTCTATTAGGCCTTACAATTGGTTAAACTTCAAATACCTAGGACTCTAGGTTACGTCAAAGACAAGAAGGGTTGATTTTATTGAATATTCAATAACAAAAACTAGGTCGATGACGATATTCGCCGAATACAACGTGGACGTTGACCTGCGGATGCTGCGCTCGTTCAGAGTGCTCCGACCGCTCAAGCTCGTCTCGCGGATACCAAGTAATTCACAGTAATTGGCGAAAAGTTCACATAATACCTCTACCTTATTTGTTATAGAACGTTATTCGCTAGATGTTTTCGAATTTTGAATTTGGAACTTTTTAAACGTAGAACTGCAGCTAGTTATGACAAATATAGTTTTTAATATCATTAGTAAACAAATACGTAGCATCGTATTCTCGACATGTTATTGATATACTTAATATAGATTAGAAAATGTGTGAATTTTAATTAATATGTGACTTATTGACGATGTTTAATGTTTTAAAGCTACGTGTTGCATAATAGTAAAGATTTGCTATACATTTTGTGTATTGTGTAGGTTTACATCAAATAAAACGCTAATACGTAAGAAACTAGATAATAAATGGTTTTAGGTGTTAATAAATATGGTGTATTTAGATTAAAAATGTATAATTAACATGATTATATTAGAGTATAATAATTAAATAATTAGATACACGATATTTAGATTGTAGTAAATTTTTACATAAAATTTATCAAGGCTGTGCTTTACCATTAGTACCTATTATTAATTTTGTCCAGACTTTAATTTATATATTTATACTTTTATTTTAAAATTACAAACTGGCTACGAAGTTTATAAAAAAATATTATAAAAAATATTTAAAAAATATTTCGGCTCCCTACCATCTGAGCCACACCAATTAAGGTTTTTTTTTTCGTTCTGAAATTTAAAAGCTATTTTTGTCCATTGTTCATTAATTTATTTACACAGAAGCACAGTCTTTAGTAGCGTTTTATTACTCAGTTAGTTGCTAGTTCAGGCTATAGTATCGAGTGATATGTGTTTGGCAGTATCATCACGCAGCTGCCGATCGCGCCACACGACGTCGACTTCAGGACCTTGCGTGCCATTAGGGTGCTGAGGCCCCTTAAATTAGTATCTGGCGTTCCTAGTGAGTTCTAGAACATTCTTAGATTAGTTAATCGTCTTGTAGTTTCACTTGCATTACTGTTGCATAATTTTGATCCTTTTTTTATACTTAAATATTATATTAGACAAACAAAACATCAAATTCATCAGTGAATCTCCATTATTACTGGTCCTACTAGGAAATAAATTTTTACAAAAGAAAATATATTGAAAAGTTTGTTTTCAATGAAACCTTTTTTTAATCAAAATTATGGAACAGTGTTTCATTATATGCACGAAGATTTACTGATTTTTGAAATTGTTTTATCATTATTACTCGTGTAATTATATTTTTACAATTATTATTGACTTCATCTATGGCATTAGTCAATAAACACTTTTACATTGTATTTTTAACTGACTTAATATAATCATCAATGAAAATAACTAACGTCGAAATTAGGCGCCATATTTGGTAATTATACCTACATTCAATTACATATTTGACTAACAAACATTATTTGTTTTTTTTTAAGGTGTGGAATATAACAACCTTTCCAAATTCTATTAAATGTTCATGTTTCGTTTTATTTATTTTTGTAAAATTTGCCCTGTAATTTATAAACTATTTTGCTTATTTTCAACTACAAAACTTACATTATACATATATTTTTTAAATATTGATAAATTTAAGACAAAGATGAAGTAGATTGTATAAGCCGCTATCATCACCTAAGTCAGTTTAAAACTAATGAGTTGTTTTAAGAATATTTAGTATTATTCATAAGGATTAATTCAAAATCTTTTGTAGCTCTCTGAGAAGAAATCGTAAACATTTTAGTGATAATTTACTTCTAAAAATATTTTGCATTTTGCGTTTAGCGGCTGTTTTTTTTTTTAATATCCAATTTCACTACGACAGTATTGATTAGCAGCTAATATAAACTATAAATATTTATAATATTTTTCTCTATGCTGTGTAAGGTTTACAAGTTAGAGGGCAAGCAGCAATTAACCTTGATGCTATTAAAAATAAATGTGATTTTCCCAGGTCTGCAAGTCGTATTGAAGTCTATCATAAAAGCAATGGCGCCTCTGCTGCAGATCGGCCTTTTGGTGCTCTTCGCGATAGTCATCTTCGCCATCATTGGCCTCGAGTTCTACTCGGGGGCGTTGCATAAGACTTGTTATAATTTAGAAGATATTAGTGAGTATCACTTTATAATTTCATAATTTATATGCTTTCTAAATTGTTGTTCTTTCTATTTTAGGCATTAGAATATGCAGAAACAGTTACAAATGTCGTCCACTTGTGTTTTAGAGTTTTTATCTAATAATCTTCAAATCAACATTTAGAGTAATTTATCTAATGATGATAGTAAGGCGTTGCGCCGCCGCTACGGCGTGCCATGTTATATTTCAAAATTCAAAGATAAAAAAATCATTCAAGATCTTCGAGTGCTGGTTGGTATTGGTTTACGCAGACTAGTAACCACAACTTGAAGTCTTCTGTGCGCCTGTTTTACATGACACGGTGAATGGATGATATTGCCATCCCAACTCCTCAAGATCATTTATTAAACCCCTGGTATAGCCACTGACCTCGAGGAGTGTCCTTGGCGATCCCAGGTATGCGGCCACTCCGGTAATTTCGGTAATTTTAGTCGTCTCGCGGGAGAGTCTCCGATCTATGCGAGGGAGAGCCTACCTTACTTGTCTGCATCCGCTCACCTACGTCCAATATTTGTCGTTTATTACATTGGTATGTCGCCATATGACTGATGTAGGCCATCCAGAAGATAGGATAACGATTGGTTCAGAGCCTATCGCAGTCAACTCTGATCCTTTTCTGGCTAGTTTGTCTGCGACATTGTTGTCTTGTGAATTACTCTGACCTTTGATCCATTGCAAAGTTACGGTGTTATTGTTATTACCTACCCCGGTCATAGATTGGTGACAGTTGTATATAAGCTTTGGGGTAATGATATTGCTTTGTAGGGCCCGTAGTGTTCATTTGCTGTCTGAGAGGATTCCAATGGAGTAGTTCTTTGCCTTTCCTACCAGCTTCGCTGTAGCTGCTGTGATGATGCCCTTGCCCGTGTTAAGAGCACCTGACGGTGCGGCTATATTTTTTGGGTCAAGACCAGTCTGCTCGTTTGTCCCCAATCGCATAAAAAAATACACTTAACCTTGTACCAGACCTTGTTTTTGAGCCGTCAGGGTGCCGTCATATCCTTGTATCTTTACAGTAAGGACTCTTCAGGATCTTCGTGCATATGTATTTTATCGAAAACAAGTTGCTTCGGAAGCTTATCACTTACTTCAAATTTGATCACCTTATCTAGGATCTCCGAGTGTGGGATCCGGCTACTTTTCTAAAATTTTAATGTTTTTAATCTTACTGCTGCAGAGGCGTAGTGTTCAGTATTGCTTCTAGTGATGCTATAAGTGTAGTGCACAGGCACTTAGTAATTGCTATATAAGTCAGACCTTGGAAGTGGTAGTTTGTTACTCGCTGTTGTTATTTCGGTGCGTGGCCACCAGACAACTGCGCCGTAACGTATCATTAGTCCTAGAGCCAAAGGACTATGTTAGGGGCAAGAACCCAAGTTTCTCCTATCATTCTGCGACACTGCCATAAGGATATTTTGGCTGTATTTATCTTCGCCTCCAAGTGGGCGCTCCAACGCAGTTTGGTGTTTATATCTATGCTATACTATATATATATGCTATGCTTTGCTTGCTGTCTATTCCACATTTGTAACTTTACGTACTGTATTCGCAAAATTTCCGCTTATTAGTATTGCAAGATTGTCTACATAGCAATCCGTATAGTAGTGGTTATGGTTGAGAGTGGTGATTAGGTCATTTACCACCAAGTTGCACAGAAGCGGGGAGATAATACCTTCTTGAGGGCAGCCTTTTGCCACTAGAGCCTTCAGTGGTTTTCCTTCAACTAATAAAATTACTCTGTTACTAAGCTTTATCCCTGTCCAAGTATTCAGAGTTGTACATACCCCATGTATTTCTAGAGCACCTTAAATTTGGGGAACTTTTGTCAAAAGCGCAATCAATGTCCACATATGTTGCTTTATCTGTAAGTGCATCTTCTTTAATGCTTATCAACGTATGGAACGCAGATTCAGTACTTTAGTTTTATAGGTATGTTGGTATACTCCCTCAACTCTCTTTCGCACATTCCTGCAAAGGCCTTTAGAACGATGTTTGGCTTATTAGTCTGTACGATTTTGCATTTGTGTAGTCACTCTTACTTGCTTTAGGTATAAGGTTTACTTTCACCACCCACCCTTTTTTCGGAACGTATCCATGTGCAAGATAAGCTCTGAATATATTGGTCAACGAGGAGAGAAGAGGCTCACTTACACATTATAATTGGAATGGAAAGACCTCACCTGGTCCCGCCGATTTAAACTGATGGAATGAGTTGATAGCCCACCTTGTTTTTTCCATGGTTACCACTCTGTAGGTTATTAGATAGTCGAGTGCCAGTTTGAACACAACTGATGTAATAACTATCCAACACTAAATAACCGCTAGAACTACATACATGCCTTAGAACTGACCTCGAAATTTGATAACTCATTTTATTTGACAGATGAAGTACTAAACGAAGGAGACAGTCCAACACCGTGCAACGCAGATAACATAACATTGGCGCCATATGGCGCGAACGTGTGCGAGTATGAAAAGAGCACGTGTTTGGAAAAGTGGGAGGGGCCGAACAGGGGCATCACGTCATTCGATAATATCGGTTTCGCTATGCTCACCGTCTTCCAGTGCATTACCATGGAGGGCTGGACAGCCATCCTCTATTGGGTATGAAATTACATATTGTATTCATACGTTTCTACATACAAACATAAATCATGCCTGTATTCAATTATGTAGATGAAGTACCAGACAATTAATATGTAATTCATCACACGATTATTGTGTAATTATCTGCCTCAAAATCTATTAAATGATTTGTGATGATGACACACAGTCCTTCGTCGATGCATAATAATGAAATGTACAGGCATCAATCAGGACTCGAAGTAATATTTCAACGTTTCATTAGATGTCCCGGTTTACACATCAAATATAAAAATTTATCATCATCATTATGATTGATTTGATTGATTGATGATGATGATTGATTTTGATTTATTACTGATATACTTTACTTCTTTGTTTATTTCAGACAAATGACGCACTAGGTAGTGCGTTCAACTGGATTTACTTTGTGCCTCTCATAGTATTGGGTTCATTCTTCATGCTCAACTTAGTTCTCGGTGTTCTTAGCGGGTAGGTGAACATATTTAATACACTTATTATCATTTATGTCTTAGTCCTTTTATCCAATTCCTTTTGCATTTATTTATCTTATATAGAGAATTCTCTAATGAAAGAGGACGCGTAGAAAGAAGAGCTCAGTTTGTGAAGGAACGAGCTCGACAAATGTTCAACGCAGATTTTAGTGCTTACCTGAACTGGATCACTGAAGCAGGTCTTATATTTAATGACTGACTGCCTTAAGTTGAGCTAAAGTTTGTAGTTATAGTAGTAAGATTAATAGACTTTTGAGCTAAATAAGTGTGTTAGTTACAGTTTAAGAATATTTTAATTATAATGCTCAGCACTGGTAAATTATATTTCGCTATATTTAAATGCTAGAACATGTAATTAAGCTCATGTCATGATGCTAACTCACATTGTAATACTATCAAACTCTATATGCTACTGAAGTATAATACTTTAACTAACCTCTATTCTGTCACTGCAACATATCTCAAAGTGACTTTTACCTTAGTTGTGTTAAGATTAAAATACCTGCGATCAGTTTAACGAGATTTAACGACCTCTTCTGATGTTTGTAAAGAGTCCTTGGCTGGATGCGTATAATACTGTAAACTATACTTTGCACATTTAAAAATACAAAAATATTGCCTTACAATAATTCAGAACTATAAAAAGTAACTAGTAACTTATAATATCTATGATATCTATCTTCTTTTGTTTACATCATTTTTATTACTTATATGTTTTGAAGTCATACGATAGTCTTTCTAATTTATAGTTAAATTAAATATTGAAGTCAAGACTTGAGTTGTATTCGTACTTACAAACGAAATACCGTTTTTTTTACGTGTGTATTTGGGGAAGTCCTTATATTACCACATCAGTGTGTAGTGCCATATCTTTCATAAAAAAATATTAAAAGTATCAGCTATATATTTCATTTTTATCATAATCATTTTATAACTTTACAATACTTGCTAGATTAGTCTACCACAAATCCATTGTAATTCCAGTGAATTCGCTAAAGAAAGAGAGAAAGTAGAAAATAGACAAGAATTTCTTAAGTTAAGAAGACAAGCGCAACTAGAAAAAGAACTCAATGGTTATGTTGAGTGGATATGTAAAGCTGGTAAGTACTTTGAAATTAAGTTCACTAATAATTGTGTTAAAATGATGTTGATAATTTTCCTTTACTTACAGAGGAAGTAATATTAGCAGAAGAAAGAACAACGGAAGAAGTAAAAACGCACATAATTGAAGGTAACCATAAAACTTAGATTTTTGCGAAATTTGTGTTTTTTTTATTTACCTACAGCCAATTCTAAGCTCCAGTATGCCTTTGTCAACCAAGAATGAAACAAATCTGTGACAATTTCAACTAATTCTGTTGACTAGTATTAGGGATATTAAAGTAACGCATTTACATTGTACATATTCATAAGAACTATACCCCAGTTTCATATATTACATGCAATTAAAAAATGTAATGTTAGTGATACACAATTTTTGGTTCTTTATCATTTTTGTTAATAGCACGAAGACGAGCAGCGACCAAGAAGAAATTAAAAAACCTTGGTAAAAGTAAAAGCACCGATACAGAAGAGGAAGAGCAAGACGAAGACTGCGGGGATGACGGTCAGTTTACGAAGCTACTGCTTTCATGTTTTTTTAATGTGTGTGTGTGTTTTATAAAATCAGACAGACAATTAAAAAACCTAACAGGATAGTTGTAATCTATTTTCATTCCTTGAGCGACAATTTATTTTAGAAGCATGTTGTCTTTTAGTTTCTTTCTCAATATGTTTTATTAAATGTACTTTTGTTAATATGAAACGGTGGTTAATTTACACTAATATTTTAAGTATGTTAGTCACATTCTTGTTTACCTTATTGCTATAAACAGTCGTATGTATTGTACAATTCGTGAATGTTGCATGTAAATAACTAAGTCTATATACATTTTCATCCATTGCCATAGCGTATTCGTACTCTATTTGTGTGTTGGTTGTTTACAGTTCCAAAGAAAAAGCAAGGTATGGGATCAAACGTGATGCTGGTAGAATATTCCTTTTCATCTTCTACAGTAGTCTAAATAGACTAGAAATAGTTTTAGGAATAGATATCCTTTTAATTAATCCTTTCCAAAAGACGTCTGTACGGACATACAAACGTTATTAAAAATATATTTTTTTTTCGAAAATGTTACAAATCCAATTTGCTGTAGATAAACTTATAATCGTCTTCTTGAAGGCCAAGATAATATGAGCTAACGTGGACTATATAATTATATCCCTTTTTTGAAGTAAATGAAAACCATACTGACGTCTCAAACCTCAAGACCCTTGCTTTTATTAATTGTTAGGTCCGCAGCTGTCCTTTTAATGTACCTACCCAACTAACCTTTAAAGCTTTACCGTCAAAAGCTTAACCTAAAAGTTACCATAAACGTGACTAATATAGCTATTTATCTGAGGATACTTGGACGGCTGTCCCAGAAGATAACAACCGCTAGCTATGTTGAGGAACGAAATATCGGATTATGACTCTGATTGAATTTCGAAATAGTGTGACTACTACTGAGTGTTATAAAAGTAAACGATTGATAGCAATATTAACATACCACAAAAATATTTTTATCACAATAACGCCGACATATACATACACATAGTGATCAAACCGCTAATTATATACGTGCCTATACTCTAGAGTTCACAAACCATTAGCTGAATGTGAAACCCTAATCCTTTAGTAGTCAAAACGCCGTTGATCATGCAATACAAGTTAGACCCTCTAAATGTCAAGTCATTATTGTAAAGTAACATTGTTGTTTATCGTATAATAGATACTGCTAGTAGCTAAAGATCATATAGAATATTACATATCCTCATTACTATGTTTAAGAAAATAATAATTTAAAAAATTTTGAGTGTCAATTACTCATATTGCAATTTCAACGGTATTATTACCATTTCTACTTATATTATATCTATCACTGCAGGTTTTTTAAAAAGCAAGTCGCGTTCGGTCGGCAAGTGTGCAGACTTTTGGAGAGCTGAGAAGAGGTTACGATTCTGGATCAGACACACAGTGAAGACACAGTGGTTTTACTGGTTCGTCATTGTCTTGGTGCTCTTCAACACGATTTGCGTTGCCGTAGAACATTATCATCAACCACCATGGTTGACTTCATTTTTATGTAAGTGTTGTCAAAATTGATTTTTAATTCTTACTATCTAACTTTTACATATTAATAAAATCATAGCAAACTAGGATTTATGAATAAGCGATACAAAACAATTGATATTGCATTGTGTGACCGAGTGAGCGAGGTTACCGAAGACCCAACACCCTTTTTCTTCCCTTCTTTACCCTCCTCCCTTTCCCTTCCCCCCTTTCCCCTCCTCCCTTTCCCCCCTAAAAGGCGGACAGCACTCTTGTGACTTTCGATTTGAAGGGTTCATGGGCGACTGAAGTCACTTACGAACAGGTGACTATCTGCTCGTTTGTCCTCCTATACTCTAAAAAAAAAGTAAATACTAACAAAACTTTTTTGCGTTTACAGACTATGCAGAATTTGTATTCTTGGGATTATTTATGATGGAAATGTGGGTGAAGATGTACGCCTTGGGGCCGAGAATCTACTTCGAATCTTCATTCAATCGCTTCGACTGTGTCGTCATTTCTGGCTCCATTTTTGAAGTCGTCTGGTCTGAGGTTAAAGGTGGCTCCTTTGGTCTATCTGTCCTGAGAGCTCTAAGACTGCTACGGATATTCAAGGTAATAATTAAAAACTCGAATTTAATTAAATAATAGTAATTCTATAGATCCTCTAAAACTTATTCTAATACTAATATACTCTTACGAAATATGGTTACAATTTTGCTTTTACATTGGAATAAAATAAATACTTTCTATAATTTTCAGGTTACAAAATATTGGGCATCGCTTCGGAACCTGGTGATATCTCTTCTAAACTCAATGAGATCCATTATCTCGCTTCTGTTTCTTCTCTTCTTGTTCATTCTCATCTTTGCACTGCTCGGTATGCAGCTGTTTGGGGGACAGTTCAACTTCGAGGAAGGCACCCCTCCTACAAACTTCAATACCTTTCCGATTGCATTGCTTACTGTCTTCCAGGTAAGTAAATAATATATGTATAGCATATATAATTATGTTAAGGTTATAACAAGTAGCACTGCCAGATCCAATAATTTAATATGAGTTTCAAATTAACATGAAATATTGAATTTATACTTAACCTAAACACATTCATTTCAGATCCTAACAGGTGAAGACTGGAATGAAGTGATGTATGCTGGCATCCAATCTCAGGGAGGTATCCAAAAGGGCATGATCTACTCACTATACTTTGTCATCCTTGTGTTGTTTGGAAACTACACACTGCTGAATGTGTTTCTTGCCATCGCTGTCGACAATTTGGCTAACGCCCAGGTATGTGACAAATATTTTTTTTACTGCGTTACTTGATCTTGTAGAAATTATACTTTATACCCTATTTGGTTCTCAGTTTCAATTAAAGCAATCCTATTTCAGGCAAGATCAAGTTATGCAAAATGATTCGTTACTTCATGTGTATGTATAGAGATGAAAGCTACCGTAAAGTGGTGTGTGTACAACGCCACCGCTCCTTGTAAATTTAACGCCGCTTTCCGTGTAAATGTTGTATTTTTGTATTCACAGGAATTGACAGCGGCGGAAGAGGAACAAGTGGAAGAAGATAAAGAAAAACAGCACCAAGTGAGTCAACAGGCTTATAATCGTTAATTCTTCTACTAGAATTCATCCTCTAACGCTTTGGAATTTAGTTAATAGTTCACAGTTTCAAAGTCATAGCATGTTCAACCACTCTTCCACTAACATTTACTTGCGAGCGGTTGTAGGTATCGGACATTTAATTCTTGATTGCGATCAAAATTTGTATTTCATACATTGTTCCGGATAATTAGGAAATGGAGAAAGAAATGGAAGCATTACACGCGGTGGACGGGTCTCCACCGCGGGTAGACTTAAAACCCTCTTCGCCATCGAGTAGGAAGGTAAAACGAGCTCGGCATTGGCAAAGCTACGCTTGAAAATGTATTGGTGTTATCGGCTTATAATATTGTTGATATTTAAAATTATTATTTTAGAATCGTCTCACACTTCTAGTCTAAAATAATTTATAACACACGAGGTTACTTGCCACACTAGGTTTGTTAATACTTACTGTTTAATGTGTTAATACCAAATACAACAATATTATAAGTTCGCTATAGATGGGTCGATGTGGCTTTTGTGGGCAATTGTCATGATAGGTGTATTTTTATATAATCTTTGCCTTGTTTCTAGATGGCTAATGGTATTAGCTAAACTTTTACGTTAATATTAAGTAGGTGGCCACTTGATTCATCAAATATCCATATTTATATACTTTACTTATATCACTTCATTATATTTAGTTTCTCTTCACTCATATCTTCCTGTGTGCAGAATAGTGTCTCCTACAATAAGCATGCTCTGAGTAAAACATTTTAATCTGCTTATGTGTTTATACTTTCATTCTAATTTTATTGTTAACAAATTAGAATCTAGAAACGATTGATTTTACTTATTATTTTATAATGAAGCTAACTCATAACTAATGTCATGTCAGAAGAAATCTTGTACTTAGCTAGAGTTTGGAATTAGGCCAGAGTTTAGTCTCTGTAGACAAAATGTAACTTATATGATTTAAGGAGTTTTACATTAAGTTTATTTCTATAATTTCAGAAAAAGAAAGAAGATGCCAAAAAAGAAGATGAAGAAGAGATACCTGATGGACCAAAACCAATGCTGCCATATTCGTCCATGTTTATTTTGTCACCTACTAATCCGTAAGTTGACTTATTTGCTTTTGTGCGTGACGGTACATATACGTCGTCTGTTACAGTTTGCTTAAACTGAATTCACTTTATTTTAATTATATATTCTTTAATGTTTTGTATTTCAGAATTAGGCGAGGCGCACACTGGGTTGTAAATTTAAGATATTTCGATTTTTTTATCATGGTGGTTATATGTATGAGTTCTGCGGCTTTAGCGGCCGAGGACCCTGTAGTCGAGAAAAGTGACAGGTTTGCATTTTTTTATTACTAGAACGTCATTTTCCATAATTTCAATATAAATAATTTAAGAAATTGAGAGATAAATATACCTGTAATGAATTCAGACATAAATAGAATATAATAGGATAATAATGTTAAAGCTATTTATCATTCATGCGTGTATTTTCACAGGAACAAAATCCTGAACTATTTCGACTACGCGTTTACGGGCGTGTTCACCGTGGAGATGTTGCTGAAGATAGTAGATCTCGGCATCCTGTTCCACCCGGGCGCGTACCTCCGCGACCTGTGGAACATCATGGATGCCGCGGTTGTTATTTGCGCCCTCGTCAGCTTCGGCTTCGAAATTGGGTATAGTCATTTTGATAATATCTACACGAATGAAAGCAAAGTAATGTTTTAGGGCCCTTATATGAGTTTCTTTTTGCTACCACAACCTCTAAATACCTTAACAGATTTATATGTATATAATATTGAATACGAATGTGGAAATCTTAGTATTAGAAATATTATCACTGGCAACTGTTTTGTAATTATCCCTTATTGTGTTATTTGCCTTGACTTAAGGAATTATTTCATTTTTAGGATTTCAGTTATTCTATTCTACTTTAAATTTGTTTCCCAAAATATTGTTATTGTTTGATTGGTATCTTCTGGTGTCGAAAAAGTAATAGTAAGTATGGGTATATTTTCTGTTTTTGTTACAGAGGCGTGAATAGAGGGGCGGGACAGAATCTGTCCACAATTAAATCGTTAAGAGTGTTACGAGTGCTCAGACCATTGAAAACTATAAAACGAGTCCCAAAGTTAAAAGCAGTGTTTGACTGTGTTGTGAACTCTTTGAAAAACGTTATAAACATTCTCATTGTGTACATACTGTTTCAATTCATTTTCGCCGTAATAGCGGTTCAACTTTTTAATGGTAAATTTTTTTACTGCAACGATATCAGTAAGAATACTTATGAAGACTGCCAGTGAGTATTTTTATATTAATTACAATTATTACAAATTATTTTGTAGTATGTGTATATATATGTATATTCGGCGATAGCGATTCGGCTTCCTACCATACCAACTTTAGGTGATTGGAGGTAATTACCTGTATCATCCTCAAACACCGCTATCCAGATCTTACGAATCTATTTGCCTTATAATAATTTTTACATTCTATGTACTGTTTATTACACATTGATACTTCAGAAAAACCAATTCAAGTCAATTGGCTAATTTTATATATATATTTTAACTTTAAAAATTTATATATATACATTAACTGTTTAACATAATTTACCAATACAAATATATATTTTATTACATGCACAGAGGGATGTATTTCGAGTACGAGCCGCACAGCCTACTACCGCGTGTCGTCCATCGTACGTGGACGACGCAATCCTTCCATTACGATAACGTCGCCGTAGCCATGCTCACGCTGTTTGCTGTACAGACCGGAGAGGGGTGGCCACAGTGAGTTCTATATTTACGTCTTTAAGTAATAAATTAGGTAAATCTGAAACTTGTTTGGTTGGAACTGAACTACACATATTTTTGGATCTTCTTTACTTCGTACTTCAAGTGACAAAGGAAACTGTTTGTCTTCATAATAAATAAATAGTTGAAGACTAGTTTTTTAAACATGACGAGGGAAGAGGTCATTACACAACTTGAAATTTCAAAAATTAGTATGTACCTTTATTATGATATATAGTTCATGCTATCTGTGTCAAGCTAATATATTATGTTTGTATTGAATCAATAATATTTCTTTTATTATGTTACTCAGGTTGTTTATTAATTCTAATTATTTATTTTCAGAGTATTACAAAATTCAATGGCCGCCACTTACGAAGACAGGGGACCCATACAAAATTTTCGAATAGAAATGTCCATATTTTATATAGTTTACTTTGTGGTCTTTCCTTTCTTCTTTGTTAATATATTCGTAGCTCTGATAATTATCACGTTTCAAGAACAGGGTGAAGCTGAGTTGCAGGATGGTGAAATTGATAAAAATCAGGTCAATATATGACTTATACTCATCCTAATTAATTCTTATATGTAATTCAGTTTATTATTCATATTATACTCAATCGATAAAGTTCGATCAAACGATAATAAAGTTTCTGTGGCCATAACGCAACATCATAAAAGATCAATAAGTAAATTTTATCAGTTGTGTCAGTTTATTAAATCCTTTTCATAATTACAGAAATCATGTATAGACTTCACGATAGAAACGCGACCTCTAGAGAGGTATATGCCGAGCAGGAGGGCGAGTCTTAAGTACAAAGTATGGAAAATAGTCGTCTCTTCGCCCTTCGAGTACTTCATCATGACTCTTATCGTCCTGAACACATTGTTGCTCATGATGAAGGTATGTATTACTGATGCTTCTGTGTGTTATAGAATAACTTATATTAATACCCTATGTGTAAACTGAATAACCTCGCAATTAAATATATGTTTATATGGAATACAAGAATACAAACAAATCAAAAGTGATCATACAAATTACATAAACAAATGTAGCACAATAAATGTGAAGAGTAGAAAGTGATCACTTATTTGAGGTAGTTGCTGAACAGTCTAGCCTGTCACGCAAGGCACTGAAACGTGACGATCTAGTTTAGCAAGAAGTCCTTCAACTCACTGAAGCCTGCACTCACCATACCAGAGAGTTCCTGTAAGCGTTCTCGCCTGGGAGGAGTTGTAACATTACTGTATGTGCGTCTCATATTTGTTAGCACCTAATAGACCCTATATCATATTTATTCCAATTGATAGTTAGTGCTGAATCGTCACTGTTCTGAATGTAAATAGAAACAGTCTACGTTTGTTTGGATAACGTCATGGTAAATACAAAATCATTGGCACAACATTAATATTGCCTTAGGTTTTTCTAAACTCACAACAGACACACACACATCATACAAACGCGTTTACGATATCACTATACTTAATCGGTGTCAGTTTACACTGCATCGGAATGCGCCGTATTTTAAATAATCAAGCCAACTCAGTCAAGTATACCGCCAATAAAAACATCATTTTATTTTGTCCTGTGTTTCGTTGAGTAATCCTCCGTTACTCCTCGCTTGCTATTGGTTAATATGTATGTATCGGTGTTTACTGCACGGTATACCTCTCCTTCCAGCACATTTATGGCACAGTTACACCAAACATTTTATTCGGTTATTCGTGCTTGTGAATGCACAACAATCTCTGGAAGCGAATAAGACGTGGCATGGGCCATATATGTTGTTCGTGTTGCATGATCTTATTTAAGACCTATTCCTATTTGTCTTTATGTGGATATTGTGCATGCTTGGTGGAATGGCCTACTGCCAGGCGTGATTTGTTGGTGGCTATGGGCTGCTTCGTATATTTGTTGGGAATTTAACAAACTAAATAATTTTCTTATGAAACTAAATTAAAAATGATTGTTTAAGTGATTTCAATTACTATACCACAAAATATTGTAATTTATTTCTCGTTTGAAAGTTCAAGTTTTTATCTTTTAAGTTAGGTATCTAATATATAAGATGATGTGAAGATATTCTTATTTCACTGTGACCCTGTCTAATTTTAAGTTACCCTTTTAAGTTACATACTTCGTAAGAACTGGCACAAATCCTTTCCAATCTTATCATCAATTCCTCTAACTATCCTTATTACATATGTACCTCTGTTAATCGTTACATGAACCGTAACTTATCTGACAATTTAACTTACATTAATTCTAAACAAATTTCCATTTGTACATCACATAATACTTATTCTTTTTGCGAATGAGTTGATAAAGTAACAATTATGTATTTTCATTGCCATGGTTTTATCCATAACGCCCGGCACTTCACTACAAATGGCAGTACTATAATCAAAATGACATCTACGCGGATGTCCTCAAGTATTCGAATATGGGGTTTACTGGAATGTTTTCTGTGGAAACGGTGTTGAAAATCATCGCTTACGGTGTCAAAGTAAGTACACAAACACAAATTATCGACCGACACACAGTACTATTAAAAACAAAATATGAGTAAAATGTGATACAGGTACAAATGTACTCTTTCTGTTATTAACGTGGTTGTTTTATCTATTTACATGACTGTATGGGATTATTTCCAGCCGAGTTTTTATTATCCCTTCCCAAGTATCCAGAACTAGTTTCTCTCTGATAACGATGATGATTGTAAAGGTTTATTTGCAAATGTTGTAAAGCATGGCTTGTTTTCCTGCTGCATGTGGCACTTGTATGTAAATACACGCGTTAACAGTGTTGGTTTTCTACAAATTGTCTTACGAAATATTGCCGAGCGTGATATAACGGTAAGTTGCTAATTTATTTAAAATTCTAGTGGAGTTCAGCAGTAAGAAAGGTAAGTAAGATTTTGTGTATAATTTAAGTAGGTACATCTCTATTGTCCGTCATGACACCTAAAAGCATGTTTGTAAATTCAACAGCATGCCGCACGCGCACATTGTGCCACAAATCTCGTACATACATAACACTCATTGACAGAAACTAACATTATACACTTACTAACACACTCACATAAACAGGAAAAATAATATCGGCTAGATAAAATAGTATTTATTCATTTGAAGTTAAATGCTGGAACTGTTAATAAGTTTTTATAAAATGCAACACTAATAAAAATTTAAATGAAACAATATGATCTTGCATTTAGCTTTTATACATTTGTTAATGTTTTGGGTTAAGATTTAAACAATTGGTATTGATTTTGTGGTAGTTTCACGAGGCTCCACTGGCACTCATGGATATGTTAACAGTGATGAACATCGTCTTTACGATGTTCTTCCTACTCGAGACAATACTGAAGCTGATCGCCTTCGGGTGTACGGTAAGAAATTGACCCACTCTCATTTATTAAGATTTTATTTTATTTCCATAATTATATTAATAGATATTTTATAGAATACAAGAAGCCATGGGTACGTAAATAAGAATACTCCTAATATAAAATTTAGCAATAATCTCAAGTTAATCAAAAAAGAAAATGTAATAACCAGATATCGTGTTGTGATGCAAAATATTTGTAACAATTGTTTATCTGTTTGGATGGCTAACTCATTGTTTGCGCCTTACACATTACACTTATCATTATTTTATAAAAATATTAGATTAGTTATTAATATTCAATATTGACTTGAATATATTTAAATTTAGAACTCATTTTATAGAGAATTTACAAAACTTTGCTTTTTTGTATAAGATATAACTAAGTTTTAATAGCATTAACTATCATTAGATTTATAAATTGTATTTGCCTAGGTATTGATTAAAATTCAAGAGAGAGATGTCCTTATTCCTTTCCTATAGTCCTTTGATCAATAATAATCAAATGATATTTCCATAGAAAGCGTACATTTGTATACAATTTTTTTAAGTAATTTCCTGCATCAGATGATCTGATCTTATTTTAAATGTATACAATGATTACGTCAATACATTCCTTTCTTTAACAAAATTAATATTTTGACCTGTTTCCAGAATTTTTTCAAAGATCCTTGGAATACATTCGATTTCATCACGGTCATTGGAAGCATCATTGATGCCCTCATTATGGAGTTTGGCGTAAGTATTTACTAATTTTTACTTATTTATACATCTGTCAGCTTTTCACCTAATATTTATTTTATACTGATTCCACCTTTCCTTGCGATCTGATATACTTTGATGTTGGTAATTTCTTCTTTGGTTTTGATGGAAGTGAAGATAAAGGATATATCCTGATTACAGACCGACCTCGCTGAAAACTGTGCTGACATATCCTGTCAGCAGGTAATAAATTAACTATTTGATTGCTAGGAATCATAGTTTTTGTAACAGATTTGTCTATTGTTTAGACCGAGTGTGTATATATTATAATAATGTATAGGACAGTGGTCCAAAATCAGTAGTGCTAGAATATATTTTAGATAATTAGGACGTTTAGTATTTTTGTAGTTTAAAAGTAGGTGGTTTGCTAGGGCTCAATTGTTTTAGGGGTTTTGATGGACATTATGGCAATTTGAATGAAGTGTTGTATTACTTTATTATATTTTTTTAGATTCCTAAAATGTATTCGTAAATATTGTTAGATTATTCAAACATCATAAATAAGAAATGGTACTGGATATTTTTTCGATACAGTTTAAGAAAGTAGCTGACTCAATGATATTCATTTCATTGTTTTTTTTTTCTTGTTTCTAATGTCTTTATATTTTCTTAAAATAATTATATTACTTAGAGTGAACATATATGTATCTTAAGAAATACTTAGTTTTATATAATATCGTTTTTATTTTTTTATTTTTTTAAATTAGTTACATATTTGCTTGCCATAAAATAAGCTTAATTAATATTAATAAACATGTTAGCAAAAAGTTTGGCATTTAGAACGTGTGATTTTTTTATGGTTACCTGAAGAATATGAAAATATCATTCATTACCCTCATTATGTGGTGGTGGTTGTAAATGTGATTATATTTTTTAGGAAAACACGTTCAACGTCGGTTTCCTCCGCCTATTTCGAGCCGCGCGACTGATCAAGCTGCTTCGACAGGGCTATACCATTCGGATACTTCTCTGGACATTTGTGCAGAGTTTCAAAGCCTTACCCTACGTGTGCCTTCTCATCGCGATGCTTTTCTTCATCTACGCTATCATCGGGATGCAGGTCTGTTTGAATTCCTCTTAGATTTAATATCTTGTCAACTTGAATACTGAAATTAATATGAATTTCAGTAAGAAAATTCCAACCGTATTATTAGGATCTTATGGGGGTTCTTTTTTATTATTACAAACTAGTACTCTAATAGACTCAGAAGTTTGTAATTACTTGGTAATTGCTGATTAGTAAGTATAGATCTAGATATTAAATTACTAGTTTAAAGTTTTGTTGTAATATTGAGGGTAACATTTAATTGTATTAAACTTTGAATATAGTAGCGTAATGGCTAGGATGTAGAACGTAGATTTAAATATTGCTACAAAAATAATCCGATCTCTTGTAAATTAACTACTGTACGATGATCCAATTGTGCAAGTCTTAATTCTTAGGCGGGGTCAATTATATCTGTAATTAGTACTTATAGAACCTTCGCAAATTAGTATTTGTATATTATCATATAGGATTCAAGTTACAAACAAACATTATATTTAGATTTTTGCCATTCTTATGCTGCTCCAAATAGTTAAGTAGTCAAGTAGACGTTATTTTAAATTAAAATATATTTCTAACCAATATTTATCAAGCCTTCATAGCTCTATGTAGTTCTTTGACATTCACATTTGTAAGTAGTGAGTACATTTAATATTGGCTTAAGATCATAAACAGTATTGATAAGTTTCCAATGACAGGTTTTTGGAAACATACAATATGATCCAGCTGATGCCATCAACAGGCATAACAACTTCCAATCTTTCGTGGCGGCACTCTTGCTACTATTTCGGTGAGAGTACAAAAAGAGAGTAGTTGTTCTAATTCTTGCGGCCACTGCCGAAAATCTGTCTATACTAATCTGTGTTACATATATGTACTTACTATCATTCTCATTGGTAATATGACTAACACCATCAATATGTATCATAAACCAAACGTAGATTTAGACTAACCTTAGCAGTAAAATACTCCTGTTTGGTGTCCTTAACTTTGAGATTGCTTATGTCTGTTATACTTAGATAGTTTGGTGCGTTTATTTTTATGATCGTGGTTATGGTAACTAGTGCTAGATATAGAACCGTCTACCGTAGAATATTTATTTATATGGGGTAGAGCATAGGGCTACGCGTTAAAGTTGCATACAAACCTGACTTTCTGTGTTGTATCTGCTTGGACACAGGTGTTTGGCAATATAGCATTAATAGCAGAGTCTGACATGAACAGACACAACAATTTTCGAAGCTTCATTCAAGCACTCATGCTACTCTTCAGGTAAGGAACGTTGAATGCAATTTAATCCAGCCTGAGAACATAATGTGAACAAACGTAAAATAAGAAAAGGAACATAATAAAGCTCATATAGACCACGCTGACGTGATAACCTCAAAAGCAATTAGTTAAAATACAAAAACCAGTATTAAAAACGCTTTTCAGTGGAGTCATGTGGGATTATTTAGAATAAATTCATCAGGGAGTCATAAAGCACGTCTCATGCATGCACTTACGACTGTCATAAGTTATCATTTGTCTTAACACTGGTAGTTGTGACACCGTGTAGATCAGTCTGTTCCGAATTGAATGCTCATATTTCCCTTGATTGACTTTCAAAATTAAACAGAACTAACGCAATCAATATTCATATTCAATTTTCATTTTCGAACTAATATTTCGTAGATTACAATATTTATATACTTTCTTATTTATACTTCGAACGTGACATGGTCGCTGTGAGCCACTGTATGTTTAGATGTGCTACCGGAGAGTCTTGGCCCAACATAATGTTGGCTTGCCGAAAACCTGCGAAGTGCGATGTGGAGGCTGGCAAGGCCCCTGATGAACATTGTGGAAGTACGCTTGCCTACGCTTACTTCGTGTCATTTATATTCTTCTGTTCATTTTTGGTAAGCATTTCTTTTGAAAGCTTTTTTTTGTAAAAAGTACCTGTCTGTTATAAACTAACTATATTTTTTACTTTTAGATGTTAAATTTATTCGTTGCCGTCATTATGGATAATTTTGACTACCTAACGAGGGACTCGTCCATCCTCGGCGCACATCATCTTGATGAATTTGTTAGAATATGGGCTGAATACGACCCAAACGCCACGTAAGTACTATTATATATACTAGATCTGCTAGTATTTAAAGTAAAGAAAGTGTTTTTACGTAATGAGTATTTTTTTATTAATTTCAGGGGAAAGATCCATTATACAGAAATGTATGACATGTTAAAAAACATGGATCCGCCACTGGGGTTTGGCAATAAATGTCCTAATAGACTAGCATATAAGAAGCTTATTAGAATGAATATGCCGCTAGACGAAGAGGGGAAAGTTAATTTTACGTCAACACTATTTGCCTTAATACGAGAAAATTTAAATATCAAAATGCGATCTGGTAAGGATGCAAAAGTTATCTACATTTATGTCCTTTCGTTTAGAAGTCCAGCAACATTTTATATTATTATTTTTTTAGCTGACGAAATGAACCAAGCAGATGAAGAACTAAGGGAAACAATAACCCATATATGGCCATTACAAGCAAAGAAGATGCTAGATTTGCTGGTGCCTCGAAATGAAGTTCTCAATGCTGGAAAACTAACTGTTGGGAAAATATACGCTGGACTTCTATTACTTGAGAGCTGGAGAGCGTCTCAGCAGGGTGTACCGGTGAATACTACTTATCTTCTTTTTGCACCTTAAGTAAAATCGTTGTCAACACTTATATCTGTGTATAAAACAAATTACTCAATTAATATTCTATCTTATCAATATAGTGACTTGTGTAGATCCAATGAAGCCAGTGTTAATTCATGTGGCTTTCGATAATTGTATATATGTATGTATATGTACACTTTGAGCCAAATGTAACTATTACTTGGGTAGGTATAACTACAGTTTATAAGTAGTGTTTGTTAATGGTCCCCTTAAATCCCTACATTAGATAACAATTGGAACATTATAGTTAGTTATATAGATTCGGTTGTGTTGTCTACCTGTGGATGTATTGTTGTGTACATTGACATCTTGTCAATTATTTTAACCTTTTTGAGAACCTTTTGTATCAATATATGTACGTAACATGCGATTGGCTCCCCATTAAAATTGTTAGACGTGACAAGAGTACAACAATACACAATCACTTTAGTTGAAATCGACTCTAACGAGTCGCTACATTGGTGGTTTACTTTTCAGGCATTCAACGAGAATAGCCCTACGGCCATTCAGCCGGTAGTATTAAAATATTTTACGGAACGAAATTTGACTACTTTTTTCTTGCACTGTTCTAGACATTTTTTCATGATCAGTATTTTCTCGCATAGTGTTTGAATAAATTTATTTTTATACCAAATTTTTGATTAAAGAAAATTAGTACACGGCAACCAATAAATAGATTCAGGATGGTCAAGAATTAAATATATCAAACATAATAATGTAGTTTAGAGATTTTAATAAATTAGAATAGTTTTAGTAACGCACTAAAAGACGCATTGGTACGGCAAATTGTGCAATAATATCACAAATTTGTTCAACAGGGCTTTGTAAACCACAACAAATCAATCTGTCCTATAGTTGCAAAATATATAGTTTTACTACTGTTTTTTGTTACATTTGTTTGATGATATATCTTGTTATTCAGCCTGTATTCTGTCCTAACGTAGATCTGTCTGTTGTACCAATTTGTATCACATCATTTCCCTTTGCCATTTGCTATCTACTAGAATATTTGAGCTACTACTCTGCATTTTGTGAATACCGTTGAATAATGCCCCTTTTTGTGTGCAGTACAGTGTGCATGGTGTATTAATGTAGTGTTTTTTTTTTTCACAAATTACAATTCATTCCTTTCTTTTTATATATTTTTTTTTATTTAATACATTTTGGCTCAATAGTTTTACCATTTTAGAAGCCCTGTGATATACCTAAGAGACGTTACAATGATACGCTTTCTTGCTACACTTACTTAATTGCCTCCTATACTTTTGTACTTAGATAGGAATTACTTAAAGCAATAATCATGATTCTCAAGTCTGCGCATGCTGGAGAACAAAATACTTTTATATTTTTTTTATGGTATTCAAAATATTTTATACATTGAAACGTGAACTTGCTATCTACGCCTGGCTTCAACTTTATTTCACATGATTTTATATAACAGCACCTGTTTTTATACAAGATGCTTTGTAATTTCAGCTCTTACACTACCTTTTGTACTTACATAAACGAAACTTCAACATTTTAAATTACTCTGCCACAATACAGTTAACTTGTAATAGTTTTCTGAGCTAGCTGTAGCCGAATTGACCCTCAATAAAACACTTCGGATTAACTTAATATAGTTTTGCTGTCCATTTGTTGGATTTCTATTACACAAATAACATATTGACATAATTTACTGGGAACTCCAGCATGGACACGATGTATGGGATGTTTGCGCAAACTCATGTAGGCTTTAGCCGTTAGTGTCTTTTGAGTCCGGTGCGCTTAGACGCTGTATGACATGAGCATGCGCACAGCGTATGTTTTGGGTGGGTGCGTGATATGGGGTGCGTGGTGCAGAAGGCGTCATTCTTTAACTGCTTGATGGACGTGGCGGCGGGGCTTGGACCGGGCTCACGCGCCGGCTCGCTCAGCCACGAGGGACAGCCATCTGCAGGTGGAGATGGACATTCCGATGACCCGCACACTCTAGCCAACCTCGCGAGACGCAACAACAGAAAATCTCTCAAGTAAGTTATTTCCATTTGCATTTGACTTCTATATAAATGTACCTTTTCTGACAATAGCAAACAAATCTTATTACCCGTTTAATTTTTTTTAATAACTATTAACAGGTGTTTTTATTATTATATATAAATTCGCCGTTCTGGTACCAATAACATTGTATTTCTATAATTTTTTCAATAAAATATGCAACACAATAGTTACAAGGCGGAATATTTTGAACGGGCGTCTTTTAAACTTGCTACATATAAACCACCGCTCTTTTCTACATTGCATTAAGATGATGGTCAAGCTCAGCTTATGCTGCTCATCAATATATTATTTTTTATTGAATTGTTTTGATATTATCGTCCCAATAATATTTTATAGTAAAATATTTCTAGGTACAAGCTAACCTATAGAATTTTCTTGAACTTCAGTATGAATTCAGTATTCAATCAATTATTTTTCTTTGTTGCAGGAACAATAAAAAGGTGAATACCTTACGAAATGGGTGACTATGTTATCTGTTGTAAAACCCAACCAACCAAAGCCTCATGATAACCATTGTCTAGTGCAATCGATGTTCTCACCAATATCATTTCATTCAAAGAAAATTATATTATATATATCGTAACTAAAATGAAAGATTGGAAAATAGTAATTATTCGTTGTTGGCTAATGATGTTTTTTTAATAGATCCGGTAAATAGGTGTAAATCCCTTTAGCTAACACATCGATGCATTTACATAATGTCATAGATAGTCGATGTTGTAATTGTTTTTATGTTGATAACTTGTTTTGGGTGTTCATTAATAAACAATATAGGATAATATTGTAATAATTTGGTAATTTAGACTTACTAATACTAACCATGTTCCTAGGTAATATTGTTGTAAACAAAGTAATCTAGGGCCATAGGCTTAGTAATTTATATAATTATGTGATGTAGGAACACACAAAGGTATTAATCGTAAACATTTTGAAGTTTACAGATGGTTGTTCGATGTTTAGGTAACATTTTCAGTAATAGATTGTTTTTCTTTACGTCAATTTGTAGAAAATTTTGTCTTTCCTCTTCGGTATTATTAGGGAATGATTTTAGATTTTTCTCTTTATCTTTCTAAAAAAATACTACATATTTTACGTTTTCTTAGACTACGCTACCCATACACAAACATATAAACATTACAGTCATAATATGACACATCACAACCTAACATGTCGTACTTCTTAACGGATAGCATTTTGCATGAAACAAAAGTATACATTGCATGAATTTAGAGATAGAATAACTAACACCTTATACAATTTTGGTAAGTAATATTATTTATTCTGCACGAGCACGGTCTGGTGCATGGTTTGCAAATTATGACACTTGGTACTCATAAATTAGTGCACGATTGTTGATTTCATATTGAACTGACATTTTGTAAATATGGGACAGCAAGTTTATAAGTTTATTTAAAAGCTTGTAGTATTTCTTATTTTATAGTACGTAAACATTAATGCGGTCGCTGTTTTAGGTATTGGAAATGCCAGGGTCACAACATGCTTCAATGGAGTCCTTGGACGAGGGAAGATTACAAGCGCCTCACACATACCAGAATGGCCACCACGGCAGATCTTCCAGTTTGAGGTAATATTGCAACTTATGTCAACTACACGATGTGTTTTGTTTGTGTTATTGTTTAGTTTTGTTATTTTCTTTTTATGTTTATAGTGTCATCGAAGAAGAATCAATTGATCTCAAAGTTATCGTAGTGAACAATGGTATGTGCCATTAAAACCATCTTGTACTAACCAAATGTAATCTTCTTCAGGACTAATAAATTTTACTCCCCGATACGTGTTCTCGGTGTTGCATGAGTGGTAACATGCATGATAAAATATTAACTCTATTTCTTGCAAGTTTTGACTATATTTGTTTATCAGACGAACACCAAGTCCAAGAAGAAGAGGCCACTACGGAGGTTATCATCACGATATCGGGTTCTCCGACACCGTCAGCAACGTCGTCGAGATAGTTAAACACGAACATCAAAGACACGGACACCGGACACACAGAGCGCCACACTACTACCACTCACATGGTAAGTGATTAGTTTTGTATCACTTTGCTAAATAAATAAAAAATACTCTTATGAAGAGTTATGTCGCAACATACATACTTACCTTTAGGCAAATCTGGTGAATACATTGAATCAAATCCCCGTTATTATTAAATTCTGTAGATTCTAGATATTCATTTTAGATCATGAGGTGTTTTTCTTTTTGTTCTAAAGCGTGTCACCAGAGTCTTGCCAAGTATTTATGGCTTAATGCTACTGCAATTTTAAAACGTTAAAAGCGTTTTGTATAGTTTTTATCACAATTTAAAATTATATAGCCTTTAAACGAGCTACATGCTATTAACTATTTATCATTATGTTACTCCTGTAGTATTATTTAATCATACTAAAACATTATCGTCCACATACCTAAATATTTTATTTAGCTTCAATTAATCGAGAACAGTTTTGCAAACATTTTTCTTCTCATGAAGGTACTCTGAAAGTTTTGTGAGAAGATGGGAAGTCTAGCTTAAAGTAGTTGTAGCTATTCATGTTTACGTAGATGTAGTTTTAAGGTAATCAGTGAGCGAAGCAGATATGCTGCCAATTGATGAGTTTGCGAACATAGACATTTAGATTGTACAATTTAGCTATAAATTTAACATTTTCACAAGGCTAGTCTTATAAACCTTAGGTATACTTGTAGCTAATTGGTCATGATAAATAACTGCTCCATTACTAAACTCATTACTCAATTGTCAGCCACGTCATTAACATTTGAATCATCAGGCCAGACATGACATTAGATGTAAGTATATTAATATTGGCATACATTTTGAGACAGTATTGAGCAATATAAAGAGTAAAATTAAAAATAAAATGGCCTGTATTGCATATAATTAAAACTATTAATTTGCCTGCTGCATGCTAAAAAAAATATTGGTGTTAACCAAAATCTGTTTACTCCTATTTGCACATAGCATAATTCAACTTCTTTAAACGTGGGATTCTCGCTAATCTGAAATTCCAAAGACGCATGCACTCTAACAATGTCACACGAATCATGCAGCATGCAAAAAGCTTAATGGTTTTGTATTTATTTTTATGTTATCTACAGTAGTCGGTTAAAGTACAATTAAAGAGCTGTCATTCTTATTGTAATAAATAAAAATATTATTTCTCAGTTCCCTACAAACTATAGTCACAGCTTGGATACACAGATGATATAATATATAAAACCTATCCCAGTCGATCCAAATTTATGTCCAGGAAGCTAAACATTTGGTACCACGTAAACAAACACCCAAAACTTTTAGAGTCACCTTTGTGAGTAAGGAAATAAGTCCGCAGCCCGACGGGCTTTAGGATAAACCGTGGTGGAAGGTACATGAAGGTATTCCTGACAGCAGGGAAGGAGTGGAGGGCGCCGCATCCCACGACCAGCCTGAGCCAGCCCTCGCGGTCACCCAGCCCGCCACACCACACCTACGGTGAGATCCACTCACCACACACACCGGACGCTACCACCACCATACCACACAGTCTTCCATAACACGCGAAGCTTTACGATAACTTACATAATATTTAAAATAGTCTTTCAGAACTGACGGTTTAAGCGCAAACGCATTTAGGAATTAGGTAGGTACTTGATCTACATCAACATGGCTCTACCAAAACCTTTACTGGGAATGCAAACTCAAATCGCAACTAAACAACGTAATAATACCCAAAACAAAGGTCCATCTACACAACATGTATATGAGGAACTAAAATTTTAATTGAACTTTCATTTTTATATTCAGTATTAATTATTATTGTAAAGCAAAGGGTCTGAACCAAAAGTTTAATTGGGATGGTTTTGGAATTTTTCAGCCCCACAAGACCCTTTGCTGGTATAGCAATGTGATTAAAATTATTATTTATTTGGTGTGATGCAATCGGGTTTTGCATGTCTGAAGATTTATGAAAGTGTCGCTTGTGCAGACGGAGAGCATGGTGGACATCCACAAGAAAATTGTTTGCACATCTGTTTCTTGTAATCAGATTAGGTATATTATGACCCCTATTGTTTTTCTTGATTTAATTCGATCACCCATAAAGACCACCTATACGAGTATATCGATTAATATATTATATACATATATTATCACCGCATAGTTTAATAAAATGTCTGTTAGCAATTAGAATATCAAATCATTCAAAGAACAGTTTGGGCACCGATAGGTGGTGATCGAGATCGTGAACGAGACCGCGAATGGCGGGAATGGCGCGACCGGTCGTGGGAACGGGAAGGTGCCAGGAGAGGTCGCGGCCGGCAGCTGCCTCCAACGCCCACCAAGCCGTCCACGCTTCAGGTCAAGCAGCAGCCACCCTTCACTAGAATCAGCCATAGCCCCTCGCACGTATGTAATCAATGAGGACATCAAACTTAACTCAATGTCAAAGCAATAACAGCGAAGTTAAACCAATATTCTTTGCAGTTGTCACTCAGGCATACCGTTAGAGAACCGGTGGAGCCTCAGCACGACGAATACGAGTACGGCAGAGAAGTTGAAAGACTGATACACCGAGATTATAGATCTAGAGAGAGGTACGTGTCTACGCACTATACTTAGGTGAATTTGCACAGCTGGTATGTTACGTTATGTATTGTACAGACGCGGACGAGGTTACGACGCAGAGTGGGGTGGCGGGCGGTCGTACGAGGCGCCGCTGTCGTACGAGGCGGCACTGGCGCTGGGGCGAGGCGGAGGTGCGCGTGCTCTGCCGTCGCCAGCGCCGGCGCCTCGTATGCCCAACGGGTACAAGCCGCGCGCACGCCACTCGGACTCGGACGAAGATGACTGGTGCTAGCGGCGCCGAAGCGCGCGCTCGCAGCGGGACGTGCGCGCGCTGCCACGGGGCCGCGCGCACGTGTCGCTCACCGCCGCCGCGCACACCTTTTGAAGAGCGCCTTCCCGCCTGAACGATCTTGTTTTATATTTGGCAACCGTATGTACATAGACGACTCCCGTTGCTCAGGGGTTCGGACGTCGCTCCCGGCCCGCCGCGAACCGCCTCCGAATTCTAGTATTTACGAAATTTTGAAAAATTTAATTTTTAATGCGCTAAAATTTTACTTCTTGATTTGTATTACGGTTAGGGCGATCGAGATATGAGACGGTGCCGGACGACTCGTTTGCGCTAGGATTTTTACATAAATGAAATTACTAGTCGGTATTGTAAAAGTAAACTTTCTATATTATATTTGCACTACCTGCGTAAAGTCTACGTTATATATAGCCTGATAAAAGGGCGCGGGCTAGTGTCGTCGGCCCGACCCTGCCCGACGCCGTTTCGTATTCAAGTAACACGTTGGGAGAACACTAGCGATTCATTGTCAGACAAATTAATTCTAGTACTGTATAAAATATTTACATAGTGAATAATTTTTACTTAGTTAATATATACTAAATAAATAATTAAACATTTTTATTGAATTTGCTGTCCTTCCCCCAAGTGCTTTATACCTACGTTATTAAAATTTAAATACGATTAATAAAAAAAGATGAATTGCGTGTAAACTTTAAATATATTTCTGCATTAAATAACTACCCAAAATTGTTAACTCGTGTACTGAGAATTGTTTAAAGATTTTGTCGCCTGGTGTAATGTGCAGTTTAAAAAAGTGTAGGTAGATAGATATATCTACTATGACATAATATGTATTTGGATAATAACGGAACGTTCAACACCGACGTGGGAGTATTTTAGTCCTTTATATTACTCGTAATATATACTTACCCCAAGTAACGTTTAGGAAATAAATAAAGATGAGCCGAAACTTATTGACCTAAGTTACAGCGGGATACTCCCATTGCATCCAACGTGCAGTTGAACATTCTGATTAAGCGCCTTCCACGTATCTTCAATAAAATCTTTCTTTTTTATGTAGACTATAAATAAGTTGCAATTGCAATTATTATGCATTACAAATTCAAAATAATGTCAAGTGAGTTCAATTCAAAATAGTGTTTAGTATACCATATAGGTACATATCTGATTTTGATAACTGATTATTTCAAACAAAAGTCGCCAGGCACAAAATCTGAATATTATCTGTGCATTCTACGTCAGAATTGATTGCAACATCTATTATTAAAAAAAAACACACCCAAACAGGAAACCCATAATTGCTGCAATACTAATTCTGACGCCGATTGTACCATATCTATAAAATTAATCCGATATTCGTCCTAATCCCACTTGATACTACTTCATGTCATTGTCATAACTAGTCACTTGTTAGCTGTTCTCTTTGGGAGACTATTGTGCCAGACATTCTAAATATTGTACAATCGTGAACAAAAGTGCTTTATTGTCAAATAAATAAGCATATTACATTGTAAAAATAATGCATTTATAATCTACACCGTATAAATTTTAGTTTGTAATTTATTTATAAATAGAAGTAGGTAACTGTTTGATATCGCAATATTATTCCCTAGTGCAATAGTCGGGGTCAAAGAGAAAATCGTTCAACACCATCAAATTTATTGCAAAGCATGATGTAGGTTACTTTAGTACGACAAAATTGTAAATACATGATTTTCTGTGATAACATGAGGAAAAAATGTGAAATTATTATTAGAGCTGTGTGATTGCAAAGGGGTGTTGTTCATTTCTCTAAGGGGCGACGCGTGTTTGGGATGAACCCAAGGGTTGTTTAGAATTGATTGGCTCGGAAAGGTAAGCGTGTCTGCTTAGTTGTAGTAAATAAAATTATAAAAGGTTTGTTAAAGTTTGAGTTCCAATATTACTTAGTTTATATGATAACAAAACCAGGTGTTGATATGAATCTGTGTAAATGTCAGAGGAACATAGAGTTCCGAAAGAGTGTATAAATATTAATAAGGATTTGAAGCGCTGGTAGGGTCACGGATTCGACTTATTTTGCTCGAGTTGAAACAAATAGGTACGTTGTTTCCAAACACGCGGCTCGTCCAACTGTAGAAATCATTAGTCGAATCGGATATTACTCCCTCAATATTTTGATCGTTGTTGTTTGTTGCGAAGGGCAGGAACGGGTTATAAGATAGCTTTTATATTTTACCTCTGTTATAGTTACTAGTACAAATTATCTACGCTGGTACGTGATCATGTCATTTTAATGCAGTGTTTGTCCATTATTATATATTATAGTATCTACTTATACTTTGTTAATAATATGCCTGTTTTCATGATTCTGTTTTAATACTTACACACTTTATGTGAATCGGTCGTTTTGAACAATTGATATTATTAATGTTATAATAACAATGCTATCTAGTTGTAATAAACGAAATAAATAAAAGTTGTTTTTTAAAAATGTTCGCGTAATAACGCGTGGCCCTCAAAATGACTATAAACTTGTTGCCCTCTATTTCTGAGTGTTAGATTTCTTCTATGTAGTTTTATTATTTGACGAAATGACTCATGAAGAAAATTTATATTGTTATTATATAGTTCGTATGAGTATTTTTGTTCTGTCATTTGTAATCGGGGTGTTAGGATGACATCAAAAAGCCGATGGACTTTCGATGACTGAGTGGTATATAGAATTACAGTGCGTTCCGCTTTATTGTTTGTAAATCTCTCGTATTGATTGCGGAGATATTTCACCTACATACGTGTATAAGATTTGTAAATATTGTAAAATATAAAGCGACCGTTGTGTAGAGGTCGCCTGTGAAAATGTCTAGTGATATGTTACTAGGTAATGTTAGCTAGGTAATCTCGTCCCCAACTTTCCTTCAATTTAAGTTGGGTGTTTCACTGCCTTAAAATAGTAATGAGAATTCGATGTAACAGTTACCTTAACTATTACATGCCTATAAGTGACGTTAAAAATTGTTATAGTTTACGTTATCACGTGACCATAGTATCTACTAATCAATTAACAAAAAACGGTATATATACATACGTCACATTATTAATTTCTTAACTGAAATTTCAAAATTCGCTAACAGAACCGCAGCTAGGAAGCGTTGTATAATGAAGTAAAATTAACAAATTGCAACTTAAAAACTCTCTTAACTCACTTCCGTTTACAAAAATTGCCAAAAAGTCTAAAACTCATGCCATAACCACAATACGTTTAGTAGGTACGCATAACATTCACGTAGTCGAAATAGAAACTCGCGTGCTCTTCACTCATAGACATAATGTATAAAGAATTTTGAAGTGAGATAAGAAAGTCTGAGCCTAAGTATGTCATGCCTGCCTTGTATCTGTGTAATCGCTTCATATTTTATATTAAAAGGTTATATTAATTGTAATATTTAGCATAGAAAGTTCATCGGCGTCGATAGAAGCACCATAGAATGTTTCTGGTACGTTCCAATAACTTTACAGGATAGGCAATCCTATTAATATTGTATTAATAAAGAACCAAACTTAAAAAATTAGCATTTAAGTAATTTATTATCCTAAAACTAAAAAAAACTATACGCATGTTTTCACTATACTGGTAAAATGGTTATGTACAATACGAAAGAGCTACTGTTTTATATATGAATTCTTGCTCGCCTGTAAAATTTTGCAGAATGAATCATATTATAAGATTGTACAATATGAATAAATGCAAAAAAAAGACATTTCCTCGATAATACCTGTTTTTATACTTACTACCTAATCTTCTCCTACAGTCCAGACTTAAGATGAATAAAATCAAAAGTTTTAGAAACCGTTATTTCGTTATCTTACTTTTATCTGATTCTACAAGATCATATGTTATTTATGATTTACGTAGGTATCCTGAGATGTATAACAAATCTGTAACGCTCAAAACATTTCCAAGTCTCTGACACACAACGTAAGGGTGACCTACCTATATACTCGACTCGATTATAAATTAAATAAAACACTAATTCCCGAAAACAAATAATTTACTAGCAGCGTCACAAACAATGCGCCGTCTTGGCGCCACTATAATTTCTTTGACATCCAATCTCAACCGCTACTTCAAAAACATTAACTTTGACAAACTTAGGTACTATCACGTCCAACATTACACACTTTACAAAGTATTTCGCATCACCAACTAGTTTAACAGCTATGTAAATAATGAAAAGGTCTACAAGTCAGAACAATTAAAAAGATTACCAATAATTTAATTACATGAAACAAAAAATTCTAAAAAAAAAAAACTAAGGCAACACCCATAATCATATTTACATTGACAAAACTAAACTAACAGTCCTTTCTCATTACTTATTTAAACGAATATCTTCATACATGATTGTAAAAAAAGCGAAGCATTAAGAAAATATATAAGAAGTGAAAATATTGTAAAGTGTGTAAACATTTCTGTCCTACCTACCTGGTCTAATCTGTAAGGGTTAGACCAGGTAGGTACGAAAAGTATTATCTTAAACAAACAAATTTCAATTTAAAAATAAACAAAGTAGGAGCTCTCGTGCGACTCGAAAGTTTCCAAGATTCAGAATTTTAAAATAGAACTGATTGCAGAATGATTTACTCATTGACGTCTAATCACCAATCTCTAGATTTTCCATAAATGAGAAATCCTTTATTTGCATAAAATAAATTTCCATATTGTAAACATCCACTAGCAGAAAAATAAGTAGTAGTCTGCTGACTTACGCCTATGAGATATTTCAATAAAACCAAATGAATAGTGCAATGAAAGTTTAGGGACTTCAACCTTAACAACAACAACAAATTACATTAGAGTCCATAACTTCATATATTTTTATTTGTTATTTGTTTGCTTATGAGTTTTGGCTTAAGATTACCTAATCGTCTGAATCAGGTACATCGGTGTCAATAGAACTGATGTCAGCGCTGATGTCGCTAGCTTCATTAGAAAACGTTCTCGGTCGTCGACGACTGTTACCTGTCAGAGCAACGCGGTCGGACCCTAAAAAATAATAGTTTTGTATTTAAACAACCCTATTTGGTTCCTAAGCCATTGGTTAGTTTTTATAAGACATATTTTTATAATTCACATTCCGCTTGTAATTTTAACATTGAAGGTAATTTGCAAGCTCAAGTTTTATATAGCATTCAATTTTGATAAAGCGCAAGCATTATCAACATACAATATCTTCAATACAATAAACTTCCAAAGAAACCGAATTCGAGTCTTATTATAAATAAATAGGAGGAGCACCTTCCATGTTTCTTGAATATTCTTCTCTTGAATGGTCTTCATTCAAATTAGATGCAGTTAAGGCCGAACTAGTAACCGGGTCCCTCAACAATTCAATTTGTCCGGTGAACGTTGAGGGGTCAATCAATATTGCCTAAATAAAGAAAATATTAGAGATATCTATAAAGAAGCAATTACATCAATAAATTGTTTATAGCGTACATATGTATGTATGTGCATGCATACCCGAGAGCTAAGCAGAGGGGTATCAAACACCACTTTACTAATAATTAGAATGTGGTCCTACTAACGTTCTAAGGCAGTCATGTCAAAGATACGGCCAGTGGGCCGCAGCCGGCCCACGATCGCTATGTGTCACAGAAACAAGAATCATGTTTTTTAGAGCTTTTAGACTTAACTCGATTCCTCTAAGGAAGTTTTAAAATGCTCACACTACATTTATAAGTAATTACAAGGGCAGCGCGTGCCTAGACAAGCGAGAGAGAGATAGACAGTAACGCCATCTCTTATCAACAAGCGGAAATACCCTATCATTTTTGTTCAGAACAATAGAATCTTTCACGCGCTTCGTGTCTAGATTAGAACCTTCCTTATCGATATAAAAGTAGTGCGTCGGCGCGACGTGAGTCCATTGAGTCGAATAATCGAAGCGATACGGTCGGTGAACGATTTTACTTGTACTGCGAAGTAGTGATGTGAAGGTATTGTGCATTTGTTTATGTCACGCGCGTGCGATATTACGATTTTGGCATAATGTCACAAAAACGTAAAGTTGATAGGGAATGCAGAGTTTTTTAGTCTAAATAGGAAATTGCATATTTTTTTCTGTGTTTGATTTACAATCAAACAGTTGCTGTTTGTAAATCTAATACTGAGAGCGACGATGCCCTGAAATCAAGTTTTATTGTTGCATTAGAAATCGCAAAGAGATCAGAACCTTCACTGATGGTGATTTTAAAGACTATGTTGAAAGTTGCCGATGTGTCATTTCCATTTCAAAACTCAATAAAATTAAAAATATTTCGCTGCAAAGAAACACTGTTGCTTCAAGAATAAATGATTTATCTCAAAATTTGATTTGATTTTCTTCAATTGAAGAAGAAACTTAAGGAAATTACAAACTTTTCACTGGCTGTTGACAAGAGCACCGATACTGTTGATACAGCTCAACTTGATCTTTTTATACGAGGTATTAACAGTAACTTTGAAATAACTGAAGAACTATTAAAGTGCGTTCCATTGCCATTTGTATTATTCTGCAATTGAGTATTTGATAGCAGAATATGAACTCGACTGGAATATACTTAGCAGCACAACTACGGATGGCGCTCCTGCCATGGCTGGCAAACATTCGGACGTTGTAACTAAATTAAAACAGATTTAAGTGAATCATGGAATTCAACAATCGTTTTGAAGACTTCCACAAATTGAATGAAATGGAATTACCAATTTTCAACAATCCATTCAATTTTAAAGCTTCACAGGCACCAGTTCATTTGCAAATGGAGTTGATAGATTTTCTACGGACAGTATTTTGAAAGGAAAATTTAAAGAGGTTAACACTCTCATTTCATACACAATATTTCAAGAGTTTGGAAAACTACCCGGAATTAAAAAAGCACGCAGCACGCATTCTGTGCATGTTTGGTAGCACCTATTTATGTGAGCAGATGTTTTCCGTCATGAAAATAAATAAGTACAAAAATCGCACAAGACTTACGAATGAACATCTCCAAGCAATTCTTAAAAAAATTACAATATGATATGAATACTAATAATAATTACAATATGATGAATATGATACCTGACATCAATGAGCTTGTCAAACACAAGAGAAGTCAGGTATGTCTAGATCCTCGAGCTCAAAATAATTACCCTCTTTTATAACTTTGATATAATTTTTAACAATCGTATATCATACTATGAAATTAAATAAATAAAATGTTATAATAATTCAATACATTTTTTTTTTTATTTGAATCTGGCCCGCATAAATCTGCAAAATTGAGTTTGACACCTCTGTTCTAAAGGGTAGGTAAACTTACTGCCGTCAACACTATAGGACCGAATACGCAAGAACGAACAAAGGAACGATTATATGGGAAGGGAAAGGTAAAAACAATGGAAGGCTGCTTATACAAATGGATTGAGATAATTGCAAGTGTAAGCCCTCCACCCATTCGCTTCGATATTTGTCAAATGAAGTTAACTAATGAGAATTTTTATTTTTTTATAAACTGTAATACAACTAATGTTGATTCACACTGGAAGTACCTAGTCCTAACGTAAATACTGTTATAATAATTCAATACATTTTGTTACAAGGAAAGATATTTTTTTCTCCTCCTGCATGAAACATTTATTATTATAATGAGTGCTAGTTTATATATTAATATAATAGCGTTGAAAATATATGAGCTCATTTAAAATTATCTCCATTGGCTTTAATACAGTCCTTTAAACGTTAAGGCTAGTTATCAATAGCAAGCTCTCCATGGGACAATTCTTCACTGCTAATCTTATGGATCTTTTAGAGTAGTCTCATGTTTTAGATACTCCAAATTATTATGTCATTTAGTTGATACTCTTTAAATCTGACCATTACACAATCCAGCTGGGTAAGATGGGGACTAGATGGCGGCCTGTCTTCAACTCGTTTCCAACCACATTTTGGGTATATCGAGCTTACGGTGCTGAGACTTACTGCAAGGCCCACTTTTGGTTATAGAAAGGGGTGTTAAATAGTATCGTGATACAGTTGTGGCGATGCTTTTACACCTTTTTCACAAAAATATGCCTCAGCCACTCCTTGATAGCTTACACCCCATCAAACCATAACTTAAGTCTTTTAAAATACGCGACATTGTTCTAAGTGCCATATTCATTTCCCGAGGTAAATTCCAGAGGAGGTTTCATTATACCTATCGATAGCCCGATATACAAAACATTTGACTCTAATACCAAGCGGACGGAGTTTCAAAAATTGAATTTGGCTCCATACCTACCTAATAAAGTACCTACCTAATAAAGTACCTACCTAAGTAATGCTATCATAACAATTCGGTTCTCTTTATTATCCTACTCCATTTCAATATCACAAAAATATTTAACACCGATCGGCACAAAAATATTTAACACCGATCGGCACAAAAATGAGAAAACAATGAATATCATGAATATGCATACAAGAATGACAGATTCCAAATTCAAATGTAAAATTGTTTTTTTTTTTTATTATTGTAACAGTATTTATGGCCAAACTAAGTATAATTCTCCCAGTGCCGATCAACACTTCTATCCGTATAGTTTATACTGACTTCGCTCTGTGGACTAGACGACGTATCGCTGGAGCTGAGCGAAGTGCCTCTCCCTGAACTATCCTGAGATTGGTCGCTGTGGATTCCACGCCCGTCTCCAGCCCCAGCAACCGCATCGATTACCCCGGGCTCTATAGCGTTGCCATTTATATCATAAAGTGATTCCTGATCCAGAGGCGCAGGTTGTGGACCGACCATAGGCTGATCATCAACCACCTGCTATGCAAAAACAAGTATATTTAGAATGCTATATATGTTACTGAAAAAAACATTCACTTGAGATGTACATAGGAAATAAAGAGGGCTCGTAAAGATTTTGATGTTTTGATTTTGCAACATGAACTTACTGAATGTTGCTGGCTGATAATTTGAAACAGCCAATTTGGAACGACAGCGTCTTCATCTATAAGACATGACTGGTAACTCTCCGAAGATCTTCCCGATATAAATAATTCTTCAGATGTCTGGAGAATATGCATTTAATGTTAATACTTCTATGATTTTACTATTCATTGAGAACTAAGTTTAACACAATGCAAGTATTCGTGTTCGGCAATCTTTCGTTTTGTATTATTTTAATATTATAACAAACATCAAAATTCATATTTCACATTACACTGCCATTCACATTACGAGCTGTACCTAGTTATGGTAAGGTGTTTATTATAAGGTTATAGAATCTTTATTTATTATTACAGTGTTAAGATACTTTAGGATCGTTTATTAGACCGCGAATAACGTAAAGTGCTGAAAATTTTAGGCAAATTCTATACTTATACTGTAAAAAGGCAGTTGTTATTTGTTTATACGCACTAATCTAGGAACTAAGTAGGTATTAATCCGATTTAAAAAAAAAATGCAGTTAGACTATAAAACTTCACATTGCAACCTACAGAAGCGGAGCAGTGAGCATAAAAGCAAAAGTAATTTGCCTAGCAGAGAAAATTCTCAATTTTGTATTAAAGCTTTAGATGAAGTAAAAATAACTCAATATCACAGCTCCCTACAAATTCAGGAAAAATATTTTTAATCGGTTTAAATCTACTCTCGATGGATGGTGTTGTGTAAAATATAGGAGTTTTGGTATATTAATAAATGATGGGTTAACAGGTAGTATGCTAGCGCCCTCTTTCGAGCTACTCTGTATCACAATAAATCGCCCTACATTGTTCGTGAATGTTCATCACATTTATATGTTAATTCGTTGAGAATATCCATGTAGTATGAATGTAGCAGAAATATTGCGCTAAAGCTTAAATACGGCTGTATAATTATTATTACTACTACTAACAGCTTGTCTGGCTCTGGGTTGTTTCATTGTCATACTGCCAGTCTCAGAATCAACTAAAGAAATGGGATCAGGTAGGTCGCTCGTAACAGGCTCACCGTCCAAAGAAAAGCCACTGAACGCTTGAATTGCAAGAGGTCCCGGCAGATTCTGTAATACCCTATTGAGATATATTTTCTATTTAAATATTCTGCCATTGGCCCCTACAAACAATATAAGCACGTACCTGCAATACATGTTCTTTTCTTTCGAATATATCTGTAACCGAAAATGGTATTGCAGCGGCATTTGAATCATGTGAAAATTCTACTGTATCAATAGCTGCGTTTAATTCACTATCAGGTATGAAATATTCTGAATCTTTCGAGACCGATGTTATAGATTTCAATGATAATAAATCGCAATCTGTTACAGTAAGTCGTGTGTTTGCTATACTAACAATGGATTCATTCCCTAACATCGTGTCCAAAGTAGAATTCAACAAGTTTTCTTTGTCACTCTCTACAACAGTACTGTTTAGATAATTTTCTGTCACTGTTACAAAACTATTAAATGAATCATTTAAATCTACGCTATGATTTTTCACATCATCCGAGTGCAAGATTACTGATCTGGAATTTATAACACTTGAAAAATCTATAGAATTAATCAACTCTCCAATAACTTGTTTCATGTCATGTGCGATATTACTCGATTCGTTAACACCTTGTGAGCTACATACATCTATTTCTACAGATTTTATGACATCATCCGTCGATATGATATTCTTTGGATCTTGCGCATTTAAAACGTACACCATATTAGAAGATTCTGAACCACATTTGGATATATCTTTATTAGGAACCACGTTATTTGCTGAAGAAGTTCTTGACCTCTTTCGAGATACACATGCACTGAGAGATCTTTTTTTGTCAATAGTATCTTGCGGTGTTGGTATTTTTATATTAGATTTATTTGATCTTGGTGTTTTGTGTTTCGACGTCATTATATGCATAGACGGCCGGTCGGCCTTCATCTGTGTTATGC
This sequence comes from Tyria jacobaeae, assembly GCA_947561695.1. NCBI lineage: Eukaryota > Metazoa > Arthropoda > Insecta > Lepidoptera > Erebidae > Tyria > Tyria jacobaeae. Next base: position 6,365,656 of record OX387208.1, on the reverse strand, counting down.
AAATACTCTTATGTTGCCCAGCAAATGGAGATTTAGCAAACTTTTCAGTATCTCTGCTAGAAAAATTATCTGTTGTCTCCGGAATATTTTCTTTATTGTTTATGTCCTTATTATTATCTGTCCTCTTTGCAGTTTTACATCTTTTAAGCGATTTTTTAGTTTTAGTTGGTGTAGGATTATCTGATTCACTTGTATTCAAACTACTTCTATGTGATGATGCAGAATGTCTTCTGTAAGATAAATTTTTAGACTTCGTATTTACTGCTCTGACTGTTACTATACTATTTGGTGACGAACAGGTTGAACTGTTCAACGATTGACGACTTCGCGTTCGTTTAATGAAATTGCCATTTTGTATCATATTGTCCTCATTAGTAGTAGGATTCACAATCTGTTGCTCATTAGAAGGATTACAATTTTCCTGATTTTCATTTCGGAAGACTAGGTAAGTATTTCCCATATTTTTTCCTTGAAATTGCAGTAATTCTTTTTTAATTTCATCATTTCTCAATGTAATTATAGGTACGTCATTGTTAACTGTTTCTTTGTCATTATCCAAATCAAATTCGACAGAACTTATGGTTTCATTCAATCTATTTTTTTCTGATATTTCCGCATTTTTTTTTCTCATGTACAATGGTATGTAATTCTTTTTTAATTTTTGTGCATGAGCGTCTTTTTTACTTCCAACGACAGTTGTGAGTTGAGGTTTTTTGGTAGTGAAAGCTGATTTAATATTTTTGGAAGAAATGGAGCTGAAAATGAATAAAATTGAGTACAAAAAGTCTTTTCGAGATGCACCATAGTGAAATAAAGATCCCTACCTCATTGCTATCTTCGAAGCAACCTGAAAAATAATTAATATTATTTTAAATAATGACAAATAAATTTATCTATAAGATCGATTACTGTACCTTAGTCACATTTATAATCGGTCTGTTCAGTCTCAATGTGCTTGAAATGCCTTTAGCAGCTCTAACTAACTGCCTGCCTGAATAGTTTTTCTTGGTATCAATAGGTGCTTCTTGCTTTTCTTTTTGCAATGTTGAAGCCTTACGTGGTAGCGATTTCTTATAATCTACCTTTAACTCTTTCTTCTCCATCTTCTTGATAGTCATTTTATCCCTTGGATAAACATTTTTATCCCTTATAGTTTCCTTTTGCCTTCTACTACCCGAATCATAAATTTTCTTTGCTAAAATAGTGTTTTGGGTCTTTTTCCTTCCAGATTTCGGTCTGCATCTCTGCCACTTTCCTTGGTAGACAATATCCTCCGATTCCTGTTTGTCCTTATAACTATGAACATGAACTCCTCCACAACTAAGTTTTGGTTTACTGTTCACTGTTTTTGGAAAATGTTCAATAATGTGAGTCTCTTTAAAATCCGAGGTTTTAATTATTAAAGATTCACTATCAGTTTTTGTGGAATAGTCAAGTTGTGAAAACGATTTCAGAATAGAGCCATCGCTTGCACATAATTCACAGCTAGAACATTCAGCATTTGAAATACTTGATATAGGGTTCAAAAGATCAGTTTTGTTGAAAGAATAATCGGCCGTAGAGACAAAAGCCACCTGTTTTTCAGAAGTAATCATATTTGATTCTGGACTCCAACTTCTGGGACCAGAGTTTCGGTTTCGGGCCTCGAAAGTTCTCGGCGTCAGTGTAGAGACATAAGCTGCAGGAAAAATATTAACGTCGGAATCCTTTATTTTAATTCCTATAGATCTTGACCTTGGTGTTATTATTTTATCATAGTCACTTTCTTGTGTGGAGGTACCAAAGTCTGTTCCTTGTACAGTATCCTGAGCTGCGTCGTAAATTTTAATACCTGCAGAGAATCCTTGAGGTACTCTGACTAAGGAAGTCGATGCAGACATCATTGGGTAAGCAGCTAACGTATCTGGACCGCATTGTACATCCATGCTTACATTGTGACGAATGCCTTTTGATGTGCTAGGTTCGTTTATGTCTAAGAAATGATCAAAAGGTTAGCTACAAGCAGTTATCTAATCTATATAAATAAAAATAAAATACTTTTGGCAAATGCAACTTGAACGACTTGAAAGACTGGGCATATATTTTTATTTTATATGTTAAGTCCGAAAAAAGTTAGTAGAAGTTATATGTTAAGGAAAAATCAATGCCAAAAATGCGGAAATTCGAGGCCAAGTGCTTGTTTTTATACAAAATAAAATATTTATAAAAATATTATCAGGACAGGTAGTATTAATACAAAAACAAGTATGTTACCGTTTAGAAATATGGCTTGGGAATATATGTTTTCCGTGCTGACTTCATGTCTAGTACATAAGTTTATATCAATGTCGTTGCTTAATTCTTCAATTTTGTCTTTATTAAAAATATCAGTAGTTTCAGTTTCCTCTGCATTGATGCCTTTACTATTATTACTGTTATTATTACAAAGAGGTATAATTTCCTGTGTGTTGTCGTCCATGATAATATCAATAAGTAGACTTTCTTCAGTTGCTACTGCTATTGGGCTTGATTGATTTAAAACCACGATATCGTTACCGATATCAACGTCATTTAAAAATTCCTTAACACACTGTGCACCCTTTAATTCTTGATTGCAAAGGTCTATAAGACTTTCTGGTATCTATAAAAAAAAAAAATCTTGGCTTGATGCTATCAACATTTAAAGTCAAGAAATAGTTAAAAATTAGATGTTACCGGTTTTGTAGACCTCATAGTCAAACACTGGTTTTCTTTAGTTTTTCTCTTCGGTCTAATTACATAGTTATCATAAGAACCTGGATTTTTATAGTCAGAATTTTTAACAATATTGTAATTAGGAGATATTCTTCTAGTCACCTTTTTCGTAACCCGTGTACTACTCGTTTTTCTTTTTTTTTCTTCTCGTTTGAACTTATACTTGCTGGAAGAAGTTTTACTTGAAGGTGTCAAGCATGTGGGTGTTTCTACATCAATGTTAGCAATACATATGTGTTTGGATTTCTTTTGTTTATGTGGATCAATCGAGACACTATCCGAATCAAGTGAACTATTTTCAAAATTTATCTCCTGGTTACGATAGGGGACCACTTCTACATCCTCGTCTAACCACGCTTTGGTTCTTTCCATTGAACTGATTTCAAGTTTTAATCCGAGTCCCTCCGAGCTAAGCGATTTTAGGGGAGGAGCGGTTTTGGGAAATAGATTCTCGTTGTGCTCTAGATCTGTAAGTTAATAAGTTATTGAAACATTATTTTCACCAACAACAATTTAACCTATTTCTACTGTTTCCTATTTCGTGGTGCTATTCATAGAAGGGTTGAGTTACAGAAGATTTGAACGTTTGCAATACCTATAGGAATTTCTGCATACATCCTGTGAGCCAGGCATAGCTACTCATAGTATAGCAATGATCCTACAGTCGTATTTTATGCATAACGTATAGCAGCCTCTGAGGTCTTCACTTTTATCTTCTATGCATTTGAATTGTATGCTACTTAGACTATTTTAGTGTCATATAAACTTTTTACCTTTGGATTCATTACAAGCGGCATTGAAACTATCGTCTTGTAGATCAAAATCTGTGAACTGGCCACTAAGCATTTCAGGATTCTCTGCACCTGAACAAAGTTGAATTTATTTCATATAAATACAAATATTTGGCGCGACTTTTCTTCACCAATAAATTTACCTGGATAATTTACCTGGTAATGTAGTGTCTCTACAGTTGTCGTTAATATCCTTCCTAAAAAGATTTAATTATAGTTTAAAAGAGGAATAGGCACTTAAAATTTTAGGACTTGGCCGTAGTCCAGATGAATTGTGTGAGAAACTTACGCCGTGCTATCTTCTTGTAATTCGACAAGATTTGCAATTGTATGCTTACTATCGTCTTGAATAAAATCTGAAATGTTACAAGGTATATAAATGTGTGTTTCAGAGTATTACGTCCTACGTGAACAAACTAGCTGTTGTGCGGAACCCGATCGCGCGCTATTTTAGAAACGGCAGCCTATGATCGGGTTCCTAACAACTTCCGAAACTGTCAATTACAAGTGAAGCTACAATTTCTTCAGCAGATAATGAGCGTCCAATCAAATGAATGAATAAATATATAATAAACGCAATGTAACCATGAAATTTTAAAACATATTTGAAAATTAACGTACCAAACTTGATGGCTTTTATCGAGTCCTCTATGACGTGCTGCTTGCGCCTTTGAATAGCTTTTTCAGTGAGTGTGAGTAGATCCAACAATTTACATTGCATCCATTTAGCCGGTGGAGGAGTGGTCCGTCGCTTACTCGTCCGTAAGGCAAGCTTCATTAACTTGCATACAACTTTATCTAACTCTGTAGTTATGTCCTCATCACCGGTTAGCATTGAACGGAGACTGCGTAGCTTGTGGTCCAGTGCGCGACGTATACAACGATCTTGCGAACGAAAACAAGCTGTTGAGTACCTATATTAAGCCTTGAAACATGAACCTATTTATAACCGAATGCGAAAGGAGGATTACATTTTCTAGTGTATGTAGCGGGTCTCATATACATTTAACGATAACCGCAGCACAAATTGTGCGTTCATAATGTAGACGCTTTAATATTTTTTAACAATTTTACTTCTTCATTCGGAGATGGATTGTTTAACAATAACTAAGACTCAACTAATAGTAATAGATATTGTACCTACATTTAGACAGATTCTTTATCGTGAATACGGTGATTGACAAAACTAGAGATAGGTACGCATTTTTTCGAATAATAAACCTACAAACTTATGAAATATGCCGATATCACTTACGTTCTCCATTCTTAATTGAACATATCTACTCTCTATACATATAAATAAATATATTATTCTATACCACAAAGTAAGGGATCTCTGATGTTCTGAAGTTATTATGTCAAAAGAAAAATACGCAAACAAAATACATTAAAATGAACCTTGAGAGTCAGGCACGATTGTACTTCCCTCTGACACCGTTGTGGATTGAACTTCGGTAACATTGTCCCACTGCAAAACAAAGGTGATGACTTCAAACATTTCGAGACACTTTTGACTTAGAACACCGTGAAATCTGGAGACATTATACTTGATTAACTCAAAGTGTATAAAACTAGTTACATACGTGCGTTATAATTACACTCGCATACGTATGCTCTGAGGTCACCCCTCTAACTCAAAATGAAACAGCCGGTACGCGATCTGCCATTATCTAAAACAAGCTGGTAATAAGAAGTAACGAAAATCTAACGCATTCCAATCTATACTCAAACAATAAAAAGCTGAAGATTTATTTTTGTTTAATTTCGCTAATCTATTAAACTATTAGTAAGAGTTACATATCTCTTACTGTATTTGATGGTTATTTATTCACGAATATTATAGGTTATAAAACATCAAGCTGCGACCCTTAGGAGCGGAGCAGTGATCATCAGCGTAGGTGAAACTGTAGTAAATCAATTAGAAAATTGATCTAAAATTCTGGTCTTAGGAACGTGAAATACTTCCTGTTCTACATACTTTACATGAAATGTTTCAATACAGTATGATCAACTATAACTAGTGGCGGGCAATACAATGAAAACACATAATAAACAGTACAAATTTAATACAATACACATTAAATGCGATAGCTAAATGCTTACTTCTAATAACAAATACGAATATAACTGCAGTTAACAAAAAAAAAATATTTTCAGAAATATTTTAAATGTTTCTGAACATAACATAACTTTGCAAGTCAAGGGTAACTTTCAAAAATCGAATGTGGAAAGTATGTTATTGAGTGAACTGTCACAAACGTCCGCCTTTGAACATTATTCGCACAAATAGTTTTTATACTTTATTTAGTTTAAACAATTTATAATCATCTCAACCATAAGAGTTTAGCTTGTTGTTGAACATAAAACATAGACAATTTGGTAATTATTTTTTATGGGGATGTGATTTTTTGGGATTTCTTTTGTCGGTAAATACCTGTCTCAAAAGAGGATTACACTATTTAATTTTTTTAATAACAATACTAGCAATGTGGGTTACACATTACTAGTGTTCTTATTAACCCCTCCAGCTAAGCTAATACTTGTAGTTAAAATTGGTAGTGCACTCGCAGGGGTTAGAACTCGTAATTACGCTCATTATGCGGACGGTGCTTAAGTGAATAATTAAGTATTGTTAAAAAAAAGTGTTGCATAGTAACTGAAGATAGCTTACCAGTATCATTCAGTCCATTCTAAGTATTTTTTTTTTACTTACAATGTTGTTACCATATATCTACATGAAACAAAAACACCACATTCCATACGGCACAATAAATTAACATACAATACTCTAACAGTTTGTGAAATAATTGACTGAATAAATAAATAAAAGTATACTATACTAACTACTGGTGCTATTTCGGACTTATTACTTATATTAAGATTCGTGAAGTTTATATTCTGTTTATCAATCAGCTATACTATTTTAAAGTAAATAAAATTAAATTCAGTCTTCAATTATATACTAGAACAATAGGGACACCACAGTTGACTAAACAAACTGCAAATGGCATACAAGACAATTTTTTGACTTTAATTACTTATTCAACTTCAATATTGTAATCTCAGTTTAATAGCAATAAGAGTACTTAAGACTGTCAATAGAATATTTAAATTCAACGGATTCAATTCTAGACTTCATTCCATTCGTGTTAGAACTTACTTTTCATTGGAACACAGTTGCACCCTCAATTATAGTAGTGTCGCAAGTAAGTTGACAACTATTACTCTACTATTCCACGCAAGTCTAAGTTGCGTCCAAACTACTTTTGGTTTTGACGGTAATTACATCAGAGAAGGTGGATACGTTGTCCTGCCAGTCCTCCTCGTGAGTGCCGACCGACACGATGTCTACCGCCAACCGTGAGTGTATCACAACATCGTCTACAATTTCGTAGCCATTCCATACCAGGATGTCTCTGAAAAAAAAATGTTCATACATTTATTTAACTGATGGTTTAAAAAATAACAATTGATAAATACAGACAAACGTTCACGCTTATATACCCTAAGTGGTAGGCAGAGGTGTATAAAACAATCACGTTTTGCCAATTAGAATTTGGTCCCACTAACGAAGCAAGCCTAGAAAATACAATCAATTATATTATTTTTTTTTATTTCAAACATACATTTTTGTGAGTTAAGTATGTATAATATGCAAATCCTTTGCAGTGCAAGCAACTCGCCTGTGGAATGCATTGCCTGAAACAGCGAGACGTGCTAATTCGCCAACCATTTAAAAAAAATTAGTCTTTGAACACTATTTGCAGTTATAATTGCACGCATATAATACTGACATTATTTTCGTATATATATGTATGTTTATATATTTGTATATGTAGTGGTATGTAATGTATATTTAGTGTATGTATATAAACACGTCAACATATTTCTTAATATAGTATTAGAGTAACCTTCTTCTGTACTTCTTCATTTGTACAACTACAAACTGCAAGAGACAACTGTAAGAGATTAGTACATAACTAATCTCTTAAAAAACAAAAACAGGTTTGTCACTCATGCAACACTCCGTGGAACACACTTATTTCCGTGGAACTCCGGTGACCTAAACAGCAAATGAATAAGAAAAAGACAGCTGTAGTGTAGTGGTTTTTGCTTAGTCCGTTTGCTTTAATTCGATTCTGCCCTACATTACATATTTTTACAGTACTAATTGTAATGTAGGTATTAGTATAATGTAAGTATATGGCCGGTGGTAGGTAATGTTAACTTAAGAAGTTCTATATGTAGATATGTAAGCGGCAGGTGTGGCAGTCCGGAATAAATTCTTGTGACGAACGCTTGTTTTCCTTAGCTCCTCAATAGAACCTTCGAGAATATTACAATAATAATAATAACCAACAAACAAATATTAATCCTCACCTGACCATGTTGATATCGTTAGTAATATGTTCGACGACAGTCATCAAATCACTGAGCGGTATCTCGAGTCGGTTCTTCATACACGTGGTGGCCTCGTCGCACTGCGTGTCGATCAAGTGGTTGATCTCCTCCGATATAAGGTCTAAGATGCGACACTCGTCTGACTTTGTCTGTCGGTATTAAATGGAATCTGGTTAAAGAATTTATACTATCCCCTACGGAACAGTACTCTAATTTCTCGATACCCAAATTTTCTGTATCCCTGGCAACGTGTGTGCAAAATTTCATGTTGATCGGTTCAGTAGTAAAGACGTTGACTTGACTTGACTTTCATGCTTTGTAAATATAACTGCTATTGTATAACATTACTCGTATTCTTAGAGTGGTGATCTGTTCATCTGTATTACAGAAACGTATTTGCCTATCTCAGACACCAGCTCCTCACATGTTCAGGCACAAATATTTTATACCTACTAGTTATTGCATGTATAGTAAACTGAATAATCTATAAATCAAATGAGCTAAATGACTGTCAAATTAAATCAGCATCTTTTTAGTAAACGTGAAAACAATAGTTCGTAAATTTAAAACGCCACAGGAACACGGAACGACAATTCTCAACTAAGTATTTTTAGTAATCGTATTGCCCGCCTTAGTGAAATAATTTAATTTAAGCATAGACTCATCTACCCAATCATAAACAATGTAAGAAATAAATACACTTATTATTACAGTAGAAGTAAGTAACACTGTAAGAAATAAATACACTTATTATTACAGTAAAAACACTTATTAGTACATTCCCAGTTTCTTTAGTTAACATTTTTGGGTGTTATAAAGAACGGTCTGACTTACTTTGGGTTAATGTGATGGTACTTTTAGTTTTTTTAAGTTTTTTTTAGTTTTATTAGTTTAATGTCAGTGGTACATACCTCAAAAGGGTAGTTATATTCTTTAACAGCCTTATAATACTGGTTCCAATAAGGAGCATCATCTCCCCAGTTGATGTTACACCAGGTAGTAGACCCATCCTCAGGTCTATCCATTATACATTTGTTGAATTTCAAAGTCTTTGTTAACTGTCTGATCTCGTTCACGACCTCACGAGTGTGAACTGAGTCTATTTTGTTTTTAGCCATCAAGTTTTGTGTAGTTTTAGAAAACTTCTTCACTTGAAGTGTTGAGCAGTTTAGTCTGAAAAATGTTTATACAACCCAAATCGTTAGCTAGAGTTTTAGATATTGGAGTTCACGATGCCATTGTAAGTGTAAGGATGTAGACAGTGTGTGAACATTTACTCTAGAAATATATGTGCTATGTTGCTAAGCTATATTACTTCTATAGAGAGATACACTATGAAAGGAAAAAAATATTTGTTTCTTAAACATTAAAATACACAAGAGTATGATGAATACGCAGATTATAGTTTTAAAAAAAATCGCCTTCCTTTTTCAATTCTTTAAAGTGTTGATTCGTACGATTCGTGCGAAACGTAAAGGTCATTTACACTTCACTAAGCCTCAAAAACTGAAAAAATTCAAATAGCTACTTGAGATACTGTACTATGGCTACATACAAATTACTCTAGTAATAGAGAACCTGCAAGTAACGTCTTCAATGTTATACACTTTGTTAGGCTCTCTCCTAGTTGGTACTTTTACGTCCATAAAATTATCATCCTCTTCGAACATTAAAAAGTTCTTGCCGTACTCTGAGTCGAGGTTACACTGTGAGATTTTATCGAAGCTGGAAATTGACTGTTCTGACTCCGTAAGGACTGGGATCAACGGCATAGAAGAAGATAAGTCGGGACTATACACGAAAGCCACGTTCGATTGGTTCTCGTTGCAAATAAACTCTGTGAGAGATTCTATGCTGGAAGAGGAATAGACAGGTACAATTAAAACTTACTGACATCCCTGCTCGAACTAACAGTATGATTTTAACTGTCGTGCGTGTGTATGTATGTGTATGCATGAGATGTGTCTGTAGAAAATAAATGTGAAACAGTTCCAGATAAAACATAACTAGTGCAAAAAGACCTCTGTTTGGAATTACAATTGTAACATGGCGAATTCTGATATATGTATTTACTATAAAAAGACTACTTTTGTGTCCTACAACTTATTTTGTCAATCTCATCTTTCAATAGTGTAAAGTGGAAGCAAGCAGTAGTGTAGTCACAAGAACGCTTACAGTTGTCATAAAATTAAGTGGCATTTCGTCTTCTATCCTTATAGACATTAAAAAACAACGTAACACTTTGTTCTAAATGCATTTTAATGAGGTTGATATTCTTAATGTACAATACCTAAATATCTGTCTAGTATTTTTAGGGTTCCGTACACAAAGGGTAAAACGGAACCCTATTACTAAGACTCCACTGTCCGTCTGTCACCGGGCTGTATCTCATTAACCGTGATAGTTAGACAGTTCAAATGTTCACAGATGATGTATTTCTGTTGCCGCTATAACAACAAATACTAATAGAACAACAAATACAAATAAAATAAATATTTAAGGGGCTCCCATACAATAAACGTGATTTTTTTGCACGTTTTTGCTCGATACTGATAACGGCATATTCCCTTTAAAACAAAATTAAAATAAAATTAATATTTAAGGGAGCTCCTATACAACCGACATGATTTTTTTGCCGTTTTTGTAAATATTTTTTTTTTTTAATTATTTACAAAAACGGATTTTTAAAAAACATAGCCTCACAGCATGCAAAATATTCAGGTGCATACTGTTCGTACACTAAATTATGATACTGAATGTAAATTTCCTATATGTTTACTCACCCATAAGGAGCACCAATTCTTTCGATATCTGTTTGTAAGCCATTATCTAGAGCTGGTGTATCCCAGCTCTCAAGTAGGTCATTGGTTAGCGGTGGGTTTGGCACTTTAATAAAAATAAATTTGGAATATCAATTCAACAAACTAAGATATAGGCACACAAAAATAAATAATTTAAAAGGAGCCCTAACTTCTAAAAGATTCAACAATTTAAAACACAAAATGCTCCATCCATTCTTAGGGTGTCTTGATCTGAACAATATACTCTAACCAATTTCAAATATCTCATAAGGTGTATAAAACTTTATAAACATTTACATAAACTTATTTAAACAATGATATAACTCACTTGGTACTAATGCCAAGCTATTGAAGTTCAAGTCTTGCTGTTTGTGGTATTGCTTGTTAACAAACAGAGCTAGTTGGCTACAGCAGCCATAGTGTAATGTGCCAGGAGGGCCAGGACCAATGCCCTGACACGTCACGGAGTAGTTAGGATAACGCAATATGATGTTACTGCACCTAAAAATTTTTTTAGCAACTTTACCCCTGTGTAATTGCAATTTTTTTTAATACTAATCTCGCACTAGGAATTAATAATTTTATTTTTGTACTATGTTATATAGTCAAGTGTCATGAGGGACTTTACAAACATACAAGCATAGGTCACAAGGAACACTTAGAATCTCTACAATTATATGTGGATGTTTGTCCAGTGTTGAAGTCGAATCTAAAACCTTGGGCTCAACAGTCAGGGGACTAGGTTCACTAACAACCAAGGGTTAGTAAATTCCCATTAATGCACTGTTTCAATAACACCATCATTATTAGTAAATTATAATACAAAACAACAAATAAATAATTACAAATTTAATATCAAGGTAAAAATTATTAGTGATTATTCTTTTTCTTATGAATAAAAAATATAATTCGAAAAACTAACCATTCATTAAACTGTTCCCTGCTCCATTCAAAGAAATGATCCATTCTTCTATATCCATTTTTCTCCAATGATTTAAACAGAACATTGAAATCACCATTTGGGGTGGTGAACACCGCAATACAGGGTTTGATGAAGCCAAATACATTGTGCACCAGTCTGTCTAAGTCATGGGGCAGCATGTGTTCAATCATTTCTATAGCAATGACAGCATCACAGCCAATTAACCTGTAGTCTGGATCAGCTGCATTACCTTGAAAGAGCTGCACAGAAAAATTTAATGTTTTATATGGCAAAACTTGGGTCTTATTACACCCCTACCTATCCCTTCATGGATACAGGTGTAAGAGCCCAAGGTACCAAGGCACCAAGAGGTACCAAGAGCATTAGGTGGTGCGTAAAGGCAGAAGGAAATGCAAGGCTCTGGTTAGAGAAAGAAAGGAGTTAACATATTAAAATATTTATTTATACAAAATTGATTTTTTTCTTTGCATAATAGGTATTGATGAGCTTAACTTATTAAAAAAGACCCAATATAAAAAAAATAAAGAATGTTGAGCCTTGTTAAAAAAAAATAATAAGAAACTGAAATATTAAAAACTGTTTTTTTTTTTTTAATAGAATTGATATGCTGCAACAACATTGATGGTTGTTCCAAATTGCTAATTAGAAACAACATAGAAATTGATTTCTTACAGTAACTTGTAGAGGACTCTCCCGTCTTGGTGTATACTCATCTCTAGCAAACAGATCAGATGAACACCTAAGAGGCATACTTTCAATGTCCACACCAAGGATACGCTGAACCCCAGGGACCTCCTTCAGATACTTGATAAAGCTCATATCATGATAGCCAAAATCTGCAACCTACACATTATATTTTTGATTACCAAACTTATTAAGCAGTATCTAAATCAAATTTCTTGTTCAAAATTAATTCTAAAAATAAATAAATTCCGCTTCTTAAAAAACTGATTTTGTATGCACATGCAGCAAAAGAAACGCACTTATTTTATCCTGTAAATTAACTCAGTACAATTTGAAGAATTTAGGTAACCATTATTAAAATTGTATATTTTGCTATTATTTTTTGCAGTTGCAAGGAGGTCAGACCTTATATGTACTAAGTATGTAACTAAGGCAACATAAGTTATTGATATGTAGACTTCATTATACTAATAAAAAAAATATTTTGTTTTCTTCGCAATCACATTTTCTCTATTATAATTTAACAGCAGTAAAATACACAATTTTGAGAAAGCCTAAGCATTTTGTAAACAAAACAACTTATTTATATCTCTATATTCACAGTCTGGTGTCCTGATCTTATGTTGTTAGCAGCATAGTTAGCTGTACTTAAAATTCTCATACATTTCTTAACATTATGTTTTATAATCATTGCTAGGTTTCTTATAATAATAATATTTTCCAAATCTTTTTACAAACGATTTATAGATGATTGTAAAATTTATATGAACAGGCAGATTTGTTTTAGTCCATTTTCGGCCCAATTTTAAAACTAACATAACTATTCAAATTATCTTTTGTTCTGATCTGATCTTAGCTTTAAAATTGTTAATAGGGATCTATACGAATACCTTCTCTAACTTGCCGCGCCACCGTTCATCCATGAGACAGTCACTAACAGCGGCATACCGCTGTGAGTACATAGGAGGAAAGAATACGACCCCTTTTGCGTCGTCGAACTCCGAAAACACTTGTTCATCTAGTTCTTCCTCTTCCGTATCCTCGACATTAGTGATGAACGGTATAGAAATTCGTTTATAATAAGGCCGAAGTACGCGATCGAACATAGTTAGGAAGGATTCGCGGAAAAAAATCAAAGTCTGCAAAGCAATGATCATGATTTACGGTAGGGACTGGAGATTTCTAAAGTAATGTGAATAACTATCTCCTAACTTATGCGGCCGACAATACCATGATGTTCACATGTTTATTTTCTTCTTCGTTTTGTTTGACAACTGACACATCTCAACAATCGTAATTGTATGACATGCGAAGGGCTGCTAGCCTCAAAAAAGAACACATTTTTAATGAATTATATTTTAATATGTAATTCAGATCCTGAATTGAAAGAATGCCTGTTGTCGAATTATCAAACTGAGTCATTTCATCGTCATAATCGCTGCTTTTACTTTCACTATGACTCCGTAAAGTTATGATAAAGAGTTTCTCTAACTAAGCATCTTTTTTTAAGTATTTCTTTACAATATTTTTTTATATGGGCACAGTGTTATTGCCACTCCTTAGTTAATATTTAGTTAAACGCGTCTTCCACTAACTGTGGCATTTCAGATCATACTCTGACTTTCTAATGTTATGCTCTGTAACATGACGTTTCACGAACTCCAGATCATTTCTACTAGATTGAAATCGGAATGATAGGAAAGCAATCTATGAACAGTGTGACAATTGTCTCTTAATAAATTGTTAATTTCATATTTTGGTGCTGGTTTGTGTCTCTTTATGTATTTATACAGCTGGGGCTTAGGGTAGATTTAATTGAACTCCGAGTTATTTTCTGTAAACCAATTTTGAATAATTATCAGTTTTTTTACTATTTGAATTTGGGCATTGCCGCATTGGTTAATACAAATACTTTGGGAATTGACGTTATCCATCACAGTTTTAGTCTCTGTATGTAAATTAGGTAGCAGTAGTTCTATCATCCACTTTATGAAATGGTTATTATAATTTACGTCATGGTAATCACCACTTTTCGTTTTAGATTTAAAAAGAAGTAAGGCAACATCAATAAACCCTGTTTCTCCACCCGCATGATCTATTATCCACCTGCTTCCTTTTGAAACCGGTCTCAAAACACCATCAACTTCATTGCTTTGCCAACAACGTACAGCGGTGTGTCATGAGTGTATATAAGTCTCATCCAGATATATTACAGGCTTTATTCACCGCATTCGTTCTGCTTAATTTTGTGCAGATAAGTTGACGGCCATGGAGATATACCGTTACGCTCAATGAGGACTTTTCTATTAGATTGCTTTTTCTTGTATCAAAAACCAATTTTACCCAAAAGCTTTATGAGGATTTCACGACTAGCGTTAAATTCTGGGATGGTAGGTATTTCTTTCATCATGTAAAATTCATGATTTTTCTTCTCATGACACCAAGGTCAAAATTATCAATCTCGATATTGTCCTTCGATTCTTCAGCCCGGAGTAGAAATTTTTAGCCCATCGCATCAGCTTGTTCTTTTTCTTTAACTACTTTTCATACAAACCGATCAACAACACCTGCATGATAGAACACATACTCCGCATTGAGGATTCGTATTCCTCTTGGTGTGATATCTCACTCGGTGTACCGCAGGGTGGCGTTTTATCCCCTTTACTTTTCGCAATATTTATTAATACCATTTCCAAAGAATTAGTTTCATCCTACCACCTTTATGCAGACGATCTCCAAATCTACACACAAGCTCCATTAAATAGAAGTCACGAAGCATTTCTCGTTATCAATGGTGATTTGGAACGTATTTGTGAGTGGAGTACCAACTATGGACTTCAGGTGAACCCCTCAAAAACTCAAGTTATTATGGTGGGAAGTCCCGGGATGATGTCCCGTATTAAACTGACACAACTGCCACAAATTAATTTTAATGGCATGCCGGTACCGATTAGCGATAGCGTCAAAAATTTGGGGATATTAATAGATAAAACTTTGTCATGGGGCCCACAACTCAAAGAGGTAAGTCGCAAATTGTTTGCATCTGCGGGCTCCTTACGAAGATTGCGTAAAGTTTCTTCCGACTGCTACAAAGGTTTCGCTTGCACAGACGCTCCTGCTCCCAATACTGTACTACGCCGATGCCAGCTATCTTGATCTCACAGAGGAGCAACTCGATAAGCTTGAGCGCCTTCAAAATTTTTGTATAAGGTTTATATTTGGCCTACGCAAATATGACCACGTATCCGAATACCGCAATTTGCTCAAGTGGCTCCCGATTCGCCTTCGTCGGAATACTCATATTCTTTCTTTACTGTATAACATATTGTTCAATCCCCTTACTCCACCTTATCTCAAGCAACGTTTTAATTTCCTATGTGACACACATTCGAGGTTGTTGCGATCATCGGAAAGCTTAAAACTGCAAATACCAGTGCATTCGACAAAGTTTGCTGACAAATCATACACAGTTGAAGCAGCACGGCTCTGGAATGCCCTACCTTTACCTATCAGACGAGCTCAATCATTAGGATCCTTCAAAAAAATGTTAAAAGACTACTATTTGCAAGGTAATGTCTAAGACAACTATAGGTATATATTTACTTGTATGTGTAGTTATATGTATGTATGTTTCTATATATATGTATTTATATCTATGTACTTATATTGGGTATTTATATATATTAGGCATTAAACTAGCATACATTACATGACTGTACACCACAGCCACCCATAAGAGATCATTAAAGTCCTGTCCATCCAATGGTTGCCTGTAAGATATTGCTTATTGTGATAAGGCCGCCCATTGTACATTTTATGTGATAATATCAGATGTATTTTATATGTATATTTGGTGTACAATAAAGAGTACTTACATATTTTATTTACTATGAACAAGGCCAAACTAGCGGACATAACCCATAATGAATGTATGTATGTGTACTCATGTCTCGCGTAAACGTTTCTGGTATTTACTAGATACTTTAGGTTAGGTGTATAAATTTAGTGGCGGCCGATTATGAATGATTGTCTTAATAGAATCTCTTACAGTAGAGTACAGTAGAGTCTTACAGTATCTCTTATAGTACTTCTACTAGTACTCATAATCGATTATGAGATTAGTATATAGTTTATTTTTATCATCGAATGATGTTACTTATTTTAAAGCCTTCAAGAAAAGAGCGTACTCCTACCTAAAAGGCCGGCAACGCACTTGTGACTCTTGAGTTGTGGGTGTCCATGGGCGGCGGTAGTCACTTACCATCAGGTGACCCGTCTGCTCGTTTGCCCTCTATCGCATAAAAATCCTGTCAGACAGTTTTGCTCTTTGATTCATCATGGTGATTTATTACTACGAGGTACCTACATATATATTGATATATATATCGATTATATATATATATATATATATATATATATATATATATATATATATATATATATATTGAAGATAAAACTTACAAGTTTTCATGACTAAATATTTTTTGTTTCAAAAATATTAAGTTCTCACCAAAATATTAAAATGTTTTAGGTATCGTTAATTTCTGGAATAAAATGTTGCTTTTGAAGTAGCTTGATAAAATTAAAATAAGTTATTATGAAAATGTTTTATCTATGTTAAAAATGTGCATGTAAGTAACAAGTTACATATATACTACGTTTTCATATATATTTCATCTGCATCACTGCTATGACGATTTTCGTTTTAGCACCGCTATGTTGACTTGACTCCCTCATTAAGGTGAAGCATATATACTATTACAGATATTAAAACCAAGTACACAGTAAGGGTACGGAGCGAAATACTGGTTACAAACCTTTAAGGTATTACGTCACACGTCCAGTACGATACGAACCGCGATCACAAACCATACGCTTTTAGTTAAACGACAGCTCACGGACTGACCCAAAGTGTAGCCTACGACACCTCGGGTTCCTTTCGAATAGTTGTATCGTAAGTATGTTTCAGGGACTTCCCAATTGGACGATCTAATTCATTTACAAAGTTTTAATACATAAAGTAAACCTTTATGAAAGTTACAGTTAAAGAATATTATGGCGTGTAGGTATGAAGGCTTTTATAATTTAAGCTTTTTTGTGTGCCACTTAGGTTGACAATGTTTTGATTTTTTACGTCAGCTATGATTCCAAATTGGCGCATTTCCCCTATTTATATTTTCATGGTAAAGTAGAAAGGAAATATTTCATACCTCTTAACGCATATTTGTACTGGAAGCGTCGTATTAGAGGCATACTTAAAGTGCACGTTTACATATTTATGACAGATGAAAGTATCTACCCGTATACTTAGAAGTATTTTGAAACTTGGTTTCTGTATGGGGTACTTAACGATACCCATACCTTGAAGGCTGGGTACACAGGTTTGTAAGTACGTCTCATCTCTTCTTCCCGACCTTCAGCTGGCAAGCCTATCTCGCTTACTAATAATAACTAAATTAGTAACTACTGTTCTGATATAATGGAATATGTCATAATAAAACTATTAATTGCCATCACTTAACACTACCACAGAGTAAATTTTTTATATCAATATATTCTGTATCAGTTTAGTACTGTAGTGTTTTATTTTTTTTCAAAGTTGAATCCTACTAAATTAATATGTAAACAATATAGTTGAAGAGATTTCTATGTTCGCAAGTTTAAAGTTTTTACTTTTCTTTCGCTAATGGCATAACCTTTCTATTCAATCATGATAATCATCATACTGCTATCACTTTAATAATAAAAACATTGCACGTCCAAGTTAGGATTAGATTACCTTCTATGAGTAAAGTAATGGAAAATATATGTAGTTAGAAATTCAGCCTATTATTTTATGATGGGTTTTGATAAATATTTTTATCAAGATCACTGTTACATGGATGACAATATTAATTATGTTGGAATGAATGTGGAAATTATAGAAGATACAGCGGGAGCCTCTATTTCGGTTCCCATTTGGAACCGGGATGCTGCCCTAGAAGCAGATAAAGGGTTATTATCCTTCTTTACTATAATAGAACCATATAAGAGTAGTAGTATATGCAAGAGGCGAAAGCCTAGAAACTGAAAAAAAATGTTATATCTGTTTGGAACAGTTTGTTCAAGTACTTTATTAAATCTTTTAATCTATTACAGATATTCAGGCAGTTTATTTAGAGAACTTAGTGGTTTGAACTATGAAACAATGGATAAGTGTGAATTTTTAGATAATGGTAAGTGTTTAACACTGGAAATTCTCACTAAAAACTCTTGTCTCTTTATTGTCACTACAAGGCTTACAAATCTTTTTTAAACATATTTTAATTTAACTAGCATAATGTAAAAATGTTGTATTTCTTGTGATATTGCTAAATATGATGTGGTCTGACCTTGTATTGTGATTGTCTGTGAATTACTCTTAGTAAGTTATAGAGACAATACTAATAAATTAAAAGTTTAAAACATCTGAACTTGAAAATCTCTTCAATACTGAATGAGAAAATACTGAATGTCTTTAAATGACTGAACAGGTTTTAATTTAATTATTATTCCAGGAAAAACTTTCATTTAAATTTGTAGAGCCATAGAGGAGCTTCGATGCAACAAACAGATATAGACAGACCAGACTGACTTGATCCAAAATTGCTTACCAATTATCTTGAAGTATCTGATAATTAACTTTTTAACAGACGAAAAAAAGAAATGGGGGAGATTTTAATAATTCTTTTTTTTATTGGATAGGGTATACCTCGAAATTGGTCCCATGTACATTTGGAAAAAATATCTACCCTAAGGGTGGGAAAAAACGGGTGATTTATTGTTTACTCACATTTTAATGCTGAGTTGTGTATTAATATTAAATATAAAATATGTAAAACATAAATAAAACATTACATTATAATAGTTACATTACATTACAAAAAAAATACTCACAAAGAATGAGCTTTAGACCTGTCAGTCTCTTGTGTGTTGACCTCTGTGTCTGTATTTCTGCTAAAGCTCGTTCATCATGAGGTATGTGTAATACCTTATTTGGCTTTAGATCAGATAATAAGCATGTAGTTTATAGCCAAAAAACTATTTATAAACAAAAAATGTTTATTATTTTATGCTTTTCAGTTTTTTTGGCAGATATATATATTTTTTTTAAGTTTTATTCACACATACTTCTGGTCCATTCTGGAGAATACTAATAATTATGTATATAATAAGTAATAGTAATATGTTATCTGTTTAATAATAAATAAATGATAAAACGTTTATATTGTTTGTACAGATTTAAACACATATACAGAATGTGGCTCTGAGCATTCCTCATTATTTCTACTGGAAGATGAAAAACTTGTCAAGCCCGGTGACAAATTTAAATCACATGATGCCTTTGTACAGTACCTCAATGAGAATGCAAAGAGGTGGCTTTACTACTACAGTTGCTCTGACTCACGAAGACCAAATACTGAAAATGAATGCTATATTTATAACTGTGTTTATTTAAAGAACAAAGAAAAGTATAAGAAGAAAGGCCTGCGAAAAAGGTAATGACTATGAATTTAACTAAAACCATTATTAAATATGTCCACGCCTGTGTCCCCTAAGTGGTAGGCAGAGGTGTAATTAAACACCCATATTTTGTCAATTATATTTGGTCCCATTAATGTAATAGGGGGCAAGCATATTGCTGCCTATGGTTGTATGCATACTATCAGCTATATAACAGCCCTATCCCTTAGTTGACATGACCGGTAAGAGATGGGATGGCCATATTCTACTCCACTAAGAACATTACACGGCAACATTATTACATGGACACTTTTAAAACCAAGTGACAACATTGCAACATTGTAAAAAGCAAACTGTTAAAAAAATTTGATAATGATGATGTGCATCATAAGTGTTAAGTCGGTGAGGTTTTGCGGCACCCAGCGTGAAACTATCCTTCTCACGCGAAGATGCACGTGTAGAATCTCGTGAAGGATTCCCAATCCAATTTGCGGTATGTGTTGAATCTCCCGATACGTAATTCGCCTATTCTCTAGGATTAAATTTTTCACTGCTAGCGCGTTTTCCTCCGTAACAGCCGTCAAAGGGCGACCACTTCTTTCTTCATCCCCCAAAGTTAGTCCACCATGTTTGAATTCGTTATACTAATGATATATGTTGCCTTGGAAGGGCATTTATCCATGAATGCAATTTGAAGTATATCTACTATTCGTCCGGTTTCAGGCAAAACTTGAAATCGTAAAAAAATCATAGCGCGAAAATGTTCCCGGAACTTTGGAAATTTTGGAATTGGAACGTACTTAATTTTACTTATAAATAATCATTATTTTTATAATAGTTTATAACTGGCCAGTCTCTCATACAAAAAAATCTTTTATTCCGCAATACTTTCCGAGTGGCCTGGTATGTATATTTTACTTTTATTACAGTTGATATATATATTTTTTTATTTTACAGGAATAATACTATGAAGACTGACTGTCCCTGTAAAATAAAATTAAGACATCTACCAGATGAAAAGGAGCTGACTGTTGTATATGTGTGCAACCACCATGATCATGACCTATCACCAGAACAGTTCTGTAAGTTGCAACATGGAAGAAGATTACCCCCATATGTTAAAGAAGAGGTGACTAAATATATTCCTTGCATAATAGGCTGACAATTTTTTTGTTTGACATATTTTCTTTTTTGATTTCAGTTAATAAAGAACTTAAATTATTTTCAAAATCAATATAATCATGAAAAAATATTATGAATTCAGGTTTTCCACAACTTTTTTTTATTTGTTCTATTCTAGATTATTAATATAGATAGATTATATTATTCTAGATATTATAGATTATATCATACTACTATATTTGGACAGACGAGAGAATAATAATAAGCTATTTAAGCAAACATTTAATTTAGTTTTGGTTCAGACTACTGAACTAGAGAAGACATCTATCTCACCTCGTAGAGTATACAAGAGTTTACACCTATGTTAGTGCGGCTGTGTGGAAAGAGAAAGTTTTTCTATTTATTATTTCATTTTAACTTTGTCGAATAGCAAAGGTGAATCCACGAAGCCATTTATTAATTTTTATAGAAATATAATATCAATCATTTTTCTATGTGCACGTAACAAAGCCATCTTGTGATTGTGGAGTCTAGATTCATAAAACTTGATTACACAAGCCTTATTGTCAGAGTAACTGGTGGTACAAAAATAATTTTTGAATACGTTAATTTCTATCGTGATGTACTTCAAAAAAAGTATTCCTGACAGGACTACTAAGATGCTTCTTATTATACTATTGTAACTTGTAATCGTAAGTGTCGGCTCCTTGAATATTTTCATTTCTCTGACAACAAAACCCGTCCATTTCGATGTTTTTGCAATTATCATATTACAATGATTTCCTACATGTAATTTGCTGTCAATAATTAGTCCAAGATCCCTGAAGATATTGTTCACCTCCTTCAGAGGAGTATTGTTAATGGCTTAGCCAATTAGAAACAACTTTCTTTCCTTCTACTAAATTTAATAAAATAGTTACTTATCTTGGTTTAATGCCATATAATTTTATTGATGTATATCTGACTTACCATAAAAAATTGAACTTTGAATTAATTTTGTTCCCTAAACCAGGGGTCGGCAACCTTTTGCTATAGCAGGGCCACATATGTTGCCAGAGTATCAGTGCGGGCCCCACTTATTTTTATATTTATATGTTCGGGCATGTATTTTTAATATTTGAAATAAAACGCATATATATTCATACAATCATGTCTATTTTAATTGAATTACTATACTAACATAAAAGTAAGAACTAGTGAGATTTTTGCGGCTGCATTTGACTTGCAAGTTTTTTAACGTCTGCTTTCGTTTTAGTAGTAGACACGCGCAGTATTGCGTCTAAGTGTTCATCCGTTAACCGCGAACAATTCTTATTTATGCGGTAGTTGAGAATTGAAAAAGTCTGTTCACACAAATATGTACTACCAAAAATAGTTATTATCTGCTGAGCAAACATTTTCAATTCTTTGAAGTTTTCAGAACTCAAACCTCCGTACAACTGTATCAAGTCAGTGCTTTCCTTAAATGCCGATTTAAGTGTGCTATTACTTTGCAAATCTACTATGTTCATTTGCAAATTGCTTGGTACCTCACTAATATCAATTGCAAAAGGGTTTTGAAATATTTCCATGTTAAGGGAGCTCTTTTTGAAGTCGGTGAATCGATTTACAAACTCAGTTTGTAGTTGTGTTAACACGTTTCTCATTGTAATAACACACAATGCCAAATGCCACACAAAATTATCTCCAGCTTCTTCCACGGCTTTCTTGCAATTAGGAAAATGGTCAAGCTTTTTTTCATCAATATGCTTGATAAACAGTTTCCGTTTCATCTCAAATGACTTTACATCTGAATACATATCGCAAATCAATTTATTTTTTCCCAGCAAGCGTTTGTTGAGCTGATTCAGTTCCTTAGTCAAATCAGTCAAAAAACCAAGATCGATAATCCACTGTTTGTTAGTAAGCTCTTCCACTGGTTTTCCTTTCATCTCAATGAAGTTGCGAATTTCTTTCCTCAAATCAAAAAGCCGTTCCAAAACAGCACCTCGACTTGAGCCACCTCACTTCATGTTACAGTATATTCTTTCCAGGATATAACCTTGGAGCACAATGCCTCTTGATGGACAATACAGTGAAAAATCAATGGCACAGTAGATCTTTCACTTTGCTGATGATTCTCCCAACAACACCTATGTTTTGACCGCTCATGTTCTTGCCTCCATCGGTAGTGACACTTGTTAATTTTTCCCAGCTTAATTGCAATGAATCCAGAGCTTGTTCCACATAGTGAAATAAATCTTCTCCCGTAGTTGTACCTTTCAAACTGCACATTTTCACAAGCTCTTCGTAAACAGTAAAGTTTAGTCAATGCCGCGTACAAATATGAGTAGCTGTGCTGTATCCGACACGTCCGTACTTTCATCCATCGCTAAAGAGAAGCAGTCAAAAGACTGCGCCTTATCCCTGAGTTGTTCACACAAATTAGCACGCAAGTCTTCAGTACGTTGGGTGCAAGTTCTCGCAGAGAGACCTAAGACTTTTTTTCTGCTCTGGGCATATTTCTTCTGCGATAGCTAAGACACACTCTTTTACTAATTCACTATCGGTAAACGGACGTCCACTTTTTGCTAGAATCTCTGCTACCCTGTAACTGGCTCGAACATTCGATTCGCTGTTGTCTGCCACAACCTTAAATATGTTTTGTTGATTTTGTAATGACGATTTCAAAGTGGAATTTTTCCTTTTTCGTATTTCTCCTTCAAGACAGTCAAATTTAGCTTTGTGCTCAGTGTCGTAATGTCGTTTCAGGTTATTTTCCTTTACTACAGAAATACTCTTTTGACAAATCAAGCATAACGGTTTTCCTTTAAACTCGATAAATAAGTATAATTCTGTCCATAATTCGTTAAAAACTCTTTTTTCTTCTTCTATCTTCCTTTTTTTTTAAAAAAGTCCGCTAAAGTCGTCACAACGCCCTGCAGAGGACATGTGGAGGCTGGATCGGGGCGTTGGCCCCCTGCCAGCGGTGTCTACCGCCGCCCCTAGATAGAGGCGGGTCATGGGGGTGATTCTTTGTCTTGTTTTTTTTTCGGATTTGTATGAGGGGCCGCTTCAGTCTTCACGCCGCCTAGGCGGTCTGCCCGAGCCAGATGAGACCCCAGGCGACACCTGGGGAGGTCCAGCTCCGGGCGACCAGCGACACAGGCGGCGACTTACGTGCGAACCCTCGGCGTCTTGTTCGGGGATTTGCCCACACCGGTCTGTGGGACGTCTTCTTCTGTTGTCTCAGTTTCGGCGGCCACCCGCGTCCGCACACGATACGCCTACTAACGTGTAGGCATAGGTGTCCGCGGGTAAGAGGGTGGTCGCAGAAACTGAGACAAGTTGCGGGTATTGTAACGAGTCGCTCCGCGACGACGCTCAGGCTGCCCGGAGGTTGCCTTTGCGTCGAAGCGGAGCCTATAGAGGCTGTTGTTTTGGGCGGAGGGGTGCGACCTTGCTGTCCAGGCCGCAGGTCTTATTCTTCGTCATCATCTTCAAGGGCCTCTTCCTGTGTGTATGACAAGAGGGTTTTCATGCCCTTGAAGACGATTATTGTTATGGCCTCCGTGCTTTGTTTTCCACGGATGGCCATAAAGATATTTTTAAATATCTCGACAATGGCGGCCCGGATGGCGACTGAGCTGTTGCCATCTTCAGCCGGCTTTTCTTGGGTGGCAGGCGACGTCTTCGCTTTTGCGATGGGGGCGGCGGTGGTAGCCGGCTGATGCTCAGTCGGTTCCTCCGCAGCAAGGTCCTTGTATTCTTGTTTAGGGGCAGCTGGTTTTCTTCCCCGCTTGCCCCTCTTTCTCCGCCCTCTTTTGGAGGAGGTGGTTATTCCTTGTTGGTTGGGGGCATTCGCTTCCGCCATTAGCGATGCCCCCCGCGACTTCTCGCTTGTGGGCTGTGGTGGATTCACCGGTGCCGGCCCTTGGCGCGGCTCGCCGGTGATTGCGACCGTTCCCGCCTTCCTATTTCTGGCTTCCTTTTGGAAGACGGGGCAGTGGGTGTTATTTGCGGGGTGACCGCAGTTGGCGCATGTTGCGGGCTCTTCCCGCGGGCGCGGGCAGCTGGCAGCGGGGTGTTCACCGCCGCAGCGCACGCAGGCTATGCGCCTGTGGCAATGGTGGCTGCTGTGCCTGAACTGCTGGCAGCGGTGACACTGCGGGGGCCTCTTCTTCCCGCGCCAGGCTTCAATTTTGACACCGGGAATGCCCAACATGTCGTCGATGTCGTAAATCCCCGGTGTTAGGTGTGGGGTCCTCTTCATTACTGCGAGGAGGATGCACCCAGGTCGGTCGCCGCGACCCCGAATGTTACGGATGTATTCGGGGTCGTAGCCCATCTCCTTCAGCTCTTGCTCCACCTCCTCCGGTGTCGCGTTCGCTGGCAGCCCTCTGATGGCCACCTAGAGGCTCCGCTCCTGCGGGAGAGTGTAGGTGAACCAGGAGATTCCCTCACTCTTTTCCAGCGCTGTAAGGTAGCGCTGGACGACGCGGAACTCCTGGTCCTCCTTCGGCGTGAAGCGCAGGCCCTTCCCGAATGGGCGGGCGTTTGCGGCTCTGCCTAGCTGCTTCTTCAGCTCCTTCATGTGCACCGCCCAGTTCGGGAGGTGCTCCACGACGAGCGGCGGGTAGCGTCGCCTTGAGGCGGCGCTCGGGGTGGTAGTGGCCGCGGCGGTGGTTGCGGCAGTGGCGGCAGCGGTGTCAGCACGTTGTGCTGTCGCTGCGGTCGCTGCGGCTGCTGCATAGGTGGTTGCAGCGGGCTGCAAAGGAGGCAAAGGTTGAGGGGGCGACAGGACGGCGTGTGCATATGACGCCATCCCGCGCCCTGCGTCTTGTTGATGGCGTCGCGCCAGCCGTGGGTCCCTTTGAGGCAAGGGTGGCTGTGCGGGCGCAGGTGGGCAGCGGCGCTTTGCATCCTCTTGGACTTCCTCCTCGGGACTGCGTTGGCGGCGTGCGGGGGCAGAGGTGCCCACACCCTGCGCCTTATTCAGGGCGGGTGTGGACACGGCGCGGGTGTGTGGCGACTTGCCCGCGAACAGTTGCGCAGTGTGCAGTGCCCTGTCGCGGGGTGGTGAGGCTCTTGGGTTAGGGTGATGGTCGGCGGTGGTCTCATCCATGCCCTCCATCGACTCCGCCGATTTGAGCGGTGCCGGCGATTCCATCGCCGAATATCGCGGAGGCGCAGCTCCGCGGTGATGGGCAGGGGTGCGTGGCGTCGATGTGTCGCTCGACGCCGTCGATTCCGACGGCGGAGCGACGTGACGCACAGCGCGGGAGGTGGGCGGGGCGAGCATGGTGCGCGACCGCAGGCGCGATGACTGCGCAGGCGCGGCCACCTGTGGTGGTGGTGCGCGGGCAGAGGTCACTCGCCTGGGTGGAGCGTGAGAGGGGCCCGGACGGTTTACGTCGACGGGCACCGGAGGCCGTTAGGCGGCAGGAAGGGCGCTTGGCGCGGCCCTACGTGGTGGCTGAGGTGGAGAGTTGAATGGGGTGCGCTGCGGGCGCACCGGCGGGCTCGGAGTCCGGATGGACACCGGTGGTTGAAGGTGGTGTTGCGGCATGGCGGCGTTCAACGGGCGCGCGCCAACCGTGATCGCTCGGCTACGATAGCCGGGCAGCCAAGGTGCCACTCCGTACAGCAAGGCGTCGGTGCACGGGGCAAACAACGCCTGTACCGGACGAAGTGACGTAGGCGATCCGTACGGTGGAGAGAGTAGGCTTGAGCGTCTTCTTCCGATGAGCGCGCGGCGGATCCGAGAGCTGCGCGCGGCTGTGATTTTAACTAAAGCTGGTCGCTTTGAATTTTTTCGCCGCCGCACACCTGCGTCTAATCAAAGACTGCCGCCGCCTATTGTCTCAAAGGAGCCGCCCGCCGCCGACGGCCACATGCGGCGGATAAACGCAAAAGAAATTGCCAAGAATTGAATAAGTACAGCAAATATTTATTTTCGGTAGAAACAATACATAACATCAGTCTTGATAAACAGTTCTTTTAGAAATTTTTATCACCCCGCGTGGAAGCGAGCTTTCAAGAATACTCTCATGGCCCAGCAGCATGGAATTTATATGGCCTTTTGCTTTGGTATTTTTTTCTTACGGACCGCGCGGACGTCTTGCGGGCCGCACCAGGATAGTCCACGGGCCGCATGCGGCCTGCGGTCTGCCGGTTGCCGACCCCTGCCCTAAATCATTAATAAACACTAAAAAAAAAACGAGTGGCCCTAGACGTGTACCTTGCGGTACCCCTGAACTAAAATGCATTAATTTGACTTAAAAACTTTTAAATAAACTAGTTGTGATCTATTTGTTAGCAATAAGGACTCCATTTAAATGCTAGATAGTATGCACGTCTTTGCCAGTTAGGGTAGTTGATATGTCAGAGACATATTCAGCCAGTTTGGACGTAGTAGATTTTTTGGAGCTAAACCTGTGTTGTTTGACATTCGACTGTGTCTTGAAGGAACCATGACCTTACCACAAGATGTTAGAATAGATATTGGAAAAATCAATGGACTGTGTTTCTTGTTTGATTCCTGTTGCTAATCATGCTCATCAGCAGCGAAAAGTAAGGTTTTTTTTTTAATTTTGAAGTTAATCCAATAATATTATTTTGTACTGTTGGGAGCGCGTCAACCTAAGCTACGTCAATGTGGCTTGCTGAGAGTCTAACTCGTCATAAATCTCAAATTTTGTATTTCGTTTATTTTGGGTTCCTGTATAGTAACATCCGGGTTAGGAGACAAGATTGGTGACGTCAATGTGGTGAATTGACAGCCTTTATATTCCCTTTACTGCAAACATAAACTGTCGTGTTGGTGTTTTGTCTTGTCTTGTTTGGGACGACTAGAAGGCCACTATGCACATGAAGGCCATATCCATTTCATCCTGGAAGTTGATGTTTCATCGTACTTAACACACTCCAAGTCGTTCTGAAGTGCACATTTTACAAAGGAACATTTAATTCTTTTTTCTATTACAAGAATCGTCGCGTTACATGCAGCAAAAAGCATTTTGTTAAAAAACAGCGCAAAAAAAAGACTTTGCCGGTCGCTAGGTTGGAGCTCATGAGTCCCAGCTAGCTTTTTTACCCAGCTATTTAAACCTGACAAATGAATGTGAAATAGGCTTTTTTTATTTATTAATTTATTTCAGTTTTACAATGCATAGACATAACCAAAAAAATATATTTTCTTATAAACATGTTGATATACAACAGAACATAGACGTTTTGCAATAACTGTAGTACGTTAAAATCTATCATAAAATGTTGAAGTTTCTATTTCAGATATTGGACTTTCTATCAATGCGAGTAGACAAAAGTAAAATCAGAAAATATGTGGAAATTGAAACAGGCTTCAGGATGAGCCGCCCATTCTTTTATACCTTGGAAAGGAACATGCAAAAGGGCAATATCAAGAGAGATGTTACTGAAGAGAGATTAAAGATGTTAACTGAAAAGATTGTAGGTAAAGGGTAAATTTATAAATAATAGACTTTATTAGGAACTCTTTAGTGCTTTACTTAGCTCATGGTCTTTAATTCTTATTTACGAGATGATGCAAATATTTTATATTCTCATTATATCTAGGGAAATGGTGCTAGACCCCGGTCTCCCACCCACCCGCTTATAATCTATGATGACTGATTGCAGATAGTCCCCTCATAAAAGTATCCTGCTTTAATAATAAAAATTATATAGCTTTCATTTATTTTGTAGCCGTGGATGAAATGTACATCTGCAACAACGGAGTAGAAAATGAAATACGTATGTAACTTTGTTTCAATCGTTTTATTTTTGTGGTGTCTCTGTTCTTTCATAATTTAATTAAAAACAAATACATTTGGTTGCAGAGGAATTAACTTCAACTTGTTAAAACATATAAAACACAATAAGAAATCACAAAAAAATACATATAAGTATTGTGATGTAATAAATGTTTTTTTCTATATAAGAAATACAGAATTATTTATATCAAGAAGGATTTATTTGACAAATATCTAAAGAAATATGAATTATACTTTTAATATTATATTTTTTAATCCACCTCGTGTTTAGGGGAACCTATAAAGATATGTCAATCCTGTAAATAATTGTATCATAATAATTAAATTTTCCTTATGAGATCATTATAAGATAATTATATACTATTCTCTCTAGAGTCACTATTGCTTGATTGTTGCCAGATGACACAACTTTTTTGTATGTTCGGAGGTCGGTCTAGCCAAAGTCGATTGTATTAGACCCACGTCTAGCCTACTAATCTTTAGTTGAAACATTAGTAACTCTCGTAAGTTCTATTCAGAACACTCCATTAGCGAATGTTATACATCTGGTAACATTTTGTACAATTTGGTGAGACAGCTATCCTCGTTAGGCCTATATATATATATATATATATATTCAACCAATACTATTTAAAAATGATTAAATTCTTAATCTGGTAGAATCAAATACCAAGGATGAGGTTACATCGACAAGTTCAATGGAGAAGTTTAAGACTAATCCACATTCCGAAGTTACCTTCAGTGAGACATTGCAAAGTGGCAATAATCTGCAAAAAATAGTCAAGTGCGAAATACAAAAAAACCCTTGGGTTCCATACCAATGTGTATCTGTTTTACCAATTAGGTAAGTAACCATCAACCAATGTCGATCTAATTTAATAAAATATATTTCTTTCCATAATTTGTAGCTTTAAACATCAATACACTTTCAGGACAGAGGAGAGTTTTGAAGAGCCACATTCTGAAATGCAAGAGCAAGAATCTGAAAGCTTTAGTTTAAATATAGAATACTATCCTTGCAATAATACCCAAGTAACTAAAGATAATGAAAATAATACTGAACTTGGCAGTCATAATGATATTGACAATATAGCTTACGAAACAGTAGTAATTGAAGATGATGATCAAGAAAATGTTAATCAAACTCAAGATTATGTTAGTATTGACACTGAAAAAATTAATGATAAAATTGCTATTGATAATAGTGATTTACAAGAAAATGTAGGTCATCTTGAATTACTTAATTACCAAGATGCAATCGAAGTTCAATATACACCTGAAGATAATGAAGACATAATAGATTATTCTGTTAATGATGTAGGAGTACAAACTAACATAAATATTGATACAGGACAGACTCTGCTACCTGTTTTTGATGTATATATGAAGGATGGCAATGTCATGGGCTTTGTTGTAAATAACAATGTGATAAATGATTTGAAAGATGGTGTAGATAAGGCTATTCAAACTAGTGAAGATATAATTTATAGGTGAGTATTTAAGATAATTTATATGACTTTCGATAGTCTTTCAGTAAGGCTCATGTTTTGCTGTAGATGTATTATTTGTTTCTTTGTGAATTAATATGTTTCCAATTATATTAGAAAAATCACTATAACAGTTAGTTCTCCTGGCGATCATTTAAACTTCAAAGGGCTTGCCAGCATTATCCTAATAAATCAACCAATCTTTAAGCCTTTTTTTTTTTTTTTTTTCGTGTGGAAACCCCCTCGGGCCGTCATTCCACCCGGGTTTTCGGTGGAACGGTGTGTCGGAATCGAACCGACTAAAACCACACGGTGTGCCTTACTGCGCTTAAAATAGGAGGAATCCGGGAACAGCTTTATTAAGACATCCGGACCTGACCTCCTCACAGAAGGCTGCGACCGCGGTAAAATTCCTGTCACTGACGACCATGGAGCGTATGATGGCCGGCAGTGACAGATCCTCTCCAATGACTGCAGTGAGGGCCCGACGCTGCGTCGCCCAAGCGGGGCAATCCGCGAGCGTATGCTTAGCCGAGTCCTCACTACAGTCGCAGTGGTGACAGACGGGACTCAATTCTCTCCTAGCGACCGAGTGCAGGTACTTTCCGAAGCAACCGTGCCCGGAAAGAACCTGCGTTAGTCGGAAAGAAAGGGTCCCGTGCTGCCGCCCTGCCCACTCGACGATGACTGGCTGGAGCGCCTCCACGGTGGCTAAGCCAGCACGTGGAACCTCCAGCTGGGACGACCAACGAGCCATAGTGACTCGGCGAGCGGCTTCACGCCACTCGCGTAGCTCTTCGGGCGGGGGTCGATTGCCACTACCCGCCCGGAAATCAGTCGTCCGCCGATATACTTCGGCGAGCACTTCCGCCTCCAAGTCCCACGGGGGAGTTCCGGCCAACGCGCACGCCGCCTCCGTCGACACGGTGCGGTAACCGCGTATAGCTCTAACCGCCATGACCCTCTGAGAGCGCCAGAGGCGTGCCCTATTCTGGGCGGTCAGAGCTTCCGCCCACACCGGTGCACCGTATAGTGCCATTGACCGGACAACCCCCGTGTACAGCCGTCTTGTTGCGACGCTGGGTCCACCCAAGTTGGGCAAAAGTCACCCAAGGGCGGACGCAGCGGCGACCAGCTTTGGAGCAAGCTGCCGGAAGTGCTCGTCGAAGAGCCACCTCCCGTCAAGGATCAGGCCCAGATATTTAATGTGGGCCCGAACCGGTACGAGGACCGAGTTGACCATGATGGCAGCGCCAGCGGGTGGACCACGACGGGGACCATGAAATAAAAGGGCCTCCGTCTTGTCCAGGGCCACCCGCAAGCCTAGCGCCTCAATGCGCTGGACCACCAGTGAGGCTCCCCTGGTGGCCAGGCGCGCCGCCTCCTGAAAGTTCGATCCCCGGGCTGTGACCAGAGTGTCATCGGCGTAACAGATTACGCCCAGCCCGGGGGGGAAGTCACCACGAAGAGCCCAGTCGTACCCCATGTTCCACAGGAGTGGTCCAAGGACAGACCCCTGCGGAACACCGCACTACATGGGCCGATGACATAGGATTCCATCTCGGTCCTCGTACATGACGGTACGCTCCTCTAAATAGTCTGCCACTAGTCCCATCAGGTACTGTGGCACTCCGTGATAGCGGAGAGCTTCCCTAATGCAACTGAATGACAGACTATTGAATGCGTTGGCGATGTCCAACGACACCGCCAACAGTACGCCGCCACAGCTCACAGCCTCCTCGGTCACGGCTCTCAGACGCATTACAGCTCCGATCGTCGAACGACCCGCTCGGAAACCGAATTGGGCGTCCGACAAATCGGGGCCAACCTCATCCAGGTGCCGGACGATGCGGGCAGAGAGTACCCTAACCAATCTTTAAGCCTACTGCAACCCATTGCTGGATATGCTCTCATTCCAAATACATATAATATATATATATATTTTCTTGTTATTAAGAAATTACAACTCCCGCACTAGGATTAACTCCTGTGTCGCGGGGGAGTTTACAAACATTCAAGAAACGTACACAAAGAACACCCAGACTTAGAACAACAATTTGAGGATTGCTCACAAATTGTTGTCCCGTGCGAAGATCGAACCCACAACACTCGGCGCGGTAGTGTAGTGGTGAAGTGACCACTTAACCCGCAACGCCATCCGTGCAGTTTCTATATCTATTATAGTCAATATGTCTCGGCCCTACGCTTTCCGCATCCAGTCTCTCCCTGGTACCTTGCTTAAGTCATCGGTGTATCTACCTTTCGAGTCGCGGTCTCCAAGGACTCCTCTAAACGATACATTTGTGCTCCAATGGTCGTCAGTCATTCGAGAGATGTGCCCTTTGCCACTTCTTAATCTGATATGTTTTTTTTTCGGATGAACTCCTTATTCTTTACGAATTTTATCATTCAAACAAACTCTAAGCATAGCTTGCTTCACGATTTGTAGTTTGTGAACTAGTATTACCGTTAGGGTCCACCTTTCCTTGTAATAGCAAAAAAATGACGAAATATGCGAGATTTTTTTTAAACTTATAACACCAACTGTTCACTTCCTACAGGATCAGAAGTGTCTGTAAGCCATATAATAAATAAGTAATTGTTTTAGTGATACACAAGAAATAGAAAATGAAGACTTTGAAATATTAGAACACTCAAAGGAACAAACTGGAGGGACGTATACCAAACATGAATATGTGCATAGATATAACATAGAACAGTATATGACACAGCCACACTTTCCTAAATATGTTGAAATATTAGCCAAAGAAACAGACATGGATGTTCTAAACATGTTCACGAATATATACCACGAAAAAGCTATGTTTAAACTAACTACAACACAGAAAGGAAATGAGGGCAATACTAGGATACGATATATCACACACAATGGCAAAGTAAAGAAGAAGAAGACAGATGACGCTAAAAGAGAGAAGTATGGCAAAAATCTAAAAAGCATTTTTATTTTGAAGGAGAAAATGAGAATGTTGAAGAAGAAGAACGAGGAGCTTATAAAGAGGAATGAATATTTGCAAGGTGTTGCACTAAAGCTGGCTAATGTAGGTTGATTAGTTAATATTGACATGTAATGCACAATTATAACAAATATGTAACTAATAACCGCCTCTAATATAGTTATATTTGAAATGGTTATTTGAACTTCGAATAGCACATAGTCAGTTTTATATGCACAAATATATGTAGAGAAGTAATGCGTTCTGTATGAGTGGGAATCGCTTATATGTCTAGTTACTGCTACGCTTTATTGGCACTTAAGCTTTATTTAAGACTATTACAAATACTAGGGAAAAGTAGTACATGTTTTTTTCTGCTTGTCGAAACCGCAAATGCAAGTGCAATTGCAATGTAATAATTTGATAAAATATTGTTATTTTTATAGTGTAGTAAGTAAAATTAGCAAATGATAGATATCGAGGCTGTCACTTTTTGCATAAAAAATTTCGTCTAAAACTTAATGTATAATACGTGTTGTCTTATATGTATTAATGTTTAATCTATGTCTCAGTTCCTTACTTCCATCTGATCTTAAATTTGAATATAATTTTTGTAGTTCTCTGTGGATTACAATTGGGCCACCCTATCTCTTCTCGTAGGTGTCGTAAAAGGCGATTATGGGATTGGACTGTTATATATCAGACAGTGTATCTAAAGACAAAGCCTGGTCGATGACAATATGCTTGCCCTCGTATTACATAGGTGGGACTAGGTTATGATTGGCAAAAGTGTGGGCGTGTGATACGTCTCTGCCTACCCCTTCGGGGATTTAGGCGTGAGTGTGTATCTATGTATATTTTAGTAAGAGAATTCAAAGAAATAAAGTTCGTTAAGTTATCTCAGAGAAAAATCTACAAAAGGCGATTATTGGAATAAGGAAATAAAATTATTATTGTGCGTTGCAGTTAAGCATTTACTAAATAGTTTCCCAAGTTTTAACTAGATGGCGCTAGGAATATTATTCGGGATCCTCGCCTCAATAGTTTATTACTGAGCGCTCCATAGCTATTTTTGTTTAGTTGTATTGAAGGTACAATTATGAGATATGGCGGTGTTAAGAGTTTATTGCTATCGCCCCTAACAAATACTGTTAAACAATATTTTAGGAAATTCAATGAGTATCTATATCTGTTGCAAAAAACAAAATGAACGTAACCCACATTGAATATCTGCTTTTTTGTTATTTTTATTTTGTTTGTAATTTGTTAACACCTGTTATAAGAAAAAATGAACAGTACTTTATACATTTGTTAATATGTTGCTAATTGTAATCTTTCATTATATAAATGATATTACCGAAATGTTCGTTTTTCTCTTTGATAGTAAACGATTGCAAGTAGATATTTACATTTATTTATATGTGTCAGAGAAAAAGATAGAGACTGAGAGAGAGCAATTGCTATGTTCATGGTGAAGTAGAATAGGACCATCCCTTGTCTTCAAAGTAAATGATGGATATTTCTCGTAGAGAACTTCGGCTGCTTTTACTTCACGAATTTCGCTTAGGTCGAAAAGTGACTGAAGCAGTGCGCAATATATGTGCAGCGATAGGCGAAGCCGTGCTCTCTTACGATACCACCAAACATTGGTTCAGAAGATTTAAGGATGGAAATTATAACCTGTCTGATGAACCTCATCCAGGACGACCTCCTACAATAGATGTAGATGAGTTAAAAATACTCAAAGAAACGGATCCCAGGTTCACTTCACGTTGTCTTGCAGAGCAGCTTCAGTGTTTTCATACTGCAGTAGAAAAACAACTCCACGCTTTAGAAAAGACCTGGAAATATTCAGTTAGGTTGCCACGTGAGTTAATCAACTTCAGAAGAGAGCTAACGTGTGCATGGAACTACTTAGTTATCATCGTACCAATGAGTGGCTGAGGGATGTAATTACGGGGGACGAAAGTGGGTTATATACATAAATTATTCGCGTAAGCGCCAGTGGCTTGAACCTGGAGAAGCAGGAGCACCGACGCCAAAATCTGACAGTAAAAAAGTTCTTTTAATCGTGTGGGGGGGAATAAACGGAATTATATACTGGGAGCTGTTGCCATCTAACACTACAATCACGGCCAATATTTATTGTGACCAACTGGATAAAGTAGTAGCGAGATTACCGAAAAATCAAAATAAAGTATACTTTTTGCACGATAATGGTCGACCACATGTAGCAAAAGCGACTCGTGAAAAATTACTTTCGCTTGGCTGGACTGTCCCTTCTTACCCACCCTAATCTCCAGACATTATGCCCTCAGATTATCATCTATTTCGTTCTCTAGCCCACTACTTAGCAGATAAAAAAATAAAAAAATGAAGACCAGCTTAAAAGTGACCTTACTAACTTTTTGATCAAAAGCCTGAAAACTTCTACGAGGAAGGCATTATGTCTCTCTCTGCCAGCGCGTTGGCGACAGGTGATAGAAGACGACGGTGCTTATATAGTTGAGAAGTAATTTGATTTTGTATACTTAAAAAATTAAATTTGTGTACAAAGATGGTGGGCTTATTAGTTGCCAACCTAATATCAGACAGTATGTATACAGTCATGCCCGGTTGACCGCAATAGGCTTGCCTACTTGACCCTTATTGACCCCACTAACGTAACAGTGGAAGTTGGTGGGAAAGAATTATAATTAGTAAAATTTGGGTGTTCAGTATACCTCTGCCTATCCCTTAGGGGACGCCGGCGTGAGCGTATGTGTGTATGAGAGAGAGATACAGAGAGCTCCTGAAATTATTATTAGTTACAATATGACAATAACTATGAATTACTTTATTTAAAACTAGCTGACTCGAAAGTCGTTGTTTTGTCTTAAATTTGGATAAATATCCAGAAAACAACTAAAAAAAATGTTTAAACTTCTGTTACCCCTACAAAACCTCACCATTTTTTTAATATCGCTCAGTTACAGTCATGAAGAAGGAATTGTACAAATTGATCTAGCCGTCTAGAGTTCAGTAGTTATTAATCCTGGTAACTACTTCGTATAGATACTAGGCTCATAGTTTACTTAACATTGACCTGTGCTTGATGTCCCGAGTCTGGGTGTACTTTGTGTCCGTGGCTTGTGTATTTATCAAGTCCCCGCGACACAGTAATCAGTCTTAGTACATGCGTTGTCTATGTCATAAAAAATACCTGCACCGAAGGACTATGTTCGTTGCAAAAGGTTAAATCTTACCGCCGAGAGCGGCATCTTAGTCTTTATCGTCATTAAAATTCTTGCATATCTGTGACCTCTCGCTAGACAGTACATTCTTTGTTCCTGACCTTTACTATAATGTCGCTGGTTATGTTGCATGATTATGTAATATTACCTTTAAAATCGTCTCTGTTTGTTCTGAGCATGTTGATTGTTTAGAATTGGCGGACATTCTCTTTTTTGTGTTTACCGTTCTTATGTGTCTATACAATGTAATCTATGACTAATCAACAGTTAAGCTTCGATACGTAAATATATACAATATACATAAGTTAATGTTTTATGAAATGGAGATGTTGCGTTAAAGGCTTAGCTATTATTCAGTCAAAGATTATACGAGAGTTGGAAATGTATGAGATTGAAATGCTCTACAGTATACAAGATCTTACACTTATCTACTAATAGTAGCGTGAAAGTTTGTGAGGTTGCATGGATTGATTGCTTTGATTAGATACGTGGGTGTCCATTTCGCTTTCACGCAAAGACAACTGTAAGACTATCGATGATTTAGGGCACACAGGTAATTTACGACCGGTATTGACATATGGTTACTCTTTACTGTGTTAATAAAAAGTATACACTTTGCTCGTTTATTATTAATATATAATATAAGTTTCGTTTAGTTTGTACGTTAGGCTGCCTAACAATTTCAAATTCAAAACAAATATTTATAAAAAGTTTGCGCACTCGCATTATATACCATTGGTACAATTGTATGTAATGCCTGATAAAATTAACCACTAAAGTGTATAAAATTGAATATTATCAAATTTTAATTTGACTTATTTCCGAATTTCAATATTATTCTCACGCTTATGGGAAGCGACGCAGCGCGCTGACTTCTGTTCTGACATGAGTTTTAAAGGCACAGCGCACTAGTGCTTTTTATAATAATTCGATAGTTTGATCGTTCTGGCATAAAGTATCTATCTAAAAAATACTGCTAAGCAGTGACTAGCTGTCGACCAATTAAAAATTACAAGTTGCGCTGACTTATTATAAATATTCAAGGTTTTTGCCCATAACGAACGTCTTGACCACAATGTTGACAAACCTAGACCATACCTACATAATATATATGTATGTACTTTAAATATGTGTCTGTGTGTGTAATCTTTGTAGAAATGCAGAAGCTATAATGAGTGCAACGAATGAATTTGTTGCATAATATGTACGCACCTCTTACTCAGAATTTCTATGAATGATAGTTGCGCTGCCTACACCCTAGAGATATTCCTACGCTCCAATCTTAACATATAATTAATTTCGATTGCATGTCTTATCACAGCCGAAGGTGAAAGTGTGCTATTGTCTGCCACTCTTATTGTACACGCCTCTGTGATCTATCTGTCGTCATGTTACCGGTTTTGTTTATGTAAATACGTTGTTCTGATGAAATTATTGATCTGGATTTGTTGCTGGTTCCGTATTGGTAAGGACAGTTCGTGTTATATATTAATTCATGTATTTCGTAGTGTAAATTAAAATGTAAATGTTACTAAGCTTAGGTATTATTATTATTATTATTATAGTCTTACATAAATGCTTGCCGTCACAATTTCAAAAACGATCACTTAGAAAAGTACATTTCTATTTTTAATAGCCAAGGTGATTTTACTACACTTAAATCACAAACAAAATGACAAAAATATTAACAAGTGCTCTTTTTGTACCATTTATCGACCACCAATTTCCATCGACACTTAGTAATCGATCTTACTTGCTTGCCAATTAGAGACAAAGTGTGTAGTGCACTATCCGGATGATCGGATTGTTTCGGTCGAAGAGATAGTCGTACAAAAAGTGTCCATTGGTATCATTGAGAGTCGTTTAAATACTATATTAAATATACATCAGGTTTACCAAATGATTCGAATAATTTAAATAAGGCATGCTTGTTTTAATGAAAGCGTTTAAATGAGCTGACGTAATCAAGCCTCATGGCTTACTTAAAAATTTGTACATTTGATTGAATTCAATAATGTTTCTTAAGACTTTCTAAGATAAATTCGTAATGGATGTTAACGTACTTTCTTAATTTTATATGAACGTTATGGAGCTAAAAAAAAATAAGGGTTCTGTATACTCTGTTCAGAAGGTTTTCGTGTTGAAAGAGAACGAAACATTATAAAATTATAATGACTAGGTTATGTGTACGTGTAGGTACATATGTACGTATGTATGTGTACTTGTGTGTACCGTAATTCCGCTCGCTCTATGTATTTTATTACGATAACAGTAATTTGGTTCTACTTCTACTTATTATCATCCACTAAGTTTAAATTACAAAGGTAATTTTGTCCGTCTCACCCCTGTTTAATTTCAAAACTAACTGCTTAAAATATGAGATATTTTACAGAATGAGCCAGATGTTATCTGAATGAAATGTGGTAAAAAGTAAAAAAAAAATAGCATAGGGAGAATTTTGTTCTACTTTGGATAACGAAATTCTTCTTATGCTATCTTCCTCTTTATTCTTTTTGATCTGGAGGCAAGAGCCGAGAAAAGGCGGAACACAGTTCGTTTTAACGAGTCTTGCTGATAAAGTCTACAGTCAAATGGGAAATGTAGACTGGTATGTTATTTATTTTATTTTTTATTTTGTACAAGGTGACAAACAAGTGAAAATGATAACCGTGTCGACGGGTACTTAACAAAGAACACTTACTCATGTTGTATATGTTTAGTGTTATCCATAACCTCTATTATCCTATTCATATTTTTCTAGAAACTGCTTTTAATCAGCATCCTGTGCCTACTAGTGGTCATGGTCACATACGTAACTACATACGTGCTTACTTTTCCTTTACAATGATTTCCGTATTTTTCTTCCGTTGTCACCTACTTGATATATTACATAGACTAACAAATATAAATTGAATTTATGGCATAAGAGCTGTAAAGTTCAACGAAACTTTTAAAGAACGTGTGTGAAATGAAAAAAAAAAAACTTGTTACTCACGAAAAAAAAAGACATACAATTTATCTAACCTCAAGAATATGTAACTGACGTTGAAAGTCGTCGATCAGTAGTTCCAGCGAAAATGCAATGAGTGTAATTAAATACGGATAGCATAGCGTCTCACTGGCCGTACATATTCCCTACTATGAACTCTGCAGCGATTGTTTGTTTTACGTAAGGAGGTCAGGTCAGATCTTAAACCTAATAAATATACTCATCTCATAGTGTGCTGTTCATATTTTCTAAAACCTTACTATTAACCTGTCAATTGCAGACTGTATTTTACCAGTAGTGACGTTGGCTATATCACACGTGTTGGTCAGTATAATCGAAGAGAATTAGCTCTAACAACACCAAATATTTAATTTAAACAAAACATTGCCTGAGACTAAACTGACGCAGCACACTACCGATATACATATTTTTATAAAAGTATTTAGCTTTGATAGGAAGGTTAACGATAACCAGTAATAATTATGTGACCTTGGCTCCTCGTCGTAATGAATATAGTAGAAATTTGCAGTAGTCCGTACCAGATGCTTCAAGTTTTTCGGAAACTGTCAGACTTCCGTCATATTGTACACCATTTTTACAAGAATTACCGCATATATTACTGTTTTAAATATGTATTATTTCACCTTTATGTACCTACCTACATACGTATGTTAAAGCAAATGTGCAATATGCATAATATCAATAACACTACAATCTCTCATTTTCAGTTCAATAACTTAATACGACTGCATAATCGAGGTCAGAAGATCTTCTCTAGGTTTCACTAAAATATATAGTAGTAAAT
The DNA here is from genome assembly GCA_947561695.1 of Tyria jacobaeae. Classification (NCBI taxonomy): domain Eukaryota; kingdom Metazoa; phylum Arthropoda; class Insecta; order Lepidoptera; family Erebidae; genus Tyria; species Tyria jacobaeae. The sequence continues at coordinate 6,325,459 of OX387208.1, read as the reverse complement.
GCATAGACAGATATAATATTCTATATTTTACACCCCTTTTAATGTACAGTTCAAAACATAAAATTTCATATTTGAGGGATCTTAGCAAAGGCTTGCCTACTATTAGGTTAGTGTTATCAAATTATAATACACCTCTGCCTACCACTTTACAGTATGTGTGTAGTACATATATGGGTTTATATCATTAATATGAGAGCGGATATTTCTCGTCCAAGGTCACCAAGTGTAAAGTTTTCGACTCGTTAAAACCAACCAAATAAGAGGCCCAAACTTGAGAGGTTTACATCGTATGCCTATTGTTACCATACCTAATCTATTTGTTAGACTCGTTGGATATGTTTATTAGCAGCCGCTGAAGAGTTCCACAATCCTACTTCTGGAAGAAAATAAATACACTCCACCTATATACTCCATGAGCGCTGGCCCGTCGGTAACGGGGGAGTTACCTTAGCAGAAGCGGGCCTGAGACGGTGGCGCAACATGAATAGCAATAGCATAAAGCGTAAGGTAAGAAACGCGTGTAAGAACAATAAATAAGTTTGGATATCTAATATGAGATGTCACTTGATTGTTTTACACAAAGCACTTCTAAATTTAGTGGCAGGTAATGTAAATATGTACATGTTTTTTTATTGTATGGGGGACAGACGAACAGACGGGTCACCTGATGGTATGTGACAACCGCCGTCCATGGACACCTGCTACTCGAGAGTCGATCTTTGAGGTCGGCAGGACCTTTGAGGATGATGAGTGATGAGGGTTTTGCCAGGAGGGGGATGAAGAGAAGAAAAGGGGATAGAGAACAGGGGTGAGGAGAAAGGAGAGGGGGAGTTGCGGCTCCGGAAACCTCACTAATTTCGGGGTTATGCAACGCAATTCAGAACCGGTTTTCTGTGAGGCCGTGGTATCGTACCGGTCGAGCCAGCCCATTCGTGCCTTAGCATGGCTCTGCCGCTGTCAAAATATGTGTATATCTAAATCTGTAAAATCAGTATTATAATTTTTAGTTATGCGATGTAAAGTGGTGCATACACCAGCTTTAGTGCGACAAGTAAAGACACCTAATAATTATTATTATTATTTTTACACAATTACATTACTTGTTTGTAATATCTGAGCAGTCATTTTTATTACTACACAAGTCAAAAAGGAACATGGTTTCTATGAGAAGACTCGTAGACTTCATATCCCATAGCGTTTTTTTGTTTAGATTTTCACGGGCAGTTATTGTGACAACAGCGATAGTGGATTGTTTTCACGAATCGCCGCTGAACTCTTTCCATACTATGTTCGTGTTTCTTATAAAAGGGTTCCATGTAACAATAGTATACTCCAGCAACGACCTAATGAATGCTATGTAAAGGCAGTAATAACGATAGGAATCACTATGCTTAAATCGATCGTTGATCGCATCTCAAAGCCATAAATAGAACAGGCGTTGGCAACGACTTTATCTACATTATAATCGAGGTGCAGCTAATTGTCCAGCAATCCTTAATCCCCAAAAAGGTAACCTTACAAAGGGCTACTTGCGATAATGTGTAAGTGTTAGATATAGTATTTCTATTTTTACAAAATGCGAGAAATTTTTATATTTAGGTTAATATCCCAATCGTTACGAATTTTGAATATGTGAAGCAATACTCAATGTCATATTAATAGGGGTACTAATATTGAGCCTTGAGGCAAGCCAGAAGTAACAACCACAGACTGATTGGTGACCTTTCAGAACAACCCTCTGCAACCTATTTTTCACAAGGTTACAATGTTTTTGGATTTTATTCTCAAAAGAATAATTTCATCCATCTGATTAAAAAAAAAACCGGTAAACTTACTGAGTTACAAGTGCCGAAGATGCTTATTAATATTAATTGTGTACCTACATGTGTATGTATGTATAATAAACTACATAGCTACCACAAAACAAGACCAACAGGACTCACGCGTTCAAGTATAATTTTCTTGTAATAATATATTTATAATATAAAAATAATATAATATAAAATAATAAAAATAATATAATATAAAATAATAAAAATAAATAAAATCTCTTCAGATTTTTCTTCTATTTTAGTAAATTGGAAAGTTATTACTATTATTTATATGTGTATCAAGTACCTAATATTTTAAATTTTGATTGACTACATTATTACCATTTTTAATTTACCATTATTTCTTGTGGGTCACGGAATTAGTTCTGGGTATGTCAAATTAATAAAGGAATTTGTTAGTTTGACACACTGTCAAATTAACAAATTCCTTTATTGAACTCAGCGCTGTCAGAGCTCTGAACTCCGCGGACTTGACAGAAGTCGGAAGTGCTCGTCTTTGATAGGTATTAACTTATCGCAGTATAAAATAAAAAAAAAAACAGTGTGTTTCTTATCCATTGCACCTACTTACGAGCCTATGACATAACACTTGTATACATTTTGTATTGACAAATAGACTCCATTACCTCCGGCCTGTATTACAACAAACGATGCTGTAATCAATATGAGCAGACTCAGTGACGTGTTCAACGTCACTCAGTCTGCTAGAGATAAAAATGTACTATATTATTGCTAGTAGTTATAGTTAATTAACTATTAAATATGATGACAGTTACAAAATATAGGATTATTTCTGCTTATCACTACAGACAACAAAAATAAAATCCTCCAACTTTGCACTAATTTTCATGCCAATGGAGATGGTTCTTAGCTATATTTGATCGAAATCGGTTCAGCCAGTTACAGGATTTAGTAACATGGTAAAGAGGGGGATGAACAATCGAATGTTTACAAATATGGCCAAGTGGGGTAAATAAGGGGTGGCATGGTAGGTACATTACAAAACTGTAAGTTACATGAAAATTAAATAAAATCAAAGATTTCCAAACTAATTTGAATTGAAAGCGATAATGGTCCTCCGAAAGTAAGTAATTTTGTGTTTATAATCATCATTAAGCCTATTACAGTTCAGTGCTGGACATAGGGGTATGTTATTAATATTCGCTAATACATTACAAAAAGGAACACACGTGGTAACCCGTGACTATTACCCCTACTGGGCAACCATATGTCGATATTGCAACAATGAACCCCAGGCAGTATGAGCAAGTCACTTCTTGGAATCGTATCGACCTAGAGAAAAGCGAATCTATCCCTCATTAAACCCCGTAGATCGGACGAAGGAGCGCCAGCCCTGCTAAACTTGCAATGAGAATCACACAGTAAATTTAAATATTTATTTTTTCACACCTTATGAGGCCAAAGGCCTGTAAGTCTAAACAAAAATAAAACAAATGTCTCTATTCTTAGAATAACGACAAGACGCGACGTTTCAAAAACAAAGTCGCAATTATTTGAATTTAATGGGCTTCATTCTGCATGGGTTTTGTATTAAAAATATATAATCTTTCAAAGATGTTTTTCATAATGACGGCACGGATGGCGCAGTGGTTTAAGTGGTCACCTCGCAACTACGCTGTCGCGCTGAATGTTGTGGCTTCGATACCCACATTATGCAAATGTCTGTTTGATGAATGTTTGGAAACTCCCGTGTTATCCTGACATCAAAAACTAGTATTTATTCTATTAAAAATACCGCCACTTTACTTCATTTTGTATTTTATAACATTAGTTAATAGACATTACTATGAGAGAAGTTAAAAATGATGAGACATACTTTATAAGTTTTATAACGTTCTCTTCAGTTCGGGCCATAGATTATACACTGTTCTGGTCGAGACGAGATACTGTTCGGGTCGAGATACGAATAACATCGCAGTTGCAGTTATTTAGTGAATTTTATAGTTTATAGCTCATGGCTGTTCATCTGATTGTAATTTACATTCATTTTATAATATAAAAAAATAACCTCTTCGTCTGTACCATGGTATCTCTATTTTTCTAACAGAAAAGTATTTGTTCCTCAAAGAGATGTGTCAGGGTACGCGATTGGAGCCGTTTTAGTAGATCAAAATGGAAATCCAGTGGCGTATGCCAGTAAAACTCTAGAACTGCCATTGTTTGGGAAATAAAACACTTCAACAACCTTACCTATATGGTCAAAAGTGTAAAATATTAACCGACCATAAACAGTTCGTTTACTTATTTAATTTTTGTTGGCAAATAAGAACGCAACCATATTAGAAGTTGGCAACATTTTGAATTTAATCTGTTTAACTCGGTGATTTTACTCTGTAGCTTGTTACTTTTGTGCTAACTAAATACGTATGTTGCATTTTAATAGTCATCTTTTATTTATTTCTACTAAAGTATCAACAATATTGAATAAGGATACGATCTGTAAGAACCATTAATTTGGTTACTGAAATTTAGGACAGGCGGACAATGCAGCTGCAGCCGCATTGTCTCGGGTGGTCTTAACATCTAAAGACTAGGTACAGATTCATGAATGTGTATTAAATGCAATTAAAAGGGAACAGAAATTAGATAGTAGGCAAGACAATTCGGACACTATGGTTACTCCGAAGGTGTGGTTTGATCGGCCAAGCGTTGACGAGACTTATAGTAAATCGAGGCTGTCTGTTGAACTTACAATCATATGTAATAAATCCTTAGCATAACTAAGTAGAACTGAATGAAGACTACCTTAAATTGAATAGACCTGGATGTTATATATATATATATATATATATATATATATATATATATATATATATATATATATATGTTTATGTAAATGTTATTGTTTAAAAAGTTTCGAATGATTATATAATAAAATTATATATGTGAATTGAAAGATGTAGAGACAAGATTTGAAAACTCAATATTTTGTGCATGTTGAAATTATGAGTGTAGTTTAATGTTTAAGAGAGTGGGAGTCGGTTTGGGTAGGTCCTGAAAGATGTATGCTGTCTTTAGCATTACTATACTTAGGAAGTGCCAAGTTTAAAGTCAAGATCGATAAGCGTGTATGAAAGGTCTAATGAGTCCCAGGGGAAGCTTTGGCTTTTTGACATTGGCTGTACTACTGGCCGCCGCACTATGGGGCGAACTGACCATTTTCAGAACTTTTCCACCACCACTTGGAGCATTAAGATGAAATTTGGAATGTTATTTGTCAAATACGTACAGATTCATATTTTGTAAATATTTAATTCAAATTTATAATATATTAAAAATAAAGCTACAAAAATGTGTAGTAAACCACTAACTTAAACATATAAGCTAAATCTATATCTTATTGTCTAGCGAACTTTGAATATTAGTGAAAAATTACGAAAACTATTGCAACTTTAATACAACTTAATTAATATTATTGCAACTCTTTATTCTTCTAGTTTTAATGTTGCAAAAGTCCTTTAGCCTCGTGTCCCAATTCCAGTACTTTTCGTACTCTAGACCAACTCTTACTGGAAATGCAAGGATCCAGGTATAAATGAGAGTGCATAAGCACTTTCTCTCATGGTGTAAACGGAAATACTTATAATCCTTGTTCCTAATCCTTTCTTCGGAACATCACCAATTTGATCGGTGTATGTTTTGCGTGGTCGATAGATGCTATTCTTGCATTTGATAGTTTATAGCTATTGTCATGTGTTTGTTATTTACACGCACTAGTGGGGGAGTGGTATTTAAAAAAAAATGCTGTAATGATTTTTAAGAATATAAAAAGAGAGTATGCTTATTTAATATAAGATATAGGACTGGGCGAGTCAATAAATTACAAATTACTACGTAAATGTGATTGTACCAAATTTGCTCGAAGTTATATAATATTTGTGTTACACATTTATAAACACAATTTTTTATTTCAATAACTTTTTATTTTATTTCTAAAGTCATCACAGTAATCGATCATAAAGAGGCAGAGTTTGTTTGTTTGAACGCTCTAATCTCATGTATTCATGGGCGGCGGAAGTCACTTACCCACAGGAGACCCGTCTGCTCGTTTGTCCCTCTATACCATGAAAAAAAAACTCTACACATAAATCATAATAGTAATGTTCATATCTATTTTGTTCTTCTTTTTATTATTTAAACACACCTTTGTGTTGTATGTTGAAGAGCTGGATCTCCTAACTCAGACAATGTTTTGCCTAAAAGGAGTACTACAACAATAATTGGTTATTATATTACGATAAGGTAAAAAAAAAACACACACTATGTTGGTTGATTTGACTCTCATAGCCAACAAACGAGCGCGCTCTGCAACATTGGATGAGGTCAAAGCATACCTTTTTAAAGTGCATAGTGATTCGTCAATTGTTTCTAAAAGTATGAAACGTTTCCTAAGTTGCGATAATCTAAGTGCATGTGTAAATTTGGGTACAAGATGAGAAAAATAAATTATAGTAAAAGTCGAATGTACGTCAATTTCCAAAACTCTATAAATAAATAATTATTCCCAGGCTGATATAGAATTCTCCCGAACAATAAGTCTTACACACAGACAGAACAGAGCAGACAAATTTAATGCGTTGGAAAGAAAAATAAATTATAGTAAAACCGAATGAAGTCAATTTTAAAAACTATAAGTAAACATTTATTCCTAGGCTGATATAATAAGAATTACACACAGACAGAACAGAGAAGAAAAAATTAATGCGTTGGAAACCGTGGGGCAACAAAAATATTTGGTTACATTTATTCAGGATAGTTTTTATGCGGGGCAAACGAGCAGATGGGTCACCTGATGGTAAATGACTACCGCTGCCCATGGACACCCGCAACTCAAGAGTCACAAGTGCGTTGCCGGCCTTTTAGGTAGGAGTACGCTCTTTTCTTGAAGGTTTGAAGGTCGTATCGGTTCGGAAATACGGCAGGCGACAGTATGTTCCATAAGCTGGTTGTGCGAGGCAAAAAGCGCACAGTGGTGGAGTGCCAATCGTCAAGGTGATGGGGATGGATATTTTGTCGCGTAGGACGATGGCGGAAACCAGCAGCCGGTATAAGTCCGAACAATTCCTCTGAACACTCCCCATGATACAAGCGATAGAGGATGCAGAGTGAAGCTACATCTCTACGCAACTATCTTGGCAGTCGATGATGCGAGTCGCTCTCCGTTGAATGCGGTCAAGAGGGAGAAGTTGGTACTGGGGTGCATCTGCATAGAGATGAGAACAGTATTCCATGTGCGGCCGAACCTGCGCCTTATAAAGTTGCAGGCGGTGGGCCGGAGTAAAATACTGTCTCGATCTGTTTAGCACACCAAGCTTCTTCGAGGCTAATATGGCCTTACTCTCTAAGTGACCGCGAAACTGGACTTCGCTTGATATATCGACGCCAAGGATTCCGATACTGGCTGATGCAGTTAGGGAAGTGCTCTCAAATTGAGGAGATACGACCAATGGCATCTTTTTAGCGGTGAACGCGCAAACCTGTGTCTTCGTGGGGTTAAACTGGACTAGGTTAAGTCGACCCCAATCTGAAACTTTTGATAAAGAAGTTTCGATTTCAGACACAAGTTTGGATCGGCTTTCGATGACGTTTACCCGAGAAATGTTAGCGCGGCCGGTGTAAAGGGCATCACTAGTGCTATCGTCTGCATAGCAATGGATGCTGCTAATCTGCAGCATGTCATTGATATGCAGAAGAAACAGCGTGGGTGATAGCAGACAGCCTTGTGGGACACCAGAATTAACAGACTTGGAGTCGGAGCATGCACCGTCAACAACGACCTTGATGCTTCTGTCTGTAAGAAAACTGGTGAGCCAATTGCACAGTTTCTCGGGAAGCCCATAGGAAGGAAACTTCGCAAGGAGCGCTTTGTGCCAGACCCGATCGAAGGCCTTCGCCACGTCCAAACTAACAGCCAACGCTTCCCCCTTGGTCTCGATCGCCTGTGCCCACCGTTGAGTCAAGTAAACAAGAAGATCACCAGCTGAGCGACCCCGACGGAAGCCGTATTGTCGATCATTGAGGAGCTTTTGGTCTTCTAAGTACCGGAGGAGCTGGCAATTAATAATGGATTCCATTATCTTGGAGAACAAGGAGGTGATGGCTATGGGTCTGTAGTTGGACGGATCCGAGCGATCTCCTTTTTTAGGGATTGGGTGCACTAGAGCTGTCTTCCATGAGTTCGGGACTACGCCAAGAGAATAGGAAAGCCGATAAAGGTGCGTTAAAACCGGTGCCAACTCTGGAGCACACGTCTTCAGCACGATAGGAGAGATTCTATCGGGCCCACTCGACTTAAGAACGTCGAGGGATTGAAGCGATTTACGCACTGCCCTTTGTGTAAACCGGACTTCCGGCATGCGCGGCTCTCGCACTGCGGTATGGTCGGCGGTGCGTTTTCCCCGTCGTCCAGGGTCGAGTTGGACGCAAAGAGTTTGCCCAGAAGATCGGCTTTTTCTTTAGCGTCGGGGGCCAACGAATTATCTCCTATGTGCAGAGGTGGAAGGGATTTCTTACAAAAGTTCCCCTGGACAGCTTTGGCAAGAGACCAGAATGCACGAGTTCCGGAAGTGAGTCTCCCTCACTAGTCTCTCGCCAATTCTGCCGATGTGAGCCGACTTCGCCCCAGCAATTACTCTTTTGAGGGACCTGGAGGCAAAGTTAAATTGCTTCTTTAATGTGCTGGTCTTTACATCCCGTGCTGTCGCTGCATTAGCCCATGCTTGGTAACATTCCTGCTTTCGGCGGGACGCCGCTTTGCAGGTTCGACCAAACCAAGGCTGGGACTTGCCACCTGTGGGAATCAGGGAGAATGGAATGAAAAGTTCCATACCCTGAAGCACAACATCCGCGACAGAGTCAGCAACGACATTGGGATCATCCGGCGAGAAGCAAACCTGCCTCCATGGGTAGGATGCAAAGAATGTTCTCATTCCATCCCAGTCTGCTGACCTATAGTGCCATACGCGGCGACTGCCTGTAACACGCGGCCGCAGCGAGTGAACGAGTGGCACCATACTCCTAATCAGGCAATGGTCCGAAGAGCCAAGAGGGGCCTCAACGGATACTTTGTAGCCGTCAGGATGTGAGGTCAGCAGAAGATCCAACAGTGAAGGCACGTGGCTTTCTGCATCTGGGATTCGCGTAGGCGTTGCTACCAGCTGCGTCAAGCCATATGCCAAGGCGAAATCGTGAACAGATCTTCCCGCATGATCGGTTTTGCGCGAACCAAGCCATTCGGCGTGGTGGGCGTTAAAGTCACCAAGAGTCACGATCTCTGCGGATGGGACCTGCTGGAGCACTGAGTCTGTAGCCATTTGGACGTGTTAAATGAATGGGCCTGCTCGACCGGTGCGATAACACGGCCTCACAGAAAACCGGTTGTGAAGTAACGCTTGCGTTGCATTTCCCCGAAATGAGTGAGGTCTCCGGAGGCCCAAAATCCCCCACCCCCCTAATGATAGCGCTGTTAACGAAAAGGATACCCCAGGGGGGTACCAGCGCTAGCGTTGGAGAATCCCCCCCTGGACGTCCACCCTCATTACGGATTATGCCTGAGTGTGGACGCCCAGGCTGCCCCTCGTACTCTGGGGGGGGGGGGGCTCAACTGCACTCTCAAAATCTGCTCGGGGCAAGAGAAGGCATACCATGGCACCCCCTGTCACGTTTACCGTGGATTTTTGCAACATCAGGGGCTTACATTCGAACCTCGACACTGTCCACCACCACCTTGAGACAGCAAAGCCGGCCTTGCTCTTTTTAACCGAGACGCAGATATCATCTCCAGCGGACACATCCTACCTCTGCTACCCTGGGTACGGACTGGAACACTCCTTTGTTCCTAAGGCTGGTGTATGCGTGTACGTTAGAGATGATATCACTTCTCGCCGCCTCGGCAATCTTGAAGGTAGGGACCTCTCCATCTTATGGCTACGTGTAGACCCGCATCTACCTATGCCTCTACAGGTCCCATAGCGGTGATGCCGAAACGGATCGACTCATCGACCACGTCCAAATGGCTACAGACTCAGTGCTCCAGCAGGTCCCATCCGCAGAGATCGTGATTTTTGGCGACTTTAACGCCCATCACGCCGAATGGCTTGGTTCGCGCAAAACCGATCATGCGGGAAGATCTGTTCACGATTTCGCCTTGGCATATGGCTTGACGCAGCTGGTAGCAACGCCTACGCGAATCCCAGATGCAGAAAGCCACGTGCCTTCACTGTTGGATCTTCTGCTGACCTCACATCCTGACGGCTACAAAGTATCCGTTGAGGCCCCTCTTGGCTCTTCGGACCATTGCCTGATTAGGAGTATGGTGCCACTCGTTCACTCGCTGCGGCCGCGTGTTACAGGCAGTCGCCGCGTATGGCACTATAGGTCAGCAGACTGGGATGGAATGAGAGCATTCTTTGCATCCTACCCATGGAGGCAGGTTTGCTTCTCGCCGGATGATCCCAATGTCGTTGCTGACTCTGTCGCGGATGTTGTGCTTCAGGGTATGGAACTTTTCATTCCATTCTCCCTGATTCCCACAGGTGGTAAGTCCCAGCCTTGGTTTGGTCGAACCTGCAAAGCGGCGTCCCGCCGAAAGCAGGAATGTTACCAAGCATGGGCTAATGCAGCGACAGCACGGGATGTAAAGACCAGCACATTAAAGAAGCAATTTAACTTTGCCTCCAGGTCCCTCAAAAGAGTAATTGCTGGGGCGAAGTCGGCTCAGATCGGCAGAATTGGCGAGAGACTAGTTAGTCTCCCCTCCGGAACTCGTGCATTCTGGTCTCTTGCCAAAGCTGTCTGGCACAAAGCGCACCTTGCGAAGCTTCCTTCCTATGGGCTTCCCGAGAAACTGTGCAATTGGCTCACCAGTTTTCTTACAGACAGAAGCATCAAGGTCGTTGTTGACGGTGCATGCTCCGACTCGAAGTCTGTTAATTCTGGTGTCCCACAAGGCTGTGTGCTATCACCCACGCTGTTTCTTCTGCATATCAATGACATGCTGCAGATTAGCAGCATCCATTGCTATGCAGACGATAGCACGAGTGATGCCCTTTACACCGGCCGCGCTAACATTTCTCGGATAAACGTCATCGAAAGCCGATCCAAACTTGTGTCTGAAATCGAAACTTCTTTATCAAAAGTTTCAGATTGGGGTCGACTTAACCTAGTCCAATTTAACCCCACGAAGACACAGGTTTGCGCGTTCACCGCTAAAAAGATGCCATTGGTCGTATCACCTCAATTTGAGAGCACTTCCCTAACTGCATCAGCCAGTATCGGAATCCTTGGCGTCGATATATCAAGCGAAGTCCAGTTTCGCGGTCACTTAGAGAGTAAGGCCATATTAGTCTCGAAGAAGCTTGGTGTGCTAAACAGATCGAGACAGTATTTTACTCCGGCCCACCGCCTGCAACTTTATAAGGCGCAGGTTCGGCCGCACATGGAATACTGTTCTCATCTCTATGCAGATGCACCCCAGTACCAACTTCTCCCTCTTGACCGCATTCAACGGAGAGCGACTCGCATCATCGACTGCCAAGATAGTTGCGTAGAGATGTAGCTTCACTCTGCATCCTCTATCGCTTGTATCATGGGGAGTGTTCAGAGGAATTGTTCGGACTTATACCGGCTGCTGGTTTCCGCCATCGTCCTACGCGACAAAATATCCATCCCCATCACCTGGACGATTGGCACTCCACCACTGTGCGCTTCTCCAGAAGCTTTTTGCCTCGCACAACCAGCTTATGGAACAAATTGTCGCCTGCTGTATTTCCGAACCGATACGACCTTCAAACCTTCAAGAAGAGAGCGTACCTCTACCTAAAAGGCCGGCAACGCACTTGTGACTCTTGAGTTGCGGGTGTCCATGGGCGGCGGTAGTCACTTACCATCAGGTGACCCGTCTGCTCGTTTGCCCCCTATCGTATAAAAAAAAAAAGGCATCACCGCTATGGGACCTGTAGAGGCATACGTAGATGCGGGGATGGTCGTCGCAGTCTACACGTAGCCATAAGATGGAGAGGTCCCTACCTTCAAGATTGCCGAGGCGGCGAGAAGTGATATCATCTCTAACGTACACGCATACACCAGCCTTAGGAATAAAGGAGTGTTCCAGTCCGTACCCAGGGTAGCAGAGGTAGGATGTTTCCGCTGGAGATGATATCTGCGTCTCGGTTAAAAAGAGCAAGGCCGGCTTTGCTGTCTCAAGGTGGTGGTGGACAGTGTCGAGGTTAGAATGTAAGCCCCTGATGTTACAAAAGTCCACGGTAAACATGACAGGGGGTGCCATGGTATGCCTTCTCTTGCCCCGAGCAGATTTTGAGAGCGCAGTTGAGCCCCCCCAGAGTACGAGGGGCAGCCTGGGCGTCCACGCTCAGGTATAATCCGTACTGAGGGTGGACGTCCAGGGGGGGATTCTCCAACGCTAGCGCTGGTACCCCCCTGGGGTATCCTTTTTGTTAACAGCGCTATCATTAGGGGGGTGGGGGATTTTGGGCCTCCGGAGACCTCACTCATTTCGGGGAAATGCAACGCAAGCGTTACTTCACAACCGGTTTTCTGTGAGGCCGTGGTATCGCACCGGTCGAGCCGGCCCGGCCCACGTAAAAAAAGATTGGAAGTTGGTTACTAATCCTGTTTCCTGAAAGGAAGTGTTCTTCGACCTTAAAAAATATATAGTTGGAATTGAAAGAGGGGAAAAGGATGAGGGGAATTGGGTTTTCGATAAAAAAATGAACCTAGCTATTTTCTTTTCTGCGTTATGTTATGTACTTTAAAATACACCCATGTATGTTAAAATTTAAGAGATATGCACATTAATATGCGTGTCTCGTAGAGCTGCCGCCTGATTTGGCTGGATGCACAGTTAGCGTGACGAACGGGTGCCGCATTTGATAGAAGTTGTACGAAGTGTGGTCCGTGTATATGTATATGTTGAAGTCTCTGTGAGTCTGCACGTTATAGATATCTAGATCTAGGGGGTCTTTATTGGAGCAAAAGAAGCCAAAACGACAGTTTTTAAATTTTTTTTGCATGTTTGTACCGCATAAAGCAAAACCTACAGCATTGAATTGCATGCAGTTTTAACCGATGTATTGCCAGATGTCTACCTTAAATTATAGGCTCTATTTTACTTGATTCTAAATTCCACGCGTACGTATTCGAAGGCAAAAACTAGTCGAGAATAAAGTAAGGTTATTGGTTCGTCTGATGTTATTGCTATGAGGGTTAGAAAGTTAAATACTTACCCATTTAATTTTTTAGAAATGATATTGGAGGAACATTTTTTATAGGCTACGGAGAATGCCAATTAGCAAGGTTTTGAATAGTAAAACTTATTGCATTTTATCACACACTCCTATGTAGATTATGCCATTTAGTTGTTTGTTGTTACTTAGTGATTACCGTCTCTGTCTAGTTTTGTGTATATTTATATACATGTTTTTAGCACCGCACTGTAAAAAGGCCTTCGTTTTGTGTTCAATAGACTCGTTTCTGTTCTTCTCTAGTCAGGCTTAAAAAAGATTTTAATACGTTTTTCTCTTTTAAAACTGTTTTCGGGAATAATTTAAAGGAATTTAGCAACACACATTTTTATATCTAAAAGTATTAGTTACTTCCTTGTTATATGTATGTATACATAATGGCAAGTTGGCCTTTCACCTACACTCATTTGTTCCAGTGAACTCGTTACATAACGAAAGCACTCATTTTACTGTTAACTTTTTAATTCGACGTCAACATTGACAGTCTCGAAATGAGTTTTGAAAGACAGCGCCGTAGCGTTTCTCATACAGAATATCTTTTCTATTTAGCGCTATCGAATATATATTTTGAATTATTCACTTGTATAACGTAGAACAATTAAAAAAATATAAACCCGAGAGCATCATCGGCACATAAATCTTTATGTTACTTCAAGTATTAAGAGTATTCTTTTAAGCTGTTTAGGTTTTTGCATCATGTATACAGACATATTATTATATGCATTTGAAACATGACCCTACTACATTCGCAGTAGAGCAAATAACAGAGTTCTATGCGCCAAAATCATGATAAATTCATATAGGACGCCTCAAAGCCGGTTTCGGCTACAAACAACACTTTGTGACTTCGATATCTTTTATGAGCTTAGGTGGGCTTAGGTAAATGGGTATTTCCATCTAAATTAAATTACCCTAACAGCTGAAAATATAATTAATATTTATAAATATATATAAAAAAACATAAAAAAAAAGAAATGGTTTAAGAAAGAGAGTGTCACCGACTTCTCCATACATTTGTTTTTAACACCATTTTCAATAAGCCGGTTAATTAAAACTAGAAACGGCCTGGTGGTCGGTGTTAACCACTTGAATTTTTAGTTTTATTTATGATCCAGTATAACTGTCAGTCTTTGCATAGGTATACTTTCTTCTTCTTATTATTTATAGGTTTTCTCTTCTTTTATTGGCGCGTGTATATTTATGTATATATGTATATTACTATTATGCACTGCACTTTAAACGTACAGTTTTATATTAACTGTACGTTTAAAGTCGTATGTAGGGTTTTATCACGTATTTATAACGTGGATAATTATGGATATTTAACAAATGCTTATTAAAAGTAGACATGATCTCTAAGTAAAATTTCCCATGAATTACTTTATTTTACGTACTACTAATATAAACGTAAGAATTTGTGAGAATGGATTGATGGATGCTTGCTTGTAAATATTGAACGTAAATCTATTGAACGGTAATTTTATATGAAAAATAACTCCTAGTACTTATAAAGAAATAGTGTAAATACATAAATACAAAATATCTAAATATCTTTATAATAATTTCAATACCATATATATATTTTATAAATGGTTTTTTTATTTATTTATTTGTAAGCCTACCATAATGACTCCACTTTGCCTGATGGTAAGCAATAAATGGAGTCCAAGAGTGGTGGTCACCATCCTCACTGCATGTATAGTCAATGCAGCATGGTGACCTACACTATGGCGGCCTGGTGAGATGCTTTTTCACGCCCCGCTTAAAAGACCCGGGATCAAATTGGGAAGGAAACACGTGCGCTGGTAGGGAATTCCAGGCTATAACTGATCGGCACAGGAAAGAAGAGCCAAACCGTTTCGTTCGGGATCGCATATCTTCGACTCGCAAACGGTGACTCCTCAGGCCAGCACGTGTAGTCCTGTAGAGGAAGGGAGAAGGTGGGACCAATTGGAAGAGCTCGTCAGAACACTCCCCGTGATGTAGGCGATAGAGAACTGCCATAGAGGCGACATCTCTTCGCAACTGCAGGGGCTCAAGAGACTGGGTGACCTCAGGACAGTCTATAATACGGACTGCGCGTCGCTGCAACCGATCGAGAGCGTCAAGCAGATACTGCGCATAGCCATCCCAAAGATGAGAGCAGTACTCCACGCAGGAGCGAACCTGGGTCTTAAATAAAAATGACACAAATGCTCGGGCGAGAAGAACCGTCTCACCTTGTTCAATACACCGAGCTTCCGCGAGGCCGCCTTAGTGACGCTCTCGATGTAATCACGCGGATTGAGATCCCGACAGATGTCCATACCCAGCATACTGAGCCTATCCTGTAGTGGCAGTTGAGTGTTCTGAAGAGTAGGAAGGGGAAGGAATGGAGACTTTTTGTTTGAAAACGCGCACACCTGTGTTTTCTTAGCGCTGAACTCGAGCAGATTCTCACAACCCCATTGAGAGATGCGGCTCAAGACCCGGTCGAGCTCAGCGACAAGCTCCTGTCGTTTTCCCTCAACGTCTGCTAGCTTGGCAGCAGGATGTCCAAAGTATCGCCCGTGTACTGTGCTGTCGTCTGCATAACAATGTATGTTGCCAAGAGCCAACATATCATTGATAAGCAGAAGGAACAGCGTGGGCGATAAGACGGAGCCCTGAGGTACACCAGCGCTAACCTCCTGGAAGTCAGAGGCCGCGCCGTCACAGAGAACCCTAATGCGGCGTTTGTGGAGGAAGGCAGCAACCCAGTTGCATAGCTTAGATGGCAGACCAAATGCAGGAAGTTTGGAGAGAAGCGAGCGATGCCAGACCCTATCGAAGGCCTTGGCAATGTCGAGGCTGATTGCCAAGGACTCCCCATGCCTATCCATAGCCTCACCCCAAAGGTGTGTGACGTACGCTAGAAGATCACCCGTGGATCGGTTCGGCCTAAAACCATATTGCCGATCATTTAACAAGGAGTGATCCTCTAGGTGGCGGATTAATTGGGTGTTGATTATCCGCTCGAGCACCTTACAGAGTATGGAGGTGACGGCTATAGGACGGTAATTAGCTGGATCGGAGCGGTCGCCTTTTTTGGGAATGGGTTGGACGTTCGCCTCTCTCCAGGCCTCCGGAACAATTCCCGAGGAATAGGACAGGCGATACAAGCGCGTCAGTACAGGAGACAACTCTGGTGCACAGTTTTTAAGAACCACCGCCGGAATACCGTCGGGTCCACTGGCTTTCCGAACATCGAGTGACCGAAGCTCCGCACGGACATCCCTCTGCCGGATGCGAATATCCCGCATTTCGGAGTCGCAAGATGCAATGGTGAGCGGGTGAGCGCCACGGTCGTCGATTCGGGAGTTAGCCGCAAAGAGGTCAGCAAGTAGTTTCGCTTTCTCTTGCGGCTCGTGGGCCAGTGATCCGTCAGGGTACTTTAGCGGTGGCAGCGAAGGCTGTGCAGTAGTTGGACTGCACGGCTTTGGCCATTCGCCAAAACTTACGGCTACCCGTAGGGTATGCGGCGAGTTCTTGACCAAACCGTGCAATGCGCTGGGCATCAGCTCTGATGTAAGCCCTCTTGCATTCCTTAGTGGCTTTGTTAAACGCTGCTTTTAGGCGATCAACGTCTGGGTCACAATGAGCGCGGGCCCTGATCCATGCGCGGTAGGCTGACTGCTTTTGAGCGACAGCACGGGTGCACTCGCGATTGAACCAGGGACGGGTCTTTGTGCTGGCGACTTCACTGTAGGGGATATAGTACTCCATACCGACAGTGATTTCGTCAGCCACGGCAGACGCACTTTGCGACAGATCCCTGTCTTTAAAGCAGCGTTGAGCCCACGAGATGGATGCAAAATAATCCCGCATTCCATCCCAGTCTGCTGACGAGTAGTGCCATAACCGTCGCCTTGTTACCACAGGCCGTGGTGGGGCAACAAGAGGCACCGAGGTGGACACCAGGCAGTGGTCGGAGGATCCCAGAGGGGCGTGAACCGTTACACTGTACTGCGCTGGGTGACTCGTCAGCAGAAGGTCTAGCAAAGAGGGCGCTTGACCCGATATGTCTGGTATCCTGGTGGGCTGGAGTACCAGTTGGGTAAGGTCATGCGTGAGAGCGAATGCGTGGGCAGTTCGACCAGCGTGGTCCGTTCTGGAAGATCCCAGCCAGAAGTCATGGTGGGCATTAAAGTCTCCCAAAAACACCAGTTCGGCGGTCGGGAACTGCTCCTGCGCTTTGTCCGTTGCGTGACTCATGTAGTTAAAGAGTCGAGTTGTCTCGGAGTCTCCGGAATGGGACCGATAAAGGCAAACGTAGATCCGGCTCATAGAGCCAAAATCCACGTGAAGCCAAAGGATGGAGAAGGATGCGTCTTCTAGGCAGTGCAGACGGCGACAACAAACATCCGCCCTGACGAAAAGACATACCCCAGCCCTCGCGAGGAAGCACTCCTCTAGAACATAGCCGAGGTTGCGACTAAATTATTGTGAACATACCCTTATTAGGAATTGTTATAACTTTTTATTTAAATCTGTAACGTTGACTACTGACAAAAATATAAAACCCAGAGTGACACGCGCTTAACCGATCTTACAAAACAAAAGAACAAAAGTGTGTTAGACTTAGTAGTGTACTTTACCAGCAGTTTTCAGAGAATTTCTTACTTACTTTGACCGCAAAGACAGACATAACATATTGTGTTGTGAATTCGATTCCCATATATTACAGTTTAGCTAGATGAATCATTGCTCTGAGTCTGAATATGTATTTGATTAGTTTTCTTAATACTCCGGTCGAGCCTTCTTAAGCATATCCTCCCAAGATATAAAAGTTTAAGTTAAAACCCTTCCGTAGACACATTTCATATTGGAGGAAAACTTCGAAACATTTTTTTTCATTAAAACGCGACGAATCTTCAATATAACAATCGGCTCTTGTATAAAGTATGACCTTCAAACATGAGGCTTTAAATTTCCTCATTGATACTTATAGATTTGTTATTTGAAACCTTCGTCATTTCAAATTTCTTCATCGTCATCATCTTCAGCCTATTGCCATCTACTTCTGACCGGATGGTTAAGGACTGCCCAAGACCGCGATAGTTTGAGTTCGTTGGGGGATGCCTTCAATTAATTATACTACGAAAATGCATTGATGAAATTTCACGTGTGGTTCACGGTAGAGGCCCATCTCTTTCGGGTGGCGTTGTAAAAGGCTACTTAGGGATCGAACTGTTATCTATCAGCCGGTATGTATACAGTCATGCAGTGCCCGGTTGACAGCAATTGGCTCTACCCATATTACGTTAGAGGGACCAAATTCTGATTGGCAAAATGTGCTTGCTTAATACACCTCTACCTATCCCTTAAGGGATACAGGTGTGACCGTGTGTATGCATGTATGAAAATTCATTCTAATATTATGAATGCAGATGTGTGTTTGTTTACGCTTGTAGGTATCAACCTCATACAGGATTTGAAGACTTTAGATGATTTCAGAGGATGGGAAAAGACACGGTAGAACTAAAATAATGCCCCAGCTGCTTTTTTTTTTTTAAAAACTTGACACATCTCACACACTTCCGTCTGATCCCAAACTAAGCAGAGCTTGTACTATGGTCACAAGACAGCTGATAAACATGCTTATATACTTCTAAATACATACATATTATAGATAAATTACACCCAGACACAGAACAAATGATCATGCTCATCACACAAATATTTGTCTTGGGTGGGAATTGAACCCACGATCTTTTGCTTAGCAGTCAGAGTCACTAACTATTAGACCAACAGGCCAGTCATTTCACCTTCCTCCCCTCCTCCTTGATCATTATTACCTTCCTCTCTATATTTTCATAATGTTGTGTCCGTATGAGGTATCCTTACACATCTACTATTGAACTGACTAACTTGTTGAAATCCATCAAGCCGTTTAGGCTATAAGGTGTGACAAGAAGCATTATACGTACATGGACACAGACATATTAATATGTACATACGTATATACTCTAAAATGATTACACTCCTTCTTGCGCAATCGCGTAAAATTGAAGCAGCGAGTAAAATTATTACTGCTACTGCCATAATCAATCCACTAATCTTAAAAGCGTGTACGTTTGTTGCAATGGGACCAAATTCGAATTTGAGAAATGTGGGTGTAAACACCTCTACCAGTCCCTTAGGGGATATAAGCGTGAGCGTATGCATGTATGTATGAAAATTATTTCCAATATTATGAATGCTACTGCCATAATAAATCCACTAATCATAAACGCACATACCTTTGCTGCAAGCGTGAACAAGAATACCAGTAAGGTGTATGACCTTAAAGTACAATTAAAATAAAGAACTGAATTAGGTATGTTATTGTACTTTGTTGTCTTTATATCAATAAAGCCCTACCTTCCAGAATGTCATTCCAAATATTTGAATTTCGAACGGCACGTTCAAAAGTAAGAATTTAAATTTTCAAGGCCATTTCTGTCACAGGAGTACTATTATTTTTGAAATTATTAAAATATTTGGTAATGAAAGCAATAAAGCCTAGTAGAAGAGTAAAATAATGTAATTGAAATATTTATCTGATGGGTATACCACAGCGTAATTCTGAAATGATTATTGTTTAATAGAATTATTTGTTAAATCACGCCTAAGTTCTACCGGCTCGGGTGTGCGTGAGGAGGCGAAGAAAAGGCGAGCGCGGTGCCAATGTTCGTCAGTCTCGCCAGGGTCGCCACAGGGGTCGGACCACTATCTAGTCATTACCAACTTTTTTAATTATATTTTTTTAATCAAAGGCCAACATGAAAGTGTTTATCGTATTGACAGCAATCACCGCGATAGCGAGTAAGTATTATAGATATATATTTTTATTTAATTAAAAATAATGTATATTACAAACTAAACTTAGTTGTGTTGCAACTTACTAATAATTCATTGTGTAAATAACCACTTAAATTTAACTTTAAATATTAATTTTGTAACCTAAGATATGTATGTCACCTTTATTTTGAGTTACACAAGTTGTAGCCACGTCGCCGTCGCTCTACAAAGCTATAGGTAACATTGCTGAATATAAACGACATCAACGCGTTCGGTTTTCACTTTATTTGTTAATATCAATATCTAAACGCTTATAAATGAATACTTATTACATATATTTTATTAAAAAAAACTTCAGGTTTTCTCAAGAATACCTCACTATACGAAACAAAAAGTTTTTAGTTTATTAAGAAAATGTTGTCGTAATGTTATTGATATGGACACTATAATACTTTTTTTATATATTTTATAGACGTTTGTATAATTGGCTACATAATAAAAAGTATTGAAGCTATACAACGATTGTGAAAGCATTATATAACTATTTGTTGTCCCGTCTTATTGAGACTCACAAATTCTTACTGAACATGATAATGAAGGCTTTTGTTATAAGTAAAGTCAACATTGATACGACAGTTTTTTTAGAGAGGTTGTATTATGTACCGATGTATGATGTGACATCTCCATTACAACTGTTAACACACATTTATTGAAGAAAAAAAATTATAGCTACCAAAATTTATCATTTTTTGGCATACTATAAACGTCACATTTAAACTTAATGTTTTTTTTAATTTAACAAATAGTTTGGTATATTAAGAATATTATAATGTTAATAACATTGTGAATCATTTAGTGATGGATTCTTTATCACAACCCTTTATACTTTATAATAACTGTATTTTGTAGATACATTTGTCTTTCAAAAGGTAACCTAATTGTAAATCGAACTTTTAACACTGCATGCAGAAATTTATAACTACTGAAAACATATGCGTTTCACCTAAAATGTTTAAAAAGTATTTTTTTATGAAAGATTGAAAACCTTACGTATTTTTTTGTTTCGCGATTATAATTATAAATAAAAAAATTGCAACTGCATGCTAGATCTTTACATTTTGCACTTGCTAAAATAAGTGTTCTATTTTCTGACATAAGCTGGACAGACAAAGCGTTCTTTTGAACACATTCGAGCATTATAGGTTAGTGTTGGAATAGACTCGTCTGATATCTTATTATATTTCTAGACTACTATCGATATGCAGAGTTTGTACTGTAACCAGACTGTCGATAAACATGCTTAAAGAATTCTAAAAGCATACTTATTGTAGATAAAGTGTACCCAGATACAGAACAAATAATCGTTCTTATCACATAATTATTTTTCCTAGTTTGGAAATCGAACCCGAGACCTCTGGCTTAGCAGTTAGGCTTATTAACCTAACTGCTAAGCCAGAGGTAAGCTAGAGAGCTGGCTAGACTAACAAACATAAAACTCTTAGCACATTAAAAATTGCCAAATTTGTTTTCATAGTAAATAATACCAAATATTAATTGGTTCGGTATAATGAGGTGATGTCTGGCAGTTCCTGAATCTCTAATATTAAGTTTTCTGTTATACGGCAGTCGTATGCTAGTGAACTCTTTGGAGAACCTAACGGACACTTCCTGTGCTGATTGGTGAAAGCCTGGAATTCAATACCAGCGCACGTGTTTCCTTCCCACTTTGATCCCGGGTCTTTTATGCGGGGCGTGAAAAAGCATCTCACCAGGCCGCCATAGTGTAAGTCATCATGCTGCATTGACTAGACATACCATGAGGATGGTGACCACCACTCTTGGACTCCACTTATTGCTTTCCATCAGGTAAAGTGGAGTCACTATGGTAGGCTAATAAGTAAAAAAAAAAACTAATTACTATACAAGCTGGTCTAGATAGTTGAAGATACTGACTTTGCTTATGGGAAAATTTCGAACTATTTTGAAGATTTACTGCTCGCTACCATCCTGAAAAACACAAAAAGAGTTTCAGGATGGAAGCGAGTCTAAATCTACATCATGTGTTACTGGTCAGGGTTATTGATTGTACCTGAAGCAATGTCAGACTACATTTTTAGGACTGAAAGAAGTCAAAGTTGACAAAAAATGTTATTGAAAGTAAGTGTGAAGAAAGAAACTTTAAATACAATATCTTCATTTCATAAAAAATATACACAGCAATAGGTTGCTTGTAAAATAAAAAAAAGTGGTTTAATAAAACTGTATTTTCTGGGTAGTTACGCCCAAGTTGCTGGTTTCCAAGTTATTTGCTTATTATATAGATCCTGATAGACTCCTTACCGACAAATAGTGCGAGGTTGTTTTTAACCTACTATCTACCACGGTAACCTTAAGCCTAATCGAAAGGCATTAGTCACAAAAACTAAATAATATAATACATTAAGCAATCAAAAAGAAAATTGACAAATTTCATGATAATTTTACAACAGTTTGACCACGCCATGCGTCAATCGGTTACAGATATATTGGCGATGTCGCAATTTATTTCAAAACGATTTCTGTGTCAGTATTCAGCTGTTGAGAAATATTGTGGTATATGAAACTTTCTGTAAACTATACCGGCTAAGCGTTATAAAGGAAAAACCATAGAACAATATCTAGAAGCATTACAATAACACCGTAACACTCAATATTCACAACGCACGTCTTGATTCTGTATCGCATTTTCTAATCATTTCCTCCACTTTCTTTATTTCAAAGCACTTAATTTATTTTCATACAGAAAACATGTCCATTAACATGGGAACATAAGATCATGTTATTCACACAAGGCATTTTTAATTACACCCGATCGTATTGAATTAAGCACTAAAGACCGTACTCCCACCTTAAAGCCCGGCAACGGACTTGAGACTTCTGAGTTGCAGTTGAGATGAGTAAACTTTATGGGAACTTCTTTTTCTTTTTTTTTTCAGTGCTAGCAATGTCGTTGACACATTATTAGTGTTTTTGTAAACCCCCTAGCTAAGCTAAATGCTTGTGTTGATAGTGGGTTCGCAGTATACTGCATTCAGATGATTGCTAGTCCGTGTCCTTAGCCATTACGCTACCAACGCTTACTTAACATACCAAAAATTATCATCATTTCATAAGCTTTTATATTCAATTAGTATATTCGAATACATAACAGTAATAGCTTTTAAGTTTTTAGGAACTAAGCTGCCAATCATATATGTTGATGTCTGTAAACATAACAATAATGTAAATATAACTATAAATAATTCATTAAATTCATTACATTTTAGAAACGACATGTTAATAAAATGTGTGGAACTTATATTTCAAAATCAACTTGGTTGTATAAATAGTTGAAGTTTATGATGAATTTGTTAACTGTTTGTTTATTTTGTCAACTCTGTTTACTCAACTATATTCGAAAATGAATAAAGACTCGTAATATTATTCGCCGTCTACTGCAAGACGACTATTTATATATTACTGGCTGAAACTAAACTAATTAATAAATTACTTCCCTCTTAGTGCAACATTATAGTTTCGTATCTTTTTTTTTGGTAAATCATATTGATAAATGAAGCTTTCACCCAGTTTCATTCATTTTCGTTAGAAACTTTAACAGTCATGTAAAGTATGTTTATTATCATTTATTTTAATCACTGTTCACAAAATAAAGAATGGAAAGCTTTATACATTTATGTATATATTAAAATTTAAGTTGAAAATCAATAAAATATTTGTGTCCAGTTAACAATTTAAGTACTATAATATGTATTACTGTGATAATAAAAATGAAATCCATTTCAGTGCTTATAAAAATATATCTGTAAACTTTCAATAGTTATTTTTTACCCTTTATTCTATAGCATAGTTATAGCAGCAGATGCATCATATACGATTATTGCTCCCCTGATCATGGGCAAGCAGAGAGACACAGGGTTTTAAGTCGGTAAGAGTCCAACAGACCCCTTCGCCTCTACATTTGCGAAAGACATTCATAAGGATCTGTCACCACGTCAACAAATAAAAGTTACAAGCATAGGTATACAGATAAGAAAATGATTAGGAAATTTTATCGCATAACATTTATTTACATCGAGAAAAGACAGCATCACTCTAATTTCCTCCATCTTTATGGTGTCACAAAAACATGACAACATGAAAAATAAAAACGTTGGCAATCAGTTGGAAACCCTAAAAAATTTTTTTTTCTTATAATCGTGTTAATGCCTGTTGATGTAAAATACTTTCGTTTTAATATGTTAAGTTAATTGAGTCACCTTTTGAAAATACTAAGCGCCATCTGTTATGTATTAACTGAAGACTCATAACTCACTGCAAAGAAAATATATTTTATTTTTTATTTTTGACTGAAACAAAAAATACTACACCAACCGTTTGTAAATACAATTTCAAACGAAATTGAAAAAAGCAAAAAGTGCGTACGAGAAAGTTGATTTCTTTCGACTGCGTAAAGCTAAACAGCAACCATTAAAAGGAATGAAAACAAAACTTGCAATAGCTTACCGTTCAGTGGTTTTGTTGAAATATGACATTGACATTCGCCGGATTCGAACACTTTTTGCTTCCTAAGTAAAAATAGCAACATTATTTTCTATAAACAATTGTACTGCGCTGTTGACATCGGTATTTAAAATTACGTAAAAGCTGTTTGCAACCAATGGAGGAGAGTGTAGATAGCTGGATAGTTATACATTTTTGATACTGGAAACTGAATTTTTGTTTGTCAAGATAGCTGTTTAGATTTGACTGGGTAGATTTTAAATATATTTATCCGTGTTCTTGATCAATTAATATAATCTATGGTTAGTTAGGATCTAGATGGCGTTGTGTGTTTCGCTATGCATGTACGAAAGAAGGTATTCATTATATAAAATATTCTTTGTTTATGTTTTAGGCCATATTTTTTATTAGAAATTGTATTAAGCTATTCTTATACATAATATATATTATATATTATTATATATTATTCTTTTTAAAAATGAACCACACTTGTTCTAGTGGCATCTGTTCATGGATACACGACCTTGGCCCTGTTTCCCTTACATTGAGTATCCTCATCCAAAACTCGCGGTATCCCTTACCCCAAGTTCCAGTCTCTGTCCATTCTCCTCCTTACGAGTCTTACAACGATTTAATTCCCATTGGCCATTGAAATTACCTTAACTCTTGCAGTAGAAACATAGCACCGACTCCCATTAAATTTGGTCCCACTAACGTAATAGGGGGCAGGCCTATTGCAGTCAATGAGGCACTGTATGACTGTGTACATACTGTGTCATATACAACAGACCAATAAATATAGGGTGGCCCTGTTCTATTCTAGTTCACCGTGAAAACTAATACCGTAACAAATTAGTTTTGAAGAAATCACTTCTTAATATTTTATATTTACCTAAATCAGGCCAGGCGAAGAAATAAGCGCATGACCATTACACGCTCACTTCTTCGTTAGGTAAACATTGTTTGTTAACATATGGCCTGATTTAGGTAATTATATGGCTGAGTGTCAAAATTATGTCAAATTAATTAGCGTGAGAAATCACAAAATAAAATTTATACTCGTATTTCGTAAGAAATTTATGCAAATTTCTACGAAACACTATTTATGTATGTAAATTAAATATTTGCCCACATCCATTAATTTTTTTGCATCACTTCGAACAATTTTCATTTCAAATGATATAGGGTAGTCAGAGCCGTTTTGGCCTGAATATCTTAATAAAGCTGTTCTCAGTGTCCTGCTGTTACAAATTGTGTAGTTTTAGTAGGCTCGACTCCGGCACTGTTTCACCGAATACCCCGGTGGAATGACAACCCGAGGGAGTTTTCACATGAAAAGCAGCCGCATTAAAACCTTATTTTGCCAAACATAAATATTTTACAAGGCAAAAAAAATATTTTTAAATATATAATAGAAAATATAGAACAATTGGCTCGACCCAGCAGAAATTACACCTGACGTACAAGGTTGCCACTTAATAAGTTCCTATAAGGAAAATGTTTAAGAAAAAGTAAAAACGGAATTACTATAAGAGGCTATAAACCTACCATTGCCTTATGAACAACGAAACTCGTTTGTGTAAATACTTTTTAACCGGTTTTACTTATTGTAGGATGTCTGTCACTACCTGAGTAAAACGTGATTTCGATTAACGTCCGTGTTTTAGGTACATTTACTTTTATTCATTATTCGGTAATATATTTTTATATTCAAGAGGAGTATCGCTATTTTGTAGGCGACTCCTGTCCGCAATATTTTATTTCCTTGTCGACTTGTTACTTTCAAATCTGCCTTTGGAATAAGATTTACATTAAATTTTTATATTGTTTGTTTATTGAAACTTGGAATCTTTCTTGACATAATAGTTTAATAGCGTAAGAAAAATGGAAACAGTAAATCATTGAAGGAATTGAAACAAATCGTTTCACGTTCCACTTTCTATATCATTTTTTTTTGTTTGTCAATTAAGTCAAGTTGTAGTTTGTTCGCGAAATTCAATAAACAAGGCCATTTTTTAGTGTTTTTTTTAACAGACAACTCTCGTATTAGGATTAACATCTGTATCGCGATGGACTTTATAAATATTCATAAAACAGACACAATAATGGGGGCAATTGCAATTATGCCATTTCACATTTTGAGCAAAATCTATAAAATGTATAAATAAAACTATAGATCAATGCAGATAAGTTGTTACTTCAGAACAATTCATCGAACATTAAATAATATCGGAAGATAGGTTAGTGTGATCCCTCTACCTTGATCTCCCTTGATGCATCGAGCGATGCATTGGTGTCGCAACTCGACTCACTTTCACTTCGCGTTGCGTCAGACACGAGTCGAGCGCAACGCCCCGTCGATAATCGTATGTTACAATAACATCATACAACCTCCTCTCCTCCTCCATATGTTGATATGTACAGGTATATACATACCTGTACATATCAACATATGTTATGATATAAAAATAAAAAAACATTATATTCTCTACATATGTATATAGGTGACTCAAATCTTTTTCAAAATAGGTTCCTTAAAAATGTGTAGGTAACTGCACCAGACGTATGTATGTATGTTCTCACTGCCAATTTGTAAAATTTTATCAAACTTTTTACCAAATTGCTGAAGAAGTTTGTTATAATTATCGGTTGTATGTTTGTATGACGTTTATTTGTTATGGATTTCGACATGTTAGGTGTAGGATTTTTGTGTAATACTTCGGATTTTACCTTTTTTAAATCAAGTCAGTTATCGTCTTTAATTCCATAGTGTGTGTATCGACGTATATTTTAGAAAAAAAAAAATAGTAGAATTCCAGTATATTAACGTAATCCGTATATTATATTAACCGCTTATATTACTAGTTAATGCGTGATATACTTAAAAATAACAAAGGTTTTAATCAGACACCGTTAATAGTATAATTTGTTCATAATACAACTCCTTCGTTAAGTATAAATGAGAAATACATAATACACAGACCCCATGGTGACACACTTCTCTTTTATTCTATGTTTTTATTCGCAAAGAAGGGAAAAGCGGTAAACAGGCAAAGCAGGTACAAATTGTACAATTTAACTGTGTTATTTTTTATTTTGTTTATTTGGCTAGAAAGGGGTAACTTAGAAATAATATCTATGTTCTGGCAGTTTTATATGCGGATTTTTATATTAAATATCAAATATTGAAATACGGGATATCAAATATTTAAATCACTTTGTAGCGTCACGACGCATGACGACGGTAAAGGTCCGTTACACAATCCTTCAGAATAAAAAATTCTGATGTGTATGAAGGTATTAGCTGCTGCACTAACAAGAGAAAACGCCGTAGCTCAGTTTTTGGTAATCCGTTATAAAGGAATGTCACTTAAATAAGTGCTAAAATATTGACCGCATACATATGTTTACATTAGACAAGATGGTCCATAAAAATAGATGTAATCTTCTGAATAATTTACATATTAATGAGACCCAACCTTGAGTTTATTAAATATTTAAGTTGCATAGTAACGGCTACTCCTATAATGTCAAACTTAAGCAAAATATTATTTAGTGTTGGGACTCGAGTAGAACAGTTTTCTTTAACTTTAAGTACCATTTTCACCCACGCCGGAACGGAGACGGTATATGCGTTTGGGGCGAGAGGATGTTTGTTTGTGCAAATCCATGTTGCCATTTTTCTCCAAACCTACTAGTCAGATTTTAATGTAGTTTTCAGTTATGGGTTCGAGTTTGATTGGTGTTTTTAGATACGTATTTCGGTTACAACGCACCAGAACGTGGTACAGTAAACATTTGTTTGTGCAAAACTAAAACTAGTCCGGTTTTGATGCAGTTTGTGGTTGATAAGTGAGGATTTTTAAATAGATTTTATCCGTTTTCAAATACTTTTTAACCGTCGTGGGCTTTATCAAAATTTTTGCTTTTCTTGTAATAAAACCATATTAACTTTAAATTATTAGCTTTAATAAAATCATAAGTCCCTGTCTTAGTTAATAGAAACACATTTCTATTTTTCGAGGTTCATTTCATTCCATTTATCGCAAGAGATCTAATTCCAGCAAGAGACTGCAGTAGGCTAATCGATCAATCTCTTGCTGGTAATAAGCCTCCGACAATAGACGCCATAGTACCCGGTTCTCTACCAGGTTTATTCAGGTCTTTTCTTTTCTCTTTAGGTAATCCGTCTATCTAGCTAGGGGCGTTTAACCTTTCGTTTATTGCTTCGATTGATATTTTTGATCCATTTTCTCTTTTTCAAAGTTTGGTCAATAAAATATTTTCTCTTTAAATTTTGAAGTAAAACAAAAGCTCTTCTTTTTTCTTTCTTGTGGCTTCTAACTTTAGCAGTTTAGTTAAAAGAAACTCAATTCCTTTTTTTTAAATTTTAGTTGGCGGTATTTCATTCCACTTTTATTTTTTACCAATTAGTTTTATTTGAGGTCAATTTTTTTCTCTCATGATTAATACTTTTCTCAAATTGATTGATTAAAATAATATCTATAATTTATATCCAACCATATAACTATATAGCGTATTGATAAAAATATATCGAGTAGCGAACCGGTGACAGCACTACTCGTAACACATCGATGACTCGAATGTGTGCCAACAGTTCTTATGTAATAAATATTACAAACTTACGTAATTAAAAACTCGATCTGTCCTACTCTTAGTTCGAGTAAAGAAAAACCAGCTCTATTATTTCAATACG
The DNA here is from genome assembly GCA_947561695.1 of Tyria jacobaeae. Classification (NCBI taxonomy): domain Eukaryota; kingdom Metazoa; phylum Arthropoda; class Insecta; order Lepidoptera; family Erebidae; genus Tyria; species Tyria jacobaeae. The sequence goes on along the minus strand of OX387208.1, from coordinate 6,296,288 downwards.
TATTCTAACCGATCCGATTTTTAGTCATACCTAATTTGCCGGAACTGTTATGTTACGGTCTTTTACTAATGTATGTTTAAGTATGGCAGTATTATAGCAGTTATTTATTTTGCGAGAAAAATCACAACTTTTTAAAATTATTATTAATTAATGTACATTTATTGATTGATTGAATGGAGTCTATTTTGTAGTATTCTGCAGAATAGTATTACTTTCTAGTATTAAGTGTTTCTAGTATATGTATGTATTTATTTGGTGTTTAAAGTATGGTTTACGTCTGAGCGAATGTATATATGTCTAAAGTCACACACACACACAACACTACGCGATCACACAAAGAGTTTCTGAACAAAATATTCACCCATACTTTCAATTCCAGGTGCCCAAAATTTCAAATGCCCTGCAAAAGATGGCCAATACGAAGATACCGTTCAGTGCGACAAGTTCTATGAATGTCGCGATGGTGTCGCCACCACCAAGCTGTGCCCCGACGGTCTGGTGTTTGACCCCACCATTAGGAAGATCAATAAATGCGACCAGCCCTTCAATGTAGACTGCGGTGACAGGACTGAACTCCGTAAGTGTTTTTAGAGCAGGTTATGTTACCGTTTCTGACATAGACTAATTTACTATAAGATACTCACTTGTAAGGCATAATATCATTTCTTTTTTAATATTTTATTCTAAAAATCTAGACTATTAATATTGCTTAATTATCTATTGTATTAAGTTTAGTTTGAAATAGTCACTCACTACTTCACGTGTAAGCTATACAAGTTGACCTAGAAAGTCTCTTGTGACTGACGGAACCGGTCAAAGGTAGACTGGATACCTTCACTTACAGGCAACGACCTCAAGCCATTTAATCTAGGCATTGTAAATGAGTAATGTAGATTGAATATCTAATTGGTTCCCAATTTAACTAAGATATATTTTTAAATAAACATAGTTATATTGCAATTGCTTAATCTGCTTTGTGATCTTTGTAAAAAGAATGATATTCCATTTGTTGGTAAGTTATTGGTTAGTCGTTAAAGGTTTTAAAATATTCGTTATTGATATAAAGTGATCACTTTTCTAGAAAAAACAAATAATAATTTGACCCTGACTTGTTCTTTGCATATTTGTTTTGAATACTTATAAGTAATATATGTATCATTTTGCTTTCACTGCCTTTTAGAATAATTAACAACATGTTAAGAGGAGAGATACATTTTAATTTTGTGATTTTTTCAATGCTTGAAATGAAAATAAAAGCTCACTTCACATGAAATAAAAATAAAAAGACAGACGTAAAACTAGTGTTTGCAATCAATAAAATAAAGGTAGCAGTAGCAATAAACTAGATCAATGTATCTATTAGTCCTCGTGGCAACTACATTTTTAGACTTAGACTTACTTAGCTTAAAGTATTGTAGTATTCGAGAATGATATTTTATAATTATGAGAAGTATAAGCAATTCTATTAAAATCTCACTATAAAATGGACGTATGCATAGGCTTGTGGAATGCAATAACTAAATGTTCGTGTCATGGGTTATAAGTACTTTATAATAACTTCATGGGCCCCTGCGAATCTCAATGTAAATTTTACATATAGTCTAGTCTTGAAATGGAATTTTTAAAAATATGTTATTAGCATTAATGCTGCTAACAATATGACTACCTAAAGCTAAGCTATTCCAATGCATTGACATAATTTGTCCGTAATTGCATATGTTATGTATTTTTTAAAGGATCTCATAGGTTTCGGACAAAGCAGTTCCTAATTATATGATATTATATGATAAGTACTTGTTTTACATGCTTAGCTTTCATTAACAATAAATATCTCTTTACTTCCAAGTATCAGAAACCAGGGTGAACTAAAAGAATGCAGTCTAATAAAAAATAAAGTTCTTGACTAAAGAGAGAATGTATCGAGTCAACTTCCTCATTAAAGGAACGCAGCTATCATTTCCTATATTAACCAAGATCCAAGGTTAGACCGTTCGCAGACATTTCTATTCAGAAAAGTTCGACTTCTCAAAAGCAGTTTTCATTAAAGGAAAAACATTGCTGCATATGTCTGAGATCATGTTAATTTATGTTAGGACATGCAACGGCATTTCAATTTCATAAGATTCATTACCTATGTGCGTCACTTCTATAATGATGCATCCAATAAACATATGAAATATTAGAAATATGTCTTTACAAAACTTGAGCTTCTTACGTGAAACATATGTATACTTTAGAACTTGGTTACACTAACATGTTGACATTTCATTAGGAATGCGGTTTTGCCCGGATGTCTCAATTTCTAAGAATTACCATTTGTATGAAATATACAAGCTTAAGTGATAGGTCTCGCAATGGAGACAGGTTGTACGCTTCAGAGATACACCAAAGGGTTTGTTTTTTCTTTATAAAAGGAAATAAATATATTGATTTAAAAACGAATTTAAATAATTGACCTTTAAAAAATATATATAAGCATCCTCTCATTCATTGCGCAAAACGTTAAATCGTTAAAACTTGCAATTTTTTATTATAATATAGGGGGACAGACAGACAGGTCAACCGCCAACCATTGACACATGCTACTTTGGATAAGGGATGTGGTATGCGGGGAGGGGAGAGAAGAGAGGAAGGAGAAGATGGGGGATGAGGGGAGAGTAAAGAGGATAGGGGGAGTTGGGCCTCCGGAAACATCACTAACTTCGGGGGAATGCTTCACAATCGGTGTTCTGTGAGGCCGTGGTATCACACCAGTCGAGCCGGCTCATTTGGGCCTGAGCATGACTTAACCAAGAAAAAGATAAAAACTCATTCGTAATTTTCCTGATGTTCTATGATCAAATCCTGATTTGGCTACAATGGGACCACCGCAAGACAATTAGCGGAGAAATCACTTAAAATACATAAAAAAATATACATACAGTAGAACCTCCTCCTTTTTTGAAGTTGGAAAATAAGAGATACAACAATGCATTCACCCACACATACTCTTGCGGATTGTAGTGAGTAGCGAGTATGGTCGCTACAGTTCTCTAACTTGTTACCCACTTATTATATACATACGCTCACACCTACGTCCCCTCTAATTATAATTATATCTTTATATATTCTATATATTATATATTCTATATTTGTCTCAAATATTATTTCTGCAGAACCTGCAAAGCCCAGCACCCAATGCCCCCGCCGCAACGGTTTCTTTGCTCACCCCGACCCAAGTGTGTGCAATATCTTCTACAACTGCATTGAAGGAGAGGCTACTGAGGTCAAGTGTACCGCTGGACTCCACTTCGAAGAGTACTCCGGCACCTGCGTTTGGCCCGATACTGCTGGCAGACAGGGATGCCAAGAACAGGACAGTGAGTATCACTCACTAAATATCTTATAACCTTTTACAAGTACGAAGTTTCAAATAGGTCTGTTTACTTGATAAGACAATGGAAAAATAATGTATTGTATAAGAGCGTAATAAATACACAGCCCCTATGACATTTCTAATATAAGTAAGAACTAATCGATTTAGTAACCAAATTAAAAAGTGTGTTTAATTCCAATTTCAAAACGAATTAAAATCTTCCAGAAAAAACCAAGGATGGTTTCGAATGCCCCAAGGAACAACTAGTTAATGCTCAAGGTCAGATTGTGGCTCACCCTAAGTTCGCTCACCCTACCGACTGTCAACGATTCTACGTATGCCTCAATGGTGTCGAGCCTCGTGATCTCGGCTGTCAGGTGGGAGAGGTCTACAACGAGGAATCACAGAGATGTGATGCGCCTGAGAATGTGCGCGGATGGTAAGTTTTTAATTACAATTATCTACAATGTTATACTTGCACAATACATTACTAATTCAAAAGAAAAAGGAGAAACCATATTTAGGTTCAGAAATTAATCAAATCGGAAATTCGCTTCTTACTAGCACCATCACTTATCTACTGGTCATTAAATCATATTTAGATATAACAGATTGTTAGAAAATGCCAATGGTATTACAAATAAGGCAGTCTTACAATAAATGTGTATTTTATTAGATGATAAATAAATAACAAAGTCATCATTTACCAAATATTTATAACAGGTTTCTATTTAAAATAACATTTACCTCAAATTGTTGATCTACATATGCAAGATTTGAATATATATTTCAACACAATATTTTTTTTTTGTTTACAGTGAGGACTGGTACAAGGACTCGGACGAGGCCGCGCCCGCGCCTGCGCCCAAAGCGAGGAATTAAGCCTCTCTAGTGATATGATACCATAGTTGTATGCTAAGTCTTAATAAGTTAAATACATTATAAGTTTAAAACGATACTGTTGTTTCTATTTCTTATATTTATAAATTATTCCGATGAACCTTTTAAAAAGTAAGGATATAATCTTTCACACGCACGCTCTTTCTATAGGTAATAAGTTTTGGGTTAGCAGTAAAGGTTATTTTACCACGATATCCATTTGTTAGTTTAAATACTAAGGATTTTAAAAGTTTGCCTTAATTTATTTTGGGTCGTGCTAAGCATTCCTAAAGTCATTAAATGTCATGCATAACCATTTTTACAATCAAAACATTTCTTCCTCGGCTATATTAGTGAAATACAGCTTGACTGTTTAGATATGTCCTGAAATTTTAACTTAGGATTCAAATCTTAATTTCAGATTTAGAAATAATTTGGTTCGGATCCAGGCATTACGTGAAATATACATTGTTATCAAAATTAATACATAAATAAATATCTAAATCATTTTAAATCTAGATTTTGAAATATATTGGTTTGGATCTACGATTTCGGTAGTACTAAGAAGGATTAATTTAGATAATAATTTGAAATCCACATTGAGTTCCACACTTCATGTTGAGATAGACAACAATTATTTATTAAATTCAACTTAAAATAAAATTCAACTACAATTTTATAAAATTGAAAAAAATACAAGGCTACATGAATATATATTTTTTTGGAAAAGCAAAAATTGTTCTAGGGACCACAGGGCATATAAATTCGTTAGTTTTAGCATGAAAGTATATCAGATACTTACACTCATCCTGTTCACAGATTTTATTGTAAAGAATTTCATTCGACCAAGCTCTATTTACTAGGTTTTAATTTATTGTAAATTTAATTAACTAAGAAAAATTAAAAGTACTTATTTTGCTGATCTGGCATAAAATATAGCCTATTTGGCTAATAAAGAACAATAAAATTGCAAATTAGGTTTGATGGAACGTGAATAGTTCAATGGCATTTTGTAATGTTAGGTGTTTCTGACCGTATTGAAAATCATTACAATTTAGTGTATGTATGCTATATATATATATATATATATATATATATATATATATATATTTTTATGCGATAGGGGGCAAACGAGCAGACGGGTCACCTGATGGTAAGTGACTACCGCCGCCCATGGACATCCGCAACTCAAGAGTCACAAGTGCGTTGCCGGCCTTTTAGGTAGAGGTACGCTCTCTTCTTGAAGGTTTGAAGGTCGTATCGGTTCGGAAATACGGCAGGCGACAATTTGTTCCATAAGCTGGTTGTGCGAGGCAAAAAGCTTCTGGAGAAGCGCACAGTGGTGGAGTGCCAATCGTCCCGGTGATGGGGATGGATATTTTGTCACGTAGGACGATGGCGGAAACCAGCAGCCGGTATAAGTCCGAACAATTCCTCTGAACACTCCCAATGATACAAGCGATAGAGGATGCAGAGTGAAGCTACATCTCTACGCAACGCCAAGGTGTCAAGTCGATCAGAAATATCTTGGCAGTCGATGATGCGAGTCGCTCTCCGTTGAATGCGGTCAAGAGGCAGAAGTTGGTACTGGGGTGCACCTGCATAGAGATGAGAACAGTATTCCATGTGCGGCCGAACCTGCGCCTTATAAAGTTGCAGGCGGTGGGCCGGAGTAAAATACTGTCTCGATCTGTTTAGCACACCAAGCTTCTTCGAGGCTAATATGGCCTTACTCTCTAAGTGACCGCGAAACTGGACTTCACTTGATATATCGACGCCAAGGATTATATATATATATGTATATATTATTAAAATATAATAAATTATATGTTACTAAATATTAATCGACTTGATGCTGCAGGCGGAGGACCAGTTACTTGGGAGAGGCCTATTGATTGATTGATTGATTGAGTTGACGTAATGAATGCTATTGAGTGTTTTTTAAAGTCTTTTTACTTAGTCTCACGTGTTCCGGTGTCTGCCTTCCTACAATTTGCTAGTTAAATTTGCATGCATGTAATAATTGATTTTTTTTTTACACTCGGTAAATTAACTGTTAAGGATTGACAACACTTGCAATGAGGATGGTGACTACCTCTCTCGGACTGCGCTTATTCGGCCACACCATCAGGCAGAGTGGAGTCATTATGGTGGCTTATATATAAAAATAAAACATAAGTTACAATATTGACAACGCGTCTAAACGAACTCCGTATTATAAAAATATACGTGTGGCTTCACAAATATTAATTGATAATGTTGAAACAATCAGTCTCATGTTTTCATTAAAATATTGTGACGAATATTAATTTAACATGTAACTATGTCAAAAACAATGAGCTTTAAAAAATCGGTTCCCATTGAACGTGACGTGTGAGGCAGAGTCTAAGTCTAAGTATAACATTTTGAGTTCTTCTTTCTTTTCTTTATGGCAAGGATGCCGGTATCGACAATTCTGCCAAAGTCAGTCGTGCGGTGGTGTAACATTTTGAGTTATTTATATTTACATATTCGTATTACATACTTTGACAGTTGACATTACTACATGTTGGCATTATAATGAAATACAGGCACTGTGAATTATTTATCTCGCTTCCGATTAGAACTCTGGTGTTAATTGTAGACGTAATAGAAAATTATTATTTTACCTATTAGTATTAAGAGTAACAAGCCTATTTATGTAAATATTATGCATTAGAGTTAAATGTATAAATAGGCTATATATTAGTACTACTAAATTAAAGGACATATGGCACAAAATATAATTTTGTAGTATTTTTTTATATTTAACCTACTGTACTACTTCTTTTTTTTACATGTGGGTAACGTGAAAAAAAGGAGTGTATTACACAATGGCTCCTCACGGGTACCACTTGGGAACGAAGATGCAGTTATGTCAGCCTCGAACAGACTAAAACCTCACGGCTTACGTCATATAGCCTGTAATCGGGAGTAAAAGTATGCTCTTGAAAGATTAGGCTCTCATCCACATGTCGGACCACCTCAGGGACGTGTTTGATGCCAGCCTGGCGTCTGGACGCTTCCCTGAGTGTTGGAAGAGCGGGAAGCTGGTATTCCGCAGGTGTCTGTTCTTGGACCACTCCTGTGGAACATGAGGTACGACTGGGCGCTTCGAGATACTTTTCTCCCCGGGCTTGGCGTAATTTGTTACGCTGACGACACAATGGTCACGGCCCGGGAGGCGAGCTATCTAGGGCTACCAGGGTAGTATCTCGTGGTCGAACGCAACGAGGCGCTGGGATGGCGGGTGGCCCTGGACAAGACGGAGGCCCTTTTATTCCATGGGCCCCGTCGCGGTCCCTCTCCGGGTTCCTCAATTAAGGTCAATTCGGTCCTCGTACCGATTTGGGCCCATATAATATCTGGGCCTGATAATTGACGATAGGTGGCGCTTCGACAAGCACTTCCAACTGCTTGCACCGAAGTTGCTAGGCACTGCGTCCACCCTTGGGCGACTTTTGCCCAACTTGGGATGACCCAGTGTCGCAACAAGACGACTTATACACGGGGGTTGTCCAGTCAATGGCACTGTACGGTGCGCCGGTGTGGGCGGGGGCTCTGACTACCCAGAATAGGGCACGCCTCTGGCGTCCCCAGAGGGTTATGGCGGTTAGAGCCATACGCGGATACCGCACCATATCAAATGTGACGTGGACGGCTGAGTTCCGGGCGGGTAGTTGCAGTCGACCCCCGCCCTGGAGGTGCGCGAGTGGCGTGAGGCACACAATGGCTCATTGGTCGTCCCGGCAGGAGGCTCCACGTGCTGGCTTTGCCACCGTCGAGGCACTCCAGCCGGTTATCATCGAGTGGGCAGGGAGGCAGCACGGGACCCTTTCCTTCCGACTGACGCAGGTTCTTTCCGGGCACGGCTGCTTCGGAAAGTACCTGCATTCAGTCGCTAGGAGGGAATTGAGTCCCGCCTGCCATCACTGCAACTGCAGTGAGGACTCGGCTCAGCACACGCTTGTGGATTGCCCAGCCTGGGTGACGCAGCGTCGGGCCCGGGAGGAAGAGGATCTCCACTCGGACCCCATTCGCCGACGGCGAACCGGGTGGCAAAGACGCAATTTCCAGCGCATCATGCCGCCCTGAGTGTGGCCGCGGGTGGTTGGGACGGGCTTTCCCCTCCACCCGCTATAGTGGCCAGCCGCGAGGACGCGACGTCCACGTGTGCATGGATGCCGCCGAAATGAGAGTTACCCTAAGGTGGTGCCCGCTGTTTGTGGGCACAGCGCTAGGAGGATCCTGATGTCCTACCAAAGTTGTTCCCGGATTCCTTCTATTTTAGGCGGAGTGTCGCGGTTTTAGTCGGTTCAAATCCTACACACCACCCCACTGAAAGCCCCGGTGGGGGGACGGCCCGTGGGGGTTTCCACACGTAAAAAAAAGGCGCTTTAAACACCCAACTTTTGCCAACATTATTTTTATTCTTCTTACGTATTACGTAACGTTTACATATAGTATTCAAGAGATTCAAATAGTGTATGTGTCATCTAACCTATAACGTTTGACTTTCAGTTGACATTTAGTTGACCTTATGCAGCCGCTGTCAATGATTATATGCTTATATAAAACTTGTTCTCCACAAATGATCCCGATATAACCTTACTTAGATATTTATAGAATTACATTAAAAATAAATTATTGTCATAGTTGTAAAAATAAATAATTTTTTACACATTCTCTAAAGTTTAATTCCGGTATTATTACTTCTTTTTGGATTGTAATTCATTTACAGCAAAATATTTATTGACAAGTACTTGAATGTAGAAAGATGTAGAAATTGAACCTTAAACAACGACAGTTGGCGTGGTGACTTTTAAGTAGTTAGTCCCAGTGAATTGTTCACGAACAAGCACTGCTTTCTGTTCACAACGACATATCATCAATTTAACCGCTTGTATAATATTTTTATTCATGATAACAATCACAAGAATCTTTTGATTACATCACTTACATCATGAAAAGTTTATTTATTCCACTAAAGATACACCAAAGTTGTTGATTTTATCGTTAAATCTTATTTACATTATCTTTTTAATATTTTCTTCAATCAATATTGTAACAAAACCCACTGACGAAGTCACAACTCACCTTAAATATGAGAGACCTTTATTTACTATCATAATTTACTACCTTTTAAGCCGATTGCGAGGGGTCGTCGACCATAAAATCTGTTCCGCTCTAAACAGATTTTGTTTTCTTTTTTCAATGGCCTCCAAATGCATTCACCTTGTAAACTGGAAGACCTCAGGTTAGCGCGGAATGTAGTTAGGGTACCGTGAAAGACGGACCTTGAGAAACTGTCGGTTGACAAGAATTTTGACCAGGTTTTTCAGTTTTTTTTTTTATTTTGAGTAAGTGAAGCCACCGAATATTTTTAAATTATTTAAAATTTACAATTTCAATCTCTGTGTAATTTTTCTCTAGATGGATGTAATTTACTATGATAAAAATAAGTGGATTGCTCGTTTTAATTATTTATGTAGTAGAAAAAAAACTATACAATTGTTGATTGTAACGTTAAACTTACTTATAAAAATGGACTCGGAAATTTTCTGGTAAAAGTTTCTGAACTGTTAATATATAGATAATGAATTTTATTAGTAATTAAAAAAAAAACTATATTTATTTTTAATGCATACATTTTCAGAAAAAATCTGTATATACCATTATTTCTTCTCGTATTTTGTATAAATACGAGAAGAATCCTTTGTATAAAGAAAGAAGAAAAGAATCGAGAGCGAATTGACATAAATTAAACTATTAAATAATATTAAACTATAGTTTAATTTATGTCAATTCGCTCTTTTAGAAATGTTGGCTTTGTCAGTTGAAAGGAGGATTCTCTACTACAAGCAAGAATTTTCCAAAATGTTTGAAATTTAAGTTATTCAATGGACTAATTATACCACCCTAAAGTATTACAAAACCTTTCTGAAACAGTCTGTATTGTCGTTGGGCCCTACAATATATTAAGTTTTAAGTATTACGACAATGTATAACTTCATATATTTATTTATTGTTACAGGTCAACCGTTTAGTAAGCAACGACTAAAACTTTATTATAAATTTTATTATTACTTCATACTGAAATATTTAATTGAGTATAAACCTATTTTTTTATTACTATTATGTAATTCCTATTTCATTTTCTTACATAATTAGTATTGTGTTTTTATTTTAATGGATAATAGCGTCAAATAAGTAGAGTAAGTCAAAATAACGTCAATTGTTGTATACAATTACTGTTCATGAAGAATTAAGAAGAATATTCAAATCTTATATGACTTAAAAGGGAAACCGTTTGGTACTGACCGTTTTTTTTTCATAGCGTAAGGCTTTTCCTGTTTAGCTCTTCATTGTAAGTCATTAAATGATTGTGGTTTATTCTGCAACTCCACTTTCACACACACTCTTACTTCCTTGGTATTATATTCATCTTCCATAGTTTTATTCATGTCATTCCCTTTGTCTTAAAAAATATAAGCATTATCGGTCAATATTAAAGTTTAATTGTCAGTTTCAAAATCACAAACTATTATCGCTTTACGTTTTTCAAGAGGTCTTTTCAATGGTATGAGTGGAAAACTAGCAAACGGATCCCCTGAATTTGTTTTACACACTGGTTGTGCGAGGCAAAAAGCTTCGGGCGAGAGCCAATCATCCAGGTGATGGATCTACTATACTATCCTAAAACATTACCATACCTTTTAGTGATACCTGTATATTTACTAACAATTCAGTTTATAGTTATGGCCCCATTAATAAAAAGGTTTAGAAAATTATTGTTAAATTTAAAGTTACTAAAAGAATCTTATTCTTATATAACTGTTTTGTTCGAGAGGGTTTTAGTACACGTAATACTTAAAGTAGAGCCACTTGACTGGACAAATTTTTAGTTTTTGTGCCATTCTGCTTGTTATTTTCGTCACGATCCGACGTGAAATGACGATATGTACCACATCACATAGACGTGATATGACGTATCGTTGTTTATACAAATACATACGTTCTATAATACAAAACCAATTCATTTCGAATGTTTATCTAAAAATAAAAAGTTTTTTTGTTGCAACGAGAAAGTTATTCAAAGCCATAATGAGATTTTAATTATAGCAACACGATTTAGATTTATTTAAACTGTTGCGGTCTGTAAGTAGCATGCAATGAAATGTGATAGAATCTAGATCTAAATCGATCACTACAGTATAAACCACCTGTTTATGAAAATCTTAATCGCTGTGTTGTACTAGTTGAGTTGATTTTTATTGTGACTCAGTAAAAGACTAGACAAGTTACAGATAAATTAGTTGGAATTTGTAACCGTGGGAGAGCTATGCATAGCCACGATTAGGCTGGATGAATCGGAGTAATACTGTGGCCTAACAGAAAACCGCTTGTCAAATAATTCTCGTGTTGGATTCACCGAGTGAGTGATGGTACCGGAGAACTAAACCCCCATCTCTTCTCCCTCTCACCTCCCCTAATCACCCTCAAAGGCAGGCGAAGCAGTTAAAGGTGTCCATGGGCAGCGTTTGTCACTTACTATCAGGTGACAGATCTGCTCGTCTGCCATATGCCTTAAAAAACATTGTAACATTAATGTGATGGTGTTTATTGTATTTAAAACAACTGTCTCCCTTTTAGAACACATAAATACTTGTCTCGTACAGAATTCAAATCCATAATATCAAGCAACTCACACATTCGTGGTGACCACTTTCCAGATGTGTCAATCAATCAATCTTGCCTCATCAAGCTGCCTTCTGGTTCACCTACTCACCGAATAATAACTGATATGCAGCCAGTTTAATCTATCAAAGCAGTCACGACTTAGGTTCAAGATCTAGTTAATATATTGAGAATGTGTGTAATTTATGTTGAAAGCTATATTAAAGATTTTTTTATTGAAATTAATGGGTTTATTGCTTAGTACATACATATACACATACTCTCACTCAAAGCTTTTAGAATATTAAAAACTAAGGGCCTGTTCATATTTGTATTGCTTTTCTGCTTGTAAACAGTGTTACGAGATAGATCTTCGTAATGAAATGCCAATCGAAATTTATTGTAATATTTTGTTGAGTAAGAAAGCAATGAAGGTCGTAATAAATCATTGAGCAATAATTTTCACTAGTCGAATCCATTTCGATGCACCACAGACACACATGAATTCATTACACATCTACAGATTCCCGAAGAGTTCCTGATTAGACATTTAAATAAATTTTTAATCGGCTGCTTTTCTTACCGGCCTATGCTAAAAACTTTCAGTGTGACCGACGTACGGTTATTCACATCACGCGTATCCACGAAGGGCTATGCCGAGTGTTAACAGTGGTAGAGCCATGTTTAGGCACGAATGGGACGGCTTGACCGGTGCGATACTACGGCCTCACAGAAAACCGGTTGTGAAGTAACGTTACATTGCATTTCCCCGAAATGATTTACGTTTCCGGAGGCCCAACTCCCCTCGTTCCTCTCCACTCATCCCCCCTCTCCTTTTTCCCGCATCCCCCTATCCATCATCACCCTCAAAGGCGGACAGCGCACTTACGACTCTTAGGTGTTCATGGACGGCGGTTGTCACTTAACATCAGGTGACCGGTCTGTTCGTCAGTCCCCCTATAGAATAAAAAAAGGAAAAAAAAAACATTTGAAATGCCCACTTAGTAAATGGCAAATGGCCAATGCACTGTATGACCGCATGTACACTGTCTGATAGGAAACAGTCCGATGCTTTAGTCGTCTAATGTTTAGTCCAATTTAGTTTATACGTGGATATATCCCATTAATGAATCTTTAGAAAGTATGAAGAAAAAATGTTTCAAGTATGTTGCAGCTTAATGAAGTGTTTATTTAGTCAAAGGATCCTTGTCATCCTCTTAAATCCATACAAAACTGAGTGCTGCTCATAATCAAATTACGATTAGCTTGTAGCATAATTGCGGTGTGAATAGCACTCTATTATGTATCTTATAATAGTTATTGTGTAACTATATATAACTTAATTTATATTTGCAGAATTTCGAGCAGGTAATAATTGTAGGAACTGCTCGAGGGCCTGCCTCACGGTCGACAACTTTATTATTTTTAACAGATTATATTGAATTATAATATTGAACCGGACCATATCAATAAAAGTTTTAGAAAATTATTTTAGAATGGCTTTATATTATATATATATAATATAACCGAATTACAATTGTATAGGTGTTTTTTGGATTGGTCTTCTCTGAACAGATATTAATCCCTAATATCCCTTAAAATATATATAACAATTGTTCTTAATCATCATTATGTCTCTCTCTCATCATCATCACATCACTCATTGAATGTATTTTCTTACGTTCATCTTCACTGTTGAGGTTAATTTAATTAAAAAGAAAACTTTGTTATTTGTACATCTCTCATTTACTCTACTTTAGTAGGTAAACGATTTTGATTATTTTGTAAAAGGAATTATGATTTTTTTAAATGTATGTATCTATTTTCCGGCAACGCACTTGTGACTCTTGAGTTGCGGGTGTCCATGGGCGGCGGTAGTCACTTACCATCAGGTGACCCGTCTGCTCGTTTGCCCACTATCGCATAAAAAAAAAAAAATGGTCTTTCTTTGTCATGCCCCAGAGCTGAAATGCCTTAATGGATTACGAAAACTGGTAATTCACAGGTACATATATTAATTCTCGACTTTGTGCTTAGAGGTACGCCAAGACACCAACCGAATGCGAGCTCACGAGCTTCCTTTTGAATTGTGACTGAGTTACTTCTGACTTGCACTTTTTAGCACATCATTTAATACAATCATTCACTTTTTGGCCGGGCTCATGCCAATCCAGCATACGTTTAGCATGTGTGGGTTAATATTTCTACAAAATAACGTTTTTGTACCTGATTTAGATTCTGATTTTAAAATCTTCAAATATAAGAGATCCTAAAAAGGTACTTCTATTCGACTACATCGTTGACATTTAAGCTATTTAGTAAACCTGGTATTAATTCTTAAACCGATTTGTTTGGTAATAACAGCCTTTTAAGTAGTTTCCAGTTTAATTAAAATGCCAAACAATTCATTGCAGATTGTTATTTTTTTATGCATACCGTGGTAAGCTCTGTCTCAAGGGCTCTTGGTAACATAATATATTGAACTTAAGCAACCTGTTTTGTGTTTGTTCGTTTTGAGAATCGTGTTGAACGATCATATACGTAGTGGCCTTGTGCAAACTCACAATGCATAAATGAAACAAAAAATTCATGATATTTGGGACACGCATTTTTTTATTTTTAATATATTTTTAAAAATAATTAGCGGGATCATATTTTAGGAGCTAATAGTGTGATTGAACTTGTCTGAAAAATACTTGCAACCTTTACCTATAAATATGTATTGTTTTCATTATTATATTTGACGTTTAAGTTAATAAAATCATTAGGGTTCATAAACTTTTGTAATTTTTTTAAGGTGATTCTCTCTTTTGTACGATGAAAATAATATTAGGAATAAAAGATGCGTTATCATTTATTACGAAAATACTAAACCGATTTTAATAATTCTGACAATAAGCTACTGCTTATCGAGTAATAAATCGATTCGGTTTCGATATCTTCGAGTTATTGCGTATACAACCACAATCTTACCTTCCCTTACATTATTACACATTCTTTATTTTCTAAAGTGTGCGGTTGACGCCAATGGGCTTGCCAACTATTACGTTAGTGGAACCAAATTTTAATTGGCAAAATGTGGGTTTATAATATCTGTCTATCCCTCCAGCGATACAGGCGTAAGTATGTATGTAACCGGCTAGTTGTAGACTCGGACTTCCCTGCAAAAGTCTATTCGACTTATAGATATGAAACTCTAATTTAACTCTAACTCCCAAATCCACTTATAATTACAAGCAATATCGCTTTTCTCTCCTTGATATCACTTCTTACATACATAACATAACAATTAAAATTTAGAGTAAAGCTATTGTACTCAGAAGTAAATCACACAACATTTCGCTTGTAACTAGTCAAGTATGAGTAGAATAATTCCTGGTTGTACAACGCTTGGCGGGTACAACTAGTTATTGTGAAAGATTGCACTGGTTATATTAATTACTTAGTTAAAATCTAAGACTCGACTAGAACTTTCATCTCGGTTACCATTAAACAGTAACTGTTCTCTTATCAAGTTATTTTTATATTTTTTATGGAAACATCGTTTTTCTTGTAACACACCTGATGACCCTAGGGTTATGCAAAATATACCTATTGACATATGTACGAGTATACGCATATCATTTTATTGCAGTATTAGAACCTTATGTACATTACATAGAAAACCAAGAGCATCTTAAGAACTATTATGAGTATAGAGATAATTATAACATAACTTTTTCACTGTTGCTGTCGCACCTAGCAAGCAAGCATCAACGAGTCCCACCGATTAGCCAAAACGCATAGGATGCTATTGGTGTAGCTGCGCAATCGGGACAGTCAACAGCAGCCTCAGCAAACATGTACTTAAGGCACTACAAAATCGCGTTATAAGTCACGGTATTGCATTGGGCTTACAAGTACTTGTATGCTCCTCGTTATAGTGGACACACAGGCTGCACGTGTACAATTATTGACAGTGCGCTCTAAATAAGGTAACTTTTAGTTGATCAGAACAACGTGTAAACCTGTGGGCCAATATGTTACACCTTACAGCCAATGCACATGCGTAGGTATATATATATACTTCTTAGCCATGTGCTTCTCGGTGTAGTAGATTAGACCCTGATTTGCCTTTTTCACACACACTGTTAAATATCAGTACATGAAACGCTTATTTCAATCATCGAAGATATGTCGGGAGGTATCAAGGTATATTTGTTTTTTATTTTAAAAGTGATATTTCGAAACCAGTTTTTATAATGTCTTTTCATTTCATCCTATTTTACATTTTCACGTGTAATAGGAATCGCGTAAATGAATGATATTTGAATCATCTCTATTTGATTTAGCGAATGGATATTAACTTGCAATTGTGTTTAATGCGATTATATTTGTAACAACATACAATTCTCAGCAATAGTTGATTACCAGTTATTATGATTATTGTTTTAAGAGCTCATGACGAAAGTTCATGTAACATCCTCATTTTGTTCTTCATATAAGCTGCTTTAGTGTTGGTAATATTTCAAAATGAAGTAGTGGTTATATGAGTATTAGTAGATGCTATTGTAGAATCAAATTCCATTTATTTTGTGTTTGGTAAATCAACGTAGTTGTGTTAATCTCTTCATGCTGAAATGTATTCCCTCGTCTCTCGTGGGTACTTTTATGATTTCATATTATTTTATTGTAAAATTTCTATAGAATTGATTTTAATAGATTGTTGTTTTGGATGATGTTTAGTCAAAGTTTATATACATATATATATATATACATATATGTATACGATCTTTAACCGAGTTCAAAAAAAAGGAGGTTCTATATTCTACTGTATATTTTTTTTCCTACCCGTATTAATCGTATTAATTCCTGTATCGCAGAGGACTATAAAAACATTAAAATAACGGACACAAAGAATACCCAGACTCAGAACAACAATTGTAGGATTACACAAAGTTTTGTCCCGTGTTGTAATCGAACCCACAACACTTGGCGTACCAGCGTAGTAACGAGGTGACCACTTAAGCCACTGCGTCATCCATGCAGTCGTCTATACTGATGTGTATGCATAGACTATTGCAGTGTTTATCTATGTAAAAAAAAATGTATTTTTGTTTGTTTATTTTAACGGGCTAATTATCTTTAGAAAACCTTTTACTTTTTTATGTACATTTATATAACTTTCTGTGTACATTTTTTATAAGGATTCTTCTAAGCAACTATTCCTCTGTCATTGGGTAAGTAACTTACATTCACTTTACACTTATTTTTCTTCATAACAACATATATGTACATATATACTACTCAATCCAAAAAATATTGAATAAGTGACATCATCAGTGCAAGAAATTATACAGGTTATAGATTCAAAGGTCACCCTCTATATTTACTGGCTGAGATTCAAAGCTATAACTTCACTATTGCACGTGCAATTCCTTTTACTTTACGCTAATCACCACTTAAATGGAATTAACGCAACAAATATTAGCAATAAACCGACTAAAAAGGTCACAGTCCATAATTATGAAAACTAATTTAGAAGTCAGGGCAATGGACACTCTTTAAAATTTGAACATATGATAATTTAATTAAGGTTAATTTAAATTGTAGTAAAATGTTGACGTTGAGTTTCGTCCTTTTAAATCACAAGTCATGCAATATTATTAACGCGAAAGAGTGTTCGTTTGTTTGTTTGTTACCTTTCACGCCTTAAGTACTTTGTTGATGACGACATTGTCAAGGCTACAGTAGAGGACATAGCGTAGTTTACCTTTTATCCAGTAAAAAGCTAGTGTTACAGAGGGATACAATAACAAAGCTGTGGCAAAAGGCTATTAAATCAAAAGATTTTATGAAATTAGATAGTTTGATATCATTTACTAGTTAATAAGTTGCATAGATGACAGGGTTCTTCGAAACTTTGCAACTGTTACTGGTAGTTTCTTGATATGTATCTAGCCTGCTAGTGTTAGGATTTTTTTAAAGACAACGCCCGCACTAGGAATTATTCCTGTTCAGGGATCTTTACAAACATATATGCTTGATTGCGAGTCCGACGTTATGCTAACACTGTCAAGTATATAAATATATAATTATGAAAAAATGCAAAGACTAATGTTGTAAGCTTTCGACGTTATTTTCGTGTAATATGTATGTTGTAAGAAATTTAAGCCAGTCATCGAACTTCACGCTACACCAATAAGGACCCTTTCACAGTTACTATAAAAAGTAAATATTTCAATTTTTTATAGATACATATGTGGTTACCGGTACCTATTAAGACTCGTACTACTGGTGATGTCATTAACGCATTTCCGATCTTACCAGAAATATACTGCTGCACCAGTAGCATAAAAAGAGAATACAGTCTTGTTTACATCGTCAAGAAATTGGCAAGCGTTGTAAATTTAATTGGTCACGATGGGCGTTCAGTGGTCATTCTTAAAACGAACTCTTCTAGAACTTTCTATGTATGTATGTGTAGGAGTTTTTTAACGTTCCAGGACCTAGAGAAAAGGGTCATTTGTTATTTAGCGGTTAGTTTAATTGCTCTACTTACATGGTCAATATTATTGCCAAAGATCATATACATTGTTGCATTACTTCTAATGAAACGTTAAAGTGATAACGATGCAACGAAAATCGGTAACCGCTTACTTTTAACAGGATTGGAATGTTTTGTTTATAAAATATTTATTTGGATGGTCTGTTGGTCTAATGGTTAGTGATAGTCAGTTGCTAAGCCAGAGGTCGTGGGTTCCGTTCCCGCCCAGGACAATCAATTGTGTGATAAGCACGAGTATTTGTTCTGTATACTCGTATGCGTGTAATTTATCTAGAATATGTATGTATTTAGATATATAAGTATATATATGAGCAGTCTGGTCACCATAGTACAAGCTCTACTTAGTTTGAGATCAGACGGCCGTGTGTGAGATGTCTGAAGATATTATTATATTATAATATATTATATTTGTAACAAAACAAGTACATTTTTCTGAGATAAGCAGCATGTTAACTAATCCAGATTAGAATCTATCACTACTCCGACCAACCATTCTGCATATTAATGCATTTTCATTATAATCCATTCAAATTTTAGTTTTTACAATTGAGTTAAGATAATTTTGAAGTAAGACACTAGCAGTGAAAAATCTAAATCACTGGAATGTAGAAGTATTACTACACTTCCACGATACGAGATTAATGCTTTGTTACAATTTTGGAAAAAAAGTCTTCTTACAACTCCATTTTAAAATTAGCTTTTCTAGTTGAACGTGTGACAGTCAAAAGGTACGAAAAATAAAGAAAGCTAAATACAAGCAATAAAGCAATAAAGGTCATGTGTAACTTATTACAACCGTATAATTATAGAGAAATTTTACTTCGAAAATAACTTACGCTTTCAATTAAACATTCACTCATACAATTATAATTTGTAAGTATATATTTTGATATGAATTTATTACTAGAAGTGGAATATGTAATTACAAGAAATATAATTAAAAATATTTGAAAACTTATAGGTAAAAAAAGTGTTTTTTTTTTTTTTTCAACTCCATAACGTGTAACGTATAATTAGTCTTTGCAGGTTAGGCAGGCAGGAACATGCTGCCGATTCAAGTAGCGCTTATCAGAATCGACCCATAGATTCCTCTTCCTTTTTTGGTTTTTATTTCTACATCACATTTACTAATGGAGCTACGACAATGTTTTCATATGACCGTAGCCTAATAAATCGTTAACACGCAACATCGGGTCTCCGTGTCTAGTTCACAATGCTTAGACCAGTTTGCGATAGGTATTTCGTAACCTGACTATAGTTGTTCTAATGTGTCCTAATATTATTATCATGCTCATTTTATCTGTACATAATATACGTGTCTCTATCATAATTCACTTTGTCACTTGACATCACTGAATTTAAGTAAATTATGTGTCTGATTAAAGGTAAGGTCTTTAATGCTATTTTATAAGAAAATTACACTGACTATTTGTGGATCACACAATTATTTTCCCGTGAGGATTTCGAGCCCCCGACCTCCGGATCAGCAGACACACTCACTAACATTTAGACCAACAAGCCAGTAGAATGTTATTGTTATCAGTGGTATTCCAGGATAAGTAAAAGTTGCTAAACATCTTTCAAAGTCATCATTATATAGATTTTCTCGGTAAAGAATACACCTGAGTCTCTTGGAGTTATCGATACATGGACACTATTAACTAGGTATTAAACTAATTTAGTTTTTATTACACTTTACAAATTATAAACTATACGAGTAAACACTTAATGAGTTCTTTTTTTTTTTTTTTTAAATTGGTACTAACTGGTAATTTTGAGAAATTAAATATTAACATTTTAAAGGGTATGCTCAGGTGGTTTGGCCAGGTAGGAAGAATGAATGCGGAAGGAATGATAAATGAAGTACATGAGGCATACATTAACGGGAATTCCGGTAGGGGTCGACCACGCAGAACATACTCCGATTAAATTGTTTCAGAAAATGTTTCAGAAGTTACCGATCCGACAGGATTTCATGAATGTTCAGTTCAGTAGCGAACGCCCGTAATGCATGTAAGGGTACAAGCAACTGGGGTTTCTTGTGTCTGTCTACCCCGAAGAGAGCAAGGCGAGAGCTTATGATTTTATGTAAATTAAATATAATAGTTAAAACATTAAGAATCTATACACAGGCTTAAAGAATCTATACACTCTTCACTCTTAAAGTCGAACTATTTTATTTTTTGGTGATATATTGCTTACTAAAAAAAAAAATGATATGATAAAAAAACTAAATTTATTCATTACAATTATGTTAAAATTAACCTTTAAATAATGTTACTACCCTCAGAAGTTAAATATAGTAGTACAAGACACGCAAGGCCGTATAAATCGTTAAGACTCATCTTATTATAATGATGTAATCCATATATACATATATGAATACCAGTAAATATTTAATCGCACCATGTTTTAAGACAATAAATAATGAATTATTGTTTAAAAACTTACTTTTAATGGTTGTACAGGGGCTATATAGGACTATATGAACCCTCCGACAACTGATTAAAAACCAAACGACATTTATGTAAATAAAATTGGCCCTCCCGTCGTCATTTCCGAGGTTATCGCCTCATCACTTCGACGAAACGACATATAACATGTAGATACTTATGCATGCATATGTATAATTTCTACGACGTATATATACGAATAAGCACTTCTACAGGGTAACAACTGTAACTTTTACCAACTTCATAGCTATAGTAGCTGCAATAAAAGCGCATGCGCTTAATATGAGTGCAACCCAATTGCAAATGTGTTGTGGCGACCTCCAAATACAGCAGTAACATACAGTTGGAACACACAACAGTAAGACGATTTTCCAACATTAACATTGGGCCGTAGTCTACCAGGCATTATAACTTCTCCTGGTTGGAGAATCTTCCCTTTGTGATGAAAGGACATAAAACCCGTTCCTATAAAGTGTAAAAAACTGTCGGCTAAAGGAACACTGGTCTCTCTTCGTTTTTCGTCACTGTCGTTTGTGTATGGTAAGCTTTCTGTGCCACTCTCGCAGTTAAAATCAGTTAATGTATGGTTACTTGAACTAAAAACTAATTTGTTATAAATGTTCTTATTGTATCGGACGTAAATAAACAAATAGAATGTTGGTCCAACTCTAATATAAATTATCTACATTCTCATCCAGACACCCAGATAAGTTATCAACAAACAACATTTATTCTGATCTGGTTTTGTTTATGTAGAAGTAACATCATTCTTTTGTTTTTTAGATTAAGAGCAATTGAGAGTCAATATACTAATAAGTATCTATGGTACCATATCGTGTTGACTATTGTACAAAATCAAATATTTCAATTAACAGTCAGCAACTTTAATATTATCTTAGAAGAGTGGTGCGTTAAATAGTCTCCATATGTAAAAATAAAACAATACGACTTATCACGCTATTTTTGCGAATGATATATTGACTTATGCATGTAATTACTTAGTAATCCTGTTCAGAACTGTACAGGGAACCTCTTACTCGAGACACTCTTACACTCTCCTATCAGATATTTACACTGTTAGCCATAAATGCGTCGTACTCTTCCTAGAAACATTATAACATTATAAATATATACATTTATTTCGACGGAACCCTCACTATCAAAAGTTAAGCAAACGTAAGAGCAATTATAAAAATAAATCAAATAATTACAGCACATAAAACTATTCAAATAAACATCAGTATCCGACCACGATAATTGACCATGAATCTATTACTTTGATTCGTCACATTTAATTTTCTTAACTTTCTTTCACTTTCGTCGCAGCTATTATTATCGTGCGTGGTGTATTAAGTTGCGCTCGCGCAAGCTACATCAGACTTGCGGCCGCGCGCAATACATACCAACCTTCGTAACGATACGCACGTACCAACAGTTAAATAATAATCATATTTTTTATAAATACTACCTCAAAATAAATTAAAAATGAAAAGTTTCATATTTGTCGTCGGCTTTGTAGCGTTAGGTAAGTGTTTTATTTGTTTTACTTGCAATTGAATAAAAAGTTTATTTTAGTGACATTCAATAAGACAAGGCTGTACTTTATTTTATATTTTATTATAATATTCTTGATGATTGATTAAATTGTAATCTTTCTCATTCTACTAATTAAACCTTTTTATTGTTTATTGAAGTAGGCCTTTTTAATCTTACTCACTTGATGCGAAGTGACGATAAAGACGATTAGGATCCAGTTTTTACGTTCATTTCTAATATTGATGAACCCCCTGATATTAAACAAAGTACTCAGTGATAGTTAATAGTATTTTTAAAACCAATGTCTACCAATTCAGGCCTTTAAAAGAATATAATAAGTTAACAACATCCCGTTTATTACCGGTTTGTAGCACAAGCCCAACTTGATCACTGTTCCTATTTTCGTCACACAGCAATACAATTTAGATCTAATTTCGCAATCCGATTGAATGACTCAATCGGCACTAGAACTGGGTTGACACTATTGTCAACCGTCATGTTAGAGTAACTTATCTTACACTTCACAGTAAAGACTTAATGCAGTCGCGTCTAGTGATGTCAGATGTTATCGACTGTTATAAAAGTTTTGATAACCATTCGTTGCTGTCGAATGTGTCATATGAAATGTATAAAAGCAGTAAAAAGATCTGTTTGCTATGTGTGTTATTTAGGTGTTTTTTATGTTACCCAGTTTCAATAAGTACTTATATAATAATAGGTGTATGATTACATAAAGGCTACATTATGTTTTTTATATTCTAACTGGCCAAATCCGGGAAATCTTAATAGGTATCCAAAGAGATATCATTACGTTTGCCCTTCGATGTTTAATAATTGACCTAGTAGACTGACATACATATGTATATTTAATTATAAGTTGCTTTTATAGTAAAACTCTTATGCTACCATATAACTGTTTATAATTTTTTTTAGATCGCTCGCAATCTAGTGTGTGTAGATTGGTATACGTATAAAATTTATTTATTATGGTAGCTACAGCTACAGCCTACGCAAAAGATAATTTGTATTACAAATTATCTTTGGGGTGCGATATGTGCCATATTTTTATTATCTTTACTAATTAACGACTTAAAATTCAGTATGTAGGTTCAACCGTTGTATCGATTGTATTAAGGTAAGGAGCGTTCTCCTTTCACCAAACAAATGTTCAGTGTTCCGGTAAATTTACTTAATGTATGTTGCAAGGGCATGGAAACGAAGTAAAATTTTCGAAACATAAGTCACGTTTAGGTATGCGTAACTCACACCACAGTACTTTGTGTGCTTAAGAAAATATAGTGCAAATTGCAATAGCTAAGCAGCGGTGGAATTCTAAAATATTATTACTTAATATCGCAGCACACCTAGGTTTTAATGGAATTTGAGTAATTTTAAATTGCGAATACTTTTACGTGTAAATGTTTATGATAAAACCTTCCTTATACACCGAAAGTAAATGTTTAATATTCGTATTTTATACGCGACCTACCTGTGTGCCTGCGTATTTCGAATACAAAATGTGAATCATACAACAATTCTCCTTTTGTGGAAAATGTCTTAAAACGGTTAATTTGTTTACAGTTTAAAAGTAGGTATATCATTTTTTTGCCTATTTTTTAAATGAATTCTCGTGGAAACCAGAGCTATCATCAAGGTGGAGTATCTCATAAATAAACAACATGATATGTGTTTGAATCAAGATAAAGTCGAGATAAAATTAAATTTTAACTACGATAAACTTCTAGGATATTAAACCTTATTTTAAATCAGATCATAAACCCAAAAGAAGAATGACCATAGATATAAGATAGCAGAAAAATATGAGTTTATTATAAAAATGTAATGTATAAATACTATAAAAATAATTATATATATCTGTGCACCTATAACATTTATTAAGGTGTCTATTTGTTGTCTGAAGTGTTTTGAAAATGTAGACATTTAACATTCACTGAATGAATGAATTTATTTTATTTTATTTTATTTTATGTGCACTTATAAACAGTAAAAAGAAACATGTGTAAATTAAGTTTAAATTAAATTAAATATTTAATATTGTCCTTGGAGATTTTAGCCTGTCCTTCTACATAATTCATATTATTAATAATAATTTAAAAATACCTCTGATTGGTATAATTGAAATAAGTAATTTTGGTTTATAGTTGGAATCCTTTAAAGTTTATGACAACAAGTGCTTTTTTGCTAGATAAACCTTTGATGACTTCGACTTCGGTAACTTGGTTCAGGAAATTTGATGGTTGGCTTTGTAATGTGCCCTTATATGAATACCAGCAATAGTCATTTATATGGTCTGCCTTTCTGAGCATCTCTGCGTACCCCTGCTCTTCAAATGCGATCTTAACCTTATTTTACCAATCATTAATGCTTACATAATTGTTAATTAATGAGACTTTTTTTTACGTAAACGTGATGGTTTATGTAACATATTTATTAAAGTAATGATATTATTCACACAAAAATCTCAGTTTAATATGTACCTCTTTAGTAATTTTTAGTATAGTCTCGAAATATAACATTATTTAGACATGACATGGCATGGCATCTAGAGTGCTATCTATATAAGTGCACTAAGTCCGAAATAATCTCGAAATATTACTAACAGCAATAAATTTTATAAATCCATTTGGAAGTATTTTACGTAGTTTACAAATGATTTGTGATACCTTTAAAAATTGTCACCCGGTGTATTTTCGGACCGTTACGACCTTTAAACCTTCAAGAGAAGAGGTTACTACCACCTAAAAGGCCGCATGGGCAGTCGCTTACCATCAGGTCTCTCGTTTTCTTGTTTGCCTACTGTCATCGGAAACCGATAAAGCCCAACAGAGTCAGTAGCCGTAAAATAACTATTACAACCATAGAACTTCAAGTAAAATATATATATATATATATATGTATATATATATATATAGAAAACATGACGCAGAGCACTTTAAATATTTTAATAGATTAAGTTGCTGAATTTATTATATTTATACTACTATATAAATAAATTAACTTATTGGCAAAATTTGGTTTGTAATACACCCACCCCTTCACCGATATAGGCGGGAACTTATGTATGTAGGTAGCTTAGACTATTGGCTGTCAGATGCCGTTGTTTCCTATTGTGATTAAGATTTATTGTTAAACTTTAGTCATGTTAAAATTATGATTTGATAGTTCTGGTGTAATATAGTGGTATTATATTCTTGGTCACAAGCAAATGCGAGAACAGGACAAATTGCTATCTCATCTGCCGATCTTAGCAGACAAATACGTGTGAATAATTTATTAATACTAATAATTTGATCTTACGACATCTACATATACTCCGCTAAATTATTCCGTTGCAGTGCACTTATTGTTCAACAAATTAGTGCCATTTTTGTAGCAAAGTCTCTTACTTTCTACTTTCTTGAAAGTTGTTGGGTACTGTGACGTAATAAGTAGTTCGATTACGAAATGACAAGGCGAACTTATTCACTGCCACTTGAATGATACTTAAAGCGACCGTTGTGGGGGTCAACATCTTAGAACATGCGGAGGTCATGATTATAGTGCTACCATTTTTGTAGTTAGTAATTATATCGAAGGTAACTAAGTGTAGGTTCATTAAATAGGTGTCATTAAATGATAATCCTTATCAATTTCTTTGTTTTCTTTAATCTATGTTTCTGTAGATGCCTATCTAATATGAATTAACACAAGCCCTCCTAACAAAAACGAGACTTCTTTCTTCTTCAGTCGTTTGTTTTTCAAATCTCTACCAATATAACACTGACCAATATCACTGCAACTTTACTTAACTGTACTTTCTGCTTTTGTAATCGGAATAATCGTTCATACTATACCCCCTTACTGAAGTTGATGAATAATAACCCTGTGATAGTACTAAAATATCAATTTAGTGTCAGGTGTGAGAAGGTATTTGTGAAACTATAAGTGATGAGTGCGTAGCAGACACATAATCTTGATCCAAAAAAGATTTAAGGCTAGTAGTGCTATTTAAGCCATTCTCATTATTTACATTGTCGCCGGAAAAGCCATGAAAGCCATGTCGCCGGATAACGTTTAGAATGGCGTAAGCACATTGAATTGATAAAAAGATACAGATCTTAAATACTCTCATGTAAATAGTTGTGCGTTTCTATTTATATCCCACTGAACAAAACAGACAGATTAGTAGACAAAAGACATTTTTCATCATATCATTTAATTCGGTGAATGGGATAACAATGAAATTTAACAATGGAACGTGAAGCAATATTCCGAGGTCCGTTATTGTGCTTTGTCTAATATAAATTATCTTATCTATATCAACTTGTATATACCTAATATGACTAGAATGGATAAGATAATGATTAAGTTGATCAGATAAAGTTAAAAAGTAAACATATTTTGATTAAAAATGGAAAAGCTTATTTTTTGTGATATCAACATGAGATTTTTAAGGTTAAAAAAGCATAAATTGTTAAACATTTGTAGTTTAATGCCTCACGGAAACAGGTAAAATACATATTGCCACGAGATAAACTGATTATACCCGTTGCAAACTTTAATTTACCTGAAGCATGCGCTACATTGCAGTTTCTCGAGAATTTTCTTTGTAGATATCATTAGAATGTACAAGGAAATAACTGTTCATAATACTTATCAGGTAACAATATTATATAAATATATTCTACAAAAACTAGCACAAAGTATAATTATCTCTAATACAAATCCCTGGTTCTCGGTGGTAGGTAAATAGTACAAAGCTGTATAGCAACAAAGAGATCGGGCTGCTATCTACCAGACAGTATAAATGTATGTCTAACTATGGTTTTAAATTATGGTACGCTAAAACTTTTATACGCCTCTGCCTTACCCCTCTTGGATATTGGCGTGATAATATATGTGCAATAGGATTACGGATATTTGAAATAATTAAAACCATTCTAAATCAAAATCTTTTGTTTTTCATGTGACAGTAGGTTTATATAACATTTGGTCGTTTCATACTAGTGCACTATATTGGCCAGTGGTTCAAAGATATTGTAGCCTTGAACAAGGCGTTAGTTTACTTTCTCATTTACTGAACTAGTTGTCAATACGAAATGTGGTAGGTAAGCTTTTTTGTATCTGGTTTGATACTAAAATGTTCTGATTTATTTGTACAAGATGACAAAATAGTAAACCATATTAACCGCTTCTTCAATTTTTTTTTATTTTACAGGGTAAAATTTTATTTTTGTGAAACGGAATTAAATCTATAATCACGAATAGCCTTCCTTCGATCCCATTATTCAAGCAAAAAAAAATTTTATTAAAATTATGTAAATAGAGAGTACGGAAAAAAAGCTTTGCATGTTTTCTTTTTTATTATTTTATATATTTATTATTATTTCATAAGATTCATATTATTCACATCATGTGAATGAATATTGAATAAGAGTGAATATTCAATAAGAGTGCTTATAAACTTAAATACTTATTCAAAAATTACAATCAGTTATTCTAAAACCTACAAAATATTTTTTATATATGTATTTAAAGTGATGTTATGATTACAATGAAATAAAAATCTTTAGTAACATAAATAAATAAAAAGCATTGTTATTGTTTTGCAAAAAAATATTCATTTGTAAATATTTGTTTGTAAGGAATAAACAAATATGAAAATATTTGATTATGTAACACTTTACATACTTTTTACAAATTACTTACATAAGTTATTTTGCAGTTTCAGCCCAAGAATTCGACTGTCCGGAAAAGAGTGGCTTCTACCCGGACCCTTATCAATGTGACCTCTACTACAAATGCAGCAAAGGTTAGTAAAAAAGGTCAATCCTAGAAAAGCGCCGGTGCATGCTAGTGACATCATTAAATGTAATTATTGCGTTACTGAAGATTCTCTTATTCCGGGTTTTACGTAATGTTACATATATTATGCAGATCATTATACTCTTTTTAATGGCTTTAGAAGAAGTTTCATAAAACAAAGAAAATATTTTGGTTTGCGTGAGACTTCATATACACACACATACACATGTGTACATGCATGAAATAGTTCTGTTAAGCTAGTTTCTATGACAGAATTAATGGTTGTTTTAGTTCAATAAACAACAATGCGTATGACAAGATAATAATTGTATTCACAATGGTTGAGAAAATGTTGCTCATGTATAAATCGTAAAAGTTAATTACTGTGAATTGTATACAAAAAAAATATTACATAAAAGTATCTCTTAATTGTTGGTAAACAATTATTAAAATGATAATTATTAAAAAAATCGGGTACAAACAATATTACGGATCGATGGTCTGAGGACTTTGCTAAATTAGGGATGTAGCTAAATCATATCGTACCCAAACCACCCATCATAAAATAATAATAAATTAATTTGTTCGAGACCAGTTAGCACACTACAACTGAAGATTTAAAAAACAAAATAGTTGTAATAACGAAAAAGGTAAAAAGAACGCGACCGGATATCGAAGGCGATATGTTAGCATGATTCCTTGTATGTTTTCTATATTTTTTAAGCATTCAATATTCAACGTTTGTTCTATAAATCAAACAGAAACTGAAATAAGCCGTGGACTACAAAACAAGCAATCATCACCTAAAATAAATTTAACTTCATTGTAGAAGCCTCCTGCTGTACATATCTCGATATTTTGTTTTCATATAGATTGTCTAGTTTTGGACTCTACGCTCTTCTTATTGTTTTTTGATTTTTATAATGGTAAGTGTAACTTTTTTACACATATACCTTTAGAAAAAATCGTACTTGTATTAACTAAATTGCGTATTAACTGTCAATACAGTAATGGCTGTGTTGTAGTGTCATTACTACACAATAATTTCGTGACTAACATTCATTACAATAGCAAGTAGAGTGTAAAAATTCCAAATATTTTCTCAATAAGTGGCAAAATGTTACGAAGGCGACGACAAGTGGGTAACTACTACACTACTTATAATTTCTTTCGTAAATTGTAGTACGCTTTTTTTGTGTGTGGAAACCCCCACGGGTCATCGCCTTACCGGGGCTAAATTGCTAAGGATGGTACTTGGGGTTAGTCTTCTTTTCATTTAAAGAGTGATTTCATCAAATTAACACCCATTTCGCAGAAAAACATTTTTTATTAAAGAACAACAACAACTTATTGCTGTTTATAGACGTAATGAAATCGGTTACATATTCTCTTATAAGTAAATTATTTATTATATGATTATAATCGCGATTTAAAAATGCCTAATTTAACCTTAAATGCAAACGTACCTACATTTTACAATGTATTTTTTGGTGCGATGTAATGATTTTTTTAGACAATATGTTAGGTATAAACTTTACACTGGTAACAGAATTAACCCACATTTAGTATGTATTTATACTAGTATTTTTGTTTAATGAAATACTTTTAACTTGATTTAAAGCGAGTTTGCTCGAGTCTATTCCTTCATATATTGCCGTAATTCTGTTCTCCTTTATTGTGAATCTTATTAAAGAAAGTAATAAGGAAATAATATACTTTTCACGACGCTTTAATGGACTTCCTTATGAATTTGTAAAGACTTCTGTTATTATGAGTGTTATAGTTTGCGACTGATACTTACCAAGGATTTCCTTTCTATGTATATACACTCGGATATACTTTGTGCTTATTTTATTTAAAATTGTATAACATGTGTCTGGAAAGCCGTTTAAATTGACACTTAACGGTGACACAAATTGAGTACTTTAATTTAATGTTAGGAATATTAGGAAGTGTAATTGTAGTAAAGGCGTGTAAAGTTAATAGCTTAGATAGCAAATTGCAGTACACTAAGGCGCCTGTTAAAAAGTTCTTCAAACTTTTCGAATTAGTTAAATTAGGTTGACGGTTTTACGACCTTTAACTGACACACATTTTTTTTTTTCATTAAAGTAAAAAGATGGTGAAATCAAAATACAATTTCTCTAAACAAAATATTCTAATTAACCGAAGCTAGAGGATGACATTTGAATATGTAATAGACATGCACGTTTGTTTTTGTATTTTATTACAAAAAGAGAATGTAAGGCACATGCTAAAGGAATACTAAATGTTTTCTATTATTCAACAATTCTTAGAGAATTTAAATTAAATCCTAGTGGAACAAAGAGAAAGTTTAAAATGATTTGTTACATTTTGTACATGCTCCCAACGGTTGAATTGCTTTTAACTTTTAGTATTCGTGAAGTTTATATACTTTTTTTTACGCTGCTAGTAATCAAGTGTATTATAACACAGCGCTCTTCTATTACCCTGACAAAGTAGATATATATATTCCTGTCACCTATGTTCAAACATATGAGAACGATACAACGGAATTGAGAGTGTCGTAACATGCTCGTTTGCGTGTTGAATATTTTGACCGTATTATGCAAATAAGTGCATCATGCGTTGATAGCCAAAAGTTCATTCACCTATGTAATACCATAATGAAACTCAAAACTGTTGCATAACGGTCAACATTTTTATTTTGGCAACATGTATTTAAAGTTTTAGTTTAATAATTAACTTTAAAAATATCAAGTGACTTTAATACGTCTAAATCATAATAAACTATAATATTTTATAATAAATTGTACTATACTTTGATTTTTAAATTTACCTCAATTATATGTAGAATATTTTCTTCTTTTTATTTGTATTAGACCTACCTAGACTAGTAAGTCCCTTTCGTACTAGTACCCTTTCAATTAAAAAGAATGAATCGATTCAAAAGCGTCTAAAATATACATTCAGTCCAATTGAAAACCTTTTTTTGAAAAGTATAATAGTGCATTGTGTGTTGACTATGTAGAATAAATATGTACATATATTGTATATATGTTACCGTGCCGTATTCAGATAGAAGTTAACTTTTTGCAGAATCAGAGTTCTAAGAATAGTTTAAGTGAAGAGTCTAGGTAATTTAAATTGATAATAATAAAAAAACAAATAGAAATGAAGCTAGAAAACAAAATAATGTTTTTTTCTTCAACTTTGCTTGATAGTGGCATTTGCCGCCATCAAGCAAAGTAATTAAATAATTATTCAAATGATCACAAAAAAAAACAGCAAATGAAATGATGTATATTATATATAAGATATTGTGTATCACAGGTGTGGCAGAGACGAGACTGTGTCCCGACGGTCTTGTGTTTTCTGATGAGAACCCCAACAAAGAGCTGTGTGACATACCTTCTAATGTAGAATGTGGTGACAGAAAAGAACTCCGTAAGTATTTGAAACACCTTTCATTAAAATTTTTAAATATAAATTGTACGCATGTAATTCAGTAAGTAGAATTTATTTCTATGCCGTGTGGTTCTCATTGGAGTAGAATAAGGCCCACGGGTCGTATATGTCGTCTAAGCAATTAGACTGTTATCTATCAGACAGTATATCTACTTAAGTCCACATATAGTGCAAGGTTGACGGTAATAGGCTTAAGGCTTAATAATGTTAGTATGACCAAATTCTAATTGTGGGTGTTTTACAGGCTCTGCTCTCCCCTTTGGAGATATAGGCGTGAGCATATGTTTGTATGTATGTATGTAACTTATTTTTACCAGTGCATAAAGTAATTTATATAGTTTCCTTTAGTTTTAATGCTCAACATATTAAAATCTATTATATTCAGTTTCATTACGTATTTCTAATAGAGAGTTAGAATGAAGAATTGAGACCTGTTGGTCTAGTGGTTAGAGACACTGTTTCCTATACCAAAAGTCGTGGGTTCGATTCCCAGGACAAACATGTGTTGTGATCCACAAATAGTATTCCCGACTCTTCGTGTTATTTTTGTCCGTCATGTACTACACAGGAATAATTAATTATTAGTGCGGAAGTTGCCTTCAAAAAACAGGAAGCCCATTTCTAACATAATCATTTAACTTAGCTGTTGTACTGTTGTAACATGTTAACGAGAATATTACTAATGTGCAACCAAATAAGAATGTAACTTTATAACTTTATATGATCAGGAGAAACTGGATTCAATTATCCGAATATATTTATCAGAAATAGCTTCGTTGCATATTGTTTTATTATTTGACATTACATTTATTATTCGCTATTTATCTTGTCTTCTTTTAAAAATGATATCATTTTTATTTTTATTTTACAGAGGAGCCCAAACCTTCAAAAGGTTGCCCAAGAATGAACGGCTACTTCAAGCACCCAGATCCTCAGGTAATGATGAGAAACAATAGCTAATGCTACGGCAATGGTACCACCCTTTTATCGCATTAATTGAAAAATATTTGATAAAATTTGGTTCATTTTAATGGCAACTTTCATTTTGTAATTTGTACAGTACAGTAACATATACAGTATAGTACAATAGCATAGACAGCTAAGTATGTGCAATATGCTATTATAATAAAAAAACTTAAGTGTGGTGCGGGACAGTACCCTGGTACTGTTGTCTCTTGCACTGCCGAGATTTTCCTAGTAACATTAGTAATATGAACAAAGGTAAACGGGTTTTTTATTTTTTTTAATTAAATCGTATTCGCTTTCTATACTGAATAAGTAAGTAGCTATAGAAAAAGGGTTGCATTGTTAAAGGGATAGATTTTACGTAAAAAGCTGATTACAATTATAAAAATGCTAGACCGTGTACTCAGTTCAAAGCACTTAAAAGTGAATAAATCATTGACTAAATGTAACTAACTAACCTTTACCTCGTGCCTTAGTTATTTTATCGTTTTATTGGGTACAGTTTTCGGGTTAAAACCTGTCTTCGGTACCGGTGTATAAAAAATCATGGTGATCGGAACAAAGAAATGTCTTTAATTGCTAAGATAAGATACAGATAAGGATATTAGCAAGGAAGGATATTAAGGATTTAAACGCTGGTTTTAGTTGCTGTACGTTGTTGGTAACTCGCAACTGGAAAAGAGTAGTTGGTGCGTCAACAACCTCTCACTTTTCAGAATGTTTAAATTATTTCGTGTAATGTATCGTATAAAAGGGCTTCTTACTATTGAAATTATTGCAGAAAATAATTCGAAAGGCACATTGAAGGTGGTTATCAATTTATTTGAAATTCAGTTATGATGTTTAGTATTAAATACTAGCCTTTCCCCGTAGTCAACTTCGTTTACGCACACTACTGCGCTCCTAAGGGTCACATTATGATGTCTTATAGATTTCCTCAATTAACGGTCTATCTAATGTAAAAATAACTTTTCAATTCGTATTATTACTTCCCTAGTTTAGTACGTTCAACAAATAAACAAAGTCTGCCTCTCTATATTACATATTAGTCTAGATATCAAATTTGTATAATGATATTAAAATTGAAAAAAAACAACAAAGAAGAATGCAGTCCAATAATGACGTGAGATGTTTGTGAATTGGACCTGTATGTCGTAAGTGTCTAATAAGATGTGTAAAGAAAGTTTAAATTATGTAGATTTCACTGCATGTTACATAGAATCATTACACTCATCATACGGAGTTGGCAGAGGTGCATTAAACACCCAATTTTTGCCAATGAGAATTTGGTCACACTAATATGACTATATACATACTGTCTATAGAAACAGTCTGATCCCTCAGTCGCCTTTTACGATACCGCCATGAAGAGATCGAGGGGCCTTTTTCTACTCCACAGAAGTGTTGCAATAAATTACTTCCAATGTTACAGGCGTGTGATAAATTCTACTACTGTTCCGACGGTATCCCCAACGAGCATCCCTGCCCCCCTGGCCTCATCTTCGACGAAGAGTCCTCCAACTGTGACTGGAAAGATTCTGTCAACAGACCATCTTGTGACCATCTCACTAAAGGTTAGAACAATGACGTTATTAAATCTCTTTTAGAAATTTATTTTATAGAGCGCATACTAATCCTGCTTCATGTTACAAGTCATTTATTTAACAGCCTTTTTTTCCTAGCAACTTTTCTTACGAACAATCATATGATATCTTATAACTTTACGTATACTTTCTATTCATTTGGGTTGAGAAAGGAATCAATTTCAATAGTGGGTAGAATACGGAAACACTCTTTATGGTCTTTCACTT
This sequence comes from Tyria jacobaeae, assembly GCA_947561695.1. Taxonomy (NCBI): domain Eukaryota; kingdom Metazoa; phylum Arthropoda; class Insecta; order Lepidoptera; family Erebidae; genus Tyria; species Tyria jacobaeae. The sequence goes on along the minus strand of OX387208.1, from coordinate 6,261,791 downwards.
AAAACTTTCAATAGAAACCTACTCTAGCTCCTATTTTGATTCTTTCGTGTGCCTTACAAAAAAAACTCTACAATGAATTTTAAGTATGACTTAGGATTTTTTTTAATCCTTAGAAATGATTAAAACAATACAATAAATTATGAATCTTGCTCTTTCTCTCGATATAGACATGATATTTCTTTTAAATATTTACTTATGCCAATTTAAAAAATACGTACACGTTATACTGTACTTAAAATTATTATGCTAATCATAATCACATAAAGTTATGTTGAAAATGTCAGGAACGTTAAATAAGAACCTTTAAAGAAGAAACTTTTTAATATTTTATCCTTAATCCAATTACTACTAGTGACTTATTAAAATTCTATAATTTTCTAATTTTTTGTGGACTTATGGCACTTTAAACAATTTCAGACGTACTTGATGATGGTTTCTCCTGCCCCGATGGTGAAGTGACCGGACCCAATGGCCGCGCACTCCCGCACCCAACCTTCCCTCATCCCGAGAACTGCCAGAAATTCTATATCTGCCGCAACGGAGTGCAGCCACAGAAGGGATCTTGCCCTCTTGGAAAAGTTTACAATGAGGACACATTTATGTGCGACGAGCCCTCTAAAGTGCCCGGATGGTAAGAACTTAGAACAAAAAGTACTATAACTTTTCCATGGTATCACACTTTCTCATTAATGCCTTTGAAGTTAAATACTGGTAGTTTCATAATTTTTGCTTAATTCATTCTTTACCTTATATTTATGGAACCAGATCCAGTTATATTCAGTGAATAGTGTGAGTGTGAGTTTAGAAGTAAATGTAGTGTTTTCTAAATACATTACTTTGTTCCTTATCTGATTGTATTTAAGGTGACTTAGCTAGGTTAAGTATCTTACAAAGGCGGCTTATAAAGATACACACATGTTTTAAATGGTTTTGTTATATGTTATTGTTGGTACATATTATTATTGTTACACCTTTCATTTTTGTTTCAGTGAAAACTTCTATGAAGGCCAGACGTTTGAAAAGAGCAAGGTACCCAAGAAAGCGTAATGTGTCATACTTAATAAGAATTTAGTTTTACATTAAACATATTATTTTATGAAGAATTTGTTTTATTAAATATTCTTTTACTCAAATGAGTTTGTACAAGAACTAAGCAGCAATGGTCTTTTACAAGGATGTTATGTTCTTACAGGCAGCGAAATAGTAAAGTTCTCATATACTAATTATAAAACCGAACTAGCAATGTGGGTCACACATTACTAGTATTCTTGTTAACCTCTCCAGCTAAGCTAATTCCCATTTTCTCATCCGCCATCCCTCACCACCCTCTAAGGCTCTCAGCGCACTTGCGACACTTGAGTTGCAGGAGTATTTGGACAGCGGTTGACATTTACTATCAGGTGACCCGTCTGTTCGTTTGTCCCCCCATATTAAAAATAAAAAATAAAAATATTAGATATACAACTTACACACTTTACTATATCAAACGTGGTCTAATACTACCCACCAGACCGTTGATTATGAAATGTTCATATACACGCTATTATTCAGTGCAAAAACTTTCATTACGACATACAAGACCTTTAGTTACTATGTAGTTCGGTTGGTCTTCGCTGTATGGCGCTGTAATATGTTTTGTCTACGTGGACATGAAACATCAGCTATATTGTTAATTTATTTAAGTAACATTTTTATGATCAGTAAGGATTATGACATGTTGCTACGATTGCATTTATAAATAAAAGGCTTAGAAAACAGGTTAGCAGGTACAACCGGATTGCATGCCAATTAAAGATAATAATAGTATTAGATTGCGCAAGCAGAGTCAATAGTGCATGTTATGTCGTAGCAAGACTTGATAGACTATTGTAAATGCATTTGCAATGTTAAACCTGTCAAAACATTACAAATTGATATATAAAAAAAACAAGTCAAATTTTAGCTTCTCCATGAGTTTATGGGCACGAGAGGTATATTATTACATCTATATTATTAAGAAGTAAAATTGTTTGTGTGGGTAAGAAACATCTACATGTGTATATACATAGAAAAGTCCTCCTTCTTGCAAAGTCCTTTAAAAGCACAACTACTACATATGAAATTTAAGTTCTTTATTTCATATCAAATTGCTCTACAATTACTAAAAATTGTTATGGTTAAAAACTATTTGAAATTATAGACTACACATCGACACAACAGCTTTGTCAAAAGTGAAATTAATATGAAAAACCTGAATAAATGTATGTCTTCGGTGATCTATAACCGTCTGTTCCAAATGATTGAGCATTATGAGAAAAAATTAAGTAAAACAAACAATTTCTATCTCTATATTTATTACTAGCTTTTAGCTTCGCTCGCATTGAATTCCTTAAATAATGCCAAAATAGTTTTTTTTGCCCTCCTTAAAATATTTATTTTAGTAAAAAGTATACTATGATGTGCCTAATATAATACCTTTGAGAATAAGTGTACAAAGGTTTATGATAATAGGTTGATTATTTTCGGCGTGAAAGCGTAACAAACAAACTTACGCTCACATTTATAATATTATCAAGTCATTAGTTCTGTTGACCTAAAATTTTATGAATAAATCAGTATCGTCCTCTGTGTGTATTGATATAAAGAACGCTAAGCTACCATTGGCTTATAAAATTTTGTATCATAGTACTGCGACAGACACAAAATATTTAGTATAAGTTTTTATATAAATCAATAGATGGCGCGGCGCTACTAAGCCAATTTGCTAAATATACACTTTAATATTAACTGAAATCTATCAATTGGGGAATTTCGGAAGACACTTGCTTATCTTCAGAAAATCGGAACTAGTAAAGGACTTTTACTTACATAATTTCATGATTATTCTGTTAACAGGTTTTTTTTTCTATTTATTATCCAGATAACTACAATCCATGGGTCCATCAAAAGTAAAGTGAATAGGTTTCTCTTGAATCGGCGTGTACGTGTAAATGGCAACGTCACTTCCAATCAGGTGAGCTGGAAGACAAACACCTCCTAATAACCAATAAAAAAACAGGTACACACAGCAGAATTGTAATATACGAATACGAGTATGTAGAGAATAAGTCCGTGAAACTTGAATGACGTTTTGCCAACTCATTGCCTTATGTATGATCAACTATTCAATGTGTATATGTATATTTTCTTTTTTTTATGCGATAGGGGGCAAACAAGCAGACTGACCACCTCTGCCCATGGACACATGCAACTCAAGACTCACAAGTGCATTGCCTTCCTTTTAGGTAGGATGACGCTCTTTTCTTGAAGGTTAGAAGGTCGTATCGATCCGGAAATACGGCAGGCGAAAATTTGTTCCATAGGCTGGTTGTACGAGGCAAAACAATATATGTATATTATATTATATATCTATATACTCATAATATTAATGTCTCATAATATTAACGGCTAAATGACTGAACTGATTTTGATGAAATTTAGTAGTGTGAATTATTAGCTGACCCTGCACACATTGTTCTGCCATAAAACATCTGTATAGGGTCACCCTTATCATTTAGGGGTATGAAAAATTGATGGTGGTCCATTCTCAGACCTACCCGATATGTACACAAAATTTCATAAAAATCTGTCTAGCCGTTTCGGAGGAGTTTGGTAACAAACACCGCGACACGAGAATTTTATATATTAGATTTAGTTTACTTCCACTCCTGAGCAATGACATAGGCGAAGGCGAAGCCGCTGTCTGAAGCTAGTATAATATAGATACTGACCTGAAATACCCAGGAGCCCATCACGACCAGGGCTTTCAAAAATTTTAAGAAAGTTTTTTAGTGACATACTAAAGTATGCAATATAACCTTGACCATAGTTGCCGTGCCTTTTTACATTCAGATTATAAATTTTTGCGAAGGTCATGATTTAGGAAATTAAACTGCATAATTTTTTAACTATCGACCACGGCCTCACTGAAAACCAGTTGTGAAGCAATGCTTACGTTGCATTTCCCCAAAATTAGTAAGGTTTCCGTAGGCCTAACTCCCCGCTTTCCCCTCCACTCATCCCACTCTCCTCTTTCCCATCTCTTCATCCCCCTTGAGTTGCAGGTATCCATGGACGAAGGTGATCACTTACTGTCATGTGACCCAGTTTTTCGTCTGTCCTCATATATATGTATGTATACTACTCATATATATGGGGTAGATCGTCCCATCCCTTCGCCTTATACGACACCCATGGTAAGAGATGGGGTGGCCCTATTGTACACACACTTGTTTTTATTACCTATTAGTGATTTTTGACATTAGTCTAAATGTTCTGAAGTTTTGAATAAAAAAACTTTAATCAGCCACTTCCTGGTTTCTGTGATTTTCATTTGACTTTCACATGGTAAAAGTCACTGCTCTCAGTACTAGAAACAAGTAGCCTGTAAGGCTTACTTTAAGCAATAAAAAGCCTTTTCTGTTTTTAAATTTTAGTATAAGCTATTAGCTAGTGTACTTTGAATCTTTGAGAGCCATGCTGAGGCACGTATGGGCCTTCTCGTCCGGAGTAATACCAACGCCTCACTGAAAACCGGTTGTAAATCATCACTTGCTCTAAGACTCCCTCCTTTCTTCTCCCCTTTGCCCCCCAATATTATTTAATTTTTTTATGTTCCACTTATTTTCGTGGTACCTTGTGTACCAATTTCGATTGTAGTTGTGCTCTTCTTTTATATATTAGTACATATAGTTACTTTGAGTATTCAAAATTGCATATTTTTTATTTAAATATGCTTATAAAGAATTCTCTTTACGTATTCAAATGTATATATTTCTTTCTAGTCAATTTTGTATATAAATTTCCAATTAAGATGACCTTACTTTTTATATAACATTTAAACGGAACAATTAACAATACAATTATTTTTACGATATTCTTATTGAATGTCAGTCAATGTCAATCATGTTATACGGTACTGACATTTCAAGTAATGTCGAGTTCACACGTTTAGGCCTCCCTACACGATACGTATACTCGAAAAGGTAAGTAGAGGACTCTCAAACACCCACTTTTTGCAGCTACTTACGTAATCGGACGCTAGCCTTTTACAAAACCTACGGGACATTATATGCACATATTAGCAGTAAATTTCAAACTATGACCTTAAAAATTATTGACCCAGATTTTCTTATATTTAATTACTAAACGTTCTATACTACTAATTTAAATATTACAAAGGACCTTACTAATTATATTATGTAGGTTTCAAATCTGTCCATTTATTTTCCACCAGTCGCTATGCATGGGATGCATACATTTGTGAATGGGTTGTTTTGCGAATAGGATATTATGCGACAGCGACGTTTTGCAAATGGGTAATTCTGGAATGGGATGTTTTTTATGATAATAAATAATAATTGTAATAACTCTACATTTCTCATACACGGCCCTTTGATCCCAAACAAAGCAGAGTTTGTATTATGGTAACCTGACTGATAAACGTATATTTTTGATGAATAACAAACATCAATACATTTTTTTATGTACAAATACAAATGTATGTATAAAAACTAAGTACTGGACATACGATAATTTTATGTTCTGTTCATATTAATTCAGGTCAATACTAAAGAAATCAATCAATCACATGACTTCAAAACTAATTGATATATTGTCGTATTCCTATTACTTTAGTGTAGCTATGACCTTACGTATACTATTTGCTATATAAATACGACTTGCTATTTTTTAAATCTTATCCATTGAGCAATCCGTGTTGCATAACTTAGCTATTTATCTGATGCCGTTGTTGTAGATAGAGAAAGTGTGTGGTGTGATGTTTTGTCATTTAAAGCTCTTGGATTAGTGAAGTGATCTTCATTGCTTTAAGAATACATTCGTATTATTTGACTACTCTATTCTGATTGTCAACTGACTGCAAAATTTTACTATAATTTTCAATTAGTTTTATTACGTATGCAATCGGTCTATATTTTTAACTACAAATAATAATAAAATTGTAGAAGTTAAATATTTTAAACATAATACATTAATAAACTGAATCCTTAAATATCAAAAACTCGAAAGGAATATAAGATGATTAATGTAATTTTTATTTGTAAACCGAAATTTACTAAGAAAGTAAAATTGACATAGATGAAAGCATTAATTTTGATTTAAGCAAACACTAAAAATCTTGACCGTCAAAGTTTTAACCTTGCTCATAAACAAAGGATTCATCAGACCGATGAACTATTTTTTTTTTATTGTGCAACGTAATTAATTAACCACATTTCTACCAATAGTCAACACTAACTTATCTTTGCCCGTTAATATGTAGAATAACAATGCAATAGTGTCAACCTTATCCATATCTATGATATATTCCTTCAAAGACCACTAAAACTTATACTTATTTATTATTATTAGTCCATGCCTGCAATTTCACCTGCGTTTATGTTCACTGCTATACTCCTACCGGCCGCAGCATGATGTTTTATAATCCATTCCTTAATAAAAATAATAAAATAAATTAAATACTTAATATACCTAATACAAAAAAAAAAAAAATATCCAAATGACACTTATTAGTTCTATTATAAAACTAAAATATTCTTCCACTTTATTAATATGTAGATTGATAGTAATATTATAATTGTATTGGGTCTTATTTACATATATATATTGTAGTCTACCTCACTAATATTGTAAATAAATGAGGAAAGGGGATACGCGCTCTGTATTGGTAATTAAAATTCAAAATAACTGTATTATGAAACGGTTAGTTCAATTTTTATCAGAAATCTCAGAAACCTCTTCAAACAGTGTTCGAACTAAACAATCTTTATGATCTGAAACGTTAATGGTCAATGAATTCGTGTTTCTTTACCTTAAACAATTGCTGACGACAGCGATTTTGTAACGTGATAGCAGCGAGGTCCTATTATTCATTGTATTTACTTTGTATCATGCAATAGTAATTGAAAGATAACATTCAGTGAAGTATTGTTAAAATTTTATACTTATCGCTTTATCGTATTGGTCTCTTCCCAAGCGTGCGAAGGTCAGGTTTAATGCGGAATATTACTTAAGCCATGTTGTTATACAAGATACACAGCTTGATGTTATAAAGCCTTGTTATATACAAATGCAAGTGGGCTCTTGTGTATTCACACAATCTCAGTGTAGATTTTAAGTATAAAAATCAAGTTATTTTTTTGTGTGATTCCAAACCAAGACGATGTCATTACGTGCAGTATGTTAGTTACAGTACAGTACAATAATTAGCTTTTTGGTCTATTAGATAGTGATCCTGAATTCTGAGCCAAAAGAAGTGGGTGGGTTCAAAAAAAGTAATGAAAATTATTATTATTATTATATATTAATAGTTGTTCCGTCTCTGGCTGTTCTTTGTGACAGTGGTTAGTATATTTGCGAAATCGCCCGCTACACAAAAATGCTTTTCTTAAAGGTATAAAATAAAATGAATTGAAATTTTATAAATAGAAGTTTATGTATTTTTTTTTATTATTATACTATAGGGGGACAGACGAACAGACGGGTCACCTGATGGTAAGTGACACCGCCGTCCATGGACACTTGCAACTCAAGAGTTGCAAGTGCGCTGCCCGCCTTTGAGGGTGATGAGGGATGGGGAGCGGAAAGAAGAGAGGAGGGATGAGGAGATGGAAAAAAGGAGAAAGGAGATATGGGAGAGAAAAGGGGGGAGGAGGAATTGGGCCTCCGGAAACCTCACTCAATTCGGGGAAATGCAACGCAAGCGTTACTTCACAACCGGTTTCTGTGAGGCCGTGGTATCGCACCGGTCGAGCCGGCCCATTCGTGCCTAAGCATGGCTCTACCACTGTTATGTATTTTTTTATGTCCATATAAACTTTGCCGAGGGCAAGACGAAGAGATCACTTGTAGTATGTATGTATGTATATGTTGTATACATGTGGAATGATAATTTAAAACGTTATATAATTAAATTATATAAACAATAAAATAGTAACTAAAACTAAAAAAATCTTGAATCGCGTATCGATGCAACCAATTCAACATGTTATGAATCAAACACCTTTCAAAAACTGAAATACAACAAGACAAATTGCCTTAACAGATCAAGATTTTAATAAAAGAACCTTAACACTGCTTAGGAAGACTGTGATAAACCAAAAACTACCGGTGTTCAATCACAAGTGGGTCTTTTTTTTTCGTGTGGTAACCCCTCGGGCCGTCATTCCACCCGGGTTTTCGGTGGAACGGTGTTTCGGAATCGAACCGACTAAAACCACACGGTGTGCCATACTGCGCTTAAAATAGGAGGAATCCGGAAACAGCTTTATTAAGACATCCGGACCCCTCCTAGCGTCTGCCCGCACTATGCGGGCACCACCTACGGGTAACCTATCAATAAGGACCACACGCGGACGGTAAGCGCGTCTCCGCTGCCCGGTTCGCCGGCGGTGAATTGCCGCGGTCGCAGCCTTCTGTGAAATGACCTCCTCTCAGAAGGTTGCGACCGCGGTAAAATTCCTGTCACTGCCGACCATGGAGCGTATGATGGCCGGCAGTGACAGATCCTCTCCAATGCTGGGCCGAGTCCTCACTACAGTCGCAGTGGTGACAGACGGGACTCAATTCTTTCCTAGCAACCGAGTGCAGGTACTTTCCGAAGCAACCGTGCCCGTAAAGAACCTGCGTTAGTCGGAAAGAAAGGGTCCCATGCTGCCGCCCTGCCCACTCGATGATGACCGGCTGGAGCGCCTCCACGGTTGCTAAGCCAGCACGTGGAGCCTCCAGCCGGGGCGACCAACAAGCCATAGTGACTCGGCGAGCGGCCTCACGCCTCGCGTACCTCTTCGGGCGTGGGTCGATTGCCACTACCCGCCCGGAAATCAGTCGTCCGCCGATAAACTTCGGCGAGCACTTCCGCATCCAAGTCCCACGGGGGAGTTCCGGCCAACGCGCACGCCGCCTCCATCGACATGGTGCGGTAACCGCGTACCGCGTAAGGGTCAGGCCCAGATATTTAATATGGGCCCGAACCGGTACGAGGACCGAGTTGACTATGATGGCAGCGCCAGCGTATGGACCACGACGGGGACCATGAAATAAAAGGGCCTCCGTCTTGTCGCACTGCCTCCTGAAAGTTCGATTCCCGGGCTCTGACCAGAGTGTCATCGGCGTAACAGATTACGCCCAGCCCGGGGGGGAAGTCACCACGAAGAGCCCAGTCGTACCACATGTTCCACAGGAGTGGTCCCAGGACAGACCCCTGTGGAACACCGCACGACATGGGCTGATGACATAGGATTCCATCTCGGTCCTCGTACAAGACTGTACGCTCCCCTAAATAGTCTGCCACTAGTCGCAAAAGGTACTGTGGCACTCCGTGATAGCATCCCTAATGCAACTGAATGGCAGACTATTGAATGCGTTGGCGATGTCCAACGACACCGCCAACAGCACGCCGCCACAGCTCACAGCCTCTTCGGTCACGGCTCTCAGACGCATTACAGCTCCCATCGCCGACGACCCGCTCGGAATCCGAATTGGGCGTCCGACAAATCGGGGCCAACCTCATCCAGGTGCCAGACGATGCGGGCAGAGAGTACCCTCTCAAACAGTTTACCCGCCTCGTCCAGCAGCACAATGGGTCTGTAGGCCGCGACCGAGTCGGTAGGCCGTCCCGGCTTCCTTAAAAGCACCAGCTTCTCGCTTTCCTCGCAATCAGGGAAGCGCCCGGACACTAAGCTAGCGTCGAACACCTCCCTGAGGCGGTCTGCCATGTGATTAAGAGCCAGGGCCAACACTCGGGCAGGAATCGCGTCTGGCCCGGGGGCGGTGTTCTTGGAGCGGATCCGTAGAACAGCCGCCCCTATCTCCGCCTCCGTGACGGGTAGAGAATCCTCCACCCCGAACTACCCGTCATCTCCAGCCAAAGGGGCCATCGATGGGGGTGAGTGCTCCACTCGTCGCGGAAAAAGACCGTCAACCACTTCCTGCAGGAAGCTGGGCTGGAGAGTTTCCGTAAGGGGGGATCACAAGTGGGTCTATTGCAACCCTTCAGACCTTTACCGCCTCTTTTGAGTTGGCCAGAGCGTGCACTAAAAACACCACTCAGTATTGATAAGCAGATATCGGTCACCATGTACTTATATACTTTAGAAGTATTTATAGAGCAATTCTTATAGCCCAGACAACGTGTATGCAAACATGTTATGATTATTGCTTAAGTCGTGAACGTAACAAACAAACTCACATTTTCTTTAATAATTTTTATAGTTTGGATGCCGATTTATATCTCTCTCTATATCTATACGTAAGTAGGTGTAACAAGCAACATAGTGATATATGCCTCATATTTTTTTAACATTTAGAATGTTGTGGCAGTCATCACCGATAACACACATATGAACATTATCGAATACATTTATTATCTTACAGTGTTTCTCACTAAATTAGATTTTTAAGGAACCTATAGTTTTTAATGAGTTCTGTTGTAGTTTATATAGTATAAAGTTATTAGTATTTATGAGAGAATCAGAAGAGATTATGAAACAATCCGGTTATCATGTCTTACAAAACCCGCCTTAAATTTGAAACTTCTGGTTCTACATCTTGTTTATAGAATTTAAATGTTCGGTATCAGAACAAGACTTTTACTTAGGTTAAGACACATTTGGCTCGATGAATGGTACATTACCAATTACAGTACTTGTATATTTCGCAAGAACTAATGTTGTACTCAAACTTGAGAACAAGTTTGAGTCCCATGATACTTGTTGAAAGATTAAGATTCTAGAAAAAACTGAGGAGTAAATTAAGGAAACATCGAGACCAGTATTTGCATGCAATGAGATGATAACATTTTTATACTGAAGGAAAGAAAGAAGATCACATCCCGCAACTTGCTTGTGAAAGGTAAAGAAGTATTTTGAATGGACATCAAATAATAAGATAGGTTCAAAAATTTATACGCCAACTGTGGATGATTTTCATTTTTCTCTTTTTGTTAAAAATAGTATATTCCTGCAATGGTCCCACTATCACAAAGCCTAATTTTAATGATAGGTTTCAGGGATTGGTTTCAGATGGATTCCAGGAAAGTCGAGGGAAACCTTCAAATTTTAGAGGCACTCACAATGCTTTTTGACGTGACAACGTCTTATAATTCGATGGAGCCGGCTGCACGCACGAAAAAACATGACTCATGCGACTCTGAGGCGTTCCATTTAAGGCTTGAAGTGCAAGCGAGAGCACGGAATGAGCGACAAAGAGGCACGGCAGCGGCGGCAGCGTTACGTTGTCACGTTCAACTATCGTCAGTAAACCGACTTTACAGACAACCGTTTTTTTTTTTTTTTTCATATTTTTTCCAAAGCTCTCATGTTGCTGAGCTGATGGTGGAGGGTACACTCATTATCGGTTGAGTTATAATTCTTATATGAATGTATAATTATTTTGATAATGTTACGTTACGTTCCAAATAATTATAGATTGTTAAGCTTTATCATCATTGAATGCTGGTACTTACTTTTAAAAAATCCAACTATTATAATGTACGGTGTAAGTACATCTTGCTTATGCCTCTCCTTTATGTTATGAGTAAAAAGATGGATCCTTATGAGCAAAATTGACAAATATTACCTTTGAACTTTGAAGAAACAAACGGAGTAGGTTTTTCAGCAGAAGCCTCAAAACTGAATTGGTAGTGTGTTACAGCGGTCTCAGTCCTGAAAGCCCCATGGGTCAGGACCGGGAAATACGGGTTTGTAAGATTTTCACGTTCAATTTTAGTATTTTTATTTGATTATTCTGTTACCTATTGGATTGGATTAGGAGATAATTCGTTGGCCCATGACGCTAGGCACAGGCGATCGAGACCAAGGGGGAAGCGTTGGCCGTTAGTTTGGACGTAGCGAAGGCCTTTGATGGGATCTGGCACAAAGCGCTCCTTGCGAAGCTTCGTTCCTATGGGCTTCCCGAGAAACTGTGCAATTAGCTCACCAGTTTTCTTACAGACAGAAGCATCAAGGTCGCTGGTCAAGGTCAGTCATTTCTGGTGTTCCACAAGGCTGTGTGCTATCACCCACGCTGTTTTTTCGGCATATCAATGACATGCTGCAAATTAGCAGCATCGAGAGCTGATCCAAACTTGTGTCTGAAATTGAAACTTCTTTATTAAAATCCGAAACTTTTAATAAAGAAGTTTCAATTTCGGACAAAAGTTTGGATTCAGATTGGGGTCGACTTAACCTAGTCCAGTTTAACCCCACGAAGACACAACATCCTCTATGCTTGTGCCATGGGAAGTGTTCAGAGGAATTATTCGGACTTATACCGGCTGCAGGTTTCCACCATCGTCCTACGCGACAAAATATTCATCCCCATCACCTGGACGATTGGCCTCGCACAACCAGCCTATGGAACAACTTATCGCCTGCCCTATTTCCGGACCGATACGACCTTCAAACCTTCAAGAAAAGAGCGTACTTCTACCTAAAAGTTCGGCAACGCCCTTGTGACTCTTGAGTTGTGGGTGTCCATGGGCGGAGGTCGTCACTTACCATCAGCTGACCCGTCTGCTCGTTTGCATCGCATAAAAAAAGCCAGAAACAATGAAATAAAGTTCAAAAGGAACTTAATCTATAATATTATGTTTTCACTTCTAGGGCTTATTTCTCAGTTTATAATATTGTCACACAAAGCACGCATGTGGTATATGGCCGTTTTCGTAAGAGACAATTTGAGCGCTATACTGACAGCAGCTCGTATTCATAGTGTTGACGTACCAGTACCACACTTTATTGTTTAGCTTAATAAATTTGACTGATAATGAGTTGATATTGACTTAATATACAAGTCGCAGAAATATTATGAATAATTCGATAAAATGTGGAATATTAATAGGTAATTGAAATAAAATGGTTCATATACATACGGCATTATATAATTCTTACAAAATAGGAGTGCCAAAACCAAATACCTACATAAAATGATAAATAAACTGATAATTTGATGTAATTTTACACATTTCATAAATATAAATTAATTAAATTTCACAACATCTTGGTGTTGTTTGACAGCTTTGTGCAGATATATAAAAAATATAATTTCAAATATTAGATAGTATTCGAACGGAAACTCTATGAGGTTTTAATAAATATTGTAACTTTTCTTCCTTTACAACATTAAAATGTTATTTTATTAACGTTCTAATCTTAAATAGTAAGATATTATACAGTAAGTAAGTGTAGACTATAATATCTTACTGCTTAAACAGTAAGATATTATAGTCTACACTATAAATAGTGGTCGGTCGAGGCACAGCGACGGGCGCTGGGTTGTCTGCACGCGCGGCGCTAGTGCTACCGAGCCGAGTTCGACGCACACACGTCGCGACGTATACACGATAATACAAGCAAACATGACATATAGTGCACAGTTCGTGATTATATTCGCCTGCATAGCTTACGGTAACATTTTTGAATTATTTCTTTATTTTTTTATTAAATTGAGTAACAATATTTTGGTTAGAGGGTACCTGTTGTATATTGGCGGTTATTTATAAAGCTCTTATATAACAAGGGCACAACTAAATTATATGTAAAATGTGTTCTTACATCTTAAATCTATCATGTTATAAAAACAATAAAATCACTCAAATAAAAAAATATAGAAATTTAAACCTATTATATATAAATATTTTTCGTACATTGTATATTTCCGTAGGAGTAGACATTTGTACATGGTACAAAATTTATTCATAATATAAATTATGTATAAAAATTTATACATTTGGTTGCTTAGTATCTAATCATTAGTTTTTTTATGTACGTGTTGTCTGAATTTAGTAAACTAGTCGAACTAGTTTTCGTCGTCATAACGAAATGTTAATATTTACATACTAATATAATGTGCATGAAACCACATATAAAACCACTGGCACTTTTTAAATTTCAATAACTTTTTTCCTTTTTTAATACTATGACTAGTAATCGTGTGTTATATTTTTTTTATAAACAATCTTGTTGAGCTGCTTGTATAAGAAGTAGGTTGTAGGTTGATATCATCGTACATCGGTAGTACAACGAGTGGGGCTCAAGCCCACAACCACTTGATAGCACGTCCATAGCCAACTAGGCTATCGCCGCCTGTTGTGGACGTGATTTATGTACATATTTGAGTGTTATTGAAACTTAGACTTTTTGTCTAATGTAATTAATATTTAACCCATGCATACACTGAAGCCTCGTACTCAAAGAGGTAGATATATATTTATATATTCGGGGGAAACCCTCTTGCGGTTTCCAGGTCGACTTTAAGAATTAGGTGGGAAAACTGGAAGTTCATTGGAAAAGAAAATTAGCAAGGGAAGGCCACTCCCATCCTTTCTTACCTTTCTTGCTATTGTAAGAAAAAGATATTGTTTATATGGGTGGATTGAGAAGTGTAAGCAATAGATAACGTTGATCAGAGTGACATAACTAATAACTCGAACAGGCTAATTACTACTTTATACGATTGTTTTAACGTCTATTACCTGATCACATTAATTTATATACTTGCCTATTTTTATTATATCACAATAATGTGTACCTTCTAATTGAATTGTTACAGTTTATGTATATGTAGAATATAGTTTATAATTTCAATATATCATTTAATTTTTTTATCAAGAAAACGATGTTATTAATGAGGTACTGTGATTTTGTTTAGCTAACGGACAGATCTTTGTTTAGAAAATACTAAGCAATAGCAAGTTTCCACTTCTAGATTTCAAAAGAATTTAGAATTACCTTTAATAGTTAGTTTAGTGTCTAGTACTTGTTATAGTTGTTGACTTGCATCAAATAGTGTATGTCTGCTACACTCTGAATACCGAATATAAGGCAAGATTTCTGACTAAATAGCTTTTACCATCTGTCTTGTATTTTTTTAATTAGGACAATTTTCAGACAAAAACATACCTCATACATATTATTCTATATATATATATAGAATATATATATATATATATATATATATATATATTCTAGGTATATATATCTGAAGAAAAAATGCACCAAATTCTAATTGGCAAAATATGGGTTTATTAATACACATCTGCCTAACCTTTGAAGATACAGTGCGCGTAAATATGTAAGAAAAATTCAATTTCAGATAAAAAAAATTAATCATGAGATATTGTTTTGACACTAAGAAAGTTTATTATGTATGAATATTATTGTTTCGGAATACGATACTCGGCTAAATAACACCTAGATATTCAATATTCTGCAGAATACTGTGAAAGTGGCCAATAGTTTAAATATGGAATACGAGTAGTTGCCGAATATTTGTTGCAAGCCTACAAAAAATTCGTTCACCATCACCGATAGAACACCGCGGTAAAAACAAAACTTCTGCAAACAAAACGTATACTATTATACTATAAGTAGTTATTTACTACCACTTAATGTAAGACTCTAATGTGTACCAGTTTTCAAATTTAACGGTATAAAAATATAACTGCAAAGAAGTATAAAACATATTCGTATTATATACGAGTACTAATTATTAATTACATTGCAAAGCGTAGCCTGTTTATACAATATTGCGCTAATGTACAAAGCCTTTTCTGACCTGACCATTTAACTGGTCGTAAGGTTACGCAAACAGCCGTCTCTACAACATACTATGTAGTTGGTGATTTTTGTTATAAATTCTTGACATTCAGAGTAAGCGTGAAACATTTAGAAACAGTGCTTGCTGTTCCAGAGGATTAGAAGAGTAACGTTTAAATTAGTGAGTGAGTGTGTTCAGTCCTCACACGGGACAATACTTTGTGTAAATCTTAAATTGTTCTGAGTCTGGGTGTTATTTGTGTTCGTTAATTGAATGTTTGTATAGTCCTCCGCATTGCAAGAGTTAATTCTAGTGCGGGAGTAGTCTTTTTTAAATAAGATAAAAAGAAAAAGAAAGAGTACAGAGAATTCATATATGTAATTAATTATCGTTTCTTTTCTTATTATTTTCATATATTCATGTGATTGCAAAATCAGTAGAGTTATTTTATTTTTCATAATAATGGCGTTTTTTTTTATTTAATTGACATATCTCTGTGGGTTTTATAGTAATTGAAATTGTACTGTATTATTATCTAAGGTGTCCGTCGCCCATAAGTTATAACACTATTAAACGACTCAAATTGATATCGGAAATTTAATAGTAGTGCACTTAGCACTACTATATCAATAGCGCTTTTTGTAAATGATAAAGATACTTGTAGCTTATAATTTTATAACTCTTTGAATTGCGGATGGTAATAAAGATTCAAATACATTAAGAGCGCACTTCAAGTATCTTGTTTATTTTTGGTTCTGAAATGTATTTACATTATTACATATAGTGTAAATACTTCGTGTATTGATTGTATGTAATAATACATATATATACGCTGAGGATTTTTTTTGATAAAACAATTAAGTCCAACTTATGTAATAGGGGCAAACCAATCGCCGCCACCCGCGATGTATAACGGCAGTGGGCTAAACTCAAAATTATGGCACTTATAAAATGTACTACGTTATATTATTTAAAAAATACAATCCTTCAATAGCAGGAATAAAGCCATTACACACTTTTTATTTTTAGCCAATCTTTTGCGAAAATTCAACCAATCTAATAAAATCAGTATAATCGATTTACAAGTACTGAAGATATCTCTTTCAAATCGATTACAAAGTATCCAATTACCCTATTATTAGAACAAAGCAAATTAAAACCTTAGTACACATAATTGTACAAACTAGAAGTATTTCCTGCACTTTCGGTTGCTCAACCAACCGATTGGAAAGGGAGCCGGAATCGAGACCGTTTATACAAAACTCAAGGCCCACACCTGCTTCTAAACGACATTTAAAAAATTATACATGTTTATAACGTATTTGGGTTGACAACAATGATTTTTAGTGTTGTGAAGCGGCTTAATACTTATTTAAATATACGGTTTTACTCACGTGTGTATTCCGCTGCTGGACGAATTACTCCTTGAGAAAGGTCTCCTGTCGAGTCTGAAACTAGTCGGGCATCCCCGAAATACACACGTGAGTAAAATTGTCTACATAAATAAATATAAATGTAACTCACAAAAGTTTTTATTAGGCTTAATACTTGTTAAGTATATCAGAGTTTGAGTAACAGGTGGTTCTTTTTTCCTTATGATATACGGGGACAGACAAACAGAGGATCACCTTATATTAATGAATGATGATATAATTTATTTACCTATTGTATGAAAGATGCGAAATTATTTCGAACAAAAATATATAAGATATAGAAAAAAAATTATATCGAATATATATGTATATATTTTTAATAATTATAAATAAAACAGTACTATATGTGTATTATAAATAAAACTAACAGTGGTAGAGCCATGCTTAGGCACGAATGGGCCGGCTCGACCGGTGCGATACCACGGCCTCACAGAAAACTGGTTGTGAAGTAACGCTTGCGTTGCATTTCCCCGAATTGAGTGAGGTTTCCGGAGGCCCAATTCCCCCTTCTCCCTTTTCTCTCCCCTCTTCTCCTTTCTCCTTTTTACCATCTCCTCATCCCTCCTCTCTTCTCTCCACTCCCTGCATTCCCCATCCCTCATCACCCTCAAAGGCGGGCAGCGCACTTGAGTTGCAAGTGTCCATGGACGGCGGTGTCACTTACCATTAGGTGACCCGTCTGTTCGTCTGTCCCCCTATAGTATAAAAAAAAAAAAAATATTTACACATATATGTATAAACATACACACACGCCTAGTACCGAAGGTGTAAGTCCACTTGCTGCCTTTAAATTTAGTCCCACTTATATAATGGGAGCACTCAGGTACTACATGACTGTAAATAAACTGTCTGATAAATAACATACCAATCCCTTAGTCGCCTTTTAACGACAGCTACGTGAGGAGATCGGGTGGCATGCATATTCTACTCGGTTTTTATGACCCTAAAGACTGATGCGTAAAGGACGAAGTCATAGAACACTAGAATACCACAAACAAAAGAACCATATTTTAGTATAATATTTTTTTTCTCAAACTTCACCAGAGGTCTACTTCCTAGAAATTCTGTGAACTTTGTGTTATTTTTTCACATACCAGTCTGAAGTATCAAAAGCATTAATCGTAATAAATATTGAAAGGGAAACAAAAATTTTAATCGTGAGAAAAACATTAAATAATCCCACGGCTGTAATCCGTAATTGCCAGGTAAAATTGTATAACAAGTGCATTTAAGAATGTTCGTGCAAAAGAGTTCAACGCGCGCTGCGTTTTCAATACGATATCGTAAATACATATTTACATTTATATGATATATGGAAATTTTGTTAAATACTTTTAATAACAAAGGCAACAATTAGGTAATATTCTTCAATGTCGCTGAGTCAAATGAATTTAGTAGAATTTGAATTTAGAAAAATATATATTTCGAGAAATGTTAAAAAAACCCTATACATATAAAAATAAAATGCCGTTCGTTAGTCTCACTAAAACTCAATAACTATGATTCCTTTTTTTAATATTTAATTGAATACAGGGCTGTTTTAGAAGCGAAAATTCATTCAGGCGAGCGAAGCTGCAGACAAAAGTTAATAGCTAAATACAATATATTTTTATATTGGATTTGACAGCCCATCACTACACGATGACTTATTATATGATTAGTCCTACATACGAATACTTAATCGATTTCAAAAAGGAGGGGATTCTTAGTACAAATATTTTATTGTCTACGGTTTATGATATCTTAACCTTAAAATTTAAAAATAAAACTCCCTTTAGGGTAGGTAGAGACCAAAGCCCACCAATTGTTTTCTATTCTTCACTTCTTACATATCTCACATGCTTTCTCTACTGTTGCTAATTATTCGTTTTATTTTTAAAAGTAGCTTCCTTACTAAAACTATAGTAATTAAAATAACGGGCACAAGAATATCGCGACACAGAACAACAATTTAAAGTTATACAAAGTGATGTCTGCTTGCTACTGGTACCCAGTCTTGACCAGATGTGTGCCCAACGCGTTTGCTGCTTGCCTCTCTTTCTATAGCCTGGTCCTGGCCACCGATTTTTTACAATACATGCACGGTAAAGTCAACCATAGGAAGCCAGTCATTTTGTACAATCAATCAATGAATACTACAATTATTGAAAAATACCGGAATTGTATAAAAATTGGGTTGATATTAAGCGCCTAATAAGCGGATTTAAACCGTTTGTTGCACTTTTAAGGAGAATATTATTTATTAATAATTGTTTTGTTCTTGAATTGAATTTTTCTTCTCCTTTTGCACTAGTTTTTCAGCCTGATTTGAAAGTGCAAGAAAAAGATTAGATATATTAAAATATGAAAAACAAAACAGAGGAATTGTTAGCAAAACTTAATTATTTATATAAAAATTAAACTAACTTCAGTTTCGAACTATATATATGTATATGTATGTATTGTCTTATTTGTTCAGGAAACAATATAGCTTTATAATATGCAAAACTACTTTGAAGCAAGGTTAAATTTGCCATTTTGTTGCAAAAATTATAATTGTTTAAAAAACTATTAAAATGTAACGTATTCTAATTGAAAAAAAAAAGAGTCCAAATTCGAAAGACAAGAGTTCTATCACCCACCTCCTGACTGCATCATTAACTCAGCTCCTAGATGTCATTAAACTACATAAACATATAAAGATTCATTTCAAGACAACAATTACAAGTAGGTTAAAATTTACTTTCAAGATTTGTTTACTAGTCACAAGTCAGCACAAGTAGTTACAAGAAACCTAATATTACTGAGTTTAAAAGTCTGAATAATTTACATCTACTAATATTCAGTTTAGTCGTATTTGTATTAAGTTATAAGCTGTTTACAGCGAGGTTATCCTTACGCAACTTTTAATACCACCTAATTAACAATTGCGTTGTCAAGTGCTTGTATTACGTTACATTTTACAGTAGTTTTGTTGTATAACTATTGTTCTTTATTTAAATATGAACTAAGAATGCGGTTTTGAAACTAACATAAACTGCTGGCTGATTTGCATATGAAGAGTTTAGTACTAGTGCAGTTTATTCTACATTCCTGCTTTTTTAAGTCATTATTGCAGAGAGAGCTTGATCTATTGCTATAAATTATACGTAACAGCGTTTTATTCTTATTGCTATTAATTAAAATAGTTACCACTTCTTAAAGGTGTCACACAATTCGTCTTAAAGGTGTGTGAATATCGTTAAATAAAAAAAATTAGATTGATGATCAGGATCGCTCTATAGGCAAATTTCTGTTGGTCTTGTGGTTAGCGACTCTGAATGCTGAGCCAGAGGTCGTGGGTTCGATTCCCACATAGAACAGAACTTCGTGTAATGCAGAAATAGTTGCCCGAGTCTGGGTATTCAATGTGTCTTTTATCTTAAAAAGGTATGTATAATAGTTAATCTAGACTATGTTGCTACGTGTGCTGTGTATACTTATGACACTGGTCTACTAAACTAAACTGGTCTGATTACTAGATTTTTGGATTCTTTTGACTTCAGGTTAGCCGTGTACATAAACTAATATTCACATGAATTTGGTTAGACCAGAAACGAATTTAAAACTTTGTCTCTGTAAGTTATGCGGCAAATAAAGAAACAGTATTAGAAACGCTGCAGTGATGCAATTAGGTAATTCTCGGTTCGTTTTAAGAGTTAAGATACGAATTTTGAAGAGATGATTTTGTTGATATAAATAAAATGACAGGATAACAAAAATAAATGTCTCTGACTCTAATACCCAGTAAGTAGTAGGAAACTGAAGCTATGGCATATTTTCCTTAATTCTGGTTTCTTCTAACATCTTACTTCAAATCGATTCTAAAGTGTTTCTTCGAAAATCATCTATCATCTTATCTGATCTAATCTAATCATCAGGTGATTTTTATTGAGGCGCGGGAGCTGCACCTCTGTTGCTAGTATACATATGTATGTGTATGTTAGTACTTGCAACAGAGGTGCCGCGTTGCGTTAAAATATATGCCATGCATTTGAGGTTACACTTGCCGCAGTATTAGTTTGTTGAGTGCAAATTAAAAGCGCCTCTGGACGTTACCATATGAGTGAATTGTATGTTTTTAAAATAATAATTTTATAATAATCACCACGTGCTTCTTGCTGTATATTGACAAACGAGTATATACTATTGTAAATACATAATAATAAAATTCTCTTCAGTTCTATTAAATATCTAAAAATCTATTTTATTGTAGTCAGTCATAAAGTTATACAGATATCAAACTCAATGTTATCTAAACACAAAGAAGATATAAATTGTCCTGTTCAATCAAGTAACGTTTTTAACACAAGCCAACAACATTACATTTCTACACATAGTTTCACTGATAATGCTTGTAGCCCACGGATGCCCACTTGTTCCTTACGTAATCGTTCATTCGCTCATCTCGGTATTGTCGATACATCAACATGAATTACGTACGATTGTCTCGTATACACATAATGAACTTTCTTTTAAACGTCACTTTATGTGTATGCCATTCATGACTGTAGTTTATTGACAAGCACGCACGTGGGCTGTTTAAAGAGACGTTATATCTGGTAAAAAAAGAAATATTTATTTCAAACGCTATTAAATAATTCTGTTGAATTTTTAGATTTCAGTTTTTTTATTATTGTAATCAATTCTCCCTATTCTTGTAAATGGGATCTTTCTTTTAATATTATAGGGGGACAGACGAACAGACGAGTTAACATGCTGCAGTATCAATGGTCGAGGTTCTCGTCTCGCAAATCGTCTTTTATTCTTGATTTCATCTGCTAATTGAAATGTAGCGTTCTCCAGTAACGCTTTTTCCTGGTTTGAGTAACTCATAGCATGCTCACTCATCCCACCAATTACAAAGCCATATTTTTTCCCAAAAACATTACGTTTTGGTGTTGATGTCGTTGGTTGTCCTGGTTCTACCTAATGTTTTCGACGTTTAGAATTATCATAATATAACAATAATATATTTTTATATATATATATATATTTCTATTCTTTCGAATATATTTCTATATTCTAATAATAATAAACCCACTTTTCGTCACCTGTCACAAGTTTCCACAAAACACTTTTTTTTTCTGTCGTGAAAGCAACGACAGGCAGGTGTCAACTCGTCTCTCTCGTTGTTTTGGGGTTAATTCACGAGGTACCCATTTTCTTCTTTTTTAATCTTACCTAAAGCACGTAATCTTTCAGAAATAGCTTGTTGAGAAACGTGTAACTTTTCCGCAAGTTCTTGTTGCGTTTTGAAGTTTGATGAATTTAAATAGCACAAACAGCTGTGCATGTTCATATACATATTAATGACTAACCTATAAATAGCTGTTAGATAACTCCTTCTTTGGAAAACGAGTAGAACTTTTTTGTACACCTAATATTTTCTGTGATAGATAATAGTCCAATCCCATAGCCTGGTGTGGCCTAATTCAGCCTATTCTACTATACCACTTGTCTAAATATTGTGTTCGAAATTCAAGTCTTGACAGTTTTTTATCATTGTATGTAATTCTCCCTATTCTTGTGGTCCAGTAGCCGTTTATAACCAGTGCTGCCCATACAGAAAAACAATTACTACTACTCTTTTCTATTACACACTTGTGTATAAGTCAAAGATCTTTTATAGCGTAATGTCTGTATTTTTTTTATTAAATAAAGTTCCAATAAATTATGGGATATTTATTTTTATTTAAAATAAATATCCCATGGAATATGGCCTCCCCATCTCTTCCCGGTTTTGTCGTTAAAGGCGACTAATACATTGGACTGTTATCTATCAGACAGTACGTATACATTCATACAATGCCCGGTTGACGGCAATAGGCTTAACTCTATTACGTTAGTGGAACAAAATTCTAATTGGCAAAATTTGGTGTTAAATACACCTCTACTTTAGAGGATAGAGGGAGGGAGCGTATGTGTGTATAATATATTGAGTACGTCACAACCGCAGGGCGATTAGTTTTGATAATATAGCCTATATCTTGTTTAATATTGAATGAAGAACTTACATCTACATTATATGTAATGTGTAAACGTTGAATTAAAACACATCCATTTCTTTTTTATGCTTATAAATACGACTGTATAAATTACATAATTAAAACGAGAAGTTTAATTATAGTGTACAAGTATCTAAAAACGCAATAATACAAATAGGTATAAATTCGAAAATAAGTTTATTTACCAGGAATGCAACTACAAACACATAAAGGCATGTCTCTCAAGGTATTTGTTCTACTTTTTTTATTCTAAAAAATTACTGTCTTCGAGCGATAGAACAAATATCATTTAAAGCTAGTTTATAGTAATAAGTATATCACATGCCCTAAAATTAGTTACGAGCCCGCCACTGCGTAATTTATTTCACATTTCAATTAATTATCGGATATTGTCGTTTTGAAAACGATCCAATTTAATAATAAGATGCTTAAAACAACATAAATGTTTGAATCATATTTTAAGTTCAATGTTCAAAAAACAAATCGAATAGCGATAATCCATTTGTCTCTTGATTAGCTTCTAAAGATGATCTTGCAAGCCCCTCTGACTCTGACACTGTAGCATGCATGATTTTAAGACTATAGCAATCAGTTATATAACACACTAATTTTAGATTTCTGCTATATATAAATACTATAATATAAAATCCGTTTTAATTCTATCAGCCAAACATAATGAAGCAATAAGACACTAACTGCGAAGCCTTTTGAGATAAAAATAAATTAAAAAATGAGCTTGCTATTTGTCTAAAAAAGGCTCAATATTAACCAAACTCACAGTACAAAATTAAGAGAAAATCTGTCACCTGCGTAAAACAAAGTCGTGAGTCTGAATGTTTGATAAGGCTCCGATTTCCTATCCATTCGATAATAGGATTGCAAAACCGCGGAAGGCGCGGTGAAACCGGCTCTGCACCATCTTAACAGTTGCGTAATCTTTAAGGAAACGTTTGACATATTCTGTGTAATTTGTTTAAACGTGACATTTTATTGTTTACGTGTTTACATTTGCTTCGACGATCACTGAACTTCATGCATGTGTTAAGGGTTCTTGGTGATTGCGTTCGTAACAAAATTGAGTAAGACCTTAGAGAATTTTATGACCAATTTTACGGTTGGTTTGTAATATGTTGGTGATCAATGACAAAAAAAAACAATCACAATATATAACATATTTATTCGATATTTGTTTAAAAACAACAATGACAATCATGTCAGAAAAAACAGTAAGTTGTACTTTTTTCCATATGTCTGGTTATAGGGCATTCTCGCCATCAGCTAGTTCGAGTTACACGTTACGCGAGTCTGACTTGCCAGAGCTTGTGCTTTCACTGCCGAATCCATCCATATAAGCAACTAGCGGATACCCGGCGTGTGCTACTTCTCTAAAAAAATAAAATTGCCTAATGTGTTATTTTATTGGTTTAAATTATCTTCGCATTATTGTCATAGGGGTTGAATGTGTCTATAACGGTTTTTTTTTGCTTTTCCTTCTGTTCTCTGTCCTTTTCAAGTTTTCAAGTTCCTTTTCAATATACCTACTCCCAATTTTTTATTCAATTTGCTCGTGTACCTAGGTAACTAGGCTACGATTGGCAAAATGATTGAGATGCCTCTGCCTACCCATTCGTGGATATAGGATATGATTGTATTCTAATTCAATCTCAATTCGCATGGATAAATTGCCTGAAATTTTGGTATATATTGAAATGGAAATGTAGTAGTAATTATTAATGAAGATACCAAACATAAATGTCAACACTGACACTGATGACAATTTGTAATGAATATAATATAATTTTTTGTTTTAATGTTTTGTTTTCCCTCAATTTTTTTTTTCGGGTACAACTTATTCCATTCCAACGATACATTTAAACACAATGTTATTCGGAATCTAAACCATTATCGATATTATTAGATGGCCCTAATTTATGGTAGCAAATTAAAATTACGTAAATATTTATGTGATTGTCAAATGTGTATGAATGTATGAATCTACTCGTGTATGTCATATGTATAATTGTAAATATAAATAAGAATGTAATTTTCTGTATGTAAATGCAAAAAGTATACATCAACACGATCTAGTGACGACCTGCGAAACTGTTTCCAAATTATAGGTCCTGCATCGCGCATTAAAAGTTTATTATAGCATACTTCAGGTTGACTATTAAATTTAGAAAATGTAAAAAGCATACATGCATACACTCCATGCTATATTAAAGAAGTCTCGTTGAAACTGTTACAAAAGGCATTACACGTATTCTTCGAAAGATGTGATTAAGTTGATGGTAGTTGTTGGTAGACATTCGTTACACCGGAGATTTATCAATACTTTCTGGTGACTATAGTCATTAAAATTAATATAAAATATTATTCCGTATATCATCTGATACAACCAAGGTTAAATATTTGTATAACTTCAGATAACATTTGAAACATTGTCTGTCATTGTATTTTTATTAATGTAATTATTTTAAATATCTTTTTTTGTTTGTTTTCTCGATCAACGCACACACAATATTATAAAACTAATACTAATCAAATATTACTAATAATGTTTCAGGTATCATAATTATTCGTATATTCTAAACAATACGTTAAAATATATCACACATACATACGTATGTATGGAGCCATTTTCAACTGTCAGAATTGAAATCTCTAGTTCTTCAATTTTATTTTTGATAATATCCAGCTCTATTCCAGATTATTTTAATTACTCTATCAGCCAAACATACAAAATAGAAAGACAATTACTTTCAAGCATTCTTAATTAGCTATAAAAAATATCATTCCAACACTCTACTTTTTGTTGTTGTAGCGATCTAATCTGAAATAGTTCATAGTGACGGTGACTTTGCGCTTGCGCACCAAGGCTAGCGGCCTATAACTACTTTCGCTTTATAGTTGAACAAGCCGCTAAAATGTTGCATACATATTCTTGTTATACATTTGCCGCAATGATGTGGCAACTGCTTCTGTGCAAAATGATCAACTTGCCTGTTCATGTTTTACTGGAAGATATTTCGAAACTTAATATTATTAGTTAGAAATTGAATTCTGAATAGTTCAGTTAATTCTAGGGGCGGTGGTAGCCATTTGGAGGTGGATTTAAAGGTCGTATCGGTTCGGAAATACGGCAGGCGACAATTTGTTCCATAAACATTGAACGGTTGTGCGAGGCAAAAAGCTTCTGGAGAAGCGCACAGTGGTGGAGTGCCAATCGTCCAGGTGATGGGAACGGATATTTTGTATCTTTATCATGTTTCCTAAATCCTTGAATTAGACAGGAACGTACCTCAAAATTGTGGCTGTGAGACTATTTTTATGTTAAAAATAATAATATATAGACTCTTGGTAAAAGTAAGAAAAGATTTTTAACAACTATCAACTTAGTTTTAAAGTTAACTGAAATAAAAATGATGTGTGATCGTCGTTATTTTTTAATGATTTGTCCTTTGCCTTAGTTACTAATTTTACTTGCAAAATGCTTTTAAAGTTTACCGAACCATTGAAATCCACTGTTAAAGGAATGCAAAAAATATACAAAGACGGCAATAACCACATTTTGTGTTAGCATAATATAAGCCCTTCTTCTAACGAAGGAGCACATTGCTGAGTTAGTGACCATTTTAGATTTGTGTTTGTGTGTTTTACTTGTCAATTGAACGTTTATTTGAACCTCTTGTACTTTTATCTGAGTGCAAAATAAATTCGTTTTAACTCTTATTGTTGTGGTTTTTATTGCAGCTACAAGTATCTTCTCAAAATTATAACAAAACGCGGCATTTATTGAGAATAATCTATGTGTATTACGCTAATATGTACTAGATCTGCTTTAAATAATAAATATTTTTCTGGAATATATTATAGCAAAATTATTGCTTACTACAATTTATTTATTGATTATTAGAAAAAAAAAACTGAACATTTTAGAGGCTCAATACACATTATCACTAGTTAATACTATATACGTTGCAAGGTCATGAAAGTGTAACGCACCATTTGTAAGTTCCTTTATATAACACTTAAAGTAATCAGTAATAGGTCATACACATACCTGCCAAAAAGTTTTCGTGTTTATTATTGCGAATAATTATAATTGGAACTGAGTTTCAAACAACTTGATGGTAAGTGACAATCGCCGCCCATGAACACCTCCAACTCAAAAGTTGTAAGGACACTCGCCTTAGAGGGTGATGTGGGGGGGGGGAGAGGAGAGGGGTTTTGGGCCTCCAGTCTCCTCACTCACTCGGTAAATACAACGAGCCATAAGTGCTCAAGCATGGCTCTCCCTCGGTATTACGAAATATTAAATTTATATCTTTGTACAATTTATAGATAAATAGTTTTCCTAGTTCGCAGCATCGCATCGCCCGCATGGTATGTCAATAAAAAGTAACCTATATCCTTCCCCAGGGTTCAATGTATAACCATACTAAATTTAATCAAAACCGATTCAGCCGTTTAGCCATGAAATGGTAACAAATAAGCAGACGAATGAATTATTTGCATATTTATTATATTAGTATAGAATATTACATTTAATTCGTAGGATTACAGTAGTTTAATAGAATGATACAGTAATATTAATTTTTTGTTCTGCGCTCATAAACTCGGCAGCTCAGTGTTTTAAATTGGTCAAACTGCTTTCAATCAATTTAAATCTCAAGGTAGTCTGATAAATGACCGTATTATATATATTGTCGATTTGTTATTAAACGTAGTGTGTACAGAGTAGATTTAACTCACACCAAAAAAAAAATGTGTTTCAATCATCAATAAATAACTAAGGGCCTAGCAATAATACATAGCTATCGAAACTGACTGTTTAAAATTACTAAATTACTTGAAAATCAAATGCGTGTTATCCATCATTGTTGTTCATACTTTTTATGCTGGCGTGAGGGCGATAACATTTTCTTAGCATTTGTGAAATTATCATAACTATGTTAGTATAATAAAGCTTATTTGTGTTTTATTTTATTAAACACACTACTGAGTCTGGAAGTTCCAGTCGAATTAAAAAATGTTTTTTTGTTGGTATAGAGATTTATTGATTTACGACTGTCAGGAGCTGAGCAGTGACCATGTACGAAGGTTATACTGTGGGGAACCGCAAGTGTAGTCATAACTTATAATGGATTTTGTGTGTAATTTCTTCCTGCCTTGTAATAATGTAAACAAAAGGGTCAAACTGACAGTAATAATAACTTTAGGAAGGAGCCACGGACATTACACAGTTACTTCCTACATTGCGTTGATTTGCTTCACTCTTTCACTTTGGTCTGCCAGAATGGTAGCATAAATTACAGGTGTTACAGAAAGTTGAGTTCATATTTAACTCGTAGACATTTATTTGGTAAAGGTCGTAAACTACTTACTTAAGGAACATTAATGATCTTGAGAATATTAATCTTATTTTGAATTCGACAAAAAAATTATTAAATTTATGAATGTGTATATTGAGAACCTTTTTTACTGGTTTTTGTTTCTTTATTTCTATATGGCTCTTCATTTTACTTTATGATCACACGATAGTAACCTTTTCCTACACCATAGATCCAACAATTACAATAACATTTCCATAAAATCGACCTTTACATAAGCGTTAGTAGTATTCGTGACAACGTAGAGAAGATTCACTTCTCGAGTTGTAAAAGTAAAAGTGCTCGAGGTTCTTGCTATCGTGGCCGATATCTGGTGACGTTGCCTCACAAATCACTCACGCCTTGCATTCATTCTGTACACGTGGTAATGCCGCGTTTATACTACTGGTTTATAGCATAAGTAGTGTGTGAAAAGAGTTTATTTTAAGAATTTAATTTATAAAGATTTTGTCGACCCGATAGATTTCAGTGGACAACTGATTCAATTAGAAAAGAAACATAAAATGGAATAATTTGATATCACATCACATATTAAAACAGATCAATTTAAAATATTTTTAAAAGTAGCTTTCTGAATCCGAGTCAGGTTATGCTTATGATAATAAATAATACATTGTAAGCCGTACGTAAAAAAAAAACCTTATTATTTCAATAATACCTGATTAAATAAAAATTATGTATGTTAGCGTAAGTTATGTCACATGTAGCCCGTATATACAGCAAACACATAACGTAACCTGCTAAGCCACATGTACACATATAAAATACCTGCAGAACTAGTCTTTCATGCAAACCGCTGATTATATGTACATATTTGTCTGCTTATTTCTAGTACTGAAGTGTAAAATAATCGTTAATTTACATTGACGGAATAGTAAATACTTATTTGAAGTAATCGTTAAAACGCTCCAATTATACACAGTCGACCTCACACAGGGTTGCAACACGATATGCTCCAACAATTGTAAAATACAGCAAGGTGCCAAATTACTTCGAAAGTCCAACCTCGAATTAATTTTCGAATTATGACGTACTTACCATGTAATTAATAACTTGTGATTTGACCGAATAATGACAATGAAAGTAGTATCCTGCAAAATTCATTAGCTAATAATAGTTAATTAGGAAATTTAATAATATACTCTCAATTTTAACATCTTTAATTTTAATATTTTTTTTTTTTTTTATTTATACTATAGGGGGACAGACGAACAGACGGGTCACCTGATGGTAAGTGACAACTGCCGTCCATGGACACCCGCTTCTCAAGAGTCGCAAGTGCGCTGTCCGCCTTTGAGGGTGATGAGGGATGGGGGATACAGGAAGCGGAAAGAAGAGAGGGGGGATGAAGAGAAAGGAGATGAGGGGAGAGGGGGATTTGGGCCGCCGGAAACCTCACTCATTTCGGGGAAATGCAACGCAAGCGTTACTTCACAACCGATTTTCTGTGAGGCCGTGGTATCGCACCGGTCGAGCCGGCCCATTCGTGCCTAAGCATGGCTCTACCACTGCTAATAGGCTGCTAATAGACTGCTTAATAGGCCTAGTTGACGTCAAGAAGCTTAATATTACGTTAGTAGCCAAGTGGGGCAAAATGGTTATTGGCAAAATATGGGTAACCTCCGCCTTCCTTCTCAAGTCCAGAGTTTGTTCCTTAAAATTTTGAATACAACAGGAACAGGAATTGAATAAAACAGGGTTCACTGAATTGTGATTTAAACGCAATTATTGTTTAATGATCATGTACATATAGTTTTGTCAGAATTATAAGACTATTTTGACTGGCCTGTTGGTCTAGTGGTTGGTGACCCTGGCTACTAAGCCAGAGGTCGTGGGTTCGATTCTCACTCAGAACAAGTATTTTTTGATGAGCAAGATCGTACGTTTAACAGTGGTAGAGCCATGCTTAGGCACGAATGGGCCGGCTCGACCGGTGCGATACCACGGCCTCACAGAAAACCGGTTGTGAAGTAACGCTTGCGTTGCATTTCCCCGTAATAAGTGAGGTTTCCGGAGGCCCCCCCTCCCCCTTTCCTCTCCCCCATCTCCTTTCTCTTCTTCCCCCCTCTCTTCTTTCCGGTCCCTGCATACCCATCCCTCATCCCCCTCAAAGGCAGGCAGCGCACTTGCAACTCTTGAGATGCGGGTGTCCATGGACGGCGGTTGTCACTTACCATCAGGTGACCCGTCTGTTCGTCTGTGCCCATATAGTATGAAAAAAAAAATATATATCATTTGTTCTGTGTCTGGGTGTAATTTATCTATAATATGTACATATGTATTTAGAAATTTATAAGTATGTTTATCAACTGTCTGGTTACCATAGAATTACAAAAACAAGCTCTGCTTAGTTTGGGATCGGGATAGACAGCTGTGTGTGCGATGTGTGAAGTTATTATTATTATACACTTTATTCAATTAAACAAACATATCAATTATTAAAAAACAAAATATTATTATTCTTTTAGCCTGTATTCTGTAAAAATGTTAACTGCAATTACGACGCATTTAAAAAAATACAACATTACATTAAATCAAAATATATGTATGTACATATATTTCATCAATTTAGTTTGTATCTTACTCAGGTTATTATTATATTTATATATATTATAAATCGTTAAGTATTCATGTAATATCGCCGTTAATTGCATTTGTTATGAAATTGATAGATGCCTTGTGCCATTAGCCATTAGCTTAACCTGTCGGAATGTAGTTTATGAAATTATAAGAAATTACGTCAATGCGGTTATTAACCTGTGAATGTTTTATTTAACATTTTGTAATGCTATTAAAGTTATTGTATTGTTTTTGTTACAGCCAGTGCAGGCATTCTCCTAGAGCATGCGCCAGCATGTCCTGAACAATATGGAGTTCAGGTAATAATCTCACTACAACCTTTATAACTAGTAGAAAAGAGTTGATAGATTTCTTTGGTAGCAGATAGTTATTAGTTGTATAGTTTAATCATTATCAGCTTACAATGAAAGCTATAAACATTGTGGAACCAAGTGCGTCACGCTTGTCGAGTGAGATCCTGTTTATATAGTATATAGAGTGCTTGCTGTCAACAGTTAATTACTATCACTTCATTGGTTTTTAATTACTCTTTCTTTGTTATATTATTTGGTTTTTATTTGATTTACCTGACACAAATAAGTTTATAGTAAATTAGTTTAAAGTTTTTTATTTACAAATTTACTTTAAATGATTTAATATCATGCGCCTTTTTCTGTCTATAACGTAAGTTGCATTTTTGTTGTTCCTAGTAATTACGAGATGTTTGAAATTTTAAGTAGTCTAATATTTA
This sequence comes from Tyria jacobaeae, assembly GCA_947561695.1. Taxonomy (NCBI): domain Eukaryota; kingdom Metazoa; phylum Arthropoda; class Insecta; order Lepidoptera; family Erebidae; genus Tyria; species Tyria jacobaeae. Next base: position 6,230,053 of record OX387208.1, on the reverse strand, counting down.
TGAAGAGTTCGAAATTCAACCTGAATTGACTGCCATTCCTTATAACTTTTACTGTTATTGAGATCATTTTGATTACAAAATTGCAGTTACTACGGAAAGAAACTAGATAGTAAATAATAATACATAATATACTATATATTTAATAGTAAAACTAAGCTTTTATATAAAATTAAAGTAGAAGACAATATGACATTTCGACACAAGGTAACCTTCACATATAATTCTAATACAAGTATACATATATTTTGTCTTAATAAATGTTTTGACAATTCCAGGCGTACGCACACCCAGAACTTTGCGACCAGTTCTTCCTCTGCACGAATGGTACTCTGACCGTGGAGACCTGCGAGAATGGACTACTCTTCGATGGCAAGGGTGCTGTACACAACCATTGCAACTATCACTGGGCGGTGAATTGCGGCACTAGGAAGGCTGATTGTGAGTAGAAATAGTGCCTTTCCAAAGGGATATTTAATTTTCTGTAAGCAACTCAATATAAATGCATAATAAACAAGTGTGTTTAAAAGCTGACATCTGCAGTGAAAGTACCTCTTCTTCTTCAAAGCCTTATTATTCCCATATCTATTGGGGTTAGCTTCGAGTCCAACCTGTTATTGCCTGAATATCAGTTTTGACATTGAGTGACTGGCATTCGACCTATGCTTACTGAATTCATTAGTTGGACTAATTTTCAGGATATTTGAGACCACTTTTTTATTGTATAGGTGTTCATGACAACCGGGACAGACGACAAACGTGCTATAGTTACTACATGTAAAAAATAATGATAGTGCCCTAATGATTTAGCATCGAAAAGCACTTTGACTACGTCTTATTAAGAAGCTACAACATTTTCATCTCACCTAATGGAAATGGACGATGAAACTGACTAAAATGGCCTATCCATAAAAAAAAACACAGTACTTTTGAACACTATATTTAACGTTTCATCTAACTTAATTCTTTATAACCTTAAGTCGACCTTGATAATGAGGTTATTTTTTTTTATTAAATAATATATACTAGAAATGAATACATATTTTATAATAATGAGGAGCATCATAGTATTAGAGAGCCAAGTCTATTTTTACCCGACTTCGCAAGAAAGAGGGTTATGCTTTTCAAGTATATGGGGTCACAAGAGTGTGATAAAGAAATCACACCCTAGAGCCTAGACAGCTTGATGCCTTGCGATATGATTTATTATTTGAATGGTCTTAACAGTGTGTCTCGTATAATGTATAACACTTCAAAGTAAAGTCATAAAATAAATGAGAGAAAGTAAAGTCATAAAATAAATGAGAGAAGGTTCATAATGTATTCGGATTTCCCATTTTTACTCGTTAATAACAAAAAGGAGGCAAGTAATCAAACTTTAACTTTAGTGATCAATGTTACCTTGATCTTCTTACGTTCTAATATATCATTACTTTGTTAATTGCAGCAGTAAATTTACATCATATTCAAAACCACAATCTAACTATCATTTTCTAATTACAGTGATTCCTCTATCTACTCCCGGCTGCGAGTTCCAGTTCGGCATTTACCCTGATTCTAACGAATGCTCCACTAGCTACGTCAAGTGCGCCTTCGGTATTCCCGAGCAGGCACCCTGCTCTCCCGGTCTGGCGTATGACGATCGTATTCATGGCTGCAACTGGCCTGATCTACTTATACCCTTCTGCAACCCTGAAGGTACCAATTTCGAATATATTCATAAGCTCACGGTTCTATCCGTGAATTGGTAGGAACAATACAACACATTTCGAGTATAAGTAATGTGTAATGTCATTATAAATAATGTGTTGTATTTAGCAAATGGTTAGTTCGTTATAGTATATGCCACTAGTATGTTGCCGAATGAAGTCAGATTTCTATTTGTATTGATGCAGCCTATTTTTTGTATCCCCTTCATCTATAGAAAACCGCATGTTACATAATTTACTCTGCTTTTTGTTTTCTCTTTTAAGCGGTATAAACATTGTGATTTAATTATACGACTGTCTACGAGTACTTATAGGGATGGGCGTGGGACGATGCATAGCTCATATCAGGTATTAGAGAAAAAAGGAGGAACATTAAGACAATAATTTAGAAATTGTTGTTAATTGGTCACTACAGTTGTTAATTTAAGACTGACAATATGTAAGAAGTACTTGCTTCTCATGTAATATTTTATTTTCACAGCTGTCATTGGCTTCAAATGCCCCACCAAAGTACCAGCAAATACACAATCTGCTAGATTCTGGCCCTTCCCTCGATTCCCAGTCCCTGGTGACTGCCACCGCCTCATTACCTGCGTTGAAGGACATCCTAGGCTTATTTCTTGCGGAGAAGATAAGCTTTTTGACGACCAGAGTTTAACTTGTGAGGATCCTGAAGCCGTGGCTCACTGTGGAGGTGGACGTGCATGATTTAAGAGGGCGGAAGTATCATAAGACGAAAACGATATTTGATAAAAATGTATACAACAAATTAGTACTTAGTAATTAATATGCGATATTTTATTTATTGTATTGTATTTACATCCCAGAAAATACTTAAGACTGGGTTTGTCGGTGTTGTTGTGTCCTATCTTTCAGGTCACAATTTTACTGAATGTGTTTTATGCGTCCAAATTTAGTAATAATATACATTTGTTCAGTTGTATGGCAACTAAATAACTAAAGCTGTACAAAACGTTCTTAATAAATCAGAAAAACAAAAGTAGTTAATTTAAAAACCATTAGCCTACGGAGATCCCTACTTTAACACCAAATTTGAAACAAACTAAACATGTACGAAACAAACAGTATAACTTTAAAATAATACCAATACACAGTAAATATTGATTAAAAGTAAAAATAGTTTTAGTTTAATGATGTATTTAAAGATTTTCTTGATAGCAACTCCAAAAATGGTAGTTTTTTTTTCAAATTCTTTTAAATTAAGCAGGGGTGTGGTCTTTTTGTTTTAGCCCTATGATTTGTCTTTTAACAGAGTTATACAATCGGCTTTATTACATTAAATTTATTATTTAGTAAATATAGTTATCTATGATGAAAAAAAAAACAAACATATTCAATCTGTTTCAAATACTCTTTTGTATAAAGTTACGTTTTCGTCTTAGGTTACGATATTTTGCATATTAATTTAATTTCACTGAATGATTGGAATATGTTTCCACCGAGTCCTATTTATTTCTGAAAATGAATATGTGTGATTTTTACATTTTTTTTTGCAAACAACTGCCAAATACAGTCGATTCGTGAGTGATATTAGTTACCATAGTAATATGTATTTTTACATATAGTAATGTCATATGTATTTCTTCATCTAGACTTTTTTCTGTAAATATAAATGCTGAAATAGTGGAAATGTAAATAGAAAGGTATGCGAGATGAATAATATATTTAATTAATTAAACTTTATTCTTTTATTCCATCAATCTTTATACGTCACTATGGTGTTCTTATTCTACAATGGAAAAATTCTTTTCTATGGAAATGTTACCAAGACTATTATTTTTTTAATTTTACGAAATTAACTTAAATTTTTGGGGGTGCCTCTAATTAGGAAGGTGTTCAGTGGAGAAACTTGTGGAGCTTCCCATTGTTCTTTCAAAATCATACCCTGTTTGGCACGGGAAGGGAATAATGATACTGACTGTAAATTAATAAGGTACATAGCCTTTGTAATCGTTTTATACTATCATAATATAGCGTACCTACGGCTTCTTCAAGTGATAGGCCTGATGAAGAATACACTATGTGATTTTAATTGGTAAGGTTGCTGTCTACAATTATTGCTAAATGAATGGGTTACTCGTCAAATGTCTCCTGTATGCGAATGACCAAGTAATACTTGCGTCATCAGCTGAGGAGTTACAGTAGATGGTAACGAGCTTGCATGGAGCATTAGAAAGAAAGGGTATGGAAATTAATGTGAGCAAGACAAAAACTATGGTTTTTAAAAGAGATGAAAATAGAACGTACTGTAAAATTATGATAGGTAGTAAAAAAGTGGAACAAGTTGATGAATTTGTATATCTGGGATCAAAGTTTACTAGGGACGGAAAGTGTGATGGTGATAAAGAACGAAGAGTGAGTGCGGGTAATGCGATCAATGGAGCAGTGTATACTTTTATAACGGAACGGAAAAAGGCTCGCTTGGCTGTGCATAGAGGTGTGTTGGTGCCAACAGTTATGTATGGTGACAGAGTGAGGAATAGTGTGATAAGGGATCAGTGTGGTGTGAAAGAGGATGTAGTGACTAAAATAGAAAAAAGTATGCTGTACTGGTTCGGTCATATCGAAAGGAAGAATGAAAGAAGAAAAGGTATTTATATGTCAGAGGTAAATGTAGTTGTAGGAAGATCAAGACCTAGGTGAATGTTCTTGAACCATGTTCAAGACAATCTAAGCAAAGGCCAGGTCAAAAGTACCTTTAACCAACGAGATGCGGAACGGAATGAAAGTTGAAGAAGCGAGAAAAGGTAGTCAGAATCGTGTCAAATGGAAGGAAGTGGTCTCTGCCCACCCCTATGGGAAAGAGGCGTGATATTATGTATTATGTATGTATGTATGCTACATTATCTCGACAAGAACCTGTACAAGGAGCTATCCATATTGAGCTGTAAGTGTGTATTGGTTAGCAGGTTTCCACCATTGTCCAACGCTACAAAATTTTTATTCCCGTCATAGTGCGCCTGAATCTTTGAAATCGCACAATCAGGCTGTGGAACAGATTATCGCCTGCCGTATTTCCAGACCGATACGATTTTTAAACCTTCAAGAAAAGAGCGTACGTACTAGCAACGCACTTGTCACTCTTGTCAGTTTTTAAACACAAAATATTCGCCTGCATCAGTTAAGTTCGTACATTTTTGGTGTTGGTAAGCCTTTAACTGATTCACCGTTTGTGAACCGATTTAAAATATTATTATTTTTATAGAAAGGGTACTGCTTGGTCCCATTTTTTATTGACATGTAATTGGAAAATTAGGGAATGAAAAATACATTTTATTACCATTTATCATTAAAATCGGTTATACACTTTTTTCAAAAGTTATTTATTGTGATTTTTGTGTCTTTTATGCCGACGTTCCAAGTGAATCTGCGCCGTTTTTTAAATAGATTTATTATTTCTCTAGAGAAAATGTCAGACAATGGTAATCATTACTATGACCATCGATTGTAGTGTATAAAAACAAGTTTTGATGGACTGTATAGATATTGAAAATAGTTTATATATATCTATTGCCATTACCATCTAGTCACTTTGACAACTGACGTTGAATTGACTTTCGTAGTTTTATTCACTGGTTGGTCAAACATTGTACCCCTGTAGGTCTCTGATTTTTGTAGATATTATTTTTTTATGGAATTGATAAAAAAGAATAGATATACCTCCTTATAAAATAGTTTTATTAATTAAGTCTACAGTAAATGCTTTACTCCTCTTGTGGCTCTACAGATTTGCCTTTACTGGGCCGTTGTGGCTTGCGGCGGGATGGCGAACTACCAGCTGGCTTTGGTTTAATGGTAGGGGGATTTTCCAACGCTTCCAGTTCAGCATCAGTCAACTGACCTTTGTACCAGTCGGCACTGAAATACAACGTGATGTTAGACTTAAAATCTTATCGTTTACATTATTATATTACCCTCTTATTGTAGATTGGAGTAATGTTGGTAATATGGTGACTATTTAAAATTAACATTCTCTTTTCTATTATTTCATTATTTTTTAAATATATAAAATTATACATATGTATATACACATAATAATGTAATTTATACAACCTGTGCTTTAGTAAGCCTTGATTAAGTTGGTTATATATTATACTCTATGTAGGTATTCTTTCTCTCCCACTCACTCTTATATATACCAAAAGATGGTTCCTGTCCGTAATATTCACTAGGTATTAGCATAATAACAGCGCTGCTTCTTATGAGGTAGCACAAAGCTGAGCTAACGGCCATTTTTGTCTCATACAGTGGTACTTGTTAGCACTGACATTTGATGAATTTGTTGTCATTGCCTTGTATGAGTACAAAATAAATATATTTTCTTTCTTTCTTTCCTTCTTTCTATTTCAGTGCTATATGGCGACATAAAATATATGAAAAATAATTGTTAAAACTAGTCGGGCATCCCCAAAATACACACGTGAGTAAAACCGTATATTTAAATAAATATTTACTACTAAATTGATAACTTTGCGACTAACGTTGTTAGTGGGCTACTTTAAGCTCATCAGCTCATCAGAACAGCTCAGAGGGACATTATATGACGACATGCTTAATAAAAAAAATTAAAACGACCATCTACTGTTATCGAATCATTTAGGTTAGGTTTGGGTAGGTAGGAACAGTGAGAACTAATGCCAGATCCCCTCTATTGATGATGATGCTGAGATGCAAATATAAAAACATAGGTAACTATATGAAATTATAGGAAGTTGAAATATAGGTGCAGTTCATACACTTATTAGCAGCTGGCAATGCATGACATCTTGTGATGTATGTGTAAGAGTTTGGTTAAAAACGATCACCATGCTTACATGTTTCATATTAACAATAGCTTGTTTTACAACATATGGTATGGTATGGTCGCTTGAAAAGCATTTATTAGACGCTAAAAGTTCGCCGGTCTATTAATTAATTAGATAGCTAAATGTATTTAAAGACGAAAATTTTATTTTAAAGGAGCTGCCTTAATTAGCTAAGAACGCAGTAACAGTTAATACCTAAGACTGTAACGTAGGTGCCAAAAAAAGTTTTCTATGGGGGATGATAGTCTATTTGTAATAAGAGTGTATTGAGTGTTATGGGTCATGCAGATACAATCTAGAGGAAAATGCAGGCTCTCCGAGTAGAAAATTGTTGTCTACTGTACGATACATAGCACTATATAAGAAAGTTGTGACCACCATATAAAACAAACACGCTAACAATGGCTCTAAGGCCCAATAAGCATTTACTTTTTTATTTGTATTATTTATGTCACACTTTATTTCCGTTACTAGTACCACTATTAATATACTAGATAACCTCTAAACCAGTAGTATTTCCAATTTTTTATAGTATTGTTAATTTACATACCATTCAGGCACCTTTCTCGCCCACTCACAGCGTTTCTGCACGTCATCGAATGCCTGGCCCAGTTTGCAGCCGGAGCGACGGGGTGTGTTACCGTTGATACACACGTAGAAGAATTGACAGTCTTCAGGGTCTGCGTAGCGAGGATGTGTCAGGCCAAAGGTCTCGTTGACGGGAGGGCAATCAAAAGCGAACACGTCTGTGAATATTAAAAGTCACTAAATTAATTAACGGTTTCGTGATTTTGGGTAAAAAAAAACGATTCAAAATATCGATGCGTTTACCACTGATTTGACAACGATGCATTTACTACTAGGTTTTGTAACTTATATAAATAATACATTATTATAAATTAATTAATAACAAACATTCAAAACATTCCTTGAACCCGCAGTGTCACCTATCGGGTTCAATTGTGAATTTAAATCAAACAGGGAATCAGACAAAAAAAAAAAAAATTAAATTCAGTCCATCGATTTAAAGGGAGTTTAGCGAGATGCTATTTAATGAAATTGCTGTTATCTATACAGTTAGGCTTTAGAAAAGAAATAGTTTTTTTAAAGAGTTCCAGCAAAAGTGATTCACTAAGTGACTTCTCATTACTGTTGATCTTCTATACTTTGAAGATGTGCTATGCCTACTACGTATTAAAATTAATTATTTTATTCACCAGCAGCGCCACATCCCTTCTTCTTGGCCTCATCGGCCCAGGTGCAGATACCGGTCTTATCATTGTACACCAATCCGTCGGGGCAAGTGATCATGTTGAATTTTCCGTCCACGCAGAAGTAGAATTTGCCGCACTCCTTTGGGTCCTCGTGGGAGAAGTAACCATTTTGGCGAACGCAGTGCAGTGACGGTATGGGCGTTTCTAGAGACATTAAATATACAATAGTTTTTTTATATATAATAGAAAATTTCATGTATCTGTGTCAATGGAATTTGCAGATCATGTTCAAATGATAATAACTTTAAATACAATGATTATATTATCTAATTTATATATGTAGATAATAAGCAACGTAGCAGATGTAATACATATCAGGTTTTAAACTATGATCATTTATATTTTAGATAGATAGATACTCTTTATTGTACACGTGAGGTTTCAAACAAAGAACATAATAATAGTAACAAATGGCGGTCTTATCACAATCTGCGATCTCTTCCAGACAACCTGATGGACTATACTGTAAAATATTAGGTAATAGTGGCCCACAAAGAGTAAAAAAAGGATATAAAACAATAATAAGAGATAGAAAATTAAAGAACTGAAACTAGGTAAAAACAAATTACAATTAAATACAGGTAAAATATACATATATATACACATACATACAGACACAAATACATATATACATACATAAGTATATGCAATAAACAGCTATTACTGAGATAGGTAGTGATCCTTGACGAGCTTCTGAAAGACAGCTAGTGATTGAGCCCGTCGGATATCCTCTGGCAATGCATTCCAAATGCGTGCTGCTTGCACAGTTAATGATATGTCAGAAAATATTGTAGAGTGAGTTGGTATTTCCAACGTCAGATTTTCTGATGATCTCAAGCATATTTAACCACAAAATGTTAGTTATGTGTCATATCTTCAGAAATCAGTCAGCAACGCGCAAGGCCATTCTTCCCTTGAAATTGGAAAGTTGTCTGAACAGGTGACCTACGACATTTATATGTAACTACAACGATAAAAAAACGACAATCCGACGTGTGCTACAACGATAAAAAAAAACCTAATGTATTGTTTTAGATGTCTAAACCATCTTCGTATATTGTTTAGGGCAAATCGGTTTGATGGAGCATAGTGTCAAAGACATAACCCTATTTCTTGCGCAGTCGGCGTTCTGCTGTGACGGTGCCAGCGTCACATTACAGTATCCCCGAAATAAATATGAGTAACCGTAAACAGTATATCTTGAATAAAGAAGAATCTTGTGGTCAACGTAGTTCACTCAACAAAACTATAATGATTAGCAATAAAATTGATATATACTAATAATTTACTTACGAAGTTTGGGTCTCTGTGAGCAGTCTAGGTTGAACGGCAAGTCGCATTTCTCTTCCTGATTGCTGTAGTCGTTGAACACCATGCCATCAGGACACAGCTTTTCAATTATTGCACCATTTCTGAAGATTAATAATAAAATACGTTATCATTGTGGTTGGTACTGGTAAGAATATATATTTTTTCGTCGTATGTTAATCAAAGAGATGACTATCGAATTGTCTAAAGCTTTAAAGAGGCTCAGGTTTTGATTAAATAGATAAAAATAAAATAGCAGTAGTATAACGTAAAGGTAGAGATTTTAGGACCGCAAAACCAAATTGCATGCAGTATGAGCATGCATTGCAGTATTAGTTATTATGTTTTTTTTTTTTTTTTGTAATCGGCACAGGAGGCATACGAGCAGACGGGTCGCCGGATGGTGAGTGACAACAGCCGCCCATACGCCCCGTTGGAATTTGGCCACCTCCAACTCAAGAGTTGTAAGTGCGCTGTCCATCTTTAAGCAAGCAAGGGCAAGCTGCAAGGGGGGAGAGGGCTCTTCAAGCGGCTCATAGTGCCCAAAAATGGTTGTAATGCTTGATGAAACATGAAGTAAAAAACAAAACAAAATAATGGTAAGCGAATGTTTTTTATTTGATGTGTACAAAGTGCTGACTTACTAAGTATTGTTACTTACTAAGTATACTTACTTACTAAACATTTCAGACACAAATTCTTTGCCCGCACAAAAAACGAAGTTAGTCAAATATTGGGCAAGTTTAATTTAAAATTCTGTTTGCTGCACAAGGTTGTTGAACTCACAAGGAAAAGAAAAAAACCTAAGGTACATTTTAGCGTCGACAAATAAATTACTACAGTGATTTATGTAAAACACGAATTTCTTCGGAGGGTTTGTGCTTTGCTTTTGGAGGAGTTCATTGTCTGTGCATATTAAAAGGTATTCAATGATACGGGATAACTTGAGGCAAGATTTATGTGATTATGCCTCGGTTCAGATAATTTTAAGAAATGCATAATAATAATAATACCCGCGGACGATTCCCTTGATGGCACAACGAAATAAATATGTATCTAAAAACTGACTAAATTACTTAGTAAGTTTCCAGCAAAACCATACATGATTGGAACAGCCTCTTTAGAGATGACCACAACTAATGTAGTCATGTACTTTCGTAGTCGAGTAAAATTACTAGAACCGGGTAAGCAATTTAGTTAAAAGGGTTGGAAAATTACAAAATACTGAGAGATAATTTGCCACCTCGGAAGCATATAAAATGATTATCCCGGAATCTCATTCGTTAACGATTTTATACATAAAATACTCCATGCCATTTCACTATGGTGGAGCCATGCTTAGGCACGAATAGACCTGCTCCGGGGGTTAATACTCCTCACAGATAACCGGTAGACAATATTGGCATTGTATTATCGGAGGCCTTACTCCCAGTCTTCTCTTTCCCCTCCCATCTCTTTCCATTCCCTCATACCTCCATCCATTGCTATCATCCCCCTCAAAGATGGACAGCTCACTTGCGATCTTGAGCTATAGGTGTCCGTGGGCGGTGGTTGCCACTTACCATTATTAGACCCGTCTCGTAGACTTCATTAACAGATGAACACATCTTTTTTTTTTATACTATAGGGGGACAGACGAACAGACGGGTCACCTGATGGTAAGTGACACCGCCGTCCATGGACACTTGCAACTCAAGAGTCGCAAGTACGCTGCCCGCCTCTGAGAGTGATGAGGGATGGGGGATGGAGGGTGCAGAAAAAGAGAGGATGGATGAGGGATGGAAAAAAAGGAGAAAGGAGATGAGGGGAGAGAAAAGGGGGGAGGGGGAATTGGGCCTCCGGAAAACTCACTCAATTCGGGGAAATGCAACGCAAGCGTTACTTCACAACCGGTTTTCTGTGAGGCCGTGGTATCGCACCGGTCGAGCCGGCCCATTCGTGCCTAAGCATGGCTCTACCACTGAAAAATGAAATGAATCTGTTAATGAAGTCAAACATTTTTTAGTGCGTGATGATTTTACCTGCATTCATAGTATTTGTCACACTGTTCAGCGTCAGCGAAGTAGCCGTCCTCGGGACATTCGTTAGTGATCTCAGCATCTCGCTCCGAGTCTTGGACGGTACGGGTCGGCTGGTTCACTGGCTTCCTTCCTTTTTGTTTTGGCCCGGCTGATGATGCTAATACTGGAAAAGGAGAACAAAGAGTGTTAGAATCGAAATGTTCTATTTTCCTGAGACGATGGTGAAGTGGTATGTCTTAATCAAAGTGACTAAAACCACACGATGTTCCGTCACAATGGGGCCTATCGCAAGGGACCTGGTTGTCCCCGGGAAGAAAACTCTTAGAACTCAAATGGTCTAAGATGCAAGTATAAGTTGTTAAATTTGTGCTTAAAAATACTCTAAGGTATGGCTAGGGAATTTTCGCTATGACTTTTTTTTTACAAATGGCAAATTAGGTTTCATAAAACAAAAAGAATGTATTTCCTCGTATGAGAGTTATATAATAGTAATTTATTCATGCTATTTTGTACTAAATTCTGACCAAATTGTTTCAATCGTTAAGTAATCTTTCTTAAATGACCTTCACTCAAATATGAATTCATTAAATAATCACCTCAATTACGTGCCAAGTCAATTACGTATTACACACATGTTTGTGAATTTTAATTTCTTTATTAATTTCGGTACGTTATGAACTTATATTTGTAACTAAACATTTCGCGCTGCTTCAACTGCGATTATGCTCATTGTTTTGCTCCTCACACAAAACAGACAATACACAAATATTTTTAGAAGTCCGACTGTGACTTTTTTCACTTTTTTATATTACTGGTACTACTGCCACTCTTTGCCCTTCCATACTGCCTTGCGATAATTGGTACTAAGTACTACTGGTTTGGGCCAATTTGCTTTAGCCCGATCGAGTGAAATAAGTCCGTTGTCCACTTGTCTACAGCAAATTCCATCTTGATAGAGTTACTACAGTTTTCAGTCACCTTTAAGTAACGCTGTCAGTTGCAATTTACTGGAGGCAAACAGTTTCAAGTCATCCATACATAGAAAGTGAGATATAATTTATTATCTAGACAGAACCACAAGACTATCAAACTATCTCCTTAAAAAATGCCTCGCTTGATCTTTAATGGAACATAGTTTGCCGTAATCTGCTGACATCCTGGATTGTTGATATATACGACTTCAAGAACGTGCATAGATTTGTTTTCATTTTATACAACTCCAGCACCCTCAAAAGCCATGTACATACGTATCTGGAGTCAAGTCACAGGCCTTCTTATAGTCTATACAACATGTTGCCAGATTCTTGCGGTTACGACGTCCTTATAGGCTAATGGCAGTGTATATGAGAAGGAGCTCCTTAGAGCATCGCGTACCACCTCTACATCTATTCTTTAAAACAGAAATTATCGATATTTTATTTAAATTCATTTCAATTTTTATTCTCTATATATATGTTAGAATCTTATATACTGTTTATAAGCAGGTTAAGGGTCTATCACTCTTTTAATCCATGGCACTACCACATTTGTAGTGTGTGTAATGTTAAATTATCTTACCGATAAGTGTTTTGGCCTAAGCAATATTCAATTCTACACTGCCAGGCTGAAATTGCTGGCTTTCGGTAGAGTAGTAATAGTGTTCTCAACAAAATAAACATCTGCTACTCAACATACTTCGACAGCCGCATAGTAGAGAACAGAAAGTGAATCGCCAACATCATAACTATTCTCTAAATACTCATATAGTAGTGAATCCAGGGCACACACCATCGCTATATTCTTTTTATGCATAGGTAAACGGGACAGACGGGGCGTAATTTGATAATTCACAGATCTATATCAAAAAATTGCATTGACTAAAGTACTCCTTAGTCTAAAGTTAATATCGTCAGTAAAATGGCAAACATGAGGATTTTTCAATATTTTATTGTGATCTACCATATGAATCACCCAATCTCAGTAATTTGGCATGCTGAAAATCATTCATCCAACCATTCTGAGGAATGGCCGCCCACGTTCTTTCTAACAAATCAAGAAGTTGTTGTGCGGTATGCACGGCATCTCTACTCAGCAGTTCTATTCCTTGGACCATATTGTTGTATGTAAGTGCCTGTGTTGACTACATGTGTTCAAAACGGCCCAAACCATTATTGTTATTATGACGACTCTCTGTGTAGTGCCAAGAGATACAGCCACAGTACGTTGTCTGGAACTAGATTGCAACATTCTGACTGTAATCATCTCTACTCATATCAATAGATGGCGTCGCTCAATTTTGATGCAATATTTTTCAGGTCTGGTGCGAAAATTGTAACAGTTTGTAAAAACGCTTAAATGCACTTTTGTAAGTATCCTGATTGACAGTGATCATCTACCTAAATGAAAAGAAAATTCTTTATTAAAATATTGATATTCAATAAAAAAATCAACAACGATCGAAAAAGTTAAAATAATAATCCTCTAAGATCGAGTCGAATCGAATCGATACTCTAAAACGCACTTGATCACTTTACATAAACGTAAGTTCTTTGCGCTCTTAATCGCCTGAAATCTCAACAAAATTATTATCTATTCAATGGAAACGCATATTAAGTATTTCGTAATGATATTTGATTAAAAACAGGTCCTATAGGAATCTAGTAAGTGTAAATCAGAAACAAGTTTCTTAAGTGCTTTTCACACGCTACGGTTTCATTGAACTTGCCATGCGGTTAAGTGCTTATTTAGTAATAAATAAGTCTTGGCAGATTGCAAATAGTACTAAGTATTTATAACTCTCTAATGAAAACACTGGCACGTACTAAAAATATATATGTTTTAATTAGGTACATCATTTTTATACGAAATTTTCTCTTTAAAACATTAAACGTTATTGAACTAGTACTGTAATGAGTCGAAAAACAATGCCATACTTTATAATTTTCCGTCTTTTTTCGTTTCTCTTGGCTTATATTTAAGTTCTCTGGAGGCATACCTCCAAAGGCGTCTAACATTTGCATGTTTGTTGTGGTGTTGTTTTACCAAAATTCTACCTTTAAGCAGGTGGACCTACCTAGATTGGAGACCTTGAGTGAGGTATTTATCCAGTAGTGGACTGCAGTGATGTAATTGATTGATCGATTGACGATTGATAATTATCGCCGCTTCTTTAGTTATGTTACAATCTAAATACTTACACACATCAACAATGATCGAATATTTAATAGGTAGCGGAGAACAGATTTTGACAAAAGTACTTAAATATTCGTCACAGTAATTATTAATGTACTTGCAAATTAACGATAAACGAAACAGTTTGCTTAACGATTTCACTGTTACTTAACCACGCGTGGTCAGTGCGGCTCTGTGTCAAAACCCAATTAATGCCATATTACGATAGAAGCTGTTGGCGGCAACCTTGACTGAAACTTGTTGTATATGAGCTTAGTAATTAATATTTGCGTACAAAAGTATATTATGATTTGTACGCCTTCTACTATTGGCTACTTTTACACATTCCTCTTCCAATTTCTTCCTTTTCGTGTTCCCAAAGTGCACGGTCGGCCTGAACGCTATTACGTAAGTGGAACTAAGTGTAGGAGTTTAATACGTCTTTGACCACCGTTTCGGAGATAGATGAGTGTATGTAATCCTAATAGTTCGCTTGTTATCTTCCGGGCTCGTACAACATAGATTCAGAGTGTATTTCTATATGTTTTATTCGGAGTATACCCATTCTTTATATCGAGCAGCCATAAGTATCATAAAAATATTTCCTCAGGACACAACCTTTGATACGAGTATAGATAATTAGAATACAGATATACCGCAAGAAATAAAAAAAAAAGAAAAGCATACAGGCAAACTTCAAAGCTTGCTTTACCTGTTGACACGTGGTACACGTATTTTTTTTATAAGTAATTTTGTCAGAACTCAATCGGTTACCTTAACACGTAGTATTGCGTGTAGTAATGAGCACCGTTTACTATCAAGCGGACGTTGCAAAGACCATGGACTGTTTTACCAACTCGATATTTCTAATAATTACACACACACGTACAGTGTCACACAATACATGTATAAAAGGTACTTTTGTAGTTTTAATCCTTTAACCTGTTATCAAATGTTAATATATGTTAAATACAAGTTCTTACATTCAGTAATACGGAATCTTAAATAAGTGTCTGCTTTATCTACATTCTTATTCAATCGAATAGCAACCTCATCACCCGCTAAGAAGGGCAGTGCACTTACGACACTTGAGTTGCAGGTGTCCATGGATGGCGTTGTTACTTACCATCAGGTAGACCCGTCTCTTCGTCTGTCTCCCTATATAATGATTAAATAGAAATATTATTAATGTGTAAGCTGACTCGTTTCTTTGTTAATTACGCTTACACATATTAACTAATAAATCGATCATCATGAAATTTGCATATATGTTTCATGAAAAAGGACTGTTCCTAAGAAGAAAACAAATAATATTTGTTTAAACGGAGCCGCGTATGAAAACTAGTAACTTCAGATAGAATTGAGTGGTCTTTTTTTAAACGAGAACGGTTGAGTTTTGATAGTGATGTTCTAGACAAATTTTTGATATAAGCTTAGTGTAAGAGACTGATTGTAGGATGGAGATCCGTTGGTTATGTTATTTATCGTATGGTTTAATCTTTTTAATATTTTAATGTAATAGAATACATGAGAATTAAAATAAGAAACGCTTTGTAAAGAATAATGCGAAGCGTAAAATAGTTTTAGTAGTAGTAGTAGTAGTAGGTAAAAAAGAAATAAATAAATGTGAAAGCTTTCATGATAATAATCGGTCAAACGATATCAATTTGTTAATCTCATAAACACGGACATGTTTCCTGTTAGTACATTAATTCTTTATTACAAGGGCGTAAGATTCTATATTGCGTATTCATTCGAACTTTGTCGGTATCCAGTAGCGCAGTAGAAGAAGGCGCTTTCGAGCGTAGAATGTAAACACATTTCTCTATTAGTTACGCTCAGTTACTTTGTGTATTTACCGAACACATCGCAATATAATGCTGAGTCATCATATGAATTAGTTTTCTATTTGCTCAAGGCAAGCGTTCAGTTTCTAAGTGAAGTGATATTGTTATTATGTTAAAGTTATTTAAAATCATAATTAATATAAAATGTAATCATGTCACATTATTACGATAGATAGCTAGAGTATTGAATTTATAAGGTCAAAAATTAAATATAAATAAGATTAAGTTACTCGTATATTATTCAAGTCCCAGCCAAGAATCGAACCCAGACACTTTAAGATATGAGAACAAAGAAGATAAAACAGGATGTTAATAAATAAACTTTTAATATTTTATGTGCGTTTACCTTTAAAAGGTAACTACGGGCTAAAAATTATAAAGTTTTGGTTGTTGAAATGTTATTCTGATTAGCTAATTTTTTGACGTTCACTTTCTCTTTTTGAAGATGAGAGCGCGTTGATGTCTCTTCCTTATCATCACAATAGCGTAACAGTTGTGTTGTAAATGCATTTAAATAACATATAAAACAAACATTTGAGGTTTAGAGGGTCACAAGAATTAAAAAAAAACATACTAGAATGAATAAAGTAGAAACCTTTTTTTACTTGACCTTTCATTCGAAGTTTAAAATTTCAATTAAAAAAAAAATTGCTGGCAGTTTTTATTCACTTTATGCGATAATTAAAAAGCACGTAAGGCTAACATTCAAAGTAGACAGGAATTGGACTAGACGTCAAGGCCAACTGGTACCCAACATAGTAATACTTACTTGTGTTGAATATTAATGTATTCTATTAAAGGTTATCGAAATAGGTCATATACTAAAAGGAAAGTACGTGTTTTGTATATAAGTTCTATAACAATACAAATTAAGGCCAACAATACATGCACGACCAAATATTATAGAACTAAAAATAGGTTCTTGCTGTTAAATACGCTTCTTTTCATTTTATGACTTACCAACTAAACAGCTCAATAAAACAACTCCTACGCACGACCGGAACGCCATCTTGTGATAACACTGCCCTATTACTAAGTTCTACTTAACAGTCACTTGATGTGACTTTATATTCTGACTGACGCCCGCACCGTACTATACCGCACTGACTTATTCAAGTTTTGTCATCCATTCTTAGCTCTGTTACAGCTCAGCGAAAGGTTACGCTAATCTGCTCGCTCCTTCTCACTTAAGTAAAACTATATATCTGTCTCGTTCACATGCTATTAGGATCCTGTTATTGTTCTACGTGTTCTGCAAAAAATTACAATATTCCAAAATGCAGTTATGGGTTATTAAAAGCTAATTGTTACGCTAAAACTATTAGATGTGATTATGAATCAGGAGAACATTACGTTGATATTATATGGAATGAAATACTATTTGTATTAATGTTTTTCTATGCGAAGGAAAAGTTCAAGTATAGTTTAAAGATTTCAGAGCCGGTAAGAGATTGGTCGACGTCATTTCAACGAGACCGCAATTTAAAAAAATAAATAAAAAAACAGTAAGGCGAGTCTGACTCACGCATCGAGGGTTCTGTACGCAAAAGTAGTTCTATGTATCTGATAACGTGTATAATTAACTTTATAAAGTATACAATCGACTTTTCTGCATTTATTATGATAAATTGTAATAAGGTTAATTTTACGTCCCGTAATATATGTTAAAAGTAAATAACAGTTATTATTCGATACCTTAAAGTTTGTTTGATTACGGAACCCACGGTGTAGACTCACACTTGTCTAGTTTTTTTTGTGTGTGGTTTTAATGACCGTCATTATTCGTAGTATCTTATTTATCTATCTCTATAGAAGTCTATTGTATACCCTTTTGACCCTATTATTTCTTAGTTACTCATTTAACTTACTCTGGTTCATACAGCATAAAAAATTTAAACCCAAAATAATATACGTTACTAAAAAAAGCAAAGCAATGTTTTTTTTTAAGTTTTAAGAATTTAAGAATTCACATTTCCCGACGCCATTGTTATTAAGTATAGTTTTTCTTTTTGCTAAATATTAAATAGAAGCTTTAAATACAATTTCATGCGTGTTCCTACAAAAGTGAAGAACTTCGTACCTGTATAAACATAATCTCAAATTAAATAAAAAAAAAACGCCACTACACACTACACACAGGAAAGTTTATTTCTGACCAGAATCAGGTATATAGAATTTTATTTATCTTCCCTCTAACGTGAACGACCTCTATCGTAACGTCCTTATATAAACTTGCAACCCCTAATTCACCCTTATAAGGATAACATTTTGAAATACACATGTGTATTTCAAAATTTCTTTCCAACCATAAGTGAAATTTTATTTCTTACCTCAAAAATAAATTGATATCATTCACCCCTAGTATTCCCTCTAGTCTCTCTACCCTCTACTACTACTCTACCTTCCTAGTTGTGAAATTTATAAGAATCGTTTCTTAGCGGATGCTTTCAACATAAAAGGCATCAACTACAATAATTTCAAGTTTGAAGCCCCTTGTTTAAGGCTCTGTGGTGATGGATCAATCATTCAGAACAAGTAATTTTATACATACATAAGCTCACGCCTATACAGGCAGAAGATTATTAAGCACCGATATTTAGCTAATTAGAATTAGGCCCCACGAACATAATAGGGGCCTATTACCGACAGACAGTTGAGAACAGTGACAGTTTAGAACTCAATGCTACGAAAATTAGAAGTGTATTGAAAGTTTCCCTTTCAATATATATAGGTAAGTAATAGGCCCTATTACATTAGTGGGGTCTAATTATCTAATTCTAAGAAAGAATAAGATATGGTAAATGAAGGAACGGGATATTGTTTATATTGGGTAGACTGGGAAATTGTAAATAACTGTTCGAGGATGTCATTTGTGCAAGAAAGTGATCTGTCCTGTCCGTATTCAATTAATGTTTTGTAGAGTCTGTCTTCGTATGGATTATCAGTGAACACAAGTAAAACAAAACTGATGACAAATAACATCTAAATTTCTGTTAAACCTCACAATGTTACTAAATTATATAAACAAGAGTATATGTACATACTGCCTCGGCCAAATGATGTCTTCCACAGGCCTCACAAGTAAATAAAATAATTATAGAATAAGCATTGGAAGGAAAAAATACAGTGTAAACCGGCCAAGCATCGCTTGCTTTGCATTTTCTCAAAATTAGTATGAGAGTCGAAAATATACGATACCGAACTAAATGGTTCGACTTTTCCTTCCTGTGCGGATCGGTTTAAACCTGGAATTCACTAGCAGCGCACGTGTTTCCCTTCCACTTTGACCCCGGGTCTTTTAAGCGGGCCGTGAAAAAGTATCTCACCAGGCCCCCATAGTGTGCGTCACCATACTACATTGACTACACTCACAATGAGGATGGTGTCCACACTCTTGACTCCACTTGATGCTTTCCATCAGGCAGCAAAATACCTTGCCCAGCCCAAATAAAATATCACAGACATTATGTGAGAACAAAACCTACAGTTCTTTTACCGACTATACAGTTGCTATGATAATATTTTATGAGGCCAAAACTCCCCCTCCCCACTATTAGGTGACCCATCTGTTCGTCTGTCCCCCTTTATTACAAAAAAAAATAGAAAGAAGTTTACTTAACATAGAATTTAAAGATAAACTTCTGTTAGCAACAATAAGAAAACAACCTTAAAATATAGATAAAAAAACACCGAATCAAACAAATGAAATGGAAATTTAACAGTTCATTTTATAACAAATAAGACACAAGAATGGGCCAAAGAAGTGACAGAATGGTGCCCTCAATATGAAAAGACAGAAAAAGGTAGAAAGTAAAGGAGATGGGAAGACAATATTAAAAAGGTTATAGAAATGAATTGGACGAGAAAAGCTAGACATATGTATATTTTTGTGGAGAACATTTGGGGAGGCCTATGCTAAAAGTAAGACGGTTAGGAAACCGGTGTCTGAAATAAAAATTGTATGTAAGTATCTAATATCTAATTAGAAATAAGGCGAAATTTAACTTTCATTGTTGTTAATAAAGGCTATTATTAATTATTGTTCTTGTTATTAAACTTTAAATACATGCATACATACACTCACGCCTATATATCCTGAAGTAGTAGGCAGAGGTGTAATTAACGCTTACATATTGCCGACTAAATTTTAGCTCCATTCTCTTAACAGGTGGCAAGCGTATTGCCGTCATTTGTTCACTTTTGGGGATATAAGAAAATTTGGAGTGTATTGCTTGTACAGATGGAATGGGATGGGAGTATAAGCAATAGCTCAAAGTCAGGATCGCATTCACAACTCGGACTGGCTGGTGCTGGGAAGTCGGAGTCCTCTAACTAACTTTACTGACAACAAATTACATTTTAAAATATACCTATTTATATTAAATATACCTTTAAAATATAAATAATGGTATACAGCCGACATCGGGCACAGGGTCCAAGATAACGGTGGTTAAGGCTCCAAAGACAGGAACCGCCTCACAATACAGGCCATGTTTAGAAGAACTGCCTTCTGCATCAGTCCTTTGACTCAGCTATCTAACGTGAGCCTCTTAAGGTATTGATTGCGGCTTTTGGCTATATTCGATACTCAGAAGTAGCGATATCGACAATCATTGAGCGCTGATCTAATCGGCCTACCACCTATCAGGTAAACCATTTTCCAGAAGAAGTCTGTTATTATCAATGTTAATGTTAAAAAAATATTATTATTACATACATTAACAATCATTTAGATATATGATAGATTTAGATAGATATGGTATGTATTACTAGTAATTATGTTTGTTATAATTTTATATCTGTTTAATATATATATATGTATATATATATATACATATATATATATATATTACTTTATTGTAAAATTTAGTCTATATTAGATATATAGTAATACTTAAGCACCTACATCCTTTTTCTCTGCATCAATGAAAAATTTACTCTAGGAGAATACCTTAGGTATTAAGTCTGCATATGTATCAAATATGCACAAGTTTAAAATAAAATAAAATATTGTTGTTATTCAATACAACTATTAGAGTAGTTTAGCGTGGGTCAGAAGGTGGGATTAGAAAGGCCTATTATTTATTAATAAACTATAACGGACTGATCTATAATTGATCAATTACAAAGTAACGAAATAAGATAGAAGGGACTTCTTATAATTTCACAATTACTCAACAGGCAACGAATCAATAAATTGTATGTGTGAATGTTGCATACATATTAGTAGATGAATATTTTTATCTAATTTATGGTTTGCATCAGGTTGCGTTGTTGCGGTTCTTTAGAAATACACTCTTTATCATAAGTCACACCTATGATAAATTGAATGTTTACTATATCAGACTTATTATCTAAAATAACCTAATATTAAGTAAGTAACTTAATATAAGATTATTTTAAATAGTTTTACATAAAAATATTTACATTTGTAAGCATTGTAAAATTCCTCAGCATCGTCGCATGTTGCGTCCCACGCCAAAGATCTACCTATCATCCATGGCAGTAATGATATACCTTTATATGATGGTATATCATTTCTGAATACAGTAATGATATACCATCTGGTCTCTTCAAATCTCTCCGCCGGAACGAACGACAAAAATGCGGGAAGGCCTCTGAAATTTGGCGAATGCCAAGACCACCCATGCTAACCGGTACGCTTGGAGCCAGGCTATGTCGTTCAGATCGACATTTATGATTTTAGTTTGAATGATTTCGTCAATTGTTTCTCAGTGGTCAATGTTTAAACTAAGTTACTTACTTAATATAAGATTATTTTAAATAGTTTTACATAAAAATATTTACATTTGTAAGCATTGTAAAATTCCTCAGCATCGTCGCCTGCTAGTAGCATTAAAATAAAGCTTTGAATAGCAATGCTTATTCGCTGTGCAAGGAAAAGCCAGCCATATGGTCACGAGAAGTGTCGATTAGTCGCTTAGCTAGTTCATTATAAATAAAAAGATCATTTGGAGCCCATGCCCCTAGTGCCTATATCCCAAACCAGTTCAAAATATGATTATCAAATTAATTGCTGTTTTTACGCCGTTTGGCATTCTGCGGATGCAGCATCAACGCCGGTACACCCAGCTGTACATAAAAGTTGTGATGGTGTAAGGGTATCGTCGCATGTTGCGTCCCACGCCAAAGATCTACCTATCATCCATGGCAGTAATGATATACCTTTATATGATGGTATATCATTTCTGAATACAGTAATGATATACCATCTGGTCTCTTCAAATCTCTCCGCCGGAACGAACGACAGAAATGCGGGAAGGCCTCTGAAATTTGGCGAATGCCAAGACCACCCATGCTAACCGGTACGCTTGGAGCCAGGCTATGTCATTCAGATCGACATTTATGATTTTAGTTTGAATGATTTCGTCAATTGTTTCTCAGTGGTCAATGTTTAAACTAAGTTACTTACTTAATATAAGATTATTTTAAATAGTTTTACATAAAAATATTTACATTTGTAAGCATTGTAAAATTCCTCAGCATCGTCGCCTGCTAGTAGCATTAAAATAAAGCTTTGAATAGCAATGCTTATTCGCTGTGCAAGGAAAAGCCAGCCATATGGTCACGAGAAGTGTCGATTAGTCGCTTAGCTAGTTCATTATAAATAAAAAGATCATTTGGAGCCCATGCCCCTAGTGCCTATATCCCAAACCAGTTCAAAATATGATTATCAAATTAATTGCTGTTTTTACGCCGTTTGGCATTCTGCGGATGCAGCATCAACGCCGGTACACCCAGCTGTACATAAAAGTTGTGATGGTGTAAGGGTATCGTCGCATGTTGCGTCCCACGCCAAAGATCTACCTATCATCCATGGCAGTAATGATATACCTTTATATGATGGTATATCATTTCTGAATACAGTAATGATATACCATCTGGTCTCTTCAAATCTCTCCGCCGGAACGAACGACAGAAATGCGGGAAGGCCTCTGAAATTTGGCGAATGCCAAGACCACCCATGCTAACCGGTACGCTTGGAGCCAGGCTATGTCATTCAGATCGACATTTATGATTTTAGTTTGAATGATTTCGTCAATTGTTTCTCAGTGGTCAATGTTTAAAAAGTTGTGATGATTAAAGTGCATGTGAAAAATTTTTTATTTAATTTTTCTTCTGTAAATGATTGAAAACCTTTTTCCAAAACTGGGGAACCAAGAAGTAGGAGGGACGTTTTTCAAAAACTTTTATGTTTGGTGTCAAAAATTGAATTTTTGTGCAGTCGAAAGTCTATCTGTCTTATTTCAAAGAAAAATTAATCATTTTATAAAACTCACATTTATCACAGTTGAGATTTACGAAAATTTATTTTTCAAAAAAAGCCATTCTTACAAAACTGTCTCTACATCTCCTCCCAAAGTTCCATCATTGAGGTACCAAATGTTTTGTATTGAATTTTGTACGTATAATTTGTATCATAATATGTTCCTAAGTACGCTACAGAACTGATACTTTCAAATTCTACAAAATTCAACTGAAGATGCCTTATCCCAGAGTTTCACCCTGCTGATATCCAACGGCCACCATAAGATACTGCTGAAACCATAATATTGTCTGTATATACCAATTTTGTAGGATATCTATAACATTGTCAAAGAAATTTAATAAAAATTTGTTTTCGTATATGTATATTATGTGTAGAGTTGATAAATAGAAAGAGGAATTTACATATAATGAAGCAATATGGAAAGAATGAGGTCGTAGTGACAACTATTAAAAAGGGTATACTGAGGTGGTTTAGACATCTGGAAAGAATAAGTCAGGAACGAATTTAAAAAACTGATATATAAAACTTTAGTGGAGTAGCCAGTAGAGGTCGACCGCAAAAAACATACTTTAATCGATAAGTGATGTTCTGAAAAAAAAAAAACCAGGTCAGAAGTGCCCGAAACAATTATAATGTTCATTGAAGCCGGTTGGTTCATGAACATTTGAAAAAGGTGGTTAGGTATATATGAATAGAAGTAAGTGGCGGTCTATTATTTCTGCACACCCCGAAGATAAATAGGGTTCGGTTTATGTAAACGTGTACGTATGTATATGTATTAATATATGTTAGCAGAAAGACTTGCAGTAATAACATGATTTCTTGTGCTTGGTAGAGTCCAATTAAAGCTATTGCTCATACACCAGTGAATCCGTAGAAGCAATTTCCCTTTTCTTTCTATCCCCCTTTTCCCTTTCAGTCTTCCAATATTCCCATTCAATTCGTAAAGTGCCCGCATGACGGGAATAAGCCTGCTATATATTACGTAAGTTGGTCAAAATGGTAGTCAGTAAAATATGAGCATTGGATACATGTCTGCCCACCCCTTTCAAAGATGCAGTGAGCTTATATGTGTATAAAATCAAACTTTTTAGTTAATCGAAAATGATTAACCGATTAATATGTATTATAATGGAAATGATTCTCAGTTACAAGCAAATTATATGAAAATATATCTCATACTTTTGAGAATATATGAATACTAGTTCTTTACGCTGTTGTTCTGTGTTAACAGTGGGTTTAGTTTACACCTTTCCGTGCACCTAGCTATATGAAAATAAACAGGCGTTCACACATTTAAAAATTATTGAATATTACATTATATTCGAAAGTAATCTAAAATTATATGTGTTCATTGGCTTCTTATGTTTTAGAATTCACATTGTTTATTTCATGAAATGGCCCAACAATTACTTGAACCCAGAGGCCCAACAATAAATAAAATTGTACTGCCGACGTACTGGTATTGGCGACGTCGGCGATGAAAAAAACTCATCGCTTTAAGTCGAACTTGACGCCTCAGCAACAGCCGGAATGCTTGCTGCGGTTTCCGGGGGCATAGAGGCAGAGCTAAGCGACGAGTCCGAGGATGGTGTGAGTGAATTTTTTTTTACAATATAAATTTATTGTTAATTGATTATTCTGTGTATATCTCGTTTTTTTTTTGTTTCCATTTTCCTTTTTTTATATACGTTAGAGGGCAAACGAGCAGATAGGTAACTTGTGGTGAGTGACTACAGCCGCCCATGGACATTCAAGAGTCACAAGTGCGTTGCCGGCCTTTTAGGTAGGTACGCTCTTTTCTTGAAGGTTTGAAAACTATATCGGACAATTTGTTCCACAGGCTGGTAGTGCGAGGCAAAAAGCGCACAGTGGTGGATTGCCAATCAACCAAGTCATGGGGATGGATATTTTGTCGCGTAGGACGATTTCGGAAACCTGCGGACGGTATAAGTCCGAACAATTCCTCTGATCACTCCCCATGATACATGCGATAGAGAATGCAGAGTGAAGGTATATATCTACGCAACGCCAATGACGCGAGTCGCTCTAGATTGAATGTGGTCAAGAGGGAGAAGCTGGTACTGGGGTGCACCTGCAAATCGTTTAATAAAATTATTGTGTTTTAATTGAGAAGTTTAACAAACTTACTCTACATCCAACGTTTAGTATTAAATACCTCATATTCTACAATGTGTAAGTGAGCAATATGACTTCTTAAATGGATCTATCATCATCTCCATTCCATAGTTCGAAATTTCACTGATTTCTAGCTACATCCTCTTCCACGTAGTTCATTTATCTTTTCTTCTCTACTCTATTCCTCCTTTACGGATACAAGATATCCGTCAGCTTCCATACATAAAACTTTATTCATCATATTTTTTCACGTCGCATATGAATTCGGAATCTAACATTCCAGCATTTAGTTTGCAAATGATTTCTTTCACAACAAGCTCACTATTACTTTAATTGGTCATGCAATAATTACCTCAACTGCATAATTATGAATTATTATGTATGTGTATAATTACGTGATTCCAAAAATGTGTATTTTGTGTATGCTGTTCGTTTTATGAATTTTTGTCATATTCTAGACTACTTTTAAAGAAAATCAATGATTAGAAAATATGGTTATATTTTAGGCACCTCAATTAACTTGCCATTTATGATTTTTAATGTTCTTTGTATTCAAGTGGCAAGGAATGGGGAATTGGCATAGCAGTAAACCAGCCTGCAGCTAAAAAGTTTTATATGCCAAATTACAACGACATCTACACGACAGATATGTATAAAATAACAAAATGAATCTGCTTAAACCAAACCAATTTCACGGCATTCTATGGAATCTATTAAAAACGCGGGTTTTTATACAAACTCAGAACAGTGCAGGTCCTAGACATTGGATGCAATTACAATTATTCTTAAAGCCAATAAAATAAATCTACCTCGACGTGTAAAAACTAGATTAAGATAAAAGGAGTACATTATTACCTGGAGCAATATTGTCACCAGTTTTATCAACACAAATCTTGTTGTTTCTGACTTATCTTCTTATTGCGTAGTAGTATTCCATTCTAGACATTTTATTAAAACAGTCGTTACCATTTAAATTTTTATAATTAAAACTCTCAATAGAAGTATTGTTTTTCGATATACGAGGGTGTGGCGACCTCCATATACAGAAATATATTACAACGTCACCTAGCGAAGACAAGCTGAACTACGTATCAACTACCTTCACGCCGTTGTAAGACCCTGCTTCGCGAAATGGAAGTTCTCGCTCTGATTAGTATATACCTATACAAGTTTCATCCGCGGCGCAGGCGAGATGATGATGTGAATGACCAGACATTATCAACTCGCCGGTTGGATTAAAGGGACTCGACATCCCCAGGGATCTGCCCAAATTTCTAGATGAAGAAAATTCAGCAAATAGATGACTGCTTTACTATTTAAAGTTAGCCCATAAAAAAAAGATGTGTGAAAGTACCATGTACATGTGATAACCCTTTCATATAACCTACGTGTTTCCTTCCCACTTTGATCTCACTAGGCCATCTCACCAGGCCGCCATATTGTGGGTCACCATTCTGCATTGACTATACTTGCAATGAGGATGGTAACCACCACTCTTAGACTCCACTTGTGTCTTTCCATCAGGCAGAGTGGAGTCACTATGGTAGGCTAATATAACAAAAAACCTACGTTTGAGTAAATTCATTAGTAATTTTTTATTAATTCGTATATACTTATATGTTTTTTGTTTTAGAAAATTGCGCAACAATTATTTGAAAACGTTTTATGTATTTAATATATATTTAAAATTATGTATAATACACACATCGTCACCGTTACTATAAGTTGCCTTGTCAAATTTAAAGTTAATATTAAAAAGATAAAATAATTAAATACCAGCCTGTGTTGATCTATAACCGCCCGTTGCGCCTTATGAGATGAAATCGGACAAACATTACACATGGCCACTCTTTTAAATCACCACATTGGAGTGTACTACATATACTATATAATAACACTATTATATTGTGTGCTATTATGCTGCTCTAAGTAAATAGTATAGGCTATTAAAATAGGGTAATTGACAGACACGGAAAAAAGAAGTTAAAAAGGAAGAAAAGAGAGATATAATACAAGAAGATAGAAAATGCGAAAAAAAATTAACTCACATTACATTTATATTTATTGCCAATAATTATATTATCAACACAAAAATACATAAATACATTACATTCTTCTGATTATTTCAAATTGCCCGTGAATCCGCCACTGAGTAATAATACTAATAACCTTTAAGGTACAACTTTCATTTTACAGTGTACTTAAATTGACTTAGACGTAACGCTTGCCTATAATCAGGGATTGTATTATTAAATCGCACACATTGATCTAGAAATGACTTGTTCATTTATTGGTGCCTCGAGGCAGGTACAACTAATTTATGTTTGTTACGTGTGTTATTAGAGTATATATCACTTTTTTTAAGAAACTTCCCTTTATTTTTATGAAAGTCAATTAAGTATTCACAGATATACTCACATGATACCGTTATTACCTTTGTTTTGTTTGAATTTCTACCACAGCGAGTAACGCTTATCTAAATTATAAATTTCTCTGAGAGCCCTCTTCTGCAGTACAAAGATAAACTGAATATTACAGGCATTGCCCCACAGAAAAGTACCATACAACATCATACTATTAATATAAGAAAAGTAGACTAATCTGGCTATTTCAATATTAGTAGGTTCACGAATTTTTGTAAACGAGTTTGCTGCAGAGTGGAGTTTATTCGACAATTTTTTGTTTGAATCTGGAGTAATGCCCAAAAATATTGTGGTATCCACGAGTTCTATCTTAACTTCTTTAATAGTTATCGAATTATTTACCTGTTTAACGCTTGGAGTAGGGCATTGTATAAATTTTCTGCTCTCCATAAAAAAATGAATTGTTAACGTAAAACCAGTGAACCACTTTCGAAACAGCGTGGTTTACGTCGTCAAAGTTTGTAGTCGTACTCGACAGTATACTATACTTACCTCAGGATATAAAACCTTCACCTTTAGCGCAGATGATTGGTACGAGATTAACTGCTCCGGACATGTCTGAGTGGGGATTTACGTGTATTTTAGCCATTTAAATTTTTTCTTCCTTTTAAATCTTCACGGTGACTTGGAAAATATATATTTTTTTAATAATTTTAATTTCAATGTAGCGAATTAAAATGCTACGAGTTTGAATATACAGACGCAACAAATACATGAGATTTAGATTAGAGTCAGAGAAGTCAGTACTCAACGGTACATAAATATATTATGTTCAAATACATTAGAAAGTTGGATGTTCACTAATAGACGCCAGAACTGTCATTGTGCGATACAGTATCCGTAGTTACTATGTAACACGGCTTGACTTAACAAGATTGCGTTTACACATATTTTTTCTGTATGTATACGTTGCCAACTTGCCTACATAAATTGAAAGTGTGATAGGAATTCGCTAAAGCCGTAACTACCCTAATAATGACTACTCTCTACAGATTTATGCATAATAAGAGTAAGTGTAGTACGTAATTGTTGAAATTAGTCGCGTGCGCATAATGCTTCAGTGCATACGGTGTGAAAGTAATCTATTTTCAAGTTATAGTTTCTCTTAATGACAAATTTGATGAAATTGTTTAAAAAAAATAAGTCAAAATCAATTTGAGACAATCAAAAACAGAGTTTGTTTTTAATAGACGTCGATTATGTATTGATTAACTATAAATATATTTTAAAAGTTCACTATCGCGAACTGCAACTCAATCTCGCAGAAATAATAAATAAATGCAATATTTTATAATCCTTTCTCGACCCACCACCAATAGGATTTACATATATGTATGTGTATATACAGATTTAAAGTAGCTTTATCCTTACGTTTTAATGATAATGGTTTAAAATGCTCAGTAACGCGACACCCCTTGTGTTGCAGATGTCTATCGGCTGTGGTGATCGCAATTCATTAGGCTGTTCGTGGTAAAAAAAATATAATCTACAAAAAAAAGAAGTTAAATTGCGTCTGTGTATCTGAAATTCAATTTAATTAACTCGACAAACTCAAACACTCGTATTGGGTTGGAGTTAATTAAACTGGCTGCTGTGCCAGATCTATTCCTAGAATAATAATATTTAGTAAAGTAATTTTTTTGTCGTTTTAGTAGTTTAGTTTTTTTAGTTAGTAAAGATTGTAGTTATCATATCAATACAAATTTTAAAATCAAGTACCCTCACTACTTGGTTTTTGGCCCCAATAACTCAATACCTAACAAAAAACAATAATAACAGAATGGACAGTTTTTAGAATGGACGGAGTGATTCATGAGAAAGTTTTAGGTGATTGCACTTTCTGGTTCAAGGTTTCGTATAAATTGGCTGAAATATGACGATGATCGTCGAAGATGATTGACGAAGATGAAAATATGAATATATGCAAGTAGCTGACTACCCATCCGAAGTCCTAAAGGTTGCCAGATATACATATTATTTAGTGACTCTAATATTGTATTTGTTAAAATATTTAAGACGACGACAACTTTTGGCAAAAAAGGTATTTTATTTATCTTTTCTTTCATTTTATCTATTGTTTATCACAATATGGAATGTGTGAATACATTGTGAGATATATTGTTATGACCTTTGTAAGTGTCAGCTTACGAGTGTAAAGTTTCATTAATTTTATTTAACTGTTAAAATTCCCAAATTTCTACCCTGATCTTCGTTCCATGCTCACGAAAGAGAATACATATACATATGTTATTTTTATACACTGAAGAAATAAAAAAAGAAAGAAAAGATGGCTGTTTGACAGGCCATTTGATAAATGCGGGATAATGTTTTAGAGTTGTAAAGTAATAAGTTGAAATTATATTAACAAGAATCAGGATACATAAATTTGGTTAAAACTATATATAAGTTTTAACCAAATTTATGATAATAAGTTTTGCAATTGTTCGTTGTTCATAAATTTTATGAGAGGAATAAGTTTCGATAGATTATTATAAATGTGAATAATATAATAGATACAAAGATTATGCATTAATTTTGTTGTTGCTGAGATATCCTACACGATCATCTAGCTTTTTTACTTTATTTGAATCATAAGACTTGTTCTACTTCTGCTACATATTTAGTCTTGTGCCACCAAAAAACACCGATTGTTTGTTCTCCGATTCCTATATAGGATAAAAATTAGCACTATCAACAAACAGTCTAGGGGTTAATTAAATTTATGATTGACGGTTACCTAGTTGTTTGAGAAATTCTATAAAAATTGTCTTCAAATTATATGATGCACCATCTTGAAAGTTTTTTTTTTTTTTTTTTCAAAATAGTATATAAACTATATGTTTATAGGGTTTTATTTTCTAAGGTATACCTGAAGCTTCGGCGTTAAAACCGAATGACGGAACACTGTGTAGTTTTAGCCAGTTCGTGTCTAATAGACCAGACCAAACCAGGCCTGACAGTAGTAGAGCCATGCTTAAGCACGAATGGGCCGGCTCGACTCGTGCAATACTCTTGTGAAGCATTTCACCGAAATTAGTAAGGTTTCCGGAGGCGCAACTCCCCCTCTCCTTTTCCTCACCCTTGTCCCCCCTCCCCTTTACTCATCATCCTCAAAGGCGGACAGCGCACTTACGACTCTCGAGTTGCAGGTGTCCATGGATGGTAGTTACTTACCATCAGGTGACCCGTCTGTTCGTCTGTCCCCTTAAAATATATTTAAAAAAAAACTTTTGCATTGATGGTGGTTTTTTAAATAAACAAAGATAAACAATACCTATGGTTCCTACTGCGTGAATACAAGTTAGTAGCCAAAAACTAACATAATATATATACATATATAATTTATTTTTGTCTCTTTTTTGCTGTTCAGAGCAATAAAAATATTTTTTGGAACGCGCGGTGCCAGTGCATGCAACTTGCTCATGCTGTATTTTATATGTATAGTTCAATAATATATCCTACATTTTTGTTTTGGAGTAACAACATAAGTGCATTAGCATAATGACTAATGAAACAAAAAGAGAATCACAACTTTATCAAGAAATTAAAGTTTCTATAGTCAACTCTCGTAGCTGGTATTAAAATAGTTCTTATTCAAACCTTAATTAAGCAGTTGGCGGAAGGCGTTGGCGCATGTTGCGTTGCAATTAAACTAAGTAGAAATAAGGTATGTGAGAATCCCACGCAAACCCCGCTACAGTGACCTTTGTTGTATTATTATTTTATATTACAAGTATTTAATTTTTTGGACCACTTTCTGCTTTAGACCTTTCAGACATTACTGACTATATGAATATTTAAAAAAATGCACCTTCCAAATAAATTATGTTAAATCAATATTTCTTGGGTTTTACTTCGGAGTTGCATTATTCAGCTTGATGCTGATTTTCTACAAGTATTTTCCCACTGTATAAATCTAATACTGTTGATTATATTTACCTTTTTCTAGTAATACAATTATGATTTTGTAACCACAATAAATTAGATGTTATTAAAATTCTGTATGATTTGCTACAGCGACGTTCCTTGTTTAAATACATGTAAGAAAAGTTACTAGATATTCAAATTGAAGATGCTCGACAGCCATGATTAAAGACAACCGCTGTCCGCTTGTACGTGTTAGAACGACTATGATTTAATATCAGCTTGAAATAGATTGCGGGCCGCAATGCGACTGGACAGGAATATGCCAGGAAGAGGTTACGTATGAAATTTATTATATACTTATCTTTTGATTGTAAGCATCGAAGTGCTTACTCTTCATCTTGTTTTATGTATGTATTTTAATGCTGCAAAAAGGTATCTCCTTTACCTAGAATATGTATTATTTTGCAAGGCTGGAGAAAGCGCTTAAAATATAAAAAAAGAAGATACATACAGACGAACATAGAAATTCCTCTTTTTTAGAAGTCGGTTATTAAGAGCATTGCTCATTTGCCATTTGTCTTTGGCCTTTGTCGTTTCTTACATCTATACCTAATTGATTCCTTTAGACGTGTTAGGTATTTATTTTTTACGTTTATGAAAAACGATTTATTGTCTGTTTTTGCTTCATTAAACTAAACTGATGAAACCCTGCTACTAAGCAATTATAATACAATTACATTTTTATGAGTAAGCCAGTACTCCAAAAGGCGTTCGTACGTAGTAAACCTAAAAATGGTTATACCGACTGTCAAGGCAATTCATGACCAATGTGAGACGAATAAAGTGCCTACGTGTTGATGAGTCTAGTAACAGGAACAAAATGTATTTTTGTCACTGATTGGCTTACGTCATCAAGAATGAAAGGTAAAGAAGAAATGGAGATGACGAAACATGTAAGATATAAAGAGATTAGAACAGTATAATACACTTGAAAGTTATTTAAGGGTAAGAGCAAGATGCTGCTTTTTCCGTCTACGGACCTATCGTAGGCAACCCTGATCCTTTTCTAGCTAGTTCGTCTGCGGCATCGTTGCCTCCGTAAGTTACTGTGACCTTTGATCCATTGCAGAGTTACATGGTTCTTGTGGTTACATTCCGCCGTCAGGGACTGGTGATAGTTGTATGTAAGCATTGAGGTGATAATATGCTTTGCACGGCTTGTGATGTTGATTTGCTGTCTGAGAGATTCGAATGGAGTAGTTCTTTACCTTTCTTACCAGCATCTCCGTCGCCGCTGTAATGATGCCCATACACTCTGTTTGGTATACAGTGTTATGAACACCCAACTGTGCGTGTTGGGTGTGGTTAGGTCTTCTGAGAATACACCATACCGTGTGCCAGACCTTGTTTTTGAGCAGTCAGTTAATATCCTTAGATCTCTTGCATTAAGACCCTCTTCAGGATCTTCGTACAGATGTATTTTGTACTTCTTTCCGATTTCCCCTTTAAGATTACCCCTTATATGTGTATTCTCAAATAGAAACCAAAATTATAAAAGAAATTTAGGTACCATTCCATCATTGGTACACGAATGAGATACCGTCACAATGGTGACAAGAACGGTTCCTTAAACGAAACAAGTCGAATATTTCTTGTCATCATTGTCATCAAGTCGACGTAGGCCTTTACCAACGTGTACCATAGCAGCCTGTACATTATCATCCAGTCTGTCATAAATAATATACTCGGTTAATGTTCAACTACATCTTGTAGGTATGTGTCATATGTTTACATAGTACAGGACAAATATGATAGGTTAAATAAGTAGATTTAGTATTTAAAGTATGATATTATTAGCTGAATTAATTTCATTAGTGATAACAGCTTTTGATTCTATATTTTAAACAATAGTAAAAATAAAGCGATGTATACTTTATATTTAATACTCGGTTATTCCGACGTATTGAAGTAGTAGATGATATAAAATATAATTGTATATATCAATATTTAAAACTTATAACCACTACTTGTATACAAAGGTCACAAAACATTAAAAACCTTGTATGTCTCAGTTATTAAATCCGTGTAATAAGAATTGCATCATTGTAGAAGGCACCCGCCCTTATAGGCTTTCCTTTGGCATCCTGACTTAAACTAGAACCCACGTATTACTTGTTTTTTATCTCCGAGCCTATAAAAGCTAGCCTTTGCTTTTAGCCCTGACATTGTCCTGCCACTTTGCCGCTCACAAGGACCGCAATGATTAAAATTGTTCTATATGTTACTCTTGTTCATGCGTTGTGTGGCGCTGAATTGCTCCGACCAAAGCCGAGGTTATTATGTAAGTAAAGATTTTATATATAGTTCCGTACAATTATTATTTTGGTAGAAAACAAATAGTAATTTAAGTGTAACATAACACGAGTGGTTCTCAAAGCCGAAGGAGAGATACTGGTTGAGTCTAACATATAGGTTGCTCTCATGTTCCAGTATTCGAACACTCTTCTGTTTCTTACTTCTATCTTTTCGTATTGTTTTTTTTTTATTTTATTAATAAAATTAAATGCAAAACTGCTATTATAAATAGCCTGAATATGACGATTAAAAATGTTGAATGCATGGTTTATTTTATGAAGCTTTAAATCTATTTTTACTTTTATATAAATAAAGTAAACATACGATAAATTATAACTGATTTGATTGGTTGATGTATAATCCGATAAACGTAAAAGTATTTTTCCTATTTAGTTTCAATATTGTTAGAAAACCTGTTTATAGTGATTTAGCTTTATTTTAGAAATTCTCAATAATAATTAAACTAAACCCTAGAACCCATGAATTTTACATGGAGCGGTCAGCAGCCAGATCCAGGTCCTCAACCCGATCGAGCTTGCTCAGTAGGAGCTCGGGTTAATATTTGTTCATTTTACGCTAAGA
The DNA here is from genome assembly GCA_947561695.1 of Tyria jacobaeae. Taxonomy (NCBI): domain Eukaryota; kingdom Metazoa; phylum Arthropoda; class Insecta; order Lepidoptera; family Erebidae; genus Tyria; species Tyria jacobaeae. Next base: position 6,195,264 of record OX387208.1, on the reverse strand, counting down.
GCATACAAGAAATTACAAAATAAAAGTAAATGAATATAACATTAAAATTAGATTTATGAAGTATACGGTACGGTAGATATTGGTGCTTCACTTAATGGGTACTGGACTGTTAATGTTATCCACTCTAGCTTAGTGTTTAATGTGAAACACGTTTATTATGTTTGTTCAATGTTAGTTGTAGATGTCAGGTTCATCTATATTTTTAAAAGTGTAAATCGTAAAAAGACTTTAAAATGTCACATAATAAGTAATCTGTAGGAAATAACATACGAATGCATCAAAATAATGGTTTAATAAGGTTATATATCATGCGTCCTCATCATCGGTAATTATCGGCGAAGTACGCTTAGCTTTGATTAAAAGTCGAATTAAATTTCTTTTAACTCACTATAAGTAGGCGTTTGGAACGATTCTGCCTGCCACTTCGGGTGGCATATAGGCATGAATGTAAATAGTCTTAGATTACGTTTACTATTTCTTTACTCTTTAATTTTCCAGGTTCAGATCGAAAAATTACTTTAAAGCTCATTTTCTCATTCTTTATACTGAATATGTATTTAAAATGTTTGTTAATTATTAAATATCTACCAGACAGAACGTGTTACTTAATAATAGTGTTATTTAATACAACTTCTTAACTTTTCCAATTATTTCAATTTATGTTTGGGGTATCATTAGAGTCTTGACATCATCACGAGTTAACGTTGGCTATACTTTTGGAGAATATAATTAGATGTACTTATAGATATATGTATATGTATGTATATGTATTTTGTTTTTTTTTAACGATATTATTTTAGGACTGCTTAGAATCCGAAATATTCCAGCCTGTTTTATACCTCTTTAGCCATAGAGCTTTGGCTTATTTAAGAAATTCACTTTCTTAACCTGTAACCTTACTATAAAATTAATTTTAAAATTGTTTATTATGTTTTGAGCGAAATTGTCTTTAAACAGTTAACTCAAAAAATAAAAATAAACCTTTTATAAAATAGCTACTTAAAGTACAAAATTAAGAAAATATAAAAATAAATAACATGTCTGTAGTTGTTTGATATAATAAAGGTCATGTATTAGCATATGTACCTGTAGTTTAATATCTCTATCTGCCTATCTCCTCCCACTGTTATACCCAAAAGTGTAGAATAAAGTTTTTATATATAACTACAGTCCTTATTCGGTTTATTAACGTTTTATAAAAAATATTGTATATTATTGGTTTAACTGGTAATTTTCCTTGTACCTGTATGTTACTTGTATAACGCTTCTAGAACATTAAGCAAAAATTTTTAGACACTGGAAGCAGCAACGTCTCCTTGTTTTCTACTTAGAGAAGGCGCTGCATATTCCGTTTAATATTCCTTCGACTGCTCCACAAACTATTTATAACTCTATAACTAAACTCCCTCCAAGTATATAATACGTAGCGTAATAAATAAACACCATAAATACCTACAAGTAATTTTGATAATAAAGAAATATGTATCTTAGATATAAACTTTTGGCCCGGTTTTGCTTAACTTTTACAAAAGCATGCTTAGTCTGCTAGCCTGGTACTTTCTCTTTTGCATCTATAAAATGATACGAATAACTATTGCTACTCACTTATTTTTTTATATCACTTTTGTGGCCAACACGCATACAGCCCCGCCTGATGGCAATATCTACGAACGATTGCAATTTCAGGGGACTCCCCATTATAATAATTATTTTTTTGGCGTGTATAAGCAATCTGCAATCCTTTAATTATGGAAATAATCAGTGATTATATGGTCCTATGATACATTTAACTGCATAGATACTACGCAACCGTACAATAACCGCCTTCGCCACTTTCTAACATTTAAGTCTCTTGACTGTCTCTGGACTCGCTAAAGATTACAAACAAGAACATGAACATAGATACTAGTAGCGATACAAAATACTCTTTATTGAAAGGTTATAAGATCCAAATCATATAAGTCATACAAATCTATTTTCTTCTCAAGTCAGAAGTCGATATTGAATCGATTAAACAGTCCCTTCTGAAGTATGTACGCCGCTATTAAACCTGCAATCTTACATCGTATGACTTGTCATTTAAGGAAGTTCTACAAGCTCTGGCCATTCTCGGTCATTGATCTTTACAGAACACTAACCTTTTACTTGAGAAGAGCAAACGTTCATGTTTATACTAATCACGTTAAGTATATACATACAAACTTGTCGAGTTATATTGAAATGACTTATATATCTAATAAAGCCATAGTGAATTAGAGTTTCAATTAAGAAAGTTAAATATCGTGAAAGTAAACTTTATATAAAGACTATATACTGCATCTACTATGTCTTTGTATTTCTACTAAATCTACAATATCTTTATCTATATCTAAATATGCAAACTAAACATACCCTTTGTAGGTCTTCATATACATGTCTAAAGCAAAACAATTTTGATGTCTATATAGCATATGATACAATTTGGATATAAATTTCGACAAAGTTAAAAAAAAATGTATTACTCATTTAATTTGTAACAAACCGCAAGGCCTGCTTAGTGGTTAGGAGCGATTGCAATAGCAGTTTTAACAACCCTACAAGAGACCTTAGCTAATTATAAATGTATGTTATCGTAATAGGTAAGTAATATACAAGGCTATTCTCCTGTGCTTAATTTGACACATTTCCCACGATAATATAAAATAAATACAACATTTAAATGAAGGTGAACCTGAATGACAACAGAGTGAAACATTTATTTATTAATGCATACATATTAAGTAAAAAATAATTTAGTGCCGGAGAGAAAAGCAAGATGCGATGTACTGCAATTTTTTAATCATTTCATTTCTGTGTGATGAATGCGCTCGAGGAAAGGTCTATTCATGGGTCTTCAGAGACTGATGATAGCCCGCTTTAAGCAAAGACATGGGCCCTAAAATATTTATAATAATATTCGGTTACATACTTTACAGTGTTATTTAGAACCAAACTAATAAAAGCTTTTTCTATGGATTCTAATTAAGGAAGAAACATTTTTTATGTACATTCTAGAAATAGCACAACACTCATGCAAGTAAAATTGCAATATCTCTGTCAACGCAGTCCTTCAAACGTTATTAATATTTTTTAGACAACAAATATAATATTGGCAAACAGTTTTTGATTTTTTTATTTATTGTATTGCTTAGATTAACAATCGTAGCAACCATTGACTTTTTAAGTCGATGCGATGCACGGTAAAGTTCTGGTCTCCGGTCACTCACCTCCGACTTTTCGGAGTTTATGCACGTATTAGAATTTAATTATCACTTACTGGTCAAGGAAAACATCGTGAAGAAACTGGCATGTCTAAAGTTATTCATAATGTTATCAAAGATAGGCTAGAATATAGGATAGGCATAAGTGTGAAATATTAAGAGCGTTAGGCTGGACCGGTTGACTATTGCATAACAATTCTCATAATGTGAGTCTAACAAACTAACGTACAATGCACTTCAATTCAAAATCTAGCAGAAATAGTATACTATCATACTTCTTAATAATACCTTCAAACTAGATTACTAAATACTATCTTTTTTTTTTCATAATACAAAAACCGTATATCACTATGCTATACTATACCACAAAGCCAAGGAGAAGTAACGACTCTGAGAAGCTTATAATTATTATATCTGCAATTAATTTTCCTGGAGACTCACGACTATTGAGTGATAAGAATTGAAATATCAATTATACTTATAGATTTAGTTTGAGTAAAAATATACATAATAATGTTAAAAATCTTATGCATTTCTATTATTACTTTACGAACTGTACTTGTATAAACCGCAAAATAACAATTTATTTATTTCTTTTTAGTTTACGATGAAGAAGGAAACCTGGTGAAGACTTATTCGAATCCTTACCTTCAAAATCTCAGATTGAACGCAGGCTTGCCGATTTATGGAAACTTTTTGAACCCTTTCTTTGGTTTTATTAAAGTAAGTAAATAGTATTATAAGGTACATACTTTGTAGGCTTGATGAGACTTGATAGGTCAAACCTAATTTGTGAACGCAATCGTTGATGACCTTCATTAGGCTTTAGTTCACTTAATATTATGACAAGCTTTCTATTGTTGTCTGTATTAAATTGAAGCGAAGTTTAAACTGACTGACCTGTTGGTTAGTGATACTGATTGCAGACCCTAAGGGCATGGGTTTGATTACCAGACGGCATAAAAAATTGTGTGTTCTACAAATAGTTGTCAGTGGCTGCGTGTTCTTTGTGTGCGTTGCTTGTATGTATACGATATACTCTTCAATTCTAATGTGAGATGTCTTTCATTTAGTGACCAATAATAACTACCTTTTCACTGGCCTTTTTATAGCGTATAGTGAAACTGACTGCTGAGCCGAGGATCGTAGGTTCGTTTCCCACACGGGACACAAATTTGTGTAATCCACAAATAGCTGTCATGAGTCTGGGTGCGCTTTGTGGCCATTGTTTATATTTTGTCCCCCGCGATACAGAAATTATTACTAGTGCGGGAGTCTTTAAAAGAGTATGACGAAGATTTGAATAATTTGTTCTCTATCATAATTATGTGAGATCTTTAAGATATACAATTATGATTTGGATTGCGGGATGAAAGAAGCGGAAGAGGAGAGAGGAGGCACACTGTATTGCAGGTGTTAATGGGGTAGGGTTGTTGTCGCTTATGCACCATCAAATGACCCGTCTACTAGTTTCTACTACTATACGAATAAAAAAAACATAACAACATTCATAAATATTCAAAAATTAATCTAAATCCAAATAATATATATAATCATGCACAAATTTTCTTTCTTTCAGGATTTTGGCAGTATATTCGCTTTCACAGTCCCAGTATCGAACGAAGTAATACAGCAAATACACAAAGACCCTCAATACCACAACCAGCTAATGGTGGCACCTGCCAAGGATCCAATCATAGAACCGAACCCACTGTGTAAAGGCAGAAGGGCACAAATACCTTCACCAAACGTCTGTAATAACTATCTGAATTGCTGGGATGGATGGGCGGTGGAGCAAGAGTGTCCTACAGGACTATTGTTCTCAAACCAGGGTTACTGTGACTATTCGGATAATGTTAATTGTGGAGCCAGAAAGCAAAGTAAGTGATTTTAATTATGGTTTCAAGAAGATACACTAGAAGTTTGTTTTACAAGAAGAATAATTACTTTAACGTTTAGAACCTTTCACTGCATGCTGCATGCATGGGCTGAATTTTATGTTTACTGAATAGACCAGCATACAGTAGTGGTATTAACAATGTTTTATGTTATCAATGTACTTAACGTATAACTATGAAATGTCTTACAAATTATTAATACTATTAGATCTAGGCTGATTAAACTGCAGTATAAAGGAGTTGTTGATGATCTAAAAAATATCTGTCTTTAATATAAATCGATTCAGTAATTAGTCATTTTAAAATCAAGTTATTTGAATTTTTTATACCACGGAACTAATAAAATAGTAAAAAAAGGAAGTCCTTTTAATTTGGATGTATATAATTCTTTTTGGTTATACTGTTTTGTATCGGACTGGCTTTAATGATAAATAAATATAGGAGATTAAGAAAAAAAATGAAAAAGTAAAAACACTTTCCCGCTTTTTTCGTATTGTTCTGCTGCTGCCAAAATAAGTGAATCTAACAAAGGAATTCGATACACTCTGGAGTTTTATTACAAAAAAGAATAATTTGATTCAAGCCGCGATGAAAATTTGTGACGTTTATGGACCTAATGCATAAGAGTAGCAAAGTCAAAGTCAGTAGCAAAAGTCAGTAAGAGTAGCATAAAATTTATTCAAGAGTTTTCAGTTTGGGAATTTCAATGTCAAAGATGCAACTCACTCTGGATAATACGAATAAATACGAAGAAACTTTACCATAATTATATATATAACAAATATCGGACTTTAAATGAAACAGTAGACAACCGACTTCAATGCGTCTATCATACAATTTAAGACTAATATGGTTTTCTCATGGATGCCATTGTCGCAACTGGACCAAACTCTCATCTAACTACCCTTGAAGTACATCCTTTCCAATAAAAAAAGAATCATCGAAATTGGTTGGCGTGATATTGATATTGGCGTGTCATTCCTTCATTTGTCGCAGACATGCTTAATGCAAATTTAAGAATTATATGGTTTTCTGATGAATGCTATAAACAATATATGTGTATATGTGTATATGTAAAACTTACGAGAAAAATTGCAAGAGTTGCTCAGTTGGTTAAGTAAGTTAGGTAAAGCAAAGGACACGAGCAAATTCGGTCGAGTTTTCCCTTCCTTAATTACTACGAATATAATAAGACATGTAAAGGTGACGTAGGTTAGTGTTAGACAACGTTTGTAATAAATAATGCTGAACTTTATTATTCTTATCCACTGCATAATAATGTTTAATTAAAACACATCGCGCTTATGGTAATATGTCATCATTTTCTCGTGTAATTTATTAGTTAAAGCACAAGTCATCTGTTTGCTATTAATTAATAACTGCAATATTAATAATTTACATGTAGACATGTTAGTGCAGTCCATCAATATAAGAGAAAGCGTCTAACACAATATATAACATTTATACTGTGTCTATGTATATTTATTAAGTGGGCTGTAATAATCTATAATATAAAAAAGATCTTTAAAATTATTAATTTATAATATTTGTTGGAACTCTCTGGGTGAAAGTTTCATTTTTAGTGTGCGGCCAGTCTGCGTTCATTATATTACTAAATAAATAAATACTGTTTACCAATATTATAGCCCTGTGGTTCTCATCGTCATCATCATCAGCCTATCGCAGTCCACTGCTGGGCATAGACCTCTCCCATTGCTCGCCACTTCGATCTATTTTCGGCTTCTCGCATACAGCTCCTGCCAGTCATCTTGCGCAAATCGTCACTCCACCTGTCTGTGGGCATCCCACGCTACGTTTACCGAGACGCGGTCTCCACTTAAGAACTCGTTTTCCTCGGTCGTTGGTTCTGCGGTTGATATGGTGTGGTTGGTTCTCAGTGGAGTAGAACTGAGCCATTCTATCCCTTCCCGTTTGTGTCGTAAAAGGCGACAAAGGTATCGAACAGTTTTCTATCAGACAGTATATATACAGTCATAAAACGCCCGGATGACAGCAATAGCCTTGCCTTGCCTCTTACGTAATTGGGACTTAATTATGGTCTCTGCTTAGCCCTTCTTGGATATAGACGTGAGTGTAACGTATGTATGTATGTAAATACTGTATTGAAAAATTATTTTCAGGTTTGCGCTCGATCTCAGTTGCTAGAGATGATCTACCTGCTTTGTAGTTAGACGATATCAGTTCAGGAAATGTCAAGCAGGTTATATAAAGTCTGCGTAAAGAATGTGACATAGTCACGCAATATGCGTTGACCTTTATTATTTCATATTCACTTATACAAAGTAAAGGGAAAGCTATGCTTACATTAGGAAATCTTAAACTGCATACATTTTCTATAGGTACTTGTAGTAATTTTGTATTTACATACGGATGTATTATTAACCGTAGTGTAGTTAGTTAAAAGTTTATACGTTTTATCTGAATCGAGGAGGTTTTTCTTAGTCCAATCCGATGGAAACTCCAGAAATGGTGTCCAGGAATTGTAGGAAATTGCTTAGTAAATCATGTCAGACTGGTGGTTGTATATAAGATAGCAGATAAACTGTTCTACTTATAAATTCTGTTTATATATTTGATCCATGTAATAAAAAACAACATTGAATGCTGAGTTCAGAATTGTTAATAAATTATGTTTGAAGTCAAGCGATTTATATATAGAGTTTTCCTATCCAATTATATTGCATACATTTTTTTATTTACGGACTTGAATCAGATACTATAAGTTTCAGTAATTTAAGTCATGGAAGTTTTTTCATCAAGCCTTTATAAAGATAATGATTTATTTAGTGTCCGTAACAAAGACCAAAAAAACATTCAAATATCACCTTTAAATAAAGCGTTTATGTTTGTAGGAGAACAACCGCCAACGCAGCCTCGATGCAACAAGGATTTCGAGACGTTCAGGAACCAGTTGAACTGCAGCGAGTTCTTCGTGTGTGTCAACCGGCAGCCCGTAAAATTCAAGTGTCCTGCTGACCTCGCGTACAGCCAGGTATCTTCCGCATAACAACAATTCGATCAAGTGAATGGTGAAGTCGTAATTTCTTTAGTTATTGAGTCAGTGCTGTAACATTGAAGTACGAGTATGGTCACATAACCTTTGCAGTTGGCAAAAAAAATATTTATTTATTTTATTTGTTTATTTATATATTTGATCTAGTGGTTAGTGTTCTTGACTGCTTACCCAGAAGTCGTCGGCCCAATTGGTGTTATGCGCATGATAGCATATTTAGGAGTACTTCATCTAGGTATACATAACCCAGAGTAATGTGTCTTACAACATTGGCTATAAAGAAAACTTATACCAAGATCACTTTACTTCTTAACCCCCGCAGTGTCTACTTCATTTAAGGTAAATGCTCCGTGTATTGTAAAATGTATTTATGTATTTCTTAGTGAGCATCATATTTAACTCGTAAATAAACTTAGAGCACCGCTTTCGATTAATACAGAACATAGCCTTAAACTAGTAGACTATTATTAATTTGAAGACAAAACTCATAAATGTAGTAATTTCACTCTAAAAATTTAAATTAAACAATTAATCAATTAATTAAATTTTCTATAGAAAAACAAAGTTATTTCAAACTAAAAATTGACCAATACTCTGTTTATGTATAAATGTTGAAAATTCTATTTTATTCGTTAATAAAAAGAGTAGCCTTTTCGCTTTGTGCTATTCCAGACTATAAAATATGTATGTATTTATGTGCCTTTGCAATCCATCCAAACTTTCGCATTTATAATAGTAAGTAAATACTTAATTGAAGAATTTTCGATAAACACACAGATAAATAAGTGTATCTATTTGCTCGATATATGTATAATGTTGCCTCACAGAAAACCAGCTGTAAAGCATTGCCTGCATTGTGTGTCCGAGTGAGTGAGATTACCGGAGGCATAACCAATTTTCCCTTCCCCTCCTTCTTTTTAATTCTCCTTCTCCCTTTCTTCTTCCCTAAAAGGCGGACAGCACTGTCGTGACTCTTAAGTTGCAAGTGTTCATGGGTGGCGGAAGTCACTTACCAACAGGTGACCCGTCTGCTCGTTTGTCCCTCTATAAAAAAATAAATAAATAGTCTATACTGCACTCTATCATTTTCTACCATACCCATATTATGGCATCAAAAGGCGAGGTTGTGGTTATGCGTTATGCTATTTTTAGCTATGATTTTCTTGCTTTAAAACGTTAAAACTTAAGAGGTTACGTTTATATATGAATATCTATTTAATTAATTGAAAACATATACAGATGGATAGTAGACATAAGTTTTTGATTGATTAACATGTTAAGGAGTCAAACATTATATTTATTATTTCTGATATGCCCTAGCTTTTGGGCAACATTTTAAATTTTTCTATCAATAGATGATACAGCGAAGGAATCCGGGATAGACTGGATGCGAGGCGTGGCGCGCATTAGAAGAGGCCGATGTACACCATAATGAATGATAATGATGATAATAATATAATACGGGCTATTCAGGTTATATTAAAAGTGTTTTCCAAATTAACTATGAATGCTGCTTACGATGCACTTCACTTGGTGTCATTTTAAAGTAGTGGTTATAAATTATTTCAATCTTGATATAATTATAAAATTAAGTGCTATATTAGACTTAGAAAAATTCGATTCGAAAACTATCAAGGCATTATTAGATTTCACTGTCTCTCATTAATTTAATTTTTATTTACATTGTGTTTTCAGTATCTTGGAGTCTGCGATTATCCAACTCGTGTCGATTGCCGATCATCTGCTGTTAACACAGAAACGTTGAACTCACCACCGTCTTCCTCTGAACTTGCTGTGCCAACCATTCCAACTCTTTCTATACCAACTGCACCGCCTATTTCAAATCCAGTAACACTACCTACTGGGTCTCCTTCTGTGCCAGATGTACCATCTGTACCAACTATTCCGTCTATACCGTCTAAACCTTTTCTACCCACAGACTTACCTTCTACATCTCAACCCTCATTATCTTTAATTCATACAGTACCTTTACTATCTCCAATGCCTTTACTACCCGCAGCTATCAAACCTAATGATGTTAAAACGGTTTTGACAGAAAATTCTATAGTTAACACACAAAGTAAGTACTATTTATACGATTTAAAAATTATTATTTAAGTAACACCAAACACAATTAGTCCCCACGAGAGAGAAAGAGACCAAAAAAACACTTATTTTTGGTAGTTAATTTATATGACAAAAATATTCACATAGTTATTTACATGTGAGTTTCGTTACCGTTTGTTTCTGTGGCACACTTAAGAAATAGCTCATTAAACAAAGGGGAAATTTTGCTTAAGGTTTTTACTTTTGCTAGTATTTATTCTAAAAGTATAAGATAGTATTACATAAATAACACACACGAACATATGTTTAGTGTTTATGATTTAGATGTACATGGAACAGAAAAACAGGTGATCTCTATGTCTCATTACAACAATTTATCGTTACTCAGGCGTCCTGTTCTAGCGTATAGCTATGAATAGTCAAATATTTAAGTGGCTTAATAATAGAATAATTGTCATAACTACGCAAATCATATTCATATAAGTAACTTAATTTAGTATTCATGTATTGATTGCAAAATGGACTATAAAGAAATGACATGTATAATGCCTGCATTTCATATTTTTAAGTAACAGAAAACTTAAACAACTGTAAATATAAAATTATATATTATTTTACGTTTTATTACGAAACCTTATTTTAAATATTAAATAAACATTTAATTGTTAAAAAAAACTTTAAAAACTGAGTAGGTATTACTTAATAAAATTTCTTAATACTACTTTGGCCTTCGTAAAATTAAACAATAAAATTCTAGAAAACTACTGAGACGGAATACTCTTAACCCCAAAACGATATATGAAAGTAATAACAGTCGTGTAGTCTAGACCGTTATTACTATTATTGACCCACTTCTACACACTGTATTCCTTGTATTTGTTCCTATTATTTATATTTTTTTATCCGACTCCATATACGATTCTCAAATGGGTTGTATGTATTTTATTAACACATAACTGCCATTTAGTAATATTTTTTGTTATCATTTAAATGAAAATATTTTATTTCAAAGGTGCAAAATAATAGGATAAAAATACAGCTTAATACAATTTTACATAATAGGAGAATTAAATTCGGATTGTACACTTTTTTTATTATGTATTATATTTTTTCCAGGTTGGACTTCTACACACATAGCCACGTCCCTAGAGGATGCTATTAATCAACTCAAACGCAGAAACAATATGAAAACCAGTGTCTAATTTTCGAATTATTTCACGAATATATTCCTACTTTTAACAAAAATTTTACAAGAATTAAGCAACTTTTACTAGCTCATTTAAAACGCTTATGTTTCAATTATATTGGAAGTCAAAAAAATTACATTTTATAGAACTTTCAGAAATATTATTTGGTGTTTTCTTCGTCATAGATATATATAATGATGATAATCTTTTATTTATTACAATAAAACCTTAAAACGTTATAGTTATATCATTCCAAATTAACACACGTATTAAGTTCGTACACAGATTGTAAAACTCAAGCTAATTTTCAATCTAGTTTCAAGTTTTCAAACTATGCTTCTAAAGGCTTTTCCTGGAACCACTATAGTTTATAGAACGGTAAAGGAATACTAAGTGTTATTAACTTTAAATAATCAATTTATATGCATTGTTTAACTCGTAGATGAACCCAGTGTTTCAATTAGATGGATATTCTTTTATGAAATTGTTTCACGATTGTATTCATAAAATAGCACAAAATATTAACATAGCAGTTTAAGTGCTAATGGTATGATTTGACACGTGTGGTTCTATTTCGAGGTATAGAAATGCGTATAGTATATGAATTATAGAACAACACAGTACTTAAGAAAATCATATCACTTTTAGTTATTTCTTACTCGATGATAAAATAGTGTCTCAGGTAGGCTTTGCTTAAATTGAGTAAACACCTGTTGTGCCACTTGCCTATCTACTAACATACTTGTCCAAATAATATTGTGCAAAACACATTTAGAACTATTTGCGATTTCAAAATAATTGCTTATACATCTAGTACGCTTGTTTCGCTTTGTTTAATATGTATGTTAGAATTATGCCTACTTTAGAATTAACTTGTTTAAGCATTTCACAAAATAAAAACATTTTTAAAAGTTAATATGTATTGTACTGTTTTTTTTTTCCTGTATATAAATATGTTTTTTTTAATAATTATAGCGGTTATACAATTTACATAAATCAGTTATTATGAATAATGGGTTTTGTTTAACCGATTATCGCATTAAGCGTTACAGATTAAATTCCCACTGTTGGTTTATTCGATTTACACACATTTATTTGATTTGTTCCTCCTACGATCTACTTAGTTTTGTCCCACAAGAAAAATGTCCTAATTAGTATGTCCAGAATGTCTAAAATTCAGTGAATAGGTAAAAAAACTGTCCATAAAGGTGTGTTTAGAAAATCCCCTTGAATATCTTTGCGGATGTGAGTATACTTAGGTATATTTGAAAATAAAAAAAGTCAAATAATGAAGTAGGATATAAGCAAATGCCTACCCCGAATGGAGAAAGGTTCGAACTTACGTGTGTAGGTTACACGTATGGTAAAAAATAAAAATAAATTTTAATTTATAAAAATATCTTTTATTTACAAAACTATTATTAAAGTGTAAATGTTACTAAACTTAACTAACATAAGTGGTATGACTAACAACAATTTCGACAAAGCACCAGCACGCTGTGTTGGTACCATGTCAACGTTCTAAAGTTTTTAAAGTTTGGCTAAAAAAACACACCAAAAATGTGGTATTGGCTTCAATCTGAAGTCCGGGCTATAGAGATACTCCCCAGCGCCTCAACAGACTAACCATATAATCACTTATGACTTTAGTCATTTTTAGAGTAGAGATATTCAATTTAAATTATAATTGTGTGTCGCCTTTCAATTACAATGTAATTAAATAACAATTATCTACTCTAGAAATTATGTACTTAAACTTCTATATCTTTAAAAATTTAAATTTGAATTTGGTATTTTCGAAATTGAAAATTAAGTAGCAAACTTCAACTGTTTTTCTGCCATTTCATTCTAAAAAGAAGTCTACCATTACACTTCTTTTGATAAGCATTTACAATGTTGTGTAGGCAATTGTCATGTTTGTCAGCCTTGAGAAATAGACATTTAATAGTTAACCCTAAAATGTATTTTTGAGGAGGCGATTTGTATTTTACCCAACTTCAGTTAGTCCAAAGTCGGATTGTTTTTATAATAAGAGGATAGGTTTAATCTTCAGTCTGTCCTTGGAGTCACTCCTCATCATTCAGAATCCCAACTTCTTCAATGCTTTGAGGTCAACTTCACCATAGTAATCCTCGCTGTAATATCACAAACTGTTTTATATTCTCAATTTAATTTAAAACTATATTAGTCAGTCATCTACAACGGCATAGCTAGAAATTTCATTGATTATTATTCACATTTATTTATGTATATTCATTATTTTATTTTTAACAGTTGAAACACGAACACTTTTTTTAAAATAGTGATCTTTTATGTGCTTCAGAATCAATTAATAATATGTTATATACAATTTACACTTGAAACGATACTGACACTAAAGTATCTATCGCAAAATATTTCGCATCTTAAACTCTTTTGTGTTCAACTCAAAATATTTAGAGAGAAAATAGAACACCAAAATTAAATAAAAAAATGTATAAAAGTATATAATTTATATATTAAAAAAAACTATAAAATATATAAACTTTCAGTTAATGTCGACCAATTCTAATTTTGTGTTATATGTGAAAGTTCTAACAAATACAAAATAATTCCAGCGTAGATTATGTCTTTATAAGAAGAAACAAACTCACCTGTGACACAGTCTGATGTTAAAGAAGTATTATCGTAGATACCGGGAGTCCCATCAAGGACAGTTGATGTTACTGTCAGTGTTATGAATGATTAAATAGAATAGATTTACTAAAAGAACCAAGAAAATATCAAATGTTAATCATATAGGTGAATGTATTAAAATAGGTAAAAGTGTGAATGTGAAAGAAAGTGTTAGCGATATAGTGCTTTAGTGCATTGGTACACATATAGGAAATTAATACAACATTCGTTAATTTTATTATTTTTTGTTTATTTTATAACTAAAAATAAAACTTAAGTATTACAGTTTCTATCAAACAACATCACTCAGTCGCAGCGAAGTAATTCAGTACATACATATATTTACAGAGTTATGGTGGTAAACAACGATACAAGGCTACATTAATTTATTACTGGGTTATAAATAGAACTATATAGTTATAAATCGAATACAACTTATTGCTTTAATAGAGTTGTTCCCAGTCATAACTTTAACAGGCCGGTGTTACCGATCTAAATATTAAAGAGTGGTCTGCATAAATACTTAGATACAATGTTATAATAAATATATCTATCGCTGTATGGTTTTTACTAATTTCCTAACGTGCTTTATGAAACTGTTCGAAGAAGCTACAACGAGAAATTATTTGGCAACTAGAAGTGATACATATTAACTGTAGCTCACTCACTAATGTTTTTGAACCTGGAACTTGATCCCAGCACACTATAAGTAACTTATATAATTAATCGAATGTACTTCAGCCAGTATTGACGCTGTATTTGTTGCTCATAGTGCGTGGAGATTACGAGTACAAACTACGTGAGTATTAGAAGGTTGAAGGGTGGGGAATTTTATTTAGTTCTCCTTTTGGGGGCGGGGTTTGAGTTGCTTGGTCTGGAAAGGGCGGGTCTGGCCCTCATGGTTGAGGCCGGCCAGCAGCTCGCTCTTGCGGATCGTCTTCAGATCCAGATCACCATAGTAGTCCTCGCTGAAAATGTACGGGTACCTTACTACCTGCTTCGTCTACTAACTGGTCTTAATTCTACGTTTTATTTATTATTTCGACGGGTAACTTGAACATAAAAGGATATCTCAATTTCTGGCAACTTTTACTACGCAAGTGGCAACTGGTTGCGAGAATTGTGTAATATATGTACATTTACTTGTTTATAACTCGTGTTAAAGAGTGAACCGCCTTGAAACGGTGACAAGAATTATATCCATTCGCTTTTCTAACTAATGTTATCTAACGTTTGTTTTCTCGGTAGACCATTATGTGATTCGGAGCACTTGCAAAAAGCTTTCCGACAAAACAACAGGTCATAACGGCCTTCGTGTGTACAGCAGCACAGTCGCATCATAGTCTATATCGATCTAGAGGCGATTCTTCCGCGCTCATGGACATTTTTAAAGTTAGCTCACTGTTTTATCAATTGTTTAGCTTACAACTAACTTTTATTCAACAGCCACACATTCAAATAAACTTAACCAGATAAACTGTAAGTGAATTTGATCATTAAATGCTGACACTAATTCAATCGTATTTCAAAACTACAACTTGTCTAAGCCAGTCGCTTGCATTCCTTGTAAAATATTTCCTCTTTTAATGAAAGGCATTGATAATTTAACCTTTGTGTAGCTAGTACGGCTGTATGTTTGTATGAAGGGTCATTACCATACAGTCTGTTATATATGTACCGGTCGGCATTGACCACGGTCGTCCGCGCACGACATACTATAGTAAGCGAACTATTTCGTCATGTTAATTTCTGAGCGTGTCCTAAATGTCGCAAGCGTTTAAGTCTCCAGACCGCATACCTCCGATCGACTATAAAAGAAGGCGAAGCTCGACTACATGTCCCACCTATGACTACCTACATATATTTGTATTGATATACAATTCTATTTAATCTTTCACTACGTAGCTAAGACATAGAGCAAAAATGATCTATTTGTTTAAATATACGGTTTTACTCACGTGTGTATTCCGGGGATGCCGGACTAATTTCATTCTCTACAGGAGGCCTTTTTCAAGGAGTATGTCGAGACCAAACTAGTCGGGCATCCCCGAAATAGACACATAAGTAAAACCGTATATTTAAATAAATATTAATCTAATTCACGAAAGTTTTTATTCTTAAATGATCTATGTTTATATTATGTTTCATTATTTTGTGCAAGAAGAATTTGTTAGTCACAGGGACAATGTTGGTTGTGTGGAAGTGGTTACGGGGTCTTTGAGTATTGCGACACCAAGAACATGAATTTTATGAGCTTAAAATAAAAATGTTTGACTACATATAAAGATATATTGTTTTTACTATGGATTTCTTGGAGTCGCACGATAAGGTTCTAGGTACTAGTTGTTAATGTACCATACAAGATGCTGGCGAACACCGCAGAACCAGTATGCTCAACCAGTGAGTAGAAGAGACTTAACAGTGCGTTCAAGCTGCTGCCATAATTGCGTTACTTGAACCGTGTGTACAGTACATTCGCATTCAATAGTTCATCATACATAGAAAGTTATGGGGTTTGATGAACTATAAGAATCAAAAAACTAATTATGAATTGAAAGCGAGTATTCTGCAGGGTATACATAAAATATTTACATAACACTTGAAAATATAACTCACCATCCGGGAACATCTTCGGGGTCTTCGCAGTTGCCGGTGCCGTCAGCATCACCGATCTTGAATACGGTACCGATGGGGCATCCGTACTCGCGAGCTACTCCTTCCATGCAGATGTAGTATTTACGGCAGTCTTCTGGGTGGGCGTGACGGCTGAAGGATCCAGCGTTTGATACTTCACCGGGAGCAGGGCAAGAGAAACCGTTCGCTACTTCTGGGAAACACCAAAAAAGGTTACGTGAGCCAAGATGGAGAAGGCGAAACCGAAAAAGAGCAGCGACAGCGGTGTTCCAGTCAGACAACAGAGAGTTCCAGTTCTGAAAGATGTTTGTGTAAAAAGATGTTATGTGCCTGAGACCGTACATCAATACACTTGATAGAAGTACCTTACCTTTGAAGTAAATTAGATAATTCAGGTAAACCTTGAAGCAGTTCTGTAAATACTAAAAGATCAAGTTACATTCTCAAGGATTGAAGATTTGCGGTTGGGACTTGTTAATGTCAAAAAAAAAACGCCAATGTAGAACAAGGTGACTGTATAGATTAAGTAACATAATATTCTAAACTAGTAACGTACCGTCGTTTCTGCACTCTGGAACCTGATCAGCCCACATGCACACGCGAGATTCCCTGTCGTAAGCGAGTCCGGGGCTGCACTGGTAGCGCGAAGCCTCGCCGTTCCAGCAGTTCCAGAAGACGTCGCATTTGGCTTCATCAGCAAAGATACCATACAGCCGCTGGCAGTGAGGGGTGGAAATTGGAGGCTCTATGAAAGGATTTAATAATTAAAAAGATCCCAAATAATCAGTAGTTATAATAATTGAAATCAAGGTTTACTAAATTACAACGGAAAACGGAAATATGTCAGACAGATTAAGCCTAAGCCTGTCGTACTTATTTCGTATAATAACATCTGCAATTTTTAATGACAGGTGCTTCTCAGAACATCATATAATTAAAGAAATAAATAGCCAATCCTCCAAATTAGTATGCTTTCAATCTTAACCTACTATTTATTACTACCTACTATATAATACCAAAACGCATGACAAAAATCTAAGCACAATAATTGGTATTTGAAAAACTATATTTACAAACTGGCTCTAGTTCAAGGCTAGCAATCATTTTGCACGTCATTTGAATACCGGACGATATATTTAGATATTCATATTGTAAGTTTCCATGCTGTGAATACGGGCATAATGACCTTTATAACATCCTGGTGGCGGTAGGTATTCCGAATAATATTATCATTATATTATCCTTTTAAAATACGTTGTGATTTACCAAAAACGTGGCCATGACCGCTTAGGTTATTAAATGATATTATAAAGTCCTTTCGATTTCCATAGTTTTTTTTTATAAAACGCCGATGATATCGCGGTGTGAGTACATTATTAGGTTTTTAAAAAAAACCTGATAATCTCTTAAGTTTTTGAAAGTCGCGGCGGTATTACAATCTTATATCATTGCCATCATCACTTGGCATCTTTTGTCATCTAATTTAGCTTAGCTTTTGTTATTTTATTGTTGATAAATTATACGATGTTTAAAACTTATTTTCTTACCGAGCTGTGATCTCTCGCCACACTCAACGTTGTGAAGGTAGTCGCAGTTTTCAGTCAGGTACTTGCTGTCGGTGGCGTCGAATGCTAGACCGTTACCACATGTCTTCAGTTCAGCGACACCATTGTCACACTTCCAGTACTTGTCACAAGAGATGTGGTGAGGGTAGAAACCGAAGTCATCCGGACATTTAAAGGATTCTTGGGCGACCGCTGTAAAAAAACGTGTTGTTAGATAATGCTTGAAATCAATAAAACCATCTATTTAAACGATAACAATTATAGTTACTTTTTAACTGTCAAAATTTGTCTCCGTTAAGCACTTCAATTCTGAAGCAATTTGCTAGTTCCTACACCTACCTACTACAATATTAGAATTTGTTCCTATTCCTCTTGAATTACATTTTAGTAATTAATTGAAATGTTGTAAGAGCTAAATAATCTATAGAGTGAACTAAAAAGGGTTTGCTAAACTACAGCTATGGTGCGCTAGTGGTTTCGTAATTCACTAGTCGAAGGTAGGCTACTCTTATTCTAGGAAACGCAATATCCCTATTGAGGCAGCGACGCAGTTGTGACTTCAAATATAATAGTTGTAACACGTGTTGCTTTTGTTTCTATTGATATGTCATAAACAAGTCGCTTACTTTTGGCTAATCTCTGGTAGCAACAACAATTACTGGATGCTCGTTGCACAAACGGAATGTTTTAGTTTACGACATTTCAGTTAGATTTGGGGAAGTTCTGGTTAAAAAAATAATAAATATTTTTGAAATATTCAAGAAAATATTATCACTGATATGTTTACAGGTAATTTATTCTGAAATGTTGACACCTTGTTTACGTAGTGTAGTGACTTCCCTGAACCGATGTTATGTCATTGATGTCACAATATGTGTGTCACCTGCAGGCGTTGACATTTGAAAGAAAGCCCTCAACCGTGCAGTTATGTAACACTGTGCTTACAATTGAGAGTTCCTCGATTTGACGTGATTACTATACAACACATAAGTATATAAAAGAAAATCAAGGATCGAGAAGAATTGAGAAAGTATAGACACAATTTATTTCGAATCCGCAGTGTGTGTACTGTTTAGGTAATAAAAGAAAATGTTGTGAAATTTATATTCCTGTCTCATTTGTATTTCCCTACGGATCATGGCACAGTTGATTATTCAATCGTGTGAGTAGCATCATTACAATACACATATACACGGACTGTGATGAAACCTGCACTAATTAGCTTATGTAATCATAAGGAACGAGCGCATCGACTTTTTATTTTACTGTGTTCTAGAGATTGCAAAATGTGACCACATTATAGTACCCTATTATCGATCAAAAGCAATCAACTTGTTATAGATAAAGATCGAATGTTACTAAAGCTACAATTTCATAGATCTTTAACAATAATATTTGTTAAGGTTGTGGAGAGGATTCAGCTGCGTTTATGTTATAATAATGTTAATGTTGCCTTGAATAACCAGTTGAACTAAAAAGTTGTAGGTTAAAACTCATCTGCATAAGCGTTCTCTGCGCTAACAACTTTTCTTATTGAAATTAAACGGTGATTTCGAGGTAAACCAGAGTAGTGGCGCGTGCCTTACATTCCTAAGCTAACAGCCGATGTCGTACAAAAGTGGAGCGATTACTATCATTGAAAATTTGGATCACTGCTCTTCGTGTCAGTTTAGGTTTACACAAATTAAGTCCACTAATTAGATAATTACTTTGGTAACAAATATTTAAAATAGCTCATAAACTTTGTAATTTCAAGTTTACTTCACATAACCCACCAAGTTACTGGAATGAAGGTATATGTTACACTGGTATCTTTTTATTATTTAAACTACATAACCTATGCTAATATTGAGCTAGATTCATCAAGTAAAAAGATCTGATGCAATCTTTACTGTTTAACATTTTGTTGAAACATCTGAAAAATCCTTGGCGATTCTTATGTGTGACAAATTAGCGTCACCCAAGAGAACTAGGGCATGTATCGTGAACTGGGTAGTGTTACACAACCCGGGGCCGACACCGGAGCCCTGTGCATATGCATGACATAATTATCGATCTACCTAATGCCTATCTTGTTATGTAACTTTATCAGTGTGTGTTTTAACAATTACATATTAGTAGTTTTGAAATTTGTCTTATTTTCACTTAGATTTTGTCAAGTAGAGCGACGGTTTTAAAAGTTTTGTTTCTACATGAAAATTACCTAACAATATGTATGCATTTTATGATGATCCCTTCGATGGTTAAGGTGTGAAAAGGTAACAAACAAACTCAAATTTAGCGTTTCATAATACAGGTGATAGTTAAGATAATAGTTATGATAATGATGCGCTGCAATTTAGATCTAGCTATTTATGTAAGAATGTCAATTTATATGTCATATGTCTTATTTTGACAGTGATAACTGTCAAAATAAGACATATGACATAAACCAACATGTTCCCAGAGAGAGTTAGTACATAATAATACAATGTAACATACTCAAGATTAATGGCCTATTGTATAATAATACCATATGTTCATTGCATAAACATTATACAGTATTATGACAAAGGTCGTAATACATTAAGTAACGCAGTGAAAGCCTCGAAAATTGACCCACCGAGCGAGCGAGTGGGTGGGACTTTCGATTTCTTTAGTGAGATGCTCCGCAGCGCAGTGTTGAGTAATCTCACGAATGACCTTTAACATATATGATTCCGGTATTCATATATGTAAAACATATATTTGCATTTGATTTCACTGTCTTTATTTCATTTTATCTCACCAAATTTATTTTCAACATTTATTTGTGATTATTAAAAAAATACGGGTGTCGGGCTATTAATTTGTGACAGAAAACATGTATATTTGTCGATATTGTTTAAAAAAAAGAAATGGTCACTGACACATGAAGAGCCTAATCTGACGTAACTAACTTAGATAACGACTATTGTTGAGTGTTGAAAGTTTGTAAAGCTCAAAATTACACCTTTTATGAGCTAAGATGAGATAAGTTTTATAATTAAAGATGTATGTAAATAGATATACTAAAAATACATAGATATTAAGAAGATAAAATGGTGAGCTACGATGACTAAATAAATGATAATGAACATTTCTTTAATCAAATTAAAAATTTAAATCTGTCTACAACTTTCGAATGTAAGACAATAGATTAAATGTATTAAAAGATATTAATTTTAAAATTATTTATTTTATACCTTCAGTTGCTACGCAATCTGTCACGTAGATATATCACTTCTGTTGTGTCAAATGTTTTAATGTCATATGGATTTTTTTACGTTTCAAATATTTTTATGTTTCAAAATCAATATTTGTTAATGTTAAAAAGTATGATTTATACAATATATTACTTTTTTATTAAGAAATTTATGATGTGATTGACATAATTTTACTTTCAAGAACACAAATAGCAATAAAAATTCTCGTCTGCAGACTGACACACAGGTGTTGTCACGTAATATTTACGTAACTCTTTCAATTTAGCCTTAATGGCTGTAGTTATATATTAATGTAAAGGTTACAATTATAGTCTTGTCACGTGAAATGGAAGGTACGTGCTACTTATTGAGGCTTTACTGGGTATTTAAATAACCAGCATAGCTACGTGTCATTTGATCATTAGTTTGAAAATGTTATTTATATATATATGCCTACCATAATGATTCCATTCTGCCTGATGGAAAGCAATAAGTATAATTTCATATATTTTGCACATACATTAACGTACGTTTGGGTAATATATATTTTTCCACCTTGAATAATGCGATTAAGACAGAAAGAGAATTGGTACTTATAAAAATTCCATATTGATACAATCAATTAAATAAATTACTACTGATAAGTTAAAGAAAGACACATATACGCGGTCTTCCATTATTTATGCCTAAAAGTTTATGTTCAAAATTTGTTTTTGTTTGCTGGCTTAATGCCGCATATACTCGTAGTCCACAGATTTATGCAGATATATAACTTTCTTGTTTGACAATATGTGCATGTCAATTGCAGTAAAAACTAAAGATGAGTTAATCTGTAAAAATTTAGCAACACATCTTGCTCTTTAATGTAATATTATTATTAAAATACAAGAAAAGCCTATCTTTTGATGCAAAAGTAGTAAACCATAATACCAACATGATCAGTAAACGATCCTCTTAAAAATGACAACAACACAATGCACAGCGCTAATAAGAGGTTATTTATATCGGCGTTCGAAGGACAGACAATCACCCGATGTATACTCTGTAGGTTATCCGGCGCCTTATATCCTATTGAAGATTTATAGAATGTTTTCTATAAACACATTACAGTATTAGTATTGTATTCATATGTTATAATTTACTAATTATAAATGCAAAAATTTCCGAGACATATTTGTTATTCAATCACGTCAAAGCGACTGAACTGATCTAGATGAAATTTGGCACATAGATTTGTAGATTATAGTCTGGAATAGCACATTGGTTTTTCATTCGTTTTCGTGAGCAATAGTAAAGTCACAACAGTTGAGTACCGTTTCCTCAGCTGTTTGGCAAATGTTAATGAATTATGATTGAACTTCTACCACAGAGCCAATATTTTGTTATATAACACAGGGAAAATATCTATCCACACATATCGTTATCGTTATAGTTTTTGGCAGTTATGTCGCATTTTTATTCAGCTACCATAATACGTCTGCAAACAATATGAATCTAAAGCTAACGTTTTTTTTTTGCTTTGATAAATATGAATAAATAAATTTCAGACCTCTTTTTGGCAGCAGATGGAGTAACAAAGCTTAATATGTTTTCATTCAATTTATACTTAATATGTTTCCTTAATGGTTTAACTAAAAATATCTATCAATGAACAATGAATTTCAATAGTAAATGGTAGGGAATTAACATTTAATAGTGACTTGTTTAAGCATTATCTAATATTCTATAGAAGGGAACAGGATGCTTTATTATTGAATCAAACGCAGAACCGTGAGATACCATTGTCGGCAATGTATTTTTGTCTAAGAATACAATTTCCGTTGCATTGTTTACGTACAGATGGTTGATTAATATGATATTTCCTACAAAATGACCTTTGACTGAATGAATAGTAATGACTTTATCTTTTTCATTAAACTGTCAATGGCCATGACTAATGTTTTTTAATTCACAATGTTACAAATTACGTGCGTAAATTAATAACTATCATTTATTTATACTAATCATATCATAAACACTTTATCAACTATTGTCTTGTTTGGTTCATTCCACACAAGATGGACAGTTAATAATTTAAAAAAAAATTGTCAATACAATTTTGTGTTTGCTAATTCTTCTCCATTATTCTCTAGTTTTGAAATTACTATTAAAATAAAAACAAAATAACTTTACTTTACCGTTTGTTAGTAAGACCCTCAATTTTAGACACTATTTATGTATATCTATTAAAAAATGACTAAACATATTGTAACAACATATATTCTAGTCCATCGGGAATAACAGCGACAGTGGTCAGTCATGACTAGTTACGGTTACTATAACTGTCACTGGTCATGACTGACCACTGACCGGTGTTTAGAAAAATTGTTGCTGTCAGCTGTTGTGTGTGGCCGTTATTCTCACTGGAGTAGAATAGTGCGACCTCATCTATTCCCGTTACCATTCAGTACATATATAGACAGTCATACAGTGACCGAATGACGGCATTAAGCTTTTCCCCTGATACGTAAGTGGGACTAAATAATGGTATACAATAGTTAACCTACCCGTGCTGGGATATAAGCGTGAGTGTTGGTATTATACGTGTATTTGTTACACACACACATAAGCTGTTTGAAAGTTTATGTACAATAATTGTGTATGATATATAGTCTAATGAGCAGGGGAGCAAAAACTATCAAGCAGTTGGTTAAACCTCTCAAGACTTAAGAGCAACGTGGATTACAGAATTACACCATAATTATGACATTGTATCGGAGAGAGTAAACTCGTTTTCCAATTACTATCGACACACTCTACAATGAAACATAACGCAATGTTTAATTTATTATCAAATATCTTAATTTCATTAATAGGTCGTTTTGCATTAAGTATGTATAATTTGTTGTAGATCTTCATAAATCCTTGATTTTATTTTTTAATTAGATGTATTATGTCTCTCTAATTTCTAAGAATTTCTATTAGATATTATAATATAGTCTATTTATTGATTTTAACTATAGAAGCACATTCACTTGATCTTATAACCCATATTCTTTGTTGAAAGAATTGCTCTATAATCAATCATATACTCTTTAAAAGAATTCTTTGAAACAATATTTTAAATAAACATGTCGCCATTTAAGAAATCTTCCTATGTCAACGATCTATACAAATATCAACAACGAAAACATCAAAATATCAATAAAAAATGTACAACTATTACTTATATTTTTTTTAAATAAACATGAAACTACCCATACCTGTTGTCAGAAGTATTAACCGAAAAACATAGGGTCTCTCTGTAATATGAATCAGTTTAAATATAAAATTTGAATTATATCTCTAAAGCTACGAAAATATACATAGCATAATGTCAATACCGAATCAGAGAAGCGGTACTCATATTTACAAATATTATATTAAATGAAGTTGGATCACGAATATCTGATGAAAGAGATCTTAAATTGCTCATATGCGCACTCAAGCGGTTGATACATTTTCTCCGTTTTCATTGCTCTCGTGAAATTCACGCACGCACCGCAAGTCTCAATTAATAAATACCTTCACGCTTGCAATAATAACGCTATATGAATATTTGATGTCGTGGCTAAGTGCCGTTAAATATAGATAGCTAAGGAATTGTTTAATGCTAAAGTTATCAACATGTTAAACTATATGCCATTCATTAAGTAGGTCAACAAAAATCAAAACCAAATTATAAGGGAAAAGTAAAAATGCGTTCTCTGAAAATAATTTTAAAATTTGAAAGCTTAAGGTTAAATAATTCCGGTTTTAAATAAAACTTTACTTATATAAGAAAGTGAGTAAGTAATTTTGATGTAAGTGAATAAATGAGGATTTTGTAATAATTTGTATGCATCTACTATGCATGTATCATCATCTCATCAATATCGTACTAATATAGAAAAAGCTTCGAAAAATATCTTCGATTGCACAACTGATACATGGCGCCCGTGAGAACTAGGTACGTGTTAGAAATTCTAACAATAATGAATTCCACCAACAGCTCATAACTAACTTCTGAGTGAAAACAAAACATCCTGCTCCACAACGCGAGTTTTATATTAATGGTATCGCTTAAAACTTTGATGGAAGTCTCATCATGACTTTCCTCTTTCTTTGATAGAAGCTAATTGAAACAGCATATTCAACTGAATTGTCTAATGTAAATGTATGTTCATAAGCAGCAATAAAAATCATTTACATTTGTCACGTTTAATTCATATATTATCAATAAATTGATAATGACCTTTAATTAATATTGTTCCAGAACAAACATTAATTATATTAAAATATTCCATGTCACATGTGAAATGACATTGTCATTTGACAGAGCTTCCTGTATTCATTTAGCGGAAGTAAAAGCTATAGATGTATGTGCGGAAGTCCATAATACAGAGGATGTATGTACATATACATATATATAATTACTTTGATATCTAAACTGTAATTGGTAGTATGCTTCAATATAAAAATTAATAAGCATATAGTGTAATCGTTAACTGTACTAAGTGCCAATTAATTTACATACGAACAACATATATACATAATAAGTAAAATTTGAAGAGTCGCAATTATTTAATAATGTAAATTTAATTAGCAACTTTCGTTAGGAATTATATTAGATTAGCCGGTTTCTGCTCACGGTAGCCGTTGATCTCATTTCAAAGGTTCGTAACTCAAATACTTTATCTGTGTCATAACCTAGCATAAATCAGAGGTGTGCCACTAGCAATGGTTACGAAAAATGCTAATCAGTCAAGTTAAGGTTACGCAACCCCGCTATGTACAGAGTATATGAGCTGCCGAAATTGATTACAAAACGTTTTTAAGGTCATAATTTTTTTTAGCATAGAAATGGTTACATCATCGCAAGGATGTCATCGGTTCAAACGTGTATTAAGAATGCATCTTATAAAAAGCTTATGCATCGCTTTCTTAAGAGATTGAGTTTCAATATACAGTTTAAGTTAAAAAGCACATTGAAATATACCAGCAATAGGATTCTGTAGCTAGAAATAATTATTACTAAAACATGACAAACCGCTTTCACAGAATAACGTAGGCGTTCGAGATGTTTTCATACCTATATGTAACTGATAAAGGGCAGGGAGTTTCCATAGCTTTGTTTGTGCTTATACGAGTTTAATAACATTAGTTATGAAAATAATAGTGTCAGCTACCGAAATTAGGTTGATTGACAACGTAATGGGACCTAGTTCCCACAATTTGTATAGCTCATAACTCATTGTTTTACAACAGGTTTCTTTCATGCGATGTATTTTCCAGTGTTGCATTTTTTCTTTTAATACTTAACAGTAAATAGGTCAATAACAAATAAAAAGTGCATATCATTATTGCGTATGTCATCAGGGCAAGTTTTGGTAGTTACACCAAATCATTGGCCGCAATCTGCTCTCAACACTTGTTGCATTTGAGCAGTTGCATTGTTAAATGTGGAAACTGTATCAATCATACTTCGACTGCTTTCGTATCGCTACGTCATTAACATTTTTATGGATACAGTACAGCAATTCCACAAATCTAGATATTTCTATAGTCACTAGACATGGTTGTATCCATCGCACAGGTGGACCGCACCCTAAATATTTCAAATGTTACGTACCCACGCCGAGGGCGGCTGCTAGCACTATTAAACACCTTGAATTCATAGTTAAACTGTAAGTCCTGACACGGAAGTAGTGGACACTGTAACGTTCAAGCACACACTGCGAGCGGGTGAATGGGCGGTTGAGGCTTTTATATCGGGTAGGCGAATGCGGCGCATGGACGGTGAAAAGCGACGTCGTCGCCCGCGCAGACCCCGCTCGCGTCGCGCACCCTACCGCGGGGTGGTCACGCTACCCCGCGACACTGTAAACATTCGTACATCATCATCATTCAATACAACTACGGCCGTCATAAAATTTAGTTTCTCGTTATTGCCAGTTTTCTCGAGACACCAGAGGTACTTACAACTGCATAATAACAATCGTAAAATATAATCTACACAGTTATGTATACTAACTGGAATTATTACAAATGTATATAGTTTAGAAGCTTTATAGAGGTCTTTGCACTTAATAATTAATCATTTTGTGTGTGATTTATTTCTAAAAACTAACTGTACTAGGACGTGATTGCATATTTCTGTAACCTATTGCTAAATAAATTTGATCGAAGCAATAAATTGCTTTAAAGAAGTTTTGTGATAAAAGCTTAAAACTTGTTGGACGTTCACCGTGTTCAGTAGTTGTTTAAACTTTTGTGTAATGCTTTCAATTATTAAATTATAAAAAAATAATAATTCGAGTATGTCTATACGTTTTTATTGATTTTTGTTTTCGTGGGTGCCAAAAGTAGTAAGATGCTTTCAATGGTGTCTATTGGTGCATGAAAAACTTTCGGAACCCAACAGAACATCAGATTAATATATTATGATAAGCTTAAAGGCATGTGATTTTTAGTATTGATTAAAAAGGAAAAAACCATGTTCTTCAAGCGCCAGTTAGGTTATCGAACGGTCTTTATATTAAACAAAATAAAATCCAAAGCCGTATTTTGTATACCTATGTGACGTACGTATAATATGTTAAGGTAAGGTGGTACAGAGTCTTCATTAAACATGTTATATATATATGTTATATCGATCTCAGAGTACATTTTACTCATAATTTTCCATCTAGTTTTACAGACCTTTTTAAACTTTCCCAACTTTTGTACTTATTAGATGTGTAAATTGAGATTGAATTGCGATAATATGTACACGATTCGTTACACGACCAGACGTATTGATAAAAACATCGAGTAAATAGGTTTAATTTTATTTATATACTCTCTTTTTTTTATTTTATTGTTGTTTTATTATTATTTAATTGTTTGTCTCTATAATTTTATGAATTTCAGATCTATATTTTATCAATACAATAAAAAATTCTGAATATGCGTGTTAATTATGTGTGTGACACTCCTCAATATGTGTGTGACACTCCTCATAAAGATAAGTGAAACACTACAATACTGTTTATACCTTTCACATAACAATCGTAATAATATAGTAAAGCCTATTAAGATGAAACATCTCGAGTTCACTGAAGCATTAAATATGTACCTATTCAGAACGAAGCGATCCACGGTCCACCTGGTCTACAGCGAAAGTGTTTTCTAACATGAATCGCCATTTTAATCACACTTGATCTCATAAACGAACCTTGAATCATCCACAAAAAGGAAGTGTCCGTGCTAAAATAAGAAGTTATAAAATCTATATAAGGGAATAAATAACTACAGGCGATATTCTCATGGCAAAACAATAGTTTTACACTCGACTGCTAGTAAAGGCTGGGACGAATGTAACATAGATACTGAATCTCTCATTAATATGATCGCGTAAAATTACCAAAACATATATTTCAATAAATTAGGTTTAAGTTGATTTGATATTTGAAAAAAAAATTGTACACTTATCTTATTCGAAATATGATGTAGGTACTACGCCAATAAAACCTTCTTTTTAAATGTGGAAGTGTCTTTTTAAAATGGAAGTTACGAAATTAAATCTTATATTATACTTTATTTTAATATAAATGTGTCTATGTCTTTTTATTAATATTTTGCGTAAGCCTGATGCATAATTCATCAAACTATACTACTACGTATTACACGTGTCGTCATCATTATTTCAACCAGAGATGCTCCTGCCCAATATAGGTTTCTCTTGAAGCTCAATATACTGCGACCAAAACGCTTATTTTTTTTAAACTATCTGTCAGCAAATATTCATAACAACATCAGTTTGACCCACAGTTCTGTACCTTATATTTGGGACAAGGATATGAAGTATCGAGTCGACGACCGTTCGCGTCCGAGTCGAAGGCCTGTGGGTTTCACAGTTCCATGCCAAATATTATGCATGTGCAGATATGAATATGTATTCATATACCCATTGTTAGCTTTTGTTTTGTAACATAAGTGAAGCCAAGTCTTCAGAAAGTACTTTAAAAATCTAGTATTCTGATCAATTTTTTTAAAAAGGTGAGGTTCTCTATTCAAATAGGTATTATGTAAAAGGTACTATGGACATCGCGTGTCCAAAAGTACATGTAGTTATTTCTTACAAATGTCATCGATACTCTATACATAATAATTAATAACCATTCAATAATTACGTACGTTTTCTCTATTATAATTGGACAAAACCTTTTTAATTGTTGTAATTAATTATGGGTTAGCGAAGATATGACAATTCAATTATTTAATGAATATGAGTTTCTTTTTTAAGGTATAGGTATGTAATTTTATCTCTCCTTTGAGGGTTTCTTCTATAGCTATGTTAAAAACAAGCCTCACGTCGGTTTTCCAAATGAAAACATACAATATTATGTTCATAGCATGTGTTCATTTCTATACCCGTGGAGCTGACCAAATCTTACTAAAAGCTCCCTAACCCTTGAGTGCAGTGTATAGTGCAAGTGTATAGTACTTCCTATATTGGGCTGCACAAAATAGAATTAAATTAAAAGTTATGTAACAAAACAGGGTTTTGTTAAATTACTTTTAATTTAACAAAACCCGGTCTCCTTTAATTATATGATAAAATGTAGTAAGATGGTAAAGATTTGTACTTTTAGCATATACGATTAGGAACATAGTCACCAATGATTCCACCATGATTATAGAAGCTCACTCATCTTCATATTAGACGCATAAACGATTCACGGATAATCTGTTTTAATCGATATAACGAAATCCCTAAATCGATTGTTACAGATATTTAACAAGTACTGATTGGGGTTCTTATTTCAAAACTATTACAGTGATAGAATATTGTTTTCTCTTTGACCAGCGGGTAATAGAATGGATTTACTGCTTCTATTTCTTAGGAGCCTAGATAAACTAGTTAGAATAGAGGTCATCTTAGTAACTACATGACAATAAGAAAACCTTTACGAATGATTAGTGACAAAAGTTGAATGAATTGTCTACGCAGTTAAATTCAAAGATCAATTCGTGAGTGAATCTAAGATAAATGACTGTCGTGAGATACAATAATACTTAAGTAACTTTGGCAGATTCGTTGCACATCATTATAGAATAAAGATTATAGCAGATGTGTAAGCCACTGTAGGTAAAAACTCTAGCAAGCTCTTGCTTAGGCCTACCTAGGAACCTTACATCAGAAATTGAAAATAAGGTCTCTCACAAACATGCATTATGACCACGATCGGATCTGTCAAGAGTGTTATTTATTAAGAAAATTTTATAAAACCTAGTATCAAAATCTTTGGAATAGATTTTAACAATTGTACTTTGAGTAAAACAGCAGAGAGACAAAAGTCATGGCATCAAATAAATTTTGTGTCCAAAAGTAATCTGATTACATTAACATATTATTAGATGCCTATGCCTTACTGTAAATCAAATATCACTATTCCTGACTCAGTTTATCAAAGTAACCAATAAGTCTAGCTGGAGGGGTAAACATTTTTTGATATACTTTAAAAAAAAAAACTCACTCATAAACGACTGAACTGATGGATTAAATTTAGTATGTGGATACTTCGAACCCTAGAGAAGGGCATGCCGACGAAGCTCCTAAGTATATAAGTATGAATATGGTGTAGCTATCTAAACAGTCCCATCTACACTTACGAGCCTCCTCTAAGCGTGTAAGACAGGATATTTAGCTTTTATTACATTGTTAACATGGCTAGTAATTAGTAGCATGAAAACCTAAAAACCTTCAACATTTATCTGCATGTGATATTTTTCATGTTGCTCTTTTGTCGTCCAAGTTGATGTTATGTTTTTTTTTCGTATTGAAAAAAGACAACTCCCGAATTAGAATTAATTCCTGTATGGCGAGGGACTTTACAAACATACAAACTACGGAAACAAGGAACACCCAGACTCAGAATAACAATTTGAAGATTACACAAAGTGTTGTCCCGTACGGGGCTCGGGGGAGGACATATAAAGATACACAATAGTTTAGTGCGTATATACATACAAATTAAGTAATGATAAGTGACGTCTGATGTTTGACGAATAAGTTTCCAATCTGTATGAAACCTAGACAGTCATAGACCTGTATGGAGCTAAACGCAGCAGGCTCACTATTGTATATTCTTTGACACACCCTACTTATCAATACACCCACTGATTTAACATGATTAAATGATTAAATACACATATTATACAATTGTTTATTAAAATACTAACGAATAATTTGTATAGTTTTATTAATAAATATGTTAACTACTTATATAAACATCTAAATGTCAGGTTTTTATGCGCCACTTTATTAATATTAATAAGTAACAACCATTTATTTTCAACCGACTTCAAAAAGGAAGAGGTTCTCAATTCGTCTGTATTTTTTCTTTTTATGTTGGTTACCTCAGAACTTTCGGCTGCGTGAACCAACTGCGACGATTTTTTTTTATTTGAAAGCTGGTGCTTCCCGTGTGGTCCCATTTTAATTTGGTCCAGTTCTGACAATGGTATCCATGAGAAAACCATATAAGTCTAGAATTTGCAATAAGCATGTGCGCGACAAATGGACGAATAATTAAATATCACGCCAACCGATTTCGATGATTCTCTTTTTCTTGGAAAGGATGTAATTCAAGGGTAGCTAAATGAAAGTTTGGTCCAGTTGTGACAACGACATCCATGAGAAAACCATATTAGTCTTTTAAAATTTTATGATAGACGCATTGAAGTCTGTTGTCTACTTTTTAAGTCCGATTATTATTATGTTCATTTAAAAACAAATACTTCTTGCATTCTTCTTCTTTTTATTAGCTTTCTGTAAAAGAAATCGGGTATTATGTGGCAATGATGTTTTGTAGTGCAATATAAATATTATATTATTATATAGTCTTTGTGGTTGTCACCGTGCTGTTTGCCTCATTGCGCCGGAGCAACTATCTGCAGTATGCGGAAGGTGACACGATGACGGCGAAATAAACGCCTAAACTCACAGTCACAACTTAAAAATTATAGTGTTCAAGTGCTGATGAATAAATTAATTTTGTGTAATCATTTTACAGTCATGGAATTTTTATTAAGCAATTTTACTTAGAAACTTAACGATTGTTGTTGTACGATTTTATGCAAGTATAAATATAGTTTAGAACTTGTGAACTCAACGAATACGAATCTCTGGAACTGATAGTTGAATAAAAAAAATAAGTATTTGTTTTTGACTGACCAGTGTATGAAAAAGGTTGGGTATATAATTAAACTACTTAAAATCTTTCAAACAAGATTAAGACTATTTAACATCGCATTTCAGCTTTTGAGAACGTATGAACTTACCATAAACACATGCTATTTTTAAGATGGTGTATTAAATATATTTCGTTGAATGTCATTCGGTATTTATTAATTTATAAAGAACCATTAAGGCTAACGTTATTATCCAAGAACAATCTGTTTTCTTATCAGGGTTAACGATAATGGTATTTTGGAAAATAGACAAAATAAAACAGCTAGCTGCTTTGGATTGTGTAAAGTCACAAAGAAGCAATTAGAAAACCAGAAATATTGTTCATATACACAGGGCAGTTGTATTTTATATTTAAGTATGGTTTATTATAGTAGGAGTTCTATGTTATGTACGATTTCTCTACCAGTTGGCAACTAATTTTCTTTTTTTTTTGAAAGCGTATATGGCCATTGTAACCAAGCCAGGATTTGGAATCTTAGGGAAATCGAGGAAAACCCTAAAATTTTAGGCACTAACGATAGCTATTTTTTATATACATTCTCAAGCCAAATAGCTTGAGAAAGTATATTATATAGTATAGTAGATATTTTCGTCTGATCTTGCTGAGCTGGTGGTAAAAGGTACAACTCTTTAACGGTAAGGAGTTGGGATATAACTCCTTAGTTAACGTTACTTTACGAATGAGTCTCTAAATTGTATGTTTTACGATTTATCATGATGCGCATTGAAGCCGGTTATCTACTTGTTTATTTAAAAGTCAATTATTGAGAACAATTAAACTTAAAAATCCGTTAGTTTTTTAACATACACGATTCAAATTCAAAGGAGTTTTTATACTTACAGTAAACAATAACAAGTAAAGAACGCTTAAGCCTAACAAGTACCTTCTAGTATGAATTTTCTGGTGATAGCTTTACATACTAGGCATTTAGCTTACCAGCATAACTGTGTTTATTTTACAGCATAGTTAATCCAAGCATTGCTTGACTACCGGTTATTTGTGAGGCGCCGGTATTACCCCGGTCGAGCATTGGTGCCTAAGCATGGCTCTCCCCTAGTTTGTTTATAAATGGCATATAAAAAGCTATAAATATCATACAAGGAATTTGACACAGAACCGGTAATTAACCATTTATTTTTGAGGTAACCCATATCAATAATATTTTAGGTACGATTGAGCTAAAGAACAAAGCCGAGTATCATAATTTATCAAAGTACAATAACACCCAGACCTTCCTTGGAGCTTTAACCCATGGCAATAACTCAGGGCGATCCCAATAAGTCGGTGTAAAACGGTACCTGACACCTTCTTATTATTCACGAGGACTCGCACGAAATTGTGCACAGACGCGACGCACTTCCTTTTGCCTCGCTTATGAGCCGCTAACATTTATTTATGATAAAATATGTTTAGGGAAAATTGGAAATGCTTTGAAATATTTTTTTTTATTTTGAAATATTTAACGCTGATGAGCGAGAGGTTGTGTATCCACAAGTATCTACCGTCATAGAATCTTCTTTGAATCATTGGCACGTCATGACAACCGATTTTCTTGCACTTCATAAATACCTCTTTCCTATGTATTTTTATTTTTTCTATTTCTTTATATTTTTATTATTTATAATAATACAATTTAGACGTATTGTACCTGTCTCTTAACCTGCTTACGCTAAGAAACCTGTAAAAGTGACAGTTCTCTTCAAGGCTTTAGGCTAAAATTTGGTAAAGTCCGCCAGAGACGCAGAGTTTGGGTTAAGAATCATCAAGTTAAGAGTACTCCTATGCCTAGCATGAGAATCATATGTAAACAGGGATGATCAATGTTTAACCGCAGCTACTTCCACAATTCTCTTCACATCTTATAAAAAAATCATCCACCCTCTTATACGTTCTTTTAGAAATATAAATAAGCCCAGCTATCTTTTAATTCATCACTTAATAAATTAGAACGGTGATGGCGATATTTAAATACGAAGTACAATGAATACTCTTTTAGAAACTTCTGACATAAACCTGTAATAGAAACTCTGTTGTCTTAGACCTAAATGTTTATTACTTGACTGTTTATACTCGTACATGAGAGTAAACCAACAACTTACTTACTTACGTATTCGTATGTACTACATTTCCAAAGATGCTATTGGGCGGATGACTCAATATGATAATTCGGAATCAACCATGAATAAGTTGTGTGGGTACTGAGGCATTTGTCTACTAACGCTTTAGAAACTAAATAGCTTCTATGTTTAATATCTATAATGTGGTAACACCACTCTCAAGGGGAACATGTCTTATGTAGGGTATCAGATAAAACCATAGGAGAAATTTAAAAGACGTAATCTTATACCAAATGCACTTCCTAGAACCTTTAAAAGAAGTAAACCCACCTGTGTATAGCTGATTGACTTACTTAGAGGCCTCGGACTTTTCGGCAGCAGCCAGTTCGAGTACGACCCTGACTTATCCCTGAATTAAAATCAATCTGTAAAAGCAACATCCCTTTCTTTATCTTTCTTTCCTTTTCTATCCTCCCTATCCTGTCATGATACTCTAAATTTCCTATCTATCTTTCTCTATCTAATTCCTAAACGTGCCAGTAAACAGCAATAACAAATGTAATAACCGGTAAAATATTATATACGCCTCGATACGGGCGTTATAAACGCCTCTGCCTGTCCCTTCGGGGATACCAACTTGATTTACCACCAACCAGCCACCAACCAACTGGCCAACTTTTTATACGATCGAGTTTCTCATATTAAATCGCGAAGATAAAAAGGAAACTCTTGATTTAATCTGCACCAATAAATCTGAATTAATGATTAATTATTATTTATTAGTATATTATACTAAAATAACTCTTCTAGTTTATTTTAAATATTTTCAAAAATGTTAGGCACAGGTTAAAACTAAGTAAGTAATATGCAGTTAGTATTAATGATATATTTTTATGACTATATATTATCTAATAAGATATATTACATCATAAAGTAAAGTTGTTTTAAAAAATGTAAAGGAATTTTGTTGCCTAATTGCTTGAGAAATTGATTAGTCAAAAATTACTTCATAATATTAACTTTGCTTACATAAAATTTATAATATATATAGCAATCGTTTTGTCCATGACCACTTACTCTGTTGCTGTACCTAACACTTTTTAAGTTACATTTGTAAGTATTATATGGATTCTAAGATGTCTCATTTGTATGAAAAAAATGCGGCTTGAAAATAGTTGTCAGTTTATCCAAAGAATGTAGAAGACCTCTTAATGGAATGTTAATGATGGCAGGGGACTAATTACTTCAGGTGACAAATTTGGAGTTCTAATAGATGTACAAAAACAGCCTAATTTTTTGATATTAATTTGCTTTTCTCTCAAAAGAGAGGAATGTTAATACTTAAATGTGCTTATTCAAAAAACATTCACGCATTTTCATATTGATATATAGTATATGTATATAACACTGAATAAGTTATAACAATACTGCATATATCATTATGTAGTAACGCCATTATGTAGTAAATGAAAATCTTCTTTTATTATCCTGGTATTCTTGGATTGTGTAAAAGATTAGTCAACCTTATTGCATATATAAAATATAATTGAATTTTAACAGAAATTATATTATATAAAAAAAACGACTTTTTAATTTATTTTTAATAATACTTTACTAATAATGGATTCTCTATATCAAGCCATCCGGGGATCAGACAAATTTGAAGGGCACATTGCGCTTACAGAAATTGTCTAAACGCGATTAGTGATTAAAAGAAACAAATAGTTATATAAGTTGTACAAGCCGTTCTCAAGAGTTAGGGAATTCTGCCTGAGTATAGTTTACCATCTCATACTGATGCCAGTACTTTATTAAATCGTTATTTTAAAGAGCGCCTGCCATATAATGTACAGCTATACTTATATGAATCCGAGAACAATTCATAGCTAATACGAACAGGTATTGCTATTAACTAATGACAATATAAAGCTGCGCTAATTCAAGACGTACAAGAAGTTTACTTAAGTGTGTTGAGATTTAACTTCAACAGAGAAATCCAAAAGAAACATGCATTCAAAAATCTTGAACTGAACCTAAAAGTGCCAAAGGTAGCTGCATACCCGTTAGGTGATATATAATCGTGACTGAACTGACTTGAGACAGTTAAAAAAAAGTTTTAAATAAGAAATTCAAAATGTATATCTGTGTTATTTCCAAATATAAATGAGATCATCTTAAAAACATACATTAATTTTGATTTTCTACCTTCAGCTAATATTACGATACATAATTTAATAATACCAAATTATTGAAATATTATATATTTATCATTACACATGGTTACAGTGATGGTTAAGAAATGGTACTGCAATCGGCATCTCGTTTGACTTAAATGTTTGAAAAGGTAACAGGCGATCTGTTAAGTCAGGATCGCTTACTAACTGCTA
This sequence comes from Tyria jacobaeae, assembly GCA_947561695.1. Classification (NCBI taxonomy): domain Eukaryota; kingdom Metazoa; phylum Arthropoda; class Insecta; order Lepidoptera; family Erebidae; genus Tyria; species Tyria jacobaeae. The sequence continues at coordinate 6,158,101 of OX387208.1, read as the reverse complement.
GAACAACACACCAATCTATATACATATGTATGTATAGCCAAAAAAAATAAATCTACTATCGTCTAACATAACATACGAGCCGCTACGTAATAATATCTGTGCGCACATACTTAAACTATTACATCAAAGCTCCACTGACATGGCTCGTAATTACTCAATCGGCTGACATTTGAAGATGCGCGCGCAAAGGTTGTTGGTTCGTACTGTTTGCCGATGTGATCGGTTAATGACCCACAAGTGTTACGGTCTAATTAATGCATTAGATGTCCAAAATAAGGTATCGTTTTAATCTTATTTATTTATGTTTCACTTGAAAGTAATGCTACCATAGGCAAATAATCATTACATACTCATGTTGCAGTTAAATGCTTGACCGCCGCTCTAAGTAATATGTAATTGTATTTATGTAGGGTAGGAGGCTAGTTCAATAATTTTTATTTGATCTGTCATATTTCGTTGACGATAAGTCTTAAAGGCTTGTTATGCATGTCCATAATATATTTTTTAAATCTGATTTTAGACCTACAGCCGTTCAAATGAATAAATTCTGAGATTGCTCATAGACTTTATGAAGACACCCAGACGTTTAGGTAGTTATCAATTAAGCTTATATCAAATGTAATTTTCATTTAGCAATGAACAACAAAAGACAATAGAATGTTTGAGAAATATTGCATAAACTAAAGAATTCCCTATCCCTGGCGAGTTACCCATGTCCCGTTCATTAGTTCACATCCAAATTCATTACCTTATCTGATTGAAAATGTGTAATATTTGTCATGTGGATTAGAAATATTCGAATTTATTATCTTTTTAACACTTTTTAAAATTTTACAACAATAACAATTTGATTTGTTAGTTTGCGGTGTATAGTTTCTAAGATATTTCGATTGCCCAACTTACCCCTATGCTCAACTAGCCCCGCCCTACGCCACAAAGTACATTAAAGATATAGAATAGTCTGCTGAATATTTATGTTTATGTTAAGTAATTATGTCTCTCAAATAGTACAACACCATCAACTGCCACTGCCTCTCCGCATCATTTTATTCGTACCTCAGGTTGCCTAGTAGGGTTTGCATTAAGCAATGAGTCCGCATTTTTACATTCATTTATTGATTCTGATTTTATTCTAGTAATGGTGTATCAATTTATCTATAAGGTCGTCACAGGTTAATAACTAATTAGGTATTTGCAATTTTGCAAAAATAAAATAATATAATATAGGGTAGCAGGTGTACATAGGTATTATCTACATATATTAATGTCTCGTAACACGGTGTTTGTGTTCGCAATGCTCCGAAACGGTTCGACTGATTGTTATGATTTTTTTTATGAATATTTGGTAGGTATGAGACTAGGTCGTAAAGTATATTACATACCGCTCGGTGATCAGGGTGTCCCTCTACAGATTTTTCTTTTTGGCAGAACAACCTTCGCCACGTCAGCTAGTACATTTATATGATAGAGCTTACATTTTCTAAATATTGAACTGTGTAGAAAGAAGTTGAACTCAAAAGTCGCAGGTAATACGACGAAGATCTATGTTTTATAACAATAAAACAGTTCGTCAATTTGTGTTAGAGAGATATTTACAAGCAAGATTGTCATTTCTCCCCTTTAAAAGTGTAGGTAAAAACTACTAAACAATACATAATCAAATTACTACCGCTTTGCAATAGAATAATAAAAGGAATAACAAACATACTTTACTCACATTGATTGATTCCATATCTAGATACAAAAAGGATAATTTAAATCAACACTTCAATATGTAATTTTTTTAAGAGTAGCGCAATGTTGTTCGTCATTCAGGTTCCTCGAAATAATTTGAAACTGTTTAATTTCAATGCCTTGTTCATTTTATATAAAAATATTTTGACACGGGTCGAAAGTATTAAATCACGTCACGCAAGGGTGATAAAGCCTTTTTACACTCATTTTGACTACAACGGTGTTGATTTGTAAGGTAAATGAACTTAATCGAATAACTGTAGCAAAAGCAAGGTGAACATTGGACATTCTCCGCGTTAATGTTTTACTAGTATAATACGTGAGAAGATTGAAGTACTTTGCAATATTTTAATACCTATATCACTAGTACTTATAGTACTTCTTATTCTTATTATTCAGTACGATATTATTATTTTTTTTTATTTATTTTTTTACTCTCTTGTAATTCATCTCAGGTTTTGCTCATGACTGTACCCTGCTGACTGTAAAGACTACAAAAAAGCCAAAAATAAGGTTTATTATATATATCACGCCACGAATAAAAGGGATATTATTATTGGGGAAGTATAATAATAATATGTATTTTTATAGTTATACCTCTTTTTTTTATATGACAGACGAACAGACAGGTCACCTAATGGTAAGTGACAGCTGCTGCACATGGACACCTCCAACTCAAGAGAGGTTAAAGCTTTTTCAGTATTTTGAGGTATTTGATATTGTTGTAAATATTTCTAGCGAATGAATATTTCTACGTGAATAAGTCTTTAGGCTGAACCTTAGATATTACACTGGTATCGCTTCCGTAGCCAAACTTTACATAATAACATACAGGATGTTAAAAAAAGGTATGGACGGTATTAGGTTAGCAAGAAAATTTAGTGAATAACGTAAAGTGCTTATAACTTTAGAAAATACTCGACCGGTGCGATACCACGGCCTCACATAAAACCGGTTGTGAAGCGATGCATTTCCCCGAAATAACTGAGGTTTCCGGAGGCACAATTCCCCCTCTCCGCTTTCCATCCCCGATCACCTAAAGGACGGACAGCGCACTTAAGACTCTTGAGTTGCAGGTGTCCATGGACGGCGGTTGTCACTTCCCATCAGATGACTAGTCTGTTCATCTGTTCCCCTATTTCATATTAAGAAAAACAAAAGATTGTCATATTTTAGTACAGAAATCTTAAGTGTAATAATGACAAATTTTATTTAAAATTAACAGAGCTAATATTCCGTAAGATTAATAGAAGTAAAATACTATGTGTATATATTTACTTTATACCAAAGTTTTTCTAAAAAAGGTCTGCTAAAAATAAAACTCGTTGAAATTTACACATGCATATTTTATTTTAAAAAAAAGTTTGCTCATGAGAAACCAAACATTTTTAGGCAATACTTTGATCATACCTTTCTGTAACACTCCGTATATCAATTACGTAATTATGCGTCACCAGTTACGCATTAGAGCAAATTTAAAACTAACACATTACGTAGTCATGACATACCTGAATAAATAGCTCATTTAGACATAGCTTAGGGCGCTACTTTCTTCATCAATGTCTTAAAAATGGTCAGCAAAAAAAGGTACTATTTCATGAGTAAAAATATTAACAAAGCACAAATCTATTAACCGTGTGGCGTGAGTACATGTGTACTCGTATGTCTTTTTTGTTAGGGTTCTTAGACAAACTCTAAGAACCCTAACAAAAAATTCATCATTCAAATGTAATTTACGTTTATTATTATGTGTGGGTGAAATTAAATAAGTTAACATGTTTCAACGTTAAAAATAAATACGTACACAAGTACAGTAAAAAATACATGTTATCAAGCATTCAGATCAAGTCAACAATGAAGTTACTAAATTGAGTTCAGATGTTACTACTACAGTTTATGTACATCCTAATAAATATAATATATAGGTAGTCTCTACAAGATCTACGCACTAATACATTACAGAACTTTGTTTGTAACAATTGTATTATAGTATTTGCTAAATACATTATAAATAATCACGTCTAAATCCTTATGATTATATATAGGTATATTAAAAAATATGGATAGCGAAAGTTAAACCTAAGGTAATAAATTTTCGATTGACCTTTTTTGAACGTGAGAGTGACATGCTTCGGCACGTATAGGCCGGCTCGACCGGAGTATTAAACTGACTGTTAAACAATACTAGTGAGTCTGATTACCAGAGGCCTAACACCCTTTCCCTTCCCCTCTTTCCCGTCCTCTATTTCCCCTCCCTTCCTATCTTTCCCCTACCCTAAAAGGCGGAAAGCACTCTTGGGACTCTTGAGTTGCAAGTGGTCATGGGCGGCGGAAGTCACTTACACACAGTACTTTAGCGCACAACCGCGCAGGCTCAATTGCAATTGAAGAATATAAAACCCATCTCAACCGCCCGCGACAACTTTTACGGTAACATGATCAAGTGCCTGTGGCGGTCTTTCTCCCGGAATCGTAACAATATTCTCGATGTTTCCACAATCTACTCTCAAAAGCACATTCATTGTTTCTATCAGTCGGTAGGTATTATATATTGCGTTATGTGCCATCGCGCACTATCTTTCGGACTCGTGTGATGGCCCGGAGTACACTCAGTCAGTTTAGTCTGTATGGCTAAGTATAATATTGAAATGTATTGACATTTACTGAAATAAAATTCTAAGTACACTACTTTATATTTTATATTTAATACAATGCGTTTTTATCTGTTGTCAGCCAACGTGCCAGCATTCACGATGCCAGAACTGAAGTAATTTAGTACTTGGCAACTTTATAGGTGCAAATAATTTTGCAACAAAATACACACACAACACAAAATATAATACCATAGCCAAGTGAAATCAAAGAAATACACTCGGAAAGGTATTGTTTTTAGAAAGTCTCTAAGCACTATTGAGTTGTTTTTTTTTTTAATATAATTTTTGCTTTATTTTTGAATTCAACAATAATCTTTTGTACTTCATCATCATTAGTCAGCCTATCGCAGTCTCCTGCTGCACATAGGCATATATCCGGGTATCCCGCATATCCCAGCTGCCTTTCTCAGGTCATCAGTCCATCATACTGGATGGCACCCTATCTTCCGGTTACCTATTAAATTTTTACTTGACTTTATAAAATTAACATAACTAATTCGATCATTTCAATTAAGAAAATATGAAAAAGGATGTCCAATTTTTGTATTGGTATTGGTTCTTTATTCAGAGTAAAATCTCACAAGATTATCCTGATATAAACTTTTATTTACCACATAACTCAAGAATAGTAACAAAGGCAGAGAACACTCATACTGTGATATCCGAATACAGTTTAATAATTCATTTTCTTCAAGTCCTAAAAGCAGTTATATATATATGTAAATCGGATCGTAACGCTCTAGTCTGTTGCTTTTTATATTAGTAGATATCTTACAATTCCAGTTATACTAGTTTTACTTATCTTATCAATTTCTGCGCGGTGGGGCATTATATTTGCTAACGTTGGGTGGATCATTTTCAAATTCACTTCCTATAACTTTCAGATAGTTAAACCACTTTTCATGTCATTTATAACTTTGTTATATACACCACTTGGATATATTTGAAAACATTCGATTCGTTCTCCCCTCCTTCACCTACCCACCCCCCAACCCCAATTTTGTAAACGGATGAACCGATTTGGATTAGGTATATTTTTTTTTAAACATTAGGGAGACAGACGAACAGGCGGGTCACTTGATGGTAAGTGACAATCGCGGTCCATGGACACTTGCAACTCAAGTCGTAAGTGCGCTGCCCGCCTTTAAGGTTATGAGGTATGGGGGATGCGGGGAGGGAAAGAAGATTGGGGATGAGGAGATAGAAAATAGGAGAGGGGGATGGGGGAGAGAAGAGTTGGACCTCCGGAAACCTCACCCATTTCGGGGAAATGCAACACAAGCGTTACTTCACAACCGGTTTTCTATTAAGCCGTGGTATCGCACCGTTCGAGCCGGCCCATTCATGCCTAAGCATGGCTCTACCACTGACTAGACTCTATATCTCATTTAAACAAAAAAAATGCCTCAAAATTAGTTTAGCCGTTTGCGAGCTACGGTGTCACAGGCAGACATACAAACACAATCATACAAACAGACAGATGAAACTTATAACACCCCTCTTTTTGGGTCTTTGGTTAAAAGATATCATTCATGACTGCATTTTTGCTGTTTTACTTACTTTTAAAAATTATTTATTCCTGAATTCAATAATAAACATTTTATCAACATCAAAACAACAAAATTAAGGAAAATTTTACAATGTTGTTACATGAAAAAAATACAATTAAGTATACCATTAATTTAGCCTTATAACATTATTATATTGAGATCTGCTGGAGTAAATATAAATTTAAATTTAAGAGTAAATTGAAATGCCCTAAGCCTAAACCCTAAAGAACAAAATACACAACACAAGATTCTTTGTAACGTGAATAACGTAACCGGTTGTGAAACAAAGCTTGGGTTGTATTTCTCCGAAATGAGTGAGGTGTCCGTAGACGCATCCCCTTCTTAACTTTCCCATCTCCTCATTGTCTCTCCTCTCGCATCCCCCATCCCTCATCAAGCTCAAAGCGTCTATTGATGGCATGAATTCACAGCATACTTTTTTTTTACAGTATTATATATGTGTTAAATAATTTCTAAGGGTTAATAAAATTGACCGACAATACAGCGTATTATAGGGCACTGACATAATAAGTTGTCTTTTATGCGTAATTGACATATTACATAATAAGGTTGCCATGTAATTACTTTGTGCACAAGTATACAAGTTAACAAGGTAACAGTATATTGTCAATAACAATTGACAAGGATGCCATTAATTCTTAATTATTATTATGAGTATCTATTATTTCATTAAAGTATGTTGCATGCAGTCAAATTTGTTAGAACCATTCCTATGAACTAATTATGTAGCAATCTGTATAAAATGTCGTACTTAGCTTACCTTATTTTTTAACCGTGGGAGAGCCATGCTTAGGCACGAATGGGCCTGCTCGACTGGAGTAATACTACTGTCTCACTGAAAATCGGTTGTCAAACAGTGCTTGCGTTGTATTTACCGAGTAAGTGAGGCTACTGAAGACCCAAACCCCACTTTCCATATTTCTGTTCTCCTCATCACCCTTAACGCACTTATAACTCTTGAGTTGGAGGTGTCCATGGGCGGTGGTTGTCATTTACCATCAGGTGAGCAGTCTGCTAATTTGTCTGCCAAATACTATCAAAAATGATTATAAGGGTGTATTTCTTTTAAGAACTAAGTTTAATTCGTCTGTTTTTAATAAAATAATGAAATTTAGGTACCTATATTTAGTTGAATGGACACAATAAGCGACTTGAGCACCTTGACCTTACTCAGAAGTTGTTTAATAGTATTATCATTATGGTATACTTCCATATCAAAATTATTTCCCTTGAAACTACACCACATTAAACTACTTCATATTAATTTGTCTAATTTTAAATGATGGAAATCTTGAATTTATAGTTTCAATAATTAACCATTGTAAAATCGTAACTTTAACCCTGTTTAATTAATAAGTACAGTAAAAGCATAAGAAAAGTAAGGACATAGAACACAATGCATTGAGAAAAACTTACTATGTTAATAAACATGGACCACTGCTGGACATAGGCCTCTCCTTAGAAAGACATCTGCTCAGTTCTCTGAGCCTAAGAATATTAAAACAATTCGTAAATTCATAGTTACATTCCTCAGATTGAAACTAGAATATGGCTAATCATTATTCATAGACAGACTGGGACGGCCCTACGTCTCAAGGCCTTACATAAATCTGTCGAGCAACAATGAGTGCCATTCGCAAAGTAACAACATAAATAGTCCACTTAAATCTGAGCATGAGACAAGGACCTCATTGTATTGCTGTATATTAAGGTCCTGTCAATTTAAAGCCATAAAAATATATACAAGTCTAACACATTAGAAGGCATTGTGTCCAAGCCTTTAAACTCTCTTGTTTTGTTACTCGGTACAGTTAAAAAAAAAATAACTGTTATGTATTTTGGGTGTATTTAAACACATAGTACTGAAATTAAATTTCATCACCATACTTAATATTTCCATAATTACAATAGAAATCAATTGTGTTCATATTTAAGCCGCAAAATCGTGCAGCGCACTATACATTTTTGTAAGTACTATCAGAATAGCAGGCAAAGTGTAAAAAAAGGCAGCCAACATCTATTTAAGTTACTAATCTTTTAAACGATAGTATTGCTTTGATTTAATAACAGCTTTGTTAACGTTTACTACTTTTCTGGCAAGCTGTGAAGTAAGCTAAGCTTTTAAGATTTTTTCAAATAGATTGTTAAAACATTAGTTATTGATCAGGATCAGATGATGAGCAGCAAATAGCCTTTTTATGAAAAAAATACGCATAGTTTTTAAAAATAATTTCCAAAAAAAAATGTTACCCTCCAGACCCGGGGTCAGTGTCTACACTTCTCTTTATTCACTGCTAATTAACACGTAGCACTAATGTTCATACACTTGTCTGTAACTAGATTTTATAATAATAATAACAGTATCTGTCACAGGAACCCTCGGGCTTAGCCGACTCGTAGATGATGAGTATAAAACAGAAGTTACTCAGTCATATTTAAAGTAACTGGCACTCTTAAAATTGACTTTGGCTGAAAGGCATGACAGCAAAAACGCACTAGAATGTTTTTGTAACAACAATTCATATAGGTATGGTAAATAAGAAATAACCTGTCTGACCTGACGCTTAATTTGATATAAAAAAAGTCATATGCATTTTTATGTGATAATAAATTATTCACAAGTCTTACAAAGGCTGTCTTAACTTGAAGTCATGTCTGTCTAAATATCGGTATTCTAAAATTATCTTATTCTTACCATATACTATCCATTTTAATATTATAAATGCGAATAGTAGGCTGCCAAAATAACTGGCCGTTACGCTTAGTTATTTAGATTAGTTAAACAGCTTGTTTAACTAATCTGGTTTTTTTTATTATTGTGATAAAAAATACCTTATGATACGATGCAATTCTTTTTTACAGCAAGCTGATGTAGCACATCGACAACAATCCTTGATGTGGAAAAAGAGGAAAACATATTATATTTTATACAGGAGTACCATAATTTGTCAAGTTTATATATACTTACTTAATGAATTTTGGTACAGAGATAAACAACACCTCGGAGAAGGAAACAGACATTTTTTGGCGTGAAAATAATTTAAAAGGTTACACATTTTAGGGGAGAGAAGGTGGAGATATTAGTCAAGTTTTAGGATAAAAAAATTATACCAGTCATTCTTTTTTGTAGGTTGCACAAATACAAGGTAGTATGTACACCACATATACTGAAGTATTCACCGAAGACGCAAAGCCCCGACTTCGATAAAATAAAACTTGAAAACTTGCGTAATTACAACGTCGCGGGTACCAGCTAGTTCTTCTTTCCATATCCTTCCTATACATGCGAAAGTGTCACCTCATAATTACGCAACCGATCATCCCGCAGTTATGCATACATTTTGCAAGGAAAAGGACATGGGCTAAATCTAGTTAATTATAATAATTGTAATTGAGGCTTAAACAATATTTATTTATTAAGTTATATAATGTTATGAATAACTGCTGATGATCATATTATTATTATTCATTTATTTATTTCCTCTCTTACACAGAAAAATAATGACAGCGTCACGTTTTATGCTAGGTGTTACACTGACCATAAAATGAATCTATGTAAAAGACCGGTACCTGTACTAGAAAGACCCGTATTTACCTGCGGGTCATCTGCAAGGAGCCGGACGCTCGGTGCCACCACTGCGTCAACTGCTTGGGAAGAGCCACGTCAATCCTTTGTGGCCGAGATAAAAGCTGATCTCTCGCTCAGCTCAGCTCTTGTGTGCTTCCTGACTATGACGACAAGTCATGGAATGCTGTTCGCACGTCGGAGGAGGACCGACAGTACTCAATTCCAGCCTCCGTACATGGAACCGAGGGTGGTGAACGTGGGGTTCATCTACCCTCATCGCTTAGCAGTTGCGAGGTTCGCGCCTCTTTCCCGTCTCCTCTTCTCCCTTTCTTTACCCTCACCGTATCCCCCCCACTCGTCCCCCTCCGGCGGATGGTCACCTGCTGGTTGTGGAAGAGTTTCGTGTTCCAGTGACCCTCTGCAGCAGGTGCGAGGAAGGAACATCATGGTGGTTTTAGCCGGTTAATTCCGGCACACCGCTCAGCCCATGACCACGGCTGAGGATAGTCCATGAGGATTTCCCACAAAAAAAAGAAGACCTGTATGACAGGTTACCAGACTCCAGGTAAGTGGCAATAGAAAATAGTGTAATCTACAACAATTCACATTCTGTGTCTTTAATCTTCATTGCATGTTCAGTAGTTTCAAAATGGAGACCATACGTGGTAGAGCCATGCTTAGGCACAAATGGGCCGGCTCGACCGGTGCGATACCACGGCCTCACAGAAAACCAGTTGTGAAGTAACGCTTGCGTTGCATTTCCCCGAAATGAGTGAGGTCTCCGGAGGCCCAAAATCCCCAACCCCCCTAATGATAGCGCTGTTAACAAAAAGGATACCCCAGCGCTAGCGTTGGAGAATCCCCCCCTTTACGTCTACCCTCAGTACGGATTATACCTGAGCGTGGACGCCCAGGCTGCCCCTCGTACTCTGGGGGGGGGGGGGCTCAACTGCGCTCTCAAAATCTGCTCGGGGCAAGAGAAGGCATACCATGGCACCCCCTGTCACGTTTACCGTGGATTTTTGAAACATCAGGGGCTTACATTCTAACCTCAACACTGTCCACCACTACCTTGAGACAGCAAAGCCGGCCTTGCTCTTTTTAACCGAGACTCAGATATCATCTCCAGCGGACACATCCTACCTCTGCTACCCTGGGTATGGACTGGAACACTCCTTTGTTCCTAAGGCTGGCTGGCATCCTACCTCTCCATCTTATGGCTACGTGTAGACTGCGACGACCATCCCTCTACAGTATCTATCTATCTATATAGTAATCTACGTATGCCTCTCTGATGCCGAAACGGACCGACTCATCGACCACGTCCAAAAGGCTACAGACTCAGTGCTCCAGCAGGTCCCATCCGCAGAGATTGGGATTCTTGGTGACTTTAACGCCCATCACGCCGAATGGCTTGGTTCGCGCAAAACCGATCATGCGGGAAGATCTGTTCACGATTTCGCCTTGGCATATGGCTTGACGCAGCTGGTAGCAACGCCTACGCGAATCCCAGATGCAGAAAGCCACGTGCCTTCACTGTTGGATCTTCTGCTGACCTCACATCCTGACGGCTACAAAGTATCCGTTGCGGCCCCCATGGAATGCGAACATTCTTTGCATCCTACCCATGGAGGCACGTTTGCTTCTCGCCGGATGATCCCAATGTCGTTGCCGACTCTGTCGCGGATGTTGTGCTTTAGGGTATGGAACTTTTCATTCCATTCTCCCTGATTCCCACAGGTGGCAAGTCCTAGCCCTGGTTTGGTCGAACCTGCAAAGCGGCGTCCCGCCGAAAGCAGGAATGTTACCAAGCATGGGCTAATGCAGTGACAGCACGGGATGTAAAGACCAGCACATTAAAGAAGCAATTTATCTTTGCCTCCAGGTCCCTCAAAAGAGTAATTGCTGGGGCGAAGTCAGCTCACATCGGCATGGCGAGAGACTAGTGAGTCTCCCTTCCGGAACTCGTGCATTCTGGTCTCTTGCCAAAGCTGTCCAGGGGAACTTTTGTAAGCCATCCCTTCCACCTCTGCACATAGGAGATAATTCGTTGGCCCACGACGTTAAAGAAAAAGCCGATCTTCTGGGCAAATTCTTTGCGTCCAACTCGACCCTGGACGACGGGGGAAACGCACCGCCGACCATACCGCAGTGCGAGAGCCGCATGCCGGAAGTCCGGTTTACACAAAGGGCAGTGCGTAAAGCGCTTCTTTCCCTCGACGTTCATAAGTCGAGTGGGCCCAATAAAATCTCTCCTATCGTGCTGAAGACGTGTGCTCCAGAGTTGGCACCGGTTTTAACGCGCCTTTATCGGCTTTCCTATTCTCTTGGTGTAGTCCCGAACTCATGGAAGACAGCTCTAGTGCATCCAATCCCTAAAAAAGGAGATCACTCGGATCCGTCCTACGTCAGACTCATAGCCATCACCGCCTTGTTCTCCAAGATAATGGAATCCATTGTTAACTGCCAGCTCCTCCAGTACCTAGAAGACCACCAGCTCCTCAATGATCGACAATACGGCTTCCGTCGGGGTCGTTCAGCTGGTGATCTTCTTGTTTACTTGACTCACCGGTGGGCACAGGCGATCGAGACCAAGGGGGAAGCGTTGGCCGTTAGTTTGGACGTGGCGAAGGCCTTCGATCGGGTCTGGCACAAAGCGCTCCTTGCGAAGCTTCCTTCCTATGGGCTTCCCGAGAAACTGTGCAATTGGCTCACCAGTTTTCTTACAGACAGAAGCATCAAGGTCGTTGTTGTCGGTGCATGCTCCGACTCCAAGTGTGTTAATTCTGGTGTCCCACAAGGCTGTGTGCTATCACCCACGCTGTTTCTTCTGCATATCAATGACATGCTGCAGATTAGCAGCATCCATTGCTATGCAGACGATAGCACGAGTGATGCCCTTTACACCGGCCGCGCTAACATTTCTCGGGTAAACATCATCGAAAGCCGATCCAAACTTGTGTCTGAAATCGAAACTTCTTTATCAAAAGTTTCAGATTAGGGTCGACTTAACCTAAAAAGCCGATCCAAACTTGTGTCTGAAATCGAAACTTCTTTATCAAAAGTTTCAGATTGGGGTCGACTTAACCTAGTCCAGTTTAACTGCTTGCAACTTTATAAGGCGCAGATTCGGCCGCACACGGAATACTGTTCTCATCTCTATGCAGGTGCACCCCAGTACCAACTTCTCCCTCTTGACCGCATTCAACGGAGAGCGACTCGCATCATCGAATGCCAAGATATTCTGATCGACTTGACACCTCGGCGTTGCGTAGAGATGTAGCTTCACTCTGCATCCTCTATCGCTTGTATCATGGGGAGTGTTCAGAGGAATTGTTCGGACTTATACCGGCTGCTGGTTTCCGCCATCGTCCTACGCGACAGAATATCCATCCCCATCACCTGGACGATTGGCACTCCACCACTGTGCGCTTCTCCAGAAGCTTTTTGCCTCGCACAACCAGCTTATGGAACAAATTGTCGCCTGCCGTATTTCCGAACCGATACGACCTTCAAACCTTCAAGAAAAGAGCGTACTCCTACCTAAAATGTCCATGGGCGGCGGTAGTCACTTACCATCAGGTGACCCGTCTGCTCGTTTGCCCCCTATCGGATAAAAAAAAATGACACTGGTTTTATTTACACAATAAGTATATAATTTCACCAAATATTGGTGTTTTGTCTTTCAAAAACTTTCATAGAAAGTCATGAACTGTCCATGAAGATCCGTCTTTGCTAGCCAAATTTTTTATATGGGTAGTTCGCGTTCTTAAATATTTAGCCATAATTGTTTTATTGATTAAAATGTTAATTTCATTGAATGACGTTGTCATTTTTATCCGTAAGCACAAACCTTGGCCACAATTGGTCGTCAATGGCAAAACATTGTACTTGTAAACACTTTGTAAATAGCAACCAAGCATGTTCCCATAGTTTTTATAGTGATTCGTCAGCTTCATCTACAAAATCATGAAGCAGACCAATACATTTTCGTTACTTCCTACTAAAAAACGCTTAAAATTTATGTGACAATCTTAGCAAATTGACTCTTGATTAAACATTTAAAAAAACCGAAGACACAAAATGATGACAACTTCATAACTGTAGCCCTTCTAGATTAAGCGATTTACAATGTTTTTCCCTATACTCGCGTACCTGTGTTAATGATCAGATTACTAAGTGTAGGATAGAAAATCTATAAGCCTGTGTTCTTTTCAATTTCAGATTTTACTATAAATAAGATGTAAGTTAAAGTCCACTATATAAAGTATCCGTTGACTCAAAACGACGACGTATTTGGAGACAGCAATCAGTCCGCCGTTGTTTAGCTATAAACCAAAAATATTATCAGATATAGTATTGTGATCCTCGAACATAATCCTGATACGGTACACCAATTATGCAAGTTGATCACTATGCCTCTTGCTAAGAGAAAAAGAGGACTAGAGATCCATAGTTCGACTGCAATATAACAGAAACAGATTATTCCCCGAAGAATAAAAAACATTATTAAGGTTTTTAAACAACCTCTATCTTAATATATACGCTAAATTATTATAAGTACATGTGTTTTATTCACTAGAGATTATCGTTTCACGAAATCACAGCAATATGAGTCAAAAAACGTCAACAACTTTTAACTGAATTTTGTTTCCTGCAAAGACCACGTTACTGGTCCTATTAAGGTCACCAATAAAAATAGTATATATACACCCTGCGATTGCTTTTTTAAATCATTCTCAAATAATTTAATATTTAACTCGTTTTGTACTTCTGGAAGTAATGAAATCGTGTGTATAAATTAGTGTAGCGTTTTTCAATAATAATTATTAGTATTATCATCTTTAACAGGCATTTTTTATAAGTGTAGTAGTTATCTTAAAGGTCTACAAGGAAGGTCGATCGAATGTTATAAAACTGGATACTGGTTTACAATGTAAACATACGTCGGTTAACATTCCGTGACATAAGAATAATAAAGATGAAACAATATTCAGTTTTATGTGGAGTACCTTTTTTAATATTGACACTGTATACGCTCTATATACATTCATCAAGGTCTCCGATTCGACCGAATAGACTCGTATCGTATTCCATACCTGACAAACGGCTTCTCAAACAGGCCTTGGGATTCAATGAGGATATATACTTGAACTTCACGGAACTCACCACCAAGTACAATTATAGTACCGAAGTGCATTCTGTGACCACAGAGGACGGATACGTTTTGAGCGTCTTTCGAATTTTACCAAAGTGTAGTGAAAGTACAAATTCTTATCCAGTGTTTATGATGCATGGAATATTTGATACTGCTGATTTATGGATATTATCCGGTCCGAACACTGGACTGGGTTACGTATTAGCAAACAATTGTTACGACGTTTGGGCTGGTAACAGTAGAGGCAACAATTACTCTCGACGGCATATCAGGCTTGATCCAAATAAGGATCCTGAGTATTGGGAATACTCGTTTGATGAAACTGGAAGCTTTGATTTACCTGCCACGATAGACTACATTCTTCAGACGACCGGATATACAAAATTGTTTTTTGTTGGACATTCTCAAGGTACAACCGAATATTTTACAATGGGGTCTTTAAGGCCTGAGTACAATGATAAAGTTATTTTAGCCATTCAGCTGGGACCAATAGCTTGGCTTAAAAACTTAAAAAATCCAATAGCAGTTTTAGTAGCACAGAATTACATGGTTGTAAAAGATTTTTTAGAGTCTGCTGGATTCAGAGAAATATTTCCTAGAGATCGTATCGTGCATCACATTGCTGAATTTTTGTGTCAAAAAGCTCCAAAATTGTGTGAATTTGGTTTTGCTCTTACTACAGGTCACAAGCAAGGTACGATTTCACTTAGAACTATTTCTGTCGCTGTCGGCCATTTATTCAGCGGTACGTCAGTAAAAAACCTTTCGCATTATGCACAACTTATTTTAAGTGGTAAATTCGCACGATTTGACGAAGGTACAGAAGGTAACCTTCAACGTTATGGTTCAGAAAAACCACCAGAATATAATCTTTCTTTGATATCTTCCCCAGTAGTTTTGTTTTCTGCAAAAAACGATGCTTTGTCTTCTTTGAAAGACGTTAATATTTTATCATCTAAATTATCTAATTTAGTAGAAAACTATGTTGTTCCAAGGTCATATTGGAGTCATCATAACCACATTTGGGATAAGACTGCTACTGAATTGGTGTATCCAAAAATTTTAAAATATCTTGACGAATTCAAGAATGTATATTAGTATAAGTAATACTTACTTTATTAACTGACCGTGATTGTTTTTTTTTTAATTATGGATAAATACGAATAACTTACTTTATTAACTGACCGTGATAGTTTTTGTTTTCAAATTATGCATAAATACGAATAAACAACACAGAGAAATGACGTTACTTAAGTTTGATCATTAAAAGTAAAATCTAGGAATATGCTATTAACCAAAGAGAAGCTAGTTCTAGTTTATCATTTGGTATTTTATTTTCTACTGTTAAGGTTGAGTGACTTATTTAATGGATGTGATTTGATTGAATACTGTATAGTTAAAATATAGAAATTCCATAAAATAATTACTAGTATTTTCTGATTAGTTTTGCAAACGCTTATTTACAATAACTCGATTTCTTATTGCAATTTAAAATAATATATTTATAGTAAATAATATATTAGTAGTAAGTAACGTATATAATTAATAATCGCAGATATTATAATTATATAATCTTTAGATAAAACTAGTTTGTATTATTAACTCGTAGGATTTTAAAGGTTACAAAAGATTCCTTTTCACCACTAAGTTTAAATAACAAACAATTTTACTGCGTTATATTTTTATACGATAAAGGTGGCAAAGTTCATTATATCCTATTTAATGAACGTCGATTACTGCACCTTATAGAGACATGTGAAATTCTAATGCGGAAGGCCTATTACTTTCATAGTTGTAGGAGGGTGAAAAGCAGAATGAAATGTTTGATGTAATATAGACATTATACACCCTGGCACTGACATTATACACGTGGCGGATACACTGCCCTGCGGCAGTGAACCCGCCACGTTCGGGCCAACGCAGGCTAGGGTGTATAATGTCTATATTACATCAAACATTCTGCTTTTCACCCTCCTACAACTATGAAAGTAATAGGCCTTCTACATTAGAATTTTACATGTTTAATAAGAAATGCTATGTTGTGCATCTCCAGTTTCATGAAAAAAATT
The DNA here is from genome assembly GCA_947561695.1 of Tyria jacobaeae. Taxonomy (NCBI): domain Eukaryota; kingdom Metazoa; phylum Arthropoda; class Insecta; order Lepidoptera; family Erebidae; genus Tyria; species Tyria jacobaeae. The sequence goes on along the minus strand of OX387208.1, from coordinate 6,141,347 downwards.
CATAAACATTTTTTTATGAGTGTCAGTCATTCACATAGCACTTTTCAGACCAAAATAACTATGGTCTGAGAAGTGCTATGTGAATGGCTGACTCACTCATAAAAAAATGTTTACCAATTTTACATGATATAGATTTGTTAAATTTGCGCTGAATGTAGGTCTTATAATACAACTAAAGAAAAAAATAGAATTTGTAAAAAGTGACAAACAAACACAACTAGATACTGTTTGTGTGGTGTTCTATTCAATTCAACATACTTAGATATAGGCGCACCTTAACTTCACGCGTTAACTCCTGCATAATAACTTGGTCAAGGTATCAAGGTATGTGCGACAAAGACGGATATTTTCTTGAAGTGCCAATTACTCCAGAGGTAAGTAAGTTTTTTCCGCCAATAATATAATCAAGGATATCAAGTCATCTGTCAGGTGGTTAATACATAAGATGTACAAAAAATCATTTCAATGTTTAATGTACTAAAATATTTTTATCACACACACAGTATCACACATATCACAGTGGTAGAGCCATGCTTAGGCACGAATGGGCCGGCTCGACCGGTGCGATACCACGGCCTCACAGAAAACTGGTTGTGAAGTAACGCTTGCGTTGCATTTCCCCGAAATGAGTGAGGTCTCCGAAGGCCCAATTCCCCCTCCCCCTTTTCTCTCTCCTCGTCTCCTTTCTCCTTTTTTTCCATCTCCTCATCCCTCCTCTCTTCTTTCCGCTCCCTGCATCCCCCATCCCTCATCACCCTCAAAGGCGGGCAGCGCACTTGCGACTCTTGAGTTGCAAGTGTCCATGGACGGCGGTGTCACTTACCATCAGGTGACCCGTATGTTCGTCTGTCCCCCTATAGTATAAAAAAAAAAAAAAAAAAAAAAATCCTAATCATTCAGATCCAAAATGGTTCCGTAGAGAGGGCCACACTGGGTGTCAATATATTCAATATACGATCTAATTCTTGTGTAATTTAAACATACTATGTTGATGACCCTCCCCCAATATATTGCTGCTACGGGAACCACTCCCGAATATATGTATATGTACATACACATATATGAAAAACATTGCTGTTGTTTACCTATAGTTGCCACAGTTGCCGCAAAGATCCTCTGCTTTATCTCGAGGTGTTACTGATGTCCGTGTTTACAGGTCTCGGGTGTTTCAAATCGTTTGAAATAATAAGTTAATATAAGATATTCAGATAAAGAACCGTAAAACAATGTTTTTGATGAAGATACAATTATTATTAAAATTATAACTCTGTTTTTGAGATTTTTTTACTATTTATTTTAGGTCAATGATAATATTACCTTCAGTTATTTATTTAACATTTTAGAGTTTATCTTTTTTTTACTATGCAGTTATAATAAATGTGTATACATAATTTAGTTATTGTTAGAACTGACGCCGACGGGTCTTTTTGAAACGTATGCTAGAGGATAAAATGTTAGGACATACAACGTGTAGAGGCGGAGATAGGGGCGGCTGTTCTACGGATCCGCTCCGAGAACACTGCCCCTGAGCCAAACGGGATCCCTGCCCGAGTCTTGGCCCTGGCCCTTGGTCACATGGTAGACCGCCTCAGGGAGGTGTTCGACGCTAGCTTGGTTTCCTGATTGCTGGAAAAGCGGGAAGCTGGTGCTTTTAAGGAAACCGGGACGGCCTGCCGATTCAGTCGCGGTCTGTAGACCCATTGTGCTGCTGGACGAGGCGGGTAAACTATTTGAGAGGGAAGTCTCTGCCCGAATCGTCCGGCACCTGGACGAGGTTGACCCCAATTTGTCGGACACCCAATTCGGTTTTCGAGCGGGTCGTTCGACGGTCGGTGCTGTGTTGCATCTGCTGGCCGTGACTGAAGAGTTGGTGAGCTGTGGCGGCGTATTGTTGGCGGTGTTGTTGGACATCGCGTGACTTCCCCCCGGGCTAGACGTAATTTTTTACGCTGATGACACTTTGGTCACGGTCCGGGGGTGAACTTTCGAGAGACGGAGCGGTTGGCCACCAGAGGAGCCTCCCTGGTGGTCAGGCGCATCGAGACGCTGGGCTTACGGGTGGGCCTAGACAAGACGGAGGCCCTTTTATTTCATGGGAACCGTCGTGGTCCGCCCCCCGGCGCCTCCAACATAGTCAACTCGTTCCTTGTACCGGATCGGGCCCACATTAAATATTTGGGCCTGATCCTTGACGGGAAGTGGCTCTTCCACATGCACTTTCGGCAGCTTGCTCCAAAGCTGGTCGGCACTGAGTCCGCTTTTGGGCACCTTATGCCCAACTTAGGTGGACCCAGCGTCGCTACGAGACGGCTGTACACGGGGGTTGTCCGGTCAATGGCACTGTGCGGTGCACCGGTGTGGGTGGTGGTTCTGACCGCCCAGAATAGGGCACGCCTTTGGTGCCCTCAGAGGGTTATGACGGTTAGAGCTATACGTGGTTACCGCACCGTTTCCACGGAGGCGGCGTGAACTTCTCCCATGGGACTTGGAGGCGTAAGTGCTCACGGAAGTTTATCGGCGGACGACTGAGTTCCGGACGGGTAGCGACAGACGACGATGGCACGTTGGTCGTCCCGGCTGGAGGCACTCCAGCTGGTCATCGTCAAATGGGCAGAGTGGCAGCACGGGACCCTTTCTTTCCGACCGACGCAGGTCCTTTCCGGGCACGGCTGCTTTGGAAAGTACCTGCACTCGATCGAGGAGGGAATTGAGTTCCGCCTACGCGGCCGGCTCAGCATACGCTCGCGGATTGCCCCGCTTGGGCAGCGCAGCGTCGGGTCCTCACTGCAGTCATCGCAGAGAATCTCTCGCTACCGGCCGTCATACGCTCCATGGCATGGTGACAGGAATTATACCACGGTCGCAACCTTCTGTGAGGAGGTCATCTCGCAGAAGAAGGCGGTGGAGCTGGCCCGGGAGGACGATCTCCACTCGGACTCAATTAGCCGCTGGAATTTGAAAAATTTGCATGCCAACATACATACATTCACGCCTGTGTCCCTTAAGGGGTAGGCAGAGGTACAATTTAGAACATTTTGCCAAAACAACACCCACATTTTGCCATTAAGAATTTGGTCCTCAAAAGTAATAGGGGTGAAGCCGATTGCCGTCAACTGGGTACCCTATGACGGTATACATACTTTCTGATAGATAACAATCCGATCCCTTAGTCGCCTTTTTTGACACCATCGGCAAGAGATGGAATGGCTCTATTCTACTCCACGTGAACCACACGGCAAAAAAAATGCTTTAAGAAAATTGCAGATTCAATCAATGACGCATGAAAAATCTCTCGATTGGCTCTAAAAGAAGTAGGAGTTTAGCAGGTAGGTAGAGAATGAGAAGTTAGATAGGGGTTATTGCCTTAGACAAGGAAGGAATTAAGATTTTTTTAAAACGCTTTCAAAGTACATAACTCTCGCATGTTAATAACTAACAACATTTTGACCTTTAAGAGCACTTCAGTTTCAGGTGAATCCAAACAATAATATTATAACTTAATTCATTCATATTATTTAAGTACTTGTTATTGTTATATAGAACCGGTTGATAAATTACTAGATTAAAAAATAAACACACGGAGTTCAAGTCAGCTTCTCATAGGTTTTAGTAGAATAATATATACTTTTTAAATTTTTAGTCTTGACGTTCTTGTGTACTTTATTTGTATGATTGTAAAGTCCCCGTGACACACTAGTCATTCTAACGGCGGACAGCAGTCTTGTGACTGCTGTCCGCCTGAGTTGTAATGAACAATTACAACTCAATAACAACTTGAGTTGTAATTGTTCATATGCGGCGGAAGTCGCTGGCCATCAGGTGATCCACCTCCTCGTTTGTCGCATATCACACTTCACATCAACACTTCTTTTCACACAAATAAATTTGACAGTTGATATTGAAATATAATAAAATAACAACATTCTGTTGGGTAGCAACATTTAAAAATATGCTAATACTATATTGACATATATCGCTATAATGAATACAAAAGAAATATCACGATCATTTTTCGTATTACCTCTTCAAGCTGAATTGTAAATATTTATATAAAAAAATAAGTAAGATGTTATTGTGACGCCACTCCATTTACTAACTAAAACAATGAGAAAATAAGATTAAAATATGAAATGTAAATAGGTATAATAAATAGTTTATCTCTGAAAATATTTTTATTGCGCGCAACAACTATTAATATAAAAATAACTACCTACATATGTGTAACTTATTGGGTACAACTTATAACCGACGAAAAAAGATTGGTTGAATGTTTTTTGTACGTTTGCTACTAAATCAAATCAAATATTTTATTTGCTATAAGCATGGGTCACATAGTTCCTATGAAATGAAAATTTAATAACAATTCAAAATAAAAATATAAAATGTCAATAACAATAGGAAATGTTGTTTCATGTCGTGTTATAGGTAAAGTTGTATAAGTAAAACAGTGTGTTACAACAATACATGGTTGTGATGCATATTATGGATAGATGAAACATAATATGTGGTCTGACATCTTTGACTATGGCTGGTGAACAGAATATGCACGAAACTTATAGATGGTTATAACCACTTCTAAACCGTTAAATTGACAATGATGAATACAGTAACAAGAAACAATAATAATGTCATGTAACAAATAATATTATAATTGTAACAATAACAAACCGCATTACATAATTTAGTGTAAAATGGTCTTTAAGCATGGTCCCATCTGGGTTCCCGGATGCTTCCTTCTGAGGGTATCTCGGGTCCCTTGCAATAGATACTCTCGTGACGGAACGCTGTGTGGTATAGCCGGTTCGAGTGAAGTAACGACCCGTCGAGGTTTCTAAACAAAAAAAAAAGGTATGGTCCCATAAATAAATGAACCATATAAATTTCAAAAAATATTGTACCTGTTAGATGCAAAAATTAAGGGATAAAAATACATGTTATTATAATTTTTAATGATTGAGTTTGGCTATATGTTTTTTTAATCTAAATTTCTGCGAAATTTCAAAATCAACCTCTGGCGTGACATAAAAGCATTCAAAGTACAAGTAAACTTCCTTAGTCCTTGTCACTATCGATAGTAAAGGAATTCTACTCATACTATAACTACAGAACACCGTTTTTACTGCCAAATTCTGATGAGGGATGGGGGGATGGGAAAGAAGAGTGGGAGGTTGAAGAGATGGGAAAGAGTAGAAGGGGGTGAGGGGAGAGGGGGAATTGGGCCTCCAGAAACCTCACTCATTTCGGGGAAATGCAACTCCAGCCGTACTTCACAACCGGTTTTCTGTGAGGCCGTGGTATCGCACCGGTCGAGCCGCCCCATTCGTGCCTAAGCATGGCTATACGCTAAGAATAAGTATTTCAGACAGATGAAACCATATTATAAGGGGGTTAAACGTGCTTGAGGTTTGCTCACACTCGCCAATCGTTTATAAGCAATAGCTCAGTCCTTTTTTTTTTTTTTTTTTTTTTTTTTTATCGTGTGGAAACCCCCTCGGGCCTTCATCTCACCGGGGTTTTCGGTGCGATGGTGTGTCGGAATCGGACCGACTAAAACCACACGGTGTGCCATACTGCGCCCAAAATAGGAGGAATCCGGGAACAGCTTTATTAAGACATCCGGATCCCTCCTAGCGCCTGCCTGCAATCGCGGGCACCACCTTCTTGTAACTCTCAATTAGGCGGCGTCCAGGCACACCAGGACGTCGCCTCCTCGCGGCTGGCCACTAAAGCGGGTGGAGGGAAAAGCCCGTCCCGACCACCCGCAGCCACACTCAGGGCGGCATGAGGCGCTGGTAAGCGCGCCTACGCCGCCCGGTTCGACGGCGGCGAATTGGGTCCGAATGGAGATCTTCCTCCCGGGCCCGCTCCGCCGCCTCCTTCTGCGAGATGACCTCCTCACAGAAGGTTGCGACCGCGGTAAAATTCCTGTCGCTACCAGCCATGGAGCGTATGACGGCCGGTAGCGAGAGATCCCCTCCGATGACTGCAGTGAGGACCCGACGCTGTGTCGCCCAGGCGGGGCAATCCGCGAGCGTATGCTGAGCCGAGTCCTCGCTGCAGTCGCAGTGGTGGCAGGCGGGACTTAATTCCCTCCTAGCGACCGAGTGCAGGTACTTTCCGAAGCAACCGTGCCCGGAAAGAACCTGCGTTAGTCGGAAAGAAAGGGTCCCGTGCTGCCGCCCTGCCCACTCGACGATGACCGGCTGGAGCGCCTCCACGGTGGCTAAGCCAGCACGTGGAGCCTCCAGCCGGGACGACCAACGAGCCATGGTGACTCGGCGAGCGGCCTCACGCCACTCGCGTACCTCTTCGGGCGGGGGTCGATTGCCACTACCCGCCCGGAAATCAGTCGTCCGCCGATATACTTCGGCGAGCACTTCCGCCTCCAAGTCCCACGGGGGAGTTCCGGCCAACGCGCACGCCGCCTCCGTCGACACGGTGCGGTAACCGCGTATAGCTCTAACCGCCATGACCCTCTGAGGGCGCCAGAGGCGTGCCCTATTCTGGGCGGTCAGAGCCTCCGCCCACACCGGTGCACCATATAGTGCCATTGACCGGACAACCCCCGTGTACAGCCGTCTTGTTGCAACGCTGGGTCCACCCAAGTTGGGCAAAAGTCGCCCAAGGGCGGACGCAGCGGAGACCAGCTTTGGAGCAAGCTGCCGAAAGTGCTCGTCGAAGAGCCACCTCCCGTCAAGGATCAGGCCCAGATATTTAATGTGGGCCCGAACCGGTACGAGGACCGAGTTGACCATGATGGCAGCGCCAGCGGGTGGACCACGACGGGGACCATGAAATAAAAGGGCCTCCGTCTTGTCCAGGGCCACCCGCAAGCCTAGCGCCTCGATGCGCTGGACCACCAGTGAGGCTCCCCTGGTGGCCAGGCGCGCCGCCTCCTGAAAGTTCAATCCCCGGGCTGTGACCAAAGTGTCATCGGCGTAACAGATTACGCCCAGCCCGGGGGGGAAGTCACCACGAAGAGCCCAGTCGTACCCCATGTTCCACAGGAGTGGTCCAAGGACAGACCCCTGCGGAACACCGCACGACATGGGCCGATGACATAGGATTCCATCTCGGTCCTCGTACATGACGGTACGCTCCTCTAAATAGTCTGCCACTAGTCGCATCAGGTACTGTGGCACTCCGTGATAGCGGAGAGCTTCCCTAATGCAACTGAATGGCAGACTATTGAATGCGTTGGCGATGTCCAACGACACCGCCAACAGTACGCCGCCACAGCTCACAGCCTCCTCGGTCACGGCTCTCAGACGCATTACAGCTCCGATCGTCGAACGACCCGCTCGGAAACCGAATTGGGCGTCCGACAAATCGGGGCCGACCTCATCCAGGTGCCGGACGATGCGGGCAGAGAGTACCCTCTCAAACAGTTTACCCGCCTCGTCCAGCAGCACAATGGGTCTGTAGGCCGCGACCGAGTCGGTAGGCCGTCCCGGCTTCCTTAAAAGCACCAGCTTCCCGCTTTTCCAGCAATCAGGGAAGCGCCCGGACACTAAGCTAGCGTCGAACACCTCCCTGAGGCGGTCTGCCATGTGATCAAGGGCCAGGGCTAACACTCGGGCAGGAATCCCGTCTGGCCCGGGGGCGGTGTTCTTGGAGCGGATACGTAGAACAGCCGCCCCTATCTCCGCCTCCGTGACGGGTACAGCATCCTCCACCCCGAACTCCCCGTCGTCTCCAGCCAAAGAGGCCATCGATGGGGGTGAGTGCTCCACTCGTCGCGGAAAAAGACCCTCAACCACTTCCTGCAGGAAGCTGGGCTGGAGAGTCTCCGTAAGGGGGGGGGGGCCAGCGCGCGGAGCTTTTGTTGCGCCGCACGATATGGGCGACCCCAGGGGTCACGATTGAGACCCTCCAGCATCTCCTTTCTTTTCTCTTCTTTGGCGCGGCAAATGGCCAGCTTTAGAGTTTTCCGGGCATCTCGGTACTCCTCTTGCAGCTGGTCCTCTTCTCCTTCTTCGCGGTGACGCCGACGGCTACGGGTGTAGGATCTCCGGGCACGAATACAAGCCGCGCGGAGATCCGCCAACTCCTGGCAATAGCTCAGTCCTTGCCTTTACCTTTCGGTATAATATAATATAATTTCGTTAACTATTATAGATGTACGGGTTTCCTTGTACACTACCAAAATTCCAAATTTTTTAAGTGAACGAAAATGGCTAAAGGATACTTTATATTCGGTTAAAAGTGGACATGTAAAAACTAAATTTATATAAAAAAAAACATTCAACATATTGTTTATTGTACACTCGCAACGTTGTCGATACGGTAGGTACATTTACTTATCGGAAACTATTTGCAAATTTAAATAAACAGAGGCAATGCATCGAAATGCAATAGGTAGCGGCTATCCTTCTTTAAACTAGTCACCGGGTGGCCTATAAACTGGTTCCCCGTTTACGATAAAAGCACAACAATATACAAGATGTTACAAAAACGTATGGGTTTCTTAGGGGCATTTTTATTCAGTTTGACTAATAGTTTTATTTTCTCGCCTATTTCTGAACGACTTATTAAATATGATCACGTTAGTCGCACTAAATTAGATTTTAATTATTTTATGATGTCTCTTTATTATCTATTAAATATCACTATCCGTTCTTCTAACCAACACAACTTCGATATTGAGGGTGCAGCGGGATGCTTTATAGCCTATAATATACAATACAAAACGAAACATTTAAACCTGACTGATAGTTCTAGATATAAGCCCGTTTAAACAAACAAAGAAACAAAATAACTTTTCCGATTTATTATATTTATTATATTAGTTTAAATTTCCTGATTCCATTCCATCAACCTCGTTGGCGTAACTTACCTACCTAAAGATTACTTCGTGTCATATACATAGCTCTATTGATTAGTTTTATAAATAAGGTTTATTTAAAGTTAATTATAAATAAGGCATCTGATGTAAACAAATTACCTTGTATTGTCTATACATAACAATAGTCTCAATTGCATCATACTCAGGATCGGGCAAATTAGAACTAACTGTCTCATTTTTAATCTCCCTTTCCATCCAGCAAAGTCCAATAAAACAACACGTTTCTGTAACATCATGTATAAGGTGTCAGTTGACCTTCAATCTGCAGTCCGCCTTGAGCGATGCATCTCCAATCGTGATAGCCTTTCTCTATTACGTAACTGTAGGTCATAGTTATAAACATTTCATTGAAGTGATAGTACAACACGTGTAACAATTAAAAGTACTTTCAATTGAAGTTACTTACATAAATTGATGCGGGAGAAACTTTATTTGTTTTTTAATTTACGCGACTCAAATTGATGCTAGTTAAGAACAATTTTACATGTACAATTAGATTTTATGTAATTATGTCTGTCCCTTGCGGTACGTCTGTCTTACTAGTACGTCGTCTTAGGGTAGGTACTAGGTTAGCACTATAAAAGAGGGTTACACATCAACTGGTTAAATGCGCCTTTTTTTACATGACGGGTCTTGAGATGCGAAGAAATATGTAATAAAAAGAAAGCTGAGGAATCCCGCATTTAATGAGACACTACGAGGACTATGTGTTCATTGTTAGTCTGTTGTGTATGAGATTATAAAACGCTTACAATTACTATCAATTATATCATTAATCTTTCCTACATTTTAAAGAGGCTACGCTAATCTCAGGAATTTTACTTTTACTCTTTTCACTTAGGTAAAACATGACTGGGCTTTTTTGTCTTTTCACTAGGTTTACTGGGAAACAACTCAGGTTTGGGGTAAGCTTTGTACACACTGTTTCCTTATTTCCTTAATGATCGTAAATTTATTGTGTACAATAAAAAAACAATGAAATGAAATTATAACTCTAATGCCGAAGCAAGGCTCTCCCACGTTATAAAAGTTTTTTTAACGTGGGAGAGCCATGATTCACGGCACGTATGGGCCGACTCGACCAGAATATTATTATATATCATAGCCATGGGGCTCACAGATAGACGAGTGATAAACAATGCTTGCATTTCGTGACCGAGTGAGTGAGGTTACCGGAGGCCGGAGTAGGTGAAACTGCGGAGTACGGCTAATAACAACTATTATAAAGCTGCACTTAGAACTTTTTTTATGACGTAGGTGGCCGAACCGACGGGTCACCTCATGGTAAGGGGCAACCCCCGCGTATAGACATACATATGTAACTCAAGAGTCGTAAGTGCTCTATCTGTGCAGTATCCACCTATGAGTGTGATAGGGGGGGAAAGGAGGGTGGATGAGAGGGGGAGGATGAATAATAGGAAAGAGGAGAGGAGTATATGTTGGGTAGAAGGCCCTAGGGGGCTGAGCGTAAAGTGGCCTCACTCACTAGGCAATACAATGCATACATTGTTTCAGTTTTCAGGTTTTAGAATTGTAGTATTAGTACTCAAACAAGTGTTTAACATATTATATATTATCTAACATGTCGCTGATTAACCTGTTTTATTGATATTCAGGAACGCGTTCAACAAGTGCTATAGCATGTCATAACGTGTTTGAATTATGATAAAATTTCTATTATCTACATATATCCAGTTTCAATAAATAATAATATCTACATAATATAACTACATGCGTGTCGGGTGCTTGAAGCTATTTGGGTCCGAATTATTTCAGAATAATGCATTACATTATCTTAACGTTTTGTTTGCGCTATAAAGTAAGTAAGATAATTGTGTAAAAGAATGTCCTTGGAGTTTCCACTTACAGGCAACTAGTAGTAGTAGACGCGTAGTTCTTAGTTGACAGGCTTTTTTTTAACAATGCAACAATATTGGTTTGAATTTAACAGATTTAAAAAAAAGCAACTCCCGCCCTGGGATTAACTCCTCTGTGTCGAGGGACTTTACAGATATTCAAACAACGGGCACAAAGAACACCCAGACTCAGAACAACAATCCGCATCACAAAGTGTTGTCCCGTGCGGGGATCGAACCCACAACACTCGGCGGGGCAGCGTAGTAGCGAGGTAAAAACTTAAATCGCTACGCCGCTCGCGCAGCAGATTTGACTTAGTAATTTGAAGCCCAAAGTCAGTAGTTAGGACTTAGAAGTTGTACAACAATATTGAATAACTGAAACACGAACAATAATAAACTGTTGCCTGTGTAGCACTGAGAATTGCTTAAGAATGCTAAAGAAGTAAGTTTGCTAATAGTATGTCAAAAGATGCGCGGTTAACATGCGATATATATGTATATCTAACGTCATAGACAGTTATGTCAGTGGAAATGTTGTTTATGGATGTAAATAATAGATTCACCGAAAATCGTTATTATCAAATAATATAGTCGCAATGTCATCACTGTTCGCACAATAATATCTATTCAAAGGGAGACCTTTTGCAACTATGCAACAATAGGCTTCGCTATGTGCATTTTATTGACTAACACCACACACTTAACAATCAATACACGAAGTGTTGCAAATGACTGTCACTATTTTTGTACTTACCTATATTTAGTAATTGAACATCTTTGAAAGAAGGCGCATTAATATAGAGTTAAACATTATTATTATACAGTTGCAAATTTCATTTCGATCCGTACAGCCATTTAGGCGTGGTGAAGTAACAAACGTTCATTATACAATCTTTCTCATTTATAATAGTAACAATAAAATAACATGTCATGGCAAGTTAACAAAGATGCCTGTTCAAGTTGTAGCTATATATTTATAGCTGCAGTTTATATGTTAGCGATTAAAAGTTTGAACTAAGAAAACCTTCACTTTACTTTTATTTAAAGACATTTCCCGCGCGGGGGAGGGCTTCTCAAACGTTCAAAGAAAACTCCCACCCAGATTGGATGTTTTTTTTTGTTCCCTGTTTAAATTGTCTTGCTTGAGCTATAGCTTACACTCCTCAATCCATCCCTTTCCAGTCAATATATTCCAAATTTTCCCATATAATTCCCAAAAGTGCCCGGATGACGGTAATGGGCTTGCCTACCACTTCGGGCTCATCAATCAGGATCACTAACCACTATACCAATAGGATATTCAGTTAGTCTTTGACTTGTAAGTACTAGAGGAATACGAAAAAAATAATCAATGGCTGAAGTGTTAGTCAGTATTGGATTATCACACGTGGAAATAAGTATAATACTATAATACTAGTACTGTTACATATTTTAAGAAGTTTTGATGAACACTACGTTCAGAGGAGAAACATGTTAGTACTCAACAAATACAGTATACGAGAGAATTAACCGTCTGTAAAGATGAAAATCGATTTAAACATTATTTATATAGGTACGTATGCTATTGCACAGATGATGCACTTAGATAGTATGGTGAACCATTCGAAGATAATTAATTTAAAACGAGGAGGATTGTATTATAACAAAACTAGTGCACCTTTCAAATAACATATAGACATCGCAAATACAGTAAAAATGAATACAGTAAAAAATATGTACGGAAACAGTTAAACAGACATTTTATGTATATTTCTAAATCCTTGGCATTTAATTTGTAGTAGAATTTTTAAAAAATAACATTAGTAAATCTACCTAGCCTTTCTATTTTATTACAATTTCTGAAGTATTGTTTATAAAAGTCGCATTTTGCATACATTATCATGGTAGATAATAAATCTTGACAAAGAAAATCAGTAAGAAAGTAAAAGAACTTACTTAAACCACCGTGTCCAGTCTTGTCGACGCGGAAACATAAAGTTAGATATGCATGAGCAATTATTGTCAACATGTACCAGCTACAAATATAACGCAAATAAGTTAAGAACACCCATTCATTTTAAAATTACATAACTTCCAAAAATAAAAATAATGCTAATTTTTAAGTAATTTTTAGTTAAGTCCAGCTTTTTAGTGCGCTTTTCATATAATTTAGATGTGACAAAAACTGTTTTTTTTTTCTTAATATACATATATACTACATATATTTTTTAAGTTATCAATTCATATTAATAAATACTATTTTAACAAATACAAAAATCGCGCAACTCATTTGATTTGGCATACGAATATATCGATTAGGTAACGGTGTCTGGTAACATGCATTGAATCAATTCAGTGCCGAACCTTTGTGAAATTCGAAGCGTCTCTCTGAATATTTATGTACCATTCAAGGTCCCATAAATTACTTTACATATGAAAAAAAAATGGCAGACCATAATGTCACCCAATTTACGTACTAGTGTACCGTTAGGAGCTGGTAATGAATAGATCGCACGTGGCTTGGTTTAAAATTTAAAAAAAAAATCGTTCATGAATATTATGTATCAATTTAGTTTCATAATTTCAGTATTGAGATATGCTGTAGGTATATTTATGAATGTATTTGTTTGTTATATACATGTAAGATACATAATATATATACTTGAGTAGTTATATGTACGGTTAGTAGTTAAATGTATAGAATATATCTATATTATTATCAATTCAGTTAACATGTAATAGGTACTTAACTATAGTTTTCTTTATATCTGATATACACTTACACTGTTACAACTACCACTGTCTCTCCGAATCATTTTTATCCATCCTAAGGTTGCCTGGCAGAGATTGCATTAAGCAATAAGGCCGCCCTTTGTACATTATCATATTGGCAAATGTATTTGTATGAAACTTCTCCTGTGATAAAGTGTTCTCTATCTATCTAATTCCCTGTTAGTTGCTTATGATTTTTATCTATTTTTCACTAGTATACCATTTTTTTTTGTTTTTTGTTTTCAAAGACAGCTCCCGCTAGGATTAACTCCTGTATCGCTATAAACTTTACAAACATTCAAATAGCGGACACAAACAATCAAATTGTCGGTCATCCAGACTATGATCGACAATTTGATTACATTAAATTTTGTCTCGTATGGGAATCGTACCCACAAAACTCGACGCCGCAACATAGTGGCGAGGTGACTACTTAAACCACCGCGCTATCCGTACATTCGAATAGAAACTATTCTAACCTTCTTTGAGAATAATGTTAAGTTTAACGTTAAGCTGTACGAAAAAACATGATCTTTTACACCGAACTTGTTCTTAAATTGTATTTTAGCTGTTAATTTTTTTAATTAAGAAAATAATATAAGTTACTTATACCGTTTAACTCTAATAGAGAGCTGGCGCTAATGCGATAAGAATAAAGCACTAGTAGTGCCTTCCACTCATCCTCCGGTGTAAACTAAAGAAAACAAAAGAGTGGAATGACATTAGTTGAGTATTCTTTAAGTAAAATACACAATATATCATGTTTTGTATATTTTACTATACTCTAGTCACAGAACATTTGATTAGTGGACCTATAAAAATAGAAGGATTGTAAAAGGAGTATTATTTACAAGTCACATGAGGCAATATCTAAAAAAACATTTGTCATCATGAAATGTCCAAATGTCCAATTCTACAAAAAGGTCACTTTGCTAGTTTTGTTGTTTACCTACATAGTTATACTCACGCCTGTACCCCCGAAGGGGCAGGCAGGAGCACTATTTACGCGCACATTTTGCCCATTATACTTTAATCCCATTTACGTAAAAGGATGCAAGCCCATTGCAATCATTTCGGCACTTATGGTTAATTAGATGTAAAAATTAGGAGTTGGAGTTGACAGGAGAGGGAGGATAAATAGGAAGATACTGCTTATACAGAATATAAGCGATTGCTTATGTCATGTATCCAAAGGACAAACTGTCAAAGGATTTTATGTAGAGCTGTAGAGCTTCTACAGAGCTGTAGAGTAAAAAAACAGGCATAACAGTAATAAAAAAAACTGTGTAAATAAATGAATATAAGTATAAAATATAAAAAAAAAAATATGTTTGATATTCATTTTTTCAGGCCCTAGAGACTAGACGGCTTGATGGATTTCTACATACACATGTAGCGTATAATCATTTTAATAGTCTAAAAAAATAAGGAAAAAAAATTGAGAGCTAATTAGTAATGCAATCGTTTGTATTTTTGTAATATTTTTACTTACTCAATTTAAAAATGTACTTCTAACAGTCGAACCTACTGTACCCAATTACAAAGTGTGACAAGTAACAATTGTAGCGGTAATATGTGTCAAGTATTGTGCGTTATCCTTACGAAGCATGGCCGTGTTACAGACACAAAGCTTGGCCGACTTTCAGCTCCCATTGGACAAAATGTCATAGTTATATCAGACTAGTGTAACGGAAGCGGTGTGTGCGCAGCCTGTCAATTAACTTGCACTTGACCCATCATAACGGTATATTTTGTTAATGGTTTATTGTATTTTCGGTGTATGAATTTGAACTAGATTTGTTAAAGATAATAATTGTTTAGAATATTTACATATACTAAACTAGTATAATAGAGCACTAGTATAACGACACGGATACCTTAATAAGGCTTTTTTTTATATTATAGGGGGGCAGACGAACAGACGGGTCACCTGATGGCAAGTGACAATCACCGTCCAAGGACACCTGCAACTGGAGAGTCGTAAGTGCGCTGCCCGCCTTTGAGGATGAAGAGGGATGAGGGTATGCGGAGAGGGGAAAGAGACGGGGATGAGGACACAGGAAAAGGGGTGGGAGGTAAGTGGAAAGGAATAAGGAGAGTAGAGTTGGGCCACCGGACAACTCACTAATTTTGGGGAAATGCAACGAAAGTGTTGCTTCTTAACTAGTTTTCTGTGAGGACGTGGTATCGCACTGGTCGAGCCGGCCCATTCGTGCCTAGGCATGGCTCTACCACGTAGAGGGTGTCTCCAGATTTCTTTTATATTAGGAGCATTATGGCACACTGTTCTACTGAAAACCGTTGTGAGATAACGGCCCTCTGATTTCGAGAGTCGCGATCCGAACACGTCGTACCACTCTAAATCAGAGGGGCTAGTTCATCCATCTCGGGCCTGCTAGGTCTGCTAGGGCGGCGGATAGCCCTGTTCGTCTCGCTCTGGCTATCGCTCATGGCACTCCAGTGCCTGTTGGGTCTACTGCGGGATGGAAGAGTATTAGTTTAAAATTAAGGCATAGTTGCCTTTTTTCATCAAAAGAACTAGAGAAGATGCCCTTCAAAAATGCTTCAAATCATAATATCATTAAGTCACATTGAAGTGTATTATAGTAAATGATTTTCAAAGCTACAATCCGAAGTAGTCAGGTTTTCCCAGCACAATTATTATGATAATAATCATATTATGATAATTAACGAAATAGCACTAATTCTAACAGTATTGTTAGTTGTTTCGTAGTTTGTTTATGGGTAAGTATTGCTTTCTATTACGTATAGGTCAGACTAGTTTTGTATGGCGAAATAATATGAACTTTGTTCTTGTTTTAAATTAGGTTAGTAAAAATAACATATTCAGAGTACAACATAAATTCAGCAGAATAAAAGATCATGTCTAGTAAATTCAGAGATTTTGGCACAAATTTTGAAAATGACAAATTCTTTTCGCGATGTTTTAGTTCAACCAGGACATAATACAAAAAGGTTTGTCTTAAAAAATCTTATATATATATATAAAAAAATCTTATATATTTACATAATATATATTACTAAGCATGTATCAGATCCTTAGATCTGATACATGCTTAGTATTGTATATAGACCTCAGTAAACTTATTACCCTAGTCATTAGTTATATATTGTTATAGATCTACATATTGCATTGGATTTCGGCATGTAAGGTGGTATTAGAATCGTGTTATGTAGAATGATGTCTTAAAAAAATATATGACGATTTTAACAATGCAGTCGGATTTTAGACACTTTTTAATAATTTTACTGGTTGATTACTTCTAAATACATTTAAAAATATTTTAGTATCATCTGCAGGAGCCACCGCTATTGCGCTAGTCTTTAGAAAAAAAGTCGAGCAAGATAAATAAGCAATGTAGCCTCCATTCTCGTATACATATAAGTCCAATTTAAATTCCACATTCGTCCATGGAAATTGAATTAAATAATAACAATAAGTTGTATAATCGTGTGCTTGTTTCTTCGTTTGCTTTAATCGGCTATCAATCTTATGTCAACTTGGAATATATCCAGAACGATGTTGGTAAATGGTAGGAAACTGTGTAGATGTATTACGTACACGAATTGATAATATTATGACATTGCATTGTTTTTTGTATTAAAGATTTTTTTAATTTATTGTAGAGTGAATGATATGTTAGAGGGTTCACACTTCCCGGCACCAGTTCGAGTTATAGGTATGCGACTTGATGACTTGACTTGACCTGACTTGTTTGAACTATTGCTTATGCTTCCCAATCCATCTGTATAAGCAATATTCTGTTCTTTCACTTTCTATCCTTCCTCATCTGTAAGTATACTCCTTTTCCCATCTAAAACCCAAAAGTTCCTGGATGTCGGCAATAGCCTTGCTCCCTACTACTCTTCGGGTATACAGGCTTGAGTATATGTATGTACGTAGCGAATTAGAAATCTTTTCCGAATAAACCTTCATTCGCAGTCTTTAGAATTTACGATATTTCGACAAATGAGGACTAATGAAAAGAAAATGTATGTTTATAACAACTTCAGACAGAGTTATACGAGCACTACCAAAATTTATGGACAAGTATATACAGACAGAAAATACCTGCACGAGTGTATATCTATTTACCTTCATTAAATGTCCATTAAAGTAATCTAGAAAACGAATTAAAGTACCAACACCTATCAAACCTATTAAAATAATAATACCCGTCGACCTATCAACAAACATCAGATCGCGGATCTCAGATTCGATATTCAGTCCATTTGTTTGTTAAATTTTATCCAATCGATTGCATTATGATTGAGTAAACGTCAGCTTCACAAATAGTATTGACAAAAATATTATAGGAGCGCTTTTCCTCTGTCCTAATCATACAGTGCTGTGCCAGACAAGGTCCGAGATGTTATTAAGTATCAATCAATTAACGCGCTAAAGTCTCATGCTGGACATAGGCCTCCACAAAGAGCGCCATAGCACCCGGTTCTCTGCCTTCTGCATCGATTCATCAACAGTCAGAATTACTACCCCTAGTTTTTAAGGGAGACGATTTAAGAACTAAAGATTGGTGAACATCGTAGGCCGTGAATCACAACTTCTCAATTGGAACAGTTAACACAAGTTAACTGTTCTAATTGAAAAAAATGTAAAACACGAGTAAAGACGAATATTTCGATATCAATCGTTTGACTACCATAAACTCATCTGAAAGAATGACAAAAACATGAGCACACCCTCGCTGATATTTGTGATTTGTGCAATGAATTACAACACTGTATACGGTTCACTTTCATAACCTATGACGAGCGTTCTTTATAAATAACGTTATTTACCAGTAAATGCCACAGTTCAAGTATATCTACATATATTAGCATAAAATATGAAATAAGTAAATTTATTTGCTAAATTCATTGATTTGGTATGTTTTTATTGAAAGAGATTTTTTATTGCAACTTAAACTCACGCTTATATCCATGAAGGGGTGGGCAGAGGCGTCCCACGTTATGTTTACTATAATTTAGTGACACTTGCGTAATAAGGAGGAAGCCTAATATAGGCTTCATTTTATAGGGGTACGGGTATTGTATGACTGTATATGTTATGTTTGATAGACAACCGTTCGATCCTTTAGTCACCTTTGGGGTGTGGGTGGGTGGCCCTATTGGTGTAGTGGACTAGCCCACTGGGAACTAAACGGCATATAACATAACTCTTCTTCCTATAATTATCCAAATACTCATTAATATAAAACGAATGATTATAATTGGACTTTGACAAAGTAGACAACCGATTTCAATGCGTCTATCATAAAATTTAAGACTAATATGGTTTTCTCATGGATGCCATTGTCACAACTGGACCAAACAATCATCTAACTACCCTTGAAGTACATCCTTTCCAAATAAAAAAAGAATCATCAAAATCGGTTGGCGCGATATTGAGTTATTCGACATATACGGTTTTCTGATCTGGACAATCTGGACAAATAAACAAAAATCGTCGAAATCGGTTCACGCAGTCGAAAGTTCTGAGGTAACAAAAATAAAAAAAACAGTCGAATTGAGAACCTCCTCCTTTTTTAAGTCGGTGGATGAGATTAAAATAAACTCCTTTTTTTAGAATCTAAATTAGAAATAACATTTACTAATGCAAACAAGGACCGGATGGTGTCTTCTCCATCGCACCATTCTCTGTCTGAGTTGAGTGACTTTTTGCACAATGACATCGAGAATGATCGCTCCAAATGACAACATTTGTAGAATACTCACGAATGCTTTATTCAAATTTCGAACACACGAGAAAGTTATTTATCAACTTACAGCGATGCATTTATGCGTGATATTATGTATACCTATATCCTGTTTTTTATTTATCTTTGAAAAGTCTTTTGTTTCGTCACTTATGATGTAAGAGATGTCTTAGAACGCGTTTGCACTTTTGAATTTATATTATTAACAAAGACGAGGGGTACATTAATAAGTTCTTACCAGCAATTCACTACCGTCATAACATTAACCTTCTTAGGGTCTTTTATACTGAATTTCCTTAACGTTGCGATTTCCTGAGTGTCGTGTTGTTGGTCTAGCCATAACAAAAAAGTGATGAATCATTAAAAGCACAACAAACCTTAAATATTAAAAGAACAAGGACACTGTTAAAATAAGTAAGAGATAAGTCATACAGACTTGGACGACGTGAGTGAGTGAGTGAATATGAGCGTGTAACTTTTGTGCTGACGTGAATTCATGAAGATCAACCGCGTTTTTAATAGTAATAGACGATATAATGTTTAATATAGCTAGGCTAAGATCCACACACTGCCAAGGGATAACTGTCAGAAGTCTTTATGTATTTAACATTGTTATTAGGTTATCTAGGTAACTTGTCTATCAGTTTTCTTGGCGACGTAGAACAGGGCCAACTCATCTTATCCCGTTTCTATCGTAAAAAAGGGATGGACTTTCATCTATCCTACAGTGTGCCTACAGTCATACAGTTTGACTAAATTATGATCGGCAAAAAGTGGGGGTTTAAGCTACCTCTGCTTATTCTGAACGTATGTATATGTATATATATCAAAGTAAAATTTAAAAATCGCATTTGACGTCACATGGAATTCATTAAATAACTAGTGGTATATTACCGCACATGTCGCAAATATTTGCACGCACCGACGTTCAACGGAAACAACTACGTAATTCTACGAAAGTAGAGCCAAAATCAAGCACAAACTTATCAAAAGGGGACAGTCGGTGATTTTCCTTCAAATTGAATAATCAGATACTCGTTTCAAATTCCAACAAGCTCTTGGAAGATAGATTCGATTACGTAATACTTTGGCCCATTGTATTGGGGTTCCATATCAACAGATAACATTAGTATTCCATATGATGTACACAGAACATCGATACTATCTCACCCACAGAACGCGACGAAAGTATTAGCGACGAAAGTATGCATCTTTTATACTTGACGACAGGTAATCGACCCGATTTTTAAGAATTTGAACAAAAGAAAGTACATAATCATTTTGTATTTATTATTGTTGTGTACTACTAACATGATCCGCTTAAAGACAGTCTTCGTAGTACAAGATTTTAAGATAGCGTGTGTAAATAAGAAATAGAAATGCAGACGGGATTTATATATGTATAATATTATTTTACTTGTTATTTATTAATTATTTATTAATATTACTTGTTATTTAAGAATCAAGTATAAACGACAATGGCCTTAGCTATCTAAATTTCGTTAATAAAATCGTAATAGGATAGGTAACAAGTTTTACATGTGTACCCGTTTTAGTACTATATTACCGTCAGCTGTACCTAAAGGGATCGATACTTTTAATTAAACTTCAGAAGTAAACATATGACTCATTCAGAATGACTCGTAGCAATTGCAAAGACTTTTTTAAATATTGGTTTCGGGTAGGATTTAAAATAAAAATCTTGATTAATTACTTTTTGAAGGCTTTTGTATTCACTTAGCAAAATAAATTTAATCTGAAGCCAGCTGTTTCTTGTACTTCTACTACTAATAATTAAATATATTTATATTTTAAATACGGAGTACGTGGTATCGCACCGGTCGAGCCGGCCCATTCGTGCCTAAGCGTGGCTCTGCCACTGTTGAATTTAATTATTTGTGTAAAGGCTTAAAAAAATATATTTTTTTTGTTTGTACACAAGCGCTCTTTAATGTGTACATTATTTTATTAGAAACTAAAGCATAGGGCTCTGGTACCCATAGCAAGATTTAACTTGAGTCATGAGTTCATTGGATAGATTAATGAGTCAATAATTACTTACGTGTTTTCTTTGTTAAAAAAAAAGTTTTTTGTATAATCGCAGCATACACCTGTGATTATGCTTTTTATATATGGACAAAATTAACATTATGTGTTAATGGACAATCCAACTATTCAGACGTGGAATGTGATAGAACGTATATTCTGATGTTTTCATGTAGTTTTAGACTTCATAAGTAAGTTGAAAGAAAACATAGTATTTACAATTTTATAAAAAGGATAGAATCTGTTATAAAACTAAAAGTCTTGGTCTGTAAAGAAACATTTCCTAGTCGCATAATAATAAAAGGTCGCCGACCGTTTAGTTGTCTGCATACGTGTATTTATCCCCGTAAGTCATTTGTTTTACATAATACTTGCTGTTGTTTATCATAAATATATAGTGACGTTAGAAACCCAACGCAACTACTCTTTTAAATTACCGTTCTTGTCTTTCGGCCTGACTAAAACCTAACAAAGGTTGATTTGCTAGTTATGAATAATATCTATCAGAAATATTGATTAAAAAAGCTTATTTACACAGAACCAATTGAATAATACCAGAAAATAAGGGCCATTTTTTTTAAATGCCATGCAATTAAAAAAAAAACAGCTTTAAAAAACTTAAGTCGACATCAATATAAATTTGTATAGTGACAATTTGAAGATATAGGTGTATCAGGATACAAGAATACAATTCGCTTTGCAATAAGTGACCAAGTTCAGTTTGGTCTTTCAAAGATGACAGTGTACAAAGTTTTTGTCACAATGTTTTTTTTATTTCGTGTTTATGTCATCTTCGATTTCTAAAAGAATTATCTTTCTAAGGAATTCCCAAAACATGATTAAAGGACACGGTCAGACACAACCCTTCAGCCCTTATTTTGCCGCAAATGCGCACATGATCAAATTGGTTGGTGTTTCTATACATTCTAGAAACATCCCCTCAAGATGCAGTTAACATGGTCGCTGTCCAATACTTTTTATCTGGTCGTAAAAGGTCACGGAAATTTTCCACACAAGGTTTACTAAAGGACAGGCAGGGGACTTATTTCTTGCTTTAGTATTATGTAACGATCATAAACATTGGCTACCAGTAGTAAAATAATGATATATGCTAGCTGAATACAAGATACAGGAGTATTTTTAAGGGTTTTCTTCCTACTATTTCTAAAAAGTTCGGTGTGTTTTTGGTATGACGATAGTATGTGCTAGATCATTTTTTATTTGTTGTATTTTTAAACGACAACTCCCGCATTAGGAATAATTCCTGTGTCGCACAGGGCTTTACAAACACTCAATCAACGGACACAAATAACACCCAACTCGAGACAATAATATGTAGATGACACATTTTTTTGTGTGGGTTTGATTCCCACACATCCCAAAAAATTGTCTCAACAGTCAGTCTTAATACTAACAATACTTTCAATTTATCCAGTGAGTCCAATCGATGTTGGTGAGATTCATCCTCAACTCGTGGCTTTAGGAAAAACAGTAATCTCGAATAAAGTTCAGTAATCCTTCTCCATACTTTATGCAAGTGTGGGATAAGATTTTATTAGAGATGTCTGTTTCTTTTTTTAGTTTACCTATCATAGACACTATTGAAAATGGAAAGAAACTATAAAGTAGTATTTATAAGTTATATGTTTTTCTATATACAGCAAAATCTAATATCTCATTAGTAGTAGTCGTTATTATTAGATCCTAGCAGTAGATGCAAGTTTCCTAACACAAAAATATATTGCACACAACACATTATGAACAACCATATTTTCCTATTTCATTAACAATTAGAAAAAAAAATGCACTCCGGGAGTGCCGACAGAAGTGAAAACTTATTTTGGCCCGTTAGACATTTTTAGATGGGTACTTTGTGTTTTATTGGGTTTTTGGGTAATTAATTGCATTTTATTTATGACTTGTATTTTATTAATTATTAGAAACCTTAAAATACATTTAATATTCTTTTATGAATCATCCTTAACAATTTCGACAACTCTTGTATCATTATCATTAAAATTATTACAATCTAAAATAGAAACTATAAGTTCATGGTAACTAAAATAGGAAATAAACAATTTTGATTCCAAGTTATTTAAATATCAGAATATCTATATTTTAAAGTGTCACTGACGTTTTCGAAAATGCTTAGACCTTTCATTACTATTATATAATATATTAATACTTTAAGTATTAATATATTATATAATAGTAATGAAAGGTCTAAGCATTATTATATATTATTATATATTATAATACTTAAAGTATTAATATATTATATAATATATAAAGCAAGGTTTATATAATAAAGTAATCGAGCAAGTTCAGTTGGCGGTGGTAATGAAATAGATTGATATTTAGAATAAACTCAAAACCTGTCAATATTTTAGGAGAAAATGTCTTCTAACATCTTCTTTGATATCACACATAGTTTATCAAGGAAGATAAATTTCATTACATGGATAAATGGGAACGTTAATGTTTTTTTTATAGAAAACTATATTGCTTGATCATGGTTTCGATCGTATTCAAATTGTGATCGAAGATGGCCTAATTAATTTCCGATTTAAACACTTATTTTGCATCAATGTTATCTTAAAATTTGGATATATATCCACCGGGATATTTAAATTGTATTTACGGTATCAATAAAACGTATTAGTTTAGCGGTAGCTAAAGAAAGAAATGCACAGTTTTTTAGCAATAGTGAAAACTTCTTTTAGATGAGATAAATTCTATGGACTCGCGACACCGTTATGAGACGCATATGTGATATTCTGAAGACTTATCGTTATAAAAAACTTTCCAGACATGCTCACGCTATTGTTCGCCAGTTTCAACACATTTATACTGTGTAGTATTAAGATGTGATAGACCTGTACCACAAACGCTAATAACCTAAATTGCATGAAGGAAAAAACGATTTTTATTTTTAAAAACTAAACCAGAAACCACAACGGTATCAACAAGCGACTCGGTTACGTCGTTCACTCGATTCGTTCCCCAAATACGACAATGGTTGTGTGTCGATTTCACGGCCTCTATTGAGCATCTGCCGACATTTTGTTTTAAGTGTACGTGGAGTGCAACAAAAGCATTCGGGTGCTTCTTCGAACCTGATGTTTGGCGAGAAAGCTTCGCAAACGGCATGCTAAAAAGGCTTTTACGCAACGCGTGCCTGTGCTGTCAGTTGCGTCAGCCATGGAGGGGAGCATCTCAGATTAATTTCACATAACCAGACTCGACACCTCGTTTTTACATGCCTTTTTATACACAGCTCAGCACAAACTTAATATAAGGTAATTTTCTTTAAAAATAATTATTTAATGTTATGTGTTAAAGGCATATTTACGAAATGAACATTTCAAATGTGGTTACACTAATATTATATTTATAAGTAGGTAAAGACTTTTAAAAAAACTTATGGTTTATTTTTATGTAAGAATATTATTTATCTCAGTTCTATAAATTCATTGGGAAATGTTCTAAAGCAGTTTTCCTATTCAGCCATATACATTTCTCATAAAATCTTTTTTTTTTTGTATTCGTAAGATATAGTTTTTTGGAGTTTAATTATGTAAATTTACATTTATAAAATAAGGAAAATTTCATTAATCGTATTTTCCTACAATTTTTTTATATAGTGTATATATAAGTGGATAGTCTTCCGTAAGAGGCAGAAAGTAGATCATTTCAATCTCCAGTGAGATACTTATTTCTGGTGGGATTCTTAAAAAAATAGTTAATAGAATTTATATATACCAACTTTCAAGCTTTTATTAAAATTATTAACAGTAGGGTTTACATTTCTAATAGACTTCCATTTTAAAATTTAATCCAAATCCGAATAATCACATTGTAGTATGACCTTCGTTATTTTTTACAAAACGAGTTTCAATGAATTTAATAATTTATTTAATCTATGATAGTCATTGCGAGTTGGCAACAGAATGGTGCTTCTCTATCGTGGTATTTAGGTTCGTCATGATATTTATAATGAAGTTACTGATGCTGTAATTACCTGCCATACGCACGATTAACAAACAGTGTTTGTTCATCAATGCTCTGAAACTATTTTATTTCTCCAAACTGATACAATCATACGGAATATCAAGACTTGCAGTAAGTTTCAATTTGAATTCACGAGAGTGCATACAAATTAAGCAATAATGAAGTTAAGAGCCAAGATTAATATTGGGTTATTCAAGTCGTTTTTGACTGCCAAGAACTTTGGCAATCGATATATAATAATTGTAGGCCTTCTTAACTTCACCATACTAAAGTAAAGTGCAGAGGTGTGTTAATTACATCTATAATACTATTCCTATTATTACCTACTAAACTTGGATCTAGATAGAATGTTCTTTACCAAATAATATAGTTTGAGACGGAACATTTTTCGAGGCTGAAGGTTTCGTCCAAAAAAGTGATTGTCCAATCATTTACTCAGTATAATTAGAGTAATTCAAGCACTACACTTGGACTAAAATAACTGTAATGATAGTTTATAAAACTTTTTAACTCTGAATTATTCCTGCATGTGTGAATTATTCATGAATGAAAATCTAAGTCTATAAACATTACCCAATAGATTAGTTCATTTTCGGTTGTGTGGGTGTCTGGGTGATGCATGAGATGAATCACTGGACAATAAAATCTTTAAAATATTTTATTAGTTTGACTATTCTTTTGAGTACGTACGTACTTCTTGAAATGGGATCTGTAATAGGTCGATCAATTTCCATATCGAAAATCAAGTGAAGTCAAGAAGGCTTATGAAAGATCGTTATTAACGAGCAGCATTATCTTATATTAGTCTAAAATACTTTACTTTTCCATGCTTCGACTCTATACATTATTAGAAAAATATCAGAAACTGTGAGTGAATAAAATCTCTAACACATTTAGTCACCTCTGAACGTGCAGCAATACTCTAGTAGCTAGAAACAGGCAGTGGTCAGCCGGCTTCCTGATGACGTCACACAAGGCCGGTGGCATTGCTTGGAGATTAATTTTATAGTGCGACCATACGAGACATACCAATGCTTACTAGACGAAATAATTGGCGTTGTGACAGACATTCTCCGATGACACGTTCAGGCAAGCATTTTGATGAGAATATACATAAGTACTTTCTTATAAAATTCGTAATAAGCACCGTTGCTTCACAAACCAATTAACTGATGATGGGTTGGTGCTTCAAATGGGGTTTGTTCCAAATTGAGCTTTATTCAATTGTTAATAAGAATTTTTAAAATAATTAACAAAAAAATACTTTATAACGCTATTGAACTCTACAGTACGGTACTTACAAGAATAAAATCCAAATCGCAAACTACACTAAGGGTGTTCTCAAAGAATCTTACTTTTGTTGTCTAGAGACTAGGTCATTTATTCAGAGTAACTAATTAGTTTGTGAGTCAGTTTTGCTACTATAGACGGAACTCTTTGTGCATTTAATGTACATTTGTATAAGTAAGTTTGTTGTAAAAAGAGCTGTGCAAAAGTCATATTCGTCATTTAAAATCCAAGAACTTGTTCAACAATTATCAATAGCCACAAAGAGTAAAACGCTTACTCAGATGTTTGTTACTTACAAAATAAATTAGTACTCAAGAGACTGGTTTAAGGCCCTTTAATATTACTCACTAAGAATTTAGGATATCTATCATTTGTCGAGCCTTTTTCGAAAAAAAGAAATTGAAATATTAAAATACTAATAAAAGTAAAAACACATAAGTATATATGTACTAAATCAATATAATTTAGCTACTTTCAGCATTCGACTGAATACAGTATTCACTTGGTATATGTATGCTTGAAACATTACACGTAGGCCCCTTAATCGTAAAGTGAGTTTTAATAGAGAAATACTTATTCTGTTTGATCTGTAATACTTTGAACGAATACTTTACAAAACTTGTAACAAAACAAAATCATACGCAAGTGAAAATAGTAAGTTACAATACTTTTTCTAATCAACTATCGTACTTCATAAATAACAAGCGTTCAAGTGACAAATGGTTAAAAACAATTAATCAGTCACAATCCATTCGTAAAGTGAATTCTAAATTCCCTTCATCAGCTGACAGACAGCGTCTGTGGGTGTCTGCAGTATTGTTCGAATACAATGGCGCGATGGCGGCTCATATCTGAGATAATTCGAATGTAATGTATGCAGCAGTTGCATCCTATACTCAAGGATTCTGTTAGTCACCATTACTATCAGTATTGCTGTTGTACATGTTGAAAGTTAACAAATATGCACTACCTATGTTTGCATTTACTTGTAGTGTTTTCTTACTTTAACACACGTAAGGCTTGTTTTTGAGATGTATTTTTTGATAAATACATGCTTGAAAGTTAAATTTCAGTATACGTAACTCCCTATTCTTAGTATACAGTATTTGACTTTTCTATGTGTTACAGGCTCTGATGATTGAACAGAGGAACAGGAATAGATAGTAGTAGTGTTTTAAGAAATACTTTGACATTAATATCTGCTAATTTTAATAATTACACTGTCTGTTACTTTTCCTTACTACCTACTATTTTCTCAACTGAAAAGGAACATTTTTCTTCAAAACATTAAATTGTGGAATCCCTTCATGAAATAGCATAAGGATATTAAAACAAGGTGTACAAAACTTTTTTAAATGTCATAAATGGTTTTGTAAACAACAACAACAACTTTTTTGTATATATTCATAAAGCGAAATAAAACCAATACGTGTGTAGTATTCAGGAGGCAAATTTGTGATGAATAAATATTGATGTATTGAACTTTAAAATAGCAACATCGTTAAATTCGTCTTCTTGCAAAACGCTACAAGGCCAACCACTTGCACTCCTCTTCTTGCACAAGAAGTATAAGTTAATTAGCGCCGAAGCTTTGCCCAGACGTGTATCCGTGTAGTAATGTTTTTTTTATTATTTTGTTAGATCAATAGAACAAAACGGAAGGTTTTTCCGTTCTGTTAGATCAATCTAACAAAACTGATTTTTTGAACCACCACCATTTTTTTAACAGTGTAACAAAACGAAATAGACGATTTTAAAAAAGAATGTTAGCTTTTTTTTTACCTTAAACAAACTTTTTTTTACCTACAATACAAATTTAAATAAAATATATATTTTTTGAATGAATGGAAATGCCGGGTCTAACAAGAAGAACGTACACCAATCAAATTGGTGATTTTCTGGTAAAGAAACAGATCCGAAGCACCCGAAATCGATGGGCTAGTATGAAAGGTTTGATGTCAGTAGAAGAAATCCGTGTGGGTATGTAAGGATAGAAACAAAGGTCAGGCTGTTGTCTCTACCTACCCTGGTGGGAGCGAATTTTGAGCTTATGTATGTATATACTAATATTTTTAACCCTATCTGAGTTTAATACTATCTGAGTATCCTCTATCATTAAAAGTTTCATAAAGTGCTTTTGCTTTCAGTTGCTTTATTTTATACAATATTCTGTACAGTATAAGTCGTTTATTTATATTCCTTAGGGGCATTTATTAATAGTCCACTTCTCTATATCTCAATGCATTTGCCAAGCTCAACACACATAAGATACATATTATGTTATAGTAGAAGCGACACTCGCTTGTTTGCGTATACGTCTTGGTTTGCTGCAAAACAAAACGTATTTATAACCTTACGCAATTCAAGAAGCATCTCTACTACTACTTAAATATTGTTAACTTCCCATAGCATATTAATGTGTTTCATCAATATACACTAAATATTATTTGCCTTAGCAAGCCGACAGTTATATTAATATATTACTATTACTGAAACTCAAAGTAATGTTCGTCTAGACATCGCAAAGAAATCTGTGCCACGCTGATGTCAATGCTCCTGCTCACACGTTGAATATTGAATAGCGTTGACCACTACGCAAGCGTGGAACGTGTATTCACACAAAATAGTTTACAAGATTTATAACGTTACACGATAGATAACATTAAATTATTATAATTTTTATAATGACCCTCACGTCTGTAACACGTGATGAGTAAATTAATGAACATTTGTGTATTTAGAATGTGATATTTTTTCTTTTGAAAATGTTTTATCAACAGATTGTTTATCTGCTAACCTTCAGATCTTTTAAAGCCTTGTCAGCCGCATTATATAAGTTGGCTTATACATATAATGTTTGCTTACACTTGTGAGATTAGGTTTTTCTGTTATGAAGTTCTTAGTAAGAGCACCATAACTGATGAACTGCCATTTTTTCGGCACAATAGTATCGCAACCTCAATTCATGAAGTCATTGAGAGAATACATTATTCACTCTATTGAAAATCTTATATTTCATACATATTTATAACCCTCTTTCAAGCTCTACATACATAAATCACATATCACATTCATTAACATGAGAAAATTAAACCATTCTTTTTAATAAGCAGTGTCGTAACGTATTCTTTTAGAAACAAAAACAGTACTAACCAAACTAGATTAATTAATAAAGATATGCCGATATAGTTGATGGCACAATTTTCATCACAGTTAATTAAATTCAGTGACATTTACACTGGATTATCACGCGTAATTATTATGTTAATATTCACATCTGATTATGAAACACGTATATATCACTATAGCATAACTGGCTACTTGTATAAAGGCTATACTTAGAATAGAATATATTTATCAATCAAACTTATTTTTAGGTGAAAAATATGTACCTGTGTGTTTATTTAATAATAAGGTCTGGATATATACCATAGATTGTATTAAACGACGTCGTAGTTAATGTAGAATAAGGACCATCGTACTCACTTTTACCGACCGCCCATACAATATAGTTATGTTTTTTGTGTATTTCTGTATGTTTAAGTATATTTTTACATACACGTATATACATACGCTCACGCCTGTATCCCTTCAGGGGTAGGCAGAGGCGCATCAAACACCCATTATCGTGACAGAAAGCAAGCCCATTGAAGTCAACCGGCCACTGTATGACTATATAAATACCGTCTGATAGATAACAGTCCTTTCCCTTAGTCGTTTTTTACAATATATATTGGAAGAGAAGAAATATTTTTACTCTATTCCATTTCACCGTGAACCACGAGGTTATACTTATACAGTGGCATAAGCATGGCTCTAGCCGCGCTAAGGCACGAATGGGCTGGCTTGACCGGTGAGATACCAGGTCCTCATATGAAACCAGTTGTGAAGTAATTACAGCTTGAAATTAGGGAGGTTTCCGGAGGCCCAACTCCCCCTCTTCTTTCCTCTCCCCTCATTCCCACTCTCCTCTTTCCCTTTCTTCTCATCCCACCTCTCTTCTTTATCCGAGCATCCCCCCCTATCTCATCACACTCAAAGGTACTTACGACTCTTGCAGGTGTCCATGGACGGAATGGTCAATTACCCACCTGATGGTAATTGACCATTCCGTCCATGGACACACACACAACCCGTCTGTTCGTCTGTCCACACATATATTTTTATAATATAGGATATTATAAAAATATATGTACACATATATATACATTAGATATTTATATGATATATAGATCTATGGATGTATATCTCACATACAACAAAATTTGACTTGCAAGTTAACGTGTTTAATCATTGGCGTTAAGTCTGGTAAGTAGATAAGTTACGTAAGAGGTCGACCATGGAAGATCATACCTTCAATTTGTAGAACTCTAACTATATGTCGATTTTATTTTAAACATTAAGTAAAGCACTGTTTAGTATCCAAAATTTCTGTTCTCCATCCATGTAATCAAAGCATACCTAATAGTAGCATTGTATAGTTCTGTAAAGTCATAATAATACAGGAGTATGAAATAAAAAAAAAAATCAATCAATACCTATCTTGTTCAATTCGTCGCCAACGTGAACAACAAAGGTCAAACTCATCGAATTTCTGTGAGTAATACCCAAATGTAATTTAAAATCCAACTTCTAAGAATGATCCTTTTAATAATCGAATACGCAACAGCAAAAAGTAGAAACCCCGCTGTGTAAACAAAACTACTAAATATAGAAACATTTTGAAATAAAAATATAGTAGAAATCTGTACATATAATATAATACTGCATCCGATGACATTAAATTCGTGTCTGACTTGCTGCGATTTCTATTTCATTTGAAGGTACATATTTTTCACAACACGATCAAAAACAAAAGTCTAAATATTCATCTATCATTCTGTTCTAAAGAAAGGGCATCAACCCTAAACCAGCAGATTGCTGTAAAAGGTTTAAAAATTATAGAGAAAGCTCATGAGGTATGTAACAATAAAAGCAAGTTGTAGAATGTTGTCTATGCCTGTCCCGAAAAAAAAAGTCAAAAGTCATGCAAAAACATATATGTATATATATATGTATATGTATATGTACAATATGTCGTGACCTTATCATCTACAAAGTATCCTTTTGCTACAAATACAACGGTTATATATTATATGTATATATAGGTAGTCTTCCTTGGATTTTATGGGTTATTTACTATGAACTTGAAAAACAAGTTTGCTCGTATTCACTTAAAATAAAAATAAAATATGTTACACACCAAAAGGTAACCTACCTGACAGTCTTTTACTTTTAAGATATAGCAAACATGCTACCAAAAATTCAACAGGTATATATAAATTAATTCTAGAAACTAACGATTACTAAAGAGCAATCGATATCTAAATTGTATGGCTTCATTTACGTTAATTCAATAATTATTATGTCCATGAAAGTTTAAAGTGATCGACATTCCAATGGTCTACAACCTTCAGATGACTTTGGTAATGTCATTTTGCCTTGCTGTAAATATTTTTGTGAGAGCTAATTATCTATTTGTGTAATTATGGAACAATTATTATTACACAGCATTTAAGGAATCGAAATGAGAACTGGAGGATACAAGAAATAGGTAGAAAACCATTTTTTTATGAGATAGGGGGCAAACGAGCAGACGGATCACCTGATGGTAAGTGACTACCACCGCCCATGGACACCCGCAACTCGGGAGTCACAAGTGCGTTGCCGGCCTTTGAGGTAGGAGTACGCTCTTTTCTTGAAGGTTTGAAGGTCGTATCGGTTCGGAAATACGGCAGGCGACAATTTGTTCCATAAGCTGGTTGTGCGAGGCAAAAAGCTTCTGGAGAAGCGCACTGTGTGCCTATCATCCAGGTGATGGGGATGGATTTTTTGTCGCATTGGACGATGGCGGAAACCTTCATCCGATAGAAGAATTCCTCTGAACACTCCCCATGATACAAGCGATAGAGGATGCAGAGTGAAGCTACATCTCTTCGCAACGCCAAGGTGTCAAGCCGATCAGAAATATCTTGGCAGTCGAATTTGTAGTGTTGTTCTTGGTGAAGTAGAATAGAGCTACTCCAAACTGCCTGTGTTTATAAAAGGCGACTAATGGATCGGACTGTTATATATGAAAGAGTATGTATATAGTCATTCAGTGCCCGATTAATAATAATAGGCACATTATAACATTATTAGGACCAAATTCTTATTGGCAAATTATGGGTGTTCAAAACACCTCTGCGTACCCCTTAGGCTATGTGTGTACAGAACACCAATACTAGATTCCACTTTCGCTGAGCAGTATTTCCATTTTAATTGGAAAATTTAAATAGGCTATTGTAATTTGATAAAAATACAGTCCACTTACGCCTGAAGGGGACTGCGTACGTAGTCATTATTTCGCCCACATTTGACCAAGTATAATTTGGTCCTATGCTCAGCCTGAAGGCGAGAAATACAGGACATACGGATACTACCTTAACTTCAGTGAGATATAGCAGTCTCGGTCCACTTTACTCATCCGAGACTTGCGGTATTCCTTACCCCAGCTTTCTGTCCTTACCCATTTTCCTACTACAAATCTCCCTTTCCTCCATCATTATCATTATTTTATTATTACAATATAAACAAAAAAGGTTGGTTTTAGGTAGAAAGCCAGTTAAATTTTTTTTGAAGTAAAAACTTATTTTAGCGCGGTACGCAAATTTTTAGATGAGATAAAATCTATGGACTCACGGCACCGTTACGAGACGCATATGTCCAATCAACGCAATTGATGCCGTATTCACGAGATATTTAAATACCTTCGAATCAAAATTGTTTATTTCCTATTTTAGTTACCATGAACCTATAGTTTCTATTTTAGATTGTAATAATTTTATTGATAATGATACAATGGTTGTTGAAATTGATAACGATGATTCATAAAAGAATATTAAATGTATTTTAAAGTTTCTAATAATTAATAAAATACAATTCATAAATAAAATGCAATTTATTACCCAATAACCCATCTAAAAAATGTCTAACGCTCCAAAATAAGTTTTCACTTCTGTCGGCACTCCCGGAGTTCATTTTTTTTAAACACTACTAGGAATGTAGCCCGCGACACAGGAATTATTCCTATAATTCCTGTGTCGCGGGCTTTACAAATATTCAATCAACGGTTACAAATACCACCCAGATTCGGGTTAACCATTTGTGGGTCACACAATTTGTTGTCCCGTGTGGGAATTGAACCCACGACTTCCGGTTAAGCAGTCAGTGTCACTAACCATTAGACCTATAGGCCCGTTTTAAATAAACTAGCCAAATTTCTTTTCTGCTGTATACATTGGAACGACCATAAAATAAATATGACATTAGGGTAGGAAGATGATGTTGAATTTGATGCTGGTCACGTAATAGAAGCCAAGCTTATTGCTGTCAACCGGGTACTTTGGGTGTTAGAGATGAGAAGATTGGGAGTATATTGAAGGGGAGGGGTAGGTAAAAAGAGAAGGCAATAGAAGAAACGGTACATTTCTCCACAGATGGATTAGGAAATACAAGCAATGTCTATATATTATGTATAACTTGTACAGGCTGATGCCGCTAAGTCTAGAAGTAATCAATTGCATGTTCCTTAAGTTTTAATCGAGAAACTACTGCCAATAAATCAACAATATATATAACTGTCACAGTTTTTGGCTCTGAAATTTTTCATTTTTTTTTTTCATACTACTTACCAGCCTGCGGTACCAGCCATCTAGTAGAGCAAGTATTTTGAGGTATCCGTAAATTGTTAATAACCTTATCATGTAAATGTACATTCTTTAATGACATCAGTAAATGCCAGTGTTTTCTCATAGATACCACCACATTCGGAATTCACAATTCAATTCTAAAGTTAATAAATACTTTTATTACAATTACTGATTTTTTTATATATTACTAAATTTATTCTCTTGCTTTATTGACTGACCTAATGCTCTAGTCTAGTGACTGCTGAACTGCTGTGTTTAGTGATTATAAGTTCGATTTCCACTCAGGAGAAATAATTGTGTGGTCAGCACTACTATTTGTTCTGTGTCGAGGTTTAATTTATGTATAATAGGTATGAATTTAGAATATTTCAAGATATTTCAAGAAATAACAATTAAGTTCATTTTATGTTTTTTTTTTTTTATATATACTGTAGGGGGACAGACGAACAGACGGGTCACCTGACGGTAAGTGACAACTGCCGTCCATGGACACCCGCTTCTCAAGAGTCGCAAGTGCGCTGCCCGCCTTTGAGGGTGATGAGGGATGGGGGATACAGGGAGCGGAAAGAAGAAAGGGGGGATGAAGAGAAAGGAGATGAGGGGAGAGGGGGATTTGGGCCGCCGGAAACCTCACTCATTTCGGGGAAATGCAACGCAAGCGTTACTTCACAACCGATTTTCTGTGAGGCCGTGGTATCGCACCGGTCGAGCCGGCCCATTCGTGCCTAAGCATGGCTCTACCACTGCTAAATGCCACTCAGTCAAATCCGTAGGTGTTTTTTTATAAACTTGAACATTTAACATGAGTTTTTATTCCATTTATATTTACTTTTATTTACATTTAGAATGAAGCTCTCAGGCAGATTTCGAAACAGACATAAAGATAGGTGAAACACTTCAAGAGCAGATTGCAGAACAAAATTTGGTCTTACGTCTTAACATTATGTTTGTGTTCTACTGACCAGTTAATGCAATAATTTAATACCTATGTCCTTGTCTCAATGATGTTCAAGAAGTAAACGTTACAAGTTAAATGTTTTAAGAAAATAAAACTATAATAGACTTGTAACAGCTTACAGAACAATGGGCTATTGTCTACTGCATCGTCTGCGACGTAAATCTTCCGGGTTATAAATTCATACATATACTTATGTGCACTATAATGCTTATTACGGAGGTCCGAATACGAAAATAGTTCCTTTTTGAATAGAATGACTTCAAAATTGTGTAAATTCTCGCATTTTAAAAGAGAATGCCGTGAACTTGCGCTACTAGTACTGTGATGTAATTCTGTTAAGATCTTTTTTTATAATATAGGGCGACGGGGGACAGAAGAACAGACGGGTCACCTGATGGTAAGTGACACGACATCCATGGGTACCTGCAACTCAGGAGCCGTAAGTGCAATGCCCACCTTTGAGGGTCATTAGAAATAGAGGATATGGAGATGGTAAAGAGAAGAGGGGGGATGAAGGGAGGAGAAATAAGATATTCTGAGTTGGGCAAATTCGGGTAAAACCAACGCAAGCGTTGCTTCACAACCGGTTTTCTATGAGGCCGTGGTATTGCACTGGTCGAGCCAGCCCAACTTGTTTATGTTAATAAACAAGTTACGATAAGGCATTCAGCAGAGTCCCTTGTATGAGGCCGTCTGCGCAAAAGTGGCATCAACGGAGAGCGTTACAAAGTTCTTTCGCATTTTTTTTTCTGCCACTAATGCAGAAGTAGCCTAAGCCTAATTTAAAACGTAATTGAATATAATATGCATCGGGACTAAAATCAACTATAAAATAATGTCATGTACATTGATGTAAAGTTCATAGAATTACAAAACCCATTATTTTCATACTGTCTCATACGTAGTTATCGGTAAAACGCTAAGCTTCGGGCGTGCAGTGTCCGGATCAAACGGATCACCACATAGTAAGTGACTTCCTTCGCACATGAACACTTGCAACTCAAGATTCACAAGAGTGCTGTCCGTCTTTTCGGGTAGGGGAAAGAGAGGATGGGCAAACGGGGAAGAGAAAGAGGGAAAGGGGGAAGGGGAACTCTAACCTAACATAATTTTCCTTGTAATAAAGACGTTAACAATACGCGTATTGATTTCACAATACACATTCACGAAATAAGTACCGTTTGCAGTTTAGATGAAAATAAAACCTAAGGTTTAATGTAATAACCAGTTTTTTGTGTATTTTGTCAGTTTCTATTAAGTTTAAGATATACATTAGAGCACTCGTGTAGTTCGACATCAGCCAGTTCATGTTACATGGCATGCGACACTAACCTGTTCAATCTAGTGTATATGTATTGTTTATACTAGTGTATAGTGTACACTATTGCGTATACCCAGCAATAGATTATATTCCCCAGTCCATACATAAAAACATTTTCCTAGAAATACTTTCCGCAGCACACTCACAATAAGATCGTCCCTCTCAAGAATCTCATATTGGCCTTGGTCTCTGACACAAGCCTTTAACCTTTTGAACCCGGACAAAAAGGATGATTAACATAACTGGTAGTATATTGGTGCTAAAATTATAATAATACACATTTATATTAAAAATAAAAACATACGAGAGTACGTTTGGTTCTACTTCATTAGGCAATAACGAACGGATTCTATGTTGTTCAAAACACACGGTCAAAGTCGGGTGCAGATGGCAAAGATATTATATGTATGTAAATACATTTTAATATAGAGAGGGTAGCGAAACAAACGAGCGTGTTAAATTAGCTGAATACATCGACACTTAAATAATATTTAAGAAGAAAGTCGTTTCAATGTGACTCCGTTGACCAAAGCACTAGGCGCTAGGTTTCTTCTTGGCAGAATTGCATAGCTGCTTAACATGGCAATGTGCCGCAAATTAATAATATGATTAATCCCTATGTTTTTTAGACATATTGAAGTCGGTTTTTTTTTTTTAAAGTTAATTATTAGCACTCTCTAAGTATACAATACAACGATCCGACGAAATTTCTGCACACATCCGAGCTTTATGTAGTTTTAAAACGTATTAGACTATATTTGTGTTTTAAGTTATGGTGTTCAATCTTTTGTTCACAATTATTTGTAAAAAGTATAAATTTATCGTGAGACCTGCGACACCATATACTCGTAGCTATGAAACATGTGTGTCTTAAACAGTTTAGTTATATGGTTTAAAAATGCTACTTTTTGTTAGTAGATGTATCATTGCCTTTATTATCGCCCGCAGTAGGTATTGAATATGCAAAGTCCTAAAAATCCAAAACTTATTAAAAATTATAAGCGCATTGAGCGAGTTACTGCATAAACAAAATATATAAATGAAATAAAATAAGAGAAACGTGTTTATTTATATTTTAAGACAAATTTATATTGACCCACGTCAAGATAAGTAAGTAATTTCAATAAATTTAGAATTGATGCAAGTGGTTAAGAGTGATCTCAGTAATGTTTGTACAATATTATTGTTGACTGGATAATTTTGATGAATTTTTAGAGCAAAAATTTCCAAACACTTATTCCCCAACTCGCTTTCTAAAATATTTATTCAACATTTTAAAATGAAGTCTCGAAGTCAATGTAAATGATGCAGCAAACCAGTGGTAGTTTGCTGGCAAGTGCGCTTCTTAAATGTGACCACTGACACATTTAAGACAACCCAACCAAGCCTAACATTAACATTTGAACTTCATTTAAAACATTTTGAGCTACTTAAATGTAACAAAATTGGTAAGTTAAAACTGTTTACAGTAAAGTAGAGTATTAGAATGCGAGCGCTTGACTCACGAGGCGTACCGTTATTCGTTGACAATGAGTCGTGTCAAGTCCCGAGGGAACTCGGCCCGAATTTCAATTTTACCAGCAAATTAGGCCATAAATGGTCGACTCGATACGCTTCTATGCTAATTTATATTACAGTTCAACAGTACAATACCGTTTTAAGTCTCAAAATCTGTCCACACTGTCAATAAATGTTACTACTACAACATTTTTTACGCAATATAATAAATGTTTATCTGTTTAGTGTAATTCAGGACTTATTATCATACCTCATTACTTTTTACCTTCCTAAATATATATAATAATACCTAATACCTTTGTTTACAAGACAATTAGATCGAATTGCACCGACCATGTTTACGAGTAAACTGATGAGATCTCAGTGTCGCCACGCCGCCTCCGTGGAGTGCGAATTTCCGAAACTATCACCTATTTTTGTTAGTACTGTCGGTACTTCGGCACACTACTTGCGATATCCTTTGGCGGCTTCAAGTAACACATCTAATATGTATAGAAGCCACAAAAGTTTCGAGACAATTATCTATTTCTGGTGACAGGTTTAATTCACTCGGTATAAAAATGTTTTCCTGTTGTTTTGTGAGATTCAAGTTATAAAAAATACATAATTAAACTATTAATTGACTTAGCTTGTTATGCTTCGCGATAAACGGAGAAGTATCTGATCCTCCAGGTAAAGTAATATTGTAGTATCCTGTCACAAATCGATATACTACAAAGTAACTAAAGTAAAGTAAGTAATAAAAAGTGTAATTCATTATCTACACTTACTAGATTTTTACAATAATGGCAACAACCACTAGTTCCACCTATAGCAACTTCTTACGAAAAATACAAAAACTGATGTCACTATAGTATAAATACGCTTTAAAGCTAACCTTTTTTTTAATATAGAATGAAGAATAAAAAAAGATAGTATAATATGTAAACAGTGTACACTGTTCACACATACAAACCAGATGGTTCGTGATAACGATACTGATCACCAAATTACTAACATCGCGTAATCGGATTTCGATCAAAATTCAACCAAGTGTATCTGTGCATATAAACACACTTAACTTATATTTTCACACCGATTATCGAAGCAACGTTTTTTATATACAGAATGTTCGAGAAAATGAAACACTTATTTTAACCACTGAAAATATACTTATCCAATAATTTGCAACTGCTTAATTGCAAAAAAAATTTGAAAAACTAAGGTTGTTTTTTTAGATGTATATTTTCAGTGGTTAAAATAAATGTTCCATTTTCTGGGACACTCTGTATTTATAACCAATTTTATTACCCTAATGGTGCCTCTCTACTTCTCTTCAGTAGATATCGAATGTTGTCGGATTGTATCAGTTTATAGCACAAGAAGTGTATTTTTAAAACAAAAGGATACTGAATGACATGTCTATATTTTACAAGTATATTAGTTAGTCAACCAGCATACTGTTTTCAACGATTACAAAGTTTCTTTAAGTTATAAAGTGATAAAACAATATAATGTGTATTAACTATTGTTATCCACTCCAAATCTGTAGATAAACCGATTCTTGTATTTTCATATCATGTAATGTAATACGCAAGCACCGTTAAACATACATTTACATTCGTCTATTGAATATTAAATGCGATTATGAATAACACATTCAACAACTCCTGTAAGTATCTTATCACTACAGATTGCAGTTTACTTTACGTTTTGAATTTGTTTGTTTCGAAGTCAATCCGACTATAACAATTCAGTGGATAGACACGAATATATATATATATATGTATATATATCTCTATTACTTTAACTGCGTACTTGCGTGCGAGTATATAGCTTACTAAGCTTAAAACGGCTACACTGTATCTCTGCCTACTTTGCGCGCCCCTCGTCGGCTAAGTGGCCGCAGTATGATAATACGCAACCAGATTACTATAAGTATTTAAATATTAACAATAAAGACGTAGTACCGTTTGTATTTTTTTCATTATTAATTGATTCACTCAATCTTCTCACAAAGTTTGTACCACCATTAATTCTATAGTAGGTATGTAGTTCCCTTACACAACCGGAAGTTTTTAATTTGACAATTACAATGACATTTCCGTTAGGTAAGTACTTAGATATGCCGGTAATTAATTTATGTAATAAAAATAAATAGCCTTTAGTTAAGTTTGCTACAAACTACAAGTAATTCAACCATATGGTTGTCGACTTCGTATGATTATTTCAGGTAGGTGTAGTTGCATTGTGTGCTTCTCAGTGGGGAAGATAAGGATAAATGGCGACTAAAGGATTGGACTGTTATCTATCAGACAGAATGTATACAGTCAACAGTGTCCGGTTGACGGCAACAGGTATGACCTCATTACGTTGGTGGGACCAGACCAACTGGTCTTAAATAAACTGGGTAGATTATCTTCAGCTGGAGTATTTGTTTATTTTAAAAAATACAACTCCTTACTCGGAATTCATCCTCTCATCAGCCTATGAAAGCATACTTACTCATATTTGTAAATCTCAGATTGGTTTTATTCTTATTCTAAATCATACAAATAATCTACCAAATAAGTGAATACTATGTACATATTTTTGACAAACAAGTCTGTCTATCCATATTTACACTCTCAAAATCCCTTTTCTCAGGATATCAAGTTAAAAATAAAATATTTATGTCTGTGGTCTCTAAAAAAAAAAAGTTTAAAGTCAACGAAATAAAAGATACGGCCCTTTAGCCTATTTTTTTTTTCATATTTGACCATTTAAGTTTACATATTTGGCGAAGTGTGGGTGCATAATGCACCTCTGCCTGGGGTAAGCAGAGGTTCGGAGATACATGCGTGAGCGTATGTATGTATTTAACCATTTCAGGCATATGAGACAGAACAATTAAAACCGAGAGAGACAGAGGGTACATCCCATTCACATCTAGAATCCCAAAAAATAACTAGGTGAAAGTTACATAACAAGTCAAGATTTTTTTTTTTGATATATCACATAAAAAAGTAGAAGAGCCTCGACCGATGCAATATGGCGGCCTACCAGAAAACCAGTTTTGAAGCAACGCTTACGTTGCATTTCCCCGAAATTAGTGGGGTTGCCGGAGGCCCAACTCCCTTTCTCCTCTTTAATCTCGCCACATACCTTCTCTCCTGTTTACCATATACCTCCCCTCTGTTCTCACCCCTCCCCGCATCCCTCATCATCTTTAAAGGCGGGCAGCGCACTTACGACTCCGAAGTTGCCGGTGTCCATGGACAGCGGTTGTCACGTACTATCAGGTGAACTGTCTGTTCGTCTATCCCCTACATTATAAAAAAATCTTTTTGTGAGAACAAACTTATATTTTGCAGTAGAAATATCAGTGCACCGTAGAGAACTTTAGGAAAAAAACGCTCAAAAATATTCGAAGATCTATTTCGAAATGCCGAAATTTGAAATTGAGAACTATTTAGATACATAGAAGCTTGATTGCTTACGAAACCCTCGGTACGCGAATTAGACTGTAGCACTTCTCCTGTTTTTTCTTTACTAAAGATCTTACGTCATACTCGTTTTTTTCTTCTTTCAACACAAAACTAATGATCTAGGACCTAGGATATGTGTTAGGCAGGTTTCCATTGCGATAATTGTATGGAAATACTACCTTTATGATTGTGGCAGTGAAATTATATTAATGTCTCTTTAAAATTAATATTATTGCCTGCAACTTCGTATGTGTGGATTTATTTCCGATATAAAAACTAATTTAATGAACTTTGATTGACCACTAGCATATCAGGAAATCACAGATAAAGAAACAAACATGGAAATATCACACACAAAGAACCGGACCTTGGACAGCTATTTGTGGATCACACATATTTTTGTCGCGTGTGGTAACCGAACCCACGACTTTTGAGTCTGCAGTCAGGATCATTAGATTTAATAAGCATTAGTAACTGTTTGCTATCGAAAGATATAATCTCACACCGGTATTCCCAAAGGGGGAAGGGGAGGTGCATTTTACAGCATCAACATTTTATCAATGAAAATTGGATCAAATTAATGTAATTGGAACAACCTTATTGCCGTTAAACGGGCACTTTAGGTATTAAAGAATGTAAAATTGAGATTGTGTTGAAAGGAAAAGATGGGAAGGCAATAGAAGAAAGTGGAAGTTACTTACATGGATGGATGGGAAGTCTAAGCTAAAGAGATCGCATACCTAAAATTCGAATTGGCCTAGAGGTACGAGACCTCTGCCCAAATTACCTAACTAAAATTAAAACCTTAAATATCTATGTATGTATATAAATACATTTACTATCATAACATATTTTACTACAACTATACATTCGTGATAAAGTCTGTTTCGTTATAATCAATCATATAGTAGTAATTAGCGAGAGAGCCACTTAAAGACATAGTACATATCTCAAAAAATCTCAAATACTGTCCAATCACTCACTTATATCTGGTGCGCACCAGACGGGGACTCAAAAATAAACAGTACTCAGGGGTACTGGTGTACGTACGTCTTTTAT
Organism: Tyria jacobaeae; assembly: GCA_947561695.1. Taxonomy (NCBI): domain Eukaryota; kingdom Metazoa; phylum Arthropoda; class Insecta; order Lepidoptera; family Erebidae; genus Tyria; species Tyria jacobaeae. Next base: position 6,098,775 of record OX387208.1, on the reverse strand, counting down.
ATATATTTAGTTATAACTTATCTATGGCAAAAAAAAATATTTCTGGTCATTATTACAGGACGAAATGTGATTTTCAGGGTTTATGTATGTAATACACAGGGTGCCTGTACATATATGAGTTTCTTAACTTCACCGTAACATCTTAATGTCTGAAAAGATTTGGACGTATGTATGATGATGATATATGTGGTATCGTAAGGATCCTTATAGCATCCCAAGTGACAATGGTAGTTTTGATACATTTTTGTTAATTCAATATGGCATATCTATGGCAGATAATTCGATTTATTTGACAGAATAGTTGTTTTTTTCATTTTTGACTAGTTATTGGTGACAAAATTGACTATTCGAGTTCCTACGATTTAGAAATAGCAATAACATAAAACGTCTGCTTTCCTCAATAAATTAAATCTTCCACCGCTCTCAATATAACCTTTTTAACATATTTTACATTTCGTGGATACCAATACACATCCTTAAATAATATTTTTTAAACGTATAATATAAACGTTGAGAAAATAAACAACAAAATAAAAATAAAACTTAGTTTATTACTTATTATCGTTATTTTACAATTAATTGCAAAGAAACATTGTACAAGAACATTCAATATTATGTAGTTTTTGACAGAAGCGATATTATTTACTAATATAAACACTACAATTCTGCTATTAACAACTAAGTATCTTTCTGTCGATAGCCTACTACTCATACGAGTGGAATTGGATGACGTTCATGACACTACATCCGGTCGACATTGGTTCTATGATATGTAGCGAGGCTAACCACACTTGACACTTTCGAGAATAGACCTTAACGTCGAGGAAGGGTCCTGTATTCATGTCAATACCAATATTAATGTAATCTATTCTATGAATTATGGACCTTAATAAGCTAGTTGTAATTGTAAGCATAAAAACTTACTTAGTATTCGCAGTGACCGAGAACTTAATGTATTCCTTTAACTTTTTCTCTTTATTCAATTTTGTTTTGATTATAATGTCTTAAAATATATTTTATTTTTTAACAAATAGCAGTTAAGTAACACATATACTAGAGAGTTATTGTTGTTTTTTTGTTGTGTTATTATTAATTTTGACAAAATTAAATATTTATCACATTTAAGATTTTAGAAATATTACGAAAGATGGCAGATAGTTGACGCTCCTTTTGGGAGGCCTGGTTCCAGCGTTCCCGGTTTTCTCGTTTTGAAGGCACCGTATGGTTTTAGTGGGTTCGATTCAACACACAACCGCCGAAAACCTCAGTAGCATGAAGGCCAGATTGGGTTTCCATACGTAAAAAAAAAGAAAGGCAGCAGTAGACACAAATATGATGCATAATTGACTGAGGCAAAAAGGATGTTTGATGTTGCAAGAAGTTATAAACGTGGGTAAAAAAAGAATATTCCCCCTTGAACACAATAAGGAAAGAATATAGTTGGCAGCATGCGCTTTCACGTAACTGTTGTATTTATTAGCGTATAAAAGCGGTGTGGATGAAGGATCAAAAATCCTACCTCGTTAATATTTTTTTTTGTTTTTTTTTTTAAGTATTAAAAAAAATATATGTATTTCCTTGGCATCTCTTCAATTAACTTGGGTCTTATTTTTTTACCAGAGGTTTGACAATATTGTGAAAAAGGAAAACTGACATCTCATTATCCTAAACGAATTTTAGAAGTAGTGTAGTGATAAGTAGTGTAGTGTAGTGATTTATAGAGTGTTATTTCCACTACTGTATTTTTCTTAAATAAAAAGTTATAGCTTGAGCACAATGCTACAAATTGATAACTAACTCTTAAATTGAAAAAGAGACAAGCTTGGCGTAAATCAGTACTCAGTATATAAAAAATATGACGGCTTGTGCAACGCAGTACGTGTACCGGTTATACCTGTCAAAAAGCACTTGCTTTGCAGTACTTTTTAAGTACCTGGATAGGTCTAAGATGTGTAAGATGTGTTCATCAAGTGATGAACACAACTTAGACACAGGCAAATCAAAAAAAAAAACATTAGTTATCTGTTACTGTACAAAGCATAAATTAACCTTTCTAGCGTTAGTTGGGCTAACATTGCTTCTTACTTGTTCTTGTACCAAACAGTCGAAGCGTTATATAGTATTAGCTACAAGGATCAAGATTATTTAATAGAAATTTTCCATAACGTATCTAAGGGCGGACGCTACCATTATCCCGGCGGCTGAAGTTATATGACTATTACAAATACCACCCAATATTTGATCATCTTTCACGAATTGCCAGCCAACATCTTCAACAATAGTAAATGCTGTAGGAGCATCGTCAGATTTGGTAAGGTTGAAACATCCCGGAGCTATTTGAAGTTCTAAGAGCTCATCCAACCACGCCCGCTGTAGAAACTGAGCGTGACCTTCAAGACTACACAGAGAAACTGGAATAATAAAAGAAATATGTTATTAATACCTATGCATTTTTTTTAAACTATGTGTATAAAAAGCTTAGACTTAGCTTAAACCAGTAAAATTATGGTATAATCTTTGAGGGGCTGAATGATGATGGTAACATAAAAATGACAAATTTCACATTATGAAACACATCTACACACATAATTTTGAACACCAACTTAAGTGTACTATGTCATTAGTCTCTTAATCTGTATATGTACTTACTCTGTTGTGTAATCAAATCCGGTAACTTAAACTCATGATGTGCAATGTACTCAGCTTCGTTATACATCCTTGAGCACAATCTTTCTATCATCTTTTTGTCCTCTGTTGTTGATAAGAGGACACATCCTCTTGAAAAACGTGCCGCCAGTAAAAACAATAACCTGGAAATATACGTTATTAGTTTTACGAACGTCGATTAAGGTATCTTTACAAAGATACCTTGTACTTTCTCTGATTTATAGAATATTCTGTTAAGCTATATCGTAGTACTTGTGATGTTCTTAATGGACAAAATATTCTAATTCGGAGAGCCTATTAAAAGAAATGATGACTCGTTTTAGAAAAACTATTGACAGGTTATCTGTGTCTTTAAGGTCTAATAAAGTCAGCTACATCTAAAGTTGAATATAACTTTCCTGTTTACCTACCATTGACAAATGAATAGGGTCAGAAAAGTACTACCCTTATTAGTACTCAAATAATTCATAAATCTTTTATAGTAATAGAACTTATCATTTTTGTTTTGTTCTTTTTTGTAGCGATTTAGTACTACACTGCGTACATACAAACACACATATAGGCTCACGTCCCTAAGGGGTATCTCTTTTTTCCAATTATAATTTGGTCAGTGTATGACTGTACACATGGTATCTGATAGATAATAGTCGAATCCCTTAGTTGACATTTACGATACCACCAGATTGGGGTAGCTCTATTCTACTCCACTGTAAACCTCAAGGCAATCCAGGCTGTGCATATTACTTAAATTGGGTTTGGGTTTAAAGAGCTTTATAAGTTATTGAAAGCGTTTTGCTATAACACATATAAACTGAGAACAAGCTCACATTTTATGTGAAATTTACAGGATTACAAGACCCATTAATGCGTCAGCTCGTAGCTAATTCACAAGATAAATTAATTTATGTTTTCCTTACCTGTGTGTCATTTCATAGCCATAATTGGTCCCTTTATGGATTAATTGAGAGCAACTGTAAGGGACTTGACAATGAACATAATTCATGTTAAAATTAACTGGATTCTGTGCTAACAAATTCAAACAAGCATCTGAAACATAAATACGCACTGGTTATATACTTAGTAGAGGTGTGTACAATAAGTTGAAGTAGCATATATTGTCATTCCTTGATAGACAATAGTACTATCTATTATAATCTCCGTAATCCCATAATACGTTCATAAGGCAGGTGTAATAAAAAAATGTTAAGTTAAAGGAAATAAGACCTAACGTCGAAAATCATCTCAGACGAGCATAGTAATGAAAAGATAATAAAAGGAATTCACCATACGTACTTGGAAAACTACTAAACCACAAACATACAAACGTACCTGACTCTTCTGGGCTTAGATAATGGCTCCTGTTGACATCGAAAACTTTTTTCAAATACTTAGGAAACTTGGAATACGTTCTCTCTAAATGTTTCTTGGTGAAAAATTTAGTTTTCTTCAGTAACCGAGTATTAAATGTTTGCAAATGATTTACCCAAGCCGTTTCATTTCTATATAAATCAACAACTGAAACATAGGAAAATGTTGAGAGTGTAATGGGAATGTCTTCATGAACAAAAAATATTCGCAATATCTCCTGCATAGCTGTCTCTCTCTATTCTATATTATTTAAATTAAAAAAAAAACAAGATTTATAAACGTGTTTTGTAACATAGATATCTTAAAATATTGGATTCAATTTCTGTATTGAAATATAAAAATAAAATATATTGATAATAACGAACGCACACGTGAGCTTCTCATTAACGCCATCGAAGGGTGCGAAAGCTTCTGTCCCAATTCTAATAAGCCAAGATAGACTCAATAAAAAAACACACTCACCACCAATGGGTGTTCCTAGTTCTGGATCAAGATGAGCAGCGTGTTTACGGAACATATCAAAGAAGTATGTTATAATATCATCATTTGTCTTCAGAAGTTTCTCTAAACGTACCCGATGTTGCTTGGGTATACGACTTTTTCTCAGCTTAACAGATGTCCTTAAATTTACTGCAACGAATATTTTTATTATACTAGAAATACTGTTCGAATATATGCATGCATGTGTAGATAAACCTATTTCAACAGTTTAAGGACTTCCTTAAATCATATTACAGTTGTTAAAATTGAAGTAACTTATTAATAAATTAAATTAAGTAACTTGCGTCAGATCGTGATATTATCAGGAGTAAAAACAATTTATGATTTTAAATTTCAACATTTCATAGCCGAAATACTAATATTTTTTTTAAGAACTTCACACGCAACAAGCAGAAAGTTGGATATGCACTCGTATGTCTTCAGATGTTATAGAAATATTATAAAAATAATCGAATCTTACATACCATTAATTAAAAACAACCCGAAGCATAAATTCAAATCCACGTAGAATCGATGTCCATTAATAAAGGAAATAGTTTTTTCCAGCACCGACAAATATTTATCGAAATCATTTTTCTTCGGTAAACCTTCAACGACTTCCATTTCTCTTCGAATATAAAGACTATTGTAATATGAATCTTGATGTAATGAAAAAACACTTATCATTAACGTTATTATTACTATACAAATACACAAAAGAGTGACTAAACATGGTCGAGGTAGAATATTTGATATTAATTTCATATTGTCTGGTTGGGCACAATTTTGCTCGACAGGTTGTTTCAACATCTGGAATCAGATGATAACTGATAATTAGTTCTTTGTTACTGCTGCTTTTATTGATAACAGGATTAAAGCAAAAATGACGTTGGCTTTGTTCAGAACATTATTTTTTTCTCTTTGTATTACATTATTATGTAAACATTTTCGAAATATTCAATTAATAATTGAAACTACAGAAACAATCATACGAAACAATAGCCGATTTCGGAAATTTTTAATCGTTGATTGCATCAGTTTTAGGCATTGTTTTTCGAATCATAGATGAACTAATCTAAATAGATTACACTTCTCTGTCATCGCAGACCACTTAAATCCTGTTTGTAAGTAAATAAAGTGTTTAAAGAATTACGTTGGCTATAGTGAAAAGCGAGTTATCCTTTACATACGCATAGTGGTTACCGCAGTATTCAGCACCTCACACACCTCAAAATTTAAGCAACGAATGCGACTAGACCATTTAATGAAACTTGATGGCCACAACATGATTCGTTCACATTTTTAATCCTACACTTTTTGTAATACATTGTTATTGATATCCGGCTTAAAGTGTCAACGAGGACATCCGTACTAAATATGTAAAATATACAAATCTTTAAAAAATACTGACCGATACTTGCTGTCCGTCTGTTAGTACCTTACTAACGTATGACGTTTAAAATATTTAACTTAAAAACGACGCAACAGCGGACCTACTGGAATATGAGCTAACTGACTGGTCCTGAATATTGAGCCTGCAGGGCCGGTGTTATGTAGCGCCGACGTAAAACTATTAGTGTTCTAAGTGTTATATCCATCAAGGGTACCGGACGTATTACGCATTAGAATCAAGAAGAAACACACGATATAGAGCCATGGAGAGTCGACGTGGCAGCCTCTCCTACCGGCTGGCACAGGTGTGCACACAATATTTGTTTGAAAATTTCTGGAAGAACATGAACTGGGAGCAACGAAGATCATTTATAACTTCTCATGTTAATAAAGTACCAAAGAAAATTACCAAAAATCCAGAATCATCCAAAAGAATTAATAGTCGAACCTACGTTTTGACGATTGATAATGTATGTCACCAAGTCTGTAACTCTCTTGGCATTAAAGATTGGTTTGTCAGATAATGGCTGACAAAAACAGACTGTGCCATGCCTCCCGATTTGCCTACTTCAACCAGTAATCGCAGAAATCCAAAGAAAATTGAAGACCAAAAATATGTTGTAAAGTTTTTAACAGGTCTTCCAAAGATGCCGTCGCATTACTGTAGTGCTAAAACATCAAGAGAATATTTAGAACCAATTTTCTTGAACATGACACAGCTCTATCGCACATATAAAGATAATTGTGAGTTAGAGGGAAGAGAATGCCTTGGCCGTAAATTATTTGACAAATTATTTTTGAAATTCAATCTTTTTTTTTTTTTTTTTTTTTTTATATTAGCCTACCATAGTGACTCCACTTTGCCTGATGGAAAGCAATAGGTGGAGTCAAAGAGTGGTGGTCACCATCCTCATTGCATGTCTAGTCAATGCAGCATGGTGACCCACACTATGGCGGCCTGGTGAGATGCTTTTTCACGCCCCGCTTAAAAGACCCGGGATCATAGTGGGAAGGAAACACGTGCGCTGGTAGAGAATTCCAGGCTTTTACCGATCGGCACAAGAAAGAAGAGCCAAACCGTTTAGTTCGGGTACGTATATTTTCGACGCACAAACGGTGACTCCTCAGGCAAGCACGTGTAGTCCTGTAGAGGAAGGGAGAAGGTGGGACCAATTGGAAGAGCTCATCAGAACACTCCCCGTGATGTAGGCGATAGAGGACTGCCATAGAGGCGACATCTCTTCGCAACTGCAGAGGCTCAAGAGACTGGGTGATCTCAGGACAGTCGATAATGCGGACTGCGCGCCGCTGCAACCGATCGAGAGCGTCAAGCAGACACTGCGCATAGCCGTCCCAGAGATGAGAGCAGTACTCCACGCAGGAGCGAACCTGGGTCTTGTACAAAAGACACAGTTGCTCGGGCGAGAAGAACCGTCTCACCTTGTTCAAAACGCCGAGCTTACGCGAGGCCGCCTTAGTGACACTCTCGATGTAATCGCGCGGATTGAGATCCCGGCAAATATCCATACCCAGAATACTAAGCTCTGAGCCTCTTCCACCCAAAGAAAGATCAGTGTGACGTTTGTTGCAGTCATAAAACTGGAAACATTACGGATAAAGAATACGCTCATCATGTTTTGAAGAAAGATCGAGCCAGGAAAGAGAAAGATACTGACAAAGGTATTGCACAGTCCGGAGCTTGTCACGTATTCACACAGGATGTTGAATCGGTAAAATTGGCCCCGTATCTTCAAGCCAGTGCTATTTATTATAAAACTAAATTATGCGTCCATAATTTTACATTATACAATTTAGCAACTAAGGAAGTAATGTGTTATTGGTTCGATGAGTCTAATAGCACGCTTGAAGCCTCTGTTTTTGCTTCATGCTTAGTAGACCACCTAGAGAAGATTTTGAGTCAGAAATTATTGCCTGTGATTTTATATTCCGATGGCTGTTGTGCTCAAAATCGCAATGTTATCTTAAGCAATGCTCTATTACGTTTAGCGTTTGAAAAAAATATTGTGATTACTCAAAAGTACCTGGAAAAAGGTCATACCCAAATGGAATGTGATTCCGTACACAGTGCAATAGAGTGTAAATTAAAAGGTAAAGAAATTTACCTTCCACAACAATACGTGGCTATAACTAAAACAGCTAGAAGTGATCCTATGCCTTATGAAGCTCGTTATATGGACTATACCTTTTTTACCGATTTTTCGAAAGAATTAATTTATAAATCTATACGGCCTGGTAAAAAGACAGGTGACCCAGTCGTCACAGATGTACGTATGCTAGAATACAGACCTAATGGCACAATTTGGTATAAAATTGGTTTTGATGACGAGCTTCAGCCGTTACCATATCGTCCCACGCCAATTAACAGAATTAAACAAATGAATCACCTGCCAAAATTGTATGCAGGTAGAATACCAATTACAAAGCGGAAGTATGAAGATTTGCAAGACCTAAAATGTGTATTACCATCTAGTTGCCAGTCTTTTTATGATGAACTTCCACACAGTAATCGCTAAAGACTGCAACTAACTATTAGACTAGAGATTTCGAGTATTATTTTTTATTTTTATAATTTTATCACTACCATATCTTGTTTCATTGGAGTTTATTAAAGACTATGTTTAAAATATTAATTATAAAAAAAATATAATTGCACTTACGCTCAATAGGTTCGTGTGTCACCAAATAACTTTAAGCAATTGATCTCAACAATGTGATTCTTAAGACTTAAGTTATAGATACTTATGTTATAACGATTGTTAATTATTCTTGAAATATTTCTTAATAAAAACTTTTCTTTTTAAATCATCTATTATTGCCTAACATTTGCGCAAACAACACCGCCTAAATCTAATAAAATATCAGTCAATACAGCTCAAGTCATAAAATAAAGTAAATCATCAAAATAAGTATAAATAATTATTTCTTAGCCGCTAACTAGAGTATTATTAAGGAACAACAGAAAAATTCCACCGATTTTTTCAAATAGACAGTTTTTTTCGTCTCCTGTAAAGTTGGTAAAAATGACTTATGCGGTGTTGTAAGCTAAGGGACGATATGTACCTTAATTTTCCCCAAAGACGTATGTCGAACATTGCTAAAACCAACGATAAGTGTCTATTGTAAAATTAAGGTCATTCCTAAAACACAATTTTCCAATAAAAAACCTATTTAGCTCTAGCGCTACTAAAAATAAAAAAGAAACCATTTCATAAATGCTCTGTCGATATTTAATTAGGCTTTATCCGAATTTTTTTTGACAGATAAGTTAGGGTCGTTTATGAAACGCAATTTGAAGCATAAGAACATATTTTATATCACTGTGAAACAATAGACATTATGACTATGAAATCAGACACGCCTGCATTTATAATATAATTAAAAATATATTCTATTCTATGACGTATTATACCCTCTTCCAAATTACTGCTGACAAAAATAAAACTTTCAAAATATTTTAATTTATTAACATCACCATCTCGTTTAATCATTACAATTAACTAGAGTGATAAGTTTCTATAATATATCTTAGAACTGCAGCTACTACAGCCATTCCAGAACCGGTAATGTGTGTGAAGCACGTTCCAGCCCAAATTGAAGGCTTTGTTTTCATGAACCGCCAATCTTCCACCTCTTCTCCAAATCCTTTTTTAAGAGTGTTATCTGAATCCGGTCTTTCGATGTGAAAACATCCAACTGCAGTTTGGAAATCGATAAGCTCATCTACCCAAGATTCTCTCAAAAACTGAGCGTGACCCAATAGACTGCATAGAGCAACTGAAATTATCAAATAATACAATAGTTTTAATACCTTTCTATATAAATCAAATTATTTTTCACGATGTTGTACTGAATAATTGACTTTTAAGATAGTAGATAAGTGACTTTGATGAATAATAATTCTTTAATTTTCGCCTTGAACATTTTTTCAAATTACAACCTCAAGAACCAACAAAAAATGTTTAACGATATCGATCAAAAAAGAGTTAGTAAAATCGGTTACCAAATGACGAAGATATCGCTAAACATTTACTCTTTATCCCTTCACTTTTTCATCCTTAAAAGTGGATATTTTTCTTCAAATATAAATAGGACAAAACGGGAAACATACTCATCCAAAGAAAACAAAAGGATTTTTAAAATCGGTTAGTAAATGACCGAGTTATGCAATAACAAACTTAAAAAAATACAACCGAATTGAGAACCACCTCCTTTTTTGAAGTCGGTTTAAAAGCTAAAATGGTTGACATGTGCAATGCAACATGTCAAAGTATGCTCTGCTTCTATACAAAAATTTCTCTCTTTACAATCTAAATGATTGTGGCCATTTGCGTTTGATATACTCTCGATTTGTGTTATTAAGTATGTAGTATGTATGTATGTCTGTGTTATAAAAAATATCATATATAACTAGATATTCTATATATTTATTTATTTCTCAAGTACAATTCTAATGATAGATATCATTCTACTGGAAGGGACAAAAAGACATAAAGGACAGAAAGAAATATTTTTTTGTGGCTTAAGTAACCATACTTACTATGCTCCATAATTAAGCTAGCTTCACGAAAGTCATGGTAAGCAATATATTCAGCCTCGTTATAAATTGTAGCGCAAAGTTCGTTCATTAAATCTTTGTTATTCTTATTGAGAGAAATAGAGCAATCCCGGGCAAATTCAGCTGCTATTACCAATAACAATCTGAAAAGAAATACTTAACATTACTCGTCGCATTGCTATAAGATTGACTACAGGGGTTTAACGGTATCTTGTCACACCTACGGGGAAGTGTGTACATAATTCTCTTATAGCTGGACAGTAGAAACACTTATAAAGTATACATTTCTAAATTACTTACAAGACTCATACTTGCCGACAAAAATTAGTTGGATTTACATACAGGCATTATACTACGACCTGCGCGAAGTATTGCTAACACTTCCGACTCATCATATGAGCAATATTACTTCATTTCTTATCTTATAAATGTATATGCCTATTAATCCCTAAGGACGATGGGATAGTTGATGCCTCTTGGGGTAGCCTATGAAGTTAGATTTTAATAAAACAAATATTTTGTACGGATAGATACTTACTAGGAGAATAACAAAATAGTAAAAAAGTAAATTTGTAAAATAAGGAAAACTATGTATGTCCTTTCATCCCCAACGCTTTTTTTGGGTAAAATCTGAGGTTCACTCAAAGATGCTTGACCAAAAAGGTTACTCCTAATCTTGAAACTAACTTCACGATCATCAGTTTGGCAATATGTACTTTTCTCTCTTTCTAATAATCCACTGGTCACCCGTGACTGTATTCTACAAGTAAAGTTCTCATGTTTATATGCCATGCTTGTTGCTGGTCAATAATCTTGAACAAATTTTATCCTTTCTCCCATTGTTCCCTGAATCTGGCAGAATGTGAATATTTCGAAAAAAAAATTGACATGAAAATTTTATGAAATGATCATTTTACTAAATATTATTAGAGCAAATGCAAGTTATATGCAATATAACATTAGATTACATGAAATAGGGTTTTTTGTTATTATGGCATATAGTTCTACTCTTTAATTATTATAGATATGAAATTGATAAATTAATGATATATGATAAATGAAAAAAAATCCTCTGTTATGCAAAATAATAGTATGGCATAAAATATTTAAAAGAGTAGACCCTTTCTCCAAAATACTATACTTTTTGAGGCGCACATATTTTGTTTTAAATCGTCAATGTCATTTTTTTCTATATCGATACACTCGCGACTAATGAAAAATAGGTTTCATGTGTTTGGTGTAGCCATAAATACAGAATTAATTACCTGCTACGAGTTTCCTTTCTCTCTAAGGTTATTTTAGAATAATGCGAAGAATCTGAGATCTATTCATTCTTTGCATAGCTTATTTATAAAAAGAAACCCTCGACCGGCTTACACGAAACACACGCATAACTTATTTAAAAAAACAGAACTGTAAGTCCCTGGCGAATTCTGGTTATTTATAAACTTATACTAATACGAGTAATTACTACTTTAAAATTTTCTACAATGAATACAAAACTACTAAAATAATACATCTTGAAGTTAGTAGCCGAGCTCGACTTTTAGTAAAAGATTTTTTTACGATTACAATTGTTGTGTGTGTGTTTGTTATGTGTACATGGTTCTTGAGGTTGGAGTTTTTTTCTGAGTTGTTCTTACCTGTTTTTCATGCCGTAGCCATAACTAGCACCATGTCTTATAAAATTGCCACAGGAGAAGGGTATATGACACACAGCTTTTTCAGTCTGATTATTAATAGGATTCTGCGCGAGTAGGTTAAAACAATCCTCTAAAAACAATAGAGATCATATATTATTTTTAAAGTATTCATAATTTATATTGTTAGTCAAAGATGCAATAAGTTCAAATGTCATATTTACAATAATGTTTTATCATAATTAGAACCAGCATAATTTTCCCCTAACAAAAACCTAACCATCTCCCTATAATATGTATACGCGCACACACACGTATCTTTATAACAGTATTATACAATAAAACTTGTTACCGTTTACTCATTCACCCACACTCATGTATGCTTCTGACATGTTGTAAATCTAGACAAGGTTATGTAATGAGGGGCCTGGAAATCAACAGTACAGGTCTTGGCTTAGTTTAGACTCTAGATCTCCCAAAAATTACGATATTCTTGTGAATTTGAATAATGAAATAATAATAATAGTAGAAATATGATCTCTATAATACACCTAATAATAATAATTTCTACTAAAAACTACTTATAAACATACTTATATACTTATTCAATTTACAACAAATATAAATTTTTGTCCCAGTCACTCTCTTACACTGCATGAGACTAATGTTAAGTTACTAAGCTTATAGTTATCTCGTTTTCTTTGTTTGCCACTGGACACACAAGCATATCTATAGTAGTAGAGAGTAAATTATCAAATTTTGAAATTAGATGAAATATGTACTATAAGCTTTTCAGTGGCTCTCTGACTAATAGACCTTTCATTTATTGCATATATGAAAAACACTTAAAGTTTAACTTGCTCTATGTCATTGAACTTATGAAATATCGTACAAAAATATATAAATTAATGAGAAATCTACAAGGAGGTATTAAATTAATATAACAATAACCTAGTTAGTAAAAAAGACGATTTAAAACAATCACTCTTGTAAGGAAAATTACCTTCATCCCTTGGATTTGGATCCTGTCTCCTGCCAGATATATTTTCTACGTATTTAGGCCATTTTAAATACCTTTCTTCTAAATCCTTCCTAAAGTAATATTTAGTCATATTTAACAAGTCTGTGTTGAACTTTTGCAATTTAGATAACCATATCGTCTCGTTCATGTATAGACTTAGTACTGCAACGAAAACAAATATTAAACATTTTGTTTTGTGTTATTGTCATTATTATTTATATCTCTAGATCGTATACCTTTAAGTGACTTTTGAGTGAACAGTGCGATTAAGGAAGATATTTATAAAAGTTCATAATTATTTACATAGTATAGCTTTGCTATGGCTTTATTTGATATACGTATTTATTAAAACATACGGTGTTACTCACAGGTGTATTTTTTGGATGTCCGTCTAGCTTCGGACCAGCCGGAAGACCTTTGCCAAAGAGTGAAGCGCCCTGTGGTGTGTGACACTTGACTCACTTGTGGTAGGACGCTTCAGAATAAACCGGACATTTTAACAAATATATGTACATATGTATATGCCACTCATGAAAGATTTTTATTTTAATCTTATTCGTGTTCACTCGAGTCAACGTTTTCCTCAACCTAAATGGTACCTAAATAGTAGAATAACACAAGATGGGGTTTTACTCTCAGACAGCCTCCTCACATCTGTTAATCCTTTACTCGCATTTGCCAACTGTGATTTGGTCTGACCTATGTACGTAATAGGGGTAAGCCGTTTGCTATCATCTGGGTACTTTTAAGAATATGGGAAATTCAAAATATATTGATATGGGAAAGGGGAATATTGATTGTTGTGATGGATTTAAGGTGTAAACGATTACCTCAAAAGTGAAAAAGTATGAACAAGTGAAATGTCCATATTTTTCGTATACCTATGGAGAAGGTCGCCGAAGCCTAAATAGAAGAACGAGATCAATGAACTTCGTTCATACAATAAAATATTTAAATAAAAGTATGACTTAAGACCAATTTTTTTTATTATTGTTCTAAAAAAACTATATAAACTTTAGTATATTACTGTTAGCAGTTAAAGTACCCTCGCCGGAGTCAATGCTGGGTGCAAAAACCGCCTTTTTATTTGCTATTTTCACATTATTATTCCCTTTAAAAAAGAGTTATTATTATCCACTATGATGCATCACAAAAACAAAAAGATATCATCGCCTCTGATAGTGGATAATGTAACTATTTCACGATATGATCACTAACGTTAGACCATATAATGAAGTGGTCATGCGTTTAGCTGTTCATTTCGTAAAACGCTAATTATTCAATGATCTGGTCTGACCAAATCATGATGTGATCGACCATTTCATGAAATGGTGGCCACATCATGAGATGTTGAATTCTATGTTCTAGCCACGACATTTGCACGGTTAACAGTCGAAGAGTTCCCTGGTCCAAAATCCTTGGAGCAGGATCAGGTCATACATATCATAAAGATGCCTTGTCATCGATATTCAAGGTGTATGCAAAATAAAAAAAAAGATATCTGAAAGCGGACAACTTAATGTGCAAGATTTGAATCGAAAACATACATATACATACATAGGTTGTAAGTGAAATAAAAGCTTGTAACAAGGTAACTAACTCTTACCATCCAGAAAAAATAGTTTTATGACAACTGGACTGACTACTTACTTGGTAGAAGCACTTTTCGATGTTCCTTTCTATGGTTCAGAACTGTTTTGTAAAAATATTCTATAATATCTTCAGTGCTTATCAATAAATGTCCTAGACGGGTTTGTAAAGGCTCCGATATTCGATACTTCATCATGGCTCGTATGTTAACTATAAGACGAAATTAATAATCATTGATTAATGAATATCCATAACAAAAAAACATCTTCAACGTCTTCACTTATAGCCATAGAAGGATGTACTTTATACATCTGTTAACATCTACACAGAATACAGACATGTTATGTCATTTAATGGTGAAAACAGTTCTTAGACATACGATTGCAAGAATCAGGTGTCCTTTACTGATAGTTATTGAAGAGTACTATCGTTTATCTCCAAAGATCTTTATCTGACCCTAATACATTATATAATAAAAGCATTCCCTAAAAATATGCATTTAAACTTTTGAGAAAATCTCGGACATAAATACATACATACATACACACACACATCATACTGGTCGAATACAGAACCTTCCTTTTAAAGTCGGTTAAAATAGTCCATGGTTCAAGGTTCACCTTGAGTCTGTGAAATAAGTATAAAATAAATAGTAGAAAACGTAATAAGCCAATTTCTTACTTCATCCGTTCGCTCGTTACCAATCTTTGCATTGGTAATACAATATTCTCTAATTTAAGAAAAAAAATATTTTGATATCAATATCTTCGTGTACATTTCTAATCAGATGTTGTCGATTTACGTATACTTTTCATTGGTTTGGTGTTTTAATTGTTAAAAGCACAAATCTGGTCAAATCTGAAAGAGCGGCCATCTCCGGTCTTATGCTTGCTTCTCAAGAGAGGTGTTGTGTGATGTGTACAGGTTAAAGTATGTTACTACCTCAACAGAAAAAAGTACTCCGTTTTAACCTCGGCAAGGTAAATTTATATGTTGATGAGAAAATTATTTGATGCCCTATCAAATCATTTTCTCATCAACATATTCAAATAAGAAATTCATTATATAATTAACTGGGACTACTTACTACGTTTAGCCTTTGCCTTTATTTTAGGTTTAAACGAAACATAAAGTAAACCCTCCACGTCAGTCTTGTCGTATAGTAATTATCATTATATGCTGAACAATTTCAAAGTAGCCAAAGAAGTAACAAGTCAGTTGTTAGTTATAATAGTCATTGATATACAGATGAACATATGTATAAACTCAGTACCGGTTGACTCTTGATGTTATGATGTGAATAATAGAAATATGTTAAGTTTAATACTTACCGTTTACCAAAAAAATTCCAAAACTTAAATGCATATCGACGTAATACTTATGTAGGTTAACAAAGAACATCGATTTTTCTAGCACTCTCATATATTTTTCGAAATCTGAATCTGATGGCAATTCGTGAATGATCGCCACTTGTTTGTAAGTATATTTAGGGTCACGTACTGCTAAAACACTTGTTACAAATATTATTACTATTAAAATAGGGCGTGTAAAATGACACAAACGTGGCGCTATTAAAGTGTACGTCATATTAAGTCTCAGCGAGTTGTCTTAATTTTGAAATTCCGATCATAAATGGTTCTTTTCCCACACCACCATTGCTTTTATTTCCGCTAAAATAAAATATATGCTATATTTATGAAACAATTTCAATTGTTTCCAGTTATGTTTTATGTTTCTGTATTCATTTTCCAAGGAATGTTATATCTTGACCATTGAAGTATATTCAGACAGTTAAAATAATCATTGTAAGATAATAACTAAAGTATATTTTTTGATGGAATATTATTTTCTTTTATGCAATAGATTTCTGATAGGATTAGGAGTAGTACTTAACTACAGAAAAATCTGAACTCTGAAACTGAAACTGAAAAACTTTCTCTGTCAACAACTCCGTATATAACAACTGTTATGTATATTAGTGTTTGTGACTTTGTTTTTAAAAGAAAATGAAAGAAAAATACAGAAGGTATTTAAATGTTATTATACATAAATATAAAGGCAATGGGATCTAGTATCTAAGGAATAACAGCAGAAATCACAAAATATAACAAATATTTGTTATCAAATTAATTATTTATCTCAGGTACTACCTAAACCATTACTCTATCGAGTGTTGTGATAAACCAAAGATAAATAATATAAAAATAAAGACAATAAGAACCTTTTTCACAATGGCTGAGGCAAACGATGAGACATTACAGAGAAAATTAAACTGTTTTCTAAACCAGATTATATCATGTTTAAAGACGTCGATGTCATTGTTTTAAGAAACCACCTATTTTTGTTTCCTATAACAACTTCCTTTCACAATTTGAGCACGTTGGGCTGGCATACTAAATTACAAATATGGAACTTAACAGGCCGTTTTTGGCTTGTTGGTGTACTGGTTAGTGATCCTGGCTGTTGCGCCAGAGTGTTTGCGCTGTTAGAGAGTGTAGGCATGAGGCACACGAGAGAAAAAAATTAAAATAGGTGTCCCTAGTTAGAGTGTTATTTACGACCTTTGTTCGAATGGTAGTAGTCCCCCGCGATCCAGGACTCATTCCTATGGCACATGTTTTCTTCTAAAATTGCATGGCAGCTAGCTTTCATGCCTCCGCCGCCGCCCAGATTTAATTATTTTCGATATATGTAGGTATAAGGGACCTCGATCAAAAACATAGGCTATTTTAGGTAAAATTAAACTTGCCGCCCTTAGTGTGGCGGCGGGTGGTCGGGACAGGTTTTCCCCTCCACCCGCTTGAGTGGCCAGCCGCGAGGAGGTGACGTCCGCGTGTGTATGGACGCCGCCTTATTGCTAGGTCACCCGTAGGTGGAGCCCGCATAGTGCGCTAGAAGGGGTCCGGATGTCTTAATAAAGCTGTTCCCTGATCTCTCCGATTTTAAGCGTTATCGTTCCAACGAAAAACTCCGGTGGAATGTCGGCTCGAGAGGGTTTCCACACGAATAAAAAAAGTAAAATTAAACTAGGGACGACATTTTTATACGCTAGACTACCCGAATGAAGTCGATTGCTGCACGATACAAGTTATAAAAATCTATTTTTTTTTTGTTTTTATTACATAGAGAAGACGAACAGTAGTAGTAAGTGACAACAACAGTAGATAAGGGGATCGGGGATCCGTGACTCCCGTGACATTTCGCTCAAGTTAATTTGTATATTACAATCTGCTTTTGTTATAGATAGTATGATAATTGAATAATCAAGAAGCCAAGTCATTGTTAATTGAGAGAGAAAAATTATGAATTATGTTATTAAAATAACCACTTCGTGATTAACAACAAATATGAACGAAACATGAATTCAAATAAATATATGTATATATGTTTTTTATTTTAGACAGAAAACATAAATTTGTGTAACGCAATAGAACAGAACTATTCCCAATTATACTCATCATCATTCAGCTTAATGCAGTATATCCCAACACGCATAAATAATAAAAAATAACTATTAAGATATTCTAATATTCATAAAAACCTTTCGGATCGAGGGTTCGGAATTCTCAGCATCAGCCATTTCAAGTTACTTGGCATACGACCCTGACCGACCGATGCGACTAAGCTATAGCTTACACTACCCATCTATCCTTATAAGCAATATAGCCTTTATCCACCTTTCTATCCACCTTATTTCTTTCAATATGCTACTAAGCTTCCCTCTCTCCATCTGATGTCGAAAGTATCCATGCGTGTAAGTTTTGGTGTGTGTATATGTATGGATGTCTGTATTGTAAGTGCTTAGCGTATGATATTGATATTCAACAAAAGTATTATGTGGAGGACCGGTAATGACGTTTGTGCTTTTATTATGATCTACTGAAGTGATACTATTGTGTTCCTTTGGGAGCAAATTAAGCACATAGAGAACTGGGTTGTGTAAAATCTCAGTAGGTTTGTTTTGAGCCTCAAGCTGTTACATAGTAACCCACTATGGATTAGCACATAAAATAATAGACCATTTTCAAAGTGTCTAGGTTTGCCGATGGGCTCAAAGACTTAAAGATAAGACGTAAGTTTCTAGAACTTAGCACTTCAAGTTGATCGTCCCATCTTAGTCCATCATATATGTATATATATATATATGTATACACCCAAGTATTAAAGTTGCTCGGTTCTTGTAATTGTGGGACATTGACAAAAATTAAATCGATTTGAACAAGTCTGTTGTTAGAATGAAGATATGTGGCGGTCTGCTGATATGTTTTACTGCGAAGGGCCCAAATTGTGTTTTTTGTATATTAAGTTTTAATAGGTTCGAGTTTAGCCACTATATTATGCCAGATAGCACCAATTCCGCAGATGTTTAAACACTATTCCATAATGAACATGACAGTCTGCATATCTGGTCTGCACAGACCATTGACATTATTTTAGAAAAGTATACGCCCAAATATGCTGCTCTAGGGTATTCCATACATTACTACCTAAGTTTCGTCGCTTATATGAGTATCTATTTTAACTTGTCGGAAACGATTGCGAAGATAGTCCTTAAATATTCCTATTAGGAGTCCGCGACACCAAGGAGTTCGAGCTTACGTATAGGTTTGGGAATAGAGACTATGTCGAAAGCTTTTAAGAGGTCCAAAAGAATACACAGGCACTTTACTTTACTATCCAAATTCTTCACTACTACTGGCATCAAATCAAGTACTCAGTCCTCTGTCGATAGGCCTGATCGAAACCCATATCGATTAGCGGCAATGATATTATATTTGTCTTAGAGATCGCGGGATGGAATGATAGGGGTTAATTACACAGTCCCTATTCCTTTATTTATATATGGGATGAACTATCGCCCTCTTCAATGAGAACACACCTGTCCGCAAACATTGATTAAAAATGGTAATGGGTGATATGAGAATTTGCCGATACTCTGTTAGCAATGAGGACCATATTAAATCCCACCCAAATGCGCATTCATTTTTTAGTTACAGTGTGAAATACTTTATTTCAGTTTCATCCTTTTTCTTGTCTGCCTGAAGTCACAAACCCCCTTATGTGTCACAGGAGATTATGTAGATTCCTGTGCAAGGATTAGGATATTAGCCGCCTGATTTATTAATGTATGGCTTCCGATCCTCACGCAGCACCAGCAGTTCAACTAGTTTAGGCGTAGTAATTTTCGTTATTGCTATTTCCTTGATTGCGTTCTAGAGCGCTTTTGGATTATATCTGGTTTTCTCCAACTTGAGTTTTGCATAGGAGGATTTGAGTTTCCGTAGTAAAGAGTTGTAGAACTTAGGGTATCGAATGAAGTGATTTTGAGTAATCTTTTTTACATTTAGTGTGCAGTTGGCCTTTTTTGATTTTTTATTTTAGAACCCTATTCATTTTTAAATTATCAGTTTAATAATGACCAGTGTGTCTCTTATAAGCTGCAAGTCCGAAGAATTCTTTTAAAATACGCGACATAGTTCTAGGTGCTATAGTCATTTCCCGAGATACAATTTTTTGCTTTCACTGCTTTGATTGAGCTGTTGTACTAATATTACCTGGGAGGGCCTCATCTTTTTGTCTTTGTATCTGAAGACGATCTGAAGTTTTATTGTACCTGTCAGTTGCCTGGTACATAAACATTCGACTAATACCAAACGGATGGAGAGTTTAACAATTTGTGTAATGCTATCCCCGCAATCCGGTTCCCTTTATCACCTCACTTCGTTTTAATGTCACAAAAATATTTAACACAGACTAGCGCGAAAGTAAGAAAACACAATGAATATTCATATAAGACTGACAGATTCTAAATTCAAGTGTAATATTATGTTTTCTTTACACTGGCAATCAACATTTATGGCCAAACTAAGTATACAATGCCCAATATATATAAAAACGCCTGACGCCAGTGAGCATCGTCCGTAACTAGCAGTGCTTTTGAACATTTCCATTGCAATAGTAGCAAGTAGTATTCCAGTAGTAGCGTTTTAAATGTGAAGATTATTGCGACTACCCAACTGCACTAAACATTAGAAACAATAAATATATAAAATTAAAAAAAAAAGTTACAAAATCAGAATAACGTAATTGGAAAGCATGTTTTGTTTTTGAATTTAACAATATTAGTGAAAGTTACAGTACCATATAAATACGTGATTTATTAATATATATAAATATAATTTTGAACGTATCTACAAACTAATATAAATCTTACACAAGTTTTCTCTTTAAATATTGCATAATTTATTATTTTATTGTTGTTTTTAAAATATTGTGTATATACATATATGTATAACGCTCGTTTTCAGGGTTCCTTACCCAAAGGGTAAAACGGGACCCTATTATTAAGACTCCGCTGTCCATCTGTCCTTCTGTCTGTCTGTCCGTCTGTTAACAGACTTTATCTCAAGAACCGTGATAGTTAGATCGCTGAATTTTTTACTGATAATGCATTTCTGTTGCCGCTAAAACAATAAATACTAAAAAACAGAATAAAATAAGTATTTTAGGGGGCTCCCATAAAACAAACGTGACTTTTTTCTTCGTTTTCGCTCCATATTGATAACGGCTTGAAATATTACCAGAATAATTAGTTGTATATCCACATTAAATATAAATAATAAAATTAAAACAAAAAAAAATCGGTTACATTTGAAAACACCTCGACGCACAAACACCCAAAACAAAAACCATTTCTAATAGTTACTTTTTCGTAATCTATTATTATTACATACATATAGGTATATAACACACTACACCTCCATACCTGCGTATTCTTGGTAAAAGAGAAAGTGAGAGTTGAAATTATCAAGGGGTCAAAGATCTCTCTGCAGATCGCAGGCAATAGAGATGAGCGGCGATTGCCCCACTGATAACTTTGTTTTGTATAGAGCGAAGAAGAAGACGAATTAGGTTAGTCTTTGAGTAAAAACATATTTAATACTTCAAACAAAGTCCATCAAAAATTAATATCAATCGCTTTTAATTTTAAATATATAATAGAAGATAACTGTCAAACGGCCATATTGCGATTGATGTGAAGTGGGGCAATCGCAACGCTTCTCTATTTTCTCTTTCTCTACCAGAGGTTGTGTTAAATATGTTTTTACATAATTACTAAAATACTAAACCTGATACAAAATAGGTTGAAAAACATTCTCAATTGTTTTTTCATTTATAAAACCAATTTTAACAAATAGAAAACTAATATTTGACAAAAAGATGACTTTAAAAGATAAAAACTTACTTACGGTGAATCGTTTCAAGTTGCTAATAAAAATAAAAGAAAACAATTTTTGCTAAAAATTTAATACAGATACTAAATAATAATAATAATTAATACAAAATAAAAGCGGATTTCGTTTATTTCGTCATGAATATACAACCATTCAAAAGTAATTTTCTATAATGAATCTAATAGCTGAAGCAATCATAGATCCAGCTACAGCTGTGGTATGAGTGTGACATGATCCCCCAAACATCATGTTATCGTGAACTACATACTGCCACGTAGTATTATCGTCAACATTAATGGCACTATTGTTCCCATCCGATCGCATCAGGTTGAAACACCCAGCTGCCGTTTGATAATCCAGGAGTTCTTCTATCCATGATCGGCGCAAGAACTGAGCATGACCGTCGAGAGCACATAAACTTACTGAAAAATATTATACATATTGAAATTATATTATGTCTGATATCGTTTAAAAAGGTACGATTCTAATAAAGTATTCAAATATACAATCTGGCTGGAAAGAATCATCACTCTATCTTTAAATGACAAAAATCAAATTACCATATAACCCGTACCGTATACCGTAAAACACAGGTGGTAAAAAAACGGTAAATCTATTATCCTCTTGTTTTATTTTTTGTAGTAGTGAACGCACATATTGCTGTCTGAGAGGCATTTATTTTCGAGCTTAGAATTACCTGACAGATATCTCTAGGAACAATTTGCTGAACCGCAAAGATCTTTTATATAAAGACTAGTCCGCAAAGATCTTTTATATAAAGAAACTTGTTTCATTAGGACTTCCTTATACTATAGAAATTTTAAGCTGATCTTTATAACTGACGCTTACTTTGTTCCATGATTAAGTCTGGAATTCCAAAATCATGATTCGCGATAAACTCGGCTTCATTGTACATCCTAGCGCACAACTTCTCCAGTAATCGTTTGTCTTCTTTCACCGACGTTAAAATGCATCGCCGTGAAAACCGAGCCGCCAGTAAAAATAAAACTC
This sequence comes from Tyria jacobaeae, assembly GCA_947561695.1. Classification (NCBI taxonomy): domain Eukaryota; kingdom Metazoa; phylum Arthropoda; class Insecta; order Lepidoptera; family Erebidae; genus Tyria; species Tyria jacobaeae. Next base: position 6,075,795 of record OX387208.1, on the reverse strand, counting down.
TGTAAATTACTAATTTATTACAAAGTTGTAAAACTTAGGAAAGTTAAAGCAGTGTGTACTTTGTTGTACTTTTAGAGTATATATATACTTGTAGTAGAGTATTGTATTTATATACTTTTTGAGTTTTTTTTTATAATTAGACTACAGATCACACTGCGGACAATATACCTCACTAATAAAAGTACTTGCAATAAAGTACTAAATAAAAATACTTATGCTTCATTTGTAAAGAATAAATACCTATACCTATACCTGAAGAACTCAGTAAGTACCCATGTAAACAAATCTGGATAGCCTATTTTAACCTAGTAAGTCAGGTGGATAGTGGAACTCTTCAATAGGTGCTGCTAAACCCTTGGAGCTATTGATTGGTTATTTTGTTAGTCTCGAGTTTAGACTCCTTAAGATCGTTTTAAAGAGTCGAATATAACTCATTTGGTGACTAAGCATATTTATTTACTATAACAATTGTTTCATACCTGTGTGTAATACCGTACCCATAATGAGCGCCGTTGAGCACAAAATTAGCGCAGGAAAAGCGAACTTGGCAGTGGATATTTCCAACGTTGTCGTTTACAGGATTTTGTGCCAGCAAATTAAGACAATTATCTAAAATATATAACAGTTTTGTTCGTACAAATTGTAATTATAAGATTTTTTTTTAATAATAGTAACCATACAATATTTGGAAAAGCACAGACACATTTCATTATACAATAGATGTGTTAATGATTGTCGTATGTCAATGATTTATTAGACATTATGAGACGAGTATATTAGGCATAGATTAATTAAGTTATTAAGTTGTCTCGCTAAAGATGTTATTTGTAAACAAACAATCTTGAAGTCTCCAGTAAACTGAAATTGAGAACGGTTGGTAATTTGTTTGTTTATCCAACAGATTTATACGTTCTGGTAGACTTAAAAATCAACTTATACTCACAGTTCTAAATGAGAATTATGGTGGTAGAATTTCTCAGTTGTAATATTAAGATGTGCTTGACTAACATACAAGCGCAAGATAATAATAATTTAAAAAATGTTTTGCAGTTTCTCAAGTATAGGTTCCGTGTATATATCTTGTGCACGAGTCATTACTTGAGAATCAATGTTCGAGTCAGATTTTAAAACTCGTGGTATGGGTAAATTGACATGCCAATGTCTAACACTACATATTGAACAGCCGAAAGCATAGTACATGAAATTAAAAATAAACTTTGTTACCTAGATCCTCTTGAGTCGGGGTTTGTGTATCTTCTACACCGTACACATTTTTCAGATACAAATTCCATTTAAAGAACAATGCTTCAAGTTTCTTTCTAGAGTAATAGTGTGTTTTCTTTAGCAAATCCATACTAAAGTATGGTAGATTATTTGGCCATGTCGTCTCATTGGTATATAAATTAAACACTGAAACAATATGCTTTTTACATACATGTATACAGTATAAATATTCACGCCTGTTATACTGACAGGAAGGCAGTGGCGTATTAAACGCCTACATATTGCTAATTATAATTTAGTCCCTCTCACATTATGTATGTAATATAAGGCAACCACTTTCAGACACTTTGGGAATTAAAGATGGGAATAATGAGAGTATATTGAAGGATGGTTAAGAAGGAAAGGGAATTGCTTATATGGATGGATTGATAGTATAAGCTCGAGCACGTTAGCGTCGTACACCTATAACTCGAACTGGCTATTGCCTGAAGTCTGAATCCACTTACAAAAAATCGCAGTTATTAACAGATGAACTGAAAGATTTTTTTGTTTATAGAGATAAATAAGAATATGAACCTCATTTTATTACATAATATAAGTATTTTATGCTTACGGCCTGTGTGCGCTTTTTCTGCATCTTGATGCTTCTCCAAGTGTTTTATAGCCTTCCTCGAAAAGTAATCAATGATTTCATCGTTTAACTTAATCAGACGTTCCAATCGAACTTGTTTTCGGAGGGGTAAACTGCGCCCTTTTAACTGCACAGTTCTTCTTAAATTAACTAAAGTGAAAGGTCAAACTTTATACAGTACATTTTAATGAAAAGGAAAATAACAGAGCAGCTTTGTCATTAATGGTACAACGACCGAAATCCTGGGTCCTCTTTCTCATAATTGTGCATATATTGTTATTGACATGAAAAATATTTTATTATTTCTTGGCAATCCTAAATAAATAAATTGTATATTTAGGAAACGATTAAGTGTTTAGGATGTCAGCTTATACCATAAGCGACTCTATCTCACGCACTCGGGACGATGTAAATCGCGATCGAGATCTAAGATCAGAACCTAAAACATATCTGTTAAATATGTAATTGGTCTATAAAAAGATTTCTTACCATTGATTAAATATATTCCAAAGCATACATTTAAATCCGCCAGATTCTTGTGAAAACTCACAAAATTTATTGTCTTTTCCAGTACCGCCAGGTATTGCTCCAGATTCATTTTCATTGGCAAGTCGTCAATTATCTCCATTTCTTTATAATTATAAGTCGCTTCCAGTGACATAGTAATAGATATCAATAACACGATAATTTTAAGAGCCCTTTTATGAGTGACTATCTTCGGAAAAAGAAGTTCGCTTGATAACGACATTTTAAAATTGCTAGTATTTTTTCTTGTATTTACTATGCTGTGGAGATGTTTCAACGTCTTGGTTCCAATCAAAACTGATTACAATAGCCTCGCTTCAATTGTTTATATTTACACCAAGATTTTCTAAACAAGAATAGTAAATACCACATTGTTATTGTTTTACTTTATACTATATTATAAATTACCCTTTAAACAATGGAAGCTATTTCAACTCTTGTTAATACGATAAATTAAAATTACTTTTACACTAGGGAACTACATATGTATAACAAAACAATATAAATTATGTCCCTCTCCCACGTATTTAAAGTACCTAACTGTTATACATAAACAAGACAGTTAAAGCAAATAATCATTCAAGCAGTACAAAAGATGTTTTTGAAGTTTTTACCGTGGGAGAGCCAAGCTTAGGGAGGAATGGGCCGGCTCTACCGGAGTTATAGCATGGCAACTCAGAAAACGAGTTGTGAAACGACGCTTACATTGTATTGCAGAAAGAGTAAGGGGAAGGGTGACTGACGGAGGCTCAACTCCCACTCTCCGCTTCCCCTCCTTTATCCCCTACCCCTCTAATCATTACATTAACGACTCTTGAACTGTAGTTCGGCTTGACAACATTTGTAGAGGGCCATGAATGGGCCGGTTCGACCGGTGCGATAACACGGCCTCACAGAAAACTTATTTGAAGCAACGCCTGCTTTGCATTTTCCCGAAATTAGATAGGTTTCCGGAGGCCCTACTCCCCCTGTCCTCTTTCCTCTCCCTCATCCGCCTCTTCACTTTCTTATTTAATCATCCCCCCTCTCTTCTTTCCCCTCCCCATTTCATCCCTCATCACCGTCAAAGGTGGGCAGCGCACTTATGACTCTGGAGTTGCAGGTGTCCATGGATGGCGGTTATCACTTACCATCAGGTGACCCGTCAGCTCGTTTGGCCCTTATATCATAACATAAAAACACAATACAAGAGTTCGATTATCTTTGAAACCATAAAAACTGATAACTTCCCAAAAGCTGAAAATTATGAAGTGAGAATGAAGTTCCTAGCTGTTTTTAACTTTTCTCATTTATTGTATAGGGACAAACGAGTGGGGGGTCACATGATGGGAAGTGACTACTGCCGCAGATGGACACCTTCAACTCAAGAATCGTAAGTGCGTTGCTGGCCCTTTGAGGGTGCTCCCCACTGCAACGTCATTCACTCAGGCAAATAACGCAACGTATGCAGGTTGCGCTTTTCTGTGAGGTCGTAGTATTTTCCATACCATAATTTTCTTGAAACGAAAACAGCCTTAACTACTCCTTATAAGATCAGTTATTTGCTAGTGAAAATGGCATGACAGTACTACTGGATGTTAACTGCAGTTACTGTGAACAGCATAATAGATTTTAATAGTTTTTTGTCATTGCAAGTGGTTGTTACAGTTAGAAATTTTAGGCCTGTTTTTATTGATAATCGTAATCTTGTTCAGGCTGGGATGCTGATGGGGGATGGCATCGACTTTTCTCCGGGGAACGATGGCGATGGTGACGTGAATCATAGTTGTTTCTATCAATTTTATATCTTTCTCTTCGTCTTATGATGCCTACAAGTGAAGCTAATATTGGTTTAGATACATACGTTGCAGTTTTAATAACGTATTCTTTAAAATGATATTACCCTAAAATAAGCATATGAAAGATAATGAGATTAGTTAACATAAGAGTATTTAAGAAGTTGTTTTGTTTTTGCCAAGCTATTTTGACATAGTTGTTGACAGTTATTGTCAAAATTAGACTGTAATTAAAGTATTTCTAGGTAGCTTTTTCTTTAATAATTTTTAATTAAGGAATAAAGTGTTACACTTAATATTACTGTAACATTTTACTCCTTGAAGTAAATAGAAACATTGTTATACAATAAAATATTAAAAAAAACGTATTGGTATTTTATTTACAACTTTAGCGATCAAACCTTATGTTTAAACATATGTTATAAATATGTACAGTACTGGAAGGCAACGTCTTCCCGAGTTATACACCTGAGGCAAATGACTGTTGAAGGTAGGTATGACAAACTTTTGAAAGCTAAATGAACTGTACTCAGACCTGACTTCCGAGCAACCATATAATTATCCCTCGATATCGATCGAATGCATCTATTATACTAGTTAACATCACTGGAGCCTTCAAATGAAATAGTCGTGAAGGCTAGGAATTATACCAACCTATAGCCACATAGCCTTGCACTGCAAGCAAAAGAGATATACGTGCAATTTATAAATTAAGTCCCAGACACTCCCTCAGAGATAAATTTAAAGAGATTAATATTATGACTGTGCCCTCTCAGTATATTTATGAAAATCTCATGTACGCACATAAAAATATTAATCTGTTTAAAAAATACAGTGATATAGTATAAATACTAGGAACAAAAACAAATTTCTTGTTCCTAAAACCAGGCTCAAGAAAATAGGTGGTTCGTTTAGATGCCAAAGTATACATTTCTATAATAAGCTTCCTAGCCAAATACAAGAACTAAGCAACAATAAATTTAAATCATTTATCAAAAAAAAAACTAAGTCAGAAAGCTTTTTACACAATTAAAGATTACATTGAGGATAAAAAGGCTTGGGAATGAGCTGCTTCATTAATGTACATGAGCCTTTGTTTTTCGTTTATGTTTTTCGTGTATACTTTTTGTTTTTTTTATATACACATTGACATTTTATATTTTACTTTTTGACATGAATACTTACTTTGTTAAGTATTATATTGTTTTTTTTTTATTGTTTTAATCTTTGTACTTTTTGACATGAATACTTTGTTAAGTATAATATATATTTGTTTTTTTTTTTTAATTTAAAAAAATAATTATTGTAAATGTGAGGACTATGTAGGTTATTTCTTTTTTTTTTCTTTTCTCCTTTTTTCCAGTAAGTTTGTTTTTTAACGATGTCTGACTGTTTGAGTACTTTTGCGGCCTACCCAAATGTCCTTGCTTTGGTACTGTTCGTCGGTCCGTTGAGCTCCTTAAAGTTCTAAGTTGAGCTACACGATAACTGACAAATGCTTGCACTGTTTGGACGGGTCCACTTAAATGAGCGTGGTGCTTTCTTCACAAAGATTCACAGATTCTTCAGATTCAGATTCTTCACAGAATACACTGCTAAAATGCATCGTTGAGATGTATCTGCCAGTTTATGGAAGAGAAGAGCTCGAAGAGTCTTAAACGACAGGCGACTAGGCAATATGTCTTTTACGTATCATGTTGCCAAAAAAATATTTTCCTATTTCCAGACATAAGCCGCATAAACAAAGACAGAATCTCCAAATCTGCATGATTTTCGGTGGGATGTGAGTTAAATGATAGGGTAACCAGAACAGTAGTTGCCCGGAGTAGGTGGCTGGTCACGCCATCGATAAAAATTTCTTAGACCCGTCTACTTAACAGTTCTGACGTCAGAAAAAAAAAATAGGGAAATAATATTTTATAAATAGTGAAGAAGAAGTGAGAAGTGCAAAAATACTGAATGATTAACAATCAATGTGAAAATGCTGCAGTTATAATAACTTTCTAAACAAATACATAACTGACTCATATATTGATAATAAAATGTTTTGTGAATGTGACTGCAGAATCGATGATATATAATTAAACAATGCAAATATTACCACTGTTTTTTCATAAAAAAATATTATTATTAGTTCTTTATCTACTATTTCTTGCGTGTAGATTTATGCGAGATTCCGCCAATGTCAAATATTTTGAGAGAAAAAAAACTGTTTATAAAAATATAATCGCCATGTTTATTCGCGTCTTTTCCTTTAAAAAATGTATGAACGGATGTTTAATATTACATTATATTATGGATGTACAGTGGAGTTCCCATTCTTAGATACTAAATCATTAAAAGTTGTCATCGTGAATAGTTCTTTCATCTATGTAAATAAATAAAATAGAAGTGTCATTGAAATGTTTAATTGAAAAGTAACAGACCAATTAAAAATACTGTATATTTGTGTGTTTGTTTCAGTTAACATCCAGTAGTACTGTCGTGCCATTTTCACTAGCAAATAACTGATGTTATAAGGAAAATGGCATGACAGTACTACTGGATGTTAACTGAAACAAACACACAGATAGACAGTATTTTTTAATTGGTTGTACCGTGTAAACAACAAGTAAAAACTGTTACTTTTCAATTAAACACACGTCTACAATAATAAAAGAAATAAAGATGAATACCAGATGTTTTGAAATTAATAATAAACATTTTACGTTTCATTCTCCTGAGCTAAATTAAAACCATCAAAAATTCCTCTCTTCTTTATCTACTAGTATAGTATATAAGTATATATACTTAGTCTATTTTTTACCAAAATTTGTAATCCGACTTAACGTTAAATAAAGTAAACTGACATCTTGCCCTTCAAGATTTATTAAACGTCGTGTCGCATTCTCCAAAGCTTTGAAGCAACTAATCAGTACATTTTAATTTTCTATAACTCGTTCAATATATATTTCATAATAATTGCTGATACCTACGTTTCAATGAGTCTGAAAGCTTTGAGACATTTTAATAGTAGCTTTAGAAAAAGTGGAAAAGTTACAAAGTCTATTTAAAGTATTGAAATTGTCCTGCGTTGCCTTTATTATAGATCAGACCTTTTGATCAACAGTGGTTAATGTTCAGCTAAAATTTGGCTTTAATATTATTCTTTTAATAATTAATTATTTTTGTTTCGTGTTTCTTTCATTTACTCTGTTTTGTTTTAATAAACGTAGAGACGTTAAAAGGCCATCCCTTGCTCCATCAAGGGGCCAAAAGCATTTGCATTTTAGCAGTGTATTCTTCAGTGCAAGGCTATGTGGCTATAGGTTGGTATAATTCCTAGCATTCACGACAGTTTCATTTGAAGGCTCCAGTGATGTTAACTAGTATAATAGATGCATTCGATAGATATCGAGCGATAATTATATGGTTGCTCGGAAGTCAGGTCTGAGTACAGTTCATTTAGCTTTTAAAAGTTTGTCATACCTACCTTCAACAGTCATTTGCCTCAGGTGTATAACTCGAGACGACGTTGCCTTCCAGTACTGTACATATTTATAACATATGTATGTTTAGACACAAGGTTTGATCGCTAAAGTTGTAAATAAAATACCAATACGTTTTTTTTTTATATTTTATTGTATAACAATGTTTCTATTTACTTCAAGGAGTAAAATGTTACAATAATGTTAAGCGTAACACTTTATTCCTTAATTAAAAATTATTAAAGAAAAAGCTACCTAGAAATACTTTAATTACAGTCTAATTTTGACAATAACTGTCAACAACTATGTCAAAATAGCTTGGCAAAAACAAAACAACTTCTAAAATACTCTTATGTTAACTAATCTCATTATCTTTCATATGCTTATTTTAGGGTAATATCAGTTTAAAGAATACGTTATTAAAACTGCAACGTATGTATCTAAACCAATATTAGCTTTACTTGTAGGCATCATAAGACGAAGAGAAAGATATAAAATTGATAGAAACAACTATGATTGAGAAAAGTCGATGCCATCCCCCATCAGCATCCTAGCCTGAACAAGATTACGATTATCAATAAAAACAGGCCTAAAATTTCTAACTGTAACAACCACTTGCAATGACAAAAAACTATTAAAATCTATTATGCTATTCAAAGCAGAAGCAAGAACATTACACTTTAGCTTAAAATCGTTGTAGACCGCCGACCGAATCGTTGTAGAGCTACTTCATTAGTACGGCTCTATTTTATTCAATACTTCAATTCTAAGTTTCTCTTCTTAAATTTAATAAAAATTCTCTATTACAAATCTAAGAACTGATGCCAACATAGAACCTGCTACAGCCGTGGTATGTGTATTACATGAACCTTCCCAAATTATTCGATCTAATCTCAAAAATACCCAAGTTATATTTTTGGGCAGCTTTGGCAAAACTGTGCCATCCATCGTCCTGGTGATATTGAAACATCCGACTTCAGTTTGGAAATCCAGGAGGGAGTCAAGCCAAGATCTTCGCATAAACTGGGTATGGCCCTCTAAACTGCATAGAGACACTGAAATATAATGATATCTTTATAAAAAACGATATAATAGGTGTCTTTTTTAGACGCTTTTATAAGTTATTGTAGTCTTAAACTTTTCTGTTTTGTTTAATTTTCGTTTGAAATGGTCCGCATTGAACATTATTAGCTATATAACGTTTCGTTCTATTGAATAATCGTTTAATCAACCCATCCCTTTCGTTTAATCACCCATCAACCCTTTAAATCATGGTAAACCTTTTTATTAAATATTATGTATAAAGTAAATATTTACTTTTCAATATTCAGTTACATTAAATACGGGATGCATTTTAAAAGTATTTTCACAAAACCTTTTACTTTCAACTTTACTAATTTTAAATTTACATACTTAACAAAAATAACTTACTGTGTTCCATAACTACATCTGGTAAACCTAAGTCATGATTTGCAATGTACTCGATTTCGTTGTACATTTTCGCACATAAGTTGTCTATGAAGTCCTTGTCGTTTTCAGCGGGCAAAACAACGCATCCACGCCAATGACGAGCCGCTAACAAAAACAATAATCTGTAAAAAAATATATATAATGCGCCTTTGCTGATCACAGTGAATAAAGGCATTTTTTACCCATCGATTTAAGAGAGTCCTTGAAGACGAAAATAGGCTTGCCCTATTCGGTAAGTTAGACTAACTTTTTGTTGCCAAAAATGGGCGATGGTGTGCTTCGGGTATATAGAAATGAATGTATGTAGTAAATAAAATTATTATTATAGACACATGATCTAAATTCTGTAACCGTTAAAGGCAGTTATTAAAATAAATCTTAAATTTCTAACCTATTCTTTGTGTGGCTTTTAGTGGTCAGAGGTCTATGACATCACTAATGGTTAATCGTTGCAAATTACTCGATATCGAAGATAAACGTGACATGTACAAATGTTTGTCAGTATCAAGTTCTAGGATCAGAAGGTATCTGACTAAAGTGCAACATTTCATAATATAGCACTGGGATTGATATTTAACGAAACTGCAAAGATCGATCATAAATATAGCTAAGATAAAGACAATGAAACGCATTCATCTGTTAGTGTATCAAAGGCTTGTTTGTATTAGATAGATCATGCAGTAGGCATATTGAACGAAGTGTTTGTTAAAAGAACAATGGCTTCATTAGTCAAGTTTAATTTATTTATAAGTCTCTAATATTCATATTCTACTATACACATACCTATGTCTTTGTAAGACTACCGAAATATTGTTTAACTAAAACACCGAGAATAGCCTTAATAAGATTTAGAATATAATCAGTATCATGTTCATTTACTTTCTATTCTCCCTTTTCTGTCAATATACTCAAAGCTTTACGTAAATGGGGCTAAATTATAATTGGCAAAAAGTGGACGTTGAATACGCCTCTGCCTACGCCTTCGGAGATACACATTTCGTGAGTGTATGTATGTATGTAGTAATACATTTTTTCGATAAAATTTGAGGGCAAAATACGACAGAGCAATTGAAAATCCTATGAAATTATAATGCTACCTTCATCTGATGTTAACGTCTTTTTATAGGCGGCTTTGCTCTTATGTGTGGGTCATGGTTTTTTAAATGCCAGGACCCTCCGTAATCAAGAGGTTTTTTTTATGCGATAGGAGGCAAACGAGCAGACGGGTCATCTGATGGTAAGTGACTACCGCCGCCAATGGACACCCGCAACTCATGAGTCACAAGCGCGTTGCCGGCCTTTTCGGTAGGAGTAAGCTCTTTTCTTGAAAGTTTGAAGGTCGTATCGGTCCGGAAATATGGCAGGCGACAATTTGTTCCATAAGCTGGTTGTGCGAGGCAAAAAGCTAAGCTAGGTATACAATCTTAAAGATTACTTACTCTCTGTTAACGTAAAGGGATGTGGTGGCAGTTGATAACGGACTTACTCCGCTTGGTCTAGGTAAAGAGAACTGGCGCAAACCGGCAGTACTTAGTGTTACAGATCGTAGGGAGATATGGAAGAGCAACAAGCCGCGTGGAAGTTTTTATCGGGCCTTAAACGGACCCGATGTAGATCTATTATCTGTGTCTTGTCTACGTTTCGGTGATCTCTTTGGACAAACTGAAGATTTTATGCATTGATTTTTATGCAATTGCTGATGAAGTTTTTATGACGAACAACTATCGGAGACATATCCGAAAGGATGGCACAATTGACATTAGCATCTTATAGCCGTATTACATAACACCCTTACCTGCGATTTATTGCATAAGAGCGATTAATGCCATTTGACACTTTTTCAATACAATCGTAAGGTACATGACAATGAGTCCATTCATTTTTTGGATTAATTGGATTCTGCGCCAGCAACTTTAAACAATGATCTGAAATAAAGAAAACAAAATATTTAAAAAATCCCAATGTTATACCATTAAAGTTATAAAAACCTTTTTACCTTAATTTATCTTTTTTTTTACAATGAAAACTCAATCAAACAACAAAAACAATTCTTAAATTTAGACCTAAAAATATCGAGATTTTGGGCACTCAACATCATGCAACCGTCAGTCACTGCTAGAGACGAAATGTTATTAATTACATTTTCCGATATAATTATATTTCAGCAAAAATTATCTCGTAATGATACAAGGAAGTAATAAAATCTACCTGTTTCCTCCGGAGTTGGACTGCTACTAGAATGAACCATGTTCTTCAAGTAGTCAGACCACCTCTGATATAAGTCTTCTAGACGTTTCCTCGAGTAGAACTTGGTTTTCTTCAACAAATCAATATTAAACTTTCGCATACGTTGTGGCCACGATGCTTTGCCGGTATATAAATGTAATACTGAAAAGAGTAGTTAATATATTTATAATATATATATATATATATATATATATATATATATGTATATATAGTTATATCTATAGTCAGAATTGTTTTATTAAAAGCGTATTTTTTTATGAAAAAAAAAATGGGTGGAAACGGTGGTGCGCGTTAAAGAAAAAAGTCTAAAAGTAAAAAAAGTCTTTATTAAAAATCGACTAGTGTTTAAGCGGTAACTTAAACTCGACGAAGGTTATGGGTGGTTAGGAACGTGATATTCATAAATATTTCCAAACTGCTAAAATCAACTTGCAAATAATATTATTATAATAGCCATGTGCACCGATGGCGGATGATCGGAAAATAATTTCTTAGTCTTAGGAATTGTTCTTTTTTCGTTTTTACTTTAATTTATTTGTAAAGATTATAATTTTAAATATATGTATATCTTTTTTGTTTAAGGTGACTAAAATGGCCCAATAGTCGAGATACAAATAACCCACAATAATAATATAATTAAGTAAACAGTAAACTTACTTCCCATAGGTAAGTCATGATTTATTTGAAGTTGTTGCTCCAAATGTTCTTGAGTCATTTTTGAAAAATATCCTATTATTTTGTCGTTAGTCTTCACGACGTTGTCCAAACGTACTTGTTTATGAAATGGTAACAAGTGTCCTTTTTGTTTCACGATGTTCTTTAGGTTAACTACAAGAAACAAACGTTATTAACACTTGCATAACGTTTCGTGTCTAACCCAATTTTGGAATACACAAATACAACACAGGAGGATAAACAAATTCAGGATTTTTTCCTATTTTATATGGAACTAATATTGCAATCATTGACTAATAATATTATATTTTAAAAGCTTAATTAAAATTGTTCATTGTAAATAAGTTTAAAAATAAGCACTGGCTCATACTACAAAAAATATATTTAAACTGACTCCCTTTTGCCACTAACAATCTTAGGGTTATCAATATGCTTACCGTTAACTAAATATATCCCTAAACACAGATTTAAATCTACGTAAAATTTATTTGCCTCAGCAAAGTATACAATTTTTTCCAACGCCCCTAAATATTTTTCGAGATCACTTTTCACAGGCAGATCGTCAATAATTTCCATCACCTTATAAGTATATGATAGTACACGAGGTGATGCAACATCTAACATTATAATGACTAAAAAAGTACTTGGAAAGGAGACTAGTAACTTTAATTTAGACGTCATGGTAATAATCTATAAAAGATCTTCACAGACACGTTGAACGTCTGAGATCAATTGTAAGCTTCTTATCAACGCGATTTGTTTTTATGTCCAGTGCTCTTCAATAAACAAAAGCAGAAATCACTGGATTGTATTTGAATTATCAATGGCCGTAGAAGTGCACCAGCCAAGCCGAGAAAAATAAAATATGATGCAATTAACCGGACACCCTAATAGTAATCTCATCTCATCTTAAAAGCCTGAAAGCGATGTACGATCGTATTTAACTAGTTAAACTAGTATGACATACATTTTGATCCTTGGATACTTTTTGACCGACCAGCATATACCATAACATTCTATGTAATAAATGTTAAGGCATATGTTAATTTAAAGCGTTAGATACAAGTAATGAAAAAATCATAGTAAGCACAGCATATAACTACACTTTATTATTTAAATATGAAGATCCTCGGGGATGTCCTTCGACCAATGAAGGGAGGCAAAGAAATCTTTCATACCCACCATAAATTTACCTGTGTTTTCTTTTTTTGCTTAAAATTGTGGAACAAAAATCGCCATTACTGCATTATGCATACTACATTCTTTCACTACCTACACTAAAGGCATTGCTCAATCTCACCTAAAACTAGTTCCGTCACCCGATGCGACGATCGCCCTTCTGCACAAGTGTAGTTCGGTTGGTGGAAAAAAACCCAAGAGACCCATGAAACCGACGGCTTCAACAAGATCATTACACTGTCTGGTCCAAGCTGGACATTCCACCAGTGTGTTCAAAGCCTCGTCGTCGGAGCAGATATTCATCACAATTGTGGTGGAAAGCGGAAAGACGGCTACCGTTGGCTCGGTACTGGCCAACTTCGACATAGCAATGGGAATGTGAGGGCTCATGCCAGAACTTAGAACGGATCTTATAGCCGCTATAATGATGTTGAAATGCCGTTTGGGCCTATACCATAAAATAAATTCCAGGTAAGATGTGTTAAAAATAAATACATGTAACCAATATGAGACTTGGCTTAATTTTTACAATAAGTTTTTTTTTATTAATGTGATTAGTAGACAGATATAATAGCAATTACAATTATTAGAAATATATAATAGAAATTCACTTATCTTTTCACAAAAGTGTTATGTAATAACTGAAAACAATTGCGATTTTTGTTTTGTTTTATTTTATTTATTGATAAACCTAATAAGTCAAGATGTATATCCAGGTAAATAAATTTATTGTATATTTATTTTCTTTGCTATTACTGTCAATGTAAATTAGGTAAGAGAACGTGGGCTAGAGCTGATATCTGATGATGCCAGTTCTGCCCCATTCAGCACATATGTGTTTCTGCAATTATATCGTATACATAGTCCATTAGTAAATGATGTATTTATGATAAGGGAGTGCTTGGTACCGTTTTGAAAATTAACTACATTTCAAAATGCGGCGGATTATGAAGGCTACGACTACGCGTGCACGTGTGGTGTTCACAATAAAACATGCTTAGGCCGTTATTTTTAATTTATTTCAAAACCTTGTGTAATGGTTCATTATAAAATTCGTTATAATGCTACAGATTAAAAGCGAGATTTTAAAAGGAAGATAGGTATTGAATAATTTTCCCAATAATTTCCTAATAATTTTGACCTGGCTAGTTGTTAGCCTCTTGAAAGTAATTTCTTGTAGACTAAGTATGCCTATTTTAGTAACGTGGCTCTCTTACACATTCTCAGACAAGAAACAGGTTTTCTCGTATAGTTAAAGAATATTTTAGTTATAGCATAGCTGCTAGTGCTAGTGTGCTAAGTACATGCTATGCAAGATGCAAGTTGTTTACAAGTGTACTCTTGCTGACATCAGCTAGAGCATCGATCCGAAAATCTATTTGTAGTTGATAAAGCGTTTCTTGTAAAGGTGTAGTTGTCACTTGAAACTGTACAGGTTCTCAAAGTCCAATCAGTTATGCAGTTCACATGGTCAAGCGCAGTGAAACGATGGTATTTTATAAAATTTCTTTCGGTCTTATCACTATTACCGTAATATCCCTGATACAGTGTGCCTGCTTAGCAATTTATTAAGAGACACGTTTCCCTGAGGCATGTCAGCACTAATCGGCAGAAAGGTTGAGATCCGAGAAAAAAACTTAAAACTTTGGGGTGGAAGTTTCGCAGGAAACTGACAACCCATTTGAACTTAAAAAGAATTAGCCCTTTGACAGACTTTTTTAGTATCGGATAAAGAATATCCCAGTTTATACTATAAGTACAAAAGCCCGTTAGTTTTTTATGCTTTCACTAAGCATCTAGTTAGTCTCCCTCTCGCATAAAAACTTCAGCGGTTTAAAGAAATGGTATAGGTAAAAAATATTGTTTATATGTATTGTGTAAAAAATATATTTAAAAAAAACACATGAAGTTTTTCTTTTACATTATAACAAGTCACACATATTTACAGGTCATATCAAAACTATAGTATAAACATTAACATTTTTCTTATAAACATTATAACAATAAATACAATACATCTTCGGGCAGCTTTTGTGATTTTCATTTACCGTTGTCTCAAATACAAGAGATCACCATATCTGTTGATTAAATATCAGCCAAAATTACTGAAGTTTTAATTTTAATGGCCAGGATAACTTAAACTGTGATTGTATGACTTTTCATCCCATGGCAAGTGTGCACGACATAATATATACTGGATGGGTGTAGCTTGATGTAGCTATATTAATGTATTTTTTTTATTTATTACACGTATAAAAAATTACTTCTAAATACTTATAAACCATAATTATATTTAATTTCACTTTCCTACGATGCCTAGTTTTACTTAAAATTGTACAAATCTTCAGATAACTAACGTGCCGTGCCGTGCTCAAATTGAAATATGCTGTGACTTTTTTTAATCCGTTGAATTAAATTCAATTCAAAGTTGATTATTTTAATTAAAGCAATAATTTGTTTGTTAGGATTATAATGAGGAGGATTAGGAGTCAGTCATGAAGCTAGTTGGATGTTTCAATTCGTAGATCGTAGGGACAAGAACAGGAAGAAAACTACACAAACGCTCTTATTCAACTATTTTATTGGTTGCGTTTCTTACTATTTTAATGTTCAAAATACACAAAGATAATTTCATTCCTGGTTGGTCATATTTTTTTATTACTAATACTCACTGTACTCAATTCAAGTAATAAATTGTCAATTTCCTCCCTTATTACTGCTTATATCCGATCTAATTCGATAGTTGTAAAAGTTTTAATCAGGTACATACAGGTAAGTACGAATAAGGTCTACCAATTCTTTAAGTACGCATTTGAAATTTATACAAGAAAAGCTGTTTGGGTTAAATAAAATAATATTAAAACAATCGTGTTGGTAAGATTTTATTACACATTTCATTGCCACGTTGCAATAAACTTATTCTATTAATTATTGTATAGAAATATCTTGTACGAGTAAATATCTGTTATTTTAAGAAGAAGACTGAGTCGGACCTTTCTGTGTAATAAGCCTTCCAACTAACTTCTAACTACTATGTATTGTCAGTTTGTTTTATTTATGATGATGATAATGATGATCATTACTAGGTATCATACTCTCCGCATTACCTGTTACTACTACTACTCTGTTTAGTATCAATATTTTCCGTAATAAATCCAATTGCTGTAGCTAACACTACTCCAGCAACACCTGTAACATGGGCGTTGCATGACTCTTCCCAAACCATTGTATCTCCTTTCTCTGAAATATTCTGGAAAATTGCCACCAATAACGTACTACTCGCACTCGGCCTGGTCAAGTTAAAACATCCAAATCTAGTCTGAAAGTCCAGGAGTTCTTCTATCCATGACCGTCGAAGAAACTGAGCGTGGCCTTCGAAGCTACATAAACTAACTGAAAAAGAGAAATACAAGATTCGTATAATTAATTGTTTTAAATATTAATAATTAAAGAGAGTGTATTTACATATATTTGATATGACACATTGTCCTTTTATTGTTCTAGTAACATTTGTACTCTTTAATGGTAATAGGTAAGGACACTAATTTAGTGATTAATGTAACGTTGTAACTAAATTATTTAAAATTGTATTTTTAGTTACACTTCTATTAAATAAAAAGTAAAATATATACAAAAAATTACTGATAGTAATGTCTTATAAGAGAAAACAACTCCAACAGACAGACAGAAAAGAGACTTTTTTGGTGTGTCAAAAACAAAACTGTAAACTTCTCTCTTCGTCTATAGAGAAGTGATTTTCTTTGATGTTCATTTATCAATACAATAAATGACCTACTCAAAACAGAAAGAGTGACTGTTTAGACCTGTAAGTTATAAACCGAAGATCGAACAAAGAAGAGTGAAGATATTCAAATAAAATGTTTTTGCGCTTAGCGACTGTTGCAAACATTAAGTTTAAAAATCAATGCATGCCTTTATTGAAAACTACATAATCTTAAGAGAAAAACCATACAAAGAGGTACATTTACTACTACTACTTATAATAAACATATAAAATTAGTACAAAAATAAAAAAACCCGATTGAATTCTTCGAACCCTATATTACAAGATGATTTAAATTACGTTTCACAAGTAGAAATACATCAAGCCGTCTAGGCTTTAAGCCGAGACAAATAAATATTATACATACATACAACACTCGAAAAACATAACCCTCCGTCTTGATCAGTCAGGTGGAAACCAACCGTTTCGGTCATGATCTACTCACTGTGATCCATAAATAAGTCTGGTAGTCCAAATTGATGATTGGCCAAATATTCGAGTTCATTATACATTATCACACAAAATTTGTCTATAATTTCTTTGTCCTTTGAGCTAATAAGACAATGACGCCAATACCGAGCTGCTAGAACAAGTAATAACCTGAAACATATTTACCATAAAATATGTTTGATATCATCATTCATCAAATCATCAATCAATCATCAAATTAGGAGCGGCTAGTTAAATATATGTATAACTAAACACATAAGTGTCATTGTTGTAGCCGCATCCGCGTAGATCACAAAAACTGTATTTAGCTAATTAAACGTACAGGTCACCACTATTCATAATTCCTTATTATCAGCAGTCCAGTTTACCATAGAACAAGCTGTGCTTAGTTATCATTACCTATTATTTGAAAATTTGTAACGTTTGTTTTAGTAATTTCTAAATTATGTAATTCTTTTATTTTTTTTCTTTTGTTTCTATTTTATTTGCATATATGCTATTGTTTTATGCATAAAACAAAAATATTTATACGCTTGCACTCTGCATATGAACAAGTTTTTCAATTTTTGTTACTTAAATTTAACTAAAAAATGTATTTAAAATATAATAATGTATTACAACGTTATTACTATTAATAAGTATATATTATTATTATAAAAATCTGTCCATTAAACATAAAGATTCTCTCTCTTCTAATAACTCAATGCCGTGCCCGACAGGGTGTCCACGATGACACACACACACTCACACACATGTTGCCGTGAAGTCCGAGCCCTCTAACCGACTTTATCTATACATATATTTAAGTGTTATTTCATTTCTTCATTGTTATCGTCAATTTATATCTGTTAAGCCTATTACAATATTTGTGTGTGTGTGTCAACCGTGAGTTGGGTAGCATTTGCACTAATAAATTAAACGTATAATTTCCCACTTTATAGAAGGTGATGTACGCTTACCTATGTCCTATTTCATAACCATAATCAGCACCGGATCCTATGTATACAATACAGTTGTAGGGCATCTGACAATGAATGAATTTAGTGTCGTTATTGTATGGATTCTGCCCTAATAACTTCAAACATTTCTCTGAAATGTAAATAGTAGTTATATTTGACACTAGCAATTCATTCAATTAATATTAACTGACAAAACGAAAGATGTGAGACTCCATTCTAATAGCGTGGATGTTTGTCTACGAGCTTTACAGCAATAACAAACACACACACGAATTAAATTGAAGTAAAATTAAATTAATATAACTAACAGATTTACCTAGTGTTGGATACCCTGTTTTGTAGTCATACACAGAGTTCTTATATTTAGACCATTTGTAGTATATGACCTCTAGTTGTTTACTAGAGTAAAACTTAGTGACGTTCAATAACTCAGTATTAAATTTTCGGGATAAATGTGGCCATGTTATTTTGTTACCTTGTATATTCAAAACTGAAACGAAAAGAGGTTTATATTATTTATGAAAACATTATTTAACAATATATTTATGTAGTTTCGGGATGAAACAGACAGATATGATCATATTTTAGAGTCTTATATTGAACCCAATATAAGACTAAACCGTTAACAATTTTAGGAATGTTTGTAATTCTTATTACGATCAGACTATTTTGAAACTGACAATGCGAACGTAAAAATGATTCTTTCGTTAGAGAAAGCATTCACATTTTCTCCAGAAAATAATTCTAAATCAATTTTCTTTTTCCAACGACATCAATTACGTCACCTAAACGAAACGCTATTAAATTTGACCACACCTATAGGTGTACTTTTCTTACGTATATTTGATATAAACAAGGTTAGTCACCTCATCCTTCACTTTTACAGGTGGTAATCAAACTATATTTTACTATCAGATCTGTATTTTGCTGTTTTTGGGATGTGTGCATAACCTAATTAGATAAAAGTGCGACGGGCGAGAGTAGCCAACAAACAATAAAGCTTCCAAAATGTGTGCTTCTGCTCGGTTGTCTCAGTCTCATAACCCTAAGATGAAAGACGAAACCACCTAATATGGTAAGTCAGTGTTGGCCTTCCTCGTGTTGCTAGTAAATGTAAAATTAAGTAGTAAAATTAATAAAATGAAGAAATACTCACTTTGTTCCAAAGCCGTCGGCACTTCATTGTTGTTGTTTTGCTCTTTAGATAGTCTAACAAAGTTATTGATAATTTTGTCATTTGTTTTAACAAGCTGCACTATCAGACTATATCTCTCAATGGACAAGATGTTTAATTTCGATTGTAAAATATTTCTTAAATTAACTGTAACATTGAACATGTGAAGGTAATATTACATACAAAAGCAATGAAATATTTTAAATCCTAAATAGGTTTCGGTAATTCTTACAAACAAAATCGATTCAGGTGATAGTCCGAACTAATAGTGTTTTTTTTTTTATAATTACAAAGAACTCTTCCTATACACTTTAAAATGGACTTTTGACACCAAAACTACATTAAACAGTACAGTATTCCAACTTCACTCAAGGTAAAAATTGCGTGTAAGACATTAATAATGTTCAACATAATGAATATTACCCGACTGCGCAAGAAAAAAGGTTATTATTTTTCGAATAAATGTTTATATGTGTGTATGTTTTTATATATTGTTTTATTTTTTTTTATTTTGTCATGGGAGGTATCATTGAGTTGTTGTGTGTTTATAATCAACTTACTTTTAAATTTTGCATAGATTCATAGAGGATATAACATCCACAGTTTCGTAGGTTAAGCCTATGGCTGTCCACGGACACAGACATTCGGAAAGCATCAGAATATTTAGTGACGTACTATAAAAAGCTCTATCAATAAAGATATATATAAATATTGTATAATGACTTGTTATTCTTTACATTGTAAGTTCTTCAAAGCTTAAACCCATTTAAGATAGGTACTCTTTATTCTACAGAAAAAGTATTATACAAATTAGTAAAATAATAATAAGTGAGTGTAAATGGCGGTCTTATCACAATCTGCGATCTGTTCCATACAACTAGACGGATGGTCCATCTGGTTGTCTGTACTGTACTACTCTAAGTGTTATTCTTTCGCCCTGAAACCTTCCTTACAGGTTTAGAATATTAAATAAATAAATTCTTTTCTCTTACCATTTGTCAAGTATAATCCAAAACATAAATCTATATCTACGTAATATTTGTGTCCATCAATAAACTGTACTATTCTTTTCAACGCTGACAAATATTTGTCAATATCGTTTTCAGCTGGCAAATCATCAATTATCTCCATTACCCTATAGTTGTACATGTCTTGATGTGACACGATGACACATGTTGTCAAAATTACTAATAAACGTAAACATGTAACTATTACACTCGGATATTCTAATGTTATTGATTTACACATCATAACTAAGAACGGACGGTAAAACTGTACTCAAACGATTGCAGCGTCTAAATTCGAACTATTGACGACATGTTTTGCTTTAATTCTATTATTTCTCGAATTATACAATAAACAATATTAAAACTGAGCCAACTTTACACCATTTTTATTGTTATTATTATTAAGGGATAACTAAATTATAAGAAGAGAAAAGACGTGTTGAGGTACAGGTTTATAGTGAAGTACTTAACTATTTCATAGACGATTCTCGATACACAATAGTTGTTTATTTCACATGAATGTGTAAACATTTCATTAGGTGTTCGTAATCAGATACGATCCAAAGAAAGAGGTTAGAATACCTGTACCGATTGAGTCATGAAAAACATTTATTGTGTTTCTATAGTTGTTTTCGATATTCTATTTTAACATAAATTCTCCATTTCAATACACTGAATGAGTAATAGACATAGCAAAAAAATAAAACAAAATATAATTACGTATATGTGAAGCATTCCAAAGAATGAAGACCATAATTATACTTCTATTTAAAATCTCCTAAAACTAGGGAAAGAAGTTAGGGTTGCAACTAATAGTGTCTCCGCCCAAACATCTGCAGCGCCGATCAGGACGGTCTCAGCCGGTCCGCGTTGGGCACTTAAACGCCTAGATCGAGAGCTCCTCCTAGAAGCCTCCATTGTGCAGTCTTGGGTATCTACTCCAAGCAGGCCTGTAGATATTGATATGGAGGCAAAATGGTGCCGGGAGGCCATGTCGCTCATCTGTGATGCGGCGATGCCTAGGGTAAAACCCGGATCTACGTGTCGACAGGTGTACTGGTGGTCAGCGGAAATCACAAGACTACGGGATCCATGCGTAGAGAGGAGTAGCTTCTGGGGAGCTATAGGGTTGCCAAGAGGATCCTTCAAGTAGCAATAAAACGGGCTAAATCTGAAGCTCGCAAGGAGATTCTGGAAATGCTAGATCGCGATCCTTGGGGGAGGCCCTACCTTATGGTTCGGGGAAAACTAAGACGACGAGCCCCCAACTGACCCAGACACTTCATACTCAGCTGCTTGAGGGGGTCGTTGGTTCCCTGTTTCCGTCGCGGGAGGAACCAAGACCTCCATCGATGTCTCCTCCAGAAGTACCCGACGCGGAGGACAACGACGACATGCCCGAAGTTACTGGGGTAGAACTAAGGGCGGCGGTACAGCGGCTTCAAGCCAAGAATACCGCCCCAGGACCCGACGGCATACCTGGCCGAGCATGGGTCCTAGCTTAGCCTAGCCCTTCAAGCTCTCAGGCCCCGACTTCAAGGGCTCTTCACCGCATGCTTAGAGCGGGGACAGTTTCCGAGAATCTGAAATACCGGAAATTTGGTCCTCAATCGAAAAGCAGGGCTCAGACTCACCTTCCGCCTACCAACCCATTGTATTACTCGACGAGGTGTGTAAGCTCTTCGAGCGCATCATTGTGAACCGCCTCGTCGGGTTGTTTTTTGTTTCCGCAGGGGGCGCTCTACCATAGATGCAGCTATGCGCTAGAGAGAGATGCGTTAGAGCCCTGGCGGAGGAAGCAGTGTCCCGGGGTGAGGTGATATTGGCAGTGTCTCTCGACATTGCCAACGCTTTTAATACCTTGCCCTGGAGTTCTATTAGGGAGGCACTTCGTTATCACAATGTGCCCCCGTACCTCCGCGGTATTATAGGGGCATACCTAACACCTCTGTGTTTCACAGCTCTCTAGCTGTACCCTAGTCGGGCAGGACATGGTCGGACCGACAATGTACTCGAGTATCTGGGACTTCTACTCGATAGCCGATGGGATTTCGGACCTCACTTCCGAAGTCTGGCTCCCAAACTTATGGGGACGGCGGCTACACTCTCGCGGCTGCTACCAAACATAAGAGGGCCCGATGCCTCCTGCAGGAGAATCTACCTGGGGATTGTGCGATAGCCCTTTATGGGGCTCCAGTCTGGGTAGGAACCCTGACGGACGGTAACCTCGCATTACTTCGACGCCCGCAGCGGGTGATGTCCGTCAGGGTTATAAGGGGATATCGCACTACCTATTTGAAGCGGCGAGTCTCCTAGCGCGCACTATGCCATGGGTCCTGGATGCAAAAGCCCTTGCATCCTCATACCAATGGCGAAAGGAGATGCTGCACCTTGGACTCAGACCTTTACCAGGCGTAATCAAGGCTCAGAGCTTCCAGGTCCACCAGGTACTCATGGCTGAGTGGAAAGAGCGACTTGGGCGACCAAGTGCTGGACACGTCACAATTCTGGCTGTAAGGCCGATCATGGAGGAATGGCTGAGAGGCATCATGGCAGCCTCTCTTACCGGCTGATACAGGTGCTTACATGCAATGGCTGCTTCGGGAAGTACCTGTGTCGCATAGGCTGGGAGCCAACGCCTGCGTGCTACCACTGCGGAGGCTATCCAGAGGATACTGCCCTACACACACTGGTGGCCTGTCCAGCGTGGAGTCAACAACGCCACGTCCTCGAGACAGTTATAGGTGTGGGAAGCCTCTCGCTAGAGACCATGGTGCTAGCAATGGTACAAAGCGAGAGCGCGTGGGATTCCGCCGCCTCATTTTGTGAGGAGGTTATGTACGCCAAAGAAGTGGCGGAAAGGGAACGGGAGAGGGCTAGCATTCTCCCGTCCCGCAGAGGACGCTCCAGGCGCCGTAGAGACGCCTCCATGATCGCTGGCCTGAAGAAGACGAGACGTGGCATGACGAAAAATTGGGAAGCAAATTCCCAACATGTTTCGAGACCACCTCTTTTATAAACAGGTGGTCTCGAAACATGTTGGTTGGTTTTATAAACAGGTGGTCACGTCTTTCGGGAGTCGAGGGACATCCTTCCTAGGTTATACGTTAACCCCCGGCTACAGACATTTGTGTCGGAACACCGTGTGGTTTTAGTCGGTTCGATTCCGACATAGCCACTTTATCGAGTTTTACTCACCCGGGGGGTTTCCACACGTTAGAAAAAAAAAAGGGTGGCAATTAATGCGGTAAGACCCATCATGGAGGATTAGCTGAAGAGGCGATATGGCGCTCTCTCCTACCGGATGACGCAGATATTCACCGGACACAGCTGCTTCGGAAAGTACCTTTGAGTTTTACTCACCCGGGGGGTTTCCACACGTTAGAAAAAAAAAAGGGTGGCAATTAATGCGGTAAGACCCATCATGGAGGATTAGCTGAAGAGGCGATATGGCGCTCTCTCCTACCGGATGACGCAGATATTCACCGGACACAGCTGCTTCGGAAAGTACCTGTGTCGTATAGGTCGGGAGCCAACGTGTGTGCCAACACTGCGGAGGCTGCCGCGAGGATACAGCACTCCATACGTTGGTGGAGTGCTCTGCGTGGGTGCAGGGGCTCGCCAACCTAGTGGCGGCCATAGGTGTGGGTAGCCTCTCGCTGGTCTGGTCTTTGATCAAAAAAGATGATAATCTGAGGACATAATGTCTGGAGAGTACGGTGGGTGAGGAAGAACAACCCAGCCAAGCGAAAGTGATCTTTCACGAGTCGCTTTTGCTAGATGTGGTCGAGCATTATGGTGCAAAAAGTATACTTTATTTTGGGTAATGTTAGGTAATGATAGATGTTACTGGGATGTTTTACTAACATTTTTTCTGTGGTTAGATGGGAATACTATTTTATAAAAAATAAGCCTACTGTCATTCTGAATTACACATAATATAATATTACAGTGTAAAGAGTTGTTATGTTAATTGACTTTAAATAGAATTGATAACCACTTACAATGTTCCTTTCAAATTCTTTTCGGCAATACTCTCAATCGTAAAAACGCGCTACTTTGGTTACATGGATGACATATTTTTCCAGCTATTTTGATTTAAAACTCAAACTACTTCATCGATTTTGCTGAAATTTCTATGGAACCAATCGAAAAGTATATCCTTTTACATATATATATTTTTTTAATATGGTAATAAATGACGGGGTTTATGGAGTATTTAACATAAAAACAAAAAAAGAACCTTTTTTGAAGTTTGTAAAAATGTTGTATTGTGACGTGACGGGTGCACAACAAATTCCGTTCTACAGATTTATTTTATACACAGATAAAGCCTGGTAGTTCTGATTATGTCATGCTCGCCTAGAAGGTCCTGTCTATAGTTGCACATGTGTATTCAGCTCCCTTCAAATTAAAATGTATTTGCATTAAATGACTTCAGATGATGGAGAGAAGAGAGACTTCTACAAGTGGCTCCCAAACTTGTTCGATCGGCTTAAACTCTTTCCCACCACACTATTTATTTTTTATTTTCTTGGAATTTAAGGCTTTTCTAACAGACTGGTTAAAATTATCTTTGCATTGGGTAAAACTGTGGCAGTTGGTACAGATGACATTAGCTTAATAATATTCTAAAAAGTAGTATATATCCATATCCATATCGCTATTAGCGATCTCTTCCAGGCAACCATTGGGTGGAGAAACAGTGGTAGAACCATGCTCAGGCACGAATGGGCCGGCTTGACAGGTGCGGTACCACGGCCTCTCAGAAAACCGGTTGTAAAGCAACGCTCGCGTTACATTTCCAAGAAATCAGTAAGGTTTTTTGGACTTGGACCCTCTCCTATTTCCTCTCCCCTCATCTCCCCTCTCCTCTTTCCTATCTAATCATCCGTTCATTTCTCATCATAGCAGCATAAATAAACATAGATGCATGTACGTATATACGTGTAATAATAAGTTAATACATAGATACGCATATACATTCATACAAAAATATATGCATAAACTTAATAAATATAAACAAATACTGTCAAGTATGTCACGAGGAAACATCGTGTTCTTTCACTAATTTATTAAAATTGGTTAAGTTCTGTGCAAGTCTCATGGTCAGTGGCAATTCATTCCACAGGCGCACAGCTACAAAAGAGTTGTTCATAAATTTTGTGGTATGTTTAATCCAAGATTCTCAGACGACCTCAAGCACCTGGAATGCGTAGTGTGTAAATTTCGACAGAATATTGTACCAAAGTGAAAGGATATGAGTATTTCGGCCAAGGCGTATGGGAACCACTTAAGCTTAAACCAATATTCAGAAACGTGGTCATATTTGCGTAATCCAAAGATGAACCTAATGCAAAAATTTTGAAGTCGCTCCAGCTTATTAAGATGGTTCTCAAAGAAAAAAATACCGATTTCCCTACACCTATAATGTAAATAGTAATAAGATACAACCTTAAAAAATTTAATATTATCTTTTAATTTAAACTGCACTAAATTTCAGCATAACCAATTAATTTTTTCCAGTTTAAGAGTCAGGGTTTATTATTGTGTACAGATTTTAGCAACACAGTCCCAGTACGATGCACTATTGTTCAAAATTCATAATAATTTGTGCTTTTATGTACCCTTTTATATCTTTATTTTTAATAAATAAATGATTAATATTAGTATTCTCTTTATTCAAATAATTAAACATATAAATTACATTTTTAAATATAAAATAAAAACAAAATATATTTAAAAATATAAAAAATAGTGTCCCACCGGTATCGGGTACAGGGACCAAGCTACCGGTGATTAGGGCTCCAGAGACAGGAACCTCCTCACAATACGTGCCGTGTCAAGGAGAACTGCCTTCTGCATCAGAGCCTTGATAAAACCATCTAACGAGAGCCTCTTAAGGTGTTGGTCGAGGCTCTTAGCTATTAATCCGTGAGCAGATATGACTATCGGAACAATGATAGCCGAATCGATATTCCACATATCGACAATCTCGTGAGACAAATCCAAATATTTTAATTGTTTATCTTTTTCAACTTTCACGAGATTAACATCATGAGGAACAGCAATATCGACAATCATTGCGCGGCGCTCTAATCGATCTATCACGACTAAATCAGGCTTATTGGCAATAATAGTCCTATGAGTGATGATAGATCGATCCCAATACAATGTAGCACGACCATTTTCGAGAACTGGATCGGGCACATACCTGTAATATGGCACCTCTAAATTCACAAGATTGTATTTAAGGGCAAGTTGTTGATGTACTATTCTGGCCACTTGGTTATGTCTATGCAAATACTCACCGCTTGCAAGACGAGAACAACCAAAAATAATATGCCCGATAGATTCACCGGGACGGTGGCATGCCCGGCATATGTCGACCGTACCGTCTTTCAGAATAAATTTCCGATAGTTATTCGTCATAACAACTTCATCCATAATTGCAAAGACAAAACCTTCAGTTTCTCCAAAAAGATCACCACACCGTAGCCAGAATGTAGAAGCTTTTACGTCTACATCAGGCCCATTTAGGGCCCGATAGAACCGACCATGGAGCTCTTTGCCCTTCCATACCTCCGTGCGATCATTAGTACTGAGTACTACAGGTTTGCGCCAGTTCTCTTTAGCCAGACCGAGCGGAGTAAGTCCTTTGTCCACTGCTACAACATTACGATGCACTTCTATATCGGCATGAAGAAAATATTCTCTGAGGTTGTATATCTCGCGATTTTGTAGGGTCTTAATGTTTAAAAGACCACGACCTCCAAACTTTCGAGGGATATACAATCTCATTACCGATGACCGCGGATGGTGCATTCGAAATGCAGTCATCAGTGTACGAACTCTCCTATCAATAGCATCTAGTTCAGTCTGAGTCCATCTGAGTATACCAAAGGAATATGTGAGAACTGGTATAACCCAACTATTGCATACGCGTATTTTGTTACCGCCTGACAAAAGGCTTTTAAGTACTTTTTTCAGACGCCCAAAAAATCGGTCCCGCAATGCCTGTTTCACACTAGACTCAGGTATTCCCAATGACTGTGATATACCCAGATACTTGTAGGTTTCAGCAGCAGAAAGAGATCTAAGTTTAGTTGAATGTGAAAGTTCAACTCCTTCAGATTCTACTACTACGCCTTTCTTTACGTGCATGACTGCACACTTGTCTACACCAAATTCAATCTTGATAGAGTTACTAAAGTTTTCAGTCACCTTAAGTAACGCTGTCAGTTGCAATTTACTGGGGGCAAATAGTTTCAAATCATCCATATATAGAAAGTGAGATATAACTTGATCATCTTTCCGCAACTTAAAGCCTAGCCCTGAACCCTCTAACAGAGTGCTGAGAGGATTCAAAGCTAGACAGAACCACAAGGGACTCAGACTATCCCCTTGAAATATGCCTCGCTCGATCTCTAATGGTACATCGTTAGCTATAATCTGCCGACATCCTGGATAACGAAGAACCGTTCTCCATTGGCCCATACATGACTTCAAGAAAGTGCATAGAGTTGTATCAATTTTATACAAGTCCAGCACCCTCAAAAGCCATGTATGTGGAACCGAGTCATAGGCCTTCTTGTAATCTATCCAACATGTCTCCAGATTCTTGCGATTACATAACATTTATTACAAAGAAAATTAAATCTGAAATATTAATTATATTTCAGATATTTTTAAACTTAAAATTCATTACAACCAGGTCAAGGTAAACAACAGACTAATCGTCAAGGTCATTTGGTACCAAGAGGTGCGTTTTACTAAATAAAGAACTTTTATCTCAAACGTTTATTACATATCACATAGAAATTTCCCAACAGTAATACTTTTGATAGGCCTGTTCTAAAAACTTTAATATACCATAAAGAACGGAACACCTTTATTCAACAGCTCCTATCATGTCCTGTCCTCTTAACGAGATCATTTGTTGGCAGTCCGTGACTGCCACTTCAGAATATTTCTTCTTGTTCAGTGGTACTCCTCTGTATTACATGACTTGCCCATTGCCACTTCATCTTACCAAACGCCAAAAATCTATGACGATGACTTAACTTTTTCCTAAAGATTTCTCATTTTTTATTATATTTCGTATCTCATTTTGTGATTTATTACAGGCCCTGGCTTATTATCTTATACTATCACCAGCGAAAAACATGGGTAACGACTTCTCTTTAATCCTGAGTGCTCTATGTTAACTCTTAAGTACTTGTCCGATGATGTTGATGATGTTTATATATATGATGGATATATATACGTCTATACTAACCATAACAACTCCAAACCAATGTATTTCTGAATACATATAAACCATAAATTTATTACACCCGTAAATGTTGTACACACCCATTACGTCGTATGCCGTATCCTTAATCAAAAACTATATACAAATCAACAAGTATGTCCGTAAGAATTATATTATATGAGGAGAGTCAATTTCCATATTTTACGAACATAATTATTCAAAAATAGTTCTCCATAATCAATCTGATTGCTGAAGCTAACATAGAGGCTGCCACTCCTGTCGCATGAGGATTGCACGACTTGTTGAAATCCGTGTTATTTCGCTTCCTACTATGAGATTCGGTGGTTACTGACAATGAGCCCTCATCAACTGGCTTGGTTAAGCTAAAACAACCATCATCAGTTTGAAAATCAATTAACTCGTCTATCCACGATCTGCGTAAGAACTGAGCGTGACCTTCAATACTGCAAAGGGTAGCTGAAAAAAATAAATATTTTGCATAAATCTGAATTTTGAGATTTGTTTGTTAGGATATATGTCAGCATAATATTGCTATCACCAGAGTAAAGCACTGGCGGCAGAGGTTAATAAGTTGTTTATATGCCTACATTATAGAACAGTTTTAATAAGGATAATACTTTATTGGCAGTTTAGTTTTAATTAACCCTTAGACACTAAAGATGTTTAATGTGTGTTTAAATGTGGACAAACATGTTTTTGATCCATAAGTAGCTATCCCGACTCTGGCTGTTCATTATGCTTGTCGTTTGTTGTTGTTGCTTGTTGTTTCTATGTTTGTCAAGTCCCCCGCGACACAGAATTCAGTACTAATGCGGGATATATCTTTTTAAACAAGAAAAAAAAACCCACAACAATCAGCCAGTACTCACCATGTTCCATAAATAAATCATTCAGTCCAAACTCATGATATGCGATGTACTCAAGTTCATTATACATCTTTGCACACAGGTTGCCCATCAATTCTTTATCGTCTTGCATAGACATTATAACACAAGTGCGCCAGTACCGAGCCCCCAACAAGAATAGTAACCTGAAATTGATCATTGACTAACATAATAATACAAATGCATGTTTTTATTTATTAATCATTAGCAGAACTCGACAACCACTATAAACCCGAATTCCGGAACACTGTGGCTTAAGTCAGTTTTAGTCCGACATACCATCTCATCGTTTGGACCCCAGTAAGATTGCGACCCATTAGGGTTTCTGTACAAAAAAGAAAAAAGAGTAAAACTCTTATTTATCTATAATACAACATAGATTTACAAACCATAGTTCTTACCTGTGTGCTATTCCATAGCCATAATCATATCCCTTGACCATCATATCCAAGCAATTGTAGGGTACTTGGCAGTGAAAAAATTCATTTTTATAAGTAACTGGATTCTGGGAAAGCGAGTTCAGGCAATGATCTAAAATAAAAAGTATAATTATGTTATACTCATTACTCAATACTCACAACTAAAGATGTTGGTGCTAGCTTATAAAAAGCTAATAACTGTTGAATTGCTGACCTAAGAACTTAAACTCCAAATATAACTCTTTCAGAATACTTCAACTTAGTGCCCATACCCATAGAAGGATTAATTATCGTGTATTTTAAAAATATATTATGCATGTTAAAAAACTACAATTAAATAAAAAATAATTTAGACAAGCCAGAATTTTTATTTGCGTTTAAAAGATAAGAATAAAAGACGATGCTGAAGATAAGTTTTTAGAAAATATTTTGCTTTTGAGTTTTATTAAAAAACTGTAAAGAAATCTAATATCTACATCAACAAAATATGACCTCTCCCTATAAAATGCAAAATATGCAATGCAAATTAATTAACACGGGTTTAAATGTTTAGTGTTATAAATCTGTTTAGGTGTATATAAATCTCTTGAATTATCATTAGGATTATTTTTACACTTCCTATAATTAGAAAAGTCTAAGGAATTTTCGTGATCAGTAAGGCTAATATAACTTAGTGCATATAAGCGTACGTACGCTCATACCTGTATCCTATAAGGGATAGGTAGAGGTGTATAAAACACCTACATTTTGCCTATGAGAATTTGGTCCCATTAACGTAATAGCGGGCAAGTATATTGCCGTCCATCGGCTATTTTATGACTCTATACATACTTTCTGATAGATAATACCCTCTAGTCGCCTTTCACAACACCCATAGGAAGAAATGGGGTGGCCCTATTTAACTACACCGAGACCCACACCACTAATATAACTTAGTATCTCGAATAACTTTCTCGGTAAGGTTAATTCAGTCTAATAGAACTTACCAATGTGGCCTTCTAAACACTTGAAAGTCTTTGCGATCGTAGAACGGTGATATCTATTTTTTTTTTTAATTACAGAAAAGAGATCTTTAAGATGAAAGATTATGTGCATATATAACAACAAAGCTTAACGCTACCAATCTTAATGCATAGTGTTAATTCAAAAATCTAGTTATCGCATAACCAGTAATACCCCTATACATATGTATGTGAAAATACTACTTACCCAAAGTAGAAAAGAGAATAATCAAAAATGTAGAAATATTAATAGACAGCTAATTAAATGAAAGCAAAACTCAAGCAGAAATTCTGAAAATAGCAAAAAAATAAAAATTACGAACGACACCCTTAAGACAAATACTCAATAGATGTAAAAAATGTGAGTATCGAGTTTTAGAAATAGAATTAGTATAAGAACAAAACTACATACATTGATATATCATTTCTAGGTATACGACCCTGTGTTGCTTGAATCATTGTTGTAAAAGCAATATCTCTTCCTTTCCTTTTCTATCCTCCCTTTCCTGTTAATATACTCTAAATTTTCCCCCTCTAAGTCCCAAAAGTGTTATAAATAGTGTTACGTAATTATGACTTTTTTTATTAATAAAAAAGTCCTGCATTAACATAGGTATAATACCTGTATTGCGGGGCTTTACAAACAACGGACGAAATAGCGGACAAGAAGAACCCTGACACAGATCAACAATTTATGGGTTACACAAAGTGTTGTCCCGTGTGGACGTCGAACCCAAAACTCGGCGCTGCAGCGTAGTGGCGAGTTAGTGTGATCACGTAAGCCGCTGTGCTATCCGCGCATTTTACCCCTGGGCGTACGGTGTTTACTACTGAGTTTATAGATCTGGTTAATTTAGAAGCAACCTTCAGTTTGTAGAAACGGTCAAAGAAAGAATTATCTAAAATAAGAAGCAGCAATCAGTCATTCGACATGATTGCATACTGACCGATTTGACAAGACAGTATCAAACAGCATTTTACTATCACTTGAAATTTTGCTGTACGTGGGTCACACTGAAAGTTTTTATAATAGGCCAGTAAGAACAACAAGCAGGCGATAAAAAAAAATAAATAAATTTTGAATTAGAACTCTTTGGGAATCTGTTAATGTGTAATGAATTTTTATATCATTTGTTTTACCAATTGGCGACAATTTAAAAAGTGTTTGTCTTGCATCGAAATGGATTTGACTAGAGAAAATTTTTGCTCAATGATTTATTGCGACTTTCGTTGCGGTCTTACTCGACCACAATGTTACTCATCTCGTGCCACTGTATAACGTCCTTCTGCGGCGACTACTGTATACTGTACTGTACTGATAGAAGGATGACATATCTAGAAATGCGGACAGCTTTAGGCATTGGTATGAGTCAAGTACAAAAAGTTCTACAATAACATTTAGGCGTCAGATACCTTTGTCTTAGATGGGTACCTCATAATATGTCAGAAGATCAAAAACGCCGTCGTTTGGATTGGTGCCGTTCACAGGCTTCTATATCATTCCATTTTTTATTTTTTTTAAACTTTCAGTGTAAGTCATTGGAGATAAATCTCCTGTATTTAATAGACATTTTCCATTCCTGACGATCTCTTTCAGTTTTCAAATATAGCATCCATTTTACAAAAAAAAAATACTTTACATTTCAACCGTTAACCTCTTTTTACAACCGTTATACAAAATTTGTCTTATAAACTACTACACTACACCTACACCTTTAGAAACAGAACATTATTTTAAAATCGCTATAAATAAACCAAATCATTGATTTTAGTATTTAAAAAAAACTTTATTTGAGATTGAAATTAGTGACTAACTACAAATTAACACGTAAGTACAGCTACAAATCACTTTGCTTGATGTAACCACTTTTAGTTACATTTTGTATTAATTATTTCCGCTAAGAATAGACGATGAAGCATATATATTAAATCGATTTTTTTTTAACAACCAAAAATAAAGAATTCCCTTCCTAGCCACCCTGGATGTATCAGTGTTAAAATAAATTACTTTCAAAAACTACCTGACTCCATAGGCGTTGGGTACCCTTTCATGTAGTCGTACACTATGCGCCTGTATTTTGGCCATTTAAAATAAAGTAACTCGAAATTTTTTCTTGAGTAAAACTTGGTTTTCAACAACAAGTCAGTATGGAACTTCTCCGTAATATTCGGCCATACTACGTTGCGATTCGGGTATAGATTCAACACTGAAACAGAAAGAGGTTTAGTAATTTTTTTACTGCACAACAGTCAGCAGGGATACGTAGGGTATAGTTTAATTAATATAATAATCAGCAGCTCCTTATTTTAGCCATACGACTGGAACAATGCCTTTAGTCTTTGCAGAAAACCCCTAAGAGGTAAAGCTGTAGAGTAGAGTCATCAAATATCATAGGATCAATGTTATTAATCAGTTATAGCTCCTAAAACTAAGTACCTATTTTGAAATCTACACTTTAGAGCAATGTAATGAAATCAACGCAATTAGACACAAATTTATTATGTGTAATTATAATGGTATGCAAAGATCCTTATGTCGCATGGCCTTGTCCTGTTACCGTACACAAATTGAATTGAAACTTCTAAATTAAGATCGTATAATTAGTAAGTGTCGTAGATGTGAACAACGCTAATCGATGCACATGAACGACCTCAAACAATCATTCAGCTTAGCTGGGGGGTAACAATAATACCTACCTACCTAGTACTACAACAATCCCATTCCAAGTATTATTATTCAAGAAAACTACATATATAAATAAACATTTAAATACTTACAATTGATCAATACATTTGAGCCTACAAGAACAGTATTATTGCTCCGAGTTTTGCTGTAGTGTAGTACAATATCGTCATTTGTCTTCACCAGATGCATCATTCGAACTTGTTTTTGAAAGGATAAGAAATGTCCCCTCGTTTGCACTATATGTCTTAAATTAACTGCAATAAATATTTACAATATACACTAAGTTGCGTGATCATAAACATATTGAACAAGCCTGTATTTAAAATATAAGCATATGGTTTTATTCTATATTTTATTAAAGCACTGTCATCCGATTTCTTAAAACAATACCTGCAAGTAACGGCGACTTAATCTAAAAAACAAATAAGGCAAACGTGCACATAACATCTTTTATTTTCTCATCCTTCTGTATACTGTGTTCAAGTATCTCTTCGTTTTAATATATTAGTTTTTATCTTTTAAATTTAAATGTTTAAATGCATCTACTTCCAGCTTCCTCTCTACGACCAGAAAGTTGACAGACAGAGAATGCTTTAAGTCAGTAATGCATTAAGTTTATATAGTTTAAATAAATAAATAACAAGTTTAAACATGAAAATTTGAATATTCATATATAACTAATACACCGCAATAATTTCTAAACAAAAGAAAATTCGGATCTACATATATTATAGTATTATGTTGTTAAAAAATGCACAAATAGGTTTACAATAAAATTAAGAGTTATTATTTCTTACCGTTCACTAAATAGATGCCAAAACATAAATCTATATCCACATAATACCGATGTCTATCAGCAAAATACACAATTTTTTCCAGTACCGATACATATTTATCAAAATCATTTTTCACTGGCAAATCATCAATGATTTCCATTTGTTTATAATTATAAACAGTTTCCTGTTGCGATGCGATGATACGCCACGTAATTAGAATTGTAAATATACGTAAATATGTAACTTTTAAAGACGTTTGAGTTAATGTGACTGATTTGCACGTCATTATTACGATCGCGTAAAAAATACTTCAAGAGGTATCTTGACGATCTTTCAACGTCTACACTCAAAGACATACTGACCGGCTTTCCTTTAAAGCAATTGTTTTTATTTGCTACGTGGTTCTATAAACAAAAAAGGAATCAACATCTATTATACTGAATCTAGTTATAACTATATTTATACCTACCTTACTCTTTAAGAGACAGTGCTATAAGCACAATACCTGTTTTTTTTTTCACATGAATATGTAAATATAACATTATGACCGAGTTTATATATAAACGATGAGAAGCATAATTTCATATTTCCGCCCACGGCTTGGCTCGAATGGTATGCAATGTTCAATACAATGTAGCCTATGTACTTCCCCAGAATTCCAAGATTCCATATACCTAATTTAACATACATCACGCTTGTATCCCAGAAGGGGAAGGCAGAGGTGTAATAACGTCCACGTTTTGCTGATTATAATTTACTCCCATTTACGTAATAGGGGGCAAGCCTATTACCGTCTTCAGGGCACTTTTGAAAATAAGCTGGAAAATTTATGAGTATATTGACCGGAAAGGGGGGATAGAAACGAAAGAAGAGACATTGCTTATACAGATGGATTTGGTAGTATAAGCAATAGCTCAAGCAATTCAGGGTCGCATACCTATAACTCGAACTGGCTGGTGCCGGGAAGTGCGAGTCCTCTAACTAAACTATACCAATTATAATAATTAATTACGTTAGTCCTTTTAGTGTTGAATAAGTAACACATAGATAGATAAATGGATTTATAATGTGTCATATATGTAAGTAATGTCTGGCATGTCATCATTCATCCTCATCATCATTGACAGCCTATCACCCTAAACTGCTGAACGAAGGCCTCCCAACATATATTATTATGATACTATTGTCTATAGTACTATTGTGAATAAATCTATATCAGAAATAAAATACCAGTAATATGACAAACAAGCATACGGTCATTCTAATGGAATGGTATCAGTTGAACATGTGAACGCAATTTACACAGTTTTTTTTTATGTTTTACTATTTGTGGATGTTTATGTGGTTAGGATGATAGCTAGTAACCATTTAAATATATATACATATATAATGTAGGGGGACAGACAGACGGGTCATCTGATGACACGTGACAAGGGCTATCCATTGACACATGCAACTCAAAGGTACGTAAGTGCACTGCCCGCCTTTAACGGTGAGGAGGGGTGAGGGGACGTATTCCAGTTTTCTGTGAGGTCGTGCTTTCGCATCGAATTTTATCCATGTCATTATGGTTAGAACACACGTTATAAAAGTAAATCTCTACACACGAACAAGAGATTTTGCTCGCGACGGAGTGATGCCTGCCAGCATGCTGATGCTTCTGCTGAGTAGTGGCTATAGTAATCCTAGTGTGTCCCTGCAGTTTTTTTTATCGATAATTGGCAAAGGCGTTTGTCTTTCAAGTCACCTTATAGAAATGACAATGAAAACGATGGTGGCCCACACATATCATAGAGAAATCTATTTACTCTACTTTTGAGTGATCCAAGATCGTAGTCTCTTTAAAAATAGAAAAGTGATGTATCTTAAATAAACATAAAAAGAACCTCCATTAAATAAAATTACTAATAATAAAGGAATCGGATATCGGATAAAGTCGTGAGTACGTATTACGTATGTATGTATGTATTTAGTAACTATGTGTGCCGGCACTGACAGGTATCCGTTTTAATTCCTTGTCCTTATACATATACATATATACTCGTAGAACATGATTGTCACTAGTTTCAGCGCTTTACACTGATGCTGTTGCAAACGTCCATAGACACTGACCGCAGCTTGACTGCTTCAAATCAAATGGACCTAGTACTTACCTGCTAACTAAAATTAACGAAAAAATAACAGGGAAATATTTTTTCTTTGTAAGCCATATTGTAAAATTACACAATCTTTAAAATGTTCTGTGTAGAAAGAGAAGAAAAGAAAGTCAAATACAATACATGCGTCCATAGGCGGCGGTTGTCACTTACCATCAGGTGACCTATCTGTTAGTCTGTCTACCTATATACAATAACGAAAAGTAAAAAAAGAAGGATGAAGGAAAAAAAAATATTTTACTATAAAGATACCTACATTGACATATACCTAATATGAACGTTTAAAAATTAAACCTGCACGTGACATTGAATGAGAATAAAAATGAGAGAGTGAACCTTTTTTCACAAGATAACTATAAGATTCTGATTTTGAAAATGTTCAACATTAGATTGTTTTACTTCAAATTGTTTTTTCATTAAATATTTAAAGTAAAGATGGGCACATTAAAAAATAGCGTTATTTTTATATACGAGTACTTGGAACTAACACAGCAGAAACAGACTGCAAAATCGATAAGATTTAGAGAGGGTAGGGAATATGTTTTTGATTACATCGCTTTCGTAGTTGAAAATAAACTGTGACATATGATGAAAACTGTGTTCTTTACGATACTCGCAAACGAACAACGCAAAAGGTTAAGCGTCGCAAAAGTGAAGCCCATCTTAAGATAAGTTGGTAATTGTTTGGTGGTCACTTCAATGTGTAATTCACTACAGCCCTAAGATCCGGTCAAGCAATAACAGCTAATGTCTACTGTACAATGATAACGAGCCGCGATCTTCACAATCATCCGTCACCCTACGTACTCGCCGGACCTGACCCCCATTGTTTGCCATTCTCTTTCCTTTTTTCTTTTTTTTTATACCCAGGAAGCCTTTACACAATTTGTTGTTGTTAAGTTCAGGTACCCAGAGTTCTACCGCAAAGGCATAAGTGACCTTCCCATATCCCAGACATATCTCAGAAAGAGGGTAAATACTTTGAATAAATAAATAAATATTAACTTATAAAAAAATGATTCTATTTTTCAGTACTCGACGATAATATCATACTTTAACCCTTAATGCATTATTTTAATTGAGACTTAAATGCTTGTCTCACAAATCCTATATATTCTATAATTCTATAATAAAAAAACTATTTCTGTATGCTGATATTTGTATCTTTGCACAGGTATCTACGTTGCTTTGATAAACGTAGATGTATCTCACGAGTCATAATACGCTGCTGTCTCGTTTTAAGTTAGACGTATGAAATCGGTACCAGTAGATCCCTCAATTTATCACTCATGCTTTGAACATTTTAACTACTTTGCCGAAATGTTAAAAATTATTTAAGTTTAAGAGCCCGACCGCGAACACTACTCTGCGTAGTGAATGACCCGACGAGGCAGGATGTGTTAATAAATCAATATACCTAACTGCAAGAAGTCCCACATAAAGCTCATCATCATCTCATATTTAAGTCCCGGGTGTGGCAAAATATTACATTGCCTTTAGGTACATTTTTTCAGAAGCAGCTTACTAAATTCAGTATGAATGACAACTAGAAGATCGCACACATAGATTAATAATGTCTTCACTCCATATTAAGCAATAATACTATCTTTTGAAGAGTTGACCCATATCAATGTCCATAACTACCACACATACAACTTGAGTGTAAATCAACAGTCTTTTTAAGCCTGGTTTAGACTCATTTAATATATCGTATTGTTATTATCTAAAAATAAAGCTTATTTATGAAGTAACATTCAAATAATGAATTTCTCCACTACATTCAGCTATATTGAAATATATTGCTACGATTTGTTCGGCTTTCGAGTAAATTACTATAGGGATAAGCTCTAAGTGAGCCCCGCAGCGGGAGACTGGCGAGTTCTTAGATTTTCTTGCAATCTTCTATAAATATCCTTTATGTGTAAAAATTGTAATTGTAAATGAATGATGAGGCGCGTCTTATCTGTAGCTTAAAAAATAAATAAACAAAATTCTTAATGAAACTTATTTGAACCTATTTTGGCTTCATTCTAATAAAAGACTTATAGGAAGGACTCGTTATAAGTAAATAATGTACTATTCGCTAGCGCTTGAAATTACATTGCACACATCGCACCTTTATTCATAAACTAAATTTACTCAGAATTTCAGTTTTAAAATCGCATTTAAAGTTTGACATGTTCAGATTGATAACTTCAAATAATCATGACAAAATAAAGAAAAAAAAAATTAAAATAGATATGTGTAGCTTATTTAATAAACAGTCGTAGAGCCATGCTTAGGCATGGGCCGGCTCAACCGGTGCTATACCACGGCCTTACAGAAAACCGGTTGCTCCTCATCCACCCTCTTTTCTTTCCCTCCCCGTATCCCCAACTCTCATTGAGAATACATCATAAAAAAGTATTACTTTATGTCAACGGATTAATTGAAAAATTGCGAGCATTATATTAAAATTATTTTGTTAGTACGTGATATTTGGATTTTATGCTGTATTTGTATAATATGAAGCCTGTAAAAGAATTACCTGTTTCTAAAATTGATTAATTTAATTGTTCTGGTTTCTTTTAGTAAAGTCTTAACTGATACGATCGGCAGATTAACGTTATTTTCTTTAATGAAAAATAAAATGACACACGGTGATGTTTCTCTTCCATTTTCATCATTACTTATAGAGTCAGCTGTTGAGCTGTACGTATTATCTTGATGAAGTTATTTCGGTTTATGTTCAAAAGTCGAAAAACGTGTGCAACACATTGTATCCTATAAGCAGTACTTCGTCTACTATTAATGCTTTTACAAGCCTTTTGTCGTCAACCAGGCACTTTGTAGCTGAATTTGGAAAATGGAATATATTGAAAAAAAAAACAGGTAGCATAGGTCTGCATGCATTAAAGCAAATTAAATTGTAAGTGACGTTCTTTACTCGGTTACAAGTGAAAAAACAGGTACAATACTAAGAACGTTTAATTTTGTGCTGAAAATATAAGCAGAAAAGGATGAAGACCACCTTAAATTGCATACATATAAATAGGATATATAAGATAACATCCTGGTTATCTAGTATTTATAAATGTGTTACTGTTAATCAAGAAGTTTATTTTATCTATTAGATCTGTTGAGAAATTAAAGAAATTGTTCACCGCAGGGAAACTAGGAGGGAGATCATAAATCAAAAATAAACAGGTGTTTCAGTTGGAGGAACGCTCAAGTCTGTTTAAGTTTCAAAAATCAAATTCATCATCATCATCATCATCATCAAATTACACAGTATAATGCTTAAGTATAACTCTCTGTAGATATTGAAAGCGAGTTCTATGAATGATCAATATCAATTCAACGCCATCTTTTGTCAGATTATGGTACCATAATACATATTGTTACGAGCTGGGTATTTAATAAATTAAAGTAGTCGATTGATTACCAAAAAAACACAATATTTATTAATAACACTCTTTACAATTACAAATCAC
Organism: Tyria jacobaeae; assembly: GCA_947561695.1. Taxonomy (NCBI): domain Eukaryota; kingdom Metazoa; phylum Arthropoda; class Insecta; order Lepidoptera; family Erebidae; genus Tyria; species Tyria jacobaeae. The sequence goes on along the minus strand of OX387208.1, from coordinate 6,035,558 downwards.
TATATCACTCGTTAGTCGCACTAGAAGATCGCTTCGATATTTATTCGCTGTATCTCGAATCAATACTGCCCGTACGGCTACCCCGATCCGCTTTTATATTGCTGTCGAGATAACTAGAATGTACGATAATATTCGATCGATGGTTCTAGACTAAATAGATTATTCTAGAGCTACTTGTAGCGCCATCTAGCGTCAAAATGTCCACAGTTGCGCGCTATCCGACACTAGATGGCGTTGTCCCTTCGTTCTCGCGTCTCGTAGATTGTTCCAGACTATTTTTCTCGATGGCGCAACGATGGAGGGGACACCCTCCTAAGACATGCTCGTCCCGAGCATAATCAGTCCCATAGTATCGCGCCAATCGATCTACATGAACTATCTTTGGGGCGCCTCTTGGACCCTTCTGTATCCGGTAGGTAACATCATTGATTTTAGTGACTACCCGATATGGCCCATCCCATTTGGCTTGTAGCTTCGGAGATTTCCCTTTACTGCGAACTGGATTATGTAGCCATACTAGCGAACACTCTTCGAAGCCCTTATTATTCACTTTCCGGTCATAACGGGTTTTCATCTTTTCAGACATTTGTTGGCCCGATTGTCTGACATGCTCATAAATGTCATTCATCTTGTTCCGCAAGTCATTAAGAAGAATTAGTGCGAAGGGTAACTACACGCGAGATTGTCCCTGGGTGTTTTGCAATCATTTGACTTAGCAGCCATTTAGAAGGAGGTAAATTTTCCCCCTTACTGACACAATGTCCGATATCAAGTTTTATGTGTATGCAGGTAAGTAGTTAAATATTCAGTCAACCATCGACGCTAAAACTTCTGTGTAATTTTTTGGACGAACGCCATCTCCTTAAAGATGAAATCTGGTATGTTAACAAGAGGTTCACCAACAAGGAAATGTCCGGGAGCTAAGGCGTCAACAACATCAACGTCCGTTAGTTTATATAGATAGCGAGAATTCACACATTCTTCTATTTCACTTAATAGTCGACATCTCTTCATAAGTCAACGTAGAGCTTCCTTCCACTTTGCATAGATGTTGCTTACTTGATTTAATTTCAGCCTCAAATAATCACAAAATCTAGCACAAATCTACCGCTCACCCTCAAGATATTGAAGGAGTCCAGGTAAGGATTTAATAAACCCCTACCCTTTGTGCTTTTATCCTTTTTCAGATCTTTAAGTTCCGCCTGAAATGCTTGTCCTTGCGACTCGCAAATACTAGTATCCAGTGATAATCTCAACACTTCAGCTTCATTTCAATTTAAGTAAGATGTGTTTCTTTAAATTTAAGGTTTCTTGAGAAGAAGAAACCTACGCCCGACGACAAATAGCTAAGCTCCGTAAACGAAGAATATTTACCCGAAGGAAAAATATCTTGTTCCTCTGACACTAATTACATCTCCATTTCTGCCATAGACGTAGTGATCCTGTTGCGTTTACCAAACCGGAATCGGAAGCGAGACTTCAGCAGTTCCGACGGGTAAAGACCACGCTACGCACAACCGACAGGATTCAACGATCCGATTAAAAGCGATTCCACTGCTGTGGTTGACTCCTTTAATATTTCTAAAACCTGGTTGGCAACGAACCACAGCAGTGGAATCGCGTATAGTAGTGTCTATCAAATATTTTAAATCACGGTTTTCGATGCATCGCAACTAACATACTCGTATTAGCATTTTTGTCGTCGCACAATTTAATAAATGCATCGGCGTTATACTTTAAAAGCCAGTTTGCAATCGGCAGTCGAATCAGTTCGCGCGTAACTTAAACAATAAATAACCAATCAACATCAAATTATCCTAGGTTCGCTAACTATTAATATTTAAACCATTATTTTACTTTAATAACCATTTATTTATATGTACTTCCTATTATTCTAATATACTATCAACTTAACGACTTAACTCTCATATGATTTAAACCAATCGGAAAACCATAAAGGTGTTCGTCATAACGCGACGAATTCAAACGTTTATATTGGTTCTTCGAGTTTAAGGACTTTAGTTAGCGAAGTACAATGTCAAAACGCTTTGTTGCCCTGGTCCTTGCAATCAATGTATAAAAGAAATTTAGGCAGTGTCTTTAGGGGAAGTAGACAGTGTGAAGGACACGACAATAAGGTCAGATCAAACCATTTTATATTGTTTTCTTATTTATTTGTGATTGTGAGACCTACATCGTGAAACCTCTTAAAAACTTTAAAAAGGATGGTGCGGATAGGAAAACTATGACTATTGCAAACGCAAGTTATACTTAGTAGAGGCATACTGGAGAGATTATCAGAGGAATCATAGGTCATGTCAATGTTAATCATTGTGAGGTTGCTGAGTTTAACCATGTCTACTTTACCGAAAATTGTTTCAATAAGCTGAAGAAGTTTGCAAGATTACTAAAGACTTCATAAATAGGTTAGAGACACTTTCCGACAACCACACGTTAGAATACCTATATCGCAGGAAGAATACTAAACTAGTTCTAAAGATAATTATTAGAGAGACATAAATAAATTACAGGAATTGAAAAGAAAACAAACTATTGATATAAGAGCATTCACGAGAACTGTAAGATAGTAATTGAATTATTGCAGAACAACGGGGAGTTCGAAGATGCCCTAAAATATATTCAAGGTCGGTGGTCTACCATCGACCGCTTACATTGGGAGATAGAAATTGAAAATGGCAATGAAGATTTCCGGTACCACGATGACTTTATCAACCATGAGAAAATTTACAATGTCAATTCACCTACAATATTTCTTTGACTTAAAAATCTTTTAAGTGGGTATACAATGCTAAAAACATTTTTTATTGTTATATGGTGATTCTAGTAGTCTCCAACATCTATCATAATTTGATTCACAGGTAGGAATATGACTAAATAATAGTTTTACTTCACCGTATAAGTAACTTTTTAATAGTGAAGATACATATAGTATCTTAACTTACATTATTATGAATCATTTACAAAAACAAATCCAGAAAAGTTGGTCATTCTGTATACATATATTCACATATATACACTCACGCCTGTGTCCAATGTCCACATTTTACCAATAGTAATTTAATTCCCTTTACATAGTAGCGGGCAAGTGATAAATGATAAATGATAAATGATAAATGATAAATGATAAATGATAAATGATCTTTATTTTGTAAATAGGTTACAACAACACTTTTACACGTCAATATATTATTTTTTTCTGTTAGTTTATGCTAGATGAGGCCGGTGTTTCCTAGCTGACTACCCTGAGAAGAAACACCGAAACAAACTCAGAGGTCTAAGTCTGTTTTAAAGTCCATACAGATGTACTGGTCAAAAACATATGAGAACCATGCACGCTAACGTCTGAGATGAGCTTTTGAAGAAAGCACCACGCTCATTTGAGTGGACCCGTCCAAACAGTGCAAGCATTTGTCAGTTATCGTGTAGCTCAACTTAGAACTTTAAGGAGCTCAACGGACCGACGAACAGTACCAAAGCAAGGACATTTGGGTAGGCCGCAAAAGTACTCAAACTCCTCAACCAATTTGTCAGTACTCAAACTGTCAGACATCGTTATAAAACAAACTACAGGAGAAAAAAGAAAAAAATAAATAAATAAATAAATAAATAACCTACATAGTCCTCACATTTACAATAATTAAATTTATAAATTAAAAAAAAAGAAACAAATATATAATATATTATACTTAACAAAGTATTCATGTCAAAAGGTACAAAGATTTAAACAATAAAAAAAAACAATATAATACTTAACAAAGTAAGTATTCATGTCAAAAAGTAAAATATAAAATGTCAATGTGTATAAAAAAAAAAATTATAAACGAAAAACAAAGGCTCATGTACATTAATGAAGCAGCTCATTCCCAAGCCTTTTTATCTTCAATATAATCTTTAATTGTGTAAAAAGCTTTTTGACTTAGTTTTTTTTTTATAAATGATTTTCATTTCATTCAAGTCTATTGTCGTCATCCGGGCACTTTTGGGAATAAGGTGGGAAAATTTGGAGTATATCGATATGAAAGTGGGGATAGGAAAGGGAGGAAAGAGATATTACTTATAAAGGGATTATTACTTAATAGTGGTCAACACCGCTATAAAGACGATTTCATTTTAACGGGCCTGTTTGTTTAGTAGTTAGTGACCCTGACTGCTGAACCCAAGGTCGTGGGTTCGACTCCCACACAGGACATCAAAAAGGGGATGGGTTCTCTATGTTACTTATGATTTTTGCGATTTCTAATAAACTTTTAAATAAACATATTCTACTCAACAGCAGTCCAATTTTAATGAGAATACACACAATATTCTACCATTAAGACGCTAAGGTGGTAAAGTAAGAAATGAACACAACATGTATCGAGATAACTCCGTCATTAGCGAATCGATTAATATTTTTTATTGAATCGGTTATACTTAAGTACCTGTTCTGCTCTACACTATGCTCAATACTCACTCTTTATGTGCGCACCCAACTCACCCACGCCGCTCCCTTTTGATACGTCCTCACCAGAGTGCAACAATTTCTTTCATTCAATATGTGAGGAACGACGTTATCGAGAGTTACAGTATTTCAGCAATATCTTCCGCATAAAGCACTGCTTAGCAATTCATTGTTAAAGTTTTACTCTTAACTCGCTTCTGACTAATTTAAAAGGGGAATAAAAGTGACGGTATTGGTCCATGTAAAAGCATAGCGACTAAGTAAAAGTAATCCTATGACCATTTTCTAATACATTTAGTGAACGCAACCATTTTATTTATATTTTGGCAACACTACCACTGTCAAACAATTAAGTATCAACCATTTTGAAGTATCATTCTGAACTGTTGTCATTCGTGTTTCTTGTTTTAAATTAGAATAACTAAAAGACAATATGGGTCTAGCTACCGTAATTGAAAGTGAAACACACTTCCAATCAGAAATGGCCAATGCTGGCACTAAACTCGTTGTAGTAGACTTCACAGCTACTTGGTAAGTATAACCTGGATTTTCAAAAATTCAAGTCATTGTGTGTCTGTACTGTGAGTAATAATTAATGATGTTATGGATAGGTGTCCACCATGCCAACGGATCGCACCAATCTTCGAGCAGTTGCCGGCGAAGTTCCCGCGGGCGGTGTTCCTGAAAGTTGACGTGGATAGATGCGCCGAGACAGCCAGTGCGCAGGGCATCTCCGCTATGCCTACATTCATTTTCTACAAAAACCGAGTATGTGCTCAAAACTCTTACATACTATATGGGTACCAATTTAGATATATTATGCATCAAAACTACAAGACTACATCATTATCTAAATCATGGGATGTCAATGCAGAACATAAGCATTATCCATCTACTCACTTAACAACCTATAAAACAGTGGTCTTCATCTTCTTTATCCCAATTAGTTAGTTAAAGTGAAAACAGATTTCATGAATTTACATATGTATAAATCGGTCTGTCAGTGTTTGTGGTTCCGATCCTCCTAAATGACTACCAATTTTTATGAATTTAATTATGTATATTTAGTTGGTATGAGCATAGGTCATAAAGTATATTTGATAACGCTAGGTGATTGGGGTGTCCCTATATAGCAGAACAACATTTGGCGGTTCAGCTAGTCTTTACATATATTATAATTATTGTGTGGCTATGTTACCAGAATTCCCTATGAATTTTGGACAGATTTTAGTAATTTTAATGTGTTAACCTGCCAATGGTTAAGGTTGTGTTAAGTTTAAATTCACAATTAGATGTGCTAATTGTTAGTAATTATATTATAAATATGAATATTCCTATTCACAGACAAGGCTTGACCGGCTACAAGGGGTAGACCCTGCTGCACTAGAAAGCAAAGTTAGACAATATTATGGAACTGATGAAGCAGGTGATGAAGAAAATGCTGTTGCTGGACATGTCTGTACCCACAACTTGTACCAAAATGTACTATAATATTAAGAGAGGAAATATAATACAAAATCTATTCTTGCAGATGGATTTGGCTACTTTCATTACAAAGAATGAATGTGAATGTCTGAATGAGGCTGATAATCATCCTCTGGCACACTGTCTGACTGGTGGGGGAGGACATCTTGCTAGCGACTGTGATGAACAACTTATTATCAACATAACTTTCAACCAGGTAGGGATTTTTTTTTGGGAAATTATTTTTTTATTGTTCTTTATATTTATTAGTCTAAAATGGCTCTGGTAGTATATTAATCCATAGACGTGAAAGAAGGCAAGAGTAAGTTAAACAGACATTTATATTCATAAACATTTGTATTGTAAGTAAATATTTTACATAAATACTTAGTCGAATGCTGTCTTGGCTCTATATAAATTTGACCCCAATGCCTATTAACTAAACCGCAAAAGCTCCATGTATTTCAGGTGGTTAAATTACACTCCCTGAAAATCAAAGGACCAGCAGACAAGGGACCCAAATCTGTCAAAATTTTCATCAACCAGCCACGAACACTAGACTTTGATCAGGCTGGTGGCAACTCATCTATACAAGAACTGGAGTAAGTAATACACATAACGATTATTTTACAAATTTTATTAATTGGTATGTCTCTTTCAAACTACCTGCCTAAAGTTGTTCAAAATTGTTTTGACAAGCTAATTTTTTTCAGCCTTACGCCAAATGATCTGGAAGGCAACCCCGTTCCCCTAAAATTCGTTAAATTCCAAAATGTGCAAAACATTCAGTTGTTCATAAAAGACAACCAATCTGGAGGTGAAGTCACACAAATTGATCATCTTGCGTTCTATGGATCGCCTATTTGTACTACTAATATGGGAGAGTTCAAGCGTGTTGCTGGGAAAAAGGGAGAAAGTCACTAGCAACATGTGTTCACTAAAAAATAGTTCAGTTTCAGTGTTCAATTTTAGCAAGTATGACTTATATTGTTGGGAGAGTTGAGTTGGTATATTGCAATGTGTAGCAACTAAACCTTTCAAGACCTTTAGCTCTATTACTACTTCTAATACATGAACTTTTTTCTAGCAATATATGTACAACAAAAAACTGAACTATTTGCTGTACATGAAATGAATGAATCATTTCTCAAACTGTGTCAAATAGTAAATGTGAATTTTTTAATATATTTTTGTCTCATATTTATTAAATATGGTATCATTCGTAATTATTGTTTTTAAGTGTAAAGGTCATTCCAGGGCCACAGTTTGTTAAATGGGGATACTTAAATATCAGGAATTTGTATATTCAATAAAATAAACATACACAAGTATACTTATAATTAGTTTTATTTATAACTTAGTCCTGTTTTAGTTCATATATTTGGATATATGCCTCTGTAAGTGTGATCATTTGAGGCAATATACTGGTTACATGAAGGTCTTGCATTTCATACCTGAAAAAGAGAAATAGATGATACAGAGTCTCTACTCTAATGTTTTCAACAATCTGTTCTACCAATTGAACATATAGGACAGTTTTTGTCCAATTTTTTGAACTTTTAACATAGTTGAACTACTTTGAAAGAATTAAAAATTTCAATAACAATTCTTTAATACATTAAAGAGGAAAGATGATAAGAATATGTTGAGAGAATAGATGAGGTATTCAACTAAACATTCTAATAGAAATTGGCTCACACTTATTGCACTGTTGAGGAGTTTCATTTCAGTGCTCAGTTGACGGCACTACACGTGCCTTCTATTACGTAGTTAGGACAAAATTATATTTGGTAACATATAGATATTTAATAGGCCTAAGCGTTTTTTTTTTCGTGGGGAAATCCTCATTGACTCCGCCGGGGTCATCGGGGAGGTGTGCCAGACTTGCTCGGCTAAAACCGCCACGGTGCCCCTTCCTCACAAATGCTGCCGATCAGCAAGACCCCATTTCGTATTGAAGGGGGGAAATCAAAAGTTAAAATCTTGGCAGTCTTCAGTTATTTGCACTGCATTTGTCGTTCTTTCTTTAGAAAGACAACTCCCGCACTAGGATTCATTCCTGTGTCGCGGGGGACTTTACAAACATTCAAGCAACGGACAGAAAGAACACCCAGACTCAGAACAGCAATTTGAGGATTACACAAAGTGTTGTCCCGTGCGGCGATCGAACCCACAGCACTCGGCGCGGCAGCGTAATGGCGAGGTGACCACTAAAACCGCTACGCCATCCGTGTAGTTGTTTCCTATTGTTAAGTACAATCATTTGTATTTAGGTACTACTAATAGTCCCTTGTTTTCAGCCTGACATTGCCATACATATTCATACAAAACTGAAAACCATCTAAGTCTTTTCATAATCTACATTAATCATGATATTTACCACTGTTGTGTAGGTTTGTGGAGCACATGTGCCCTATATGTTCCCTTCTCTGGCATCCCATCATGTAATATGTTGCCCACCAGCTCATATATCGTCTTGCCATTGTACTTAGCTTTCACTTCAGGCGTGAGAATATCACCAAAGTCGACGTTTCTGTAAATTTATTTAATAAAGAAAAACAGCAACACGACTTTAGGTACTTACCTAATAATAGTGATCGTAAAGCTAGAGGACGGCTGTGAGAATACTATACATACTACACTATACTAAATACTACTATACTGTACTACAATATTGTAGTAAATATAAGGCTTCATTCAATTACACATACACCAATGTGACGCAAAATATGTAAGATAGAAAGCTCTATAGATTTCGTGTTAACTTCACTTCAATCACTTTATGGCCTGATGTACAAGAAACATGATTTGCCTATAATATGTATTATGTTTGTTAGTTAAAATATTTCTTACTTGACTGGAAAGTTGACAACCGTTGGATTCTTTTCCACAAAGAAAGTATTTTTTGTAAACCTTTTAATGTACAATATCAAGTAGGGTGGCAGTTGTGTTATCTCAAATCTCTTCAGGAAGTTCTCTTTATAGGTTTTGTTCTCCTTGGATGTTTGCCCATTAAACTTTGAAAGTAACTGGTACAAATTGACCTGTAAGGGGAATACATTTATCGAAGTTAAAACCATAATACAATATTTTATTTTAGAGCAATGCTAATCATATATTATAAAATGACTTGGATATGAGACAAACACAGAAAAACCATTAAGTATTTCATATTTAGGTAATAAAAAAAATTAAACATGAGTTTATTTACTTCTTGATGCAATAGATTATCATTTCAAAATTTATAAACAAAAAACACCTAAACTATAATCTACAATAAAGCAGTCAGGTAGGTAGACACACGTAAAACTACTATTGTATCGTCAACTCAAATAATCATAATTATGTATGTAGGTAATACGATGTTATTGCCACATCAGATATTCGTATTTATTTATTAAACCTCCACTACGCTACTCGTGAAGCTGCCTGACGATGTAGTACTCGTTGAAGTTGAGCGGAGTTGGAAGTGCATGACTACACACTCGTGCCCTCGCCAGGACCTCAGCCGTCCGTCCGTCCCCATAACATTCAAGGGACAGACATTGCATATACACCGTTCTTAAAAAGCTGTCTACATGTTTGTGCTAAACTGGACGATAAACATAGTCTACACTAGTCTTAATGGAACCTGGAATTTGTCCTGAAGTACCCCTATGTATAGAAATAAGCAATTATTTTTTCTTCTATTAAATATACAAATTTTCTGAAAACACACTCAAACGTCAGCATTCTTTGGCTTATGAAATCTGTCATGGATTTACACACATCAAAAGTGTTTAGGGATCAAGTACATTTTTAAATCTAAACAATTAAACAACAATTAATATTTAACAAATCTAGTCTTCCAGGCTGGCTTCTTACTTTAATTCCTATGTTTAAGTTAACAAGTTATCTATATAATGAAAATTTAAGAAAAATTCCAATTTGGCAAATTGTAGGAAATTAACCTAATCAATGTCGTCAATTAAATAGCAAAAATTAGGATTTTTAGTGTTTCCCTCCATATGAATGAACTTTCTAACAAAGTTTCAAACGTTCTTGAAGTCGAGTACGTCTTGTATCCGGCCTCATATTGAAACGTGTTTCATCGGAAAAGCAAACACTCGTGAATTCGCGAACCCATTGTAGACGGGCCCTACGATTGCGGGCCCTATAGGTGGAACTCTCAGAAACGATTTCGGATGGTTTGCTCGCTTATCAACAAGGCTAAAGTGCTGTGAGGACCCGTAGCTAACATCATGGTACGATTCCGTCGAGCAGTATTTTGGATTTTGCGAGTAGTGATGCGAGATCGTCCTTCATGTCGCTCGGCCACACTGCCCGTGATACGATAGCGTGTCCAGAGGCTTATGACATTCTGTGTGGTACCAGCTTGCATCTCTTCATCGCTCCATATCGATGCAATTTTTTACAGTTCCGATGCAGAAATTGTAATGGTTTTGTAAAAACGGTATTACGCACATTTATCTATGCGCAAAGGAATTGGAAAGACGCGATTGAAGGCGGTTATATACGTTTTTTTAATCGTAAAAAGGTGCAATGAAAAAACTTATTAGTTATTTTCTCTAGGTTTTTTATGATGAAATTCTGATTTTGTTACAATGGGAGCACCACGGGAGGGAATTTAAGAAAAAAAATGACAATCGGTCCACAGTTGACGGAAAAATCGCTTAACATGCATAAAAAAAATATACAGTCAACTTTAGAACCTCATTCTTTTTTTAAGTCAACCGTGTAGTGTAGGCACACGCTTTGTGGATTTACACACGCTTTCGCTTCGGGAAATTTCGATCCTTTGACTCCGACGCAAAAACCGACAGCGATCGGAGCTAGTAGTAGCCCGTGGCGATGCGTAGTTACTCGAAATGTGTTGAAGTGTCCCTCTATTCTTTCGTTCTCGCTTAACTTCGATCAACTTTGCGAGTAGTGTAGTGGACGATTTTTGACTTTAAAAAAGTAGATATCCATGATATATATTCGATACGTAAAAACTGTAAAATCCGTTAAAAAAACATAGGAGGTTATTTTTATTTAGAAAATATTATAGTTTATAACAAAAGTGAAAGTGTATGGTTGTTTCTTATAGCCAATAGTTTCTGCTGTATATAATTTTGTACTTTAAAGTTGAACAAAAACACCGATTCTTTTTGGTAGCTATTATTTTGTACTCATTTCTATAAAAACAGTGTTACATATATCAATATCTTTATTATAAATATCTCTAGATTTCAGCAAACAAACTCACCTGTGGAATGATGTTCTCTCTAAACTCATCGGTGAACAGTGGCGTTGGTGGCAGATCACAAGTTAAATACATAAAAGGCGATTCAGTAATCATTTCACTATACTCTTCACTAGACAGATCTACTTTTGCAGCATCATCTGCATCAGGTGGTGGCAGTTTTCTGTAATGAGAAAATTTCATGTTGTTGAATGATGTCTGCTGAACATTGATGTCATTTCTCTCATAAAGAATGACTGGCCTTTTGCTAGGCTAACACACACGGGAGAATATTTTTTGTGATCCACCAATAGTTTTCCCGAGTTTGGGTTCATTGTTTATGTTTGTAAAGTCACCCACAACAGAGCAATAATTCCTAGTGTTGGAATTGTCTTTTTAAATCATAAATTTGAACAAATGATTCACAATGAATTAAGAATTGTAAAGAAATAATAACAAGGTAATGGCCACTTCATTATAAGAAAAATGTTCCTCACCACCCACACTCTTTAATGTTAAAGAATAATAGCTATTCTCTTTACCTGGTATATATCCTCATATGTCCAAGGAAAGATTTGTAGATAATAGAACTGTTTGGTTTCTTTGTACCATTGAGGGCCATGTGCAGAGAATTTAAAAACCAAGACAGAAAATCTATGGGATCACCTGTAATATAAAAAATATGACATGATAAAATAGACAGTTATTTCAAAACATTAGTCATAACATAACATCAACTAAATTCTACTCAGTAGTAGTTCCAGGACCTGTATTCTTTTTTTTAATAGTGTACTAATCAGGACTAACATTACTAAATATAATAAACTTATATATTTATGGAAATACTAGATAAGTTTTATTACTAATTAAAATTATAATGATTAGACATCTTGATAATTTGATATTTGACCTTAAAGAAAACTTTGTTTTAAATAAAACTAAACTTTACTTACTTTGTTTAATAAACTGGAACCTCTTTTTAGACCACAGTACAACAGCCTGGAGCATCTCATGAGGTGATACATGAGCTTTAAAAGCTCTCGGGTTCCACAGCTTACGAATTAGCTCACCAAATCTTTGCACTAGGAGAAATGAGGAATCGCCAGGGGGTCTTTTTACGTTGGCATAGTTTTCCTCGCGGAGGAAATAGTTGCGGAGTGGCCTCACCTGACTTAAGCACTAAAATACATGTACATATGTTTAATAGACACAAGTACAAATTAAATGCCATGGCTCCCATCTCTTCCCTATGATGTCGTAGAAGGGATTGACTATTGGATCAAACTGTTATCTATAAGACAGTATGTATACAGTCATACAATAACCAGTTGATTGCAATAGGCTTGCTTACAAAAACTCTAAGTGGCAGAACGTGGGTTTTTAATACACCTCTGCCTATACAGTTGTGAGCGTATGTATCTCGATTAAGACACCTTTCAGGCGAATAAACTATCAAAATTGGTTCATCAGTTCAAGAGCTATGATGCCACAGACATACACACTACAAACTTACATCCCTCTTTTTTAAATACTGTTACATATTTTACTAAATTTGTCACTTAAATAAGAAAACATTTTGTACTTAGTACTTTGTACTGTAGGTGCACTAAAGTATTTGAATGGTACTTAGATTGCAAACAAAAATCACAAAATTTACAAGAACTTCTTTTTTTCTAACTACTAAAACTAACTTCAATGTTAAGATATTTTTGCTGCGTTATACTTCCTTTCCTTAAGAGAAAAAAAAATCAAAAGAAGTACACCTATATGTTTATTACAGTTCTTACATGTTACAAATGAATTTTTTTTTTTCTCTTAAATGTGCACAAGCTTAAAAAATCATACATATAAATTGACAATTGCTAGCATTTAATCCTTGAATACATGATTGAACAAAAGTAAATTTACCTGTAAAATAACATTACAATAATCATTGGCCTTGATGTTATTAAGACCAACAATCCCAGGCATGTACATAGTGCCATCTATAGCTCTAGACATCTTAGTGTTATAATCCAACTGCTTTATTTGTTCAGGTGTAAATATTGGGTTCAAAACACATTTAATGTCATTTAGAGAAGAATCTGCAAAAAAAAATTTATAAATATTTAAATCATTTGGAGTTTGCAAATCTATACAACATAATCTGATGGGCTTCAGAGAAGTTATATATTAACACTTTTATTACTCAGTGTGCTTTAAAAATCTTAAACAATTTTTTCATAAAATATAATACCAACAAATGTGTATATTGTATTAGTTCAGTCCTTAATAACATAAATATTCATACAATCTAATAGTCATAGCTCCATTTTGAAACACATAATCACAAGTATGGATCAACAATAATTATAATGAAAAATGGAAGTATTTTAAAATACTTATTTTTTTTATTCTATAGGGGGACAGACAAACAGACGGGTCACCTGATGGTAAGTGACAATCGCCATCCATGGACACCTGTAACTCAAGAGTCGTAAGTCCGCTGCCCGCCTTTGAGGGTGATGAGGGATGGGGGATGCGGGGAGGGGAAAGAAGAGAGGAGTTAGGAAGGAGGAGAGTGGCGAAAGGGGGAAAGGGGAGTTGGGCCTTTGGGAACCTCAGTCATTTCCGAGCCGGCCCATTCGTGCCTAAGCATAGCTCTATCACTGTTAAATTCTATTCTATTAATTTCTACTTTCTATTTTTAACAATAAAAGAATTGTTCAATAAACCAGTTTATTAGGATATGGGACATACATTGCTGTTTATGGGCTGATGCCAATAAATTCAGTATTTGGGATCAGGTGCTAAGTTTATTCCCTTGCAGAAAGGTGGTTATAGTTGCAACTGCATATCTTAGAATGGGTGTAATCAAATAAAGAAACTCATGAAACTAATGAAACTCACCAATGACCTCATAGTTGTCGGGTAAGCAGTAAAACTTTAATGTGTGGAGATTTAAAAACACATGGTGATCATCAGCCACTGAATGAGTATAAGCATAAGTATTTGTTCCTCGACCCTGGAAGTGATCACATTGATTACAAGTGCTCATCTTCTTATATATAAAAGTCTATCAATGTTTTTGTTCTTATTGCCCATACATATGACCAATTTTTACCAGGATTACAAAAATGGACCGAGACAGTACCATTAATAGATAAATAAAGAACTGTTCCCAAGGGTTTTTTAAGAGATCACAGCCGCGGCCAGTTAGTTCTCTATAAGTATTTGCAAAGGATTTGTTTATGAGGATTCCTTAAATCTTATTGGATAATTCATATTTATTGCATTGACAGCTTTGAAACAGCAAAAGTTCTTTTATAGGCTAATATTAAGAAGTTTCATATATAAAATTGTATACCTGAAAATATTTCCCACAGACAAGGCAAGCATAAACATTGATTCTGGTCAATGATACAGAACATAATTTTTCAAAATCAAAATCTAGGACATGTCTATTGATAGTGTCTAAATAAGGACATTGAATGTGCATAGTCTTAGCCAAAGGTTCTGAAAAAAAAAAACATATCACGAAATGAATTCATTAATAACATATTCAGAAAACTTGATATTACGGAAATATTTATAGGTTATTTTTACCTGACTCTGTTCCATTGCTTTCGCTAGTTTTTCGCTTTTGAGATGTTTTACCAGACATATCGGATTATCTCGTTATTTATTTCAGCTATAAGGTATTTATTTCCAATATTTCACGAACTTTTGTTTACAAAATATGCTGACTGCAAATAGTTAACAGTATAGTAACACTACAACTACAAACTACAACAACACAACATTTAAAAGTTCAAAACCAAAGATTAAAGATATATAGAAAGCACCCGTCAACCGTCAGTAACCCACACATTCTTAAAATAATCTAATACTTTCATATTGAAGTTAACTACAATAGTACCATTTTTTTTTGTTAATACTGTTTCTACTATTAACTCTCTAAACTTAATTTAAAAACTGCTCAAGTTTGGGCTTAATTTATTTATTTTGACAAGTCGAACATATTACAAAAGTTGAAATATGAAATTTAGTGACATGACCTGAAGAATTCACTATCAAATCAATATATTAGGGACGTTAAAATCAGGCCTATGATATGGATCAAACAAACATAGAACCTGTAGTAAATATTCAAAACTGTATTGGTGTGACCAACGATGTGATACCTCTAATATTGCATGCAAAATAACAACTCGCACTTTGTTGTTAGTTTTATCGTGGTAGAGCCATGCTTACGCACAAATGGTTCGGCTTGACCTGTAGGATACCATGGCCTCACAGGGTTGGGATGCATTTCCCTGAAATTAGTGAGGTTTCCGGAGGCCCGGTTAGTTGCCACTCTTCTATCTTTCCCCTCCCCTTATCCATCCTCTTCTCTTCCCTATCTCCTTATCCCCTCTCTCTTCTTACCCCTCTTGGTAACCCCTATCCCTTACCACCCTGAGGCCTGGGCCTGCCCGCCTGGGCAGCGCATTTATGACTCCTGAGTTGCAAATGTCTAGGTATCAGGGGTCGTAGTTGTCACTTACCATCATGTAGTGTGGTGACCCGCGTGTTCATATGTCTTACTATATATTAAAAAAAGTTAAAACTATACGACATCGTTTTCTTTTTATAATTATTTACATATATATATATGTATATATATATATATATATTATATTATAACAAAAAGGCTACATGTTTATGTACAGACTATGGTCACAAAACACTAAGAGAAGAAAGAAGAAGTTAAGCTCATTTATGTATTATATTTATATACCTAAACATGTCAGTCGCGCTGGGGCTTACAAATTTGGTTTATCGAAAAAGATGGAATGCAAATTAACATGATTCAGAATGAAACAGGAAGAACAAAAATAAAAACTTATAATGAATTAATTAGTTACGGTATACATATATATGGCTACTGTACGACGAGGCTGTTGGTCTAAATGTTAGTGACCCTGACTTCAGAACCGACATTTGAAAAAAAAACTTTCATATTTTTCATACATTCAGCATTTCCCCGAAAATTAAAGACATATTTCATAAACTGAAAACATGTATTAATCTTACGGCATTATCCCCTCTGTTCTTATAAATGCAGGTGCAATTTGTAAAGTTAAAGATTTTAAATCTTAAGTTTTTTTTTGCGAAACAACAATTATTTAATAATACTTACTTTAAAAACCAGTGGGTTCGTGCTTATAATACAATAATAATACAAATAACACATAGTTCCCATTGAAAACGTTTCTCCTGTAGTGGAGCGAGCTCTTAATTATATTTACTGGTATAGAGTGAACAGACCGAGAAGAATAATTACTAATGCATTTTATGTTATAATCTACAATTAATTCTAAAGTTTAGTCCTTAAACAATAATTACTTATTGTTAATAAATGATTAAAAAAATGGTAAAAAATGGTAAATAAGTGAAAGCTTATAAATGGTAATGGTATCGAGCTCGGGCGCTGGTTGATCGCGAACTCGTTGAACTATCGATTGAAGTTAATTATAAATTGTTGTGTAAAATATGCGTATAGTTCGAATTTGGTTAACGCTGAGCTGTTCATTTGCGTAGCTCTGAACATACCCCCGAGCACGAGATGAAACCACAAAAACTGTAAATACATTTTTATTCTCATTTTCTGTGCTATGCTGGACACAATGCATAATATAGCAACTTTAAACTTGATAAAATTCAACAATCTATGTAAAAAAAAGGTATTGATGATTATTACACCAGTGTCCTTTACATTAAAAATTCTATTGTCCCTAACAGACGTTTCACTATTTTTGCCGTTCAATCCGAACTTAAAGCTTGGCCAACGAGTGTCTAGATTCTATGCAAACGAACACTAGCCGACTCTTGAGCCAGCGTTAACACCTCCCTGACTCGGGCCAACTGCACTCTGATTTATAGATACAGTGTGTTCAACTAAAAAAAATACGCATTTTTTTTTTAGTTTTTATATATATAACCAATTTTAATTTTACATGAAAGTACGCTCTCAGCTCTATGGCGCAATAAATTAATAAGGTGTCCAGTCCCCGTTATTATCAAGAATTGCTTGACATCTCCTCGGCATACTCTCGACCAGTGCTTCAGCGTAATGAACCGGCAAAGAACGCCAAATCTTCTTGATACGACGCGATAGTTGGACGAGAGTGAAAATGCGTGTTCCAGCAATCCTTCTTTTCATATAACTCCAAATATTTTCTATTGGATTAGCATCTGGAGAATGTGATGGCCACTCCATTGACTCTATACCGTTTTTCGCTTTCCAATCTCTACATTTTTTGGATCATTATCTTCTTGCAAGATCCACTTCTCGTTTTCGGCACCGAACCACTTTTTTACCGATCTTAGGAGACCACGCTGATAAATTTTTATCATTTTTTCCGCATTGAGATTCTCTGTAAAGAGTTCCAAACATCCAAATCCGCGTTGATTGAAGCATCCCCACACATTAATTTTTAATGGGTATTTAACAGTGCGCTGAAGCAAACGACCACCGGCAGTAGACCAAGCTCGTTTCACAGGAGACCATACCCAGAATGCCGTTTCATCAGAAAAGACAACGTTGGAGAAGTCACGATGGATATTTTTGACGGCCCATGCCCTGCGTTGTTCCATGTGAGATTCCGAGAGTAGAGGTTTTAGCCTCGTACTAAGATATTTAATACCAGCCTCATTCAAACGTTGTCTTATAGTATTTAAGATAACATGTATACCTTTTTTCATTAGTTTAATCCTCGCCGCACGTAGCGGTAAAGTGGGAGTACCCTTAAAAAGTTTGACGATCGCCTGGTCTTGCTTTGTTGTGGTCGATCGCGTTTTCCCGCATCCTGGCAAATCATCTACGGTTTTTGTCTTTTTAAAACGTTCCACCCATTTTTGCACGAAGTACTTAGATTTTTTAATTACTTTAGCAGCCGCTGCGTAGGACAATTTCGGTCCTCGCGAGTGCGTGCAGAGAAAAACCGCTTCGTAGCGTTTGGCGTATACAGCGCTCATCACGAACAACAACAACAAGAAAAACCGCTTCGTAGCGTTTGGCGTATACAGCGCTCATCACGAACAACGTGCACTCGACGTAACAATTGACGTCAAACCAAGACAAAATAGTTATTGCGTAATAGCGTGTAACACGTACTATCACGTTAGAACTTGTTCAATTTGATTAAGCCAAAATTTAAACACAAAAACGTGTATTTTGTTTTTGTTGAACAGACTGTAGTTTTTTTTTATGGCTTTGATACATTAGTTTTGTGCGTTATCTCCTTTTGTGTAAGCTCATTACATTATTTGTGGTGATTCCATCATTTTCCCAATGAATATCCACCGATGTTAACTAAGGCCACAATAATTAGCACTATTCGATAATTAACAGGGCATTATACAGTCAATAGTTGAGAAAATTATGTTAAAATACAGACTACGCCATAAAAAAATCCTTAAGTTCGATTGTACGCAAGTATCTCAATACAAGACCTATCAATGGTACAAAAATATATACATGGACAACAGGAATAGAACGTTTCTACGTTAGCAAAACCACTATTTATAACAGACATCACAAAATAATAGTAAAAAAGACTTCTTAGACTCTTCTTCAGTTTCCTTTTAATATCAGATATCATAAGACATTTGTGTAAGACTTTGTAAATTAGTATTAAAGTTTAGGAAATCGTTTTGTTTTAAGTTGTTTATATCTATTACACCAACCTTAAAATGGTGTTCTATCACAAAGGTGGTCTCACGCCATTTTTGCAATTTCCAAAAAAGAAACTTTAAAAATAGCGATATTTAAGAGATTTGATAATATATTTTTACAAGAAAAGTAACAAATATATAATGGAAAAAATAAAATAAAATCAGTTATTGTTGTTTGCTTTTATTTGGGTGCCATTTGTGTCACTAAAATTATGCTACTATTATATGACCACATTTTCTCTATGATAGAAATGGAAATATCTGACGTTTGACAGTATGACATTGACAATTCGTTTTTTACGTCAAAATCGATTGTAATCGTCATTTTCTCCTCGAAAATGGCCGCATCAGGAGGAAATATTGAATGGTCTACGACTGTAAAACCAATTTTAACAGCTCTCTACGGCCCATTTTTTGACAAAAATGATGCTGTGGAAATCATTCAAGCTATCATTAAGAGGTATGTGTCTTTATAGCTATATTTGTTTGTTAAATTGCAATTAATGATTATTTAAGTGGATTTTTGTTGACTAAAATGTTTATTATAAACGTCTCGAAGCCTACAAGTAAGCAGCCGAAGCTAACAACTATTATAATCCTTATCTTAGCTTTTGGTCGAACGGTGTTTCCAACAGTATATTTAGGTATTTTGTTTACATCTCTAGAACAACTACCAGTAATAAGATTGTCTAAATACCCTACTTATGTCTAAAAGTTTTATTCTTACCCTTACTTTGGAATGAATACCGTATTAAAAAGTTAATTAGTAAAGCTGTGCCTCATTTGTTGAATGTTACGAAAACTACAGTTTTCTATTAATGCAGATATAATCTAATAGTTCTTAGACACAATGTCATTGTATTTAGTGCAATTTATGTATAATGAATACATGGGATTTCTTGCTCGTAGCGAAAGTGAGTTCCAGAACCATGAGGATATCTACGACTTATTCTACACATGCTTTGCATGCCTCTCTGCACATTTTATTAGCATGAATGCTAATAATCGTGAGTATTTATTTTTATATATTTATTTCATTACAGATCTATATGAATTTACCTATATTAACAAACCTTAAATGTATGTGTGACAATTGAGTAACTGGGCACTTGTCTAACATAACCTTTTCAATAGGAACAACATTTATTTGTGTCAGTAGATGGATTTATCAAAGTATCATTTGTGCTGCCTTAAATCCTTAGTCGGGAAACCCTTGGGAAAGATCTTCATTAAAAAAAAAAAACTTGAACTTATTGTATTGAAACTAGTATTGTAAAACAGTTAAAATAAGTTTTAAGTACTGCACTTTCAGAAAATATGAACATTTGAGATCATTGTCTGCCATTTTAAGTCAATCATTATTATCATTACATATATTTCTAGGACTTGTTGTAAAAGTTAGTATAATATTGTATTAAACATATTCTAAAGCAAGATGTAATCTTTCTTGATTCATTGCCTTATTACATACTATTTCACAATATTGTGTAACCATTGAAAACTATTTTAAGAGCAATGTTGGAATTTTCTATTTATAAAATCTCAGCTACTTTTCACTAGCTATTTTCTTTAGTAAATAATTCCATATACTTATTGTACATCAAATATCACTAGTCAGTAGCCAATAATGATAGTAAAATTTAAATAAAATGGACCTAAATGAGTTTTAATAAGTGAAGGCTATAACTGAATTTCTTTACTAGAATAGAACTACATATGCCATGCACTTGTGACTCTTAAATTGCAGGTGTCCATAGATGGCAGTCATCACCTACCATCAGATAACCCGACTGCTTATTTTGATATATATTAGATCCCATTCATCTTGTCCTTAGACTCTAGGCAGTTATATTACACCCTCTAATCTAGTATCTACTTGCCATCTGTAGTAATAAACCTACAGAGTAAGTATGCCAGATCCTACCTCATATTGAAGCATGACATCATTATATAGTTTACATTTTTTATGTGCAAAACAAATGTAGAACAATGATAATGACCCATTATCCTGAATAAAGGATAATGTAGTTAAGTTTTATAATAAAATAATGAAATATTGACTGTATAAATTACTAAGTATTGGGAAAAATAATAATTATTAAACATGTTTTAGTGCCAAATGACCAGCTAAGCACAGCACGAGATGCATTTAGAGTTATACTCCGGCAAATATTGAAGAAGCTCTCTGAAGCTGGAGTGAACTGTGATGACAATGCTACAACTGCAGCACCAAATGTGTCCGTGAAACAAGTGGGTTACTTTTGTATCTACTATTTGATATTACTATTAAATACAATAGTTTAAAAAGAAATATATGTATATACAGTAATAATAATATATGTATATATTATGTCCCATTGAGGGCATTTAATAAGCTTCTCACTACCCTTTGGGGATGTAAGCTTGAGTGTATGTATATACATATTTAAATAAAAAACAGAATAGGCATAAAAAGCTGCCACTTTCCAATTCAAATCATATATAAGGATAAGAAGAATCTAATAGGTTCCATATTTTTATTTTATAAAAAACATATTATGAAGGTGTGAGCAAAGCGATAAAGGTGGCCTTTTTTAAAAAAAATATTGTCTAGATACACAACATAAACAGCAGACCTAATTTTTAAATAATATTCAAAATACCTGGTTGAAGAAAGTATGTATTTTTGAAGTGAAAATTTCTTTTAGCGCGGTACACTTATTTTTAGATGATATAAAATCTATGGACTCGCGACACCGTTACGAGACGCATTTGTCCATCAACGCAATATTAGCACAACGAGATATAAAAGTACAATTGATGCGGTATTCACGAGATATTGAAATAACTTCGAATCAAAATTGTTTATTTCCTATTTTAGTTACCATGAACCTAAAGTTTCTATTTTAAATTGTAATAATTTTAATTACAGTGATGATGATACGCAGTTGTCGAAATTGTTAACGATTATTCATAAAAGAATATTAAATGTATTTTAAAGTTTCTAATAATTAATAAAATTCAATTCATAAATAAAATGCAATTCATTACCAATAAGGCCAGCCATACGGACTGCTTCCGCAGTTGAGACCGACTGCTTGAAGCAGTCCGTGTACGGCTGGCCAAACCTAATAACCCTAGTACCCATATAAAAAATGTCTAACGCTCCAAAATAAGTTTTTACTTCTGGCGGCACTCCCGGAGTGCATTTTTTTTAAACTATAGGGGGACAGACGAACAGGCGGGTCACCTGAAATCCCATCTGAAAATCAGTGCTTGCAAAAAAAGTATCATAACATAAAAGCACTTGTTTTGAGAAAATTACTAAAGGTATATGAAGTATACATAAATAAACTATTTGTAAATAAAATTTCAAAAATTATACTGTATAAAAAACATAAAACTCGTATTTTCTCAAAACAACTGTTTTTGTGTTACAACACTTAAACAGTTGTTTTGAGTAGCAACACTAAAACAGTTGCAGCAATATGTATATGCTGAGATGGTGTTCTGATTTTTTTTTTCTCATATTTTCTTATTTGTGTTTTTGCGGACCTGAATAAATGCCTTTCTCTACGTTTTTTTGCTTTTTTATTACTTTTTTAATTACTGAGTATACTCAGTTATTTTGTCTTTTTAAGAAATCATTCGTAAATTGAAGTAAGTCTTTAGATGGGAAGTACAATTGATTGGTTAGGACACTAAGTAGAAAGTAACATTATCTTAGTAAATTATATGTGGTTCTTCCCCACCAGTTGCTGCTACCGATTGTTGGACTATGTGGAATTGATGGTGGGGGCTACCCCCAATCTGACTTAGTTATATTGACGTCTCTGCTGAAAAATGCGAAATTACCCGCACATGTTACCGTGCCTGGTATGTACAACTGCTTTTTTATATACTTAATAAAATGATATTAGTTATACAATAAATTCTTGACATTATTTACATGATATCAATAGGAACACCCAGATCTAAGATCCAATTCGATACAAGTCGATTTTTTAAGAGGGAGTCAAAACATGACCCTTGTTGCAGTTGCATGTTTGTGAATTAAATTACACCCTGATTCTATTTATCTAGATAACCAAGCGACCAAGTCATCCGTCATACCAAGCTCGATTACGTCATTGTCGTCTCAAACGGCTTCTACCGAGAAACAGCCGCCATCGAATGCTCAGCGGCGTTCTGATGCGCTATTGGAACAGCTGACCGCGCCCCTAAGAAATCCGGTAGCTTCAATGTCGGTGTCTCAAGCTCAGCCGACGACTGCGGTATTGTCGCCCGGAAGTAAGGATAGTTTGGAGAGTGCTAAGGAGGGGAATTCTTCTCAACAGGCTTCAATTGATATGAAGGTAAATATTTTTGGTTCTTATTTTCGGTAGAGTAGCTAAACGGTATTAGTAATCTATGGGCGTTTGTAATACCAGCGGTTACACATAGATTTGACGGCTTTATAAAAACTGGGCTTACCATAAAATGGCTTTATTCAAGAACAACTCTGTAGTCGTGAGAAAAAACTATAGTATGGAACTGGGCCTGTTGGTCTAGTGGGTAGTGACCCTAACTGAACCGGAGGTCGTGGGTTCGATTCCCACACGGGACAAAAATTTGTGTGATCCACAAATAGTTGTCCCGAGATTGGGTGTTCTATTTGTCCGTTGATTGAATGTTTGTATAGCCCCCCCGCGACACAGGAATTATTTCTAATTTTTAAAATAAGAAGAAAAAAAAAAGACTACCACATTTGCAGATTAGAAGTTGTAGAATCCCAATAAAATCAATAAAATACTGTCTTATATATTTCAGAAATGGGTGGCATCAACTTGCTCATCATTGCTGATGGAGTTGAGAGCTGGCTCTGTTGTGCTGAAGGTTTGTTCGTCGCTCCCTTGCCTACAGCGGTACCTCAACCGCTGGCAAGCTTCTAAGGAGCATGCACAACCTCCTCACTTCAACTCTGATGCCTCACTGTAAGTCACCTTATACTAACATAACATTTTGTTTTCAATGACATATATTATATGATTGCTGTCAAATCTATATATTAATTAGTAATAAGTTGACTGGCCTGTTAGTCTAATCCGAGGTTGTAGGTTCGACTCCCACCAAGGGCATAATCAGATAATCATTATCATGTCATCATTAATTCTATTTTTGTTTGTAATTTATATATAATATATATTTAACAAATACCAGTTAGTTTATGAGTCTCAGAACCATAGTACAGACTCTTCATTTGGGATCATGAGGACTGAACTGTCAGAATACAGATATAATAGATATTATTATGTATTAAAATGTTTTTGGCTGGATACAATACATTCGATAGATTTTAGTATGGGGTTATTTCATTTAATTTTTGTCCCGTGTGTGAATCGAACCCATGACCTAGTAGTCAGGATCACTAGCCACTTTTTTTATTTTCGTGTGGAAATTCCCACGGACCATCACCTCACCAGAGCTGATGGTGAGGTGGCATGTCGGACTCGAACCGACTAAAACCACACGGTATTCCGTCACGAGAGCGTCTATTGCTAGGGACCCCATATGGGGCCATGCTAGAAGATCATTTCACACTAACATCTGATGACATATTGAAGTGATATATTGTTTCACAAAGGAATGAGAAGCTATTGCTCAAAGGAATTTTTCCTATATTATGTTAAGGTGGTTTATGAATCACAGTGGTTATTCCTTTTTTCAACTGTCTTCAAAAAAGGATGAGGTTCTCAATTCGACTGTATTTTTATTTTATGTTTGTTACCTCAGAACTTTCGAACTGATTTTGCAGATTTTGTTTATTTGAAAGTTTGTGCTTCCCGTGGGGTCCCATTTCAATTTTGTCTAGTGCTGACAATGAAATCCATGAGAAAACCATATAAGTCTTAAATTTTATGACAGACACATTGAAGTTGGTTGTCTACTTTTTTAAAGTGAATTATATTATTTACTGCTTGTAAAATTAAATCTTGTCAATGAAAATGTGCTTGTAAATTTAAATCCCCAATAGTGTGTAGTCTTGTTTTAGCAATCAACAATGAGATATTATAAAAAGCTCGAAGTCCGTCATCGTTTGGCTTAAAGACTGATGAAAAAATAAAAAAATAATTCTGAGTTTCATACTTCTTTTTCATGTCTTCAAAATAGGTCACATCTTCGTCTTTCTTATCCGTCCTAGTAGGTTTCATCGCTTCCTTTTTAATGAAGGATTTTTTTTTAATAAGACAATGGCGATGATGGATTAGTTGGATTTTCAATAAATCCGTATTGAATAAAATCCGCACCATACCGATGCCTCTTCAGAAAATATACAGAATTAACCATTTTAGTAAAATAGATCTGAAATTTTATGGTCGAGGTTGACCCCAAAAACTAAAAGAAATCTGACTAGCGATTTTAGATTTCTTTTAGTTTATTTTAATATAACTCCAAAAAATATTAAGTACCTTTTGGAAATTAAAATGTATATAATCTAAATCTCTGTACTTTAACCTCGATGGGGGGAGTACTTTTGATTTTATTGTTTTTTAGTAATGATGATTTTAATCTTCTGCCCCTTTTACCGAAATACGTGAATTTTCGCACATGTGACAAAAAATAATTACAATACCTACTAACAAATATTAAACGATATTAATTGTAAAGTAAAGTAAAATAGCTAAAGTACGTGATTAGCGTGTAGTTTTTTATACTATATATCTTAATATGTCCACGTCCCATCTGTAGCATTTCAATGACCCCTAATTATCTCTGGGTCTTCTACTGGCCCCCCTCCCCGAAACTCTTAAACGCTGAGAATCTATGCTATGGAAACTGAGGAGGGGAAAGAGGGGATGGGCAAATGGGGAGTGGGAAGAGGGGAAGGGAAAGGGGATTGGGCCTCTGCTAACCTCACTCACTCGGTTATACAATGCAAGCATTGTTTAATACTCTGGTCAAGCTGGCCCATACGTGCCGAAACATCTCTCCCACGTAGAAATCCCTTTATTTGCCTTTTTTGTACTGAGAATGTTTTTGTTTTGTTCCAGTCTTCACTTCCTCGTCAATGAAGTGCACGTTTGCAGGCTTGCATTGTCTTTGCCGTGTCTCGAACCGTTTACTCCAGAGCGGATTCTAACACTGAGTGATGTTAGTGTCGCTGCTCTACTTTGCGCCACGGCACAGGTAATACACACATATATAATATGAAACTATACAGTAGTAGTTTTAAATAAGAAAATGACTGTTAAACCACCATATTGTCTCGCAATTTGTATGTAACTTTACTAAGAAACATACTTTTATACATAAATAATTTATAAAGTCCAATATTTTAAATTAAAAAAAAAGTCATGAATAAATAACAGTTTTGAGGTATAAGGTTTGTTCTGTAAAAAAAAAAAATCGCGATCAAGTCCCGATTTACATATTGAATATGTATAGAAGTCGCTACAGTTTAAAAACAAATAAGGTTTGTTATTTCTATTTGTAAGTTTTTGTAATTGATATGATTTTGTTTTTTTTTCGTCAGTTACAAAACAGAACTCAACTATCACTCTAACTATCTTTACAGGCATCTTTACATCCAAAGGATGAAGAATATGAGCAGCAGACAGCAACTCTGGTCGAGAGTGCACTTAGTTTGTACAACACTGTTGGGGAGACATTCAAACAGTCCACCCGCGCCGGTGGTTATGTGAGTCACTTTAAAAGTTATACATTTCAGATCTAGCACGTATTGGTTTGATTTTGTACTTGATGGTCCTTATTATAATAAATATACTTATAGTTTCAACAAAAAATATTATGTTGTTCAAACTCGAATTAAAATGTATCATTTTACTGAGTCAAAGAAAGTGCTTTTAATCACGGACTTTGCCTTACTACGTACGATCAAAACAGTAAGCATTTTTTTTGTTTTTACAAACTTTTTTTAGCCTACTGCTCAAGAAGGAGGGTTATGATAGAGACTAGACGGCTGAATGTATTTCAACATGCGCCATTTGTATCGTATTAATATTGGGAGTGTCATAATGTTTCGCGATAATGTCATCAAAAAAAGAGAAGTTGAATAGTGCAGGCGGTGTTTGTTTATTTTAACGATTGTACTTGTTTATGACGTTTTCACTCATTGATTAACATAATAAAGTAAGTCTCTGATTTCTCAGGTATATCAAAATCATCTGATGATAGGCAGTTGGGTTCTGCTTTGTGGCTTACACCACGCGCTGGCGGGCGCACCTTGTCCTACAACAACACCTGGGAAAAGCCCTGCCAAGACACCTTCGAGGCCCTACAACCTAACTAAAATGTATGTTTATATATACATAACTTTATTCTCTATGATACCTATGCAGGTGAGGTGATCATACCTAGCGGAGTGCGGCCAATCGGTTGAACATTTGTTGTTTTGAAGTTGTATACATATATATATATATACAACGGCGTATAATCGTCGCTTTTATATCGTGATTTAGGATCTTACTATGTAGTTCAGTTTGTGTTGATGTATGTTTTTGTTGTATGTGAACAACGCCACAGTATCCTACACTACTGTCAACAAAGCAGGTGGCGTTACCGCTAGAGAAGAAGCGAGGCAAACGCAATGCACGACAGCAGCGATGTAAGCGATCGTTTCGGCACACACACTTCGGCTTACAAAGCTACATACAAAGCAGTACCAAAGACAACGTTACCAATATTTTCTCGTCAGAGTTAATCTTGCAACTAAAGCGATCACAGGCACTTTGTGTCGTGTGAATAGCCAACTAAAGAATCGTGCCCGTTTTGATGTTGCATCCCTACAACGTCGTGGGCGAGGGCCCTAATTGAAAGATTTTATTGTGATATTGGATAAAATGTCTGACAGGCAGCAAGGTCTAGGCGTGGTGTGGGTGGCGCTGGGCGGTCGGTGCCTGGCGTGGCTGAGCGCGCTGCTATCTGATGCTCGACTGGAGGCGCTCAGCAGCGGGGAGGCCTTGCCCAGCGCGCCCGCTCCGCTTCACATCCTGGCGCAACACACCGCGCACCAGAGGGAACTGCGCCTGGCTTCCGCGGCTCCTTTACATCAGGTACTGTAATATCTTCAGACATCTCAAACACGGCAGTCTGATCCCTAACTAAACAGGGCTCGTGCTGTGGTAAGCACAGTGCTGATATTCATATTTATATATTTCTTAATACATACATATTATAGATAAATTACACCCAGACACAGAACAAATGATGCTCATCACAGAAATATTTGTCCTGGTTGGGAATCGAGCCTACGACCTCGGCTTAGCAGTCAGGATCGCTAACCGCTAGACTAACAGGCCAGTCATAGATAAATTATGACAATAATGTTATGATAATGAAATTATGTATATTCGATTTCAATTATATTAAATTGACACATAAATATAGATATTATATTAACAAAAAACATAACTATACTCCCAATCAAAGAACTCATTTACCTGTAGACTTCATTATCATTAAATCGTAATTAATTAGACTGCAATTAATTTAAATATATACTTGTAAATGTCGTTTTCCTAAATTAAAGACAATGACATAAACAAATACAACAACAACTAACATAATTTTTATATTTTATTTAATCTTTATAATTATTAATCCTCAAAATGTTTAACAGTTGCTAGTGGCCCTGGGTGTTGTGTGCTACCGCAAAGCGACAAACTTGAAGCGCGCCGTAGTACAGAAGCAGCACCACGACGCAGACCCCGACCGCTCCGACTCCACTGTCTACTTCCAGGACATGATACTGTGCTCCGAAGATTCCGAGACTGATGATGGTATATTTGCATTCTATATATACATATTTGTACATTGTCAATGGGCATTCAATGGCTTTTTTAAATATTATTAAACAATGCTATTTATTGTGCCAAGACTTTACCTCTAGAACTAGTTTCTTCTTTTTGCAGAGATTTACAATTCTTTATATATCTAATACATAGCAGTCTAATTCCAAACTAAACAGAGCTTGTATATGTGTTTGTAAATACATACATATTATAGATAAATTACACACTGACACAGATTAAATAATCATGCTCATCACACAATCATTTATCCTGGGTGGGAATCGAACCCACGACCTCTGGCTTAGCAGTCAGTATCACTAACCACTAGACCAGTCAGATCAGAGATACGTAAAGAAGATGAATACCTATACGTATTTATTACTCAGTTGCTATGGCTATCTGTGATTGACTTTTTGTTATAATAATTAATTTTCCTTTTTTCAAATTTAAAAAATGTAGCTTACGTACTAAATAAACAAAAGGAAAATAGTTTTATGTATTAGATCATATTGTTATTATATGATTTTTTATCTTAGATATTAATAATAAAAAGAATAGCGTGATAAAGAGTAAAGATTAAGTGATATTATATAGTATTATAATGTTTTTATTTGCCAATTATAGAAGACAGTGAACCTCTATTTGGGCTATGGTTCGAATCGACCCTTGTGGCACCCGACGCTACAGATAACAGTGGTTTAGTGCGTGCGTCCTGTGCCAACGATAATGATAACAACGTGGATGCACCCACTCGACACCACCAGGCTATCGTGCCGGACAAAGCTGAGCCTTATAGTGTGAGTATTAAAGTCTAGATACCAAACTACTAACTTCGGCTGCGGATATTTACGAAAAAGTCGTCTCATACATCCACACAGATTGAAATGAAGAAATTGTGTTAAAAACTTTAAAGTATATACATATATCGTATGTTTTTAAACTTGGATAAATGCTATCACATCAATTTTACTAGGACAAAATTACCAACTCAGACTACCTACTTAATAAATAATGTTCCTCTAAAGGAAGTCACTGATATTCGCGATTTAGGCATTATCTTAGATAGCACTTTAAGTTTTAGACCTCACATTGATGACATAATTAGAAGGGCTTCCAGACTTTCCGGTTTCGTTAATAGACAAATGAAAATATTCAGGCAACCAAGTCTCACAATTCTCATTTATGACACTATTGTTAGAGGAATTCTGGAATATTGCTGCATTGTATGGAGTCCTGGTTATCAGGTGCACATTGATAGAATAGAACGCATACAAAAGCGTTTCTTATACTGCTTAGCATTTAACAACAATGTGTGTCGCCAATTAACATCATATAAACAACGTCTCTTATTTTATGAAATGGACCCACTGAGTACACGTCGTAAGGCTGCTGATATCATGTTTCTATATAAGCTTATCCATGGCTTAGTGGATTCTCCTGATGTTCTAGAGCGCATATCATTATCCGTACCTCGTCCCGAAAGTCGATTATCCAATCGCAAAACGTTCCATCCACCAAATGTGAAAACTAATCTCGGCCAACACTCACCTATTTACCGCATGACTACCTCATTTAACAATATACGTAATAGCATAGATGTGTTTGTTCGTCACGATTCTTTAGCCTCATTTAGAAAAAATGTACTATGCACTTTTAACTCATAATTTGTAACTTGTTATTCAGGATACTAATTAAGTCTTTCAGTTAGGACCCTCTTAGTTTGTAGTAGGTGTGATGACATAATTCTTTATTATAGCATGCTGTGTTCACACCTAGTACCGTACAATTAAGTAAAACTATACATTATAAGTTATCAGTATAAGTTATATTAACGATTGTATCCAGTTCTGTGATCCAAATAAAAAAAATATATATCAAAGTTTGCTTTCTTTTTCTTTTCTGTTTACTGTTATGTAAAAATTGGCCACTAAGCTTTATTAAAAAAAAGTTTTAATTCTATTACTAATTTAAAAATAAGAAAGGAATTTAGTTCATTAATAAAAGGAAAGGAATTAATGTAGTATCCCGATATAGATAATGAACTGAATACATATATGCATAACAGTAAAACAATTCAATCATGCAACTAAGTTTTAGAAATAATTTTAATCTGTCGATTGTGTAATTAGCACAATCAAGTTCTATTATTATTTATTAAATGGATTTGTAATTTGGATAAATGGTCCAAATTGCAAATCCATTCAATAAATAATAATGCTTTTTTTTTTCAGTATATCACACTCGCTACTGAAGTGTTTGTATTACTTACTGAAGAGATAATAAGTGAAGGCTCGGAACGTCTTGGCCAACAATCCCTTCAATTACACGACGCTCATCAGGCATTACTAGCAGCGTTAGCCAAGGATTTGGACCGAGAGACTGCTCGCACTGACACTGGTATGTATGTTACTCATGCCTGTCATTGTGCAAAGGTTCATTTCAGTGTATCTGTACATATTATATATCAATAAACTCTAAGTATTATACTAGTGTTTCTAACTAAGTGTTTTTGTTTATAACTATAAATATGTATACTTAGTCTGGCCATAAATACTGCTACAATTAAAAGAAAACCATTATATTACATATATATGTGGAATTGATCATTCTTATATGAATATTCATTTTTTTCTCATGTTCGCGCCAATCGGTGTTAAATATTTTTGTGATATTAAAATGGAGTGGGGTGATAAAGGGAACCTAATTGCTGTCATAGCACAAAGCAGGTATGGCACAAGTAGTATTCGTCCGAAAAAGGTGATCAAAGCAGTGAAAGGAACAATTCGAAGAAATCCTGCCCGATGGTAAAAGATTATTTCGGGAAATGAATACACCTAGAACCATGTCGCGGTATTTTCAAAGATGACTTGGGACTTCTTTTTTATTTATTTTTATAATATAGGGGACAGACGAACAGACGGGTCACCTGATTATAAGTGACAACCGCCATGGACACCTGTCGTAAATGTGCTGTTCGCGTTCGGAGTTGAGCCTCCGGAAACCTTACGAATTGCGGGGAAATGCAACGCAAGCGTTGCTTCACAACCGGTTTTCTGAGAGGCCGTGGTATCGCACCGGTCGAGCCGGCCCATTCGTACCTAAGCATGGCTCTGACACGATAAAAGGCTAATGAGACGCACTGATTATTCTACTGATAATTTAAAACCGATAATTTAAAATTTTAAAATTAACAACTTCAAGTGTGAGTGATAAGACCGCCAATTGTGATACCCTAATACCTGCAATCATGTCTGTATTTTTTTCCACTACTTTTGTGGTGTACAATAAAGAGATAAAAAAATAAAATATTCAAACTGTATATTTCCTTTTTACAGGTACCATATCTTCGTGCTTTGGTGCCCGCTTAGGCTCGCTGTACTCATCCTTCAGTTCAGCACTAGTGCGGTATTTGCATAATCTGAGCGCCTCACCAGCGTTTACTAGTCTACAGCCGGCCTTACATCAACAGCTGATATCCGCTGGCTCAGAGCGAACCAATATGACACCGCTACAGGTTTGTACATAATATTTTGATTTGCAAACTTACTAATTTTGCCTTAGTTAACAAATTAATATTAAAATAGAATTAATTGAAAAAGACAACTCCCGTATTAGTTATAATTCCTGTGTCACGGGGAGTTTACAAACATACATGCAATGGACACAAATAACACCTTGACCCGGGACAAGTAAGAAACTAAAGGCAAGACGTCATTTATAGGTATTTTCTACAAGAATGTACTGAACCTATTGTTTTGACGTTTAATAAAAGATGATTATTCTACTATTGATGCTGTTTGCTTAGAACTTCTTACATAACTAATATTGCTTTTAATAACGTAATGGGTACCGAATATACGGCCAAGGTTAATATCACAATGCATTAACAAATCTTTTCTGCAATCACAGGTGGGTCCGCGTGTAGTGAAGCTACTAGGCAGCATGGTGTTGAGCAAGCAGGCTGCAGAGAGGGAAAATAGTATATTGGCGATGTGGCACAAGATTGTGAACACGTTGCAAGAATGTGCGCTACAACCCCAACCATCACAGGATCATGATTATGAAGGTAAGTTTTCATGATTTGTATAATTTATTAACTACTATACGTTTGAAATAAATATATAACTATTAAACATATATATTCTCGAAATTAGCATGAAACTTCAGTTAAAACCGTATAGTTTAACAAAAAATATTTTTTAAAGCACTATAATTTATGTTAATAATGTTAAATCTGAAACATACAAAACAATTTTAAGATATAAGACTTGTTAATATTTATGAGGTTTTGTAATTACTTACTAGTATTTTTCTTTGAGAAATACAAAATGAAGTTGATGAGTATCTTTTTTGTATGTTAATGGTATATGTAGATGCCATATCTCATAAAGATTACACTAGAACACTAAAAAACCTGTTGCCCGACTTTAAATTACATGTTAGGGTAATAATACAATTTATTTTTCAGATTTGAATGTGGAACATGCTCAACTTTTAGTCTACCTTTTCCACTCATTGACGCTCATGCAAAAGAAGTCTGTGCTGCTTATGACATCAAATGCCATTATTAAAGTAAGCATATTGCAAAAAAATACACATAGATATTCAAATTTCTCTGTTTATTTTATTTTTATGTTATTTTTTTAGGTAGTAGAAACTTTGGCAATCAGTGATAGAAAGAGAGCAACAAACTTGGCTCCGCATCAGTTGATGTTGACAACTCGACTTATGTTGCTGCTTGAATACTTAATGAGACACCTATATGATGCTCCACAAACATTATTGCAACAGGTAACCTTTATTTAAAGTGCGACAGTAACTAATTAATAATGATTAACATATGTACATACATAGTCACGCCTATATCCCCGAAGGGTTAGGCAGAGGCGACGTCTGTAACGCTCACTTTTTTCCTTAGTATTATATGCTGAAAAATATAGTGTATACATTTCATTAATAATAACTATGATAAAAAAAGTGTTTACTTAAATATTGTAACATAACAGAAATGAACATATCAGTCACTATCATTTATTGTGATGTTTCTAGATTGAATGGAATCTAGTCATCGCTCCTGGTCTAGCTCAACCTACAGTGGAAGCCAGCACCAACGGTAGCAAGACGACCAACAACGGCCAGCCTAAAGCGCGCATTTACTGCGAAGTGCCGTTCATTGAACAGGCTTATAGACGATTGTCTCAAGACGAGATGTCTATGAGACCCAAGTTCTATGCCCTGACTAATTCTGAGATCAACAATCAGGTACAGTATTTAGTATGAATATAATTGTTACTTGAATGGAAGGAGCCGGGAGAGCAATAATTAAGTTTAGAACAATGTGGTTATTTTAATATAAGATTGTAGTATATCGGAATTTGTCTTCTTGCTCTTAAAATTTTCTCAAAGAAAACTCGAGTTATATTCGCTTATGAAGATTTAAAATAAAAGTTGTATCTTCGTCGCTGCGTCGAGTGTATGTCAGCTCTCAGTTCTCTTTGTAACGCCTATAATATACTGTCCGTCCTTCCATAACTGCTATAAGGATTTTACACGTGAAGTAGAAAAGTGTTTGTGTCCGTTATATAGCCACTGAAACGATCGAGTAACGAATAAATAAAGTTTTAATGATATTTTCTTTTTTGTTTAGGAAAACCCGAAATTTGATGGTCTAGCGTGTAACTTCGTACTGGGCACGCCTCACAAGCTCAAGTACCCTCTGCTTCTTGATGCGTTACTGTCGCTGTTGAACTCTGCGTGTGTATGCGACAACGTGAACTGTCACTCGTCAGCCGCAGCTCTCGCCGCTTCACACTACTGTTTCCAGACTGCTTGGAGGTTCGTTTATTTTAAATTATTTCCTTAGACAATCTACTTGTAAAAAAGCAAAAGAAGTTAAAACATACAGTCGTGGTCAACTAATTAAGGACATTCAAGATAGTGGACAGCAATAACCGGCTATGTACATATAAATATAAAACCCTGTTGATTTCTCAGTAACTATTATTTGCATAATTTGATCCGATTATTATACTATAAATGGCTGTAAATAAAAGATTAAATAAATATAAAAAAGTGTTTAATATCAAAGGTTAACCATGTATTCAATTTAAGGTACAATTCTGTAGCTGGACATTTAATTAAGAACAGTAAAGTAAAATGAAAAATAGAGTTAAACAGAACTAATAATCTGCAGTATTTTAATTTCTTTAACAACTTCATTTTATTACGGGTAAAATCAGTACCCAGTAGCAAAACCTTTGTTAGTAATTACCGCTTGACACCGATGTGGCATAGACATTATCAGTTTCTGACATATTTCAACAGGAATGTTTGCCCATGCCTCACAAAAAGCTTCATTAAGTTCATCTAAAGTTGTGGTACGATAAATGGCAACTTTTTTCTTAATTTCGTGCCAAAGGTGCTCGATTGGGTTGAGGTCGGGGCTATTTGCTGGCCAATCTAGCACTGATACCGACTGTCTGTTAAGAAACGACTTGACTGAACGGGCTGTATGTTTTGGGTCGTTATCATGCTGAAAAGTCCATATAATAGGAAGATGTTCCTCAGCATAGGGAAGCATAGTTTCTTCTAATATTGCCTTGTATTGATGTTGGTCTAAGTTACCCTGAACTTTCCTCACAGGTCCCATACGTCCAGAAAATGATCCCCACATTTTAATGTTTCCTCCGCCATGTTTCACCCGCTTTTTTTGTGAATCTTGGATTCATTTCCGCTTTTACAGGACGCCGTACGTATTGCCTTCCATCTGAAGAAATCAAATTAACCTTGGTCTCGTCAGAGAATAATACATGTTGCCATTGGTCGTAGGTCTAATGTCCATATTTACGTGCAAACGCCAAACGTGCATTTCTATGCTCTTTCTTTAACAACGGTACTTTGCGAGCCACTCTTCCGAACAACCCTGCTTCTACCAGACGTCGTCGAACTGTCCTCGCTGATACACTGACTCTTTCGTCTGCTCCAAACACTTCATGTTTAATTAAAATAGAGCCTAGAAACGGATCTTTCTTAGCTAACCTGGTTGTCATTCTATCTTCTTGCGGAGTTGTTTTTCTCGATCTTTTTTTTTCTGGGCACATTTAAAGTTGTGTTATTGCGCCTGAAATGTTGCACTGCATTGCATACCATAGTTTTTGAACAATTTAAATATCCTGCTATCCTTCGGTATGACCAACCACGCTCGACAAACTTCATGATAATTTTTCGTAGTGTTGCATCGCAACTTTTATTTTTGCCCATTGTTCTTCAAAATAACTCTCAAAACTTGAAATTACAAATCTAGATTGCCGCCAAAACTACCACAAAGAATAGGAGAAGAAAGAAAATAATAATTGAGATTCAGATTTTGAAACTAGAACGCAATATCTGAGTGTCCCTAATTAAATGGCCAGCCAGCATTCTTTGAACAAATAGCACTGTGATCATCTATCAGCTATACTGTAAAGAGGTTTAATGTTTAAGAAGTTGTTATTGTTTGTATAATTAGGCACATAAATGACTAATTATACTTACATGTAAAAGATGTGGAATATTGTTTAGACTCGTTGGAAAATAAAAAATAAATTCACAATTTGGATTAACTAGAGAGTGTCCCTAATTAGTTGACCACGAGTGTATATATAAATAGCTTGATAATACCCGAAAGTTAAAGTTTAATAAAAACCACAATGACAAAGAACCAAGCTATAGCTTGGCCATTTCGTATGGGTGGTGGTAAAACGTGCGAGCGGGACGGGGATCACCTGATTCTAGCGTCAGTCAGGCGCCGTCGTGTTAACGGTAACTTGTGTCTATGAGTGCGGACGCTTAAGACAAAACACACGATATTACTACAAGAGGATTAATTTGTCGATAGGGAAAGTTGTTGGAAGTGAAACCTAACATACAATATTTATAACATTTTTAAAAATCGCAAATAAGATCCAGATTCAATCGAACAACAAACTTATGTTAATTTGGCGACAAAAGCAAATACTACAATCGGGAACATTATTCGTCAAGGAAAATTGCTATGTGAAAATAACAGTGCCGCAAAACGAATTGAAATTAATAGTTATGCAGTGAAATATTAGAATATTATACAGTTAAGAAATAAATCCATTACTTAATATATACATACATATATTCCGAATAGAAGTAAGATGCAGTATTAAACTGCTCCCGGGAGTGTTTAAGAAATAATTTTCAGAGGTTGGGTTAAAAATCCAAGTAAAAACTCTTCATTAAGCACAATGATATTACTCATTTGAGATGGCACTACCTTAAATATTTTCAAAATGAATGTATACCAAAATTTTAGCATGACATAAGCTATGCCTGCTGGCAAACAGCCAATGAGCGTGAGGTTATGACTAATATTGGCAAAGGAGACTTGTTGTGGTGGTCAAACTGGGACTGGACTCGTTAACAATGGCTTGTTGATATTTAAATCTTATTACAAAAGTGGCGACTATCACGGAGACATCTCTCATACTCTAATATTCTCTAACTCTACCATTTGATGCTATTAATTGATAATCAAACTGCAGCCTTTGATAACACAGCCAAATGAATACACAGTTGATGAAACAATAAATCAAGCAAGACAATAAATACTTCGTTTGGGTCCATATCATCTTGACCTCAATCCACTCGATATAGTAGCGGGTGATAAAAATGTGGAGGGCATAAAAAAGATGCTCTTCCAAATTTGTTTGCTAATTACAGGGCTTACAGGGCTGAAACATTAAGAAAAATTTGTGATTACGTCCTAACAAACAGATAAGTACCATAAAAGCGACCGGGTACTACTAAGAGTTTGACAGGTTTATTACATCGCTAAATGATAATTCTGATAGCCCTGATGATGATTATTGATGATTATACTATATTATATGAGATAGTTTAAAAGTTTTTCTTTTATTTTTTGTATGTGACTGTTAGTTTTCTGTAGTATAATAATAAACAAATATTTCTATTTTCTTTCTTTTTTTTAATTTCTTACAACAAATGCATATTAATTAAAATTTGTAGATACAACGAAATAAACCAAACAAGAATATATATATGTTTAGGTTAACTTGATATACATATGATTTGGCTTCCAGGGTTAATAAAAAACATGTATTGTTAGTAATATTTTAAATCAACATCACATCCAATATGATGCAATTAATTAACTTATAAGGCGATTTTATTTAGGGATATCTGCAAGCTAATTCATAATGTAATTCGTATCGTGTGTTGCGGTGTACAAAACGTCCTCTGCCACCCGCGCGGAAGTACTAGCCTGACAAACTGTGCTAATACATTACACTTCAGTACCTTTTGTTTCTCATCTGTTTATAAATCTATAACAACGACCTTCAAACAAAAGATCGTACTCCTTCCTAAAAGGCCGGCAACACCCTTGAGTTGCGGGTGTTATATTGGAGGATGATAAATAAGCGGCCACTTTTTTTTCATAAATTCTTCTTTTTAGAGCTCATCCCTATGGTACAAACAATTCAATTATTATATAGACATATGTGTTTCTAAAGGCTAGTAATAAGCATGCCCCCTGCCACTCCTCACATGGATAAGCTACAGGCGGGAACAAGCGCTGATCTGACGTCACCACTGCCGCTACACGCCGTGGTTTGGGCGCCGCGCGCTGACAACAAGAAGGTTTTCAACCCCTGGCTCAAAGACGCGCTCGTCAAACAGGGCATGTACACGCAGGTGTGTAGAACATTTTAAATATTGATTTCAGTATGAAGTAATATGCACTATATTCTATTTGCGTTAAGAAAATAGTGGCACATCAGTGCAACTGCAAGGTAAAACGTATTCATCCTGGAGTAAGAATTTAACTAAAAACAGTATTTTTAAATATTAATATTAAGTAAATGTGAGTGTTTATAACTCTCCCTATCCCTTAGGGGGTACAGGCGTGAGTGTATGTTTAATAATTAGTAATTATTTTTAAATATCCGCGAGTTATATAACTAGTCATAGTCCCACATGGTAATTTTCTTCACTGACCTTTTAAGTTTAAATGTTAAGTTATTGGCAGCAATATATTTTTTATTTAGGCCAACAACCTAATTGGATTGAGTGTACAATGGTCCGGCGGCAGGCAGAAAATTCCAAAGCCATTTGCTTTAGCAGTTTCATCCACTAAATATGTATTATATTGCGGGCATTTCGCGAACTATCAACATTAGTTTCTTTTGTAAATAACTTACTACCATTGTAACGCTTTTACTTTGAAGCCAGCCTATTATCTGCTGCTTATTCCATTGAGGTGTCGGTATCTTCTCGGATTTAACAGAGTGATAGGCAACGTTACTCACGACGATGGCCTCCAGGTTCAAGCTTTGGTATGATATTTTTGAACCAGTTTATAAAAAAAATCTTCTATGTGGTAATCTTTTGTTGATTTAGATTCAAATAGCAATTCCCCTTCCACAAATCTTTTTTCAATTCCAAGGTGATCGATGAGACATGATTATCAGCCTTTTACCTTTTCCCGTAGGAGCTCCCAGACCGATAGATAACCAGCTCGATAAGCATCCTTTTTATTCTTCGTCGAATCTACTCATGCCATTGTTTTTACTCGTTCAGCATTTACAGACAGATCAGAGCAGAGTAGATCACTATTACTACTGACCCGTTATAGTAATAACGATCTGCTCGGTAGAGGGTTGTGCAAAATTGAAACCAAGCTCATGGAGGGTAGTAAGCTTATAAAGTGGAATCTGCATCATCATTACATAACAAATAACTTTGTCTAAAGTCGGGTACTTGTTTTTTAAATATAATGAATGTACTTTTCTTCTTATAGCACATTTGTCTTAAGTTATCAAATTGATCAATCTTAGATAGACAGGATCTTTTTTATACAGGTTATTTTAGAGTATTCGTTCCTTCTGTTCTTGAATAATTTTGTAAACAGTATTTTCAGAAACACCGTCTGCACTAGCCGTTTTCAGTAGTATACTCTCCATAGTCACGTTTTGATCATCACACTGTTTAAAGTACTTAAAACATTATAAATCACTCGTCTTTCTCAGCTATGAATTATTAATCCCCTTTTATTTTTACGAATACGTGAGGTATTAATTATTAAAATTGACAAAAGACACGACCGTACTTTCTGCAGGGCTTACTTCAAATGGTTAATGTGAACACGGCTTTCTAATTTACTATGATCTAATTGGTCAAGAGGCGTGGCTAAGCCGAATGACAACGATGAGTCACTATTTGCTTAACGTCAATACACAATATTTAATAATCTAATGGATAATGATCCATTTATGCTTGGAGAACAAAAATCTACTTTAAAAAGTCTTAATTGATTCTATTGTTCCAGTACGCTGAGAATTTACTGGCCGGTATCAGTGCATCTTGCGACAACATTAAATACACAGCATGGCTCGCTTCAGAAACAATCAAACATTTGAAACAAAATATTACTGGTAAGTGTGCTTTTTAGTTTTTAGTTGTTTAAAAAATTTCTACATATTACAAACATTTATACTGGACACATGGAAATTTACATATGTCCAGTATATATGTTATATATGTAAGTGTATATATGTTGACTTGTCATGACACGAACAATCAATGTCTATAGCAGATCAACTTATACTAGGAATTTCATTTTGTCTGCAAAGCGATGAAAAACGATTATGACATAATATTTATATGTATAAAGTATTAAATTAATTTTATGTTGCAGCCAGTGGTCTACCATCGCT
The DNA here is from genome assembly GCA_947561695.1 of Tyria jacobaeae. NCBI lineage: Eukaryota > Metazoa > Arthropoda > Insecta > Lepidoptera > Erebidae > Tyria > Tyria jacobaeae. The sequence goes on along the minus strand of OX387208.1, from coordinate 5,995,199 downwards.
ACTGGACGTGATATCGTGTGATTCAGCGCTAGTCAGGTTCAAAGTGTGTTTGGCTGACTCTGCTACACCATCCGAGGCTCATCAGTTCATGCCTGACTTGCTGGATTTACTTGAAACAGTCTTTGATTGTTGTCGGTAAGAAAATATTTATTTTGTATAACAGTGTAGTTGTTTAAGTTTGAGAAATATAAGTTTAAAATAATAAATTATTAGTCTTATTGAAAAAGTACTTTTGGTTATTATTTTTAATAGTGAAAACGTCGTATTCGACGATACTAAAGTCTGACGTTAAAAGTTGTTATTTCATATAGGTTTCTTTAGAACATACTTTTTTAATGTTGAAGAGAAAAAATGATTTGATCGTACCATACCGGACTGTACAGTATAGTACAGAAATATTAGTGTCAAAATGCGTCTTCAGTTATGATTTCTAATAAGTTTTTTTAAATTAGCCTTAGCGCCGGCATGGAGCTTGAAGGTCTAATGGAGAGTTCGAACAACGCATCCGAAGCAGCCGTTAGTAAGGCTCGACTACAAGTGTGCGGTACATCAGGACCAGTTGGCAACGCTTCAGGTAGCACACCTCCGCCCGCGCTAGGAGCCTGGCTAAGAGCTCACCTGCCACCTAATGCGGCGGCCGCTTTGGACAGACTGTCTTCTCCGCCGCCACTAGCTTGTATCAATTTGGTAAATATTATATACAACCTATAATTATATTATTCTTGTTCTTGTCACGAATAACACTAAAAGAGTCTACATATATTATAGCTTCTGCTCTCTAGCGCAATATGACTACCCTATAGCAATAATTGAAGAACTAGCTCTTAAAATGGCTACATTATACTGTGGTAACTGGCTATATTTTGTTTTCAGTATCAGGTATGCGAGCAGTTCTCTATTAATATAATATGGGGAACATATTTCTAATTATTTATTATTTAATTGTTACAATTTCCCAGTCATTCTACGCGGCTCACATCATCCCATCAGAGAGCGCTGTCCTGAACTTGGTCTCTTCACACTGTGAACTCATTACTGCCAACACAAAGTATTCTCTTGGCCCGTCATTGATGATGCTCGCTTATTCAGCTGCTAAGTTACTCGAGGTTGGAGCTAGTAAACTTGCCGACAGCCCTGAGTTAATGAAGAAGACCCTTGATTTGATTGTACCGGCTTTAGTAAGTTACTCTAATTATTTTCTTATACTTTCTCGCGATTATAACACATATGTAATTAAATTCAAAATACGCTAATGGCATTGTGAATCAATCTATCATTAATATATTTATACAATCACGAAAAATGCTTAAGTTGGGTTGTATCATAAATGTGGATGGAATAATGTCTTCAAATTGTTACTTATTTTCAATATTACTTGGTGTGATATATTTTATGATGATTGTCTGTGCAGACGGACGGTCGCCTGGAGTTCATGTCGGAACCTCTGGCAGCAACACTTAACACTCTAGTACCGCTAGTACAAAAGGCGGAACAACTAATACATGAACACATACTGAAGACAACCTATGGGGTACTTGTGGAACATTTGCAACCGTCTACTGAGAAGACGTTGAGGCATATGGTAAGTTGTAGCATGGCAAACATACATAGCAATTTTTACGACTCTTGAAAAATATGAATCCAGCATGTTTGAACATGACATGTCTTGATAAGTACTTCAGATCGTGGTAGACTTGGTAAAAAATATGTAGGAAGTTATTATTTTGTCTAAAAGTTTTGTGATTATATAATTCATTTTGTGTAATATTGTCTTAATGTAGGTAAAGTATTGGGAAAAGATATTGGATCGGCCAGCGGGCAGGCTCGCTTACGAGAATGTCTTCGCTGAAAATTCGGGATATACTCTCGGCAAGATTCTGCTCTCGGCTCCTAACGCTAGGAATCCTTATGCTGAACGAGTCATCAAGTAAGTTTGTAATATACTAATAAATAGTTTTCATTCATCAAAAATATAATAAGTATATTACATACTTAGTAGTGAGCCAGTCCATATGATATTTAAAATTTTAAAACTAATTTTATTAAGTATAATATTTTCAATTACTTATTTGCAGTTTGGTTTTTTATTCTAAGGTGTCAATTATTTCAGGTTGTTCATAAAAATATTCAATGGATGTGAGAATGAACTGAGCAGCTCTCTCTGTATATCTGTGTGCAAGTTTATTGGTGTTGCTGACCAGCAGAAACTCTCCGTATTACTGGCACACATATGTATGGGAACACCAGGTAAGACAGAAGAAAAATGTTTGCAATGGGTATTCATTTCAACTTGTGTATATTTTTAACTAAATATATTTTTTTACAAATTAGCAGAAGTAATGCATGTATTCTTGCTATATTTTGCTATGCTTAAAACTTATTATATTAGTAAATGATTACAGGATTTATCAATCATATCTTTATAGTTAAGTTATTAAATTAGAAAATGATGAACAGATTAACTACCGACCTCAATAAAGTTATTAGGCATAATACAATTAGACGCTTGATTTTAGGTTTATGAAGGGATTTAGAGATATATAGAGATTTAGATAGAGATTTTTTTTGATAATAAATTTTGTATTTGTACAGCAACAAGTGGTGCAAATGGGACTGCTAACGGCACGCCCACAGAAACGGAGCTCCCTACGCCCACGTCATCAGCGCCTGAAGCAGTGAGCAATCCCGCATCACTTGCTCTACGGAACGCACTCCGCAGTGTGTTCTCCGGTGAGAGTGAATCGCAAGCTCGCAACGACAACGGTGCTCAGAGAAATGATTCTGATCTGCCAGTCTTTGATACACCGTAAGTTTATTTCTCTTTATTGTGGGAAAGTGTGGGATCTGTATTGATGTGGACTGCCCAAGATGTGATCCTTGGGGGAGGTGATTGTCCAGCACTGGATAACTATATGCTGAAGATGATATTTAAAGTTAAATTACTTTATCTCTACCAACTCCTATAGGATTTTTCTCAATGTTACTAATCACATATTACATATTCATCATATTGATTATTGAGAACAGTAAAATAATATATACATGCGACATATTATAATATATTATTGAAAATAATGTAGTTTGTTAAGGTTGTCTATATTAGATTTTTTTTTTTCAAAAACTTACTTTAAATTAAGGCAAATGATTACAGGGTACTAAAATCAGCTTAACTATAGAGGATTTTTTTTCTTGTTTTATAGATCTCCAGCACCACGAGCACAATCTGAAAATGCTGAACAACCCGTTAATTCAGGTAAAACTAAGATTTACTAAAGAAAAGGTATATATGATCTAAATTTAGATTTGTTTTAACCGAATACAACACCGAATCCGATGATATTACTCCTAAATTTAAATGTATCAATTTGTATTCCCAATTCCTCAATCACTAATGAAATATACATGTATGATATTTATCTATATGTAATTTAAAACATATTAACCATCAAACAGAAAGCTGTAGCTGGTCAGACGGCAGCAAGGAGAGTGGTCCAGTAGTTCCTGTCGCTACCACTGTGGTCGCTGAGCCTGCGCCTGCGCCGCTGACAGACGCGGCCAACGACAACGCTGCACTTCTCACTGCCTTGTGCAAACATATTGTATTACACAGGTTACACACTTTTTTTATTTATTTAGTTTCCCTACAATTTTTTACACCAATAACTACTCTGATTATACTAAATATGTCAAACTCGTAATAACTGAAATGCAGTAATTGACCTAAAAGAAAATATTAGTTGCAAGCCATTAAAGAAGAAAGCTCGCACTGTATATGTATAATAAATATTTCTGGCTTTATACCTTATTTATCAATCTAAACTACAGCCTAAATATAAACAAAGTCAATTTCATAAATAAATTTTTAGCTTAGCATGCTCATTTGTTCTCTTACCTGTACTCTTAACTTGTTGCAGTTATTTTAAATGTTCAGAATACCATCTCAATTGCATTTTTTGTTTTTGATCATTTATAGCGGCGATGACGTAAGTGAACGTATGCTGAACACATTGATTGGTGTTTGCGGGGAGAGCTCGTGTTCGCCGCTACTGTTGCGTGAGATGTGTCGATTGGCGGACGCACACGCAGGCAGGGACCACCAACTTTTGTTCCCGGCTGCTGTTGGATGGCTCTCCGCTTGGTAAATGTCTAAGATCAATATTAAACCCATCGTCACATGGAATATTACATCTATGTATTGTTAAAAAAGTGTAAATATTAACTTACCCGACTTTTGAAAAAAAAAATGTGTTGATGATCCAGTTTTACACAATTTAATACAAGGATTTTTATAACGAAATTCACAACTTTTATAAGTAGAGACTTTTGACCCATTGGCTTTTATATCCATCTCTACTGCGATATGTTAATAGGAATAATTTTCCTAGTGAACAATTTCTTTGTTCAGAGATTCGAGCGTAAACAGAGTAAGGGGTTTACTAGCAGTAAAACAACCAAATACTATTTACGGCGTAACCGAGTATATTTAAAGTAAATACAATAGCGGGTTTAGACTATGACGTTACAAGTCCTCCCACCCATATTCACTTTTCTCCTCTTTATATACTATATAAACCATCTCACACTAACTACCGGTTATTCTTTTAATCCAATATAAATTTTGTCCATCCTAAGACTTGTAAGAAATCGCTCTTAGCGATAAGGCATCCGCTTTGTATATATATTTTTAAGCAATAAGTTTTTGCTGTACAAAAAAAAAAGGAATCTTATTACGATTAATTTTTAAGTAAGTAAGTCTAAGGAATAATGTTACACATAAGTATTAATTTTTATTTCTAGTGTCGACAATCTAAGCAGCCCAGAAGTGCTAGAAAAATTAGAAGGAGGACAAGTTGATGGAAATTTGGCGCCACAAATCGAGTCCGCATGCGTACTGTTGTCGTATCTGACTGATGCTTTACATGCCATCAATAATACACAGCCACATAGTAAGTCATTATGCTGATCGTTGATAGTTTCAAAAGTATATTTATCTATTTAAACTTTTAATGGTATTCTATTTTCAAAACGATAATTACTTGGTGGTAAAAACAAAATCTCATTAATCAATCAAAATATTCCTAGTAAAAACTTCTCTATGGACGCTATTTACTTGAGGTGCTATTTGCTAATGCTTACTTTGTTAATTTGTCCTGTAGCAGAGCTTACCAGACTTTTAGATTACAATTATTTATTTCGTAATATTTGCCTCTCTAGCTTGGCGCTCAGTAAGCCCGACATGGGAATCACCTTCGGATCTTGGATTTGATTTGGATTATACTGACGAACAACAAGACGAAGACGACACGAGCGCTGATGATTCGGTATGCTTAATTGATATAACATATATTTATTTATTTTTAGGAGCGAACCTAAATCTGACGTCATAGTACAAAACTAACAGTACTGCATTAATTTTTACCTTCAGGACCGGTGAGACTTCGGAAGTTGTTTTTAATAAAGTTTTATATTAATAGGATGAAGACGCAATGCTTCAATACAAGCTATGCACGTTTACGGTCACTCAACGTGAATTTATGAACCAGCACTGGTACCACTGCCACACGTGCAAGATGGTGGATGGTGTGGGTGTGTGCACTGTATGTGCTCGCGTGTGTCATCGCGGACATGACGTCTCGTATGCCAAGTTCGGCAATTTCTTCTGTGACTGCGGAGCGAAACCCGACTCTAGGTAATGTATTCCTAGTATATTTTCTGAATCAACATTAGATCTAGTAAGACAACAGTATATTAGAATATCATAAGTATCACCATCATAGGTATAGTGGTGGCATTCTGCTTGATAATTATCGGATCCTAAACTGCTGTGAGCTTCAGTTGTACAAGATATAACAAGAGTAGTCTTGAAGTTGTGTTTTTACAGAAGTGGTATGGCAGATATTTATTAATTGTAGCTTGTAGTAGAGAACTATTCCTTTTATAGAAGTAGTATGTAGTTCCTGTCCTAGACTAAAATATTTGTATTTGTGTTTAGCTGTCAAGCGCTAGTGAAGCGATCAGTAACATTAGGCGGAGCGCGAGGTGCAGGTGCTGAAGAAACAACGCCCGCTCCTTCTTTACGGCGTCGCCCGTCCAGCCCTGCACCGCCCGCGGTACTAGCGCCACCACGACGACCTGTTCTCGCTTCGAACATTCAAGGTATATATATGACTTGAACTATTATTTCCCCTTTATTTATGTTGGCCTAGCCGTTGCCGCAGCTTCATTTGCGTGTATATTCACTGCTTCGTTTCTAAAGGCATCTTGATGTTTTGTAGCCTTTTTTTTTTTTTGTAGCCTATATTATTCCTCAATAAATACTCTGACCAATACATAAATAATTATTCAAATCTGATTGCTAGTTCCAGAGATTAGCTTTTAACAAATAAACAAACTCTTCCACTTTATTAATATTTCCACTTTATTTTTAAATATCGTGTCGATCGGTCATAACCAAGATGTAACTATTTATTAGTTTTCCATTTAAATACTTTTTAACTGTATTATAATAAACAATAAATAACACGCACTATTTGTTTTCAAAATATTAGGTATTAGCAGTCTTTGTTCTTTTATATCAAAGATGTCAAAACGCGCTGACGGCTAATAAAATATTCTTGCAATATTTATGGTCCCTTGTTGGTGTGTCAATAGAATAGTTGATTTTGATTTTTCTTTGTCTATTCGACTTTTATGTTTCGTCACAATATACTTTGATAGTGGGTAGTGCCTTTACAGATAATCATTTTGTTTTTTATCGAATGTGATAAAACTGCACACACGTATTATCAGGTTGTCGGCAGTATCTGTCGCAGTACTCCGGCTGGGGAGCGTGTATCTCGCGTGTACGTCGTTTGCTTGAAGCTCTGGCGGGTGGAGTGCGGTTGGCTTGCGAACGCGCCGCACCCACCGGCGCTCACGGGCGCGCTCAACGTGCACTTGCCACGTTACACCTTGGAGAGAAAAAGTTTACCCACACCGATAATCTCATGCTACCTACACTCGGTATGTATAAAATAAAGTCCTGACCTAAAATACATAACTCTCAACAGTAAAAATAATAAAGGCAACCATTAGTGGGAAAGCTGTTAGGGGTATACTCACACAAATCTTCATCAAATTGGTGATGTTCTAAAAGCAGAACAGATGCCGGAGGCTTTCCATGAAGGTTTAATGACAATATTGGAAACTCATGAAGTAGGTAAAATTACTACTTTTACACTTGTGGCAGACTGGTATCTGTACCCATACCAAAGGGAGAAAAGCATGTATAAATGTAATCAATAAATAAAGGTGACTGACATACAGTGTACCAATGTAACCATTATTCCCACAGGTTCTCAAGAAGGTGCATTCGAAAACGTTCGAATGTCGTACACTGGTGAAACAGGACAGACTATTCGTCAATTGATGTCGGCTCATAAACTGCGGCGCGTCGCTATGTGCTGTCTCGCTTCGCCGCAGGGACGGCGACAACACCTTGCCGTTTCACATGATAAAGGTGAATATATTTTCTACTAATAGACATAGCCGTGTGGTTCTCGGTGGAGTAGATGGTGGGCCACCCCATCTTTTCCCGTGGGTGTCATAAAAGCGACTTAGGGATAGGACTGATATCTATCATACAGTATCCTGTATACTGTACGATATGTCCTGAAACTCAACGTCAAGTGTGTACGAGGCTAGTTGTAACAGTTCAGGCGAAATTATAAACATATGTTATATGACTAATAAAGTACTCGTCTGTTATGTTATAGGCATAAAAATAAGTTCAACTAACGGGCACGTATTTTAGTTTCTTAACCATTGCTAAGGATGAGACAAAATAGTAGAAATATGTGTTTTATTTTTATGTACTTCATCTTATTTCAATTCAATTAAAGATGTAATTACAGAAGAATTAACTTATGGTAGTAATATAAAACCCAACTCCATTATTGTTGAAATCTTATACCCTTATTACAAGTAAAGCTTAGATCTTTACAAGTAAAGCTACGAAGCTTTTTTTTATAAGACAACTCCCGCACTAGGATTAACGCTGTGCCGCTGGGGACTTTACAAACATTCAAGCAACGAACACAAAGAACACCCAGACTCAGAACAACAATTTGAGGATAACACAAAGCCTTGATTGATTAATTTATTGATTGACTCTTTATTGTACAGTCAGATACAATATTAGCGTGTAAATACCTAACTAAAAATGTGTACAATTGGCCTTTTCCCGTGCGAAAATCGAAATTATAACCTATTTTGTCCTCTAACTTGTTTTATTGTTACAGGAAAAATCACTGTTCTTCAACTTTCCGCTCTCCTGAAACAAACTGATTCATCTAAAAACAAATTAACTCTGACTCGGCTTTCGTCTGCTCCTATTCCATTTATGGTGCTAAGTCTCAGCGGTAATCCATGGAATGAAGATTTACTTGCCGTGTGCGGTCTCAAGGAGTGTCATGTATTGACATTTAATAGTGGCGGTTAGTAAAATTTAAGATCTAAGCAAAGAAAGATTAAACTAGTTTTTAATTTTCGAATAGTGATCACAGACGTACTTTATTTATGCAGGTGCTGTAGCCGACCACTTAGTATTGAGTACTGGTCTAGAAGGCAACAACTACGTCATGAAAGCAATATGGTTGCCAGGATCACAGACTCAACTTGCTTTAGTGACGTCAGACTTCGTCAAGATATTTGACCTGAGCAAGGACCTCAATAATCCGATGCATCACTTCCTAGTTCCTAGTGGAAAGGTATGATTGTTGTGGTATTTAGTCCAGATATTTCTAGAACTTTCCAATTCTTTGCCTATTAATGATTACGGAATAAATGTATCGATGTTTTAATATTTTACAAGTAATTAATTGTAAATGAGTTTTTTTTTTTCGTTGCCTGCCTGCCTCATTTCGTTATACTAGAAGTAAAAGAAATTGTCTTAATAGAATAACATAAAAAAAGTTTTGTGCGATATTATAAAATTATATACAGTCATGTAATGGTAGATCCGCATGATCTCAAGCTTTTTGTAAAGAAGTGCAGGTTTGACTATGTGTATAGCAGTTTCGAGTACAATATTATCATAAAGGATACACATATCTATAGTAAAATAAGAGCTTTCTATTATTTAGGTCCGCGATGTAACATTCGTGAATCAAGACGGTGTGATGCACATGTTATGTATGAGCTCCGCCGGTCATATTTACTGGCAGCCGATGAGTGAAGAGTCGCGGGCAACGCTTGGGACATTCTACGTAACCAATACTCTTGAAGTTTTGCATCCTGAGATCCAGGTGAGATTGCTATTAAATAATCACATTTTGTAATAACACAAAAATCTTGCCAATAACGGAAAAGATAGTTGATACAATTTTAAAGATAATTAAGGGATCTATGGCAACTATGTTTAGCAGTGGAGTCTGTGTCTGAAAAAGAGGGAGGAAAACGGAAACATTAGATGTTTCAATGAACATAGTCAGAATGAATGGATAATGCAAGTCTATGACCGAGTACCCTTCTAAGAAAAAATAACGTCCGGTATCGTCGCGGCTTGATGACTAACTCCTTGAGAAAGGTCTCCTGTCGGGACCGAAAGATATCAGATATTTAAATACTATAGTGTTCCTAAATTCTACCTCAGACATTTTTATAAACTAACTGTTTCCCGTAGATTCCTAACAGGTCAGTAAACCACAAGAATAAAAAATATCAGGTATAGTTTAGCAAAATTAAAATAAATGAGAATCATCCAAATAAGTGTACGCAATATCTTAACCATTGCTTTGTTCTTTTAGGATGTCGCGGGACTAGTTGGTGGCGGCGGTGTCTCAATATACTTTTCACATACTCTAAAGATGATATTCTTCTCGTATGCCCAAGGCAAGAGTTTCTTGGCGCCACTCAATACTGTTGAAGACAGCGTGAAAGGTAACAACTCTTTTTTATTTAATGGTTTCAAGGATTTTGACGTAAACTTTTTACTGTTGACTGTGTGTTATTATTACTTGTTGTTTTATTGGACAGCGGTGAGCGATCATTCTATGCTAAAAAAAAACCATTTAATTTGACTCCAATCTTAGTGATGAACTTACTATATACATATCACTTGATTTTAACCTTATGTGTCAACGACAATAAACAAAAATTATATTCAAAATACTTGATGCATTTAACTTCAACAGGTACAGCCATGATTGTGTTATCGACCAGTTCTAGTCAGAAGGAAGGCGGTGGGCGCGGCAGTGGGAAACAAGCCGGCGCCCAGTCGCTGTGCCAGTGGGCCGAGGTGCCCGGACATCCCGGACTCGTCACCGCTGTGATGCAAGCCTCTAACAACCCCGTTGTACTTATGTTGACGCCTACTAATATATTCGTTCAGGAGATAAAGGTGAGTTTAATAAGTAGTAAGATGTCAATACTTTTGAAGAGACAAAATAATTCAAGTTATAATTCATGTATAGAATACAAAATGATGAATATCACAAGAATAGTCAGGTTGCATATTATTTAAAAAATCTCATGCCTTGCTTTTTGATATTTCTACTTTTGGAAATCAGGAGTATTTGTATGCAATGAAAAGTAATAAAATCAGTATAAATCGCACCTGTCGAAACTGCCCATTCGTGCCTAAGCATGGCTCTACCACAATAGCATCAGCATCTTATTAATAAAATCCTAAATATGAAGAGCTGAAAGAATATATGGAAAAGAAAAATGCTATCCAACAAAATAAACATCAACTTTGAACTAATAGGTTTTTAAACAAAGTCTCAAGTAAACATGTTGTTTATATAGGTTGTGCCAGCCAAAGCTAAAATTACGGACATGGTAGCTGTCCGTCACTGGTGTGGTGGTGGTGGTGGTGAACAGAAGAGCACTTTAATTTTACTCTGCGAAGACGGCAGCCTCAGAATGTACGCGGGCAGTAACGAACACACTGGCTACTGGCTGTCACCCGCCATTCAACCCACACATGCTCCACGCAGACGTCCTAAACTACTGTCGCACCACGCTAAAGGAAAGGAACAACAAGTTAGTGCATTGTACAAATATATACACTTTCACAATTTAAAACATATTAAGGGATTGTATCTTTTATAGGTTAAGAATACCTCAATCTGTAAGCTGTTATCTATTCAATACCCTTAAAATAAATAAACTGACAGTAGCATACTAAAGACAGTTCTAGTAAACTCTTCCTGTTAACTGACTTCAAAAAGGAGAATGTTCTTAATTTAATTGTATTTGTTTTGTTACCTCAGAACTCTGTTATTTATAAACCAATTAAAAAAATATTTTCTTGTTGTTTCTGTTGTTCTTGTAGAGGGTATACTTCCCGTTTAGTCCGTCATAAATGTTGTTTTGATTAGATTATAAACTTGGAGATATCGAACGGAGCTCCTCCTCAGATCAAAGTAAAATTCCCAAATAATTAATATTGCTTTGTTACTATTGGAAAAAAGGAGGGGATGCGTCAAACGGGGGGGGGGGGGGTTGGGGAATTAATCCACTTTCCAGAATGTTTGAATCATATCGTGTAATGTTAAGTATGAAAGGGCTTATTATCTCCGACTACAGTAAAGGATTTGGAGATGAGGGGCTGCGTCAATATGCTGCGCCCTATCTTAGGATCTTTGAATTACATAGTTTAAGAGAGTTATGAGTCTTTAAACATCACGCTTTTACGATTCGTCATGACAGCAATGAAGGTGGTCCTCTACTTTTTTAAAGAGTGAATTATATAAGTGTACTACTAGAATTAGTGGATTTAGGGATTAGGGAATTAGTTATAAGAACTTTTGCTAGCCCTTAAAAATGCTATGTTAAATACTTTAATATTAAAAATGTTGTATAAACTTTTAAATATTTTCTGTAGGCTGTAACCAAATCGAACGTAAATGGTGCACCTCAGTTCCCGATCGACTTTTTCGAACACTGCGTTGCTATGAACGACATAGAGTTCGGTGGGAATGACCTACTGCAAGTTTACAATACGCAGCAAATCAAACACCGTCTCAATACTACTGGTAAGTTAACCACTTATTACCCAATAAGATTTTAATAACATGGGCCACAGTCGAAGAATATTTTCGCCGTATATGTATTGTCTTTTTACATTAACAATTAGTATTAATTTTAAACACTTCCCGTACCTGCCACTTAGAGAAAAGAGTCTTTCGTTATTTCGTGAAACTAGTCTGGTCTATTGTATTCTCAACAACCCCCCATCGGTCATCACCTCATCAGGGCCAATGGGTAAGTTGGTAAGTGGAACTCAAACCTACTAAAACCTGAAAGGTGTACATTAGTAAGGATAGACGTAGATGTCTGTGCTTAGATAAAATTATTTCACTAAGTCAGGTAATAAGATTATTAATTATTTTTTTTTTAACCATCAAATTAACATTGAAATGGAATGATTTGACAATATGAAAGCGTGACGTCATGCCTTCGTATTTTATACAAAAATGTACTAAATAAAAGATGCTGATTTGGCTTGACCAGCTTTCTCAACTCTTTACCAGCCCATACTCAACATAACAACATACTTAAAGATTTAATATTATTTTTTTATTTGTAGGTCTATATGTGGTATCAACGAAAATGAGCGGGTTCACCATGGATGTAATAAATTCTGATCCGAATATGGTTATTTGTGGTATACGAGTTTTGCTTGGAAGTCAAGATGCTGCCAGAACTCCTTCAAGCCTTGAAGTGAGTATTTCGACACTATTTGATACAAATTATAATTCTAATTGGCAAAATGTGGGTGTTTGTTACACCTTGGCGTACCTTTCAGTTACACACGGCGTACCGCAGGTCATCATTTTAGGGCCCACTTCATTTTTCGTTTATATTAACGTACTCATGAGTCTTATACGTCACCCAAGGCCAAATAATATCGTGTCGTTTAGTATTTGCCGCAAATACTTGGGATGATGTATGTAGTATATGATACTGCTCAGTAGGATTACAACCTCACTAGGAGTTTGATTCAGTCTAATATGTTTACTTTAAAAGTGGAAAAGACGAAGTATATTTCTTTCATCATTAAACATGTATCAAATCCTTGTACCACCAATCATAATATTATTTCTCGCTATTGTTTCCTAAAAGCCAATTGCGGATGTTCATCACTGGAATGTGTATACCAAGAAGTACGTAATTGTAGCTAGAAACCTCAATTTTAAGGAGCTGCTTAGTGCACGATAATGTTGCACGACCATTTTCAAGAACTGGGTCGGGCACGTACGAAAGTAATCTCTAAAATTGCATACCTCGCGGTTATTGGACTGTCCTGGCATTTTAAAAACCACGACCCCCACATTTCTGCAGGATACACAATCTCATTATTAACAAAGCCTAAAAGTTATACATTTGCCTAAAAGTTATATATTTAATCTTCTGTGTATTTTGCACAGGTATACGGTAGATCTGTTCAAACTCTTGTGGTGCGTAACCGTTGGTTCGATATACCCCTAACACGCGAAGAGTCTCTGCAGTCTGACAAGAAACTTGTCATCAATTTCGGACCATCTCAAGACCCTGACGGTGTTACTATGGTTGACTCTGTAAAGGTAAAAAATAATATACAAAATTTTACGTTTTTTGATTGAATAAAATTATATTAATCTATGATATCTCTTTAGGTGTATGGTAAGAATAAAGAACAGTTTGGATGGCCAGAGGATAATGAAGACCCATCTGCTTGTCCGTCATCTAGCAAGGTTACTCAGGTCAGTTTTAACTTGTTTTTAAACTAACTTTAAATTTTCTATTGATTCCATAGTAAAATCGTCTTAATATAAAGATTTTTGTTACTTTTGATTTTTTTTCTTTAATATTAGTTTCTAATTTTATTAATCATCTTCATAGAAGGCCATAATTTGGCACCAGAATGATATTTATCCCGATGTATGTATGTATGGGTCAAAGCATTAGTGTCGAGTATATTATTGAACAAGATAATGATGATTGCTATATAGGAGGGCGACGGTGGCGCAGGCGGTTGGAAGCCGTCTCCTCTAGAGCGTCTAGCGTGTGCAGCGCTTGAGGCGCTTGAACTGGGCGCAGGAGCCAGCGCAGCAGGCGCTCATGCAGCCGCTGAACCTGCGCGTCGCCTGCTGTGTGCTCCCGCACCTCCGTTGTTGCATGCGCGTGCGCAGTGTCTCCTACGGGCATTGCATCATTCGCACTATCACCAATACAAGGTACTTACTACTTCTTTTGGGCTTATAAATATATAAATAGGTAATACTCAGGTGTCTGTTTGTAATCTAAGAATTGTACCTTTTACCAAGTGAATCTGAATGTTCCTTATTTATCTGCTCATAAATATGTGATAAAATAGTTTGAGAATAATAATTATTTTTATATAAAGTCATAATTTATTATTTGCACTAGTAGTTTTCCAGAGGTTAAATATGACCGTTTTTCATTTTCATTGATAGTACTAAAGTTAAAGGGCTCGGCCCAGCCAGCGTTTTAGGTATTATGTAACCCTGCTTGAGCTATCCGTCCAATCCATTCGTAAAAGCAAAATCTCTTCCCACGTTATCCTCCTTTTACCTTTCAATATATGACCTGCAAAATTTCAGTCCCCCAGGGAAAACGCTTGCCTTCTAGTGCGTTAATGCTCAGTGCTAAATTATGTAGTCTATTAAATGTTCTCGTTATTTACTCCTATGCTTGCACCTTCGGATCCCCGAAGCTTGTAAACAAAAAAATTTACTTATTTATTTTACTTAAATTATAATTTTTTTAACAGGACCAAGCCATCTTGAAGTATGTGTGCACGTCATTACGCGAGCTACGTGACACTGCGGATCCGCACAACATCGACCCTGAGGCGTACTTCCGACTAGTGTTGTTAGCGCGAGGTGTAGCAGTTGCTAGACCTAACCACTTGGTGAAGTACACCACTCCAACTCCGCCCAGACCTGTCAATGGTAAGACTAAGAAAGTCATACATTATATGATTAGGCAACTATTAGGTATCGTGTAAAATCTTTACGAACTTATAACTTGAAATTGATGCAGTATTAACTTTGAACTCTATTTATTTATACAGAGGGTTGCTACCTATTCTATTTATCTAGCAACTTGTTTATATTCGTTTTTTTTTAATTCAAAGATTAGCCCGTACACCCAAAAATGCTTCATTATTGTAATCGGAATGTGTGCTCTAGTGAAGGTTAACTAGAAATAAAAATGATTACCCCACAGGTGACTGGTCCGTCTTATGGAAAGGTGACAATACTGAAAGTCAAGAAGATAAAGACAAGGAACCTCACTTGTGCGCGTTATTGACGAGTGTACTCTGGCGTTTAGCTGCTTGTCGTTCGTCGACCGCTCAACCGCCTGGTATATTGTCTTACGGGCTAAGACACCCTGAACATACAATGCACGCTCTCGCCGATACTATACATGCATTCCAGTTGCATGGTGAGCCAGAATGTGTAAGTAAATATATATATATATATATTTGTAGCCTAAACATACAACAATTACTATCAACTAGCGATGGGTCGTCGACGTTTTTGTTCAACTTCATTTGCGTTCATCAACGAGTCGATCATTTAGTTGAATTATTTGATTAGTCTACGTGTTGAACTTGTGCAGACGGAGAACGATCTGACAACTTTGCAACCATGTGGATGTCTCGTTTACGCTCCACATTCCTACCGACGTGCGATAGAATAGATGACAATAATTAAAATTATAGTCTAGTTATGTTATTTATATCAAAATAATAAATTGGTACAGGTACATACAAATATACATTGTACATTATTATAACTGGATAATGATTAAAAAATAATGACAATATTTTTTTATATAACCAAACACAATTCACTTGTTTAAATTGAAAATCATATTGAAATCATATTATTATTGAAAATCATATTACGTCATGTCAGAGTAAAAATATCGAATTAATATAAAAAGCAAAAGTGTGTAAGTTCAATGCTCATGCATTCACAACAAACAAGTACGAAACGGTTTATGCCGCATAAAACCGTCGACCGAACGTCGTCCATCGTCGATACAAATAAATCTAAACTCTCCGCAGCTTACATTACATTCTAGATTTCAACGAATGAACTTCTATTAACCGACCAATCCATACGTTGTTAGATGACAAGAACTTTGTGGACTTGTAGTTTAGCCGTCTATGCAGTCGACTAGTTCAGGAGCATTCGGTAAACCATTGATTCGTTTCATGTACTTCGAGGGTCGAACTAACTAGTTCGTTCATTCAACGCCCATCGCTGATATCAACAGTCTAGCCAGATCGGATATGCAATAGTAATAAAATAGGACAATAAAATAGGAAAAAGTGAAGATTAAACCTTATACTATACCTATAAAATGGGGTATTTCTTATTACAGGAATATCTATTTATATTGGCTGCGAACATTAACTCTTTGATTTATACTTTACGTCAAAATATTGCATATTATTTCTGATTCTCAATGATGAGAATACCGTTACTGTTTTATAGTCCTATAGATTTCATCTTTATAAGTCATATCTTTTTACTATCGTTAGAAATAGAAATAGTAGCATTGTCAGCATACATTACCCCTCAAGTTGCCCAAAGATTCCAAGCTATTCTCGTGTGTGTGATTCGAAAGCTTTCATAAAACCTCATAGGAAATCCAAAGTGACGCTGGGTATTGCCAATTTTAATAATTATATATTTAAAGTCGAATTTTACTCAATGTAAAACTTTGTTTGCAGATTGAATTTGGTAATCAAATCTACCTATCTCTCCTACTGGCCGGAGACCAAAGTATAAGTTTTGGAGCTAAAGCTGCACTGATGCGAGTTCTCCGACCGAGAGTTAAGAGACGCCGCGTATACATACCATCCCCTCCGAATACGCCAGGGACGGGTAATAAAAGTACGTACACATCTGTGTTCATTTTTATTAATATATAGGTGTTATATGGACATATACAGACCAACTTTGTATATAACAACGGAAAGTGATGGGTTAACAAAATATATTAGTTATTTTGTTTGGATCGTATAAATAAAAGTCTTATTTTTACATTATAGGTATAACTGATCCGTTTTTATTTTGTTTTCTTCTTTATATTTAGAATAAGAATTTGGTCAAACTTTCAACGTTACTTTAAATTATGAACAATAACTCATTTAATGAATGTTGTAATCTCATGTGTTTAAATCTTATCATCTCAATTATTATACTTCCTTTTCCTAAATATAGGTCCTAATTTAACTATTTTTAAATTTTTATACATACATACATAAGCTTACGCCTGTATCCCCTAAGGGATGGGCAGAGGTGTATTAAACACCCACATAATTTTCAGTTTCGCATACTATAAAGATTTACATTAACACGTACTTATTATGACAGAAACAATCCCACGATGCTGGAAAGAAACTTTTAATAAATGAATTTTGATTTTCATGTTTATTTACTGAATTTATTTTAATCTCCTTTTCTTTACGCAGGTGCTGGCTCATCGGTAACTACGGCCCAACCAACAAGCTCGATCACCGAGGCGGTAGTTTCGGAATCTGACTTAAGCGCAAACCGTGACGACCAACAAGAAAACCAATTCATGGACGTCGATGACTCTCTAGAGCCTATGGTTCTTCTTGCACCTGATGGAGGTAATTTAAAAACTCTTGACACCTACCAGGATGGCTTAATTTTGTAGTCTATTCATTATTCAACCACACAAGATAATATCTTGTGTTTTCGTGATATGCAAATAAATTTACATGCATTCATTCATTGAAACGCCCGCTTTTTGCTAACAATAATTTATTTATAGGGTTCAAGTCTATTGCCGTAATTCAAGCATTGTAAGACTGTATATATACTGTCAGATAGACAACAGTCCAGTCTCTTAGTCGCCTTTTACAACACCCACGAGAAGAGATACACTCCATACTGTCCAGTCAGAACCAAATTGTCTTTCTGAGCCACATGCCACATGCGTCCACACCTCACCATTGTTTTATTGGAGCTTGTCTTTAAGTTTTGTATTCTTATTAAATACTGGGCAAACAGTTTTTTTTTTTTTTTTAATAACTTGAATAAGAAACTTGTGATCCCAATTCAATCTAATATTAAGTTAAGAATATAGATCCTCTTAACTTAATATAGATATAAATATAGGATAGATCCTCTTAACTTAATATGTATTAGATTGAATTGGGATCACAAGTTTCTTACAGTAGTCTTAATAGCGTCCTTGTCCTCTTAGCTTACAGTGAAAAAATAATCTGGTACCGAATGTTCATTAACTAATATCTAGTTGTGCTCGGTATAGGTTTGGAAGCCCTACTGGATATTCCACCAGATGCAGACGACGAGACAATGGTGGAACTAGCGATAGCTTTATCGTTACAAGAGCAACCACGTCGCGCACCTCCCGCTCCCTCCGCCCCGCCCCCGCCCGCGCCAGGTTTCAGCGATGCTACAGCTTCGCCACCTGCGTAAGTATAGCGACTTACTTATATTCATATCATATCTTCTTTTTAATCGATTATTGTTTGTCAAGTAATGCGTTTATTTGTTTGTCAAGTAACGCTAAAGCGTTTATTTACGAACACGTAGCTGCTGCTGAGTCCTATCCACTGCACTATAGATGTGAGCTCTAATATGTCTAGTCAGAATATTATTCAAGCCATTATTGTAAAAAATGGTTGAAAAAGGGAGGGAGTAACTCTAAATCCTGAATTTTAATAATATTTTGTGGATATTGGAGTTCCCAGAAAATGTATTTTCTAAATTCTCTTTCTTATTTATGACACTGTTATAATTATAATGAAATCTATCTACATCAATAGCAATTAATGACTTTTATATATGAAACCATAAACTATGTAAATCAATTCACAGGACTTACACGTAATGCCGACGTGTGTGTGTCTCAATTTACAGTGAATAAATAATGCCATTATAATAACTTACACCCTATGTTCCTAGAGGTATTCATTAAAAAAATATGATCAAAAATGTGTCGTAAAATTTGGCAGTTCTGATGACGAAGGCAGCACGGCCGCCACGGACGGTAGTACGCTGCGCACGTCTCCGGCCGACCCACCCGGCTCTGCGGGCTCCGACAGCGGTGGCTCTGGCGCCGACAGCATCGGAGGAGTCTCCGGACGTAGCAGTGCTTACGGTAAGGGTAACTTTTCGTAAGATGTCCTATGAACATAACATACTATATTTTGAGTTCTCAGTCAAAGAAGAAATTAATGGCTCAATAAACATTGCTTAATATTCTAAGATGAAAACCTAGGTAACTGTAAAAAATACTGTTGGAAAATTAATTTTGATAGTGACCGACCATATGTTGAATTTGATTGTAATACATACACATATATTCATAACATTCCGTCCAAGGTATAGAAAAAAGTTTAAGTTTAATTAAACGAAGTAAAACGAGAACAGAAAATTAATTTATCTCTATTGTTGTGTATGTTTTATTTTTAAATTAATTTATCTCTCTATCCTGCTTGTTCACATTACAAGCAGGATAGAGATAAATTAATTTAAAAATAAAACATACACAACAATATAGCAAGTTCAGTCAGGTCATGCTTATCATATGGATGTATTCTCATCGGAACTGAAGGTGCATTCTAAATTTAATATTCAAGTTTTAAAGCCTGCGTTATGCGCAAAACTTTTGTATATTATGTACCCTGTGCACCACACAAATGGTCGCAAGTTTTTTTTAAATTATTCTTTGACTTTATGCATGTATATATTCAATGTTCAAATAGTGCCAGTTCATTGCAATTTATTTTAGATTGTGTATTTTTTTTTTCATTACATCCATGCAACATTTTGTAGGAGAAATGGTGTCGGCTCCCTCGGGAACCATACCGGCTTCTACAGTCACTGCAGCACCTGTTTCCATTACAGGTTTGTTTTTTATATTAAATTTTAGAATATTTTTTGTTTAAGGGTTACATCTAAATCTAAAAAAACAGTGTTAAAATTAAATAGCATTCCAAAAGAAGTTGATTACTTTCTTTCACGTTGAGTGTCTAATGCTTTAATAATAATTTATCTTGCAACAGATTTTTAGGGTTTAACTGCAAAAGTTTATTGTAAGGCTATAAATCTATAGCAATGAAACTATCTTTTGAGCTTACTTCTCTAGCAGAATTGCTTAGGCAGTTTCGTATTTGTTTGTTCGTTCATGGCTTTTATTCATTATTGTTTGAAACGATTATAACCGTTAAAACAAATTTGGGTCTAAGTTTACTTGAAACTATTATTACTTATTTTGCTACCCATAACTTAAAACATTAGTTAACAAGCTTTTAAGGGACACTATTTTAAAATGTTAAAAGTATTTGTTAGCATACAATCACTATTATTAACAAACACTATGTAGCTTAACTTAAACCTTTTTTAACATTTAAAATATTTAATAGGGTACCCTACAGGTACTATTTAAAAGTTTTAAATTTTTACCTGTTTTTGAATTTTGTTTTTCGAACCTTTTTTGCAAAGAAAATAATAGTTAAACTTATTTACAGCTGGTCCATCTTCGACCTCCTCGCAACCGGTTGCATCCACATCGCGAACCATCGAAGCTGAAACTGAAACACGCAAACTGCATGCATTGAGATTGTCTCTACTGTCTGCGGCTCTAAATGCCTTACCCACACTGAGGTACCTGCCAGGAGTCAGGGCTATACCCTTCGTGCAGGTTTGTATTATACTTTATTGATTTGTTTTACCAAAGTGTCTTAAGACTAAAGTCTTCAATGAGTGTATCCTACCCGTCATGACATACGGAGCCGAAACGTTGATACTTACGGTATGGCTGGTCCACAAGCTCAAAGTTGCTCAGCGTGCTATGGAAAGGGCTATGCTCGGTGTTTCTTTAAGGGTTCGCATCAGGAATGAGGTGATCCGGCAGAGTAATCAACAGAGCCGACCGGATCAGCAGGCTGAAGTGACTGTGGGCTGGCCATATTGCCGAGTTCTTGAGTGGAGACCGCGTCTCGGCAAAAGTAGCGTAGGACGCCCACAGGCCTGGTGGAGTAACGATGTGCGCAGGAGCTGGATGCTAGAAGGCAAAAATAGATCGAAGTGGCGTGCAATGAGAGAGGCCTATGTCCAGCAGTGGACTGCAATAGGCCGATGATGATGATTTGTTAATTACTTAATTAAATATATAATCCTGTTTTATAAATATGTAGAATGGGCAGCTTTATAACATTTTTTTAAAGAACTTCTGTACTACGAATATATCTTTGTAGCAGGGGAGTTTACCAACAAAAAAACAACACAGCCTCGGGACAACTATTTGTGGATTTCAATTTGTTTTGTCCCGAATGGTAATCGAACCAACGGATCTGTGGCTTAGCAGTCAGGGTCGATAACCAGTAGACCAACAGCCCAATCGATTTATGTAAAATTGTCATAGAAAAAACAACGGAATAAATGAATATGAATGGACTGTATAAATTAATATTAATATGGGCTTATGCGCACTACGCGTCACGGTGTCTAGCTGTTCAAACGATCGCAAATTGGATTGAAAGGTAACATCAAAGCTAATATCATATTTCTGTATTTGCAGGTTGTCCTCATGCTAGCTGGCGATCTAGACTCTAGTGTAGAAGGCGACCGTGCAGTATTAGATCGTCTTCTCGAACTGCTGGTTTCTGAACTGAATATCCAAGGAACAGAAAATGCTTCCAATGAAGACCGAGCAGAAAGAAGAGAACTACAGATGGCTATTAATAGATTGGAGTTATTGGTCTCAGAGTTAAATATGCAAGGAGAGGAAACTGCTGCTCCGATACACGAGCGTACGAATAGACGAGAGCTGCAGATGGTTATAATGAGATTGCTGAGTGAGTATATTTTCTTTTTGCGGTATTGTTTTCTATTCCATTCCGTTAACTATAGGAGTGCTTTTGTTTATTTGTAAATTTGATTGATTGAAGTAAAAAAATCTTTATTACTTGTCCTTCTGACTTAGCTAAAAATAGAAAAGAAACCTCTTTAGATCATGAAATTCATAAAAAAAAAACAAACTCCCTTACATTTATCGATACACATTGCTTTGCAATCGGTTTGCAGCATAATTGACAGTGCACACTTCTTTGGGCGTGTTGACTAGACTTATAGCAGCTGAAAATGATTTTGTATTCAGAGTATTATAATAAATATTTCTGTGCTAGGTGTGCTAATGGCGAGATTTAAGAACTCGGCGGCGAACAGCACGTCGACGTCGGCGGGTCGCAGCGAAGTGACAGGCAGCGCGTGCGCGGCTCAGGTGTCGCGGTTGGCTTCCGCGGCGCTAGTGCGTGCGGGAGCGCCCGCTCACTGCTACAGAGTTCTCGCGGCCTTATTGCCCTACTGGAAGGAGAAAGCTAGTAGTATGTATACCATAGTTAGACGCGTATCTGTCGTACTACAATATTGTTATTTACACTCACGCCTATATATCCAGAGGGGTAGGCAAAGGCGTATAAAACAACCACATTTCACAAACTTTGACTTGTCAATGAAACGTAATAGAAGGCGAAGATAACATGTGTCATAGATACAAGTTCAATCCCTTGTCACCTTTTTCGTTACACAATAAGGCTGGTGTGGCTCTATCCTACTCCATAAAGAACAACACGTTTATAATTAATATATAACTCGTTGATAGTTAAGTTTATGTGTATCTTTTGTCGTTATTTTTATCGGTTATCGGACCTTCCTCAAAGTACATTATATTTATAGATTCTGGAAGTACTACAACCGGGCAACAATTATTAAAACCGCAGCCACCTCAACCATTGCCAGATATGCAGCCGTTCTTTGACAAGGAGTACGTTAAGAGTGAGTATTGAATAAAGCTTTTTCGTTTCGTAATCATAACAGTTACAAAAGTATGGTGGATGACACGTTATTTTTTTTCACCAGGTCACGCTCTTGACGTGTTTGATAATTATCCACAATTGCTCATGGAGATGGCTTTGCGGTTGCCGTGCCAGATATACAAACATTGCGACCAGTCTAACTTTGACGCTCGCTGGCGTACACTACTCTGCGAGTACATGATGAATCAGCAGACACCGCTTAGGTAATACGACGATAGTGTAAGGCTTACATAAAGGTTTTGACTTTTCCCACCCACACTGGAATATGGTGGGATAAGTCATAACTCTGCCACATGTCCTAAACACAACATAGGCATATTATAAAACCTAACTTTACATTCGACAATAGTGACCCAGGAAACGTTAAACTGTATTCGCACCTGCTATGTTTTCATTGAATGTAATACTAGATTTTAGAAATATTTATAAGTTAATTTAATTAGTTATGGGATTTTTTCAACATTTTGTATTTATACAGATGTATTTCACGGGATATTTGTACTATAATTCAAAAACTAAAACACTACAATTTTTCACTAAGTTAAACGTTTCACGATTCTCTCGCCTTTCCTAAGGTTTGTAATTAATGTTTCAATTTAATTTTATGCATTTTTTTCATATAGGAAACAAGTCCGTAAACTATTGCTGTTGTTATGTGGTACCCGCGAGCGTTACCGTCAGTTGCGTGACGTGCACGCACTTGATACACACCTCAACGCGGCGCGCGCCCTTCTCACCACCGACCCTGCTTACGACAAGCTTGTGCAACTTATGGATCATTTAAAGGTATGTCAGAATGCTCGTTTGAACAGAATACAATATTTGCATTGTTTGCATGTGGTCTATGTATTGTGATTAAAAAAAAAAGATAAACTACTATGTTGGGATCAATTTGAAGACCACGCGTTGGAGAGCCGTATGCTTAGGCATGTATGGGTGGGGTCGATTGTGAGTTGTTTAATTACTCAGACATTGTTAAATTAGTAATGTCTCAACTACAAAACATTGTAATTATACAGTTGATATGCTTAATAAATAAATAATATTTATATGCAGGCGTGTGCGGAGATAGTGAGCGCTCGCACGGGCAACTGGCAGCACACGTGCACGACGGAGAGGCAAGAGGCGCTGGCGTGGCTCGTTCGCGTGGCGCGGCGCGTACACCCACACGTGGCGCCCACCGTGTTGCAGCTGCTGCAAGCTGCGCTGTGCGCGCCGCACAACCATCCGCGCAGCGAGAACAAGGTCAACATTATATGTACAACTTGAGAATTAGCATTAGTACTACATAGAATTTGTCCAAAAATACATATATCTCTACTAATACTTTATTTTACAGAACTCTGCTGATTGGCCTGAACGTGAACGTAGTGCTGAAAGTGACGCATTCACATCTGACGGCTCCAAGTTCCAAGAACAAAGAGTTGGACCGCTTGTCCAACAGATATTAAAACAGGTTGGTTAAAAGCCTATTTTACAAAATGCCTAGATTGTATTTATTATTCATTGAATTTTAACGTTTTGTTTGTAGGTGCCCCAAGACGAATTAAGAATGTTCGTGAAAGCATTCCTTCTTGAAACGAACTCGACCGCCGTACGCTGGCAAGCACATGCCCTGCTTCTGGCTATTTACAAGTATGTACCTCCCTTAAAATAATTAATTAATTATAAATAAATATATGTATGTATATCACGAAAAATATAATGTATTCATTTGGCTGTTTAAGTCGTAGCGGCTCAAAAACATTTTTTTTAAATATAGAAACATACCTTTATCATAAGTTTACTGTAACTTTAGATAAAATATTTTTGAACATATTATTTCTATGTAATATAAGAATGATAATAATCAATAAAATGTGGGTCTGTTACACATTCCTACATATATTAAACTCATGTGTAATGTTCCAGCAATTCTTCCCAAGTAGACCAAGCTTCTTTGGTGTCTCTGCTGTGGGCCATCTGGCCAACCTTGCCGCAGTACGGACGCAAGGCGGCCCAGTTCGTAGACTTACTCGGATACTTCACTATCAAGACGCCTAATATTGATACCGAGGTATATTATTTAGTGTTATTTTCATTATTATTTAGATTATATTTGATATGTACATTGTATTTATGGTAATATTCGTAAACTTCTTTCTACACCAAGGTAGGTCCAAAATTTAACACAATCAAGTTTCCATCCCCATCACCTGGATGATTGGCACACCACCACTTTGCGCTTCTCCATAAGCTTTTTGTCTGGCACAAACACCCACTATTCACACCCGACCTTAATAAAACACCCCGTATTTCGGAATCGATACGACCTTTAAATATTCAAGAAAAGAGCCTACACCTACCTAAACGGCTTACAACGTGCTTGTGACTCTTGAGTTGCGGGTGTCCATGGGTGGCGGTAGTTACTTACCATTAGATGACCCCTCTCCTCGTTTGCCCCCTATGCCATAAAAAAAAAAGAAAAAAAAACAGCGAGTAGTATAGGGTCTATTTTCTACCAATGCCGGTTTTAAGTCCAGCTTAATTGTGTGGAATGTTTGATAGATTTTAAGTAGATATAGTCTCTTAAAGGCAATCTATAATAGTTGAACTTCTACTAGGACTGCTTAGGTTGTTTAAAAAGAGCCTGTTTTAAATATATTTTAATCATAAATAACTATATTTAACTAATAACTATAAATAGAAAATAGTTCCAGACACATTCCTATTAAAATTACTAAAAATGTTTCTTTTATAACACAACTTGGTGAAGTAATAAATAATGCCGTGTGGTTCTCGGTGGCGTAGAATAGAGCTACCCCATTTCTGCCCGTGGGTGTCCTGTAACTACGCGACTAAGGGAAATATATATAAGGGATCAGGCTGTTATCTATCAGTCAGTATGTGTACAGTCATACAGTGCCCGATGGACAGCAATAGGGTTACGTTATGTTACGTTAGTGGAACCATGTATGTATGTAATAATAATAAATATTAAATTATTTTTTAGAAATATGTGGGCAGTGCAGTAGAACTCCTTCGCAAACAGAATCTGCTACTATCTTCTCATGGCAACGCAGCTTTATATGCAGCGTTGGGCTCGTTCGTAGAGCTCGATGGATACTACCTCGAGTCCGAGCCTTGTCTCGTATGCAACAACCCTGAGGTGTCGATGGCTACTATCAAACTACCCACTATCAAGGTTGGTATTGTACTGTCTAAATAACTTGTTTCTTTACCATTATTTATAATAAGTCCCTAGTAAAAAAAAAACAGTAGACCATGAAATTGTTCTGTAACGAAAACTGGTCTTTAAATGTTGACTTATTATTTTTTTAATTCTAATATTAGCATTGTATAAGTTTGTACCACTTGGGTCTTGCTTTTATTTCATCAAACACAATTACTAGAGCAATGAAGTATTAATAGTTCAATCCCTATACAATTGTCTTCAAAGTAAGATGTCTTGGTAATGGTCACGCCGATGTAGTGAGATAAAGATATTACTTATAGACATTTTTGTGCGCGATAAGAATAATTAACAAATGATATTCAACAAATTCCTATTTTCTAGTTTACTGTCTGTTACGTTATGCTCGTGAATGGGCTTTTCCGGGCTGATGTTACCTATTATATAATTGTAATTACGTACATTAATAATTCAGAATAATGTATTAAATTATCTTCACATTTAATTTACGCCTATAAATTATGTAAAAAGATAATATATAAAAATATTTGAAAAGGATTTATTTAAACAAAAGACAGGCAACTAGCTTCACGACTGACCTATTCTGTTTGGTTTCTTCTCATGACATTTCAAAAATACTTGTGATTGGTTTAATTGGTTTTGATTTGAACCAATATCGGCTTCATAATTTGTACCCTTAATTAAACCCTTAATTATTTAGAAAACAACGAAGATAGCATAGGTAATTACAAAAACCTAAATCTATATATAGTAAATAGTAACTAGACATAAATCGATCTTATATAACTGATCGGTAGGTCTAGAGGCAATATTAGCAATCCTGACTGCTGAGCTAAGCTGAGTTTGTGGTTACGATCTCCACATTGGATAAAAATGGATAATCTATAAATAGTTGTCCCGAGTCTGCTGGGTGTTCTTTGTGTCCGTTTTTTGAATATATGTCGAGTCCGCTACATTACTCTTTCCTAATGCAGGAGTTCTCTTATAAATAAAATATGCAATAAAATCATAATTTGAATGTATTACCTGAAAACCATTTTTTTTTTATGAAGCCAACTACCGCACTATGATTAATTCATGTGTCGCGGGGGACTTAACAAATATTTAAACAACGAACACAAAGAACACCCAGACTCAGAACAACAATTTGAGGATTACGCAAAGCGTTGTCCTGTGTGTGGATAGAACACACAACACTAGGCGCGGCAGTTGATAGTGAGGTGACCACTTAAACCACTACGCCATCCGTGCAGTCTTGTCCATTCATGTATTGCACTTGTACCTTACTATAGAAATAAGAATTAATTTACATACGAAAAAAATGTACATCTGAATCCAACTAAATGAGAGCTAAACACACTACCGCACGCAGATCGACTCGAAGTTCACGACGACCACGCAGATAGTGAAGCTCGTCAACAGCCACATGATCAGCCGCATCAACCTGCGCATCAGCGACATCAAGCGCAGCAAAATGGTGCGAACCATTAACTTCTATTACAACAATAGGACCGTGCAGGCTGTGCAAGAGCTTAAGAATAGACCGGGTAAGTTTTCTGATGGCATAGTACTCTAGAGTTAAAGTTAAGGTTTAATGAACAACATCATAATTAGCAAAACGAATCATACAGCTAGTATCAAAACCTTTATTTCGAACGAAAGAATAACGAGAAGATGACAGTAGAGGAAGCTCGTAAAGTATATGAGGATAGAAGCAAGTGGTGGGCTGTTGTCTCTGCCTACCCCGATGGGAAAAGGCGTGAGATTTTGTATCTATGTATGTAAAAACCAGTAGTATAATGCAGTCAGAGATACTTTAAACAGCAAAAGAACAGCAGTATTGTTTTAAAAGGGATTGCGACAGTTACAAAACGTTGTTTACGTGAGTTATATCTTCAAAGATAGGCATCAGATTATGTAATTTACTGTTATGATTTTGAAATTATGTTTGTAAGTTTACTTATCTATCTCCATACTTATATACACAGGAATGTGGCACAAAGCAAAACGTGTGCAACTACAGTCTGGCCAATCCGAAGTGCGTGTAGACTTCCCACTGCCAATCGTAGCGTGCAACCTAATGATGGAATACGCGGACTTCTACGAAAACCAACAGGCTACTGGTATGAATAATTCTTTCCTTAATTTATCAACTATATGATAAGAGTACTGAAGTTTTATCTTATTTTTAGGCGAATCCCTGCAGTGCCCTCGCTGTTCGCAATCTGTGCCCGCGAACCCTGGCGTTTGCGCTAACTGCGGCGAAAATGTCTTCCAGTGTCATAAGTGTCGGTACGTAACACTAAGCTTATTTTCTTTTAAACTTTATGTTCCGTGTTTTTTAATTCATGTTTGAATTAGATTCAACGGAATGTCGCTTTTCTTAAAATATATTTATACACCGTTTTACGTGCGATTGTCAATGCATTGGTCGACACTTTATTATAAATGTACATAACTGAATTGTTTACTGCATTGTTATGATTCGTGACCCAATTTGCGAAATATGGGTGTTTAATACACTTCTGCCTACCTCTACAGAGACTCAGGCGTGAGAGTATGTATGCATGTTATAATTTTCGAGAAAAAATACTATAGAATGTTAACATCCAATAGACATTACCAATTTTCCCCATCTTTTTTAGTGCTATTAACTACGACGAGAAGGACCCTTTCCTTTGTCACGCGTGCGGTTTCTGCAAGTATGCGAAGTTCGACTACACGTTGACAGCGCGGCCGTGTTGTGCCGTCGACACCATCGAGAACGATGAAGAACGCAAGAAGATGGTGCAGACTATCGGCGCGTTACTTGATAAGGCTGACCGAGTCTACCGCCAGCTGGTCTCTAACAAACCTGTATTGGAGGTAACTTATGTACACCATTTATAATATATAATTTAAATAATTTAATGATATCTGACACAGGTCAGTTATGAATGATTCAGTTTTTATTTGTTACCTGTAAAAGTAAGTTAACGAAAATAGAAACTTAGAAATACGAGTGAAATGAGAGAAGGCTGTCTGGAAAAATAGAGAATAATAGTAATAGGAGAAGAGAAGTATGTTAGAATATGCAATAAATAGCAGTTTTATATCAACTGACTCCCAGGGACGCTATGCATTATTGACTAGAATAGCTGCCGAGCAGTAGACGGCGCTACTTACGGTGGTTATTTTTACATGATATAATTTGCTATCGTATAATCATTTGCTTGTAATATTTGGTTTTCTATTAAAAAATAATTACACACTTCAAAATAATAATGAATCTAAATTTTCGTAATTGTTTTTTCCTCATGAAGACTAAATGTATGTATCTAATTAAAGGCAAACTAATACTGTTTTTAAATCTATCTAATAAAAGAAAGAAAAAGAGGAGTGCAGTCATTACACTATAAGAATATTGAATAATGGCTTTCCGACAACAGCAAAGACTTTTATTTGCTGAAAGTCCTATGCGCCTTTCCAAAAATTCTTTATTTCATAGTTGATATCTATATGAATTAATTTCTTACTTAATTATTTTATTCAACAGTCTCTCCTCCTCAAAATAAGCGAACATCGTCTTGAAGGTCGTCCAGGCGATGAGAACAGTAACGCGAGCAACACATCGTTTGGCGGAGCGCAGATCAACATGGTCATACAAACACTCGCTCACAAATACTGTGTTGATAGCAAGGGACACTTCGAGGACCTTTCCAAGATCATACAGAAGGTGCTCGCTTGTAGGTAAGTACATTGGATAAGAAAAGATTACTAGTACAGTAGTAGTAGCTACTGATTGATCTTCATTGCTGTAAATGAAGTTCTGAGTAAATTTGAAGCATTCATTTGTTTGTTAATATGTTTGTAAATGCTAGTTTCGTGTTTTGTTCTTTCTTTGCAACTATAATGCAGTAAAACTGAAAAATTTATTTCTATATAGGTAGATATAGTCTAACCTACAATTAAATGTGGAATATATTTTAAAATTAAAATATTATTGGAAATATACAATCAAAATATTATATTCCACTCTTAAGGCCCGTATTAATAAATCATACTCAAAACCGATAGAGATTGCCATTGAGCTTAACAGGGTGTCGTCCCTCCTACTCTACTACCTACTCTACTACCCCTACGGTGCTCAGACCATCCGACAAAGAACTAAAGTTACCGACATAGCTTGCAGACAAGCATACTGAAGAGGCAATGGGTTAAAACCGCACTCAAGAGCGATCTCAGTTAATACGATCCCAAGATTATTTAACAAAATTAGTGGAAACTCAAGAAATGACCAACTAGAGTGCAGAGTGTGGTTTATTAATACGAGGTCACTCAAGTGAGTGCAGCAACTCAAAAACATAATTCAGATCTTTGTATTCATGTCAGAGATAAGTTCGATCTATGAGTACGGGGCTAAGATTTATTGAAATGTTTTATTGTCAACAAAGTTGAAAATACATTGTTTCTGTTGTATGTTCAGGAAGGAGCTGGTATCATTCGATAGATCACAGAGCGAGCAAACGACGGGTGACACTTTGCCAGTCTACGCTGGACTGTTGCAGAACTATGATGGTGAAGTTACTAAAGGTGCAGATTATATTAATTTATAGTATTAATATTAATCAATATATTTTAACATTGTCACATCATTATTTACTATAATACTTTGCAGATTGGTAAGGTAATAACCAATATCAATGGAGATCAGTAAATCAGTTGTCAATTTTATAATGCAGGAACTTTTCAATATCATAATAAGCTTTCAAAATTCCTAGCAGGTGCTAGAAATTTCTTTAATTTATTTATAAATATATCAGTATTTTGTTATTTAAAACATTATTATACTTTTTATTATTCGAGGTTTTTATGTTGTAATTGTTTTGTGCCCTTGTACACAAAGGGGTTGGTGAATAATTATTAAATTACTCACATTCTAACTACCCGACTAAGCAAGAAGATGTTTTTAAGACCGTTAAGTTTTAATAATAATAACAATAATTATGGTAACCAGGCTGCTGATAAACATACTTATATACTTCTAAATACAAACATATTATAGATAAGTTACACCCAGACAAAGAACAAATAGTCATGCTCATCACAAAAATATTTACTCTGGGTGGGAATCGAACCCACGACCTCTGGCTTAGCAGTCAGGGACACTAACTACTAGACCGTCAGGCTATCTAAGTACATGTATGTGCCTTTTCTATCTTTTTCTTTTCTAGCGTGTTTCTTACTATTTAGACACAGAAACGTTTATTGCCCCTTCACTCGCTGCCTCACAACATAGAATATGTGTATTGTAATTACCTACCAATGGCTACGTGTAGTTGCTGCTAATAATATTTGTTATTGTCTATTTTTCAATCAGTGTGTCCTGAATCGGGTGGCGGTTGCTACGGTTGTGCACTGGCGTGTGCTGAACATTGTCAGACATTGCTTCGAGCCCTCGCGTCTCAGGCTGAGCATAGGACAAGACTGTGTCGCTTTGGTCTGGTACAGGAATTAGTCCAGCATAATCTTCATCGTGGTACTCTTCAGGTTTGTCTTTATAATGGTGTCCGAGCTTATAACTTTAGGATTATTAGAATTACAAATTTGATATGCTACTTACATTAATAAAAAATATACCGTTTTACTCACAGTAGCCACTGTAGCATAAAAAATTGATAATGTTTTTAGTATCAAACTGAAATTTAAAATAAACAGATTGAGACAAAACGATTTCATTTTTAAGTTTTGGTTGTTTCTTTGGTATTAAGTAAATAAAACATAATTTCCGAATATCATCAGAACTAATAATCATTAAAAACTTGGCTAATATTTTAGTGCCAAGAGGAAGTACGAGCTTTGATATGTTTGGTGACCCGCGACAACTTACCAGCAACGGAACAACTATGTAACTTGTTGTCGCAACGTATTACACTCTCGCTTATGGGACACGCTGCTTCACAAGACCATAATAATTCTGTAAGTATATACATGTCAACTACACTTCTCAGCAAAAAAATCGTAGCAGTATGGTTTTGTAGTATTTTGTATTTGATTTATGTATTTTTTTACATTAGAAAAAAAAAGAATAATGATGTCATTTAATTGTATCGTTTAACGAATATTATTGTTTAAAATTATAATAAAATTTCTTCAGCTATCGTGTTTTTTCAACAGATGTGTTTTTAACCTTTAAGAAGAATTTGTAAATTGTAGAAACAAATACGTAAACCAAAAAAAAAAAGATAACACTAGTTTTCTTCTAATAGCAGAATTTCTTACAGTCTATCCTCGAACCACACTAGACTAAACTGCCAGCTATTTAATGGCGTATTTTTTTTAATGATATAAACTCTTTTTTAATGAAATGCAGCCTTAATATTACTTGCAGTACTATTTCGTTTTTCTTTTTTGATAGGAAGTGTATGCACATTCATTTACAGCTTCATTAATATCGATTTTAGAGCTCATTATATTTAGAGTCGGTATCATATATGGTAAAAATAATGTATGGTTGGTTTAGGTACGTCCATTAGTACTGCTTCTTGGTTCACTTGTCAAAGTCCAAGATTCTGTCGAATGCTGGGAGGCAAGGCTAAGATGCATCGTCAAGCTATGGGTGTGGTATGTATAAATTTCACCTAAATTATAGAATTAAAGTATTGAGTAACACATTTTTATTTCATATATCTTGAATAATATATATTATGTATAATCCAGTGTATTCTTGGAATGATTTCTATTCTCTCTGTTGAGGACAAGCACTGCAAAGGGCTTTGATTTCTGACTTATAGCTAATGCTTGTCAACTTAATAATATTATTTATTAAGATGCCAAACTCTTTAATTATTATTTATATTATTGTATAATATATTTTATTAATGTTTAGTTTTTGTTATATACATAAGTAGAATTTGTCATCTCCTTCCCTCTTTCATTTATATGAAAGTAGAGAACAGACTAAATGTTTTGTTGCATTAATCTTGTAGTAATTGTCACTTTGTTATTATTCAATAATCTTGGAGGTAATTTTTATTTCAGGTGCTGTCCTCAACTAACCGAAGTAGCAGGCATAGCTCCGGCTGCCAGTACTATATTGAAGGAGGAAGCGATAATTGGCATCCCAGGCATCAATTCATCGTCTCCGAACTGTTAGTATTTATATCATGGTCGTGTCATACTAAAAAAAAATGCACCATGTAATATAATAAAATCTTTATGTTTACGAAAATTTAATTATTACTTAATTTTGAAATTGCCTGACATTTCGACAGGGCTGCACTGGCCGTGGTCACCTGCTGACTCCGACCTATCCGCCTGTATGTCATACCTATATATCGTTAAAAGTAAATTATTGATTTCCCATGTTATTCCATACAACTTTCTACATAACGTTTCTTTTGGACATTTGATGAAGAGAGTTGACTGTACGATGTATTTTATGTCATACATTTCGTATTTTCTCCACATGGCCTATCTATTTCTGACGTATCTGTCTATCTGCCGTCAGATTTATGATTCCATATTTACGAGAAATAGTTTTATCATGTCACACAGCGCATCAGTTCGCTCTACAACAAGTGGCGCTCCCGTGCCTCCGATACATGCAGCAGCTGATGGCGCCCGCCACGCCCGCCGCCACTTCTAGTGCTCCTGAGTCTGAACAACCGAAGGAGAACTCTAAGGTAATTTTATTAGTAATTTTATTTTAGCGCCGGTAGCGTAATGGCTAGGGCGTCGGACTTGTGATCATGTGATTGCTAGATCTAACCCCACCCATCTCCGAGCTATTGGCTTATTTCGGCAGGTTAAGAAGAATACTAGTAATGTGTAACCAAAAGTTTCTAGAAATTGTTTAAAAAAAATAATGCAGATTTGAATTGTTATTTTACAAGTATAGCTTTATAAAATAAAATCCGTTCCATCTCATCACGTGAAATATAATTTGGACTGTTGTATGGTTTATGTGTAAATTATAAATGAGGCTAATAAATTGATAAATATTTTAACGTTTTTGGTTCAGTATCAGTCAGTCAGTCAGTATCATGTTATTAGGTTATTATAGAATTGTAAAATATGTTATTTTTTTTGAAGATCAATATTATAAGATATTTGTGTGTTGTGGGTTCGATCCCCGCACGGGACAACACTGTGTAATCCTCAAATTATTGTTCAGAGCCTGGGTTTTCTTTGTGTCCGTTATTTGAATGTTTGTAAACTCCCCTTGACACAGGAATTAATTCTAATCCTAAAATCCTAATCCCTATGTTTTTCCTATTGAAATAGTATTTGAATATATTGCTGAGTAGTCCCACAATAACATCATTTCATACAGTGGTAGAGCCATGCTTAGGCACGAATGGGACGGCTTGACTGGTGTGATACCACGGCCTCACAGAAAACCGGTTGTGAAGTAACGCTTGCGTTGCTTTTCCCTGAAAGCCCAACTCCCCCTCTCAACTTTCTTTTCTCTTTCCATCTTCTCATCCCCCTCCCTTTTCCCCTCCCCGCATCCCCCCCTCATCACCCTTAAAAGCGGGCAGCGCACTTACGACTTGAGTTGCAGGTGTCCATGGACGGTGGTTGTCATTTACCATCAGGTGACCCGTCTCTGTTCCTGTATAGTATACAAAAAAAAAAAACCTCTTTATCGACAGGAGCCCAGCATTTCGACGTTAGTTGGCACAGCTGGCGTGTCCGCGGCCGGTAACGTAGTAGTAGACTTGGCAGCATGGCTGGCGGGCGGCGTGCCGCACAACAAGTGGCGACGCTTGGCCGCACCGCGGGTAGTACCGCAGACACCTCCCTCACATAGAGATGCGCACTTGGCGCATAAGTACCTCGCCAAATGGAGGGAACGGGTATGTTAAGTTTTTCATAAATCATAACTGATTCGTATATTGATCATTTAAACCACTTAAAAACGTTTTGGCACCAAATTTAGTGTTTTGACTTTAAAAAAAACCAAACGACACCAAACTAGAAGGGTTTCGTAGCTGTCACTGTTAAATTGCTACGGTGATGTCAAATTTTAATCTTGCCATCCAAAGTATATACCCATAACAAGTTTCAATTTTATACGACAGTACGAAGTAGGTAAAAAATCTTGGATCATTAGAACATTGATTCCAAGACTTTACTCATTCATTTATTTTCGCTTTTCAATACACCTTGTACGGAAACTGAACGATGATTATAAAAAGTGACAAAGGTAGTTTTTACATATAGCACAAAAAAAGAATACAAAAGTATTTTTATAACATACTTTCGAAAGCTGCCATTAGATGTAGTTAATGCTTTGTACTTAATTTGATATAAAATATATTATTTACAGACAATGCTATCCCATGGTATGCGTCCGCTCGCCCTTGAAGACGGTGGTTGGCTGCGACCAGTAATGTTTGACCATAGCTCTCGCATCGCCCGCGACACCGCTTGTCAAATGGTGAAGTCCCTATGCGACTCCTATGAGAGGACCAAAGCTGTAAGTGCCAAAGTTACAATTAATATTCAATAAAATAAAGTTGAAAATAAATTGTTCATTGTTGTGTATTTTTTTATTTATTTCTAGGTATTGATTCTATTAACTAGTTTCCTACCTGAAGTCGGAACTGCTGGAGAGGCTAGCGAGCAGTTCTTGCAACTATATCAGAGTAAGTTTATTTATATAAGTATTTAATTATTGTCATATATAGATGACAATCAATTTATTCAAATTGTTTATTTTGTGATAATGCATACTTTGTCACATATAAATATGTCATAATAGCTTTTAAAAAGTTAGATTGTACAAATAGTCTAAAATGTTTAACAATCTACTTCTCGTTTCATAGCTTTAGCTTCAGAAGCTCCGTGGAAACAATTCCTCGCTCTGCGCGGAGTTTTGCAACTAATAGCAGATTTGATGACCAAGGAAATTGAGCAACTTCATCGCCTAGAAGAAACTACTCTTACTTCGGATCTTGCACAAGGTAAGGGCTATAGGTTTGTTTGTTTGATGTAGCTTTCGTCTTTGCATGAAATTTCTACCTAATAAGTAGTGTAATACTAACATAGAAACCCAGATATTAATATTGCGGTTGGATGCTTCGGCTTCGAAGCCACAGTGATATTTTATTGTTGTTTTAAATTGGTAAGTAAGGTTTGAAGTGAATTCGAAATGTGAAGTCAAATTTTAGGAGAAGTAAATTAGCATATAAAATTAATTATTATATCTTCTTTTTATCAAGGCTATGCACTAAAACGTCTGACGGAGCTGCTAGCAATGTTCCTAGAGGAGAGCGGTGCTAGACGAACATATAAAGGTCGCCTAGTAGGCGCGGTGTTAGGCGGCTACCTGTCGCTGCGCCGCCTCGTGGTACAACGCACGCGACTCACTGACGATACGCAAGAGAAACTGCTAGAACTACTTGAGGAAATGACCACTGGTGAGTTAGTAATAACGTAAACTCAAAGAGTTCGTTTAGAAATCGTCGAGTAGTTAAAGTGAAACATATTGGACAGGACGCTATACTCCTTGATAAAGGTTCCCCGTTGCATCCGAAACTAGTCTGGCATCTCCGTAATACACACACGAGTAAAACGGTATGTTAAATAAAAAGAAGTAAAATATAGTAGACATTGGCATAGCAGACTTGTGACCGCACACCATTAGGTCGATCGGAGATGCGTCCTGTTTTGTGTTTTCTGGCTGTTGGCAGTGCCAGAGGGTTGTGTGCAAGTTGTTTTGTTTTAATTTTATTATTCTTGATTAGATGTCGTTGTTGTTTTTTGAATTTCTTCATATAATTTGTTCTTGTCAGGTACGGAAGCGGAAACAGCTGAATTTATGGCAGTCTGCATAGAAACGGTCCAGAAGTATCCATTGACTGACTACCGTACTCCAGTGTTCATCTTTGAACGCCTCTGCTCTATCATTTATCCTGAAGAAAATGATGTTGGAGAGTTCTTCCTTACGCTTGAGAAAGATCCACAGCAAGAAGACTTCTTGCAGGTCAGTAATCACCAAAAACTTATACAATACTTTTAAATAACATCATATGGGCAACATTTGAAGCTAATTTAGTACCAGCATACTATATCCTAAAATTGCCATCATGTTGTAGTATTCCACCATAGAATGTAGTGTTCCTAAATATGAGACATATGTGTTAAACCTAAATAATCTTACTGTAATTGATTTTGACACAATGATATAACGATGGATTATAGTAATTGGGTCGGATTTAATTAAAGCTGCTGACTATTACTACAGTAATATTATTGGAATAAAAAAATAAACCATAAATCTACTTTCATAGGGCCGTATGTTGGGTAATCCTTACTCATCTCTGGAGCCAGGCATGGGGCCTTTAATGCGTGACGTAAAGAACAAGATCTGCACAGACTGCGAACTAGTGGCTCTGTTGGAAGACGATAATGGTATGGAGCTGTTAGTCTGTAACAAGATCATGTCTCTCGATTTACCAGTAAAGGATGTTTACAAAAAGGTTTGTAATCATTACTTTTTTATTGTATCAACTAGTCTAGCCTGTCACATCTATGTAATATAAGCTGATTTTTATCACAAAAGAAAGAGCGAAAGAAAGAAAGTGGATGCTTGATGTGTGACATTTTTACCCCACTGCGCAAGAGGGAGGGTTATGTTTTTCGAGTGTATTTATAATGTTTCTTTGTCATTCTTAACAGCTTAGACAGCTTGATATACATTATATCGATGTATCATTTGTATCGTCTTATTAGTGGGAGTGACATAGCATATAATATTTTAAGATAACGCCAACAGGAAAAGAGAAGAGGAATTAATAATTGAGTCGGGTTTTAGGGGGTGTTAGTGACTCTGACCGGGTTCGATTGCCATACGGGACAGAAATTTGTGTGATCCATGATTAATAACTTGTCCCGGGTTTGGGTATTATTTGTGTTCGTTGTATGGATGTTTGTAAAGTGTAAAGCGATAGAGGAATTATTCCTGATGCGGGAGTTGTCTTTTTTTTTTTAACAATTTTCTATTTCGAATATACGATTAATTAAAATACGAGATAATAGCAAAAGCAGTTCTGCCTCAATCCACATTGCTTTTAGGTTTGGTCTACATCTGGTGAGGGCGTAGATGCCATGCGTGTTGTATACCGTATGCGTGGTTTACTCGGTGATGCCACGGAAGAGTTTGTGGAGAGGCTTACCCAGGCTAACGCTGAAGCAGTCGATGATGAACAAACTTACCGCATGGCTAATGTGCTTGCTGACTGTGGTAAGTACATACACATTCTTTTTAGTACAGGAGTCAACGTTGATTTCTGATGGTGATTTGAGATCGCAACATTTTATATGTAAGTCTAGAGCTGGTAATGGGGACGAGTCTCATAATTATGGAGGAACTGGCTGTGAGACTTAAGTTTGTTAAACCCTTAGCTGACGGTCCTTTTTAAAATTTGCACCACAAATGCTTATTTAAACAATACAAAAACAGCTCGACAACAGTTAGCTGCTAAAATATTAATAAATGTACTATATTCCTTAGGTGGTATTGAAGTGATGCTGCAGCGTCTAGCAGCGATACAGCGAGTGGGCGGTGCTCGCGCGCTGTGCTCGACTCTCCTGCGGCTGGTGTCACTGTGCACGCGCGTGCGGCGCTGCGTGCGTGTGCTCACTCGCGCGGACACGCGCGCTCTGCCCGTGCTACTGCACGCGCTGCACCTTGCCGCCATCGACGAGCGGGAAATGCAGCGGGCGCAACTCACCTACCAACTCCTAGAGGTACTATACTACTACTATTTACAAACGAGATATATTCATATATATTCATTACGAGATAAACGATGGCGCCACAGCCATGTTTGACAGGCTCGAACAGATTGTTACCACAGTCATACATAAAACCGGTTTGTTAAGTAATAGTTGTGTTTAGTTTCGCCAAGTTAGGCTACCGTAGGCCTAACCCTCCTCTACGGGGGGGACAGCGTACTTGCGGCTTGTGCGTGGCTATCGACGGTGGTAGGTACTTACCATCAGGTTACCATGGGCGGCAAAAGTTAGTTAACATCAGGTAACCAGTCTGCTTGTTTGCCCCCTATCTTATAAACTATTATTCGGAACTGACACCTTGCACTTCCATTATAATGAGACCGTTCATATATTATATTCCATCAACAATAACTTTAACTTTAATAAGGAATGATCTTAATAAATCATTTTTGCACAATTAATCATAACAATAAATAATTTTAATCAAATATCTATGTCAAGTGCATTTGCTTGACATAGATATTTGATTAGCTTGACTGACTTCTTTTGCTTTTGCCGCTAACCGAAAACACGGTATTTGATGACCCTTTTTGCAGCGAATGTACCTGATTACATCAGACTATATTATAAAAAGTTATTTCATTATTTTCTGTTTCAGATTATGGAACGTATTCTGTCAGTGGCTGCGAGTGAGAGCCTTGAATCGTTCCTCCAATTCTCTCTTACGTTCGGTGGACCAGAATATGTGCAAGCTTTGTTGAACTGTACAGAGTGTCCAGGTAAACTACTAGAACATATATTTTACAAATTATACTACTTTTAAGTTACTATGTCTGGAAAAATTATAAGATTATCATAACATTGCAAACGTCGACTTTTGGTAGATAAGTAATCGATCGATCACTCAATGTTTACATCCTTTTGATAGCTCTATAATCAAGGAATCGCGCTTTGCAATTGACGACTGATCGATCGATAACAAATAACTTTGATTTAAAACTGTATTTTTTGTAATTAAAAGTCTAACAATAGCATTAGTAATATATGATTATCGTTTACTGATGGTTGTGGGATATCAATGTCAGTATGGCAAATTAAATAAAAAAACATCTATGATGTCTTTGATAAATATACTAATACCAAACATAGCAATGCCTTAATAATAATATTGTGTTCTTCCCTCAGGAATACGTAACAACTCAGTAGCTCTAGGGCACCTAACCCGTGTGCTAGCCGCTCTAGTCTATGGCAATGATCTCAAGATGGCGATGTTAGTCGAACATTTCAAACCGGTCTTAGACTTTAATCGATTGGATTCTGAACAATGGACCGAAGAAGAATTCCGTATGGAACTCTTCTGTGTATTCTGTGCCAATATTGAACGAAATTCTATCGGAGGCACTTTGAAAGATTACTTGATATCACTTGGAATAGTTAGGGATGCTCTGGATTATATTGTGGTAAGTGTTTTAAATGTGATTTACCAAATGTGAATAATTAATGTATTGATTTCTATTAGTAAACTTTATTTTACAAGGGTAAATATTAATGAGGTTTCCGATCCGATTATAATCAATTTAATATTATTGTTACTATTTTGTACAGGAACACGCGCCTTGCGTTAAGCCTACGCTGGTGTGCACTGACTCAGACGAACTAAAGGAGTTCATCAGTCGCCCGGCGCTGAAGTATATCCTACGATTCCTGACTGGACTCGCCGCTGATCACGAGCCCACCCAGGTGTGTATAACAAAGCCCTACTACTATTATATACCGGTAGTTTTCAGCCTGTTTTGTTATATGTGAATATTTATACATATATTAAATAATTATGTATTCGTCCTTAGATGCTGGTGTGCGAAAAAGTGATACCCATCGTACATCGTTTAGAACAAGTTTCTTCAGGCGAACACGTGGGATCGCTCGCTGAGAACTTACTGGAAGCCTTGCGGTCGCAGCCACAATGCGCCGCCAAGGTGCAGCAAGTCCGAGACTTCACACGACAGGTAACTTCCTTTCCACTTCCCTTCACCGATTAGTTAAGGTCTACCCATTTAGGTTATTAGGTTCACCGGTCTATTAATTTAAGAACTATGATCAACCCATCGAAAGACACAGATCAATTTTTTTTTTAACTTAATATGAATTCCACGCTGCAGTCGTTTTGATTGAATAGAACCAGAAATAGGCTCATTATATTAAGACCTCTCAAATCAATTTCCATGTTCTAATATTACCTATATTATTTAATTGGTGTAGGAGAA
The DNA here is from genome assembly GCA_947561695.1 of Tyria jacobaeae. Taxonomy (NCBI): domain Eukaryota; kingdom Metazoa; phylum Arthropoda; class Insecta; order Lepidoptera; family Erebidae; genus Tyria; species Tyria jacobaeae. The sequence continues at coordinate 5,954,134 of OX387208.1, read as the reverse complement.
GAAACGTTTAGCAATGGCTGTCCGTGAGCGTCAACTGGGCGCGCTAGGTATGAGAAGCAACGAGCGAGGCCAGGTGACGGCGCAGTGCTCGCTCACGCAGCAAGTGGCCGACCTCGCCGAAGAGAATGGCGCCGTCTGCTGTATCTGTCGCGAGGGGTACAAGTATCAGCCTACTAAGGTACAATTATTCATGTTATAATTTTTATTATAATTTAAAAGTAATGGTTGTATGAAAGGCCTCAGATAAGAACCAAACAGAGTTCTAATCTGAGGCCTCTCATACAACCGTGTTCATTTAATACTAAGGGATTTAATTGTTTAACTAATATGAATTTAACAAAATTTCCTTGCTTAACGCTAATTATTGAACGTAAAATAAACAATTGGAATGTTCATGCATTTTAGGATGACGTGACTACGTAAACAAACTGCATGTAAACTTGCTTTTCTTTGAAGAACATCATGCTGCTTCTTTCCTATGAAAACGACAGAAATTAAGTTCCAACCTGTTTTGATGAAATCTCTATTTTTGGGTTAGGTGGTAACCAACACCACCGCTATCATTAAAAACAACAATTTCGACAGCAGGTACTACATTTATAAACAAGAGAATCTCTAGGAATTCCCACGGCCACCAGCCAATGAGATGATATTAAGACTTCGTTAATATATCCAATATGTTTATTTATATAATGTTTGTGTGCAGGTGCTCGGTATCTACACGTTCACGAAGCGTTGTCCCGTGGAGGAGTACGAGGTGCGAGCACGCAAGACCCTCGGCTACACCACCGTGTCGCACTACAACATCGTGCACGTCGAGTGTCATATGGCAGCTGTCAGACTTGCGCGTGCTAGGTACTTACTGTTTTATTGTAAGCGTGGTGAGATAATGATAATATCGTTCAGAAACCCCCCCCTGCTCCGGTCGTCCCTCCGGGGTTTTAGGTGGAACGGTGTGTCGGAATCGGACTGAATAGAACGCGGTGTGCCATACTGCGCTTGAAATAGGAGGGATCTGGGAACAGATTTAGTGAGACATCCGGACCCCTGCTGATAACATAATATAAAAAAGGCAGCTTACAGGCACATCAGGACGTCGTCTCCTTGTGGTTGGCCACTATAGCGGGTGGAGGGGAAAACACATCTAGACCACCCATGGCTAAACTCAAGGTGGCACGAGGCGCTGGTAAGCGCGCTGGTGCTAAAATGGGTCCGAGTGGAGATCGTCCTCCCGGGTCCGCTCCACCACCTTCTGCGAGATGACCTTATCACAGATGATTCTCTCATTGCCGGCCATGAAACATGACCAACCGGCCTAGTGCTCGGCGACCCTCACGTCACTCGCGTAGGCTCTTCGGGTAGAGCCTGATGGCCGCTAACTGCCAAGAAATCAGTCGTCCACTGATAAACTTCGGCGAGCACTTCCACCTCCAAATCCTAAAGTCGCCCAAGGGCGGACGCAGCTCCAACAAACTTCGGAGCCAGCTGCAGAAAGCCCCATCTTCCGTCGGTGATCATCATATCTGATGGCCAAGCCTGAAAGTTTGACCTCCGAGCTGTGTCATCGGGGTAAAAAATTACGCCCACTCCGGGGGAAAGAAACTTCGCAGGATCCAGTCGTACCCCATGTTCCACGGGTGTTTTCCAAGGACAAACCCCTATGGAACAACGCACGACATGGTTAGACGACTCAAATTTTATTTTCTATGTCCACTAGCCTCCTCAGGTACTGTGGCACCTCGGGATATATATGGAGCGCTTCCCTAGTGCACCTGAATGGCAGACTATGTAATGAGTTGGCGATGTCCAAAATACCGCCAGCAGCACGCCGCCACAGCTCACTACTTCGGACACGTTCCTCAGGCGTATTACAGTACCGATCTTCGAACGGAAATCAAATTGGGCATCCGAAAAATCATCGCCGACCTCGCTCAGGTGCCGGCGATGCGGGCAGTGAAGACCCTCCCAAACAATTTACCCCCCTCGTCCAGCAACACGATGGTCGGGTAGGACGCGACCAAATCCGTAGACCGTTCCGGCGGCTTATTAAACCAGCTTCCTGGTGGTCGCAGTTCTAACCAAACTTTTAAATTAAAGTGGAAAATTTATTGCATTTATCGGTACTACATCACGTTATCTCATTACAATTTCTTACTTTTCCTTCGACTATAATATGCTAATATATATTATTCATAATTTTCATTTAATCACACTTAGATACCATAACACACACTCATATACGTCGCCTATGTTCGGGGATATGGCAACAATAGGCTTGCCCATACAACGCTAGTAGGATTATTCTTGGCAAAAAGTGCACCTTTGAGACACCTCTGCCTTCCCCTTCAAGACTTGAGTGTATGTAAGTTTATTTATGTTGTATTTACCTAGGGACGAGTGGGAGAGTGCAGCTCTTCAGAACGCGTCTACGCGGTGCAACGGTCTGCTACCTCTGTGGGGCCCGCATGTGCCGGAGTCGGCCTTCGCTAGCTGTTTTGCACGACACACTACTTATTTGCAGGTATATTATTTCACTATAAATTTTAAATATTATTTTATAATATTATTCGTGTAACAATATTCATAATGTAAAAATGGAATGCCCTCTTTTAATTTCATTAACACAACAATAATACCCCATTGGAGTCAGACGGTTATCTATCAGACAGTATATATACTAGTTATACTGTGCCCGGATGGCGGCAATAGACTTGACACTATCAACTATCATATCATAAATGTCATACGTTACACGTGGTTCGTATTATATAAGTGCGACTAAACGCCTACTCCTTACGACATATAGGCGTGAGCGGTTGTGTTTATTGACCTTTCGGAATTATGTCGTTTGTATGCGTAGTGTATATGTATGAATGTAAAGTTGTGTTTTTATGTCAGGAATGCACGGGTCACCGCGACATCGGTCACACGTGCACACTACACGACCTGAAGCTGTTGCTGCTGCGGTTTGCCAGAGGCCGCACCTTCCACGATGACACGGGCGGTGGCGGACCGCTCTCCAACATGCAACTTGTGCCTGCCTTGATACACATGGCGCTATACGTGATCAACACGTTCGTATTACGTCCTTAGTACCTATTGTGCAGTGCATGTTATCTCTGCATGAAAAACTCTTATTAATTCAATTAAAAATAAGGGTAAACTATATCGACGATAATGCGATACAGTATTTAGTAAAATGAGTCGATAGATATTATTAAGACAAGTTTCAATTAAAGTGCCACGCTATTGATCCGCCTGATAAATGGTCAGCATGGTGGGGTGGTAAAAAGGCTACTGCGTATGTTTGTCAATGGAATTTATGTAGGAACAACAACTCGGTTACTGTTTAATGAATTTCATAGTTTATAGCTATAGTTGTGTTGTTGACTTATACATGAATATTTTTTCCCGCACAATTCTGTGTTTCAACTATTACAACAGGCTACATACAGAATACATACAGTCAAACTACCTTTTTTGAAGTCTGCTAAAAAAATGTAATTGTTTAGGAGCCGCGTGGCAACTCGCGAGGCGTCCGCGCTGGAGGCGGCGCTGGCGTGGGCGCCGGCGCGCCTGCTCGAGGCCGCGCACGACGCCGAGGGACCCCTCTACTTCCTCACGCTCATGCTCATGCTCTACCCGCACCACAAGTACGTATCATATCAGACTGTTTGTGAAGTATATCGCTACACAGAACGTCTTTAAAAAAATATATTTTGCCGTATGCCTTTGCCTTATTATAACTATCAAAAATCTAAAAATACGTTGACGAATAAAATTGTCTGTACGAGCGTAATAGGCGCACACACCTGGTTTCCTAATCAATAGCTTTTAGTAAGATGTATAGTGTACATATGAACGAAAATGAAAATATATATATTCGCGAAATACGTGTTAATTTTTTAATGGAATTATTACCGTATTCGCAATGGAAACACCAAGATAACTTTTTCACAATCTATATTTTCACTTTCTTAATCTATGAGTACAAAACATTGGCTCAACTCCTTCATTGGACCTTTTCCTTCGAGCGTCCTAAGACAAGTGACCTCTTTCTGACAAAGAGCTTAAAAATGTAAGAGTGAATGAATGAATGAATGAGTGAATTTATATATACAAAACGATACAAAAGGTCAAATGAACGACTTTTAAAACATTACTTTTTAATCGAACCATTTACTACATATACACATTATTTTGATAGTACATTTTAACAGTATCAAATTAATTTTGTCAATATTATACAGGATTTAATGTAGTAATCTAACAGCTCGTCCATCCTGATATAAGTTCACGTCCTCGTGAACATAACATAATTTATCAAATGTATCATAACATCACCTTAATTTACAAGATTACATTTCAACAATAATTACCACTTAATTTATATAATATTTATACGTATGATTAAGTACAAGTGTATTTCATGACAGTTATTCCTACAATATGTTGTGCACTTTGTATTTATCGTCCATCCGTCCGTGTTATAATCTTGGTAAATAAATCTAAATAAAATGTCCACTTGTGCACACTATTATAACAGTACATATCTATTATAATCTGATTGTGTACTTTCCACCACTATTAAGCGCAATTCACTCTTAGCACACGTTGTGCTGGCGTAACTATTAAGTTTCCTCTTAGCATACGTTGTGCTTCGCTTTAGATTACGAACGTTGTGTTGGAATAATTACTAGGCGCAATTTGCGCTAATAACACGTTCACTTTAAATTATGCACTTTGCGCGTTGCACACCCTGTGCTGGAGTATCTACATAAAGCACACTTTGCGCTAAGCACACCTTGTGCTTCAGTTTGAATTGCGCACGTTGCGCGTTGCACACGTTGTGCTCAAGTAGGTATCTCTATAAAGCGCACTTTGCGCTAGGCACACTTTGTGCTTCAGTTTGAATTGCGCACGTTGCGCATTGCACACGTTGTGCTGGAGTATCTATATAAAGCACACCTTATGCTTCAGTTTGAATTGCACACGTTGTGCACAAGTAGGTATCTCTATATAGCGCACTTTGCGCTAGGCACACTGTGCTTATATTTATTTTACTCATACAATTAGATATTAAAGATGTATACTATATACTTTTTTTTTCTCATAATCCAAAATAGATTAAATATAACAAAATTAAATAAAGATAGTCATACTTCTTACAAAATACATTGGAAATTGATAAAGGTATACTTAATTACAGAGTTAAATCAGCAAACAAACAACAATTAATCATTATGAGCGTCATTTTCATTATTATCGCTATTGACGGTGCTATCAGAATCGGAATCTTTTACTTTACTATTAAAACACAACCACGGAAATATTTTGTCAACGGCATAAACTCCTGTATATGGAGTATGTCCCCTTTTTGTGATCGGTGTATCACAAACCTCGTATCTATCATTATCCAATATTTTTGTTATCTTATACGGTCCTGAGATCTTAGGCAACAATTGCCTGCTCTTACCTATACTATGTACTACTTTTTCAATTCTTACCAAATCTCCTATATTATATTTACTAGCCTGTTTTCTACTTTTATCAAAATTATGTTTTTGTTTCCCTTGACTCTAGTACATACTTATCTACTTCGGATCTAACTTTTACCACATCTATAGTTGGCGAAAGAAGTTCTACATTATATTCTCCATTATTACCGTCTCGACATCGAGGACTAATTTCATCCAGTGACGCATTATCTAAACTAGGTGCTGCAGATGAATTAAACTTATTGCTTTGCCCACCACGTGAGTCGTCACTACCATTTTTTCCCTTGGTATTTATATTACTTTCTGTATTATATGTTAAGTCAGATTCAATCTCTGATATAATATGACCCTCGTATAGATTAGTAAGTTTAAGACCAAATAAACTTTCCGATGGGGATTTTCCGGTACCCTTGTTAATTGTATTATTTAGACCCCACTGTACCTGTAATAATCTATCGTCCCACAACCTTTCATCCTGTCCATGGTTTTGCGCGGCCAATGAATCTAATATCGTACGGTTGTATCTCTCTACCTGGCCATTAGCCCGAGGGGAGGCAACAGCGTTTTGAATGTGTCTATTGCCTAGTTCTTTAATAAGTTTCTTGAATTTTTCGCTGGTAAAAGAAGTTCCACGATCCCTTATTAAACGCGTAGGCAATCCAAATGTACCAAAATAATCTCTAAGTACTGCAATACTCGTATTAGATTTTGTGTTCTTCACCGCTTTTAAAACTATGAACTTAGTGTATGCGTCTATGATAACTAAAATGTATACATTCTTGCGTTTGCTAGTAACAAACGGTCCTACATGGTCTATATGAACAGTATGGAACGGGATAGAAACTTTAGGTATGGGGTGAAGATAGCCTTCTTTCTTTCCCGCAGGAATTTTATTATGTGCGCACTCGAGACAAGACTTGAAATATTTTTTTATAAACTTTCTCATTTTTGAAAACCAATGATGTTGCTTTATTCTATCGAACGTTTTCTCGAAACCGAAATGCCCTATCTGATCATGATTTCTTTGTTAAATTTGCCAACGACATCCTTTAGGTACCACCGATCTTAATCCTTCTTCAGTATTTCTATAAATTCTATTTCTTTTTAATGCAAAGTTTTTCCTTATTTCTATAACACCATCATATTGGGGATCTGACAAAATATCTTTTATACGTTTCAACTCTGAATCATTTGATTGAACGGTGTCTAACCAATCAGTTTCAATGCTCATTACGTCAAAAGTTTCAATGGTATCGATGACACCAATCTCACCAGAGACTAGGTTTCGGCTTAAAGCATCAACGTGCATCATACTATTTTCGGACCTGTACATAATTTCGCAATCATATTCCTGAATTAAGCTCCACCAACTAGCAACACGAGGAATCATATCTTTCTTTTGAAACGTTGCCCTGAGTGAGTTGCAGTCAGTTACTATCGTAAATTTCAACCCTAGGACATACGGTCGAAATTTCATCAATGAAGCTATAACCGCAAGGGTCTCCAACTCGTACGATGAGAAGTGCGATTCTTCTGGAGAAGTTTGTCTACTGTAATAAGCTATCGGTTTGAAACTAGAATCACTTTGTTTTTGTAACAGTACGCCTCCTACACCGTGTTTGCTAGCATCTGTATGAATTTGCGTTTCGGCAATTGGATCGAATAAAGCCAGAAGGTCTAGATGATAAAATATTTTTGATTTCGGTAAACGCGTAGTCTTGTTCTATACCCCATTCCCACACGGCATTCTTTTTTAGCAATTTTGTCAAGGGCTTGGTAATTTGCGCGAACCCTTTGATAAATTTTCTGAAAAAGCTACCTAATCCTACAAGCTGCCTTACGTTATGAACATCTTTTGGAGTTGGGAAGTTTTTTACAGACTCAACCTTTCGCACCCCTGGCTTTATACCTGCTACTGAGATCTCAAAACCCAAATAATCGACTTCTAGTTTAAAGAAATAACGTTTCTGTGGTTTTAAAGTGAAACCTGCTTGTCGTAACTTTTTAAAAATTGTGCACGGGTTTTCCAATCCTTGCTCAAAAGATTTAGATGGGACTAAAATGTCATCCATGTAGGCTAACGCTGAATCAAACCTTGCATTACCTAACGCCATGTTAATTGCCCTTTGAAAGATAGCCGGAGCATTGACTAACCCAAATGGCATTCTATTGAATTCGAATTGTCCGTCTGGAGTTACGAATGCTGTTTTGGATTTAGATTCTTCTCTTATTGGTATTTGGTAATAACCAGACGCCAGATCCAATGTAGTAAAGTAAGTATTTCCGGCCAGTCGATCTATCTGATCCTCTATACGCGGAATCGGGTAATGTTGCTTTTCCATTTTTCTATTCAACGCACGATAGTCGACACAAGCGTTTATCACCGGTCTTCTTTTTAACAATAATTATAGGTGACGCGTATGGAGAGGACGATTCTCTTATAATATTGATTTGTAGCAATTCAACAGTCATTGACCTAACCTCGGCCCTTTCAATATGACTAAGGCGGTAGGGACGATACACAACCGGATTAAAGTCTTTCAATTCGATATCCATGGTGATAATACTAGTGCACCCTAATTCCGGCAAACTTTTGGCAAAACAGTCCCTGTATTCATTCAGTAAATCCAATAACTGACGTTTTTGAATTTCATTTAAACAATCATCAACATTCAAATCGTCTAGTGTAAGCATGCTGTTTGTCTTACATATTCTGTTGACATCTAAACACGCATTTATGTTAGAGTTTTCTAAATTTACCCCGAGATATAACTTGACCTGTTGGAAATTTCAGCCATAAACTTTTATAATTTGCTACTTCTATGTAGCCTAAACCATTTTTTTATATGAACTTTACCACCTTTTATTTTATATTTAGGTCTTTGACTATCTTCGACACAAATGTTTCCTGTTATATCACAGTCAGTTTTTACTTTAAGGCTAGCATCCCCGCATATGCTTACAGTTTTACATATTTTTAAAGTTAGGCGTCGATCATTTATTGAAAATCTTGAACTAATTACTAAATTTTTATTATCCTTGTAAATTTAAATATGGGACTGTTCCGTTACAGTTTGCCCTATCAAAACATCGTAGCTAAGAAAACGATCTGGTACCACTATCAACTCTGCTTTTACTTTTACGTGATCTATTGTCAAGTCGAAGATACATGCACCAATTGGTTGTATGATATAATTACCAAAGCCATGTAAGTTTGGTAAGTTTGTAGTTCTCCAAGTATCATAATCAAGAATTCTCCTAGCAACAGATTCTTTAATTAATGTACACTGGCTACCTAAGTCTACGTAGGCATTAAGTTCAGAACCATTAATGTAAATATGCTTTTTAAATTTTTCATCCCCCAACTTCCCCGCATCAAGTAGTCATAACGACTTAACCTCTGACCTATCTTTCCGAATTCCCCGAGAACAGTTGGGATCGTCATGACCAAATCTTCAACACTTCTGACACTTGACTATTGGCTTCTTACAATTATTAAATGTGTGTCCTATTTCATGGCAGTTGAAACATTTTATTTGCCTACTATTCTGCTCAAATCTAGTCTGTTTACGATTAGAATCAGCATTCAGTCTGATGAACTTCCTATTTTTCTCAAATTTTTCATGTTTTACACTTCTAAGATACCCTAATAATTTGTCTGAATCTTCAAACCCTACGGCTTCTGCACCATACCGGACCGACCTATCCTCTATCCCAAAAACGATACAGTCGATAGCATTCTTGTCACTTATCCCGCAACGGTTTAAAGCTATTAATTTCTCGTAATAATACTCTTCTAAATCCTCTCCAAATTTAGTAGACGTAGACGTCCATAATTCTCATACACTGGGAAAGCGGACCTGAGTTTCTGTTGCCATACATCCCAAGTATACATTACTGACGGTTGACCTTCATACCACCGTTTTGCTGTGCCCATGAGTTTTGGTAAAGCGTAATGAGCCGTTTGTTTGCTATCCCAACCGTAAATTTGAGCACACTCTTGTTCAACCAAGTGTCGATTGTTTGATTTTTAATTTTAGGATCAAATTCAGGTACGATACGGTACGTACAGGTATTAGTTATAATTTTTTCTCTGTTATGTGGATTCACAGTTGAGACAGCATTTAAAACCTGACTAAGACTATCTATTATGTTTTTGTTTAAAGACTCATTATTATTTGAGTTCACCGCTTGCGCCCCTAAGTGAGGGATAGAGCATTGTGACGGATTTTTTTTTTTTGGATTGGACATTGGTTTGAGTAGTGTTAACGTTAATATTATTGATACCCCGTTCATTAAGTATACCTTCAATTTGCTTTTCATAATCGTTTTTATCGCTAATAATATTGTATTCGGTTGAAACATGCGGAACGTTGTTTTGTAAATCCTTTAGATTATTTCGTGAACCCATTTCAGGTTGAAAATTAGTTTTATAATTGGTATGCTGTGAATTATTATTACGTCTACGTTACCTACCTGATAATGTTGAATCTGACCTTGAACGGGATCGGCGCACAAATCTCGGCGTGCGCACGCGATGTGATCTTCTGCTACGTGACTGAGTGCGCCTGCTCTCGATGGAACTTGACCGCCTCACGATGGAAGGCGACCGATGAGTCACGTTAGAACAGCACTGCCTCGTAGCAGTTCGGGATCTCCGCCGTCTTGTGGCAGAGCGGGACCGCCGGCGCTGCTGTCTTGAAGTTGTTCGCCTCTGTCTATCTCTTGGCATTGTATATAATTATTCAATAACTAAACAATCTGTAAACAGGCTTAACATTACTGCAAAATATTTTATATTTATTGTACTGCTATCTTTATGTAGCTACCGCCCATGTAAGATATTTATCAAAATTAAATAAAGGAGATTTTTAACGAATATAGTCTTATTAATTTACTTGTTAAGAATTAATCAATATAACATGATTAAAAATAACTTTGAGAACACATTGAGAATACTTGTACAATAAAATAAGCGAAACTAGGCAAAAATTTTTTTCAGTCATAAAGACTACCCACATAAATAAAACTCAAAATAATGAATAGTATACAGGACTTTATTAGTGTTTTCCATAGTAATATTAATAAAATATATATAACTCACCTTACAAGTTTTTCTTTTTATTTTATTCTTACCAACTTTTGCTAAACAGCACGTGTACAATCCCACTTCTGAAGTTATTACCGTATTCGCAATGGAAACACCAAGATAACTTTTTCACAATCTATATTTTCACTTTCTTAATCTATGAGTACAAAACATTGGCTCAACTCCTTCATTGGACCTTTTCCTTCGAGCGTCCTAAGACAAGTGACCTCTTTCTGACAAAGAGCTTAAAAATGTAAGAGTGAATGAATGAATGAATGAGTGAATTAATATATACAAAACGATACAAAAGGTCAAATGAACGACTTTTAAAACATTACTTTTTAATCGAACCATTTACTACATATACACATTATTTTGATAGTACATTTTAACAGTATCAAATTAATTTTGTCAATATTATACAGGATTTAATGTAGTAATCTAACAGAATGGAATAGAGGTTAAAAGAGTAGACTAGTACTTGAAGTATTAATTCTAAACAGTTAAAGCCATTAGTAAATCTAAAAATACATCTTCGGACTTGTGTCAGCGGCCTCATTCAGGGGTGTCAAATCATATGTTAGTTAGTGTTATGATGACGAATATATTAGTAACTCACAAGTAACTATTTATGATTAAGGTGGATTGATACTTAATGATCTTATCGGTGTATAAGTGACATAAAATATGAAATCATTTATCGGTAACTTCATAATGTATGCAGATAAATAAACGGAAAGCAATTACTTTTTATTACTTTGGGTCAGGATGATTTAACATTATTATAGTAGTCTATTACTACTATAATAATCTATATTATTTATAATGAGTGAATTAATAATGTATATAATTCAATTTTCCAAACATTATAATAATGTGCCGAAGAAAGAGGATTGAAGTGAAATACTGAGCTATTTCTCCTTTTCAATACATTGATCTGAGTACTTCGAATATGTATGTAGTTACAAAAAGTAATAACGAAATATTTTATCCGTGATCGAATATCTCAAGTAAAAGTTTTGCTTCTTTAAGTTTTGATAGCCCTGTGAAATCTATAATCTAAATAAAAAGCCCGCAATCTATCGCTCGAGATATAAATAGGAAAACAGTTATATACCTTCTTCTACTTTGATGTTTTATATGTTCAGATATTGATAAGCTTAAATGTCAGAATTAAGTCGCGTTCAGATATTGATAAGCTTAAATGTCAGAATTAAGTCGCGTTCAGATATTGACAAGCTTAAATGTCAGAATTAAGTCGCGTTCAGATATTGATAAGCTTAAATGTCAGAATTAAGTCGCGTTCAGATATTGACAAGCTTAAATGTCAGAATTAAGTCGCGTTCAGATATTGATAAGCTTAAATGTCAGAATTAAGTCGCGTTCAGATATTGACAAGCTTAAATGTTAGAATTAAGTCGCGTTCGTTCGCGCGTTACGAGCTCCTGTACTACTTCAGCTTTATAGCGCTCTCTTTCTAGCTATCCTATATCCCTATCTGATATTTTCTTAAAAGCAATTCCCGCACTAGAAATGTCTCTTGTGTAGAACTTTAAGACCCAGGCGAACTATTATATGGATCCTACAAATGTTTTTCCCTTGTATTATTTAAAGTCACGGACCTGCAGTGCTCGGCCTGGCGCATTGGCTAGGCAAACACTTATGCCATAGCGCCATTTGTCCCCACTGTGCATGTGCAATCCGTGCAGTTGTTAAACTCTTTAATTTGTGTCACAGATGGCGTTCACTTAAAGTGGATATGCTAAAACGTCTACTGATAATCGGTCACGTCCGCGCTATAGCGCCGGGCGGGCCCGCTATGCGCGCCATCCCGCCGGAGCACCGCTCGCCCAAGCAGTGGCCAGAGTACAAGCCCTACACGCTCTTCGTGGCCATTATAGACCAGCTCTATAACGTCATGTTCAAGGTAAGTTAACATATTATTGTTTTTATGGTATATAAGTGAGAAGCGCCGTCCATGGACACCTCAACGCATAAGTTGTAAATGCTACCCGCCTTTGAAGATAATGATGGACGACGAGGAAAGAGGAGAGGGGTCTCCGGTATCTGGCTCTCACACAGTTATAAAAATATATACAGTGTGACAATGAAAATGTTTATACTACTTCTAAATATATATCTGTAGAATTTGAAGTATTAAGTTCTTTTCTCATAATTTCCGGCTGAATGTGTAAGGTTAAAGATTTTAAATCTAATATATTTGTTGCATTTTTTCTCAATCTGCTTTTGAAAAAATCTACATAAAGTAGCTTTAAAAGTAGTCAAACTTAGTTCTTATGGTTTTACAACAAATACATCTCGTGTTCATTTTCAAAAAGTGTTCCATTCTATAACGTAGACTCCAATTATTTAATTGGTATTTTACAAGAGTAGTTTGAAAACTAGTATTTTAACAGAAAAAATCTGACGTAAATGTGGTCATGCAATGTGTACTCTATACATTTTTACACTTTCGAAACGTAGGCACAAGCGAGAACACAGATGTGTTACAGGAATCGTGGGTTATTTGCTGTTAGTTTGTAGTACTGTCTATCTCTTAAGATTTTCATCAAATCCTGATACATTATACTTCTATGAAATCTTATATATATGAATCTTCTATGAAAATATGTAGTCATTTAAATATTGAAAACATGAACCAAATTGAATCAGTAACTTTGTAGAAGATCATAGATATAGAATGTGTCATATAAACATTTCTGGGATTAGACATATTTACGACAAACTGCAGCGTGCCAGCATTACTCTGTCTACAGATTAACAATAAAACACAATAGCAACAGCCTAACTAGAAACTCCAAATCCGGTAACAATGCAACAATGTAAACAGTTGCTGTTACATAGCTGTGATCGGTAGTTCTAGTACTAAGAAATGTATATATTAAGTTAAATAGACGGAATAATCTTATATGTATGAACAGGAAAAATATCAGAATGTCTGGGTGGAATCTTGCAACTCAATTTTGAAGCAGATATCTTCAACCGATTGAGCTGAAATTTCGTATACACGTTTAGTTTGGATGACAATGGATGGTTAGCTGTGTGACGTCATTCTAAATCCAACATGGCGGAACACACAAGATGGCGGACTAGTTGTTTTTAATGCACTCCTACAATATGGGTATCAAATGAAAGGGCTTGCTGAGAATAACTTGAAATTTAAAGTGCCGTCACTCTGAATCCAACATTTATGTCTGACATCTTTCAAGTCCGTATTAACGGACTTGAAAGATGTCAGACTAAGTTTTTTATGCTTTCATACAAAATGGGTATCAAATAAAAGGGGTTACTGAGAATAACTAGCAAAATAAAGTGACGTCACTCTGAATCCAATATCTTGGAGTTGAAAGATGGCGGTTTAAGTTTTTATGCTTTCTTACAATATGGGTATCAAGTGAAAGGAGTCGAAAGCGTGTTAAATTCTAATCTATCCAAATTTCGGTGCACTAGGGTTTTCGGATTCCTCGATTATGATACATACCAAATCGTACTAGTGTTATTGTATCGGCAGAATAACAGCGACTAGCACGCTTTCGTAACCGATTATAAGAAAGTAAACACAAAATAATCGCCTGACCAGAAACTCGAAATCCGGTAACAATGCAAAACAAGGTAAACAGTTGATGTTACAAAGCTGTGATCGATAGTTTAAATAAGAAATGTAAGTTAGATATTAAGTTAAATATAGAGAATACTCTTATAGGTATGAACAGGAAAATCATAAAATATGCTGATGTTGGTTTACTTTCTCACTTTTTTAATTATACCATGTACGTTGTTTCTTTAGTTTATTAATAAAATACATAAAACATTTCAATCTTAAACGTAAATAGAAGATAGATATATAATAGAAAAGATAGATAGATAACAAAAGAAAATAGATGAACACTATACATAGCTTCTATTACTTGAATAAAATGAAATTAAATATCCCAAGCATTGTGTCAGATTTGAGTGTTTCAGACACTAACTGAGGTGTGAAGCTATCCACACCAGCACCTCTGTGGAGGTCTTCAAATGTCTAATAATTTGTTGGTTTCAGCATATTATACGAAGCATATTATACTAGCATCTTAAGGAGTACAAAAGTGTCAGCAAAATACTAAACTAGGAATTTGTTTGCCAACAGAACGTGAGCGCAACGACAGTCGACCAGTGGCCAATCAAACTCGCTGAATATATTCGACACAACGACGAAGCTAACGGAAAAGCGGCCGAGCGCATTGTTACTACATTAACAGACGAACTACTGCCGTGCGCCTCCTTCGCAGAGTTCTGTGACGCGGCCGGCTTTCTAGAAGATATCCCAGAACCTGACAACTTCCTCCAGGCCCTTATAGACGAGCAACCTTGAGACAGGCCTTTTGTGCCGCACTGCCTTAGTTACAATGGGTGCATGGCCTGCTAACATAAATTATAGTAACACAAATCTAGACTTACTAGTGTTTTAATCGATATTTTGAGCTTGACTGTACACGGCCCGACGGTTAAGCTGTAATATCTAATAAATTAACTAGCTCATTTTACACATTTTGCAATTTTAATATACAAAAAAAATTACTAGTATAATTAATTCGCTTAGCAAATATTTCTCACCTTCGCTGTGAATTGTTATAATATAATGGTGTCGTGAGATGCCACAATTTGCAATTAAATCTAGTTTAGATAAGGCCATGTGACACTCACTGGCGTTGTGAACATACCCTTCCACCAATGGCTCTTGGAATGATTACTACGCGTTAGAGATAGAGATTATCAAGATATTATATGCTTATGAACTAAATTTCTTCAATTAAATTATTCACTTATATATTTTCTGGTGCTTCAATAGCTGTGTTAATTTTTCTGTAATAAATAGTTTCTGCTTCAATTTGTGTTTGATTTTATGTAAAACTAGTTGGGCACCGGGTTTGCTGGCGTTACTGGTTCTGTCAATAAATTATTTATATACGGTTTGAGGGTCAAACGAGCAGACGGGTCATCTGATAGTGACTACCGCCGTTCATGGACACCTGAAACTGGCGGTTTGGGCCTTCGGTAACCTCTCTCAGTCGAAGAACGGAAGCAATGTCCAAACTCCGATCAATCTGCCCATATGCGCCTAAGCGTGGATCTACCACATCAATTTAGTTATCGTTCGGGAACTGAATTATTTCGAAATGTAGTTAAAAAATAAAGCTTGAAAGTATAACAAAAAACTCCCCACATGCCTCCTCCTTCTCCGCCTTCTACAAAACTGGACTTACTTGGTATCTTAAGCGATGTGAGTGTTAATTTAAAAATATTAAAACGCAAAGCGTTAACGAATTCCATAATTTAGTCTTTCATTTATACGATTTATCATTTAGGTATCATTTTAAGACAATTCCTACACTAAGATTAATACCTAAGGGAAAGAAAACTTGAAGCATTCTTAGGTCATTAACTTGCCTTTACAAGAGAAAAATTCAGTTCAAATAAAAAGTCTGACGGTTCAAGTTATACTGGATATTATATTATGACAATGAAGCTCGCCTATTCCTACTATATATATTAAAAATGCATAACCAAAAAGAGGTATTTTAATTGGTAACACTTAAGCTCGTTAATATCTCTCGTCGATATCTAAAACAAAAAATAAATATAATTGATAGTTACTGATCTTTTTAGTCTAAAAAAATAATGATCTAAAAAGTATTTTTATCAATAAAATTGAAATCATACCAGTATAACTTGAGTAGTGAAGGTATGGACTTTCTGTACATGACAGGTCAATTTGTACTGGACACTAACATTTTTGAAGATTCATTTTAAAACAACTACATTTTATTTTATTTTTTTATGCGATATGGGGCAAACGAGCAGACGGGTCACCTGATGATAAGTGACTACCGCCTCCCATGGACACCCGCAACTCAAGGGTCACAAGTGCGTTGCCGGCCTTTTAGGTAGGAGTACGCTCTTTTCTTGAAGGTTTGAAGGTCGTATCGGTTCGGAAATACGGCAGGCGAAAATTTGTTCCATAAGCTGGTTGTGCGAGGCAATAAGCTTCTGGAGAAGCGCACAGTGGTGGAGTGCCAATCGTCTAGGTGATGGGGATGGATATTTTGTCGCGTAGGACGATGGCGGAAACCAGCAGTCTGAACACTCCCTATGATACCAGCGATAGAAGATGCAGAAACACTTGTGTTATTTAATGTTTCTTTATTGATATCTTTTGTCAATAGCTAAAAAAAACAAAAAAAATATAGAATAGGTTGAGAGACAAGAATAAATGAGTCCAAAGTCTAAAATCAGTAAGTTATTAGTAAATAAAAAAAACTATTCTAGTGAGGCCAGTAAGAAAAATAAATTCTGCCATCTTCCTCGCACCGTCAGTTTTTTTTATTCAAAAATGTATATCCAATCACTCGAAAAAAACCCATACATTCCATCTGTCATGGCAACAAAAGTATAGTGATGTTAAAAACTATTTTCTCATTCACCTATATTACTGTAACACAGCGTTCCTTTTTTGGGCAATTGTGTAAAAAAATATCATTTTCAATAATCATTCACTACCTGGTGTAAAATTGCAAGTATGTGACAGGGGTCCTACCAGCGGGAGAGTAATTTATGCATTATTTATTATATATTTAAGATATAAAACGCATCACGTACTTAAAATTTAGGTAGTAGTAGAAATATAAATAATGTTTTATCTCAGCATGATGAACAATACATATATTTTTAACTTTGTCAACAAAGGCATAAAAAGCTTGTTTACCTCGTATTTAAGCTCTCGTGTTAACGAACTTTCGTCTTCAGGAATTCTTTAACCGTGATTTATACTCCTGCGGGTTTTTTCGAGCCTCATAAATCTTGTCTTATGTTAATAAATGTATGACGGGAATAATGGAACGAATTGGCAATGGAAGCACGAAACGGAGGCTGTGCTCATCTTTACTTGTAAAAATCAAGTGTATTTTTTACCCAACTTTGCAAAGAGTTATATTTTTCGAATATACATATGTATCAATGTACGTAGGTACTATAATATTAACAAATTCATTACACACGGCCGCCTGATTTCAAACTAAGCAGATCCATCTTGGATAAGCGTGTACTTTCGAACTCGGCAAGTTTTCTAACTTGACTAACAACTATTCCAATAAACAAAAAAACAACTGATTTATGTTATGGTTATCTGTTATTGTGTTTGTAACATGATATCCAGAGAGTGACTGATAACATACTGCTAATAGTATTAGGTTGGCAACTAATAAACCCGCCATCTTTGTATACAAATTTATTTAATATTTTAAGTATACAAAATCAAATTAATTCTCAACTATATAAGCACCGTCGTTTTCTATCACCTGTCGCCAACGCGCTGGCAGAGACAATGCCTTCCTGGCAGAAGTTTTTAGGCTTTTAATCAAAAAGGTGGTAAGGTCACTTTTAAGCTGGTCTTCATTTTTACATTTTTTATCTGCTAAGTAGTGCTCCCAATTCCGTTTATTCCCCACCACACACTTAAAATAACTTTTTTACTCGAGTCAGATTTTGCCGTCGGTACTTCTCCAGGTCCAAGCCACTGGCGCTTATGTGAAGAATTTATGTATATAACCAACGTTTCATCCCCCGTAATTACATCCCTCAGCCACTCATTGGTACGATGATAACTAAGTAGTTCCATGCACACTTTAGCTCTCTTCTGAAGTTGAAACGGCGTCAACTCATGTGGCAACCAAACTGAATATTTCCAGGTCTTTTCTAAAGCGTGGAGTTGTTTTTCTACTGCAGTATGAAAACTCTGAAGCTGCTCTGCCAGACAACATGAAGTGAACCTGGGAGTCTTTTTAACTCATCTACATCTATTGTAGAAGGTCGTCCTGGATGAGGTTCATCAGATAAGTCATAATTTCCATCCTCAAATCCTCTGAACCAATGTTTGGTGGTATCGTAAGAGAGCGCGCCTTTGCCTATCGTTGCACATATATTGCGCACTGCTTCAGTCGCTTTTCGTCCTACGCGAAATTCGTGAAGTAAAAGCAGCCGAAGTTCTCTACGAGAAATATCCATAATTTACTGTAGTCTTACTATTCGAGATCCAGTTGTCAACTAATCTGACATACAACTCTTGCTTTATTTATATACTACTCCAAGAAATTCGAGATAGTTCTATAAAGTTTTAGAAACTGATCGAAAAATTGAAAATCTAGCAACTTCACCATCTAACATTCCAGTAAGTGATTCAATGTGAGCGTTCGACAGTCTTAATCTTAATAAGTAGAATGATATAGGGTATAACAATTCGAGATAACGTCAGCATAAAACTGAGTGGAAGTTAACACTGCAGCCGGGTATAGGTACTATTTTTGCGTGTTATTTATTAATTCGTTAATTTAATAAAAACATAGTATAATGGTTACTGGATACTGTAATAACTTCTAAATGCTTTATTATACCTTCTTAAAATAATATACCGTGTACTTTTCTGTTTACTTTTTCAAAATCATATGTAACTTGTCAGTTAAGAAACACTTCGGAAGGATTACATTTTAACAAGCTAGTTTTCTTTATCCTTCTTTTGATATTATATGGAGACAAACGAACAGACGAGTCACTTGATGGTAAGTGATAATCTCCGTTCATGGACATCTGCAACTTAAGACTACCTGCAACGTAAGTGCGCTGCCCGCCTTTGAGTGTGCTGAGTAATGGGGGATGCAGGGAAGGGAAAGAAGAGAGGGGAGAGGAAATAGGAGAGGGGGAGTTGAGCCTCCGGAAACCTCACTAATGTCGGGGAAATTCAACGCAATCGTGCTTCAAAATCGGTTTTCTGTAAGGGCGTGATATCACACCTGTCGATCCCGCTTATTCGTACCTAAGCATGGCTCTACCGCTTTCCAAACCACGCGCCAATTATCACGTCCAAAAAAGTATATACATTTGATTTTTAATAAGAGTGTCAATCTATTAGCCCACTGCAGTCTGCAGTCCACTGCTGGTCATAGGCCTCTACCAATGTGTACTATAACACCCGGTCCTATGCTAAAGTGAGTATAAGTACCATGACAGGAGCTTGTCGCTGAGCTCGACTGGGTCTTGAGACGCATTTCTCAATAGGGTTGTGAGAACCTAGTCGAGCGCCAAGAAAACGCTAACTAAACTAACAGTTTTCTAACTAAAAGTCTCCATTCCTTCCCCTTCCTACTCTTCAGAACACTCAACTACCACTACAGGATAGGCTTAGTGTCCTGGGTATGGACATTTGCCTTGGTCGTATTTCGCGCGATTATGTCGAGAGCGTCACTAAGGCGGCCTACCGGAAGCTCGGTGTATTGAACAAGGTGAGGCGGTTCTTCTCGCCCGAGCATCTGTGTCTTAAACAAGATCCAGGTAGGCTCCTACGAGGAGTACTGCTCTCATCTTTGGGACGGCTATGCGCAGTATTTGCTTGACGCTCTCGATCGCTTGCAGCGGTCCTGTCCTGAGGTCACCCAGCCTCTTGTGTCTCTGCAGTTGCGAAGCGTCGTCGCCTCTATGGCAGTCCTCTATCGCCTACATCACGGACAGTGTTCTCACGAGCTCTTCCAATTGGCCCCACCTTTTCCCTTACTCTACGTGACTACACGTGCTAGCCTGAGGAGTCACTGTTTAAGAGTCGAAAATATACGTACCCGAACAAACGGTTTGGCTCTTCTTTCCTGTGCCAATCGGTGAAAGCCTGGAATTCACTACTAGCACACGTGTTTCCTTCCTACTTTGTTTTTCTTTGGTCTTTTAAGCGGGGCGTGAAAAAGCATCTCACAAGGCCGCCATAGTGTGGGTCACCATGCTGCATTGATTAGACATGCAATGCGGACTCCACTTATTGCTTTCCATCAGGCAAAGTAGAGTCACTATGGTGGGCTAATATAAAAAAAAAAGTATAGTTTAACTTAATTTTGAGTTTCCGTCTGTTTGATCGTGCTATCCGTAATTGAATTCTTGAATAGAACATTACAGTACGTTTAGAAACTAATATAATAAACAGCTAGGCCACAAACACGATAACCTGATAAATCCACATAGCATAGCATAGTACTAGATAATTTTATCAGATACTTTAATTACCATAATAGGACGGTTATTGATAGTGTCAATCAAAGGTTCTGGCGATATTGAGGCAATCCTAAGTATGATCAAAAGTCTATATAAGTATGTCACGGTTTAGAAACTTCTGTAAAGATATTTAATTCAACTTTGCAGAAGGTAGTAAATACAATCGTACTGATAAAGAAAAAGCAAATTAAGTTAGTATCTATACCAAAACAAGAGCTATTTATGTTTATGTAAGAAAAAACGAGATCACTGAAGTGTGTGGGGAAATAGAAAATAGGAAATAGATATATTGGGATAAAATTAAAAAGGTATGCAAAGGTGGATTGGAAAGAATAAGGAACGAACGATGAAACAAGTACGTACATAAAGCGAGCGTATGTAGCAGTACTACTACTACATATTATAATTATTACTAAATACCTTGATAAAATCAGTGATGTTCTGAAAATTGCCTTTATGACAGGTGTGACGACAGTAGAGGAAGCTCGTGAAATACTACTAATGTAATGATATAAGCAAGAGGCGGATTGTTGTTTCTGCCTACCCTGAAGGGAGAAGGCGTGAGTTTATTCTTTACAAAATACAACTCCCGCACTCAAACAACGGACACAAAGAACACCCAGACTCAGAACAACAATTTGAGGATTACACAAAGAATTGTCCCGTATCGAACCCACAACACGCGGCTCGGTGACTACTTCAACCGCTAATTCAAGTTTTTTTTAACTATTTAATTTATACATGTATGTTTGAACATATCAGTGCTAATTTCTTTACTTATTACAGATATGTTATTAATAAATATGGTCATCTAAATAAAATTGCGTGATAATACAATATGTATACTAATAATAATATGTATGTATACTAATAATAATATGCTAATGCCGTTTTTATAAAAGATAGCCTTGGCCCAAAGTATTGAGCCCCCTACACATTACGCACGTGCGCTTAGTGTGGCAAAAGAACATGTTTGTTTAAAGGTTTTTTGTCAGACCAACAAAACATTTTTTATTAATAAACACCGATATGAACCTACACAAAACGTTGTATTTAATTTCCATTTGATACTCCTCAAAATACTGAAAGATATAATGGGTGCTCAATACTTTTGGTTACGGTTGTTGTTGTTGTTGTTGTTGCTGTTGTTGTGTTGTTTGGTACGTTATTCATGTGCATATGAGAATGCACATGAATAAATCTCACTAAACTATCAACTATCAAAGTCGCACGTACCTGACAGTTTTTTTTTTCATGCCAACTGAATCTACGTTACAGCGCAATCACTTGACAATATGCTCTAATCTCTCATTTCAACATCGTCGTGACTTCTGATTGCTAATCGAGGGTAAGTAGGTAGGAGAGACGTGCGACGTGCGTGGTTGCTCTGTTAAAAATGTGGTGTCAAGGGCATGTCAAGTCGACGATGAGCTTTGTCACGCTTGTGACAGGTGTTTAGTGCAGCGAGTCACCGACCTACATACCGAAGTGCACGACTCTGAAAGCTCTATTCGCAATATATACCAAGTAACTGTTTTTCGCAGTGTCACTAGCGTGTTTATTTATATGTAGATAGACAGATGGAGTTTACTTTATTGCACATCATAAGACAGGAGATATAATTCATTACTGAATTCTGCAATCTAAAATAGACAACCGTTGATGGAATAATTAGATCCCTTCATTACACGCTTTCCAAGTTACTAATTATAAAACAACCTAAAAACAATTATAAGGTACCTTACAGTATATGCTTGTGCCTCGATGCAAGTATTCTACCCTATTTATGGTAATGTATTCAGGCATACATAAATAATTGAACCTCCCTAAAGGCTCCAAAAAATTAACATGTCGTTTCTACGTTTATGAGTGCGATTTTATAATAAAATCCGTGATGCAAACGTCCAATACAGTGGGACAAAAATACAAACAAATAAACATAATGACTCCACAGTCATTATGTATGTATATATTATGTATGTGTATATCTGTATATGTCTGAAAACTTGTTTATTTTAATTAAAATAAAGGTCAGTTTAATAAAAAAGTGACACTATAGTAGTAGTATTTATCACACGAAATTAACAAATTTGTTGTACCTCCCTCCAGGCTACAAAATGCTAACAAGTTGTTTCTGGGTCAATGCGTGCGATTTTATAACCAAATCCCTGAATACTATGCAAATGTTGAGTCTTACATTTATTAAGTCCATTGTAAACCGAAAATTTGTGCCTTAAGGGATGGATTATTTGGTGGATAGAAGCGCGAAGCGAATTATATTATCTTATATTAATGTTGTTTTTAAAAGCTTCCGTACGATATAATAAAATGTAAAGTAGGTTTAATAGAAGTATGAAGTATTTACTTTGTAAAAAACATTAAGTACAAAAATCATTTAAGGAAAAAACAGAAGATGCTATTGTCTATGGATGACTGCGTAGATTATTTATAAAGTAACTATATAACTACGAGTATAAACAATATATATACAAGACACATATATATACAAGAATACAATTTTAATCACTTCCTTAGAACTTAATTGAGATAAGTTTCTATACATAGTTCAATATGACATCCTAAAAAATGTGTCGCATTTTTTTTCAGATACCGAAATAGGTAGGTATCGTATCTAACCTCGGTATATAACCAACTGTTATACTGTTACTTACACAGTAATTACTCATATAGCATGTGCCTATACATACACGTACGACTTAAACTTCCAATAAGTTTCAGGCCGTCTAATTGGTTCATTAATTCGTTCTTTGTGTGTTAATGGTCTGTTGCATTGTTATTAAATGAAGTGTTGAATGGAACGGTTAAATCTCTCGTTTACCGCTGATGTAGAGTCTGTCGCTGTAGGTTAATATAATTAATTACTATACGTCTTAAAAAAAAACTTAATACTACGTCCTTGGTTTTTTGTACTAGAGACCTAAAATTTATTAGAGGTTATTGCCGTCTTTTAGGCACTTTTGTGAATTAGATGGGAACATTTTGAGTATGTTGTCTGTGAGGATAGAATTGGAAGAGAAAAGCTTATAGAGATGGATTGGGGAGTATAAGCAATAGCTCAAGCAAGTCAGGGTCGCATAACAAGCCCGAGACCTCTAACTAAATTCAATTAAACCTAAATTAAATCAAAAAATCCCTGTCACACAGTGTTTGCTCGCGATAAACTCGAACCTACTTACCGGATTTTAATTTATTTATTTTTCATTTTGTAGTTACATCTTAGGACATAGGATACGTTTTTTGTTGATTTATATTTTTTTGCAAATTTAGCGTTTTTGCTGACCGTCAGCAACGCGTGGCCAGGCCTACTGCTATATATATATGTATATATGTACATATTTAAGGGCGCAAAATTAGTGCCTTACCTTACTGCGGATCAATATGACATACCCTACACTAGTTAAAATTGCAAGGAACGGCTGGTTGTAATACAAAAGTGCAACATAGTTCCGCTCATCAGCTAAGATATAGACGAGTTATGGGGGTAGTAAAAACAACTCTACGGAGAAGTACACAAACCCGAGTTTGGTGTAAACCCAGTAGAATATTTAGCATTATTCATTACAAGTCAAGCGAGGTTGTTTGTAAAGCTATCTTATACGTTGAAGGTTGGAGGTTAATGTTGCACCTACTATTGTGCTAAAACTTTGCTTTATATTTTCTTATTATATACTGGTATGTGGTGTCAATTACCAATTATAATAGAATTAGAAAACCTAATGTCAATATAGGAGATCAGTCGGGGGAATTTTCTTTTGAGTTTTCCAGCACGAATTCTACCCAAGGTCTGTTCATGTCATGATATGTGGTAAATCTCATGTCTAGCTAAAGTGTTATTATGCTAAATAGAGATGCATCTGGTAATTGGCCTGCGATTGGCAATTAGATGCTTTCCTTTATACCGTACCTGCTTACTATAGGTACTCACTCTCTAGAAAGGCCAGCCTAATCACTATTACTGGTCTATTGCGAGCGCCTTCCTTCTGGTGTTGTGCTTTCATATTGTCACCTACCTCGTCTGCAAAAACGTAGCACTATATTGTATGCTGTGTAAATATGATCTTGTATAGTATATCTATGATGATGAATAGTAGTTCAATTTAAACAGAAATCAAATGAAAAATAAGTTCCGATTTAAATTAAAAATAAGTTCTTATAACCGACTTAACGGCATCCATAGTGATAAAGAGTAATTAGCTGTATATACTGTATTCCTTAATTTTTCAATTTGGAGGTGGAATATTTTCAATTAATTAAAATGAATTTCGAATTTCAATTAAAAGAGTTGTAAAATATGTATACCTTTTATATTCTAATACACACAAAGCACAGCGGACCTCCTTCTAAAATCCGTAAAAAAATTAGGTATCTAAGCTTTCGACGTAGTTTGACTTCTGGTTACTTTAACATAAAAAGCAGGAAATAAAACATAAGATTTGATAATAATTCAAATATTTATTTAAAATAAACATTTTGTGCGGTATTTGTTTCGATGTAAAGCTTATCTAACCTCACAATAATATAATCACATAACTAGCACAGGCACTCGTGTATGAACATGTTAATAAACATGACTTAAACATATTTTATTCACATAATATAAATAAACTTAATCCCTTTGTATAATAATAATAATTAACTTAAACTGTAAATGCCTTATTACTAAATGTGGCGCAACAAAAGGTAGACTTCTAAAACAATTTATAATAATTTTTCCAACTATGTTCTTTTGCTAGTCCACATTTTATAAAAAGACGGTTAATCTACATCTTACTTCGACATAATGCTATTCGTATCGATTTTCAGAAAGCTGTTCGAGAATTAAAATAACAATACTTTCGGATATAAACTTTGGATTTTTGTAGAACATATGACATTCGTAAAGAATGTGACCCCTTTTGATAACGCCCCATGTATAATGATTTGGTACGAGACTCGAAAGATTAAATAAACTTAATACTGTCGCCTCATGCATACTATTATTCAGATCGTCTAGTCCGGAATAAACAAGACTCCAATACGTTATCTATCACATCGTACATTCAAGATCGTTAATAGGTGAAATAATAAAGTGTATAGACCGCCATGTCATCATCACCTTTAGAGTTAAACGCAGCTGTATCACGATTCGACAACGAAAAAGAGACGTTCATTTAAAGTTCAGACGATCAGTACCTACTAATACTTTGACAAGTAAACATAACTTACCCCATTCGTAATAGTAAATTCTTATGAATTCTTAATATCAAATGAACAGGTAAAATAAAATACATACATTTAATATAATTCTCAGTTCAGTATGCACGAGACAAGTGTAATAAGAAATATACTTTATAGGCACCGTGTAGAACTGACTACATAAAATCTCATTGCTTTTGTAGTCATCTAGAAGTCGTAAGAACCGCTGTCACCGGTCTTGCCGATGCGGAAGACGAACTTGTACAGGAGGCCGGCAACAACACCTCCGACTATGGGACCAACCCAATATACCTGTAGACAAAGACAAAAAGTATTAGGAAATTTCGCTGTTAGTTGTATTTTAAACACATTATCTCTAAGTTTAACTAATGCATCCTTTATCAGCAGTAAAAGGGGAAAACACAAACAATAGGAATAATTATGTTTAATTAAGAACGAATGACGTTTTCAATGTATTTTGTAAAGTGACAATCTTTATCACAACAACCGTCATGCCACTTGACTAATGATAATCCTTGAACTCACATGGAATAAGTGGTATTGGTTGGTCAGAAATAATCAGAACATTATGCATATAACATAATGCAGCGTTTTGCTTTGTAAAAGTAAAATAATTTAATTTTAGTGTATGTAACTATATACTAAAAATTATAATCAACTAAGAGTATTAAGGAATATTTTTATATATTTTGTAAATCTCAGTTTAATATCATAATTTATTTTAATCCCCCGGCTTTTTCCCTAGCTGATGTTAAACAAAATAATAAAGTATGGAATGGGACATTGTCACTACCGTCAAGTAGTTGATTACCACGGCTAATATTAAAACAATAACACACTACTGGAACTACGAACAAAATATAAAACTATTTTAGAAAAAGTGTGTTATGTGGGTCTTCTTTATTAACTAACTTTTTTTAACGTACATGAATTGATTGAAATGAAAGAAACAATTTTTACATAAGAAACTGAAATACCTGACAAAACTTATTTCACTCTGACAGTGTCAATCTACTGTTTATTATTATTTATTGGTGTTTATAACGCATGCAATTACTGTTGTATCTTGACTAATAGGCAAAAGAATTATACAGACGCTTCAAGCTGTCACTTCAATGTATCATTAAATCTCAGCTTTTAACAACGAAACTCCTGATGTTTAATATATATATTTCAAAAATGTATGAAGTGCAATTGACAGATTAGTTAGTGATGGTCATATTTCCAAAACATGAAAATTAGACTACCTACTTATATCTACATTATACGCCAGAGAAAATCTCTAGCAAACTAAACAACAATTTTCTTTCAATACGATCCATTAAATTACCATAAAAAATATCAACTTTGTCACTTTTTTACTTTAATTACACTAACAGATGTATCTGTTTGTGGAATTTACCTTTGCGATTCTTGACTAAAAAAGAACCTGGCACTAGGCGAACATAGTTCCATTTTTCAATGCGAATATGTTGCACTAACATACGCAGCCCACGCGGCTATGTCAAGAGGTATCATAAAGTACAACATCCGCATACTGTCAGATAGTACGGCTTCACTAAGGACCTTAATGGGCAACACCATAAACTCGGTCTCATTTATGAATGTCACCAATCGCTAGAACGCCTAGGCTCAGCGAACGGGGAAATTCTTCAATGGATCAGGGGGCACAGCAACTCACTCGTTAACGATCCGAACCCTTCAACCTATATCGCTCCTGGGTAAGGCAAAGGACTCGAGATGCACACAATAGACGATGGATTAACACACCTAGCTGCAGGCAATCCAAACTGGTATTAACAAAAATATCACCACTTTTATCGCGTAGACTCATCAGTGTTCACAGAACGGACATCCGAATAGAGGTCGGAAGCATTACAGGCCATCTGGCTTTAAACCGACACCTTTTCGTCATTAATAGGCCCAATCGTGCAAAAAGAGTTTAAGTACTTACTACGAAATGCGTTTCAACGTTTTATTTATAACACTAAGTGAAACTCGGTCAGTTTTATACCAAAACACATTAAAGTGAGTGTTAATGGATAGCTTACCGTAAACTTATTAATTGGTATTATATAAAAATCGGAAGGGCTAAAAATATTATACTATAACGATATCTGTTGCATTCATTAATTAATTTCACATAAACGTCATAAAAAAAACCAATCACGTTTTATTAAGACATCTTACGTAAGTTGTCGGATTAGCCATTTCGATTAACAACTGAATACATATGTATATATAACCGCAAATGATAATAATATTAAATTTTAAACTTAATTCGCTTTCTTGCCTCTCATCTAACGATGATGTAATAAGTTAAAATAATAATGGAAGCTTTCTAATGATGCAACATTGATTGATTACATATATTTTTTAATTACAATTACTGGGGCATTGTTCTATTATTTTCGAGTCTCATCCTGTATCAAATGTTTTCTTTCACAAAAAAACACCACTATACAACTCCCACAAGAAGACTAAGAAAACCAACACTTCTTCACATCCCTCACAGCCACACACGCAAACTCTATAGAAAAAAATCCTTCTTCCCGCGCTGTTGCTATAGTTTTAATAACCTTAATTTGGACAACCGCTTTGATTTATTCGCAGGTAGTACGAGTATAAGAGTAACTAAAAGTGCAGTCACTAGTGATTTTGCCATAATTTAGTCCCATATCGTGCTGTCAACCGCTCTGAGTGTATATAGACTGTCTAATAGATAACAGTCCAAGTCCCTTCATCGCCCTTTACGACACTTGAGGTCAAGAGGCGTGCCCTATTCTACGATTGAGAGCGACACGGCTCACTCTCCTGATCTCCTAAAGATACGATAGATTTCAGAATCTGAAATATTTTCATATTGTTTATGTCAATCGACATCTCCAATCGCTCACGTTTCGGTTTGGAATCTAGATCTTGTATGGCGTTAACCCTATGGCCTACGGTGACCGATTGTCAGAATGTATAAGGGGGTCATCTAGAAAGTTGACTACTAACCGCCTGCCAGAGATTCAAGATATGTAATAACCAAAGCTGACACAGATTTTCAAATTTTAAAACTCCTAAAGAAGCTCTTAAAGTGTAATCTTTTTGCTGTTAAATGTAAATGTTTTCTTAAAGTACTGCGCTAGTAAAAGTGTAAATTGAAGACGATATTATAGTACTTGAGATTGAAATTTTTTAGGGACCTCTATGTGTTGGAATCATACCGTATTTCTAGCGTTGGAGAGCCATGCCTACTGAAACAACGGCCTCACAGAAACTCGGTTGTTGAACATTACTTAAATGAGTGATCTCCTCTTTCCCCTCCCGTCATCCTCAAAAGTGGGCAGCGCATTTACGTATTGACGTCACTTACCATCAGGTGTACCCGTCTGCTCGTTTGCTCCCCTAAAAAAATCTAACTCCACGTCAATCTCCCACTGTGCATCAAGCATAAAATTACTCAATTACTGTATTTTTCTATTTATTTGCTATTTGTTTTAGTTGAAAAGTAATTTATTCCGGTATTATGTTCTGTTAAAAAATACAACCTTCAATAATAATTTACAACGTAGAACTAATATGGACGACAATATTTGCAAAATAATGTATAAGTATGTTATTGTTTGCCCACTTCTTTATTGACTGACACAATTAAAATAAGTACCCAGTAAAAGTACTGGGTACTTATTTTAATTGTAATTCTGAGAGTTCTTACTTGATATGAATCATTTATATAAAGATATAAATGATTCATATCAAGTAAAACACTAATCGTTAAAAAAATGAACTGAACTTTAGACCGGTTATTTTTATTTTTATTTCACTTACAAACATAGAATAGTTTGTACTATGGCTTCTAGATTCTATAGTTAAAGTAATATTTCATTTTGGTCTAGATATCATCGTGTATTAAAGTCGTAGAACATTAATATTTTGATAACAAATGCTGTTAGATATTATCTATTTAGTTTGGGGTCAAGTTCTAGACACGTAACTGCCACAGTTTCTAATGAAAATACAAACTTGTTATGGCATATCGTCAATATCGTGTTGGCTGGCGAAAGTGTGCTCAATAGTACGTACGTTCACTACTATCACTTGGTAATTATATGTTCTCTAGTAAATTTTAGAAGGTTAAGAAATTATAGGCGTTAGAACAACAGGCTGTAAGCATATCTAGGAGGTTATTCTCTCGTAAGCATTGCTTTATTATCTTCAGAATCCAATGATTTCTAAATCGAATGCATTATGCAGTATTCAAAGTTTTATTCATATAACTACTTATTTTAGTAGCGTAAGAATTTTTCTTTTAAATGAAAATTTAAATGCTTAGTGAATATTTTGTCCTAATTATCTAAGATCTAAGTCTAATATTATAAATCATTTGTATATTTATCCTGTTTTATCCTATACAACAAATAAATTATGTATTTAGTTTGAAAGTATGCAAGAGAAAGTACTTTTATTGCTTATCGATCTTTTGAACCATCTCTATTTTAAGAAATTATGTTAATATACTATTTTAGTATATTTACGTGCTTATTTACATAAGCTAGAGATCGCCTGTGTCGATACCGTGGATGGCCAACATAATACATAATGGTATGTTGGCCTGTCATGTACGGAAACTCTATACAACCTTTAACTTATTGTAGTAGTTATACACACATACCTTTTATATATACTATAAAAAAGCAAAAAAAGTATTGATTTTTTTTAGTAATATCACTAAAACTGGTGAATATCTACAAAACGTAATAATACACCCCCATTGCCGGATTAAAAAAAGAAGAGGTAACTTACCCATTGTGAAGTCCAAATGCCCATGACAAGAGCAGGTCCGAAAGTACGAGCAGGGTTCATGCTGGAGCCGGTGAATGGAACCTGAGAGCACAAAAAAATGAACAGAATAAGACATCCTTATTTTTAAAGTCGGTAAAAAGTACTTGGAATAATGTATTAGTTTTTATAAAATTAGACAATTCAAGTTTTCAATTTCAAAACATGATTTATATAGCAGGTAAATATTAAATGAAAACCATAAATATCATGTAAATATATGGCCAAGAAAGGACAGACGAACAGACGGGTCACCTGATGGTAAGTGACAACCGCCGTCCATGGTCACCTGCAACTCAAGAGTCGTCAGTGTGCTGCCCGCTTTTGAGGGTGAGGGGCATGAGGAGATAGGAAATAAGAGAGGGGGATGGGGGAGAGAGGGAGTTGGGCCTCCGGAAACCTCACTCATTTCGTGGAAATGCAACACAAGTGTTACTTCACAACCGGTTTTCTGTGAGGCCGTGGTATCGCATCGGTCGAATCGGCCCATTCGTGCCTAAGCATGGCTCTACCACTGCTAAAATTTAAAATTTTAGTCTCAAAAATAAAAATCGGATCTTATCGACAAGATCAAGTTTGTTATAATATGAAACTGGTCAATGATAAACACTAAACTAGATAATTA
The DNA here is from genome assembly GCA_947561695.1 of Tyria jacobaeae. NCBI lineage: Eukaryota > Metazoa > Arthropoda > Insecta > Lepidoptera > Erebidae > Tyria > Tyria jacobaeae. The sequence continues at coordinate 5,922,789 of OX387208.1, read as the reverse complement.
TTTTGTTATATACAAAGAAACAATAGTGACATAGGTTCTTACACAAGCGCAATGGCAGGCGGTGATACTGAGGCCGATGGCCAGAGGAGCGGATCCCTTGAGGTCATTGCGGCGTGCGTCACATACGCCATGGACAACCAGCACCAAGACGAACGTGATCAGAGCCTCGATGAGGAGGGCCTAGGTATAAGTAAATACGTTAGTTGTCTTATTACATAAGAAAATACTCGTACGTCTGAGGCTCGCCATATGTGCCTTAGCATGGAAGAGCTTTTCCTCAATATCTATTATGTACAGACATCGGCGTGTCACAAGTTTTTTTTGCAAATGCATGATAGATATGTTCATATATTTTCAGTGGTTATAATAAGTGTTTCATTTTCAAAAAGTACAAAATTATTGAGCCTAGTTACATTTCTGTAACTTTCAAATTAAATGTTACCAAAAGTAAGATATATACATTTTCGTACAGTAACGTATACAGTTAAACGGTACTTGTAAAAATATATAGTATAAACAGTATTTTTGTAAAATAAAAATAAAACATTTTATGAAAGCCAAGGCATTTAAATTCAGAATCATTGTAACTGACCTGTGGCTCAGTCACTCCGTGCTGAGGAAGTGTCATTCCAAAGCCTCCCACTCTGTCTTCGGGCACCGCCAACTGCAACACACAAATAACACAACTTTAATAACCACTAACATTTATTTTATTGTAACTGTACTTAAAACATTCACCTTCTCAGTTTGAAATATGTAAGTAATTAAAATCTTTTTAATGTTTCTATTGACAACCAATACATTTATATGCGTTTATTGATAAATTGATTGAAAATTTGAGATTTAAATGGTGAAATATATTTTAATATCTATTTGAATAATAAATAGCAATTGCATGAATGTAATAACTGTAATCAAGCATCAATCAACAATCCTTAACAAGTAATATGTATGTTGAAAAACAGTGTATGCAGTTTCTTTTTCTGTTATTTAATTTTAAACTGTTGTTAATCGTCCCATAAAGGTGCCAAGCAGTTGCAATATGAATGGATTTACTTCCAGTTACGTTTTGTTGTACCTCCTTGGTTTTCTAAGTATGTATCATATAGTCAATGAGTACCTTAGAGAACATAAGGGACGAAAATGCTACATGACTAAAAAAGGCAGTCAAAGTAGTCACGGTACCGAAAACAACCTGAGCGCAGCCACCTTAATAATATATAAATTATAAATACATGACATAATTTGCAATAGATTCACGCACAACATTATCAACGCAACAATACATTATGTGATATAGTTATTCAGAATCGTGTCTGTTCAACAGCAGTCGTGATCGAGCGAGCTCGTCTTCCTCTCATTAGCACAGCGTTGAGGGCCAGTGAAATGTCGCACTAGAGGTCGTCGTGTGAATGTTCACATCATATTAAATAAACCCCTTGACGCTCGCTAATCAGCCAATGTGCTAACTATACACCTCTACATCTTGCGTAATATTTGATTAATGAAGCGGTTTCTTATCTCTTTCTATACAGCCAGTCTCTAACGGCTGATATAAATGACTAGTCTCGTTTAAAATGTTTAGATTTAAAATATTTTCCAAATTTAATAAATTAAATAAATTTCTTATAGCCGTTTAGATACTTCTAGTGTAGTCCAGGAAGTTCCAGAAATTTCTAGTGTCGGTTGCCGTATTGTTATGTTTCATGCATCACTATCTTGTTAAGTTGAACTGTGGCGACAGAACAATAAAGTTTAAGTAGCACTTCAGTGTTCGGCCCCAAATTGGTGAATAATTGACTGTACTGAAATGGTAATCTGATAGTTTTTCAAAGGATTTGCTTAAGAAACTATATTATACAGTATAGGCTCCGGAGGGTAGCTCTCTTTATCACTTCGTAAACACGCGAATTTTTAGATTCATTTCCTGTAGACAGTTATCTATAATCTCTATCTAGTCCTCTTTTCAATTTTTTTTAAAGTATTATACAATTACATTAGAGTTCATTATATACAAAAAAATATATTAAATTTTATATAGATGGAGAAATAGATGTATACAAGGAATACTTATCATAAGCTGATAATCCAATCCAATAGACGATTATTCTTGCTGTGTAATAGACACAGTACCTTGAGGCTTTCTATACGAATTATATCAATGTAATTAAGAAAATCTAAGTTAAAAACGTTAACTTTTAGCAGACTTTAAGCGTTAATTACAATTGTGTTTACTGATCAGGGTAACTTTAAATTAGAGAGCGACAATTATCTATTGCTTGCAATTGCAATCCACACTGAGCACGTCATGTTCAAGAGCCAATATATGCCCACAAAAAATATACACTTATTAAAGGCGTGTAATATCGAGACCTACATTCCGATAAACCTGGTCACCTCTACTTTACTGTCGTTAAACATATCTTGCTTTTCGTTTCGTTTGATTTGAAAACTTTGTAGCAAAATCTAAAAAAAAATGGATATATAATTGCAAAACTGCGGCTTCTATTCTCTTTGCTTGCTTGGTTTAGTTAGGTAGGTAGTGACAGAAGTTTTTGCCGCAAGATGGAGCCCGTGCTTCTGCGGTTCCCGGATTCCTCCTATTTCAGGAACGATATGGCACACCGTCTAGTTTTAGTCGATCCGATTCTGAGACAATGTAGCACCGCTTAACCCCAGTGGGATGACGGCCCGAAGGCGTTTACATACGTAAAAAAGATTTAAAAATAAATTAGGTAGGTCTTTGCTTAAATAAGTAAATAGTTATGTAAGCGATGTTTACTTAATTATACATAGACGATCCAGTATCAGCTTTCATTTTCCTTTGCAGCACTTTCCGACCAAAACATTCGCTTTTAGATTGTGACTACTTGAAATGCTTCTCTTCTACATATGTATGTTTTTTCTTTTATTTCAGATCCGGCGATTGTCGAAAAGGAAGAATTGTTGGGGATAGCCATGCACAATTTTTTTTTGTATTTGGAGATGCGTTATAAATCTTGTTAATGTACACGGTTGGATTCTAGAGCTTAACTAATCGATTACCCAAGCCTGATGCCTTGCTGTAAATCGGTATTAAGACAGGTGAAAATGTGCTTTAATAATTCTGCAAAAACCTTCATGCAATGAGCCGAGATAAATGTATTTTTTAAATATCATCAATTACGTTTCATCATGGACCTCGAGACATACTTAATTTCTAATTTGCGTTAAGATTCTGTCCTCAACTACACACTGAATATGGAAAATAAATACATAATACGTTCCATACACCAAACATATGACCTTTTCAAGTATCCCAAAGCTTTTATAACAGAGTTTAGTTCAATTAGTTCTGCGATTATCTCCAAGGTCGCTCCACTTGGTTCTTTATTCTAAGATCATCAGTGTCACGGCGAGCGAGACAGTATTCATATAAGGATTTTAGAATGTCGATGCGATGACTACACCTTAATGGAGGATAGTCATGGGCATGATTGATAGGCGTCCATGCTGTTGTACATTTCACTAAGCCAATTAGAGTTGTAAAAATACTTAATTTAAATAGAAAAGTCAATATTCAAGCGTCCTAGGAGAAGCTATGTTCTTACACTGTATGAGATCCTTAATGTTAAAAGAAGAATACTCTTATATCATGTGACTATTAACTATAACCAGTTTATCTCCTACTGTAAGCATATTTTTTGATGAAGTATGATGAAGTATCTTAGTCCAAGAAAACAATGTTACTGCATTAAATTGTTTGAGTGAAAAGGAAATTCAGACATCAGAATGATGATGATCAGATGTTTCTGACATCAGAAAAAAGTGTGAACTTACTTAGAGCATCTCCTTATTCTTGATTTTATAATGTATACGTTAGTGTTTTAATAAATGAAATGTAGTAGATATATCAACATATGCTAATTGAAGACCATAAATACTGTTCAGATAATGTCAATTTCATGCAAGAAGGGCAGTTACGGACTAAACAAATAAAATCTCTATTGCGGTCTCTTTTTTTAAACCCTTCATTTAAAGATAATAATACTTTTTGGCGAAATAGGACTTGTTAGACTTGGACACTTGTTTACATTATTTATTAATGACGGCTACCATAAAATCCGATTTGCTTATCAGTGGACACAATATTTTAGATGTAAAATTTATACTTTTATAACCTTTATTCATATTTGGATTAATTTTATGTCTATATATTAACTGAACTAAAATCATTAGGTATTTTGGTTCCCCCTAAAATTGTACTTTTTTTATATAAAATCCTATTACCTTCACAATATACCCACAGGGGTAATTAAAGTCTTACTTTTATTATGAAATAGGCTAATTCAGCTCTCTTGACAGGTGAGACATTCCAAATTCAAAAAATCTTACCCTTATGAAAGCAGCTCCAGCGACGGCTCCGACCACTTGTACGACGATGTAGCAGACAGCTTTCAGCAGCTTGATGTCACCAGCGACGAAGAGCCCGGCCGTTACGGCTGGGTTGATGTGACCGCCGGATACATGACCGATACCCTATGAGCAATAAGAAAATAAAAAGTTAATAGTGCAACCGATTATCATAAAAAAGGAAATACGGAACCCTTTAAGACTGGACTGCTAAGCCAGAGATCGTGGGATAGTTTCCCACCCTGGACAAATATTTGTGTGATAAGCATGGTTATTTGTTCTGTATCTGGGTGTAATTTATCTTTAGTATGTATGTATTTAATGATATATAAGTATGTTTATCAGCAGTCTGGTTCCCATAGTAAAAGTTCTGCTTAGTTTGCGATTAGACCGCCGTGTATGAGATATGTCAAATTAAGTCAAGTTCATCCCGTAAATAAAAAATCTAATACTTAAATAGATCAAAACTAGTTGAATTCTTTAGAAATATATAAGTATGTTTATCAGCTGTCTGGTTACCATAGTACAAGCTCTGCTTAGTTTGGAATCAGCCGAAGTTATTATTTATTATTTATGTAAGTTTCGATCTTAATTTTTTTTCTGCGTCGCCGAACCCTATCGACTCTGGAAATTATGTGTAAATGTTAAAAGTGATGGTAAAACATCAATTACCGAGTGTGTTACCGTGGACATATTATTACATTATAGTCCTTATCGTTCAATAAATCTCAATTATACGTGGCAAACAGGTTTAATTGTAATTGAATTTACCGGTACACGTTCTTGCAGTATCAGCTTGATCTACAATATACACATACAACATATTGATGACGTTGGGAAGTACAGTCAGTAAGAAAAGCTGCAAATCGAAAAATAAGAAAAAAAAAACACTTTCAAAAACAGTCTTCAATCAAGTTTTCTTCATCAAGTCTTCAACCCTAGTAGATTGAGCACAGTTCATGTACGGATAGTTTCTAGACTTAATACCTACTTATCTAAGTAACAAAATCAAATACAGCGGTTTCTTTTTTTACGGTATTTAATTCAATTCTATTCTAGTGCTCTTTAATTATACCTTTGGTATATTTTAGTTTTTTTTTATATCATGGTAAATGACAGCTGCAGTCCATGGACACTTGCAACTCAAGTCATAACTCGTGTTGTAAGTGCGCTGCCCGCCTTAGAGGGAAAGAGGAGAGGATTTGAGCCTCCGGAAACCTCACTTATTTCAGGGAAATGCAAAGCAAGCGTTGCTTCACAACCGGTTTTCTGTAAGGCCGTGGTATCGCACCGGTCGAGCCGACCCATTCTTGCCTAAGCATGGCTCTACTACTGTAGTAGTACTACGAGTATATTTTACAGGTTGAATCAGACAGTTTAAACTGGCTGCCTGTGTAAATATGTCGAATCTTTGGTATATAATAATAATACTGGCCGTTAATGTAAAAAAGAAACATGAAATGAAATGAAACATGAAGATTGAATAATCATGCGTAGCTTAAGAAATCTCTCAGAAAGCAACATATGTATATAATTTGGTACTGCTTGTAGTTATTAATTTTGTGCAATACTGCGTATACTGTCATATGAGGTTAAAGAGTCTCTTGTTGGTGCCACTTTAACTTGATGCTACATGAGTAATATTATTAATAGTTTTTCCCACGTTGAGACCGGATTATAAGGAGCGGCTATTGACTGACTTGTGTGGAACTTGACAAGATATTGTCGCTTTCATAGGTTAGCTTGTGTGTTGAGTGTAATATTCTAGAAATCCCTACTAATGTTATAAATTGAATGTAAGTTTGTTGGTTAGTGTAGTGTTTAGCTTTCACGCCGAAATTACTCAACCGATTATCATATCATATCATAGGATAAATATTTTTTACGGAGGGTAAAAAAAATATTTTGGCAGATATGATTGTTTGTCAAAAAAATTAAAAATCTAGAAACTTAAACGCCATCTATATTTGAGGGATTCAATGCGAGCGAAGCCGCGGAAAAGCGGCTATAATTATAGGTTTCTAGTCCTACTTATATTCGGAATTCGAACTATGTCAATATAATTTAATACATGTGTTTAATTACAAACAAACGTGTGAGAATTGTTTTAGAAGGGTGATATTATTTTTCTGTATATAGTCTTTTGCAGGACGAAGGAGATATATCATATTATCAAAAGAAATACTGATTACATACGATGTAGTGGATATATAGATACTATCTTTCATATTTATATGATAAGTACATACTTAAGGTCTATTTGAAGATTATGCATATAAAAATATCAAAATCTTCCTTAGGTATTGTCTAACGGTATTAAATACATGTTTTTTTTTATACTATAGGGGGACAGACGAACAGACGGGTCATCTGATGTTAAGTGACAACCGCCGTCCAAAAGAGCCGTAAGTGTGCTGCCCGCTTTGGAAAGTGATGATGGATAGGGGATTGCGGGGAGGGGAAAGAAGTGAGGGGGATTGAGGGGACTGGAACAAGGGGAGTAAACCGTAAACCTCACTCATTTCGGGGAAATGCAACGAAAGCGTTCCTTCTGACCGGTTTTCTGTGAGGCCGTGGTATCTACCACTGTTAACTATCCCTGACCAGCAGTTTTACCTCCCGTTATGTTCACTACTTCGTTCTTCAAGGTCACATACTGTTCCTCAATAAATAAACTATCCCAAACTAAAAAAAATCGACTGAAATTTCCAGAGATTTGCCTGTTTAAGCAAACAAGGTGAAAATCTTTTTCGCTTTATTAACATATAGAATAAAGATAGATAAATATAGGATAACTATAGGTATGTTAAATATAAATCAGTGCTTAATCGGCATTCGTGAATGTTCTCGTGATCCGATCGGCATTGCCGCAAACTCGATTCATATATTCGCTGCTTTATGTCGCGGGTCATCTATATTTATTTGCAATTAACATTTTTTACTGACATTATGTCAGCAGAGCACTTGTGATGTAGGTCAGGGTAATTGGCGATATCAATTAGTGCGGTCAGCTTCTTTTTTAAAAAAATAAATCATCCACGAAGGTTTTGTGTTTATTATTTCCTGTATAAAATTTGATATTCGGATATAATTAGAGATTATGAAGTGATTGCGTCGCTGTCCTTATTTTTATATGATTTTACTTGTTTTTTATTGATGTTTGTACTCGTTTAGTTTTATAATAAATCTATGTCACCTCTGGTTGTGTCCTCTGAGAGGATGGAAGTCAATCTGTTTTATAATTATAATCATAGTTACAAGGTTTTAGCTTACATACTTTAAACCGATTTTCACATGTTTTTGGTAGTATTGGTGTCTATACACATTTGAAACTCAAATGGATGCACTTACATTTTGCTTACCCGTTTGGGTTACATAAGTGTAAGTGCATCCATTAGAGAGTGCATCGTTTTCGGTATCTGACGACACGTTGAGTGTTATAAGTATTATAATACTAAAAATTATTATTATTAATAATTATAATTTGATTCCATTCACGTATTAGGGGGCAAATACTCTTTAGCTAGCCTCATTAATTTAATAATAATAATTTATTGATCCAAAAGTGTTACAACAACAGTGAAACATATTAGACACAGTCAGTATTTACAGAACTATACACTAAAGTTCTAAAAAAATACATAATATTGTAGGCTAGCCTGGCCCTATCTAGGCCAGCAGGCGTAGCCTAGTTTGAGTGATCAAACTAGGCTACGCCTGTATCTTAAGAGACAGACAGACAGAATTTCATTACTATATATGCATGTATGAGTATCAAAAGGACTAAAACTACGCCAGGTATATCAAATAACTTTGCTACCGATATCTTCACAGAAGACATAATGATTACCTACCACATAATATACTCATACAGACAAGCGTATATAAAACGTGAACATGGTCCAACATCCGCTCAAATGGTGGTTAAAATGCTAACAATGGGCAGTCAGAGTTATAATTAAATAATATATGACATGGCGATGCGATGGTGTGATGGTATGGCAAGACGACCGTCTACAATGGTCACGTTCAGGGTCACGAAGTATAATAGTTATACCAGTTTATTGTTACGACCTTAGAGTTTTTGCACTTTTTATCTTTTATCATAACATCTATATAGTACCGTGGTTTATTGATGAATAAACTAGTAACTAATGATCAGTTGACATTTTGTTCAACAGTTGACAGTTGAATGACAGTTCATATACCGCTGTAACTAAAGCAAGAAGTTATGCAAAAGTCTTATTTACACTTTTTTCGGTCTCGCTCCCATGCGCTCATAGCGTGTAACGCGCGATTAGCAACTTCGTTCCAAAAATATAAAAAGCGTTTATGTTACAAAGAAATTACAGATTACATACAAAATTCAATTTCCATTTACAGATTACATACAGTACACTGTGAAACTTACCAACAACTTATAAACCAACAAATACAATAGGAACATGTTTAAAGATCAATTTCAATAATCAAGCTGTTATTTAGATTTTGTAATACATTCACCACTTTTTTACATTTCATGAATACCAATACATAATATGTTTAAATAATATTATCCCCATAGTTATATTATGAAAAGCAATCATCAATATTCGTGTAAGGAGGGTAATAGAAAATTTATAAAAAATATAATTTAAGTTTAGCTTCATATCACCTTTAATTATATTTTTCTACTATGTGCTGATATGAGATCTCATTGTAGTCAATAAATACACCGTATCTCCAACAAAAACACAACACGGTATCCAGTTAACAATGCGAATCGGAAGCACACAAAATATTTTCATTGACATTATCTTCAAAATTATATAAGCGACAATGGGCTGTCGGGTGTCACTACATCATGTAAAATGATGTGAATTTATTGCCACTTTTTATCGTAACTGGTTATTGAACGAACAATGATGAGGTTTTTAATATGGCAACATTAAACGTATTTTAACCTTGACTTTGAGTGGTAATATAAACTAAATCATTTAATAGAATGACTCATTTAATGCCTTGACCACCAGTTAAATAGGAAAATCGAATAATTACATAATAAGCGTAATTGCTGCCTAAAATGTTTATTCTATGTCATTTAAAGAGTCCTTCCTATTGCCAGAACTCGTAATAGAATTTATTAAATAATTACGATTAATTATTATGTGAGAACTAATGACATGACAAGGATAATTGTTTGAATTAAAGGTTGATATTGATATTAGTTGAGGCCGTTTTCGCGCTTGGTTCCGACGACGCGACGGCCGTGGGTCTCGGTTTCTGTAAAGCCGTTAAGTAATTAAGAACACAGCTGATCTATTTTCTTAGCGTACCCTTGTGGGTATGGGTTAACAAAAATGATTTTGAAGGCTCCAATGTTAAAAATCTTTATTTTTTAAATCTTTCAAATTTTCAAGGCAAATTCTCTTCTGTGTCTTCATCTTATAGCCTAGATTTTTAGTAGTACTTAATAGCTCCTTTCAGTACAATTTTTGATACTGATTGCTGTCAAATCCACATTTTCCAAATATTACTATAATTATGTATACTCGTATTACCTACTCACTTTATTTTTGACGTATACAACGGACACGGAACGGACAATAGGTTAAAGATTTGTTACGGATATTAGATATCAGCAACTAAATACATTTATGAGAGTAATAAAAAAAACAATTTAAACTTTATCTAAGGGTATTCATATTTTTATTACTGAGTACATTTAATTAATAAATAGAGATTATGTCGGTCCGCTAATGTGTGTTGGCAGTACCATAAAAAATGGGAGTGAAACTTTTATGAAACACCATTATTCGCAGTTGCACAAGCGCTTAGGGTCACTGCTCCGCTCTTAATAGTTGTAGCGTGATGCTAAATAGCCTATTACCTTCCTCAAGAATTGGGCTATAACATGCAAAGTGGTAAAGTTCATTTTGGGGTTCAAATCTGACCAGAAGTACACCAGATAAACGCATTCAAACAGATTTATACCTATCTAATCCAGACTTATCTAGTCTTCACAGGGGATCTTGACTATCTTGGGAGCGCAGCGCTCTACATATTTTTCGGTATCTTAGGACCACTGTCGGTGTTTTTCTGCGTCATCTGAACTGTATGCAACTGTTGCTTAAGTTTTAAGGTTTCGTCACTAATTGATGTCGGGACATGCATTAACACACTACTCAACAAACTCGATGTGAGTATAAAAGTTCAATGTTGATGTCAGACAGAACGTCGCCGCCGTAGTGTCATGGTCTTCGATAGGCCGTCACGGCTCATCAAATCTACAAAGCGTCACTTCTTGTTTTATCTTTAAAAACTCGAAGATTAAAGGTGTCCAAATGATTTTATATCTTATTACAGTTACAACACTACAAATTGATGTGAATTATTAGTTCTAATAAATTTATCAATATATTCATTACGGTGAATACTAGTGAAGAATATAATAATAAATTAAATATTATTCAAAATGTAGAATAATAAAATGTCACAATTAATTTTGATATTTTTTAAATAGTGATTACTTCACTCGCACACTTGAACTTTGCAGTAGGTATTTTAACAAATTAACCTGTTTAAAGTAACAAGGTGGGCCAATTTGTTCTTTTAATTTTGATGTTGAAAGTGGACATAAAAAATTAAAACGCAAGTGAAATTAATTAAGTGGTAACCAACTTGTTTTACTATTGCTATAACTTTATTGAAGTTACCGAAATATAACTTGATTATACCATTCATTAATTTTGTCAGTTAGTTGATACTGTTTCATTGCATTTCGAGATTAATGGCCGCCGTATCAGGTTCGTATCAAATAAAAAAAATGTTGTCTATACCGCTCCATAGGTAATTTATCTCCGGATACCGCACCTAGGATATAGACAAATGCAGTCACACGTTATAACATTTTCCTTGATCTTATTAGATTGCATATCAATATTTCTTTTTGATGTAATTAATATAATTAATTGATCGAAAGGACATTTTTATTTTTAAAGAACACTTAACGAAATATCGTAAACGACTTGTCTATATATAAATAGACAAGACAAAACAGTTAAGAACAATTTTCTCTTATGTTTATCAATCGAATTTCTTTATTCATTCTCTACAATTTTTTTTTGTGTCAAATTGTACTGGTCAAACATTCTAACTTAATGAATTTATATTCGAATTTCGAAAAAATATTGACCATCAGGCGATCTCTAGAAAATATAAATACTTTAAATGAATGCTTCTCTATGGTTATGGATTCCAAAATTTAAACTACGTATTTCGAAATCAATGAGTGGCAGATATTCCTTACGCGGGAACGGTAATAAGAATTATTATCCAAAAATGTTATAATATAGTATTATTAAATACTAGCATGAGCTTTCAAACGCATTTAAGAGTCAGACATGTGTTCGTTAATGATTGTTTTACAGAACACATATGTATGTTGGCGTAAAATTTAATTACAATACCCAGCCTATATAATAAGATAATAACTCAAGTACATTTGCACATACTTATGCGAAACCATTTGCTCACTGAAACGTCATTTTATCTCATGATCTAAGCTTTTAATGAGGTTGTAGGGCGGGGGCATGTGAGGTGCATTGACCATAGACAGCGCAAGCGCAGGATACCATACGTGCGCGGCGGTCACCGAACGATCAAGGGCGTCTACAATCCCTTACATGGCCGCGGCACAAGTTATAAATTTCTGACTGAAGCATATAAGAAATATAAGAATCTGAATATCAAATACATAAACTTGACCATTTTAACGATATTTTGAAAACCATAATTGTATCAGTATTACTCTAGGATGTTTAAAGCCTTAAAATTACTGATATTTGATATATAAGGTTTTAATTTTTCAAAATATTAAGTAAGTAAGCTTTTGACAGATATATGTAAATGTTAGGTAATCAAGTTAAGGCGGATCCTTTAAATTTTAATTTAAAGAAATTACGTGAAGCAAGACACCCAAAGGATAATATTTTATATAAAACAGTTTTAAGCTACGTATTAATACTTAGCATAAATTAATTTTCTACATAAAATTATTCAATACGAAAAAAGTCTATCTAATCTAAATTAAAATCTCGCTTTAAGCTTATTAGTTGCACCAGGCGACAATAACGGTAACAGGCGCATAATATCCACATACTCGTTTTCCATTGAAACCGATAAACGACGATTTCTTATTTTCGAATATATTTTAATTGCTTGAAACATTCAAACGCATTTAGTCCCTTCGTGTTCGGGTACTGGTACCACTTAATTGCTTTTTAAATGTTAATTAAAATAAATATTACATCTATTTATCACGACACAAAATAAATTACTAGCATTAACTTATATATACAATTACGTACAAGAAATAAATAAGATAACGGACAATAAAATCATTATAAATCAATATAATGGCATTTTTATATCTATTGATTAACACTTTAGTTATAAATAAAAAATATTCAATACAAGGATAAATATGATTTGAAATGGAACGATGGACGAACACGAATGGAAACGCTGTTTCTTTATATAAATGAACATATATTATAATATTTCAAAATAGGATGACAAAAAATATTATTGGATAAACATTCGAGGCCTTATAACATAAAAAAATAAGTTCAAAATTACAGCAAATTTCATTCAATATAGACATTTTGAAACGTCTAAGAATAGAAGCTGAAAAAAGAAGAAATTGACTATGGATTGCGATACAATTGAGACATATCTTGTGTAATCCGCAAATTGTTGTTCTGAGTTTGGGTGTTCTTTGTCCATTATTTGAATGTATGTAAACTCTTGATTGATACAGGAGTTAACCCTAGTCGCCCTCTTGCTTCTTCTATTCTTTACCATATCACTTACCATATCCATGTAGTATCAGACGACAATTACGAAACAAGACGATTACGAAATATATTTAATGTCTTAAGTAATTTAGTTGAGGTATTTTCGACAGCAAAAAGTATGTATTGGAAAACCGCACTGTCAACCCAATTTGCGTTGTCGTTTTTAAATCAATGCAGCATGTTGTCTATGACTGGCTGCTGATTTATCACATGGTCACAACACACCTGCGCTTATAAGGAATATTAGATTAATACAAGCCTACAAATAATAATGGATAAAATGGGTGATGATTAGTTTTCTCGGAATAATGTTTATGGTTTGCAAACCCATTTTTTAATTTACTGATACTTTGAAATTAGTCACTTAATAATTAGGTATATCATACATATTCTTAGTGGGAAGTAATAAAACTGTTATTTCATTTGTGGGTTTCTACATTTTTTATGCTTATCTTATTTACATCTTAGAGTTCCGATTTGGGTTTAAAATGTCACGAAACTTGACCTCGAAATTTGAAAAAGAAAATGTTTCGAATCAACTTTTTTATGGTATGTGCACTTCGCGATCTGCATAATGGCCCAGTTGATAAGGAATTTAAAGCCGTTATTTGTAAATTGTATGTAAAGATTATCTGTTAACTTAAGTTCATCGAGACATCGATGACACTTAAACACTTTCTGATTTTAATTAAATTGACGAAAGCTATCAAAAATTACTACAGACTACCACTTCTGCCTACCCTTTCTTTTTTTAACATTTAAAAGTGTAATATATGTATGTGTAGATTTAACTGATAATAATAAAATTACAGAGAGTACCGTTAATCCAAAAATACCTACTTTTCTCTAAGAATAGGTACCCAAAACTGATTGATTACACGAAGATAGACACGGGCATTAGCTAGTAGTATTCAATTAGGTATGACGCTTTATTTAAAAGCCTTAGCTTAATGTAGTTAAAAAGACAGATATGATAAAATCCATTTGTGTAAAATGAGTCACTGCTATAGTTCAAAAGGTCTGAAAACTACTATTACAAAGTCCAATTTGTTGGTCGTGAGCTGTCTAACCATGGTCCGCTGGATTGGAATTGAAATATCGAATGACTCATTGTACATCAAACGTGTTTAGGTAGCTGCAATCTTATAAGAGTTAGACATCAGATATGAACCGCAAATATCCTAATGTTGGTTATTAGTTATTAGCAATATGCAATAGGTTCTTTCAAGAATTTATCGGTATAAAAGTGCAAGCAAGTAATGCTGTAATGACTACATACAATACGATTGTGGAAGTCAAAAGTTCCTTCGATTGTTATATAAAGTAATAAGGTGGTGGAATTTAGACTTATATATACTTACATATATGCATTCACTCACGCCTGTATCCCTGAAGGAGTAGAGTTGTTTAAGCCTCCAAATTTTGCCAATTAGAATTTGCTACCAATAACATAACAGGAGGCAAGCCTGTTGCCGTCTACCGGGCACTGTGTGACTGTATACATACTGTCTGACAGATAAGAGTCCGATCCCTCAGTCGCCTTTTACGATACCCACGGGAGGAGATGGGGTGGACCTATTATAGTCTACTGTGAACCACACGTAGACCTTGATACAAAATTCAGTTATATTACTAAAAATGTTTTAAATGTAAGAGAGGTCTTGAGTAGTATTGTTAAACATAAAGATAAGAACGTCGTTAATATTTTTTGTAGAATTCTGTACCTAGGATTAATGACGTTCTATTTGTGTCCGTTAACTATTCGTTTATTTGAATAAATCGAAACAATGAAGTGAATTGAGTACAACATAATTCCTCGTACTTTTAGAATTATTTGATTACTTTATATTTAAACCTCATCTATAAAATCTGGGTTAATGTTTCGGGGCATACAGTCAAAGCAAACACATATCCGATTACTTCATAACACTACGAAGGCAATGAACTCAAATGTTGTTATGAAAAATAAAACCGTTATTTAATCCTTACCTCTATAAATATTCATAAGAGGTTACGTAACAACGATTTATCGAATGTATACGGTTCCCCGTTATCATAATGCATTTCTCGGATGCGACTGCGCTGCATTCCTTCATATATTTACATCAAACGAGTGTAAATTATATGTAATCTTATAAAACTATCTACTAAACTAAGAAGTATACTATATTCTATTGATCACCTCTTTTGATGTCTTTTATAGAGTTGGTTGATATAATGCTGGGTTTTAGAGAAACTGTTATTCCAAGAGGACTGCATTACAGAATGAAAGATAGTAAGATTGTAGATTATATTATATTAGGTTATATTAATATTTTTACCTACTATTTTGATAAAAATACTACTAAGTTGGTTTAAGTAAGTTGGAGTAATTTTCAGTGGATTTAAAGCTTTTCAAATGTAAATGCTTTAAAAGATACTGAAGAGAAAATCTTTTCTTTTCTTTTCTTGCCGTGAAATACTAAGGATTCTTACAATTCAAAAAGATTTGTCCAATTTTAAGAAGTAATTTTTGTAAGTATGTCATTTTATGACCCGAGAGCTCACATTTGCCAGCGATTTAAATCCTTTTGTGCTGTAACCTTAATTACAAATGACAATGTCCCTTTGAACACACCATGAACATGCCGTGTACACCCATAGGCCAATAAGTCAGCTTGTTCTTGTCGCCAAACTTCAAACAGTCAAGGCAACAAAATGTACTGAAGGATAATTATCTCGTTAATAAAATGATTCGTGATGCATGTGGTTCAAGAATAATTTTCCCCTTTATTGCTGAATGTAATCGATTAAATATCATTCAGAAGGAGGAGAATTTATTGTATTTAAAATGATAATGACATACATATTGTTATGGCGCTGACGGATCATCCAATCATATATTCTGAATAAATAGGTGAATATTTATAACTTTGTGACAATCGAGTTCGATCTGCGGTCATGGGCCTCTGACCTTTTTGTGTTCATATTAGAAATCCATTATCACTACGCAGCGTTTTCGTTAACGTTTCTACCTACTGCATAATACACTTTAATCTTTGACAAAACGCCGAGCAATGTACTGTGAATTGATGATTCGTGTGCCCAGGAAAGAGAAAATAGCAATCTGTCGGCATGCTGTTTATAAGATTTTTTTTTTAATTTCTTTTAAATCTAACCAAATAAATTTTGAGATAGAGGTTTCGATAATTTCATTTTGCTTCAGCTGTCCTCAGTTTTGTTTAAAAGAAATGACTTCACATTCTTAAAAAGTTAGCGATTACCTTATGTTAATCATAGTTTAATTTGAATTTCAAATTTGTTAAGGTCTCTAATCCACTAGAACCTCTTTCAATATACATATATTGTTCTACTTTTAAAAGTCGTAGTTCTCGGTATCAATCGTAAACCGGACAACTTAGCGTAGCCTACCCTAAAGTTGTTCATCTATATAATATATTGGCCGACAACAGGTTCAAAGGTTATCTGTGTATAATATGCCACTTACATATGTCAAGTTAAGCTGCAGGTGTCAGCAGGATCTCACGCTTTGCTTACATCAAAAGCGAAGCAGTTTTGTGATGGATTCGCTTGCCTTTTAAGATAGATAGATTACACGACACGTAAGAAACAGTGTAATATTTTTTTAATATTATATAATAACTTCACACACCTTACACACGACACGGCCGCCTGTTCCCAAAGTATAGTTGTGTAGCATAGCTTGTACTATAGTAACCAGACTGCTGACAAACGTACTTACATATTTCTAAATACAGACATATGATAGATAAATAACAAATGATCATGCTTATCACACAATAATTTGTCCGGAGACGGAATCAAAACCACAGCCTAGTTTACCAGTCAGGATCAATAACCATCCGATCAACAGACAAGTCTAGTAAACTGTCTGTCAATGATGCGAGAATAATTACAGTCACAAGTGACTTATTTGTTCAGCCTACTTGGTAAGATTAGATCAACTAACAGTACTTGCAAATAAATCTGTCACTTGTCGCCATCGCGGCTTCTCGGTAGGTCGTCTGCGTTGTACATAGTTAATATGGCAAACGCGGCACACGCACTGCTTAGTTAAATTAGCTACGTTGCGTGAGCTTTCTGTACGTGGAGTAAATTATAAGAATTAGCGAGAATGTATTTTTCTAAAGACAATTCCTGAACTGGGGTTATTGTAGTACTACAGGAACTAGAAACACGTAAATAACTGACACAAAGAACACCGAAACTCAGACTCTAACACTTTGTGTTGTTCGGTGTGGTGATCGAACCCACAGCACTAGCAGCAGCGTAGTAGCGAGGCCACTTAAACCGCTGCGCCACATGTGCACATATTAATTAATGTAGTTTTTTTATCGTTATCTCTCTTTTAAGCAACAAGGGTTGCATAATCGAGTTCGTTTAAACGTGATATAAAAATGGAACTCCTTATAAATTGTACAATAAATGATGAAAGATAAAGCTGACAGACCCAGTCAGTAAATAAGTGCCCGACAAAAAGTTTGCGTTTTTGAGACGCTTCTGCTTCCCCCTTCGGGGATAGAGGAGTGAGCGTATGTATTATTGAGAGCCCAAAATAAATTTGAGACAATGGTAGGAAGATAATGATGAATTATACATAAAATGGTCTCTACATAAAGCATACACTTAATACATCAGTATAGAAAGTTTTTGGAACACTAAGTAATTTTTGGAACGAAGTTCCTAATGGGGCGTTGCCGGCAAACCCTAGCCTAGCCGGCAAAAAACCTAGCCGGCAAAAAACGTCCGTCACGTTAAAAAAAGCGTAAGGTTTTTATTTATAGTCTATGTATGAATGCTATACAGTGTCTAATGTATAGTATCCGTGATGACTGTTATTATTATTGCAGTTTGCTATAGATTACGTTACTATCGCATTTATAATATTAGTATAGATTATCAGATGTATGTATGGTTCGTTTGTAATTTGGATACTAATAAGTAAAATTTTTGCATCACGGTAAGAAATCACTGAAGTGGACTCAGCAACGGTATCGTCGTGTACCTAGTGCATATTGAGTCATCGCAAGATATTCAATGAACCAGTTCCCACTGTTCTGACTAAAGTTGTGTTTAGTATTCGTACCAGCTCATATGGGTGATGTTAGATAATATAGGAGTGTTCTAGATTTTTATTGAAGTACAAAGTGTAATAAAATAAAATAAAAAATATCCAATAAGCTAAGCTAATCAACACCTCTGCTTTTCTTTTGTCAAACAGTTTAAGTTTATTTATTGACAAATAGCTTTCGCCTGTTGTTTGTTCTTTCGCTTAAAACTTATTTAATCTATTCCTCGGGAAGTCCTTCTATTCTACAGTCCGCATAGAATCAGTCCTTTGGGTCGTTTTTTTGCGTTTTAGGCATACAAGCACGAAAACTAGAGAAATTATTGGTCAACCATAGAAACATCAACATCCCATACAAGGTTATACTTCGTAATATTTCATTATAGTTTAGTCCCACCTAGCCGTCAAACGGGCACAAACTATATACATATTGTCTGATAGATAACAGTCCAATCCCTTGGTCACAGATGGGGTGACCCTATTCTACTCCATAGAGAAGAACTTGGATAAAGTGAAAAAAATTGAAAAAAAAAATACGTATACATATATACGTACGTAAAGTATAATCATAGATGGAAAGCGTTCGGTGACGATGACGCGAGTTCCTTGATTTTTGTTCACCCAAAAAGTGCTAAACGCGCCTAAAGAAGTTTTCACTTCAAAAATAATGGAGAGAGAGCTTTTTACTCTTTCTGGCTTTGATAAAGTGCTCTAGCACTCAACTACCTCTGCCTTTAACTACCTTTGAACGATAATGAGTTAGCCAGTCAACAGAGATCGTGCCAGTTTAATTATAATTACATTTAAGTGCTCGAAAGTAAAGCTTTTCTAGAAGAAAGGTGAAAACTGTCGGTAAGGCTTTCACATTTAATGTCCATCAATGACGGAATTACTTAGGTAATAAAATGTATAATTTAGTTTTAACAATCTTCACAATACTGTTCTAATGATGAGTTAGATATTGCCGTCAAACTTTCTGTTCTATGAACCGTCAAGGTATACACTTTTGACGTTTATGGTATACTCAGTATATTTCAACCACAGACAATGGTTGTCCTGATCTACTGTTTGACTGTTTACATAATACAAGTGGTTGACTATTCATTGCTAGCCCTCAAAGTCATATTCAAATCCTTCCTATTCCCTTTTATTCCGACATCTTCCCCAATGTATTTAACTCTATATTTTTAGTTTTAAAGAAGCAATCGCGACTAAATTTGCTTCACATGTTACCCTGTTATCCTTCTTTGCTCCTTTCAGTTTTAGGGGTCTCTTTTCTTCATTCTTCGTTCAGTCTGTTCTTATTTGGAATGCACTTCCTCTCGGGATCAGGATGACCACTAATCGTTACTCATTTAGAGTAAAAGTAGAGGAGTTCTCAGGACTCAGGCAAATGGCAAAATTAACTTGCTCGTAACTTAACATCTTAATTTTCTTTCAATATGTTAAGTATGCGTTTGCATATAAGTTGTGTTGTTTTTTGTGAGGAAGTTTATTTATATTTGTTATGAATCATGTGCTCGCTTTCCGGTGTACTATGTTCAAGTATCGCTTTGTTTTAATATTTTATTTTTTATGTTTAAATGCACCTATTTTCGCTTTCTCTGTACCGTCCGAAGGATGACTGGCAGAGAATGCCTTAGGCATTAGGTCCGCCTCTGTGCAATAAGTGCATAAAGTTTAAATAAAATAATAATATGTTAAGTTATATATTCTAACATAATAGAGCTAAAGAGGATACAGAAAACAAAAATCCGAAACATTTACTGATTGATCTTAATTTCCTCCATTTTCATAAGTAATTACATACAAAACGAGTTTTACATACATATTTTTTCCAAGGAGATGTGCTTTTATTATATTATGGGCCTAAATTTAAACTTTAATAAAGTATGTATTTTCATTATCAAATTTTATATGTATATCGTCGATCTTTAATATCTCCGATAGCAATTCATTCATTAGATCAGACATCGTGACTAACATTCGTTCAATGTCAAACGTAGGCAGGTTATCGTTCTTAAGTGAACTGAACTGTGATTAATCACCATTCGATTGGATAATCTTTGACCGTATCCATTACGTGTTTAATTATCCGATCATGAACTGTAAATCATTTATTGGCAGGTATGAATTAAAAACTTCAGTAATATTTAAGTTACCACTTATATATAATGAGCTTATTTCGTAATTTAGGAATCATAATGTTTACTAACGATTACCTGCATGAATAAGTCTGTCTATTTATTAAGCCTTGGTTATTCGATTAATAATTCATTTTACTATTTTTTTATATAACTTACATTAACACATAATTTAAGTTACGAACTTAAATTCCACTATACTGAAAGCAATACTTCTTTGAACTTGTAATGTTACCTAATACAAACGAATATTTTTCTTCTATGTCTAAGAATTGTTTGTTTAATTTACACAGCTTTTTTTGTTATAAACTTTATATAGCAAAACTTTGCATGGCAAATCGGTAATAAGATAATTATACGATCATCGATTTAGTTTGACTATTTAACCCTTACATAGCCTGAACCTAACAGCCTGATCAACCTCAACAAATCAAATCAATTTTTTTTATTTGCAATGCTATTTGTCAACAAAAGCATTATCTTTCTGAAAGTGGAATCTTCAAAACGGTGGCAAATGACTAGTGTTGTGAGTATTTCCTCCTCAATTGCTATTAACATTTTTTTATTCAGTTAGGTTACATTGCGATTTACTACTAAGGGCTACTGTTACTGTTTTTACATCATTAACATCATTTAATCCTACCTTGATACTTGATTATTTTGACATCTCATATTTTAAGGCTAATAATATAATGATTATAAAGCTTTTAAGGCTTTTTTCTACTTCTAAGAAGCGATTTTTTTTTAACTAGCCTAATTTCGCAGAGGGTCAAGTTCTTTTTTATACTGATTTTTACAAATAAATTAATAAAAATATTAATGATGGTACATATAGGCTACGGTGCTATGTTTCGCGGCGTAATCTTGTCTATGTTTGAGATCTGTTTTTTATATACACATATATGACACATATTATTATATCTACAAATAACGTCATGTTTGATTACTTACTATTATGAATGATGACCAACACGATGCTAGAACTACATTGTTGCATATTGTTGTTTTGCAGAATTATGTTTATTTACGTATTTAGTAGGTACTCGTTGGTATAAATTACCTAACTTAATGGTTTCATATTGGCATTATAGATGAAATAATTTAGATGGTTACCTACTTACATTTATTTTAATACCTGTTCTTAATTATTAACACATCTGTTAACTCGATTGGATACAAAAAAAATGGTACAACTAATATAAATATAATTTCAAGTTTTTTTTAATTAATCAAAGTCAAAGGATCGACTCGTCTATTACGATTGATAATAAACTTACGCATCAATGTATAAATATAAAAGAATATACATTTTGAGATTTAGTAGAGTAGGTGTGTTTAACACGTTTGAATTCATATGATGGTTTTAGGATTTCATTGAAGCTGTAAGCCCATATTGCTTTATACTGATATACGACTTACAGCCGCACTCAGAAAGCTTCATTAAATTAGTCCTAATGAGTACTTAACTAATGAACATTAAATTTGCTAATGAGCGGTACCTCCCAGAGTCATAATTTAAGAGTTACTTAGCTATTGACAGTTTTAAGTACCCGTAGGGCGAAGCATCGTCAAATCATCGTATCGATTGCATATCGATTAAGCTTTGATGTAGCCACGTTTCAAAACTGTTGATTTTAAATATCAAAAAAGTTAATTTAAACACGTTGAAAACTATTAAGTAATATAAATAAAGAACAGTTATTTTACTGTAAGTTTTTACTAAAATGCAATTTTAAATATCAAGAAAGTAAATTTAAAAATGCAGCATTTTTAGAGGTAAAGAGAAACAAAGCATTGTTAGAAAAAACTGAAATAGAATTAGAGGAACTAAAAAAATCTGTTGCAAAACAGTCATCCTGATTTGAGCTATGAAACGGTACTTCAAAATAAAAGTATTGTTAGAAGATTGATTTATGATTTTTATTTATAAAACCAATATTACATATTTTAAGAAAAAAACCTATCAACCAAAGCTTGTCGCACTGTAGAGCCATTGCTGTTGGAGTTATCATTAATTTGTGCCATATCAACAACGTCGTTATAAATGTCATCCAAGTTCAATGGCACCAAGTCATCTACCAATAATGCCACATTATGTATAAAATATAACCTCAAACTGACTCAAACGTAAGTGTCAAAATCGGTCCTTAAAAAGTTAAGTATAGGTTTTGCTGAACGTAACTTTAATTGTCATTAAGGGACGCTAATGAAACGTTAACTGACTCTGAGGGTGAACTTATTTTAAATTTTTCCTAATGAGCCCCTTAAGTAACCGTTAGACGTCTCTGGGTGCGGCCGTTAGAGTCCAAAATATATGAATCAAATAATTGTACAATTTATTTCATAATCATCAGTGAGCAGGTTAGTAGCTAATCTGTCAATCATGACCTTTTTAGTCACGACCTTCGCGCATATAATGAAGTAAACCAACCACAAACATATTGATGATCAACATCAGTCAAAGAGAAAAACATAATGCATACCAACACCTGAAACAATAGCACCGATAAATAATAATTTACATGTTAATCGATCGACTTAAACTGTCGAGGTCACCTCTACATCTCTACTACAAAACACATCACATATACAATCAAATAAGAACCCTAGACACCTAACCTTAAATACGTAATTAAAAAAAAATATTTTGCAAGCCCTTTGTCAATGGACATTTAATTTCGTATGATAGTCGATTAGCTATCGATTGAGTTGATTTATATGCCATCACTACAAAAACACATAATGGGATAGAATGATCGTTACCAAACTGACACTGAGTTGAATCTACATCTAGGCGATAAAGTAGAAGAGTCATTAATTTTTAGTCGATTAACAATTTTTATCAGATTGGACAACGGATTGGACAAGAGATTACATTTTGATGCTGGGTGACTGCTGCGTCAGATAATATAATCGTAGAGCTTTACAAATATGAATACAAATTCAAGATAAATTAGAGGTATATTTACTAGGGTACTTTATATTAAAAATGACATACAGTGTGCGGTTGTCGGCAATTGGCGGCTTGCTACCTATTACTTTAGTAGGACCAAATACTAATTGGCAAAATGTGGATGTTTAATATGCCTCTGCCTACCCCTTAGGGGTAATAAGGGTGAACGTATCAATTTATTAATAGATCTATATATTAAAAAAAAGGTTTAGAAAACTATATGTTATACTAAGTCTACAGATACATTACATATATTACACTGCTTGGGAAGTTGCAAACGCATTCAATGCAATTGTTGTTTATTTGACTGTAAGGTTATAGGATTATTCAGTTAGGTAACGGCTTTGTGGGCGTCCCCCTAATAGTTGCACGTGTGCACTACAGTACAAAGAGCTCCTCTTTTTATCCTTATTGAAGTCAGAATTACAAAGCAATCTAATGTTATTGACATACGGTATAGTACTTAGGAAAATAGTTACAGTTTTTTTAGCATAAATTTTTTTAGGTGTGCGGTTACCGCGGGCATTAGTCAGACTTGAATTTATGATATTTGCATACTTTATATGTTAACTCCATATAGTTAACTTATCAATCAAACTATCAATCAAACAACACACTAATATCCGTTGCTTGAACGAAATCATTCAGATAAATCATACACAATAATTGTTACGTTAGGTTAGCACTCAAATATATTTGCTGTTTAAATTACTGTTTGCTTGTCTAAAAACTGGTTGATATCATGTTACAAATATTTTTTCTCCCATAAAAACAATAATGACATTATTTTTGTACAATTGTGTATCTACATACATTAAAGACCGAAGTTATTAAAATGATTCTTATAAAACTCAATTATTGAAACAATATTCATAATAGCCGAGTAATGTAATGGATAATTACAGACGAACAAACTTTTCATAATGGAATTTTAATAGGTGACGCCGACCGCTTATGTCGCTTTAATTAGTATTGACACCTTCGTTCCACAGATTAAAAATAAACAACAAACGCAAATCGATCGACAATATCTTACAAAATTGACACGGAGAAAGTGTCACAGTCTAGCATTTGCTTTCACCGTCTTTAAAAAAAAGTTAAGTTTTTTTAAAGTTAACTTTCTTTCATTAGACTACTTTGTTGTTCGATTACAATTTTATTATTGTACTTGCATAGTTGAACCGTAGACAGATTACGGCCTTAGGAAAGTGAAAGTTATGTTTGGTCCCCTTTACTAACGTTTTTTATTTATTTCTTATACAACAAATGTTTTAAACACAGTGTAAGGAACCTTTACCATTTATTTTCAATATAAAAGAATAACTTTTGAACAGAACGGAATGAAAAAAGAGCAGAATAGGGCCACCTGGGCTAGGGAATTGTACTGCTAGCCATCAGACAGTATACATACAGTCAGGGTCCGGTAAACGTCAATAGACTTGTTCCCTATTGGTTCGAAAAATGATGGCGTTTGCTTACTCCCTCGGGGATATAAGCGTGAGTGTATGTAAGTAGAAAAGCAAGAAAAGCAAAATTAAAAATTTTGAAAAAACCCACGACGGTAAAAAAGTAATTGAAAAAGGATAAAATCTATTGAAGAAATTTTGATGCAGTTTGTAGTTGATTAGTGAGGGCACTAATCAACTACAAACTGCATCAAAACCGGTCTAGTAGTTTTGGTTTTGCACAAATAAATGTTTACTGCAGCGCCCCCTGGTGAGTTGTCACCTTAACACCTATCTCATGCACCAATCAAACCCGAACCCATAACTGAAAACTGCATCAAAATCGGTAGTAGTAAGAAGAAGAAATTTAGGCATATGTAGTAAATGGTGTATCAAAACTCATAAGTGAATGTAGGAAGTGTTCCGTTCGAGCGTCTGTCTGATCTGTAAGAACAGGTCTAGAACTGTGTCAAGTGCACGTTGTTACATCACGTTCTCTCTCCAATCGCAGATCAGATATATATAGAATAATTAATTCAGAAAACCTTCCGACTGTCACACGTCTCACCTATGTAGAATTAGGGTTGTTATACGTTTTGGTGTGTGGTTGGTACTGTTTTATGCATATCCTTCCAATAAAAAGGGCAGGTACATATATTATTTAATTTCCATATGTAAACGTGTTTTCTCCATTTTTATTTTTAGTTGTCCCATACTTCTAGCATTGAAATATGCGTTAGTAAGCGGAGGACAAACGCCTATTTCCATGATCAATTAATAGTATATATACTAGGTACAAGTGTGGTTGGCAACCCTAGGTACTAATCATATGTTGTACCGTGCATACTAATAACGGATTTGAAATATTATTCACTAGCTTTCACCCGTGGCTTTGTTCGCATGTCTATTACACCTTTGCAAAAAAAAAAAACAGCCTATGTTAGGTCGATATCTAGTCGATACCTAGTAAGTGCCAACATAATCTATGTATCAAAAAATAATAGTAATACTTGTTACATTTCGAGCTCACGGCAAACTTATATTCGGCAAGGTTGCCCACACACGATAATATTGTAATGAGCCCGTTTGTGTTCAAGTTATTTCGTACACCTGCACAAGTCTTCTTGATTCATCTCGTTCAGTATATACAAATTACTATATTTAAATAATACCAATTGCACTTCTAATAATTCAACGCAATATAATAGCCTACAGCATTTAATTTTATTTAAATTGTATCCAGCTCCTTAAAGGCTGTGAAAAGGTATTACGCCATAAATTAATGGTATATTCTTAAATACACCTACATTATGCACATCATAATTTGGTCTCACTAACGTAATAGAGGGCGAGCCTAAATGACTGTATATATATTGTCTATTAGATAACAGTCTAATCTCTTCTTAGTCGCCTTTCACGACAATTGTGGGAAGAGCTTATTCTATTTTATTATTATATTGTATATATACAGTCGTGGTCAACTAATTAGGGACACTCTCTAGTTAATCCAAATTGTGAATTTATTTTTTATTTTCCAACGAGTCTAAACAATATTCCACATCTTTTACATGTAAGTATAATTAGTCATTTATGTGCCTAATTATACAAACAATAACAACTTCTTAAACATTAAACCTCTTTACAGTATAGCTGATAGATGATCACAGTGCTATTTGTTCAAAGAATGCTGGCCGGCCATTTAATTAGGGACACTGAGATATTGCGTTCTAGTTTCAAAATCTGAATCTCAATTATTATTTTCTTTCTTCTCCTATTCTTTGTGGTAGTTTTGGCGGCAATCTAGATTTGTAATTTCAAGTTTTGAGAGTTATTTTGAAGAACAATGGGCAAAAATAAAAGTTGCGATGCAACACTACGAAAAATTATCATGAAGTTTGTCGAGCGTGGTTGGTCATACCGAAGGATAGCAGTATATTTAAATTGTTCAAAAAACTATGGTATGCAATGCAGTGCAACATTTCAGGCGCAATAACACAACTTTAAATGTGCCCAGAAAAAAAAGATCGAGAAAAACAACTCCGCAAGAAGATAGAATGATAACCAGGTTAGCTAAGAAAGATCCGTTTCTAGGCTCTATTTTAATTAAACATGAAGTGTTTGGGGCAGACGAAAGAGTCAGTGTATCCGCGAGGACAGTTCGACGACGTCTGGTAGAAGCAGGGTTGTTCGGAAGAGTGGCTCGCAAAGTACCGTTGTTAAAGAAAGAGCATAGAAATGCACGTTTGGCGTTTGCACGTAAATATGGACATTGGACCTACGACCAATGGCAACATGTATTATTCTCTGACGAGACCAAGGTTAATTTGATTTCTTCAGATGGAAGGCAATACGTACGGCGTCCTGTAAAAGCGGAAATGAATCCAAGATTCACAAAAAAACAGGTGAAACATGGCGGAGGAAACATTAAAATGTGGGGATCATTTTCTGGACGTGGAGTGGGACCTGTGAGGAAAGTTCAGGGTAACTTAGACCAACATCAATACAAGGCAATATTAGAAGAAACTATGCTTCCCTATGCTGAGGAACATCTTCCTATTATATGGACTTTTCAGCATGATAACGACCCAAAACATACAGCCCGTTCAGTCAAGTCGTTTCTTAACAGACAGTCGGTATCAGTGCTAGATTGGCCAGCAAATAGCCCCGACCTCAACCCAATCGAGCACCTTTGGCACGAAATTAAGAAAAAAGTTGCCATTTATCGTAACACAACTTTAGATGAACTTAATGAAGCTTTTTGTGAGGCATGGGCAAACATTCCTGTTGAAATATGTCAGAAACTGATAATGTCTATGCCACATCGGTGTCAAGCGGTAATTACTAACAAAGGTTTTGCTACTGGGTACTGATTTTACCCGTAATAAAATGAAGTTGTTAAAGAAATTAAAATACTGCAGATTATTAGTTCTGTTTAACTCTATTTTTCATTTTACTTTACTGTTCTTAATTAAATGTCCAGCTACAGAATTGTACCTTAAATTGAATACATGGTTAACCTTTGATATTAAACACTTTTTTATATTTATTTAATCTTTTATTTACAGCCATTTATAGTATAATAATCGGATCAAATTATGCAAATAATAGTTACTGAGAAATCAACAGGGTTTTATATTTATATGTACATAGCCGGTTATTGCTGTCCACTATCTTGAATGTCCTTAATTAGTTGACCACGTCTGTATATATATATATATATATATATATATATATATATATATATATTCTAACCACTCGACAAATGTTCTTAGATAATTATATTCATTTATACTGTAGCAAATTAATTTTAATGTTTTATTTTGAGGTACACAGAACGTAGCTGATTAAAAAAACATGCTACATTTTAGAAAAAGTGACGAGTTGTCAGAGATATAATTTATATACTTATAAAATTTTGTAAAACACTTGTCATAAGTATAAAACGAATATTAATCTTTTTTTTTTCTTTAAAACTACACCTTAATAAATCGATAAAGACATTTAAATCTTTAAAACAAACCAAAAGAATATAATTATACTCGAGTGGTTTTGTAGTAAACATTAAAAAATACTTCTACGTCCTACCTCATCAGATCAGTTCAAGATAACTAATTATATTTAGCATTTGCATCCAAATTACACATATATAAGTATAATATAAGTTTAATTTAGATACTACAAACAGAATTAAGAATTGAAATTGACTTTCAACATTTATTGAAATCAGTTAAATTCGTAATGCGTCAGTAAGTGGATAAGCTAAACGGATTAAACTAGGCTTACGTACGAGATTATTAGAATGATTGCTCGTAAGACAATATCATAATAAATTGTTATCATATAAGTGCGTATTTATATTCTTAAGGAGTCAAGAAGTTTTAAGAATATCCTTCGTTTTCTTAAAATTTTATTCACAGAATATATACTAATATTATATAAGCGATAGTATCTATATTTTTGTCTATTATCTTATCACTGTAAAACGTATGACCAACTTTGAAAAAAAATTGTATGGAGATACTTCGATTTCGGGGGAAAGATATAGGCTACTTTATGTCGACACACCACGTGTGCGAAGCTAGAAAGACATTAATAGATATTGTTATTCTGATTTTCCAAAACTATCAAAATTATAAGCAGGAAAACAGATTTTTTGGAAAAAAAAGATGTTCACCGAGTCGAGTCGCGTCGAGTTGCGACAAGCTAAACAATCGGAAAAAAATCGGAATTAGGGTGACATACAAGATGATCCTATTTATGTATTTAGTAACTCTTTGTGGTTCACTAAAGCTTACATTACAACAGATAATAATAGACTGCAATGGAAATCTGTTGAAAGTCAGGGCCGTATTCTACTTACACGTACTGACAGTCCGATAATAAAGAATACACGTTTATTTTGAACTCGACGAAGCGTTAAATTCGTTGATTGATAGATCTGCAGGTCAACCACACGAGGTCCCAGGTTCAATATTCGTGTAGGTACTTTTACTTGAAACGTATTAAGACCTCACCTCCGACACAACATATAGCATCTGCTATATGTTGTGTCTGAGGAACTTTGACACGGAGTTCGTCATTTTATGAAATATTAACGTGTTTGTAATGGTTATTGTACTAGTAAATCATAGAGGTTTAGAATTAACTTCCATAATATTTTGGATTGAGTTACATTCTAAATTAATATTAGTTCGATAAGTTAGCCTGGAATCTATTAGTTACATAAGTGGTCATCTCATAATTATTTGGTCGTTTTTATCAAAAAAGTCCTGTAACTACCCGGTTTGATAAGATTATACATACACATTTATTGTAACATGAGAGGGATATACTTAAAACTTACGTAATTAAAATTACTACGTAAATTACTTACGTTTTTTTTTAAAGTATACGCAATATATACAGAACACAGAAGATGAAAAAAACTTAAATTGTGAATAGTTGAAAATATATCGCCATAAGTGTTTTTTTTAAGTACATTTCCCTTTTTTAAAACGCTTTTTTATTAGCTATACTTGTGACGAAGTCACTTAATATGTAAACAAATGTTGGAAGTCCACTTTAACCTACGTCTAATTGTCAAATTGAAATGAAACTTTGTATGCAATTAATTTAGGCGACACGACTAAATTTTCGAATATTAGAGCTCATCAGCTGACCTTATGATCTAATAAAAGAGCCAAGAAGTGGATAGTAGAACCTCTTTATGAGTTAACCCTTTGAGTTTGGGGTCGTTTGGTTTGTTTTAACGTGCCGAATACATTGCACTTAGTGTTTTTTAAACTATTATATTTATTTATATGACATTTGACTGGCCTGTTGGTCTAGTGGTTAGTGACCCTGACTGTTAAGCGAGAGGTCGTGGCTTCGATTCCCACCTAGGACAAATGATTGTGTTATGAGCAATTTCATTTGTTCTTTGTCTGGATGTATTTATTTTTATTTACATGTATGTATTTAGAAATATGTACATAAGTATGTTTATCAGATGCCTGGTTACCATAGTACTAGCTCTGCTTAGTTTGGGATCAAACAGCTGTGTGTGAGATGTGTCAAGTTATTATTTTCCTAGTTAGGCCGTATACATACTATAGTTATAAGTCATTGCCACCAAATTAAATGCTTTATTGTTTTTTGTTACCGCATATAGGTTTGCTTAGTAATGTACATAGTCTAAATTTCCCGATGATTTCAGTTAATGACAACTATATTAAATCAAGATTATGTATACTGAAACTTAGACACACATGATAGAACAAATGATTTACCAGATCGATAAGTGTGTCTCACCTGTGCCAACACAAACAAAAGAAAGGTGTTCGAGGTGAAGAAATTATGTACAAAGAGATCGAGAAATTGCACGTGCCAAGTAGTATGTATATTGTACGATGGCTTATTAAAAACAGCTGACGGAATCAGAGTAACAAATAATAATACGCGTTTATGATATTTACAAGTTCTTGGCCAATTCATGTGTAACTTTAAGGAAAATGTCACGGCCAACATTATGTGGAACAGCTTTTCTCCACAACGTGTCAAAGCCCTTCGCTTTTTCATAATTTAATTACTCAAACGTGCAAACTCAGAATCATAAACCATAAGAAAATTACATATCTTTATCTAAAATTCGATATTGACTATGAATAATATTATTACGTTATTGTAATTACTAATGTATTTCATATAAATGTATCCGTAGATTTTATCTTTATGAAACGCAAATATATTATTATTTTAATTTTTATTGACATTAACGAATGATTGATAGACGCGTTAAAATATCTGTTGGAATAGAATGCAAATTACAAGTCGTACGAAATGGTTAATTAAAACGTAATGTTATTCTATATGGGCGCAGGGCAGACCACTGCAATTGCACAATCCTTGGCAAGTGACTCCAAGCAGTCTGCTACATCGCTTTATAAGGGAAACCTTTATGTTTCTGTTAAATCAACGTATTATTTCATTTCATATGTATTTTATATTAACTTGTTCAGTTGACAGTAAACCGTTCATATAAGTGTCGACATTGGAGTCAACATGTCGTCGATATAATTATTGCACGTCGAACATCAGTTACAAGAAAATGGACTTCAAGTCTTTATATCCCGTTCAAGTTTTACGTACTAAAATAATAATACTAATTAATTTATTTATAAATTTGGTATTAAATTTTTAAATATGATAATCATTAATATAGGCAATGCATACTTTTGTCGTAATATTATGATCGCAACGGTGTTATGACCTACGGACAGTCACGAAGTGTTCCGATCAACTTGGAACAGGTTATCGCCAATCAGAGTCAAGGTCGTCGTGATCTACGGGTGCGTATCGATCAATGATCTATGATAATCATACGCACCATACAGATGCAATCTCTTTTACATACTTTTTCTTAATAATGTTGTCATCAATTTTATCAGAGATACGTCCTAATCACATGGGATTAAGAAGGTGCCAAGTATTAATTTGTTGCTAACTGCAGCTAAGTAAGTCAGTACTCTCTATTGTGCATTAATTATACATATAAAATAAAACTGATATTTTTCACATAAAATGTACAACGAGCGGGCAAAATTACTTCTCTTACATATTAATGTAATACACACTTTTCGGAAACGGAACTTTTTTTTTTCATGAATACCAGACATGCCTTGAAAAGTACGTATTTTTTAAAAAGAGTCCGATTATTTGTTAAATGTCAAAGGAAACAAAATTTTATTGCTTTTACTTTTCCGTCATATATCGAAACAATAGACAAGCTCACAAACCTCTATCTTTGCGAAGTAGAATGACCACACTCGGATAAATGCACGATTAACTTTGAGAACGAGTCTCGAATGTATTTTCTGCTGTTTTTATAGATGACTGGAACAAAACCACTAGGAATAGTGGAGAATTACAAAGTGTGTACGCACTATACTTTTTTTTTTGTGCATTTTATTTTTTTGTGGTTTTAGAATTTGAGTAATACTTATAGTCTATTTTCAATACATGCGAAAGAACGGTCAGAGACCTCTTGTATGATATCTGTCCATACTTAATGTATATATACATACTAGCGTATGCATTTACACAAATAAGGTGATTAAATTTAGGTGTTAAGGTGATTCAAATAAGTAATAGTACTTAAGATTGTTGTTGAGTTGAGATTATATATCCATTTTCTGGTACATCATTTATAGGAAATACATAAATTATTATTTACAGTTTTGCAAGCAATTTTTTTATAGCGCAAGTCATTTGGCCGTATGAGATGTAACATTGAACTCTCCTTTTAATTTCGTACGGCCGGATATGTCGCAACACTGGTCATATCGAAGTACAGTAACCGGTCGTAGCAGTTAACTTGTATGGTAACTTTGTTTACCCATGGCAATTCACTTCAAGTGAAATTTTAATCATTTGGTTAAGTGAAGTGCATTTAGTTAAGGTTTTGGATTCGTTATGGTTTTCCCTCGACTGTGATAAGAGTCATGATTATTTGATTAATAGTTTTAAAAGTCTTAAGAAACTTTTAAATCGTAATTTATGTTTGTTCATGTCAAATTTTGTAAGTTAAATTTGACCTGCTACCCGGTATTCAATTGATCTGAATTTTTTATGATTTTATCTTTATGAGCCGGATATTGATTGTAAAAGTTTGTTATTATATTTTATTAATATTATAAATATTTAGGGGATGTCGTGGTTTATAACTACTAGCGTAAACACGAGCTCCTTTTACACCCACAACGCATAGGTAAGTACTTAATTGTTCAGATTGAAAACTAACAGCTGGAAACTAAGTGCAAGGAATGTTTATCAAGTTGAAAAGTTCTGAAATGAATCTTTTTGAATATTAATCATTTTGACGAAGTCCATTGCTTACGTTGCCACTGTTAATCATAATTTAATATAACTGTGTGACATACAATTAAATTGCAAAGTATCTGTTTTAAAAGTGAGAGAGTGAGAGAGTTTGTTAGAAAAGTGAGAGATAGATATATTCTTGTTAATGCATCGACCGACTATTAACTAGACTATTAACGGCTATTAACCCGGGATGAGAATTGATCCATTGTGTAGGGGGTCAAACGAGCAGACGGATTTCCTGATGGTAAGTGACAACCGCCACCCATGGACACTTCCTACGTGAGAACCCCACTCACTCGGTAAATACAACGCAAGCATTTGACAACCGGTTTTCTGTGAGGTATTACTGCGGTTGAGAAGGCCCACTCGTTCCCAAGCATGGCTTTCCTACGGCCATATACGGATCATATGAGATATTCGTAAGTATTTTATATGATCAAAATATTTTAAGTAAAATCTAACTTTTAACAAACTTTATTCAGTTACACCTTTTCGAGTGTTCGTCTGTAATCAAATCTAGCTTTATATATGACCCTCTTCTATGTTTCCAATTGACCAAAACAAACATGCACGTAAACATGAACAGATGACAAGGCACTAATCAAATATAAATGTATGTTTTACATTTCTTTAAATAAAAGCTTATATTGAAATATGGACGACAACAAGGCAATATGTTAAATATTTTGGCCCCACTTACGCATTAGCCTTGCTCCCTTACCAATATTATGGTTTGCAAAAAGTTGGCGTTAAATACGCCTCTGCCTACTCTTTTGTTTATATCGACGTGAATGTATGTGTAAGTATGACAATAAACCTACAATAACATATAACAGAAACACTGACACACCCGTTCCAATTTCGGTCAGTGAATAGATAAATGAGTCTTTATATTTCATAGACAGATTAAGACATTTTTTCTTGATTACAAAAAAATGCTTTAGACCACAATATCATTACATTCACTCATAGACAATTTTTTTTGACATTTGTATGAATGTGGGCAAAGGTCATAAGCTCCGTTAATATGAAAAAAAACAAATACTGGCTCGATTTTTTTTTGTGAATTGATGTGAAATAATATTTCCGGTTCTAGTCCTACTATTTATTGTATATATCATAAAAAATACACTACTGTTAATAGCATTATAATAATATTGCTGTACTAGCTGTAATTGAGCAAAATCTCCTGTGTTCAGGAAAATTCAACCAAGATTTTGATGAAATGACGCTTAAGGTTTTTTCTGTTTGTTGTATGTATGTAGATGTTAGAATATTTATTATTATCAAAAGCAATATTTACAAGTACAATACAATTATTAGAAGCATATTAGGTCTGTAAATCAGGACTTAACAGTGGCATTATTTAATTATTGAGTCCGCTTTACACTTTAATAATTTAAAATACTTTTTTTCGTAATAAGAATAGCACAGTAGTAAAAAAAGCGAATAATATAAAGATATAGACTCATTTCAGATGATAGTGTATTCAAAATTATGCATTGCTTAGTGAAAAAAAAAAACAGGGTATTGTATCAATACATTACAATGTATTACATGCAGTGCATTACAGTGGTAAATTAGTGGCATTGGTATCACTGTTATGATATATTAGTTATACCAATGCCAGTAATTTATTACCTATTATTTAATTATTCCAGTGTTTAATTATAATCATTGTTTGCTCTAACTATCTTTGCATGCAATCGCAATTCTTGACGTGCCGTCGAGAAGTCGAGAAGTTTCCTTCTAACAAAAAATATAGTAGAGATCATTGTCCCCTGCAATTGAGCTCAAGCGTGGGCACTAAAAAAAATGCTTTTTTTCTTTTTTGATAGTTAGATGACTTTGATGATACCGTTAGCGTAAGTACATCCTAATTTATCATAGAGCGTAATAAATAATTGGGTAAGGTAGGGTTGCCAGTTTCAAAAATAAATTATTAATATAATTTTAAATAGTTATATTTTCAAATGACACTTTTAATGAGCTTCAATTAGTGCATACAATGTCATCCACTTTATCAATTGAAACGATCTTCATGACATGTGTACTCCAATAAATACTCGGGAGCGTTTGATGTTATAAATGCGTTTATTGCATAGAGACCGTTAAATTGATACTAGTTAAAGATATAATAATATAATATGTAGGTGTATATTATAGATACAAATGCAAGTCAAAGGTGAGTACCGATTAGTTGTCAGTTTTCAAAGTCAATTTGACGTTAAAAAATAACTTAAGATTCAACTAAAGTATTTCAAGCACAGTGTGATAATTTTTTTTTAGCACATGGATAAAAGATACAAAGGCGCACAAGTCACACAAGTGTGACTTTATCAGTGGTACGAATGAATAAAAACTCCATAATTTGTGAGAATTCATCAAATTACTTTGGAGAGCCATGCTTAGGCACGAATGGGCCAGCCCGAGTAATACCCCGGCCACACTGAAAACCGGTTGTCAAACAATTGTATTGTCTAGTAAATGAAGGTACCGGAGACCAAACTTCCTATCTCCTCTTTCCCTGCCCATCATCCCTCCTCTACTCTTTTCGTTCTCCTCATCCCTCTTCTCTTTCCCCTACCCTCATCCCCTTAAAGGAGGGTAGCGCACTTAGAACTCTTGAGTTGCAAGCGTCCATTTGCGGCGGTTGTTATTTACCATCAGATGACCCGTCTGTTTGACTTTCCCACTATTATACAAAAAAAATATACAAATTTTATGATCCTCCTCCTCCTCTAATCTCCTCTGTTTCTAATCTCGTATTGCTCAGCCGCAGCATGGCCACTGACGTCATTATTTTCAAAAACAAAATGCCTGGATCTCGATGTTATCGATAACAAAAGACAGAAACTACTATTCACAAGCCTATGGATATCTGAACGACAGAATAGATTTGTATACGTACAAACATCCTCAAGTCAAAATTCCAACTGTAATTTGTTTACCTTAATTTGTTAGTAAACAAAGATTGTTTGAAACAATAGACTACTAGTCGTAGTCATCTCCAAAAAATGTAGTGAGTAGCTGCTTTTATTTATATCGCAAAGATGACCAAAACAGGTTGACACATTTTTTATATGGCCGAAGGAGCTGACTTTCATCTAATCGTAAGTGACAACTACCACATGCCGCCCAACAACATCGCATCCAACTCAAGAGTTGCAAGTGCGCAGCCCGTCTTTGAGGGTAGTATCTCCGATACTCTTACTCACTCGGTAAATACAACACAATCATTATTTGACAACCTGTTTTCTGTGTAACATTACATGTTAGCACAAAGCTTCGTCTTAATAGTCTCAGTAGCAGAAGAGAAGGACTACAGTCACACAGAAATAATACATTGGCCAATGTATGAATATATGCCCTAAATGGAAGTGCGAAGCCCCTAATAGCTAACACAAAGTCATAAAACAAAGCCTCCTTAATCCAACATCAACAAAATGTAAGCTTCAAACGCAGCCTACATGTCAATATACAAAACGATTCAGTCATTTGTTGTAAAGATTTCTAACTGTCTACAAAATAAAGTTTAAAATCCCTTATTTCTAAGGATGGATGTCGTTATGTAATAGTGCTAACATTAAAAGTAAGGACAATTTGTGCAAGGAGGGTATTATGAAATATTGTGGGTGCTTTTAGTAAACTATTAAGTTTTATAGCTATTGGTTTCACTAAGTACTCGTTGTTTATTGTGATATAGGTGTGGTAGGTTAAGACTACACCTACCTATACTGACATGTGAAGTTTAACATCAATATTTTTGATATGTTTCACACTGCATAAAAACACTCAACGTCACTTCGATGCCACTATCAGTTCCGAAAAACATATTCAACATCAAGTGGACCTGTTATAGTTACTCCAAAATAAAATAAAAACATCTTAACGTCGAATTTTTTTAACCAACTATCGTATGTCTTACGCCCGAAATTAATAATGAATCCTGATCCAAATTTT
Organism: Tyria jacobaeae; assembly: GCA_947561695.1. Lineage (NCBI taxonomy): Eukaryota > Metazoa > Arthropoda > Insecta > Lepidoptera > Erebidae > Tyria > Tyria jacobaeae. The sequence continues at coordinate 5,885,608 of OX387208.1, read as the reverse complement.
GCAATCTAAGTTATTTTTATTTAATCCATTTCTTGGATAAAGCATGTCAATATTCAATCTATGGATTGAACTTCCTATCTCTAAAATCAGACAGCTAAGTTAGGAGAAATTACGACAAGCAGTTTAAGCAAATACGATCAATTGCTCAAGTTCGGTTGTAAGCATTACGATATAATAAAGTTTTAAATTCGTTATCATCAGCAGTGTCATTTGTAAGTTAAGTATTATTCAATTAAAACGAATGTTACGTAATATGTACTAATATGATATACAGTGCCCGGTTGACGGCAATAAGCTTGCCTCTATTACGTTAGTGGGCCCAAATTCTAATTAGCAAAGTGTAGGTGTTTGATACAACTCTGCCTCCTCTTAGGCGTGAGGGTATGTATGAATGCACAAACTAAGCTAGGGTCCACTTTTAAAAAAGTCAATTAACTCATAATAACTATTCTGTGCGTTCTAAATACCTATGTATTTTGTAACTTCAAATCAAAAACGAAATGAGTTCTAGACGTATGCTAAAAGGTGTAGCTGTAAAAATAATCAATCAATCTAGGGCTTCGCCAGTGAACTACTTCAACAAAGTGATTATTTTGTATTTATCTTTAACATTTACTAATCTACTTAATAGCACTGTAAGCGTCCGCGCGTACGTCTAAATGGTATCTTTCATAAACAGTAAATTAAAAGATCAAGTTAAGAACTACAAAGAAGTAAGCAAGTGGATGTGCAAGATACTATTACGTATTCATAATATAATATTAGCAAAATATACAACTATAAGTGGGAATCGTTAAAATAAGTCCCCCCTTTACATTATATTTATTTATTATTTGTACTTAAATTTGATTTTAAAAAACACTCTTAAGAATATAACTTAAACCAGCCATGTCCGTTATACAAGTAAAGAGGTTTCGAAAATACTAAACCTATATGATAAAATGGATGTTAAACCTCATTACAACAAACTAGTCAATCAGTGCTGTCAACAGCGCGATTGTTAGAATATCAAATGACAGGCTCTTGACAAACAACTGTCACGATTAGGGCAACCATCTTGATATTTTAATAGAACTAAGATTTGTAAGTAAGGAGTTGGCAAAAATGTCGTTTCCATGCTAACTGTAACGTTCCGGTGTAATCAAAGCGTTTTGAATGTATGCCCAAAACTATGCACCAACTTGAATTTTCTATCTGGGAGGTCGATTAAACACAGCTAGAGTTGAGAATTAAAATGTCCTTTAATTATTATTTATGTCCCAAATTATTACAGTTCTATATGGAGACAATAAGTATAGCTCTCATTGTTCTATTGTCATGTTAATCCAATCTGAGCAATTGACAGATCGTCATCTGTATGCGCAAGCGTTGATATTGCTGCAACATCATGAGTTGAACCAGTTTGTGAACTTACTGGGGCAGCTGCAAAGGTCACGAGTGTACTTGTCTACGATGGTAAAAGCTTCTTACAGTGCGAAAATAACCCTAATACTGATAGACCGTAGATATGCAACTTTGCTATGGTTTAATACCAATTAAACTAACTACAGATAATAAAATTAAATATGAGAGCTGTTTAAAATTGGAATTGTCTTTGTTATTATAATGAACAATAAAAGTAATCTATAATATTTTTAGAAAGTTCTTATTTTGAATTGTTCACCAATGTGAATATCACAAAAAGTTTCTAGTTAAAAATCAATACCTAATTCATTAAATTAGGTAAATAATATATTATTACGAATTTTGTTATTAGTAATGTTGTTATTAAAATGTTTATATTCGCATTACTCTTTAATGATATTTTGTTGTATTAGGAGTTATATTAATTACAATAAAATGTATATTTGTCAGTTACTTATTTTTGAACTTCAACTGTTCTGTAACATTCGCCTTGAACGACCAATCACATGTATCGTTAATATTTGTCACAATAATAACGTCATATTAACATGTACTGAACCGTGTTACAATTAATCATTAACAAATTGAATGTAATCAACATCTAAGAACCGCATGGCATATCTTAATTTATCATTTTTGTTTCATTGATCGGAATAATTTTATGCACTTTTATTAATCTATCTCCCGACCTCGTATGATTAGCAATAAGTAGGTAATGATTTCGAAATTCTAGCAAGTACATATACCACTTTAAGTTCTGCTGCATATGCTGATTTCATTAAAATAGACTGGGATATTTGGCTTTGCTGTATATAGTATACACGTATAATATTGGGAAGAAAAATGACAAAACTTAGCTTTCTTGAGTTACTTTTGTTCTGGGACAAGATATAAACGCTGGTAAACAGTTAAGGTGGCTGTCAATGATATCATGTCGTTAAAGCAATTAATAAATTAATAATCAAAAGTGAAGTGGAGTGCAATTGCTAATGCATCGATTGATTAAATCTAAAAAATTTACTAGTAGTTGTTTTAGTACAAGTTAAGTAGAACACCGCTTACTCAAATTTAATATTGTGTGTATAGTAGCTTAATACCTAAATGCGTCTATCAATGTAAACATTCCAAATTTAGAATATAAACTTTAGTAAGTTATATTCATATTTATGTAAATATACGGTTTAACGTATTTCAGGGATGCCCGACTAGTTTACGTCCGGTACCGTCGCAATTGGACCACCTACTCCTTGAGAAAGGTCTCCTGTTGAGACCGAAACTAGTCGGGCATAATTAAATAAATATTTTGAATTTACATTGATTTTGAGTTAAGAATGCTCTTGTTTGTTTGATAAATGTTATTACAAAACTTACTTTCGGGTAGAAGTAGAAGAGATACTGCTAAGAAGAACGCGCATTCAGCTTTTGTTACTAAATTTTAATAGTATTTGATCTATCAATAATTATTTTCTTTTTCTTTTTAAAAAGACAACTCCCACACTAGTATTAATTCCTGTGTTCCTCAGAGCAACTAGTTGAGGATTACACAAAGTGTTGTCCCGTGCGGGTATCGAACCCACAACAATCGGCGCGGCAGCGTATTAGCGAGGTGACCACTTCAACTGCTACGCCATCCGTGCAGTTATAATAATTGTTATAAATTTTCCAAAACGTACTACGAAATGTTGGACTGTTCGGAGTAATTGTAAACGTAACGTAACGTGGATGTCACTAAGTCTTATTGACTAGATGATTTGTAATACTTCATTTATATTAGGAAAATGATGTCAGGAGATTTTTTGTTATCATTTAAACGGCATATTCCATTGTAGAATACCTATTGTTCCTAAAATGTTTTTGTACCAATCTAATTAACATTTACCCATATTTTATTCACCTTGACACAACTGAAGAGACATTAAACAGAACACGCCTATTATTTCGACACAATTGTTATAAGTGAAAATTAAATATCATTGAAGTGCGATCGAATTTGATTTGCATATCACTCTTGTATTTTGTATGACACGTGTAGGTAAATGTACCGTACATGTGCCTTCATGGTCAATGATACATCATATATGTTTATTATAATATTACTGAGCTAAATGTATGCTTATTTAAAGTGTATACTTCTAATCACTTATAAACGTGATAGTTACTTATGCATTGATAAATGTTTAAAATTAAATAGAAATGAAATAAAATCGATGAAATGTGAGAAGTGTTCTTGCCGGAGGATCCGTATTAGGAAATATTCTTTTAAGCTACTTACAAATATAGAAACAAGGGACACAAAGAACACCCAAACTCCGAACACCTATTTGTGGATCATACAATTTTTTGTCCCGTTTGGGAATAGAACCCCTGACCACCGGATCAGCAGTCTAGACCACCAGGCAAGTCAACAAGTCAACAAACAAGTCAACCGGACATTATTAATTCTTTAAGAGCTAAGTTTGGTCTAGACAGAGATCCTTTATAAATTCCTCAATTTTATCCTGAGTTAGATAAGTTCACGCCTTTCTCCCATCGGGGTAGGCAGAGGCCACAGACTCCTTGAATACGTCATGGGCTACCTCTACTGCTATTAAACCTTTCATACAAGCGCATCGGTTTCGGGGACTTCTGATCTGTCTTATCCTAGACTCACCAATTTTATGTGTGTATGTTTCTATTTTATTTCTCAATAAATACTCTACCTTATATGTTATACATATGTATGTATATATTACTTCAAATTCAAAAAATAGTTTTAGAGATGAGCCTGCTTAAACAAACAAATTAAACATGTCTTTACCTCAATATAACTTCACCTTAATAATATTGATATAGATTAGGAACACTCACAAAAGTAATTCGAAAAATGTATATTTTTGAACATTTTACGTTTTTTTTTTATTAAATGGTAAAATTTTGCCTGGATTACATTTACTTCAAATTTTAACGTTATATTTAAGTGCACCTACTTCTTCGTTTCTCTGCATCACCCAAAGGTTGACTGGTAGAGAATGCCTAAAGCATTAAGTCCGCCGATGTAACAAATGTGCATAAAGTTAAAAATAAATAAAGAGACGTAACGGGTATTACCGTAAAATCATGCTCGACATTGCCGTTATATTGTCAATTCAAGAAGTTGTCATAACGCTCGAGGGTCTGCCTATAGATACGTGACGCTTAGATGTCAGTTTCGTGACCACTTGGCTGTCTCGATTACACTCTCGTTAGATTTGTTTACTCTGTCTATATATGGGGACAGTATAAAAATATATGGTTAATAGGTCATGGATGCTATATTGCATTTAGTTACGTTATAAGAAAATTACACAAGAATATACATGAAACTAAGAGATTACCACCGGTCCTATAAAGGTAATCCGAGGATAGATTTCATCTGGTTTTATATCTCCATGGGACTTCTTCTTGTGTTGAACCATTTGAGTCCATTTTCTTGTGTTGAAGGCGTAAACTAGGCACTGTAAATTTCTAACCGAATTCGGTAACTGAGTAAGTCTTAGTATATACACGGAGTGTTACAGGAATGTGTGGTCTTAATTAGGGATCGTATTGGCCCTTAACGTAAAGCGCTTGCAGTTTTAGAACCATTAAATTTAAACATAAGGCTCCTGTAATCTCACCACAACTAAATCTTTCCTTTGCGAACTGTCGCTGAGTGTTAAACTGCTAAGTTCTCCGCAACACAGTACGCAATCTGACTTATTTTATAGTAAAAGATTATTTTAAACCATACAAAACTATGTCTATGATCATTATGTAAATATTACATAGATAAATATGCACGTAAAATAATTATAATTTGTAAATGTTTATGTTAATTGAATTTTACGTTCTATTAATATAACATTTTACTTTACACACAACGAGTACCTTGCTTCGGCAACCGCTTCGTATGTCAAGGTTAATTTATTTATTTGATTTGCATATTGGCCTTTTAATGATATTGACTGTAACTTGTTACATTTCGGACATAGGTGCGCGACCGCGTGGGAAATTTTAGACGTACTGTATATTGTCCGATTTACATACGTACACCATGCATGCTGTACATGGCATGTGCCTGAAGAAACTCCAAGAAATAGTCAGAGACTACTAAAAGATACACATTATGCCCACTATAATAATTGATCCGACCGGAAGGGATATTTAGAATACTAGCACATAAAAGGAGCAGGTCTATTAATAATATCATTTTATTATAGCATTTAAAAAACGATATGAACCATTTCACTAAGAAAAAGCAATCTTAAGAAAAACATCTTAAGAACTATTGTTAGTTAGAAGGTAATTATACACCCAGTAGTAGCAAGCGTCGGCTATCGCCGTCAGTCGGTATCTTTGTCAATTAACGAAGGGAAAATAGCGAAAGCAATGAAAGCAAAAAGATATTGCTTTTATAGATAGATGAAGTATTAATAATTATAAGAAATTGTAGTTTATTTTATAATAAACTTTCCATTATTGCCTGATTGCTCATTTTTCCCTAGTGCAGTGCTGTGATGACAACCAGACATCTCGTTCAGTGCAAATATCTATTTGCAGTTTTCTAAGTGTTTCTATGTATATATGTTATAGGGGGCAAAGGAGCAAACGCGTCACCTGGTGATAAGTGACTACCGCCGCCTATAGACACTTACAAGGAAGTTAAAGAGGGGGAGAGAGTTGGGCTTACCTCACTCACTCAGTGGAACACAGTGCAAGTATTACTTGACAACCTGTTTTCAATTTAATAAAAAAATACCTAAGTATGATTATCCGTGTACTAGACTAGAATTGTGTTGAGCAACAAATAAATAAAAATAAATAAAAAAACTAAACCAATAAGTACAAGTTATGCTTAATGGGCCTAAATAGTGTTGTGTAATGTGTAATACGTATCAGAATATTATTGTTATCGTAAGGAGATCGCCTAAGAACGTTTATCTCCGCTATGTTTGTACAAGCAGATTATGGCCTAAAGCAGTGTTGATTGTTGATTTTAGATTGTTTCTTTTACGATATAGGCCAGTATGTAAATAAAGCTTACAGAGTAAGACAAGAAGTTTAAGTAACTTGTGACGTGTAATGTGATTTTATGGCGTTATTTATTGTAGTTATCTAAATGCTGACATATTTGTAAGATATATTACTGTCATATTTTTATACTGTATTTTACGAGTACGCTATGACACAAAGATGTAAATTATTAGATGTAGTTACTGCTCTTAGATCACGCGAAATCAAGGAGTGTTAGAACATCATTAAATATAATGCTGTAAATTTCATTGTTACTCAACTAGTCACATTTATGTATCGACTGCATAGATGGCGTAGGTTTAAGTGGTCACCTCGCCACCACGCTGCCGATCCGAGTGTTGTGGGTTCGATCACTTTGTATAATTCTCAAAGTGTTAATCTCAGTCTGGGTGTTCTTTCTGTATGTTGTTTGAATATTTATAAGTATAGAAATTCTAGAATTATAATAATGATATCGTTTAATTCTCACCAAAACCGAAATACAATAGCAATTCAGATTAAGCTACATCAACATTGGACTTTCTGTTTGTTGTGGATCGCTGGTGCCTGAGGTGGGTATAAAAACCTTTGTTACAGGACACCAGATCGCCAGTCGGATCATGATTTGATTTTTTGACAAAATACCTTATTTGAAAAGTTACAATATTGTTATGAAAGAAAAGTATAATAACTAAAAGAAACAGGAAAAACGGTAGAAGTGATAATTTAATTAACAAAAGAGGGTGAGGGTGTGTATGCATGTGGGTGTGTGTGAGTTGTGCGTTAGGAGTGAGCTGACGATTGGAATTTTTTCTATGATACTTTATATAACTTGTATCTAAAACATCTAAAATCTTATGCATAGAAAATTAGAAGAATATTAACGAAGCTGGAAACTGTAAAACTTATCATTGCAATATGAGACCAACTAGAAAGTGCGTAAGAAAAAAAAAGGTGAATTACTGATGATGTGCAAATGTTATTGAATGATAAAATTAATATTCTTCACTAAATATTGTAGTATATGAGTGAGTCTGTTAGCCCGATTTCTTCTCAGAAGGTTCAACTATTTGGAAACGGGCGGTTATGGATCACAGGCATATATTATACGTTTAGCAGGCGTTTATTCATAGTTGTAATATTTTTATATTTGCTTTTGAACGCCAACCTATTGTTACTGTAACATTGTGTTGATCTACTATTAGTTTTAAAAATAAGTAACTAGTATTAGTTATAAAAATAAGTAGGACGATTTGAAATTAGAAATTATTATTGAGCAGTTTTATGAAATGAAGATATTAAATATGAATTTTAATGAAAGGTCAGCTATGTACCTAGCTTTGCAAATAGATCATAATATAAAGTACTTGATTTACACTAGCCGCTATAATAAAAGGTATTAATTACGATACAATCGTATATAGAATATAAATACGAGTATAAATATATATACATACATAAACTCACGCCTATATCAGAGAAGGGGAAGGCAGAAGCGTCTCAATTGCCCACTTTAGGCAATCAGAACCTATTCTACTCAATAGAGAACCACGTATCTCCGGCGTATGAAAGATGAGATACACACACAGTATGGCGGGTGTAAGCGTATTTGTGGTGGTAAGCAGGTGAGGAATATAGATATTTGGCTGAGTTAACTCTCTGTAGAATGCATATAAGAATATACTATGTACATATGTGGTACAGACAAGAAACTACATGGATCCATAGATCATATGTGTAATCACGTAATCACATACAACAGGAATACAGCATAAGAGAGACTTTTATAAAAAGCGATTAATAAAGCTCTATTGCATTGGTCTTAGCGTGAAGAAAAGTGAAAGACTAAAACGATTTAAAAAACGATTTTCTCGATTTGATACAAACCCATAAAACACTTTTGTTATTTCATGACATGGAATTATTAAAGCATGAGAATCTAAATATATGCGTTCAAGGTATTTATGATATATATTAAATTACTTCGTTCAGAAATATTTCAATTGTACCTAAACACATCGTAAACTCGTAAAATCTGCGATACCACATTCTCTTAATCTAATAGTAAAATATTTAAGCATTACACCGTATAAAATCACGTCATACATAAATGTATAGTAAAATAATTTATTATATCCATAATCCAGTATAACATTGTTTACTTAATGACTTAGTCTGACTCACTTCTCTTCACAATTCTATAGTAGCTATGATTGTTTTAATTAAAATAAATGTTTTTGATTTAGATTTTTTAAATTAACGAAAAGGTGTGCATTGAAATTGAAACGCGTACCTATTTGTATATTTGATAAGTATTGTTCTTATAACATTATTATTCATCTTTATACAAAGTTAATTCTTTTTGATATTTTAAACATTCGCGTTCCATAGTCAGTCGTAAAGCTAGTTGCATGTTCTAATATGAAGATTGTATGGAGAAGTACAGACAAGAAACTACATGGACCCCCTATAAATTTGTATTTTTTTTTTTTAAATTTTCTGGTCGCATTGTTTATAAGCCAAAGTAAAATAAGAGGACAATGAAACATTTATTCTAATTCTTCACTCTTTATTTATTCGGAAGGTTAAACGTATGTTATTTTACGTCAAGTTTCGATTTTTAGCGAAAAAACAGCGACCATAAGCTGTGGGCAAGAATAGCACTGTCTGTCTGTCTGTAGCAGTACGCAATCGTTTTTGTTATTAGCCTTAACCAGTGTGTAGAAGAGTATAACAAAACGATTCCTATATTGAACAAGAAAATATTAAAATCTATTGTTTACTCAAATCAAGTTTTATTTTTGGGTACAATATATAACAGTAGAACTTATTGATTTAATATCCGAAACAAATTTGGTAATAACGATATTCCTTAACAGGTTTTCGTTTCTTCTATAACCACTCCACCAAGAAATCGGGTAATGAACTTTATTTAAATACCATCACTATTTCTACATCACACGAATGACAACAATGTTTAAAAAGGTCTACAATTTTTCCCAAGGTTTGTTAACTTCTTTGAATAAACTAATCTATAAATAATTTGATAAATCGAACATTTAATGAATCTGTAATTAAAATTATTCCATACTTTACATGTCTTCAATTTCTCTTTAGTAACAATAAGCTTTAGTAGAAATTCAAAAAACCTTATTAAACCTATTATAATGCCTAATGAACAATCTATGAGTCTTACTCATGTCTCCAAAGAACTATATTAGTACTAACCTGCACAATAGAGCCAACCAGAAGACCAAAAGCCAACGCAATGCTGACTGTAACTGGAGCACTACTGGCCGATATGGAGATGCACGCGGCTACACCAATAGAGGTAAGGAGGAATGTGCCGGCTAACTCCGCAACCAGTTGTCGCCAAAGGAGCTTGTTTTCTGTGATGTCAGACACGCCGATAATGGAGCTGGTCTCTGAAAAAACAGTAAAAGTTTAGAGTTTTGCATCAAGCTGGGCTTGAAAAGAGAGAGTAATGGAAGAGAGGCCTACAGTAGCTTTTATCTTTACGGTATACCATTAAAAGAATTTTGGATTTGATAAAATTGAAAAGAGTGAGTGAGTGAAGAGGTATTCAAGACCAGCTTAAGGCAGTTATTACCTTTACGGTAAACGCAAAAAGGTACATACAAGCCTATTGACCTCAGGGCCAATCCGAATGGGAATATATAGAAATGAAAATGAATATTTATAATTCTCAGAATATTATATTGGGTTTTCTAAATGTCAGTTCACTGCATGCATATAACGGTGTCCGGTCGAATTTAAGTGTTATTGTGTGTCAAACTATTGCAACATGAAGCGGCATATTGTTACAAACAGCGAATGAAAAGCTCTTATGTTAATATACTAAACTTAATATCCTCTTATCCTTGTTTATAAAGAATCAGTGTGCGTTATCATCTGTATAGGTTTTTCAGTAAAATAAATTACGTATGTCTGTTATCAAACGGTAGGTAGTGTCTGATTAATCTAATCGATGGTCGAAGCTTATATGAAATAAACTTTCTGAACACATTTTCTTTCTTTACCTTTTTTTTTTTTCTATTAAGAAGAAATAAATCAGGAATGTAGGCTTCATCGTAGCCGGCTCTTTCAAACATGCTAAGCAACATTTAAAGTCAGCATTAATTAATACTATCTCCATTCATCTCTCCAAGCTACCTCTTTAAATGTAAGATAGTATAAATGCTTTAATGATAGCCAGTACCTATCTAAAAGATTTGAATGCTAAACAACAGTATTGATTACGAACCCTTGGGTATCACCGTCGACATTAAAATTTATCATTTACTACATCCACAAGGGAGCAAGATAATGGATGTCTTAGCATACCATAAAATGTACCATTTTATAATTATATTAGTTATAATTAACGAGTGAGTTTCACTTCCCAGTCCCTTTATGGCAATGTTTACTTTTTTCTTTTGTCTATTCTTACGCGTCTTATAAATAGATAAAATTGTTCATTGATCTATTATTACTTACGTATTTATCATGCAGAAACACAAAAGATCTATTTTCAAAACACAAGATAAAACTCAATCAGTGTAAAGAATGAAAAATGATGTCAGAAATTTCTTTCACTTCTTCAAATTAGTGATGTCTCAGCTTTCTTCTTGAAATGAATTCTTGATGTTCCCCGTTTATCGAGTCAAAAAACATTTTTAGAAGATTTGAACAGAGTTGAGTTACGTTCAGTAATACCTACTAAAACATGTGTATGAAATTATTTTACCTACTATAGGACACAAAATTCGTCTTCAAAGACCAAGAGAATGTCTTTTTAAAAAAATAGACTGTCAATAAAATTGATTGTAAATTTTACGGTTTAGCGAACAGACAAAAGGAAGTTTCGATACGGCCTTCTGACAACCTCGTAAATTTAATTTCGGTTTAATGGATAAGTAATTTAAGTGTAAAAAAGTTCGGTTAATTTCAATAACTTGTGAGGCTCATGGTAGATTTCATTAACCCTTCCAAAACGTATAAAATGTTTACTTTTTAAAAATGGCATTCTCTATGCTTTCATCGGTTATGGACAATACGCTAGTTTTCATTAGCAATTAAACAATTGGTGCTTTTGGTATTTACAATAGGTTTAGTATTTACTATATTTAAAAAATGTACTTAAAACCTCAATAGATCGATCAATAAATCATTCAAACGAATTAAATATTAAGCGAATGGGTCTTAATTAAGCGTAGAAAATAATGTTTAGCCTCCTTACTTACATATATTCGTATAATACAAATGTGAATAAATAAACTGTAAATACAAGATTCCTACTACGTTATCAATACCATCATTAATCTGAAAGTGTTATATCCATGTCATATATGTGTGTCATGTAGATACTGCATAACACTTTCTTTAAATTCTGTTCATTTGTCGTTGATGTTGTTGTTATTGTCAATCGGTTGAAAATAAGTTTCCCTAAAATGTCATGTCTACTAGGATGGGCAAAAGGTAGCGTGGAACGTTCCTTCACTAGATGAACAGACAAATAAGTATTAATGGCCTTTGAATGAATATAATAGAAAGTTGTCATGATACCTGGACACTTAACGTATATGAGAATCTATTTATTTTAAAAATATATCCCTTCCGTTAAAGAAAAATAAACAACAATTTGTCAAGAATAAATATTTTTTTATAGTAGCTGTGGTGAAAAATCTCAGAATCGCTGGACGAGTCTACTAACAGCTTGGACTAGAAAGAGAGAAAGACCACATATCGATGGGAAGACGATGTAAATTACCTGAAAGGACTGGATGCTAAAGGCACAGGACAAAGACTATTGGAATAGTCTGGAAGGCTTAGGTTCTTGTATGATATTTAATATTTTAGCTTATTAATGTTAGTTACTCATACCATTGTTATATCATTCAGTATTTAATTAATTCAATACAGTGTATAAATATATGAAATGTATTAAAAATAACAAGAATAATAATTTAATAACTAAATCCTTTTGTCTTAAGATTTAATTCTAAAACAGTAAATGATAATGATAAATTATAAATGATCTTTATTTTGTAAATAGGTTATAAACAACACTTTTACATATTTTCAATATACACCCACAGGCACAATTAACCGCCCACCTTGTATTTCTTTCAATTTTCAGTAGTCGGAAAATTTTGACCACATTTGATGGAAGTTATGTTAAAAGCAGCCATTAAGGATAAATAAAATCACAAAAGTCTTTAAACAAAACCGTTTAATAAAAAAAAATATGCCAAAAATCGATTTTGCAAAAAACTTGCATGAAAATGTGATGTCTTTAATTTTGAAAAAAATCGTCCGCTTTCTTTTTATTAAAATTTTAATAATGAGTATTACTACCTCGGGCCCTGATGACTTCTTGTAGTCGGTTTGGCAATCCATCTACGAGGTCTTGAATATCCGACTGAGGGATATTATGCCACTCCTCTATCGCAGCCGTCTTGAGCTCTTGTAAGGTCGCAGGGGCTGATATTCTTGCTCGAATACGTCTTTTTAGGTTGTCCCAAATGTGCTCAATTGGGTTAAGATCGGGACTGCGTGACGGCCATGGCAAAATTTGAATCCCGACCTCATCGAGGTATTGAGTGACGGATCTTGCGGTATGGCATCGAGCATTGTCGTGCAGTAATTTAAAGTTTTCACCAATAAATGATGCGAAAGGTATGACGTGGTCTTGTAAGACTTCCTCCACGTATCTTTGAGTAGTCACACTGCCTCTATCAAACACCACTAGATCGGTACGAGCCTCGTAAGAGATACCTCCCCAAACCATTATGGATCCTCCCTGATAACCCACGGTTTCGATTATTGCACATGGAGCAAACCGTTCATTTTGGCGCCTATAAACACGCTGACGTCCATCTGGACCCCTTAAGGCTATTCTACTCTCATCTGAGAACAGTACGTTCTTCCATTGTTCCGTAGTCCAGTCAGCATATTCTCGTGCAAAGGCAAGTCTTGCTCTACGATGTTGTGCAAGCAGCTGTGGACCGCGAGCTGGACGAAAAGCTCTCAGATTCCTTTCAGCCAGTCTTCTTCTTATCGTACGTTCACTTACAGTGACATTTCTCACCTCAAACAGACGTGTGCGCGCTTCAGTAGCGGTGCAAAAGCGATTTCTTAGCACGTTACTGACAACAAAGCGGTCATCCAGAGCCGAGGTGCACCGATGTCGGCCTTGACCTGGCCTTCTCGTGTATGAACCAGTCTCCCGAAAGCGTCTGATGGCATCCCGCACTGTAGTTCGAGATACACCAAGCGTACGAGCGATGCGACGTTGGTTATACCCAGCGTCAGCTATAGTCACTGCCCTAGCAGCACCAGTTGCATCCAGTGGCATTTTTTTCAGTCAAAAACAATAATCGTACACTAAAAACTCAAATTAAACAATGTTCGTACACGATAGCAGACAAGAACAAGAAATGTAATCAATGTAACGTTACTGCAACAATGTCAAACAGAGACTAAATTCTAAAAACGCTTCGGCGATACAAGTTTAAGGGTCGAAATAAGGGTTTTTAAGTGTTTAGTTTATTGCTAAAGTACACACTTAACTAAAAACAAAACAGTAGATAAGCAACAGTTAACATAAACAAACAGGGTGACGAAAAATATAGGTGGGCGGTTAATTGTGCCTGTGAGTGTATATATATATATTTTGTCAGTTTATGCTAGATGAAGCCGGTGTTTCCTAGCTGACTACCCTGAGAAGAAACACCGAAACAAACTCAGAGGTCAAAGTCTGTTTTAAAGTCCAGTAACTTTTGTAGGTAGACGAAAGATACAATTATTATAACATTTAAAATTGATTTGTTTGTGTAATGCTTTTCTCATATTTTAAAGCAAGTCATTGAATTAAGCCATGTTTTTGTAATTGAAATTTTGCAAGAAATAAAAAAACATTTGTTTTATTTTTACTTTATTTTATTACGGTTTTATTCTTGTATGTAGTATTGATTACGAATCTTAGAACAAATAAATTTCATGTTTCGACATAGAAGGGAGAAAAATTTTAGACGGGTACATAAATATATTACGCGGTATCCTGGCTTTTTCTGAATCTAGCTTCGGAACTGTCTCATAAAATTGCTAACAGTATTCTGTCTCATAATATCTAAAATATATCTAGTGAAAGTTTATAGTTACATCATTGAAACGCATTAAGTTTTTATTTATATATTTCATTCAATTCGAAAGTAAGTCGAAGTTTGTGTTTTGTGCCTGTATTGGAGTTGTTTTTGTTAATTTATCTTTGAATCTACAAGTAAATTACCTGATCAATTGTCATACAATTGGCTGACCTCTAGATCCAGTGGTAGTGACCCTGACTGCTTAGCCGGAGGTCGTGGGTTCGATTCCACAGTTTCAGTTCGATAATCAGTTTTTGTAAAGTCTCCCACGACACAAGAATTATTCCTATTGCAGGAGATGACTTTTCAATAAAAAAAATATTCACAAAAATTATTTTATGAACTTATGAAGCAAACGAAATTACGGTATTTAATTATTGTTGTGCATTAAATCCAAAGAATGCCTGGATGAATAAATTTATTGCAGAAAGATAAGTATTATTTAAACATATATGTTAAACAGAACAAACACAGTTGGTATTATATGTGGATACCTTAAGAAGAAACAACAGGATGCAGGGTGACGGATATAGGAATATGTTAACGCCTTCATGTACAAACGATGTATAAGTAAATGACCTTGAAATTCTTTTGCGGCTTTTGTCTTATAAAAGCAATATATTCTACCTTTTAGCTTTTAATAAAAATACCCATTCTTGATTAATAAAATCATTATATATGATGGTCAAAAAGTTACGATACTCGAAGAATATACTTTAAAAATGTAGATATAAACCACATATATATTTTCAACACATCTTCCAATTCCTTTAAATCGTAAAAACGTACAATTAAAGAATAGTTCATAACATAACGTAATTTAAAGATTATCGTCTTACTTCTAACCATTAAGGAGTTGTACCTTTCAACATTAGCTCAGCAAAATATGACGCAAACATCTTAATAGCTTTAAAAAGTATAGAAAAAAAACTTGTTTTTGTCTATAAAATTTGAGGGTATCCCTGGATTTCTCTTGGTTCCCAGTATCAAATTTTGATTTAGTTACAATGGGACTACCATAGAAGTATAATAATATCTCTTTCGAATAAAAAAAAAATATCAAAATCGATAGATATAATAACAACGAAGGTACTACTTCTATTTACTAAAAGGTCCTACTTTTATTATAAAAAAAAATAGTCGCCTGCGTGTTTTTGTAAAGTTTTTTTTGTACCATCTGAATAAACTTTTTAAGGACTACAAAATAATTAAAATCAAAAGTTCCTCCTAACGTAGTAGATTTTATTAATAATCCATTTGAAGGGAAAGGCATAGGGAAAGCTTAGTTTTGAAAGTAGGTTTATATTTTGTTATTGTAATTTAAGAAGAAAAGGTTGTTTTGTAGTTATAAAGTTGTTTCATAGTTACCTTTAACCAAAAAAAGACGAATAAAATATAAACTTTTATATTGCAATAACTCAAACTCAAACTGCAATTAGCTGGTTTTCACTGTAAGCCCTCGATACTTAGGTGTGCAACAAAAACAATTACAAAATATAAATACAGATAAAATAAAAATTATAAAACGACTTATTTTGAAACAGCTGTACATACAGAATGGCCAACGTACAAAAAAAAAACGAATTTACATTAAATTTGTAGTAAAGACTTCAAAAGAAGTTACTAATTTAAATATAATAAAAACTTAACCCTGCCAAAATAAAAATGACACATTACCAAAGAGTTTCTTTTTTAAATTATTGCCAGTGTCACTGGGTACGATATAAAGATTGTAGAAGATTGTGCCACAAAATGTCACATACATGAACACATGTCATTTATGAACCCTAAAATCGTATTATTCGCGTAAACAGTGTATAATGTAAAAAATGTTTGGTGACTGGACTTCATAACCTTGTTTGAATAACAGGCAATTTTTAAAAAAAAAATATGAATTGTATTCATTGCAATTACCAAAAAACTTAATACCGTTAGGTACTTATGAATTCATCAATAAAGGAAGTACTTTAAATAGAAGTAATTGCAAAGAAAACCAGTTAGGACAGTTGTTTTTTTTTTTGTAATGATGGCTTAAGTGGAATATACCTACTCTCTGAACATTATAATTCATACGGGCATGATACTCATTCTTCGCGATAACGTACATATCTATAAATTTTTCTTCTTAATTTATGTGGGTTATAAATTAATATATGTGTTATTATCATTATCTCGTTTGTTTAGGACACACAAAAAGAAGGATTTTAGAATTACCAATGCCAAATGTGTCACATTCTTTTAACAAGCGACAACGAAAATAACTTCGATTCTTGATAAGAAAACAAAAATGTGGTTGGAAACGTATAAAACCCCTTTTATAAATAACAAAAATATAGTTTCAATTTTGGGATTAAAAATTGTCAAGGATAAGCTGCAATAGTTTATTATTTTTAAAATATTGTCGATATTAAAACGTAACTGAAATTAGTTTCTACGAGTATTTTAAAACTTTTCATATTTTTTAACACTAGAGTTGAATGCATGTCTCGTAGTATACAGAATAAATGAGGCAAACGTTTTCTGATACTATATTACACGTATAAGCCTTTTAATACCCACTTAGACAAATTAGATCATAAAATGAAAAAAATGTATATGTATATATATATACTCTCTGAAAATACAGAGAATTTATCAGAACTAAAAGTAACATACGGACATTGAGAATCTATTTTTACATGCACTATCAGTTTTTGTTAACATCTAATTACTTAATAATTAAATTAATTTGAAAGTAATTCGATAATATTCAATAAGCGATATAGGAGATAATAGGTTATTTTTGTAATTACTCAATCATGATCAATGTATTACGTAGCATGCGTACTCCCATCCCTACAATAAAGTTCCGATATTAACGGTGCAGATTACAATAAAATATATTCCGATACGCGATAGTATAAAATACAACTTACTTTTCTGCATCTCATCCATCGCGTAATCCGTTTTCATAATGTCGGCTAAAATAACTTTTCAAGCACTATCGAGTTCTGTTCCCTTATAACTTCACCCAGACCGCACAATTTCGAAATTGGAATAAAACACCGTGAAAGTGTAATTTGATTTCTAATTGAAAAATTCCAAAGACGAACCGCCGAGCGACTCCTGAGTGAACTGTCAAAGGCCTTTGGTAAGTCAAGCGAGCGTGTGAGACTACCTTTCGTGGTCGCTACATACACGAGTGTGGCACGATCTCGCTCAGGATGACAGGTACAGACACCGGCGGCCGCTGCACCTCACTTTTTATTCCATCGTGTATCGCTGAGATGTTTTCAAATTAACTGCAGAATTGGTTGGTTGCGTTTGACGTCATATGCGCGTTGACAGAGACCGGTTAAATCATATCTTGTATCTTATAATTAGTTTGAATGAATAAGCTGAATAACTTAATTGTGTTAAAGTCTACAGAAATTACCTTTGTGCGATGTTTCATTAATATAATGAGATGTGATAATTTCTTAGTCATTATTAAGTCCCCAAACTGTTGAAGAAACACTAAAACACGTATAAACTTTTGAGCGATCGAAGAGCAAACTTGAAAGAAAATATGTGATATAATATGACTAATTGGGAATATTCAAATTCTTTGTTTTATTAACTTGTAAGTATAATTTATAAATAAGCTACAATAGCTTTAAGAATGTCATTACTACATCAAAACAGAGAATTGGTGGTTAACCAAACAATTTTGTCATTACTTCAACACGGTTAATCAAACTAAAATAATTTGTAATGTTCAGTTAAGACAGTCATAAAATAAACAATGTTTTACGTATGACAGGTGTTTTACTGCAAAACATAGGCATCTGAAAAACATATGTTGTTTTTCGGTGGCCCCAATAAGGCCGAATTACATATAACGACGAAAAGTGCCTATAAGTGTTTATAGAGTTCAATGTTTGTAAAAAAATTTGAATGTTTATTATAAAAAATAATTACAGTATGTATTGCAGGGTTAAAAACAGAAGAAGGTTTTTCTTTGAGCTAACGGAAATGATAATGAGAAATTTATTTATTATTTTAAAAGTCGTGAGTACGAAATAATGAATTCAGCAAAATTAAAGTAAATTATATTTTATTGAGGTTTTTTGGTAATAGGAGAATCGAAGCTGAAGTACCTGAAGATGATCTTAATTAGCTTAATTCGTTGTTGTTAGTCTTAATACCGATCGAGAGCCCAATTAGAGTTACGTGTCTACATCGGGTAACATAGAGTGTTTTCCATATTCACTATTATATAATAATACTATATAAATATGCACATACTAGGTATACCATTTTTTTTATAGGATATTCAATCCGTATTTGAGATACTTTAAACCTTGTGAAAGCCAAAGAGTAGGCGCAGATGCTAAAGGTAAAAAGATCTATTTGCTGGAGTTAAAAGCATAAACATAGAAAATTCTTGATATATTAGACGAAACGTGTGGAACGGGGGGGTCGGGGTACAATACCAATCCATATCTTCCCGGTGGTGTCGTTAAATTGACTGAGGGATTGGACTGTTATCTATCAGACACTGTGTGTACAGTCATACAGTGCCCGGTTGACGGCAATAGGGTTGCCCTCTATAACGTAAGTGGGACCAAATTGTAATGTGCAAAATGTGGATGTTTAATACACCTCTGCTTAGACCTTACGGGATACAGGCAAAGACTTCCTTAGGGATGCAAGCATTTCCTCCTCATTTGTCTCTGTTCGGTGTTTACATATGATCGCTCTTTAAAATCGAATGTACATACATATGTGTGCTAGAGTGAAATCGTGTTTTAGGCCTTTAATTAAATTATATAGTGTACGTTTTATAGGCTAAATCATATTAAGTTTTGCTTCTTATCGCGCATTAGACATACACTGTTATCATATTCGTGTCATATAAATTAAATTGTTGTACAACAAAATTTATTTGGATTCTATTCTATAAAGTAATGGTAAATCTACAAAACAAAAATATATTTATAATATAGAGGGACAGCCGAACAGATGGATCTACTTATGGTAAGTGACAACCGCCGTCCATGGACACCTGCAACTCAAGAGGCGTAAGTGCACATCATTTTTTTTTTATAACTCTTATATAAATCTTCGTTTATGGTAACGTTATCAGGGTAATAAAATTTCAGTAGTCACAGTGTGTGTAAAAGATAAGTACGCAGGCAATGCCACCTTGTGAAAACATTCATTGTTTGCATACCACAGTTTTTCGAGATTAAATACATAAACGCTACCTGTATCTGTATTTCATAGTCGTTGTAATAAACCAACGGGCAAGTCCTTAGTCACAGTTATAATATTTACACGGATAAATTTCTTGGCCGTGTGGTTTTTAGTATCTACCAGATAGTATATATACAGGCTACAGGCTATGCCCAGTTGATGGTAATAAGCTTAAAACCTATTACGTTAGATGTATTAGTAATTCAAGAGACAGTAAACATTCTAAGAATTGTAGACCAGTTTCAGTCCTGCCGGTATTTAACAAGGTCTTCGAAAAAAATATACTCCATCAAATGCTACTAGACTTTAATGCAAATAACGTCTTTCACGATCAACAATACGGCTTCACTAAAAGGCTTTGTACAACTGACGCCAGTATTACTTTGTTTCAGTATATTTTTAGTACCCAAGGCAGCTAAGGATGCACTCAGTATCTTTATTGACTTCTCAAAAGCGTTTGACTGCGTGAAGCGCGTCATGAAGCTCTGCTTTTGAAAGTTGAGCATTGTGAACTTTCTAGACAGGTTCACTGTTTGCTTTAATCTAGCCTGAATGATGGACAGATGACGGACAGAAACAGCAGGTTCAGATAAATGGTCAAAGATAAAAATTTTCTATCCCAAGGAATATATTAATGATTTCCGCCAGTTACTGGATAGCCAAAGCTTTTACATTACAATGATTATAAATTTCTAGTAGATGATGATAAACGGGTATCACCTACCGGTAATATTAATACTTATGTACTTATTAGGTAATAATACTTAAATGAAATTAGCAAATTGCTATGGGCATGTACAGTAAACAGCTTTATGTAACAGGGCAGAACCCCAGTATCTACTAGCGTTTATATTAAAATTAAAAACGACTTCTACCTAATAAAGGAATAATGGTAAATTGACACCACACAAAATTATGTCATTTCTAGGCTCTGAAAGCATCAAGCTACAGCGCTGAACTATATCATTTCTCTGTTTATCTTCATAAATCTGTACCTCTGTGACATGGAGTTCTGCTTAATTGCCTTACATCAGAAATACTGGGTCAACAACAGTGGATTTCTGTAGTACTTCCTCATAAAGAGAAGCGATTTGTAATGAATAGTGTTGAAGTCGCCTTCATATCGCGACCAGTCGTGTTTTTAATCCTTGGCAAAAGTTTTTGTTCAGCAATGGCTGTCCGGTTGCCGAGACAATGAGAATGTTGTTTTTTTTACTAATATTTATTGTTTATCATTTTTGTTACGCACTGACTGTATAATATTGACATACTTAAAATAAATAAAAATAATACGTAATTCAAACCACCTTTGATCATAGCTTCACTCGCTTTACAAATTATGATTATGATCGTGAACAATATATTTTACTGAGTGAACAGCCCATGTCTATTTTTTTTGTTATACGATGTTACGTTTACAAAAATTAGTTAACGACGGAAAGCGTCAAAATCCAACAAACGACGTCGAGTCGAATGAATCTGTATGTCGAAAACAACGACATTTTCAGTCTCCTTTCACATCTAAACGGCTGAACCGATTTCGACTTCGGACCCTGATCAAGGACATGGGCTTATATACTTTTTAACAACACATGCGTTATACTATAGCTTGTATATAAGCAAAGTCGCTTTTTTTTATTAAAGG
This sequence comes from Tyria jacobaeae, assembly GCA_947561695.1. Classification (NCBI taxonomy): domain Eukaryota; kingdom Metazoa; phylum Arthropoda; class Insecta; order Lepidoptera; family Erebidae; genus Tyria; species Tyria jacobaeae. The sequence continues at coordinate 5,864,185 of OX387208.1, read as the reverse complement.
CATTAACACATTACACATTAACATACATACAGTTAATCTAATTGATTAAGCTACCTAAACAAGCATTAGCATATTTTATGCTACTAAAAATGCGTCTTTATTGATTTTATGGTAATTAAATCTGTAAAAAATTATACTGATACCACTTATAGCTGTTTCAATTTGGAAATAAATGTATCAAAATTCAAAACTTTATAAACGACTACAACACAATACATACTCACGCCTATACCCCCGAAGGGATAAGCAGGGGCCTCTTAATCGTTTTTGCCTATCATAATTTAGTCCTCTCACGTAGTTACGGCCCAGGCGTATTCCATTATCCGCGCACTATATAACTATATATATGTACTGTCTGCTAGATAGTCCGATCCCGCAGTACATGAGGCAAAATATGGGTGTTAAATACGTCTCTGTCTAGCCCTTAGGGATTATAGGCACATGCATGTATCTATGAACATAAAACTTGAGAGGATCTACACTGGAAAATTTTATAAAGAGAAGAAATTAATTTGTAATTTAAATAGTTTCAATGGAAATCTCTGACTGGTCATAAAGTGCAATCGATTACTCATGTTTATTCAATTACTGCATATATTATATGAACATATTAGGTACCAGATATTCATATTTAATTTGAAATAGTATTTCTTATTTTTATTAGGATTCTTGGCGAACCATTTTATTAATACGAGTATAAGAAAAAAATGCTGGCCTTCAAATTGTGTTATTGATAAAAATTTAGACAAAAAACACCTACAGCTGTAGCACAAAGAATAAAAATTCCGTCGCACAATAAATTGATTGTAAATATACTTAGTTACTTTGCTCTGCCATAGAGTAGTGCCATAGAGTAACTAAAGTGAGAAATATTATATAAAATAAAAAAGAATGAGACAAAACAAAGGTTTTTTGTCGCAGTTAGGCTATTAGTTTTTATATGGCTACTGACTTTAGATTAAGTATAATGGTTAAATGGTTGGTTGGAGTAAGTATAATGGTTAATACATTTCCTATTATTTATGTAATATACTAATACATTATGATTTACATATGTTAGATTAGAAACTAATAATCTATATTGGATAGGATTTATCTACCTCTATACTTACTAGACAACAATATAAGAAAGAAAAAAAATGTTTTCTATATAGAATAGTAGTCGATCGAATTCGCAGAAACGGAATTCTTAAGATTTGATTTTTTCTCGCTCAAAAGTTTATATCAAATATTTGAATCGAGCCCCAATATGAAAATACAAACTATTGTTACAGAAATTGCATTTTTCGTACATACTGCTGCATTCTCACCGTATCCATAATATATATTATTTATATATTCATATTGAACACAAAAATAAGATAGGTCAATACCGATCTTATTTTTTTTTATATATTGTTGATATACTAAGTAAAGGTCTAGGTACATACATACGCTCACGCCTATCTTTTTTATGACATATATCATACAAGAAACGAGCAAACAGGTCATCTGATGGTAAGTGACGTCCACCGCCCATGAACACTTGCAACTCATGAGTCACAAGAGTACTGGAAGGGAAGGAAAGGAATGAGGGGAAGGGAAAGGGGGTAGGGCCTCCGGTAACCTCACTCACTCGGTCACACAATGCAAGCATTGTTTAACAGCCGGTTTTCTGTAAGGCCGTGGTAATACTCCGGTCCAGCCGGGCCCATACGTGCCGAATCATGACACCACGCCCCCATCTTGTCTACTATAATTTAGTCCAACTTACTTAATAGGAAGCAAGCCTATTGCCGTCAATCGGGCACTGAAATGGTTGGCCAAACCGTTAATTTAAAAAAATCTATGATCTGGCTACGACATATACATATGTATGCCTACTGTAAATTTACTGTAAAATATTTTCTACTTAATTAAAAATGTTTGCCGATTTTTTATTTGAATATAATTTATTGTGATTTGTAAGCCTAAATTATAGTTCTGTGCGTGATTGAGTATGATCAAAATAACATAATTGCAACAAAAAATTTAAACACTGACGCTTCTACTTTGAATATTCGTGTCAAATTATAGCAAGCGTAAAATCAAATTAATTTACTTTTTGTTAAAAAGCTATTAATTTACTGTTTATGTAAAGAAGATCTAAACATAGAATATTATAATAAACATTTGAGTCACAGTTTCACATATAAATAAATATAATTGTGCTGCAATGTTGTACTGATACGGTGGGATTTAAAAATAATATCTTTATATCTACAATTATGTTATTAATATGCTAACTCCTTCTGGTTTTGATTTTTATTATTAACAATATGATTTGATTAAATTTCTGGTAAATAGTGAGTCAAGACCACATTGACTGCACATATTTTCCGGTGTGGTTTCTCCGTAAGGCATTACTTGATAAACTAGATACACCTGGAATATTTTGCGGTTAATATATTGAACTGCTTATCTCTATAGTTTAAACATTATCTAGTATTATCTCTCACGTAGCTAGTTAATCGTGCATAACTTGGCAGATCAACCCCTAATACAGCCAAAAATACTAATAATATTTTTTAAATCTTGGTACAGAAAAAGTAATAAGTAACTGCCTCGTTGGTCTAGCGGTTAGCTCACGCGACTGCCGATCAAAAGGCCTAGGGTTCGATTCCCGGGTTGGGCCAAACAGTGCTATTAGGTTTTCCTAATAGGAAATTCTCAGTAACAGGCTGGAGTTTGGAAGTTACACCCCCGTGCCTCGGAGAGCAAGTTAAGCCGTCGGTCCCGGTTGTCATGAGCACCTATGAGAGTTGATATTTGAAAGTCAGTGCCCTCAAATATACTGACAACTACTCCAACTATCGAATTCAATTAGCCCTCAGGGTTGCGGGAGTCAAATACCATCGCTCGATGATATTCAGGCAATAGTGGCATGCGTGGGTCACACATTACTAGTATTCTGTTGTTAACACCCCAGCTAAGTTAAATGCACTTGATCGCAAGTCCGACGCCTCAGCCACCTTGTTCGTAAGAATTGTAAAAGGAACTCTCTTAATTTATACAATTTGATTATAATTATCAAAAAGCAAAATTGTTACTAAAACTATGAAACCAATTATTATAGCTTCCTCTATTTTTTTTTTATGTTAATTCGAAATAATGTCACTCCCACTGTTTTGACGATGCAATAGAGTCCTTATATGACAAAATCCTTTAAGTAATCTATGACTATAGGCCGTGACAAAATACTACATACATACACTCGACAAACATAACCCTCCCTATTGCGCATTCGGTAAAATAGAGTCTAGTAAGCTAAAGGACTCTCAAGACTCAATATTCCGTGCTCTGTTGCAGTCGAATACAAGCGTGACAGAAGTGTTTACTTACACAAATGCAATCTTTGTATAGACAATTACTACGTGACCTACATTACCCACTGATATCAGAATTGAATTATTTAAATATTTTTTTTGGAACACAATCTTGACACGGTTGCCGAATATTTGGCCAATCCTTGATTATCTGTGATACTAATGATTATGGTAGCAAATTAAGGTGAACGTTATCATTCGCTTTATGGAGTTTTTGATAAGTTAAGCCCACTTTTACCGAGGTATATGAACCGATATTATTGTGTGAGAGAAAAACACAATACAACAAACTTCCTGCTAGTAAATTTATATATTTAAAGGCAAAACGAGTTTGTTCCTTGTTCCCTGAGAAATAAAAATAATGTAGTTTGCAGCTGTTTTTATCTAGCGCGACGTAGATTGTTTCCACGGCTATCTTAAAGTTGTATCTTACTTCGTTTTTTATACAGAAACCAGTTTGTTTTTGAGTATTAAAGCCGAGTGTACCAGTTTGATTACATAGTTAACATAACATTTGAAGTTTTATATACATATGGTGATGGTGACAGACCTGTTGGTCTAGTGGTTAGTAACCCTGACTGCTGAGCCGGAGATCGTGGGTTCGATTCCCATGCGGGAGAAAAAATTATTTGATCCACAATGTGCTGTCCCGAGTCGGGGTGTTATTTGTGTCCGTTGAATGTATGTCTGTAAAGTCCTCCGCGACACAGGAATTATTCCTAATGCGGGAGATATCCGAGATAAGACGCAAAAAAATGTTAGGTGTCTAATTGTTACTTAATAGTGAGAAGGGTTTATGCATAGGACAATTTATATTATTTTGGTGGTGAGGTTTTTTTTTTTTATATTTCATTTTGTACCGATCGAGAATCGATGAAACATGACGAAAATGAAATATCTCTCGATTCTTTTTTAAAATAGACGTATAATTTGTAAAACATAGCGAATGTTGTGCGATATTAAACAAAAAGTTTCCTCAGAAAATTATACTCTATAATTTCCTGTACAAATAATGTTTTAAATTAAGTTACCTCATTCTATTAGCACAGTCTGAAATTGAATAAAATGTTGCAAATGATTTCGTCACACTGCTGAAATAGACTGTATAAATGATTGCGTAAACGTAAAAAAAATTTGGCTGGCCCTGACAATGACAGTGGCGGGAACATGCTAACTTGTCAAATTACAAGTCAGGCGAGGGTCAATTGAATGAAACTAACCGCATGTTATTAATGGCATCTTGAGTTTAAATTGGTGGAAAATAGATTGGCATTGTTAGTTATCAATAAATCAATTCAGTTTCCATAGCATAGTATACCTATAACTCTTTTAAGATCTTGCCGTAAAATCGTTTAAGCTTTAATTTTTTATAGATTAAAAGTAGGCCCTCAATGAACAGATAAATGACTAGCTTGCTATTTAAAAAAAATATCATAATTTGAATTGTTTGAATGTTACCCAGAAGAGAGGCTTTAACTTTATTATTTTTATTTTTTTTATTTATTTATAAACTTCATGCATACGTGTACATAGGCGGACTTAATGCCTAGGGCATTCTCTACCAGTCAACCTTGGGGTGGTGAAGAAAAGCGATAAGGTAGGTGCAGACATCTGGAATTTACTTGTTTTTGAAAACAACTGTAGTTACATACATTTACTATAGTTACAAATACATAACAAATATACACATACATAAAAAAATATATATATGGAAGAAGATATATACATATATATATACTAACATACACATATAAATAGGTATACAGTCAAGTGCATTGTGGTTATTCTGCTAATTCGGCGAGGAGAAGTTCACGTACTTTGTTCTTAAACGTTAAACGGCTTTCAGACATTCTAAGCTCGAGAGGAAGCGCAATCCATAGAAGAACTGCTTGCACGAAGAAACATGAGTTGACAAAGTTAGAGCTGTGAGGAGGACATAAGAGGAGCAAATTGTTTGAAGAACGAAGGTCCCTGTCATGAGTGGAGCACAAAAATTGTAAGTAGGGACTTAAGTAAGAAGGGGGGGACGGGGAGTTCAAGAAGGTGTATAGAAAATTTAGTGCCGAATAGGGAGCCACTTCAATTGAGAACGTAAAGCAGAGACATGGTCATACTTGCGAAGATTGAAAATGAATCGAATGCAGTTATTCAGAAGACGGTCTAGTTTGTTGAGAAGGTCTGCATTCAGGTTAAAATAACACACATCGCCATAATCAATCATGGGAATAATTAGGGAATGCATTAAGGAAGTTTTGGTTTTAATAGGGAGGAAGTTTTTCAGACGGTATATCGTTCGGAGAGCACCAGTGACTCTCTGACTCACATGTGTAACCTGGGCCCGCCAATCCAGGGTCGAGTCAATAAACAAACCTAGGTCTTTAACTGCTGAACTCACAGATATAGGTGAGCAATTAAAGACTATTGGTATGATCGACCCAGTGTCGAGCCTGCTCATCATTGGTTTGCTCCCTACGACGATCGCCTGACATTTGGTTGGATTTACTGATAATCCAAATCTCGACGACCAGGATCTTATAGTTTCCAAATCCTTGTTTACCCTATCAATGGCCCATTTTTCCTTAAGATAAACATAAACAACATACCAACATGCAACTACTAGCTTGGGGATAAGATGTTATCTCAACATACGGAAGCGCAAAAGAAACAGGAATCCTTATGATATGAATATGAGGAAGGAAATTCATATTTAATAATCGAGAGGTCGTTTGATTAATGAATATCTTCAAGTATACTGGGATGGGCTCCGTGCCAAATTTTGATGATCTACGGTCCTGAGAGGCACTTATTGTTAATACTGTCAATGAGAATGTCAAGAAAATTTGCTTCCTTTGTCTCACTTACTAAGTTTAAGAATATTTATATTATTTATACGTTATCTCGTTGTGTTCTTTTAGTTGCTATTTATCTATTTAGCAATGGCGATTATATTTTTATTGACTGATTTTCTCTCTCGATATACTTGACATTGGTGGAATATCTGCATTGAATCTACACGCGATTGGGGAGGGAGGGAGAGACAACTTATATCTATTTATCTATCTGTTCACAAACCACAATTTATACAAACATTATAAATTCGAAAGTTACGCAATCTATCTATCGGTGTGTTACCCTTTAACGGTTAAACGACTGAACGTAGTAGTTAGATTAAATTTGGTATGTAGAGATACTTAAAACTAGGAGAAGAACATAGACTACTATTTATCAACATACTACGCGGGCGAAAGCTAGTCGTGCCATAAATTCTTTACTAATCACGGTAATTGCGGTAAATAAAGTATGTGTTATTTTCTTTTCTAAATTCCTTCTAGTGTAATGGGAAGCATCCAAATTAACTCAATGGTAGAAAAGGCAACATCAAATGATGAGTTAATACAACTTTCTTAACATAAACACGTTTTACCGTAAAATTATTTATAACAACCGTGACATTTGTTACAAAAACACAGTCATCAAGATCAATTTTAGGAAGTTTTTTTTTTTGCATTACTTTTTATACGAATAAAGTTATTTATAACAAATAGACGCGTACTATCTCGACCATGACAATGAACGGTGTTACCAACCTTTGCGACAAGCCGTTTCACTTTGCAGATTAACTATTTATATCTATGCAATAAAGCTAGTTAACATTGTATACTATTTTTCATAGTTTGCGATTTTTTTATTAGAATAATATTATCAATTTAACGTAACCTTATTAGGATAGTTGACAAGGGAATCAAAGTGGGGGGAAAGAAGGAGCTGTTATAGCTGTGATCATACCTGACACACCTCGGGGAAACGATTGATGTTGGGAAGTTGTATAAATACTAATACGCACGACAACATTCATACTGCAATTCTTATAGAATATACATTATTCTTGTAGGATGGAGACCTTCGTCTCGATCTTATTACGCAGTAGTTTAGTTGCAAAATAATTCAGCTTGTCTTCGCTAGGTGATATTGATAAATATTTGTGCTGTATGTGGAAGAAGCCACATAACGTACGTAACTCAAAATTAAGTCTTTCGAGAAGAAGTCGAAACTGGCAGAAGTACGAGACAGTTTCGATGCTATTAAAGATTAAATTATCACTCTAGTTATGATATTTGTTAGAATTTAGATAAATTCTAACAAATATCATAACTAGCCCTAACTATCCTAAATATATCTATTACCATTATTTAATACTAGCCGTTCCCCGCAATTTCGCCTGCGTTTATGCTCACTGCTCCGCTCCTACGAGTCCCAACGTGATTTTTTAACCTATAGCCTTCCTCAATAAACCGTATATCGAAAGCAAAAATAATTTTAAAATTGAATCGTGATTAGAGCGTTCAGAGAAACAAACAAGCTCTTCAGTTTTATTATATTAGTATAGACATGTAAGTTTGTTTCTTTGTTTATTTATAACGTTTTCATGCGTCAGCTACTCGACCAATCATTGTAAAATTTTGAATACCTAACCTACCTACCTAACTTAATAATATAAAAAAGTACTTAATACACCTTTCGTCCCGAAAATAAACATGTTTACTTAGGAATCTACAAAACCATTATACGTGCGTGAAGTCACAGGCAAAAATCAGCAAGAAATATATGGAAAACTTAATTACGTAGTATATAAATCAAGACAGTGACCGAATGAACGTATGAACCTTAAGCTGTTTCATTTATGTAACTCGGATAGAAAAAAAAAACTCAAGTTTAACTGACTTATTTTTTTATCGGTACTGGAAACCCTACACTATCATCGATAGTTATTGGAATTTGAGAACCGAAGTAGGATCACAATAGTGCCACACCATCTCTTCAAGTGGGTGTCGTAAAAGACGACCAAGGGATTGCATTTGTTATCTATCAGACAGTATATAAACAGTCATACAGTAGTTCGACCGGTGCGATACCACGGCCTCATAGGATAAACCGGTTGTGAAGTAACGCTTGCGTTGCATTTCCCCGAAATGAGTGAGTTTTCCGGAGGCAAATATCCTTCTCTCCTTTTCCTCTTCCCTCATCCCCATCTCCTCATTCCACTTCTCTTTTTCCACTCTCCGCGCCTTTGAAGGTGATGAGGGATGCCTCATCACCTTCAAAGGCGAGCAGCGCACTTGCTACTCGGCCTCATAGAAAACTGGTTGTGAAGTAACGCTTGCGTTGCATTTCCCCGAAATGAGTAAGGTTTCCGAAGGCCCAACATGCCCTCTCTCCTAATTTGAAAGCCCAATTTTATTCAAGTCTGATATAATACGCTATTTAACATCTATTATGAAGAAGAGCAATAACCATGAATATACCTACATATATGCACATAACTGCGGGCAACGGTTGATCCTATATTAAGACATAGAGCAGTTCTTATATCGTCTTTAGAGTTACTGTTACTAAACTAAAACTGCTTTAGATTTCAAATGAGATTTTAACAGACTTCCTACAGAAAAGTTTTGTAAGTTAAACTATAAATAACTCAGGAAATGATGCCTTTTTAGTGATGTCGAAGGATTATTGGAATCAGGTTGTATAACCTAAACCTTCACGGTTGGCAGTGGTAGCGAATTGCGCGTGTCAAACGAAGCAGTACGGTGTGTATGCAGCCTTGAGGGTTTCGTGTGGAACAAGTTGCGAGCGAGTTGAGAAACTAATATTATATAATATTTCAGACAGCTTATTGTCTTAGGTCTTGATAAAGGCTTAAGAAGTTGCAAGAAATTACTAATTGGAATTTTTTGGCCCTTAAGGAAGGAACGTCATTCCTGGAACATTTCAGATGATAACGATCTCTCGTTATCGTCTGAAATGGAACTAGAAATAAAAATACCGACACACAAAAGCCTAATATATAAAGATAAGTTCTCTGCAAATGGAGGATCTAACTAAAAAAAACTTACCTATATATTTTTGGCATTGGTACTTATTTGATATTCCAAAATAATCCTAGACAATGGATTTTTTTATTCAGAAAAGAACTACGGTTCTTGAGGAATAGTAAACTAATTGACACAAAATATAAACTTAGAAATAATTTAAAATTTATGGAGTAGATTTTTTTCTTTCCTTAAAAAACGAAAGAAAAATTAAGGAAAAGTTTACAAATTTCATTGCTAGAATATTTAAAAAATCGTTTTATATTAGCTTATGACCCGCTTACGGTTGTAGCACGTACCATACAATTATAATAATCAAACATTCATCGTCAACCGTACATCTCTACAACAGAGACACGACGCGAATAACAACTCTTATTTCCTACTGTTTACTGTATATAGCATGGAAAATTGAGCTATTATCATGTCAATCGCTCATTACGTGTCATAAATTGATTGATACACTTTGTGTACTAGTGGAATGCTTGTATTTATCGCTTTATGATACTGCGTACTGTGATAAGTCGCATGATATCAAATCAAAGGTTATTTTTACACTGTTGCCAATTCGACGTAGTACTACTGTCCTTGATTTTTAACACTATATTTTGAACTTTTTATATAGTAGGTTATAAGCACCTCGAACTAAATTTAATAAAAGTATAACGTTCTAAGATTACAATTACTATAATAATGAAACATTTGAGAAGCAAAAGAACAGCCGTTGACCCCCACATTAACGTTCTATTACGATGCTGAGGTGGATATCGAACGAACAAAGAACGTCTAAAAACTAAAACAATGACAAATTACAGAGGTTCGTACTATCGCTTCCTGTACACTACATCTATGCATATGACGCGGATTGTTTTTGTTGACTTATGATATACATTTTTTTGTCGTGTGGAAACTCCCTTGGACCGTCATTCCACCGGGATTTTCGGTGGAACGGTGTGTCGGGATCGAAACTACACGGTGTGCCATGCTGCGCTTAAAATAGGAGGAATGTGGGAAAAGCTTTATTAAGACATCTGGACTTTTGTTTAATATACATCGGTTGAAATTGATAATTTATGCATTTTTTACAACAACTTTTTTTTTGATAATTAAAAAGACAATATTTACGATTTTGAAATCCTGCCTAAAGGTATTGTTTCTATTTGATTGTTTGTTACTATTAATTTGTTTTGTGCTTAAGCAGACGAATATATTAGTTACTCAAGGACTGCTCCTTTTTAAGGTAAACTTAAGCCTCATATCGACTTCACATTCTGTCACGTCTAACGTTACCGTTTTACATGTTTCGACTGACTGTTGGTCTAGTGGTTAGTGACCCTAACTGAGGAGGTCGTGGGTTCGATTCCTACACGGAACGAAAATTTGTGTGATCCACAATTAGTTGTTCCGAGTCTAGGTGCACAGGTATTATTAATAAGCGGCAGTTGTATTTTTTTTTAAACATGAAAACATTTTACCCGTATGGACCGTTATGAATTTTAGCAAAGAAATTGTATTTATTCTTTGCAAAAAAATACTACATATTTTCTAAGTCAAAAACTTTGAAAGAATCGACCACTATTTATTTATTTATATTTTCCTCAAAAAACAGCGCACGCTTCTCGTCTAGTCTTACAAATTCATTCTTAGAATATAAAAAGAAGCGAAGCGAAATATTACTTCCAACGATTTTTTAAAACTTACAAGCATAAGTATTCTGTCAAAAAGATCATTTATAGACCTAATCCATATAGTTATAAAGTACAATCTTGTATATCGCTCTATTTTGGCATCTGTAGAACTATGTTTGTTTCGTGTCGAGCTCGCTGCTCGATACGACTTGGCACATGGTAGTGGACTTTCCAGTGCAATAGCATTATTTGACTCACAAGGTCAAGCGATGGCACACATGGAATTCTAGTTAGTGGCCAACTCTCTAATGTTTTCCTTTATATCTACATTTCTATGATATTTTTCGGATGGGCTATGAATATGTTGATTAAAAAGTGGAAAAAGCAACATGGGTTTGTAGATTTGTTCGTCGTAGGGTTATATGGGTACCTAATAATTAACGATGCTTAGCCAGAAAATCCTAGTCCAGGCAAAGTTAATTTTACCTTAAAATAAGAAGAAGTTAGTCTTTCTTTTACTAGTAAGGTATCTCTACGAACCCATAGACACTAACGGCAGCACCAACAATCAGCATACATGAAGTTGCAGAAATTACTCTTTGGGTGGCAGTTTGTTCATGATAAAAACATTCAAATTTAAACTCAGTTAAGAAGAAATTAATAATTTCATATAAACTTGATTCGCTTGAAATATGAATAAAAAAATAGAATTATGTAAAAATATTTTTATTATGCGTTATGGAGTCTTCATAAATTTATTGACGCCTCTATAAATCTTATAGAATGTAATAAAAATATATAATATTGTCAACGCTCACTAAGAACGCCACGAGTATCATGTAGCACTAGTTTTTATTTTTAATAATCTGTTACAACTTTCTCTTTCCTGTTCATATTGACGTCTAATATTAGAAATTATATTAATAACTGTATACCTTTGGATCACAAAGAATTGTTTATTTTTTAAAACAAAAAACGAACAAAACGAGGTTCTTAGTAAAAAACGTGCATTTTTTTAAATGATCATGAATATTTTTTCTAATATCTAGTCCGTTGTCCAAAGTATAAAATACCTAAGCTGTTGCTTTAGAGTCGACTCAATTTTATTAGAGTTGCGTTTGAGGATTCGACTATCAGTCATACTGATATAGCATCAGTATGACTACCAGACTGATGAAAGCCATTCTGACTGCAATATGTCACAATCACAATGAGAATTAAACTACTTTCAGCTATGTAAACATACCGCTGTCTATTCAAAGCAGGTTTGTTGTTTTTTTTTATTATTGAAATAAATAATTTACATTTTTATTTTTGTATTAATAGCGGTCTAAGAAAAGATAAAGCAGTTCATTGTTTCCAGCTGTGCGAAAATAAACAACGAGTCTCACTCTCAGTCTCAGTACGATAATTGCCGTTCATATCGAATGCTGTAAATGTTATTTTATTAAATAATTATTTTTAAAAATATTGAGAAGAAAAATCACCGTGTGTACCAATTTCTTTTCGAAGTCGGTGCAGTCTACTAGTCTTTCATTTACTCTAAATTGTAAACAGATGCCGATATAAAATGCCTCTCAAACACACTTCAGGTAGCTACGAGATCTGAACGTAATGTTGTGTTTGAAAATAACCGAGCAATCAAAGTACTCCTACGCATTTCCTGAGGTAGTCGGGGCATTGACCTACTTTTTATAGTCTGTTGTATATCAAATCAAGTAGACCTACTAAGCCATAATAACAAATTGACGTATGTATCAGGACTTTTGTTTATGGAAATACAAATGGTGTGTAATTTAAAAATAACAGTCATTCTGTTAAAAAAAGTTGATTTGTTGTCTATGATTGAAATGTAATACAAACTATAAGTCAATCAAATGTAGTGAAGTTAAATAGAAGTGAATTTGTGAAGGGCGAAGGTGAGTTAGCAGTAGAAAGAAGAAATTATTTACAGAAAAATACCAGAAAATGAATGTGCAAAATATTAATGGCGAATTAAAACTCTTTTCAGTTGCAACATTTTACAACACCTATTGCAGTCGGTAAGAACGCCTGCTTAAAAGCTATGCATTTAAGTATGTCTTCAACAGTGATGGTTTCATAAGATTATGAATAAGACCGAAGACTAATTCTCAGTCGAGGTCTGCAATCGAGATTTGAAAAAGAGTCAAAGGAACGAAGGTCCGATAATTACAATAATTTCCTTAACACTTAATAATAGCAACCCTATCGCTCAAAGACATAATTAGAACATAATTTATTTCTCTGCACAAACTTTACCAATTTTATACCAATTTATAACAATTTACAATTCACCTACAAAGATTTCTCACGCTTCTAAATGTAGGAGAAATAACTCTTTGTAAAAATTCGATAAACATTATAGTTTCTAAACGAATGGACTGATTTTGATTTAGTTTTTATTCTGTTTATTGTTTGGGAAGGTGACTTGATCGAGATTGTTCTTAGCTATAATTCTAATTGTTGGTTTTTGGAATAATGAAAGACCTTTCTAAAGAAGCTCCTTTCGAGACAGTTCCCTAAAACGTGTAAGCAGTTTAATATGTTTACGAAACAAAGTATCGGAAACAATCTAAATATAGATAATGAACCAACATCAATAATTGCTAGGTGATCGTATTAAACTAAATATATCCGATCTAAAACAGTGGTCTTAAAGATATACCGACTGCAATCAGTAACCTTTAGAAATGGTTGTCACATTGACTTGCGCCAAATACTGTGACGAAACGATAATCCGCGCATCGCCACAGTGACTTGTTTTTACTCAATTGCTTTTTTGTTTTTAGAGCGCGCAAACGTTCGGTTTTCAAATTGTATTTTTTTTTTAAGAAAAATCATTTGGGTCTCTTTAAAAAATCATGTAATCGAAGTTTGTTTTTTTATGATGTCGACAAAAAATAAAAAAATTGCTGGTTCTTGAAACTTAAACTGTATGTTTCTTGTTCACGTCACGAGCCACAATACTATATCGATATAGAGAGATCACATATATCACATTGATAACAAGCTATTTAGTATTTAGTATTTTAATAATAAGTTCATACACCTCGACTTTTTTTACATGAAATTTAATGCTATATTTTATACAAACATTGCTGAACCAGATAATAAAGTTTTAAATTTCTAGGTAACATTTTAAATCAGAAACCAAATGTTATCATTACACTATAACATACAATTAATCCAAATCACGGCCATCTTTGGCCTACCAAACTCTTTAGGTTTCAGGCAATAGCCATTACCGCGAATATGAATTTTGGTAAAACTATCTAGCTAACCGGAAAATTGTCTTAATAACTACATTATTCAATAACAGTTTTAATGATAACTCACCAGGCGTAGTCGCATAGCCAAAGTCAACCCATAGTGATATGGACCTTCAAATGTAATTTCTAATATTTAGAATATTAATATAACTTTACCATATAATTATTCAGTGCTGAAATATATATAAGGACTGAAAAGCCAGGCGACGGCAGACCTTGCACTGAATGGATCCACAAACTGACAAAAATTTATCATCGGTAAACTCTTTATGACAGGTCAAAAAGTATTCGTCAAAAATAATAATTATATATATAATGAAGTACAATTGTTACTATAAGTGTTTTAATGGTTTTTAATCAATAAGAATTTTGTGAAGGGCAATAATTAGTTTGTCCCGTAAGGAGATTAACCGAAGTTAATATGACTATAAATGCTGAGAACCACTGTAATATTAAAAACTGTCTTTAAAAATCCGTCTCTGATATCTAATCTCCTAAACCGCTTCTCTACAGTCCAGTAGTCTTATCCATTCTTGGACAACTACGTACAGAATAATAAAATGGTAGTAACCCTTAGTATTCCTGACCAAGGAAGCTAGCACAAGCCCTTACGTGGGTGGTATATAGTCCTAACAGGATGTGCCGAACTAAATTTAATTAACTAACACGAGCCAGCGTAACTAAATTGAGTAGATTATCGCGTGGGACAGATGCGATCCCACAATTTGTTGGTCTATTTAAAAACATTCCACATCCACATCCTTGGCTGTCTATTAAAGTATCAAGATCGTTATATAAAAATAGAGCTGTCGTGTGTTGAGACAAACTTAACTTAACTAATTTTTTGGTCACATATTTTTATATTATTTTTAGTAATAGGTACATAATATGGCTAAGAAGTACACGTTGAGCTCATATTGGGGTGGCCCCCACCAATATTCAGAAGGCTAAATTACCCAGCATTGCTCATACATATAATAAAATTACGACAACTGGAATTAATAGGTATATACCTTTTAATTTCCGTGACGGTCGGCCTGGTTGCAAGTCAGAACCATTAACTCGATATATATGCATGGAGGTATGTTATATGTTGTTGCGCGATAATACCTGTATATTGCGTTAGTTTCTGGTGTAGTAATTTTATTATATTTCATGGAACGCGGAAACTTTAAAAGTTAGTACTACTCGTATAGTCTGTATTTCTGTGAAAGAGTAAGATCCCCGTTCCCAAATTGAGAACGTAACGTGACTTGAGAGTAACATAGTGTGTCATAGCAGTAAAGTGGTATCACAAGACTGAGAGATTAGAATGTTTAATTTATCAATTAACGTCTACTAAATACAACAATCAATTTTATTACAAGAATGGCCATATTATCTAGACTCTAGAGCGCGCTGTAGTTGAATCTCTTTAATTTATTACCAGGTTATAAAGTCAAGTTGAATTCATTCGTTTAATTTAATATTTATATCAATATCCCACTTATTTCACATTTATTATTTATCTATAATACTTATCTTTTAATGTTATCTTGGTTTGTGAGGATTTACATTTATGTAAAACACAGTTTTTATCGATAGAAATAAATCAAACGAACCAATTAAATATTGTCATATGTCACGGCTTAGAAGTGGGTTCAATCCCCACAGTGGACAAAAATTATTGTGTCTTTCAAGAATAGTATTCCCGAGTGATGCTGGGTGATCTTTGCGTCCATTGTTTGTATTTTTGTAAAATCCCATGCGACATCACCCCATACAATAGTTATAACATCGAAGTGCATAGGTCTCAGCTCCTGATGGTCCTGCTGGAAAGAGTAATTTGAGCGGTCGAGCGCAGGGCATGCCATAATCAAGGCGGTAAGGAGGATTGGCTGAAGAGGCAACACGACTGATTGGCTGAATCTGGAAGTATCTGTGTCTTAAAGGTCGGGAGCCTACGCCTGTGTGCCACCACTGTGATTGGGTGGATCAGGCGGCTCCTCTTTCCCATCTCTTCATGCGTCCCCTCTTCTTTAGCCTCCCCGGATCCTCTCATACCTCATCATCCTGATAGGCAGACAGCGCATTTACGACTCCTAAGTTGCAGGTGTCCATGGACGGCGGTTGTCTGTCAATACGCTAGTATTAATATGTCTGTCTTGTCAATACGCTAATATTAATAACGAACTACCTTACACATAATAATGAACAGTTGCATATTTTCTGAAAGAAAAAATACTGTAATTATACAACCTATTTAAAATTTACACAGACTGAAATTCGCATCCCGTACTCAGTCATAGATTTACTGGACACCAATGGAATGCTATCACAGCGGAAAAGAATATTTTAAGAGAAGAAAGTGATATAGTTATACACTGAGTCACGAACACTAGTATGTGTAGTTCTGACGGAACTATTAGTAAACTGTAATGTAAAGCGGTATGTGCTTATTTTAATAACATTATGTGATACGTATCGCGTTTTCCCAATGATATCATTGTTTTATACACGCGTGCACATGCGATCTTTCTATAACTTAAGTATAAATCAGCATATTAGCTAGTACTCATATACACATAAGTTTTGAAAACAAGTTAGTTTTAAAGTACACTATTAACTAAATCTAAATAGGAGTTCTAGATATATTTAGAAATAGTACTTTGGGCTCAGACCCCTCCCTATTTTCCAGAAGAAGTAAAATTCAAACTAAAACAGCAGAAATTTTGGGCGGTGGTCATTTACTGCTCAACGTCAGGCTCATGCTTTATATGCGACAGCGATTCCCGAGTGTTATAGAAGTTCAGATATAACACTTACGTAGTCAAAGAAAGAAGAATGATTTTCTTATTTCTGTCCCGTCTGTTGGTCTGAATTTCTAGTGGTCACTTGTATTAACAGTGGTGTTGTTGTCAGCCTACAATTCAAGTAGGCAGAAAATCTATATCTGTCTCTCTGCGCCATCATGGCTCTTGAAAGGATGATCTCATTTTAATTAACATTTTCTGTTTGAAAGTCGTCTTAATCGAGAGTATTCTGATCTATCTTCAATAAAATCACTTGTACTGACAAATTGCACAAAATTTATTTAATTACACCTATTCGGTTTCACCTTACGGCATTTTCAAAGGTTTGAAAATGCGAGTACAAGCGATTTTGTTTGTTTTCTTTAAAAAAGACAAATCCCTCACTAGGATTTATTCCTGTGTCGCAGGGGACTTTACACACATTCAAGCAACGGACACAAAGAACACCCATACTTAAAACAACAATTTGAGGATTACAAAAAATGTTGTCCCGCTCGGGGATCGAACCCACAACACTCGGCATGGCAGCGTAGTGGCGAGGTGACCACTTAAACCGCTACGCCATCCGTGCAGTCAATTAATACGTTACCGTAAAGCAGAACGAAAATTATAAACTAATCTTAGTAATGTTATTGCCCGACTTAATGAAATAATTCAGTTTAAACATGGTCATCTACCCAGTTGTTGACCGATTTTCAAAATTCTTTTATATTCTAAAGAATAAACCCCCGGGTAGTTTCATCATGGGATACCAGGATAATGACGAAAACATTTACAAACTGCATATTTTAGCGATTGAAAGTATTGCACAAACTAATTTTAAAGGCGTATTGAATGCGGTTATCTACTTTTTTCAGTAAAGGAATTATGAAATCCTTCCTGTTTTAATAACTGCTAATAAATTTATGATTAGTGAAGAATATAACACATAAAAGTAGTATGATTACAATAATGAAATCGGAACGAAGTTCATAGACGGCTGTAACTATATCAAGAAGTGTCTGTAAAAGTCTTATTACATCTTTTTAGGTCTCGCTCCCTCCGCTCATAGCGACAAGCAACAACTAGTGCACTCTTAACGATGTTTTCTGACGATTCGTGTGATTAACCCTAATTTAAAATTATGCTGGATACACTATAACAACAGATTTCTAAATTATTAATGATAAAAACAACTCTATACACTAAGATTCATCGCATTTACTTGCAAAATAAGATATTTTTAAACTAATTGGTTATTATTTTTGTACGGACAATGTTTTTAATTAGTTCTTGATATGCTTGATGTAAACGAATCGACTAAATCACGAAATATAAAAACTACCACCTTCGTCACCTACATATTACCAACAAATTTAAACGCTTGACTGTTTCACACGGGCCTCCTTTGTCACTGTAAGAGAATTTTTTGCATAACAAACCTGGACGTATACGATGTACGTTGCAAATTGACTAAGTAGCTTCTTAAAATTACCATTAACAATATAAATTGAAATGGAAACCATGAATATACGAATAAATAAAGTGCAATTGCCTTTAGTGCAATGTTAAAAACGCTCCACAAACAACCCAATAAAAATTAAATATGACCCATATATGTCATTCAACAGGGTACTGGTAACTATAAATAACTGAAACGTTACAACAATCAATGAAATTGTGATTTGTGAAAGTGACGTCACAAGATATGGTGCTCTTAAGTGTAAGCCCGTCATGCCATGCACGGCGCTTACCAGCACGGATGCCTTTGGGCGGCGCGGGAGCTGGCGCGGCCGGTACGCCTGCTTCTGTATCCGTAGCAGGATTGATCACACTGCTTTCTAAATCTGTAATCATACTTGCCATTGAACGGGTAGAAATATTTTGAGTTACACAAGTTTAGAAAGATTGCGACGATAGGAATAATTCAGTGTAATAAGAAATAATAGTAGTAATAGTAATAGTTCCAACTTTAATATAGTAGTACATACATACGTAACGCGTATGTCCAATAAGGCTAGGTAGATGTGTATTAAAAACCCACATTTTTTAATTTAGAATTTAGCCACTGACGTAGTAGGGTTAAGCCTATTAAGCGGGCACTATATGCCTATACTATATTATATATAGCCCGGTATAGTACTATATATGTAGTAGGTAACTAATATATTAGATTTGTTAATTATGTTGATCTGATTAATGGTATTATTAAAATGACTAGGACTTAAATTTCATAGAATACAAACGATTTTTTTTTAAATTTAAAAGTTTCATAGAATTAAAACACACACATACACACCCACCGCCTGTATCTCCTAAAGGGTAGGCAGAGGTGTATAAAAAACCCCATTTTGCCAATAAGAATTTGGTCCCACCAACGTAAAAGTTGCAGGCATGTTGCCGTCAATCGAGCACTTTATAACTGTATACATACTGTCTGATAGATAACAGTCCGATCCGATCCGATCTTGGTCACCTTTCACGACACCCACAGGAAGAAATACCACGGAGGAAACCAAATTATACTCAATTGTACTCTTTGGTTTTCTAGGAATTAATTCTAGTATATAACCTCAAATGTGAACTTATAAACTATAAAAGTAAAAGCTATAAACCTCTTAGAAACGTTTCCTTTATCTGTTATGCCATAAAGACTGATGGGAAAGGTTAAGAGATCAATGATCATTTCGATAATATCCATGTGTAGTAATGGCACCAATTTGAAGTACAAGTTCTGATTACATTAAAATACTACTAGTTATACTTCCTGTGACTTTTGCGGGAATCTACGATTATTATTATTTTTTGTTTTTGGTTACATTAGAAAGTAGTATGTACTAGAAATAAATTCCAGTTTACATGTACGAGATGTCTACATTTTATTTACTTACATGAAATTTCTTTAAAGAGTTTTATGCTATATAACTTCTTACTAAGAGAGCTTAATTTTGGATGGATATATTTTCTCAATTCCGCCAAAACGGCTGAACGTATCTGGATAAAATTTGGTACAGAAACAGACTATACTGTAGAATATCTAATTATAAGAAAATTATATAAGAGCTTGTTATTTATATGTTACACTAAACGTATTAAGTAATTTTCCCAAAAAATACTAATTGTACAGCACACAGAATAGAACAATTTTAAAGTCAAATGATTTAGGCAGCTCTCAATAACAAGCAATCTTAGCTTTTTTACTAGCCCTCTGTTTTTGTGCAATTATTTTATACAAAAAACAATTTGAATTTTATCTAAAAAATATCATTCAAATTGTCAATGTGCGCGGTTAATGTTGGTATTCCCAACAGAATATAACTAGGCAAAATAAACGAGAATATAACTGCACATACATCATCATACAACTAATTACATTATTTTTATCTCCATTATATCTGACAACACACTTTTAAAGTTATTACTACATAATCATAGTTTGACGTAAAAATAGCTAAGGTTTTTTAATTCAAAAGTGTTTTAAAGAATAATTAAAAAACTGGAAATAAGCTATGTTTATTTCTTCGTGAAAGCTCCAAACCGTTGTTATTAAATTAAATGACTTTGAGAAAA
This sequence comes from Tyria jacobaeae, assembly GCA_947561695.1. NCBI lineage: Eukaryota > Metazoa > Arthropoda > Insecta > Lepidoptera > Erebidae > Tyria > Tyria jacobaeae. The sequence goes on along the minus strand of OX387208.1, from coordinate 5,843,712 downwards.
GGTACAGCTGCAAACCGCAGCCAGAGCCAAAATCATCTAGTTTCGTATAAGACAATCGTGTAATTCATACTGTAGTTGTTTTTCTATAATATACATATATCTATATAATACATATCTAAGTGTCAATTTCAATGTAATATGAATGCTTGTTTTACACGTTGAATCTAATAACGAATAAGTACTTGAAGCACGTATACTATAAATTCGCCGCCTCATTGTGTGAGGTAGTGATGCAGGCCAACGACCATGAACGGAGCGAACTAGTACTCTTCCGTCCCGCAGTAGACGCACCAGGCGCCGGAGAGCGTAAAATGATCTCCGACCTCCATTAGCGCTAGCCTGGGGGCGACGGACAGGTGGCCAGACGCGGCGCAACGTGTTCAGTGCGCGCCTATCTAAATCAGAGCTTGGATCACAACATAGCGGCCAGGTCTGTCGGGGTTCACAGGTCCAGGTGAGGTGATGAACCGTGGGCGTATCCACACAAAAAAAAACCTATATTATAAATAGATACTGACGAGTTCATATGATGAACTATGGGACTAATAATATAATTCGCATTCATCATTTTGCCACCACACTCTTGATCAAGCAGTAAGAATTGTGGAAGTAATTATTTAAGCAGAACATATTTCATTTGCAAACACGAAGTACATTTTAAGTACGTCAAGCGCTATTGCGTTTTCTTTAGATTTTCGTCACTACAATAGTAATTTAAAAATATCAAAAGCAAAATGATAAATAACCGACATTCCCCTTATGGGCCTCTGCCTGAAACCAGCTGTGTCACTTGAACATTTAGAGCGTTTCGATCCTTTTTATGATTTACAATACGAGTTTAAAACGACAAATTAGGCTCAAACTAGTAACAAAATTGGCAAGCGAAATTATTATAACCAAAAAAATTAAGAGCGCCTTTGGCGGTCACTTACATCAGAGAAACAAGTTACGGAACGCAATCACGGGCCCCTTAAAGTATATTTGCGAAGTTATTATTACATTGCCTATTTACTAGTGACTTCGAATGAATTGTTCAGAATAATCGCCCTTTGTATCGCTATGTGATATGTATATATTTTTAAAGGGTAGTAGCAACGTGGGTCACATATTAGTAGTATTTTAGTTAATCAAGCCAGGTAAACTAAATTCTCGTGTTAGGAATGGGTTATAAACTAAATGCTTGTGTTATGATGGGACGGCAGTGCACTGGGTACGGTTCGAACCCGCAACCACTTGATCGCAAGTCCGACGCCTTAGTCATTACGCTGCCGCCGCTTACATAAGTTTTTAATTATTGCTATGTATACAATTATGCTCTAGTATTATCAATAATATTTATTTTTTGTATAGAATGAGGTTTATTTCTTTTCTATATACAAATTTAAATAAAAAAACCCTTAAGAAAATTAATAGTGTAATCAATCCTTTTAATGAATCAAATAGCCAGCCAAAGTAAAAAAAAACGTTTATACTCACTCGTCATTTCAACTACAATAAATTGTAATTAATTTTGAACGTCAATCCGTCAATCAAAGAGTAGGGCTCTTTCTTCTTTTTTGTTTTACGTGTGGAAACCCCCACGGGTCTTCACCTGGTATGTCGGACTGGAACCGACTAAAACCACACGGTGTTCCGTCATAAGTGGACGGAGGGACCTGGGTATACCCAAGAAGGAATGCTTCCAGGAACCAATAATCAATCAAAACCATAATCTACCAGGAATATAGTAAATATGTAGTAGTAATCTTATGCGGCGTTTACTTTTCATTTTATTTACTACAAGAAATTAGAGAACCCATCACATGAATCTACTTCAAGCTATGTAACAGTTACTCTTGTTATATAACGAGGAGCACATGTCCTTTAAATCACATATTTGATACTCATCAAGAGGATCGTAATAAATAGCAGTCAATATACAAATATTCAACCAATTGAAATTTAAATACAATTGAAGTTCAAGAACGTATCAAATCATAAGACATGTAACAGACATTTAACAGATTTTAATCCTACATAAACGCAAGACCAAGACAGCTTTTATTGATATACGGCCTAAACACGATGATACACTAGTGAATATGCTCAAAAATCTGCAGCAGTACACTCTATATTTTTGTTTTAATTGACTATTACATCACATTAAACACAGCATCATCGTCACACACACAGTCTTCACAGGCCAAAGTAAGAAAGAAAGTCTTTTTACTTGTATAGCCAACAAAAGCTTAAACATGTGCGTATGTAGAGTCTTTGCTACGCGAGGTATTTAATTACAAGCGTTAATATTACTTAGGGTGTACGAAAGTAAAATTATTAATTAAATACGCATAAGTCTGTTACAGGCAAACAATAAATGATACGACCCACTTCTTATTGACAAAAAGAACTTTAACATCAGGCAACTAAATAAGTACCAATTGACTGAAGTTAAGAAACGAATGTCACGGACATATTTAAAAATTCCAACGGGTTTTATCGTAATAAAGAGTAGGTAGTCGACGATGGACGTTAACATTAGTTTGTTTTTCTTTGGCTTGGTCTTGGAACTGGTACGTCCGACCGACGTTCGATTTTCGACCGATTGAAGTGAAATATAAAACGAGAGCAGGGTCTCAGAAAATTTATTCTGGAGTCACAACTCGCCAAACCTCGGACGGCCAAGGAAAAATATCCTTACAAAATTTAGTATTTATCCAAATGGGGGTTCGCAGCAAGCGCATGTCACATTTCGCAAGTTCTCAGACATACCAGTAATTGCCGATCATTAGACGAATCCCGTGTTTGTTTACCACCTTCTACCAATAAAGAATACAGACACATAGCAGTTTTAATGTCACTTAACTCGTTTACACAATAAAGAGTGATTGAAACTAGACTTTTATGGCATCTTTATTGTATGTAATTACAAGAACTGGCCTCCGGACCTAAAATAACGGTCGATAAATCACACAGCTTATTACCCAGCAGTTGGCAAGGCGACCACTTAAACCAATGCGATTAAAAGTTCCTTCTGAGAAGATCATCTACTATACCATAATATTATACTATAGTAGGTACATAACAAAATGTCTCTTGTTACTTTAAGGACAAAAGTAAATATTTAAACTTGAAATCGACGAATCCTAAATGCTACATGTCACCTGCACAAAACATTTTTTTTTAATAATGTCATTGATAACATTTACACAAATGCCTATTAAATATCTTTATCGAGTTTTCAATGTTACTGATAGAATGGAACATACACCTGGGAAGATGAAGCTCGAATTACATTACATGTTGCAGGTAATTATTTTTTTTATTTTAGCGGTACTGCTAGTATTATTTCCCTATGTAAGATAGATAAGTTTTACTAGCAGACCCTTACCTTATAACAAACAATAGTCAATATTAATGCATCCCTAAATAATATTTTAAATTGATAACGAAACCAGGTCCTTGATATAAAAAAGTTGTATGAATAATGATAATAATAAAAACGTTTATTTTCAGACCAGAGATCCATAACTAAAATTAAGAGTTAATTTATTTAATATAATTAAATTACGGCTGGTGGATCGTCATCCAATGCCACATTATGGGACTATCCAACCTGTTCGCCACAGTAGCAACGAAAATGTTGGAGCTACCGCGTACTCTCCGCATCAGGGATGCTATCCTCAAAACCTTTACAGAAAAATAGTAGGTATATAAACAGGTACGATCCAGCACCGTAATAGATGCAATTCGTTGCATTTTATGAAATGAAAGGTCAAGATGTCAGCGCCCTCAGAACGTTTGGCAAATTACCAAAACGGCTATAGCTGTCGAGAGCTAGGGAAACAGTAGCGAAGTGCACTTCAGGGACTTAAGAACTTTCAAATATACCAAAGGTACATCCAGTTAAGGAAGTTTTGAAAAAATCCTTAATAATCTTACAAATGCGAGTGAGTTTCTTCTTTCATTTGTTTCAATGTGTTTGATCATCGTGAAATTTTATATACATGTTGCCAGAGGTACAGAAAAGAACATAAGATACCTTACGTCATCACATAAAAAAATACCAAATGTTCTCGAAAGCAAAAAAAAAAAATAGGCGAAGCCGCTGCTAGTTAAAGTTATTAAAAATTGAAATTGAAAACATGAAAATATTTCACATAAGAGTTGAATCCAAAACGCTCAATGTAGTGACGATTGAGTTAAACGCGACACCATTGTAAATCAAAGTTACCTTTAATACTACAAATTATGTAGTAAGATATAATCTACTAATTAAAATTAATTGTATACCTCCCCACGTCTGCAAAACCCTAAATTGAATCGAGTTTGTTGTAAAACCTGTATGTTATTCAAGTGATACGCCATTACACAAGAGTATTCGTCACAGTCCATCACTCTTCGTCCGGTTATTGAGACTAGGCAGCCGTAACAAGCAGAATCATTTGAGTATTGTGTTTAACCATTCTTCAATCCATATAAAACCACCTTTGGGTAACAACTCCAATTATTTAAACTTGTAAAATCAATGACATTCGTATAATTATATAAATATTGACTATATTTTTAAGACAAACAGTGTCACGGAGGACTTTAGAAACAAAGAACACAAAGAAAACTCAAACTCTGGATCACTATTTGTTGTATACCATAAATACTAGAACAATACGCCAGTTATTTATTAATAGTAATGTATGATATGTTCATTTTGTCCGTTTTATTTATGGTTTTTAAGTCACCGTGCCGTTACACAGGTTTTTGTCAAAACAAGGTATTATTAAAAAACGCAACTACACTCCCAATATAGCTTAATATGTGCGACAAAATCTCAATATATCATATGGTTTATATGGAAATTTAACACAATGTCAGCCGGGGAGATGCAAAGAGATGCTTACGATACATTCATTATACATACAGATATGTATGTTCAGGCACTTCTAAACTACGGTAGAAAAAAAATTTAAATACATATATATGTACATATATACTAACACAGTATAAATGCATTACACTCGGTTTTTGGGGAGTGATATAAAAAACCCAGAACTAAAACTTGTGAACTAAACTAAGGTAAGGTAGTAAATGATTTAAAGCTAAAAATAAAACACTACAACTGGCGTGTAAGTACTTTAACGAAGTGTGGTAACTTATGTAAATGTCGGAATAATTTACAATGTACACTTATTTATTTATTTATTTATTTAAAAATCTTTATGCACTTTTCGTACACAGGCGGACTTAATGCCTAAGGCATTCTCTGCCAGTCAACCTTGGGGTGTTGCACACGTTCTTATTGACAAAAAGAACTTTAACATCAGGCAACTAAATAAGTACCAATTGACTGAAGTTAAGAAACGAATGTCACGGACATATTTAAAAATTCCAACGGGTTTTATCGTAATAAAGAGTAGGTAGTCGACGATGGACGTTAACATTAGTTTGTTTTTCTTTGGCTTGGTCTTGGAACTGGTACGTCCGACCGACGTTCGATTTTCGACCGATTGAAGTGAAATATAAAACGAGAGCAGGGTCTCAGAAAATTTATTCTGGAGTCACAACTCGCCAAACCTCGGACGGCCAAGGAAAAATATCCTTACAAAATTTAGTATTTATCCAAATGGGGGTTCGCAGCAAGCGCATGTCACATTTCGCAAGTTCTCAGACATACCAGTAATTGCCGATCATTAGACGAATCCCGTGTTTGTTTACCACCTTCTACCAATAAAGAATACAGACACATAGCAGTTTTAATGTCACTTAACTCGTTTACACAATAAAGAGTGATTGAAACTAGACTTTTATGGCATCTTTATTGTATGTAATTACAAGAACTGGCCTCCGGACCTAAAATAACGGTCGATAAATCACACAGCTTATTACCCAGCAGTTGGCAAGGCGACCACTTAAACCAATGCGATTAAAAGTTCCTTCTGAGAAGATCATCTACTATACCATAATATTATACTATAGTAGGTACATAACAAAATGTCTCTTGTTACTTTAAGGACAAAAGTAAATATTTAAACTTGAAATCGACGAATCCTAAATGCTACATGTCACCTGCACAAAACATTTTTTTTTAATAATGTCATTGATAACATTTACACAAATGCCTATTAAATATCTTTATCGAGTTTTCAATGTTACTGATAGAATGGAACATACACCTGGGAAGATGAAGCTCGAATTACATTACATGTTGCAGGTAATTATTTTTTTTATTTTAGCGGTACTGCTAGTATTATTTCCCTATGTAAGATAGATAAGTTTTACTAGCAGACCCTTACCTTATAACAAACAATAGTCAATATTAATGCATCCCTAAATAATATTTTAAATTGATAACGAAACCAGGTCCTTGATATAAAAAAGTTGTATGAATAATGATAATAATAAAAACGTTTATTTTCAGACCAGAGATCCATAACTAAAATTAAGAGTTAATTTATTTAATATAATTAAATTACGGCTGGTGGATCGTCATCCAATGCCACATTATGGGACTATCCAACCTGTTCGCCACAGTAGCAACGAAAATGTTGGAGCTACCGCGTACTCTCCGCATCAGGGATGCTATCCTCAAAACCTTTACAGAAAAATAGTAGGTATATAAACAGGTACGATCCAGCACCGTAATAGATGCAATTCGTTGCATTTTATGAAATGAAAGGTCAAGATGTCAGCGCCCTCAGAACGTTTGGCAAATTACCAAAACGGCTATAGCTGTCGAGAGCTAGGGAAACAGTAGCGAAGTGCACTTCAGGGACTTAAGAACTTTCAAATATACCAAAGGTACATCCAGTTAAGGAAGTTTTGAAAAAATCCTTAATAATCTTACAAATGCGAGTGAGTTTCTTCTTTCATTTGTTTCAATGTGTTTGATCATCGTGAAATTTTATATACATGTTGCCAGAGGTACAGAAAAGAACATAAGATACCTTACGTCATCACATAAAAAAATACCAAATGTTCTCGAAAGCAAAAAAAAAAAATAGGCGAAGCCGCTGCTAGTTAAAGTTATTAAAAATTGAAATTGAAAACATGAAAATATTTCACATAAGAGTTGAATCCAAAACGCTCAATGTAGTGACGATTGAGTTAAACGCGACACCATTGTAAATCAAAGTTACCTTTAATACTACAAATTATGTAGTAAGATATAATCTACTAATTAAAATTAATTGTATACCTCCCCACGTCTGCAAAACCCTAAATTGAATCGAGTTTGTTGTAAAACCTGTATGTTATTCAAGTGATACGCCATTACACAAGAGTATTCGTCACAGTCCATCACTCTTCGTCCGGTTATTGAGACTAGGCAGCCGTAACAAGCAGAATCATTTGAGTATTGTGTTTAACCATTCTTCAATCCATATAAAACCACCTTTGGGTAACAACTCCAATTATTTAAACTTGTAAAATCAATGACATTCGTATAATTATATAAATATTGACTATATTTTTAAGACAAACAGTGTCACGGAGGACTTTAGAAACAAAGAACACAAAGAAAACTCAAACTCTGGATCACTATTTGTTGTATACCATAAATACTAGAACAATACGCCAGTTATTTATTAATAGTAATGTATGATATGTTCATTTTGTCCGTTTTATTTATGGTTTTTAAGTCACCGTGCCGTTACACAGGTTTTTGTCAAAACAAGGTATTATTAAAAAACGCAACTACACTCCCAATATAGCTTAATATGTGCGACAAAATCTCAATATATCATATGGTTTATATGGAAATTTAACACAATGTCAGCCGGGGAGATGCAAAGAGATGCTTACGATACATTCATTATACATACAGATATGTATGTTCAGGCACTTCTAAACTACGGTAGAAAAAAAATTTAAATACATATATATGTACATATATACTAACACAGTATAAATGCATTACACTCGGTTTTTGGGGAGTGATATAAAAAACCCAGAACTAAAACTTGTGAACTAAACTAAGGTAAGGTAGTAAATGATTTAAAGCTAAAAATAAAACACTACAACTGGCGTGTAAGTACTTTAACGAAGTGTGGTAACTTATGTAAATGTCGGAATAATTTACAATGTACACTTATTTATTTATTTATTTATTTAAAAATCTTTATGCACTTTTCGTACACAGGCGGACTTAATGCCTAAGGCATTCTCTGCCAGTCAACCTTGGGGTGTTGCACACGTTCTTATTGACAAAAAGAACTTTAACATCAGGCAACTAAATAAGTACCAATTGACTGAAGTTAAGAAACGAATGTCACGGACATATTTAAAAATTCCAACGGGTTTTATCGTAATAAAGAGTAGGTAGTCGACGATGGACGTTAACATTAGTTTGTTTTTCTTTGGCTTGGTCTTGGAACTGGTACGTCCGACCGACGTTCGATTTTCGACCGATTGAAGTGAAATATAAAACGAGAGCAGGGTCTCAGAAAATTTATTCTGGAGTCACAACTCGCCAAACCTCGGACGGCCAAGGAAAAATATCCTTACAAAATTTAGTATTTATCCAAATGGGGGTTCGCAGCAAGCGCATGTCACATTTCGCAAGTTCTCAGACATACCAGTAATTGCCGATCATTAGACGAATCCCGTGTTTGTTTACCACCTTCTACCAATAAAGAATACAGACACATAGCAGTTTTAATGTCACTTAACTCGTTTACACAATAAAGAGTGATTGAAACTAGACTTTTATGGCATCTTTATTGTATGTAATTACAAGAACTGGCCTCCGGACCTAAAATAACGGTCGATAAATCACACAGCTTATTACCCAGCAGTTGGCAAGGCGACCACTTAAACCAATGCGATTAAAAGTTCCTTCTGAGAAGATCATCTACTATACCATAATATTATACTATAGTAGGTACATAACAAAATGTCTCTTGTTACTTTAAGGACAAAAGTAAATATTTAAACTTGAAATCGACGAATCCTAAATGCTACATGTCACCTGCACAAAACATTTTTTTTTAATAATGTCATTGATAACATTTACACAAATGCCTATTAAATATCTTTATCGAGTTTTCAATGTTACTGATAGAATGGAACATACACCTGGGAAGATGAAGCTCGAATTACATTACATGTTGCAGGTAATTATTTTTTTTATTTTAGCGGTACTGCTAGTATTATTTCCCTATGTAAGATAGATAAGTTTTACTAGCAGACCCTTACCTTATAACAAACAATAGTCAATATTAATGCATCCCTAAATAATATTTTAAATTGATAACGAAACCAGGTCCTTGATATAAAAAAGTTGTATGAATAATGATAATAATAAAAACGTTTATTTTCAGACCAGAGATCCATAACTAAAATTAAGAGTTAATTTATTTAATATAATTAAATTACGGCTGGTGGATCGTCATCCAATGCCACATTATGGGACTATCCAACCTGTTCGCCACAGTAGCAACGAAAATGTTGGAGCTACCGCGTACTCTCCGCATCAGGGATGCTATCCTCAAAACCTTTACAGAAAAATAGTAGGTATATAAACAGGTACGATCCAGCACCGTAATAGATGCAATTCGTTGCATTTTATGAAATGAAAGGTCAAGATGTCAGCGCCCTCAGAACGTTTGGCAAATTACCAAAACGGCTATAGCTGTCGAGAGCTAGGGAAACAGTAGCGAAGTGCACTTCAGGGACTTAAGAACTTTCAAATATACCAAAGGTACATCCAGTTAAGGAAGTTTTGAAAAAATCCTTAATAATCTTACAAATGCGAGTGAGTTTCTTCTTTCATTTGTTTCAATGTGTTTGATCATCGTGAAATTTTATATACATGTTGCCAGAGGTACAGAAAAGAACATAAGATACCTTACGTCATCACATAAAAAAATACCAAATGTTCTCGAAAGCAAAAAAAAAAAATAGGCGAAGCCGCTGCTAGTTAAAGTTATTAAAAATTGAAATTGAAAACATGAAAATATTTCACATAAGAGTTGAATCCAAAACGCTCAATGTAGTGACGATTGAGTTAAACGCGACACCATTGTAAATCAAAGTTACCTTTAATACTACAAATTATGTAGTAAGATATAATCTACTAATTAAAATTAATTGTATACCTCCCCACGTCTGCAAAACCCTAAATTGAATCGAGTTTGTTGTAAAACCTGTATGTTATTCAAGTGATACGCCATTACACAAGAGTATTCGTCACAGTCCATCACTCTTCGTCCGGTTATTGAGACTAGGCAGCCGTAACAAGCAGAATCATTTGAGTATTGTGTTTAACCATTCTTCAATCCATATAAAACCACCTTTGGGTAACAACTCCAATTATTTAAACTTGTAAAATCAATGACATTCGTATAATTATATAAATATTGACTATATTTTTAAGACAAACAGTGTCACGGAGGACTTTAGAAACAAAGAACACAAAGAAAACTCAAACTCTGGATCACTATTTGTTGTATACCATAAATACTAGAACAATACGCCAGTTATTTATTAATAGTAATGTATGATATGTTCATTTTGTCCGTTTTATTTATGGTTTTTAAGTCACCGTGCCGTTACACAGGTTTTTGTCAAAACAAGGTATTATTAAAAAACGCAACTACACTCCCAATATAGCTTAATATGTGCGACAAAATCTCAATATATCATATGGTTTATATGGAAATTTAACACAATGTCAGCCGGGGAGATGCAAAGAGATGCTTACGATACATTCATTATACATACAGATATGTATGTTCAGGCACTTCTAAACTACGGTAGAAAAAAAATTTAAATACATATATATGTACATATATACTAACACAGTATAAATGCATTACACTCGGTTTTTGGGGAGTGATATAAAAAACCCAGAACTAAAACTTGTGAACTAAACTAAGGTAAGGTAGTAAATGATTTAAAGCTAAAAATAAAACACTACAACTGGCGTGTAAGTACTTTAACGAAGTGTGGTAACTTATGTAAATGTCGGAATAATTTACAATGTACACTTATTTATTTATTTATTTATTTAAAAATCTTTATGCACTTTTCGTACACAGGCGGACTTAATGCCTAAGGCATTCTCTGCCAGTCAACCTTGGGGTGTTGCAGAGATAAAAGTGGTAGGTGCAAAAACGCATAACTAATTGAGGGAAATGGAGATATATATATATATATAATATATATATATATATATATATAAACATACATATACTAAAGGTAATATTATAGATAAGTGTACATGTGATTGGATTGTATTATTCAAATATAATATTCCAGTAAAATCACACAAAGCTATACAAATACATATAAATAACACACACACACGCACACATACAAATACAAATACAATAAAGTTTTAACAATCATTCAAGAATCATATGCTAATGCTGCGACAATTCTGCCAATTCGTTTTGAAGGAGATCGCGTACCCTTCTTTTAAATATAAAGCGATTAGTGGCCATCCTGATTTCGAGCGGGAGAGCATTCCAGAGAAGAACTGACTGCACGTAGAACGAGGAGTTCACAAAGTCTGAGTGATGAGGGGGACACAAGAGAAGTTTATTGTTTATGGAACGAAGGTTTCTATCGTGATTAGAGCACAAGAAACGAAGGTAGGGAGTTAAATAGGAAGGGGGAGATGGGGAGTTAAGAAACGAGAAAAGATAAGTTAGTGCTCGCAGATTACGACGCTGGCGAATAGGAAGCCATTTTATTTCGGAACGTAAAGCAGACACGTGGTCATACTTGCGAAGATTGAAAATAAATCGAATGCAGTTATTGAGAAGCCGATCTAGTTTGTTTAGAAGATCTGCATTCAGGTCTTGTCTCTTCACTTCTTGTCTATGAGAGTATAATATAATATTAATGAACTCAATATGGTTATACTTGGATATCTTAATAAACTTAAATTACTGCAAGTTTATTAGGTTATGGACTTATTTTTTACTCTAAGGTCCGCAGTTTTTAAACAACTTTGTGACTTCTTAAATGACATTACAAAACACCAGCTGATCTGAAGATGCATTCCACTATCTTCTAATATAAAACTATTGCAGACAAGCTCAACTTTTGTAGAATGCATTGCCTGAAACAGTTCTATTATTGCCCATTGATAATTATTGTCAGTATCACTTATAACATTCAGAAACATAATATAAAAATTACTTATAAAACACAATTTTTCTATTTTCCATTTTTAAATGAAAAAAAAGTGAGTCATAAAAAATAAAGGTAAATAACTGATACAGGTGTATTTAATAAGAAAATATTGCTGCTGATAATTTAAAAAATAATCAATATATACATCAGTAGCTGTAGCGGTAGATTACATTTCCAAAATTATGACGGGTAGTTTTACAATAAATCTATCACTATCTTACCTTACGACATTTTAAATTTCACGACAACAAACATTAATCTCGTGTTCTTCGAATGTTCAATGCTATTTAGTGTTTATCCTAACTTAAGCACATTTTTACTTAATTTCAATAAAGGCTTGAAAGATACAATACAAAGCAGCTATCTGTTAATTAGTTTTCCATCTTTAAAAATATTTTTTTGATAGAGAACCAGCGGTATGGTTTGCATCTCAACTAAAGTTATATAACATATTAAACAATTTTAAGCCAGATAGTAAAGCGTTTCTAATTGTCTTTTTCTGTGGAGTGATTCCGTGGGAATAGAATAGGGCCCCCTAAATGTTCACGTGGGTGTCATAAGACTAAGGATTAGTATTTTATCTATCCTGTAGGATACTGTATAAACTGTATACATACTATTGACCGTTTAACGGCATTAGGGTTCCTCTTGTGTCGTTAATCAGACTAAATTATATTATGGTTGGAAAAATGTTGGCGTTTAATGCGCTATTACTTTGGGGATTTAGGTGTGAGTATCTGTATGTGCATATGTATAAAATAAAACTTTTGAATAAATTTATCGATGGTAAGTTAAGTATACAGAGCATTTCAGATAGCTCTAAAGCTTTAATAAAGAGAAATTGTTTTGACTTTAAAGTTATGTACAGCATCTGTGTATGTTTATCTATTTATCTTTAAATATATTAGAGAAAGAATCCTTTAAACCCAGGTATTAGCGTCTCCAAAGGTTTTTTCTCATGTATACTAACGTAGATAAATATAAACTACGAAGAAATTTATAAGAAAATCTAAAATTAAGCATTTAATGTCGGTCACGTCCCCACTAACACATTGTAATGTAATAACGCCAGCAATGTTTTCGCGTTTATTTTCATCTGGTGTTTACCTATTAACTGATTACTATCTATTTCAACTTTTCAAAGATGACCAATATACATTTTAGAACGTAGTATAAAATTTAAAAGTTTAATTACCTTTTCATAAATGTCCCAAAGATGACATTCAAATAAGTTAATATTTAATTTTACTAAACTGCACTCAGTTAGTCCGAACTACTAGCTATAATTACTATATATTTCCCCGCTAAAATGAAAGCTACCTTTCTAATATCCATCTACATAAAAAATGCTTTAACTGCAAAAACTCGTTACCGTACAATCAATCTCACAATGCAAAATAAATTAGAGGGCTCCGCACCACCTGCAATTTCGAGGTATATTGCTATTGCTTATTTTTCCCAATCCAGCTTATTTTTCCCAATCCATCTTTATAAGCAATATCCCTTTCAATCCTTTCTTTTTCCAGTCAATATACTCCAAATTATTCCATCTATTTCCCAGAAGTGACCGGATCACTATCATGTGAATCGGACTAAATTATTACTGCAAAATGTTGGCGTTAATTACTAGTAAAGTATAAATATTACTAGTAAATAAATTAGTTCGTCACAGTCCGGTCTGTATTATTCTGAATATTGTAGCCACTCTTCGTAACGACATCTATTTGAATGTATATTTCCTTCAAAGTGCTAAATAGCTGATTTTATATAAATTTCGTATATGAATACTTCGAACAGTGAGGAAGAACATAGGTTACTTTTATCGATATACCACGCGGGCAAAGCCGTGTGTGAGAGTTAATGTGTCTGTATTTGTCAATCACAGAAACCCCCTGATTTAAGTATGAACATTGCTGTTATTAATTGTACCTTCATTCGGATTGACCAAAGTAAAACCACAACAACATATTGTACAAGGCGTATATAATTATATAGTTATAATGTACGTACTTTTTTAATTTCTTTACACAACCATTGCATAAATTTTACATCATATTGTAATTCTAGTAAAGTCTGTGTCATTCTATTGTGTCATATTTGAGTGCAATAGAGAAAAATAAATGTTTGACCGCATAATTTTTTGAATGAAAATAAAGAAAATAAACTCTTTAGTGAAGCATTCGTATAACATATTTCTTTTATTAAATCAGTAGTACAGTAAGTTTTACTGAGAAATAAAAGAAATATGTGATACTCGATTTCGGAGACAATATGTTCAACATATTTGAAACCCTATACAATGTTCTTTACACGACAGCTCAAAAAACATTTTTTTAATTGATATGCATGTACGTATGAATTACAAGTTTGTTTATTTTCCATTAACTTCTTAATACCTGAACAGATTTGGGTGTAATGTAGAAGTATCAATAGAATCCTTAGATTATTACAGTGGTAGAGCCATGCTTAGGCACAAATGGGCCCGTTCGACTAGTGCGATACCACGACCTCACAGAAAACCGGTTGTGAAGCAACGCAAGCGTTGCATTTCCCTGAAATTAGTTAAGTTACAGAGGCCCAATTCCACCTCTCCTCTTACCACACCTCTCGTCCCCACTCTCTTTCTCATCTCCTCATTCTCTGCATCCGCCAATCTCTCATCACCCTCAAAGGCGGGTAGCGCACTTAAGACTCTTGAGTTGGTGTCCATGAATGGCGGTTGTCACTTACCATCAGGTGATCCGTCTTACTGGTTATAATTGTTTTTAAAAAGATTTGTCTGGAGGCTTTATTGTACGTAACTTCTCTTTTTAATTAGTTATTTTAGCAGGGCAGTATTGTTTTATTTTATTTAATTCACCTAGTTTGTTTTAAAGTTCCATGCATTTCTACTAAATCCTCCTTAAATACATAAAAAACGCTGACATTGTTACAATGCCACGTAATCTCACTGGTAACAACATATCGATACGATAAAGCAAGTATCATTTGTTTTATTGGTGTTTATTGTGTACTTGTAATCTAGTCTGCTCAAACCAGCTTAAGAGGAGATATATCTTTTAGATTAGGTATAAGTATTAACATATTAGATTACGTAATATTTTTTTAATTCATATCATTTTTATCTTGTAGTGCGATAGTGTCGTAGAGAAACAAAACTCGTTTGAATTTAATATAAGAAACAAATTCAAACGTTTTTTGTTAGCGCATTATCGTATACTAAGTATTAAAGCAATTGTAAAACGAGTAACTGTAAAGAACAAACGCGATCACTTGTCAGTATCGTGGTCGACTTATAAGTGAATCTAGTAGAAAACAAAATTTAAATCATTTTATTTCGTAGATGATTAAAACCATATACCAACATATTAATATAGTAAAAATATCTATTCTTATCAGATGCTAATGGATTACTTTCTATTAGACAGAATATACAATAACCGGTGGCCAGTAATATATTTGCCTCCTATTACGTAATAAGATCTAAATAATGATTGGCAAGATAAAAGTAGGTATTTGATGCGCCTACACCTCATAAATCAGCAAACATTACACACAATCAGAGAAAGGATTCTCTGATTGTGTGTAATGTTTAACGAATTGATTAAACTAAATTGACCAAAACACTCGTGCGCCTGGGTGTATTTATAAAATATAAATTCACAGGCACATATGTTTAGTATTTAGTAAAATAACTTTACCTATACCTAACTCATGGCACCGACAAGATTTGGAAGTCAAACCACCTTATTTTGTTTTTTTTTTTGTTTTTTTGTTTACGTTTTTTGCAAGAACAAGTTCGTGTTCTTCAAGGACATATTTTAAGTCCACTAATTTGTACTGAGACGAGGACCGTAAGATTTCGTCGACTTGCATTTGACTAATATACAAATATTCAAACTCAGTACAATTCTTCACAAGCATACAAACGAATAATTGTAATTTGTACTTTGAAAAACAGTTTAACTACCTTCTTCCTATATAATTAATTAATAACAGCGTATGCTAGAAGTCAAACAACGTGAGTATCTTAATAAATAGTTTATTGTTACTACTACTTGAAATGCTGTAGGCATATTAAACTGAAGGACGTCAAAGCATCATGTATAAAACATATGTATAAAAAAATCTGCAGTCTTTCATGGAAAATTTAACAGTCGTAAAAATTAATATATTTCTGTATTAATACAATAAAGCTAAAGAGGTTTTTGTCTGTTTGTATAAACGCCTTAATCTTTGTAACTACTAGACTAAACTATAAAATTTTCATGATTAATTTTAATGGCTATGACTCTTCGGTGCAGAGCAATAAACATAAACGCTGGTGAAACTTATATGAACGGAAGCCTTTTTCTCCTCCCTCATAAAATCCCACCTGCCCTTATTACCTCCAAAAGCGGGCAGCGCATTTACTACTTTTGAGTTGAATGTGTAAATGGACGTAGGTTGTCACTTATAATCAGGTGACCAGTCTGTTAGCAAGTCCACCTAAAAATTGTATATTTAAAACACTTTTGGGAATTAGATGAGAAAATTTAATTTAAAAATGTATATTGACAGGTTATGGAAGATAGAAAGGGACGGAATGGGATATTGCTTATACAGATGGATTGGGGAGTAACAGCAATAGGTCAAGCAAGTCAGGGTCGCATACCTATAACTCCGACTGGATTATGCCCAGAAGTCTGAGCCCTTCGGCTAAGTATTATATATAATAACTCCTTCACTTTCCTTTTTACGTTTAGATTGTTCTATTTGCATTTAATTATTCTTTTAATACAGGCAGTTGGCTAAAATAGGGGAGCGCCTTGTCATTTGTAGAAAATAACACTTACTTAATTGATACCATTTTTAGATACACAAGCCTTTACACAAAGTATTACAGTTTTATACCGCACCCATTTTCTAAATGAATTACCTAGAAACATTGCGTCACAGAAGAATTAATTAATAAATTGCACATAAAGTGCACTCCTGTCGTTATTATTATAGTGTATTGCTAATACCCGTGTGGTGTTAGTAACACACCTACGCCTGCATCCCCGAAAGGGGCAGGCAGAGGCGTATTAACACCACATTTTGCCAATCATAATATAGCCCCATTAACGTAATAGGGGGTATGCCTACTGCCGTCATTAGGGCTGACTGTATGTATATATGTATGTATGTGTACTATTGTTGTAATATAACTCAAAATATCACTAATGGCATTTTTCATTAGGATTCTCACTAAAACACTAAACTAAATCAAACCAAATACGATTAATACGATATCAAATCTATGATACTTTAATTACGGTGTATAATAAGGTAACCTTGCAAGATGGACATAATATTAATAAATTGCATTAACTATGTTGAACTAAATGCATATTTAAATGATATTTTTTCTTGAACTGAAAATGTCAAATATTGGTACTTAACAGAACATAACTTGAAAACACAAAGTCCCCAAAGTCTCTTCGGGTTTTTCAAATCAACCGTGCTTTCAGCATACCCTCTATATCCCTATACCTACAAGATTTTTAAATCATTATAGACATATAATGTACATATCACCACACCCACTGTGGCAAACTCTTACAGGGAACCATGGAGAGAACATTGAAAACTAAAAATAGGGCAGTAAGGTGTACGCTCAGTACATTATTTAATGACGTAAATAATTAATGTTAATTATAGTCTAAGAATATATATATATATATATACATATATATGTACATATCTATTCTTGTTTATATGTATGATATAGTTATATAAGTACAGATATCTGACAGTTTCAGTTCTTAATACAACATTTTAATATCTGCATTAGCGTGTAGATATTGATATTCGACACAATATGGAACACTTTAGCTTTAACTCTTTCACGATGGCAGTCCAGACAAAAACTGACATAAAAATAATGTTGTTAATCTTTAGCTGCTTTTTGCTAATGTAAAAAATGGCGACATAAAATCGCAAGGTACAGGGTTCGACTTTCATCCAATCATTGTTAAGCCTGTCGTGGAAAATGCTTGTTAGTTAGTGTTGAATATTTCAAAACATTCGATAAACTGGTGTTTATTGGTATTTACAATTATTTGTACGTCACTCAGTCACTCTAAAGAATGCGAATTAATATTTGCATTTTATTTAAAATGCAAATTACAAATATTTATAAGCTAAGGAGCCATTATCGAAACGCTTTATAAATAAAATATATGTATAAAGCCATAATAGCTATTATCATATGTATTAGTTTGTTACTTTTATTTATTTATTTCTTTATCATATTTAACGAGTGAGTATATTTTTATTAGTTAATTATTATCCATTCTTTAAAAATTTAATCTTATATTCTTAAAGCAAATTGATCCTAAAAGGTTTCACTTTGAAAATAATAACTAAAAAATAGAAATTTAAAAATATATTGTCGTTATGACTTGATTATAAATTAAAAATATAAATTATAATAGTAAATAACACTTACTATGTGCGTTTTTGGTGGCCATTGTAAAATTTGAGTAATCAAAAATTTTCAAAAAATCGAAAATACGGAGCACACTGAACGACGCACGCGACGGCTCGTAGACAACTGCTACGCTTGCTACGAAACACGCACCCAGCTAATAATAATACAATTATAATTTATATTAACTGCACTAAAAGTTGCTCGACTTCAATACTATTATTATTACGTACACGTGTGTACTGCGCGAGTTACGAACTCTGAGTGAAACTGTTCCCGACCGTTTTTGTTGGCAGGGTTTGTGGTGATAAGTGGCAAATTATAGAATAAACATTGTCGCTTTATTGAGATGGATCAGGCTACGACGTTCAGTTCACCGACAGGTTTGTAAAACTAAGTCTTGACTCACACTGCATCAGATGAGTGACAATATTCAATAGTTTACTAACAAGCCATTGTCAGGTTAACAATAAGATATAGATCTAATTCCAAGTGTAAATCTTCACTACGAAAATATTCAAAAAGATAATATTCAGTTCACATTATGTAGTAAAGATAAGTTAAAGGTCTAAACCTGAAAACAATATTTTGTTTGTATATTAATTTTACAGAGTAAATTCATTTGCCATTGCAAACACGTTTTACTTTATAAATATGTTTTATGAATCTGTGCCTACCAATCCAGGGATAGTTACAGGTGTGACGATATTTATGTATGTATTAATTTACACCTTCACAAGATTCAATCAAGACTATCTCACCTGTATAATATACACTCGAGGACAGTGTATCTTGGTCACATAAAGAGTCCGAACACAACTTTTAACCGACTTCAAAAAAGGAGGAGGTTATATGTTTGATTGCATGTATGTATTACTTATGTATGTTAACTGATTTAAATTCAAAAAAAATATAATTTTATAAATGTTGAACCGTCAGAGAATATTCCTTGATCCATCTTTAATCAAATTCTTCAATGGTACATTTAAAAAGGAGGATCTTTATTGTACCCGCATTTAAAGCACTCCAGTGTACACTCAAGAGCTTTGAACTGCGGTGTGTTAATAGCCCAAGCACTAAGTCGCATACCTATAACTCAAACTCAATAAGGTGTGAAGGTTTTGGTTAAAGGAATAAAGAAAGTTAAGAAGTCTTTCAGTCAGTTTAAGCAGAAAACTTTCTCGGGAAACAAAAGATCTCTAAGAGCCACCTTGCTGTGTACATTGTCAGACGCTATCTCGAAAAGGTATTTGTATCTCTGATGAGATTAATGGCGTCTTGTAACTAAAGATGTTGCCGACAGATTATGTACTCTGTCTTAGTTTAGTTTAGTTTCGTTATCACAAAGATTATATAAATATTTGTTTTAGTCATAAATGACATAATGTGTGGACGAATCCGTCACATTTACACTACTGACGAAGAGAATTTCTTCACAAAGTTTCTTTAGTTAAGATAACAGTAGACGTAAATTTCTTTTACTGGATATTGTCATTATTCCTATTTATAATTTAGCTAGCTGATCCTACAGACGTTGTCCTGAAGTTGCAGTATAGATAAATACCGACTAACCTAGATACCGACTGCATCACCATCTGCCGGGTTGATTTGTGAATCTAAACCAAAGGTAAACAGAAAAATCATTCAAATCGGTCCAGCCGTTTAGGAGGAGTTCATTGACGTACAGCACGTTCAACACGCACAGTAGAATAATATATAAAAAGATTGGTAATTATATCCAAGTTGGCAGAGGCGTCTCAAACGCTCAGGTTTTGCACGACATAATTGGTTCTAATCGGGAGCAAGCATATTGCCATCATCGAGGTAGATTATTATTTAAATTTGAAAATCATATTAATTTCATCTTTCTTTGACATCATTTACGGCAAATTTGTCTCTGGCAACTTAGAAGATTGCAAAAATTTCCGGGACTCTAGTATCGATTACGGTTACCGTTATTAATTAAAATCATATTAAATTCAAATAAATAACTACTTGCCAGAATAGTAGAATACTCTATGGGGCAGGCATCATTTATGATTGATTTTGAATTATCTCTTATAGTTCAAGGCATTAGAATTTGCCAAGTATAATATAAAGCTAAAATTAATCTTTCAACAAACCTTAGAAAAAAAATATTGTTACTAGCAATTATCCTTTTCAATTTTAATGAAATAATGCTCCAAAAGTAGGGACAATATAAAAATGATAAAAACATAATAATAATGATAAATTATCGTAATTCCCCGTCATCATTATCACTTTTTGATTACGTACATATGTAATGCATGACAATTCTGTTGCATTATCTTTGTCAAAGAGAAATAATAGTATTAGGTTTGGTACAAATAAATATGTTTTTAATATCACCTTTACTTCTATCCTTCCTTACGTTTTCAATATACTTCCATATTTTTTCATTTCATTCTGAAAGTCATGATGATGAGGGATGACGGCACAAGCCTTGCTTATTACGTTAGTAATATCTAACATTATCTGAAAATTTGGACTTTTAATACGTCTCTGCGTACCCTTTATGCAGTGGCAGAGCCATGCTTGGCACGAATGGGCCGGCTCGACCGGTGAGATACCACGGCCTCACAGAAAACCGGTTGTAAAGTAACGCTTGTGTTGCATTTCCCCGACATGAGTGAGGTTTCCGGAGGCCCAACTCCCCCTCTCTTCTTTCCTCTCTCCTCATTCCCATCTCCTCATCCCCCTCTCTTCTTTCACCTCCCCGCATCCCCCTATACCCTCAAAGGCGGGCAGCGCACTCACGACTCTTGAGTTGCAGGTGTCCATGGACGGCGGCAAACGTAGCGTAGGACGCCCACAGGCCAGGTGGAGTGACGATTTGCGCAAGATGGCTGGCAGGAGCTGGATGCGAGGAGCCGAAAATAGGTCGAAGTGGCGTACAGTGGGAGAGGCCTATGTTTAGCAGTGGACTGCGATAGGCTGATGATGATGATGATGGACGGCGGTTGTACTTACCATTAGGTGACCCGTCTGTTCGTCTGTCCCCCTATAGAATTAAAAAAAAGTCTTTACAGGTATAAATGTGCAAACGAAACAAGAATCTCAGATTACACAAATCACAAAGGTTTTTCCAATTACAAGCGTCTGAAGAAATTCCAGAACACATTTTAACATTCAACAAACCTCGACGACACAGTACTTAATAATGATTTTTAAGTTTTTTTTTTCAATAGTATTTGAAGAAAAACTAGCCGCCAATGAACACTTCAATCAAGAGGCACAGGAGTATGTGAGAGGAGGAGGGGAAAGAGTGGAGGGGCTTTTTGCCGTATAACTTATACGACAAAATCTTGACAGCACTGTGTGTATATAGGTTTTTCCTGTCGCTTCAGAATTTCGTACCTCTGGAAAATATTTTATGTTTTTGTCTGATTAATGCCCTAGATTGATGAGGTGTGATGAGTGGTACCTAGAACCCACCGAATTATTTTTTTAGCTTTTAGTAAATTCTCTACAACATTTTATTCTTTATTTTCAATAAAAGCGTTTAACATAAAAAAAATACTTATTTTTATTTTTAAGTTTTAATTTTTGAATTCTGTTCATTTATATTACTTTTAAAGTATTGACTGTCTCTAAACTCTGCGATCCTTTATACGGCTCTCTACTTGCCATTTGATATCCATCTCCCACATTGAAACAAATATGAAATCTGGCATTTACGGCGGCCATCTTAGAATTTAAATTTGTAGAAGCATATTACAGTTTATATTCCATTAATTACTCAAGCCCTTTCATTTGAAACCCACATTGAAGGGGTAGTGAAAAAAAAAGGAACCTGTCATTTTGTTGGTGGCCAAAATGGATTTTCATTTAATTTTCATAGAAAATTCTATTCTGCTAATCAAGCTTCAAGTCAAAAAATATATTATACATCATTTTGTAGGGGCGGCCCTCTTGGATTTACAATGACAACGATGTATTAAATTATGTTGTCATCAGAACTAAAGGTGCGTACCAAATTTCAGATCAATCCGTCAACAGGAAGGAGGTCAAATTTAAATTACTAGATTTGACCCAAATAAATAAATAAACAAACAGGGCAAGCTAAATAAAACCGTTTAACAATCAAACTAAATATTGCCTGGTGGCCAATATTCGACACAGTGTTAAATATTATGTTTAATTAATTTAATTGACCAGTTTAGACTTAACTTTTCTGTTGTAAGGGGGAAAAAATAATATTTTATTTCCTGCTATATATAAAAAAAATCGTCAGAGTCGTATATAATTAATTACAAAAAAAAAACAGTTTTACCAAAAATGAAGAAAATGGTTTTATCTCTACATATACAATTCACAACGTCATAAAACAATTTTATACAAAAAAAAAAACAAAGGACTATCGGATGAAACACATTTCATTATGTTAAGTGCTAATCAATTTTGTGAAGTTGTTTGAGTTCGAAATACAAGTACGCGACTCTGTATTCTGACTGGCACTTGCCCGAAAAAACGGGCATTACTTCAACGCCGTGGTTTTTCCGTACCGTTTATAAAATTTGCAAAATATGTTTACATTAATTGAATTTGGTGAATAACAATTAGGGTATCATGTCGTTATCATTGATAAACATAGATTTATTTTAAAACTATCAACCAAATATTTAATAAAAAGGAGTCTCCTGCTGGTCGCGGAAGAATGTCGTGTTCCCGCGGCCCTCGGCAGCAGGTGCGAGGAAGGAACACCGTGGGGTTTTAGCCGGTCAAGTCCGGCACACCCCTCCGCTGATGCCCTGGCGGAAGATAGTCCATGAGGATTATCCCAAGTAATAAAAAAAAGTGCGTTTTAAAGTTAACAGTTTCAGAACAGTTTCATAAAATAGATTTTTATTTTTAACTTCAATGAAATTTACACTATACAGAAACCGAAAAAATGTTATGACTATACTTAATATCACAATTTATGACGATCATTTCTTCCAAATAACACGGAAAGCCAACTATATCTGACTCGCTATAGACAATTTTGTGCTCTCAAGAAAAAAAATTGTTATCACCGAGATAGCCTATTTTTCGTGGGGAAAACCCAGGTCTTCACTTCACCAAAGCGGGTAGTTTTTGTTGGAATCGAACTGACTGAAAAACACGGTGTTCTTATGTGTCTATTGTAGGGGACCCAGAATAATTCAAAAAGGAAGTTTTCGGTAGTCCCTGTAGACCTTGGCCACCTGATTAGCAGCCTAGCACGCCGTGGAGTACGGGGGGCCTCACCACCGTCTCAGGCTTGCTCTATGGCCTATCTCGAGGCCCTATGGCAAAGAGGTCGGAGATCATGCTGTTCTCTCCAGCTCCTGCGGTTCAGTTCTCTTCGTCTTCTGTGAGCCAGGAGAGTGCTGGTCATCTCCTCTTTGGCCAATATCACCTCTTTTGACCATGGCCCCCGACCCACGACGATAACCATCACAAGGTCATGCCGCAGTGGTGTCAACGCTGAGTTCATCTAGATTGAGTGCAGTGTCTTCGCGAAATCACTTACATCTCCTAAGAAATACCTAGAACATACTTTAAGTTAGTCATGTACTTATTTTTTGTTTGTTTATTATTGGGTAAAACAAAATGTCACTGTTTTTTTTTAATAATGAGTCACGTAGAGGTGTCTAGAATTTCGTTACAATTTTTTTGCTATTTTTTGCGGGTATAACAAAAATACCTTTGTTCAAGGTGAGTTCGCAACTTAAGAAAATAAAGGACGGAAATGGTAATTATAAAGCGAATAGTAGCTGTTAGTCATGTCGTTGACGTTGACGATAAATACAAAAGTACGTCTTAATAATATATATATATATATATATATATATATATATATATATATATATATATTCGAAGGTACTTTAAATAGGACGATTTGACCCAATTTTTGAGCAATTTTAGGAAATAAAGAAATTTAATTTTATATTTGAATTTGAATCTCGATGGTAGGTACTTCACGATCAATTTATTCAATTAAATAATTTTCGTATTTTACGTTTCACCAATCTCACAACAGCGCCTCGGTAATAAATCAACATATTACCAACAACACAAACCCATAGAGATACATAATAACTGACCACTTAAGAACAGCAAACAATAACAATAAAAAATGAAGAACGCCGTAATGCCTGGACGGCAAAATACAGCAAATGCAAATTTGCCTTTGACGAACGAAAACAAAGAAAGTGTTGACATCAGAGCCGATGGAGAAATATAGAGAAAATAAATGTTAAGATACAGAAAATAATCCTTTAATTTCCAATAGCTTACCTCTGCCTCAGACCTCTGTTATTATGATTAAAGGATAATAACATAAAGGATAAGATAATAACATTGTCAGAGTATCAGTAGTCTCATTCTGTAATAAATTAAATCAATCTTAATAATTAAAAAACTTTTTTTTTTAATGGTCGTCCGCATTTTTATGTCTAGATTTTAGACTAAGATTATACTATTAGACTTTTAGACTATTTTTTGGATGGTTAAGTAGCTCATTGCTTTTCTTATCTTTTAGCTTAACATAAATACTAAACCTATTTTCGATTCCTAAACGGGATGAAATATTGTGCGATATACAAATAGTAGTCCCGAGTGTTCTTTGTGTCTGTTGTTTGTAAGTTTGTAAAGTCCCTCGAAACACAGCAATAATTCCTACTGCGGGTATTGTCTTATGAGTTTGTATTATGTAACTGAGAAGTATCCGTTAAATTTCTCCCAAACAAAAAAACCATAACTAAGTCTCAACGCAGTAGTACGTGTCCGCCTTTGACCTAATCATATTTGATGATTTATATGAATATTAACCAACCGGTAGCTCCAGTTTGAATCTTGTTCCTCAAATATATAAGTAATATATTATCCAATTGGACATATACCTACGTACTAATATACTTGTAGGTGTCAAACTAGCATAATATGTGATCATATCCTCAAGCAAATTACACACCTACAACTGAACCACATAACGTAATACAAGTAGCAACTTATAGAGCTATTATTCAAATCGAAGTAGGTTCCGTTCCCTTCCCGATAATTTGCCTTACAAACGATATACTATTATAGCTGATAGACTAAGTGTTGTGCAAATAGATCTTTGATGACGATATCAGACTAAATAAGGAGATATCGCATAGTAATTTAAAAGATAATTGGCACATGTCTAGAATAATGTAAAATTTTAATTAGGCTTGTTTCAGATTACGCTATCTGCCGTGTTCATCCATCTGTCATTTAATGCCATTTGTCTGCACAGTCATTTGTAGGATGTATGAGTAGGCAATTCGATTACATTAGTAGTTCACAGCGAGAGACTCTTTAATCTCACACTGTTAATGTTTTAAATCTGTTATAAGTTGTTTTAAAAGCGTTTAAATTAAAACACTAAAACAAACAAATACTTTTAAAACAACTTATAACAGATGAAAAACACAAACATCATTAAAAATCCAAGGAAAAAAAAATGGATTTACTTTCATTGAATTCATTGCATTGATTGCCCTAACAGATTCGGGCGATCAATGCCCGAACAGATTCGGAGTCACTCATCACTTTATGGAAACCGAGTTGCAAGTGAGTGAAGCCCGGGATAGCTAGATGTTAATGTAAGCGATTCAACAAAATTTACTGAATTAATATAACGAAAATGTTGTTATTTATTGGAACGAAGTTCCTTATGGGGCGTTGCGGCGGGGTTCCCTAGCCGTCAAAAAACGACGGTAACGTTAAAAAAAAGCGTGAGATTTTTTTGTATAGTCTATGTATGATGACTATACAGTGTCTAATGTACAGTCTACATGATGACTGTTATTATTATTGCAGTTTGCTATTATTATTCATGTAAATAGCTGTTTCTTTGGATATTATTATTATATAATTTTATAAATCATTGCTAATAAAATAATATATAACAATATTCTAGAAACTTCGTTCCTATCTGGTGTCCCACGACACCACACATCTTTTTTATCATTTTACGTTTGGCACTAAAAACGTATAATCGTACTAGCCAGATTTCTGAAAAATAAAATGGGTTACAGACAACATTTTAAAAAATAAAGGTCGATTTGTAAAGGTAAAGGTTATTTTAGTAGACTTTGGAAATTTATGGGAAAATTTTGAAAGAGAAAGAATGGATGCAGAAGGAAATGGACACTGCTTATAAAGAAGAATATAGACAATAGCTCAAGAAGCTATAATACATGTTTTACAGTATGTTTGTATGTACCATATTATTGTCTTCGTTTAAAAATCTGAACTATTAAAGTTGTTTATGTCTAAAATTTAGCAAACATCCTAACCCACTTGATACTCTAATTCAATAGAAATAGATTTAATTTATTTCCTACTTAAAAAAATCTGTGGTAAAATTTTGCATAAAAAGTGCGTAATGCATCTCGTAAGCACGATTTAAATTTGAAATACACTATTAACAAAGACAATTTATAGAATAGACGTAATTTAAATACATAAATACTAATCATGTACTTGAAATCAAATTGAGTATTGTGCAAAGCGAATACAATAAAATGAAAACCACCGCGACACGTCCTACACAAAAACTTTGTATTTTAATTTAGGAAGCGTTTATGTAAAATACACCTTAAAATAACAACTTTGGAGTTTAATTTTTTATTTGTCTACTGCATAGGTCTACTGCCGGCCGCTGTTCAAGCATCAATTTCCTCAACTACGTATTTAAGTTTCAAGAAGACGCAGGTGAAATATGAATTCAATTAACTTAATGTACCTCTGCCGTAATCCCTACATTGTATAAAGGAAATATCTTAAAACAGCCACACAGGGAAATGGCATAAATACGTATAAATCCATTATAGGGTATTATCACACACTACGATTGAAAGAGTATTATTGAAAAGTTGATTTTGATAACAGGTTCTTAACTAACTTCGATTATTACCCGAAATTCAATTATAATCTCATCTTTTGCAAAGTGTTAAGTTAAAGTTGTAATTGTTAATAGTATGTATATAATATATAATTTAAAACAAAACAAACTCAGGACAACCAAAAAGCATTTACTTAAAAGTTTAAAATTTGAATAATATGTTGATGCACATTTACCTTTCTTTAGGTTTACAATTTCCTTGTGAAACCTAGAAATTAAATTCCTATTCACTACAGGCCTTATTTCAAATCACGCCTGGCACCATTGCATGTGCAACTTGTTGTTGTGAGTGAGAGAGTGAGAGTGTGTTGTTGTGAGAGTACTAATTATTGCTATTTCAGTATTTTAATTACCATGGGGGTCAATCATTTCATTGTAAAACATGTCCAACAAATAAAAAATGCTTATAATATGAACTGCTGGTCGTGGGTTCGATTCCCACACGGGCCAAAAGTTTATGTAGTCCACAAATAGTGGTCCGAGTCTAGGTGTTGTTTGTGTCCGTTGATTGAATGTTTGTAAAGCTCCACGCGACACAGGAATTATTCCTAATGCGGGATTTGCTTTTTCAAAATAAAAGATACCAAAAGTATACGTGTCTTAATACAATGATAATGAAATATGTATGTTCCTATTTATATATATATATATATATGGATATGTATATATTTATTTACTTATATGTTAGTATTATATATGATATTAAATACATATATTCATGTTATTAGAATAGTACACCTTAGACTACCCCTAATTTGATGTCATAATATCCGTATAAAGGTTGTCTGGAAGAAATCACCGTGAGTGATAAGACCGCCAATTGTTATACCGTAATACATGCATGTCTATATATTTTTTTTTCCATTACTTGTATGGTGTACAATAAAGAGATAAATAAATAAATAAATAAATGATACTGCACGCAAAACGGTAATTAATGTAGTAATTTTAAGATGGGAATAGCATGTAAATACACCGCAGATAGAAATACAGACATGTATTTCTATCTGTATTTAAGTTCCCATAATCACATGCAACAAAGTATACCTACTTAAATTGATTTCTAGTAAACGATTAAAATGGTATGCATTGCAATGTAAGAATGCTACGTTGCATCTTTACTCATTACCCTTCACACGATACGCCACGGTACAGATACGACATATACATACGACAGTCTGTAAAATTTAAAAAATGTGTTTTAATACAAAAAAAATAGGCTCTATGCTCAAAATTTGAAGTTGGTTCAATGTTAAATATAAAAATATTACTTATTAATAGTTTATTTTTTATTTTATTTTATTTATTTATTTAACTCTTCGATACTCGTACATTACAAAAATCTTGCGTGTTCTAAATCAAATCGTATGTTTACAATATTAAATAATATTTATTTGAAATAGCATGAATACTTAACTGACTTTGGAAAATTGATCCTAAAGTCTTTTATCCGTAATCGAAGTAAATAATTTAGATACGCTGTTTGAATTTATGTATAAAGTCCGCAAACGTAGTTGGTGCTACTGTAAAATAAATCAAATTGATTTGTAGCTTTGTCGGCTGCGTGACGTCTTATATAAAGGAATTTTATAACGGCGCCATTAACTTGTGTTATACGATAAGTTTTAAAGCCATTATTATGCTACTGGTTGACTCAGATCACGACTGAGTGCGTAATTTAATAAAGGTCCATTATCACACGAGATGTTTATCAAACAACTTGTAAAACGAATTATAAAGAAATAGTCTTCCGACCTTCTGGTGTTTATATTTGTCGAAGTAATATTGGTGTTATTTGTCATTGATTAACCAAGTCTGCAAAAGTGCAGTGTTAATTTACAATAAAAATAATAATAACAGTGGTCGAGCCATGCTCAGGCACGAATGGGCCGGCTCGACCGGTGCGATATCACGGCCTCACAGAAAACCAGATGTGAAGTAACGCTTAAGTTGCATTTCCCCGAAAAGTGAGGATTCCGGAGGCCCAACTCCCCCTCTCCTCTTTCCTCACCCCTTATCCACCCTCTCCTCTTTCCCATCTCCTGATCACCCGTCTCTTCTTTCTCATATCCTTATCCCCCGTCTCTTCTTTCCCCTACCCGCATCCCCCTATCCCTCATCACCCTCAAAGGCGGACAGCGCACTTACGACTCTTGAGTGGCAGGTGTCCATGGACGCAGGTTGTCACTTACCATCAGGAGACCCGTCTGTTTATCTAATAAAAAAACAATGATATTAAAACTTTCAATGTGCAGCCCCAACAAACATAAGAACTCACACACTTATACCCACTTAGAATCTTAGATATTCACACACACAGTGATATACATATGTTTTGTACATACATATATACGTACAATCACACCTCTATCCCCAAAAACCATATCTCTTCGATATTATTTAGTCAAATTTTAGTAATAGGGGCAATCGTATTGCCGTGAACCGGGAACTTTGAGAATTAAATGGGAAAATTGGGAGTATATTGATAAGAGAATGGAACAAAACAAACAGGTCAGGCTCACACACCTATAACTTGAACGAGCTGATGCTGGGAAGTCCGAGCCCTGTAACCTGTAACCGATATATTTAATATATAGATAATAATTTTATAGATACATCATTAATAAAATACAAAATCAAAATTTTGTCAATTTTTCAGATCGCTTACTTAAAATTAATGCAGATTCGGCTTTTACTATATTCGATTGCACTCAAATTTGTTTGTCTTTTCAAGCGACTTCGTTCTCAATTTGACTGTATTTTTTTTAATGTTTGTTATCTTAGGACTCTCGACTGGGTAAACCGATTTTGATGTTTTTTTTTTATTTGAGAGCTGGTGCTTCCCGTGTGGTTTTGACAATGCCATCCATGGGAAAACCATATAAGTCTTAAATTTTATAATTATATTTTTTTTTACATTGAGGACAATTATCTACTTTTTTAAAGTGAATTATTGTACCCAAATTTACACATGCACTTCGATCATCGGAACTTTGGAAACATTTAATACTTTTAGAAATATTTGACAAAATTATTCAAAACACCCTTACCAATTTTTTTTATGTAGATTTGCCTGCCTTGCCGAGCCGTGCCTGGCTCCAAGCATCGTTGCCGATACGTTGTTGGCTTGGGTGATCTTGGCGTTCGCAAAATTACAGATTTCAGCCTTCCCGCATGATGTCATCAGTCCACGGTACAGAAGAGTTAATAATAAATTCTAGCAAATACACTGGTTAATTCTGAAGTTTTCTGCAAGTCCGATACCATTAATACTTGGAGGATGGGTTGTCCCAATTCTTTATTACCACCACACACATACACCCACACAACGTCCAATTTAAAACGGGATGCTTTAGTTGAAACCTCATTCAATGTTGCAGAGAGCACTCGCTTGTTGGCTGTGGGAGATGGGAATCAGGTTTATGGATCACTCCCATCGCCAAACATAGACACTTTGTTGGACGATACCAATTTCCATATTGCTTCTTGCCTTCGTCTAGGAGTTCCATGTGTTTCTCCGCATCGTTACCACTGTGGAGAAGCTGTTGACGGACATCATGGCCTTTCTAATAGCAGAAGTGCTCTTGTCCCAGTCGGCGTTCTGGCCGTACGTAACCCCATTGGTCTGGTATGAGACGATGGGAAGAGACCAGATAATTTGTCATTACTACCATGGAAGATGATGAGATAGACCTATCAATCATCCATGGTAGTAATGACATACCATGTGGCTCCTCGCAGAGACTCTCAAACGGCGTTAATACAGTAAATGTATTGGTAATTATGTTTTTGAGCCGTATGGGGTGGAGAAGCTGGGTTCATGGGGTCCGAGTGCTCGTTCCATTTATAAAGATCTAGCAACCGGCTGATCGACACTTCTCGTAAGCATTGCCATCTGCAATGCCACATGCATTGCGTATTCACCGTGGTAAGTAGAGTTTTAGAGTTCTAGAAAATATTATTAGCCGTAGAAAAAGCAGGTAGTCATTATATAAACTAATAGAAAAAACAACAATCTTTTGAAGAATCCAGGTAAACCAACGATCCCGAATAATATTGAAACATTTAAATATAAAATAATTCAGCGTCCCATTGTAGAAGTTTCCTGGAGCTGCGCGTTCGCAATTATAATGCAATCTGTACAACGGAAGAGTCATCTTCTAATGTTGCCATATTCATTACTACGTTGAATTGTATTGTAATCTGTTATGTATGATAGAGGATACAACTCATTAAATATTGTACAAATTGTTTTGTTACTTCTATTATAAAAAGACTTCTTGGATCTACTAATAAAATAGATTCGAAAAGAATGCTACACAAAGCTTAGAAGATGAATTTTTGTACAACTATATCGTTATACTTACCCAAGTGTTTATTATCTACTTTTATAACATGTTAGTTGGACAGATATATAGAATATTCTTCATTGTACACCATTTGTAGATTGTAGTTAAAAAAATATTTTACACCGCCAGACAACCGAGTATGGATATGTAATAACAAAATTATTCAATCAATTCGGTAGTTAATGGCGTATTAATGGCGGTAGTTAGTGGCGCTAGTCTAGATAAAGACAAATATTTATACATATACAAAGATTTACATAAATGTGTGTTAAGTTACCCAGTGTCTGCAGTCATTCAGTAGAGATAATATAGTTTTATAAAGTAATCAACTAAACAACATTAAAGTTACAGATAATGTTGCTTAACCATATTTTTAAAAGCTATAATGGTTTCAGCTTGCCTTAGTTTTACCGTTATATTCCAAAAACGAACGTACAATATCATAAATATTTTTTTTAAGACAAAGTTGTTTAATGTGTAAGAATCTTTACTTTAAGAATCAGATTTTCTGATGAACGTAAAAAACTCGTGTGATTAACGTGAAGGAACTCAATCGTCTTTTGAAATACGAAGGTGTATGAGGGGTAAACAGTATACTGTATAGCAAGGGAAGAATATGAACGTACCGACGAAGATGGATAACCACTGGAGCATTTGTCGGAATTCAGAGACATGATCATTACGCAGGGAAAATATGAATCATATGCAGTTTTGAAGTGTTTTTAGTTTGTCTAAATGGTTCTCGGTCAGGTCTGGATACCTGGCGTCTGGATAGTCAAGCATTGGGAGATGTGAATTTGCAGGGCAAATTTGGTGTCAGTCGTTAAGAAATTTCTCAAACGTTTAAAGGATCCTGCAGAAGTAAATAGCCTATGAATTATTTCTTGCATCAGAGGAGCCCAAGATAGTTCTTAATCAATAAATAATCCTAAATTCTTTACCTTTTTACTGAGAGCTATAAAAGAGCCATTGAAAATGATGGTAGGAACATGAGATCGTCCGTAGGATTCACTCCATGCACTTATCTTGGTCAAACCTTCATTAGATAGAAATACTTATAGTGCAGGTAGGAAAAACATGCAAAGATCATCTGCATAACGGTAAAAGAGAGAAGTTGATCAGTAAAAATAAATAACGCGAAGAGTAAAGGTCATAGAACGCTACCCTGGTGCCACCAACAGATGTATAATGCTAAGGGGAAAGAGTATTATCAATATACATTGTCGACGTCCACAGAGATAACTTCGATGCCAGTCAATCCCCATTGGAGATATTTAAATTGAGCGAGCTATGTTAGTCCGAATGTCGAATTCCACAGTGTTATATGCGTTGGAAAAATCTAGTAGTGCACAGTTAGATTTCCACCCTCCACACATACCGCATCTAATGTCTTCCGTAATACATTAGATGCGGTATGTGTGAACGCATTATTCTCAAGAACAAGTAACCAGATTCCAAAAAATATTTTTGCATGATATAGACCGTTTATTAGGTAAGACCATTGGTTATATATATCATTACGCTGCAACATTTGCAAGAACAAAGCGGAGCAGAGTTTATAAACAGAGTTAAACTGCTGGGAATTACTAGTTTTCGAGCCATCTAGCCGAACAACACAACATCAATTGTCAGACCGGTCCCCAAGGCATTATTTCCAGGCCTGGTAGTCGGATCCTCCCTCTATTGATAAATGCTGATTTTAATCAATAATTAGGTACCTATTTTTATATGTAAACAAGTCATAAGTTGTTTTAATACGCCAAGCTCCATAAAGTTAGTTATCGTTATCAAAAATGTTATCAGATCATTGTTAAAATCTGAGGCGGGCGCTGGCATAACGAACGCAGTGAAAGTGTAGCTTGTGATAACAGATAACAAGACAATGACGTCATGTGTGCTGTGATAACATGTATTGTTATCATATCGTGTTTAATTTACTAATATTTTACTAAAGCAAGGTCGTATAAGGAATTCACAAGGTAACGACATAATTTGTCGAAACAGAAAATAGACTGCTAACGAACAAAGCAGAACAGAGAAGTGTTGGTAAAACTGTAATGTAATAAAAACAAAACAAAAGTTTTATGATAGCCGTAAACAATTTAATTATGTACGTAGGCATACGTTTTTAGTCATTAATAATATTTTTTTCCAATGTTCCTTCCCTTCTATTGTCAATATGCTGAAAGCCTCTTTGCTCTATTTTGATACTCTTCACAATTAAAACTTTAACATTATTTTAAGAGATACAGAACGTTGCTTGTTATTGATACATTTAGCTAAATTATGTGATGCAGTGATACAGTGCAGTGCAGTGCATTCAAAAAGATAGTTACACATCAGTTTCTAAAATAGAGAAAACAACGTCGAAAGTGAAATAATAAAACATCTTCACCGTGAACTTTACTAATATTCAATCAGGAAGTGCCTTATATCTCAACATATCCAAAAAATTTTAAAAATATTAACTATAAATATTTGATGTAATAGCACAGCCTAGTATTTTTAAAAATATTTGATGAAATAGCACAGCCTAGTTACGTTGTAAATAGATATAATCATCAAGCGAATCAAAATACTATATTTCCCACACCGTACTTATTTTTTTAACACACTTATACAAACAAATTATATAGACATATAAGATGTAACAAACAAATAAAGAGATAATTTCAAAATATCCATCCCCATAACCTGGATGATGGGCACTCCACCACTGTGCGCTTCTCCAGAAGCTTTTTGCCAAGTACACCCAGCCTGTGGAACAATATTTAAGGACCGACACGACCTTCAAACTTTCAAACTTTCACTTGTGACTCCTGAGCACGGTACGGCAGTAACTTACCATCAGGTGGCCCGTCGTCAGGTCGTTTGAGTGTTTATTCTCACAGTCTTTAAGAGTTCATTATGACGATCCACTGCCTCGTCTATATATTTTCAATCAGATATGATAATCTCTGTTTTTACACTTTAAATGATGGAATGCTAGTTAATCTTATTTACCTGCAATTAGAAAACTTATCTCCTATTTAACGTATTAAATGTGTTTGGACTCTTTTGTAGATTACGTAGCAATTTCCAATCCTCAATTCATTATACATTATTATTGTGTTTTTGTATATTTAGCAGCGTGACACGCAGAAAGTAGGTGTTTTTGTTTGTAAATTGGCGTAAAACAAGAACTGGGATTTACTCTACCACCAGCTAGACGGTAAATCCCATGTATTAAATCGTCTAGTAGTCTATTAAGCGACTCCAAAATTAAAGCTCAAGAAATGTTTATCGCTCTGTCCTTAGGCTTCATCTTAAATTATATATATTTGATATGGAAGAGGACTTCAAATCTGCATTTAATTTAGCGAAACTTCGCCATCATACCTGCGTTAAGAGAGTGAAGTAATCTCTATATACACTTATATACTTTAATAACTTTTGATAGAAAGCGAAGCGAGACCTGAGATTGCATTAACACTACTAACATTTATCTACAGTAATAAATGATATCATCTCATCTAATCTGGCCATCTGACCGATGACCTCTTAAGGTCATCATATATACTTGCCTGCAAGATTTAAAGGAAGGTTACATTTCATAAAAAAATAGTATGAATAATTGGTCTTTAGATTTAAATCAGTTTAAAAATCTACGTCAATCATTTATTGCACCGACATTGTTTCATAAGTCTGTTGTAAGTAGATAGTGTCAACACACACACAAACACACTATATTACTACTGTGAAAAGATGTAGTGGAAATATGAAGACGATTTACTGGAAATTAGGAAGAAACTCCTGATACATGGCCGCCAGCACAGCGACATTTTATTACAGATTATAAAAAAAATACATTAATATAAAAAAATTATAAATCAACAGAGGTATCTTCAACAACACTTTTCTGGATGAAAATTGAATGTCGAAGAATGAATACAGATGTAGCGGTATACCCTACCAGTAACCCTGACAAAGTATTTGCAATGTTTCATAATCCTCATTAGTTATCTATACATTTATAATTTTAAAGCATACATAGGCTCATTTCTGTATCCACTAAGGGGTAGGCGGAGGTGTATAAAACACCCACATTATGCTAATAAAAGCTTGGTCCCACTAACTATTAACGTCCTATTGCCGTCTACCAGGCATTGTAATACTATGCATACTGTGTGATCCCTTAGTCCTCTTTAACGTCACCCACTGGAAGACATGGGCGGGTTCTATTCTACTAAACCGAGATTCACACAGCATAACTTTAAGGATAGATTAGTTATTTATATTAAGAAGTTTGGAGGAAAAATTCAATAAGTAACTTATAACCAGTTAATCTTTTTTTTTTAATCACGTCGGTTTGTCAATAACCAACAACCAAAAGTTTCCTATACGTCATTATATTATAAAAAACTAGTCTCGTTCATCTAATATACCTACTAATTATAAAGGTTTTGATTGTACACATATACATCCGTTCATTGTTTTTAGTTATCCACAAAACACGTAATTATATATGAAGTAAAAGAATCAGTCTTTGTGCTTTGTAATAGACAGCAGGGAAATCCATTGACGCATTTTGTTGTTATCCAAAAATAAACTTCAAATTGACCTTACTAACAAAACATAGGTTATATCAAATCCGCAGATAATGCTGATGTGATGTGTAAATACAATAATTATGTACCAGAAATTGTGATTAGTGCACAAACAATAAGCATATAAAAAATTGAGTTGAAGAACACTTATAAAAACAAAAATCTAACACAAGTTCATTTTATACATAGTAACACACATAACAACATTTTATAATAAATAATAATAATGTTTACATAAGGGCGAGACTATGAAAAAATAAAAAGACAACTCCCGCACTAGGATGCACTTTACAAACATTCAGATAACACAAAGAACATCCAAACTTAAAACAAAAGTTTGAAGATTACACAAAGTATTCTTCTGTGTGGGTATACCCACAGACTCAGCGCGGCATCAAGGTGCCGAGGCGAGCACTTAAACCACTGCGCCATCCGTGTAGTCAATTGAGCTCGGTGGACAAATTTTCATGATTCACATTCCTTATATTGAAACAACTAAACTGACAGTACAAATAGAAACTGGTTTAGTATTATGCATACCTACTAAACTTTATTATAATGATCAACACAAACACAGGCTCTGTCCTCGTCATCAGGGGTATCTAATATATTTAAATTATTTTCTATTCTATATTTCAATTTTATTAAAATCAACCAACATAGTTCAAACTCGAAGAGTTTACTAACCATCGATTAGTTCCACTGACCACCTCCTGATTTCATCATCAGATCAGGTCGATAGAATCTAATTTTGTAATTGTTATTCAATGATTTTGTGTTATCATTAATCAAAGTACATATATTTGGTTTTGTTTCAAATTAATACGACATGAGTTATAAGCTAGTGAAATTTGAATTTCTAGATTTGTTTAATTAGTTAGTTATACTTGAATCTAATCTAAATAAAAGTAGATACCTGTAGGGATAGTTAATATATATATCTATTAAAATTTGCATTGCATAGGAAAAGTAAGTACAATTTAAATAAATATTCGACGTGACATAGTTACCTTAATAATATACGTGCCTGGAATAATAACAGTTGGTAATGTTATTATTAGCAGTAGGAACAAACGGAAGGAACCGTTTTAGATGCATGATAATAAGATACTTAGGTCGTTATCAAGACCTTTAGACAGAGATTTAAGGAAGAAGGAAAGTTCATTTGTGGCTTGTGGCACTCTAATGCGTGTGTTGAATAATACGAATATGTAGTACCAGCTTTGTTTTATGTTTTTCATTTGGAAGGAGGAATTGAATGAAATCCGTGGGTGGAGTTGTGTGTGTGTGATTAACTAAGAAACGACATGAATGTCCATTACGGGTTACATCACTACTATTATTTTTTACTAATATATTCCAATATATATGAGATAGGTAGATATTCGTCTCCTAATTTTTAATAGTTAATATTTTTAATCATTTATTCTTAATCATTTAGGTTCTCTAAAAAGATAATCTCGCTCTCTATCTCACTCAATAAAAAAAACAGAATTTTTTTTTTTACTAAATCAACTATCAATTGGCACAGGTGCTCACCGGACACGGCTGGTTCGGTAGTTTCCTGTGTTATACAGGCCCGGTAGGCTGGGAGCCAACGTCTGCATGCCACCATTGTTAAGGCTGCCGTGCGATAATCTGGAGGGGGCAAGGACCCCCGCTTTTCACGGTGTGGTCATCAGGCGACCAAGGGTTCTCAGAAGCTTCCTTCCTTATTCCCGCTCCCCTGCGATAGACCCACTGGTGCCGGAACACCTTTTGGTTATTTGGTTGTAATTTTTTTTTAAGTACAATTTGTATGTAGTATCAAAATATCGTATTATTTTTCTTGAAGAAAATCAACTTCATTATTGTTATTTGTTTTATACATTTTATCAACATATCAGTTAAGTAATAAAATAAAACAACGAATAAAACAATAAATATTAAATCGTAAATTACTCGGAATATCACTAGCAGCGTTTAATCATAATATATTACTTTTAATTATGTAAATAGAACACTAATGACATACGACAATTCGTTATACAATCAGTAACAATTATTGTTGGAAGTTGTTTATTATTTACAGTTTTTACATATAAGGAAAACCTTCCACTAATAAAACTTACATTACTTGGAATTACTTACATTTTTACCCGACTGCGCAAGGATACACATATACTCGTTCATTCCACGTGGTAGCTATCGATGCCAAAAGCGTATACAACAACAATTCAGAGCTAATTGTGGTTACTTTATATGATGCTTCTTTCTCACTCTCAAGTCCAGAGCTATTTGATAGATTACGACATGTGGGGTGTTATTTATTATCTAATACTGAAAGAGACAGCATATAAGATTTCGAGAAATTGATAACGCCGTTAGGTTTTACATTTTCTTTTAATTTCTCTACATGTTCACTAACACAAGATGTGATAATGTTTTGAAAGGTTTAAATCGTCACTTCGAGTTCCAGATATCGTGAACCTGTCCAACTCCTAGCTCTTAAGCTCTTGCTTAAATTCCACACACTTCTAATGCATCGTATTCTCGTTTACCTACCTTACTAGTTTGCCATATGACACACAATCTCATCACCCTCGTTATCTATCAGACAGTGCGTATACAGTCATACAGTGCCCGTAGAATCGAGATCCCAATTGCCAAAATGTGGGTTTTTAATACATCTCTGCCGACTGGGGCTGGCTACTGGCTACTACTGGGGGTACAGGTGTGTATGTATGTACTAATGTCCAGTTTACGGCACTAGCCCTACTTCCCATTACGTAACACGTCTGACAAAATTCTAGGTGGACAAATGTGAGTATTTAAAATTGCTGACAGTTCTTAGATTGGTTAAGAATTTACATAAAGTATAATCAGTAAACTGTCCCATTTGTTGGTCACTAGCACCAGACATAAACAGGAAGTACGTTGCCTGACCTGTACCTCGGCCTTGGAGAGTGCGTTTGCGCATCAACGCGATTTGAATGATGACAAGATCTAATAAATATGCGTTTTTATATACTTACTCAAGAGTACCTCACGGCCTTGATGGTTCCTTGTTCATGAGTTTCTTCTTATTAACTGATTTCAAAAGGGAGGAGTTCTCTATTCGAGGCAATTAATGTTATGTGTAAATTACGCGATATCACAGTCATATATATTACTCGATTTAAATAACTGTTTTTCTGTTTTTATTGATTGTACTCACAGCTGGTTCTATATAAATTTCAAGACTCAAGACAAGATTCTTAAACTCATTATTTCACCGCCAGAACAACGGCCACAAGAGAAAGACTGTAGTTTATTGTTACGTAAAACAGTCACGCAACATATAACGGATAATGTGTGAACATATTCTGATACTATCATACACGAGTTACATTTCCTTGCTAGGTAATATTTTACAACACAGCATCATTGACTATACTCGTACATTCATAAGCACGAATACAATTTGTAGGTATGTACTTAAGTACACAATTTTTAATTGTATATTATATATATATATATATATATGTATGATAGTCTATATCTATAGTGTGAAATGTCGCCATATTAAATAATGTTACAATTTAAAACAAGATTGGTATACATAAAGAATGACACAAGATCAGTACGTAAGAGTTACTTTCTGGAAACGTAGGCAACAATTATCTATTAACATATAATATAGATTTGTAATCCCTCTAAAGATTAGACAAGAGCCACTGACCTTCAAACGGCTTAGCAGATTTTCTTTAAATATAGCTAAGAACAGTCTTGGTTAAGACACCTTTCAAAAAAAATACTTAAACAAAATCGGTTCAACCCTTCAGCAGACCCACAGATACACACTTATAACAGCCCTCATTTTTAATGGGGGTTAAAAAGAACTTCTCCAGGTTTCAGTTCTTCTGAATATAATTTACCAATCAAATATTTTACCAATCAAAATGTTAAAGATTTTGATGTCTTAATTCCTACTCCTGCTCGTGGATACTTATTTATGCTTCAAAATTATCATAGTTCATATTTAATTCTGATAGTATTATGTATATTTTACTATTAAATTAATAAAAATCCGTTATATAAATCTACTGTGTTTATAAACTGGCAAAAGTTTCATATGACATTCTGCTTTTTTAAGCAACTACGCAAGTTTCAAGGTTATGTTTTTCAAGTTTTTGGTATTATTTTTCTTTGTCACGCCCTGGAGTTTGGTCGCCTTTATTTCGATATGTGATGTATCATTTTAATCATCTTAATAGTGAGAATGACTTAGTGTATACTACATTTAGCAATTACGTCAGTGAAAAAATAAATAAAGCGAAAGTTAATAATGCAGTCGTGTGCTTTCCCTACTATCCCTACTAATATTATAAATGCGAATGTAAGTTTGTTTGATAGCTTTCACGTCGAAACCCCTCAACCGATTACCATGAAACTTTGTACACCTATTCTCAAATGTATTAAGAAGGACATAGGATACTTTTTATTTCAAAAAAAAAGTTTTTTTACGTAAGCTAAAAAAAAATATTTTGGCAGAAATGATTGTTTGTCAAAATATTTGAAAATATAACAACTTCAACGCCATATCTATTTAAGGGATTGAATGCGAGCAAAGCCGCGGGTAGTATATATATATATGTGTATATATTAGGAATATTACTTGTAATGTTAATTCAAGCACCCACATATTCTTAAATGTTAAAGTTATCTTCACTTTACTTACTATATGAACAGAATAAATAGCTACGAGACATACCTGAGACAAGAATCTCTAAGTATAAAAACCTCCTTGACATGACCTTATTTGTCAAGTGCATTGTGAGTAACTAGTCTTATTATAATATAAAAATAATAAGTGGTCATAACAAACAGTCCAGACAGCCTTTAAATTACATTTTCTCGATTCTTGGAAGATCACAGTGCAGATTAGCAAAATGATTATATGCCAGGACCAAAAAAATAAACCCAGGTTCTTTCCACTGATGGAGAATGACGTCAGATTAATATTAGCACACATATACGCAAACGTTTTTTGTTTGTTTCTCCCGCATTATGGTAGTGTTTATTTTCGATTAATTGTACAAAAAATACAGTTATTAGGTTTGCATACTGTTTCTCTAAAGATACTACATGACAACGAAGCTTAATCATATCCTGTTAACGAAATCCAACTTATTATTTCATGAGCTTCAAAATACGAGTAAGCATACATACACACCTGAAGGGGAGGCAGAGGCGTAAATAGGGCAAGAGGTAGAGGGCAAGCCCATTGCCGTTATCAGGGCACTTTGGAAAATTCGATAGGAAATATCAACTTGGCATACTCCAAGTTAAAATTGACAGAAAAAATCAATCTAAGCAAAGGCCAGGTCAAAAGTACCTTTAAATTACGAATGAAAGGAATAATGAATGAAAGTTGAAGAAGCTAGAAAGGTATATCGGAATCGTAGCAAATGGAAGGAAGTGGTCTCAGCCTACCCCAATGGGGAAGAGGCGAAATATTATGTATGTATGAAAAAGAAGGAGAGAAAGAGAAGGAAATTATACAGATGGATCGGGGAATATAAGCAATAGCTCAAGCAAGTCAGGGGCATACACCTAACTTGT
Organism: Tyria jacobaeae; assembly: GCA_947561695.1. NCBI lineage: Eukaryota > Metazoa > Arthropoda > Insecta > Lepidoptera > Erebidae > Tyria > Tyria jacobaeae. The sequence goes on along the minus strand of OX387208.1, from coordinate 5,801,712 downwards.
ATTGGTTGGTGAGTGGAAGTCCGATCGCTCTAACGAAATACATTAAATTTGATAATAGTTCGTACCTTTTATTGTCAGCTCCAAGCGCCAGCGTTGAACTCGTTGCTAAAATGGGTTGAACCTCCCGATCAATGCTAGAAGTCTAGAACAATCACAAATACGATTTTATAACTTTTTTTTTTATGCGATAGGGGGCAAACGAGCAGACAGTTTACCTGATGACTACCGCCGCCCATGGACACCCACACAACAAGAGTCACTCTCGACAACTCAAGAGTCACAAGTGCGTTGCCGGCCTTTTAGGTAGGAGTACGCTCTTTTCTTGAAGGTTTGAAGGTCGTATCGGTTCGGAAATACGGCAGGTAACAATTTGTTTCATAAGCTGGTTGTGCGAGGCAAAAAGCTTCTGGAGAAGCGCACAGCGGTGGAGTATCAATCCAAGTGAGGGCGATGGATATCTTGTCGCCTAGGACGATGGCGGAAACATGCAGCTGGTATAAGTCCGAAAAATCCCTCTGAACACTCCACATGATACAAGCGATGAGGATGCAGAGTGAAGCTACATCTCTACGCAACGCCAAGGTGTCAAGTCGATCAGAAATATCTTGGCAGTCGATGATGCGAGTCGCTCTCCGTTGAATGCGGTCAAGAGGGAGAAGCTGGTACTGGGGTGCACCTGCATAGAGATGAAAACAGTATTCCATGTGCGGCCGAACCTGCGCCTTTATAAAGTTGCAGGCGGTGGGCCGGATTAAAATACTCGATCTGTTTAGCACACAAAGCTTCTTCGAGGCTAATATGGCTTTACTCTCTAAGTGACCGCGAAACTGGACTTCGCTTGATATATCGATGCCAAGGATTCCGATACTGGCTGCTGCAGTTAGGGAAGTGCTCTCAAATTGAGGTGATACGACCAATGGCATCTTTCTAGCGGTGAACGCGCAAACCTGTGTCCTCGCGGGGTTAAACTGGACTAGGTTAAGTCGACCCCAATCGGAAACTTTTGATATAGAAGTTTCGATTTCAGACACAAGTTTGGATCGGCTTTCGATGACGTTTACCCGAGAAATGTTAGCGCGGCCGGTGTAAAGGGCATCACTCGTGCTATCGTCCGCATAGCAATGGATGCTGGTAATCTGCAGCATGTCATTGATATGCAGAAGAAACAGCGTGGGGATAGCACACAGCCTTGTGGGACACCAGAATTAACAGACTTGGAGTTGGATGCTTGATGCTTCTGTCTGTAAGAAAACTGGTGAGCCAATCGTACAGTTTCTCGGGAAGCCTTTAAGAAGGAAGCTTCGCAAGGAGCGCTTTGTGCCAAACCCGATCGAAGGCCTTCGCCACGTGGTCTCGATCGCCTGTGCCCACCGGTGAGTCAAGTAAACGAGAAGATCACCAGCTGAACGACCCCGACGGAAGCCGTATTGTCGATCATTAAGGAGCTGGTGGTCTTCTAAGTACCGGAGGAGCTGGCAGTTAATAATGGATTCCATTATCTTGGAGAACAAGGAGGTGATGGCTATGGGTCTGTAGTTGGACGGATCCGAGCGATCTCCTTTTTTAGGGATTGGGTGCACTAGAGCTGTCTTCCATGAGTTCGGGACTACGCCAAGAGAGTAGGAAAGCCGATAAAGGCGCGTTAAAACCGGTGCCACCTCTGGAGCACACGTCTTCAGCACAATAGGAGAGATTCTGTCAAGCCCACTCGACTTAAGAATAAACACGCACTGCCCTTTGTGTAAACTGGACTTCCGGCATGCGGCTCTCGCACTGCGGCATGGTCGGCGGTGCGTTTCCCCCGTCGTCCAGGGTCGAGTTGGACGCAAAGAGTTTGCCCAGAAGATCGACTTTTTTTAACTCTGAGTGTTGATGTAAATGTTTGAGTATAGAACCTATATATAAGATTTTATTTCAGATATGTGATTTCTTCGTACTTAAGAATGTAAAATTTGGAATAGAATTTTTATCATGTAAGGATTAAATCCTTTGTCGCGGAGGACTTTACAAACATTCAAACAACGAACACAAAGAACACCCAAACACATAACAACAGTTTGAGGATTACACAAAGTGGTGTCCCGTGCGGGGATCGAACCCACAACACTCGGCACGGCAGCGTGATGGCGAGGTGACCACTTAAACCGCTACGCCAGCCGTGCAGTCTAAGTTACAATATATATTGTTATAGAACAAATATTTACTGGCAGTCTTTGGGGACTGCCAATAGAAGTGAAAACTAAGTAACTTGTGAATTGTATCGTCGAGCTATTAGATTAAACACAGTATACATATAGCTCAACAGAAGGGTGCGGTGACGATGACGCGAGTTTCATGATTTTTGTTCCCCCAAAAAGTGCTCAACGCGCCTAAAGAAGTTTTTACTTCAAAAATATACGAAAGCATCTACAAAAAGATAAAGGGTTTAGTGTTTATAATAACAGTTCAAACATTTAAAATAAATAAACTTTGGTCGAAATTAACCAACTCTAGCTGTAATAAATATGTATAACAATGAAGAGGTAATTATGATACTAATTTATAAGGTGATATACCTCTTTGATTGACGGTAGCGATGGACTGATTAAAGCTCAGAAGACGCCTCCGAGAGGGTTACGAGTCCAGAAACTAACCGCACTATGTCTGTATTAGTTTTGTTCCATGACTTTACAAATCTAAATTCAAATATGAACTAATTTTCTAGAATAGAATTTCTTATCAAAGATAATTTTATAGTGTAAGTTAAAGTAGAAGTAGTATATACATATATGTGGGTAGTTAGTAGATACATCTATTAAATTTTGCATTGCCTAGGAAAACTAAGCGCAATTTAAATAAATATTCGACGTAACATTCCTTATTACGTATTTAATACGAAATACGTGACCAGTGGTAATGCTATTATTAGCAGCAGGAATATTCGGAAGAAACCATTTTAGCTGCGTATCAATAAGACACTTAGGTCGTTATCAAGACCTTTAGACAGAGATTTAAGGAAGAAGGAAAGTTCATTTGTGGCTTGTGGTACTCTAATGTGTGTGTTGAATAATACGAATACGTAGTCGATGCTTTGTTTTTTTATTTCATTTGAAAGTAGTATCCTAAGACTAAATGAAATTTTTGGGGTTTTACTTAAACCACGCAGGGAATAATGATGAACGTTCGCTTTGAACAATATAGTTACTCAAGTTGATAAATTCATATAACTTTAAAAAACACATAAATGAAAAGGAGTGAGGGGGGGGCTGTAACTATAGCAAGAAGTGTTGGAAAAAAGTCTTAGTACATTTTTTTCGGTCTCGCCCCCATTTGCTCAGAGCGTATAACGCGTGAGAAGGAACCTCTAGATTTTTGTTTTGAGGATTTCAGTACCTTCCTTGGTGGCTACAATTCCGTTACTCATTATGGCCTGGTAACAGCTTCCACCTCCACTCTTGTTTTTTTATATAAATTAACCTAGCCTTGTATAATTTTAGGTGCAACGTTATACAGACAAGTTTTTATTTTCTTAAAATAATAAAAACAATGGCCAACTATCCTGTCAGCGGGGGTAACACCGTAAGCTGAGGGATAACATAACCGATATTGCTTTACAGTTAAAATCAGAGCATTAAACCATAGCGGGGTCGCCTTCAACAGGCGGCTAAGTCACAAGTTCACAGGGATTTCCTTTCTAAGGTGAAGGCTGCCTGAGGCCCCGGCCAGAAGACTCCATGCTGGAACACTGTGGTTTTTAGTCGGTTCGAGTCCGACATACTCGTACCATCTCATCGTAAGGCCTACCACGGAATCAACGCTGGCTAACATAGTAAAATATCTCTCACGATCGCTTGAAATGCAAAACGTAAATAAGACTTCATTAGTATATAATTATTAGTTAAGGCAGAAAGAAGAACTTTTATGCAGCTACGTCTACCTATCCTTTTAAATTAAATTATTACTAACCACTTTTATCGTTAACCCTACATTCGTCATGTATTATTCGTTGGGGTGTTTCATGTATTACTCTCAGTGCGTAACTACTTATTTTTAATCAATAGTTATGACGTACTATTTGTAGGAACAACTTAACAGGTTAAAGTATACAACTCTTCACTCCACTTGTACAAATATACATAAATTTCAGTTTTTTTATAATAACAATAATAATAGTTACGTAGTCAGTATTTCTTTATTCAAATAATTGACGGGACTGTTGGTCTAGTCGTTCGTCACCCTGACTGCTGAACCGAAGGTCGTGGCTTCGATTCCCACACGTGACAAAAATTTGTGTTATCTGCAAATAATTGTAGTAGTGAGTGGGTATTCTGTGTCCGTTGATTGAATGTATGTAAAGCCCCCCCCCCCCCCCCCCCGCGCGCTTCAGGAATTATTCCTAAGGCGAGAGTTGTCTATTAAAATATAAATTCCAGAAAGAAACAATTTACAGACCACTTCATTATAGCCATTTACAATAATTGATACATATCGCCCTCAAGGACAGTTCCAGTTAGCAGGAAATTGCAGTAACAATCGATCAAAATATAAATCACAATAAAGTACGACGCATATCGCTTGCAAGTACTAGAATATACATATAAGAAAAACAAGTTAAGACATTATTAAGAATAACATTATAAGAGCATAAAGCTCATTCCTTTGTTTCTGTTGCCACGTAATGCTTTGAAACATAGCTTTTATCTACTTCTCTTGAAGTCTCGGGAGGTATAATAGTACTAGGAAATATTTATGAGAGTTCTCTTTAGTTTGTACTTTAGACCTTTAGGTACTGAATGCGTTTTCCAAGAAATGTGATTTAATATATTATATGAGTTAAGATAACACAAATCATCCCAAATTTATACCTAATCTGTATATACTGCACAATTGAACACGTTGCGTGGGTGGTGGGTGGTTTCGTTGGTCAGCAAAACTGAGCTTATACATATGATATCGATGGAGACGAAAGCTTAACTCGTTCCAGATTACCGGCCCAACGCCATCTATCGAATCTTATGAACATCTCGCAGTAAAACATGTTACAACTTAAAAACACACGAACGCAAATACCATAGTAAAATGTATCCGTACCAATGTATACTAATATAATGAAGCTGAAGAGGTTTTTCAGTTGTTGGTGTAAGCGCGCTAATCTTTAGAACTATCAGTCAGATTTAATTTGTATCTAATCCGTGGTAATACTCCGGTCGAGCCGGCCCATGCGTGCCGAAGCATGGCTCTCCTACGTTAAATTATTCTTTTTGTATTGAATAGAGTATTTCTGGTCAAATAACATTGAAAAAACGCCTCTTATTAGGGTTCCGTACCCAAAGGGTAAAACGGGACCTATTACTAAGACTCCACTGTCGGTCCGCCTGTCACCAGGCTGTATCTCATGAACCGTGATAGTGAGACAGTTGAAATTTTCACACATGATGTATATCTGTTGCCGCTATAACAACAAATACTAAAAAAACAGATAAAATAAATACTTAAGGGGGCTCCAATACAACAAACGTGATTTTTTGCTTGTTTTTGCTCGATATTGACAACGGCAACAGGTGGACGCTTGAAATATTCACAGAATATTTAGTTATAAATTCACTTTAAAAATAAATAATTAAATTAAAATAAAATAAATATTTAAGGGGAGCTCCCATACCACAGACATCATTTTTTTGCCGTTTTCATAGATAATGGCACAGAACCCTTTACATAAAATGAGCGGGTCCTAAACACAGGTGAAAGCAGCAGGGAACGGTTGCTTAGGATATAATTTTTCTTTTTCAATTACACTTTTCTGCCTAGTTCCATTTCTTCTGTAGTAAAATAGTTAAAGTTACTTACATAAAAGTATGATTAGAAATTAATTCCTATTTAATTAATATCACCAATTACCTGTAAACGCCTTTAAGAAAGGAATAGCAGGTCTCGTTACCTGCCACGCTGCATGTTGTGCTAAGAGTCAATCAATTCAATTCCTACACACCTAATATTTAGAAACTAAAATTTGGATATGTGTGGCACAAAGATTACGTAGATAGATTTACAATTGCAAGTGAAAATTGGTAAAAAATATTTTTTTTGTTTTTGTTAGAATATTTCGTACAGACAAAACATGACAAGAGATATTAGAAAACTTGTCAACTTATTCTCATATCTAAGTTCTTTTTCTATAAAAAGTTAGTCCTGCTTAATCTTTTCGTAAATATACAAAACCTAACTAGTGAGAAACAAAAGCCATATTGTTCTTGCAAACCACATTATTATTCTTGGTTATGTTGAATTGAAACTAATCAAAACAACACGGTGTCGACCGACGTCCTATATTGTATACACGTTACGTGATCGTTAATAATAATTGCTTTGAGGGCTTATCAGTCAGATTGAGTTACTAAGGATGCGAAACTGACGTGCTTGAGCTATTTCTTACACTTGCCAGTATACTCCTATCAGCAATATCCCTTTTCTAATATTGCTTTCCCTTCTTAACTACCTCGTTATAGACTATTACTTAAATACTTAAATATTCTGATTGGGAAAATGTGAGCGTTAAATAGGCTTCTCTATTTTGGTGATACGAGTATATAGGCCTGAGTGAGTGTATGTACCTACTTAACATATACCTAACCCTAGTATAGACTGCCCATCATTCTAAAAACAAACGATAACCTTTTTGTTCAACCATTTTTGTCCGTGACTTCACTCACTTTAAAAGTACTTATGTCTGAAGCATATGTATGTTAGAGATGTATGGTCAGCTCGGGTTTTCTCATATGATTCCAAGATATTTCTAGATAAATTCATACGCTACAACTTCATTTATTAGATTCGTTACGCCTTGCCTAATAATACTGAATTCTTACCACAAGTTTTTTTATTTAACATACCTAAGTATAACAAAAACCTTCGTATCTATACATAACGTATTTTTATGGAATGATATGCTACATTTTACATAAATGCACTGATAAAACTTCTCAATATAGAATAGAAACTGTCTGAAGTGAAAAACAGATCGACGGACGTCCCAAATATAAAAATAGAACAACGAACAGTTCACCGTGCGCCGGCTTTCAACGTCTAACCTAAAAGGAAATTATAATTACTATTATTTGTCTGTGTGTCATTATACAAACAAGAAATGTCTCAAGAAAACGAAGGATTCTTCAAGAAGTTTCATGAAACAATAAGCAACTCTTTGGATGACGTGACCAAACACAATTTCGCAAATTTAGAATCCAACATGAAGCGTGTCTCCTACTTTTGCAGTCTACCGATCGTAAAAAACTATGATTTAACAGACGATTTACAAAAATGCCAGACAGGCGGCGATTTTCCAGTGAAAAAAGACTTAGTAAAAGCGCGCCATTTGAAGGATCAAGCAAACAAAGCGGTGCAGAAAGGCGATTGGGTAAAGGCAATGCAATTGTACAGCCAAAGCATGATTTACATGCCGGAAAAAGAAAGTAAGTTCATATCTAGCTTCGATGTAAAATGTCAGGTAGGGTAATCACATAGTTACAACTTACAGGAGTTACTAATACTACAAGATGGCCTTTTAGTTTCCTTGGTTCAATGAACATTAAAATTAGTTTAAATTTAATATTAGTTGTTACACCTTATCTCAATTACTTATATATATGTCTGCCTGTATTATAGGTAAGTTAAAGATAGTAAATAATAATTAAACAGTGATTCGCAATATTTAAAACATATGTTAAGAATAAAGCCAGCTAACTTATTCTTATTTGGATTTTTACATACAAATACTGCCCTATGTTAGTATAAGTAGGTATGTGAACAACGACAAATAGCGTAAGTGTCACACTACTGTTTTTGTTAATCTATCGATTTTTGTGATGTCTCTCTACTAAACGTTTGCGATAGTAAATCATGATATTGTGGTATTAAGTGTTTAATTCAGAACCAAGCATTTAAATCATAGATTTTTAATCTCACAGTGTCAGCTCCGAAGTCTGGTTACTAGTAATAAGTATTACGACTTTGACGGATGTACCTACCTCTCGGCGCTGATTGATATGTGAAGCAAAATAGAAATACAGCCGAAGCAGAACATTTTATATACGAACCCAATGTCTTCAGTTGCGCCTTCCTTGTAGTTTAAAAAAAATATTTGTGTAAGTTATTCGATAATAATATGATTTTTAATTCGAGATAGATATGATTTTTCTCCGTCTTAGATATAATAATGTACTAGTAAGGACTGTTTTGCTTAGATGCTATCTGCAAAACACCTAAAAACTATCACATGCAGTCACGCCTGTATCCCCGAAGGGGAAAGGAAGATCCCTAATTAACGTCCAAACTTGCCGACTATAATTTAGTCCGTTTTACGTAATAGGGCCAAGCTTATTGTTGTTATTCGGACAGTACAGTAATTAGATGGGAAAATTGGGAGTGTATAGAAAGGGAAGGAAAGGGAAATACTTTACATGGATGGTTTAACGAATATATTAAGTCTATAAGCAATAGCTCAAGCTCGTCAAGGCATATTAGGATCTTCACTTCATCATCAGGAAAATTGGAAGGAAAACCTAGTCCTGTTGTTTTATTAAAATAAGATGGCATTGAGTATTATTTACCTAAGAAATTTAATACATGTCGCGTTTTATTTTAGTACCATAATGTGGTCATATTTTAACCGCAAACTTAGATATTTCAGTTACTTCGTTATTATGCAAAATAATTTTCCTGTAAGTAAATAGTGTTAAAAAAAAATAATTAACTTCGAAGAAACCGTACCTTATTGTTTGTTGGCTAAGAAAAACATAATATGAGGTTAACTGACCTTTTGATTCTTAGTAATTGAAAATGAAATTAATTTACAGACGTCCTAGATTTATACGTAAATATTTTGTATTGTTTATTGTATTTGTTCAAGTTTAAAGCTATTTTAATAAATAATAATTACACAGGAATATGTTACAGAAAAACAAACATATATTTTAATAGAAAATCATTTATTCCAACACGGAACAATTTACGTTTTTGAAACGGCGGTATCGTAATGGCAGCGTCGGACATGCTATAAAATGGTTGCGACTTTGAATCCAACACAGTACACACAAAGCATTTAGGTTATCTGGGAGAGGTTAACAAAAATAATAAAGTAATGTGTGACCCGTTGCTAGTAGGTATTCTTTTAAAAATATAGGTACAAATAAAATAGGCTAATATATATATAAATATATGTATAAATAAAATACTAGGCTATCGATATCTTTACATCCTTGAACTGTTTGACGTATAAATCTATATTTAATAGTATAAAGGTGAAAGTAACTTTGCCTGTCAGTCTGTTGCGTTTGCACGCCCAAAAGGCTGCACCGTTTTTGATGAAATTTGGTATGCAGATACTTCTAACTTTGAAAATAACATTTTAATCGACATACCACACAGGCAAAGCCACGCATCGCAGCTAGTTTTAAATATATCAGGTATCAAAGTAATCAAGGAAAAAACACACGTGACTAACCTGTATTTATTACAGCTGAAGAACTGTCCATTGTATTGGCAAACCGATCGGCTGCGCTGAACCATCTTGAGCAGTATGAAGAAACTCTAGCAGATATCAAGCGATGTCTTTCTCTTGGATATCCTCGACATTTGAGATACAAGGTTTACGAGAGAAAAGCAAGGTGTCTTCTGATTCTGAAGAGAAACCAAGAAGCCATTGCTGCCTTTCAGTAACTATAATTACCTTTAATAATTATAATGGAAATGTCTACATCGAGTTACAACAACTTTTTCATTCACAGAGACACGATAAGCGCTCTCGATGAGGCAACAAAGCTGGAAAAAGAAAAAAGACAAAAGATGCGCACCGACTCCAAAGTCATGTTGGAAATATTGCACAAAGGTCTTGTTCTAGCTGGAAATCCAAAGGACCCTGAACCTTTGAGAAAGGTACCACCAACACCGAAACTAGCAGGGAAACATAACCCTGAATATCCAGCTGCTTCAGAAGCTATCCAAATAGATTACGATGAGGTTCGAGGTAGATTTGCAACAGCTACTAAAGACATTGATCCTGGGGATGTTTTGCTGGTTGAGCGGCCTCATAGTGGTGTTCTTTTAGCAGAATATTCCAACACACATTGTCAGAATTGTTTCTTGAAGTAAGTTAATTGAATGTGACTTTTTTATAAAAAGTATTAGCTCTCTTTTGTTCTAACCTAATCTTATTTTTTATAAATATAAACTGTTTCAGATGTCTCATTCCTATTCCGTGCCCAAAATGCCCGAATGTGGTTTTCTGTAGCGACAAATGTTCAGATTATGCTCAGAAATCTTACCATGGTTACGAATGCCATATTCTTCCTCTGTTATGGAAATCAGGCTGCTCAATAACTTGCCATATAGCGTTGAGAATGATAACACAAAACAAAAAAGAGTACTTTACAAATATTAGCAAAGAATTAGACAGCAAGCCAAGTCGTCCGTATAAGACTGGGGATTATAAAAATATTTACCACCTTGTGTCTCATGAAGACAAAAGAACCAAGCAAGACTTTTTACACAGAACACAGATGGCCACATTCCTTGTAAAGTTGCTGGAGCTATGTGGATACTTTGAAGGGAAACCAAGAAAAGAAACCGTAAATATTGACGAACTGAGATCTATGGCAGTAAATGAAAAAAATAAAGAGGACGTTGAACTTTTAGGCGGTCTAATACTGAAAAACCTTCAAATTTTGAAATTTAATGCTCACGAAGTGTTTGAGCTTCAGTGCCCTAAGCCCAAAGTTGGACAGAATATTATAAAGCATGACGGGAAGTCTGTGTTTTTAGCCGGGGCTGTGTTTCCAACTCTTGCACTTTTTAACCATTCTTGCGACCCTGGAGTAGTCAGGTACATGGCATTTTTTAAGCTTTTTTTTACATTATCAATTCTACTTGTTCTCAATAATTAGTTAAGACAATTAACTTAATTTCATGTGGTAGGTACTTCTGTGGTGCAAAGATTGTGGTTCGTGCCGTTAAAAGCATTAAGAAAGGAGAAGAAGTGTCCGAGAATTACGGCCCCATATTCACCACAGTTCCGAAGGAGAAGAGACAGACAGAATTGAAGAATCAATATTGGTTCGATTGCAAATGTATACCATGTGAACAAAAGTGGCCATTGTATGAAGAAATGACAGAAAATTACATGAGGTTTAAGTAAGTATTTTGTTTAAGTTATAGTCAATAAAAATAAAAGCTCTCTTAATAAGTCGCTCTGTAAACTCTAACTACCAATGGAAGAGCTACTTGCACGTTACGTAATTACATTTACAATTACAATGTTAATTTTCCGGGATAAAAGTATCTTATATGCTATTACAGACTATAATCTATATCTGTGCCAATTTTTTTCTAAATTCGTTGAGCCATACTGGTGATTGAGTAACAAATATCCATCCATAGTCAATATAAAAATATTTTATAAGTAAATTATAAAGCAAATAGTTAAAAATATTCCCACAGACAGACAGTGCTTTAATTTGGATGTGAGCGAGCGCCTTAATAGATATGTAGTAAAAATTCTTTGTACTAACTTTTACTTCAATTTATTTGTTTTTAGGGTTCCGTATCCAAAGGGTAAAACGGGTCCCGTTTTACCCTATTAATAAGACTCCGCTTCCGTCTGTCTGTCTGTCTGTTTGTGTATAATAACTAATACTAAAAACGGAATAAAATAAATATTTAAGGGGGCTCCCATACAACAGATGCTTTTTTTTTGCAGTTTTTATAGATAATGATACGGAACCCTTCGTGCGCGAGTCCAACTCGCACTTGACCGATTTTTTCCCAAACACTTCTTACAGATGCGACTCAGACCGTCCATGTCCAAACGTAGTGGCGGTTCCTCACGACACCAAGGAGTTTATGGTGCAATGCGGCCTGTGTGGCCAGTACACCAACATACTCAAAGGACTAAAGGCTTTGCAAGTAAGTTCAGAAACTGTTTCTGTAATATTATATAATAAGGAGTGTCTATCGGTTTCTCAAAGTTCTATACATTTAACAAATAAAAATATTATAAAAAAAATATTGTAGACTATTAAGAAGAATCCGTTGATACCTCACTCGGAATCAAATATAATATTTGTGGTTCACACAAATTTTTGGCCCGTGTGGCTATCGAACCCAAGGCCTCTGACTAAGCAGTTTTCCTCTTCTTGACTACCTAATGTGTGTAATAAAAATACGGACTGTTCGTTAATAAGTTTTTCCTTGATCAAAATCATTATAAGACTTTTTTTATACTCTAGGATTACTCTTTTGGAGACTTTACAAACATTCAAATAACGGACACAAGGAACATCCAGACTCACAACAACGACTTGAAACAAAGTGTTGTCCTGTGCGGGGATCGAACCGACAACACTCAGCGTCGTAATGGCAAAGTGACCATTATAAACATGGCGCATTCTAATCTAATATATAGTTTCATAAAAGGAATATTTTTGCCAGTTAAAAATCACTCATAGGAACTCTATAAACATACAACATAGTCCACTATATAACATAAAAACACACATGGAGATTTAGTACATAACATCTAACAAGAAGCAGGAACACATTTTTAGTAAAATGTATAAAATCAATAAAATAAATCAACCAATTAGTACCTAGGTACCGTCCAAAATGGTTTATAGATATGCCACGTGATAATAAAATTAGTGTGAACACGAATATTGTTATATAAACAATTCTTATATACACGCAAATTCTGCTAGAATTGATACGCTAACATATTCGATATGGTTATGATATTTAGTGGATATAAAGCGAAATTATTTTTACGATATACACATATTGAAAGATTATAAATGAGTACGCAGATTAAAACTTTTATTTATTTATAATATTGCGGGACAAACGAACAGACGGGTCGACTGATGGTCAGGTAGGTAGGTAAAGTGGTAAGGTAAGAAGTCAAGTGTCCATTGACACCTAAGTAAGTCAAATGTCGTAAGTGCGCTGCCCGCCATTGAGGTTGATGTGGGATGGAGTGATTCGGAGAAGGGAAAGAAGAGTGGGTGAATGAATAGGAAAGAGAAGGGGAGCTGGGATGGTTGTGTCTCACGAGATTTTCGACATGTTGAATGTTAATTTGGCTACCATTGTTCCGATAGTCATATATGCTCACTAATTGATAGCCAAGAGCCTCGATCAACACGATAAGAGCCTCTGGTTAGATAGCTGGATCAAAGGACTGATGACGGATAACGGACTGAACGCAGTTCTCCTTGACACGGCCCGTATTGTGAGGTTCTTGTCTTTGGAGCCCAGTGTCTTGGTTACTGTACCCGATGTTTGTGTCTGTGTTTTTAAATATATTTTGTTTTTAAATAAAGAGAAAAAAGGGAATAATTAAATAATAATTTCGAATTAAGAGAATAGTAATAACTCCACACATCTGACACACGGCCGTCTAATCCCAAACGAAGCAAAGCTTGTATTATGGTGGGGCACGCCACAATTGTGTCGGTAAGGCCCATGATGTAGGATTGGCTGGAGAGGCGACATGGTGCTCGCTCCTACCGGCTAGTGCAGGTGCTCACTGCTCACGGATGCTTCGGCAAGTATCTGTGTCGCATAGGCCGGGAGCGAACGCCTGTGTACCACCACTGCGGGGGCTACCGTGGGCACGACGTGTTTTGCAAGCGCGTCTAAATATGAGGGAGGGGGACCCCCGCAAAAGGCGGCCAGGTCTGCCGGGGTGCACAGCTGTCGTGACACGTCGGTACAAGTTAGATATTTGATGCGGCGTGTTTTAGCTTGCACTTTAATTATTCGAAGTCACTCACAGTAAACGCACGCAAGTGTTTAGTGTGATTAAATATAGAACGCGATAAATATCATTTTCGTCATTTACTACTATACTTTTTCGATTTAAAAAAAAACTGCAGCAGAAGCTCAGACTTATTGTAGATACGTATCACGAATCTGCGCCATCTGTTAAAACATGTAAATACTGGTTTCGACAATTTAAAAGTGGTAATTTTGATTTAGAGGATAAAAAACATAGTGGAAAAACAAAAAGTTTGAAGACGGTGGATTGCAGGCGTTATTGGACGAAAACCCTGCCCGCACACTACAAGAGTTGGCTGCAGAATTAAATGTAGGTAAATCAACAATTTCTGATCGTTTACACGCAATGGGTAAAATTCGAAAACAAGGAAAATGGGTTCCACATTTTTATCAGAATTAGAGATGCAAAATCGAGTAACCATTTGTGCGTCACAAACAGAAATCTTTTTTGTATCAAATCGTTACCGTGGATGAGAAATGGATCTACTATGATAATCAAAACGTAGGAAATCATGGCTAGATCCCGGTCAACCGTCCACATCGACTCCGAAGCGTAACATTAATAAATAAGGTATTGTAATGCATTTGGTGGGATATGAAAGGTGTTATTTATTATGATTTTTTTTTTACCAAACCATTGAACCAAAAACGTCCAAGAATTGCACATAGAAAACAATAGGTCATTTTACTGCATGACAATGCTCGCCCACACATCGCAAAAGCTGTAAGAGATACACTTTCAGATCTTCAGTTCGAAGTGTTACCGTATCCTACATATTCACCAGATTGTGCTCCTTCTGATTACCACCTATTTTGATCTATGTAACACAGCCTTGCAGATCAGCACTTCAAATCTTACGAATGTATCAAAAAATGTATCGATGAATGGATCGATCTACAAAAGATGATCAGTTTTTTTATGATGAAATTCATTTGTTACCCGAAAAATGGCAAAAGGTTGTAGCTAGTAATGGAGCATATTTTGACTAAAATATAAATTATATTTTTATATAGTACAAGAGCATTTCTTTTTTAATAAATCTCTCAAAACTAACTGGAAGACCTAATACATATTATAGATAAAGATAAATTACACTCAGACACAAAAGAAATGCTTATGCTCACCATACAAATATTTGTCCTGGGTGTGAATCGAGAACCCAAGACCTCGGCTTAGCAATCATGATCGCTAAGTACCACCAACAAGCCAATCAGTTGATTTTCTGCACATTTTTTTTACTATCATAAGTTTAAGATTCAGATTGTCAGGGATACACGATTCTGTATTGAACTGCACTAAAACAGGGAAGTGGGCAGAGACATATTGCAACCCCTAAGTGCGAAGCGGCTTTTCTACATCTCTGTTCGCTTCCCTCGCCACTCGTCGTGTATGTGGAGCAGCATCAAAGGTCCCTCTAGAAAATTCTCAAAGGACTAAAATAGAAAAATAATGGTAATAGCAAATAAAGTAAAACGATAATATGATCAGTTATATTATTTTATTATATATAGCTTATGTTAAATCATATTTAAAAAAATATATTTAAATGTGAAGTTATACCAGAAGTTTAAAGGTGAAGTTTAAATTTCTTGTTTCCGGTTTCTGGTACCCACGCTTAATACAATTTAGAATATCGCTTTAACTATTCCTGGCGTAGTGTTGTTACCTAAACTATATTAAAATAGAGCTTAAAACTTGTTTAGGCTTAAACACGTAAACAGATATTGCACCTCCTCTCAAATATTGTTATAAGTCAAAAAAAATATATGATGCCACCATTAGATTGGCAATGTTTCATTCAAACTGTCATTACAATATCCTGTCATTACAATAATTTTTTTTTTAACCAAAATCACTTAAGTCTCATAACAAATTTACTTTTAACTTAATATTAAAATAAATTTGTGGAACCGATCATTTCACAATTTGACCGCTCGGATCCTTTTAACTATAGACCCTTAGCTATAACCTACTTAAAATAATACATTAATTATATTATCAACTGCCAGGTACTGCGGTACTTAGAAGACCACCAGCTATTCAATGATCGACAATACGAATACATGGCTATGCTTGTATCATGAGGAGTGCTATAACGAGTGTGCGCCTCTCTAAAACTTTATGCCTCGCACAAGCAATCTGTGGAACCAATTGTAGCCTACGGTATTTCCGATACAATACGACCTATTTTCGTTTGCACTTTATGGTTTAAACAGATTTCTTAATCTTTTTTTTTTTGAGTTATAACCCTATTTGAGAGTAGGTTTAATATATAGTTCTTAAATATACTGGTTACACTAACGAGTACTAGATTTTGCACCCAATTCATCAGACAAATTTATTATTTAAAGAAACCTACTTACACCCATATTTCAAAGTAAATCAATACATATAGACACCATAGACAATAGTATAGCAGAATATAGTATCGTTCTTGTATGAATCGTCAATGTAATCGTCAGTCTCTGGATCCCAGATACACCGCTGACCACATTTAACACCTGCTCCTTTCATTTCTATAAGTGTTGTTTGTACTAGAATTTTATACCTGTAAAAGAAAAGGTTATAATAATTTTACATATCTTACACAACCGTCTGAAGACAAATATTATATTAAAAACAAATTACACCTTTTACACAAAACAAATACTAACTTGTGCTCATCACACAATTATTTTCCCTGGGTGGGAATAGAACCCAAATCCTCTGGACTAGTAATCAGGATCGCTAACTACTAGACCAAGAGGCCAGACTGGTGGTAAATATATGTACTGAAAATGTTTTCTCATCATTACAAAAGTCTCAAATAAATAGCTTACTTCAACACAATAAAGTGCAATTTACATTGCACAGTGTTAATTAGCTAGTTATCTTCATCTAAAATTTACCAACTTTTTCTTTTCTCAGACAATTCATTCAAATATTTTTGTATTTCAATATTAGTTAGTACTTGTTTGTCAAGTAATGTCGTTTTAAATAATTAATGCATAAGCTGAAATTTGATTAAGGAGAGTTTTGACTGTACCTACCTTTTCATATCAAGCTCCTGCACTCTCTGTCTTACTCCATTAGCAATTACCTTAGCCCACTGTGGCGCCTGGTCGGCACGGTACTGCCGGCCCATTAGTTGTTGCTGCATAGTGCTGAGGATTATATCCTTTACATTTGCTGCTTGAAACCTGGAACCAGACCAAGGTTGCATTAAATCTATGCTTATAATAAAATTGTAACAGGTGATGTCTGTACTTTATAGATATTAAAGAATAACAACATGGGGGATCTTTATTAGAGCAACTGCAGCCAAAACCATAGTTTTTACACAATATAAAGATATTAACTGTTCAATTTTTTTAAACTTCTTTCTTTAGTGACGTCACTTGAGAGAAGAAAATGGTGGTCGGGTTTTCGATCACGTGACATACAGATAATAAAACTATGATTTTAAATAAATCTCGATTTTAAAATAAATCTATTAAATAATCCGTCATCTACGTAATTCAGTGTTTCGAATAACAAATGATACCTCACATGTCGAAATCAAGACGGTCAAGCTCTACGTCATAACATGAGAAAGACATCATAAATACCCTCGATAACATAACCTGCTTCTTTTGAAGACGGGTAGAAAGTAAATAGGAAAAGCGATATAATTTTTGCTAATAAATAACGTACTTTTGTCCAAGCCCAGGTCGCACTTCATATAAAGGTGGCGGTAGGGGTTTTATTGTGGGAACAACTTCTAAGCCCGTCTCTAGTGCTACCTCTTCTTCTTCTTCTTCAACAACTGAAAGCATACGTTTCGATTGTGTATTTTATTAAGAAACGTATTTAGAATATACTTATGGAGGATTTAGATTTCCTCCTTTTAGAAAGTATATATAACAGATTTTTTTTTTTTTTCAGTTACTCCTATTAACACTACAAATTACATACATACACAACGGATATATCCCCGAAGGGGTTGCCAGAGGCTTATTGAATGCCAATATATTGCTGCCATAACTTTGTGCAACTTACATAATAGTGCCGTCAGCCGATACTGAATATACACTATTTCATAGATAATTCAATCCTTTAGTCGTCTTTACAATAGCCACGGAGATAGATATATTCTTTTCCATCAAGAACTACATGGCTTACAAAGTTATCATAAATTAGACTGAAATATTAGTTATGTTATATAAATATTAGTACTACCAGTCTAATCATTCTACAAGTCTTACCTTCCTCATCAGCCATTTTGAGTATCTACCACTAGCATCAAATCAGCCTGAAAAATAAAAACCTTTATTTTTATTTTGCTACAGGATACGGAAATGATGTATCGCCTCGGTCGTGCCGAATTGGAGAGTGGTCAGTATGGAGAAGCAATGAAGAAGTTCATAGGTGTGCTTAAACTCTACAATGACACTTTGTCTCCACCTTATCGCTCTTATTATGATTGTGTTCAGGACCTTAGACGCTGTATGCTATCTATGGGTAACTACAGCACTGTGTAAACTTTCTTTTGGTAAAAATGAAAATTTTAACAACTAGTGCCCAAATCATTACAATGAAAAAAATACCTTTTTTTTTATATTAGCCTACAATAGTGACTCCACTTTGCCTGATGGAAAGCAATAGGTGAAGTCAAAGAGTGGTGGTCACCATCCTCATTGCATGTCTAGTCAATGCAGCATGGTGACCCACACTATGGCGGCCTGGTGAGATGCTTTTTCACGACCCGCTTAAAAGACCCGGGATCAAAGTGGGAAGGAAACACGTGCGCTGGTAGAGAATTCCAGGCTTTTACCGATCGGCACAGGAAAGAAGAGCCAAACCGTTTAGTTCGGGTACGTATATTTTCGACGCACAAACTGTGACTCCTCAGGCCAGCACGTGTAGTCCTGTAGATGAAGGGAGAAGGTGGGACCAATTGGAAGAGCTCATCAGAACACTCCCCGTGATGTAGGCGATAGAGGACTGCCATAGAGGCGACATCTCTTCGCAACTGCAGAGGCTCAAGAGACTGGGTGATCTCAGGACAGTCGATAATGCGGACTGCTCGCCGCTGCAACCTATCGAGAGCGTCAAGCAAATACTGCGCATAGATGTCCCAGAGATGAGAGCAGTACTCCACGCAGGAGCGAACCTGGGTCTTGTACAAAAGACACAGTTGCTCGGGCGAGAAGAACCGTCTCACCTTGTTCAAAACGCCGAGCTTTCGCGAGGCCGCCTTAGTGACACTCTCGATGTAATCGCGCGGATTGAGATCCCGGCAAATATCCATACCCAGAATACTAAGCCTATCCTGCAGAGGCAGTTGAGTGCTCTGAAGAGTAGGAAGGGGAAGGAATGGAGACTTTTTGGTAGAGAACACACACGCTTGTGTTTTCATGGCGCTGAACTCGACCAGATTCTCACAGCCCCATTGGGAAATGCGGCTCAAGACCCGGTCGAGCTCAGCGACAAGCTCCTGTCGTTTTTCCTCAACGTCTGCCAGCTTGACGTGCACTGTGCTGTCGTCTGCATAACAATGTATATTGCCAAGGGCCAACATGTCATTGATATGCAGAAGAAACAGCGTAGGCGATATGACGGAGCCCTGAGGTACACCAGCGCTTACCTCGTGGAAACCTCGCTTACCGTTGATCGGTTCGGCCTAAAATCATATTGCCGATCATTTAACAAGGAGTGATATTCTAGGTGGCGGATTAGTTGGGTGTTGATGATCCGCTCGAACACCTTACAGAGTATGGAAGTGACGGCTATAGGTCGGTAATTGGCTGGATCGGAGCGGTCGCCTTTTTCGGGAATGGGTTGTACATTCGCTTCTCTCCAGGCCTCCGGAACAATTCCTGAGGAATAGGACAGGCGATACAAGCGCGTTAGTACGGGAGACAACTCAGGTGCACAGTTCTTAAGAACCACCGCCGGAATACCATCGGGTCCACTGGCTTTCCGGACATCGAGTGACCGAAGCTCCGCACGGACATCCGTCTGCCGGATGCGAATATCCCGCATTGCGGAGTCGCAGGACGCAATGGTGGGCGTGTGCGCGCAACGGTCATCGATTCGGGAGTTAGCCGCAAAGAGGTCAGCTAGTAGATTAGATAGACCTTTCTCTTATGATGTAAAAAAAATTGTAAACTACACTAAAACTATAACTAGTGCTCTTGATATGAAGCATAGGCTGGTCACTAATATAAGAAAAATAAATAATAATCAGGTAAAATAAAGGCACACCCTGAGAGAAGCTTTCGGAAGAAGAAGCTAAACAGGATTAATTTGAACACTAGTATGTTTTGCTTTGTGTATAATAAACCTAAAAAACTTATCTTGTTCTTTTTTTAAATGTGCTAATCTCTGGAAATTGCAATCAGATTTGAATGATTATTTGTACTGGATAAAGTATTTATAGTATGTATGTATGAGCAGAGCAATGACCATAAACAGAGGTGAAACTGAGCTAATATTAATTATACTAAGCCAATTATATTGTTCATCCTGTGCTAAAGAAATACAAGAAAGTAAGTTCTAGAAATTTTAGTGGGAATGTAGTTACTTAGGGCTAATAAGTTTCTATAATTTTGATAATAAACAATAATAAGGGTCGAGTGCAATACTTGAAACCTAGTTAAGTATTTCTTTGAACTGTGTTGTTTAATAAAGCTAAGTTAGAGGACTCGGACTTCCTGGCCAGTTCGAGATATAAGTATGCGACCCTGACTTGCTTGAGCTATTACTTATACTCCCCAGTCCATCTGTATAAGCAATATCTCTTCAAATTCCTTTCTATCTTTCTTTCTTCTATCTTACCAAAATTGCTTAGATGTTGGCAATATGTCTGCATATTACATAAATAAGACAAAAGTACAAATGGCAAATTACACATATCACTGTTTGCCATTAATGTAGGGGTTTTAGTTATTGTTGTTTTTGTTTAGAATTACATAGATGTATTAAATAAATGAAACTTAACCAATTGTGTTTTTGCTTTTTTTAGCAATTAAATTTGTTGTTTTTTTGTAATACCTAATGAAATAAAAGTTTACAAATACAATTTTGTTTTTATAGCACCTACCCATATAGCTACAGAAACACATTATATTTCAATTATTATAATAAATGCTAAAGAGGCAGTGGGTTAGTGATAATTTAAAGTCTTTGTGTTATTCTAGTTGAATTTAATGTATATAATATAAAAATATGTTATTACTACCTTATTTTCTGACTATTAAGCTACAAACAAGGAATCCTGGCAGTCTAACCATTATTAGCAAAACTTCTCAAATTTTGTAATTTTCCCTATAAAACATATTATATATCTTATAGTATATGTAAATATCATTGATTAACTTTAAAAAATCAAAATAGTGAATAAATCACTATTGATTGTGGACATTTCAGTGGTTACATCAAAACAATTAATACTGTTCTGTTGCCCGCTGAATTAAAAAAAATTTGCTTGTTACAGCCTCAGCAGAATGTAATTATAGTTTATTTTTATTGCAGCTGAAAAAATAGGACAACAGTTTTATCATGTTAGTGACGATAGAAAACATTATATGTCACTAACTTACGGTTTCATTAATGTTAGTAGTACTCAGTAGTATAGTGGCGCCTTTTATAGTCCAGGCCTCAGGTATATTCTAATCTATGGCCCAGGCGCGGTGAGCGTACGGTCATGTAGAAAAGAATTAAAAATAAAGGTTTGGATACAGAGGTCATTGTCCACTTTTCCACCTGTAGTGTAAACGTAAAAATTATTGGGTCTGTAACCTTTAGTTGTTAAAATTAATCAAAAGTATCAGCAGCACGTAGACGACTATGTTTTAGGCTTATAATATTGTTAATCGATTCGTTATAATAAATTATTAGTTATCTACTTACTCAGCAGTATTTCGATGTGAACTTTAATATTAATTTCCCCTGCTGTTAAATGATGTTCCGATAAACAGAAACAATCACGTGTAACTATGACAACCATCAACCATGAACCAATGTCAACAAATTACACTTACACAGTGTTGCCATGAGGTTTTTCGAGCACTGAAGTTACTACAAATAATCAAATCCTCAAACTCAGTAATATACGAACGGCTTATTTCTTAAATATGCCATAATTAATTATTATCATGATAACTAGATTTGATTTAGTTATATTTGTTAAGAAAACCTTCCTACTTTACAGATGGAGTAGATTGATTAATATATTTATTAGTAATGAATTTCTTAAATCATGAAATTATTTAATGAATTAATACTTCTGCTTTTTGCTCTCGGTAAATTGAATGCTTTGTAAATTATATTTTGTTAATCCCACCAATTATCTTATTGGTTTTGTTTTACCTTAGTAAAATAAATAAATATGGTATTTACAATTCATACCTAATTCTCGAGGTACATATAAAATGATACTATAAAAAATTAGTTTAGGGTGATAATTACCAAGTGCACCATAGTATATGTATCAAAATAGTTTATTATTATAATATTATTGAAGTGCTTTTTAATTATTTTTATAGGATAAGGGGTAAACGAGCAGACATGTCACCTGATGGTAAGTGACAACTGCCACCCGTGTACACGATCGACGAACGCTCTTTTCTTGAAGGTGTGAAGGTCGTATAAGTCCGGAAATATGGCAGGCTTCATCAGGCTGGTTGTGCGAGGCACAAAGCTTTTGGAGAAGCACACAGTGGAGGAGTACCAATCCAAGTGAGGACGGCGGTGGAAACCTGCGGCCCATATAAGTCTGAACAATTCCTCTGAACACTCCCCATGATACAAGCGATAGAGAATGCAGAGTAAAGGTACATCTTCACGCAACGCCAAGGTGTGAAGCCGATCAGAAATATCTTGGCAATCGATGATACGAGTCGATATGCTTTGAATGAGGTCAAGAGGAAGAAGCTGGTTCTGGGGTGCACCTGCATAGAGATGAGAACAGTGTTCCGTGTGCGGCCGAATGAATAAATTATGATTCCGGTATTTCAGTGTTTAAAAAAAAATACACGGGTATTAATAATGAAATGTCAAATTTTACTATAATTATAGTACTAGGTTATTGGTCCTCGTTGGTCTAAAGCATAAATAAAATAAATTTATTTAGTTAAGAATATAACCGAATGGGAAATACAATAAGATTAAATAATTTTGTATTCGACTGCTGTACTGCATAATAATTATTATACTGCGATTGACTTGAGTAATACTGTCAAAGTATTCAGTACTAAACATGACATTTGCAGTATTTTTAGCATAGTTCATTGCCATATCATTCAGCTTTAATAGATTTTAATGCCAAATAACTGATATTATCCAAAAAAGTCAATTTGGATCACGCGAAAAGCATCTTGTTTTGGAAACTGCAATTAAGTTTGACATGTGTTTCAATTTTTGGGGTCGTGATTCAGAAATCAGATCATTTGATTTTATACTATTTAAATTTTGTATTCAGTGATGGCTACGTACGATAACAAAATTTGGCTACTTAAAAACATCCGAGATGCTTTTATTGCGACCGACGACACGGGTTTGTGTGAAATTGTTATGGCTGGAGAAGACTTTTCAAAAATCTTTCAAAACAAGTCCATCGAAGAGAAAAAAAGGATTCGCGAAGGTAGAATAAATCAGCCAGGGCCTAGTAAAGGTAAAGATGGCATGGGAGATATATCTGAAGAAGAGGTGGAGAAGGAAATAATAACTCGTTTTGATCCTTACCCAGATATGGATGATAGCGATGATGATGATCCATTATGCGATAGCTATGTGCGCAACGACCCAGGATTCGGCGGAAGGTATGACAGGTATATAAACTACAAACTAATATTTCTATAGAAGTTGTGTATCTTTAATAATTATGAAGTTATGAAGTCATCTAGGAATGCTGTTGCTAAATTACCCATAAGAGACAATAATTAGTATGGTGTATACATATTTTTCTGAGTTTGTACACTTTAGACTGTTCCCTATATGTTTCCAAGGATTCAGAATCATATGATAAATACACACTATCCTAAACTTAAGTTCAACCCTTGTATTGAGATTGCCTTAAAATAATACAAGATATATTTTATTATGTCATAGAAACAGAACCAATACGGGACAGTGGTTGGACAAAAAGGAGCAGGCATTAAAAAAAGCAGCTAAAATAAAAATAATAAAATGGGAGGACTCATCACCATTAACAGCAGAGCAGCTGGCAGAAGCATTTTCAAAATGTGAAGTAAAAAAACCAGAGAAAACCAAATCACTTCTTACACAACAACTGCAGAATTGTCCAAATCTACCTCATCGTCAATATCTGGAGTATGCCAAGTTTGATGGTACAGCACAACTAGGTCTCCCTATTAAGTCATTCAAGATATTCATGACAATGTTGCCAGAAAAACATCAGAACTACCCATTAGTTGTGTGTGTTATTGCCAACGCCAAGATTAAGGATTTAATAGGTTTCACATGCTATAAATACAGGTAATTACGACTTTTATTGTTATAGTATAACTTATAGTGTATAATAGTAATTAGTGAAATTATAAATTAGTGCTCCAAACATTATTCAAAAAAGCTGTACAGCAGGTTGTTTTTCATGAATATTGTACTGTTTAAGGTTTTCTATTTATAACATATCTTTATTTATAGATGAATAGTATTCAAGGAGAGATATTATTAATTTGTAAACCAGCTTAAATGATCCTTGCATTGTGTTATCGAGTGAGTGAGGTTACCAGAGGCCCAACTCCCTTTCCCATCTACCCTTTGCCTTCACCTCTTTCCCCTACCCTAAAAGGCAGACAGCATTCTAATGGGTCTTGAGTTGCAAGTGATAGTGACTGACGGAAATCAATACAATCAGGTGAGCTGTCTGTTTGTTTGTCACTATACCATGAAAATAAAAAGGAAAGAAGAATTAAGCTTTTAATATATTAAGTAAATACATACATATATGTACCTACTACTGAGTAATAGAAAGTGATTTAATTTTTATCAAACAACATGACTATATGACTTTTACAAAGCTTTGAATGGACCAAGTTAATGTTTATATAATCCATAAACAGTCTGTTTCAATAAAATGTCTGAACAAGACACATGTAAAATACATATTTGTTTACAGCATTGAACATCCAGATATATCCCTTGGATCTGTGCACGACTATGGACTTTGCATAGCAGAAGATGATGGGGAGGTTGACTGGGCTTTTCCTTGCCTTGATGCTAATGAACCTTGCTCCAAATTTGGCTTCACATGCCTTGGTCTTATTGAACTTAAAAACAAAACTACTTTATGCCCAGCTCCTATGCCTATACCTGAAGATGGTATGAGTGGGGCTTTTCATGTTTTTCCTAAGGCTGAAAATTCCGGTCAAAGCAATCAAAACCCTTCTAGGCTGAATACAGGAGATAGTTCTACGTCAGAAGCTGTTATAAGCGCATTAAAAGCTTTGAATGAAGGTAATATTTACGCAACTTTGCAATTATTGTAATTACGTAATACCTTTAGATTTTATGTATCTTTGTGTAAATTTTATATTTATATTTTTTTACATTTTTTTTTTATGTGATAGGGGGCAAACGAGCAGACGGGTCACCTGATGGTAAGTGACTACCGCCGCCCGTGGACACCCGCAACTCAAGAGTCACGAGTGCGTTGCCGGCCTTTTAGGTAGGAGTACGCTCTTTTCTTGAAGGTTTGAAGGTCGTAACGGTTCGGCAATACGGCAGCATCATCAATGCATGAGGGTGATGAGGTGTGGGGGAATGCGGGGTAGGGAAAAAGTAGAGAGGAGAAGGCAAAAAGAGGAGAGGGGGAGTTGGGCCTCCAGAAACCTCACTAATTTCAGGGAAAGGCAACACAAGCGTTGCTTCACTACTGTTTTCTGTGAGGTAAGATACAATTGAAATAAGTCAAGAAAAAAAAATATATACTAATATTGAGGTCTATTATAAGAAAATAACTTAAAAGAACAAGGTACATTAAATATTCACAAGGACTGCTTTTGTTAATAGCAATAATTATTAGATAAGATGGGAAAATTTAAAGTTTATTGACAGGAAAGGGATTTTGCTTATACAAATGGATGGGGGGGTATAAGCAACAGCTCAAGCAAGTCAGGGTCAGGTTTGTACAGGCACTGTAATGCCAAAAGTCGTCTCTAGTAGACAAAGATGACCGCTTACCTTACTTCATATTACAGGTGGAGGTGAGCCAGATTTAAACAAGATACATTCACAGATAATGGCGACAGAGGCTCCGCAGTACAAAGCATACAAAGTACAATTGTTACGTAAAGTACGTACAAACACATCAGTACAGTTGGGCATCTCTCTAGATAGGATAGAAGTTGAGCCTTTAGTTACACATAAACACGCTTTCTGGGTAAGTTGTAACTTCTGAACATTGTTTTACAGATGAGATACAATTCTGAGATTTAACACCACTCAACACACTTTCAAGTCAATGTGCATATTAGAAACTGTAGTCCATTTCTGTTGCATGCAAAAAAAGTATAACAACCCTTTGTATTATGTTATGAATAATAAAAAACAAAAAATAATAGAAAACAATATTTCTAACTTAACACAAAATCTGTGTCATTAATGTTGTTAGTCGATTAGCAGCGCCTTAGTGCTTATAGTACATATATAGTGAGGTAGTGAGCATCTCTTCATACAGCAAAAACAAAGTATAAAAAAATTTGGGTATCTCTTTGAGTGGCTATAGGTTATTGTATGTTTTTCGTTATTAACAACTTTGTGATTAATTAAATTTTTGATAAATACCTAGAGTGTTTTTTCATCATAACAAACCTATCTTACTTGTCTAGTGGTTCAATAATAGCCTGCCAGATAAGCCAGAAGTAGTGCCTTCAATTCCCACTTAGGACAGATGATAGTGTGTTGATTGGTGTAATTTATATATAATGTAATGAGATATGAAATAAATGTATGCATAAGTGTATTTATCAGCAGTTTAGTTACAATAGTACAAGCTCTGTTTAGTTGGATATCAGACAACCATGTGTGAAATATCTCAAGTAAAGTGGTAGAGCCATGCTTAGGCACGAATGGGCCGGCTCGACCGGTGCGATACCACGGCCTCACAGAAAACCGGTTGTGAAGTAACGCTTGCGTTGCATTTCCCCGAATTGAGTGAGGTTTCCGGAGGCCCAATTCCTCCTCCCCCTTTTCTCTCCCATATCTCCTTTCTCCTTTTTCCATCTCCTCATCCTTCCTCTCTTCTTTCCGCTCTCTGCATCCCCCATCCCTCATCACCCTCAAAGGCACTTGTGACTCTTGAGTTGCAAGTGTCCATGGACGGCGGTGTCACTTACCATCAGGTGACCCGTCTGTTCGTCTGTCCCCCTATCGTATAAAAAAAAAAAAAAAAAATATCTAGAATAGAATATAATAGAATATTCTTTATTGTACACTATAGGAATTACAACAGATCTTAGTTAAACATTAACATACAATGGGCGGTCTTATCGCTAAAAGCGATCTCTACCAGACTATCTACATGGTATTTAGGTGTTTTATCTATAAAGCTATGTCTACCCCATTGTAATTATGTACATGCGTAGCAAGTAGATGATGTAGAATTTTAAATGAGGTACAAAAATAAAATATATATTTTTTTATCAACAGTCTAGGTCGAAGTACTTCCTTCACAGTATAGACTCAGTGGCGTGGTGTCAGATATTGGAGGCAAGAGGAAACAGGACAACCTTTAGAATAGTCTACTCACCTAGTCATAATGCTGTCTACAACGATAGAATTAGTACAGGTTGGTTTTGAAGTCATATTATTAAGAAAGAATTCATCTTAAACTTTGAATTTGATATTTCATGCCTCTTAAAGAGATTGCTAATTAATTATTGTATATTATTAATTTTGTCAGTGGTAGAGCCATGCTTAGGCACGAATGGGCCGGCTCGACCGGTGCGATACCACGGCCTCACAGAAAACCGGATGTGAAGTAACGCTCATTGCATTTCAGCGAATTGAGTGAGGTTTCCCGAGGCCCAATTCCCCCTCCCCCTTTTCTCTCCCCTCATCTCCTTTCTCCTTTTTTTCCATCTCCTCATCCCTCCTCTCTTCTTTTCGCTCCCTGCATCCCCTATCCCTCATCACCCTCAAAGGCGGGCAGCGCACTTGCGACTCTTGAGTTGCAAGTGTCCTTGGACGGCGGTGTCACTTACCATCAGGTGACCCGTCTGTTCGTCTGTCCCCCTATAGTATAAAAAAAAATATATATATATATCAGACCGTGTTTAATTGCTTGTTCGGACTGTGTTCAGTATAACAAGGCAGTTCATACAATAGTTTGTAAAGTTGAGATTTTTCCGTATTATGCCCTGGTGTAAAATAACAGTGGTGACAGTGAAGGTATTCTCAATATGGCAATTCATCATATTTAATTATATGCTAAGTAATGTTTTTATTCATGTGCTGTTTTGCTGTCATCGAACTTGTAAAATTATACCCATTGCTATGAATTTGTGTCTCTGTGAAACTGTTTTCTGTGAGGTAAGATACAATTAAAAAATTCCTCATTTGTGTAAATGTGTAATAACGGCATGCCAGAGCTATACAGGGCTGATTTATAAACAAAATATTATAAAAACGAAATTATCGAGGTAGAGCCATGCTTAATGGGCCGGCTCCACCGGTGTAATACCACGGCCTCACAGAAAACCGGTTGTATGGAAATTTGTGAGGTTGCCAAGGCCCAGCTCCCCCTCTCTTCTTTCCCACCTCCTCATGCCCCCTTCTCCTCTTTTCCCTACAGCATCTCCCTATCCATCGTCGCCCTATATTATAAAAAAGAGGAAAGATAAAAACTAACTAGTGGAAAATAAAAATGTGCTTTATAAACTTGCAGGTCAAAATGTCTACATATTCCATCCGAACACGTCATACAAAATTCAAGACTTCGAAGCCGACCATGAAGTCGCTAAAGAAATAGTAGAAAAAGTTAATACTATTTTAGACTTACGAAACAGCCCCTGCCGACGTGAATATAAGACTGCCAAAGACAAGAAATTACAGACCAGACGAAGTTTTCACACCAAACATTTGAGTTGAGTCTCGTAGTACCCCATGTACAGTGTAATATACTCTTGTTAAAGTTCCTGAATGCACTCTTAAGGTTACAAGCAAGTGAAATTGAACTGAAATTATATCTGAAAATAAAATTTATGTCTTAGGCAGACCAATGTCTACATTTACATTCTAGATTGGTGCCAAAATAAGTCCTAGAATACACCAACATGGCCCTGCGTGTGAAACTCGCAATATTTTTATTCAGTATCTATCTATAATAATGAATAATTATAAAATATTTGTACTGTGCATATCTATCATTGTTTGAAATTATTTAGAAACATGGGGAAAATTATATTGTAATAATCTAGTCCTTTCCTCATTGTGTTCTAAATAATTCCAGATAGTATTTTATTCTCATATTAAGGAAATGTATAATCTCAACACCAATTTTGCAATAAATTATTTATACAATTGTATTTTTAAACTATATGAATGTCTTGAATTGTTATTGACATGTGACCGTGACATGACCTAACATGTAAGTGACCTCTTGAACAATGTTACAGTAGTTTAATATACCATACATACATACACCTCTTAGATTAATATACATGTGTAATGTGATGAACTTAGGTATACTTTGCCTTCTTTCTTCGTTTAGCATGATTCATTATTTTTTTAAAGAACATAGATAATCAAAAAAGTTTTTAAATATAAAAAAAAGCTACGAGCCCTGACCACATTTATTAACTACTGATCAACACAAAAACATTGTTAAATAGATGACCCAGTACCAATATACATTTTATGTATACAAATGTTTAAATGTTGTTACTCTTTTTAAATGCCCTGTTATTTCAATGAGTTTCAAAAGTCAGATCCAGAATTTATGTAAAAAGTTCAAGTAGGTCACTGAAAGAGCTACACACTCACATAAGGTGTTGCCTATTTGTCACATTTGGTATCATGGTAAAACCTTTTTTATACCCTAGCTATATGACTTGTATAATCCTCTTTTCATATACCCCATTTAAACATTTTGGTATTTTTATGTAGAAAAAAAATTGGTTGTCTGTAAAGTCGGTATACGGACGATAGTTTAACGTGACAACGGCATAACAAAGCATGTGTTTCTTTCTTCTCCTCGGACGCGTAGGCCAATCTAGTGGAAGACAGATAGATGCGGCACAAGCGTACAATGAGCGTAACGAGACAATGAGTTATCCTTTTTCGTGCGTGCAGCCGGCGTTCATGGATTTATTAGACGTCACGTCAAAAAAGAAAAACCGCGGTTGACATTTGAAACTGTGATAGCTGTAAGTAATGTTTTGAATACAATTTTGAAGTATGAAAAGAGGATCCGGGTTCCAGCCAGTAATTAAGGTATTTTTTTTAATAATTTTGTATCTAGATTTATAAGAAAATTGTAACATCTTAAGAGTGTTAGCTAAAATGAGTATTGAGTTTTTAATTTTATATGATATTTGTTAAGTTGTAATAACTTATTTTTCGTCCATAGTTTAGTTGCGTTAGAATTTATATGAACGCTTTAAGTTTATATCCCATAGGATGCTCGTTTAAAGTAAGACTAGTGCCTATCAAACTTTTTAATGCAAATTTCGGATATTGATATATTTTTAACTGTGATTTCAATATAAGTGTATTTATTTAATCACTTCCTCTCACTTAATGCATTTGTTAGAAAACTATATTTATTGGATATATTGTTTGTGGTTACCACACCAGATATTAATCCGTAGCACCTGAGTAAAGACCACAGTATAGAAGACTACTTAATGAATTTTAATTCTAATTATTCAACACACACCAAATAAAATTAAAACTATTGTTTTGTGTTAATATATCAACAGACTGAAATCGCTCATATGAACAAACCTCCACTGCCAGAAACAGCTCAATTTTATATATCCACGTTTCATTGTGTACATAACTTTTTTTTTAAATGAGCCTAGGTTCAGACAAATGTTATTACAAATTTACTCCGTTTTTAAACCTTGCTATCTCGCCTTTCTCAATTAACTAACCAGACTATTAAAGTAACATAATAATATTGTAATCATGAACGAAACTTCAAAATGACTCACCTCTCTACGTCCTTTTGTAGAAAACTCTTTTCTAATACTTACTACATACACTTTATTAAATGTACAGCGTCAACACTACCACATCTTGTTTGCATATATGCTGTGATTTAGTCTCATAACGAGTTATCTCTCCATTTGTCCCTCGATAGTACAATTTACTCTAGTTTATAATAGCTGACAATTATTGTGCAACAGGTATGTCGTGGCGCCTGACCATAATCGGAGCCAATTCTATATTATGTGACTATGTATGATAAATCCCTAAATGCAGGCAAATTTTATCAACTGATAACCCAAGTCTCTAATCATAAATTAGTCTCCCTCCGACGATACTATGCGCCAAGACTTGTGAAGAATCTAGTGCAATTAAAGTAGTGTCTCAAGTGTAGTTTTTTACTTCCATATATGTATAGATACATATCATTCTTCTTCACAACTGAAAAAAGTACCTAAATTATATGTTGATATCCTGGTGTGAATTTCTTTGATTAAACATGTTTTATATAAATATCAATCAACCAAAAGTATTTTTAGCAGGTTAAATTATTCAAGGTGTTACTACAAAAGAAATTAAAACTCCTGGTTATTAATTTGTTGTAGGCTTACAATTTTCTGGTACTAATAAGAGTTATGTATGCAATGGATTACTGAAATATTCAATGTACAATATTAATTCTATTAAATGTATGAATTAAATAATTTATGTTGTGATTTAATGTTGATTTCTGAATCGAATTTATGTATTTTGAATGAAATGTAAGTTGCAATGAAATAAAATTGTTATTCATTACTTAAAACGATTTTAATGTTTTATTAAGTAACAATACAACAGGAGGTAGCTTGCTGGCGGATATACCTGTGAAACCCTATATGCATGACATGCTACTCAACACATATTAAGACCTCTATAGAATACCTTTTTGATAGTATCAATAGAGTTACAGTTGATGTAGTGTATGTAAAAATAAATAAGTCATATCACTCTCTCATCCTAACTAATATTATAAACACGAAAGTGTGCGTATGTGTTTGTTTATGAACGATTATCATAAAATTTTGGTATACATATTACCAGTGATACAGAAAAGTACAAATTAAAAAAATATTGTTCTTGAGGGTAAGCTTTCACTTTAGCGAAAGCTACTTTTTTTTATGATATAGAGGACACATGAAAAGACTTGTTCACCTGATGGTAAGGAACAACCACCGCCCATTGACTGCAACTTAGAACCGTATGATGGGGGAAGAGGGGGAATTGGGCCACCGGGCTCACTCCTCAATTCAATGCAAGCATTGTTGAATACCAGTTTCTGTGAGGCTATGGTATTACAACATGGTTGAGCTGACCCATTTACGCCTAAGCATGGCTTTCGCATGGTAAAAAGTTACCACACAATAGCAATAATAGAAACAATTTCACTGTTAGTTTTTTTATTTCAAAAATATTTACAGTGTTAGTTAAGTTAATAGTATATTTACAACTATTAATAAGGTACTGCAACTACAAGCAGGCCTTATAATCAGTATTTACATATAAAAAAAGTAAAAATTTTATACTCCGTAATGATTTATCATGTAGGTATATCAAGGCATTATCATGTAAGAAATTCTCAATATAAACTATTTACAAATTTAAATAAAGAAGTGATCAGTGGTTATTCTACTGTGTCAACTGTACTATTATCTAAGATGTATTTTGTAACCATATCAATCAGTTCTTCACTGTTTGTCAATATTACATCATCTAGTTCAGTAGCTCGTGTATAGAGCTCCCGTGTCTCCAATACACTTTTATGAAGCTTATGTTGGGAATCAACAAGTTTGGATAAGTTTGGTTTGGCTTTCAGAAATTCTATATCTTCATTTGAGAGTGCTGAGTATGATATTCTTGATCTAGTGGAAGCTTTGGTTGCTAACTGGAACTGCCTGTAATAATTAAAATATTTGTCAAACCTTTGTTTATATTGTGTTATTTTAAATAAATAGTTGGATGGTACAGCAGTTCTATTTCTCATCTCAATCCTTATGCATTCAAGTTCCATGTTACAATGTAAGTACCAACATTGATGGTTGATATTTACTCATGAACAATAAATTAACAGGGAGACTGTCTACTTAATGCAAGGATATTCTGTAATAATATTTAGCATTATTTTAAAGATATTTTAATTGTCTCAGATAAAAGGTTGGTAGGTTGCATGCATACATAAAGTTACACACACCCACATTTTATGTGTCTGTCAACCAGGCACTATTGGAATAAATGACCTCCAGCTTCAATAAGTGCTGGTCTGAGGGTGACGGACTGGGATATCTATCTCCCTAGCAGAAGCAGGCCTGAGACTGCTGCACAACATGTTCTGTGGTGCCTGACTATGATGATAAATATGAGGGAGAGTTGGGATAGCTCAAGCACATCATCTTGACTCCGGCTCTTGCCAGGCAGTCAGGCAGTCAGCACCAACATTATGCTCCAAAACAGAAAAGTTCAATAAAATAACTTAAGAAATGTTAACTACATACTGCCTTAAGTCGTGATATTTGTTTCTCCTTTCATTTACTTCCTTTTTCCACATTTCTTTTTCTGTCAATAATTTCTGATAGTATCTGTGAATACAGAAGAATATAGACATTATTTTTTTACATGTTTATAGATTGAAATAGAATAACCCAATTATTTTCATTCATATTTTGCAAATCACCTGAGAATGGTTATTCTATTTGTATTGAAAAAAAATGATAAACTTTTTATCAGACTGACAGCCTTACTTTTTATCAGTGCCTTGTTAAAGGTTGGTATAATTAAATACCATTGTCTAATTAAAAAAAAAAATCAACTTTACCTGCTAATATCCTCAGTCTGTCTTTCCTTTACATCAGATTCTTTGAAATTGGGGTTAATATTCTCCGACGTATTTGGAACTGGGAACAGAAAAAATCCATTATAAACTAATATTGTTAAAAGTATTCCGAGATTATTTTTGTGTTATTAATTCCGAGATTATTTTTGTGGAGCATAATCTCTGTTACCATTGCACGTATTCGAATTACAAATTATTCCAAAGGGACAGCAGTGTTCATAATTATTTAAATTATGTATTGTTTATTTCAATAACCTCCGGGATAGCGTTAAAATGAGTACTCACTTATAGAATCCCTTCGTTCAAAGAATGTTGATCTCCTCCTTCTTGGTGGAGACCGAAAAGATTGTTGTACTTCACTTTTGTTCATAGAATTATCCATTACGATAACTTTTTATATATTAAACACGACTCTTTTTCACTTTTTACGGCAAAGCATATACAAATATTTTCAAAATTCTAAACATGACATGACGTTACAAACGGACGCCAGTATGGACATAACATGCGTTTGGATACAACCGTATAAACAGTGCAATGGAATGGAGCACACAGTCTCAAAAGCAACTTGAATGCTAGAAAAATAACCTCTTAATTGAAACAGGAAATAAAATGTTATATTTACTATATAATAAATATGCTAGCACTATATATATAACTACATATAGTTTTAAAAGGGATTAAATTGTTAAATATTCAAATAGTACATGCCTACGTCAAGTAGCGGACGGCTATAAGCTAATGATGATGAGCTATAAGCTGATAATCATTATGATTGATATGATTATACGAGTCTAAAAAAGCAGATTTCGACATATATACAAAAATATATACAAATTTTAAATATCATATATTTCAAGTAGAATCAGCTTCAACGACTATGATGCTAATGCCCAGCGACTCAGATTTATAAGAGTTTGCAACACTATTTTAGAGTGATCTTTATCTGTGGCAAAGAGTAAACAAAACATGCAGACGAACATGAAAAAATTTAAAATTGTCTTTTGTAGCAACGTGCAATTTGATTGAAATTGTATTAAATCTTTTATTCTAATATACTTTAGTCCACTTGATATACTTCTTGACTAGACTTCACGTGAAACGGACTTTCTATACGGCTGACATTTTTAATTTGACGTTTGTTTTCTTCAATCAATTCATCTATCTATCGGTAAATACCTACCGCAGGGTTTTAATATTTTTGCATGTTATAATTAAAAAGAGTGTTCCTTGCTAAAATGTTTTGTTCTCGAAAGAGAACCTAAAATTCAATGGGTAAGATCGTGTTACCATGTGCTGTAGTTTTAACAATAACAGTGTTTTTTATACATAAATCTTAGCGCATAATGCAGCAGTGTTTGTGAATTATATGGTTTTTGTGATTGTTTCCCAACAGCGTGCAGTGATGGAGTTCAATGAATATCACACAAAAGAGGTATTGGATCCAGTAGATATAGAATTTTACTCTGATCGATCACGTACACCGAGCCCGTCGCCCGTATTCTCTTCTAGTGTATGTTGCGATTTGGAAGACATTTTGAGCGACGTAAGTGCATACATATAGTTTTACAAGCGGGTTTTCATTCTTTCGTAAGTTATATTACAGTTTAGAGCTTAATAAGAATGTAGATAGTGCAGTATGAGTATATGTTTGGTAATGTTGTAGGTAAGTCATTGTGTTGTAGTTAGATGCATTAAGTAAATACATAAACCAGTTTTTATTTGCTCTGCTAACATATTTAGAATATCAAGTAACTTTGTATTGACATAGACTTTATAACTAGTTATTACCATTTTCACTAAACATTTCTTATTTTTCAACTACCTATATTTAAATCTGTTATTCCATTTAAAATTTATTTATCCATATGCATGGTATTATATTGTGTTTTTAAACAACAGCCATGTCACTGATAAACAATGCTATCACTTTCTTAGTTTCAAGAAGAAGATAGTTCTAAAGATAAGTAATTCTGCATATCCTGATTACTTTGTGACCTGATTCTTTCTCTATGTCACTCAATAATTTACTGACCTTGATTGTTACTGGTGTTATGACATATTATGTGTGTTCTCTTTACACAGAATGTATATGAATGTATAGGTAATATACATATTTTTGGTGCATTTTTTAGTAACTACAGTAATTTGATAACAAAATATTTTGCTACTAGTGAACCTTATGGAATTAGCATTTGATATTTTTTTATTGAGCATCTATGTTATTTTTATTTACATAAAATTAAACACTACATCTCAGTACTCTTATAGGTCTGTAGCAAGTAACATTTTTTTTATTGTAATTTCAATGTAGCATTGTATCTGTCGGCTTTTTTCTTCAACTATTCTTATTTTATGCAATTGTGATGATTTAGATTACATACACATACACTATTGTGTATAATTTCTCTACACAAAACAGAACAAAAAAAAATATGACATGTTGTGATGAATATATTCATCATATATTTTACCTAAAAGGTAGAATATGACATAACATTGTAGTCTTTGTTAACTTAAAAAAAAAATATGTTGGTAACCCTATTGTCCCTCATTTGAATTTTTTTTAAAGTTTAAGTAAATAATTTCAATAAAGTTATTAAGTTAAGTATTTTTAATTTGTTTAGCTAAAATATACAGCCTTATTTTTTATTGTAGGCTATATCAGAAACATTGCAAAGCTCTCTTCGTGTCAGTCGCAGTCAACTTATAAACCAAGAGTTGACTATAAGACCGGAGGCAAACATTGAGGCCAACGTCCCAGAAGGATTAGACCTTTATAAGGTGATTTTTGAGGTGGAAAGTGATACAGAAGTTAAAATGGGTGATGTTGATGGTGCTGCTGTGCAAAATAATACATTGAATGAACCGGTGAGTGCCTCAATTTGATTACTTTCTTTACAGCCATAAAGCATTAAAAAAAAGTATAATCTCCTGACTCTTAGACTGGGACATACTGTGTACTGACCAATATCCCATTACCAATAGGTCAAAATAATACCACAGCTTCAAAGGAAACTAGTTGCAAAGCAATACTTGCAATGTATTTTGCCAATTTCATTTTTTACGGAAGGCTCAAACCCCATACCCCTCCCAGAGGTAGGTATCTGACCTAGGGCAGTGGTAGGCACTTACCATCAGGAGATCTATTTGCTTGTTTGCCCCCTATATAATAAAAAGAAAACATAAACCATATTTACAAAAGTGTTTTTCAGTTTTTATGTAGTACAAATAATAGTGTTTGAGTTTTTCCAAAATATTGCTTACATGGGATGACCCATGTAAGCAATATTGTTCATGACATTCAGTCAGAATAGCTTTTCAATAATATACTATACTTATGTATCCATGACCAGGTTTCATAAAAATACCTCATTGCTTGAGTGTGCAATATTACATAGGTACATGTCAATAGTCATTTATAACCCAGACTAAGCTGTTTATATGTATCAATTTAATAAGCTAAATTTAACTAAAACTGTAGGTTCTTCTACCTACTGCATTGTGAATATGTTTGTTAAGAAATCAATCTCTCTGGTAAATAAATGTAGATAGATAAAATTTATATTAAATTGGACCAAACATATACATATTATGTTGTGTCCTACCCAGAACTATATATATATATACAAAAGCTGTTCCCAGTTTTACTATGTTTAAAGCTCTAAAAGAAGATTGAGACCAACTAATTAATGTACTAAACATATAGGGGTCACACTATAGCTTTTAGAAAATAAAAAACAGAATGACAATGACAAGCTTGTTAATATTTTTATTGTTTTTCGCAGTAGTCTCCGTTCCTTTCTAAGCATGCGATGAACCTTTGACTGAAGCAGTAAGCCTACTTACTCTTCTTTAGGTATCTCTTCCACGCATTTTTCACACGCAGGTACGGTATCTTCAGGTTTCATAAAACGATTTTTTCTAAGTTTATCTTTTATTTTCGAAAATAAATAAAAGTCATAACGTGCCAAGGCGGGACTGTAAATAGGATGACTCACCAACTCCAAATCGTCGCTAGACAAATAGTCGGTAGTCCGTCAGGCGGAGAGAGCTGTAACGTTGTCGAGGTGGAGGAGGATCCTGCTACTTGGCGCGCCTGTCTAACATTTTCCAAGACAATTGGTAAGCAATGACTGACATACTAATCTGAAGTAACAGTCCTTTTATCTTTTAGAAAGGTTGTGCAAAACGAACCGTCCTTCCAAAGAATAAGGCACTCATCCATTCGCCTTGACTTCTGCCCTTCATTAGTTTTGTTGGCAAATCTTCGAATGGAAACATCCATTGCGCAGATTGTCCTTTTCCTTTCGTCCTTCCTTTCGGTTTAGGTTTGTGTGTGACGATTTTACATACAGCATTCAGATTCCCAAAGAGTTCCGAATTCGAAATTTAAGTAAATTTTTCCTCGGCTGCTTTTCTTACTGGCCAATTCTAAAAACTTTCAGTGTGACCCTCGTAAAGAGGTACATGTTGGGGACATCTACCTATTTATTTATATCATCTACCTCATAATTTGTAAAAATGTTATTGTTTTTTTTTTATAAAACTAAAGCCTTTAATTATGTTTTCGAAATTTAATTCAGTCTTCTGAGCAATCAGTGCATGACTTTCACAATTCTAAAATGCTAAGCATCACACTGTATTGCACTTGTTGTTTTGCTGTTAAGCTATTATATCAGTATTCAAGAGTCATGTATTGTAATATTGCAACATACATATACCATATGTATTGAGTTCAATCATCTATTGTCTACAATGTGTATAATGCGTAAATGTGATACCATGACAGGCTATCTAAGCTACCACAACTCAGAAAGTGAAAAAAAAAACAATATGATTTTATGTTGTTTTTACAACCACAAAGTATTTTACTGAAGATTGTATGGATAATAATTGTGCACCCGATATTCTAGCGTTGATTGTTATGCTACTGCTCCATACATAATTTCACAGAGATGGAAAGCACAGAGCAAGGGATTCATGCAAAAGGTTCATATGTATAATGTATTAGAGTTTATATAAAGTGGGTGAAATATGACAATAACAATGTGAAGACTATTAGGCAAGGAGGTAAGGGGCGTAAATATTGTTGTTGTCGCCAATAGGTAATAGAAGTGTGCAATATATAATTACTACAATATAAAATATATGCAATATATTGACTGGTACACCTTGTCCTTATTAATATTACCTACACAATTATAGCATATTAAACAAAATGGTCTGTCATGTAGGTGCTCTAAGTTCTACTTACCAGACTAGTATGTAAATGTAAGAGCAATTAGTAAGTTGGTTTATCCAGATAGTTCAATAAATGCGACAGCTTCTTCAAATTTATCAAAATGGTTAATAATTCTTTTAGTTTAAAACCACATAAAACGCGCTTTGTTATGTAGGGCAATGTAGTTAACTCGTTAAAACAAACAAGATGAGCTCATGGCTCCACCCTTAGATCAGTGCCGACAGTTAGAAGCAGGTTAAAATTAACTATGATTTGTTTGCATAGTTAATTGCTTTCAATTTATAAAAACCATCAATTAAGAAGTCAAATATAAGGCTGAGCAACTGCCAGTTAGATGAGTATCTTCTAACAATTGATTTGACTGCACGGATGTCATGATAGTTTAAGTGGTCGCTTCGCCACTACGGCCCCGCTGAGTGTTGTGGGCTCGATTCCCACACGGGACAAAACTTTGTGTGTCCTACAAATAGTTGTTCAGAGTCTGGGTGTTTTCTGTGTAGATTGTATGTTTGTAACAAACAATAACAAAAGGCAACTATGGGGGGGGGGGGCACCATAGTTGCCTTTCAAAATAAAAACCTTCAATTAGTGTCTTATTTTTTTATAACATTTTATCGCAATACCATACCAATTACCAAACGCTGCTGTTTGATTAACAAACTGTCTGTATTGTCTAAAGTTTTGTACTGATAAAGGTGTAGCTTTATTTTAAATGTAATAGTGTTCTGTTGGTATTTTGTGTCCAAAGATAAACTTGAAATCGATTTGTCTAGTCATTATAATAAAATAAATATAAAAAAAACACCACCAAAACGATCAAAACGGGATTTAAATAAACTAAAAACAAGTAAACTAAACTTCGTTTTTACTAACTACAGAAAAAATCGATCCTGATGAAAAAATCATCTTTTTACAACGTTGACAATTTTTTTGACCCATTATCAAAGGTTTTATTAGTACGTACTATCATCGCCTATCTATGTTTTTGAAAACAATTACCGAACAGCGTGTATTATGAGGTGAAAGCCTAAGTAAAATACCCGCATTAACTGTGGTAGCAAGCAGTACTGTCGCTCATTATAAACCTTTCCTTGGCAGTCGGGTAAAAATATGTTCGGAAGTAGAATAATAGGTACGATGAAAAGTAATTAAAATTTTAACGATATCACAACAAGGCTACGAAGATCCTAAATTCAACACTAATTTAATTTTGGATTGTAAATAACAATTAATTAAAGAAAAGGACAGGTAGTCTCACATTAAAATCCTCCTAGTGAATTTAATTACACTCTTAATTATTTTATTTACAATAACAAATCACAGTTTTTTTCATAAGCTTCATACACAGACTCATTTTATTTTTATAAAGCCATTTACATATAATATTATACGCATAGATAATATGAGTGATTAATATATTTTTTCCTTTAATTCAACGCCGTTTATTCGTGGCTGTAAAGCAGACATTATCAATGTAAAGAACCACTGACAGGTATTTGGTGTATAGATGCTATACATACATATGCATGAGTTACAGGATTTACGGTACATTACACTTCGTTCAGATTCTTTGAGCCTCAGAATGGACCGGTAAGGTCACACTACTCACGTGGTTGGTATGTTAGTCTTCTCGCGGAAGAATGTCGTGTTCCCGCGTCCCTCGAAAGCAGGCGCGAGGAACACCGGTGCGGTTTTAGCCGGTGAAGTCCGGCACAGCCCTCCGCTGATGACCCCGGCGTAGACCTCCATAACGATTTCCCCTGTAAATAAAAAAAAAGTATGTTTGTCTTCCTGCTTCCGAGTATCATCGTCCTGAGCCTCTAAGGAATCAGTGCTACACACGTAGCACTTTTTGTAGTTCTCCTACCTTTTTGTTTTGTCGATAAAGAAATGCAAACGGCAACTAAAGAAATCTCGATTTTACTGCTTTTAGAGCGTAAGGCAATGCCATTCGTCGCCATAAACTCAGCGCTCATAAAGACCAGTCGCCAGTTAAGTTGTACTTGTGAGCACTGTGTAATCACTTTTTTCTATTTATTTGCTATGTCGCCTGGCAGTTCTAGGTATGTCACGTCCTGGAAGTCCTGCGAATGGCGGCGTATGTGTTGGGTCGTTCGGCTCTCTTTAATATGGTTGGAGTGGATGATGGCTGGCGCTTACGTCATGCTCGTGAACGAGTGCCGTTGTTTTTTTTATGTAAGTCTACTATAATGACTCCACTCTGCCTGATGGAAAGCAACAAGTGGAGTCTAAGAGTGCTGGTCACCATCCTCATTGCGAGTATAATCAATGCAGCATTGACCCACACTATGGCACTTTCACGCCTTAAAAGTCTCGGGATCAAAGTGGGAGGGAAACACGTGCGCTGGTAGTGAATTCCAGGCACAGGAAGGAAGGGATTTTTCAGCCCACTCCTGCTATTACTTAATATATACCTGGTAGTAGTTATTACAAGTCGTCTATATTTCACAATTATGTATTGCATTGTCCCTACATTAACTCTATCTATCTCACACTTATATACTGTAACAAGAAAATTGTAAAAAGTATTATAAAAAGAGTGTCCTTGCCTTCTCGACTGACTTAGTCTGACTTCTCGTGACAATTCAAAGACATATATGATTGTTTTGATAGAATTAATGGTTTTGATTTTGATTTTTGATGGTTATTGTTAATACCGCCTCTGCTTACCCCTTCGGGGATTCACGCGTGAAAATATATATTGGAGCCAAAGGCCTCTTACATCTTTCTAAATAAACAAAAATAAAATGTTCACACATACGTGTATGTATGTATATATATATAGGAGGCGGTGTGTCGGAATCGAACCGATTAAAACCACACGGTGTGCCACTCTGCGCCTGAGACGGAAGGGATCCGGGAACTGCTGATACAAAAGAAAGCAACCGCGGGACTAAGTCACATGTTTGGGAACCTGTTAAAATTTGTTTAATGAGAGCCGACGATCCTTTTGTTGTTGGGAAAGAATAGTAAAAAGCCAGAAAGATAACATTTATTAAAAAAAATACCGCTTATACTAGTAAAAGTTATGAAGCAACACCTTGGGCTACTTTTACTTTAGAAAAATAATTAGGATCCCTTGCATAATATATAAATATGTACAGAAATAATATGCATCTAACGCACCGTCTCATCGTACGTATTGTTATCATTACTGGGTATGCCTTGAAGTGCGCTGATTACACTCAATGCTATGCGATTGGAATAGTGCTATTAAACGATTGAGTCTTATCAATACACAAAATTATATCTAACATAGATAAAACAGAAGATACATATTTAATATCAAATAATAATGTATGCACACTTCACATGTCACAGGAAAAATGAAACTTAATTATTGTAGTAATTAATGTAAATATAATAATGGTATGTGTCTCACTCAAAACTACCCAACGACTGCACTAAATTTGATATTTGTTTTGTTCGTTATTGCCAGGACTAGGTCAGCATAAAATAAATTTTTAAAAACCTTTTTCCATTAGGTAAACCACCCGTTCGAAGCCGTGATGGACAGCTAGTACATAGATATATACACCATCGCCTGTATCCCCGAAAAGGTATGCTGTGGCGTTGGCCACATTTTGCGGAATTGAATGTCATTTACGTAATAGGGAACAAGTCTTTGGCCGTCATTTGGGCACTTTGGGCACATTTTTTTTGCAATATTTCTTTTGCTTGTCGGCGTTTGGTTGCTGAGTAATTCGCTCTTTCTTAATTCTGTCAAGAAATTCTAAATAATTATGGTATCCTTTCACCAAATAATCCTTTTTTTATTAAATAAAGTTAATCTTTGCTAAAAATTTATAAACTTCAGCAAGCCAATTTGACTTTAAATTGCACGTTTTACTATTTAACAATTATATTATTACTGTACTAACGTTGTACCAACGAAGTCTTCAGAATTCATATTCTA
This sequence comes from Tyria jacobaeae, assembly GCA_947561695.1. Classification (NCBI taxonomy): domain Eukaryota; kingdom Metazoa; phylum Arthropoda; class Insecta; order Lepidoptera; family Erebidae; genus Tyria; species Tyria jacobaeae. The sequence continues at coordinate 5,758,727 of OX387208.1, read as the reverse complement.
CCTTTTAATTAACAATATCGTTCATTATTACCTTTTTCGAATTATGTTACGTCGAAGGTGCGTTAAACATCGGTTTTATAGCTCATATAAAATCTAACGAACGCACGGCGACGTTGTCACGTAACATTGTGCTATTTATTTAATGGTAAAACTCGCAAGTGGGACCAATTTACAGAGTAATTTTTCGCAGTAAATAAGTTACTCAGCGCGTAGGTGTCGAGGTTATTATACTCACTTAGATACCTAACAAAATAATAGTTCAAAATCAAAACCATTTATTTTATTATATTTTAAACCAATTATAGCTAATTTTGCATTGTCATGTGATACTGATCAGGTCATTATTGCTGTATTTTAAGATTGTTCGTAAACAATGTCAGTGATCTGCCTCCAACTTATCCGGTCCGCGGCCTGCAGACCTTGGCCACTTGATTAGTATGCGACCACGCCGTGGAGTTCGGGGGGCCTTACCTGCCTTTATATCAGAGAGGCGCACGGAACACGACGCGCCACCGTCTCAGGCCCGCTTCTACTAGGGTAGCAGTTAGCCCGACCCTCTACTTCCAGGCCAACGTTCATGAAGGTTGGAGATTAGTATGAGCTTTCCGGCGTCTGGTGCATCTTCTGCGGGATGAGAGAGTGCTAACCCTCTCCCGTTCATATACGTACGGTCGTACGGCCGCTTCTTTGCGTGCATCACAATCTCGCAGTACGCGGCGGCGAAAACGCATCAGCGTGATCATCAGCCTCCAGCGAGAGGCTACCCAATACCGCTAGTTGCCACAAGGTCGGCACGCTGCTGCACCATCGTAGAGCACTCCACTAAAGTGTGTAGTACTGTACCCCCCCGCAGCCCTCGCAGTGGTGGCACTCAGACGTTGGCTCCTTACCTATCCGACACAGGTTGGTACTTTCCGAAACATCCGTGTCCGGAGCGTCAACCAGTAGGAGAGGGCACAATATCGCCTCTCCAGCCAATCCTCCATGATCAGACAAGCAGAAAGTACATACATATATCTGTTTATCTTAGTGAAAAACTGTACAGCTTCTTTTTCTTAGTGCTAACGCGCTGTACAGTTTTTATACGCATAAAAAGTCGATATAAATTTCACTTCTTTTTTTTTAAGTCTCAACAAGTACATTTTTTAGAGTAAAATAAAAACCCAATGTAAGAAGTATTTTACTATGAAAAACTACCTTTAGTAAAAATAAAAAAGCACTCGGATATGCATTATATACTTAGAGGACTATCGTTAGATAGTAAATGTGCAAGTGCGATTTGCTTTGTGCGATTCTCAGAATAATGGCCTTTATTTTTTTATTATAATTGCCCTTATAGTCAAAGTGCCCTTTAAAGTTATCAAGAAGATGTCTTAAAACACTCGCACTTTTCACTTTTTTGCACACCTACATAATGACCTAGATGTCTTTGACTGGTATTCCTCGAAGTAACGTGACGAAATGTGGTTGTTAATCAATGATTGCGTTGTGTTTCATCGACTTAGTGAGGGGTTATATATAGTTAAGTACAACACTTCTCTTCACGGTGGTAAAGAGAGGTGTTAGAGAGGAGGTAAGTACAACACCTCTCTTTACGACCGTAAAGAGAGGTGTTGTACTTAACTATATATGTATATATATAACTTAAAAAAAAGTATTTCCTCATGCACCAAGCGCTTTCTAAGAATCCTGAAGAGAAGAGAATACGCAAAAATAATGTGGAACCAGTGCAACTATTGTATTAAGCACTACAAACTTTTGAAATGCAATTACTAAATAGTACAAAAATCTGTTCAATGTCATCATTTTAATTTTCTATAACATTTTGTTGAAATTATTTATTTAGACACTAAATGTGTTAAGTAAGTATTTCGCTCTCTTACACAATTGTGTGTGCAATTAAAGTAATACTTGTTCGAAACAAATCCATAATTTTAATTATGTAAAAGATAAACACGTGTGATTAGGAGTAACAGGGTATGCGCTCTAAAATCTACCTACCTACCTAACAACTTTACAATTTTTATCAAAAGTTCTAGAACGCATATGGGTTCTCAACTAAACTCCTTTCTGTCTAAAAACTACCTTTTAAATTTCTTTAAATCTAGCTACCGACAATTGCATAGCACTGTTATGGCTCTATCAAGATTACTGATGACCTTGAGATGGCCATGGAAAATGGAATTCTGACACTTCTTACACTTTTGGGTTTTAGCAACGCTTTTAATACAGTAGATTCCCATATATTACTTTGCATACTACGCTCTATTAACATTTCTCCAACGTGATTGTCATTGAGTGATTGACTGGTTTCAAAGTTACCTGTCTGGTTGCCGACAAAGTATTCGCATTGAAAATTCGATTTCTTCTTGGTGTGACATCTCGGTTGGTGTACCGCAGGGTGGCGTTTTATTTTTTTTACTCTTCGTCATATTCATTAATAATACCATATCCGAAAAAATGTTTCTTCCTACCAACTTTACGCAAGCGACCTTCAAATTTATATTAACGAGCCAATTATACAATTCACGAAGCCTATTCTATTAGAAATTTGCAGGTGAATCCTGCAAAAATTCAGGTAATCATGGTAGACAGTACCAGGATGATTTTCGACTTCCTCAAATGTCTCAAATAATTTTCCACTCTGTGTTTTAGTAACAGTGTTTAAAATCTGGGTAAAGTAATTGGTATTAATTTATCCTATGGCCTACAACCACAAGAGGTTAGTCTCAAATCGTTTAATTGTTTGCTGCAGCTTGATCCTCACGAAGACTACGGAATGTTCAAAATCAAAACCATTTATTTCAATTAAACCAATCATAAGTATTTTTCGGTAATTCGTCTTCGACGGAATAGACACATACTGTCTCTACTTTATAATGTTCTGTTTCCTAATTCCAATGCATTACATTTAAGTAGCAAGTCGTAAGAATGCACTACCACTGTCTATAAGACAGATTTAAACACCTTTCAAAATAATGGTAAACATGGTGATGGTGGTGAAGGTGATCTAAAAATATCTTAAATTTCTTATTTATTAGTTTTACTACACATAATTATGTAATAGGTTTGTATAGCTCAAGAACTAAGTACTATTAGGAATTCATTCCTGACATGGAACTACAACGAACTATTCCGTGAGCTAAAAGGACATTGTTCATTTAGTTCAATAGTAATGTCAGTAAACGGACTGAGTAGTCGTACTCGTACGTTACGTTTCCAAAAGAATGAGAATAAGATGAATTTTCTTTATAATTGTAGTTCGTTTTTCCTTATTATTGTTGCGATGATAGCTCGTACTAATGAAAGCGGTGGACTGTATACATAAAACCTTAATAAGAATATTTAAGTCGCGTCTGCGAACGTTACAATTTGAAATTAAAGAACAATTTTGACTATGTAACGCGTTACGTGTGGGCGTCTAGGCTTGTGACAGCTGACTGCCTGTCGATGCTGGTGCATGCGGCGGCGAACTAATATTACCCTTACGTGTGCGGATGTCGGCGACTCTTGAGATACCGTCTCTGCCGGGCAAAACACGAGTGACACGGCCTAGTGGCCATAGTAGAATAGATGAACCCTTGTCCTTGATCATGACTAAGGCTCCTTCCTTAAGTTCACCTGAAGAACGGCACCATTTAGTCCTCTCCTGCAGCCATAAAATATACTCATGAGAGAACCGAGACCAGAAGTGTTGTTTCAGCTGCTCTATTCCGCGAAAGCGTTGTAGGCTGGTGACGTCGATTCTGAATCTGTGGATGCGGAAGCATGATCAATGAACCTCCAATGTGGAAATATGCAGGGATTAATGGAGTAAGATCTGATGGATCGTTGGATAAAGGAGTCAAAGGTCTTGAGTTTAAAATGGCTTCAACTTGTATCAAACATGGGACGATCTCTTCAAAGGTTAGGTTTGTTAACCCTAAAATACGCCTCAAATGATGTTTTGTTGATTTCACGGCAGACTCCCATAACCCACCAAAGTGCGGGGTGTATGCTGGTATGAAAGAAAAGTTGATAACTGGGTCGGTGTCGCTAAGGTTTAAATCTTGTGAAAGAAGGACTGCCAATTCATTAAAGGGACCTACAAAAGTAGTGCCATTGTTAGAGAAGACGTTACGCGGCTTTCCCCGGCGAGCAATAAACGCTTCTTTCGTAAAGTCTGATACAAGTTCGAGGTAGATGGCTCTTGTCGCTAAGCACACAAATCACAAATAAAACACTTGATCAGTCTGCAACCTCTGCCTTTACGGTCAGCTATCATGATAGGGCCAGCTTAATCTACGCCTGTATCTAGAAAGGGAAATTCCAAGTGCACCCGTTGCTCAGGAAGGTTACCTATAATAGGCTATATAGTGCTAGCCTTAACCCTACAACACTTAACGCACTGGTGCACGATCTTTTTTGCTAAGTTTCTACCACCTATGGGGTAGTACCGGTGTCGAATCGTGGCAAGTAGGAGCTGAGGTCCGGCATGCAAAAGACGAAGGTGAAACATGTTAATCAAAAGAATGCAAATAATGTGTGAACTACATAGAAGAATAGGATGTTTTACATCGAAGTCATAAAATGAATTACTTAGCCACCTACACGAATTAGATTAGAGGACGAGTCTAAGAATGAAGAGAGTGTCAAAAGTTTATTTCTACTTGGCAGCGGTTTATTTGAGTTTAATAAATAATATTCTTCAGAAAAGGACTCCTGTTGACTTAACTTAAGTAAGAGGTTCAATGATGCGGTCAGTTATATATTGGTGAGCGCAATACATTGTACGGATATTTTCCTACGCTTATTTATAAATCGGATTACATATGCCACTACAGTCTACGAGCTGCAATTGACTGAAGTTTGAATATGTTTTACTTAATGATATAAATGAATTCTCAACAATATCCGTAGTATTGATATGGTGAGAAGTTACTACTTCTGGCAAGCTCGTTTCTCCTAAATGCGGCTCAGGAAAGAGCGGTCATAAAGATTCTTCTCTATGTAGAAATGGTGGACCCGACCACCACAGAGAAGAGATAGTAATTTATCAGCTCTAAGTCCGCGAGAAGCGAGGTCCTCCGGGTTTTTTAGCGAGGGAACATAGCGCCATTGATGTGATCCTGTAGACTCTTTTATTTCTGAAACCCGATGACGAACAAAGGCCTTAAGCTGTATTGGTGATGTAGACAACCAGCCTAAGACGACGGTCGAGTCACCAAAACATAGCCTCATCAATATGCAATGTAATTGACTGATATACCTTAAGATAAAGACGAGTACCAAGCAGTGCAGCACAGAGTTCAAGGTTTCACAGAATTCAGGTATAGTTATCGGTTTGACAGGGGCAACCTTGCTCTTTGCAGTAAGCAGGTAAACACTAATATCTCCACACGCTGACACACTGCGAACATAAATACAAGCTCCATAAGCCTTCTCGGATGCGTCAGTAAAGATATGTAACTGAACGGAAGATGGTGAATCGCATGATATCCACCGTGGTATTTCGAATTTATTAAGAAGAGGTAGAGAAGCTTGAAATGCACCCCAAGTATGCTGAATGTCATAAGGAACTGCCTCATCCCAATAACATTTTGAAGCCCAGAGTTGCTGCATGATTATTTTTGCTTCTACTATGCAAGGCACAACTAGGCCAACCGGGTCAAAAATATTTGCTACAGTAGACAAAATTTGACGCTTTGTTGCCTTTTCTGTGTATGCTAAATTTAAAGAAAATTTTAATGTATCTTGTAACTTCTAGTTGAGACCCAGAGTTCTTGACATGTCATCTTGAGGACAAAAGGCCAAAAATCTGAATGATTGATATTGTTGCAAAGAGCCTGGAGTACTTCACGCGAGTTCGATTGCCATTTTCGCTTTTTTTTATGAGCTTACTGTATATTTAACAGAATTGTTTATTTCTAATTTTTGAGTTCTAATTCATGAAATCATAAACCGTGAGAGACAAACCTTTTTGTGACGTACGAAACAACTTGATGTGTTTTGCGTGTTGTTGTTTTTACTCGGGGCTGGTTTGGTTTATATGATTATTTTTTTATATTATCATGAAATACGAATTTACAAAAGTATTTTTATTAGTTCAATCATGTCGAACATATCGCTTGTACCTTGGGAGTGCTCTAAGGAATTGTTCGGACTTACGACGCTAGGGTACCGGCCGCAGGTTTCCGCCATCGTCCAAGCGACAGAACTACCATCCCCATCGACTCGATTGTTGGCACTCCACCTTCGTACGCTTCTCCAGAAGCTTTATGCTTCGCACAAACAGCCTGTGGAACAAATTGTCGCCTGCCGTATTTCCGGACCGATACGACCTTCAAACCTTTAAGAAAAGAGCATACTCCCACCAAAAGGGCCGGCAACGCACTTGCGGCTTTTGAATTGCAGCTGTCCACGGGCGGTGGTAGACGATTACCATCAGGCGACCTGTCTTCTCGTTTGCCCCTTACCCTATAAAAAATAAAATAAAAACTTAAGTGGTGTCCGCCTACGAAGTATGTATAAAGGAAAGAAGCACAGATAACTATGACTAGGAAAGAAGAATAAAAACATTTAGTCAATAGTTATTAGTTAGTATATACTATACTACTGAAATAATTGATTTAACGAACTAGAAGTCCAATCTAGTACATTTGAATAAATATACTAGATGTGAGCGTTCTTTTCAGTGACCGTGCATGAACAAGCTTAGTATATAAGTGTATAAGTATTGTTTTAACACTGAAACTCATCACACTCCTGTCCATCCAAGTTTACCTGGAAGATATTGTACATTTTTTCTGTTATAATATCTTTTTACAGGATATACCTATAATGTGTCTTCTATCGACCCTTTATGCTCACCTTCCTATTTTTAGAAACTGATTAATTATTTTTATTTTCGGGCAGTACTTTAACACTATGCAAGCGCTTTTTAGTGCCAAATCACAGAGAGCTCGTACAATACTGACGGTGTTGGTTTAAGGGGCGGAACAACATTTATAACCTTGCGTCGAATTACTACCGCCTGCTCAGGGCATTAAGTTATTTTCGGAACCGTCTGTCTAATTAGTATTTTCCCTCACATTTTTATTGATTCATTGCTATTGTGGGCTGATAATTTTGTGCTGAGCCGTCGGAAACGTGACTTCTTATCTCTGATATCAAGTTCCTTTTTTCCGCTTACCAAAAATATCTATTATTTGTAACGGCTTATTGGCTCCTAACATTGTACTTATGTTATTTCGTTACATTACTCTACGTTACACTGCTCTAGTGGAATTCTGACTGTTATTCAATCGTTTTATAAACAGTTCTGACTATAGAATTCTCTCAACCACTCTTATACGTGTTGTACCTAAATATTTATAGATTCTCTTCCACCACTTTCAAAAAATCTGTAACTTCTTATTATACAGAATTAGGAAACACTAATTGAAGACACGAATTTTGGTGCTGAGTGTTTATTACAAGCGCAATTTGAACCTAAAACTTCATGGAAGTGTCTAAAATGCAATGACAGCAGCAATATCTATTTCATTAAGGAAATCATATATAGTATCTTATTTTTATAACAAAATTGTTAACATGCTGTTCCTTTTAAGAAAGGAAATGGGTGATTTTAACGGAAAGCCGACGGCTATAATGTACCATAGATGTAACCACAATGGCAACCAGGCCATTGCGGTAGTCACAATCGATTCTAACAACGCTGTAGAAACCATTGAACGGCTATATTGAATGGCTTTTAACAATAAATTGCTTATTTATGTACGCCCATAACATGAAATGCAACATTTTATAGAAAGTATCTGCTCACTGTATGTAACTTGCTATGTAAGTAAGGAATTTTCCGACCTGCAGTAATTGGTTTAGTCGTTTATCGATTAGCTTTTTTATGTTCTTGACGTAGTTAGGCAACCTACTAATCTTTCGTTAGATTTGGACGTGGTGTCTTTGACCGTCAAATTAGGCTGTCCATATGCGAGAACGTTGTCAAAGATTCTCTCTCCATGCCAAAATTCTTCGTTGCCAATGTTATGGATTGTTTTATTGACTCCAAATTATCATAGAACGCCTAATCATACTCTCTAAAACTGATCATAAATCATAATTTAGCGGTTTAAGGTCGATACTGGATGACGATCAACGTCTTCAGCTCTGATGTAGTCGAAAACGTTTCGTTTCCAACCACGCTTGCGTGGATCGACCTTTATGACCCCGTGCTGAGTCTTGCTGTAAGGACTTTTCTTGGTTATAAAACACGGTGTTGTTTAAGCCTCTTAACTTCTCAAGAGTCGTATCTTGATACAATTGTGCGGATGTTTTGACACATTTTTCACAAAAATATTGCTCAGTCACTCCTTTATAGCTAACACGCCACCAAACCATCACTGTAGCCAGATAATACCCATGTTGTACTCTGCTGATTAATTAGGAAGCTTCTACAGAGCTTGAGCATAAACTCTGTCAATCTGTTTTTTCTATGACCTCCCTTTGCGCACTGCTTAAGAAGTTGTTTTGGCTTTAGCATCCTATTCATTTTTAAATTATCAGCTAAATAATAAGCAGTGCGTGTCTTATAGGCTGCAAGTCGTGCAGTAGACTAGTAGACTATGTTTATTTCCCGAGATAAAATCTTTCGCTTTCACACAAGATTTCTTCGAATACTTTCCTTCACTGCTTGGACGGCCAGATCTTTTTCAATCACAAACATAGGAGGTTTATTGTACCTAGCTATAGCCCACCAACTTTCGACTAATATCAAGCGGATGGAGATTTTCAAAGTTGCATTTGGTTCGCGGCCTACTTTAGAGTACTAAATAAAAAATAATCTTACCAATTATTAAGTAATATTAAATTTGCATGTTTATAGAACACGCTATTTATTATTTTAACACCTTTTGTACCCTATTTATCTAATCAACCAACTGAATTTACGCCGTACAATCAGCACGTATGAGACATGGTCGCTTTCTGGTCCCATCGTCCTTGTGTTAGGATCACTACCTACTGATGGAAGGGTCACAAGTTACAACGGCGTACATGTATGTACATATATATTTGAGTGTAGCCTGAACGCAGTGCATAGAGCAGCACTTTTAACACAGTTAATTTGACATAAGAGACATGGTCGCTTTCTGGTCCCATCGTCCTTGTGTTAGGATCACTATTTACTGATGGAAGGGTCACAAGTTACAACGCCGTACATGTATGTACATATATATTTGAGTGTGGCCTGAACGCAGTGCATAGAGCACTGTGAATTTAACTACACATACTTGCTTTGGGGTCCCATCATCCCTCCCGAGGGGATTCTTCTCGTTAAAAAACAAAAAAGGTTCCCATCATGCCTAGATTAGGTAGATAGGCAAGTGTGGGAGGGTCAATATAACGTTACTAAATTGTCGCTAGGAAGTTAATTGTTTTTTACCCTAATGAGCAAGAAAAGTTATGTATTTCGGTGGAAAGAAAGGTCATATATATACATGATGTTTCTTTATCACACCGTAGAACTTAGTTACATAGTATGTGAAGTGTCATCTGAATCGACTGAATAGTGGCAATGACATATTATATATACTTTTTAATAATTTTACTTGTTAGGTCCTTACGATTCAATCATTTTCTACGATTAATTGATTTCCACAATGTATTATATAGTCCGTATAATTTCAGTATTGACGTATATGTAACGCGAACGTAAAATGTGTATGGCGTCATTTTACGCCTTTACAATGATCAGAACGATAACAGCTTTAACAGTTGCATGAGTAACACCTGCCGTAGTTGATCGTGAAAAGTGAACGTTGTAAATATTTTTAAACATACTTTTTTATTTTACCTTTTAGCGAGTGTTTTGTGAAGAAGAGCTCTACGATTTAAAAGATTTTTAAATAGCACAAAAATACGGATACAAGAACTTGTTCATTTTTGAAATGGGAACTGCATTTGAAAATTATCACGATTTTTGGGTTAGCACCTCTTACGTTTAGTATTTTATGTGTAGTACTTGCATATACTTTATAATTAAGTCATAACCTCATGTGTCCGTGATATTGCAATCGGTGTGTAGGAACGATAATTGTGACCGGGTTGTTTAGGTTTCGGTCCATTGTGAGCCCATTAAGCTTGTTATCAAGTGACTGGACGGTCACCTCTGTCTTGCGCATCGCGTACAAATATTTTTATAAGGATATTTTATGACCCGTGTATTGAGGAACAAATATTTAGTGCTGGTTTTGGTTTTTTACTAGTTATTCAAGTTGTGTGCGTTTTCTGCTATTAGGAGGTATCTTTCTGTGTTTTATTGTAGTTACACGGTCACACCTATCGCAAGTATATTGATAGCATATAGTGTAGTTTTAATTGGGATAAATAAAACACTTCAGTATTTTCTTTAATGAAACAACGATAAATGTTAAAAAGTAAATGTAAGTCAAGTTTCTTTATATTTATATTAAATTTTAATTACAAAAAAAAACTAACATAAAAGTCCTATAATTAAATTATGAAACGCATACGAATTACCTAAACTATCCTATATAAAATTAATTATACTATCGATATTAGCTACGCGCTACTGTCGGCGACTAATTAATTTAATAATATACATCACATTTTATAATATATATATTATTAATTGTTATCTATTTAGCAATAAAATATCTACTGTCGGCAGGAAAAAATAATAGGTACTTAATAATGTTACCCGAATAAAAACTCCCAAAATGTTTTAATAGGTATTTATTATTTAAAAAAATAATATTTAAATAGTGTTAAATGGATTTAGTACAAGTCCATGATAAAGAATTTAAAAGGTGTTTTAAAGTTACAATGGGTGTCGAACCAAGTTCTACAATTTAGCGATATTACAATAGATCTTACATCATTTATGACATTTCTTTACGAAACCTCTTTCAAATAAAGGCCACTGTTAGTTTTGCCAACGATTCCATTTTTTAATCATTATAAATTATGGACTTTATAAATCAAAGTCAAATTAAGTAATGCTGTGAACACCCAGTTTAAGAATAAAATAAAAGTCTTAAAATAGCGCCATCTTTCGTAAAATAAGAAAAAAAAAGAATAAACATCTAAGTATTAATTTAAATAAAATTATCCTAATCGTGTGTAGTGTTTATCAGATTATCAGGTAATCTGCGAAAACGAATAAAGTGATTTTAACTATGTAATATGGTGTCAGTGTGCCAATGAACTTGGTTGCAGTGAATAAGTTGCTGTATGTTTGTTTACTAATAAGGCGAAGGACATGGCGTGGATTGTTTTGAGACGAAAGGTAATATTGATTTTTGTAGATAATGTGTCTATACAGATTTTTTTTGTATTGAGTCATTCACAAAAGGTGTAATTGTGTATAAAATCGTTCCCCAGTTTTACCTGCGTTTTTGCTAACTGATCTTCTCCTAAGGGTCGCAGCGATTTTTTAAAGCCACAAAAAAAACTCATTTAAATATGATTTCTAGTTTCAGATATTAGCGTTTAAACAAACAAAAAAATCTTCTGCTTTATTAATATAGATATGACTGATAGTTCCAGAGGTTAACAAACAGAAAAAAAGTTCCACAGCTCTTAATAATATAGGTTAATCTAAGCAACGGCGTTAGCTGTTCTACTTAAAGTATATATTAGTGTAGTTTTTCTACAGATAATTAATATTCATTCATATTTTGTGTGACATATGAACCACTTTTAGTACAATCGTTAAAGTGTAAAAGGTAAAATGCTTTATGTGTAAAGGTTGCCAAGAGCCACAGTAATTGGAGTATTATTTTACAACCACTCATTTTCATGTAATTTATAAAATATATTATTATGTATGCTCACGGCTTATTCCCGTTCAGGGTAGGCAGAGACGTAGAACGCTATTAGCAATGATCTTGACACACAACTTTCGCCTCTTCGACATTCATCAGCTATATCAATATTTTTAGGTTTACCTCTGTTTTAACGCCTCCCATGTCCATTAACAAGTATAATTGTTAAAAATATATTTTTTTAATTTTTTTTTTGCCTACGTTATCTAGAATTGGTTTATCCTATTTCGCTCCCTATGTTAAGACAATTCAAGTGATACTAATTCCATGATCACATGTCAATTCCAAGAACCGAACAACATACATAAACAAAACAACAAGGTCGAAAACACACAACAAAAACGTCAAAAAAAAGGAACGGTCGGGCTTTAACTATGTATAAAATAAAGTGTAAACCCAAACAACTGGTTTTTTTATATATTTTTTATTTTACTTAGGAATCTGCACTACTGAAATTACACGTAAGACTTTGAGGAATTTCAGTGAACATTGTTGCATAATCATCGCGTTCAGCAAAGTAACGCCTCTGAAATTAGCAAATATATTATTTCATAACTTTATATATTTACATGTATTTTTCTACAAATTAAAGACGTTTCTATTTTACCCGACTGTGCTAGAACGGCTTGATGGATTTTTGATATGTAAGGTGTGATATATATATGTATATTGGGCTATATTTCTTTTAAATCCGTTTATTTGTTTTATTCCTTTTTCCCTGTGTGTGGCTTTTAAATAAAGCACTCTAATCGAACTTTAAAATGCTGTTTTTAAAGTTACGATAATTCATTATTATTTATCATAAAATTCTCTAACCGATACAGCTTCTATATATGTATGTATGTCAAAGTTTGGCTCGCGGTTTGCTCTTGTAAATGTGAATTACTTAGTGAAATAATATTTCTAATAAATATTTCATTAAAATATCCTTTCCTTTCATTATGAATTTATTGTGAACTATCTATTATACAAATCATTAATGTGTGTTGCGATTTGTTTTGAGCGCAAAGGGCTCCTTAATATCCATGCTTGAGTAAAGAAAATACCTAAATATTATCAGGGCTTTTTCTTCTATTAAATATGCAAAAAGTTGAATAATGACGATACGAATTTGTTTTCTTGACTTTCAGTAACCAGTTTAAACCTTTTTTAACATACAAACAGTAGCTTCGAAACGCTATAGATAAATTGTGGATGTATTTATACATATACATGCATATAACTTTATGGGTATAGCAATGCTTATTGCGGTCGGGCGTATGATTCATAGGGAAGAATATCAACCAGTTTAATATTCATATCGTGGTGGACACTCGCGTCAATTATAACATATAATGTTTTTGAATTGAAAATGAACAAACGTCTTTGAATATCGTTCTGTTTATTAAGTTCTTTAAATTCAACATGACTCTTGTACGTGGAAGGTATTCTCAAGTGGTGGAAAAGGTACCTATTATGTTACTAAAGACCTGTTAACATTCTAAACAAGATTTTTCACTGCCTTTATGTTCGTGTCAATTACTATAAAAGTGTTTTTTTTTTTAATTATTGAATTGTTGGCTACTTAGAGCCCTTTTAAAACTTCTGTAGTGAGAGACACAGGATTACGGTAAATATCAACTACGCGGGGTTGATGAAAACAAAAATGTTTCTGTTTAAGTAGTTTGCACGGTAAATAAGCTTAGGATTATAAGCACTTTTTAAAATAACAGTACCTATCCCTTATATATCTTGCTCGATTTTTGGAGTAAACACCCGAATTGATGTCAAGAATAGTGGCTTAGTGTTGTACTAAGAGTGTGAAACTACTCAACTTTTAACAATATGTTGTTTATCTTTAAACCGAAGTTTTTATACTTTCAGTTGTGTACTGTAGATACTGTTATAAACTAAAGCTTTAAAGTTTATTTAAATCACATTTTCTATTTTTTTTCTTTGATTGGTTCTTTTGTTGCCTTTGATGTGATATCAGTATCAATAGGGGCCACCTTTAACAGCTACAAATGTAAATATTAGGTCCGTCTAAAAGATTATCTAATTTGAGATTCACGACATTTTCCTGAATAAAAAAAAAGTTAGATGCATTTGTTTAATGCTACAATACAATTATAAATAAATGCAGTAGTATTATTATAATAGAAATAAAGAACGTTATCAAAAATAATGGTATATACAACTAGCTACTTCGTACGCGTGGAATTTCAAGTCAAGTATCTATGTATTTTTTGTTTATTTATTTATACATATATATCTAGCAATATATTGGTTGCGCCTGGAACTAATATATTTTGGTTAAGCCTGGAATTCACTACCAGCGCATGTGTTTCCCTCTCACTTTGATCACGGGAAAAAAACATCTCACCAGGCCGCCTTAGTGTGGGCCACCATGCTGCATTAACTACAATTGCAAAGCGGATGGTGAACACCACTCTTCGACTCCACTTGTTGCTTCTCAACAGGTAAAGTGGAGTCATTATGGTAGGCTTATATAAAAAAAAAAAAACTGAATACTCCATGCAGTAGCTTTTGCGTAAAGCATGTTCAAAGCAGCTGTATTGGCTTCTGTTGCTCTAATAAAGACCCATATTTGTTTTCATACAATATCTATAATGTATAGACACCGGTCTGTTACAACTCTACTATATGAATAGACAAAAATAGAATAGAAGCCTAGAACTGAAAATTGTTTTATTCGGTTGTAAGGTCAGTGAGTATCATCAGTACACCGTCGTAGTTATTGCAGTTGCTCCTAAGACCAGAAAACGAAGAATCAACATCAGCTTCATATCATCATTGTTCCATCTGTCTATCAAATTATAATTTTTACTTATCCGACATCGGAATGCTTAGTGTGGGTGCTATTGTAATCGCAATCAGGTGTCTAGGTCATTGAAATGTAGTTTCGGAATATAGATTCCACAATTGAAGCTGGAATAAGAAGGTTTATTAATTAGCTTCTGTCGATCAGAAAGTGGACCGGGAAAGTTGTTATTATTAACTAGATATGTTAGACAAGTAGATTTTTTTTTACCGTTTACATGGTAAATTTTAGACCATATTAAAAGCCTTTGTTTTGGTGTAGAATTATCCCAAATATAAAATCGACACATTGTGGGAAATAGTCGTAATGGTATTGATTTTTATTTTGACATCTCTAATATCACATAGCAAGAAAATTTTTTTTAGAAGAACCGGAACATTGAAAAATTACATTCGTTTAGAACACTACATAAACAAATGTTTTACTTGAACGGGCTAATCTATGGAAGTGTCAGTCGGGTTTAATTGGATTTATTAAGGATTTTTTTTTTTATGCTATAAGGGGACAGACGAACAGACGGGTCACCTGATGGTAAGTGACACCGCCGTCCATGGACACTTGCAACTCAAGAGTCGTAAGTGCGCTGCCCGCCTTTGAGGGTAATGAGAGATGGGGGATGCAGGGAGCGGAAAGAAGAGAGGAGGGATGAGGAGATGGGAAAGAGGAGAAAGGAGATGAGGGGGGAGGGGGAATTGGGCCTCCGGAAACCTCACTCAATTCGGGGAAATGCAACGCAAGCGTTACTTCACAACCGGTTTTCTGTGAGGCCGTGGTATCGCACCGGTCAAGCCGGCCCATTCGTGCCTAAGCATGGCTCTACCACTGAAAGAATAATAATATTATAATATTATATTATTGGAGATAAAACATCACGCTCCGACCCCTAGGAGAAAGCAGTTACCGTTATCGGTAAATATAATATATGTATATATATATAATATATATAAACGTAATAATTGCTACTTAATCTTCGTTGTACCACCGTGCATGTGTTCAATTGTTTGATTCAAAAGGAAATCCTTAAATAGTTGATTACACTTTACCTGGTTGTATGTATTTCTTCCGGACTTTCATAATAAAAGTTTTTACTTTCTTCAAGGGTTTGTTTTTTTTTGTTTAAATATATAAAAAATCATCCTTTTGGAGACTACATTGAATTAGTCCAACATTTAATGATTTACACTACAGCTCTCTAAAACTGTATGGGTATTGCTTTTAATGCCTTTCTTCTTTTACGACGAGTTGTTGTCATTTTGAATAAGAAAAACCTCTCGTTATTATATCTCACACAAAAGAACCCATTTGCATTCGATTTAATATTGACCGTTGAAGGTGCAAGAGTGTGTTAACATAATTTAATGAAGAATCAATTCTGCCGCCCTTCAGTATCTGTCGTTTTAGTGGTATTATAAATAAACATAGAAACAAACAAACCTTTTAAGCCAAATCAGTAATAAAAAACGAGGACAGGATCAACTATATTATTTTCGGAAGTTATTATCAGTAATAATATTGGTTTCAGTGTTTTCCTATAAAGCAAAATTCAACGAAATATTTCAAAAATATAAAGTTTTCCCTAAAAATAACTTTAGATTGCTACTAATTCTAGTATGATGATGCATGCATTATATTACAAATTTGATTTGTAATATAATGCATGCATCATAATTCATACATTACGTGTATGAGGTGGGGACTGAAAAAACGAAAAATTGTATTATTTGTAATACATTTGCTAGGAATGCTATATTTACTACAAGTAACAAAAATAGCTGGACTTCTTGGCTTGCAGTTGGGATAGAAACGTCCTCTAGTGGCGACGATTAATTGGAAATTATTGAAAGTAGGGACTCTGTCCTCTTCATATAGAATTATACCTACTTCTTTGCTTTCATGACATTTATACATATATTTTCAAAGACATAAATGTACACTTCAATATAACCTTTGTAAAGTCAGCAATTTTCATCTTGTAATAGCAAATTTTTATTTTGCCTAGGAATGCGTTGAAAAATGTTGCACTGATAAGTTGGATTATACATGTCAAAGTAGAAAATTTCAAATATACATCAAAATTCAAGGTCTAATCAACAAAGTGTATTATTTTTGTATGTACCTGTCTTCGTAAAGCAACGGATACTAAAACAAAATTAATAATACATCATTAAATTGTTAGGATGAGTTTACTTTTATTATTTTATATTCAAGTTATACAAAAAAAAAAAAAAACAAACAAAAACTAACATTGTCGTAAAATATCCATTTGATGTGCCATAACCTTTTAGAAAAGAGATATTTTATGTAGTTCAAGGGCTTAGCAATCAAATGGATAACAATTTAGGTTACCTCTTTACCTTTCCCGTTAGCGAATATAGTTATGTAACGTGACATTTGGGAGGGAACAGAACAGCCCCATAAGAACGATGAATTAACATTTAGTCAATTTATGATAGCCGTGATTCTTTATTATTTGATGTAATACGCTCAATGGCATGATCGTGAACGGTTTGTTTAAATAGTCTGCTGCCGTCTGCGTATGTTTGGTTTTAAGAGTCGATATTTTAATATTTCTTCTGTATTTGGGCAGCTGTAGGGTTGTCATACGACTACATGCATGTACTACAAGTTTCTTCTTATTCTGTATCTGTAAGAAATAAATATAATGTACAGAAAAAGTCGTAAGAATCACAGAATTTGTGTGGAATGTGACAATGCCTAAAATAAATTATCATTAAGTTAAATGCAAGTTATTGATTCTTATATTATTAACTGAAAAGTTGGTATGTTTTAAAGTAAACAAAGCCGTTTTTTTTTTCATTTTTCAATTACATTCTACGTTTTTAGAAGTCGGCTGTATAAGACACAGCTACGGCTCTAATAAATGCAGGAGGTGTTACCAAAAGTTCACTAAAGCTTTCTTGTTAGGATCTACCAGGATCCCTTTGCAATAGACCCATTTGTGACGGAACATCTTGCAGTTTTCTCTATTCAGTTCCGATATATCACCTATCCGTTAGCTAGGGAACGTACACTCACCGTATGAATGTGGCTGCGTGTTCTTACATACTTTTCTGTAGTGCATAATACTGAGATCTGTTCTGTTGCAAAAATAACACCAGAATTGAAATCCTTCAAAGTCAACCTTGACTGTTGTAACCCCGCCTACTATGTTCGACTAAATGCTCCGAAGCTAACGACAGCCCTACACTGGTATTTCTACTATTCATTGGAATTGGGTAAAACTGTCTCAATCAAGTACTATATTTTGCGTTATATTTTCTGAATGAATCTGATATTAATTTCCTCAATTGCTATGGATCAGGTTTTGTTGCCAAAGATAGTCAAGGTGGTTTTGTGTTGAAGTTTAGACTTGCAAATTAACTAAATTAAGCGTGTAGTCATGTATCACTATTAGTTAAATTGATAACAGGATTACTGGCGAGCTTACGTTAATAGATTTTTTTTGACAATTCGAATATAGCTTAAAGTAAAATACTAAAACGGTAGATACAAAGGGCGGCCTCATAACTAAATAGCAATTTCTGTCCGATAACCTTAGTTAATGTATTTTAATTATTTCAGGAGGCTTGCCGTTTGGTTGGCGGTTCCAAATTCTACGAAGTGATGGACAGTGCAGTCTCTGGAGATGTGTCAATACCGTCACCTACAGAGAAACACGATCACATGAAGCCCATAGAGAGTGAAGATGAAGGTGAGGAAATCAACGTATACTGACTATATTACTAAAGAAAGTTCGGTATTCTTTGTCTGTATTTCTTGTTTTGTGAAAAATGCAATGAACATAATCATAAAAGACAACCTAAATTAACAGTCGTCATTGACTTCAAAGTAAAATAAGCTTACGTCCAAAGTGATACGATGTTACGACTTAACGATAGGCATTTCTAAATACAATCGCAAAAGCTATCTTGTACTTATTGCACAACTTTTTCTCTGTCCTTGCCCTTGTTTTAACTATATTGTGAGTGCGCAAATTTTGGTTATAAATCTTTACAGTTTGCTCTTCATATTTGTACATGTACGTACATGTGACAAATAGCTGACCTACCGATAACATACAATGTTGCATTAAGTTTACAAATTATTAGCTTATTTGTTACAATATTGACTTATTTAAACTTTATTCGCTTATTGCATAAAGACGGACTTAATGTGAAAACTAACCGATGCTTGAACATATTATACAGGAGGATGAGCATATGAACAATATATACATTTAAGTGGCATCGGTTTAAAACCAAATCAACCAAAATTGAGCAGAGTCGCGTATTTTAGTTAATTGACTCTTTATGACAATTTATTACTTTGCAAATTGCAACTGGCAATACGATTTGCCGGCCGGTAATGCACTTGCGACTCCTTAATTGCAGGTATCCATGGGCGGCGAAAGTTGCTAACCATCAGGTGGCCTGTATGCTCATTTGCACCGTATCTTTTCTGTTTCTCGTGTTTCTTGGGAAGACCAGTTAAACCGAGTTTAATAAGGATCGTTTCTGGTACCATATGCATTGCAAATGATTAAATTACACTTTATCAGTTTCAGACGTAGACCAAGAGTGCACGGTGTTCAGTGGTGTAAGCTACCTAGGTGCGCAGAACATATCGGACCCTAAATCTGAGACCGACATACAACGTATTATGAAAGAACTCAGCTCTATGCCGGAGAGTCGAGATGGGATTGCAGTGTCGATATCAATACCTGTGTGCTCGCAAGGACTTGTTGTGTAAGTTACAATTTATATTATTAATTTTATAAAAGCTATTTGTATAATCCAAGGAAACAGAACTTTTTTTTCATGATTGAAGGTCTCTATGCCCTGTGAGAACCCCTGGCTACTTTTTTAAATTGAATGATTTTACTCACGTGTATAATTCGGAGATGCCCGAGCTCCGAATACGACAAGAAACCCTACGGTGTTAGGTACACACAAGACCACAGCAGGCCGCATCACTTGTTAATAAAAATGAATTCTCTGGCAACATAATACAAAGATTAAGGCTGATCGGTTCAATATTAAAGACGTAAAAACAACAACACAATATACAAAAATAACAAACAAATCATTAGAATATATATTTTAGCCGATTAATTTTATTTGACAGTCTCTATCAAGCGGACACCAACAGTGTTATGACAAGATATGCGGTGAACCGCATATCATTCTACGCCCGAGGTGCGGCAGGGTCGCCTGTTGCTTCCTGCTTTGCGTTCACATGGTCTCACGGAGAGACGAAAGAGTCCGCCGTGTATAGGTGCCACGTCTTCCGCTGTCACATTGCTGAAGCTGTCAATCAGGTTTCAAGTAAGTTATAATGTAAGAACAAGTGAAATTATAAATAATACCCGACTCTGTTATTAAATTACTCATTTTTTTTTTCACCGACGTTACTTCGAAATATTGTACTCTTTGATACTCCAACTATTAATTATTATACATATATACTCATATGAAAAACAACCCTTCTACTTGCTTAGTAGGGTAAAAAATAAAAACAACGTAACTCATATGATTTTAAAATAAAACTTTAAATATATATACATATATTAAAGGCAAACGGTTCTTAATTTATTGGGGTAGCAACACAGCACAGCGTCTCAGCCAAAGTCAAAGCTATACTTGTTAGTAGATTATTTGAAAACAGCGGTCGTGTCTCTTATATGCACTGATCGATAATATAAAGAACACTTAGTGAGGATGCGGAAATCGATTCTCTCGACTCTGCATCTGTGACTGTCTTCTGTGGGTCCCCTAAAATACCACCCAAAAACTGTACAAGGCATATGAGACGCCATAGGATTAGGCAATCTGCAAAGCATTTTAATATTAATTAGTAGTCACCGAATATTATTAACAGTAGAAATAACGACTGCAACATTTATCCATAGGTTAAAACTATAATATCTGGATGTTTTTTTTTTTGGTAAATCGTATAAAAAAAGGAAAAGAAAAAAAAATACATCACCTACATCTATTGTATCATCTACTGTATCTATTGTAGGAGATTGTCCTGAATGATGTGGCTCATCAGATAGATCAGAATTTCCATAATTAAATCTTCTGAACCTTCGCCCATCGTTGCACATATATTGGGCACTGCTTCAGTCGCTATTCGACCTAAGCGAAATTCGTGAAGTAAAAGCAACCGAAGTTCTCTACGAGAAATATCCATAATATACTGTAGTTTTACTATTTGAGATCCAGTTGTCAACTGATCTGACATATAACTCTTGCTTTATTTATATACTACTCCAAGAAATTCGAGATAGATCTATAAAAAAGTAGCGGGTTTATTAGTTGCCAACCTAATAGTATCTAATATCATATCATTAATATAATATCACAAGTTAAATCTTACTTTGGGTACCAGAGATCAATGTGTTGTGTTCTACTGTGAATATTTTTTTAAAGTAAGAGTTTTGTAAGAGAAACTATTTCTTATAGTTCCCATTAAATAGTCCTAGTCCTATTACTTTTCATTCCCTATTAAATACACTCTTAACCTTCAGCAGTAGAGTTACACCCTAGTACAGCAGCGGTGCCAAATTATAGTTGTCAAAACGCAAGTGTTTAATAAACCTCTGACTACCCCTGCGGGGATATAGGCATGAGTTTATATAAGTTTTTATACTTTTTTTCCTAGTATCGTTAGTAATTGCTACTAGATATTAAACTAGCATGTTTGTTACAGGATTGTTTCTTGTAGTTCCACAAAAGTAGCTAAGTTTTTGCTAAGCAGAGTAACTGAAGCCTCTTAAGTCCGGTAAACGTTTAATACTCCTTACCTTTGTGTAATATGCAACAAGGTACTTATTGGATTTATTTACAGAACAGGATTAATCAAATACATTAGTTACATGTGCCACTATAGCTTGCTTTTTGCTTTAAGTCAGCGGGACCAAATTGTAATTGACAAAATGTGGATACTTAATACACCTCTGCCTACCTCTTTTGGAATACGGGCGTGAGCGTACGTATATAAGTAATACAGTATAGTTAGGAATGTATTCTTTCTATAATATATTTTATGATATAACAAACACGCGTGAACTATACTTGCACGGATATACATACATACATCTTACTGTAATGCATATTTAAAAAGTAGAGTATTCAATAAAACTATTAGTTATATATATATATATCCAAAGGTAGTCAATACCATATCCAAAAGCTAATTGATGATACAAAGGCGCGTGCCTATCCACTCATTATTGTTTGTTGTAAACGTTACGGTACATTAGCAAGGCTCGTCTAAATTATCGAGGACAGTTCGCGTTCGGAAGTCGCTTGTAATACACGAATTACATAACATCGCAGCGTCGAACACGTATAATGTACTTTCAAACATTGTTTTTGTTTGTGGTGTAATTAAAATGTTTGACTCCTTTTGTTTTTAAATATTAGTGCAAGTTTTAATTGTTTATGGTTTTTTAGTTGCATGTGAGTATTTCTTTTAAATGTTAACGTGCGTTTAGTAGAGTGATACATACGACAGTGATATTTAAGAAAAATATGATAGTCTACTAATAAAATAAGTAGTTTAAATACAAAATTTAACGTCGATCGTCTACGTTTTCGTCTAGTTGTCTTGTTTATATTTTTATTTTTCTGTTATATAAAGTGCAAATGACAGTGAAATGTGACACAAGTATAAATATATGTATGTAGGTATATTCATAATCTTTAATCATTGTGTAAACAAACTGCCAAAAGTATTTCCTGTCATGTTTTAGTGCATAACATAAAAATAAATTATTATTAAAGAATAAAAATAGTATTTGTGTGTACAGAACGATATTACGGATAGACATTAGGTAAAATTAGATGTGTGATTGCTTAGTTCAGTGTCAGTATGTTTGATAAAAATAAGTTTTAGTGAAGGAAGTAATGTTGAACTCATTAACAATAACTATAAACGTACATTGTTTTGAATTAATCAAGTAATTATTTGTTATATATATACATTTGTTCACAAAATAGACGAATTGGGACTTGAGTTGCAGGTGTTCATGGGCGGCGGAAGTCACTTACCATCAGGTGACCCGTCTGCTCGTTTGTACCCCTATACCAATAAAAAAAATGTACAATTGGCGGACTTATCGCACGAGGCCATCTCTTACAGGCAACCATAGGATGGATAGAATATATCAAAGAGAAGAGTATTGGGGCATTGTCTAGTGCATTGAGATAAAATAGGAACAAAAAGAATATACATACAAATCAAGGGTACTTACATACAATTTGCATACATATAGCATATTAATGTATAAAACATATAATAAAATAATTACTACTAGGTTTGGACATAGGGTTTCGACTGTCGCTGAAATGTGGCTAGAGTTCCAGATAGTGTGTGTTCACTAACCTTTTGAACACGGGCAATGACTGCGCTTGTCTGATAGAAACAGGCAACGAGTTCCGCAATCTAAACAGATTTATATGTTCTATCCGCTATCGATGATATCAGGGATTTTGAGTGTGCTTCATGAACGTAAGCAAAACGTTATTTTAGGTAAGACGGCGTTTGTGAATTAAATAGAATATTGTACAAGAGGAATAGAATGTGAGCATTATTGGTTACCACTTGAGCTTTGTGCGATACATACTCTATGTCAAATTGAATTCAAATTGAGTCTATTCAAATGGCATCTTACATATCGAAATCACACACACAACTAGTGTTCTGTTCATTTATATACAACGGTAACTGCCTTCGGTCAGACTTTGAGATTTTCTTGCCTATATAACATTATATTTAAAGCAAATTACTAATAAGTAGTATCCGGCAAACAAGTTCGAAAACTCTGTGGTTAAACCTGCTAGGTGCCATTTTGACGATATTATCCGTTTTTGACTCAACTCCCTTCTTTGGTAAAGACACATAAATATCTTTCTAGTATTATTAGCAAGCTTTCCGAATAGAAAAGAATGTTATCTCTTAACTCATCATTATATATCTCGTGATTGATCGGTGTATTCAACAAAAATAAACTTTTATCTTTGTTAGTGGATAGCATCACACTCTATCTCTTGTTAGGAAGTACTTGACTCACCGATATTTATTGTACAGTCATCGGCAGTGTTTCTTATATCTTTGATGTTATTGCTTGCTTATTTTGTTAAAATATTACAAGTGTTTCTGATAAAAGAGATGAAATATTCGGGTTATAATTTCCTAGTGTAATCAGTCGTCCAAATCCCCAGAGCAACTAATCTTTTTCTTCTCACCGTGCATATTGACTTATTAAAACCACGACGCTCAAAACGTGGCCTATTTCTGCTTTGACTCGACAATTTCTCGGTTACATGATTGCCTCAAAACAAAGGAGAATCTTTACGATTGCGATTCTCAGGGATCCATCAGAATATTATACTTGATCACTTAGTAGCCACATAATAATTCGGAAGTTAGACGAAGTATTAACTAATAGTTTTGAATTTATCTTATAATCGTTTATTAATAAGCGAAAGGAAGCTGAATTGTGTTGATTATATAAAGGATAAACGCCATAAATGATACGAATAATGTATGAACAGACCAACGGATAACTCAAAGTTAAAAAAAAAACACTTCCGAAATGGCGGGCCAATGCTTATTTAAATCAATAAATTAATTATTACATAATTAAGTCTATCAATTATTTAAACTACTACGTTTATCCGTAATGTGTATAATATGGTTATTGTTGAATAACTAATCGGTTGTAGTGGGTATATAAAATGGATATCAAATAATAACAGTGATAGCTGTTAAAAAGTTTATTCTGGAACAAACTGATTCACTTGTTTTGAATTGGTGAAATATTGAAAATTGAATATAAGAACTATGCACAAGTCATAGCATCTCTAAACTCACAATTTTTGAACTCCAATCTAATCTCCCTTTTCCCATTTTACTGGTTTTTTAAAGAATAATTTTAAAGAATAATTTTCAAATTATAATTTTCAAATTATTTTATTTTCGAAATTTGGCAACTGCTATACATATCTGAAAAATCCGTTTCGTATTAATTAGTGAATATTTCTTTAAAATCGATGCTGTTACGTCACCGAAGTCTATGAACTTAAGCGTCTACGGTTTCAAGGCTACTAGATGACCTGGTTGACGTGACACGGATTCGAGGTCTTAGTCGCAGTAATTATTTGTTTTATGAGGAATAGCTCATCATATTGATCCTATTTCTTTTAAATTAATGTCATGTGAGGTCGTTTATGAACTCGTTCGTACCATATATAGTTTATACTCATTCAAATATAATGAAATATTGTTTTGATGTCGACTGAAATATCAGAATACGGCTGTCATTCTTTATCAGTAGTTCTAGTTTTTTCTGTTATTCATTAGCGCAGTTGTTTTGAGTGGACGGTGGTGATAATACGGTTCTGTCAATACAGTGATTTATGTACTTAACTATATATATTTATTGTTGTCAGATATTAGATTGTTGTTTTAAGGTAATTTCTAAACTACTAATACTTTTTGTTCGTCGTGTTCTTTATATTTTCTTAATTAAATTTTCAATGGTGATCATGAATCAGGAAAAAATAATACCTGATTTTAAGTCCAAGTTAGTCGCCCTGGAGATGTAATATATCCTCATAATATAAATATACTTTTGATTGTATTTGTTCCTATACTTATGTATATATGTATGTATGAGAGTTTTTATTGGGATTGTCTAAATAGCGGGAGTGAGAAAAATAGGGCAAATGTTAATAAGTAAAATATTTATGTAATGCAGTCATTTTGTAATGTCTCAAAAGTATTTCAAGTGGTATCATCAACGTTTTAAATTAATTTATAGTTATTTCAGCGTTATAGAGAAAATAATAACTAGTTTTTTTGTTATGAACCAATAAATGAAATAATCCGAATTTTAGGTTTTTTTGAAATATTTATCACTCACGGCTGTATGTATAGGTGTATATCATATATTATTAAAAAGGTATTTAATAATATATTAGACAATATTTATAATAGTCATTTATTTAAAAAAGTATGTTAGTTGAAGTATACCTGCTAAATGCATGCTCTGTATAGTGTACATCTGTGTTTGTTTTCTTATGTATTATAATGTAAATTTAATACAGTCATTACCGCCCCTTCATTCGATACGGCCGTGAGTTGATACGGATATCAATATCACCCAGTTTATCTTTTATTCAAGTGCTCGTAGATGCAAATGTTTTAGAGCGTAACCCGTTTTGTAACCGTGATCTAGGTACCTACATGGTTGCCTTTTCCTTACCGGTATATCTTTCTATAGTATAGGGGGGTGATAAATAGACGGGTCGTCTGATGGTAAATGCATACCGCCGCCCTTGGACAGCGGCAACTCAAGTCGCAAGTGCCCTGCCCGACTTTGAGAAGAGGGGAAAGAGGGTAGAGAAAGCAAGAAGTGCGGGGGAAGAGAAAGAGGACAGGCTGGTGTGGGCCTCTAGTAACCACACTCACTCGCTAAAACACAACACAAGCATTGCTTGCACAACCGGATTTCTGTGAGGCTGTAGTAATACTCCTGGCTCACGCATAGCTCTCCCACGTAAAAAATGAAAATCCTTACTTTCTACAATGAGGACAATAGGTCCCTGTTCGGAAATGGTACTAAATTGTTATCGTCTAAATGTGGGCGTTAATTACGCCTCCGTCTACCCCTTCGGGGACACAGGAGTGAGCGTATGTACTCGTATGTATGTAGGTTGAAATATGTGCTATTTCTTACTGAAGTATGGGCAACTAACTGACATGAAAAATTAACATTAAAAAGTTTAAAAGGTAAACTTTATTGATTTACTCAATAGCGGATTGAATGTTTGTAAAACAAAAAAATCTGAAAGATTTAAAATCTTTAATTCTACACATTCCATCTGCATTTATGAGAAACGGGAGTGATAATAACTAGAAATTAAAGCGCCTTAATTTTTACATGGGTTATTTTTCAGTGAAAAAAACAACACAAAAAGTGTTAAACCTTTTTTTTTGTAATTACATTTGAGATGTAAATTTTCAGTGTTAAAATAGGTGTTAAATGTTCTGACCCAGGTCATTTCATTAAGTACTCCTCAATCACAATGAAAGGAAAGAAAAACAACAATAACTTACCATTATTTTTTAATTAATTATAATTTAACCTGTGTATAAAACAATCTATTTTTTTAACAGTACACTGCGTTATACATCTAAACAATGTAAAACAAATGATTTGTGGTGACCTCTAAATCCTGATAACACGAATTGTCCGTTCCATTAGGTCAACTGCATACGGCTATCAACCCCAAGTTCTGCCACATAAATCACCCAATGACAAATAAATTAAATATTATTGTTATTTACGCAATACAGGTCAAATAATATGTCAATATTAGTACTGAGTTGATTATTTCTCGCTTAAAAGTGTCTCGATTAGAAGCACTTCTTAATTGTAACTACTATATCAGCAACCGCTGTATGTTTAGTTTTCTGGTCTTTACAAGTTAACGAGACTAATTCCATTGTCTGAGACATAACTATTAGGTTACGAAACAAGGACATAATGACTTTTTGTTATGAGATTGCTCAAAAGCAAGTTATTTGTTCTAACCCCTTCGGACCGGATAAGGAATTTAATCACCGAAGAAGAGAAAAAAGGAAAGAAAAAATCCTGATTCTTATATTTCTTTTCTTTTCTTCTTATATATAAAAATGAAATGATGTTCGTTAGTCTCACTTAAACTCGACAACGTCATGACCAATTTGAATATTTTTTTTGTTGTGTTCTCTTTAACACAACAAAGATAAAAACTAACGTTCAAAAATATATTATGCACGGAACACAACTCAAACTTGCTCATTTTATTTTGTATGGATATCTCCCATGGTAATGAATTAAACACCCGTTTTTTTTTCAGGTTGCTTCGCC
The DNA here is from genome assembly GCA_947561695.1 of Tyria jacobaeae. Taxonomy (NCBI): domain Eukaryota; kingdom Metazoa; phylum Arthropoda; class Insecta; order Lepidoptera; family Erebidae; genus Tyria; species Tyria jacobaeae. The sequence goes on along the minus strand of OX387208.1, from coordinate 5,731,162 downwards.
AAAGCTTTCGAGCGTATCCCTCGCTCTATGGCCTCATCTTTAGTGGGTGACTTGAGCGCAGCGCCATCCATGACGGGCTCACTGACCGAAGCCATAGGCTCAACTGTGCCGCCGATGCAGTTGATGCACGTCTTAGAGTGCACTGTGGACATTAAGGAGACAGATGCTAAGGTAATGCCCTATTGTTTCTATATGTGTGTATAGGCAGCAACTGGGTGATAGGCCCTCAAAAAGATGTAAAAAATTGTTTCATCTCGCATATAAGTATTAACTATCAAGTAACCAAATATTAATAAAGTGTTTCAAGACTTAATACAGTGCGATCTTGAAAAATTAGCACTTGTGTAACCACTTAAATATGTAAAAATTAATTTGGAAGAAAAAGTAACTTTAAAATCTATTTAAAATAAGTTTTATGGATTTTCTCAATAGCGGATTGAATAATTCTAAAAAATGTATGTTACATTTAATTGTTTTAAACACATTCCACCTGCATTTATAAAAACCAAGGTGATAATACCTGGGAATTGAAACGGTCATAACTTTAAATATGTTTTTGTTTTTACAAAATTATTTTTGAAACTGCATTCTAGGTATATGTTTTCAGTGGTTTATACAAGTGTTACAGTCTCAAAGTCTCGCTGTGACCATATTCCATACAGTTTGATGTTTTTTAACTAAAAGGTGAAGGCAAATGGCCTGCAATGGTTAAGTTGTATCCGAAGCGCCGGACGGGGTCCGCGGCACTACGCCATTAACGATTTATTAAGAAGGGCGCTCCTTTCCGCGAATATTCCCTGCGTCTTGGAGCACCCTGGCCTGTCGCGTTCCGATGGGAAACGCCCGGGCGGACTCACCCTCGTCCCATGGCGGAGAGGTTGCTCTCTGATATGGGTCGCTACTTACGTCTATACTTTGGCGTTCTGTCACCTCTCTGCTACTCGGAGTACGGCCGGTATGGGGGCCGTTCCGTTCGCCGTGGAGACGGCGGGTCCGTGGGGGTCTGTGGTCAAAACGTTCGTTTCCGATTTGGGGCGCCGACTGTGGAGTAGAAGATGAACCCTATACGTTCTGGTCAGTATTTGACACAAAACATCTCAATATGCATTCAAGGGGAAACGCCGCCAGCCGATGGCTACGTGTGGTCGGAGGTCGCATTTTTGACGCGATCTTGTTTGGGATTTAATATGTGGCTGACTATTTTTAATTTAATTATTCTAATGTCTTGTTTATTTTATTGTATGTTTTTAATTTATCGATTATATTACGTGTATTTTAGTTAATCGTTTTTTTGTACTAAATCATTAAATATAATTTACAGGGCACATTCAGTCATGTACCAAAAGAGCGGCTCGGCTTTAAACTACGCGGCGGTATAGACAAACAAGTTACCATCAACGTGAAACAGGTTACAAATAACATACAGCAAGAGACTGATGACTCACAGGTGAGTCAAATACAAATGATGATTATATTAAATGCGAGAAATCATTGCATATAAATAATTGAAAATGGCCGGCCTTAATATAAAAAAATAGTTTTAATTTCATTCGATACAATATTACACGACAAAAACGTTTAAACTTTGCCAAGGTTATAAAGTTTTGTCTGGCTGTTGTAAGTAAAATATTTCCAAAAAATAAGCTTGTAAGTTTTCATTCCCGTTCTTCAGCCATTATGACCTAAAATAAAACATGACTATAAAAGTATTATTATCGAGCTTTGTTACATTTTAAATTAAATTGATATTTTTATCGTTCCCACGATGTGTTGCGATAAGAGCGACCTTTTGTTATGACATTAAATATTAATGCTTGATTTATTTCTCTATATTTTTGAATTTATTGAAGATTTAACATAGTCATTGTATTATGCAATGTTTCAGACAACGTATACTGGTGGATTATACATCGAACGATGCTTCGGTATCCTGCTTGCTCCCGGGAGGAGTGTCAAACATTCAGATATGAGGTTACTTGAAATGGTAAGTGTATAATACTTACGGTTCATTCTGTATATTGATAAAAAATAAAATTTATATATAATTAAATAATATATTCAACTTTAGTCATCTGTACTGCAGTATGAAAAACTTGTTTGTTTAAATGAGCTTATTCCCAGAACTGCTAGTCAGATTTATATAATAACTAGTTTTAACCCGCGGCTTCGTTCGTATTGAATCCCTTAAATATATTGCATAAGGTTTTTAAATTTTTTGACAATCATATCTGCCAAAACATATTTTTTCCCCTCTGTATTTTTTTAATAAAAATTAAACTATTTCCTTCCCAATAGCTTTGAAAATATTTTTAAAAAGTTTCATGCTATTCGGTTGAGTAGTTTCGGCGTGAAAGCATAACAAACAAACTTACATTCAGTTTTAAAATATCATATATTACTAGCTGACTCGGCAAACGGTGTTCTGCCATAAAAAATCTGTATAGGGTCACCCTGATCACCTAGCTGTATGAAATATACTTTACGACCTCTTCTCAGACCTACCAAATATTCACCGAGGACCGTTTCCGAGGAGTTTGGCAACAAACACTCCGACACGGGAATTTTATATATTAGATAGTTGGGATTTTTGATAAATAAAACATTAAGCGACCATTAGTAGTGGAGCAGTGACTTTGAGTGCAGTGAAATGGGGGGGCTAGTATACGTGTATGACACATCGCCCTACCTTATTAAAGAACACAACACAACCTATACAAGTACATATAATTATTTACATGTTATAACAAAGATAAATTTATAATATTCTTTTCTGTCTGTTTAGTCCGAATCTCCGAAATGAGTAGACCGTTTTTCTTTCGACTTTCGAATAATTGAAATGAAAAGGAGCAACATAGTTTAATTTGATTGGGAAGAAATTATTAGAGTTCCGTACTAATAATAGAAATAGGGGCACGCAATCTTAGCTTTATTTTATACATTTAGAGAATCAAGCATTCAGCTTTCATTGATTTTCGGACTTAAATTGGGGTAGTAATAATGATAAAACCTTAATTAAATGTTTCAGGTTAGTGGCTCATCAGGAGGATCAGGGTGTTCGGTGTGTGCGTTGTGGAATGCAGGTGAATCCGCTCTCGCTGCGTTCAATGTTGCCAGTGGGGAGGGCGCTCCAGCATACATGTCGCTTGCATTGGACCTCGTTATCAGAGGCATACCAGATCCATTGCGGTAAGTATTTATATGCATATATTTTCGGATCGATAGGACATTCGAATTTTCAAAAAAAGAGCGTACTCCTACCTAAGGGTCGGCAACGCACTTGTGACTGTGTCCATGGGTGGCGGTAGTCACTTACCATCAGGTGACCCGTCTGCTCGTTTGCCCACACGCACACATCACAAAAAAAAGTAAAGTAAAAGTTCTAGTAAAAATTGTCAAAGGTGATGTTAAGTATATTATGTGTATTGCTGGATTGTTAAGAAAAGGTATATTTAAAAAAAAACTACTAACCGTACAACCAAAAAGTATTTAATGGATTACACCTTGTTTCAGATTGGTCATCGAAACTCCTGTGAAGATACACCCGCCTTCCGAAAGATTCTGGTATTATTCAAAAAAGCCTCTTGTACAGCAATTTTACATTAACTTAAAAGAGGTGAGTTACATTATATGTACTACTTTTTACTTCTGTCTGAGATAGTAAAGTTATATACATTGTAGGTCACAAATATATAAAGAAGGAGTTTAGCAGAAACGATGCCCATTTTAGTCAACACTTCACTAGTCGTAATTAATATTACAAATGAGGCTGTAAATTTGTTTGTTTCTTATTTAGCTAAACCATCCACTTTATGATAATCAAATTAAATATACAGGTTGCTAGAGCTAGAAAAGGGTAAAGATATAGGCCCATAGAGGTCACATGATACCCTCTTAAAAAAAAGTATACAATAATACTACTGTAGGTTCCTGAGAGAGTCATTTAAATTAAAAAAATATATTTAAAAAAAGAGAGTTTCTTATAAAGAACTTGCTGTACATATTTATAACAACGCTGAGTACATATATTTGTATTTACAGTCGGTGGACGCCCTGGGCCAGCTCCAATATGAAGTGGCAAGTATCGAAACATCAGGTGAATTGGACCGCTCCCGGCTAAACCTGCCTTTGTCTCTGTCGAGTTTGTTGCCCTCGCCTTTATCCAGTGCACCCGCACCGCCCTCACCTTCAGAGCCGGACTCAGGTAAATATGTGATAAAAAACTAAGCGCGTACGTGTGTTGAGTGTTGTGTGTATGTGTACACAAACACTTTTTTATTGAGGGTTTATAATTTTGTGTATAGGTAGGGGGACCCATAACTTTAAAACTTCTGCGTGAGAACGAAGTAAGTACTTTCAGTCTATCCTATTTTAGTGACCTAAATGAGGCGCGAGCGTTTTTGTCGCATTTTGAAGAACTTAAAACAGTCGAGGCAAGATACAGCTGTCTTACCCTTAGCAATTTGCACTCAGTATATAATAGACCAGTTGAGTAACGCCGTGTTTTTTTTTTATGCAATTTTAATACTATTAGTATAGGAATTGATTAGTATAAATAGATATTTATAGATAAGCTACTTATTCTAATGAAGATTACCTTACAACCTATTCAAATTATTCGTTATTTCTATAAATCGTACACTGCAACTCCTCATGTCATCCTTAATATTTTTCTCCATCCATGTCTGGAAGAGAAAATAGCGATATTGCAATTGTGCCACATTTGTTTTACTAGGTTTTGTTTTATGTTTTTATACTTAAATTTTGGTTTATAAGTATATTTAAAATAATATAAATGTTGTTTTTTTATGTACAATAAAGAGTATATCTGTCTTTCTATCTATCTTACTTTAATATAAAATGTATGTTTTACTCAGATGGTGATGAGCCTCTTCTAAGCGGCACAGGAGAAGTATCAAAAGATTGTGGTGAAGACGTACTCGTCAATTGGGCTCAAGTCCTCAGGAGGTAAGTCATTAGTTAATATATCACCAAAATCGTTAAGAGAATATCACTAATTCATAACATATATAGAATTATAAGTTCATTTAAGATTGTTTTTAATTGAGTAATACATTTGAAAAAAAAAAATTAAATCAATATTTGTAATAATCTTATTTGAAAATCAATAGCAAAAAAATCGGTGTGTCCTCCTTTTATTTCCATACTTTAAATAATTGGGAAGGCTTCAATATGTATGCTTCAATGTGTAAAAAAGTTGCACTACTATTATGTGTAAAAAAACTACACTGTAAGAAGTGACTTTGCGATGTCAATACATTGAAAATGTACAGATGTATGATAGAATAGAAATTGATTGGTCCCTAGGGTAGGCAGGGGTGTATTAACGTAATTGAGGGCAACCCTATTGCCGTCAACCGGGCACTATATGACTATATATTTATGATAGAAAACAGTCCAATCCCTTAGTCGCCTATTACGACACCTGTTAATCATGGGAAGAGATGGCTCTGTTCTACTCTACCGAGAAACACAAGGCTGGGTTTTTAATTTAAACAATTTTTAAAACAATCTCAACCTGACTGCATCTTTTCTGCTTTTTTTCGCTTATGTTGTCTCTAAAATTCTCATACACACCAACTATTAAGACAATTCAAATAATAACTCACTAGTCGAAATCCATCAAGCATTGTATGGCTACAAAACATAACACAAGGTGGGCCTGCGCTGTCAGGTAAAAGATAACGTATATTTTCAGTTGGACGGGCCCTCGTCCCCGAGCTCTGAATCAGCTGGTACGCGTGGGAGTGCCCGAGGCTCTGCGCGGTGAGGTGTGGCTCAGACTCGCCGGAGTCGACCAGAACGACCAACTGATGGAAACTTACAGAACACTCATTAGTAAAGTAAGTTTTAAGATAACTGTATATAAAAGTTATTTTAGGTCAAATATAAAGGCCAAATTGCAAGATTTGACAGCGTTAGATATTCACATTTCAGAAAAAATCTGAATTCAGAAAATCAGAAACTTCAAAAAATTGAATTCTTAGTGCCTTGTATTGTAAGTATATAAGGTTGATGACCTTAGTCAGAAACTTAATGAAGTTCTCTTTAAGCTTCAAAAATTCAAGTTATATTAATATACATACTTAAGACGCCAAAGAGAGGTCTAAATTCGACCCTGTTATTATTAAGTTATTCATAAAACAAGGAAATACTCTTTAAAAATCTTTTTATTTATTTATTGCACTATACTACTTTACTTTACTGTACCCGGAAAAGGTCAATCAAACACAAAATGTTAACTAATCTTCCAAATTTATTGTATCGCCTTTAAAGTATAGACATAATAATACTTCAGAAATAATACACTTATGCCAACGATAATCCAGTTATCAAAACATTTTTTCGTTATGATAAATGCATTTTCCGGAATCGACTTCAGTTCTCACCATGGACTTCAGGTTGGTGGCTTCAAGTCCAACGCTGGTTGTTCGATGGTATTTGTTGAATTTTTTGGTCAAAAATTCGTTAATAATGACGTGCTCTCTCAAACGCCGCATAACGCTCAATTCCGAGTGCACCTCGATAGTCAAAGAAGACAGTCAACATGACCTTAACGTTACGTCGACTTTATCTTTCTATTTTCGGTTTCAGTTCAGTTTGAACTCGCCATTTCGAAGCTTATTGACTAGTTTGTATGACAAACTCGTAAAAACCCATGTCTCATTACCAATAACAATGAGTTTTACGAATTTAGGGTCGGTCTTGACTCGTTCTAGTATGTCTTCAGCGACTTTTACGCGATTGAGTTTTTGAAGAAAATTCAGATCTTTCAGGACTAGTGGAGCGGCAACGTGTTTCATGCCCAAGCGATCTTTTAAAATGGTACGAATCTGCTACTTCAGATGCTATCTCTCTCAAATTTCCTTCATTTTAGCGATGTTAACTTCAGTTGAAGACGTTGATGGCCGAACAGAGCGAGGCAAATTTTGCAACAAATCTCGATCGCTTTTGAATGCACTGTACCACCCCTCATATGCACGAGTTTTGATAAAGTCGATTCACCGTATACGTTCTGTAACAATGCAATTTCTGTAACAAACAAATTGCAATGCAAAATTTGGGACAAACTCTTAGTTCGACGTTTTTATCCAGTACAAATATCGCAATACACTCTTGAGATGAGCTTACTTAATAGAGTACTGAAAACAAACTAAATGACAAATATTGCTCAAAGTTCACGCCAATAATATAAACAATTGTGTCAACTTCAACAATAATTATTTTAATGGAATTAACAATTAGAATTAAATTATTAATTCCCGATACTTTTTTGACAGAATGCAAAATGCAAAACATCATTTGACAATCATGAAGAAAAATATACTGTATTGTCATGTCTAGCCTATTTATATAAAGATTATATAATAAAACATTTACAGGATTGTCCATTCGAGCAAGTGATACAACGTGACATAGCCCGCACATTCCCGGCACATGACTACTTCCGCGAGGCGGGGGGTCTCGGACAAGACTCGCTGCTGCGTATGGCGAGAGCGTACGCAGTCTACGATCATGAAGTTGGATACTGTCAGGGACTGAGCTTCCTGGCCGCCACATTGTTATTACATGTAAGTATTATGTTCTATGTGTTATGTTAATGTTATGCTATGTGAAGTAAGAAAGTAAAAAAGCTTTATTCAAGGATCCATTAGACACACAATACAGAAGAAATAAGTCGAAAGTAATAAAACTATTTATATACTACTTTTATAAAATAAACATTGAACCAACGTTCACATAGATCACTCAGACTCAGGACCACTATTTGTGCATCACATAAATTTTTGTCCCGTGTGGGAACGACCTCTCGTTTAGCAGTCAGGTTCGCTACACACTAGACCAACAGACACGTCAATCGGTATCTTACTTGTCTATCGAATAGGATCCGGTTCAGCAAAGGCATGAAGCGCACTTACGACTCTTGAGTTGCATGTGTCCAAGGTCGGCGGTTGTCAGTTACCATCCGTCTGTTCATCTGTCACCATATATTATAAAAAAAACGATTAGTCGTCACTTTTAAAAAGAGTATGTATGTAGCTAACCGAATGCAATATGCCTAAGCCCTAAATTATGATACATAAAAAAATCTGTATTCTTTGACCCTTGATTTGTAAATATTTTATTGACGTTTTAATAGGACCAACCTTAAGTGGAGTTCATTTTAAAGAGATCTTCATAGGAATATACATCCAAAAAAAAAAACGAACTTCGAACCTCTTTCTTTTAAAGTCGTAAAAAAATCAAAACAATTTTGATACTTTTGTAGTAAAGATGTCCCCTTATTGCTTATCGTCAGGCATCTGATCCGTCTAGTATTTACTATCGTCCTATTCTACCCGTACTTTCGTTGAAATGTTATAAATTATTGTAATTCTTTAGATGCCAGAGGAGCAAGCGTTCTGTTTGCTAGTTAAACTCATGTACGGTTACGGCCTACGTGAGCTGTACAAGGATGGTTTTGAAGCTCTCTACATGAGGCTGCATCAACTCGACAGACTTATGGAGGTAAATAATACTTTATTTAAATAAATATTGGACGTTGTTTAATTTGGTCACATCGTAAAAAGCTCGAAGTGAGAGTGACATGTGATGCGAAGGGATGAACTAATGATTTAATGATACATGAGTAGGGGGCGACCAAAGAAAAGATGGATGTTCCGTGTAAAAAAAGGATATGGCTAGAAAGCAATGAAATGACGAATGATAGAGTGAAATGGAAGAAGAGAACACATTGCACCGACCCCAACTAAAATTTCGATAAGGGTAAGAAGAAGAAGATGATGATGATATATGCGAGAACGTCGGGGTCGCACACCTGTAACCTGAACTGGCTTCCTCAACTCATTTTAAATAATTGATCATGATTTTTAATATAGACGCCGTCAGCGATGATACAGCTGTTCATATTTTTAATTATTATTGGCAGGAGCAACTGAATGACCTGCGTGCACACTTCCAAGAGTTGGGTGTGGAGCCCCACATGTTCGCCTCACAGTGGTTCCTGACGGTGTTTACCGCAAGGTTCCCCTTGCCTTTGGTAAGAAATGTTTTGTTTAGAAACTACATTTCTCTTATCCTCACTCATGTTCATTTTTGGTTAGAAATATTTAAGAATAATAATATATTATGTATTTATTACAATTTCAAATTAAAAAGCAAGATTCCACTCTATCGCAGCATAAAACAAATTAGTAATTTTATAAGTATTTGAGGGAGTAATTAAGTTGGTTTCGTCTTAAGATATTAACCTTATGTTTAAAAGTAATAGTATTTTTAGCGAAATTTATTAATAAAAATCTTGTAAATAGGCAAGAAATACACTTGACTGCACTGACTGAGACTACCTGAGTTTTTGACAGAATTAATACAGAGAGCTGATATATTTATGTTAGTTTCTTGGGCTGCCAACGAATTCATATTTGAGAAATGTATTAGTTTAATGGTTTTGATTACTAATGTGATATACTATTCATGACAATGGTCACTCTCCAACACCATATGCTGGTTTTGCTCCTAAATACAAACAGCATTTAATTTTAAATTGTATCAAATTACGGTGCAGGTATATCACATACTGGACGTGTTCCTTCTACAAGGCATAGACACGTTGTTCCAAATAGCGCTGGCGCTACTCTCCAGGTCTCGCAAGGACTTGTTACAACACGACTTCGAGGGCGTACTCAAATATTTTAGGTAAGATATTGATGAATTTATTGCTTCTCATATAGGGTTCTATTATAGTTCTTTATAAATGTAATTAATTGAAATTTAATTCTTTGTGTCCATTGTTTGAATGTTTGTAAAGTCAAATTAATCCCAGTGTTTTATAAAAAGAAAGTAATATGAAAACGAATTCTTTAGTAATATTAAGAAGCATTAGATGTATTGTGAAAGCTACAGTTTACAGTAAACTGGTTGTGAAAGAATGTTTGTGTCGTGTTTTGGTGAGTGAGTGAGATTAGCGGACGCCCTAACCATCTCTTCATATGACGGCTACGAACTTGCGACTCTCGAGTTGCAGCTATCCACGGTCGGCGGTAGTCACTTACCATCAGATGACCTGTCCACTCGCTTGCCTCCTATACCACAAAGAAGGATTACTCGATTACTCGTAAACATTCTTAATATACTGTACTAATTTCCAGTCTCACGTAGATTGTAAACTAATTCTGGTGTTTATTTATAGAGTGACTTTACCAAAGAAGTGCCGTGCCGAGGAATCCTCCCGTCAGATTGTTAAGCTGGCGTGCAGTATGAAAGTAAAACGTCTACCAAAGTACCAACAGGAATATGAAAAGTTCATTAAAGGTAAAAATAGATTTTTACTTAGAGCACCTATGAGTTCGTATTTGTCGTTTTTAGGATTCCGTACCCAAAGGCTAAAACGGGACCCTTTTACTAAGACTCCGCTGTCCTTCTGTCTCTCTGTCCGTCTGTCCGTCTGCCACCGGGCTGTATCTTATGAATCGTGATAGTTAGACAGTTGAAATTTACACAGATGATGTATTTCTATTGCCGCTATAACAACAAATACTAAAAATAGAATAAAATAAATATCTAAGTGGGCTCCCATACAACAAAAGTTATTTTTTTTGGGTTTTTATAGATAATGGTACGGAACTCTTCGTGCGTGAGTCCGACTTGCATTAGGCCAGTTTTCTTATATTTAAAATACAATGCACCACTAGTGGCAATTATAGTTATAAAAAATATACGGTTGTGTAATACCTGTTACGTTGGTATCAGTCGATGATATCTGTTGGTACGTTGGTGGTACTGCGATGTGCATCTTTTCTAGGGAATCAAATCAAATTATATCCAACAAAAAATACTATCGAACAAAAACTTACTTTCATTTTCCCGTATTTATTACAAACATAAACTCACGCCACTTTTACAGTAGGCAGAAACCACCTTATATCCTTAACTCACGAGTTATATAATTACCTCTACTGAAAAAGCGCCGTTTTTGAGTGGTTGAACATCACCACTTTGATCAGAGGAAGGAGAATGAACTATTAAAGCGGTAGTAGGGTATTCGGTCAGGTTCTTCCATCGGACTTGCGATCAAGTGGTAGTGAACCCACCCCCAACACAATTAGCTTAGCTGGTGGGGATATCAAGAATAGTAGTAATTAATGTGTGACGTACATTGCTAGTATTTTTTAAAAAAGCTTGTACCTTAGTAAACCTCACTATATTTTAAAGCATATGCTTTAAAATATAGTGAGGTTTACTTTTCTTATAGATGCCTCAAGCCTCAGCCGATGTCTCAAGATAAGAAGCCATTGAATGTTAATTATTTTTGTTGTAATCATTTGTTTGAAGATCCTGTGATAATAGAATGTGTAATTTTAATTTCTAGAATCAGCTGAAAAAGAAAAAATAAATGTGGAGTTGGAGAGGTTGAAGGTTATCAATACACAATTACAACAGGAAAAAGAATTACTTGAATCCCAATTGACAGAGGTGAGCAACCACTATGTACTTTTACTTTTAGGATGAAAGAGGTGGGGTTAAAGCAGAGGGGGTGATGAGGGGAGGACGACTTGGGCCGCTGGTACCGTCACTCACTCGGCAATACAATGTAAGCATTGTGCTACTACCGGTTTTCTGTGAGGTAGCCCATTCGTATCTAAGAATGGCCTGGCCTGGCCCCATGGAATTTTGTATCAATTACCAGTATAATTTGAACACATTTTTTTCTTAGATATTTTGCGGTGGTACCATTGTCACCAAGTTAGGATTAAAATATGGAATCCCTAGAAAATCGAGGCAAGCCCTCAGATATTATAGGCACTGACAAAGTTTTATTTTAAAACTATGTAAAGATTTTAAGATAATGACGTGTCATGTTTCTGAATTTAAGGTGGAAGGTACAGCTCCTTATTTTTATTAGTTAGGGGATAATTCCGTTAATAACGTTAAATTACAACTTTTTACTATATATCTTGATAGCATTGAATGCGGTATATACTTTTTTCGTATCGTTTCTTTAATTTTTTTATCCTTTCATTCTCATTGCTTAAATGTTTTGGTACTGTCTGTCATTATGACTATCATAAGTGACGTGTTTTATTTATTTTATTGGGATAATTTACACCCATTTAAAGTTTTTATAAGTTGTGTAATGTTTTCTTTCTTCATCAGCGTTGACTTCTCTCTACTTTGTAATTATGTTATAGTGCTCTTCTACAGGATGTTTCATAAAGGTGCGGTCACATTTTAGGGTCATTTAATAGATTCTGTGAATAACGTAAAACTCATGATTTTGAAACTCACGACTCGACCTTAAAATTGATGTGTCTAGCTAATATTTCGCAAGGTTAAAATATAAAAGAAGTTCGTAACGTATCCGAATTTTCCCTAAATATATGCATAAGAAATTAAAATTTTAAATCTTTGATATTTTCAGAATTTATCATACAATATAACTTGTTTAAAAATTTGTATCCACATCAGGAAAAGCATTTACTAAAAAAAAAGAAAAAAACATTTTTCAAACTCCTGTAGGTATTTTTAAAAGCTAAATCAACTATTTGACAGCTACACTTAACGCTCTTAAACATTGACCACACCTTCTTGAAACCAAACAGGGTTTTATTCTTGTTTGAACAGTCCCGTACATCATCGGAGGAGAACCAGAAGTGGGCGACCCATTACGCAGCCGTGGCTCGCGACTACCGCGAGATCTGCGCGCGGCTGGACAAGCAGCTGCACAACATGAAGGATTCCATGAAAGATTGCGTCAACTGCAGCGTTAAATTAGCGCAGAAGGATAACAAAGACGGTAATAATATCTACTTTTTTAATGTACAGGTGGCAAATAAGGATACGGGTCACTTGATAGAGACAAGTAAGTAAGTGCTCTGCCCGCCTTTGAGGGTGATGAGGGTAGGACAAATTGGAGGGGTGGAGTTAGCCTACCAATCCCTATTGAGTTAGTGGCAACAAATTCTATGTGGTTGTTTAATGCACCTCTCATAACTCCTTCAGGGGTATGGTCGTGAGTATATGTGTAGTTAGTTTCTAAGCTATTTCTACTAATATTTACTAATTATATAAATGTGAAAGTTTGCGCGGAACTACTGAATTTGTTTTTTCTTTTGTAATGTCATATATTACTAATCTATTATTAGTATCTAATTTGTGTTTTTTTTTAATTGAATTGTTGAATTTATTCAGAACGTTAAATGTGAATTATTTTTGTTCATAATCGGACCTCTTTTTTTCTGTAAAATATTGTAAACACATTGTTCATGGGTACATAAAACATAAAAGGACATAGAGTACTTTTTGCACAAAAACAGAGTACTGTTTCCTAGTAATGCCTGTATTTATGGAAACACCTAAATTGAGTACTCAGAAACATATTCCTCAATTCTGATTTCGTTTCCCAGCAGCGGAAACAAAAGGTGAAGACAAAGAAGGTTCAAGCGAGACAGAGGCCCGCCTCAGGCAACGAGTTCGCGACCTGGAGCTAGAACTAGCGCAGGTTAAGTTAGCGCATGTACAGGCGCAGTGCAGCAACCAGGTACGCATACTATTTTTTTTTACATTTCAATTTTTTTTTAATTTAGGATGTTCTTTTTACAATAACCTCCATAGACAGGATCGTGAGAGAATTAGGGTGGGTTGTTTCACGTCTACTTTACACACGCGTATTCGTTTTAAATGTAACTGTAAAATAATAATAAATATGTATGTAAAAACGGTGGTTTTAGCGTACCTAAAAAAGTAATGATTAAGTTACAGATGGTTTGCTCATGATTAACGTTAGTATAGTTGAGTCAATTGCGCCAAATATTAAATCAAACAATATGAACTCCCTGTTGTATTTGGAAAATGGAATTGTAAACAAATACTGTGACGGCTATAAATTTGCCTTACAGTTAAACTGTAAAACTTGGATAATTTAAACTATAATTTGTTGTTAACCATCAAATGTTGCCATATAAGATAAATCTCCAGTTTAATTTAAAAAAAAAACGATCTATTTCTATTATGAAAAACTTTTGCTTTCTACTGGAGAAAACTTTTTGAGGGAAGTATGTTACGTTAACTAACCGTTTGAAACAACTCGCCCTTATTTTACACAGGCGCCACTAAAATGGCTTGTTGGCTTGTGTTGGGGTTCGGCGAAATAGGTTAGGGACCAACCATTGAAGAGTTACAGTCACCACCTCCCTGTCTCATTCATCAGATCAGCTCAAAAATGTCTAATAGTAGTGTTGTTATCCAAACCACATACATGTAGTTAAAGCCTAATTTTAATACAACAGTTGGAAGTTGATTATTCGTTACAAGTGAATTGAATATAAGTGTTTAAAAAAAAAACGTTTCTGAAAGTTCTAAAAATTACTAGCGAAGTTACGGTAGCCTGCGGTTGCGGTAGCTTTTCTATTATAAAAATCATTATTTTTGCTATAGGAGCTGAGTCATCAGCTGACGGTGGCGCTCAACGAGGTTCAGTCCGCCGTGAACCAAAAGCAGTCGGTGGCTCCCTGGCTCGTACGCACACTCGGTATGAATAATAATAATATAATAATAAATATAACTTTTTTACAAAAATAATAGGCTTACTTCGTCTTTAAAACTTAGCTAGATAAAATGTGAATAATAATAAAAAATATGTTAACTAACCTTTTTCACTCGCTACAATATTTAAAATCAGACTCGACAATAAATGATAAACGAATAATATGTACACCTCTAGCTTTTAAAAATTCTATCGTCATCACGGTTTGCCGACGGCTGTCTGTTCATATATACATTTAAATATGAAAAAAAGGTGTTTATGATTTCACTTAATACAATAAATGTCATGAAATCTGATTTCAAGAGATAAGCTTATCTTAATTCATGTTCGTCGTTTATTTAGAGCATTATAACGTTACATGTCTGTAATACTTTTATTTAAATAGTCTACAATAAAAGTACATACATAAATAAATTATTGCGGATTGTGTTAGGGTGTTATATATATGCAATTGCTTTTTGTACATATTGTAGCGGTTACATCGTGTTTTATCAATATTCGTAGCTTTATACTTTTTGGTATGTTTAAATATGGTTTGTTTGCTCCATTGTAGGTCATTAACAAGAAATAGCAAGTTTGCAGTGTGGAGGTGACTGCTTTATATTTATATATATGTGTGAAACTACATATGTTTATGCTTGCTGTCATAGTAATAGTTTTAAATGGATGCATTTTATTTTTCCCAACCGATGAGAACAACTAACCAATCTTTATCAAAAAACGAATTTCGTAAATGAAAGTTGTAATTTGTTTTCTTTTTTAAAGAAAACAAGGATAAAATTTCACAAATTTTAAACAAAGGACACAAAGAACACCCAGATCCGGTCCCCGGTGTCCCGTGTGGGAAGCCACGGCCCCACTACCTCTGGCTCAGGTGTCAGCATCACTAATAGGCCAGTCACACAGTCAATTTGCGAACTTTGTTGTTGTTGTCATTTTCTGAAGGTGGTCTTGATGCGAATAGATCTAATGACTGCCCTGACTGCAAGGCAACTTGATAAGGGTTGCGGGTTTTGATTAACACCCAGGATAAATAATTGTTTTAAGACCACAATCATTTGTTCTGTGTGAGTGTGTGTAATTTATCTACAATATGTATGTTTTTAGAAATATATAAGTAGGGATATCAGCCTAGTTCCCCAGTGTACAGGCTCTGCTTAGCGTATGATCAGATGAACGTGTGTGAGGTGTTTTAAGTATTATCAATCAAGTTTGCAATATGGAGATCCTATAATTGTTAGAATACCTTTAGCGATCCTTACTGTTAAGACGAGGTCGTGGGCACGATCATATGTTCTGTATGTTTGTGTAATTTATCTTTAATATGTATTTATTAAGAAATATGTAAGTATGTTTATCATCAGCCCAGTTACCATTATACAAGCTCTGCTTAGTTTGGTGTCACACGGCCGTGTGAGAGATGTATGTAGTGTGGAGTTATTTATTTTTTAAAGTAGAAAGGCGAAACTTTCTAAAGTGTGTTATTTAGACTTCGGCACTTATTTGTAGAACATGTTGTTGGCTTTTAAAATGCTACACCCTACATTTGCTAGCTTAACTTTTACTTGCTTTAACTGTATGTATGGATGCTATGTGTAATATATAGTATTCAATGTTATCAGTAATTGACTTATTTCATATAATTTTAATTTTAGCACATAATTGCATTTAAAGGTATTTTAATAGTTAGGTATTAAAAAACGGAGAGAGTTAATTTTGCTTGTTTGTCGGATTGGAATTATTCTTCTTATGTTATATAGTGTATTGATTAAGGAAAAATACGGAATTAAGCATAAATGCAGCTGAAATTGCGGAGAAAGTCTAGTAAACAATACTAAAGTATTTCCTCTTTAAAGACAATAATATAGCGCTTGAATTTATTGGGTTCGATGCCCAGGTCGGGACCATATACCAACCTGGTACCAATAACCTGTCTGGAGCAAGCCTGACAAGTGGAAGGCTTGTCCTCTATTACACAATTCCTCTCTGCGTACTCCATAGCGGATCATATAAAACAATCTAAAGCAGAATTAAATATATCAGTAAAAAAAATTGTACGTTTAAATATATTTAAATAAAGCAATTCTATTCTAATAATACCTTTCATCCAGGTTCCATAATGGAGGCAGCGCAGAACCGGCCATCATTCCAGACCTACCTCCCGAACGTGAATCAAGAGCCTCCCGTAACACCATTACACAGACAAGGATCATTCTCGAACATTCAAGCTGCACACAGCCAGGCCAACCTAGACAGACGAGTCTCCGACCCTTACAGCCCTGACGTCGTCAGGAGGAAGAAAGATCTCAACGCAAAGCGGCACTCTATGCTCGTCGAGTCAAACCTGTCCAAAGACGCCAAGGAAATCAACCGAAGGAGCCATGAAGTGCCCATTGTAAAAAACCTTTCAATGGGTTGACACAAAATCACTCCACGTATCGGTTAGTTTGAAGAATGAAATTATTTTTTGTTTCGTATTATTTTTGGCGTGAGATGATGAAAGGAAATGTATGTTGTAAACACACTTAGCCACAAGTTGTGAACAGTATACAACACAAGTTAGACACCAATTGACTTGTGCTTTTCTTAATTTTAGTACGAAACTTGTGGCGCAGGTTGTATGAAGTGCACATAACCGTAACACTAGTCATAATGTAATATAAATCGAGCACATAATATTATTTATCTATTGTAAACGTTCTTATGATGGTTTTCTTTAAAGCCAGTATTAAAACCAGTATATGGAGAGCTGCCACGTTGAGTTTGCGTTATCATTCCATATTTAAATTAATGGTGATCGAATCTCTTGTATGAAGGGTACTGTCATACATTTTTAGTTAAGTTCATTTAGTATGCCATACGTTTATTTGAATTCTAGAAATGTAGTTAAATCGAAATTTAAATAATTTCTTTAGACTTCCGGATTAGGTTAAGTAATATGGATATTATATTAATTATTGAAGACTTTCAGTATTTACTTTTAGTGCTTAGTTGTACTTGTATCTTCATTTAGTCTAACTGCTGTTATAAAGTCAATATTATACATCAGAACATCGCGATCATGTAATCACAATTATAAAGAAGAACTGTATTTGGGTTTAATTCCTATAAACATCAAGTATCGTTACCAAATACAATCACAAGGTAGTTGATACCGAAATTGACTATAAACTGCTTTAAGGAAATTTATTGTACTAAAAAATTGAGCATTGAAAAAAATCAGACTGGACCGTCATCAGTATTTTCCTGATTTTATAATCTGTCATACCCAGTCGTAGAACAACTGCAGAAATGTATATTTGTCTCGGTCTCTTGTACCTCTGCACATGCCTTGCTTTCGCGTTTCATATTTGTTCTGACTCGGAATATATAACCTTATGAACCTTATTGTCTTTGAGGTGGAAAGTATTGGGACCTAAAGGAGTGACTGTTATTATACAAATTATTTTATTTGAACGATGATGTCATAAGTATAGTAATTTGGTTCAGTTAATTGAAATAAGTGATAAATGAAAAATACATATATGTATCTACATTTTTTTGCCTGTTATACATATAAAATATGAATGTAGTGTGGATGGTATTTAATAGAAACTGCTATTGATGTACGTGAGCAAAAGAAGAAATAAAAAGTTTAGGAGAAAAGAACGTAACGTGAAGAGATAGGTAAAGATGAGCAATATTGTACCGAATGAATGTTACATTGACAGAGACAGAGAGGCTGACAGAACTGTTTGTATATCTGGGGAGTTTGCTATCAAAGGATGGAAGATGCAATGGAGATATTGGAAGTCGAGTAAATGCAGATAATCGAGTAAACGGTTATACCTTCATGAGTGGTCAATCGGTACCGAAGAAGGCACGCCTGGCAGTTCGTAGTGGCAAGCTGGTGCCACCTTTAATGTAGTAGTGAGAGTTGGGTATCTCTGCGAAGTATGTGTGGCTTAAGGCTGGTTAGCAGAAAGAGGAATTGAAAAGTTACGAAAATTGAAAGAAGTATGCTGAAGTAGTTAGGGCTCGCAGAAAGAAAAAATGGGAACGAATGAGAACTCATGAGCCAAACGTGAATGGTAATTCCGACAGGGCAGAGCTCGACCATGATATTCTGAAGAAAGAACAAGTGAGAAGTACCCGAAACCGGTAGACTTGTATTTAGTGGCGCACTAGTCTCTGCCAACCCAGATCACAGAAAGTCGTGAGCTTATGTATGTATGTGTTTTGGCAATTAATTGTTTCTCACTAATGTGTGTACACTTGTGTGTGCACACTTTAGGAAAATATGGTGGAAAAAAAATGAGAGTATGTTGAGATGGTAAGCTACGAAGATGGAAAGCCAATAAGATATGGCTTATATATATATATAGCTGGGAAATGTTAGCAGTAGCTCGGACGTCGGTGTCGCATATATGTAATTCGAACTATCTGAAACGAATAATATTTCAAGCAACAATGACTATATACAGTACTAGCACACCTGTTGACACCCCCGCAACAGCCCTTGTGGTGTCAATTTCGTAAAATCCGTTCTTAGCTGACCTCTACAAGGCGAAAGGCATATTCCTACCAAATTTCAAGTCTCTACGCCTTATGGTTCCAGAGATATCGTGTTGAGTCAATATATGTATATAGATTTGGTATAATAATATAGTCCATATTGTAGCATGTCAAAAGCTACATTTCCTGAACCACGTTTTACTTATGACATCATTGAGTTTTATCTATAATTTTTTTATTATTATAAAATGTCTAGTGATTGTTCTAGATTGTAAAAATGTATTAGAAATTGTATTGTGGAGATGTAATAATTGCTGTAGTTACTTATATCTTGGGTAAGTGAAAGATTATATTCAATGTAACATATATTATAAGCCATAGGTATTATAAAATTTATATCTGTAGCGGATTTTTGCATTGGTGGATGAGTGTACCTGTATTTATACGAACTTGTGTGACTACTATTCGCTTATACATAATAATACACGAACACGCGGCCGTGAATAAGGTATTATAGTTGTTGTACTTAAAAGTTTTCTAATAGCTCACGAGTATTTGTTCCAACCAGCGATCTTTCTAGTTTTGAGTTGCCCAATGGTCCTGAAGTTAATATAGTATTTTTTATAAATATGCCTAACATAATGACTCCGTTCTGCCTGATGGAAAGCAACAAGTAGAGTCTTAAGAGTGGTGATCACCATCCTCATTGCAAGTGTAGTCAATGCAACATGGTGACCCACACATGGCGGCCTGGTGTCATGCTTTTTCATCCCCCGCTTAAAAGACCCGAGATCAAAGTGGGAGGGAAACACGTGCGCTGGTAGTGAATTCCAGGCTTTAACCGAGCGTTTAGGTCGAGATCGTATATTTTTGACTCTCAAACGGTGACTCTTGTATTACTATATTATTGGGTTTATACTCTTAACATTTTCTCATGAATATTTTTGAAAGATACAACACGTCAAATGGTATAGGAGGACAGTGGTATTACTCCGGTTGAGCCTACCCATTTGGTCTT
Source organism: Tyria jacobaeae (assembly GCA_947561695.1). NCBI lineage: Eukaryota > Metazoa > Arthropoda > Insecta > Lepidoptera > Erebidae > Tyria > Tyria jacobaeae. The sequence goes on along the minus strand of OX387208.1, from coordinate 5,711,090 downwards.
TTGCACGGTTAATAAGGTAAAAAAACATTTTTGTTACCCGGGCGTTTACTCGAGCTCCACGACGGCTCCGTGAAGCACGACTTCTTGCAACTATACACTCTTGGTCTACATTTTTGTTTTTTTTAAACGATTCGACACAAATAATAAAAAAAGCGGTAACTGATTTTTTTTAATACTATAAAAAATTAAGCTTCCAAAAATTATTCCCGCCCAAATAAATTGATTGGTAACTTCGAAGTAGATAGTGATTAATGCGCTAGCTAACGTACAATCTCAGACTACATAAATCTGGCCAATGTATGCAAAAGAATACATATGTACATTATAATTATGGCTAACCGAAATTGTATTATAAATTATTCCTAAATTTAATTTTTTCTTATGAAAATGTATCCTTTTACTCATAATTTAGATAAGGTTCTCTTGTTGTATGCCGCGTATATCATTTGTGTGACAATAATTTTTTGATGTATGAAATTGAGTTGAACATGACCAGTTTGAGGTCTTCAAATTAAGTAGCGATTAAGTAGATCTTGTCATAAGTAATCGAAAGGTGTATCAATAATATTGTCGCAACATTTATTTTCTATTTTATTTAATTTATATTCGCTTTTTGTACTTCTTGATTAAGGCTAAATTTCGCAGTATTGGAATGATAAGTTATCGAATAAACATATAACCCTGAAGAATGATGTTAATGCCAGTAAACAATGTTCAACAATGTGTTTTCATTAATTATGTAAACAATGCTTATCAATTGTTTTGTGTTTGAAACCAATTTAGTAATAACTCTGGCAGTTTCGGAAAAAACTTATGAAAATGTGACTGATATATCTGTACCAAACAGACCTGCTTTTATCCCACGTGATATGTACAATTTAATATTTCTTTATTATGTATTTGAATTTCTCTCGAAAAACCTACTGTGCAGAACTTAATGATCTCCATTATATCCAAAAGATATATTTAATGTAATGAAGATAATATGTTATTACATATTCATACTCACATTTATATCTGCATTAAAAATATATATTGTAATATTTTTTAAATATTAAATTGATATATATATATATATATAATATAAATAAATAAATAAATAATAAAAATATTCTATAAATAGTATTACATTTGCTTTTTGACTAAAGAGCACCGAGGACACATAAATATTATTTGTGTAGACATGAATAACATACTCAATAATTTTGATTTGCAATAGAATATTTCACTAGTGTGTATGTAATATTCTTAGGCAAAATGTTTTGTGATAACTTAAACTCAAGTTGGTGACTAGTGTCTCTATATAGTACGAGTATATATGTTATATACTGAAACATGACACGCTTTAAAAAATATTTTATATATTTATTTCCTACTCTAACACAGTCACAATAACAGAATTTGTTATTATACTTCGTTTTTAAACATGCTATAATATTAATCTGATATATAAATAGCATGTGTGCTTCGAGTTGATATTGCGCCATACTCTGTACGTATCATATACAGCTAAGCAATGTTGTAGTTGATATTTAGTTACATGTAAGCTTTATGAATAATGCCAATGTCATTAGATAGTGAAGCAAAGTTAGAGTGAGTTGTAATCGCTGAGAAATGTTGTTTTAGTCTGTCGTTTATGGTAATAAACATTTTACAAAGTGATTATTTTGTTGTTTATGTTCTTATAAAACAGTCGTGTTGAACTAACTGTAGTGAAGCCCAGTAGAGGATTGTAAGTTTTACTGAAGCGTAGCAGAATACTTTGCACACCGTTGAGTGCCTCCATCACATATGAGCCCTTTTTTTATTATTTGAAAAAATCGTGTGGGAATCGAAGCGATGATCATGCTCAGCAGTCAGGATAATCAACTATTCGACCAGGCCAGCTTTTATGTAGGGACGTGCGTCTAGGACAGTCTATTTCCGAATCGTTATGTTAATAAAATCTTTCAGGATATGATGATTTCTGATCAGATGATGGTCAGAGCGTCCAGGCTATCAAGCTAATATGACGCCCACGAGTCAAAATTGAGTACAAAATAATATTTTGCATTTTCAAGTAACACTGGCGCGCTCGAATCAATCCAGGTTTACACCCCATTCCCTACTCCCAGTTCGCCATAGATGGTAGGTAATTACTGCATTTGCAGGGGTTCCCGAAAGCTTTCCTTCTTAGAGTATCCCGGGTCCCCTGCGATATAGCCACTGCGACGGAATACCGTGTGGTTTTAGTCGGTTCAAGTACGTCATGCCATCTCACCCTCAGCTCTGGTGAGATGATGACGCGCGGGGCTTTCCACACGAAAAAACCGTTCCCTTACATAGGATAAAATTAAAACAAACCTTGTGCATCAGATATGTACTACTGAATTAAAAAGCTGATTTCATTTGATTTATAAGATTAGGTAAATAAAATAACTTGCACGTATTTATTATTCGTTGTTTATGGAATCTCTTTCGCGTGTATATTTAACGCAGAAATTCCGCCAATGTTAAGTATTTTGAGAAAAAAAAACCATGCCATGTTGGTCAAAAGTAAAAAAAAATACATATCCAGTGACAGTATATGATAATAAATAAGGGTACTAGTTGGTATTTTTCAAAAGTGACATCTATTAGGGAGTAGATACAGTCTACTTAAAAGCGTTGTCGCTAGATGTCACTAATATTGTTTGAATTCAAATATGCAACTTTTATTTTCCGATAGGTGGTGCTACAAACAGATTCTAGGTTTTTGTTTTGTTTTTGACAGAAGTTTTATTAGTTGTATTGATTTCAGTGATTTTGTTTTATTGCCGAAATCACTTATTAAACATAAAAATACTAATTAATTGATTTATAATCACGTTTGATCAGAGTGTCTGTCGGGTCCGACAGTATGTTTTATCAAATGTTTTACTCTTTATTTCTCTTATCACAAACATGTAAAATTTTTTTTTTTTATGAGAGTACACGAAACCGTCGCCATTTACTACACCGTTTTGAATAATATTTTACATCACACTTTTTTTAACCACGTATTCTAAAATAATGTATTGTTGTGTTTTTGTTTAAGTGTAAGGAGGGTTAGTAAAATTGTTCAAATAGAAATATCATTCATCATTCAATTTTTTTATAAGAAAAAAAAACCTACAAAGATATATCAATGAAGACAAAGCACATCTTAGTTAATGACTCTGCACTTTCTACATATTAAGGTAAATATAAAATATGTTTTAGTAAAACATTTTATATATATATATTTATAGTTAAGTCCAAACTACTACAAAAATATTTAATTATATGACAGTGGTAGTCTTTCTTTAAATGACGCTCTCACCAGTCACAATAATGCTCCTATTATTTTTTAATGGATGCGGTAAAGAAAATCAGTTGTATTTCTGTTGCAGTTAAAGTCGTCAGCAGTCGGCACTGTATTTATCATAGTACATTCGTCATATTCCGGCGCACATTGGGATGATAATAAACATGATTATTTTGAGCGCAGACACACTTGAAAAACCGCGAAGTTGTAAATTTACATTGGCGGTGAGTCTACAAGTACAATCGTATATATTTATTGAGGGAAACAACTGTTGTTGCTCTGGTATGCAAAACAGTCCGAGCGCTGTTCTAGTCGCTGCCGGTATACCAAACAAATAGTCAGTAAAAAAAAAACAAAAAAGATTATAACTAAACGATTCAACCAACTCTAACTATCGTAAACGAATAATTCAGCGACAATCAATTGTCATATTATGGGCCGAACCGTGTTCGAATTTATTAATAAACATACAGGACCTACTTCAGCAAAATTTTTATTATTCAAAATCAAGTTGAATTTAACATTCCGGATCATAATAAAAAGATAAACTAAATGATTGTGTTACACACAAGCTAATTTGAGCGTTAATAATATTCACAAAAAGCCCGCTGTTAGAATTGTAATTACCTATTCGCATGACCTTTTTACGTGGGAACTTAGAATATTATCGAAGCGTCATTTTTTGCTTGTTTAAGTTAAAAGTGCAAGCAGGTGTTGCCATAGGAACAAAGTAATCCCTGGGCTCTGTAAGGTCGTGTGAACGGAAGTCGTTCCGGGTGATATACTCTACTGTGCTATGAATAGAGGGTTGCTATGTTATGTTAAGGGTGATAAAGTTAACTTATTTAACATTCCTCGGAAAGAAATAGTCTAGTCAAAGTAAACAACATAAAGTTATGTCGTCACAATTCTTGATTTCATTAAAGTTTTAACAAAACTAACTAAACTTTTTGGTATTTAGAAAATGACACTGATTAGACTTGTCATCTTCCTATAGTATATAAGGAAGAAATCGCAAAAGAAGAAACTCGGGTTCTGTGAATTAATCCTGTCTCATAGACGGCAAACCAGCACTCAGGTCACCAGACACCTGCAATTCAAGAGCCGTAAGTGCGTGTGTTGCCGACCTTTAAAACAATATACGAAAAAAAAACGAAAAAGATATTTTTTTTTTTATTTTCTTTAAAAAATGGTCGTAATGAACTATACAGATTGTATGTATCAATTACTGTATCCACTATTCTATCTCTTTGTAGTACACTTTCATTCATGAATTTCACAACGTGTACCTAATGACTATATGATAAACTTCCCACACTCTTAATCACTTTACCACTTAGGCATGTAACTTTCTTAATGATGATTTCATTGCGTCTCTAATTTGTAATCGACTAGTAAATAAATAGGTTGAACTACATGTAACACATTCTAGCACAACCATTTCAATTAGTTTTATTCAAGCTTAGTGCTTATACCTAACAATCTTGAAATAAATATTTTTTAAATAGGTTCCTTAATTATTATTATGAGCTAATGCTACCTTCAATAGTAGCTTTTTAGTCAGGGTAATGATGTAAGCATGGTAATTCTTTAGTGAGCCCACTAAACTTATAACAACTTTTCAACTTTTCTATTTATGTAATGTAAGAAAAGACACAAATTCAAGCCTTTCTTTCTCTTTTGCAATCAACTACTAATAGACTAAATATATCATGCTTTTTCACTTTCATTTGATACTTACTAAGTAGACTTTCAATAATAATCATATTTTTTTTTACAAAATGTATAATATGTTAATCCGACAGACAGGGCCCTGTTTTAACTATGTATGTGTACAAGTAAAAATTAAATGCTAATTTTAACTATATCTTTGTTTATTACAATAATTGTAATCTGAATATTTTTTTTAGAAATAGAGAAATAGAACACATCGCCATTTTAATGGTAACTGTGAGGTTACCATTAAAATGGCGATGATGAAGAAGAAGAAGCTAAGTAAAGGTTTGCTGGAAGAGAACTCAATTATGGATTAAGATGCCTATGTACATTCCATTATCTTTGTAAATGTTAAATATAATTATTACTTATAATAAATAATAGTATAAACATAACTAAAGAGTAAATTATATAGTGATTTACAGAAATAAATATCGTAATATGAAAGTAGAAATACGAGCTCATGACATGATACATTTTTATGTAGAAAGTCGAGTGACATTCAATGACATTATCTAGATACTATGGCCTTCAGATACAGTCAACTTTATCATAAGCCATCGGGAAAGTGCTATAGAGGTGAGAGGTGTATTGTTTTAAAATGATGACATTCCCTTGTGATGACGTTTTCAGTTTTACATAAGTGTACGTTTGAATGATGTAGACAACTTACTTTATTGGAATGAATTTATTATGATGATTCTGATTACAAACTGTTGAAGAAGGAAAATGGTTTTCAAGTATGTGTTGGTATGTATGTGTGTCTTATTCATGCTCTACTTCATAAATCGTTTGACAAGTTTTCAGATATGAGTAACCATATATTTCGCTTTTTAACAGCCTTAAAAAATGTGTAATTTTGACTCGTTTAAACTCTTTAAATGTGAAGAAAATATTCCATCTTTAAGGTTGAAAATTAAAGAAGGGACGGTATGGATTATTGAAGATGAGCAATGATGGACCATTAAATTGTGTTATATACCTTCTTTAACTGTTATTTCGTATCATTAAATAAATTCTCGATTTATGTATTCATATAATTGTATTTTTGAAAGCCACACGCCTTTAAAAAATACAATTATATGAATCTTTATGGTTATATTATGGTTTCTTTATGGAGAGATAGGGGCCTCCCCATATCATCGCGTGGGTTCCGTAAAGGGTGACTAAGGCAACAGACTGTATTTATATAGTAACAAAGTGCCCAGGTAAGACCCCCTATTACGTAAGTGGGGTTAAATTATGGTTGGCACAAATTGGGCGTTTCAGACGCCTCTCCCTACCCCTTTCGGGATGTAGGTTACCTTACGTGAATGGTGACGAATGTTGAGTAATTGTAAATACATATGATAAATATTAGGTAAGTAAAAAGCGTACATGTACCGCATATACTCGTATACTTACGATACGTGTCATCCAAGTTGGCGGTAGTCACTTACCATCAGGTGACCCATCTGCTCGTTTGCCCGTATCGCATAAAAAAAAGAAACTAAGAATAATAGAAAATAGAAGAAAATCATGTACATTCAATTTAATAAAACCTACTTTATTCGGGTGGGAGTTGAATCCAATGATATGGTGAAGTCGATTTCTCTAAATTCTTCGAGAGTAGGTTATAAACATCATTGATCGTAAATTTTAAATACTCATCCTTGTGTATGACAACCAAATTCTTTTTTTTAATATAAAGTATAACGTAGAAAGTATTTCATTATCGAAAACAAATCGAAAAATAAAAAAATAATGTTTAATCATCAGTAATTTTTCTTTTGCCATTCGGTTACCAAAATACAAAATTAAATATTTTTGATACTTTTTAAGAGGTCCCGTTGTTTAAAAATAAGAGTACTATATTTGTTAAAATTATTCTTATTTGGCACTGAATAATGAGTTCACGATATATGTATGTGTTGCAATTGGGACGATCCGAGAATATCAGGACGTAAGACTAGATTAGAAACAGTTGAAGTTCACTAGTAGCGAAAGCAGGTTCCAACGGTGGATAGGCAGTTTTTCAGTAACGAGTATATAAATAGTGTCTTCATGTTTGTGTAAACTCATTAACCAATTACTTCAAAAAACACAGATACAGTGTCTAACAAATAACTGCGTAACATACAGCCGCCATATTGATCTTTTCGAAACATCAGTAGCCAGTGATAGCCATCACTCGAGATGATGTAAAGATAGTAACGGTACCCAATACATTTATATCTATTAAAAGCATTTAGAAGTTATAGTGGAATAAGACACTCATAAGAACATCAAACATGAACCGTCACATATTGAAATACAATATTTTTTTGCGCAGTCTTGTGGTGTAAAAAAATATTTTGTGTTTTAAAGGTATGAAATGATAAGATTTTTTTATGATATCTGATGGGAACGGCCGCCTTAAGGGCTGATAAGGGGAGGGGAATGAGGAGAGAGGGAGTTGGGCCTCCGGTACACTACACTGTCTACATTTAATCTTCCCTATATTTTCACCTATCTTCACACGTCATTCGTAATGCTGTTTGCAGACAAGGCGAAGAATTGCTAATAGACACAGAACGAATCCAATAGGCACCGAACTGATGGTTATTGTTGTATTGTATTATTATTAGTATTGGACGGTCTAGAGATTTGTTTACACAAAACTGTCCTTTTCTATTAAAAAAAGACGTTTTCAGACAAAAGTGACGCTGTCTCGCCTTACGTTGCCTCTCCTGCCGTATGACACAGGTACTCTTATTTGGAGAAATGTCAGAAGCAGGCCCATAGTTTTGTCCACACAGCTGCTGGATGCTGGCAAGATAGATAGTTTCAGATTTCTGGAGCGATAATAAGGGAACTCGTCTGGCTCAGTAAAGGCATCTGAAGCCTAGATGAAGTTGTTAAGAAACTCAGTAAAGAGTACTGTAATTTAGTATTGTATCTTATTAGGCTTCTATGACTTATGAGCTCATGAATGAACCTACCCTGGTTACTAAAACTCCTCCTACTGAAAGACCAAGTGTTTAAATCAAGCTGGCCACATGCTTGTATGAAATCTCGTTTGTATAAAACAAATCATTTGTTGAGGAGTGTCAGCATACGGTGGTGCTTGGTCGCTTGGTGTGCACGCGTACTCGCTTATATAGCGTTATTTACAGTGCTTATTAGTGAAACCATCGCGTATACAGCCATACAATTGTGAGTACTTTCTCACAGGCTATTAACACCTGCTCAGTGAAATGAACGCTGTAAGACGTGCGAACATGCCCGGTTCGAGTATTGTATTTAAACATGTTATCACAATATTCGTAATTGTTTCGGTTAAGAAGCAAGCTAATTGTTGATGCTATCGTGAACTTATTTTCGTCTTCATCTCCATTTGAGCGCATCTGTAAATTTGTGGATTACAAAACAAGCTTAAATATTTTTTAAAATAGCAAAATAAAATACAGTCTGTTTTAAATAAATTTCCAAAACTAATGATTTAATTAAGAAGTCCCAGGCGCCTAATGAACTGTACGATACAAGTAACCATTATCTTTCTTAATATTTTTATCGTTAGTAGGTTGGGAGATTGCATATTCAGTATATGTACATATGTAACCTTAAAAGGTACTTAAAATATTGGATTTAATGAAAGCCATGTGCGTTTAGGAAAATGTTATGTTAGGAAAGTACTAATTCATAGTCTAAAATCATATACATATGGCGTTATACATTTGCAGACCACGGCAGTGGTTGATAGCAGTGGCAATTGCTATTGTTAAATGCTATTTACAATGTCTAGTGCCAACTAGATGTGTATAAATTTTAATTAAATATTAAAACTTCAATAATATTACAACAGTTAGTATACGAGTATATATATTACGCCGAAAGCACCGTAGTTTATATTTGTGGATACAAACATAGAGATACATATATAAACATAGTCAATCAAACTGAACAAGATCAATTGACTTGTCTGTCTCGAGACAGGAATAGTACCGTGAGGTATGAGCTGATACTTTATAGGTATTTGATAACTCTAAAGATATAACAAGTATCCATAAATTTTAAAAGATCGTAGTATGTATAAAACCCTTATAGATACTATAGGTTTACGACATGGGCGAATACGTCCATACCGTTTACGAATGAATAACATACAAGCCAAGCGGAACTGTTATTGTAGTTCAAATAGTCGTTTCTATTGCTTCTGGTATTATTTAATGAAATATGAGCTATAAAAGATAAATCTATGGCAAATACTGTTTGTGTGGTTGGAATACTTGTAAAATTTACTGTAATACAAATATCAGATAAATAAAGATACAAACTTAATTCAATGCACCTATTTTCATCCACTGAAAATTTAATAATTGTCCCAAAATAAAGACCGACCTTACGCATATAATACACAATTTCTCACACACACACTCACAGATACACAAACAAACACACATACACACACAGCACAGCAGTTTTTAGTAATTCGTAAAATTTTATTAAAAATAAAACATACTGACTCTGGTGTATAAAATGTTGGCATCTTGTCTATGTATAGAAACGTGTTAGCGCCGTCTTGTTCATTTCCCTAGTCTACTCATCTGTTTTCGTAATTCCATATACTAAAACTAACAAAAACAATAAAACGTGTTAGTTGAGATTTAAGGAATCACGAGTCCAAACGTTTTGATCTCCCGTAAGTATGTCTTTAAATAAATATCCAGACACTTTGTCTGTACTCTTGGTTTATTTTTTACATCTTGCCTAATTCTGTACGTCTCGAAGTCTCGTTTCAAGGCGAGGTTAACGCCTGCTATAATTATATTTTGGATTAATCAACAGATAATAATTAATTCGAATGAATACGCGTGTAATCAAAATTCTCAATTCAAAATTATTTATTCTATTCTAATTTCAAATGCCCGTCGACTTTGAAGCAGTCTATAGAGTTTTTTTTATTAACTCTCTAATTGAGTACTGCCTTATTTTCAATAGGACTACTTGAAATAATGAAAATAAAACGGACACCGCCTATTTCTAACTTTGAAGTACTTTCTAAAATAAATTTGTATTTTTCCTTTTTGTTAGGAGCTCTTTGTTTCTTTTTACTTCCTATCATAAGTAATCATAACCTTCGTACATCAATAAGTTCCTGCTTTTATACAGGCATTTGAAATAAAACTATCCTATAACTAAATTTGACGGATATGATTAACATTAAACTTAGTAGCACGTCATTCTAGCACACGACTACACACGAAGAGTAGTGTACCCGGATAAATCTTGCAATAAATTGTAATTATGTGTGACGTTATGTAAGAGTAAATAAAATTATTTATATTATTGGTAGTTGAAGATAAAGTAATAGCCAAACTATTTATTTATGTTGAAGTATTTCATTATAAATTAATTTCCATATCACTCTCTGTTTGAACCTCTTCATGATCATAATCATCGTTTTTATTCAGTCAAATTATAGATCTAAAAACAATAAATAACATCAGTACGATTAAATTTTACAATATGTATGTTTAATTAACATTAACTCAATGTGGATGACCCGAGCAGATCGCGCCGCTGTCGTAGCGTCACATCTGCCACGTCAACACACCAATAATTTATTAAATTAAAAAGAAACAATACATATCGTGTAATACTTTGTCTGATTTATACTATTCGTCTTAATTTTTTTTTTGATATGGTCGTCACATTGCGCCACATTTTAGACGAATAATTAGAAAAAAGCTACTCTAAATCTTGTATTTTTTGTTAAGGTTAGAATCAATCGAAGGCCTTGCAAGCTCGCCCTTTATGTACCCCCACACGAGTTCAATAAGATATAAATCCGGATGGTATGTGGGTAGGTGAAGCACATCATGTCCATTTTCTTTCATATGCAAATCTCATGAGTTTTGTATTGTTTCTCAGTGTTTTGCTCATCAATAATTTTCAATAAATCACATTACACATGGTGCTATCATACTGAACACCTAGGCGTTCTAACCACTTCTGCATTTCACTTTTCTCTGAACTCATTAAAGGGTAAGCTGCGTTGTCTATAACAACAACAGAATTCGGAGGTAGAAGTTTGTCTGTCCATTTTCCAAAATTTGTTGCCTTCATGTCGCCATGATAATCACCGGTCTTCGAGTGAGATTTGATCATCAGTAAATTATTATTAACAAAGCCATTGCGGCTGCCTGCGTGTACAATTATCATACGGCCCTTTTATAGCACCGCGTTTTGTATTGGTCTGCAGGCATTTTTGTGTCACGTGGTTTTAATTCACGGAAGATTAAACGGGGAAAATTATTGACTTACTTTCCTGGAGGTGTTTTTTAATATCTCTGATTTAATGTAGTCTCTGATTTAATCTAGTTCATTTCGAATAGTTTTCTCTGACTGGCATGATAAATATTTGAAATCAGCCCTACGTATTGTGTCTAACGAGAGCAATGAACAATATTATCTTGTTTCGACGGAACACTTTTTGACATTAAACCACTATGTCATTTTTTTCCGAGTTCCACCTCCCGTGAAACTATTAATTTCATAATATTTTTCTGTGGTGATTTAAAAGTCACTGCGCAGTCCTGTGCTTCCATGGATCTAGCTTCTTTAATTAATTATGTATGCTGATTTCCGAGAGACACTTCGCTTCAGAAACAGTTTTCGCCAAATTAAAATCGGTTATCTTTTAAGACACTAAAAAAAAATTGTATACGTTATATACAACATCCTTAGTCTGTCGTGTAATCGCCTTACTTCTCCCGAAAGTATAATACCAGTCTACCCAAAGTATAATAGATTGTACAACGCGTACTGCCCTTTTGACTGCGTGGCCAAGACTGCCCTTCTTGCCTTGTTGCCCTTCCCCGCTACACCACCCGCTACCCGCTGACATCTTGAGTACCTCATTACCGCCACAGTCTGTCACCCCGCGGGAGGGTAGCACACGACGTTGTCGGATTATAATGGTGTCTCTTTTCTTCTTACGAATAGACTAAAAGATAGGAAACGACGACGAAGTATGTAAATTATCTATGATCGCAATCAGCACTGACTCTGTTATTCACGCATTCCGTGGGTCAGGGGTCCTCAACTCGAGGACTTCTCTGTTGTAAGCTAAAAATAAGGTGCTTTCGATGGCTTATTTTGCCACTCAGGGTGGAAAATTATAAATTTGACTTTAGCATTAGTTTAATAAAAATATTAGGTACATAAGCACGTACAAGAAGTGGGGAGAGAAATTCCTCTGCGTATTAAATACTCTCAAAAAGAATGAGCTTATTTAGTTTTGATATAACTTAAGGCCACCTGACAGTAACAGGCGTCGATAAGCGAAAAACTGATAAGTAGTTATGTTCGACGTAATAAAATATATTTCACCAAAATAAAACAAATGAAAAGAATTGACTGACATACTCTTCCACAACCAACTACTTTCAAATCAATGCATTTCCTTGCAATTTAAAGCACTCATTGAACTCATAACATCTCATTTTGTATTACTCTTAAATTAAAACCAAAGGTTCACAGCACGTATCAGATAAAATTGATTGTGATAGCAAGACTATAGTTACACGAAACGACCTGTCTTACTAGATTTTGGCATACAAATAGCCCTACTATTTGTCGCGGTACCGATTTATAACATGATAAAATAGTTCATTGACCATATATGTAGTTCATCTTCATAGTGGTCAGAGAAATCAAGGAATGCTACTGATCAACCTGGTAACAAGTCCGGAACAAGAAATTAAACATAAACGAGAACAACTCTTAACCTATTTTTAAAACACTCTTCAACCAATATATTCTACATATTATGTCATGTATAATAATATATCAGAGCTATGGAGCCTGCTTAATATTTAAAACAATGTAAGTAAAAGTAATTCTAGTACCAGCTTAAGGTACTTCACTTGGAATCAGACCGGAACTGCCTTACACAGTATGGTCGTAATTTGCCTAGTATATTCATTTAACTATAAGAAAAAATCTAGTGTCCTCAGCACCGTGGACCTCTTTTAGAAGTCAACAAAATTTTTTTCAAAATGTTGAGTTTCGATAACTGCGAATGGGGGGAAGGGACCAGAGCTCAAATTTACACACAGCTTATTAAAGTTTTTATCCGAATGCGTAAGAGTCAGGTATGTTTTTCTGTCACATCCTAGAGCTTCTCTTTGTGTTTTAATAATTATTTTTAAGTGTCATGGACTTTTTTATCATTACGAGTATATATCAAGACAATATATATATACATATATATATATATATATGTATATGTATATTCAAAACAGTTCAACTCCTAAATAAGGGAACTAGTAAATTCTATAGCCGCAGATAGCTTTACATAATCCTATACAATTATCACAGATTTATCACCAAATTTATCAAATCGAATAATCGTCGAGTATCGATGACAAAATGTTTGGGAGATTGTGAAGTAATCGAGACACGAAACATAACTGTGATTATAATTGTCCAGAGACGAATCGTAATCGTTCTGATTTCGCAACTAAAAGAAATAATGTTTCAAAGCTGTTGTGTTAAAAACGGAAGGCGATTATGATGCTGGCTGTGCACTGCGGGGGCTTTGGAAGTAACACTACCAAATTACTAAAGAGAAATTACTAAATATTTATTAAGATTAGGCAACTTCTAGACTTTAATCTGACGTCAACTACTCGTCCAAGTGAATCCAAGAGAGAAAAATTATTACCCAGTTTAGGAAATTATTCCAGTCTTTTTTTTATTTTTTTTTGTAAGCCTACCATAATGACTCCACTTTGCCTGATGGTAAGCAATAAATGGAGTCCAAGAGTGGTGGTCATCATCCTCATTGCATGTCTGGCCTGGCCTGGTGAGATGCTTTTTCACGCCCCGCTTAAAAGACCCGGGATGAAATTGGGAAGGAAACACGTGCGCTGGTATGGAATTCCAGGCTTTCCACTGATCGGCACAGGAAAGAAGAGCCAAACCGTTTCGTTCGGGATCGCATATCTTCGACTCGCAAACGGTGACTCATCAGGCCAGCACGTGTAGTCCTATAGAGGAATGGAAGGGAAGTCTTCGTTTTCTTAGAAAAAGATATGAAATTTATTAAAATTATTTATTGAATTAGTCCGATAAGAATTAGCAATAACACGTTACTACATTTAGAATAATCAGCGAGCAGCTTTGCTTAGTCTAGCAGCAATCCAAAACAGCAATTTACTATGCTCTTACTAAACGCGTTAAGCAAGTAATATATAGTATTTTTAAAAGAACTCGATTGCTTTATTAACTTTCTTTTTTTGCTGACTCTGACTCGTTTCGCTCCCACTATTAAAATGATTCAAATGACACAGCACATGTCCAAATCCATTAATGCGTCTAGCCTCCAGGCCGTGACAAAGAAACATAATAGCTATATACATACATACATTCGTAAACAATAACCCTCCTTCTGACGCAGTTCGCTCATAAGAAGGTTTTAGATCTAGTAACGCTGCAACTGACTATAACAACAACGGCCTAACTGATACAAATTTTCATTAAACCGTTAATTGGACCATGCCCGCGGTACCAATCCAAATGAGAGCGGAACAGTAATCACAAATTAACCACCAACTTAAGTTCTAAGAAATGGTAACACTGTTGTTTCTATGATAAGAAATAAAGCTTAGCTTATTTGTAAGCAGTAGGTACTATTGTTGGTCGTGGTTGATAACCTCGATACATAGTAATAAACAGGTTTATAGCTATGAAATTAATTAATAGTTTCGTTTGGTCATTGATAATACAGGAGTATTGGAAAATAAATGTTTTAAGGAGATCTGAGACGTACATATTAATGAATAAAAGCTATCGCGAGTCGTAGTTATTAAAATATAAGGATGTACTTAGGTATGCGATTTGGGGACGCCCGACTAGTTTACGTCCCGACGAAAGGTCCGCTTTTATCAAGGTGTGAAGCGTCTTGCCTCGACGATGTTGGATACTATGGGCAGGTAAAAACAGTCAGCAAAGAAACCTGCATATCATTACACTAAAACATCTTATTATCTACGCTAAAACTAACTTAAATTGACAAAAATATTTAGCAAAGAAAGTTTGTCTATTAGACTAGTGGCATCACAGGTCAGATATTAGTTTAATAACAGGCTAGTTTACACTGCTAAAAAGGAAGTCCTGTAAGCTATATAATGGATCTGCGAAACGAAAACAAAGATATTCATATTTTTCATGATATATGATATTCATGTTGACTTCTAACAACGCAGAACTTCAAAGTATCAATTATCTTTTGACAACATACTAAAAGGCTGTCCGCCATTTGCTGTCAAGCGATACCTATTACGGACTTTTCAAAGTTAATGTTTAAATTGAGTACAGATAATATAATAAGCATGATGACTATTGCTAGTTTGCAAGGAAAATATATTACGTGGCATTCGCGAATGCAATAAGACATCAATATAGACTCCAGGAAAATTATGGATTACAGTGGGCAGTAATTAATTATTTAAGCGCAATAAATGGCTTCAATATGTTAAAAGGGATCCTGAATGTTCCTCATCATCATCATCATTGTTAGGTATCCGTACCCAAAGGGTAAAACGGGACCCTAATTCTAAGACTCCGCTGCGCGTCTGTCCGTCTGTCACCAGGCTGTATCTCATGAACCGTGATAGTTAGACAATTGAAATTTTCAGATGATGTATTTCTCTTGCCGCTATAACAACAAATACTCAAAAACAGAATAAAATAAATATTTAAGGGGGCTCCCATACAACAAACTTCGCACTTGGCCGGGTTTATTAATGTCGTCATATGGTATAGTAGTATTAGAAGTAAATACGGATGACGTTTATTTGTTTACGAATTGTGCCACATCACATCATAACCGATAACGATCAATTGTCAAAGTTTCAAACTAAACATTAGAGGAATTTTAATTTAAAATACGAGTATAAAGAAACCAATTTTTCAATTAAATTGATATAATTCGGTTTCCCAGACCAAATATCGTAGGATTTCATCGTTTGTTGCATAAAGTTTGATATGAGTCAAGTAGCGTATTAATTAATTTATTTTTAAGTGTTCCAACTAAGCGAAGTACTCGAGTTACAAATACACTTTAGTTAAAAGATGTACGAAGTTCGGTGCTGGAACCGTTGTGAGTCAGTTTTAACGCTTTATGCATATTCGTGTTCGCACTTGCTTTATTAATTACATTTTTTATAGAAACGAGCTGTAGAGCCTGGAAAACAAGTACCACTTTTTCACTTTTTTTTTTCAGACAGTGAGTCACAAAAATAATTGCTCTATGTCTCATGTGGTGGTTTTAGAAGTAAATATACATATAAGTAGGTACTTACTTCATTAACTCCAAGATCTGTGCACTCACTGTCAGACAGATCTGTTTTAGCCGTGAGATGTCCCACGCTGCGATGACGCGTCTTTCAGACTTGTTTATTTGTTGAGTTGATTTGTTGATTTTTAGATAAGAAAAAGAACTATTACGTTTAGGTTATAACATAGGAAGACAATTTATCGAGTTATACCGATAAGGATTATTCTTTATCTATATATTAAGGGATCTACTATCATTATTTTTTATTATATTTCGTTGTGTGTCGGTTTCTTTACAGGAAATGGAATTTCTGGAACCAGCCAGTTCGAGTTACAGGTAAGCGATACTTCCCGGGTTGAGCTATTACAATCCCCAAACCATCCGTTTAAGTGCAATATTCTATTTCCATTTCCAATTTAATTCCCAAAGTGCCCGGTTCACGTCAATAGGATGGGCCTCTATTCTTAGTACCAAGAAGGCAGGCAGTAAAATATGATCTTGTAATAGGTACATATGCCTATAACTAATCCTCCGGCGACATATGCGTGCGTAACGTTATGTACAAGTACATATGTGTTCGAAGCAAAGCATCACACGTAATGATAAGCTCGCAGCCAGTCGGATGATCCTATGCTAGTGATTAGAGTTATCAGAGCTTTTAAGTAAGTAAGCGCACTAGTCTCGTTAAGTTAGATTTATATAAAAACACTACTATCGATTCTATTTTCTATCTCTATCAATACTTTAGATTAGACACAGCTATATAACTAGACCACTCATCAGGGACCGATAGATCTACTTTCTATCCGTTGTATTAGACGTCGGGATATTGTCTATAAAAATTATCTTTGCTCAATTCAGGTATCGCAGTAGTTCCCTTCTCTTTGATGCTTATCTTGATTTAAAATAAATTCAATAGAATTATGGTGCCTTTATAAGTAATAAAGTAATTTATAACAGAAAACTTTGTGTTAAAATATTTATATTCATAACCGAATTCGTCACTGAATTAAATTGCTTTTCATTCTTTTTAGGATTCCGTACCCGAAGGGTAAAACGGGACCCTATTACTAAGACTCCGCTGTCCGTCTGCCCGTCTGTCTGTCTGTTAGTCTGTTACCAGGCTGCTGTTAGTCTGTTGTCAGGCTGTATCTCATGAATGATGATAGTTAGACAGTTGAAATTTTCACAGATGATGTATTTCTGTGCCGCTATAACAACAAATACTAAAAATCAGAATAAAATAAATATTTAAGGGGGCTCCCATACAAGAAACGTAATTTTTTTTGCTCGTTTTGCTCAATATTGATAACGGCAACAGAAAGACGCTTGAAATATTCACAGAATATTTAGTTATATATTTACTTTCAAAATAAATAATTAAATTAAAATAAAACGAATTTTTTTTTTAAGGGAATTGTTATAGATAATGGTAAGGAACCCTTCATCCGCGAGTCCAACTCGCACTTGGTCGGTTTTTCTTTAAAGACAACTCTCGCACTAAGAAGTATTCCTGCTTCAAATGCATCAAATGTCAGTTCTAAGGACAATTTAGCCTCAACATGATATTGACAAGCGCTACAATATTAGATTAAAAACTTTACGACTAACTCCTTGAAAAAGAACTCCTGTCGAGACCGAAACTAGTCGGGCATCCCCAAAATACACACGTGAGTAAAACCGTATATTTAAAAAAATAAGGTACTATATTACTCTTACTTTTTTTCTTTATCATCCCTGACGCCACATCACCTTATATTAATTATTGATTAATCGTTCTACACAATCTTATATTAAAATTTAATGATGTACACATATTGAGAGCCAGATGCTATTTCGTCGGGCAGTTGTTAGTTCAACCGCCGAGTCATTTCACAATGGCTGAGACACTCCCAAAGAACACCTGCCATGCTAATGTTTTCATAACTAAATTTATGTAGATAAACATACTATGACGTATTTATTCGGTATATTTTATACGCGAATTTATGAATAAAGGTAAAGGTAAAAAAATGGAGTTTTCTAATCATAAGAAGAAGTTTAAGAATGGGACGTGTATAGTTGTTTCACTATTTTGTCGCTAGAACTTTACATAAAATAAATTTAGAGTCAGAGGCGTAATCACCGGCCACATTTTGCCGGTGATAAGTTAGACCCATTTTCGTAACAGGGGACAAGCCTATTGCCGTCAACCGGGCACTTTTGGGAATTCTTTGGGAAAATTAAGAGTATGTTGACAGTAAAGGGAGGATAGAAATTGAAGGAAAGCGATATTGCTTATACAGGTGGATTCAGGAGTATAAGTCCGAGCCCTGAAACTAAAACCAACCCATGGAAAATTCCATAGCAATCCATACTTATAGTTATGTATAACGGTTATAATTATATATATAAATTTTATTCTAGGTATTTTAAATTATACAATTTAGTATAAAACATTAAGAATGATAACATATTGCGAGGAAAGAACTGGGAGACTGCCTTGAGAGCAGAAAATATCATCAATAGATTGTTCTATTTGGTGTAGACATGTATGAGGTTGTGCAGTAATTTTTCTTATATGTACATCATTTTTGTACTAGTTGCGGTGATTTTAAAAGCCTTTCCATTCATTAAGTTTGAAAATGCGCAGAAGTCGACTCTAAACTTGTACTAACTGGTTACTGTGTAGTACATGGAAATATTAAGATTATGGTAAATATTACTTTTTTTAAGACCCTTTCGTGTTTGCTAAAGGGAAAGGTGTATTTGTTATATGTATTTCCAAATTGTGTGGAATTAAATTACAACGAATATTGTTTTATTTTTAAACCGTGAATCACGAATTTGTTATTAACTGATTGTAATTGATAGTTTAATAAGAAACAAACGAGTATACTGACGATAACTTTAAGTAATTATTGTGTCGATGCCAAGGTAACTCGAATAATAAAATTCGCCATGGCACCTTTGACCACCTGCTTTACAACATTGTTTCTAGAAAGTTAAAGCTTTATCTTTTATATTTCCTCTTGGAATGGTTCAGAAGGAGTAGATATGTTGATCCCATATAATTAATAGGTATAAATTAACCAGTCTACTGACGTCTCCTCGGTACTTTTACAAACTGTCTGATGACAAAACTAAGTATTTGAACTCGGATCAAATAGTCAAAACCGTCTACCAGAAAGCGCAGCATCTAGATCATTTTAAGTATGGAATAAATTGGTCTCGATCTTGTGTTGACATGAAAAAAAAAAAAAAAACAAAGTATTGGATGATATGTAAAAAAAGTAGAGCAGTATTAAATATGCAATGCTTCTTACTAGCATCTTATGTTACTTGTAGAAGACGAGACAAGACGAGTTAATATATGATTATATAATTCATAAACAATCAGAAGTTTTAAAACTATCTATTGTACTTTCAATATCTGCGCTTTCAATTGAAGGGGTTTTAAAATCATGTATATCTCCACTAAGGCAGCAGGTACTGTTGTATCTAGTTATATACTTTAATTTAAAGTTCAAATGAAATAGCTTTAAGACTCAATAAATGGATTAGCGATCAAATTTACCGGTTTCAGTTGTACCTAATTTTAATACTTCATTTTAAAAATTTTGCCTTAACTTTAATCATTTTTTAAATAAAAAATAGGAAAATCCATTGAAAAAATAAATTAAAATATTATTTACTCTGTCTAGTACTTGATAGCAGATTCCACTATTACAGAGGACTGTAATTATATAATTATAAAATATAGTTGAGGCAGAGGAAAGGGGTATGTACCTTTGAACAAATCAAATATAACACTATCGTCCTCGACAATGGTTATTCTTATGAACGCACGAAGAAGGGCGACCCATAGCGTGTTTAAGTAAATATGTTAATACCAATTCATGTATGTACACGTTTATGTAGACTACAATCCCTTTAATGTAAGACTTAATTGTATATTGCTTCATGTAACTTTTAACGGACTTAAAATCAAACAAATACTAACGGAGTAGGTTCTATGTTCAGCTGTATTTCTTATATATATGTGACCTATATTAACATAATTAATGAACCGATTTAAAAAATAAATTGACTCTTTAGCCATTACTAGCCATTACCGCCGGTACCGCCATACTCAGTTTCATTCATTTACTTATATTAAAACCTTTAAGAAAAGAGCGTACTCCTACCTGAAAGACCGACAACGCACTTGTGACTCTTGAGTTGAGCGGCGGTAGTCACTTACTATCAAGTGACCGGTTTACGCGTTAGCATTTTAGATAAATTTCAGCAAATAAAATTTGGTCAAAACACATTCTTTCACCTTGGCTCTTGGGAATAAAGACGGGAACATCGAGCAGACATTATGAAAGAACCTGGCCTGGAAGGTTGTTTACTCATTATTTGTGGGTAAGTAAAAATTTATGTGACACCGCCTTTGTTTGACACCGCCATATTCAAAATTTATGGACCAGTCGGTACTCGTACACCGCGTTTATATTTCACTAAAATTGTGGTGGTTTTCGTGACACTACCATGGATAACTTAATAACTAGGATCAGTGTATGACTGTTCATTATTCCTAAATAAAAAAAAAACAATACAATCGTGTTGAGAGATATAAGTTGTTATTTTGAAGCATTCAACAGGTGGTATGGTGCCGTATAGTGAATTCTAACCAACGTGCGATGTTTCCAAAAAACTGACTTCCTTGTGACCGTTTGAAGGTGGTTTGTTAAGGTTGGTGTCTTTTATTGCTTTACCACTATTGTAAGCATTGATTATTCATATTGCAAATCTATAATACTATATTACATTGAATTTAAAATGCGGCTTACTTAATATCACGTCATAAAAAAACAACAAATTTAATACTTTAAAACTACACCTTACCTATTTTTGTTGGTAAAAAGGGAAGGAAATGAAAGGATTTATTGCTTATAAAATGGCAAGAACTGGCTGTTTACAAAAGTCGGAGCCGTCAAATATTTTACAAATATTCGCGAGCGAAACAGTATAAATCTTCTTGTCGAAAATGGTGTGCGCCGGTAATATGTATCTTCTCTAGTTCTTATATGAACATCTCACTATGTTTACTGAACATCTGCTAATTTGAATATGGAATCTTTATACCCTTCCGTGCGTTTTAAGTGAGATAGTGGCCAACTTCATTTTCGTTCTCCCAAAAAAGTATCGATTATAAAACCTTATAACTATAAACAATAGACATTGTAATTCTATCTATTCTATCTATTATGCAGTGCCCGACAGGGTCCATACTTGGTGTGTTATATTATTCTTTTGCAAAAACATATAATATGGAGAGCAAGTAAAATTGAAATACTCACATCAGACAAATGTTTTGTTTGTGATTTAAAATTAATTGTATAATTTAAAGTACTTTTGACTGTAGGTTACTAAGTGAAGTTATATATAACCTACAGACACAGTACCTTTGTACGTACCTACGGTTAAAAAATCAGAATTGATAAAGTACAAAAAATATACAATATATACATATAAACGTTAAGGTATTACAAAAATGTATAACGTAAGGTTCATTATAGATATATCGTATTTAAAGTTATGCAAGTGAACACTTAAAAATGCACACAACTCTCTCAACAATTTTACTTTTCTACTGACTTTTTTTTTTATTTATTTCTGACAGTAAACAATTACATACATAGTAAAACGCTACAAAGAATTTAATAATCTATATTTATAAAAAAGTAACCCACACCATAGCCCACAATAGCGTATGTACTTTTAAAAGCGTACTAAACTATCACTAGTCACTAAATTAATGCATCATATTGCAAAAAAAACCTGAAACAAAGTACAGTGAAAGTCAGATATCTTATAGCAACAGTGCACGACAATTACCAGGGTACAGAGTATTGATTATATACCTATTTATATTTATCATAAGGCATTTGATTATTAGAAAGGTAATTTAATTTAAGCCTATTGTACTTGATTGTCTTCGACGTAATCAAAATATTTGTAATAAAAATTATATAGCTGTACATTGGCGGGCAAACACGTCCGGGTGTAATAACATAGACAACAGAGGAGTAGATTATTAAAGCAATTGTAGATACTGTAATAAGAACAGACACGCTTTTGTGTCGAGAATAATTGACGATAAAGTATAGAAAAGCTTTTCTATATACATATATAATAAGTAACTTTGTTTCAACATCTTATAATGTGCAACTTCAATATTGATATTTGTTGATCCTTAGCAGTCATGTCCGGGAAATAAGCAGGTATAATTGATTATATTTCTCCTTATCCCACAATTTTCTACTATATAATCTTATATAGTATTCAAATCACACTAAGAGACCAAAATTGAACTTTTTACCTTTCTTTGCATTTCTTTTTACAAATAAGTTTACAATTCTCTAAGGTTTTACTGTTCTCTGTCTCCTTTACAAATCATTTTTAAAAATTACCAACCATGCCGTCAGTCTGGACGTTGTCAGCCGGTTTAGTTTAAATTTGAATTTAAATACATAATTATATAGATGTATTTATTAACCTAACTACCCTTGCTCTGCTTTATTTTAGTCTACTTTTAGCAAATCTGACACAAGTATGAACTAGTGTATAATAGTTAGCACTCCTAAAGGAATGGTATCGCTGCCAACGGAACCAGGTGAGATGGGCGGGAAATTTGTCTGACCCATACAGCAAGGAATGCGGGGTTAGGCATTGTGGATTGACCTCTCCTCTTCTATTTAGTCTGTATATAAATGACCTAATCGGCACCTACAACGTAAAATATTGCTCTTTAAAGGAAAGCTCAGTGTGCCCGGTTATGCACCGCCGATTTAAGCTATATGGTGAAAAGCTGCAGATGGTGACCAGTCTTAGATACTTGGGACACATGGTAAATGAGGAACTATCCCATGAAGCCGATCTGGAGCGTGAGCGTAGGGCACTGGCGGTCCGAGGGAACATGGTTGCCCGGAGGTTTGCTCGATGAACTTCTGAAGTAAAAATCACGTTGTTTAAAGCATATTGCCAATCGTTTTACTCGCAGCTTATGGGTAAGACATACCCGTCGGGCCGCCAATGTCTTACGTGTGCAATACAATAACATTTTTAGAATGCTGATGCGGCTACCTCCACACTGCAGTGCGGTCTCTAATGTTTGCCGAAACACAGACGGATGGCTTTCACGCCATAATACGTAAAAAAGTGGCATCATTGTTCAGGCGTATGAGAGACCGTAGCAACGGCATCCTAAGAATGATTGCCTCTAGGATAGACTGCCCAATTCAGCATAAGTGGATTAGTGTAAGAACAGGACATGATTAAATGTATATTTATTTTTATTTAAATTAATTGTAACTTTAACTTTTTTATGACGAAACAAGGGTATTCATACGTAATTGATCTTATTTTTGACATGCATTTTCAAGAATCATTAAATTATTATAATTAGAGATATTTTTGGTGATTGTATGTGTCTGTTAAATGTATATAAATCTGATAAATGCTGACTCTGACATCATTCATTATCTATGTACGATGGATTTAAAAAATGAAAATCTTATGTCTAATAAGTAATCTTATAAAACCACCAAAACGTTCGTTTCCTACTATTAAATCGGCAAATACACCCCAACAACATACATATGTACATACACATTCTTATTATTTTCAAAACTACAGCTTTGTGAAAAATACATGGAATCTGGTTTTTTAAATAAGAAACAAATGCAGGTACTATATATCGTACTTTGGACTCGCCTGTCACTTAACTACGAATGAATCATAGTGCAATCGATATTTGCATAACATTCTCCATCGAGTGGTGGACGTTAATGGTATCGAGTAACGAGTACAAACAAGCCGATGATCTGAGGTTGTGTTGTGACAATCAAGTGCGATGATCCCTTGTGGGGTGACCAGCATTCAAGTATATAAATCGCTTAGCTTCGGAGGTTAGAGAAAACTAGGCCTCTTTTTTATGGTATAGGTACAAACGAGCAGATTATTTAAATGGATGTAAGTAATTTTTTATACTTGTAGAAAATGAATTCACTTTAAGCCCTTAATGAATCAAATCTTGTTCTTAATTGAACTTTAACTAATAATTTTCTAAACCTATTTTTATGTATTTGGAGCAAGGAGTTTAAAACATGGAACAACCGTTTTTTATTCTTGAAACACTACCATAAATGGTACATTTTTACATATTTTTTTTACACAGTCATTGACTGTTTAAATAATATAGATGAAGTGTTTAAAGTAAATTGTAGTGACAAATTGGCTTGTTCTTATAAATATGTTAAGAAAAATTATAATTCACTTTAGAAAAGTAGACAACCGACTTCAATGCGTCTATCATAAAATTTAAGAATTATATTATCCTTATATGTGGTTGTCCTTATACATTTTTTTCTCATGGATGCCATTGTCAGAACATAACCAAACTCTTATCTAACTACCCTTGAAGTACATCCTTGCCAGTAAAAAAAGATTCTCCGAAATAGGTTTACGTGATATTGAGTTTAGTTTACGTCCATTTGTCGCGCACACACTTAATGAAAATTTAAAACTTATATGGTTGTCCCATGGATGCCGTTATCAGAACTGGACCAAATTGAAATGGGACCACACAGGAAGCACCAACTTTCAAATAAAAAATATTCAAATTCGGTTCACCTAGTCGAAAGTTATGAAGTAACAAACATAAAAAAAATAGCGTCGAATTGAGAACCTCCTCCTTTTTGAAGTCGGTTGTAAATTAAAGGAAAGGTGTACTAAGATCCGTATTTCAGTTTAGTATTTACCGCATGTCTAGCTGTAAATAATAAAAACAAGAAGTGCATAATCTCAATTATTTTATATGTATTAGTTTTAATAACGTATTGAAATAATATTCTTTGAGCTGTGTATTCATTCGAGATTTGCTTATGGAAGTTGAATATAATATATTTATTTAATGGGTAGTATTATGAATTACGTGGTAGAGCCATGCTTTGGGCCGGCGCGACCGGTGCGACACCACGGCCTCAAAAGAAAAACCAGTTGTAAAGCAGGACTTGCGTTGCATTTCCCCAAATTTTGATAAGGTTTCCGGAGGCCCAACTCCCCCATCCTTTTCCCATCTCGTTATCCGCCTCTCTTTAAACATCATCACCTCAAAGGCGTTCAGCGCATTTACAACTGTCGAGTTGCAGGTGTCACTTACCATTATGTGACCCGTCTGTTTATCTGCCCCCCTATAATATATAAAAAAAAGAAATCAAGACAAGTACACCGTTTAAAACACAGGGTATTTTTTTAATAATATCGATACGGAACGATACTGAGATACACTTACTACGTGGTCACCACACGTGTCGCATATTCGATATAATACTATCAGGTTGCAGTCCTTGTGCATCGGTTCTCGGTACCTTGCACGTGGTGGCGCTTGCAGGTCTGGCCTGGTTGCGTTGCCAATTGCTAACCGATACTAGGAAAGCACAAATTTGCCACAATATAAACAAAATGTTTTATACATAATTTTGGGCTGATAATAAACACGACCGTCTGATCCCAAACTAAGCAGAGGTTGTACTATAGTAAAGAAACTGCTGATAAACATAATTTTACATTAGTAAATATATCAATCATCGCTATCATACAACAAATGGTCAAGCACATCATACAATTACTTGTCCTTGACGGAAATTGAACCCTCGACCTCTAGTTTAGCAGTCAGCATCATTTCTGTTTTTTTTTGTAGTAAAAACTTCTTTAGACTCGTTGAGCTCTTTTTGGGTGAACAATAATCATGGAACTCGCTTCATCGTCACCGAACGCTTTCCATATATCCTATATATATACTATGCATATATGATACACAGATACATATCTTATGTATATACTATGTGTACTTTTTGGGTGAACAAAAAGCGTGAAACGCGCGTCATCGTCTCCGCAAGCTTTCCATGAGCTATATGCATACTGTGTATATGTATAATCTAATAGCTCGACGATACAATTCATTACTTACTTAGTTTTCACTTCTATCGGTTGTCCCCAGACTGCCCGTTTCTTTTTAAAGACAACTCCCGCGTTAGGAAGAATTCTCGTGTAGCAGGGGAATTTACTAACATCAATCAACGGGCACAGACTCGGGCAACAATTTTTAAGTCGCACAAATTTTTGCCCCGCGTCGGATTCGCCCCTGCGACCTCCGGTTCAAAAGTCAGGGTCACTAACAACTAGAACAACAGGCCCGTCTATGATCACTAGACCAAATACATTCGAGAATTGTATTATTATATACATATGTATTGTTTATTCTGTACTTATTTAGTACTTCGATATCAGCATTTTCACCAAACTTAATTTATTAAAATTTATAAGTAAGCTCATAGTATATTTATTTATATATACCTAATTGTAAACTTATTGAAATAACGTAACTAAATAAAATAAGCAGCTCGATAAGCCGTCAGCGGTCAAAGTACTAGGGCGGCAGACAATAGCAAGCGGCCGCGGCTTCCTGCGACTGTGCGATGCTCGAACAATGCCCATTGTACTGGCCATGTGACCATTTCACCATTAATTACGCTACTGCACTCCCACACATGCATGGAAGTCAGTTTTTGTACACATGGTAACAATACAGAGTTCTCTGATGTAACTAGATGTATTATGGATAGCTTGAATTGTTTTGTATTGATGATGTTGACAGATCAATCGTCGTTGCAGGTATCAGTTTCCTACATATTACGTTTAAAATATGCCATACACATTTAAACCACACAAACATGCAGTCTGCTTCAATAAAACTTGGTCATAAAATTCTCTTTTTTAGTAAAATATATATGAATTTTGGTATTGAGTATTGTATATTCCGAAACACGTCTGGCATACTAAAATAACGTAAAGTAAAGGTGAGCGTAAAATGTACGTTTTCAAAAATTAATACATCTGTATACCTTTTAGGACCTTAAGATCAATGGTACTACACGCTTAAAGTTATTATATGTCTCATGTTTGAATGATTGAAGAAGAGTAGGAAGATGTGTTTTTCAGAACGCCTTCGAGTATTTTGCGGAATCTGCTTTACGTTCTCTGTGGTAGAACGAAACGAAAATGCCCAGACTAAAAAAAGCTTGTTTGTAGTTTGTTTACAATTAGTTGACTTAAATTTAGAGTTCGTTTACTTATGTATTTATTTGTACATCTTTGTCGATCTCAGTCCTGAATGGTAATTCATACGAACAGATAGTTACGATATAATTCATATGTGTCAACAGTTAGATTACTTATTATTATTTTTATAGAACGTGGCAGTACCTGATATGAAGATAAGTCTGTAAGAAACAAACATGGCAATGAAATTACACACTTTAATCGCCCTTATTACAATTATGACCTGTGTCTGGCCTTTTTTATTTAGAAAATGATATAAATCGCTTAAGAATGGACAGTAGTAATATTTTCTTTAAAATATTAAATGTGTAAATGTTTATTTGAAATGCTAGCTTCATTTTCATAGAAAATGTTGAGAGAGCAGCAGTAACTTTTGAAGAGTTCTAAATAGTGACAAATATTTTTATCGTTATAAGGTGACTATTTCATTATTGGCAAGAAGTTTACAATACCGCTATAACATTTCTCTGGAAAACGTCATCGAGAGCCAATCCAAACCCGTATCCGAAATCGAAACTTCTCTAGAAAAAAGTAAAGATTGCGCGTTCACCGCTGAAAAGATAACATTGGTCGCATGGCCTCGCTTTGAGAGTACTTAACCTAACTGCATCAGCCATCATCGGAATCCTTGTCGTCGATATATCTTACGAAGTCCAGTTTCTCGGTCACTTAGAGGGTAAGGCTCGAAGCAGCTTGGTGTGCAGAGAAGATCGAGAGAGTATTTGAATTCAGCCAACACCTACAACTTTATAATGCGTAGGTAATGGAATACTGTTCGCATCTCTATGCAGGCATCGTTACTTGGCGGAGATGTAGCTTCACTCTGCATTTTCAATCCCTTGCGCCATGGAGAGTGCTCAGAGGAATTTTTAGGACTTATACCGACGGCAGACTTCCGCCATCGTTCAACGTGACAAAACTGCCATCCCCATCACCTGGATTATTTTCAATCCACAACTGTGCGCTTTTTTAATCCAAATTGAATTGAAGTCCAAATTGTCGTCTGCCGTATTTCTGAACTGATACGACCTATAAACCTTCAAGAAAATATCGTACTCCCAAGTAAACGGACTGCACGGATAGCGTAGCTGTTTAAGTGGTCACCTCGCCACCACGCTGCCGCGCCTACCGTTGTGGGTTCGATCCCCGTACGGGGACAACACTGTGTAATCCTAAAATTGTTGTTCTGAGTCTGGGTGTTCTTTGTGTCCGTCAGAAGGAGGCGGCGGAGAAGGCCCGGGAGGACAATATCCACTCGGACCCAATCCGCCGCCGGCGAACTGGGCGGCGTAGGCGCGCCTATCAGCGCCTCATGCCGCCCTGAGTGTGGCCGCGGATGGTCGGGACGGGTTTTCCCCTCCATCCGCTCTAGTGGCCACCCGCGAGGGGGTGACGTACGCGTGTGCCGTACGTCGCCTAATTAGAGAATTTAACAGCAGACGGTGCCCGATTCAGTGCGGGCAAGCGCTGGGAGGGGTCCGGATGTCTTAATATCAGCAGTTCCCGGATCCCTTCCGTCTCAGGCGCAGAGTGGCACACCGTGTGGTTTTAGTCGGTTCGATTCCGACACACCGCCCCGCCACAAACCCCGGCGGGGTGACGGTCCGAGGGGATTTCCACACGATAAAAAAAAAAAAAAAAAAAAAAAAAAAACACAAGGATTCAGCAACAGACCTCAATCCGAGAATTTTTCTACTGCAAAAATTTCTTTAGTTTTAAGTATTATTAGGCCTGTCCGTTGTAACTTTACGTTACTGTTTGGGTTTGGTTAATTACTAAACTCATTTTTTTTATTATACATCTTTTTTCTTGTAAGATATATATATATTTCTTATAAACTTTTTCCCCAGACCCATTTAAATTTTTTGTGGTCTCTCTGGTGCTGTCCTGTCACGACATTTTGCGTTTTTTACACCAATCGTACACTTCTCCAAAGATCATAGTGTAACTTTAAGCTGTGCTGAGCTGACATGTTTCACATGTGACATGTGTACATATTTCACATTTTAAATGCGGTTCATATTTTACTGTTTTTTCTTTATTTATTCATATAGACAACTCCCGCATTAGGAATAATTTATGTGTACACAAAGAGCACACAGACTACGGACAACTATTTGTGGATGACACACACAATTTTGTCCCATGTGGGAATCGAATCCACGACAAACAAAGAGAGTCACTAAACACTAAACCAATAGTTCCGTTTTTTAATAATATAATGAGCATAGTTTACCATTCCATGCCTTAACAAAGACAAAAAGAAGAACAGTAAAAGAAAGCAACATACCACAACTGAATGAACGAACACCTTATGTGAAATGGTTTATGGTTAATAGTCGGTGTAACAGAGGCACCAGGCGTTCAGACGATCACGGTGGTGTATGTTATAACAATTGAAACAGCGACATAAGTGGCCCTTTCACATAC
This sequence comes from Tyria jacobaeae, assembly GCA_947561695.1. NCBI lineage: Eukaryota > Metazoa > Arthropoda > Insecta > Lepidoptera > Erebidae > Tyria > Tyria jacobaeae. The sequence goes on along the minus strand of OX387208.1, from coordinate 5,681,187 downwards.
TAATTACTGCTCTTAACTTCTCAATTGTGCTTTGCTCCTTGTTATATTTCGACGGAAATATTTTTTGTTTTTGCATTTTGAACTAGTGACATTACTTGCTTTCTCTATACGTATAATGCGATGTATAAGTTACTGTTCACTTAACTTCATTAATGGAATTGTTATTATAAGTGAATGAGTTCCAATACTCTTTCTTCTTAGAGCTAACTAACAGCTGCAGCTAAGCAACATTGTTGTTTACAGACTGTTGTTATTTACAGACAATATAATAACTCCATGCCATTAAAAATAATAATTTACTAATCAAAAGTTTGATTCTTACTCTATGGAGAGCATTGAGCTTTAATTGTAGTAAAGTTATTCAATGGAAGAACACTTAAGATTAAAGTTTTATCCAAATAGAATCGTCACGATAATCCGTCACACTTTAGGCATTCGTACCTTTGAACACCGTAATTTGACGAATATACGCCCGTCATATTTTATACATTTCACTTTCTCTTGCAATTTGTTTTCTTACACCGTTCGGAACACTAATTGCAATATTCTCGCAGTTGAATGAACAAACAATTGAGGAAAGTAGTAAACTGAGAGCTAGTTGTAAAGAAACCTGTTTACAAAACAATATAGTTTACAACGCGTTAACACCTATAACATTTATCTAAGGAAGTTCTATAACAGTCAAAACAAAGCTGTAGTCGTTTCAACTGTGGCGTGGGTCCGGTGCAGTTGCGTCAATACAGCTACCAGGAAACGTTGCAAGTCGGTCAGTTTCGATTGTATGTTACGAGTTCTTGTCACGGGTCATTGGGCCTCAACAATGGCTGGACCGTAGGCTTATTAACCGCACTAGGTTAGAATAAGTAGAACAATGCACAAGAGAGCTTGATCTTTTTTGATCGGCAATAAAAATGTGTTTTCCTTTTGAGAGGGGATATGTTGTCCTATGAAATGCATTTCTTGTTGATTGATTTTTTTTTGTATGATGATGAAAATATCAAGTAACTACTAAGTATGACGTCGTGAAAGAATATTATATCTTTAATGTAAAGAAAATTAAACTAAAGTATTTTTAACCCACTTCAAAAAAGGAGGAGGTTCAATGTTCGACTCTCTTCGATCTTTTCTTATTTATGTTAATCGAGTATTTTTTCTATTCCATAGAGTAAACTCTAACAAAGATTTTTCCCATACTTTTTAAAGTTATAAACATTTTTGCGTCTCATGTTGTTGAGCTGATGGTGGAAGATATTACTCCTCAACGGTTTGGAGTTGGAAGATAATTCTTTAAATTATGTTAGGTTACGAATGGATATTGAAATTCCACGTACTTTCGTTTTCAATGTCAATTATTAGTATAAGTAATAATAAGGGTTGAGGATTGAGGCCATTCCTTCATAGTAAGCCTCGGTACCAAAATGAATAGCCACAAATAAAAGAAATTGGAAGAACAATGCTGAAAATAATTATTCAAATATTTTTTAAATTTTTGAATACAATCGAAATGCACTTCTTGTTATCATCGATTTCTTGTGAAAACATCAGGCGATGTTGATAAAAAGGATTATCAATGCGATAAGTTCATTATGTAAATGCATGAAATGTATGTATCTGCCACCTGATTAGCAGGCAACCCAGGTTGATGTCTTACCTCCCTCCAAAGCAGGAAGACACGCGCGGTACATTTTTTTCTTTTGCGAAATATTGATGAAATCAAATAATTTCTTTTTTTATCATACGGAAGGCAAAGACAACATCATGCGGGCTACACGTAAGGTTACAAAAACAGAATATGGTACACAATATTAGCCACCTCACTTCATAGCCCACTTGATTAGACCTGACCCGGCTCGTCACGATTTCCAAATTGTTTGAGACACCATGACATTTGCGTGCCACTCTGGCATGCTGTGCTGTGACGAATCAGGTGTTGCGTGTACTCCGACAATCACCGCGACCTTTTCCCCGAAGTAGGTGTTCAAACAGTGGCATCTCCTCGATATTTTATAGGTAGCCTGTTTTTAGACGTTGAAGAAACTATCTCTCGCGTACCTTCGCGTTTCGCGTAAATGTTTTTTAGTCCCTACGTCCAGAAATTAATTAATGATGTAAATTTTTTAGAATGCTAATTTGTAGACTACTTTTATCTATAGGTTCTGCACACAGTTTTCTACTTTCTCTATTATCGTGAAAAGTTAGAGAATCGATTGTTTTTTAGAGACTCCAAATAATTATATACATTCTTTTGTTAAATTCAAAATTCAGAAATTATTAGTAATCATTTGCTGTACTACTACTACCTAAGATCGAAACTAAATGAAACTTTGTTATATGAAAGAGAACACTATTTGAACACAGATATTTGTTTATAGCGTGCTCACGCACTAAGATTAATTCCTGTATCTCAAATCTCTGGACTTTAAGTAAGGGGACTTTACAAATACATTTGTTAATGTACAAAGGGCGTCCTTGTTGCTTAATGAAGTCTATTTCGGGCACTGAACTTTGGAAAACAATACATTTATTTACACGCATATTTAGAATAGTGGCATTAATGACATTTGTGAATAATGTCGTTTTCATGAATTATCTGTTTCAAAATAATACTAAAAAGTTTTAGTCAATAATTATACTATAAACATAATCGCACTAAAAGAGACTAATGGTTATTGTTTATTTAATATAATCTGTGTAATGGTCTACTTTTTCAATTTATAGCACCATGGTTACTACATGGCAACAGTTGCGCAAAAGCTGTGACAAAGACGTTCCCGGCTCTATGATGTCGCAACTTTAGTTTATAGAGCTATTAAGATACCCTCTTTTCGGAGATTTTAGAGCACACTTGAAGCAACTATGGTAAACATTTAAACTTATTGCAACATATACAACATCCAAAACATATTACAAACATTGTTTAAAGCGTATCTCCCTGACTTCAAAGTCGGACAGGCTGACATCAGTTCTAAGAGAAAAATGTCAAATAAAAACGTTAAACAATAATATACGTGAGGATTCAGAGGGGTTTCGAGAAATACGTATAAATATAAATACGACATCAGGTTTACGGTCATATTAAACTTAATCTTTTTTAGTACACCTAATCACATATCTGTCTATACTCTACACAACATCGGGAGAACTGAATGCTTTAAGGTCTTCATGATATAAACAAATAATAGTGAACATGACTTCTTAAGTGCAAAGATCTTGATCTTGACACATATTATATGTATTTTAATTTCCGCCGTTTAAGCCCATGATAAATAAAGCTGCCTTACCGACGAATCAGTTTTATAATCAACAGTAAATTAACGCCCATTTCCAGTTTTAGCGGATATCAAAAGGCGATAGCGTGAAAGACATGGTTTAATATTATGAACCGACTTCAAAAAAGGAGATATTATTATCTTTGTATGTCCACGCCATGATCTTTGTATCTCCCAAAAAGCCACTGATTAAATATGGCTTGGTTTTCCGATATTTGAAATTATTTGTTTCAGGCACCCGTAGAATGAGAAATTTACACTGCCTTTACAAATTTTTGTTAAGCAATAAAATATAAATAACTACTCCAAAAAAAAATACAACCGCTATAATAAATTATATAAAAAAGGTAGTCAGTGTTACTCGGGATGATATAAGGATTCTACCAATAACACATTTCACACACAGGATTCTACAAATGCACACTGCACAGGATTCTAACAATAAATCTAAATCTGTTCGGTCGAGAAGTTACGACAGAATAAAGAAACCATTTGAAAGTTCATGGTAAAATTATCAAATATCCCAAATGCAAACAAAGGCCCTTAATTGCATTTTGGTACTATAATTATGACATCATAAAACAATAACATTTTTTTAAGTAAGTTCGTCAAATTCATACCATACTGAGATGTGGCAATTACAAATGAATCAGAAAAAATGGCAATGATTACGTTACGGTGAAATGAGGTAATCTACGTAACAATTTACTGTTGTTAAATGAACCTGACTTTGATCAATCGCGTCTTAACAAATGACATTTTACTACCATTACAATCTCTAAATTATTATAAATTCTAAACGCCTAATTGTTTTGGAACAGGAAATGTTTACATATCTATTAAATATATTGTTATAAGTGTCAAGACAACTGCAAAATACGCTTATTTTTTCGTAGCAATCTTCTTGTTGTTTAATTCCCCATGCCAGATCTTTTAACCAAGAAACTGTGCCTACTGTTTGTTAGTTCAATATTTTATTGTGAAACAAACAAGAAGTACAAAAATTAAACAAGTAGTTAGGAATAACATTATTCATTTTATTATTTACCACGATAACATTATTATCATATATTATATTATTATTTAAAGACTTCCCAGTCTGTCTAATATAATCACAAACCTATTAATACGGAGCTGCTGATACCATGGATGATAACCCATTAATAATATTCCAAGTTGTCCATCGAATGATGTTTACCAGAATTTGCATGAAATATCTTTCATACATCGGTCAATAAACATTCAACTGTGCACCACGAGAAATGAGATCATCGATATAAAAAGATTAATTGTGATTTATACAGCCATCAGACACGACATCCACACATGATAACGTATCGAAATCATGTTTTAAAAACGCTCAAGTGGATCATATAGTATGTAATATTAAATTTAAACTGCACATATATAAACTTTTTTAGATGTTTCTGCTCTTTTCGTTCCTCTCTTTACCCTCCCCTTTTGACGATTATTGCGTCTATATAAGTGTGTGTCTCGAAAACTGAGATCATCGATATAAAAAGATTAATTGTGATTTATACAGCTACTATCTTAACTAATAAAAACTCTATACCGAGTTGTAGCACATGAACTGTTAGTGCTACTTCCCCTTCTTCATTTTGTGTCGTTACCCGTTAATCCCTAAACGAGCAAGTCCACCCGTTATAGCAAAATTACCCCTAGAGGAGACGACTACAAAAGAAAACTGAAGGTATATTTTTATATACCAGTGACTGCTGCCGCTGATTTACACCTGATACTCACTCAAAAGTAGTATAGAGTGCGTTGCCCGCCTTTGAGGGGAGGAAATAGAATGAGGAGAGTGGCATTTGACCTCTGATATGATCATTCAAGCGGTGAAAGCCAACGCAACGATTTTTAACCGGATTTCTGTAAGGCCCGAGGTTTTACTTCGATCGAGTAAGACTTGTCTAATCATGCCTCTCCATCGGAAACTCTTTTCAATGTCGACTACTGGTATTTAGTATCGCTTGGGGCAAGTGAATGTAACAAGAAGAACGAACGAATCAGTTTAATAATTTGGGCGATTCTTAAGGAACGAGTGGTGGGATTCATTTTCGCTATAGCGAAACTGTAATTTCCACCTCAAATTATTATGGTCTCATCCAAATACCTATTTGAATAAAATTTATTTACGTACATACGTACACACACATAACTCTTATTCTATTATATCGTGTGTGGAATTTTTGTATATGTATACATATGTATATTTCATATCCATATATATACAGTGTAAAGCGTCTTTGAATGAACATAGGCTCATTGGCGTGCTTTGTTCGTTGTTATGTCAACAAATGGCAACCGCCACACGTGACTAAATAAACAGACTGGTAATGGAAAGATACAATTTTCTGTACTTTGTATCACAGACCAAGTGATTAATAAATGTTCTTTGATTAAGTTTTCTGATTTCTGTGGTAGACCAAGCTCAAAACGTCGTTTAACTTCATTTTAACAGAAGTAATACAAATATTGTCTAGAGATAAACAATTTAAGACTATTCTTTCATTATTGGTTCTCTCTCTTTAAGCGTTACTAATCTGAGCGTGGTACAAGAACATGCTCTCGGTGTCGCATGGAATGTTTAGGTATAAAGATTGTTATTTATTTATTATTTTAAGATTTCAAGTTTCGGTATTTGTAATTTATTTTTTTCTGTTCAGTGTTTCAGTTTAGTTAAAAAAAATGTAGATTTTACTTTGCTTAAATCGCTTAGATTGGCGTTACTCTAATCAAATCCATGTGACATTGCTTAAAGAGAAAGGACGTTCGAAATTCGAACAAACACAATGATTCGTTTTAACTCCCGTCTTATCTCATCACGTGTTGACAGCTGTCTAAGATAACGTGGAAACAATACCAGCCTTTAAAAATATTGGTAAGTGTTCATAGGGTTCGGATTCAAATTATTTCACAGTTGCAGCGTTCCGTATAATATTGGTTAAAAACCATATCTGTATACAAAGGTACTCATCTGAACATAATACCTGTTGAGGGAAATAAGCAGCAATCAGGAAAATTATTCAATTGAAGATTTTATATACCATATTACAGTCACACATCGTCTTCTGCATAAATAAAAATTAATACCGAAATGTATGTAACTTCCGAACCTTTTTTGGTTGTGTTCAATATTGTCAGGACAAGGTTTGTAAACAATAAATAAAAAAAGGTTTTTAAAAATCTCTTACTATAAAAATTAAGGTAATGAACGCGACAGAAGACATATTTTCATTAGGTACACCATGCGCTCTCTCCCGTGTGGCCTGCAGAAGACGGCGGTGTGACGCGATCCGCGCACTCCCTGCCAGCTCGGATTGGGAAGCAAATTCCCAATCAATTTTGAGACCACCTCTTTTATAAACAAGTGGTCACGTCTGTCGGGGGTCGACGGAGATCTTTCCTAGGCTATACCGGCCAAAGACAGCCGTGTCGGAACACCGTGTGGTTTTAGTCGGTTCGATTCCGACATAGCCACTTCGTCGAGTTTTACTCGATGAGGTGATAAAATAAGAAAAGGTACACCACCAGCGCGAAGCCCGGGCGGGCAGCTAGTAGGAAATAAAAATTACTCATAGCATAAACCCCAGTAATTTACGAATTAAAAACCTAAAATTCCACTGAGAATCTTACAATATTGTCTTGCAAGTTATCTTCGTCGAAATAAACTTAATCAGTTCTTACTTTCAAAATATGGATGAACGCCGAAAATAATGCCCGTAGTTATTTTTACTCCAGTTTAGTTCATTTATATTATTTAAATCTTAAATTTAAACTAAACTTAAACTACTATGATTTAATTACTTTGCACAAACTCTCGAGAAGATACTGTACAGCTAGTTAAATATAAATAGTTGAGCTAACCCATATACGCTTTTGAATGTCGGTTAAAATATCGCTGTCGAAAGCACCAACCAACCGAAGTGAAAACACCATTGTTTTACTCGTAGAGCTCACTATTAATCTGACACTTTGACAACTGTTAGCTGGTGGTTTCGAATCGCCTTACCACGTGAAAGTAGCTAGCACCGTCTTACAATAAGATTTATGTGCTGCACTTATTTTTGCTTCTAATCTTACAACAGAATAATAATAATGATATTTTCTAATTGACATAAATGTACAGTTTAGTAAGATTCTATGACACCCACGCTAGTATATACTGTGTCATGCGTGTGTGTGTGTGTGGCCTCTAAGAGGCTTCTAAATAGTAATAATTACGAGAAATAATTATAATCTAGATTTTTTTTATTATTTCTTTGAATAACGGTTCATGTAAGTTTTTCATTGGCGTTTGTGTTTCGATTGGAACATAAATTTTCTTTTTGACCTCCTTGGTGATTTTTTTTTAAATTATTGTATACAAAGAGTGTGGAATAGAAGAGTTATACCTTCTCATAACCATGTGCTTGAATAACTATGGCACAAAACAATACTAAAAATATAGGGGATATATATTAAAAACAAATTTTATCACATCACATAAACATTGCTTTTATTTATCAGATTAAAACTGTTATCACGGCTTATGTATGAGTAAGTTGGTGGTTCCTTTTTGCTTCTTAGCGGATTATTTTCGTATCGGCACAAGGTTTCAAGAGATAGGAAAATTTGGAGATTGTAATAGAAAGGCGATGTTTGTCAAATAAAATCTGCTGTTGAAGTTCTAAATACTAACACACGTTTAGTTACTATTGTTATTAGGCTAAGTTTAAATATACGATAGGTATCGTAACAAAAGTAGTATAGTTTCCGCATTTCCCGTTAGCGAGCTCGTATATTTTTCCAACACCGTTCAGAAACCTTACGAGAACGTAAACGCTTTCGTTGATGGACTTATTCTGTGAAATTCCACAACGGCTTGATAAATGACACGGTAAGTATTTGTTGTTGGTTGGAAGAAACGTGTGAAACAGATTGGAGAGTACAAAATATGCAATGTTTATTTTTTTTTATTTATATGTAGATACCGTGATTGCCGTGTGGTTCTCGATGGAGTAAAATAGAGCCACCACGTTTCTACCCATGGGTGTCGTTAAAGGTGACTAAGGGATCGGACTGTTATCTATCAGACAGTATGTATACAGTTATAAAGTGCTCGATTGACGGCAATAAGCTTGCCCCTAATACGTTAGTGGCACCAAATTCTTATTGGCAAAATTTGTGTGTTTGAAAAAGTGAAAATGTTTTTTTAAATGAATAAACGCTATAAAACACCACCATTTTTTTTAATCTTGAAAAAATTTGCAGAAAGATACATGTCAAAAATTAGAGCTGCGATCTTGCGATTAAAAATAATAATAAAAAACAACAAATATAAATAATCCATGCCACAGTAAAAAGACGCTATTATTATTCAAGACTTTTTTTCTTGAAAAATTAATTTTGTATTAAACTACAAGCGCTTCTTTTTTTTTTCTTCTTTTTTAAAAGATAACTTCCGCACTAGGATTAATTCCTGTGTCTCGGGGAACTTTACAAACATTCAAACTTTACTTTTATCGATTTTATTTGTTGGCTGCACTTGTAATACTAGACGTACTAGTATGTGGTTCATGCTTATAGTTCACTGAACACCCTTATACATACGCTGACCCACTCATCACACACCAATAATTGCCTTATGTATGGTTTGGGATGTATATTCAATAGCTCAAGGACGTCGGGGTCAAATATCTGTAACTTGGACTGCCTGTAGCCGGGAGGTCTGAACCCTCCTGCCCTTCCTCCACCTCCTTACTTACTAGCCTAACCTACTTATATGAATTACAGACAGCTCACACCATACATACTCTGTTATAATTGTTACAGGACCAATTATTATGACCAAAAAGCAGTTTTACTGATTGAAATGATTTGTATCAAGTATTCTTCTATTTGTGATTTTATAGCTTCCGAATTGAAGAAACAAGTTTGGTTTGGTTTTTCTTTCAAAAGTGCCCTAATCGAGAGCGTTCTTTAGCTACGTTGCAAGAAAATGTTCTCAACCGTTGAAAGATCATCATCTCCTTCCTAATTCTTGAAGGTATTTTTTGTTTGCGATATTTTCAATTTCCGTTTCACAAATCTTATATTACATATGAACCCTTAAAAACAAAGTTACGATTCGTCATTTTAATTTGAAATATCACTAAAAACTAAACTTCAACCCGGTTTACTCTGAATGCTTGTATTGTTTGCTAAAAAGGGTATTGATTAAAATATTACACACATTGTAGCACGTGATAGCTATGGATAGAGCAAATCAAAATAATAGATTATCGAGGTTTTTGGAAAAGTACAGGCGTGATTGTATGTATGTATGCACATATGTGATAACATAACACTTGTATAATTTTGTTATTTAGTTTTCAAAATGTATAATATTGTGTATGTATACGAACAGACGGGTCACCCGATGGTTAGTGACTGGCGCCGCTCATGGACACCTGCAACTCAAGAGCCGAGTAAGTGCGCTGCCCGCCTTTTAGGGGGATCAGGGACGGGGGTGCGGGGAGAGGAAAGAAGAGAGGAGGGTTGAGGGGAGAGGAGAAGTTGGGCTTCCATACACCTTACTAATTTCTGGGAAATGCAACGCAAGCTTCACACCCTTTGTCTGTGAGGCCGATGTATCGCACCGGTCGAGCCGGGCCCGTGCTGAAACATGGCCCTACCGCTGTTAAATCGTCACATCGCTCCTGCGTGGAGTACTGCTCTCATCCTTGGGACGGCTATGCGCAGTAGTTGCTTGACGCTCTCGATCGGTTGCAGCGACGCGCAGTCTGCATTATAGACTATCCTGAGGTCACCCAGTCTCTTGAGCATCTGCAGTTGTGAACTGTGTGTGGTGTGACGAGCTCTTCCAATTGGTCCCACCTTCTCCCTTCCTCTACAGGATTACACGTGATGGCCTGGCACGTACTGTTTGAGAGTCGCAAATATGCGATCCCGAACTAAACGGTTTGGCTCTTCTTTCCTGTGCCGATTGGTAAAAATCTGGAATTCCCTACCAGCGCACGTGATTACTTCCCACTTTGATTCCGGATCATAATGATCATTCCGGAGGATGGTGACCACCGCCCTTGGACTCCACTTATTGCTTTCTATCAGACAAAGTGGAGTCATTATGGTAGGCTTACACATAAAAAAAAGCAAATCAATGTTTATTCAGGGCCCCGGACAAACTGGGCAGCGGAATTCAACTTTATTAAAGTTTTCTGTCACGTCTAATTCTGACAGGCTGTTGAACTAGTGGTTAATGACCCTGACTGCTGATCTGGAGGTCGTGGGTTCGATTCCCACACGGGACACAAATTTGTGTGATCCACAAATAGTTGTCTCGAGTCTGGGTGTTTTTTGTGTCACTGGATTGAATGTTTGTAAAGGCCCCGCGACACAGGAATTATTCCTAATGCGGGAGTTGTCTTAAAAAAATAAATAATAATAATAATAGGTTTATGTATTAAGGAACATAAGGTGTCACGACGTCACCAACTTGTCGCGGAAGGTCGCTTCATTCCTTGATAAAGGTCTCCCGCCTGGTCAGAATTATTTTTTAAAACCGTATGTCCCTTAATGTAAATTAATAACACTCGCGATTTATTTATTTTCATAAAATAATAGTTATTATTGTTATATGATAATAATAATTTTAATTTTATTTTTAATATGCTTGACGTGTTTGTCTGTTCATTTGTGTGACACTCTCTGGCATCGTAGATACTAAATGACTGAAACGATGTTGATGCGTTTATTTGATTAAAAGCTAACGTGAATTAATGAATACTCTTGAATATGTATCAACATACTGAAAAATTTGCTTAGCCGTTTGGAGATCATCAGCTCTGATCTAATCGTTGTACGGGTTTTCAAGTCGGGCGTATTTAATTTTAAATTTATTTGTTTTCTGTTTCTGTTGTGTGAAGTAAATATACATGCGTAACTTTTGAAACTAATAAGTTAGCACAAGCTACCACCGCAACAAGGGACTGCGATCTATACAGAAATTCATATTATGAATGTGACTTTCGTGAGTTTATTTGTTTGTCAGCTTACACTCCGTATCTATTCTATCAATCATTTTTTTAATTAACTACACGTGGTTAGGTGTACAGAATTACAAAAAGTAATTTCTGGAGGTAAACAGAAAAGCAATAACACTTACTTATTTAAAACTATTAACATAATAAAGGTAGATTATCTGAATTTATAGTCATAAGAATATGCCTCTAATACTTTTCGGCGTGATTCGCGACCGCAACATATCTAAGTTGCTGTTGTAATGCCAACTCATTTTTGAGTTTATATTCCGCTAGGAGCTAATTCGGTAAATCATTAAAAAACAATTAAGCATATTACACTCACGCCTGTATCTCCGAAGAGGTAGGCGGGGGCGTAGTTGCCTATTGGCGTCATCCGCGCACATTTCGGAACGAGATTTGAAAAATTGGAGTATATTGACAGGAGGAGGATAGACAGAGAAGGAAAAGGATATTTCTTATACAGATGGATTGGGAGACTATAAGTAATAGCTTAAGCAAGTTAGCGTCGCATGCCTATACCTCGAACTAATTTAGTTGTATTCTAGTTCATTCCAAACCGTTTCTTTTTGAGCTATTGTGTCTATTATTACCACGTGATAGCTTTAAAAATAGGCCGTTTCTTTCCACTTATTTCCGCAGTTCTGCTTAGGTACTCAATTTATACATATTCGAGGATGTTATTTAGTCTGTACCATGTAAAACCTCACTCTTGAAGCAGCAAAGGATTAATTCAAAGAAGATAGTAGCAAATGATGCTTTAGCCCCTTTATCTGTTACCTGCTGTACCTGTTTGATTTAGTTACTTTATATGTCTAGTAAGTACTTGCCTGGTACAATAACTTAAAGGCTAACATCCTAAATTCCTAGTTTAAGGTAATGGCTCCTAAAAATGATTAAACTCTTAGTTTGTTGTAACTTAACAACACGTCGTTATAAAAGCAAAGAATAGACAACTTTACACATGTCAGAGAAAGTTAGTAGGTCTCACTAGACTGCACACACAACAGTTGGTATCCCATCATGTTGGTATCTCCATACACGTCGTACTTGTTTATATTAGTCAGCAACAATGAATCTTCTATAGAGGAACCTTTCTAATTGAAAGAACTGGTATAATGTCTTGGGTTAGCGCAAGTATTTTTTTTAGTATTCAAATCAATAAAATTTCCCCGATTTCTGGCGTTCTGAATTAACTTCTACGAACGGTTACCAATACTTTCGTCGAGATCCTTTTAAAATATCTGATCAAGTTTAAGGATACGTTTTGAAACCACAACTCTCCACCTTTTCCCATTGCATGCGTATGTTCGAAAACGTCAAAGATTTTTAAATATATAAAATTAAAATACGAGTTTCAAAACGGATGGGGGTTAGTGCAATTCAGACGGCACGCAATATTAGCAATTTTGTTTTTTTTTTTTTAAATTACATAATTGCAGCACGTATGGCTTAGCGGTTTAAGACGTCACCACGCCACTACGCTGCGGAGTGTTGTGGGCTCGATAGGATAGGCAGATCCTTGCACGGGACAACACTTTGTGTAATCTTTAAACTGTAAAAATCAAAATAAAGAAAAAAACAATAATACAGAGTTGTGATGCGCAAGTGTAGCCATTTCTAATCGTAAGATTTAAGGAAAAAGTAAATTGGCCGTTTTGAGTTGTTGTATGTTTATATATATTTAAAAGAGACACACCTCGAAACTGTTAATATAAAATACTTTCATTGGCGCGGCGCCAGAGCTATGCGCGCGCACCTTTGTGTGGGAACGTAAGCATCATAATGGATAGTTTCTTTTGAAATATACTTCCGAAACCCATATATTCTTAGTTCATGATTTAAGATGCTTTTAGTATTTTACCTTTTTATAACGATGAAGAATATTGCGACCTGACTAACAAATATGACGCGTGATTTTAAAATGTTAGACTTCTTTTTTTGCCTTTTGCAGCGATCAAGTCAGAATTTCACCGATAAAAACCATTGTATGCCAGAGATGAGATTTGCATTAGACAGGTCGTTCAAACCACTTCACTATTTTGACCCCGTCCAACTCAGCTCTCTTTACGACATGCCTGTGATCACTTTAAACTTTGGTTACTGTCAGGCTACGAGCACTTACCCCTAGGGAGAAGTGCTCGTAGCTGTCAGGATACGAGAAAGGCAAACATTTGCACATCTAAGTAGAACATAGCTGAATACAATTTCTCAAAAACAAAAATCGTTGTTGCTTCCTTAGTACGAATATTTTAGCATCTATTCCGTGATTAATTAACTACGTTTGGAAAGATATTTTAGTTGGGCTCAGACGACATAACGTAAACACATTAAGAATTATCACACAAAGATAAATATCAAACGTGCTAAACAAGATGAGTGCCAATTTTACATGTTACACACAAATAGTATTTTGTAAAGAGCTCTAATTAATCCTTACGTTCGTAAATGAAACTAGTATCCTATTGTGACATCTGAAGTTGTCGGTCTGGTCAGAGTCTGGCCAAAACTTTAAGTGCTCAGACGTGTTAAATTATAAGCTAGTGTATGATGGGAATTTAGCTTTTATTAATGTTAGTTTTTTGTATTTAATGAAACAACTAACATTAATAAAAGCTAAATTGTGGTTTCAAGATTTATTGCGGAGAAGATTGGTATAAAATTTTAGAGCAAATTATTTAGGCATCGTTGGAGCCTCGCAACATCGACTCTTCGAAAAAAAAACCAATCCATTGTGAAGTTATTTTTATACTCTTAAAATGTTCACGGTCATAATCAGACAGACTAATTAGTAGTACAATTTCAGCCTACTACCTTACTTGGGGTAGCTAGTCTTCTGGATATATGGAGGCGTGCGCTGATGGTTTCCAGCATGCACTATGCCACGCAATTACGCATCCCAAATACACTATATATTTATTATATTTATATCACAAATAGAAAGTACTTCCACGTAATTATGTATTGCCTAGTAACCTTTACGCTTCTTTTGTTTCGATCGTATGTAGATAAAAACACACACAACATTTGTGGTACATCTCTTAAGAGATATAGAGATATAGACTCGTAGACAACAGAACTGCCGGCTCCAAGTTCTAAAAAGGTAACCTATGAACTTCGTGAACCTATAAAATAAATTGAATCAAAACTTGCCTTGAATCGTTTAATCAGCACATGTTTTCTAAATCACACTGTTCTGCTCCCGCCAGTGCAGCAGCCTCATGTTACATAGCCTACCAAAAAGACAATGTATTTAACGCAAAAATTGTTTTCGAAATCTATGGCCATGATTAGATTAACGTGTCAAAGAAAGCGATGGCGAGTAAAGAAGGATCTATATCTGACGGTTTCCTTTAACAAATGCCGGATTGGAATCAACGATTATATCGCACTGTTTCTCTTAACTATCTTCAATATTTTTTTGATTGTATCGACACAAAACAATTTTTAATTATAATTAAATAATTACTCGAGTCGACGGTCGCCGCATTAATACCATGGCCCCACGGAAAACCAGCAGAGAAACTATAAAAGTCAAGCTTGTGTATTAAATTTAACCTAGTTAGGTTGCAAACACTTAAATGTCTAGGAAACACTGATTTTTCCTCCTGGTCCCTTTTTTTTCATCCGGGAAGAAAATGTTGTTTTGTTTATATTCAAATGTAACATAGGAAACCCACACAGTATAGAAAGCGAGAGGTCCAAAAACATTATATTACCATTAGCTTTACAATGGAAATTATGTTCTTGCGGCCACTTGATAGTGGTGATTCCAGATGTAATGACTACGTTGAAGCACGGTATTGCACGTGAATCAATTTCTTAGTAATAAAATAAATAATAACAGTCCACCTGACTGTTTGTCATTTTCTTTGATTATAGGGAAAGAAAAAATAAGCCTATTAGTGTTAATAAACAGTCACAATATAAACGATATTATGCGTTGAGTCTAATTTCCCCTTAACAGGGAAAGCCGTTAGGCTTAGGCTTAGGCAAATCAATAGTAATTCGGTTTAGTCGTGGTATTCTTTAGATATGTTTTCTATAATCTATAAGTATTGTAAAAAATTGAACTAACTCATCAAGACATAGCTAAAGCTTCTCTTGTCATCGGATATCCATAGGTTACAGGACGTTCTCCAAGTGGGTAAGAGAAATGTCTAAAATCTCGCCTGGTGGTGGTGGTAATGCAATAAGTTTAATTCGGCGTAAATGACTACGTTGAAGCACGGCATCGGTGCTGACGACTGAGCTAGACTAAACAGTAATTATGTGTTGTGTTGGTATTGTTGTCGGTACCTTCGCTTTAAAACAACAACAAAAAATATTAAAATACCGTATATGTATCGTTTTATGGCATAGGAGGGCAAATATTATAAGTGTAAACCGCCACTCGAGGACACCTCCAATTCGCGGTGCGCTGCCCGCTTTTGAAGTTCATTAACTTTCGTTGTCTGAACATATAAAAAAAAAAGTATGTTTATAATAAATATCGTCGTATCGTTCTAAATTAACAGTACAAATCTATTATTATACTCATTATATGTGTAGTTTTCTTTACTTACATTTAAAAGATAGTAGAACATCCTGGCCACATTGATCACGTATAATCCACGTTTAAATCATAAAAAAAAAAATTTGGGCATAGTTTGACCTACTCATTATTTTTTAACTTTCTAATGTTTAACAAGAAGATTAGCATTGAGGTTTAACTTGCTCGTTGGGGTACATGTGAGGTAAAATCATTATTCGTTGTGTGTACATTTAGCACTTATACAAGTAAAATGTCAAGAATATCATAAATGACTATTGCATGTATCTTAATTTTATGGCGGTTAAAGGTTATGGTTTTGATATTCTTTGTCTGATGTAATTTAAAAATTATATGTATGTTATGATTATAGAGGGCCCAGTCACGTAGATATTACTGCATGCACGTATTGCCACTTAATCAGAATTTTTTTTTTTGTTATATACGAGATATACATATAACAAGTAATCATTATATGAGTAGAAGTAATAAAAAATAACATGCCATTTGGTTCTAATTACTTTACATATTGGTTGTGGTATTGTGTATTGATAAGTACGAAGCCTACCAACAGCTCAAGCCACTAGAACACTGACCTGTTTAACTCATAAATTGATTTAGAGGTTTTCCCTGAGTTACGTATTTTTATTTAGAACAACAATACCTTTTAGTTTGTAGTTCAAAATAAAATTTCTTCTCCAGAACCTTTTTTCCTCGCATAACCAGCTGTGGAATATATTGCCCCCGCCCGTATATCCGGACCGATACGACCTTCAAACTTTTAAGAGAAGGGCGTACTCCTACCTTAAAGGGCCGGCAACATACTTGTGACTATTGAGTTCTCTTCTTCATGAGTGTGAGTTGCCGCCCCATGAGCGGCGGTAGTCACTTACCGTCAGGTGACCCGTCTGCTCCTTTGCTCCCTGCTGCTCCCACTGATGAGGATTTTTCCCATTCCATTTAGATACCTATTGCTACATACGATATATTTAATATACAATATACGTTATAACGTTACTTATTTGTTTGAATGGCCAAGTGCAATTACACTTGCTTCAAGGACATTTTGAAAGGTCGCAGTGAAATTAAAGCGATAACCGTCACGTTTATCGGTCAAACTAAACATTAATACAGCGATACACACTCACACATAGGTACATTCTTTTATAAGTGAAGTTCAGTATCTCCATTATAAGTTATAACTTTTTTGCATGTACATATATCATTTCAAGTTCCCTGGAAGACACGTAGGTAAATTTCGCTGATAATGTTCAAGTACTGACTATCACTAACTCAGCCTGGAAAGGGGCGTCGGCCAAAGACTAGTCAGTCGGTGATCATGGTCAGTGAGCCGTGGTTAAATTGAGTAGAGTTAACGTGTGTATAAACGCTTTATTTATGACTAGAAATACTGTATTTTGATTCCATTTTTTCGATAGAATAGGGCCTATCTATACCCACAAATACATTTGTATACTACCTACACAAATTCCTGAACTCTAAAAGACAAGATGCGACTTATATAGTATAGTAATATGGTCTTTAAAATATTTTCCCACTTTCGGAACAACCAAAACAGGTGTTTCTATCTCTAAATTCTGGTACCTTAAATAATACTTACATATCTGACCCGCGCGAACATAATTATATTATTATATTCTTTAAAATGTGTCAAAACTAAGAAATATATAGGTCTTAGGAAAGGTATAGCTGTCATTGCCTTAAAGCCGGAAAATATATATTATTTTATATATAGATATGGCTGATTATCTGAGACACGAGGAACAACTAATTTAAAAACAACAGAAACAGGTTCCAGGTCAATGTTCAATGTCTTAGAAACATCTGCCTTTACTGGTTCGAGGTGGAGCCTTTAAGGCACGTTGTTTTATTATGTTTACCAAATTAGCCAGACACACGACTGGATTACAGCTAGTAAATATTCTTTTGCATTTGTCCCTTGACGATTCGATTTCCGTTCCAGGGGACATCGGGCAAAAGCACAGCTGAGGTGTGGCAATAGCACGGCGTCTGTATTTTTTTTAATCAAAATTACATATATCGGTTGGAGAGATCTCAGCGCGCGCGCCTGAGCGAGCGGCCGCGGGCCAGTCAGCCGCCGCTTCCCGTCGCGCGCGCGCGTTTATTGGTAAAAATATACGTACACCTGCCGGTGAAGAGCCACACAACGACCGTTATCGCCCTAAATGACCACCTAATGGACGAACGAAGAGGTAGTCCATGCATGATTGTGCTAACATAGTGTAAATTTGCCCGTGGAGTGCAGTGTTGTGTTTATGTACCAATGGAGGAGGTCCGGATATCGGATTGGCCTGAGCCACCGGGCTCGCATGCATGGCTCCCTGCTTATGGTTTCCAGCATGATTGTATGGATAAGGATGACTATTTTGGCACAAATGGTAAGTGCCAGTCGTTTAGCCCAGACCTTTTGTGCTTTCAAAAGTAATATGAATGCCATGTCGTTAAGTTCGGCCCAGTCGTGACTGCGCCATGGCCTGTGATGAAACACGCTGTTTTAGAACGCTAAAATTACTGCAGAATACTTTGTGTACAACCTTAATGAACGTACGAAGTCATTTCTGTCATTGCTTTGTCTCAACCACTTTGAATGCAAATTTACGTTGGCATATGCTGTTGCCAGTTTCGTAACGTGTTTCCCTCAATATAATTGGATCGCTATTTGTTCTGTCGTTGACCCAATCTGCTCCAAAACAGTTTTAGCTAACTAAACCACGGTTGTGAGTGGCAAGGTACAACAAATGGCTTCGTTTATTCGCATTTTTTTGTGTTAATGTTGACTCACTGACAACATGCTGAAAGTTCAGTGACAATACTTGTCTTAACTAACATCCCTTTTTCTGTCTGTCATTGAAAACAATACGGCAGTTCTTGACAATTGTTACTAAGTTAAAATGTTTCGTTTGTTGCACTTGAATTACAACATGCAAAGCGACAAACAGCTCAATTACTTGTCCAACTGTTAGAAAAGAACAATACGGTATGAATACCCGGTATTAAGCAACTCATTGTTGAGTTTATCTGAGATAAGAACATCTTAACGAAATTAATAATTACTTTATACATTTTAAGACAACAATAGACGTAACCGGTCAACGTAGCAAACCGAGGTTACTACGTTGACTGAAACTCATTGAAACACCAATCCAACCTAACGAAGAAACAAGACTGAATTCGATTAAAGGAAAGTTGCTATAATATAGCAACATTGTGTAGACTTATTTAAATTTGACAAAAAAATATGTAAATAATCTGCTATTAATATTCATGATGGAGTTAATACTGAGTTAGTCGGCGTCGTGCGTGTTTATATCACGTTATTACAATAATCTTGTCGCCATATAATTATGACGATTTCGTGCTTTTTATTTGTGCAACTCAAGCGATAGTATGATAATATGTGGTATGTAAAACGGGCTTACCCTTTTTGTAACACAGTACTTCTCTTATTGTTACTGTTGGTTTTAAGACCAAAGCACCATGCGACTAGTCCTTTGGTGTTTCAAAGGGATCCATTCTAGGCCCATGATTTTTCATCATATATTTAGTAGGTTTCTATACCAACTATTTTTTTAACTGCACCTATGAAATTCATATAATTTTACTTACTTGAATGTTTATTTAAATGTACCATTATATTCTAAAATAATAGAATTAAAGCGGCCAATTCATATAAAGACAATCATAAACTTTCATTGTACAAAGAAAATAATAGTGATAAGTCATTTTAATAGTAGATTACACTTTTACTAGCGTCGTCGAAAGTATGTTATTAATAAAGAAATATGTACGAATCGCAAATCATTCGATTCAGACACTACTAGAATTCTAAAGATATTCTAAAGAATTCAAATTTCACTAAGGTATACCTATAATTTCGATATTAATTTATACACACGAGGATTAGTTGAAAGACTATTTTCTCACATGATAGCAATACAACACTTCTTAAATATTTGTTAATAATTATTTTGTTAATAAATATTTAAGAAACTTAAACCGATGAATTCAATACAGTATTTTTAGTCGAATAGGTATGTCATGAAATGTGGATGGACGATGCCGACGGTCAATGGTAGCCATCTAGAATAAGAGAGTTGTAGTAAGCGCCTGACGATGTTTGTATTCACACAATAATCGTATGATTATTCTTTTATCAACAACTTTGCTTATTATTAGCGTTATCTTTTTTATCTCAATTATCTATATATTATAACATATATCTTCTTGGTTATAATACTCGTAATCGATGTAAGTATACGTCTATTTATTTTTTTGATTGCAGTCTTTAATATCAATATGTGCACTGAAACAATATTTTTGAAATACCCATCAATATCTATTGCCAATATATACATATAATCGAAAGTTAGTTTTCTTTCTTTTTTTTATAATGTAGGGGGACAGACGAACAGAGGGGTCATCTGATGGGGAGTGACAACCGCCGTCCATGGACACCTGCAACTCGAAGAGTCGTAACTGCGCTGCCCGCCTTTGAGGGTAAAGAGGAGGGAGGAATGAAGGGAGGGGAAAGAGGAGAGGAGTTGAGCCTTTATTGTGTCATTTCGTTTTGAAATAAGAATAGTTTCACTATTGCAGTGTGAATGAAAACACATGCAGAATTTTCATTCTTAGGATAAGTTTTCCTAAGATTTAATTCCTTCGAATTCGTGCTGTTTTAAAAACATTACTTTGTAAGCCAAAGTACAAACTAGAACTATAGTGAAGGTATTCTACAATCTAGTGGTGAAAGGTAGTGCAGCGAGGGATGGGCAAATAGATTTTTTTATATTACTGTATATTTGTGAAATGATATAGCTCAAAACTACAGTAATCAGGGCTTCGGGAAAATTTTGCCAATATTTTCAATTTATTTATTTTTTGCCATTGCCATCTTAATATTTCTTTTATCTAGTTTTGTAACGGTATCATCATCGACAATGAAGTGTCAAAAAATATGACCAGTCGAATGTTCGGATTAGTGTGAAGTCTTAGCGCTGTTCAACTTTCCATGCGAATTATCATTATAATGCGACATTCGAATCGATATTTTTATATTTCTTTGTACAACATGAAAGCCATCGAAGATTTGCTATTTCCATCGTTAATATTCTTGTGTATTAAAAATTTAACTGCTGCTGTACTGAATCATTAAAAACGTAGAAATTCAAAGGAAGATTTTTTCAATCAAATGAAACAAACTGTATTCTGTAGCCAAAGACTTCCATTTTCAAAAGTTGTAGTGTTGTTGTTGATACACCTTAATCTTATTTAAGACCAACGTTAAACAACATTAAACTGTTGCTGTTATACAGCCATAGAAAATTTATCAATAGGATTGCCAACATATAAAATTATCACACTACTGGTGTTGTAACTGTTCACAACCCTTTTTTCTTGGCCCCTGAACATCTACGGAACTTTGAAGCGTGAGTTCTTTGTCAACTTAGGATGTTATAAGACATGATTCCAATTATGTAACGTATGCGAGTAATTAAATGTATAATATTAAGGCAAAGTTAAAAATGTTTATTACAAAAACTCTTGTTAATACTAGAGATAAAGATTTTGCTAGTAAGTTAGTAGCCTTACTAATAACTAATAAAAATTGTAATTTATGTCGAAATCCTTGCGAAATCTCGCAAAGCTTATTATAATTGTACCATCATAGTTAGTTCCTCAAAGTTATTGTAACAAACTTGTTTAAATAAATTAGATTTAATTAAGCAGTAAATTCAGCAGCAGATTTAATTAAGAAGTATATTTAATAAAGTATAATATACTAATAACTTATTAATTATTAAGTTAGAAATAATTGCAGAATCTGCATAATAATTAAATCCGCCACTTCTACTTACATTATTATTGTAAGCTTAGAATGCACAGTAATCAAATATTATTCGTTCAAAGTTAAAATAACATAATTTTTCTAGTTTTTTTTAGTTGTTTTTATTTTCACTGTAAAACAGTAGACAAATTTAAGACATGGTTTTCTCATGGATACCATTGTTAGAACCTAACCAAACTAGAACCCTAGAAGTACATCCTTTCCAATAAAAAATCATCGAAATTGGTTGGTGTCATCATCAGCATCATCATCATCAACAGCCTATCGCAGTCCACTGCTAGACATAGGTCTCTACCGTTGCACGCCACTTCCATCTATTTTCGGCTTCTCGCATCCAGTTCCTGATAGCCATCTTGCGCAAATCGTCACTCCATCTGGCCTGGTGACGGTTGGTGTGATATTGAGTTAGTCGTTATTGTCAGAATTGGACCATTAAAATAGGGCTACACGGTAAGCACCAGCTTTCAAATAATCAAAAAAAAAATCAAAATCGTTTCACCCAGTCGAAAGTTCTGAAGTAATAAAGAAAAAAAAAAGTCGAATGGAGAACCTCCTCCTTTTTGAAGTAGGATGAAAAAGAAAACGAGTAACTTTATAACTTTTAAAGTATCTGCAACTAAGAGGATTTCAATTAAAACATAAAGAAACGTTTTAAGTTAGGATTTTTATGACGGCGTACCGGCTTTCGAGCGGCGTTGGTCGGTTGTAAATTCCACATGAGCTCGAGTGCAAAGCATGCGGTTTGACCAGTCCCCCCGCCCTAAAGGTCATTTCTTATCCGTAGGTGAATCGCATGCTTGAGACACAGACTTCATAGAGTGGGGCTTCTTAAAAGTCATGAGGTTCCCACAGGGATGCAATTTGGGACCTTACCATTTGGACCTCGTGAAATATAATTTTATTTTGAATAATATACCTTTAAGATATATTTATCTTAAGATAAAATATAAAATGATAAGAAAGGTAATATCGTTACCTTTAATTTACTTTAATTAAAGTTACTAAAGAAGTTCAGTATTTCACTACATACTTTTTAGTACATACATTATTTATCGACTACCTTGACGAAGGTTTATTGCTTTTGTGTAATTGACCGTAGTAGTAGTAGATAACATTGATATAAACTTGGACTGCAGTATTTAATTACTATTTACCGTTTTAAGATTATTTTTTTAATTCTGGCTATGTAGTGTCAATGTTTATAGATTCAATGCCAGGGTTACGCTCGTTTAAATACCACATTACTGAAACATTTGTTTTAGCATTTATAACTGCATGACTAATGAATAGTCATTAAATTGTGTTGGTTATTGTATTGTATTGAAGTTACATCGCAAATTAACTTCATTTTATAAAGATTAGGTTAAACCTTGAAATATCTGTAACCATGAGATAAACTTTGAAGAACAGATAAAAGAATAACACAGGCATTATTATTATTATGTGTTGTGATGTATTTATCTCAGTACAGAAAGCTTATTTGTTTCATCAGTTAATGCTTTGTGGATAAGTCAATGCGCTTTATATTTTGTCAGTTCTTGTTTTCTTTTGAACGTTTTTGCATATTTCACATTCAAGTCTCTTCAAACATTCGTTGTATATTTTTATCCTTTCAAGGCACATGTGTGGGTGGACTAAATTCAAGTTCTTTGTTTTAAACACTTTATTTTGCTTAAGGCACCATATCCTTGGTACATATATGTAAAATATAATTACATACGGTACGGTAAATTATAATATAATGTTGTATTATAATTAACCTTATTATAACGGGACTTACTTAGAGTTTCTTCAAAATTCTAGTGTTCGTCGCACGGTTTAAAGAATGCTATGTCTTCTCTTTTTTTCTTCTCGATCTCTTTGAAATCAGGTTTATGAGTAATGCTCTAGTGGTCTTTTTGTCACAACTAATAAAAATAATTTAGTACTGTGTCGGGAAATTGTGTGTTATAAGTATTAGACATTTTATCCATGTAATATAAGAGTGACGTAAATATCTGCAGCACGATTGAAGAAATTAATTCGATTGCTTACAGTTACGACCTTATTCAGCTCATATCGACTAGGCCCTTGACACACAATCATATTTATACCATATTTCTTTACGCACAGTCGTGTGCATAATGATCTTTGTAACCTGTGCAATTAGCAACTATTAAATTCCGGGTTCGATAGATCAGTGCATATATTTGTTAGAATGATTATGTCTATTCGAAATTTGACTAGGTCTATGTGTTTCTATACATTTTGCCTGTCTGGGGGTAACGGGTAGGCTGTATCTTATCCAAGAAGAAGCAGGCGGCCTTTCAAACTGAAGTATCAAGGTCCCTGTACTCCACGGTGGCCGCTTGTTTATAAAGAGGTGGCCAAAGTCTGCTGGTATTCCTGGAGAGATCGTTCCGAGGCTACCTGGGTCCCCTGCAATATACCCTTTTGTAAAACAATACCGTATAGTTTTAGTCGGTTCCATCCCGACATACCACTTACATATATTTACGTGCAAGTAAAAGTATCTAAGAGAAGATACCGTTGTATAATTTGTTCCAGAATATTATTATCATTATCCATGATTGTTTATTTTTATTTTTCGTATCAAAATTAATGATGCAAATGCAAAAGCAAACATTATATGATTGATTGCGCAAACGATTGATCATTGGACCTCAACCGAATTCAATTCAATTCGTGGTGTGGAGTTGTGTGAAGGATATAATTGTGATTTTACAAGCTGATGGAGTTGTAAAATAAATTTACCGTCCATAATATGAGTGTGCATAAATTGCTGAATTTAGATTTACATATAAATATAAGAAATTTTTAGGATGTTCGAACGTGTTTGTCTTGAAAGGATAACTATTGTGCATAATAATATCAATAATAATTATTTATATGCGATTGTTTATAACAACATGTAGGTATAATACCAACATGTAGGTATAATACCTATATGGTGTTTAATAGTAAATCATGATCGTACATCATGTCGCGTGTGAATGCATGTAAAGCAAGAGAATTTCCAAGAAAACAAAGAACATATGAACAGTAAGCAATCAATGAAGTGTTACAATGTTTCTACTAATGAAAGTTTTATTTGTCTATGCGTTAGAAAATATTTAGCTGGGTTTCTACTGCCTGTAATGTTTCAATGCAATCTGTAATCTGTATCGAGAAAAATTCTAACAATATTATGATATCATTATTTTATTTCACAAACAAAAATGACAACTTCCATTATTTACTTATTATTATTAAAAAAAAAGAAAATGCTCTTGAGTCACTTGAATTTCGATCTTCAAGCCTTGAAATGTCTGTTAAATGATTTTAGTATTCAATTTACTCTTTTAAAAATAAATCAAGGCTAAGTTTTTATACCTTTTTCACTTTGGTGTGAATATAATTACAATTTAATTGAACCTTGACTTTGAAGTCATTCATTGACAGTAAATCCACTATTTCATCTAATTAGTTTCAACTTAATTAACATTTCGATAAGAAGGCAAATGTTTGTACTTATTTAAGCATAAGAATTCAACTAAAACTCTAAGGAAAAGTCACCAGATTCCTCCACCTTACATTACGTTCACAGAACTTGTAAATCCTTATATGAAAGTGGTAGAGCCATGCTTAGGCACGAATGTGCCGGCTCCGACCAGTGCAAGCGCAAAAGTGCAGTGGGGAAATGCAAAGCAACGTTTGCTTTGCATTGCTCCGTAGTTAGTGAGGTTTCCGGAGGCTTAACCCCCCCCCTCCCCTTGTCCCCACTCCCCTTTTTCAATCTCCTCATCCCCCTCTTATCTTTCCCCTCCCGTAAATCCTCATCCCTCATCACCCTCAAAGGCGGGTAGCGCACTTACGACTCTCGAGTTGCAGGTGTCCATGAACAGCGGTTGTCACTTAGCATCTGGTGACCAGTCTGTTCGTCTGTCTCGCCTATAATATAAAAAAAGAAAATGGAGAGCCATTGAAAGGCAGATAGTACATACAATAAATCTCAATTTTGTCCACTTACTCTCTTATACCTATAACGATTGTGGTGGACGGTAGAAGGTAGGTACTCATGTACCTACCTTCTACCTCCTTGCAGTCGGCAGGTATTGGTACACCTGCCGACTTACAACCAAAGGAAACGTGCTAAATATAAGTTTATTAGCTTATCATACTTTTAAGATCAAGATAGATATTTTAATTTTAGGTTTGTTCAAATATATACTTTCTCGGAAATAAAATAAATTTGGTAAAGCGGTAGCCGTGAATTTTTAATGTAGCAATCGTCTGCCATTGTTTTTTTTTAATATTTAAATGACAGTTTTGTTGTGACCCTTAACCTTCCTCAACTGGGCTTAGTTTGTCCCCTATGTAAAAGGTATTAGACCTTTACCTATTTGAATTTTATTTGAAACAACAACATTGTTTTTGTTTACAATATATTAGTACAATACAATACAATACAATATTCTTTATTGTACACACACAAAAAAAATAAAAACAATATGAAACAAATAATATACGAGCAACTGGTACAATCGGCTGTCTTATCGCTAGCTGCGATCTCTTCCAGACAACCTTTGTAATAGACAAGTGCAATGGATTCTTTAGTATTATCATCTTTTCACTGGCTCTTTTAGTCATAAGCCAAATACCAAAATATATTTGTTGTCTACCACTAGGGTAAAATTATTGATTAGACACACAAAATATTTTTCCTTTCTATATGTCAGCTGAATCGATTGAGGATAATTGAAAATTATAGGATTTAACGAAATACGAAAAACCTTGCAAATAAAAAACATATTAGTTCTGTCTAATATAATATAATTACAATTATGTCTGCAAGAAAGATGTTGAAAACGATATATCATATGATACTGTTCAGGTTAAATGAAGTATATTACAAAGGTTTTGAGCCCGCCATAATCACTGTCAAGTAAAGTCACCATTTAAAGGCTAGGTCTTTATTCTGTAAATGTAAAATATATGAAACGTATTTCTTTCCCGTTTCAAAAGACATTTTAATTACTTAATATATGTGTCATTAGATACGTCTAACTTCAGATCTGAATAATTGGGGCTCACCTATTTTTATGGTATTGGTAGAGCTGATCTTCTGATCAAAGTCCAGCTTAAGAGTAAAAAATTACATAGATTATTCCCTTTGGCCCCATTGATAGGGAGGCAGGTAATGTGGACAGCGAGAAAACACGTGTCCTTCTTGTGGAAATTGTTAGCGAAGCTATTCCCACAAGAATGGCGTCATTCAATCCTTTTGCACACACAACACACATGCCCACCGTAGCAAGGAAAGGCATCACTAAATAATCGGTCCGCCATTGATGATCTGGCTTGTATGAGACTATGATCTTAAATGGAGCAATATTGGCACTGATCGTTTGACTGGCATGGGTGTGTGGTTGTCCAATTCTACAGAATGCAACGGTTCAATTGTAAGTTGTATCGTTGTAATCTTTCACAAACATACTGTTGAAACGAGATCAGAATATTTAATAGCCTAAATTCGTATTTAGAATTTTATATGATACTTGTGCGATATTTTTAAAGAGAAAGGATGTCACAGTACTAGTAGAGAATGACAAAATAACGAATAAGTACCGTAACTTAGACAAGAGTCTATATAACACGATTCTTATTGGATAACGTTTTTTATTGAAAGAATAGCGCGACTTTTGAAAAATGTAGGAAATTACCTCCTCAGGAAGTATAATCTTGATTAGCAAAAGATGTCAATAGTGAAAACAGTTTTCTTGTAATGTTGAAAATAGAAAAACGCGTACGCGTAAGTAACAGCCTCCAGTATCACTCGGGACGATGTAAGAATTCTAAAGATACCCCATGCATCCTAGTCTGTTAAGCATTTAGAAGTTATGGTGAAACGAAGAAACTTACACACATTAACCCGAAAACCCCCTAGTTTGACCGCTCGCAGTGACCTGTTAAAATCTGAAACTCTTTCGCGCAAATTCTTAATACTGAGTTGACTCTTACATTATTTCAAAATGATCTACTTACTTACTTTCCTACTTAATATGTTCACCTTTCACCAATAACGTAACTTATGAATGATGGATACGGTTATGTTATTTCTCGGAACGAAAACTGACCATAGGAAACATTCAACTTTATGTTTGTATGTGACGTCACTAATTCTTGTACGAGCTGACGTAATACGAACTAAGGAATGTTATACTAGTGGCTGACAAGCTTTGCAGGTGTTTAGTTTTCTATAATGTATTAAGTTAATTGTCAATAAAGCCGTTTTATCAGTAGAAGAGCCATGCTATACGTGCCTAACGTACCTAACGTATTACGCCGGCTCGACCGGAGTGATACCATGGCCTCACAGAAAACCGGTTGTCAAATAATGCTTGCCACGTGTTACAGCGAGTGAGTGAGGGCACTGGAGGCCCAAGTCCCCCCTCCCTTTTCCCTCATCTCCCCCTCATCACCCTCAAAGGCGGGAGCAGCACTTATAACTCTTGAGTAGCAGGTGTCCATCGGCGACAGTTATCACTTTCCATCGGTTACCCTTCTTCTCTTTTGTCCCCCTATACCATATAAAAGAATGTGCTTGACTTGTCTCTTTTAGCTCTGTAGCAAGAGGTTTAAAAACATAACATTTAGTTATCACGCACAACAAATAGCTGTGAAGTAAATGCTTGGCGGAAATAATACAAGTTCTAAAAGTTAAAACTATATTCATAGAACGATTGAGTTCTACTATCTGCTAGATTCTAATTTTCGCTGTCTCGTTTTTCTTTTAACGCACAAATGGTGTCGTAATTTAAATCGATGGTATAATTATAGCCATTTCCGAACGGAATATTTTTTTCCATATATAGCCACCAGAGCATGTACTTAGTTGACAATATGTTGTGTTTATACTTTGAATAAACTAATTAAAATTATGAAACCCGGTTGCATTAAAGACCTCATTGTTTTTTTTTGAAGGCAACTCCCGCATTAGGAATAATTCTTGTGTCGCTGAGGACTTTAAAAACATTCAAACAACGTACAAGAGAACACCCAGACTTGGACAACTATTTCTGGATCAAACATTTTTTTCCCGTGTAGGAATCGAACCTGCGACCTCCGTTTCAGCAGAAAGTGTCATTAACCACTAGACCAACAGGTCCGTCCTTATTTCACTTCAATTATTTAGTTAGACGATTCGAGTTACACCTAACAGGCCTTAATGCAAGTGATGAATTCATGAATTTCGACCAGGTAAACATGTCCTGTCTTTGTCACGCTCTAGAGTTAAGGGCGTGAGAAAGAAAGATCATACATACGTATGTATATAAAAGCATGCAGGCTACATACTTACACTCGAAAAATATAACAATCCTTATTGCGCAGTTGGGTAAAAACGTTTATTCTTCAATTGTAGTACCCCTATAAATTTGATCATGTAAACAAATATGTAGGTATAACTTACAGTAATTGTTAGAAATACATTTTTAATAAATATGACTTTTAGTTAGACATATGCCTTAGACAGATTTAATGAAAATTCATATGAATATTTTTATTTAACGTAGGTTCACGGGTCAGTGACTGTTTTACGTAACATAAGTTTTTGTATCAGATTTGCAATCGCGGTGATTTCTGTTTCGTGAGATATTTAATTAAAGGTTTCTTAATTATAGCTTGAATGGCCGTGGAAAAGAACTTATCTGATTAAACCTCTCGGAACCTGAAGGACTCTTCGAGGTTCTTAAAAGTTATAGTAATGAAACAATAAATTATTAAACTCACTGTTGTGAAAGCAACACACATAGCACCGTTACAGAGCACATGAAGTAAGCCAATTTTCGGAACATCTTTAGGGTTTT
Organism: Tyria jacobaeae; assembly: GCA_947561695.1. Lineage (NCBI taxonomy): Eukaryota > Metazoa > Arthropoda > Insecta > Lepidoptera > Erebidae > Tyria > Tyria jacobaeae. The sequence continues at coordinate 5,651,611 of OX387208.1, read as the reverse complement.
TAGTATCTGAAATTTTGATGTCATAATATCTCATTGGTTTCCAACTATATATCTGGGCAACTATACACCAGGCCAGAAAACCATGCGCTCACATGGTTTTCTGGCCTTCTCCATCACGTCAATTGATAAATTGTATTATCAAAAGTAACCGAAGCAGACGAAAACCGAAATAGGTGTAAAATACTCTTCCAAGGTAAGCGATACCGGTTACTTAATTTTCTCAAATGTCTCTTACTTTCCTTTGCTAGTTGTGCTATTTTTCATGTTTGTACGATCACATCTAATCCATTAAAGAGAAAAAACACTAAAAAGTAATCTTTTAATAATAGGGCATTTGTGTTCGTGTTCCACTATCATCATCTATCATCATCTATCTAATTACTCCTTGATATCAGATCCCATCTCAGTTTGATGTTAATCCTAAGTACAGTAACAGCTATAATGATGACGTGACCACTTTCCTGAATATACGTCGCGTGAGCAAATGTAATTTATAGCAACGTAATAAGGCATAAAATTGCATATTCCTCTTGGCGACCGGCGGACAATGAAGTACCGTATGCCAAGTGAATTTGCAACGTGTTTGATTTTCATGTTTGAGAGCACTTAAATTCGAGAATCGCCTATTTAATAAATGTAAAATTAAAAACACTCATCTGTTTTACGCTAGTATTCATGATAATATATATACCTATATATGTATATTTATATTCATTTTTTGAAAAACAATAACAACAATGAAAAAAATTCACACTAGGGTTAATTCCCGTTTTGCGGAGGAGTTTACAAACATTCAAACAACGGACACAAAGAACACCCAGTGCGGGGATCGAACCCACAACACTGCGCGGTAGTGAAGTGGCGAGGTGACCACCGAAACCGTCTATATAGACAACTAAGGGATTGCCCTGTTATTTATCAGACAGTATTTACACATGGGACTAAATTATGGTTGACAAAATGTGGTCGTTTAAGACCCCAAAACTTAATCCTTCTTAGATATACGCGCGAGTTACATATTTATGTACGTAAAAACTAAATAAAAAAAAAAAAACTAGTATTAAACTTATATTAATGGATAAAGAGAACCAAATTACTAGTATTAAACTTATATTAATGGATAAAGAGATTGTATTAATGAAGTTTACGTGGTAGAGCCATGCACGAAATGGCCGGCTCGACCGGTGCGATACCACGGCCTCACAGAAAACCGGTTTTAAAGCAACACTTGCGTTGCATTTCCTTAAAATTTGTGAGGTTTCCGGAGGCCCAACTCCCCTCTCCTTTTTCCTCCCCCCTGACACCCCGCAACTATTCCCATCTCCTCATTCCCTCTCTTTCCCCTCCCGCATACCTTCATCCCTCATCACCCTCAACGGCGGGCAGCGCACTAACGTCTCTCGAGTTGCAGGTGTCTATGGGCGGAGACGGACGGGTCAGGACGGCGGTTGTCACTCACCATCATTTGACCCGTCTGTTCGTCTGTCCCCCTATAATATATAAAAAAAACAACCAGTTTCACTCAATAAGTTGTGTTGCGGTCTCAGTCGACCGTCGTTTCAAATGGGGCGTCCTATCTGCTGTACCTGTAAAGATATCGTAAGATACTTATGTTAAACACAAATTGTAAAACCCGTAATAGACTAAACGCAAAGAGATTCTGCGTGTAATTGACTTGTCTAACTACATACATGTTTGACGAAAGGATTACAATGAATAGTTTGAATTTTAACAAAAAAAAAAACATAATATTATTATAAACTAGATGTGCTGATGTGGCTTCTCTTGCGTGTACATAGTTACTTAGCCTAAGTGACTCCTTACAACATCAGCCATCAGCCAAACATCAAATTGGTATAATTACCCGTAACAAACAGACAGACAAACAGATGTAAATTTAAAGAAATAACGTTTGGGTATAAGTATGGTGTGTCATCATTATGTTCATCAATCATCAATGATGTCATCAATCATTATTTTCCGAATAAAAAGCAATTTTTTATATAAAAAAGACAGTTATATCTTATGTTGATATCGAAGACTCTCCAATTTTATTCATTCTTAGGCATTATTGTATTCGTGTAACATCTAACAAATTACATCCAACAGATTTAAATAGTGGCTCTTATCTAAAAAATATCGACATTTGAAGTAGGTACAACATGTGCAGTACTCGAAGCCTTACCAATTGCATAAAATTCACGTGTTACATTGTGTATAAAACTTGTTATTATAGACTGTAAGCAACGAACAACTGATTTTATCAAGCGTATACTTTTCATGTGTAATGCAATGTGCTTAGTATTTATAATGTACTATAATACTTCCATATATTGTTATAAGACGTGTTTGATTCTATCATGTTCTAAGATAGCACAGTTGATATCTCAATTCAGTATCTATCTATTATAAAAATTGATTTCTATTCTTTTTGGCGTCGATATATCAAGCGAAGTCCAGTTTCGCGGTCACTTAACGGGTAAGGCCATATTAGCCTCGAAGAAGCTTGGTGTGCTAAACAGATCGAGTATTTCACCCCGGCCCACCGCCTGTACTTTATAAGGCGCAGGTTCGGCCGCACATGGAATACTGTTCTCATCTCTATGCAGGTGCACCCCAGTACCAGCTTCTCCCTCTTGACCGCATTCAACGGAGAGTGACTCGCATCATCGACTGCCAAGATATTTCTGATCGACTTGACACCTTGACGTTGAGATGTAGCTTTACTCTGCATCCTCTATCGCTTGTATCATGGGGAGTGATCAGAGGAATTTTCCGCCATCGTCCTACGCGACAAAATGTCCATCGCCATCACCTGGACGATTGGCACTCCACCACTGTGCGCTTCTCCAGAAGATTTTTGCCTCGCACAACCAGCTTATGGAACAAATTGTAGCCTGCCGTATTTTCGGACCGATACAACCTTCAAACCTTCAAGAAAAGAGCGTATTCCTACCTAAAAGGCCGGCAACGCACTTGTGACTCTTGAGTAACGGGTGTCCATGGGCGGCGGTAGTCACTTACCATCAGGTGACCCGTCTGCTCGTTTGCCCCCTATCTCATAAACAAAAATAGTTTATGCAACTCAACCATATGGGATAATTTGGATATTCTTACTTTAGTATCAAGACGAACTACGCTTTTTTGTCGAATATAAATCATACATTCTTACGCTCACGTCTGTTTTCCCCTTAGACCCCTAAGGGGGGGACCCCTGAGGGAAAGTAAACAAGTTTAAACAGACTTCGAGATCGCGATCACTCTCTATGTGAGTGTGGTCTCGAGGAAGGCACTCTTGACCATATTTTTTTCTCTTGCCCTAAACGAATCATTACTCTTTATGATCTTTTCCCTTAACAGATATCTCGACCCGTTAATTTGGCCCATCTCTTACCTCTTGTCCACTTGTCAAATTTCTTTACAAATTCAAATCTCACAAAAAAGTCCAATTATAGTATTCCCTTGTACATTGATGCTTTAACCAATTTGTCTTTTCCCACAGATCCACAAACAGTTATTATTTTATTTTTTTAATAAATCTACTACTACACTAATAAATATAAAAATAAAAAATCAACTTTACACCGAGCCATTTTAATTTAAAAAAAGTTTAAACGGAGACACAGGCTGATAGAAACCCTAATTTAGAACTTAAAAATTAAACTATCACGTCCTTGTCTCCACCTTGACGGTTATCGCGTCAACAACGTATTATTCTCGGCACAATTATTATCTGTACAAAATGACACTTGTACAGGTGACACCGATGATCTATTTGAACATTAATCAGATCAAGCCAATTGACACTGAAAGTTGAACGCCAAGTTGCACGGAGGATTATTGAAGAGAATAAAAAAAAATATTTTAAGTAATGATGAATGATTTGATTATTATATAAATATGTAGTGTTTCAAGGTTAGGTATCACAATGTTATACAGACTTTTGTCAATTATTTGCTTAAATGTACAATATGGCACTTAAGTGTTTAACAACCAACTTCAAAAGGGGTAGGTCCTCATTTGACTATTTTTTTGTGTGAATATTTTACTTTAGATTTTAGAGACATTTATGAACCAATTTCAAAAACCTCGCAACCTCGCTCGATAAACTCACAATATGCAAGTTAATGATATTAAAAAAAAAACAAAAGGAGAAGGATGAATCTATAGGGGGTGCAGTTTCAGAAAATCAGCGTTCACTTTTCATGAACACAATACGTCCTCAACAAAACATGTCGATTTTTAACCTGCAAAGGTACGTAGACAGTTGAAATGATTCTCATTATGTAGTTCCTGTATTGTGTTTCAGGGTATCTTTGCAAACTGAATGTCATTTAAGTTTTTGTCCTTTATATAAAGATAAATAGACACAATAATTTAAAGATCGTACGTTTTAAGTCGTGACAGGTTCACACGAAAGGTCCTGACCAGTTCGAACAGAAAAGGCAGTCTAGTATGTCGAATGAAAACTTCTCAACTTGAACGTGTTTAAATATAAATAGCTTTCTTACTTTTATGATCTCTTCAGTTTTAATAACAGTTGAAGCTCAAAATTTCAATATTATTTTCGCACATACAAATTGCGAATAATTGCATAAAGCCTAAAAGTCTGACACTTACAGATTTTTCGCGGTCTTCATATTTCTTATTACTTTGAAATTTGAACACTACTACAGATTAAAAAAAGATCAATTGCTTGTTGTTCATGCCAACTTTCTATTCAGTAATTAGCACGGTTTTAGAATACTTATATTTTCAGTTCATTAGTCATAAAGGCTTTAGTTCGCATATTTTACTCAGTATACAAGCGTGAAACTAGTCAAAAAGTAAAATACTTTCCTTCTACCTTTCTGAAATATGATTAAAATCTATGTGGTAGCTGGTGCAAAGATTATTTTGACACATTGTGGATTAACGGGTGCTATGTCCCTTCAGCACCAAGGTAGGATCCTCCAGCCAGGCGCGGTGATCATGCCTGGCGAACCGAGGCTCAACGGTTGGTAAGTCGTATAAATATAAAGTAATCGGAGCGAGAACTTATTATCGTATTCAGGATCGTACTACGTTATTAAAGTAGTTGCAACGGCGTGCAATTTTTCTTCGCTAGATGGTGCTGATATATGTTTTCGTTGTATGTAGAGGTAGCCACTACATAACGTAGACATTTTAAAATAATATTGATATGCCTTTATATGTAATTATTATAAAATATCCACTAATCGTTTTTTTTTTAAACTATTACTTTTCTCAGTTATCTCTTGGTTTAGAAGTAGTGAAAACCCCTCGCACGGGGCACAGATTAAATAGGAATGGCACGACGTTTTGTTTAGTCTCTGCACATAACACGAACGCCCTAAAAATTATGTTTCTTAATTTAATTTTAGGATAAGTAGTATATTTTAAGTATTTTTAATATATAAAATTATACATATTATAATGTAGTTTATACAACCTTTACTTTAGTAAGCCTTGTTCCGGACATAACATATGTTGCTATGATGGTCTTTTGCATAATATTAAATAAAAAAAACACCTAGTCTATACTTCAAACTTAGTCTGGTCACTTCATTAATATAATTTAATTAATGCGATATCAGGATATTACGAAACATTACACCACATTTAATGTCTAGCTAATAATGAGTGCAGCTCGCGAGTGAAAGTTAAACCAGCTAGATTATCTTCAACTATCTCTCATCATTCATGTCGCCTATCACTTGTGCTTACAGTATATAATATATCTTGTTGCTATACTCTTCAATAAAAACTTGATAACTGTACAAATTAGCTCTTTCTTCGCTATCATTTGTGCCTGGAATTCATTTTAGTCATTAACTTATCATTTGTCAGTCTCGTTCAATGAATTGTTTTTATACATACATACGCTCCCGCTATCTCTGAAGACGTAGGCCAATAGAGGCCCTTGACTATAAGCGTCAACCGGGCACTTAAAGAATTCGAGAAGGCATTCTTGGGAGTACATTAATTTCTTTTGTTCGGTTCACATCGGTTTTGTGTTCGGTACCTCAAAAGGAAAAAAACGGAACCCTTATAGGATCACTTTGTTGTCCGTCTGTCTGTCTGTCTGTTAAGACCTTTTTCTCAGGAACGCGTTGAGGTATCTAGCTGAAATTCATATCAAATACTCGGGTCTACTGTCTCTTGGAGCTGTGAAAAAATCAAACTTCTAACCTAAAGCAATCAAAAGATACAACCGTTAATGCTGCCAATTTTCGACACTCGCAAGGGAATCAAAACCTACAGGGTACTTCCCGTGAACTCAAAATCTTGATATTTGGTATGAAGCAACGTTTTATAGCACAGGTAAAGGAAAAATTGTAAAAAACGTAAATTTTTAAGCAAAAGTTTTAATGCAAAAAAAATATTTTTAATAATTTATACGTACTACCCCTTTCCTCAAAAACTTGATATAAGTTGAAATATTGTTGTTCTTATATTATTATTGTTATGGATTTCATTTTATAACAAAAAATACCATAACTTTTACTTATATGTCACAGGTTTGTACAGAACCCTAGGTGCGCGAGTAGTGTAGTGTAGACTAGTTGGCGATTTTTTTTTTAATTGAAAGTATAGTAAGAACAAAGAAAGAAACTGGTAGGAAAAGGTTATTGCTGATACAGATTAGCGAGCAATAGCTTGAGAACGTCACGGTCGCAATACTGTAACTAGAACTGGCTGCATCTCCTGGGAGGTCTGACTCCGTATTCCGTTTTCAATTATGTTACATTATTGTTGTATTGCGTGTTCGGATATCGGATGTCAATTCTCGTCTTAAAACCATCCCATCAAATAACAATTTGCATATTAGAAGTCAAGTTATTAAGTTTTTGTTTCAACTCCATTCAATCAATCATCAAAAGTTGATCCTTCTTTAACCTTAGTCCTTAAGGAACACAGGCTTGCCTAGTGTGGGCCCACTGATAATGTGTTATATTTTTTTGTGGTTTTCATATTAAAGTGATATAATTATTCAAATTATATCAAATAGCCCGCGACGATTATAAAAAATATACCGTTTACAACTCACAAATTGTAAAAAAGCGCATTGCTCAATATTTTCTCTATAACGTTAATCAGAAAAGATTGATAGATTTACTATCTATTAATCTAGAAAATTCTGGGCAATCTGGCAAAATGGGCATTTCAGAACGGTTATGCTACATGCACACAATACTGCTGAGAATCTTGTTTGTGAAACTTTAGATTATCGCCTGGTAGAACAGTTATTCGTATATATTATAGGTAGACAACGTTAACGTGAGTTAAAGTAAGGATAACAATAAGTTATAAGTTATTTTGTTCTACCTCCTTAAATTTAATTTAACTACTAATTGACAAGGTGTTAAGTAAGATTACAATTCAAATACTTATAAAAATAACCGCCCACTGCTCCGTATAAATCGAACATCAAAGAATATTAATACATTGGTTTTTGGCAAAACAGTTATAGATTTATTGCTGACGCCCACAATTAAATCGTGTATCTCTACTCTCATGTATTACAGTTATAAAGTGAATAGAATCAATGGATCACGTTGCGTAAAATAATATGACTAGTTTGATATCGTTTGCCGGATACTAGGCGTTGCGATTTAGGGAAAAGTAATTTATGTTTTTCAACAATGTTGCATAATAAAGGTTAAGTACTCCAATATATCATTTCGCTCTGCTTTTATAAATCACGCTTGTTAGCTAGGAATAATAATATGGACAAATGCTTCATAAGAAGATAGACAAATGCTATAGAATCATTTTACTACGGCAAATATACAATAACTAAAGTAGAAAATCTGCATACTACCTGTATATTTTTTTAATAAGATAGTTTTTAATAATGCGTATATTGCAGTACACCTATGATTAAGCACGTAAGTAAATATTGAGCAAAGAAGTAACATAGGTCAAGTTTATATAATCAGGCAAAAAAAAAATTAAAGACATTGAGTGAGCGTGTTTAAACAGTGATCTCTACAAAACTCGCTATACTCGTTGCTTTGAAACTTGGCAATAACTACAACAAACGATATTCATAAACGTAGTTCTGTGACCCAAATAAATGAATTATTTCGAACTATTAATTCAAAACTTGTATCACGTAATGTTCGTACTTTGCACATGTCCGTAAAGGCCCAGAAAATACTTCATTCATTTGCTGAGACGAGTAAAGGAGCGGCCAACGATATTTTTAGAAAACCGTTATTCTTTACCGATATTCAGAAACCTGTGGTTTTATAATGGCAGAAATTTGTACGTAGAAAAATAATTTTAGCACAACGCCTACCGGATAACTCGATTATGGTTTGTTTAGTGGACAAAATCGTGGTCACGCATTATTACGATCTAAGTTACGTATGTACTTTGACATTTTTAAAGTATTTTCTAAATCATAAAACCAGTACGAATATCGGATTAAGTGCATTAATGCACTGAAAGGGATTTACTTAAATCTTCAAGGCCTATATTACGATAGTCGTTTACGTCACAATCTTATCACTTCTGTTGTTAGGTATTTTTGTTAACTTTGTTTCTGGCTTCGTTTGCAGACTATGAACGCGGACTGATGACGACCATCCCTGACGGCAATATATGTTTTATTCCGCTTTTTCTGGGCAATTATTTTCTACATAGGGAGCCATTTTTTATCTGGTTTTTTTACTAATCGAAATGGGAATAAAGTTTATTATCCTCCTATAAGAGATCAGACATCTACCTGAACCATGTCACACTTATAAATTATATCAACGCCAGGCATCAAAGTCAAAGCCAAGCCTTAAAACATATAACAGTATAACAACAAGGGACCATTACAGGGGTCTACAAGTATAGACGAGACTTTATAGTGACTTAATTAGTTGAAAGTGGCCAAAATAGTACAATGTGTATGTACCCTGTGTTCACGAACAGTTACCTCCAAATTTCTTGAAGAAGAATCCCTTTATAATATCCTACGTAAAATTAATCTGTTTGCAGATGTAACGGATGCGATACGCTGGAATCAAATCGTTTTGTTATTTGATGTGATCTCATGCGATTTCCTGCTTGTATTTTAACTGTTAATCGAACAGATATATATTTATTTAAATATACGGTTTTACTCACGTGTGTATTTCGGGGATGCCCGACTAGTTTCGGTCTCGACAGGAGGCCTTTTTCAAGGAGTAAGTCGTCCAGCTGCGACGGTACCGAACGAGAATAGATATAAACAGAACAGAGAAGATACAAGTAGTTATGTGTGAAATACCAAGATTATTTTTATTTAATTTGATTGAATAAGTTAGACTTCGAGGCTTCTCTGCCTGCCCCTTCGGAGATATAGGCGTGAGCGTATAATGTATCGACTCATATAGAATAGAAAGACGCTTTCATTATAAAACGGACTCGGCACCTTACAGCAAAGACAAGTTATTTGGATAAGTCTGCTTGTGTTTGTTTGTTTGTACGTAACGATTGAAATAATAACTTATCGTTTGAAATAATAAATTATACGTAATTAGTTTTCGGATAATCATTACGCTTTATAGATATTTAATAGTTCTTCTCTGAATAAAAGTCCAAAACGAGTTGATAAGTCTATTATTTCCGTATTTAAATAGCATATATGTATGTATAAGTTAGTATAGTTTTACTTAAATGTTTGAAATGCACTTCCATTTACCTCTGTAACTAAGAATTGTTATGCTCCATTCTTAGGTTGTCTGGTAGGGTTGCATTTATCAATAAGGCCGCCATTTGTACATTATTAGTCTGACACGTGTATGTATCATATTTTAACTGTAACAGTGGTGTACAAATAAAGTGTTATCTACGTATATGTATGTATGTAAACTGATCGTTATCTTTCTATAAGTGTTGTCAGAGGTACAGAAAAAGACATTTCTTTAATTTATTTTCCATCATGCCACGTCTCCTTTTTTCCGAAAACCTATAATGCAATGGAACCCGCTTTCCAGTATTTCAATAACATTGAGATCGGAAACAAGCATTAAGACACACCTGATGGTGACCTTGCTCTAGAATCGTGTACAATATCAGAAGTGTCACTTTGGTAATCTTATATTTTCTCTATTAAAACTGAATATGCATGAACGAAAGTAGCTTCTAACATAAAACTTAATATGGCAAAGGAAGCAAAGCTTTTTGCTCATAAAAATCATACTACAGGTCTTTTCATCCGCCGTATGTATAGCAAGCAGTCGATGTCAATATCTACCTAGTAAAATATTTAGTCGTGTTTAGTCGTGTTGCCATTTAAGACGGAGGCGTGGGCGAACTTGTTGGCATGCTACCATAAAAATACTGTAGTCTTGTTTCAAAATGGCAGACTACGAGGGAAAACGAAAACGTTGTGTGAGGATGTTCCGATTTCATTTTGTTTCCTCTCAGTCTAAAGTCGAGGTCGGATATATGAGAATTTTAAACAATCGTGACGTTCGTGAGGCGTGAAACTGACTCGTGGTTTTTTAAGTACCCACTTATGTGAGTTTTGTTAAAAAGTAATGAAACATTGTCAACAACTGTCTTTTTGTACGACTTAAATTTTGCGCTAAGTAATTTTATTATTTTTAAATCGAGTATCGGTCCTTCTCTTTCTGACCTTAATGTATGCATTTTAGTGCAAATATCGGAAATACTCAGCTTACTGACGCACCAAATCAGATCATTTACATACGTTGGTAATTAATAAATGCAGAATTGTTGCAAATAAATACATAATCGCTTAAGTGATTACGAAACGGGGAAAGACGAAAGCACTAAGACACAATACCAAATTACCTCTATTATTGATAAACTAAACTTTACCTTAAAATCAGGATTGCATGCCAATTACCGGTACACACAACGTTTACCATGAGATAACAACACATGATGGGTGAACACTACCTATAAATTTACACTTGTATTGGGCAATCGCGAATTTAAAAAGATTTTTATTATATGTATGTTATATAAATGTGTAAAATAATAGTATTTAATTGCCCTTAATGTATACATACACACATAAAAATACTGAAAGTTTTGTGCTGTTGAAGAGAGAAAGTGAGATCAATGAACCGAGTGACATTACACAAATATTATCGAGGTTCTCACATCTTACGAGTATATTTCATACTAGCTTTTGGTCGCTACTTCCTACGCGTGGGATTTAAAATCAAATAATCTATATTTTTATTTAGACATAGATTCTGTTAAATGGAGTCTATATTTTAAGTTAGACCCCTAGCAATAAATCTATGAAAACTGCATTCAATTCCATGCAGTAGTTTTTACGTGATGCGTGTACAAACATGACACAAAAATTTGTAAAAGCTTTTATTATCTATCTATATAAGGCAACAGAAACTATTAACGACAGAACAAATAAAATTTTATAATTTATTAATCCTGCTTTTCATTGTTGGTGAGAAACTTTAAAAAAAACGTGTTTGTTTTGTTTCAGAAACACACACATTGTATTAATTAAGAGTACTTGATATTATTTTACAATATACTTATATATTATGTAACAATGACTAGCATTGATACACTTTTGATTTGTTTCACATTCTTTACATGAATGATCACCATTATGTTCACCTCATCTTTCATTTATTTTTGTTTCGATAAGTATCCGAATGATTTATTTTATTTTTATCCGTATTTCATTTATTCTTCATCCCAAAAAATATTAGGTTATACAATATTTAACTCCCAATTAAGGCCTTGTTTTATACTTTAAGTTATGCACCAATTTTTTTTTAACTGTTACTAATTGGGCAATAAATTCATGGTATTTTAAGACGAAACAGGCCTTAGATTTAACACCGTAAGGACATGCAGGATGTCGGTCATATAGGCGAAACGAACGCGGAAGAAAATATACTTTTTCGTTGATGGTCTGAGATCATAATAACAGTAAATAAGTATTAATATCTACCTGGTATAATAATAATGTCTACTACGTGACTCCACCGAGGCCGTGCGGTTATTTAGCAAGCATCTTACTGTGAAGTGTTACGAATCAGGAAACCAAGTAGCAGCGTTATTATATTTTCTTTTTATTCCGTTGAGTTATGAAAGTAAATTATACGTGCAAGATGTCCATCAATTACTATGGACGTTGATAGCGGTTGTATGTAACGATACTAACATTTACACACTGATGTTGTAAAATAAATTCTAAGTATATTTTCACACTGTAATAAATCTTAGTACCGAACTCAATGTTGATAAATTAAGTGAAATCTTTTGACAATATTCTTATTGTTTGCCTGAATTCACACAATTAATACAGACAACTTTAGCTAGAAGCTTATATTCACATAATTAATTATAAAAACGCGAACGTACTCGCTTGTACTTAAAATAAACAAAAACTTATATAACATACAAATATGTCTTGAAGAACACATTCCAAACTCAAAGATTTACATAACATATCATTAGTGACGGGCGTCTAATCGCGAGTATACAAACAGTCGAGCCTTGCTCTTGACATGCGGTCACTCGCCACGCATATTAATAGAGTCAAGTGATTCACATCACTAAAGTACTACCGTTTACTTTTATGAGTCGGACGCGAGGTATGACTAGGAACGCTCGCCTTTTGTCTCGAAATCATAATTCGAAAAATAATATCAAAAATCAAATACAATGTAGAATTTCGCGGGTGCATTATATGTACTAGTGCTGTGATATGTTAGTGATTATAAATGTCGAATCGGAGGCAGAGAATAGGCAAGTAGTGAATAAGTCGTTTAAAAGTTATTTATTATGCACTGATTGATAAAGCGAACGTCTATGTTTGTGACAAAATGGCACGATATTGTTGTTATGTATACTCATTTTCATATGTAATTGTTATAATAATGTTGATACGATACGATAGATTAATACAAAAGATAAACCAAAATAATTTTAATGAATGACTAATTACACAACAGTAACACAACAGTAATTTCGGAAAACTTTAATGGCTGTGTATGAATACATACCAAGTATCACTTACCAATACGTGAACCGCAACCTATTACTGCCTAGACAACCTAAATATTATTGAATAAAAAAAATGTTATCTCAAAAATGCAGTTGTGATCATAAAAGCGGCTAGCAATGCCCGTTGGCATTCCTCGCATTCCGAGCGAGCGGTATCAAGAATCAGTTGCCATTACTTGTATCGAACCGGTTCTACATCCTTTGAGGCCGTGTCTTTATTTGTGTTTTGTACAAAATACTTTTTACTTGATTTCGATAGATGTTCACTGTTTTGTAAATAAGTACTTGATATTTGTATACTAAGTTAAAATTTATAAATAACTTTTAATCATGGTAACATTTGAATCGTTAAAATGAATGTTATTTTCAAAAATACTTCCTTCTTCCGCTCGTCTAGCAGTGCCGGGTAAGGATTTGACGAACGAATGATTAAGTTGACCTAGACCTAAAATGGTTTTGATCGTGTCCAAACTATACATAGAAAGATGTGAATAGTTTCATCAAAAGATTAGAGGCAGGAAAATTCGTAACATTTCTGTCGGAGAGTCTTGTCGGAACACAGTATTCTGTCTAAATATGACAAAATAATCAATTTAGGTATTTTAGAAGTTATAACACAACATTTAAATATTGCTTAATAAATGCGGAGGCTCGATAGATGATATTATCCATCACGATGATGACGGTTTGTTGGTTCCACGCAAAAATAAAAAAAAAATAAAAAAGGCCTTTAAGGAAGCTTTAACCAATATGAAATATATTCTCTAGTGTTTATACAAAAATCTCATAGATCTATTATTTTTAATTATTGGCTATCTTGTTTATTATTTCTTAGGGGGGGGGGACATTATTTTAATACAGACTGCTCGTTTCGTTACCTATAAACATATTGTTTCTAATTCTCGATGCTTTGTTGATTCGTTTCAAAGTTAATATTCACAAGCAACAATCATAATAGACTCATTGACTGAGTGATAGACGCGTTGACGTTTTAAGTTGTATAAGTTATTCAAACCGCGGCGATTTCTCAACGAATTCCTGAACGCAGCTGCAACCGTCATCCTTGATTGGCTTCGGCTTATAGTCGATTTTTAAATCCGTTCATAGAGAGCGCCATAGACTTTAATTACATTGTAGCAACAATGAATGTGATCATTTACTCCAACAAATTAACATCAATTAAAATTTCTGAATAACTAAGCACAATTAAGGTGGACATTGATCTTGCTAACCGGAGGACGGCAGGTGGAAGTCGCCGATAGACAAGTCAGTCTTTATGATAACCAATTCGTAAATAAATATTATTTATTTATTAATAAATATATATACATATGTGACTTGACATTCTGTCATACGCGAACGTTTTCTATGAAGAGGAAATTATAATCATTGAATTAATTATCTTGATTTTATAAAATATATATATATATATAATAGTAGTATATAATAGTTAAACTGGCAACCTTTGTTCTATTTCAATTATTACATCATCAGAAGATAATTGAAATCTACATTAAGTAAAGACTAGTTTGATGAACTAGTGCCTCGCCTCTTTCCTTCTCTCTTTATTTAAATAGCGATAAAAACAGTAATAATTAGTATGGTTTATTAGAATAATTAGATACATTACATTCCTTTTTTAAATTTGACAGACCGCATGAATTGCGTTGTCTATGCTATGGGTAACAGCCCAAACTTCCTGGTATCAACAATCGACAATGCGGACGAGGATAACATTTGCTTTGTCCAACTACGATACATGATCGCTTGATCAACATTCATATTATGAATTCCAGCTTGGTCTACAATAGTGTCGATAGTATCGTGTTTCTCGTCATAAACGCCTGAGAGTCTGGCCGTGTATTTAGACTATTGAAATACCTAATACTTAAATTCACTTTAAGACTAAATAATTGCTAGCAAATACATCTTGTTTATTTATTCATCGTCATCTTTTACGAGACCCATTTGAAGATAGAGGGTGGCCCTATTCTACTCCACCGAAACAAACTCCCAAGAATAAGTAAGAGCATTCTTTCTTGTTCTTGCGAGTTTCAAGTAAGAGCATTATTTCTTGTTCTCTTGGTCGGTCTAAGTATTCTAATAAAAAAACTGATAAGTAATACTTAATAGATAAACTAACTCTACTAGGATACTTTTACTCAGGATATAAGTACGTAACTACTTCATGTAAGTCGTATTATGTTTATTTACAAACTATCACTTATTGATATTTTAACTTGTTTACGTAATTAATGTAAGATTCTTAATTAATTTTGCTAAACACCTGAAGTGAGTGTAATCGATCGTCGTAATGTATGAATGATCAGATTAGTATGTCCACATCAAACTTCCTAAGGTTATGCTATACTACACTACATACTAGATTATGGTTATTGCTGAATGCGGCACATCACTAGTTATCATTAGTCGTATACACGTTGAGGCTACCATAAAGGCCACGGCCGCTGCAGCTCAAGTCGTTGGCAGGATCCGGCGGCTAGGTCTCGAGGTGGCCTTACACAAATCCGAGGCCCTCTGTTTTCATGGGCCACGGAAAAGGCCTCCAGCTGGATCTAGCCTCATGGTAGGAGGTGTTTGCATCGGCATCGAGCCCTCGATGAGATATCTTGGGCTGGTGATCGATAGTCGTTGGGATTTCGGAATTCATTTCCGAAATCTGGCCCCCAAGCTTATGAGGGCAGCAGCTGCACTCTCACGGCTGCTTGAGAGGGCCCGACACCTCCTGCAGGAGGCTCTACGAAGGAATCGTGCGATCGATGGCGCTATACGGTGCCCCTATTTAGGCGGAGTCCCTGACGGCTCGTAATGCCGCCATATTACGGCGACCACAAAGGGCAATGGCCGTCAGGGTCATAAGGGGATACCGCACGTTTTCCTTAGAAGCAGCGAGCCTCCTAGCCGGAACTGCCCCGTGGGACCTTGAGGCAAAGTCCCTTGCGTCATTATATCAGTGGCGCAAGGCGCAAGAGCTGAGGTCCACTCCTTCCGACATAGAGGGGCATCGGTCTCAGCTCCGCCAGGTCCTGCTGGCAAACTGGAAAGATCGACTTGAGCGGCCGAGCGCAGGACACGCCACAATTATGGCGGTAAGGCCCATCTTGGAGAATTGGCTGGAGAGGAAACACGGGAGCCTCCCCTACCGGCTAACGCAGATACTGACCGGCCACGGCTGCTTCGGGAAGTACCTGTGCCGTATAGGCCGGGAGCCAATGCCTGTGTGCCACCACTGCGGGGGCTGCCGCGAGGATACCGCACCCCACACTCTGACGGAGTGCTCTGCGTGGGTGCAGCAGCGTGCCGATCTCGTGGCAGCTATCGATGTGGGTAGTCTCTCGCTTGAGACCATGGTTCAAAGCGAGAGGGCGTGGGATGCCGTTGCTTCATTTTGCGAGGAGGTGATGTTGGCCAAAGAAGCGGCGGAAAGGGTACGAGAGAGTACGAGTACGATTACTCTCTCGTCCCGCAGAAGACGCACCAGGCGCCGGAGAGCGCCGAACGATCTCCGGCCTCCATGAGCGCTGGCCCGGGGGTAACGGGGGAGCTGTCCGTTACCTTAGCAGAAGCGGGTCTGAGACGGTGGCGCGACGTGTTCTGCGCGCGCCTCTCTAAACTGAAGGGGGGGCGAGGCCCCCCTACACAGTGTGGCCACCTGTTGAGGTGACCAAGGTCTGCAGGGGTTCCCGGAGGCTTCCTTGTTAGGGTATTCCCGGGTCCCTTGCAATAGACTATTTGTGACGGAACACCGTGTGGTTTTAGTCGGTTCGAGTCCGACATACCACCTCTCCGTAAGCTCCGGTGAGGTGATGACCCGTGGGGATTTCCACACGAAAAAAAAAAAGTCGTATACACGTCAATCGAATGAAAGGCCAGAGGTTAAACGGCTTTGTGATCATTGTACTTAAATTTTAAAGTTTATTCATGTGCAATTTAGTTTTCTATTCTGCGCAAAAGTTCATAGTACATTTGCAGAGTACTATATCTAAATATTGCATTATACACAAAATGCAATGGTTTAGTCAACATAGTTTAAATACAACATTTTAAACCCAATTAGTAGTATTACAATTGATAGTTCGGTAATGAAAAAAAAATCGAATTTGCACCAGTTTTGACATAATAAAAAATGAATAGCTCCATGTCGTTCTCAGTGGCGTAAAATAGGGCCAGGCCAACCCATTTCTTCTTGTAGATGTTGTAAAAGGCGACTAAGGGATTTGACTATCATCTATCAGACAGTATACTCGTATACAGTGTATGGTTGAGAGGAATAAGCTTATCGTTAATGGGATTCAATTTCATAACTTCTAAAAACCGTATTCAATGTTATTACAAATTTAGAACAGTCACTTACGAGTAGTACAATGATAAACAACTTATAAATTAAAGTTTCCATCAGTCATAATTTCGTTCACGAACGTCACGTATTGTCTGTTAACAATCTTTTTGTATCATCACTTTGTTGCAACATGGCATGTACAAAGATGGCGTCAGTAATTAACATTCGTTCAATATTCAAATTTAATACTGGTATTCATCATTATTATACATCCAATTACTTCTTTTACAAATAATTATTATATCTATTTTGTTGTTAATTCAAATTAGGAATTACATTTCGCAAATCTAGAAGTCTGTACAACGTGTCAAAATTAAAATAGATTTGGACATACATATATGTTTATCAGGATTCGTCTTACAATACGTCAGCCGGCCAGCAAGTCAGTCAATGTAACTAGTTAGTCTAGGTATATGAAATAAAACGAATAAATGTTGCTTATAAGAGGTAGATTATAGAATAAATAACGGTGCAGGTAAACAGACTTTGTGATGAAATGAAATTAGTAAAAAGAGGATCAAGTCGTTTAAGCTATAAGCACTCACTAATTCACTTTTTATTTTAGAAATTTTTAGTAGAAGTCTGTATTTTGACTAAACAGGGCCGGTGGCAGTTATGGTAGTGTTGGTAAGTGCTGGTAGCTAAGCACTAACAAAATAAACAATCGATTAATTATCCTTTTTTCATCGTTTAGCGGTCTTTACTATTCCGTTCTCTCCTAGCGATTTATGAACCTTTAGCGTAAAAAGTTTTCAACGTTTCTTACGCAACTGAATCAATACATTAATTATATAAACCGTAAGTATGCCCTAACCATTTTTAAATATTTATATTCTATATTAACAAGATTCTTAGTGCCATATGTGTTTGTATAATACATATAATGCTTTGGCTAACGTTTACTTTAATGAAAATTAAATGAGGTTGAGCGTACTGCGTCATAGAATCGAAAACAATATATAATATATATATATATTATTTATTACAAATTTACTAACAGTTACACACGAACGATAATTATTTAAACTAAGGAGAAAAAAAACAGCGAATGGCTAAATTAACTATGACTAAACGTGCAGAATAATCCACAAAACATATGTTAAGTAGACTGTTTAGTAGACTCACACGTGGTAGAGCCATGCTTAGACACGAATAGGCCGGTGCGATACCACGGCCTCACAGAAAACCGATTGTGAAGTACCACTTGTGTTGCATATCCCCGAAAAGTGAGATTTCTGGAGGCCCAACTTCCCACCTGCCCTCAATACCATTCTCCTCTTTCCCATCTCCTCGTCCCCCCCTCTGTTCAATCTCCTATCCTCATCCCCTAATTCCTGATCTCATCACCCTCAAAGGCGGGCAGGGCACTTATGACTCTTGAGTTCCAGGTGTCCGTATACATCGGTTGTCACTTGCGATCTTGTGATCCGTCTGTTCATCTGTCCCTTCTAGTATAAAAAAAACTTAAATTACTAATTAAATGTTAAATACGTAACTAGTGAGCATACATCAGGGGTTACTACAAGTTTAGGATATTAGCGATAAAGTAATCATAAAGTGTTACTCTAATACTAAGTATTCTTGAGTAAATAGTTTTTTTTTCGGGATTAAAGGTACTATATATTCTTATTTTATGGATCAAGTGAGCTATTAAGCAAACATATTAATGTGTAACATTACTTATGTTTCAAATGTGTCTTCGAAATAAAGCATTTTATGTTAGCTTCTATAAACGAAATGAATCAAAACAATTGTCGAGTCGAAAAGTCCATGTCCAGTAATTGAAGCGTTTGACGCATTTCAAAAGCAGCGTGAACAAGCGCACATGATCGACTTACTAATCGATTCAAGGTGAATTCAATTCGACTAGATTCACGTGACACTCCTCTATGAGAATGAGTTATAAAAATTTAAACCCCTTCAAATACCCACAGCTTTATGTGTTCTCCCAAAATTTAATATATTGTATTTTATAAGCTAAAGATCCAATAGACTATGTAATCTTAACTTCATGAAAATAATTTAATGAAAAATAACACTTCCAGTTTCCCCCGCATTTACCCATTTTATGGCCACCATTTTTCATTAATCTATACCTATAAATAAACCTTATTAAGACGGATACTTACATGTTATACAAATTACCCCTTCAAGCCCTTCTCGAGTCTTCGCTCCCTAATGAACAGAATTTTATTTTTTTTTATTTTCGAGAATAACATAAGAAATACAAAACCATTGTTTTAAAAAGCCTATGAGCAATTTCCCTTTCGCATTCGTCTGTAATTATCATAACACTATGGCAGTACTATATCTGCTTCGTTAACCCTACGAATGTCATAATGACAGATAAAAAATATAAAGCTCAGAGGTGTACCATCGCGTGTCGACCACAAACCGTAAGCACGCTGCCAACCATGACCGGATAGCGGTCGGCCTTAGACCGGTAAAACAGCGAGCGGTTGCCAGAGATCTAATCTATTTTTTTTTACCACAAATTCGGATAAATATAAGGATATATAAAACCTTATTTTGCATTTTTTTGCAGCTATGACCAGATTTGACATCAAACATAAAAAGTCTTGAATTAAGTTCAAAATAGTTATATTTCATTTTCAATATATTTCAATATAGTAGTATATTAATGTAGCGTTAATACTGCTAGGACCAAAATAGTCAATACATATCGTAGTGCCACAAAGGCTAATTGAGTGCAGGAACTTTGTTAAATTTGTCGATCTGTACGTCTACGTAACTGCGTAGGTCGAAGTAAAGAGATTTATTTTTTTATGATATATAGGGACAGACGAACAGACGGGTCACCTGTTGGTAAGTGACAACCGATGCCCATGGACACCTGCGACTCAAGACTCGTAAGTGCGCTACCCGCAAGCATTACTTGTCTACCAGTTTTCTGAGAAACCGTGGCTGTACTCCGGTCGGAACGACCAAGTCGTGCCTAAGCCACAATATGTTCAAGTGGAGATTCAGTGATGGTGCCGATTTAAACTGCTTGTGCGGTTTAACCCAAACGATGGTCCATCTGACATCGTCGAGAAGATCTAACGTCTGCCACCGTCAATGCGGTCATAGTGACCAAGTTCAGGGCCGCAACTAGTCCTATTTGAATTGGTCATCAAAACTATGAGTCTTAACCGTGGTTCTGTCCATGGTCCTGAGCGAGAGTGCATGGAACGCCGTCGCTTCCTTCTGTGAGGAAGTGATGTCCTCAAAGAAAGCGGCGGAACGGGAGAGGGAGCGCAATCCAACTCTCTCTGCCCGCAGAAGACGCACCGGGCGCCGGAGGGTATTCACTGATCTCCGGCCACCCTAGGAATCGGCCCGAACAGATACAGGCCCGAGAGGCAGCGCGTAGTGTTCCGTGCGTCTCTCAGAGTACTGTGACCAAAGGGTGATGGTCACAGCGGGTGACGGGACCCGTCTTGGGTGAGACGTGTCAGTGCCGGTCGGAGGCAGCGAAAGAATGCCACGTCGATTCTCGCTTCCCGATTATAGGCAAGCAGAAGAACAACGGGGTGGTTTTTAGTCGGTAAGAGTCCGACATACCCCTTCCCCCCACCCCATGGGGAAGGATATCCATGAGGATCTTCCACCCCGTCACAAAAAAAAAAAACTATGAGTCTTAAAATATATATCATCATTTTGTTTACCTAATTTTGTATTTTTAAGATCATTCTATGTATTATCGATCACTACCCAGTAGTTTGGGGATCAGACTCGTATGCTTTGTGTCGAGTACTATCTACTGCTCATTAAGTCGTCTTCAACCTTAATAAAAGCGTTAATAGTTGTTAATTTCTTTGATACCTAGTTGTTATAATTGTTTTTATGTACTGATAAATAATAGTGTAGTGTATCTTATGTAATCTTTGTACGTATTACATCGCTGTGTACGTGTTATAAATAAATTATTATAACTATTTATATGTAAAAACTTGTAATTGGTCATTTGCTGCTATGTTTCTATTTATATGAATTATTAGCTGTAAGTTTTCCTGAAATAATAAAATAAAATAAAATATAATACTTTCATTCTATTTTGTAGAATGCTGTTAGGATATTGCTAGTCATACTAAGATATTTTGAGACACTTTTAAATTAAAATTTTATTTATACATATGTATGTATATATTTTCGCCTAATTCATGTACATATGTTACGTAAAGTACAATTATAGCTGGTGAGAGGTGGTTATCTTGATTATACACTTATACAAAATGCATTCACAAATTGCTGATTGCCGCAAAGTACATTTTATTAATTTTACAATTTTACGAAACTTTAATATGCGGCAAATTACATAATTAAGTACATAATAACATTGTTAGACAAAGTTTAAAAATAAATGTTACTTTTGAATTTTGTATTTGATCGAAGTAGGTTTAATTAGCAAAGTTTAAATATAATATGGATCGTAATATACATATGGTTAAGTAGAATAGGGCTGTCGTAAGAGGAGTATTAGGTGTCGGTAATAATGATCGGACTGTTATATACATACATATTAGACAGTATACATACAGACCCGGTTACTGACAGTAGGCTTGACTTTTTCTACCTAAGTGGGATTCAAAATGGTTAGCTAAATGTGATGATTGAACACGGCCTTGTCTGCCCCTTGTTTGATACACGTATTTTTGTTTTTTTTTATAGTATAGCACACGGGTCACCTGATGGTAAGTGACTACCGCCGATAGACACCTGCGACTCAAGAGTCACAAGGGCGTTGCTCCATTTGAATTTGAAAAGAAGGGAAAGTTAAAAGGAGAAAGGTAGTTGGGCCTTCGGCTACCTCACTTGGTTTTAAGCAATTCTTGTATTGTATTTCACCGAGTAAGTATTGGAGTAGGTATTTACCTGGTAACCCTAAAATTATAAACGATTACGTGACAGAAGTGCCAGAGCGGGAAACTAATTATTGTTTCTCTTTCTCCCTCGTGTTTTAGTTTCTGATTCTAATCCAACATAGATGCTAAATCTGAATGAAGTAAAACACTGATTAATTCTCGCTTTTAAACCGCATAAAACGATATACAACTGTTTTCCGTCAGGAATGTGCTGGCATAATGCGATTGTTAGGCTATTAAAAAACATTAAAACTATGTACTGGTGGTATGTACATTTTTTGACAAATCCGTCAAGTCAATTTTGTCATTCTACATTTTATGTTATATGGATAGATACGATTTAATGCTATAAAACCATATTATGTAATGTGAGTTATTTAAACTTTATAATGCACATTACGATAAAATCTATCATATCGTATTTTTGTACTCAAATTCCAAACAAATCTGCAATCTTAAAGTGTAAACTAATGTATTATATATTATTGGTAATACACACTGAGTAATAAATTAACTGTTATTAAAAACAAAACTTAAAAAGTAGGAAACCATACACACTTATACAACCATAAACAATCATCGGCTACCTGTTTGGTGAGCCCAATTTGCTCACTTTCGATATTTAAATATTGCAAACAACTATTATTGATGCTTATTTAAACTTTTGTTAGGCAAACCGGTCATTGTACTTGCATCAGTTGCATCGTAGCCCTGTTTCTAAACTCAATTTCAGGTGGATTCGACTTTTAAAATATGTTATCGATTTTTTCCTTATGCTACTTATTTTTTTGTTTCTTATTTTTTATCATGGCAATCTGTTTAACTAACGATAAGCCTTGCTTCTGTCTGATACATTATTCATCTGAAATGATTTTAGTCACAGTGATCCATGCCAATTTGTAAGAGGATTTCACCATATGTGGCAGAATCTATCCAAGAGCGTAGGAACGCTGATTTTCAAATTGTTTGTGCTGTAGCGACAAAATTGAATGAAATTAATTGTTGCGTTCCAGAACTTGGAGACTTTGCAGCATTGTCGGTTGCAGACATCTTCCTGACACGTCCTGTTAGTAGCAGTTAGGACACGCAGGGCACGATTAAAGATGGGCCACCGTTCGGTACAAACTAATTGTACCGCACAGGCAGCTAAAATCAATACTATCACTGTATCTCCACCTTTTTTTTTTATACTATAGGGGGACAGACGAACAGACGGGTCACCTGATGGTAAGTAACACCGCCGTCCATGGACACTTGCAACTCAAGAGTCGCAAGTGCGCTGCCCGCCTTTGAGGGTAATGAGGGATGGGGGATGCAGGGAGCGGAAAGAAGAGAGGAGGGATGAGGAGATGGGAAAGAGGAGAAAGGAGGTGATAGAGAGAAAAGGGGGGAGGGGGAAGTGGGCCTCCGGAAACCTCACTCAATTCGGGGAAATGCAACGCAAGCGTTACTTCACAACCGGTTTTCTGTGAGGCCGTGGTATCGCACCAGTCGACCGGCCCATTCGTGCCTAAGCATGGCTCTGCCACTGAAAATATAATCTTTACTCTGTCTGACTTTTTTTTTTTTTTTTTTTTTTTTATACGATAGGGGGCAAACGAGCAGACGGGTCACCTGATGGTAAATGACTACCGCCGCCCATGGACACCCGCAACTCAAGGGTCACAAGTGCGTTGCCGGCCTTTTAGGTAGGAGTACGCTCTTTTCTTGAAGGTTTGAAGGTCGTATCGGTTCGGAAATACGGCAGGCGACAATTTGTTCCATAAGCTGGTTGTGCGAGGCAAAAAGCTTCTGGAGAAGCGCCCAGTGGTGGAGTGCCAATCGTCCAGGTGATGGGGATGGATATTTTGTCGCGTAGAACGATGGCGGAAACCAGCAGCCGGTATAAGTCCGAACAATTCCTCTGAACACTCCCCATGATACAAGCGATAGAGGATGCAGAGTGAAGCTACATCTCTACGCAACGCCAAGGTGTCAAGTCGATCGGAGATATCTTGGCAGTCGATGATGCGAGTCGCTCTCCGTTGAATGCGGTCAAGAGGGAGAAGTTGGTACTGGGGTGCACCTGCATAGAGATGAGAACAGTATTCCATGTGCGGCCGAACCTGCGCCTTATAAAGTTGCAGGCGGTGGGCCGGAGTAAAATACTGTCTCGATCTGTTTAGCACACCAAGCTTCTTCGAGGCTAATATAGTCTTACTCTCTAAGTGACCGCGAAACTGGACTTCGCTTGATATATCGACGCCAAGGATTCCGATACTGGCTGATGCAGTTAGGGAAGTGCTCTCAAATTGAGGTGATACGACCAATGGCATCTTTTTAGCGGTGAACGCGCAAACCTGTGTCTTCGTGGGGTTAAATTGGACTAGGTTAAGTCGACCCCAATCTGAAATTTTTGATAAAGAAGTTTCGATTTCAGACACAAGTTTGGATCGGCTTTCGATGACGTTTACCCGAGAAATGTTAGCGCGGCCGGTGTAAAGGGCATCACTCGTGCTATCGTCTGCATAGCAATGGATGCTGCTAATCTGCAGCATGTCGTTGATATGCAGAAGAAACAGCGTGGGTGATAGCACACAGCCTTGTGGGACACCAGAATTAACAGACTTCGAGTCGGAGCATGCACCGTCAACAACGACCTTGATGCTTCTGTCTGTAAGAAAACTGGAGAGCCAATTGCACAGTTTCTCGGGAAGCCCATAGGAAGGAAGCTTCGCAAGGAGCGCTTTGTGCCAGACCCGATCGAAGGCCTTCGCCACGTCCAAACTAACGGCCAACGCTTCCCCCTTGGTCTCGATCGCCTGTGCCCACCGGTGAGTCAAGTATACGAGAAGATCACCAGCTGAACGACCCTGACGGAAGCCGTATTGTCGATCATTGAGGAGCTGGTGGTCTTCTAAGTACCGGAGGAGCTGGCAGTTAACAATGGATTCCATTATCTTGGAGAACAAGGAGGTGATGGCTATGGGTCTGTAGTTGGACGGATCCGAGCGATCTCCTTTTTTAGGGATTGGGTGCACTAGAGCTGTCTTCCATGAGTTCGGGACTACGCCAAGAGAGTAAGAAAGCCGATAAAGGCGCGTTAAAACCGGTGCCAACTCTGGAGCACACGTCTTCAGCACGATAGGAGAGATTCTATCGGGCCCACTCGACTTATGAACGTCGAGGGAAAGAAGCGCTTTACGCACTGCCCTTTGTGTAAACCGGACTTCCGGCATGCGGGTCTCGCACTGCGGTATGGTCGGCGGTGCGTTTCCCCCGTCGTCCAGGGTCGAGTTGGACGCAAAGAGTTTGCCCAGAAGATCGGCTTTTTCTTTAGCGTCGTGGGCCAACGAATTATCTCCTATGCGCAGAGGTGGAAGGGATGGCTTACAAAAGTTCCCCTGGACAGCTTTGGCAAGAGACCAGAATGCACGAGTTCCGGAGGGGAGACTAACTAGTCTCTCGCCAATTCTGCCGATGTGAGCCGACTTCGCCCCAGCAATTACTCTTTTGAGGGACCTGGAGGCAAAGTTAAATTGCTTCTTTAATGTGCTGGTCTTTACATCCCGTGCTGTCGCTGCATTAGCCCATGCTTGGTAACATTCCTGCTTTCGGTGGGACGCCGCTTTGCAGGTTCGACCAAACCAAGGCTGGGACTTGCCACCTGTGGGAATCAGGGAGAATGGAATGAAAAGTTCCATACCCTGAAGCACAACATCCGCGACAGAGTCAGCAACGACATTGGGATCATCCGGCGAGAAGCAAACCTGCCTCCATGGGTAGGATGCAAAGAATGTTCTCATTCCATCCCAGTCTGCTGACCTATAGTGCCATACGCGGCGACTGCCTGTAACACGCGGCCGCAGCGAGTGAACGAGTGGCACCATACTCCTAATCAGGCAATGATCCGAAGAGCCAAGAGGGGCCTCAACGGATACTTTGTAGCCGTCAGGATGTGAGGTCAGCAGAAGATCCAACAGTGAAGGCACGTGGCTTTCTGCATCTGGGATTCGCGTAGGCGTTGCTACCAGCTGCGTCAAACCATATGCCAAGGCGAAATCGTGAACAGATCTTCCCGCATGATCGGTTTTGCGCGAACCAAGCCATTCGGCGTGATGGGCGTTAAAGTCGCCAAGAATCACGATCTCTGCGGATGGGACCTGCTGGAGCACTGAGTCTGTAGCCATTTGGAAGTGGTCGATGAGTCGGTCCGTTTCGGCATCACCGCTATGGGACCTGTAGAGGCATAGGTAGATGCGGGGATGGTCGTCGCAGTCTACACGTAGCCATAAGATGGAGAGGTCCCTACCTTCAAGATTGCCGAGGCGGCGAGAAGTGATATCATCTCTAACGTACACGCATACACCAGCCTTAGGAACAAAGGAGTGTTCCAGTCCGTACCCAGGGTAGCAGAGGTAGGATGTGTCCGCTGGAGATGATATCTGCGTCTCGGTTAAAAAGAGCAAGGCCGGCTTTGCTGTCTCAAGGTGGTGGTGGACAGTGTCGAGGTTCGAATGTAAGCCCCTAATGTTGCAAAAATCCACGGTAAACGTGACAGGGGGTGCCATGGTATGCCTTCTCTTGCCCCGAGCAGATTTTGAGAGCGCAGTTGAGCCCCCCCCCAGAGTGCGAGGGGCAGCCTGGGCGTCCACGCTCAGACATAATCCGTACTGAGGGTGGACGTCCAGGGGGGGATTCTCCAACGCTAGCGCTGGTACCCCCCTGGGGTTATCTTTTTCGTTAACAGCGCTATCATTAGGGGGGTGGGGGATTTTGGGCCTCCGGAGACCTCACTCATTTCGGGGAAATGCAACGCAAGCTGACTCTGACTTTTCGCCTCGGACTTTTACTCTTCATCGTGATTTGGCACGTTAAGGCAGTGTTTGTTGCTCCTGGCGGCGCGGCGTAACCATAAAATCAAGTGTTCGACCCAGAACGATACTGAGGCCATCTGAGTTGTCCTTGGTAGCTGAACCACTCTGTTAATTTTATACTTCCTTTTTTCTTTGAATTCTGTTTCTTATTTCTGATACAATACATTTTAATATGTTATATATATACTTTTTTTAACGTTTATATAAAAAATATATAAACGTTAAAAAACTCTACCACATTTCCCTTATTCCACTGATTTTTATTTTCAATGCATATAACGATGATTCACTATTCGCTCTAAATATAATCTAAGATGCAATGCAAATGCAACAGAATGTAAAGCTTTTTTAATTTTAACAAAAGGGCTTCTCGATTAAAGCTGGGTGCAGAAGAAAGAAGTGAATGCAAAGGAAATGTTACAAATCGTGTTTTTAGTCGCAAATACTCCCATAGATTCTTGTGCTGAATCTTAGATGGAGATGCATCTTCGAAAAAGAAGTCGTTATAACTTAAAAAAAAAATATTTAGACTCTTTGCCATCGAATAATAGCCGTTGACTAGAAAATATGTGGAGCTATTTCCATTCCGTTTCTACCACTGTTTATTTTAAGGTCTCATTTTGCTCAATTTTCAATTTACATTCTCGCTCGTAATTGGAGGAATTGGGAAGTGAACGTCACCTTAAATAGTTATAGGAAAACAAATTTAAAAAATAACTTAGTATTTAAAAATAATAAATCAATTAATTATGTTTTAACTATCTCTTTTGCTTACCTACGTATTCCTACGTAATTCTTAAGCTTACATCGTCTTCGAAATGTTTGGTGCTTTTCGCATTCATGCGTTTAGTCTGCACACTGCTTTATAAAAGGGAAGCTATAAAAACTTGAACAAATGGTTCTATAGTAGGTTAAGAGATATTGCATCATTCTTGGCAAAAGTAGTTTAATAAACTTTAGGAGTTGGCTGTTGCAATTAGAAATACCAATTTATATTCCGCCATTATACTTTGATACATCGATTTGGTTTTGTAAGAATTTAACTCATATTTTAGTAATGATTACAACAGATTTATGATAGTAATGTAGACCAACTTGTAATAAGAACATTAAGCTTTTTGTCATAGTAAATATCTCCTTATGATAGAAGTTCTAGTTGTAGTGGATGTCACTTTCCTGTTCGTCTAATATAGTAAATCATAATGACTGGCTTGTTGGTCTAGTGGTTAGTGATCGTGACTGCCAAGCCTGAGGTCGTGAGTTCGTTTCCCACCCGTTACAAATGATTTTGAACCATGATATGTTTGTTTGAAATATTGTGAACTATCCTTAATGGTGTACAATAAAGAGTATTTTATTGTATTGTGTATTGAACACGACCATAAGTTCTGTGTCTATTGTACTCCAAAATTTTACACAACTTTCACTGACTGTACTGAAAAAAAAAATACCACGCTATTTTGGCAAGTGACTTTAAAAGATGGCTTATGCTATAAGGTTGGGCAAAAACCAATATTTTCTTTATCTGTGGCAGTTATAATTTAAGTATAGATTGTAATTTAAAGAGGAGTTATTTAGTGTTTCATAACAAAAGAAAAATCAAATAAATGTTGAGACTTGTAGTCACGGCATTTGAAAGATCATCAGGGTGTCATTTTTAGCGATTTTGTTTCTTAGTACATATTTTCTAAACATATAATAATAATATCTAATAGTACATATTTTTAGTTTCTAAACTACATAACTTGGATTTTTATATATTTTTCTAGTAACAGTTCAACACTTGCCCCATCACCCATTTTCGGATGGACGTTGATTTTTGGGACTACCTGTATACATACGCATCTGAGCTATCGTATAGATCCACACCATAACATATGAGTAAGACGGAATAATGACTTCAGCTGCTATTTATTGTTCAGGAACAGGCATGTTGTAAAGAGCAAGCTAAAAGATAGCGTCATTATCGCTCACACTTTTTATGAAACTTTATGTACTAATCTATTTTTATATTTTAATGACTCTACCGACGTGTCTTTATGACGGTGTGAAAGCAATTATTTCTAAATGTTAATGTTTTACAAGTCTGTAAATTATTTAACATTTCTGATATGAATAAAATATTAACTTTGGCTACTTAATAAGATCCATTGGTTTAAATGCTTTCGGTAAATTAATCAATTTAACGTATCATTTAAAAAATATTGGATTTTACAAAGTTTTGGGAACCTCCGAGACAAGAGAAATAATTTCAGGTTTAAAATAAGTGATTCAAGATCTTAGTTGTCTGGTTTGGTTGCTGTACCACGTAGACACGCTTATTAAAACTGAATTAAATCAAATAATTGATAAAAAATTCAATGTCTTCAATAAAATTCAGATCTTGAGATGTGTGTACGTACGAGAATTTAGTTTTGTTTTTGTTTTTATAATTCCCGAAAACAAATAAACTATTAAAAACAAAAAACTATAATTTGAAATAATATATAAAACCTTTATCTCAATTTTTATTTCTGACGTTTTCTGAAAATCTGTAAAGTATACTCTATGTTACTACCACTGTTAATAAAATTCTAATGGCACAACAAATGTCACACCTCCATATACATACATACATACATACACTCGAAAGGCATAATCCTCTTCTTGCTCAATCCGGTGAAAATGAAGTAATGAGATTCGTTTATACAAAAAGATATTCACGAAACACAACAATGTTCGAAAGGCAAAATCTGGGCGTTAATTACGACTCTGCCCACCTCTATGAAAATAAAGAAGTGTGTGTGTTGTATACATACTTAGTGTAAATCTTAATTTTAATGTATTTACATCATATATTTATCAAAATTTAAATGCGTACGTGTAGGTTTTCGATGTCAAAATACAAACTTACAAGTTTGTCTATGTATCTCGAACTGAGTAGTAATCCCGGTTAGGAAGTAGACAACTAATATTAATCCTTGGGCGAACGCCAAGATCTTGCCGCTATTGCTTCACCAACAACAAAGCGATGTATAATTATATCTAACCTTATCAGTTTTATAGTTATTTTTTTATTCATACTGACGTTATTACTTTGGATTAAGAAGGGATTTAAAAAAATGACTTGTTTATGGATCACCCGTCACGATGGACCGATGGCATGAAGATTGCTAGCAGTGGTTCAATTCTGGTTTTAAGATTACAGCGATAAGTTCTTATAACAATAGATTTCCTTAATAATAGAATGCGGTATGCGAAAGCACAGGATATATAAATAGAAAAGACAAAATAGTTAAATACTATTTCTTCTTTGTTGGTCAATCGATTTCTTATTAGTTTTGGTTCGTTTTGTAGTTATTTGCAAGTTGTATTGAGATAAAATATAAAGTCTGGCCGGTCAAATTGGTACTCAGTACTCCTGCGCATGCGACTATTACTGCAAAAATGAGCTCTAGGCCGTTACAAAGAAACATCTACTCTAAAAACATAACCCTCCATCTTCTACATTCGGTAAAATAAGAATAGATATCAATAATAGATGCTATGATATATGAATTTCTTGTACGTAACACCCGAACTTCCAAGCTGTTAAGTTACGCACAGAACGAAATGTAATATAATATTTTTAATAATTACTATATGAAATGTACTTTACGAGCTCGTAGAAAGAGTTGGAAAACGTGTGTATTATTCTTAACTCTCTCTGCTATAACTCATAAGTACTCATAACTGTTAATTTGTGTCTTTGTTTAAACGGTATGGAGCATAGAACACATTCAAGATAGGAAT
The DNA here is from genome assembly GCA_947561695.1 of Tyria jacobaeae. Taxonomy (NCBI): domain Eukaryota; kingdom Metazoa; phylum Arthropoda; class Insecta; order Lepidoptera; family Erebidae; genus Tyria; species Tyria jacobaeae. The sequence continues at coordinate 5,620,763 of OX387208.1, read as the reverse complement.
GATTCGAATGAGAATGAAACTATGCACAATACACACAATACTTAAGCGTAAATTAACACAATTTACGCTTAAGTATTGTGTGTATTGTGCACATTGAGACCAGAATAAAAGTCACGCTTAAAAATTGATAGAGCAACACGTTTTAGATGTAGTTATTTAAGGTAAGGTAATTATTACAATTTGGATTAATTACAAAAATAGTATATATTCGAATTTAATATCATGAATAATCATGATACATTTATGAAGCTGTTTTCTTCATCCTTTAATATCGTAATATTTCCGAATATTTTGAAATCATCCTTGAGTCTTTGAGGCAGAACGCATCCGTAGCCAGATTGACTGCGAATGGGATATGCCCAGCAGTGGACGGCGACTAGCAGAACGAACGAAGGTACCTTCCTTCCTAACTCAATAATGCCTGTAGGTACACTACTATAACTATACAAATTAATTATTAGCATTACCATAAATCGTGCGAGTCTTTAATGGCACCTCTAAAACCTCTGTTTAAAGCATAACAAAGCAAGGCCTACACGTTCATTATTATACGTATAGATGGCATCGCCTTCCTCTGACTTGGCTTGTATTATTGTCAAACGACTTAATAAAATATATTTCATAATGTAACTCTTGTGTAGAGTGGGTGAATCATCATTCTTTTATTCCTACCTTCAGGCACCGAACATATTAAATTCGTAACCATTTTATCACGTGCCTGATTTAAATTTTGTAGTATTCCGAATATTATATATTATACTTGTACAAGAGAACTATGCCCGAGAAAAGTAAAAAAATAAGCAAATTTTCAATAATGACTAACAGAGTCCATTAGCAAAATGGTATGTGCCCCCTCTTAAATGCCCTCTACACCACAATTAAGTTGTTATCCTAAAAAGTTAGGAATCAAATTAACTGGATAAATTCCAATCTACTAGTTCAGTGGTCAATAGCTTTTTTAGTACGAGTTAGTAGTGTCCCTTTTTTGTTAGTTCTAAAATTCCCTCGTCTGACGTTCACGGATCGTTGCTCCTAATTTTTAGGATTCGTTCAGTTATTTGTGAAACGAAAAATTACAATATTACAGTTATTTGATATTTTCTGTAATAAATTGTACATCAAATTGAGGTCAACAGTTACAAATGGTGCCAATATAAAATCAAATTGTAATAAAATTGCAGTGTAATCGAATTCTCTCGTAATAAAATGGTCATTGTGTTTGTTGTTCTTAAATAATACAATCGATGTTTTTTATTATACAACGTTTGATATTGGAAAACCATAGATTTAGGCACAAAAAACGCTGGAGAGAGAGCGCGTACGATCTCTAAATGGTTCTTCCTTGGTCACCATAATTTTGTCACTCCTGTCATCCATGTCTATATATATATATATATATACATATATATATATATAATAGAGGGACAGATGAACAGACGGGTAAGTGGCAACCGCCATCCATGATGAGGGATGAGAGGATAGAAAAAGGGGAGGGGGAACAGGCTAGAGAAAAAGGAGAGGGGGAGTTGGGCCTCCAGAAACCTCACTAATTTCGGAGAAATGCTTCACAACCGGTTTACTCTGACGTGGTAAAGCACCGGTCGAGTCGGCCCATTCGTGCCTGAGCATGGCTCTATCACTATGATCATATGATCCTGTCAGTTGCTTATATTATCTTACTAGTAGTCTAAGTGTAAAAGTTTGGATGGATATCTGTTACTCAGCCACGCTGGAAGGGCTGAAATGGATGAAATTTGGCAATGAGATAGACTATAGTGATGTATAGCACATAGACTATTAAATGTCTCTGATAAATAAATATACGACACAAATTTTATACTCTAACGATTTTCGGACAGCAGCTAGTATGTCATATAAAGACTCATACACGTTTCGACTTATTTAACTTTCATGATTTTTGAAAATTTCATAGCTTAGCAGTAGCCATGCTTAGGCATGAATGCGCCGGCACAGAAAACCAGTTGTGAAGCAACAGTTGCGTTGTATTGCCCCTAAACCTCTTACCCCTTAAAGGCTGACAGGCACTTACGACTCTTGAGTAGTAGGTGTCGATGGACGGCGGTTACCACTTACCATCAGATGACCCATCTCTCTATTCCCAGATATTATAAAAAAAAGCTTGTAAGGAGTACGACTGAGTATGACCGACAATAGCAATTGTCGGTCATATTCTGACTGATGCTACCAGTGATCGGGTATTTAGGTAAATCACAAGAACACCTTTATTTCCCTATTTAACTCTACCATAAATAAATGTAAGTCATTCTGAAGATAGCCTACTCATACAGCCTTTTACATTAAAGCTTTCTTTCGTATCCGTGTGAATTATATTAAAATAAATCTTTAATTTACCTTTCGTAAATTCGTCTCGATCCCATTTTGGTGGCACCGTGTGAAACTATTCGACATTCAAATCTACATCTCGATTTTCGATAGAATAGACTGTTATTTGTAACGCGATATGAAAATTAGTAATCTATTAAATCGTCTTCATTAGTCAAGGAAGTAATTGAGAAATTACCCGCTCTACAAAGCTTAAAATTGTAAGTGTTGTAAATATCAAAATAAATGTCGTTCCAACACTGAATGGATGGTGCAGTGGTTTAAGTGGGCACCGTGCCACTACGCTGCCACGTCGAGTGTTGTGGGTTCGATCTCCACACGGGACAACACTTTGTTTAATCCTCGTATTGCTATTCTGAGTCTGGGTTTTCTTTGTGACCGTTACTTGAGTGTTTGTAAAGTTCCCCGCGATACCGGAATTAATCCTAGCGTCTTTAAAAGAAAAAGCCTATATATAATGTTAACGTGTTAAACCGATAGTCACCTATGTATTTGTTTCATTAGTTTTACTAAGAAATACTGTAATTTCAAATGAAATTGGTGATACATCCGTGCATCCGTATTTCCGGACCGATACGTCCTTCAAACCTTCAAGAAAAGAGCGTACTCCTACCTAAAAGGCCGGCAATGCACTTTTGACTCGTGCAAGGACGGCGGTAGTCACTTACTATCAGGTGACCCGTCTGCTCGTTGCTCCTGTGCAACAACGCAACTGTTGCTTCACAACCGGTTTTCTGTGCCGGCGCATTCATGCTTAAGCATGACTCTACTACTGCTAAGCTATGAAATTTTCAAAAAAATGTTAAAGGTAAATAAGTCGAAACGTGTATGAGTCTTCATATGACATACTAGCTGTTGTCCGAAAATCGTATTGCAAAAAAAAATACATTACATTATTTCACAGTAGCTTTGCATGCTGGGGAGCGTTGTGGTTACGAGCATAATTAATTTGAAATGGCTAAAACAAATATTGAAAAGTTTATGGACCAATTCTCTTTTTTTTTTAATAATATTTTCATTTATTATATATACTCCAACGCAACTTCTGCCATACATACTCTCATCATTTCTTATGCTGTGTACGTAGATAGATACTTAATCTAGTGAAATGGGCCTTAGACTTTCGGAATGTTGTAAGTATGTCCATGTCATATACACGGATCATGTCATTACCATTGCCATGTACAGGCACCGGGAACAACTTACTATGGGGCATTGAACCCACTCCTTACTCAAGTATTTGCCTTAATCAGAGATCAAAGATGTTGTTAGAAGTCGTGGGTCAATAAAACATCCTAAAAATCTCATGACCTCACTAGTTTCTCGTGAGACTCTCATTTTGTAAGCTTATTATTGTTCGAAGGTTCTAGTAATCGTAATTGATTTACGTAGTTATCTATGTACATAGATTCAATATGTTATTTAAAGTACATTGCATTTTTAAGATACCGAAGGTAATGACGTAAATTAATTCTTATTCACACAATATAAAGTCGTTCTCCTCAGTTGCAGTATAGACGACTTAACACATTCAGGAAATTGTAAAGTGTGCGGACCACGACTGAGAAGGGGTCAAAACATGATGTTTTATAGCCAATATTATTTGTCAATAAATGCTTTACCCGATACAATCAATCAATTCTGACTAATACCCAGAGAATAGCTTTCTAATAAACAAACAAAAAGTTTTAATTTGTTTTTTACTTTAAAAAACACTAGGAATAATTCCTGTGTCGGACTTTATAAACATTCAAATAACGGACACAAAGAACACCCAAACTCAGAACAACAATTTATGGATCATTCAAAGTGTTGTCCCGCGTGGGGATCAAACCCACAAACACTCGGCGCGGCAGCGTAGTGGCGAGGCGACCACCTCTGCCTACCCACTGCAAAATACAGCAGTAATGTCGATAGACTGACTATACCTACTGTCATAGCCCTACATACAGGTCTTACAAATTTAATGGTTCTATTTGTAGTGTAGCAATAGAGTTTTCTATAAGCAATGACATTTGAGACTCACACTCGCGTCTCCCCACATTTGGCATTTAGAAAATTGCAAAATATGCATCAGCCTTACATGCTACACTATTTATAATGGTCGTTTGATATAACTGTATGATCAACAGACTGGACAACGTCCTACTTGTTATTTGTTATACTCAAGTATGTTCCTTAATACGGGGGTCACTGAAAGTTTTTCGAAAATAGGAAACGGAATGATATACAAGCCTGTTAATATTTTATTTCTTTTCGCAGTAGTGTCCGTTCCTTTCTTAGCACAGTTGCATGCGATGAACCTTTGACTGAAGCAGTAAGCTGTCTTCCACGCCTTTTTCAAACGCAGGCCATCTTCAGGGTTCATAAAACAAATTCCTCTAGGTTTATCTTTTATTTTTGGAAAAAATAAAAGTCACAAGGTGCCAGGTCGGGAATATAAATAGGATGACTCACTAACTCCACATCTTCAATAGTCTGGCGGAGTGAGCTGGAACGTTGTCGTGGTGGAGGAGGATCCTACTTCTTGGGCACTGCTGTCTAAAATTTTCCAAGACAACTGGTAAACAATGACTGACATACCAATCTGCAGTAACGGTCCATTTATCTTTTTGTTGTTGCGAAATGAACCGTCCGTCCAAAGATTGAAGCAATCATCCATTTCCCTTAACTTCTGCCCTTCTTTACTTTTGTCCACAAATTTTGATCTTCCGTCAAATTATGAGGTATCCGTCTTCAACAATGGACTTATGCCAATGTCTAAAACTGCCCGAACCTGTTGATATGTCACCCTTCTATCAGCTTCTATCGCTAGCCGCACAACACTAACGCTTTATTCAGTAGTCGCCATAAAAGGACGTCCTTCTCGAGAATCATCAGTGAGCTTGCTTCGACCACGTTTAAACTCATTAAACGTGCACGAGATGTGGCTTCGTAATGAAATGCCAATCGAAGTGTATCGTAACATTGTTGTTGAGTAAGACCGCAACGAAAGTCGTAATAAATCATTGAGCGAAAATTTTCTCTAGTCAAATCTATTTCGGTACAACACAAACACTTTTTAAATTGCCGCCAATTTGTAAAAACAAATGATATATGAATTCATTACAAAGCTATAGATTCCAAAAACATAAAAGGGTTCTATTCAAGTACATGAATAGTAAAATTCCTTCGCGTCGTTGCCTACTGTCTAAATGCCGTGAAATATTAACGCTGCTAAGTATATAGCGACTTATTTATTCACAAAAACTTCTACTTTTATAGTTTCTTGTCATGCGTGTTATAATATTAATATTCATAAAGAATATTATATAAACAGCAATGATTATTATTATTTAGTTTTTCGTCTGTTGAATTGAAAGCTGTTAAAATTAAGAATATTAGAAGGAGATTAAAATATCTGCTATACACAGATATTTTGTGTGTATAGCGTAGTGTCGGCAATAGGTAGAGGACAACCTCAGCTAGTTCGAGTTACAGGTATGCGTTGGGGTCGCATACCTGTAACTCGAATTAGCTGAGCGTTCCGGGCGAAAAAACCGCCTCGGGTAGGCGGGTATTATAGTTATGCAATCATTTTATCCAAATGTCCGCAATTACAATAAATAAATTAAGTAAATTATTCAGCCGGGACTGTATAATACATATAAGCAAAACCAGTTTTTTATTATCAACACCGCACCTGCCTTATTCGGTTAAATTAGGTCCTATCCGGTACAGTCGGTAACGAAAGTGAATGTGTGTTTAATAACAAATCAACTTAGTACACTTGTTAAAAAAATCAATTTTAGAAGACAACTTTGTGCTGGAAGAATATTTTTCTGGTTAAATAGTCTGAGATTAAAAATATCAGTTTTACATACACTGCAGGCCAAAAGTTTAAGACCACCTTAATTAAAGCAGGAAAATAAAATAAAACTAATAAAATACTAATTGACAAACAATGTACTTTAAAAGCGTAAAGCAATATTAACAGTATGCTTAAACAAGGCTATAGTTAGCTAAACTGTTTTTTTCTCAAAAAATCCTCTTTTACATTCTATGACTTTTTATAAGTCTCGGCATACGGGCAATCAGTTTGTTGATAATATATATAAAGCATAAAGCATTCCACATTTCTTCTTGCGAGGATGGGCCACGATTACGGACGTCCTTATCAAGCTCTTCCCACAAAAGTTCAATGGGATAGAGATCCGGGCTCTGAGGAGGCTAAACCATGTTTTTTAACACCCCTTGCGCCTAAATATCCTCTTCATAATTTAGAGCTATGCTTTGGATTATTATCTTGTTGAAAAATGAATCTATCTCCAATTAATTGCCACCCGGAAAGAAAGTCATTTTGTTCTAAAATTAATTTTGTACTGTTCCTTTTTCAAAATTCCTTGAATTTTGATCAAATCGCCAGGCTAGAGAAGTAACCCTAGATCATAATTGAGCCTCTACCATGCTTGATTGTTGGGACTACACATTCTGGCATCAACTTTTCTTGGGCACTGCGTCGAACGTAAATTCTTCGTTTTGAACCGAATAGTTTCAACTTGGATTCAACGGTCCAAAGAACTTTATTAAAATCTTCTTCAGTTCAATCTCGATGGGCAAGAGCCCACTGCATCTGTTTTTTCTTATTTTGTGGCCTTAGTAGAGGTTTTCGAACGGCGACGCGACCATACAATTTCGCATCTCGCAGCAGCCATTTTACCGTGGTCAATGATAAAGTTTGAACTCGGGCTTTGTTTACTTCAACGCGTATTAAGCGTCTATTTCGCTTGCTGGTAACAACAATGAAATTATCTTCACTAGACGTGGTAGCTCTCGGCCTTCCCGAGCGTGGACGATCTTAAAAACTGCCTGTCTTCTTGTATCGAGTTATTGTGCCATGAACATGAACACAAGTCTTCGATAACTTCAGTTGTGAAGCAATCTCACGTTCGGATTTCCTCTTATTATGTAAAACAACGATAGCAGAACGCACTTCACTGCTAATTTCAACGTACTTTTCCCATTTTAAGACGTCTTCACTGTAAAACCACAAGTTTAGACTAACTGAGATATTTTGTGTACAAACCCAAGTAGACTCAGGTATAATAAGTCGGAAACACGTGTTTTCAGAAGCTAAATAATCCTATATATTGACCAATGTGAAACAAAAGCAAAGTAATTAGTAATTTGCACATCATAAAAATATTATTACGACTTTACCACCTGGCGCTAGCGTCTGTGTCGGTGTACAAAAACTTGAAGTAAACAAAAGAATGACTTCTTTAAATATTCGATATTTACAATAGAATATGCAGATGTGCATTTATTTTACTTATCTTATGGGATTTTATTACAATTGATAGATATTATGTTGTTTAAGTGCGGTCTTAAATATTTGGAAGGCAATGTATATGTGCATTTTGTATGTGTTTTACACCTACATATATACCGTACTACTAGTCCCCTCAGGTTTTGTTTTTTAAAGACAACTCCCTTACTAGGATTAATTCCTGTGTCGCGGGTGACTTTACAAACATTTAAGCAACGGACACAAAGAACACCCAGACTCAGACCAATTATTTGAAGATTACACAAAGTGTTGTCCCGTGCTGGGACCGAACCCACAACACGGCGCGGCAGCGTACTGGCGAGGGGACCACTTAAACCGCTACGCCATCCGTGCAGTCGTTTCACCTGCTCACCTATCCAGTCTATCGTCAAGGGTCGCAGTGTGATGTTTTGTAGTCTATATTATTCGACAGTAAATATTCTATCTTATACAAGAAGAGTCATTAAATCTTGACTAATAGTTCCAGAAATGTGGGCGTTTAAAAATAACTTCAGCTTTATATTGTTACTATAAAATAGTATAAGTATGTCATTGATATAATATATAATACCCTATATATCAATGAGGTAGGTACACATAAGTAAACATAAATGTAATTTTAATCTAAGTAATATTATATATTTAAATTTGTTTTTGGTCTGTGTACAACATACACTATTTAATATGTAAATTAGTGCCAAGTACTGAGGGCTGTATAATTTACATACATATTAACATTAAACTGCAAAGTGGGGACGCGGGTTCGATACCCGTTTAGTCTAATTATTCATACGTCTTGATAAGAATCAATTCACACCTTGTCTTAAATTTTTCAACTGTCAAATCAATCTTAAAATTGTTGGTGAGTGGTATTTATATTTATCAAGGAACTAACCATTTTACTCATGCGCGTATTTCGGGGATGCCCTGCTAGTTTCGGACCCGACGGATGCATTTTATCAAGGTGTGAAGCGACCTTCTGCGGCGATGTCATTCTAAATCAGGGGCATCCCCGAAATACACACGTGTGTATAACGTGATATTCATTGTATGATTTTTGTACAGTTACCCGTTAAGATCCATTATCACCAAAAGTTCGTAGTTTTATCTACGAATCATGCTTTCGACGAAATGTTACCAACAGCCGTAAAGAAAATTTCCATTAGACAGTCCATTCCGTCCGGAAAAAGTCGTCTGTCCTCCTTTTAAATATTTGTTTTTTTTATAATATAGGGGGACAGATTAAAGAAGGGATGGAGATGAGGAGATGGGAAAGAGGAGACTGGAGATGAAGGGAGAGGAAAGGAGATGGAGATGAGGAGGGGTGGGGTTGGGCCTCCGAAAACCTCACTCATTTCGGGGAAATGCAACGCAAGAGTTACTTCACAACCGATTTTCTGTGAGGCCCTGATATCGCACCGGTCGAGCCGGCCCATTCGCGCCTATGCTTGGCTCTACCACTGTTTCTGTTTCTTCATAAACACCTACAATTTTAAATTTATTTTGCAATGTTACTCCATTATCGTTGTCTACAAACTGCAACCAATCAAATCAAAGTATTGCACATATTTGGGTATATTCAGGCAAAAACTCTATCATTAAATATTGCATAAATTGCACACAACTGCATTAAGCCGTTACTACTGACACAGTTTAGACCATACCCGATTCTGTCTTTAAAGCAATTTGCCGTTGGCATTCCTTGGTAATACAGATTCCTGCGCACACGCAACGTGCTTCGAATCGAACCCTGAACCAGGTCGACCGTTATAACATGTGTCCGTCAGGTGTGCCGGTACACGCCTGACCCTAGGTTTTGTTCCCACGCGACGAATGAATGAAATCAATATGCGTTTATTTTGTTTAGAGATACATTTTGGGTGAAACATGTTTAATACTCCTAGTAACCCGAGTCGTTGAGCGTTATTTATTTCGCGCGTTTTCAGCCACCAATAAAAGTAGTATCCACATCTACCAACTACTGAGAAAACAACCAGCCGCAATTTTAATAATTTACACAAATTTAGGTGTATAAGACATAAATAAACATAGATATAATAATGTAAACAAAACTTAGATAGTTTTTACTCCAAATTGACCTATATCAAACTTTGTCTATGCCATGCCTTTTTAGTGATGTTTTTTTTATATGTATGTGATTTTTATATGTAGAGCCGTCCCATTCGTGCTTAAGCATGGCTCTACCACTTATTAGTTTGAAAAGCCTAACAAAAGCCAGACAAGCCGGACACAGTCCACTTTGGCAGCATACGCAACCAAAAAGCTGACTGTCTCCGGCTTTATCCGGACGCCTTGCAAAGCTACTTACATTTGACTAATTTTTTTGGCGTACATTAATAATATTTTTCTAATAACACCAACTTCGTCTTAAAACATATATGTGATACCGAAAACAAAATTCGTAAATGTCAACGTACATGCCATTCGAAATAAAATTATTACTAAACTATTCATTAAATAAGTGGTTAGTGTTATTTGTAGGCATCACCTTTTTTTCTAAAACGAATGAATATGAATAATTATTTACGTATTCTGCACTTTGCTTTAAGTGGCTTACATAATTCTTTTAATAACTTTGGCTTGATAACATTTGTTTTGAATTGCATAACTTATTATAAAACTTTAAACTATTGTAAGTAATTATAATCGTTACTTCAATCGGTTTTCCGTATAATCAAATGATTTTTCTGATGTCTCTATTTTATTGTTTTCACATGCTGGATATAGATTTTTGCTTTTATGACAAATGTTGACAATGAATATTGTTGAAATTATAATATGCTTATTTATGTTAGTGCTAGATCTACGACAACATGTTCATGTTAACGCATGCGTAGTTCCATAACTCGCATCAGCTGAGCGCTTTGTCGGTCGTTCACCTCACCACGGCGAAGGTGTTACAAAAAGTGCTTAGCGTATGTTAATTCGCTTTTTTATACGAAGGGTTACATTAAGATGATTTTATTAAGTATTTTTGACAACACAGTGTGTAGGAATCCTAGATCCCTTTAAAAAAAACAGGTATTTGTAAGCACCATATAATTTACACTAAAATAATAGAATAAACGATATAAAATACACAAAAGATTACATATTGAAACCTTATAAAAAAAAGTTTTATTAATTTTTATTAATGTCACAATCGTCAATATGTCAATTTTGTTGGGCCGCACCAGCTTTCTCATAGTCGCAAGAATACGTATCATATAGTGTCTAGGCTTTTCGATTTTTTAATTAAAATATGAAAATTCTTTTTTTTTATTATAAGCATTTTTTATATAAAACTCAAAAATAAGATCTATACACAATAATTTCTTTAGTGAATGTCAAATACTACTTGTAAATAAAAGAGCGCCATCTAGTGTCACTCGTGTATAAGTCTCTCACTAGGTACTTTATGTTTCCGAATGATTACATTATCTATGTTAGTGGTAAACAAGGATACGGTCACTTAGATGTGATGAATGTCTTTGCTCTTTATTGAAATCACCTTTCGATTATTGCTGAGGGGACGACAATTTATTTTAATTGTAAGATATTATTATTAAATTTTAAATATAAATATAAAATTTTAAATGACGTAGGAAATGTTTTAATCAAATAAAAACAAGGTAAAAATATATATATAATTTCGGAAACACATATCTACATATTATAGTTGCAAATTGTTTAGCAAATATTTCATGAACTAAAAAAATAGCTAAATTGTTACAAATGAAAATAATAATACCCATATTCTTTACCTACATAAATAACTACGCCTTTAGTTACACTATGCATGTACAAATGCTTAAAATACCACGCTAAGCCTCTACAATAAGACCTTTAAACACTGATTAATAAGGTATATTTCGCTATGGTTGCGTTCACAGGTACTATGTGTACGTACATGACTTGATACAACTCAAAATACAACATTACATCATCTTCAGTGAGGCAACTAGAGAAAGTTCAATTGAGTAGTACCAACCTCTTACCATGAGATCGTGTCTGCTTAATATTATAATATTATGCGTAAAATTATAATAATAGTTACCGTTTTAAGTGTAGGTGGTTAGACAAGGAACTCAAATATAGAATAGGTATCGTGCACATGAATACAAAATCTTTTTTTAAATTTTGGAACTTGTTGACCCGATAGACGAGACGAACGAACTTAGTGATCCGTGGTGCGAAGCTTGTGTATTGTCGTCAAGTCTATTACAGTCGTCAACTGTAGTTAGTAAATAGATAAAATGCTAAAAGAAGATGCTGGGCCCCAAGGTTCACTGAGCCAAGAAAAGAAACTTAAGTTTTTCAACGATAAAGTAGACAGCTTTCTCTGGTCAAATTGGTAGTTCTCTTTCAAGACTTCTCAATATTTATGTGCAATTATTTCAGTATTTTCTTTTATTTTCTATCTAAACAAAATATTTTATAACCATCACTGCCTTCAGATACAATCCTAAAGACGATAAACCTTATTTCCATAAGGGCGTAGGTGCAGATTTAGTGCTTAATAAATGTATTTTGTTTTTTCTTTCAGTCCCTACGCTTCTTACTTACAAACATTACCAGTTTATAATACTAGTAAAGAAAAATCACAATTAAATGACTTATACTGAAAAGTAAAACTTTAGTATTAAACCGATTAAATGATTCGAGTTGTGAAAGGCTTGGTTTTCTTTAATTATACAAGCAAACATTCCTTATATATAAAAAAAATACATAACAGCGCTATCTAGTGTCGAATAGCTAAATATTTTTTCTTTGCTTACAGGTGACAATGGCAGCACTCACGCTTTATACCTCGAAACCATAGTCGAGGAAACGAGTGATGATTTGCGTTCCGAACGATCTTCTGCTGCAACATGGCTCTCGGATTCAGATGCAGATTCGGTCATACATGTGCGCGGTACTGCAGGTATTCTACTTTCACTATAAACTATATTTTAAAAAGGACTACAATCTGTACGCTTTCACAATAACAATGCCTGTTGTCAATTTTTCCGTACATTTAATTAGTCAGCGGCCGAATATGAAAAGAAAGCATTTATGTTACATAGCTTAACCTTCAAGAAAAGAGCGCGTACTCCTAGCTAAAAGGCTGGTAATGCACTTGTGACTCTTTGAGTTGTGGGTGTCTAGTGGCGTCGGCAGCCACTTACCATTAGGTGACCCGTTTGCTCGTTTGCCCCCTATAACATACAAAAAAAAATGAATTTTCTGAACCTCTGGAAATCCACAAATACATATAAGAAGAAACGCTATGGAAAGTTATTTTATTAAAATTGAACATATGTCTAACCGCGGTATGAAAATCGAAACATGGTATAAATTAGTTGGCTCGATCAAAGAAAGCACAAATCTGACTTACGATTTCAAACGTGTTCTATGAAATTATGTCACAGAAAAGTATTTGAAAGTTGCCTAAAATAATAAAGCTTGATTTTTGTTACTATTATTTTTTAAAAAAGAAGAAAATTGCGGTTGCGTGGACGCGAAGTCGACCATTCAACCGGCTGTTGCCTGCCGAAACGTGTTTGAGTTTGGACGCATGCGGCTTGCTCCACAAAGCTACCCCACCATACGCTTCGTTTTCGTTATTTTTTATGAGGTGTTAGTTTATTTAAAATACTTTTTTTTTATAGTTGTAGGTAATTTCAATGAAAATTGTAAGAATTTTTCTTTAAGTATTCAATAAAAACAAAGAGAGGTATTTATTTAATGCCTATTTTTGTTTGGCATAACGTAGTATGCATAACTTTTATTAGTATTCTTGAACACACTGTTTCCGTAGGCATAACTACCATTTGGTCAAATTTTATTTGTTCTATCTTTGAAATCGCATAATCACTCAAAACATCCTTATATATTCGCCTAATAGATTTTAGACATATATATATCTATAGGCATATTTTAAGAAAAATAAAAAAGAAAGTTATTATATCCAATTAGACTTGGGCATTACATTGGACAGTAGGTTAAGGTGCGGCGGGGGTAACCCTTGGGCCACTAGCCGCGAACATGTTAATTTTGCACATAAAACTTTTTTTCAACTCGAAATACATTTCTGTAGATTGGTTTCAAATTGAAATCAACTGTATTTTTCTTCCATACCCACAATAATATTACAAGTTGGTAATACAGTATGTAAGTTATACCTTACATACTGTATTACCAACGTGTGCACGCTTTGCCCCGACATGTATTGTATGTGGTTTTTGTAAACTAAAGACTCATATGGATGGTGAAATTTGAGCAGGTAGGTACAATACGATGCAGATTCTGTAACAAAGCCTTGTGTTTTCGTGATGGGGCTTGTATAAAAGGCTTTATAGGTACAATACGATGCAGATTCTGTAACAAAGCCTTGTGTTTTCGTGATGGGGCTTGTATAAAAGGCTTTATAGGCGGGATAATGAGGAAATCTTAAAAGTTCTGATGCTTATAAATAAAAAATCATTTGATTTGAATAACTAGCATTATAAAGCAATCTGTATTTACTTGCTTATATTGCCATCTAGTGAGTAGTAGTAGTACTTAAACAGAAAGTTTCAAGAACATTAAAGTTCCTCTATAATACGATAGGTGGCAGTGTACAGGTTAAAAATTTTGTGGTTTAAAAACTGCACTGTGACATGGCTTCCCGCTTAAACTATAACCTAATCCTAATCTTTTTGAAGGTTCGATCCCTATATGGGTAAAATATTCGTATTAAGTACATAGTTCTAATTGTTTTAAATCTACCATTAGTAGTATGTTTCTAAGACATTCGATTGGAAAAAAAATCTTTATGATATTTCTCTTAACCTTAACATTTACATAAATTATATTCAAATCCTTCCATTGTCTCTGGGCCGATTTTGGCAACTGTGTTAAAGTTTATACTACTGATCTCTTGGACTTTGTCCAACTACAATATAGAAGTAAGCGTTCCCATTTCATGTCACTGTCATTGTCGTCGTCTATACGACGCGACGTACTGCGCGAACAGTGAATTTTATAGATTTTTTCACGGCTCTTTTCTTCTCTTCCATCAGGATCAGAGTGCGACAGCGAGTCAGAACGCGAGTGGGCGTGCCCGGCGAAGAGGCGACGGCGCGAGCGCGCCTCCTCGCCCACCAGCACGGGCTCGCTCTCGCGCTCTTCAAGCTTGGCACAATTTGAGTCCCTGGAGCGTTCCTGTGCCGCACCCGCCTCGCCTAGCCTATCGCCAGACTCGTTGGAGTCACCGCCGCCCTCACCTCCGCCCGCACGTGCTCCCGCGCCACGCACCCACCTTTCTGCCGAGAACCTCAGTGAGGATAGCGGCTACTGCGAGCGGTCTCGACGTCCGCCCTCATCTGCACCGTGCCGTCCGCCCGAAATAGCGCATCGGTCCGCCGCCGGTAGCGCGCCCTGCCTTGTCGCCTCACCCAGTGCCGAGCGGCGCCCGCCCCGCGCAGCGCGCGCTCTCTCGCTCCCCGCCGAGCTCGACGTGTGTGCCGAACCGAGACGACACGTCGCCCATCGCGCGCGGTTCCGACAAACCTTCGAAGTCTCCGACAATCTCACCGTCAGCGTGGCCGATCTCACAGCCCTCGACTACCGTGGCGGGCCGCGGCGGCCTCGCCTCCCGCCACCACCGCCGCCGCCACCGCGCGCTCACCGTCATGTACCTTCGCCGCTACCGCCGCCGGTCGAAATTGTCATCCGGCAAGCGACCACAGAATCCCCCGAGCGGGAACCCAGTGCCAGCAGCAATTCTACCACGGACTCGGAGCTCGCGTTTGCTCGTGAAATGGAGGCAACAGCGCGCCGTCTGGATGAAACAGCACGACGGGCACTCGCCGAGAGTGGCGATTATGACCGCGAACTTTCTGTGTTGACTACTAGAAGATTACATGACTCGTGGGGTGCGTGGGATGATGTGCTCGAAGAGTTGCGCCGCCGCATGGACCCCCCCTCGCCGTCCCCATCCCCACCGCGAACGCCATCCCCCGACCCGATAAGAGAACCACCTTTTACGTCTACACCTTTAAGATCGTCCTGCGACGCACGCGTTAGATCAACACCGGAGTTGCGCTCTCGAAGTACGCCGCATCGAGAAACACCTGAAGAATTGCGTGCATCGCTTCAACTAGTTGCGCCGCCGCCCCCGGGGGCTGCACCCCCCGTGCGCTCGGTATCCGCCGGCTCTAAAGGAGTGACGTTCTCGCCGGTGGTTGCGGAAGTCAGCTGGCGGGAGACGAGTTCGAGTACCACCGCGAGCGAAACGACCGCGAGCGATGACGCTAACGACGCAGAGGTGGAGGTCGTGGAGGGGAGCGGCGAGGAGTCGCGCGCGCCGGCCGCAGAGCGCGCCGCTGCCATGACGGAAGCGGGCGCGCGCGCGCCGCGCAGCCGCATAGCCGGCTTCCTCTCGCGATTCGCTAACTTCCGATTTTCGGGGCGCAAGGAGAAAAAAACAAGGGGCGCAGGCGCTAACGCGCGACCCTCTACGAACGGTACGGCGACGGCGGCAGACGCGGGGCAGGCACCGCGCGGGGCGGCCGCCGGGCCGCAGTATGTTCGCATCCCACTAAAAGAGGAGGGTGTGTCGCGGGCGGCGGCACCCCCCGTGGCGGGCGGCGTGGCGCACAAGCCCCCGAGGCCGCGCCCGCCGCCCGCTCCGGCGCCCGGCGTGCTGGAGACCGATGTGGACACGCAGCGCACCGTCCTGCACGCGCGCTCCCTGCTGGCGCTCGCACCGCCTGACCAGCGAGCTCCCAGACCGCACAAGTCCATGGAGTTCCTGCTCGACAAGGACAGCGCACAAACAGTCAAGGTGAGTTCATATTCATTCATTGGTATTTGTTTCTTTCACCGGTGACCCGGTGCAATGTTTACAAACAGCGCGATCGATGCCGGCAGACGACTGGCGGCGACGCACACACACCTCTCCTTAGCGACACCACATTATAATATAACTGTGTATACATCGGACCATTTGCACTGCAACTTCTAAAACGTTCAGCGAAAGCTAGTGCGTTCCATCACGTACTGCAGTAATTGTAAGAAACCGCATTGACATAGGCCGATGATGGCCTAGAAACAGTCCTTGAATATCCATAGAAAGTCGCTCAGAGAAAGAGATACGACTAACCCTTTAACTGCGTAATAAATAAGTTGGCCATCATTGTCCCCAAGAGGGGCATTGCGACAGCATAGGGGCCACACTCACAGTTCACACGCAATATATTTGAACAGGGCGAAGGTGAAAGTGCGCTCATGATCACATCTGCAATTCGTACATTATGTTCGTAAACCATATTCGTTACAGTAACAACGGTGGGCGTAGCTCTATGTATAATTATCAAAAATGACACGCGGTTGACGCCAGACATCTGCGATATACCGTTAAAAAAAAAATGGTTTCATGACATAAATATAAAATATCGTCTTGCAATCCATCAACCCTGTACCGTTAAGATAATGAACCGAAGCTATAAATAACACAAGAGTTCCGGGGACCGAATAGCATAAAGATAGGATAAGAAAAGAGAGGTAAACGTTATGAATAACTGCGATGTATTTGTGCCTACCATAGAGCAAAACACAAGACCGAAAGAGTTATTTAACAATATACATTCCAAGAGTCAAGGCTACCAATATATGTATTAACAGATTGGTCAGCAACATTCCGTCGGTGTATAGATACGACTAGGTACATACAGAATAATTTTCCATGGCAAGACTTTACTATCTCGGGTGTAGAATTACTCATTTGTACCACAAACTGATAGATTTGCTGAATATAAAGTCGCGTTGTATTACAAACATGATAAAATGTTTACCTAAATTATATCATGTAAGTACTTTCCTTAGGCAAAAGCTTAAAAAACTTTGAACAAAAACCATTCTACAAGATTCTCAAGTAATTTCGTGCCACTTAACACATGACATAATCCTAACAGCTCTTAAGATTCCAAATGAAATGGTGGATTTGCGCAGTTGGAAAACGGAATCTTTGCACATGCACTTTTGTACCTATTTGTGTATTTAACGCTTTGGTTTGTTAAGTAATTACCGACCGTGACATACTATTTGTTTACGTGATGTCATTGTTCGACTTCATGAATAATAAATCTCACACCATATTTCCTTGAAGTTACAGCAATGTCCCAAGAGATCGTGAATGGCGTGCGTTACGGGTATTAAAGAAGGGATTGTTTGTGTTGTTCATTCTAAAGACATATCGTGACACGTAACAACAAACTAATATTAAGATTTCTTTACATCTATATCTTCACGTTTGTTAATAACCTGCTTATGTATGTCCTAAGATCTTGCTGTCTAGACTGCAAAATATAATGAGTGTATTAAAAGATCAGTCTGCCGAAAGAATAACCAAGATAACTATTTTTACTACAACTGCGGTATAACTTTGACCTGATAGGCGTTCTTTTAGTTTCATTTTACCAGTTGATCGATCTTAGATAGTTTATTCTTTAAACTATTTCCACTAATTGTGAGACTACCCATGTAGCATCCAAAAGACGTATATAGACATTAAAGCAAACTAGGCAAGTTTGGATACGTGAATGTTTATAACTAACTCGTACATGAAAGCTACGTACATATTGTATATGGATGCACTTATCATGAAGTAAACGAAGGTATGGTGTGGTATTCAGGTGCGTTGGCGTAGCGGATCAACACATCTACGATCAACTTCACTGTGTTCTAAATCTGAATTTTAAAACTGCAGTGCCATTTAGTGATCCAAGGTTAATGAACTAATTATGTTTGATGCTTAGATTTCTTTAGATAGAAAGTAAGAATAACGTTATAAGTATGAAAATGGTTCTTATCGTTTACCTTTAAGAGTTCCTTATTTACCTTTGGGCGTGGTCTAACCTCTTCTCTTTTAAACATCACTTAGAAGAATATTGCGCTCTCGTACCACTAAATTGGGTAATCTTGAAATAAGACTTTCATCCCGAGGGTTATAAACCACACTTAAGCGGTGTACTTCAAATTGCTACAACAAGCGGCAAACGCTTGAGTAATTAATGGACTTTATGAAATACGTTAATTATTATGACAAATCATATATTATCCTGAACCTAACCCATAGGCAATCGAAATTAACAATGAGAATTCATGGAATTTATATATAACGCGTAAAACTGTGATTTAAAATTTAAACTGAGAGTTCATAACGCCTCATAACTGCATATATAGGGCATATATTTCTAGCCTTGCCATTTAGTTTTGCACGTGACTTGTAAAATATCTTTAATATATAATAAATACTATGATTAGTATGAGCCAATGTTACACTACAGTAGAATAGGGATCCAAAATCAAGGTATGTATGTATAGAAATAGGAGTTTATCTGTATATTTCGTCTAAATACTAAAGTAACATAAATTGGTAGACACAATATGGCAGGTTATATGGTTATGATGGGCTAAGCACATGCTAATTACCTACATATACCAACTAAAACCAACTCACCAACTAGCAAAAAAATCAACAACAAAATTAGAAACGTACTTGTTTAATCAAAAGTGAAACTTATTTGTTGTTCTAGCTTGCCATGACCGTCGGACTCGAGAGTAACTGACATTTTTGTCCATTGGTTTGAATTTCAAACAAAAGTTAAGTGACCTTGTCCGACTTGATCAATTCTGACCTCGTCTGTGATATCTGGCTCCAAATATTCATTTATGCAGTACTTTTTACTTGCCAGCTCTATTGTGCCTCCACAAAGTTTCACTAAAAGAGGATTATTCGATTGAGGTACCGTTTGTGTTGGTGGGATATTTTTATTTTCTTTGTTGTGTTGTGTGCTAATAACGAAGACAGACAATTAGATTAACAATAACCTTTTTTTGTCAATATATATAGCGATAATGCATATCGAACTTGACGGTAAATACAGTCTCTGCGACGTCATATCTACCGTTCGAATAATATTCAAATTCAGAACTAATAATAACTTTTTGTCATTTGTGATATTTGAAGCTTTTTCCAGCCTGTATTTTTTGAAAGGCGTGTGTTGTCTACACAAGACGTACAGGATTCATTACAACCGGTTGAGTTGCTACCAGGTTTTATTATCGTCCTTGCATGTGACAACCGTGAGACTCGGTCGGCAACGTTGAATAGAAACAAATGTTATGTATGTGTAATGGAAGGTTAGACTGCGAAAGTAACAAAATACTTTCGTCTGTAACTTCTTATTATGTTCCAATCTTCCCACACTACTTCTTGCCTTTACAAATCACGATTTACATGTCACGGTGTTTTCTTTTATTTCGTAGTTGAGTTGAACAGAGTATCCAACATACAGGCTAATTACTGAGTTTTCTAACTCTGTAATAGGCCTTTAAATTTACAAGTTTGTCTACAATAGTGTCAAAAACGATTACAAGAAAAATATATACTTGAAATTCTTAATTTAAGAAAAATTAAAATACTTCTTACTACTAATTCTTATATTTATTGTGTGTTGTTAAATTTCACGTCTTGTTACTTGTTTTATTCAGTACCGTAACAATTGATAGAAATGCTCTCAGCTTGAACGTTTCAATTTACTTTTTTTTTTTCAAAATGGAGAGTTGAGCATATTACGTCATGATTTTATTACAGACCAACATTGATCCACTTTCGTGCCCATTGATTGGATTGAATTTATTTTTTTATGCGCTTGAATAGATTTCGGTCAAAAAAAGAAGTACATATATTGAGCCCTGTCAATTTACAGTGTAAGTGATGTGATATTAACAATTTGACTGTAAAAGACATACGTCATCAAAAATTTACTTGCGACCTGCAACTCTGCACGTTCAATAAAAAAGAGATGTATATTTTTATACGTTTGTTATAAAAAATGTTAACGTTAGCATGGGGCATGGAACGTGATGTTTATGCTAAGAAACCAACTGCTGGCCGGATAATTAGACTTCGCACTCCAATTTGTTTGTAAAAACTGACTGCTGATAAAATGTTGATAAATTTTACTGTTTATTTCTTGCTAATTATGGTTTGAGGAAAACTTCGATGTTGCCTACTCAAAAATAAATTATGCTCCAGCATCATAATGTATTAAATATTTTTAGATATTTTGATTAGAGTATCATTTTTACATGTCTGCGCATATATGGTATATATGTACAATGTATATATACAAGGTATATATGTACAATGTTCATTTGGCACTTAGAGTCTGGACGGCTCGATGTATTTCAACTTGCGAGTTGTACATTAAATCGTCTGACACATCGCATGTCGAAATCCATCAAGCCGTCTAAGCTGTAGCATATGGTATAATACAATTGGGCAGGTTTCATATTTTTAAATAATTCTACTTGTATACAAACGTAGCCAGTCTTAATACCTAGAATTTAAAGGTAAATATGAATTCATTATCTAGAGAAACTACTTCGACAAACATTAATTATATAAATTTTGATGTGTTAAAGTCTTTGTGAGCTTGCATTGTTGACAAGTTGAATTTCATTTATTTCACTCTCACGAGCGACTCTTAAAGAGAATTTCTATCGTAGAAAGATTTGCTCTCTGCATACACTCCGCAGGCTATTGATTTGGCCCAGTTTACCCATTTTTCCATCCGCCAACTTATATCGTTAGTACTGTAAATTCATGGAATATTGTTGACTTTCGTTTTAGTACAAACGTGTGTGTAACTAAAATTTGTAAGAGCAAGAGAGAGTCATAATGTGCAAAGATTTGAAGTATGGGTTTAGTTTTAGAGTTATAGTATATATATGATAGAGTATATTATACTATACTGTTTTTTATATTGTATATAAAATACAGTATAGTATAATATACTTTTTGTTGGGCTTGGACCCCACTTGGTCTCTCGACTGGTTTTTGTAAAGTTTGTTAAGCGTTATATTAGTAAAGGTGGTCTAAAGTATTTTTTGGAAGAAATTGAAGAATTGAATATATTTTTTTTAAACTTCACTTTTTTAAAGTCGTTTCAGAGCACGGACATGTATCGTTTCTTCAACATATATGTATGTTATGTGGTAATCTTATAAGGCGATGGAGATAGTTCACATCCACCGACGTGACATCCCATTTATTTATATAATTTAGAGAGACGCTATTTGGTTTTCGTTTTATTCGGACTACGGAATGCTTGGTCTCGTATATTACCAGAGCTAGTTGGTTTTTGTGATGCGCTAGCTTTTCTTTGTATGCTCTGCAAAACTCATCTATATGCTCCCTAATAGTTGGCATTTGTAGGTACTCATGTTACATACTTCTATTCTTTGTGAACCAGGGTGCACCACAGAGCATCTTTGCGATTTGTTGTGGGAGCGTTCTAGAATTTCTATGTTGGTATGGCTTGCCGAACCCGAACCCGAAGTTTTATGATGCATTTGTAAATAAGATGCTTATTTTGTAAGCTAAGAGAGGACTAACTAGGAAAAGTCCTTACATTTTTTGTTGGTCTGATCTCTTTTTATCTTTATATGCTCACGCATGGTAAGCCTTCTGTATAAGTGCATACAGTACATAGGTTACCCATCTAGAGTTACTGGTAGGCAATTGCCTCTCCTGAGGGTAAATGTGATATGGACTGATTTACTTAATTCGCCACTTTTTCTACCATTTCTATTTTAATAAGTTGTTCTTGCAGTTGAAATGAAGCATCAACTTGGCTTTGTAAAAAGACAACTGCAGTGCCGTCCGCATAAGTTGCAGTAACAAATCCTTCGGTAGTAGGTAGATCAGCTGTATAGACCGTGTCCAGTGTGACAGGTCCAAGAAAGTATTGAAGTCCTAATAATGCACTAAAAAGGATTGTTATCAACATAACTACTTTTTTTGGGGTTTTTAAGATTTCTGAAGAGGAATGTTGGCTCACCTGTTAATTGTCATTTTTAGCCTCGAGCCCAAGAAAATGTTTATGAAGTTCTTATCTTATATAATCTTCTCCAGCTACATATCTAGTGCCTCATGTGTGAAAGAATTTTATTTCTTATATTGGGCAATTAATGAGGTAAGGAGCCCCATTACGGTGCCTATTTACTGTATCAGAATATTTTTTGTTTTCTCGGATTGCTTCGCTATAATTTGTTCTAAATGTGTTTTCTGAGCTTGAAGATTATATTGTTATCTGTCCCAGTATCCTGTGTTTTTAGAAGGTTAGCTCTAAAAGTTTAAGGGGTTGCTTAAGTGGCGGGAAGTCGTCCATTTGGAATTGAGCTAAATTTGTTGTCGCAGCTTTCTTGTTTGGTTCTATTAGCATTTTTGCACGTATTTCTTTGTATATTTGGCAGCCTTTCTAGTTGCAAGTGCGTTGTGTGTTCCTGTCTTTCTTTGGACACTCTGTGGTTCCATACTGTGGTATATACGGGTATTGTCATACACACAGCATTTTCCTAAGGTGCCATGGTCACACTTTTTGAAGAGATTTAGTTCTTCAGGCCTTGGGATTATTCCGGGGGACAGGATAGTTGATCGCTGCCTGTGGCTCGGAGTTATTGCTCATTTAGTACCACCCGGGGGACACGTGTAGGATGGGCCTAGGACAAGATATAAATCACTTTTTTTTTTAGCTCTCATATCTTATCCTTATTCTACAAGTGGTTAAAATTTAATTCGAATCAGTACACAAAAGTCTCAATATGGAATGTCCTGTATCCGTTTAACCGACTCTACTGCAATATTACCTTCGCAAAACAGCGTTTTAACCGAACAAAAGCCGTAATATATCCGTACCATGGGTGGCGTCCAATATATGCTACGTAATATGGATTTTCATATGAAACAGATTTATCCGTGTACAGGCTGCAGATATGACCGAGCTCAGCGGATATCCGCCTACGTACCCGGACGGTGGCGGTTAAATTAACTTCCATGTATCCTGCTAAAATGCCTTACATAAAGGGTAAAATTGTAATATTGTGCACCAATCTTTCTGACAGTATTGTTCGTATATTGAGTGAGTTTGCATCCTAAAAATTTAAGGATCAAAGCCAAATTACTTTGCCCGAGTAACAACTATTGGCCTGGTTGAAAAATTTACCTAAAAAGAAACACAAGAAATTACAATTACTTGGGCCGATGGTAATAAATTCGAAATTGCGTTAAAGCTCTGTCTACAACGGGTGTTATAGAAGTTTCTCTACTTCTATAACACCCGATTATTTTTCTTATTTATTTATTAGATATATTTATTAAATATGCATATATGTGTACATATAAACAGAGAGTATACAAATTTTTGGTGGTTCACATCCCTAGAGCAATTCGGGAACCTTTTTTATAGACAAACATTAGACACATACAATAAAATAAATTAATAGTTTAATGCAAATTGGTAACTACTTTGAGATGTAACAAATATTATTTATTTCTAGTAAAAGAAAACAAATCCCCATTAGGCACGATTTCTATGTCGTGAGGGGTTAAGAACACCTAGCTATTTGTGCATCATACAAATCATTTTCGCGTATGGGAATCGAACCCAGGACCTCTAGCCCAGCAGTCAGGATCGGGCCTGTATCTATATCTTTCATTTCATACACACCCAGGTATTATAAAGAATTGTGTATATTATGATAAGCACCTTGAAAATAATCTTAATTTATTGTACGCGCCAATGCTGTTCACATCCATTGTAAAACAAATAATCAACACGGAGTGTGCGCGGCATTCCACTGAAGCACCGAGTATTGCGAAATAGTTAAACCGAGATCCGTTTCGTGAACATTGCTAAGCGTAACTTACATGATGGACTATGAATGACGCCACCATCCAACAGCTGTACGCACCATACATATGCAGAGCTAAAAAGAGCAGAGAAACAAACGCCACATGTTACGAACGGGATCGTTGTGGGCTGACTCACCGCTATCCCGAAACCACATAAACACTATGCCTTAGTCATTCAATCACCATCATACGCTATTAAAATATTTTTAGTGCCAATTCAAACTGAAAGTGTTCTAACCTCTTTCGTATTTTTAAAATAAGAACAAAAAAGAAAACAGCATTTGAAAATGCTTCTTTAATTGATGATTTGTCCAGACCAGAGATCAACAATTTAATGTTTTTATATAGATGAAAGAGGGTTACAAAATATGGAAGCTAACGTTTCTTCAAAGTATTACACGCGGCAATTAAGCAAAGGCGAAATTAATCTTAAGTAGTCAGTCACATAAACATATTTTTTTAATAAGCTGTATATAAGTATACCTCATAAACTTAATGATTAAAATAAGAAATTACCCATTAAGATGCATAACACATGTACATGTATGAAAGGCAGTCCAATTACGGCTTGTATTAAATACTCTTTAAATAAAATGTCTGTGTTTTATACACCTCTGCCTAACCCTTAGAGTAAACATGCGTGAGCGTACATATACATGTGTGTGGGGAGATGCGGGGAGGGAAAAAGAGTAGCGGGGAAGATAACGCAAGCGCTACAGGCCTGGTATCGCACCTGTCCAGCCTTCCCATTTATGCCTAAACATAGCTCTATCACGATAAAAGTCTATAAATATGCATTTGTTTGAAATCTGAAGACTGGTATTCATGGTAGGTATTAAGCCAATGTTTTTAGAATTTTAACGGTTAAATTTTTAGAGTCACTTAGTATTTGCAAGTATGGTAAAAAAATGATGTAGAACATCTCTTAGACAGGTATTAAAGTCAGATTTTAAGGAGTTTTGACCTTACTAGAACGAAGTAAAGTGAAACGTAGCTTGCTCTAGCCTGCTTGTACTCTTCTGGATTCCTCCTATTTTAGGCGCAGCATGGCACACCGTGTCGTTTTAATCGGTGTGATTCCAACACACCGTCTCACCAAAAACCCCGGTGGGAGGACGGCCCGAGGGGGTTTCCACACTGCTTGTACTCGATTGCCACTTGTGTAATTATTAAGTTTGTTTTAGCAAAAGAAAAAGAAAATCGTTTTGAGAAATAAATTAATAAGGCGAACAAGGCACCAAAATATACCGTGTTTAACTATTTGTTTGTAGACATCTATAGTTATAGATCCTTTGATATCTACATAATACTATCAATAAAGGGACTGCCCACGTAATCCTTATAGAGTACCAGCTATTCCTTACGCTATTCTGTACCTTTCCTAATAACATACTCGTTGTAAGCTCATAAATATCATTCTGGCCCAGTGTGGGAAGTCTTTTGAAAGCTCAGTTCCCTGTACTTCATTGTTACTCGAACCTAAATGTAAATATCCATAAACATTGACAAGGACTATTTTACGAGATACTTCCACCTCTATTGACACACACTTCAATTCATGTCTCCTGAACATAATTTCACGTCGAATACCAAATGTTACCTTTTTGTAGCTGGCCAATATTAACCTCTATGACTATTGAATAAAAGAATATATTGGTTTGACAATAGTTATAGCAGACGTTTGACAGTAACAGCGGGAAAAAAGATTGTACCTAACAATTTGTTGGCAGTAGCAGTTTCCTGACACAATACGCAGTGTAACAAGAGGAAAGGTATTTTGCTGAATAATCCAGCAGATCTGTTTTATTTAGTATAAATATTTATTGTAACGTCTCCTATAACTTTGTTTAAAATTAGTAGGTAACTAACTAAAGGCAGCAGTGGTAATGGATGAAAGATTCGAAAAAGGTGATGTTAATGCGAACAATAATTATCAAAAAAAAAAGGATCTGTTTATGAATATACTCTATCTGTGCTCTTATAGATATATGCAAGAATATATATAGGATTGTTGATGGTCAGTATTATTCAGAATAGATGGGAATCATGTCATATGGACACTTTCACTCCAGCCCAGAGTATAGTTTGGTCGAGTAATTTGAAAATTGAATAAGTGATGTAGATAAATATATATATTCCCATTTTTATTAATCCACTACCTAACTGCCTTACATATAAACAAGAACTGCATACATATTTCAAAAGTAAGATTTGCTTTAGGCGCTGTAGGTGTTTTTAAATTGTATTATATGTATTTCATTAGTAACTCCAGACCTTACAATTACTAATTGTATTCCAGCACATATCAGTACAATGAAAACTATTTTAACGTTAAGCTAACTGTAAACCTTTTCATGTTATTAAACTTATTAATAAAGTCTGCTGACGGACCTACCTGCCTAGCTATATTTTATAGCCACGCTATATCAAGATAATTATTTATTTCTGGTTCTGTATGTAAAACTTCCTAATAATTGTTTGGACGTCTTTAAACATCGCTTACGTAACTCAATTTCTTTTAGTTTTAAATTAAACAACACTCAAAATTGTACAATAGCTTGAAGTACTGATTCCTTAAAAGTTAGGACATTATTATCTTATCTGAGGTTTGAGTAACAACACCTTAGTAATATTTAATAGCATATTTTCAGTATCACTTAATACGTTACTTGTAATTTTATTATTTAAAGATATCCTCATAATGGGTGAGTGTATTCCTGGTATACTATTCTTAAAAATATTAAATAAGAAAACTAAATAAGTGTCATGAATTCACTGTGGAATGTCGGTAGCCATGCGAGTAACGTTAGCGGAAGCTTGGTTTAAATTTGGTATAACATTCGGACGATATTTGAATGCTAATTCCCTAACTATCTATTCCTTTTTAACTCTATCCATAAACGACAGCTGCTTAAGCTACTGAACGATGGAAACTTTTAAAAATATATTTTTGTTGTTTGAAATAAATTATTCTTACTGCAATTCTTAAATCTAACCGTTTGATTAATAATGTGTTTGATTTTCCTTCTTTATATAATTTTTAATTTTTGTGATCCCTTTGTAACATATGATCTACTATAACGTGTACTGTAAGCTCTTCTATAAGTCAATTTAATGGATATTGTGATGTCGAAAATACTTACATCATACTCCGCGGTAACCCATTTTTCAATTTAGTGGTCGTCCATTTTAAATTGCTTTAGGTTTTGTCATGAATGGACAGCGGGTAAAAAGGGATCCAGTTATGCTTATTATGTGTTGAGACTTAATTCTGTCTCTACTTGCATTAAATTCCTTTGCCAAAGTCACCGCTTTAAACAGTAATAAGGAAATGAAATTATGTCAACTTATGAGACACGCCGTTGATGTAACGAGAATTTAAGTGTCGCATCATAATCATTAAATGTTAGAAACTCTTTTTGCATTGCAACAGGAAAACATAATAATACATATTTTATTGTTATTGAATATATATATATATATATATATATATATATATATATATATATATATATATATATATATATATATATTAGGTAATCAGAAAAGTAGTGTATAAAATCTTTTATTAGCATCCGTTTACATGAGAGAAACATAACAACAACAATATCTATATATTTTCAATTTATCACAGTTATATTTTAATCTATTAAATATTCATCTTTAATTTAATCTGAGAACACTCGAGGTCAGCCGTTTCTCAGGACAAAGTGATAAAATATTAACGACCAAACATAATCTCTCTTAAGTATTTGATCGCAAAAGATTAATCCCGGCTCGTAAACTAGTTATATAACTTTTTAATATTCAAACGGTAGCAAGTTAATATTACTATGCTCTTCAAATCTATGATGAACTCAGTTTACGATTTTGCAGTGAGTAATTAAATTATACACTATGATTTAATAACGTTTACAGAAAAACCGGCATTTGAAATTACTAAAACCACAGATTATGAACATGATTTAAAAAACTGACAACACAAAAAATAACTAACAAAACCATACAATCAAATGTTTCTACTGTAACTGTCTAAATGAGGTCCGAGATTTGTAAGTATTTAAAAATACATATGTTATATGTATTTAAAAATGTGTAAGGAAGTGTAAGTAACTACTAAAAAGTGTTTTGTTTTGTTAAATAGCGTGTAACAAGCTTTTTGTTTTTGCAACACTGCTTATGCTGTAATATGTAAGTAGTTTATTCCCATTGATAACCTTATTTAGCAAACCATTCCCAAAAATACTACCGGATTGAATATTGTAAATATGTAACAATAAAGGAGTTATTATCTTCACATAAACAGCGAAACATTATAAGAATATACATCAAGCAACCCTTTCATAGCGTCATACTTTTGGATTTAGGTCATCGTGTTTTGCTTCGCGGAAAAATACCCATTTGTTTGCTGTTCTAAAGTGAACGCTATATGTAGTAATGAGATAAATATACTCTATATGTGGTTATAAGTATGCGGTATTAAATTTGGAACGTTCTGCATCTGAATGTTTTGCATACTCTCTTTTTAATAACTGAATTACGGTTTTACCATTTGTTTTTATTTAAACGTGATACGTAGCTGCCAGTAGTCAATTTATATTACAATAGCCGTTATCCGCAGTTTAACTTACGTTTAGGCGAAATGATCCGGTCTTAAGAGTCGTAGTGTGATGTTTTATAGTCTAAATTCTTGCTTAATAAATACTCTATCCAATACAAAAAGAACATTAAAATCCGGCTGATAGTTACAAAGATAAGCGCAATTTAAACAAACAAACAAAAAAAAACTCTTTAAGAATAGATGCGCCTTCGGCTAAATTATTTGTTTAAAAAACATTTAGACTATACAATAGCTACTCATTAAAATCTTTAAAAAGGTTTCTTGTTGTTAAAAAAGTATAATAGATATTCCGTTAGGGAAATTATTTGTTATAAATTTCTATAGAATACCCGCTGGTTGCTGGTAGATAAAATTAAAATAATGATTGATATGTGTGTAACGAGTTGCGTTTAATCGACTACTTTCAATATATTTTCGAAAGTTGTAAGTGTAAATTTTCTTTTAAAGCCTCCAGGCAACCTACTTACAAATAATAGTGGTCGTTTATTAGTTGTAAAAAAATGGTAAGCATTTTGAAAATGTTTGTAGAGACGTTTAATATCTACGTCCTCACAGGATTTGGATGAAGTTGATCAACCCCTATCATAGACTGTTGTCTAACGAAACGAAACTGTGTCACCCTTAAATTTCTCAGCAATTGGGCTTCTGTTTAGACTTAAAATACTTTATATACTTAGGATTTGGCGACAAACCACAAAAGAAAATGAGATAACGGCATGAGATCGTCAAACATGATCCTCCGGCATGTGATAATCTGAAAAATAAAATAATATTCCGTATACCCTTAAATCCGGCAATTTACTCGATAAGAAGTAAATCAATAATAGATTCTAGAATCTGATAAATATACGATTTTTTTTGTTTATGAGTTTTCAGTGTCTCCAACAAATTATATTTTGGTCAATATAATTAGACTTTTTAATGGTGGCGGTATATACTACATACTGAAATATCGAAAGTTGACATAGACCTCACCCGATTGGATGAAATGGAAAATTTTCGTAATCACTGTTTTACGTTACCCCAACCAATAAGTGACCCAAGTTTATGCCACAAAGGCGCTATGACGCTATATATTTTTGGCCGCTTGATGATCGCAGTTTTCGTTTGTTTAAAATAAAAAAAGTATTACCTTCTTTATGTCCAAACCAGGACATAAGATCAAATGATTTGCTACATCGTTTGAAGTTTAAGAAAAAAATACAACTTTGCAAAATTGGATTTTTCACCGCAATTGCAAACTAAAGCCATGTTTCTACAACTACTACATCTGTCGTCAATTAATATTTATAACTGTATTGCAATATCAAAATTCAGCCTACGTTACGCCATATGAACGAATCATGCTAGTTTTTCCAAATCAATATAATAACCGACATCCTTATTCTGTCACACTCGTAGCATTTTAATTAGCTTGTATCAGTATTACGTAACTCGAAACCTTAATAACATACCTACATTGAAGTCATAATACTCGTACTACAATCTAAGTGCACTTTAAATATTATTTGCTTGACACTTTTCATGACACACCATTACCTTAGGAAGGATACTTAGTTTAGCCATTCATTATATTGAACTGCTTTATCCTTATAGCTATATTCTTTTCTGTAATCCTTAAAACGTGTGTTCAAAATTTTAGTCCGGTCAATTTGACATAAAAATAGTGATCAAATAAAGAAAATTCCGACAGAGCCAAATCTTCGTAGAGACCTTAGGTTTACCACAAGTAATAAAGTGTCAAAAGTCCCCATCAGTCCCATGTGAGCTTAGGGACTTATTCGGGGCCCAAGGTCAAAATTTTAGGTTTTTTGGATTTTTCTCGAAAACGGTAAGTTTTATCGAAAAAGTACTTTAGAACAAAGTTGTAGATCTTAAAATTCTCTATAAAAATGGTCCCTATATTTTTTTCTCTAAGACCCACTATTTCCCAGATATTGCGCTTGTAAGAATCACGTTCTACATAATATGCACACATTTCCACACCACCTGTGAGGTAGTGTACTCGGCTCGTTTTTTTTTAACGTGGTATCCCCGGTAGGCCTAGTCCACGAACCTTTATGGCGTTATTTTCAGGAACAATAATTATTTAATAGTATGAAGATTATTGATATTGGTTACTGAGTTTAACTGTCGTTCTAACTTTTTTTTATTACTTTAATCTGACTCATACTTTTCATATTCAACTTCAACAATCATGTTTTCTTCAATTTCTTCTTGTTCTTCTTCTTCTTCTTCCTGTTGATGAACGCTTAGAAATTGTTCAAATGAAGATGAATCAGTTGTCTCTTCATCAAAATCACATGAATCTTCCTCTCTTGTATTTAATAGAACATTTGAGCAAGAGACACCTTGGCTATTGGTACACGCTGGAGAACACTGCAACCCTACTTTTTTACAGCCACATTTGGCACTACAACCTTTCTTGCAATTGCAAAAAATAGTGTTAAGAAGTTTTTCTGGAGCAGGGGGCAGTAAAGTTCGAATCGGTTCCAAAGTATTATTTATCAATTGCCAACCCCAGTCTTCAGGGTTCAGTTCATTGCCTTGCCATGTCTGAACTTGATAGTATACTCGAAACAAATGTTCAGTAGCAGATGCCGATGTTGGAGGAAGATAAGATAGCTGTACTTGCTTTTTGTTTCGTGTATTTTTTACAAATGTTAAATATCTGTACGTATCTATGCAATCAATTTTTTATGGAGCTCCATAAACCGCAAGAAGAAACCGAATTCCTTTAGTAATTAGTATTTGAGGTGAAGATACGTACAGATATTTAACATTTGTAAAAAATACACGAAACAAAAAGCAAGTACAGCTATCTTGTCTTCCTCCAACATCGGCATCTGCTACTCATACTACTACTACTCGGCATCTTCATACTATTAAATAATTATTGTTCCTGAAACTAACGTCATAAAGGTCCGTGGACTAGGCCTACCGGGGATACCACGTTAAAAAGAAACGCGCCGAGTACACTACCTCACAGGTGGTGTGGAAATGTGTGCATATTATGTAGAACGTGATTCTTACAAGCGCAATATCTGGGAAATAGTGGGTCTTAGAGAAAAAAATATAGGGACCATTTTTATAGAGAATTTTAAGATCTAAAACTTTGTTCTAAAGTACTTTTTCGATAAAACTTACCGTTTTCGAGAAAAATCCAAAAAACCTAAAATTTTGACCTTGGGCCCCGAATAAGTCCCTAAGCTCACATGGGACTGATGGGGACTTTTGACACTTTATTCCTTGTGGTCAACCTAAGGTCTATACGAAGATTTGGCTCTGTCGGAATTTTCTTTATTTCAATTGTCTAAATTGACCGGACTAATTTTATGAAGATCGGTTAAGTTGTTAAAGCGTGAATGCGTAACAGATAAAACTACCAGACTTTTATTTGCGTTTATAATATGAATGTTTGTAGTTAGAATAATTTAAATATTGAGGTAGCGTAGTTTACTGTTATTGAATAACAAATGACGACTTATCGGTTGACATATATCTGAGAAACATAATGGTATTACTGGTATTTTTATGATTGAAGTTACACACTGTAATAGTTCTGGTCAGAATTAAATCGTAATGACATCTAGTTACGTACATCTATTTTTGACCAGGAATTAATTTGAAGTTCTGGGCTTTATCACTGTAAAATATACCTATACTCTTAAACTTAACTTTGTAACCTGTTTTTATCAAATTAATACCTTTCTTGAAAAAATAAAGTGTCGTTATTACATATATGTATAAACTACGGTGATAAAATAATCTTGTGAGGATGGTTTAGACCAAGTAACAAAATTAGTCAAGTTAACAAAATCTTAAGGTTATAAAAATATTTTGAAGCTCCTTTACGAATAACGGCAAAGCAAAATCATGCTTACCGTACCAAGAGGACGCTTAGCACTGGAAAATTGGATCTCAAAGTGCATGAGAGTGCTCGGCGGCCGAACACAAATTTCATATTTGGCAAATTGCCATGTTTCCACATTTTGATTACCACTGAACTACCCCTAACCAAGTTGTTAAATTAAACTATATTTTGCTTTCGATATTTTTATTTTATAACGATATTTATGATCAGAGTCCAACATTGTTTATCTATGTATGTATTACACGTTATGTTATGAACATTAATAGTGTGAACTCTTATTTACCATATGATAATAGTGTACCTTATAGTCTAATTTAAACGTATTGTTATGTTTACACTAAAGGCGGTAATGCTAATGAGTTCAATATAACGGATAATTATCGCCGCTATCATTATTGTTCTTCTGAACAAACTAAAATATCCCTCTTGTTAGTAT
This sequence comes from Tyria jacobaeae, assembly GCA_947561695.1. Lineage (NCBI taxonomy): Eukaryota > Metazoa > Arthropoda > Insecta > Lepidoptera > Erebidae > Tyria > Tyria jacobaeae. Next base: position 5,587,434 of record OX387208.1, on the reverse strand, counting down.
ATTCTTTAAATAATAATATTTAAAGAGATTCTATGTTTATTGATATCATTTTATATCGTTCTTGGAACGTGCATGTCTTCCTTTGCATCGTAAAACAAAATACCCGGTAACAAATATATCTTGTTAAACAATCCGACCTAGATTCTCACAAATGCCATAAAAAACGTGATAAATTCGACATAACAATTCCATGTGCAACCATAGATTCCAAACGCCAAACAGTGCAGTTCCGTGTCTGTCCGAAAATAGTTGGTTGAAAGCGTTTTGGATCGGTCGGGCGCATTCCTCCATTTAGTGTTTGCCCGCCATATTAACATAGGCATTTCCGAACGTGAGGTAGGTGTTAGAAGCACACCAGTTAACTGTTGAATGAATGTATGCTATTGTATTTTTAATTTAACTAACATTCTACGTATATGTGTTATTGTACAATTAGAAAGAAGTATTTAATGAAATCACCGTTATCGTACTTACATTAATTATGTACTTACGTACATTACGAAATATTCCAGTTAAATTAACAAATATAAAACACTTAGAATGAAAGTACAAAATCTGCCATAAATTCTTACATTTAACTGCATATCTCACACTTAATGGCTTTCCAAAAATGTATCCCGACTCAAAAAATGTCATTGAATTGAAAATAGCCCTGTCTATTTACGTGGATATCAGAAGAAAGGTCTAATGGCTTTCGTGAAGCGTTCACTCGGTTAAGCTTACAGCTATCCGGTAGAATTGCCCGCACATGCGTGAAAATCCTTTGATGTTGAATGCTGAAGCTTATGAACATAGTGGAGAGAATAGTTACGCCTTGGTTGCAGCGGTCTGCACAAACTAAGGAAGTCATTACTTATTAAATATATTAACTGGTGCATAACTATGTGTACAGGAGGCATATCGTTTTTTTTAATTTGAATGTTATAAATTATTTATGACATTCTACCACTACCACAATGTATTTTTATTAACTAAATATAATTGCTAGACTCCATTTCAACTCCTGCTAAAGTGTAGGTATGTAGCGTGCGGTGCGTGTTTACTCATTAATATTCCTATAATTTGTTTATTGTCTTTAGGATATTAAATTCATATCAGAAAAAGAAAAATTGATTTTATTAGGTGTGTGAATATGACTCCGCCCTTTCTCAACAGATGTCGTTTTTAGTATTGTTTACGTGTACTAATAAATGACCATACTTGTATTCGATAGTACTGAATGTCAGCTATCTAACGCATTTTATGATATTTGGTTGAAGTGTAAGCAACAATTGTTTTCACCTTTTCGAAAATGTCGGTTTTTATTCCAAATAAACGTCATTTGCGGGAAGTGTTATTACATTATTTTATTGCGAAGAAAACTGCAGCGGAAACTTATCGTTTGCTTGTGGAGATTTATGGTGAGCATGCTCCGTCTAATACAACTTGCAAGGAATGGTTTCGACGATTTCAAAATAACGATTTTAGTACTGAGGATAAAGAACATGGAAAACCACCAAAAAAATTTGAAGATGCTGAATTGGAAGCATTATTGGCGGAAGATTCTTGCCAAACTCAATCAGAATTAGCTGCAGCATTAAATGTTGATCGTTCAACTGTTGCAAAGCGTTTACAAATGATGGGAATGATTCAAAAAGCCGGTTACTGGGTTCCACATGATTTAAAAGAAAGAGACATGGAACGTCGGAAAACCATTTGTCAAATGCTGCTTCAAAGACAGCAAAGAAAAGGATTTTTGCATCGGATAGTCACAGGAGACGAAAAATGGATACACTACGAAAATCCTAAACGCAAAAAAGCTTGGGTGAAACCAGGCGAACCAGGCCCATCACAGCCAAAAATAAATATTCACTGTGCCAAGGTCATGCTCTGTATTTGGTGGGATCAGAAAGGTATTGTATATTATGAGTTGCTCAAACCCTCTGAAACTATTAATGGAGAAGTTTACCGACGACAACTAATGCGTTTGAAGCGAGCCATAGAAGAAAAACGACCAGAATGGGTGAATAGACATAACAAATTAATTCTTCAGCATGACAATGCCAAACCGCATACCGCAGAAGTCGTAAAAAGATATTTAGAGGGACAGGACTGGGAAGTGTTACCCCACCCGCCATATTCACCAGACATAGCTCCTTCGGATTACCACCTATTCCGGACGATGCAGACAGACCTTACTGGAGAAAAGTTTACTTCATGTGAAAGTATCAAAATTTGGATTGACAACTGGATAAGCTCAAAAGACCAGGACTTCTTCCAGCAAGGAATACGAAAACTACCTGAACGATGGGCGAAGGTTGTAGCTGCAGATGGAGCATACTTTCAATAATTTTTTTTTTAATTTTGTAAGCGAACAAATGTGTTTTATTTTGACAAAAAGGGGCGGAGTCATATTCACACACCCAAATAATACACTAATTTATATTGGATGTGAAGGGACAACTATAACAGTCAATAAATATTATATCACATGCTGTATGGTTCAGTCGGTTTTAGTTCGGTACAAATGATAATGTTGTTAAAAGTATGATATTTTTCCTTTAAAAAAAGCATTTTACTTCTTTTTTTAATAAATATCAATTCATGTCAATCAAACTTCTATAGTAGGACAATGGTTACCCATTTCTTATTTGTAAATCTAATTTCTTAATTTTTAATTCGATTGTTTGTACTAAACATAATCATTTCAATGTTTGCAAAATGCTCAAAATGCCGTCCATGGATTAACACCAATAAATCTGCAGACACCGTCATTTTGTTTACTATACATTTTTATGCTATTTATTTAAGGAAAAGCTTACAACATTTAAATGTACACAATTTTAATGTCTGCTATAGATTTCAAATGTAAAATAATTCACTAACAAAATAGGTAACGTCATGAAAGCGCTCTCGATTTTCTCATACTGTTTTCAGTACCCTAGCATTTATTATTTATGAATACAATATACAAAGAACCAAAATAAAGTGCTAAGCAAAGATATCGGTTCATACATCCGTATGTTGTTGTTGTCTTTGCCAAAATCATGGCCTTCGCTTGATTAAGTGGCCACCTTGATCGCAGGTTCATCTATTTGTGGCCAGCACTCTCACTCGATTAATGTACGAATAGCTTTCAATCGAATCGATTCTTAGATCGGAATTCGAATTGCTTATTTATGGATAGGTGTGGCCGAACATGTAAGTTTTGGGTTTGGTAAGTTCTAATGTTTTTATTTTAAGAGCTCATGAGTGAGTCATAGATTAATGTTTCGTATTGCAACGATAGATAGAGATAGTTTCCATATTTTCCTATCATGTGTAACATATACAGTATAACAGAATTATAAAAACTAAAATAGCATTAGCATTTTACATAGAATATTTACATATGATATGATATTTAGATAAGATGAAAAAAAAAATGTTTTACATTTTTTCCAGGTACTGATAAAATAAACAAATGCAATGGTCTTTATTTAAAAAGTAAAGTGTGTTAATTAAATAGTAGTGGCATCAACCTCATTAACTTCGAACTGCGATAGAAGAACACAAAAGAAATAAATTAATTTTAAAAACATTTTTAATACAAGAAGAAATTTAGAATCAGAGTAAGATTATGCTTATCACAACACACAACACACATACAACCCAAGTTAAATAAAATCTAGTAAAAGCAACCTGTCACTGTCAAGGGGCAGCGATATGTTTGGAATCGCGTTACAAAAACCTATAAAGTTATTATATCAAACATTTTTGCTTCTCTTGTGAACGTCTGCCTTACAGTTTCTAACTTTACCTTTTAGACAAAACAAACTTTGAAATAAAGTTTTGTTGTTAAATATACTTAGTTATAAGTACGAATAGCCAGGCCCAGGCGTTAGCTAAGTACTCGGCTTAATAAAAAAAGTACACACGCACAACATTCAAATAATTTAGGTCGGAGAGTTTGAACACAACAAAATGGAATTTACCCATTTGCGAACGAATGATCTGTTTAATTGTTTTTTTACGATTCAATCATCGTATTGAAACTGAAATAGCAATCGGGAAGGTAATTTAGTTAGGTGTGGATTCATTAAGCTGCTTTGAGGATCTGTGTATTTACATACCATTATCTATAAAAACGTCAAAAAAACACGTGTGTTGTATGGGAGCCCCCTTATATATTTATTTTATTCTGTTTTTTTAGTATTTGCTGCTATTGCGGCAATAGAAATACATCATCTGGGAAAATTTCAACTGTCTGACTATCACGGTTCATGAGATACAGCGTGGTGACAGGCGGACAGCGGAGTCTCAGTAATAAAGTCCCGTTTTACCCTTTGGGTACGGAACCCTAAAAAGAACGATGTCTGCAGAGCTGCCTATGAGCGCTTGGTTATGTATTTTAGTATCATTTATAAGCCCCTGGTAAAACAACGCTTATGTAGGCTCACCTTACAACATCGATTAAAAAACTATTATTTATTCATCAGTGACAAGATGATTTAATAACAAGTCTATATGGTTGCAAATGGTGCGGATGCGCCTGATTTGTATTTACATTATTAGTACTTGTTTTTTTTCCTATGGAAGTTTTCATTGCTGTTTTTGTGACCATGGAAAAAAATCTTCAAGAAAAAGAGCACCGCACTCTGTCAGATAGTCAGCTTGAGAAAAATTCAACAATGGCTAAATATGGGCTCACCTTGTCATTGTCAATGCACACTTCATTGTTTTATTTTAACTCTGACAAACTGTAATTAACTTAATAATATACTATATTTCTTTAACGACTAATTGTCCGGAACTTGAAAAGGAAAAATATACTAATAACGAGTTAAAACGTCATCAAGATGTACAAATGGCGTCAATATTGTAAAACAAATATATTTCGGTCTATGCATGCTTTAACTAGCTTCAAACAATTTGAATGATAGTTTATACAGTTAACTATGCAAGCAATAACTAGTAGTTGTATGTATATTAAATAATTCGTCTTTATTATCTCTCGTCTTTATTTATTGTAACACGTAAGGGGCTGGTGTCTGAAGTACGCATACGTAGATCTTCTTCCTAGCCTTAATATTCCTATGTCTATTGGGGTTGACTTCTAGACCCGACCCTTCGGGACCCTTCTGGACCCGAGACTTCTGGATCGGCAGTCGCTTGCGCTAACCGTTAGACCAGGTATATATAAAAGTAATGAAGATTCTCAAGAATACAAGTACTGTTATGCGATAGCAGTATTTCCAGAAACAAACAAACCAAACAATATTCCTATTTAACGTTCTAAATACTAAATAGAATTAATAATAAAAAAAAGAAATTATATAGTATACATACAATTATTATAATATAGCCTACAATAACATTATAGCATAATAAACAGTTCAGCCTAATTGGCGAGCACTCTAAAAAGTAATTTCACATGCGATATGAATATGCCCATTTAATTTTACTCTTACTAAGACATGAAAGTACTATGGTAATATTTAACTTTTTAAAACATTAGATAACCGCCTGTAATACGGCTTTCCAATTTCTTTGCGCAATACGTTACATTGTAAAAACGTGTAATTTAAAAACTTATTCGTAATGTCTCTGGTCCCCATCAAATTCTGCTTTGGTTACAACGGGACCACCGCAGGAGGAGAATATACTCTTACGAATAAAAATCAATTGATAGCCGGCAGTTGGTGGAGAAATCGCTGAACATACACATTAGAAATCATACAGTCGACCATAGAACCTCCTCCTTTTTTGAAGTAGGTTAAAAAGTATTTATTTTAGACTTCTAACGTTAGCTCCCGCATTTCTAACGTTATCACTTCTGATTTATAAGACGCTCCCAGTTTGTATGTTTTACTTTGTAGACCAAGGAAACCAACACTTCTTCACAACCCACACAGCCACAATCAATATAGAAAAATTGCTTCTTCCCGCGCTGTTGCTATAGATTTTTTGGACAACCGCTTTGATTAATTCGCAGGTAGTATAAGAGCCAATAAGAGTGCACTCACTAGAGATTTCATGAACAGTTGAACGATTTCGAAGTGGGCATATCTATCTATATTGTGTATACGTTAGACGAGTAGTTCAAGCATTTTCACTTTTTTAATGTGGAAGCTTGTAATTGGCATCTGCTACTACGTATTTCAGTGTAATACTGCTTAAGCCGTAAGCTTCCCAAATAAAATAGGAAATAGTAAACATCAAACTTTCTTTGACAACTTTTGTTCACACAATGTCTGAGCTTGTTTAAAAGGTGCGTTTCATACCATTTTTCATCTGTAATGGTCTATTCTCAGTTGAACAATTGGCGGAGAAATCGTTTAACATACAAAAAATGCAATGTAATTTTCAGATAAGTACATTCAACAATATATAAGAGGAATGTAGAAAAAATACCCAAGACAAGTCTTGTCTATTCACACAAAAACAAAGAATACCTGTAACGTTGCATCAAAAGGTTCGATTTTCAAGTAATCGATGGATTCACGGAAGTGTTTACCACAGACAACACAGCACAGTACAAGTGACCTATATGAGCGGCGCACGTGTGTTTGCGTATTTATAGTTTAAAGTCGGCGTCCGCGGTGATGTGCGGTTTCCGTCTCAGACATGCAACCGGGCATTACTTCAGATTTACGTGCATCTTAACCGACTTAAGGAAAAGACTATATGCAATTACTTTAATTTTATTATCTACTATTTGTCACAGAGCATCCAACTTTTACTTAATCTGATCCGTTTGTACATATGTTAGCACCATTAAAATATAGTTCATATATATTTATGTATGTATAAAAACGATAGGTATAAACTTATAAAGGGTGGCCTTATCGTCGCATAGGAATTCCTACCTGATAAGCTAAGGATGGCCACAAGTTTACAAGATATAAAGAGCTAAAAGGTAGTTTTGGTGTAAAAATAAAATAATAACAAAGAGACATAATTTCAGTTGAGAGAATTCAAAATTTAAACCATTTAACAAGGGTCGCTATAGATGTGTATGAACCTTAAACAATATAATAATAATATAATTTTTCAGTGGTAGAGCCATGCTTAGGCACGAATGGGCCGGCTCGACCGGTGCGATACCACGGCCTCACAGAAAACCGGTTGTGAAGTAACGCTTGCGTTGCATTTCCCCGAATTGAGTGAGGTTTCTGGAGGCCCAATTCCCCCTCCCACCTTTTCTCTCCCCTCATCTCCTTTCTCCTTTTTTCCATCTCCTCATCCCTTCTCTCTTCTTGCGACTCTTGAGTTGCAAGTGTCCATGGACGGCGGTTGTCACTTACCATCAGGTGACCCGTCTGTTCGTCTGTCCCCCTATAGTATAAAAAAAAAAAAAATCTACTTACATTGTTATCGATCCTTTGATTGATATTGTGACTTAAGATTCTGGGTCTCAAGAATCATTCTATGATTGTTGGAAAGAAAGAGTCGCATTCACAGCACTTTTACTTGCTTATTTCTAAGTGTAGATGTGTGGTTACATAATTTACTCTTAATGCTAATGATAGTTACCTTCCCTTTTCGCGTGCACACACTAATTTAAACCAAAACTGTGTTATCTTTAAAAGATAGTACGAATTACTTTTTACTCAACCGACTTTATCATTATAAGCAAGCCAAGAATTGGTGGTATTCGATTTAAAACTGTATTAAAAACATCTGCCATACATTACACCAGTAAATTTAAAACATACAAGTCGTTCCAACTTGGCTGAAAGTCAAACACTTAATGCGTGATCGAGTAAATCCCGTGTCACAATTTGTAAACAATTTACCCTTTTCAGTTAAATGATCCCATTTAATGTGGGTCTTATTGGACTTGTGTTTAGCGCATAAAAGGGTATTTCGAAATTCCTAAATTCTTAACACTAATACTTATTGAGAGTGCAATACCATTAAACCTAAAGTCAGTCAATTATGCTATTACTTCAATAATGCGCGACATTACCTTGTAATATTTTACACGATAAAAGGTTGTTTTTCAGTGGTAGAGCCATGCTTAGGCACGAATGGGCCGGCTCGACCGGTGCGATACCACGGCCTCACAGAAAACCGGTTGTGAAGTAACGCTTGCGTTGCATTTCCCCGAATTGAGTGAGGTTTCCGGAGGCCCAACTCCCCCTCTCCCCTCATCTCCTTTCTCTTCTTTCCCATCTCCTCATCCCTCCTCTCTTCTTTCCGCTCCCTGCATCCGACTCTTGAGTTGCGAGTGTCCATAGACGGCAGTGTCACATACCATCAGGGGACCCGTTTGTTCGTCTGAACCCCTATAGTATAAAAAAAAAAGAAGGCTTTATTTAATTAGATGGGTATAGATTTTTATTGATCTCCAACTCAGTCCCAATTAATAATACCTTATCAGCAACAGATGGCATGCTGCTAAACAAATATATATTAATACATAATAATGGTGGGTGAAAGTTGATCTAACCTGACATTCCGAGTCAGAGTAAAATAACCTAAATTCTCAATGTCGCCGCACGGATGGCGTAGCGGTTTAAGTGGTCACGTCGCCACTACGCTGCCGTACCGAGTATTGTGGGTTCGATCCCCGCACGGGACAACACTTTGTGTATTCCTCAAATTGTTGTTCTGAGTCTAGGTGTTCTTTGTGTCCGTTGTTTGAAGGTTTGTAAAGTTCACAGGAATTAATCCTAATGCCGGAATTGTCTTTTTTATAAAAAATGGACCATATAATACGGCTGGTAGTTCTATAAACAAAGTGCTTGGCAAAACACTTGCTAATGTCTATGGGCGGCTGCAGTCACTTATGATGAAATAAATGTCTTGCCGTATAATAATATAACACTCTAAATAAAGACTAGATGGAAAGCTAGTAAAACCGATGACATGACCATGCCTTCGTATGATTTCTTCTTCTTCCACACCAACTTAATTCTGGCTTTGAAACACAAGGCTGCCTTATGTTTAGGCAATTATGTGGTTCGAAACAATTTCATAAACAAAATGCTTTCGTATAAAAGGCTACAAAGATTTGTACAGTACTTAATGCAATAACGACTCATTTGCAAAGCACTTAATCTTCACAATTTATCTCAGCACCGCTCAGTGAAGACCTCCCATGCTGTTATCAGTGCATTCCACAGGATGAGATTAGTTCCATCAGTGACATCACTGATGCACTTATTTTATAATCTATTACAAGTAGTGATAGCTGTTTTTCCTGGTAATTATAATTCCCATCTAAAGGTGCATTTCGTGCTTTAATTTGATATATATTGATAGCCATACAGTGTCCGGTTTACGGCAATAGGCTTGCTCCTATTACGTTAATGTAATGAGACAAAAATGTTAGCAAAATGTAAGTGTTCGATACACCTCTGCCTACCCCCTACCGAATGGAAAGTATGTATGTATTATACATTTCTGAACTGTTTTATTGAACCTGAGTGATTTGACGCACATGTATAACTTATTTTACTAGTACGGTCTTATATCATACAGTCACGACTGCGGCGTATTTAACGATTTGTTTGCCGACTATGACTTAGCCACAGTTACGTAATGCTGGGCAAGTCTTTAACTTGAAAAAAAAAAAGGAGTATTGAAAGAAAGAAAAGGAAAATTGGTTTTACTGATGGATTGGGTACTGTAAGCAATAGCTCAAGCTGGTCAGTTCGCATACCATGCAACTCCAATTCGTGAGATTACTTTTTCGCCTTTGTAAGTCGGGTTGGGATGTTCAAAGAGCATACTCTTTGAACTTGTAGAAACAGACTTTCCAGCAAAAAAATAATATTCTAATGGGCTTTTTATTCCTAATATTTAAACAAAATTTTAATGCTTCACTTAACTTTCATATATTTTACTACGTCACGTTGTATTGTACCATTTATTATGATGTGTATAAACTTTAGTTACCAGTGGTCGCAATTCATGAAAAAGCTACTTAAAAAAATGTTAAAACGGTTGACAAACACGGAAGAAAATGTGTAAACTACACATACAAAGATTCGTAGAATATATTTGTATAATATATTACAGTCATGTTTCAAAACAGTTATTTTAATGTAGGTCCGATAAGTATTACCAGAATAATTGTTCATTATTTAAATTGAAATACACCCACAATTACCGTTTAGAGCTTACCTTAAAATGATATTTGAGAATGAAACATGTACATATTTATGTTCTATTGTCTATACCCGTTTACCACAGATAAAGGGCGATAATTAATACAAATAACTACATATGCACTTATATAGGACAGGACGTAAAGAACAAGTAAAACAAGTAAAATTGTTAAAATATAAAACTAGGCTACCTAATTAACTGACTTTCTTTTTTTGATAATGTTATCTCGAAATGTTTTATACCCTGTGTCACTCCCGCTATTAAAAAGATTCAAATAATACCTAATATGTCTCTAGGGCGAGAAAAAGAAACATCATACAGGTGAAAAATATAACCCACCTTCTTATGTTGTCGGGTAAAAAAGAGTCTTCATAAACTACTAATAGATGTATACCAACTGTTTCGCAAAAATGTTTAGATAAACACTACGATTTCCTCTAAATGAATAAAACCAACACAAAATATACGATCTCCCCGAAATGTCCAATTATTTTAAAACACAAACAAGGCAAGGCAAGGTTGATTGATATCCTATGCCCACTGTTTCACTAGTTAGCAAACTGGTAACTTGATATTGCAATAAATTATCTAAACGATTAAGTTTCTTATGCAACTGGTATCTTTTATCATGTGTATTGAAAAGAAAAATGTGGCGACGTTTCAAATGAAAATAATATTTAACATTTGTTTATAAATTTAGACATAATATTGACAATTAATCGTTTTTCATTACATCTAAAGAACACATGAAACGTAATATACGCATAAATCATTTTATTGTGTGAATATTGTTGTATATTTTTAATTCATAAAAACGACTTATCCAACATTATAAATACCCAGTTACTCTAGTGAAAAATTAAAAAAATGACTCTTTTTGTCTATGACTTGCATAGTTTGCTAACTAGTGCTTAAGTAACAAACCTCTTTAGTTTTTCATTCTTGACATGATTCTTGAGTGCCTTTAGTTTAGAAAGCGTGTTTTGCTATGAGATAATAAATGGAGCATATTATTCCCCAAACGGTAGTAAATCATAATAATTTACTGGCATTTAGCCAACTTAACAAAAATATGACGATTTTAAAGCAAAATTCAAAAAATACATAAATCTGTTTTGTTCCAAATTTAAAAAAAAATGTGCTGTTTGGTAAGTTCGCTATCTGTTATACCTATGAATGACTGACCATGTTCAAATGATAGGAATTTATTTGAATTTGGAAACATTGTACCAAGCGTTCAGTTATTGCCTCCCACGTCTGTCCTTATTTTGGCAATAATACATTATGTCTCAAGCTTGCCATCTGGTAGCTAAGCTATTAAAATAAGCGTAGAATGGATTGCAACTGCATAGACACAAACAGAGTATTAAACACACAAATTAATGAATACACTCATTTACGAACTCTTTGGGCAATACTCTGATATTAATAGTAGTCTGATAGTATTATCTGATAGTAATATTTAATATATTTGACTAATATAAGGACCACATAAATGTATGAGTTAAGAATAATTAGTTATACATTTACATATTCATACCTATATCATAAATATACCTGTGTAATTGATTTTACTGTAAATTTATTCGTACTGTAGTAAATCATCATTAAACTAAACTAGAGATACTTAGCACAATACCTTTCAAAAGAATTCCCAGTAAAGACGTAAATATTAAATATATTTATTCCTCTCTATAGAATGCGGAGCTGAAGAGATAAATGGTTAGTTGACACGGGTAGCCGGGAATGAATTAATAAAGACACCTTTTAAGTGTCTTTATTAATTCATTCCCATCTTTATTATTAGGTCAGAGTTTGTCCGTCTGAAGTCACAAAATTAAGGAATAATTTTCGTGAGACACAAAATGCAATGTCCGCTTTGCATTCTTTACTTTCAATATATACATTATTCACAATTTTAATATGTACATTCAATATAATACATATTCAAATGTGACCCCTGATGGATTAGGGCTGACAGTCGATCAAAATTTCCAGCCAAAACTACCCAATCCTAGATGAAGTAATTCAATTTTGTTTTTATATCAATAACTATAGGTCGTCGATAGTCATTTTGCTCAGTTTTACACATTATGTAACATACAAACTATTTATAGGGATCATTTCTTATAGATACCGACATATTATCTTTTTTAAAACAATTCTCTATTCAAAAACGATAAAGAGCAAGCAATAACAAAATGGAGGGCAAACATAATTCAAATCTGGAATTTAAAACCCGATATGGAGAAACCGTTCCTTTGTTCCAATATCAAATATGCTACTAGATGGATGCTGTTCCCTTTATCTACAACTTCTGCATAGTTTGCTACCTAGTTACATTAGTTGGCAACTGGTTTTGAGACTGCGCCAACATTGATTGATTCAAAGTTATCCGGAACCTGGCTTATCTTGTACTAACTTTGTGAAGGTTTTATAACTTTGTATGACCATAAATTTTAGTTAACTATGCACCCGCACATCATTTATAAACTATTGTTATATTACACGGAACAGGTAAATACGCATATTATAAGTGGTCATATTTAACGCTTATGTATCTACATATATGTATTAGGATATTTTCATTCTAATTGTCTAGAAAATTGATAAGATCTTGTTTAGAACTGTACAACACTAGTAAACGAACACATATTTAAACTACCCTAAAATAGATAATATTTTTTTAAGATTATACATATATTCATAATCTTCTCATCATCTCATCTCATCTTGCGCAGGCGGATAAAAGCATCTAAAACTGTGTTTTATAGTAATGTTTTGCCTATCTGCTGAGATGCATTGCGTTATTTAATAAACCTCAGTTTGTGTTTTTTGTAAAATAGTCTGTATTTTTCATCAATAACAAAAATAATAAAACAAAATACATAAACTTGCAAACCCCAGGTTTTAATACCATACTAGATCACGTAAGTATTTTAATTTGGTTATACTATTAGTATACGTATAAGCAGCATCTTTATTATTAACTTATCGTAGCAAATCTTTACTCAAGGAAGGAAATATCCCATTACTTTCACATCATCCAAGACGACCCGTTCGTCTCGGATCTCGCATTTCCTTATTCTGGTTTGATTTGGTTGGATATTATTATTAATTTACTTTAAATTTGGATTGACGCTAATAGGTTTAGACCAAATACTAACTTGCAAAATGTGGGTGATCAATACACCTCTGCCTACCCCTTCGGAAAGACGGCCGTGAGCGCATGAACCTATGTATTTTAAGATCAAATAATGTTACACTTATACAAGTGTCAACTGTAAATTTTCGATAAGACAGGCTTTCGTTCAACAGTGGACTGCGAAAGGCTGACAATGATATGACCATGGCACCCAGTCCATCACCTTTCGCATCAAGTGTATCCCAGCTATCTTCGTCTAATACTTACAATATATTTTTTGTTAATATTAGAATTATTATTGTTGATAATTTTGTCTATTAAGTAATATATCGTTTTGTATTTGTGGATCCTTTAAAGGCTGTCTTTCTTAGCTAATAGTAATACTATGTTGTATATCTTCCCTAGTCTTGAATAAATAAATATTTTTTTCTTTTTATTTGTTTCAGGTAAACACAACATTAATTTCTTCTCTACGTTCCATGTCACACAGGTATATTTCTTCAAAAATAAACGTTCAGAGCGCGGAACACGTGTAATTGTATTAGCAATTATTGAGTGCTCTTGGATTCAATTAAGCGCGCTCTCAGCTAATAATATTACCTACATATATCATAGGGTACCGTAATTGATACCTTTTAACGTCGAAGCGAGAGATTTACGCTACCGGATTTCACTGTCGGAAAATTTTATTCCGTTACGAAGCTTTCGACACGCGTTCCTATCAAAGAAACGTCACGTTTTTTATGAACGGTTGCTATAAAGGTTTTATTTCAGCGATGGGTTAGTGTTTCCTGCAGTTAAAGTAAATTATATAACAGTCTTCTGGAGTCCTTAAGTGGAGTGTGTTATGTATGTATGAGACTAAAAATAAAAAATTATGTCATAACCCCTATTCATACAAGTTTCTACACAACTTATCGTTTAAACTATGGGTTTGACATTTTACAAAATACTGATTACAATGTCTATTTATAGTAGATAAATATTTAGCTCAATCGATTGTACTAAACTAGTCAAGTGGGAGACGGCATCGCACGCTGTCAGTTTAGTGAACACCTTTTTCAATACTGTAATTTGGTCGTTACTCGTTACTATAACTGATTGACCTCAGTTATATTACTAAACAAATACAAAATAATAAAGATACCAAAAGAACCTCACCTGAAACCTTAGCGAATGAAATGCATAAGAGTTTTTGAATATGCAATGATAACATTGTTATAAATAGGCAAATTTTCACTTCAATACTGCTGCTCGCATGAGAACCGCTACTTATTTGATTACGTTCAAAAAGTGAGCTTCGTGTAGAGAAGTGCTGTAATGTATTATGTACTCAAACCTAAATTTACTCGAATCATTATTACCGCCGGTGTCACGAAACGAAAAGTATCTAGTATATAAAATGACTATATAGCGCATTGGAATAAATGTTTTACGCTGTTTTAATTAATTGCAAGCGCCCAGTTCATTCTGTTCCATGTTTATCGTAAATAAATTTCCAGTTCTATATTGAGAGTAAAATTGAGGACACCGGTAAATCGTCACCCACTTGCAAATTGTGCAATGGAGGTAGGTGCAGCTATTTCGTTTGACGGGCGGTTCCCACTGAAAATTATTTGAGTTAAATTTTAAGCTAAACCAGGTCAACACCACTTCTGTTCTTGGATGATAGTCTTGTGCGATCAGTGTTGCAAGTATTGCACAGATAAAAAATAAAAATAGAAATATTACTATTGTAGATGTGACGAAGCAATAGAGAAAGCATAACTTACAGTAAAAGTAAATACATAATAACGAATGTGAAAGTAAATATTAAACAAATGAAACAGTGTTCCGTTATATATTCATTTGCAGAGTAGAATCAGTAATATGTACTCATTAATGAGTATCATTGTACAAAAGTCAAGTAATTTGTTCTTGTTTTTCTTTTATGAAAGTTTTATAATAAACTACTAAGTGACTGATCGATACGTCTTGTGACATACCAAAGGATGGCCTTTTGCTTGCACAGCGGATGAGTATTGCCGGTCAAGGTGGCTCTGCTGTCAGCATCCTGGGATAGATAGCCAGTAGGCGATGAATTTTAAGGCGCATGTTTGTAAATAGTCCCTATTTTATTTCATCATGGGGAATTGAAAATATTTATATGTATCATTTGAAATCGGTATGCAGAAGTGTATTAAACAGAAATATTACCTATCGTAATATTGGCCTGCCTACCTAACTAGGGGGGAAAACCTATTGCCGTCAACCGGGCACTGTATGTGTACATAAAAGCTGAAACTTGTCGCAACTACCGACTCAAACTAGGTTGCAAGGAAACTTGTCGCGCGGATCAGTATATATACATTTCCCAACTTTAAGTGTTGGGCCGTGATCCGCCAATCTTGATCACCTCGCCTGGTCGCAGAAACATCCGTTCCTCTTCACCAATGTTGCCACTTACGTGATGCCAGCACTATAACCCCTTTTCTTTCAAAAAACTTTTAAAGTTGTGACAAGAACCCATGCTATAGAATATGGAATAAAACATAGTTTAATTGCATTTATTACAGTTAATTATTAAAATTATTGTGCTTTTTAATGATATATATATATTATATATATCATTAAAAAGCACAATAATTTTAATACGGTTTACGCTGTAATAATAATAATTTTAATACAGACTAATTATTATTAATCCTAGCTATGCTAATTAATTATATGTACATATGTGTATGGGGGCCTTATCCCCGTTTCAAACAATTTTTTTTATCAATGTGTATTGAATTAAATGTTTTTACATAAGAACGCATCGTAATGACAAATGTTTAATAATTAGAACCATTATTCGTAGTAATGGTTACTACGGCTGGGCTAGTTAAATAATATGTCACACAGGTTATTATTATTAAATACTTTTGATTTCGTCCGTAGGTACGAGCTACGGACGAAGTCAAAAATCCTTTCTGTAAGGCCTGGTAACGTTATACAATATTTAGTAATAAGTTCAGTAATAAACAAACACAGTTACATCTTTTTTTAAGAATACTAGCAATGTTACACTAATAAAATATATAAAATATTACAATAATAATACAGTTTTACCGAATTACATTTATAAGTTTGGTTTTACAAACGAATGCTACATAATAGTGACGTATAATACGACGTAATATGACAGTAGAATTCATTTCTAAAGTCATACTGACAAAAATGTTCCTACTACTCCATACTCGTTGATAAATCCCACGAACCATGAGAGCGTCTCATTCATCTGAGTGAGGCATTAGCCATTCACCAAACGTCCATTTCACAGCGCTTTCATTCCTCAGACGCAGCAGCCTGCACTGAAAGGATACGCTTTCAAAGCTGCCACATGTAAGGGATAAAGGCTTCATATGAGACTCAGGCAGATCTAGCAACATTCTGTTATAGTTATTGCGATTAGTGTTCCATTTAACTATTGTTTAATAGTTCGTGCATGTGACAGATTAGACGACAAAGGATGTTTAGTTATGTTTTTATTTAAATCCTATGACCGTGTAACTAAAACAAGGTTTTAAATTAATAACGGCATGCTTCGAAATTTAAATTTGACATATAGTAATGTGTTCGAAATGTAATATGTTATATTATTTAATAAATAAAGATATTTCTTCTTTAAACCTCCAGATTGTGCTAGTCCGTTTCATAAAATTCCTTTTTCTATCTAACAAATTTTGAAATTTATTTGCATGTTTATAGCCTATACAACTTTATTACAAGCAATAAGTAGGAAACAGTAATCAAATTCATGGCCAAACCTCAGCCCGAGTAGTACCTTTAGTAGTAGTAGAAATGCTTTGGACCCGCAACACAAAAGTTAAAAGATATACAATTTACTACAATTAATGCTTACCCAATATTGAAGCACTAAATATGTATTCAATTTATTGTAACCGTTGCTTGTTAAGACATATTGTTGATACCTTTCCGGAACGTTTGCAGCCTTGTCAAGATTGGCAATGCTTTTTGTATATTCCAAAATTTGAATTTTCCTGGGAATCTGTCATCGATGACCTTTAAAATACTTAAAAAAAATTAGAACATTCTAGCTATAGTCAGTTACGGATGAGAAAATGTGGTGAAGAAAGTTTGATGTATAGAAGTAGACGCATACAAGGGTAGGAGAGGACCAAATGTGAATAGATGGATGGACTGCGTGAAAGAGGATATTGGTAGAGAGAGAGTAAAATGACGCTTAATAAAGTAGAGTGGAATAACAGAGACATTGCCCCGACCTAAAATAAAATTAGGATAAGAGTAAAAAGATGATGTTGATACAGAAAGCATTAATTTGAGACCAGTTTTAAATGCACTCGTATGTTGTATACTCTGGAAATTTCTTGAAAAAGATGCCAGTCGGCCTTATCAAACAGTGTAGTACTAAAATAACTTGTCGCAATTACAGAGCAACATATGTTTCGTGATAATAAGTGTTAAACACATCACCATAAGGTTTTTGTGTTAACTGTAATGGCCTTGTTGACAAATTATAAAGCTTTTTTATGTTCAGTGCTTTAGAAGATCGTGTTTATTTTCTAGAACAATTTGAACGTGAAAAATTTTAAGCGGCACTTTAGATTTTTTATTTGTGTACCCACTTGAAATATTGAGAAATCTTTGTTTTTATTCCTTAAACAGCTTAATTGGCAAACAAGATCATTTTATGCATATATGCAGCATGCTTATATTAAACAACTATCAGTGCTTACCAACGATGGCGATGTCATTTGTTTTAAACATTTGTAAAGTTTATCTCCTGGCGGGTGACAGTACTCTACAGCCTTCGATTAAATCATGCAACATAATAATATGCTATAGTTTTAACTACTTTTCCAGAGAGCTTGGCTTTTGAGTCCTATTTCAACGGAAATAATCACGAAAATATGAACTAAGAAACTCTTTACGTAAAAACCAAGTTGTAACATTTATTTTAAAGAAGTAAGGAAACTAATGAATTTCGGTTAAATAACGAATGAGGGTCTATACTGAAAACATGATATTACATTGTTTATGGTTCTGCCTAGATTATTTTTTAATTTCTTAAAAAATAAAGCTAACTGCTTGTCAGGAGAAATGACAATCATTTAATAATAACATGTAGCGAACAGCTATATACTAAATACCTGGGAAAGGCAAAATAAACCTTGGCGTATCTTATAATTTTTTTACCTCCTATTTTAAATATACACTGTTGTATTCACTCGTGAAGCGAAGACCCCTTATATGTGCGAATTACCCCCAATTGATAAAGGGCTCCCGTGGGACCTAAACTAGTTAAGCTTCTCCGAAAAAAAAACACGCAACTATAACCTTATCTTTAATACCTAATAATAAACACTCAAGTTATTATAATAACATTAAGTAGATTATTTTAATTTGTTTGGTATTTGGACTACATGTTCATATTGACATTAATGGATTTACTCCGACATATTCCTGATAAAGGAATATGTCTTAGCTTAGCTTAGTTGTTTACAGTAGATTTCAAAAGGCTACTTAAATAAATTATTGTTAGCGTGTGCGTACATTTCTTTAATAGAACGTGATTAGCATAGCTATAGCGTGATTAGGCATAAACTGATTACATTTTACTCGTGTCGTGACGTTTTTGTGATATGATTTCAGTACTGGCAATATCTCTTTAAAACTTGCAATAATATATACATAACTGTCAAGTTATTTAATCAGACTACGTCATCTGTCAAATACTTTAATATCTTAAAAATTCGATCCACACTAACCAAGATACTTTTTAAGTTTATGTTACACCAAAAATAAAATTCAATAATAATTACTTTAAAGATTACAATGTAATATTTTAATAATAAAAATTGATCATAACAATGTTTGTCATTAAATTTCATTATAATAAATTATGAAGTCGACGTCAGTTTTCAGTCAGTGTCACATTTAAACGTTAAATGCTCCTCCATTTACTGAGTCACTGACAAACACTAAATGGATAAAGTTCGCTCTTGCTACAAACGTTGAAATTTTTATGGTTATAAATTCATGAACATATTTTTCTATTGTGATATATACATATATACCTACTACTAAACAGAATATATTTATCAAATGACACTCACTATTTTACTTATATCTTTAGTGGGCTGGGACTTCCCGTCACCAACCAGATCGTGTTCTAGGTGTGCGATCTTGACTTGTGTGAGCTATTGCTTATACTCCCCAATCCATCTGTACAAGCAATATCCATTTCCGTCCCTATCTATCCTCCTCTCTCCTAAGCTATCCCCCTATTAGTAAATGGGACTAAATATGATCTACGCCTACCTTTTCGGGGATGCAGGCGGGAGTCCTCTGATCCTTTAATAGATGAAGATTTCAATTACGATATGTGTACCGACGAGTCAGACGAGCATCACACTGAATGCTCTGTTTAAACTAATTTATATTTATAAAGGACGTTCCCCGTAATTTCACCGACGTTTATGGTCACTGCTTATGTGAAAGGGAATGTTGTGTGATGTTAAATAGCTTATGTTGGACCTTGCTTAAGATACTAGCTACCATTTTAAAATAGAAACAAATTTGACATGTAGGTCCACACTTACGACATTAACTTGTTCAAGCAATAAAAGAAAAACATTTATCTTATCTACATTTATACTTATTTATATACGGGTTAGATAAAAATTGTTGGTTTGATCCCGACTTCGAAATTAAAAAAAGTAAATGATATTGTGGTCGAGCAGCTATCAGTCATCATTACAATCATAGGGGATTTAGATAATAAATGGATGGGCTGGATAGTCGGCCGGACAATTTGATCCAATTTGTAGGATACTGCCGTCGCCACTTAGCTAGATTGGTACGGACAGATGGCAGGATACGTGTGGATTAGATGTCTATGCGTTTTGTATATGTTAATAAAGAGCCATGACATTATTGCGTTTATTACCAATATATACATCACTACATTTACATACAATTGTCTGTCAAATGATTGTGTGACATTTGTCATGGAGTTATCATACGGTCTCTTTGTTCTGTTACCCTTGCATACTACACACATTTCTTATCAGGTTTGATAACCTTTACAAATTCATCTTTATAAAAAGAACTAATACTTTCATATTAACATATCGAATTATTTTTGTAGAAGGATGTAGTACCTTTAGAAGTATGGCAATTCGTACAGGTATATATGTATATCCCTACTATAAAATAATAAATGTGAATGTTAGGTTGTTTGTTACGCTTTCACGACGAAACTACTCAACCGATTATCATGAAACTTTGTACACTCATTCTCAAAGATATTAGGAAGGACATATGACACTTTTTATTTAAAAAAATATTAATTATATTTTGGTAGATATGATTGTTTGTCAAAAAATTAGAAAATCTAACAACTTCAACGCCACCTATATTTAAGGAACTCAATGCAAGCGAAGCCGCGGGTGAAAGCTAGTAGGTACATATTTAATAAGATCTTATACCTGCATCAATATCTAAATAATTGTTAAGTGCTTTGATTGTCTGTATCATTCTTATTTTCATGAGAAGCGAAAGAGTAGTTTTCCTGCCCGCTTTTTCTAGAACGAAGCAATTTTCACCATTCTACCCAATGACACTCAATTTGCTCTGTACCTACCAGAATATTGAGTTTATAATGTTAACAAAAGCAAGTTAATACGGTAAATAAAGTTATTTTTAATACAATCAAAACTTGATCCAATTGAGTCAATTGTAAGAATAATTTTATTTGTTCAATTTATCAAATTCCCCTTTGAGCTTCAATTGGCGGTATGCGATAAGATTGGACATTATGAAGCTTTTAAACTTTAGTATAATTTAATGTGTGTTTGTGTGTGTGTGTGTGTGTGTGTGTGTGTGTGTGTGTGTGTGTGTGTGTGTGTGTGTGTGTGTGTGTGTGTGTGTGTGTGTGTGTGTGTGTGTGTGTGTGTGTGTACAATTGAATTGAAATTTTGTTCAGACATGTATTTTCTATCTATTAGGTATAAGATAAACAACTTCCGTAATTATACAAGGAGTCATTAATGTAATCACTGACTTTTGCTAGCTGCTTGTTTAAAAAAAAAGTTTTCTGTCATTAAACTAACCGCGATGTAACTTATGGGTAATCATTGTCCCACTCCTAAGGATCGCAGCGTGATTTTTAAAGCCTATTTGATTCTCCATAAATACTGTATTAAATACAAAAGTTATTGAAATTCCACTCACAATTTCAGACATTAGCGCGTTTACACTAAAAAATTAACTGATTTATTAATATAGATAGATTATTCTAGATATTGCTTACCATACTATTATAATTATTATATAGTTTATATCATAAATGTTAACTACAAGCGACCCTTCATTAAACATATATTAAAAACGAAAATAGGTTATCGTCGAAACTTAAAAGTTTGAAAAAATAAACGAACTATTCGTATTGAACACGTATGACACGCAGACATAGAGAACCCGTCAGTTTCAATAAATAAAAATATGAAAAAGTGCATACACTACGCTGGCAAATGGCCAGCGTATTTGAATCTAGAAAAAAAAAATACGCAACAATATTTAGATAAAAATAAATTAATGTTTGTTTATAAGCGCGTACTTTCTCTCAAAGCTAAGGTAGCTTTAATATAAAATGCTGCATCTTTAACAAATTTATTTTAAATGCTGCAGCCGTGCTCCTAACTATCTTAATCCGATAAAACAAATAGTAAAAAAAATTAATTAGGTTGTTTATTATTGACTGTACTTATTTTTATGCTTGGTAGAAAATTTTGTTATAATTTTTGAATAAATGTAGAAAAATAAATTTCACCGTTAATTATACTATAGGGTGAGGCAAAATACAAGTTGACAATGACTACGCCGGAAAGACGAGCCCTCTAACTAACTATTATAAGTACTTTGTTTTGAAATACAGCGAAATCTGTTTGTCATCTAATCTGGTATTATCATAATTATCGTATTCAATAAGAAAGTTATGTTATATTATGATGCAAATCTCTCAAAGTTTTCAGTTGCAGTATTGAATCACTACCCGTTGTGGTTAGCCACACTCTGACAGACCTGACACTAATTCCTCCACTACGTACCTAACCAACTTTAAACTTCTACTCAAATTCCCGAAAAACGATTAAGTTTGAGTTTGAGTTTTGAGATTTAGGTTAATTAAGGCGTTATTTAAATCCTCAAGGCTTGTAGTTAACTATTCCTCATGATTTTTAGGTTTAAATACAGGTAAGGGATAGCTTATAATGTATTTATAATACTATAATTATCAGGAAATCAGCAATATTATACATGCATGCCACATCTCTGAAAGCAACAATCGTTACGTCAGTTTTGAAACCACATGGTGTCCAAAATCAGTGAGCATCGCATTTTTCCTGGTTTGCAACCTTATAATATATAAATCATATCATGAGTCGCAATACGTACTTAATACAAAGAATCGCTTTCCTTTTTTGAAGAGAATTCCCGCATTACGACTAATAGTGGCGCGGGAGATTGACCATTGAAACAACAGACATCAAGAGCACCCAGACTCGACCTCGAAATTAAACCTACGACCTCTGGCTCAACAGTCAGGGTCGCTAACCACTAGACCAACAGGCCAGTCATAGTTCAACTAACCTGAAACCGGTATTAATAAATAGGTCGCCCAGTGACAAAAACACAAAAAGGTTACTTCTTATGGCGATAATATGTACCTGATATTAAAATATGTTTGAACCAAACGAAGAGCTCTCCAGTATAAGTGGAGTTCACGGGATTCCCCTCTCTACGAAGGTCAAATTAAATATTCGTGCTCTTTACCCTTTGCCATTCAAAGCTCTTGAACTACTTGACATTTTAGGGCTGCTTTCGTACTTACTTTAAGCAGGAATCTTTAATAAAACGTATTTTATTAGTAACATTCTTAAGTCGTCTACCGTGCTGTGTTTCTTATGTATTTAAAAGGTTATATTTTATAATTAGGCAGTATTTTAATATATCTACTCGAAAGTTTACATAAAATTTTGGTAGAGCCATGCTTAGGCATTAATTGGCCGGCTCGACCGGTGCAATACCGTACAGAAAACCGGTGAAGTAACGCTTGGGTTGCATTTCCCTGAAATTAGTGAGGTTACTGGAGACCCAACTCCCCTCCCCGCAGCGCACTTACGACTCTTGAGTTGGAGGTGTCCATGGACGGCGGTTGTCAGTTACCATGAGGTCACCCCTCTGTTTACCTGTCGCCCTACAGTATAAAAAAAAAACTTTAGAATCTTTTTGTGTTTAGAAAATCAGTAGAATAGGACCTTCTCTGTCATAAAAGGCGACTACGGGAGTCCGATAGCTTGTCGCCTTTGTTATCTATTAGACAGTATAACCCTAATAATATTGTTATATTAATATTTAATTATATGCAGCATTACAGTACCGGTTGACGACAATACTCTCCACGTTACCATCTTACCATCTTTACAGTTTGAGAGCCATGCTTAGGCACGAACGGGCTGGCTCCCTCCCCTCCTCTCACACCCCTTTCTTCATAGGTCCAACTCCCGTCTCCCCTTTACTCTCCCTTCATCTTTCCCATCTCCTCACCCCCCCCTCTACTTTCCCCACCCCGCATCCCCCATCACATAACCCTCAAATGGAGTTGGAAGTGTCCATGAGCAGCAGTTGTCACTTACCGTCAGGTGACCCGTCTGTTCGTCTGACCTTTCTATAATAAAAAATTATAAGAATGCACATTATTATACCTTTATCATCAGGCACACATTCAGACGCAAATATCTGTACATGCGTCCTTTAAGAATTGCGCTGTTATGCATTCAAATGTCAATTTAGCGATGAGCGAGAAACACTGTTAGCACATCGTAATTCGATGCATCTCCGCCCGCAATACCGGTGAGACACAGGAACTAATCAAAGACGTGGTTAAGCGATAATGATTTGTGGTCCTATATACATAGCAACTATCGCTCTTGTTACCTATTGTGTATTTGTTTCCAAGTTGAAACTTAGCCACTTTATGCGGGAAAAACAAATTTGAAATTCAAGTGCCGTGGGTGTGTCGTAAAAAGCGACTAAGGGATCTAGATATTTACGTCAGTGGGATAAAATTGCAATTGGCAAAATGTAGGTGTTTACACCTCTGCATTCCCCTTAGGCAATGCGGGCGTTAGTGTATGTATGTATGTAGATAAAAAGTAGCCGTGACTTTATTGTTTTTTTTTATACTATAGGGGACAGAAAAACAGACGGGTCACCTGATGGTAAGTGACAACTGCCGCCCATGGACCCCTGCAACTCAAGAGTCGAAAGTGCACTCATGATCCTCAGGGGCCCGCGCGGATGGGGGGTGCGAGGAGAAGAAAGAAGAAAGTGGGAATGAGGAGATGGGAAAGAGGAGAGGGGAGTTGGGCAACCGGAAACCTCACTCATTACGGGGAAATGCAACACAAGCGTTACTGCACAACCGGTTCTCAGTGAGGCCGTGGTATCGCATCGGTCGAGCCCGCCCATTAGTGCCTAAACATGGCTCTACCACTGTTAATCTCAAAGATTTTATCTATTAAAGTAAAATATAGACTGTGACTTTCATAATTGTAATGTAATCTCTTTACCTATATAAATAATATAAAAATGTCCTCTCAACAAAAACCATTTTTCACTCTCTTCTCTCACAACGACGCCCTAGGGAATTACAAAGCCCTTAGCAATATCCAAACTAATCTTAATCTGTCGGGACGCAGAACTGACCTAATTTTGTTTTACAAGAATTTTACGACGCTAACACGCTAAAATAACAATGCGAGTGGGGTGCGAAGTCGAGAATCTCGAGCAACTGCAAATTAGGAGCTACACAGCATCCATTAGCAAGTAGAAGACACAAATATGCTGCCATTAACACATAGAACTTTGCCTCGGCGCCCGGTGTACGTGAACATATTATGTCACAGTATTATAATATTGCTTGTGTTAGGTTTGTTTATGGTTACCATATTTTACGATGATTGGCTTTATAACTTTAATGCTAATGACTAGTTTCTAACTGGCAACACCATATTAATGTATCATGTATTTTGCTTACAATGAGAGTTAAAGTCATTACTAGGATAAACATTTGTATGTTTGACTTTATATTGCATGAGCCATTGTTTATACTTTCCATCTGTATAAGCGATATCCTTTCTATCCCATAAGTGTAGTCCCCCCCTAATTCCCAAAGGTGTCCGCATGACGGCAATAGCCTTCCCCTGTTCATGTTGTCATCATGTTTTTTTAATGTGTCAATAAAACCTTAATCAGAATATTATCCATGAAAACGGTACAATTATCAGGCCCTTGTGAGGTCAAACGTATTTGAACAAAAACAAATAAATGTCCAACCCACCACTATGTCGTCATTTTAATTGATAGATTCTTTTTATAACAGATAAAAATAAGGATTCATTTACTGAAACAAAAATACACTTGTTTTCCATATCCTGTATATATATATTTTTTTATATTAGGCTCCAGTACACAGATATTCCTTCTTGTTCTTCTTCTGTGTTTTGGATACAAGGTACCTTATGTTATTGTCTTTGTTTTTCATTGTACCCCCTCCATAAGTAGGTATGCAAAAGGTATTCATGAGCATTTACATCTATTCTAAAATGCGAAAGTAACTCTATCTGTTACATTTTCACGGCTAAACGGCTGAATTGATCTTGATGAAATATGGTACGGAAAGACCTCGAACCCTGCCCAGACAAAACACACCGGCGAAGCCGTGGGTGGAAGGTAGTAATGTTATGACTGAATAGAATAACTGTAAAATTACCTAACCTATTGAAGGTATAATTATATCACCTTATCTTCAATAATTTGTATTAGGTACTCCTTTGGGTATAAGCTGAAAAATTTAAGTGTGTAAGCAATCTTTCCGCCTATTGATGGCTGCTGACGTCACTAGTCATCGGCAGGCCCGTACGTAATACATCGCAATACCTAATCAGCCTTAGCCTGTTATTCGTACAGAATAGAACGCCCACATATAATTGGTGCTATCCGCACCTACAACTTCCATAGGTGTTCTAAATTGGTCTTCCCTTATCTAACACTACAGACCTGTATGCGCATAGAGCAAGTTGTTTGTGCATCCTGATATTACAAGAACCCAACGAACCAATTGTCATTCGTCCTGTGCGAAGTGTCTTAACCGAGGGAAGGAAATTGTGTGCCGGTACTTTAGTCTGTTTGACGTAATGCAGAAGTTTTTTTTAATCAAAGTAGGTAAATTATCATAAGGCTATGATCGTAAGTGGTTTACGTTATCGGTTATCAGCATGATGCTAGTGGGGCGCCACAAATTCACAATTATATTCGGATTGCCTCTTACTCCTCTGCTTACGGTGATTAGATGAATAACTCAACATAACCTATTTTATGTATTGCGTGTTATTGTTCTTTACTGTGCAAGTATATAGTACAATTATAATAAAAAATATGCTTTCCTTATGAAAAAATTATACCTGGAAGAAACGTTTGTGTCATATTGTTATGCGAAGTTCTGTTACATATTTATTTATAAGCTAATTGTATTGAATTAATTGAATGTCATAGTTGTACTATTGTTTATCATTCATTTTATTTTAATAAATGAAACATGTTTAAGCTAACATACATCTATTCTCACTTATCGACCTCGCAGATTCTTCACCCTTAAGCATTCACGTAATATTGTTTTATTCTATTTTCGTTACAACATTAATTAATCTATTTTGGGTTATATTAACGTTTGACATTAAATGTCTCATACCAGTCGAATTAAAGCGAGTATTTAAATAGTGACCTCGCCTATGCAACCCTTTGACTCGCTAGATAAGTTATTTGTTAAGGAAGACGTGGTGGCATTATAGACTTATGTATAATGCTTGTCTTAAATTTCCCCGAAATTTGTGAGGTTTTCGGAGGCCCAACTCAACCTCCCCTCTTTCCCCTCCTGCATTCCCCTTTCACTCATCACCCTCTAAGGCGGGCAGCCCACTTACGACTCTTGAGTTGCAGGTGTCCATAAACGGCGGAGTCACTTACCATCAGGCGACCCATCTATACGTCTGTATTATAATTGCCCTATATTATAAAAAAAAATGACAAAAAAAAAACAACGATTAACGACATACGATGTGATCTCTTATTTATTATTAAAGTACTACGGAAGTAAAAATTAGAACGCTAAAGCCCATTTTCACAGTTTTCTGTAAATTCAACAGAGCTTTGTGTTCAAGTACTTCTCGATTCCCCTTTTAACAAAGTCCAACCTGTCACGATATGCCACACCCACATCTAAACAATATTCCACTTCAACAAACGTCGAACAGGTTCGTATCAGCTGTTTGAGTACCACGGATTTATCGGTATGAGTAGTATCCATCGCTTCGTCAGTACCAATTCATAGATTAAAATGAAACTAAGTCGGCAATCTATTTTCCCTTGCCCATTGACCATTTATCTCACAATAGATACCTTCATCTGAGTAAGCGACGTTGAATAGAATGAAGAAATGTGTCATCGTAATAAAATTATTGTTGAAACCACTAGAATCTGATAGCAAGGGTGTGTGAACGGGGCATGCGCGCTGCGCCAAGGACATTTGCCGCACCTCAGTCTGGCGGGTGGCAGCGCCGCGGCCGCCTGCCCTCTCGGACATCACTTCCATGTCCCACTATGCGAGGTGCCGCAGTGGCCTACGCGTAAGTCCAACCCGAACACCGCATGCCAGACCCAGCCCCAGTTCCGGCACCGCCCCGCAGAGCGACCTTAAGCTCGGAAGCCCCGCGGTCGCTCCGATTCAGTCTTGTAATTGGATTTTGTCGTTCGATAAGCAACGTTATTCTGATTTGATTGGCGAACGCTTTCCGCTTCGATATTACAGCTTGCTTCTTTCACATCCTCTGAGAATCTCGTAGCTTTATGTGTAGCTGCTTTGTATGTGTCCAAAGAAAAAAAAAATTCATGTTGAATGTGATATGACTTACGTAACGTAGTATTACGGAGTCACCGATGCATCACAATGCGATTGTAAATTTAGTATACGAGTGTAGAGTTGAGCGGACACTAGTCGCGACTCGTGAGTGAACAGTTAGTGGACATGACTTGCTGGGAAAGCGTAGGATTGCTGGGCCCATGTGCGCTACTTGCCTCGTCTGATGTCAGGGTGAGTTCTGTACCCCAAAGAACCGATCTTCCCATATTTTGGAATAATTAGTAGGTATCGACATGTCGCAAAAACAGAATTCAATGTAGTACTTTAATATTATATTATTATATTACTTCCTGATCAATGGCTCAACTTCAAATCGAAACTGACCTTTCAAATAGAAAAAAGTTTTCTAAATTTGGAATCAACCTTTTAAACAGATAACAAAATAGGTAAATTAATGGCGTATACTATACTATAATTACTACTATTAGTACTGGCGTAAATCTTACACAAACCCTTTTTTATAATGTGATCCTTCTAAAAATATTAACTAATTACGGTAATTACCTGGTGCTTAAGTAATTACGGTGTTTTCAAAAACAAAATACTTAAGCTAACAATATTTGCAATAATTTTTTGTTATAAACACTGACTGTATAAAATAAAAATCAGTCTTATACAAAGCTATATCTTGTGAAGTACTATTTGAATTATGGTATCAATAGTGCTTCTGACCACTGAGGAAGTACTTGAGAGGAATGGATTTTGGTATTGTCTGGATGCGGTGTGGATCGCGGAGGAAATGGAACCCTTTGAAGAAATTAAATACGAACATATGTTTGCAAAACCGCTTTCAAGAGACTTTTACTATGCGAAGTATCCCGATATACCTAGAAGTGAATCAGAAGATGAGAATTCTTTAAGCCTAAATGGATTTAAAACAAAACATCAGGAGTGGAAATCGAAGATTTGCGTAAAAAAATATGAAGCGCAACGTCGTAATTTAAGCCAATCCAACTTAAGCTTCAGCGGGGTAAGATCTAATAGAAGTGGTTCTATCAATAACGATACCAGAAGAAATACATCCTTACAAGGAAACCGATGCAAAGAGGTTCTTTCTACTGCCAACAGCAAGAAAACAGTCGTCCCAACAGACAATAATGAAAGAGTACTCGATTTTTTCAAACGTTTGCAAGAAAGTGTACCCCCACCACCAATAGAAGGTTTACAACTATCAAGAGACATAAGTTTAATATCAATAGAATCCCCGGAACAAGGTTATGATTTTAATGATATTGATTTACCTGATTACGAAGATTTCGAAAATAATAAAATGCAACAAATTTCAAAAGAAAAAGCCTTACTAGGAGCGACCTCAACTTTAAAGAAATCGAAAAAGAAAGTGAAATTCAATCTAAGTAAATCTGTAAGTGAATTTGAAAGTGATGAATCTTGGTATGATTCTATATATGGTATTTCTGATCTTATAATGCCGTCGTCAGATGGCACTGATGTTTTTCTGTATGATGATTATGAATTGGAGAACAATCCAGACATAGACGTCCCATCCTGGTCTGAAATACTACAAGAGTGCGATGTAAACAACAGTGATTTACAGAGCAATGCATCAACAGGTGCTCCTGAAAAAGTTCTTACTCAATCGCATATAGATTCCAAAATAGAAGACCTTGAAGTTGGGGACGATATTAATGAAGAGGCCTATTATGCAAGGTTTGCTATATATAAAATACATCAAACTCTAAAAATCCAAGGCGAGAAAATGTTGGATTCCTCCTCAATGAAAGACTTAACTGAACCTGAAGATAATTTAGTGAAAGAAACACAAAGAAGCACGCTATTTTTTGGAACAATGTATCGTTTAGCTCCTAATTCGATTGACGATGTAAGACAATCGGTAAATAATGTATCAGCAAGTAGGTAATTTAAATGTATTGACTAATTTTAATAGCAAATTATTTAAAACTTTTATCAATAAAGCTTATGTCTTAATTATTTTGCGTTTTTATTTCAATCTTAATATGAAAGAATTTATGGAAGTCTATTACTTATATTTTTTGAAATAGATTGACAAGTTAAATGAAAGTAGTTTTTAGAATGAGAATGTGCTTATTTCAATTACAAACACTATCAGAGCCAGAAAATAGCTTTTTAGTATAAAATTTATCGAATGGTTTTGTTGCAGCCTCCAGAGAACGAATTGCAGAAAAATTCAGACCGCGTGCTATCAGAACACGAGTTGCGAGTCCAGAGATCTTTGCAGAAGCTCAATGTGCCAGAATGGTGAGTTTAAATCCCATTTGTTTTTGTATATAAGATTCATTTTACTCGCGATCATATATGAACATTAAAGTTTAGCGATATCTTGCTTCTCTCACAATCATGTCAAGGCTTTAGGAAAGGCGTTCAATAAAGTATATCACGATTTATTTCATCACGATCTATTAATCTTAACTTTTTAAAAGCTTATCGAACTAGATATTATTATTTTTTAGACAAGTTAAAGAAAATCTAAGCAAAGGCCAGGTCAAAAGTACCTTTAACCGACGAGCCTGTATGCGGAACGGAATGAAAGTTGAAGAAGCGAGAAAGGTATGTCAGAATCGTAGCAAATGGAAGGAAGTGGTATCTGCCTACTCCTATGGGAAAGAGGCGTGATATTATGTATGTATGTATGTATTAAAGCAGAAATCTGTTATGTCCCACCACCACAACTATATAATACTAGCAGCCCCTGCCACGCGTTGTATTAAAGCAGAAATCTGTTATGTCCCACCACCACAACTATATAATACTAGCAGCCCCTGCCACGCGTTGTATTAAAGCAGAAATCTGTTATGTCCCACCACCACAACTATATAATACTAGCAGCCCCTGCCACGCGTTGTATTAAAGCAGAAATCTGTTATGTCCCACCACCACAACTATATAATACTAGCAGCCCCTGCCACGCGTTGTATTAAAGCAGAAATCTGTTATGTCCCACCACCACAACTATATAATACTAGCAGCCCCTGCCACGCGTTGTATTAAAGCAGAAATCTGTTATGTCCCACCACCACAACTATATAATACTAGCAGCCCCTGCCACGCGTTGTATTAAAGCAGAAATCTGTTATGTCCCACCACCACAACTATATAATACTAGCAGCCCCTGCCACGCGTTGGTGTGGCTAATAAAAAAACAATTTGCAATAAAATAATATCTTTCAAGTTGGATCAAACTGCACACGGTGTGCTAATTTGATTAAAATCGGTTAAGTAGTTTAGGAGTGCATCCCGGACAAACAACGTGACGCGTAATATATATATATATAAAGAATAATTTATATATATAAAGAATATTGTTATTAGGCATAACCACAAGGAGTTATTTGTGTGGGAAGTGGAACTCTAAATTTTTGGTAGGTTTTGTTATTTGTCACATTGATTCTCATTGTACTGACATACTTGAAAACCAGGCGACTGTCTATTGAACATTATACAACAATATCTTTATAACTAGTATTACAGGCTTATGTAAGTGATGTATGATCTTCATAATTCTCTCCCATGCTACCGTTAATGAAACAACCGTCGTGTTTTATTATAATTAGCAATGCCCTAATTGCATCTTGTTAAGCTGAACTAGAGGCACTTAACAGACAGCCATCTAGCCATGTATTCGCCTATTCCCTTGCTCTATTAAATATCAGAATTCTTTTTTTTATCTATGCTATGATTTTATATGTATAATAAACAACATTTGTCACAGATTTTTTTAACCTTACATTACGTTAATAAATGATTGAAACGCTAACTTTTGACCGCAGCTTTAGCTATCTTGAATGTAGTTTTTTTATAGTATTTATTTTTTCTTATTTACCAGTCCTGTATTAAAGCTGATTCGGGTGAGATTAACAAACGGCATTCCTTTTTTTTGCCCTACTGCTGACGCAGTTTAGCCAAGGAGGTTTAAGTTTTGAGTATATACTCTTATATGTACCAGTCTATGTATGATATTTCTTTGTCACGGTCCAGGGCCTAAATGTTTTAATGGATCGATTTATGAGGTAACATTTGAATCGTCCCAGTATTTAAAGCAGTATGTATAACACCTGACTGCAATATTTTTCTTAATTTCTTTTTGTAGACGATTTCTTGAAATTTTTGAAGTCACTCCCACTAGTAGATGATTCAAATGATACCTTACATGTCGGAATCCATCAAGCCGTCTAGGTTTTTTTTAGATGTGACAGGAAACCATTCTGGTAAAAACAGTCTATCAATATACTCCCTAAAGATATTATGATTATTATATTCAAGTACTTAGATCATGTTCTTACCCTTATCCGTATTTTATTTGGGGTCGGTGCAATGTGTTCTCTTCTTCCATTTTGCTTTATAATATAATATAATTCACTGCTTATTCCCTTTCTAGTAGTTACGTTTTTATTATCTTCTATTTGTAGGACAATTTAATGATGATACGAACATTTATGCAGATTGATGGTTTTATGGGTTGTTACATGTTAAACTCTTTGCTCTATACTATGCTATTCACTATTATACTCTTTCGTGAAAACATTTTATGACTTAATTTAAATTTCTGAATCCAGAGCTGACTTGATGTTTCCGCTTAATCTCATACAGTGAATTGTTTTAGAAAATATTCATTATAAATATTTTTAGATTAGGGGTATTCCATTTAGGCACAATAGAGCATAAATTATATTTTATTTTGAAAATAATTTGTTGCCGCACTTTTACCTGTCATTTTGTTCTTTAAAGCCAGTTGATATATAATAACATTATACGTGAACTCAATCTGTGCAAGTGGCCTTAATACAAAAGAACCATTTCAGAAGACTAGACAAGATAAGTCTGTAGTTACAGAACTTGACCACATCTTAGTGAGCTCCAAGGCTCAATCGGACGTTATATCAGTCATTTTATCATTCATTCGCAGTCATTTTAAGCAGGCCAACAAATACTTAAAACTTCCAGACATTGATGAAGAATAAATTAGAAGAAACGAATAAAATTGCTTTCCCACATGCCACTTTCGTTCACAAATGTACCTAACTATGAAATATACAAATAAAATAAAGCCCACAGATAAGGTAGCCCCACCACCCCATCTCTCCCAGTGGGTTGTCGTAATAGGGGACTAAGGGATCGGACTGTTATCTATCAGACGGTACATACAGTACCACAGTTGCTGGATGATGGCAATATCCCACATGGTGATTCATACTGAGCATACTTTTTTTTTACATTACACCAGAAATAATGAAGGATATTAATAAATTTTAAAGAGACATGAATCGAATGAGTAATTTCGTATTTAAAGTAGGGACAACTTTCTTTTTTTTCGGAGAAGCAAAACACCGACTTTAATGCGTCCAAATCACGAAACTTGAAACACCCTTTAGCAAATATTGAAGTGTAAATAAGTACATTGCTCTATTAACAGATATTTTCAATTAAGGTACAGGTTTCCGGTCTTCCTTATAAATATGGCAAAATAATCATGTCTAGCAATGCCCACCTCTTATTTTTTACGTTATGAGTGTTTTACTGTTTACGATATACGAAATTTGACTGCACGGATGGCGTAGCGGTTTAAGTGGTCACCTCGCCACTACGCTACCGCGCCGAGTGTTGTGGGTTCGATCCCCGTACGGGACAACACTTGTGTAATCCTCAAATTGTTGTTCTGAGTCTGGGTGTTCTTTGTGTTCGTTATTTGAATGTTTGTGAAGTCCCCCGCGACACAGGAGTTAATCCTAGTGCGGGGGATGTCTTTAAAAAAATAAAAAATAAATACATCAATTGCGATAAAGTCTTAATAATTAAATATTGGACTGGAGTCCCAATGGCGACAAAATAGATAGTATAGTGACGTGGGTGGCTAAGCAATGAGTCAGTGTCTCTTTTAAAAAAATATTTTTAGTATTACCAACAATTTTAGAGACTTCGTTAAGTCTTCGATATATCTATTACAGAATCTAAATCTTTGATGTAGAAGGCAATCGTAGTTTATTACTATACGAGTAACGAAATAAATGATTTCAATTCAACTAGTTCTAATGGGCTATTGAGTTTTGATAAAATAATTGAATACATTAAATCCATTAATTGACTCGTAATCTATCTCGCTCACATCATTGATGTGGAAATTAAATTATTCACACAATTCTTTGATTGCTTTCTTCCACAAACCTTGGCACCGTTGTCGTAATGAGATTTTATACACATGTGTGGTGATATTCTTGATTTAATATAATTGTTATTATTTTTGATGTAACGATCTTTTATAACAACAGGTAAAGACCTTAGACGACAATGAAATCAAGATGTGATAATAAAGCAGTGAAGACTTGAAACGAATAGTTAAAATTGAAGATTTTTTTTTCTAATCTATTCTTCGAAGGCTACGAATTCTGATTACCTGTTTATACATATCATCCAGTCACTGCTTTTTGTACACTCTCTCAGGTTACTCTGGGGTGAGATATAGTCGTGCTCCAAAATATTTCGCAGTTACTCAAAGCCCGGTTTTTGAGGAACCAATATTGGTGCATCCGTTGAGATTGACAAACTGAGGCCCAGTGATTGATTGTGTTTCCTTCTAAAATTTAGGTTTTTAATAGAATTACGCTACTCAGAAAATCAGCAAAAAACTACTAAGGATTTATATCCTACACTTTTTATTTTAGAATTATTTCGTCCCATCTTGACCGAATGGCATGTTACTGTATTTATAAATATGTTTCAATAACTTGGTGTGCCTTTACTGCGAAGAGACGGGCAAAGGCGTCTCAAAGGCCCAAATTTAGCTAACCATCATTTAGTATCATATACGTAATAGGGGGCTGGCCTGTTGCCGTCATCGGGCTGTAAATATACTGTGTGATAGGTCCTATCTCTTAGTTTACGCCACAAACGAGATGAGATGACACACGGCTGGCCATAAAATGTAATGTTTTATATAGATAATTGGGAAAAAAATAATATAAAATAAAGTAACATTTTATTTTAATCCCATGCTGCATCAAATCAATGAGCTGCTTTTTCTAGAAATTCATCGAATTTTCACTGTCTTATTCTAGGTACAGGAACGCGCCAGCGCCGCGGGAAGGTTTCCTTCTACGCAAGCGATTGTCTGACGCGTCCGCCTCGGCGGCGCGCTGGAGTGGCCTCAACTCGAAGACCACGTCCCTTGGCAGTCTTGGTGGGAACGCGCAGCCACCCCCACCGCAGCTTAGCCCACACACTACAAGCTTTGGACGCTGGTCTACTAGCCGGCTTAATTCTAATCAAGTGAGTTTTGCAATGTAATAATTATAAATTAAAATTTTAATTTTTTTTAGCATCGTAGCTTTAGGATTTAATTAGTAACATAGCAATGACTTGGCATTTCGAGTGCGCAACAAGAGCCATTTAAAACTCCTGGCTCAACAAAGTAAACAAACCGTTATAAGCAGTAGGGACAGTAGCAAAAATACAAATAATAACTGACGTAGATGTGTGTGACGTGTCGGTTGGCTGGTTCTATTTAAAAATGCCAATAATTAAAAAAAAAGACTTCAACTTTACTTACAACACTTAGTAACAGATATGCAATGCACTAATCGTTTGACAATCACCCATAATTCATTGCAAAACATAGCCAGTGACTGATAACTTTTTCAAATTTATTTCTAAGCAGTCGGCGTACACAGTACACCCACCTTAACTCTAATCTACTTCTGTTGATCACTCTTTCAAGTGTTCAGTACTGGGCTTTACTTCATAGGGCTTCTAGAGTAGCTTCTGGGTAACGGTTCATTCACCGATTTATACTTGTTATGTAAACGACCTCTATTGTACTGATATTGTTGTTTAAATGTTAATGACGATCGCCAATCGACCGTAAAATTACTACTGGATAAAAATATTAGAAGAAAATTTTGGGGTAATGAAGCGTTCCGAAACTTCCTTCTAAAGTAGTTAAAAGGTAGTTATTTTGTTTTGTAATTTAATGAATAAATTAATTGAGATGACTGTAGAATTCTCAATTTGACTGGTTTTTTTTATGTTTGTTACCTCAGAACTTTAGAATTTGAAAGCTGGTGCTGCCCGTGTGGGCCCATTTTAATATGGTCCAGTTCTGACAATAGCATCTATGAGAAAACCATATAAGTCATAAATTTGCATTAAGCACGTGCGCGACAAATGGACGAATTCGATGATTCTCTTTTTATTCGAAAGGATATGCTTCAAGGGTAGTTAGGTGAGAGTTTGGCTGGACCAAACAGTTGTGACAATGGCATCCATGAGAAAAACATTTTAGTCTTAAATTTTATGATAGACGCATTGAAGTAGGCTGTCTACTTCTTTAAAGTCGGATTATATTTTATCTATTATTATATATACGGTAGCATAGATAACAGTCCGATCCCTTAGTCCTCTTACGACACTCGCGAGTAGAGAAGGGGTGGCCTACTTCTACACCACCAAGAACAAAACGGCGATAAATAATAATAGTTTCACAATTATAGCAAATTTTTTATTGTATTTTATTATACATGCGAAAGTGAGTTGAATTGTTTGTTGTTTTCACGTTTATTGAACTGATAATCGTGAAATGTTGCATACGTAGAGATACAGAAAAGTACATGCGATTATTGTTTTCGAGAGATAGGCACAATAACTTTCATACAAGCGAAGCATCGGGATAAAACTGGTTATCTATAATATGAGATGCTAGATCTCTGGTTTAGTCGACTTTAATATTAATAATTGCGACATCGTTCTATAGCTCAAAGCAAGATTATTAATTCAATACGGTATTTTGTCCTGCAGATGTGATATTAGAAACACGTGCGTTATTTCCCTTTGGAGTTAATTCCGAAATTTTATCGACTTACTAATACATCATTCTTGGACATACTAAAAATTGGGTTGTAATAGCTTTCTCAGGTCACGCAGTGAATGATTTATGAAGTACAAAATAGATTGGTTTCGCTATATTACAAAATGAAACTTAATGTAACGTACAATAGAGTGGGTAGTTCCTTAAATTTTACAATTATAATGGTGACATTACTGAAAATAGTGAAAGCAAAGGAATATTGCTTATAGATACCGATAGATTGCGGAGTATAAGCAATAGCTCGATGACGTCTTGTGCATACCTGTAACTCAAACTGACGTTCACGCTTTCTACCTAATAACTAAACTTAATATGTAAATAAATACCCTTAGTTGGGTACGATGCGGCAAATTAATATTAAATCATATAACTGTTGATACTGTCAGTTTTGTGTAATTGGACATGCATGAACAAGTTAAGTATGTGTTCATAAATCGGAGTTTTACGTACTGAATTTGTTGCATGAACGCCGTTTCTTAGAGACAGGAGAAAAACTATGAACTTACGGAATCCAATGTAATATGATTCTCTCTTCTATTATTGCAGACATCGCCATGTTCGTCCACTCGCAGTAGCATCAGAGGTACCAGTCCCCTGTGTTCGCCATCAGCGCGTTCCTCGTTCAGTGCGCGCCAGCCGTACCTCGGATGGAGGAGTCAGGAGCGACTGAACAACACGCCACGGACTCCCCATGAGAGGTAAGAATATTATTTACTAGCTGAGTAATCCCTTTCGTCAAGTATATTCTATGTAACCTACAGATGTTAATGCTAACTCGAAGAATTTATAGTGTTTTAAGTAATGAAAAGTTATACATATATATATAAGTACACATATTATTAAATTATTATTAAAAAAAAATAACCCCACTCCCGAAATTTTCGTAAGGTGACAATAAAACATCATACATACATACATACACTCGAATAACATAATCCTCATTATTGCGAAGTCGGGTTAAAGATAAATGTTCTACTACCAACACAAGAGCCAGTGACAATTAATGCACACGGGGCCCTAAATCACAAGTGGTCTTGAGTGGTTATACTATCGTACCAAAAACATCGCCACCGAAGACTTCATGAGGTGACTCTACTCACCAGTGGGTATATAACAACCATATCAGTGTTCTTCTATTCCAGCAGTCCAGCAGGAAAGTTGTAAATAATAAAGACGGTCAAACAAAACGTTTATCCTATTTTTCCAGACTAGCATCGTCTCTGCTCCAGTCAACACCGAAATCAGAGGCATCAGAGGCGTTGAAAGCGTCCGAGGAAATCCAAACTTCGATCAAGGAGGTCACGTCAGCTATCGTGCACTACGTATCAGGGTTAGAGCCGACCAATGGTGACATCGATAGACAACCCTCGCCACGGTCCAGCCAAAAGCTTTACTGGCTTGAAAGCTCCTTTGTTGGTACGAAGTTTATAAATTTGGTGTACATAAGTTACTCACTATATACTTAAGTTGTATGGAATCCACGTGTGCCTACACCATACCATACGTACCAGGATATACCATTTTTTTTTTTTTTTTTTTTTTATACTATAGGGGGACAGACGAACAGACGCGTCATCTGATGGTAAGTGACACCGCCGTCCATGGACACTTGCAACGCAAGAG
The DNA here is from genome assembly GCA_947561695.1 of Tyria jacobaeae. Classification (NCBI taxonomy): domain Eukaryota; kingdom Metazoa; phylum Arthropoda; class Insecta; order Lepidoptera; family Erebidae; genus Tyria; species Tyria jacobaeae. Next base: position 5,548,692 of record OX387208.1, on the reverse strand, counting down.
TCGCAGGTGCGCTGCCCGCCTTTGAGGGTGAGGAGGGATGGGGGATGCAGGGAGCGGAAAGAAGAGAGGAGGGATGAGGAGATGGAAAAAAGGAGAAAGAAGATGGAAAAAAGGAGGAATTGGGCCTCCGGAAACCTCACTCAATTCGGGGAAATGCAACGCAAGCGTTACTTCACAACCGGTTTTCTGTGAGGCCGTGGTATCGCACCGGTCGAGCCGGCCCATTCGTGCCTAAGCATGGCTCTACCACTGAAAAAATATACGAGTATTGCGAAAATAGCACCCGCTGAGGTTGTAAGATTATATCTACCTTTAAATATTCCTTTGTTGTTTTATTAAAGCAAAAGCAAAAGGTTTATAACTTTAACTAATTAATGTTATAATAATATATTTAGGTACATAAATGAATATTGTAATCACATATGGTAAGTGTACAAAAAAATTAATTAATTATGCGCTAGACTCACATTGCTATGGTAAAAGTTTAAAAGTAATAAGTCGTATGTAATGTATGTTGCAGGCACGAAGCCCCTAGAGTCCCCACAGACGCCGCTGGTGGTGTCGGAGGCGCTGCCGCCGCCGCACCCTCGGCCTCCATCTTCACTGCGCCTCGACCACCGCGCCGCGCCCGGTGAGCGAGCGTGACCGCCTCGGTTTACACTGCAGGTTTCACACCTCAATAACGACACATTCCCGTCTAAAAGCACCATTGTGCGTGCTGCTTACCGAAACATTCGACACGACGAACGCATCGCGTGATTTTGTAATAGCGCATTGGATAAGAACGCCAATAAATATGGCGGTTGCAAAAAATCATGAAATTTGCATTTATGTTTTTAAAAGTTTGAACCTGCAGTGTCTACACTTTGTTAATTATTATTGTACGTTAATACTCTGTGCGTTAATATTGTGCTGTTCTGTGTATTTAGTTATTTGTAAAATGAACTCGTTCAGGTTACGTTCCTGAACGATTTCATTTTGTAAAAATCTATGTGTAATAGAGCTTTATAGACTGCGTGTAAGACTCAGGACCATTATTATATTATTAATTATTATTTGTGTCAACATATGCACTATTTTTTGACTCCCAATATCAATATTTCTGTGTACAATTGTTTTATTTTTTGCATTTTCGAAATAGCACATGCTTGTAGATGCTTCATATTAATTTATGTGTTTGTCACTCGCAGCTTTATATTTTATTGGACTCGGTGAGTCTTGGGCTTGGCTATGAAATATATTTTAATAAGTGGATAATATTGCCAATACCAGACAATACCCGCTCAGTTTATTTTTATGTAATACCGGGATCATAAAAGTTAGGAAAGTTTTACAATGCAATGTTCACTATTGATGCATTTCTGTTAGACATTTCATTAATATTTTTATCATTGTTACGGAAAGAAAGTTAACATTAATAATTCTGATACCTAAATTAATTATTTTATATGATTATAAATAAAATAGTCATAGTTAAGATTATTTTTGTTTATAAATATTGCCATAATTTTAATTTCAATAGAAATCTGACACGAACCAGTAATTTTTCTACTAGTTATAATTTCAACCGATGTACAGATTAAATTATTTTATTTTGTGTGTTTATTTTAGAGCAAATTCTTTAGTAATTAGTGTAATAGCTAGTTAATATAAATAGTGGTGTAAATAAAATATTATGTTGCTATGTTTTATTTTAGGTGCTAATATTATCTGTTTTCAAAACTGAATGCCTACACTTCTGTCTTAACTTCATAATTACAAGCTTTAATAATTGTCACAAAACATTTAAATGAAGAAATACAATCTTATTTGTTCGCGTATTACTTTATTCCAACATATATTTAAAATATTAGCAACAGTTATCAGAACCATAAAATAATGTGGTGGTGAGAAGTGACGGTATAAGTCTGAAATCTTTAAAATTTCAAGTTCCTTCTACTTAAATCACCTCGTAATTTATGTTGGGGTTCCACCCCTAAGTAAATTATACAGGTTCTGATTAGGTTAGAAAAAAAAACAGCATAAATATTACGTCCTAAATTCGCACCGTCGAACTACGAAAGCGAACCAGACGACTTAAGTTATATAATAAAATAAAATAATTTATTGTCTATGACACTTTATAAGATGGCCGCCTATAATTTTATGACATTAATGGAGCCCCAAATTCAGTATATTTAATTATTTTACTTAGTGTTTACAGCAGCTCTCTACAATCTATTAAATTCTAAATAAACAGTACCTAAAAGAAAATGTAATAATTATATCAAAACATAGTTATAGTCTAATAAATAATATTTGTATGTTAGAATCTCTGTACCTTGTTCATGTTATTGTGGACTTATAGATATTGTCTTCATTATCCTTTCAATTTATTGTACTTTTAGTTACGTTTTAATCATAATGATTATTAAATATATTCATTTTTATTTTATCTTTTGTTTCATTTTTATTTATGTGAATGTGAATTAGGTTTTATATTTTTGCTTTAAATAAATTTCAGTGACACCAAATTGTCAATGAGCACTACGCTTTTTGTGACTAATTAATAGCACCTTATATAATATTATTTTTTAAAAAAATAATTGTTGGGACACTCTTTTATGACCTTAATCTCTGAAACATTGTGATCCTATCATACCTTATGAGATACTTTTGTCGAAGAAGTTCAACCTTTTTTCTAAGTTATTCATATTAGTTAAGATAAGAAAAGAAAATATAATCAATTGAATAATGACAATATAAGATTACATATAATTTAAAGTAGGCTATTCCACATATACTCTTCCTAAAATGACCCTTTCTGTATGGTCCAAGTTTCATCAGTTCAAACTGCACCTATCCTCTGTCCATTCTAATCTTCTTCATTGACTGGCGACTTCCAGACTGGCAAGAGTCCCAACGCTCCCTGAACTTAGGTATCACGCGGCCGTCTCCTGGCTCCACTACTCTTGAGGACGTGCTGGACTCCCTCTTGGGCTTACCGTCGCAGCCAGCCAGAATACCCACGCCTCAGCCCAGCCCTAGGAAGGTTTCGAGCCCTTATTATTTCATAGGTGGCAAGGTACTTATACGTGTTCTTATTGTATATTTTAAAGAACTGCAAATTTTAAATAATCGCGAAAAATTTAGTTCTCTCAATAGAGTACTGACGTACTCACTAGAATGTATATTCAATTACTAACGTAAATAACTAAAACTTAAATGCTTTGCCGAATTATTGAAAATCATTCAATGTTCAACAATACTCTGCTACTCTTTTAATGATAAAAAATAAACAAATTTATTTCCGCCACTGTTCACCATATTTTCTACGGAGCGAAAAATATATCAGACCAAAAACATCCCAACTTATCCTACCGGTCCTGAATAATCCGTCCTCAGAGTCCTCGGTACGAACAACTGGCCAGTAGCGGGCACAGCAGCGCATCTCCCGCCTCCAGGTTCATCGGTACCCCCAGCGAGGAGCCCAGCTCCGTCACCGATAGCCCCGACCACGACCGACCAGGTAGGAACGATATGTAAGTCTGAGCCGTTCCAATTTTTATATTACCTTTTCTCACGAATACTACGAACCCTCATCTTTCGCACAAATTATTAGGGGTTTTTTTTGTTTGCTGTCTCTTATTTACCTTTGACCTTTTGTACATATCGATGGTCAATAATTGGTTTCAAATTATATTGATGGTAGCATGAGTGTTCTTCGTAGCATGTTTATTAATACGGTCAATATTTAAAATTGTTTTATCGCACGTCGGTTCTGAGTCTTACATGCTTACGTTCCTACATTTCCTTTTTTTAATATAAAATACAAAAATAATGAGTTTACTCATAATTCCAGGCCAGGATATAGTTGATATTCCTGCCATGATGCAAGAGTCGAGACGGCCGCGTTCAGTGCAGGGCGACCACCACAGTCATAGTCGACGTCGGAGTGAGCCCTTCGCCCAAACAAGTGCATCCCTCAACCGTCGCACGAGCCTCGACGGCGCAGCCCTCCGCCCTGCTGACGTTCACCTAAACCATCACGATTCTCGATCATCATTAGTTTCTTTACAAACAGAAAATAGCACAGATGACGCATTCGTCAAGTGCAAATATCCAAAATGTCCTTCCCGTTCACCTTTAGCTGATGCCAAAAGATACTACAAGACTTGCCACAACTGCACCACAATGTATTGCTCAAAAGAATGCAGAAGGGCACATTGGGAGAAGCACAGAAAAGTGTGTTTACACAGCCGAGCGAGCGCCCTGTGTAGACAAATCATATCAGCTGCTAAGGAGGACGCCGATTCCTTGCATCAAATAAGTACTATAGCGCATAAAGGTTACCTGACACACGGTAGAGGCGTCGTCAAAGTTTTCTTCACCAGCCCCGAGGCAGCTGAAAAGTTCACAACGCACGGCTTTCAACACTTAAGCGAACCGGAGTTCATGAAATGGACTTCTCTTCAGCCGAACGAGATGGGAGTAGAATTATACACGGAAGTGGTTAAACTGTGTAAAGCTTACAACCCTGAGACGAGAGTAATTTTGTACGTGGCTGTATGTATCATCAGTGAAGTGCCGACAAAAGGTGCTGTGAAGTGGGAACGACAGATGGTGTCGAGATGTGCTAAACTACGCCTCAGCAAAACTGTGACTGCTGCAATACAGGAACAGAATAGAAGGCGACACAGGAGAGACAGTAAATCCACACCAGAGGATAGGGAGACTTTAATTCTTACCTCTAAATTGAGTAACCCTAGTGAAAAGAACGCAGCTACAGCTCACAAATTTAGAGAAATTTGTTTCCACAATATATCGAATGAGCTTGAGAGTAGAGGAGTTAATTTGAAGAAGCATTTCCCAGAAGTATATTCGCGATTAGGGGCGTATGTGGATGGCACTAGTGACAGATTTATTCCTATGACTATATACCCTAAAGATGTGACAAGCGGGAAGTCTTTTATGTGCATAATCATGCCAGATAGTGAGGTGGAAAGCAGTACACCTGTAGAAGGTAAAGTAACGACAGTAGATGTAGGCGTAGATCGGTCGCGACACCAGCTGTCCACTCCCATGTGAGAGTATAGTATAAAAAGTAGTTAATTAGAATTTGCCAGCGACACTGGCAGGTGACATCTACCGATACGGTAGTAGTGCAGAGACATGGTGGTTGGTGGGGAAATTAAAACTATTATTTAAATTTTAATCTCCGAATATGAATCTCGTGTGTAAAGTAATGTAAAATGTGACCTTAAGAGTTATAATATTATGCTAATGCTATACGCGTCTCAAACTTATTAATGTCATTCGTACATTTTTCGGTTCAATATTGTGTGTATACAGTTAAAAGATATGCAGAGTCACGTAAACTAAATAGTTTTATGATATTATATACTATATATGTACGTTTTTTCTAACTTTGTACAAAATATAAAAATAAATTATTCAGTTAAAAGTAATGCAAATATCAAAAAGCTCTGAGAAATATATATGTATATTGTATAATTATGGTCAGACAACCGATAGTAAGTTACAAAGAAATGTTTTGAACAAAGTTAACAAAAAATGTTCTAGAAAATTAGGGAATGTGCCCCAGACCTAGCGCTTAACAATATTTATTAATTTACCCGTTACTGTGAATATATACATTTAAGAAACTATGAGGCGTCGCGTTTGACATATTACTGAAATACATTTTTATTCTAAAAATTTGGAACTTGTTCTGCAATTTTACAATAGTTTATGTTTTAACTGATATATATTGCAAAGCCTTTATTGGCAAAAGGAGAAAATAATTAAGGTTTTTTTTAAAAGATCAAATCATGGGAGCAGATAGTGAGAAGTGCAAAAAAAAATATTCTAGTGTTTTGACTTTACATAGATGATTAAATTAACTTTAGTTTAAATAAAATATACACATATGTTTGTATGTTTGCGAGTTTATGAAATCGTTACTGAAAAAATATTTCTGAACTTTGATGTGACTGATTTCCATTTGTGAGAGACTCTTGTAAAATATTGTTTTAACTTTAATAATAGTAATAGCTTGAGTTCTTACAAAAAAATCGTTTAAGATATTAATCATCGAAAATGCCCGTCACGTCAATAAACTAGAACATAATTGCGGTGTAAACAACATTGGCTGAAGCGGGAAAGGACAGTGGATATGCAAGTGTCAAATATTCCTAAACTTTTTACATTCCATAGAATAATCATTTTCAGATTCATAAATAGTATAATAATATTTAAATGAACATCGTATAGTGCCAACAAAATGAGATATCAAGCTAGAACGACCGCATTAAAATTTATTATTCCATCTTTGATGTCTTGTCTATGGAAGTCCATCTGAATAAATTAATATAAACCATATAATAAATAATGCATGTGGAAGCTTGTTCATCGGAGAAAACCATATATTTATACCTGTTAATTCATTTTTTAATTATGTTGACAATAGTATTGTAGTGTATTTGAGTACCACACTTCTCGAACAATTCCATAATTTATATATTTAAGAGTAGGATTATTATTTGTTACTTTGATGTTTGAAGTAATATAAATTCATTCCATTTAACATACATAACGACTTATACTTAAATTATAAATTTGTTTATATCTGTTGTTGTTATTGTAACTTAGACATGATATCATTAACGTTTAGGACTCTACTTAATTGTGTGCCCATTGTAAAATAGGGCGACATTAATGAGTATTTTTACGAATGATTAAAATACAAAGTGCCCATAATTGAATTAACCTATAGGTAGTAATCGATTCGCACGGCTGTGTTGACATCCTAGCCCGAACTATCGAACATAAATCATCCCAACTGTATCAATGTAATTAAAACGCAGTTTCATGAAGTTCAGCTAAAATATGAGTCTATAATTGTTCAACTTGTTCCTTCGAAAATGTTAAGTATTGCTCGTGTCAAAATAAAAATATTTTTTATATCCATCATTGCTTGGAAAATGTGTTATAAGGAACAATATCAAACTGTAGAATTTACGAAAATCACGGCCCGTAATTCGAAAAAAAAATGTCTAAATCTATATATTTAAAAAACTTGCGCTCATCAACACTTTTCTATATTATTCTATAATATATTTTTAATTTAGTCATTTTTTAACTAATCTACTCTAACTACCTTCTTGTAAACGACTTTAAAAAGATTTTCATACATTATTATATTCATAATGTTGCCATATCAATTGTTTTTCTTAGTCTGGAATCCAGATTTTTTATCTAGTTGTCCCTTATGTATTTTAAATAAACGGCCCAGCTAAAAAATAGTTTCATTTACACCTTTAGAGTACAAGAGCCTTGAATTTTGTGCCAGTGTTATATTCATGCGTGGTACAACAAAATATTAACATTGCGGTAACAGTTTTGCAAATTAAACTAATTGGCCTATTTTCTAATAATAAGTCTTTATTGCAACAAGAAGTATTCACAAACTGTGCAGCCCTGATTCCCAAACTAACGTGAGCTGTATGTTTGGAATCAGTTTTAACACGGGTACAACGAAGTGCGACAGTGTCATCAGCAACCTTTTGTATATCTGCCACCTTGATTTTGTATTTACATACAGGTATGTGTGTATGTTCATTAATGTATGCTAGAAAGTGTTGGGCCGAGGATAACAGAGAGAAAAGACAGAGAAAATTATAGTTACTAGGGTGTTTTTCAACCATAACAGATCGTTTTCTTTCCGTAAGGTAGTCCGTAAACCACAAAAGTAAGTAAGTACTGATTCCAATGTTCTCCAGACGAATTAGTATGATTGGAATTTATACGTTGTCGAATGCCTTTTGTAGGTGTAAGAATACTGAGTATGAATTTGACATTTCGATCAAGGTATAGTGTACTTTTACAGGTAAGTTGCACAACAGCGTCGTCAGTGGAGAGATTGGAACGAAAACCATGTTGATTGTCACCTAGAATCTTATTGCTTTCTTGATAAGTAGATTATCGTTTGTTCATATTTTTTTCGATGACTATTGAAAGGGTACTTAAAAGAGAAATTGGTCGATAATTTGTTGCTAGGGCAATTAAATATGTACATATATATATACACTCACAGAATCGTACTGCTTTAATCATATAAAAACTTTGATAGTACCTACTTATAATTTTAGTTTTTGTAAGGAGCGTAACCTAATAAACATATATATATAATTTACCTAATTGCAATTGAGTAAAATCAAATGTAAGCTGTTGGTAGTACAATTGTTAATTATTGCGTCATTAATCTATAATAGTTTTTATTCTAATTATATTCTAGATTGTACAATACACAAACTAAGTGTGCAGTTACAGTAGGTACAGTCAACCATAATAAGTGTGGCGTAAAAATAAACTATGAATATTGGTGAACGTTCATAAGAAAGGGCCCAATTATAATAGTTGAAAAATTATGGAAAAGATAGTCACTTTTTAAGTACCCGATGAAATCTTCTTTACTGTTTATGCGAATCATAGGACTGTCCTCAGCTTCGGAGATAGACATTACCTTGGTCGGTCAAGCTGTACCGGTAATCACTGTTTTTAAAAAATAATTCGTGCTGGGTAGTAGGTAGATTAGTTTTTGTTGTTAGGTTGTCTGAAATACTTACAGGCTCAGCAAGATCCTCATTTTAAGATGTTCTGTAGGGAGTTGTTTTTTGTCTTGTCTATATACTTTTAGAAAAAAGATAATTTCTTCTTTTTTCGCAACGGTAGAAAATTCGTTTACAAATATTTAAAATAGACAATTCTATTACTTTATTTAGTACCATGATTTTAAAGAAGACCAGAAGTTTATTTAGTTATTTAAAAAAAAAACTAATATGTTAATATGACAACACTTGCCTTTTAATTTTATTACCAAAAAGCTTATACCCGCTACTTAGTATGTGTGGAATTTAAATTCAAGTATCTCCATTTTGCTTGGTAAAAGGAGCCTATATTTTAAATTACACCTCTGGCACATCTGTGAAAACTATTTTCAATTCAATATTAAATAATTTTTGCGTGATTCGTCAAACAGGAAGACAGACGAAAATTTTAAAAACTGCTGTCTTGGCTTCTAAGTTACACCGCTCGTCGTTCTCGCTTCTCGGCCTATTACAAATTTAGACCACTTACGTAATAGGAGGCAAACGTATTGTTGTTATCTTTCCGATAGAAGTTTAGCTGAAAAGAAGAAGTTTAAACTTCTATAGGATCACATATCGCAGGAAATATAACAGTCCAATCCTTTAGTAGTTTTTTAAAACAAACGGGATCAATATTCTAACTGATTTACGGCTAAACCATTATCAATGCCAAATTAGTGCCACACAAATTACTCCAGTATAAAATAACGAGAATATCAGAAAAATACAACGTGCTTAAATTTCTGAACGTAACAAGTCTTTGACCTTTGACCGAATGACATTATTATGACATCCGTTCTGGTTAAACACGGGTTCGGTTCGGATGACTAAAATTGTTCTTTACGAATAAAACGCAGTTAATATTTTTCAAAATTACGTATTGACTTAACATTAGAGCATTATTTAGTGAGAGTAAAAATACTAAAAATGGTGTCTTCAAATATTATGTATGCGGCGGTTCCTATTTCGGTTTTAGTAGCGATAGGTTTGATTCGTAAATGGAGATCCAGGAATTGGGCTAATTGTATTTGCAATACATGTTTGAGAGGGAAGACCTTCCTTATTACGGGAGCCAACAGTGGTATCGGCCTGGAGACTGCCAAGGCTCTTGTTAGAAGAAAGGGTCGAGTTATTTTTGCTTGCAGAGATATTGCTAAAGCGAAGGAGTCTATCGCGGCAATCAGAAAAGAGCAGCCAAACGGTGGGGAGATGGTAAGTACTATTTAAAATATATTAAAAAAAAAATATATACCTTTTATGGAAAATTACTTTTTTATTAACTTATACTTAGGTTATACATCTGAGTAAATAATATCAGGGCTATTTATTAAAATACGTAACTATTTTCTGTAATTTTTATCAAAATAGTGTATGGTCCAGAGTCCAGAGAAAATAGGCATTCAATGTATTTATCCAAACTTAATAATATAAAGAGAGACAATATAGTTTAAAACTTGTTGATATACCCACTGTATTCTTTCCCCTGTGTCTTTTTTATGAATCCTGCAATCAGTATAAATAAAAGAATAAATAACAAATGATAATATACTTTTATTTTATAATTTAAGATATATAAGTTTTAGACTTCAATTGTAAAATAGAAGTCTAAAAATTTTAAAACAGTAATGAAATGATGATGTTTGAAATTATGAAAGGGCCAATATTTGTTACTTCAGCTAGGCTTTTATTTTTTTAAATTCTTAATAATAACTATATGTTATAAAAATAGTCTTATTAGAAAAACTACAAAATTTTAAGAGTACATTACAACATCAAACAATGATGCCTTGTAAAATGTTTTATTTAACAGACATTATTATCACCATTGTTATATTTTGATATTTAACCAAAATATTCTCATAGTTACATCCCAGAATATAATAGAAAAGTTTAATTATATTAATGTTTTACACACATAATTATGTAGCCCAAATGTATGTTAATAAAGTTTGTCATGTGAACAAAGAAACAATAGTCATTGTTATTAACTTATTACAAATGCACAAATCTTGAGTTTTTGAACTAATTGCTTAAAATTATTTATCAAATTTAGGCATTATGTAAATTGGGTATTTATTATCTTTTTTGTTAAGTTATTGCAGGAAACTCAATGGGTTATCATTATTATCTTACACACTTGTGACTCTTATCTCAAAGTGTATTAAAACTATAGTCAACGGTTGATTCTCTTGCTCAATATCTAATAAGATCTCTTTGTTTATTATAATCTGAATATATCCTCCTAGCCATGTCTTGTAATTTTACTGCCTGCTGTAAGTGTTGTAGTGTGATGGTTTATTGCAATACAAAAACAACATTCAATCAAATTCCACACTACTGTTCCATATTCGTTGAAAACAAAACACTTTTGACAAATTGTCCTTGACCCCATAAGTAATGTGTAACATCTTTAAGGCGAACTTAATATAAATAGTAATAAATAGTAACCATTTTCTTTTCAGATCCCTATGCAATTAGATCTGGCATCCTTTGAGTCCATCGAGAATTTTGTAGAAGTTGTAAAGGCCGGCTTCAACAAAATTGATGTACTCATCAACAATGCTGGTGTTGTTGTGCCATTACAAAATGATCAGAAAACTAAAGAGGGCTTCGAAATACACTTTGGTGTGAATCATCTAGGCCATTTCTACCTCACCAACCTGTTATTAGACCATTTAAAAAAAGCTACACCAAGCAGGTATGTTGAAATATAATTATCGTATTCTTGAATTTGGGTTAAAGCAATTCAAGTATTGTGTTATATTCTTAGAAGGATTCCTTATAAATTTACATACATGTACATAAGGTTTTAATGATAATGATGAAAATATTGCTTTACTTTTGGTCAATATGCTGCTCCTGTTGACTTTACGCCGTAGTAAAAAAAGATATACATATACGTACACATTGTGGCATGTGTGTGCTTTCTTGCTGTGACCAATCATGACATGAATGTAGTGTAACTTTGTTGATCAGTTTATACAGTCGATTTTTAATCGATTCTTCTGCTTATATTTATGATTCAGGCGCCTCGGGCATGGTAAGCTTTTTAATCTGTTCAAATATTTATACCGCTATAGATGTTTACCAAGAAACGCAATGTGTGGTCATGTGGTAATCTCACATTAACACGAGGTGTGCAACATGTTAGCATTAACTAGGTATCTATTTCGGATTCTACTATATAATATTCTATATTACGTCTTTGTGAACACTTTAACGAATTTAATCTGTATGTTACATATAAATGGGATTCAATGTCAAGCACTTGAAACAATCATGTTAGGTATATAAATATATTCATAGATCAAGGATGAGTCAGTCACAGTTAGTATTAAAAAAATCTTTTAACTTACTCATTATTAGGGTCTGTGAGTTAATGTGAGTAGACATCCAGTAGATTAATGATCCAGATAGATTCATCGATCACTCTTTGCGGCTAGTTCTATCAAAGTGGAAGGCAGCAATAGATGGTCTCCCATTTCATTCTGCGGGGTAGGGACACAAAATTGTATCCCAAAAATCCAGCTTACCGATTTCGCCACTAGTGACTCGCAACCTTTATCTACTGCACGAAGTAGCCGTATTCTGAAAGAATGCGTCCCTGTATACTTCAATAAAACTCAGCCAGCATCTCCGTCTCTGGGTCCCGGTCGGCCCTTGTATATGTTACAAGACTTACAAGAAGTCTTCTATAATGTTTTAGCACGTTTGCAGTAATCAATTCTTGTAATATAGACATGGCCCTACCGGGACACAGAGGCGGAGATGCTATGAGCTAGACTGACACGTACAATCAAACATTAAATAATCTGTTTCTAATTTGTCAAAAAAAGATAAATAACGTAGTTGGTTATTGGTAAAATTAAGCGATGACGTATATCTGTTTTATTTGTCTTTAATTGAACGTCCTTCAGTGTTCTGTGTATCAACTCAATACACATTATACGCACATAAAATATATTTACAAAAAGGTTCTCGAAAACTTCTCATGCATATGAGATGCTGTTAGTATGCTAATTATGTTATATTGTTGGACCAGCTTGTCTGTTATATTAAAATAGTACTAGCTGTGCCCCGCGGTTTCATTCGCGTGATATGATTACACATATCATATGATCATCATCAGCCTGTAGCCGTCAACTGCTCGTATTATATAAAACATACATATGTAGGTATTTAGTTGTTAAGATTTGTAATACAATAGTTAAATGTGCGTTTTGCATGATTTAGCCTTATTAAAAAACGAGCTATCTCGCTAGCTAAGTTACCCATTTGTTGCCTCATAATATTTAAAGCGTGGAACCACCATAGGTGATAACAAAAATATACAGTAGTATAGGCGAAATAAATATATCAATATACCTATTTTATTACAATGCGGCAGTTTGTAAAGCAAAATGGTTGTCAAATTAATAGTAAGCACATACGTTTTCGCCAAGCAATGAGCTGAGCTGACGCAAAATGTTCTACGGGTGTATAATATCTGATTTATTCCGCTGTCGCCACTGATGACGTGCTTCAAAATCTCTGTAAGACAAATCGCCTAGCACTGCGATTCGCTTTGATTGTTTGATATCATTACAGAATAGTCATCGTATCTTCAACACTTCACGAGCGCGGAAAAATCGACTTTGACGACTTAAACTTAAGAAAGGAAATTGAATTGGCGAAGAAAAACGGCAGCGGACGTCATAACCCCGGCTATTGCAACTCCAAGCTGATGAATGTGTACTTTGCGAAGGCTTTGGCACATAAATTGAAAAATAGCGGAATCGATGTCAATGCTTGTTGTCCTGGATTCTGCGCTACTAATCTATTCAGGTATTCATTTCATCTATTTTTACAAGTTTTTATTTAACTTGCCATGTTTGTATGTATGTAGGATGGCAACTCGGCAGGAGGAAAACCATGGCCTCACAGAAAACCTGTTGTCAAACAATGCTTGAGTTGTAATTACTGAAGGAGAGGAGGCCTAAACATTAATTCAAAGGCGGGCAGTGCACTTACGACTCTTGAGTTGCGGGTGTCCGTGGGCGGCGGTTGTCACTTACCATCAGGTGACCCGTCTACTCGTTTGCCACTTATACTAATCTTCCTGGCTTCCAATTTAGCTAGATTTCTTGTTAATTTTTCTTTTAGCTGTGTCTAATTTAAATACTTTTATTGTTAACAGACATTCAATAAGATGGTATCACTATATCTTTATGGCACCCGTCATGTTATTCTTCATGAAAACTGCAAAACAAGTGAGTTCATTCGTCATTAAATACCAATTCCGTTTTAATTTTTACGCTAAGACCAAAATAGGTTTGTACGAACATATGTATATAGATGGGAGCCGAACCAGTTGTTTAAACCTTTAAAATATAAACAAGTACAGAGCAGCACAGCATGTTTATTTACCCCTTGTATGTATAAACATATTGAAATAAAGAAAGCTACGTCGCACTACTCTTACAATATTTTGTAAGTGCAAAATTGTATACCTAATATATGATAAATTAAAAGAAGTTGGGTTTTTTCAACTTTGTTACGTTGTAAAATAACAGACAAATACTCTGTTTATGAATGCATTTGTACGATGCTCGATAAATGACAGGGGCGCGGGAGGTCTTGTTTCTCCATTACCAACATATAGACGTGACTTTACACTTGTCAAATCAAAAATCTATCTCTTTATTAAACGTCAAAATGTTCATACAAGTTCTTACAGAACATACTTATAAATACCAACTAGTGACGTCATACTTTGCTATTTTCAAATCATTTACGTATGTTTGGCTGAGCAAATAAAAATGATATAAAAATTCTAACATTGAACTTAAATGTTAGAATTTTAGAACATACAAACCTATTTGAGTGTTAATATTAATTCGTGTCATATTGTTTCGTGGGTATACAGTACACACAGTACAGTAGTTTCTGTTTTTTTTTGTATTTAAAAAACAACTTCTGCACTAGGATTAATACCTGTTTAATGGGGGACTTTACAAACATTCAAACAATGGACACAAAGAACACCGAAACTCAGAAGAACAATTTGAGGATTACACAAAATGTTGTGGCAACGTGGCAAGGTGACCACTTATACCGCTGTACCATCCGTGCGTTAATAAGCAAATGGATTACACTTGTTACTTTAACTTACTTGGAGTGGGTACTGATACTTGGTGTACTTCAGTTGTAAAAATATATATAATATATATTTAGTGTAACGAAAGTGGGAATAAAATTGCTACCTACTTTTGATGGATGATTAGATGAAGTGATAATGATGATGATTTGGGTATAACAATAATGGTGCTCTGGGTGATAAATTCAATCAAATATTGTATTTTAGGCTGTAACCTTGTTCTAGAACAGTGGTCGGGCACGAAAATATAATAAACATAGATAAATTACAAACACTACATCACAACTTTTATAATTTAAAAAGAAGCTATGACAGATTATGTAACTAGTAGTTAAATAGAAACAAGACAACTCAGAGCAAGGTCGATGGTAAGCGGGACACTTAACTTCTGCGCTGCAGCTGGGAAAAAAATGGTCTGAGCTAGGTCCTCCATCCTTTATGAAATAAACTTTCCTCGGACGTTGCGGTCCTTGCGAACTTCTTTAACAAAAAAGCTTTTTTATGTTCCAGGGCTCCGAAACGGTAGTATTCTGCGCTTCAGACTACACTATCGAAGGTAAATCAGGAAAATTCTATCGTAACTGCCAAGAACTCATGTCTAAATATGACTTCGACAGAGATGTAGAAGCCAAACTATGGGAAGTTAGCGAAGAGCTCATTAAAGCCAGAAAGCCGCTATGAGTTTCCCTAAGTCCTGTTGATTACTCGAATGGGATATTGTAGGCCTTTGTCAATGGTGGGATTTGGGTATGGTAGACTGCTAAAGCATGCCTGAATCTAATGTCAAGCCTATACTAGATAATTTCTATGTACAATTAGTCAGGTATAAAAAATAAAATGGATGGGTCTTGTTAATAAGTTTATTTTCTAATAAAATGAAATGTTTATAACCCCTGTGATTTAGGGTAATCCTGCATGAACATCGAACGTGTGAATGGACCGAAAGATTTCTTTATCAATATTTATATATTTTAATTATTTATTAATTATTGACACATCAATGCAGCTGTGAATTAGTTTACTTATCAATACAAATGATATTTAAAATTATAGCAATATTCATTATAAATACATGTTTATGTACTTAGCCAATGTTAGACTCTAGATTATCTGTGCAAAAATTCCTCATCTAAAAATGTTGGCAAATACATTATTTTCTGTTTTTCTTTCCTTCGATAGATTGTAGTAATAGTGCACGAGTAACAATATGTTTTGTAATTATTTAGTCATTCTCTTGTAGTTATAATTGTCGTCATATAGGTTTTTTTTTTATAATCTTGGCAGCAGTTTCATAGTTTTTTTTTTAAATGGTTGTTGGTACGAAACGCATAATATATTTTGTGATGGTAATCTCAAAAGACCTCGGTACAATTAATGTAGCTTAAACTATTTAAGATAATGCTATTGGTTCCCAATGCAGTGGAATTAATGTTTCTATATTATTTATTAAATTTTTAAAATGGGTTTTACAATAATTTGTTTCACTTAAATTTCCTCATTTCTAATTTAATTAACGTATTTCAGACACACCCAGCACACATTTCAGAATGTTTGTGTATACTTTATTTAAAATTATTAGTCATACTTAAAAAATAAACATCAAAAACATATTGAAACCAATTATAATTTAGTACATTGCTAAGCTTTTTTACTGTATAAAAATGTATACCCACTCAATCTCTCTAATTCGGGAGACTGGGTTTATCTACTCATTATTGTCCTTTAAAAAATACCTATAAACGAACTGCAATATCATAAAAAAAAAAAAAAAAAAATCCGTATAGAGATTAATAATAAGTAATTCGCTTAAAAAAAAACTAGAACAGGTAAAAAAGATAAAAACAAATCTTCGGTATTTTTGAAATCTTTATTATGAGTACAAACCATGAAGCATTTGATCTATTGGACATTTTATGTTTTCGAATTAAGGCTCGCCTTACATCACATCCATGTATTTCATAAAAAGGCCATGTGATCCCACGCACAAGCTACAAGTTGTTTTAAAAAAAGGTTGTATTTAGTTATAAATTAAAAAGAAATCAAATGTCAAAAAAGGACTAGTGCGTGAACCATTCTAAATTTAAAATTACAAGCCTAATTGATACATAAGTAATGAGGTAGACTTTAAAACGGCAATATGAATTACACACGCCTGTTATCTACCAATACCAAATTGGTAATATATTATTCTAATGACGTAAACGGTGCATATATGTAACTAAAGAAACTGGCTCTTAAGATGAAATTCTAGGACATTCATTTTCGAGAACAAAAACCTGGGAGACATTGTACAACAAAATTAAAATAAGGACGGTAAGTATTTCTAATAATTAATAAAATACAATTAAATATTTGAATAGACCTTGCAAAACGGACTAAACTCATGCCTAAGTAGAATTATTGGCAACACTGCCAATTTTTTAAACATATCAAAAGATTTCTTGTAACGGCTATTTTCGTTTATTGCCGAGATAACATAATTATGTGTATCTTGTATATCTTATAAAAATGTGGTAACGATGAAGGAGGCACTTGTGAAAATCTGCAATACGACTACCTATAATTTGTAATGTAAACGTTAGAATTACTTGACAACACATAAAACACATTTGTGTTACTGAGATTTTTAATATACGAATAGACCCCTTAGCAGATTGTTTTTTTTTATTTTTAATATGAAAGCCAAGTATTGCTAAAATACAATAGACAATCTTAGTGACACAACCATGAAAATGTTCATAAAAATAACATAAAACTTTATTTATATTATTTAGAATACAATATTTATATATTATTCAGATACTAATTACTAATTATAACAGGTTTACGTGCTAGACAAGTATAATACGTACGTTTTAAATTAGCGCCAAAATATTTGCGTTCGGTGTTGGATTGAACAAATCCATGGATATGCAAGGTATGTGCCCAAAATTGCATCACATTTAAAAAAATATTAGTGATGTGTAAGTTAAGATTCAAAAAAGTCAATAGATTATTATAAAATACGTTACTTTTTATTAGCAATACTGAAAGTAATTATATTATAAGCAATAAATACATGATATACACAACACGACTTTAACAATATTAATAAGTACCATTACCTATTAGAACCTATTACAAATATTCATTTGTAATAGGTACTAATAGCTATACTTGTGCCAAATAGATAAAATTAATGAACTTCCCAATTTTTCAATTTTGTTATGCCTAGTGTACAAACCGTACAGTACCAGACTGTACTGTCACATAATAAATCAATAGAACATTTAAAAATGTTATATGTTAATAAGGAGGCTCATAATCACAAAATTCTGAAAAATGGTGTAAATATCAAATGATAAAAAGATAATATGTAACACTAAGAAGGACGGCAACTATTTCGTTAAAAAGTTATTATATACAATTAATAAAAATATTTATCATTATCTCTTAAGCAATGAACCAGCAGACTCATATTCAAATTTCTTTAAATATATGTAACACTAAGAATTAGTTTTTTACCCAGCTAAACAAGAGAGGTTTTTTTTTGCAGTGTATGTATGTTCAGTGTCTATTACTTTGTCACGCTTTAGAGTCCAGATGTCCATATGTGAGGTGTGATTTTAACCGTTTTAATAGTTGGAGTAGAGAGGAAATTAAATGCTATTTACAAAATAGGCCGAACTTTTCCGTGTATCATGCTATTTGATATTAAATATAATACAATCAATACTATAAGTCATATTATTTAAAAAATATATATTTATAAGATCTTTGGTATGTTTAAAATATACACATTAAAATTATATTTTATATACATAATGAACTATAATTTTCTTACATTTTATTTAATTGAATAATTTGCTTGAGAACTTCTCAATTTATATTTTTTTATATTTTATGGCTTGGTTGACATTTAAGCTTTCTTGAAGTATGTATAATTGCTTAAAAGACATCCCAGAAAAAATAGAATTATAATATACTTCTATTTTTTCTGAGATGTCTTTGAAGAAGCACAGTTTATCTGAGTTAGAACATATTTTATTATTACAAATGTATGTATATGTATGTAACTTAATGTTTTCTCAAAATGGTCGTTAACATATGACACATTTCGAATGGCTACATCTCGTTATAGTATTACATATTAAGGCTACTGTCTGAAAAAAGTAAAAAAATATGTAAGATCGTTTTTCTTTCTTTTTAAAGAGACAACTCCAGCTCTAGGATTAACTCCTGTATTTTAAGGGACTGGGGGACCTTACAAACATTCAAATAACGGATATAAAGAACACACAGACTCAGAACAACAATTTGAGGATTACATCTTCTCTAGTATAAAATAAGTGTATTTATAAATCAAAACAGCTATAACTGATTTTTTATAAGCTTTTCTGATAAACATTCGAAATTTTAAACATCATCGTAGTAGCCTAATATCCATGTCGTGGCCAGACCATAGAATTGATAACTTCATGTTGTGACCAACTATTTCTGAAATGCTCGTTTACATCATCATATAGTTGGGCCACCTTATTAAGTAATCAGCGTTTGACGACATTAACAGCTAACTAACTAATGCACGACCATTTCATGATATGTTCAAACTTTAGTGATCTGTTGTAGTATTGTTTTTGTGGTGTATAATGGCGGCTGATATACAATTATTTTGTTTTAAAAGCCAAATGCAAATAACATATGAAAGAGTGGTGAAATATCCTTAGGAAAACTGAGACAGGCGAATTATAGTCATTCAGAAATTGTATGAAACTTTTTATATGATGGAGATCCAAAAAGTAATGATATGACCAAACGTGGATTGTCATATCATCCGACGTTGATTTTTTAACTAACCGTTGGATGAAATGTGACCATTTCATGAAATGGCTGGCCACTTCATAAGGTGGCTAAATCTATGATCTGGCCACGCCATCTGGACAATACGTGAATAGCTCAGAAATGCGTTAGTGACACTGCGTGCGAGGAGAGGTTTGCGGGTGGAGGGGGGAAATGCTCCCGCCCGCGCCTCAGGCCTCGACTGCATTCACCTCGAGCTCGGATTATAATTCTTACGGACAGTAAATACTAACTGTTTTAGATATCTACTAGCGGACCCGACAGACGTTGTCCTGCATGATATTTCAAGCGATTAGGATCAATATAGATAAATAACCTAGATACCGACTGCAGCGCCATCTGCCGGGCTGATTTGTGAATCTAAACCATTCCCAGATCCCCTTGAACACACACAAAAAATTTCATCAAAATCCGTCCAGTCGTTGGAGAGTAGTTCAGTGACATACACACTCACAGAAGAATTATATACATATATAAAGATTTTTATTACACTCATCACTCGATTCCTTTTAAAAGATCGAATCGAAACAAAATATAACCTAAAAATAAATAACACTATTGGAATGTTCCCATGTGCAGTGTAGGTATATTTTATGTCACTCAACGAGACTAGCTGTTTTTTTTACCTATTACCAGAAACGGCCTATCTACATGAGATTGTTTTTTTATTATAGGCGAAAATTTTAAGTGTTGTTTATGTGTAACTTAATAATAACTAACTTAATAGATTTCTGCCATTTTTAGTAATAGGTTATTTTTAGTAATACTTTTAACACAACCAATAATCAAATTTATTACATATTTTAAACGAAGATACTTGCGTAATTTTTCGAAAAATCTATTTTATAATGTTTTTAATGTGTTATAAAATAATATTTATGTGCAAATTAATCTATATTGAGTTTACGTAATCGATTTAAATAAACTCGATATTTAAGTAAAACATATATTACAATAAAATATTTTACTAT
This sequence comes from Tyria jacobaeae, assembly GCA_947561695.1. Lineage (NCBI taxonomy): Eukaryota > Metazoa > Arthropoda > Insecta > Lepidoptera > Erebidae > Tyria > Tyria jacobaeae. The sequence goes on along the minus strand of OX387208.1, from coordinate 5,528,119 downwards.
AAGACAATAATACTTTCACAAAGAGGCACATTTGCCCATAAAAGATTTTATGACTTTGTGAAGCTGAATAATATACATGTATTTGTTTTATAACATATTTAACTACTATTAAAAAAATGAGGTTAGGTACTGTATTCAAATAGTATTGTACCTAAACGTTTTATCGCATATAATGTAGTAATACAAAAAATCTACAGATTTTTTTTACTCGTTTTAAAAAAGACAACTCCTGCAATAGGAATAATTCCTGTGTCGCGGGGACTTTACACATCTAATCAACGGACACAAAGTACACCGAGACCCAGGAATTTGTGTGATCGCATGGGAATCAAACCCACGACAGTCATGGTCACTGACCATTAGACCAACAGTTAAATAGTTGGTATCAACAACGTTGGTCACACATTATTGATATTCCTGTAAATTCCACCAGCTAAGCTAAGTGCTTGTCTTAGGGATGGGTTTACGTCGATTAAGTACTGGATGTGTTTGCACCTGCAACCAACTCACACACACAACATCACTAATCGACACCTTAAACATTACGTTAGCAATGCTGCAAATACTTCAGAATCATTTAGGAATGTGTTCATCAAATAAATTGAATACGATTTTGAATCCCATCCGACATTATAGAGACCAGAACCATTAACTCATGTAAATAATATAGTAAGCATTAATAAGACTACAGTAACATCAGAATATAAACCTCTTGGGCCAACATACCTCTTCAATAAAACTATTACCGGACTGGTGTCTAAGCCTCATACGTCGCTGAACCGCGAACAACACGTTGCTCTGATAGTAGATGCCGTTGTTGCACCGTGGAGGGTCACCGTGTCGGGGTGATCAAGTCTGCCCAGTTCCTTTTCGGCTCTTTGTTCTAATTCCAACCATCTAGAGAGATAAAAAAGTTGATGAAAAAAATCATCAAAATGATCAAAAATCATTTCGCTCAAACGGTGTGTCGGAATCGGACTGACTAAAACAGGAGGAATCCGGGAACAGCTTTAGTAAGACCTCTGGAACCTCGGAAAGTCTACACTAAATGATTATAATATCAATTTAATTTTCTGTATCAGGTGTTGCGATTTTAGGAGCATTACGTGCAGCCTTCAACACTAGACCCAGATGAAAAAATTTGAATAAATAATTTCAGGTATACCACCCATTTCGAAACAACATATTATGAATGTTCCTTCTTGTTCATTTTAAAGAATTTAATTATTTATGCACAATTTTTTTAATAAAACGGCCGATATGCCTAACTATTTACAGCTTAATTATTGACGATCGTCTCGTCATGATTATGTAGGTACATAAGACGGTGAGACATTCATGGTCACCTAATTATTTGGCCCTGAGGACATATAAGCAATATTTATATATTTATATTTATATTATAATATGCTCTTTTTCTTAATATATATATATATACATATATATATTAAGAAAAAGAGTGCGCACAGATTACTAACCTAAGCTGAATTTAAACAGTTCAAGGATTTAATGTAGATAAGATGTTGAATGAAGTTTACAAGCATAGTAAGGAATACTTAATGTAAAAGTACATTATCACAAGTACAGTATCGGCGTATATTCAGACAAGGGATCTTTGAAAATTGTTATGTAAATTGGGCATTTTCATTATCACAAAATAAATTCTATTATGCATGCGAGAAAATTGCTTTTGTAGATAATACATACTAATTTAATAACTTTATAAATTTGAGATCTTTTATTCATTATTTATCTATTACTAGCTTTTGAATTTAGAATCAAGTATCTATTCTATGTTTTTAGTAAGACCTCTAGAAATACATCTATGAAAACTTACAGACAGGCAGACAAACGCTTGTTTTAGAATTTATAAATTCAATATTTTATTAAAGTATGTTAAGATTGAATACTTGTAAGCTCAAATAAAATTTAATTAAAATACACTACTCAATACGCTAAAAAGTAAGTAAATAAACAATGAAGAAATAATGATTTCATTTCCTGAAAATAAAAAATACGTATTTTTTACTTTTTGGTACTTAGGTAAAGTTTTCTTATTTATATTATTTCGTATTTTGTTATATACATATATGATGCAACAATAACGTGGCGACCTTCACTATACCACAGACACAACAAACGAGATATTTCAAAACGTTATCTCTACAATTTTCAACAATAGAATTTTCCTAGATTTTCCTTCAACTGGCTTTGTAATGAAGATCTGTCTTTGTTCTAGTACTGGACAAAGTAACCTAGTTATTTTTACGACTGAGACTGCACGAATGGCATAGCGGTTTAAGTGGTCACCTCTCCACCATGCTGCCGCGCTTAGGGTGCCGCCATGGGTTCGATCCCCGCACGGGACAACACTTTGTGTACGTACGTACGTAGTGCGGTACCGTCCGGATAGACGACTTACTCCTTGAAAGAGGCCTCCTGTCGAGACCGAAACTAGTCGGGCATCCCCGAAATACACTCGTGAGTAAAACCGTATATTTAAATAAATATGAATCTAATTCACGAAGTTATTTACTCTAATACTTCAAATTGTTCCTATGAGTTTGGGTGTTCTTTGTGTCCGTTATTTGAATGTTTGTAAAGTCGACTCAGAGAAATAAATTCTTTGTATAACTAATATCACATCTTAAAAAAAAAGAGTCAAATAATCGATTCAATAAGCCTCTTTAATTAGGTCGCTCAATACTTTAAATCGTAAAATGTACAATTTAAAAATGTATTCGTAATTTTTTTGGTATCCCATGATCTGATGCTGATTTGGTTACAGTGGCAGCACTGCGGGAGTAGTCTTTCGATTAAAAGAAAATTGAAATTCGAGGAAATCACTTAAGATACATAAAATAAGATTAGTTTTTAAAGTTGGTTAAAATATAATAAAATGATTTGTGGGTTGTTTTCTTTATAACTATTACACCTTTCTTATCCGACTTATATTTGAGCCGTTTATATAATTCGAATATGATCAGCACAATACCGTGCTTCAAGACGAAAAAGTGGGCCTTTGAGACGCGTCTACCTACCGTTTCGGGGATACAGGCGTGAGTGTATGTATATAATCATGTGTCATGTGTGTGTTATGTGTGTCATGTGTGTGTGTGATATCTTCAAATTGTGACATAGCCTCAAACCAGACTAGTCTTATCGTAGATTACCATGTAACGTGCAAACTGTGACTTACCTCTGCACAGCCATAGAGAATGCCTCGACGACGTTGTTATCGTTCTTGGCGGAAGTTTCAATGTATGTAGCTATCTTATTGTCCTCACACCACTGCTTTAATTGGTCATATGTCACTTCTCTGTCCTTTGATGGTACGTCGGACTGAAATGTACAGAAATTACATTATGTATTTCATTGAGGAATTATAAATCTTTCTTTTTATAATATAGGCTTAAATGAATAACATAATTGACTTTAAAAAATAGTAAATAATACTTTAAATCGTGAAAACGTGCAATTTAAAACTTATTCGTAATTTACTTGGAAACCCACGATCATAGATATCATAGAGTACATCTTTCAAATAAAACAAAAATATAAAAAGGCGGTCAACAATTGGAGGAGAAATCGCTTAACATATATTAAAAAAAGATAGAAACTCCTCCTTTTTTGAAATCGGTTAAAAACGCCTGCACCGATATTTAAATTTACTTTCTCAACGGTCAGTGTAGTGCAGGTTCAGATTCTTTTAATAGTAGCTCTTTAGATAGAACTTTGCAATTTTTTTAGATTTAGTAATAGGGAAACCAGTTGACTTGAAACCAGTTGATTAAAATCTGTTTTAGTATTGTAAATCTATACTAATATTATAAAAGTGTAAGTAATGCCATATACCTACTTAGTCTGGCCATAAATAATGTTAAAATAAAAAAAAACATAATATTACATTTGAATTTGGAATTCGTTTGAATCGTTGATTTCGTAAAAAGACATTCTTCTATGAATATTCATTGTATTTTCTCATTTTTTGCGCCAATTGGTGTTTAATATTTTTGTAATATTAAAATAAAGTGGGTTGAACCGAATTGCTGTGCTAGCATTACACAATATAAAGCCAAATGCAATTTTTGAAACTTTTCATCCACTTGTTATTGGTCCAATGTTTGTGTACCGGGCTATTGATAGCTACGACAGAAAAAGATCCGGCCGTCCACGTAGTATTCGTACGAAAAAGGCAATCAAAGAATTCGAAGAAATCATGTCCGAAAACAAAAGATTAATTCTCGGGAAATGAATATAGCATCTAGAATCATGTCGCGTATTTTAAAAGATGACTTAGGACTTGCAGCCTATAAGAGACGGACTGGTCATTATTTAACTGATAATTTAAAAATGAATGGCGTGGTAAAATCACAACAACTTCTTTTCTCTTCTTTTTAATTTACTAGTCAGTAAATTACTTCTTGAACGAGAAATTTTTACTATTGAGAAATATTTCAACAAAAAGAATAAACGAATTTATGCTCAAAATTTATATACATACGTTTATAGAAGTTTACCAAATAATCAGCAGATGTATCAAGATACGATTTTTGTTGTTTTTTTTTTAACAAAACCATGTTCCATAACCAAGAATGGTCCTTTCAGCAAGAGGATTTTCATCGAGTCATAAAGCTAGCTCCATCCAAGCGTGGTTGGAAACTAACATATCTGACTTCATCGAAGCTGAAGTCTGGCCGTCATCTAGTCCCGATCTTAATCCGCGGATTATTATTTATAGTCAGTTTTAGAGAGTATGGCATTCTCTGCTTGAGGGTAATGAGGGATCCGGGAAGGGGAGAGAGAAAGGCGGTTGAGAAGTTGGGAAAGGGAAGATGGGGGATGAGGGGAGAGCAAAGAGGAGAGGAGGAGTGAAAACCTTACTAATTTCGGGGAAATTCAACGCACAACCACAACCGGTTTTCTGTGAGGCTGTGGTATCGCACCGGTCGAGCCAACCCATACGTGTCTAAAAATGGCTCTACCACTGTTCAAATCGATTAATTGTTTCTATTGGCCTCAATCCTGGGAAAGGACATAGGCTACTTTTTATAGACGTACCACTGGGTGAAGCCTCGTGCAGAAGCTAGTATATTTACATATATGTGTAATGTAACGGTAGATATTTATTTGTAATTTGCAATAGCGGTAATATTTGTAAGATACGACTAACAAGGTGACAAATCTATTATGCCACATAGCCACAATCATCAAGTTAAATGTTTACAAATTGCAATCACGCACATACCTCAATCGATTTACCATACTAGAAGAAATACAATCAGAACATTATTAACACAGAATTGTAACATTGTCTTCTGTAAGTTCCAGAGAATATTACCAATTGTAGATTTATACTGTAAAATATACTGTATAAGAAGCAATAAAAATGTGTAAAACTACGGTTTTTAACATTCATCACTTTCTTTATCTTTGTTTATATTTTAAATAAAAATATGACAAATCAAACACAATGGATGACTCGACTTCAACAACCACGTCTGCCATGTTTGGCTGCTCGGGACACAGTAAAGCCCTAAGTACTTGCAAGCATGGCACGGCGTGCAAATGTATCATTCATTTTTTTAGTAAAGCGCTGTGAAATCACTTTCCAGAGCGTGCACCAACTCCTGGCTTGCGTGTATGAACTTTTAGTCTAAAGTTTTAATGCCACAAAATGAAAACAACATTGTGATTAAACATAGGGGATATTCGTTAACAATTAGTGAAAAATTACAGTGAGAACGCCGAGAATTGTAAAGTGACGTCATACGTGGATTTGAAAAGTGAAACGTTTTTAGTGTGTGGCATTAAATTAATATTGTCATAATATCCAAACTACTAGCTCGATGTGAATGAAACAAAAACAAATTAATATAGCAAGACAATTAGAATACATGGTTACGGATTTTCAATAAATTAAACGAACATGTTCACATTCTCCATTACACCGTATGGCCGCAGTAATTTAACATCTATGTTTTATTTTATTTCCTACTTCCCCACAGTTACACTTGCATTTATACTTTACTACTCCGCTCTTAAGTGTCACAGCGTGATGTTTTATACCCTTTATTATTCCTCAATACACACTTTCTCTAATACAAATAGAATTATTCAAATCGACTGACAGTTACAAGAATAAGAGCATATAAACATACAAGCAAAAAAATACTTTCGCTTTATTAATACACAGATACATGTATGAAGATAAACACATTATTATCTTAGAAAATATCAATTTATCTCTTATCGAAAGTTACTTGAAGTTACAGAAGAGAAGAGTGAGACGAGGAGAACTTAGGTGATAATAGGTTTTCTAACCTATGACCCCGTTCTTTAATTACAGGTCTCGGGCTTCCCAGTTCGAGTTATAGGTATGCGACCCTGACTTGCTTGAGCTATTGCTTATACACATCCCCCATCTCTTCTTTCCCTCCCCGCATCCCCCTATCCCTCAGCACTCTCAAAGGCGGGCAGCGCACTTACGACTCTTTAGTTGCAGGTGTCTATGGACGGCGGTTGTCACTCACCATCAGGTGACAAGTCTGTTCGTCTGTCCCCATATAGTATAAAAAAAATCCTTCTGTATAAGCAATATCCCATTTCTTGTGTTTCGATACTCCTATTCCTTTCAATATACTCAAAATTTTCGATCTTGGCTTGGCAATACGCTTGCCCCTATTACGTATATGGGGCTGAATAGTAATTGGAAAAATGTGGGCGGTAATTATCGCTGCCTACCCCTTCGGGGATAAAGACTGAATGTATCTAATCCTCTGCTTTTACTTTTTTTTTTAATTACGCTTCCGCGTGCGTCTCAAATTACCAAAATTGAAAAGACGGCGTCAGACAAAAGAAGAAACACTGTTGCTCCCTTAGTGTAATATTAGCCGCAAAAAAAAAAAGTAATCATCGTTTATAGTTATAATAAAAAAAAAATTAATCTACAAATATAGCAATATCAATATGTTAATAATTGACTCACAATCACCACTGATAACCGAATACGTGATTACAACATCAAGATATCGCCTTCGGGTATATGATGTAAATGATATATTATGCTACTTTATTTTAAATCAATGGACTCAACACGTTTAATACAATTAATTTGACAGACAGCTTACCTACCGCATACAGTCAGCTTGATGTTAAGCGGTTACCGGTGCCTATTATCATTTAATACTACAAAGCAGTTGTAAGCTATAAACGTATTGCATACCTCCCGTGAGGCGCTACCAAACAATAAAATATATTTAGAGAAGTCGTAATACGATCGAACTATTTTTTAACCGACTGTCACCTCAGAGAAACATAACCCATGTTTCTGTGAGGGGGGGTGATAGAGGATATAAAATTTCAAGATAACGGTATCAGCAAAAAAAATTAGAAGAAAAATATAAGAACCAGTTTTTATATATTCTTAATTTTTTAATATTAATTACTTACCTTATTCCCAACAACCATAAACGGGTATCTTTCAATGCCATTCTTAACACCCGCGTAATGGAGAAATTCGTTCAGCCACATCTTGATATTGTTGAAAGAGCTGCGGTCGTCTATAGCATAGGCAAGGATGCAAATATCAGAGCCTCGGTAAAATGGAGTACGAAGGGACTTGAAACGTTCCTGGCCTGCTGTATCCCATACCTGGAAAACATATTTTAATACTTACCCTTAAATAAAGTCCTAAGATAGTTTTATTAACAAAGTGGAAACGTAAGTAAAGAAGTTTCAAAAATATATACATACAAAACGAATAGGTACTTCAGAAGACTTCTAGAATGTCGTAGGCGAGTCATTGATAGAAGTGGGACGAAAACTAGCCAGATCCATTTACACGATGCTCATCAGTTAGAATCTCCAGAACAATATATAAACAACTATCAAAGACGACAAATACAAATTACGAATGACGCAGTATTTTCGCAATGGTTTTGACTTTTAAATGAGGTGAGACTGAGAACAGTCAATGACGAATCGTGCAATGGGAGTAATAACTGGATTATTACATCCTCATCTCACAGGTCTTGTACAATTTATCAAATACACTTTAGGAAACCGTCACTTTCCACAGCGGTGTACTTCCTGGTGGAGTAGAATTTCCGTCTTTTCCCGTGGGTGTCGTAGGGTGACTAAGGGATCGGACAATTGTCTATCAGACTGTATTAAGGTCCTACAGGCTGATACTACATTATGCTTGGTATACCTGAGATGGACTAAATCATAGTTTGCATAAATGGGGCATTTGAGACGCCTCTGCCAACCACTTCGGGGATATAGACGTGAGTGTATGTGAAACATAGAGCTAAATTGACAACTTGTTGACGACTTTCTTTCACCGTTTCTTTCACAGTTCATACTTTCACGCGCATAACTTTGAATTTCAAAAACAAAAACCGGAAACACGAGACGCAGGAAACAGAGACTGCATCTAGCAAACTCTGGTCAAGATGTGAATCTGTAATGGTGTAATGCAAAATTTTAAAGTCCATCAGTTGATTACAGTAACAAAATTTGCTAAAACCTTCTATTATGAAGATGGCATAGAGGAGATGGACGAAATCAAGGGATGCCTGATAACCTGACTTAAGTGTCAGTTTATAAGGCATGCCATGTACAACTACAAATGTTGTGTAGGATACAAAAGGCTTACAAGGCTAACGAAAATATGTAAGCCGTATCGAAAAGTATCAATCACTGAATAAGTCCTGTCCTCCAACATTTACGAACTACGTGACGATCATTATATTTTTATTTTGTCTTGCTATCGCCAATTTTTGGGTCGTGCTTTTCTCAGAATAACAGTTTAAAATAAATTACATTAAATCAATGAGGACACGCTTATAAAGGAATAAAGAATCGTTAATTAATCATTGTACATGAAAAAGAAAAGTTCATTTTCCGGATTAATAATGCAATAACAGATATCAACAGTCATTTACAACATGAATAATATTTTGTTTTTCTGTTAAAAGAGAAAATATGCTAAACATGTTGCGTATAGAGCGATTAAAGAGCTCAAGACGAAAGGCGACGATTCCAAAATTATCTCCTGTCTCTGCACATTGCACGGCTATTTGACTAAATTAATGCCAACAAAAATATCATAAATCAAGCTTCGTTAGAAGGGTTATCATGAAAGTATTTTTTTAAGTTATTTCAAGAGTGAATACTCTTCAAATTTATGTTACTGGGACGGGTGTCGTTTTACCTTTTTTAACTTGTAAACATGTACTTTTTGGGTTTGAAAAAGTTTGTATAGAGAAAACATCAGCTCAAAACCTTAAAATATGACACCAATAATTAATCTTTGTCAACAATTGTTTACTTTTGATTAAAAATTATTATATTATTAGAAATAAGTTACGACTTCCTATAACGATGGTGGTAAACTGTATATCAACCTCTACACCGTAAAGTATAATGTTGCGTGCATTTAGAATCACACAAAAATTAGGAACGTTTTCGCAAAATACTCTGGTTAGAAAGGACGTACCAAGTTTTTGAATTCATCTTTCATATTTTATATTCCAAGGATTTTTTTTGCAAGCTTGTTAACATTTTTTTTTTCGTGAGGAAACCCCCTCGTGCGTTATCCCACCGGGGTACACCAGGACGTCACCCACTGGCTATATATATATATATATATATTATATCTATTATATACTAATATATACATATATATATATATAAATAAACAAATACAAACATATATACATATGCACACATACAGTGCACATAATAAACACTATACATGTCTGGTAAGTATGTACATGCGCTGAGACATTTCTGCCAACTGATTATACAGGAGGTCACGTACCCTCCTCTTAAAGATAAAGTGGACATCCTTATTTCAAGTGGTAGCGCATTCCAGAGTAGGACTAATTGGACTTAGGAGGAGGAGTTCACAAAGTCAGAGCTATGAGGGTGACACAAGAGAAGATTGTTATGAGTGGAACGAAGATTGCTATCGTAATTTGACGATAGAAAATAAGAAGCCATTATTAAGCCAATGCAGTTATTAAGAAGACGGTCTCGTTTGTTGAGAAGGTCTGCATTCAGGTCGAAATAGCGCACATCACCATAGTCGATTATAGGAATGATAAGGGACTGCATTAGGATAGTTTTGGTCATAATGGGAAGGAAATGTTTTAACCGGTATAAATTTCGGAGACTTCCAGTATTATAGCATTGACTTGGCATTTATAAAGACATTTTAGGATGTGTTGAATACTGGTGTCTTGGGTTGGCCAATTGAAAGTCAGACGTTCCAAGTATTCAATTTGTATTTTTAATTACAATATAATAAAAAATGTGTGTGCACATTAGAAAAAGATTGTAGAATGTGTTCGCTGCGGTAAGGGTGGGGCGGTCGTATAACCGGCGTGTAACCGGTTTCTCCCCGTCAGCCGCAACACCTTTAAGACACGGCGTGAACAGGATGTATAACATAGGGTACTCTTCGACCAATAGCAATCGAATGGAAATAGCTTCGAGCAATGATTAACTTTTGGCAAGTAGAGGAATCTAGATTTACAAATGAAGTTATAAGATTAAAACTTCAGGAAACAGCTAGAAAAACTAAACAAATGTAGGAACAAGCTTATAATGTAACCTTCAATTACCATTTTTTTTTTGCCCCCCACGGGCCGCCACCCCACCGGAGCTTACAGTTTGGTAGTGGGTCGGAATTGAACCGACTTAAACCACACGTCATGCCATCTTGCCCTAATAAAGGAGGAGTCTGGGAGGAACTTCAGTAGGACATCCGGACCCCTCCTAGCGCCTGCCCGCAAAGGCGCGGGCACCTCCTTCGGAAAACCCTCAGTCAGGCGTCCAGGCACACATCCTCGCGGATGGCTACTACAGCGGGGAAAAACCCGGGCCGATCACCCGCGGCCACACTCAGGGCGGCATTAGGCGCTGGAAAACGCGCCTCGGCCACCCGGTTCGCTCGCGGCGAATAGGTTCCGAATGGAGGTTTTCTTCCCGGGCCCGTTCCGCGAGATGATATCCTCGCAAAAGGATGCGACCGCGTCAAAACATCTATCACTGCCGGCCATGGAGCGTACGACGGCCGGCAGTGACAGATCCTCTTCGATAACTACAGTAAGGGCCCGACGCTCTGTTACTCAAAGCGGACAAGTTGCAAGCCAAGTTCTCAACCTTCAAGCGACCATAGCGTGATCTCTATAAAGTTTCAGGGGTAATTCAACCGCAAATGTAATACTCGCTTAGAGTGTGATTGGTAATATGCCGCAAGTGACCACTCTAAAGGACAATTAAAAATGAAGTAGGCTCTAAAATGTCCCAAAAACATAAGTATTAACAAGACCATGAAGCTCATTGCCCGTCCATACCTCCATGCAATAATTAGTACTAAGTACAGGTTTGCGCCAATTCTGTTTAGCCAGAGGGACCAAAGTAAGTCTGTGGTCCACTGCCAAAACATTATGATGCACTCCCACATTGGTGTTGACAAAATATTCGAGGTTGTATATCTCGCATTAATACTAACATATATAGTGTGGGTCACCATGCTGCATTGACTAGACATGCAATGAGGATGGTGACCACCACTCTTTGACTCCACCTATTGCTTTCCATCAGGCAAAGTGGAGTCACTATGGTAGGCTAATATAAAAAAAAAAAAAAAAAAATCCGACTATGACTATTTTATAAAATACTAGTCTACAATTCTTATAGACAACTAATTTGAAAAAAATATCTATGCTGTCACGCTAATAACAAAGTCTCATTCTCTTATAATTTTTTATTTCTTTAACAAAACTAATATATTTCTTTTGTGCATATTTCACAAGACTTTTAATTAAATTTGAAAGTACAACAAAAGCCATAAAACAAAGAAGCAAGTGCACATCATATCTGCTATATTAGTAAAGATGTAATAAAATTACTATTTCTCACTGAACTGTTTCAAAATAACATTTTTTATAGATTTAACAAAGTACTTATTAAATTATTATACCATTATATACACCTCTGTCATCATAAGATATTCAAGAACCTTATTTTTTTTTTTTTTTTTTTATTCGTAAGCCTACCATAATGACTCCACTTTGCCTGATGAATTGAAATGGAGTCCAAGAGTGGTGGTCACCATCCTCATTGCATGTCTAGTCAATGCAGCATGGTGACCCACACTATGGCGGCCTGGTGAGATGCTTCTTCACGCCCCGCTTAAAAGACCCGGGATCAAATTGGGAAGGAAACACGTGCGCTGGTAGGGAATTCCAGGCTTTCACTGATCGGCACAGGAAAGAAGAGCCAAACCGTTTCGTTCGGGATCGCATATCTTCGACTCGCAAACGGTGACTCCTCAGGCCAGCACGTGTAGTCCTGTAGAGGAAGGGAGAAGGTGGGACCAATTGGAAGAGCTCGTCAGAACACTCACCGTGATGTAGGCGATAGAGAACTGCCATAGAGGCGACATCTCTTCGCAACTGCAGGGGCTCAAGAGACTGGGTGGACTCAGGACAGTCTATAATACGGACTGCGCGTCGCTGCAACCGATCGAGAGCGTCAAGCAGATACTGCGCATAGCTATCCCAAAGATGAGAGCAGTACTCCGCGAAGGAGCGAACCTGGGTCTTATATAAAAGACACAGATGCTCGGGCGAGAAGAACCGTCTCACCTTGTTCAATACACCGAGCTTCCGCGAGGCCGCCTTAGTGACGCTCTCAAACGCTTATTAAGAAAAATAAGTAATTATTTTATGTAGTACTTGATTATAAAAGACAATTTTAATGGTAGAAAATAATAGATATCTGTAATTAACCATTTTACAAATACACACACATAATATACTCAAACCTATTTCCCAAAAGAGTTATATAGAGGTACATAAATTAGTCCCACTTACATTACAGAGAGTGAGTCTATTGCCCCCATCCAGGCACTATACGAGACTGTGTACATACTGTCTGATAGATAACAGTCTGATCCCCAAGTCTCCTGTTATAAAACACATAGACAAAAGATTGGGAGGCCTATTCTACACCACCAAGAACCACACAGTTAATACCCAAATACACAATCAAAAAATGCATACAAACACATTTCCTATATTATTCTTAAGCTTTAAATTAAATGACAGATAAAAAAACTTAAGTATGCAGAAAACCCATTTTGAGTTAGTAAAAATAAATAATTACCTGTAATGTATACTGCTTGCCATTCACTTCAACTGTTTTGTTCATAAACTCGACGCCTATCGTGTGAAAACTATGATCATCGAAATGGTTTGATATAAATCTGCTCATCAAACATGACTTTCCAACTCCACCTTCTCCCAAAATCACAATCTTCAACAATGTACTCTTAGTAGGAGTCCTTCCAAAACCACGATCATTATCTTCCACCATTATGACAAATCACATAAGTAAAACGTTTCTTTTATTACCGCAGCCTTGAGTATTCAATGCGAGGGCAAAATTACAGTTTAATTAATGAGTCATTTCTCAAATTTGTTAGAAGTGCTATAATTAAAGCTTCATTTCACCAAGTAAAAACATGAGATATTAATAAGCAAAATTTATTATATATTAAAATCAACTAATTATTTATATTTGTAAATAATTCAGATTGATACCTAATTATTCGTACACATCACAGCTGTTTCAACGAGTCAGCGACTGAGACTTTTTGTTTAATAATATCAAACGTCAATTAATGACAGTTCCACAGTTGTATAACTAATGATGAATTATGTTTTAGTCGATTTAAACAATTAGTTGGCAGTCTTCTAACTCTCAGAATATGGATGAATACATATTGGTTTCTGCTTAAAGTTTGTAAAAAACGGTAATGGTTTGAAAATATAACAACAAACAAGTTTCAGATAATCCTATAGTTTCAATGAGGAACCAATACAAAATAAACTATGTGGAGAGACACAGGTTGTAAGTTGCGACGCTGTTCTTAATCCTAATATATTACTTATCTGAACAATAAACATCTAAGCACGAAAAAGAAGTCATCCATCCCAGATGGGTTGACTACTCTATTTTATTCTGTATTTAGTATGTTTCTCGTGTTGCGTGAATATTCTTAGTATAATATTTTAAATTCACATCGTTTAAAATAAAAATTATGTCTTGACATTGTATTATTTTTAGTATTATACATAATATTATTGTTATAACATATATAACGTATACTTTTTTGCAAAGCTGTAAAATCCCAGTCATTCCTTTTTACTGATTAGCGGATGAAATGCCACCTATCGGTACATATTGCTATAAATTTCTTAGCGATATCTGTAAATTTAAGAAAGCTTTGTTTAGTTACTTATATATTTATACCTCGTAAAATACAAAAATAGCAAAGATTGTAATGTAAACTTGTAAGTTATAATTTTACTATTTGTTTATTATGTAAAGACACTTCAGTGGTGTTTATCATGATTATTTATTTATAAAAACGGTGTTTTCTCTCTTTCGTATACTGCCATCTAGTTTTATTATTAACAAACTGCCTTATAGAAAAATTTAGTTTTCAACCAACATTTTGTTTACTAGCCACCAGGTGTCGATAATATTTACCTTTTATTTTGACGACCTCGGCTCGCGTCGCGACTGCTCGCGAGATGTCACGCTTACTCGGCCGTGCGCTAGCTATAATATTATTTTATTCCGCTTTGTTTTGCGGAGGTAAAGAGACGTGGTGAGGCGCGAATGCTGCTCGTGTATGTGCATTGTGTTCAATGTTTTTCTTGTTATAAAGTATTAATTGAGTGAATAGACAGTACAGATCAGTACAAAGTGTTTAAAATTTGAACGAAGACTATGTATGTGTTTGAGCAGTTAAAATATCGCTACATTTGCGCAATCGTTGGTGAGACTCGATGTCAATAAACTTGTCGGTTGTATTTTATGGGAAAGGTGTGCCGCGTCGCGCTGGTACCTGTTCGCGACGGGTGGGTGATCGAGGCCGGGATGGTGACTGCGAGGCCGACGAGACGGTCGGGTCATCAGTGCCATGGCGTCTTAGATAGGATCGAGGTGAGTAGAGTTACGTGGTCTTTGGTTGTGTGCCGGGTAGGCAAGGGGAGCGGGCGCGGTTGCGTGCATTCACCTCTGACCCGCGCGCGGGGCGATCGCCGCTCAAGGTCGGTGCGCCGCCTGAAGGTCGCCCGTCACGTGACGCGGAGGGTGCACACCCCTCACCCCGTTCATCATGTCGCCCTTCACTCCCTTAATATGTCATTTATACAATCGTAGACACAAGTTCAGGACAAAATATTTTTCTCTTATTCATTAATAGACTAGTAAATATTACTTTAAAAAGTTTGCTATATCTTACTAAGTAAAAGATTTGATGTATTTTATAAAACAAAATCATTTCTAAATCATACAAGTTAATAAAAGTTTTCCTATTTATTCTTTGTTTCAAGGTTTCCACCTAGTTTTCACTTCCTACTGGATTCTATTCAGAAATTATAGCGGTTAGTGCTCGTATAGATAACGGGTATGCCTACTACAAACATAGAAATAGTCACTTGATTCTATTTTTAAATTGCATTGTTTCATGCCACCGGCCGGTAACATGCATTCAACTAACGGGTTATACATAATATGAATGGTGATAGATCTAATATATTGTAGAGGTATTGTGTATGATTGCAGCCATTCATGAGCCCTAATCCATCCAAAATTAATACTTACGTAGTTTGAATTCAATTCGTACTATAAATACTATACTCGTTGTGACCTCCTGTTTTAACTGAAGTAACTTGTAAATGTAATCACATCAATGAAGTTTATTTAATAATGAAATATTTCAAAATGCAAACGAATTACGATTCCAAAATATAATACCAAAATATATACAGTACCTACCATGTCATGTCATGTTTTTATCTTTAAATGTCGATAAGATTATTTTATCAATCTTTGTCATTTCCACTTTATTAAATGTTGCACACAGTTGAAGGTCGTACACAAACGTAAATTACCAAAAAATATTTAAATTGTTTTTTTTTCTAGACTCGACGCAAATATCACACTAAAACAGTGTAGTTTGCAGTTAGGTATGTTGTACATGATGCGAAGAACCTGATGAGTTTGCTAATTTGGATTATTAGGAATGCCATTAGGGTAATCCAAGTGATTTATATCTGACTCGTACGGGTTTTTATTATTATAAACATTCCAAATTTGGACGAATCGCCAATTATAGTTTCATAATTCCTATCGTGGATCAAGCAGTTGTATGAAACATAACTACTAGGATACAATTATATTTTAATAAATTAATTTTCTTTTTAAATATTATCTTTGCTTAGATACCCGTATGTTTCATGTTTAAACAGTTTGTTACTAATAACCTTTGTTTTAAATTCTATCATAATTTTAATACTTATACAAACCTTGAAAATGTGTCTATAGAATTTTATTATGTCAATACCAACAATTAAAATGTAAGCAAAAAAGTGACGTATGGCAGTCTGTACAGTATTTAGCTCTGACTTTTGTAAGACAAACTATAAAATGGGTATATTATTGTTCCATATAACTGCCAAAGTCCTAGATGGAAAGCATTAGGCTTACCCCAAATAGGGAGGGTAAAAAGAGGGGATAAATGATGTAAATAAACGGGACGAAAGTATGGTTTGCAAAACGTGGGCATTAAATATTCCTCTGTCTATCCCTTCGAGGATATACTATATATGTTTTAATGTAATCCGTGCAATTAAGCAATATTATTGCTTTGCAATTACGTGTCAAGGTTCTCCTTATTTATGTGTGTCAAAATCAGCTTAGTGAAGCAGTTACAAGATAGGAGAACACTGATTGTATCATTGTATGCTTTATAATTTAACAAATTTATTTAGCGACATTCAATAGAATACATTTATCATTTTAATGTAGAGATATAAACTAATCAAAAATCGTTGTGATCGCAAACAAAACTGTTTTTTTTTCGATACACAATATTACAACGCGAGAATATATTCTGTCTGGCTCTCATAAAAAAACTGATATGACTAATTTTATAGCGCATTCCGAAAGATTTAGAATGCATATTTATATTATTATATACCAGTGTTTCGTCTACATCTGAAACTTAAATTTCAATATGACCTTGTAGAATACTCTGTGTGTTCGTTCTAAAATAACTGCAACCTTTATTTAAATTCATATAAATATTTAGCCTTGCGAAGCTAGATCTACGAATGCCATTTAATACTAAACCGAGCAAGAAAAGACAAAAAACCATTATCGTTAGCTTGTAAATTGAATGTCAGACAATCAAAATCCTCCTGGTATGTAAGGAATTTTCTATATTCTTTCGTGTCAATGATTCACGCCGCATTAGAATGGAATTTAGGCCGTTTTATGACGTTTCTTATAAGAAATAAAAGCTGAAACTGTAACTTACTTCCTTGACAGGTTTTCGCTTAGACTGTTTCTCATATAAAATTACCTTTCTTACATTTATTTTATTTAAATACTTAATTACGTTTATGTTATAATCAACTGATTTCGCTAAACTGTACAGGGTGGTCACATATATACGCTCAAGTCTGTATCCCTGTAGAGGCAGGCTGAGGTTTATAAAACACCAACGTTTTTGTCCAATGAAATGTTGACCCATTAACGTATCTTTAGGCGCTAAAGTTAGGTATATTTGGAGCATATTAAAATGGTAAGGTATGAGCAAGGGATGGCAATGGAAGGAAAAGGATATTTCAAAAGCTTAAGCAGGTTTGACTTTGAGTAAATCGGCTTGTTGTCTGCAAGATATTTCTATAAGCTGTAAGACGAAACTTAAAACCATGTAGAACACAGAATTTTAATACCTTATCGTTCTCTGTTTTCTTATGGAGGCTTTAGTATATGCATTAGAAAAAAGCTTCATATACAAGCAATATCATTAACATGCAGTGCTGAAAGCTATTCTTTTAAAAGTATTAAACGTATTGATGCAATTTCATCTTGGTACAGGACACGTCGTTGACTAATGATTTCGTCATTGGTATCACAAAGTAAACATTTTACACAAGTTGTATTACTTATTACTTAAACTTACATCTAATTAATACAACGGTATATATATGTACTTATGTAAACAACTGCCAGTCTGCATACAAAGTACCTTACCTTGAATATCAACTAAATAAAGAAACTTGCAAGTTGTCCATTCCAATCCAAATATTAGTTCGTTGAATGGCAATATTAAACCTTGAAATATAATATTATTTTCGTTTATTTTCAATAAACTTTTTTAGAGTTAGAGTTTGTTTGAGTTATTGCCACTATAGTAGAAACACGCCACCCTATCTCTTCGTGTGGGTACCGTAAAAAGCGACCAAGGGCAATAGTACATTTCTATAGTGCCCTGTTGATAGCTACAGGTTTGCCTCCCATAATTGGGACTAAATTATGGTTTTGCAAAATGCCTACACCATCGGGGACAGTACCGTGACTATATGTACATTAGTATATATATTCATTAAAAATAAAATGTTTTATAGTGTGTTTAAACAATCTCTGGGATTATCATAATTAATTCTTAATGTATTTAATGTTGAAGGTTGTAAGCTATATACCTACCATTTCGCTACGGTTCGCACATGACCAAAACTGAAAATAAAACTGCGAGGAACTTCTAGTTTTATTGGACTTTGAAAAAAAAAAGAAATAAATTATTATCTCATCAAAAACATAACATGTAAAAACATAAAAGTTTCTCAACGCAGTTCTCTTACTGCCAAAGGTTCATCATCATCATCAGCCTATCGCAGTCCACTGCTGGACATAGGCCTCTCCCATTGCACGCCACTTCGATCTATTTTCGGCTTCTCGCATCCAGCTCCTGCCAGCCATCTTGCACAAATCGTCACATATAATATACGAGGTATACATATTTTTGAACAACTTCCAGAACGGCCCCGTGTACCGCAATCGGTTAAGGCAATACATGTTTATTGAACACGAACTTGGTTTTATCCAAGTTCATCCGTAGGCCGATGCGTACAGAAGAGTCAGCTAGGTCATTCAGCATCTGCTGTAGGTCCTGCAGCGTCCCTGCCATGATGACGATATTGTCTGCAAATCACAAGTGAGAAATGTATTCACCATTGATGTTGATGCCACGCCTTTTCCAGTGCAGCGTCTTGAACAGGTCCTCCATTGCATTTGTGAACAATTTCGGGGAGATAACATCCCCTTGTCTCACTCCTCGATGCAATGGTATTGGCCTTGTTTGCTGGCTCTGTACTTGGACGAACATGGTGGCGGCTTCGTAGAGACATCTCATCACTTGGATATATCGCCAATCTACTTGGCAACGCTGCAGGGACTCCATAACAGCCCAGATCTCGATCGAGTCTAAGGCCTTCTCATAGTCCACGAATGCTAGACACAGGGGGCTGTAAGGTCTTATTTTAAAGTAAGTCGTTGAATAAATTAGACAGTTATTTTATTTATCATAATTTTTTCCCTAATTAGTTCTCTAACTACATTTTACATTGGCCGTAACATTAATAGACTTCCTTATTTTTTAAATATACATATAAATTGACTTGGCAATCGCCCGCAGATCATTATTCTCCTCAGCAGTGACTTGAGTTATATCGTGGTTTGACTGATTATTTTCATGATAGATCCCAGGCTGATCTCGATCGGACCTAATAAATGTCATAATTCCCGTCATATATATATATATATATATATATGACGGGAATTTGTATTCTTAACCACTTCAATAAAGGAGGATGGTCTATGTTCGACTCTATGTATATTCATTATGTATATTATGGATATCTCCGGAGGCCCAAAATCCCCCACCCCCCTAATGATAGCGCTGTTAACGAAAAGGATACCCCAGGGGGGTACCAGCGCTAGCGTTGGAGAATCCCCCCCTGGACGTCCACCCTCAGTATGGATTATGCCTGAGCGCGGACGCCCAGGCTGCCCCTCGTACTCTGGGGGGGGCTCAACTGCGCTCTCAAAATCTGCTCGGGGCAAGAGAAGGCACACCATGGCACCCCCTGTCACGTTTACCGTGGATTTTTGTAACATCAGGGGCTTACATTCGAACCTCGAAACCGTCCACCACCACCTTGAGACAGCAAAGCCGGCCTTGCTCTTTTTAACCGAGACGCAGATATCATCTCCAGCGGACACATCCTACCTCTGCTACCCTGGGTACGGACTGGAACACTCCTTTGTTCCTAAGGCTGGTGTATGCGTGTACGTTAGAGATGATATCACTTCTCACCGCCTCGGCAATCTTGAAGGTAGGGACCTCTCCATCTTATGGCTACGTGTAGACTGCGATGACCATCCCCGCATCTACCTATGCCTTTACAGGTCCCATAGCGGTGATGCTGAAACGGACCGACTCATCGACCACGTCCAAATGGCTACAGACTCAGTGCTCCAGCAGGTCCCATCCGCAGAGATCGTGATTCTTGGCGACTTTAACGCCCATCACGCCGAATGGCTTGGTTCGCGCAAAACCGATCATGCGGGAAGATCTGTTCACGATTTCGCCTTGGCATATGGCTTGACGCAGCTGGTAGCAACGCCTACGCGAATCCCAGATGCAGAAAGCCACGTGCCTTCACTGTTGGATCTTCTGCTGACCTCACATCCTGACGGCTACAAAGTATCCGTTGAGGCCCCTCTTGGCTCTTCGGACCATTGCCTGATTAGGAGTATAGTGCCACTCGTTCACTCGCTACGGCCGCGAGTTACAGGCAGTCGCCGCGTATGGCACTATAGGTCAGCAGACTGGGATGGAATGCGAACATTCTTTGCATCCTACCCATGGAGGCAGGTTTGCTTCTCGCCGGATGATCTCAGTGTCGTTGCTGACTCTGTCGCGGATGTTGTGCTTCAGGGTATGGAACTTTTCATTCCATTCTCCCTGATTCCCACAGGTGGCAAGTCCCAGCCTTGGTTTGGTCGAACCTGCAAAGCGGCGTCCCGCCGAAAGCAGGAATGTTACCAAGCATGGGCTAATGCAGCGACAGCACGGGATGTAAAGACCAGCACATTAAAGAAGCAATTTAACTTTGCCTCCAGGTCCCTCAAAAGAGTAATTGCTGGGGCGAAGTCGGCTCACATCGGCAGAATTGGCGAGAGACTAGTTAGTCTCCCCTCCGGAACTCGTGCATTCTGGTCTCTTGCCAAAGCTGTCCAGGGGAACTTTTGTAAGCCATCCCTTCCACCTCTGCGCATAGGAGATAATTCGTTGGCCCACGACGCTAAAGAAAAAGCCGATCTTCTGGGCAAACTCTTTGCGTCCAACTCGACCCTGGACGACGGGGGAAACGCACCGCCGACCATACCGCAGTGCGAGACCCGCATGCCGGAAGTCCGGTTTACACAAAGGGCAGTGCGTAAAGCGCTTCTTTCCCTCGACGTTCATAAGTCGAGTGGGCCCGATAGAATCTCTCCTATCGTGCTGAAGACGTGTGCTCCAGAGTTAGCACCGGTTTTAACGCGCCTTTATCGGCTTTCCTACTCTCTTGGCGTAGTCCCGAACTCATGGAAGACAGCTCTAGTGCATCCTATCCCTAAAAAAGGAGATCGTTCGGATCCGTCCAACTACAGACCCATAGCCATCACCTCCTTGTTCTCCAAGGTAATGGAATCCATTGTTAACTGCCAGCTCCTCCGGTACTTAGAAGACCACCAGCTCCTCAATGATCGACAATACGGCTTCCGTCAGGGTCGTTCAGCTGGTGATCTTCTCGTATACTTGACTCACCGGTGGGCACAGGCGATCGAGACCAAGGGGGAAGCGTTGGCCGTTAGTTTGGACGTGGCGAAGGCCTTCGATCGGGTCTGGCACAAAGCGCTCCTTGCGAAGCTTCCTTCCTATGGGCTTCCCGAGAAACTGTGCAATTGGCTCACCAGTTTTCTTACAGACAGAAGCATCAAGGTCGTTGTTGACGGTGCATGCTCCGACTCGAAGTCTGTTAATTCTGGTGTCCCACAAGGCTGTGTGCTATCACCCACGCTGTTTCTTCTGCATATCAACGACATGCTGCAGATTAGCAGCATCCATTGCTATGCAGACGATAGCACGAGTGATGCCCTTTACACCGGCCGCGCTAACATTTCTCGGGTAAACGTCATCGAAAGCCGATCCAAACTTGTGTCTGAAATCGAAACTTCTTTATCAAAAGTTTCAGATTGGGGTCGACTTAACCTAGTCCAATTTAACCCCACGAAGACACAGGTTTGCGCGTTCACCGCTAAAAAGATGCCATTGGTCGTATCACCTCAATTTGAGAGCACTTCCCTAACTGCATCAGCCAGTATCGGAATCCTTGGCGTCGATATATCAAGCGAAGTCCAGTTTCGCGGTCACTTAGAGAGTAAGGCCATATTAGCCTCGAAGAAGCTTGGTGTGCTAAACAGATCGAGACAGTATTTTACTCCGGCCCACCGCCTGCAACTTTATAAGGCGCAGGTTCGGCCGCACATGGAATACTGTTCTCATCTCTATGCAGGTGCACCCCAGTACCAACTTCTGCCTCTTGACCGCATTCAACGGAGAGCGACTCGCATCATCGACTGCCAAGATATTTCTGATCGACTTGACACCTTGGCGTTGCGTAGAGATGTAGCTTCACTCTGCATCCTCTATCGCTTGTATCATGGGGAGTGTTCAGAGGAATTGTTCGGACTTATACCGGCTGCTGGTTTCCGCCATCGTCCTACGCGACAAAATATCCAT
The DNA here is from genome assembly GCA_947561695.1 of Tyria jacobaeae. Taxonomy (NCBI): domain Eukaryota; kingdom Metazoa; phylum Arthropoda; class Insecta; order Lepidoptera; family Erebidae; genus Tyria; species Tyria jacobaeae. The sequence goes on along the minus strand of OX387208.1, from coordinate 5,505,393 downwards.
CCCCATCACCTGGACGATTGGCACTCCACCACTGTGCGCTTCTCGAGAAGCTTTTTGCCTCGCACAACAAGCTTATGGAACAAATTGTCGCCTGCCGTATTTCCGAACCGATACGACCTTCAAACCTTCAAGAAGAGAGCGTACCTCTACCTAAAAGGCCGGCAACGCACTTGTGACTCTTGAGTTGCGGGTGTCCATGGGCGGCGGTAGTCACTTACCATCAGGTGACCCGTCTGCTCGTTTGCCCCCTATCGCATAAAAAAAAAAAAAAAAAAAAAAAAATGTATGTTACGCGATTTCTCGGCCAATTGTATACGGATTTTTAAAGTTTTTTTTTTTCATTCTAAAGAATATACTCCTACGATGCGGTGGTCACGTTGTAACCAAATTAGGATATGCTTGGAATACCAAGAAAATTGAGAAGAATTTTTTAAATTACGCGTTATACGATTGAAAGTATTGCGCAAATTAATTGGAAAGGCGCATTAAAGACGGTTATCTATTTCTATTTAAATAAATAGTGTTAAAATATAAATGTTTCAAATCATACATAAGCTTTTATAACTTTTTTTTTATAAGCCTACAATAATTCATTCACTCCACTCTGCCTAATGGAAAGCAACAAGTAGAGTTTAAGATTGGTGGTCACCATCCTCATTGTAGTCAATGCAGCATGGTGACCCACACTATGGCGGCCTGGTGAGATGCTTTTTCACGCCCCAAAATGACTGTATTCTATTAAGCATAAGCTTAAGCATCCCACTATTGCTATATGTGTTCGATCTCCGGTGAAAGATTTTAAAAGTTCTATCTCTCAAGAGTTCCTCATTGTTTAACTGCAAATTGAATATTAAAGTAAGATCTTAGCAAGCTCATTGTTCATTCTTAGCCGGATGCAATTGATTATCAATTAACCATCAACTTTACAGTTAATAGTCAGGCCATCATAATAATGTTATTGACTTTTGACTTATTTGCAGATTCACCGACCTGACAAACAACTATTAGAAAATCAAACGTGTAGTACAAAGCGTGTTGAAGTATATTTTATAACATAAAACGATGTACAGTGACATTTTAAGGCTATGTTGCAAGTAATATTGTTTTGACTTGATCTATTAAGTGTTATACATTTTTAGTTTTTACTTTGTATTTTTTTTTTCAAACTACAAATAAAATTAACTAAAATATTTTTATCAACAACAACTCATAATAATTCTTAAAATAACCTAATACATATTTTGATATTTGATTTTAAGAGAAACGTAATTGAATTTGATTAGGTTAGAAGTTATTTAGAATAAAGAATGATTGCAAGTAAAACTCAAACACAAGCTGTATTATAAAAATAATGAAATTCAACGCATCTTTTAAATCTTTATCAAATTGCTGACATTCGTGAATTCGTGTTTGCTTGATGAATAATAATGTATAATTTGATATTGCAACCGCACTATAAAAATTCCATAAGCATTTTACTTGGAATTGGCATATGACATTATATATGTAATTTATACACAGATTTTAACACATGTTTGTATACCTTCGTTGTTTCTAAGTCCAATAAACAAGACCAAAAATGATTTTTTTTACGTAGATTATTTCCAATTCAATTTCATAATAACATCAAGTTTAGTGATAATAACTGACTACCTTATTATGGTTTGTTATCTTATCCTTCAAGCCAAAGGTCAAGTTTGTTAGTCTCATATTCGGCACATAGGAAGAAGGGAAATTATAAAAGAATCTCGTTCTATTGTGAATGTACTCTCATTACTTTCACGTATATTAGTGTGAGTATCTGCAGCTGTGTGCGTCTCGGCCGGTGACCTTGCTATCAGGCGGAAGCGCGCGGCCGCGTGAGTCAGCGCGCGTCTGCCCAGGGAGCAGAGACCTTCACGTACTCTATACTCTATGCTACTATGTTCCATTGAGTACCACCACTAACCGATCAGTATATTTGGCCCTCTACTTCGCTCATAACTGAACAAAGAAGAGGCTGTGACTTTATATACTGTGCAGATATAACTTTAATGTTATTTTTTTATTGTTGTAATTATATGGTAAGTACTATTATCTACACTAATATTATAAAGAGGTAAAGTTGTTTCTTTGCTTGTAGGGGGTAATCTGTTGATCCACCCATCCGATTTTTCTGAGTGGCGTTGGTTATATTTTATTATGATATATAAATTATTTCAGTGTAAAGTGGCAGCATTTTGTAAGCTAAGTCAAAGAAAAATTAACCAGTTATACGGTTTATCGTCGTGCACTGGGCAAACGGTTTCAAAATAAAAGAACACAATGTACAGGAAAATATTAGTTTTAGTAGATCTACAATAAAGTCCGCTACGCTATATACCTAACTCATATAAATAAATAATATAAAAAAACATTATTCTGTGTTAGATACACAGATTTTTTTATATTTTTTTTGTTGAAATAATTAACATACACTATATGCATTAGTGTAAAATAAAGAGTTTCATTACCATGGAAGTTTTATGAAGATAAACTTTGCCATTTACTGCATTTAATTTGGGCGGATAGTTGAGAAGATAACTTGAGATAAAAACGCATGACATAGACATCCCGCTCGACTTTTATAACCATTTCGTTGCAATATACATATTATTACAAAAAAAAAAATGCTGTATGTGTTAATCCATCCATTTAAATGATCTCAGCCTAAGTTCGATGATTTTTTTAGGGAATCTACAGATTGGTCCAGCAGGTGATCCTGTAAAGTTTTTAGTAAATTGTTTTTTTTGCATCGTTAAATTTATTTTAACTTATGGCCAGAAAGGCGGGCCGATTTTGCTAGTGTATAATAAAATCGAAAGTTTTGTCAGAACTCCCTAGTAGGTATTTTTTAAACTAAGTTGGTCAATATGAGAATCGACTAACAGCCTACTGCATGTTCCATTGTGTGGAGTAAAAAGTAGGTTCTTTGTTCCTTTTTTTTTTCAATTGCTCAAGGCCATATATATTAAGTTATTTCTTTAAAATGTAACCTTTTACAACTCAGCTTTATGTAGGAACATTGGTTGGGTAAAAAGTCAGGTAATTATAATGCCAAAAGAAAAAAGGTATTTATTTATTTGTAAAACTTAGTACTTTTATTTAATTATTTAAGAGATACACTCATGAGAGTAAGATTTTTATAAAAATAAAAGTTGTATTAAAATGCTGTAGCCGAGACGTCCACCTTATTAAAGTATATAAAATTGTATATTCCCTAATTAAAAGTTAACCTTCATATGTAAGTATGATTAATCATGACTCGTTATGGAAATAGTTTTTATGACCTTGTATGAATTACGCACGAAACTGTAGCAATGGCTTATTAAATATGATTTCATTTAATATTTATAAGTAGGTAATTATTATAATAGCATTAACTTCTAAAGTGGGACGCGAATCGGGAAATGTAAAATAGGACGCTCTCCCACTTGCCAGATAGACCGAACGACCGTGTTACGGCCAGCGCATGTTGTGAGAGACCTGTTTCCAGCAGTGTAGACTTATTGATTGATTTAAAGTATGTGTTCGGGTACGTGTTCGCAAAGACACAAATGTATAGTTCTATAAGTAAATTACAAATTTTCTTCCAACACCTGTAGACATGTTCTGGATAAGAGAGGATAGGCCCAATGAGTGAAATATTTAGTAAATTTATGAAATGAAACCAAATGCGATAAATAATTAGTGGGTTTAGGTCAGCAAATAAATAAAGCTATTCGGAAGGGCAAGGGCATTCAATAATAATCTGATTATCCAAACAATAAAATCATTCAGAGGCCCCAAGGTGTTTGGAAGGAAGATCTGGGCAGGCTCTGGTCAAATTACTAAATTGAAGGACAATGTCAATGAAATACGGGTATATACGGGTTTTGGAGTGGTTATTTGACTATCAACTACATTCAAACGGGAAAGCAACTAGTGGAAAAGTATAATGAATTTAATTTACCTCTTTGCATTGTCTTCGTCGATAATGGCTGTTGTACGCTGTGGGCACGCACTCCATCGTTGCCACATATACTCCTGTTACGTCGATGTGCTTCGGGAACTATGCAGTTTTTCTACTCTGCAGGTCCGGCATGGATGACTTACCCGAACCCGTTCTCATCAAACAGGAATTGAGACACCATTTTGCCAAAACCTTTTCATAGCCGACTTAGAATAAAGCGTTAGATTGAGACTATTACTAATATCAATGGCCGTCCAGTCTTACTGGAAATTAACAAATGCTTTTGTGCTTTTCGCAAAAGACTTTGATAGTCTTCAGACAATGCAAGTCTAAGACCTTAATGAAGCGTCCTTGGAAGTAGGACCCAGGATGCATATGTCTTAAGACACAACATAATATATGAATATGTCTTAAGACATATTCATCCTAAGTCTAAGTACATATTCATCTAAGTCTAAAGGTTATGGTGAACAACTTGGACGGTACAAATTTATCTGTAACAGTTGAAAATGTACAATTAGAGTTAGTAGATCGGTTTATTTATCTTGGCAATATTCTTTGCTTTGGAATAGATCAATCATCATCAAGAAATGGAGTTCTCGAGAAGAATACAGTACAGAGTAGGATTGAATTTTGTAATCACAAGTCTGTCATGACGCTACCGATGCTTTAAAACTAATATTCGTCAGAATTCGTTGATATCAGAGTTCTCCTAGAAAAAGAATAGGCTTTTATTTAAATTATTATACAGCCTGTGACAATCTCTAGATCACACGCGTAATAGAGCACATCACTATGACCCTAGCGGTATGCTGTGACATGGTTTTCGCATCGACACAGATATCACAAGATCATATGATACTCGCTTCTAGAACCGTTACTAGATATCTCATATCTTACTAATAATATATTATGTTATGTTTGTGAAGTTAATTTTCGAATTTAGTAGTCAAGAATGTTGGAAATATGTTAAGGATCCAGTCTCGGATACTATGCAGCTGCAGTTTATGTTAATAACACAACATTTTATAATATGACACACAATGCTGTTCGATAGATCATTTCATTTATACTCCGTTTTTGATTAGATCACAAAAGCAATTACGTTACAAATGTATGATAGAAATGTGTTTTGTTTCGTTCGCTTTTTATTTTAAATTAACTAAAACTTTAAAGCAAAATTGGCATATTTCTGTTTACAAATGTTAAAGAATTGGTTAAAAGTTTTTTCTTTACAAATTATTATCTTGCATATAATATGAAAAAAAGGAATCTTGGATATCATTAATCATAGACGTATTATTAAGTTAGGAGTCGTTTTTAAACGTCGAATCTAGTCGCAGGTGTTTTAATTTAACATTTGGAATATGAACCGCTCACCATTGACCCCGGGACGTGTGTGTCGCAAGTAAAGTAAAAGGCTTGGGATGCATGGCCGCACGGAGAACGGTGAACAGAACGCTATTGAAGTTAACGTTATTACGTATTATATTCGAATAGTCATTTACTTATTATTTTTTTTCGCAAGCTCTTTGCATTTGAATAATAAAAGGCATTGGAAATGGAAGAAATAAATCTCAAAAAAACTAAATTGAATTCAATCGCATTATTCAATGGCAATAAATTTTATCAAAGTGATTCATAAGTTCATGAGTAATAAATATTTCGGAAGGACAGTACAGTCTAATATTGCTAGATGTAGGTAAACAATTTTATGTTTATTTATAAAGACTTTATATGTATAATATACAATAAAATACTGCGTTTTAGCACTTTACAACAGGTTTCTTATTGTATGAATGAATATGCACAGGTGGTGCCATCTGTGTCATCAATCATACAACTTAGTTCTGTAGGATCAGCTTTCAGTCTAGCTACGAAACGGTCGCACTTCGATATTTTACGAGAAGCGATTACCATTAGACCTCCACAACCCAAGTACTAGGCGATATCGCAGTTCTGTAGTTAGGTTGTCGGACTTTTTATTTAGGGCTCCAACTACCAGTAACGAATGCCACAGATGTTCGTATGGCAAGTGTGGCAACCGAGACCGAACGGCGAGGCATAACGTGCTCTCCGAGGGTGAGGCACGGAGGGGTCTCAATGGCTCCACCTGTGTATTGGAATAAAAAAGGGAAGCTTTTAATTTTTACTTTTATCAGAACTTAATACCTACACTTTATTTTTTGCGGTTATGTCTAACCAAAGACTCTTAATAAAAATAAAGTAGGTATAAACGAGGTGCTTAGGCTTTGTTCGTCATTATCATGACTCACGCCTCTCGAAACACAAAAGATACATTTCTATTTGATTACGTACTTGGAAAATGCTAATAAATATAGCGCGCAATTCGAATCGTAATGCCATATTGATATTGCAAAACGGATAACTTAATGCAGACTCTGAGAGAACTATTAGTTACTTATTAGTAAATTATTTTAACTTTTAATAGGGTTGAAGCTTGATTTTTATTCATTTTTATTTATGGAATAAAAATAGTAGGTACATATGTACATTGGTTTCAGAAGGATGCGTAATTGGCGTATCCCGTTTACAATAATTTTGTGTAAAAACCCCCCAATATAGGATTAACCCCCCCCCCCCCGCCCCTATTTATTTAGACGGGCGCGCGAGCCGCCGTTTCGGGACTGCTTCTGCCTGGGTGATAGATAGCCCAGTCCGTCGCTCCACTGCAATAGGCCTTTTTAAGTTGTGTTGTATATTCCTTGCCTTATAATTTTTATTTTTTGAAAGCTTTATATTTTTAAATGAGCGATATTGTGCTTACATGTGTTTTTTTTATTTTATTAATAAAAAATGAAAATATTGTGTTATTATTGGTTTTTAATATTTATGCAATATTCCTAACTACTAACACATCTTGAAGGGAGCGAATGGCAAAATTCCGATACATTAATTGACTCCTACACACATACTTTACGGTCAAATGACTAAAAAGAGGGTGCAAAGTGAATTCCACTTGACGTTTAAAATGTAATGGCAACAAATAATAACAAGACTGTACAACGTACACCATTTTTTATCTGTTATATGTATATCCAGTTCAAATTTAATGTACTAAAACATCATCAATTAAATATAATTAATAATGTGAATGTTGCCGTGGTCTTTAAACCATTAGTTTGATAATAATATTCGTTACCAAATATAACCTCGACTTTCTCCAATGCGCTTCAGTTCCCACGTAGGTGATTGCGCGCCGAAACCATGAGACATCCTTGCAGGTTTCGCAACTCGCCTCAATACAGAATGATTCTGAGAAACCATTATCTACTGAGTGAGTCACAGGGTTGTCTGGAACGGGTCTTGGCCGCCGCTTCGCTTTTGACTCACTGGCCAACTGTTTTTGCTCAAATCTGACTCGCAGTTTCATTAGTATTATCTCTCATCCTTGTTTTAGGACAATAAGTGTATATTTTGGTGTTCTTTTTGTTAACTATACGAAGCTTTAAAAAATTAACAGCAATCATAAGTCTAGATTAAGTAAAAATAGTCTCAAATATTATAATTACATACTAAAATCTGCAACGGTAACATCAGTATGTTAATACTCGTCTAACGGGTTGGTGTACGTTTGTGGATGAGTTCATCACTCCGAGGTGTCAATGGATGCCGTCTTTGCCAAAATCTTAGAGAATGAGGCACAGCATTGTAATTTCCGGAGAGTTTTTTTGTTCGTCTATTAAGAGTGTTTAATTTAGACACCGGAAAACTGCGAGTGATGGTTGGACCGGTTCGACTAGACGCATTTAGTTCGAAGGATATTTTTTACGTTCACAATCCGTGAGTTTGGCCGTGGAACTTGAGTTAAAAGTGACTTTTACACATAACAGGGGAATTTGTCTGAAGAGAATATTAGGCTTAAGAGAATTAGGTAGGTATTTTTTCTCAGTATTTATTCAATGTGACGTTTAGTAGTGTGTAGTAATGTGTAGTATAACAATCTATAAAAACATTTGGGTATACACTTAACTATCAACGAGAAATTACAGAAAGGATTTTTTAATATACAGAAATAACTAAATATATCGAGAAAATTTCAATATTTAAGAAGCGAAATAATAATTTGTCTTATCTACAGTTGATTTCTCAGTTTAATATTATCTGCATGACAATGTATAGGTATAGCATAGGGTTATATATAGGGTAAAATACAGGTGTCCTATTTAAATTGCTTGACTTATATATATTTTTGTTATTTCAAACCTTTACAAGTTTCCTAGCAACACGCTTTCCTGTAATGTCAACCGCCACGTGGAATGCAGCTGCAGCGACCCATTTACCTCCCCCCTCCCTTCGTCGAAGGTAGTGGGTGGGTACCGGTCCTGCGTGCCCTCGATGCGTTGATTCCGCGTTGCGAAAACTCGTGTGAAGCAATCTGTGGCGCAGTTTGTAAAATTTTAGAATCGACATGTTTAGAGTTTTATCTCATGTCTATGGTTTAGAATGCGTGCTTTATAAATTAATACAATATTTACTATCGTTTTTTTATTTGATTTTTGATAAGGTTTATTTTATCGCAATGATTCTTCGACTTTCAAGGTCGTTCTAAGATTTTTAGAATCCTGATAACAGAGAAATACAAATGGCGTCTAAAATGCTCACTTTTTGAAAATCATAGATTAGTCCCACTTACGTAATAGGGTCCAAGCCGAGCCTTATTGCCGTCATCTGGGCCCTGTGGGACTTTATATATAATCGTATAATTGTACATATACTTTCAGATAGATACAGTCTTAGTCGCCTATTATAGATATAAATTAATTAAAATATAATATTTACATCTTATTTACACGAGATATAGGTTAGTTACACTTGAGGAATGACGTAGGTGCATAACATTTATTGTAAGCTGACGTTGAATTGTTTTACAATCATTTCCTTCTTACATTATGGGCAAGGACGCATATTTCTCTGTATATTCGTAATATCGTGATTATCGTGAGGTGTAGATCGTTATAATCAACTGATTAATTTTTATAATCAATTTAGTACGATTAAAGTTGATCAGTCACGGGTCCTAGAGAACTGATTGATTGGCTTGATTCGAAAAACAGAAAATCGTGAATAAAAATTAAAACCATACTGGAATAAACTGGTTTTTAGGTTTCTTTATATAACAAATGAATATTGCTTATACTCCCTAATCCACCTGGATATGCAATATCTCTTTTTCTTTCTATCCTCCCTTTCCTGTCAATTACTCCAAATGTTCCCATCTAATTCCTAAAAGTGCAAGGAGCATGGCAATAGGCTCGCCCCTTGCACTTGCATGCGTCAGTGTATGTAAATGAAGATAATTTTGGTTCTTTTAGTTAAAAAATGTAACCAGTAATAAATACCAACACAACCACTAACCGAGTGGTTGTGTTGGTAGATGTTTAGTCATGTAGGGACTTTGGTTCGCATTGCCTCTCTGATCATGATTCTCCACTTGGTACGATGTACGGAAGGACCGTCCAGAGGTGGTTCGGTTCCTTAGGTGATCGCCCTCCCAATCTTTTCCCTTCTAATCTTAAATGATTAAATTCTAATCAGCTTATGAATAAGTTGTTCTGGCCAAAAAATTTGTTTTATAGGTGACAATCATCGCAGTTATTTTTTTTACTGCACGTTAATTTAAGATGTCACCTGTGTGCTAATGGGCGTTATCCATATACAACGTTTCGATATAACCTAAAATGCAATTTAAATACTAATATAGCAATTTCAGAGGAATGTTGACAAGAATTTATTTATAAAATGTTCTGACGACGACGACTGTGTAACGGAATCAGGAACTATGTTAAATATTCCATTCTCTGTGCTTATTAATTATCTGTGCAGTTACGAAGGTCACTTGCTGTCATTGCAATTTGCAGTTAATACACATATTATGATAATTCTGTGGAACAAACAAGGTTGACAAACATGGCAATCATATTTTTATAGACTGTTTCTTCTCTCTAAATACTTGACATTGGCGGAATCTCTGCGTTGAATATACACGCGAGAGAGTCCATAAACAACTGATAATAAGAATAATACATATATTATTTATTTCGTAACATCGAACGAAGTTACTGTTATGTATTCAGCCGTGTGGTTCTAGGGCCATATAGGGAAACCCCATCTCTCTCCGTGGTTGACGTCCAAGGCGACGAAGGCATTAAACTGAATAAACATCTTTTAGACAGTATTTATAGTGACTTTTTAGTTTTTATATTTCAACATGATATTGGTTTTTCATACTCTTATAATAGACGTACCTCGTGCTTGTAAGAAATTGTAGCAGCAAATTCTTTACCAAAACGTTTGTTCTTTAAGAATGTTGCAATATTATGATAACGTACCTAGTAGGTACAAATACATACTATATAAACATCGTTTATTAATTGCTGTAGTAGAACGTGGCGATAAGATTTTAACGTACAAGGCCGGTACGCCGCACGGAGGAAACCTATGACTTACTGTCGCAAAATGATGAAATTTTGAGATGCAATGCATTTATTTATACATACATACACTCACGCTTATAACTCCGAAGGTGTAGGTAGCAGTTAGCATCATTCGGTGCTGTTTAGGCGGCAAGCCAATTGCTCATCCGGACTCTTTATGACTGTGTTTATATTGTCTTTTTTTATGTTATAGGGGGACAGACGAACAGACGAGTCACCTGATGGTAAGTGAGAACCGCCGTCCAAATTTATTATTACTCGTGTTAGTTATCACTTTTTCACTGCAACGAAGTATACAATAGAAACAAGCTTTCAACTTTAAGAACGAAATATTTCTGACTTTTTCTCTAGATTCTTCTCTCTCCCTGCATTAATCGAACTGAATAAGTAATTCAGAATAATTCCAAGTAATTTTGCTACATGGCGGTGTGCGTACCAAAACGTGGCGACCGCAATAACACAACTCCTAGCTAGGAATTATCAAGGTGTACAACGTTTACCCGCGCCGCCTAACCGACATTACTATCGCATTACTTAACTTTTAATAGCTTGGAAATCGTACGATCTAAATATTGTACAAGTTTTGAAGTGCTCACTTCGGGATCTCTTACTACTGGGGATGCAGTGTATTAACCGCTTTCGACGATTTATTTTTTATTTTTAACTGAAAGCTGGTGCTACCCATGTGGTCCCAATGGTCCCATGTGGTTTAATTTGGTCCAGTTCTGATAATGGCATCTATGAGAAAACCATATAAGTCTTAAATTTGCATTAAGCATTTGCGCGATAAATGGACGAATAACTCAATATCACGCCAACCGATTTCGTTGATTATTTTTTATTGGAAAGGATGTACTTCAAGGGTCAAGTTAGATGACAGTTTGGTCCAGTTGTAACAATGGCATCCATGAGAAAACCATATTAGTCTCAAACTTTATGATAGACGTATAGAAGTCGGTTGTCTATTTTTTTAAAGAAGTAGGTATGAAAAATGCAATAACTTGTGTTGTAAGTTGACATAGTACTTGTATTGTAATTTGCTGAAGGAGAAAGGAAGGTTGCCAATTGCTGCAGGTACATAATTTAGCAGATGCTGAAACTGTTGCCATGGCATACATTATCGCATGGCGTTCTGTTTTCACATAAAGAGCCAAATGCATAGTATACCTGACTATAAAAAATATTGAATGGGTAAACAACATTTAAGTAGGTAGTAACTTTTTAAATATCCAAAAAGTTTACACACTGGTATAAAATATACAATAACCTCCTTCTAATTTTATTTATTTTGGTTAGGTATTCGATTTTTAGAGCTATGCTCTTACAGTTACTCATTCGCCGTTTTAAAACTTAACATTGAACAGTAAAACTAAAAGCTACCAGCACCAAATAAATAATAACAACCAACTTTGTGTAATTCATATTAGTATTAAGTTTTATACATTGATGTATAAAGTAATAAGTCAGAGCATTGAGAGCATGCGGTATTTGTTCATAAATGGTTGCAATTGTTGTATACAAATTTTAATGCATGAAATAAATGTACTAACAAACGTCTTTTTCTTTTTTTGTTGTTGCGACTCAGTGGCTAATTCTACCAGTGTCAAGTTAGTAGAAATATCATATATATAACGATTAGCAACTGTAAGCAAAGCAAAGAAATAAACAAACGATAGTAATAAACAGTTTGATGTTTTTTGCTGACAAGCTGTCTTGTCTATGACTGAATAAGGAGTCTTGTTTATAAGAGTATAACTTTAGCTAACAGCAACAATGTCCACTATCAACATAAACATCAAAGCAATTGTACAGTAAATTGTTGCCACGCCAATACTTAGTTAGCTAACGAGTTGCAATAGATAGCTTGTCTGTGTTTATGTTATTTATGTCCCAGCTTTCTCATTATACAACTTGTCTCTACAGATTTACCGTTTAATTTAAACGCTGACCACACTAAATTTAGAAAGGAAATATTGATTATGTCAAAAAGTTGGAGAGTAGTTTTGAATTGTTTTTTTCTACTTGTAATATGGATTTATCTAGCAGTCAAACAAGGGAAAATCAAACCCTTATAAGCTATAGACGTAGGACATAGAAATGTTTTAGTGTCACCAAGTTTTAGTCCGTTTACTATATTTACTATAGGGGGACAGACGAACAGACTCGTCACCTGATATTAAGTGACAACTGCCGTCCATAGACATCTGCAACTCAAGAGTCGTAAGTGAGCAGCATGCCTTTGAGGGTGATGAGAGATAGGGGGATGTGGTGAGGGGATAGGGAGATGGATGAAGGGAGAGGAAGATTTGGGCCTCCGGAAACCTTACTTATTTTATATTATTCTTCCGAACTAGAAGATGAGTTGTTTCAATGTGTTGATCGGGAATGCCTGGTTATTACGCACGATGAGATTTCTGATTTCCTGTATGTAAAAGTTACATACTGGAAGTCAGAAATCTCATCGTGCGTATACCGGGAATAACCACATTCATCACCAGTTTCGGACCAGTCATTCTCACTATAAAGATTGATAGGCTTACGAAATGTTATCTCTAAAACTCAACAAATTTGTTTATCGCATAATTCACCGAATATGTTGAATACCGAATATTAGATCAATAGTTGGCCCAATGACAATATTGTTATTTGAAAAATTGGACCGAACAGTATCTAGGTACACACCGCAAAACAATGACCCCGACAAAATAAACTATAATTGCTAACTTAAACCATATTGGTTTCTATGAACCGTATGTTTGAACAGCTGCCTCGTCTCGTACTACTGACGTATAAAACATACAAAAATATAATATGCCTTATGTAATATTGCTCGGTGGAAATATTTATTTGTGGCTACTTACAAATATTCCTTTTAATTGATAGTCTGAAGGCCGCACGGTTGATTGTTTCGCTGTGACAGGTATTATATATATATATATATATATATATATATATATATATATATATATATATATGTGATATTGACGTTAAAGAACTAATTACAGTGTAATACTCTATATTATAATGGCAATAACACTTCTTTAAACTTCCCTATACTAGTCCAGTACTCCTGTCCTTTAGGATAACCTGTCCATCAACGGTGAAACACAAAAGCTCCGAGATGATAGTTCAGTCACAGGGTCGCACATTACTAGTATTCTCGTCAACCCCCCAGCTAAGCTAAATGCTTGTATTAGGGGGGGAGCCACAAAGACATGACATCTATTGTGAATTTGTGGCTTAAAATTATATTTATTCATAATTTAATTTTTTTTTGGAAAAATCAATAAAGAAAGGCACTATGCACTGCAAATTTTAAGTTACATTGTTTTTGCTATTATGACGTCACGATAATGGCGGCTACCTTTTTGGCGCGACTATTTAGTTTCAATTTTGAATATTTTTTTAACGATATTATTTTGAGAAAATAAATATACTAGTTGACTGTCGGATATATACAAACATTATTTGTATATATCCGACAGTCAACTAGTATATTTATTTTGACTGTTTAGTATATATATTTGACTGTCGGATATATACAAACATTATTTGTATTAAAAAAATGTAGATACGCTTATTCTCGGAAATTGTGCGAAATTGCTTAACATATACAAAAAAAAGGTACATTTACTCAAACATAGAACTTCCTCCTTTTTTTAAAGCGGCTAATAAGTATATTCTACAATTATACATGAACATATGTATATCGATTTATCATTTGCCTGTGAAGTCTCGTTCAATGACTTGTAAGTAATACTGTTTTGTTATTAATAATTATAACTAATTAATCACTTATCTAAATAGTCTCGTAAATTATACTGCGTGTAAGCAATATATGGCTATAGTAGCCGGAGTTCAAGGACACTTTTCATTTCTGTCAGTACATTGAAGTTATTTGTTGTATGAGCTGCATACAAACTTTACTGTACTTTCAGTATGTATGACTTTTTTGAAGCTGCAAAATAATTCAGTAAAAATAGATTTTATAGTAACTCAAGTCATAATATAGTAGAACCTGATCTCTAATTTTCCTTCCTAATATTTTTCACCGCTTTTAAAAAGGATGCAATGATTTGTTTTTACGTAAAGGAAAACTTATCATCAGCTACTGTCGAGTTAAACATTTTATAACTTTTTTATTTATTATTATTATATTATAAATGTTTAAGTCTACATGCCATTTAGCACAGTAATAAGTACAGGATACATTTAGTATCTACGAAACCTTTTAAATATTTGTCACTATATCCATCATTATATAATGCACTTTTATTGAGCGGATAGCGCGGAGGAGCGGCACCGCTGCACCGCACCGGGAGGGGGACATAGGCTCAAAGAAAGAAAGACATTTCTTAAAAAAAGCCTTTAAGTTTTCTTTTAATCATAATATACATTATTCTTACATGTATAATTTGTATGTTTTGTTTATGTTTGTTATAATATGCCACATCTAGCTTTTTTACTGAATGAAAGGCATACCACGTCTTATCTGTGCTGAAGTATATTATCTTAATTATCTAAATATTGCAGTAGAACTGCATGCACTACAGTTCACAGCTCTCTTTAATCTACATTTTTTAAGACCAGTGAACCTGGTCTGTCTTGTCTAAAACTTATAATGAAATATTGAATACTAGTAAAGTTAATTCTTAAACTAGGTACTAATGGACATCAAGTGGATGTCGGTTTTTGGCATGAAATCAATTCGCGTCTAACAACCTTAAGATCTCACCGTAACCTTTAAAATTCACAAAAAAGACATGCGTAGCTATTTTATTTTTAGAAATAACATATGAGTGTGCTTTAGTGAGTTTGTTTTCGGGATAACGTTTATCGTTAACAATAGTTGCGGTATCAGATGTGGAGGATGTCTATGACACTGGTGAGTAAAAGTAAAAAAAAAATATTCTATGATTGCACGGCCCGCTGGGTGTTGTGGGTTCGGTCCCCAAACGAGACAACACTTTGTGTAATCCTCAAATTGTTGCTATGAGTGTTCTTTGGGTCCGTTATTTGAATTTTTGTAAAGTCTCCAGCGATACAGGAATTAATCCTAGTGCGGCAGTTGTTTTTATAAAGAAGAAGAAAAAAAAAAAGTTTAATATATTATATGTTATTATTTTTTGCAGTTTTCAATTGTTTAATAGAACACGGTATAGTTATTTACCGATTTACCTATATACTATTCCTAGCCGTGGCTTTCGGTGAAGTAAAACACCGTCACCACATCTTATCCCGTGGCTGGCGACTGAGGTATTGCACTGTAATCGAACAAACGTTATATATACTGCGCTCAGTTGGCAAAATGAGGATTTTGATACACCTCTGCTATATATTACATGTTTTTGTCCAAAATTAACAATTATTTATACACATTAGAAAGAAGAATCGCTCCGCTAGTCGCCGCTTACTGCAGTCGTGGACGTGTCCTTACGTCTCTACTGTCACCTGTGTTGCTACTACAGGGCAGGCCGTTGGCACAGTCGTAGATCAGCCGTTCACCTCCAGCCGTCTACTTTCATCTGTGACTAATCGTCCGTTCTGAAGTCTAGACGGTTTTATTTACTAATTGCATGAATAAAATACCCATTACGTTAAACAAGTATGAATATACATTATACATACATGTCTACCATTCACAAGTGTTTTATTCTTGTTCAAATTTATATGTAGACAAAATTGTTACACTAGTTACGGCAATCACTCGTGAATTTTGATATAGTAGTACAAACTAGTTGATTGATTAAAATATTACACATTCTACTTATATGAATTGGTTGGATTTGTTATTTTATTGTATATCGCAAACGGTTGATATTGTTTTTGAAGTGAAAACTTCTTTAGGAGCGCTGAGCACTTTTTGGATGAACAAAAATCACGTCATCGTCACCGCACGCTTGCCATGAGCTATATGTATACTGTATATAATCTAATAGCTCGACGATTCAATTCACAAGTTACTTAGTTTCCCCAAAGACTGCCCGTTTTTTTTGTGAGAACCTAGGTGAACATTATAGATATTTCGAATACCCTTTTCGGCATCGCGCAAAGAAAGATCCCATTCTAAAATTTATCTATATATATATATATGATTGGAGTTATCTTCCTTAATTTGAGAAACATCGCAATCCATTTCGTCCACCTCAATTTCCTATATTAGTAACTTGGTTGTAGTGTACATACATAAATCGTATGACATGATATTCCTGTCTAGTCGTTCCATTCGGTTTCAGTTACGTTTCATGCTTCTGCTTCGCTCCTAAGGATCGCAGCTGATGTTTTGTAGCATATATAATTATTATTATACTAGTTTATTCATCATGGTTTCTTAAAAATATTTCTGTATCTCTTTTTAAATGTGGCAGTCTTCGTATTGAAATATTTTTTAAACTGTATGTCAATACATTTCAAGATAAAGTCCCGATCTACACATCGAATAATGTTAAAAAAATATCAGAATCAACAAATAATAGTCCCGCATCTGGGCGTTCTTTGTGTCCGTTGTTTAAATTAATATCGAGTAAGCTTAGTTATAGCTACTAGTTAAATTATATATAATATCAATGAAACTGATATTTTGTGCGTTATTTATTAAGATATCTTGGCCATCATAACGAAGTTTTTTTTTTCTTATTGAAAGAGTGGTACTCTAGATTGGTTACACATCTAACTCGGAAGCAAGTATTACATCTCTATGGGTGCAAAATCAAAGGAGGAAGAGTTGAGGTGCTTTGAAGTTTTTAAAGTTAATAAAGACAAATTTAATTTAATTTAAAATGCAATTTTAAAGTTTATGGAAGAAGTGTTAAAGTTCGTAGAAAGCATTTAAGTTCCTTCATACTTTACTATAAGTTCTAGGTAAAAATGCATTTTTATTAGTAGATCTTACTTGAGAATAACCGATTAATTCACCACAAAAAATACGTCATAACATAGTCGAATCTTGTTCACAATAATGTTCCGTAGTGAAATAAACCCGGTAGTTGTTTTGTTCTATAGCTCAGTACTAGGGAGTATTAACCTAGTCTATTTTAGTGCGTTGGACGTAGGGTGCGTCGCACTCAGCCATGCACGACCTCTCGGGGTCAAGGATATTGGAAATTAACGTACAAGTTTTCCTCTACGGTATTTTGCGTTAGAGAATTGTCTTGTCATCATTTAGTATCGTCTTTTGACACATGGTTTCCTGTGACAGGTGAAATAACTGTTACTTTATGGTTCGGGCTCCTTTCGCGGCTTCAGTTCTGTGTTTATCTCATCTCTTATCTATAGCTTCACAGACTACTGGTGGACATAGGCGTCTCTCAACGTGGTCACTGCACCTGGTCCACCGCCTTTTGCATGGATTCATTACTCAGGTCGTCAGTCTTCCCCTGGGGGGGTCCTAACTTCCTTTTACTAATTCGTTTATCCATTATTAAAGTAAAAAATCTCTATGGTAGTACCGGATAAAGTATTTGCACATTGATTGTCAATGTTTATCGCCTAAATTAAAAATATTTCGTCTTTATAATTTCTATGAATATGCGCTTTTCTTTTTAGTGTATCCGAGTCAGTATTGCATAAGTATTTCATATTAATATAATATTATTTCAGCTCAATTAATAATGAGATGTCTGTTTGAATACAATAAAATATTAGAATTTGGCATTAAAATACACCTGTATCGTATAATCTATCCATCACTATAAGAATGCATGGCAATTTATCTTACGTCATAGATAGTGGTGTGACCTTAAGATAATTATCGGTCGACGCCTCGTCTCCCACACTCTTATCGATAAGTTATTACAACAAAGCAAGGACATCACTTTACTCAGGCTAAAAATAACATTTCTATTAAAATGTGTTCATTTTAAATTACTGTCATTTATACTGCTTTTAATTGAAATATTGGTAAATTTTAAATGTTCATATAGATAATGCATAATACGGGATACAAGACTGATTTAGTTGAGTATTTCTTCCATCACTAACAGTCTCAAGTTAGCGACTTATTTTAGACAACCATAAAATTATGCATTGCATGCACTTTTATATAATTATGCATGATATCCAACTTCGACGACTTTAACCAGTTTCCGAGCGACCATATTATAAAATTATCATATTTTCAATCGAATAATATGTTTTGTATTTTTAAGTGTCTAATACAGTAATTATGATTATTACAATAAATATATTCTTTTAATGTTTCCAGTCATGAAATATTGCTTTCTGAGCTACTTCAAAAATCTACCACCACGTTGAATAGATACATCCACAAATAAGAGGCAGACAAAGCAACTCGTCTGGCGTATAGTACAAATGACCGCTCGGCCTTGTCTAGGCCACGATGACGCCATCTTACGTGCGAATAAACTCCTTTTAGTAGGACACAAAATTTAGTGTCGTCTCACTCTAAATATTAATTTTCCCTAATATATGAAAGAGACGGAATGATTTTGATCGCAACTGAATTTATTTATAGAACAAGATAGTCGTCTAGTTTTTTAAAGTTCATGTTTTCTTTGTGTCGAGTTAGACTAATTAAACAGTATTAAAATGCACATCATTAGACGAATAATACTGACGTTAAGTACAAGTATGAGTAAAGGTAGAGAAGGAAAACAAAACACACAACATTGTTTTTTTCTTTCTAAACAACGGCAATGGTGTATCTAGACGTGTTATATTGTGTAATTGGTAGTTAATTACGTTGCCAAGGCAAGTGCACTGCTGTCTGAGTGTCTGATGGCGATAAGTTATAAAAATTCTGTGGGCAAAGGACTTAATTGGACTCTAATTAGCCTGCCAGTCAGAACTGACTAATATCTATCCTCTCACTGTATGTTTGTATCGAAATCTTTCAACGCTCAATACACATTATTTATGATGTGGATTGAATGCTATGCCTTACACGTCAAAGTTTACTATTGTGTCAACGGTAAATTGTGACTCATGCTAGTCTGTATTATCCTCGTATGCAATACGTTTCAAAGTTAACTACTTAGCTCTGGAAATTATACACTCATCTCGCCCATTATCGAGTGTTGGCTTGGTTCGTTATTGGGAGCGGCGGACCAGTCCCGCGCGCGAAAGGCGAAATGTTGGCGGCCGGCCGGTCGTTACAACCGGCTCCGTGAAGGCCGCACAACGCCCCTCCCCACTCCCTTCTTTGAATGATGATGGTGACTGTTTTTATCGATAACTGAGTAATCCGGCCAACGGTGCCAATTTTCTGATACCGATTACATACGTATAGTTACTTGTTTTCTAAGTTTGCTGAGTATATCGGAAGTTCTAAAACTTTATGACTAACTGAATAGTTAATTAGAATTTATATTGTGTAGAATAAAGCAGGTTATCATTATCAAAAAAGTCAAGTGAAAAATGGCAATACATTCAATAATATATGTGTATGACGCGTATCGTCGCTATCGCGACCGAGCTTCGCCCTCGTAAACAGAATGCCAATGACATGAGGGGTCGACTGGCGTATCGATAATAACACCGCACATTATCGCGCAGCACTGGGCGCGTTCGCAAGGCCGTGCGACGCCGTACTCTACGTCTCGTACATGTACACAAACACTGTTTTGAAACGTCGACACTCGACACTTTATTCCAAATTCGAACAGTTCACAATTTTCACAAATTTCGCCTCATCGTATTTTTTTTAATTCTGACATTCAAAAGCCGATATAACGAGTTCTGATTGCACTTGGGTTAGTTTTAGAAAATAATATATAATAAACCAATAAAAAAAAGATATTTACTAACCATAATTAATTTATATTTTTCCAGGTTACACAAGATGCGGGTTTTATCATCTGGCCGTAGACCTGCGCATTCACATGTGATTCCAAAGCAGACATCCTGGTCTTGTAACTTGCATTCTGACAAGAAAATATGTGAATGGAACACGGACATCGCAAGACTGAAACATAGAGTTGCCTTAAAAATGAGAGGCGACGTTAGATGATGCTACGTTAAAAGAAATATTTACACAATAAAAACATTATGCGGAAAAGACATCATAGTTTTTGACAATTTTCGAACAGTATTTTTCGAAGAATTTATCATAGACGAATATTTTTGTGTGGTGCTTTTTTAGTGTAGTGAAAATACTACTAACTGTACAATATTATCGATATTTGTGTGGTGATGGTGTGAGTGATGAATACCGCGATGACCAGTGAAGGTGAAGCGGTGAAGGTGGAGGGGGGACACGTGTCGGTCACCACTATCAGCATGTCAGGATCAGAGACTAGTAACGGTAAGGACTTATTTCAACTTTTTGATTACTTAAAATCTGTATTTTAAGATTCAGTAAAGTAGTCTAAAGGAAACTTCAAGGGTTCGAACTCATGCATAACGCATAACCATATCGAATGGAGTGAATATACACACATCCCTAACGTAATCGTTCTGATTATTTCTGTGAGTACGTCTGACTATGTCTGTATATATATATTTGTAAGTGTTTAATTAATACGTTTATTACTACATTATAAACACACATAAATAATATATTTATTATTGAAATGTTTTTCAAATCTGTCTGTTATTTCCTTTCAATTGTAGTATTAGATTGTAACTTCATATCTTAAATACTAAACTCAAAAAAATATATAGTAGATAAAGTAATAGACTTACATAATTTGATTATAATCTAATTATTGTCGTCGTATTTTATTTTTTTATTTTCAGAATTATGTATTGAATATTAAAATAACAATATAGAACAATAAAAAAGCTATTTTATTAATGAAACTATAGATAAAATAATCATGAACAATATGACATAATTTATATAATCTATCAGCCTAAATCGTAAGAATCGATCTGCAATGTTATGATGCAATTTATTTGTTCATTTAATAATCAAATAAATTGCATTTTCAATTAATAATTTTTGCTTAACGTAGAGAAGTTGAAGTGTTAGAAGTGTTGTCAAGATTGGCCTGTTGGTGTAGTGGTTAGAGACCCTTACTGCTGAGGGTTCAGTTCCTTAGCTGGACAAAATTTGTGTGATCCACAAATAGTTGTACCGAGTCCTGGTGTTGTGCGTTTGTTATGTTCTTAAGTATGCCGAGACACAGAAATACTCGTCTGTTTTTTAATACGAAAAAAACTGTTAAATTTTCTAATTGATTGACTTCAAAGCAAAATAATAAATAGATTTAAACAAGCATTTAATAAAATATCAAAGTGAAAATAAAAATAAAAAACTGAAAAGTGCCATTCTTCTCATTATCATGAAGAGAAGGCTTAGTTAGCTCTAAACCTGGCACGATTACATGTTTCTCATTCTATTTTCGTGTGCACAACATCTCATTAAAGTAAACTAACAGATTAATTTTTCCATTATTAATTTATATCCAAGGACGGGAGACCGGAATTATACATGTTGAGTGTTGCCAAGTTTTTTTATCATTGAGTCAATGTGAATTATTTATCATCATATCCCTAATCATATCACTCATGTTTTCTAGGACAGAGTTGCCCATTGTTATAAATGTTTGTTTGGAATATTTGTATAAACAATAGGTAAAACGTTAAGATTACTTAATTAAATTCCGTTTTCGTTTAGCCAATTTACCATTTCCCGTGCTCTCTGAGAAACATGTTAGATTAGATTATAAATACACACATTCGCGGGACTTTTAAAGCAGGTAGCCGGACTTACAATCAAATGGTTGCAGGTTAAAACTCCAGCGCACTACCATTGTGAACCCACTTCTAATACTAGCATTAGCTTAGCGGTTAACAAGAACACTAGTAACGTGTGACCCACGATATTAGAATTATTTTTATTTAAAAAAATACAAATGTATATGTCAGGCTAGTCTTATTTAGACAGCAAATTGGATTCCACGCTTAAAATATACAGGCGGTGTACAACTTGTTATCGATACGGTTCGTTGTTGATAACTAAAAGGATTCATTTTTAAAAGTTATGATTAATCATCGCTTTGTTAACCTATAAAGGAGTTTGTGAGCAGACTCGCCACGGGGATGTTTGAGCGGGCTGACCGCTCGAAACTTCCCCACCTGGTAGGCTCCGCTCCCACATCCAGACGATACAACACTCATCCGGAGGTGACTCAAACGCCCCGCTCGGGAGCTCATATCAGTACCCTCGAGCGGGGCATTAGCTACGCCATCGGATGCAGATAGCCAACCACCGACCTCTCGCAGGCGGCTCGCTGGACCCCTCTTCGGAGGAGCCATCGGCGAGCAAACCTCGAGGCCGGTGAGCTAACTCCAATGACCGGCTCACAGTGGTGAGCTGCGAGGAAAACCACTATAAGGAGCCCAGAGCTTGAAATAGTCTCCCCACCCCCCTCAACAGGAGTGAGATGATGCCAGATAGATCGCTTTGTGTTAATTATTCTTATTCACCGGGATAAGGTATTACGGTTCAAAATAGACCTACTTGTGACGAAACACCGTGTGGTTTTAATTATTTCGAGTCCGACATATTTGTCCCTCTGTTCCGGTAAGACGATGTCCCGAAACTTTAAAATGGAAGTTACTTGTTCACATGTTGTTGTTGTTGCTTTTTTTTATTTGTTCTATTAATATCACTCCTAGCTTTTAAATTGAGTGGATAGTCAATATCTTTATACAATAACAGTTGCAGTGCAATCTAGCCAAGTGATTTTGTAATTTTACCCGTGCACCAAATTACTAGATTAAACCGTCACTTAATAAAAAAAATGAGACTGCAAATTAAATATTATTTTTTATTCTACTTTTTCTATATAAAACGAAAATTTCATATGCAAGGACCTTATATTTATGATATATCAGATCTACCCAATTTAAAAGACAAAAAATACATGAACCGAATATGAAAAAGATGGATATATTTATTTTTATTTTACAAATTTCGACAATATCAGAGCCAAAGCCCAAACCGCAAGACGTTAAATCGACTTTTAAATATATTTTTTTACTAATTATTGGCAAAGTCGTTAATACAAATAGTCAATGATTTTTCTATTAATTACAAAAATTACCATGACGCTCCTAATTTATTTTTCGTGAACCCAACGGTTTCAACACAGTAGTTATTCTCCTTTAAAAACATACCTCACACACGTACCAAAGGAAGCGTAGCTTGCTTTATTTATACAGAATAGATAAATAAACACTGATATGTCTTATCTATTTATTGCCTACGTGTAAAGTTTAAGCGAACAACACATGAATAAATGAATCATAATAACTAAAACAACAAGTAAAAATTGTGAAAAATATAAAACGCCACTCTATTATAAATATACATACATTCGTAAAAAACTTTTTCTACCATCGTGGTAGACAGAGACAACAGAGAGTACGCCACAACTTTGGCGGTAAGACCCATTATTGACGATTGGCTGGAGAGGGCGGTGTAGGAGGAGCGGCTGTTTCTTCAAGTTCCTGTGTCATATAGGCCGGTAGCCAAAGTCTGCGTGCCAACAAGCTTCGCAACTGCGAAGGGTTTCGCACTACAACACACCTTAGGAACACTACTCCATACCTTAGGAGAGTGCAGCAGCCGGAAGGCGCAGAATGATCTCCGACCTCCATGAGCGATGGCCTGCGGGTAGCGAATCCGGCTGCTCGCTACCCTAGCAGAAGCAGGCCTGAGGCGGTTTCGCTTCGTGTTAAAAAAAAAGTTCCTCTACTGTTCTTAAACAATCATACAAGGCCGCCGGTTTGGGGTACTTCTGACCTATCCATTCTTCAGAACATCTCCAATCTGATCGGTGTATGTTCTGCGTGATCAGCTTTTTAATGTTCGTCACTACGTCTTCTTTCAAGTCACACTCCTTTCGGAAATCTACATTCCTCTTTCTGTCAACCAGTCTTATCCCACTCATACACATCGCAGTGATGTATTACTAATTCCACTATTTATCGAAATCTATGTGAGGCTGTGTGAGCTGTCACGCTTACTATTAAAACTATTAAAAGGAACTTTTAATATTAAAATCCA
Source organism: Tyria jacobaeae (assembly GCA_947561695.1). NCBI lineage: Eukaryota > Metazoa > Arthropoda > Insecta > Lepidoptera > Erebidae > Tyria > Tyria jacobaeae. Next base: position 5,480,990 of record OX387208.1, on the reverse strand, counting down.
CCAAGCCTTCTAGGTTAGTAGTAGGGCGTAACTAGGATACATCGGACATACCTACATAAAATCAAAATCAAAACCATTTCTTTCAATTAAACTAGTCATAGGTATTTTTGAATTGTCAATAGAAGAAGTTGGTCATACTAAGTCAGCCGTGAAGCTAGTTGCTTGTTCCAATACGTAGATCCTAAGGAGAAGAACAGACAAGAAAATCCAAGGACACTCTTTTTCAAATATTCTATACAATTTTCTTGTTATAAATGTAGTTTATAAGTGTATACCAAAATGTGAGGACAATGCAATACATCATAATGCATCACATCATCATACATATGTACATATATGTATACACTGGAAAAACAACCGTCCCTCTTGGGATTTCGCATAAAGAAAGACAATTTACAGATATCCAAACTTACAACACAGTCCATTAGACTCCACAAAACTAATCAAATAAGCCCATTTGATCCGGCCAACCCAAATCTAGGTGTTTACTAGTAACAAATGTATTTATCACCAAGCCTAGTATAAAACCAAGTATAAAAAAAATAAGCTCTAACTAATGGACTCTCCCTCCTCTTTTTTTATTCGTTTTGGGTTTCATAAAGAGTTTCACTCCACTTAATCGCTGCATCATGAGGTCAGCTCTAAGATGCCAAATTACAATAGGTACTCTTTATATAAAAGTTCATATCGATTGAACAATTAGGAGCAGGTACGTTACAGGACGGTTGTTTTTCCAGAGTATATACATATATATGATACAAATATTCCTGGATTGAAAGGGAGTAGCTACGCAACGGGCCAATTTCAATAAGTAGGAGTCAATGCCTCAGGAGGCTTCTGCGCTTCTGGAAGAGAGCTAAGAGTTAGGCTGGCACAACTTGTTTCTGAACGCATCATTGACCGTGCGAAAGTCAATAAAGCAGAGCCCTATACCTACGCCAATAACATTGTTTGGGCAAGAGAAAATATTTATAGTTGTATTACTAGAGAATATATTACATCAGTCCATTACAAGATTGCCCAAAGAAAGGAGTATAATGTTTTTTAAATAACTGTAATAACTGAAATTATATTCTCACGGTGTCAAGTGGGATAATTTATTTACGTCACAAAATGATGTCATAATAAGAGTCGGTGATAGTGAGGTCATTGACCTCACCATGGAAGCTTTAATTCACCGTATTACATTGTTATTTACAAATTGGTTTTTAATTTACTCTTATTTGTTTATTTACTTATGAATGGCTTTACAACTTTTTTTTTATAGTTACAAAACATTTGATGTTATAAAAATATGTATGTAAGTAATTTATTATACGCAGTAGATATTACATTTCCTTGTTATCGATTCCTAGATACTCTTATATTTCTTAAGAGAATAAATCATATGTCTAAGCGTGTCAAACGATTATACACACATTACAAACAAACATGTGAAGAAAAGTTACATTAATTATCACATTATAGTTATATATCAAGTAACTGCTCCGAATAAGAAGACTGGGAGCATACTACAGCAGGGATTCCCAAACTGGGTTCTTATTCCTTATATTCGTCTGATACGACTTTTCGGTACGACTATTTACGAATATTTACTGCTCTGCACGCCCTTGAAAAAATTGGATAAAATGTATTGGATGTACATACGTCAATACATTTTTTCCATTTTTTTCAAGGGCATTACCGACGGGGCTGCAGCAATGGCAGGAAAGATAAAAGGCATGATATCAAAAATTAAACTTATCGCATTGCATCGTTATGCGCTTGTAGTAAAAAAAATGTCAACTGATTTGAAGAAAGTCCTCGATGAAGCTGTTAAGATCGTAACTTACGTGAAAAGTCCTGCAGTCAAGATTGTTCAAAAAGATGTTTGAAGGAATGGGAAATCAATATGAATCACTCCTCTTGCATACCGAAATCCGAAGGCTTTCAAGAGGCAAAGTTCTAGCCGGGTTATATGAACTTCGTGACGAGCTAAAGGTTTTCACAATGAGGCAAATGAAGTCTGAGGCCCCTAATATTGTTAGTGTTTTGAATGATGAAATGTTTGAAAAGGTCAATGAAATAAAGTGTTTTAATTATATTAAACATTTCTTAAGAAAAAAATGTTCGTATATAAATTTCAGTGTTGATTTGTAATCATTTCATATGGGGTTCCATAAAATAAAAGGTATTTGGTTGGTGTTCCATTATCTTTAAAGTTAATGAACCCCTGTACTACAGCATTGATTAAAACTAGCTACTCAAACTCTAAAGACTCTAATATATTATTTATTGCCAAAACTGAGTTAGTAACAGCTCATGATCCACCGTGCCTATGCATGCTCTTACACCTTACATCAGTGGTGGCACTTGTCATATTCTTGTAATTACCAAGTATTTATCAGGAGACAACGACAAATGTAGGCTAACTAAGTTATTGCCAGTTATTACCCCAATGTTGAGAAACATTTTGTTAAATACAACGGCTTTCGCAGTAATTGGGTGGCTCCAAAACGGACAATTATATATATAGCCTTAAATTTCAGAGAAACTTGAAGTAATGTTTGCTTATTTCTATTCCAGGTCAGTTCTCATACAGTTCAAGCGGAGTCCGCATCAGTGTATCTTCAGTGCCTCATGATGAAGACTCAACTGACGCCGAAATCTCCAAGATCGACTTCTCACAACACCAATATGAGGTAAGAAACTGATATAAAATTTGTCTTACTGCTGCTTTATACTAAATTTTGCAGAACAAAGAAAAATACTACAAAGCTATTAAAGCTGAAACGTTCAGTAACAAGATCTTCCCTTACATAATAAATAGTTTTTCAATTTTTTAATGTTAAATAATTGTGCTGCTTTAAAAATATCAACACGCTACGAGGGATCAAAGAATAATGTATACCTATATACACAGGTCCAAAACAACTTTCTTTTCTAGTCACCACAGTCGGTTAAAAAACGCTCGGTCTTTAAAATAGCAAAGACTAAACAGACTATTATTGGGTTTCAGGTTAACATGCGTAATAAAAAGAAACGGTCAGCGAGTGGGACGCACTGTGAACTACCGAATAATGAACGCGAGCGACCCATGTCTTGGGAGGGCGAACTATCAGACTCTGAAATGGTTATAGACACCAGTGGTAATAACGGTAAGCAATTATTGTCTAGAGTTTCATAACTAGTCAGGTTAGACCTGACTCGAGATAAAATTAAGAGTCATATAATCAAAAATTTAATTTCAACAGAACTCTTTCAATTTTATTTAAATTAAGAAAAGTTCTTTCTGTTCTTGTAAAATTCAATAGTGGGAGGGGGGATAAAGGGAGTGGTATATAAGTCTTAAGATTTTGAATCGCGATTTTGAAGACTAGCAAGTCTTAGTGTACGAAGTGGTTAGTTACCTATATTTGTTTGTCAGCTGTATAAATATTTGCTTACATATATTGTTATTTAGGACCTTAACAAATATATAAATATTATACGTTTTTTTAGGATATTAACCTTGTAAATTCGAATTACATTACCGATATCACGACGAAAGTGTAAGTTAATCATCAACATATCAGTTATCTGTCTCTCGCTTTAATAAAGCTTCTGGTGTAAACTAATGTTCACAATATTTTTCCTCATTGCAGACGAAAACAGTAACTCCTTAGATCTCCAATCGTCTCGAGATTCCATTGACACGCTTCGAAATGTGACGATCAAGACAGAGCCACATAAGAATGATAGCTTCCAGGCTGTGGATGAACGAGTACTGGATTTAAAGTACAGCGCACCGCTTCAACCGCACCAGAGGAGTCTTAGTATGAACAGGGTAGGTATCAAATGAATAAAGGGCTATGGTGATAACAGGATTTACTACTGTACATACATATAGGCAGCGGTGTTACCAAATACTGGTTTTAAGTTCCTACATTTAGGGAAAATTTCAAGTGCAGTTTTGACTTAAACCTTCACAAATAACCTAGAGACAGTTATCCGATGCTATGGACCAAAAATGCTTCTGATTTAAATCAATCTTTCAATTTATAAAAGTTGCCAAAAATAGTACAAGAATTGACAAATCTAAAGCATGAATAACCGAGTATCGATAATTTTAAGGTGTATTTCTGAGACGAGTATCGATAATTTTAAGTTGTTTTTCTGAGAAATTTTTACTACTACGGAATAGTAAAATACTTTTTTCCCTTATCTTTAACTGGGAAAATAAAAGTTCTGCGATTATTCCTAGAAAGCAGCAAAAAAAAAAATTACCATTTACCAAAATCATCCTCAGGGCCTACTCTTCTTTTCTCTGCATCACCCAGATGACTGACAGAGATTGACTTAGGCATTCAGTAAATAAAAATACAAAAACACCGGGTTATCGAGATATCTGAATGAAATTCATATTTACCTTATTTTTTTAATCCATTACAGATATCAGTACTAACAGATGCCACATCACTAACACTTCAAAGAAGGCCTTCATCACCTACGAGCAGTGCCAAGTCCTTAGCGTTAAGTGACCAAGGTTCCGTTCCCATGCCGCATTCAGCTCTAGATCAGGTCCACAATCTGACGATTAAGAAGGAGAATCAGTTGTCTGGTAAGCTATTAACTATATATAGTATGGAAAAATGTATTTTATAAATTAATTTTTATTTCTATCTAACTATGGGTAAATATTCTCCTTTTTTGTGTTAAAACCCCCTCGGGTTACGGTCTTATCGATCCGACGGTAAGTTTAGTCTTGAAAATAGAATTGAAAAAAACTACACAGGGTTCCGTAACAGGGTAAAACCCTATAAACTGCGGGCCCTGGCATTACTTACAAAGTAATGATAAAGAATAAAACAAACAGGTGATTTAGAAAATATGTTATAAGCCGTAAACAGAACATACCATTCAGTATTTTTTTTTTGTAAAATTGTATTATTTTCTGAAAATTTAAAAACATAAATGTAACTTTCTACAATTTCATTGAGGCAACGAATTTGTGTCACTGAAGACACTGAAACTAAACTGATTTTACCAATGAAATGTCAGAGTATTTTCTTCTTTCTCTAACACTTGAGATAAGAGCGAAACAGATGCACGAATAATAATATTTTTTATGATAATGAAAACTTAATTGCCGTGTAATAATAAAATAAATTTCTTCCATCTACAGAGCTAAAATGTGAACAGTCAGTCGGGATGGATAAGCTGATAGGTGCTTTACATGGATCACCGCTGCTGGGCCGTTTGCCGCGAGTTCAATCCAGTGCCAGTACTGATTCTGCCGTACACTCAATGTATACACACAGGTAAGATGACAAGTTACTAATAAAAAAATAAATATATATATATATATCTACACTATATATAAACTGCCTTACGGAATAACTATACCTGCAATATAGGCGCCATATGGTTTTTAGGGTTCCATTTCTCAAAAGGAAAAAAAGGAACCCTTACAGATCACTCGGTTATCCGTCTGTCTGTCTGTTAAGAACTGTTTTTGTGGAACGCGTCGAGGTACGACGTATGAAGTTCAAATTAACATTAAATACGGATGTCTACTGTCCCTTGATGCTGTAAAAACTTAAGCCGTTAAGTCAACGCAATCAAAACATGCGATAATTAAAGCCTTGAATGTCAAGTAAATTTGAACGTTTTGTCTGTAAATCAAAACATATAGGAGACTTCCCATTAACCTATTATGATTTTTTTAAAGAAGCGAAAGTATTTAATTTGTTGTTTTATCCTATATAAGAAAATATTTATTGCCATTACAAACTTTGCAAAGTTAAATCGGAAATAACGGCCAAAAATCTGCAAGTATCGATTCCCAAAACAGACGAAATATTACCCGACTTCTCAAGAAGTTGGTTTAAATCATTATTTTTTATAAATAGGACCTACTGTTTAAATTAAAAGACCATAGACCACATCTAAGGTGGAGATTGAATGAATAAAGAATACTACTTGAGCTACATCTTTATTTGTAAATCGATTTTGATAAAATTTAAATTGATTTATTGGTCGTACTGAAAATTGATCCAGTTTAATCCTAGATCACTAACCTTAAGTTTCGACGTTCATTACGAAGCTTCGTCGTTTCGACCACGGTATTTTATTAAGGGGATTAATAGTTTTTTTTTCAAATGAAAAATATATAGTTTTGTTTTTAATATCAAAGAATAATATATTTTTTTATATTATTTCTTATAAATGAAATCACAAATATGGCATATTTTTTAATCAAACACCCTTATGAATGAGATCGTAATTTCTATGCAAAATCAATCATTGTAACATTTTTAAAGCTCTAATTTAGTATAATTTATAACAAAATTGTAAGAAACAAACTAAAATTATTAAAAACAATGAATCTAATTAACAAATAAAATAAACATTTGAGTGAAAATCTTTCAGTGGTAGAGCCATGCTTAGGCACGAATGGGCCGGCTCGACCGGTGCGATACCACGGCCTCACAGAAAACCGGTTGTGAAGTAACGCTTGCGTTGCATTTCCCCGAATTGAGCGAGGTTTCCGGAGGCCCAATTCCCCCTCCCCCCTTTTCTCTCGCCCTCATCTCCTTTCTCCTTTTTTTCCATCTCCTCATCCCTCCTTTCTTCTTTCCGCTCCCTGCATCCCCCGTCCCTCATCACCCTCAAAGGCAGGCAGCGCACTTGCGACTCTTGAGTTGCAAGTGTCCATGGACGACGGTGTCACTTACCATCAGGTGACCCGTCTGTTCGTCTGTCCCCCTATAGTATAAAAAAAAAACTAGATACTAATACATTTGTGACATACGTCAAGTTTGTGCTCCCCGCACAACGATTTATTGCACTTGGTGCTAGTACTTCTAGGCTTTGCGGAAGGACATAAGGAACATATTTTCTTTCTTTTTTGTACAGGAGGTACATCATGATCAACTTAGACATTGTCTTCTCTCTCACACCCTGATGAATTTTTCTCATAGCTTTCGTCTAATAACTGACGTATTGTATCTACAATAATAACAATCAATATCAATAAAATAAAACCACAGAAAAAAAAATACAAAATGTCTCGTTATTACTAACCTTCGTCGATGCGACGAGCCATGGTTGCTGGTATGGAGCTCACGGCCCCTCAACGTACAAAACACTACCGTCCGTCGCGGGTAGTGATGCGTTCTTGGGTACTCATGACGGAAAATTGAAAGAGTTACTCAAATTTGGACATTGAACCACCTCATTGTCCTCATTCGCTCTTCGTTTCTCGTTCTCGGGCGCTCGCTTTGTGCGTGAGGTGTGAGGGAGTGATGAGTGAGTGAGTCGATTATTACAGTTAGTAGATAAATGAGTGAGGGTGTGAGAGACGATTTTGCGAGTAAATGAACCATTAGCCTAGGAATTTATTTTATAATGTTGACATTTATTTAAACTAGCTGTTCCTCGTGGCATGCGGCATCAATTGAGTGTTGCTCGAACCTAAACCTTATGAGTGAAAGATAACTATGTGTGTGAGAGAAACGACAATAAGACTTAACATGGTGCGCTTAGGCCAGACCTCGCGCTCGTCTCACTTTTTTGAGGCGCGCTGCGTGTGAGTTGAAAACTAGCGGCTCACGTGTCAAGCAAATCCTCACCTCAAATGAGGTGAGCCTAGCCTAGAGGTAAAATGAGGTACTCCCTCATCCCCATATAAAATTGACGAGTTACCCATTACTAGTCGCGGGGGCAACGGGTCGACTGAGATTAGCCAAAGTATGGAACAACTACAATCGCAATACAACGACTTTTTTAAAACCACGTCGTCGAACCGACGAGGGTTCGTTTTCTTCGGTTAAAATAGAAGGAAGTATTTCACTTATAAATTGCAAAAATAAGGTATGAAATATGTATGTATTTGTTATTAGTCACATTGATGTTTGTTTGCTTACGGAACTCTGCGGGAGTCAGACTCGCACTTGTCTTTTCTTTAAATTTTAGCCTACAAATGATATACCTACTATACAAAAATAGACTGCACTGTAAAGTTTTTCTATTTCATCCAGCGTATACAGCAGTCCTTCAGCCAGTCCGCGCGCGTCCCGCCACTACACGCCATCTTTGTCGCGGAACAATAGCGATGCCTCACATTCGTCCTGCTACTCGTACAGCTCAGAATTCTCACCGACACACTCTCCAGTGCAGGTAACTATTAATTTTTATTTTTAGAATTATGGTTTTAAAATCTTAAATTATTTCAACTTTAAAAGTCCAAGAACATTTTGAACGTTGAAAATCATTCAGATTCAATTATCAAATAGTTTTTAAAAAGTGACTCTTAACCATTGATTTAAAAGAATGTAAAATTCTAGTGAATTTGTTGTACTACGTGCATTCCATAGACTGGTTGCCATTACAGTAAAGTTTTACTGCAAAACAACTGCACGTTTACATTTATTTAAGGTCAAGTATAAGGAGACTATTGATGTTTATTGAACTTTAGATATAAGAGTATTCAGGGACTTTAAGTTTTAGGCTTGAATTAATAGCCAGACTTGGATTGGACTTGGATAAAGGTAATAATCAAAAGTGCTACACTTAAACGTAAACAGATAATTTGAAAAGCGATTGTCGACCTTAAAGTAATTCTATTAATTTCGATCTTCCTTTGACTCAGGGTCGTCACCCAGGGCTTTTATACCGCGAAGCACCAGCAGCATATGATACAGTACATGACGACGAGCCTGACGCCCCGGATGACAGGCTTCATCATCATCAGGGTATCAGTCGTCAACAGCTTATAAACAGGTAATATTAACTTAAATACATAAACTGAATCCCTTCCCGCTTTGGAGTAGGCAGAGCCAACAACCCACTTGCTTCTAACCTTCCTTCCTTTCTCTATTGTCTTTACCTGCTCATTCAAGATATATTTTAAATATAAGATGGCTGACTGCACAAAATGCCAGATTTAATCATTTTGTTTCAATATGGGTAGTGGGTATCAAATAAAAGGGCTTTACAACTAGAACACAGGGCATGGCGGATCCTGTATTTGAGACAGTCTATAAATATTAAAACCCGAAAACTTAAAAATAAAATAAAGAAATTTAATTCAACGGTTTAACGGTTTTATTGTAAATAAAGATAATAATGATGTAGATAATGTACTAAAACCGCTGCTATGTACTAATCATCACGCCACTCTCAATTGAGGGGAACATATTATTATTATTAATGTAGGGCATTGATCAGACAAAAACATTATATCGTGGGGAGTAGCGTAACCTGAGAAAATATGTAAACAGCATTTATAATGATATGAGCGGTTGACTGTTGATAGACATTTCACGGAGCCAAAAACAAATCAGTACGACTCGCACCTGACCAATTTTTGTAGATGCTCTCGTTGTAGTTGACTTTATTATATTGTAACGCAAGTTGATTTATTTTAAATAATGAATTTGTATCTTTCTCGTACAGTCCGTGTCCGATCTGTGGTGACAAAATCAGCGGTTTCCACTACGGTATTTTCTCGTGCGAATCCTGCAAAGGTTTCTTCAAGCGTACCGTACAGAACAGAAAGAATTACATGTGTCTAAGAGGCGGGAACTGTCCGGTAACTGTCACCACCAGGAAGAAGTGTCCAGCGTGTCGGTTTGACAAGTGTCTCGGATGTGGAATGAAACTGGAAGGTATGTTTCTCTTTGTTCAATCGAACCTTTTTTTTTAATAATGATCTCGACTCGACCATTCGAATACGCTTTCAGATTTTTGAAATATTTGGAGGTGGACTACATGCCATAGGCATTCTCTACAAGTCTACCTTAGGGTATGAAGGTCCTATATGAAGTAGGTGCATTTAGAAATATTCTATGCAGTGTATTAATTAAAAAGCTAGATATATTTAAATAAATATGAATTAATATTAGAATAAAAAAAATCCTGAATTAGATTCATATTTATTTAAATATACGGTTTTACTCACGTGTTACGCGGCTGGAGTTATCGTTTAAACATCGTTTACTCCTTGAAAAATGCCTCCTGTCGAGACCGAAACTAGTCGGGCATCCCCGAAATACACATGCGAGTAAAACCGTATATTTAAATAAATATAATATGCATTAATACATGTATACATACATAAAGACACGCAATTTGTGCTCCACCACTGTGCGCTTCTACAGAAGCTTTTTGCCTCGCACAACCAGCTTATGGAACAAATTGTCGCCTGCCGTATTTCTGAACCCCTTCAAACCTTCAAGAAAAGAGCGTACTCCTACCTAAAAGGCCGGCAACGCACTTGTGACTCTTGAGTTGCGGGTGTTCATGGGCGGCGGTAGTCACTTACCATCAGGTGACCCGTTTGCTCGTTTGCCACCCATCGCATAAAAAAAAATATATATATAAATATATTTCTGTCTTGATGACTCTGCCAGTTTAAGGAAGAGATGGGATTTGACCATTTTCTTTACCCTTGCCGTTACCGTTACATTTTTATGGACAGTGATAACGGTATCGATATAATTTTCTTTAAACCTTTTTCTGTTTATACTTTACCATGATTAAAAATACATTTTCTCAAATTGTTCAGTGATTTAAGTTATATTTTTCAGTTCGATTTCATAAGGACTGTTGAACTTTTTCACTTTAATTATCCAAAAACCAAAACAAATTTGAATGGCTAGAGAAAATTTAAAATAAAAGTTCTTATTTCTTACTGTACTTATAACTATTAAACTTATAATTAGTGTCGTTCTCGGTCTAGCAGAATAGATGGCCTCTCTCCCGTGTCCGTGTGTCAGTATTCTTGTGTCGTATCGTCTGTCGTATTCTATTAGACAGTATATACATATACAGTGCCCGGTTGACAGTAATAGGTTTACCCTCTGTTATATAAGTGCGACTAAATTGTTTAGAAAATCGTTAGTTGCTAAGAGAACAGCTTCGCAACCGTAACTTTGTACATTTATTGTTCTCTTATTATACCTACTGAAACTATTGTAAAGTGCAACCAAAATGTAAAGGAGATAAATTTGTATTATATTATTATTATGTATCATAATTAGTTTATTATTTTTCAGCAATTCGAGAGGACAGAACCCGCGGTGGTCGATCAACGTACCAGTGTTCGTACACGTTGTCTGGCGCTGCGTCTACGGGCTCCTTGTTGTCCGCACACGCACCAACTACACTACGACATGCGTCTAGCCTCACTTGTGTATGTACTATTATCTACCTTTTATTGTATAATAGTTGCTTAATTTAATAATAGTATGTATACTATGCGTTTTATATAGGAAGATAACTGTCAAACCGCAATATACATAGCCTTGCAATCGGCATTCAACTTCACTTCACGACTAATAATTGATAAAGTACAATCATTTATATTATCAGTATATATGTATATACGATTTGTTGTTTGTGTTTAATAAACATAAAATAACCAATCTTAATTATAATTGTTTTTAATGACATAATAGTACTTTTTTTTACCAATCTTAAATGAAGTTGAATATATCTTATTTGAATAGCAAAGGTTTTCTTCCTTTGCGTGTGGAAACCTCCTCGAGCCGTCATTCTACCGGGGATTTTGGTGGAACGGTGTGTCGGAATCGAACCGACTAAAACCACACGGTGTGCCATGCTGCGCTTAAAATAGGAGGAATCCGGGAACAGCTTTATTAAAACATCTGGAAAGGAAAGAAACATTGTCATAGTACAAGGTTCTATATTTAAGGGCTAGGTACAAGTGCATATCGGCCGTTGTATACAGAGTTTAGGGGGTGCGGTTTTAAGTCGCTTTGAATTCAAAATTTTTTTTTTTTAACATTTTGTTTAGTATGTAAATAATTTGTACAGGTAAACGGCCCTGGGTCTTATAGCAGCCGAGGCGAGTCAAGTAACAGCCAAGTAACGCCAGATATACCGCCCTTATTGCAGGTAATACATTTATTTATATTTCTTCTTTTTTCCTTTAATAATTTTACTAATGTCTGTTTTAATTATATAGATAGAGTTTGCGTGTTATTGTAAGCCTATCTAACTTATTATAACAAAAAAACTTAATCAACGAATGGGCCGACCGGAGTTATACCACATCCTCACAATAAACCGGTACTCAAACAAGGGTTGCATTGTATTGGCGAGTGAGTGAGGGTCGGAGAACCAAACCCTCTTCCTTGCCCTGTGCGCGGGGGGGGGGGGGGGGAAGGGGTCATCACCTTCAAAAGCGTCCAGCGCACTTGTACATGTCCATGGACGATGGTTGTCATTTACCATCAGGTGACCCGCATGTTTGTCCTTCCCCCAATATCGTAATAAAATAAAATCATATTAATTGTTTTTATGTCTGACTGCCTGCGTCTAACACAATTTTCTAGTAATTTTTCGCCGTAAAAGACATGTTCAAAAGCGATCTAGAAACACACGTAACAAAACATATAAGTTAATTCAAAACTATATTTTGCTAGGAAATCATGGATGTGGAACATCTCTGGCAATACAACGAATCGGAGCTCAGTCGCCTCGGTAAATCAACTGGCAGTCCCTCCGCAAACCCGTTGTTGGCCGCCAGTGGTATCACCGCACACAACTCCAGTCCAGACTTCTTAGCCGATCTGTGCAACATCGCCGACCACAGATTATACAAGATTGTTAAATGGTGCAAGAGTTTGCCACTGTTCAAGAATATATCGGTAAGTAATGTTACATATTTTTTTCTTTTTTAGGTGGTCAGATGAACAGAACCTGATGGTAAGTGACAACCGCCGCCCATAGTCACCTGCAACTATCTACGCCTTCATAGTCATAAGTACGCCGTCCGCCTTTAGGGGGATGAAGGGTCCCCACCCTGAGTGAGGGGAAAAAGGGGAACGTGTATTAGGGATGGGAAAGAGGAAAGGGGGATGAGGGGAAGGGAAAGAGGTTAGTTAGACCTCCGGTGCCCTTATTCACTCGGCAATACAATGCATGCTTGCATTGTTACCAGTTTTCTGTGAGGCCGTGGTATTGCTCCGGTCGAGCCGGCCCATTCTGCCTACGCATGGTTCTCCAACTTTGATTGTATAAATTTTGCTTTTGCAAAAAAAATATTATATAAATATTGGCAACGAATAGAACGAAGACCATATATTTATTTCGCAAGTGAAGCCAGAGCTTCTTGGCGACGACGGCTCCAGCCAAGTCGTATAGTCTATAAACTCCAGTGCGGTTGCATAAATAAAACACTACACGATACGACAAAATTAAACTTAGCAGTCCTATTAGCACCATGAATCACACATTACTAGTAATCTGGTTAATCCTCTAGCTCGCCTAAATACTGGTGTTAGGGGTAGGTTAACGTGCTTACACATAATATATGTTTATTTTCCAGATCGACGATCAAATCTGCCTGTTGATCAACAGCTGGTGCGAGCTGCTGGTGCTGTCGTGCTGTTACCGCGGGGTGAGCACGCCGGGGGAGGTGCGCGTCGGTGGGGGGAGGGGGATCACGCTACATCAGAGCGCTAAGTACGTACGAAACACTACGAATTATTTACTCGATGCTGACGCGTTCATAAATTATTAAAACAAGATAAAAGTATTGCGCTCTCTCTCCCACCTAAGAATGAAATCCAAGTTAAATTTATCTTCACGCAACAATTAGGAATATCAAATAAACCTTCACAAGGTATTTGAGTAGATAGAATATACATATATTATAGGGCAAATAAAGTACATACCTCCTGTCTTGTTGTAAATATGTAACTTATTCTTCTTTTATTTCTACTTCTAAAAGTTTTTTTATTGAATATTTATCATCAGGTTGGGTTTGACACCATGCATAGAGCGCATGCTGAGTTTCACGGATCACTTAAGACGCTTAAGAGTCGACAGATATGAATACGTCGCGCTTAAGGTCATCGTACTTCTCACTTCTGGTAAGTACATTACAGAAAAAAAAACTGTTTGGAAAGAGTTTTAATGTGTTATTATTCAAGAAAAGAAATACGAAACTAAGCTTGTTATTCACTGCTGGTGGCCCTTCGGTTGATGTTAGAAAATTGTTTAAAACTCTGAACAAAATCTTGTCTATGTAATGCTGTATATCGTATAAATACTTTGATATTTCCTTTTATAAGTAATGCAAAAAATTGAGATGTTGTAGTTAATTAATTCTTTAGCCATTAAACTAATTATATCGCTTCATTACTATAATTTTATATTTCTTTATAAAACTTATTTTACCTTTAATATTACATATTTTTTAACTTTCGCACTAGAAGTTATTACTTCGTTGATGAGGTTTTTTACAAGCATATGTATGTATGTTATATGTTGTGGTTAGATCAAGCATATGTAAGTGTTTCATGAAATGGTCGATTCTTCAAATGTTTAGCTAAAACTAACCTTATCCTTAAAACGTAAACGTTTGATGATATTTTAATCCACGGTTGGGCAAATCATTAATTTTGGAAATCCATCATATAAAAGGTTTAATACAAATTCTAAATACATAAGTTGCCCCTCTAAGTTGTCTTAAAGATATTTCACCACACTTTGCATATGACAATTCGCTTTCAAAACAAAATAATATAAGCTGCCATGATACATCACCAAAACAAGATGACAACAGCGCCTCCAACAGTAGCTGTGCCTATCGTTAAACCTCTGTTGTTCAATGATATGGTCTGACCCTATCATGATGTTACGGACCATTTTATGAAATATGATCATTTCATGGTTGGTCACACCTTGAAGTGATAATTTCTATGAACTAGCCACGACAATTATTTAACGAACACAAAGAACACCTACACTTGTGACAACTATTTGTGGATAACACAAATTTTTGTCCCGTGTGGGAATCAAACCCACTTTTGCCTCAGTAGTCAACAGGGTCACTAACCACTATACCAACAGAGAAGTCAACTAAAATTTAGATGTAAAACTTATTTTCTGCATTATAAAAAATATTTAAATTCGTATAGATGCGCCGGATCTCCGCGAAGTGGAGAAAGTACGAGCATCTCAAGAGAAAGCTTTAGCCGCACTACAAGCTTACATCGCGACCCACTCCCCCGGAACACCTGCCAAGTTTGGAGAGCTGTTGCTGCGCATACCTGAGCTGCAACGAACTTGCCAAGTGAGAATAAGCTTTATGTTGGTTATTAAAAGATGTATACTTCAGTGTGCGTATATTGAACATATGATCCATTGTAAAATATAGCTCGATACAAAATTTTAATTAATCTGTCATATTGCTTGCCGTTCGAGCCATATTGCGCTTTATTTTGTGGAAGCGTAAGTCGCTTTAATAATTTGTTATCTTTTTTCAGTTTTTCATGCAAGTCGGTAAAGAGATGTTGAATCCTGCCAACAAAAGCAAAGACGGTGATGGACAGAGTTTCAACTTACTCATGGAACTTCTCCGCGGTGACCATTGACCTGGACATGTTTATCTTAACGCCAACGTCAAAGTTAAGACTTTACAGATGCCACAGGTCAATAAACCTTAACATAACCTTTTAGATTATGTTTTAAACGACATTCGTTGCTCAAGAAATAATTAAGTGAATTCTCTCTACAATGACATAAAGGACTGAAATGATATAAAATCTATTTTATTATGTTTTCTACACTATATCATCAGTCATTCAGCCTACCTAGTCTATGTATTGTCTATGATGTAATTTCGTGACCATTTTTACACAAACGTCAAGTGGCTGTCATGGTAATTACACAGTACGTGGTAATCATAAACAAAATTAAATATGGAACTTGTAATAACACTTTTCTGCCTTGATAAACTAAGACTGCTTACAATATCTTTGTCACATTAATAAAATTTAAAAATAACTACAAGTTTTATACCTATCTACTTCAATAAATTGTAAAAGATTAAACATATATTGATGTAATACTTTCATTAATTGTAATAGATATTAAAAAATATTGTCGTTTTTACGCAATTAAAAAGTGCCAATGTAGCTAATAATATTGCATTTACTTTACATGTCAGTCTGTGTTAAGCTCTCGGGATATTCTATTTTATAAACATATTTTTATACAAAATGTATCTTAAGGCAACAACTTATTCTGGCCTGCGACTGCTTTCAGTGTAATTCCTGTACATCCTGATATTATAGTCGACGTATTTCTATCCTAGAAAGTTAAATAAATATTGCCGTAGGTATTAGTATAACTTTTGGCACTTTTGATAACTCTTGAATTCATTTTCTTCCTGCTTTTAATTGAACATAGACTGTTTGGAGTATATTATCGAATTTAAAGAAATGGAATGAACCCTTAGGGCTACTTATGTATGATATTCATCGTAAGACTATTATGAGTTTTGATAATTCTTAAAACTCCGGTATTTCTAATTTCTTTTTAAATTTTAATGAAAACATGGTGTGTTGCCTTAAGCTATAAATGTATTTCCATGATTAACTCTTACTGCCACCAGTTTTGATATGTGTCTCACCTTGTATAATGGACGTATTTGCATTTACTGATTTCAACAAGAAATCATTGATGGAAACAAAACTTATAACCCAACTTTGTTGACTTCGCCACAACTGGTTAAATGATATTTGGACCTACAGATGTTTTATTCTACAAGCGTAGATACTTATCATTAAAATACTTAGGTATTATTAGGTTTTCAAATCAGCATCTTGGCTTTATCATCAGAATATCGTTACTAAGTCCAATCTGTTACAATCAAAACTAATCAAGGATAAGGGAACAATTCATGATTAGGTTTATCTAATATTAATTAAGTTTATCGAACTTAAGTGTAATTTTTGAAAATGGCACATCACAGCTTTGTGTTTATATGTAAGGCTGGCTTTACATTTAAAATTAAAACTTAATATTAAGCTTTTGGAAATGACTCTTGCCTTTGCATTTTTTATTCAGAAACGTTTTTTTATATGATAGTAACTAACACTCTTAAGTGTAATTGTAAACTGTTGTCATGAAAATATAAAACATTCTTAAAGCACACTGGTGTAACTCTTATATGAGATATGTTTTTTTTTTGCCGTAGAACATATTAGATGCCTTCTGTTTTTTTTTTTTAATTTTTATTTTGATTACGTCGAACTTTTCTTGGTGTGCTGAGTATTTCTTTCGGTCCAATTTGTTCAACATAACGTTGTAATTTTAATCTCACAGCATATTAATTGGCAATGGAAATGGATCAGTTTCGTATTTTCATCAAAGATCAAGTTTGAACTTTATTGACAATGATAAGAAGTTTATTTAAGTTTTGTCATTTAAATAATAACAACAATTCATACCTATTTTGGTATTACAAGTTTTGTAGAAATAGTGGTACGTCCGATTTATGAAACGATTTGTTTCAAGACGTACTAGACCGTTAATATAAAAAAATGTGTTTGTAATCATTGCCATTTTGATTTAGTTACTTAATGTTAATTGTAATGTTGTTAATATGTGCAGCTTAGAATATGATTATAGTTCATGATGTATATGTTCATGGGGGTGAAACCCTCAGGATCTTTTAGAGTAGGTTTAGGTACAGTTTTTATGAAAAACTCATTTTAAGTTATGATTCATTTATTCTTAAATGCAATGATTTCTATGTGTACTAACAGAGAAGTTTCTCGTAGGTACTATTTTTTTTTATAAATTGACATAGTTGCAAATATTAAAAATGTGCAGCTAATTTTATTTTCATGTGCTAATAAATAAAGTAAAAACCGTAATTGTTCCGTTTTATCCAATAATTTAGAATAGTTCATTGTCATCATACAGTATATGTAGTTTTGTACTGTACTGTTAAATGTTAAAGACGATACAGTGCCTGCATAGAAGTTATTCATAAACATTAAATTTTATCATCCTGCTTTTTGTTCGTTGTTGGTGCAATAATAAGCATAGATTATCATCGCTATTTTTATATAACACATTTTATTTAGCAATTATATTTTATTTTCTCTTTATGCTGTCATTGCACATTTTATTTTTCAAGCTGAATACGTCAGCTTTATGAACCAGTCAGTCACTGCCGATGTATAAAATAAGACATTGCTATGAGCAAATCAGTCTCTTTATTGCAATACTTATTATTTTTATAAAAATTATATTCTCAAGTATATTTTTAGATGTAGTGTTAAATTTAGTTATATAGATAATATTTTGTAATAATGCTTAGAGTTGCCTTAACATTCATTAAACAATGTTGGTAGTGAAATCTGTTAAGGTAGGTCTTACTGTTTTGCGGCCTAAGTCTCCTCAAACTTTGTGCGGGAAAAATAAATTTGAAATTCAAATAACTGGCCAATGAAGCAGTTGTAAGAAAAAATATTACTGACTTACATATTATGTAATCCCTCGCAAACTATAAATATCAACGTATATATATTATGTAGTGAGTACTCGTTTAGATATGTAGTTTATGTTTAATTATTGATTTGAAACGCGTTGCAAACCAATCCTTTATAAAAATGCGTACTACATTCCATACAAGCGTACGCATCTATATAATATATAGTTGCACTATATAGCTTACTTTGTTCAGTTATGACAATATCTTTAAATTTATTGTATTTGCCCCAAGAAAACGAAAGACGTAAAACAAAGAATAATTTACAATATATTAAGTGTATAATATAAGACGGGCACAAGTACTTCAGTTAGTTTAGTTAAAGTATCAAAGCTCATAGCTTAGAAGAAGTAATATTTTCATATGTGCCACACAAGTATGTAATAGGACGTTCGCAAAACAATACTCTAAAGTTGAATAATATATATATAAAAAAAAAACAGTTTTAGGAGGCACAACAAAGTTTGTAAAATAACTAGATGTCGCATTCGGATTTCGAGAGAGGACAATCCTTAAAAACGAGTATTGCCAACTCTCGAATGCGATTACTAGATTTCTTAATAAAGGTTTTTTTTATATTTAGAACTTCAAACTTTAAAATAGTTTTTATACAGCACAAGCGGAGATACTTTCAATTTTCGAATTGGCTATTTCTCGTTGTCCAGTTCTTTTATAAACTTTGTTAATTACCTTAAAGGTTTATGTATTAAATTTTTTTTTTATCTTTCGGTCATTGATTTTAGGTAATATGTTTACATTAATAATATTAATATAATTTGTTTATATTTGGATTTTATTTGCCGTGAATATAACTAGTATAATAAAATGAATAATGGAGATTTTATGTAACTGTATTTTTTGTTAAAAATTTTTCAACAAATAAAGCTAGTGGCATCTATTTGTAGTTATTTAGACTCTTTACTGAACTGATAATTTAAGTGCACTAGATTATATTTTTATATTCAGTAAAGTAACGGGTGTGCGTGAACCGAAGAGGGAGGTATGATCGAGGTCCGAATAATTTTTATATTAAAAATTACAAGGAACGTAAGTTTGGTATGGCGTCCATGATTCACTGTTATTATAAATAAGTATTATAGTGATATTGTATTCTTCTTTATTTTGTAGAATTATAAAGTTTTTTTTTATATATATAGCGCAAAGTGAATAAATATGATTTTGATTTATGTTTGACTTTTACTAACCTGTTTCTATCACATCACAACTAAACACTATCAAGTAAACAATCTAAAAACTGTATTCAACAAAATGATGGTAATAGTTAAGCTATTCTGCTATGTGTATAGTTACTTATTACGATTTGTTACGTAACTTTTTACGGAATATGTAGATACGCTAGCATCTAGATACTACCTGGTATTCCACATCAAGACACAAGGAGGTGGCAATTCGCTTCTTCATACGTTTCCTCTTTTGACACATTTAGTCTCGGTTAGCGGATTAATCAGAAATCAGTTGTATAATCTCATCATCAATTCAATACAATATTCTATCTACCATAAAAGAGAAGCTCACAGCAAAAACAGTAAAATAAAAAAATACCAATATGATACAAAGTGGTCTTATCGCTAATTGCGATTTATTCGAGACAACCAAGATGGACAGATGCAATGGATGCATCATCATAATCATTCATCAATTACAATTCTACAAAATTAGTTTGTGGTCGTCGGTGTTTTTTTCTTTCCATTCTTTCTCTTACTGGCTAGTTAACTTTAAACTGGTATCAACCTATTACAAGTATTTTATTATGCCACTACCTTGTCTCGCCTTTTCCACAGAGTCAATTTACACCTTTTTTTTTGTCATACCACGTTACCGGGGCCGGTAAGGTGGTATGGCGGTCTCGAACCGACTAAAACCACACTGTTTTACATTATCGCCTCTTGTAGCCGGGACCTCAGGTATACCCTAGAAAGGAAAACCCTGTGACCCCAGCAGACTTGGCCGCCTTTTAACAAGGCGACCCCGCTATGGAGAGTCAATTTACACCTAAAATATGCCAAACAGTATATGTAGAATTCGTGTTGGATTCCATGAATCTTATTGAGTTCAAATGGGAGCACTAAAGGCGATTAAACGCAACACATTTGGTAAAAATCGGACTAGTAGTTTTGGAGAAAAATGGCAACATCGATTTGCACAAACAATGTTTACTGCAGCGCCCCCTGGCACCGTAGCACCTATATAAAACATGCACCAATCAAACGCGAATGCATAACTGAAAACTGCGTCAAAATTGGGCTAGTAGTTTAGGAAATAAATGGCAACATGGATTTGCACAAACAAACATCCTCTCACCCCAAACGTCTCCGTCTCCGTTCCGTAGTGGGTAAAAAGCAGAACAAATGCCTACTTTATTTCAGCAATAGGTGCATAATTGTAGAAGAGAAAACCCAGTTTTTTTTATTTCTTTTTTCATCCTTGTTATGCGGTACATGTATCAGGGTTATGCGGTACATGTATCAAGGTTATGCGGTACATGTATCAGGGTTATGCGGTACATGTATCAGGGTTACTAGTAGTATAAATAAATAAATTTAATCAATATATATTTGTAAAAGCATTCACGTTTTGCTTGTAATAAAGAATCTCTCGGAATCGTAGGTGTTTGTAGAATTTCAACTCAAATCGAACACCAGAAACTGGGTCAAATTTCACGTGCAATGACCCTAACAATCAAACATTGCAAGTTAAATAAAAGCTTGTATAAATTAATCTGATTCCTACTTATATACATAAACTCCTGTAGCCTCGAAAGGTAGTCGAAGCGTCTGTACATGAGGCAATAACCTTTCTAACAAAGAAATTGTGTTTACGTCTATGGTTAACATAATAAAATAAAAATAAAGATTAGGTGACTAATGTACCGATAACTAAATAAATTATATTAGATTGCATGAAAATATAAAACGATACACAATAAAGATTATTGTATCATTTCGTTAGTTTTATAAATGGCAAATAATGTTATAAGAGTCATCCAAACTAATAGTCCATTTTTATTACGTCTCGATCGAAACCAAAAGACCTTGGTCAAATGCAGTTGGTGAGGTGCGGTTATGCTCACTGCTCCGCTCCTAAGAGTCACAGCGTATTGTAAATTTTTTCCTATATTCATTCTCAAAAATTAATTTAACTTAATTACATCTAATTACTGTCTACTTACATACATTAATCTGTATATGGGTAGAAAAATCATGTCACAAATAAGTGCCTCAACAACAACATCTCTCAACGGCATAACTTTTACACTTAAACTTAATACAAATTCACTTCCCTCATCGCCTTCAAAGGTGGGCAGAGTAATTACGACTCTTGAGTGCAGGTGTCTATGGACGGCGATTGTCTCTTACCATCAGTTGACCCGCCTGCTCGTCTGTCTATTGATAGATATTTATCATTCGCCACAACTAACCATTTAAGCAAGCCACAACTAACAATTTAAGAAAATGTAACTTCTAACGCGAGCGTTACGGAAATGAGGCTCACTCATGCATCATGCTGGCAAATAAATATGAACAACTTCGTTATCTTAGGTATCTATCGCTCCCCATCCAATCTCAATGAGTACATTTTTATCGACACCCTTGAAAAGCACTTAGGTTCCTTAAAATCATAAAAAATAGGCGTTATGAATATTAAGACTAAACATTGTCGGAATGAACTGTCACATGAGCGCATAGAGGCTTAATTATGTAAATATGTTGGCAACACAAGGCCTTCTACCGGATCATTCATTGCCTACAAGGCTAGAGAATTGCTTGGACCATGTGATTCTAAAAGGTGAAAGTTATGAAATCTCTGCTTCCATTTCTGCGTTGAGTACGACAGTCACTGATCATGGAACGGTCTTTGTAAAACTAACAAATTTAGTAAACCCCTATAAATATTGTTAAACCACACAATGTACTGATTTTAAGAAGGCCAAATCGCTTTTGAATCAAACCGATTTTTCCTTGGACTAGCTGCCACATATTGATAAATTAGTTCGCAGTTAGAAAAATTCGTGAACTGGCTGATATTGAAACAGTCAGATTAGTCTATTTTTCTTATTTTAATAGTATAATGTCGTATGGTATTTTACTGTGGCGCAATGCCTCTGATATTCAGTCTGTCTTTGCGCTGCAGAAAAGGGCTATCCGAGCAATTTAAACTTTAGATAATCGTTATTAGCTGAGGTAGAAATTTAAAGAAATACACATCATGACAGTGGCATGTCAGTATATAACTTAGATTATACTTTCAAAAAAATAAAGATCAGTTTATTAAAAAAAGTGATATACACTGTTATAACTGCTATAACACACGTAAAAAATATAAATTTGTTGTACCTGCCTCCAGGCAGGATTGTATAATAAAATGCAAAATATAAGTTTAAATAAATTTTAATCCACTATAAAACGAAAGCTGTGCTTGAAAGGTTATTCTCTCAGTGGTGATTACATGGAAGATAGAATCGCTTGGGATTGAACTGTTAGAGATTCAATAGCTATTTCAAATAATGACTGCAAGGAGGGCGTAGCGGTTTAAGTGGTCACCTCCCCACTACGCTGCCGCACCGAGTGTTGTGGGTTCGATCTCCGCACGGGACAACACTTGTGTATTCCTCAAATTGTTGTTCCGAGTCTGAGTCACTTGAATGTTTGTAAAGTCTCCCGCGACACACAGGAATTAAGCCTAATGCGGGATTTGTCTTTTTAAAGGAAAAAAAAACAGTACAATGTAATATGAGCTAACATGTATCTCATTTTCTGTCTTCTTTTATTATATTTCTTTGTTCTTTCTTGTTAACTTCTGTTTAACTACACTGTCCCTGTTTAGCTATATTACTTTAATATCCTAATTTTAGTTTATTTACTTTTAGCAACATACTTTTAGCAAACGATAAAATAGTTATTTATTGAATAGTCCTTATATATTGAAACGAAATATTTTAATAACTATACTAACTTTAAATATTTTTAAATAAGAAGATTTCAAATAATCGTGGAGCAATTTTATGAAATAAAGATATTTAATTTAATTTGCATTTGCACATTTATTATATAACATTGCCCTATCAACAGCACCATTATACGACTAGTTCCATAAAAGCCGTCTAATCGATGAAATCAAATGATCGATGTTGGTATTCAAATTAGAAACAATATGCAAGACTCGGATTCAATAAACGAAGTTCTAATTAAGAAAAAGAGAAGTACGATAGAGAAAAAACTGGAAAAATGGAATAACCCAAACAAACATGGATAACTATAAATACTAGTATATAGAATATAAATAATAATATATAAATAAGCAACCTAGCACTAAAAATTTAGAGCATTTAGATCCGTACCCATCCCCCATAGCGGAAGCACATTAGCCCTAAGTATTACAAATACTAAATCACCAGCTACTATATTCAATGGTCTCTTCCTTTGTGTCGCAAGACACGAACCCACAAGAGGAATACAATATATTATTTACTATCAAATCTAATGATTGGATAATATATCATCAAAATTATTAAAACTATCTGAAGCAAGCAAGTTAAAGCAAACCATTACACGCCCGTATACAAGGGCGGAGACAGAGACGACGTGTCTAACTATAGACCAATCTTCGTACTGCCAGCTATTTCAAAAATCTTAGGATGGGTATTAGAGGTAAACCCCTGGCTCTTTTAAAGGATAATGTAAATGACTGAACTGAAAGGGTAAAAGTGGGTGAATATGTAAGCACTGAGGTTGGTATACATTTTGGCACCCCTCAGGGCCGTGTAATTTCCCGACTAACGATACTACACACCCCAAACTAACTCCCGGACGAGACCAGATTTTCAGATTAAGATACATACATATAATATCAAACTTACTGTTTTTTTTTTAATGTTTCTTTGGTTGAGCAATGGCTAACGCGTTATGATATACCATCAACTCATGGAAATGGTTATGGCTCGAAACTGTAAATTAGTCTGATTATTTAAGTCATTGAAACCTGAAACCCTTTTAGCTCAGATATGTGTATGTCTCTTTTTTCCAATAAATTGTCATACCATACCAGTCCAGCGCGGGGCCTATAAAATACGGTTCTTAGAACTTTGGAGAGCCCAAAGATCACTTCTAAGAGTAATGTACTTCCAGCCTTATATATCCTACAGAGAGTCTACTCTCAACTTGAAACCTAATATCTATTAGGATTTAGTTGTATAGAATATAGTTTATTCTACTCAGTACGACGAAATTGCACAAAATGTCACCTTACGTCCCCCACGTACAAACGAGACGATGGAAATAAGCGATATCACACATCTGTTGAAACCTCGTATGCTCAAATGCAATACAACTGGTTGTCGTCAATCCTATGTAACCGATTAAATAAGCACCTAAACATATACCCACTAAACAGCCGTAATTCCACAAAAGAACTCTAAAAGATTGACTTTCAAATAAGAGTTACGCGAAGATCAAGCCTCTCCCGACTCTAGTCTCTTAAATAACAACACCACCAATATAGATATACAAATTCACTCACTCACCCACGCACACACACACACGTACCTATACATATACTCCCCCCCACCCTCCGACACCTAAACAGAGGCATTCATTATATGCAATTATTTATAAAACATAATATTATTGTTAACTGTGTCAGATTTGCATTTTCATCTTTCATTTCAATAGTTATTAACTTATTTGATTTGTTAAAGTTTAGTTCCTCTTACATATTTAATATCAATATGAGAATAAATATAAATATAATAAATAGAAAAGTGAGGTCACCGGGCACATTACATTTCTTCACTTCAAAGGACACCTCGAAATTATTAAATTATTATTATTAAAAAAAAATCTTATATTTAAAAATAAACCGTATATAAAAATAATCAATAATTAAAAGATCATACACAATAAACATCAAACACAATTATACCGAAAACGTAAACAAAAGCTTATCAAAGGTATTCATAGAAATTAAAGGATTAGTACAAGCAATAAATAAAATAATCAGTGTGACTACGACAGTGTATTTTATGTTCGGAAAGATATTTTTTTATCAAATAATAAAGCATTAAGTGTGCAATAAAATGTGTGGTTTGGGTTTCAATTGGAAATCCCATATTTATAAATCTAAATCCCAGTTTTTTATATTTTGTGGTGTTTAGCACCAAACGTATTAAGTTGCTAATATGATGGCAAATGAACAACGTAACCGAACGTAGTAAATAGCCCATACTCTACCACCTTCAAGTGGAAAATCAAAGAATAAAAAATATATGTTGCGCGATATCTTTGTCACTTGGGAATGGATCGGATCGACCGGATACCATGGCTTAATACCAATGCGTGCATTATATTGCTGAGTGAGTGAGGGTACCGGTGGCCGAACTCTACCTCTCCTCTTTCCCCTCCCCTTATCCCACCTCTCCTCTTTCCTTTCTGTTATATAAAAAAATATACTTGATTACAGTCACGGTTGAACTGGGTTAAATTAGAAGAAAATAATCTACCTCTAAAGTCTAAAATTAAGGATGAAAAATATCACAATTTATCATGATAAGTTAAGTTTTTTCTTTTTAAAACTTTGATATTTTTTTAAAATTGTTCAAAACACAATTATAAACAATGTTTAAAAGTTCCCCATCATTCCCGTGTATGGAAAAAAAATATTCAAGGTCAAAGGTCAAAAAAATGAGTTTTTCGCGATTTTCAAAACGGTGAGTTTTATCATAAAAGTACCTCAGAAAAAAAATTGTAGATCATAAAATTATCTATTAAAAATGGATCAATACTTTTTTTCTTACGAGCCACCGTTTCTGAGATATAACGATTCAAAAAGTTATAAAAGTTGTGTATGTAAAGTGTTTATAATTATGTTTTGGACAATTTTACTGATTTTCAGCTTGTTGGGTCTTGATGTAACTTCGTTCACTCTCATTTTTTGGTCTAGATTGACCGGACTATTTAAATTTTTACGTTCACGTTTTTAGGGTTACAGAAACGGACGAAGGATATATTTCTGTTTCTGTTTGATAATAAAAAACATGTTTTTTTTTTCATTTAGGTAGTATAAGTAACTTGTTTTAGACGATAATAATACAAATTATGTATTTAAATTTAAAAAAAGTTTTATATAACACGTTGAGCTTGAAAGAAAAGCTATATTTTTTTTAAGTATGTTATTTCATTACCATATTATAATACTTAATATTTAAGTGTTATATATTTTTAATAAAATTGGATATAAATAGGTATGGAAATTTATTGTGACTGCTTTATTTCCCTAATCCTTCATTACCAATGAGTTGACCGATTAGCAATACCAATGCTCTTTACCTATTCTAATAATTCCGCAATGTAAAATGAATATTTTTATAAAGTAAATAATAAAAATATGACAAAAAAATGGTTGTAGCATAAGCGAAATCTTGAAATCATGACAGTGAGCTGCTTTTGTGGGAGTACCACATAACTTCTGCTAGAGTAGCGGATCGGACTGTCCTTCACCGCAATAGACCAACTCGTGACTTAACACCGTGTGCCGTGTGGTTTTTACTGTGGTATTAACAAATTTGATCGTATGGGGCTCTTTGGAATTGATATGCATACATAAGATCATGCCTTTGTCCATCGAGGTGGGCACATACAGCTTCCTCAAATGTCATTAAATTGATGTACATACAGCTTTACCGTTCCATATATTTTTTAAATTTTAAATTTGTAGAAATACTGCAGACGCAATATAAATTTTATTTTTATTACTTTTCAAATAATACAATAAAACGAGAAGAGAATTTCGAGCCTTTCCAGAAACTTAGATTACTCATTGTAAAAAGTTTCTTCAATTACGTCAATCACCATTCTTTATACTCGAATCTTGGGAATATAATAATAATAACTTGACACATCTCACACACGGCCGTCTGATCTCAAACTAAGCAGAGCTTGTACTAATGTAACCAGGCAGCTGCTAAACACACTTATATACTTCTAAATATCTACATACAAATTATAGATAAATTACACCCAGACACAGAACAAACGATCATGCTCATCACACAAATATTTTTCCTGGGTGGGAATCGAACCCACGACTTAGGCTTAGCAGCCAGGGTCACTAATCGGTAGACCAAGTAGCTAGTCATATAGTAAATATGAATTGCCGAACATATTTCTCTCACTATTACTTCTTGGGAAGAGGGCGTGAGCTCTACGTCTATGTTATCACATTTGTCTTTAGAGAAACTAAACCACCATAGACTTATAAAGATCGTTTTGTAGTGAACATCCAAAAACATTCTTCGGCTAATTTCTGTTCAAAGTTGGTTACGTAATAGTCTCTAAATACTTAGAACAGGACGCTGCGCTGTTGACAACTTTATTTAATGGCCGCCGCCGCGCCGGTAACCGTACAGTATGGCCTCATACGTTTTATTTGTTTTGTCCACCATTATTTTAAAACATATTTTACGAATTTAAAGGACATTACAAATTTATTGAAACTACATTGACGAATGAAGGCATTGTTTTTAATACATACTGTCTAAATCAGAAACTTTTTCAAGTCTTCTAGTAAGGCTGTGTGAGCTTCCGGGAAATAAGATTGCTTTGCCTTGTAAGTATCACTCTGGAAATAGATAAACAGAAATTTCAATCAACTGCTAGTTAACTACAAATCAACAAAAACCAAATGAAAGGTAGTAGAGCCACGCTGATTTCAGCAGGAATGGGCCGGCTCGACCGGGGCAGTACTACCCTCTCACAGACAACCAGCCTAAAGCGACAACATTCGTGCTGTTGTCTTTCGCTGGCGAGTGGGGTGACAGTTATCGTGGTATGTGTGTGAGCAGTGGAGTGCTTGTAGAATCATTGTGAGGTTGGCGTGGATCGAACCGTCGGCCAGGGAGACCCGTAGAAACGGTGGTGCCGCTGGCCGCCCGCGGCATAGAGAGGGGCCCAACCACGGCTAACCACGGCTAATCCACGGAGTGGCTCGTCGTGCCGGTTGGTGACCGGACGGTGGGACCCGGCGTCCATTTCCGGGAGGGTACGGGGGCCCTTCCGTCCGGCGGTTCGGTCTCCGCCATGCCTCACCGTTACATGATGACACAGTATTTTCAGTCTCAGTTTACACAGTCACGATGACTGTCATGCCTTTTATCGATCATTGCCTTCGTTGGGAAAGGGGGCGTCCCCTTTCCCAACTCTTATCATGGCAGTACAAAAAAAGAAAAATGGTCCAACAGCGGCATCCTCCTCTCCCACCAACCCGCTTTTTGAGGTGGAGTTCACTAACATACGTGGACTCCATGCAAACCTCAGCGCCGTACACCAGCACCTTAAGACGGCTCGGCCGGAAATGCTTTTTCTTACGGAGACACAAATACGCTGGGGTATGTCTTTTCGTCAGGGCGGATGTTTGTTGTCGCCGTCTGCACTGCCTAGAAGACGCATCCTTCTCCATCCTTTGGCTGCACGTGGATTTTGGCTCTATGAGCCGGATCTACGTTTGCCTTTATCGGTCCCATTCCGGAGACTCCGAGACAACTCGACTCTTTGACTACATGAGTCACGCAACGGACAAAGCGCAGGAGCAGTTCCCGACCGCCGAACTGGTGTTTTTGGGAGACTTTAATGGGCATTAAAGTCTGATCCATGACTTCTGACTGGGATCTTCCAGAACGGACCACGCTGGTCGAACTGCCCACGCATTCGCTCTCACGCATGACCTTACCCAACTGGTACTCCAGCCCACCAGGATACCAGACATATCGGATCAAGCGCCCTCTTTGCTAGACCTTCTGCTGACGAGTCACCCAGCGCAGTACAGAGTAACGGTTCACGCCCCTCTGGGATCCTCCGACCACTGCCTGGTGTCCACCTCGGTGCCTCTTGTTGCCCCACCAGGGCCTGTGGTAACAAGACGACGGTTATGGCACTACTCGTCAGCAGACTGGGATGGAATGCGGGATTATTTTGCATCCATCCCGTGGGCTCAACGCTGCTTTAAAGACAGGGATCTGTCGCAAAGTGCGTCTGCCGTGGCTGACGAAATCACTGTCGGTATAGAGTACTATATCCCCTACAGTGAAGTCGCCAGCACAAAGACCCGTCCCTGGTTCAGTCGCGAGTGCACCCGTGCTGTCGCTCAAAAGCAGTCAGCCTACCGCGCATGGCGCTCATTGTGACCCAGACGTTGATCGCCTAAAAGCAGACCGTGGCGCTCACCCGCCCACCATTGCATCTTGCGACTCCGAAATGCGGGATATTCGCATCCGGCAGAGGGATGTCCGTGTCCGTGTCCGGAGCTTCGGTCACTCGATGTTCGGAAAGCCAGTGGACCCGACGGTATTCCGGCGGTGGTTCTTAAAAACTGTGCACCAGAGTTGTCTCCTGTACTGACGCGCTTGTATCGCCTGTCCTATTCCTCGGGAATTGTTCCGGAGGCCTGGAGAGAGGCGAACGTCCAACCCATTCCCAAAAAAGGCGACCGCTCCGATCCAGCTAATTACCGTCCTATTGCCGTCACCTCCATACTCTGTAAGGTGCTCGAGCGGATAATCAACACCCAATTAATCCGCCATCTAGAGGATCACTCCTTGTTAAATGATCGGCAATATGGTTTTAGACCGAACCGATCCATGGGTGATCTTCTAGCGTACGTCACACACCTTTGGGGTGAGGCTATGGATAGGCATGGGGAGTCCTTGGCCATCAGCCTCGACATTGCCAAGGCCTTCGATAGGGTCTGGGATCGCTCGCTTCTCTCCAAACTTCCTGCATTTGGTCTGCCATCTAAGCTATGCAACTGGGTTGCTGCCTTCGTCCACAAGCGCCGCATTAGGGTTCTCTGTGACGGCGCGGCCTCTGACTTCCAGGAGGTTAGCGCTGGTGTACCTCAGGGCTCCGTCCTATCGCCCACGCTGTTCCTTCTGCATATCAATGATATGTTGGCTCTTGGCAGCATACATTGTTATGCAGACGACAGCACAGTACACGGGCGATACTTTGGACATCCTGCTGCCAAGCTAGCAGACGTTGAGGGAAAACGACAGGAGCTTGTCGCTGAGCTCGACCGGGTCTTGAGCCGCATCTCTCAATGGGGTTGTGAGAATCTGGTCGAGTTCAGCGCCAAGAAAACACAGGCGTGCGCGTTTTCAAACAAAAAGTCTCCATTCCTTCCCCTTCCTACTCTTCAGAACACTCAACTGCCACTACAGGATAGGCTCAGTATACTGGGTATGGACATCTGTCGGGATCTCAATCCGCGTGATTACATCGAGAGCGTCACTAAGGCGGCCTCGCGGAAGCTCGGTGTATTGAACAAGGTGAGACGGTTCTTCTCGCCCGAGCATTTATGTCTTTTATATAAGACCCAGGTTCGCTCCTGCGTGGAGTACTGCTCTCATCTTTGGGATGGCTATGCGCAGTATTTGCTTGACGCTCTCGATCGGTTGCAGCGTCGCGCAGTCCGTATTATAGACTGTCCTGAGGTCACCCAGTCTCTTGAGCCCCTGCAGTTGCGAAGAGATGTCGCCTCTATGGCAGTTCTCTATCGCCTACATCACGGGGAGTGTTCTGACGTCATCCCGGGTCTTTTAAGCGGGGCGTGAAAAAGCATCTCACCAGGCCGCCATAGTGTAGGTCACCATGCTGCATTGACTAGACATGCAGTGAGGATGGTGTATTGCTTACCATCAGGCAAAGTGGAGTCATTATGGTAGGCTTACAAATAAAAAAAAAAAAAAAATCTTGATGGAAGCAATTTGCTGGAATTTTTAATAAGCCTATACATATTTAAAGGCAAGCGAATGATTGGGCTATGCTACTTCAGAAGATCTTTTTTTTTTTTTTTTCGTGTGGAAACCCCCACGGGTCATCACCTCACCGGAGCTGACAGTGAGGTGGTATGTCGGACTCGAACCGACTAAAACCACACGGCCGTCACAAGTGGGTCTATTGCAAGGGACCTGGGTATACCCTAGGAGGGATGCTTCCAGGAACCGTGCAGACCTTGGCCCCCTCTTTTGCAAGAGGCACCACCACCATTGAATACCAGGGGCCTAGCCCCCTCCAGTTTGAGAGGCGAGCGTGGAACACGTCGTACCACCGTCTCAGGCCTGTTTCTGCTAGGGTAAGGGCAGCCCTACCCGTTACCCCCAGGCCAGCGCTCATGGAGGCCGGAGATCATTTTGTGCTCTCCGGCGCCTGCTGCGTGTTCTGCGGGACGGGAGAGCACTTGCCCTCTCCCGTATCCTCTCCGCCGCCTCTTTAGCCAACATGACCTCTTCGCAAAATAAGGCGGCGGAACTTCAGAAGATCTGATGAATTTAATATATTTGGTCAATGAAACCTTTTCGGAACGAGAGTTGATTGATGAAAACAAAACTGTACTCTGCCTTTTTTAACTGTTACTAACAACACAGTGTATATAATGAAATAGGATCTAGAACTCAATGCTTTCAATTTGCCTGGTAAAACGTCATTGAATCCTTAATCCATTGCATCGTCTTGAGAGGCTTATTGAGTGTTTGCAATATACATATTATAGATATTTATTATTTTACAGAATTTGTTGCAATAAATAAATTATTACGGATATGGTTGTATTCAATATTAGAGCTATATACTATCCCCAACAAATCTACAAAAACGTTAAAAGGGTGAAATAACGAGGCATAGCGAGTATATAGAAAACGCAATTCTTTCTTTTGTTCGTCATAGTATCAACGTCATATTTATACGCATCTATAACAAGAACTCTGTAATTGATGCCGTTAATAGTCCTAGTTATTTTACTATCTGATAGATAAGCAATCTATAGTGGTGTAGATAGTTGATGGTATATAAAGATATACTTTAAGGGTTGTAGTTGTATATTGGACTAGCTTATACTAAAATGTTGCGAATCGGTCTGTATTTCATGGTGATAGTGGGCCTAGCTTCTGCCGGGCCCGCCGTTGTGAGAAGTAAGCAAGAAATTGAAGATTTTATAAGATATTTAGAAAGGATTAAAAAGGGTAAGTGATTCAAAATTTAAATTCTGGTGATATGTTAAAGATTACTTATAATATAAATAATAATTTGAAATAAAAGTAACTACTAAAGGGACTTAGATAACGGGAACTTAAGCACACTTAGGTGTAACTAGAAATATTCGATGTACTAGTAAGTTAATCTATCAAAATTTGTATAAGAAGTTAGTGTTAATTTGTGTCGCTTACATCATTGTAAGCGACACAACACAGTGTAGTACACAGTACAGTGTAGTATTGAAGAAATAAGCTAACTTCAGTCTTCAATGCAACTGTTACTAACTAATGGTGTTGTCGTAGGGCAAGTGTTTCAAATATTTAAATAAAGCATATATGCATTTTTTATTATTTATGGCAATTCAATACTTCGGTCATCTTTTACGCTAAAACATTACACACTCATAGCTACTATAAATTTAAATTGTCAGAACTACGTTCATAGACAATAGTAGAGACCTATCAATTATTTTAAAAAAATACCATCGTCCGGAAATAAAAAGTATCATTTTGAGTATAAAGTTCCTCCCTCAGCCTTGGCCACACCTGTCGAGAACATTGCTATTTGATTGATATTTTTTTTATCAACGGGTGTTCAAATCTGTGAATAACATCGTTATATAAGGGATTTATACTATTTCTAAGAAAAATATTTATGTTACGCTCGTTCCTCTAGCGTCGCTATACCTACGCTTGTTTGTAATCTGTCAGCTATAGAACTTAAAAGATAAACTTATCGATATTTTATAGGCAATAGCGAAAAATCCGCAATACAATCCCGATCCGGATTACCGCAAGTGGAAGATTCTGAAGAGCTTAGCGGTCGCTACCAGGGAGACATCGTGTTAGATGACGTAGACTACGAGAAGATGTTGGTTGAATACACCATGGGTCGCAACGCATACTCTACATCCAGCATCACAACCTGGCCAGATAACACGGTTGTGTTTGAGTTTGCAAAAAACGCCTTTAGTGAGTTTTTCTTTAGTATTTTTGTTAGCTACTAAATGCTGAGATCATATTATTAACATTACGTAGAAAAAAATCGAATGCCTAACTATGTGATTCACGTTGGAGGACAATAGGGCCACCCTATCTCTTCCCGGTGGTATCGTAAAAGGCGACTAAGGAATCAAACTGTTATGTATCAGACAGTATGTATACATTCACGCAGGGCTCCGTTGACGGCAATAGCCTTGCCCCTTATTACGTTACTGCGAACGAATTGTAACTGCAAAAAATGTGGGTGTTTAATACACCTCTGCCTACACACCTGCCGACAGCCGTGAGCGTAAGTATGTATTAAAAATGAGAAAAAAAAAAAACTCAATGCGTAACTCAATTTTTTATTAGAAATTTCCATTTTATTACAACCTAATATGTACGATTTAATCATGATTGCAAATAAGGAAATGTGAAAATTCGTTATAAATTATTCAAAAGCAGGCCGCATGGCAACATTCAAGACTTTTTTCAACGTGTCTATCTTATAATGAAATGAAATAGCTATTAAATATGTTCTTTTTAAGATACACTCTATGGTCCTATTTCTTTTTTGGATGGTTTTTTGTATGTGTTTTTTTTTTAAGACAACTCCAGGATCAGGAATTATTCCTGTGTTGCGGGGGCTTTACAGACATTCAATCAACAGACACAAAGAATATCTAGACTCGGGACAACGTTCTGAGGATCACACAAGTTTTTGTCCCGTGTGGGAATCGAACCCACGACCTCCGGTACAGCAATCAGGTTCACTAACTACTAGACGAATAGGCCCGTCATCATTCAGCCCGCCTTTTATATTTTCTTACCTGCCTTTTTAGACCAATTTAATCAGATCATTTTCGATTTTCTCAATAGGTAAAGTACAGGAAAATGCAATTTGGGATGCCATTAGAGACATTGAAGCACATACCTGTGTCAAGTTCCGCTACCGTGAAAGTACTGATAGCGTTTATGTCAAGATCACTGTAAGTATGTCCATGTTTGACCAATAATCGCCATAACATAGTTACGTAAGTAATACAATTTCAAATCCTCAACGTAGCAAGGTGTGTTGATTACTGAACGTTCTAGAATACTTACTACTACTAACCTGAAAATATACAGTATACACTACTAAATATTGTAATAGATTAAGAAACCGGTAATAACAGACTGCTATTATTCCATTCATAGACGAAGTAGAGTTGTCAATGGAAAATCTAAATAAGTAGATTAAACTTCAAACCGTAATAAAAAAAAAAAACTATTGCAGCTAGATCTCTTATTGTCAAAATAAAAGCTTATGATGGATAAAAGTATTATCAGCTCAACGTCTTTTTAACCGACGATAATATAATTATCATAGTAATAAAAAGTCACGTTTCTTACTTGACTTTATTAAGAGAAACCAAACAGTCCAGTCTAATTTCTACCTCCTAGCTCCAGATCAGCTCCAAGATGCCATGTTATTGTATTGCCATACAAACTTAATATACATAAAAAGTTTCATTTGTATTGATTTTCAGTTAAGATTTCATTAAAATTGAGTTCCAAGATTATCTTACATAGTACAAAGACTAATAACGGTGTTTTAATAAGGGAGGATATTTTTAATTCTCAGATTCTTTTCGTATTTTTGCTTTAAGTTATTTAGTGATATTACGTTTAATTTTTATTATAGCAATTGAAAAAGTAAATTTATAAAAATCAGTGACTGACTGTGATAATTTATTAAACAATTATTTCCACAAAGATTATATTTGTTTATCTTTGGATTAAATCTGAATGTTATATTTTTATTTAATTTATAATTTTAATCTTAACTAATACATTATAGGGTACTATGAACGGCTGCTACGCTCACGTAGGCTATAGGAAATCTCGAGGTGCGCACACAATGAATTTAGGCCGCAACACCATTGGCGTCGGGTGTTTCCGCCACGCCACGATCGTTCACGAGTTCATGCATATCCTCGGCTTCACCCACATGCATGCTACTTTTAACAGAAATAAATATGTAAATATTATTGAAGAAAACATCAAACCGGGTTTGTGTATTTTTTCTTTACTAGCTTTTGCTTGCGGCTTCGCTCGCTTTATTGTAGGTTTTGTCAATCAATGTACCTACATACATTTTCTGGATATAAGATACCCTATGGCTTTTTTCTCATTTACATAATAAAATAAACACATATATGTTTAGTCTAACAGTCGCAGTCTCAAACACTTGTCCTTATTGTTGTTTTTAAGGACTATGCTACTTGACATTGATTTTATCCTGATCGACTCCGCTTCTAATGCAGTTTTTTTTTGATAATTCAATTTTTATATCCAGGTAGTGAACACAACTTTGATGTTTATTCTGATTCCACAATAAATGACTATGGGATTCCGTATGACTACGTTAGCTGCCTGCACTACTCACCTAATTCGTATACGAAAAACGGTGACCCGACTATAAGTGCCAAGGAGGTTTGTATTAAAACATTTCGGCTGTTGTCTATATTATTCCTATCAGTTACCAGACGATTTTTATTAGGTCTGGTTGCATTATTTAGTATCAACATTCACATCCACAATTTGTCCCAATAACAACACTTCAAATGTCATGAACTTGATAATTACGATGGTGTCACCCAATCCAGACTTATCTAGCATAGAAGTATGTTGAGATCAATAAAAAAATATGAATTATGTCTTGAATATATTGCGTTGGAGTACATTGCTCAAGATTAAAGTACAATAACGCCACTACAACCCTAATTAAAGGTTCAGAGTACTTCAGAGCTAATAAGGTATATTCTTTATTGTTCTTTTCAGCCATTTGAAGGTGAAATGGGACAACGTTCTTATGTAACGGCCTATGACTGGCTACGCATAAATCGACATTACAATTGCCCTGGCGCTTGGAACTAAAGAAGCAAACTTACTTTTGTTTATTAAAAGTTACACCTTTGTAAATATACCTTACTATTATAAGTAAAACATTTAAATAGCAAACCATGCTTGTTGTTTTCTTTACTACTACTAAATAAATTCACGAAAAGAATCTTTGTGCTCTCGTCTAAGCAGTTCAGTTACAACCAAAAGAAAACTAATAAGATATTATTTACAAAACATACAAGCTTACTTTTTTGTAAGTAGTCCCGAGGGGCATCGGCGACCTACATGTTGATGTGAACACATGACGATGCGTCTGCGCTTTGATCTCCACGAATCCTGCCCAAGCGCCGTTCCCGCTGTCGCACTAAATTTTGTCAGGACAAATTTCGACTCTTTGAAATTCTCAAGATTTAAACGCTACAGGCGCTGATTTAATCAGATTTATTAGGTTTTAACTACCAAAATGAATAAGTACTGGAGTCATATGTAATGTTTTGAATGGCACAAAAAATTATGGCTGACGACATTTATTTTGTATCAAAGCTAAATGTTTAAAGAACTTTATAGTTTAACAATTACACAGCGATGTAAAATAAAAGTCATCACAAAATTACAAACAAATAAACCAGCTTTATATTTAAACAGACTTATTTAACAAAATTATGAATGACACACAAGATTGAGATTGAAAACCTATTAAATTATAAGAGGGGGAATAATTGTTCACGTATTTTAATACAAGTTATTCCAGTACTAATGAATTCGGTATAATGAGATAAAATTGGTAATTGGTTGGGTAGGTAGTTTTATAATAGTTATTCTATAAATAAAATATAAACATCTCACGAATTACGTACTTTGTAGCTTAATGTAGTCAATAATGAGAGCTGTCGAAACGATACTATAATATTTTGTTAACTGTAATTACTTTTCTGTAATGGTAAACGCTTGCACTTTACTATGTCTATAACACCATGTAAAAGAAACGACTTAATCTTTCTCTTAGGGGTTTATAAACGTTCTTAGTTAACTTTGACATGTCACGGTCTAGTGACACGCCTGTTGACAGCTGTAAAGCCGACAGTGAGCAAGCGCAATGTAACTGATACCGTCTATACAAACCGACGTAGACGGTGTGGTCGGCTATTTACGAAGATTCGCCGAAATTCAGCGGAACATGCTGCAGATATTAGGTTACTAGGATATTGTTACACTGTTTTCTTGTACTATGGTGCAATTGATGTTTTTTTTTTTAAGATTTTCGGTCTCGGTCAGAAACGAATTTTATTTAAACTGCACCACTGTTTTGACATAACTTTTATTTCAACACCAACACATTGATAACGAAAAGAAAGCGTTAAACATGAATACATGACTTCGGTATTATTATCGAAAAATTAAAATATATACATTTCCATTTATGAAACTCTATTATGAAATTCTACTTATGAAAGTTTTTACATGTAATCAGAGTACCACCAGTACCAGTACCGTAGTAGTAGTGAATCTATAGCGAGACTGTAGAAACTGATAACCAACAACGTGGTCAAAGTGCTCAAGCGCAGTTATGTGTTTATGCAGCTAATTAAGTAAGTAAATTTTGTATGCGGAAGGGCACACCAGCACCATTTGACCTCCGTCTCCTGTAGATTGGAGATGCTTTGCAAATTGGTCCAGCTTAAGTTGAAAAAGAAAAGTTAAAATTATTATTTACCTATCGTGTGTCATAACTTTACGTTAGTCGCGTTAATCTGCCTTTTCTTTTTTATTTAGATACTAAAAACGCTTCAAAAAAACTGTGCTAAAAAGGGCTTGTCAACTAAAGATCACTTCAAATTTTAGCCCCAAGGGAGTGCATTCGGCGTCAAACAAACAGGGCCAAAAATCCACGAAATCCCAACACTGACATGCACTTAACTGTCCTCCGTTAAAAAACTATTCGTTTTGTAAAAAGTGTCAATCTTTAACGACATTATCTTAATAAAAAAGTTAAAAGCCGCCAAAGACAGAAGCTATTTCTGTACGAGTGTTTCTAATTAAAATGATACTTACGCTCACAAATTACAGATTTCCTGAGGAAATATCTGATTATCTATAATTTTTATCTTGAATATTATTTGTGAGTTTACGAGCTTGTTGGCACCGATAACCTAATATGTTGTGATGTGAGATGCGGGGCCTGTTTTATTTTCTTCACTTTTTTTCATTGATTTATTTATTTCGTAACAAATATACGGCTTTCTTTCATTAATTATAGTTATTTATAAACATTGTCATCACAATTGATTGTATATAGGATAAATACAATTTTCAGAACAAAATCGAAATAATGAGCGCATGGTCTTTCACGTCTGATTAGAACTAATCACTTGCGTCTGTTTGAAAGTTTTAAGACGTAATTACTCAATGACTACTATGACATTTATTACACCTTCTTCATGAAAACCAATTCTCATACAGATTTATAAAAATTTTATATACCAGAGAATTATATCGGTGTGTTTTTGTTATACTTAGTACTATATGTATAACTATATATGTGCCACTGGGACTAGAACGTTAAAGAACGAGATAGGTACATAAATTAATTTATACAAACTACATACTATATGTTTAATTAATTATATAAATTGACACCATATTCGTGTACACCAAGATATTTATATTTTGCAATAACATTTAATGATTAGGTTATTATTAAAAAAAACGTTGATTTCTAAATGTATTTAATACGATATAAAAACAAACCATTTGTATTGTTCCTTTTTTTTGGCGTCTACTACTGTGGCATGGCGCGACGGCATGCTTCCGGATGCGCTTGCGCCGCAAATCGTACGACTCGTTTGTCGCAAAAGTCATTAATTTAACGAACACGTCAACACAGGAGTGGTCGGCAATGAGTCGGAACCACTGATAACTTATGGGTGATGAAATAATAGAATATTTAAAATATTTTTGGGATTTGAAGGCCGGTCTGTGTTCTGTTTATTGGTTCGACAATTAAAATGAATTCTAGTTCACTTCAAATTATAAATACCTTCTTACTTTACTGCCGCAACTCTAGTAAGAGCACAAATGCAATTCACAGTGCAGAAAATATTTATCACATAAAATTATTGTAAGCTTCGTGTGACTTGACATACATACCTACATACATATAAAATCGGAAAATAACAACTGACAACAATGAAACATTAGTAAACATAAATAAATCTTAATATACATATAAATAGCTAGGTACTAAAGGCCGGCGAAGGATAGTCCACGAGGATTTCCCGAGTAAAACACAAAAAAAAAAGAAAAGGTAATTAATACGAAAGTTTGAATGCATCTTTGTCAACCAAGTGGCGGTAGCGTAATGGCTAAGGCGTCGGACTTGAGATCAAATGGTTGCGGGAACACAAGCATTGTGGGTGACCCACGTTGCTAGTATTACATATATGGATACGCTCAAGCCTGTATCTGTAGACAAAGGTGTTTTAAACATTTAAACACCCACCAATTTTGTCCCACCAACGTAATAGTAACGTAAACTCTTCCAGTTTCTTTGTTCTAACTGTGACTATATCTTGTAATGACCGGGAAACATTTGAGAATGACATAAATAATTCATTAAATTCTATCATAAATTGGTTAAATGCTAATAATTTGATAATAAACTTGAATAAAACAAAGATAATTCACTTTAGACAACGTACACATAAAATTGAAAATCTGAATATTCATTTTAATAGTACTAATATAATTGAAGCTGACACTACAAAGTTTCTTGGATTAGTGATTGACAGTAGGTTGAACTGGAAACCTCAAATTGAAGCGCTTAAAAAAATTAAGTAACGCTGCATATGCTTTTAGACAACTTGCACCAGTTAGTAACACAGATACTCTAATTACTGCCTATTATGGATTAGCGGAATCATTTATTAGGTATGGAATTATGTTTTGGGGAAATAGTACGGATAATGATATAGCGTTTTGGGCCCAGAAAAGGTGCATTCGATCGATGTTTAAACTGGAAATAACGGAGAGTTGCAAACCGTATTTTATAAGACACAAGTTATTGACATTACCTTCTTTATACATTTTGGAAACGATAATGTTCATTATGGCAAATCCTAATAGGTTTCAGCGTCTGTCTGATTTTGTCCATAGGAATAGACGTGACAATTCCAAACTCTGCCTTCATAATGCTAAAACAGGTTTTATGCGAAAAAGTGTATTCTGTATGGCTCCGACTATCTATAATAAACTACCAAAATCATGGAAGTTACTGAGTACTTCTATTATAAAACGTAAACTAAGAAATTTGTTAACTGAAAGGGCTTACTATGATATATCCGAATTCATGAAAGAGGACGGTTTTCTTCGTTTCTGAAGTGATGTTAATGATGATGTGACACCGTTGCATTCCTGTTGAACTGCCCCATGAGAGCGAAGCGTGGCTCTCCCACGCCAAAACCACTGAACAGGTTCCCCATTTTGACGATATATAAAGTATAAATGTATCAAAGCCATACAAAATTTACTGATAATTGTCAACCAATTTTTCGGTCTCTAAAATTGCTGACACTTCCGTGACCATATAACTCTAAAGCTGTACTATTTGTAAAAAAAGTAACTAAAATCTATTTGTAAAGGTAAATTGACCAAGTCGTCAAAATATGATGTGTTTGGTTACAACAAATTGCCACAAAACAGAGTTTAAAATAATATAGATATATAATCAAAAACATGTATAATTATTATTTTCAGACAAGATTTATTACAACATTACTGATTACCTTAACGACAAAGTTTTTGAAAAATGTATGATAAGTGTTTAAAGACGAACCACTGTATCGTTAAGTTTGCCATGGAATATTGTACACCGTCTAGTATGGTATGTCACAGAGCTCTGTACTTTAGAATTAAGATCCCTCTTATAATACTATGTATACCTGTGATGACAATAAACTATCTGAATCTGAATCTGAATCTGAATCTAACCACAACATATCGATTCGATCTTCAAACAATCTATTACTATTATGCCCAAGTCATTCTTCCGCCATTTGTTTTTTTTTGTTCGTGTGGAAACCCCCTCGAGCCTTCATACCACCTGGGTTTTCGGTGGAACGGTGTGTCGGAATCGAACCGACTAAAACCACACGGTGTGCCATGCTGCGCTTGAAATAGAAGGAATCCGGGAACAGCTTTGTTAAGACATCCGGACCCCTCCTAGCGCCTGCCCGCACTATGCGGGCACCACCTGCGGGTAAATCAATCACAAGTAGTCAATAAGGTGGCGTTCAGACACACGTGGATGTCACCCCCTCGCGGCTGACCATATGGCGGATGGAGGGGAAAACCCGTCCCGACCACCTGCAGCCAAACTCAGGGCGGCATGAGGCGCTGGTAAGCGCGCCTACGCCGCTCGGTTCGCCGGCGGCGAATTGTGTCCGAGTGGAGATCGTCCTCCCGGGCCCGCTCCGCCGCCTCCTTCCGTGAGATGACCTCCTCACAGAAGGTTGCGACCGCGGTGAAATTCCTGTCACTACCGGCCATTGAGCGTATGACGACCGGTAGCGAGCGATCCTCTCCAAATACTGCAGTAAGGACCCGGCGCTGCTCCGCCCAAGCGGGACAATCCGCGAGCGTGTGTTGAGCCGAGTCCTCACTGCAGTCGCAGTGGTGGCAGGCGGAACTCAATTCCCTCCTAGCGACCGAGTGCAAGTACTTTCCGAAGCAGCCGTGCCCGGAAAGGACCTGCTTCAGTCGGTAAGAAAGAGTCCCGTGCTGCCGCTCTGCCCATTTGACGATGACCGGCTGGAGCGCCTCCACGGCGGTAAAGCCAGCACGTTGAGCCTTCACCCAGGACGACCAACTAGCCATCGTGACTCGACGAGCGGCCTCACACCCCTCGCGTACCTCTTCGGGCGGGGGCCGTCTGTCGCTACCCGCCCGGAACTCAGCCGTCCGCCGATAAACTTCGGAGAGCACTTCCGCCTCCAGGTCCCACGGGGGAGTTCCGGCCAACGCGCACGCCGCCTCCGACGACACGGTGCGGTAACCACGTATGGCTCTAACCGCCATAACCCTCTGAGGGCGCCAAAGGCGTGCCGTATTTTGGGAGGTCAGAGCCCCGCCCACACCGGTAAACCGTACAGTGCCATTGACCGGATAACCCCCGTGTACAGCCGATTTGTAACGACGCTGGGCCCACCCAAGTTGGGTAAAAGCAGTGCCGACCAGCTTTGGAGCAAGCTGCCGAAAGTGCTCGTCGAAGAGCCACCTCCGTCAAGGATCAGGCCCAGATATTTAATGTGGGCCCGAACCAGTACAAGGACCGAGTTGACCATAATGGAGGCGCCGGGGTGCGAACCACGACGGGGCCCATGAAATAACAGGGCCTCCGTCTTCTCCAGGGCCACCCGCGAGTCATTCTTCCGCCTGCGTCAACTCTGCGGATGGCAGCTAGTCGCCTGTCGTTTAAGATTAAGGTTCGAGCTTCGCTACTCCATAAACTGGCAGATATATCTCAACAATAAACTGTATACACGTATTTATATATATATATATATACAGTCGTGGTCAACTAATTAAGGACATTCAAGATAGTGGACAGCAATAACCGGCTATGTACATATAAATATAAAACCCTGTTGATTTCTCAGTAACTATTATTTGCATAATTTGATCCGATTATTATACTATAAATGGCTGTAAATAAAAGATTAAATAAATATAAAAAAGTGTTTAATATCAAAGGTTAACCATGTATTCAATTTAAGGTACAATTCTGTAGCTGGACATTTAATTAAGAACAGTAAAGTAAAATGAAAAATAGAGTTAAACAGAACTAATAATCTGCAGTATTTTAATTTCTTTAACAACTTCATTTTATTACGGGTAAAATCAGTACCCAGTAGCAAAACCTTTGTTAGTAATTACCGCTTGACACCGATGTGGCATAGACATTATCAGTTTCTGACATATTTCAACAGGAATGTTTGCCCATGCCTCACAAAAAGCTTCATTAAGTTCATCTAAAGTTGTGGTACGATAAATGGCAACTTTTTTCTTAATTTCGTGCCAAAGGTGCTCGATTGGGTTGAGGTCGGGGCTATTTGCTGGCCAATCTAGCACTGATACCGACTGTCTGTTAAGAAACGACTTGACTGAACGGGCTGTATGTTTTGGGTCGTTATCATGCTGAAAAGTCCATATAATAGGAAGATGTTCCTCAGCATAGGGAAGCATAGTTTCTTCTAATATTGCCTTGTATTGATGTTGGTCTAAGTTACCCTGAACTTTCCTCACAGGTCCCACTCCACGTCCAGAAAATGATCCCCACATTTTAATGTTTCCTCCGCCATGTTTCACCTGCTTTTCTGTGAATCTTGGATTCATTTCCGCTTTTACAGGACGCCGTACGTATTGCCTTCCATCTGAAGAAATCAAATTAACCTTGGTCTCGTCAGAGAATAATACATGTTGCCATTGGTCGTAGGTCCAATGTCCATATTTACGTGCAAACGCCAAACGTGCATTTCTATGCTCTTTCTTTAACAACGGTACTTTGCGAGCCACTCTTCCGAACAACCCTGCTTCTACCAGACGTCGTCGAACTGTCCTCGCTGATACACTGACTCTTTCGTCTGCCCCAAACACTTCATGTTTAATTAAAATAGAGCCTAGAAACGGATCTTTCTTAGCTAACCTGGTTATCATTCTATCTTCTTGCGGAGTTGTTTTTCTCGATCTTTTTTTTCTGGGCACATTTAAAGTTGTGTTATTGCGCCTGAAATGTTGCACTGCATTGCATACCATAGTTTTTGAACAATTTAAATATCCTGCTATCCTTCGGTATGACCAACCACGCTCGACAAACTTCATGATAATTTTTCGTAGTGTTGCATCGCAACTTTTATTTTTGCCCATTGTTCTTCAAAATAACTCTCAAAACTTGAAATTACAAATCTAGATTGCCGCCAAAACTACCACAAAGAATAGGAGAAGAAAGAAAATAATAATTGATATTCAGATTTTGAAACTAGAACGCAATATCTCAGTGTCCCTAATTAAATGGCCAGCCAGCATTCTTTGAACAAATAGCACTGTGATCATCTATCAGCTATACTGTAAAGAGGTTTAATGTTTAAGAAGTTATTATTGTTTGTATAATTAGGCACATAAATGACTAATTATACTTACATGTAAAAGATGTGGAATATTGTTTAGACTCGTTGGAAAATAAAAAATAAATTCACAATTTGGATTAACTAGAGAGTGTCCCTAATTAGTTGACCACGACTGTATATATATATGTAAATGTATGTATGTAAAGCATATGTATGTGTATGATAATATATGTTATATTTTTGTAGATATATTTAACATATGTATATGTTTATTTCTTGATTTAAGTCCGCCTGTGTGCATTTTGTGCATGACTATATTATGTATGACTGTATGTATACATACTGTCTGATAGATAACAGTCCGATCCCTAAATCACCTTTTACGACATCGCCGAGAAGAGATGGGGTGACCCTATTCTACTCCACCATGAACCACATGGCTAGTATTCTTTATAAAGAAAATATTACGCCAGAATGGCTGAACGGCTGAATGGATGCTAATACAACATAAAACTGAACCAAATACGTACTTATCTTACTCAGATATCGTAAGTAAGTGGTACAATTTTACTTCATCTTGCGACGTCAAATCAG
Source organism: Tyria jacobaeae (assembly GCA_947561695.1). Classification (NCBI taxonomy): domain Eukaryota; kingdom Metazoa; phylum Arthropoda; class Insecta; order Lepidoptera; family Erebidae; genus Tyria; species Tyria jacobaeae. The sequence goes on along the minus strand of OX387208.1, from coordinate 5,436,094 downwards.
GACGGCCATCTATCATCAATTACGCCATTCTATTTGAGTACACACATACACATTTAATTGTTTTAGTATTTTTCGTGTAAGTGCTAAAATTGTATTTTAATTAATCGTTGGGACGAAATGTTGCGTAGATGCGACGTGAGTAATGGCTACATTGATTTGAGGTAATTGTCATGCGCGAACGCATGGTGTTCCCACTGTTACAAGGAAAATAAGAGACATTGTTAAGGAGAAGCTCGACTTCAACTTTGATATAGAATTTTAAGTTCTTTATTGGTGTTTAGACGTTTTAGGCTCTCTGGTTACCACAAAAATAGGCTGAAGATATGATGATGAAGTACATATATAAACAGTGGAAGACCTTGTCGACTTCAGTAAATAAAGTGTCAAATATTTTATAGGCGTGTAGGCTACTAGTAGTTGTTATTTTGTAAAATAACTACCACTGATTGGCTAATAAAGTCAATATTAACATAAAAGTAATAAACTGTTAAAAACAATAATTTAAAAACCTACAAAAAATCTTTAAAAAATTATTGGAATCAGATGATTTTTCTTTTGGAATTTTACTTTTTGGTCAAAAAATATGTTTGTGCGATGTTTATGTAATCACAATGACTAATGTTCTTTAGGGAAATGAGTCAAATAATTCAAATCAGGTTCTAAGTAAAAAGTACATATAAGTAAAAACATTTTAAGTAGCTGTTCTCGGTAGTTTGATGGTTAAAGTAAGGCACGGTATAATTAAAACAACCTTTAAAAATCAGAGTGGAGCTTATCATAAAAATGCGTTGTCATCGGAACTGAAGGTGTATGCAAGATTTCAGCTCAAATGGACACTGGTCCCAAACATTGCAAGTTAAATGAATACTTAAATAACTAATGACTAAGAACTATGTTTTATATAACATTTCTAATTATTACCAAAAGTTATCAGTTATTTCAAACAAATATATATAGAATATTGAACCCGTAGTTTTTTTCGTTATTAGAAAGGTCCATGGCCACCATACCGGATGATGTTGTGACAAATGGTTATGTTCACGCGTTATTGAGCCGCATTCCCTTCGAAATGAACTCGTACACGTCGCTTAGACCACACCGTGGCTAAATTAATTAGCAGATCATTTTACTGGAACTCTTAGAAAGCGAAAAATATTATTTATGGGTTCTCATTTTATGTTTTTTTTTTTAATGGAAGACAGCATACAACCCATGCCGTTCAAATGTTTTTCAAGTAAACATAGGTGAAAATATGTATTGTGGTTTAAGTAAGATGTTTACCTCTTTTCATAACATTACATGCAGTGATTTTTTAAAGTAACAATTTTTGCTTTTCTCATTCAGTTTTGTTCTACGAGGAACCTATTTAGTGTTCATATTTTATTATATTATTCAGTAATTGAATTTGTAACTGAATATCATTATCGATACGGAAGCACGATCAAAAGCACTCAGAGCTCAGTTAGCATGAAAAAAATTGTTTCATCCAAATTCTACTTTCGAGTCTAATTCCGCGAAACTGTCTGGAGTAGATACTTCAATAAAACATTTGGTAGAGGGGTCTACGAAGCTTTTACTATCATTTTACTAGTATTGTAAATTCGAAAGTTTAGATATTTGATGATGATTACAGGCAACTTTTTAAAACCGGAAAGTGTAGGGTTAAAATTTGTCAGACGAATAAATAAAAAGAAAAAAAAGTATAAAAATAAAATAGCAACGACTTTAACAGAATTTAAAAATAATGCTACTACTTATTCAAGAATCAAACAATCTCAATCCCAATTTTTTTTTCAGTTCTTCAAAATCCCGAGATGTCAGAAGAGATATATGAGGCATATGGTGTCGACTAGAAACATCTAACAATAATAATATTAGCGTCATTTAAATCTTAAATCTAATTACGATTTACTCTTTAATGTTGATCGGTTTATATTATTACTAAAAAACATGACGAGATTAGTACGCTCTCGTTACGCGCATATGCAAAAGACGAAACATGCGCCTGCGCCACGCGTGCTGCCCGCCGACAACTGTCACCCCCAATTATGGCCGCCATGATACTTCGGCGCGCTTGCATTTGAATTTAGAATGTTGGCTCAAAGGAATAGCTACATTTTAATATTCGTTTTGGATTTCTTAATGTCCAGAACATATAATCCTTGTGAATAATCAGTATAAAATACGTCGTCATACTGTAAACATTTCAACGCTTTCGAATAAATCGTAAACTATCTTGAAAATAACGTTTATGATACCCATCTGTTTTTTAAATTAAATTCATAAAATGGTACAGATTTGCTTAACTTATCATGCTTAAAGCAACAACAACCATTTGCTACAGACAATTTCTAAACATAATAAATACTTTATTTAACAATTTGGTAAGACCGAATTTAAACATTAATAAGTCCAACTATGCCATGAGAACAGCATGAATATGAGCATATTCGCGAACGGTTACAAGTCCTCCGACAAGGATAGCTTCGCAATATCAGGTGAAAATACTATAGAATCACTTGGAATATTTTCACTTGAGCGAAAAAGTAAACACTTCAATTATGTACTAATACCTAAACTTCTATAAACTGTTATGTTAACTCATAAAATAAAAATAGTAGGGCACAAGAACATTAACATCACACAACCTCACGTAACGAAATTTTATATTACGACTGAGATTTATTTTTTCTTCGCGATTATTACGCTTAGCAACACATTTGGCGGTTAATTTTTATTTATATAGATTACAGATCATTGTCATGTCAATCAATGTCTGATTACAGAGGATTGTGTATTGTAATTACGAAAGTGTCGTCAGTCCTTTATTATTGTTAGTCGGAATCGCGTTTGTTTTCCTACACACCTTATGGGAAGTGCCGATAAAGACGGAGATAGGCCGACGAAGAGAAACTTATTCACTCTTCTTAACATTAGCAAATTCATAAAGCAATCAGATGTTTATATTTTATAAAAATGATGTATTATATATGTATATATGAATTGATATATACATACCTTCAGAAACAGTTTAAGATATTATTTATTAAAAAACTTGGAGCCGTGGGGAATCTATTTTGTGAACTTATATTTTGAGAGCAGTAAGATCTTCTGGTTTGGGATCAACATATAAAAAATGAGTTTGTTTGCCCGATTTCTTTTCATAGGCTCAACCGTTTGGAAACGGGCGGTTATTGAGGAACACAGGCACGCAATTATCTTATCTTTGTTCATATTTGACAAACCAACGTAGTTGCAGTGACACTGTATATTGATCGCTATTTAACATTTTTTTTTTACAATTTCAAATAATTGTCGAGCAGTTATATGAAATAAAGAAATTGAATATGAATTTGTGTAAAAATGCCACCAAGATTTACCAAAACAAAAAAATGAATTCAGCTAAAATAAAACTTCCGATACTAAAATTCAATGAATCTGGCACCAAGAGAGTATGCGACGTTACGCTCCGGGCGTTTTTCAACATTTCACGCTAATTCAAAGTGACGGGTCGCCGGTTCTATTCCCGGCCGACGACGGAGAAGTACGTGTATATGCATACGATATTATATTCGAATATACTATTGAAGAATTTAAGTAGTGTATTTATTTTTAATATAAGTATCACAGAATGTCTAATACGATTAAATTATGTGTCAGTGTCTCGTCACACTCTGTATGTCTCTCTCATTTTATTCGTAATTTCCCTGGTATCCATGTTCAAATCCTGATTTGGTTACAACGACTTATAAAAAAAAAAGTTTTAAGAGTCGGGCGGCAATTGGCGGCAAATTGCTTAAAAAAAGATGCATGCAGTCGAACATACAGCATTCTCCTTTTTTGTATCGGTAAATCAATTGCTTTAGAAATTTAGTTCCAATGGTGTCTAGTTCTAAACATTTAAACCTAATATATTTTACTAATATAAACACATGCTAATCACTGGAACTATTACTCTGATTTTAATTATTATTTTTGTGTTAGATAAATTGTTTTATTAAGGCATCACGCATCGACCCTTAGGAGTAGCATTCGCTACAAATTTATAATAAGTAACACCAAATTATTTAAATCGCAAACTTGTAGATATTTTTTTTGTACTATAGGGGGACAGACGAACAGACGGGTTACCGGATGGTAAGTGACAACCGCTGTCCATGGACACCTGCAACTCAAGAGTCGCAAGTGCGCTGCCCACCTTTGAAGGTGCTGAGGGATGGGGGTTGCAGGGAGGGGAAAAACAGAGGAGGGATGAGGAGATGGGAAAGAGGAGAGGGAGATGAGGGTAGGGAAAGAGGAGAGGAGGAGTTAGGCCTCCGGAAACCTAACTCATTTCGGGGAAATGCAAAGCAAGCGTTGCTTCACAACCGGTTTTTCTGTGAGGCCGTGGTATCGCACCGGTTGAGCAGGCTCTTTATGACATAACAAGTGAGCGAAGCCGCGAGTGAAAGTTAGTAACATAATACAATTTGTCTTAAAGTTCTTAAACGTGTCCACATATAACCTCATCAGTCGCACAGTACCTACAATAAGAATTGACAACTTGGCCAAGCACTCCTTTGGCATCATTCGCGTCTACTCATTTATCATTGAATAATGTATCAGACATGACAAGTTCTTATAATTTGATTTAAAAGCGATAAATACACTTAACTAGATGATGATGATAATATACAAAACATGTCTCTTGTGTCCGTTTAGTAACGTCTATTAGCAAGATTTTCTTTTAGAGTTATGAAATATTTGTCAAAATATGGTCGCAGTTTATTTTGTTTAACGTTCAAAGGATCGGACTAAAATTGGGGATATTCCTACAACTAATATTATTGAATCGTGGTGGAGCCATGTTTAGGCACAAACGGGCCGGCTCGACCGGTGCGATGCCAGAGCTTCACAGAAAACCGGTTGTGAAGCAAAGCTTGCTTTGGATGTCTCCGAAATTTGTGAGATCTCCGGAGGCTCACCTCCCATTATCCTCTTTCCCCTCCCCCCATTCCCCCATCCCTCATCAAATCCATCAGCACCATCCAGGTGACCCGTCTGTTCGTCTGTCTCCTTATACTTATTAAATATTTAAAAAAAAACTGACTCTACCTACTCTGACTACTCCATCTGTTTTCATCCTAAGATCAACTTACTCATCAGAACATTTATTACTGGGTCTGATCCGATATTTTTTAAAGTACTTCCGCAGAGACGGGCCTGTTGGCTTAGTGGTTAGTGATCCTGACTGCTGAGCCTGAGGTCGTGGGTTCGATCCGAACCCGGTACAAAAATGTGTGTGATTCACAAATAGTTGTCCCGTGTCTTGGTGTTCTTTATGCCCGCTGTTTGTGTGATTTTCAAGTCCCACGCGACACTAAGAGTTGTCTTTAAAAAAAAGGCGAAATATATCGAGGTCTTATATGTATAAGTACTTACCTTACTTAAATGTCTCGTCACATGATTTGGGCACGAATTAACTAACGTAACAATGAAACTGTTAACAAATAAACAGGGACAAGTAGATATCTGCCTATGCAAGGGGAACTTTCTGCACAACTTTGGTCTTTCAACAAAAATAACTAATTTCCACATCCTCAACGTAAAATTTCAACAACATAAACTTATCACAACCAATTACTTAAAAACTTTATGTTCATTTGCGACCTAACGCTATAAATAATCACGTTGACGTTTCAATTATTGTCTGAATCGTTACCCGCTCGAAATATTTTACCTTTTTTCGTAGGCGGAGCAATGATAACCACGCCTCGCAGCCTTTGAAACTAATTCAAAATTAGAACTTCTTGAAACTCCCACTTCTAAAAACCAACAACAACATGAATGTAATCTTGATAACTACTGTAACAGGAGTTATTTTCCTTTACCCAACTCAACGGCTTTATAAAAGTAAATTGAAATCTAATACTATAACAATACGGACGGAAATGTAGATTTCTTTCAAAATAAATGGGTGTGTTCAGAAGGGATATTTACTGTATATTTTTTGTTCCAACACACATATGTTGTTTTACAGATGAAGTAGCGCTGCAGCCAGATCACGGTACAGACTCCATTAGTTCGCACATTAGCATGAGTTAGCCGAATTATTTAATTAAATAAAGTAATTCAATAAGCGGGTGAATTAATAACAATTATTCGCTTTGGCCAAGTTCAATAATACCGGTGTGGACGTTGAGATTTTATTTCAAACAAATGTGACAGTGGTTACGAAATAATAGTTGCAATGAATTAATTTTTTTGTTTTTTTTTTAAATTATTTGCGATTTGGCAGCAGTTATAGCATGGAGCAAAACAAAGGTAAGTCTATTCGAAATATGTGCTTATCATTATTAGCAGAAAAAGTTTAAAAACACTTTATTTCTTTATGGATATGCCTAATCTTTGTCAAGTAAATATCTTTATAATAATTTATGTGATTAAGTCTCTGGATTGACTATTTTTATCTCTTTCAACGTAAAAACCTGCATAATTTAAATCAAACCCAGATTACTACCATTGTTGAAGTAAAAACTTATACCAGGACGTTTGTGGAAGTTTGCTACAACTACCAGAATTATCTCTAGAAACTAGCCGACTCACGGCAGCACGGTTATTGCATAATTTATAAAACGTCTTACTTGCAATCAAGTGGTTTCAGGCTGAAACTCGATCCAGTTAGACACCTTCAGATGATTACCTTAGTACTTAAAAAAGGTGTGTGCATTTGTGGAATTCCTTTTACTTCTTCTAGTCCAGCTGTTCTTTGTGGATGTATGTATATAAGTCCGAAGGATTAAATAAAGAGTTTTTTTTTAAATCACATTTTATGTGAATTCCACTGACTAACTGCACTAATTACATAATATGTGTTCATGCAGTAAAAATGCTTTTAATTGTGAAGCAAGACTTCACAACCCACAATCTACCTATATCCATGAATCCTTCAAATCTATACATACATAGTACATACATACACTCGATTCTGTATTCTCGAAGGGGTAAATAGATGCGAAAATAACAATTTAGACCCATTTACGTAACAGGCTTGCCTATTTTCGTCATCTTGTCACTTTATGGAATTAGATCGTTTAGAGTATATTGACAGGAAAGGAATTATAGGAAGTTGAGGATAGGGGAGTATGAGCAACAGCTCAAAGAAGTCAGTGCCCACTAAAAGCTAACGAGGTAGTTTGACTTTAAGACAGATTTTTAAGCTAAGACACCGGTCAAGGAATCACGCCGGTGTATCCTTAAAACGTCTGCAAAGGTTCCCAGATGCCAGTCCAGGCGAGCATGAAAACAGTTTCCACGTGCTTGTAATGTAACTGATATTGCTTGATGTGTGGACGCCGCTACACAAAGATCCATAGAGCAAAGTCGGTGTGATGTACACGATCTTTACAAACGATCTTTTGTTTGTTAGTTAGATTGAACTTTTGATGCAAAATTCAATTGCAATATTATTTTCAACACGTATAAAGATGTTAAATAAAGCATTTCACAAAGTTTAACCAGCTTTGCAAGCGATTGAGCTCGTGTAAAAGTTTTGTTTGCCTGTATCTGGAGAACCGATTTTTAGATTTTTTCTTGATAAAAGGTACTTTATAACCTCGTTACTTATTTTCGCATTTGTAATATAATTTTCTTGGAACATTACATATTTTTAAGTAAATATACAAATAATAATCCAGTTATAACGATAAGTGGAGGCGATAGGCTGATGTATGTATGTATAATAAGTATTTTTAATATTGTATTCGTCAAAACCAGTTCTATTTTTCTAACCCCGATAAGTTAACAATATTTTTAAACTCCGGTACTTTTTGACTTTAAACACCAAATTAATAACAATTGAGCCAGTTAACTAAGTTTAATATATGTAGTGTTCAGTTATTTGTAAAGTTTAAAATATTGATATATGTCTATTTTTTTTATTTAGCCACAAACACTTGAATTCTAACTGAGTAGCCAATTTTTCACAGCAATCTGTTTCAGAAATCTAATGCTTAAGAATCTGCAGCCAAAAACAGTTGTATAATTTCCACTTTTTTTCTTAGAATGGACGTCTGTACCTTTACTGTGTTGTTTTATATCATATGTTTTTCATATATTATAGTTTATATCATGGTTTACTACAGAATTCACAATCTTTTTTTTTCATAATTTTATATGTTTATTACAAGACTTAATTTTTAAATTTGTTTCTGTAAACATCCAAAGTTTAAACATTAAAATATATATACGTATATGATAAATTAATTTTTCCTATCGAAATGGATGTCAGTGTTTTATTCTTTGCTCCACCTTTTTACCCTTTTGGGGGTTGAATTTTCTAAAATCCTTTCTAATCGCATGCCAATATCATATAAGAAATAAGTAATGCAAATGTCACTTCTTTACGACCAGAGACTGTCTGTATAACCTGCCCGCTGATCCGTCTCGTCAGTCAATGAGGAGAAAACCTTTTGTATATTTTTGTTTTTGTTTGTGTCTTAAGTGAGAAGTTTTATAGAAATAAAAAACTGTGTCAAGGAGATAAATAATAGAACTATGTATATTTTTTATTCATACATTACATATCTCGCGTGGTTCACGGTTGAATAGAATAGGGCCAATCCATCTCTTCCCGGTGGTGTCGTTACAGGCGACTAAGGGATCAGACTGTTATCCATCAGACAGTAGGTATACAGTGAACCGTTGATGGCAATAGCCTTGCATCCCTTGCGTTAATGGGACCACATTCCAATAGGCAAACTGTGGGTGTTTAATACACCTCTGATTACCCCTTATCGAATACAGTCGTGAGTGAGTGATATGTGAATGTATGTATGTATATTATATATATAATTTTATTCTTTTAAGTTGTATATTTATATAACTATCCTTATACAGCCGGAACAAATTATAGATATACCCCTGGCATTACAAACGTCCATTAGCTACGCTTACCGCTTTCAATTGAGGCTAGCCGTATGTTAGTACGTATTTCATATTTTTATTAGAGGATATTTTCTTTGAATATGGAAAATAGTAGTGCTTACTATATTGGTATTACTTACTTTCTTAAATATTTAATAAGGTAAGTATTTAGTGCCAATTAAAATATAAACATATTTTACAGATGTTCTGAATACACGTCAACCAGTTACCAAGAACTACGATTCCAAACCTCAAAACTCCATTAACTACAGCGTGAACCCTGCTAACTACACAGAGAATAATCACAACCTCTTCCAAATGATTAAATGTCACGAAGACAGCCTCCTTAGACTTCATCACCTGACAGCAGGCAGGCAAATCAACACTACATATGAACCGGGTTATCAGAACGACCTTTCCTGGTATTCCAAAGATTTACAACGGCCATATATCAAACCTATCGACTACCTAGCTTACGAAGATATGAGACGGAAGTACGACGACAAAAGTGCAAAAGAGCGAGAAAGTCAAAAAGAACCAGAAGAAGACAGGGATGCAAAAACAGACGAGAGAAAGAAACCAAGGAGAAATAGGACTACATTTACCAGCCAGCAACTAACAGCTTTGGAGAAAGTATTTGAGAAAACGCATTACCCTGATGCTTTCGTTAGAGAAGATCTGGCTGCTAGAGTTAACTTGACTGAAGCCAGAGTTCAGGTGAGACTCATTATAATGTATATTTATTGAATTTTATGTCATGCATATTACTCAATTCCTTCGCAAGATTTTATTTCATCCCTTTTTTTTTAATATCAGATTTATCAAACCAAGTCCTGACACTTTAATTCCGAAAAAAACGTACCCTAACTAAGTTTTCTTCATATTAGGTATGGTTTCAAAACCGGCGAGCGAAATTCCGTAGAAACGAGAGGTCAGCCTTGTCAAACCACAGAAGTTCTACAAACCAAAGTTCACCAGAACCTATAGCCGTACCTATTGGCATTGCCCACCAAGCAGATCCAAGACACGACTTAACACGCAATTCCAAAGAACCATGGCTACATCACTTTCAAACAAATAATTTGAATTTAAATCTTGGAATTCCAATTACGAACACAGGGCTATATCAGAACGATTACTCTTTGATGATGCAGAATGTTGGCAATAGACAATATGTGCCGAACTCGAACAGTCTAATGGGACAAAGTGTGGTAGGTTATGGAAGCACAACCGATAACGGATACGGTTCTTGTGCATTAATTGGGGGATACAGTGGATCATTGCAATCACCTCATCATGGGTCGTATAATTTGAATTTAAGGTTAAGACCACACGATTTTAGCATAAATAATATAGCGTTATAAAAGAGCATAACAAAAAGATGTACCTACAGTTTTTTTTGTAAATAAGAACAATAAACTTTTATAAAACAAATGTTCTCTTTTATATAATTATTATATGGCTACAAAAAATAAATCCTACTATCTTACTACTATTATTATCCCATTGCACGCCACTTCGATCTATTTTCGGCTTCTCGCATCCAGTTCCTGCAAGCCATCTTGCGCAAATCGTCACTCCACCTGACCTGTGGGCGTCCTACGCTACGTTTGCCGAGACGCGGTCTCCACTCAAGAACTCGTTTTCCCCAACGGTCGTCGGTTCTGCGGCTAATATGGCCAGCCCATTGCCACTTCAGCCTGCTGATCCGGTGGGCTATATCGATTACTCTACTTTTCTGCCGGATCACCTCATTCCTGATACGATTCCTTAAAGAAACACCGAGCATAGCCCTTTTCATAGCACGCTGAGCAACTTTAAGCTTCTGGACCAGCCGTACCGTAAGTTTCCACGTTTCGGCTCCGTATGTCATGACGGGTAGGACACACTCATTGAAGACTTTCGTCTTAAGGCACTGTGAGATCGACGATGAGAAGACTCAGCGTAGCTTTCTAAAGGTTGCCCAACCCAGCTGAATTCTTCTGTTCACCTCGTCCTCGAAGTTGTTCTACCTAACTGCAATGTCTGCCCGAGGTATACATATTTTTGAACGACTACCAGGCCGGCCCCATGTACCGCAATCGGTTCCGGTGTTTATTGAACATGATCTTGGTTTTATCATCAAGTTCATCCGTAGGCCGATGCGTACAAAAGAGTCAGCTAGGTCATTCAGCATCTGCTGTAGGTCCTGCAGCGTCTCTGCCATGATGACGATATCCATATGTCGTCTGCAAATCGCAAATGAGAAATGCATTCGCCAGTGCAGCGTCTTGAACATGTCCTCCATTGCATTTGTGAACAATTTCGGGGAGATAACATCCCCTTGTCTCACTCCTCGATGCAATGGGCCTTGTTTGCTAGCTCTGTACCATGACGGACATGATGGCGGCTTCGTAGAGACATCTCATCACTTGGATATATCGCCAATCTACTTGGCAACGCTGCAGGGACTCCATAACAGCCCAGATCTCGATCGAGTCAAAGGCCTTCTCATAGTCCACGAATGCTAGAAACAGGGGCTGATTATATTATTCGCTCTTCTGTATAATTAATCGTTCCTTCATTAAACGTAGGGTCCTTCCGAAAGCTTCGACTTCCTGCCCTTACGCTGCAATTCACAAAATCTCGTACCTTCTTCCCTGAGAACCCGAACCAGGTTTTCGAGGTTCTGGTTTACGTTTTTTGTGGTTTCCACGGCAGCGAATCGGTTTTCCAGCTTAGCCTGGAACGTTTCAGATCCTATCATGGCTTGAAGCAGAGTTGGTCGGAGCCTGGACTTCATCAAACGAACACGTTCAGCCTTAAAGTCGATATTCAGAGAGCCTCGGACAAGTCGGTGGTCACTACCGGTATTAAACCTATTGATCACTGAGACGTCTCTGAATATGTGCTTCCTGTCCGTCATGATGAAGTCGATCTCATTTCATGGATGATGTGATGGTCATAGCGTCGGGGCTTTGCCACGTCCACTTTCTCTGGGGCTGTTTTTTGAAAAATGAATTCATCAAGAAGAGCCTCTCTCGTTCGAGGAAGTTAAAACGAACATTTTCCCCCTATGATTCCTGCTTCCAAATCCATGGGATCCTACTACCGATTCGCTAAAATTCTGTACTCCCACTTCAGCGTTGAAGTCACCCATAACAACGTTGTAGTGGGTCTTAGTGGTACAGTGGAGGGCCATCGATATGTCATCAAACATTTCCTCCACCTCGTCATCCGAGTGTGCCGAGGTCGGTGCGTATACTTACACAACCTTGAGGCTATACCTCTCGGTAAGCTTGACAATGAGGAACGCTACCCTGCTCGACACACTGGATATTGCCACAACGTTGTCAGAAAGGGACTTATTACGGATTGTTGTTCCCCCTCGCGGAAGTACATCAGGTGGCCTGACTCGAGGGTTATGGTGTCCTCCCCCTCTCTTCGGACTTCACATAGGATTATATACAAGGATATGCCACCTAATCTTCTCAAGTTCAACCTCAAGTTGCGCCAGATACGAGTGTAGCCGTAACGTGCGCCCGTTATACGTAGCCAGGGTCAGTGGTTTTTGGTGGCCTCTCGTAACCCGGAGATTCTTAGCACCCCCCGCCCCCACGCTGCTGCCCCTCACCGGCTTGTCGAATTTAGCTACGCCTATTGGGATGGATATACCGCCATCGCTCGTTCGCAGAGCCTCGTTCGTCGTTTAGCGGGATGCAACACGTGCAGGTGAGGTTGGCTTGGGGCAAAGATGGTGTTTCACCCCTCTCTCCGTTCCACCTACTCAGGAATTAGATGGAAAACTTGGGAAGTTGAAGGGAAAGGAATTAAATGGATATTGCTTATACGGCCGGATCCTTTCCGTCCGTATAAGCAATATCCATTTAATTCCTTTCCTTTTAGGTATAAGCAATAGCTCGAGCATGGCAGGGTCGCACCCCTGTAACCTGACCTGACAGGAAGATCAAGCCCTCTGGTAGAGGATATCATTTTAAAAATCATTGTAAATAAAATAAAAATGCTAAGATAATTTTATAAAGTAGTTTTTATAATTTACTTCTAGAAACTTCGTTGCTATCTGGTGTCCCACGACACCACACATCTTTTTAGTTAAGTAACTTACTACGCAAAACGCTCAGTGTGGCCTACGTGTTAAAGATAACTCCCTTAAAATATTTATTATATATTTTCCCTTATTGTTGAGGTGGACTTCATACGATCTCTTTTTTATGCGTTATCGTTGATCTTTACTGACTTCCCTTCCTTCGCCGTGTCGTTTACGACTCCGTCTTTCATTGCAGTGTCGGCATGTTCTATCATAAGCTAGTCGCTAACGACTGTTGGATTCCCACCTTTCAGATACACATGTGTTTCCAAGCCAGATTTCTCATTATTGTAAACAGTTATGTTAAACTGTATCAGAAACCGGACTCCCGGAGTCAGTCTCCCGTTAGCGACATATCCAAGGTAGATTGAACTTACCCCAAGCACTTTATTTTAAAATTAATATTTTCAGTAAATTATATTAAAAATACGATCACTCCTCGATTAAAATAATATAAATGTTAATTGATATGCAATAAAAAAGGTATCCAAAAACCGTCTTACCGATTTTGTGTTTTCCAAACTTAATTTTAGTGATTTGTTACTACCAGTTTACAAGAAGGGTGGGTTGTTTCATATACTTTTTGTGCGCGTATTGGTTAAGAATGCAATTGTCAAATGTTGCCTAACTATTATTTCCGTGTTAGAATGTTACCATCTCTTTTTATAAGGAAAAAGTGTTTTATTTTTACAGGTAGCCTCAATAACTCTGCAGCCTATAATTAATGCAGTAAAAGAAACACTTAAAATATTTGTTTTCATACCAAACCTTTTTTGCAACACAGGAACACAGACTGGACAGTGTGTATTTTGGTTATACGCCGTATCTACAATATATAATGATTATTATGCCTACGTTATATACTCACACTTCACAACATGTTTATTACGTGGTTACTAAAGCAATGTTTTTAGTTGCAACTCGTGTTGCCCATGTAAAAAACTTACCTGAAAGGAGCGGGAACTTTGTTATTATGTCACAATCAGATCAATTACTTTATGTCAAAAAGTAGGTACTAAATGTTTTTGTTTGCGAAGTAAAGTATTTAATAAGTTAATTATAATTTTGCAGCCAATTTTAGATTGTTATTTATATGTAGTTTATAACGCACAAGTATCATTTTATATTTAATAACATCTCTGCTTTGTTTGCAAGAGTAATTTATAGTAAAGTTAAGAAAAAATGATCTGCTACTGCTACAAAAATATGTTTATGCTGCTATCATTTGCAGTCTTTACCAGTGCAGCTTACAATTTTTTTTACAAAAGGAAGAAAAAAGAGAAGGTAAAAGAAATTCAAGAAGTTATTATGTTCTCTTACGGAGAAGACGTGATTAAGAAAAGTAAATATTCACGATGTATGATTACAAAAAGTATGGACAGGTTATTACACTATTTAAGTCAGCCTCGACACAACTTGGATATTTGTATGTACGTGCTAACTAATATGGATATAACAAACACGTTATTAAAGCTTTATTATCGTGGTGTTCAAATTAGAATAATTATCGATGCTGACATGGCATTCACCACTGGATCAGGTATTAAAAAATTAAGTAAACAAGGAATACCAGTACGATGGATGAAATCTACAAATTTAATGCACCATAAGTTCTGTCTGGCTGACACATTGTGTGACAATAATTATGTGACTCCATATCTAATGACTGGCTCACTGAACTGGACTAATCAAGCATTAAATGGAAATTATGAAGATTATTTAGTAACTTCTCAGCAAGAGCTTGTTCGGCAATACAAAGATGAATTTGAAAAACTTTGGATTTTGTTTAAGCCAATTGTAAAATAAGTACCTGTAAAATAGTTTTACGAAAGATATATTTTATATGTATAAAGAAACTGTGATGCTACTTACTATTTAACTCTAAATTTGCAGTGTAACTGCTAAATAACAATGCAATAATTTACTTTAATACTAATTATAATTATATGTTTCACATAACATGTCACCAATCACATATAGTCTGTCATCCACAATGTAAAATAGACAATGTGGTACCTGATTGTATTATGTATTATAAATTATAAATGCCAGGAAAAATGAGACATATGTTTGACATCTTTGTACATTCTTTAAAAAAAGGTCATATGAGACAAACAGTCACCAAAACATAGACTCTAAGAATTGATTAAATTTAAATAATCAGACCAAATAATGTAAGTGAGTGTAGCTGATAACTTGAAACTTAAAACCTAATTTTAAGTTTTGTTATATATTATATTTATGATTCATTATTAATATAATGAAATTATTACACATTAATATTAGGAG
The DNA here is from genome assembly GCA_947561695.1 of Tyria jacobaeae. Lineage (NCBI taxonomy): Eukaryota > Metazoa > Arthropoda > Insecta > Lepidoptera > Erebidae > Tyria > Tyria jacobaeae. The sequence continues at coordinate 5,420,814 of OX387208.1, read as the reverse complement.
ACAACTTCAGCTTATGCATCTGCAACACTTACTGTGGTAAAATAGGTAGAAAAGTATGTATTTATATTTTTAAACCTATAACAACACACTCATACAGAGATGAGATGCTGACCACTATTTGATTTATTTATCATAATCTTTCTGCTACTAAGAAGATGATGATTGAGGTGATGATGTTTTAGGTGTCTCATCATTATTTCAGTGTTAGGATTTACATGACTCAGGCTTCTCCTATTGACTTGAGACTGCAAGCATTATTCAATGAAGAATGCCTTGTTACCTATTTATTAGTTTATGTTTAATATACAACAAAACCATTTTTGTTACTGACATTATATGATAAAAATGTATCTTCTGTAATTTGATGACCAGTTCTGCAATTAAGCAACAATAATTCATTATTAAATATATCTTTAATTTCTTTACTTGATGTGTTTTGTTAGGAAGAGGCAAGGCACAGCAGTTAGCTGCTATTATTGCAAAGTGCATGTTAGGGAAAGTAACAGTAGGTTTTATGCTGGGGATATCAGATCTCTATAAGGTGGGGAATGAGGGTTAATGGTCATTTCTGATTGTATTAAAGTTTAATCAAGACCTTTTTGAGACACCTATATATGAAACATTCATGCTCAGTGGTTTTTTATGCAACACCGAAACAGATCAAAATAACAAAATTAACGAATGGAGTTTTTAACTGTAAGCAGCGCGAGCGATACAGACGAGAAATATTAATATGCGAAAGGCGATGAGGTACAACAACACATCAAAATATTGCTACAGAAGTTAATGCGAGTACTCGTGCAAATAATAATAGTTTTTGTTTCATCGAAATCAGGCTAGGATTTAAAAAGTAACTACGGTGTAAAATTTCACCGCTTTTTAAATTTGCGTTCTCTCGAGCGCTACCGCGATGACTATACTCTGCTACTGTCAAGTCCGATTGCGGTTATGCTGGGTATTTACGTTACCTTATAAACTGACTTACTTAATGATTTTACTATTTTTGTAGATATATTCTGGCTTAGCATCATTATTTTACAGTAAGGAGAACATGACATGCCAAGTCTTGTTTATTATATCTAATAGTTTTTTTAATTACTATACTAGAAAGTCTAGTGTGTGATTCTTAAGTGTCTAGCTTTCAGATAACTTTATTACTTTCAAATTCTTGTTATGGTTTTTAGTTTCTGCATCATTTAAATAATATTCTACGAAACTTCATACTTTCGTACTCTCTCATAATTAATCATTTCGAGCAACACTGTTCGTGCTGCGAGGAAAAGCTGGTTTAAATAAATATCAACACTATTTGGTTACGACAGCCATTCAATAAATACCTTGGCTATTGGTTCGTTTACTCGGGAAATCGTGACTTGCACCCTTACTCATTTATCTACTAACTGTAATAATCGACTCACTTATTCGGCAATCGCATCACTCCCTCACACTTCACGCACAACGCGGAGAGTGCATCCATATCTCGCGAAAACGAGAAACGAAGAGCGAATGAGGGCAATGAGGTGGTTCAGCGTTAATGTCAATAATTTGAGCAACTCTTTCAATTTTACGTCACGAGTACCTCAAATGAGGCAACACATGAGTGAGGAACGCATTCGGAACCAGTGGTTATTTTGTTCGCCTTAGGTGTTGTTATGTGAACGGTTGAATTATTATCGGTTTATTAAGTTAATGATAAAAATGACAGGAAGCGAAAGTTCAAAGTCTGATTTTCTAAATAGGTAAACTAGAATTATTACCTAGTGCTTAAATACGTTGTAATTTAGATTATTACCTAATTCTCAATAATTCTTATAAAAATGGTATCTGGAATAGTTGCAGGAAGACTTGCATTGGTAACCGGTAAGTTAAAACTTTGTATAAAGTAAACTTTTGGCATTTACACAAAAGTTTGATCCTATAATTATTAATCAGATCCTATAATAATTAAAGTGATCTGTCAAATATAAAGAAAATAGTTAACTAAGGTGCCTATCTTAATTTCTAACATTAAAAAGGCATTTCAGCAGTCTTTATATTATAGTTAGTTGGTATTGAATTTTATAACTGTTTTTCCTAGTATTGTTGTTCAAAATGATTATAAAACTCAAACATTTTTATTGGGTACTTAGATAAAATTAAATCAACAAATTTCTTTTATAAAACTGCTCAACAATTATTTGAAATTATCCTGTTTTCAAATATATTTAAAATTATACAATAGATAGCACACCGCAGTAGGTCCCTTTGTCAATTGTGAAATTAATGTTAACCACCTATAACCACCCATTTCCAAATGGTTAAATGGGTGCCTTAGGAGCCCACTCTTCTTTTCTCCAGATAGACATTACAATATTTCATCTACAATAAAACACCATTATGTTGTTATAAAAGGTAATTAAAATTAGGCTATTAAAATAAGGTAACTGATAATCAGGAAAAAATAAGTTAAAAGGGAGAAGAAAGAAACATAATACAAAGAGACAAGAAACATATTAGCTCACATTACATTGTGTTCTTAGAAAGATAGCATAAGAAGCCTATGAATCTGTAACAGTTTCATCGCAAGCACTTTTATTTTTAATTATTACCTGGATTACATGGGGGATCCCCATCCCTAATTCACTACTGAGTAATAAATAACTTTTAAGGTAATAATTGTAAATGATATATCATAAAATAATGATTAAATCTATAGATATGTAAAATCAAAATGCTAATGCATGAATATTTAATAAAACTCACCCAACAAATAACATATAAATAATCTAGAATTGAAACATAATAAAAAGTTATCTATCATACAGTTTGTATACTGTCATACAGTGCCCGGTTGACGGCAATATGCTTGCAATTTACGTTTAATGGCCCATATTCTAAATTTCAAAATGTTGGTGTTTAAACACCACTGCCTACCCCTTATGGGATACAGGCGTGAGGGTATGTGTGTATGTATGTATTTAATTACATGTTTATTTTATCACAGTCGCTTTTCTGTATTTTTCTATTTTCTGTTGCTTCTTATGCAACACTACCACTTGTGGTCGGATCAAGTCTGGGTGTTCTTTATGTCCGTTGTTTGTATGTTTGTAAATTCCACTGCAACACAGGAATACTTCCTATTACAAATCTCCAACACCTTACAACTTATTTAAATATGTATTAATATAAATATTTATATTTATCTATACCCAATATTGTAAATGTGAATATAACTCATTCTACTTTCTCAGGTCTCAGAAACCTCTGCACCTCAAGGACTTATTTTCGACGTAAATGACAAAGCTGAGCGCTGAAGCTAGTTTTAAATTAAGAAGCTGTAGGTGTTTTATAATACAGTTTCTGTTTTCATATTTTAATTACAGGTGCAGGTTCTGGACTCGGTCGAGCAACATGTCAGGTATTGTCCCGAGAAGGGGCTACTGTCATAGCTGCTGACAAGGATTATAATGCAGCTGTTGATACTATTAAAACCCATACATCATTAGCATCAGGGTTTAATGGTAATTATAATTAGCATAGTTACTTATTATTTTAGTGGAAGTAAAAAATATATATTAAGTAACTTAACCTTTCATTGGCTGTTATTAGATTCGATTTAAATGGATACATGGACACATTGTTTTAAGTAATTAGAGTTGAACCCTGCATCAACTTGCAGCTGTCCATGGACGCAATGCGCTACCCCCTTTGAGGGGGATGCGGGGAGGGAAGAAGAGAGTGGAATAAGGGGAGGGAGAGGCCACCGGAACCCTCACTTATTTCTGGGAAATGTAACCCAACCGTTTTTTCACAACCGGTTTTCTGTGAGGCCATGGTATCGCACTGGTCCAGCCGGCCCATTCGTGCCTAAGCATGGCTCTACCACTTCTAGAACGCTGTTATTGCACTTCTATGCTACAATAATTATTCATATGATACTACATGATTTTTTTAAATTCTGTTACACCATTAAACTTATCTGACTATACATACATATAGACTATGATGACTATATCATTTGACTTCCAGATCCATATTTATAAGCAATGATTTATTCCCTCCTATGTTCTAACATTTCCTTCCTAAATTGCCCCGTCAAGTTACAGGGGGCTGTCATTTTAGTCGGTTCTAATTGGTAAAATGTAGGTGTTTAATATTTCTCTGTCTATCCCTTCAGGGATACAGCCGTGAGCATTTTGTATTATTGGGTATTTTATTTGTAAAATTTGCTTAAGAACCAATATCTGCAATGTAATGGTTAAACAATGGATTGCAAAATCTCCTCGGTTGCCGTGACACAGCTTCAAGCTTACTGCGGAAGCCACAGTTAAAAAATATAAAATCATCAATTAAAAATCATAAAATAATCAATTATGCACTGTAATCCTAATAATGTATAACTGTATAACACTGTAATAATAATAATTTTCTTCAGATGGAGATCACAGTGCTGTGGAACTTGACGTCTCAGACCCTAATGCTGTAAATAATCTACTGCAGACTACACTGCGGCAATATAAGGCCCCACCAACTATCATAGTGAACTCTGCTGGTATCACCCGAGACAACTGGCTCTTGAAACTGTCTGAGGAGGATTATGATAGTGTGCTCAATGTTAACTTAAAGGTAGGTTGCATATAAAATTAAAACAGAAATAAAGGATGTTTTCCTCAGCCCCAAACAATCTAAGCAGGATTAAAAGGGGATGTTATATTATGTATAGTATATAATTAGGTATTTAATTATTATATATATAGTACATAATTATTACTAGTAATTTAATTCGAGTTCTACTGTTATTGTTTTAATCAGTACTTTCTAACGACAAATCAATTATGACGCAGACAAAAACCAACTTTACATGAGGAAGAAAAAGAGGAGTGTTTTAAGTTCCATTTGTCTGGCAGTTCCCAAATGACTAAACCGATTTTGCTGCAGTATCTTTCTTTAAAAGAAATTAACCTTTCAACTGCCAATCGAGGGTGTTCTTAGCTATATTTGATCTAATCTAATCGGTTTAGGCGTCTACAAGATTTGGGGGATGAAGGAAGGGATGTACAATTAAATGCCTTCAAATATACCCAAGGGGGGGGAACGGGATAGTGCATGATGTGTATACAAAGCTGTAAGTTAAATGTTTGAAAGCTATAGGAAGTGAAAGCGATAAATCCACCTAATGTGGCAAAAAAAAAGCCTCAGAATTGTAGGCAATATCAACTGAATAGGCATGATTTGGTAAATATATGCGACGCGGCAATCATTGCTCCTAAAAAAAGAGTATACTGAATTAACACAAGATATTTTTAACCGACTTCAAAAAGGGAAGAGGTTCTCAATTTGGATATGGCTATTTTTTTTATGTTTGTTCACCGAGATTGCTTGGCCGATTTTGATGATTCTTTTTTTTGTTTGAAAGGGGGTATCTTCAGGATAGTTCCATAAAAGTGAGGTGAAGATCTGATAAGTGGATCCTTGGAAAATCGAGAGAAACCCTCAAATTTTCTACGTAGATTACGCGTTTGCATCATTTTCATATAACTTTACTTTTTTTAGTTTTCTGTGATTGTTGTTCTTGTGTAGTCGGTTTTTTTTTGTTAATAAAACAAACGGGGTGAGATAAATAAAACCGTTTAAAAAACATTCATACTGCTGACCATAGCATAAAACTCTTCGTCTATAATAATATATTACGTTTATGTTTGTGTAAAATAAAAAAATTAATCGGTACACAGATAGTTTATCTAACAACAGGGGCTTAACTTCGAAAGTATTTTAAATTTAAAGTTATTAATTATGTGTTGGGTTAGAATTCAAACAGATATTATTTAATTTTTTAGGGTACATTTTTGGTGATGCAGACATTCGCTAAAGTTTTAACAGAGACAGGAGCTCGGGGTTCAATCATAAATTTTTCTAGTATTGTTGCCAAACATGGCAATATGGGTTAGTGAAATTAATTTATCATACAAATTAATGTAATGTTTTCAATTATAAAACACCTTTAACTTTTATAATTTTTTTTTTAAACATGCAAACCTGTTTCAGGTCAAACAAATTATGCGGCAAGTAAAGCTGGAGTCATTGCCATGACACAATCAGCTGCCAAGGAATTAGGAAAGTTTAACATAAGGTATGATACCTAGTTCAAAAAAAGTGAAATTACAATCTGTGTGGGTTGGCACGGCAGATATTTGTTCGAATTGAAGGCATCTAACTGGCTGAACCGATTGTAGGATTTGATTAACATTATTATTAAAGCTTATTTATTCAATGATTCACTGGGCAACTACAAAAGTGGTAGATTTTACAACACTAATTGTCATAATAATGATTATTATTTCATTTCAGGGTTAACGCTATCTTGCCTGGATTTATTGAAACTCCAATGTTAAAGACGGTTCCCGAGAAGGTTCTGCAAGAGTTCCTGAAGTTAATACCTTTAGGTCGGCTTGGAACTCCTGCGGGTAAATTTATCCACCTTTATAAGCTATTGTTCCTATTTATTCTTTCATGCTCATCCATAATATAAATTAGCTTAAAAAGTTTTTAATTATCGTCTTAAGTTCTTTATGGTTCTTAATTCAAGTGTTTAAAATGTAATATATTTTCAGAGGTGGCTGAGCTTGTTACATTCTTGAGTTCAGACAAGAGTTCCTTCATAACGGGGGCTGCTATCGATGTGTCAGGAGGATTTTGAATATTGAAATGAAGGACACGTAATATATATATATATATTATTACTTACAGCGGGACGACTGTCGCCAAACAACACAAATAATGGACACTAATAACTAAATGTTTTTATTTTACTCAAAGCAAGCCTATAATACATAGCTCTCGCGTTAGATAATATATCTTACTGCGTAAAGTTAATAGTTATTTTGCAATAGCGTAAGAAGATCTTAAGAATACTATATTGCAAGCTACGCAACAATAGATGGCATTATTCTAAATGCACGCAATTATAATATCAATCACTTAAGTATCATTAACTTAAGAAATAAGTTCGATATTGTATCATTGTTCGTTATTTACCGCTACTCCCTTAGAGTCATAGCAAATTTTACAATATTATCAATAATATCGATAACTAATTTCTGTTTGGACAGAGTAGAATAAAAACACAAATAGAAGGATACCTGAGTACGTAACATTGAAAAGGTGGTTAAGCTAAAATAAACAAGTATTTTCATAATAATGCTTATTAATTTTAAGAATCTAAACAAAAAGACTTAACACATGTCCAATTACCGTTTTAATTTCTGTGTGTGTGTGTGTGTAAAGTAAATGCTTTTAAATCTTTTGTTTTACAATTTCCGCTATTGAGAAAATCCATGAAAAAAAAATTCATAAAGTTTACACACATTCTTTTTGCAACTGCATGCTAGAGTATATAGTCAGTCAGTCAGTCAAACAAACAAACAAAATTTTATAATTATAATAGTATGATAATTATATATAAAATGATTAATAGTAAACCAATATCCTACCTGACGACTTCATTGATCTAGTACTATCAGGCGTACTAGCCAGTTCTATGTATACCTTTGTTAGGGCACGTCACTATTGTGGCGGTAAGACCCGTCATGGAGGATTGGCTGGAGAGACGATATGGCGCTCTCTCCTACCGAATGACGCAGGTACTCACTGGACACGGCTGCTTCGGAAAGTACCTGTGTCGTATAGGCCGGGAGCCAACGTCTGTGTGCCAGCACTGCGGGGGCTGCCGCAAGGATACAGCACTCCATATGTTGGTAGAGTGCTCTGCGTGGGTGCAGGAGCGTTCCAACCTCATGGCGGCTATAGGCGTGGGTAGCCTCTCGCTGGAGACCATGGTTATGCACATAGTCCAGCGCGAGAGGGCATGGGATTCCGCTGCTTCATTCTGTGAGGTAGTGATGCAGGCCAAGGAAGCGGCGGAAAGGGAACGGGAGAGAAGTAGCACTCTTCCGTCCCGCAGTAGACGCACCAGGCGCCGGAGAGCGCAAAATGATCTCCGGCCTCCATGAGCGCTAGCCTGGGGGCGATGGACAGGGCTATCGGTCGTCCTAGCAGAAGCTGGCCCGAGATGGTGACGCGACGTTTTCCGCGCGCGCCTCTTTAAATCAGAGGATTAAGCTATAGCGGGATCGCCTCTACCAGGCGGCCAAGTCTGTCGGGGTTCACAGGGATTTCCTTTCTAGGGTACACCTGAGGCCCCGGCCTGAAGACTCCATGTCATGTAATGTTTTTTAAGTGTAAACATTGTTTTATACCTACTCTACTCGTTTTAGTATTTTTTAAATTTAAATGTACTTAGATATTTTATTCAACAATTCTAATAGAGATTATTTGAACAACAAAGGCTAGACTAGTAAATGTTTCTCAGATGGTATGCACGTGGTGGACATGGCTGTTGTGTACTATAATCGATATAATGACAATCATACCATATGGCATATCGCGAGTACTACTATACATACATATGTATATACATGCGTTGCGATTGATACACAATGACATACAGGAAGTAGCATATTATATTTTAGTTCCAATTTTCTATTTATATTGTATATCTGTATATGTATATATAAAAACTTGATATTTTCGTCGTCGTTACGTCGTACGTCATTTTATTACGGCCCATATATTTTATTAAAATGTTTATGAGTACTTTTAGTAAATAAATCAAGGGTTGTGGTTCATAATTTGTTTTTATTTTATTGTATGAGTTGTCCTGCTGTATGAGTAAAATAAAGCCTAATTTGAGGTTACCCCAAGAAACATTACAACATGGTCGACCAGACTAAAGCCTAACGTTTTTTAATTTGGGCTCCTTCACTATTTTAGTGTTTGACGTGAAAATATCGGCTTCTAAAGTGTGATCCAAAAACTCGAAACTACATGTCTCTTTGTTCGTCGAGGGACATACCTAGTCTTGTCATAAATATTGTTACAAGGAAAAATCATAAAATGTTTATCACTGTAATATGTATAAAATGTATGAATCTGATAGAAGACTTTTTAGCCACAATTGACTAGTTTCAAAGTTATTACCGACAATGGATGTTAAGTAACAAGGAGTGTATATTGGTTAGTGAAATTTTTTTAAGTTCTCTTAAAGGAAAAGTCAAAATATAAAAAAAAAAATGATGTTTCTCGTTAATTTATTAAAAATGTTCAAAGTATTTTGTACCAACTATTGAATTTAAAATAATAACTTTCAGTCTGCCAGTCTACTTTCTTGTAGCCGGTTTCGACTTTGAGTTTTATATACAGTCGTGGTCAACTAATTAGGGACACTCTCTAGTTAATCCAAATTGTGAATTTATTTTTTATTTTCCAACGAGTCTAAACAATATTCCACATCTTTTACATGTAAGTATAATTAGTCATTTATGTGCCTAATTATACAAACAATAACAACTTCTTAAACATTAAACCTCTTTACAGTATAGCTGATAGATAGATGATCACAGTGCTATTTGTTCAAAGAATGCTGGCTGGCCATTTAATTAGGGACACTGAGATATTGCGTTCTAGTTTCAAAATCTGAATCTCAATTATTATTTTCTTTCTTCTCCTATTCTTTGTGGTAGTTTTGGCGGCAATCTAGATTTGTAATTTCAAGTTTTGAGAGTTATTTTGAAGAACAATGGGCAAAAATAAAAGTTGCGATGCAACACTACGAAAAATTATCATGAAGTTTGTCGAGCGTGGTTGGTCATACCGAAGGATAGCAGGATATTTAAATTGTTCAAAAACTATGGTATGCAATGCAGTGCAACATTTCAGGCGCAATAACACAACTTTAAATGTGCCCAGAAAAAAAAGATCGAGAAAAACAACTCCGCAAGAAGATAGAATGATAACCAGGTTAGCTAAGAAAGATCCGTTTCTAGGCTCTATTTTAATTAAACATGAAGTGTTTGGGGCAGACGAAAGAGTCAGTGTATCAGCGAGGACAGTTCGACGACGTCTGGTAGAAGCAGGGTTGTTCGGAAGAGTGGCTCGCAAAGTACCGTTGTTAAAGAAAGAGCATAGAAATGCACGTTTGGCGTTTGCACGTAAATATGGACATTGGACCTACGATCAATGGCAACATGTATTATTCTCTGACGAGACCAAGGTTAATTTGATTTCTTCAGATGGAAGGCAATACGTACGGCGTCCTGTAAAAGCGGAAATGAATCCAAGATTCACAAAAAAGCAGGTGAAACATGGCGGAGGAAACATTAAAATGTTTGGATCATTTTCTGGACGTGGAGTGGGACCTGTGAGGAAAGTTCAGGGTAACTTAGACCAACATCAATACAAGGCAATATTAGAAGAAACTATGCTTCCCTATGCTGAGGAACATCTTCCTATTATATGGACTTTTCAGCATGATAACGACCCAAAACATACAGCCCGTTCAGTCAAGTCGTTTCTTAACAGACAGTCGGTATCAGTGCTAGATTGGCCAGCAAATAGCCCCGACCTCAACCCAATCGAGCACCTTTGGCACGAAATTAAGAAAAAAGTTGCCATTTATCGTACCACAACTTTAGATGAACTTAATGAAGCTTTTTGTGAGGCATGGGCAAACATTCCTGTTGAAATATGTCAGAAACTGATAATGTCTATGCCACATCGGTGTCAAGCGGTAATTACTAACAAAGGTTTTGCTACTGGGTACTGATTTTACCCGTAATAAAATGAAGTTGTTAAAGAAATTAAAATACTGCAGATTATTAGTTCTGTTTAACTCTATTTTTCATTTTACTTTACTGTTCTTAATTAAATGTCCAGCTACAGAATTGTACCTTAAATTGAATACATGGTTAACCTTTGATATTTAACACTTTTTTATATTTATTTAATCTTTTATTTACAGCCATTTATAGTATAATAATCGGATCAAATTATGCAAATAATAGTTACTGAGAAATCAACAGGGTTTTATATTTATATGTACATAGCCGGATATTGCTGTCCACTATCTTGAATGTCCTTAATTAGTTGACCACGACTGTATATATATATATAGTGCCTTTGAAAATGACGTTCAGAAGGCACGAATGTTGCCAATATTGGTAGATGATTCATTGTCATTTTAAATAGACTGGAGTATACAAATTGCATCTCTTGCCATGTGTCAAGAACGATTACTTTTAGATTGTTTAGAGTAGCAGAAAACTTAGTACTTTACTGACCTGGAACTCGCCCTGGATTGCGCTTCGTAGTTTTGCATGAGTCATTATGGTGCGTTCTGTGGCTCATTTCCCACACTCACTCAGATTAAAGATGTTAGAGCAGAGACCAATCAATATTTTTTTTTTAAGTAATAGCATTTAATTTATTTATATTTATTGTAATTTTGTTAATTTAGGTGAGTAATTTAGATAATTTGCTACGATATCACTAAGTATATTCGATACCGGTGTTCCTTCCTCGAAGAGGAAGCACAATATGTGTAGTCTATGAAGCTACTATTTCAGAATCGGAAAAAATATCTCGCTGTGTCTAGGCTAATATAATTTAAAAATTACAAAAAAATATATGTACCGGTACGAGAGTACACTCTTAATCTTTTTTATATATTGCCTTACGTGTTACGTGAACGTACATATATAATGATATATCATAATTACATAATATAATTATTTTAATAAATTAATTTCATATCGATTTATAACATGTATTTAAATTTAATTTTCGACAATAAACACATGCCAGCTTATCTCTTTTTTTTTTTACTGACGTCGAAATTGAAAATGAGGTTTATTACAATTGCAGTGATAAGAAAGACGGCAAGGAAACAATACCTACTAACTGATAAGATTGCGCAAGTTTAGTGTCATTTTTTAAATAGGTTAATACAAATATACGTAACAGATTAGTGTAGGTAGACTTGTTATCGAGTTATTTATGTTATTTAATAACATTATTTAATAATTTTAAGAAAATATGGCGTCTGGGGTAGTTGCGGGAAGACTAGCGTTAGTAACGGGTAAGTAATAAAATGTTTTTTTAATTACCTACTCAACTTATTTAATGTTAATAATATACCTAAGTAATGTTTGTATATATACATAATTATGATAGCCTTCAAATTACTACATGAAATTATGATACTCTGAGATAGTCTTTGCATAAACGAGCATTTTAATTAGTGTCTTGAAATTTCCGATCACCATAACTCAAGTCTTCATACTAGAAACTTATATTTTATAGGATTGTATGTGTTAAAAACCTACCTACATTAAATTTAAATATTCTAAAATGTTTACTAACTTGAATTGAATTTAATCTCTCTTAATTTAGCTGTTTGAGATCCATCTTGTTCTGTTTTAATAAGTTTTATTGAACTCATTACAGCACTTTTTTTTTAACGTGTGAAAACCCCCCCCGGTTACCACCTCATCGAGTTTTACTGTGGCTAAAGTGGTACTTTTAAGTGGCTATATCGGAATCGAACTGACTAAAACCACACGGTGCACCGACACGGCTGTCTGAGGCTGGGGGTTAAGTATAGTCTAGGAAGGATCTCCCTAGACCCAAGACAGACGTGACCACCTGTTAATAAAACAGGTGGTCTCTAAACTGGTTTAGAATTTGTTTCCCAATCCGAGCTCGAAGGGCGTGCGCGGATCGCGTCACGCCACCGTCTTCTTCAGGCCAGCGATCATGGAGGCCGTAGATCATCTCTACGGTGCCTGGAGCGTCCCAGCCCTCTCCCGTTCCCTTTTCGCCGGCTCTTAGGCGTACATCACCTCCTCGCAATATGAGGTGGCAGAAGGTATTCTACTTGGAACTACTGTACAAAGCGAGAGCGTGTGGTTACACGCTTTCGCTTTGTACCATGGCTAGCACCATCGTCTCTAGCGAGAGACTTACCACACCTAAAGCTGTCTTGAGGACGTGGCGTTGTTGGCACCACGCTGAACAGGCCGCCAGTGTGTGTAGGGGAGTATCCTCGGGATAGCCTCCGCAGTAGTGGCACTCAGGCGATGGCTCCCGGTCAGTACAACGCTGAGAATTAACATTGTCCACTTTAATTGCAAGAAAACATTCTAACTATAGTAAAACCACTTAGTTAAAACATTTTTTTCTTACTACTTATCTCTCTTAAGTTACAAATCCATTTCATTTTTTTTTGTTTTACAAACAGGCGCAGGTTCTGGACTAGGTAGAGCAACATGCCAAGTGTTGTCCAGAGAAGGAGCTACTGTCATAGCCGCTGACAAGAACTATGATGCAGCAATAGATACTATTAAGAATTACACAGCACTAGCATCAGGGTCAAATGGTAATTATTTGAATTTAGAATATATTTTTAAAACATAATTATATTTTTTTATTAAATTAATTATTGGCAGTTCTATCAGTAGTCACCAATCAAGTACCAAAAAAAGATTGATGTTACCACAAGGAAAATCTAAAAGGAGTATTGCAGGATTAAATATATGTTCTGCTTATTTAAAAAGATTTACTGTGCTGAATCATATTGTGCACAGTAGTTCCAAGTACATCATACAATTTAAATTTAAAGTTTGCTTTGACAATAAATTAATAATTAAATATTTATATTCCTCATGGGCTTTTATATAAAAAATGAAATGAAAAAATGCTTGATCAAGGTGAAGACTGGGCTACATGCTGGCCACTCATAGAGTTCATGTTCATGTTCACCACTTAGTCATTCACAAGTTGTACACTATGAGGCGGGGCATCCTCCCCCAAATTGGTCATATATAACTTCAGATAAACCTACTTATATATTTCAATATATATATAAATAACACACGCATAATAAATCGATCAAGATACTCGTTTAGGATTTCTTCTAAGTACGTATTTTTGGCAAGTTATAAAGCCGTTTACGAGAAGCATCAGCTCTGTTAGACTAGTGCCGGCCCAAACAAGTGCACGTACACAGTCACCGCCATCGGACTCGTACTCTTCGATGTTTATGATAACCATAGTTATATCAGCTTATCTCTGTTGTCACATAAAATATACTAATATACTCAATCGAATGACATGCAAAATTTTCAGCTTAAAGTAAATAATTTTTTGATTAGGTGTCTTCTATTGATAAAATGGTAACCAATTATTACAAGTTTTGGTTAGTAGGTACTATAGCTCAGTATTCTAGTGCAAACTAATATACCTAGGTTCGGATTCTGTTGAAATGTACACACTTTTAACTAATTCGATAACTCTAATGCACATACGAAGTATATATAGGTATTTTTTTTATATTCGCCTACCATAATGACTCCACTCTGCCTTATGGAAAGCAACAAGTGGAGTCTAAGAGTGTTGGTCACCATCCTCATTGAAACTTTAAGAAAAATCTCTTTGGTTTAACCGTTTATATCTGGCTAGTTTTTATATCAATAAGTATAAGACATTAGCAAAATGAAAAATTCAAAAAATCTTTCCCGCTATTTTTCAGTTTTTCTGTCAACCAAAGTGAGTGAATCTTACGCAGAAATTTAATACATTCTGAAGTTTAATTACAAATAAGTATGCCAAATTTCTAGTTAATCCGACGTTTTGAAGGGGGTCAAAATCCTGTTCAAAGTGTCCGTTACATAGGTATACTAACATACGTATGAAGCTAATAAAAGCGTATTAAAAAGAGAAAATTGCGACTAAAGCCGTGAAAAAATTATAACGTTTATGGACCTAAGGCAGTGTCAGTAAGAGTAGCACAACGTTGGTTCAAGCGTTTTCAGACCTGGATTGGACTGCACTGGACGTTAGATCTCGCTTTTGTCGCCCTTATACAGTAAAGTTACAACATAGCCGACACTTGAGGATTGGACACAAACAGTTTGGATCCATTTGAAAAAGTCTGCTTACACAAAAAAAAAAACTCGACATTTGGGTGTCACACGGGCTATCGAAACGTAATGAAATAGAACAATTTTTGAAAAGATTGATCACTAGTGATAAAAGGGGATCACCTACGACAAGAACGTGAAAAACGGATCATGGTCAAAGGGTAGTCTAGCTCCACAGGCTGTAGCAAAATCCGGATTTACACGCAATAACGTGATGCTGTGTATACACACACCATACGGTAGGATTGGAGGGGCATCGTTCATTACCACCACGCAAAACCATCGATTCGAATATCTACTGCCAGCAACTAATTAAACTCAGGCAAGAAATTAAGAAAAAAAGGGCCGGAATTGATTAACAGAAAAAGATTTGTCTTTCATCATGGTAACGCCAGACCTTGGATAGAGCTTGTTTGGGAAGTGTTATTGCCTCCACCATGTAGCCCTGGCACCCTCTGATTTTCACCTGTTTCGATCTCTTCAGAATTGAGGTTGGGTAGTGTTAGATTAACATCACCTACAAGATGACAAGTTATCGAACGAAGTGGCACATTTACGAATGAGTATTATAATTATATATTATAAAATAAAAAAAGATGTTCTATTTTGTTTTTTATATAAATGATGAATTGAATTTGTATATAAAATGAGAAGAAAAGTTTTTTCCAAGGCTTATACATAAGCAAACGCCTTTCTCAGATCGGGGTTTGGCAGAAACAACAGCCCACAACCCCGAGGCTCTTGCCTTCTTTTAAGGCGCTAATGCTAGTTTCATTACACATTCGATAGAAATAGTAATAAGTATTTACGATTTATAGAGAATTTAAAAGAAAAATGAACTCTTTACAACTTATCGATATAAATAACAATTTCTTTACCTATTCTCAAACTAATCTTAAAAATATCATTTCGGCTTAGGAACTTTTTTTAAAAATATATTTAATTTTCCTCAAATTGACATATTAAACGAGTTATATTTAGACAAGCTAACTAAATAAGTTGTATAATACGTAATATTTGTTAGTTTATGTAGTAGTGTACACGCCTCCATATATATAAATATATAATTCAAATGTCTTACTGAAAAATATGTAACCTGTCGGTAAAAGGAGACAGATTTCCCGGCGTCATTATGTTCGAGTTACATAGTAGTGATGCGACCCGTTCTGCTTGAGCTATTGTTTCCTTCCCCAATACATCTGTATAAGCAATTCAATTTACCTTTTTTTGTATCCTCCCTTTGCCTTTCAATATTAATTTGATAATAACAATGTTCCCATTTATTCTGTGCCCGGTTGACTGCAATAGGCTTGCCCCCTATTGCCGAAGTGACTTCAGCCTAACCTATACAGGTGTGAGTGTATGTGTCTATATTTAATTTGGTACCATAATGCCCCTTCAGATGGAGATCACAGTGCCGTAGAACTTGATGTCGCGGATCCAGTTTCTGTGAGGAACCTGCTAAAGACTACTCTTAAACAATATAAGACACCACCAACTATCATCGTGAACTCTGCTGGTATTACCCGAGACAACTGGCTCTTAAAACTGTCTGAGGAAGATTACGATAGTGTGCTCAATGTTAACTTAAAGGTGAAGCAAAGTGTTCAAATCTATATATCTCGATGTTCAATGCCAAAACATCGGGATATATAGATTTGAACACTTCTAACACTTATAGCAGTATATATATATATAATAGCTTGCTAGTACATTTTTTGTTTATATCTCATTTATACTTTTTGTCTAACTGCTGCATTTATCGATCTAATTAACCCATTGTATATAATATATGTGTACGTATGTGCATTTTTATATATATAATTGTATGTAGGTATGTTTATTTATATATATATATATATATATGTATATATATATATTATAGGTACCTAGTTATAAATTTGATCCTTCTTAAATAAAACGCTTTTTTTTTCTCTCTTCTTTCTACACCTAAACTACCCGTATGTTCTTTTGCATCTTGTCTTTTTCTGTCCATCCTAAGGTTGCCTGGCAGAAATTGCATTTAGCGATAAGGCCGCCCATTGTACATTTCTATTCTGCATAAGTACTGTAAATTTTTGTTTTAAGGTGTACAATAAAGTATATTCTATTCTATTCTATAATATACTGCTATTATATTCAGGATTCGATAATAGCAGTTCAACAGAACACAGCTATGTTACATTAGAGGCAC
Source organism: Tyria jacobaeae (assembly GCA_947561695.1). Taxonomy (NCBI): domain Eukaryota; kingdom Metazoa; phylum Arthropoda; class Insecta; order Lepidoptera; family Erebidae; genus Tyria; species Tyria jacobaeae. Next base: position 5,403,828 of record OX387208.1, on the reverse strand, counting down.
TAACCTTCAAGTCATTAATCAGCTCTTCAAACAAAGCGTGACCTTGAAAATGGAACACTTGTTTTAGCTACCGAAAATATACATTCTAAATACATACAATACATTTTAAAACTTATGACCTTTTAATGTTCAGGTATTATCCACTTCCGTTTCTCATAAAAAAATAAGTTATTAAATTAGATTTTCTAATGCCTGACGCTTAGGTAAGCAGTTTTCAGCATTATGAAAAGGATCTTAAAGATCTTTTGGCAGACAGTTTTCTTACTAACAGTTTTTTTTTGCAACTTTTCAGGGTACATTTTTGATGATGCAGATGTTTGCTAAGGCTATGACAGAGGCATCAACTCCAGGGTCTATTGTGAATTTCTCTAGTATTATTGGCAAATATGGCAATATGGGTTAGTAAGCGTTATTTTTATTATTATGTTTCATCTGAAACTTTTACAAATGTATACAATTAAGTGATTGTCTGTTTAAGGTCAAACAAATTATGCTGCAAGTAAAGCTGGGGTCATCGGTATGACTCAGTCGGCTGCCAAAGAATTGGGGAAATTCAATATAAGGTAAGAGTTTTGATTGCACTGTACATTTCTATACCCCACTCAGTAGTACCCATGCTTCACTGAAAGCTGCTGTCTCCAAAGATCAATTGCATGTGTTCGACTAAAGATAAGATTAAAAATTGTATTTCACTAGAAGGATTTCATGTTTGAAGAGCCTTTGATTGACTGCCATCCTATTAGCCTATTTTACTGTCAAACTGTTACTACAATTTTATTAGTATTGCTGTTTCTCAGCATGACAGAGGTAAGGCCATAGTCAACAAATTTAAATTCTTTGTTCTATTTGTTTCAGAGTAAACGCCATTTTGCCTGGATTCATTGAGACTCCAATGTTAAAGACTATTCCTGACAAAGTGATGCAAGGCTTCCTAAAGTCAGTACCATTAGGCCGTCTTGGTAATCCTACAGGTAAGCTACTTAAGTAAGTCTTCAGTGTTAAGATTGCATATTTGACAATGATTTTTTGATTGCACTTGACAATACATGATCCTGATCAGGTGCAAATACTAATGTGTCCACACAAGCCAAGAAGGCTATTATAATGTCTTTTAAGCAATTTCTATAAATGTTGAAATCACTGGAAATAAATTAAAAATGAGAATATTAAAAACGAGAGATAATTGTCGTCTTAATTAGCATGCTTAGCAGCTTTGTGCTCAGCTATGTTTGTAAACCAATCTTGGTAGGAAGGTAGGTATTTTTTTTTTCTATGTATTTATAACATACAAAAAAAAATGAGGACAGACGTACAGAGGGGTCAACTGATTATAACAACCACCGTCCATGGACACCTGCAACTCAAGTCGTAAGTGCGCTGGCCTTTGAATGTAATTTGGGATGGAGGATGAGGGAAGGGGAAAGAGGACAGGGAAAGAGGATTTGGGTTCTTCCCCATATCCTCTTTCCCTTGAAATGAATGCAAGCAAAATGCAATACAAGCATAGCTTAACAACCGGATTTCCTGAGGCTGTGGTATCATACCGGTTGAGCTGGCCCATTCGTGCCCAAGCATGGCTCTATAAAAATACCATGCTAAAAGCTACTCATGCTATACATTTTAAGCTTCTTCTATTTTTTGTATTGAAATTAAGCACTATATAGTAAGTTCGATGTCATTACTATATTTTGGTATTTTGTATTTACATAAATAGTAGAACTTTAAATGTTTACTAGTAAAGTACTACTAAACTCCAGTTTTGTTTTGTTGTGTTGTGTTTTGTTTTAACATGTCAAATACATGACATTTTAGTGTGTTGCTCCAGTTGTGTTGTGTTTTGTTTTAACATGTCAAATACATGACATTTTAGTGACAACTTTATGATATAATTATAAACTATAATAAAAAAATAAAATTTAAACATATTGTTCCTGCACTTGTTCAGAGATTTCTTCATCCCTTAATCATAACACAATAATTTGTTAAAAAATAAGCTGTAGAGAACTGATTACTAAAAAGGTCTCAAGAGTCCAGATGAGGTTATGGCCGTCAAGGTGACGAAAATAAAGTTCTCTCACTGATAAATCCTTACTTTATTATTACAGAGGTGGCAGAGCTGGTTACATTCCTTAGTTCAGATAGGAGTTCTTTCATCACTGGGGCTGCTATTGACGTCACAGGAGGATTTTGAACATTTTAACATACAAAAAGGGTTGATATGTACATCCATATCAAAGAATAGGCACATTTTGCATTAAAATGTTAGGATATATTAATGAAATAATTTTCTATTATTTTACTGCATTTATATACCAAAGTTTTTTACCATGAAACTATGGTAAGTAAATAAACATAGCATAAATCTTTTTAAGTTTTTACTATGTAATATTTGTATTCCATGAAACCATGTCTTCCCATCTGTGATATTATATACAGTACTTACAGTCAGTCCTATTTTATATGTGATTTACACTCTTAAAATAGTATGTGTGAATAAATGGTTGCAGTTTATGGTTTTATTTTATTTTATAACTACCAGTTCCTGCTGCAAAGCCCAGCACTTCTATACATTTACTGAAACTTTATATGAAAAACAAAAACAAACATTATGGAAAAACTTTTATTAATACTATTTACACTATACCTTCTTAGCTTTCAATTTATTCTTCTTCAATTCGGCTTTGTTTTTTTGTCGCTTATCCCTCATGAAAGTCCTGTACTCCGATTTTCTCTTTTCATCAACAATCTCTTTGTATTTCTTCTTGTTGTATTTTTGGAATGCAGCATCATCTAATAACTCATCAACCATAGTCCGTTTTCTTTGCTTTTTGGTAATTCTTTGATTGACATGATCTAGAGGTGAATCCATAATGCGGCCAACCTAGAGTAAAGCGTAAAACAAACTTACTGTTGTTACTGTCAAATTAGCTTTTTAGTAATTAATAATTCACTTTAAAAAGTAGACAATCGACTTCAATGCCTCTATAATAAAATTTAAGACTTATATGGTTTTGTCATGGATACCAATGTCAGAACCTAACCAAACTCTCATCTAACTATCTTTGAAATACATCCTTTACAATAAAAAAGAAGCATTGAAATCAGTTGGTGTGATATTGAGTTATTCAACCATTTGTTGTGCACAAACTTAACTCTTTAAGACTTATATGATTTTCTCATGGATTCCATTGTCAGAACTGGGCCGAATTGAAATGGGCAGTTCTAGGAAACAAAGGTAACAAACATTAAAAAAAACTGTTGAATTGAGAACCTCCTTTTTTGAAGTTGATTGAAAATACCTAGAACATTCATCACAGAATGTTCTGCAATAACAAAACCTCGAAAATACCATTTGTCAAATCCTTGAAAAAAAATATGAATTTTCTCAATGGTATGTATGGTAGCAAAGAAATCAGCTTTCTACATGGAAAATGCACTGCCATATTAAACTCCAATCATATAACAAAAATTAAAGTTATCTTTATAGTTTTTCTATATGGGGGGCAACACATGTTTCTAACTACAAAGGACTACTGAATTAATGTTGTAGATTAAGAAGCATAGGGACATGCATACTAATTCAACACTATTATGGGATTATGGTAAGACAAAAACATGATAATGATAAACTCACCTGAAAGTATTTAGGTAATACTTCCATATCATTCTTCTTGTAGAACTTCTTGGGGTCCAATGCTGATCTCATTTTGAGGATTTGAAGATCATTTTTCAGTTCCTCATTGATTTCTGGTGCAGGCAAATTGAACCATCCAGGTCCTTTTGTCTTCTCTCTTTCTTTCTGTAATCAGGAATTATCTATATCAACGGAAGCACAATACTATTGTTTTTTTTTTAAATAATAGACATCATAATGTTTTAAGGCCTATATACTTTTTTAAACAAAACTATTTTGTAAGAAAATTTAAGAGTTGCTTTTTTAAGGATTAGGGGGTTTATGCTATCGGCTTTATACTGTTAAACTTTGTAATGAGCAAAAGTTTAAGACTTACTTAAACATGTGAGGCGTTCACATGTATAAAGTAGTTTTAAACAATAAAATATAATTATCAGATATTTGCTGTCCTATAAAAAATCTTAATATAGTGATCAAATAATGAAGCAACAATTGATTTAATGTATTAAAACACTTAAGTAATGACTGTAGAATGATACATACCCTTCTCATGGCCTTTAATTGCTTTTCACTAACATTATATTTAGGTAATGCATGTTCTTTCTCTACACCAGGCTTAAAGATGCTATTTTTCATTTCCTTATCAACATCAACAGCACCAAGATTAGATTTTAATTTACCAGTGTCAATATCCAGCTGCTCAAAGTGAAACAATCTTTTTTTGTATTCTTTCTTTAAAATTATAGATTGTGTCCAGCCCATTTCATCAAAAAAGTCATCAAATAAAGTATCTGATTTCAATTTTTTCAGTTTTTGCTGCAATTGCTCTTCAGATGCCAACTGTGTATCAAGCTCCTGCTTTTTTTTATCAAATAGGTCTAGAACAGCCAATTGTATATCTTCATTTTCTGTAAATTAAAAAAATACTCCAATATATTTTTCAAATATCTTCTTGAATCTTGTCTCTATGCTATATAGAATATCACGAATACAGTACCAAAAATAGATGAACCGGATTTAATAGTCTTCACCTATGCAAAATGCGTAGTCCAAAAATTGGGTGTACAAGTATTACAACTTCATTCCATTTTAACGTCAAATATAATTAGAAAACAAATATGCTACATGTATATGTAGCCTACATTAATTCAGTTATGTCACAATCAGTGTTGTTTTATGGTATTTTAAGGTGTAAATTGAACAAAAATACGAAATAAATATTAAAACTAACCTAGAAAATAAGGTGTTTCACTTTTGTCGATTAGCTCTGTTTTTTTCTGAAGTTCACTATCCCCAACTGTATCTATGATGAAATCCATTTTCCCTCACACTTATTAAAATGAATTAAATAAGTCCAATTTATTCAAAACAACTGAAATTATCAAGCATGGTTTTGACATGATATTGTATTTGACTGAGAGAACTGATGTTGCAAGGCCTATGTGCGAACTTCCCTAGAAAAGTATCAGATAATATATTGATTTTGTTTTATTTTATTTTCTGCATACTTTAATTTTTATATTGAAATTGTTGTATTGTCATAGACTTTTAAAATGTACGTGAGCTTCCAATTTGTTAATGAGTCTGGAAATTGTTGTTATAATATTTACAAAATTATCATAACTATTGGGACACATTATATAAACGTAAATATAAATTATTTTAATTTCCATATTGCTTTATTATTATTTCAATATTGTTATATAACTAGTTTCTTATAAATGGACCCCATGGTCTAAGTGCTTGTTCTTCGACTATAGAGTGTCTCCACCCAAATGGCTGTAAAACATGATATCACATTAAATTATTATATTTACGCCATTTGAGGCTTTCTGCGAATGCAGCAGAAGCGCCGGCACACCCAGCTGTACTTATAAGATGTGACGGTGCAAGGGTGTCAATACACCAGAGGTCTACCCATCTTGTATGGCAGTAATGACATACCATATGGTCTCTTGGGTTTCCACTGGGTTCAAGTACGGCTGGAACGCCAACGGGGACAAGAGCACGACGGATTATGTCATTGATGTATGCATGTAGTGATAAACGGCCAACGATTCAGCTACAAGAAAGGCCATGAAGACTGAGACTGTCAACAGCTTCTCCATAATAATTTCATCCCTTTTCAAAGTGCATAGCGGCCCGTTACATTGCCTCTGAGAGGACGGATTAACAGAAAATCGAAAATTGGTAGGTACAAGCTATCCTTCAAATATTAATAGTATCGGTCTTGCTGGACACTTCAGAATTAAGTAGTGTATTTGTTAGAATTTTCCTGGTTAAATCTTTTATGCCGATGACGAATGCTAGAAATGTGGGAAGGCTAATATCTAAAATTTCGCAAATCATGCATTAAGCATGGCTCGTTCGTTCAAATACACATTTAAGATTTTGGTAAGGGTGCTTTGAATAATTTTGTCAATTGTTTTTTAAAGTGAGTGATACGAGTTGCATGCATTAATTAAAAAAAAGGGGTAGAAAAACATTTTTTTTGGGATTTTTTACTAATAAATTATTAAAAAAAAAATTACACCGGGGAACCTAAAGTCGGAGAGATGTTCTTTCTAAAACTTTTATGTTAGATGTCAAAGGATTAAATTGTTGCACAGCCAAAAACTCTGTCTGTTTTGTCATTTTGGTAGATATTTAAAAAAAAAAAATAAAGAAAAACAATTATCACACTGAGTTCTATTTTTTTTCCAGAAAGCCTAATTTTTCACACAATTTACAATAAGCAACGGTAAGCTTATTGAATTCCTTGGAAAAAATTAAATTTATTTGATGGGAGGATGTCTATGTGTTAAAGTTACAGTGGGACATGAAAGCACATTATAGGACCTACATATGTATTCTCCATAAATATACCTTCAAGCCCAGCTCATATGAGAAAAAAGGCAAAGTGTACCAAAATGCAATGAATTAGCCCCTCGATGAAACAGCAGGTTTACCCAATAAAAAGTCCATATTGCTACTGCTGTTGTGGTCAAAAGACATAAAAATAATTATTATGTACACAATATATTCTAAACAGTCTTATATTAGAAAAAAGTGTACTGACAGTCACAATTCACATATACCACTAAAAACTCATCTAGTGCCTGCATATTCCCATCTGGAAGCGTCTTCTGGCACTTGCGTAGCAGAATGAGCCGATCTTCAAAATCTTTAATATTTCTTCAACATAGCAAATTTTCTTTAATATAGCTCGTGTATTTGATTATTTTTGCTAAAATATGAAGCGTGATTTTAATAGACAGTTTACAAAAAAAAACGGTTATCGTCAGAAATTGTTATTATTACCAACATAAAAGTAAAATGTATTATACTTTATGTGTTGTGGTGTGGATTTATTTCAAATTTATTGTTTATTGAATAATCTGTAATCGGTATCTATTTTATTTTATCATTTTTTGAATCCTTATCTTATTTTACTTGCCACTCACCTAATTTGTTTCATTATTTTAAATTACAAGATAACTTATTTTTTGGAGATGAGACAGTTATCATACTCCCCTAGGAACCCCCGCATTTAAAGGATCATGCAATACCTAGCAACCCGGAACTTGTCAAGTTAAAACTTTTCGATACGTTCAGAAACGAGTAAAGTAATGGTGTGTTTTATGCAATATGAAGTAAGCTACCTCATTTTGCTAAGACGACAGAATAGATCGCAATGTAAAACGATCTTGACATGTAGTTTAGGTCTACTCTATACTCATGAAATCTTACAAGCCTTACAAAATCTGATCACAATCATATGAAAAATAAATAAATTGTTGAAGTAGATTTTATATGAAGATATTTTAATTAAAAAGCAATTGGTGTCTTCAATCTTCAACATATGGATATATGAGTGGTAGGAACATTTAAAAAATGTTGTTGATTGATTTGTTTTATAAATAAAGACACAACAAGAGTTTAGAGAACAATTCCAATGTCCTTGAGTTTAATCTTTTCACTCGTTTCATATTTCTGCCATTCGAATTGGCGATAGCCTCTTATATTGTTTTTCAGAACATACGTTTCTGCATACCATTTACAGATGATGCAAACTTACGTCCATACTTCAATTACATAAAACAAAAGACCATATCTGACTACACAAAAAATGGATACATTTTCTGCAAGCTTCTTGTCGTCGCTTTTTCTTCAGAGTATTAATAATTCAAGGTCTACGTTCAAGGGTCTTGGGTAAGGGCTCTTTGAAGAGTCATTATTGTCGTGGAAACAGTCAGAAGGACTCTTAACCGAGCGACGGGTTGCCTTAAATTTCCTCTTGGGCTATAGTATGTTCTCTGACGCCTTTTTTAGCGTTACCTTTACCACTCACTTGATCAGAAACAACATTTGTAGTTATTTTTCTTTTATTTATACCAAAAGCCTTTTTGGCCTGTGTTTTTATTAATATGTTTTTAATGTAATGTAATAATAATGTAATATTTCTGCTAGTGATAAGCACTGCCTCGGTCTTCTGTTTGGCTAATTGTAAATTCATAGTATTCATCTACTGGTTGATTCTCTCGAAAGTGATGTCAAACGCAATATCAATCAAGATACTTCGCGACGATTAGTCCCTGTTCCTGGCAGTACTAATTTTAATAGAATATCTTACATGATATTCCATAATAGCGCGCGGAATATCATGTACGATAGACTTAGAACCGAACTGTGAGGCACTCCTCCAGTTATTTTATATTCCTTTGCACTATTCTTTGTGTCGTATTTCAGGAGTCTATTTATGAAGTAGTTTGCACTGTTCTTTGCAGGTATCTTGGTACGCTTTTCCCTTCAAGGGCCCGCACAATACAGTCAAAATTAGTGGAATTGAAGGCGTTATTAATGTCAAAAGTAGCCACCAGGTAATATTTCTTCCTACCTATTTCATTTTGGCCCTTGCGATCGCATCCTTGGCTGTGTTACAACAAGGTTGATGGCGCCTATAGTTGATCGCCCCTTTCAGATGCCATACTGATTGTTACTTAGCAGCGGTTCAACAGCTGCTTCGATCCGTTGATGAATTATTCGTTCGAGTATCTTGCCAGCTGTATCCAGCATGCAAAGTGGACGATAAGACGATGGTTCATCTGGCGGCTTTTTCCCCTTAGGAAGTAGTACCAACCTCTGTTGCTACGCGCGTGACTGTGTGTACGTGTGTGTGTGTGTGTGTGTGTGTGTGTGTGTGTGTGTTATGCGTTGGCTTTATTGTATTTATATAATGAGTTCAGTTTCGTCATATAATAAATTCAAGAGCCATTTCGTTAACAATTGCTTTCTTCTCTTATAGTTAATTTAGTAACATCTGTATGTATAAGACAAATTTTGTTGTACATATCTCTTTAGGCGTTTATAAACGTTTTTAGCTTTATAAAATATATACTTTACGTTAATCCATTTATTTTTAACTTTCCTTTGTGTGCAGTTATTTTAGAAACACCTTTTGTTATATGATTTAGCGTGCCTACTCTATTATTTATGGGAGAGGAACATTATTATACATATATTTTTAAAGGCTGTATTAAATTTCTCAAGGTGAAAGTATCGCATCTCGTTGGGAAACAATGTAGATTATATTTTTGGTAAATTTGTCATCAGTTTTACTTAAGTTTAAGTGCGTATTATAAAATAACATTGTTATACTCGGTAGGTAGTCTTGAAAATGCTGGTCAAAGGATCGATTGTTAAATTCATACTTATGATGGCAATTGTGCCTTGCGAAAATTGATAGGTTCGGCTTCTGATTTTTAAGGAATTTTGCGAGAACATTAGATATGTATATATATATATATATACTTTATATATATAGATAAACTGCGACACCTGTCACTAGCAAGAATTTTTATTTTTGATATTTTCCACATATCCTAAAAATGTGGAATGACAATCCTCAGATAGTTTTCTTAAGTGTGACTACAATGAGTCAATCACTCATTTCTACAATCCATGGTTGGACATATGTAGGCCTCTCGCAATGTGCACCATAGATGACTACACCGTGCAGATGTTTAGAAAAGGTTTTAAAATATATATTTTTTATGTTGGCAAACACGTGCGGCCTCATAAGTGTCTATTGTAAACGTGCATAATCAGCAGATTTTAATAGGCGGGCCTCGTATGTTATTAGGTCAAACGTGTAAAGTGTTCATAATCAGTTGGTTTGACAAATTATTTATTTTGAATTTGCTTTTCTGCTCAGCTTTTTGGATTGAATAGTGTGTGGCGTACATATGCCACGTACTCTAAAGCCCTAAAAATGCATCAAAAGATCACGCATCCACTCGCACTGCATACCAAGCGGCGAATAAACGTGATCCGCGCGACGCTGATTGGTTGCGTACACAGTAAATATTGTAAATATAGAATAAGAAATGTGATTGGTTAATCCATATAATGTGCGGTAAATTAACTCCATTACTTAATGGTCAAAAATGTAAATATAACTAGCATACTTTTAATCAAATACAAGTCGATTCCAACCATTCTCTGGTGTTTCACTTCAGCTACGGTTCAAGGACTAACCAGTCTGGCCGGCTAACATAGACACCTTTCCTTGCTCCTAGTAATATCTACTTAGCTACGGTTCGACGGCTTATACAGCCTGGCCGGCTAAGTAGATACCCTCACCTCAATCAGCCAGCTGGCACAGACGAGTAAAAGTACTATTTTTAAAAACTTATCGGGTCAGCTACCCCAACAGCTGATCCCGAAAAGTGTTTATAGAGGAATAATATTTGCTAAACAGTATCACTTTGCGACTATTAGGACCGGAGTAGCCAGCGTAAAGTAAGGTGTAAACTATGGTGAACGAACAGTATAAAAAAAAAAAATCTGTAGCCATTTCATGGTCTTAACAAGAATGCGACAAACTGTCCATCCTCATCACCTGGATGATTGACGATCCACCACTGTGCGCTTCTCCAGAAGTGTTTTGCCTAGCATAACCAGCCTGTGAAATAAATTGTCGCTTGCCGTATTTCCGGACCGATACGACCTTGAAACCTTCAAGAAAAGAGCGTACTCTTACCTAAAATGCACTCGTGACTCTTGAATTGCGGGTGTCCATGAACGGCGATAGTCACTTTCCATCAGGTGACCCGTGTGCTTGTTTGCCCCTATCCCATCAAAAAATTGAATAGATAGATGCATCAAAGATTAAAATCCTATAAATCGTTGTGATTGGAAGTTAAAAAGAATATATGCAAACACTCACGCCTATTTCCTAGAAGAGGTACGCAGCGTAATATAGTCAAACTTACATAATAAGTTGGCCTCTTTTCAACCGACTTCAAAAAGGGGGAGGTTCTCAATTCGACAATTTTTTTTTTGTGTTTGTTACCTCAGAACTTTCGACTGCAATCGACGATTTTTTATATAAAACCATGTAAGTCTTAACTTTGCACTAAGCATGTGCGCGACGCATGTGCTTTGCATTATCATGCCAACCGATTTCGATGATTCTTTTTTATTGGAAAGGATGTACTTCAATGGAAGTTAGATGAGAGTTTGGTCTAGTTGTGACAATGGCATCCATGAGAATACCATATTAGAATTAAATTTTATGATAGACGCACTGAAGTCGGATGTCTACTTTTTTAAAGTCCGATTATTACTACCCAATTTTACTCCACCGAGGACCACACTAATTTTATATAATTTAACCCTAAATGGGATAATAGTCTTTTGGAACATAATATCACTTTGCTTATACCATAAACAATGAGCTTAGATGACGATGTCGTCAGAAACAAGTTCAGCCGTAATCATAATGTACGAGTATAGAGGGTGTATAAATCATTGCAAGTTATGGCTTTAATAACGGAAGTTTTCCGGATTACAAATGTTTGTTCATTAGTGTCACCATTTACATTACAATTGTTGAGATATTTCTACGTGATATTTGTGAATGTTGGTTGATAACTTATAGAACTGATTTAATTTCGAACATGAGATTACATATCCACAATATTCCATTCCAATATTTTTTATTTATATTTTATTTACATCACTTTATTGTACACCAAAACGGGAAAAATGTAATAGAGACATATTACGTAGGACATTTTAAATTATTTATAATCAAACAAACTTACATAGTAAATTTTCTTTTCAATGAATGTTTCACTGAAGGTTAAAATCGATACGCGATATATTTGGTTTAAATAAAGTGTAAAGCCCTATCTAAATCTAGTCTATGAAGACTGATGTAGTCAATTCCACATCCGCAGAAGACGCACCATGCACCTGAGAGCGCACAATGATCTCAGACCGCCATGAACGCTGAACGGGCTGACCATTGCGGGCTGTTCACGCTCTGTGATCTGGAAGGTTAAGGCCCAGATACTCGCATGATGTGGTCACCTGCTAAACAGGTGACCAAGGTCTGCAAGGATCTCGGGGACGTAACACTTTGTGGTTTTAACATACCACTTCATTCTCGGCGCCGGTAATGTGAACCCGTGGGGGTTTCCACACGAAAAAAGGGCACTTCCATCTACACAGACGATTCAATTAACACCTCAAATGAGGAAACGCGATAGCATATTTGTCTTACTTATTCAATACATGGGTAAAATAATAATTTATAGGAGTAAGGGTAACTGTCTTCATAAGTTGTAGCCTTGACTTATATTCTTAATAAGAATTGAAAAATACTTTAGCAGAAAAATTCTTGAGCTTGTTTTTTTTTATTAAGTGTTTTAATTACGCATATCAGGGCCGAGACCCACTATAAACGGCCAGATTTCATTTAAACTTTGTAGATTTATCGAGGACCGATGACAATACACTAATTTGATAAGATTATTCCATTATTCAATTTGCAAAAAAAATAAAAAAACTAAAAACACGCTTTTATAAATAAACCAAACTAAAAAGTAGAAGTTGTTTTTAGTTTGGTTTTATATAAAAGGGTGTTTTTAGTTTGGTTTTATATATAAAGCGTGTTTTTAGTTTTTTTTTAACTATTATTTATTTTGGAATTACTTCGAGCGACGTTTATCTAAAATAGGTAAAAAGTAAAAGGATAAGAAACGAGCTTCAAGACTTGTACTTACACCTAAAAGTACAACTACGTTCTTGCGAGCCTGAATTGCAGGTGTTTATAGGCGGCGGTGTCACCATCAGTTGAACCATATGCTCGTTGCCTCCTATCTCATTAAAAAGTTATCTTAATTTATCTTTTTATTTGTCTCTAACAAAACTTTGACACAGGGATATAATAACAAAAGTTATAAATTGATTAAGTTTTGCTACTGAACGGATGGCGTAGCGGTTCAAGTGTTCACTTCGCCAATACGCTGCCGCGCTGAGTGCTGTGGGTTCGATCCCGCACGGGACAACACTTTGTGTAATCCTTAAATTGTTGTTTTGAGTTTGGGTGTTCTTTGTGTCCGTAGTTCGTCCGTTCTGTTCGCCGTCCGATGGATAGGACAGATACCTGTTCCTGACTGTAATTATTTATGGACAGTTATTGATATAGTATAGTTATTGATATAGATGATGTGTGATATAACTTGATTTTTTCAAGTACCGTCACAACCATAATCTAACAGTATTATATGTAAGTCTCAACCAAAACGTAATTACGGTAAACCTAAATCAAAAGAAATTTATAAAAAAATACAAACCTGTAATTTCATCTTGGCAGGCAGGCTGAATTAAATTCTGTAAAGGGATAACAATATAAAATAAAACGCTGTCAATAAAGCTCCTGATTACATCTTCGTGGGTTTTTAATCTTCTCTCCGATATTCCGCTTTGTTTACATCCGCTATGAGGTTTTGGCGATGCAAATGAACGGGGTTGCAAAATAGGTGACCATGACATACTAGAGACTAGGAGGTTACAGAGAGCGCTTCGACAATTCTTGTGTCTAGTGTTTATATTACGGCTCAAATTAAAATATGACGGCTCAAATTACCTTCCACGTCGAAATGAATCAAAGCGTCTAGGTTCTAAGGAATAACAATGAAACATAATACATATGGTTATGTATACTTGACGAACATAACCTTCCTTTTTCGGCTTCGGACTTAAAAGCCCTATAGCCCTACAGGAGACTATTGGTAAAATTCAAATGAAAGCCGTTCAGCTAAAAGTATCATATTAAACAAAATATTTTAGAACGCAGTGTTTAAATACAACGATAAAATAATAAACACTGCTCCCACAATATGTTTGGAAACGGTTTTGTAAGTAGGTAGCTTGGAGATGAAAAATCCAATTAATTCTCACCTCTCTGCTTTATAAAGGTACCATTGTTTTCGTCGAAGTTAATGAAGTTATCCCTTTGGGACCTCAAGACCGGCTTGAATTAAATGAATGAAAATGAATATTTCCCCTCAGGCAATGTCTGAAATTAATTTTTCGTCTGGCTTAAAGACACTTGATGGCGAGATGGTGGAGTACACATATACATAATATGTGTCATGTCCAGTTAATCCAATTCACTCAGAATCGTATAGTAACAGAGTACATTTTTTATACATACGATTAGAAAATAATAAATGATAAAGTACAATAAATTATATTATTACAACTAAATATCAAATATTAAACACATTTTTCTGAACGTACTCTAAGATTTTTTGTTTTGGTGCGGTTATCTGCTCATTTGAACCGCATAACTAGTACATATGTATAAGTATTAAAGAGCATAAAATGTCAGGAATGTATAAAGAGAGGATGGTAATGAAAAATTAGAGTCAAGAGAAAATTCAATAAGATTCACTCAGTATCTTATTGAATTTTCCGTACACATAGGAGAATTCTATACAATTTACATAAATTAACATAAATACTTTTTATAATAGGCACTATAATAATAATATAAAATATGAAATGGACAAAATATATGCAGGTATACAAAACTTCCGGACGCCTTATTCTACTTTGTCCATGGCCAGTTGGACCTTGACGGTATCGAGCGTGCGACATTGACCCATTTCTCTGTTTGCACTACCTGTATATTTTGTATGATGCTACCGTGGCTGCGTCCTTGTGCTGGCAAACAATTGTACAAGGCGAGTTTGAGCTACTAATAAGCACTCGAAAATGTTGAAGTAGGAAACCGTAGGTTTACTGTAAGTTTGCACAAAGAAATACTTAATATTGCAAGAAGTATTTCGATAAAATTAGAACATGTTAAGACCAAGTACTTTGTAAATCACTTTTTGGCAAAATCTCAACAATACAAAAGGAAAAAATATGGATGAAATAAAAGTAATTGGAGACGCGATACTGAACTTCTTTGTTGTTAAAATCACTTTGTTTATTGAATATGACATTCTTAATTTATTCATAAACATAAACTCAATACAAAAGAAAGCTACATAGAAAACGTTTTTCATTTTCTAAAAACAAACTAAAAGCATTGTGTTCTTTCGAATTTCACTGCTATTTCAAGCATAGAGGTTTTATGTTTTATATTTATTGAAAAAAGTTACCCTACTTACAGAGACAGAGAGACATTGTTAATTGGTCGATAAATGTTCTCATTTAAAAACGAAATTATCATTTGTACCTACCTATTATTAATGTATTTAAATTTTATAGTGAAACCTGGGAGTTTTTGAGATGGTTGGATTTTTATTCGTTTTAATAAGTATTTACCGGTTTAATTTTAAATATTTATTTTATCACTAAAGTAAATAATACCTACAAATGAGTAGGTAAAAGAAAATACACAAATATTTCAGGTTTAATAAAATGTTAGCAAATAATAAACAAAGCAAAACTCAATAAAATAAAATTTGATGTAAAAATGTTTGTCACTTTTTATTTTGGATTATACAAAGCTTTTGAAGCATTTCAAATTTTATTATTTGAATCAGTTTATTGAACGACAAGTTTAAATCACGCGCGTTGCTTTGTTGTCTCCAAGCGGCTGGTTCTTAGACGTAACGAAAGTCTCTTTGAATGCTAGAAGACTTTACTATCCTGAGATTGTATTTACATGTATTTCGGAGATTACCAAATCGAGATCTCAAGTAATAATAAGTCTGGTATTACACTTAAGTAATATGGTAAGGTGATATCAGGATTCAGGATTAATAATTTTTTTGAAGAAGATTTTTATTGACGAGTCCTGCTTAAAGGAAATAATAACGTACTTTAATTGTTTGTCGTTATTATGGTAATAAATACTTGGAGATGCCTCTGTCTACCCTTTCCATGATATTGGCGAGAGTGTATGTATGTAACAGAAGAATTAACAGAGTTGTAACCTAATATCGTAATTTTAAGCTATCCATGTGAATGGACTTACT
Source organism: Tyria jacobaeae (assembly GCA_947561695.1). NCBI lineage: Eukaryota > Metazoa > Arthropoda > Insecta > Lepidoptera > Erebidae > Tyria > Tyria jacobaeae. The sequence continues at coordinate 5,387,931 of OX387208.1, read as the reverse complement.
ATACTTGTAAGTAAGTGACAACCGCCGGCCATGGACACTTGCAACTCAAGAGTCGTAAGTGCGCTGCACTCCTTTGAGGATGATGAGGGATAGGGGGACGCGGGGAGGGGAAAGAAGGTGGATGAGGAGCTGGGAAACAAGAGAGGGGGGATAAAGGAAGGGGGAGTTGGGCCTCCGAAAACCTCACAATTTTTTACCATTTACAAACATATTGCAATAAGCAATCTAAGGTATTGTTTCAGAATGCCTAAGTCATTGAATAACGTTCAAGTAAAGAAAAGTGTAACTTTTTCATTAAATTTTTCACCATATATTATATTACACTCTATAATTATCATAAATGTATCATTTATTACAAAATGTCTGTCATTTCTTTTGCGATTTCCAGAGTTTGCATGCCAGTTTTTCAAGAATTGCACTCATTTCAAAATTCCAAACAAAAGTAATAAGAATGGAAGCGACATACTTGAATGTGACGGCATTGCTAGACACTGCTTGTTATTTCTATTCCCTTGTTATTGTATTCCTCCGAATGGTAAGAAAATATATATTTTTGTGAGTAGTAGTTCATATTAGTTTTTAACACAATACTGCTAAATATATTAGTTTATAACACAATACTGTTAAAAATAAGGTTAGATTACCTCTACGTTACGAAAGATACAAATTTAAAAATCTCATTATAAGTCGATCAATTGTGTTGACCCTACGGTCACCAATTTAACGAATACGATAACAATGAATCAGAAGAGAAACAAAGTGATTTTAAAATATATAATTGTAATATATAGTGTGTTTTGTCTATGATACCTTGATTGTCCAAACCGTATAACAAACACTCGGTGTGATTTCATCCCGCGGCGTATCGTAAGCGGCGAGTACGAGACCGGACTGTTGTCTATCAGACGGTATATACATATATACCTTGGCTTACAGTATTCAGCACCCATTAGTTAGTAGTTTTATGTATATTAATTTATATTTATATAAATATATATATATATATATATATATATATATATATATATATATATATATATATATAAATATAAATATAAATAAAATAAAACGATTTGTGTAGGTTTATGTCGGTATTTATTTATAAAAAAAATATATTTTGTTGGTCTACCTTTTACCTAAATTACGACAGAAATTCTTTTTGGCATTTACTTTACGAGCTTATTACAGTATGGTTGGTACTACACACTACGGTTTAAATTCTTCAGGTATACCAAAAATTTGCAATAAAGAGAAAAATATTGAGCCCAGGAAACTAAAATAACTTTTTCATCGAGACAATTTGTTCAAACGACTTTATTAAATATTATTAGACATTGAAATGGACTAACTTACCTCAAAATTTGATTCGCCTGGCTACACAACTTTGGACCAATCATCTGCGGTGAAACTTCGGTATTATAATGCCCATTCATACCGATCGTTTTTGTTGTCGTTGGAGAGCCATGGATTCTTTCTGGCTTTACAGCCTTTCAGGCCAGCTTCCTGAAGTCTTCTGCGAGTAATTCAGGCAGAAACTGTTTTCCTAGTTTTTACTGACAAGTCAGCGCAAGCTTAGGAGAAGATTTTTCCTATTTTTTAATAATTATATCAGCAAGTGACGATCCTCACGGTCTGTGGTCACGCGTTTGCGCCCGGTTCGGGACTTATTTTAATGTGATCCGGTAGCAGAGAATCGCACTATTGCACTTCTCGAAGCGAACATTTCACAGTTTTAGAAAGCTCTACCTGTGATTTCCCTTGCTTGTGCAGAAACTGTATCTGCACACGTCTAATGAAAGTTCGTTTCTGTTTAGCATATCGCACAATATCTTAATAACAAAACACCAAAAACACACTAAATCACTAGATGTGTCCACAACAGGCGATAGTAGCGAAGTGATAAATATATACTAAAATTGGGATATGACAAATTTTATTGTATCCAGGTGTTTTATTGCTAGCTGTGGCATGGGTCATTATTTTTTAATCTTTATAGATGCCGACAGAAGACTTGCCGTCAAAATAATTTTTAAACAAAAAATAAGTTTTTTTGCCATTTTTAAAGTGCTCGTGCGAAATGTGTAGGGTGCTCAATACTTTTGGCCAAGGCTTTACGTCGTATATGGTTTGACCTTGCGCATTACCAAATTGGAATTCCAAAAATGATGGTGTATAATACTCTAATAAAATAAAAATGATGGTGTATATAACTCTGCCTACCCCTTTGGGGATACAGGCGTGAGCGTATGTATGTTCCCGCTTTTTAAAACATTCAATTAAACCAAACAAGCTATTTTAGGGTATACGACATATTTTACAACTGTAACCAATATTATGACAACTTTATTTTCTAAACTAAGACTAGTTAGTCACGTACGACAAAGTTTTATGCATTTCTGACCACTATATAGCCATACTACTTATGCTACATAGCAGACGGACTTGGCACGTGTGGGGGACAAACTTTAACTTTTAATTGGTTTGATACTTTGAGTTACAAAGTTGAACCATTGTTAAAGTTTGATACTAATTTGAGTCGTTTATTACCAGTTTTATTACAAAGCTGTTATACTCACAATAGGACTGTCAACGAACAACGCCAACGGCAAAATGTCTTTAGTTTACTTAGTTAAAAGTTTTGTTAAATAAGTTTTACTTGTATTTGATGCTAGACGGCATTACTACGAAAGGGTGCATCCCACGCTTAGAGAAACAAGAGAAAACTTACACGTCTTTAAAATGTCGTGTAATAAAAGAAAAAAATATTTTGAGCAAAATAAGACAAGATTCCTTTTATTAAATAAGCGTTGTCAATTTTGTTGACTAACTTTAGTTATAAGATAACAATATTAACACTACTACTATCAGGCATTTGTAATGTAACTTAACGTGAAAAAAAAGAAAAGATAATTTTTTTAACTGTTTCGTAAATCGATTCGTCGTCGTAATCGTTGGGAAGTAAAAAATTATTAAGTCTATTAACTCTTTTTTTTAATATAACTCCCACATTTAATATAACATAATTTCTGTGTCGCGGGGACTTTACAAACATTCAAGTAACGAACACTAAGTACACCCAGATTTAGTGTCGTTCTAAATCTGGGTGTACTTATTTGAGGATTACACAAAGATCGAGCCCACAACACCACGAGGCGAGGTGACCACTTAAACCGCTACGCCGACCGTGCAGTCAGTTCTGTTCTTTATTTTCATGTTGATCTTATACCGCAAATAAATAAAGTGGGATATAGTGAAAATAAATCCAAGAGAAGCAAATATTCAGGTCGATCATTTGACTGCACAGATGGTGTAGCGGTTTAAGTGGTCACCTCGCCAATACGCTGCCGCGCCAAGTGTTGTGGGCTCGATCCCCACACGGTACAACTGTTTGTGTCCGTTGTTTGAATGTTTGTAAAGTCTCCCGCAACACAGGAATAATCCTAGTGCAGGAGTTGTCTTTTTAAAAAGAAAAAACAAACAAAAATCAATCATAACGTAAACACGTTCGAACTACTTTAGAATTAAACTAGCACTTTCTATGAATACTTCAGCTAACTGACATAAAATGCATAAAAGAATACCGCACTCTATCCTGCAAGGAATACACAATGCAGCTTACTCAACCCAACTTGTTAAGCTAAGCGAATAGCGAGACTGTTTCAACAAGTTTTATAAGTTCCATGCTCCTTCTTCGCTTAAGGATTTTAGTTCCGTCTAGGTGCTATTTAACTTAAGTGTACCTATCTGAGTTCGTCTACATAATAGGGCAAGCCTATTATGTAAGACTACATAACATGATGCAAAATGATGTATTTTGATTTAAGTATGTAGTTCCACTAAATTTCATAGTTACTATGTTACTGCATGAACAACGAACGAATGCCCTTTTAAGTTATACTTTTACAGGTGTCTTAACTAATACATAAATACTTATATTTATACTGAAAAAGTACTACACTAACATCAGTCACACATAAAATGTTTTATTTTATAGAACTGTTCATATGCTCAATATTAAGATTAATAAACTCATTGAAAAATAAGGAGAATAAACAACACAAGCTTCTGTGGGCTAAATTGAAAACAGATAGAAAGGAAACAATTTACTCCCTCAGCATCTCAGAAGTCAATTTATTTTCATCCTTTTATTTTGAAACTAATAATTAACTTTAAAAAAGTAGACAACTGACTTCAATGCATCTATCATAAAATTAAGACTTATATGGTTTTCTCATGGATGCCATTGTCACAACTGGACCAAATTGAAATGGGACCACACGAGAAGCACCAGCATTCAAATAATTCACCCAGTCGAAAGTTCTGAGGTAACAAATTTAAAAAAAACTTGAGTCGACTTGAGAACCTCCTCTTTTTTTGAAGTCAGTTAAAAAGAGAGAAGTCCATTTAAATAAACTACATTCTATATGATTCTGTGAGGCCGTTTTATTGTAACCGAGTTATAGTTTTATAGCATTGCTTAAGAAAACATATTCCAAGTCAAAATTTGGCTTTATAAAACAAGCCTTAATAGTAAATAAACTAAGTAACGTCTGAGGTCGGTGATAACATTGTTTTAGATATAATAAAGTGTTAGTGTTTGTACAAAGCGAAATGTGTATTTTACGAGGTTATTGCTTAATTGTGGAAAAGTGGTTTGACTGTTCTCTTACTTCTGACACTTAATTAATTTAGTAAAAAAATATTACTTGGGAATTTCCGGATTCTCTTGTTCTTTAATAGTAAATACTAATCACGTAATATAATTGACTTGATTAAAAAAAAGTAGATAAGCGCCTTCAATGCGCCTGTGCAATTAGATTGCGAAATACTTTCAATGCGCCTTTGCAATTAATTTGCGGAATACTTTCAATCGTAACAATTACTTTGCGGAATACTTTCAATGGTAACAATTTCTTTGCGGAATACTTTCAATCGAAACGATTTCTTTGCGGAATACTTTCAATCGTAACAATTAGTTTGCGGAATACTTTCAATTGTAAAAAATAGTTTGCGGAATACTTTTAATCGTAACAATTAATTAGCGAAATACTTTCAATCGTAAAAACGTGCTATTTAAAAACTTATTCGTAATTTCCTTGGTATCTCACGACCAAATCCTGACTTGGTCATGGTACAAACACAATAGGACTACCGCAGCAGCACACTCTTTAGAATTAAAAAAAATAAAAATCGATCTACTATTAGCGGAGAAATCGCGAAATCGAAACATACATAAAAAAAGATACATACAGTCGACCTTACAACCTCCTCCTTTTTGAAGTCGGAAGTTAAGGAGTATAACTAATCTACATGTATAAATAATATTAATCCACATATGTATATAAATACTCCCAATTTTCAGATCTAATTCCCAAAGAGCCCGGCAATAAGCTTGCCCTTTATTACATTTATGGGGATGAATTATGGTCGGCAAATATGGGCGTTAATAATGCCTCTGCCTCCTTTGAAAATACAGGCGTGAGTGTATGTATGATAAACATCAATTCAACTGTGAATTGAATTGAATTAAAACTATTATAAAGTTGTTCGATATAATCGTATTTGTAGCCAGCTATTCTCTTAAGCGAGACTAATTCGATTAAGCCACACAATAAATTCAAATATTTACAAATAATATTTTATTTAAAAATTGCTGTTGGAATGTGCCTTTAATAATGATGAAAACACACTCGTTTGTTTTTGTTAAGTCTAAGCCGACGTTGTAAGCTTCTATTTATTCATGGATTTGTAGAGGCGGAGTTAAAGGAGACGAGATTACTATTTGTAGACGAACAAGTAATAAATCGGTCAAGGATACCAATTCGCCGAATAGCTTTGTCCTGTTAGACACGGTCTTAAATACTTTGGTATAAATTGGCGATTTGCGATTACTGTATACTTATAGCAAACATTTAAATCTATAGATTAGCGTAGCAGCGTATATCGTCTTTTACAACAAACTCAATTTCATGACTGACTGACTTTGTTACACAGGAACCACCGTACAGAAGTACTTTTTTTTTTTATACTTTAGGGGGTCAGACGAACAGACGGGTCACCTGATGGTAAGTGACACCGCCGTCCATGGACACTTGCAACTCAAGAGTCGCAAGTGCGCTGCCCGCCTTTGAGGGTGATGAGGGATGGGGGATGCAGGGAGCGGAAAGAAGAGAGGAAGGAAATGGAAAAAAGGAGAAAGGAGATGAGGGGAGAGAAAAGGGGGGAGGGGGAATTGAGCCTCCGGGAACCTCACTCAATTCGGGGAAATGCAACGCAAGCGTTACTTCACAACCGGTTTTCTGTGAGGTCGTGGTATCGCACCGGTCGAGCCGGCCCATTCGTGCCTAAGCATAGCTCTACCACTGGAAAATTAATACTTTATTAAGTATGAATACTAGTATTAATACTTTATTTAGTAATACTTTATTGGACAAAAAAAAAATTAAAATCTGCTGACAATTAGTGGTGAAATCGATTAACATACATAAAAAAAACTTCTTCCTTTTTGATGACGGTTTAGAAGACTGAAGACTCGAAGGAATCAGTATAATTTCGTAATATCAGGTTGATGACGGATTGCAGAATAAATTGTTTGTTTATTCTTACAGCCTGTTAACTGAACATACAGCAATATTTACATAGTAAGAAGTTACACAAATACAACTATACTTTCAATAATATACTACTAGTATAATTAGCTTTCAATACGCCACCTATCATACAAAATCTTAATCCCTTAATTTTCTACCTTAGACGTACCTTAGCCAACTTAAATGGAACATAACGGTAAGCGTTCTCTTCAAAACGAATCACTATAAAAATTACTTAAGTCGCTACAAGTGTGCCTTAAAATTTGAAGAGTTCATACCGTTTCTCCAGGATTTCATCATCAGGATCACCCGGAAAGAATACCCCTTCAAACAAAATAATAATTTGTAAATTAGTCCAAGCCTATTCGAGAAATCAGGAATCATACATAAAAGAAAAGATATTGACGAATAAGAATTTAATTAAATGGACAACGTAGGCTACGAAACTTTTTACCTCCACAGTCCAATAAGAAGCGTACGACTCATAACATTAAAGTCCAAGGTTCAAACACTGTCATTTTGTCAATAAGTTGCCACAGGGTGTATGAGAGTAATTTATCAAAGGTACAACACTTACAGAAGGTGTGATTAGCACTTAGTAAGATTGTCCAAAATTGAATGAGGTGCAGGTAGATTAATGAACTCGTCGAGATACTTCGCTGCGTGTGCTTGTTATGGTGGTTTTGATTACTATTATAGCTCGTTTATAATACTAATAATGAAAGTTATAATTATTTATCTCGTCACATATTTTTGGGTATAAATGCGATTCAAACAAGGATATAACTGTCGAACCGCCATGTTGCTTCGCATTTGGCGTTCAACTTTACTTAGGTATGATGATGATGACACGAACAGTTACAAAATAATTGCTAACATAACTTTAAATAGCAAACTTGTTAATTATAAAATAATTATCTTTTGATTTGAATCGCATAGCAAGCAGCGGTGCACCATTTTCCTATCATTAATTCCATTTGAATTGCCTGTTGGTTTATATATATATGAGTATGTTTATCACGAATCTGGTTATACTACAAGCTCTGATTCGCTTGGGATCAGACGGCCATGTGGGAAATGTCTTAGTATTAGTTCCCATTAATTTTAATGGGAACTAATAATAATAACATAAAATAAAACAAAATACTTTAATTTCCATACATTATCAACAATTATAATAGCTTCGCGTAAATTCAGACAATAATTTATAAGGTAAAACAAGCTTTGTTTTTCATGTTTTAGAAAATAGTAGTTCTATAATATACTATATACTACAATTTCTAATAACTGTATAGGTAACTTATGAACAGAAGCACATTTTATACAATTGAATTTCCATAAATGTACTTACTTACTTACGTACGTAGGAACATAAGTACATACATATATTCATCTAATTTAGTCAAATATTGAGCGTCATTTGTAGACTATCTCAAATGTTCGGCAAACAGCGTAAGTATTTACTGAATACTGTTTTTTCTTTAAAAAAAAAACATCCCTGCGAATGCTATGATCCAATGTTTGCCCAAACTAGTTGATGAAGTTTCCCGGGTCCATTTATGTTTGTATTTATTATTAGTTAGCAGAACATCCAAGCCAAGTGATTATTACTTGGCATCTGTTTGACAAGTTTCTGTGCGAGCTTGTCTTGTTTCCGTAATTTGATTAATACCGTTCTTTGAATAATGTTCTTGTAATGCTTGAGGGAGCTTGAAGTTCAGGTCTCTAAACAATATATTGAACCACAATAGATCAATAGCAGTACTTTGTCTCTACACTGTCAGTGTGTGTGTCTTGTGTTACGTATTTCATAATGCTGTATTTTGATGGAATGGTTAGCATGCATTTAAGTATTAAAATAAATTCAAATTTCAATTGAAGTTATAAAATAACACACAGACGAGTACAATCAGTACACATTTAATTTTGTGTTTTTTTTTGTCTCGTATATAAATATTTCTTTAATCAAATTTTTTTTAAAATTCCAGGAAGTAACAAAATAGTTAGTTAGTTCATAATAAAAAAATGTTGTTAAGTAAAAATAAATATAAAAACCTTATTCTACAAAAGTTATTATTTTTCTATAATAAGGATACATATTTGGCACGCCATTCCAATACCAATTTTAATAATTACGTACATTGATTTAGAGTTTTAAGTTACTAGTAATGTGTTAGAAAATACAGCGTTATGAAACTACGTAGGTAGTACGTACGGTAAGGAGCTACTTCTTATGGCAAGCATTAATGTACCTACTATTATAGACTAATATTATTACAAGCACGATTTCTTCTTTCTTTGAAATAATTCTTCCAAAGCAAACGAGAGTTTTTTTTGAATAATACAAACATAGACTGAAATACCAATCGATGAGTAAGAGAAAACAGGGCTATGTAGTAAAAAACGGAGTACCTACCAAGAAGCATAAAAAAGAAATGTGCTATTAATGCGGAATCACATATCATAGCAACTCCTACCAGGGACAATACACGGTTTATTTTTCTTTTTGACATACTCTTTCGACAGCACGCCATCACAGATATCACAATTCTAATAAATATGATTAATGTAAAAGTCATTAATATAAAAGATGACCAAATTTTTACAAACATTATTTCCTCACTATCACTGTCAATATCGAATATTTCTGGGATAATGAAGTCACTTACAGCTTTCATCAAAACAACAGCTGTATACGTTATAACAGTTATCTGTCTCTTTTCAGAACTGATCCTTCCAGAGTATATCAGTACAAGTCTTACGTAGGCAAGTAATGAGTTAGATAGAGACCAACACAGTGTTATTCCGAATAAAAATCCTGTAAGAACTACGATAGGGCTGTCCACTTCTACACTTCCTCCTTCAAACATAAAATAGGTGACAGTGACGCAGATCAAATGTAGCGTTCCAATTAGGACTTGGTTCATGCTTATATAGTTTTGTAATGTCCGCCATCTTGGCATAAGACACCACGCTGTCACTAATGGTATAATACACACTATTGATATGATGCATCCAGTACAGTACATAATTAGTTCAGTGTACATTTTTTCACATAGTTTAATTGTAGTACAGCCCGCTATATATAATGGAAAACCAAAACGTACTGCTCGTTTCGCGATGATGATAAAGCTTATCGCAGTATTTTTGTAATACTTTTAATACATTATTCATGTTTAGTTTCCAACTAATGAGATCGTATCAATTCAATAATATTGGGAACGATGCGATGTAGGTAATAATGTTATCAATGCATTCATTTGTTTATTAATTAAATCACAATTTTCCATTTATAAATTGCTGTTTGTGTTTTACAATTTGTAGCTTACGAATTTTAAGTCGAAAACAATATAAAAATTGCTTAAAGTTGAACCTTGCGATCCACCATTCACGTTCAGCGTGCAACAGCGGCACCTGCTGCTTATCGGTTGGAAACGGAGTGGGGAACGCCTTATAGAATTTGAATTTTACTAATTGGATCGAAGTTCGAGATTAAGATTGATTTTAAAATAGGCCATTGGCCATGTCGATAATTTGAATTGTTTTTTCATTATTTGTGTTAGAAACTGCCTTGCAAAAGGGTTATTAACATTATGTTTCTGAATTTTTGGCTTGTAAAATAAATAGACGAAACTTATGTATTAATATGTGGATCGCTCTATGTCTTTAATGGTCAAAGGCTTTTGAAGCTGGCCATGATGGCCAGCGAATAAAATAAATGGAATGTACCTTCAGGCACTGTAGGAAAGTACATTAGACGTTAATACATGTAGTACATTTAGTGAATGTATAGATAAAATTAAATGTGAATAATATTTTTTATGCACTCAATAATAAAAAATGCTTACTAGGAATATATCAAGTTTATAAAAATACATTTTTTACAAGGAAAATTTGCATGCTCAATACAATCCGCCATTTTTTTAAATTATAACTCCAATGTTTTAATAAGCCAACTTTGTTTCACAGAATTACATCAACAAAACTATTGTACATAAGCATGTACGTATAGATGAACTCGAACTGTATTCGAATAATAGTTACACATCGAGCATAAACGAATAATGTGATAGTGCGAAACTTGAAATTTTTTCCTGAATCCAGTCCTTGAAAGCATAGACCCTGGTGTACACATCAGGGTAGCCACGGGCACAAGGCATGCCCCAGGACACAATGCCCACGACAGTGTTGCCCTCTACAAGTGGGCCTCCAGAATCACCCTAGAAACAGAAAACTCCTGTTGAGAAATAAAATTCGAAATTGTTTACGCATAAATTTGCCTATACTTGATAAGTATATGATATAAAATAATATTTATTTTATTAAGATAATAGATAAAAAACATTTTAGGAAAAAAGGTTGTTTTATGATCATATGGCGCTCCACCCACGCCCCCTACACTACAGACAAATCTGCAGAAACTAAGACCTAGTAGGCTAGGTCTGCCATCCGTCTGAGCTCTAAATTAAAATCATCAAATAAGCTAGCTTACCTTAATGTTTTACACAAACACAATGTGGTACAATTTACTTACATGACAAGCTCCTTCTCCAGATTTGGTGAGCGAACAGATTTGGCTCTGGAAGACTTGATGGATGTACTTGTAAATGCTCTGGCATCGTTCGACGCTCAGTGACGTCAAGTTGATCATCTGCAACTGCTTAGGCAGCGTGCCGGGATACTGCAAATTAATTAGAGTTAACAAGTCCCAAAATGACACACATTGATATGATTAAAATGTCATCCTTGACCTTTTCAAAGTCATTGCGCTAATTTAAAGCGTGTCTGAAATAAACTCCACACTATTTTATTTTATTATATGGGTGAAAAAGCGGAGTGTTATGTGCCTCCGACGTAAAGGGCCAAGGTACCTAGCTTGGCCCTTTACGTCGATCTTTTGATCACCTGATCATGATTGACATTTAATAACTGATGTTTGGAAGGTGTTACTGCACCTTCCTTTGTATGTAATATAACAATTACATATAAATAATTCATGGATTCATTTATTGCACGATACAGGTATTTTTTTATAAAAATACAAATGTCCATAGTCTATTCATTCATAATATGGTCAATCAATTCCTGTGTCACGGATACATGACAAATATAAAAATAACGATACACTAAGAATATCCAGACTCAGTACAGAAACTTGAAGTCCGGAAGCGCTTGCGTAGCAGAATGGGAGCTGATCTTCAAATTGCTCTTGTATTTAAGTATTTTTGACAAAATATGAAGTTGTCTTCATTGATTAGGCATAGGCTTATTGGTATAGGCGGTTAGCGATCCTGACTGCTAAGTCGAGGCCGTGGGTTCGATTCTCACCCAGGACAAACATTTGTGTGATGAGCATGATCTGCTTAGTTTGGGATCAGACAGCCGTGTGTGAGATGTGTGGTGTATTTATTATTTATTATAGGTAGTTTTCAAAAAATTACAGGTTATCGTCGGAAATTCAATCGCTGTGGGCAAGGGTGGACCTGTCCTTTTAAATATCTTACGCTCGGGAAAATCGATCAATTAAATACTTTATTAACTAATATTTGCATGACATCGTATTTCTTACATAAAATGTTTTATTTATTGTTTATTTTACACTGTTTGGCAAATCTTTCAACATGTCAAGGTCAATTAAATATTACATCAACTATTACATGTGTATTATTATATAGTATCAAAACGCACGTTATTTATTTCCAAATTCAATATACTTACCAATGTTTGTCATTGTCTCAGTTGCTAAGTAAGTGTAGCTAAGTCCCTTGCGAGGGGAGCATTGATCTAAACATGGTTAAAATTTCAGGGAACCGCTAGTGTATCGATCAATTGAGAATATTACTTCAGTCTACATAAGTAAAAGCTAAATATCAACAATACGAAGATAACTTTTTATATACATCATTTAGAGTTGGCTTCGAGGTCGGTGCTTCAGAAACTCGAAATGTGATACCATGAAATGTGAGCTGATACGGTTACTTTTTTAGACTGTAGAATCTAGAAAGCAATTTGACTCTTTTTGTCATGTTAATTATATTATAGGATAGTGTGCTTTACTTAACATTGGAATACAGTGGTAAGCGACGTTAAATTGATTTTCAATTTATCCTGTCTGCAAAATAAACATATGTAAGTAATATCTAATCCTTAAATGATATTAGCATCAAGAGTTTCAAGATGAATTAACCAAAAAATGTATGATAGTGAATATAGCGTGTTTCGAGCGGTTTCTTGAATTAAATTGATATTTCTTATGGTGACATCTGTACAAAGGCGCTGCACCTGTGGTAACAAAGAGACGGTTATAGCACTACTCGTCAGCAGACTGGGATGGAATGCGGGATTATTTTGCATCCATCCCATGGGCTCAACGTTGCTTTAAAGACCGGGAACTGTCGCAAAGTGCGTCTGCCGTGGCTGACCAAATCACTATCACACATGTTTTATCTATTACAGTGAAATCGCCAGCACGAAGACCCGACCAGGTTCAATCACGAATGCATCCGTGATATTGCTCAAAAGCAGTCGGCCTACCGCTCATGGATCCGGGCCCGCACTCATTGCTACCCAGACGTTGATCCCCTAAAAGCAGCATTTAATAAAGCCATTAGGGAATGCAAGAGGGCTTACATCAGAGCAGATGCCCAGCGCATTGCACGGTTTGGTCAAGAACTCGTCGCATACCCTACGGGTAGCCGTAAGTTTTGGTGATTGGCCAAAGCCGTGCAGTCCAACTACTGCCAGCCTTCACTGAAACCGGTGCAGTATCCTGACGGATCACTGGTCCATGAGCCGTAAAAGAAACCGAAACTACTAGCTGACCTCTTTGCGGCTAACCCCGAATCGACGACCGTGGCCCGCACTCACAAACCATTGCGATCTGCTACTCCGCAATGCCGGATATTCGCATCCGGCAGAGTTATGTCCGTGCGGAGCTTCGGTCACTCGATGTCCGGAAAGCCAGTGGACCCGACGGTATTCCGGCGGTGGTTTTTAAGATTTTAGACATTACCAAGGCCTTCGATAGGGTCTGGCACAAACTTACACAATTATTATTATTATTAACACATTTCTCAATGGGGTTGTGAGAATCTGGAGAAAATACAGGCTTACGCGTTTTCTAACAAAAAGTCTCCATTTCTTCCCCTTCCTACTCTTCAGGACATTCAACTGCCAGTACAGGATAGGGTTAGTATCCTTCGTATGGACGTTTGCCGGGATTTCAATCCGTGCGATTATATCGAAAGCGTTACTAAGGCGGCCTCGCGGATGCTCGGTGTATTGAACAAGGTGAGACGGTTCTTTTCGCCCGAGCAACCGTGTCTTTCATACAAGACCCAGGTTCGCTCCTGCGTGGAGTATTGCTTTCACCTTCGGGACGGCTATGCATAGTATTTGCTTGACGCTCTCGATCGGTTGCAGCGACGAGCAGTCCGCATTAGTGACTGTCCTGAGTTCACCCTGTCACTTACACCTCGGCAGTTGCGAAGAGATGACACCGTCGAGGCCGCCGAGGAGTCACCGTTTGAGAGTCGATAATATACGATTCCGAACTAAACGGTTTGGCTCTTATTGTGTGTGCCGATCGGTAAAAGCCTGGAATTCACTACCACTTTGATTCGGGGTCTTTTAAGCGGGGCGTGAAAAAGCATCTCACTAGGCCGCCATAGTGTGGGTCACTATGCTGCATTGACATACCTTATCATATATAAAACATATTGTGTACATTTTGACAAAATTAAAAAAAATATATTTGCAGCGAACAAAATTTAATAAAAAATGTGCATGCCTTTTTACTTTTTACATGTAATCCTATAAAATTGCCTTCATTTGTGATCAATAAAAAGAAGAAGCTGAAGGTTGCAATTCAACAAAAAATAAACAAATCTGACCTATATTCCAGACATTGTGTCAGTTTTTGGGTCAAAGAAATTCAGAGTCTCTAATGACTCAATAGGGAGCACTCGCGTCGTCATACGTAAGGGGTTTATTTTGACAATCCTCTTTCTTTTTTTAATTTTGTACCTATACAAAGCTGGTTTTGATGCTGTCAACAAAAAAAATTGTTCTCTGACAATCTAGTACTAAAATTATATTTGTATAAACTACTACTACTAATCACTACAAAACTATATATTCTACTGACTGTTGACGTATGTTTTGATGTTCAATAAAGAATACTGATTATTTTTTTACTGTTAGTATTGTAAGGTTTTACTAACTTTATTTAACGGTTATGTCTGGAATTAGACGTAACCGTTAAATAAAGTTAATACCACTGGTCTTCGTTGGCTGATGACAGCGGAGGAAATATTTTATTTTGATTGGCACTGACCCCTTGGCCGCATTGACGGTGTAACAGCCAGGGACGCGGAAACAAGAAAAGTAGAAAAAAAAAAAACAGAATTAAGAGGCGGCTAGCTTATGGCGGGGGGGGTTTTTATAATATATTCTGTTTTCTTGAAAAATAATTTTAATTTATTTTGATACTTCTTATAATAATGATTTAGTTATATGTATAACTTTAGATAATAAAAACAAAACACATACAACAAAAAGTTTTGTAAGTCTACCGTCGTAATTTCTGAGATATCTTCTAGTCTTTTGACGTGGGAGAGCCATGGAGGAATGGCTTGAAAGGCATCATGGTAGCTTGTCTTACCGGTACACAGGTGCTTAATAGTCATGGTTGCTTCGGGAAGTATCTGTGTTACATAGGCCGGGAGCCGACCGGGGGCCAACAACACCACTTCCTAGAAACAGCTATAGGTGTGGAACGCCTTTCGTTACAGACCATAGCGCTAGCCATCGTACAAAGCAAGAGCGCCTAGGATTCGCAGCTTCGAAGCCGGGGTTTCCACAGGTTAAAAACAACAAAGTATGTAGTATTTTTACCCGAATTAGTCGACTATAAGGTCCACTAACTTGAGCAGAAACCTATATAACTATAATCATTTCACTTTTTACATTGCATTACATTTTTTTGGTTGTCTTATAAATAAATACCTTAATTTTGTAAATGATCAGGAGTAGTTTTTTTTGAACGATTTCGCGTAGAGTCAAAATATTATAATTTTTTTACTTACAGAAGTCCTTCCCCAGCCGCTCAGCATAACCTCCTTATCGGCTCCAGTGTCTTCAGAAGGCAAAGCGATGGGTTGAATCCTCTCGCTGAACTGAATGACTCCTGCAACCCTGACGAGACTGACGTCATTTACAATGACGTTGTTGTTATAACTCTCATGGATGATGATCTTCTCCACCGCGTATCTATCACCTCCAAGGGTAAGACTGTTCGTGCCAACTACGACTAGCATTAAATATGGAGATTGACTGAAAAATACAATTTCATATTAGTGAGCCTCTCTTCCGTTCTGGTAAAACAAAACATTTTGTAAAACTTGGACTTGAAAATTATAATATTACCTTTTTTTTTAAAAGAGTTTGATGTAAAAGGTGAACACATTTTTACAGTATGAATATTGAGTGACTTTGGAGAAAAAAAAAAAGCAATTTTTCCCATTTTTTTTTAAACTTAACATTCATTTCAGTCTTGTTTTCGTATGGTAAAATTAGCTGGTGCCCATTATAATGTACCTGCTAAACATTATGTAGGTATTATTGATTTGGCCCTTGACCTACTTACAGTCTAAATTCAAAGGTTGTGAAGGGTTTTGGTCCTATCTGTCACATCACTAATCAGATTTTCTCTTTGACGGTTGCTTTTACCGAAAATTGCAAAGTAAGGCTTTTAAAAAAAATAAATCAAACTCTAATTTACAATAAAATTATTCAGACAGTTTAAGACAAATCAAGGAAACTCGTATTTTTTTCTTGATAACAGCTAACTGACCCATTAACTATAAGTTGCAATTATTACTGATTTAATTTATTTATTCATTTAATTTTAATTTTAATTTATCTATTCATATATGTATATATATGATATATATATATATATAATATAAGTACCTAGTTATAAATTTGATCCTTCTTAAATAAAACGCTTTTTTTTCTCTTTTCTTTCTACACCTAAACCACCCGTATGTTCTTTTGCATCTTGTCTTTTTCTGTCTATCCTGAGGTTGACTGGGAAAAATTGCATTTAGCGATAAGGCCGCCCATTGTACATTTCTATTTTGCATAAATACTGAAAATTTTTGTTTTAAGGTGTACAATAAAGTATATTCTATTCTATTCTAATTTAAATATATTTGTAATATGTCACTATCCAAAATACATTTTGTCATTTCCTGAATCCTAGACAATCCTAGGTTTATTAAGTTACGAGATTTATCCAGACTGAGATTGTACGTTTAAACACATGTGCCAAGTATTTTTTTGCCAAAACAGCCAAAGAGTGTTTTACAATTAAAAATACTTCCTGATTTTCCTAAATAATCCCGACTGCATTACTTGATGGTAAAACTATAAATTCTTATACCCTGTCACTCCCATAATTAAGACAATGGAAAGGACACCTCACATATCAAAATCCATAAAGCTGTTTAACCCTACTCCTTGCACATCGAGGAAAAACCTAGCTACATTCGTGCAGCTAGTGCTCTGATACTCATGAGCCAGTATTACAATTAGTATCTGCAAAACACATTTTTGTTAGTCATATAAAACTAATGCCACAGTTAAATTGTTTGAACTCCTTTGCGTATGCCACCAGCTTTCAAATATAATTGAGTTGATAAAAATTACAAATGCTGTTTTACTGAATTAACTGAAGTAGGGTTTAACGCGATTTCAAAACAGGACCCTGGATGTTTCCACGGTCCTATTTTGCTATCCAAATGATACATTATAGATAAAAGCAAATACATACATATATACAAACATATGTATATACATACATGTATTAACCATATTTAACAATTTAAAAAGGTTTTTTTTATTGGATGGGGTTGGGGGGGGGGGGCAAACGATTGCCTAATGGTAAGTGACTACGGCCGCCCATGGACACCCAAGAGTGTTAAGTGCGTGCCGGCCTTTTAGGTAGAAGTACGCTCTTTTCTTGAAGGTTTGAAGGTCGTTTTGCTCCGGAAATACGCAGATAAAGGACCTTTCCTTTTATTAAGTCCTCCTAAGCATCCACCATTAGCTTAGCAGCATGAGATGCAAATATCTCGATAGCTATAATCTTAATAGCCTGTAGAATTCGAGATTTTACCTCGATTTCCCTAGGATGAAGTACCTGAATCACAGACAGACTACAGATCCTGAATTACTTACATTGGGACCACTGCAGGAGCATTCTCTTTCAAACAAAATAAAAATTGAAAATTAGCCTACAATTGGTAGAGAAATCGATTAGCATGTATAAAACTGTTACCTACAGTCGAACATAGAACCTCCTCCTTTTATATAGTCTATTAAAAAATCCAACAGAATATACAAAACAGGAATCTTCTATAAGAAAGGGTAAACCGATTGCAATGTCGAAGCAAGGTTGTGGCTGTAGGGATTTAGCAAGGGTTTTTTTCTTTACGACCAAGTGTATCCGTGTATGTGAGGATAAATTTTTAATGCGTATTGAATTAGCTCTTGTTTAAATTTTTTCATGAAGGACGACCCCGTCTGATATTTTTAGATATGTATTTATATGTTCCTTTTTTTACCTAACTGTGCAAATACATGTATGATGTTTTTATTGTCACGGCCAAGACGGCTTGATGGATAACGACGTATGAGGTATAATTTGAATCGTCTGAATAATATCAGTTAGTCGGGGCGATTATGAAAGATACTAATGAAAACATTTGATTATGAAGAGGTCTTGATTATGACAGATTAGTAGTTACTTAGTTATTTATCGCGAATAAGCCGACGTAAAGTGAGGGGGTTATATATGACGTGCTATATATGAATCCTGTTTATATTGTATAAATTACGTGGTAGAGCCATGCTTAGGCATGAATGGGCCGGGCCACAGAAAACCGGTTGTGAACTCCCATTCCAATTTTTCCTCTCCCCTGACCCCTCCTTTTGCCATCTCCTCATCCCCCTCTCTATCTCATCGCCCTCAAGGCAGCGCACTTAACTTCACGAATAAAATTGTGGTAATGTATTATTTTGTAATTTTTTACCCAACAGTACAATGTGCTGCAGTCAGGATCCACCTTTCATTTAAAATAGATCCTCCGCAGAAGTGAGAGTTAAAAACACTCCTCAGAGACGCTTGATAAGGTACCCTACCCTCTGGAGCTGAAACACCGCCAACTATACGCTCTGGTAGGTCATTGACACGCGGAGTGCCATCTGGTAGGATAAATCCTGAAAAAGATTGATATGTTATTCAAATAACAGGTTTCTTGTTACCGTAAAATTTGGATATTATAAATCACCGTTCGTTCGTTCTTTTTAAAGACAACATTTTGGGTTCCGAGTTTAAAACTATATGCCTGCCTTTCTGCATTTTCAATCATAAAGTTTTTATAAAAATCTCAAAGAAAAGCAACATTTTATTCATCCAGAAACAATGTAACACTTATAGACGTAAGAACATTTAGTGGCAGGTACACAATAAAGCCAGAACCAACCAACAGAAAAGAATCAGACAATAAAAACCCACGGCAGCCATTTATTACGGTGATAAAAGGCTTTATATAAGGCAACGCAAGATTCATGCGCTAGGTTAGATGAAATAAATAAAAAGAAAATTCTGTTGTTTGGTACACATCACTTCACAAGGGCTACGTACGGATTTGACTAAGTTATAAATTGGTATACCTACCGCTAACACTATAACTTCGGTTTAAAACTTAAAAACTTAAAAGCTTAAAAACTTAATATGTTCACAACACAGGATTGGTTTTATGATAGGTTCTGTTCAGAATACTCGTAATCCATTCGAATTTAAACGATAACATCGTAGACTCCGATAAACACTTTCTGTGATTTTCTATTTTATTCTACGGTATAGCTGGACAGACGAGCAGAGTGCTCACCTGGTGGTAAGTCAAAATCACCGCCCATGGACCTTTGAAAGTGGAGGGGGTGAGGGAGGAGAAAGAATTGAGGGGGTGAGGGCTGCGATGAGGGGACTGTAAAGAGGAGAGGGGGTAATGGAAGGGAAAGACGAGAGGTGAAGTTGGGCCTCCGCTACTGTCACTCACATGGCAATACAATGCAAGCATTGCTAGTCTACCATTTTTTGTAAGGCCATGTTATTACTTCGGTCAGCCGGCCTATTCGTACCTAACCTTTTTTTTTTATTTTTTCGTGCGGAAACTCCCTCGGGTCGTCTTCTTACCGGGGCCGGTAAGGTGGTATGTCGGACGCGAACTGACTAAAACCACACAGTGTTCCGTCATCGTGTCATGTGGCCGAGGTCACAGGTATATCCTAGAAAGGAAATCCCTGTGACCTCGGCAGACTTGGTCGCAAGGCGACCTCCACCATGTTATGACCCATACTTATAGAGGCGCGCCATGATCACATACATGTGATATATTTCTCTGTATGACAATAATGTGTACGTCAAAAAATTTGAAGGTTCTCAATTCACCCGTATTGTTTTTTATGTTAGTTCTCACATGAATCTATCCTTCATTTGCCGATTTCGAAAGATATTTTTTAATTTTTAAGAGTATACTTGCTGTTAGGTTACATTTGAATTTAAAGCAAATACTTAACCCCTAATATTGAAAATTAACCGAAACATAATACAGCTTTTTATGATTTACGACGACAGATATAATAGATACCTGTCGTCGTAAATCATTCAGTTATTTAATCATTAACATTATAAATAAATTTACAATAATCTTACCATACGTCTGACAGAACAAAAAAAACAATACTATTCTATGCATTTTAATAAAATGAACGTTAATATAAATAAACGTTAATTCACAGTTACTGCACAAATGATTCTGCCGTTCGTAATCAAAGATTGTCTTATATAAAGATGATTGAGAGGCACTCGAAATATTGTATATGAAGTAATCAATAATATATCAATACAAATTATTTTAAGACAATCACGTGGGTGTAAGTAACTTTGTTTTTCCTAATCTCTTTATAGATACTCGAAAGTTGTTGATTTTGTATGTGTATATTGTGTACCTTGGGATTCGATTAAACTCGGCTCTGATTACCTTGGGACCGTGAAACCCTGTTTTCGAGAGATTCTTGAACACAGTATCGTATCTTTGAATAAGTTTTTGTTGTATTAATAGCTATTCCTTATGTTGGAGAGGGGAGCGGAGGGAACTGCGACGTTGCCTCCGTACTAGCTCTACTTGTCCGCCTTGTCCTCGGTGCAGTTGCAGGCGCAATGAAGACGTGGCTGCCGCGTATGAGATTTCGACGTGGCTACCTGAGACTGGGACGTCGGAGCTGATGTGGCCTTTTTGTTGGTTTTCGCCGCAGCGAGTGGTGGCCGAACAATGGGCGCTGGAGGCAGCCTTGCTTCCAGTCCCGCCAGGCACCCGTCCATTATCCGCCACACTGCGTCTGTAATTTGTCGCAAGTGGGCATCAGAGACTGGGGACGGGGTGGGTAAGGTGGCAGGTTGTTCTGCAACAGGCTTTGCTTTCTGTGTGCCAACAGCGTTCGTCCCGGCGCGAATGACGGAACCCGTCGTGGCCGGTGTGCGTGATCTACCACGCCTGCTGCTCGGCACTTTCGCCGGCAACATGTGCTGTGACGTATCGCCGTCCTCTTCCCGTCCGCGTTTGCGACTTTCTGGGTCGCGGGGCTCCAGTTCCATCTCCTCGGCTGAGTCAGCCGCGGAACTGGCGGCCCTCGAACGTACCGTATATTCTCCTATATATGACATATTGACTTCTGGGAGCAAGTACCTCCACGATAGGCGTCTCGGTTAAAACCTCCTCCCTCGTCCGCCTTCTTATTCTTTTCTTTTCTTTTTGTTTTTTCCTTCCTCTCTTCATTTTTTATTTTATTATTAATTTCATGTATAAGCTCCATAACTAAATCCCACGAGTAGGGGAGAACTAGAGGTCCACCCGGGCAGAGATCCCCAATACCCGGGCAAGCGTAGATTTTTCCCAACCTAGGGATCCGCAGGTGCCCCGGCTGGAAGTGCGCTTGCGACTGAACCACCCATCAGCCATGCATCCCATGGTCACGCACCAGAACACGGGATTCGGGGTAATTTTTTATAGAGGTTTTCTTCCTCGCAGTCCGGGCGGCTAAGCCAAGGCACTCGCCCCCAATCGAAGCCTCGAGACTCCTTTCGGGATTACGATATGCGGACGGTGGCATCGAGATAAAATCTCCAAATGCCTGCTCGGAGGCAGGATGAGTGCACGCCGAGGCCGTCCTCGTTCCTCCGCTGAGGACAGCGACAGCAACTTGAAAGAGTCCCACTGTGTATCCTGCTTGGTCTGGAGTCTCCAGCACAGCCCCAGGGATCATTGACCCGCGCAAGCCCCCCTACGACGACAACGTAAGGATACAGTTGGAGGGGAGATCAGATGGCCCTATTCTAATCCTCCGAGAACCACGCGGCTAAAACATAGCTATTAGTATAATGAGATTACAAACATTTCGTCAATCGTTATTTCGTGACCAAAGAAATACTGGAACGGTGTAATTAATTAAAAGATTGACTAAAATAAATGTTAACAATGTTTTACTACAGAAAAACACGCAAACTTCTCAAATGATACTACTGAATATTTTCTGTATACTCGTAGTACTTACTATAATTGGGCGTTAATACGCAATAATGTGTCAAACAAAACATTGTGTTAACATCGTGGAAAAGAGTTCTCAGTCAATAAAATGAAATAGATACGAATAAACAATATTAAATTATATAATTAACTTTAAACAAAGTAGATATATTTCAATGCGTCTCTCTAACTACTTTTCAATTCCTTTAAATGGGAAAATCATGCTATTAAACGACCAATTCGTAACGTAATTTATACATTATCTTCTAACTCTTAACCCTTAAGGGTAAACCCTCTTTACCTTCCGACAACAGCTCAGAAAAATGAGACTCAAATACCTTATTTAGTCGACTTTAAAAAAGGAGGATTATCTACGTTGGACTGCATATATATACATATATATATATGTTAAGTGATTTCTCCGCCAATTGTCGACCAATTTTCGAAACATTTTTTTGAAAACTTGTCGAATAGTAGAACATACATAGTCGAAAACAGTACCTCCTCCTTTTCTGAAAACGTTTAAAAAAATTACATATCACATATACCTACAAAATTGTCAAAACCAAATCATTCCCGTCACTCCTTGGAAATTCAAGATAGTGTCATCTGTGGTCAGGTTAAAGAAGTTATGACACTTGTCACTTGGTACATAGAGATTTTTTCTAGCTTTAGACGTCATTTTCTCAAAATAAAGTCCGTGTGGGTTAATACATTATTGCTTATTAACATCCAATATCGAATGTTTTTATTGGTTTTAGAAAAAAATACGGCAATATTGTTAAAGGTTCACGACTCCGCTCACCTAGAAAGCTTTTTAATCATACCTAGGGAACTGTATATTTTTATCTGGATAAAAGGGACTCAGCAAAACCTGGTAAGGCTCGTCTTAGAATATGTCACAGCCAAAATATAGTGCTTAAGCTGTACCTTCATATATATTCAGATCATAGACAAATATCTAGTCGGTCATGGACAGACAAAAAAAATTTGGAGGGAAGGGACACAACCAAAGCCACCTAAATGAGACTTGTTCGTGCGCTTGTGTTACTCTTCTTTCTCAACGTCTCTGATATGGGTAAGAAAGTCGAAAGGAAAAGGGTGAATGCTCTCCAGAAGTGGTACTGGAGAAGAATGATAAGGTTATCATAGAAAGACGTTCGCACTAACAAATAACAATATTATCACTGCCTAACAGAAAACCGGGTGGTAAACAATACTTGCATTGTGTGACCGAGTGAGTGAGGTTCCCCTAGGCCCAACCCCCTTGTCTTCCCCTCTTTCCCCTCCTCATTTGCCCATTCCCTCTTTCCCATACTCCCTTTATATCAGAAAAGGCGAACAGCACTCTTGTGACTTTTGAGTTGCAAAAGTTCATGGGCGGCGGAAGTCACTTACCATCAGGTGACCCGTTTGCTCGTTTGTGTATCACATAAAAAATATACCATTAAAAAAATAAAAATTGTTCGGTCACGTTTTATGTCGTTATAGTGAGTGTATGGAATGTCTAGTTGTCCAGGGCAAGTTGAGGGTACCAGATCTAGACGTAGATCTGTAATGAGATAAACGGATCTAATCAAATCAGCCATAGATTCATTTAACAGTGGTAGAGCCATGCTTAGGCCGAATGGGCCGGCTCGACCGGTGCGATACCACGGCCTCACAGAAAACCGGTTGTGAAGTAACGCTTGCGTTGCATATCCCCGAAATGAGTGAGGTTTCCGAAGCCCCCCCTCTCCCCTTTCCTCTCCCTGCATCCCACATCCCTCATCACCCTTTTTCTTCATCCCCCCTCTCTTCTTTCCGCTCCCTGCATCCCACATCCCTCATCACCCTCAAAGGTAGGCAGCGCACTTGCGACTCTTGAGATGCGGGTGTCCATGGACGGCGGTTGTCACTTACCATTAGGTGACCCGGCTGTTCGTCTGTCCCCCTATATTATAAAAAAAAAAAACATCATTGCAATAATGCACGCACTAGAAAGCAATGCGGGAGATTTGAAAGCTCCCGGTGAAGCGAGCTCCCCTGTTGAGTAGCGATCACGACCGCTGAATACACCTGAAATACACATGGGATTATAACTTTAATAAATATATTCATCTTCCTTTGACATGCATACACACGTTCACGCTTATATCCCCTAAGGGGTAGGTAGTGTGGTATTAAATACCTACGTTTTGCAATATCCATTTTGGTCCCACTAACGTAATAGGGGTTAGCCTATTGTCGTCAACTGGGCAAACTACTTTTGAATGAAGGAATAATATGAACCCAAACCCTGCTTATGACACCTCACATGTCCAAATACATACAAACACTCGAAAAAAATAACCCTCCTTCCTGCAGAATCGGGTAAAATATGAACATGGACATTGACAAAACTAATATTTCCTTAGTCGTAAGTCAACACCGCCACAATGGGCATGGAGTGTTTGGCTTTTTCCAGTAACATACAAAAATCGTTCAATAATAACCGGGTTTGAGGTCTTGGAAACTTACTATCCTTTGTGTGGATATTATTTCTAGTATAATTTATTAAATATTTTGAAGTAAGTAAACGCCTAACCTTATGACGAGTTCTGGATATGTCCTTTCCTTTAACATCTCATTTGTCATATATGAACAATATTTTTTTTAAAAAGAATACCAGCAACTTGGGTCTCACACTACTAGTATTCTTGTTAGCCTCCAGCTAAGCTAAATGCTTGTGTTAGGGGTGGGTTTACGACCGTAGTGTACTGGGCGGGGTTTGAACCCGTAACCACTTGATCGCAAGTCCGACGCGTCAGCCATTACGCTACCACCACTTATAGTAAGTATGGATGGATGAAGTCCTTTGTGAAGTGGTGTTTATAGGCCCATGTTACCGCAAATAAATATGTTTTAGTCCACTTTTGGGTACAGGTTGATGGATGAGTGTTATTCTAACTATTTTATCGCTGGCAAGAAGAGGAGAAATCTCTACACACTCTTATAACCTTCACAGGCAATTGAATTTTATATTTTTTATTGCACAAAAGGTGTTGTTGTATTGGTATAAATAAAAAAGTCCAGTATATTTAGCCATTGAAGACAGCAAGACCAAACCAAATCTTAAAACTGGGAAGCCACTTATAAGCATATTACCTTCAACTGCTTATTTTTTCTTGTTTATAATACAACAGTAATACCTGATGGTAAGCTACACCCGCCGTCAATGGACATCTACAATTCTAGAGTCGTAAGTGATAAGTGATGGGAGGATGGATGGGGGGGGGGGGAGAGGAGAGGGGGAATGTTTAGATGTAAAAGAGGAGAGGCGGAACAGGAGAGGGTTGTTGGGCCTCCAGAAACCTCACTAATTTCGGGGAAATGTATCACAAGCATTGCTTCACCACCGGTTTTCTGTGAGACCGCACCGGTCGAGCCGTTTATTCGTGCATAAGCATGGCTCTACCAAGATAAAATCTTATTAAATTGATCATGATTTACAAAGTCATTGACAAAATAAACTGACTTAGCTTTTACAGTTTCTAGACTATCAGTTTACGTGCATAGAACTCTGACGATGCAGTCAAAGGACTAAAACCTGCTCCAGATACATCCCTCTAAGGATCTTAAGTCCGAGCGCCTTAGTTTTTCACGACTGTTTCACTAATAAGTATAGAACACGTCTAATAACTTTAATAGTTATGACCTTCACCTAATAACGATATAATAAGGATTTAAATCTGAGAGATACTTCATATCAACGTACTCTCAAGTATCAAAACTCGAACAGTGGTTAATTGTTAATATCATTGATATAGCCTAACAATAAACAATTTGTTGGCCTCAGTTTGAATAATGATAGCCTTGATTAAAGTGTTCATTATCAGTTTATTTAATGTTACAGGGATTCCCACTCAAACCACCTACCGTTGTGTTATGTTTGTCCGGCCTGTTGGTGTAGTGGTCAGTTAGTGATCCTAATTGTAAGACACAGGTCGTAGGTGCTATTCCCAAAGAGCTTATTGTGGTGTCAGACGGCCGTGTGTGAAGTATCTAAAGTTATTATTATACTTATAAAAAAACAATTGTTTATTTATTGGTTCAAAGGTAGCCACTATCAAAATATGTATTAGTATTCTAGTTGATATATGTGTGGAGTTATCCACAAATTGTCTACGCGATGGTTTGTACGGAAAAGAGGTACGTACTTTTAGAGTGCCACCATTAACACGCTTGTATTAACTTGACTTGCAATTAAGTTAAGAAATCTTGGAAGTGAATTTCAATCTACTTCTAAGTGTCGTATCGAAATAAATTTGTATGAGTATGAATTATGAATGAATTAGTCTGTATATGTGGTTAGGGTGATAATATGGAATTGGCATTTTGGAGCTGATATGATGATGGAGCCAGGAGGTGGATAGTGTAACTCTTCAATTGTAACAAGTAAACCCCACGAGTTTAGGCTCAATTGGTATATATACTTGGTAATTAAGCCCGTTTCTTAGTTTTTTATCATATTATAAGCATATTACGTATTGATCTGTTATCTATCGGTCAGTATGTATACAATCAAACGGTTCCCTGAATGAAGACAATAGGCTACGTAAGTGTTATGGTTGTTATAAAGTGGGTGTAATGCAATTGTAGATAGTATTCAGACTATACTCTATCTGTTTAGTCTAAGTCTTCTCAGTAATAATCAAAAAGCCCTTGGCTAACAAACTTAGACCCTTGTTAATAAGATTATAACACGTTGTAATTAATTAAGGGTACAGTATAGCACGTGTGCAGGGTTTGTAGGGCCTACGCAAACGTACTCCACCATTTATGAATTTAAGTACTCACTCTAAGTTATTAACACTGTTATATACAATGTTAAGAACAGTCAAAAAACCTAATCTTACTTTTTCTCTCTGTCATTGTCAAGACCAAAGACTGGCAGAGACATCTCAACGGTCAACTATGTATATAAGTCGTAAGTATAGGTATGATCATAAATGTTATATATTTTTTTTATGTGATACACAAACGAGCAGACGGGTCACCTGATGGTAAGTGACTACCGCAGCCCATGGACACCTGCAGCTCAAGAGTCACAAGAGCGTTGCCGGCCTTTTAGGTAGGAGTACGCTCTTTTCTTGAAGGTTTGAAGGTCGTGTCGGTCTGGAAATACGGCAGGCAATAATTTGTTCCACAGGCTGGTTGTGCGAGGCAAAAAGCTTCTGGAGAAGCGCATAGTGATGGAGTGCCAATCATTCAGGTTATGGGGATGGATATTTTGTACGTAGGACGATGGCGGAAACCTGCGGACGATATAAGTCCGAAAAAATCCTCTGAATACTCCCTATGAGGGAGCTCCCTACAAGCGATTGAGAATGCAGAAAGAAGCTTGCCTATTCTATTGAAAAAATAGTTATACTCGTATGCTTATTTTTTTTTATTCCTTTTCTCTTATATCTTTATTTTTTTTATTCCTTTTCTACTATTTTTTTTTTCTTTTTTAAAAAAGACAACTCCCGCATTAGGATTAATTCCTGTGTTGCGGGGGACTTTACAAACATTGAAACAACGGACACAAATAACAACCAGACTCAGAACAACAATTTGAGATTACACAAAGTGTTGTCCCGTGCGGGGATCGAACCCACATCACTCGGCGCGGCAGCGTATTGGCGAGGTGACCACTTAAACCGCTACGCCATTCGTGCAGTCAAATCTTTTTAATGCACATACTTCAGTCATATCTGCATCACCCTAAGGTAGACTGGCACAGAATGCCTTCGGCATTAAGTCCGCTTGTGTGTATAAATAAATAAATCATTGTAAACATTCAATTTCCTAATCGCTTTGTACACAGGCTGTAATAGCCTATGTATAAAAATATGTGTACACAAAAAACACAAACGGCCTCACATGGGCAGTCTGCTAACCGCATCGAACAACCAACCATATCCTGTAGTCTGTTACCCGCATAGACAAATATTTGCATTTTCCGATATTTTTAAAAGTCATCGTCTCACTTCAGTCATTTAATACATTTTATACACTTTAATGTACTTGACAGGCTTGTTGGGCTAGTGGCACCGACCATAGTCACGGCTGAACTGCTGAGAGCTCAGCGTGGACTGCGTTCGGTGTAGTTCGATCGAAACATCTGCTAACAAAGGTTACCTTGTCATATACCATCGCGATGAAGCCCGAATTACAATCTGATACGTAACTGATATTAATACAGCAAGATCCACCAACATTCTGACAGCTGACGCTTATTCGCATATCAAATTACAATACATGTCAAATGTTGCTGTTACCTTCCGTATTATATATAGGACAGAATTCTATTACAAGTTCAGTGACCGTAACGTCCAGTAACATTACAGGAAGATGAAAATATACCTTACCATTAGTATAAAACAAGATGGCATAAATAATATAATCAATAGGACAAGGTTGACAGGTAGAATTTAATCAACGTTCGTCTGAGAGAATTGTGAAATTGAATAATACAATTTCAGCGGAGAGTTTTGCGAAGTTCCTGTGATTTCGCGACAATTGTCAAGTTTGGATGACATTGTTACTGTAAAAGGTATTTCTGTTATTAATTTAATATAAGATTTATACATACATACACTCAGTATTTTCGCTTACTCTCCATATCCCTAAAGGGGTAGTCAGAGGTAGAGGACCTATTGCCGTCATCGGGGCACTATATGATTTTATAGATAAATCTTTCTTTAGAAAGATAGATAGATAGATAAACTCTTTATTGTCCAAATAAAAGACATTACAATATTGTCATTACATATTCTTAAATCAGAATTTGTACAATTGGCGGCCTTATCGTTTGGATTGAGAGAGAGTTTATTTACGGCAGGAGGAGCTGCAGTGTTTAATTAACTAACTTACTCACATATACACTCTGCACTCATATGCATAAATACTAAGATACACAATACACATATCCATATTATTGATATTAACTATTATATACCTAATACACATCTAAGAAATGCTTGGCATCAAGCTAGCAAGTAGTGATCCTTTATTCATTTTTTAAAACTGACTTCTTGTAGCTGTGGACACCAAGATAAGGTACTATCCCAAAACTACATATGTCCGATATAGATACTGTAACTGACTTTAAGAAAAGCACATATGAACCTTCTGTGCGCCTAGAACGTGCAATTTAAAAACAGACTCATTCACAACGTAACGTGATTTAAATAATTATCCTCTAACTCCTTAGTGTTAAGAAGTTGTACCTTGAACGAACAGCTCAAAAACATGAGACGCAAATATCTTAATAGCTTTATAAAGTATAGATAAAAATCTTGCATATAAAATTTGAGAGCTTTCACTCGATTTTTCTGGGAATATAGAGTATACGTCTGCGATGATCCCATTGTATACAAATATATATATAGGATCACGATCAATGCCGTGGGTTGATTAATTTTATCATAATATGCTGTGTGGTTGACGGTGGAGTAAAATATGACCACCCCATCTTTGGATGTTCTTGTCTACGTCACGTTTTATCAAACCATACATATGTATATATTACTGGCACACCCGGGCCGCTTCGCTGGGCGTAAATATTATTATTGCAGATTAATAAAATAAAATAACATCTTATGTACTTGTAGAAATACACTAAATAAATGTGTCCGCTGGGTATATTCATACACACGAACATAATGTAATAATGTGTACATATATTTCAACGAAATGGATAGAAAAAGCCAGGCCGTCTATGTCTACTTCTGTCTTTTAGTTATATCAATGTATCTTCTCGGCTCTCCGTCCCCGGCCTCACAGAAAACCGGTTGTGAAGTAATGCTTTCGTTGCATTTCCCCATATTGAGGGAGGTTTCCGGAGGCCCAATTCCCCCTTTCCCCCTTTTCTCTCCCCTTATCTCCTTTCTCCTTTTTTCCATCTCCTCATTCCTCCTCTCTTCTTTCCGCTCCCTGCATCCCCCATCCCTCATCACCCTCAAAGGCGGGCAGGGCACTTGCGACTCTTGAGTTGCAAGTGTCCATGGACGGCGGTGTCACTTACCATCAGGTGACCCGTCTGTTCGTCTATCCCCCTATAGTATAAAAAAAAAAATTGCAGTAACGGACAAATTTTGCCTTTATAAAATTTCCGTGGTTGTAAATCTCATTATTTTATACGAATGGATATAATGTGTGTCATAAATTCACCTAAACATTTCCTTACAATTTTTATTTTAACACAAAACCATTATTTTGTGTTAAATATAAGATTTAGATTAATGTATATGCACACTGATAAAGCGTATAAGTGGTTAATTTTAATTGGCTCAAAAATGCTGAAATTTTACACTGAAATAAGATATATATTAGAATAAAAACTTTCGTGAATTAGATTCATATTTATTTAAATATACGGTTTTACTCACGTGTGTATTTCGGGGATGCCCGACTAGTTTCGGTCTCGATAGGAGGCCTTTTTCAAGGAGTAAGTCATCCTGCCGCGACGGTAACGGACGATGCATCGTCCGGTACCGTAATTACCGAAACTAGTCGGGGGTTCCCGAAATACACACGTGAGTAAAACCGTATATTTAAATAAATATATAGACATATAATAAATGAAGCATATGTCACTCAGAAAGAGTCGAGTAGGTTTTTTTTGTTTATAATATTAGCGTAGAATATAATAGTTAAATAACCATTCCATACACGATTTCCATGCCTAAGCATGGCTCTCCCATACATACATACACTGACGCCAGTATCACCAAAGGGGAGGCAGAGGCGTATTTAACGCCCACATTTTGCAGATTAAAAATCAATTGCCGGTTTTCTGTGCTATGGTTTTAGGCAGTCCATTCATACTTACGCATGGCTTTCTCATTAATTCTGGAATATCATATACGTGACTTTTTATCCAGAAACAATCTACGGTTCAATGCTATATATACTACCAACGCCATGTGAGCCTGTTTATATGTTATTTTCAGGTATTACAAGCTCATCCGATCATCAAGATCGACTATCCCAAAAAAAGGGGTAACGTTCCCGAGGGATTGACGAAACCTTTTATGCTAGTGAAGCCATCGCCAAAACCTAATGTGAAATGATTTTATATCCGGAGACCGGAGTTTAAAAGAGCGTTCACCTGTTAAAGTAGTAAAAAGGCATTGATCAAATGTTTATATTTTAATATGTGTATAGAAAGGGCGGGTACGATGAGTGTGCCCTTTTTTGATAGGTCACTGAACAATTATTGTAAAGTGTAATGCCAAAAAGCGCAGCCGAATGGAAAACTAACTTATATTTAAAGTTTTAACAAATCATACATTCGGTTATATATACAAGGTTTTGTGTATTTTGTGTATATTTAACTTCACTGTTTATCTTCGGGAAGAACTTCTTTTTTGAGTGGTGGAGCTATGCTTAGGCACGAATGGGCCGGCTCGACCGGTGCAATACCACGGCCTCACAGAAAACGGTTGTGAAGTAACGCTTGCGTTTCATTTCCACGAAATGAGTGAGGTTTCCGGAGGCCCAACTCACCCTCTCCTCTTTCTAATCCCCTCATCCTCCCTCTCCTCTTTCACATCCCCTCACCCCCCTCTCTTCTTTCCCCCACCCGCATTCCCCATCCTTCATCACCCTTACGGCTGTTTGACTGTCCCAAAAAAAGACTGCATTATCAATTGCTATTTTATTTTTTATTGACGTTATCTCGGAGTCCTTTGTCAGTCCT
The DNA here is from genome assembly GCA_947561695.1 of Tyria jacobaeae. Taxonomy (NCBI): domain Eukaryota; kingdom Metazoa; phylum Arthropoda; class Insecta; order Lepidoptera; family Erebidae; genus Tyria; species Tyria jacobaeae. The sequence goes on along the minus strand of OX387208.1, from coordinate 5,355,982 downwards.
AAAGTAGTTCAAATAACATCAATGTCTAAGTAGTGACAAAGATATATCATACGTACATACATAGTATATAAATATATACATAAATAAATACATACTATATACATAAATACATACCTACAAACATGGTAAAAAAGATTTCGAAATCTGAATTTTCAGTGTGAAAGTTTAATACACCTCTACCTATTGGTATAGTGATTAGTGACCCCGACTGCTCAGCCGGAGGTCGCGGGTTCTATTCACGCCCGGGGCAAATTTTTTTTAGCCCGCAATTAGTTTTCTCGGTCTGAGTGTTATTTGTGTCCGTTGCATGAATGTTTGTAAGGTCCCTCGTGGGACAGGAATTATTCAAAAGGGGGTAGTTGTCTTTTATAGAGATAGAAAATAAAGTAAAAAATGTATAGAGAAAGACACGAACAAGAACACGCGGTTACTTGTTAACGTAAAATGACTCAAGCTTCACAAAGTGGTGTTCGACAGGATATATTGCGAATTCTCGGCCGAATTTAAGATGTGATTTGATTCAAGATCAAATATTTGGGCAGGTAAATTGTTTTTTTTTTAGGATATACGGAGACCTGCAACTAATTTGAATTTTTTTGTATGAGAAAGCTGATGGGTGTCGCGTTAGCTCACTCCGAATAACCAGCGCACCCATGTGAACACTAATCCAAAGGAGTTTTTGCATCGTTACGTGACCGTTGACGAAACATGGATCCACTGGTACACACCAGAGACCAAGGAGCAGTTGAAACAGTGGACTTTACTCGGTGAACCTGCTCCGAAGAAGGCGAAGACTGAACCCTTGGCCGGAAAGGTGATGGCCACCGTTTTCTAGGATTTGCGAGATTTGGTATACATTGACTACCTGGAGAAGGGCGAAACGGGCACAGGGTAGTACTACATCGAATTATTGCCGATTCGACTCCGAATTAAAAAAAGCCGCCCAATTTGGCGAAGAAAAAAGTGCTCCTCCACCATGACAATGCACCGGCTTACACCTCCGCACTCGCCACGGCTAAATTGATCAAATTGGGCTACGAACTGCTGCCCTATCCACCGTATTCTCCAGATTTGGGCACGTGCGACTTCTTTTTGTTTCCCAACTTGAAACACTCGAATGATATTGAAATTAAATTTCACTCGAATGTAGAAGTAATCGCTGCCACGAAGGCCTACTTTGCAGACCTCGAGAAAACTTTTTTTTTCAAACGGGTTAAAGTAGTTGGATCATCGCTGGGTCAAGTTTATCGAACTTAAAAGAGATTATATCGAAAAATAAACAGCATTTATCTATAAAAAATGTTTTTTAATTTGTAGGTCAAGTACTTATTGGACCGCCCTTGTATTTCAATTTGCTGATAAATATAAATAGTAGTAAAATATTTACTGACGAAAACATTTTTCTGTAATAATGTTTCTTTAGTTTTGTTACATTTATTGCTATTTAACAAAGAGAAATAATATGGTATGGTGACTTTATTTATTTGATATTTAAGGAAAAAGAGCTTTGTATTTTTGAATTGTTACAGCTCATCACTTTGGCATATCTTTCGCCATCATTGAGTCAAGGTTATAGATTCTCTCCCTATAACAAAATAAAAAACTGAAAAATTAAATGTATTTGTTTTACTTACTAAATTATACTCAAGCTAAACCTTATGAAAAATGGTTCAAAGCTATTTATATCGTGATATGCAGACAATGCCTGGATGAGCGGATACGCTCGTTTCAATACACCCTCCGGAGCCAAGTGTGGCATTTTGAAAGACATTGACTGACATTAGGGTTGGCAAATGTATTTTAGTACAGATGTATTGTATGAAACAGGAAAATAGTTGTTTTTACACAAATTATTGCTATTGCAGTTAACGTGACCTTTTCAGAATCTTGATGGAAGTAAGTATATAAAAGTATATTACTTAGTTGGGAAATTGTTAAGTTATATATTTATGTACCATTATATAATTAAAACAAAAAAAAATGTTTCTACCAATATTCGTTATAGACTTTGAAGCTATTTAACCGATGTGCCAAAATACTGTTTTATTAGAAAGGCAATAATGCTAAGTTGGTTTTATACCACTAAAACAATGCTGATGATACGAAGTATTTAATAGTATTGTAGAGGTAATACTAACACAGAATTGTAAGCACTACGTTGATAATTGTTAAGTGGTCAATATTTGAGCTTTTATGTATCTCCTGCACACAATAGGTTGACCACACAGTTTCACTATATTAGTATCCACTAAAGTATAATTATTTTGCCTACAAAATAATTATACTTTAGTGTCTAAGTGTTATAGATATTGTAGGATAAATGTAAGTTTTGTAAAGAGCTCTCACTTAGACATAGTAAGCACATGCACTCTGATGCGTACCGGCATTTCAGCTAAATATCGATGACTCGATATTGACTGCTTACTCTCTCTAGTGCGGTCCCAGTACGTAACCCGTTATGTACAAAGAGCGTTGCATCGGCCCAACGGTCAAACCGGCGCAGCAGTTAAACTAGTTAATGCTAATCCTCGAGATGCGCATGACGTATGCCTGCTTTCGATGCTGTATCGCTGCTTTCTCGCTATATTTCTAAATTCCTACGATTCTACTTCTGTGCTACCTTGTGTTTTCTATTCTACTCTGTGAACTTTCTATTCTGTACTATACTTTTTTTTTTTTTTTATGCTATAGGGGGCAAACGAGCAGACGGGTCACCTGACGGTAAGTGACTACCGCCGCCCATGGACACCCGCAACTCAAGAGTCACAAGTGCGTTGCCGGCCTTTTAGGTAGAGGTACGCTCTCTTCTTGAAGGTTTGAAGGTCGTATCGGTTCGGAAATACGGCAGGCAACAATTTGTTCCATAAGCTGGTTGTGCGAGGCAAAAAGCTTCTCGAGAAGCGCACAGTGGTGGAGTGCCAATCGTCCAGGTGATGGGGATGGATATTTTGTCGCGTAGGACGATAGCGGAAACCAGCAGCCGGTATAAGTCCGAACAATTCCTCTGAACACTCCCCATGATACAAGCGATAGAGGATGCAGAGTGAAGCTACATCTCTACGCAACGCCAAGGTGTCAAGTCGATCAGAAATATCTTGGCAGTCGATGATGCGAGTCGCTCTCCGTTGAATGCGGTCAAGAGGGAGAAGTTGGTACTGGGGTGCACCTGCATAGAGATGAGAACAGTATTCCATGTGCGGCCGAACCTGCGCCTTATAAAGTTGCAGGCGGTGGGCCGGAGTAAAATACTGTCTCGATCTGTTTAGCACACCAAGCTTCTTCGAGGCTAATATGGCCTTACTCTCTAAGTGACCGCGAAACTGGACTTCGCTTGATATATCGACGCCAAGGATTCCGATACTGGCTGATGCAGTTAGGGAAGTGCTCTCAAATTGAGGTGATACGACCAATGGCATCTTTTTAGCGGTGAACGCGCAAACCTGTGTCTTCGTGGGGTTAAATTGGACTAGGTTAAGTCGACCCCAATCTGAAAGTTTTGATAAAGAAGTTTCGATTTCAGACACAAGTTTGGATCGGCTTTCGATGACGTTTACCCGAGAAATGTTAGCGCGGCCGGTGTAAAGGGCATCACTCGTGCTATCATCTGCATAGCAATGGATGCTGCTAATCTGCAGCATGTCGTTGATATGCAGAAGAAACAGCGTGGGTGATAGCACACAGCCTTGTGGGACACCAGAATTAACAGACTTCGAGTCGGAGCATGCACCGTCAACAACGACCTTGATGCTTCTGTCTGTAAGAAAACTAGTGAGCCAATTGCACAGTTTCTCGGGAAGCCCATAGGAAGGAAGCTTCGCAAGGAGCGCTTTGTGCCAGACCCGATCGAAGGCCTTCGCCACGTCCAAACTAACGGCCAACGCTTCCCCCTTGGTCTCGATCGCCTGTGCCCACCGGTGAGTCAAGTATACGAGAAGATCACCAGCTGAACGACCCTGACGGAAGCCGTATTGTCGATCATTGAGGAGCTGGTGGTCTTCTAAGTACCGGAGGAGCTGGCAGTTAACAATGGATTCCATTATCTTAGAGAACAAGGAGGTGATGGCTATGGGTCTGTAGTTGGACGGATCCGAGCGATCTCCTTTTTTAGGGATTGGGTGCACTAGAGCTGTCTTCCATGAGTTCGGGACTACGCCAAGAGAGTAGGAAAGCCGATAAAGGCGCGTTAAAACCGGTGCTAACTCTGGAGCACACGTCTTCAGCACGATAGGAGAGATTCTATCGGGCCCACTCGACTTATGAACGTCGAGGAAAAGAAGCGCTTTACGCACTACCCTTTGTGTAAACCGGACTTCCGGCATGCGGGTCTCGCACTGCGGTATCGTCGGCGGTGCGTTTCCCCCGTCGTCCAGGGTCGAGTTGGACGCAAAGAGTTTGCCCAGAAGATCGGCTTTTTCTTTAGCGTCGTGGGCCAACGAATTATCTCCTATGCGCAGAGGTGGAAGGGATGGCTTACAAAAGTTCCCGTGGACAGCTTTGGCAAGAGACCAGAATGCACGAGTTCCGGAGGGGAGACTAACTAGTCTCTCGCCAATTCTGCCGATGTGAGCCGACTTCGCCCTAGCAATTACTCTTTTGAGGGACCTGGAGGCAAAGTTAAATTGCTTCTTTAATGTGCTGGTCTTTACATCCCGTGCTGTCGCTGCATTAGCCCATGCTTGGTAACATTCCTGCTTTCGGCGGGACGCCGCTTTGCAGGTTCGACCAAACCAAGGCTGGGACTTGCCACCTGTGGGAATCAGGGAGCATGGCTCTACCACTACAAACTAAAACTAAACTATCGCTATTGTATCCAGTGCAGAGCCTTATATCCGCTGTGTACGGATGATACCCGCTTCGCTCTTAAGTGCTGGATTATAAACGTATCAAGTGCGTGGACTATCTTTTATTTACTGTCACCGCACCTATTAGGCTTACAATTTATTTGTATTATCATCCTTCGGTCATTATCATTCCTTTATAAGTTTATATCAATCGAATAGATAAAATTTTAATAAAATAGTAAAATATATTTTTAAGCAGTTTTGTCAACCCTACATCTTTCTTCATGATAAGTGTTCAGATATCTCTCAATGGAACCTTGTGGTTCTTTTTGTCATTCAGATGTTCGTGTTACTCAGATATTATACTTTTTATGTGATTTACTTACGGTTGAGTAAGAAAGAGGGAAGTTTGGAACAATTTGTCAGATTGGAGGAAACGGTATTTATATATAGATTTGAGAACGTTGTGCTATTGTGCGAATTGAAGTACAAATGTGAGGGAGCTTTAGATTTCTTAAAACTACCTTTTTGATGTCTGTTAGTATGTAATTATTTTATATTCATTATTGCGTCTATAAGTTAGCTTACGAGTATAATATACTGTCTAAAAATAAGTTTATTAGAACTAAAGCAGAAGAATTGAACCGTGGAATTGTATTTTGATATTATTTTTACTGAGAGTGTATTTATTAAGAATTGCTTCTTGTTGTGCTTTATAATAATGAATATAATTGTTGCTCGTGTTTAATGATAATTAAACTTAGATTAATAGAATAGTCAAATAGAATATTCTAAACAATTTCAGTGTGACCCACGTACATACCTGTATATCTTTTGACGAATATCAAGTTGTCCTTCTTATGGATTTTTAAATCCAGGTCTGAGAGTAATGGTTCAATTTCTGGTTAAACATTATTTGGACAAATATTTATTTCCAAAATTTCCAAAGTAAGGAATCTTAGATTTCCTTCCATTAGGGAACATGACATAAACTAACACTTAGTTGAAAAGAGGACGACAAGTCCTAACATAACAGATTCATATCACACCATCCAATCGCAATAGGTCTGAGTGCGAAGGCATGTAACGGTTGAAAAAAAATGTACGGACGCAAACATAGCTCCCGACGGGACGTCTGCAGCTCGCGAACAGGGACGGACTGAAGACAGTTTTATCCGTGTGGGTGTGGATTTTAAGTTTCCTATAAATTAATTATGAAATACTGTTTTAGAGACGTTTAGACGTTGTTTTCGAGTTAAGTTTACAATATGTACTAAAATATCTAGGTAGTAGGATCTCTGGAAGAGATCGTCGTATGTGTGTTATGTATTAATTATTTTTATATCTTTTATTTTGCCTTAAATGTATGCGATAACAATTATTTTACTAAGTATAGTCAGTCTACTTTAGTTTTATCATAGTAATGTCTATTTCAGTAGATCACTTGATTCTAGTTTTAATATAATAAATAAATACATATCAACGTAAAGATTTCTTATAATGGTATATATATAATTCTAAATATTTTATTTGAAAGTGCTTAACTCAGAATCTACAAATCAATTTTTGTTCGGCTCAAACCACTGCCTTATAGAGAACACGTTGTGAAGCAACGCTTGCGTAGCATTTCCCCGACATTAGTGAGGTTTGCGGAGGCCCAACTCCCTCTATCCCTGTTCCCTCAGTCATCAACCCCCTCTCCTCATCACCTCTCCTCTTTCCTATCTCCTCATCATTTACACAACATTTATTAATCAAGATAGGGGTAAACAGGACCACAGTTCGGTAGTAGCAACACTTTTAAGTTGTCACTGCCCTTGTGCGTGTTGCGTGAATGTGTGTTGTGCCGCACTATGTGTCGTGGGTTTAGATTTGTTGTTTTAATAATAAATATCAAATTATCGCATCAATGGTGATACACGTCTACTCATTTGGTTAAATGTCGACAACAGCCCACGCCAAAACAATCTGAATTTAAAGACTCGTAATTACAAATTATACAGGTATAAAAATATCACTTGTAAAAAGTATATATGTAGGTACATATCTACAGCTAAAAGGCGCTTGTCAGACTGTGCAGACGTGCTTAAATTGCTTTATATCACCTTTACCTTTGCTATGGCCACTACATATTAGCCAAAAAAAAAAAAACGTAAATCTGAATTAAGTTCAAACCACATTCGAATTCGTCTGTAGTTTCGTAGTCCGGCCAATTCCACTTCAGCAAGTAAAGGTTGAATTTTCAACATCCCGAAAACAAATAATGTAAAATGTATGTGAGTAATATAGTACATCGCACGTATCGTACTTATGTGTAATTACGAGTGTTTATTTTGTAAGGTGTCCTTTTTAATTGGGCAATCAATTCGACCCGGTGGCGTGAAATACATCACGTTCGTAAAATATTGACATTTAATCACTTTTATTTAACGTTGTTTGTATTTTTTGCTCGGCTTTTAGACATTTTACGTTCATAAATATAGATTTGTATTGTTGCACTTAGAAAACCAAGTTTTGTATAGAAAAGCTTATGATAAAACAAACACATAAGTATTGTATATTACTTGCCGTATTTCTGGACCGAAAACCTTCAAGAAAAGAGCCACCTAAAAGGCCGGTAACGTCTCTTTTTATCTGTAATTGGCCTAGGCGTTTTTTCTTATTGTGGTACACGCCTATTCAACATAAACATATTCTCTCTACTTTTAAAGGATCAAGGATTATAAAAAACCTTGGCAACTCGAACCAAAAAGAAGCTGTTAAAGCCTTTTGTTCGATTGCCTTTGCGTCTGTTGCGGCTGCTACCCCAGCCTGCGTCTAGAGGTCCAGGGAGATACTGCTCACAACTCCGTGCTAATAACTAGACAAACCTAAAGCTGGTGAAATAAAGGTAACCTTCCCGTGTGATGGCAGGCATACCTTAAGCCCAAGAAGCAGAATTCATAAGGTTAGGTTGTTTGTTTAAATGCAAAGTGAAACATTCCATTAAAAGAGACACATAGACTTGTACATGTAAATGATGTTATTCAAATTCAAACGAAAAAAATGTACTGAATACGCACGTGCTTTATTGATTGGGGTAAGCAGGACCACAGTTCTGTAGTAAATACACGGACAGACTGCACGGATGCCCTTGAGTGTGTTGCGTGAATGTGTGTTGTGCCGCAATATGTGTCGTGGGTTTAGATTTGTTATTTCAATACCCACAAATAGTTGTTATTTGTCTCCACTATTTCAATAATATTCCTTAACAATTGCATTTAGTTTTTCAAATAAAAAAATGTTTATGCCATCTGTTTATGTGTTTAAAGCACCATGCCGCATGCGTTCAGACTTAAAGATTATTCAAGTTTTTTTATGCTTGCCCTTCTTTCAAATTATTACATTCCATCACTGTATGGTATACTCACTTAGGGTTGTATCCTTAAACAAATCCAGACATTAGTTGTAATCTGATTAGGGCTGGGTCACACTTATACATACATATTTGCATAACTATTTAGTAAAAAAGAAATATTTAAACACGAAAATAAGTCAATAATACTACAGAGTACAAACCAACATATATAGCAATAAGTATAAGCTACTAAAAGTAAACAGAATCCATTGGACTAATGATTATCTTTAAGTAATTGGATTTCAATAAACGAAGGACTCAAGTTGGACGGGTGGGACGTGAAACGAATGTGAGTGGAACTAAGTTGGCGGTTAAATAACTTGGGAGTCATAAACTTGAGCACTTTTCATTTATTGTACATATTAGTAATCAATTTTATTATATTAAAAATACTTATTACTTATTACTAATAAATGAGGGTTGACTACAATAGAATAATTTTCGTTTAAGACATAATAAAAGGTCCTCATATGTGCGTTGTATTATTTGTTAAATTGCACACTTGCAGTTCCCCGCAGTTTCACCTACGTTTATGCTCACTGCTCACTCTTTTATTGTTTTTCGAAGTAGTCTCCGTTATTTTCCAAGCATTTCGCATGCGATGGAACCATTGAGTGAAGAAGTGATTCCACTCTTTTTTAACACGCCTTTTTCAAATGCAACCAAGGCATGTTCAGGGTTCATAAAAGGAATTCTTCCAAACGACGGTGTTTGTCATATACCGTTAAATCATGAGGTATCCATCTAGTACAAATCTTTCTGATCCCTAAATGTTCATGTTCATGTTCAAACGAGAACGAGATGGACCTTCTACCGTAACACCGACCGTAAGTCTTCCGTAACATTATTGTTGAGTAAGACCTCAACGAAAGCCGCCGAACGCTTGCGTTGCATTTCTCCAAAATGAGTGAGGTTTCGGAGGCCCAACTCGCCCTCTCCCCTTTCCACTCCACTCAACCCCTGTCTCCTCATCCCAACTCTCTTCTTGCCCCTCCCCGCATCCCCAATCCCTCATTACCCTCAAAGGCGGGCAGCGCACCTACGACTCTTGAGTTGCAGATGTCCATGAACGGCGGATGTCACTTACCATCAGATGTTCTGTTCGTCTGTCCCTTATAGTATAAAAAAAAACGAACAGTTTTATTTCTTTAAGGAATTTTATTCCAACTGCAACTATGCATGTTGCAAAAAAAAACAGACTTACCTCGAGAATTTACAAAACAATTTTTAGAAGTCAGTGACTAAACGACTGGAATGATATATTGACTTTCGAACTGAACTGGATCTACCATTCCAGTCGAACTTTTTGTTCGTGTACTGCGAATTCTTTGTTTCTTATTTATTTGTGAGTGACGTGTATCGATTACCTGTGAGTGAACTCCTTTTGTAAGTCGGCATTGGATTGCAATGTTTGCAAGGGTAGTACAAGTGTAAGCTCTATAAAAGTTTTTACTAAACGACCAATTGACATTAAAATCCAGACAATTTTTTTTTTTATGGGATAGGGGGCAAACGAGCAGACGCGTCCCCTGATGGTAAGGGACTACCGTCGCTCATGTATTTTGTACCAAGGTATTTGTATAGTGTTTGGAGGATTTTTATCACAACACGTAACATGAAACATAGCTCAGTTGGTGAAATGATTGAATGATCATTATACCTAAGACAGTTACAAGTTATCAGGAAATCGAGAATGTTCTTGAGAACTGAAGATTATTCTCAGTGCATCAGCCGTTTATAAATCTCGTGTTTAACTGATACCAAAGAGTATAGTATAGATAAAGTATAATAAGTAATGATGAAGAACTAACTGAAGTTACCAATATTACTACAGCAATTTAAAGCTTTAATTTGAAAAATACTAGACAGCTGAGGACGAATGACAAAAACAATAATGAAGCACTATCACGTGACTCACCACATTACGCGGTTTTCCTAGCGCAATCAGTTACTACAAAGCTATTTTTAATTGGGGGTGTCTACGCGACAGCAAGCTCAACAACGTGTAGTGTGAATAACCTGTTTTTTACCAAAAAAAAAATTGATACGCAAGTAATACTACAGTAATGATTGTTATAAATTTTATTTGTAAAGGCCCTAATTAATAATGTTGGTAATTAGTTTACCTTAAACTACTAAGCAGGTTTGAAATAGGAGAATGACGTTTGTTAATTCATTTTGTAGAGGATTACCTTTAATAAGCACTCAACTTCACTGAAGAACTAAAACCTGAAATGAATTGAAATTTTCTTACTCTCTCTTCTGGTTGTCGTATGCGCTCCCTGCCGAGGTTTTCCCGAACTGACAATTCTATAAGGAAAGAGTATTTAGGAACCACCTCATAGAAAACACCAAGTGAGTGAGGTTATTGCAGGCCCAACCTTCAGTTGGGGTGCAGGCTAGAAAACCTCCACGTGGTGCATCCTGGGCAACGTCGGCGATGACGCAGCCTTCTCCTCCTCTACTTTTGAGGAGGGCGTCATCGCCAACGGCTAATATTCTGGCAAGAAGAGGTGGCTATTTTCTTTAGCCACTAGGTCGAGGCTCGGCCCAACAGAGTGGGCTTGTATGCCGATAACTCTGTTGGCTCTTCGCTCCTCGGAGCTGTGAGGAAGGAAACCTCATTAAAAAATCACTAAAGTGGGACCCCTTTTCACGGGTCGGTGTTTCTCCACTGCCTACAGCGGAGAAAGAGGACGGGCTCGGCGTGCACTCGCACTGCCACCGAGCAGGCATCTGGATTGTCTCGATGCCACCGTCGGCATATCGTAATCCCGAAAGGAGTGTCGTGGTTAAGTCTCACGGCTCCGATCGGGGGCGAGGGTCTTGGCTTAACCGCCCGGACTGCGAGGAAGAATACCTCTATAAAAATTACCCCGAATCTCGTGTTCTGGTGCGTGACCATGGGATGCATGGCTGATGGGTGGTTCAGTCGCAAGCGCACTCTCAGCCGGGGCAACTGCGGACCCCTCGGTTGGGTATAAATATACGCTTGCCCGGGTATTGGGGGATCTCTGCCCGGGTTGACCTTTATTTCTCCCCCACTCGTGGGACTAATCATGGAATATGCTAAAGAAATAATTAATGAAACAAAGAACGAAGAACAAAAGAAGGAGAAGGAAACGAAAAAAGGTAGGAGGAGGAGCAGGAGGTTGGCAGCAGAGGCTTCGTCGACCGACGATGAGGTCGTATGTGAGACCACTTGTTCAGTGGAGCTCCCAGAAGTGAATCCTGCTTCTGGGAGCAGAATAATGTTGGAGCGGGGTCGCTCTAAGACCGTTAGTGCAGTGGAGCACGAGGACATGGATTTGGAGTTCCGCGACACTGAGTGTCGCAAACGCGGACGCTCCAAGGATTCCGACGCCGAAACTTCACATGAGATGCTGCCCCCTAAAGTGGCTAGCAGCCAAAGGGGGAGGTCGCGTACCCCAATCTCGACTGTACCAGGATCGGCATTCACGAGAAGGGATGTTTACACCCGGGCTAGGGCTGAAGGTGAAGTCATAGGGGAAGACGAGATTGCAGCTCTTCTGTTGAAGATCCAGGAGCCAGTTGAAGGGGGTTCTGTCCCCCAGACATCGGCGACAATGCAAGAGAGGGCGAACGCGGCGGTGGCCATAATCCACAAAGTGGCCACCAAGTCGAGAAACCTTAAGGGTTCCTTCGTAAAGGCCCTTAAGGACTCTTCCGCTGCTGTCTCTGAGGTGGTTGGGTCCCTCATTGGGGATGTGGCGCGCCTCCAGGCAGCAAATGACCGCCTGACGGAGCAGGTGGCCGATCTAAGCACTCAGTTTGCCCAATTTCGGGCGCAGGCGGATCAAAATGAGCGACAGAATCCTGTCGAGCGGCTACCTGCTCCCTCTACATCGCCCCCCGAGGTGCTGGACGTGTCGGATCTTCACTTGCGTAAAGTTATCGAAGCGGTGTGGAGAATGATGGACGGACGCCTTGCGGGCTTAGAGGCAAGACTGCCTCCCACGCCCATCGTTCGGCCGCCGCTTGCTGCGGGCAAGTCGAAGGCCGCCTCGGCTTCGACGCCACTCCCCGTCTCGGGTGGCCGCATTGCTGCGACTTACGCAAAGGTGGTATCGGCGAGGGCACCTGCGGCCGCACCGAGGGCTACGCGATCGGCTAAAGCTACAGCGGGGGTGGCCACGGCGTTCCCCTCGCTACCATCTCCGGCACCTATGAGGACAAATGCTCCGTGTCTTTCCTCTGGTGTGCCAGCTGACTCTGGCCCTTCTACTTCGGCCCCTTCCGATCCATCTGCTCCCTCCAATGATGGGTGGCAAAAAGTTGAGGGGAGCAAAAAGAGGTCCCGAAAGCGGACTAAAAAAGCCGCCGGGAGTGCCACCGCTCCGCAGACATTTCCGGCGGCAGAGACCATCGGAAAGAATAAGCAACGAAAACTACAGGCGCCCAAAACGGCGGCTGTGGTGGTTACCTTGTCAGCGGAGGCGGCGAGTGTTGGGCTATCCTACGCGACCGTATTCAAGAAGGTCCGGGATAGCCTAGGCACTCAATTCGGGGCCTCGGGAGTGAGGCTGCGCCTAGCCCAGACGGGGGCTCGAGTGTTAGAGTTCCCCGGGGCTGAGGGTGCAAAGACGGCGGACGTCCTTGCGGAAAAGCTGCGGGGAGTATTTGCTGCGACGGATGGTGTAAAGGTCGCCAGGCCCACCAAGTGCGCGGAGCTGCGCATATCGGGCCTGGATGACTCCGTTACGGTCGATGATGTCCGGGTTGCAATTCGGGAGAAGACAGGGTGCAACGCGGACAACATTCGGGTCGGCACCATCCGTTCCGGTCCAGGCGGTCTTGGCGCGGTGTGGGCAAGTTGTCCCGTAGCGTCGGCCAAAATTTTGGGCGACGCCGGCAAGGTCCTCATCGGTTTTGTGAACGCCAGAATCACAGTCCTGGCGGCAAGACCGATGAGGTGTTTCAAATGCCTAGGCCAGGGACACACCCGTGTCAAGTGCGGCAGCTGTTTTGACTGTACCGGACTTTGCTTCCGGTGCGGTCAACCGGGGCACAGAGCAGCGGAGTGCTCTGCCGCCCCTCACTGCCCAGCGTGTGCGGCGGGCAATTTGCCCGCCAATCACCAAATGGGGCAAAACGGCTGCAAGCCTCCCCGCACTATTCCGCAGGCATCGGTGGCTAGCCAATCGGCCCGGGCTGCCTCCGATACTAATCATGCGTCGTCACCATCGCCCATGGAGGAGGCTGTAGAGACGATCCAGTAATGGACCACGTCTCCAGCCTCCTTGTCCAGACGAACCTGAACCACTGTGCCGGTGCGCAGGACCTTTTCCTGCAAACCATGGCAGAGTGGTCGATCGGTGTAGCCGTAGCCGCAGAACCTTATTACGTTCCTCCCCGTCCAAACTGGGTGGGTGATCGGGACGGCTCTGTGGCAGTCGTCAGCTCTACGACGTTGCATTCTCCGCCCTTGTCACTAAAAGACAAGGGCTCTGGATATGTAGCTGTCGAATGGGGGGGGGTCACCATATATGGTGTTTATTTCTCCCCCAACCGGAGTTTGAGTGATTTCGAGGTTTTCCTCAACAACCTGGAAACCTCGATACGGCGTCTGGGGTCTGGGCACGTCCTAGTGCTGGGGGACTTTAACGCCAAGTCCGTTGCGTGGGGATCCCCCAGGACGGACGCACGGGGCGATGCTGTTGAGGAGTGGGCGACATCAGTGGGCCTCTGTCTCCTAAACAGAGGCTCCACTAACACGTGTGTGCGGCAGCAGGGGGGGTCGATAGTGGACCTCTCGTTCGCTACCCCTGCTCTCGCCGCACGAGTAAGGAACTGGCGTGTCCTGGAAGAGGTTGAGACGCTCTCGGATCATCTCTATATCCGATTTGAGCTCTCCCGGACTCAGGACCCCAGAAGGGGTCACACGGCGCGGCGATCATCCCGTTTTCCGCGGTGGGCTGTTTCAAAATTAGATAGGGACCTACTGGAGGAGGCATCCATCATTTATTCTTGGCTGCCTCCACAGCCTCCAACTGAGGTAGACACAGGGGCAGGCCGCTTCTGCGTTGCAGTAACGCATATCTGCGATGCGGCAATGCCCCGGATTCGAGGTAGTCGGCCTCCAAGGAAGGAGGTCTACTGGTGGTCCCAGGAGTTGGCGGATCTCCGCGTGGCCTGCATTTGTGCCCGGAGATCCTACACCCGCAGTCGTCGGCGTCACCGCGAAGAGGGGGAAGAGGACCGGCTTCATGAAGAGTACCGAGAGGCACGGAAAACTCTGAAGCTGGCCATTTGCCGCGCCAAAGAGGAGAAAAGAAAGGAGATGCTGGAGGGTCTCGATCGTGACCCCTGGGGTCGCCCTTATCGTGCGGCGCAACAAAAGCTCCGCGCGTTGGGCTCCCCCCTTACCGAGACTCTCCAGCCCAGCTTCCTGCGAGAAGTGGTTGAGGGCCTTTTCCCGCAACAGGTGGAGCACTCACCCCCGTCGGTGGCCCCCTTGGCCGGTGACGACGGGGAGTCAGAGGAGGAGGATGCTTCACCCGTCACAGAGGCGGAGATAGGGGCGGCTGTTTTACGGATTCGCTCCAAGAAAACCGCCCCCGGGCCAGACGGAATCCCTGCCCGAATCCTGGCCCTGGCCCTTGACCACATGGCGGACCGCCTCAGGGAGGTGTTCGACGCTAGCCTGTCGTCCGGACGCTTTCCTGATTGCTGGAAAAGCGGGAAGCTGGTGCTTTTAAAGAAGCCGGGACGGCCTGCCGACTCGGTTGCGGCCTACAGACCCATCGTGCTGCTGGATGAGGCGGGTAAACTGTTTGAGAGGGTACTCTCTGCCCGCATCGTCCGGCACCTGGACGAGGTCGGCCCCGATTTGTCGGACGCTCAATTCGGTTTCCGAGCTGGTCGTTCGACGATCGGTGCTGTGTTGCGTCTGAGGGCCGTAACCGAAGAGGCAGTGAGCTGTGGCGGCGTGCTGTTGGCGGTGTCATTGGACATCGCCAACGCATTCAATAGTCTGCCATTCAGTTGCATCAGAGAAGCACTCCGCTATCACGGGGTGCCACAGTACCTGAGGCGACTAGTGGCAGACTATTTAGAGGAGCGTACCGTCATGTACGAGGACCGAGAGGGACATCTGAGTCGTCGGCCCATGTCGTGCGGTGTTCCGCAGGGATCTGTCCTTGGACCGCTCCTGTGGAACATGGGGTACGACTGGGCCCTTCGAGGTGACTTCCCCCCCGGGCTGGGCGTAATCTGTTACGCTGATGACACTCTGGTCACGGCTCGGGGGGCGAACTTTCAGGAGGCGGTGCGTTTGGCCACCAGAGGAGCCTCACTGGTGGTCAGGCGCATCGAGGCGCTGGGCCTGCGGGTGGCCCTGGACAAGACGGAGGCCCTTCTATTCCATGGGCCCCGTCGTGGTCCGCCCCCTGGCGCCTCAATCATGGTCAACTCGGTTCTCGTACCGGTTCGGGCCCACATAAAATATCTGGGCCTGATCCTTGACGGGAGGTGGCTCTTCGACGAGCACTTTCGGCAGCTTGCTCCAAAGCTGGTCGGCGCTGCGTCCGCCCTTGGGCGACTTTTGCCCAACTTGGGAGGACCCAGCGTCGCAACAAGACGGCTGTATACGGGGGTGGTGCGGTCAATGGCACTATACGGTGCACCGGTGTGGGCGGAGGCTCTGACCGCCCAGAATAGGGCACGCCTCTGGCGTCCTCAGAGAGTTATGGCGGTTAGAGCCATACGCGGTTACCGCACCGTATCAACGGAGGCGGCATGCGCGTTGGCCGGAACGCCCCCGTGGGATTTGGAGGCGGAAGTGCTCGCCGAGGTCTATCGGCGAACGGCTGATTTCCGGGCGGTTGGTGGCAGTCGGCCCCAGCCCGAAGAGGTACGCGAGTGGCGTGAGGCCGCACGCCGAGCCACAATGGTTCGTTGGTCGTCCCGGCTGGAGGCTCCACGTGCTGGCTTTGCCGCCGTGGAGGCACTCCAGCCGGTCATTGTCGAATGGGCGGGGCGGCAGCACGGGACTCTTTCCTTCCGACTGACGCAGGTTCTTTCCGGGCACGGCTGCTTCGGGAAGTACCTGCACTCGGTCGCTAGGAGGGAAATGAGCCCCGTCTGTCACCACTGCGACTGTAGTGAGGACTCGGCTCAGCACACGCTTGCGGTTTGCCCTTCTTGGGCGTCGCAGCGCCGGGCCCTCACTGCAGTCATCGGAGAGGATCTGTCGCTACTGGCTGTTATACGCTCCATGGCCAGTAGCGACAGTAATTTTACCGCGGTTGCAACCTTCTGCGAGGACGTTATCTCGCGGAAGGAGGCGGCGGAGCGGGCCCGGGAGGACGATCTCCATTCGGACCTAATCCGCCGCCGGCGAACCGGGCGGCGGAGGCGCGCCTACCAGCGCCTCATGCCACCCTGAGTGTGGCCGCGGGTGGTCGGGACGGGTTTTCCCCTCCACCTGCTTTAGTGGCCAGCCGCGAGGGGGTGACGTCCGCGTGTGTCTGGACGCCACCTTATTGATAGGTTAATTAGCTGGTGGTGCCCGCATAGTGCGGGCAGGCGCTAGGAGGGGTCCGGATGTCCTCATAAAGCTGTTCCCGGATTCCTCCTATTTCAAGCGCAGAATGGCACACCGTGTGGTTTTAGTCGGTTCAATTCCGACACACCGTTCCACCGAAAGCCCCGGTGGGATGACGGCCCGAGGGGGTTTCCACACGAAAAAAAAAAAAAAAAAAAAAAAAAAAAAAAGGCCCAACCTTCAGTTGCAGGTGTCAATGAGTGGCAGTAGGCACTTACCATCAGGTGAACTATCTGCTCGCATGCACATTATACTATAAAAGAAAATTAAAGGGCCGAGCATGCGATTTCCCTGGAATTGCAAGCGTTCATAGGATACGGTGAAAACTTACTAACAAGCCGGCGATAGCTCGTTTGCCACTAACGTGGTATAAAAAATGCACCTATCGTCAACGGAAGTTTCGTTATTCACTTGTTCACTCCTGGCCACCTATGGCAGGAGCTACTCTGTTTTAAAGTCAATTATCTAAGACTATTACGTTACCGGGCGCAATATCCAATTAGATCTCAAACATGTGTATGGTACAGTATGTTGAAACATGAAACGAGAGTAATAAGAGAGTAGTTTATATTTCACACTAACTTTTGCTAGCGGCTTCGACCGCGTAAAAGTATTTTTCATACGTCGGGAAAGGTATTTCGCGTCTGGAATACAGGTATGATCTCGTTTTCTGTACCCATGATAAATAGAAAAAAAAAAGACAATTAAGAATTGTTCTTTTTTTCCTTACCGTAAAGGAGTTGTACATTCTGCCATCAGCTTAGCAAATTTGAGATGCCAATGACGTTTAACAAACAGACAAGCATTTATTTAATATATAAGAATAAAATTCTGTCAACACACAGAGATAGCAACAAACAGCGTATCCATAATAATATCAATAGATCCTGTACCAAAAGATCCATGTTTAGTCACTATAATGTATGGAATCAGTTTCTTGTTTCTCTTTAACCTAACCTAACCTAGCAATCCAACAACGCTAAATGGCTGACTTTTGACTATCCTGGTAGTCTAGTGGTTAGTGACTCTGACTGCTAAGCATGAGGTCGTGAGTTCTATTTCCACCCAAAACAAATGTTCATATGATGAGCACGAGTATATGTTTCTGTGTGTGGGTGTAATTTATATATAATATGTATGTATTTAGAAATATATAAGTATGTTTATCAGTAGTCTGGTTACCTTAGTACAAGCTATGCTTAGTTTGGGATCAGACGGTCGGTATGTGGGATGTGTGAGGTTTTTATTATTATAAGAAATAACTATAAAGTTAGTATCTGAAGTTACAAACTAGCAA
This sequence comes from Tyria jacobaeae, assembly GCA_947561695.1. Classification (NCBI taxonomy): domain Eukaryota; kingdom Metazoa; phylum Arthropoda; class Insecta; order Lepidoptera; family Erebidae; genus Tyria; species Tyria jacobaeae. The sequence continues at coordinate 5,337,941 of OX387208.1, read as the reverse complement.
CAATTATGTCTTCAATAAGTTAAAATCACAATAGCAAATGGGAGACCTTTAGTAACTTGAGTATTACATGTGGTTTTAATAGCTAGCTGTCAATCCGAGAACTTTGGCGAAACTCCTCGGCTTGTGAAGGTGTTTCGGTCACTAGATGAAATCGAAAGTGATGAATTAATTTAAGACTCAACTTTCGTTTGGACACATCAAAACATTAAAACAACGAATACAATAAAAGAAAATAAAAATGTGAAGACTTGTGGTGAAAGAATCGAACTTCAAACGTATAGCGCTACGTAGTGCGTAGTGACCACTATAACCAATGCGCCATCTCTACAGTAAATTTAATAATTTATTGAAGCGTTCGAGTTGTTTTATGACGGGAATAATTGCGAGTGCTACTCCTGTCATATAAATTCTACAATCCGGTTGTAAAAATACAATCTTGTAATTTAACGTAATACAATGGGAAGGAGGAATGGGAGGAAGAAAAAAATAAAACGTTTATTTAGTATTCACACAAAGGCAAGGATAACAAATTTATCACATGTTAGCGTTAACAAGGCAAATGTATGAGGCAAAAATTGCAGTTAGCTTAGGTATGTGCTACTTTCTGGACGAGGTCGGCCCCGATATGTCGGACGCCCAATTCGGTTTCCGAACGGGTCGTTCAACAGTTGGGGCTATGTTGCGTCTGCGGGCCGTGACTGAAGAGGCGGTGAGCTGTGGCGGCGTGCTGTTGGCGGTGTCTTTGGACATCGCCAACGCATTCAATAGCCTGCCATTCAGCTGCATCAGGGAAGCGCTCCGCTATCACGGGGTGCGGCAGTACCTGAGGCGGCTAGTGGCAGACTATTTAGAGGAGCGTACCGTCATGTACGAGGACCGAGAGGGAAATCTGAGACGTCGGCCCATGTCGTGCGGTGTTCCACAGGAGTCTGTTCTTGGACCCCTCCTGTGGAACATGGGATATGACTGGGTCCTCCGAGCTGACTTCCCCCCCGGGCTGGGCGTAATTTGTTACGCTGATGACACTTTGGTCACAGCTCGGGGGGTGAACTTTCAAGAGGCGGTGCGCCTGGTCACCAGAGGAGCCTCACTGGTGGTCAGGCGCAGCGAGGCGCTGGGTTTACGGGTGGCCCTGGACAAGACGGAGGCCCTTTTATTTCATGGGCCCCGTCGTGGTCCGCCCCCTGGCGCCTCAATCATTGTCAACTCGGTCCTTGTACCGGTTCGGGCCCACATTAAATATCTGGGCCTGATCCTTGACGGAAGGTGGCTCTTCGACGAGCACTTTCGGCAGCTTGCTCCAAAGCTGGTCGGCGCTGCGTCCGCTCTTGGGCGCCTTTTACCCAACTTGGGTGGACCCAGCGTCGCTACAAGACGGCTGTACACGGGGGTTGTCCGGTCAATGGCACTGTACGGTGCACCGGTGTGGGCGGGGGCTCTAACCGCCCAGAATAGGGCACGCCTTTGGCGCCCTCAGGGGGTTATGGCGGTTAGAGCCATACGTGGTTATCGCACCGTGTCGACGGAGGCGGCGTGCGCGTTGGCCGGAACTCCCCCGTGGGATTTGGAGGCGGAAGTGCTCGCCGTAGTTTATCGGCAAACGGCTGAGTTCCGGGCGGGTAGCGGCAGACGGCCCCCGCCCGAAGAGGTACGCGAGTGGCGTGAAGCCGCTCGTCGAGCCACGATGGCTCATTGGTCGTCCCGGCTGGAGGCTCCACGTGCTGGCTTTGCCGCTGTGGAGGCGCTCCAGCCGGTCATCTTCGAATGGGCAGAGCGGCAGCACGGGACTCTTTCTTTCCGACTGACGCAGGTTCTTTCCGGGCACGGCTGCTTCGGAAGGTACCTGCACTCGGTCGCTAGGAGAGAATTGTTGCCACCACTGCGACTGCAGTGAGGACTCGGCTCAACATACGCTCGCAGACTGCCCCGCTTGGGCGGCGTAACGTCGGGTCCTCACTGCAGTCATCGGGGAGGATCTCTCGCTACCGGCCGTCGTACGCTCCATGGCCGGTAGCGACAGGAATTTCACCGCGGTCGCAACCTTCTGTGAAGAGGTTATCTCGCAGAAGGAGGCGGCGGAGCGGGCCCGGGAGGATGATCTCCACTCGGACCCAACTCGCCGCCGGCGAACCGGGTGGCGTAGGCGCGCTTACCAGCGCCTCATGCCGCCCTGAGTGTGGCCGCGGGTGGTCGGGACGGGTTTTCCCCTCCATCCGCCATATGGCCAGCCAAACCCCGGTGGGATGACGGCCCGAGGGGGTTTCCACACGTTAAAAAAAAAAAAAAAAAAGGTATGTGCTACTTCGTAAGAAGCACCGCTGGTATTATGCTAACACCTAGTGAATATCACGGACAGAGAACCATCGTCTGGTTGTAATAAGAGTGAGAGAGAAAGAGTTCCTACATAGATTATAAAACATAACTATAAGTGTGTAATATTAACTCGCAAGTCATAACAAGACTTACTAATAAGTACAGGATGTATTAACTACATTATATATATATAGATAGGCATATGTTTATATTTTTAGTATACTACTTTACTAAAATAAAATCAAGAAACATTATTTCTAGGATGTTCGTATTATCTGCAGTGACAAAACGAAACGTCGTGCCACTTTTTTTTACTTTTTTTTTCATTAATTTTAATAAAGAGAAAAGTAATAAACAGACATACTTCAGTACTCAACTCATTTATAAAAAGTTATAGAGTACTTTGTGTTGACCTAGAATAATTAAATTTGAGGAAAAAATAAAGAAATATGTGTTATTTTACAAATATCTTTAGTTATACTAAGCAAAGTTCTAAGTCCCTCACTGTGGGACTGGACACCCCACCACAATAACGGTGGTAGGTTTAACTTACATGTGTGCCGAACTTACTTTAACAAAAATAATTCTTACAATCTGATCGCTAGTTTCGTAGAAAAACGTCGAAAAATACAGATACGTATGAACAAACCCTTCAGCATTTTGCTAATTTGTTTGGAAGCCTTACACGGGCATCATACTGACATACCTTTTATATAACCAGTATTTTTTACATTTCTAGCACCATCTAAGTAAAGGTAATATGTATTACTTTACATTAATATCCTTCTTATCTTCAAAAGTTCAAAGAACCTTTACAAAAGTAACAACAGCCTTTAATATGATGATTTAATGGATAAAAGGTTTAAAATATCTCACAGTTGAAAGTAATATTATTGAACAACAAAGAAAACAAGCATTTCACTTTTTCTGTAAGAGCTACAAAAGACTGAATATTTTTTTTACGCTTTTGTAATGGTATTAAACAGAATATTGTTCAGACACTGAGCAGTAGAAAATCACGGCGTCTCGTCGCCTTTGAGAAAATGAACCTTTGGAAAAGTTTTACTTTTGAACCGGCGTGTTTTAACTTTCAAAAGTTGCTGAGAAATTCTATGAAACTCTATACAATAACCTCGCCGAGAAGAGATTCATTAAAATTTGAGTCTAACATCAGCCTTAATGGATACAAGCAGCGTGAATATTCCAAACTAATTATTAATTGGACTAAAATATGTACATACATATAACACGTAAGAAACAAACATACAGAGCTATATCTGCTCTTATCTATTTTTACATGAGTACCCGACTGGCCGAAAAATGTGTGTAACGGTTAACGTTGAGTGTAAAGTATGTATGTATGCGACTTTCTTTATTCACCCATAACCTTTTAATATCTGGGTGCAATGTTCTGACATCATTCCAATTGACAGTGGATATACATTTTTGGAAAATAACTCAACAAAGAGATGTATGGAGGAAAATTATTTTGTTTGTCAGGATTATTGCATGTTTTTCTAATTTGAAACTTTTTAATTATGGCTTGAAAAGCAAATAGACATAAATAAGCTAGGACAATGTAATTTTAAGAAAAAGAAAATTTTCATTATTTATCTTATACAATTATTACTTTTTAATATGAGGGTAAGAGATAACTTCCGTACATAGACACATAAGAGCGCTACCCGTCTTTGAGGGGATGAGGGGTGGGGGATGTAGGTAGTGGAAATAGGAGGGGGATGAAAAGATTGGAATTAGGTGAGGGTCGAAGAGAGGAGTGGAAGAGGAGAGCCTCTGGAGATCTCACCTCACCTCTAACCGAATGAAAAATTTTCAAAAAAATCTGACAACTATTAAGGTAGCTTCTTTTGTATGTAATAAAGTGATATTTCATAACTGGAGGGAACATTTTTAAAACTGACTAAGCGTAAAAATTACGAAGTAATTTGATAACTTTATAAACTTTTTCCACCGTTAGATACTTAGTGGGGTTAAAATAGAACAGCTCCTGGTTTAAGTTTGGATTATAATTTCTATATAAAACAGTGAAAAAAGTTTTTCACTGTAGAACACGCTCTTGTAAGCTTCACGTAAATAACTAAATATAAAAAAATATATACATTTTAATGTACTTCATATACTTCTAATTTTAGTAACAATATTAAACTTGGTACCTATATAAAAGTAGTTTAGATGACTAGCTAGCTAGCTTAGCTAATGTGATTTAGCCAGAAGGTCGATGGTGGTGGGACTCTAATGGTTACTAGTTAATCCATCCACTGTGGGTTCATTTAGTTTGTCCCCAAACGAAGACATTATCACACATGTCACATGTATACGGCACGAATAGGCAGGCTCAACCGGTGCGATACCACTTCACAGAAACCGGTTGTGAAGCAACGCTTGCACTTCCCCGAAATGAGTGAGGTTTCCGGAGGCCCAACTCCTCCTCTCCTCTTTCCTCTCCCTTCATCCCCCCTCCTCGTCCCTTCCTTCTCTTCTTTCCTCTCCCCGTATCTCCCCATCCACCATCACCCTCAAGGGCGGGCAGCGCAATTATGAGTCTTGAGGTGAACCTGGGCACCTGCCCATGGACGGTGATTGTCACTTCCCATCAGGTGACCCGCCTGTTTGTCTGTCCACCTATATAATAATCGGACTTAAAAAAATAAGAAACCGACTTCAATGCGTCTATGATAAAATTTAAGACTAATATGGTTTTCTCATGGATGCCATTGTCACAACTGGACCAAATCTCATCTAACTACCCTTGAAGTACATCCTTTCCAATAAAAAAAGAACGATCGAACTCGGTTGGCGTGATATTGAGTTATTTCATCCATTTGTCGCGCACATACTTAATGCATATTTAAGACTTATATGGTTTTCTCATGGATGCCATTGTCAGAACTGAACCAAATAAAAATGGGACCACGCGGGAAGCAAAAGTTTTCAAATAAAAAAAAACGTCGAAATCGGTTCACGCAGTCAAAAGTTCTGAGGTAACAAACATAAAAAAAATACAGTCGAATTGATAACCTCCTCCTTGTTGAAGTCGGTTTATAAAAAAAAAAGATGATGATTATCTAATATCGAAAGTTGAAGTTTTACTTAAATACCTCACGAGACGCATATGCTATGTGTGATTGTGTTTACAAACTGATGTACACCGTTCAACAAAAAAAACATACTAAATCATATATGTATATACATAAACATGTTTTATATTTTTACTGTTGCAACTAAAATTACTCTTTATACTTTTAATAGAATTATACCCTTCATAGTGTACGCTACATAGTATGTATAATATTATATGTACACATATAGCGCAAAGTGAAATATTCTTATAAGAGAGGAATGTCTATGTAGATCTTGCGTTCGCTCTTTGTGACAAATCTCCAAGGACGTAATAACGACGTGAGCTTACTTCACCTTTTACATAATACTTATATTACTTTTCTAACAAAAATACATTGGACAAGACACTATCTAAACGAACTAGTTGATCAATTTACATAAAAGAGGTGTTTATTGTATTAATCCGGTAATCTGTGCAAAGAATATTAGGTTTTTAAGCAAATTTTGAACACGGAGGAATGGGATATTTGAAATATTTCAAGTTTATACTCGTATGTTGAAGAAGCACACGCAGCTAAAAGCAACATTTGATGTAAATTTAAAAATTAAGCGAATACCCCTACAAAATGCTACGGGAGTTTAGTATGTAAGTTGACCCCGTCTTGGTACGTAAAGTCTATTCAAGGATAGTTAAAGTTATTCTGGTCCACGATATATAAAAAACATTTTAATGAAATAAATATATAACATAATCGTCGAATATCGACCACCAGAGCTTGGCGTTCTCTAGAATGATCTATCAAAATTAATCAACCTAAACTACAATTTTTCAATTAAACAAATTTTAGGTATTTTGAAGAAGGAACAGGCAAGAAGAACAGGCAAGAAACTCATAAGACACTCTTTTTCAAATATTTTAATGTGTTACTGTGATCTGACGTGCACCACAACCGATTCTATGTGTTACAGGTCATGTCATTCTTCAAACCTATGGTAGCTAGCAAGAAGCAGTTTCTTATAATGAAACTACAATGTAAAAGGTCAGCTACACACTATTACCATGTCATTTTAAAGGCGAAAATGTTTTTTTATCGCATGGGGGGCAAACGGTCCAATGGGTCAACTGATGGAAAATGGACAACATGGACACCTGCAACTCAAGAGTTGCAAGTGCCTTGGCAACCTCTGAGTGTGTGCTTCCAGAGGAGCGTTGTTTTGGTCATTGCTTTGAAAACCGATTCTCTATAAGGCCATATTACTAGGATCGATACATAAGCAGAGTTCTTCAAAGTTTAAATAATAACATTAAAATTGCTGAAGTTTTTAGTAAGTGCGCAAACATATGTATGGCATTTATGGTATGGCATACATTTGATTGTTTTTTGTCAAGAAAATCATGTCATTAAACATAAATAATCTAGTAACAAATGTCGCGTGGTTCACCGTGGAGTGGAGTAGGACCACGCCATCTCATCCCGTGGTATCGTAAGAGGCGACTACGGATCGGACTATAATCTATCAGTAAAGTATTGATTATGTATACAGTCATATAGTACCCAGTTAACGGCAACAGGCTTGCCCTATATTATGATGGTGGGACCAAATTGTTATTGCCAAACATGTCTTTGTGTGTGTCAATGTCTTTAGTACAGCGCTGCCTACCTCTTAGGGGATACAGGCGTGAGGGCATGTATGTATGCAATTTGAATTCGCATAATAACCTTTTAAAAAAGTATCAACGCCTACATAAGTATTTGGTAACGAAATTCAAAAATTCAAATAACACACAATACTTATATAAAACGTACCATATGTGTCCTGTTGTCCTACTTAATACAGCTGAAATTAAAAATTATATCAATCCACAAAGAGATAAGGAGTAATGAAATAAACATCATAAAACCTCCACAACAAAAAACAATCTCTCGCAAGGACGTTCAGCGAGTTATGTGTATAATTATGAGGAAAGGTAGCTTTGTAAAGTTTATTATTTGATAAACCACTATATAATATTATGTTTGAAAGTAGGTACGTCTATCTATCTATCAGCCTATAGCTTTCTAGCCTGTAGCGATCCTTCGCTTCTCGCCTGCAACTGAATTATATTAGCTTCCTTCCCCTTCCTACTCTTCAGAACACTCAACTGCCACTACAGGATAGGCTTAGTATACTGGGTATGGATATCTGTCGGGATCTCAATCCGCGTGATTACATCGAGAGGGTCACTAAGGCGGCCTCGCGGAAGCTCGGTGTATTGAACAAGGTGAGACGGTTCTTCTCGCCCGAGCATCTGTGTCTTTTATATAAGACCCAGGTTCGCTCCTGCGTGGAGTACTGCTCTCATCTTTGGAACAGCTATGCGCAGTATCTGCTTGACGCTCTCGATCGGTTGCAGCGACGCGCAGTCCGTATTATAGACTGTCCTGAGGTCACCCAGTCTCTTGAGCCCCTGCAGTTGCGAAGAGATGTCGCCTCTATGGCAGTTCTCTATCGCCTACATCACGGGGAGTGTTCTGACGAGCTCTTCCAATTGGTCCCACCTTCTCCCTTCCTCTACAGGACTACACGTGCTGGCCTGAGGAGTCACCGTTTGCGAGTCGAAGATATGCGATCCCGAACGAAACGGTTTGGCTCTTCTTTCCTGTGCCGATCAGTGAAAGCCTGGAATTCCCTACCAGCGCATGTGTTTTCTTCCCAATTTGATCCCGGGTCTTTTAAGCGGGGCGTGAAAAAGCATCTCACCAGGCCGCCGTAGTGTGGGTTACCATGCTGCATTGACTAGACATGCAATGAGGATGGTGACCACCACTCTTGGACTCCATTTATTGCTTACCATCAGGCAAAGTGGAGTCATTATAATAGGCTTACGAATAATAAAAAAAAACAAAAAGAAAACTACCTTCCAAATGCCATCAGTCCATCTGGCCCGTGGGCATCCGACCTTCCGTGTTTTAGTACTGAAAGATATATATATTTTATTAAAATATATTCAAAGTAAACACTGATCCGCGAAGTTAAATAAAATAATTTTATTTCACCTGCGTTTTATAATCTATATTATTAGCGCATTATAATAGCCTAAATAAATACTCTATTCCACTCTAAGACAGGACAGGATTTTTGACATAAAATTTTAGTTTATAATTTGGACTTCCATAAATTGACTATTAATTAATGGATTTTTTTTTACCTTAGCCTTGTGTGTGATGCCTAAACATTTTTATGATAAGAGAAATTAAGCTTGAAAAATATCATTATGCGTTATTACATTATGCATGATTATTATTAAGCCATAAACATTATGGCAAAACATTTATGTCTAATAATATTATGTGCAATTATCATTATGCTGAATTGCTTAGCCAATGTAAATTATGACAATATATTTTATGCTTACCTCCTAAAAAAATATTTGAATCAGAATACTAACATAGATTAGCCCGTTAAAACAAACTAAGAAAATGTGAGTAGTGCAGATAGTAAAAAAAAATAACAAAAACCCTTGAAATGTTTAGCGCTCATCTGTGACATTCACGAATTACTAATAAGTGCCATGATAGTACATTATGTACAATAATTATTATTTAAAAGAGTATGTCAGCTTATACATATACTAACAAAAATTGAAAAAACGTCATACATCCTTATAGAACGCAAGTGTCCCAATAGAAGTCTAATATTACTTTGGTGGAAAGTTACAAACAACGGTTGATGGTTGTTATACCGATTCAATACTGGAACTAGTACAAAGAACTGTGTGTATGTTAATTTTTTATTGCTTGTTTGCTTTACCTCTGAGGTATACTTGCGGTTACACGTGCACTATGACAAAGGGTTTGTTCCCTGGAGTAATATATGAATGTAAACACAATATACAAAATGATCTCAAACGCAATGCAATGTACTACTGAATTTTATTAAGTGGAATTGTTTTAAACCATGCCATCAGTTACGCATATGGAAAGTGACTCTTAAAGTCTAGTCTGGTAAGTTGATGAGTAAACATGTCCGATAATAATTATTCCTATTTAAGGAAAAAGAACCGTCAATCAGACACTAAGTCAGGTCCACAAAAATCTAAAGGACTGGGCTGTTTCGATATTCTTTGTGTCCGTTGTTTAAACGATTATATCCATCCCCATCGCCTCCACCACTGTGCGCTTCTCCAGAAGCTTTTTGCCACAACCAGCTTATGGAACAAATTGTCGCCTGCCGTATTTCCGAACCGATACTGTGCTCATGTCCATGTCAAGTGTCAAGGAGTTTATGATTAGTGATCGTAACCCCCTTTAGTTTAATTGTATTGATATATAGTCAAGTCTGCCGAGGGTCCATAGAATTCCTTCTTTGGTTTTATTAAAGCTCAAGGGCAGTAGAATCTCAGGATAAAACACCTTGTGGTTTTTTGACGGTTACATCTGTCATAGCTACTTTGTCAAGTGCTTGTCAAAGCTTGACTTGGTGAACCTTTACCCTTTCAGAGTGTGTTTCAAGGAGTAGTAGTAGTAGTAGAGTATATAAAATAGTAAAGGCAATTTTTCTAATAATTTACTAACTGTCGGGTTTGTATGAAAAGTTTGATGACGTACGTAAGGATAAAAGCACACTTGTTTCACTAAAAGGGCAAAGATACGGGCTGGGGTCTCTTTCTACCCCGAAGGGAGAATGTTGGAAGCTTATATGTATGTATTTTATAATTGAATTTCAACTTTAACCACATTTATATTTTACCTCACGTACATTCCCAAGTTCGTTGTAATGGAGAAGTTTCATGATGTTATTAATATTATATTCAACGTAATGGTATTAAAATTTATAAAATTAATGAATAAATGACTTAGAAATAGATTATTGAAGTTTACGTATTTCAGTACGGAACGTCTGTGGTTTCATTCGCATGTGACGTCATTTGACGTATTTCATATCACCGCACCACAAATCATTCAAGTATTAGTTCGGAATTGCGCTAGGGCTCTTGCTTCGTTCGTGTTTATTTACGTACAATCGTTTGCTTCTTTTTTATTAAAGAGTACATATTGATATATTTAGTTTATATATTTTATATTGATGCTTTGAAGGAGAACTGCTTAGAGAATTTTAGGAAGATATCGATATTCTCGATGGAGAGTGCTGAGGAGATTAGCACTTAGCACTTATTTCCTGTATCTTTCGCACTGTTCCTTCTTACGATTGTTTGCACTGCTTTTTATTTGGATGATTATCTGATTCATCATCAATCCTTTCAAAAGGTTGAAACGAAGGGGATTGACCTGAAGTCGACGGTACTTCTTTTGTAAATAGATTCATAAAATTCAATTCGACGTCTTTTTACAAATGCTCCTCGTCCTTTTTGAGATTTCACCGCCGCACCGCATTTTGACAGTAAAAATTTATGAGGACATGTTGGGTTTAAACTTTATTGTTCCCCCAACCAGTCGATGTTTGACTAAATTTTCTGTCAACCTGTAAATAAATTAGATTTTTACAGTACTTACATACATATAAAGAAATTAACAAATACATTTACATAAAACATATAGTTATTTTTTCTGAATAAGTTATTCCGACTACTCACGACACAAAAGATCATAGATCATATCAATCAGAAATAGGCAGATATTATTAATAGTTACTTACACTTACAAAAAATCTTAACACACATATTTAGTGTTTTTAAGGCCAATTAAATCACGCTTCATTAGTTTGCACCACTTTTTCTAGTTGTTATATTATTTGGTACATAAAAAAAAAAATGTGATTTTAAACTGTTGTGCTTTGACACATATGAAGATTATAATATTTGTAGGCATTTTTTTAACTTCTGCCATCGGGTAATAAACAAAATAGGAATCGAACGGCGTAAGCAACTACACCACAATACATTCGTACGAACTCGGCACAATGGAGCGCCGCGGATAACAAAATTATTCTTGCAATCGCAACTTCAAAGTCCCATAACTTTCTCATTTTTTAAGATATTTTATCGATTCCTTCACGTGTTTGTTTTATTTTACTTATTTTTTTATAATTTATCAATAAAAAATATAGAAACTTCTTCATTAATATTACAACCAATTAGGAAGCCACTAAAAGGCAATAAGCAGGTACATGTTTCGACAAATCTAAAATTTTGGCCATTTTCTCTCATACCTAACATATCTATGTATTTTAGAAGGGGAAAAAGCGGTACTCAACTATGACAGGACCTGTTACACGCTACAATCGTCTGCTATCGTAATTTTTTAATAGCTATAGTGCTATTTTAAAATATTTAAATGGCAGCTTTTTGAAATATTTGGTAGGACCGTGCTTAGTAAGTCCCCGCCTCGTATACAGTACGATTCGTATGAGTACAAAATTTGTTTTGTACATGTACGGAATTTGAAATTTGTTGAAATATGTACTGCCTGCCTAGATTGAAATGTAATTAGGTGCTATTACGCTAAATAAAAAAATCTTACTTTTTTATCTATGCCACTAAAGCTCGTAGCCGTAGCCACGAAACAAAAGAACAACGAAAAGCGTTTGATATTCAAAGGAGTAGATACATAAGTGTTTTATCTGTGTCTTCTGAATGTCTAAAAGAATTTCCTTAGTGTAAATTTTTGTGTGGCTGTCTTTAAAATAAACATCAAACTACCCCAAAAAAATATTTTTATTATTTGTATACGCGCTTTTAAGAACTTTTTGATTCAACCTCCTATATAACCTTCTTCGTCTGTGCATCTTTACTGCAGTATAGATACTTATAATACATACATACCGTGTTTATGGGAAACAAATTTTGATTGAAAACAAATAAATTTTTTTACGGAACATACAACTGTGTTGTTGTGATATTCTATCTTTTCTGAAACAATTGTAACTATTCTATAATTTTGTGTGTTGTTAAATTGCAACTCACAAGAGATAGCTATCTCTTTCTCTACCATGCATTCCGTAATATCCTTCGCATTTTCAAACGCAACGTACACACTTATAAATGAGTACGTCATGTCATAATGCAACTATCTATGGTATTTTCTTTACCACATTTCACACGTAAATAAAACAGCTGTTCACGTACTACGTACAGATGCGAACAAATAAAAAAGGTGTCAAAATTTGTTCTCTTAGAAACTATCCTATTATTCTTTAGCAAGAAGGATCCTTTTCGCTATAATTAGAACTTCGTACTTCCTAATTAGGAGCTTCCTCATTCAGGTTGACCTCAGTAAACAAAGACATATCCTCGAGGTAATGTTCTAAGAGCAGCGTTAAAACTTGAAAACGATACTCTAGAGACAATGCAAGATAACATCGGCCTTGAAGTATTCTTGTAGTATTTTCAAAACTTTGCTTTTAGCGCATATAATAAATACAATTTTGGGTATATTATTCGGAAATGCTTGTCTAGATTAATTTTATGAAAATAAAGATTAAGAAATAAATTAAATATCAATAAAAGTACAAATACAACATAGGGTAAGTTTATTTTTCTCTTCCAATACACTTTAATCAGACGTCTGAGCTCGATGCTGGCCCCGAGCAAATATGTTCCCGTAGTATTATTGTACTCTTTGAAATAAGCCGTCTGAATTTACTGTTCTCGAAGGGTGAACATTTGGTGTCGCCCATAAACGCGTTTCATATCCCAAAATATTGATATCGAACTGAATATTCTAAATTTATATCAAATGAATGAAACAAATCACTCCTCTTTCCCATAACCACATCCCGCATCCCCCATCCCTCATCACTCTCAAAGGCGGGCAGCGCAGTTACGACTCTTGCTCTCGAGTTGCAAGTGTCCATGGACGACGGTTGTCACTTACCATCAGGTGACCTGTCTGTTTGTCTGTCCCCTTATAGTATAAAAAAATACTACCGTTTAACAATCACCATCAAGGCATTCCACAACCGATTATATTCCATATAAAAAAATAACTTGTTGGAATCACCTAATACTTATTAAATCTTTTTTATTTACTTTATTACTTATATATTTACACTTGGTACACAATAAGAGTGAGTGCGTTAATTATGTAACATAATTTTGCTGCTGGGTGTTGCTTATATAGATTAGTTTTTGTTTCAACGTCATTCACAAATTCTAGCCACGATATATAAAACATAACGCATTCTCTGCTGTAAGGCATTATGAATTACTGTTAAACTAACTTTTAGTATGAGTTTGTGTGAAAATATTAATAACAAATAATACACAGCATTACGTTACCAAAATGTCAGATATTGATGTCTATTAATTTTCGTTTCAATAAACAAAAAACTGAAATTAAACAATAAAAAGCACACAAGCTCCTTTCAATTGCTCTGTATTAGACGCAGTTGTGTCACATCGCATTATTTGTATTTTGTCGTATTATTATATTTGCGTTCAACTCAGCTTTAGCTTGATTATCTAATAATTTCCCATCCCAGTGAACGGTCACCATTTCAGGGATATTTGATATTATAAACATAATTTAAAAACTCGTGTTAATCTTTCAAAATATTATTCTTGGTTGTTATTCTTGGATGTAAAATGGGAAGGCAAGGCAAGTAAGGTACATCAGAACGCCTTTTACAACCTGTCAGGTTTGACAATATTGGTCACTATATGACGAAGAGGGACAACCAGAGGCGTTGCCACGGACAAGGTTGAAAAAAAACCTCTGCAGTGATAGTTTTATACTTTACCATACAAAATAAGTTAATAGAACTTTATGTTTAAAACTGTAAATGGTAATATTTTCAAATACAGCTTATATTCTTACTTTTATTATTTCTGATCACATGTCCCCACTGTCATATTTATAGGACAGGCTGAGTCAGCATTAAAAGTACAATTTTTTTTATTTTTTTTTTTCGTATTATTTTTTCTTATAGTATATTTTTCTTATAGTATGGTATGTCTGATAATATGAACTTAGTTTCAAGATTTGACAGCAAAATACCAAAGTTTTCGATGCTTGGGAAGTAATGGGTTAATCATTTACGTCACCAACTAAGAAAATACTTTTTTTATTGATTCTTAATTCCACTGCCATGTTTTTAATGTAAAAGAATACGTGTACGTGTTAATCGCGAGAATAAGGTATTCATACTCCAAATAACGTTAAAATTTGTTTCCAACTATTTTAGAGGCAAAGGCAAACAAAACTAAAACCTATGCTTTAGAAGCCTTGGTGAACTGACATTGTACCACCAAAGGGGTGATAGTATTCTTACAGAATTCTTAATTTTAAAGCAACTGTTTGCACTCGACCTGATTGCTGCCAAAAACGCGTCACAGCAGGCACCCGGTAGCAATAATTATATGTTAAGGATCTGTGGTCTAGTCTGGGGAGGGTATTAACTACGTTTTTCAGTGATTGGGAGAAATTTTGCAGTTGCACATAGGTTGTATTTTAGCAGTGGAGAAGGTGATTTTTCCAAATAAGTTGAACTGGAGAGGGATATTCAAATTGTATATTGATCACTACCATGGGACAAAGACGTGCACTGCCTTTAAGTTGCTGTAGCAATATCGACTGAGCAATGGTCATGGATCAAATCCACACAGCTTCTATTTTTTCCCTCTACGAGTGGAGCAGTCATTATTGAGAACACACAGGTTTAAGTCATGTAGGATCTTCACTAAACCTGATCCAAAAGAATCACAGTGCCCAGATGCTTGTCTAAAATGATGACAGTTAAAGTCTCCCATAACCAATACTGGTCCCTGTAGGTTCTTAAGGATGTCTCTCAGTATAGGGAGAAAACTTTGGTGAGGAGGTGCAATTTATATGAAAAGAACAGACACATTAAAGATTTTCACTGTAAAAATGCTGGTATAATTTGGAAATGGGACTTGGAGACTTTGGAGAGGGACTCATTGTTAATAAGGAGGGCGGAACCTCCATAATCATCAGACTGAATGTTGAAATGTGGAACACGGAAAATTGATTTTTTGTAAAAGCCAGGTGAGGGAGTAATATTTTAAGAAAAAAATTGCTTTTTAAACGTATATTACGGAACGTAGCGATCAAATGATGTATGATTTTTGTATTAATTTGTGGTTGTAATAAAAGTTTTGGTTCAAGCCTCGATACTTTCATAGTATCGAGGTTTATTTAAGTTTTGTAATAATGATATATTTAAACCATGGGTTTAAAGTTAAACCTAGACTTTATAGTCCGAGGTTTTAACCTAATTTTATTGGGTTTTTTTATAATAAGACTGAACAGGTTTAATTAAAATTAGACAACTCTCTAAATAGGAAAAAAAAAAAATGTTGGTTTTTGGAAGCGATACATTATTTAGGTCATTGTATTTTAAGAACATACAAAAAAAAAAGGTACATAATAGATACATAATATGTTGTGTGCTTTTAGACAAATAAAAAGTTATGGACGACCTGGCAAACTTTGTTCTGCCATAAAAAAAATTGGAAAGGGTCACCCTAATCACCTATCGGTATGAAATATACTTTACGACCTATTCACTTATACATAAAAAGTTTCATAAAAATCGGTAAACCACGAAAAACATGATATGAGATTTATATTTACATAGTCTTGCAATAACTATTGTTACATCATACATTGTCAGATCTTTTAAAATACGCGACCTGTTTCTAGGTGCTGAGATAAAATCTTTTGCTTTAGGACAGAATTGCTACGAACTCTTTCCTTCACTGCTTTGATAGCCTTTTTCGTACGAATACTAAGTGGATGGCCAGATATATTTATGTCACAAACAAAGGAGGTTTCATTGTACCTATAAGTAGACTTGTACACAAACTTTCGACTAATACCAAGTTGATGGAGAGTTTCAAAAATGCATTTGGCTCCATATCTACTTTTTGTATTGCTATCACAGCAATTTGATTCTCTTTATCACCCCACTCCATTTTAATAAATATTCACATAAGAATGATACATTCGAAATTTAAATGTTATAATATGATATTTTTTAATCGTAACAGTATTTATTGACTTAAAATTTTAAAACATTTTCATACTGAGCTTACACTCGAAATACACACTTTTAAATCCCCTATGAATCTTTATAGTTTCCGAAAGAACATATATTTTCAGTTTAGTTTTACGATCTATTTAGCCTTCAAATGTATTTTTATTACAGAGCAATAAGCCGCGCCAGGACTTACTAGCGCTCGAGTAATATAATCTCGGTTAAAAAGCCATTACGTACGCATCAACATGGTTGTAAACTGTCAGTTGCACACGTAGCCTGTTTATCACAGCTTTGTATAATTTATAAATAAAGCAAAGCTTTGATACACAAAGTGAAGCTTTTCTTCGAGTTACTTGGGATTTCAGGTTATCAATCAAAGTAAGTTTTATTGCGAATTTTCTAGGTCTCGTATTGAATGGTGAAAAGACGGAGACGATCACGTTTCTCTTTAAAAAGTGTGGTGTCGTAGGACACATGGGATAAGAGCAATTCCTTACGACGAACAAAATTGATTGAGATTGTTATAAAAATATTAATTTCAAGTTCTATTCGAGGTATAAAGAAAATAATTATTGGGGTATCCATTTTTTATTATGATTTTTTTATCTATAAAAATAAATAGTAAACTACTTTACAAAATTATCGTAACACCTTTATTTTATTTACAATGATTTATAAAAATATCTTATTTTCATTGTATTTTATCTTATTTTCAACCAAACATATCATTCAGTTTAAATCCTATTGAATAATCAACTATAGCAACGCAATGTTCGCAATATAATGCTGTCTCAAAAGGAGCTTGTGCTTATTGGAAGGTAACACTGGATTTCAATGTACTAGCAACAACAAGATTTTCCATATAAAATAAAAATCTTACGCTTTTTTTTTTAACGTTACGGACTTTTTTTGCCGGGTAGGGTATCGCCCACCCAATAAGGAACATCGTTCCAAAATACATATTTTACAGTGACGCATATAGTCATAAAATTTACGCTTCTTTCTGATGTAAGTGCATGGATAAGTGAAAATCTTAATTTCTTATAAATGTTCTACTTCTTGTATCTAAACTTTTATAGGTATTATTATCTAAGAATCTATATTGACATAGTTTTGTAAGCCTCCCTATTCTTTTGTGTTTGGCATAGACTAGACTCCATGTCCTCACCATTTGCATAATTCAGAACATAAATCTTGTACAAAAAAGAGTTAACTTAATTTATTCTGGTGAAATCAAGATAGTTAACTGGCAAATGTTAATTTGGGGCGTTTGGATGAAAATAGCCCGTCTTTGACGATGAAGAGGGGAAGGGGATGAGAGGAGGGGGATGTCGGAGGCCTAAACCCAAGGTTTACAACTACATGGGTACCCTCACTTACACAATACAACGCGCGTAATGTTTGACAAGCGGTTTTCTATGAGGCCATGGTATTATTTCGGTCGACCGGACCATTTGTGTCGTGGCTAAGCATGGCTTTCCGACGGTTATGTTTTTTAAATGAAAAACTTGTTTCATGCAATGATTTTAAGAGTAAATAAATTATTACTTTCTACAAACATACTACAAAAACGTTAATATCTCTAATGGTAATTATTTGTACATGTATGTGTAACTGTTTAATTTGCTTTAAAGGACAATTTATTTGCAAAGACAGAGTGGCGCTCACATATTACGTTTTAGTTGGATCTGAAATATTATTTTGCAAATACCAACTTATTATTTGAATTATTTAAGTTGTAGCTAATATATCATTTCTAACATATAACTTCATTATTTTCTTCATTATTGTAAGACCTATTTGATTTCGTTCTTTTTTGTTAAGAAGGTGATTTGATTAAATGTTTTTAAATGTAATCAATCAAATCTTTACATCGGTTCAAAGATCAGCTTTTCTTTAATTTTTGAAGTGATTTTTTATCGAAAGTATTTTAATTATCTGAACAATTAGAATTGGAAATCTACATAATTATTTTTGTTTCAACATCTCGACTTTTGTCGGTTTTATAGATACCCCGTCCCGTAACCTACGGGAAAAAGGATATTTATGTCCCTATTATTTTTCAAAAATTAATAAAGTTAATTATAAACGGTATGTATGAATAAATATATAAAAATTGAATGTGTAGTTTCGTTGTATGAGAGGAACCTAACTAGTGTGTATCTGTCGTGTGGTGTGTGTCAGGCGCTGCCCTTCTCCTTCCCCGTCCTCCTCCTCTTCCCCTTCCTCTTGCCCGTACAGTGTTCCTCTGTATGTCTGATGATTGCGATATGTTTGACGATTGTTGCGGGTCCTGTGAGTCCTGTGACTGCTGCATGTTTTGCAATTCCTGGGTGTTTTGTGAGTGTTGGTCCTGCATGTTGTGTATGAATACCGTATCTCCCAAAACTTTACTGAGTATGGTTACTGTGTGTATGGCTGCTTGTTTTTGAAGAATGGTAATGTCAATGGTGGTTTCTAATTTATCTATGTATTTCTTCATATTTTTGGCAACTATTTCCGTTGCGCCTAAAACTATTGGAATGACAGTCGTTTTTGTGTATTCCACAGACGGGTGACTTCAGTTTTGAGTAGGTGGTATTTGCTCAATTTCTCAATTTCCTTAGCGCCTATATTGTAGTCGGATGGTACAGTGATATCTATTAAAAATGTTTTATTGCTGGTTTTATCGATGTATATAAAGCCAGGTCTATTGTGCGTTACGGTGATATCTGTTTGTACGGGCATTTCCCAAAGGATTTTAGTGGATTCATTTTCTTTAACTTGTGGTTGTGTAAGTGTTTCTTTCCACCAAAGGTCAGAGACTTCTATTTTGTGTTTTTTGGCCAGACACTAGTAGACGTATTGGACAAGGTTATTATGACGTTTAACATAATAGGTCCCCGCCAGTTTTTCGCATCCCGATATGATATGCTGAGTGGTTTCGTCCTTGCAGGCACATAGGCGACATTTTCCGTCTACTGGTTCTTTCAGTATATCGCGCTGATGCTGTCGGGTCATGATGGCTTGGTCTTGTATGGCAAAAATTGATGATTCTAATTTGGGAGATATATGCTGTTTCTTAATCCATTTAAACGAAAGTTCTGCATCTACGTTGGCTTGATCAAGTACAATTTGCGGAAACTGCCCGTGTAACTGTTTACTTTTCCACACTGCATTGTGTGTTTTAGTTATAGCTTTTTTAATTTCTTCATCTGTGTGTGTGTTATCCACTGGTAAATGTAGTTCGTCTTCTATTTCTTGTGCTTCCTTAATTATGGAGTATTTATCTTTATGTGAGTCGTGTTGTACTATTGCTCGAATAAGATGATCGCTTTCTGCTTTTAAGTATTGCTTATATCTAACTATCTGTGTTTTATACATATACTCTACGTTTATAAGACCCCTTCCTCCTTCTGTCCACGGTAAGTATAGTCGCTTTACTTCTGCCTTTTGCTGATGTGCCTTGTTTATTACTAAAAGTTTTCTTGTTTTTACATCTATTTTCTTAAGATCACTGATTTTGTGATTAATAACACCAAATGAATAGAGTAGTACCGGAATAGCATATGTATTTATACCTTTTACTATTGAGCGTGAATTGAGATGTGTATTTAGAAGCTTTTTTATCCTTTTGAGATAGTCATTTGTTATTTGATCCATAATTATACTATGTTCTATCTTTCCTGATTCATGTACTGCTAAATATTTATATCGATCTCCTATTGCCAGTTTTTGAAACATCTCTCCGCTTAATAGAATATGGCCTTCTCCTATTGCACTACTCCTATGCCCTGAGCTAATATGTATTACATTACATTTATCTAACCCGAATCTCATCCATATGTATTCCATAAATATTTCTACACTGTCTAATAATATTTTCAAGTTACTTCTATTGTTTGCATAGACTTTAAGGTCATCTATGTAAACTTATTGATTTATCCAGAAACTATTTTTAAGTTTAAATCCTTTCATTTCGTATTTATTCAGTACAAATGATATAGGGTTAATAGCTAAACAAAACAATAACGGCGAAAGGGAGTCACCTTAGAAAATGCCGCGTTTAACAGAAATCCGTTCAGTAGTTATTGAAGTTTGGGAGCCACGGGCTGTCATGAACACCCCCCACGAAGGCATAACGAGCTGAAGGAACCTTTTTATGATAGATGGACATTTATAGACATCAAGTACTTTTTTGATAGTCTATCCACGCCATGCTTAGGTTCTTTTGGGATTGGTGTGCATCTTCTAATATAGCTTTGTTAACCATAAGGTGATCCTTACATCCCCTGGCACCACGGCGACATTCCCGTTGTTCTACCGCCATTATGTTGTTTTCTTCACAGTGGCTATACAGTAAGTTGGCTAATACGGACGTTAATCGTTAATACTTGGCAAGCATGCTATCGGTCTCCAATTTCTCGGTTCTTTTGTATTTTAATTTTTAGGAATTAATATGACCTTGCCTGTAGTAAACCATTCTTCTAATGGTTCTGTACCTGCAACTATATTTGTAAATAATGAACTTAGATATTGGTGGACACTGGTTAGATATTTCAAGTAATAATTTTGTATTTTATCTACTCCTGGTGCTTTCCAATTTTGCAGTTTTCTTATGGCAGTTTTAACTTGATCTTCTGTAATTTCTTCTGTATCAATTGTATTTACCTCTCCTGACGCCATTTCTACCTCCTTAATCCACTTAGCTTCAGTGTTGTATGCTGTAGGGTTTGATAATATTGAAGACCAAAATTCTACCACTCCTTCTCTACTTGGTATTTTAATATCTTTGCCAGCATTCGTCTTGCCCAAAGTTTTGTAAAATCTATGTTGGTTTTCCTTAAATAAACTATTTTGTTCTTTTATACTATTAATATCATCATATCATATTTAAGTGTTTCTGCTGTATTTCGTTGCTCATTTTCATTTTGTATGTTATATTTACTGTATAACCTTTCTTTGATATTCCTCATTCTTAGTGTAGAAATCCCTCTTTCTATTTCTATTAACTGACCTAATTCTTTTCTAAATTTTTCAATTTTAATTCTTATTCTCTTTTTCCACGGTGTGTGTGTATGGTGTTTGATTATTGTTAATAAGTTTTAGTTTATTAGAGTTTTAGCGGATGCATAAAGTATATTATTTATTTCGCGTAGACCAGTGTTAGTAACTAATAGGTTAGGTAGATAGCTGTCAAGAGTGTGTAGATTTTGGATGAATTGTTTATTTATTTTAGCTTTTGGGAGCAGTAAGCGTTCTGTAAGTGGAGTCTCTTTTGTTTCAGCTAATATTTGAAGGTAGTGTAATACTAATGGGTCCTGATCCTCGTTTACATCTATGTTGTTTGTCAACTGGTCTATTGTTTCCGCTTGTTCTGAAGAGTATTGTGCATGTAGTATGTTTTCTTGTGTATTCTGTATCGGTGATGGTGTTTCATGTCGTTCTTGGGTTGCATATGAAATATGTTGAGAGTTCTCAGTAGAAATGGTTCCTTCTGCTTGTTTTTGTATAAGATCTAATAATTCTTGTGATATGACATTCTGTTTTATTGCCCTGCGAGCAATAAAACAGAATGATTGATTGGACAAAGTGTTACCATTAAACTTATGAATTTTATCATTATCATGGTTCCTCTCTATAAAAAGTGTCTGCAATCGTCCTATGTATCCTGCTCCTTCTGATCGTGCTTTAAAATAGCAAAACATTATTTCCTTTAATTCTGCTGTTGACCACTTTCTTCTTCTATCGTCGTTTATTACATTATTTGTGGTCGTTGTAGATGAGCCGACAGAGTCTGTGGGCGTAACCCTACCCTGCAAAGCATCATCCATGCCCTCCCTTCCCCGTTGATCGGCTGTGACATATTCGAGATCCCTGACTCTTGCCCGCCTGTTCAGCAAAGAGCCACTGGTGGTCCGTATGCTGTCACGTCCAGCACCAGCTCCAGACGTGCCCCGGCGATTGCCCCCGGGCAGCGGCCCTATACGTATTCCATTATTTAAATTCTCCATGTTGAATGGGTTACCTTTACCTCGTTAGCCACGTAAGTTTTATAAGTACGCGTGTCCGCCCCCCCGCGTGATCTGGTGTTCGACACGGACGCAAGGTAGGAATTTGGGGGGCGAAATCTACATAATTATAATGACTGTATTAACATTATATGATTTTATACTTTTGTAATATAAGGCGATTTAGACTTTACCGCAAGGTGCTAGGTTTATATGAATACATTATTTTTCTACTTTTAAGCTGCCTTATTTTTTTTTCCATTGATAATAATAATAAAGTAAAGCAGTATACAACATAAGTATTATAAATAGAGACGCTTTTCATGTTACTATCAAATATATTTTTTCGTATTTAATCGTTAATTTAATTCGTATTTTATTTATATTTAATCGTAACCTTTAAGAAGTTTTACCCACCGCCATCAGCTCAGCAAGATGAGACACAAATATCTTAATAGATTTAGAAAGTATAAGAAAACATTGTTATTGCCTATAAAAATTGAGATTTTGCCTGAGTTTCTCTGTGATCCTTTTAATGAGATTCTTACTTGAAGACCAATGGATCTCAGGAGTCTTTCCTTAAAATTAAAAAATATTATTCCAAATCGGTCCAGGCTTATTCGTAATCGAGGGTCACATATAAAATAAAAAATTCCGATTAATTAATTATACTTAATTCACTTATATAACTTCTTTTAATATACTTAATTGATATCTTTCTGTAAATTATTGACCTGACGACGACCTGATGAACGTAGAAAGGCTTTGTCTAGCATAGCGGCGATAGGCTAATGATGGATTGATTGATAATACAATCAATCCATAAATAAGCAATGTATTCCATTAATCTGGTTGAAACGTAGATGGGTGAAACAGTGACGATAGTTTATATATCACAGTAAATAAGAACTTAGATATTGTAATTCATATAATTAAAACTAGTGTTGTGTATTCTAAAGGATTCAGGATGTAGGTTGAATCAGTAAATGTTAAAATATCACTACATATGTAACTTTGTTTAATAAATATAACTATATTAAATTTAATGATAACTGTTTTCCTTATAGTAATATTTTTTTTTCAACAAACGCCCTTTACGAGAGTGAAAACACACCCCAAAAAGGGTCACGCAAAGAATAATTTCTTTGCTTTTATCTTTCTTTGTAAATGAATGGTTACAATATTTCATTAGAGTTATATTAAACGGGAGATGAACAGTAAACTGTGTTTATGCTTTCTTTAGTATATTTCAATGTACAAAACACGTTACAATCGTTAAAACATTAATATCAAACACAATGTACAATGGTGTTAATGGATCGTAACGTATATAAGGTTAAAAAAAAAAATATTACCTATGTTCTCTATTAACTTTGAAACCATCCAACCTATGTACATATGTGCTGTAAACCGGTTTCATTAGAAAAACAATAATGCGAAAACGGTTTGGAACTATAAAAATGTATTTCATTTTTTAGAATCCACTTTAGTAATTCAATAAAATGACATTAAATATATCAAGCATCGGGTCACGTTTGAGCGCTTCAGACAGTTCTACCGGGTGCGAAACATCCAAACCAGCACCTCCAGATCTAGTAAAGCTGTGATCACAAATATCAAATAATATGTTGGTTATTGACATATCATTATATTGGTGGACCATCCTTGTTAGACGTTTGTAATAGGAGATATTAATTTTTTAAATTGTTTTTTTTATTACTAACCATATTTGCTCAGTTCCATCTGCTTTGTTAGTTACTGCTTCAACGCTAAGGGTATTCAAGAACAGGATTTTATTTCAAATTCGATTACACAATACAATTTATACGTAAATATCTGGACATTAGGGCCTTTAACAAAAAATAAAAGATTCCCTCCCACTTTTCACATGAGTTAGTTTAAAGACATGACTTGTTTTTCACATATACTAGTAGTAAAATTATTATTAGTATCTCAATCTTTAGTCACTTCGCAGTAAAAACTATAATTAACTGCTAAAGGCAGTAAATCATACTGTAAAATTAAATGCACTAGTGTAATATATTAAAAGTAACAAGTTGTGACACTAATTGGATTCTATCGGATTGATTTACGCGTGTGTAGATGGTGAACTTTTCATAGGTAATTATAACACTTATTCTTAATGCTCACTAATATTCATGTAGGTACTACACCAAACACCTCACATTTTAGACTAGACTTTTTGATTGTTTTTTTTTTTTTCAATTTTAGTTGCTGATAGTTGAGTCCATAAATATGGAAAATAGGTTCGTGTCCGGGCTCGGGCCCTATCATGACACCAGCGCTGCAGTCTCGGCTGCAGCAATATGCTGAGGTAGGTGCCTTTTCTGGCATCACACAGGGCATTATAAGTACTCATGGTTTTTATTTGATTATAACAATTACGTGGTGTGAATGTCAAAATAAATGCTTTCTTTCTTTCTTACTTTCATGGAGCGAGTACTTACTTTCTATCTATGTAGCTTTGTGTGCAAAGTGTGCTGGGTGTGCATCCATTGAAAAAAACGTGTTGAACAATTTCAAGGTCGGCTGCGTAGCTGTGTGATTCTAGTGGACTGTGATATTGTTTTTGTCATTAAGTTTAGACAATAGTCCACTTAAATATGGACAAGAGATTACTGCCAAATATAAACTGTACATTTTTATTTGAAAAAGAAAGGATACTTTTTAGTGTTGATGGTGTGGGCTAATTGTCCTGTCGCGTTAGCTAAAATTTTGGGCAATGCTGGCAAGGACCTCATAGGTTTTGGAACACCAAAGTTGCAGTCCTGGTGATCAATGAGGTTTTTTAAATACCTAGGGACACGCCCGTGTGAAATGATACAAGTAGCTTTAATAGTAGAGGACTCCGTTTCCGCTGCGGTTAACTGGGGAACAAAGTAGCGGGGTGTTCTGCGTCCCCTCACCGCCCATTGTGTGCGGCGGGTAAGATGCCAGCCCAATCATCAGATTTGGCAGGATGGCTGCAAGCCTTCCCGCACTTCCCCGCAAGCACCGGGGGCTAGCCAATCGATCCAGGCTGCTTCGGATGTCAATGATGTGCTGACACCGTCGCCCATGGATTCAATAAAGGACCAAGTCTCCTGCCTCCTTGTTCAGGCGAACTTAAACCATTGTGCCGGTGCACAAGACCTCTTCTTGTAAACAAATGGCAGAGTAGTCAGTCTATGTTGCCCTCTGCGGAGCCCTATTACGTTCCTCCCTGTCCAAATTGGCTAGGTGACCGGGACGGCTCCGTGGCAGTCGTCGACTTAACGGCGGCTCATTCCCCGCCCTTGTAGCTAAGGGACAAATGTGAACTCAAACAATATATGGTGTCTACTTCACCCCATGATTTAAAAAAACCAACAGTTTTTGTTAATAGTATAGGTGGCCAAACAGACAAACGGGTCACCTGATGGTAAGTGACTACCGCCCATGGACACCTTCGACTCAAGACTGGGGTAAGTGCAGAGGGGAAAGAGGGGAAAGCAAAGAGGAGAGAGGAGGTTAGGTCTTCGGTAACCTCACTCACTCGGTGTACAACGCAAGCATCTCTTAATAACCAGTTTACTGCAAGGCCGTGGTGAAACTCCGGTCAAGCCGGTTCATACGTGCCTAAGCTTGGCACTCCCACGTTAAAAGAAATTTCAAATAAATTTTCTTTTTAATTACATTGTGCTATTGATCGTTATACAATTTAGATACAAATAAACAAAAATGAATGGCTAAATGTGTTGCTGAGCGTCAAACTCGAGAACTGCTAGACCAATTTAGTTAGTTTCTGTTTTTAAATATTTTTAGTTCTTATGAGGCAATATATAAGGTTTTTTTTTAGTATAGCAATAAAATACCATTTACTGACAGAGGAATATGTCGGTTCAGCTAGTTGGATGTAATAAAAGATGCTTACAGAAATGAAACGATGACAAAAAAATCAAGTATATTTACACTATATACAAACACTGAAAAATATTTCGAATTAAATTTTATCTACGTTACACATTTACTTACAAATATAATGGTGCACATAGAACATTTGGATGGTTGCTATTAATATATGATTATGTTGCTATTAATATATATACGACATTTAATAACTATTTATTATATTTTATTAATCACCAACAAATGAAATACAGTAAATATTTACATTTCTGAAATTAATTAGAACCATAAGCAAATATAATTCTTTAATTTACAGTTTTATCTTCTGTTATATGTGTAGCACGAATCTTAATCCGATAATATTTGAAAGGTACAATGCGTTTCATTAAAGTACTTCAATGTAAACGCACCGTCCGTGGTCAAGGGTGAAGTGTCACCCCGTCACAATCGAAGAAACGGAAAAAGTATAGAAACATCGGGTAAACGAATGCATTGTATCTTTTAAATGTCAATTTACAAACAAATATATTCAAACTACTATCTACATAAACAAAGCTAAAGTACTACTAAAGTACTTAATATTGTTTCTAGTTTTTTCAAAACCCTAATGTAATATGTTAGGTAAAAAAAGGTTAATGCTTAGACATCAACGGCCCTACTCTTTAAAATATTTATAATGATTTACTTAAAAGCATTGGTTAATAATCGACCTGGCTTTATTTAATACAGATTAATATGTATTTACTACACAGTCACTTACATAATTAATTCATCTTTCATCTTTATAAAGAGACAATTTCGGACACAAAGAATACCCAGACTCGGGGCAACCGGTAGTTCACACATTATCTTGTGAATCGAACCCACGACCTCTGGCTCAGCAGTCAGGATCACTGCTAGACCAACAGGTCATTCAATGTCAAACATCTAATTAATGTGAATGAAATTATAGTTTTATCATATACTACACCAGAATTACCAAAACTTACTCTTATACTCAACTTTAATTCATTTTAAACGCGTTACTGTTACATATGTTAACAAAGAAATTACTCCTCAAAATCATCACAAATGTCACGAGATTCTAATATAACACAGTAAGCATATTAGGTCCTTTGGAGTGAAATAATTGTCGAACAAAGTATCAAAGAGATCTAAAGATATTTCGTATACATACTACACGACACTTGAAAGTTAACGCGTGGCTCTTGTAACAGTTGAGAAATCTAATATTAATTCGTGAAGCGATTTTCTTTTAGAAACTTTTGAGAACATTTTAGGATTTCCAGATTTCATTTAATATGGTTTACTTAGACTTTTTATACAGAAAAGTGCAGAAATTTAATTTCTTTTTTGTTAAAAATAATATAAAATCCAACTGCACATAAAGTTCTTCTATTTATTCTTTTGACGTTATCACGTCACGTCGTCGTTATCGATGTTATACGTCACTCCTATTACGGCAATCCAAATGAAACTACACACTCGTGAAAATCCATCAAGTAGTTTATGCTCTAGGCAACTCTAGGGCGAGCTCTTATATATATACATATATGATACAGATACTTGAAATACATTTGTTTACCTATTATGGTTCAGAAAGAGTGGTCATTACCACTACTGATATAATACAGAACATTAAATAACTATCGAAATTTGACCAATAAAAACTTTATGACCATTTATTATTAGATTTAGAGAATCGACACAGAATCTTCCCAAACTGGTAAAATAATTTTTCGACCATTTGGTCATACACTGTTCTTGTTTTCGAAGTATTTATTTTACGTATTCTACGAGTGTGATTATATATCTCTCAATAACTGACCGCTAATAGAGTTATTGTGTTCATAATCAAGACATTAGCTAACTACTAAGAAAAAAAGTTCTGTCCTGTCTAATGGTGTAAAGACACGAAATTACACTGTTGACTATTACTTAATTATTAAGGATAATGTACATTTAAAACTATTGAATAACAGTGGGTCCGAATACCACCAGCTTCACTACATCACGAAAACTAATGTTCAAAAATATATATATAGGTACAATAAAATATAATAAGGCTACAAAATTAATATAATCACGAAGAACTTACATAGAATACCTACACCTAATATTACTACTGACTAAATTTAGTAAGCGTAATATCCATTCAGGCGTTATAAGCCGGTTGACGGCCGACAAACTTACACCTTACAACTTAGGAATAAATTTAGTTACCATCTATTTAATGACTAGATTCGCAATTCGTAAACTTTCAGACGATTTTCGATTGACATCGTTTTTGATTAGTCTTCTCACGACTGATCAAATATTAACTACTCATAATAAGCAAGAAATTTAAATCTAACACGTAACGTTTAGTGAAAAACTTATGATAAAATAATAGCGTACATTGCGAAAGATTTTTTATTTAATATGAATTTTATACCTCAAATGCTTATTGTGTGTATATAATACAAGCATTAAAAAAATAAACTGCTAGAGGGAAAAATAAGTATGTAAATATTCGTACAATAGGTACTATTATATTAAACATAATATAATTAGCAATGTTGTCAAATTCTGATAATTTTTGAGCATTAAAAACAAACATGGAACAAGCTACGATTTTCGCCTTCGATCTATACAACACACAGCTTTCTTAAGATTCTCAGCAAAACCACTCTTATGAATTTGGACATCTTCTTTGATTTTGTTGGTTTCAGATGTATTCACTGTGTCAGTCTTTTCCCGCTGGTCTGTATTGTTTAATTCCTGATCGGATCACGTGTCCGATCCGGGATATTTTACAATCAGATCTAGTTCTTCCTCGTTAAGTTTCACTGCTCGAATCTCCGTGTGTCCTTCAACCGGTACAAAAATCTTTGATCGATCAATTTTATTTTCGATGTTTACAAGTACATCAGCCACGCAGTGGTGATTTGTAGGAGATTTTAGTTCAACATCACCGCTTATAGCTGATACTTGGGCCTCGTTTTCACCATTGTTGTTTTGTTTGTCTTTTTCTATTTCAGCTTTACTGTCTTCTTCTTCGCTATTTTCTTTTCCCTCTAGTATCATTTTGTGGGTAGCTTCTTCTGTCACACTGTCTGTTGGTGCTTCATTAATGCAGGAATGCGTTAGAATAAATGGTAGCTTGATTGAGAGGTCTCCACCCATAGCGCTAAATGTGAGCTTTACTTTGACGTAGTATGATACGTATATGGCAAATACGTTCCTGTCCTCAGGCGTGTTATTGCATATTACGGTGGAAGCGAGGCTTGCACCTGTCTTTGAATATGAATCTTCAAGCGCTATCCAGTTTTTCGTGATACCTGTTTAAAAGTGTAGATTTTTATACTGTTTTATCAACGATCCTATAACTTATTAGGTACATCCATATAATTATAATTTCCATCAAAATATTAACCATCTTTTTATCCTTACCTCTGTGCGGAGTGAGGATATATGTGTCGGTGTGAGTCTGACCAGGCATCACGACATCGCTGCCTTTAACAAGTGCTACAACATTCTTGAACTTTCCGTTGGAAAACATACAGACATCCACGTGTTGAACCACCAAGGCCTAAACAAAAATATAATAGACTGTTATTTAATTATATCGCCATAGAAATTTGATTATTTATTTATATTGATACAGTAAGATGACTATCACCATGTAGTCAGTGAATGGTCAAAAGTTAAATTACAATCATATTAGTTACTTTAAGTGACTAACCAAAGCTCTCAAAGTAATTATACTTATTAGTCTCGATGATAAAAAGTTAGATGATAAAATATATAAACGTTTTAGTTGGTAAACCTAACACATGTATCTAATAAAAAGTTTTTTGATATAGGTATTTGTCTTTACAAAAAAAGAGAAATATTATGATAAACAAACCAAAAAATCTTTTTTATTAATAGACAACTGTCTACCTTATCTACAATACGTATGTATTTAAAAATATATAAGTATGTTCATCAGCAGTCTGGTTACGATAGTACAAGCTCTCCTTAGTTTGGGATCTAATGGCGTGAGATATAACTGAGAAACAATATCATGTTTAAGAAAACTACAGAAGATCTGTAGTTTGATTTTACTAGTATTTTCTAACATACAAGTAAATTCGATTCCAATCCAAAGGTTTACGTTGTTTGTTGTAAGAAATATCAATCCTCAAGTGTAAGTAACGTTAAATCATAATGTTTTTAATAACCACGTGAATTTTATACTACCATAATATAGACATTTCAAACTTTGTACTGTTTTGTTTGATAACATTGTTGATTTTGCCAAGAATGTACGGAATAGTTTTATTTCCGTGATATTCTTCCAGAGTTTGTTCAAAGTTAGCTCGTTACCGGTACAATACTGTTTTATTTAAGTTTTGTTAAGATTACAACATCTAAGACAATTATAAGAAAATTGACATCACAATTAAATTTATTTCAAATCAGACAAAAATACTTTTGAGATCTTAATGAATGCAACAAACCTAGTTATTTATCGAGGAATATACGGTATTACTCACGTTTGTATGAAACACGGTCGGTTCGGAAGTGGCAAGCGACCCTTATCAAGTTGTCTTCTTTCCTTAATAAAGGTCTGAACCTAGTCCGGCAGCTTGCCTTTCATTGATCATAATTTTCCCTTGCAATGCACTATCAATTTTCCCATTATTCATTCCTAAAGTACCTGGTTGACGCCAATAAGCTGGCACCCTATGTATTTATTATGTTAGTAGGATCACATTCCTATTATTAAGGCAAACATCCCCAAAATCACATGTGAGGGAAACAGTTTGCCTTAATAAACATAAATACAACTCACGAAAGATTTTATTCTAATAAATTTTTATTGGCTAAATTTGAGTGGTTAATGCAACTCTGGCAATCCAAATCAATCAAATTGAATCAAACTCAAAATTACAAGTGAGCCGTGGCTCTTCGAGGTGCTGATTCTTTATATAACAAATAGATAATTTTGATAGACTAGCTGTCATATATTAATTTTTTTCAAGCCATCTACCAACCCACGAACCAAATATACTTGATTGCTATTTCCTCGCTACTATCTTCCATTAGATCTTGTTCTTCTTAATTGTAAATGATGGTTGGCAAAACACACTAATAACAACATCCCCAAAAAGTTAGGCAGAACCGTCTCAAATAACCTCTTTAACCGTACGGGGGAAGTACGGGAATACGGGGCAAGCTTATTATCATCATCTGGGCATTTTATGAATATATACATATTGCTTGATAGATAACAGCCTGATACCTTAAGACACCCATGGGATGAAATGGGTTGGCCACGCAAAAAACTAGTATATAAAAATATAAAAGATATTTAAAGTATTTTAGTTTACCTTAATCCGTCGCACTGTTTTCGAAGAGTGATTGGCAACCACGACACCAACTCTGATGGATTCACCGTGAGAGTAACTAGATTTGTCCAGCCAAGCTTCTAATTCCACCCTGGTTCACAAAGATATGGAGTAACTTATTAAGTAAGGTAAGTTTCTTAAATTGAATGAAAACGCGAAAAAATATTATAGGGCTTGATATTCATTTTATTTTACAATAACTTTATGCCATTAGTGTGTATAAATGATATCGAAATAGACGTCAATGCTTATTTTCGGCCAGTTCATTGAACAACTAGAGTAGTAAATCGGCCACTAGTACAATAACGCTGCAACTGTTTACAGATTAGTAGAAGAGAAAGAAGAAGTATCTTAACCTTCATTATTCAATCATATAAACACTTAATTTTTTGTAAAGAATTTGTTCTATTTAGTTCATAAAAAATGAAAATGTTTTCATCATTATTACATTAGAACTAGAAACAGACGATATTTAATTAAAAGAATATAGCCAAATGAAAGACCTAATTAAAATAGTGATATGAGAAACACGTATTTTATGATATAGAGGAACAGAGTGACAAATGGATCACCTGCTGGTAAGGGACAACCGCCGCCCATGTATACCTGCAACTCAAGAGTGGTAAGTGCGCTGCCCGCCTTTGAGGGTGATGATGGTTATGACGGGAGGGAAGCCTGTTAGGCCGTGGTATTACGTTGAAGGGTTAGGGAAGGGAAGGGTGGAAATGAATATCTCTATCAATAATGAACTATCATAATTGAATGAAAAAAGTAATGACAATGCAGCTTAGCAAGAGATTTATCAAACTAATCAAGGAACTTTACGTCTGAAATCTTGTTCACTTAATACTCAGTCCAATGAGTATTTTTACAATCTCACAGCGATTCCTGTAATTAGGTACTTGATAAATTATTAAATATAACAAAAACTAGAAGCTCGCTTAAAGCTTGTCAATAACTTGTTAATATTATGTGTGTAAAATTTCTTAATTTTGAAAATAAAAACATCACGTACTTTGTGTCAGCTTTTAAAACCTCAACATAAAGAAACATTTAAACAGCCGTAGGTACATTCAATATTTTTTAGATAACATATACTTGACATTTAAAATCACTGGGAAATCAAACTTAGGTGTACTAACATCAGCTCAGAGAGATCGCGAACTAGTTTTCTAACATGCTTTCATTAAAACTAAAATAATAATAATAACAATAGTAGTTATTTTAAAATTTTAAAATAAAAAATCCCACATTTATTCTGTAATAAGATCCAAGTAAACGTAGAATAAATTTCACACAGAACGAAAATAAACCAGTCGAATAAAGCTTTGTAATCTCACCTTCCATCAGACAGTAGGAAAGGTTTCTCAACGGTAGCCCGGGGCGGTTGTACCTCCAAGTTTTCTGAAACAAGTCACACTTTCAAATACACAGCTTTATGAGTTAGTTAAGTTTTGTTTTTACCTGACACCTCGACACGTGTCATGGCAAGTAAGTTTTGTTGTGAAATTGTAGGAGTTGAGAACTCTTGAAGATAATTTAAATGTGATAAAATATTTTATGCGAAAGCTAACTATAGAGACACTGAATGATTATAGCAAATATAGGCATATATATTGACAGGTGGTTAAACCGGATTATGTTGTTTTTTTTAGTTGGTTAACAATTAATTGTGTGTACACTTCCCTCCTTATAAAACTTATAAGAAAGACATAGTAAAAGCTATCCCGCCATTAAAAACTAATCACACAAAACAAAAAAACTTACGCCACTCGGGGTGATGTAACGATTGTAACGATATCCCATTCCTATCATTTTGTTCATGCATTTAGAAAGTTACATACATACATACAAGCATAATCCTGCAAACATTACATTCCTTTTTTCAGCAGTTGTATAAAAATAATAAGGTTTAAATAGTGCCTGGTTGTCAGCAATATGCTTGGCCCTTGCGTGGGTGCAAATTGTAATTGCCAAAATGTGGGTGTTTAATGCAAATACCTTGGGAGATACAGGCGTGAGCGTTTGTATGTATGTTTAATTATCAAAAATAGAGAAGTTTGTAGTTCACAATTTAATTTGCAATTGCTTGATGGGAATGCATCATTAAAACATTTCTTACTAGCTTGAATATTTCTAGATGAAAACTTTCATGACTGACTAACATAATCCTGTTTATATTACAAAGAAGCTTGTTAGTCATAGAATCATAGCTCAAATGCGACTGCACGGATGGCCACCACGCTTCCGCGCTTAGTGTTGTGGGTCGATCAGCGCACGGGACAACACTTTGTGTAATTCACAAAATGTTGTTCTGAGTTTGGGTGAAAAAAACTTACCTGCCTCTTCCCTCTTCGGTCGGCAGTTTTCATCTGATTCCACCTTAATTTTATTTTTCAACCTGCAACAAAAGAAAACGTTTTCACAATTTAATCAACTACAGTAAAGTTTAAATTTGATTTTCCTAGTTCCGCGTTGAGGTTCCTAGAATTTCGTTTCAGGTCGGTAACAATTTGTCGTTATCCAACAAGAAATGAGTTTAACTTGGTACTTTTAATATCTTATCAAGAAAGTGTCGAGGTACAGTCAGCTTTCATTGTACATTTTTAATATTGTCTAAGACAATGAACAAGTTTCATCAAACGTTAAATTTTAATAAATGTTTCAAGTTTCGAGCGCTTCAAGTTTTCAGTTTTATGACATCGATACTAAAATTCGTTAATAAACATTCATATATTAGTGTGTAGAAATTATAGTCATTAGAGGTCCATTATGATGCCATCACGGAGCAAATATTCGTGGATGACATAAATATGTATAAATACTGAAACAAATGCTCGTTTGTTACGCTTTTACCCGAGTTTTTTCATCCTCAAAGACGGGAAGCTCACTTACGACTCTAGAGTTGCATGTGTCCATAGACGACGGTTTTCACTTACAATCAGGTGACCCATTTGTTTGTCTGTCCCTCTATATCATAAAAAATAAAAAAAGGAGTACGCACGAAGAACGGTTATGGTAATTGTAGGTATGTATCAATCAATCAATGAATCAAACCATTTATCTGCTAAACCACAGGCGCTCTGTAGGATATATATGTAAATATTAGTTACATACATATATTTGTCCAATCCATGTTTTACCATGCTGGTGTGCAAACATTAATGAATACAGATACATTTATTACAGACCTACAGATAACATTATAGTTATTAAAGGAGAAATAATAAGTTATATTAATATTGTTTATTTTATCAGTGGTAGAGCCATGCTTAGGCACGAATGGGCCGGCTCGACCGGTGCGATACCACGGCCTCACAGAAAACCGGTTGTGAAGTAACGCTAATGTTGCATTTCCCTCACCCCCCCTCTCTTCTTTCCCAGCTCCTCATCCACCTCTCTTCTGTCCCCTCTCCTCTTTTCCAGCTCCTCATCCACATCTCTTCTTTCCCCTCCCCGCATCCCCCTATCCCTCATCGCCCTCGAAGGGGGGCAGTGCACTTGCGACTCTTGGGTTGCAGGCGTACATGGACGGCGGTTGTCACTTACCATCAGGTGACCCGACTGTTCGTCAGTCGCAATAGTATAAAAAAAAAAAAAAACTACAAAAAGTTTGTAATAAATATACATTCACATACATTGTTCATTATCTATAAAAAACGCCAAAAAAACACGTTTGTTGTATTTGAGCCCCCTTAAATATTTATTTTATTCTGTTTTTTAGTATTTGTTAATAAATACATGTGTGAAAATTTCAACTGCCTAACTATCACGGTTCATGAGATACAGCCAGGTGCCAGACGGACATAAAGCCGAACAGTGAAGTCTCAGTAATAGGGTTCCATTTTTCCTTTTGGGTACGGAATCCTAAAAAGGCGTGAGGGGTCTATGGACGGTCGAAGCAAGAAGTGTCGGAAAAGTCCACTCGGAGCGGGTAACGCGCGACAAGGAACTTTGTTCCAATAACGATTTCAAATTAAATTATAATTATAATTCTTTTGCATATAATAATATATTTGCGATGGTTTTTCGTCATGCCTAAACCCTAGATGACGTGATATATTTTGACACGTGAGGTATCTTTTGAATAATCTTAATAGTGAGAATGAAAAAGGACGCAAGATTTTGGGAGAACGTTAGTTAAAGAACAGTTGATTTCAATCGGGCGGGATTTTCATTTCTTTTAACGATTCCACTTGTTTACAATATATTTAGCACAGAAACATACATTATTATTATTATTAATACGTAAGTTAGAGGGCTACACTTCCATTTTTATTTTCGTGTATACAAATATTATTAACAATATATCAATATCCTAAATATTTAAGTATCGCGGATATATTATGTAAACAACTGCAACTTCATTTTCATTCTTCATTCACATTCATATAAAATCAGAACACTTTCAAGAAACACGGGCAACTTTGAATTAAATAATGCTTATACTAACCAATCACAAAATTTCATTTCTTGGCTTTTAAATGATAATTTACAGTGCTGAAATCCCTGCTAAATAGTTATCACCGTTTCAAATAATTATGTTATAAAAAAATGAAAATATTCACAGAACATTGTATCTATAGGTGTGAACATTGTATTCCTGCATTGAAAATAAGTATTCCGGGTTCTGAGAATATATTAAATATTTTATTTATTCGGCAATTGGCTCTAATAACATATACATATATCTCTTTTCAAGTTTTGAAAGTTTATTGTATTTTAAAATATAGTTTTTAGACAATGACACAAAACTTGACGTAATAACAAATACAAAATAAACCTTTTTAGTAATAAGTACGGAGGTAGCAAAAAAACTTCATTAAGTAAACCGTATCGCACCGGGAAGTATATCAATGAGGTTATATAGTAATTGGTGTACGGGGTTATTTTATGGTAAGCATACGGGGTAAATGAACAGACGGGTCGCCTGATGGTTAGTGAAATGGAAAACTGCAACCTTGCGAGCCTTTGAGGATGGTCTATATTAAAAAAAAAAGTTTATAAGCAAGAAGATTCTCTGTTCACTCTGATTCGTTGTTAATATTTGAGATTGATATTTAAATGAATAAAAAGTTTACATACGCTAATTTATTTTATAATTGAAAACGTAATTGAATCTCCAGATCGAATGTGATATCTATGATCAAATATTAAATCACATTTAAATTATGTTATAGATCTTTAAAATTGATCATTAGTAACTTAATTTGGCAATACGGAATTAAACAAAAAAAAACTTGCTTTTGGTCTGAATTTATCTCCTTTTTGTCGTTATTGTAACCTCTCCAGACATAAAATAATTATGTATAAGGAGATTAGAATATTTGATTTTCTAGTGTCAGCAACTATTTCTAAAATATACTGGAACGAAAAATCTCTAACATTGTAAATGGTGTCTTTTTAAAAAGGTCTGATGTAAAAAGGTAGATGTTGAAAGAGTGCCCCGTTGACCGATCTGAAAGCGTTTTCAAAGGCGCAAATAAACTTTGTCGCAACTTAAAAACTTTGAAACACATGAATAACTTTGAAACAGAACCTTTCTTAGACATTCGTGTCTAAAAATGCTTTTTTTATAGGACTGTTAAAAGTTATTGCCACGTTGACAATCGCTTTACCTGACTGCCCTAGACGGAGGGTTATGTTTTCGAATGTATATATGTTTGTATGTATGATATTTCTTTGTCACGCCCTAGAGCCTCACATGTGCAAATCTATCAAGCCAGGCTTTGATTCGAAAAACATTTGAATTTGTTGACTACACGGATTGTGCAGTGGTGTAAGTGGTCACCTCGAAACTACGCTGCGGCACGAGTGTTGTGGGTTCGATCACCACTTGGGACAACACTTTGTGTCATCCTCAAATAGATGTTCTAAGTCTGTTCTTTGTGTCCATTACTTGATTTTAAATAAATTCCAGCGCGAAACGTGAATTAATGTTAATGTAGGAGTTGTCCTTTAAAAAATACAAGAAAAGATAGTCGAAAAACGAGAGGACATCTATAAAGCGGGCGGGTCTTATATATTTTTTGCAATTTCACTTGTTTGTAAAAAGCATAGAAACCATACAATACGTTTTGGATAACATACACTTTCTAGAATAGTGTTGCTATTCTCTATCATAAATGCTTTTTTGCAACATTTTAGCCGGTGATTTATTGATATGGCAACATTTTCTAGAATACTTTTTGCATCACATAAAGGAAGTTATATTTTTTAAGAATAATATTATAGTAATTGTGGTTAATTAAACTTTTGCCATGGTTGATGTACTGAAGTAGTGAACAACACGTGCTCGCCTGAGGAGTCACCGTTTGAAAGTGGAAAATATACGATCTCGAAATAAACGGTTTGGCTCTTCCTTCCTGTGCCGATCGGTTAAAGCCTAGAACTCACTACCAACGTGTTTCCCTCCCACTTCGAACCCGGGTCTTTTAAGCGGGGCGTGTAAAGCATCTCACCAGGCCGCCAAAGTGTGGGTCACCATGCTACATTGACCACTCTTAGACTCCACTTGCTGCTATACATCAGGCAGAGTGGAGTCATTATGGTATGCTAATATGAAAAAAAAAAAGCTGTGTGCACTAATAACTTTCTCGCTACAGTTACGTGTGATATACAGTTTTTATTGGTGTAATATTAGTACAGTACTCTTAAATGTCAGTTAACTGTCTAGTTTGCTGTTTTAATAATTATAGATGTGTGAAGTTTTGAAGGAGCATTTTTATAACACAAAAAACAGCTTAATTAGTGAATATTATGCTTCAAAACTCTCTAACTACTAGGACATGCTGAAATTGAGTTATTTTGTTTAAGGTTCCAGAATTCGATAAATAAAAACGTAGCAATTTTCGGCTTTGGAACTCTAGCGATAAAAAACATGCTGTTTATTAACATACATATATTCAACTATTATGAACTCGAAGAGTCTCTAAAATTAATTAAGGACAGTATCAAGAACACTGCTAGATTTTTTTGCATGAGAGCAAATACGTATTTGAAATCGAGTAACAGAATATTAGAAACAATGAATACTAAATAAAAAACTTGGTTTGATAGCTATTTCGACAGAGACTGTGAAAAATTGTTGGCACATCATCAGAAGCTATTTCAGCAAAACGATAGACCTAGAAGTAACTTTGCATACATTAATTCAGCTTCGAGGAAAGCTCTAGTTTAGGACTCACTTCAAATCCGACTTCGGATCGATTAATGACCTCAATATGCACAGAATATAAAAAAAAAACAGTACATTATCAAGCGAAATAACTGGTATGGATCACAGTTTAATTGAAAGTATTATCTTATGAACAGAATTATTTGTGCATTGAATATCAACACAGACAAATTTAAGGAACTCTTGAATGAGACAAATACTTCACATTTAAGTTTATTACATTATCTAGGATGCAATATCCATACCAACATCCATACATAAAATAATAGTTAATTTAACTGAATTAAAACAGTCTTTTCACTTACCTACCCATAGGTCAGCTTACTGAAGATGCGTAATCAGGAAGAGAACGCCACAAACGCAACGCCTCATGGTCGCATACTAATCATGATCTAATTATAACGCTGTTATTTCTGATTAAATAACGTCAAACATTTTAAATCAATAAAATAAACAAATATTTTAGATCCTGATTTAAGGCAATTTTTACATATAGAATAAAAAAAACCAGTTATTTTTTTTTTTGTCACATTTCTATAAATTTTAGTTTAAACATATAATTCACCTAAAGTTAGATTTATTATAATATATTTTAAATAATCGCAAAACTGTGGCTCGGTTTGAAAGTAAGTTTTTTTTTCTGCTTTGAATCACGTTACGTTTACAAACACGTAAAGGCAAGGAAACACAAAGTTCATAGATTTTGTGGACGCTGTAGATATTGATTTGCCTTAAGTTCCCGAAAACAATGTTATTCGGCAGGATCTGGTTATATGGTTAACCACTCGCCGCTCTATATGGATCTATCTAATAAACTACCTTATCGAACTATCAACTATGAAATGATACGAGGTATATGAGGACTTGATTTTGCACGTTCAACTAGAGTGTTATTTAGCTAAAGCTAAGACCATTATAAGATCTTATGAGAATAGGAATATCTTGATTAAAGTGCACATTAGAGTCTTGGCCTCTGGTACACTATCTATCAGTATCAGTATCTATCAGTTGGTGAAGAATAATACGAATTTCAGGCAGTATTTACTATTTTATTACAGTAGTAGTGACTCCTCTACCGAAAAAAGGAAAACCCTCTTCCTTTTCTGATTACCGTCCAATATCCATTTTACCTTTCCTTTCCAAAGTCCTCGA
Source organism: Tyria jacobaeae (assembly GCA_947561695.1). Classification (NCBI taxonomy): domain Eukaryota; kingdom Metazoa; phylum Arthropoda; class Insecta; order Lepidoptera; family Erebidae; genus Tyria; species Tyria jacobaeae. The sequence goes on along the minus strand of OX387208.1, from coordinate 5,298,027 downwards.
ACGTCTTATTCACTCTCAACTCAGTAACTTTTTGTCCAAGAATTCCCTACTAAACCCCTTCCAATCTGGCTTTCGCCCTGGTTACAGCACGACTTCTGCACTGGTTCACATCACAGACGATATTAGACTAGGCATGGATGCTGGAAATATTACAGTACTTACATTACTTGATTTCAGTAATGCTTTCAATACTGTAGATTTTCAGATTCTTATTAGTATATTGCGGTCTCTTGGCATATCTCCAAGGACAGTTGATTGGTTTCATAGTTACCTGTCTGGTCGCCGACAGCGTATACGCATTGAAGACTCGGTCTCTTCTTGGTGTGGTATTTCTGTTGGTGTACCGCAGGGTGGCGTTCTATCTCCATTACTCTTCGCTATTTTTATAAACTCCATTTCCAAACAATTACGTTCATTCTACCATCTTTACGCAGATGATTTACAGATATATACACAAGCTCCACTTAACAGGTTATCGGAAGCCATTAACATAGTCAATGCCGACCTATCACACATTGTCCAATGGAGTCAACATTATGGACTCCAAGTTAATCCCTTAAAAACTCAGGTATGTGTTATTGGCAGTCCTATGTTGGTTTCAAGGATTGACTGGTCACAACTGCCCCAAATTAAGTTTAACGACACAACTTTAAAAATCAGCAATACTGTCAAAAACTTAGGAATGTATATGGATAGTACCTTATCTTGGGGTACACAGCTGCAAGAAGTCAGCCGCAAGGTCTTTGCTTCAGCAGGGTCTCTACGAAGGCTACGCAATTTTCTTCCAACTGCCACTAAGGTTGCACTTGCACAATCGCTTCTTCTTCCAATTATTGACTATGCCGATGTCAGCTATCTGAATCTCACTGAAGTACAACTTAATAAGCTTGAGCGACTTCAAAATGTTTGTATAAGATTTATATTTGGGCTACGAAAATATGATCACGTTTCTGAATTCCGTCAAAAGCTCAAGTGGCTTCCAATTCGTTTTCGCCGGAATACTCACATTCTAACTTTTCTTTATAACATCTTATTCAATCCTAAAGCCCCTTTTTATCTCAAAGAACGGTTCAAGTTCCTTCATGACACACATGACAAATATCTAAGGTCATCGGAAAATTTGAGGCTGGAGATGCCATTGCATTCCACAAGGTTTTATGACAAATCTTTCACTGTTGAAGCTGTACGCTTGTGGAATGCGTTGCCAAAGAACATTAGGCTAGCGGAATCATTAAATATTTTTAAGAAAATGGTTCATGACTATTATTTATCAATTTAGTTCTGTTATCTAGTATCTATTATTTCCATATTAATGGTATGTATGTATGTATGTATTGTTGTATATATTTATATGCGTATGTATGTATGTTTATCTGTATGTGTGTTAGTATGTATGTATGTTTATCTGTATTTGTATTAGTATGTATGTTATATGTTGTACATAAATATGTTTAGTTTTTTTATACAAGTTTTATATTTGAACATAAGTTAGTATAGTTTTCAAGAAGTGATCCTGCAACTACCTCTGTCTCTCCGAATGATTATAATCCATTCTAAGGTTGCCTGGAAGAGATTGCATATAGCAATAAGGCCGCCATTTGTACATTATATAGTTGACACTTGTACTGTATCTATTGTATTTAACTGTAAGAATGGTGTACAAATAAAGAGTATTCTATCTATCTATCTATCTAAAAACCCGCAATTTTTATTTTTAGTCTAGATGCATGTTTTTTATGTAACATAGTGATTGGCTCAGCATATAAAAAGCTATGTGAAATAAGTGAACAAAATCAACTGCATTAAAAAATCTTACATGTACCCTATGTCACTCAAAGTACTAGGACGATGGAACTGTACCTCACATTTAGACATTCTAAGCCCAAGAACGTGGCAAAGAAACACCATCGATATACCTTCTTCCTACCTTCATAACCTGGCTTCTTGCGCATTATGGTAAGAAACCAAACACCTGTATTACATCAAGCTAAATCTTTATATACATTTAACATACATACATTCATTACTGTTTGTTTTCAGAACAAAGTCATTTTTTAAATATGTACATACCTATATATCTAATACATATTTTTAACTTATATTGCTCATAAAGATAACTGAGCAAAAATACGAGAGCTCTCGGTAGACTCGTAAAGATAAACATTTTATGTCTAACTCTTTGGATACCTGAGCCAAACTGCAAGTCTACAAAATATTCACTGAACATGTTGACTTGATAAACTAACCTCATATTTATTAGAATTGTGTAATTTTTAATTTACTATTTTTTTATAAATCGAAAATATTTCATGCAGAAAAGAATGTGAAGAAAAGAAAGCTCATCAGTCACGCAGCTTAGTCGCTTGGTTGCGGTTGATGCCAGTGGTTACGTTTAACAGTTGTCTGGTGTCAACTGTCGACTGCTTGACAGTTTACTATTGAAGGGACAACATTCTTCTTTACACGCGAGAGAGAGTCCATAAACCACTAATAATAATAACATTCTTGGTTGAGACGGCAGAGTGAGTGGTCATCTTAACAACACGACGTGGCATCGAACTCACCACGTTTCACATCTTAATTAATGCGATTGATTTTTAAGCTGCTTTATGCGATCGGTTAATAGAACGAATATTATTATTATTTTGAATCTTCATGTCCGACCAATCTGATAACGGGCTACACGTTATATATTATCTTTCCCTATCTCTCTCTTGTTATATCGGCGTTATATATCGGTCTTTTCCTTAAGCCAGTAGTGATCGAGAAAAACTATGTTAGACCGACTGGGAACATCGGCTTACAAGGATTTTCTTTAGGAGCTTTTGTGGCGTCATTAGCTGAAACCATTGAGGAGAAACGGGTGTCTTGTTTCTCCAACACAAATGGAGTTGATAACGCTTTGAGGACCGTTTTTTTATTACGTGGGGAAACTCCCTCGTCATCCACCGACAGACAGAACATTTGTTATTAATCTAATTTTAGGTTAGAACGTCTAATTAAAGCAAGCCCGAAACGGTGCGGCGGTCCGTCATCTTATTTTCTAGGGTACATCTAAGGCCCCGGTCATAAGATCCAGTGGCGTGTCACTGTATGGTGACTATCCGTGGGGGTTTCCATGCAAAGCAAGAGGAGGGCTCGAACGATCCGTCAACAGCTATTTTCAGTTGCAAGGTATGAAACCCTGACAGGCTTGAGTTAATGCTAACACTCTCCAATCCATCGCTGGTAACAATATTTATTGCCTTCCCTTTCAATATACTACCAATTTTCTATTCCAAAAGTGTTTTGTTGATGGCAATAGGTTTGCCCCTACTGATTGATGACAAGTATGATCGCGGGAACGAATTTCAATCATTAGATTGCTTACACTTTTCAATTTATGCGTATAAGCAAAGTCCCTTTGCTTCCAGCACATTCTCTTGTTTGTATTCTTTTTTTTGGAGGCAAACGAGCAGACAGGTCACCTGATGGTAAGTGATGTCGCCCATGGACACCTGCTACACAAGGGGAAGAAAGAAGAGGGGGACGAGGAGATAGGAAAGAGGAGAAGGGGAAAGAGGGGAGAGGAAAGAAGAGAGGGGGAGTTGGGCCTCCGGAAACCTCGCTCTTTTCGGAGAAATGCAATGCAAGCGTTGCTTCACATCTGGTTTTCTGTGAGGCTTTGGTATCGCACAGGTCGAGTGAGCCCTTTCATTCCTAAGCATGACTCTACCACTGTAAAAAGATAGGAGATTCAGATTCTCAAATATTGTATTAAAACAAATTTCTGCAATCAAAAGGTTTTAATTAGAACTACTGTCACAAAACTCTATTTACTAATATTTCATGTTTTTAGGCCTCTATATCTGTGTGATTAGACCCTCTTAGTGAAGACGGACGACTTCTTTAAATTGATTAAGTACGACAGTTTAAATGTGCGTACCTAATGAGCTTGTGGAAATCGGCGAATAACGTCTAGGTGTTTTTTTAAAGCTGCTGTTCATTTTTTTTTTATTCGTAAGCCTACCATAATGACTCCACTTTGCCTGATGGTAAGCAATAAATTGAGTCCAAGAGTGGTGGTCACCATCCTCATAGCATGCTGCAAAACTCTATTTACTAATATTTCATGTTTTTAGGCCTCTATATCTGTGTGATTAGACCCTCTTAGTGAAGACGGACGACTTCTTTAAATTGATTAAGTACGACAGTTTAAATGTGCGTACCTAATGAGCTTGTGGAAATCGGCGAATAACGTCTAGGTGTTTTTGTTAAAGCTGCTGTTCATTTTTTTTTTTATTCGTAAGCCTACCATAATGACTCCACTTTGCCTGATGGTAAGCAATAAATTGAGTCCAAGAGTGGTGGTCACCATCCTCATTGCATGTCTAGTCGATGCAGCATGGTGACCCAAGTCATGCTGTTTTATGGGTGGAATAGTGACAAACAAAGGCCTTACAGTCATGTGGGGTTCGACTGTTTATAAGCTGTGCTTAATTTGGCAGCATACGGCTGGCCGGACGGACGGATCAGATTAGGGTTATATTTAAACAAGCACCTGTAAATTAAAATTTTAAGTGTCAAAATTAATAAATTTGGTTTACAAAATACTAAGTGAGCCACTGACTACGAGTGTTGAGAAATCTCTAAAACAGCAAGTTATAAATATTAATTGGAGTTCAGGGCTCCTATTTATGGGTGGTCATAAAAAATAACTAGTTAATCTTCTAACCTAATCTATACATTCTGCGAACTGGACATATAAAAGTCGCACACTCAGTATTTTTCCGCCCGCTTTCGTATTTAATTCCTTCACTTGAAGTTCTATATGCTACTTTAGATTAATTATTTCTGACTTGCAGCAGCTAATTAGCCGTTTTTCTTGTGATTCATTATTCAATATTAAAAATTAAACGTCTTGTTAAATGCAATCCGAGAGAAACCGTTGCTTTTAGCTTTGTTTGTGAGAAGTATTGAAATGTTTTGAAATTAACGTTGAGTATACACGTAGTTTTGATCCCTACATGAGACAACAATCACACACACAATATGTGTGTCTCAAATTGTGTATACAGTGCCCGAATGATGGCAATAACGAACCGGACCAAACTGTGGTTGGCAAAAAAAGTGGACACGCCTCTACCAAACCAAAATAATCATATGCTAAATATAAATTATTAATAATATACTTTATACGTTCAAGTTGTCAATAAATAAATCAGCTTAAATCAAATGATATAATAATATAATTAAGTATAGTATATCTATATATACATATATGAATAAAACAATATCCATAATTATTGTATTACAATATGAACTCAATATAAAAATTATGAACATTTTTAAGTAAGGTAGATTCGAAATAAAGATTTTATAGCAAATTATAATACAATTGACCTGAATGACAGCAACACTGTATAAAACACTTATTATAATGACAACGGCACACCCCTGTAACGTTAACAAAGAAAGTAATTATAACCTTATTTAAAATGTGCTTTGTTTTTTTGTTATCGCTAAAAAGGTAACTTTAAATCTACTAAAATTTTATATGAATATTACATATATGAAAGGTATAATAGTCTAGTTTTATGAATAAATCGGAACTAGAACCCGGTAGTAATCAGGTACGTTAGCTAGTACAATTCGTTACCAAATTACCACGATTAAATTCCAGCTACACATGTTGCATTTCGGTTGGTTTGGAGATGTCAATTTTTGTTTATAACACCAAGGTTTAGTAATTTTGTGTAAGAGTCTTTAGTATGTGTCTAGCAAACAAAATAAGTCATAGTCAAAAATTACGATTTTTAGCTACTGGCGTTCAAGACAAACATACGGTATCAGCCGTACGTTCTCACACTCCCAAAATTGTTTTTTCCTTAGGCAAAATGTGCTGTTGAAAGTTGGAAACGAGAATGGGCGAAGTTTTCGGTCACTCTATTTACTGGTGATACTATCCACTCATTCTTAGAAGGCACAATAGCTAAACTTTTGCGGTATTTGATGACTGGCTTGTTAGTCTAATGGTTAGTAATCCTGACTGCTAAGCCAGAGGTCGTGGGTTAGATTTACACCCTCAAAAATTTGTGAGATGATCACGAGTATTTGTTCTATGACTGGGCGTTATTTATTCATAATATATATATATATACTTAGAAATATATAAGTAAATATATAAGTATGTATATATATGTATATAGTACAAGCTCTGCTTAGTTTGGGATCAAACGGACATTATTTGAAGTCTTTGGGATTGTTAAAATTGGTTCACACATTTTATATTCTTCTTTCCTAAAATGTACTATGTAAGTTGGAACTTGTGATTCGGCACTGAGATATAGATATAACTACAAAATTGACGAAAATACAAATATCACACTGACTTAAAGAAATAAAGTTTTACTGGGCATCAAGATGTAGGCTCTCAAAAAACGTCTTGGGTCCAGACTTGCCTCTGATAGATAAAATAGTCAAATCTTTTAGTCATCTTATACGATGACCCTCTAGAAGGTAGGGGGTGGACCTAATATATTTAGAACACATTACACAACACGTCTCTTTGATACTACAATTTATTCACTCCTTCAAAAACAGATTCAATTTACTCTTTCAATCGAATTGGCATTTGGCAGTTTAACTGTATGTAATTTGAGACTGAAAGGTGCAAACACAACTCAACACCCACGTGTATTCAATGTGTACTCAAGTATGAAGATTACTCACGCTCAAATGAACTCTGATCACATCGATTTCAGTTACAGTTAACATAGAAATATAAAGGGTTCAAATAGAGAAGTTCATGGAGAAAAGGAACTTTGACAAGGTTATATGACATGTAAACTGTCTGGGTAGAAGAACCTACAAGGTAGGTAACAAACCTTTGCTTAATTAGTTTCTATATTATTCAAATTATGAGCTACCCCACTTTCCATGGGTGTCGTTAAAGGCGAATCAGGGATCGGACTGTTGTATATAGTCATAAAGCACCTATTACGTTGGTGGGACCAAATTCTACTTGGCAAAATGTGGGTGTCTCATACACCTCTGACTACCCCTTCGGGTATATAGGCGTGACAGGTATGTGTATATGTAACATACAACTTATTTTTTCTTTCGGTTTAGAGACAACTTTATAAATTCTGATTCAAGATATTTTTTAGTTTAATTGACTTTAATAAAACTAGAGAACCATCTATCATGAGAAATCGTAAAAAGGTACAATCCAAAGACTCATATATTCATCTCATTGTAAGTAACTACTTAAATATCCACTATCAGCTCAGCGACATGGAACGCCAAGCTTTAGAAAGTATATAAAGAAAAACATTCTTAGTGCCTATAAAATGGCCTTGATGGTTTCCCTTAATTTATACACAATGTTACCAGAACAGCAAGATGCATGTCAAACGTAAAAATTCAAAAAAGTGAATAGCAAATATATAATACCTTGTTTGCCTGTGTCGGTCTAAAAAGGGGAGGAGGACAGGGAAGAGGATAAATGAGAGGGGGATTTTGTTATATGTTTTTTATTTGGGACGGAAAGGGTATTTGTTACGGATGCGTGCGGCATTTTTGGTTGTGGTGGTTGCTATTGCAAGAGAAACCCTTGTGGATAATAACTGATATCTAAGTATTTTATTTACGTCATTCCTTTATAAAACAATATTATCTCTACTAAATAACTGTATACACTCTGTTGTTTTCTTTTTAACGTGTGGAAATAAGTACGGGTACCTCTTCATCGAGTGAACGATGATGTGGTTATGTCGGACTCGAACCGACCAAAACCACACAGCTTCATATAGCCTATAGTCTGCTGAACCCGCTTTTTTTTATTTGTTTTTAAGCAACGCTCATTCTCTCCCGTTCCCTTTCCGCCGCCTGTTGGACAAGCATCACCTACTCAAACAATGAGACGGTGGAATTCCACGCACTTTCGCTTTGGAACCTGCGTAATACCATAATCTTTAGCGAGAGGCTACCGGCACCGATAGCGGCCATGAGGTCATGGCGTTGATTAACAAACGCTAGACACTCCACGAAGGTATGGATGGCAGTGGCCCCGCGGCAGCCTCCGCAATAGTGACACGCAGGTGTTCGCTCTCGGCTTATGCACTGGTACTTGCCGAAGCATAAATGTCCGGAGAGGAATATTTTTTACCCCCAAATTAGTATTCCTTCCTTATGTTCAGTTCTTTGTCATTAAAATAGCTAAATTATAATATAAGACCATCTTACCTGAGCATATTATGGTGTGCGAGGACACTTAATGGATGGTGCGGAGAATTTGGTGGCAGCACTGGTGGTGGGACAGTACGCCCAGGACCTTGAAGCACTCGAATTCCCATACGGACGATGTTGCGGCGAGATACCTTCTCATCTGGACGTTCCGCTATTAAATTATTAATAATTTAGTCCTCACATAATATTTCAAACCTATTACCGTCAATCGGGCCCAGTATATATTCTGTCTGATAGATGCTAGTCCAATTTACATTCAATACTTAAAATAGATTCTTGACGTTCTCAATAGTGGATGATATTATTTTCTTTGGGCCAGTTGTTTTAGTCCTAATTATCTGTTCCCAAGGAAAATGTAGGCATTTTGGGTATATAAGAACTTACTTTGTTTAAGCCTTTTCTGTTAATAATTCTTAAGTTCACCCAAAATAATGAGATACGATAACTTCAAAATAATGAGACTGGAGACGTCAGCGCCTCGGTTACAAATTTATCATCCGGCTATTTAAGTAAATTGACGAGATGTCTATTGTTCGCATAAAACAAACTTTGGCAATATAACTTTTCTCTTTCTTAGCAACTTGACAAATGATGATCTGATTTTGCAAGTTTCCATAATATGATCAACCGCTTAAAGTCCACGCAGAAATTGTTGGGTTCATTTTGTCGGGACCGGCAAAAGTTACAACGTCCGTTATATTAGATTTTCTGTTGCATTACTTAATTGCGGGAAAGAAATTTATATTATTTTTAAGATGTTGCTTATATAAATATAAGCGAATCACGTATTTGCATTCAAATCAAAACAGAAACTTAATTTCTTAATTGAAATTGTAAATTGGGATTTAATCTCGGTAATATTTTTAAGAGTTTGTTGTTTGTTTTTAAGAATTTTTCTGTTTCTTCTCTATTACTAATGAAGTCTAATTTACAAATTAAATTTGAGTTGTTTTTTTTTTTAATCTGCCGTTTGCATAATGCTAGTGAACGAGTGTCATTGATCGGCGCTGGCCATCTCTGGACTGTTATTACTTAAAATATAGCAACAACTTGCACGAATTTTATTATTTGAGAACAATTTGTCGTAGGACAAGCAGTTCTAACATTTTATTTCTGCTTATAAACGATGTCATAAAAAATGTAAGGACTTTTATGTACAGTAATTAGTATTCTTCTCCATAGGGTCAATGTATATTGGAACAGGCAACTAGCTTCAGTACTGACTTAGCCTAAATGGCTTCTAATAACATTTAAAAATTATAAAAATAATTTTAATTGGTTTTTACAATATCGCTTTTGTTTATTAATAAAGTATATAAAAAGTGATACGCAAAATATGTATATATGGATATAATATTACTATGGATCTAAACCTAATTTTATTCCTATACCTTTTGGTTGCCCATCAATAATAATAACTAATATTTCCTTTAGAATAACTTACCAATATAAGCTCTCACATCATACGATGTACCAATAGGTGCTCCATGGTACTGCTTGGCAGGAACTAACTGCACACTAGGTGGCGCTAGCGGCGTCAGCTCCAAATGAAACGGGTATGCGTTTGCACCCAGGCGTTTTATCAGAGCATCCTGTTTAAAAGAAACAGATTATTTAATAACATGATAATCTCATCTCTTCGCGTGGTAGTCATGAAAGGCGACTAAGGGATTAAACTTTTATATAAATGACTATATTTACAGTGCCCAGTTGATATAGTTAGTATTTGATAACTAAATATCATAGCTCATATTTGTGGCCACCCCTTCATACACATACTACGACACAACACATTCAATGCAACATTTAAACATGTATTTTTATTTTTATAGATATTTTTATTAGTTAATAACACGCACTATGTGCGCTATAACCCTTACTGCGCTAAGTGGCATAACCAACCAAGAAGATGCCCTAACTGGAATATTCTAGTTCCATTCCGCTATTTTTTATGCATCTTCATATCATAATATTTATGGACCTAAATTAAACACAAATTATTGATTTCTTGATATTGAAAATGTTCTGAGGTTTTTTGCCAAAGGATTTTAAATTGTCCCTTAATATTTATAGAACAGAAAATTGAGGTAGCTTGTCACTATAAAATCTAATGAAATTGTACTGTACAATTGTCATATACCTATGTATACATATACTTACATTTATTTACTATGTTAGTCAACTTAAATGACATATACAGGCAAGGTATACACAGTAGTTTAATAAATAACACGAAACAGCAATATCCCACCATCATTATTTGTCTTGGTTATCTTCGAGGCAGTTGATTCATCGCCAACTATCCATCTATATCTGGTCTGAATGCTTACGCCGAATATCTACTATCCTGGTTATATTGTGGTCATTTCTAGGAAGCAATCTAAAATGATCAATGTGCACGGTTGCCCAAGTGACTACTTAATGGTTCCCTTACAAAAGTATTTATTATTCTACTGGTAATGCGAACGTTCTTAAGCTATTGTAAGCATACATTCATATATCTATATGCCGTCATTCCGAATGCAGCTTTCAAAGTTTCTTCAACTACGATTTAAATTGTTTTTATTTTGACAAAAATTTAAATGTTGTCATAAATTTTACTTAACATAATTGTTTCTATTTGTGAAAATGGCGGGTCCGCGGGGCTCTGAGGCCAAAAAGTTCGTGGCCGATTTGGGCGCCGACTGCGGAGTAGAGGACGGGACCCAAGCTCTGTTCAATATCTGATCGCTATATGCATACAACGGGGAAACACCGCACGGGTACGTTTGGTCGGGGGACGCATTTTTATAATTTGATTTTAAATTTAAGTTGTAATGGTAAACGAAACTCTAATCTTATATATATTATTAAAATTATTATGAATAAAATAAATATAATTTTTGTGAAAATATATATATTGAGATGAAGTTTCTGTCTTCACTGCAAAATTAACGTTCAATTGAATTCGATATAGTAAGAGTTAAACATACTTAGAAATAATATCTGTAAAGATAACTAATTTTATATCCTACGCAATAGTAATATGTTCACAAGAACTCTTAGAGCTGACTTAAAGGTTATTTTACGAATAAATAGACCTTTATTTAATTCATACATAGGTAAGTCCTCGCCTGTATCCTCTAGTGGTAGGAGATGTATAAAACACCCACATTTCGCAAATTACAATTTGGTACCACCAACGCAATAGGGGGCAACCCTATTGTCGTCCATCTGGTAGTGTATGACTACATACATACTGTCTGATAGATAACAGTACAACCCCAGAGTCACCTTTTACTACACCACCTGGAAAAGATAAAGTGGCCTTTTCTACTCCACCGTGAACCATACGGTGTTTTTTTTTTCAGTGCCAGTAAATTACAACAAGCGAGGAGTAAGTTGAACACTTAATATTCAAACATCATATGATGAGCACATGTCAGATACAAGTTGAATTTGATTACTTTGGATAAGTTGAGATTGAAGTACTAGGAGCCAATTTACATACGACCCCTAACTAGTTTACTGTGAAGGACGTGAAGAAGGTCCTTTTAGGTATTTTAAGAGACTGTGTGAGCTAGACTCAAGTTCAATCGATACTGTCATAAAGTTTATATTGCAATTTGGGATTTTATTATTTATTTATGCATCTGTTTCAGTCACACTTGGGGTTTTGCAGAACAATAACGCGTTATTATTGTAATGATTTGTTAACGGTTATTGACACCTACAACTCAAGAGTTGCAAATGCGTTGCCGACCTTTTAGCGTGGAGTTTTGGCCGCCAGTGGTCTCAATTACTTGGCAAAAAATCCACATTGCTTCACAACTGTATTCTGTGAGGCCGTGATCTTACTCCGGTCAAGCAGGCCCATGTGTACTTAAAACATGGCTCTTAAAGTATATAAAAAAAACGCTTTTGTGTGTACATTTTACAGTTAACTTTCTGTTATAACCATCATTGTCCTTGTTGTATTCAATACGTTGTACGTGTCACGTTTCTGTATACATAATTAAATTAATTACCTTTTTCTTTGTTCTGAAATTTAATAGTATGTTAGTTGTACAATAATAATTTTATTTGTTATTTTTATCTTCGTTAAATTTGAAAATTTGTTTTGTTTTTTTTTTTTTTTGTAAAGAATACTACCAACGATGGTAACACATTACTAGTAATTTTGGCGACCTAACCAGCGAAGCTAAATTTTGTGTTCACGGCGGTAGTGTGCTTGGTGGGGTTCGTACCCGCAAACATTTGATCGCAAGTGCGAAGCCTAAACTATTACGCTACCGCCGCTTTTGTAAGCCTTATTGAGTTGAAATCTTTTAGATATGTTACTTTATCGTCTGGTAAACTGGTTAACTGTTCTCTGTTTTAGTAGATAGATTGATTTAGTTGAACATTTAGAAACCACGGTTCGACGAACTCTTAACCTTCTTCACAGAGACCGCATAAGTGACAAGGGTGCTAGCATATACACGTTTTTATGTGGGAGAGCCATGTTCGACATGTATGGGCCGGCTCGACCGGATTCACCGGTCGGCCTCACAGAAAATCGGAAACAATACTTGCATTGTGTGACCGAGCGAGTGAGTTTACTGAGGCACAACCACCTTTCCCTACTCCTAGTTCCCCTCCTCTCTTTCCTTTCCCCTCTTTGCCCTTCTCCCTTCTCCCTACCCTAAAAGGGGAATAGCACTCTTGTGACTTTGAGTTGCAAGTGTTCATAGGGGGCGGAAGTCACTTACCATCAGGTGGCCAGTCTGCTCGTTTGTCCCCCTATACTATAAAAAACAATATAAAAAAAATTAAACAAGCGTTCAGAATCAGATTCATGTCACGTTTACCATTAAGATATATTGTCATCGAAACTGAAGGTGTATGCAAAATATCAACTTGATCAGGCACCGGGATGAAAGTCAAAACGTGCAAGATTTTAACAAACAATATTAATTCTACGCGATTAATTCTACTTGAAAAATAAAAAACAACATACAAACAATACAAACAAATAGATAACAAAATTGACTTCACGTATTATTGTGTCCCTGTGCTAATGTATTGAATTATATCTCGCCGAGTGTGTGTGACTCTCCCAGGCTTGAAGCATTGAAATATGGATTATCATGACCTTTATAGCAGCTGTAACGCCATTGCAAGAGAGATTTACGATAAGCGCTTTATAATGATTTTTGTGAAATGTAAATACATTGAAAGATTCATGCTTTAAATTTAAATTAAGTAGAGTTCTACCATTCAATAGAAATTAAAAGATTTTAAGGATTTTTGGAATGTTTTACTATTGAAAAACATGATTTGTTTACGTATAGAAAGCTCATGTTATATGGTCGTATTTTATTACTACGTATTTTTACTAAAGAAACATTTATTTGCAACTGACTATGATAATTCTCCGATAAAGTAAATTTTCGTAAGAGAGATGACTGTTTTAAAATGTGATCACGATGTGTATGTTTATGTTTAACTAATTGCCATACTTGCAAGTCAAACAAATAGTAGCGGAGGAACCTTTAATAGTTATATTATTCTGTGACACGTTTAAGTACCTAGGTATAATGTGAATGTACCCTTTTTTTGCTTGTGTTTGCGTGTGTTTCTGCATGATCTGCGTCAAAAGACCGGATATCGTTAGCGCGGGATGGAGATTGCAATGTTACACATTGCATAGTCGTCGCGCAGTGTGTTATTTTGTGTTCGCTTTGTACAAACGCGTAAAACGTAAATGGACTTCATTTTGAACATGTTGAGTGTATGTTTTTAGGCTTCACGTACATATGTATTGTATATTAGCTTAATATTTTAGTTACTATTCTATACTTTTAAGGTATTGTTACAATCCTTTCATCACCCTGAGTGCCTTTGCTGTTTGAAAAATAAAACAAAGCACTTTTGATGACAACAAAAACATGTGAATTTATAACTCAAAATACTGGTATTGTGATAGATTCATATTACATTTAAAGTAGCTAACTATATAACTAATCTATATGTGAAATGTTCACACCTGTATTCCCTTACGGTTACGCAGAAGCGTATTAAACTCCCAAATTTTCCAATTAGAATTTAGTCCGACTAATGTAATAGTGGGCAAATCTATTGGCATTAACCGGACACTGTATGACTGTTTACATACTGTCTGATAGATAACAGTCCAATCCCTTAGTTGCCTTTTAGGACACCACCGGGAAGAGATCAGGCAGCTAATATTTTACTAATAATAAAACAAAACGTAGCAACTGTATGGGGAGTGTGTATTACAGTTTTTTTAAGGAACTTGTTTTTCTTAGTTGTTTTAAAGCTTGTAATGAAGAGTTCCCAATAGTCTGGTACAAAACGGTGGGAAGGGACCAGATGGTATGTCATTACTGCCATGGGAAATTGGTAGACCTTTGGTGTGGGACGCAACTTGCGTCGACACCTTTGTGCTATCACATCTTTCGAACACAGCTGGGTGTGCTGGCACTGCTGCTGCGTTCTCAGAAAGCGTCAAACTTAGCCGTTTTGGGTGGAGACGCTAAGGTCTTACTTCCCCAGTGCTCCTTCAATTTATAAGGAACTAGCTAAACGACTGATTGACACTTCTCGTGACCAGATGACCGGCCTTTTTTTTTGCACAGCGGATAAGCATTGCCATTCAAGGTGGTAATGCTGCCAGCTTTTGGGAACGCTACCCACCCGAAGTTTACCATGCATATTTGTAAATAGTCCCTATTTTTATTTTATTATATTTTCTTTTTAGTTTTAGTCAAATGTAAGTATTAAGGAACCTACTTTTTTTTTCATTTTTTTTATATTTTAGCCTACCATAGTGACTCCACTTGGCCTGAAGGTAAGCAATAAGTGGAGTCAAAGAGTGGTGGTCACCAGCCTCATTGCATGTCTAGTCAATGCAGCATAGTGACTCACACTATGGCAGCCTGGTGAGATGCTTTTTCACGCCCCGCTTAAAAGCCCCGGAGCCACATGAAAGAAGAGCCAAACCGTTTAGTTCGGGTACGTATATTTTCGACGCTCAAACGGTGTGACTCCTCAGGCTTTGAAAGGAATATGCTATCCTAAGCAAATGTAATAAATTTAGGAAGATTATTTAACATCTCTGGTGAAACTGGCAGTTGTATAGGTGTTCACCACTACGCTGCGGCGACGAGAGTTCGACCCGTTGACCGCGGGTCAACACTTTGTGTAATTCACAAACTATTATTCTGAGTCTGTGTCCCTTTTGTCCGTTGTTTGAAAGTTTGTAAAACTCTTTTAAAGAATTAATCATAGTTGTCTTTTCGTTCATATTAGTTTGCGAAATACAAAGAATTCTCTAATAAAAATAACATGTGCATTTTTGTGAATTACATTTTAGTGTCCTTTTCCAAATAAGGTGGCTGGGTAGACGAACTCAATTACAAGAAACTTTCCAGTACTAGACTATGAAAGACACACTGTGATCTAATAATATCATCTTTTATGGGCCTATAAAATCGCGTTGCTTGATGAAATATAAAATCTGCAATAACTATTTTTGTGACGTTACATTTCCACTTACTTTATATCAAAGTTGGAAACATACTTGTTAAGAAAGTATAAAAATAAAGTAGCCGTTTAGAAAAATACTTGGAAAGGAGTAAAGTATATTTTAAATTTAATTGTGTTTGGTACGTAATTTGTAATTTTATTTGAAAAAACTTTACACGAACTTGGTTTCTCAAAATTGATTACAAAGGAATTCCATACTTATGTCAAGTGAGATGAATTTTGCGTTTTCTATAGTTTATTAAAAAAAAAATGCAAAAATATGTGGTAAAACTACAGACTTTTGCATTTTTATTGAGTTACTCGCTCAAAATGTGAAATATTAGAAGTAGTAGCAAAAACGCAAAGCAGATTTTATCGTTTCTTTTTTGATGACTGTTGTTTGTTTTTAATTTCTTTATCATCATGGTTCGTGTTTGTGCTAATTATGTCTAGTCTGATAAGCGATTTTCAGATTCCATTATTGAAGTCAAAATTATGGCAACCTATGAACATAGATAGAAAATAACATTAATCATAACTCCACACATCTCACACACGGCCATCTAATCCAAAACTAAACAGAGCTTGTATTGTGGTAATCTGACTGCTGATAAACATACTATAGATAAATTATACCCAGATATAGAACAAAGATCGTGGTCATCACACAAATATTTTTCGGGGGGGCGGGGCGGGGGGATCGACCCAGGTCCTCGGCTTAACAGTCGGGATCGCTAACCACTAGACCAACATGCCAGATAGATAGAGAACACTTTTACAATACTATTACAGGAGAATAATCATTAAAATAAATACATTTGTCAATTTGTTAATGTTCAAAGGGCGGCCTTGTGCTTAATGCAATCTCTTCCAGGCAACCTTAACATTGATCCAAATGCTTCGGAGAGACTATAGTAGTTTTCAGTGTATATCAAGTATATGTACTATTATTTATTATTTATTTTAGAAATATTCGCTACATACATTTAATCTACTTCTTTATACATAATATGTACAACTACTCTAGATAATGTATCATACATACATATAACTAACAAATAGATTCATAAATATACCTACATCACAACTTAATACGGCAATTCTGAAACTAAATTGATAGATAACATTCATGAACCATGTCTTTGAGGTAAAGCATTCCACAAACACACAGCTTAGATAGTAAACGATACAGCAAAAAACTTTATAACATACGTTGATACACATCTGTAGAAGGGAAAGTTGAGGACCAGTAAATTTGGATAGAGCAAAACTGGAGGACAGAAGGGAAGGGAAGGGAAGGGAAGGGATATTGCTTACACGGGTAGCTATAGCTGACACTTCCCAATCTATCGAACTATTGTTCCAGCATGGCATGGTTGCATACCATTTAACTTGAATGTTTGATGCAGGAAAGGTCAAGCTCTATAAGCGTAATCTTTATATATATAATTCTTCTGTGAATGTGTATGTCACTGAACTACTCTCAAACGACTGGACGGATTTTGATGAAATTTTTTGTGTGTGTTCAAGGGGATCTGGGAATGGTTTAGATTCACAAATCAGCCAGGCAGATGGCGCTGCAGTCGGTATCTAGGTTATTTATCTATACTGCAACTTCAGGACAACGTCTGTCGGGCGCAGCTAGTCTTATGTATAATTGACTAAGGTGTATGCAATTTTTCCAGTTTGCTGTGGCATCGATATTTAAAAAAAAATGTTGACCAAAAATTCATGCACGCAAGCCAGGAGCAGGTGTGGGCTCTAAGTGACTGTTGTAAAGAAACGTCACAGCAGCGGGTATGGTACGCCGTAACTAAAATATATTATTTCCGAAAGTATATAACTTATCATTTTTTTTTGTTTTTAATAGCGTATTTTCAAGTAAAAAAAACTAAAATTGGTAATATTCTCCAATCTAGACATATATTTACAAATATACATAATCTTACCTGGAGTGGTGTGTTCGGTTCTCTGTCGTGATTGCAGTGTACTGGCCATATTTGTGCAAGGCTCATGATCGCCTCATTGCAGAATTTTAGACCCATAACTTCCTCATCTTCACGTCCATACCTGTTGAAATACATAAAGTCCTCATTATTTCTATTAAATGCGGGGTCAAATTACAACAGCAGAAAAAATATTTAAATATACAAGGGAACAATTTAAAAGTCGGCCGTCATATTCAGATATGGCTTAGCCATTGAACGGATTGAAATTAAGTATTGTATATAAATTTTACTTCTCACCCCCGTAAAGGGTGTGCAGAGGTGTATGAAACACCCACATTTTGCCTAGTAGTATTTGGTCCATCGGGCACAGTGTAATTGGCAAAAACATTTGTAGATACAAGGTATAAGATGGAAGTGGAGTCGAGAATAAAAGATGACTATTTATTGAGTTCTTAAGTAACCTTCTGATTTTTAAGTAACTTTCGTTCGGATTTTAATCTGATCCAGAGTTTAAATTTATGAATTAAGACACAAGTTATGATAATGAGTATATAAGAAAGAACATTATGTGATTTGAATTAAAATGTGTTAAAAACTAAAAGCGAAAGATCCCTGTACGATGACGTCAGGACCTGGTTAAATTCAGGAATAATTCATTGAGTTTCTAATATTTGATAGAGTTTGAATTTAGTAAAATCTGGGAAAAAAAGACCTACCCGTTTGTGGCGAGGTCCCACGTCTGTAGGTTACGTGTATTCATGCAGAAAAGGTATTGCATTTTTTGAAACGTTTAGTGAATTAAACACTGCGTAAACATAAGAAGATATCTGGCCAGTTTTTTTTTTGTTAATTGATCCCGACTGCTTAGCCAGTTGTTGCGTGTTCGTTTAGCACGGAACACAAAGATTTGTGTGATCCACAAATGGTTGTCCCGCACCTTGGTGATTATTGTGTGCGTTGTTTCTATGTTTGTCAACTCCCCCGCGACAAAGAATTCGGTCTTACTTCTCTTATTTACTAAACAATAACACAATAGTTACTGTTTATCAGGAACAGGAATGAGATGTAGTTATTGATCAGACAATTTAAATTGAATGTTGTGGATGTCATGTGGGCTTGTTCAAAGTATTTCGGCGAATCCGAAGTCGGAAATTGCAATGCGGTTGTGTGCTTTGGTTAAAGTCTGCCACACCAATAATCGATAATTCCCTTCCTTTTTTGATAAATATTAAGTAATGTTGTGTTGTGTATGAAAGGTTATTAAAAAAAAAGAAAAAGAAAAAAAAACAATACTATTTGCTTACTCACAAAGCATTTTTGACATATTTCACTAAACTACACCAAACTTAAAACATCGAAACTTGCAATCTCAGATGAGGACAGATTGTGATTGGCGCGCAAGTTTTTTTGAAAGCAACCGCATTTATAAGCTTGTTTTTATAAAAAAAAAATGGCCATGCATTTTCTCTTCTTGTCTAATTACTAAAAGTAGAAGCAACACGACGTTTTAAATTTTGTCTTTTAGTAGACGTCAGCATTAATCTAATATTATTAATTCCCGATTAATGACTTAAGCAACGCGATGTGTACGTGACTATAAGTGACTACCTATGGACAGGATGAGGTTGCCCCCATCCCCACGAGAAGGGTATTTTATATATCGCGTTAGTTCCAGATCAGTTTATGTATACAATACGCCCCTTCGTACAAAAACGTTTTCCAACCGCTTAATTATAACTAATGCGTTTATAAGTGGCCTTAATTGCCCTAAGTTTAGTCTTCCGCTATTTTCGGAAATTCGTTTCTTTATTAATGTACTTACAAGTTTAGTACGTTCCATCCGTCCGTTTGTTTAAAAAACTATGCCAGTTTTTATATGCATATATGTTTTTGTCACATCTTAAAGCCTTAATGCGTTAATAGATTTCCACATGTGAAGTGTAATTTAAATTGTCTTGATTTGAAAGATGCAAATGGTATAAGATTTCAATGTAAAGAATTTTTTTCATATTTTTTGAATTATACTTATTTTTTACAAAAGCGCAAACATCTTTACGTATTTTATACCTATCATGTAGTACGGTTTTAAAAGAAGAATTGTAGAGGGATATGAGTGTGACACTTTATTGATAATGCAGTATTAAGCATTATCACTATTTATTTTCTTTATTTAGGTTAGAGTCCTTGCAAGCCTCTTATATAAATAAATCACACACACACTGAGACACCAATTAGGGCATGAAAAACATATTGATATGACACAAAATAAAACACGAAAGAATAATAAAATAACAAAAGATAAACTGTGTGTAAGCACTCACGGCCGGTACCGCAGCGGCTGGACAACTTAGTCCTTGAGAAAGGTCTCCTGTCGAGACCTCCTAGCCGGGCATCCCCGAAATACACACGTGAGTAAAACCGTATATTTAAATAAAAAGATAACTAGCATAAAATAATACCTTACAGACTAATAATATATATAAAAAAAGGAAGATACAATGTAAGGGCTGTCTCCTGGCATGATCAAAATAGGACCTAGTTCAGCATATGACAGGCAATGATACTGACGCAGTCAAATTGTTGACAAATTTTACAAGTGAGGCATGATCGAGAAAAAAATATTGAAACACCCTTATTATTAATTAAAACACACGAAAAAGTGTGTGTTTATGTTTGTATAAAAAGTAATATTAATTGTTATGAGACACTTTCAGTGGGCTTTTCCAGACACCTATATATACTTTTTCTTCCTATTTCCTTTATCTAGTAAAAAATTAAATAACCCCCATTATTGTAGCAAGCCTTCATTTTCAATTTTTACTTAGGATAGTAGACAGACTTTTATAAAGTGCCAACGTACGCTTAGACACGATAAAATTGCTCATGGAGATTTTATCATGTCTGGAGGAGATATTTTGTCCGTCGTATTAATTTAGCTGCTTACAAAAGGTCATAAACAGCATCCCATAGTAAAATGTTTACAAAACTGTTCTTTGGTATTTATTAAGTAAGTAATAACAAACTTTATAGAGCTTATCTTTTGCTTAATTTCAATTACAGAATTAAAAAAAATCTGTATGTTTTTGTAATTCGAATTGCATCGCAAATTTCAACTTAATGGTAAGCCGGAGGAGGAGTAAAATTTAAAGGTTTGATTGCAGATAAACAAACACCGGGAAAGGTGAAAGTAAATAAAAGCTTGTAATAACAGTAACGCAATAAGGAAGAAATTATATGTTGTTTGTTTAGTAAAATTCCAATCAGGTTTATTTGAATGTGGTACATAGTTATTTTACAACACGCTGAAATATTTAAAATTGGAAAAGCTTGTTTTTTTTTAGTGTGGAAACTCAGGTCAGGACAGGTCTTCACGTCACCGAGGCCAATGGTAAAGTTGTATGTCGGACTCAAAACAGCTACTCAGTGTTCCGTCGTCGGGTCTTATAGCCACGGGCTCCTCAGCGGAGCCCGTGGGGAATGAATAGTTGTCTATATATTTAGTAACAATCTCTAAGATATAGGAGTAAAATTAATGTGACATTATACTCCCCAGTATATCTGTATAAGGAATATCCCTTTCCTTCCCTTTTCAGTCATCCTCAATTTTACCCACCCTATTCCCGAAAGTGTCCGGATGACGGCATTAGGGTGACCTTTTATTTTTTTCTAAAGATAATTTTTATTTTACCGATTTTTTTTATTTTATCAATAATTTCTATTTTACCAATATTGTTTATTTTACCGATAATTTTTGTTTTACTGATAATTTTTATTTAACCGATAATAATTTAGTCCCATGTGGGCATTAATTTCGCTTCTGCCTATCCATTTGGGGACACAGGTGTAAGTACAAGTATAATGTATGGGTATTATTTTAAATACCTAACACGTGAAAGAACCAATTTTAGGAAAATAAATGATTTTGATTTTGTAAATGTTTTAGATCACGCCGTTTCTTATGCGATTTGTGTCTGCCTACCCTGATTGGAGGAAGGCGTGAGCTTATGTATGTATGTGATAGATTTATATACCACATTATTTCATGAAAGTATTTACTGCAAACTCATTTCTTCGCCTTGGATACGAATGCCTAAATGGATTTGCGTTTGTACTTATTATTTTAAGGATTCTCCAAATACTACTTTGTTATTACAAGGCTATTAGGACGAGATTTGCTGCTGATAACAAGGTACATATATACATCAAAGAATAGGATTAGACCTTACCAGTATGTCGCTAATGCCTACTTTGTAAAAACAATGATAGTACAGGATCTGACATAACATTTTCCAAAAACCTTATAAACAGTTTTGTCAACCTTAGCATGTGAATATTAGAAAATTAAGTAATCCATTTGTGAGTACATTACATTGATCTACGTTGAATTATTTTATTATGGCATAGATTTATCTGTTAACAAAATTGATTTGTTTTTTCTACAGTACTCTGTCATCGTTTGTCATTGTTATATGAATGGTGACAGATTGTCGTATAGAGACACGAATTTAATTCTATTGTGAGAATATTGACCTCAAAGTCAACCAAACTTATACCGTTTTATTAGTTAAATACTAAACTTATTCTGTTCTATTTACTTCTATAAATGCATACGATGACGCCTATATCCCTAAAGGAATTATTAAGGTGTATTAACCCACATGTGGCCAAAGAAGAGTTGGTCCTATAAGCGTAGTAAGGGGCCTATTGCCGTCAACTGAGCACTTTTTGTATTCAAGTTTATTTTAAACATATTTATAGAACGAACAGACAGGACACCTAATGGGACTGACGGGGACGAGATGGGAAAAGATGCGGGGGTCAGGGGAGAGGAAAAAGGAGAGCATTTAGGCCTCCGGAAACCTAATGTGAGGCCGTGGTATCGCACCGGTCCAGCCGGCCCATTAGTGCCTTAGTATGGATAGTTGGGAGTATATTGAAAGTAAAAGATAAGAACAACGAAAGCTAATTGAAGAAGCAAGATATTTAATAATCAAACGTAGTGGGAAGTGTAAGCAATATATTGATGACGTCGTTGTCGAATAACAGTATCTAGAACTGGCTGTTGCAAGGAGGTTCGAGTTCTCTATCCCTTATTTACTGATTCACTTAAACTCACACTTGTGGAATAATTTTAAAATGGTTAGCAATATCTACAGAATATTTATAGACTATAGGTATTTCAATATAGATATTAAACAATTGAAATGAATCCTTTTCAGTTACTTGACGATCCGTTTTATGTAACAGCATATAACACGGGTCGACAAAGGATATATTTTGGAAACCGCCTGGCTTTCAAGAGGTTTACACGCGCATAAAATATCTATATTTATACAATGGTACTGAACAGTATTATACGTAGCTGATATATATGAAAATTGAGATGAGTGAAAGAAGTGTTACTATACATAATGAAGATATATAAACAAAAACAAATGGAGTTTTAATGGTTAAATCTAGTTGTTAAAATGTTATAAATATATAAATATTAAAGTAAAAATGCAAACGTGATTCTCGCTGCCCCCATTATATGCAATCAAAGGAACACAGGGATTGTTTATAGTCGGTAAGACTTACATACCCCTATTATGATGCGTTTTTAGTTTTTATATGGTCTGTATGTATGCAAAGCTATGTGTATTATTGATTCAGAAATCCGAAAGTAAGGAGTACGAGCTAATTTATTTTAGAAAACTAACGAGGGAAAACAATTCGAATAGAGGATGGAAGCAGAGTTGCTGATTAGCACTATGAGATAGGCATTCTTCTATGTTGTAGTAGTCTCATTGCATAAATAAAAAGATCATTATAGTACAATTCGATAGAAGTGCGCGGAGACCGTTTTGTTGACTTGGGCAACGATAAATGGAAGTTTTTTTTACTGCTTTTAGTACGCGACAGGTGTTGCCTTGCCAGGCGGATGCTGCGTCTCTTTCTTAAAAACGCGAAGTTATGTTCGGAAAAATAATAATGATATCACTTCAAATAAAAACGGGGATATGAGCGAAGGTGTTCATCAATATGTTTATTCACAGAGCTGGAATCTCTCCTATCGTGCTGAAGACGTGTGCTCCAGAGTTAGCACCGGTTTTAACGCGCCTTTATCGGCTTTCCTACTCTCTTGGCGTAGTCCCGAACTCATGGAAGACATTTCTAGTGCACCCAATCCCTAAAAAAGGAGATCGCTTGGATCCGTCCAACTACAGACCCATAGCCATCACCTCCTTGTTCTCCAAGATAATGGAATCCATTGTTAACTGCCAGCTCCTCCGGTACTAAGAAGACCACCAGCTCCTCAATGATCGACAATACGGCTTCCGTCAGAGTCGTTCAGCTGGTGATCTTCTCGTATACTTGACTCACCGGTGGGCACAGGCGATCGAGACCAAGGGGGAAGCGTTGGCCGTTAGTTTGGACGTGGCGAAGGCCTTCGATCGGGTCTGGCACAAAGCGCTCCTTGCGAAGCTTCCTTCCTATGGGCTTCCCGAGAAACTGTGCAATTGGCTCACCAGTTTTCTTACAGACAGAAGCATCAAGGTCGTTGTTGACGGTGCAGGCTCCGACTCCAAGTCTGTTAATTCTGGTGTCCCACAAGGCTGTGTGCTATCACCCACGCTGTTTCTTCTGCATATCAACGACATGCTGCAGAATACCAGCATCCATTGCTATGCGGACGATAGCACGAGTGATGCCCTTTACACCGGCCGCGCTAACATTTCTCGGGTAAACGTCATCGAAAGCCGATCCAAACTTGTGTCTGAAATCGAAACTTCTTTATCAAAAGTTTCAGATTGGGGTCGACTTAACCTAGTCCAGTTTAACCCCAAGAAGACACAGGTTTGCGCGTTCACCGCTTAAAAGTTGCCATTGGTCGTATCACCTCAATTTGAGAGCACTTCCCTAACTGCATCAGCCAGTATCGGAATCCTTGGCGTCGATATATCAAGCGAAGTCCAGTTTCGCGGTCACTTAGAGAGTAAGGCCATATTAGCCTCGAAGAAGCTTGGTGTGCTACACAGATCGAGACAGTATTTTACTCCGGCCCACCGCCTGCAACTTTATAAGGCGCAGGTTCGGCCGCACATGGAATACTGTTCTCATCTCTATGCAGGTGCACCCCAGTACCAACTTCTGCCTCTTGACCGCATTCAACGGAGAGCGACTCGCATCATCGACTGCCAAGATATTTCTGATCGACTTGACACCTTGGCGTTGCGTAGAGATGAAGCTTCACTCTGCACCAATTCTTTTTAATGATTCTATTTTTACGTGTCATATTACATAACAAACACAATTTCTAATTACCGTTAGCGTTTTTTATATACCTATTCTTGTAGTAATCACAACAAAGTAGTCATATATGTACATATGTATGTTAAATAGAGGTGTTATCACCAAAGATTGTGTGCTGGCCGTTTGCTTTCGGGTAAACTAGATAATCATTTATAACTCGATAACTTTATAATTTTGTGTAATGAATTTATAGATCCGAGAGCCTCGCGATCGCCGAACTTACTTCGGTTTCAATTCAGCAGTCCAGTAACAAGTCACTTACAGGCTAAGTTACTTTTCTAAAGAGTTCCAAAAATGTTAAAATATTCAAGATCTGACAGATTTAAAACTCTTATATAGTAACCAAAATATATATTTAAACTTTTTTGGGGTAGGTCTTAAACCGCCTCTTTTAAAGCCTCAATTCACAAGTTTTACTAATATTGATTGGCAGATATATTTTAAAACAATTATAACAACAGTGTAGCCTTTTATCCAACATATACGTGAATAATAAAAAACATGGACATGTAATTTTACGTGCAATAAGCCTTCGGAAACCTGAAGAAACCCTATAGTATATATTGTATCATAGTATAGGGAGGCAAATGCGCAGGCCGTGGTAATGGTCTCTGGTCATCTGTGTCTGAGCATGGCTCTCCCATGTTGTGTAAGAGTAGTTCCCACGCAATACAGCTTGTCTTAGAGTCCCTAGATGATGATTTTGCTGTATGTGAAGGTCGCTACAATCATCCTTTTAATTTCACGTAAAATGACTTTCAAAGCAAAGCAGTTAGCAATCAAACAAGCCGAAAAAAGAGTAGATTTGTTTTCTTTCTTCTAAAAACGTAGTCAAGTGTTATGCAATCGCTTAAGGTATATTTAACGTAGGTTATTGAAGTCCTTAGTTGTCAGATTAGATAACGGAGCGATGACAATAAAAGTATAGGTTTAGCTTTGTGAATACTTTGAAGTTTAATAGTATTTTTTTTAATAGTACGTTTTATTTAATACGGATAATTGTGAAACGGTACGGATAATGTGTGTGAATTGAGGTATGGCTCTATTCTGTTACTCAGCAGTTTTGTATTCCTATAACTACATACAATTTCTGTATACAAATTCATTACATCTGTGCATCCAGGTTGTCTGGAAGATATCGCAATTAGCAACAAGACCGTCGTTTGTACCACCTTGATAAAATAATATATAGTAATCTTTTCTATTATGATGTACAAGTATATTGTATTGTGTTCTACAGTTTGCAAAATGTTTGTCACGTATAGGGATCGAACCTAACATGGCTCTGCAGCGTAGTGGCGAGGTGGCTACTTAAACCACTGCGCCATCGTGCAGTCAAGTGAATTAGTTTAACTGTATTAATTATCCGTATAATTTCAATTTCATCATTCTGGGAACCAAAATATAATCTTAACAAACTGAAATGATTTCCATAAAAATTCCCCATTAATGAATGCAGTGTATTTCAATTTACTGATAGATTGATTGATTGAAATTATTCTTAAACAGTTTAATAAGTTGAGGATTTAAACGGTAGTGAGAACCGAGCGTTCATGTTCAACGGGTATTTATATATTTTAAAGTACATACACACATACGCTCACGTCTGTATTCGTGAAGGAGTAGTCACCGGTGTATTAAACACCCCCTTTTTGACTTTACGCAAACTAATGTAATAAGAGACAAGCCTGTTGCCCCAACCGGGCACTATATGACTATATATATTGTCTGCTAAATAACTATCCAATTCCTAAGTTACATTTTACGACATCCACTGAAAGAGTTGTTGTGGCCTATTCTACTCCATAGAGAACTTCACTGCAATACTTAAAATTACTGCATGAAATTAAAAATATAGTTTGTTTTTGCTGTTGTGTGGTAACCGGTAAAGCATGTAACATATTAGCTGTGTGTTGTCACTAGTTTCAGGGTTAAAAAACCAGAGTTATTTAAAAGCTACCGTTTTTCAAGGCAGTACAAAAAACTCGTAAAATTATATGTACATTTTTTTATAAAAAACTTTACATTATCCTCGGTTTGGCTTATCTTGTTTATTGATTTCACCACGAAGCGTGTCAAAGCGTGAAAGTATTCATAAATAAATTTTCGACGATGGCGGTTTCGTGGTATACGGAAGATTAAATTGGAATGCTCCCCAGTACTTTGCGTAGGTGGAATAATTTTCATATCCGAGTATTTCCCTGAAGATCAGATCAGATAAGATACATATTGCTTATCCTACTAATAGCTAAGTACTAGTTCTACTGTAGGTATAAAAGGAATTTCTTTACGTAGGTATATATCATACTAGATAACAAATTATGATATTACTTTATGATACTTGGGTTCGGCTCGAAAGACCAAGAAAACTACAAGAATGATCATAAGTGGGAAGGTTGAATGTTCGATTTCTTCACAGATCAATCTGTTAAAGGATTAATAAAAAAAAAAATACAGTGTACATAAGGTAATTAAGAATACCAAGCGTTAGTTTGCGTGAAACGTTTATGAGAACTCCTAATGCCTATTCTTAGTTATTTACTATATGCATACGTGTAATAAATTATGAAACAAACATAGGTTTATTAAAAAAAAAATATTCCTGACACTTAAATTGATTATAAACAAAACAAAAGAAATATTTGAAAAGTAATTATTTATTTTAGTAAAAGCGAAATATTGTATAACATATATTTATTGTAAGATACCTGTATTTTTAATACGTAACAAACAATTCATTTATATACTAATTTAAACCATTTAAATTATTATCTTAATAAGTATATTGAAACTACAACATTATATACACAACATAGAATATACTAAACATAGACAACATTATACATACATTATATACACAACATAGAATATATAATACTTATCTTCAATTTGCAAATCTATATATAATATCCGCACTGGCACAACTGGTCGCCACGGATTAAATATGAGAGAGCTCCACGCCGGTCCACGTCTCGACAAGAAGTGTCAATCCAGCCAGAGCACTCGTTTTTATGGGCGACGACAAACATGTATTTTAATCAACTACCGTCATTACAATATAATTTTCTGAATTAATTTAGTTTTAAAATAAACTGTCATTATAAACATATATTTTGCTTATCAATATTTATATGAAGTATTTAGTTATAACAATAATAATTATATTAATATGATACTAACACGTGTGTTGGAGTTCGTGCAGCAGACACCACAGGTATGTCAATACAAATTATATCGCAGTAGGTAATCAGAGCATCATTGTTCTTGCTGTTAGAGAGTGGGCAGAGTGGTAATGAACCTTTGTTGTTGGCCTATTACAATACCTTCTTGTTTTTTCTTATAAGCCGTTAAGAAAGGAAATATAACTAACAGTTTTATTAAAGAAACTAGGACGTTATATATTTATTTTTATTACGTACGTGAAAAATAGCAAGTAATATAAAAACAAATATGCAATTACACAATAAATCTTATTCTAAAACAGCCGCACAGCAACCAAGCGGCTCCGAAGCTTCTGAGGAAGAGATTTCTGGACATCAAGACGCCTCAGGGTTGGCAACTTCCGACGTAGCGTCGAGGAAATTCCAGGTGCCGGACCTCGGCGCCTTACTCGAACAGATGCGTGCTATGCAAGAAGAGCAAGCCCACTGACAGAAGAAGCAAGCCCACCGGTAAGAGGAACAGCTGCGTACCGTGTAAGAAGAGCAAGCCCGCCAACAGCAGGACGAAGCCCGCCCCAATTTTAAAGTGCCGCCCACTGATTTCACTTCTTCCTGGGTGGCCTATAAGTTACAATTTGAGGCTGTGAGGGACTTAAATGGGTGAACCAACAGCCAAGCCAAAACCACTCTTACTTTGGGACTACGGGACAAAGCCCTAACTGTACTGGAGGCTTTAGGAAGTGAAGCTATCGAAGAGCAGCCTTGGAATCGTCATCCGCGCTCAACTGCGTGATCGATGCCAACGAGCGAATTAATCTTAGCAAGAGTGGTCCCTGGAGGTGAAAAAATTGGTTCGAAAGGTTATTATAGTTCATGTGGATAGGTTAGCACGGTACCACAGCTCTAAAGATGCTCAGGATGAGCACGTCTAAGGAGGGCATAGTGTGACATCACCGCGCAAAGACGACAAACACTGCAAAGAAGTTTTTCGAAGAAAAACTGACAAGTCACGGTAACTAAGCGGTAGTGGCTACGGTGGTGAGCCGAATGTCGTGAGTTCAAGCTCCGGCGGTCTCTATAGGTTTTTGTAAAATCCAGTAAGTGGTGTGGTTTGTTTAGAAAATTCGAATACAATGGAAATTACTAGATCAAGCAAAATGAATAAAGATAAAGGTTAATTACAATCGAAATTAGGGGTATATAAAGAGCTCCAGGAGCCCCTACAGGGCAGTTCAGTGTTTAAGCGATCTCAAGTGAAGAACAAGAAGAAGAAGTAAAAAGTAGAAAAGTGAAGTGAACAGTAAAAGTGAAAAGTGGTGCAGTGCTCCCGTTGGACTGGGCTACTTGTAGCCCGCGGGGACAGTGTAAAATTGTGCTAAGTGGTTCGTGCAGTCATACGCGTTCTGACTGTGAAACGCAATAAGTTGTTACTCTCGTCAGACATTAGTTTCCTTCCAATCCCTGTACCCGATTTCGTAACAATATTAACATGCTTCTTTTTTATTTATTTTGTACTCTATGAATGATGAATAATTAGTAATATATTTATTATATTATATTTTACTTATAAAGAGCCTCAAACAAGAATGAAGTCTATCTTTAGAAGCAAAAAGGAAGAATTATATACAATGTATGTCTTTTAATTATTAGTGGCATCATAGCATAGGAGCTATGATGCCACGTTATGTACGTACGACTTATTCCCGGACCGATATGACCTCCAAATCTTCAAGAAAAGAGCGTACTGCTACCTAAAGGCCGGAAAAGCACTTGTGACTCTTGAGTTGAGGGTGTCCATGGGCGGCGGTAGTCACTTAACATTAACTTTGCTAATTTGTATCCCATAAAAATAGAAGTTTTTGTTTTGGTTTTATCTACATGAGAGATACGGTGATCGCAGGCATAATTTAAAAAATCTCTAATCGTTTGGTTAATATAAAGAGACGCTGGAGATATTTTTTAAATTATAGATTAAAAATAAAACATCACAATCAACCCGGGACAACTAATTGTGGATCACACTACAATATTTATAATCTCTGTTTTCCTGTATTATTTAAATAAACTGTGTTACTAACTAATTTATTTGTTAATTTTTTTAAGTAACAAATTTTTTTTAGTGCAGAAATTCTATTTTAAAACTCATTACTGAACTATTAAATTGATCGATAAAAACTGTAACTGTGATTTTGAAATGAATGAAATTCAGGGATTTTTTTACTAAGGATATCAGTGACTAATTGATGATTCGATGATTTTTACGTTAAGTTCCCAATGTATAGATTTATGACCCACCGCAGACAACCCTATGTGGCGGTTGTGCAGAAAACACCCAGTTGCATAGTTTGGGCGGCAGACCGAATGTCAGAAGTTTGGAGTGAAGCGAACAGTGTCAGACTATATCACAGGCATTGGCAAAGGTGCGTGACGTACGCTAACAGATCACCGGTGAATCGGTTCGGCCTAAAATCATATTGCCGATCATTATCATTGTCATGATAAATCGTAACACATGCAATTTAAAGACTCATTCGTAAGTAGTTTAAAGAAATATCCCGTAACTCCTAACTGTTAAGGACTTGTACCTTTTACCTTCTTTCAGCGACATGAGAAGCAAAGAGCTGTAATAACTAGCATAATGACGTTAGAAATTATATAAAAAATATGTTATAAATATAAAATTTCAGGGTCCTATTAATGTCCTATCACAGAATACTGACGTGGTTACAATGGGACCACCACAGCGTAAAGATTTTTTTTTCTCTCTTATAACATTTTTTTATACTAATTTAGATGTTGTTTACCATAAACTTAAGTTTAAATAATTTATAAAATACGAACTCACCTAAAAGTTAACGTAACTTGACCGTAAAGCTTCTTATTCTCAAGGTATTCCGGTTCCACGTGCAATACACCTTGGATCTTGTCAATGGTGCCATTTTCTACCACCAGATCGCGTGATGCAAGATATAACGTTAATTTGTTGTTGGGTGATGATTTTTTGAACACTCTGTAAAGAAAGAAACATATTTGTTAGTGGATTTGTAAATATTATTCGTGTTCAACTAATAGAAAAATATTTTAATACAGATATTTCGCCCTCGGCAAACCTATTTTTCGCATCAGCTACTGACACTATTCGATTTGATGAAATTTTAATTATACGCTTATTTTGTAAGTCGTGATATTGTGTATGAAAACATATCATCATCGTCATCATGATCAGATTATTGCCGTCCATTTTTGAAAGAAGGCCTCCCCTAAGGGGCGGTCTTGGGCAGTCCGCATCTATCCGCTGCCAGCCATCTTCCTACGTAAACGTAGGTATTGTAAAAAATAGAGGAGCATCACATAGAGCTTGCGATCAAAACAGACAGACAAATAAATATAGCCTGACTTTTCTAAGAATATGCAAATTTTGAACATTACAGCAGTCATAATGACTATGTAGGATATAATTATATTATATATATATTTTTTTTATTTACTATAGGGGGACAGACGAACAGACGGGTCACCTGGTGGTACGTGACAACCGCCGTCCATGGACACCTGCAACTCAAGAATCGTAAGGGCGCTGCCCGCCCTTGAGGGTGATGAGGGATGGGGGAAAGAAGAGAGAGAGGATGAGGAAATGAGAAATAAGAGATGGGGTATAAGCGGAGAGGAAAGGAGATAGGGGTGTTGGGCCTCCGGAAACCTCACTCATATTGGGGAAATGCAACACAAGCGTTACTTCACAACCGGTTTTTTGTTGGACCGTGGTATCACACCGGTCGAGACGGCCCATTCGTGCCTAAGCATGGCTCTACTATATAAAAGTATTACGCAGGTTAAAACTAAAACCACTAACACACTAACATTGCAACAGATAAAATTAATAATACATACACATTTGCACTTAGTAGGAATTAAAGCCAAGACACTTGGAAAATATCGTGTAAGTTATCTATACTACTTAGTCTGGTTATAAATACTGTTACATAAAAAAAAATACATTTGAATTTGGAATCTGCACTGCTCCGGATCTGAGGGTGGCAGCGTGATTTTTTAAAGCCTGTATCCGTCAATAAGCACTCTATCCTATGCAAAATAATCATTCAAATCTGATAGATTCATATTAGTAGATTGCGATTTGCCGCTTTGAACAATAATACAGAGAAAGTCTGCTTTATTAAATTCGTATAGATTTAATAATGATATATGGACCAACCCGTCTGTTCGTCAGTCTCCATATATTAGAAATAGAAAAGAAAGTAGAGGAAAAAATGTTAGGATTGCTAAATATAAAACCTAAAAGCCAAGTCAATAATCTCAACTACTATTAAAAGCTACTAATGTTGTGTCATGAGAGATTTTATTTATTTCATTATTTGATATAAAGGGTTTTTCATTAGAAATTTGTTTTTTAAAACAAAATAAAACAAAGACTTTAGATGAAATTGATTCAAATTTTTACTGTATCACAAAGAGTAAGGTTTGGTTAATAATAAAAAATGATATCGGGCAAATGTCCACCACGACCACGCTGGCAGATGTCGATTCTTTCCCAATAACTTTTTATAATTTTTGGGATTAATGGCCAGTGACCCACACTATGGCGGCCTGGTGAGATGCTTTTTCACGCCCCGCTTAAAAGACCCGGGATCAAAGTGGGAGGGAAACACGTGCGCTGGTAGAGAATTTCAGGCTTTAACCAATTGGCACAGAAACGAGGAGCTGAACCGTTTAGTTCGAGATCATATATTTTCCACTCTCAAACGGTGACTCCTCAGGCCAGCACGTGTTGTCGTGTAGAGAAAGTGAGATTGTGGGACCAATTGGAAGAGCTCGTCAGAACACTCTCCGTGATGTAGGCGACAGAGGACTGCCATAGAGGTGACATCTCTTCGTAACTGCAAAGGCTCGAGGGATGGATGTAATCACACGATCTGTCTGGCTACTTAAGAGCTGTATTTCGTGAAATTATGCGGTTGGGAAATTTGGTTTGCAATTAATTGATTGTCTCGTTGGCTGTGTGACATGTGGTACCGTCCTGTTGTTACCGCCTATCAGTGATATCTAATTCATCATGAACATGGTCATGGACATTTAATTAAAGTCATTTTAACCAATTTTAAATGGTCATATCAAAACAAAACTTTAGCAGTTTGGATGGAAATACTATACTTTGCTTGGTGCTGATTTGATGATCTTGCCAAGATGTGGATGGTTAGATAATTGAATAGTAGGGCTCATTTAAATTGTTTGTGTTTTTATCTAAGCGGCGGCAGTGTAAATGGTTTGGGAGTTAGATTTGTGATCAAGTGGTTGCGGGTTCAAACCTCATATTGTGCACTACCGTTGTAAACCCAACCCGTAATGTGGTGTGACCCACGTTGCCAGTATTCTTTAAAAAAATAAGTCAAATACATTACACATGGTGACAAAATGTGCTTTTTAATTTTAAATATAATATACTTTATTTTCTTATTAGACATAGCTTCTTTCCCGCTTTTTTTTAGTAAGAAAGCGCGAAAGAAGTCATCGTAATGGTAGTTACAGGTAGAGTCAAATCACTGTATACGTCTCATAAACAGGTGTTAAAACTTTTGTTATTTCGATAAAAGCGAGGTAATCGAGGACGTAAACA
The DNA here is from genome assembly GCA_947561695.1 of Tyria jacobaeae. Taxonomy (NCBI): domain Eukaryota; kingdom Metazoa; phylum Arthropoda; class Insecta; order Lepidoptera; family Erebidae; genus Tyria; species Tyria jacobaeae. The sequence continues at coordinate 5,264,254 of OX387208.1, read as the reverse complement.
ACTTAAAACACAAAGGACCGAAAGTCCTTTTACAACAAAGTAGAACAAACAAACAGCTGCAAATAACGCCAGTTCAGCGCATTATGAAAAAAGAAATAGAGTTTGCGGCTTTAAGTTATGTTTGTTGCGAAAAAATGTGAAGCGAGAAAGAAGATAAATTGTTATAACGGTAATTCAAAAGTTATGCTAGTCATCTGTTAAGTTAATGGTTATAATGTTTTGGGTAAACAAAATTGTTATCAATCTATCTACTGAATTTCTAAACAATTTTGAATTATTGATATAAATAGGTGTGATCTCGGAAAGTAACAATGCCAGCTTAGTGAAATAAACAGTATTCAATGTACAATTAAATACTCATTACATATAACAAGACTAATTAACGATTTAAGACAGTATGGGTTCGAATTGTGTGCCTATGTGACAATGAAGCATATTGCTGTGTTAAACTGTCAATCAGACTATTTTATACATATACTCGTATACATATATATTTTTTTATTAATAAAATAATGGTGTGACTGGCTGTATTGTTAACATACATTTTCTCTGGTGTTTTCGTTGACGGTTCCTTTTTTTATTAAGCCAATTCAAATGCCGGTTTACAAACATTAAACATACATACACTCGAAAAACTTCTTCTTGCGCAATCTTTTAAAAAGAAGGTCAGTCATCGACCCACGTGGGCAGCTGAAAGACCCACATAAAGCCACAAGGTTTTATGTGGGTCTTTTATCTAGGATAATATTTACATTGTTGTATCATTATCGTTAATATATTATTTTGATAATGTATCCTAACTATGTATGTTTTACATAATAATATTCAATATATACTTATAGAAAACACAAACCAGTTAAGATTTCAGAACGTAACACGTGTCAGCCGTACAGTTTCTCATTTATCGTTTAAAAATTTGCAACAACCTATGAAGCAGGGGGATTCTACGGAGAATGTATTGTCCTGAGCACATGCGAGTTATTGATCTGTCTGTAGCTCCCTCAATTCTATGCCCTAAGCATGAAACGGGTGAATTGATCACCCAGCCCATAAATGTTTCATTTTTTTTATATTTTGCGAAAAGGAGAAAAGACTGACATTACGGGGAATATTAAGCAAGCCTGTTTATATTTTTATTGCTTTTCGAAGTAGTCTCCGTTCTTTTCTTGTCTAGTCTCCGTTGATCGAAGCAGTGAGCCCACTCTTTTTAGGGATCTCTTCCACGCATTTTTCAACCGCAGGCATGCCATCTTCAGAATTCCTCTAAGTTTATCTTTTATTTTTGGAAATAAATAGAAGTCACAAAGTGTCAGGTCGGAACTGTAAAAAGGATGACTCACTAACTCGATCGATTCGATAGACAGTTCTATAGTGAAACTCCCCAATCTATCTGTTCACTATTTTCTATCCTCGCTTTCCATTTGAATATGCCTACTCCCAATTTTTTCATTTATTTTTTAAAATGCTCAGATGACGGCAATACGCTCTACGTCAGTGTCAGTAGGAGTAAATTATAATAGATGAAATTTTCTAACCGTTTCTTTTAATCTCATAATGATTACTTTTTTGTGTCGTTTTTAGAAGTTTAATAACTTTACATTACCTGTTTCGGAGAGACGTCAAAGTAGCTGCAAAACTGTGAGCAATAACTCGTATTTTATAAAGATCCAATCACATGTTATATGTAGGGCATGCAGTGAGCACAATGAGCCACCTAAATTAATACCAGCTAGTGTTGATAAGGTCAATTTCCCGAGGCAATTGTATTATTCCCCGTATTTGAAACCAAACCAATTGGAAATTAACTGATACTTAGACTTACATGCTATTCATTAATATAGAAAAGAACGATTCAAATTACACCTTACATGTCGAAATTCAGCTATCCCTCAGAAAAGTGAAGAAAAGTTGATACAAAAAAGAAGTCATTTGTGGCTAAAAGCCGTAGTAAAATGAAGTATTGTATACGATGCTGATCCTTTATGATAGATTTTAACAGTGCTTAAAAACTAATAGTATTAGTAGTAGATTATAAAACTATATTTTTTTTATACACTCCACTGAGAAATCTTGATGAAATCACCGACGAGAATTTCCAAAATCAGCTCTCGTCCTATTTCAATCTTTCTCGACCTAGATACCTTTGAAATGAAAAAAACTTAATCAAAATCGGTTCATCCGTAATCTCTGACGATGATCCTTGATGAGCGGAGCTGCTCAACCGTTTATCTGCCATAGAATTTTGTGAATCTGATCTAATCTGATTTGATGATAGCGTAGTATGACATCACAAAAAAAAAGTCTCTATTAAGGCTACCGATTTTTTGATAAATAAAGACTTAAATTTTGGTGTTAAATTATATCATTGTATTCATTATATTTACTCGTATAAAAAATACAACAATACAAAATTGAGAAGGGTTTACAATATAGCTGTTTTGACAAGAACACGGCCACTTGACTTGCACCGGACCCTTTTACCAAGCCGTACGTGAATGGCGGGCACCGAGATTGATCGCTTAGTCACATGGACCCACTTCGCATGGTTGTTTTTAATTCTATGCTGGTTTAATCGCTATCGTCGGTGCTTATTTTCGGTAATATTTTCGGAGTAATCCATTTGAGGAGCTACAATCACTCGTCAAATGTGTTACTCCTATACAGCTTCATACTGAATGCCAGAACGGCCAAACTATCAGAAGCATTACATCACATACGTACGATACAGTGACGATAATTATTTGTTGATATTTTAATAAGCAATTTCGTGATGAGAAGAGTGTTAATACATATTATCTTTCTAGTGTCATTTAATTTTATAAAAGCATTACACTGTAAGCGTTAGTGTGTGCGTGTGTAAGTGTGTTATAATAGATACATAAAAGAGTATAATGATAAAGTGAGTAAATAGACATTATTATGACAAGCTACACCGGAAGCGCCACGACATTGGTCCGCCCGTAAACTGAATGGTGGGGCGAAAAGACGAGCCGTACTTTAAGTTTCGTAATGATCACTTGAGTGCGGATCAAGATACGAACAACATCGCCGTTACTGTTATTTAGTGAATTTGATAGTTCATAGCTATAATTTCTAGTTGCTTTTTACACCCTGTTAAAGTCAGGTTATTATTACCTCAGGTTCTGGGTGGAATGTGTAAAGTTAATAGCTTATTAAAAATAAGAAAGAAACAAAAAAATACTTGAGATTTATCTTACGTATTCCTTTGTTCTACAATTATTCAATTCGGTATTGAGAAAATACATAACTTTTAAAAACAGTTTTCAAGTCACTTCTTATAGTTATATGTTGATATATACATAGATGTATATTTTGAGTGTGTGAAAATGAGTGTTGAATTTTTTAGGGCACGCTTTATGCACACGTTCTTTTTCATCTTATGATGATAGAGCAGCATTATCTTTTTTGGTGTTAGTGACACCAGTGGTTCTACAAGTGCTTTACTAATATCGAAGGGCAAATTAAGTGAAGATTAAGAGTAAATCAATTTAATCCCTAACAGTCAACAGTCTAAAAAATATTTTCTTTGTTAATGTAATATCGGTAAATGGTAGGGTCTTTTGCAACTATACTGCTTTGTCCGGAATAGTTCCTTCTAACCTCGTCTGTTTTAGTTTGAATAATTGAATGATACTCAACTGTAAGACGACCTGGACGCAAATAAAATAAAATTTTGTTCTTATGACTTACCGTTGAGAGTTGAGCGCGTTGTCCGTCGTCATGACCGCTCCGTTTCTTGATCTGAGGATAAAATAATTTTATTTTAACAATTGTCTTATGTAGCAAAAGCTTTTAAAGATACGGTAGTGATTTATAATAATTGTAATAACGATAGAAACAAAACTGCTTCTGCTATATCCCCGAAGGCAAAGAAACGTGAGTTTATGTCTTCAATTGTTTCTTTAATGAAGCTGACATGTTTTAATAGTTTCAGATTTGAAAAATTGGAGGAGAAAAAATGACGTGAAACAGCTTGTTTTTTTTAAAGATACTAGCAACGTGCGTCACACATTATTAGTATTCTTGTAATGTGTAACGCTAAAATGCTTGTGTTAGGGGTAGGTTTACGACACTGGAGGGGGCCGTCTACAAACCGTAGGTGGCCCGAGGTACGTCGGGGTTCCAGGGTTTTCCTTTCTAGGGTGTACCTGGTTCCCCGGCATCTAGTACCCAAGATGGCGTGCGGTTTCAGTCGGTTCGAGTCCGACATGCCACCAGAAGGTGGTATCCGAGGGGATTTCCGCACGGAGAAAAAAAAAAAAAAAGAAAGGGGTAGGTTTACGACGGTAGTGTACTGAGAGGGGTTTGAACCCGCAACCCCTTGATCGCAAATCCGACGCCTTAGCCATCACGCTACAGCCGTTTTTTTGGCAAATAGATTTTTTTTTTAAGCTGTATTTTTTATTTGCCATATGCCATAGATACCATACCACTAACAACTTATTATTATATCAAGCTTCTAATAATTCTGTGTTATAATGGGTGTTAGCGATCGAAAGGTGTGGTCAAATTAAAGGATCGTAGTAGCTGAAAAAAATTGAATGTCTGTGTGTGTGAGTGTGAATTTATGATTCTATAACCCCCACAGAGTCGTTAGTAAACCGAATGACGCATAGTTACAATAAGCCAATAACAGTAGTTCAAATAGTAACGTTCTTAAACAAAAACGAATCAAACAACACAACAACAAATTAGATTACTAGACAACAAAGTTTCAAACCTGTTACACATTTAAATATAACCTTATTTCTAAACAAACATGATACGTTATCAAACTTTAATCATTATTTCAAATATGAATACAAAATATTCATACAGAATACGTATACCTATTCAGAGTTTGTGTGTTAAGTTTATTGATTTACCTAGTAGCCTAGCTTTATCAAGTATATCGAATGCATGAAGTTTGATAAACCTACTAATAAATATGATATGAGCTTGTTTTGAACGCTGTCCGAGCTTCGTTGTATAGTTTTTGTGATGGTAAGTGACTACCGTCGCCCATAGACACCCGCTACTCAAGTGCGTTGCCGGCCTTTTAGATAGGAGTTCGATCTTTTCTTGAAGGTTTGAAGGTCGTATGGGTCCGGAAATACGGCAGTCGACAATAGTGATTAAAATTTATGACCAAATATCTTCTAGCGCTTTTACTAGTTTTACAACACTGTTACATACATACATTAGAAACATACACTCACGTGTATATTAAACATTTACATACATTTTACTAATGAGATTTTTTTCCTACTAACATAATACCGATCAACCGATTACTTTACGAAATTAAGATAGGAGAATTGGGAGTATATAGAATGTTGGTAATTAAGCAAATCCCCCCCCCGCTATCCACGGTGTGATAGCCTGGTGGTTAGGCGACCTAAAATCTGTAGGGGTACTCGGAAGCTTCCTTATTAGGGTATACCCGGGTCCTCTGCAATAGAACCATTCGTGACGGAACACCGTGTGTGTTCGTCACAAGTGTGTGTGTGTCTTAATCGGTTCGAGTTCGACATAAAACTATACTGTTTCGTGAAGGTTTCCACACAATCAAAATAAAAAAAATATATATTTCGTTACATAAATATATTTAAAGTGTGTTTAGTGTATTTTATCTCAATAAAATTATGTATCAGGACCATCCATATAACACAAAAACTACATAGATTATAAATAATAAGAGGTATCAAATAATAGAAATATTAAATATTGTAAAGTACACTGCAATGGAAATCAAAATCGAAAAATCAAAGAAGGAAAACCATGACGACAATATTTATCACTACATATGTATATACATATATACAAACGAACTAGTGAACATCTGCAATAGCCGACATCAACTTCCTCACAACAGCTTAGCTGCAAAAGTGTGTGTGTTTTCATTCATTCATACATACAAACATTGTTTTTTTTAATAATTCTCGTCCTGGCCTTGTTTACCCTCAGATATATACCCTTTAAAACTCTACTTCTGTATTACCTCTGAAACGTTGAGGACATAGCCATATATTTCTGCTTTTATAGTTAGAGGACTTGGACTTCCCGGCACCATCCAGTTGGAGTTATAGTTATGCAACCCTGACTTGCTTGATCTATTGCTTATACTCCCCAATCCATCTGTATAAGGAATTTCCTTTTCCATCCTATTCCAAATTATCCCATCTTATTTCCAAAATTGCCCGGATAACGACAATAGCTTTACTACATTAGTGGAACCAAATTGTAATTGGTAAAATGTGTGTGTTTAATACATCTCTGACCACCCCTTAGAGGATACAGGCGTGAGCGTATGTATGTATGTATATAAAAAAATAAAATCTTTGAAATTGATAGAACAATCATTATGCATCATTTAGAAATGTCTACCAAAACTATAAAAATAAATTATATATTTTTAAACAAATTCAAAATTCACTTTTTTCTTAATTAATTATTTACCCGTTATAACATAATATTATATATATAGATGACAATAGCTTCACCAACATCATCATATACTGGACGAAACTCCTTTTCAATCCAAATTTATTTTACGAGACAACATTTCAAATAATATACATATATATAAAATACATATGTACTTAAAACTTCACAGCATAAAATTCTATTTTGCAATTTAAAACCCCTTCGGGCTGTCATCACAAAAATGTTTTCACTTGATATGGCATCGTAAATATTCCATCAGTACCAATATACATTCGTTTTATTTATAGTGTTTTAGAAAGGTGTGGTCAAATTTTAGGAGCGTAATACGAACCGAAAAACAGTTGATTTAGCTTGAAGAAAAGTGTTTTTTTTTTTTTTTTTTTAATATACTTTTCCTGGTGTGGCTACACAATTCTAAACAACATTCTATGAATTTTCTTGTCATTTACAAAGATTTCAAATTTATTTTTTTCTATAATAATCCAATACATAGACTTCATTTAGATGTTTCAGGATTTAACACTCGTCGCAGGCGTTATATTATCCCAACATAGTGCTTCCAAATTAACTTATTTATTTTTCTAGCACACTATAGGTAACACTCTCTCTTTAATTATTTTTACTATACAGTGACTAGTAACAGGTATTTTCTGAGTTGAGTTGAGTTGAGAATATAAAAAAGAAAATCACTTTAATATAACGTCATATACAATTACAAATGGTAATCATGTTTAAACACTTAACCGTAATCATAATCCCCTCTTTGTAACTGAGGATGTAAAACGACAGTTCACATATGTGCTCAGTAACCGTATTATGAAAATAACATGTTATAATCCACGCTTGGAATATGTCACAAAGGTTTGTGTTTTCAAGACCCACGCGAAGTTAGAAAACAAATATTATTTTAACATACTTCTGAATGTAGTAACATCCATCAAGTGTTATGAAGGCTTTATGTTATCTTTACCAGTATATTTTTTTACAGGTACGAATTTAACCATTGTCATCTCAATTTAAAAGTATATTTAATATTAAAACAGTTCAGTGATATTAAGTTCGGGATACTTAAACACTGCAATGTATTGCCAGTACAATGTCGATACAAATTTAATATTCTCAGAGAATAATACTGTAATACAATATTTCGTAAAAAAAATAACATCCATATCACGCGCTGTGGAAGAATGTTTGTATACCGTGCGAGCTTGCCATGTTATGCGAGAGGACCGCGAATTACTAAGTTCTACGACTTACAAATGACCTACCCTCTGCTTTGAAAACTAATTAGACTCCTCAAAACATAAAACGAAACTAAACACATTTTTCTGATGGATTAATCTATTCCTTTTATGAACGCATCCTTATCATTTATATTTACGATTGTTTATAGGAGTATGTGTAATTAGACTGATTGTATTTTTTAGCATTGTAGACAAACCTCAGTGGTTTTAACAATGCATGTTATTATTATAAGCTTCAACAAATTTGACCATGAAAAGTGAACGAAATGACATAATTATTATAGACGGTCACAAATCTTGTCATAAGGCCTGTGTTAGGGCCGACATCGATATCAACCACAAACTCCTAGTGCTATTCCTGTTAAAGAATGTTTCTAACAAGGTTAGGTAGACGCAGTAAGGTATAATGCCTTTTTATTCGAATGAAAATTAATAATAAAAATAATCTAGTAACAGAGGGTTTCACAAAGCAGACATTATCGTATTACCACTCTTACTACTATTACCACTCCAGTGACGGTTTCACCCCTACATTCATTCGGTCGAGTACTCGGCCGAGAGCCAAGTTGCTTGTAGAGTCTTGAAAACGATACTACGAACAAATGGAGTATTCAGATAAGAACTCGTTATATTTTTACACAGACTGACTGTCTGCTACTTTACTCGTTACATGTAATCAAGTTTTTTTCAAGTCTTTTCGACATCAGTTTTATTCGCTAAATCGAAACTATGTCGAATTAAAATGAGGTTATAATTAATTAATGATTCAATATGCTGCCATCAACCGCCGATTCCAATCAATGCCACGTTACCAACCACATTCAAACAATCATGACAGATGTCATTTCGATAATAAAACGGAAGCTAGCTGTATTATTCTGCGGGTTCAAATAAAAAGGAATGTGGTGGCATAAATTTACGATTGTTGATTTTGTATTGTAATAATAATGATGGTTTACGCTTTGATTTGCAGTGATTGTATATCAATGTACTACTAATTGTATTGCAGTCATCCTATACGGTAATGTTTTGACAGACTTCTGTTTTTAAAATAGTTGTAAGGAATACAGAATGCACTAAGGAGTTTAAGATGAGCATGGATTCGTTCCCTAGCAGGGTATAGCTTCTAACTTAATTTGTAGGTAGGAAATTTTAAATTACTAGATTTAAAATAATCGGACTTTAAAAAAGTAGATAACCGAATTCAATGCTTTTATCATAAAATTTAAGACTAATCATCTAATAAAACACTTATTGACAAACAATATACTTTAAAAGCGTATAGAAATATTAACAGTCCATGCTAAAAAAGGCTATAGTTAGCTAAACTGATTTTTCATCAAAAATCCTCCTTTACATTCTATGACTTTTTTCACAAGTCTCGCCATACGGGCAATCAATTTGTTGATGGTGTCTTATGATATATTTCTCCAACTTTCGCATAAAGCATACACACATTCCACATTTCTTCGTGCGAGGATGGGCCACAATTACGGACGTTCCTATCAAGCTCTTCCCACAAAAGTTTAGCATAAGAGAATCGCAAAGAGAAAATTATGAAAATTTCAGTATTAATCTTGTATATCAACATAAAAACCTTCCAGTCACCTATTTTAGCAACCGTTTGTGTAAGTCTGATTATTTCAAATTCAATAACTCTTTGCTCTTAGGTAGTCCACAAATAGTGACAAATCTTTACGAGTTTTAGCGAGAATGTAATTTTACGAATAAAACCAGTTAAAAGGCGAAACCCCGGTAAACGTGTAACCTAAAAAGTTTTAATTACTTTATTATGTTTAAACTAGATGATGAGTTTGCTCATTTTATGAGGTGGTCAGTTTATTAAGCTCGGTTGGTTAGTTTCATGATTAAAATACCTAGTTATAGGACGGAAATTAACAACCTTAATCACACAATGTGAAAATATGCTTTAAAGTTTGCCCCGAATTTAGGATAGTTCATAGGTTTATTGCATATGTGATAGTTTGTACATCGGATACACTAAAGAAGTTAGGTAGCCGCTTGTCAACATCTTGGAATCCCGTTACCAACAAATGCTATTTACCAATGAAACTAACGAACTTCGCGTACCGAAGAAACGATACTTACGATCTGAATTGATTAATAAACAAATAAATGCCATCAAAGCCTTGGGCAAATGATAAAATTTGCCTCTAAATCATTATAGACAAGAATTGCTTCTGCTTTGTGTCTCTTGAGGAAACCCGTAGATATGATACAGTGATAAATATATCCATGTTTTGTTATGAGACACGTTCCCTTTTCATGTCAAATTATGGGAATTTGGTGTGATACCCATTCAATTCCCAAGCGGTGACAGTGAGCCAACAAACAAAGTCTCTATATGTAAAACATTGGATTTTTTATTGATCTTTCTAGAGGTTTCTCTATAAGTGGTGATTTTGTATAGATAATAAAATTAGCATGTTGTAATATTATTAGTTTTCGCTTTTATATCTCTCTTTGAGGAGTACATATCTTATATACTTTGTCATAATCCATAAACAAAATTGATTATAGTTTTAATAAAATAACCCATCGATTCTATTCGGCCTCATTGTTCAATTTTATAAAGGAAGGTGTGTTCATATTTAAGGCTAATATAGTAAACCCCATGAACAACATAAAGCGATAAAAATATAGAAATCTTTTTTTACTGACAATATTCAAACTTCAAATTGATCTATTTCGTAAGGGAGAGGAGTGATATGAAATTATAGGTAGTGGTGGTAGTTAGTAAAAAACCGAATGAGCAACCAACTTGCTTGGTACCAACCAAGCAAGTTGGTTGCTCATTCGTTTTTTTCCGACAATTTATGTATAAATTAAATAAAAATCTCTAAACTAAAGGGGAATAATCATTATAAGTTTTGTTTTAAGGCATAGGAAGCCATTTTCCAGCTTAACAACATCAACATAAACAATAATATTTGACCATAAACTACGGCAAAAGCTTGCAACTCTAGGAAGTGTCTACTCGACAACAAATGTGTAGAATGTCAACTGGTGTTCTAAAATATCTCAGTGTTCATGCAGTTTATAATTAAATGCTACGTGAAATCACTTTCATGACAGCCACTATTACATTAAAATCGTTGCGGTTTAATACCCAGTCCTAACATGTTCGATCAACGTTCGATCATCGTTGTCTGGACTGTAATCGTGTTTTCTTACTAGATTAGTTTATTATTAATCTTACATATTTTTTATGATATAGGGGGACATATGGGGACAGATCTGCAACTGAAGAGTTGTAAGTGCACTGCCCGCCTTTGAGAATGATAAGGGCAGGGGAAAGAAGATATGAGGATGAGGGGAGGGGAAAGAGGAAAGGGGGAGATGGTACCCTCTCTTACTTGACAATACAGTGCAAGGATGGTTTGTCTACCTTTTTTGTGTGAGGCTGTGGTATTACTCAGGTCAGCCGGCCCATTTGTGCCTAAGCATAGCTCTCCCACGGTAAACTTTCTGTATTTTAAAAGGAAGGACTGTTAGGAATGATTGTTCACATACCTGCATACCCACACATATTATAAAATACGAAAATAAAACCTTATTTAAATGGGAAATTAAATAAATTTCTCTACACGACAACACGTGCTGACCTGAGGAGTCACCGTTTGGGAGTGGAAAATATACGATCTCGAAATAATGGTAATTTCGGCTCTTCGTTTCTGTGCCGATCGGTTGTAGCTTAAAATTCACTACCAGCGCACGTGTTTTCCTCCCACTTTGATCCCGGGTCTTTTAAGCGATGCGTGAAAAAGCATCGCACCAGGCCGCCATAGTGTGGGTCACCATGCTGCATGGACTACACTTGCAATGAGGATGGTGACCACCACTCTAAGACTCCTCTTGTTGCTATACATTTGGCAAAGTGGAGTCATTATGGTAGGTTTAAATATATAAAAAAAGAAAAAAAAAATTGCAAATTCAACAAGTTTTGAAATATTTATGCACATTATTGGTACACTGTTGTCCGCGACTTCCATATTATCCACAGTAACATGATACCAGGATCTATAGTGATGACCGACGAAAACAAATAGCATGAGACTGGGTGAATCAAATTAATTATATTGATTTAGATTGATAAAGTTTTAAGTATCAATCAACTTAACAATTGAGATAATTAGAATAAATAATATGTACATATATATCTTTGAGATTGGTAATAGCAACAGTGTAGTATTAGAACAGAAGCAATCAGTTTGAAAAGCCATTATTGTAGTTTCAATGATTGCTTTAAATTAAACATGGTTTCTAAATATTTTGGATATATTTATTGTTACTGTCTTACCTCCTTCAATGCGAGTATCCTGATAAATCTTAAAACATACAATTTAAAGATTAACAATTATCCCTAACTGTTAACCGTAAAGAATTTGTATCTTCCATCATCAGTAATTACCGCTTAGCAACATGAGATGCTTTACGACGAATAGCTTTGGAAAGTATTTGAAAACGCCATTCTTAGATAAAAGGGTTTCGCTAGATTTCTTTGTGATCTTGCCATCAAATCCTAAATTGGATTTCATGGCAAGATCATAAAGAAATCTAGCGACAAAAAAAAAACTAAAGAAAAACGGTAGACAAATGGCGGAGGAATCGATTGCCATACATAAAAAAGATAGATGGAGTCGAACACATACCCTCGTCTTTTTTTAACCCGCTTACTGAATAACTTATACTAAATTGTTTTTCATTGCCAAAATAATGCAACGGCCTGTATTGACGGGGCTATTGGTGTAGCGGTTAGTGATTCCCATACGGGAAAGAAATTATTGTGATCCACAAATTGTTGTCCCGAGTTTGGGTGTTACTTGTGTCCCTTAATTAAATGCTTGTAAAGCCCTCCCGCGATACAGGAGTTATTTCTAAATTCCAAGGTTCATAGTCCGTGACTGAACTTACCTATCACGTAAATTTCAACTTAGCCGGTAACGCTTCACACGTTAACCGGCAGCCTCGATTGGTGCGATACCACGGCCTCACAGAAAACCGGATGTGAAGTAACACTTGCCTTACATTTCCCCGAAATGAGTGAGGTTTTCGGAGGTCTAACTCCTCCTCTCTTCTCCCCTCATCCCCCATATCCTCTTTCCCATCTCCTCATACCTATCTACTTTACTCATCACCCTCAAAGGCGGCAGTGCACGTACGACTCTTAAGTTGCAGGTGTCCATGAACGGCGGTTGTCACTTACCATCAGGTGGTACTTACCACAGGAAGGTGACACGTCTGGTCCTCTGTCCCACTGTCGTATAAAAAAAATCTGTTCTTTCGTGAAAAAACACATTTTATTTTATACTTATTTATACTTTTATATATTAGAATAAAAATATGATATACGCTAACGAAGCAGTCTGTCAATATAAGCAGGTACCCATAAAATTAAATTTTTTATTACACAGATCCTGTATAAATATGCACTTGCGTCATATCATAATAAATAAAGGGATTATATCCCTGAAATTTGTAAATTTATTATGAAAATCCGGTCAACTGCGAGTCTGACTCACGGAACGAGGGTTCTGTAAGTAAACGAACTTTGCGTTTAGTATATATAGATTTATTTTGCATTGTTGTAAACAGAAAAACTTTTATTTCCCAGTTCTGAGAATACACTCTCATACATCGTATGAGAGATAATTGTGATGATGAGAGAGATAATTGTAGTATGACTGTAGTTCATTTATGAAGAAATTTACGATTTTTTTCGTGATATGTTATTTTTGGACTTTGCACAAGAATAAGTTTGGTAAGTACTTTTAAGCCCAAACCTTTAGCGGGCCTTACACGCTAGGGTATACTTGACAGGTTTACCATTACAGTACAGCTGTACAAACAACTGTAGCGTGCATATATGAATTTTGATATTTTTCGCAGATGTGTACATATGCAAGTGAAACTGATCTTGGCAGTCGCCTGCGTAAGCGTCAGTTGTCAGATGCGCGGCGGTCTACATAGACGTGATAATGCTTTTCTATTAATTACCTTGCTTGATAACAGCTTGAATTTATTTTCATCCATTCGTAAATAATTGCGGTAATAATTCGACTCAAACTTGGGTCAAACCTAGCATGTATGGTTTAAAAAACAAATAAAATACGAGACCAACTAACAATTCTTTCATTTAGTATATCAACCATCGCAGAAGGAGTATACTGACAAGAAAGGTATGATAGAAAGGGAATGAACGGACCCTGGTGGCTGGTGCCGAAAAGTCGGAGTAACTAATTGTTACAAGTTTAGGCAAAGTATTGCTAACGGCACTTTATTACAATAGTCTGTCATGTAGCATTTCGCAACTGCCTTCAAAGATAACGTGGAACTTCATGAATTAATAAGAACTTAAAACACGGAAATACGACACCGCTAGAAGTTAGAGTTATTTTAAACAAGCAACAAACATGTTACATTTTATGAGGTGATAAATTCCTTCGTTTTCATAGAAATATCACGTACGGCTTACGATATTTTAGTTGAAAGTTTACATTATAACGTAACTAGAATTCTGTTATGTGAAACTAAACTGCCCCAAAAAAAGGAGTATAATGTCTTGAGTGTTGATGTATGTAAACACGTATGTCTGTGTTAGTTTTTTAAGACATTGTTTCAGTTTTTACAAATTCAACGAATTTTGTAACGGTTACTACGTTCAAAATAGAAATCAAAGTCAAAGTAAAAGCATTTATTTAAATAGGCCCATAAGGCACTTTTGAACGTCAACATTTACATTGAAATAGAATTGATTCTAGACGCCTATTCCAAAGTGTAGAATGGCAAGAAACTCCAGCGTTACTCTTTTAAAATGTGTTGTTTGAATACAATCATTATAAATAATTATAATTATGTGGGAAAACGATGTACCCAGAACTAAAAGTCTATACCGAAATAGGTAAAACGAATTAAAGCAAAGCAACGACAGATAAATTAATTTTATGATAGATACATGGTGCTCACACATTAACAAACATATTAAAAGTAAGTATACGATTTACATAGATGTAATTTAAAATAATCGTCTAAATCAATGTTACAAAAATATAATTCCACATACACTACAATTAGCAAAAAGTTTGATTTTGTCTAGACTCAAAATTTTGTTATAACATTTAATACAGTACCCCATAAAATATGTATGTACTTAAGCTAATCTAAAAAATGGTTGATCTAATTTGTCTTTGTTTCTAGTATTAAAATTATATCTAACATTTATTTTATTTTAAATAAATATTTTTTTAAGTAAGAAATACGTGCATGTATCGTTATGCATATATTCCTGTAGGGGTAGGTAGAGGTGTATTAGACACCTACACTTTTGCAATTAGAATTTGGTTCCCCTAATGTAACAAGGGCAAGCCTGTTGCTGAAAAACGGGAATTTTTGAAATGCAAGAAGGGGAAATTTTGAGTATTTTGGAAGGGAAAGGTAAAAACAAGGAAGAAAAGTGGATTTTGCTAAAACGGATAAGTTGGTAGCAGAACAGAAAAAATGTTGCCTGAAAAACAGTCTGTACAGTGTGTGTGGGTACAGAACTGCCAAAGCTTTAACTGATGTACAACATCTTGAAGGCCCGGGATCAGTTGCGGGAATGCTGCTCATTCTCCTTGATTTTTGTTATGATTGACGGTTGTTGTACAGAGCAAGTTATCGAATGTCCCAACCTAGGAGTAATTTTGACCACCGGGTCTGTCTGTGCAGTTGGTGCTCTTGGTTGGTGGTTACTAAAGCCGTTTTCGGACCCCTCTTACTTCAGGCGCAGTATGGCACACCGTGTGGTTTCGAGTCGGTTCGATTCCGACACACCGTTCCATCGAAAACCCCGGTGGGATGACGGCCCGAGAGGGGGAGTAATTTTTGATGGGTTACTTCAGCTTGAGATCCAGATTCATACACGAGTATTTGATTTTATTCAACATCCTGTCTTAGCACACCTTTCTGCCACTTTGTCGTACAAAAAAATACAACAGATAATTTTAATAAATTATGTTATACTCAAACGTAAATATCAAAAAGCAAATACATTTCATGTAATTTGTAATACAATACAATGAATAGTTGTCACAACTTATAAATTAAATTAATTACTTTTTACACTACTTGCTTAGTAGGTACTTGAGGCTTCAATACTATATATTAGGTACCGAATACCTAAGCGTGCTAATTCAAAAATCTATAAAAACCCCGAGTACGGGTACACAGATTAAACAAATACTCTAAATATCTAATAACGCGAAAGCACAGCACTGCTTAACTATTTTCACTTATTAATTAGATGTATAAATGAATGAAATATGTGTTAAACTCGTATGTATATGTTGCATATTTCATATTAACCACTAATTATCTTATATTTGATTAGTTTGCTTTTTTTATAGTAGATACATACATATTTGTAGGTAAATATTGTATCAACCTAATGTAATGAAATTTTATTGATTTTCTCGACTAACAAATAAAGTTCAAGTGAGTAATTTACATAATTACAATTATTTGTGGCAATACGCCTTTGTAATTGTTTTTATTGTCCCTTCGGCGATACCAGCGTGAGTCACGTTTAACTGTACATACAATAAAGTTATTAAACAGTCACTCTATCTGAGCTTTTATCTACCTATCTTGTAAACGGCCTCATTTCAGTTGCCTGCCTGCCTGTTGGAGCTCTGAAACATTGCCACAGATAGAACAAAAAGTAAGTAACGGTAAATCATGATAAATTGTTATAAATTGCGCCTGTCTTTTTTAACTTGCTTAAAAAGTGATTGTCACTTTACACGTATAAAATGTATCTATGTATAAAAGTCTCGAAAGTTTTACAAAGAATTGAAAATAATAGATGACTGAATTGAAACGTTTCCAACATTTCAGGTTGGTTCGTTTATTTTATAAATAGATAAGTACTTACTGCTTTATTTACATTGAGAAATATTTATAAAGAACTTCCAGGAGTATGTTTGCAAGGATATAACCAATTACTTTTTTTTTGTTGTTATTGTTTTTCGATTGCTATGTATTCTTTATACCTAAGCAACTATGAAGCTATTGAGCTTAAGGAAAGTTTATAGATGGATCAGGCTTCAATAATTCTAATTAACAGTGACAATAAAAAAGTTTCAGTTCCAACCTTCAAAAAGCGAGGATGCGAAATAATCGGCTTAAACTTCACATGAAGGCAAATTAATATTTCATACCAACTGTCATAAGCTTGTCGTCATAAAACGAGTGTAAATTTTTTATGACCAAGCCTATCCCTAAATAAATGAAATATTCTTAATCTTATCAAATTAAATACCCATTTGTAACATTTAATTACAAATAATTCAACAATACAGCCCAAAGGCCCATAAAATAAATAGAATTGGATGTTTTAATGTTTCTGACATAAATATAATATCGAGAAATTTCATCTGAGTTGCTGGAAATTCTAGACATTCTTGAAAATAGGCGTTCTGAGAACCCTGATGAACTTACAAGTTTAATTTCATCGTTCATGTAGGGGCTAAAGTTCGACGAGCTAAAGTTCGAATTCGACTTTAATAAAAAAATGTTTATCTTTAAGATAAAGATTTTTTATTAAAGTCGTATACTTTAGCCCCTACAATGCGTGTGTCTGAGGCAGTATAAATTCTCAGACGGATATTTAATTTTTAAAGGTGACTTGATCGAGACTTATATCACGTTCTTATATCATCAGTCCTTTTATGGTCATTAAAGAAATTTGCTGGTATTTATTAACAGTACGACAATTGTATTTAAACGACTGTACGTGCAGGGAAAATGCTGCATTCATAGTGACGTGGTTACATGTTGTTTTGAATTAAATAAAATATTTCTACCCTTCCAGAAAAACAACTGCAGAATACAACTACAATGTGTTTCTGAAAGCTATGATTAATGAGTGCGTATGAGTAGTTTATTCTGTAAATGAGTTTAGTGTTTTTAGTAACTTATTTTGTAACAGATAAATTGAACATTAAATATATATAGGTACATTATACCAAGGATATAGTCGTTTATATAAAACAATCGTCAACTATGACGCTAATTGCACAAGGATATTATTAAAACTTTGTGAGCTTGACATGTCTACTTTTCTTGGCCTTTTACGAAAGCTATTGCTATTTTCATTAGTTGTCGTGTGTACTCCGAAAGGCGGTACGCGTCACGCAACATTAATAAATAAAACCAATCCATTGGAGTATATTTTCCTCATCACGCATTGATACGGAACACTGATTGATTGATGAGATAGGTTTGCGTCGACTTTAGATAAGTATGAGCTGAAATTCGAAAGTATCAAAACATGTTTAGTATTCGTTTTGTGGTTTCTATAGTAAAATCTGTATAACTTTGACAGTGTTATGACATAGGAGAGCCAAGCTGAGACATGTGTGGCCGGCTTGACAGGAGTGATACCACGTCTTCACAGAAAACAGCTTGACAAGCGTTGCTTCTATTGTGTTTCCGAGTGAGTAACGTTAGAGGAAGCCCAAAACCCCACTTTCCACTATCCTCTATCTTCTCTTCCCTCCTCCCCAACGCCACTTATAGGCGGGCAGCATACTTGCGCCTGGGTTGTTGGCATCCGAACATGGGCTACGACTGGGCCCTTCGTGGTGACTGGTGGTGGGCCCCCTCTGGGCTGGGCGTAATTTGTTACGCCGATAATACCCTCGTCACAGCCCGGGGGGCAAACTTTCAACAGGCGGTACACCTGGCCACCATAAGAGTCTGCCTGGTGGTCGAGCGCATCGAGGCACTGGGCCTACGGGTGGCCCTGTATAAGACGGAGGCCCTTTTATTCCACGGGCCCCGTCGTGGTCCACCCCCTTGTGCCTCCGGGCCCAGATGAAGTATCTGGGTCTGACGCTTGATGGGAGGAGGCGCTTTAACGAGCACTTTCGGCAGCTCGCTCCAAAGATAGTCGGCGCTGCGTCCCCCCTTGGGCAACTTTTCCTAATTTGGGTGGGCCTAGTATCGCTACAAGATGGCTATACATGAGGCTATATATGGCGGTTAGAGCCAAACCGTGTCACCGCACCGTGTCAACGGAGACAGCGTGCGCATTGGCTGGTTCTTGGTTTGGTTCGCCGAGCCACGATGGCTTGTTGTTCGTCCCGGCTGGAGGCTCTACGTGCTGGCTTTGGTGGTCATTGTTGAATCGACAGGGCGGCAGCACGGGACTCTTTCCTTCCGGCTGACGCAGGTGCTTTCTTTTCAGGTGCAGGGCATGGTTGCTTCGGCAAGTGCCTGCACTCGGTTGCCAGGAGGGGACTCGGCTCAGTCGGGCCCTCACTGCAGACATTGGAGAGGATCTGTCACTGCCGGCCGTCATACGCTCCATGGCCGGCAGTGATAGATGTTTTACCGCGGTCGCATCCTTCTGCGAGGATGTCATCTCGCAGAATCTCCACTCGGACCCCATTCGCCGCCGCGAACCGGGCGGCACAGACGCAATTTCCAGCGCCTCATGCCGCCCTGAGTGTGGCCGCGGGTAGCCGTGACGGACTTTCCCCTCCACCCGCTATAGTGGCCAGCCGCGAGGAGGCAACGTCCACGTGTGCATGGTTGCCGCCGAAATGAGAGTTACCCTAAGGTTGTGCCCGCTGTATGCGGGCACAGCGCTAGGAGGGATCCTGATGTCCTACCAAAGTTGTTCCTTGATTCCTCCTATTTTAGGCGCAGTGTCGCACACCGTGTGGTTTTAGTCGGTTTAATTTCGACACACCACCCCACTGAAAGCCCCGGTGGGGTGACGGCCCGGGTTTCTACACGTAAAGTTTTCTAGACTTTTCGTAATGTATTAGGAGAAGTGTAAGCAAAAACTCAAGCAGGTTAAGGTCAGTCAGGTTCGTCCTATAAATTACTTTCATATATTTATTTTGTAGAATTTTAAGTAACTGTAAGTTATTGCTTTTGTACGTGTAGCAGATAAACACTTAATGGTTCTATGGGGATTATTCATTAAAAAAGTGTAATATGTATTAACCTCAAAAAGTAAGAAATCAATTAAATTGAAATATTTTTATCTTACGTTAATTATGAAATTGTATATAGCTTTGAAAATTAAAATAAACATATTCAGACTTCAACTACTTCAAATTTAATTAATATTTTATAAGTATAAGATAATAACATCTTAGAAATAACAACAGTAGCTCGGCAAACTTATTTATTGTACGTAGAAAGCTGAACTTATATTACTTAACTAAATCCTTTCATAACAATCATCTATATTTTATAAGCCTCTTTATTACTATTAATTTCAAATGACAAGATAATCACCAACTTCATTTTAGATTTGTCAAAATGTTTGCAATTATAAAACCTTATAAATATGAACAACAATCCTTATAGTTCAAAAAATGATTTATATTTAAGATTTAAAATGAATAATATAATATATTAGGTATTTTAGCAATCATATTTTTTAACGGTGCGTACCTACAACACATAAATATAAACATTTTTAACACACGTACCTATGTGTGTTAAAAATTAACTCTGTAATATAGCGGTTTGACAGTTATCTTATTTGAAACGTTACAGTACAACATAAAACCATTATTCCCGTTCAGAACTCTGTTCTGCCAGAAACTCTAGACTTCTTTTTTTGTTTTAAATTTTTCATTCCCTGGCTGTCACAATTTAAATGTGGCCAGTGCCAATTAAAATAAAGTATATTCTCCACCATCAACATGGAGCGAAGATTAATGTAGAAAATAGGCTCACGTAACAGTTTAATAAAATTAATAAAATATTTCATAAGGTATGTCTAACCATTTACTATAGGTTAAGAAATATTATTTTTGTTACTATCGTAATAGTTCAAAAATAACCATACCATAAGTTAAAACTCAATATTTACAACCTAGAACCAATGTTTCATGCTTATTGCCGGCAATAACACTAATTACTGCTAGCAAGAATCTGGCATACCTTGGCCGCACCTTGGCACGGTACCAAGTTGTTCCCAAATTCTAGAATGAGTTTTACAACGAATTAATTGTGGAATCCGTTCTGAAAATTATAAGTAATAATCTCATTAATGAGTTGGATTTTACGAGTAGGAAATATGTACGAATATCTCCAAAATGGTGTTTAACTGTATTATCATATTCCAGTACATGTGTATAGAAAAATTAATGGTAATATATTCAAAAGTGAAAAAGTGGTTGATGGAAAATGGACTGATATTTTATGAGATTTTTTATGATAAAAAAAGGTAAGTAGTATTTATTTTTGTGTATTTTTTATTCACATTGAAATCAAAGAGTAACATAAAATATATATTCATTTCCTTTACTTACATATATTAAAATTTATCACTGTATTGTAATGTTTGCTAACACCCGAGGTGGCTAACTGTTTAATCAATTTTTGAGATAACACCATCTATGCAATATTTCAGTGGTAGAGCCATGCTTAGGCACGAATGGGCCGGCTCGACCGGTGCGATACCACGGCCTCACAGAAAACCGGTTGTGAAGTAACGCTTGCGTTGCATTTCCCCGAATTGAGTGAGGTTTCCGGAGGCCCAATTCCTCCTCCCCCCTTTTCTCTCCCATATCTCCTTTCTCCTTTTTTCCATCTCCTCATCCCTCCTCTCTTCTTTCCGCTCCCTGCATCCCCCATCCCTCATCACCCTCAAAGGCGGGCAGCGCACTTGCGACTCTTGAGTTGCAAGTGTCCATGGACGGCGGTGTCACTTACCATCAGGTGACCCGTCTGTTCGTCTGTCCCCCTATAGTATATAAAAAAAAAAAAAAAAAAAATATGTCTTTGCGGACATCTCCTGAAGTAATTACTATTCACAGAATATAAAGATAACATTCTAAAGAATTGTGGTTTGATGTGCAGCAGTACGAAAAAATTAAATCTACTTTTATATTCAACCACTCTAGCTTATCTTGTACACAGTCTAATAGTTAATAGCTTATACACAACTGCGCAAAAAAGGAGTGAAACGTTTTTAATTATATGTGTAAGTACATATGTGAGTCTCTTAATTCGTATATAACTTTTTTGGACTTATATTTCTTGTAACAATCTGTATATCATTCCTAGTAATACTAAAGTTTCTTCTTTAGACATATCACATAATATATTAAATAAAATTATTGAGATAAACAAGCAACTACATGTTATTAAAAATATATTTACATCAACCTTATTCAACTCCAAGTAGGTGTATATAAATACGAGTAAAGGCAAATTTGTTTGCAGATACCAGAATCTCAATTTATATTTGCAAATATTCATTTGTACCGAGATTGCTTTCTTAAGTAAAATGTCAACCATATCAGTAATATGCTAAATTGATCCCTTCTGATAATATGAATTTGAATTATAATGAAATGTACTCGAACTCTGAACGAATTCTTTTTTTTTTCGTTTTATTTTCTTTATCGACATTATTAAATAAAATAAAATATGAAACAGAGACTTTAAATTTTACTTTACATATATTTTTTTATTTTGAACGTAATTTTTTGCATTTTTTTTTGAGGACCTTAGAAAATATTCAAGTATATTTGCACAATGTGTATTGGTTTTTGATATTTATAAAGCATGTTATGAATATAATTTTAGTCTCATCTTCGATTTAATTTTTTGGTCGTTTTGTTTTTATTTTTTATTTTTTATTTCAGTTCTCAAAAGTTTGTGTTTCGTCGATAGCTAGCAAGGGAATTGAGCAAGAGCTGCGAACTTGACTATGAGACAATATCAGTTGTCTAAACCTTAATAAAAGGAAATCACTCCGCCGAAAAGACAATGGGGGATTATACGTTAGATACCCATATAAGTCTTATTAAAAATAAATGCAAAATCCTTTTAGCTTGAATGAAACAGATGACTGTTTTTTATTAATTTCAGGACCGTCAGTTTACGTAACTGATATTGCCTCACAACCAAGTTCAGGTCTCCTCTGACAGTTCGTCTCGACGCCTAGCTATCTCTAGAGAACACACAAAAATTTTAGGAAATAGAAAGAAGAGAAAAATACGAAGAAGTACCTTGGTACTATGTTGTACCTTAACTATATCTATTTTACTGTACTACTACTTTTGCAAGATAATTTAATTTAAATTAAGTCTCTCTAACTAGTGAAATAGCTTAAGTATACACTGTGTAAGTACACATGTCGATATCGTAATTTCACTAAAGTTGTACATAATAATCTTAAGTATACATTTAAAAGTCAAAATAAATTTCTCATCCTGTTAAAAAGCTTAATATTAATAGGTATTTGTTAAGGGGTCAGACTTCCCGGCATCAGCCGTGTATATTATAGGTATACGTCTCTGACTTGCTTGAGCTATTGCTCTTACACCCCAATGCAAGTGTATAAGCACTATCCCTTTCCTACCCTCTCTTTTCTGTTAATATTCTCCAAAAATGTTCCATCCAATTCCCAAAATTGCTCGCACAAGGGCAATAAACTTGTCTCCTATTACGTAAATGAGATTATATTATTAATAAAAATGTGGTGGTTAATTGTGTTTATGTTTTTGTTGAGTCACTTAGTATTTGAATCAACGATTGCTTGTTTAAGAAAAAGTAAAATTATTTAGTATATTGCTTGTCGCTAGTTTCTTTTTATTAAACTAAAAGTTGGTATTTGTCTTGTATTTTATGATCACAGCTGAACTACAACTATGTAGGAACAGAATAGGATGTGAAGATGTCAAGTTAAATAAATATTTTTCTATTGAACGTCAAAACAATTCAAGACAATTTTCGCCGTATCTTTAGATTACATTGCGTGACTCAGATCATTGGGAGTTACGTAATGTCACAATATTTATTATCTGTTGGCAATTCTAGTAATGATTTTTTTATCGAGATATCTTTTTAGAATCGCTTCTTACAACCTAACTGTGATTTACAGTGTTCTCTAAACAAATAATGTTATCTTTCACACCCACAATGAATAAATAGAGATACTGGTAAAGTTATTATTAAATTATCATTCAATAAACGGCTTTAATTGCACAAGCGGTTGTTAAATGTAAACATTAAAGTATTTGTAAATAACATTTAGTTTTATGATAGAAGTTGAAACTTGGCACTAGAAGAATCTGAAAGACCTATATATCATTCTCAATATGACAAGACAAGATAATTCTCGTTGTCGCATGGCCTAGAAGTCTGTTGAATATTGCGAGTCGTTCAAAATAAATTCGCTTATACATCCAATTATATCTTATATCTTTAAATGAGCAATTCTTGTATATGTATATATATAGAATTGGAATCTCGGAATCGGCTCCAACGATTTTCATGAAATTTAGTATATAGGGGGTTTCGGGGGCGATAAATCGATCTAGCTAGGTTTCAGTTTTAGAAAACGTCGTTTTATCTGTGTTTTCAGGCAATGAAAAACTGATACAATATCATTAGTATACGAAGGTAAATTTCGCCACCATCTATAAGGTTGTAATAGGTCAGGTGGGAAATAAGGCGGTCCCGTAACCAGATTACCCCGGTTCGAGTCCTGATGATTATTTTATTTAACTTTTTTTTCGTTTTACCAAAAAATAACGAGCTATCCAGGTTATCCAGGTACTGTACATTCACTACAAACACGCCCGTTTTAATCAAAATCAAAACCATTTATTTCAATTAATCCAACCATAGAAATTTTTGAATAGTCAAAAGAAGAAGTCAGTCCGACATCCTTATGAAGAAAAAGTGGCAAAAAACTCCAAGGTTACTTTTTTAATTGCAACTGTTTTAGATGGGCTATTGAGTGTCGGTTGATTAGCTTTGGCTTCGGAAACTTAATTTTTTTTCTTGTTTTCACCTCGATCTCATTTACCGTTACCATACCCATAGTTAATCCAGTATATCATCTATCAATGTGCCCCATTTTATTCTAATCTGTTTATCGATAAAAATGTCATTAAGTGACAAACAATTCCACTAACTTTCATATTTGTGACATTATTATGATATGTGATTGATTGTACGTTGTCTATATGATAATTTAGACATGGACAAATATAGTATGTGTTTACAGTGCTAGCTTCATTAATGGAGTATTTCAAGGACGTCATATCTGTAATGTCACAATAGGTCTCAACATTCTGCTTGTACAGCTGCGTGTCCGGTCATTCGGCATCCTTCGTTATGGTTGAATTGGACGATGAGCTGGTCATCTCCTGACTGCTATTACTTTAATATTGTAATTATTTGCACAATATTTAAGAATAAATTTTTCCTTATATTTATTTACGAACTTATCTCTATGAGATCTACGTATTGCAACAGGCCTCTAGATTCACTACAACTTACTATGACTGACCCCTACTACTCCTGTCAATTCAAAAGTACCTGTAATTGGCTTAAATTAAATAAATGATTTTGAAATACTCGTTTTTTTTTTTAGAAAATGCTTATAATTATAAATCTTAAGAGGTTTAGCATTATTTACGATGTAAAATACTGCTATTTATATAAGTTTTTTTTCTGCTCAATGTTTTGTGTATGTATTTAAAAAATGTAGGTAAATGAAAAGTAAGTTGGTAGCACATTACAAACATTGGCACACAGCCATTTTATTGTTGAAATGAGTGTATAATAGGTTTTTATTTACGTTGAACGTTGGCAAACAATCGATAGGTATATTTAGTACTCTTATTTAGGTTTTCAGTACAATGAAAATTAAGGTAATAACGTAGAGACACAAAATGGATCGTAGTACTTACATAATACATAGGCAGAGGTGTATTAAACAGCCAGGTTTTGACCTACTGCTATTGCTGGTTGACATCACTGTGTGTACTGTATACACTGTATGTATGTAGTACTCACACAAGATATAGAATAAAGGTAGTATAGCAGGTACATTAAAGAAAAAAATGGAAAAGAGAAATATTTTACTGAATTATCGCTGATGACCGACCTGTTGGTCTATTGGTTAGTGATCCCGACTGTTAAGCCAGAGGTCGTGGGTTCGATTCCCACCCTGGACAAATACTTGTGTGATGAGCACGATTATTTGTTCTGTGGCTAGGTGTAATTTATTTCTTACATATAGAAATACTCATTAATGTTATTCAGCAGTCTAGTTTCTATAGTACAAGCTGTAATTAGTTTAGCATCGGACGGCCGTGTGTGATTAGTCAGAATTTGTACTTCACGAACCATCAGTATTTTCAACTGACTTTAAAGAGGAGGTGCTTTTCATTTTGACTGCATATTTTCCAGAACTCAGAACCTCAGAACTTCCGACTGCGTTGCGACTATTTTTATTTGAAAGCTGGTGTTTCCCGTGTGGTCCCATTTGGTTCAGTTCTGACAATGGCATCCATGAGAAAACCATATTAGTTTTAAATTTTATGATAGACTCATTGAAGTCGGTTGTCTACTTTTTTAAAGTCCGATTATTACGTAGCTTCTCAACCGTCTCCAATATAAAGATCTATTGAATAACCTTCCCAGTATAACATGCAGTAGTGTTTCCGTGCTGCGTAATTGAACATACTGATAGACAAGCAACAATTCTAAAAACTGTCGTTAAGGATTCTTTTGCTGTTTTTCGTCATTATTCATAATGTACAGACATCGGCTTCTACAGCTTTATTTGTGTGTACCTACATACATTCACCACCTATATAATTTGCTTTTATAAGAGTAGAAATACACCTTAAATGCGACTTTCCAATTTTTATCGAAAATTATTCATAAAATCACAGTTGTTAAAAATCCTTTGTAGCTTTGTCCTGACAATCAAGTTTACACTCGACACTCGGTCCTAAATTCACATACAAAACACTAATCAAATCACAAACCACTGGTAAATAGTACGAAAACCATTATTCATGATTATACGACAGTACCATATTAGTAAGTGGGTGGTTGATAGTAGGGTAGGGGCAATTCGTTTGCGCAGTACATTACTGTTTACACTAATACAAGTTCTGCTTAGTTTGGGATCAGACGGCCGTGTGTGAGATATGTGGACTTATATTATATTATTAAGTCGTAAAAACGTGACATTTCAAAAACTATTCGTAATGCAATCAACGGACACAAAGAAGCACTGTTTACATTGCAATAATGGGCCGGCTCGACCGGTGTGATACGACGGCCTCACAGAAAATCGGTTGTGAAGCAACGCTTGCGTTGCATTTCCCCGAAGTTAGTTAGCTTTTCGGAAGCCCAACTCTCTCTGTCCTCTCCCCTGTCTCCCCTACCCCTCTGCCATCGCCTCATCTCCCTCTCTTGTTTACACTCCCCGTACCCCTCATCCCTCATCACTCCCAAAAGCGGGTAGTGCACTTTTGACTCTTGAGCTGCAGGTATCCATAGACGGTGGTTGTCACTTACCATCAGGTGACCCGTCTGATCGTCTGTTCCTCTATAATATATAAAAAAAAAAATCAGTATTATATTATTATATTTCAGGCTCAGCAGTCAGAACCAATAGATCAACAGTCCAGTCAAAAAAAAAATAAAAAAGATATTCGCTTATAGTAAGAACTACCTATCTGTGTCGGGCAATAATAACGATAATACGCGAATTTCAATAAGTTTGCGAACACATGTTGCTGTCACAAGTAAGTATGCGTAAGAATGATTCATACAACATTCCTGTTTTCGTATGAAACGTGTAACACAGTTTAAAACTGGATTACTCTTATTTATTGACATGTTGTAAAAACAATGTCGGCCTTCAGACAATGACATCCACATTCATGAATTCATATATTTACTTCGTAAAAATCTCAATGTCATTCTTATCGCAGATCTCATTAAAGGTTCAATCAATCACATAAATTATTTCTTTCAAAGAATTCGCTAATTATCTTACTACAAGATATAATTGGCTTACGTTGCCTTGAATCTTTTTTAATTATCAATGAAAACACAGTTTCACATTTTTGTTAATTTTAAACACGTATTACGTATTTTCATCTGCTTTATTTCCAATATGATTTTTTTACTGCCTCTATTTCTAATGTGTATTATTTCTGTGTGTATGCAACAATATTACCAAAACTACTCGATCGAACTACAAAGTCTCGATCGAAGTACCACGACTTCACAGAAAACCGGTATACAAATAATGTTTGCAATGTGTTCCCGAGTGATTGAGGGAACCGAAGGCCCATCTTTCAATTACTTCTTAGCCCTCACCTCAATCCTCTCTCTTCTTTTCCATTCCTAACCCCCCCCTTTTCCTCACCCCTCACCGAAAGTAGCCCCCCTGAAAGTTCGCTATTAAGTCTATAATTAATCTGACTCCTTTATACACATTCCATTCCCCATTCAAATGTTTAAACAATTTAGTAGAACGGATTACAAATGAAAGTAAATCTTTTCATAGCCGCACTAAAGATATTAATGCATGTGAAGTAAAAGTAGAAGTATATTTTAAGCTTCCACTGTTTTCGAATCAAGGTGGATAGTAATCTTCGAAGTAATCTCCAAGACTCGAGCAATTAACATTTCACCTTGACGTGCAAGCTTAAATTATTTTATATTCGAGTATATTTTCATCGCTCCAAAAATTTTTGTCAACCGTTTTCTAGGACAACATCAGTATCACCCAATAAAATTTTAAATTACAATTCAATAAAATCGTTTCTGAGAACACCTTGCGAGAAAGGTTGCATATTTTGCTGTACGCAATGCAAGTCAATTTATGTAGGTAATGTTTCAGTCATAATTCATTACTGATACAAGAATCACCTGTTGTTCCAATTTTATCTTATACTCTCGACAAAGTACTTTTAACACATACACGTATTTACGTAAAAGGGGCAAGCCTATTGGCGTCATCCGGGCACTTTTGGGCTTTCGACCACCTAATCCTGGAAAAGTTTGGAGTATATTGACAGGAAAACGAGAACAGGAAGGAAAAAAAAGGGACATTGCTTATACAGATGGATTTTGGAGTATGAACAATAGCTCAAGCTAGTCAGAGTCGCATATCTATAACTCGAATTGGCTGATGACAGGAATTCAAATTCATCTAACTATCAATTTAACTACATGCACTTTATGTTTTAACAGCGGTATTGCAATGCTTAGACACGAATGGGCCAGCTCAACCGGTCGCCCCGGTCTCACAGAAATTCGGGTGTGCATTTCCCCAAAATTAGTGAGGTTTCCGGAGGCCTAACTCCCTCTCTCCTTTTTCCTCTTTTCTGTCCCCTTTTTCCATCTTCTCACCCCCTCTCTTCTTTCTTCTCTCGCATCCCCTCATCCCTCGTAACCCTCAAAGTCGGGCAGCGCACTTACGACTCTTGACTTATAGGTCTGTCCCCCTATAATATATATAATATTCTACAATGTGGATCACTAGGCTGCATTGACTACGCTTGCAATGAGGATGGTGACCACCACTTTTATACTCCACTTGTTGCTTTCCATCAGGCAGAGTGGAATCATTATGGTAGGCTTTTATAAAAAAAAAATATAAAAGACAAGAGAATCATTTAGCTTTCCTAAATAACAAGACTCTATAAAATATCCGCTAGAAAATCTAATTCATCACTTGCAGAAACATAGATGTTGTACAGTTGTCTGTTTTTGTGCATTGTCCGTCGGGGAAAAAGTTCCCTCGTATTTTATATACAAATTCGAGACTTCTTTTTGTTTTCAATGTTTAATTACATTTGTGATGATGTCAGTGGTAGAGCCATGCTTAGGCACGAATGGGCCGGCTCGACCGGTGCGATACCACGGCCTCACAGAAAACCGGTTGTGAAGTAACGCTTGCGTTGCATTTCCCCGAATTGAGTGAGGTTTCCGGAGGCCCAATTCCTCCTCCCCCCTTTTCTCTCCCATATCTCCTTTCTCCTTTTTTCCATCTCCTCATCCCTCCTCTCTTCTTTCCGCTCCCCATCCCTCATCACCCTCAAAGGCGGGCAGCGTAGCGTAGTAGCTTGAGTTGCAAGTGTCCATGGACGGCGGTGTCACTTACCATCAGGTGACCCGTCTGTTCGTCTGTCCCCCTATAGTATAAAAAAAAAAAAAAAAAAAAAACATTTAGTTCTGATATATATGTACCATTACGTTCGATAATTTGTTGCTAGCTTGTAGGTATTGACATAATCACGTTGCTTTTGAGCCCTTGGAATTGTTGATAAAAAAGTGCGAAAGTCAGGATTATAAGGTAGGCGCATTAACAATTTTTTAGAGCCATGCTTAGGCACGAATGGACCGGCTCGAATGGTGCGATACCACGACCTCACAGAAAACCGGTTGTGAAGTAACGCTTGCGTTGCATTTCCCCGAATTGAGTGAGGTTTCCGGATCCCTCCTCTCTTCTTTCCGCTCCCTGCATCCCCTATCCCTCATCACCCTCAAAGGCGGGCAGCGCACTTGCAACTCTTGAGTTGCAAGTGTCCATGGACGGCGGTGTCACTTACCATCAGGTCACCCGTCTGTTCGTCTGTCCCCCTATAGTATAAAAAAAAAAAAATCCATCCAAGCTCTGAATTCTTGTTGAGTGGCCAAAGACGTGTTTGTTCTGTCGTAATCATGGGGAGAGACCATTCCTCATCTCATGATAAATTCCGGCATTTTTTTAAATTTCTTACTTAAGCCTATTTAGTTATTGGCAGTAGGGATTTGAATAGATGGTTTTGCCTATCGGTTAAAGCTTATAATGAACGATACCCTTCCAATACCACCATACACACTACAATGTATAGAGCTTGACTACCCTTTTTTGTAGTAAAACTTCAGAATGTATAGAATTTCTTCGTAGGATTCACTCAATTTGAATTAAGAATATATACAAACAGCACAACCAAAGAGATTTTTCTTCAATTTTATAGATACAAAATATAAAAAGGCTTTTTCCCCGACCGAGATATTATTTAAGAGTTTCTATTCTTAATCGCGCTAATCTGTGGTAGTACCAGACGGATTTAAAAATTTTGTTCAGTTATATAAAGTAAAACCTATTGGATAAAAGCAACGAGTGAAAGAAAATTGTTTCTTTGTGTGTGACCTGCTCGACACTTCTTTACTATTTTTAGAGTGCGTATATGTATGTATTTGTGATGTTTATATATCAGGCCCTAGAGCCTATTTGTCTCGAAGGGCATACAACTACCAGAGTTGCCTGAATAAAGTAATAAACAAATGTAGAATGATATAACTTTGCCGAATTGCAAGTTAGTTCTGCTAATATTCTTGAAAAAGTCCCTTGTTATTTTTTTATATATAATAGGGGTACAGACGAACAGACGTTTCACCTCTTGGTTAGTGACAGCCGCCGCAAATGAACACCTGTGAACACCTGCAACTCAAGAGTCTTAAATGCGCCGCCAGCCCTTGAGGGTGATGAGGGAAGAGGAAAGAGGACAGAGGAGTTGGGCCTCCGGTACCCTCACTCACTCAGCAAAACAATGCAAGTAGCACCATACAAACAACACATCCTTGTCGAGCCGGCCATTCATCTCTCACGATAGATCATATTCTTTAAGTATTTAACAAAATGTTTTAGGGGTCTTTCTTAAATGTACGAGTATTTTTTAATTGGGAACAGGTTGTCAGCAGTACCTACGGCTCTCTCCATAGGTACTGCTCACGACCTGTAAACAACATTTAATGATCGATGATGATCGATTAACTACTCTAGGTATGAAAACGTAACAAAGAAACTCACACCTAGATTTACAATATATACATATACATATACAGACATACCCTAAGGATTATAGCTCCGTACGTACTCCTTACGTAATAGAGTCTAGCCTATGGCCTTCAACTGAACACTGTATATACATATAAATTAAAGCAGCGGTAGCGTGATGGCTGAGGCGTCGGTATTGCGATAAAGTGGTTGCGGGTTCAAACCCGGCCCAGTACACTAACGTCGTAAACCCATCCCTAACACAAGCATTTTAGCTTAGCTGGGGGGATTAACAAGAATACTAGTAATGTGTGACCCACGTTGCTAGTACTCTTTAAAAAAAAAAACTGTCTGATAGATAACAGTCCAATCCCTCATTTTTTTCCCCACTCACAGGAAGGTGTTAATTAATGTATTAATTACGTTCTTTTTTTTTAGAAAAGAAAACTCCCGCACTAGAATTAATTCCTGTGTCGCGGGGGACTTTACAAACATTCAAGCAACGGACACAAAGAAAACCCAGAATCAGAACAATAATTTGAGGATTACACAAAGTTTTGTCCCGTGCGGGGATCGAACCCATAACACTCGGCGCGGCAGCGTAGTGGCACTTAAACTGCCTACGCTACGCCACCCGTGCAGTCCATCCATTTGTGCAACAATGATTCTCTCAATCTCTGTTATTGTTCTACATCCACAGCTTTAATGACAGTTATAAGCTGATATTATAGAATACAAAGCAAATTATATACCTATAATGAGGTATATAATTTGTTATATACCTACTAATGAGGTATATAATTTGTTATATACCTACTAATGGATTATAGACAATATCAACACCTTATCCAAATGATTTGTTATTTGTATAAGGTGTTGATACTGAATAAATCACTTAACTCGTAAATAGCTATAAGGTCAGTCTTACAACAAGCAATAAATTCTAAGCGAACTTTTTGCGGTCGCCATGTGGTATGGTTTACGAGCTAATCAAATGTTGAGTGAGGAAAACCACCAAAGCCAATTGTACAGTATTGTTTCTGCTTTCAGTTTCATAAATATTAGGTGATGTAATTTCGTTTAGTTATTGTAGTCCATTTCCGAGACTTCATCATGTTGGAAGTGTTAAACAAGTTTTAATTTAAAAATTACAGATAGGACGACTAACATATTTATTCATAATTATTTCTATTATAAGTGACACCTGAATACTAAATATATTTTAATAAATATAATACTTAATAATTACAAATAAAGTTATTTTAAACATTAGAATGAATTATACTTTAAAGTACATATTAAATGTCGCCCATAGACACCCGCAACTCAAGAGTCGAAAATCAAAGTCAACTTATTTAATTAAATTTAAAATTCGTTCGAATCATTGATAATTTCAGTTGATAATACAGAAGTGGTCGTCGTCGGCATAAAGTCGTGAGGGTATGTATGTATTTTACCAACTATCCTGCTGAATAATTCCCTTTAAAAAGTAGACAACCGACTTCAATAAAAAAGACTTAAATAGTTTTCTCTATACTACTAAAATAGACTTACATAGTTTTCTCATGGATGCCACTGTCAGAACTGGACCAAATTGAATTGGGACTACACGGGAAGTACCCAAAGTAGCTTTCAAATAAAAAAAAATCACCAAAATCGATTCACCCTGTCGCAAGCTCTGAGGTAACAAACATAAAAAAAAAAACAGTCGAATTGAGAACCTCCTCCTTTTTTGAAGTCTGTTGAAAATTAATACCAAGTCATAGAGCTGAAGATTTTTAAAATATTAATTTAGTGTCACTCAAAATGATGTAGGGATGCAAACCATACTTCTTAAATCCAAATCTGTTTAAAATATAGAAGTTATGGTGGAATATATGAATAAAGAAACTTCTTTTTTGGACATTCGTGTAATGTACGTATGTATGTACTGTGTACAGTTTATACACTCAGTTTATCTTATTTTGTTTAGAAGACAAATCCCGCACTAAGTATTTTTTTTTCATTTATTTTTTCATGTGGAGACCCCCACGGGTCATGACCTCACCAGAGCTAGCGGTGAGGTCATGACCCGTCATCCCGACATCGTCTATTGCTAGGGAAACGGGATACCCTCCGAAGGAAACATTCGGGAACCCCAGCAGACCTTGACCGCACTTTGGAATATGGGGGCCTTACGCTCCCCACATCAACACATTCTCCCCATGGAACACGTACGTCACGCCACCATCTCAGGCCTGCTTCTGCTGGGGTAATGGTCAGCCCAGCCCGATACCCCCAGGCCAGCGCTTATGGAGGTCGGAGATCAGTGTTTGCTCTTAGTCGTCTGGTGCGTCTTCTGCGTGATGGGAGAGTACATCTTCTCTTCCTTTTCCGTTCCGCCGCCTCTTTGGCCAACATCACCTCCTTGCAAAACGAGGCGGCAGAATCCCATGCACTCTCACTTTGGACCATGGACAGAACCATGGCCTCTAGCGAGAGGCTTTAAGCACCAATAGCCATCACGAGGTCGTGTCTCTGTTGCGCCCAAGCTGAGCACTCCGCTAGGGTGTGGAGTACAGTATCCTCGTGACAGCTTCCGCAGTGGTGGCACTTTTATGACGCGGTGGACTTGACAAAGATACAAACAACGGCTGGACGAGTATGCTGTAAGACAGAAGAAGAGCTGTATATATTATACCGATGTATAACAACCTATTATCACCCTTCAGCCTCTATAAAATAAGCGATACCATGTTTATAAATATTATAAACTGAAAAATCAAATATTATTTTAGTGCAGTTTTATTAAGAGTTTGCATTTAAATTCGTTCTAAAATGTATAATGAAAATAAGGATTTATTTATATTATAAAATAAGTATTATATCACTTTTTTCATAGTACTATAATTATGATTAGTAAATTTAAAGTACATTTTAAATATTTATATTATCCTTCCTTTCGCTCTACGTGCTCATAGTAGCATTAGTGTTTTAGAGACCTTCTTGAGTAATTTTATCTGATATAAATGATGACGTATGCATTTAAGAATCTGTGCTTGACATCAATCAAGAACAGATTTAGAGGATGGGGGCTATCATATTGAAATATCTTTCGATAAGATATAAATACGTAGTGATTACGAGATCGGAGATCCTTTATTTAAAGTTCAAGATTTGTCTGTAGTTTCTGAATAATAATATCTTTTTACACGTATAGTCAAAAATGTTACGTTTATTATTTTAGAATTAGTGAAAGTATTTTTGTATGTTTGTGAGTATATTTATTTTATTATTTGTAAATACAACTCCCACATAAGAATAGGAAGATTCTAGGAACTATAAATATTTAACAGACAGAAAGAACACCCAGACTCGTGACAACATTTCTGGGTTCATATTTTTGTCTCCCGCTTGGGAATCGAACCCAAGATCTTGTCTAAGCGTAGCTTGTAATGTGAGTTCTAGAAAAATGTATTAAATACATTTTGTAAACGACTAATTTTTTTATAATAAAAGCACCCAGACATATCCATAAAAAAACCAATATTATTAAATTAAAACCATCCAAAAAAAAACTAATATTGCTCTACTGTCAAAAGCATTCACCGTCTTTGCATTAAAAATATTACAGTCGTGTAATTAATTAAGATAAAATCTGAATACCTATCTTTCTTTTAGTTGACATCGTCCGACAACATGTCTCGACAGCGGTTTGCCACGATGCACGTAATTGAATCTACTTAATCAATTAATGAAAGACTCTTCAAGTGTTGTCATCTAATTAACTCGTTAGCCACTGTTTCCCGCTGTCGTACTCTGAGTGTACGTTTCATATTCCAAACAATGCAATCGAGAGCTCAGCTATGAAAAAAAAATGTATTTGTGTGAGGGAACATTGAAACGGTGAAAAAAAATCCATGGTGAAAATGTGTGGTATTTTCTGGTATTAATTGAGTTTCTCTATAGTTAAACTGTTTACTGTCATTGCAAAAAATAAGATAATATGCCAATTTTCTTACAACTTTATGATACAGTTCCTACATAAATAAAATTCGACACCAGCTACAAATTTGGAATTGCAATGATCATCTGATACAATATTTGGATTTCCTGCTTAACACACCATTATAAAAAATAAATAGTTAAAAGGTCTTACCTTTCAGCTTAGTTCAGCTTTCTAATAAATTCAAAGCTGGACAAAGTTTGTCAGTGTTTGATTCTGATTCTTCTGACCAACGTATATAAATAATATTAAAGGTGATTTTCTAGTGAAATAATATATCCATCATACAATGTTTTTATTGAGTCTAATTGCCATCAAAGACGAATGGGATAGGAATGAAATTGAAACGGTTCAAGAAGCTATTAATATCCTTCTCATTCACAGTTTTCCCCAAATAAATATTTGTGTCCTCATCTTATCCATAGTACCAATGTAATAATACTT
Source organism: Tyria jacobaeae (assembly GCA_947561695.1). Lineage (NCBI taxonomy): Eukaryota > Metazoa > Arthropoda > Insecta > Lepidoptera > Erebidae > Tyria > Tyria jacobaeae. Next base: position 5,228,508 of record OX387208.1, on the reverse strand, counting down.
TTCCGTAAAAGTTTTCCTTTGCACTAAGCACCTTGGTGACACATTTTCATACTTTTATGAATATATGAATACATTTACACAAGCCGGTATCAAAATAGAATTTCCAAAAAACATTCTCTGAACATGTACATTTTTTTATTTTTCGTCTTATAAAACATCTAGTAATAGTCTTTTGGTTTACAGTCTTCTAAATAACCTTCTAAATAATATATATTTTATATGAAACCAGGTTTATTTATACATAACAAAAGCTGACGCGTTGACGCGATGAGTTCTACGAGCGTCACTCTAATCTGGAGGGGGCCAAGTGTCGGGGGACACTCTACGATGTGGTAGTCTGCTAATCAGGTGACCAAGGTTTCCAAAGTTACTCCGGGACAGCTTTAATAAACCCAATCATGACGGAACATTGCGTGGTTTTAATCGTTACAAGTCCTAAATATCACTTCATTGTTGCTTCGAATGAGGTGATGACCCGCGGGAGAAACCCCTACGTGTTATCACATGTTAAAAAAAAGATTTATTTAGGTATATGCATATACATATCCGAGCTAAAAATGTGTGAGGAGATGAACGAGGGGAAATTATTCCGACAAATTAATATATTGTACATTGGATTGTTTGGGACACGCTTAATAGATTTGTTTCATAAATAAAGATTGTTATCTGAATAAAAAATTAAGTTCAGTGGTAGAGCCATGCTTAGGTATGAATGGCTCGGTTAGACCGGTGTGATATCACGGTCACACAGAAAACCAGTTGTAAAGTAACGCTTACGTTCATTTCCCCGAAATGAGTGAGGTTTCCGGAGGTTCAACTCCTCCTCTAATCTTCCCCAGCTCCTCAACCACCTCTCTTTGTTACCCTCTCTGCATCCCCCTATCCCTCATCATCCTCAAAGGCGGGCAGGGCACTTACGACTCTTGGGTTGCGTCCATGGAAGGTGGTTATCACTTACCATCAGATGACCCGTCTGTTCGTCTGTCCCCCTATAGTATAAAAAAAAACACTACCATATGTGCGTAAACTGTTTAACATACTATCTTTCCCTTTTTAAAATTGGTTTGGTTTTTTAAAACCAAAAAATATTTCAGACACTGACTGCATTAGCCAGTTCAAGTGGCAGTGGGCTAGTCATATTACCAGCAGAACCGATAACCACTGGGGTAAACGAGTTCTGGAGTAGAGACCGCATCTAGAGGAATGCAGTGTATGGTGCCCTTCGGCCAGATGGAGTATCAATTTGCGCAAAACGGCATTGAATAACTGGATGATTAGAGCTGACGATCGAGTTCAATGGCATACATTACAAGAGGCCTGTGACCAGCAGTTGACGATGATAGGCCGATGATCATAATGATGATGACTCTGGCTAATAGACTTTATATTGATTATCGTGATTAAGACCAAAAAAAATATTATTAATATAATACTATATGTCAGTTAACTTGTCTATTTGTTAGCGAGAAAACTCCCGAACAGACACCAGTGTTTGTTACATTGCCAAGTAGAATTTAAAGTCAACAACTGGCATATTTTAACGAGCCTCTCTCAACTTCAAGTCGCAAGCTTATGGTTATGTTAAGTGTTTTTCAAAAGTTATCGTATCTGGAGAATAGGTCTAGTTAAACACAATTGAACTTTAGCAGATATAGGATAAGGTTGGAATTGGTAAGACGATGCAGATTATGAATTTCTTTGGAAAGCATTTTGTTCAGTTGAATAGTACTTAGAAATATTTGTTTGAGTCTACGACCGTATTGTGATGATAATAGTATACGCTTAACCACAAAGTATATAGTATAGTATATAGTATCATTTTATAAACCACTGCAGATTCTATAAAGACTTGTAATGAAATTCTAATATACACACACATGCATATACATATATATGTATAGGAAAGGTAAAACATATGTAATTTATATAAAATAATACAAAATTTATTATTTTTAACACACTTTTATTAGTTTCACCTGTATGTATGTATGTATGTAACCCACTCCTTTGAGCTCGATTTTACCCTACTTTGAACGATCAGATTTAATTTCAACTTTGCACACCTGTCAGAGACCGATGACAATGCAATAATTTGATTAAAATATCCGATTATCCTAATTAGATTCGCCAGGATTAATTAATTTATTTTCTTAATAAATTCGCATCCTTTGCATGCGATGCGAGTAAGAGAGATAGCGCTAGTGTAGTCCCATACTTACTCTGATCGGGCACTCGGCTTATTACAACCACAGAGAGACTTTATTATGATAGTTGCGTAAGCATGTTTTTTTAGTTTTTTAAACTATTATTTATGTATTATTTTATATCAGATTCTCAGTAGTAGTAGAATAGCGCCACCCAATCTCTACCCTTGAGTCTCGTAAAAGGCGACAAGGGATTGGACTGTTATCTATCAGACAGTATGTATACAGTGATCGGGTGACAAAAATAGGGTTGACCATCGAATAAGACGAGAGTTTGACTATTTTTTTTTTTTTTTTTATATTTGCCTACCATAGTGACTCCACTTTGCCTGATGGAAAGCAATAGGTGGAGTCAAAGAGTGGTCGTCACCATCCTCATTGCATGTGTAGTCAATGCAGCATGGTGACCCACACTATGGCGGCCTGGTGAGATGCTTTTTCACGCCCCGCTTAAAAGACCCGGGATCATAGTGGGAAGGAAACACGTGCGCTGGTAGAGAATTCCAGGCTTTTACCGATCGGCACAAGAAAGAAGAGCCAAACCGTTTAGTTCGGGTACGTATATTTTCGACGCACAAACGGTGACTCCTCAGGCCAGCACGTGTAGTCCTGTAGAGGAAGATTTGTGTTTTTATGCGATAGGGGGCAAACGAGCAGACGGGTCGCCTGATGGTAAGTGACTTCCGCCGCCCATTTACACCCGCAACTCAAGAGTCACAAGTACGCTCTTTTCTTGAAGGTTTGAAGGTCGTATCTGAGCTTATTATATGGTAGACAAAATGTGGGCTTTTGATTGTCCGCGTTGGTTGTGCGCCTCTAATTGTCCCAGAGGCATGAGTATGTGTATATTTAATATTAATTAATATATTTCACTTTAAAAAAGTAGACAACCGATTTCAATGCGTCTATCATAAAATTTAAGACTTATATGGTTTTCTGATGGATGCCATTGTCAGAATCTAACCACATTCTCATCTAATTACCAAAAGAATCATCGAAATCCGTTGGCGTGATATTTAAGATTGAAGCAAATTTAAGACTTATATGGATATCTCATAGATTCCATTATCAGAACTGGACCAAATTGAAATGAGACTACACGGGAAGCACCAACTTTCAAATAGAAAAAAAAAATACATCAAAATTGTTTCACCCAGTCGAAAGTTCTGAGGTAACAAACGTAGAAAAAAATACAGTCGAATTGAGAAATTCTTCCTTTTTGAAGGCGGTTGAAAATTAATTCTGACGCATAACGTTTAGAGATTTAATTTCTTTTTTTTTTTGCGATAGGTCCTTGAACCAACGTAGATAAACATTTTTATTGCATATTTACATAAAAAGCGACGCTATGACAGCAAGAACATAAAACTCGGAATGATCTACTTAATATTTATCTAATCATATGATTGTATTGTATTATACCTCACAAAAACTACCTGTTAATTTTTTTGTCCAACATGATGTTTTGACACTAGACACGGCCAATGTAATATTATATAAGTGAATATGAGTTCCTTCTACCCGACTGCGCAAGAAGGCTTTTCGAGTGTATGTATGTTTAATATTTCTTTGTAACGTCTAAGAACCTAGACGGCTTGATGGTTTTGATGTGTCTGTGAGGTGTCATTTCAATCGTCTTAACAGTGGGAGTTAGTGTAGATCATTTAGAGGTAAGGTCAGCACAACAAAAAGAAAGGCTGTTAATAATGCAGTCGGGTTTTATATTTTTTTAATAATTTTACTTGTTTTTTTTAATTAGTACCTAACTTGCTTACACACCATCAGTGAAACAAATTATACAATGCCTTCAACATTCACATACCAATAATTATGCATGTCACTTAGTATAAGTAACCACAATGACGTCTCATCATGTTGCTTACATTCTAAAATTGTTCCTGTCAGACGACAAAAGTTTTAAAGCGAATCACTGGAACCAGCGATTGCTTTTGTTACAACAAGATCTATTGAGGTTTGAAAACTACTCCGACCTTAACAAGGTCGAGATAACTGTGGCCAATGTGAATGACATTTACCTTAACACCACCTTTACTTATAAAATTAAACCCACACATTTGAAATATACACTCAAAATAAATAAACCACTTAAACGAATAAATGACTCCAAACTAATATTCTTAAGAGAGCTAATAAATCGTTGGGATTTCTAATTGGCTCTCAAATCCCTAATGTAAAAGTTATAAAAAAGTTATTGGTATTGCTCAATTGTGCGTAGTATACTTGAGTATTGTTCACAAATTGGGAACCCGAAATATTAGGTGTACATAAATAGGCTTGAATTAGTTCAGAAAAGATTGATTGATATATTTGGATGGTGGACTATGAATGACAGTGAGGAAATCAGATGTAAAAGCCCCTTAGCAAACGGCGTAGAATCACAGATATTTCTACATTTATGAAAATCGCACAGTGTCAAATTGACTCTAAAGAGCTCCTCTCCATAATAAGTCTTGTGGTGCCAACAAGAACCCGTCGGCATCAAAATTTAAACTCTTTACATGCTACCCGCTCTGATAAGAATTATAGACAAAACTCTTTTTTGAATATAACCCTAAAATAGTGAAGTACCTGAATTTCATTTGTTTACTACTTCTAACACAATAAAACAGATATTATCAGGGACTGATGTGACAGCACTATGTAAAAAAATTCATACTTTAATTCACGCTTACTAGAGAAAATAAAATAAGAATGGTATTAAATTAAATACACGTTAAGTAAATTCACACTGATCTTACCTCATGTAACATTACTAATCTATACATAAATTTAGAAACTTAGATGAATGGAGTACGTACGTATAAGAACATTATTTATATAGTTGTACACTGAATGCGTATAGTATGGGAGGTCGCCGTATGCTATTTTGCTACCGGAAGAATAAATAAATAAACAAATAAATTGTATATGTATGTAACAAATGGTTTGAAAATTTACGATGGTTTCACTGTAAATCTTCAAAGGCTCGAAGCCAAATGTAATAACTTGTACATAACGAGTCTGATATAAACGTCAGGACTTGTTTATTTTGGATAGCTAAGACTTGAGCTATCCAAAATAAACAAGTCCTGTAATATTAATTTAGTAATATTTAGTTTGATAACATTGAACTGACTTGATTTTTGCAAAGATTAGCTTTATGTTTTATTTATTTTGAGGGCTCGGACCTACCGGCACCAGCCAGTTGGTATATACGTAATCATCGTCCCCAATCTGTATTTTTTTTATTAGTATTATCCTTTCCTTCTCTTTCTATCCTACCTTTCCCGTCAATATACTCCAAATACTATTTAATTCCCAAAAGTGCCCGGACGACGGCAATACGCTTACCCCTATTATGTAAATGGGACTGATTTTTGAATTAGCAAAATGTGGGCCTTAATTACGTCACTGTCTACCTGTTCGGGGGGACACACGTGAGTGTATCGTGTACATATGTATGTATGTATGTAGCTTTATTGGAGGAGCTTTATTGGCTCAAAACTAGAACGTTCCCGGTTCTTCTGAATGTATTTTTTATGTAAAAGTTCATCAATATCATCACTGTTATCGGCCCGCTTAACCTCTTAGTCAAGTAAACAAATTCTATACCTACTCCGAACGGAAGAAACCTCGGTAGCATCTCAAGCCTCCCACATACCTAGAAGACAAAAAAAAAACATTAAAAACAAGTAAATATCTAAATAATAGTATTGTAATTAAGAAATAGATACATTTCCCTATCTCATAGGGCTTTAGGCTTAATTTTCTTTTGTCTGATTGCGACCAGAATCAAAAACAAAAAATTCTTATGCTAAATTTATATTAAATTACATAACATATACACCGACTAAAAGTAACTGAAGAGCCTTAGACAAGCTTAGACCTATTAGATGGTCACATACATAATCTCAAATGACATAACCCTTCCATTAGCCCTTAGTTATTATCATAAGAACCACGTTTCTCGGAACCTTCACATATGACCTCGAGGTCTGGCCACATTTAATAGCTTTGTGTATTTCACTTGAGGGACACAAGCTAAGTGAAATCGAAGATAGTAAAGCTTGCAATCACTCACTCGCTCGCGGTGGAAGCATTAGTCTTGATTACTCTTGATTAAAATTAAACCTCACTGGGAACCTAGGTCGGCCACCATATTAGTTTAAAGAGTTTGTTTGTGTAACATTCACTTTGCTGCTTTTGTTTCAAAAACACATTGATATGTATTTATTTGACTCAAGATTCAAGGGTCAAGTCCATGGGTGGCGGCAGTCACTTATCATCAGGTAATGTCTGCTCGTTCGCCCCTTGTATAATAATACAAAAATAATAAAAGATTCGTAATTTATTTCAACAATACAATTTTTTAACTAAATTCTGCCCTCGGCTTCACTAGAGTAATAATACTTATATACGACCCAAAAAGTGGTTGTTATGTTTATATGTAGGCATGTGTATCAATTTCTTTTTCCACAATAACTTAGTAATGTCGAATCAATTTGGATGTATTTTTTATGTTTTACATGGGGAAATCCCCATGGACTTTCCTCCGCCGGGGGCATCAGCGGAAGGGTGTGTCGGACTTGACCGGCTAATATTTTCTTGGAGGGTTGGTGTCTTTTTTTTAATTTTAAAGAAGTAACTGGTTGTATATAAACACAGAAGAGACAAACTTTTATCAAAGGTGAATGGCATCCTTTATAAGTTACTACATCCCTGAAAATATGGTTAGCAAAATTTCATGATATTCGTAGTAGTGTGTAGTGAAAAAGTAAAGACGTGCAAACAAACAAATACATTTCTAAGCTTTATTTTTTATTTCATATTTGATTATTTGTCAGTAAGTGCATTGGTGTTAATAGTGTTACACGTTAATCAGTAATTTTGCAATAAACGTAGCTATTTACTGCATGGATGGCGCAGTGGTTTAAGTGGTCAGTGGTCGCTGTCTCGCCGGGTGTTGTGGGTTCGATGCCCGCACGAGACAACACTTTGTGTAATCCTTAATTTTCCAGTTGTTCTGAGTCTGGGTGTTCTTTGCGTCCGTTGTTTGAATGTTTGTAAAGTCCTCCGCGACACAGGAATAAATCCTAGTGCGGGAGTTGTCTTTTTAAACAACAAACAAAACTGCAATGTCATTTACATGAAACAGTAAAATAAAAACACATACATATATATGTATATTGTATCTAAGTCAATCGGCTTAAACGTTTGCCTTAACTTTTAGCAAAGGAATGCCACCTACTTTCGCAATAATGACAAGACTAATCCATAAGGTGTTAAGTGTATCGATTTCAATTAACATAATACTAACAATGCTTTCACAAAAACTCGAGGCAATCAGAAAATATACGATTTAGAGACATAATGAGTCAGTTCGCTACAAACACTCAAAAGAAGCTTAAGTAAACAAAATAAAATCGAGATCGGCTGTTGGTCCATTCGATCATAAATTGAATCATGTGTTGAATGTTTTGTTTCCTGGCATTATAGCTAGAAAATCGTAGTCTTTTCGGGCATGAGAGATCAAGATAAACGCTAGACGCTTTCCAAAAATTAAGAAAATTGGTTCACAAGCCTAGGAAAAAAAATACTAAACTAAATGAAATAATTATAATTATAACTGTTATATCGTTAAGATTTTTTGGTGAGAAATGACTACCATGTCAAAATATTTTGAAAAAGCCGTTCCCAACAGCTTCACCTGCGCTTATGCTCACTGCTCCACTCCCAAGAGTTGCAGTGTTTTATAAACTATAGCATTCCTTAATAAACGGGCTATATAAAACAAAGATGAGATTAGCGAGTTCACAAAAACAAACAAACTTATTATTATATTAGCTATATTATTATATATAGCTTTATTATTATATTACTATGGAAAGCTGTCTTATAATTTTAACCTTAAGTGATGTGAAAATTTGGTGGAGTAGAAAAGGGCGACCCCATTTTTCTCTGGGGTTGGACTGTTATCTATCAACAATACATATTTATAAAGTGCTCAGTTGATAGCAATAGGCTTGCCACTATTACGTAAATTCAAGTAAATTATGCATAATGCGGACGTATTATACCCTGGCGAGAGTGTATTTATGTATATATGTCTGATAATACATTTTATAAAATATGCAACATTAAAATTATAAAATTTAAGTGACAAACATTTATTCATGTCACCGCCTAGAACAAAATATTAGTTTTAAGGAAAATTTTCAAGTTCCTATTATCAGTTTCTAAATAAGCTTTAAAAAAAACTGCCTGAAATTTTATACAATGGGCCATTCTGTAACACGTTTATAAAACTTTGTTTTGCTGTTCGTCATCTGTATGATACTAGAAAATGTTTATTTTCAATTTTGATTAGTAGAAAATTCTATGTATTGTGCAGTCGATCCGTTTCATAGAACCTATGCAAATTTACTTTATTAAGGATGCAAACTGGCCAGCACCAACAGTGAACGGTTGACGCAATGTTGCCTGACTACCTAAAAGAGCATGAATAATAATAATAATAATAATAATTTATTGATTCTCTCTCACATAGCTACAAAATTAAATTGCACATTAGAAACTTAATCTAGACATCAATTTTTCACTATGTGAGAGACTGGTATCTGTACTAGGAGGAGACCTGTATGACAGATTACCAGCCTCTCCAGGCACTGGACTCGTACAGTATCAGTATGTCGTGTGTCAGGTAAGTGTTTTAGTGCGCTTGTATAACTCTTATAAATGAGAGTGAGTGTGTGTGTGTGTCTGTTGATATGAGTGAGTTGTGTGTATGCGTGTGTGCGTTTAAGTGTATATGTTCGCGTGTGAGAGTGTGAGTGCGTGCGTGTGTGAGTGTGAGTGCGTGCGCGGGTTGCTGGGTGTTTGTGTGTGTGTGTACTTCAATTCAGGAAACAATATGCAAAAGATTTTCGGTCACATCATAACCAAGGGATTTTAGCCATGTTGTCACCACCTTTTTGCAATTGAAGCGTGAAAGTGAATAAATACTTATCTCTTTATTAACTTTGTTATATAAGTAACCTCCTAGGAAACCAAAAAATCTAGCGGAGAATGCTGTGTTCCACCGGACATTTAGAGTATCGCAAATGTAATGCTTTCGACGCATGTTTGTGAGAGTAGTGGGGTCAAAAGTTAGCATAGCATGCTGCTTCAGAATGATCCCTAAAACAAACAGTTGCCTCACTGTCAGGACGTCGGTTAGCTGGTACAGGTCTTTGGTGGGAAAAAGAAATGGCAAGGACCGACTAACCTTTAGGACTGCTCTTTGCGCTCTTTCTAATTTTATTAAGCTACTCTTACATGCTCCGCCCCACACGGTAATACAATAAGTAATAACTGATTGGCAGAGGGCCAAATAAAGCATCTTAATTACTTGTTCGTCCGCTATGTGTCGCAAGTTCTTGAAAATGAACATTAATTTTCGCGTTCTGGAAGAAAGTAAGTCCAGGTGGTCATTGAAAGTTAGGGATGCGTCTAACACCACTCCCAGGTACTTAACGTTGGAGGCTATGTTAAGATGAGTGCAAGAGCAGGGATGACTGAGTGAGCATGTATGGTAAATTATACTATGGCTGATGTTTGTTTGTGTTTGTTTGCTCTTGATTGTGAACGGCATAAAATTTGTTTTTCCAACATTAAGAGTGAGGCCATTTTCTTTAAGCCATGTGGTAACCTTATTAAAGCCCAGCTGTGCAGACATAAAAGCATCATCCCAAGAATCACTATGAAAAATTAATGCGGTGTCGTCAGCATATGTTACTATCTTCCCGTTACTGAGGGTAAGATTGCACAGGTCATTGATGAAGGTGAGAAAGAGCGTAGGTCCCAAAACACTACCCTGGGGCACCCCGCAGTCAACCGGAAGATCATTGCTAACAATATCACCGATTCTGACTCTTTGGTGCCTGCCAGTTAGGTATTCTTTAAACATCTGTAGTTGGATGCCTCTGATACCCATTTTATTTAGTTTGGTTAGCAGGAGTGGGACACGGACCATGTCAAAAGCCTTTGTCAAGTCTAAGAACACCGCTACTACCTTCTTCTTCTGATCAAGTTTGCGAACAATGTGATCAGTCAGTTCATGTACGGCATCGTTGGTTGACATACCAGCCCTAAACCCAAATTGAGAACATGATAGAAGATGCTTCGTCTCTAGGTAGTTTGTGAGACGCTTGTTCAAGAGCTTTTCAGCAATTTTTGAAATTGTAGTAAGAATCGATATAGGTCTATAGTTATTGACACAATCCGTGTCGCCACTTTTATGCATAGGGATTACCTCAGCCAGTTTAAATTCTTTAGGAAAGACTCCATTACTGAACATCAAATTAAATATGTATGTAAGTGGTGGGATTAGTATTTGGTGGTGCCGTTTCAAAAAATATCCAGAAATACCATCGCGGCCTATGGTATTGACTTTCTTCAGATTAATAATAATGTTATGAACCTCCATCTGATCTGTGGGAGCTAAGACGAAAGAAAAGGGTTGAGGATCGACGCACGGGAGATATTTACAGGAGGTAGTGTTTTGAACTTTATCGGATAGATTTTTACCTATAGACACAAAGAATGAGTTTACGCTGTTAGCTGACATGCGTGGGTCAGTGGGAGATAGTAGGTCCGTGGCTGTAGTATGCTTTTTTTTTGTGCAAGCAATTTGTGTAATAATGTCCCATAATGCTTTGTTACTGGTATTAGCCGCCTTATTAATTGATTTTGTTTCGTACTCTCGTTTTAGTTTTTTTAGTAGAGAGTTACAAAAATTCCTGTACCTTGTATACGTCAACTTGATGACCGTGTTATTAGGATTTTTCTTTGACTTTACGTGTAATTTGTCACGGTTTTTCATACAACGCAGTAGACCAATCGTTATCCACGGTTTTTTGATTCGCTTGCGATTAGGAATTGTAGATGTAATATGTAATTGTATATATAATGTAAAATTGTAGATGTATGTGTAATGAATAAATGGTTGGCTCACACCTTTGTTTTGAATAATAAACTTTTTTTTTCGGCTGTAACTTGCACGCTCTCATGTTTTCTATTTAAATCAAATTTGACAACGAATTTAAAAATTGTTGAACAATTATTTATCTTTGTCAATTCCTAAAAGAAAAAGTATAAAATTGGAGTTTCACAATACATTACAATTGAGTTTACAAAGATTTTAGTAAAATTTATAGTACATACATATATTAAAAGAACGGATGTTGAAATAGCAAACAGTAACCACTCAATATTTAGATTCAACAAACTTAATAGATTACTGCGGATAATCTTGATTTAAACTAGGGTTGTAATAGAGGCCTTCTTAGCGGAGGCGGATGCGGAAGTGACGAGTTTCACTTACGCGGATGCAGAGGTTAACGGAGGCGGAGGCGGAGGTGAAAGTGGATGTAGAAAAAGTTGTAATTTGTGGTTCATTAAAACTGTTAAAAAAACAAAATCTTTATTTCAAATACGTACATACATAGTACACTTAAGTAAACAAACATAAATAAAATAAACATTACCCTCTAGTAATCAAAATTAAGGAGAGGCAAATTATATTTGACAAACAATAGTTCGTACGTCCAACTCGTTCAAGCAATTCGACAGGTATCGTATCATTCAGCAATTCCTGTCGTATATTATACGAACCGAGACGCAGATATCATCTCCAGCGGACACATCCTACCTCTGCTACCCTGGGTACGGACTGGAACACTCCTTTGTTCCTAAGGCTGGTGTATGCGTGTACGTTAGAGATGATATCACTTCTCGCCGCCTCGGCAATCTTGAAGGTAGGGACCTCTCCATCTTATGGCTACGTGTAGACTGCGACGACCATCCCCGCATCTACCTATGCCTCTACAGGTCCCATAGCGGTGATGCCGAAACGGACCGACTCATCGACCACGTCCAAATGGCTACAGACTCAGTGCTCCAGCAGGTCCCATCCGCAGAGATCGTGATTCTTGGCGACTTTAACGCCCATCACGCCGAATGGCTTGGTTCGCGCAAAACCGATCATGCGGGAAGATCTGTTCACGATTTCGCCTTGGCATATGGTTTGACGCAGCTGGTAGCAACGCCTACGCGAATCCCAGATGCAGAAAGCCACGTGCCTTCACTGTTGGATCTTCTGCTGACCTCACATCCTGACGGCTACAAAGTATCCGTTGAGGCCCCTCTTGGCTCTTCGGACCATTGCCTGATTAGGAGTATGGTGCCACTCGTTCACTCGCTGCGGCCGCGTGTTACAGGCAGTCGCCGCGTATGGCACTATAGGTCAGCAGACTGGGATGGAATGAGAACATTCTTTGCATCCTACCCATGGAGGCAGGTTTGCTTCTCGCCGGATGATCCCAATGTCGTTGCTGACTCTGTCGCGGATGTTGTGCTTCAGGGTATGGAACTTTTCATTCCATTCTCCCTGATTCCCACAGGTGGCAAGTCCCAGCCTTGGTTTGGTCGAACCTGCAAAGCGGCGTCCCACCGAAAGCAGGAATGTTACCAAGCATGGGCTAATGCAGCGACAGCACGGGATGTAAAGACCAGCACATTAAAGAAGCAATTTAACTTTGCCTCCAGGTCCCTCAAAAGAGTAATTGCTGGGGCGAAGTCGGCTCACATTGGCAGAATTGGCGAGAGACTAGTTAGTCTCCCCTCCGGAACTCGTGCATTCTGGTCTCTTGCCAAAGCTGTCCAGGGGAACTTTTGTAAGCCATCCCTTCCACCTCTGCGCATAGGAGATAATTCGTTGGCCCACGACGCTAAAGAAAAAGCCGATCTTCTGGGCAAACTCTTTGCGTCCAACTCGACCCTGGACGACGGGGGAAACGCACCGCCGACCATACCGCAGTGCGAGACCCGCATGCCGGAAGTCCGGTTTACACAAAGGGCAGTGCGTAAAGCGCTTCTTTCCCTCGACGTTCATAAGTCGAGTGGGCCCGATAGAATCTCTCCTATCGTGCTGAAGACGTGTGCTCCAGAGTTGGCACCGGTTTTAACGCGCCTTTATCGGCTTTCTTACTCTCTTGGCGTAGTCCCGAACTCATGGAAGACAGCTCTAGTGCACCCAATCCCTAAAAAAGGAGATCGCTCGGATTTGTCCAACTACAGACCCATAGCCATCACCTCCTTGTTCTCCAAGATAATGGAATCCATTGTTAACTGCCAGCTCCTCCGGTACTTAGAAGACCACCAGCTCCTCAATGATCGACAATACGGCTTCCGTCAGGGTCGTTCAGCTGGTGATCTTCTCGTATACTTGACTCACCGGTGGGCACAGGCGATCGAGACCAAGGGGGAAGCGTTGGCCGTTAGTTTGGACGTGGCGAAGGCCTTCGATCGGGTCTGGCACAAAGCGCTCCTCGCGAAGCTTCCTTCCTATGGGCTTCCCGAGAAACTGTGCAATTGGCTCACCAGTTTTCTTACAGACAGAAGCATCAAGGTCGTTGTTGACGGTGCATGCTCCGACTCGAAGTATGTTAATTCTGGTGTCCCACAAGGCTGTGTGCTATCACCCACGCTGTTTCTTCTGCATATCAACGACATGCTGCAGATTAGCAGCATCCATTGCTATGCAGACGATAGCACGAGTGATGCCCTTTACACCGGCCGCGCTAACGTTTCTCGGGTAAACGTCATCGAAAGCCGATCCAAACTTGTGTCTGAAATCGAAACTTCTTTATCAAAAATTTCAGATTGGGGTCGACTTAACCTAGTCCAATTTAACCCCACGAAGACACAGGTTTGCGCGTTCACCGCTAAAAAGATGCCATTGGTCGTATCACCTCAATTTGAGAGCACTTCCCTAACTGCATCAGCCAGTATCGGAATCCTTGGCGTCGATATATCAAGCGAAGTCCAGTTTCGCGGTCACTTAGAGAGTAAGGCTATATTAGCCTCGAAGAAGCTTGGTGTGCTAAACAGATCGAGACAGTATTTTACTCCGGCCCACCGCCTGCAACTTTATAAGGCGCAGGTTCGGCCGCACATGGAATACTGTTCTCATCTCTATGCAGGTGCACCCCAGTACCAACTTCTCCCTCTTGACCGCATTCAACGGAGAGCGACTCGCATCATCGACTGCCAAGATATCTCCGATCGACTTGACACCTTGGCGTTGCGTAGAGATGTAGCTTCACTCTGCATCCTCTATCGCTTGTATCATGGGGAGTGTTCAGAGGAATTGTTCGGACTTATACCGGCTGCTGGTTTCCGCCATCGTTCTACGCGACAAAATATCCATCCCCATCACCTGGACGATTGGCACTCCACCACTGTGCGCTTCTCCAGAAGCTTTTTGCCTCGCACAACCAGCTTATGGAACAAATTGTCGCCTGCCGTATTTCCGAACCGATACGACCTTCAAACCTTCAAGAAAAGAGCGTACTCCTACCTAAAAGGCCGGCAACGCACTTGTGACCCTTGAGTTGCGGGTGTCCATGGGCGGCGGTAGTCATTTACCATCAGGTGACCCGTCTGCTCGTTTGCCCCCTATCGCATAAAAAAAAAAAAAAAAAAAAAAAAAACCTCTTATTCCTAAACTGATAACAAAAAAGGATTAGGTTCTCAATTCGGTTGTTTATTTTTTCCATGTCATTGGTTACTGTAATTTAAGTAAATATAAAAAATATTTAAAAAGTATTCTTTTCGATTTAAATTAAATTTAGTAAAATTTTCTACCTATACGGTGGAAAATTAAGATATGAAGAGTATATAAATATATAAAAATAAAATATCGAATTGGTTATTCTTGAGATTCGGTCAAAGTATTGAAAACACTTATTTCTATTAGAATTTTTAACATACACAGTAGGTAATAGAGTAAAACACAAATCACTCGGTGGGCATACGTTTTTTATCTCCAGATGTTTCCATCGTCACGAAAAGATATTAAAACTATTTTTACCGTATATATTTATTTATTAAACTCTGCCAGATCTCTTGAACTAGTCATAAAGAACTCAAACTTTGAAATCTATTACTGAATAAACAATTAACTAAATTCACACACCTCAATAAACTTCAGTTTTCGTAAAGAACACTCACTTTCTTATAGCATCGAAGTGTGCTCAAATGTTTGCTTTTGACTATTTAGCCCAATTATTTCGCGCTCAAAATAATAAGTCACCTGGAAAGTTTACCGGGTGTTCTGAACGAGCTCTTTCTATTTTGTCGTCTCGCATCGTTACCGCAATAAAATAAGATAATTATAGTGAATAATAAAAAGGTTTCTTGTTAAAATGTAGGCAATTTTCTCTAGCACATCAACTTGTAAAATGTGGCTATATTTTAACTTTATTTGTAAAGCGAATAGTTTTAAACGCGTGTTTTGCAATTTTCCAATTTGGTGGCTCAAAAGAAGATTGCGTAAAAATCTATAAAATCATCAATTTTCATAACACACTGAGACCTTCCTGGGTAAAGCTACCAAATAACTGGGCTTTAACAACAACAATTGTGTGGGAAAAAATTAAGGATTGATCGAAAAAGGATTTATTCTATTTTTAAACAGTAGCAAACATAAAATAAAATCAAACTTAGTATTGATATTGGCAATGAAGATGAAGCTTTTAGTCCATCTTATGATCTTCTTTTTTAAGTAGACTATGAGGATGACTAAAAGCTGAATCAAAAAACTAGGTACTTGAATTCACTTTCATACCTGTAGGAGAAAGCGACATATTTTCATGTCAGCTAGATGAAAAGTAAAGATTCCTAAACGAACATTCTATATGTAAATAAAATAAATGGCAAGGTCGACTTCAGGTACGGTTTTGTTACTTTTTCATTTATGTTTTTGCTATTTTTCTAAATTACCTTCCCATTCTAGTCTTGTTTATAATATTAAGCACCAAACATATTTGTTCCATATTTCTTAGCGAATTTCAATTCCTACATTTAAAAAAAAACGTTATGAAGCGTAGCTTGAGTATCGTGTTCGTTGTTTTTATCGGACAGTTTTTATTTCTGGTCAAAACAATGCTGTAATATGATATAATATAGCTTATAGTTACAGTTAGCAACAAAATTATGTGCAACAGTACGTAGTAGAATAAGAAAGGATTTCATGGCTCATAATTGTATTTAGCATGCAAAATCGCGTCGGCTGCTTGCATAACAGAACAGACTCTATATCACGGTCAACAATTTGGTACTTTTTGTTCGTGCCCTGGATTGCGGTCGGTATAGCATTCATTATGATTGCATAATACTTTATACAATACAATAAACCCATATTAGTTTAGAGTTGGCTGTACTTGTAAAAACACTGACTGAATATTCCCGTTTTTGGAGGTTCAGAGAAGTGCTGAGATAACAAAGTTATTCTGGTACCATATTCTATAATATATCGTCTATACTCGTAACATATGTCAACTTTAGAATCAAGTGCGTATCTGTATATTTATACAGAGGCGCTGTAAATTAGCAATACATCTGTAAAAACTACACTAAATTCCATGCAGTAGTTTTTGCATGATTCGTGTACAGACAGACACACAGTCAGACAAAACATTTAAAAAACTATTATAGTGGTTTAAATATTAGTTTTTCTTCAACTTGTAAAATGTATTGATATCGGCTAGTTAGATCTTTATAAGGTATATGTATTTTTTTTTCATATTAGCCTACCATAATGACTTCACTCTGTCTGATGGAAAGCAACACGTGGAGTCTAAGAGTGGTGGTCACCATCCGGTGACCACCACTCTTAGACTCCAAGTGTTGCATTGAAAAAGCATCTTACCAGGCCGCCTAAAAGACCCGGGATTTTCACGTCCCGCTTAAAAGACGCTTAAAAGATGTATAGGTATATAGGTAACTCGTGCCACCAGAGCTCATAATAGTCTATTTTGTGAACCGTGTACCAATAAACAAGTCAGGCAACTGTAATTGCGAGTGTATCATTATTGCATCGATCTCTACGACCACCAAAAGTGATTACGACACTACTCAATAAATCGTCTATTTTAAACTTAACAGCCGTATGATATATAATAATATGTATATATGTATATGATAATAGGCACCGATACCCACTTACTATCCAGAGATTGAGTGAGGTTTCTGTAGGCCAAGCTCCCAGTCCCCTAATCATCCTTCTCCTCCTCCCCTCTCGTCTCTTTCCCCTCCCCGCATCCCCACAACCCTCAAAGGCAGGCAGCGAAATAACGACTCTTGAGTTGCAAGTGTCCATGGACGGCGGTTGTCAACCTTCGTCTGTCCCCTTATATTTTAAAAATCTTAGTAGTATAAAAAAAAAATTGATATCTCAGACACCCGGCACCAGCCAGTACGATTTATAAATATGTGACCCCATACTTGCGAACTATTGCTTATATTCCCCAACCCATCTGTATGTATATACACATATGTCCCTTCTCCCTCTCCTTTCCTTTCTATGCTCCTTTACCTATCAACATACTCCAAATTTTCCCGAAAAAGTTCCCGAATGTCCCCAATTGCCCTGCCCCCTATTATGTGAATCGAAGTAAATTATAATATATCGGCAATCTGTGAGCGTTAATCATGTCTTTTCATACCCCTTCGGGGAAAAGGCGTAAGTACGAGGTCATACAATTTGTTAGAAGTAACATCAAATATTTATACACACAATATTTATTTATAATAGTAGCAATTCAAAGTAACTCAGCTGCAACTGATACCCACAAACACTAGTTTTGCCCAAAGAAGTGTAATGGCTTTTAAATATTTGATGAACTACCACAGCATATAAGTGACTTCAGACATGATCATGAATTTAAGGAAAACCTATTTTTAACCGACTCCGAAAAGGAGGAGGTTCTAGTTCGTCTGTATGTATTTTTTGTGTAAGTTCATCGATATTTTCGCCAATTGTGAACCAAATAAAAAATATAAAATTATTAAATAAAAAAAAAACTGACTTCAAAATGACAAATAGGCACTCAAAAGCGAAGTACCTACAATTATTTACCCACTTACTACATGCATAGTATCTATCTACTAGCTACTTGACTTGGCTGGCACCGACTTCAAACTAATGAGTGGCTAGCGCTAATAATAATTATATTAATTTTTCGCTTTTGAGTGCCTATTCATGGTTTTGAAGTCGGTTTAATTTATTTTTTAAAATAATTTGTATATATAAAATAATACGGCTTACTATTCTATTAATGAGTATCTGACGGAGCAGTTTGTAGTCTTTATTGTATCAAAAGTTATATAGTTAGATATTGTAAAGTTAATAATTATTATATGCGCATAACGTATATATTATTGTAATACCTGAATTATCTGAATTTGTGACTTTAAGTTTGATTTCTCAATAGTACCATTATTAGGTTTTTGTCATTATATTTTAATTTATTTTATATTGTGATGTACTTTTACAGTAATATAACATCGACAGAATTTTCAAATGCATTTTATTTTGTATGCCTATCTGCGGAACATAAAAGGTATGTATTAGATAATGTTAACAAAATTAACAAATTGAATTTAATTGTATGTATGTATGTGTATGTATTATGAAAAAAAAAAACGTTTCTTGCCTAATTTTAAGAAATCGTTTTTTTTTTTTCTTCAAAAATCTTCTTACCAATTTTAAACACTGGTCAATTATGAAAGTTTTTTATTATCAAAAAAGGGTCTGCAGTAATAAATCACTCGTAATGTATCATAAATTTCAACCATGAAGTAAGGTTAGTGCCAAATATGATGTTGAGTGTTTTGGCAACGGAATTCTCCAATATGACTTCACTGGAAAGGCAGCAATTTGGTACATCACGTGATATGTAATATGCTCTGTAATTATTTGTTCGAGTGTTGTGTTGTAAACTATAAATTAAATTTGATATGGAACACTACAACTGTGCAACATTATGGGGAACCGACATTTAACAACAGTACTAGTAATTTGTTCGTTCTACTGAAAAGAGAGCCACTAGAGTCCCTTTGGGATGGTAGACCAGAACACGCAAGTAGTTCGCTCTAATTATATACATACATCCATACTTTGGCGCCTCTATTCCTTAAGAGATATCGCACCGGTGATTTATAGATAATTTAGGAGCATCTCTCTCTCCTCTTTTCCCTCCCCACATACCCTAACCTCATCAGCATCACCCTCAAAGGCGGGCAGCGCACTTACGATTCTATGGTTGCAAGTGTCCGGTTGTCACTTACCATCAGCCTATGTGTATATGTATGTATGTGGAGGACCATATAACGTTATGAATACTCTTACAAAATGTAATACATACTACATCTTCAATAGTAGTTTATACGGCTTAAACATATTAGGTTTTTTTGGTAAGAAACGTAAAGTTTTCAAGAGCTCAGCTCATTAAAAGGCTTTCTTCTAAAGAAACTGAGAAACTTACATGAACCAAAAGACTTCAAACGAAAACCGTCCCTCTGTTATTTGCATTGAGATACAAATTTGTACTATAGTTTCTCGTGTAAAAACTTATATAATATTAATAGTAGTTTTATGAGCTCTATTCAGAGATTACCTCTAGTTTGTTGGAAACTCGTCGTATCGTCGTCAGATGGAGACTTTAACCCAAGATATAATGAACACTGCTAAGTGGAAGTTCTGTAAGGTTTTGCTATTCAAGGAGATACAGTCATCACCAAATACAATTTCCAAAACGTAGCTTATTACAATTTGATGTCTGAATGTGTGATCTAAATATGTGATATTATTATAACAAACTGATGAGAGGTACCCATTTGTTATTTAAAAACATTTTCGATATACTAAAACGTATATGTCTTAATTCTTGTTACTGACCAGTGCACTTTTTAAGCTTTAGGAAATAAATTATTATTATAGCTTTTCCCTCCCCTTGTTGTACATTAGAATGAAGTGAAACTCCAGGCAAAAGTAATAAAGAATTTAATAAAATCTTCAATCTCTTAGGTGGCTGGTTGGCGGCAATACGCTTGCTTTCTATTAATTTAGCGAGACCAAATTCTAATTGACAAAAAGTGGTGTTTAAAACACCTCTGCTTACTTCTTTCAGAAATATAAGCGTGAGCATATGTGTGTGTATGTGTACATATATTATATAAGTATTCATAAATTTCTACTATGACAGAATTCACAACTGCGTGTGTGTATTACACATACGAGTAATATAAAGATTATATTTAGTATAGAACGTTCAGCGAAACACTACTTTATAGAAAACAAGCTTGTGCCCATGACATCGTTTGTATGGAAATTCTGAATATAATTTTGCCGGGAAATATGCTATATCAGACTATAATCTATCTCAATGGCAAATTGTCATGATTGAGTATTAAACATGCATTATGTTTTGCACTTATAATAGGTAGGTCATAATATAAATATTTTCTACATCGGTAAGTGATGAAGTAGTAGTAGTAGTATCATCATCAACATCAGCCTATCGCAGTCCACTGCTTGACATAGGTCTCTCTCATTACACAATCGATCGATTTTCGGCTTCTCGCATTCAGCATCTGCCAGCCATCTTGCGCATATCGTCACACCATCTAGCCTGCGAAGTCCTACACTACGTTTGCCGAGAAGCGGTATCCATGCAGAATCGATCCCATTATATGCCAAATAACCATATTAAACAAAAGTTTAATTGATATTTTGTTTTAAAAATATGAGACTTTAGCCATGTTGATTTCAGTGGAGTAGGTAGGTTTTCGGCATAGGGTGTACAGGGACACCCCATCTTATGCCATAAGTGTTTTAAAATACGACTAAGGGATCAAAACTTTATATTAGACAGTGTAATATATACAGCCATACACGGTTGATGTCTATCTAAAAACTAATTTCATTATCTTGACTTGACACGATAATTACTTAAACCACCTTTTGGTGGGAGCAACCTAGTAATTACCGAGTAACATTATAGAGAGAACGTATTCACTAACTAGTTAATTAAAGTCACAAAGACAAAGTACTTTTAATAAAAGAACATAATAGTAACACCGGATGAAATAGTCCGTTTCCTTTGCAGGCCGACAATCCTTTTGCAAGTAAAAGGGGTAATTTTACAGACGCTTCCTCCTACAAATAAACTACGCTATTACATATGAACTAAACAGACATTTCCAACCCTTCTACCATCCCTTCATTTAGTATACTCCCAATGTTCACATTTAATCTCTAAAGTGGCCAGTTTCTAACTTCAGGCTTGCCTATGACGTGAGTGTTTACCCAGCTTTAATACTCGAAGAGTATAATGGACTTGAAACTTGCATTCAGATATCCTCACGTACTCTCTAACTCTTAACAACAAATAAACTTTGATAACAACATTTTATGTTCACTACGTGCACGTTGCTCTCGAGTCAAAATTTTCAATACACTTACCTCACGGAGCCAATATTTGTGTAGCGTACAATAAAAGAGTGTATTGAGGTACAGTATTTGTAAATGTTATCTACAATGGTAGGACTTTATTTGACCCGTATTCATTGCTCTCCTGTGTAATACTCGTAGCTTTGAATAGTATGATTTTAATAAAAGGCCATAATCATCTTTAATAATATTATGATAAATAGTGAAAATGTGCAGCTTTTTATTTTATATTATAATATAGGGGGACAGACGAACAGACGAGTCACCTGATGGTAAGTGACAACCGCCGTCCATGGACACTTTAATTTGAGGGTTTGTGTTGTGTTGATTTCCCTTCCATCATAAAATTCTGACAATTCAAATAACCCGCAGCAGTACACTCTTCGTAATCGTCAAAAAAAAAAAAAGGTCGACAATTGGCTCTGAAATCGTTGGACATCCATGAAAAAATACATACAGTCGAACATAGAGTCTCCTCCTACTTTATACGCAACTTGAGTAGCGTTTACAATTTCAAACTTATGTAGATCTAAGGGCTTATTCTTAATTTAACCAAAATCCAGCGGCGTATATTTTATGCCTTTGTATTACAATTGGACTGGACTGTAGTTAGTAAATACTTTATTTATTCTTTCTATTTTATATACTCATTTTCTTAATGGGCTCCAAAATATTATCTGAACTTCTGTCACTATTCTTGTATATTTGTACTTCAACCACTTGTATCTATATTTATATTATATTATCTTTTACTACTGAAGACACGTCCTTGAGGCATCTGTGGACTTTAGCTGAAAATCAGCGCTATAGTTCCATCACGGTACATAGCACAGCTGAGCTACCTTTGGGACACACATTTACTATTTGTCTGTAATTCATGTGTACTCGTATTGCTTCTGTATAATTTTTCTGTTTTTCTTCTATTTTGTTTTGTGTATGTGTCTAATAAATGCATTTCCTGTTCTTTTTCTTCTTCTCAAACTTGACTTAACAAACATCCAAGTAACGGACACAAATAACACCCAGACTCAGAACAATAGTTTGAGGATTACACAAAGTATTGTCCCGTGCGGGGATCGAACCCACACACTAACTCACTCACCCACACACGGGGCAGCGTAGTGGCGAGGTGACCACTTAAATCGGTACGCAATCCGTGCAGTCTATGTATATATATATACATGCATATAATCAGTATCTATGAATAATCTAGTGAAAGTTGAAAAAGAAAAACAAATAAAATATTTAGATTTGTCTCACATGATTGTCGATATGTGGAATATCGATTTTGTGATGAACCACAAGTGTCTTGGTTGGTTGGATTTTTTTATACTTTTAAATGTATTTTGTATTTATATTATATATTTAAAATTTTATTTATATGTATGTATTAATTTCAGTAAAGAGAATGATATACTAATAATAATTTAATAATGAAGTACATAGTTTAGTATATATGAGTATGTATATCAGCACTCTGATTACAGTTGTACAAACAAGCTTTGCTTTTTTGGAGTCAGACAGCTGTGTGAGATGTTTGAAATTACTATTTTTATTATCTGGTAGAAATCTTCTAATATGTATAATCATAAACATTTGGTAACAAGTAAATTTATTAAAAATATGTATCAGACACCTTTTTTCTCTCCTTAATGTTATCTCGAAATACCCTGTCTCATATGCACTATTAAGCCAAGATAGAGGAACTAATCCTAGTACTTAACTTAACTTATTATCCTATGTCCTCTAGGTGAAGCAGAGGGCCACAGTGCGTCGCCATCCCGATCGATCTTACGCATTGTACATGATCTCGCTCCACGTCTTACTTATAGCTGCCGCTTCTGCAACGATAGTCCGACGCCAGGTCTGTTTTGGACGGTTACGTTTACAGTTTCCTTGGGGATTCCAATCTAGAGCTTGAATCGATATGTGATTAGAATCCTTTCGGTCGCCAATCCAGTTCCATTTTTGGATAATATACGCTTGCAATTTTCTTCGGTTAGAAGTAATTTAAGAAGATTTTTTACTGTGGATAGTTTTACGCTAAAATAGACTTCATCATGTCATCCCTTGAAAGTAGAGCCAGCGGACGTCTCCTAGCTTGAAGCTTACCAAAAGATTATGGTCGCAATTTCGGTATCAGACACTACGAGGGAGTAAACAGAATGACTTACACAGCCCATTCGCGGAGCTCTCCTTGGTAAAAGGCTGCATAGCCTTGTCTACTTTGTTAGGGACCAGTGTATCCGCCCATCTCCATTCTCAAGAATGACGATGCATTTTTAGGATGAAGCCATCCTCCTACAAACTAATATTAAGAAAACAATATACGAGTATAAACCCGATGCTTCGTTTCTGATAAATAATGCTTTCTGATAAAATCCTATAACTTCTGCAACATAATTTTTAAAAGGAAATTTATATTCCTTATATATTAGACATAAAAATTCCTATCTCCTATAAAATCCTGCTAAATTCCAACGAAGCGCTGGCAATATAATCCACATATTTCTTAAAGGATCTCATGCATAATTCATATTTTCCGTGGTATACCAGTCTTACAAAAACTTGAACTTGACTCTTCTGTCTTCCTTCATGTATGTATCTTAAAGTGAACATATGAGAATCTCCGTGTATGTAATATGTTCTTTCTGATGTAATAAATTAAACAATAAATTATCTCTTGACTACTGGAACATCGGCTACTTTAAAGGATCTTACACAGGTTTAGTTGCTATTTCAGGAGTACCGCCTGTTCAATCGCAGATAGCCTTAATGGTTTAGCTGTACAAATTTACGAGAAAACGTTTTCAAGTGAATAAACCTTATTATTACCTTACCTATTTCCTTGCCTTCTTTATTGTAAGGTTGATTATGATTAGTTAACATAACGTTACTTTATATTAGCCATACTATTACTCGCACGAAATAATTGTCAATATGATACACATGTTTTACGCTCGCTTCAAAACTTCAAACAAAATTTTAGGTCAAACTAGCATGTGCCCTGCATACAAATTGCTGGATAATATGCGCATGTGTATGTACTATGAACTGCAGATCATAACTATGTGCATGTGGCTTCCTAAAGTAGGGATACTAACTATTTTCTATAAAGTGAGTGCGGCTAAACGAATAGGAGTTTGTGGGGAACTAACATGGTGCCTACAACAATGTGGTGCATTGTAGAAGAGTTCTTCAATAACTATATTACCAGTATTCCTTTGAGAATTAAAATTGTTTCTGTATTTCTACTCGCAACAGTAATGCTGCAGTGTTCCAGCGCTACATTACCTATTCAATGTTCAGTAACTCTATGATTCAAAAATAACTATTTGGAAAACGAAATTAATAAGAAACTGCACACAATATTCCTGCATCAAAAGTTTCTACGCTTAATTAGAACAGTTTAAGTTTTGCTCATACAATAATAATAAATAAAACCGGCTCTTCAGATTTATTATATATACAGATGAGTAATGTGTTCCGAATATTTCGATTTCGTCGGTAGTTCGTATTTGTTAAAATAATTCTACGCCTTTCACCTACTTAATGTGATACGTTCTCAATGTTTTTAAAATAGCTGTCGTCCCATGTTTTCTATTGCACCCATACGGATGTTGGAAGAAGTGGAACCTTCAGAACCAAACCGTTTTTATATATTCATTTTATATGACCCATACGCAATGTGGGTTTAAAATGTTGTTGTCAACGGATACCTAATAAATGATGCATGACAAAGTATAAGGTAAACAGACTCTACGGATCTCCGGGAAAACATTTGGAGCATACAAGAAATAGTAATGCGATCCCTAAACAAAGAAAATATTTAAAACACGATTGCCGAAAAGTATGTTTGTTGTTTATTCTTTTATGTCTAACAGACAGTCTCAAATCTATTAAACTGTTTCCTAATGGACAACATATTTTTCATGATAATAACAAGTAAAATTATTAACATCTTTTGTATTATTTTGCTGATGATAACTCGAAATGTGCCACTCCCACTAATAAAACCAATCCATCAAGCCTTCTCGAAAGAAACATTATACATATGTACATACATACATTCATACACCCGAAAAACATAACCCATATTCTAGCGCAATCAGGTAAAGAAGTTTCCAAGATACGAAAATGTTCACATTTTCTTGCGATTTGTAACAAACATCAATGTAATATTTATTTGATCTTTTACCTACCTACCCACCTACTATCCGATCTTGGGCTTGTATTTACTCATGAAATTAAATTATTTTAAACTAATAATGAAAAGCGTTTTGTTAAAATATAAGGTGCAATAACAATGTTCCCTTTCATGAGCGTTTGTACGTACGTATATTTTACATAAGTAATTTACTACATGTACGTGTGTGTGTAAAGATATGATAGGTGCTTATCCAGCATTTCCTCTGGGCGAACACAATTGCTCGACAAGCTCATCTGAGCACTTGCATATGTGTACAATGTGTGCATATACTCACTAGTTTGAAGCACTGAAAATCAGAATTCAAAGTGTTGTGTTAATTAATATTAAAATAGAACTCTTAAAACACATTCATTTGTATTTAGACGTATTCGTTTGTTAGCATGGTACATTGCCATAATATTAAATTGTATTACTTTCAATTTTACTTAAAATTATGTAACTATCTATAAATTAAATGAGTCACATTTAATTTAATTTATAGATAGGTGAATAATTTTCGTTTCATCGCGTGGTCTTTTACTTCATTTTGTTTAGTAAGTTATAGGTTTCGGTGCTTTGTAGCGATAGAAATGAATGTCTTTCAGACATGATACCGATGTTGTTACTCAATTACACCAGAACGGCTGAACGGATCCGGTTGAAATTTGGCACAGAGACAGACTATAGTTTGTAAGTCGATAAATCTGTTACATACGTATATACTACAACGTAGACACTAGTAGTAAAATATTCTTAATTTTCAAATATTATATATAGTAAAAAGCAAATGTTTCATTTACGTGGGCCACACTGTAAGTTTTTAGAATAGGCTTATTTTATTTTATTTTATTTAGAATAGACTTATTATTTTATTAAATTTCGATTTAGGAATTCGGGAATCTGTGTATAATGATTTCATAAGAGTATGTTAGCAATGTATTTAACTAGAGAAAATTTTTGCTCAATGACTTACTACTTTTGTTGCGGTCGTACTCAACAAAAATGTTACGATAGACTTCAATTTTCATTACAAAGCACCATCTCGTGCCACTGTTGACAACTGGTTTAATGAGTTAAAAAGTGGTCTAAGCAAACTCACTGATAATTCTCTAGTAGTAGATAAGTCTCTTCTACGGTGACTACTGAAGATAACTTGAATGCTGTGCGGCTAATGATAGAAGCTGATGGAAGTAACATATCAAAAGATTCGGTCAGCTTTAGGAATTAGTATGAGCCAAGTACAAAAAGTCTTAAATAAACATTAAGGCTAATAAATTTGACGGTAGATCAAAAACGCAGTCGTTTGGATTGGTGTCGCTCAAAGCTTGAAAAGTATGCCTCAAATGTCGTATACGACAGGTGATGAAAGCTATATATTTTGATAACCGAAACCACAGACAATCTGCGCAATGGATATTTCCGTTCGAAGATTTGCCGTGAAAAGTAAGCAAGGGCCGAAGTCAAGGGAAAAAGATGATTACCTCATTCTTTGGACGGACGGGTCATTTCGCAACAACCATGCTAGATGATAAAAGGACTGTTACTGCAGTAGCAAAGGACAGTGACATACACACTCACAGAAGAATTATATATATAAAGATGTCTAATCAAATTTGTGTTTGGTGATGGGTTAGCTATCAAAGAGTGACTGAGACATATTTTTGTGAAAAAAGTGTCAATACATCGGCATCAAGATATAATTATTGAGAAGTTGGTTAAACCTCTTAACACCATGTTCCATAACTAAGAAGCAACCTTTTAGCAAGACTCAGCACCGTGCCATAAAGCTCTATCTACCCAAGACTGGCCCTCATCGTGTCCCGAACTTGATTCGCTGGATTATGATTTATGGTTACTTTTACAGAATATGGCATGCCCTAAACTCCAAGGTTATTTTAGATGTTTTAACACAGTCCATAAGATTGGCAGTAAAGAATTTTCCCAAGGAGAATTTTCCCTCCATAATATAAAAAAAAATAATAAAAAATGTGTAAACTAACACATATTACAGTAAAACATGTTTTATTCAATAGAAATAAAAAAATATTCTTCCTTTTGCCATTATAACAATCAAGACTAGGAGTACCTAGTCTTGATTGTTATATAACAGACAACAGTCTGTTATATAACAGCCCAATTCCTTAGTCGCGTTTTACGACACCCACGAAAAATGAAGGGGTGGTTACATTCTACTACACCGAGAACCACACGACATAATATTTTCATCGTAAATAAATATTACACTTACGCACCATTTCGGTAAACTTCTATCACAAATATACTTTCGTAATCAGTAAAATGGTAATTTTATGGTAAGCTAATATCAGATTATGGGGTAACATTACAAAGCCTATCTAGATGGGATCAGAAAGATAATTGTCGAAACGGTTTGAGTGGTTCGTGATCCTACTGCCAACGTTTTTATCGCTGATGGAAAATTTATATCCTACCGTATCTCAATAATATAATAGATGAGAAAGGTTGTGAATATGCTTGTTATTCAATAACTTGTTAACGGCTGAACAAGTTATGATGAAATACAATACAATGCAATACAATACAATATTCTTTATTGTACACACACAAAAATATAAACAATATGAAACAAATAATATACGAGCAACTGGTACAATCGGCGGTCTTATCGCTAGCTGCGATCTCTTCCAGACAACCTTTGTAATGGACAAGTGCAATGGATTAGTAAGTAGGGCAGTTTGCAGATGTACAAATGAAGAAGTTCAAAAGAAGGTTACTCTAATGCTATATTAAGAAATATGTTGACACGTTTATATACATACACTAAATATACATACCTCTACATATAACAACATATAAACATACACATACCACTACACATACCTACATATAACAACATATAAACATACATATAACAACATATAAACATACATATAACAACATATAAACATACACATACCATATACATACAACACAAAATAATAAATATATGCATGCAACTATAAGGACAAATAGTGTTCCAAGACTATTTTTTTAAAACTGATTGGCGATTTAGCACGTCTCGCTGTTTTAGGCAATGCATTCCACAGGCGAGCTGCTTGCACTGCAAAGGATTTGTGGAGGAAATTTGTGGAGTGCGATGGTATTTTCAGGCGCTGGTTTTCCGATGACCTCAGTGTTCTCAGATGTGTTTCACTTAGGAACTCGAAACGATCCTTGAGGTAGAAAGGGGTAGAGGGATTAAACAGAATATTATAAAGAAGGGAGAGAATATGAGCATTTCGGCGAAGCCGTATAGGGAGCCAATTGAGCTTATTACGAAATTCAGAAACGTGGTCATATTTGCGTAACCCAAATATAAACCTAATACAGACATTTTGAAGACGCTCAAGTTTATCAAGTTGGTCTACAGTAAGATCAAGATAGCTGGCGTCGGCGTAGTCGAGGACTGGAAGGAGGAGAGATTGAACCAACGCAATTTTAGTGTCAATGGGAAGATAGTTACGCAATCTTCTCAGGGACCCTATAGACGCAAACAACTTTCGACTGACTTCCTGCAGCTGTGGACCCCATGACAATGTTTTGTCTATACAAATCCCCAGATTTTTCACAGTTTCACAAAAAGGTAAAATAGTGCCATTAAACTCGACCTGTGGGAGACTCGACCACTCAATTTTCGGTATGAGTCTAGGGCTTCCAACTATAATAATCTGGCTTTTAACAGGATTTACTGTAAGTCCATGCTCAAAGCTCCATTCAGCTATGTGGGCTAAATCATTATTTATAATGTTAATTGCTTCGGATAGCTTTCCTAGCGGAGGTTGTGTATAAATCTGCAGGTCATCAGCATATAGGTGGTACGATGAAACAAGTTTAGAGGATATACTACTTATGAATATTGTGAAGAGTAATGGAGATAAAACGCCACCCTGCGGCACACCAACAGATGTGTTACACCATGAAGAAAATGTTTCTTCGATTCGAACACGTTGACGGCGGCCAGACAGGTAACTATGAAACCAATCGAGCACCGTTGGAGATATGTTAATAGAGCGGAGTGTGGCTATTAGTATGTCCAAATCGACAGTGTTAAATGCATTGCTAAAGTCCAGTAAAGATAATACTGTAAGGTAGCCATTTTCCATACCTGATCTAATGTCATCTGTAATATTGACTAGGGTTGTGGTAGTGCTATGTCCAGGTCGGAAGCCGGACTGGAAAGGATTCAAGAGGTTGTTTAGGTTAAGAAACGAGCTAATTTGTTTATAAACTAGGCGTTCCATAACTTTCGACAGGAATGGTAGTATGGAGATAGGACGGTAGTCATTAAAGGAGTCAGGATTCGGCTTTTTTGGTAAGGGAACAATTTGAGCATCTTTCCATGTGGACGGATAGGAACTACTGGTTAAGGAAAAGTTGAAAATGTGGGTTAAAGTAGGAAGAATGGCGTCTAAAATAGGGAGAACCATATTACGGCTGACACAGTCAGTTCCAACAGCATTGGAACTTATTGACAGTATGCTCTTTTTAACATCACAAGCGTCTACTCGATTAAAGTTAAATGGAACATAATCAGGAGTTGGAAGAGAAGAAAGATATTTTAAAGTTTTTATTTTGGTTGTCCTGTTGTAATTAGACGAAGATGTGAAATGTTGATTAAGTAAATCAAAATTAAAATTTTTAGGAAATATTTCTTGTCTAGATTTTCCAACTCCAAGTGATTTAAGGAAGTTCCAGACTTTAGCTGGATCGCTATTTTCAACAGACTTATGAATGTGTTGGCGTTGGGCTTTCTTACACACCTTGCTGCAGTGATTACGGATAGATATGTTAAAATATGTCATAGCTTTAGGATTATTACGTAATACGCTTAGTTATACATATACGAGTGTGTATATAGTTTCGGACCCAACAAAGGCATTTTATCAAAACAGTGAAAGTTTCTGTCGTACGGTGTCAGGCATCGCTTAGTCAGTAAGACACCTGACGTTTCGTGGCAGTCTTTTTAGGTATAGAGGTACCATACGGGTATAACATACGGGCCACCTGTCAATTTTACTATTTGTATTCATCCTAATATGATGCAGCTCAAAATGTAAGTAAAAGTACACGTAACTGCCACATTTGGCTAGTACATAGCAAATTTAAAAAGGCTTTTAAAGTACTTTGGCCGCAGTAATTGATTTAGGGTCCACAATCAATCTCTTGTACCGTATTCCGTCAGTAATCAAAAAAGTTAACACCATAGCCCTTTAAAATTCTATATCCAAGGTTTTTTTAATATTCTCGTCGATATTTATAACTTTTTAGCAACACAGTTTAAAACGAGATTTTAACCAATATCAAACTTCCAACTCTTTTTGATCACAATCAATACATTTTCCTCCAAGCTTTTTTATCCTATGATAATACATTGCACCAGTTTCACATAATATTAATAACACTACATATAATTAATATTAATAATACATATAATTCTTTATGATATAGATATAACATATATCGTGTTTTCATTCGATTCTAGGTAACCTATTTAAACTGTTTCATAGTTCTGAAAGCGGACATCCCAAGGAACTTTCACGTGCATTGCCTTTCAATAGCCAGATTACAATCACTTATATGCATCTTGGTCACTAAACTTCGAAAACTAGGCTATCATATTTCGCATTCGAATGAACTTTTTATCGAAAACGAACCAACGGAGCGTATAAATGCAGTCTTCATACGCAAATAATATCATAATACCATACATACATACGTTCACCCCTTGCCTTTTACCCATTAGAGGATACACGATGAACGTATGTATATATGTGTGATATTATCCCTGGATCCCCTAAGGGGTAAGAAATGGAGATGCTCACTTTTACTACACCGAGAAGCACACGACACCACCATTTACGTAAGCCGAATTCATTCATTCTTACATATGATCAAAATGAAACGCCGTTCATAAGTCTCAATAAAAAACAATGGCTACAAGACAAAATCTAAGTCCACTCGACAGAAGCTGCGGACATATGGTAGGTACTATATATTAGACTCACGCCGTTAACCTCCAAAAAATCCATAATCCTACAATAGGGGCCAACTATTGCGCAATGGGGGCTGGTTACTAACTGGTACAGAAAAGGACATCGGGAATGTATAAAGAAAGTTTTTTTTTTTTTAATACTAGCACAGTGGGTCGCACATTACTTCTATTCTCGATAACATCTACAACTAAGCTAAATGCCTTCGATAGGACCGGTTCACGATAGTAACAATAATAATTTATTTCTCTCCCACAAAGGTACCTTAATACTAAGCACATTTAAGATATGTAGTCCTTTGTGGGAGACTGATATCTGCACTAGGAAACCCAATTACACACACAAATTACAAGGCCTCCTATAGAACAAATTAAGTATTATTAAAGTCACAAAGGCAAAGGCATTTTCAGTTTTTAATTGAATGTATAGAAAATGTTCTACAGTATGAGTTCAGTACCTAAGTATACCTAAATTAATCAACAATATTAAGGTTTACGCGAGTAAAGCCTTTGATGAAAGATTTTTTTTATATACTTTAGGCGGACAGACGAACAAACGGTGTCAAGTGTAAGGTTAATAAGCCAAGATCTTTGTAAAATACTGTCTAGAATTAATATTTAGAACCAGATTTAACATTATGATATTTACTAATTTTAATTTAGTGACATTAAAATTAGTAAATATTAAAACACTTGCTATTAAAGCTGTTATAGCTAAATATCTAGTCGATTATTTAATTGTATCGAATCAGTGGCAAATATTCTAATGACAACACTTGTCATAACGTTTAATGTTTGAAACGAGGAAAAAGTGACGCATTAATAATTTGACGGTAGAACCAACTACTTGTTGAAGAATAAATTCGTTTATTTTCAATTAATCATCGTTAATTTGAGTGATAAAGACAGGATCCTTTTATCTCAGAAGTGGGATAAGTCAACTACGCCTACAATTTTGAAGAAATACAACCAAAATATTGTCGGGTACGAAAATTGCTGGTTATTATCTGAACATAAAATGGATAAAACCAGCGTTCATTCAAAGGGCAAAGAGCGGAAACGCCGTCGTGGCCGAAGTAGAGAAACAAGAACAAGCTCTACACATAAGCGGAAGCATCGAAGGCAGCGATCGAGTCTTCGTGATGATTCGTTGGAAAGTCTTCGTAGTGGGAGTCACATTTCTCATGAGCAGCCTACGAGACGACGTCACCAACCGAACCGGAGTAGCAGCCGTGATAAGTATCGTAGTCGAAGTAGCAGCTTTGAGCAGCGGCGGCGACATCGTTCCAGCCGAGGCGTGGATGAGAGACGTACCAGGCGGGACCGCAGGGCTCGAGAACGTAGCAGAAGCTCAGAATCCAGGTCAGAGCGTCAAACACCTCCACTTCCTGGTCACGTGAGTACCCCCAATGTTTTTAATAGTGACACGCAAGCATTTTTTGCTACTTTAGTGGAAGCTATAACTAATAGTCGGCCTCAGAGTAACAAATTTCCAATACTGGGCAACGTGATTCCAGATTTTGATCCTATGGCTAAGAGTCAGACCATAGCTATGTGGATCAATAAAGTTGAGGAATGTGCGAAACTCTATGGTTGGGGCGATGACCAGATAGTACATTACGCTCTGCCTAAGCTATCAGGGATTGCAAAATCCTGGTACCAGGCCCTTCCATCTATGTCGTATTCTTGGTCCGAGTGGAAGGTCAAACTGGAGCAATCATTTCCTAGTAGTGAAGACTATGCCGAATTACTCACTGAGATGTTGTCAAAACGTGTAAAATTTAATGACTCTTTAGAACATTATTATTATGAAAAAATTAATCTATTAAATCGATGTGAAATATTTGGTAAACGTGCCGTAGATTGTCTACTTTATGGTATTGAGGATCGGTCATTGAGATTAGGCGCAAAGGCAGCTAAATGTCAGGAGCCAGAACAGGTCCTCAGATATTTTCAATCAATCAAACAACAGCCTCGTGAGCCAGATAGACTGAAGTTCAGCTATGATAAGCTTAATAATATTACCTCCTCATTATCCAGTAATAATGTTAGACAGACGGTTAATGGCAGTGAAACTAAGACTTTGAAGTTACATAATAATGCATCAATTGTATGTTTTAATTGCAATGAACCTGGACATTACAGTTCTAGATGTACTAAGAAGATATTGAAATGTAATATCTGTTCCAAATTAGGTCATTTGTCAGTCAACTGTCCCAGATTACCCTCTGAACCGGCTAGTAAAATTAGTGAGCCGAACGAGTAGATGGCGATGCGTTAGTGAGACTCAGGTCCAATGCTAGGGAAAGGATAGAAAAACAACAGAATTATGCTAAACAGCAGTTTGATAAGCATAGGAAGGTTCAGACAAAATATAACGTCGGTGACTTAGTCAGGGTAGAAAGGACCGTAATAGACAAAAATCATGCAGGAAAATCACATAAACTCATCCCCAAATTTCAAGGCCCCTATCGAATCCTCAATACCTAATGACAGATTTCTCGTCGAAGACACCCCACTAACAAGAAAAGGTAGCAAGAGGTATGAAAATATTGTTGCATTAGATAAAATTCATCCCTGGTTAAATTTTAAAGGGGTACACCAGTGAAAGCACTGACAGTGATCATAGCGAGGACACAGAAATAGAAGTAGAGCGTGAATGATTAATTATCTGATATAGTCGGTAGGAACCATATAATTATTCAATTTTGGTCGCATAATGATATAAATATTACCTGACAATTAATTAATATGCTAAATTACATTGATTAATCAACTTCCCTGATGAAAATGAGTAGATTGCGTGTCATTATTAAGAATATATATATATACCCATCCTTGTATACATGAGCAATCAGTGCAGATAATGAATGGCATTGGTGAATCAATGTCGCACTTATGATTGCAAGATAGTGAGTAATATTAAATGATGTGAGCACAATTGGTCACAGAGGTCAGTGCAGATTTTGAATGGTACCAAGATAACGGTGCCGCACGGTTGACCACAGATGCGTGACTGGTTGTGCAAGAAACAAAAAAAAAATATGAGAATGCAGATTCATGAATTAGAACTGTGATGAAAATTTGTAATCTAGACAAAAACGATAATTCAAACTGATACCTAGACATAATTTGATAATAAATGAAATTTGAAACTATGATTATGATGAGGACTGTGATCTATTATAGAGTGGAAAGTACTTTGATTCATTTCTATATAGTACATTTGAATTTATTTTGTATTATGAATTATTGTACAATGAAATAAGATGTAAAAGCAAGAATAATGTATTTGTAATTAAGATATTACCTATATGTTGTTTTTTTTTTTATTTTGAATTATTATGTATTATCACATTGATTATTAAAATAATTTACGCTAAACAAGTGAGAGGACTCACTTATACAGGACGGCCGAGCTGTAAGGTTAATAAGCCAAGATCTTTGTAAAATACTGTCTAGAATTAATATTTAGAACCAGATTTAACATTATGATATTTACTAATTTTAATTTAGTGACATTAAAATTAGTAAATATTAAAACACTTGCTATTAAAGCTGTTATAGCTAAATATCTAGTCGATTATTTAATTGTATCGAATCAGTGGCAAATATTCTAATGACAACACTTGTCATAACGTTTAATGTTTGAAACGAGGAAAAAGTGACGCATTAATAATTTGACGGTAGAACCAACTACTTGTTGAAGAATAAATTCGTTTATTTTCAATTAATCATCGTTAATTTGAGTGATAAAGACAGGATCCTTTTACAAGTGATGGTAAGTGAAAACCGCCGCCCATGGACACTTGCAACTCCAGTGTCGTAAATGTTGCCCGCCTTTGAGGGTGATGAGGGATGGGGGGATGCGGGGAGGAGAAAGAAGAAATGGGAAGTTGGGCCTCCGGAAACCTCACTGAGAAATGCAAGGATCTCTGTGAGGCCGTGGTATTGTGCCTGAGCATGGCTCTACCAATTAATAAAATTCAGATAAACCTTCCTTCAATATTTTTGTACTTTCAGAAACCTTTTTGGATTACGAAAGACAATACCTTTTCATTAGTTTACAGTCCTTATTATAACATCAAAACGGACTGAATAATTATGAAATATGTTAATGGCTGTGTTAATTCCAAAATCCTCGGGTGGAGCTTGTGTTGATAAACGGGAATTTCAATAAAACCCAATTAGTAGTATTAAGATATTAATGCATTTTTGCCTTTTTTTAGTAAGTCGTAATCCGTACTTGCGACTCTGTATCACTGTTTAATATGTGTTTATATAAGTTCCTTCATTTTATTTACTTAAAATTGTGGTACATACTGTCATAAAAGCTATATTTTTAGCAATAAAATTAGCATGCAAATTTCACAGCTATCAGTGGCTTCAACATACTTATTATGATTTTATTATTGTTAAAACAGTTTTTATCTTGCATACCTATTCCTTTCTGTCATTTAAAAACTTTTCAAAGCATAATATATTTTTATTAATTAGCCTGACTTTCACTTTTGATGTAGTATCAAAATTAAAATCAATCACAACTGATCAAACATATAAATACAAGTAATCATGGCCTTAGTCTTTATGATAACTTTTTTCTGTGACTTATTAACGTGTTATAATTGTATCGTGTGTATCTGCATGTCTTTTATGCGGATGGACCAATTTTCATGTTCTTTGTTTGAAATGAGACTTGGTCCAGGGTGTCAAGGAAGGAAAGCACTTCACTTATCATTAAAGGATTTTTCATGTCGAGTGTATCTTAATATGTAACGCATGTGTTAATTATTTATGTATATCTCAAATTAAATTGCACATAATGATACAACAACATTCACCCTTATAAAAATTTAAAAGTCGATTAAAATATATTCTAAATTGAACGAACATCGCTATATTGTATAGGTATTTCATACATATAAACACAGCCTTCATCGGTCAGTCCCATCCGCCGCCCGCGTGAAAATGAGGTCAGTCACTACAAAGAGCTGACACGTATGACAATGAATAATTACACGATGTCGACGGTTAGACATACACGTAAATAAAGCAACAGTACCGGGTAAAAAGGTTAGGGGTCATTTCATTATTATGATAGATTGTGGACTGTAGAAAAACAGTAGTTCTATTCATCATTACATTATTTGACTGGCCTGTTGATGCAGTGGTTAGTGATCATGATTGCTAAGCCAAAGGTCTGTGGGTTCTATTCTCAACCACGACAAATGATTGTGTGATGAGCGTGATAACAGAATCTGTGTCTGGGTGTAATTTATATATGATGGGTACTCGTACGTATTAATAAGTATACAAATATGTTTACCAGAAGACTGGGTACTATAGTACAAGCTCTATTTTATCTGCCGTGTGTGAGATGTGTGAGGTTATTATTATTATTATGATTTCATGGCTATCAAATGAAAACTCATTTATAAATTATTCGATGTCCACACGGAATAAAATAATTGATAATTTGAAGAAAGTGACCTCACTACTGGCGTGTTTTTTGTATATCAAATTCATCGTTAACAATTTAGTGCCGTAGTCTTTTTTTTGCAAATTTTCGCTGTAGTAAAAAACTTTCTTCGTGAGATAAACAAATCAGAGAAACATGTGGATCACTGATCCATAGATGTGGATACACCACGAATTCAAGATCTAGTTATGGAATGGATATAGAAAGTTACAAGCCCACGACTAAAAGTTTCATAAGAACACATTCCAGAACTTGAAAATCCAGAAATTTTAAATCAAGACAAGGAATCCTATCTGTCAATCGCTTTGAAACAGTACTTATTGTAGATGAAGATACCCTATCTCCATATCTATACCCCCGACAACTTGTATCAAAATGTCATGACGTTCTGTGCAGTAGTTAACATTAAAGCGTAACAAAACACAATTACGGGTTTATAATATTAGTTAAGCATATTTTACAAGGATATGAAGTATATTTTGGGCTCATCCACAAGTTTAAAGTCGCTCAGCGCGCGATGGAGCGTATCGTATCGCGTCGCTTATGGAATTCGAAATGAAGTCATTCGGCCGAGAACTAGAGTTGCGGACATCGCTCACATAATTAATATTATTGTAAAATAATAGCAGTGAATTTTCCATTTTAATATATTTTTGTTAAATTTGGTATGTAGTGTTAGAATAAACATACACACACACTCACGCCTGCATCCCTGAAGGGGTAGGTATGGACGTAATATAATGTTTTCCAAGACAACTAGTAAACATATACTAACATACCAGTCTGCAGTAACAGTCCTTTTATTTTCTGAATAATTAATTTCAATTTTCATCTTTTTCTCTTGACTTCTGCTCTTCTTTACTTTTGTCGGCAAATCTTCGAATCGAAATATCCATTGCTCAGATTGTCTTCTGGTTTCAGGTGCGTAACAATATATCCAGCTTTAATCGCTTGTGATATGATATAGAGCATTCCAGTCACCTCCGTCATACTTTTCCCTTTTTCATTGAGTGGCACCATTAAAATCGTCGAATTTTTGGTCTTCCTTCAAATCACGAGGAATCCATCTAGTACAAAGCTTTCTAACGCCTTAATGTTGTTTTAAGACTCTGTAATTGATTCACACCAATTAATAAAGCTGCTCAAATCTGTTGATATGTCACCCTTCTATCAGCTTCTATCATAAGCCGCACAGCAGTCACTTATCTGCAGTAGTCGCCGTAGAAGGATGTAATTCTTGAGAATGATCAGTGATTTTGCTTCGACCACATTTAAACATATTACACCTGTTGTAAACAGTGGTACGAGGTGGGGCTTTGTAATGAAATGCTAATCGAAGCCTATCGTAACATTGTTGTTGAGTAAGACCGCAATGAAAGACGTAATAAATCATTCGAAATTTTCTCTTTTAAGAAAACTTTTTAAAATGCCACCAATTTCTAAAAAACAAATGACAAATGAGTTCATTACACATTCCTAGAGTTCCTAATTTGAAATTTAAATAAATTATTCATATTCTAAAAAGGTTCAGTGTGACCCATGAATATAAAATGAACACATGCATATGTTCATGCTTGCATCCCTGAATGGGTAATCAGAGCAGAGTGTACTAAATATCACGTTCTGTTGGTTCCACTAACGTAATAGGGGGCAAGTCTGAAATTTAGCCAAATAGACTGCCAATAGACAATAAGTGAAATAATAAATAAAGATTAATTAATAGCGAACTATATATATACTACCTAGTAGAAATGAGTTCACATATTTTACTTAACTAGATTGGTAAATATTTATTACTGCTTAATTGCTTGTATCAAGTCTCTATTGAAAAATAATGTAGAAAAATTGTCTCAGAGGTATCTAACAGAATAGAAACATATTTCTTTGTTTAAGACAGTATCTTATAGTAGATATATAAAAATATGCTGCCTTTGTTTAAAGTTTTCTATTCACAAGTATTTTCTGTTCAATTGTGTATCTGTGTATCTGTTTGTGTGTCCGTGGAATCATAGCTCCTAAACGGATAGATCGATACCCATTTCATCTATTTTATTTGAAAGGTGACTTAATTTATAAACGTATTGCCTATGATTCAAGCAAATCTTTTTTTTTTCTTTTATCGATTTAGCCAGTTGAAGATCACCAGCTCATTTTAATCGATTTTTGAGACAGGAGTATTTTTTATTTACGCTTATGTTATTTTGATAATTCGACTATATAACGATATTGTAGTGAGATGGGGAGTAGAGAGTAGAGATGTAGAGAGAATATAATAATGCGTTCTGTGGGTATTGATTGCACAGATGGTAAAGCAGTTAGCTTATTTAACATATAAATGGCCACAACAGTCGAGTGCCTCTGCATTCTCTATCGCTTGTATCATGAGGAGTATTCATTGGCACTTCACGTTTGTGCGCTTCTCCAGTAGCTTTTTGCCTCGCACAACCAGCCTGTGGAACAAATTGTCACCTGCCGTATTTCCGGACCGATACGACCTGTAAACGTTCAAGAAAAGAGCGTACTCCTACCTAAAAGGCCGGCAACGCACTCGCGACTCTTGAGTTGCGGGTGTCCATGAGCGGCAGTAGTACCATCTAGTGACCCGTCAGCTCCTTTGCCCACATATCACATAAAAAAAGTGCCATCAAGTCGAGTAGTGTGGGTCGATCTCTTGTTTGAATTGTTTGACGTTATCTGCATTTATGTATTTATGTATATTTTTCTTATGCTTTACAGTATTGTATTTACTATTAATTATCAATATAATTAATAGTTAATACAACCAATGTTTAACTTTCGATTAGGGAATAAATTTTCTGAAATGTATTACAACACTTTTAAAATTTACAGTTTACAAAATTGAAAGAAAAAAATGTAGTAGAAAGAAAGAAATAAGAAAGAAAAAAATATTATTTCTAATAACACAATACATTAAAAAAATATAGGTATTAAAACCACTTTGAGATTAACAAAATAAAAAAAAAGTCACAAAATAACATAAATCCAAAAAATATGTATTGTGCTTAGACAGAAAATGCCCCCGCTTCAGTATAATGCTTCTACAATACGGGTATTGCAAAAGCGCTGATTTTCAGTCAAGGGCCAAAGCTACGTTACGGGAATGTACACGTTATACCCACATCTAGGGTGGTTTCATAAAACATATGTACTTATATGTTATAAGTAAATAATTCGAAATTTAAAAATAATTTGAAGTTTTGTAAATTGAAAAAATGTGGTCATCTTACAAATATTATAAACACAAAAGTGTAGATACATCTTGGTCACTCGAAAAAAAAGAAAACGTTTTTATTTACCAGAACAGAAAATTGGCAAAGTCCAATTATATCATTGTCATATGACACTAGCCAACCGTTAAATTTCTTATAAAAACACTAGCTGACAGGCCGGGCCCATGCCAAGCATCATATATCTGACCAAGTTACTTTTTATTTTATTTTTTTCCTTTAAGAATGCTATTTCATTACTTTTATGATATATTGTAACTACATTACTATTTTCAACACAATTCGGTACAGCAAATGCCAAGGTAACCCTACATCACATTAAATTACTTTCTGTCTAATGGATGTAAGAAAAAGACACTCAGAGCGAACCAACCATCGCCAAACGACCTCCAACTCCCATTAAGTTCCAACTTAGATGAAACTTATCTGTCATAGTACTTAAGAGACGCACTAAAAATGACTCTGGTGTTTTTGTTATAAGAAACATATATTTTAGTTTGTATTAGTATTTTTTAGGACCACTATTAAGTAACTAATAAGTATGTGTATATTTGGTGCTTATAGATATTTTCTAGTAGGGATTGAGAATGGTGGGGAAGCCAGCCGGGTTGGGTCTGTTAGGTTTAATTGTAATGTCTCGAATACTGGGCGAAACCAAACAGACGAATGAGTAAAGTTTACATAATATCAGTCTTAACGGTAAAATTGAAAGTCCAAATCTAATTCTGAGATAAACCTATATTTTCAACAGACTTCGAAATAAGAGGATGTTCTATATTCGACTATGTGTATTATTTATGGGTAAGGTAAACGTGAGTAGTATTGCCGGTAAGGGTGTAAGAATATACACTGATTAAATCTGTTATATTCTGCACAAAGTTCAGGTTAAAAGTACCCGAAACTGACGAGCTTTTATGAAATGTTTAATTGTAGGAGGGGAAAATCGTGAGGTGTGTAAGAATAAAAGCAAATGGCGCGTCATTGTCTGTGTTTATATATACCAAGTATGAGATTATGTAGATAAGATTTAAATGATACTTAGGTATTTAGTGCCAAGGATGTTGGCGAATATACGGAATTTTTCAAAATGTATCAATAAAAAATAAAAATTAAAGTACGACAAGAAAATTAAAAGTATGTCTTTACACCAGAAACGCATTTACCGTTTTTTTTTAATAACTTTAAAATGTTCCTTTTTTTTAAAGAGTATCAACGATTTGTTGACTAAAAAAGGTTCACCAAATTCTGAAACACCGGTTTATTTTTAAATACTCAATTTTTTTTAAAAAAGTTTTGATTTGAAAAGAAAGAAAGCCAGAAAATTTATTCCAATGAAATTAGCGGTAGAAATAGTAACACAAGATTCATAGATGTAATATTTTTACCTTTTTCAAAACGAAGGGGACATCTTTGTTTTTGGGTTTATGTTTGCGATAGCTTAGCAATTATTAAAGCGATCAGAGTAATTATTTTTTGATTGAATTGAATATTTTCATATTCCACATATCCTGAAAGGTGTAAAATTGAGGTCGAAGACTATCATCATTATCATCAGCCTATAACCCTCCACTAGAAGAATATGGCTTAACAGTGGTAGAGCCATGCTTAGGCACGAATGGGCCGGCTCAACCGGTGCGATACTACGGCCTCACAGAAAATCGGTTGTGAAGCAACGCTTGCGTTTCATTTCCCCGAAATTAGTGTGGTTTCCAGAGGCCCAACTCCCCCTCTCCTTTGTCCTCACCTTGCCCCCCTTCCCTTCTTCTCTCTTTCCCATAGGGGTAGGCAGAGACCACTTCCTTCCATTTGCTACGATTCTGACATACCTTTCTCGCTTCTTTAACTTTCATTCCGTTCCGCTTACAGGCTTGTCGGTTAAAGGTACTTGTGACCTGGCCTTTTCTTAGACTTTCTTGGACTTGGTCCAAGAACATTCGCCTAGGTCGCCTCTTCCGACGACTCCATTTTCCTCTGCCATATAAATACCTTTTGTCAACCTTCTTTCATTTATCTTTTCAATATACCCGAAAAAAAAATAGTTTCAAACAACTAAAAAAACGTTTTTATAAATAAACCAAACTAAAAAGTAGAAAATATTTTTTTTAAAAAATCAAATTAAGGATAGAGTTATAAATGAAACAAATTATTTGAATGTAAAAAAGCGTGGGGTGCCTGATATTAACATTCCACTGATATGGTCAAGTGGGGCAAGTGTGTGCCGTGTTCCCAATCCCATTCTCTTTTGACTGAAATACATGGATTTGCGTACTCTTACCCATACTCGACTCGCACACTTGCCTGACATGACTAGATACTGATAGGAGAAGCGACATCATCAAAATATTTTCAAAAAGCACCCCACGCTTTTTTTCTACTATTAATTTCGTGATTGCTATTAGTTAACATTTTTAACAGCATTTACCAGTCGACTACAATTTGAAGTAGCCACAAACGGTACTAAGATGGCCGAAACCGGTACTTCTACCCCATATACAGTCTTTGAATGATCATTGTCGGAAATACACGATAATCATAAATAGTAAATTACGGAATAGTATAGTATAGTATAGTACAGTATAGTATAGTATAGTACAGTATAGTATAGTATAGAATAGAATAGTATAGTTTACTACAGTATAGAATTAGTGTAGTATAGAATTAGTGAATAGTCATCGGTCCTCGATAAGTCTGCTAAGTTTAAATGAAATCTGAACGTTTGAAGTGGGTCAAAATGAAGTCCAAAGGAGTCAGCTACAAACATACAGGTGAAGCTAGCAAGCGTATAAAAACAAATGACAAATGATCATTTTATAAATTATAAAAACGACTCATTGGATAAACAGTGCGTTCGTAAACACATTACTTTATAAGAAGTTATTTGAAAAATATTTAATTTTAAAATATTATTCCAAAAATATAATATTACTTTATCAAATGATGTTTTGATGTAATGAATGTTTTCTTTTAATTATTTGTCAAATAAATTATTATCAAAAATAATAGTTTGTAAAGTGATAACTTTATAAAGTATAAATTTACACAACATTCTTTTTAAAATGAGTATTCGTTTTTCTTCTATTTTTCAAATGACCTCAAAAATGATATGCTTATTTTTATCGAATTCTTGAAAAGCTTTCATAATATATAAATGTATTAAGGTTAATTTGAGCCAGGCTTTACGAGAACACAGTTTCAGAACATCGAAGGTTGTTTCACCCTAATTCCCTGAATTGTTTATTTTTAGTTTTAGACAGTAGGACCAGGGCAATTTCCGTCGTAAGTTAGACAATAAATTTTTGTCATCTCATTAATGTAACATGTTAACACAAGAATAACCGAATCCAAAAATCCTTACCCGAAAAAATCTTTTAATCACAAAAGCTTGTTTTGCATATTTTATATATATTAATTATTTTACTTAAAATACTAAGTACATCAAATAAGGTTTAAATAACAGACGGCTTAAGAAATAA
The DNA here is from genome assembly GCA_947561695.1 of Tyria jacobaeae. Classification (NCBI taxonomy): domain Eukaryota; kingdom Metazoa; phylum Arthropoda; class Insecta; order Lepidoptera; family Erebidae; genus Tyria; species Tyria jacobaeae. The sequence continues at coordinate 5,184,575 of OX387208.1, read as the reverse complement.
TGAATCAGAATACACATCAATATTAGGGCCTAGCATTTGTTCTTCAAATATAATACAAATATATATAATATATATAATACATATAATACAAATAATTAATGTTTGTTTAAATGATGTCTTACTGTCATTTTAATTAAAGCTCATTGATGTGTCTGCTATAGTATTCCTTGGAACGTGAGACGCCCTCTTGAAACTTGTTTCACATCCTCATCGTATTTAACGTTTATCGAAACCTTGCAATCACGAACAATGTAATGATAACATTAACTCTTTGAGGTGCAGAAGTAGAGAGGGTTGCCGTATCCACACATTAGTCGTCTTTTGACAAACGTCCTATTTTTCTTTGTTTGAATGGAGGTAATAGACGTTTGTTATTATTAAGAAAACAGTCTGTACATATATCAAATTCATTAATAATTACAGTATAATATTTATTCAGGTTTTCTATTAAATCCTTTGTGTAAAGTATTTAGGCCAATAAGTTAAGTTCATTATTTTTGTTGTTCAAATTTTCTCATGTTGCATTAGATTATTTTTTCTTTTTCTATGGAAAACGAAGTGAAAGAACGACTCCCAGCGGTGAAATAATAGTCAACAGACAGTCTCTGTATATTTCATTGTTTGTTAGACAGACACTCCATATTTTATTATATATTGTTATATATTAAACAAAAGTCGTATTTAACTTTACATCAATCTGAGAAAAAAAAATTGGTTATTGAATAAAAACAACACGTCGTCTGATTTAATCAGTTTGTCAATCACATTTTATGTTAAAGACTTAACTCACACCTTTGGATACATTTGAGTATACAAGTGTTTTAGAAAAAGGAGCTTATATTTAAGGGTCGTCTAGTAGACCCCGTGAATATCGCAATGAGATCAAAGGCTAAGGAAAGATTGTGATTTTGTGAAACTGGCGATTCAATTTTAAAATTGATCCATAAAGCTAATTTTTCATAAAAGATTGTGCTAACATGAATGACACTATGTGTAACTAAAGTACTAAAGAACTTGGATGCGTATCCGGAGTTTGGCAAAAATGAATACCTATAAAAAAAAATCTTGGAAATTTACATAATAAAATCATAAGATATTCAGAAATGAGGGAAATTTAAACGAATATATTTTTTCTTTACCTAAACTACCTCTATGTTCTTTTGCAGAAATTCCATTTAGCAATGAGGCCCTTTGTATATTTCGATTATGTATACTCCCTGTAAATTGTATTATAATGCTTCTAAATATTGACTACACTTACTTGAAATGTATTATAAAAGTGAATGAGATGTTTCTTTATCACAATGTTTATTCACTACGTAAATATTAGCGTTTCATTAAGTTGCAACTTAAAACCAAAAAAAATAAATAAAGATTAATGAAAAACAAAAAGTAAATTTCAGGATGTTTTTCAAGAAATAAAGTTACAATTTTTGAGAGTGACAAAATTAATGAAAGTTTGTACTTAATTTAGCTCGGCTTTTTTTTTAACTATAGGAGGATTCAGACGAACAGACGGGTCATCTGATGGTAAATAACATCCGCCATCCATGGACACCTGCAACTCAAGAGTCGCAAGTGCGCTGCCGGCCCTTGAAGGTGATGAGGGGTGGGGAGATGCCTTGAGGGGAAAGAATAGAGGGGGGATGAGGAGAGGAAAGGGGATAGGTTCAGTTGGGCCTCCGGAAACTAACCAGTTTTCTGTGAGGCCGTGGTATCGCACCAGTCGAGCCGGCCCATTCGTGCGTAATCATGGCTCTACCACTGTTCTAAAAACTGTTCTATTCTCTCTTGTCACTGTTCACCGTCTAAAAAAGATTTTATACTTTAATGGTATGATTTATACACTATGTCTCTTTGCTTTTAATTCTCGACAAACAATAATGCATGTGCCTACATAATTTCATAGATAGGTTAAGAATTCTAGTATTATATAAACTTACGACATGACCTACAGTTGTTGTGTATGGCAATTGTATAATGTGTGCAAATGTAATTGTGGGAAAACTATTTGGGCAACCATGTTTGGGCTCAACCAGAGTAATACCATGGCCTCACAGAAAACAGCCAGTTAAGCAATGCTTGCGTTCTGTTTTGGCGAATAAATGGGGTTACCGGACTATCCCATATATCAGATAGAAATATTATAGATGGTTTTTAAAGAAAATAAAACGCCTTTAATTTTATATACTAAAAAGTCTGTCTGATAAAAAATCGCCCTTACAACGAGCGGTACTTTGGAGTGGTTTGACATTGATACTTGACAATGATAATTAAGATCAAAGTACATCGACCTCGCGATTATTTTTGCAAGGACTCTGTCAAGAGTGAAGTGACAGATATGAAGAGAGGCTTTTTATCTGGAGTATAATATTTTTGGACGCGTGTTTCTATTTGGTTAATTTATAGAAAATATATGTAAGTCCTGGTTATGAATATATATAATAATCTACGAGGGTCGTAAAAAGCGACCAAGGAACTGGTCCGCTATCTGTCAGACAGTATGTACATACATATGCAGTCATACAGTGCCCGATTATTGGCAATAGGCTTGCCCCATGTAACGGTTGGTACCATATTGTATTTGCCAAAATGTGGGTATTTAATATACCTATGAATATATAATACTTAATATATTTAAGGACACAAGCGTGAGCGTATGTATCTGTATGTATGAAATCAAATAGTACCGCGAACCTGTCTCGCTAAAAACTCTCGAAACACTTCTTATAAAACTAACATTTTAATAAAAACTTCAAAAATGTTTTAAAAAACTTTGAAATATAAAGTGCAATAAGTTTGACAACAGTTTTTAAATTCTAATGAACGAGAGAACCATTAGCTGTGCAGCTTTTACGTAGTGACCTTTTCATGTATTAATTTTTTTACATGTTCATATTTAGTGTAAAGGTAGTATTAGTCGTTATTATTATCACAAACAATGAATCAGTTTGCAGAAGAGGATTATAAACCCACGATTTGCAAACCATATACATTTCCACTCACGAAATAGTGGCAACACTATTGCCACTTTTGGAATACAGGATAGGGTAATTGGGTATACATTATAACAGAATGGTTATCAAGAAGGCAAGCAAAGCTGTGGAATAAAAGGATTTTTGATAGGCACAAAAAAAAGAAAAAGAACTGCATACAAGGTTCACTTACATGTTGCTTGCTGCCGATGCTTGCGATCTCCAATATCATATCCTCGCTTTCCATTTCAATGTACTTATAATTTTCCCATTCCATTCTCCAAGTGTGCGCTTGCTCGGCAGCTTACTCCACATTACGCCCGGACTGGACGATATGTGGCATATTGATAATTGCAAAGACAATATTAAAAGTTATTTGTTTATGTATTTCAAAATAACTATGTAAGTTAAAATAAATAAATAAAAATTAATATGTAATATTTGGCAAGCTTATTGCCGTCTACTTGTGTCTAGTTGTAACTACTCTAACAAATCTTTATAAATTTGACAATTAATCGTACAAACGTGTAACCATACAAAATTCTAAAACGGTCATCTTACTTCAACTGTTACAATCACAGCAAAGTAGGACACAAACATTTACACCTTAATAGGTCGTTCTTACCCCCATAAAGATGTGTATCTGTGTGTCGAGTAAATGGCAAGTTACTTTTACAGTCATTGACGGGTTAGGCGTGCCGAAGTGTAATTCCATTAGTGCCATAATGGTTTGATGGGCTCATGCAATGCTTGTTTTAACACATTATGAAGTGAGTTGATTGTTATCAATATCAATTGTTATCATCGATATATGTATTTGTGTGTGCAATAAGAGGGATTTCATAAAGGCTCACCTCCTAGCAACTTATGCCAACTTAATTCGTAATTTTAATGTGGGTTTTTGTTCCAACTAATCATAATGAAATTTATAGAAAATAGATACCTACATGCCTGTATCTTCGAAGGGGCAGGCAGAGGCGTTATTAACGTCCACATTTTTCCGATAATAGTTTAGCCCACTTTACGTAATATCGGGAAAGCCTGTTGCCATCATCCGGGCACTATTGGGAGTCAGATGGGGAAATTAAGACTATATTGACAGCAAGAGAGGATAGAATGGGAAGGAAAAGGTATTGCTTATGCAGATGGATTGGGGATTTTAAGCAATAGCTCAAGCAAGTCACGGACGCTTATCTACATATCGCTTTAACTGGCCTGTGCCGGGAAGTCTGGGCCTTCTAACTACCTTGCTCTTTACCTAGAATACCTAACTTTAAATTTATTTATTTTTTACCCGAAGGAGATAGGAAGTTTTAGATAGTCCTACCTACCTCCTATATTCGAGTTATATGTAAGTCACTAAACGAGATATTATAAAACAATTGATTGATTGATTGTTGAAGGATTTTGTTACTTTCAAATATTATTAGATTAGCATCTAACTTTCCAAAGACTTATTTCCCACCCCAGGACCGTACCTTACCTACAGTTAGTCATCTTTAAAATATTAAACTTTATATTTTAAAACCCAAAGGGTGGTAGTTATAATAATACTAAGTTCAGATTACACAGAAGTGCAGCTCCACAGAAAATAGTACAGTGTTGCAATTAAAACTTTTACATTTTCCTTATTAAATAACTTTAAATATAGTTTTAGTAAAAATTTGTAAAGTTTCTTAAGAAGTTTTTTTTTTATGAAATTTGTTTATTTGTAAATAAACTTTTACATACTTGTGAAACTTTTGTCAATTTTATGTCAGTCCAACTTTCGTAATAGGGGAAGTCTATTGGCGTCATGAGGACACTATACGAGTAAATTGTTTAATAGGGGGAAGACATGGCGTGTCTATACTCTACCGAATACTACACGAATTTCAACATAACATTTACTAATTGTAAATGAATTCGCTTTAGTAACAATGTTTATTCTGTGTTAAGTGTGGTAAATCCTGGTTGTAATTAAGGTGAAAATAGTTACCCAGACTATATAGCTACGTCACCCTTTGGGGCTAAGAAACTGAAGTATAAAATAAATGAAGTAAAGTTCTGTTGGTGTTAAGAAAATATGTATTTACTCTTATTTTACCACTTTTAATCTTAATATATAAAAAGAAAAGTACTGACTCACTGACTGACTCATCAAGGCCCTGTGAATTTCGCACAGAGGTTACTATTATGATGTAGACAAGAGATAAGACAAGGGGGTAAAATTGGGGACGAATGTTTGTATGAAAATCACATATTCATGGATGAATATCAATCCAATCCAAGATTTGAATAATATACATAAAAATAGTATAAGGCCTGAGACAGACGTGTTTCAGGTTTTTCCGAAACTCTACCCTTAAATTTTTGTTTTATATTATCCCCTATAATATAAAACAAAAATTTAAGGGTATATAGGGGAATTTAAGGGATAGACGAACACACCGGTCACCTGAAGGTAAGTTACAACCGCCGCCCATAGACACATGCAACTCCGAGAGTATAAGTGCGCTGTCCGCCTTTGAGGGTGATGAGAGATATGAGGGTATGTGTGGAGGGGAAAGAGAGGAGGATGAGGAGATGGGAAAAGGGGCGGTGGGTCAGGAGAGAGGAAAAAGGAGAGGGGAATTGGGCCTCCGGAAACCACACTGATTTCGGGGAAATGCAACGCAAGCTTCACAAACGGTTTGCCGTCCGAGCAGGCCCATTCGTTCCTAAGCATGACTCTACCACCTAAGGTAGTAGAGCCATGCTTAGGAACTATGGTTGTAAACGAGCTATTTACACTATGGTTTGAGTGCTACAAAGAGAGAGATGTAGACCATATTTAACGAGCCTAGAAATTCTTACAGTTCCTCTTTATTCTAGTGGTATAAAGTAGTTTTGGAAAACGTATAGGTACTTTCGGGAAGAGACACGTAGAAAAGATTTAAAACAAAAATTAATCTCCAATTAAATACAGTAAAACACAACGCTGGATATCAAGCGGTGCAACTAAATAATAGGTTGCCTGAAGATATAAAGAGTGCTCTACATACAGTTTTATTTTTAAATAAAGTTAGAAGCTTTCCTTTAGGACGATGCCTTTATGCTATTGACGAAATTTAACAATAGAAAGAATTTAAGTAAATTATATCACACGAAATATTTAAATAAAAAAGAGATACCAGAGACATTACGTTATTTAGAGATTATTAATTTTTACTACTATATTGAAATTATTGATTATTTTATGAAAGATAACTAATGAGAATGATGATACAATAATGTTTCTTTTTCTTTTTATGTCTTATGATTTTTTTATTTAATTATTATTTAAAAATTTCAAATACAATGTAATTTGTTGACTATGTGGTGGTAACCACCCTGGAATTGTGATTCTGTGATGAACATGATGATTTATATCGTTTCTCGCTGTAAGTTATCTACGTGCACATATTATTTTCTTTTTCTTTATAAGGAGGAGAAGAGCAGAGGAGCAGACAGTCACCTAACACCTGGTGAAAAGTAACAACTGATGCCCCTAGACACCTTGGAGCAGCCAATAATTATAGATTTTGTAATTTAAAACTGACTTACGTTAATTAAAAAAAATAAAATATATTGTACAACAGTTCTTGTTTTAAACTACTTTAATTATTGTTTTAAATAATCTTCATGCCGGCAAGTTCACAAACAATTTACAAATACCAATTATCTTAAAGGTTTAAATTGCCGCATATTTCTCGCCATCACTGATAAAATTATTATATATTACTGTTGTCTAATTTGTGTTTGAAATTGTTTTTATAGTTTCTATCATTTCAATCTGATTTGTATATCCTTATTTTTTCAAAATTCTTGCTTATAAAAAAAGTATGTCAGGTCATTTCGTCATTTCTAGCATACTATTATAATTTTTTATTAATAAAAGGATTAGCTGTATAACAATAAAATGTTGATGTCCCAATCCTAGGGTATTAATAAAATTCGTATACGTCCTTTTATTTATGTTATTTACACTTACATATCATATTCGGCTGGCCTCTTTGTGTACTGGTTGGTGACCCTTCCTGATGAGCCAAATGTCTGGATTCAATTCCCACATGCGACAGAACTTTTTGTGGCGCACAAATAGCCTCAGTGTTCTTTGAATCCATGTGTATATTTGTAAAGTTACTCGTCATACAGGAACAATATACGAACATACATATGTATATATTTGAACTATTTAAATAAGTTAGTCGAGTTTATTTTAAAAATATATGTGTTTGTGTGTAGAAGATTTTCAATGAGATAGTGATCGTAGAGAATTCTAAAATTGCAATTCAAAAACAATAAATATATTACAATATGATTGGGGATTTACTGTAAACAAGATTGACATTGGATTCCCTGGGTATCATTACTGCATACTTTATGTACATGTATATGTATATACATTATAATCCAATGGGAACATACGAATGATTACATGATGAAAACATTTCAGGGAAAAAACACCCTTACTGCGAGATGATTCTTTGAGTCTACACGTAGGCTTTAGCAGCTATCTTTATATATATGTACATGTATTTATTTTCAAGAAATTCTATTTCTAAAAACGATTGGATACAATAGTATGAAAGGTTGCTATTGATATATTTTTTTTAAATGAAGCTCGTTTCATAGAAAAGGGACGACAAAGTTTTTTAAGGAAAACGATAAGCGGATTATGTTGTGTCGCAAAAAAAGGTTGATTGTAGGTATAACAAATTTTTATCCTAAATCGATTCACAAATAACGAAGATATCGCGTTACATGTTTTGTTCATTCCTTAATTTTCCATACTGTGGTCCATGGTCTACAAATTTAAACTAGTCCAACCTTAAGTAGGTACAACATATTTATTAAACGAAAAAACAAATATATTTACTCTCTAATGACATAGTTATCTCATAACATAATATGTTAATTCCTTACTTTACCACCTTAGCGGCCTAGAGGTCGAATATTGTCTTTAAATGTAACCAACATAGAGTTAATTAAATTAACTTCCTTAAAAAAATATTAGATATCGTTCAACAAAAGTAAAGATAACAGTAACATATCCACGAAATATGATTCTAACACAGAACATCGACTTCTTGAAGTAAATTTAATGTTACTTAAAAAATGATTATCATTACATTATTTGTCACTGTAGTTTGCTTTTATACCCTATGCCTCTAACAATATTATATTAAGACAATTGAAATGACACCTCATAAGTCAAAATCGAGCCGTTTATTAACATATATACACACACTACACATACTAACATGAATGCTTTCATACACCGAAAAAAGACTCTTTGTTGTCGAGTAAGTGTCTATTATGGGAATCGATCTTAGAAATTTTTTGACAGTTATTTCCCAAAAACAAACTCAATTTTGCATTTGGTTAAACACATGTTACATTGTAAAAGTAAAAATAGTACGCAGAGTATATATGTTCTTATCAACTCTCACCTAAAGACTACACACCGTTATAAAACTATAAAAGTAACGTCTGAAATCTTACCTTCACTAACCTTACTCAGTAGACCTTTAAATAACCTTTAACAAAAAAAAAGTTAAAATCCAATGAACTTTAATTAAAACGGTAACGACTTATCAATAAGCACTTCACTTTACATTGGTTTAATTAAATATTTTATATGATTAATATTATATCATTTTATTTGATTAATTCTATATTAGATATCTATGGAGAGCCATGCTTCGGCATGTTTCGGCATGCTTGACCGGATGGGGTGCGGATGGCTGTCAAGAACACTATCAAATTCCTCGGTTTGGTCCTTGACAGTCGATGGGACTTTCACCCACATTTCAACCAGCTGTCGACGAAACTGATGAGTACTGCAGCCGCATTGTCTTCGCTGCTTCCCAATCTCAGGGGGCCGAGTGCGGCGTGTCGGCACTTATATTTAGGGGTCGTGCGGTCCATGGCCCTTTACTGGGCCCCAGTATGGGCCGACCATCTGACGGCAGCCACGGTCGCCATACTGCGCAGGCCGCAGAGGGCGATGGCCGTCAGAGTTGCGAAAGGATACCGCACGATCTCCTATGAGGCAGCGTGCTTACTGGCTGGATCACTGTCCTGGGACCTGGAAGCGAAAGGTCTCGCGTCGCTACATCAGTGGCGTGAAGAGGCGCGAGAACGAGGACACCTACCGTCGCCGAGAGAGTACGAAAGGCGGCGGTCCGAACTGAGGGGGGTCCTAGTGGCAGAATGGCGGGCCCGACTACTGCGCCCGTCATATGGCCTCAATACCATCGAGGATGGACCTGCGGGACATCCGCAGGGAGCCGGACGGTGCCACCACTGCGTCAATTCCGAGGAAGACACGGTGCGGCATACAGTACAAGAGTGTACTCCCCGGGGTTCAGTTCACCGCCCCAATCGCTTAGCGGGTCCGAGGTTGTAGGCGCGTCGTGTTCCTCGCGCCTCCCTCAAGGAGTGATGGTGGGGCGAGAGGCACAATCCTTTCCCCCCTTCAAAACGAGATTGGGTCCATTCCGGTGGACCTGCTGGTCGTGGAAGAATGTCGTGTTCCCGCGGCCCTCGACAGCAGGTGCGAGGAAGGAACACCGTGGCGGTTTTAGCCGGTCAAGTCCGGCACACCCCTCCGTCGATAATCCTGGCGGAGGATAGTCCATGAGGATTTCCCCACGTAAAAAAAAAAATGCTTGACCGGTGTATTACCACTGCCCCACAGAAAACCGGCTGTCAAGCAATGCTTGCATTGTGTGACCGAGTGAGAGAGATTACCGGAGTCCCTACCCCCTTTCCCTTACCCTCTTTCCCCTTCTCCCTTTCGCCTCCTACCCTAAAAGGCGGACAGCACTGTTGTGACTCTTGAGTTGCAAGTGTTCATGGGCAGCAGAAGTGACTTACCATCAGGTGACCCGTCTGCTCGTTTGTCCCCCTATATTATAATATATATAGATTTTCGTATGAATTTGAATGATCGGTTTGATGGTATAGATGAGATACAAGAATTGAGGTTTGTGGGATACGTTTAAGGATAAAGTTGTGAATGTTGCTGTTGAACTATGTGGTGTATCCAAAAGAAGGAGAGGAAGAATGCAGAATAGTGAATGGTTTGATAAGGAAGTGCGAAAGGTTGTATCAAGAAAGTAAAAAGCATGGTGGGACTGGCTAGCAGCAAATAGAGAAATAGTCTCGGATAAGAAGAATGAATAGTCAGACGCGTTGGACCGAAAGTTAACTTTAGAGCTAATGTGACATTTTTTGGAAGTCAATAAGAACTACTCGTGGAAAGTTAGCCAACTCGGAACTTGGCAAAATTGGGAGTGAAAGTTGTAATTTGATGAATGAAGAAGGAAGTGTGTTAAAGAAATGGAAGGAATATTTTGAAAGTTTATTTGAAAAAGGATAGCACGCTGATTGCAATGGAGTGGAAGTGGAGCACGATGTAAGTGAAAGCGAAATTAGTTTTGCTAAAATAGTGGAAGCAATGAAGAGTTTGAAAGTAGGAAACCGAGATGCTCAAAGCTGGAAAAGGTGTAATTGTGAACCAGCTGTACCGCCTTTTCAACCTTTGTTGGAGGAACGGCCGAGTGCCAAGTGATTGGTGCAAGGCTGTATTTGTATATCTGGGATCAAAGTTTACCAGGGACGGAAAGTGTGATGGTGATATAGAACGAAGAGTGAGTGCGGGTAATGTGATCAATGGACAAGCGTTGCATACTTTTATGACCAGCCACAGAGCCTCAATGAAGGCTCGCGTGGCTGTGCATAGAGGTGTGTTGGTGCCAACACTTATGTGCAGCGAAAGTTGGGTATGGCAGAAGAAGCACGAAAATAGAATTAATGCGGTAGAAATGTGAGCATTGCGGAGCGGATTATAGCTGATGTGAAATTGAGTGACAGAGTGAGAAATAGTGTGATAAGGGATCAGTGTGGTGTGAAAGAGGATTTAGTGACTTAAATAGAAAAAAGTATGCTGTACTGGTTCAGTCATATCTAAAGGATGAATGAAAGAAGATTGACAAAAGGTAATGGCAGAGATTGTCGGAAGAGAAAGACCTAGGCGAATGTTCTTGGACCAAGTTCAAGACAATCTAATTATAGACGTGTCGTAAATCTCGAAACTTTATTTAAATTATCTTTAATATACATTTTGCCTAAATTAACATCGTAGGACAAATAAATACAGTTTAAGTGCTGTTATTTACAGTTGGTAAACACTTGATGTGATAATAAGCCACTGAGTCCTCACCACCTACCAGTGGTGCATCGCTTCACAGAGATTAACAGTTTTATTTACCTTTCTCTTACAAAAATCGAGGATGTCACAAATTAGTGAAATATTATCGGCGCAGAGGGCACTAGAGGAAACATTCACAAGAAAGATGTGTGATCTTGAAGCTCAAATCCAGTGTGCTGGTCCTGCCAAGGATACTGTGGCCAAGGTTGCGGAGGAGTTCCGGACTTTTCGGGAGTTAGTCTTCTCCATGTTGGGCTTGCTCCGAAAACAAATCTGCGAGTGCTTCAGACAGGTTGACGTCATCGAAACTAGGCAGCGGCGAAAGTCACTGATCTTCCTGGGTGTCGAGGAAACCGAAAAAGAGGACTGCAAGGGAGTCGCACTTCGGGTCATCAACGGCAGGTTGCGCCTCAAGGATATACCTGCATCTTCAATTAAGGCCTGCCATCGACTTGGAGTACAGAACAAAGAGCGACAGCGGCCCATACTTGTCAAGTTCGCTTCTGTGGATGACCGGTCGTCAGTGTGGAGGGCCAAGTCAGGCCTTAAAGGTACCCCAATAACAATCAAAGAGTTTCTGACAAAAACCAGGCAAGCTGTGTTCGCCAGGGCCAGGCTACATTTTGGTGTGTCTACTTGCTGGACACAAGATGGCAACATAGTGGTCAGGGTCCCTGGTGGAGTTCGGCACAAGATCACGACCATTGACGAGCTGAATCCACTTCTGTTAAAATATCCGAAGGCGCAATTGGCTTCCTCAAGGTCCGATGATCGGTCTGCAAGGGATGGGGGTTCTAGTAGATAAATCCATATTATTTCTTATTCACATAATTGTCATAATACACATCTTAGTTTCATATACTATTATCTTCGTAAACGCCCTTTTCCTTTTTATGCACGCAGTCTTTTAATTTTATTTTTATTTCTGCAGATCTCATTGAATTGTTTAAGTGAATTGGTCTTTGTTGTTTTTCTGTCTGACGTTTGTATTGGAGTAGCATAGATTATAGATCAATTGATCAATTCATTCACTCATTACGGTCTATGCTGTTCGGATACACTGATTGTGATACAATGTGTATAATAGTCTGTTAGATACCTTAGAGCATATACATATATGCTCTAAGTTGGATACTGACATTTTCTTAATGTTTTTGTAAACTGTTTCTCTTTTTTTTTACATTTATGTTTTTTGGTTACAACTTTTATAGTGATGTAAGCTGGCGGGTGGTGCAGAGATACAAGAAGTGTACCATAATACCTGCACGTAATTTAACTTATATATTTTAGCTTTAATTTTATTTATTTTATTTTTAGTTGTATTGTAGTTATGTCCTCAGACAGTGAGAATTATGTTTCTGCCTGTGAGTCTGAAATCTCTGTTAGTGAAAAAAGCTTCTCTTCCGTAACAGATACTCTCGGTAGTGTTTTACGCAGCAAATTTAATAATAACAAAAATAGCCAGCTATTAAATGAGTGCCACCTTAATGCTCAAAGCATTCCCAGCCACTTTGCCGATTTGTATGAGGCGTTTTGTGATGCCAATATTCATGCCGTTCTGATCTCCGAGACTTGGCTCAAACCGCACCTTCTCTCCACTTCTTACTCCTTGCCAGGCTTTGTTCTTATCCGGAACGACCGAATGGGGCGGGGGGGAGGTGGCGTGGCTATTTACCTGCGCAGTGACTTTTCTTATAGAATTATTTCATCTTCTTCCTCTAATTATGACGCCTCAGCAGAATTTATATTCTTAGAGGTTTGTGTCAAAGGCGCCAAAGTCGTGCTTGGTGTTGTTTATTGTCCCCCTTCGATTGATTATTTCACTGATTTCGAAACAGTTCTTGAATCTCTGGGTACAGAGTACGTTCATCATGTCATCATGGGGGATTTCAATACAAATCTCCTAGCTCAGAACTCCAATCGTTCCTGTAAACTCCGACTCCTTCTTGAATCGGTTAGCTTTTATGTTCTGCCATTACATGCCACTCACCACAATAATATCGGCGAGGACACTTGGCTCGACCTAATCATCACTTCCAATCCTTCCCTTGTTTCCTCTCACGGTCAACTTGACGCTCCTGGATTCTCACATCATGACCTGATTTTCCTCTCCTACATCCTCAAACCCCCAAAACCCAAACCTAGAATTTTATACAGGCGTTGCTTTGGACAAATGAATATTGATAAATTAAGCGACGATGCGTCTAATATTGACTGGACATCTCTGATTGATGCCACCTCTGTCGACGACAAGGTACACGTTTTCAATGAAGTTGTAATTAAACTGTACGATACCCATGCACCGGTTAAAAAGGTTAAGCTCAAGCGACCACCGGCACCGTGGATGACGAATGGTATACAGTTGGCGATGAGACGCCGAAATAAGGCTTTTGGGACTTACAAGAGGGACCCTATCGACGTCCACTGGCAACTGTATAAGTCTGCGAGAAATCGGTGTAACCAAATGATAAGGAACGCTAAACGCCGCCATATTTTAGATAACATTTCCGCCTCTTCACCTGCTGACATCTGGAAGTTCCTCGGAACTCTTGGGATCGGCAGATCGCGACATGTAGACTTTCCAAAATCCATAAGTCTCGATTCCCTAAACCAACATTTTACTACTTCCTATACCTTAGACAGTCTATCTGAACATAATACCAGAAATTACATCAATAGTCTACCGCGTCCTGACTTAGACCCATTTAATTTCAGTTCGGTTGCAGAGGGCGAGATTAAGAAGATTATCCTGTCTATCAAATCCCAAGCGATTGGCTGTGATGGCATTGGTCGGAGTATGATCACAACATTGCTAGTCCACCTTCTTCCTGCTATATCCCACATTGTTAACTTCTCCCTTATGTCTGGCACATTCCCTTCTCTGTGGCGGAAAGCATATGTGCGTCCGTTACCTAAAATAACTAATCCCTCTCTTCCTACTCACTTTCGTCCAATCTCCATCCTTCCCTTCCTCTCCAAAGTGCTAGAAGCCTGTGTGCATAAACAGTTCTCACATTTTATTTACAGCAATAACTTACTCAGCCCTCTTCAGTCAGGTTTTCGACCAGGCCATAGCACAGTTTCCGCCCTTCTTAAAGTGACTGGCGATATTAAGTCGGGGATGGAGAACACTAAGGTTACTACCTTAGTACTAGTTGATTTTTCCAATGCCTTTAATACCGTCAGTCACGAACTTCTCCTTGCCGTCCTATCCCACTTCTCGGTCTCTCGGGAAGCACTGAACTGGTTTTCTTCCTATCTTCGGGATCGTCAGCAATCAGTCAGTATGGAGGATTCTTCCTCTAGCTGGTGTGGTCTTGTTGCTGGAGTCCCTCAAGGCGATATTCTCTCACCACTCCTGTTTTCCATCTTCATTAACCTTATTACCTTAAGACTTCAGTGTTCCTATCATTTATACGCTGATGACTTGCAGCTATACTATCAAACAGAGTTGTGCAATGTATCGTCCGCGGTTTCGGCTGTAAATAATGACCTGGCAACTATTAAACACTGGTCCGACATGTTCGGTGTATCAGTAAATCCGAAGAAATGTCAGGCTATTATCATCGGGAGCAGCCGTAGAATGAGCCTGCTAGACCTAGCTTCAGTTCCACCACTTACCTACGATGGCATGGTTATTCCATATTCTGAAAGTGTGAAGGATCTCGGATTATACATTGACACAGCTCTCGGCTGGCGAAAACAAGTCGCATCCGTGTGCCAGAAAGTCACAGGGACGTTGCGGGCCCTTTACAGACTTAAAAACTTCCTTCCATTAAAAACTAAGGCAATGCTTGTTCAGACCCTAATATTTCCAATAATCGATTATGGTGACATGTGCTACTTTGACCTGAATGCAGATCTGCTCAATAAGCTTGACCGTCTTCTCAACAATTGCATTCGATTCGTCTTCAATTTACGTAAATATGATCACGTTTCTCATCATCGTGCCCATTTGAATTGGTTTCCAATTCGCATACGCAGACAGATACGAGCATTAAGTACCCTTTACTCTTTACTCTTTTCTCCAACTTCTCCTTCCTACTTAACTACTCAACTTCAGTATTTAGGTACAAACCACTCTAAAAACCTTAGGTCTTCAAACAATCGACTCCTTCTCTGTCCCACTCACCGCTCCGACTTTGTACATTCAACTTTTCTAATTCAGTCTGTCTTGCTATGGAACGTGCTCCCTCTCGGGATCAGGATGGCAAAAACTCGGCAGAGTTTTAAATATCAGTTGCGGAAACATTTCATAGACACATTTTCGGATCCACCACAATCTTAACCTCTCCCCTTCAAAATTTTATAGTATGTATTTATATTTATGTATATATGTAGGTATATATAAATATATATGTATTTGTGTTATATAGCAGTAGTTTAAAGTATATAGCAGTAGTGTAGTAATATCAATATAGTATATTATACTCCGTATATATAAGCAATATTTAATAAATACATTCTTTTTAGCATATCATTTTGAATTTTCGTGCATCTACCATATTTAGCTCTGCATCGCCCTAAGGTTGACTGGCAGAGAATGCCAACGGCATTAAGTCCGCCTTTGCAACATCTGTGCATAAAGTTTAAATAAATAAATAAATAAATACAATCTAAGCAAAGGCCAGGTCAAAAGCACCTTTATCCGACGACCCTGTATGCGGAACGGAATGAAAGTTGAAAAAGAGAGAAAGGTATGTCAGAATTGTAGCAAATTTAAGAGAGTGGTCTCTGCCTACCCCTATGGGAAAGAGCCGTGATATTATATTATGTATGTATATATTTGCTTTTAAAAATTAAAGTTGAAAACATGTGTCATATATTTATTTGGACTGACCTGCCTGAGCTATGGCTTAAACTCCTTAACACATCAGTAAACGCGATATCTCTTAGATAAAGATCTACGATAATCACTTTCCCTTTCAATATTCTTTTAACTTTCACAGTTGATTCCCAAAGTGCATTAATAATAAATATCAAAATGATGATGACAAATGCGTCCACAATTCGCTTCTGGCTGCAGCTGTAGAGATACAGGCGTGAGTGTATATATGTATATATGTTTATTTATAATCCCAGATAATGCTTTAACTTTATTTAACTTATTCCAAATAGAATTCTAAATCATCGTTTTAAGACTGCTTTGTTATTTACCACTTCAAAGTAATTAAGAACGAAGTCGGACGGAATTATATTACAGCTACAAATTATACTCCTTTCTACCATTACGTCAATAATTGTCATCTTACATTTCAGTATTGATCTTAATTAAAAAGAGTCATTCAAATCAGTACAGTTCGTTAGGTAATAGACTATTGCCCATTCAATCAGAAGGTGCTCAACTAAAAAGCACTCTGTTCTGATTCTTTTTCAAATGTTGAAAGTACGGGTTCATTATAAACAAGAAAAATGAACAAACACAACAAAAGAACTTAACGTTGTTTTATCTATATTAATCGTCTTTTGAACTCAACAACCAACTTCTCGAGACCAGCAAAAAAACAATATGTTATAGAAAATGGTGGTCATATTTAATTAAATAAACGGTATATATAACATAAAATATTTACATAGAGAGATAAATTTTAAATGATAAATAAATGTCATTTATTTTCCAAGTTACAAAAATTATTAAAAATAAATAAATAGGTATGCTGATGGGAAATAAAAAGAGTTCAATTTTTAACCAGCTGTAAATATTAGTTACAATTTCAATATCTGTTTATATTTTTTCTATATAAACACATCAAAATATTCCATCAATGTCGTTTAAAATATGTACATATTGTTTCATTAATTTAATTCAATCAAATGCTCGATAAGACAGTTTCCAAAAACCTATTTTACTATTAAAATTCACGAGTTTTGTCTAGCAATAACTAGAACAAATGAAATATGACTAAAATTTAAAAAATTACTAGGTTGTAGAATGTGTAAAAAGAAATAAATATAATAAAATAATAAAGTAGCAATAAAATGCTTCGGACAAATGAGTCTCGATTATAAGCCAACTGTAACTTTATAGAAATTGGTTCGATGATCGAATCTCATTTCTATCTCTAGACGTTTTTGTAATTTATATTTTATATTGTATATTAAAGCTATTAGAAATACGTCAATAAGTAATCATAAATTCATAACAAAAATACATTATAGGTATAAATGTTATTGCGAATTTATTTTTATGTGTACTTTTTTACAGGGGGGTAGGGGGCTGGCAAACGAATGCCGCCCATGGACACATGCAACTTTGGATAAGATAGGGGATAGGAGGGGAGGGGAAGGAACAGAGTAGTAGTTGGGCCTCGGGGCCCTTCACTCACCCGTGAATACAATGCAAGGATTGTTTTTCTACCAGTTTTCTATGAGGACGTGATATAACTCCGGCAAAGCCTTCATGACTAAGCGGTGTTCTCCCACTTGCAGAATTTATATATACACTATATAAATACGGCTGTATTTATGTCTCATATAACTTGCAACTATTACCTTAAATAACTTGTTACCACCATAGGACAATTATTGTTCACACAGGCAGGAGTATTTTACCATTTTTATAGTCTATATTGCCTTGTATGGAAGATAATAATAATATTTTTTTTTTTAATAAAAAATGTTTATTAGTTATTATAGTATATCTTCTCAGTCCACCACGGTCAGTACAAATCGATCGAAATGTCGGGTCAACAAATGTAGTGTGCCTTATAAAAATATGTTATCGCGATTAAGTACAGATTTACTCATCATACAATATGTATAGACGTCGCGAAAGTTTAAAAACAAAATATATTTACACTCTATAAAGATTAAATTGTATGATAGAAATGTCATTGTTCATATAAAGTGGAAATGGTGGTATAATCGATACCAATCACTATTAAAGTTATATTATTGGGCCTGGTGAGTTCAGGTAACAGGGGATTTGTTCGTGACCGGAATTTAATAGTGGTTCACTTGTAAGTAATTGGCCAGTGACATACAACACGCAATGTTTTGAATATGTTCGCCCTACACGGGACACACGATGAGGGTGAGTAAAGAGGAGCTGTTCTTCCGGTAACCCTACTAGTTTCGGGGAAATGCAACGCAAGCTATTTTACAACCGGTTTTCTGTGATGCCGTGGTATCTCAATGTTCGAGCCAACCTATTCAAAGATACTTCTAACAAAATCGTTTTGAAGTTAGAAAACGTTCTTTATTTCTTTCTTAAACTATATTTATACGGTTCGGGTGATAATTTATGAAAATAATGTTAAAAAAAAATCAGGTTTACGTCACAATAATTACTGGATATGTCATATTGTAATTAGAAAGTACGTCGGTTGTCATTACAATAAACAATTTATTAAAATGTTAGAGAATTTTTGTGTGCATCAATAAGTTGCAGTAAGGAGCACACTCTGCTTGTACCCTAAATTTCTCTTACTTTATGAACGACGAGAGAACGACGAGACGAGGCGAACGAGAGAGGAACTTTTGTAAAAAGTGTGACTAATATATTATTTTAAATATTTCTTTATTTTTATTCCTGTTTGAAGTTATGCATTTTAAATTTTAAATATTCCTTTCTTGCTTAGAAATCGATTCTGTTTATTATCATAACCGATTAGAATCGGAAACATGTAACCAAAGAAATGTCTATGCCGATACACCCTTTGTGACGGAACACCGTGTGGTTTTAGTCGGTTCGGGTCCGACATACCACCTCTCCATTAGCTCCGGTAAGGTGATGACCCGTGCGGGTTTCTGCGGAAATGCCGTTTCAGAAATGGCCTCTCAACCTTAGCTCAGTTGAAGGAAAATACTCTTTCGTATCACGACGTAATATATTGATATGATCAACATATATTGATTAGAAAAATACAATATTTTTTGTAATCATCATAATTGTCTTGTATTGTATGAGTAGTATTGTTATTGTATATTCCAAATTTATTTAGAGTCAGCAGTGTGTGGACGATTTAAATTATAAATTTTAATTTAATATTTCTTGTACAACCTACGAAAATATAGTTTTTTTACATAATTATTTTATATCCGAAAATAATTTCATAGAGATCCGGCTCTGAATCAAGATATGCAGGTAAAATTATATTTTCGAGCTTTCGAAATCTATGCTTCTTTATTGCTCAGAAAATTAATAAAATAATCAGTAAACATATTTTTTTAAATTATAATTCTAACAATGTTCATGGCCATTCTTGTAAACCATTTACAGGCTAAAGCCGATTTTATTATAATTTATTACAAATATATTTTAAATATTCATAATATTTATTGTTGCGTATTTATTTTACAAGTAAACTTTTGCAAAAATAGTAATAAATGAAAAATATAAATAAGTAACGATCGACGAGTAGGTATTTAGATAAAATGATTAAACTGTAATATCCTTTTATTAAAAAACAATGTTACGGTTCTCTTATGCAATTTCGAAAAAAAAAACTTATTGTTTCGCTATAAGAGTTATTTATAACATAATTTATCTCTTAAAAATAACTACATTAGTATTGAACATTTTACGCTGAAACTAAAATTTAATCTTTCATAAATAATAAAAAATAGGTATGTTTAAAATTAAGTAAAATAATGTACAAGTTCTTACCTTGTTTTTACACAAAAGTAGTTTTTCTTGATTCAGAGTAGCCTTTCGACTAAAAACTCATAGCTGTCATATCAAATTTTAATATACGACACCAGCACACTAGTTTTTAAATCTTCATTTTGATGCACTGCTTACAAACGTTAGAAACACTTGACAGTTTGTATTAAATTTAAAACATCATTATTCTATTTAATATCGTGCATATAAGGTTATCTACGAATAACAGATATTATAAAAAAAATATTCACCACTAAGCAGTAATAATCCTTTTTATTACGTTCATAGACAAAAACAATTTAAGAATTGTCAAATGTTTTGGCGCTTAACGTCAACAAAAGAAAAATTCTAAATTTAAAATTATAGATTGATTTAAATGTCAAAGAAAGTTCACTTCACTGATTAAATAAATAATGTGCAGGTATATCTGGAACGAAACAGTTGGGCAGAAGAGTGCGCGCGTACCGACCGCGCGAATCTTGGAGCTCGACTGAAATTGAACGGCTGAAAGTTTGATGCGCTGTACACATGCAACAAGTACGTACGTAGGTATTCATATGTATGTATATTGTATACAATACTGATATGAGCAAGCTTGAAGCTTCGCCGTATATTTACTGAACTTCGTGCGTCGTTTTCATATCATTCATTTGTCGTGTTTTAAGTTTATTTATTTTGAGTTTGCGTTTGTATATCATAATTATTAACTAATTTTTGTTCCGTTGTAGACTATTTAATTAGTAGATATAAATAAGCGATTGAACTATTTTATTGATTAATCGTTTTTTTTTTGAGTAGAAAATTTATTTCAGATCAAAATCAAATAGCGGATTGTGGTAATGCCTTTTAAGTACTATGCGTTTCAAATGAGACAATAGACCACTGCATTTTAGATCTGTCAAAAAATAACCATTAACAAAACCTACGAAAAAGTATTTATTATGCTAAGATTTTTGTAACACCGATTTGTGACACCTGAACCAAGACTCGCAAAGTGCTCTGTCCGCTTTGAGGGAAGAGGAAAATGAGGAGGGGAAGGGGGGGTACGCAAGTGTATTACTCGAGCCGGCTCATACTTGCCTAGGTATCTCATCTCATATGTTAGGTGATTGTTAAATTGCTCAACAATTATTCGAAATCGTCCGATTTCAACGTCAGATCAGTAACTACACATAATTACTTCCACCACTATATGTACGTTTCCCTGTCTTATGTAAAAATTAATATCATATTTGTACATATATTCTAAAATATTAGAACTTCAGGCCTCTCTTTTACTTCACCAGATAGATATTACAATATTAAGTTCATAGCAATACAACTTACAAACAACACACAACACAACAACACACACATACAAACTTGCATCACGCAAGATGCTGGTTGATATCTAAAAGTTAGAATATCTTGGGATCCATAAAAGGTCTGATTAAGTATTCTTGAGATACTATTAGTAAGAGAATTGTCCCATTTGTTATTCATCTATTTACTAGTAAATATGTATGAGAGTTAGCACTAACATAAATATAGCTTGAGTTTATACCTATTCTCTTTATAGGTTAGCGTATATTTGTGAAAATAAACTATATGTAAGAAATAAGCACATGACTGTAGCTATAAACTATCAAATACAATAAATAACAGCGACGTAGCTCGTATCTTGATTCAAACTCAATTAGTCAAGTCTCACTACAGTTCTACAGTCTCACATAATTTAACTATCTCATCATTGGTCACTTTTTAAATTTAATTAACTATTTCCCTGAATTCTCAACAGAAATTTTAGTTTATAAAGTTCTATGCAAATTTACAATAACAGATTTATATATACCGCATACCATCCTAGTCTATTCTATCTAAGGTAGTCTTCATCCAGCATATAATATAATCCAAGCTTTTATATTTTCAGCACAAATGTTAATTTTTTAATGAATTTAATGATGATTCATTTGTGACCAAGGAAGACCGATCATTCCCTCGACTTTATTGTAGAAGTATTACTAATTCTTTAATTAAAATATAAATACTTTAATTGATTGGATAAACATATTTGTTCATCCTTGTGTTTGATTTGAATGAAGAATGGTCACTAGCAGTATTTCCGCTTAATCGCTTAATGTATTCACGTACTAACTTCGTGTAAACCAGAGAGTTACTAATAGAACTTGGAAGCATAAAACTTCTTAAAACAATGAAACAAAATAATTAACGGTATTTTTTTTTTTTTATTTGTATAGTAAATTTTAGTACTTACTCAAATGTTTGATAAAATATTGAAACAAGGTTTAATTTTTTTTTAATAAGAGGATAACCTAGAATTATATCTTTAAAATTCTGATTGGTACTTAATAATTGTATAAAAAGCGATATAAGTATACACCATTAGTATATAATATAGTATACACCATCTGTTTTTCGTTGTATGTTAATATTATAATGAAGCAAATAGCGTGCAGTAATAATATTATGAAATACAAAATGATACAACAATATCATTAATCATTACCGTTACTTCGTTAGGTTGTTTAGATATATCACTACAGTTCTATTATCACATCACTGACACACACATATTCTGTAGTGGTAGAGCCATGCTTAAGCACGAATGGGCCGGCTCGACCGGTGCGATACCACGGCCTCACAGAAAACCGGTTGTGAAGTAACACTTGCGTTGCATTTCCCCGAAATGAGTGAGGTCTCCGGAGGCCCAAAATCCCCCACCCCCCTAATGATAGCGCTGTTAACGAAAAGGATACCCCAGGGGGGTACCAGCGCTAGCGTTGGAGAATCCCCCCCTGGACGTCCACCCTCAGTATGGATTATGCCTGAGCGTGGACGCCCAGGCTGCCCCTCGTACTCTGGGGGGGGCTCAACTGCGCTCTCAAAATCTGCTCGGGGCAAGAGAAGGCATACCATGGCACCCCCTGTCACGTTTACCGTGGATTTTTGTATATGGCATATGGCTTGACGCAGCTGGTAGCAACGCCTACGCGAATCCCAGATGCAGAAAGCCACGTGCCTTCACTGTTGGATCTTCTGCTGACCTCACATCCTGACGGCTACAAAGTATCCGTTGAGGCCCCTCTTGGCTCCTCGGACCATTGCCTGATTAGGAGTATGGTGCCACTCGTTCTCTCGCTGCGGCCGCGAGTTACAGGCAGTCGCCGCGTATGGCACTATAGGTAAGCAGACTGGGATGGAATGAGAACATTCTTTGCATCCTACCCATGGAGGCAGGTTTGCTTCTCGCCGGATGATCCCAATGTCGTTGCTGACTCTGTCGCGGATGTTGTGCTTCAGGGTATGGAACTTTTCATTCCATTCTCCCTGATTCCCACAGGTGGCAAGTCCCAGCCTTGGTTTGGTCGAACCTGCAAAGCGGCGTCCCGCCGAAAGCAGGAATGTTACCAAGCATGGGCTAATGCAGCGACAGCACGGGATGTAAAGACCAGCACATTAAAGAAGCAATTTAACTTTGCCTCCAGGTCCCTCAAAAGAGTAATTGCTGGGGCGAAGTCGGCTCACATCGGCAGAATTGGCGAGAGACTAGTGAGTCTCCCCTCCGGAACTCGTGCATTCTGGTCTCTTGCCAAAGCTGTCCAGGGGAACTTTTGTAAGCCATCCCTTCCACCTCTGCGCATAGGAGATAATTCGTTGGCCCACGACGCTAAAGAAAAAGCCGATCTTCTGGGCAAACTCTTTGCGTCCAACTCGACCCTGGATGACGGGGGAAACGCACCGCCGACCATACCGCAGTGCGAGACCCGCATGCCGGAAGTCCGGTTTACACAAAGGGCAGTGCGTAAAGCGCTTCTTTCCCTCGACGTTCATAAGTCGAGTGGGCCCGATAGAATCTCTCCTATCGTGCTGAAGACGTGTGCTCCAGAGTTAGCACCGGTTTTAACGCGCCTTTATCGGCTTTCCTACTCTCTTGGCGTAGTCCCGAACTCATGGAAGACAGCTCTAGTGCACCCAATCCCTAAAAAAGGAGATCGCTCGGATCCGTCCAACTACAGACCCATAGCCATCACCTCCTTGTTCTCCAAGATAATGGAATCCATTGTTAACTACCAGCTCCTCCGGTACTTAGAAGACCACCAGCTCCTCAATGAGCGACAATACGGCTTCCGTCAGGGTCGTTCAGCTGGTGATCTTCTCGTATACTTGACTCACCGGTGGGCACAGGCGATCGAGACCAAGGGGGAAGCGTTGGCCGTTAGTTTGGACGTGGCGAAGGCCTTCGATCGGGTCTGGCACAAAGCGCTCCTTGCGAAGCTTCCTTCCTATGGGCTTCCCGAGAAACTGTGCAATTGTCTCACCAGTTTTCTTACAGACAGAAGCATCAAGGTCGTTGTTGACGGTGCATGCTCCGACTCCAAGTCTGTTAATTCTGGTGTCCCACAAGGCTGTGTGCTATCACCCCCGCTGTTTCTTCTGCATATCAACGACATGCTGCAGATTGGCAGCATCCATTGCTATGCAGACGATAGCACGATTGATGCCCTTTACACCGGCCGCGCTAACATTTCTCGGGTAAACATCATCGAAAGCCGATCCAAACTTGTGTCTGAAATCGAAACTTTTTTATCAAAAGTTTCAGATTGGGGTCGACTTAACCTAGTCCAATTTAACCCCACGAAGACACAGGTTTGCGCGTTCACCACTAAAAAGATGCCATTGGTCGTATCATCTCAATTTGAGAGCACTTCCCTAACTGCATCAGCCAGTATCGGAATCCTTGGCGTCGATATATCAAGCGAAGTCCAGTTTCGCGGTCACTTAGAGAGTAAGGCCATATTAGCCTCGAAGAAGCTAAACAGATCGAGACAGTATTTTACTCCGGCCCACCGCCTGCAACTTTATAAGGCGCAGGTTCAGCCGCACATGGAATACTGTTCTCATCTCTATGCAGGTGCACCCCAGTACCAACTTCTGCCTCTTGACCGCATTCAACGGAGAGCGACTCGCATCATCGACTGCCAAGATATTTCTGATCGACTTGACACCTTGGCGTTGCGTAGAGATGTAGCTTCACTCTGCATCCTCTATCGCTGTATCATGGGGAGTGTTCAGAGGAATTGTTCGGACTTATACCGGCTGCTGGTTTCCGCCATCGTCCTACGCGACAAAATATCCATTCCCATCACCTGGACGATTGGCACTCCACCACTGTGCGCTTCTCCAGAAGCTTTTTGCCTCGCACAACCAGCTTATGGAACAAATTGTCGCCTGCCGTATTTCCGAACCGATACGACCTTCAAACCTTCAAGAAAAGAGCGTACTCCTACCTAAAAGGCCGGCAACGCACTTGTGACTCTTGAGTTGCGGGTGTCCATGGGCGGCGGCAGTCACTTACGATCAGGTGACCCGTCTGCTCGTTTGCCCCCTATCGCATAGAAAAAAAAAAAAAAATAACACGAGCTTGTCAAAATAAGATGTCAGTATTTGGATTGTAGTGTAAGACCATTATTTACTAGTTTGATAGGTATATTTATTAATTATGACACCCATATTGGAAACCTGACTTGCTATACAAAAACTAGATATACAAATGTTAGTTATAATATATAAAAGAATAGGGCCTTGTTTGGATGTAAGAAAGAAATATACTTAAACCCACACGCTCAATTTTTTTATGAAATAGGAAAAACAAAAGAAAAAGCTATGGAATTCAAGCTATATTTCGTATACAGATGGACTGAAGAATGTAAGAATAATAATTGATCTAGCAGGTCAAGATCGCACATCTGTAAGTGGAACTGGCTGATACCCGGAAATCCTCTTCTTCTTGTTATCAAATACCAAATAATAGTCGTGTGGTAGTGACGTATTCACTATTACATTTTTTAAAAGACAACTCCACCACTAGGATTATTTTCTGTGTCACAGGGGACTTTACAAACATTCAAACAACAGACCCAAAGAACACCCAGACTCATAACAATTTGTGTATTACACAAAGTGTTTTCTCGTGCGGGAATCGAACCCACAACACTAGGCGCGGAAGCGTGGTGGCGAGGTGACCACTTAAACCGCAACGCCATCCGTACAGTTAATATTTTTTTTTTTTATATATATATATTAGCCTACCACAGTGACAGTTGACAGTGGTAGAGCCATGCTTAGGCACGAATGGGCCGGCTCGACCGGTGCGATACCACGGCCTCACAGAAAACCGGTTGTGAAGTAACGCTTGCGTTGCATTTCCCCGAATTGAGTGAGGTTTCCGGAGGCCCAATTCCCCCTCCCCCTTTTCTCTCCCCTCTTCTTTTTCCTTTTTACCATCTCCTCATCCCCCCTCTCTTCTTTCCACTCCCTGCATTCCCCATCCCTCATAACCCTCAAAGGCGGGCAGCGCACTTGAGTTGCAAGTGTCCATGGACGGCGGTGTCACTTACCGCCTTATCAGGTGACCCGTCTGTTCGTCTGTCCCCCTATAGTATAAAAAAAAAAAAAAAAAAAAAACTCCACTTTGCCTGATGGAAAAAAAAAATTAATACATTTAAGAGTAAAGATGACAGTCTAATAATTACGATAATGGTAACACTACATTGTAGTTGATTGTTATACTAATGTTGTAAATTTAAATTTATAAATCAATAATTATGCGATAAAGATACTTGAGTTTGAATGTACGCAAGTGTAAGTAATATTCACGTTTAATTTACCACTTACTACTACACTTCTAAATCTACATAAATATACATATATTATCAACAAAGATAATTCATTTTGACACTAACTCTTGTTTTATTTCTATTCCATGATTAATTTTGATGCACATTTAACAAATTCAATTCAATTCAAATGTCGCTCGTTGTTATTTTAATTTGTGAGCCCAAAAAAACCTATCCCACACTACCCGTCACCAATCAAAAAAAATTATTTTAATATTAATTAAATATTTATGTTGCATTTTTACCACTCTACTTTTCATTCTCCATCGCGTCCTTGGAGTCTTTTCCCTTTCCTCCTCCATAGGATCTAGGAGTCCCAACACGTAGATATTGGGACTGCTACTCGCTTCATGAATGACTTAGACTTAGTGACTTCTTGTACTGGCAAAACAATAATTAGTTTAATTTTTGGTGCAGCAACACGTTGCTCAAAGAACAGACAAGAGCTGACTGGATCATTTTCTAGCCAAGCTCCCATCTTAAAATATAAAATATCTTTGTACATATTAGGGGACTGCCTCTTAGGGGAGGTCAAAGAGTAGGGGTGCATAAGGGGAGGGAAAACAGGAAAGGGGAGGTGGGCCTCTGGTACCCTCAATCACTCGGCAATACAATGCAAGCATTATTTGTCTACCAGTTTTCTGCGAGGCCGTCGATTTGTTTTTATTTTAGTTCTTTTTTATAAGACAAGCATAACAAATATTTAATCAACGGATACAATGAACACCTAGATTCGGGATAACTATTTGTGTATTACAAAAATGTCTGTCCTGTATGAGAATCAAACCCATAACCTCCGGTTCAGCAATCAGAGTCAATAAAACTATACCAACAGACCCGTCAATTACTCCAGTCGACCTAAGTCGTGTCTAAGCATGGCTTTCCTGCGGTAACGAACGCAGATAACATCAGTTTTAAATCCGTACCAGGCGTGAATAGGTTGCTGAGTCGACTGGCATGTATATTTTTTCTTCTATATATTTTAATAGGCATGCGTATTGTTTAACTCATACGGTAAATAAATGAGTAAGTTGGTGGGTCGTATTTACAGCACTCGCCCAACTAAATTAAAATAGAATATATACAATTTACAGATAAAACGTAAAACTAAAAATGGCTGCCCTGCAAAGTAAATGTGTAGATCACAGCGTGGTATAGCCATGCTTAGGCACGAATGGGCGACCAATGCGATATAACGGTCTCACAGAAAACCGGCTGTGAAGCAACGCTTATGTTGCATTTACCCGAAATTAGTGAGTTTTCCGGAGGGCCATCTCAATAATTTGTCCATGCCTCGGGCACTGTACTTTTCTGATTTTCCCTATGTCATTTTCTGTACCTGGTCCTGGCAACACGTATGTATATTTTCATGATAATCGGTTTAGTAATTTAGACGTGTAAACTTAAAACATGCATCCATGAATCCCCACAAACATGACGTAGAGTAGTAGCAGAAATGTGATATGTACATATGTACCTACCCTAATAGTTCATCCAAATCCATATAAATACTTAGTAAAATCAGTACTGTTGAACTGCTGCTATAAAACAAAAAAAAAAAACATATATAACATGTTCTCACGCATTGTGATCTAAATTTGGTACGTGCCACATTCGATTGTTTAGGAATTCTGTGGGACAAACGTTGGACCCTTGTTAAATATACCATAAAATATAACCCAATATGTTACAGTAGGTTTTACAAAACTTGCCCCATTCAAATAGAAGTTCAGATAAATAGGTAAAATAAAAGCATGAAATAAAAGTTCATATATAATAATAGGAGTATTTTTTTTTATTTTATAACAAATCCTAAATAGCTGCATAAAAGCTGAGTGCGGGACGAAATATAATTAAATTAAAAGTTAGGTTATATTCTGAATGTGAGTCGTTTAAATTAACCATCTAAAAATTTGCCTTTGTATTCTAAAACCATTGAGATGAACACATATTATTAAATATATTTTTGTTTTATGTGTATATATGTATATATATACACACACGGGTCAACACTTTGTGTAATCCTCAAATGATTATTTGGGGTTCTTTGTGTCCGTTGTTTGAATGTTTGTAAAGTCACCCGCGATACAGATATTAATCCTAGTGCGGAAGAAAAAAAAAGGTGTACACAATCTGTATCTTTATTTAAATATATTTTTGTAATGTATAGTTTACCGTAATATAGGTATATATATATAAACATTTTGTATTTAATAGAATATATGAATATAATTAAACTTAAAAATAATATTTTGTTAATGGTTATTGAAATAGGCCTTTATTATATGAATAATGATATATGAATAATGATATATGAATAATGATATTTGGGTACCTTTAAGTAATCCAACATAATTTTTGGTCATTCGAGCCGAATCAATCAAACATTTCAAAGTAAGATAGCAGTTGTAGTTGTCAGCAAATTAAAAAATATATAATCACAAATATTATGTAACCCATACTTTCTTTTTGTGTTCCTTTATTTATAATTTATATTCTACATAATAATCATTAATATTCAAAATTCAAAATAGTTTAATTAAATGAGGTAATTCATAAAATATCATAGAAATGGGTTTAGTCTTCTTTGTAATACTTTGTTTCTGTAATTGTGTAATTTGTTATACTTATTTATATTGTTGATGAGTATTATCTAGCATCTTGTTCATATTTCAATAATTGGTAGAAGAAGTGTACAAAAGAGGAGTTACTTATCCTTAAAATAATACATCATGACAGTACATTTTTAATATTATCATTGTCACAAGGTGTCATTTACAAGTTCTAATATTGTTTATTTAGAGACCAAACATTAAAATCTAAGTAATTTGGCGTTGGTAAAGTGTGATGGGAAAAAATGTATGTTATGCCTCCGCAACCCTCACTCACTCGGCAATACAATGCAAGCATTGTTTGTCCACCGATTCTCTGTGAGGCCGTGGTATTGCTCTGATAGAGCAGGGCCCAGGATTGTGACAATCAGAACATATTCTTAACACATTATACAGAAGTAAAATTGAAATATGTACATATTTATTTTTATTCGACGAATGGTAAAAGGATAATATTCTTATTACGCTATGTATGTCTTTTTCTTTTATCAAGTAATCAATAACTCAAATAGAAAATAAAAAAAAACAGTACCTGAAGTTATTTTTTTTTTCTTTTTTACATTTGTAACTATTTATGCTACATTCTATTCGATTTCAGTCAAGATTTGTAATACCTACTGCAATACCAATAATATAAGCTATAGCATAAGTAAATACATCGTATTATCGTATACTTTCAAGAGTCCGAACGTGAAGCGTTGTAATTTTACTGTCTAGACCAATATTTCAAAAATATTATGTGAAGCATTTTAGAAAATAAAATGTTTGTATACTTCGAAAGTATGTAAAAAGATAATGTCTAAATTGCAGAGTGTTATTAAGGATCCGTGCCACAAAAGGAAAAAAGTGTCCTTATGGGATCACTCTGTTGTCACAATCAAAACAAATATTTATTTATTAAGAAATTAGATAAATACAAATAAAACATTAAAATTTTAAGAGCACAGCACATTCTCCTTTAATGAATACAAATTATCTGTCCGTGTGTCTGACAAAACTATACAAAATATACGGCTATTAAAGCTCTAAATTTTAACAATTTTAAACATTTAATAGTTAAATCACACACACCACTGTAAGAAACTGCAAACGTTTTTGATGTGAGTTGAGTTATATCTTATCTATAAAATATGTAATTCACATACTGATTGAATCAAATCTAACTGCATTGCTATTAACGCAAATCGTAGCTCTTATACACATTCTAACTTATATTATACTAGCTGTTGTCCGCGACTTCGTCCGTGTGGTATTTAACAAAAAAGTGATTGTTGAGTTCGCAGTTTTCAATTTGGTTTTAATTGGTTGGTTGGTTTTTTTTTGTGGTCCTATATTTTTTTCCAATATAAAAGTAGCCTAAGTTACTCCTTGTTACATCAGCTATCTGCCAGGGAAAGTCCTGTCAAAACCGGTCCAGCCATTTCAGAGATCAAACAGACAGACGGAGAACAAACAGACAGACAGAGAGACAAAAATTAAAATAAAAATCGTTTTGGTATATGTGCCGTACATACGTCTATATGCACTTAGTAAAAAGCGGTTATTTTAATATTACAAACAGACACTCCAATTTTATTTATTTGTATAGACTAGCTATTAACATAATACTGATTCCGTGACGAGATGACGAAACCAGACTATAATTCTACTTATATTTTTTTTATTTTAACCTAGGGGCTCCTGACTAAGTAGTAACCGAGAAGTTAGCACTTTGCAAGGTTAAGTAATTGTTAGTCTGGTAAGCCTACGGATGGGCGATAATTTTTAATACATTGAGACCCCTCCGAACCTCGGAGAGCACGTTAAGACGTCGGTCCCTGTTGCCATACGAACAAGACAAAAATGTTCACTCTACTTTTGAATTATCCAGGATTGCAGTTCATTGCAAACCTTGGCGACTCGAAACAAAAAGAAGATTTCAAAGCATTTAGTTCGACTTTTAGGTGTTTCAACGACGAAAGGATAGAACCCCAGCTTGCGTCTAGTGTAGTGTTCGAAGAGAGTTCTTTTATACCTTGTTTTAAAATATTATCAACAACATAAAGTTCAAACTTTAAACATGACACAAGAAAAAAACATAAGAAAAAATAAAGATACATTTAAGAAAATATGAAATAGTTTAGATCTAACATAATTGGTGATTTTCTATTTATATTAAAGCGTTGAACCTCACACTCTACATTTACGTGCAACTCTGAGCAGTTAAACTCTGAGAAGCTTTTAAGAGAATTCATTAAAAGAGTTGCATTTTAAAACAATATAGGAAAGCTGCTATACTTATAAAACCAAAATTCCTGAATGAGGTCATAATAATCTCTTTGCTGAAATAGTAATAAGAACGAAAAAAAAACTTCTTATGAAGAAACTTCAGTCATTTGCTTTACAAATAGTAAGCGCTAAACTAAAAGCAATTTATAATATTAATAATTGACCTCATAAATAAAAACCTATCAACGGAGATTGGCAATAAATAAGTCTTACGAACACATACATACGTCTGCAATTGTTTATGCTTGAAATAGATACAATGCTAATAAAAAGCTATAAATCAAAGAACGTGACTTGACTTCTTAATCTGTTCTCTGCTTTTGTATAAATATACTGTACCAAATAGAAATAAACTGGTGATAGAATCATTTCGACCATAATTCATTGTTTTAAGAGTAATTTATTTGTTTTGTAGATATCTTTTTACAAGCGGCATAGAAATTTTATTTACATTTGTCTATATTATTATTCTAGTACAAATAAAAACAATATAATTTAGCAAATATAGGGGCTATTGACCAACATGCATCTTAAAATTCTTTCGAATTGCCGCCTACTGGTAGCGTTCTCGGGAAGTTGACAGCATTACAACGTTGAACGGTATTACTTTGCTTATTTGCTGTGCGTGGGAAAGGCCAGCCATACGATCACGAGAAGTGTCGAGCAGTCGTTTAGCTAGTTCCTTATAAATGGAACGAGCTTTCGGACCCCACGACCCTAGCGTCTCCAGCCCGAACAGCTCAACATCACATTTACCGATTAAATTACTGTATTTACGCCGTTTGAATCAGTAGTAGCACCGACACCCCAAGCTGTACTTTGAAGATGTGATGGCGTAAGAGTGTGTCGACGCATGTTGCGTCTCACACCAAAAGACCCATCTTCCATGGCAGTAACGACATACCATTATGTCTCTTCCCATCGCATCGTCTCATACCAGACCGTTACTTTTTATTGTTTTAATACTTTACTGGCCAGCATAACTTTAACTGTCCATGTACATTTGACTTTCGTTCCGTACGCGTGTAGGTCAATTTAGCCGTTTAAACGTTTGTACCCGACTACGCAAGAAGAAGGGTTTTGTGTGTGTTTTCGAAAATCTATGTTGAATGGAGAACCGTTAATCTTAGTTAAAAGATGTATTACAGGTAAACAAAGAACAGATATAGTATTATATAGATACCGACTTTCGGTAGAACACAGCGTGGAGTTCCCTGTCTATCCTGTGTCAAGCTAGATAGGCATTTTGTAGTGTGGGTTTATAGGCCTCCAAAGAATCAAAATTACTCTTACTCTGACACAGCAATGGAAGACGTTATGGCAAAACTCACTACTTTTGATAAATCGGTGAACATCGGTGATCATCTGTGATGATTTTAACAAAAATATTTTTGGAAGAGACTTCGAGTTATAATCAGTTGCCTAGCGTCTTTAAATCTTTTAATCTGACAAATGTTTGTTTTAGATCCGACTCGTGTTAAACAAAAGTACAAACATCTTTTATGGGATACTGTGTTACACTATATAATAAAATACCTTGTTGTAGTGTTTGTATCTATTAATTAGATATAATATACATTGTCTCATGTGCCCCTGAGAGGGCGTAGCCGTCAACGTCACCCGACCAGGCAGTATGTCGTTAGACGCGGTAGAGTGGGATGTGTGCTTGCGCCTGGTTCTAGGTATAGTGGTGAGCCAGTGGTAAACCTATACTCAGTTTGGTTTCCCTGTTGTGCAGTGAACACTACACTTGTGATATTCTGAATATTCTTCATCTAAATGAGAACAAATTTAAATATTTATGTAAACAAGCATATTACAAAGTAGATCATTATTTAGCTGACAAAAATGCTTGGCAACTTGCTCATTGTACTTGTGACGACTGTATAATCTAATCACTTGTTCAGATTTGTTTTCT
The DNA here is from genome assembly GCA_947561695.1 of Tyria jacobaeae. Classification (NCBI taxonomy): domain Eukaryota; kingdom Metazoa; phylum Arthropoda; class Insecta; order Lepidoptera; family Erebidae; genus Tyria; species Tyria jacobaeae. The sequence continues at coordinate 5,151,302 of OX387208.1, read as the reverse complement.
ATGTCGCCTGGAAGTCCTGCCAATGGTGTCGTATGTGTCGGGTTGTTTGGCTCCCTTTAAGGTTGTGGTGAACGATGGTTGGCGTGAACAAGTGCCGTTGATCGAAGCTGGTCATCTCCGAACTACTATCACTTAAAATATACCTATTAGTAATTATTGGAAGTCGTCAGTCAAAACCATGTCTCCTCTCCAGCCAATCCTCCATGACGGGTCTGACCGCCACAATCGTGGCGTGTCTTGCTCGGTAGCTCAAGTCGTTCTCTCTACTTCGCTGAGAACGCTGTGCCTCGATTTCACGAAGAGCAGGTCCCAAACTCTTCTCTTGCGCCTCCCTGCGCCACTGGTAGAGGGTCACTTATATAGATTAGATAGATAATTTCGTGAATTAGTAACCGGATTTGAATTTTCTTTTGCTTGCCTTTATTTTTGACGAAGGTTATCAGAATCCTACAAGTTGTCTTGTAGGGTGAGGCACAGTGTCCTTGCTTCGCGGATTCTATTTTAATCTAGATTAATGACTTTATCGATGGGCTGAGTAGCACCAGAGCTATATTGGTGATGAAAGTTTAAACAATTTAAGTTACTCTAATGACGTAGTGCTGCTCAGCCCCTCAGTCAATGGCCTTAGAAAATTAATTTTAATAAGTAAAAAGTACGTGACTGAACATCAACTAAATTAATTGTTTAGAGCCGGCAAAGGCCTTGAAATTGTATCACCTATTAACTTGTGTGGTACAGAGTTAAAATTTGTTAAAAAGTTTAAGTACTTAGGCCACATATTATTTAACAATTTGAGCGAAAATTAAGAAAAACGTCTTCTCCTTTTTGTATCTCTCATAATTCCAGTACAGTTTATTCCTTCTTCATTGTCCAAACTATGAACCTTTGTAAGGCACTCACACTAGTAATCAGGTTGTCCTCTTGCCAACAAACTTTCAAGTCTAAAGTACGACAGCTCTCCACAGAATTGGCAGAATGGCATCTGAATAATACTCTGTGAAGTATATATATGTGTGTATGTTTATGGTATTTTTAATTAATTACTTAGTTGTAATAATGTTATATATTTTTACATTGTTAATCACTCTTTTTTTCTTTTTACGTTTAAAGTTATATGTACACTTGCCACGCGCATCTCTGTATTACTCAATTGTTGACTGGCAGAAAATGCCTACGGCATTAAGTCCATCTCATACAATATAGCTGCAGCAAGTGATTATAAATAAATAAATAGTATTGCTGGTAGAAGTAATATGCTGGCAAGTCAACTTGCGTTGTTCAAAAGTCGTTCTACACAAGCAAACTGTGGATAAAGTACACTCTGTGTGTACAATAATACTTTCAGGGCTATACTCAACTTATCCTGGCTGTGTAGTGCGACTGGCATGTTTGCCGAGAACAGTGTAATCGACATCTATGAGCTTTTAAAAAGAAACAAAACATGCTTCTCATCACGTATTGTCTCATGTATATGTTGTAGGCGGAGATCTATTAATTTCTTGTAAATTTTGTTGTAATAATGTTGTAATTTTATTTTATTTTATTTTTATATATGTATTTTAATTTTAATGTTATTAATTGCATAGTAACATTATATAGTTATGATTGCCTAACTTTCAATTATATTATTTTAAAATAAATGAAATATTAAATATGATGTAGATTCTATGGATGATATGCCTGAAATAAACGTTTGTTACTAAAATTATTATAATAATAACTGTACTAAAGGTAAGTACTTTATATCGATATTAAAACTAAATATCGGTTACGTAACACTCAATATTATTAACTGATAACGTGCCAGACAATAAGTAACTTATATTATATTGATGAAAATTGCCGCCATAACGTAGAGTTATTGAAATGTAACCTTGGAATATTGTAATTTTGACTGAACTAAAGTAATAACTAGCAATATTGGTAGAGCCTTGCTTAGGCACGAATCGGCTGGCTCGACCGGTGCGATACCAAGGCCTCACAGAAAATTGATTGCGAAGCAACGCTTGCGTGGCATTCCTCCGAAATGAGGTTTTAGCAGGCCCAAGTCCTCCTCTCTTCTTTCCTCTCCCATCATTCCCCTTTCCTTCTTTCCATCTCCTCATCCCTCCTCTCTTCTTTCCCCTCCCCACATCCCCCTTCCCTCATAACCCTCAAAGGCGGGCAGCGCACTTACGACTATTCAATTGTAGGTATCAATGGACGGCGGTTGTCACTTACCATCGGGTGACCCGTCTGTTCATCTGTCCCCTCATAGTGTAGAAAAAAAAGCAAGATTAAAATAAAAATATAAAAACTTTTTTAAGTTATCTCAAAATCTTTATACCTTATCACCACTATGAAGGAAGTTCGTATAAAGCCTCGTGTCGAAACCCGTCAAGGCGTTTAGGCTGTGGGACGTGATAAAGAAGCATCATATATACGTACTTACTTACATACAAACATATGTACACACATACCAAAATACATACATATGTATATACACTATAAAAGATAACCCTCTTTCATGAGCAGTCGTTTAATAATAAATATATTTTGTAGTGTAAGTATTAAAATGGGGAGCTACTAGTAAAGACCAAAAGACGTTTAACGTGGGAGAGTCATGCTTCAGCCAGCATGGGCCGGAGTCATACCACGGCCTCACGGAAAACTGGCTGTTAAACGAGGTGCCGTAAGCCCAAAACCCTTCCCTTCCTTTGAGTGCTTCTTTTTGAATGAAAATCTTTAAAAAACGGATAAGGTAAAAAAGAATAAGAGCCGAGCAGGACCATAAACGCAGGTGGCACTGCTAGGAACCTACCAAACAAAATTGATGGGCCTGTTGGGATAGTGGTTAGGGACCCTGACCGTTGAACTCGACGTCGTAGGTTCGATTCACAAATAGTTATTATATTGCCACAAATAGGTGTTTTGTTTTGTGGCCATTATTTGTATGTTAGTAAAGTCGCAACTTATTATATAATAATAATACATTTTAACAACTTTCAAATTTATGAGTATATTAGGAATCATTGCATGCCTACAGAATTAACCCTAAATTATTTTCCGTTTTGTTTTAAGTTTTTTTTTTTTATGAGATAATGTGCAAGCCAGCAAAATGGGTCACATGATGGTACATGCGTGGGTACATGCGCATGTACCTGCAATTCAAGAATCGCAAGTGCGTTGCCGGCTTTTAGGTGGGTAATCCCACCTAGCTGCCTCACTCTTTGCTGGAAGGTTTGAAGGTCGTATCGGTCTGGAAATACGGCTGGATATAATTTGTTCCACGGGTACTTGCTGGAGGCAAAAGCGTACCAATGATCCAGGTGGTGGGGATGGAACTTTTGTCACGTTAGACGATAATGGCGGTAACCTGGGGCCGGTATAATGCCGTTAGTTCCTCTGAGTATTTATAAAATATTGTGTGAAGTTACTGATAACTTCGTAAATCTCTGAAAAACTAAGTATAGCTCTCGGCTATACTTAGTTTTCGTTACTCAAATCGAAAATTGCAAATAAGGCTTTTAAATACAGATGACGAATCCCTTGAATCTACCATAAATTAAATTAATAATACTAAGTAACAAGACTAACTAGGTCAAGTATAAGATCACAAAGCTCTTTGATAAAATAACTTAAGTTTGGCGGCATCGGGATCTTACTTGTAAACTGAAACTACATTGAAGCTAAACCTTGGGAAGTTTATTATCAAACAATCTGTTCGAACGTACTGTAGAGATTTGGGTCAAATCTTTATGCACTAGTTCCGAGAACTGGTTAATATATATATATATATACACTTTACGATGAGATTGATACTTCATTTTTTTTTTACTTCTAAGTAGAATGCAAAAAAAATAGGAAAATTTAGGTAATTTCAAGCAGTACATTTTCCGGTATAAAAATAGTCTTTGTGCTATTCAGGACTACAATCTATCTTTGCGCTAAACTTCATTATGAACCGTTCAGTCATTCTGGTGTGATAACAAACACCGACGAACAATTTAGCATTTATACATACATATACTCGTAGTGTTAAGATGTTATATTCATATATACTTGCTTATAGTCTACGAACGATTACAGTTTAACTAAACCGCTTCACCCCTTTTTTATCCTAAAGCATTATGTGACAAGTTACATCCTTACCCCCCTAACAGAAGTAAAGTTGTCACCTGCGTGCGGAACGGAGGAGTAATATTTTTTTTATTACATAGGGTGGCTGATGAACAGACTGGTCACTGGCCACTGGTCACTGGAACAGACTGGTAAGTGACAACCGCCGCCTATGGCCACCTACCGCCTACCAGTTTTTTGTGAGGCCGTGGTATTACTCCACTTGAATCTGCCCTTTCCTGTCAAAGCATGTCTCTCCCACGGTTATTTTTAACTTGATTAATAAGCTTTTAACTAAAACAATATTTTATAAGTATTTTGATAATCACGTGCGACATCAGATGACAAAGTCTTCAGTTCACATTAATGTAAATATAAAAGCATAGAACATGAGCTCATAAAAATACCATCAATATCGAGTGCGGGTCTAAACGACCTCGCAAGCGTTGCATTACTACACTAGATTATATATGAGGGCACTTATTATTTATGACGAGTCCAAAAGGCCTTGTAAAACAGAGTACCGGGTTACTTAGAAGGTTTATTGAAGTGCTATACACATTAATAATAACGGCGTATTTTATTTAGTACATGCATAGCTTTGCGTATTTTCAGATTTACAGTATCTGGGTTTTATAAGAATTTACACTGTTTCGATAAGGTTCTATCAAACACAACTCTTGTCAATAACAAAAGGGAAACACATTCTATTGGAAACCTTTAAAAAATCTCTTTGTAACTTAATTATACATCTAGCTGAACAGAATTACAAATGATTACAAGGGTTTCGATTATTATTTTAAAGAAATTATGCGTGGTATAATATATTCCAGTAAACGAGGGAGCAATGTAAAAGATTGAAAAAAAAAATACAATGTCAAAAACTAACTACGTGCAATATAGCATCCATTTCAGTTTTGTCAAATTTATACACATATATAAAGCCAGTGTCATTCCGAATAATGTATAGATTCCAATGATACCCTACACATCCAAAAACTCTCTACGCATAAGAAATTATGGTCAATAAATATACCTACATAGATATACAAACAGGAACTCTAAAAACATAACACGTCAACACAAACAAATTCTGTTATTTCAGAGGAGAACAGAATGAATTGCCTTAAAAGTTAGTGAAAACTGTAACCCTTGAGAGCTTATAACATCCACCTGTATTAGCACTGATGGCTGCTCAAAGACAAGCAGCAGAACACTGGGGTGGTTTTAAGTATGTAAGAGCTCGACAGACCCCTTGGCTGCCCAAAGGCTAAAGATATCTATGAGAGCTTCTACTCCATCACAAAAAATGTTAGGTGTACGATACCCGTTGCAGTTCAATTATACATTAATAATCACAAGGTACAATATATAAGCCTATCATAATGACTCTACTCTGTCTGATGGAAAGCAATAAGTGGAGTCCAAGTTTGGTGGTCAATTTAAATTGTTGACTAGCTGTGGGTAGTCTTTTATTATGTATGAGTTCGTGGAGCTCTATATTGCTTGCTGTAGCAACCATCTGGAATATATTGGTGGCAGTTTATATTTATTTAGGTTATATTTATTTACTCACACATGGCCGTCTGCTCCCAAACTAAGCAGAGCTTGTACTATGGTAACCAGACTACCGATATAAATACTTATATATTTCTAAATATATACATATTATAGACAAATTACACCCAGACACAGAAAAAATGATCGTGCTCATCAGATAAATATCTGTCCTGGGTGGGAATCGAACCCACGACCTCGGCTTAGCAGTCAGGACCGCTAACCGCTAGACCAATAGGCCAGTATTCTGTTATTGAGCACATAAGAAAAAAAAAATATTGCATAATAGGTTTGTATTCATATCTATATACATATATTCACTTACGCTTCTATGGTTGTCCACTTTGGCAAACCATAAATTAATCACAATAACAGCAAGCAAAATTGTATTATATCTGAACCGAAAGACAATGCCATAAATTGCAGTGGCATCGCGTGCCACTTAGGTAATCTCTTAACCCTAAACTTGTCGATGCTGCTCCTGTTTGGAAGAACAACCACAACGGGTTTCAACGCTTAGTATATTCATACTTACTACACTCGTATACAAATGTTTTTTTTTTTTTTTATATTAGCTAACCATTTTTTTTTTTTTAAAAAAAAGGATACTAGAAACGTGGGTCACACATTACTAGTATTCTTGTCAACCCCCCAGCTAAGCTAAATGCTTGTGTTAGAGGTGGGTTTACGACGGTAGTGTTCTGGGTGGGGTTTGAACCCGCAACCACTTGATCACAAGTCCGACGCCTCAGCCATCACGCTACCGCCACCGCTTATAGTGACTCCACTCTGCTCTCTGCTCTCTGATGGAAAGCAACAAGTGGAGTCTAAAAGTGGTGGTCACCATCCTCATTGCAAGTATAGCCAATGCAGCATGGTGACCCACACTATGTCGGCCTGATGAGATGCTTTTTCACGCCCCGCTTAAAAGACCCGGGATAAATGTGGGAGGGAAACACGTGTGCTGGTAGTGAGTTCCAGGATTTAACCGATCGGCACAGAAAGGAAGAGCCAAACCATTTAAAAAAATATATTAGATTAATATTTTATCTCATCATTATACCTTTTATTGATTTGTGGAAATCATCTTATACATTCTTATTATGAAAGATCTCGTCAGAGGTCTCGTCTCGGACTTCACGGCACCAGCCTTATACAGCGTATATTGTTTTATTGTATTAGCAATATATCTTTCCTGCCGTTTCTATCATTCCTTTCATGACAATATACTCTAAATTTGTCTTTTAGTATCAAACTCTTTTAGTGTATAAGAATTATAATAAAATCAAAATATACCTACGAACAGCAGCACTAAAATCCTTATACAATAGCTATTGTAGCGTTATAATCGATACCTATTGAATTATGTCCTTCGTCCCTTTTACATAATACGTACATTTACACAAAGCGAGCATGGGTGTGAGAGTATCACAAAGGGCTTTTAAACTTTGTATGGTAATTGTCTGCTTTAAATTTGGGTGACTGACTGACTGACTGAACTGACTATAATAGTTACCTAATAGATATACTTATTTCCATTTAAGTCACAAATTGGTGGCTTTAGGTAGGAACTTTGTCATAAAAAAACCCACAATTTATTTCTATTGCAACGCTTCCAATTAATTCATATATGTATGTAATTTAATCCACTGAATTCAGAGATATGAGTTCTGTGATTTGGTCAGTCATGAATTTAAATTTAAAATATATATTTATAAAGATAAAAAACTATAAATAATAGAATGAAAATATATTTGCTATCTTTATAAAACATCTCTCGAATTAGAATTTATTATTTCTGTATCGCGGGAGGTAATAGCTGTGTGCCCCATTTTCCATAGTCATGCTTCCTTCAAATTGAAACATCCTTGAACACCTACAACTCTCTTTAATTATAAAATAATATTAATTGAAACGTTTTAAATAATATTAAATAATAATAATATCAATATATTCATTTCTCACCATAATACATGTACAAAATGAAATGTTGTACTAATAGAGATACTTTAAATATACGAGTACTTTACAATTAAGTTAATTAGTAGTATATTGTGCGAGACTGGTGCCTAAAGTAAGATCTAGGCCTGTGGTTCAGAACACTTTCTGTAAACTTATTTGTTATTTTCAGAGTAAAATGATCACATATGGTTCAAATCAAAAACAATCATTAAAAATAGAGAAATAAATTCAGAAAATCCACCTATTTAATTGGGTGAAAAATAATGTAAAATGATTTATGTTGATTTGACTTAGTAACTTATTGTCCTATGTCCCCTAGGTGGGGCAGATTGATCCTCCATCCCGATCGATCTTGAGCATCGTGCTTGATCTAGCTCCAGGTTTTATAGCCACTGCTTGTGCAACGATAGTCCGATGCCAGTTCTGTTTTGGACGACCACGTTTACGTTTTCCTTATGGATTCCAGTCTAGGGCTTGCCACGAAGGTTGCTCGGGTTTTGCCAATTGTCCAATGTAAGTCCCATCATTATTGCCTCTCTCTGAAGGTCGTTCAACTTGGTTTGCATTGTCCTCACACATCTTATTTTATTTTATGTGCACTTATGAACTGTTACAAGAAACTTATGTAAAATATTTTAAAAAGAGTATCCTCGCTTATTTTATGTCATGTGATGCGTAACAACGATCGAGGGCTACAAGAAAAGGGAGAGGTAAAAGAAGACACCCTCTGTCGCACACCTGCGGGTACTGGTGTGTCCTCCTAGACGAGTCACTTTAAACTTTAGAGTATTTCTCGTAAATGACCTTTAATAGGGTTCGTAATCTTCTCAGATGCAAGTCCATATCAGCGTATCGAAGGCATTTTTAAAGTCCACAAATATCATGGACTGAAATGAAATCATCAAAGCCATTGGTCACACATAAAATGATGACTTACTATCAGATTTTCTCAAATATTGCCATTATAGTGGAGATAAAATCGCCTTCAACCAAAGAAGTATGGAGTTCCTATGACATCATGTGGATCATATCTGTGTCATGGTTTTCTAAGCTCTACGGTTTGTTAATCAAGAGGGAGGAACGAAGTTTAGAGAAAAGAGAGAATCTTAATATACATGAGGGGTTGTCCTCGGAAAATTTTAATTGCTAGTACTACTAGCCTACTCCTACCTAAAATGCCAGCAACCCACTTGTGACTCTGGAGTTGCTGGTGGGCGGCGGTAGTCACTAACCATCAAGTGACCCATCTGCTCGTTTGCCCGCTATCTAATTAAAACAATATTTGTTTTGAATAATTATTCTCCACTGTTAATCACAAAGACACTGGACACTAGAGTTGTGTGTATCGATGGATGATGGAGTATGATGGAGTTTTCTACAAACCTATCAGTAATTAATATTACCTAAACGTTAACTCAAAGAAACTTGAGTTCGTTATGTCTTCGCATAACTCTTTTTAGAAAAATCTTTATAAGAATAATGATTTTATTACTGGTAGAAAAGAAGTATGTGATATATAATTATCGTATAAGAAACATTGATATTTAACTAAATATTTTCGCAAATGTAAGTGAAATTTCGAGATTGGACGTCAGAAGTCACAAGTACACGATTGGACGTCAGACCCAATTTGCGGTAACTTAAGTTTGTAATAACTAAAGGTGACGCTTTACCTTGAGCGGTTTACTTTATCGTGTTACCATTTACCTACCGTTAGAAACCCTTACTAAGCACTTTAGTCACACGTTAATATGGACAAATGCTTGTACTGATATTTCCAAAAACACAGATTATTGAAACATTGAATTTGCGGTGTAAAGGACATGGATACCATCAGGAAAGTGACAAACGCCGTCCATGGACACCTGCAACTGGAGAGTCGTAACGGATGAGAATGGGAAAAGGGGCGGGAGTTCAAGGGAGAGGAATAAGGAAAGGGGAGTTGGGCCTCCAGAAACCTCACTAATTTCGGGGAAACGCAACGCAAGTTTTCCTTCACAACCTGTTTTCTGTAAGGCCATGGTATCGCACCGGTCGAGCCGGCCCATTCGTGCCTAAGCATGGCTCTACCACGAATAAAAATAAATAAATGCGTTTAACAAAACTCGACTTAAAGATCTTGTAAATAGACGTTGATTTCTATGGTTTCTCAGAATTGTTTAGTAAATTTTATCGATTATGTTGGGATAAACTTGTTATATAAATTTAATGATTGAAGATCATTAAATTTACTGGTTACAGCAATTTTCATATATTATACTCTAGAACAGATGCATTATACATAGTAGAAATAAATTATTACAAACTTCTTTGTCTTTTTAGGAATATAAAAATGAATAATAAAAAAAAAATAGATTTCATAAATTTAGAAATGTACAAGTGATGCTGTCCTTTACAATAGATATGATAGACAATGATTCGGGCTTAAATTTCCTATTTTTAAATATACATTGTTAGCTTTCAACTACGAAATTATACGATGTTATTGCATAGACGTAATTTTAAGTAAGTGCAATATGCAGCTATTTAAGATTCTTAAATAACATGAAAAGAGGCCTGTGTGTAAAATTTTCAAAACACAATAATGGCGTCCGGAGAAAGATTGCTTTCATTGTACATGTAGGCGCTTTAGCGTTTTCTCGACTTTTTTACGAATGAAAAGCCTCATAACAGTGCTACGGAGCCTTGTATCATGTGCAATATTTCTTGTTGCATGGCGCAAATATTATATAATAATGTATGAAGCTGTGGATCATTTGTTAAAACGTTTTGGGGAGTAACTTAAAGAATAAATATTATCGGGTGTGAGTTTTCATAGCAGTTAACAATTTTGTCAAATATTTCACAACAAGACGTTGAAGATATTTAGCACCCTCAAGTACTTAAACTCAAACAACATATTTCACTTTAAACAGTTTTTTGGTACGAAGCTACATTTTATTCATTTATATTTTAATAAAAAATGGCGCCTTTAAAGAAATAGGCAATTAAATAGTAAACCTTAGTAGTGTATTTTGTATTCATAGTACTCTAAGTGAACAATTTAAAATAAAACCCTCCAAAGAATTTAGAATTATATATTTATTTTTAACTTTTTGCACGTCATGTACAAAGGCGGACTTAATACGTAGGGCATTCTCTACCAGTTTATTTTGGGGTGTTGTAGAAAAATTGCAAGGTATTAGATTTAAAAGTTACTAATATATACTTATTAAAGCTGAAGAGTTAGTTTGTTTGGTTGAACGCACTGATCATGTTCTTGATTTGAAAAAATCTTGCAATGTTGGATAGCCCATTTATCGAGGAAGGCTACGACCAATAGGAGCGGAGCATCGAGTACCTACGACCCACTCTCACTAATCCTCTCTCTAAGTTCAGCTAGTAATTAATAATTGGTTAAATACAGTCCATAAAATTATAAATGCCACATACATATATGCACAAAGAAAGACCTTCTCTTAAATGCGAAACGGTTTGTTGCCATCCTAATTTCTAGAGGGAGCGCATTCCGGAGTAGAACTGATTGAACCAAGAACGAAGAGTTTACAAAGTCAGAGCTCTAGGACGGGCATCAGATAATTTCTAATGTGATTAGTAGACAAGAAGTGAAAGTAAGGAGATAAATAAGACGATCAGAATGGGGAGTTGAGAAATGAGAAAAAAGAAGTCAATTCAAGAAACCATTTTAATATTGAACGAATAGTAGATATATACATGGTCGTCTTTGCGAAGGTGGAAAATGCATTGAATGCAGTTACTAATAAGACGGTTTAGATTATTGAAAAGAATGAATGCAAGTGAATATGCTTTAAAAGGTTAGTGCTCTACTAAGTCCTTAAATATATCAAAATAAAGCACACGTTTATATTGATTCAATATTAAATCAAAGGGCAGGCCAGCAGTGGTTATTTCTGATAAATTGGGTTTATTAATAGAAATAGTATAAGGTTCCACACGCAAGCAATTACTTAGAATTACAGAATACCACGTGTATTGGATTTGATTTATAGCGTCAGCTAATGGAGTCAACTGAATAAGCACAAGTTGGCAATTAAATGAAAAGTTATAAGAAAATGTTCACAAAGCAATAAGTGGAAACGTGACTAAGGAAAGGCCGTAAACAATCAAGAACGTTTATTTGCATTTGTTTTTTCAAAATTCAATTCAATTTAAATTTCCCCGAAATTAGTCTGGTTTCCCAACTCACCCTTTCCTCTTTCCCTTCCCCTCACCCGCTCTGCCCTTTCCACTCTACTTATCCCTGATCTCCTCTTTCCTCTCTAAAACAACTCCCGCCCCAGCACTGATTCCTGTGTCGCGAAGGAGTTAACAAACATTAAATCTACTGGCATAATACTCGTATTATGCCAGTAGATTTAATGTTTGTTAACTAAACACCGAGACTTATAAACAACAATTTGTGGATCACACATATTTTTGTCCCGTGTGGCAATCGAACCCATGATCTCTGAATAAGCTTCAGGATCACAAAGTACTACTGTACAATAATGTTCTTATTCAAACTTAGAGACTAGATCGTCCTAAATAATATTCTGTTTACAGCAGACGTCTGCAACCAAGTACATATATTCTTGCGACATGCTAATGTACCTAAGGCTCCTTCGAGAATAACTATACCGACACGTACCCAGTATTAGATTCAGCACATATTCCGAGTTTACATTTTGTATTTTGCATTCTAATTCGTTGTCGTACGTATAGTTTAGTCAATCTCTTATCGAAAATGGAGACTTTCTTATTACAGTATAACCCCGATTAACCTTGCGTCCCAGCGGCTTGATGATCCCGCGTATGATGAAAACGCGGTGCCCGTCAGACCGATAACTCACGTTGAAGCTGGAGCAGAAGTTCAATCGAGTACTTACATCTAATAAATATGAGTCATGTGATAGAGGAGAATTAAAGTAGAAGCCAAAAACAAACTAAATTGACCAATTATTAAAAAAAACAAAACTAGAGTATCAATTATCTTCATGTGGTTAAATTGGAATTTACTATGTGCTACTCCAAATAAAAAGACGTTCAGAATTATCCGTGGACCTCTCGGTCCCGACCCCCCCGGTTAATCGGGGTTATACTATACGTGTAAGTCGTATTACTTCGTGCCAGTGGAGTGCTCCTGGTATTTTGAATGGAGTCTGATTTCTCTAACTCTGTAATATTTTTGGGCTTCAGCCATGAGTTCCACAACATTATTATGTTTCAGGTCCTTTTCTTATCTTTCAGATGTAATCATCACTTTTGTAAGGTAGGACAAAAAAACTGCTGGTGAGAACCTTAATCTATACGAGTATAATAAAATACTAAGTCACTTAGACACTTTGACATTGTCTAAAATATTATCTTTAATTACAAAAGTTTAACATCGCAAAATCCGAAATTGCATTTTACGTCACTTCTAGACGTAATGCCTAGTCTAAAAACGGTTAATGCGGATAAGTAGTAAGAAGTAGTCTCATGTTATCGCTCGATAAAATGGTTTTTGGACTCATGATACGTATAAAGACACAAGTGAACCATATCCTCAATGTAGCTCCCGTGACCTTACTTACCTAGAACTATTTTATCGCCATCATCATCTCATATGTATTGCATAATTTTCAGGTTCAATTCTAGTTTCATTTCTGTTTTATACCAGCTTTTCCTTTCGTAGCTCGCGCGCGTCACGTAGCTCAAACTTACACAGGTGCAATTTCCTAGAGAACTTTGCTGCGTTTGAATATTTGAATATATGTATTATGTATACTTGTGAACTTTGTTCGTATAAAGATATTTTCAACTTGCCTGCAAGAGAACCGTGCACAGAGGACCGAGTGAGTCTGTCGTCAGTATCTTAAACTTTCGCTAACTCTTCTCAATCCTTTCGTGTAAGTAATTGCCCGTTCCTACTATTGCCATCCGTTGTTCTTAACTTTTCAATATACGTACAATTTTCAAAGACAATTTTTGTTTATCTTTAATTCTTAAACTCTAATAGACCTCTGTCTTCCTCTTCAGGGATACAGGCGTGAGCGATTCTAAGTGTGTTATTTCTTATTTACGTATTTGCAAAATCTAGGAGAACGATAACATGAGATATAATTGAAACTTATATGGGAAATAAGGCATCTCTGTTTATGGACTGTTGGAGTCGATATTTGATCTATTCGTGATTGTTCTCTCTGCTGGCATTCTCCAAGTGTTATAGAGGCTAATCCATAAACCCGTCTTCTAAAGAAACATAAACTGGCCTGTTGTCAGGTTCGCTAACTGCTAGCAGTTAGCGAACCTGACTGCTAAGTCGAGATCGTGCTTTCAATTCCGTCCCACGACAAATATTTATGTGAGCACGATCATTTGTTCTGAGTCTAGGTATAATTTAACTATAATATGTATGTATTTAGAAATATATAAGTATGTTTATCAGTAGTCTGGTTACCTTAGTACAAGCTCTGCTTAGTTTAGGATCAGACACCTGTGTGAGATGTGTGTAGTATTTATTTATTTAAAGTCTATGAATTCTAGGTGCATAGTGAGACAGTTTATAATCGAACGAATACTGTATTATATATAAGTCTTAACTTATTTAAATAAAACAAATTGCTTCATACCTCTATTACTATGAAATTAGTTGTATTATAAACAAACCCTGACTATCACACGGATGGCAGTACGAGTAAGTCTCACCAACTCACTTCGCTTTTCGATTCTGCGTCTACATCGCATTTGCGTGATTCATAGACAGTTATTCTAAATATTCTTAAAGGTGGGTCCAGCGTGGGACAGATATATTGGCATTCTTAAAAGGAACAAATATTACACGATGTTATTTTGTAAAACAGAAATAAAGAAACTTCGTTAAAATAAAGCCTGAAAAGTCTACTGAAATATCGAATCGATATCAGTAAAAACAAATCTAATAACACCTCACGTCTGAAAATCCTGTAGGATTTTTAAATCTTAACATGAGTTTAGAGCGTGCTCTACAGTTAGACATACACATAACATTCCAAGAACATTCCACATAGTATTAGTGACAAACAGATTTCAATAAATCAATCAATTAGCCTACTATAGCCAACTGCTGGATATAGACCTCCAGTTCTACTTTCTAGGACCCGTTTGTTCTAACGGTCGTTCCTTCGGTAGGTGTGTCCAGGTCCAATGACCTGTGGCATTCCGTCCAGAGTGCTTAATCTGCGAGCTATATAGGTAACCTTGGTTCTTTGCCGGATCACCACTTTACAGATTTTTTCTTATATTTATATTATATAACAAACCTCCATTTTTATGAGATGAGTATACTTTATAGACCAGCATTGAACCCTATTTATTAAAAACATAATTAAAACAAAGGACCGATCATATTACACATTTCTTAAATGTAAAATGATTTTTGTCCGTAAAAGTTTCCATAACATTAAACTTGAAAATAATACAATATTTATAGCATACGGGATTAAACACGTGCACAAAGGACCATAGAGTCAGGTCTGCAACCTTATTGCATGCTTCAAATGAAAGTAAACCTTAAAATAAACATATGAGATTTGTATTTCAATAGTTGGTTTCATTATATTTAAAATAGAATGTTCCAGGACAGACTTGTGGCAAAAACACGTATGCTGTTGATTTTTAAATAATGTGAAACTTCAACTGTTTTTTAATATAGATTTTATTGGAAAACAAGTACACTTCTTCAACGACAATAAGTAGCCAGAGCAAAGTACGAGTGTGTACTGCGTGGTCTTTTAATGATGAATTTATTAATATTTAGTATTTATTATTAGTTAGGGATCACTTGATTAAGTATGAACGTGATAAAGTGTTACCATTTTATAAATATTATTAGTTTTAATTGAAGTACAACTGAATATTACTGCTCTGTCTAAATATCACACTAAGTTGGATATTTCCGACGTCTATTCAGTTCAGATTAACAATAACTATGCAACGTAGGCGGTTGTAATCTCTCCTACGAACTCCAGACGTACATAGACATCCTTCCATCTTTGAAACGTGTTCCCATTGACATAAATTATTTGCATATTATTGTACTTATCAAACATTTCGATTAAAAGTAGGTTGATTAATGAAATGTTTTCTTTCTTAGATCATTTTACGATATGATACTATAAAAGGTATCCGAGTTCCTTCATTTGCCTTTATATCTTAGCTAATCAACTGATCATCATGCAATATTACGTATACATTGCCTAGGGTAGGGCAAGCGGACTAAGGGCTCCGACTGTTATCAGACAGTACTCGGATGACGGCAACAAACATGCCCCTTGACCCTGATCTAATTTATGGTTGTCAAAAAGTGGGTGTTTGAGAACCCCTTTAGGGATATTTTTGGAACGTAGTTCCTTACGCGTTTCTGAGTTGTCCCCTAGCCGGCAAAAAACTTCCGTAACGTAAGATTTTTTTTGTTTATTGATAATACTGCCATCTAGTGGTTCTATTAACTGCAAAGAAGTTTAAAGATTTTTGTTTTAAAACAAAACATGATGTAACACTGCCATCTAATAAAAGTATAACAAACAACGGAAACTTGAACCTTTCCTTATAATAAGGAACTTCGTTCCTATCTGATGTCCTACGACACCATTTATTTTATTTCTTACATACCTCAGTTATTACAAGGATTCTCAATGCGACAGTTTAGTAATATTATTTATTATAACATATTACATTATATTCAGACACTTAAGTATCATATTGTACAATTATACCATTGTACATAGTAAATTTATAATTTACATTTAATTTGCTCTTAAGTCTGCTCTCTGAGTTAATCAGGCAATTAAAGTTCCCTACTCAACAACATGTAGTAGTCAACACTCAAACAAACATGTAGTAACGCGTCTTGCTTTCAAGAACGCTTTCGCAACTAACTTTTAAGCTTCGATTAAATTTATATAACCATTTAATTAATTAACCTCCAAGCATCCGGCTTCCTCTGAAGCTGTACAGCATACTTGGCTATAGGCTTCACTCATAAGTTACCATTAACTTGGTAGAGATTAGGCCAAGGTGTATGGACAATGGATCATTTAATACACAATGGTGGGAAACTCCCAGCAGCAAGCTTAAACTATTTCTGCGACCGAAACGATGCTTGGATTAATTTGAATAAGTCTTGAACAGATAGCGATAAATAAATTGAAATAAATAACGAATGGTTTAGTATAAAGGTGTTCAGAACTGTATTCTTGATAAAGTCATGCTTTGGCACGAATGGGCGCGCTGGAACGGAGTAATACCACAGTGTGTGTACAGGAGTGGCCTCACAGAATGTCTTTTTTTATATACTATAGATGAACAGACGGATCACCTGATGGTAAGTGACACCGCCGTTCATGGACACCTGCAAATCAAGAGTCGTAAGTGCGCTGCCCGCGTTTGAGGGTGATGAGGGATAGGGGGATGCAGGAAGGGAAGAAGAGAGGGATGAGGATATTGGAAAGAGGATAGGGGTAATGAGGGGAGAGGAGAGAAGGAGTTGGTCTCCGGAGACCTCACTAATTTCGGGGAAATGCAAAAAATCGGTTGTTATTACTATAAGTATAGAGTAAGTGAGGCCTAACCCCCATTCCTTTTCTATTCAGGTAGCTGCAATCGCAACATATTCGTATGAAAACAAATATCTGAAGTTTCAGTTATATCTCTTACTTAACATTTCATAAATATTAAACTTGCCTTTGAAACTTTAGAATCAAATACCGTAATACTAAAGACTTTAGAATTTTAATTTGTTTTGTTTGTTGTTTATAATACAAAATTAAAATTATGTAAAAGTATCTGAATTTGAAGCTACAGATACTGCAATAATAATTCGCTGTTCCAGGTTCCGATTTTCTTAGTGTCCGTTGTTGTGTTTATAGACAATCACCTATTTGATAGAATATTAATGTTCTACTTTCAATTTTTTTTTGTAATTATATTAACGATAGGTAAATAGGTTGCACTTACACTCAATTATTTTTCTTTATTTTTTGTATTTTTACTCGCGATAAGCTCATGAATTGGACCTCTTTCGTTCAAAGCTGAGTGGACATAATCGTCGACCTTGTGATGAGACTATTTAGAAAGGAAGGAACGATGGACCTTGTTTTGACTGGTCTGTTTCCGAAACCAGGCCATTTTGAAAGTGAGTCTCAATAGCACTCCAAATCGACGGTACTTAGTTTTATTAAACAATTACTTTGCAAAACAACATGTCAAGAGTGTAATTTACAAAACAAATTATGTGTAACCATATTTAGATTACCGAGTGGATAGATCACCTTATAAAGATCACAGGTCAACAGTTAATGGACGCCGATCCAGCAGCTCTTCTTGGAATCCATTGAAGAAGACATCCAGTCGACGTCCAGTGGCACTTAGCTAAGTAGGGTTACAATCGTCTATATATCACTGTTTTACGTGCTAGAACTCACGATGGTTTATTTGTAAATTTATTGTATTGTAAATATATTGGCATAAATTTGATAAGGTTAAAGGCTCTTGATTGTTTGGGTATACTGTTTATTTTATTAACGCATGCACCATTTTTATTTAAAAAAGAATAAAAAAAGTTTTGTACCTGACTAACATATGACTGACCAGACAAGTGAAAGCAGTGGGTTAGTTTCTTCAAATGGTAGGAAAACGTACTACAAAATTATATAACTATAAATACATATGTATGTTCGTTAACTACATATATTGGTTGTAGCCTGCTTAGCATTACATAACAGGGTTTTTTTTTTAATATACGCATGAGCTGGCAAAATTTGCATTGTTGTGTCTTGAACGTGAGAAAGCCCTGCTTCGATACGTATGGGCCGGATCGACCTAAGTATTACCACGGTTTCACTGAAAATCGGCTGATAAGCAATACTCGTATAGTGTGACCGAGTGAGTGAGATTACCGGAGGCCGAACCCCCTTTCCCTTACCCTCTTTCCCGTCCCGTTAAAAATTTTATATATATATATGTATATATATC
The DNA here is from genome assembly GCA_947561695.1 of Tyria jacobaeae. Lineage (NCBI taxonomy): Eukaryota > Metazoa > Arthropoda > Insecta > Lepidoptera > Erebidae > Tyria > Tyria jacobaeae. The sequence continues at coordinate 5,132,693 of OX387208.1, read as the reverse complement.
ATTAGATAGCAATCTCCACTTAGATTACCCCGGACGCGAACATGGCGTGAGCCAATTTATCGTCATGTAGCCTATAGCAGCTGATTACTGGACATAAGCCTCTCTCCATCTTCGTTCTGTCCCATCCAGTCTATCCCAGCAACCTAACTCAGGTCAACAGTGCCCCTAGCTTAGCGACGTCCTATTTTCCAGTAATACATTAGCGCTTGTCTCCGGTCAAAGACCTATTTACTTCAACGGTCATCAATCCTTCGACAAATGTAGCCAGCCCATTTCTACTTCAGTATGCTCATTCTGCGAGTTTTTTTTTTATGCGATAGGGGGCAAACGAGCAGACGGGTCACCTGATGGTAAGTGACTACCGCCGCCCATGGACACCCGCAACTCAAGAGTCACAAGTGCGTTGGCGGCCTTTTAGGTAGAGGTGCGATCTCTTCTTGAAGGTTTGAAGGTCGTATCGGTTCGGAAATACGGCAGGCGACAATTTGTTCCATAAGCTGGTTGTGCGAGGCAAAAAGCTTCTGGAGAAGCGCACAGTGGTGGAGTGCCAATCGTCCAGGTGATGGGGATGGATATTTTGTCGCGTAGGACGATGGCGGAAACCAGCAGCCGGTATAAGTCCGAACAATTCCTCTGAACACTCCCCATGATACAAGCGATAGAGGATGCCGAGTGAAGCTACATCTCTACGCAACGCCAAGGTGTCAAGTCGATCAGAAATATCTTGGCAGTCGAAGATGCGAGTCGCTCTCCGTTGAATGCGGTCAAGAGGGAGAAGTTGGTACTGGGGTGCACCTGCATAGAGATGAGAACAGTATTCCATGTGCGGCCGAACCTGCGCCTTATAAAGTTGCAGGCGGTGGGCCGGAGTAAAATACTGTCTCGATCTGTTTAGCACACCAAGCTTCTTCGAGGCTAATATGGCCTTACTCTCTAAGTGACCGCGAAACTGGACTTCGCTTGATATATCGACCCTAAGAATTCCGATACTGGCTGATGCAGTTAGGGAAGTGCTCTCAAATTGAGGTGATACGACCAATGGCAACTTTTTAGCGGTGAACGCGCAAACCTGTGTCTTCTTGGGGTTAAACTGGACTAGGTTAAGTCGACCCCAATCTGAAACTTTTGATAAAGAAGTTTAGTTTTCAGACACAAGTTTGGATCGGCTTTCGTTGACGTTTACCCGAGAATTATTAGCGCGGCCGGTGTAAAGGGCATCACTCGTGCTATCGTCCGCATAGCAATGGATGCTGCTAATCTGCAGCATGTCGTTGATATGCAGAAGAAACAGCGTGAGTGATAGCACACAGCCTTGTGGGACACCAGAATTAACAGACTTCGAGTCGGAGCATGCACCGTCAACAACGACCTTGATGCTTCTGTCTGTAAGAAAACTGGTGAGCCAATTGCACAGTTTCTCGGGAAGCCCATAGGAAGGAAGCTTCGCAAGGAGCGCTTTGTGCCAGACCCGATCGAAGGCCTTCGCCACGTCCAAACTAACGGCCAACGCTTCCCCCTTGGTCTCGATCGCCTGTGCCCACCGGTGAGTCAAGTATACGAGAAGATCACCAGCTGAACGACCCTGACGGAAGCCGTATTGTCGATCATTGAGGAGCTGGTGGTCTTCTAAGTACCGGAGGAGCTGGCAGTTAACAATGGATTCCATTATCTTGGAGAACAAGGAGGTGATGGCTATGGGTCTGTAGTTGGACGGATCCGAGCGATCTCCTTTTTTAGGGATTGGGTGCACTAGAGCTGTCTTCCATGAGTTCGGGACTACGCCAAGAGAGTAGGAAAGCCGATAAAGGCGCGTTAAAACCGGTGCTAACTCTGGAGCACACGTCTTCAGCACGATAGGAGAGATTCTATCGGGCCCACTCGACTTATGAACGTCGAGGGAAAGAAGCGCTTTACGCACTGCCCTTTGTATAAACCGGACTTCCGGCATGCGGGTCTCGCACTGCGGTATGGTCGGCGGTGCGTTTCCCCCGTCGTCCAGGGTCGAGTTGGACGCAAAGAGTTTGCCCAGAAGATCGGCTTTTTATTTAGCGTCGTGGGCCAACGAATTATCTCCTATGCGCAGAGGTGGAAGGGATGGCTTACAAAAGTTCCCCTGGACAGCTTTGGCAAGAGACCAGAATGCACGAGTTCCGGAGGGGAGACTCACTAGTCTCTCGCCAATTCTGCCGATGTGAGCCGACTTCGCCCCAGCAATTACTCTTTTGAGGGACCTGGAGGCAAAGTTAAATTGCTTCTTTAATGTGCTGGTCTTTACATCCCGTGCTGTCGCTGCATTAGCCCATGCTTGGTAACATTCCTGCTTTCGGCGGGACGCCGCTTTGCAGGTTCGACCAAACCAAGGCTGGGACTTGCCACCTGTGGGAATCAGGGAGAATGGAATGAAAAGTTCCATACCCTGAAGCACAACATCCGCGACAGAGTCAGCAACGACATTGGGATCATCCGGCGAGAAGCAAACCTGCCTCCATGGGTAGGATGCAAAGAATGTTCTCATTCCATCCCAGTCTGCTTACCTATAGTGCCATACGCGGCGACTGCCTGTAACTCGCGGCCGCAGCGAGAGAACGAGTGGCACCATACTCCTAATCAGGCAATGGTCCGAGGAGCCAAGAGGGGCCTCAACGGATACTTTGTAGCCGTCAGGATGTGAGGTCAGCAGAAGATCCAACAGTGAAGGCACGTGGCTTTCTGCACCTGGGATTCGCGTAGGCGTTGCTACCAGCTGCGTCAAGCCATATGCCATATACAAAAATCCACGGTAAACGTGACAGGGGGTGCCATGGTATGCCTTCTCTTGCCCCGAGCAGATTTTGAGAGCGCAGTTGAGCCCCCCCCAGAGTACGAGGGGCAGCCTGGGCGTCCACGCTCAGGCATAATCCATACTGAGGGTGGACGTCCAGGGGGGGATTCTCCAACGCTAGCGCTGGTACCCCCCTGGGGTATCCTTTTCGTTAACAGCGCTATCATTAGGGGGGTGGGGGATTTTGGGCCTCCGGAGACCTCACTCATTTCGGGGAAATGCAACGCAAGCGTTACTTCACAACCGGTTTTCTGTGAGGCCGTGGTATCGCACCGGTCGAGCCGGCCCATTCGTGCTTAAGCATGGCTCTACCACTATAAGAAAGTTATTTCTATATGTATAACTTTACAGACAATGTATAATAATATACACACATAAATTACCTAAATAATATATTTCTCTAAATACATCTCTATTAGTATTTTTACAATCGAGGACAAGATAGGGAATGGAAAGTTTTTAGAACTAGAACATTCCTTGATGGTAATTATAAAGTGGGACAAGCCCCTGTGGAGTTAAAACCTAGATAGGTAGGTCGGGTTATATCGCCGCGGGTTGTAAGCGGGGTGCATTGTGATTATAGCAATCGGGTCGTAAGTAGTGTTGACAAAGTAACAAACAAACCTTTATATCATTTCATTAACTTGATTGTGTTTTAATATAAACTAAATAACGCAGGGTTTACAAACCTGCGCAAGAAGGTGTGTTATTTTTTTGAGTGTTTATGACTTATATATAGATAGGGTTAGATTATTTTCCTTCAAACCTGACTAATAAAATAAATATTTTAATTATTTTAACTTTTTATTTCTCGAAAATGTTTTGTTACTTTAAAAAATAGGTTACGTATCAGGTACCTATTTGTAACAATTAATTACGTTAAGTTTTTTTTTTATGCGATAGGGGGCAAACGAGCAGACGGGTCACCTGATGGTAAGTGACTACCGCCGCCCATGGACACCCGCAACTCAAGGGTCACAAGTGCGTTGTCGGCCTTTTAGGTAGGAGTACGCTCTTTTCTTGCAGGTTTGAAGGTCGTATCGGTTCGGAAATACGGCAGGCGACAATTTGTTCCATAAACTGGTTGTGCGAGGCAAAAAGCTTCTGGAGAAGCGCACAGTGGTGGAGTGCCAATCGTCCAGGTGATGGGGATGGATATTTTGTCGCGTAGGACGATGGCGGAAACCAGCAGCCGGTATAAGTCCGAACAATTCCTCTGAACACTCCCCATGATACAAGCGATAGAGGATGCAGAGTGAAGCTACATCCCTACGCAACGCCAAGGTGTCAAGTCGATCAGAAATATTTTGGCAGTCGATGATGCGAGTCGCTCTCCGTTGAATGCGGTCAAGAGGGAGAAGTTAGTACTGGGGTGCACCTACATAGAGATGAGAACAGTATTCCATGTGCGGTCGAACCTGCGCCTTATAAAGTTGCAGGCGGTGGGCCGGGGTAAAATACTGTCTCGATCTGTTTAGCACACCAAGCTTCTTCGAAGCTAATATGGCCTTACTCTCTAAGTGAACGCGAAACTGGACTTCGCTTGATATATCGACGCCAAGGATTCCGATACTGGCTGATGCAGTTAGGGAAGTGCTCTCAAATTAAGGTGATACGACCAATGGCATCTTTTTAGCGGTGAACGCGCAAACCTGTCTTCGTGGGGTTAAACTGGACTAGGTTAAGTCGACCCCAATCTGAAACTTTTGATAAAGAAGTTTCGATTTCAGACACAAGTTTGGATCGGCTTTCGATGATGTTTACCCGAGAAATGTTAGTAAAGAGAAATGTAATGTTTATGTGTAAAGGGCATCACTCGTGCTATCGTCTGCATAGCAATGGATGCTACTAATCTGCAGCATGTCATTGATATGCAGAAGAAACAGCGTGGGTGATAGCACACAGCCTTGTGAGACACCAGAATTAGCAGACTTTGAGTCGGAGCATGCACCGTCCACAACGACCTTGATGCTTCTGTCTGTAAGAAAACTGGTGAGCCAATTGCACAGTTTCTCGGGAAGCCCATAGTAAGGAAGCTTCGCAAGGAGCGCTTTGTGCCAGACCCGATCGAAGGCCTTCGCCACGTCCAAACTAACGGCCAACGCTTCCCCCTTGGTTCCCTGGAACGACCCCGACGGAAGCCGTATTGTCGATCATTGAGGAGCTGGTGGTCTTCTTAGTACTGGAGGAGCTGGCAGTTAATAATGGATTCGATTATCTTGGGGAACAAGGAGGTGATGGCTATGGGTCTGTAGTTGGACGGATCCGAGTGATCTCCTTTTCTAGGGATTGGGTGCACTAGAGCTGTCTTCCATGAGTTCGGGACTACACCAAGAGAATAGGAAAGCCGATAAAGGCGCGTTAAAACCGGTGCCTACTCAGGAGCACACGTCTTCAGCACGATAGGAGAGATTTTATCGGGCCCGCTCGACTTATGAACGTCGAGGGAAAGAAGCGCTTTACGCACTGCCCTTTGTGTAAACCGGATTTCCGGCATGCGGCTCTCGCACTGCGGTATGGTCGATGGTGCGTTTCCCCCGTCGTCCAGGGTCGAGTTGGACGCAAAGAGTTTGCCCAGAAGATCGGCTTTTTCTTTAGCGTCCTGGGCAAATGAATTATTTCCTATGTGCAGAGGTGGAAGGGATGGCTTACAAAAGTTCCCCTGGACAGCTTTGGCAAGAGACCAGAATGCACGAGTTCCGGAAGGGAGACTCACTAGTCTCTCGCCAATTCTGCCGATGTGAGCCGACTTCGCCCCAGCAATTACTCTTTTGAGGGACCTGGAGGCAAAGTTAAATCGCTTCTTTAATGTGCTGGTCTTTTTCATCCCGTGCTGTCGCTGCATTAGCCCATACTTGGTAACATTTCTGCTTTCGGCGGGACGCCGCTTTGCAGGTTCTACCAAACCAGGGCTGGGACTTGCCACCCGTTGGAATCAGGGAGAATGGAATGAAAAGTTCCATACCCTGAAGCACAACATCCGCGACAGAGTCGGCAACGACATTGGGATCATCCGGCGAGAAGCAAACCTGCCTCCATGGGTAGGATGCAAAGAATGTTTGCATTCCATCCCAGTCTGCTGACCTATGCCATACGCGGCGACTGCCTGTAACTCGCGGCCGCAACGAGTGAACGAGTAGCACTATACTCCTAATCAGGCAATGGTCCGAAGAGCCAAGAGGGGCCTCAACGGATACTTTGTAGCCGTCAGGATGTGAGGTCAGCAGAAGATCCAACAGTGAAGGCACGTGGCTTTCTGCATCTGGGATTCGCGTAGGCGTTGCTACCAGCTGCGTCAAGCCATATGCCATGGCGAAATCGTGAACAGATCTTCCCGCATGATCGGTTTTGCGCGAACCAAGCCATTCGGCGTGATGGGCGTTAAAGTCGCCAAGAATCACGATCTCTGCGGATGGAACCTGCTGGAGCACTGAGTCTGTAGCCATTTGGACGTGGTCGATGAGTCGGTCCGTTTCGGCATCACCGCTATGGGACCTGTAGAGGCATACGTAGATGCGGGGATGGTCGTCGCAGTCTACACGTAGCCATAAGATGGAGAGGTCCCTACCTTCAAGATTGCCGAGGTGGACAGTGTCGAGGTTAGAATGTAGGCCCCTGATGTTACAAAAATCTACTGTAAACGTGACAGGGGGTGCCATGGTATGCTTTCTCTTGCCCCGAGTAGATTTTGAGAGCGCAGTTGAGCCCCCCCCAGAGTACGAGGGGCAGCCTGGGCGTCCACGCTCAGGTATAATCCGTACTGAGGGTGGACGTCCAGGGGGGGATTCTCCAAGGCTAGCGCTGGTACCCCCCTGGGGTATCCTTTTTGTTAACGGCGCTATTATTAGGGGGGGTGGGGATTTTGGGCCTCCGGAGACCTCACTCATTTCGGGGAAATGCAACGCAAGCGTTACTTCACAACCGGTTTTCTGTGAGGCCGTGGTATCGCACCGGTCGAGCCGGCCCATTCGTGCCTAAGCATGGCTCTACCACGTGGACCATAGTTCCAGGTCAATGACAAAACACGAACGAGGCATGATAACACATTTTTCTATAATCATTATAAATTTAAATAGGGATTTATATGTTTATACTCAAGTGATGTAAATAATTAATTTTATTATAAAATAAGAATGATCCATTCCTCAAGGTTGATTATAATATTCTATAATAATGTTCAATGTTAATTTTTACATGTATCTTTAAAAATAGATTATCTTTTATTTTATTATTATATTTATAAAATTTAAATATAGTATTTAAATCATGCGTTATAAAATTCCTATTCATCGTCGCTGGTAACGTTTCAAGAAGTATAGCAGTATTTGCCACGTTGAATGGCAATGCTTATTCGCTGTGTAAGAAATAGGTCAGTCTTCTGTTTTGATCAGTCGAACTAGTTCCTTATAAATTGAAGAGCACTCGAATCCATAAACCCTAGCGTCTCGCTATCAAATGGTTATTTTAAACTTCTGTTAAGATTCACATATTAATGTCTCAATGGAGGAAACGGCCGCATACATAAGAATGATGAAGAAATGCGGAAACAGAGCCCTATATCAAGGACTATTATTAAGAAACTATGTATACAAATTTTGTTACTAAATAAATGAAATATATAAAAAAATATCGTTGAACTTAACGAATTCGAAATAATTTAAACAAAGCAGAAATATTTTTGAACAGCACTCATATTGCTGCTTTGTTTAAAAATCCACAGGTTTCATATTTTTATAGCCTAGACATTAAGTATACAAGAAAAAAATTTTTTTTTATATACACGCTAATCGATCTTCCATATACATAAACCATAGGCTTAAAGGTCAATGTGGCGGTAATACCTGTCATGGAGGATTGGCTGGAGAGGCGATATGGCGCTCTTTCCTACCGGGTGACGCAGGTACTCACCGGACACGGCTGCTCCGGAAAGTACCTGTGTCGTATAGGCCGAGAAATAAAGTCTGTGTTCCAGCACTGCGGAGGCTGCCGCAAGGATACAGCACTCCACGTACGTTGGTGGAGTGCTCTGCGTGGCTGCAGGAGCGTGCCAACCTTGTGGCGGCTATAGGTGTGGGTACATGTGGAGAGCATGGTTATGCACATGGTCCAGCGCGAGAGTGCATGAGATTCCGCCGCCTCATTCTGTGAGGTAGTGAAGCAGGCCAAGGAAGCGGCGGAAAGGTTAACGGGAGAGAAGTATTACTCTTCCGTCTCGCAGTAGACGCACCAGGCGCCGGAGAGCGCAAAATGGCCCGAGATGGTGGCGCGACGTGTTCCGCGCGCGCCTCTTTAAATCAGAGCATTAAGCAATAGCGGGATCGCCTCCAACAGGCGGCCAAGTCTGTCGGGGCTCACAGGGATTTCGTTTCTAGGGTACACCTGTCGGTTCGAGTCCGACATACCATCTCACCGTAAGGCCCCGGTAAGGTGATGACCCGTGGGGGTTTCCACACAAAAAAAGGGATAAAGGTTATGCTGTCTTCTTGAAACGCAGCTAAAGATTGACGAAGACACTTTTTTTTCTGTAAATTAACTATTATTAGCAGTTAAAAACCCTGTTTATTTTTATTATTGTTCAATTAATTACAAAACATTTCAACACACACAAACAAAAGGTTATCTATTACGAAATAGCTAGAAACAATAAATTGTTTAATCAGTTGTCTTGTATTTTTCCCATAACTTTTAAAAGGTGCTGCAATGGCTAACGTTCTTTTTAATGCCATCGTTCGATTATGTTATCGATTCGCGATATTGAAATTGTTTTGTATAACTTAAATCCACATTTCATAATACTCCAACATATTTAAATGAATGGAAGAACAATCAACATGTCGATATTATTGTGTACAGTAATAATAGACAGTTAAATGCAATTGCATCAAATATGTATTGGGTAAATATGGAGATTTTAAAAACTAGTTTTTAGGTATATACCGATAAAAATAAAAAAGAAATAAAAATTATCCATCATAGTACAGAATCTTCCGCGTTTATAATTAAATTCAGAACCATAGCTACTGTACGTACTCAATATTCACTAGGCATTCCTTGGCTTTGGCTCTAGCTAATTAAAAAAATAAAAACCTCTTTATTAAAACAGGTGGATAAGCCTTTAATAGTGCTACTGTTTGCTTCTAGCTATGCCATAACTATAACCATATGTGTCGTGAAGGGCGACAAAGGGTTCGGATTGTTAACTATATAGACAGTATACATATTTAGTCACACAGTGCCCGGTCGACGGCACAAATTTAGCCCCACTTATGTAGACCCAGCCTATTGCTTGGCCTACATAAGTGGAGCTAATTTTTTTAATTAAGCAAAGAGTGAGTGTTTGAGATGTCTCTCGTCTCGTTCGGATATATTTACTACAAAATACCTTTTCTATTAACTAAAGTTATTTAATCAATAGTGGGAGTTGAGAATAATTCTTTCATACTAATCAGTTGCAACAGTCCTTGTAGGTTATATGCTATGCAAATAGGTATAATTTATAATACGAACATATACTGTGTCGTAATATCTAAGCTGACTGGATTGTTGATATGCTAAATGTTGTAATACAAGGTGCGTACGAGATTTTTTTAACCGTAGGTACGTATAATTGTTACGTATGTAATGGAGCGAAGAAAATCGTGGATTTTTCATTGCTGGCATTTTATATATAACTTTTGTGTTGTCTGAGTTACGTTTATAAGCGATCGTATATCGAATTATTATTTTATACAATAAACAGATTGCATTTTTGTTGCAAAAGTTGAAAAATAGCGTAGGTGTTTCATAATAATATACATTGTTGTTTACCACGAAAAGCTGAGCCCTCATCGAAGTGGAGCGTAAATAACTGCGATACAGTTCTCACTAAAGCAGTTATTTTTGTAGGCGTGTATATTGTGAACATTGTATATTATGGTTATAAATAATATTATTATTCTCTTTATTCATATTAATAAACATACAAATTACATTTTTAAATATAAAATAAAAACAAAATATATTTAAAAATATAATATAATAGTGTCCCACCGGTATCGGGTACAGGGACTAAGCTACCGGTGGTTAGGGCTCCAGAGACAGGAACCTCCTCACAATACGTGCCGTATCAAGAAGGACTGCCTTCTGCATTAGGCCCTTAATCCAGCTGTTTAACGTGAGCCTCTGCAGATGTTGGTCGAGGCTCTTGGCAATCAACCCATGAGCTGATATGACTATCGGCACAATTATTGCAGAACTAACATCCTACATGTCGACTACCTCATGGGCTAGATCCAAATATTTTATTTGTTTATCTTTTTCAGCCTTTATGAGACTGTCGTCATGTGGAATGTTAATGTCTACAATCATTGCTCGGCGCTCTAGTCGGTCTATCACCACTATATTAGGTTTATTGGCAACAATAGTCCTGTCAGTGATGATAGATCGATCCCAATATAATGTTGCACGACTATTTTCAAGAACTGGGTCATGCACATACCTATAATACAGTAACTCGACATCCACAAGGTTATATCTAAGAGCAAGTTGCTGATGGACTGTCCTGGCCACTTGGTTATGTCTGTGCAAGTACTCACCATTTGCAAGACGAGAGCAACCGGAAATTATATGCCTGAGGGTTTCACCAGGCCGATGACATGCCCGACAAATGTCAATTGTGCCATCCTTCAGGATATGTCTCCGACAATTGTTCGTCATAACAACTTCATCTGTAATTGCACAGATAAAACCTTCAGTTTCTCCAAAGAGGTCACTGAAACGTAGCCAAGACACAGATGATAATAAATCTACATTGTTTAAGGCCCGATAAAAACGTCCATGCAGCTCTTTGCTCTTCCATATCTCCTGACGGTCTGTAACATTAAGTATTGCAGGCTTGCGCCAGTTCTCTTTTCCTAGACCAAGCGGAGTAAGTCCGTTATCAACTGCCACTACATCCCGGTGGACCTCCACATTAACAGAAAGAAAGTAATCTCTAAGATTGCATATTTCGCGATTATCGCATTTAAGAAACCACGACCCCCACATTTCCGCGGAATATACAATATCATTACTGATGAACGTGGATGGTGCATTCGGTACGCAGTTAGCAGTGTACGGACTCTTCTATCCAGGGCGTCAAACTATCACCCTGAAATATACCCCGCTTGATATTTATAAATTCGCCGTCACCCTGAGATTGTCGACATCCTGGATAGCAAAGAACTGTTCTCCATTGCTGCATACATGCCTCCAAGAAAGTGCATAAAGTTGTATCAATCTTATACAACTCCATCACCCTTAAGAGCCACGTATGCGGCACGGAGTCGTAAGCTTTTTTATAATCTATCCAACATGTCGCTAAATCCTTTCGGTTCCGTCGAACTTGTTGGTTATTAGCCGTGTAATAATAAATATAAATAATAAGGAACTCTTTAGTGCCACGTGCCCCACTTCGACATCCATTCTGAGAGAAAGTCATTATATTGTTCTTAAAGACATGTGTTGTTATCTTCACTCTCAAAATGGACGTAAATAATTTATAAATTGAGATGCCAAACATACATGTGAGCTATGGAGCCACTTTAATCAAAAGTTATGCAGTCCGTCCGGTCCTGCTGATTTCCAGTTCGCGGACGCTACGGACGGACCGCACAAGCTATATCCGTACTTGATATTTCTACTGGCTCCATAGTATTAATTAACTCACATGAACCTTTAACATCTCGCATCCATTCACCCTCAGTATGAGCGACAGGCAGGCCTTTGAAAAGCACGATTCTGAGTATATCGGTCTACTCGGATTTTAAATCTATGTATGCGGTTTGCCCATGCATAAACTTTCTGCTTCAGAAAGTCAATGCGCTCTGTGACACGTGCTGCATAATCACAAGAACTGATATCAGTTCCTGAAAAAGCAGGATTCACAAAACGCATTACTCTTGGGCGTGTATTACCCGATCTGAAACAGATAAGCTTGCCAATGAGTGCCCTCGCCTCAACGATACGTCGCTCAATCCTGTATTGCCACGTCGGAACATAAATCTTTTGTCGAGGAGCTATTTATTATTATTATTAATATAATATTTTCCTAGATTATTTAACACAGAAGATAACATTTGAATGAATTGAAACGACTGGCCTGTTGGTCTAGTGGATATTGACCCTGACTGCAAACCCTGAGGACAGAGAGTTAGATTCTAATACTGGACAAAATCACTGCAGGTCTGTGGAAAAAGAAGATAATGTAAAATAAATGTGTATGATCTATAAATATTTGTCCCGAGTATGGCTATTTTTTATTAATTTCTCTGCGTCTTATATAACTCGTTAATAAATACCAAAAAGTCATTTAAATCTAACCTATAAGATAGATAGAAGTTTATAGGATAAGCGCGTTTAAAAACTAACAAAAGTAGTCGTCAGTATCACTATAGATATTCAAAGAATTTTTGTATCTACAAACAAATTTCGATTTCATATTTTGCTTCATAAGTTTAAACTACATTACGCAGATTTAATATCGACACTAAAATAATAGAAAAATCAGTAAGTAAACTGACCCTTAAGCTGTTACACCTTCTACAAACTATGAAGTGTAAACGATACGAATCACGGGTTTTTAGAGGTTTTAGTTTTGTTCGCTTTTGGGTATTTCATTAAATTCCCAAAAGTGAATCGATGACGGCATAGAGTAAATTGTAGTCGGCGAAATGTGTCGGCAAATGGCGTAAATTATCCCCTGCGGGAATAAGGGCATTTTTGTTTGTATGTATGTATATATTAATCACGGTTTATATTCATTTCATATTTTCATGTTATGAACAATTCTTGTATTGAGAGTAGTTGTCAAGTCAAACTTCCGTCTTCTTGCCTATCTACTAAAAATAGCTAAAATCATCCAAAAAAGGATCAAGACTTAGTGAAAGAGTATCAAAAGTATTATGTCAAAAGTTCAAAATTTTACTTAAAACAAATTATTATTTTTTGTAAAAATTTAATCCTTAGATCTATAAAGATCTCTCGTAAATAGAAAAAAGGATATTGAAGTCGTTTAGTTTGCATTTTCAGTGACTTAAAAATTAAATTAAAAAGTAGAAGGTCACGCCATAAATTTGCTCACGGCTAAGTATTATTGTATCATCGAATAAAACGTCTAATTTATATGCTTAATAAGCCGATTGTGTGTTTCCTTCACTTTCTGTTCCACTAATTATATCAGCTTTTAGTTTGTCGTAGATATTATATGGTTGAAATTGATTTAAGCTCTCTGTTATGCCGACATTTATAGATAATGACCTGATAAAAACGGATACAAATGTAAGATTTTTTTATTAATTATGCAAACAACATCATACTTCTGCCAAACTGCATTACAGTTTATTGCAACTGTTTATCGTAACACCTTATTATGATTGGAACCTTATCGCTTGAAAGCTTTCTACCTACAATATGTATGTACGTAATATTATGGTTGAAAAAAATGGGCTTTAAATAGGCCTTTGGTATACTTGGTTAATATATTCTTAATCAATATTTAGGGGGAAAACAGTATTTTCATGGTTCTTTTGAGAAATAGAATTATTGATGCCTACCCATATGGATATAAATGATAGCCAAAGTCACTCAATTTGCAAATATTTATTTTATAACACACACGAATCTAAGATTTCACAATTTTGGGTATTACGAAGGTCACTATTTTCAGAGCTTAATAGGAAGATGTACGATTCTTTACAATGTTTATATATACTCTTAATTAATTTCACTATTTACACAATATACATAATTTTCTTCAGAATTCTGACCCATTTTTGGAGACGATAATGTTTTGAATATTTAGCAACTGATTTACAGTTAAATGACAATATAAACGGTATGAACCCCTTGAAAATTCCCAACACGAGTACAATACAAAATAAGTAAACAGTATTTCGTATATTAATTGGCAGGACCTTGGAACCTTCTGTCAAGGTAGGACACTGACTTGACTGGTTTTCCTTTTGTTGTCTCTTCGTCTAAAGGGTAATCGACATTCCTTGCATATACTTATTCCCAAAGTAAAATATGTATATGTGTGAGAATATTTATTATTTAAGGTATTAGGCATCTAGTAGATGGGTCACGGGTCCCTGGTGGTAAGAAACTACCATATTCACTTCAACTCAAAACTCTGTAGTTGGGGGAAAAGGGGAGAGAGGTTTCTCCTCTAATAATTAATTAATTTTGGTTTTTAATTCTATTGTTTTACACAAAACGGAATATCAGATAAATAGTAAATTGTGTTGTAACAGGTAAGTTTGACTAAAAATTGGCTGATGCCGGTTCTGGTTACCTTAAACTCCCCAATCCACCCGTATAAGCAATATTCCTTCCCCTTCTATGTATCCTCCCTTTCCTTTTGAATATACTCCCAATATTGTACCCAGTTGTATGTGATACTGTACTACACCGTTAGACGTACAAATATAGGCTTATATAGACGTGAGTGAAAAAATTAATGATTGTATGCAGCAACATATGGTGTATTGAGCTCAAGTGACCCTACACATCATCAAATGTTAACCGATGTCAAAATAGGAGGTTGTGTGATGTTTAATTTAAATTTGAATAGCATATTACATCTCTAAAGTCGAAAATTTAAGTATGAGGAAAACATGCACAAAGACAATACCGCTCTTAACAATTTATCATAAGTATATATACTTTCTTTTAAAGTCTATTACATTTTAAGGACTTAAGGACGTAATGAGGTCTCATGTTTTGGTATTTAAATAATTCATTTTTTTAAAATAGACAACCATTTCAATGCATCTTTTAAAAAATTTAGGACTTATATACTTATATAATGAATGCCATCGTCAGAACTGGACCTAATTGAAATGGGACACAGACGGGAAGCACTAGCTTTCAAATAAAAATCGGTTCACGCAGTCGAAAGTTCTGAGGTAACAAACATAAAACAAATGTACAGTCGAATTGAGAACCTCGTTGTTTTTTGAAGTCGGTTGAAAAAGATCACAGCATCCAATTAAACAATACAAACAAATTTATAGTTAGAAAAATATTATAGAATTTTATTCATTTGTTTTATTTATTTAATTCTTTATTTTACACCTTTTAATCCGTCCGTCCTTATAATTTAAGAAAAAAAAATGAACATGAATAATAAATATGATGACAATTCATCAAAAAAAAATACAAAAACTCAAGTAAATCTAGGTATCAGATATGTTAAATAATGCTATTATTAACGGTGGAGAAAGTACTTCTCCAATAGGCCGATTTTGAATTATTACGAAAAATAATGTCACAAAAGCAAATAATAATAACAAAACATGTGGCCTTTTTCTTGCACAGCGAATAAGCATTGCCATTCCACGAGGCAATTCTGCCAGCCTCCTGAAAACGTTACGTTGTACGTGGAGGAATTTTACGACGTATGATTGTAAATAGTTTTTATTTTTATTTTATTTTAGTTATAGGTAAATTAAAATATTTATATTTCACATTATTTAGAAGATTATAATTGACTTATAAAATTAAAAAATAGAATATAGTTACACCTACATTAAAATCCAACCATAACTATCATAACAGAGTTTCTGATCTCGAAAGAAGTTTTTTGTTATATTGATTTTTGGTCTGTCATGTTTTTTTTAAATAGATTATCCTCTTACGGGTTCATATATGTACATTTAAACATTTTAGCATTAGCGAAACCCTTTCCTATTCCGAACTTACAAGTTTCGTCATAAATTAAAATATTGTTGACTTGTTAACACTATTTTAGAAACTCGTGGTAACAAAGACGAACATTACGCTATTAAATCCATGCAACACAAAACATAAAGTTGCCACTTAGGAGGATCATATATATATATGTATATATATATGTAATAATAATATGATGTTTCTTTGAGCGGTCTAGAAGCTTGATGAGTTTTTATTCCGGAGTGTATCGTTGTAATAGAGTAAGTAATAAGCAAAAAAAAAACATTTCAACTTTTTACATCTAGGAAACACCGACTGACCGTCACCACCGGGATTTTCGGATAAGGCACAAAAGTATACGCATAGAACAAAACACACAAAAATTAAGTTAAAAACACACACCAGATATACTTACGTATTACAAATTAATGGAAGTTAACGGAAAAGTGTTTTGACACAATAAATAAACCGCTCCTGCTATAAAGGTAATTAAATGAAAGATAAGATTCTTAGAATCACTCCGAGAAAAGTCAATAGAATTTTGTATGTTCTTTCATTACACCATATACATAACCGCGGTGTCAAATGAGCTTATCATAGCTTACATTCAAAAGAACTTATGACCAAGGCAACGCCAAAAGAAAATTCATTCGAGAAATTTCTTGCACATATTATTAAACAAAGTGGGGTTTTAAACGTAAAGCTGCTATTCATTGCCCATTGTACAATATATACATTAATAAGGCTTCTCAATTTACTTTCTTTTTGGGTTTAAAGGAAAAGATGTGGAATAAAAAATAGCGAAATGGCGAAATATAGTACTATAATTATGTCCTTTAGGCACTATGTGTATTTTAGTAACATTTCTGTTTAATAGACTTACTAAATAACAAGTTTCCGGTGCTGACAAAATGTACAGCTACACATACAAAAAACTTAATAAATATGGAAGACGCATCGTAGGGACAATCGTCCATTCAAATAGGCAAAGTTCAACGGACATAACAAGTGCTATAGTCCTTCCAATTCAAATAGACCCTCCATTACTTCAAATTTAAAGAAGGGAAGGTGCATCTGTATATAGTAAATATTATGCGAAACAAGAGTGGTGGTGTGACGTGCACATTCACCTGCGCTTGCGACGATTCCGCAGTCGTACGTCGTGATCATCGCAAACAGACGCTGATTGTAGCGTTTTTAAATTTCGAACTTTTGAGTGTGTGTTGTCAAGGGTGACGGATCTTTCTTCGTGTAAGTATTTTAAGTTTTTTTAATATTTGTTGTTTTATTTTTTTTATTGCGAAGGGTTCATAACTAGATTTTCGAATATCGAATTTCAAATGGTTTCATATATTTGACGTAGATGACCACAAGTACTTACTCTTTAAATAAAATAATATTCCTTTTTTACTGTATATCTAGAACTTATCAGAATACGACTCTATATCAATACAGATACCAACAAAAAACTATTTTAGTTCACAATTTTATGCAATTTTTTCTCAAACTTAATGTAATATATAATTCATGCAAATAACTGTATCATCAACTTTTAAACTAAAAACTTAATCAGGTTTTTACCAAATACTTTAAATAATTAAGAAAAGAAGCATACCGGACACAATTTTGAACTTTCATTGTAAATATGAACGAGAGATTTTTTAAATTACCAAACTAAAACAAAATTAAAAGGAATAAAAATTTGGATTCTAGAATATTTCTTTATGAATAATTAAGATACCGAATGATAAAATGTCTTTACCGTTTACTATGATAAATAAATGGCTGAATGTTTTTGTTAAGACATGCACATTTCAACAAAAACGTTCTAAGACAAATACATATGTGTTATATCATACGTTAAGTCATAGACAGTGAAAGTATAGAGATGTAAGGAAGTTTTGACTTAGCCGATACGTTTCCTCAAACTTCTATTTATACCAACATATGTACGTTCTGTTATCCAATACGTTATAAGCCTCGTTTGAGAACTAAATGTAAAACAATGGTAAGAAATATGGGGACACACATATAACTGACTTAGTGGGTTTATTTTTTAATATTCGCATAGACACAGGTGACTTCTATTAAAACAAAAACACTACATATTTTTCGTATAATACGACTAAGAAACATTATTTTTCAACGTAAGTAAAGATTTTCTAAATGCTTTGTTAAACATTATTTGTAAAAATGCAGTTAAGTAGTTTATTTTTATTTATATTTTCGCTTTTCAATTCATTACTTTCTTCTTTCGTCGGTATTGTTTTTGGCAAAATGTTTTTTGGTTGCCTGTGCGCGATAAGGTCACTAATTAATGTTCTCTTACAACTTTTGTGCAATTTTTTTTTAACAAACTCCGCACAAGGCTTAATTCGTGTCACGGGGGACTTTACAAACATTCAAGCAACAGACACAAAGAACACCCAGACACAGAACAACAATTTGAGGATTACACAAAGTGTTGTATCGTGCGGGGATCGAACCCACAAGACTCGACGCGGCAGCGTAGTGGCCAGGTGACCACTTAAACCGCTACGCCATCCGTGCAGTCAATTGTTGCATACATACATTATGTATGTATGTATATGTATGTATATGTATGTATACTTATGCCTGTACCCCAAACTTTTATCATGCTGACTATAATTTAGTACTATTTACGTAACTCCTATTTTACGTACGGCAAGCCTTTTGACGTCATCCGGACACTTCGGGAATTATATACAAAAAATTTGAATATATTAAATGGGAAAGGAATTATATAAAGAAAAAGAAGAGGACATACAGATGAATTGGGGAGTATAAGAAACAGCTCAAGCAAGTCATGGTCACATACCCAGGCCGATAAATATATAGATAGGATAATCTTTATTGTACACAATTCATAAAGTACACTTGAAAGTAAAACATTGACTTATAAATTAGAGTACAATGGGTGCTCTTAAGGCTAAGCGCGCTCTTTACCATACAACCTTATATGTAACTCGAACAGACTGGTTCGGGAAGTCGGAGTCCACTATTTATTAGTTGCCTTATATGTAAAAAAATAACAGTATTTTATTAGGTTTAAAACTCTCATAAATATGAATGGAGCAGTTCCCTAGAATGGCTTAAATGACCGTCATCAAATCAATTATGGGTCTCCATCAGGTCGCAGTGTTCTAGTCACGCTACATGTGTGTACATAGTTTCAGTCATTAAAATACCTGTAAATAAATTTGTTCAAATTTTATTTCAAAATGTAGATAGGGCAAACCATGAAAAGTTATGTAAAAAGTTATGCGTGGTAATACAAAAAAAAAAAACAAAAAGAAAATATCGTGGTAGAGCTGCGCTTTGGCACGAATGGGCCGACTTGACCGATGCGATACCACGGCTTCACAGAAAACCCGTTGTTAAGCAAAGCTTAAGTTGCACTTCCCTGAAATTTGTGTGGTTTCAAGAAAAAAGAGACTTTTTTGTCTCTCCTCGCATCCCCCGTCCCTCATCCCCCCAAAAAGGCGGGCAGCACACTTATGACTCTTGAGTTGTAGGTGTCCAGGTGACCCGTCTGTTCGTCTGTCCTCCTAAATCATAAAAGAAGAAGTATACTAACTAAAGACTAAAGAATCTCAACAAATGATTTGTCTATATTTTGTGTTGAAAAATATTGACGGCTACCTTTTTTTAGCCGAAATTCCAAAAGCTATGTTTTACTGCATTTTTTTACGTACATATGTTCAATATGTTATGTATGTATGTATACTCCTGCGGTGGTCCAGGCTGCGGTGTCAGGATTTTTGATGGTGGGATCCCACTGTAATGAAGCGAAACCCCGAATTTTTTTAGGTACTAACATTGTTTTTTCTTCGTATAACTATTTTTTCAAAGCTATTAATATCTTGGACTCTGATAGTGGAAGGCAAAGCTCCTTAGCAGTCAAGAACTATGGTATAATTCTTTAAATTACGTCTTATTACCAATTAGTCTTTAGATTACACATTTTTAGGGGTTATAAAAAAAATCAAAGACAGTTATTTATATAAGCTTCGACATCGAGTTTAATTAATTAAAAACTCTGTTTGGATTGACCACCGGCGAGTCTTTTTTCCCTCACGAATTAGGCTTATTACCGCCCTTTAAACATAGGCAGATCCAATTGCCGTATTGAGCCACAACCAACTACGCCGGACCAACGACCTCGCAAGACATTGGGTATATAAATCAATAGCTTCAGCATTTACAACCGCAGAATACTGGGACCACTCACTTTACATCTTTTCTCATTTACCAAACAAATGAGATGTAAAATTTTAAACACGAATAGTTAATGTTTTCTTTATGATATCTAATATTTATGGTTTCAGCTGATCCGTATATTCAATATTTATTAGTATCTTAATAAAATAATGAAATAGAAATTAAAGTCCTTGATAATAATTATTGTAAGGATTTTTTCTATATTACTGAAACATGTTTCCCAGGCCTAACCATTTTCACTTTCCTTCTAAGTGAAACTGTATAGTACTAAATAACGTTAGTACTGATTTGGACGTCTGCAATTAGTATAATTACACCGTCATAGCGATTTTGTTATATCAATTAAAAGGTTGCAATCATTGGTTCCACTATTGGTAAATTAGAAATTAAACGCATATATAAAGAACTTAAAAACGTAAATGGAATAGGTATGTCAATGCATGTCGAAAGCACCTAGTTACCAGAATGATCGTCACTATCTTGCCTCGGTAACAGCGACTTAACAACCCGCTACTTGCTTCTATCTTTACAACATCCTCAACCACCACATACAGCAGAAACAAACAAAAACAACGCACTAATGACGGGCAGTACGATCCTGAACTACGATTATAAAGTACTCGTGCCGATTCGTATATATACGTTCCAACATCAACCGTTGGGCCACGGTCCGCGAGGCATGACCAGATTGGAAGATCCCTCCTTTGTGTTGGAGGGACATAACA
This sequence comes from Tyria jacobaeae, assembly GCA_947561695.1. Taxonomy (NCBI): domain Eukaryota; kingdom Metazoa; phylum Arthropoda; class Insecta; order Lepidoptera; family Erebidae; genus Tyria; species Tyria jacobaeae. Next base: position 5,112,215 of record OX387208.1, on the reverse strand, counting down.
CCTGACCTTCTACACCTTAAATACTCCTCTACTATCATTACACCTTTCATACAAGTTCCGGTTTCTTTATCTGGATAATTATGATTGTAGAAAATTCTTCATTTTAAGTTAAAACTATTTATATTTTTGTCTAGAAATGTTTGCCCGATTGGCATCAATAGGTTTTTCCTACATAACGTTAGTGGAACTAAATTCTAACTGTCGAAATGTGTGTATTTGATACACCTCTGCCTATTTGTGTGTAAGTATTTCATAGATTCTGATTTAATGATAGGAATATGATGTTATAAGTACTGAAACAAAAACTAAGTACATATAAACACGGCAGTTCCGTCAGTGAATGATAAGATGATAAAACTACGTTAATCTATGAGAGATATTTTATTATATCAACAATAATACCGAGTGTATCATGAATTCGAAGACTATGCTAATATTAATTAAGGAGTTCCCTCATAAGGAAACCATCACTGTTACACAATATAATTAATTCAGCAGAGCTAAACATGTTCGCAAAAACATAAATTCGCTATCAAAAACCAGTTTCCAGACTGTTTTGTTAATAAACGCACACGTAATATTACATAATATATGAAAAGCATATACTCATTAATATTTAAGACCTTATGAGTTAGTGTTTGATGGAACGGATTTATCTAAGGTATAACAAGATCGATCCTTTTTTGTTTTCTTTCTATGTCACGAGCTAACGTGGAAGAGCCATGCTTCAGCACATATGACCCGTCTCGACCTGAGTATTACCACGGTCTCATAGAAAACCGGCTGTTAAACAATGTTTGCATTGTGTAACCGAGTGAGTGAGGAGGCTCAACCCCCTTTCCCTTCCCCTCTTTCGGCTCCTTCTTTTCCCTTCCCCTCCTCCATTACCCCTATCCTAAAAGCGGAAAGCAAGTGTGACTCTTAAGTTGCAAATGGTATTGGGCGGTGGAATTCACTTTCCAACAGGTGACCCGTCTGCGCGTTTGCTATAAAAAAAATGTAGTTTTGTAGTAATGAAATTAATATTAAACATATACATACCTTTTGACAGTGCTAAAGGTCAACGAACCTATCACGTTGATGTGAAGTACAAACTTATTACACGACTGGGCAAGAATGTGTGTTATGTTTTTGAGTGTATGTTTGAATGTGATATGTATTGTTTCTTTGTCCCGACCTAGTGCCTAAACGGCTTTATTAATTTCGACATATGTGATGTTATTTCAATCGTCGTAATGGTAGGAAGGACTTAGGATGTAAGATAATGTGAGGATGTAAAAGAAAGAAAATAGTCTTCAATATAATCGGGGTTTACATTTGGTTTTTAATTTTACTTGTTCTGAATTTAAATCAGGAAAATTATGTCTTTTCAACATATGTGTTGCTAGATTTTTCTAATGATTTCATACAATACTATAATGTATCTATTCTCTGTAGTTTAGCATAATATTGAACGATAACTTAAAATGTACATTTTATAAAGTTGAATGATTTTGAAGGTTAAAGACACTTGAATATTTGTAAAACCGGAATTAAATATAAAACTTCAATAATGTTTATATTGGCTACCTCTAATAGGAAAAGAATAAAATAATTAAGCAAGAACTAGACACTTTTTTCATATTAAATAGTTATGAATGCTAATATAGTTAAAAATTAAAATAACAGCAATTAAATCGACGCGCCTGTTGGTCTAGTGGTCAGTGACCCTGATAGCTGAACCGGAGGTCGTGGGTTAGATTCCCACACGGGACGAAAATAAGTGTAATCCACAAATAGTTGTCTCGATTCTATGTGTTCTTTGTGTCCGTTGATTGAATATTTGTTAAACCACTTACGACAAAGGAATTATTCCCAACACGAGTGTTGTCTTATAATAAGAAAAAATAAACTGTTTTAAATAATAAAAATAAGGATACGCATTTCAAGCACAACCCCAAAACCAAGTACTACGATAACCAGACTGCTAATAGTACACATGTATGTACATAGTTATATATACATTTCTATTAAAGATAAGTTACACACAGACATCGTACTCGTACAAGCGATCGTTCTCATAGCACAATAATTTATCTTGAATGGCAATTGAACCCACAACGTCCAGCTTAGCAGTCAGGATCACTAATCACGGAGACTAACAGGCCTGTCAAAATGCGTGAAAATCAAATAGGCGTTATGTTATTATTATTACGCTTTTAAAGTTATAACCTAATTTTAAACCTTTCTTACACACGGCGATAATATGATACGACATCAGTCCTGTTTATTGTAGGTATAACCTGTTGCTGAAAACCAGTATCCTCTTAGAAGGATAGAAGCCTGAGCATCGTTCTGTAGATTTAAGAGGTTTCATAAAGATTAGAAAACTCAAAATAATATTCTATGTATTGTTTATTTTTATCATAAATGTCAATGTCAAATGTTTCTTATAAAATAGGTTTAATTATATTTACTCATTGAGGTACCTTTTCGCATGTAGCGAGCGGGGCGATGGCGTGTTATTACAGTTCAGGGTTAAAGTCGTCCCGACAACACACAATTATATTGCCATAACCAACTCGAAATTTCTAATTTATTAAATTTAAACAGTGATAGAGCCATGCTTAGGCACGAATGGGCAGGCTCGACCGGTGCGATACCACGGCCTCACAGAAAACCGGTTGTGAAGTAACGCTTGCGTTGCATTTCCCCAAAATGAGTGAGGTTTCCGGAGGCCCAACTCCCCCCCTCCTCTTTCCCTTCCTCATCCTAACCCTCTTCTTTCCCCTCCCCGCACTCCCTTATCTCTTATAACCCTTATAGGCGGGCAGCGCACTTACGACTCTTTGAGCTGCAGGTATCTATGGACGGCGGTTATCACTTACCATCAGGTGACCCGTCTATTCGTTTGTCCCCCTATAGCATAAAAAAAATACATTTGGCAGCGTCGGCCCTGGCCCTTGGTCAATGTAGGGCGAAGTTATATCTTAGTGCCCACTTTTTTTTTTTTTCACTTTATATGAATTGCATTTAAGGTTTATGTTAAATAAATATTACATTAGGTAATGTGGTGTCGGACTCAATCCGGGCCTTATGGCCAGCCCTCAAGTGGATCCTATAGAGGAAAGCCTGTAAACCCCGTCAAACTTTGCCGCTACTATGGTCTATCCAACATTTAGGAACACATCGAGCCATCTCACTGAGTCAGGCCTGCTTCTGTTAGGGAGTTAATAGGCCCTGTTCATTGCCTCCAGTCAAGACACTTGCTCTACCCAATGGTCGGCGCGCTGAAGAGTACGCTTAGTACGGTAGAAAAATACCAATAAAAAGCGGTTATTCTTAAAATTTCAATTTTCTTATAAAACAAGGTATGTTCAGCACTTCAATATCATTCAGAAATAAGAAAGTAATGGCTAGACATAAACGCATAACTATTAGCGGTACTTTGCGAGTGTAGTGATCACTTGCCGATCATTGACTCATAGAGAACAGGAAATAGACTTGTTATTATCAACAGCTTGCAGCAGAGCTTTCTATTTTTACTTGAATGTCTGTTTACGACTTTAACGGATGTATAAACCACTGTGCGTATACTCTAGATCTAGATAGATTTGAATATTAGATCTAGATAGATAGATTTGAATATTTTTTAACTCCTACCAAAAAAAAAAAAGGAATCTGTGTATCTGTCCGCAGCATCATAGCTTCTAAATAGAAGAACCGATTTTGGTTAAGTATATTTGCTTCATTGTAAAGGTTTCATTGGGAGTGTTCTCAGTATGTTTCAAGAAAATCTGCTCATGCGTTGAAATCAGCAGCTCTTTTCGTATCGTTGGAGGAATTTTCAAATCAAAAGTATTTTTAATTTATAGTTGCTAAGCTTATATATAACACACGTTTAGAATAGGTGTTAAACAGGTCATATGAAGGCCAGCAATTCACTTGTGAAAGAAGAGTTTGAAGTGTCTATGGGCGGCGGTAGTCAATTACCATCAGATGAATCATCTGCTCATTTGTCCCGCTAACAAAGAAATTACAATGTTCAATATGAAAATGAATGTCACTACATTTAGGAAAGATTAAAGAACTATTAAAATTAAAAATAAGTACTATGATATACTGTTCCCAAAAACCAATCGAAAAAAATCCAATCGCAATCAAATTCTACTAAAGAAAATGTCTGTTATTTTCTAGTCATTCCACGAAATTTAGAGTAAGGATATCTATGTATACTTGTTATAATGTACTCCATTTGGTATTGGCTTTATATGTACTATGTTCTAAGAACCGTAGAACATAGTACATATAAAGCACGCTCTATTAATTTCGAGAAACCGGTGTCATGATGCATAGTTACTTTATAACAAGTTATTAACTTAGTTCAAAGTATATTGATAGCTATAATTTACCTCTAATACTCGTTTTAAAAACACGTATTCAATTTTCATGCTTTATTGTTTTAAATGAATTACAGTCTTCGCTGCAACATCAAAACAAACATTTATTTTAAAAAAATAATATATTTTTAACATTGCATTGTCATCCGATTTACATACGCATTCACGAGACATATGAAACTAAATAAAATGTTATGAAAATAAAAACAACTAATAATTGAATTTCTTGAGAATTCGTATCAATTAAATTTAATTTGCGGCGCGCGTTGGGAGAAGCCAGAAATGGGCTAATTGATTGATTATTTGAAGTTTATTCATGGTCTCTACTCTCTACCTATGTTTTAGTTATTCAACCTAATATAAGATTCTTAAGAGGGCATGAACATGCTGTTAATATATGTATATAATTAAATATATATTTAGTAAATAAATCCAGTATATAAGTTAAATTGATGAAACATATTAGACAGTACTTACGGTTGGTAAAAATACAGATTCTTGTTTCGTACAATTTAGAGTGCGATATTCTGAGTAGGTAGTCAGGCTTCAGTTTTTGTTTTCTTTTTACTGACTTAAAAAGGAGGTGAAACTTTATTCGATTTTATGTTTTTTTTTTACGTTTGTTACCGGTATAACTCTATAACTCTGTAATTTATTACCCGAATTAGAATATTTTGAAAATGGCAGTCATGCTTAGGAACGAATGGGCCGGCTCGACCGTTACGTTATCACGGCCTTACAGAAAACCCGTTGTAAATCCACATCCCCTCTTCCCTCATCAACCTTAAAGGCGGGCAGCATACTTAAGACTCTCGAATTGCAGGTATTCATGGACGGTTGTCACTTACCGTTAGTTCGGCTGTCCCCCTGTAGTATAAAAAAACGTTTTTTTTTTTTATTTGACAAAGTATGATTCCTGTTTGATCCCATTTAAATTAAAAAAAAATATTATAACTCTAGGTAAAAAGTAAGGGATGAATAAGACATATTACGGGATATCTTCGTCAATAGTGAACTGATTTCAATATTTTGGGGTTATTTTAGAGATTGGTCCAGTTTTAATTCAGAGACAACATTCTATCCTTAAAGTGGTTAGTTAATCGACTTAGAAAACCACTTTAAATTGTCATTGGAGTCGGTTATATACTTTTTAAAGTCCACCATACCATCTTACATATAAGTCCAGAAGCAATTTCACATGCATTTGGATGTAGAAATTGTCAACCGGTTATGTGTACATAAGTGACTTACACCACACACCATATTATGTATAACATTATTGATTATACATGTATTTGTGCGTATGTGTTCTTGTTTGCTAATTATTAGCACAGACCAAAAAGGTCAAGTAATAATACTTTAATGCAATATATAAGTAATAATAAATGCTTGAATCTTCGACACAGTATTGTACGAGTACCTGTACAGCGTAAAGCGACCCCGAACCGAAAAACTCACAAGAACGTATTTCTGTGGATACAACTATAACGATACAATAGTCAGTTCGTCATAAAAATGCATGATTTAAGATATATAGTAATTTGTGTTATTTAATACTTGGCAATGTACTACTTCATGAGCCTGCCGTCCAAGCGCGCAAAGTGGGGGTTTGTTCGATACCATCAACAGCAGCTGCAAGCATAAGATGTATTAATATTTTTTGTTTTGTTTACATTGTATTTTTTTGAAAGTTTGAGCCAGCGCTTATCTGCTGAAAATCAGAGGCTGCATTCAACTGCATAATTGTCATGATAACAAATATTAGCACTTGACAAGTGAAACCCCTCGGCTATACTGAACAACTCTGAATATAAATAAACACAGATTTAGATTACCTTCTAAACGACTCTAAAACAAAATGATAGTCTTATTTTATAAAATTTGAGTGATAAAGACAGCAAGGTCTGATGAATGTAGTAAAAGCTCAAGCTGTATGTCAGGACCACGACAAATGGAGTTCTGCGTCACAGCCTACCCTGAATGGAAATAAGGCGTAAGCATTAGTATGTATGTATGTATAAAGATAGATGAAAAACAAACTTTAAAGGCGATTAAACAACATAAATTTAAATCGACTTAAGTAGAAAAGCTATTCAAACACCACTCAAGAAATTGTTGAATAATACAGAATATTTTTGTAGATTGCAGTTTTTGTTTAATGTTATTCCTATTAAATAGTTGATGGTGCACATTATAAATGTTTTATCTTTTATAAGTCGGCCAATACAATCGTTATTTAGACTTTAGACTATGTAAAAGTCACCATCATAAAAAAAAAACGTTAGATAAACAGGGGACGGAAACAGACGGATCACCTGATGGTAAGTGACAACCGCCGTCCATCGACACCTGCAACTCGAGAGTCGTAAGTGCGCTGCCCGACTTTGAGGGTGATGAGGGATAAGGGTGTGCGGGGAGGGGAAAGAGAGGAATATGAGGAGATAGGAAAAGTGGAGGAGGGTCAGGGCTGAGGATAAAGGAGAGGGGAGTTGAGCCTCCGGATACCTCATTAATTTCGGGGAAATGCAACGCAAGCGTAGCTTCACAACCGGTTTTTTGTGAGGCCGTGGTATTGCACCGGTCGAGCCGGCCTATTCGTGCCTAAGCATGACTCTGCCACGTTCAAAACATTTGCAAAAATACTTTTTCTTTTGTTTCATTTTATATTTACAGACTTTTTTGCAGCAACTGCGTGAATTGATTAAAATCTTGTTTCTAAATTGGAATTACACTTTTCACTTTCACTTTTTCAATTACACTTTATTTTTTACAAAATGGTGTTATATTGTATATGTATGGGTATATATGGAGGGAAATAAAACGTGAACATACGTAATATGTCTTGACATTTGTTAAAGTTGAAAGTTTCTTGGTAGCAATTTTGATGAGAGGATGTAATCAAGGCAAAAAGTTTTGTAATACTTTCGTACATTTTAAATTTTTATTTTCAACGAACATTCCTAAATCAGAACATGATTTATAAGCACATCATTCTAAGCATTTTAATAAAGACATGACGTCAAAGTACACGTTCTGAATACAATCTCTTGTAACTGGTGCAAAAATGTCGCGAAACCGCCACTTGACGCAGACCGTGAAATATTCCAATCAATTGTTTTGAGTTTCTACATACATTATTTATTCGAGCAGCTAAGATCCACGGCTGCGCATGCATGTCTGTTACCAACGTTTATAAAGACCTGTACACACTAGAACAGACCATATCGCAATTTTAAAATACTTCAAAAAATACAGAAGTTACAACGACTGCTGTTGGCTAAAGCCAGGTTAGTTTGCCACTAGTGCCCACTTCAAGGTGAACTAATAAACTAAAATAGGTATTACTAATAGCTATAAACATATACAATACACACATATAAACATTACCAATTACGTAAGCATTATTTGTATTATATTTTAGTATTTCCTAGTACAAGATGCGTATTGCGTATTCTCAAAAGTAAATTAAAATATATAAATACAGAGAAAGTAGTCTGTATCTTCACGTTACTGTATAGTAAGCTCAAACCTTAATATTCATATACTTGATTCATAGCAAAACTCGACGTTAACGTAATTGTAATAGGGGTCAACTAGTACAAACGGAAATGCGCTGCCTAACTTAATGTAAAATATTAATGAAATATTTATATAATATTCATATGGAATATTCATATATATATATGAGCTATGTCTCCAGATATTTGAGTAGGGAAATGAAATAAATTATTAATATGATTTTTAATTTGCTCGTCTAAATTGTCATATTATTTTAAGAAGGTTTACACATTCAAAGGAAGTAGGTTTGAACCTTTTGAGTTTAAATTTTTTAGATAACAAGAAAGAAATTTCCAGAAACGGTTTTGTCAAAGTTTATCATCTAGGGTCAATGTTATGTTTAACTTGCTAGAGTTTTGGCTAGTTTTTTGTTTGTCTTCCACACACTAACCTACCTCCTGAATATAATCGTTAAAAGACGTTGTAGAAGGAAAGTGGGGAGGGAAAAGAATCTTCACATATTGCAAGTAAAGGGACACATAGAGAACAATGACTAAGAGTGTAGTCGATCTAAATACCTAGGGTCGGCCAGATCCCGATGTCCTAACTCTAAAATTGTCAAATTGTTACATAAAAAGAAGATCTACAAAAATTCTAGCAGGTATTGAAGTTAATCAGTTTATTTAATAAAAACATAATCACAATACGAAGGGGGAAAACATTATGTAAAATATGTAAACAAACTATTATTTCGCAATATTAACTCATCAATATATATATTTTGCTATTTGAAAATCTCCGATCAACAAAAACAATATTTCACTATAGAGGTTTTAATGAAAGGATCTACACAAAGGATAAACTGATAACCCCCATGATTCACTGTATACCTATTTCACAAAAGTTGTGTGGTTTAATTCTGCTTAACTTTTCCCGTTCGAAAATGTCTAATCTGGACTAGTGGGCATATATTTATGTGGGTTTATTAAGAGAGGAGTTAGGATAGCATTCAGGTAGTGGTCTCTTAATACAGAAACGGACTACGGACTGGATTTCCCAACTGCCTTACTATTGCGATGTGCCAACTAAGCGATGTGTTGAGAGTAATGTGTTTACTCAAACTTATTTAAAAAATATTCAAGAAACGACTTTAATGATAATGACGACTTATTTAAGTTAAATAAGGGTTCTAACTTGCAACTTTGACTAGAATAATATTCTGGGAAACCTCGGGAGTTTAGTGACCGTGATTGTTGAGCCAGTTGTGATGGGTTCAATTTGCACTTCTGCGGGTAGTCTCTCGCTTCCGACCTTGGTTCTGTCCATGGTTCGGAGCGAGAGCACATGGAGCGCCGTCGCTTCCTTCTGCGAAGAGGTGATATCCTCAAAGGAAGCGGCGGAACGGGAGAGAGGTTCTCTTACTGGAATCGAATGAACCGATATGGAGGCGACTTACTTGAATATTTAATTTTCTTGGTATCCTATGATCACATCCGGATTTGTTTAGGATCCTGATCGCAGGAGTATACTTTTTCTACTAAAAAAAAAATTAATCGATCGACAAACGGTTGAGGAATCGCTGAACCAAGATAAAATTAAGATACATAGAGGTACAATTGAACACAGCCCCTCCTCATTTTTTGATGTCTTTATAGCACCAGCATTTCATTTATAAACAATTTATTTTCAATCAACTAGTCCATTAAACAAAGAAAACTTTAATAACGTTATGGTAAGCAACTATTACCATAAATATTCCAAAACATTCATTCAAGTATAAAATAATTCAACAAAATATCATTATATGCTACACTGGTTTCAGTATAAACAAAATTATTCATTATTAATTAATTATGTATTCATATAACAATTAGAATATTCTGTTTAGTTGCTTTAGAACCTGTTTATTGTTGTATTAATTTATTATCAAGCATGATAAATACTTAATAAATTACCTCGAGGTGCATTTTCAAGGCTCTTAAACTAACTACAATTTAAGAGTTCAAAGTACACCTACAGTTCAGTTGATGTCATGCTTATCTAGAAACTAGCCGTTCCCCGCAATTCCACCTGCGTTTAATGTCACTGCGTCATTCTGAGAACAGATTTACAGTAGTATATAATACAAAAATAATCATTCAAATCTGAGATGGTTCCAAGGATTAGCTTGTATAAACAAGCCAACACATTAACCAATCATCTGAGGAAAGACTTGATTACAGTTATTAAATTTACGTACAAAATAATGTGGCCTAACTCAGTAGAATCGCAGTATAGTGCAACCTATTGAATTCTACTCCGTCATAAACTTGGTAAAGGTTCCAAATGCACAAAACCATCCCTTAACCACTTACGGTGTTACCCAAAAAAAACATCGATATAATTAATTCTTTGCCACGCCTGTAATGTGTTGTCCCACCGTAATAAGGTGACTTTAAACTATGATGGATGGAACCAAATCAATTGCAAGCGTATAGAACGCTTTATTTTGTAAGTGAATACTAGGCGGTTTAGATTTGTTCACGATAATTCAAGCTGATTAATTCTTTACGAAATGCATGTTTCTCTTGGAAATCATTCAAACCCACATAGACTTAGCTCAACCACACAAATCTGTTCTCAGAATAAGGCTGGCCACATACTTCAAGACAACTAGCCAAATTCGGACACCGTCGAACGACATGATTGGTTACGTAATAGGTACTAATTGCGCACTTTCACCGGCGAATCTTACGACAGTCGCGTCATTTTTTGTCGAGGTCGGGGAATATCAACGCGTCTGGCGCAATCGCGTGCAAATGCTCTGGAAATCGCATATGCGAAGCGTTACGACAATGCGAACTGATTCTTAAGAGTAATTTAGATTTTATATGACATGGGTTGTTGTAAGATGTGTGATCAACAGTAATTTACAGTGACAAAACATGATGTGATGTTCATTAAAAGATTACACGCGTGAAAATTGCGTTAACAATATTTTAATAATAATAATCTTTATTTGGAACATGAAAAATTATTACAAATTATGTAAGTTCGATAATAACCACATTAGTTTAAAAACGGTGTCGAGGCTCTTAACGCCCACCACCAGGAAGGACACGATACCGGCTAACGCAGGTACTGACCGGCCATGGCTGCTTCGGGAAGTACCTGTACCATATAGGCCGGGAGCCAACGCCTGTGTGCTACCACTGCGGGGGCTTCCGCAAGGATACCGCACCCCACACTCTGACGGGAGTGTTCTGCGTGGGTGCAGCAGCGTGCCGCTTCATTTTGCGTGGAGGTGATGTTAGCTAAAGAAGCAGTGGAAAGGGTACGGGAGAGCACGTATACTTTCTTGTCCCGCAGAAGACGCACCAGGCGCTGGAGAGCGCCGAACGATCTCCAGCCTCCATGAGCGCTGGCCCGGGGGTAACGGGGTAGCTGTCTTTTACCTTAGCAGAAGCAGGCCTCAGATGGTGGCGCGATGTGTTCCGCGCGTGCCTCTCTAAGCTGAAGAGCGGGCCAAGCTCCCATACACAATATTGAGGTGGCCAAGGTCTGCAGAGGTTCCCGGAGGCTTCCTTGTTAGGGTAGAATGTCGTGTTCCCGGGGCCCTCGGCAGCAGGTGCGAGGAAGGAACACGGTGGTGGTTTTAGCCGGTCGAGTCCGGCACACCCTCCGCTGATCCCCCGGAGGAGGATAGTCCATGAGGATTTCCCCACGTAAAAAAAAAAGGGTATTCCCGGGTCCCGTGCAATAAACCCTTCGTGACGGAACACCGTGTTTAGTCGGTTCGAATCTGACATACCACCTCTCCGTTAGCTCGGGTGAGGTGATGACCCGTGGGGGTTTCCACACGAAAAAGAAAAAGGAATTTAACGAAAACAGCGTTCCTGATACAGAATCTTAGGATTATGTGTGGATAAATGTTTAATATTTTGTTAACTTTGTATATATACATACATGTATAACATGGCTTTGTTGCGAACACACACACACATTCATTATTATTATTTAATAGTGTACTTCAAAAAGCATGTCATATGAAATTGGTATGAAGCCTGCCTTATAGTGAAATAAAATTAAATAAAGGATAATTTTAATAGATGCGTACATACATACGTCTTTCGTCCGATTTAATACATACCATATACCTGATTATATATACCCATAACCCGGGGTTGTCAGAGATGTATAAAACGCGCCTACTTACGTAATAGGGGTCAAGTCGATTGCCGAAACCGGGCAATTATTTCACGAATAAAGCATAGGAAAATTAGGACTAAAACAGCTCGAGGACTTTGGTTTTGCACACCTGTAACTGGTGCTGGCTGAAGGCAGCAGGTCAAAGGCCTCTAATAACAAATTAATATTGCTAGTTAAAAGCTTTATTCGCTAGACGGAAACATTATAAAATTGATAGACAAGTATGATTTATATTAAATCAAAGGCTTTGCTAATGAACATAAATTAAAGTGTATCTCTGCAACACCAGAATATTTATATTTAATAAGCAAGTAAATATTTTTAAAACAAATAATAAATTAACGTTAATTTATCCGTTTGCTAAATGATGGACAATCCTACCAATTTTCTTTTTTAATTCTAATGTACAAAATGCAACATTTAAAGTGTTTGGATATTATTCAGAATCCACAAACCATTCCTGCTTGCCTTGTTCAGTGCCCCTGGTAACATGTATTAGACGTATAATTTAACAACAACAAACTTTGTTTCAAGTGCCAAATTGTACTTGTGATATTTTTCTTTGTTTTCAAAATATAATTAATCGGTTTTGTAAAATAATGGACCCAACATGTACACACCCTGTGAGACAACCCCTTTGATGATGTATTTAAAAACATGATAGATATTCTCAAAATGCTTATTCAGTAAATTGTGTGACTGTGATTTCCTTTCATCCTAATACTTGTAACTGATAATCGTAAAAGTTAACATCAGTAATGTAACATTTTAAATGTACATTATGGCGCATTGTAGTGTATTATGCCTTATTTTGGTATGTCTTCGGCTACCTTTAAGTTTAAGAAATATTGTTCACTGTTTGATATAAAGTGAAACAGAGAATGTTTCTGAAATAGAATGGCTATCATTAATAATCTCATAATTTTCAACAAGTGTGCAACAAGCATTTGCAGAATTATTAAATAGCGTACACAAATATAGTGACTAAAGTAATAAAAATAAAATGGTATTTACTTTCTAACATCAAATTGTGTTACGTATTTTATGATGCATTTACGAGAATACATACTGTTATTGTCTGTTATGTAATTCTTACATATGTTTTAGAATTCATTATCTACATTAGAACCTAACATTATTAACCTCATTTCTATGTATTTATGCTGCTGATGTTATTTCAAATGCTACTTCCTCTATTAGGACGATATAAATGATACTTCACATGTCGAAAACTGTTACGCTGTTTAGGCTCCAGGACCTGACAAAAAACATCATATATACATGCATACACTTAAAAGTAACCTTTCTTCGGGCGCAGTTGGGTAAATAGTAATAGCAAATGTAGGTAAACCCATAATATTTTCACACATGACACATGATGATGACATTTACTATATAAGAGGAAACTACTTTGAAATATTCCTACGAAACCAATCCAAACGTTGCTTTGACAACAGTGTTTGAATGAAATATATTTTCTGTAACTGATGGGAACTAGCGCTTTGAGTTCGTGAAAAGTAAAGGACACATCAAAACGTGGAATAATAAAAGTCTGAGTTTTAACCTCCCCCGGCTATGAAAAATGGAGTTAGGTTAAACTTAGTTTTTTTGTTGTTAACAAGTAATCTTATACATATTAAAATCAAGGTTGGTTAGTATTTTATGCGCTCTCGTATCGTTCATCCGATAAATGCAGAAATACAGTAAATGACACCTACAAAATAGCATTGTTGGTGAGGGATGCAAAAAAAGAATGCGAGTGAAGATGCGGGCAAAAATACACTCCCTAAATTATACATGGGAACCCACTTGTGACTCTTTAGTGGCGGGTATCAATGGGCAGCGGTAGTCACTTACAATCACGTGATCCGTATGCTCGTTTACCCCATATCCGATAAAAACTCCCCAATTCCATCTGCATACGCAATATTCTTTTCCTTTTATTGCCTTCCCTTGAATACATACATACATACGCTCACACCTGTATTGCCCCCTATTGCCATCAATCGGGCACTTTATGCCTGTATACGTACTGTCTAACAGATAACAGTCGGATGGTAAAAGGCGACTTTTACGACACCCACGGGAATAAGTGGGGTGGCTCTATTTTACTGAACAGCACGGTAAAACATACATATACTCACACCTTATAACTTATAGGGTAGGCAGAAACGGTAAACGCAATTTAAAACAATCTCTGACATACACCTGTTCCACATTCATCAGTCCTATCATACACACTCGTCGGTTACGGGTGTGTTTCATATGACAATTCTTCAGTATGACATGAAAAAAATTTCTTCATAAAAAAATCCCTAAACGAAGGCAGCCTTCTACAAATTTTTTGCTCTCCTCCAGTGTAAGGTTAATAATGCCGTGTGCTAATGATTACTTTTTATGAATATTATCTTACATACTCCGTTCTTTGTTACAGAGTTGACTGAAATCATAATCTACAAAATGTTATTCAGGCATCATTGGACGAGTTTAATTGGTAAGTATCGTGTTCAGTACTCTGTTTTTATTTGGTTAAGTGCAGAATAAATTAATTAAATCTTCGATTATTTACATTTAGTATTTTTCAAGATAAGCCTGAATATACAGAAATGTATATAAAAGAGTTCCTTTTATGTTTAAAACAGAAAGATGTTTCTAACTCGAATATGCTTTGTTTTACATATTTATCTTCGACTCTTGTAAAAGGATTATAATAATTGTACTTGTATAGGATATCTCCAACTATATTTGCGTCGAATATATTGTCATAAAAATACTATTTAAATCATAAAAACACAAGTAGCCTGCCAAAAATTACGTTAACTGTAGCCACCACAAATATATTTGTAAATTCGTAACTGTGTTCTTTTATTTCAATAGACAATCACAAGCACCTGATCTAATAATATTTACATAACCAAATGATATCTGTACCAAGGCCGTTGATTTGTACGCCACAGTAGGTAACGATAGGTAATATAATATATCATGATGGCCGTTAGTATCGTTAACTAATAATATTATTCTAATAAATGTAAAAGTTTGAATGTATGTTTCTTGCTCAATCGTATCAGGATGGCTAAACAGATCTGAATGAAATTTGGCACAGAGATGATACCTTTTATACCGAAAGTATGTAAGTTTAAAATTTATACGTGAACGAAGTTGGCAACATCTATGTATGTACATCTTTATATATATAATTCTTCTGTGAGTGTGTATGTCACTGAACTACTCTCAAACGACTGGACGGATTTTGATGAAATTTTTTGTGTGTGTTCAAGGGAATCTGGGAATGGTTTAGATTCACAAATCAGCCCGGCAGATGGCGCTGCAGTCGGTATCTAGGTTATTTATCTATATTGATCCTAATCGCTTGAAATATCATGCAGGACAACGTCTGTCGGGTCCGCTAGTATGTATATAAGAGTGGCTGCGATTTCGTTCGACGTAAACGTGTGTTTCTTTGTTGATACACTCTCACTAAACCGCTCAGCATTAAGGACATAGAGGAACTTTGATCTAAAAACTGTTTCAGAAAGGTGTGGTCATAGTCTAGGGTCGTATAATTGAGCCCGTGAGTGAATAGCTTAAACTGCTAACAGTTTTAGGAAAATGAAGAATAAAATGTTACTATGAAACTAACAATTGATTTTTCAAATTTATCTGTAAAGCAAATTTTTATTTTATTTCGTTACAGGTATTTTATACCAAGGATGTGTTGTTGGCATATCCAATCTTTTTAAAAACGTATGCTAAATAAAAATTAATATCTTTGAAAATGGCAACTACATACATAGTGTGCTGTTTAGAAATGTATCCACACTAGGAAAGCATTTTCTGAAGATTTTTTTGTTATCTAATATTTATCGGCTACACATAACGTTCTAAAATTTGACGACACTTTTCTGAAATACCCTGTATACAGATAAAGTTACGAAATGAATAAACATTAATATTGCAGACAAAAATATAATAATAATGACCCCTTGTAGCACGTTAGCAACGATAGGAAATAATATCTACCGATAAATGTACTTCCATTATCGTTAATGATCAGTAGCGCGGTTTACGGTACAGGGTAATGAGCGGTCATGCTGACAAAAACAAAGTATATAAAAGCGGTTACCCGAACACATTACATATAGATCATTGTACGTGTTTCTGCCTGCAATTAAAACTGATATAGTAGTTGAATAGATCATTTAAAAAGTACATACGAAATATAGTTATTATAAATGCCTCAGAAAGAATTAAGCATAATTATACATTACATTTATATTTCACGTTTGGTTAGTTCCGTTTTTTTTCCTTTTAATAAATAATTTCTTTTTACAGTTAATACAAAATCCATCATGCAGATAACTTAATTTATATCTAAATTAACCTAACATTTATGTGATCAATTACTTCATATTTTATCCAAAATATCAGCGTTAACCAAATTTCACTAATTACTTTTGTATTGCTATATAATAGTCCCAAACAAGGCGAGGATCTTCCAACTTTGAGAAGGAAACTTGGAAAGTAACACACGAATCATCTTGATTACCTAATTTACATATTTGAAAGGTTTTTATAGATCTTTGTTAATTTCAACAATGTGTGTAAGTAAAGGATAACATTGACTAGAGTAACATTTTATAGTGTAACCTCTTTTTACATGAAAACAAATGGATAAGTCTGGATTTAAGAAATTAAAAGTATTAAAAACGGATTAAATATAATTTGTTTCTAAAAAAATAACCTAAAATGCGCCTTTCCAATTCATGCAATTTAAAAATATATTCGTAATTTCCGTGGTATTCCATGATCATATCCTGATGATTACAATGGGACCAACGCAGGAGTATATACAGTTTTGAATATCGCAATAATGGCCGAGAAATCGCTTTTCATACATAAAATAAGAGATACCTACAGTCGAATAAAAAACCTTTTCTTTTTGAGAGTCATATTTATTTGAGAGTCGTTTAAAAAGAGACTATTCTAAAGCTGTTTTTGTCAAATGCATTGTCCACTAACTGTGCCCACGGCAGCATCACCCGCATGTACTATTTTAATACATATAAATTTTTCAAAATAAAAGTTGACTGATACTGCCTTTGATATCAGCTGTCTAACCGAAAGTTCAATTTTCTTTATTTACATGATTAGAATCTGTACCATATGACATTCAAAGACACCGCTTCTCAGCTTAAGATCTTGTACCGAAAGGATAATTTTATTTTGAAATAGATACCTACTTCTTAAGTTCAAAGAGAGTCGGATCTTGTGTTAAAGCTTTATCCAGTTTAATGTTACGCACAACATATAAGTTGACGTTATATAAAAAAAAATATTTATTAAATGTAGGTAATTATGTAGCTTTTACTCTGACCAGGCAGGCGCTTTACCATATTTGGAACCTTTAATAAATGTGGCAACCGACACCGTATAAGCTCCCTACATGTTTTTACTTTAATCTGTTTCTCTGTCTATCTTGTACCTTTTCTTGGTTAAACGGCTGCTCCCACTCTAATGATTTTTTTTATGGTGATACTTCTAACTCTTGGGAAGGATATAGGTTACTTGCTACCGTTTTACCACGCTGGCAAAACCGAAGGAGAAAGCTAATTTGAATTTTAAAGTTATTCTTATTTTACTTACTTTAAAACATAAACATATTATATTATTTAAATAAAAATAACATGACAAACTAGGCTAAAAAAGATCTATGAACATGTTAAGGTATAACAATTAGTTATTTGGCTAAGAAAACTTTTGTAATTACCAATTAATTAGCCTTACAAATTGAGATGCTTAAGATTCCGTAACAAGAGATTGCCCAAAGCTATCGCTCTGAATAGTAAATACGTTAGGCAATGTAATAGTTTGCAAGTGTACATTGTAATAGATGTTTTAACTTCTCTAATGACCTGTGTATGCTTAGACTATTATAAATAGCAAATATGACTCGAATACTATACTTGCGGTGGGCCTCAGAGAGTGCATGAGGTTACCGAAGCGCCAAATCCTCCTTCTCAATTTCCCTCCCCTTATGTCCTCTCCTATCTTTCCTTTAAGCCCCCTCCCTCAAAAACGGGTAGTGCACTTTGCAATTGGCGGTGGGAAGAGGTCGTCACTTACCATCAGGTGACCCGTCTGCTCGCGTCTAGTCCGTCAGCTGTTATAACATAAATATATGTATATACATATACATATATTAAAATTCTCGTTCTCATATCCTATAGTTATGATAGAAATTAATACGAAAACTAATCTTTATATTTAAAAAGGTCCTAGAATTTCACATAAAATAATATGATAGCAAAGACAGATATTCTACAAACGGGACTCAGACTCTCAGGACATTGCAAATAAATGTATCCAGTCGTTAATATAAACAATTATAATCATACATTTCAATGAGATGGCATCAAGCCCTTTTTGATGATCAGAATTTGTTGTGTCTAGTTGTCATTTATTTATAATATTTATATGTATTCTGATAATCGTTGCGTTATGTCATGGAGCTATTGTTATATACATACACAAATAAACACTTAGTTGAAATTGTACCTATCCTAAAGAGGCTCTTTGTAATAGTTTTACAATTTTGCTAAACGCAGCGAACATTAAAATCGTTTTAATAGTATTGCAAAAGAGTAATAAATAATATATTGCACTCCACTAGTTCTAAAATTTTAAGAGTAATTCTATTCGTCCACCATCCCTTGCTAATATAATTTACAAAACGTCCCTTTGGTATAAAACTAATCAATATAATGGCCAAAAAACGTTTTACAACTTATATAGCAATTAATCTTCCAATGTAAAATCAATCCGGGGACATGACTTTGCTTTTAATAAATTAATTTAAAAGGTTGAATGACTAGACTGATGTCCAAGTTTATAATGTTTAATAGTTTAAATGTTAATTAATAACGAAGGGAAGTATATCAAGCATTTATATACATATGTATGTATTCCTAAGTGTTTGTTTTAGATATTTTAATATTTATAGCTATATAAATCTGCGTACATACATATAAATGTATATAATATTTTTAAATATGTATGTATGACCATTTATACCTAAACCATAAGGAACCTTGTGGTTTAATATAAAATTCAATAACAATATACACTAAAAATATCAAAGAATTATCATTTTTAGGGATTTTTTATTATTTGTATCTTATCATATCACGTCTCTTTCATCCTTAATTGTACTAATTAATACATTATTATTTTGTGTTCTATAAACATTATTTAAACACATAACAGAAACCACATGGGATGGATGGATTTATATGGAAACCATATCTATCACTCGAGACTGCTTCTAACACAAGGATTAACATGGTACATGGTACAATTTTGTTTTATAAAGACCTTAGATATCACTACAAAGTATCAGGGATAATAATAAAAACCCGCCCTATTGAATAACCTGGGTAACAAAGGGTAAAACAGTGTAAAACAAATGTATACACGTGTCCTATCAAATCTGTACAACAAAAGCCTTGTTCTATTCTATAACAAAACAGTTTAATCTAAACAACGTGTAAATTTTGAATAAGATTACTCTAACTATTGTTATTTATCTAATTTAGATTGTTTATCTAAAATAGACCCTAAAGCTTAAAAGTTACAGACTATATCTATGAGAACATCTAAATCATTTTGTTTAGCGTTAAACTAAAGCTTAAATTACTTGTAGCTGTAATGTAGTTTTGATAAACATTTTAACTTGAAAACATTTAAGAGTTAGACTTTAAATAAGTTATTTTAATTTTATAGAAGAATATCTTTCAGCTATAATGAGATAGCTGTTTCAAATTGCTGAGATAATTTTACAGATACTTGTCGTAATTTAAATGGCCCATTCACGTCACCTTATCAAGAAGTAACGTACATATAGAAATAAGCTATATAACATAGCTGTCTTCATTTAACACTTCATAAATGTAACTATAATTATTTTATAACTTATAACTTTTACACATCTCACACAGGGCCGTCTGATCCTACACTAAGCAGAGCTTGAACTATTATAAAAGAACTGCTGATAAATATACTTATATTTATATTTACAAAAAACCTACACATTATAAATAAATTATACCCAGACACAGAACAAATGATAATACCCATAACACAATCAGTTGTCCTGGGTGGAAATCAATCCCACGACCTCTTGCTCACCAGTCAGGATCACTAACAACTAGGCCAGGCTTTTTATTATCAGATATTCAACAGCTTTCAAATCGCCTTCCTAGCAGGACGAATAATTTTTACCGAATGATAGTTTAGGAAATTTTCGTTTTTTATACTCTATTCGTATACTCCGGCAAATATGCAAACAAAAGGAAACTGAATTTCAGAGAGTAGATTTTAAAAGTGCTCCGTAACAAAATTATTATTGTAGTAGCCATGTGTATATCTAATTAAACACTATCGATATACTATCTAATCAATAGCGTCAGCCAGAAGGCTCAGACGTCCCACCACCAGACGGTTCGAGGACCTCTAATGTGGGCAGCGCACCTACGACTCTTGACTCCATGGACGGCGGTTGTCACTTACCATCAGGTGACCCGTCTGTTCGTCTGTCCCCCTATAGTATAAAAAAACTATATAAGCAATATCCCTTCCCTTCCCTTTCTATCTTCCCTTTCTTTCCTCCCTCTCCTGTCAACATACTCCAAATTTTAACACCTTATTCCCAAAAGTGCCTAAATGATAATAACTAACTAAATTTTAATCAGCAAGTGTATGTATTTATGTATTACAGAGAGCAATTAATCCAGGTCACTGAAAATCTCTGATTAAATGAGGCTACCTGAATGAAATTAAATTGAGTTAAATAGACAAACAGTCTTATATAAAAAATAGAAAAAAAACAACAAAATAATATTTTATTTTTTCTCTCAACAATGGTTATAATTTGATCTATACAGTTACTCCAAAATGACAGATGTGAACGTAACAATTCTGAGAGATTGGTGCCTGAGGTAGGTTTTGTAAAACCTGTATTACGGGTCACCAGGCCTCCACCTTTCATTCAGATCATATGATATAGGTCTATTTCTTTGTAATTATGGTACAAGCATAGAAAACTATTATATTTAATCATTATTATTATTGACAGCCGTTTGCAGGTCTAAATGGTTTTAAATTAGGTTCATCAAGAGGTCGTCTTACAGTCCACAGTCCATACGGCTATGGTTACGTCCTCGGAGGCTTAGAAAACACGAAACTGATTTAGACAGTAACACAAACTTATAATTTGAGAAAATTAAGTAATTATGTAAATTAATAGATGTCGTAACTTATATCCGGTTACGTAAACCATAGCGGTGGCAAGGTTTTAACTCAATATTTCGGCCTACTGTTTATCAGTATTCCATGATTTTCTGAGATTTATTACCTTTTCAGGTTTAATGACTAAATACAATCGTTATAATAGCCAGGACTTCAAAAGTTAATATCGGCTCCAATGCTAAAATAAATATAATGCTAAATAAATTGTAAAAAGTGGAAGTGGGAGACCCACGACGGAAACCAGTGTATTTCCACGGCCTCACAGAAAACCGGTAAAATAACAATACTGGCATTGTAATGCCGAGTGAGTGAGAATACTGAACGTTCAATTCATATCCCTCATCACCCTTAAAGGTGGGCAGAGCACTTACGACTTCTGAGTTGGAGATGTCCATGAGCCTCAGTTGTCACTTACCATCAGGTGACCCGTTTGTTCTTCTATACCCTTATATAATAAAAAAAAAGAGTTTATCCCTAAATTTTAAACTTTAGACGTAGAATATTTGCTTCAAATGCTTTCTTCGAAAACTTTGAGATTTCTTTTCTGACGTGGCAGCTCATTTAACATGTCTAATATGTCTTATATAATAAAATAAATTAATTATGAATAAAAAGAAAAACACAATTATCACGAAGGCCCATCAAATACTAACAAACCACATTGTGTTAACACAGTGAATAAATCGGGGAAAAAGTCTTTTCGTATTTTCTATGTATAAAATTGAAGAAAACTCTTTGTGGCTGTACTCTTTGTATATGGCTGACATTAAGAAAAAGAAATATTAAAAGTAAAAACACTTTTCCGCCATTCTGAAGTATTATTACAAAAAAAGAAAAATGCGACTCAAGCTGCGAAAAATACTTGTGAGTTTATGGACCTAATACGATGTCAGTAAGAGTAGAACAAATTTGGTTCAATCGTTTTCAGTCCGGGAAGTTGATGCCAAAGATAGAGCTCGCTCTGTTCGCCCTCATACGGTTAAAGTCGACGCCATTTTGAAAAAGTAGATCTAAATCTGTATTTTAGTAAATACGAGATAGCCGAGGAACTGAGGATTGACCACAAAATAGTTTTATATATAATACGCAATAAGGTGATTCTGTGTGTATGGTGGGGTTGGAAAAGCCTCGTTCATTATGAGCTCTTACCGCCAGGCAAAACCATCGAAAGAAACGACGGGAATTGATCAACAGAAAAGGAGTCTTCTTTCATCACGATCGATCTCTGGCCTCTCAGCAAAAATTGAGAGAGTTTGGTTGAAGAGCGTTAAAACATCCCCCATATATTTCTGTCTTTGCACCCTCAGATTTTCACCTTTTCTCCGGTGTCTTCAGAATTCTTTAAGTAGTATTACGTTAACATCAAGAGAGGAAGCTGTCGAAACTACTTCTAAGATTTTTATTTTCAAGAATCCCAAGGTTTCTACAGCGAAAGGATTATGCCACTACCTATAAGATGGCAGCAAGTTATCGAACAAAATGTCACATACATTATACATATAATACTTTTTTCTCGACCTTGTATGTTTGTCAAAATAAATCAAAAGAATAACACAATTATCACGAAGGCCTTTCAAATACTACAAAACCGCATTGTGTGAACATAATGAGTGAACTTACGTTCCATTCATCATAAAGTCTTTACAAGAGCCGTTGCGACAGACGTACTGAGAAGGGTTAGTGAACAGTTAATAGCTAATCTTGTAATCGCCGTATAAACAGAAGCTAAACTATTGTTGTAGCAACAATGTGATGTGGGTGTCAAGATGGTGTACATACATTAGGTTTGCGCAATGCAAGAATGTATGACGGCCTTTCTGCTATACATCTCGTACGTACAAGAGGGCGTCAGACGTCTACGTTTTGGAAAGCATTAGCTAAGCAGTAATGTAGTCACACTTACTTGATACTACATGAGGGTAACCCTATTACTACTAAGCATTGTATAAACTGTAAACATACTATCGTATTTGTATCGGATAACAGTCCAATCCCTTGACCACGTTTTACGGGAAAGTTGCGGTGGCCCTATTCTATTCTACGGGGAAACATTAACTTTAAATTATATTGTATATTATCATGTATTATTATACTAGATAGTTAGCTACTTAAAAACGTTTAAAAGTATATAAAAAAGTAAACAGTTTGGCGAGGTTTGTTTTATTACAATTTTAATGTCCCTTAGTAAAAAAAATAATTGTAAACGCTACATGCTAAATATCTTACTATTTTTCATATTAAATTAGACTTAAGAGAACTATGTCTAACTATAGTGGGCTAATTGATTGAGTCTTTCATCATAATTACATGTGTAACTATTACGAAAAACACAATTTCTACCAAAATTATAAAGGCTGCAGGTGCATAACCAGTGTCAGTATACCCGAAACATAGAATTATTCCCAGTAGTTCCCTAAAGTCAGTCCACGAGGTACTGTTGCAACCTTAAAATTGCGATTATGGTCCCATATGTATCATATACTACTTTTACAGCTGGCATTGATTTTTTATTTTTTTTTAGAGAAAATCTGGACCAGTATATGTATGGTCATACAGTGCCCGGGTAACTACAATATTAATTATTGTTTGGCAATTAATGGGAAAATGAGACGCCTCTGCCTATGCCTGTGGGGATAGAGGCGTGAGTGTATGTATGTATGCGATTAGGTTAATGTTTTACAGATAATGTGAAACTCAATTTTCATATAAAAATAATTAAGTATCGCTTAAACGGTTTCTTAGCATAGCATTTGATGTGCTACACGCCTATCAAGATTTTGCATTCTCACGACCTTCAAGAGAGAATGCCTAATTAATTTATCTATTTATATACAGTGTGTGTGTATTTGCGACCTGTTATATGTAGGTTAGCGAGAAGCTGACGTGTTACTAGGAACATGTCAAGCGTGTTTATATTAGAAATGGAATATCTGTGCTATCAGCTTTAAGCTTGACAAAACAATAAAAAACAGTTAAAAACTATAAAACCCAACTGCACTCTGAACTTCTTCCTATATTGTTTTGTTGTGATAAGGCTGCCCATTGTACAATTTATGTGAAAATATCAAATGTATTTTATATGTATATTTGGTGTACAATAAAGAGTACTTACTATTTCTCCTTATTTTTTTTTCTGTTGATGGTATTACAAAAATATTATACACATAGTATATGACTACGTAGTAGGTTAAAATGATATCTTACATGTCAAAATTCGTAAAGCATTCGAGGGCGTAACGAAAAAATATAAAACACATAACCCGAATCCTTGCGTAGTCCGGTAAAAATTCACTCAGGGTTTAATAATTTCATATTGATACTATGAAAATTAGGCATTCAAATTCCAAAAATATATAAAATAATTAAATATAATATTAATCTAGGTTCATCAAAATATTTTTGGCACGTATTACTTTTTCTTGTAGTTTTCATTGTCGGAAGAAGAATCTGAATTGTATACATATGTTAATATTTCGAAAAAGTTATACGAGGATGTATTGAAATGTTCTCTCTAATATCTTACGCCGAGAACTTTTATTATTTTATTACTGTAATAACACACACATTCTTAAGTTTTGTGGTATAAAATTTAATTACAATAGCCTTTATGATTATAAAGTTAGAGCAAGATAAGTGAAACGACTCGTACTAATAATTTTATTTTTTTTTTTCATAATGGAGAAAACATTCAGTCATTCAAAAATTGTTTAAATAGAGACTGAACCCGCAAGAAAGTCACAATGACATGAAATCATTCTACCAATCAACGTTAGGCGGCTCCATCTTATTGCAAGGTAAAAAAATAGGTTGGTAAATTCAAACGTGGACGAGAGAGTATTGAAGGCGACCCTCGCTACGGCCGTCCCACTACGTCTTCAACCGAAAACGAAGAAGCGAAACATTGTGCGAACAAAGTGATCGTTGATTAACTATCAGTGAGAAACCAGACATTGTAGGTATCTCGTATGAACGAACACAAAAGACCATCGTCAATGAACCTGAATTCTCTAAAGCTTCCGCTAGATGGGTACTCAGCTTGCTTTCAGTCGAGCAGAAACGAGTTCAACTCCTGAATTCCCGGCAATATTTAGAGTTGTTTAAAGTTTATCTGCAGGATTTTTTATCAGATTTGTTATAATGGATGAAATTTAGGTCACTCTACTCCAGATTCAAAACTACAGTCAAAGCAATGGAAAAAATTTGGTGAACCAACCCCGAATGTCAATTATACCCCCTGGGAAGGTTTTTTCGGTTTTTGGGATAGTGAATTACCTGGCGAGAGTTGAAACGATAAACTCAGCATACTATTGCACTCTTTGTGCTATTAACGTGAGGAAATTAAGAATAAGCTTTAAATGGATATTTTAACAATCTCGAAGATTCTTTTTTTAAATCTAATACACAAGCGTACATTATAAGAGATCAGATGGAAGAAGATCTAGACGGAGATTATGTGGCAAAAAAAAAACACATTTTTGTATGCATTTTATCTTGTATTCTTAGATAAATATACCTAAGAAGTATATGTTTTAATACTATTTAACACCTTTCTTTTAACTTGTTTTTAATTTGGATGAGAAGAGAGAGAGAAGAATTTTCTTTTTTAGCATAAATAAATGTTTTTAAGTTAAGCGAATAAGTTTTATCAGTTTCAAGGTCGTGGCTGTCAATCTTCATATTACAAAGTTCATATACTCGTAATTATGCTTTAGAAAGCATACAACTATAGCTTCTTGTTCATGTTGTAAATCCGACCATTTTGTATAGAATTGTAGCACCTGGGGGGGGCTTGAGGGGTTTGCGTCATGAGTGCTAACCTGGGAATTCACGTGATATTATATAAATATTCGTCAACATATATACATACGCTCAATTCTATGTATGTCCCAGAAGGGGTAGGTTGAGGTGTAATTAAATATAATATTGAATACAGAAAATACAGAAAATACAGAATATTGGTAATACAGAAAGATTTTAGAGTGTAAGCCATAGCTCAAGCAAGTAAGGGTTGCATAATTATAGTTCCCACTGACTGGTGCCTCGATAATATATATATATATATATATATATAAATTCATGTCAGCCTTCAAGACTTCTTTCTCTGTGCACTGACGTCTGTCGACTCTTCTATTGTTTTAAATAGGATAGCTCTATCGTTGTTGTCGTCAAAGTTGATTTATTAGTTGTAAAGGTTCAAATATTATTACAAAAAAATAAATAATAACTGCTTGTGTTTGGGGATCTGTGGGAGAAGAGAAAATAGTTAGGCCATTAACATACAGTAGTACGGGAATACTATAAATGGACTATGTTTAGAAAAATGAATTTGTAAAAAAAAATTACAATTGGGGTATGGACTAGAGTTAGGAGATGGGCCAAACTAACGGGTCGAGATATCTGTTACGGGGGATAATCATAACCATAATGCTCATTTTAGGGCAAGAGGAAAAAAATATTGTTAAGAGTGCCTTCCTCGAGACCACACTCAGATTACCTTATTGATACTTCTGCTCTATTTTTTATTAGAATTTTATACAATCGATCTTAAGAATTCAGCCTCCTCTTACATACCGAACAGGTTGACGTGCTACACTATTTATGTTTTCTAAGTATAACTGTACCATAAAGATTATTTACTTGCTTACACAATTATAGCTATTTCTATAAGTCGACTTCATTAATCAGTCTCATTTTACTACTAAAATATTTTTGAAACGCTGTCACTAAATTCAAAGAATTCGTATTACATCTTGACAATAATAACAAAAGTAAATCATTATCTCAGTAACAAAAGATTTCCGCTAGATTTATTTCAATTAAAAGTTTCATCTAAATCTCTTTCGGAATGAGTGTTCCGTGAATTAAGAAAGGTTTTAAACGTTCAAAGAATTGAAACGGACAAAAGTCGGGCTCTCGTCTGCTTAACAATAGCTTAGTTTTCATAAAGAAAGGGATTAAAAACAGCTACATTTGTTTGTAGTGTTAGTTATTTTCAAGAAGTGAAACTAAACCCTTCAATTTGAATAGTTAATACATTTTATGTACAACTTCTTACTTAAACATTACGTACTAAAACTACGCATAGATATTAGCCTGTTGGTCTAGCGAATAGCGATCCTGACTGCTTAGCCGAGGTCATGGGTTCGAATCCCACCCAGGACAAATATTTGTGTGATGAGCATGATTATTTGTTCTGTGTAGTTTATACATAATATGTACATATGTACATATGTATTTAAAAATATATAAGTATATTTATCAGCAGCCTGGTTACCATAGTACAAGCTTTGTTTAGTTTGGTATCAGACGGCCGTGTGTGATATGTGCTATGCGTGCAGTATACACACACTAACGCTTATATCACCGAAGGGATAACCAGAGGCGTCTTCATCGCTCATTGCCAACCATAAATTAGTGTTACTTACATAATAGATGGCAAACCTATAGCCGTCGTCCGGGCACTATATGACTGTATATATACTGACTGATAGATAACAGTCCAATCGCTTAGTCGCCGTTTACGACACCCATTGGGAAGAGATAGGGTGGGCCTATTCAACTCCACCGAAAACCACACGGCACGGCTCGGTTAGAAACACTCGTAACCTCATTATCACACATGCTCATTAGAAACGTATACAATTATTTATGAAAACATTATACGTATCGTTACAAAACGGTATTAAGCAATGAAAATAAAGTTATCTCAGGAAACGGCTTAAACAATTTTTATTGATATTTATCGTGTGTTAATTTGTGATATCTTTTTTCTTATTTGCCTTTAAAATGATGTAATCTTAACAACTATAAGGAAATGCTAATCATGGTTTTGTATTAAAATAACCTTTTAAATTTTAATGATTTAAATATATTATCATTTGTAAAAACAACAAAATATCGATAATGAGAATCATATAATTGTTTTCCTATAATCATTTTGTTATCAAATTATTTCTATTAATCAACTCACCGTTCAACGAAGTACTTTGTGCCTTAAAGAGTAGTCCCTTGATGGTAAAAACCTACAACCATGAAGAATGAGAATTAAGTTCCACACAGAAAAACACACTTTAGCATAATATTTTACTATATTACTTTAGGTTGAAATAAAAAAAAAAACATTGTATTCAATACAACTTTAAGGGAATAGGGCAAATAAAATTATTAAAGAAATATATCACCCGACTGCAAAAAGTAGACAGGTTAACTAATCTTAACCCATATTTTTTGTTGACATCTCGAAATACCCTGTGTTACTCAAACTGTGAAGACGACTGAAATGAGTCCTTACAAGTTCTAAGCCGTGACAAAGTAACATCATACATACATATACTCGAAAACCATAACCCTCCTTCTTGTGTAGTCGATTAAAAAAGGTTTATAGTTCAACTGTCATCGTTTTACTTACGCCACATAAACAAGCATAAAACATTTCTCGTTGCTCACAGTGTACGTTTTCTCACGAATACAAAGTGATCTCACGACTTCAGAATATCACACCATCCATCAGAAGAAAGTCGAAAGCGTGGGTTCTGTCATGAACTCGCATTGTTACCTCATATCCTGGTTTACAAATTGTATTTGTTTATCTGGATAACCTGATAATCATTTATTCGTTAGATTTTTGAGCATCTGCTGTTTCATAAGACTTTGCCTCTAATCGTAAGATCAGATATAATAATTACATAATGAAATCGCAAGAAAAATGCAAATCTTGCTTTCTTAAGAGTGGAGCTTCGGTAGCACATGATGTTTTACAATAAGGACATTGTCATTTATCAATAGAAAACGAATGACTGACTGCTTAGCTATTTTAAATAACATCTAGTGTCTGACTTATACGAAACAAAATTTACTTTAAATGTATATTTCTCATTTGTCAGCTCAACATTTGAAGGGCATGAATGTTTACAGTTCCGCGGTCACTCTGTTCTTAAAAGCAACTGGAATGGGAGTTGTAGAGTGCCATAGTACGTCCTCGTAAGAACTTAGGAAACAGAGTAATGATAAAAACAGAAACATTAACAAATACCTATAATATTCCGTGGTCAATCAGAATTTTTTGCCTCGCACAACCAGCCTATGGAACAAATTATCGCCTGCCGTATTTCCGGACCGATACGACCTCCAAACCTTCAAGAGAAGAGCGTACTCCCACCTAAAAGGCCGACAACGCACTTGTGACTCTTAAGTTGCGGGTGTCCATCAGGTGACCCGTCTGCTCGTTTGCCCCCTATCGCATAAAAAAAAATTGGAGCCAAGTTAATAATTAGGTTTAAGTAAACTTTCAATTTTAATGCTCTGCCTGGCACCTGTTATCTTTTCCCTGTCATTGAATTCCTGCAACTGTTGGAAACTCCTTAAGTATAAAATTACACTTCAAATATGGGAATCAAAATTTAGGACCTTACTTAATCATGGCTCTGCAGCCATGATTAGGCACGAATGGGCCGGCTCGACCGGTGCGATACCACGGCCTGAAATGAGTTAAATTTCCGGAGGTCTGTCCGCCGCCTATAGTTAACTTGTATATTTTTCTTGTGTTATTGTCTTTTTCTGACGACCTCGAAAAGGTAGCTAAAGGTAGCTGGATGAGAAAGGCGCTAGACGATTTGAAGAGGCGTATTTCATGCAATGAACTGCAATAAGCTGAATGATGATGAGGATGATGATTTCTTCTTTATAATTAAGTATAAAAGAAATAAACATTTATTCTGACAATTTGATATACATTATATGTGAGAGATTGTGTTAAATGTTAACCAAGTGAATTATATTACTGCTTGTCCCTCATTAAGACTAGGATATATAATGAAGATGACTAGATGAAGAAAGAGACATAACAAGGGATTAATTATCAAGTAAAAACAATTAACGGTGATTGTTTGAATAATCTCAGTATTTCGGGTGCAAAGTAATTGTGTCTGGACGTATTTTGGTTAACCTATTTCTCTCGTTAGAAAGTAATACTTTAAGTCAAGGTCGCAATTATCTGGAAAAAGCTGTTATACCGATTGTTAATTAACAGATACTGAGTTATAGACATCTCAATAATAGCGATGGTGAGATCAACTTTAGGCCTTGGAAAGCAAAAAAAAAGGTTTTACGGCCAAATCAAATTATTAGTATTCGAATTTGTAAACTGTTCTATTATTTATTGATCGAGGTTATGAACATAACGGTATGAAAATCAATAATATCGTATTTCCGAATTCAATTCCATTTTTTTTATTGCATTAACCTAGTACGAGGTATAGATACAATTTTAGTTATTTTTTTTTATAATAACTATGACCATTACACATGAAAAGTTACGACTATATACTGAACACATTGAACACACAGACACAGCTAAATTTAAACCGTAATTATCGCAACGAAATGAAATATTAGTCATAGAGCGATATTAATAACAAATTGAAAATTCTCCTTTTTTTAATGGCCAAGAATAGCGGTCATGTACCAACTCCAAACGCTTTATCTGGAGTGCATTTAACGACCTATCATGTCACTGTTTTTTGTGTATGCGTCATATATATTTATTCTCTCGCAAATGTGTGTGTTTGATGACACCTGTCTCTGTACAAACTACGTATGTTTAAGTATAACCAATTGTACAAAAATTTTTTTTTTATTTCTAAACATCCAGGTTTGTCTTGAGAAATTTAAGCTTAACCTCATTTAAACTACTCTGTTGAATAATTTAGCCCCAATGTCATCAACTGCTATTATTGTTGCTCTTTCACTAAATCGCCCCGTCCTCCGATTTTCCTATTCGCTTGGCAGCGGCGGTCATTAGATATTGTTCATTCATTAAGGTTGAAGGCTCGTTAATCATACTGGGTCTGACCGAAATTTTGCCTCCACGTTGATGTGAGTATTATGGCTGCCAATATCCCATGATGTCGACCCTTTGACAAAGTTATTATGTTATCTGCTTGCTGGTGACATAAACATTACAAACTTTCTGTCTACCCGAAGTCAGTTGTTATTTAACGCCTGCTTTGGAAGGCCACAATAATTAAGGATATATATTTGTCTATGATTTACGCATAGAAATGAGTGTTAATTTAATTTAATTTAATGATCCTATGAAATAGAGGGTGGATGCGAAAAATAGAAACACATTGCGCTTTTCAAAAAATGTTTTATTAAATTGTTGTCTTAAAAGTTGCTGAATTTATTTCGTATAATAAGTTTTTTTTTTTTTATATATATAGATTTAGTAATCTAAATATTTTTAAACCCTAGACTAGTCACACACGGTGGTCTGATCCCAAACTAAGTAAATGTTGTAATATAGCATTCAGACGGCTAATAAACTTGCTTATATACTTCTAAATGCATACATATTGGCTATCGGTAGATTACAGTTAGACACAGAACAAATGATTATCTTATCACACAATTACTTGTCCTGGCAATCGAATCCACGACCTCTGACTTAGCAGTCGGTTTCACTAACTACGAGACTAAATGGCCAGTCACTATATTCCACTAATATTAAATTAAACAAATTTATTTATAATTAGAAATCAATTCGTCAAAAAAATGATAAAGTAGCAAAAATTCAATATATTGTAACAGACGAACTGACGGCGCACCTGATAGTATGTGACAACCGCCAACGCGACGCCCTTGAAATAACGTAAATCTCTGTAGTTGTTATAAATTCCTTGAATAAAATGAAAGTGGTGAAATTTGATTAAGTGCTTCGTGTTGAACAATGCCATGTACTTTTATACTTACTACAACACTTAAGCAAAATAATAAAGATAACTTAATCACCTTTTACAACACTTAAGCAAAATAATAAAGATAACTTAATCACCCTTTACAACACTCACGTTTATATCATCTCTTCTCACACAACAAGTGTCATTTACTATCATTTGAGTAAGTGTCTTCATTACGAAGTTATTTTTTTCTTGTTTTAATCTGTCGTACCTACATTTCTACCATATTTTCTGAAATATTTTTATCCGGAATCAGTGGCCTTCCTTATCTCTGAAATTAATAATTACATTTTTAATATCAAAAGCTTTGTCAAAGTGTGTCAGCATAAAAGACTGACGTGACGACAGATATTGGAATTCTTAGGGGAAAAAACTACGAATATTGATCATGGTAAAGCTAAGCTTAATCCCGAATGGGCCGTCTTATACCACAGCTTCACAAAAATCACAAAAGCTAACGTTTTTTTTGTGTGCCAAAGCATTGGCCTACGTTGCGTTTTCCCGCAACCTACCTCTCCTTTGATCTCTTGCCCATCTCATCATCCTTCTTTTCCTATTTCCCATTTCCTCATGTATGTTCCAGGACACCCACGGCAAATGGTGATGAGCATGCATACATTTCCAGACGGACGATGACGGTGTGCTTTAGAAAGTTATAATTGTTCTTATTATTTTATACCGTAGAAAATTTGATAAATATTGTAACGTTGAATAACATTTAGTGCAAAATAATAGAAAGTCGTTATGAAATATTTTTTAAGTAAGTAAATTGTCTATTTATAAGCTTTGGTAAAAAAATCCATCACACATCCCAGACAGATTTAAATAGATATAATACTATTCGTGGCAAGCAACGCACTAAATAACTGCTTAGATATTTAAAAGCTATATACAAAACAAAGACATTACATACTCGTATTGCTTTTATACATGCTTAAGAAACTTTATAGGCTTGCACTGTGTATATTATACACATTATGTACAATGTATGTCTAGCGTTAAGCTCACATAACTCACTCATTTTATACAATAGTCGAGATGAAAATCGAAGCTTCGAAAGAATTTCAGGAAGTCTATAAAGTACATTTATGATTCTTTTCAGAATTCCGAATTCCATTGTTCAAAAAAAAAACCTTTCAACTCGTACTCCAGATAATATATTGTGATTGGTCTGTTTGTCTAGTGGTGGTGGGGTTCGGTTCCTACTCTGGCCTAATTGTATGATGAGAACGAGTATTAGTTTTGTGTCTAGGTGTAATTTATCTAGAATATGTAAAATATATATTTAATATGTTTCTTAGCAGTCTAGCTACCATAGTACAATCTCTGCGGCGAGAAGACGGCCGTGTGTGAGATGTCAGAACTTATTATATTTTTTTATTATTATGTCGTCAATATAAGATAACTTTTTTCCTCTGTCTTGATCACTTCGTTTCGTCACTGTGCCCTACAGCATCATTACAACATATTCTACGATCTCATCACACACCACTCTTGCGTCAGTATAAAGCACCATAATTATTATTGCAATATATAATACCTATAATAAACTGTTTATACCTACCTATAATAAACTGTTTATAGTTCAAGAACACTGTTATAATTGTAATTTATTTGGATTGGTTTTAAAGTAGTTGAGATTAATAATACACATATCTTGAGACTTATTAGGCAACGTCATCTGGACCGATACTCCTTTTTTTAATGCGAATGTAATGTAGTAAGTGACACAAGCAGCTCAAGAGTCACAAGTGCGTTACAGGCCTTTTAGGTAGGAGTACGCTTTTTTCTTGAAGTTTTGTAGGTCGTATCGTACTGTACTATGCGTCTAAGATTAGGATAAACACACTGACGCCTATATCCCTGATGAGGCAGAGGCGTAACAAGTTCCCATATTTTTCCATTCATAATTAAGTCTCACTCACGTTGCATACTATCTGATAGGTAACATTCCAATCCTTTAGTCGCCTTTTAAAATAGCGCTCCACTATCTATTCTACTCTACTGTATTACGATAAACCTTTATTTAAGTCATTTGTATTATATTATATTATTAATGCAAACGCATTATGGGCATATAAAAAACCCCGAACCGAACCGAATCCATGAACACTGTCACTGTTCTTGATACTCTTATTCTTAAGTTCGTGACCTTAACAAGAGAAATACTTATGTTCAAAACGTTCCCGTACCTAAGACGGTGATGAATCACAACATTCAAGTTCTAATCCTTCCTGGATTAGAACTTGAATGTTGTAATTTCGAACTTAATTGGGGCAGAAATAATCTTGAAGTTTATCAAAAAATAATTCGTTTTCGTTGCGAATATTGAAGAAAAATCAATCATTTCCTAGGTGTAAGTGAAAATGTATAAGAAATTCATGATTTATACAGCATTATAACACAAAGTTATCCTAAAGGCTAACAGCCTGGGTCACATACATCGCCCAAGATTTGAATTTCACACGACAAAGGAAAACCTTTACTTTTGTCGTTAGTGTGTATATAAGTACCTCTCTTAAATTTACTTTGAAAGCTGAATAACTTAGAGATATCTTAAAATCTATTTGACGTTACATTTTGTTACGAGACGCTATGTTTTACTTACAAATCGATATTTATAATGAGTGTATTTTGGATGTGCGGCAGAATGCTTAAATTTGTTAAGAAATATGTATATACATACATATTTAGCGGGGGGCTTCACCAAAAGTCAAATAACGGACACATAGTACACCTATTGAAATTAAACTTTTAAATTTCGATCTTAAATTAAACTGACTTTGTTCTCGCCACTAGCGAGACGTTTGCAAAAACGAAACGTAAACGTAAAAGTGTCAAACAAGTGACGTTTGCGTAAGGGACTTGAAAAATTCGAAATAACGTGTACCGGCGCGCGCGCTATAAAGTTTAAATATATTCTGCTCAAGAAACGCGAGTGTGATCAAGAAACCCCGAATCAGCTCATTGCTTCCCGTGTCGTGATAAAACAAGAAGTGCCACGAGTGCCGAGAACCCCTGGCGCCTTCCACCAGCTCCTAACCATCACCAACCCGTGAGTACATTTCCACCACTTCCCCTTACCTCAGCTTACCTCACCGCTGTATGTATGCGTCGCACCAAGGCGCATATAATACAGACTTGTTTCATTAACCTTGATATCCTCTCCTGACTGACCTGATTTCTTTTTCAATCTTCTCAGAATTACTTGGACTATATATATGAGCAGTTAAAAAAAAATAAACCAATGTAAACAAATCTTGGAAAATTATATTTAACTCATTAAAAATAATTTTAATAAAAGACTCAAACATT
Organism: Tyria jacobaeae; assembly: GCA_947561695.1. Lineage (NCBI taxonomy): Eukaryota > Metazoa > Arthropoda > Insecta > Lepidoptera > Erebidae > Tyria > Tyria jacobaeae. Next base: position 5,076,793 of record OX387208.1, on the reverse strand, counting down.
TTTCTACACTATTATTGTCATTAATAGAATATAGACATTATAATATTTTTTTTCACTGAACTTGTCAAATGATTGATCACACGTACAAACGCCAAACATTAATCAAAACTGCTTTAGTAGATTTAAAGCAGCAGAGACAGAGAGATACTTTTGAATTTATCATTTTAGGACAAATTTTAGTTATAAGTATAAAATCACTTAACCTTTCAGTCAAAAAACATTAAAGGTCAACATTTTTTTCATATGTTCTTAATTTTATGTTTTCATTGTCACTACTTAGAGCCTAGATGGTTAGATGGATTTCCACATTTGAAGTGCCGTGATTCATTTTAATAGCGGCAGTAACATAGAATACGTGAGAAAATATATATATATAAAGATAATACTGCAGTCCGGTTTTAAATTTGGTAATAGTTTTACTTGTTTTATGTAAGCTTCAATAATGTACCTACACATCGCAACATTCCTGAATAATTAGAATGCAGTAGAATCTGGTTTGTTGAATAGTTATCGATATTGCATTTGTATTAATCCGTGTATGAATGCATTTTATCAAACCACATTGCTAACTTTGAACGACCTGGATAGACACGGTATTCGAGTTATAAAAGTTATGTGTCTTTAATTAAAAATGTTTTTAATAATGTCTTTTGTAATCTACTCTGCTGAATATTCGACTAAAACTATTAAACTAAAATTATATTTATAGATGACTGGCCGTTGGTCTAGTGGTTAGTGATCCTAACTGCTGAGCCGGAGATTGTAGGGTTTGATTCCTACACGGGACAAAACTTTGTACATATATACACTCACGCTTATATCCGAGAAGGGTTATACAGCAGCGTATTAAACCTAGTTATTCCGATACTAGGTGTTCTTTGAGGACCACAAACGATGGATGTTTAACACTGGAATAATTCCCAATGAGGCGTCTTTGAAGAATGAGTATGCTCGAAAGAAGTCCATTCAATAGCGCTGATGACGTATAGTAACTGTAGTATGTGTGGCCGTGTGCAGGTCATTCAGGATTGCGAGAGACCCAGTGAAGTGTCCACATTTAAATGTGCTATACTTATACACTTATAGTGAGTACGATTTGATTTGGCAACTGTCAGGATCTACTCGTAACCATTTAGTTTTAGTTCTGTACTGTTTGACAGTTGTTTAAAAGGCCATTTTAGAAGACCTTCGACCTCATAACATCGAATTCATGGTTTTTAAAGTTTTTTTTTTTCTGAAATCCATACAATTTAATCATCAGATTAATTATTATATTTCACCTACATTCAAAAGCTTAGTAACTTAGAAGCATAAAGCATTTTAACTGATGTAGCCTCGTTAGCATATTAATGTTAGAATGAAAACTTGCGTGAGTTACGTTCATATTTATTTAAATCAACGGTTTTACTCACGTGTGTATTTCGGGGATGCCCGACTAGTTTCGGTCTCGACAGGAGGGCCTTTCTCAAAGAGTAAATCGTCCATTCACGTCACACTTGAGATATACCGGTGCCCGGCCGTTAAATCGTATGTTTAAAAACATATTAATGTTACCACAGGGAACAATATTTTTTCTTCTTCGGATTGATGTTTTTCTATAAATACCTGTAAATGTACTACGATATGTAACAAAAATATGAACTGAAATGATTTATATAATTTAGACTGTAATTAATTTTGTAAAAGGATGGTATTTCATCAAGGTTGTCATTGTTAAATGAATTATGATGTAACGCAACTAAAAAATCGAGAAAAAGATATCAAATATTATATTAAAAACAACTTTTAAATCAGCATTACTTTATAGAGTATACATACATATTCAATCCATGTACTTGAACAAAAAGAGGGGTAAAAATTTGACCGCTATATGTGTGTATCGCTATGTGTGTGTTTGTGGCACCGTTGCTCTTAAACGGGTGAACCGATTTGGATGTGGTTTTTTTTCTTATTAGAAAGTAGGTTTTCTAGCGATGATTCTTAGACATGTTTTACAAAAATCGGTTGAGCTGTTTTCCCAAATTTTTAACTAATGTTTAGTTTTACGCTGTGATACATACTATATACTAAATACTACTGCATTTAAATAACTAACAAACAACAATATACCCCTTGTCAAGTAATAACCACATTTGAATGGACAAGAAACGCTTACTTTTCTCTGTAGATTATAAAAAAAATATTCAATTAAATAGCTTAAATATCAGTAATCACGGTCAACAGTCAAATTTTCGATTTGAGATAAATTTCTAATGCCTTCCAGTTATATCTCATAATCTTAATATTCAATCTGGCCGCCGCTCGCAATGCCGCCGGCCTGGCGGTTACGACCTTTCGCTGCCATCAAAGCAGTTTTCAGACCGATTGTAAGACATTAATTATTTATGGTACGGCAAGAACATTGATTTCGAGTAGTAATTTTAGATCGCAAAATTTAAGCTAATAATGGAAACGAGCGTCAACTATCAGAATCGAGGATTTGTCGTTCCAATTAAGAGGGAAAATAATTTACCTTCTAAAATATACAGGCAATGAATTAAAAAAAAACAAATGGATATTGTCACCTAAAACAGCATAAAATGTAAGTTTTTAGCTAAAAGGACAACTAAACAATACCTAGACTCAAGACAATTATTTGTGGATCACACATTTGTGTGCCGTGTGCGATTCGAACCCTCAATCTCTGGCTCAGCTGTCAGGATCACTAACCACTAGATCCACAAGCCATTATCACTGACCCAGAGCAAATGCCAACAATTACTCATGCATGACACTTCTTGATACGCGTAATCGACAGGTCAGTAGTAAACATTACACAAGTAAAACATAAACACCATATACCGAATCTTGCTAAATATTAACTTAACAAATTGGACACGTTTATTGTTTTTGTCACACCATTATGGGTATTACATACGTTACGTTAAGTTTCAAGCGTGTACCGTGCATGCGCAGTGAAAGCGCTTCCTTATTGCGTAAGAGTTTGACGTGACATTGAAATATGTTTGCTTATCTACTTATGAGTAATTTTACAAACGCGTTAAGTTTTTAATTAGTCATGTTTTGATGATTTATTAAAAGATTTTGTTCACTAATATATTTTATTTCTACACAAAAATGTGATAAATGATCAGTGCTTGGTATATTTATATGTGGGATTCCGGACAAGTGTGGTTTAAAAAAAGACATAGTGACGAAAATTGAAAAGAGTTTTATGAGATTGTTTGGGCGATTGTTGGTGAAATCAAGAATCAAGTATATAAGGCAAACGCATGATATGTAATATAGGTAAGGGCGACCACGTAGAACATCCACTGACCAAATGACTAATGTTTTAATAAACCTAAAGCGGCAGGTTTTTAAGGAATTAAAAGGTCTGTTAATAGCATAGGAAGCTATATAAAGATAGAAGCACGTAGCAGGCTGTTGTTTCTGTCTTTTAAGAAGGGAGAAAAGTGTGAGCTGAGGTCTGTACATGTCACAAGACCATCTCTTATTTTCTTTAATGAAATGCACGAATGTTTCCCTCGTAACCAACTCTTTCTCTGAGTGTCGTAAAAAGCGACTAAGAGTTCAGACTGTTATTTATTAGTCATTATAATAACAGTCATACGGTGCCCGGATGACGGCAATATTATTTCTGAGAAATAAGTGAGGAGTCCGGAGGCCCACATCCCCCGTTCCTTTTTCCTCACCCTTGTCCCACCTCCCCTTTTCCCATCTCCTCTTCCCCTCTCTTCTTTTCCCTCCCCTCATTCCTTATCACCCTCAAAGGCGGGCAGCGCATTTACGAGTCGAGTTCCAGGTGTCCATGGACGGCGACTATCACTTACCATCAGGTTACCCGTCTGTTCGCCTAAAGAGATATCTCTGACTACAATTTGGGGGATATAGGCTTGAGTGTGTTTGAAATTTATCACATAATTTACGCAACTAATGAGTTGATCGGCCTTTGTAAGAGATTCGGGCATCTAACATCAACGTCAGCGGTCGAGGGTGTGATTTCCATTCAGTCCAAATGATTGTATGCATGGAAGTAATATAATATATAGGAAATATATGATGATCTGAGAAAGGTAGGCAGGTATAGAGTGGCGGTGGACTGGATGTTATGCCGCACATTGAGGAAGCGGCAATGGACTGCGATATTGGCTTAATGATGATTATGATTTACCGTGGGGGAGTCATGCCTAGGCACGAATAGGCCGGCTTGACCGGAGTATTACCACGGCCTCACAGGGAATAGCTAATATGACATTATATATAATGAAACACAGTTATAAGATTCTTTGTTAAGGGTACATTACCCTTAACAAAGAATCTTAAAGCGGCAGAGGCGTAAGCTTAGATGTCGAAATTGTAATATCAAGCACTACAAAGAACCGTTTAGATAAGCTAGATACATTAAATATACTAGGTTTAGCCCAAGGCTTTATTCTCGTAATTTAGATTTTTTTCAATAAATTCTGGTGTTTCTCAATAATTTTTCTTCTACACAGTGTACAACCAATTCATGACGATCGGTTCAACAAACACGCATTTGCAACATGTTTATAAAAATATTAGATAAGTTAGGAAGTTCTCTTCGTATTATTACGTCATTTATGTCGATTTGAATAGAATTCTACAACCTAGGAAACATAAACTACTAGAAATAACACGACGAACCTAAGAAGGCAAAGTTATGCGCACTCACGGTAATCTCCAAGTAAAACCTATTGATTCGTGTCGTTACATTAATAGTCTCACTTTCCATATTTAACATATTACCGTTTATATATCATGTTAATGTACAACATGACATATAAACGGTGATGTGTGATGCTTTATGAGAACATTTAAAATTATTTCTTGTAAATTAAACCTACAATACATCTTGTGGCTGATATTTAGTTGGAATAAAATCTTTCATGAGTGGTATAAGGTAGCGATAAAAGCCCTCGGAATAGATACGGACCCGACGGGGGCCATTGTCAAAGAATGAAGGGATCTTTCGCGATGTAGGGTTATAGCTGTTTTCTTCATACCTGTATTGTTAATTTAGGTACATACATAAATTTGTGACTTTTTCTCTACTGGGTAGGCAGACAAGTATATTAATAATGATATATGTTGTTAGTTTATGAGATGAAAATATTATGTGCTCATTTTAAAAGCATAACATGATTTCACGCTAAAATTTACTCTACGCCTTACGAAGTACTTCCTGTACCGTAACTACTAATACGATTCCAGTAAACACAAAATAAAATAACAATAATTAATACATTCACCATCATCATAATCATATCATCATCATCATCATCAGCCTGTCGCAGTCCACTGCTGGACATAGGCCTCTCCCGTTGCACGCCACTTCGATCTATTTTATTAATACATTAAAAACTAAAAAAATAAATATCAACAATAGTTGTTTGGGCATAAAAAGTTCACATCATCAGACATACAGATCCCATAGCTTTAAGTCAACTGATCTTAAGTAAATTAAAAGTCCTAAAGTCTGTTTCTATTACAGGAGGAAAAATGGTCAACGACCTTTATATAAGTAAAAGGGGTAACCAAAATTAGTTTTTTTGCTGCATGACCGCTCGCTCTATCTGTTCCCCCTCCGCATGTACTGTAAAACGTTATACTAGCCAACATAAATGACACAGAAAGTATGTTTATCGACAGATATTGTTTTCTATTGTCGCTAACATAATACAATGGGTCATTGAGTTATCTTCCTGCTGAAACTTGCTATAGTAGTACACGACAGATTCATCAACGTTTATAGGCACTTGGAGTAGAAGTTTAAGTTTGAGTGGTCACCTCGCCACCAAGCTGCCATGCCGAGTGTTGTGGGTTCGATCCCCGCTCGGGACAACACTTTGTGTAATCCTCAAATTGTTGTTCTGAGTCTGGGTGTTCTTTGTGTTCGTTGTTTCAATGTTTGTAAAGTACCCCGCGACACAGAAATTAATCCTAGTGTGGGAGTTGTCTTTTAAAAAAAAAATGTTATCTCCTTTAAGAATCGGGCAATCAAATGCAAAAAAAAAATGAAGAGGTAAATGTTCAGCAAATAATAACACTTCAGCCTATTCTATGCTAAATTTAACCTTTTTGGAATTGTACAGGCTGTTTCAAAAAAGTGTAGTCAAATTTAAGGAACGTAAAGTGTAGTAGTCGATGATTTAGCTTCAAAAAAAGGATTTCAAACTTTTTTCTCTGGATAATGTATTGCCTAGTAGTAGTAGGTAGTAGGTACACATTTCTATACAACTTATTATCAATTTTTCTAATGTATATTTTGAAAATTCAAAAAAGACATTGACTTCTTTGGTGTCTGATACTTACACTGTCAATCATTTCGACCCTCTCTCTCTAACGAAATCTTAGCTCTACAGATTAATTTTAATGTGTATTTGTCAGTTTTAAATTTACCAATTCTTATATCGACTCCATATTTACAGGGTCTACTATACGACTTTAAAATATGACCACACCTCTGTAATACAGCATTCTGTATATTGATGTATCGACGTTGTCAAATAAAAATTGAAAGCTAGTTTATGTATACCTATTAATGTACTACAACGTACTGGCATAACTTTTGACACATGGAACATCCACTTCATATTAGTTTGAAAGTAGAAGTTTGGTATACCAGTGTTTGTAAATGCCCAAGAGAGTCCAATACGCGCTTCTGTATATTGTTAGCATTGAATGTAATCTCGTATCTCACAATATCGTATTATGTGCCTGTGTTGCGGTGAGCTTCATTAATTTGTTAACTTTGCACTAATATAACAACATACATATTTGATTTTGGTTTATTATGAACGTGATTAGACTTAATATATAACTTGGAATATTAACGTTCATCTTTTGTTTAGTGGTAGAGCCATGCTTAGGCACGAATGGGCCGGCTCGACCGGTGCGATACCACGGCCTCACAGAAAACCGGTTGTGAAGTAACGCTTGCGTTGCATTTCCCCGAATTGAGTGAGGTTTCCGGAGGCCCACTTCCCCCTCCCCCCTTTTCTCTCCCCTCATCTCCTTCATCCTTTTTTCCATCTCCTCATCCCTCTCTTCTTTCCGATCCCTGCATCCCCCATCCCTCATCACCCTCAAAGGCGGGCAGCGCACTTGCGACTCTTGAGTTGCAAGTCTCCATGGACGGCGATGTCACTTACCATCAGGTGACCCGTCTGTTCGTCTGTCCCCCTATAGTATAAAAAAAAAAAAAAAAAAATCTGAATCTAAAGCCAAGCGAAATTCAGGATAATTTTAGTACGGCATAAAATAAATTGAAGTCCGAGAAACAGTCACAGTCATCGACCAATCCTTTAATACGTCGAAACATTCCAAAATTAGGTCAAATTCCAAAGGTCAACTAGCGCTAATTCGAGACTTCGAATTTCTATTACTATTTTACTAGTTTATAGACAGGAAAGCGACATGCTTAGGCACGTATAGAAGTTTCCTAACATTATCTATAGAATATGTATGAGTAAGTCATTTAATTCCATGTTTGTCCTTTTTGCAGTAATCCTAGGAAGCGCCTCAATAATCTCGTGCGCACAAGTCGAAGACCCATGCAAGGCAAAGGGACGGGTAGTAGCTGACGACAAACATTGCGACAAATATTGGGAATGCGACAACGGACAATCCGTCCAATACGACTGTCCTAATGGCCTCGTATTCGCCGGGAAACACAGAGGCGTCACGGAAGGATGTGATTATCCGTGGAGGTCAAATTACTGCGAATATCCGAAAATCCAAGCCAGTAAGTTGTTTCTTTGTTTTCTTCAGGTCATACCTCACAGTGTTATTAGATTTTACCTTTCTAACTAACTGTATGCTGTAAGAAATTAAGAAACTTATGATTGTGATCGCCATTAGCAGCAATGAGTACCTCACAAGCCACATCAATATATGACAGCTGTAGACTTGATGGGAAGTAGGCCAGTCACTTGATAGAAAAGAAGTTCGTTAGAGCAATGCGATACGTAATATGTAGCATTTGGATTGCTGTGCATGCTATATTACACTTTATTTCTTGTTCCCGAAAGTTTCAAATTATTTAAGAGTCTTTATATTTTGTGGATGAGCCTTCTATACACAAGTATTGAAAATTTACGTAAGTAATCATAAATTAGAATCCACTTTGACTTTTGAATCATAAAAAAGCTACTGAGAACTAACATGACATTAGTAAAGCTTGTCTATAATGTTACAAAAGCAAGATTCATTAAATAATATGAATTAGTCAGCTCATTACATTTTTCTTCCCTAGACCCACCTATTGGCACAGAGCACTGCGACTGGCTGTACGGCATCTTCGGGCATGAGACTTCGTGCACCAGGTACTGGACTTGTTGGAACGGTACTGCTACGGAACAGCTCTGCATCGGGGGTCTACTCTACAATGAGAACGCTCATTCTTGTGATTGGCCCGAGAACGTAGAAGGCTGTCAAAAACACCGTAAGTGCAGGCTGATTTTCTTTTCTTTTTAATTTTTTAAAAGTCTTTTAAAAGTTGTGGACGGACCTCTTTTCCAGTGTAAGCGAAACATAAAAGCACGTATAAGCAGTATAGAGTACATATAGAGTATATAGGTCACAACTGTAAATCCGCTGACGGTGAAATACTGAAGTGATGTATTTGGCACAGATCTATCAAGACCATTTATAATCTATGTAATCGCGAATCCCATTAGGATCTCTTTAAGTAAATGTAATATTTACATTACCGATTTTTTGTATGAACAAAAAATTGCATTGTATCGTCCGACATCCGACAAACAATTGCATTGTATCGTCGTTTGAATGATGATAATTGAAGCTCAACTCCCCTTTTCCACTTTCCTCTCCCCTCATCCTCTCCTCCCCCTCTCCTCCTTCCCTTTCCCTCTTAATCCTCTTCCTACTTTTAATATGATTAAGTTGGACTCTGGCTGGCGTGTCCGTAATTCTCGTGAATGAGTGTCGTTGGTCGAGGCTACATATCTCCTGGCTGCTATAAGTTCGATTTTAGAACAAAATATTATTCACGTATTTTGTCTGTGGTTATATACAATTGAGACAAATATTTCAAAAAAGTTGAACAAGAGTATCCATAGAGTTGTCTGTCTCTTCATCTCTATAGAATCTGCTAATTATACGCTAAAAGCTAGAAGCTTCACGACTGACAGACTGACTCCTACTTCTGACAATTAAACAAAAAAATACCTGTAGTTGAACCTTAAAAAATAAATGACCAACAATTGCAATTGGTTATCTTAGTCTATCGTATTTTTTTGATTAAACTATTTTTAAAAATCAGCAAAAATGGTAAGTACGATCTTACGGTATACCTCATACGCCACAAATGACATTTTACTGACGTACTAATTTCATGAGACTATTAAATAAAACATGGAACGCTTACAAATGTGGTGCCATAAAGTACAATCAACTCTAAAATTAATTAATTTCCTTCCTAAGACTTCCTGTAATGCGCAGAGCTATATAATCAAGTGCCCTTCGATTTAAATGAACCGGCCTTGTATTAAAACAGATGATATTAAATTATATTTTAATATAAATTAACCATTGACTAATTTAAATTTAAAATCAGCCATTAGCCACTAAAACAGACTGATTAGAGACTGTTACCTTAACATAACACTTTTTTTATGTATTTACGCAGACACGTAAATATAAAAAAATTGGGTGTCAAAACATGGAGCAGACCAAAAATCGTATATCTCTTTAACTTATATAGTAGCCTAAAAAGGTATGTTTTAATTACGAAGAACGACGAATATTTAAGTTAACCATGTTTAAATACGCACGTGTTCATGTGGTGCTAGTCAAATTGAGTGAATAGGTACTCAGTATATTAATTCACTGACTAAAAAAAGGAGGAGGCTCCCAATTCGATTACATTTTGTTTGAATGATTGTTAAATAAAATTCTTTTCATTTCAAAGATTATGCTGCCCGTTTGATTTAATTTGAAGAAAATATTCCACCTCTAAAATAGAAAATTAAGCGACGAAAAATACAGGTTTTTAATTTTGAAAATTGAAATCTATTTTTTTAAGAGCAATCATATAAAACTATTAATTAGTAAGTCCTGATTTACGCTAATAATATAAAAGGTTTTTGGCACTTGTGACTCTTGAGTTGCGGGTGTCCATGGGCGGCGGTAGTCACTTACCATCAGGTGACCCGTCTGCTCGTTTGCCCCCTATCGCATAAAAAAAAGTCATATAGTTATTACGTTAGTGTGATCAAATTCTCATTTGCAAAATTAATTTATTTTTTAAACCAGTCATAAGTATTTTTGAATTGTTAAGAGAATAAGTCAGTCAGATAAACTAAGTCGTGAAGTTTTTAGCTTGTTTCAATACATTTATGATAGGGAAAAGAATAGGCAACAAACTTCATTATCACTAACCACTAGTGACTAGACCAAAGACCATTTGACAAAGCAACCCTTCCTAACATCTATAACTCAAAATATTTTTTAAAACATGATGATTTGGAATAATTGTTGAGCAGTTCTAAAAAATGAAGATATTGAATTTGGATTTATGGTAAATATTGGTATTTTTTTTTAAAGGTTGCTAGCAACGTGGGTCACACATTACTAGTATTCTTGTTAACCCCCAAGCTAAGCTAAATGCTTGTGTCTGGGGTGATCGCAAGTTCGTCGCCTCAGCCATCACGTTACCGCCGCTATCATAAGTTCCTATACATAACTTTACATCTAAATAAACTTCGTGTGGGTTGACACCTTGTCACCCAGTAAATCTAAATGCTTGTGTTAGTGGGTCCATAACGGTTTCGGAATTTTAAGCAGTGCTTTACTTAAAATCCTGTTTTCTGTGAGGCCGTGGTATTACTCTGCTTGAGCCAGCCCGTATGTGCCTAAGTGTGGTTCTTATATTATTAAATTGAGGGAATTTGCACTGGCAACCAAATGATCTAAAGCCTCAGCCAGTACGCTACCGCTTACCGTTATCATTTAACATGTGTTATTTACATTGTTAAATGAATGGCGATTGAAAACATGATGGGTTTGATACAATCATCTTCGTACTGTATATAGTTCTTAAATATAACGATTAATTAAACTTCATAAGAGTATTATTACTGTTCCATTACCAACTGTTAATAATACGTACACAAAGAGAACGCACCATCTCTTATACAGATCATTTGTCACTATCATCATTCACAATATGATATTAAATAATGTGTCCATAGCTTAGATACACAAAAGCTTTCATAAATAATGATCTTGTAATTCATTGCTAAGGCAAATGTACAGCTGCGCTTATAATAATATTTATTATAATCTAAAATATGGCATATTTATTTTTATCTACCGTGGGAGAGCCACTAATGGGCCGGCTCAACTGGCGGCCTCTCAGAAAACCGGTAGACAAACAATTTTTGCATTTCTTGCATTATATTGCCAAGTAAGTGAGTGAGTCGGTGGTTGTCATTTACCATTAAGTGATCCATCTGTTCGTCTGTCCCCCATATAATATATATATTTATTTACGGGTAATCTTAAATTATCCTCTTATATATAATATAAATACAGTCCCTATCACGAATGCTTTACGTATTTGAGTTATAGTTAAGGTCATACAGAAAAGTCCTCCAGCGAGTGAGTTACGATGACTATCAAATTACAGTAACTAAAACAAATGCCTTTAACAAATTTTAAACTTAGGACTTCAAATTAAGATTTTGAAATGTCTCCAGACTTTATAACCCTGCTGGGTAACTAAAAAGTAACGTTATTTATTTATTGCCATACCTTTCTATCTTTCTTTTCTTGTCAATGCTTACTCCTACTTCCTACCTACCGTGTACAAATTGACGGCAATTACGTAAAAAGGACTATATTATAATTGGCAAAATATGGCCGATCGAATTAGTTCGCTATATTATAAAATAAAGGCACAATAGTAAATAATACAATCAATAATATAGAAATTTATCAAATTTAACAAAATTTAATCTAATAAAACGCTTATATTATAATAATTTAGGTGATTTCAGACGCATCATTACATTCTCTTTAATCTCTCCCACTTAGCTTGTCAAAAAAGTATCGGCTTTTGAATTTTCTTTGTCAATTGTAAACTGTATTGCTCTTACTGTGGGACCATTAGCAGTTGAAGTCTTTATTTTATTTCTTCGACGAGTCTCTAAATGAATAATACAATAAAATTAATATTAAGCATAAATATAATAAGTAATTCACTCAGTAATATTAGTCATAATGCTTTTGTCTAGTTAAGTAGGCAGGAACGCTTGATTTCGATAGATACTTCGACTCTATAATATATCAACCTTGAACCTTTCTAGCTTGCAAGAACCACAAGACCTTCAACTTATTATACGATAACATTTTTGATGAGTCTGAACGAACTTGGATCGTTTCTCCAATCAATCACGCAACTTTCTCGCTAATTGTTCGTTCAATAAAGCGTATAATAGCATAATGAATGCCGTGTACTTTATGTAATCTGATTAATCGATCGATCGGTGGCGCTATTAGTCGCTGTTGCGGGGCCATCGACTAGAACAAAAATGAAAGTGTTGTGATTCAAGATTAGACAATAATGATGAAGTATTATCGATATTATTTGGGCTCGATTAGAATACTTAGGTACCCACTGTTGTTATAGGATCTGTAATAAAATAAAATATAACCTTATGTCTGTTTGTCAGGAGTTTCTTACCATTATCTAGAGATGTCGAGAGAAGAGTCCATAAGGTAATCTTAGTGAACGTGCCGTTCACTCTTGAGGAAAGTCAGAACGTGTCATTAAAAACAGCTTTCATGCATGGCAGTGAGAGTTGGGTATGTCAGAAGTAACATAAGAGTAAAATTAATACCGTGGTGATGCGTTCACTGAGAAGTATGTGTAATGTTAGATTGATTGACAGCGTGAGGAATGATGTATATAGAAAATGGTATTTTTGTTTTATATTATACGAGGACAGATGAACAGACGGACCCCTTGATGGTAAGTGACAACCGCCGTCCATTGACAACTTCAACTCGAGAGTCGTAAGTGCACTGCCGCCTTTGAGGGTGATGAGGGATGAGGGTATACGGGGAGGGCAAAGAGAGGGAGATGAGAAGATTGGAAAAGTGGATGGGGATCAGGGGAGAGGAAAAAAGGAGAGGGTGTGTTGGGCCTCCGGAAACCTCACTAACTTCGGGGATATGCAACGCAAGCGTTTCTTCACAACCGGTTTTCTGTGAGGGTGTGGTTTCGCACCGGTCTAGCCAACCTATTTATGCCTAAGTATGGATCTACCATGTAAAAAATATGTTTGAGTTGAAAGAAGGTGTAAATAGAAAAAGGAATTCTTCGTTGCTTTGGGCTCCTTAAAAGTATGAATGAAGAGCGTCTATGAAAATTAACTTATGAGGTTTCTGTAAGTGGGTGAGTTGGTGCCGGTAGGTCCAGAACGTATACTAAAGAAGGGCCAAATAAAAAAGCGCACCAACACAGAATATGGAAAAGAAGCGAAAACTGCGTGTCAGGATGGTGGTAAATAACATGTGTACTACCGTCTCTGCCTACCTTAGGCATTAAAGGAAGATAACTTTATTTCATTGGAATAATAATTCCGTTTTTTATCCAATACCGCAATTAATTCCGTTTTAAGCACAAAATAAAAGTAAGTTTACATACTAGTAAAGTTATAAGATATTAGTTAGGTCATGTCAACAAGAGAAAACCATGTTATTGTAGTATTACCGCTGTATAATTATATTTTTATTTTTTTTAAGTGTCTTAAACCTAAATAAATCGTTATTCCAATTGAAGAAACTATTACTATGCTATATAGTAGCTGTTACTTTGAAGAAACTACTTTGAACAACCCGTGATGTTTTCCACACGATAAAAAATGGTTTATTATTATTAAAAACTTAATTATATTACAGTAAAAACTTTCGTGAATTAGGTTCATATTTGAATATACGGTTTTACTCACGTGTGTATTTCGGGGATGCCTGACTAGTTTCGGTCTCGACAGGAGACCTTTTTCAAGGAGTTAGTCGTCCAGCCGCAACGGTACCGGACGATGCACGAGTGCACCGTGGGTCATGGGTTGAAAATGTGGGAGAATTCGGAACCTCCCTATTATTTTACAATATTCATAATTATTGTCTATCTACAATTCTTCCAATTTGATTTACTGTCAGCACAATACATATGTTAACTTCTTTTATTTCTTTATTAATCAGTAAGCCAGTAATTTGAAAGAGAAGAGATAAAACTAACTAATCACTCAAAAAATAAAGCCTCTTAAGGACATAGCTGCATGCTGAACATACGATGAGATGGCGAAACCTATAAAATAACCTGTTGTCTTAAATCCTATTGTAATACACAAGAAAAGCAAAATTAAAAATATTGAAAAAACCCACAACGGTTACAAATTGTTGAAAAAGGATTTAATCTATTTAAGAATTTTGTTTATCTCACTAATCAACCACAAAATGCATCAAAACCGAACTAGTAGTTTTGGTTTTACACAAACAAATGTTGAGTGAAACATGAGTTGTCACTGTAACACCTATCTAAGAACACGTACAATCAAACCCGAACCCATAACTGAAAACTGCCTCAATATCAGACTAGTAGTTTAGAAGAAATATGGCAACATGGATTTGCACATACAAACATCCTCTCAACCCAAACGCATATACCGTCTCCGTTCCGTCGTGGGTAAAAATAACTAACATTAAAAGAAATTGAATAGTCTTACAGTTAAAGCATATTGCTATTTTATTCTTAAAAGAGCCATGCTTTCAGGAGTAATACCACGGCCTCATAGATAACTGGTGGACCAATTATGCTTGCATTATATTGCCACGTGTGAGAGGGTACCGAAGGCCCACCTCCTCACCTCTTTCGCTTGCCTCATCTATCCCCTCATCACCCTCAAAGGCCTACTTTTGACTCTTGAGCTGCAGCTTTTTATGGGCGGCGGTCGTTACTTACCATCAGGTGACGAGCCTGTTCGTCTGGCCCTAGGGGATTTTTATGATATAAGCGTCATACAGAAAAAGTATTAGAAATTATATTAAATGAGTGATCACACCTTTATATAGTTACTACTTGCTGTAGTATACTTGATCCTAATGTTAAAGTGAATGACGTTTTTTGTTACCCAATCACGCGCGAACCGCTGAACGAATTTAAATGACTGAACTGAATCTGTTATACACATATATTGTATCTAAGATTAACAAATTGATTAGATGATAATCGAGAGCCTCTTGATACTCAAATCTTGATACTAAAATTAATTTAAATATTATTATGTTTGTATAATTCCTAGAAGTCAACAAAAGTTTCTTAAACAATTGTTATTAAACCTCCACGAGATATTTTTTTTTTTAATATTTAGTACATAAGTTCACGCCTTTCCCATCAGGGTAAGCATATATGAGGAGTGTAGGTGTCCTTGGTTGACAGTTGTCACTTCCATCAGGTGACCCATCTGTTCATCTGTCCCGGTATATTGTATAAAATATATTCAGGACAAGTACCCACCTCTTCAGTGCAACAATTTCGAACAACTCATACAATATCTTTTTTTACCGTCTATCTCCTTGCACTGATTGGTGATATCGTTTACACCCCACAATGTATTTAATAGTAACGAACCTTCATATTTCTAAGCAAGCGGCTAGAAAATGTCATGAAATGATAAACTGACATTGGTAAAGTCGTGAACTTACAAGACGTGAGATTAAAGTGCCCTATTAAAATGGGTCGTTCCCACAACGATCTGATAATTAAAAATATCAGAATAGCAGTAGATACTATGTTGACTTTGTTCACGATCTCAGACTGCATGGGAAGATCAAATTTAAAAGGTCAATGCGAACAGTGCAGCAGTGGTACAAGTGTTCGATTAAAATGATAAAATAAAGTAGCATCTTAAGTTTTATATCACGAAATTACAAATATGTTTAAACAAGGAATTTAAATATAAAAAAATGGCAAGTCCTTTTTATTTATTCTTAAACGTTTGTTTTATAACTTAAATCGAATAAAATTATCAACAGAAACGACAAATGAAACCACTTGTCACCTTGCGGATCCATATAAATATGTGAACATTTGCCGAATCGTTTAATTATTACTTCGTATGACTTCCCATTACTAAACATATCTGTAGAAAGAAAATAGACCATAGCATTAAAAGCATTAAGTCTTAACGTTTCCTCAATACACACTAAACGTTTCTGATTGGTACCTAAAGCGATAGTAATAAGTTATTGAATGCGAGGCGATGTCTGTGTATTCGCTGGCCATATACCTATTACAAACCATGCGTTGTCAGAATAGCGAAAACATACGAACCCAGAACAT
The DNA here is from genome assembly GCA_947561695.1 of Tyria jacobaeae. Taxonomy (NCBI): domain Eukaryota; kingdom Metazoa; phylum Arthropoda; class Insecta; order Lepidoptera; family Erebidae; genus Tyria; species Tyria jacobaeae. The sequence goes on along the minus strand of OX387208.1, from coordinate 5,060,400 downwards.
TGTCCTAATAAGAAAAAAAAATATGTTGTTTGCGTTCTGCTGACTGTATTAAGAGGCTCACTACAAAAAAAATATAACGTAAAAAATGAGTTAGAAGGTTATTGTAGTTATGCATCAACAATATTGTCATCCATATGCAGGGCTTATTATAGCATTATATTTATTGAATATTAATTGGCTATATATATGCGGTTTTCCAATTACTTTGCGCAATAAATTTAATCATAAAAACGATAAATTTTAAAATTTATTTATAACTTCTCTGTTATCTCGTGATCAAAACTTGATTATTTTACAACTGAACAACCACAGGAGTTGAGAGAGAAAATGTTGACAAAGACACCACAAATAATGGAGAAACCCACATAAAAAAAAATAGATAGTCGAACCTAAAATCTCCACCTTTTTTGAAGTCAGTTACAGAAAGAAGTTAAAAAGAGAGAAAACATTCGTCATTCAGGAAAGCTAAACCCTCTAACTTTCAATCTATTGTTAGCCTACTGCAGTTAAACGCTGGACATAGGCCTAGCCCAATAGGCACATATGCAGAGGCTTAATTAATGATTTCCAGCATGTAATTTTTAATTTCAATAATAGTAGTAGCAGGACTAATAAATTGGAAGATTTTATTAAACTGACATCGTTATTCTCAAAAGTAAAAACATTTTTTATAAATTTGATACTGGCTAGTTCATGTAAATGAAACCAGTACTAGAATTTTGCATTAATTTTGACCAAAAATTGTTTTTATAATTTTTGAAAACCTTAGAAGAGAATGATAAAACCTTTAAAGTTTTAGACACAAAACAGATTCATACGCAAATGTACCCCTTGAAAACAGGTCTATTTTTCGCGCTAATCTCTAGAAGTAATAGCATAAACATTAATTACAAATGTATACTAGTGTAATGAAGTTGAATAATTATTTTGTTTATTTGTTCAAGAGTGCTAATCTCTAGAAGTAATAGCATAAACATTAACTACAAATCTATACTAGTGTAATGAACTTGACTATTTATTTTGGTTATTTGTTCAAGCACGCTAATCTCTAGAAGTAACAGTGTTGGGTTAGCAAAAATATTAAAAATTTTGATAGATATAGATTAATTATTGAGGAATAATGGAGGCTATTAAGATCACGCTACGATCTACATACGTAATACGACCATACACATAAATATAAATGTGACGTTATGAAATCAATAATTTTCTATCTAGCTTTATATTAAGAATATCTCTATATATCTATAGAGAGTATAACGACTGAGAGGCTAGTTGCAGCCAATCAAAATCAATTAATATAATTTGTTTATATAAGATGTGATGACACAACGTACGGTAAAAACACCAAGCTCCATCTAGGGTAAATATGTCGAACTACTTCGTAACTAAGTATCCTGTATTGCGATATAAATATTCTTACGAAGATCAGAATGCCAGGTATTCATACCGCTAAATGACGTTTTCGGTTCAGATAAATATCCCTTAGTCTTTGAAGAACATCTTACCCTACTACTCAAAAAGTAAGTTAATTAGATCCTAATCGTTAGTGACAATGACTGCTGAGCCGGAGGTCATTTTCTTAATTCCCACAAGGGAAAAAAGCTTCTGTGACCCACAAATAGTAGTCCCGAGTCCTGGTGTTCTTTTTGTCCCTTCTTTCAATGTTCGCACTCCCCCGCGATACAGAAATCACTTCTAATGCGGAGACAGGTATTTAAAAAAAATATTTACAGTCCACGAATTAAATTAGAAAACTAATGGAATTAAAAATTACATGCTGGAAATCATTAATTAAATTGTAATTAAGGAAGGGAAACCTATTTACTGTCAAATCGATCATGCTGATACCACGTGGCTACACACGTGTCAAAACACGTTGCTAAACAGCATTGGAAGGACTTGAAACTCATAATAAACATACATACTGACGTATATATAACCAAACGGGTAGGCAGAGGAGAAGTTTAAAAAAAACACGCATTTTTTCCTTTAAAGCGCTCAATCTATATATAAAGCTTTTATTCTTGTCTTAATTGACTTAGACTGACTAAATATATCATGATAAAACTTTCCTTAATTTGGATCCGTTTTATGCAACCCGTCTACAATCAGATTAGGTTTTCTATCGATCTAGAATGTTCTCATGGTGATGTGAATACTTAAAAAAATACATTTCTCTTTACAGCCCTCTGTAATGAGGATCCTAACGGTAACGTACCTCTAGGCAAGTCCTGCAACAGATACTGGCAATGCCAAGGAGGATACCCTCGTTTACAAAGGTGTCCCGCTATGCTGGTCTTTGACAGGAGGTCTCTGAGGTGTGTGGTACCGCCCACTGAAGATTGTGATATTCCTACAACCACTGCGCCGCCGCCAGAAGAAGATAACCAGCAGGAGGTGAGACAGGTGAGAATAGTATAAAAATATATCCTTTCATTCATTAGTTAGTACAGTTACAGGTTAGTGATCCAAACTGCTAAGCTAGAAATAGGGATTTTGATTCTCCCCTAGTAAAAATTACTGTGTGATGAGCACGATAATATATTCTATTTCAGGATATATTTATCTACAACACGTAAATATTTAGAAATAAATAATCAATTTTGTCAGATGTCTGGTTACCGTAATACGAGCTATGCTTAGTTTGGGATCAGACGGCCGTGTGCGAGATGTCTGAAGTTCTTATCATTATAAATATTATGATGTAGATATATCATACATCTTTAAACTAACACATCGTCAGTATTAAAATAAAGTTTCTGTATTATATTAAAGAATCAAGGAATTTCCTCCAATATCTTACTGTTTACTTTTCATGGAATCTAATGAGTAGATTACTCTATCATATGATATGTTCTGTAACATGTATATAAATTTATTTAATAAGGGTTAATAACACTTTTTCCGTTTGAGTCAACGATACCTACTAGATTCTCCATTCGATACCTAAAGGACCAATCGAGTCCAATCGAGACGCTCAATTGATTCTGTATATGAAGACATTTGTATCTCAATGGCACTTTAGGATATTGTCTTTTTCTTAATGATAGTGGGAGTCTCCAAGGTGGTATTGATTTTTAATTCAGATGTCTTGGTTTTTGCTTAAAATAGAAACTGAACTACGATTACCACGAGTGTTGAGAAACATCGTTGATTAGTACGGGATTACACAATGAGAAGTAAAAACTTTTTGGTTTGGGTTGATGTTCGCTTTAATGTTTGAGTATCAAAAAAAATTAGTAAAATTTCAAAGAGAGGCCTTGAAATTTTACCAATTATTTTGATAAACAGTTAGCCATACAACGTCAAGTACTAGTATATCGATGGCTCCATATGATGGTAAGTGGACACCTGTAACTCAAGAGTCGTAAGTGCGCTGCCCGCCGTTGAGGGGGATGAGGGTACGAAATGAATAGAGAAGTAAGAGGAGAGGTGGGTGAGGAGATGTGAAAGAGAAGAGGGGGGGTGAGGTGAGGGTAAAAAGGAAAGGGGAAGCTGGGCCTCCGCAAACTTCACAAATTTCGGAAATGCGCGGGCTTGTGTGCACCGGTGGAGGCGGCCCATTCGGCCTAAGCATAGCTCTCCCACAATTAGGTCCTAGTGTTTTTATTTGTTAATCTATAACAATACAACAAAGCTGAAGGGTTATTTTGTTTGTTTAACTCGGTAACTCGGTAATGTATAGAACTTCTGGCCGGATTCGTAAATTTGTGTCTGTATTGCATAGAATATTATTAGGGAACAAAAAAACAGGTGAATTTGTAAGAAACCGCTAGTATAAAAACAATCATCGTTAGATTTTCTGTAAAGGTTTACAAGTTTGTGGGTGTATTAGATAGTTCTAAAGCTAGATGAAGGTGATACGCTTATAACATTGAAATAATTGTAAGATGTTATTAAAATTTTAATATATTCTGTTTCAGCCTCATCAAAGCAAGCGGCCAAGCCAAGAGTTCCAAGAAAACCGCCCAAGGCCTAGAAATTAAGAACACTACTTCTAGAATTATCTAGAAACGACTATTGTTCCAAATTTTTCTTGTTTCGTCTCGAAAGTCCTTCCCACCATTCTTTCCATTCCCATTTGAAGTAATTTATACTTCATCGTTTTAATTAGTTTTATTATAATGTAATTATTTTTAGATAATAATTTTTCACTATAAAAGATCTATCACGAAAATATAGTATAATACTCATAAGTTCTATTGAAATTTCTATCAAGTCGGTACATCGTACTTTTAAAATACTCTTAACAATACGGGCCACTTAGCAATAGTAAAATCTAACAGACAAATATCAATGAAATATTTCTTGTATTTTATAGTTAGAGAGAAAACACCCGAAATAACAATAAATCAGAATATGTATGAGTATCTTTTTCATCTATGTATCTCCCGAGAAAGTCAACTTCGAGCACAAGAATTCCTTATCCAAATATATGCAGTTATTTAATTATGTAATCATTAACATAACGGTAAAATCTTTAATAAGGGTAATCCTTAAATGGACCATCATCAATTTTAATAAAATCCTATAGAAAATTTCAGGCCTCCGTACTCTCAAGTTTTCGGATAAATATTTGCCTTAAAAATAAAAGTGGTTTGAAGTTATAGGAATTCTATTTTCTTTAATGTTTAGTCCCATTTTAAAACTTCTACGCTGTATGTATTTAACAGCATCGATTAGCAAATAAATAAATTACGAAGTATGAATTGTGTATTGCTGTTTCCTCCAAAAGTGTATGAAAATAATATAACGTAAAATTACGAGTGTACTCCGAAAAACAGTAAGGTTTTTCAGTATTCATACTAGAACTAGACTAGAATTTATTAAGTTCTTCCCTAATTAGTCAATATTTATATTTGTAAGTTCATCTATTCTGAGTAATAGTCAATAAAAAAATGTTATTTACTTGAATTTTCTGTTATTTATCAAACCCTAAACATAGCATGTGCAATATGTAGCTAATCACTTACTGTAAGTACGCATTTCTATTGCTTGGTCGTCATTAGTCGACTGACGATAGTCAAGCCTGGAATGGACAGGACTTGGTTTACTCACCAGATAACACTTAGTGCGCTAATCGCCAAAACAGTAGAAGGTTCTAATAAAGGACTATGATAGCAAAGTATCAGAAAATTTTTTGAAGCTCAAAATATACAAAACCTGTGCAGTAACACGGATTCCAACCGGACACTGCAAGCTGAACAAACATATGTTTTATCGTGGTAGAGACGTGCTTTGGGCACGAGTGGGCCGGCGAGACCTCGCAGAAAATCAGTTTCGAAGGTTTCCCCTCATCCCCCCATTCCTCTTTAAGTTCCCCCCACCACAACACCCATCACTCATCTCCCTCAAAGGCGGGCAGCGCACTTACGACTATTGAGTTGCAGGTGTCCAAAGACATGGTTATCACCTATCATCGGGTGAACATTCTGTCCGTCTGTTCTTTTACACCTTCAAGATTCAGTCTGGGGGCAGAAAAATCTCTCCATAAATGAATATTGCATTCTCTTGTGACCCATTAATGCAATCGCAAGAAATACTAACAATCTCTACTCAAAGGTCTTGAGATTACTCGTTGCCCTAGTAATGGTCGAAGTGGCATCAGACACCTACATTATAATAAATAATACGCTCATTAGCGAGTTACAATTTATTTCCACTCTGTTCAACTCTCACTTGCTTTTCATCTAATGCTTAAGAAAACTTTCATGTGTAATTGAAGGGGAAAAACCTAGTTGTTGGTAGTAATACCAACCAATAATACAAGTATTAAAAACCAAATGAAAATTAAAAATTATTATGGAGGTGCTACGCCTTGTAAGTATATCTCGCTTTGGTATATAGAGTGTACGAGTGGTTAACATTCCCTATCTATGGCAATTGGTTGTGGTTTATTCTCTTTTATTGTTATATATTATTATTTGGATAAGCAAACCAATTGTGAGTGGTGAGTTTTCTCTCTTCAATTACTATTTAACAATAGGCTTCCGCATCGCACGCATTACTTAATGTATTATGCGATTATTCGATTAAACCTTTTGTTCGATGTCCCACACAAACTACTTCACTGTCATAATAACGTATATATTATATAGTATCGTATTATGAGCTTTCTACAGAATAGTTTGCTAATTTGCAACTTAACAAAAAGGTTATCTAAAGTTGGAATTGAGCCTTAGTAATATAAGACCAAACAGATAGATTAGAGGTCGATCCTTAATTAAATTCTCCCTTATTGGAGGCTGCGAATTAGATTCACAAGAAAGAAGTAATTACTGTGTAATCTTTGTGCAGTAATTAAGGGAACGTTGGGACAAAGGCTGAAAATTGGTTGCCTCTAAAAAAGATACAGAGAGAAGTAAAGCGACGTGGTCCTTACAGAATGCAAGATACAGATTATTAGTATGTACAAAGTGTTATTGATAGGCCTCTTTGTCTAGTCGTTAGTGACCCTGACTGCTGAAAAGGAAGTCGTGGGTTCGATTCCCACACGGGAAAACCAATTGTGTTATCCACAAATAGTTGTCCCGAATCTGATGTTCCTTGTGTCTGTTTATGGAATGTTTGTAAAGCCCAACGCTACACAGATATTATTCCAAATGCGGTATGTCTTAAAAAAAAAACAGCCAAGTGCGAGTCGGACTCGCGCACAAAGGGTTACGTCCCATTATATAAAAAAACGGCAAAAAATCATATATTTTATTTGTGATAAATTCCTATTAAATATTTATTTTATTTTAATTTAATTATATATTTTTAAATTGAATATATAACTAAATATTCCATGAATATTTCAAGCGTCTAACCTGTTGCCGTTATCAATGTCGAGCAAAAACGAGCAAAAAAATCACTGTTGTTGTTATATGGGAGCCCCCTTAAATATATATTTTATTCTGTGTTTCAGTATTTGTTGTTATAGCGGTAACAGAAATACATCTGTGAATATTTCAACTATCTAACTATCTCGGTTCATCACATACAGCCTGGTGACAGACGGACAGTCAGTGACAGAGTCTCGGTAATAGGGTCCCGTTTTATCCTTTGGATACTGAACCCTAAAAAATATCGTTTAGTTAATAAAATCACTTTGAAAGTGGCTAACAACACCCTACCTACCTACTAGACAAAAATAAATTCAAACATTAAGGGTCGACAATGATAATGGCTGAACTTTTTACGAGTTGACTATCAAAATAAACTAATAAATACATCTTGAACATCAATGAGAAAAATTGCGGCCAATTTTAAATTAGAAACATCGGGAAGATTCCACCGCAGTAAATAACAAAAACTTTTACTAGAAGTTGCCAGAATAAACGATTTCTAAGGCAAATTCCCCTGCATCTTTAAAAAGCTTCACAGTTCAAAGAATTAATAATATTTTTTTGCTTGATTCTTTTACATTTGACTCCTGTTGTAGGGGGATTTTGTAAATGTGAATAAGTAGTGTTTGGTAGAATAAGGTCGCCTCTGCAATCTTCCTGAGATTAATAGAACACCACGTACCTTTAAGTCTGATGATGCAAGACGGAATACGTCACCCAAGCATGCACGGCACTTTATTAAGATCACAATCACTACACATTGGTATGTGTTGCAATATATAGTCCAAAGTTTGGGTCTCAACAAAAAAGGTCCATCCGCCTCGAAGCAATATGGCTACTAACATTGTGGCGCCAGTTTCGCAGTTGCGGTGACAGTTCGGAGGCGAAATACCAAAACTACCTTCCATTCAATCACAGAAATGGAAAACCTGGTATAAACGTACATAATAGGTCTATATGTTATTAACATATTATGATAATAACATATGATCATATGAATAATAAGCTGGTTTATAAATCATATGTGTTTTTTATGAATAAGCAAATTCGTCTCTCTGGTTTTGCATAGGTATAATTGATTCATTGATTGTATCTCATCTTAATAAAAAACATTTTTTTTATGGGATACCCCTCGCATAAAAAAAAATAAAAATGATGATGCAAACGAGCAGACGGGTCACCTGATGGTTAGTGACTACCTAATGCTATTAGTCATCATAAGCTACTAGATGGCATATTTCCACACACTACCCTTTAGGGGCACAGGGAAGAGCAACTTGCCTTTACCAAAAGATTTAATTATTCACAAGAATTAAAAGAACAGTTCACTTTTAAAGTGGACTTCTCCATCACAATTATAAGTTTCAAGCCAAGTCACTGAAAATCTCTAGCATATTTTGAAATGATGATCGTTTCTCAACATTACTTTAGACTTTTAAGTTGCATTCTCAGGAGTGAGCTCTGCACATATCGTTCACAAAGATGCACTGCAGTAATTAAAAACAAAGAAACAAGCCACAGGCAACAGCTAGTCAATTATAAATATGATTACCACTCATGAATATTTTTATTCTGATATGGATGTTAGTTAGGGTTATGATTTTTATGTTTTGATATTTAACAAAATAAAAGTATATACAAATATAATGTAAAAAAGTAAATTATACATATAACAAAATAAAATTGTTAAATCGAAGTATAATAGTAAATTAATTTAAAAAAATGTGTTCCCTATTAACTGTTCTCGGTGACATCTATCAAATGGCCTAAAGGCTACAGGAACATTGCAACTCTGATTCATGTTTGTATACATATATCGTTATTAAACAGGGGGGTGAGACAGGGGGATACTATATCCCCGAAACTCTTCACGAGTGCCTTGGAGGATATGTTTAAGTAAGGTAAGGTCATTACAATCAATGGTAAATGCATCTCAAACTTAAAGAAAAAAAAGCTGATAATAGTGCCCTAAGGCGGAGTCGCTGGAAGACTTACAAGCACGTCGGCTTCGGCATGAACATAGATAAAACTATAATTATGCTCAATAATTATATTAACACGAAGCAGATAGTAGTTCACAGCGTCAATCTCGAAGCTTCTTCAGGTCTTCAAGTTGTCCATACCACAGTGCCTCAAGACAATTAATCAGTGTGTCCTACCTGTTATGAATTACGGTGCCGAGACGTGGACACTCACGGCGAAGTTGGCCCACACTGGCTGAAAGCACTCACCGAGTTATAGAGAGGGCTATGCTTGGTGTACCCCTGCGGTATAAAACTCATAATAAAGGAAAAGAGAAAGATATCCGATACAATCAAGGTGAAGGGGTGATGGACTGGTCCCATTTGCACTGGATAACCGATAGGATAGATGAGTTTTAGAATGGAGACGATCTGTATATAAAGGCGATGAAAAACTGAATAAGAAGAGCTGGTGATCGAGCTCAGTGGCGTATATTTTGAGAGTCCTATGTGGAGCAGTGTACGATGAAGGGCTAATGATGTTATTAAACAATTGATGTTTAAATCATTTCGGAAGTTTGGTGAAAATATTGACGCCACTGCATACTACCAAAGTAATCGACATTGGATTTCGACCATTGGATCAGCAGGCTGAAGTGGCAGTGGGCTGGCCATATTAGCCACAGTACCGACGACCGTTGGGGCATACGAGTTCTTGAGTAGAGACCGCGTCTCGGCCAACGTCGAGTAGGACGCCTACGAATACGAGAAGCCGAAAATAGATCGAAGTGGCGTGCAATGGGTGAGGCCTATGTCCAGCAGTTGACTGCGATAGGCATGATGATAATGATTATGATACTATATTACCATAAAACTAATACCATATTGCAACCGACCGATTGCTGCTTAAGGAGGGTAGGGCGCACTTTCAATCGACTTATCTCATAATCGTTTACCCCGTTATTAAACAATAGCTTTATACATCACTTTCAATGATTGAGTGTATAAACACATAAGTAAAGTTTTGTAAAATACGTGTACAAAAAACATAACCTGGTAAAACAAATGTTGTAAAGTTGGCGGCTTACAACATTTTGGCATAGTGGATGTATACATTGTTATGGAACTTTGTCAACGAATACATCTTTTTGAGGCTAACTTTACTTAGTCATAATATAAACAAAAAATAACAAGTTGACTGTTAACTCTTATTTTTTGTACAAGTTATTCAAATTTCCTATAGCAGAAATTTTGCGTTTTGCAAGAAAATAAATTGTCCCCAATTTTGTTCTTCATGATAGCAGACGTTATTTGTTCTCTCACGTACAGTCACAACTCAAGACACAGAAGCATATACTCTGTGGGCCTAAAATGAACACTATTCGTCTTCATTGTCCCATTTTTAGATTTACATGTTGTAACATGGATTTTAAAGTGAACTGCTTCAAAGGCACATAACGGTTGTACGTTTTAGTAGTGTCGTAGTATTTGTCAGTACTTGTGTATACGCTTTCAAATATTTTTATTAGTAGGTGTACTGATTTGTGAAATTTAAATCAGTGATATGTTCCTACGTATTGTAAGTATCACTAGTTAAAATATACACGAAATCAGTGATATGGATTTTCCGAAAAAAATCTTTATGCAACTGGTATTCTGTGTGGCCATGGTATCGCACCGGTCGAGCTTGCCCATCCATAAATAATCCTAATATACAGGGTGACAAATGGGAAGTTGCCTAAAGTATATGCATCTCTTTCCTCCTCTACTCTACCGTATAAGGCTGTGCCCACGTAGGTATATTCCAGAATGTTGTCAGTTTCTATTGAGACGCCGTAAAGAGCGGTACATGTAGAGAGATAAAAACTATACTGACGCATATTGAGGTTTTCGTACCAAATTTGGAAGTAAAAGACTAGCCAATAAAAATACTTTTAGAAGGTAAGAATGATAAAAAATATAATTGACTTTATGGAAAAATGCGGTCATACCGCATTCTTTACTAAAGTATTCATTTTCTTTTACTCTTTCTTAGAATAATTGATAACTTTATCAGTTATTATACTCATGACGATCGTCGTCATGATCTTCCTGGTCCTTCATACACAGTTACCACAGAAGATAAGGTTGCCGAGCTAGAAGAACATTTCAAGAATAACCCAACGGATTCAATAAGAAAAGCTGCAGCAGCTTTAAAACTGAATCGAGAGACACTAAGACTGATAATGAAAAAGTTTATAAGTTATATACATACGAAATCTCGAACTCATTAACTGCTCGCCGTAGTTTGTATAGAAAAAAAAACTAAGTTTAGTAAATTTATGACAAATAAATTTACTAAATATATAGATATTAATCACATCACATTTTCTCAGACGAGGCTCACTTTTATTTGAACGGATATGTCAATTAACAAAATTACCGTTGGGATACTGAAAATCCACTTTTAACTGAGGCTAAGTCCTAACATCCTGTTAAGGTGACTGTTTGGGCAGCTATTTTTATTAAAGGAGTACACTTAGAATTCTTCGAAGGGACAATAACGAGCAATAGATATGGAGAAATGCTACAAACATTTTTTTTTTCTTTTCTTTCGCTGAGAGACGTCGGTTAGTCAGGAACTATTATTTTATGCAAGATGGTGGTACGCCGCATAGAACTCAAAAGGTATTTGAAGCAATTTACGAAGATTATGGTAAACGCGTCATTGGTTTAGGATTTCCAATTTTGCACACGCAGGTATAGAATGGCCCCCGTATTCCCCGGACTTAAACCCGTGTGATTTCTTCTTATGAGGCTTCCTGAAAGGTTACTGTTATGCGCAAGACTAAAGATGATTTTAAAGAAGCTCTTAGAAAAGGAATTTTTAATATTTCTTCATCTACAATTGAACAAATTTTTCATAGCTTTCTAAACGACTTCATTATTGTGCAAGTTCAGATGGGGATCACTTCGAAAATATTTACCATTAATAGTTAGTCCCTAGCCAGGTTTTGTATCTTTTTGTTTTTAAACTTAATTGTCTGTTGAAAATGTTCAATTAAACTGAAACCTATTTAAAATTAAAATGACTACTTCAGTGATTCAATGTATGTTTTTATTAATTTTATTATATTTTTATTCTCAAAATTATAAGTGATTACTTTAGGCAACTTAAAAATTTCTCACCCTGTATGATATTTCGTATTCTAAAAACGTAAGATAAAACTTATTTTAGTAAGACGGAACATAAATTAGAGGAGTTACTCAACTGAGTCTCTATCGTCTCGTATAATTAGTTAAAAAATAAGAAATGTCCCATTAATATTAGACGGTAAATAAATACATAAATGAATGCTAATTAACAAAGTTCTTTATATGCTAAATATGTGATTCAGGTGACAGACGAACAGACGGGTCCCTTGATGGTAAGTGACAATCGCCTTACATGCAAATATGCAACTTAAGAATCGTAAATGCGCTGACTGAATTTGATGGCAATGAGGGATGGGAAGATGCGGGGAGCGAAAGAAGAGAAGAGAAACTCCGGAACCTCCGGAAACTCCGTTGCTTCACAAACGGTATTCTGTAAGGCCGTAGTGTTGTAACGGCCCATTCGTACCTAAACATGACTCTACCATTGTTTAAGGTGTTATCTATAATTGTGTAAAAATATTATTGTTAATCCTTTTTTTTTAAGACAACTCAAGCACTAGGTAATCCTGAGTCCCTAAAGTTTACAAATCTACAAACAATGTAAACAAAGAAAACCCGATTCGCAACAACCTTAAGGATATCAGGTTAGTACTGCTCATTATCTACGTCTTTATATGCCACTGTTGACATTGTGACATTTCGTCAATTCAGCTTTAGCATACAATATTAAAAAGCTTTACGCCCTAGAGAATTGTAATGACCAAGAAGCACGGAACTAAAACGATATGAGAGTCATGAATCTACCTAAGACTCGAAGGGTTATTTAAAGTATTTCTTTATTTCCCAGTGGTATGCAAGGGTTAATTTAATGGGTCGGAAATATATTGAACCCTGAAATGGTCAATCAGTATGTGGTTTTATTGTAATTTGAGTAAGTGTTCAGCTATTTATACAAAATGCGTAGGTTGATTAATCATATTTGTGTATACGTTATGGGTTTGCGTAAACTGTGATAACGCATCATTATTTCCCTTAAAAGTTTTTCAGAAAATGATTACATATGCTTTTATTGTTATGTGGATTACCATTCAAAAACATATATGTTTTGACCTTGATACATGAAAATCGATTACTAATATTACAACTTACTAAATCACTTAACTCTTTTTGACATATAATATACGAACGGACGAACGGAATACCGACATACGAACAGACTTGTCACCTGATGGTAAGTAACAACCACCGTTCATACAGTTGTTATGTACTATTTCATGTGGCATGGTGTGTAACATTTTTATGCTGTGTTGTGTGGATAGCCTGTTATTATTTATTATTATTTCCACCAAACATCACAAACATCGTGAAAATGTCAAGTAAAAGTATTTTCTCAAAAAAATCGAATAAAAACCCAGTCGAGATAAATTAAAAATGAAATATAAACGAAAATTTAAACAAAAAATATGGACTGCTTCTTAACACTTTTCGGAAACCGCCCAGTGCGCTACTAACATAAACTAATTTCGAAAGCAAGCATTTAGCTCACTTGGAAATATTTGAAAGCGTATACACAAATCCTAACTAAAAACTACGACACTACCAAAACGTATAACCTTAATGTAGCTTTGCAGCAGAAAGGATTTTAAAATCCATGTTAAAACATGTAAATCTAAAAATAGACCACAGATTAGAAAGATTAGAAGGTGAAGTCGAACCGTGTTCAATTTAATACGACCGAGTAGATGGCAAGGAATTTAATTTAGCGCAAACTGCTTCTGTGTCTTGAGTTGTGACTGTACGTGAGAGGACAAAGAATGTGTGCTGTCGTTAAGAACAAAATTGAGGGCTATTTATTTTCTGGCACAAGGAATGCTATAGGACTCTTGAATGTCTCTTCATTTGTAGAAAAATAAAAGTTATTAAAAGTTACCTTCTGTAGTAGTTGTTAACAAACATAAATTAAAATGATACCTTATAATTTTACATAAAGAATAAGGAGGTATCGAATTCACGATTGCATTAAGTACAGTTATTAAGCTAACTTTTGATTTATATAATTATGTGTTATATATTTCTAAACAATAGAGTTAATAATAATGATATATATATGATTTTCAGTGGTAGAGCCATGCGTAGGCACGAATGGACCGGCTCCACCGGTGCGATACCACCATACGATACTACCACGGCCTCAAAGAAAACCGGTTGTGAAGTAACGCTTGCGTTGCATTTCCCCGAATTGAGTGAGATTTCCGGAAGCCCACTTCCCGCTCCCCCCTTTTCTCTCCCTCATCTCCTTTCTCCTCTTTTCCATCTCCTCATCCCTCCTCTCTTCTTTCCGCTCCTTGCATTCCCCATCCCTAATCACCCTCAAAGGCGGGAAGCGCATGGCACGGCGGTGTCACTTACCATCAGGTGACCCGTCTGTTCGTCTGTCCCCCTATAGGATAAAAAAAAAGAAATATATATATATATATACAAAGTTGAGGGGGTTTGGGCTCTGAAGAAAGGACAGGTCAGAAATACCTGAAACAGACGAATTTGTATGAAAGATTTAATGACCGTCGAGGAATCGCGATGTACGTAAGGATACAAGCAAGTGGTGGTCTGTGGTCTCTGCCTACCCTGATGGGAGCAAAACCGTGCACTTATATATGTATGAATAAATAAAATAAAAATAATGATTTAGAGTCCTGACATCTGTTACAGACTTGAGTTCATTCAAACTCAATGAGATTTTATTGCGAACCTCCTGTATTTTAACATGCCTCTTAATAATTCTCCTACCGTATGTAATGTATGACCGCCTTGTTCTGGAAACCTTATTACAAACACTAGGGGAAAAAAACAATTACAGATTAGTTTATTAGACGAGAGTTAGGCTCAGGGCACAGCTTCGATAGGCGAAGCCTGGGCGTAATTACTGAATGTTTGTACTCGCGGTACTGTACAAGAATATTGTAATGACGTTGCAATTTTTAGAAAGAAAAATTTAAGACGTAAATATAAATTGAGCTGTATTTTATTATTCTTTCTTTTTTTAAAAAATATTTTTTTATATATATTATAGGGGGGCAGACGAACAGACGGGTACATTGATGTTCGGCGTATGGTAGGTAATACACTTCGAAGTCGCGCACGGCGCGGGCGCCGTGGTGCAGCCCCTGCGAAGAGCGGGGGTGTTGTGGAGTTCACGGTATCGCGTGACACGTATTTAATTATTTTATGAAACCAAGATTAGCGTGCAACACATTTTAACCAGATAAATTAATCTAATAATCAATTACAATATACTCTATTTGAAAATATTAACCAAAAGATAACGAATAGTCATAACCGATGGTGGATTACTTGAAAGTACAGCACACAAACCAGTTAATTTTGGTTGGTTATCCAGAAGAATTGTTCACACCCTTGTTGGCACCGCTTTGGTCGAGTGATTTGACTAACGTTATGAGCTTAATCAATTACCCAAGTATAACTCCATTCTCACGTAAACTACTCATGTTTATTTTGCGCAATGTTGTTAGGCGTAATTAATTATCACATATCTGAAAACGAACAAATGAACAGTGAACAAATGAAACAATTAGCTTAATTATAACAATGTAGAATTATTCGTGGAGTGGAAAAGTGGAAAACGAATTAAATCTAGCATTTTCTGAAACAGTTACAGTTACAGCTGGTACTTTATCATATATGCTTTAAAATAATTATCTAAAGTACTAAATACTTTCTAAAGTAATCATAAAACTTATGGCGCAATTTACTACATTGAGCAACTCGTATAACACATTCTCAGAAATTAGGTACCGTAAATGCATTCTTGGTATATAGTTCCTATATCACAGTAATAAGACTCATTTCCTAGACTTGAAACCTAAGGATTGCCACGAGGAAAATAAATTTAATGCTTAAAGACTTAAATGTCTTTGAAGTAAAAGTATTATTCAGTAACTTTAAATTGAGGCGTAGCTTCTCTTCTTCTGGAGTAGTAATTCTTCTATTTAAATATATATTAGATGCTTTAGTTATAAGTTATAGGTTAATTAATTTATGATCACTTGAATAGTTAGACTGTAAAAGCGTAACAAATCAACTCATTTACGTATTTAGAATATTATTGCAAGCCAAGCATTGCTTAATCACCTGTTTTAAGATACCTACAGTCACAAATGTACTACTACATGAAAATATAGTTTAAGGAGAGTAGATTTACTGTTGAATTGAAAATATACCTTACTCATATTTCTTTAGCTTCAGTGACCCAGAATAGAGCCTATCATATATCTGTAATTACTTTTGGGTAAAAAAATACTGCGATCCTGACTTCCTTGAGCTATAACTTATACTCCCCAATACATTTGTATAAGCAAGCAATTTTAAACTACCTTTTTTTGTCAATATACTCCTTTCCCGTACAATTTTTAGAAATGCCAGGATTACGACAATACTTGCCCCCTACAACATGAGTGGGAGTTAATGCTAAATGTACTACTAGTAAAAAACTCGTGATTATATTCTATGTACACTCACGCCATTATCGCTGAAGGGTTAAACAGATGCGTCTGAAACGCCCACATTTAGAAGATTATAACTTAGTTACATTTACGTAACAGTAGGTGAGGCTATTCCCTATATTCTGACACTATATGACTGTGTATGTACTGTCTGATAGGTAACAGTCCAATCCCTTAATCGCCTTAACGACACCCGACAGAGAAATGGGGTGGCCCTAATCCAAATCACCCGAAAACCACGCCTCATAAACATGAATTAATATAAAAGTATAGCCGGTAACTGCATCGCTGTTTTCAAATATTATCTTAAAATATCCTGTAATATTGAAACACAAATTAAAAATTCTAATTTTAGCAAGAATAATTAGCAGCAATAATTTCTGCAACACTAGTAGCTCCGACTGCACCCACGCAGTCAGTGGCCGTAAACAGTGCACTTTCATTAGAAATAGGGATGTACCTTAACAAGTTTCTGCACGACTAATTACTAATTTGTAGTCAGCGGTATTCGCTTGCCATCTGGTGACAAGTCTGGTCGTTTGCTCTCCTATATCATAAAATATAAGAAAAAATATATATTTTTAACTTTACAAATACATACGTTTAAGTACTTGAACTTTCAATATCCTGGTGCTTTACTTTCTCTCCGAAATATGTCCCAGTACTAAGAGAAAAGTCTATTTTAGATCGATTCATAGAACAAACTATACCATTTATATAAAATAAGTGTTTTTGTACAACTAAGTAAATTTACCCTTGAGTACATAAAGATATTAGTTTATAATACAGTAACAAGAACAGACCTCATAATACACAACTTCTAGTGAACAAAAAACATCTCTTGTGGTTTTCTGTATAACACTGACACACGCATTGTTTTTATTTTTTGAAAATTACTAACAATTGATTAAAACTGTCGTGTTTGATAAGCGAAAGACCCGCCTTGAGATTCCCTATCGAATGATATGCGTTCAAGAGTCGTAAGTGCGCTGCCCGCATTTGAGGGTGATGAGAGATGGGAGTATGCGGAAAGGGGAAAGAGGTTAGAACGGATAAGTGTAGAGGATAGAGGAGAGGCGGAGTTGGGCCTCGGGAAACTTCACAAATTTCCGAGATTTGGTTGCTTCACAACCGGTTTTCTGTGAGGCCGTGGTATCACATTCATATTTCACTTGCATAAAGCAATTAATAGGTCAAAACTTGAGGGTTTATCAGTAACGATTCAATTCCTAGCATGTCATGTCACCTCCAAAGTACCAAAGTTGACTGACCTGTTGGTCTAGTGGTTAGTGACTTGACTGATGAACGACCACCTGCATCGTAGGTTCAATTCCCACTCAGGACAAAAAATTGTGTGATCCACAAGTAATTGTTCCGAGTCTGGGTGTTCTTTCTCTTTTTTAGGAATAAAAAACCTTATTATATGTCATTCAAATTACATATATATATATATACAACGTTACATTTGGATACGACTATTGGAAGTATGAAGTGAGAAGGTCTAACATCAGTTACATGTAAGGATAAAATCAGTAGGATAAAAGAGTCTTTACGTTCCGTGTGGCTGTTTACTTCACTTACTTATAAATAATTTAATACACATATATACCAACGCTTCCGCCTACATCTAATAAGGTGCCAACCTTACTCATTAAAATGTAAATAATATTACTAACCTGAACTTAATTTATTGTAAACGACGAAGTTTAAATATCGATCAACTAAGTAATATTCGTAAAAACTTAGTCTGTAGGTACAACACTAGCTGAAGAGTTTATAACAGCGATTTACCCCCTTCTGACGTCAGTAACCCCCTTTAAGCGATTCCACGTCTGCAATGGTTAAGAATGGTGCAATCAAATATACAAAGATTTTTATTTTATTTTCTAGTGTATACGTGTAAGTATAATTAAATGTTTATCTTTTAACCAGTCTTGTCTGGCTTCCCTTTCTCTCACGCATACGGCAGCGTTAGTTTAGTTTAGTTTAAGTTATAACTTCTGTCGGGCGTCCCGAGACGCACACATTTTTTTTTAGATATTGTAAATTTTTTTTTTAGCTAATTATATGAAATTTATTTTAAATGCACTTTCTTAAGTATTTGTTTTATAATTGCTTTCAACATGCTGACTTTTCATCCAAGTATAAAAATATGGTTTTCCTTTTATGTAATATGTATTTATATCATCATGGCCTTTTTCTTTTGTAGGATATAGTGGAAAACTTGATTTTACAGCCCAATAAAAAAGAGGTCTACAACTCAAGATGTTAATAATTCTAGAAAACGCCAAACACGTATCTACGTTCTCTTGTCAACAATCTTGTCAATTTACCCCACACATATGAGAAAATTTTATTAGATTTTTATTGCTGGCAGCTTTGCACACAAAGAACACCCAGATTCGGGACAACTATTCACACAAATTTTAGTCCCGTGTGGAAATTGAATCCACGACCACAACAGGCCAGTCAAATAGTGACTCCACTTTGCCTGATGGAAAACAAAAAGTGGAGTCCAAGAGTGGTGGTCTCCATCCTCATTGTATCTAGTCAATGCAGCATGGTGACCCACACTTTGGCGGCCTGGTGAGATGCTTTTTCACGACGCACTTTGGATAGAAAATATAATATATATATATATATAATATACTATATTATATATGTTACAAATCATACAAGATTGAACTGAAATCTTACTATACTATTATTAATGCGAAATTTTAGATGGATGTTGTAACTCAACAAACGGCTGACTGAATCTAGATAAAATTTAGCACCGAGATACATTGCAGTTTGTAATAACTCATAAAATTTTCACGCACACAAAAACGTGGGCAATTGCCCAAAATCGAGTGTAGTTGCCCAAAGTCGTGGGCTATTGCCCAAAGTCACGGTAGTTAAATATAGTTCAATTTCATCTATCAATAAACCATGAAATTAGGTGTGATTGTATTATAAAGCTTTTCAAAAACGAATACTAATTGCAAGTTCTGTATGAACATCCTATTATGAAGGAAATAAAAAGATGATGGAAAATAAAGTGTAGCTGAATATAATAGGTTCACTGATCTAAGTAACGTATAGTCTAGATACCACGTTATCTAGATGAGCACAAAAGAAAAGGTCATAGCTTGACTCTATACTCAACGTCAAAAACAAACAGCCGCGGTTTCCTACGATGAGGTGCGACTGTAATTAATACGACTTCAGACGTGGTGTATATGTATTTGTATTTGTATGTGTATCTATGTACAATATTTTGGGTTCCGTTCTATTTCGTGAGCAAAATCACTTGTACTGTTCCACAATATTTAATAAACCTGACCGGTTACGCCTTACGACATTTTCATAGGTTTCTAATTGTTTTGGAAGTTACTACAGAACAAATACATACATTAATTAGATATCAGTAATAACATAGATTACACTTTGATAGTACATATAACATATATATAAAACTGGGATACCAGCTTACAATTTTAAAATCCTATACTCGTATATAATGTCGTTAGGAAAAATTTAAAAGTCAAAATAATGATTTGAAGTCTTAAGATTAATATAAAATATAAACGTCATGAATGTCAAAATTAAAATTTGCTTGTCATGTCGAATAATGCCGTTTTTATTATACAAATAATTGTAATGTGAAAATAAACGTTAATATAAAATATCAAATTTGATGACAATTATGAATCTATATTTATAATATTTAGATGGCATCATTTAAAATACTGTAGTAAAGGTGATTTCTTTAATTCTAGTTATTGATTTAGGATATATATGATATGTTACGGTCAGTATTTATTAATTAATTTATTGATGAAGAACCTCAAAGGCTTTCATTTTTCTACCTTTATCAAATGTATGTAATGCTCTAAAATTTATTTTAGGTTCAAATAAATGATTTTCTAACAGTAGGTGTTCTGCAAAATTGGACTCGATCTTTTTGAGCCTCCTGCCGCTAGTATTTTATATATACTTATTTTATATGTACCCTCACTGTGTAATCTATATTATTACTGACATCTAATTTAATATATTCGTTCTGCAGTAGCTGCTAAAACAATTAGAAACCTTTGAAACTGCTGTATTGTGAAATCTGTCATGCTTATTAAATAAATATTGTGGGAAAATACAAGTGATTTTACACAAAATGTGTGCAAGTCAACAATCAACAGTATAAATATTCCGTTCTATTCCTTATAAGTCTGTCTGTCTGACAAGATTTTTTATTCGTTAAACTATGGTGAGGAAAAATAAATTTTAAATGAGGTTGAAATAATTAACTTTTCTGTAGTTATTTAAATTTTAATGTCTGTAATTAGTAAAATAACATTTTTTTTTAAGACTAAAAAACCGATCGTCAATATTCAGTAGTTTTTTTTCATATATACATATTTTATTAAAAAGTGTTATCCGTGCTTTAGAACCTATTATTTTTTTCGTGTGGAAACCCCCTCGGGCCGTCATTCCACCGGTTTTTCGGTGGAACGGCGTGTCGGAATCGAACCGGCTACAATTACACGGCGTGCCATGTTGCGCTTAAAATAGGTGGAATCCGGGAACAGCTTAGTAAAGACATCCGGACCAATTTAAATCAAATTATCCTGACAAAATTAAACAATCCAATTTTTCATAAATAAACAGACAGCACCATTACTTGCAAATGATTTATTGAATAATATTATATAATTGACATTCACCTGCTTTCAGGGCAAATAAATTATTATTAGGTATAATTATTAAGGAAAGAGTACTCTATATAGTGTCAGTACATGACACTATATAATAATAATTTTAGCCACGTTATTGGGCAGGACATGTTTGGAGCGCTTTTGACCTTATTTGTTAATTTATAAAAACTTGCATGCTATATTATATGAATGTGTACACATGTTTTTACAACCAAAGAACTATCTATCTAGTTTCACAAATACCAGAGCAGCGAACGTCTGATGAGTATTATGCTTTGTGTCCTTAACATGTTCTAATCTACTACCAGTTATAGATATCCATCGACATTACAACCATTCTTAAATTGCGCTCTCCTAAAGCTTCCAAAAACTTTTGAAATGAGCTAATCTAAATAAAGCTAGAATCCCGCTGTGCTCGAACCCTCAATAAATCAAATTTATGCCTCCAACCTAACATAAAAATATTCTATTTATAAGTACTCGTTCTCAATACCGAATTCATTCGCTTATTCTAAGCCA
Organism: Tyria jacobaeae; assembly: GCA_947561695.1. Lineage (NCBI taxonomy): Eukaryota > Metazoa > Arthropoda > Insecta > Lepidoptera > Erebidae > Tyria > Tyria jacobaeae. The sequence goes on along the minus strand of OX387208.1, from coordinate 5,038,741 downwards.
ATGAACCAACATCTGACACAAATTTCTTAATTAAGGAACCACCCGTAACCAGTCAAGCGAAGCCTAGAAGCTATCATGCTTGACTGGCAGTTGAAAGAATGCAGGTTCAAAGCAGCAGCTTTAAAATAACCAATAGTCTAAACTGGAAATTATCTGTCCAACTTGCTAAGATGTAAAGGAAAATTTTAGCAAAGAAGGGGTGAGCGGACTGATTACGTTTGCATGAATATTAATTACCTAACCAATGGAACTAAAAGAGGGCCCCCGAGACGCCACTCACTCAAGCGGATGACGCTTTGAAAAGGCCGCTTTATTTTATACGAGATGGAGCAATATAATAATATTAAATACTAGCTCTCGAATTCGGTAGTAAGAGCGTAACAAGCAAATAAACTTACTTTGGTATATGTGTACATATAATATTAGTAAAGATGTGTGATACGTTATGACAATATGGACCTCCCCTTAAGACCTGATTTCTCGAACAGACGCTTATCATTCAGTGAGGTATTCAGCCTTACTTGGTCTAAAAATGGACTGCAAGAAACTAATATTATTCCATTAATAACATATAAATATATATATATACATTTTTCAATTGGCTTTCTAAATGTACTTAGTTTCCTAAACGGAGGATATACATATATGTAAGCGTGTAGTTATTTAAAATGTAGATACCGTTTATGACCTATCTTTATAAATAAGTTTCAAATTCTAGAATTCCAAGAAGTGAAATTCAACATACAGCACAATATTATCAATTCTAGTACACTGTTTAATATTTCGGCTGTAGACTCTGATCTTGCATCAATAATTGCATAATATAAAATCAAAATCAACATCGAAATCAAAATCAAAACATTCATAGGTATTCATGAGTTGTCAAGAGAAGAAGTCAGTCAGAGTAAGTCAGTCGTGAAGTTTGTTGCCTGTTCCAATACGTAGGTCCTATCGAGAAGAACAGACCAGAGACTCCCAAGACACTCATTTTCAAATATGTTATATTTTTTTCCTGTTTATAAGTGTAAATTAAATGCGAGAACAATACATCATACTGAAATATACCTAGTGGAATATTTTAAGTATTGCTAGTATGGAGATGACCCCGATCAGCGCATGATAAATAGAATTTCATAAAACAAAGTAGCTTAGCCGTTCCTAAAAATTTCAAAGACTCCAAAAACTTTAAATAGTTATCCTCGAAGAGGTTAGCAAAAGAGTATCAAACACCCACATTTTGTCAACCACAACTTAATTCCACTTACGTAATAGGAACCAATCATATTGCTGTCAACTGTAACGTATATGTACAGTATAGTTCTTTAATGACACCCACGTTAAAAGATGGAGGTGCTCTATTCTAATGAACTGAGAACCACACAGCATATGAAATGACTAGTGGCAAAATATATAATAATTAATACAACAAACCGTGATCGTGTCGTTGTCGTAACGTATATGTAAAAGTTTTGTTGCCTTGATAAACTTACAGATACCATCAGCAACGCTCCGAGCAGAATTTTGTGTACTAAAATATGATTAAGCGATTATATAATGCAAAGCTTTACACTTTACCAACGAAAACTACTCTAGGAAAACCAGTATAACTTGAAAACAACTGTTTATAGTAAATCGTATTATGTACATATGAACATACACACTAGTGTCCCTAAAGGGTTAGGCCCAGAGCAAATGGCGTCTAAGATGCATTATGTCTGGCATAAATAATGAATAGTTCGTTACACTTTCGTTATAGTAACTGCACGGATGGCGTAGCGGTTTAAGTGGTCACCTCGCCACTACACTACCGCGCCGAGTGTTGTGGGTTCGATCCCCGCACGGGACAACATGTGTAATCCTTAAATTGTTGTGCTGAGTCTGGGTGTTTATGTCCGTTGCTTAAATGTTTGTAAAGTCCTCCGCGAAACAGGAATTAGTCTAGTGTTAGACTAGTGCGGGAGTTGTTAAAAAAATAAAAAAAATATTTCCATTTTCCTTTAAACATACTTTAAATTTTCCCCTCTCATTCCTAAAGTAGTTTACGGATTAAATTATATTCAGCAATATTTGGGCGTTATTTACGCATCTGCCTACCCCTTCATCATTTTAATGTACATATGTACATGGTGAACACTCAATCAGTCGCATACCGCGGCTTGGTAACCCACACTGCAATGAATACTCGTCTATTCAATAAGAATATTACCAAAAAAACCACTGAGATTTTGTAAACCTAAAAATATTGGTTACCACCCAATCGAAATCCTATTTTTGGCAGTAAAAAAAACAATTTCGGATCCATGTTATTTCGATCAAATAAACACAGTAAGATTACCAGAAGAAAAATAAATTGCTTCGGAGGGAGCATGTACCATCCCAACAAACGTTGGTTACGAATAAATTCTACATGTATACCTTTTTCGATTAAATTCCAATATCCTTACATTTATAAACGTGAGGTTGAAGTTCAAATATCCATTTAAAACGGAGCAAGTAGATAATGGTTGTGTAGGTTTTCTTCCATTAGCTTCCAAACAAATATGCCATTTATTGTTTACTGTACGAGCTTAATTGAAATGGACACGCTAATTTTGAAGTCTGAGAGGAGCTGAAGATTAAGAGCAAGCTTTAGCTTTTTATCCAACTAAGCAAAAAGAGGGTTATATTTTAAATATGTATACGTGTTGTTTCTTTGCCACGCCCTAGACCCTTGTAGACTTAATGGATTACGAAATGTGTCTTTTAAATGGTCTTTACAATGGAAAAGTCATAGGGCCATAGCATTTCGAGATAACGTCATCAAAAAGTGAGGATGTTAATAAATAATGTATTCGGGTTTTTTATTTTTATAACAATTTTATTTTACTACATTGGGGGATAGACGTACAGACTTGTTTATATACAGGTAAGGTTAATAAACTGTTACTAAATGTTAATAAAATTAACGTATATAAATATCTGATAAATTTCCATTTTCAAAAAGAAAATTGCAACCTAAGTCATCATCCTTCGAGCCTGTAGGCTTGATGATATGTAACGACAATGTTAGAGAAATGCGAGTGACAGAGGCATAACAAATAAATTATTTATGTAAATTTTTATATAATTATATAATACTGCCATCTAGTGTTTCTATTATGAACTGCAAAGAAGTTTAAGGATTTTTGTTTTAAAACATAATATGGTGTAACACTGCCATCTAACAACGGAACAACGGAAACTTGAACCTTTCCTTATAATAACGAACTTCGTTCCTATCTGGTGCTCCACGACAGCACACGGTTTTTCATGTTTATTTTTAAACGAATTAATATACCAGATAATTATTTATTTGCCATTTAAACCACAGTTCCAGATATGTCTCTTTACTACGATAAATACTCACCAAAATTGATAGAAAAGATAATATCTTTGAAATTAACTGAGATTCGATTCTGTGTTATTTACGTAACACAAAGAATAGTACTCACACCATGAAGGAGGAAAAGGAAATAGGGACCGTGACGAGAATAACATTACATATGACAAAGAATGCCGCTATCACAGAAACGAATTTATTATACATCTTACAAAGGCTTCATAGTCTTTTTGTGAAAAGCACATACAACCCTGAATGTGTTAGATATCATGTGCTTAGAAAACTCCATCTCTGTTATGTATCTCATCATATATGTATATCTCAGCAGTGGTAGAGCCATGCTTAGGCACGAATGGATCGGCTCGACCGGTGCGATACCACGGCCTCACAGAAAATCGGTTGTGAAGTAACGCTTGCGTTGCATTTCCCCGAAATGAGTGAGGTTTCCGGCGGCCCAAATCCCCCTCTCCCCTCATCTCCTTTCTCTTCATCCCCCCTCTCTTCTTTCCGCTCCCTGTATCCCCCATCCCTCATCACCCTCAAAGGCGGGCAGCGCACTTGCGACTCTTGAGAAGCGGGTGTCCATGGACGGCAGTTGTCACTTACCATCAGGTGACCCGTCTGTTCGTCTGTCCCCCTATAGTATAAAAAAAAAAAAAAAAAAAAACTCAGAAATTTCGAGTGGGTGAACCGATTTTTATGTTTTGTGTGTGTGTCCGTGTGGCCCATTTTTTTTTTCATTGCTTTGTGGTCCAGTTCTGACAATGGAATCCATGAGAAAACCATATAAGTCTTAAATTTGCATTAAGTGGGTGCGCGACAAATGAACGAATAACTCAATATCACGCCAACAGATTTCGATGATTCTTTTTTTATTGGAAAGGATGTACTTCAAAGGTGAGAGTTTGGTTATGTTCTGATAGTTTTTTTATGATATACGCATTGAAGTCGGTTGTCTACTTTTTTAAAGTGAATTATTAATATAAGTATAAGTATTTTATTTATATATTTCTACTTCTTAGCCGTGTGGTTCTCAATATAGAATAGGGTATCATAAAAGGGCACCAGGGGTTCAGACTGTGTATATACAGTCCCACAATGCCCGTATTCACCGTATGATGGCAATAGGCTAGCCCCAGTTACGAAACTGTGTTTAAATTGTTATTGACAAAAATTTCGCTATCGAAACGTCTCTGCTACCCCTACAAATATATAGCCGTGAGTCTGTATGTCTCTTTCCACTTAGATTTGCTGGTAGAACTCAATTATTTGTTAGGTTCGCCTCTGCACACCCCATTTCCCCTTTAAGCTTAGTTATATTTGATCTATGTGTACAATCAAAAATATTATTAGTATTTTTTTCTTTTTTTAAAAAGATTCTTCTTGAAGTTATACTGAAATTGCCTTATTCTATGGACTGTAAACAGCCACAGACGTCTGTTTTAAGCCCTGTAATAGAGCCATTCCGATTCTGCTCCCTACTGGTAGTATAAATGTGGTAGCTTGTAATTGGCACTACTTATTTCAGTGTAATAATGTTTAAACTGCAAGCTTACCAAATCAAATAAATAAATAACATTAATTCTTCTAATATTTAGTAGAATGTCAGTTTCACCATAAGAGCTGGCTCTTCTTTCCTGTGCCGATCAGTGAAAGCCTGGAATTCCCTACCAGCGCACGTGTTTCCTTCCCAATTTGATCCCGGGTCTTTTAAGCGGGGCGTAAAAAAGCATCTCACCAGGCCGCCATAGTATGGGTCACCATGCTGCATTGACTAGACATGCAATGAGGATGGTGACCACCACTCTTGGACTCCATTTATTGCTTACCATCAGGCAAAGTGGAGTCATTATGGTAGGCTTACGAATAAAAAAAAAAAAAAAAAAAAAAGAGAGCTTCAATGGTGGTGAGAGTGTTGAGCCTGCTCACCTTCTTACGTATAGACGATCTTATATATCTTATAGCTGATGGCCAAGGTCTAAAATTATACTATCCAAGGTCAACTTCAAATGCATGCAATGCAATGTCAAGATAAAATGATTACCGCTGCAAATGAACTCAAATCTTTATTTGAATTATTGTACAATTCCTTTTTTGAAATTGATAACATAATCAATATGCTTCGCAACGAAGCATAAATAAATTAGAGTGTATGTCGCGTCCAATAAGCCTTTAAATCTCAGATATATGAGAATATGCCCATTACTGCTTCTCTCTACACGTGTCAGGGCTTTGGAATCTAGGAATCTAATTTATGATTAGGGAAGGTTACGCTTCCTATTTCTTCTTATACAATAGTGAGGCGAACAGACGAGTCACCCAATTGTAGGTTAAAACCAATGCCCATAGACACCTGCAACTCAAGAGCCGTCGAGGGGGGTAAGGAGGAGGAAACAGGAGAGGTGAGAGTCTATATGTGCCTATATAAGCATGGTTCTCCCACGGTAAGATGTACTGTGTATACGCAATTTATTCTCCACGCGTACGGCAAATTTCATAGATTTTCTGTATTTATATTTTTACTGATAAGCTGCCAGTGTTTTATTCAAGTTCTAAGAGAATAATTAATCTTTAAATACATATATGCATATTGTATGTCCTAAATGGAAGTTAATTTTGATAATGTTCATAGGATACCATACCCTTTTTGTTATCCAAACACAACCAAATATGAACTTCATAAACATCCTTTCTTCACAAATCTTCACGAACTGTAACTGAGAATTTCCTTGCATCACGAAGCAACGACATCGAAATATGTTAACGAGGCTATTTTATTTAAATTATATCAAACCAACCAACTTTGCTAAGAGGAACTAAAATCTTTGTAAGTAACATACTGAAGTTTAGAACTATATATAAGATTGCAATGAATCTAGGTGAAAGTTCCAGATGATACAGAAATCTACTTCATAAGTCAAAGAGCAAAGTTCTACGAGCTCTCAAAGCATAGTTTAAATACATTATCTGCTAAGATTTGTTTATGAATATATCATTCGTAGAAACTCCTGAGAGCTGAGTTTATGGAGAATTCGAATACTAATGTAGATGAGAGAGTTTATGTCAATTAAAAGAATCAAGGGGTAGAAATGTGTGAGCCGGCTTGACAATAATACCACAGCCTTATGATAATCCAGCTTTCAAGCAATGCTTGCGTTTTGTTTCACCGAGTGAAGTTACTGGAGGCCCAACAACCCCTGTCCTCTTTCTCCTACCCTCATTCCCCTCCTTTCTTTCCTCTACTCCTATTACTTAAATGCTAGTGCAGTCCACCTTTCGTGAATATTCATTAGCTTCACCTAACACAGATATAATTCGTTTAAGTCTGAAAACAAACACACGGATCGTGTTAAAATGAGTTATCGAGTATCGATAACAAGCTCAATTTACACTATATTTTTCGGAGCTTTATCGTTTCATTCGGTGTGACTGTTATGTTAAGCTTTGATGAGTGTGACAAATAATAATACTATAAAATGTCATGAAATAACTAACTATTACTATTAATTCTAACTGAGACTAAAACAAGCAAAGTTTAAAAATGTATAATCTATTATATAGAAACCCGACTGCATTACCTTTTTTTTATAGTATTTAAATTTGCATAACCATTAGTAGTAAGTGACTACCGCAGCCCATGGCCCCCTGCAAATCAAAAGTCGCAAGTGCGCTGCACGCGTTTTAGGGAAGGGGAAAGGAAAAAGGAAAGGGTAGGTTTCCTCACTTATTCGGTGAAACACAATGCAAGCATTGCTTAACAACCAGTTTTCTGTGAGGTCATTATAATTGAAATAGTTGACTTATTAACTCTTTTTTTGTGAAATCATCTTATAATCTCATACCCTCTTCCACCATTCAGACGATTCACCTAACAAGTTGAAATCCAACCAGCCGCTTAGGCTCTAGGGTTTTGGTAAAAAAACATAACACATTAACGTTATGAGTACACTTGAAAAACATAACCATTTCATGCGCAGTCAGGTAAAAAACCTAGGCAGCTCTAACGTAGGCAAATAATACACACAAATAATACCGAGAACCAGGACAACTATGTATGTTAGTTGTGGATCACACAAATTTTCGTCCCGTACGGTAATGAAACCCACGACCTCCGGCTCAGCAGTCGGGGTCACTAATCACTATACCAACAGGCCAGTCAAATTTTAGTTCTTGTTGCATAGTATAATATATTAAAGAGCTATCTCTTAATCATCTACTAAAAGAAATTACTTCCTGTTTGTGTTTTCTCACACTACTCTTTCATTATCGAGAATCGTTAATATGCATTTACAATTTAAAGGCAAGGGCCACTCCCTCGCATTCCAGGATAACGTGGGCGGCCAATTCCTCCGTGCTCACACATCCCCTGCACAGAGAATCACGAATAGCTGATTGGTATTATCTTATAGCTCTTTTTGTAGTACCTAAATACACATAAAGTGTTAAAAAAGGCAGGAATGAAAATATATTTGACAAAATGTAGATTTTTTTTAGACTATAGGGGACAGACGAACAGACGGGTCACCTGATGGTAATGGACACCTGCAACTCAAGAGTCGTAAGTGCTCTGCCCGCCTGAAGGTGATGAGGGATGGGGAATGCAGGGAGGTGAAAGAAGAAAGAAGGATGAGGAAATGGGGAAGAGGGGAAGGAAAGAGGAGAGGAGGAATTGGGCCTCCGGAAACCTTACTCATTTCGGGGAAATGCAACGCAAGCTTTGCTTCACAAATGGTTTTCTGTGCGGCCGTAGAATCGCACCGTTTGAGCCGGCCCATTCGTGCCCAATCATGGCTCTTCCACTGACAATTTCAGTTATTTTCATGATACATAATCTAACTCTGATTCAAAGAGCAAGCAATTGAAGATGAGAAACCAACACAAACCTTCATGTTGTCAAATATAATTTAAAGATAATATTACAACTCGTAGTTTTACACATATATGTGTCAAACTACGAGTTGTAATATTGGACTGGAGATTTCAAGTAGTCTCTCGTCACTTTAAAGACTACCTACATCAAAATAGGTGGGACCTGAAAAGACTACAGAAAAAACTATGTTTTATTCATTTTTCACAGGAATGTCGAGTGCGTTTTGTGAAAATTATAGTCAAATCTATCCCGTCTGCAATCAGTCAAGTCTATTTTATATAAAAAAAACTTTTGCACTTAATTACTACTGGTGTTCTTAAAGATTAGAAATTATTTGCACTATAAATATTCATGACAAACATTACATTCCTGTCCATTCAAAGGTTGATTGGAAGAAACTGCTAATTTGTGACAACGCCGACCCCCATTTGGACAATTAGAGTTTGGTGCAACAACAGTTTAGTAAAAACTGCCAATCTCACCCTCTTTAACATTTCTGTCTGATCTATTGCTCTCATTAATGAAGAGGTAGGTAGAGCTGTATGAAACTCCGATATTTATATATTGAATTTGGTCCCACGACCGTAATAGGGGGCGAGCCTATTTCCGTCATCCAGGAACTCCAATCCAATTTTAGGAATAAAAGATTGATAAATCTGGAGTATATTGAAAGGGGATTGGTAAGAACAAGGTAAAGCAATGGAAGGAAAAACGGCCTTCTCTTCTTGTTTGTCTAGTAGTTGGAGACCCTGACTGCTGAACTGAAGGTTTTGGGTTCGACGATTCCCACACGAACAAAAATTACCCACAAATAGTGTCCCGAGTATGGGTGTTCTTTGTGTCCGTTGATACAATGTTTGTAAAGCCCCCCGCGACAACTGGACCAATTATATTATTAAAAAAAATCGCTGAAATCGGTTCACGCAGTAGAAACTACTGAGGTAACAAACATATAAAAAATACAATGGAATTGAAAACCTCATCCTTTTTGAAGTCGGTTGAAAACAAAATGAAAACAAAGGGATATTTCTTTACACGGATTCGTTGTGTAGTGTAAACAATAGCTGTAACTCAAACTTTGTGTAGCCGGGAGCTCCGAGCACTATCAACTCCATTCCACTTCATTGTAAAGACACCGATTGTTATCAGCCGATTTGCAATTAGTTAAAAGTAGTCTGCCTCGTGTCATATTCGTTGCTTATCGTTCATATTTATAATAGTTTAAAAATTACCATTTTTAATATCTTCGTCTCGATCAATTTCAATAGAAATATTTATGTCAGCAAAACGAAAACCTTTTCAGAGTCTTGTTTATAAATAACCATTTTTAATACCCATGACTATACTTCGTGTCGATCAATTTCACTAGAATTATTTATGTCAGCAAAACAAAAACCTTTTCCGATACATACAATGAATAACGCAATGAACCGTGAAGTTTAGTTCCGATCCATTTAAATTCATACTTTTATATTTTTACTAGCGAACCGTACAATGTAGATACTAATGTTATGAACTTGTGGAGTGATTAATAATAATATTACATATTAAAGGAGATAAACATGTGCCATCCCGGACTTTTTTGTAGATCTTTTTAAGATTTACAATTCTGTAGTACATTTTTATGATCTATCTCGTAAAGTTTAGACAGCGTTTGAAAAGTAAGCATACAAAAATATGATTTTACGATAACACATTGTAAATATTTGAAATGCTTGACTTTTCGCTACTGATGTAATTTTATAAACCTTCCTTTTGAAGCACTCTGTCTATTGATGAAATCTGTTTTCAATACCATTTCTTAGTTTGAAACATCTAAGCGTACAGACGGCGATAAGGGAGTTTATATTATACTTTGGAGAGATAGAGATATTGTTTAACTCATTTTCTACCTTATACATGATATTCTAAGGTTGAAGTTATTTAAAAGAGTGGCTGTTTAATAATGGGATACGTGGGAATAGTAAACCTACGATTATTATTGTAAGAAACAACCCTTTCAAATTCTTTTTATAACACAACTCCCGCATTAGGATTGATTCTTATGACGCGGGAGACTTGACAAGCAACACGACAAATCACCCAGACTGTGGACCACAAAAATTTTTGTCCCCCTTTCTTTTCGTGTGGAAACCCCCTCTTAAAGTAGGAGGAATCCGGGAACAGGTTTATTAAAACATCCCCCTCCTAGCGCCTGCCCGCCCTATGCAGGCACCTCCTTCGGGTACACTAACCTATCAATAAGGCAGCGTCCAGACACACGCGGACGTCACCCCCTCGTGGCTGGCCATATGGCGGATGGAGGGGAAAACCCATCCTGACCGCCCGCGGCCACACTCAGGGCGGCATAAGCCGCCGCTGCCGCTCTGCCCATTCGACGATGACCGGCTGGAGCGCCACCTCGGCGGCAAAGCCAGCGTGGAGCCTCTTCGGGCGGGGGCCGTCTGCCGCTACCCGCCCGAAACTCAACCGTCCGCCGATAAACTTCAGCAAGCACTTCCGCCTCCTAGTCCCACGGGGGAGTTCCGGCCAACGCGCACGCTGCTTCCATCGAAACGGGGCTTTAACTACGTATAGCTCTAACCGCCATAACCCTCTGAAGGCACCAAAGGAATGCCCTATTCTGGTTGGTCAGAGCCTCCGCCCACACCGGTGCACCGTACAGTGCCATTGACCGGACAACCCCCGTGTACAGCCGTCTCGTGGTGACGCTTGGTCCACCCAAGTTAGGCATAAAGCGCGCACGAAAATGCTTGTCGAAGAACCACCTTCCGTCAAGGATCAGGCCCAGCTATTTAATGTGGGCAAGAACAACGACAGAGTTGACCGTGCTGAAGGCGCCGGGAGGCGGACCACGACGGGCCCATGAAATAAAAGGGCCTCCGTCTTGTCTAGGGCCACCCGCAAACCCAGCGCCTCGATGACCTGACCTGACCACCAGTGAGGCTCCTCTGTTGGTCAAGCGAACCGCCTCTTGAAAGTTCACCCCCCGGGCCGTGCCCAAGTGTCATCAGAGTAGCAAATTACGCCTTACTACCACGTGACCTTTGGAGTAGCAATAATTACTAACCAATAGACCAACAACAAATGTATGTATTGTGGTATGACCGTGCTGTGTTCTACACAGTGCGACCCACATCCCGGGTTTTCACATTAGCGCTTATGAAAAGGTTAAGGTTGTACCTTAACCTTTTCATAAGCGCTAACCCTGTACCATGTCATGATGTCTGTAGGTGGTTTGTTGTAGAAGGGAAAACGATTTTTATGAGCTTTCAGACATTCAGAATAAAAAACATTCCATCCAATACATATGTATGTATAAGCAATATCCCTTTCCTTCCCTTTCTATCCTCCATTACCTGTCAATATACTCCAAATTTACAAATCTTATTCCCAAAAGTGCTCGAATGACGGCAATAGGGCCCCTTGCCCCTTGCCCCTTATTACTTAAATGAGACTAAATTACTATCGGCCAAATGTGGGTGTTAATTATGCTTCTGCCTACGATTTATCACAGGGAGGATTATGTATGTATGTACAATCCAAATTTCTCATTTGCAGTTATTCCTTTGTCTTGATAGTATTGAAGTTGATGTTTCTGACATATAAAGTACATTGTAAGTAAGGTCTTTTTTTTTAAAGAATATACACGTTATTAGTATTCTTGTTAACTCCCCAGCTAAGCTTAATGCTTGTGTTAGGGATGGGTTCACGACGGTAGTGCACTGGGTGCGGCTCGAACCCGCAACCACTTGATCGCAAGTCTGACGCCTTAGCTATTTCGCTACCGCCGCGCCGCCTTACATATAAGTATAATTACATAATTAAATTTGACCTGGTTTCGGAAATAGAAAATTGCTAGAAATGGATTATGTAAAGGAGCGCTGCAAATATTTTAGATATTTTTTTTTCCGCATATATGTCATGATGATGAGATGCCTTACTTAGTAGTAATAAGAAAGTGCATAACGCTTAGCGGTGGGCGATTATGAGATATACTTATGAAATCATTCGATTATGAATACACAAATATGTGTATGAAGTATATATGAAAACGTCGTATAAATGTGGCTTTTTACTTGTATAGTCTTGAAAAAGTAATGAATATTTTTTAAAATTACATAAAACATTTAAATATAAATTTTTTAAATTCACTTTGAATCTGAGATCAAACAAATTTCACCAACCTACTACAAAAGCATTTTTTTTTGTTTCGTTATTGAATTTTATTTAGGTGAGTTAGTACCTACTTAATTTTTAATATTTTTAGCAAGAAAGCAAAACATATTTTCCAGTCAAAACTTGGAGGTTTTTGTTTTATTAACCCTGCTTAAAATTACATTAATTAAATTGTAATGCTGAGTGGTTCACGGTGATGTAGAATAGGGCCACTAAATTCTTCCCAGTCGTAAAAGTCAACAAATGGATATGACTGTTATCTATGAAACAAGTATTTATAAAGTCATACAGTGCCCGGTTGACAGCAATAGGCTTGTCCCCTATAACTTTAGTGTGACCGGATTCTATTTAGCAAAATGTGGGTGTTTAATACACTTCTGCACCTTCCATTAGAGGATACAGGCCTCAGCATATGTATGTATTTATCTATATACCTGTATGTATATATATTCTATATATATAATTCCATTGGCACTTCGTTATAACACAAAATTATTCGAGTCTAATCACTATGATTTAAGACCAACGTCAACTAAAATGACACCAAGAACAAAACCATATGACAGGATTAGAAAATCCTGTTGTACGGTTTAGTTCTTTTATTAAAAACTAGTACCGTCATTCGATGATAAAAATAAATTGTATAACAATCATTCATAATCGCCCGCCAGTATGACCTAACACTTGTGAGATTTTTCTGATAGATTGACAGCCCATTCTGACAACTTACTTTATTTTGTCACAGCTGTGATTTTTTTCGAATTTGTTACATACTCAAATCTATCTACATAGCACGAGTTCTGTAACGTTTACTGTTAGAAGAGATTGGTGATGATCAATTGGGACTAAAAATATCGTTTCAGATATCTATTAAAGGAAGAATAAGTAATCGATTTTACTAACAAAATAAATAGAATGTATTAGTTATTAATTAATGAACGATTAGATAAATGAAATTTTTTTTTTTTATTTAAAAACCATAACCCCCGCACTAGAATTAATTCCTGTGTCGCGCGAGAGATTTTACAAACATTCAAACAACGGACACAAAGAACACCCAGACTCAGAACAACAATTGGAGGATTATACAAGTGTTGTCCCATGCGGTGAATATTACAGAAAACACTGAGTTTGAATATTATTGACATTGTGTTCCTTCTAATATTCTAAAATAAATAAAAGTGGCAACAGCGTTCCACAACTATTTAACTCCCGCTAAAAGTAGACACGTATGCGTATGTTATTCGAGTTCGAACTCAAACAGATGGATACTCACCAGCTCGGTACTTGATATAACTTGACTTGTCACACCACTAGGCAGATCTAAATGTCAAGTAGGAACATTGATAAACTTCAACTTTGATAACGATCTCCAAAAAAACTGGTTAGGTATGTGATCTGTGGTAGTGCCTTAAGCTACAAAATTATGTAGGCTACTTTCATGGAACCGAAGATGGCCATTTTTCATACATATTAAGTCCTATAAACTTGGAAGCATTAAATAACATCTGATAATGATTGGTCGTTTCGTCCGACATTCAAACTGATTTCTGATTAGTTTTTAGTGTCATCTAGTTATTATTATTTTGTGAGTATTACGCTCTATTTTTATCTAGCTAATTATCAACATCGTCGACATAACACACAATACACTCGGATGACTTTTGACTTCTGTCTGTGATAGTAGGATATACCTACTCTTTTGTCGTTTGTCTGTATTTTATCATTACGATGTTTAGGTGGGGACAAAAGTTGAGCAGTGCTTTGAATAGCCGTGTCAGTGCTGTGGATGGTATATGTGTCACCCACTTGCAGAAAAACTTTAGTGTGGATACTACAATGGCCGATAAATTTAAGTTACCTGCCCGCTACGGAGCCGGTGAAAAAAGTGTATGGTGAGTGGCTGAAATTGTATTCATACTATCCAAGATTAATTCATAGTCTGTAATAGAAGGTTGAAATACAAACCATATCGTTTACACTGTTTATTTGAAGATAATTAAATGTTGATTAAAAAATAAAATAAAAAAATGTCTTCATAACTGCCTGTGTTGGTATGTGCCTGTTGGTCTATAAGTTAGTGACCATGACTGCTGAATTGGATATCGTGGGATCGATTCCCACATGGGATAAAATTTGTGTGATTCACAAATAGTTGTCCCGAGACTAGGTGTTCTTTGTTTCTGTTGCTTAAATTTTTGTAAAGCCCATTGAGATACAGAAATTATTGCTAATGCAGGAATTGTCTATCAAAGAAATGGATTGTATAGAAATTGACAGCACAGCTTCAATATCACTTTTTGAAATCCAAGAAATTTTCTTAAAAGAAATAGTTTTTATTTTTGTTTATATTTTTATTATAAATATGTATCTATAAAGATCCCAATAATTAAAAAGTTTGTGTAGGAGCCTGATAGTCATATAGTAGAAAAGTGCATTTATTTACAGTGCTGCTTATGTAAACAGCACAGTAAATACCGCAACCTTTCTTGAAATGATTGTCATCCAAATACATTGATTAAAAGTTAATAATTAAGAAGTAAGTAAATTTTATATTATTTTTATTAAAACAGTGAAGTGAAAAGTTGCATAATGGAAATTAGTGTTGTAATACTATTGTTCCTTATAGGGTGGAATATATTCAACTGGCTGCAGAATACAAGCCGGCAGTGAATCTCGGTCAGGGCTTCCCAGACTATCATGCACCTGCTCATGTTTTGAAGGCTCTATCAAAGATAGCTGTCAGTGAAAACCCATTGGTCAACCAGTACACAAGAGGATTTGTAAGTATATGTTTCAATAAAGTTATTCTATCTATACATTAAAAGACTATAATAATAATAACTTCAGACATCTCACACACTGCCATCTGATCCCAAAATAAGCAGTGTGTCAGAAACTAGTCAAAAAAACAATACAATTACTAGTCATATGACTTTCTACTACACATTTATTTATTTAGAATTTGGTTCTGGCTTTTATAACCTAACCTAAACCTAGCCATTTCTGTTAAATTGACCTACCCTACTAAGGACTGAATATGTGAATAAGTAGTTGAATTATGGAAGTAATGCATTTTGTCAAATGTTTTAACAAAATTATAAAAAAATTAGTTTGTCAAATTATGTTTTGATGTAATGACATGTTATCTTTCAATTATTTGTCAAATGAGTAATTCTCAGAAAGAATAGTTTGTAAAGTCATAATTTTATGAAAAGTATAAATTTACCTAACATTATTTTTAAAATGAAAATTTGTGATTTGTTTTTTATCAAATAAAATTCAGACACAGGACAGGTAGTCACAGGACAGGTAGTCTAACTTATCACACAATTATTTGTCCATGTAGATAATTAAACCCATGACTTCTGGCTTAGCAGTCAGTGTCAATACCATTTGTTGAGGGAAATAAGTGGCCAATATATCTTAACAATTAACCTTAACTTCATTTAAACTAAATTTGTGTTTTGATTGATTGTGTAAGTCATGTGAAAAGTGTGAAGTTGGATATAAAATTTTATTTATCAACAATTAACAGTCTATGCATAACAATTTATACTAGTATAATGAAGGGAATAGTTTGTTTAAATATACACTGGAAATATCAGTCACATTTGAATAACTCTGTTTGTTTTCTTTTCTTCTTAAAAAAACAATTCCCGCATTAGAAATATATATAAATTGATTAGTAATGCGGGTGAAACTGCCTAAAATATCTAGTTAATTGTTAAAGAAAAAGTTACTGCAATGTAGTATCTGCTTATTTATATCTGGTTTTAAACAACTCTTAGATAAGATTATAGTTATATAATATATTCCCTAACTAATGACTAATTTTTATCTCTATGTTTTATTAATAAGATTCATTTTTCTTTAATGTCTTAATACATTGTGACATCTGTAATATACACAAATAAGTTTGTTTAATGATAAATGCATGGTCTTAATATGTCGCCATGTTATTTAAAGCTGTATTTTCTTGATAAGGATTATTAAAGGTTGTTCGTTGTACTGTCTCTTAATTGTATTTCTGATTATAACTGGTATCAAAAAAGGAAATGATGAAGGATTTGTTTAGCTGAAAGCAATAATTGGAGTCTAAAAAGTGGTGGTCACCATCCTCATTGCAAGTGTAGTCAATGCAGCATGGTGACCCACACTATGGCGGCCTGGTAAGATGCTTTTTCACGCCCTGCTTAAAAGACTCGGTATCGAAGTGGTAGGGAAACACGTGCGCTGGTAGTAAATTCTAGGCTTTTACCGACCGGTTCGGGATCGTATATTTTCCACTCTGAAATGGTGACTTCTCAGGCCAGCAATAGAAGGTAGGACCTCTCAACCTCTACTGTCATTAAACCTTTCATGCAAGCCCATTGGTATCATGTACTTCTGACTTGTCCTTTCTTCAGCACATCACCAATTTGATCGGTGAATATTCTGCGATGTCGACCTGTGACCTATTGATGTTTGCCTTATAGATTTGATTTGTCATTCGTTCCACATTCATTCTTTCATCTCAGCATACACTTTTTAATCTTTGTCAGTACGTTTTCTTTCAAGCCACACTTCTTTCGAATATCTTCATTCCTCTTTCTGTCAACTAGTCTTATCTTACACATATCTCAGTGTATTTTTTATGTCGCAGTGATCTCATCTCATCAGCATTTATTCTATTTTCATATTTTTTTTGCCATACCCGTACTTAGGTTATACATATTTGATACTAGCTCTGTCGGCCGGCTATGCTTGCAACCTAACCTCTCCCTCCTCCTCCTAACTCTCTAAAGGTAACCTGTTGCTCTTTACAACACCAGCTACTTGCCAATTACAATCCCGTGACTTGTCTGTTTGTCTAGTATACTCAAACTCAAAATAAAACCTTAGTGGATTTCATTGAAACTACTTACAATCCATTATTAACTCTGGTAAATATTGAAAATATGGTAATTCGCGATTCTGCGGTTTAAAAAAACTATTTAAGTAATTGATAATTGAGATACTAAGGGATAGCTACAGTTACGAACTTGCACGTAAACAATGACTCTTTTAGTCAATCATATATGTACCTATATATGTACATGCATTTTTACTAACCATCATCAGACGTGTGCAGATATTTATTGGTTGTTCTTATTTTTATATAAGATTGCATGTTTTTTTGTATATATAAATACCATTTTTAATATTGAAATTTATCGAAAGTGAAAATAAACTATTCTAAATTTCGAAAGATTTTTTTTGGAAAGGTTTTGAGTCTGCATATTAAGTTTGGGGACTTAATTTTTATGTAAATATCTTCCGCTTTCAGAATCTTTCTTATTCATTTTTTTTAGTATTAATAATTTGTTTTTATGTTCTAGGGTCACCCAAAATTAGTGCAAAATCTAGCTAAATTGTACTCTCCATTAATATCCAGAAATCTTGATCCACAAAACGAAATCCTGGTCACAGTCGGTGCATATGAAGCGTTGTATTCGGCGATTCTGGGTAACTGTATTTTTATTATTTATACTCTCAGATTTCATTCATTCCTTCCTTCTTTTTACTGAACTGCACAAAAAGGAGGGTTATGTGTTTCGAGTGTATGTTTGTATGTGGTGTTTCTTAGTCACGGCCTAATTCCTAAAAGGCGTGATTGATTTCAATATGTGAGGTATCGTCTCAATTTCTCTAATAGTAAATATATATTTTTTTAAATAATATTTCACTTTCGTAATACTTGTTGCATGTCAATAGTATAAGTGAATGTGTCGTTCGCACATATGTTGATACGGTACAACGTTATAAACTTTGACCCCTATGAGTTGATAGATAACTTTATGTGAACCACGTCTTTGTGTATTCATAGTCTTATAGTATGTTTTAAAATGAATTATTTAACAAGAAAGATAAAAATATATACGATACGATGATTCGTTTTTACGTTAATGTTCGTGGTAAAAAAAATATAAAGAAATTATTTGAAATTACCATAAAGTCGATAACACTTTATGTGCTACTAAATAGTAATCGAAATATTTTTTTATAAAAACACAATTATTGTTTTTTTATTGGTTTTTCAGGCTGTAACCAAACCACTATTTATCCTATTTACAGAACAATAATAAATATGATACCGCTGTTTTGTAATAGCCATGATAAAATTGTTTATTATTCTTTTTCATTACATCTGAGCGTTGTCATATTGGCATGTCAGTATAAGTATAGGAAAAGAAAAGCTATTTCACATTTTTATAACTACATTAGCTTTTGTCCGCGACTTCGTACCCGTGGAATTTAGAACCAATTCTTGGTATAAAATGGAGTTTATTTTCTAAGTTATACTTCTGGAAATACATCTGTGAAAACTGCATTCAATTACACGCAGTAGTTTTTGCGTGATGCGTATATTTTTTGATGGTTCTGTTGCTCTAATTTTTATTACTTTTACATCAATATCTGTACTCTACAGACATCTGTCTGTTAGAACTTTTTATATATGTATATATGTAAGATTCCTCCCAACAGCAAATACATATAGCAAGTGTTTCGTAATTTAAAATCGTTGGAAATTAATTAAAAACATTGCAATTTGATTCCATATGTAGTGAAGTTGCGAGAGGTTGAACGGCGTGAGATGAGTTAAATACTGCTTTCCAAACATCAAAAATACGTATCGTATAGTCACTTGTAGATAAAAAATGGATCCACTACAATAACCTAGAGAAGAGAAAATCATGTTAACCATCTGGACTTGCTTTTATACCAACAACCAGCCCATGCATTCGTGGTAGTCTTGCTGTGCCTTTGGTGGGATTAGCCAGGAGTTCCAAATTATGTGATATGCACACCGAGCATAATTACTACTGGAACTCTCTACCGAACACAATGCCATTCCAAACACGACTACTAATCGGGTGGTCAAAGTCTTCAGGGGTTCCCGAAAGCTTCCATTTTAGGGTATCCCGGGTCGCCTCCAATAGATCCACTGTGAAGGAACACCGTATGGTTTCAGCAGACATTGTCCCTACCGAGTAACCTTTGGTTTGGTCCATGGCATATGATCTGTACGAGCAGCACTTCACATAATATTCAAATGTGAAATAATGGCGCGATTCATAGATAGCCTGAAAAGATGTAAAATTCTTTTGAATTGGGATCCGAATGCTAGTAGCAACTTTGAATAAGAAGTAATGAGCTATTCTTTTACAATATTTTTTTATTGTGAACAACGAAAACTTATTTGTACTTCTTTTTTTTTTATACTATAGGGGGAAAGACGAACAGACGGGTCACCTGATGGTAAGTGACACCGCCGTCCATGGACACTTGCAACTCAAGAGTCGCAAGTGCGCTGCCCGCCTTTGAGGGTGATGAGGGATAGGGGATGCAGGGAGCGGAAAGAAGAGAGGAGGGATGAGGAGATTGAAAAAAGGAGAAAGGAGATGAGGGGAGAGAAAAGGGGGGCGGGGGAATTGGGCCTCCGAAAACCTCACTCAATTCGGGGAAATGCAACGCAAGCGTTACTTTACAACCGGTTTTCTGTGAGGCCGTGGTATCGCACCGGTCGAGCCGGCCCATTCGTGCCTAAGCATGGCTCTACCACTGAAGGTAGAGCCATGCTTAGGCACATGTTCTATATAATATATGTTATATAATATAATATGGGATAAAAGAAAAGCAGATCGGTGACCATAGAATAGTATTTGTTTTTAGGTCATGTGGATGAAGGTGATGAGGTGATAGTGATTGAGCCTTTCTTCGACTGCTATGACTTCATGATCAAGTGCGCTGGAGGTGTACCGAGGTTTATACCTCTTAAGCAAGTAAGTTTAACATACCTGTTACCCCCTCCCACAGATCTAGCTAAATTTTGACGCATATGCCTCATAGTATGCATAATAAAAAGGTTAATCATACATCGTAATCAGATCTTACACTTTAAGGAAATAAGTCGCAATTTCGAATTCCTTTTTAGAAGCCCCTAACTGACGGATGATATTAATCAATTTTGTCTTTCGTTCTTTTTAGTTCAATATACCTGATAGCATGTTCCTTTATATCTTTATTATTGATTATATAAACGCAGAAATAATGAGATTTGAAATTATTGCTCTCTTAGCATGCAATTTAGTATTTATTGTCGTAACTACGTTGATGATTATAGCAAAAAATCTTCATATGTTGTTACAAGTGATGGATTGGATGGATGTTTTCAAAACTAATAAAATAAAATAGTGTTTGATTTCCACACAGAACAAAACATATATTATCCACGAATCGCTTGTATCATGGGGAGTGTTCAGAGGAATTGTTCGGACTTATACCGGCTGCTGGTTTCCGCCATCGTCCTACGCGACAAAATATCCATCCCCATCACCTGGACGATTGGCACTCCACCACTGTGCGCTTCTCCAGAAGCTTTTTGCCTCGCACAACCAGCTTATGGAACAAACTGTCGCCTGCCGTATTTCCAAACCGATACGACCCTCAAACCTTCAAGAAGAGAGCGTACCTCTACCTAAAAGGCCGGCAACACACTTGTGACTCTTGAGTTGTGGACACCCCCATGGGCGGCGGTAGTCACTTACCATCAGGTGACCCGTCTGCTCGTTTGCCCCCTATGGCATAAAAAAAAAAATTGTCTCCAGTCTGGGTATTCTTTGGGTCCTTGTTTGAATGTTTGTAAAGTCCACTACGACACAGGAATGGGTCCAAATTAAGCGTCGGTAGCGTAATGGCTGAGGCCTTTTTACTTACGATGAAGTGGTTGCGGGTTGGAACCCAATCCAGGTGCAGCAAGCCCAACACAAGCATACATTTAGCATGGCTGTGTAACCCACGTTGCTAATATTCAACATTTATTATTTTAATTATAACCTATAAAAAATGTGTAATTGTGATTTTTCCCTCGAATTCTATACTTTGTTTGCTTTTTGCCGATGTATTTTATTGACTGACGTAGACTCACTAATTGAAACAATTTAATCTACAGAAAAAAACTTCAGGCACCATTACTTCCGCGGACTGGGTACTAGACGAGAATGAGTTGGCCGGTCTCTTTAACTCCAAAACAAAGATGATCATAGTGAATACTCCACACAATCCGTTGGGCAAAGTCTTCACCAAGGAAGAGCTGACTTTCATAGCTAACTTGTGCAAGAAACATAATGTATTATGCTTGTCCGATGAGGTGTACGAGTGGATGGTGTACGAGCCCAAAACGCATATTAGAATGGGTGAGTGTTTTAAGTTCATTTATTTAATTAAATAAATTTGTGATTTTTAGGTTTTTATGGTTAAAATAAAGAGACAATATAGTACCGAGTGTTAAGATGGTTATAGGTGTTATAGACTGTGTCGTCACACGAAATGGCCGGCATTTAGTTTCTTGTAGATTGACTATTTTTAACTTTATTTTTAAATAATTTCAATGACTTGTATATTTTTTTATATTATATAGACATGTAAACTATTAAAAAAGTGTTGAAATATACAATAGGTTGATATTCCCTCCATATTAACATTTCATATTCTATATTATATGTATACTACTAGCTTTTGTCCGCGGCTCCGCTTCCCTGGAAGTTCTTTTGTCTGCGCCTCTTGAAATTTTCGTTTTTTAACATTGGTTCGGTAATTAAGGCATAAACGTAAACAAATACGTACGCTCACGCGGTATCCCGAAGGGGTAGGTCAGAGTTGCACAAACCACCAGCATTTTGACAATTCTCATTAGTCTCGGTGAACAAACAATATTTGTAATATATACGTACACTAGCGGACCCGACGGACGTTGTCCTGAAGTTGCAGTATAGATAAATAATCTAGATATCGACTGCAGCGCCTAATGCCGGAATGATTTGTGAACCTAAACCATCCAGGGCGCCAACCAAACACATACAAAAAAAAACATTCAAATCGGTCCAGCAGCTTAGGAGGAGTTCAGTAACATACACGTGTACAGTAGAATTATATATATAAAGATATAATAAAACAACATATAGAATTATCCCATTTAATTCCCAGTGCCTGGTTGAAGGCTTTACGCAAGTGGGCCAAAATTATATTCGGCTTAATTTAGCTTCTCCTTTTAGGAGTACAGGAGTAAGATACATACGTATATACTTTACTTTATGTTTCAACCAGGTTGCACTTGCCGTGGTCAGAAGCTAACTGGTATATATGTACATTCTCGGTGTCGTGATTTTATTATATTTCATAGAACTAAATGTATAAAACTTAGAAATATTAGTTGGGATAAGCAAGTCTTTTTGTTTTGTCATGTAAGTTTAAAATTCGTCCTCAGCTACTCTCCCAGACATGTGGGAACGCACTATAACAGTGGGCTCAGCGGGCAAGACATTCTCAGTGACCGGCTGGAAGATCGGCTGGGCTTACGCAAACCCAGCACTTATGCGAAACTTACAGGTTGTACACCAGAATTGTGTGTATACTTGCTGTACGCCTATACAGGTTAGTTGCACATGAAATAACAACATTATAAAACATTCAACACACTTAAAGGCTTTTTTTTGATATAATGACAACTTTCGCAATATCTGTGTTGGGGGACTTTACAAACATTAAAACAACGGACGCAAAGAACACGCAGACTCAGAACAACAATTGTACTTTAATAGTATATTTTATTTTAGTTATTTATTGTGACAGTGAATATATAACTAAATATTCTGTGATTATTTCAAGCTTCTACCTGTTGCCGTTATCAATATTGAGGAAAACCATACAAAAAAATCACGTTTGTTGTTTGTTGTTAAATTTTTATTTTATTCTGTTTTTTTAATATTTATTGTTATAGCGGCAACAGAAATACATAATCTGTAAAAATTGCAACTCTCTCTCACGCTTCATGAGATACAGCCTGGTGACAGGCGGACAGCGGACTCTTAGTAATAATAGTTTTACCCTTTGGGTACGGAACCCTAAAAATGGAAAATGTTTTCCCGCTAAATTAAAAATATTTTATTTAAGCACTTATTTACATATACACTTTATAAATTTAACCACTTCGACTACAATTTTGTCCAACGCCGCGACGTATAACGGCTCCAATACCAATTTAAAAATGTATGTATATAACTATATGTAGTATTATAAACATGTACTTGTAGATGTTTTTTGCCTCGCACAAGCAGCCTATAGAACAAATTGTCGCCTGTAGTATTTCCGAACCGATACGACCTTCAAACCTTCAAGAAAAGAGCGTACTCCTACCTAAAAGGCCGGCAACGCACTTGTGACCCTTGAGTTGCGGGTGTCCATGGGCGGCGGTAGTCATTTACCATCAGGTGACCCGTCTGCTCGTTTGCATATCGCATAAAAAAAAACATCTCATTTTTATATGTAAATGTTTGGTTGGATCTAATAGTAACACAATATCAATCTTTTACTTTTATCTGGTTGCAGTAACAATAACCACATTTTTACAATATACAGTTTAAAGAATAAGCATAATATTTTTATTGCTATAATATTAAAAAAATAACAAAAAATGGTTTATTTTCCATTTTTTAGGAAGCAATATCGGAGTCACTAGAATACGAGTTGGCCCGCCGTGAGACTCCCGACTACTACATGAAATCCTTGGCTCGAGAGATCCTCCCCAAGAGAGACTTTCTAATAAAGGCGCTAACTGATAATGGGTTTAACCCCACCATACCAGAGGCTGGCTACTTCGTGGTAGCTGACTGGACTCAATTAGGTACTGGGTTTGACTATGACTTGTTTTATTACAACTCCGAACGAACGTGGGATTGTAATTTTAAGCACTTCTGGAACTCTACCGAAACGTGGGAGAACGTGACATACATAGATACTATGACATATATATAATATATAATAGCTCTTACTCCATACATCAAAATATTTCAAGCCGAAGTTGTAAAGAATTTTGTACTCTTATATTAATGCAAATTTTTAAGCAAAGATATATTATATTATAGAATATATTATATTATTTAATATATATAGATATATTATATTCTTAAAGATCAAACTTTCGCGACCTTTGACTTTTGTGGTTAGAAGGCTCTTACTTTCCGGCATCAGCCACTTAGAAGTATGTTAGGTAGCTATTGCTTATATAC
Organism: Tyria jacobaeae; assembly: GCA_947561695.1. Taxonomy (NCBI): domain Eukaryota; kingdom Metazoa; phylum Arthropoda; class Insecta; order Lepidoptera; family Erebidae; genus Tyria; species Tyria jacobaeae. Next base: position 5,014,245 of record OX387208.1, on the reverse strand, counting down.
TTCCATAATCCAGCCATTCCTTCCCTTCTATCCTTATATATATGTGTGTGTGACCTTCTTCAGTATTTAAAGATGCTCATATGTGACCATACTAACTTTGTTTGTATAAAACCCAAAAATTACTGAACTGGAATATATGTTAGTCTAAAATTTATAATTTTGGTGACGTGCCTTCGAGCCGTTGATTACTTAAACACTTAATAGTGTAACAGGTTTATATAAAAGCAATGAATATATGAATATATTTTAAGATATTCTTGTTTCTATGTTCCCAGCTGACAAGATCGACTTATCTAAGGAACCGGACCAGTACCAAGACTATCGTTTCACGAAGAAATTCGCCAAAGAAGTCGGCGTACTCACCATTCCCCCCTCTGCCTTTTACTCTAAAGAACACAAACATCTGGGAGAAAAGTACGCCAGATTTTGTTTCATAAAGGTAAGGCTTACAGATATTTTGACCTAGCGGAACCGAAACTCGCGGATATCTAAAAGAAAAAATATCCGCCAAATTTAAATTCATGGCATAAGTATAATATTGTTTTTGGTTATTATAATTTTGTGTTATTTTTTAAATATATTCCTGTTTATATTTTTTTTAATTACAATTGATATTAAATCTAATCTCCTTAACTGATTTGTCCTATAATTAGATCAGATATTTATAGTGAATAAATTAGAAAATATTTCGGATATTTTAATTTAATATCCGAAAGCGGTATAATATATATCCGAATCCATATTCATAACATGCCTGATTTAAATACATCTTTAAATCGATTATTCAATCAGACGCTTTAATCGTGATCTTTAAATAAATCATCATAAAAGTACGAATTAAGAAATCGATCAGTGAATGCATCCTTATTAATATTGTTGTAACAATAAGCAATTAAAATTGAAGTTCAATGTAGTCGATTAATTATTAATACCATAATATCAGTTATTTTGTCAAAAAATCCATACATTTAGTGTTCTGTGCTATATTGTTTTGTTATTTCGCTATTTTTTCGTTATATTCTGAGTTCGTATAAAAATATGTTCAACAGTTTAGGCGTAATATCATTACAGACGGATAGAGTTTCTTTCGCGTTGATATTGAAGTAATATGTATTAAGTAATATGTAGCCACATGTGCCCTAGTAATTATTATTTTATTATATGTTTATTACATTCATATCATAGTCTGTATGTATGCAACTTTTATGTATCCTTGACTTGTATGTTTATTCTTTTTGTTCCTATTTTATCTCAATGCACCAGACACTGCCCCACTACTCTTCTCTTTCTATCCATGCTATGGTTGCCTGTAAGAGATCGCCTCGTGCGATAAGGCCGCCAATTGTACATTTTCGTCTGTAGTTTTAAGTTTTTGTTGTATTTGATAACTGGTGTACAATAAAGAGTATTATTATTATTATATTTAATCATTTTCTCTACAATTTTTAACTTAAAATACATTTCTCTTGTTTCCAGAAAGATGAAAACTTGGCATTGACAGAGAAACTGATGAAGGAGTGGAACAAGAAAAAATCCAAATAATAAAAAAAAACTTGCTGAAGACATTATAGAATATATATTTTTTGATATACTCGACTGGCATGTTGATCCTGACTCCTAAGCCAGAGGACTATGGTTTGATTCCCACCCAGGACAAATTATTGTGTGATGAGCATAATCATTTGTTCTGGGTGTAATTTATCTATAGTATGCATGCATTTAGAAATATATAAGTATGTTTATCAGCAGTTGGATTATCATAGTTATCAAATCTAAGCTCTGATTTGTTTGGGATTAGACAGCTTTGATCAAGATGGCTGAAGTTATTATTCTAAAAACGGATTTAAAATGTAATAAACGCTATTACTTTATATATGGTCTTGATCACATCTGTATCGAATAGTTTTACACGCCTAGATCTTGCTAACTGACCTAACAACTCAATTATTAGTTGCCCGACCTGACACGTGAATCCTATACAAGACCATAAAGTTACTTTCAAGTCACACTGTACTTTGCTTACTACGAAAATAACTAAAAATACGCACACTCACGCCTATATCCAAAACGGGTAGGCAGAAGGTTTTCTAACTCAAACATGACGCAAAGCAAAATGTAGGTCACACTTACGGCAAGCCTATTGCTGTCAACAGGGCACGGTATACTTTCCCATAGACAACAGTCTAGAATGACAGCCCCCTTTACTAAACCCATGGAAAGAGATGGATATGGATAATTTCAAACTTTGTTCCTTTTTTGTGTGTACAATACAATATTCTTTACTGTATACTATAACTACAGTTCATAGTATTAGCAAAGTCAAATATATTTCGGAAAACCTTCAGATTACCCACTCGAAAACCGTCCGGCCGAAAACGCCGGTGGGATGGCGACCCGAAGGGGTTTTTACACATTAAAAAAAGCAAACACCAGGAACCGATCCCCGGACTATCGGAATGACTAAATATTATCTTTTTAAAGATTTTTCAAGCTATTTGTGTATAGAACCTTAAAATGACGGCTGCTTTTTAATCCTTGTTTTTAAAGAGTAAGATTAATGCTTAGACATTGTTACCGTTTTTTTTATATTTCGTTTATTTTTATTATATTTAAATTGATATGCTTTTAGGGCTTTCTCGGTTTATGGTTGTCTAAATTTTAATATTATCTATTATAAATTAAATACGCAAAATCAACATAATATGTACTTATAGAAATTTACTGTACGGCTTCGTCAATAAAAGAAACTTAATTTGTAAATAGATGATTATGCCAAGTACCAGATAGAAGAAAGTACTTGAAGCTTCTATATCTGTTATTTATCTGGAATCTGTATTGTAGTCAGTCGAATTATACAAAAATGGGTGCTGATCCCAAAAAAAAAACAGCTTTGTTGGTTAGATTAAGGTAATAGTTGATTTACTTTATATTTCTATATTGTTAATCATAAAAAATAAATATATTTTTATAACTTGCATTGTTTTATTAACGCTTTAACGCCCAAGGCCGGGATTATTAGCGCCTTGGAAATAATATACGCAATAGCTTATAGTTTTATCAGAATATGTAAGTATTTCAAAAAACAGGGTGTCCCGAAACTCAATGTCAAGCGGGTACGGGGCGATAGGCTAGTACAACCTAGCCTATCGCTAAGTTCTGGCAAAAATAAAAATAAACTTATTATTTATTAACAACCTAGCCTATCGAACCTAACCTATACTAATAAAAACACATTAGTAGCATTGGAATGCAACAGGCTGATGATGACCCTAAATCACGGAATTGAAGGATAAAGGCAGATACATACTATTACTAACTGATGCTGCCCATGTGTTGAGCCTAAGCCTAACATTTCTTACTACTAAAAACAATGCGACACCGACGGGTTGTTTCAATATGTTTCTACCTTTATTGTATTGTCATCTGCCTATCGGATTTTGTTATATATATTTTGACAGAATCCAGGTCTAAATATATTTTCAAAATCCAAGTGACACTCTGAACCCTTATATGTCATGCCTTGCATTTAGTTTGGTTTTGTTGATAATTTGTCATCCTCATCGGATTTTATAGTAGGTTTATAAAATATTATTTATTATATAAAGGCGGTTTAGCTTATACCGCCTTTATGCTTTAATCTTCTTTGTGTGCCAATTTGACAGAATTATTAAGTGACTTCTTTAGTGTCAAGACAGGTATGTTGAGTTGCCGTTTGTCTGAATTTTGTTTTTACAATGTTTAGATCTGGAATAAAGATGTGCATTGCTTTGAGCCGCCATAATTGTGCTGCGGAACGTATAACTGTACTTCAAGTATCGAAATACTGTAAAGAGATTACGGGGAATAATAAATTTAAGTTTCCAGCTCGTTTGGGAACTGGTGAAAAGAGTGTGTGGTTTGTATCCAATATATTTAAGAAAACGTTCTTATTTATACATATCCTTCCCTAGCTTTCTTATTTCTTTAAAAATAAATAAGCTGCACTAGCCGAATAATATTGTTATACTATATACTAGATCAGTGATGTATGAGGAATATTTACAGATGTTGAAAAGTACGCAACTAAGAGATTTCTTATTAAAATTAGTAGCTGTATATGGTTAAAGCCAGGACTACGCCTTGCCATCAGGCGGCAAGTAATCCTGCGGAAAACGTGAAGCGCTGTTATTAGGTTGGCTTGAGGGTCTATTAATATTTTTAATTTATTATTATCTTTAAGGGTTGAATATATTCAACTGGTGGCGGAAACTAAACCAGCAGTGAACCTTGGCCAGGGTTTTCCGGATTTTCATGCACCAGATCATGTGAGAAAGGCTCTATCAAAAATAGCTGTCGATGAAAATCCACTGCTAAACCAATACACGAGAGGATTTGTGAGTGTGAAGTGTGGTCATATTTTAGGGCCGTTTAGTAGACCTCATGGATAACATGAAACGCTTGCAATCGTAGGAAAATTAATGGTTGTAGATACAGGAATCGTTTTTGAAACTGATAATTGAACCTTAAAGCTTATCTTTTAGTAAGAGAGGGTTAGCAGGACTGAAACTATAGGCATTTATTAACTTTTTTTTTTAAGACGTCTGCCGCACTAGTATTAATTCCTGTGTCGCGGGGATTTTACAAACCTTCAAACAACGTACACAGAACACCCAGACTCAGAACAACAACTTATTATTAACCTATTACACAATGTGTTGTCCCATGCGGGGATGAGATGACCACTTAAACCGCTACGCTATCCGTGCAGTCAAATTTGGTTTGGATCACTTTGGATTAACTGATCTTATTTCCTTTCCTTTTTTATCCTTCCCATTGTATATATTTATATATATTCATATTTTTTATGGATACAATAAAAAATAACCAAATATAGTTGTTGGCATTGACGGGGGTTGAAGTTAATAACATGCATTTTTTAAATGTTTAGATCCACATCAGGAAAAGTTTTTAAAGCGACACCTTCCCGTTACAACATGGTTACGACCGCTATATTTTTTAAATATTTTTGATGCTAAGTCCTCCACACTCGGACGGAACCAATTGCCACTTGACAAGTTTTTTTTTTTAACAGGGCCACCTGAAATTAGTACAAAATCTATCGAAGTTATATTCTCCGTTATTATGCAGAAATGTCAATCCACTCAATGAGATCTTGGTCACTGCTGGTGCATACGAAGCTTTATATTGCTCTATTTTGGGTAAATTGTACTTTTTTTATAGATAGGCCTACCATAATGTCTCCATGTGGATTCTAAGAGTGTCGGTCACCATCCTCATTGCAAGTGTAGTCAATACAGCAATACAGCATGGTGACCCACACTATTTTTCACATGTATCACACTATGGCGGACCGCTGAGATGCTTTTTCACGTCCCGCTTAAAAGACCCGGGATCAAAGTGCGCTGGTAGTGAACTCTAGACTTTAAATATTCGGCACAGGAAGGAGAAGCCGAACAGCATGTTTTGTCGTGTAGGGAAAAAAGAAGATGGGCCCAATTGGAAAAGCTCGTCAGAACACTCTCCGTGATATAGGCCGGATAGAGGATATGAAGAGTAATGCCATAGAGGCGACATCTCTTCGCAACTACAGAGGCTCAAGGCACTCGGTCGGGACCTAATTTACTTGCCAGTCTTTTTAACGTTCTTTTATTAACTCCATTAACTAGCTGACTAACAATATAATCAAATATAAGCTAAGCTTCTAGTTATCGCACGGAAATGAAATTTTGTATGTATAAGTATGATGATTGAGCCTGGAGGTGGGTAGTGAACCTCTTGATTTTATCTTCGTTTGGCTTCTTTTAACAACTCGTATACAATTACACTTGGTGACAGCGATTTTTTGTTATTTTCGCGACTGCTTTTTTATAGAATACGAGCAGACGGGTCATCTGATGGTAAGTGACTACCGCCGACCATGGAAACCTTCAATTTAAGAGTCACAAGTGCGTTGCCGTCTTTTTTGGGTAAGCTTAAAGCTTTGAAAGCTTTAAGCTTACCCAAAAAAGACGGCTGGATACTTAATACTCACTGATAAGAATAAGGTAAAATGTACACTGGTATTACACGGGCACACTAAATAGGCACTTGGGCAAGACTGAGACGAGAGGACTCCTCCTGTTAGTAGAAGGTGAAATGTTTGTGATGTGATGTGAACATTTTTAAATGTCCAATAGATAGAGCTTCTTTTTCAGGTCATGTGGAAACAGGTGATGAGGTGATAGTGATAGAGCCTTTCTTCGACTGCTATGACTTCATGATCAGAAGCGCAGGCGGTGTGCCGAAATTTATACCTCTGCAGCTAGTAAGTGCTAATAATGATAACTTTTTTACTTTCCATTGATAGATCCATAGATAGCAAATTTTTATGATCTTATAGCCACACCAGCGTTGCCCGTATAGAGAAATTCGAGTCTATCTTTAATCAAGCTAAAAACATTTTACAAAACTGTTTTATTATTTCATGGACAATCTAAACTCCTTGCAGCACACTCTTATCAACGCCTCTCATCTTTTCCTTTGGGTAAAATATCGCTACTCCTAAATACTGAGCCAAGACGGTTGAAATTAGACTTTAGTCTTTCCTTTTAGAGAAGGCGAGGGGAGGACGATGATAGAGCGAATTTATCCACACAACAATTTATCCATGCCGGTTGATAAACAATGCTTGCGTTTTATTTACCGATGAGTGAGGTTACCGGTGGCCCAAACCACCCTCTTTTCTCTCCCTTTAAAGCGGGAAGCTCATTTCCAAGTCTTGAGTTGAAGGTGGTCCATAGGCGTAGGTTGTTACTTACCATCACCTGACCTGTCTGCTCCTTTGCCCCTATCCCATAAAAATAATAAAAATGGTCCTTAGAACTTAAGACGCCATAAAACTTGTTTGTATGCCGATAGCTATTTAGAAGCACTTTTTCACTACAGACAAAGAATTGTGGCACAATCTCTTCAGCAGATTGGGTACTAGATGAGAAGAAGTTAGCTAACATGTTCAACAGTAATACAAAGATGATCATAGTAAATACTCCTCATAATCCTACCGGCAAAGTGTTCTCCTGCGACGAGCTGTCGTTCATAGCGGAACTGTGCAAGAAATATAATGTACTATGCTTGTCAGATGAGGTATACGAGTGGGTGACGTATGAGCCTAATGAACATATAAGAATGGGTAAGACCTTTCCCCTTATGATATCCGTAATTTACCTTTCTTTTAATTTTATCCCTAGTTAAGTTTTTTTACTAGACTATTTGTCTATACATGGAGAACAGTATGTATTTTCTTGATAAAAGGTAACTTATGCGAAAATTTATAGTAGACGTTATAGTAGTTAGTTAAAGCGTATTATTACTAGCTGTCTGCAGCTTGTTCAAAACTTTGAACTTCACAGTTTTCCTCGATAAAAGCCTATGTTCTATTCCAGAACATAATCTATCTCTGTGCCAAATTTCATCCAGATCAGTTCAACCGTTCTAGCGTGATGGATCAAAAACCTTCAATCTAATCTTTATGCGTTTATAATAGTAGTAAAGGAAAAGGAAGTAAAACGCCAGATTTGACCTTCAAACCTATAAGACCGGCAATGCACTTGCGCTCTTGAATTGCAGGTATCCATGGGCTGGGTTAGTCGCTTACCATCAGGTGACCTGATTGTTGTTTTGCCCTCATATCTGATAAAAAATTAATGGTCTTAGCAATTGCAATTGAGGCTAAAACTTTTCAGAGTCCGCATGTTGCTACTGAAATTTGCTTACGGCACAAACACAATATCTTTTTTTTTTTTACGTATGGAAACCCCCTCGGGCCGTCATCCCACCGGGGATTTCGGTGGAACGGTGTGTCGGAATCGAACCGACTAAAACCACACGGTGTGCCATACTGCGCTTGAAGTAAAAGGGGTCCGAGAACGGCTTTAGTAAGTCATCCGGACCCCTCTTAGCGCCTGCCCGCACTATGCGGGAGACACACGCGGGCCTCACCCCCTCACGGCTGGCCATATGGCGGATGGAAGGGAAAACCCATCCCGACCACCCGCGGCCACACTCAGGGTGGCATGAGGCGCTGGTAAGCGCGCCTCCGCCGCCCGGTTCGCCTAGATAGAACTCCTTAGAGATACTCCCCTGATAGCCAGGCACGACGCCTCTTGAAAATTCACCCCTCGGGCTGTGATCAATGTGTCTGCATAGCAGATCACGCCCAGTCCGAGGGGGAAGGTTCCTCGAAGAGCCCAGTCGTACCCGATGTTCCACAGTAGTGGTCCAAGAACAGACCCCTGTGGAACACCGCATGACATGGGCTGACATCTCAAATTTCCGTCTCGGTCCTCATACTTGACGGTACGCTCCTTTAAATAGTCTGCTACTAGCTGCCTCAGATATTTAGGCACACCGTGATAATGGAGTGCTTCCCTGATGCAGCTGAATGGCAGACTATTGAACGCGTTGGCGATGTCCAGCGACACCGCCAGTACCACACCGCCACAACTCACTACCTCTTCGGTCTCGGCCCTTAGGCGAATTATAGCACCGATGGTCGAACGCCCGGCGCGAAATCCAAATTGGGCGTCCGACAAATCGGGGCCAACCTCGCAAAGCTGCCGGACGATGCGGGCAGAGAGGACCCTCTCAAACAATTTACCCGCCTCGTCCAGCAGCACGATGTGCCTGTAGGCCGAGACCAAGTCCGCAGGCCGTCCCGGCTTCTTTAGGAGCACCAGCTTCCTACCGCATCACCCCGTGCGTCCGTCCTGGGGGAACCCCAAGCAGCGGACTTGGCGTTAAAGTCCCCCAGGATTAGGACGTGCCCAGACGCTAGTCGCCGTATCGAGGTCTCTAGGTTATTGAGGAAAACCTCGAAGTCGTTCAGACTCCGGTTGGGGGAGAAGTAGACACCGTATATGATGATTCCCCCCCATTCGGCAGCAACATATCCAGTACCCTTGTCTTTTAACGACAAGGGCGGGGAATGAGCAGCCGTGGAGCTGACGACTGCCACGGAGCCATCTCGGTCACCCACCCATTTTGGCCGGGAAGGAACATAATAGGGCTCCGCGGCTACGGCCACTCCTATTGACCACTCCGCCATGGTTTGCAGGAAGAGGTCCTGCGCACCGGCGGAATGGTTTAAGTTTGTCTGGACAAAGAGGCTGGAGACGTGGTCCATTATTGGACTGTCTCTACAGCCTCTTCCATAGGTATAGGTGACGCACGGTTCGCATCGGGGACAGCCTGGGTCGACTGGCTGGCCACCGATGTTTGCGGCAATGTGCAATTGTAATTTTGGTATTCACAAAACCGATGAGGATCCTCCCAGCATCGCTTAGAATCTTGGCGGTTGGAACTGGACAGCTGACCCACACCGCACCAAGGCCACCACGACCGGGGCGGATGATGCCAACCCTGACGTTGTCCGCGTTGTCCCCTGACTTCTCCCTGATGGCAACGCGGACATCCTCCGCAGTCACGGAGTCGTCCAGGCCCGAGATGCGCAGTTCCGCACACTTAGTGGGCCTGGCGACCTTGACACCATCTGTTGAGGTGAATACTCATCGCAGTTTTTCGGCAAAGGCGTCCGCTGTCTTTGCGCCTTCAGCCCCGGGGAATTCTAAAACCCGAGCCCTGGTTTGAGCGAGGTGCAGCCTAACACCTGAGGCCCCGAATTCGTTACCCAGACTATCCCGGAACTTTTTAAACACGGCCGCGTAGGATAGCCTGGGATTCGCCGCCTCTGGTAACACGGTGACGACCACAGCCGCCGTTTTGGGCGTCTCTAATTTTCGCGGCCTTTTCGTGGGGGTCACCGCTACCGAAGAAGCCTGTGGCGGAGAAGCTAAACTCTTAGCGGCTTTTTTATTGCGCTTTCGGGACCTCTTTTTGCTTCCATCAACTTTCTGCCACCCGTCGTTGGGGGGGGCAGACGTTGATGGGGCCGATGACGATGTGGTAGGGCCTTGCACAGCTTCAGCAGTTTGGTGTTCGAGGTGCACTCGCGCCTTTTTCTATTTTTCTGAGAAGCGGGCGAGGGCAAATTTGTAGTCACTTCATTTCAGAGGGAGACGGGGAGGGAACAGCTTGCCGCGCAAAAGGGTTCGGTCGCTCATGGCAGTCTGCCCTCGCCTGAAATTCGGCGAATTGTATGCCAAGCTTTTCTACCCGCTCCGTCAGATGGTCATTTGCGGCTTGGAGCCGTGCCACGTCTCCAATAAGGGTCGCGACTACCACAGAAACAGCAGCGGAAGAGTCCTTATGGGCTTTCACAAAAGAGCCCTTAAGATTCTTGGACTTGGTGGCCACTGTGTTTATAATGGCCACCGCCGCGATCGCTCTCTCCTGCATGGTTACCATGTCTGGGGGACAGAACCTCCTTCCACCGGCTCCCGAATCTTCATAAGGAGATCGTCAATTTCCTCGTCCGCTGTACTTTCGCCTTCCAGTCGAGATCGGGCGTAGGAATCCGCCCTGGAAAAGGCCGAGCTGGACGGGACCAGATTCCGACTACGCGGCCTTTCTCGTTGGCTGCTCGCCACTTTCGGCGGCAACATTTCTTGCGACGAGTTGCCATCCGAGTCTTTGGAGCGACCGCGCTTTGCGACTTGCATCGCGGAGGTCCAGCTCCATTTCTTCCGCCGATTCTATTGCTGTCGCCGCAACCCTTGAACATGTGCGTCCCGGCCTTGGTATGTTTCCAGGAGTCCGATTGGCTTCCGGGAGCTCCACTGCACGAGTCGTCCCACATGCGAGTTCTTCGTCGGTCGACGGCACTTCAGTTGCTGACTTCTTAGCCCGCACTTTTTCTTTGTTCGTGTTTTGTTTCTCCGTCTATTTTTTGTCTGTGTTTTTTGTTTTTAAAGTTTCTTCCATATTGAACCCACGAGAGGGGGAGAACTAGAGGTCAACCCGGGCAGAGATCCCCCAATACCCGGGCAAGCGTAGATTTGTGCCCAACCGAGGGGTCCGCAGGTGCCCCGGCTTAGAGTGCGCTTGCGACTGAACCACCCATCAGCCATGCATCTCCTGGTCACGCACCAGAACACGAGATTCGGGGTAATTTTTTATAGAGGTTTTCTTCCTCGCAGTCCGGGCGGCGAAACCAAGACCCTCGCCCCCGATCGGAACCGTGAGACTAAACCACGATACTCCTTTCGGGATTACGATGTGTCGACGGCGGCAGGGAGACCAGATCCCCGTTGCCTGCTCAGCGGCAGTGAGAGTGCACGCCGAGCCCGTACTCGTTCCTCCGCTTTGACAGCGAAGAAGATCTGAGTGACCCTTGGAAGGGTCACTCAGGTCCCCCCCGCACCTCACACAGGGTATCCTACTTTATTTGGAGTCTCACCCTGGGCCAATCCGGCGTGAGTGGCTCTACCGGCACAGCCCCAGGGATCATCGACCCACGCAAGCCCCCCCACGGCGACAACGTGGGGATACAGTTGGAAGGGATAAGCACAATATCTAGCCCAACTAAATAGTACTTATTAGTAACCACCAAAACTCTCCCCAAGTAGTGATTCTGCACACAGTATGAATGTTACTTTATGTTATATCCTTCGAACAAGTGACGGATTTCGGAAATCCCCCAAACCTATTTTAGTGAATTTAGCTTAAAAGCGGTAAAGGAGCTGCTGGTTATCCTTCTAATTGAAGAAAGTATCATTTAACTTTTTTGCTTAGCCACTCTACCGGACATGTGGAAACGCACAATAACAATTGGCTCAGCAGGCAAAACATTCTCAGTGACTGGTTGGAAGATCGGCTGGGCGTACACAAACCCTTATCTCATGAGACACCTTCAGATTATACACCAGAATTGTGTCTATACATGCTGTACGCCTACACAGGTAAGTTGGTACACACATACAAATATACAAAAAGATCATTGTCACGATTCGACCAAAATGCAAAAAGCAATGGGAAAGAAAGCACAAATCCCTTAGAAGTAGTAGTATTAAAAAAACAAAAACAAACACTTTTAGGTTTTTTTTTATTATATAGAGGGACAAACGAACATACGGGTCAGCTGACGGTAAGTGACAACCGCCGTCCATAGACACCTGCAACTCAGGAGTCGTAAGTGCGCTGCCCGCCTTTGACGGTTGGATGGGGCATGCGGGGAGAGGAAAGAAGAGAGGGGAGATGAGGAGATGGGAAAGGGGAAAGGAAAGAGGAGAGAGGGAGTAGGGCCTTCTGAAACCTCACTCATTTCGGGGAATGTCTCTTCTCCTTAATTACGTGAGTTTATGTATTCATTGAGTGTATGTTTGCAACTATGTTTTATTTATTAATTTTAAACAAAATCTATATTGATTTTTAAATAGCGATACTAGCTGGATATGATCTCTTAACATAGTTGCAAAATTTACAGTTCTTGTGTATGTAATAATTGAGTATCATCTTGTTTTAGGAAGCAATAGGGCAGTCGATCGAATTCGAGCTAGCCCAACGCAACACTCCCCAGTACTACATGAAAGCTTTAGCTAGAGAACTTAAACCCAAAAGGGACTTTATCGTGAAAGCACTCACTGAAGTGGGATTTAACCCCACAATAGCTGAAGCTGGCTACTTTATCATTGCGGACTGGAGTAACCTGGGTAATATAAATATAATAGTAATGTTAGAATTAGCCGGTAATAAATGCACCGTGCCTATTTGCATTCATCCTGGTGTTTTTATCTATACTTCCATATTTTCTAATATCTAGAATAGTTCCAAACAAATATGAATGATTATTATTTGTTTGGACAGAGTCTTTATGAGATAGATTTGAGACGAATAATGAATGAACGAATAGACTATAGATCAGAACAGTGCGACCCTTAGGAGACTAGCAGTGACTATAAACAAATCATATCATGTATATAAGAATGTTTCCGTGTTCTTGAATCCATAGCTGAGATTATACTTATTTTGTGTCTGGATTAGTGATGGACGTGATGATAAATTCACGAGAATATTCTCGCACCGTCAATTTTGCTATTAAGAAACATTCTAATATTTAGATTAATAAAAAAATTAAATTGAGATATATTCGTATTTTTTTTTTGCCATATATGTTTGGAGCGTATCTAAATGTTTTAAAAGTTAACATATTGTTAATTTGCACTACTGAAATTTTCAATAAATTCTTTGTTCGGAGAATATTCTTGAGAAATTCCTTATAATTCTCTTTCATTATGTATGGCATTAAAATTGAATTAGGATTGATACAGTATCTGGTTGAATAAAATACCTAGCATTGAATCAATCAACAATCTTAAAATAGCAAGCAAAACAACCAGAATGGAAAATAAAATTAAATTAAATGAAATAGAATTAAATTTGCCGTATGGTTCTCGGTGGAGTAGAACAAGGCCACCACATTACTTCGCGTGAGTGTCGGTTAAGGTGACTGTGTGACTGTTATCTATCAGACAGTATGTATACAGTCATAAAGTACCCGATTGACCTCAATAGGCTTGCCCTCTATTACTTTAGTGGAAACAAATTCTTATTGGCAAAATATGGGTGTTTTATACACCTCTGTCTACCCCTTGGGGGATACAGGCGTCAGCGTATGTGTTAAAAGAAGATACAGGCGTCAGCGTATGTGTTAAAAGAAGATACAGGCGTCAGCGTATGTGTTAAAAGAAGATACAGGCGTCAGCGTATGTGTTAAAAGAAGATACAGGCGTCAGCGTATGTGTTAAAAGAAGATACAGGCGTCAGCGTATGTGTCAAAAGAAGATACAGGCGTCAGCGTATGTGTTAAAAGAAGATACAGGCGTCAGCGTATCTGTTGAAAGAAGATACAAACTTCAGCGTATGTGTTAAAGAATTTATTTTTTAAAAACAACTCCCGCATTAGGAATACTTCCTGTGTCGCGGGGGACTCTTGACAAACATTGAATAAACGGAAACAAAGAACACCCAGACTCGGGACATTTATTTGTGAATAAAACACATTTTCGTCACGTGTAGGAATCGAACCCACGACCTCTGGTTCAGCAGTCAGGGTCATTAACAACTCAACCAACAGGTGAATAGTCTATAATGATCTAAATAGAATAAAATTAGATTTAAAAAAAATTAAAAACTTAAATCAAATTGAATAATATGATATAATATAATATATAGTGAAAAAGGTTAATTAAAATAAAATCAAAATTTATATTTTAGAACATCAAAAGAATTAAAAGATTTTATTAACCATTTGTAATTTTTTATTCTATTTTCTATTTCTATCTTAATTTTTTTGTGGTCCGAGAATATTTTCTGTTGACAACAATACTCTACAATATTTTCTAACGAGAATATTCTCGTTGAGAGTATATTCTCTCCACCCTTCACTAATCTGTTTAAATAGATACACTAATGTCATTAAATATATATATTTCTAAAAATTATAATTCTAGCCACTGATTTCATCAAATGGTATTATTATACCTATTGTATATAACCTATGGAATATTTTCTCAGCTAATAAGATCAACTTATCGACTGAAAAGGACAAGTATAAAGATTATCGATTCACAAAGAAATTCTCGAGGGAATGTGGCGTGCTGGCTATCCCGCCCAGCGCCTTTTACTCCACGGAACATAAACATCTTGGGGAGAATTTTGCCAGATTTTGCTTTATTAAGGTAAGCAGTTAGGCTCACTAACCGTAAAGAAGTTTACTGTGAAATGCTTTTCATCACATGGATTCAAAAAAAAAAATCGTGTGGTAACCGCCATGAATGAAAAAATGGTGGAATGTCAAAATTAGAGTTGTACCGTCGCAAGGGGGTCTATTGCAAGGGACACGGGTGTATCCTAAGAATCGAATCACGAAAGGACTCGACGCACGCGGAGGAATCTCCGACCTTTTGATATTAAATTACTTATGAGAACTAAATTATTCTGCCTTATTTATTTTGTATGGAGAAGATTTTTAGTGTTAAATAATTCAAATTCATTTCAAATCAATTTCAAATGTAGATTTGAAATTGATTTGAAATGAAGCCTCAAAACTAAACGAACCCGTTTAGTTTGGAGGTTTCTGTGTATAGATATGTGATACATGATAGATATATGATATGTAGGAGAATCAGATGTTATGAATTTGGGGGTAAAGAAGTGATATTTAAACACACTTGTAACTTTTCCCTGTTGTAATAGTTTATTGGTCTAGTCACAGTCTAGTGAGTAAGATATTTAAATCACATATGCTTGACAAAATGAACATAACAAATATAGTATTTTTTACTCTTATTTTAACACCAACCAACTTTTCACTGTTTTGCCACATGGCAGTCTTTAAGACTATTATTACATTTAGACAAAGTTACACTTAAACATAACATACATAGCAAAACCACATATTACAGCTACTTACTTTACAAATTAAAGAAAATAAAAGATCAAGGTAGCAATGATCGACAGTGACCGAGGCACAACATACTCCAAACGGTTGATTTCAAATATTTTTAGGTTACCTATCTCATAAGTTTATCATTGTTTGAAAACTTGTTAAATCAAAGAACCGATTGCATATAAAAGTAAAGAACTATTATGAAACGTATAAAACTAGCAGACTCCAAAGCACATTAAAAATACTTAAGTTTTTTATCAAAACTTTAATAACACCAAACACCGGTAAACGACAACTTCACATTGAATAGTCATCGTGATGTATAGAATGCTACAGACATCAGAATTCAATAAATACCTCAAAAATAGTTAAAACGAGCCAATTGGCCTAGGTACACATAGTGCCGAGGTTCAACAGGTTTACATGGGTCACACTAAAAATTTTTAGAATAGAAGTAAGAAAAACAGCCATGAAAACTTTATTTAAATTTCGAATTAGGAACTCTTTAGCAACCTGTAGATGTATATTGAATTCATATGTCACTTGTTTTTACAATTTGGCGGCAATTCAAAGTGTCTGTAGTGCATTGAAATGGATTTGACTAAATAAAATGTTTGTTCAATGATTTATTACGACTTTCGTTGCGGCCTTACTAATAACAGTGTTACGATAGACTTCGATTGGCATTTCATTACAAATTCCCATCTCGTGCCACTGTTTAGAACTGGTTTAATGAGTTTAATCGTGGTCGGAGCAAACTCACTGATTGATGAAGGAAGTTCTTCTACGGTGACTGCTAAAGATAACGTGAGTGCTGTTCGGCTAATAATAGAAGCTAATAGAAGGGTAACATATCTACAACTAAGTACAAAAAGTTTTTCATGAAGATGTGTCAGTATTTGTTTAGCATCTTGTGACTTTTATTTATTTCCAAAATTAAAAGACAAGCGTAGAGGAATTTGTTTTATGAACCCTTAAGATGCCGTGGCTGCGTTTGAAAAAGGCGTGGATGAGATCCCTATAAAAAAGCGGGTTCACTGCTTCAGTCAATGTTTAAGTGATTAGAAAGAACTGAAGACTACTTCAGAAAGCAATAAAAATATTAACAGGCTTCTAAATAATGCTGTACTTTATTTTATAAAAACTTTCAGTGTGACCCTCGTACCTTCGTACATTTCGAAACCACGAACCGGCGCGGCGTGGCCGTGACCCTGTCACAGTCGTTTGTCCCCAGCACGGCATTTTATTCCATACATATCCATGTATTCCTCCAACATACACTCACGCCTAAATCCCGGAAGGGGGAGGCAGAAGCATATCAATCACCCACATTTTGACAAATATACCAACTTTATTTTAGTCTTACGTAGTAAAATACCAAATTATGGCAAAAGGCTTGCCCCGCCTATTGATGTCTTTCGGGCGTTTTGAGTATTTAATGGAAAAATTGGGAGTAGGTATATTTAAACGGAGGGGAGGGTATATTTAAGGGACTTAAATGGACATTGCTTAACTGGTGTATTAGGAAGTGTATGCAATAGCTCAAACTGGTAATAATAGCATCAGAGCACGCTAACCGAGTTATTGTGCCTGTTTCTAAAAAATATTTATATTTTTCAACTAGCAGTGACTTTGTTATTTACAGAAAGACGAAAAACTTTCACTGGCAGCGAAGCTTATGAAGGAGTGGAGCGCGAAAAAAAAATAGTTTCGGTACATACATAAATATTTACACAAGTATCTTCGCTAAAGTTGCTAATGATTGGGAAGACACTAGTCAGGGAGCCGCAACAGCAGCAGGAGCAGGAGTAGCGGCTGATATCAGCGGTTGAAGCCGACGTGGCCGCTACTTGTAGTTCTAGTTTAGATTTTGGGTAAACACTACTTTAATTGGAGAAGATACGGAATAATAGACCACGAACGATAGAATCGTAATCTATACGTGCGAGACGTCTGCTTCTATTGCAGACGGAAAATACGTTCTTTTTTTCTGTATCGTTTTAATATTTAATAGCACTTTTTCTTGTTACAGGGTGATGAGTATTTTTTTAAAGTTTTTTTAGGTACTTTGAATTTCATCTATCAAAATTAAATTATGAAAGCGTGTTATTTAGAAGAATGTTACCATAAGAAAAGCAATTTAATATTATTTTGTTATAAAACCACGACATTTATTTATATTTTCAAAATTTAAATCGTAGTCAATTTTCTTCTCGTGAGTGGTCACTATAGCAGAACAAACAGTTTTTGTATGTGAACAACAGCAAAAAGTCTATTATGGCTTTAAATTATGGTTATTCGTAATTTCATTTTTAGTTTTATAAAAATCGATAATGGTCATGTAGTTTCTTTGTTTCTGCTATTATGTCGTCACGAAAATGGCGGCTACTTTTTGACGCGACTATTTATAGTTCAAATTTTGAAAATATTTATTTTGCATAAAGCGATATTATTTTAAGGAAATAAAAATACTCGTTAAATGTATGTAGCCTATTGTCATTGACAATTTTTCTGCCTGCAATTTATCGGGTTTAACAAGGCACATACACATGCTATAGTACTAATTATAAGACAGGTACCCTATGATCGTAAAGATGCCAAAATAGACCCTGCGATAATAAGATTAAAGACTTCACACGTAGATAATTTATTTATAAGTATTGGCACCTATACATGAAGCTACTATACTTTTGTAAAAATATAAACATATTAACTGTATTCAAAGTCTTGATGGCTAACAAAAGTGCAGTTTATAATGCGTTCTTTTGGTGAAACTGTATTATTAAGGATTATAAATGTAATTGAGTGAAAATAAATAAATGTACTTAACTTAAAGAACTTTTATTAGTTGAATAGCTGTTGTGCCCGCCAATTCGTTAGCGTTTATGTCGCTTATAATAAGCGTGCTAAAAGTTAACAGGGATAACCTAGGCATCAGATATTTTAAACTGTAGTGGCAATGAAACTTAATTAAACAATATTTTTGTGTAAGTTCAATACCTTTGTTTGCTTAGAAGCGAACCAAGACATTTCATAATAATCCCGACCGAGACGGTTTCGCAAGTTAGGCATTTCCAAAATATGCCCTTATCTGACATTAGGAAACTCTCCTTAGATATAGTGTCAATATTACACATTAAAGTTATCATAAAAAAAGTGCTTATACTTATCGATTTTACAGTATTTTTATATACCACACTAAATACAATTTTGCATTTTTATCTACACTTAAAACATTAATGAATATATGTATGATCGCAGTCTGGAAATATAAAAGAAATTTACCCACCTTTACGCTTTGATGTAATTTTGTTATAAAAAAAACGAATGAAACTAAAAATTTAAATAAATTATGTGTATAATGATAATTTCTCTTTTATAACTCAATTAATAAATATTGAAACAACAAATGGAAAGTTAATATAACTAAAAAAATATGTCTAAGCTGAATAAAGTCGACAAAAAAAAAACAATGAATTTTATGTAGTAAAAACTATATGCCATCCATATTTGACATCACAATCATTGTTATTCGGCATCCTTTGATTTTTTTAAGGTCTTGTTTGTAAACGTCATCGCTGACGTCTCTATATATATTATCTTGGATAGACTAGACTAGAACCTGGCGATCATATTTTTATAGACTGTTTCTTTCTCTCTAAATACTTGACATTGGCAGAATCTCTGCGTTGAATATACACACGAGAGAGAGTCTATAAATAATAATAATAATAATATTATCTTGGTCGAACTGTCTCTTTCGACCCTGAAACAAATTTTCAAGAAAAGATAGTTATCTTTCTTATTAATATTCATTTTCACTTGACATTTGCAGAATCTCGTTGATTCTACAAGCGAGACATTCCATAAATAAATAATAATAATATTATCTTTATCGTTATCCCTGTGTCATTCTCACCATCAAAGCAATTCAAATGATACCTACCTATCCTACATATCGAAACCATTAGTCGCCTAGGCAGGCGTGACTAAAAAGTATCATGCATATTTATCTGTACGTACAGTTTATTTATTGTAAAAAAACGACTTTGACAAATTTTGTAAGACCCTATTATATTCGAAAAGCTCTTTTGGCTATATATTTAGCAAAGCAAGCAAGCTTCAAAGTGTACAGGCGAGATGTTTTCTTATGGAACGATGAAAACAATACCTACCTAGACATACGGCTGCAGCAATCGCTGGTTATTTGCTGTTAGTTTTTAAAGAGAGTTACGTTTTCTATCTCCAAAGATCTTAATCAGATGCTAATATATTATATATAAAAACTTCCATTAAAATATGCATTTAAATATCGAAAATTATATCTAAATCGGATCAGAAATTTGAGAAAATCCTGTACATACAAAGATACATACCTACCCACATACACGGTAAACCTCCTTTTTTAATTAAATTCAATTCCTGCATAGAACATTTTTCTTTTTTTTTTTAACTTTTGTTTTGCACTTTTTACATGAAAATTAATATATTATAAAAAAAATGTTTAACGCTGACTATATATATACCTTAAATTTAAAAAACTTAAAATTTGTCTTTACTTAAAAAGCTACTAAAATACTGTCACGTATGAAACCACTACTTTATAATGTGATTAACGTTAGACACACATGTTACGCAGTTAAGCATAAGCTGTGTAACATTGTGTTCGAGGAAAAGTATCGAAATAACATTATCATTGATTATACACAAATACTGATTGCTGGCGAAGCTTCTGCACTAACAAGGACACCAAAAACCATGCTAACAGAGTTAAAAATATCTGAGACCTTGGCTTCCTAAAATAACCTGATCGTACCTTTACCAAAACAGATTCGGAGACCTAGGAACTGTTAATGACAACTCACTTCCCGGGGTGTTGCATACTAAATGAGAATGACACATGGGAGGAAGGTGAGGTATATATTAATGGTAATAGACAGAGAAATCAGGAGCATGGCGTTAAACAAGCACCCCCTGAACCCACACCAACATGCTTACTCGATGGGTAAATCCGCTCTGCACCGTGTAGTCACATACATACAGGGCATTAACAGAAATATCACCACGTTTATCTCGTAGACTCATCAGCCTTCACAGAACGGACAGCCGAATAGTGGTCGGAAGCATTTAGAGGCCATCTGGCTCGGAACCGACACCTATTCGTCATAAACGCGACCGATAGCTCCCAATGCAGGGGTTGTCCAAGCGCGGAGGAAACGGCGGCCCACGTTATCCTGGAATGCGAGGGCGTGGCTGCACAACGGGCAGAAATCGGGCAACGGGCGTTCATACGCTCCTAGAATCCTGTGAACGCCCCAGGAGGCTTCTGCGCTTCTGGAAGGAGCTAGGCTGGCTCAACTAGTCAGCCTCCTGAACGCATAATGGACCGAACATGAGTCTAAATGCGGAAACTGAGCCCATTATTATTACACAAATACTGGAACATTATTAAACATTATTTTACAGTACCCACAGTGTATTTATTAGTCTGTAAAATATACTTTTTGATTCTGCATATTTTTATATGGAAATAAGTCCTTAGTTTCGAACTAAGTTGTCGGTAGCACGACATCTATTAGTATATTATTCCAACTTTTAGTGTAGTTTAAAGAAATAGAAGCTATTGACTAACAGATGGCGTTATGTGTTACGTAATTAGATAATAGAAAAAATATACGGATACAGATGTATTAACTTACTACTTGTACTATGTGCTACTTTCTTTTGTTAATTAATTTTCTTAACAAAGACAGTTACACAGTATTCGTATAAAGATGCAACAGTAACTCCTAAGAGTGTGTTTAAAGAAAGTTTTTATAGTAAAATTACTGTAACCTGGCTCTGATCTGTCATAATAATAATACCCATAGATTATACACAAATACCTATTCTGGGACACAGCAGATAGTGCAAATACACACGCCTGTTTCAAATAATATATCTTTACTGGTAGTTTACTTCCAAGTATGTACTAACATTTCTCTACAGTTAAGAGTAAGCCAGTCTATTTTAAAAAATCTAATAGTCTGCCAGCGTCACCAGCGAAAACCAGCGTCATGCTTTCGTCTGACCCAATGCTGAATTCCGCTCCGGGTCCGTTATTGGCAGTGGCGGTAAGTCTAGCTGGAAATGTGTTTATGTACCTATTTTTGTTGTTGCCATAATATATATTTTTTCTTGTCTTTCATTCTTTCTAATATCTTTTGAGTTTTTGCGGTGCAAATAGTGAAGTGTTCCTAAAATACTTTTGATACAACTGCTAAAAATGTTGTATTTCTAATAGTAGTTACATCTAGATAGGAAAAAATGTATATCAAATTCCCAAATATGCCAGCGCTCTCTAGTTCAAAACTATTATTACCTGTTTCTAGTTGACCCTGATACATAGTTCTCAAGAGCTATTGCTCTTTAGCAGCCTCATAGAAAGATTTTATAAAAAATCCTAAAATGTTGCCACATAAGAACCTTTCTCCGACTGTCAAGAATATAAAAAAAAGGAAATGAGCTAAATTCATCCTGCAGTTCTTATCAAAACATTTAGAAAACCAACTTCAATGAGCCAATATATTACAAATCGTACGAAACTGTATTCATCTCTAAGTTTTTACACCTTAGGGGTGGAATATTTTATTCAAATTTAAAACGGGCTCAACCTCAAGAACAACTAATTCAATTAGAAATTAAAATTGTAATTTAAAAAACGACAAAGATATCGTATAAGATAATATATTTAAAGGGTTTATTTTAACTCCTTAATTTCAAACCTCAGAGGTCTTATATTTTCTTTAAACTTAAACAGGACTAAACGTGCTAAGTCGGGTATCAAAAGCCGAGTTAGCGGTAATAAACATTAAACATGGCTGACCCGAGGAAGGTAGCTGAGATAGACAAGATTTAAAAGGCAGTGGACAAGAGTGCCTCCTCCTTTTTGTCCAAGTCACCAGCGCATGTGCAGCACTGGGACATTTTATTACACAGATCATAAAGCCAAATAATACAATTCGGATTGTTTGAGATTGTATATATTGTTCTTTGTTAACAATAGGATTTAGAGCAAGTTAATAATTTACACACTATTTTTATAATTTTATAAGCTATCGGTATTACCAGGATGATAAAAACTAGAATAATTTAGTCAATGATTGCAATTGTTTGGAGAATATAAATTCATATGTTACGGTGCAAAGTCACCTCGTAACCAGCGTTTCGCATCCCGAGTATCATTTCCGTAGGTCTTCCCAAATCTGAAATTAGGTAAAAAATATTATATTAATACCGATATCAAATAACGTACTGCAAATTAATTACGCGAGTACAAATTTGCAAGTAAGTTGCAAAGAACGACTTTATAAAGTGCTATACACACATTAGAAGTCATAGTTGTTTTGACTTTTGTCTCTCGTTATTTTTTCATAATCATTCCAAAATAAATATTTAAGTTTTATAACATATTCGACTCCCAAAGACAATATTTATAGAAGTTCTCTCATTTATTAGAAACCAAAAGTCAAGTATTTTTTTTTTGATACTTAAGTGATATATATATACATATATATCATCGTTTAGAAACTAAATAAATAAAAAGCGTACCTTCACTAGCGGTACGATTGGAACGTGATTAACATGATACTGATTATACCTACAAATAAAAATGTCTACTAAACTCAAAACAGTATAAAAGATCTCGAACGAGTTTATCTGGTGAGATATTATACGACATCCGTTCGTTTATGTTTTTTATGTGTATTCGACATACCATAAACGAACGGTATGTCTCATCAGTTCATCTTTATTGCAAAACCAAGATTATTAAATTATTATTTGATACTGCTTGGTTCTAAGTTTACCTGAACACGCATCCAGGAACGTGTCCTGCGTAGTTAGGTAGCATACCCACATGCTTGTGATAGATCTCCGTCGGATTAATCGACATTGGCGGGTCCGGCCTGCAAGGAGAGGAATGAAATGGATGGGAGTTAGGTGCATGGGATAACATTTAATTCATATCGTCGAATAACTTATACACTTCATAGAAAAACAAAAAATTTAATAGACAAATCATTGTTATTTTTATGTATATTAAAAAACATCCAAACACAATTAAACATGTGTAATTGTAGACAGTGAAACCTGACTACAATTTTGGCTTAGCAAACAAACAGTAATACAAAGTAAAAATTATAAATCTGTCAGTCATATCATTGGTGTATTATGACTGCTATACAATTTAAAGATATACATAAGACAAATAAAGCAAAATTATCACAATAAATAAACAGAGTTCAAACTCAGGGAAAATTTATAGTAAGTACTGCATGGTACTGTTTTAAGCCACGCCTACTAAGTACATGGTGGACTTATATTTCCATACACATTTTTTTTTTATTTATAATAGATCAATACTAAAACACGTCTTTCTTTAAAAATGCCATCTTGCTACCTGTAAACGACAAAAACAATAAAACATATTATAAATATATACTCCTTTATTATATAAGCATCTTGACCATGTAGGGCCCTTCTAGATGATAGCCAATCTTGGCATAATAGTTTCTAGTTCCTACGCCAGATATGACAGCTACTTTGTCTGATCCATGTTCCTCTTTAGCGATTCTCTCAGCCTCCTCCATGAGGAGGATGCCGAAACCTTGGTGTTGGAACTTTGTTGGGTCCCGTGCATTTACCTAAAAATAAGAATATAAATATTGGAATGAAAATAATCAACCTATAAATCCTTTTTCAATGATGAATAGACTTAAAAGAAAAAATGTCCTTTGAAAAGGCAGAGGGGCGCTGCTGATTGCTGATCAAAAAGTAAAAAAATATATATCAAATAAATACCACTAAAAACAGTTTAAGCTTCTTATCTGGAAATAAGCATAGACTAAACATACACATGACATACAAAATAATATTTATTACAACATAAATAAAACTCACAGGCACAACAGATCCATAAACATGCAGCTCTCTCACAATACTACACTGTTTAAAGTTGGCATTGGGACCTGGTTTCAGCTCAGGTCGGTATGTGTCTGATGCACACTTCCTAAGTCTCAATAGACCCACTAATATATCCTGGTCTGGATCCTCGTAAGACAAGAATGTCTCCCAACCGCCATTAGCTGTGTAATCGCGACGAATTAGTTCCACCTGAATGTGAGAATAGATATATTTTCATACTCATTTAAAGTTATACATTTCTTTTCTCAGCAACCCTAAATTTTCAAGCAGTATTGTAAACCAAATTCATGTATAATATTGCGACTGTATTTCAATAAAAAATAATTATTTTTCTAAAGAAAACTATTTCTAAAAGAGTAAATTAGCATTGTAAATCTACTAAATCACTTTTTATCTCCAAATTGTCTACATACCTCGTAAGGCCTGACCCTATTATGTATCTCCTGTATGCCAACTTCCCTAGTCCTCACATCTCTGCAGTCAGTGCCCAAGTCAGCCATCCGAGCTAAAGCTAACTCCCTCAAGTTTCCATGCTCTACTCCTGAAGACACAAGAGGCATGGGAATGTCTCTCTGTACTCTGAAAAGAGCACTCTATATACTTAAACATAGCAACAAAAGACATGCATTGACATGCATTTTATGCATTCCTGTTTGGTTTGAGGTATAGTGAAAAAATTCTGACTGTAACATAATGGTCATCGTCATACCACTGTGTTCATAATCCAAATAGTACTTGAAGTTTAATTGAAGGATAAAATATCAAGGATAGACAACACGTATAAAGCTGCGAATAATTTCATTTAAAATAACAGATCAAAAGAATTGGAATAATTTTCATTCTAACATTTAGACTTATATTGAACCTGCTGTGGTACGGAGTGTACCACAGCATTACTACATGACCTACTTACAGTACACCAGTATTAGAACTGTGTTTTCCATCTCTGTCACCTCTCACTTATAAGAACATACGTTTGTGTGAACAACAATTGCTATACAAAAAAAATCTAAACTAGTTGTAGTGTAATGACTAAGGTATCAGTCGTGCAATCAAATGGTTTCAGGTTTGATACCAATGTAAGAGCTATGTTGCTACTATTCTTTATAAAAATAAAGAATAACATCTCACCTGTAAACTCTAGTCCATGGAGGTACCAAAGCCAGTACTTTAGCAATAAGATCAACTAATGTTGACGGTGGATAGCTCCTGTATCTACCAGTCTTCCACAGTTCATATAATCCTGTTCCTCGGATCACCAATGTTGGGTATATCTTAAGTCCATCTGCCCTGAATGCTGGATTTTCAAAAAATTCAATAAACTGTTCTACATCTCTCTCAAAGTCGACATTTGGTAAGTCAGGCATCATGTGGGCAACAATCTAAAATAAAAAAACAAGACAGTGCACTTAATTATTTATTCTATATAATATATAATAGAATGGCTAAAGTAAAAGTTCAACATGGGTGCGCTATGCTTCGGCACATATGTACCAGCTTGACCAGAGTATTACGGCCTTATGGAAAACCAGCTGTTAAACAATGCTTGCATTGTCTGACCGACTAAGTGAGGTTACCAGAGGCCCAAACCCCTTGCCCTTCCCCTCTTAGCCCTCTATCCACTATTCACTAAACTGAAAGGCGGACAGCACTCTTTAGATACAAGTGTTCATTGAAGGCGAATTCACTTACCAACAGGTGACCCGTCTTATAGTTTAATACAATAAAAAAGAAGTGTATGACATAATTTATAATAATACTTAGCAGAGTAAGTTAGCAAATTTTAAGCAGGCTAAGTACCTTAGATCACAACAGTCACTTTCAGAGATCTTCAGTGACACAATGCTGTTGCTGGAATTTTTAGGGCGTAAGGGTAGCTCAAGTAGGTTTTATTCAAACCAACTTAAAATACGCTCCATGCTGTGGAGTTGCGGAAAAAGCCTGTACCACACCTAACCTATTGACTACTTTTAAGATTTTTACATGTTAAAGCTGTCTGTTAGGTATGATCTGAAAGAGATGGTTGTATCGCGCATGTTCGAGGGTTAGAGCTATCGTCATAATCAAATACTTAAGCAATGAAAGTGCATTTGAAACTTTAAAGATCATTTCATTCATTCATTAGCAGAAAAAACAATTGGTATTTTTTTAAATAAAGAGAAATGTCTTGTCAGAATGGTTATGCCTATCATAAAAATGCAATGTCATCAGAACTGCAGATGTATGTAAAATTTTAGCTCAATCAGACACTGGGCTACAGATAACTTTCACAACAGCAAATTTAACATGCAAGATTTGACCCAAACAAACATTAATTATAAGTTAATTTAATAAGCAATCCTAAAAGATGATAATATTATTATTGTACCTTGTATCCAGCATCCTTAGCTAAATTGAAATTCTCACAAACAGCTTTGACAGTGTGCCCTCTGTTTGTATCTCTGGCAATATCTTCATACACGGACTGTACACCAATCTCCAACCTAAAGGATATGACAGCTATGTACATATGTAATTAAAGTAATATTTATTTTTAACCAACACACATAATTAAGTTTTTTTTTAATATATTGGCAGACAGAGGAATGGATGGGTCCTCTGACCCTAGGCATCCCATTAGTGAACAATACAATGCAAGCATTGTCTACTGGTTTTCTGAAAAGCCCTGGTATTACTCCTGGTAATACTAAATCATTTATGCCTCACCTAGAGAAAATGCTTGTGTTAAGTTAATATACCTTTACAAATATCTGCTTGTCACGAAATTGAAAACAGCATGGTATCCACCTAACAGAACATGTTACTATAGGTACAATCCATACAATTTACATTATTATATGGAGATAGTGTGATTGGAAATAGGGTTGCAGAATCTATTATAGGGTGGCAATGCATATGTTCACAAATGTGTCAAACTATTAATCTCTCGGTAACCTCTTCATCCCCACTATTTAAATAACCAAATTGTACATAAACTATGGGAGGACCCTTGTATACCATTGTATATATATTTCTTGCCTACCTAGTACATCCATAATTGAGCATATCGCTCATATGTCTCTGAAGACAATAATCAGGCCTTGTCTCTATAGTAATGCCAATACACTTAGTCTTTGCCTTCTCAGAGTACTTTACAGCCTCTGCCACCGAACTAGATGTATGACCAGACAGGGCATCATGGAGATTCCTGAAATATTAAAAATGTACTCACATCATATTATCACTTGTTTGAATTAACATAAGTAGTGTAAGTATCAAAGCATAACAGAAACATACCTTATGAAATAGTCTCTATAATCTTCAGGCAGACTCATGAAAGTACCGCCCATCACAATAAATTCAACCTTGTCTACACTGTGACCGAGCTGCTTAAGCTGTTCTACTCTGTGACGGGTTTGTAAGTAAGGATTGTATCTCGCTCTTATAGCCCTCATAGATGTCGGCTCATAACCGGTATAACTCTGAGTTGAGTACTCAAAGTCGGAGTCGGGGCCTCCAGGACAATACACGCAGATATTACCAGTAAAATTAATGTGTGGACATCGATGTGGCTTACACATAACTGCAACCACCGCTATCCCGGACGCTGTACGAATAGGTTTAGCTTTCAGCTTCGGGAGTAGTATCTTTTTAGCATCGGCAGGCACCGCTGCGATGATATCAACAAGTCTCGGTGATGTTCCCAATCCATACTTTGAAGAAATCCTTGTTTTCATTTTGTTGAGGTTAACATCCTTGCCTTGACGATGCGCTACTAAAAGCTCTTGTATTATTTCAGATATCACTATCACCATTTTCTCCTCTTTGGAGAGGTTAGGCAAAATATTTTTCTTTGCCATTCTTGTGAGTTGATTACAGTGAAAATTAATAATTTGCGTGTAAGTTCCTATCACGCTTGACAGTAGTGTCAATTTAGACAACTCTTATTTAAGTGTTGCTATCGGTTAGATGTCATTATCCAGACGATGAAATAAAATGGCAGATCTACAAAGTAATCTACATAAGATGGTAAATATGTATCTTTGTATACAAGTATTCAAATATACATATTTATATTAGATTTAATACAACTTTTACAGAATTGAATAGATACTTAGGTAGATCTGCCATTTGAAACCTTTTGTAAAGATAGGTTGAAAACTAGTAAATTTATAAGGTAACGGAATAAAGTGTACCTATAAAAAGTGTATATTAGAATATGTTGGTAAACTATGAGTTTTAATAATATCACTTAAAAATCCTGCAACTCTCTTAAAAAAATATAACCTATAAAATTATCAAAAAGAAATTTCCTCTAAGATCCAATATATAAAAAAAACAGTAATTTTAACTTAAAATAAATAATACTTGCAAACTTAATACTAATTTCAGGATATGTGTTTTCTTTCCTTTGTACTCTACTAAAACTATTCAGTCTATAAACACAAAATTTGATATTGCACATACCAAACAGAGCCTGAAAAATGAGATCAGATTTGCGTTCACGCTACATTCTGTAAATTAATAGGCGACAAAAAAACGAATCAACTTACACAAAAAGCACCTTTGTACGCCGGTTTTTTTTAAATAGGAACACCATGTTTTTCAACATTTATTATATTTTCGTTCAGTAACCTTAGAATCTAACGCTTTCATAATAAAGAGAAACACGCTTAATGACTACAAATAACTCCACTTACTTTACTACATTCACTGGTGCCCATTCTGTACTCTGCCTTCGTCTATAATTAGACGAGAAATCACATAGAGCGGAATTGGTGAGCTTCTTCGAAGATTCGCCAAACCGTGAGAAACCATAGGGAACATGGCCCGCAAAACCTGATGACAAGAGCACTTTTGTTATTTACCTGTGTCTACCACGATATGCCAGTCATCGCGGAAACGAGAAACAGGTAAGTAAATATAACAACTCACGCACTGATTGCGATGGATTAAACCCCCATATTTGAGAGCGAACAAAAGAATTATGTACTCTAGAGTAAGACATTAATTAAAAAGCATTGAAATAAAATACATAAAATAAAAGTAGAAAAGATCAAGTAAGCACTGTTGATTTTGACAACTTTGACGCATGTATATTAAAAAAATAGACATATCGACAAAAGTAACTAAGTAAGAATCAATGAAGGTCGAATAACAACTCCTCAGAATTTTGTTATATCATTTTCACTCTCACCTTTCTTGATAAACTTGTCGGGATTTGCGTTTTCCATGAAATATGGACTGACTGAATGAGTTGCTGGTGATAACTTTGGTTCATCCATGGGCACATCTCGAAGTATTCCTGCACATTCTGGACGCACAGTGACCAATGGCAACTTAAATTCTGCAGTTGCAGACTGTGAATAAATATCGTACTTATTTTATTCATTCGCAGACATAACTCTCTCATCAAGTAAATTAAGAGACTTCCAAAACTTTCTGCCCACTCATTCTTCTTTCTTCATTCATCTTTATTCTTACTGAATTTATAATTTGCTTGATAAATTCTCAGTATTAGCTTGGGACTTACAAATCTGTCGACCAAATCCCAAGGCTGTCCTTTTCCAGCTTGTAGGTCGACTACCCGTTCTAGTTGATTTCTAGCGGCTCTTTGATTGACTTGCACCCTTTGAAAGTCTGACAATGCCTCAGTTGCTGCTACTGTATAACGCTGGCCGAAGTGGGCGTTCAGTCGTGGGAGAAACCCTAATATAATAGTCATTTTAAAGCTCTCATTTGTAATTATAATGATCACTTCATTTGCTAATGAAAAACATACATATTCGTATAATGTATTTTTATGTTTTTGTCTTTAATTAAATAATGTTGATATGTATAATATCCAAATTAAAAAACATTATACTTTCAGTTGTTTTAGTCACTGTCTTTAAAACTCAAAATGGTGAAACTAAACTAGACGTGAAAGCTATGTGGCAGCAAAGCGACTCTTGCTTACCTAATTAAATATTGACTGCTGACCACAAAGTGCGTGGTACCATCGAACCTACATGATTTACTCCCTAAACAAACTATCATAATACTTCTTAAAAGTTTGGCAGTGTTATTAGGAAACGGTAAATGTTCAAAATGAGACGTGTTAGAAACCAGTTTTTTTTAAATGCAACTACAGTAAACTTAATAACCATGTTTCTATTACCGCACGCAAACAATTAAATCAAGCTATAAACAATCTATAGCCGGACTTTGATTATATAAATATACAAATGGTTAAAATTACACTGCCTACATAAATTCGAGTACAAGAACATCGGGTTTCGAGCAATTACTCACAACTACCTAAGGAATGGTCAAGACATCTAGATTGTAGCACACCTTAAACTAACAAAGGAGATAGGTATTACTCAAACGCACATTCGTTATATAAGCTAGGTAACCAGATTCTAAATATTAAAACTTTGACTCTTTACATTAATTGTCAAATCATCACTATAATCACTATGTTTTTATAATAATAGTATCTTTTAATACCGACATACATACATATATTTATCTCATTAATATATTTTACGAGTAACGTAACAACAAAACCCAGCTATAGGGTTGGAACTAGGAACCATAACTATACATAACTACCATTGTTTTTTTTTAATATTTATAGTTTTCTGTATAGTAGCTATGGACAAGCTTTACTATAGGTTATACTAAGTATAATATTTCGTAAATAATAATGATAAGAACCTAGTACTTAACTTCATCACTATGAATTATGTCGTAGTATTCCCTTTGTTATTTTTTTAGGCGAATACGTCTTAAGGACAAGTCATCGCACACGTATTATATCTTAGTAATAATACAAATGGTAAATATAATAGACCATGGAACACATTAACCGGAACTTCAAGAAACCACAGAATACCTTGGACCGGTCTAGTTTGGATCTGTGACTCATACAATGTGATTCATCGCAATATGATCGTGACTTCATGATACTTTTTAACTAAGACAAGTGTCAAGTGTTCATTTTGTTTCTACTCTACTCATAAAAAAAAACAGTGCTTTTCTACCTGACTGTGTACGTAAGAGGGTTATGTTTTGCTAGAGCCTAGACGGTTTGTGGTATTTCGTCACATGAGGTATTTTTTGTATCGTCTCAATAATGTTAGGGACATGGGGTATAACATTTCTAGAAATACTTTGCAAAGAAAAAGGTAGGAAATTAGAAAATAATGCAATCGGGTTTTATATTTTTTAACTATTTCACTTGTTTTAAAAGGCGCACGTAGATTGAGAGCTTATATCATATACCTTAATAATACAATTCTCGCATCTTTCGGTCATATGAAGATACGAAAAATCATTTTTGTC
Organism: Tyria jacobaeae; assembly: GCA_947561695.1. Taxonomy (NCBI): domain Eukaryota; kingdom Metazoa; phylum Arthropoda; class Insecta; order Lepidoptera; family Erebidae; genus Tyria; species Tyria jacobaeae. The sequence goes on along the minus strand of OX387208.1, from coordinate 4,982,651 downwards.
ACTTGACAGATTAACTGTAATTTGCGAACGTATTAATTTATTTGGCTAAGAGCTTTGTGATCTGCATTTATCTCCTTATGCGGTGTCATAATAACCATGCTATATAGATTACAGGATCAAAAAATATTTTGTTCATAAACTCTTCAGCCCTTAATGCTTGAGCTTTGTTTTGAGTTAAGAAACTTGCAGCAAGCATGTCCGTAAAGATCTTTAAGTTATTCTATTAAACCATTTTACGGCTTAAGATTCAGTGTTTTTTTTTATAGACGAATCCCACTAATACTTCCACCTCATTTTTACCGTGCAAGATCGTCTGTTCGTGAACTTAAATGTGCCCAGAACATCTTTAAACCGCATTCTTCACAAAGATTTACATATTTAAAGTAAGATTAGCACTAGATTTTCCATTGAAAACTTGTTTTTGAGTGATTTTAGCGATATATTCTCAAAACTATACCTAAGCAAAAAGTATATTGCTGTGATAAAAACGTCACCTACCCTCATACCCAGGTATCATAGGATGTTTATACACGGGGTCTCCATTTCTGAACCTTGCATTCACCACATCGATGTCAGTTTGTGGCGGCCGGAATATCTGTGCAATCAGATATACGATGGAGATAAACTATATTTTTTTTTAATTTTCTTATATTTTTAGTTTCAGTCCGAAAGTCTACGCACCTGAAAGTCATCAGCTGTTCTGTCAGATAGCACCAGCCGTTCGGAATGCTGGACAGCAGGGTCCAAGAGTATTTTATGAGTTGTCGACCCATATGTGTCGCCTATACGATATTTATACTCTGGACAATGACCCGTGTACCTGAAAGACAAAGCATTGTTATCTTATTACTATTTTCAATGAGAAAGTTAGTACAATACGTTCACCGTGTGATAGCCAAGCCGTGGGATGCTTAGGCGCGAATGGGCCGGCTTGACCGGGGTCAAACCAGCTTGCGTTGTTTACCAAGTGAGTGAAGGTACCGGAGGGACAAACACCCCTCTCCCCTTACCCCCCCCCCCATCACCCTCAAAGGCGGGCATGCACTTACAACAACTCTTGAGTTGAAGGTGTCCATGGGCGCAGGTTGTCACTAACCATTAGGTGACATGTCTGCTCCTTTGCACGCTATCCATAAAAATAAATTGTTACTCACTCACGTCAGTACGGCTTAACAAATCAAGTTGTAATTTGGCATATATGTATGTATATAGTCTGAAATAGCACATAGGCATGTCCAGTCTATACCTATTTATCCCCGAAAAATGTAAGTTTAGGAATTTCCCTGCCATCGAAGTCGAACAACAGCTAATAAACTTACATTTTACAGAATACTAATCTACAAGAAGAATTTGAATTTGATTGAACCATAAACTATGTTTGAGACATGTCCAGTCCAGAGTAATGTAGGACATAAGTCTTATAGCTTTTAAGGCAGCCAATAATTGTAATTGACCGAATCGAAGGTTACCTTTGTCTGTACAAAATACAATGACTCATTTTATTGATGTATAAGAAACGATCATTTACGTACCATACCGTCAAAAATGCGTCATAAAATTATATGGACATAATTTATCACATTTTGACATGCGACACGACTAACGTAACACTCTAAATACATCGTCAACCTGAAAGCCCTTGCACAATTATTCTTTTAAAGTTATTTCGTGTATATGGACGCAAGGTTCATCAATAAAATTTATTTGTAACGCGTTCATGACAACGTGAGATATATGTAACGTCAAATTGCATTGTAATTTACAGTTACGTCAGTGGCGCCAATTTTGCAACGAACTTTACTTGTTGAAAAATGGTAAGACAGTAAGATGAGTTAACATTGGTATTTATTTCAACATACGCGCAAATACGGTGCTGGGAAGGATGCAGCCCTTTTTTGGAATTAATATGTTTTAATATTGTACGTACAAATGTCATTTAGAGTGCGGCCATAAATTACCAATGGTTTTGAAATATGCAGTACGCAAATCCATTGTTTCTTTATAGTATAGGGGAGCAGATGGGTCACCTGATGGTAAGTGGTTACCGCCACACTTGGACGCATGCAACTTGGTGTCCATGTCTGTTCGTCTGTTCCTCTATATCATTAATAAAAAATAGAGGAGTGTTGTAACTTCACGTACTCGGCGATTCTTTTGTCGTCAATTACTTTTCAAACCTACAAGTAAGTAGTTAATGACTATTTTTTATAATTTTGGTGTAAGCCTTGTCAAATATTTCAAAGACTAGCTATATCCATAACGCCTAACGCCGTGTGAATTAGAAATGATTTTATTCAAGTCATTATAGGCTGCTACTTTTGTAACTCTTTTTATGAGGTTGATACTGTGAAACCTCTTTACTTTTAAAGTGCTCAGTTAATTCAAACGAATATATTTCTAACCGACTTAAAAAAGGAGAGATATATCCCCGTAGCCGTAGGCAGAGGTGTATTAAACGCCCACATTTTTTCATTTACAATTTGGTCCCCCTATGTATGTTAAACGATTCCTCCGCCAATTTTCTTCTAATTTTTGTTTTATTAGAAAGAGTATGTGGGCCCCCGTAGTAACCGAACGAGGATATGATCATGGGATACAGGGAAATTACAAGTAAGCTTTATATTGTATGCTTTTACCGTTTAAAGTATTGCGCAAAGGAATTATATATACATATATATACACTTTTTTAAAAGAATTGTAATTTGAATTGTGGATTAATATTAGCCATAAATTTTTTTTTGTAACAATGTTACGTTCTGAAACGTGTGCGAACTTTGATTGCTTGCATTTTGAATTAGGTATAGGTACAGTTTCTCAATACCTATTAAACCTTGTGGGGCCTAATACGTTATGTAACTGGCCTGTTGGTCTAGCGATTAGCGATCCAGATCTCTAAGCCGAAGTCGTGGGATCGATTCCCACCTAGGACAAATATTTGTATGATCATTTGTTCGTATTTTTATCAGATTTTATTGATTAAAGTAAAATAAGGTATCTGTAAATATGGCCCTGTCCAAATATAGTTTTGTGGTAGGGTTTTCTAGAACTGTTTGTGGGCTGTAATTATAATATGGTGTGAAAGAGTCTATGAGTTTGTATTGGTGTGCATGTTTTTGGTCTATTCCTTTCGCTACCTGATCGTGTCTGTGTATAGTCAGTTAGGACAATTGATTTGCATGCGCCTGTAATAATATGTTGGATGGTTTCCGGAGAGTTATTGCATATCCTATATAAATCTGTTTCTAAGTTTTTTGATGTATCTCCTGTATTTCTTGGTTTCAATAATTTGATCTTGTGTATTATTATTATTATTATGAGTCCGTCCGTAAACGTTGATTAGATGGTACTACTGTATCTACAGGAATAACATTGTTCCGCTTTGTAGTCGACTAATTTGTAAAGGATAACTGCTAAGTTCTTATAAACCTCTTTGCTTATATGCCATTCAGGTCGGTTTTTGAACAATGGTTTGCAACATTAAGCTCTACACTTTTTTGGTTAGCCACATATATATAAGTACTCCTTACCTCTACTCTTCATATCACACCATATACCATAGAATAGGAGAAAAATACATGACATTAATAGCTTACCCTGGGATGTAATGAGGTTGTGCTATGCTGACTAAATCTAAAGCCATATTCTATTGGTTTCCAAAACGATTAACTCATAATTTGTAAAAAAATGTACTATTGTACAATTTAACCTCACCAAACATTTGTGTGTGATTTAATTTGACGTTTGACGGACGTTGGACGGCTTTGTTGTTTTTTTATTTATTTAGTTTCACTGGACTAGCCAGTTCATTAAGCCTGTCATCACGAAGATTCGTTGGTTCACAAAAAAATCTCATCATTGCCTCGTATTCAGTATACCTACAGTTATTTGAATATTGAGGTGTTAAATCTAGTATTTGATGGTTTTGCTTGTAAAATACTGAAGACAACATTCAACTTTGTGTGGAATGTTTTGTTCTAGTCAGGTTTAAAACCCGTTCTAGTTGTTACGTCTGGCGGATGCTTCATGGGTTGTAAAGTACACACTAACTACTTATCAATCCATAATAGTGTACTAACTGTGCTAGTATATATGATTGTTTATTTATAAGGATGAGCAAGATACGTTGATAAATCTCTTTCGACAAAGTTGAGGTCAATACAAAAAGTCGAAAATACACTTCTCGTTTCTCAAAAAAATAATGGTGTACCTTAAAAACGTTAGGCAACGTTATATTTTGCCTCAGTAGAGTATAATGAAATAAACATTAAGACCGCCGCTGGACCGCCGCACATAAGATCGCCACTGATCAATATAATGACTTCTGATTTTTCGCGCTCAGTCTGTACTCATCACAAGCTATAAAAAACCTTAGGTAGTAGTCAACAGTAACAAAATCGATAAAATAAAATCTATTTAGTGAAAAACTATATGCCATGGATGTATGAAATGACCATCGATATTGTAAGGCAGCCTCTGTGCTTGTTTTGGTACATCCCTTGTATTAGTAAACGTCATCGTTCAAATCGCCAAATAGTTTTATATATTGCTCAAGTGAATAATTGATTCTTATGAGGAAATAAAATTTTCTCAAACCCCAAACTGTCAGTAATACGAAAACTTTTAGTATATAATAACAACTCTGTAGGTTTGACCTAATATTAACAACTGACCAACAGATGGCCTTACGCTACACACGTTTGGTATTGGTTTACGCGGGCTAATAACTGTGTGTGTGACATTGTGAATGGCTGTTATTGATATCAAATCTCCTCAAGATAATTTATCAAACCTCTAGTGTCGCCGATGACCTCGGGAAGAGTCCTGTGGCCCAGTACGTGACCACTCCTTTGCACTCTAGAAGGATGTGGGCAGCCGCCTCTTTCTCTAAGCGTGCTTTGCAGAGGGGCTGTCGGTTACACCTATATTAAATAGATGTTTGTTAAAAAGACCATGACCAGTTATTAGCTTGGTTAGTTTCAGACTCAGAGTTTTGGCAGCTTGCGGTAAAATCTTCGGTCTATGCGAGGGAGAGCCTCCTTTTCCTGTCTGCATCCGCTCACCTCTGTTCAGTATTTGTAGTGCATTACCTTAGTATGGTGCCGTATGACTGATTTAGGCCATCCAGAAGGAAGGAGAACGATTGATTCAGGACCTATAGCAGCTAACTGTGACCCTTGTACTACTGACGCTACACAGATTATAACAAGAGAGATAAAAATATTTAGAGATTAAACAAATAGTAAATAGGATTTGGCTACACAAAATTTACACAATACTCCTACAAAAAAGGTTTAACGTTTAATTCGTACAGTTTAAGCGATAAGCTTAGAATAAAACGGCTCTTCAGATTTATTATATATACAGATTAGACTTTTCTTAACAAATTGTATTAACACATTCGTTTTTTTCTGTAATAATATATAGCTAGTACTTCAAACTCATAAAACAGTTAAAATCTGCTTTTTTGATTAATCACAGAAAATATATAGGAAAAAGTCATAAATTTTGTTAGAGCAATTACCGAGTTACTTTAAATAATCTTTAGCAAGTACATATTATAAATTACAAGGTAAAGTTATTAAATAGATACATGTAAAACCAGAGGTTGAGTAAGATTTGGGAAGAGAGCTCAGACTTCCCGGCTACAGCCAGTACGAATTACATATACAGTCGTGGTCAACTAATTAAGGACATTCAAGATAGTGGACAGCAATAACCGGCTATGTACATATAAATATAAAACCCTGTCTCAGTAACTATTATTTGCATAATTTGATCCGATTATTATACTATAAATGGCTGTAAATAAAAGATTAAATAAATATAAAAAAGTGTTTAATATCAAAGGTTAACCATGTATTCAATTTAAGGTACAATTCTGTAGCTGGACATTTAATTAAGAACAGTAAAGTAAAATGAAAAATAGAGTTAAACAGAACTAATAATCTGCAGTATTTTAATTTCTTCAACAACTTCATTTTATTACGGGTAAAATCAGTACCCAGTAGCAAAACCTTTGTTAGTAATTACCGCTTGACACCGATGTGGCATAGACATTATCAGTTTCTGACATATTTCAACAGGAATGTTTGCCCATGCCTCACAAAAAGCTTCATTAAGTTCATCTAAAGTTGTGGTACGATAAATGGCAACTTTTTTCTTAATTTCGTGCCAAAGGTGCTCGATTGGGTTAAGGTCGGGGCTATTTGCCGGCCAATCTAGCACTGATACCGACTGTCTGTTAAGAAACGACTTGACTGAACGGGCTGTATGTTTTGGGTCGTTATCATGCTGAAAAGTCCATATAATAGGAAGATGTTCCTCAGCATAGGGAAGCATAGTTTCTTCTAATATTGCCTTGTATTGATGTTGGTCTAAGTTACCCTGAACTTTCCTCACAGGTCCCACTCCACGTCCAGAAAATGATCCCCACATTTTAATGTTTCCTCCGCCATGTTTCACCTGCTTTTTTGTGAATCTTGGATTCATTTCCGCTTTTACAGGACGCCGTACGTATTGCCTTCCATCTGAAGAAATCAAATTAACCTTGGTCTCGTCAGAGAATAATACATGTTGCCATTGGTCGTAGGTCCAATGTCCATATTTACGTGCAAACGCCAAACGTGCATTTCTATGCTCTTTCTTTAACAACGGTACTTTGCGAGCCACTCTTCCGAACAACCCTGCTTCTACCAGACGTCGTCGAATTGTCCTCGCTGATACACTGACTCTTTCGTCTGCCCCAAACACTTCATGTTTAATTAAAATAGAGCCTAGAAACGGATCTTTCTTAGCTAACTTGGTTATCATTCTATCTTATTGCGGAGTTGTTTTTCTTGATCTTTTTTTTCTGGGCACATTTAAAGTTGTGTTATTGCGCCTGAAATGTTGCACTGCATTGCATACCATAGTTTTTGAACAATTTAAATATCCTGCTATCCTTCGGTATGACCAACCACGCTCGACAAACTTCATGATAATTTTTCGTAGTGTTGCATCGCAACTTTTATTTTTGCCCATTGTTCTTCAAAATAACTCTCAAAACTTGAAATTACAACAAAACTACCACAAAGAATAGGAGAAGAAAGAAAATAATAATTGAGATTCAGATTTTGAAACTAGAACGCAATATCTCAGTGTCCCTAATTAAATGGCCAGCCAGCATTCTTTGAACAAATAGCACTGTGATCATCTATCAGCTATACTGTAAAGAGGTTTAATGTTTAAGAAGTTGTTATTGTTTGTATAATTAGGCACATAAATGACTAATTATACTTACATGTAAAAGATGTGGAATATTGTTTAGACTCGTTGGAAAATAAAAAATAAATTCACAATTTGGATTAACTAGAGAGTGTCCCTAATTAGTTGACCACGACTGTATGTGACCCCGGCTCATAGAGTTTTGCTTACAATTCCCAATCCGTCCGTATAAGCAAGTTCCCTTTCCTACCCCTGGCTTCCCATGTTTTTACCTATCCTTGAATACACTTTAAATTTTCCCATCTTTAATTCCTAAAGTTGATAGCAATAAGCTTGCCCCCTATTAGTAGGATCATAATTCTAATTGCTAAAACGTGGTGGTTAACACACTTCCGCACACTCCTTACAAAGTGATCAAAATATTAATGCGATAATTAAGTATCACTCCTGGGATACAGGAGTGATACTTAATTATCGCATTAATATTTTGATCACTTTGTAAAATTGAGATATTTACTGACGTCTCTTATTTTTCCCGTTAAACAGAAAAATTAAATTTAGAACTGACTAGCCAAAGACTGGTTGGCACTGACCTGTAGTGATAAATAGTAGAGGTCAGTGCTGGTTGGAAACAAATTGTTTACTACCTTTAATCGAAAGAATCTAAATGTATTAAGTTCAGTATGTCAAATGTTAATAGCGTTTTAGCGTTAACGAATATAACATTAAATGAATTCAATATTAATTAATCTGTGTTATTCGACGGTGTTTTCTGTTCTTATTTAGTTCTAACCGTGGGAGCGAAGGGAAGGTAGTCAGGTTACCAAAGGACTAACCTTAAAGACCCGGAGACGCATTTACGACTCTAGATTACTATTATATTCTATATTATTTATAGATATATTAGATACTACATTCAAAACTAACGCCTGTATGCACAACCGTTCAATAGTAGACAGAGGCATGTGAAACACCCACTATAATTTAGTCCCACTGACGAGACTAAATAGTCGGTAAGATTTTTGCCGTCAACTGGACACGGAAGGGAAGTGGTGGATTGGAGAAGATAGCAATAGCTGAAGCAGATCTGGACATCTGGTTCACAAAACATGTTTCTCGAACGCTACAATTTCCAATTTTTTTATGAATTATTTCTCTCATTAAAGAGAAATATAAAGTCATTTCCAATAACTGCAACTTTATGGTAAACCGAATTCAATAAGGAAGAGATTCTCAATTTCACTAACAGACCTGTGCTAGACTAGACTAGAGTGACCCTGACTGCTAAACCGGAGGTCGTAGGTCCGATTCCCACACGGTACAAAAATTTGTGTGACCCACAAATATAGGAATTATACTTAATTCAGGAGCTATATTAAAAATAAAACAGTTTTTTTTTGTATGTATGCTACACCTGAACCTTCTTCTTATATATATCTTCGCCATTTCTGAACCGATTGAAGAGTGATATAGAGTACCTATATCAATTTTGTTTTTATATCTTTATTAATAATTTTACTTAATAATTAAATTCTTCGAATGGAATTATATTTAAATTTGAAACTCTGGGTATGAATTCAAACTATTATGAAGAACACAGACTATAATAATACTACTTACTTTTTATCATATCATAATTTTGTAAATAAAATTGTGAGCCAGATCATACGATATCTGATTCTGACTATATTCTCGTAATGGGGTGCTACTTATAGTGAATCATTTAAATTAATATTAATCATCGTGCCCAGGGTATACCAACACTCTTTTTGTCTCATATCTATGTATATGCTCTGATTAGGTTCCTAATTAAATTGAATTATAGTTCTACTTACAATAATTAAACTAATATGGTTGCAAATAGGTGTGCTGGCTGAATTAGTGTAAGTAGTCACCATAGTTTTTTTATAATTACAGTATCAGAGATATTAGAATTACCATTTCAAGGAAATATTTTCAGGAAATATTGATTAAACATGTCATGGTAAAATCTAGTACCAATAAACATGGATTGTTAATATAGATATATATTTATTATTGCAAATATTAAAAGTTTACCTTATTTCCAGAGTACCGCGTATTGTTCTGCAGGTATTAATTCAAAACAATGCAATACAAGAACCGCCAAATCGGTGCCCGCGCTGCCTGCGCGTGGTACCTTCGGGCTTCTTCGGTCGCCATTCGTGCTTCTTCGGAACTTATTGCATTGGACATCGTTCTTTCGTTCATTTAATTCGTCGTCCGCCATATTGAATATAATCGTCTTAGCGGTCGGGCGTGCGTATGGTGGCGCTCCGCGCAGTGACAGTCAGATAACGATGGATTCATAACTTTCAAAACGATGTGTATGGAAGTGATATTTATTTTATAGTAATACCAATAAACTGTGAAGTGTTCTCGTATACTTGTATTATATAAATTTCTTATTTAAAACTGAACTAGCAACTTTATATGCATGCATTCCATCGAGACTGTTGAACTTATATATTTTTTTGTTCGGTAACATTTTGATTCTTATCAAGAATATTTTTATACGTTACACGACGTGAGCTATGGTTTTATTTATGTAGATATGATAAACAATACTTATATATGGTGTTTAGTGTTGTTTAGACTGTGTTGTCGAAGTTAGGAACACCGCAGGGGATTGCCGAAACATTCAAGGTATGTATACAGTTTTCATTTATCGTTCCATGATTTAACGACCGACGAAAAAATAAATCCAGAGACCACAATTATTCCATAAAAACAGATAAAATAAATGCGCGAATGATTTACTCAACAAAAGATAAAATGTTTTTGGACTTTAAGCTTCATGCTTGACCCACAAATTACGTCAGGTTTAAATACAAGATTTGGTATCTGCGTACGTACAGATACCAAATCTTGTATACTACTGTACTTTACCGACGCATTTTTCTTAAGTTTGCGTAATTATAAGCACACCACCTTTCACGATGATGCCTATCAACATTTAAACCTAAATGCCTTTATTTCTTTTTCGTGCATTGACAACCCTTCTGCCATCGACCTCGAACCCATTATTTATAAAAAAAGCTTTATGCTTTTCTTCACATTAATAATTATTTTGTACATCATTAAACACTAATTAATGCTCCAAAAACCTCTTAATGTTGACTGGTAATTGCTTTCAACCACAAACAAGATATAAAATAAATCAAGGCATGCCAATTAATGTTTGCTCTCGGCTATACAAACTAATACATCACACTAGTCCTATATTTATAGATTCCTAAATACCTATTTCTTCTGAAATTTTTAGACATCTCTCACACACGGCCGTCTGATCCCTAAGTAAACAGAGCTTGTACTATGGTAGCCAGTCTGTTGATAAACAAATACGTTTCTCAATACCTACATAACTGCATATTATATATGAACTGCACCCAGAGACAGAAAATATAATCATGCTCATCACACAATTATTTGTTCTGCGTGGGAATCGAACCCTTGACTAAACAAACCAGTCCTATGGTCTAGTGGCTCGTGATCCTGACCGCTAAATTAGAAACCTAATACGCATAATGCTGTGTGTAGTATATATAAAAGAAGGTAATATAGGTCCAAGTCCTAGAGTGGCTTCGTTAGTGAACCTGACTACTTAACCGGAAGTGGAAGGTTCGATTCCCACACGGGATAAAAATTTTGTGTAATCCACAAATAATTGTTCCGAGTCTGGGTATTCAGTGTGTCCGTTGTTTGAATGTTTGTAAAGCTCCCTGCGACACAGGAAATATTCCTAATGCAGGAGTTGTCTTTTATAAAAAAAGCTATCCTTTAATAACTGTTGCACTATGAAAAGGTAATAAGTAGAAATGTACGTAAAATATACGTAGACGCAAAACTTTCATGAACGCAACACGTAAAATTATTAAAAAAATAATTTTATAAAACCCGACAGCATTGCATTGAAATCTTATATCCTATATAAGTCTCGCTACCATGACTAGATTATTCGATTCTAATGTCACCTTAGGTATAATTCGAAATCCATTATGCCCTAGTGACAAAGAATCACTTTTGATAAAAAAAAAAACTCTTTTAACAGTCCGGTATCCGGTATACTATTAATTGATTTAAAATCATTCATATTTGCACCAATTAGACACAAAGGTGTTGTCATGCTTGCTTATGCAAGTCAAACTAAAAACTCGTTAGTAATTCAAAACCTCTAGTACACATTACATTCGAAAATGTAGGTATACGAAGGCAGAAAATACACAATTATAAACAATCCTATGAGAGCTTAAGTACGTGATAGTAGTAGTGCGTAGATAAATTTTAAATCTGACTTATGCCATATCATTTAGATTGAAATGTTATTTATTGACTTTAAATTAAATTAAATTTAAAATCTTTATTTCATAAAATTTCTCAAGTTAAATCGTCTTTTAAAAACATTAAATTTTATAGATCAATACACAGTGTTACCGCAAGTATAGGCTGCCTTGTCAAATGTGATATTAATATTAAAAAGACGAAATAATTAAATACCTGTTTTTATGTATAACCGCCCGTTGCCAAATGGTTGAGCCTTATGAGAACAATTCGGAAAGGCAAACTCATGGCCACACTTTCAAATCATCAAGGATATAATTACATTACAATTTAATTAATGTATTCCTAAGATTACTTTTTTAACTATTAAATATAACAATTGAAATGACCTAATATCCCTTCATTCATAATATAATTTAAAGTGTTCTTTTCGTCTCTTGACACACCCAATAAAAATAACTACATAACTCTATGCAATGTATGGCAACCACCACGGGTCACACAGACCCACGTCGGACTCAAACCGATTAAAACTGCAGTGTTCCGTTCCGAAGTCTTATTGCCAGGGCCCCAGTGTGGTTCCTCAAAAGCAAATTTCTGTAAAAATAACTAACAGATCATACTGCATAACTAACAACATACTGCATAAGTGATAACTACATATAAAAGTTAATCCTGTATCAGAAACAGAAATCCGATTCACAACCATTAAATGTTTTTTTTTTAAAGCTTTTAGAATCAGAGTCAGGTTGTGCTTATGATTAAGATGCATTGTCATTAGAACTGAAGATTCATGCTAAATATCTGCTCAATAGGGTGTCGGGAAGCGGGTCAAATTTAACGTGAAAGACTTGACCCGAAGAAACACACATTGAAAGTTAAGTAAAAGATTGTTTGTGAGTGTGTCTTGAAAATTCCAAATGACTGCATGGCAAATTCACCAGCGGAAAACAACAGTGGTTTAAAAACATTTTTTTTTTGTTTGTCTTGCTTTTTAGATTTATGTTTATAGTTTCATAATCGCGCGATTAAGCCGAGATCTAATCTTATAAATAAATAAAAAAAAAAGAATGCAATCGTGATTGTGTTATCATCATTTTATTAGTCTAAATGTTTAAAATGATTAAGAAATAGGTGTAAAGCACTGAAGTGCTAGATTTTGATGTTTCAATCTTGTCAGCGCGATATGAAGATACGAAAGTAACACTTTTCAGCAACTCTTTAGATAAATATCTTACACCACTAACATACTGATGGATGTTATCTCTCCCACTTATTTATATCCTGGGTTAGTATTGTGAAATTTAAACAGATATCTTTAAATAATTTTAAAAAATATTTAAAGATATCTGTTTAAATTACTATATTGTTTTACAAGCTTTTAATAAACTCTCTCAATAAACTCTTCTGCAACGTTTGCAACTGCAAATTTATCTGTTATAATAATTTATCTGGATTATTATTAAATAAAGAGAAACCTTTATTTAATAATAATCCAGAAAAATAGTCTAGTTATATTTCAATTAAGGATTAGGTATATTTTGCTTGTAATTATTAGATAATAGTAATTTAATATATAAAAATCTCGTATCGCGGTGTTTGTTACCAAACTCTTCCGAAACGGCTAGACCGATTTTTATGAAATTTTCTGTGCATATCGGGTAGGTCTGAGAATCGGCCAACATATATTTTATCATACCCCGAAATGATAAGGGTGACCCTATACAGATTTTTTATAGCAGAACGTTCGAAGAGTCAGCTAGTAATATATAAACTCCTCTTTTCGGTTTCCCTATGGTTGTCGATCGTCTAAAAGTGCATCAGATACACTTTGAGACTTCTGGTTAAAGCACTGCACACAGATGCACTGCATCTGTGCTAAAGACACATACATACACTCACGCCTGTATCCCCGACCCGGGGCAACCTTATTGCCGTAATATTTTTATTATTAAGAATATTTAAGGACAGAGAGAAGAGATAGGCACGGACAGGAAATTGCTTCTACGGATGGATTGGGGATCACAATAAGGCCATATTAGCCTCGAAGAAGCTTGGTGTGCTAAACAGATCGAGACAGTATTTTACTCCGGCCCACCGCCTGCAACTTTATAAGGCGCAGGTTCGGTCGCACATGGAATACTGTTCTCATCTCTATGCAGGTGCACCCCAGTACCAACTTCTCCCTCTTGACCGCATTCAACGGAGACCGACTCGCATCATGATATTTCTGATCGACTTGACACCTTGGCGTTGCGCAGAGATGTTCACTCTGCATCCTCTATCGCTTGTATCATGGGAGGTGTTTAGAGGAATTGTTCGACCGGCTGCTGGTTTCCACCATCGTCCTACGCGACAAAATATCCATCCCCATCACCTGCACGATTGGCATTCCACCACTGTGCGCTTCTTCAGAAGCTTTTTGGCTCGTACAACCAGCTTATGGAACAAATTGTCGCCTGCCGTATTCCTTCAAGAAAACAGCGTACAACGCAGGTAGGAACCTGCGTTGTTGCCTCGAGTTGCGGGTGTTCATGGGCGGCTTTAGTCACTTACCATCAGGTGACCCGTCTGCTCGTTTGCCCCCTATCGCTTAAAAAAAGAAATAAACAATATTATATGAATTGCACCTATTATATATATACATATTTTCGACGCTGCGCAGGGACGTGCGTGCCCTCTAACTACTCTACTCTAATTATAGTAATAAATACATATTTTACATTACAGAAACTGAATTTCGTCGGTTACTACCTAAATGACACAGATTGTTATTTATTCTCATATAAAATCGCCGTTACAAATTTAATAATATTAAACACATAGCCAAGAATGAAACAGGCACCCATTCAATCTCAAGTAAAATGTTTGAAAGGAATCCAGTTTGGTGGCCAGAGAAACAAAACCTCTTGACGACATCGTGGCGACGTCGCCGTCGTCGCTTAAACGTGAGTGACAATGCACCAGAAAACTAATTCTAAACCTTATCATTTAAAGCATAAAGTAGTTAATACTACGGATTCCTAGAATAGCATTCCTACAAATCCCATTTGAGAAACTTGATGTTTCTTTGTTTTTGTTATTAGACTTTTATACGTTGTAAATAACTACTGAAGGTTGCTCAGACCACTTTCAACTTGAAACTTAAAAAAAAACTCTTCCAAGCCAGCTTTTATCTCCAAAGAAGATTGGAATATGATAAAAACAGAAAGTGACCGTTTGATTCAAAGTTGAAACGAATTAATAACCGAAATCCTACTACGATATTGATAATACATATGTAAAGTTTTTTTTTTTATTATATGGTGTTTTAAAGCACATTATCGTTCAGAAATAGTTTTCCGGGTCCCTGGCAAGTTTTGAGCAGACCGGTTTAGAATAACAGTCTAATCTTCGGTTTACAATACAAAAAGTGGTCAAGTTTGAATGTGTTTCATTAGTCAAACCAAATCTTCGACACCAAATATTTAAGTTATAAAATATCATCTGAATTCAAGAACTGTAAGTAATGCAAATACGAATAATATATAATTTCTATCTCTATTTTTCACTCGTACTCGTATCGAAACATTTGTCAAAAAATAACATTCGATTAATAGTCTGAATAAAGAACAAAAAAAAATTAAACAGTAATCTAAAACATTTTATGATACTATCGATAACTAATGACGTTTAAAGAAAGTATAATTTGTAGAACGAACATATTTAAATTCATTTAGAGTCTACGATGAACAGAAGACACCCATACAAATGATGACAAATAATCTTAGTCTTTAATTAAGTAAATGAGATACGGAACTCTAAAAAGAAGAGCAGCGGTGGTTGATATTCGAGGTCGCAACCCAATTGGGGACCAGTCGCAGGTACGCTTTTGTAGTACACTTTCTCCAAGGCGTGACGCGGACGGCCAGATACTTCACTATGCTGAGTGTGCAGGTGCAGCCCAACACATTCGCGTAAATTTGTGAATTTATGATTTGCGATTTAACTAATGATCTGCAAAAGTTACAGTTTCTCTGCTAAAATCGCAAGCGCTCGATATTAGTGGCAATTATTTGACATCAAAATTTTGAAGCTGATGTTTGAGTAAAAATTATCACTAAATAAGTCACCACTTAGCAACATTTTTTGTGGCTATAATGAAAGAGACAGTACTATTCTAAATGTGGGTTATGGGAACAGAATTCTAGACCATACGACGAGCAGCTATTAAACATGACATATTCAAAATATCATTGACCCCTAAACATCAGACTGAGATATACCTCTCCACAAGAAAGAATTAACATAATGCAATATAAACACATTTGGTATATTTAAAAAATAATATCTTCAGATCATTAGACACGTTAATGATGGGAATCTCATAAAAAACTAGACCGGAGCGCACAAAAACAATTAGATACGTAACCATTTGTTCGTACTTTCTTGATAAAGACGGCGCGTTACCACGAATAGTTAACAGGCAAACATTTTGTGCGGCGATTTGGTCAATCAATTATAAAGATTCCACCAAAAATTGTTATTTAAATTCGGCACGGCTCGTTAACAATTATTAGCGGTATGGTGACGAGACTGACGAGTTAATGACAATGCTGACATCACTTTTTTATAACTATACGCAAATCTATTAGCTTGGCATCGAAAAATATGAAGAGTTACCTAAATATTAAATAATTTAAACTTGAACATGAATTGCTTAGCTGTTAGCTGATTAAAGTACGTTCCGAACCGTGACTCATCTATTATTATGCAGATTTTCTTCAGGTACGCTTAATTTTTCAGTTGGTACGTATTTATGATCAAAAAAGTTCAATAACACTTTTTGACGGCTAATACGCATTCCATAGGCTGACGAAATGTTAAATAAATACAGACGCTCGTAATAATTATTCTCGTATTAGTATCGCTTGTTCATAAAATTACAAAATGGGAAGTCCAAAACGGTTTCATTGTTTATTTTTGACAAATATTTAAAAGCAGATAGGATTTGTATAGCTTAAATAATAAGTTCAGGAAATAAAGTGTGCTAAAAACAAACCAAAAGCCCAATCATTGAAGTGTCCACTATCCGCTTCCTTCACTGTTATTTTACCAAACCTAATCTGTAAAACTCGACTATTTTATTAGTAGCCCCTGTAGAGTTCCACCATACACTTCCGTGAAATATCATCAGATCATCTCCAAAGTACAGCGTCGTCTAAGCTACATATACTTACTAATTTTCATTTCGATACAACTAGAAACTACAGCAAATCTCGGTAGGCAATTTTAACCTTCATGGAAGTCGATTTTTAACATTAATTAAAATAAATTATACATTAATAAAAGTCCTTACATGTTTAATCCTGCCCCCCCAAAGCCAACCTATGCTGTTATTCGCCTTTGTGGGCTTTCCAGCACCCATCATCATATCTATCATGACCCAATAAATTTGTCCCTCGGTCGCTTGATACAAAATTGACTGTACAAAGCTATACTGTAAACAAACTTATGAATCAGATAAAGTTACTTGCAGATATTTACTTACATAGCTTCTTTCTTGTACCTTAACGCAATTCAAACTTTAAATGAATTTGTTACTTGTGCTAGTGTTCACCTACATTGTGCCAAAACCTTTACATTCTTTTTTTGATGGAAAGTTCTCATCAAACGCTTTGAAAGCAAGTTACAATTGTTTCGTACAAACGAGTTACATCTTGTATCTCATAACAAAGAAAACCTTATCAGCGGTCTTGCCTTCTTGGAATTTCACAAAAGGACCATTCGCTACGTGTGATATTTCTCGAGTTTTATCTACAGCCGATAATAATGTATATTAATTTAGATAATACAAGCTTGCCCTTATGTGTCCGGGTGTTACGACGCTATAAACAGGTAAGGAAATTTGTAAGCAATTCAAGAATGACAGAAGGTTGACGTAATATAGCATATGATTTATGTTGATAAGTATTTATTTTTTAATTGCTAAGTAGAAGTAAAAATAGACGTGAGTATAGACTGACGAAGAGCCTTGTAAACTTGTAATACGTTTGTGTAATTGTATTTAATGCTGTTGCGAAAGCTTAAGTTAACATATTATTTTAATTCAGAAAAAGACAACCTGAATACTTTTAGACTTTTTGATGGTCTCTTGCGGCTTTTGTTAAGACATGAAGTGAATATTCTACAGTATGTGTGATATGTTCCATGATATTAACAGTCGTCGCCAAATGTCATTCTCATATTTATAAAGTGTTACTTAATGTAAATGGGGGACAACATAACAGGAATCTGAACATTGTATGACTCACACGGATTTTGCATTCGTGGCTTTATATACATTGCGGTTAACCAGTGCAGCGTTACTGCCATAATATTGTATTTCCGCATGTAAGTAGGGTCGCCTGACATGTCATGTGGCTGGAGAAAATTGGCATCATATTGCAATCAAACTCCAAATAAACACTATTATGGCACTCCAAATAAACACATTCTTATGTCGTGTTCCCTCGGCCCTCGGCAGCAGGTGCGAGGAAGGAACACCGAGGTGGTTTTAGCCGGTCAAGTCCGGCACACCCCTCCGCAGTTTTAAATAATTCTTTTAAATACAGTATTACCTATTTCAAAGGACTTGAATAAGCTGTATTAGAGGTTTTTACCTAAATTAATTTAAAGGAGAATGATCTTGAGTAATACCAATACAATAAAAAAATATAAATTCCCGTCCCAAATAAAGAACAAACAGAAACAAGACATAGAGCGTCATCCTCTTTGAAATCTTTTAAAACGAATATCAAGTAGAGTACATAATTATAAAAACAAAAATAAACTGCAGATTTAATGACGTTTTGTGTCAAATATCAGCTGATTCTTTTACTCACATTCATTCACAAACAAGCAGTAGGTTTAAGTACAAAATATGACGCAATTGCAGTTCATTCACAGTTGCGTATCTTCTCATTACAGGACGCGGTCTCTATGTAATTATACTGTTGCAATTAGGGACCACACAGTGTTGCAAGCATTATGGCAATTTACATTCTTGTTCTAAGCTTTGTTTTGATGTTTTGCATATTGTTGGATAACCTTGACTTTTTTCTAAATTTTTGACTTATAGTCATGATTTAAGATTCCGATTAAAACCACTAGACTACAGAACAACTGCTTTTTTTCTTTTCATTTCAAAAATGATGGAAGTACTTTATTTTAAATATCAATGTTAAACTAGATATGTACTTGGATGTCATCTGTTATTATGACGTCTTAAAAATGTCACTGCATACCTACATACGTGTGTAACTGTCAATCAATATGCATATATCATTATAATACATCTAAAGATTTTTTTCTTGTAACACGTTAGATCAAGATAAGCCACGCACAGTGCATATGTCAGCATTATTTACTAAATTCTTCGTATCAAGCACAGAATGTAACATTTTTTAATACTCCGTATTGTGCAATCTGTGTGTACCGATAGTAAGAAAAGCAAGGTCGATGGGTATGTTACAATGGAATTTATGGGCAAAGAACATTAGTTCACTGATACTGAATAAATCTGTGTAGAGTATCAACATTGAAGCAGATCCGTTGATCCTATAGAATACGTATAGCAGTGTAGAACTGATACAATACAAAGCAATAAAAAAAACGATATAAAGTATAATTGTTAAAAAAAAAAAACTTAAAAACCCTTTCTTTTTGCTGACGCTATCTTGAAATCCTATACCCTATGTGGATCCCACTATCAAAACGATTCAAATTATACCTGACACACAATCCGCCTTCTTGCTCAGTCAGGTATCCACGGCACATTATATGACATACATAGGAATACCAGCAGAAACACAGTAAACTTAGCATGACCCTGTTGTAAGGAATGTTAATCAGCTTTGGAATCGAAATCAATTCACGTTCTTATGGAAACAAAACAGGTAAGAAAGCCTACAACATCATGTAAAAGCTTGAGTAAGCCAGATTATTTTTAAGTATATGAAGTAACCTCATAATAGGGTTTCTCAAGCACTTGCGCTATTTATAAAACGTATAGTTTCAAACATATACATACATACTCTCACTAGTATATCCCCGAAGAATTTCGAAGCTTCTGTAGCTTCTGTAGTCGAACGTGACCGACTATCAGAATGAAGTGGAAGCATGTCTGATATATACAGATATAACTTGAATAATATAGAAGTTTGTCATGTTACTGGTTTAATAAACTCGGATATCTATTACTTTAATCATTACCACATGACTTGTCAACAATTTATCTGATATCGTAATCTTTAATCGAATATAAAATAAAATGTTGCAGATAGTTTCTTTGATATTTGTCAGAGCTCGCAATGTTGTAATAGCAGACAACACTCTCGTGTTGTCTTACTTATATAACTCACATATATATGTTATTTCGATTTATAGGCACTTATGGGTACTACGTACATAGATATACTCACGCCTATATCAACAAACGTTCAAGCAGAGGCGTCTCCAATTCCCACTTACTAGCCATCATTTAGTACCAGTTACGTAAAGACAAGAACAGGCGACAAGGCGACACAGAAATTAATTTTAGTGCAAGAGTTGTCAGTTCTAAAAAATCCTTTTTTTTTAATTTTTTTAAAAACAGAAACAGAAATCAATTGCCTCCATATATTTGAGAGTAGTCATGATCTGATCGATCACGATACTTGCGAAATATTCTTATTTATATGAAAATTGTTTGAATTTAAAGTGCTTTAAGATTAAATGTTTACGACTGTAATAATTTTTTATTAATTATTGCTAAATGTTTTTGGAGGGCACGATACATGAAGACGATATAATCTACATCTGATATGATTTATATTATTATAACGACAATAAAATTAAATGTATTTAAAGTTATTAAAAAAATATCTTACTAACAAAACTTATTAGTCTATTGATGAGTTTATTTATGGCCGTGATGATGGTGTACCTACTTTAAAAAGAAAAACTGATTTTGTGGTGTTGCGAAGCCTTTCTGTTTGAGAATACGTTATTTTCGACTGGCGTTGGTTTTTGCGATGTGTGGAAATCTAATCTGTGGTAGGTTTAAATAAAAAGATAATGGTAGCATTCATGATATAAAATCGCCGTTGCAAATATTATATCGATGATATCAATATTAAACAAGATTGCTTTATCTGATTAAAAACCTATGACAAACTATAGTTTCGATTAATTAGCACGATGGAAAATCAGAATAAACTTAATTCGACGGGCCTATTAGTTTAGTGGTTAGTAACCCTGACTGCTAAACCGGTTGTGGGTTCGATTCCCAGACAGGGCAAAAATTTGTGTAATATGGGTCTCTGTCTGGGTATTCTTTGTGTCCATTGATTAAATGTTTGTAAAGTCCCCTGCTACACGGGAATTATTAATAAAGCGGGAGTTGTCTTTAAAAAAAAATAATAATATTTTCCACCCTTGGTAGTAAAATTACTATAATAGTATATTTTCACTAGTAGAATGTAAGTAGAATATTTTAACTACTACCCTTTAGTAGCTTCGGTCTAACCTTGAGTATAACCATTAGACTTTTAAAGACTCTGAGTCTGTAACCTATTTAGAATGAAACGGTATTTATTAAATTCATCAAGATTAATTTAAAGGTTTTCCAATGTTCCTTTTACGAAAGTACAAAGATATAGAACATAAACATATGTATAACTAACTTAACGTAACCGTCTAAAGGCGACGCATTTCAAAACCTTGATTCCATCGATACATTTGAAATATTTATTACTCGTTCTAACATAAAAAAAAATATTTTACAGAAATTTATTTAAATTATGTATAAGATGTAAATATAAAATATAATTTAGATTATACAATGTACAAAAATATTTTTGTACGAAATATAAACGAGACACGTAAGTTTTTATACCCTGTTCATGTTAGTGACGGTGATAACTGTCATTCTGTCTTAAACATAACGCCGAGCATGTTGAAGGAGAAAAGAAAATTACACATGTCATGTAGTGAGTGACATAACATCCTTCATATTTATTTGTAACAATGTCAAACTGTGATGAATTCGCGAAATTGTACCGTACCTAAATTGGAGATATCCGTGAAATCAATTTTGTGACCGCTCTTCGATATTTCCATTGTTAAAACATTGAAAGTTAATTGGATATTTTTTACGTAATTGTTTTCTTTTTAGTTTGTGAGAATTTATAGACCGACCGGTGCCGTGTAATATCAAGCTTGCAAATTAATCTACGTCTGTGTTTATCAGCTATATTCTTTAATAACCTATTTCAAAAACTCTGTGGATTAATTTAAAACATTATTTGCTTGAAATCTAAACATGTGTCGAGGTAAACTTTCAGCCTTTGACCTGTTTGTTCATTATGGCAGTCAAATAAGTAGGCAATGTACAGTAATGTATTAGTATGTGGGTCCGATTACAATGTGTGCAATTAAAATTCAAACAAAACAGCTTTGGGTAATTTTATTAAAAAAAGACTAGAGCAGGTATCGACACCAACAAAATTATAGTCGTTCGTGCGTAGTGTATTCGAGAGCTCTTAGCCCAGTTGTCCATACTGCTCAAGAATTTTAAAAGTTAAATACTGCATGACAGCCATCATATAAATAGAACAACGCAGACGTCGGTTAAGTTAGTAACTTAGACTAACTTAATAACAATTAAAGTAGCCATTTTAATTACCAATCACTCTGAATCACTGACTAGGTCACCAACAAGTACTTCCATTGCTTTAACAGTTAGTACTTAACTTTTAATTGGCTATTGTAAAACTTCAATCAATACTTTTTGCCATCGCTATTGAAGAAAGTGACATCAGAATTAAATAGTAATTGTTCATGTTAGATATCGTTGTCTCTGTCGGTCTATCTGGAACTAACGGTGGTATGCGTGTAAAGACAAATACGAGAAACTAGTACTTTGATATTAGAACATACGACTGCAACAATTAGATTTTCGAAAGAACAACAAAGAGCACAAACAATAAATAGCAGTGGTTCCTGGAACGGCTGTATTCAGTATGACAAATGTAAAGTACTATTCACACAGCTCTAATAACGAATTTCAATTCATTACTTGAAATATGTAGTTTTCCTGTTGTTTTATTTAGCTAATTCTGTTTTATCTTGGTACCTTAGGTAGTACCTTGGCTTTGTTTCGGCGATACTAAGAAAATCTAAATAAAAGTCAGGCATAGTTGTTTCTTCGAAAATTAGGACCGTGAGAAAGCCTCCCGCGAGAAACTCGATTCTCCCAATATGTTTACTAATTGAGTTCCTTTAATACTCACTTAAATACGTATATCTTCTGTTTTCCATCCGATTTATTATTCTTAAACTGTTATAACCTAATAAAAACTTGATATAGAATCTATGTTGCTCGTTTCTGTTTGTAGAATATTAGTATGTATGTACATATAGAATAACATTCGGTTCTTTTATTACCTGTTTTACAATCTAGATGTAATTAAGATAAGGCTGAATCTATAATTAGATTCGTAATTATTTGATTGCTTCACCCGAACTGAAGCCGAAAAAAACAAAAATCAAAAATAACTTTTAATCTTTACTACAAAAATGTAATGGTTTTTG
This sequence comes from Tyria jacobaeae, assembly GCA_947561695.1. Taxonomy (NCBI): domain Eukaryota; kingdom Metazoa; phylum Arthropoda; class Insecta; order Lepidoptera; family Erebidae; genus Tyria; species Tyria jacobaeae. The sequence continues at coordinate 4,959,557 of OX387208.1, read as the reverse complement.
GAAACAAAAAACAGGGAAGCCCTAAACTTTTCATGTAAGTCTAAGTATATTTTTATGGAAATGTTTAATAGTAAACATTGTTTGTTGTCAATATAATGATCTTCGAGTTTCATTCGTAATTAAACTATGAAGGAGGATCGCAATCTCACGTTTAATAGGGTACCGTACTGTCAGTCTTGACATAGTAATTATGTCTAACATGAAAAAGAAGGATGGATATTATTTAGTGTTTTACTACTTAAAACATGTAACTAAAATCACAGACGGTTGGATAATATACTTAACGCAGGTTAGAATCCCATGAGTCCGAATATGTTAATAAAGCTGTTCCCGGATTCCTCCTATTTAAGCGCAGTATGGCACACCGTGTGGTTTCAGTCGCTCCGATTCCGACACACCGTTCCACCGAAAACTCCGGTGGTATGAGGGCCCGAAGGGGTTTCCACACGTTCAAAAAAAAAGGTTAGAATCCCATGCGTTAATAATCTTTATAGACTAACATGATAGTTGTAATTTACTACCTTTACTTTACGTACCTATATTTGCTTCAGATTTCATACAAGTTCATATGAGAAAAGAGGCAGTACAGTGCCCGGTTGACAGCAATAGGCTTGCCCCCATTACGTTAGTGGGACCAAATTCTAGTTGACAAAATGTGGGTACACCTCTGCCTACCCCTTAGGGGATACAGGCGTGAGCGTATATATGTATGTATTTCAAAAGAGGCCTTTGTAACTAGAACACTAGTCTAATTTGCGTACAGTCCGTGAAGTTTTGCGGACACCTCGTTTAGTTTCGAAATTTATAAAAAATAAAAGAAAATTAGTGACGATCGATCGATTTAAGTTGAGAAACTTTGCGCGTGGCTGGTTTCTAGCTCGATGACCTTTGCTTTTTATATAAAGATATTTAGAGTCTATGGTTCTTACACTATTTAGAGCAGTTGATAGCTGATTAATTTCTTTTAAGCTTTAATAAAACCCAATTCGTTCATATATATTTATATCTTTATGTTTCCAAGTGATTTCAATTAGATACAATTTAAGCTATGTCATTGTGATGTCAACACAATAATATGGTATCGTGAAACTGGATTGAACTAAGCTGTCGGAAGGTTACAATAAATAGGAGTCGCTAAAGCCTCCTTTGACAAGTCCTTGGTACTAGTTAAGTTTAGTTTACATAAACTCACAACTCAGTGAGAGACGTTTGAGTTCGTTGAATTTAACCTGATAAGTAATATATACATATATTGCTGATTTCCAAATTTCTGGGATACAGATATGGATGAGCAGCAGCTAATGAATAAAAACGCTAAAAGGGAGACTGGATTTTTAGGCAGGTGAGACATGAAACAGCTTTTCCAGTTGTGTTGTTGTGTAGGGTCGCGATAGCAATGCACTCATATTATCATGTACATATATCGTAGGATGACTTTTGCAATCGTTAGTTATTATTACCTATTGAGTGAGCTTATTTGCCTCATTAGATGCAAAAGTAATAGCATACTATTCAGGCGATACTACAATAACACAATAAACTGTCTGTTCGTTCATTACCCGGCGGCAGCATATATAATAAACAGGGAGGTAACAAAAAACCATTGTCTTAAAAACAAAAACAAAAGAAAAATAATAAAAGAAATATTGTCTTGTCTCTTTGATTACGTTGATTATCAAAACATAACAAAGTGACGTAACTCAAAACTACATATTTGCCTAATCGTCAGATTAATTTTGCGTCACCCCTGCACGACCGACCGTTTATTTATTCAAGGTATTATTTATTTTATAACAAACGTGGAATAATAAAACTGGTCTATTTTTATGGTGACGTCACCACAGCTGTATAAACCGAGGTATCACGTAGAAATAAGAATCATTCTCAAATATATATACTACACTACATATATCGAAGGTAGGTTAAGTTTGATGTCTTTGTTGTCAGACTAAAACAAAAAACGTGCTTAAAAAATATACGAGTTAAAATTTTTATGCCATTTGTTAACATACATATATCACTAAATTAAGGCCATCATATACCGAAGAAGAACAACTAAAACTACCATTTTAATTATTAAAGTCATATGTAATTTGATTAATTATACGACTATACGCACCTGTACAAAAAAGAGGTTCAAAGTTCTTGATTTTTTATTATTGACTTTTTTTACCAATACGTCGTTCGACTTCGTGGCAGTCATTGTCAAAATACAAAGATCTAAAGTCTAACCTGTCTAACTGGATTACGACTTGCTATCGTAAATCCAGAATTCTATGTTATGTATTGTATAGTAAGTATAACACAATACAACACGAACAGTCATTCTTGAGGGTACTGACCACTGTTATTGGTATTCATGACTGGTTGGGACCGTCAGCTTAACATTTGCTGCGAGGTCACGAAGGGTGTAATATTTTATGTGGCTAATCACGACTAATCAAGTGTTTACCAAGCGATGGGCATTATTAAATCATACTTATCAGTGCATCGTGGAAATATTTTGCTTCACACTAAAGAAAATAATATCGGTTCTATTACTTGGTGTCTACCTACTATATGTACTAGGTACGTAAAGGGTATGCGCTGGACTTGCATCTCATTACTGATCATGGTTGGGTAATTAGGTGGTCAAGTTTGGCTTTGCGCCACTCGGTGTTGGACCCCCGCTGGAGGTGAAAAACTCGGATAAATAGTCATCTTCACGAACACGATGTTTTCATGTACCTTTAAAATCTCTATTGATTTTAAATACTAGTTCAAGGGAGCCAGAAGAGACTATTACGGACGCCGTGTGCTCAGAACCTTCGTTTTGGTTAAAAAATATTAATATTTAAGAACTGTTTCATTCATGGAGGCATTTATTTTGATTGACACCGTGGCAGGTTTCTTTCCTTTGATAAAGTATCCCCGTCGCAATGAAACTAGTACATCATCCCGAAAATATATACTGGCGTCAAACAAATGTGAAATAAACATCACGCACTCATTCTCGTTGACCCTAGTGTTAAGTCACAAGGTTATAATTAGTATACTGTAAGCTTCACCTGAAATAAACAAAGAGAAACTCAGCTGTTCTCTTATTGTCGAAGTACAGCTAAGTTATCGTTCTGAAACTGGGCGATGTTCAATGCTCATAGAATTGTAATGGTGAATGATGTCCGAGAGTTGAATGCCGCACCATAAAGGCAGGCAACAACGCATGACCCCTTTTTACATGTATGGATATCCGGCTAGCTTATGGTTAAGAATAATAGGCGTATTTTAATGATAAATGGGAAACATTCTTTTGTAATGAAACAGTATGAGATATTAACATTTTCGAAATAGTGTTGATTTTTTTGAGAATTATGGTAAATGGTAAAACGTGTTTAGAAGTCAAGTCTGTGTACTGACAAAGAGTTCCTATGTTAGAACGTGCTAATCTCATAAACCTAAATTCTTCTATGATCCCGATAAGACTAAGACTGACGAGATTGAGACGGAAGTGTCGGCCACTGTAAATCTGTCCTATGACGAGAATAGTGACGTATCGTAAAGCCAGTCACTCAGAGTCCATTACGTGCCGAATAAACCTTGTGTAAAATTCAAACTCTTTTTTTTTTATACATTTTTCAATTTGTACGAAGTTATAACGTGTTAATATGTATATATATGCTGCGATCTTTGTGAGGTGAATTCATTGAAGAACTGAAAAGATAGAAACAAGATTTTAATTTGAATATTTTATTTTGGTTTTGAAAAATCTTAGTTGACAGTGTTCACAAACGCTGTCGGAGGCATTTGCTCACAAATCTTGTTTCTCTCTTTTCAGTTCTTCAAAGAATTTAATAAGGATGCCAGATATGGATGCAATCGGGTTTTTGTTCTTGTTTATTTATTTTATTTTTAATTTTTATGTACTCAGTGTCACTGTCACGACTAAGACGAATCTATTGACACCGCTCACATAAAAATACAACAAGCCGTTTAGGCTCTAGGGCGTGCCAAAGAAATATACATACATACACTCGATAAACATAACCCTCCTTCTTTCGCAGTCGGGTAAAATACAGCAGAAGTAGTACTGTTTTACGATAATAGGTTCTGTCACTTATAGAATGACGTTAATATATACTTTATTATTATATTTGCGTTGTAAGCTACAGCGCATATGAAGTAAGTGGCAAAAATATAAAATGCAAAGGGAATTGTGACGCAGGCAATTGTTTTTCTTCACACACTCACTGGTCGTATTAGGATTTCCTGTATACAAACCGCTATAGAAGTGTACTCTTTGGATATCGAAAAAATGTGTCATGATTGATTTAAATGTAATAAGCACTAGAGAATAAAATACAAAATATATTTTAAGGTGTCAAAATTTGTTTGAAGTTCATATGTATTTTGTGATGATGATGATATTGTTTATAGAACGAGAATCTACGTAAATGCATGCGGTGTACTCTCCTCTACTATTGCATTCATCTATTAGATTCATCATCTCTATTGTCTGCGTACTAGAGACACTGTATTGTTGTTTCAAGATAACATCTAATGAAGCTAGTTTGTGTTATCTATGTCATTAGACGACTTACTGTCGCTCGTGTTGCCTCTTTAATTGTATATAACTATACGCTCTCAGAATATTATACTCATAGCTTTATTGACTAGGGATCGAAAGTACTGTAGAACTGTTAACTAAAAAAATCAACTATCCCAAATTAGTACGAAATTATTTAGACGGGCCACCTGATGGTAAGTGACAACCGCCGTCCATGGACACCTGCAACTGGAGAGTCGTAAGTGCGCTGCTCGCCTTTTAGGATGAAGAGGGATGTGGGTATGCGGGGAGGGGAAAGAGGCGGGGATGAAGAGATGGGAAAAGGGGCGGGAGGTCAGGGGAGAGGAATGTGGAGAGGGGAGTTGGGCCTCCGGAAAACTCACTAATTTAGGGGAAATGCAACGCCAATGTTGCTTCACAACCGGTTTTCTTGAGACCGTGGTATCGCATCGGTCGAGCCGGCCCATTCGTGCCTAAGCATGGCTCTACCACGTAAACTGACTCACATTTACACTCATGCCTGTATCCCAGAAGGGCAGGCAGAGAAGATTATAATTTAGTCCCATTTACGTTATAGGAGGTAAGCCTAAAAGGGTAAAAAAAGATATAGGATACGGTTAGGGGAGTATATTAGCTGAAGCAAGTCAGGGTCGCATACCTATAACTCGAAATGTCTGGTGCTGGAAAGTCCAAGCCCTCTTAACTAATTATTATTTTAAACGAATTAGTAAATAAATTAATGAGTTATAAATAGTCCTTCGTGCTAATGTTGGTGTCTAATGAAGTAATTATAAGTTAAGTTTGATGCCTTACTTATCCTAATTGATTATTATTGTACAATGTAACTTGTTTAAAAAAGAACAGAATTTTTGAACAATCATAAGTCAAAGAAGTCATTAATCTTTCTAAGTTACGAAATTTAGGGACTATTTGGATATGACATCGTACAGTTTTGTCGTCCTCCTATGGCAAGATAATTTACAGCAATGCACCAATTGACAGGTAAAAATGTATCTGCACCCGTTTCGAAGTGACTCCTTTTTTGCCGCATTTGACGCGTTAACAATCTGCAATACAAGTCATACCACTAAAGGGACTTCGGAAATATGCCAGGAATTTCCGAGTCACGGTACAGGTAGATGGGAGCAACCAACTGGTTTAGAGATTTTTTTCAAGTCCCTTACTTATTTAAATTTACTAGTGGTCGCCCTGAGGTCATGATTCGACCGATATTAATTTATTTTTTAAAACTAATAAAGCTAAACGTCAAACACAAAAAATCCATAATTTACTGATAACAAAAAAAAAAACTATTTAACAAACGAGAAATGTGTGAGGTGAAGTGGTGAACTCTTTTGTCTTTGCCTATTTATATATATTATGAAAACTATATATGTCTATAGCCTTCCCCAGGGTTTAATCACATTACTAAATTTCATTAAAATCTGTTCATCCGTTTGGACGTTAAATAGTAACAGACAGCCAGTGACTTTCACATTTGTAATACAAGTATAGAGAGTCTGTAGTAAAATTATCAATATACTTTGTTTTACCATCAATGCATGAAGAGTGATGAACATTTTGCTTATCGATTATGTCCTCTCACGGTTCGTGGTAGAATTCCTACTGAACGATAATATACGCTCATATTTAGAACACAACGGCGACTGTACTACGTCTACTGGCATATTACTTTAAGGACCTACTATATCTACTTTTAAATAATACATATTAGGAATGTCTTGATATTATTATAAGTTATCTAAATTTTTCTATATATATACATACTGATTAAAACAAATCAACAAGAACGAATGCAGAAACTAAAGTAATGGGTGCGGGTTCTTTGTTTGCAATTCCTACAACAGATTAGACTGCCCTATACGTACATAAGTACTTTTGTGTCAACGTATGGTTAAAAATTTAAAAATGTACATTAATCTTCTCTTGATCGACTAAACTTTAAGATTTCTTCTAGGATCTGACCCAGCACAGTAACAAAGTTTATCCACTTTTCAAGCTACGATAAGTTGTAATTACCTTTTTTGGCATGGACCTGCCGGACTTTGTTTTCATTATTTATCACATTGCGTAAGCTGTTTCGCAACAACTCTCTTGTTGAATAACAAACAGCTCTAAATTGAATAGCCGCCATTATATCAATACCCGGATTAAATATACATATATCGTTGATACCACAATAATACAACAAATCAAGTAACAAAGTGCTCAATAAATCTTAATGAGGCAACGCTCGTGACTGACCTATTTGCGTTCAAGGTATAAACAAATTTGAATGGACAGGCTGTTTTTGACAACCTCCTGGACTTAAATCTTCAAGGGTAACTGCGTACCATACCACAGTGTTTCTTTAATACGTGTCGGGCGTGACCTAGGCATTTACTTTTCAATCGCAAGTAATACCGCCTTTAATGAGGCATCAAGCAGATCAAATGAATTGCAAACTGACGGACTTTTTAAACTGGTAACTGAAACTTTTTTCGGATAGTATACGTTATATATGTATATCTGGAACCTTCTTTTAACTGATACAACACACGTACAATTTTTTTTTGTATCTTGACAAATACAATTTCGATATTTTCAAGGGTCTACGAAAGGTATTTTTTTGGGTGACAAGTTCTGACGACAATTGAAACCCACTTTTGATTTCTGCGGATCTCAAACTTTTACCAAGTCATATAGCATTCTACAACATAATTGACAACTCAAATATATTTATTTGTTGCCAGTGCATTTTGTTGCAAGACAAACAATATAAATCACCTGTTGAGATGTCGTCTACCTTTATCATGAGTTTTTTACCAGATGTGTATCTTCATGGATGGCCGACCGCACACGATGCGTGCAATTGAACATTATTATGCGTTACGTATCCCTTTGTCCATAGTGAAATAGGGCCACCAATAAATAAAACTTTTATGTTTAAGTTGTAATAAATGGTTTGTGATAACGGTATAGGTGCGGTTGCCGGTGGACCTTGTGAAAATGAATGTAGGTGTAATGTTTATACATAACAGTGGAATGCAGTCCTTTTTGAGATTGCTTGGGGCATTCATGCGTATCAAAGTATGTGGGTGATATTTTTTGCTCGTCAAGTTATGTCGCGTCAACGTCCGGGAGACTGATCTTGTTGCGGAACATGTAATGCAGTTATGAGAGCAGCGATAATGAGACGCCGTGTCGACAACTCACACAAGACATCGGAAACAGCTAATCAGATATGATTTAAACAGCAGTAAACCTTACGTAAGTAATTTAGTCTACCTTTAATTTCAATCTCGTTTGAAAGCAATCGGGACGAATTAAATTAGTAAGTATAATAAATGTTAAACTAGATACTGCAGCAACTTAAAATAATTTTTATCTCCCACCTCGACCTCAGTGGTCGTTGAACTTGAGGCTTCAGCCTTAACGAAAACACCACGTAGACGGAATGGCGCTACGTCACGCACCGCCGACTGACCAAAATAACTACTCGATCACAATAAAATCATCAGGGATAGAAGCTAACCAGAAAATTGAGTCTGATGTTATTCTGATGTTAGTTTTTATATTTTATACGTGGTTGGCAAGCATCTCGTAACCTCAAGGGTTTCAACCAATCTCCGGTTCACCCTAACTGACAACACAATATTGTACATGTTCCCTTACAATTTTTTTTGGAACATGCGTTGAAGCGTAATTTCATTTCTCTTTTATGTAACGCTGTTTATGGCCTCTTAAAAGCTGTATGCACGCCTTATCAGGGCTGACGTCGGTTTATTTTTAGTCATACTCGCGAGGTAATATTTATTTTGCCTTGCAAAAACAGTAAGTTGCGTTCAATTATCGATTTTGAGATTTCGGAATTGTGCAATGCAGGGGATTTGTATTTTGAAACGGGATTAGTGATTAGACTGTTAGTTCTAAGACAGCATATATAAAGTCTTACAGAGCCCTGATGACGGCAATATGCTTGCCCTCTTTTACGTAAATGGGACTAAATTATGGTTGGCAAAGGCGAGGATAAAAGCGACAGTGTATGTATGTATGTTAGCTATTCACAAAAGTTCCCTCTATTTTAGAAGAGAATTGAAACATTGAGCGAAGTTTAAGTCACCGGCACTAAACAATTTGATAATTTTCTATGCGTGCTCGGTTTCAGTTAATTTGTTATTGCGTGCTGTTCTGGTTGATTGGTTGCGCTAAGCTTGGTTGCTCTCAGGAGGACCTGCAGCCTCATTTAACTACCTCCGTGTAAATCTGCATATTCAGTTCATTCGTATTTACGGTAGATGCATCGGTATTTAGGACATTGGGCTTTCAATTGACACCGAAATTTTTGCCACTTAATATGATACTTTGCGCACCCAAACCGTTAGCGAAATAATTATACAGTTGAGGAAATGAAAGTATTTTAATGTGGTACCATTACTGATAATTTATTGATTTATTATTTATATATTCATTTTTAGTGTTAGATTTTTATAACAGAGGTTTCTACGTACGAAATAAGCGATAAGAGTGAAATGCCAATCAATCAGAATTAACAGTAATTATGTGTTGTAGAAATCGGCCCCCTTAACAGCCGTTCTATCTAAACACGTTACCCTTAAATTGTGTAGCATAATATGTTATTTATACTTGCTTGGAAAAGTAATAAAATGCTACCAAAATATGAATGAATGAGCTGTAATCTATTCTTTGGTATTTAGAAATTAGCTTATCGCATTATTTCAATGAACGAACGCATAGAATGCGTAAATACTATTCATAAATCAGTCAACCACAATAACAAAGACATATAAAAGTAATGTTTATAAAGACGGATTTTAGAATGTAAGTATTGAAAGAAGAAGCAGTGTAGTTCTGTAAATCTCATATAACATCTGAAACATAAAGCCTATACTTCTTGCGTTCTGTTTTAGAGCTGCCTGATATGGCAACATGTAAAAAATTTCTGGCCCTAACTATTTAATAATCTTCCCGAGTAGCTTATTATCAATGTCCGCCTTACGGCAACAGTATTGTACATTCTGCTACAAGTCTACCGTTCCTAATAATTACTATTTATTTATTTTCTAAATACATTCAGAAAACAACAAAAACAACGGTTCAGTTTCCTACTGATTCGCGTTACTAGTTAGAAATAGCTGAATAATTGGAAGTCGCGTGTAGATTCTTAGTTCCTGAGTAGTGGTTTATTTTCATATTTATATAAAGAGTTTGGCGGTTCGGTATCAGTTCGGTTCATGGAGCTTCGGAGGGTTGTGGACGATACGGTTAGTGATTTCCTTGTTGGCTTCGAAGTATCTTTAATCCTCCAATTACTGTAACAAATAAAAAAAATCTCTGAGAGAGAAAAAATATACAGTTAATAAGTAAATAAAAATACACGTTAAATATATAGTAATAAAATACGTGTAAGAGTAATAAAACACATTTAAACCGTTAGGCTATTTCCTTGAATACGACACTGTGTCTGACTTTTTGTGTGTTGTGTAGAGAGTATATCTTTGTGTTTAATATAATAACAGTTTTTGCATCAGGATATTTTATGATGTTTGTAAAATTTGAGGTTTTCTCTGTATTGATCATTGCCCTTAAGAATGCGTTATTTCACCTTTGATACGTACATACATACATATATGTACCTCGATCTACATACAAAATTTTATGTACCTACCTTCCACAACATCAGTAAATGATTATCCTTTGACTCACCTGGTCAAATATTGCTTAATGTTCAAAATTAGCAGCAGTGTACTAGTGGTTCGCCTTTTAAACCCCCGCAAAATGCAAACCAAGCCTTTCCTTTGTGTATATCTCGCACCAGAAGCTTGGAATGGCCAAGTATGTATTAACAAACTACACATGTATACGTGTTTAGTCTCTTATCTTGCGGTTTGATCCGTTTTCTAAACGGCACCGGCACTCGCACGAGTTTTCTAGTCCAACTACCATTGGTGTGGGTAGTTGATAACGTATCGGGTTTATATTCACCATGACAAATAGGCTATAGTAACTAACACATTCCACGCGAAACACTAGTTTATTGCCGTTTAACACATATTTCACAGTATTGAAGTAGTGATATAAATAATATTATCACAGGTTCGACGTGTGTAAAAATATACGAGGACCAATCGTGCTTGGATCTTGCAATCGCTTTCTATACCGTGCCCTAACAAAACACAAATACACAAACCGCTGCGCAGATACCTACACGTATTGGAATTGCTCATCTACTGATTTATTATTATTACAAGCTTTGACGATGATGATTTTGGTTTATACCTATGATAAACTCTATTCTTTGCTTATAAACTTTTAGCTACCGTACTTATTAGAAACGATGACAGTTTTTCTTTTATCTTTTTAAATAGGCGACTCTTATTTCTTAGGAATTTCCAAACATACAAAAGAATGGACACAAATAACATCAAAACTTGGAGCGACTAGAACACACGCCCTTCGGCCAAGTAGTAGTCGTAATAAAGTAGTGGGGATTCAAATATTAGTTTTAAATTGTCTGTCCCTTACTTTTATTATCTTACCAGCCTGCTCTTAAGATAACCGTGAGTGTAATTTTATTTATTTCTCTACTCGTATCATTTTCAATAACATATTAAAAGAGAAATAAAATTAATAATTATATCCTGTTCGATTATATTTGTCTTTTTTTTTATATGTAAGGTCATTTTTCCGCCAATTGTTGACTTTTAAAGAGTATATTCCTGCGGTGGTTCCAGGTTTTTGGTATCAGGGAAATAATGAATAAGATTTTAAAAACATGTTTTATGATTTAAATCGTATCACAAAAGCCAGTTATTTCCAATAACCATAAAAAAAGCATAGAGTCCATATAGTACAGCAATATAACTTATTTTAATTCACACAAGGATCTTTTTATTGATATCCTTTTTATGCTTCCCTCTAGGAGCTGCTATTGCAAGATCAGTCATACAGGTTCAATCACAAATCTTTTGAGTTGAGTAATTAGTTTAGAAGGCTGTCTGTAATATTTAAAGTTTAAACTGTCAAGTTAACTTGACTCTCATGAGTAATCAGACTCATCCCAGTAGTAAAATACAACTAAAATAATGGAACCCTGACAGCATCTCGGTAATTTCATGTTACACACACAGAAACATCTCACATGTTGAAATTCATCAAGCCGTCTAGACGTGACAAAAAAATTCATAGGTACATACATACATACATACAAACCTAAAACATAATCCTCCTTTTGCGCAGTCGGATAATAATAATGTGGTTTCACTAGCACACTAAGATACTGTTTAAACAATAATCAAGTGATTAAAGTAACTATAATCCCACGATGTAAACAATTATTACGGAGTTTATGTATGTGACAAAAAACGGCCAATAGATAGCAGTCATTCTTGGTGCAATGCTTACAATATATACGAACAGCATTGTTCGAAACGCGCTGAAGGACAAGTTTTATCGGTTAGGAAAAAGGTCTAAGAATTTATGAGATTGCAAACTTGCTCAAACAATTTGCAAAGTTCGGTGTTGTCTATATTCTATGTAGTTTTTTTTATTTAAAAATCCATACTTACAATATTTTTGCGGACTTTATTCAGCTTTTCGGTATACTATAATGACCGAATGTTATACTTTCGAAAATATATTGCTATCTCTCGGCTATTCACCCAAATAGCTTAAGACTCAAAAGGAAAGAAACTATTTGCATCTATTATATAATTAATTCCGCTCTACTTTCTCTTTTAATACAGCAATATTTTACCAATATTGATTGTAAGTAATTTAACAAAACAAGTCAAAATAGTTGCGAGTTTGTATTTCGAATATTGCACCCTACAGGTGCATATAACCAATATATACATACTCTAAGGCCCATATCACAGGTAAAACCCATTATACATTTTACCAACAAAAAATAAATAATAATAAAAGCTCTATTGCCTGAAACACGGTTTGACAAGATGTTAATGACATAAAATAATGTTCAACGTGTTTCTGAGATTCTCTGCATGCAAATTTTTTATTACAATATCTAGTTTTACAAATTGATTGATTACAAAATACTAATTATGGACGATTGAATGATGGATTACAAAATGCCAGTTCGAGTATTGAACATAAGTTACTAAAAGTTAATAAAATAAATCAAACAATAAAAAAAAAACTGTCTGATAGATAACAGTCCAATCCCTTCGTCAAAAAGCAAAAGAGGCTTTTATGCACTAAACGAAGCATTTAAGCTAAGAGAGACTAAAAGGAACACTGTTCAAATAAAATAGACAATACTCTCAGAATAACTTGAATAAACAATTTAAAAAAAATATCGCAAATAAATCTATGCATAATAAAGACTCCTTTTCCAGGAATTTCACCTTTTATGCTCCGCTTCTAAGGGTCAGAGCGTGACGTTTTATAGCCTATATTACTTCTAAAAAAATACTCTACCCAATAGAAAGATACTCATTCAAATCCTACCTATACATTCCAGAAGTTACCGCGTTTTAAGAATATTTTTCTGTCCACACAAGGCAATATCAATTCTATGTATGTTTTACTTAAAATGCAGTAGTGTAGATTATGCAAAGATATGCAGACTAGGTGAATGAAAGCAATCACCGCATTCAAATTAGAAAGGTATAGCTACCTATTGATAATTACAACTTGTTTCAAGTGATAGCGAGCTATCAATTACTGTCTTCACATCATAACAATAAGTTTCATTCGAGTTTGTTAGAGTTAAGCACAGTTGGCAAGTTTATCTTGTACAATTAGTTATTATTGAAAAATTATAAAAATATTGTGTATTAATATTATTTTTTTCGTGTAGATTCGTAATTATTTGCCTACAAAACAACATTAAAAATCTTGTAATTTTGCTATTTTGGTTAATATTTATTAGCTTCACCTAATTTTCTATTGTCGATAGATGTTTTGTAACATGCATCCAGGATAGTTTAAGGGTAACTTATTTAACCAGATTTAATGACATGTTTAAAACTTTTTGTTCTGTTGTCGTTTTACAACTATGTCTATTAGCTACATTTGACTAGTACTGTGGCATTAGTAGCTTGATATAATTACCTGTCTGCTTAAATTTACAATGCATAATGCTAATGGGATTCTCCAAAAAAAGGTCGTTACTTAAATCACTTGCTATGGAACCATTTGCGTGAGCTAAACTAACCTCACTGCTTTTTACATCGTCCATTAGGTAACCATGGTCATCGCCCGGTGGCTTTGATTCTTCAAGCTCGACTTAAAGCCTATTACATAACGGTTATGCCTTACTACCAACGTAATTACTTACCAAAAATATATATTTCTATAACTTTAAGGTTTACAATCGAATAACTTATTGCAATTTATCGGCAAATGTGAGTCATGCTATGCAGCTGTAAGCACTATTTAAAATTCCTTAAACCGTTCGAAATTCGAAACTGGCGTATTTACGGTAAAGACTGTTTTATATGGCGCTCGTGCGCAGGCGCATTCTCGTTTGCATTCAGTCCTATGGCTACCAGTAATATATTCGAATTATATGTACTTAAATAGTAAACTAATTAAAATGGATATTAGACAAAATATAACTCAAGTGAAAACTTTCTTAAGTAAGTTTCCACGCGGATAGACAACATCAACTTTCATCAGTGTTACATTTAATATGGGATCAATTCAAAAAGCAAACAATTTTCCACAATCGTTATCACTTCTGTGTGAACCAAGCGTTCAAAATCTTTGGTAGTTGCTGTCTTAAAATCTTTAAAATCTGTGTCTTATCTAGAAAAAAACCTAAAATTTCCCAACGTCATATTTTTTAAAAAGGCGAACGTCTATAATATCAAATACGACAATATTCAAAATTTGTAAAATAATGTACTACCACTGGAACCTTTATTGTTGACACATCTCCTCTAAAAATACCACAAATATTTGGACGGCGTGGGAGCCTTGTCCGTATAAAAACAAATAAGGAACGGACGCAATATACATTTAAAGTGCCCAAGGATTGTACACAAATACACAAAAACATGGTGTAGTTACATAATCTAACGGTTTACAACCTAGTCATTTTCCACAATGACTTGACAAAAAAGTGTTACCGTTACGCTTCAAACTATTCAAATATGGACGATCTATTTCGATTAACATAATCTTAAAGTCCTTTAACGCAATCGGGTTAAAATAAGAAAGGTAGATCACTCACACCATTGGGGATAACACGTGCGGTGATACAAACAAACGTAATATACAAATACCTAGATTTATTTATTATCATGCTCTAAATAATTTCATTTTTTACTATAGAGTTTTGAACCAGTAAAATCTGAAATAACATAGGTATTGTAAAGAAAAAAGTATTACAGTTATCAATTTAAACAACATTGCACAGAGAAATATCTTGTGATTATTTATAATCACAACGATCATGTTTTATTTTATGAATGTCTCACACGGTTTACATTATAATGTAAAACAGTATACCGTTTAACTAGTATTAAAAATATTATCTAGCGATGTCTATAGTAAAGCGATACTCTAGAAAGATAAGTTTCAAACTTACCAATTAGTTTCTTTATCTCTAATCTTCTATAACATACATATTCAAGGACACCCATTTAAGAGAAGGGCTCTAATAATACATGTACGTATCTTTAGATTGTAATCGAACTATATTAAATCAACGCATTGAAATCGTCTATATACTTCAACCTTTACGATACCTTCAGCGATTGCACATAATACTGTGGTATCGATTATTTGATCTCCACGTAATTGATTCGATGCGTCTATCAATGTATCGATGTTGCTTATCTGAGTTACTGAGTCCTTGTGTAATTTCATCAGATAAGAACTGGAGCAAAGCAGCAAAATAAAAAAAAAACATTCCTTAAGCTTACGCAACATTATAGTTTCTAAATCCGAATGCAATAAAATTATACAGTTTGCGAATCTTTCGATTAATAATCGATTAATCGTGATCGCGCGCCAGCCTCATCGACTTTGATACCAAACTATAATTGGATCTTTATTGTTTCTTTAATAGTATGGTGATCTGTCTAAAATGTGATATGAAGTTTTTGTTTTTAATTGCTTACAATTCTAATAACACGAATTAGCCGTTACAGGTCATAGTTGATATGCATAGAAAGCAAATGTGAGATTGTCACCAAAGTGGTTGATGAATCATTTCTTTTTGTTTTGTTTCAGGCTCACAAAAACAGTCATCGAAAATTCCTAGTTAGTCCAGTTGATAGACCTTGGAAGTCTGCAACTGACTTTGATCGCAGAGTAACGCGCTGTCACTTGCGCAAGCGGTTCACCTACGACCCGTTACGAAAGTTGAGCTTGTACTTGAAGAACAAAACGAGGACAGTGCCGACTAGGTGACTCGCACCTGTGGGATGTGCCGGCAACATCACATAGATGTGCAGGTAGACGTCACCTGATTCGCACCAATTCTGGATGAGGCGAAACCATGAAGTTCTCAACTGGCTCTAGTTCGAGCAGTCTTGCCAGCGATTCGTTATCGAGGAAATCAACTTTATGCATATATACAGAAGTTGATGCCCCGACTTTGCCCCCGCCTTGCGAAAGGGTGAGTACCGACTTTACTACAATTGATTTACTCATCAAACACAGACATCATCGTTTACGAGGCGTCGGTATTGCAGATTTTATCAGGTGTAATACCAAAAAGCGAAAGCGCAGCGAGCAAAGGTACATAACCTTTAGCATCTGGGCAATTTGCTTTTGATTTTTCTTTACTACGTAAAACTTTCAGTTTCGGACAACGATAATAATATCGCATTAATGAAAACAATGCAAAAAGCCGCGCGTCCGGGTTGGAGAGTTCGGAAACACGAGAGAAAGTATCATCTCATGTTAGTACAAGCCACCTGGTCACCGTTGTAGTTTTTGCAACACCTTGTTTTTTTTACATTGTTTAACCCTACTCGGTATCTCAGATCTTTTATGGGTGTACAGCAATAAATTCTCATTTAAACTTTAACGTTGGGCTACTTGCCTGATAGCTTTTGTTAAGACCTCATATTTATTTATTTCATTGGAAACTAACGAAGGTCTATAAGAAATAGTATAAAATTAACTATACATATAGCGTTATATAAATTAATAATGGATGTATTCGTGGTATAAGCAAATTCAACACAGTCAAATGTCGAATTAAAACGGGATTGAGTCATAATTACATATTGACCAACCTTGAACGCACTGAACTTTATACAAAAATATTTTAACTATGACTGGCTCGTATTCTTTAAAATTGACGTTAAGAGTATTTACAATAAAGCTTTGTATAAACCAATTAATGATTTGTTCATCTTCAAACGAATGCGTATTGCTTTATATTTTATTGTTGTCTGTTGCAACAATAGTTTGTATAACACAAATTCGGTGTAGCATCCCAAGGTCTGTATACAGACAAGTTGGTATTGCAAAACGATGCATTACCAATTCCAAAAGACTGAATAATAACATTTTACTAATATAACGAACTCAAATTTTTAATAACTGAAATATTTAAGATAAGATTGACATTTATAAATATTGATATGTCAGCCACCATATTATCTTTCAAAATAAAGAATTCAAAGTTTCAAACAGACAAACACTATTCTTTGGCTTCCGTGTAATATAATTGCTACTCATGGAGCATAAATAGTTGTGTTATTCATACGGCCGTTGCTATGAGAACTAGGTTAATTGACTGAAATGCTACTGCTAAACTTATGGTTCCCGCCTTCATTATGGTGTAATCTATAGTCCCAAGCTTTTCAATAGTTTTAGAATTGACCTGCAGGAATTCACGGCTTGCAGGTTTCTTGGTATTCTCTTAGTATAGTTATTTTTTATAGGAGTGTGATTATTTTATGTTATATGTATATAAACTATCGAACCAAATATGTACGTAATGAATGTAAGGGGTTTTTTTTTAATTATAGATAACTTCATGTGTGCCTTGTTGTCAAAGTTTAAACAAAGGACACACAGACTCGAGACAAGTACATATTTTTTTAGATCAAATCATTTCATGTCCAAAGGAGGTTTTATATTCGACTAGGTATATATATCCTTTTTAATAAATATAAGTTAAGTTATTTCTTAGCCAAGGTTCGACCGATTTTAAATAAAAAAAAATAGAAGGAGTATACTCTTGCGGATGTTCCATTGTAACCAAGTCAGGATATGGTCATGGGACACCAATGGCATCAAGTATTGCATAAAGGATTTAGAAAGGCGCATTGAAGGCGGTTATGTACTTATATTAAAATTAAATTATAACTCTTACAATGGGACTGGTAATAGGATTTTTTTAAACATCATCTATTCCTGGTTATGCCTTCAAAGAGGTTATTTTTTTTAAACTTTGTATAAATTTAAGTGATGAAAGTTATAGCACGGTATATAACATAAATCTGTTGCTTAAAACAAGTAATGAAACTGTTTAAGATTCACACATGGACTCTAATTCTTGATAATATGAAATCTATTTACATTAAAAAATCTTGTTAATAATACAGAGCTTTAGAACCCGGCATGGTGACGTGGTGATACAATCCAATCGACTATCTCTAGAGTTTGAAGCTATCACGCGAGTATTACGTGTATAAATGCATATACATACATAAAATTAAACGATACTAGATGTCATCGTATATTATTAGAAATCCTTCTCTAATAAAGAAAACAAAAATTTCCAACGTAGACAGTATCTCATAAGCTCATAACAAACCTATACAAATACGAAACGGTTTGGCTCTTCTTTCCTGTGCCGATCAGTGAAAGCCTGGAATTCCCTACCAGCGCACGTGTTTCCTTCCCAATTTGATCCCGGGTCTTTTAAGCGGGGCGTGAAAAAGCATCTCACCAGGCCGCCATAGTGTGGGTCACCATGCTGCATTGACTAGACATGCAATGAAGATGGTGACCACCACTCTTGGACTCCATTTATTGCTTACCATCAGGCAAAGTGGAGTCATTATGGTAGGCTTACGAATAAAAAAAAAAAAAAAAAAAAACAACTGCTACAAACAGATTATCTAACGTAACACAGTGGTCGAATTCAATTATCTCCTACGACAATAAAGGCTGTCACTTTCGCCGGTGTGGGATTTCAATCATGCTATCTGCAATATTTCATATCTCTACTATTATCGGTTGTATATTCATAGGCCATTGTCTTTTGTCCGGGTAATGAACTTTTACCATCACAAATAAGAAAGTAACTAATGACTGCGTTTAGTGACCGCTTGAATCACGGTATACGTGTCAACGAACACTTGATGTATATTGATGATTTGTTTTCAACATTTTGTTATAATTGAAATTTGTTATATAAATTTTCGTTGGTTAAACAGTATTTGCCTTGTGTATATTATTATACACTTGTGTTTATATGTATAATACTTACGGCACAGCTGCATTTTACCAAAATTAAACGTGATGTTTATCAGATGAGTGAAAAGAAGTAGGTCACATCAGGATCTCCGCTTACTCCGCTTGAGATAAACTCGACAAGATCGTCACAGTCCAAAAATCTTTACTTTGTTATTGCAGCTAATACAAGTAAAATCGTACCTTGGGTAACAGAGTTTAATATTACAACAAACTGTTACATTGTACGTTGGTTATTTATAAATATGAGTGTTAAAACGTACAACATTTCTTTAAAATAAACAGAGCTTCAAATTTGTTTCGTTGCCTTTGTTTATCCTTGCGCGGTCATTTACTTTCTTTTAGTATTTTTTTGTTGTTTATGGCGGAAAGAATAAAATATTTTCTCTTGTTTTGGTTATCTAATACCTTGTGTTTATTTGATTATATAGTAATCAATGAAACCTCATCTGTTGTTCATTAAATAAATTAGTAATAAATACAAATTACATCGAGTACATTTGCTTTTATTACATGTTTTTTGTCACAATAAGTAATTCTAGCAATACATATGAAAATGTACTAAATAACTAATTACTTTATATGAACCTTCGAAAAAATATAAATTGATTACAAAAGCACCAATTACCTAGATGATCACTCGTAAGTTTTATAAATAATTTTATTTCGGCCTTCGCATATGTATGAGATTGCACTTATTATGTCAGCGTAAAGTATCATAATAAAGTAATAAATTGTTGTGACGTCACTTTATATATTCTTAGCCGAAGGAGACGGTAATGACATTAGCATGACGAATTACATCATTGTTGTATTTAGCTGAAGTAAACTACATATATGTACTCGAAGAAAATAGCAATTATATATGATTGAACTAGCATCGTTAACATAACCTTGACTGCATTCCTCCGAAAAGTTTTCATAGTTTTCATACTTATTTACGTATATTTGTTGTTGTAACGAAATAATACGCAATGATCTCAAATTTGTTTCTAACAATATAAAGTTAAACGCCTAAAAATAAAGTCACCTAACCAACTAAAATAAATTATATGTTAGAGTTGAAATTGATCTTAATCATTAGAATAATAATGTTTAAAGTATGATTCTTGCTCAATAGTCGGCCAGGTCTGCCTTGGAACACAGGTCCTTTCTAGGGTATACCTGGCCGTAAGACTCGGTAGCAGAACACTACTACTATGTAGTTTTAGTCGGTTCGTACCCGACATGTCACCTTCCCATTGCCCCCGGTGAGGTTACGACCCGTGGTTTCGACACAAAAAAAAGAAATATATTCGCGTAATACATATAAAATATCTAGTCTACTTTCTAGACTACTCAACCTGATATACATCCTACACACACATACACTGTACTCCGACATGGCGAACAAACAGACGTTATCAGAGACAACACAAGTCACTGCATTTTTTTTTAAATTGAAGTAAACCTCAATTCATTGGTAGCTTTCATCTTACGACCTTAGTTTCGTTCTCCTTGTTTATCGGACTGTGTATTTACGCTCCTTTTATTTCATAGTAATCTGATAGTGCGGTTTTTGGTTCAACTCTTTGTACTTCAATATTGTTGTCGACTATTGTTCGATTGCGGTCTACCTCCTACACTTCACTTAACCATATCAGTATCGATTTATCGATAGCATTGATAGAGGTGGTTTTATCTGCCATTGTGATTATTTTTCTCGGTAACAAAATTCCGCATGCATTCGCTTGATGTAACGTTGTTATCGATACCGGGTTACGACTTCATGATATTTTATACAATTTATATCATTGAACTCTTTAACTACTAGATTACATTATTTAATAACGGTGACAACTGACAACAAATAAGTAATAAGTTTTTTTTTTGTACTATAGGGGACGAACAGACGGGTCAAAGTGACAACCTTAGTCCATGGACACATGCAACTCAAGAGTCGTAAGTGCGCGCCTTTGAAGGTGATGAGGATGCTGGGAGGGGAAATAAGAGATTAGGTATGAGGAGACTGAAATTAGGGGAGAGGAAGTAGGAGAGGAGTTGGGCTTTCAGAAGCCTCACTAATTTCGGGGAAATGCAACGCTGGCGTTTCTTGACAACCGGTTTACTAAGAGGCCGTGGTATCGCAACGGTTGAGCCATTCGTGCTTAAGCATGGCTCTACCACTTAAAAGTAAAGTATACTATACAATTGCAGGGCTCCATCATAAAAACGGTTGTAAGACAGGATCTATTCAATCAAAACAGCAAGTTGTACCCAAGTACAACTACTTACTCTGATGACAATTGTCGTAACTGATTGACTCCCGGCTCGCCACCGGAATCTGCTGCACCTGGTAGACTAGACAGGTAACAAGAACAGGAATGTTAGCATTCCTCATTGTAATCTCTAATTCCATACAGCTATCAAGCTGTTATTATAATAATCTTTTCAGTTCTGTAATAGCAGTGTGCTCTCCGCTCCCATCGCGTGGACGTCCTTGAACGAAGCGTGCAGAATTGCACGATTCTTTTTCTAACAGTAGCTTGTCACATCAACTAGGGTATCGGAATTTCTAAGAAATATATCAGTTAGAAGCCAGATCTGTCATTGTATACAATTTCCCACTAAACTTAAAAAACGAGGCTTTGTTCTCGAATAATTAATGAAGTACATATATTAACACTTACCTACGTATATTATCTTCGGGTATAATTGTTATCAAAATTAAAGACCAAATGTTTTTTCTGAGGTTGCTAGGATGCTAGTCAGTTACAATTGTACGAGTACATACCTACATACATACGGTCTATGGACCCCCGGTCGGATCTAAGTCCATACACGGCTAACTGTAGCAAGAAGTGTCGGAAAAAAGTTTTTTTTTTCTCAGAGCGTGTAACGCGCGATATGCAACTTTGTTTCAATAAATATTCCTTGATTTCTGTTCTCAATAATTTATGAGGACAACAACAACATCCTTCAAATTGTTTTTAGGTTTATTGAGAAATGTTGCCCGTCTCTAAAAACTTGTCTAAAGATTTGGTATGTAATGCACTTTACACAATATGGTTTTGAAAACGATAAAAAAAGTTTTTTATTTCATAAAGTCGGTATAAACAACTATACATATTGTGCATTAAATGGTTATTTCTTATCCTTAAGTATCTGCAACTTACTGTTATGTTATCATTACTTTCATCTAACGTAACCTCACAAGGCGTATTATATTGTTTGTCTTGAATATGTTCATGACATGCTATGAGTTTATCTACACGATTATGTTGGTACATGTCATCAACACTAAAACATGCACGCTTTCTCTTTAAAATAAATTCTTGAACGTTGAATATTACATGTATTAAAAAAATCTTATATCTTAATCTTTGTTTAATTATTGTCTAACACTTATAGGTAGGTCGCGTTTGGCAAATATCAGGAAAAGCCGTTAAATTTAAGTGGATGATTTGGTAATTCGATTCGATTGTGCAATATGAAAGCAACTGTATCCGATGGACTGGACTTATGATCGTGGAAGAGGTCCAAAGTTGTGTGTCAGAATCGTAGCAAATGCCGTTCTACCGTCACTCCTACCCTGGACAGGAATAAGGCGCAATGTGAAATACTTAATCGTTCAATGCCAACTATCTAATGCATCTGCTACACGATGAAACATCAAGAGATCGATCCTCTAATTGCAAGATTTTTAAATCGAATGGAATGTTACTTGTCGGATACTTGCGGGATGATCATAAATGTGTATTTTACTAGATTTCTTTAATGTGTGTTCAACTTGATATTAAAAAATATTTTATAAGTAAACCTTTTGAAAAAAAAAAGGTAGCCACCGTTTCTTTTATTAATCAAACATCTATTATAGTTTTATTAGTTGTCTACATAATATTATATTTAATAACGTATCTATCGTGAAAACATTAAAGCCAAGTTTAACTAAGGTACAGTATAATAAATTCGTTATCACGCCATATACCATAGTAACATAACGTGTTAAGCCAATTCATTTTAAATTAAAGTGTTGTGACTGTTAGTATATATGTGTGTGTGTGTATAAACATAATGGACAGGAAACATGTGGTGCGGCATATAATACTATAAGGTGGGCTTTCGTTCTACATCGCTAAACAACGGACACTTCACTATAAATAGTTTGCGTCGTTTTCTAACAGAATAGAACTTGTTACATTGGGTTGCACTAACATTAGATATAGTGGTCATAACAAATTACAATGAACCCAATTCACTTTTGGGAATATATATATAATCTATTTTGAAACCACTATTTGAAGTGCGTTATTATTTTAAGTATTGCCATGTCGCCAGTTTTTTTCGTAAATTTTATCAATATTTTATGGAAATATTTTTCCATATATTTAAGTAAGTTGCAATGTATACAGATATAAATACCATACTGTATACCATAATTCACTAACATAAATACTAAATATAATTATAATTAAATTGTTAGAGCAGTAATAGCAATGCACATGTTTTGTGGCATTTCTTTAACAAGCATTGTATATGTTATTATTCTTTAATAATTACACTGTGTAAAATCATTACGGAGGAATAAAAGTGAAGGAAGAGTTTCATAGCGATCACTAGTGTCACAATTATGCGGAGCGGTGTTGGCGCTTCCCGCTGTATTACAAAGCGCGTTCAATTTATCAATCACGTTATTATTTTTAGTAAAAAAAAGCGATTTTAATTGTTGTTTGCTCCTGTTATAACGTTAATTTATTTGTTATATTACAGTTTGGTAGTGCAGCTTGTAAGAACGGTTTTGCATACTTGGAAATAAGTAGTGTTAAAGGAGCTATATAAATATCATTATATGAAGTCTTATAGTTAATATAGGGTTATGAAACATGATAACCCTGCACGTGTTGCGCCCGTATACATATTTACAACTGCCACCCCTATTATAAGACATTCATTTGCAATTGTAAGGCTTTCCGGTACATTGCAGATGTACCATGAATAAACATAGTTTGGAGTTGCATGTCTTGACATTTTTTAAAGGAGAAAGTGTAATAATGAACAGTGATATATTTCCTTTAAATATCTTGCTATTATCTTAACTTTACTCAATGATATGATATTAATTCAAATATAGAAAGTTTTATAAATAAGGTAGTCCGGAAATAAAAAAAAAAAACATAACTAGACGTAATATTATACGACTGTCTCAAAGTCAAATCACATTAAAATTTTAGCGTAAATTAAGTCTAAGACCAGTATTCAGAGATATCAATATACACGAAATTAGAAAGCTAATAGATATGCAAAACTATCAGATCTCATCTACTCCACGCCATGACGGAAACAGCATTTAAATGTTACAATATACCGTCTCAACGCACTAGAACGTAAACCCTTTCAACATTTCCATCTACCCGCGTTTCACAACGCCTTGTACATTACAATGGCTTATGAAGAAACTTGCAGATGGTTACAGATTAGCTTCGTAGGATAGCTTACTATGAAATAGAAGCATGCAATAATTAAAACTAAGTATAAATTGAATATGCAGTAAATTGTTTCACACTGAAACTTGTCTAACAGAACGCCCGCTTATAACAGCCTACTAAACTCTTCTTTTATTTCTATATAAATATATATTCCAAGCTTAGTAAATCTACTTTTTGTAAGTTATAATAATATCTTCAGACATCTCAGAGTAGTGTAGAGTAGCAATCTGATCCCAAACAAAGCACCGCAGGACTATTGTAACCAGATTGCTGATAAACATACATATATATATTTAAATATTATATATAAATTACAACTAGACAGAGAAGAAGTAATCATGCTCATCACACAATTATTTGTCTTAGGTGGAATTCGAACCCACGACCTCTATACCAGACAGCATCACTAACCAGTAGACTAAATGGCTAGTCAATAATATTATCTTTAATCATGTTTATATTAACAAGAAGCCACTTATAAGTAGAGGATAGTGAAGCGGTTCCTTACTCGACTCTAATAAGTCACTGAGGGACTTAGTCAATGTAATCTTAATATCGAAAATATACTCATTTTAAATACAGGCTAATTTTACACTATGGTCAGGGGAGCGTAATACTAAAATATTGCGGTTCTTGATTTTTTTTTTTTTTATACTATAGGGGGACAGACGAACAGACCAGACATGGACACTTGCAACTCAAGAGTCGCAAGTGCGAAAAGAGGAGAAAGAAGATGAGGGGAGAGAAAAGGGGGGAGGGGGGAGTGGGAAGTGGGCCTCCGGAAACTTCACTCAATTCAGGGAAATGCAACGCAAGCGTTACTTTACAACCGGTTTTCTGTGAGGCCGTGGTATCGCACCGGTCGAGCCGGCCCATTCGTGCCTAAGCATGGCTCTACCACTGTCGAAATTGATTGAATGATTTTGCGTCACGTAATTTTACATCAGATTTAAATATACTAACAATACTAACACAAGTATAATATATCTACGTCACAGAATTTAGTCACATGAGCGTTAATTTTAAAGACCTTCATAGACTATTTGATCAAAACTTCCTCTACTAACGTTAAAAAAAAATATGATACGGGAGTATTATGTCACAAAAGTTTAGTATCAATCGTTCAGTACGTTATATCAAAAAAGTCGTAACTGCATCATTGTTGAAAGACTATATCAAGGCCATGATATTTTTTTACTTTTTTTTTTCTTGTGGATCCCCCTCGGGCCGTCATTCCACGCGGGTTTTCGATGGAACGGTGTGTTAGAATCGAACCGACTAAAACTACACGGTGTAATATGCTGCGCTTAAAATAGGAGCAATCCGGGAACAGCTTTATTAAGACATCCGGACCCCTCCTAGCGATGATAATTTTTAACTAAACCAATGTGGCTAGAAAAATATTATACTGTTATGCTGGTAGACTCAAATTTATGCATATCTGCATAGCATAGATTGACGTGGCCTAATAAAATATATTGTTGAGTTCCTAATGTCCATCTGATTTTCCGCTACAGAAACTTGCTACATGTATATATGCTCTAAGACATAGATCACACGTACACATTTTGTCGATTGCATCTATTTGTTTTAAATTTAACTTTTTTTATGGTATAGGGGGACAGACGAACAAACGGGTCACCTGATGGTAAGTGACAACCGCTGGCCATGGACACCTACAACTCAAGAGTGAAATGCAACGCAAGGCTTTACAACCGGTTTTCTGTGAGGCCGTGGTATGCCAATATTTAGCTGGCTCTACCAATATTACATAAAAACATTTTTTAAGAGAGAGACATTTTTTAAGATTTTATTTATACATACATATAGGGTAGGTGTGGTAACTT
The DNA here is from genome assembly GCA_947561695.1 of Tyria jacobaeae. Taxonomy (NCBI): domain Eukaryota; kingdom Metazoa; phylum Arthropoda; class Insecta; order Lepidoptera; family Erebidae; genus Tyria; species Tyria jacobaeae. The sequence continues at coordinate 4,933,272 of OX387208.1, read as the reverse complement.
TTGCATGATGTGTGATATGGTAAATCAGGGCAGCGCACTGCCACCGGTCTATTGAGAGCCAGATGTTCCTATTTTTTATTATTATTCATCTTTGTAGGTAATATTAATAAAAATAGGAACCTATCAAAATGTGTTCAGGAATACCGAAGATGCCAGCGCCTTAAAAATTAAAAACATTCATGCCTGGAGTTAGTTTACTATATTATTTGCATTATATCATTTTGAATATCGTTAATAAGACGATCCCCGCAGCTTCATCAGTGTTTATGATCACTGCTCTGCTCCTCAGAGTCCCAGCATGGCGTTATAAAGTCTTAAATATTCTATTGCAGCATTAAATACTCTATTTAATACAAAAAGAGAAAATCGTTTTTACTGATAGTTCCAGAAAAACAAACAAAAAGTTATTCAGCTTTATTATGTTAGTAAAGATTTAGATAACAATAGGAGAAAACACAGAATATTTTAACACACTATAGGCATTTCTATCTACGTAATCGCACACGATGTATTAAATAGTTAACAATAGGTTTTCACCTTTAAACTGCGCATAAGTGTGCGAATATGCACAGTCACTCTTTATGCTAAATTACTGAAAGTATAAATAAAAGTATTTAGGAGTCAATGTGTCCCTTGTCTTATTGATGTTGTACTGACGAGCCCGCCGTTCTAGACAGACATGTTCTTCATTTGAAATTCAAATGCGTCTTTGCGGCCAGTCGTCGGTCACCAGAACAAAACAAAGCTACGTAATCAGACTTTTTGAAACTGTAATTAGCTTTGTAAAACGAGGAATAATTTAACGCCTTCGTATGCACAAGCTTCAAGCCATGGAAATAAACCGGGCAATAGCTCCACAGAGTATATGACTCAATGGTCACTTTGTAGTTTTGCAGTCCTCTGAGTGCTGTACATGTGGCCGTACAATCACCAACAAATTAATGAGTGCGTTCGACACGCATGCAAGAGGCAGTAAAACATTTGTTATGATTTCGGTCTAGGAATGACTTTTGGTATTAGAATCCCACACAATATACATTCCAACACGACACGACCACTCATAACAGACCTTCACCTTCTTACAGGATTTGAAACTTTCAACCTACTTCGTACAAGCCTAAACTCGAGCTGGGCTCGTCAAAACAAATCACACGAGCCAAACCTTACGGTTTTACTAGTTTCCATTTATTAGTTTTACTATCCACCTCTTGGCTTCATTATCATATTAGCTCCAAGACATTAATATCATATAAAATAGTTATTAAGTATTATTAAAACATTTATATAATAGATCATTCATGATCCACATTAACACATATTAAACTCATTAGTACGTTCACTTTATTATTTAATTTCAAAGACATTGGTCAGAGACTGCAGTGTTGACGTAACAGAACGTACCTGGAAATGGTCAGAAATCGATAAGCTAAACGGATCCACTCACTTTGAAGCCTTACAACTTTATACAAACAGGCTATACTTACATATATTGTTACAATTTCAATACATAGGCAAATACTAATACATTTTTTTTCATAGAATTAATTTCTAGTATCAAGTAAAGCAGTGCATGGAGAAATACAGGCGTAACAAAAGTAGTTTAGAAATGCATTCGATTTTAGTACTGTCATCAGGGTATTTTTTTACAAAAGCTTTTTCTTTCGCTCTACCCACTCCTAGCACTACTATTTAACGTGTTCATAAAATTGGTATTGTATCAACAAAGAAGTAACAATAGAACTAAGTATCAAGCAGTTTCGTAACGCGTGAAAAAAGTAAATAGCATACTTGTAAAATACCTAACACACAGTGCAATTAATGGTTCATGCAGTGATTGTGTCAGTAGACCAACTTAAGTTATAATAAACCTGTTTCTTTAAACGATTTTTTTTGGCTGGCAATGTTTGTGGTCAAATCGGGTAATTCAATATTGTTAACCCCTTCCTGTTGACCGATTGATCTAAAATTTGATAGATACCTAGTTCTGATTACAATACAATTATGTAATTTTAGTATTATTCTAAATCCAAGATGGCCGTCACCTCAGAAGGGCGGATTACATTTTTTTCTACCCCTACATACAAAAGAAATTTCGGTATTAAAAAGAACTATAAAATTAAAAATCTTTTTAAGTTAAATGGTTTTATTAAAAAGAAAGTTAATGCTGATGTAGATAATGTCCTTACAAACTAAATCTATTACGGTAGGTCCCAGGCACCAGTCATCACACAACTCAACAATGTAGGGCATTGATCTGACACATAAATAAAGTCGTAAAAAAAATGTTAGTTAGGCCAAAAAGTAATAATAAATAAAATTAAACAAGTGTTACTAAACTTAAAATTGACAGCAATAGCAACTGTAATGAACTGACAATAGTGAAGCATTATTCATAGTAATCAAGCAATTGAGCAATTTGACTATTTTGCAAACTTTTGGTGTTTAGGCTCAGAGTTCTCTAATCGAACATAGCAACCTGGCGTGAAACGGCTTCCTTGGACATTGCAGTTATGTTTGTAAATACCTATAAAGCATTTTCAAACCGGGTTCCAAATCTTTCTTCTATTTTTTTTATCGGTGGCTTGTAGTCTATTGGTCTGTACCACAACTAAGGTTAAATTTTATTGGGAAGTTAGAACCATAAACAATTAAAAGAAACATATTTTTGAATTAATTCGAACTTTCTTTTAAAAACATGTCCGTCCTTTGTTTTGCCACACCTTCGATTGTATACTATTTTTAGTAAAATGAGAGACAACAATAAGTGTTAAAATATGAATTTAAAAAAGTATTTAGGCAATAACTAACTTTATGGCTGCATAAATATGACAAAGCTTTTTTACAATAGTTTATGACTTTGTCATTTATTAGGACGGCGCAAGACAATCGGCCAGTTCGTAACTTATGAATGACTTCACGTTATTCATTCTCATCTTGTTCACATTTTGCACAATATTTTATTTCTTTTGCCATGCTCCACGCCAAAAAAAAAAACTAAATTCGATACGCAATCCCAGTTTTGTTTTTTATTTTTAGATATTGTAGTATTGAATTTCAACTTGAAAATTTTATTTAATTAAAAGTATGGCTGTGATTTTTTTTATTAAAGAAAAAGCATATATTTAGAGTGTACTCCCACCTTAGAGGCCAGCAACGCACCTGTGACTCTTGAGTTGCGGGGGTCCATGGGCGGCGATGGTCACTTACGATCAGATGACCCGTTTGCTCGTTATTCCATATAAAAATAGTCATAACGAGTAATCAATATTCATTTAATTAATTTTACATTCATTCATTTTTTTTAATGGTAGAGCCATGCTTAGGCACGAATGGGCCGGATCGACCGGTGCGATACCACGGCCTCACAGAAAACCGGTTGTGAAGTAACGCTTGCGTTGCATTTCCCCGAAGTGAGTGAGTTTCCGGAGGCCCAATTTCCCCTCCCCCCTTTTCTCTCCCCTCATCTCCTTTATCCTTTTTCCCATCTCCTCATCCCTCCTCTCTTCTTCCGCTCCCTGCATCCCCCATCCCTCATCACCGTCAAAGGCGGGCAGCGCACTTGCGACTCTTGAGTTGCAAGTGTCCATGGACGGCGGTGTCACTTACCATCAGATGACCCGTCTGTTCATCTGTCCCCCTATTGTATAAAAAAAATGGCAGTTACATTCAAATATAAATACGAATTATTTATATTTGTATGTGACTGACATCAACACTTTATTATTTAAAAAAAGCAGGTAGTGCTGTTACATGTATGTATAATACAAATATTAACAGTGTGCTGTTACATGTATGTATAATACAAATATTAACAGTCTCGCGACGAAAACGAAAAGAAATTCTTTCAAAAAAAAATGTCCTTTGCTTCTTATTTAATCTTTCTTCTTACTCTTTCCATAGCATACATATTAATAAATATAACTAAATGAATTAACTATTAACTGAACGTATTAACTGAACTGACCGAAACACAAAGTGCCTTCGTTAAGGTTTATGGTGTTGTTCATGGGCGCTGGTAGCCACTTACCCTGTTACCCTATACTATACTATTAAAAAACACCTTACTTGTATTAATGGAATTAATCTTGTTCCTGAACATACATAGGTAAAAGAACTAAACGGAACGAATGTAACTAACGATTCTTGCAAAATCCAATATTTATTTCGTTGTAATATTTACCATAAAACTTAGATACGGTATTGAGTAATAAACAAATCCAAACTATGTTAATTGACGGTACTAACTGTTATAACGTTATTATACCAACGATAACGTTGCTTTAACGGTTTTAAAAAATACGTGATTGTCGTTGACATCGATTGACTTCAGAATTTCTTCGTTTTGCTATTTCACAAGATGTTGATTGCTGACATAAACTTTGATATAAGATATACATATATTTGTTAAAAATTTCGCTTCCACCATTTCTTAATATAAATTTACTATAAAAAGGATGGCAAAAATCTTTTTGATAATTCATAAATACATGTAATTAGTTTAAATGGAAATAAGTATTAATGAATATGAATTTTTGGCATTAAAGCTATCGACTTAGATGCATGCAACCTGAGATGGACTAAAAACTAGCTCAATACAAGTTAAAAATACCCAATATATATGTATGTACATATATCAAGGAGCATGAATATTTTTAGATGTCGTTTATGACGTTTTGAAACTCTTCATACCTCCAGACTGCTTGTCTCGTCACATCGCTATTGTTCCGTACAGTTTTGTTATTTTATTATAAAGATAGTTGTATTGCCTCTTCCAAGTATAAAGCATTCTGTCGAAATTTCCAAAGCAATTATAACTGTTCTTTCAAAGGTACAAAACCGTGGGTATCATATCGGGCCCACAATGGGCTTTTTCAACATGTGTTTATTGTTTTGCTTACCTGTATCACCTCTACCTATATATTTTTACAATAAGACAAGAATATTCATATTTTTACAATAAGAAAGTGCATTTTAGTTTTTATTAGAAGTTTTAAAAATATTACGTACATACACCGGAAAGAGTAGGCAGAGGCGTAATTAACGCCTACATTTTGCCGATTATAATTTACTCCTTATAATTTAGTCATTATAATCGGCAAAATATAAATCAAATATATTTATATATTTGGCACGAATGGGTCGGCTCGACCGGTGCGATACCACGGCCTCGCAGAAAACCGGTTGTGAAGCAACACTTGCGTTGCATTTCCCTGAAATGATTGAGGTTTCCGGAGGCCCAAATCCTCTCCTCTTTCCTCTACCTTCATCCCTCCTCTCTTTTTTCCCTCCCCGCAACCCCCAACCCTCGTCACCTTCAAAGGCGGGCAGCTCACTTGCGACTCTTGAGTTGCAGGTGTCCATTAACGGTCGTTGTCACTTACCATCAGGTGACCCGTCTGTTTGTCTGTCTCCCTACAGTATAAAATACAGTCCCATTTACGTAATAGGGGCAAGCCTATTTGCCCGTCATCCGAGCACTTTTAGTATATTGTCAGGAAAGGGAGGACAGACAGGGATATTGTTTATATAGATGGATTGGGGGAGTATAAGCAATAGCTCAAGCAAAGCAGTATAACTCGAACTGGCTGGTGCCGGAAACACCGAGCCCTCTCACTACTTTATATGTATTAATATCTCTTCGAATAGCAAAACACTAATTATAAGTGCTTTGCTTTATGCTTTATAAGTAACGCGATTTTTATCAGTTGGTTTATGAAAAATTTAAATTTGTTTAACTAAAAAAATAACTTTGAAGTTGATAAACTGTTTTGATTGTAAATAAAACTCTCTTGCCACAGTCTCTTTTACATATTTTCGTAATCTATATTGTACTTAATTACTCATTTTGTAAGTTCTGTATAATCGTAAATCTGATGACAATGCGTGATAGAAATGTTTCTGTGTAACACACGTGTTCCGTGAAAGTTCGACTTTATATTAATAATTAAACACGAACACGAAGCGTCGCAGCGATGGAAATAGAGACCATTGTCTCTGTTTCTTTCTTTATTATACTTACATAGTCAATAAGTATATAAGTATAACTTTAAATATATAAAGTGGTATATTTATAAAAGCATGTTTGTTACCCTATATACAGTCTTTGAATGATCATTGTCTTAAATACATTACGATGGTCATAAATAGTATAGCACGGAATAGTATAGTATAGAATAGGATAGTATAGTGTAAAATCGCACATCACAGTGTATATTATACTCTTAAATGCTTCATAAATATATACAAAGAAACCACAAGAAGAGAATGTGGGATATAGTGGGAAAAGCCTTGACTATTGTGTCGAGCCGAGTGCTTGACTCAGAAAGGTAGGATGCGTGAAAAAATCGTCTAATCCTGACAATCCTAATTAGGATAATGGAATAATCTATATAAGTCTACTAAGTTTAAATGAAATCGTTTGAAGTGTGTCTACATTAAGTCCAAAAGGAATCGGTTACAAATATATAGGTGAAGCTTGTTATAAGCGTGTGAAAAGATTTGATACAAACTATTCCGTCCGAAGCGATTTCTCTATAAAGAACTTCTTCAACCCTGTAGTTCTGGAAGCAGCTACGTTGTAAAAGAAAAGTTGAAACCTAAAAGTTTGGCAGTTCTTAAACCATAATCGTAAGTTAAATTCAATTATGTACGTGATATCACTGATATGAATGTGTCATTACTACAAAAGTATAATTATCTAATAAGTCGTGTTATTAATGTTAACCTTATCTTTTGAAATAACCCTTACAAGACCTAAATTATTATTATACGCATTACAGACTGTTATATTCACTCAAGAATTGCCAGTTTTCTGTAGATTTACCTTTATCTCAGGAACGTACATGAAGCGAATGATAGGGAACGGAGACTGACGAACAAAAACAAGAAAACAAGATTTTACGAGGAAACAATCCTCGCTTGCTTGCTCTGATTGTGGCTTGGTGTGTGGTTTGTTGTTTTCTGAACGTAACTTCAAAATGAAATACCGAATTCGTAAATATTTTTTGTAATACAAAACCTATTTAACTTCTAGACATGTGGGTTAGTTTCTTTTTTTAATTTATTAAATAATTATTATTATTAATTTAAGATTTTTTTATTATTAAATGCGTCAAGTTTTGATGGGGGTCGGTTTCGTTGCACAGATAATGGATTAATATACTCTTCAAAGCCATGTTCCATCTTATGATTGCGCGTGATGAGTGGTTGCATGTTGCAAGCAGGCTCAAATAAAACATGATAGTATTTTCGTCTTATACTCGGTAAAAAAAATTGACAGGAATGTTTCTTTACTTAGAATGATGCAGATGACGTAATGTACTTTTTAATTTTCTTGCTTTTTCCTTTAGACATCGGTAACATGTGAATGAAAGTAAGACACGTATTTTAGCTGATTGAAGCTATAACTTGTAGATATATTCGTCATCTTGTAAACCTTTTCTCATATACATAGAGGTTAGTGTTCTTTAGTGCTATCAATCATTGGCATCTCTTGGTTTTCTGTATTCTGGTAGGGAATAGAACTCAAGACGGGTTCGATCTCCGTTCAGTAATATAATTGTGTGATCAAGACGATCATTTGTTCTGTACCCGCTTATAATTTATGTAAAATATGACATACTTGTAATTATTATAATATGGCTTATATACAATAATAACTATAATATACATAGGTGTGTTGATTTTCTTTATCAACTTCGCACTCTCTTACAAATAAAATAAAATGCCTTCGGCTAATTCAATAAATGACTCAACTATAATTGTGGCTGAGCCTAATGTCATAAGGTTTGTTTTCTTTTTTTAAATATTATTAACGAAAACAATGTATACCGTCGTTCACCTTTGGATCTCTTTGATAAGCACTTTTAATTTACTAACTATATTCGTATTTTATTGGTCTAATTTTTGTTGTCTATGTTTTGAATCGCATAATAATTCATAGCGTAAATATCATAATTTATTATCTACGTATAGGCGTATAATTGGGTGTAGTGTGTCAAATAAAAAGAAAGTTTTTATATCCAATTTTGAATATTACACTGGGTGACTTTTGGACTTTCCCTATTAATTTTGCTCATCAAAACATTTTTTTAAACTGATTATTATAAAATTTTACAGAAATATACATACTATACACAAAACTAACTATATTTTTCTTCCGTATCCACATTAATGAAGTTTACATACTGAACATACTGAACCTTACATACTGCATTACACTACTACACCGTAACGCTATGCAAGCGTAAGCTAAGTTCCTTTGTCGAGCACGGTCTTCGTGATCGACTCGCGCACGCCGCTTTTATCACTTGCTGCGTCGATATGAAATAGCGGGGATCGAGATAACGTAATTTATGCCTACACGCAGCGCTACAAGCGGGCTTTAACTTTAGTTTATCATAACTTATACCTATGTATACAAATATATTACTATTTTTTGTGCAATATAGAGTTATCTATCTATCTTATACATCCTACGAGGCCTAAAAGTCGTATACATACAAATCACATGCAAACACGCCCTTTGAGCTTTAAGAAAAAAAGTAATTTCTTCTTGAGTACTGCTACTAAACATAAAAGAGTTCTCATTCTTATGCTCTAGAGAAAATAAAGATTAATATGTCCACCTTGACAGCTCTCTCTGTCATTTCAACACTAAGCCGTTCATCAGAACATGTCATACGTTTTGTTAAACCATAACGTCCATATAGTTTCACTCAACACTTCAACTTTGACGTACCTTTTGTTTATATAATCTTTAAATAACGGTAACTTCAGATACTTCAGGCATCTCACAATACGATTGTTTCATTCCAAACTAGGCAGAGCCTGGTTAGTCCAGACTGCTGATTAACATATTTGTACATTTCTAAATATACACTTATCTTATGATAGATAAATAACACCTAGACAGAGAACAAATTATCATGCTCTTAAAAAAATTGTTTGACCTGGGTGGGAATCGAACTCTGGCATAGCAAATAGTCAAATCATCTAAGACTGATATTTTAAGCTATTGCTTAAACTCTCGTCGATGAACACTTTTTACATTAATGAGCTCGAGAAAGTTAGTGACACTGCTAGCGATAGTAAAAGTCTTTTAGCTCTGTAAAAATAAAAGAACACTGGATTAACCTTTCGATTCAAAATAATAGTTCGAATTTTCTCAGTCCATTCATGTCAAAGTTCCACAAATAATATCGCTGCAAAACCCTACCGCATATGGTCGTAATACACGATTAGGTAAGCTAAATTATTCTTACAAAACAATCAAAAATATAGCCCTATCGTTTTCCCCGCACTGTAATTTCGTAGTACAATATATGTATGTACATATATCAGTGTGTAAGTCTGTCTCTTGCGTAATGTACGCGTGCAGGTGCCGTGAACTTAGCACAAGCAACGTTCACTCTGGTGCAATAACTTCATATGCTTCTAATATATTTCAAAAGTAATGAAAGGAACTAGGAATTTATAAATTAACATATAGGTTCTGCATAAGAAAGGTATGACGGCTGAAATCTAAATGATAACATGATTAGCTTAATGCCAATGTGTCGTCGTAAATATAGTTTAATGTTACGTTTAGTTACCATGGTAAGTACACTCTCTGCTTATTTGGGGCAGTAGGGTTCAAACGGTTTGAAATGTCTCTCTTGATGTTTCTTTGTCATGGCCTAGAGCCTACACAGCTTAATGGGTTTTCATATGTAAGGTATCTCGGAAACTATTTATATGACACTAGCTGTTGCCCGCGACTTCGTACGCATTAGTAATGTTGTAAAATAAAAAAGAAATTGGAGATAAAAAATAGATTTTGGCCGATTTTCAGACTTACCCGATATGCACACAAAATTTCATAAAAATCGGTCCAGCCGTTTCGGAGGAGTATGGTAACTAACTGGTTGTGACACGAGAATTTTATATGTATATAAGATTATCCTTATTGACATCAAAGTCGGTAGTCTTACGGTGTGTATGCATACACAGTAAGATAGGCATAAGCCAATTCTGATTAGATTTACAATCAATGAAATCTGTAAATACAGTATTGATCTGTCAGTATGATCATCATGGCTATTGTTTCTATGGTTTCCATCAGAGTGTTTTTTATAACCATGCTATAATACAATTGTATTGTTCAAAGGTACAATATGGCCATCGAAGGAATCCTGAATCGGTAAGATATATATTTTTTATTCGCAATACATTCTCTATGCTTTTCTTATGGCAAGAAAACGTAATAAAATTAAATATAATTATGTATAAGACAATAAGTTAACATTTAGGTGCCATAGGCTGTTCGGTAGTTACAAGTACTTGTAAACTTTTCTCCAGAAGTCATTTTAGAGGGCATCAGATAATAATCATAGCATATAGATGATAGCTATGTGATGTCTTGTCTAAAGCCACATCATAAAATGATGTTTAGTATCAAACTTCGACATATCGACGCTTTAATGTATGACTAATCTCTAAAGACTTCATTTTGGCCAAATTCCAGTTTCGTTTGTTTGTTAAACGTTGCCCAGCAACTATCCTTTTTAAAGGCATACTATAAATTGCGTCAACGAGTTATTTAGGGGATTTGGACTTATTATTTCAAATAAACTGCCAGCATTAGTTACTTCGTGACACGAAATGCAATTTGTAACTGTATTTAAATACGACAAAGGAGTCTTTGAGCATTAACGTTATTGTTTAAAAAGAGCGTTACACTTTACACTTCCGATTACTTTGTTTTAAAATCTAAGTCCCAATCCAGATACCGTTTTCTTAATAGTCTTATAATACTTAGTATATAGTAAGGCAATTTTTAATGAACTTCAAGCAAAGAGGAGGTTTTTATGTATGTTGATCTATGTTATTTCTCCACGAATTGTCGACTGATTTACAAAATTCTCTTCTCTGCTCCCGGTGGTCTTATTGTAACCAAATCATAAAATGTACTTGATGAACATTGCTTTTAACCTATTCTTTGATATCCGTAACCCACGACTTTCTGTTAGATTAAGTGGTAACTGCAGTAGTATGTTACTCACTATTAATACAATTAACGCAAAATGCAATTGAAATGTCAGATAAAACAATGTTCATTGCTATCCACATAAACGAAATAATTACTTCATTTTACTGCGAGCTTCGTCACGCCCGAATTCCGCCAACGAACCCTTGAATAATAAATACACATAATAATACACATTCCCAGTTTTTCTTTTTCTAGAAAAACGTTTAGACAGCAACCGTTGGACGGTTGAGCGCGTGCCGTATAACCTTTTATTTTTTTAATGTTTTTTTTTTGTTCTGTGTATCCACTGACTGGATTTAATTAAAATTCCGATGCCATTGGCCCGCATGGTAAGGTAGTTATTCTGTGCACAAAGTAGTCCCTATATAGTTCAAAAACGACCTATCGTCATTTTCTACTGTTAGGATTGCGATAAATTGAAAACTTGCCAAATATTATTATTTCTTGGAGCGTAAATAAAGAAAGTAAATTTACAATATACATAGTGTTTGCTTTACTGATGTACCTAATGCGCTTATGGCGTTTTTAACGTATTTAATAAAGAATATTTTTCGTCTTGATCTATAATTCGGTCAAAATGTTAGTCATAAATATTTAACTCTAACGATAAACCTAAAGTAGAGTCTTAATTGCGAAAGACATAAGTACTTTGGAACTTTTATATAATGTATTCTTGACAACCTTAATAGCAGTTTCCCAAGTGTATTAAAATATTGCTTTTATATCTAAATATTGTTTTGGTAATCAGTTTTTGGATTGCAATGTAAGACTTTTGAGATCTTGATCTACAAAATTATAGTATGAGTAGTGGCATTATAGTTTGCACCTAAAGATAGCTATATCAGTTATAGTTATCCAAGTTCTATTCCTGTCACGTGGGATAATCACAGGAAACTAACGGCTTATAATTATTTAATGAAAAACCCATACATAAACACGCTTTTATCGTTAAGTTTTTACTGCATCCTCAGTTTTATCGTAAGACGCAATCTTATCATCTATTATGTCTATATCTATTTTTTTTTGCACGGTTAACTTTTTTCTTCTTTACATATTTCTGCGTTTAAAAAAAAAGATTAAAATAATAAATTGAAAATAACGCCGAGTCTACCCCTTTGGGGGTATAAGTGTATGTATAAAACACATATAAACAAGGAAAATAAAAATACATACAGAAGCTTTTTACAATATTGATATGAATTACTATTATGCTATAGGCACATACTCTAAATGTATGAAGAAAAATGGTCCTTAGCTTGATGCCTTTCCTGTGGAATACAAAAATGACGCTTGTATTCTGCTAAGTCTAATGTGGAGCACATGGCATTGCAAGGCATTGCATGCTTGGCACATAAACAACAAAACAAAAAATAAATTTAAAAAATAAAGAAAAGTTTATAAAACTAATTTAAAACTATCAAAATAAGATAAATTAAGATAAATATTAAAATGGAATAGATAATTCTAGTCATTGTATGGAACGAATTAGCAGACTTCTATAAATTGATAAATGTTGACTAGAATACAGACAGACAGACGGAAATGAGTCGCCCCAGTTATCCTAGATTGAAAGTGAGACACCACACAGCGGGAAATTTTCCTTACGAAGTGGAGGTCGCTCCTGGAAACCTTAAACATTCTGTCTGAACGCAGAATGTACCGATCAACAGACTATTAGTCTAAATTCTACTAAATTCTATTTTATACCCAAAAAAGGTAAATTAGGCATTTTATATTCGTTAAGCATTATTATCAAGAAATCTACACTAATAATAAAAAATATAGACTACAAATCATCTCGCTGCGGTCCAGGCTGACACATCGAACTGCAAGCAAGGCTAGAATTGCATAAGAAGGTGAAATAAAATTTACTATCGGCAAAGGAGCAGAATTGTATTTAAACAGTTGGTATACAATTTCTTCAATAAAATACAGTAATAACGAGTTCTATTACTGTGATAAGGAAATCGTTTGAAATAATCCTATTACTAACAATTTTGATAGCAATTTACTGAAATGCCTATTTTATTTAATATATTTGTAACATTTTATTGGAATTTGATTGTGAATAATTCCTTAGGTTTTTCATAATACTTCTTATGTCATCTCTGTGTACACTGTTAGTTAATCATACGTACATACATACATAATCTCACGCCTTATTCCCGAATGGGGTCGATAGAAACACATTAGCATCAAACTTAATATATATAAGAAAAAATATATAAGTCTGCACGGATGGCGTAGAGGTTTAAGTGCCTCTACGCTGCCGCGCCTAGTGTTGTGGATTCGATCCCCGCACGGGACAACACTTTTTGTAATCCTTAAATTGATTTTCTGAGTCTCGATGTTATTTGTGTCCGTTGCTTGAATGTTTGTATAGTCCCCCGACAGGAATTAATCCAAGGTGTCTTTTTTTTAAAAAAAATATCCACATTTTGCCACTATAATAAGTTTGTCCGACTTGCGTAATAGGGGGCAAGCCCTTTACAATCAACCAGGCTCTGTTTAGACTTTAAAAACTAAAACTAAAACCAAAATATAAATTCGATTTGTCAGTAATTCGTTAAGCGTTTTACGTTATTCAGCCCAGAAAGAAAGGCTATATAACATAACTGTCCCACGCGTAGGAACGAGATAGTATCCACTAACGTTAAACAATATAGAATAATAATATAATATAAAGCCTATAATGAGTTGGGCAAAGGATGAAAAAAATCTTAAGTAATTCGAAATTATTACTAATAAAAATATGTAGCGAGAACCCTTCTTTACACGTCACAATCCATTTTGCACTCCGATGAAAAAATAATTGAATGAATTGATTGCTTAAACTTAATGGTAGATCAAATATATAACGACAGTATTTTAACAAAATTATGACTAGCCTGTGTCAACATGAATAATAAGTTTTACATATCCGATATACATCCTAATCATTAATAATATTATTACAGTACTTATTTAATTATAAATGTTATTATAATTGTTACAAGGCTAGGGTTGTCAAACGAGTTCTTTAAAGAAATTCATGACCATATTCCATTAACTGGCATGTAGCCTTTATAAAATAATATGTAATTAAGTAAAGAAACACGTGAAATGACATTTTATTTTTTAATGCAAATAACATTTTATTTTTTAATGTTCTTTAACGTTTTAAATATTGGAATGTCACAAAGGCGATGAATCGCCATAACTAAAAAAAATAAAATATATTATAAATAATAGTCGAAATAAATTTATATACAACCTTAATGTGGAGTAAAACCAGGTCGATATCATTAGTCGATTATCGAGCACTTTCCATCATGATCGTGATTGGACCGTCATTATTAAAAATTGCTACACATTTTATGATAATGCGCCCGTGCTTTGCAGACGAGAAAGTTGTAATTTTTAAATTGTATAATCTGGGTCAATATTGTTGAGTATGTGGTGAAATTGCCAAAATACAATTTCCATGTAAAAATACATCGTTGTATCTTATTTCTGCATACATTAGAACGATAGATAGTATTTGCAAGCTTGGGTGCGATATTAACTATTATATGTAGTACACCAGACCATAAGAAGACCTACTAAATACATAATATAATTTAAAATAATGAAAATCCAACAAAAAGAATCGCCCAACGTGGGGCTCGAACCCACGACCCTGAGATTAAGAGTCTCATGCTCTACCGACTGAGCTAGCCGGGCTGATACAAGTAACCTCGAAATTATATATCAGTATTAACAAAAACTTTTTGAAATTCAATTAAAATTAGTGTTATTATTAGAACGTTGAACCGCATGCGTTCGGACAGCACACGTTTATTAAGTTCCTTGCTTGAACCGGTCTCCTCGTGGGAGTTGCGAAAGCTACTCTTAAGGTTAAATTATACTTACTTTCTTTATTTTGTTATTAATAAGAATTCTACTCACACATTTTATAATATTAAGCCATAAAACATAGAAAAAGAAGGGAAAGTTTAATTTTTATATATTGTTATACTACATATTATATTGTTTTACTCCTACTCAAATAGGGTGATATCTAAGGACTGAAAGAGGTAGATATCCTTCATAAAGAACATCTCAAGTAATATAATAAAATTCTTGCTGATATATGTACATAGATAATGTATATATATATATATATATACATTATAGATTGTAGATAATGTATATATATATATATACATTATCTATGTACATATATCAGCAAGAATTTCACGACTCAATTTTTTATTGTGATTTTCATTTGAAAATATCCACTGTGACCTGTCGGGTAAGGTAGAAATTTACTGGTAAATTGGCTGAAGTGATTTTGATACTTTTAGTTTTTTTATTCATTTTCGTATATTTTGCACTTTGTTAGATCAGCAGTATGGTCAGGAAATGGTAATAAAGCTACAATTACATTTACATAAACAGCTTCCCTAGGTTTATACAAAATGACGGCATCTGAAGAAACCACATAGATGGTCCCTTAGCCCTTTCACAAACTATAATACACTGCTTATTACTAAATTCTAAATACTCACATATAAAATAAAAATCAGTTCAAGCCAATTTACTCCGTATTGCCACTGCTTGAGTTACCTTTTTGTTATGAGATTTTGGTAAAGCATTTACAATTTCTTAAAGTAATTAAATTATATATTACACTTATCTCCACTAAAATAATATCACTAAAACATGTCCTAGAACATTTTATTTGTGTACCTATTCACCTTGAAACTGTTTATGTATAATACTTTCCTTCTCAAAGAACCTCTACCTTCCTTAATGTCCAAACTAACAACCTTCGATAAATCAAGTTCAACATTGACAACTTGTACATATTAACACTGACCTTGACCAGATTTCAATTGTGATGATACATTGTGAGTCAACAGAGAATCGAGGGATTTTATTCGACTGTAAAAATAATGACAATACAGCTTTTCCATTGCGAATATCGTTGTAATCGCAACTTGTAATTTCTTGTCGTAAAATAATCAATGGGAAATTATGGAGTCTCTCTATAGTAATTATGAAACAGTGCTATTTAATATTTTTACAATATGGTTAATTCAGAAAAAAAAACACGCTTATTATTTCTGTAATTTGAATTAATTGAATCGGAATGTCAAACTGCATTCTCTATCGGTGGTATCACTTGTATCATGAGGAGTGTCCAGAGGATTACTACGCGACAAAATATCCATCCTTATCACCTAGATAATTGGCACTCCCACACTGTGCGCTACTCCAGAAGCTTTTTGCGACCGTCAAATCTTCAAGAAAAGAGCCTACCTGAAAGGCCGGCAACGCTCTTGTGACTCTTGGCTTGCTTATATATGGCTTGCTTATAAGCTTTTTTAGTCACCTGATGCTAAGTGACAACCTCCGTCCAAGGACACCTACCCGTCAAGAGTTGCAAGTATGCTGCCCACTTGTGAGGGTGATGAGGGATGGATGGGGGGTGAGGGGAAGGAAAGAAAAGAGGTCTATCTGGGCCTCAGGAAACCTACCAAAAAGGAAACCAAATGCCACGCGAGCGTTGTTTCACAACCGGTTTTCTGTGAGACCGTGGTATCCCACTGGTCGAGCCAGCCCATTCGTGCCTAAGCATGGCTCTATACGATCCTGGCCACGATACCTATAAATAAATATCGCAATTCCACCTTCATATGTGCCGTAGCGTGATGATATAATAACCTACCTTAGTACGGTAGCTGACATAAATACATTTCACAAATCATTTAAAGTTGACAACTCTTCAGTTGTACAATACAAGTGCAGGTGTCCAAAGTTTTATGTACTTGGTAAGTACCCATTATGAAAGTTTTTCATAATGAAGAACATTTAAGTAAATTATTTAAACATGGTTCTTCTACTTTTCAACTCTAATGGATCCGTTGCGTGTCTTGTGCCCCTTGACACGTTTAGAAAAAAGAAAAAATAGTTATAAACTATTGCACTTTTTACTTACTCTATTGTTATATAACAGTTAATGCTGCTCTTCAAAGAAATTACAGTAATAGACACAGAGTTGGTGAAAGTATAAATAGTTTATATTGAGTCGGTCAGTGAAACAATGCGATCGGTCAAATGTCAGGACGTTGTACAATATTAAGAAATTATTTTCTTAAAAGCTTGAGTAACGTTACTTGAAGTTATGTAAGACGTTATGTTAATACATATTTCAAAGTGTAATAATATTCTTCATTTACGAAACATTACAGTCACTTCTAGGAGATAATACAGATTTCTGTGCGAATTGAAGCCGCTACTGCCAAACCAGAACAGAACCTAACGTTTCTGTTATTATACAGGTTAGTCTAAGAGACAGGGTTCGCATTCTACTGTTTTTGTGAATGAAATACACTCTGTGTATTTAGTTATAAGATAATACCATGCTTGTTAAATACTTTAGTAAAATTACCATCATTGTAAAATTTTCACACTACTGTTATATTTCTTGGCAAAACCCAGAAATACCCCATCTTTTTATCAATCACTCTTCTTATATTGTTATTTCAGTTAAGAAATTTAAAGGCGCTCTAAAAAACATATATAAAATATATAATATTTTTAAGTTGCCTAACAATAACTTTTAATAATGATAAGTAGGTATCAATTCGTAAAAACACATTAAATACCAGACGTATACTTGTTTTCTGCTTAATTCCAAAACGCCGTGTGAATTAACTCAGCAAAAATATATTACTAAACTTATCGAGCTGTCTAACTATAAACTATTGTAGTAACACTAGTAGATTTTTTTTGTAACCTTACCTCCTTCGTATTACTACAAGTATTTCTAAAAGGCTTCGTCTTAAACTTGCTACATAACGTAACGACGCGACGGCCAGGAGTATTTTAGTCGGCCGGTAGTCGTACTGACATTTCATTCCCAACTGCAATTCAAAAACAAAGTCGACATTAAGTACTAATAATTCTATAGCAGTAGTGCTAAAAGTCAAGCCAGAGCTGTTAATTTATTAAGTGCTTACTGGAAGAAGTAAGACACTTTCTACTTGGGATTGGTCGCTAAATTGAAAATAAATTCCTCGGTATCTGTTAGTACTGTAATATTATACTATCACTTAATTAGAACTATATTCTGTATACTTTTATATTCATAATAAAATATGTGTGTATACATATATCTATACAACGTGTGAGAGGTATAATTACCAGGAAATGGAACAAATATGTCGAACCAGTAGAACCACATTAAAACTTATGATAATTTTATTTTTCGGGTATTTTCACCTCCTTATCAACCCTCTCTTCTTTCTCCTCTCCGTATCCCAAGATCCCTCATCGCCCTCAAAGGCGGGCAGCGCGCTTACGACTATTGAGTTGCAGGTGTCCATGGACGGCGGTTGTCCATTACCATCAGATGATCCGTCTGTTCATCTGTCTCCCTATAATATAAAATAAATAAAAAACCTCTGTTCCTCATAATTGCAGGTGGAGTGTGGATTTTTAATCTTACGTATTTTTTTTTGTTTTGTTATTATTCAATCCGCTATTGTGTAAATCCATAGAAAGTAACATTTTAAAGTATTAAAACTTTTAAAAGTTATGTAAATGCGAGTAATTGTATTTTGAATGCGATAATTGAGAGTTTGATTTAGAACCTATGTTTGTTATTATTACTACTAAATACCTAAACCTTCAGACTGTATCGGTCGGAGTTCAGAACTGATGATTGGTATTCGGTTTGTTTGAATAGATAGCTCGCCTATTGGGGTCTGGAGGATTGGCCGTCAATAAAACATCAAGCCCCAAACCTTAGGAGCGAAGCAGTGAGAGAAACTGACGGCAGAGAACGACTAGTGATGATTGATTATAAAGGACAGCCAGGAGATGTTTGATGCCTATTGCTATTTGTTGCCCACGTCTCTTGGTGTTACTGAGCTAAATTCGCAATTCTTCTCTAACGAGCTTTTTCCAATTTTTATTATTATTAAACCATCTTACCTTAATTCGAAAGCCAACACACATATTCTTTGCCGGGTTGCCGCTTTCTCGTCCCACTAACATATAGCGCCGGCCCTTTGTGTTCAGAAGCGCTTGGCTCAATGCACTCACATAAATCTACTACTGGGTTTGTTGGTCGCTAATGTATCAACGTCAATTAAACGCATTCTAAACGGACGAGCGTTGTTTAATTTCTTAATGCTCTGCAATTTGAAGTTATTATTGTGTGAATGAAATATTCAATGTTATGAGGGATTATGCAGACAAATTCGTCAAGAAAGAAGTAGAAATAAAAAAAAACCCATACGCGATTACAGAAATAGCTGATGAGCTTCAAACAGCTGAGCAGATTTTCTTGAAACAGCTAAGAACACTCTCGGTTAAGACACCTTTCAACTAATCTTAAATAACAAAACTTAATCATAATCTTTAATTTGTTTAGAAGATATGATGCCACAGAGGTACACACACGCGCTACTAACTTTAACACCCCTTTAATAATTAAAGGCGCTGTAGTAAAGAAAAAAGTACTGTATTTTTACGCGAAGACGAGATCAAAAACTATTCTATATTTAAATATAAGTCACAAACTTATACCTTGTTTTATTAACCTAATCTAATTATGACGATATAAAAAATCTAAATATGACGTCATACAGTTGTATCGAGACTCATATAGATAATATATATAAAATTTTTAGTAATGATATCAGAACATCTCACTCACGGCCTTCTGATCCCAAACTAAACAGAGCTTGTAGATATTTGAAATACAGACATATGATACACAGGTAAATTATATAGTCATTTATTAACGTCGTATATCACCTCACCTGTATTGTTTCATTGAACTGGTTCACCTTGAGAACAGTTCAGTTAACCTGGCCCTTACCACCTACTGCTAACTCTACTATGTTATACATGACGCCCCTACTTTATTATTACTCATACTCTTTGTAGTCTGGTTTAATTATTGATTTTATGCAAAGAGCATTACCGTGTGACCCGATTTCTACAAACACATGTCTATAACGGTACTCTAAAATTCTTGTAAAGCACTAAAACACGTGTCTGTTTAGGAACACGATTTCTACAAACACATTCTTTAATTATTGTATATAAAAATTCTCATAAAACATTAATACACGCTTAGAACTAGTACGATGTACGACACATCTGGTTATACATAGCCATAAATACGC
The DNA here is from genome assembly GCA_947561695.1 of Tyria jacobaeae. Taxonomy (NCBI): domain Eukaryota; kingdom Metazoa; phylum Arthropoda; class Insecta; order Lepidoptera; family Erebidae; genus Tyria; species Tyria jacobaeae. The sequence continues at coordinate 4,913,079 of OX387208.1, read as the reverse complement.
TCACGCTTGTATCCCTTAAGGAGTAGGCAGAGGTGTATTAAACGTACTAATTTTGCCTACTAGTATTTGATCCACTAACGTAATAGGGGCAATAACAGTCCGATCCCTTAATCGCCTTTTACGTGGCCCTATTCTATCACACCGTGAACCACAGCCAAATTGCGTAATAGAGTGCCTTTTATAACACTTCTTAATGATACCTTCTTTTGCATACATTAATGAGGTACATCAGTATTTACCCTTAGGAAGTTTGAAAAATAGCAATCAATAGTTTTTAAATATTACGTGCGAGTGGCAGAGGAATGTTAAGCGATCATTTTCGCAAACTACGACACTTACGTAATAAGGGGCAAATCTATTGTCGCTATCCAGGAACTAAATGACTTTTACGAAACCCAGGTGGCTGTTTTGTATTCCACCAAAAACCGGACGGCATGATTTGAAATATTCCAGGCCGCCATATTATGGGTCACCATGCTGTATTGACTAGACAAGCAATGAGGATGGTGACCACCACTCTTGGACTTCACTTATTGCTTTCCATCAGCCAGAGTGGAGTCACTATGAAATAAATTAAAAAAAAACTGGAATTTTTTTTTTCGGCGGCAATTTTAAAATTATATTGCAGTTGTGCTTCAATATCTTTCGAATTAATAATAATAATGACTTGACACATCTCGTGCACGGCCGTCTGATCCAGACCTAAGTAGAGCTTGTACTCTGGTAACCAGCCAGCTTATAAACATACTTATATACTTCTAAATTACATATAATAGATAAATTACATTCAGAGACACAGAAGAAATGATCATGCTCATCACACAAATATTTGTCCTAGGTGGGAATCGAACCCACGACTATTAGCTTAGCAGTACGAGTCACTAACCACTAGACATACAGCCCAGTCGAACGACTTCTCGGTTATCTTCTTATTTCTTTTGAAATCTTCATTCTTTATGTTATTTGATTAATGCAATAAGGTTAAAATTTATATTTATATTCATAATCGCACAGCCTATATAATCAATTGTCCACCGTAGTTTGGAGATATCGAATTATGGATATATTAAGCCTCAAATATCTACATGTTTCCAGTTCCTAAAACTTTATGTAACCCTGGGCAGTCGGGCACTAAGGCTCTTAGATTCATTAACTAATGATAGTGACCCACTGATGTGATGCTGGTTAGGTAATCCACGAGGGCAAGGTCTGGGTGACCGCTTTGTAGTATTTTAGGTTAGCGTCTCCGTGTTACATAAGTCACGAGAAACGTTCGACAACACTAGGCACAGCGCCTCTGCATTATCTGTGTTAAGCATACTTTCGGTTAAACCGCTCGAAGTGAAGTTTTATATTGAAAAAAAAAAAAAATTCAATGAAAGGTCAGTTTGTTTTGCATTTACAAACATGAAATCTTTATGAATATTCTACTGTAACTCTACGTGTATGTGCTCGATCAAAATTGTGGATCGTAATAACGTTCGTAATCGTAGTAACGTTAAAATTTTGGTCTATGGATTGTTTCTGCGACTAATGACAAGAAACAGTCCAAAAAAAAACAGCACAGCAAAAACAAATCACAAATTAAGAAATAACAAAAAAAACTTTAATAAATGCTTAAAATTGCATTTTACTTTATCAAAGAAAATAATCTTTACAAAAGAAATAAACCATAGACTAAAATGTTAACTTTACTAAGATCTTTTAAACTGAAATTCTTATCCCGTTAAAATTTCTTATATTAACTGTCTCGCTTCCGAACAGAATCATTACAGAAAAAGGTATATACTTGGTTTGCGTTTTCTCTTTATTACATATGTATATATCAATCACGAACTTGACCTAAAAGTATGTTATCATTTTCTTAAATTTGGTTTGTCATCATTTTATAAAATTAATCATGCTAACAGCGCGTCCTAAATATGCTCCCACGAGCAAAATTTCGATTAACTTCTTGATTTTTAAACAACTGCAAGTTTTATCCATCCCATACGCCATAGCCCATAAGGCAACACAAGTGTTTGACACAGATACTGAACAAAAGAGAAACCAGAAAATTCGAATAGCTTAATAAACAATATTCATGCATTTTCATCATACTCAAGTGAATATTATAATGAAAAAGCTATAGACGAAGATTTAAACACGTCGCCATATCTGTGTTTAAGTCTTTGTACTTGAACATGATTTGTGTTAATTGATATTTTCACTGATAATGACTGATATTGTAGACTTTAAAAAGAAAGTGTGTCTGTTCTATCTGTGTGAGTTAACTTCATAAAATTACAGTAAATGAGCACCGTCACTGCATTGTCATCACTTAATAATCTTCGGGACAAATACTGCATCTTACGAGAATATGCTTATTCTTTGTATATATTTAATAATATAAATTTAAAGAGATTTTAGTTAACACAAAACGACACTTATATTTAGAAAATGTTCTACATTATAATTTAAAATTCTAGATGGTATCTTATTCAGTTCGATGAAATATCTGAATGTATGCATACATTGCATACATCTTAAAAATGTGTTAGACAAAAAAGTGTGTCCCTCCCTACGAACTCTTTTTTAACGGACAACAGGCATAGTCAATTGCTATAAATCCTAAAAGTAACATGTTAACTTGATACGGCAACGCTAGCGACTAGCGACGTATATAATATGCATATATTCAATATGTTGTCATTTGTATGCGGATACATCATCAGTAATCACTACTGATCACAAATAATACAACACAGTACACAAACTTTGAACTGTAGTATATTTAATGACATTGTGGTTGATTTACTTTATCGTAACTAAGTTACACGAACTATTTTGTAAGTCTCATAAGAGAGAGAAGCCGGCTGGAATAGTATTTGTATTCTATGGACGGTGCTTCGCAACTGCTATTTCGGTGTCAGTAATGTATTGGATGGTGGAGAAGAGCAGTGGTTTCTAATTCAGCTTCCAAGATTTCCCGTTAATTAAACTTACAATAATTCCAAGATTCATAACGCTTTAATTGACATACCTCAATTAGAATTCAAAATTTATTCGAACCTGCAACTATTAGATGGCAAGTCCGGGGCTTAGCCAAGCCAGCTTATTCGACCTATTCCTTTCATGATTATAAGTTCATATACAGGCATGTGTTGCGGCAACATAACACCAACTAGCTGACTGCATATTTTATTTATGCCACTCAAGTAAAAAAAGACATTGTCTATGAACACGTTAAAAGCAGGATCGTATCGCATTCGTAATAAACGACCTTATTCCTTGTGTTTATGAACATGGTTTGCATTTTATCGTGGTATACATGTAGAAAATTAGCGGTCACTGTTACTCTCACGCACTTTTCTGCATAACACTTTATTAACGACGTAACGGGTATAATCAAAGCACGCTTTTCCCAGATCATTTAAATTAAAACACACCATATCTTTGTAGTAAAGCCGTTTTACGTAATACATATGTATCTCTGGCCCTTAGCCTCCGTTAGTTTTATATGACTGTCTTTTTAACCCGTGGACACGGAACTCGACCATATCTTACACGGGAATTATAAAATATGTGTGTGCGTCTAAATTACGTACGTTTTATTGATTCACAACACGACGGTTAGTGACATTTTAAACGAATTACTCTTGTTAACTTCAGATATATCAGATTACAATTATTATTTTTATCAAATTATGTAGGTAACTCATGTAGGAAATCTAAGTTTAAGTGCCCTTCGATAATTGCTGATTGCTAAAGTAGATTTTAATGTTCATTGAGTATTGAGACATTTAAAATAAAATGAACTAAACTGTTTAGCTGCTTTCGATATATACCACTTATACTCAGGGACAGACAGACAGAACACGTCTCGAGAAATTCAGATAGTTCTTTTAAATTAAAACGTAAATGTATTTTTTATAACTAAGTAATAAGTATTGGACCTATCACCATAAAAAACCAACCTAACACCCACGAAGAGTTATATCTAAACATATGTCAACCGTAAACTAAAAATTCCACAGTTTTTTTCTATTACAGAAGTAGGTAGGAACTTTATAAGTGGGTAAGTAGGTATGTTTGAGTTGTGTACAACCCGTTTTTCCATAGTAGGTTCTAATAAATTCTTTGACTACAATGGATACTTGGCGTCCACTTTCGATTTCCCGCCGTTTCTCATGCGTGGGCGCATTGTATAATTGCCTTTACAATGTTCAAATTTATGTTTTGACTTCAATTTATTTGATTGTTGTTGTCATGTGTTGTTGTCGTGTGTATAGGTTTGTTTTGTTTGTTACTTTTACTTGTTGCGACGTCTAAAATATTTCCTCGTCAGCTATGGCTGCTTTAGTGTGATTGTTACTAGAAACACAAACGATGTTATATGGTTATATACATACATATATATTGCCGAGACTGAAATCTTATTTGTTAGATTACATACTTTTTTACACTTTTAAAGAGAGGTGACTCACATGGTGTGACGTCATAGTCTATTACAACAAAAAAAAAAGTGTAAACTGGAAAAGTTAATAACAAGCTTTCAATGCTTTCCATTTCACATTGACAATTTTTGTCGTAGTTCTTTACATCCCATTCGCTATGACGCTTTTACTATGTTTGATTGAAAACGAAATTAGTTATAAAGTTTGTGTGCCGTGTGGTTCACGCTGCTGTGGAGTAGAATAGGTTCCATCCCATCTCTGACCGGACTGTTATCTATCAGACAGAATGTATACAGTCATACAGTGCCCGGTTGACGACAGTAGGCTTGGTACAGGCATATGTGTGTATGTACTTATGTAATAAAGTTTATAAAAAAAAAAGATTTCCAATTTTTTTAGATTTGAATCATATGCATATTCATTATTGGATGTCTGTTTCTTGTTAGAAGGTCGTGTTAGGCGATTTACTGAGTAGAAAGCTCTTGAATTATGTTCTTATTTTCATATCGTAAATATATAAATACAAATAAGAAATAATTTTTAGGGTATATAAAACTGTTGTGAAAGTAATTTTGTATTTTTAAAAAATCTGCTGCTTTTAGTTTCCTCTAATTCCTATTTTCTCTTAAATTTATATCCATAAATTCTACAAAATTCCTAAGATAGTTTCTGTTCGCATGCTCATACATAATAAACTCACTATCACGTCCACACTTCCTCATAAACAGACAGACAGTATAATTATGTATTGTTTGATTGGCCTTATTGCCATCGACAACGACAAAGTACGTTATCGCGAGTCATTGACCGTGACTTCCAATGTTCAAGGCGAACGCTAAATATTAAATTAGTATTTGTTTATACTTTCATTAACAACTCTTAACTTTTTCGTGATTGTCCCTAGAATTTGTAAGGTAATAGGCATTCCTTTTGAAACCCCAACGGGTCATCACCTCAACGCTGTTCCGTCACAAATGGGTCTTTTGCAACTGACCCCGTCGCGCCACCGTCTTAGGCCCGCTTCTGCAAGGTAACTAACAGAAAGCTTGCCGGTTACCCCCGGGCAATATAAGGCATACCTTTAATCTATCTATAAAGACTAGACTCCATTTTATCTTGCTTTATTACTGTAATAATAAATCCTATTTAGGTTTTTTTAATGGGATAGGGGGCAAACGAGCAGACGGGTTACCTGATCACCTCAAAGTCACAGGTGCGTTTCCGGCCTTTTAGGTGAGAGTACTTTCTTTTCTTGAAGGTTTGAAGGTCATATCGGTCCGAAAATACGGCAGGCGACAACTTGTTCCACAGGCTGGTTGTGCAAGGTAAAAAGATTCTGGAGAAGCGCAGGAGTGGAGTGCCAATTACCTAGGAGATGGGGGTGGAAATTTTGTCGCGTAGGACGGAGGCGGAAACCTGCGGTTACATATTTGAATCTTAATCACACAAGAACAGCTGAACGGATGCTAATGAATTTTTTTTTTATGAAATTGAATTTCTTATAGAGAATGATTATAGTCTCGAACAGCACAGAGTTTTTATCGCGGATGTATGTCCGGTTCAACTCTGTAACATCTTGGTAGGGGTATTATAAAGACTCAACCACGTTTTGATAAATATTTGCAATCCCGCATACATTTTTACCCCTAAACTGCTGAACTAAATTAGAGAAATAAGGGATGAAACTATATGAGAAATTCTGTGCAGACGAAGTAGCCAGCAGTTAGTTAATAACGCTTGTATGTAATGTATTGTTTATTCGATCTTGTTTACATCAAATTTGTTATTATTATACATTAGAGGTGCGTAATTAGTAGATATTGTTGACTTATTATATAGTGCTACTTAAGTTACTTGCCTGGCAAAAATAACACAAATACAACTATAAACACATCGCTATATTTACTTTGAAATCGGAGTCTATATATACTACTTATCGAATAACTTTGTCAGTTATCAATACAACGGCAATGTGTTTATGAAAACACTACCGTATTTATTAAAGGCACATGTTTAAACTACTGAACAGTGTGACAAATAAGCTTATGTATTCCGGTTTATACTGGTATCAGTGTCTAATTCTCGATAGTAAGTTAAGGAAATAGAAAAATCTATGTGTAAAATAAACGTTAGCTTATCCTTCTCATTGGGAGAATCTTTTAATACATTTCTTACACACTTTTCACCTGATGTTATAGTTAATGCTCCGCTCATTTTTTAATGTGACTGGAAACCTGGTGCTATGGCACACATTGTGAGAGGACTGCAGTAGGTTAATTTTTTGACACATTATATTGTAATTACTTAAAAGAATAAAAACCCAGACCTATGATAAAGACTTCTTCAGACATATAAATGAATGATGAACCTTGCAGTCTAAAACACAAGTGCAACAGAGGTCGTCAATATTTAATCGTATTAGTGATTGATAGAAAATGTACATAATTTCATGTCATAAAACGATAACATATGTACGTTTGCTTCTTGCGTCACATGACGTATGCGTTGTGCAATTTAAGACATTGATTTGTTTACGAAAAGATACATATATATATAATATTGATCGTGGATTAGTTTTGTACAGATATCGATAAAAGACAGACGTGAATATACTGTTTTATTTTTTTTATATGACAATGGTAGAAGTTGTGAAAGAGACTAATCTATCACCTGGTGTTATCAAGAGATGTAGGGTTAGTTCAAAAATGTTATTTACTTGTGTTTGCGATAAGTGATAATGTGATAAAAATATTATTACAAGTTCATTGTGTTTAATAGTGAGTTAAGAATTTCATAAGACTAAACTTAGTACGAAAGTATTTTCCTATAACATACATAATTTTTTTAATGCCTTAATTTTTTCTTTTAGAATAAAGAAGTGCTAAAATCCTGAAATTTAAGCCGAAATGGTTTGCGAGCAAGGTCTTAGCCGAAATATGAGCGATATCCTTAGTACCTTTATTTGTGATAAAAGATTTATTTCACTCGTCTATAACAAGTTGTTATACAATCGCATGAAAGTGTACCACCTATTTCTATAAAAGATACATTATATGTTACCTTTACACTTTCATAGATAACAAATAGTTTATCAAGACAGTTATTATAAATATTACGTCATCGGCTTTATAACAGTTAAGACGGCAATAGAAGAGAATTACATAAAGTCAGAAGAATCATATACCTACTATCCTTTCTTAACCGATTTAAAGCGGCACAAGTCGACTTGTGATCAAATGGCTACAGGTATGAACCTGAAACGTTTAGCTTAGCTGGTCAGGTTTACATAAATGATAGTCATGTTTAAAGCAGGTCACAAGTAGTAGTTCAAAACAGTACAGTGTTCCTGATTTAGGATTAAGGGCGTAAGTACCGCAAATCATTTCAATTCGAAACATTCCCATTGAAGACACTGATATATTATGAATTTAAATATTTTCTGTCTTTGGTACGACTTTATTGTGGAAGAAATGTAATCTTATGTAGCTAGCGAGTGCAAGCAAGGATGAAAAAAAAATACAAAATACTGCCTAATTGTGCACGTCCGTCGCGTGGTACCCTGAAACCTTACAAAAACTATATTTAGTTTTTGTAAGGTTTCAGGGTCGTCAGATCAACTTTTAGAGTCTCTCTGTTATATTTGCTGCTATTCTCAAGATCAAGTCTTGTAAGTTGTCCGGCTCGGCCGTACAATTAACTATTATAACTAAATAATAATAGTTAATTGTACTCAGAAATTTTCTTTGTTCCCACTCAATCATGAATGAATTGTGGTAGTAATACGACCAATTGTAATTGAGCGGTGTCGTTTTACGTTGAAGGATGACAAAATCATTAAACTGTACGTTTATGTAAATAATGTAGGTAATTAGGTCCAATTAAACCGGTTCTAAGTAATACTGAATACTGCAGTTTCATATCATTCGCAATAAAATATTTGTGCGATTTTTTCGTTTAACTTCTTAACGTTATTAGAGTGATCGTTTTCTTATGCTAATCAAAGGAAAGTAAAATTGTAAGTCTATGGAGTGTATTAAAAAAACATTAAAACATAAAAAAATATTATAAATATCAAATTAAGGAAGTACGCATGTCAAATTTGTTTAAGACAAACATCAAATGTTATTAAGGGAACAAACATGTATAGTTGTGGGTTCGATCCTCAAATTGTTGTTTTGAGTCTGGGTGTTCTTTTTGTTCTTTGTTTGAATGTTTGTAAAGTCCCCCGCTACAAAGGTATTAATCCTAGTGCGGGAGTTGTCTTTATTAAAAAAAAAAGAAAGAAAAATAACAAATTAATAGCCTGATGGATGAATAAAAATGTGTAATGGTATATGTGTGCAATAAAATTCAGATATTTTTATACACCCTTTATCTCAAATCTGTAAAAGTCACCTAGATATCCAGTCCATTATAGAAATGTATGTTTTAAAAAAATAACAAAAAGATAAGTATTTTGTTTTAATCAAATCAACGAAATCGCTGATTGCGTACATTCTTAATAATATTTTAAAGAATTTATGACATAGGGGGATGAGAAAAATAAAATGTTGTGATATTTAAAAACGTTCCAAAACAAACACACATACACAACTCTCATATTAATTAACGTGACATTATCGAAACAAAACTGCACATTATAATGCTGATTTGCAACTATCCGTGTTTACACAAATTAATTACATAAATAACTAGACCGTTTAAGGGTCAAAGTCGACGCTCAAACTAAAGTCCAATTACAACACATATGAAATACGATTAAGTAAACAAGAGTATATTTACACACGTAGAAAAACCTCTAAGATAGCATACAGTATGGTGGTGTGCACTGTGAGGCACATCAGCTAAGTAGTTTTCAGCCAAAATTAGAGCCGCCTGACTTCGTAATTAAAATTACTCTATAGAAAACAGCGGTCCGAGAGCACTATTGGCGTTTCTATCTGCCGATGAATAAGATCTTGGGAATGATCTCTAAGGGAATGGAAAAAGATCTGATAATAAAAGGAACATATCTGTTTATCATTCTATTATAAAAACAATTGGTAAAATTAAAAAAAAATGTGTCCCTGACTCACCTCAGTTTCGGCACATATACGTCATTTTCTATAACAAACAAGGAAGTGATAAGAACGTCACAATATTATTTTTAGTGTTATCTCTTATAGCCTTAGATAAGCCCAGACGTGCTCTGGTTTAATACAACTCACAAAGCTGATATCAAAACTTATATTTAATTTTTATCAACATTACATATTATAGTCCCCTATTACAGCTAAAAATTATTTGGTTTCAGCTCAAAAACATTAAGAATATAACGAACATACAAATGATTAGATAAAAAAATCCGCTTTCGATAAGTTTTTGTATTCCAGTGGTTCTTGACCACTGACCTCGATAAACTGCGATTTGGACTTTGTTCTATGCAGCGTTACACTCAGAGATAACAATCATTGTAACGCTAATACGTGGATAAAATTGCTATGTCATTGGTGACATTAATTTCCTAATGTTCTATAAAGAATCGTGTATTAATCGTACTTGACATTTAAAAAAAATTGTTTTGATCTTTAAAACTTACGAACCATTTATGAAGCCATTGTCGTTGTTATTCTTTTTTGTCACGGCTTCTTACATATATTAACGGTTATTTATCTCTCTTTTCAGATGGATAGCAGTTCAGAATCAATGGAGCTAAGACGAGAGTTAGACGCAGTAAAGAACGCACTGCAGCAACAATCAGAATCGGTTTTGAAACAAAGACATCAGCTTGTAGAGGCCGGGCAGGCCCTCGCCGCAAATGAAAAGAAATCAGCACAGGAAAGGCGACTAAGAAAAGATCAATTGGCATTAGTCCTTCGTTCTCTGGTACTACTTGAATCCCGCTTGACCAGGGAACAGAAACAAATCCATGTTGCACTGCAACAGAAAGAGAAAATTATCAAGGCGCAGCAAGAGGAAATTAATAAACTAAAGGCTCGGAAATCCTATTGCAGCAATTGTCAGCAACTGCTAGGCTTCACTAGTGAACAGACCAACATAGAAACTGATCCAGAATTCCAGAGCTTAGAGAGTACAGATTCAAGATTTCAAAATACATTTGCTAGGAGCTGCAGTTATCGCGAAAGAAATTCTCCACCGGTATTCCAAAAAAATACTAGATTAAGTAAAAGCTTCCAATACCAGCTGCCAAAGAGTGACATTGCCTATTGCAACACAAGTTCTAGTGAAGAAGGAAATAATGTCAGCCTCAGCAGCAAAGGAACTTTTATTAAAAATAAACAAGCCTTTGTCAGACGAGATGTTTTCAGAAGGTCAAGAAAATACTCAGGAAGAAAGAATAACAATAAATATGTTGATAATTCCACAAAAGTTTACGGCAATCAAGCAAACAATAGCAGCAGTGCTGAAGATTGTATTAGTATGAGCTACCAGGTAAATAATGATGATGCTGATATCACCGCAAGTCAAATAGCTAACGATATAAGGAGAGCTTCTCTGAAAATTGACCAACTGATTGGAGAAGCTACAAAGAAGGAGTTTGAAAATAGCACTAGTGATTCTGATAAAACATACTCTACAAAAATGGAGAAGGTGCATGGAGTCAAAAGACAGGCATCTGATGAGATTAAAGCTAACAGACAGCTTTTCTTAAATAAAGTACTTAATGAAGAGAACAACGAAAAACCTTGGTATTGTAATGTTAGCGACCCGGAGCAAGAAGGAGATTGCTTAGAAGAAAGATCGTTAACTATTAAGACAAAGTCGAACGAAGATCTTTTGACAGGCTTGCTTGATGTGGAAGTTGTATCTGCCAAGAATGAAGTATTGTGTAATAATTTAAAACATAGCAATGATAGATTCAGTTCAAGATTTGACGATAAAAATCATAATATCGAAGAAAATCTGAATAAGCAAGCTGTCCAGACTGATATCAATGAGAATTGGTACGCAAGTACTAGTGACGCTGATGAAAATCCTACCAACGAAATATATAAAAATAATCCAGTGTTGGAGTGCGTAAATCAAATTTTGATTCAAAATTCTTTAGACGATAGTAGTAACGACAATTCTAAGTCAAGTGAAGCACCCAGTCCAAAATCATCAGCGAAGCGTGTACAATTCTCAACTCTAAACAGCATTTCATACGATGACAAAGTAAGAACGAATAACACTCTACCTAGATCTGATAAAAGAGCAAATAAAATTGTTAAATTCAGTTTAGAAACAGCTTCTGAGCACAGCTATGAAGTACCTAATACCGCTCAAGGTTTTCAATATGAAATACAAAGCTTATACAGTAATGAATACGAACCTATCATCACGAAATCCAATGATACTAAACCCGTGCCATTAATGCGACAAGCTCAGACCAATGATAAACCAAACATCCCAAAAATAAGAGGCTCTATAGTAAAAAATATTGCTGCTAACATAGAAAGTCGTAACAATAATAACACCAACAATATCGTTGAACGAAAAATTGACAACGATCTCGGTTCGATGAAAATATTTAATAAGAGAAAAGTACCACGAACTCCACCCGCACTACCGCCTAAACCAAAGAATCTGTCGGCTAAATGGAAAGCCGATAATACTGTCAAAATAATAACAGATGAAATAGACTCTGAAGCCGTTGCGGCTAACCAACGGGTTGCAGATGTTAAGACGAGAAAAGTAGGCCAAGTAGCAACCGTAAACAATATTGAGCCTGACTATTGTTCCATTTCAGAGATAAATGTTCCAGTAGTCAGCAATGGAAAGAGGGAGTTGCTACTTACACAGCCGACGGTTGAGATCCACAATGAACAGTACCCAGTACATGCAGCAAGTCCACGCAATAGCGTCGCTAAGGTGGTATCTTTGCCCAGGATCCAGAACAAGATAAGTGATAAAGACATTCCTAAACTTCCTCAAGTCACCGAAATTATCATTCCCGACGAAGATGAGAAGGCTAACGATGAACAGTCCCGTTCCTTCCAACAAACCTCTGAAAGTTACTTGACAAAATTTGTTATGCATCCTCTGCAACCGAAATTGGACCCTCGCGCTTCTATACAAATGGGCAATACAGTGTCTTCTATACTATCTGAAATTAACAAAGGTGGTAAGGGCGGAAATAAACAAATAAATTTGACTGAACTGGATCATCAGTTCAATCATGGACCCGAGAAGAATCAAGTTAATAATGGAGAATTGCATAAAGCTGAATATTTCGATGACATGGACAAATTTGATTTGTCTCAGAACTTCGAAGAGTTTAAGATAGATGATGAACTCGGCAGCATAGTTGCTGAGGAATACCGCATTAGCTCCGGCAGCAGTGACGGTTCCGTGTCAGATGTTGTGACCGAACATCTCACCTATGTACCTGATAAAGAGAAGCAGCATAATACTAATAATAACGAAGACAATGGAAAAGTTAATAATTTTCTTGAGAGTAACGACAGCACCTTAAACAAAGGTTCTAAGAACGCTAAGTTATCTAATAAGCCTGATCTCCTTTCTAACATAGAGAATTTAGAGACTGAATCTGTTAGGAATTCCGATATAGAGTCTAGCAACTCGTCAGGGAGCAACAGTGGTTCCTACAATACTGTTAAGTGTGAACCCAGAATGGTGATGCATAATAATGCTGAGATGAATGCGCCTAAAACAAAGGGATCTTTCGACTTCTTCCTAGAGGCTTCTGGTCTTAGTTCTAAGTCTATATTTACATCGAATAAGAATTATCTTGGCCTTAGGCCGCCTAGTGCCAATCACAAGAGCGTCCTTAAGCCAAAGGATGTCAAGATGCGTGTGAAGAATCCTATTGCAACGAACAAAATCAACGAAAAGTCTATGACTACAGCTATTAAATATTTCGAGCCCTATGTGTAAACTTACTTCTAGTTACGAACCTACATTATATTTAATGAAATACTTTTAAATTTATTTATTGTAAAAATGAACTTGCCGGAGTAATAATTTGTACTAATGTATTTATATTGGTGTAAATATTATTATTATACCTAGTTATTTTGCAGTTATAAAGTATTTAACATTTATAGAGTGGTTTTATTTAAACATAAAGGTAACTGAATTGACAACTAACTTGTATTGTGTAGAAAATAAAAGTTCTATGCATATACAAGAAAAAAACGCAATCCAATGATAACCGCATCTTCAATCTTTTGAATGCTAGTTGGTTTTATGTGAGTGACGCTAGATGGCTATCGTATTAAATTTATACAAATCGTATTTATTTTATTAAGAAAAAGGTGTAGTTTTTCTTTGAATGAAAATACCATTCGCTTTTTTACAAATAAGTTCTAATAATATTTTATATAACATTTGGCGTGTAAAAGGCGACTAAGGGCAGCCTTGCTTTCTAAAACTGACCATAAATTAAATTCGAGCTGATTAAGCGATCTTAATCAGCTGGATTTTTTAGTCCCGATGGATACTTGTGGGGACGACACCTTTTTCACAAAAATATAGCTATCGCTGGTTGATAGTTAACACCCCACAAAACCATCGCTGAAGTCGAATAATGCCCACGTTGTACTCTCCTGACTAATTAGGAAGCTTCTATAGAGCTTTATGCATAAACTTGGTCGTTCTGCTTAAAATATTGTTCAATAGTAGTAATTTTCTCGTCAGTATTTTATGTTTCTGTGGCCTCCCTTTGCGTAATGCTTAAAAGTTGTTGTTTTGAGTTTACCACCCTGTTCATACAAGTCCTAGCTATATACATTTCCCAAGATAAAAACTTTTTCTGTGGACAGAACTAATTCGAATTCTCCATCACTACATGGATCACCTCTGCCTTTTTCTTTTTCTGTCACAAACAGAGGTTCGATTGTGTCGACAGCCCGGTATACAAAATACACTAATGCAAAGCGGGTGGAGTTCAAAAATTGCATTTCGCTTACCTACTGTGTGTATCAGTGTAATGGGTCTCTTTATCATTTCAATATTACAAAAATATTTAACACGGAAAAATAAAAAACAATGAATATTCAAATAAGAATTACAGATTCCAAATTGAAATTTGATATGAAATAAGTTTTTTTTTATACTATAGGGGCAGACGAACAGACGGGTCACCTGATGGTAAGTGAGAACCGCCGTCCTTGGACACCTGCAACTCAAGAGTCGTAAGTGCGCTGCCCGCCTTTGAAGGTGATGAGGGATTTGGGATGCGGGGAGGGGAAAGAAGAGAGGGGTATGAAGAAATAAGAAAGAGGAGAGGGGGATGTAGGGCTTCCGGAAACCTCACTCATTTCGGGCAAATGCAACACAAGCGTTACTTCACAACCAGTTTTCTGTGAGGCTGTGGTATCGCACCGGTCGAGCCGGCCCATTCGTGCCTCAGCATGGCTCTACCACTGTTGTTAACAGAATTTATGGCCAGACTAAGTATATAATCATATACATACATAGGCATAAGTAAATATAGGCTTTACCAAATTCTAATTTGATAAATGAAGCTATTAAATACACTTCTGCTTACTCCTTCGGAGATAGAGGCGTTTGTACATGTATGTTCAAATAATATACCTACTTAAAAAAAAATTGAATAACTGCAGTATTCTTCTAGTAAAACCAGCAATATTTTAAAGCATTCCTAATCGAATCTTTAAAACAGTAACATTTACAATCAGACAGTCATTGAGAAACTAAAAGAAATAATAAAAAATCGGAAAATACTTGATATAATAATTTATTTGTAGTAAAAGCTTATTCTAATGAGACAATTTCTTTAGCAATAATGCCCACTGGTATAATAAATAGAATGTTCCTACATCAAAATCTAACCAAATCTTTTACATTTTTTGTCAATAAACAATTTGGTTGAAGTTTTTAATCGCCTTAAAACACTTCTTGTCTTATTGTCTTCTAGAACTGAATGTAGAGATGCTGATGATCCTCTAGTCTTTCTCTCGTATTCTTCCAAATATGTCCTGGACGAACGTTCAAGATCTCTTGTGTCTATACTGGAACATTCACTAGAATTATTTAAAGTTTCAACATCATTTGCTGACGGTATTGTTTTCGATGAAATATCCAAAGAGAAAGAATCAATTAACTTGACATTTTCTCTTCTTTTTTTCCGTTCTTCATTTCTTGAGTAAGGCTTCGATCTCCGCTTAGTTTTCAAATAGTCTTCGGAAGAAAAGGTCACTGTAGGTCTGTCAACCAGAGCAGGCAGGCAGGGCCAAAGCTCTTCTGGCGTATCCAAGTCAACAGGTTTGCCCCATTTGCGGTCCAAAGCTCGGAATGCAACAGACAAATGCAAATGTAAATCCATAATAACAGACACAAATTATGTTCGATGATGCACGGACAAGTATTGGTGAATTAATGTACAAATATTTATTGTAAACTCCTTTTATACTATTTAAAGGACCCCTTCCATTGGTATAATTAATCAAATTATTGTAGACCCTAATTATTATTTGGGATACCGTAATTAGATGCTAAAAACGACCTACTAAAATTGAAGTCCTAATCGCAGTCATGATTAGTTGGTGCATTATAATTACATGCAATCCGTAATAAGTAGTTATAAATAATTGATCGATTACTTAATCAGGACTACTGCTGACTACTACTTATGTGAAAAATAATTAAAGATGAAATTGTCACTACAACATGTAAAATTCTACTACTGCTGATAAAAATAAATTACTGATTATTTTAAGGTTTTTTTTTCAAATAATATTAGGCGGTAAGTAGGTACATACACACACATAAGTAAACGGAGTTACGAATTTAAAACTGAATATTTAATGAAGGATTGTCGATGAACCGACGACGTAAAAGTGGTACGTAGCATACAAAACTAACTAACAGGTAGAAATAAAATATCCCATAGATACAGGAATATGAAATATGGCCTTCAGAGGTTATGCGACTTGTGCCTGAATATTTTATCACAGCAATGTGTTTCGTGCACGTAACTAAGATCTTTTCAAATCTTTTGACTTCATTATTACCTTCCTCTCTTGTTTGCTGACATTAGCTCAAAATCTACTACCCTAAGTCACTACAGGCGCTGTACTGGGTGAGGTCTACTTTTTTTTAAACCACACGTGCTTTTAATATTTGATACGTAATTTCTTTTGAAAGGTATACAGGATATATCTACATAGAAATATGTATATAAGAACAATAGAGTATGCTCTCATACATTATGGTAAGATATATGATATATTATATTTTAATGAAGTAGATCTTTGTGATATTAGCTAATGCAGTTGTAGTTAATTATAAGTGGTTAACTGAATTCTGCAAATTCCTGGAGTAGGCTAATGAGAAAATCATTATTATAATTAATAGCAATTTGTTGTTATTAAAAAATATACCTATAAATGCAAGTTTGTTAAGATGTTTGAGCAAAAATGGCTGAAGGGGTTTGGATACAATTAATAAATGAATTAATTGTATTAAATTTATCAAAATAAGATTTGATTTGTTGTTACACAACCCAAAAAGGATTACAATTTGTATATTGAATAATTTTGTCAACTTTCATTCTGTTTTTATGTTCTTTATTTACTAAATCAGTAGTACAGCAGTAGAGACAAATTGTTTAAAATTTAAACACAAAACATTCTTAAATATTTTATAACAATAAAATTGAAATGGGAGTGGCGAGGTGCATATGATAACACTGAGAAGTGGAGAGGTGTATTTGAGAACACTGAGAAGCAGAGGTGTGGCTGGCAACATTGAGTTGTGGAGGGGCTTTTCGTGGAGAGGAGGGATGAAGTCTATAAAAGGAGTTTGCAGTCTATAAAAGGAGATTTATGTGGGACTCTTTTAGTCAAATTGTTATAATAATAAAGTGTCTAAGTACTTTTTCATTGCATTTAATTTTTATTTTTTACTCTTCTACTCTTGTTATTATTTATAGTAATGTGGCAACTTTTCAGCACCTTTTGAATAAATAGTACAAATGGGTAAATCTTGTAGGATGATGGTACTGGTTGGGATGTTGTGTAAGACCATGAGTACCATATTTGAACTCTCTTGACTTTTGAGCCGACTATCTCATCAGCAGAGCAGACAAAACATTAAGTTCATCTTTGTACCACTTGTGCGTAAAGTGTACATAAATAATTTACATTGAGACTCTTAACTCCTTTTTTTTTCTTTAATATACGCATACAAAGCAGGAGAAAAGCAAGAGTAAAATAAATGGCTTAAAGCAGGGGTGCTCAAACGGTCGATCGCGATCGACCAGTCGATCGCGAGTGCTTTTTGAGTAGATCTTGAGAAAAAAATTTTTAATAAGTAGGTAACTAAACTACAAAAATTTATTACGTAATAACACTACTTGCGGCAAAAGGCGGCTTTATCAAAGGAACGCGCGGTACTTGTCAAAGAAAAGCCGCGTTGTTTCTAGACTAGACTGTACTAGACCATTTCGGGCGGCGCGTTTGACGGGAACATTCGAGACTTTCGTTCACGCCGATATAAATGTTGCGCCTGCAGGAATTGGAGTCATTCTGAATTGTAACTTGAAGGCGATACTACGTCGCTACAAAGTTTATTATTAAATAGTGCGAAATGAGTGCAGTGAAGAAATCTAAAACGTATTATTTTAATAACGATTGGGAGGAAGAATTTTTCTTTTGTATGGTGAAGGATAAGTGCATTTGTGTTATTTGTCGTGCGTCAGTTGCAATACCTAAGCGTGGTAACTTAGAGAGGCATCATAAAACGGTTCATAAAAACTATGAAAAGGATTTTCCGCCACAGAGTGAATTAAGAAAACGAAAAGTAAGTAATTTGATATCTTGTTTGTAAAAAGAACAAACCATGTTCACAAGGCCAGCCAAACAATCAAAAGCTGCTACGATCGCGTCATTTAAAATATCTCGTATATTGGCGAAACACAAGAAACCATTCGAAGATGGATCGGTTGTGAAGGAAGCATTTATTGAAGCGGGTGAGACTTTATTTGGAGATTTTAAAAATAAAACAGAAATCATGTCTGCTATTAGAGAACTTCAGTTATCTCGTCCGACTGTCACAAGGCGTATTGAAGTCGTGAGTCAGGACATCGCAGATAAACTAAAACATGATATCATGGAATGTACATACTTTTCTTTACAGTTCGACGAATCCACCGACATGACAGACACTGCCCAGCTGTGTATTTTTATTCGGATGGTATTCAATGACATGTTGGCTAAGGAAGAATTTTTGACAATCATTCCTCTGAAGGCGTGGCGAAGATATACATATATGACGTTTTCATCAATTTTGTAAAAAACTACAAGCTACCAATATATAAATTAGTGTGCATTACAACCGATGGAGCACTAGCAATGACTGGAAACAAGAACGGTTTTGTGGCATTGTGTCGAGCTAATGAAGAATTCCCTTCATTTTTTTCATTCCATTGCATTATGCATCAACTAGTTTTGTGTTCAAAAGTTTTAAACACGGAGGAAATTATGGGCATTGCAACAAAAATTGTGAATTCCATCCGTGCACGTAGCTTGCAACGGCGGCTCTTTAAGTTGCAGTTGGAAGATAGGGAGTCAGCTGAACACACTGATTTAGTTCTTCACACGGACGTCAGGTGGTTGAGTCGCGGAAAATTCCTAGAAAGGTTTCAAGAATTATTGCCCGAAATAACAGCTTTTCTAGACGAAAGAGGTGATGACACTGAGATGTTGAAAAACGAAAAATGGCTGACTGATTTGGCATTTTTGACTGACATCACAATGCACTTAAACACCATTAACTTGGAGCTTCAAGGTAAAGGAAAAACTATCATTGAGATGATTAGCGCAGTAAACGTATTCAAAAGTAAATTGCAACTTATGATAGATCAACTGAAAAGAAAGGATCTGAAACATTTTAGGCTTTGAAAGCAAGGATTCCTCAGTTGAATTATGATACGTATGAGGATGAATTATCAAATATTTTGGGACAATTCGAAATGCGTTTTTATGATTGCAGTAAATTGGCAAATATAGCATCATTTATGAGTTATCCTTTTTCATGTAAAAACATTGAGGAATTAACCACTGAAGTAGCAATTCAGTTTAATATGAACTCATGTTCTGTTGAAAATGAGTTGGTGCAGATTATATCAGATATACATCTCAAAGCTACAGCATCTGATACAAATTTCTGGTGTTTTATATCTGACGATAAATATCCGAATCTAAGGCAATCGCCCTTCAACTGACGGCAATGTTTGGGTCAACTTACTTGTGCGAGTCTGCATTTTCTGAAATGAAGATAATTAAGTCAAAACATCGCAATCGACTAACTGACGATCATATGTCATCATGCTTGCGATTGGCACTCAGTGGTTTCGCACCATCTTATGAAAAGTATGCTGAGGACATGCAGTGCCACGCTTCAAGATCCAAAGTCACTCCTTAGTTGAGTTTAACACCATATGTAACTCTTTTGTTTTGTAACAACGAATAAACTCGCAATTTTGAATAACTAGGAGTTTTTTCATTGATATTGTAGAGAAGAACTTAAGTAAACCTAACCCAAACCTTGACTAAGATAATGTAAATTGTGCGGAAAGCTAATATCTATATATGCTACGGTACACCCTACCTAGGTAGGTAGGGTGTATCGTGTATGTACGACAACCCTGCATCACACATACTTGCAGCCTCTCAAGTCGATCGTAAGTAGTCTAAAACTATTGAGGTAGATTGCCAGCGGCTCAAGTTTGAGCACCCCTGGCTTAAAGATAAGTTTATTTTAGCATATAAACATCTACAATTATTATCTCTTTTTCTTCTTGGAACCTTTATCAGTATTCTTCTTTAAATCTTTTTTCTGAACCTGAAATCAAAACAATATTTCATTTATTGCACCTTTTAGGGCAACATTTTTTTATACCAATTTTATAGAATGATACAAGAGTGTTTAACAAGACTGACAAATATAATTATCCTTGTAATGTACATACAACTTAGTATATTGCTTGAGTGATATACAAGTGTGATTTTAATACAAAAAGTCAGTTATAGTATCAAAAAATCTACACTATCATTGTAGAACTGGTTTGATTTCTTGTCAAGATTTCTTGGTTTGAATTAGATTACTTGATTTGAATGAAAGCACCTAATTAATTAAAACAATATTTTCACCTTTCACAAAGCTAAATTTTAAGAAAGAAGTGCTTTATTATTTTACATTAAGATATAACTATTTTACATTAGTAATAAAGAGAGATACAGGGTAAGCCACATATTCCACTGATCATTTATATGAATGTAAAACTGATAACAAAATCATACCTTTCCATAGCTACTTAATAAATGTCCTACATCATTATTAGTTTTTTTCTTCTTTTTGGCACCTGTATGCAAAATACTTTTGGACATCATGGACAGTTTTTCTTCTTCAGCCTTTATTTTTTCTTCTTTTCTTTTCTGCATTAATTCTTTATAGTTTACGTACTCTTTCTTCGGAGGCTTCGCGCCTAAAGAAATAATTTGAATAGCAAATGAATACAAATAGTAGTAAGAACTAGCTTAAATCAGAAAACAATGTTCAGAAAACACAATCATGGTCAAAATGAAACAAAATGTGCGTATAACCTAAGCTAACTGCTAGTGCAATTTTTGCCTCTTGTTTTTTGGTAGGATCAAAACCAGACATGCCAAATTTTAACACTTCATGTCTTATTTTTTTCAAGTCTAAATCCTTGCTGCGTGGTTTCTCTTCTGGTCTAAAATCACTTTTAATGTTGTCATCAGTTCCTTTTTTCTTTTTTGGTTTATGAGCTTCATATTTTACAAACTTAAAGTTACTTTCAGCATTTTTCAAGGCGAGCGCCGCTTTTGTCATTATAAGAGACATTTTTTGGATAAAATTTAAAAAATAGAAAATTTAAGTCACTGAGAACGTACACGTTGGCTCACGTTACTGCCGCTGTATGCTATATTTATTTACATCCCGCCTACAAGATGTGTCACAGATTATTAAGATTACCAAGTTTATACATAGTTACAGTAACATATACTTTTTGAATAGTTGTTTTGGATACCAATAATTTTAAAGAACCAATAGGACATTTTATAATCATTCACTGCTTTTTCCGCTTTTTATTGATAAGTTCTAGGTGTGTTGTTATTTATTCGGGGCCTTTGAATAAGAAACCTCACTGTTATTATTAATATAACTGTAATATAGTTTGTACTAAATATCTTTTAGTTCTTTAGACAAACAACACCACTTGTCACCTGATGGTGAATACTAGAAGTGAATACTACTGACAATGAAACCTGTAAATAAAACCTCTGGGATTTAGTATCAGTAATAAAAAAAAACTCCTTTTACTTTAAGGTATTCTTGGTTTGTTTCAAGTCTTTTCACTTAGTTTCTTATCTTAATATGATTTGGTTTTTGTGAACTAATCGAGAATATTAACAATAACAATTTCTTACTGTCAAAACAGTTGTATTATAGTTGCCATAATACACGGTTTGTTTTTATTGCCTGGATTATCTATCTCTTTCCCCTTATCGTAAAATTTACTTAAGTTATCCTGTTGTCAGTCTACCGATATCGAATTGTAGTCATGGAAAGGGGTTTTATAAACTTCATCTGCTTGATTTCGTTTTTCGCATTTTCTTCATGACGATATATTAATCTAATAATAGTGTAGCTTTGTTTGTTTTTCGCTTCGAAGCCGGCTGCAATCGCGTCTGCTCTAAAAATAATGTAACCGGTATTGAGTAGTTTAATTTTGTCTTAGCAGGTAGCGAGGCCAAATAACATTTTTATCATTCGTGAGAACACCTCGTACCTAGCAGTGGAACGTTGACATTCCTAATACATTCTGCATCGAAGACGTACGCTTCAGTCCTAAGCTAGAACTTAATTTAGTTGTTTTATTAAAATGAAAAATAAGTACAGAAATACTGATTCTTCCATAAAAGTTGGTGATTTAATATTAACTGAACAACCATTCGCTTTTGTTTTGTCATCGAAGGAACAAGGTAGCCGGTGCGATAATTGCTTGGAAAAGTAAGTATTTTATACATAACTATACCCCTAATTGTATAATTTACTCCTTCATAAAACTATTCCAACTATACAACTCTTAGTACAAAACATTTAAATTTAAATTTTATATTCAAGTATTATATTACATTGCATTATTTAACATAGAATTAGAGTCAATTCTTGTAGAGATGTTTCAAAATAAATGTGATGGTATTTATACTTATAATTGTGATATTAAACAAGTAATGATGAATTTTCAAATTTAGTAAAATGTGTAAAATATTTTTTTATTACTGAAATTAAAGTTGTCAAAAGTAAATATTATATTGCCTAATAACTAAAAAATACTAAATCGCAATGTTAATAGGTCTATAGTTTTTAATAATTTAAGCCTAAATGACTGACAACACAACCTAATAAAGGTAGCTGGGCTAGACTGGTTGTTTAAGGCAGAGGACCAGGTGCTATGGCACACATTGGGAAAGGGCCTTTATTTAGCAGTGCACTGCAAAAGGCTAATTGATTGACTTGATTTATATACAGCTTATACATTTGTATTTAATTTTCAGAATATTTAGAAAATGTATTAAAACATTAATATGAATCAGTCAATCGGCTTTTGAGATGACTACTGCTACTAAGGCTTCAAATCCTTTATCAGCCTTCATGTTGGACTCATTTCCAAACCAGTTTGCTTGCAGTTACTGTTTGCCACACAATGTTATTAGATACCTTCCATGGTGCCTTATATTATCATGACGACACTCATATTATAAACCATATTTCTATTTATTAAAAAAAAAGTTTTAATCAATATTTTAATTTTTCCATTGACACTTAAATTGTGATATCAAACAATAAACCAACCTGTACAAATACCTTTCAAGTTGATGAGTCATTTTAATTTGTAAATTTAGTAGGCTGACCTAATCAACATTTTAATGCATATAATTGATGTAATGACAGATATTCAGATAAAACTATGTATCTAGTGCCAAAATCTTTTAACAAGCTTAGATATTTTGTGATTTTTGTTCTGATTTCAATTATGTAATATATTACTTATTTAAAAAATTTTGCAATACTTTAATGTACAACAGCGGACTTAATGCCATAGGCATTCTCTACCAGTATATGGGTTGTGTAAAGATAAGTCACTAGGTGCACTAGAAATAATAAAGAGAAATAGAAAGAAAGAAGATTAACTTTGAACAATTACATAAATATATAATATATATACAAAATAATATATACATGTGTGTATAACACACATACTAACATACCTATTACCATACATCATACATATAAAAATAACATACATATAATTAAATATTGTTGTGATGGTATTAGTAGTTAACATTTATTCTATCTAAGTTTTCTAAATCTTATATAGATAGCTATTTTCTTTAAAGAAGTATAATATGGACAAAAGTAAACAGAACAGTTGTTAGGCTTTGTATTTTCTCAACACAATCATGATCAAAGATTGACTGTGTTGCTTTGTTTCAGGGGCAAGGTATTGAAATGTTCAGGATGCCAGTATGTGCACTACTGCGGGCGATCGTGCCAAAGAGACGCGTGGATTGATCATAAGGTATGTTGTTCTGTGTAGTACATTTCACTAGACATTTAATGGTTCAGTAGGTTTCTGTCGTCATACTGATTTAAATGGATTATGTACGACTTACGTTAATAAAACCACTAAGCAGGGACCAAACAAAGTCATTCTACATTTATCTATGGCAGGTGTAAAAATAAAAAAGAAAGTACCAAGTAGGTATAGTCAATTTCGCCTCTCACGACCATTTACTGTTTGATATAACCAATGAGATTTCAGTGTTTTATATCAATTACTGTCATTGAATAAGAATTGTTCAGTTTTTTTTTTTAAGTGAATACTTTAGCGCGGTACGCATATTTTTTGATGAGATAAAATCTATGGACTCGCGACACCGTTACAAGACGCATATGTCCAATCAACGCAATATTAGCACAACGAGATATAAAAGTACAATTGATGCGGTATTCACTAATAAATGTATTTTAGTTTCTAATAATTAATAAAATAGAATTCATAAATAAAATGCAATTTATTACCCAAAAACCCAATAACCCTTGTACCCATCTAAAAAAATGTCTAACGCGCCAAAATAAGTTTTCACTTCTGTCAGCACTCCCGGAGTGCATTTTTTTTATTTTACATATTTTGTAGAAATGTGTACTTTATGCTTTTGTATACGTATATATACGTTTCTATAAATACATATAACTTAAGTATTATAACTTTGCCTCCGGTGCAGATGTTTCTTTCAAAAGTAGTTTCTGTTGTTGTTCTGTTTCTGTACGTGTTATGCAATACCGGAAAGAGATGCGACATACTGACATAAAAATCTATTCCTGACACAAATTTTCGTAGAGCTTCTTGAAAGGCCATACAATATTTTCTAAATAATTTACGTGACATGACAGTTTGCACGTAATAGTTGGCACGAATCGACGGTTTTTATATTGAACAAAACAGCAAAACAATAAAAACTGCGTCTTTAAACTAAACTAATGTCCGTTTAAACCTAAATCGATAGAAAGGTCTTGATGATTTTATATTTAACTTATTTATTTAAAGGTAACGTTTTTAACTGACTTCAAAGAAAGAAGTTGTTTGACACATGTTGTGTACCTACATATGTGTAAAATACTATAACATAACATCTCGCCTGTCCGCGTTGAAGGGCACCCTTCAGACCCATTTAGACGGAGAGAGTTTCTAAAGCGAGAAAAATTAAATATAGTTCCTTGCAAACATTCGGACTTCTTGCTCTTCCACTTTGGCGACAATATCCGCGCAATGAAATATTGATGGTGTCCGTGTAAGAGGGTGTTTTAATTTATATCTGCCCTTCTAAGACAATAATAGAACAGAAACGAAAAATAAAAAAATGGTTTCAAAAACGGACAGCGAGAAAAAACAATTTTGCAGTATCTAACGTGTCTCGGATTAGGATTGGAAAATGAATGATTAAAAGAAATAAATTTGTTTTTGCAGCATATTTCTTACTCCCTTCCTCTTTAAATAGGATATCAAACACTCAGAGATTTATTCGATTCGAACCAGAAGTTACTTACTGAGATTAGCGCGGTCGATCAAATAAACTCTAAAACAATTTAGTGGTTATTTGGCATTTAGAGGTAAATTTAGAGCTACCGATATTATGTCAATTAAACTTTATGGAACGAGTGTTTATTGCATACGAAGAATGAAAACTACAAATACCATGATGCGAGAAATGCAGCTATCTAGCAAATATTTAGATTTTTTCTCATCTTATCTTTTTAATTTTTCCAGTGATTTCCTTTTTACCAAATTCCAATCCAATCATCCAATTCCTATTCTCTGTAATTGCATTAAGCAATTACAGAGAATAGGAATTGCACCATGATGCATGCCCAATTCCCCCTCCCCCCTTTTTCTCTCCCCTCGTCTCCTTTCTTCTTTTTTTCCATCTCCTCATCCCTCCTCTCTTCTTTCCGCTCCCTGCATCCCCCATCCCTCATCACCCTCAAAGGCGGGCAGCGCACTTGCGACTCTTGAGTTGCAAGTGTCCATGGACGACGGTGTCACTTACCATCAGGTGACCCGTCTGTTCGTCTGTCCCCCTATAGTGTATAAAAAAAAAAAAAAAAATTACCTCTAAATACCCAATAATCACTAAAACGAATGCCAAATCTCGCAATCAAAACGGTTCAATACGATTTGTACTTGAAAAAAATGCACGTATGTTGTACGTATGAACTTGAAAAAATGTCATACGAGATTGTGTTTATACAAGTCACGATTCTCGTTAACAAGAATCTTCTTACTATAGTTTGCCTGTGTAAACAGTTACATTAATGTTTATTCAAATATAAGGTTTTACTCACGTGTGTATTTCGGACTGACATCCGGTACCGTCGTGGCTGGACGTCTTTCTCCTTGAGTAAGGTCTCCTGTCGAGACCGAAACTAGTCAGACATAAATATCTAGTGACACACGTGAGAAAAACCGCATATTTAAATAAATAGGTTTATTTTTTGTCAAAATAATTTTTACAGTGAAACATATGTACAAACACAAAACCTTCATGATTTTCTTTTGTCATAACTTTCTACGTGGGGTGGCATTTAATAAGCTTGACCGCTAGATCGATTGGCGACAACTGCACGAGTGCACACTTGATTAATTGTATGCATGTTTCTATGTCAACCGACGTATCTATTTGTAATGCAAATATATTTATGTCGTAAAGGTTAGTATGTTAGCAGTTCTCAGCACAGCTTCTTTAATTTTTTATTTTAAAGACCTGTCTCTAATAAGAAATGATCCCTGTGTTGCGGGGCGCGTGATCAACATTCACACCGCATACACAAATAACACCTAACTTATGACAACTATTTGTGGTTCACACAAATTTTGGCCCCGTGACGGAATCGAACTTACAACCTCTGGCTCAACAGTCAGAATCACTAACCGCAAGACCAACAGGCTATTTCCACTGTAAATGGTATCTTATATAGGTACATAGTCTATCTGGGTTTTAGCGGTGTTTCAAACTTATTTCCAAAACCGTTCATTCGTTTTTGTATAAAAAAGTTCCTGATGTTAGTAAGAAGTAACATATGAAGAGATTCAGCAGAGGTTTTAAAAGTGTTTATTCATTTAAAATGTTTTAAAACAATGCTAATGTTGTTTTGTATAAGCAGATCAGGTTTTATTGATCATAACTTTGAAAATCAAAATTGTAAACGAAATACAGATATATACGTTTCTGGAGTGTTGCCATCTGAATTTTTTACATTTAGAATTTAAATAGTAATGCACCTGGCAGTTTATATATTTTTTGCCTATCTATTTGCATGTATCTAAGGCTTCTAGTCATGATGACTTCCGCGGTTTATTATGTTTATTTACTAAGCTGGACTTAAAAAAAGATATAATTATGCTTCTTAAGAAACAGTAAACAACTACTAAAGAATGTATACAACCTCTTAACAGAATATTAGAATATAATAGAACACAAAAAAAAGACAAGTAAGTATATATATATATATACAATGGGCAGCCTTATACAGACACCTTGAATTAACATAGTACTATTAGTTACCTACTACATTATCCAAGAAATTAAATTCACTTGAAACAAGTAATACGTCGCTAACAAATACTAATTAAATATAACCCTTGGAGATATTTACATATTCTTCTCCAATACAGACTGCTGCCATTCATTTCGTTCATTATAACTAATATTGTCATTACTGTCCTCCAATTCAAAGAATTCCCAAGTCACCCACATCTGAAGTCTCAAATCGTTGTTAATCAAAAGATATAATTAATTTCTAGTGGGAATGCGCAAACTTCAAAAGGATTACTCCAAAGATCCTGCCCGATGGAGCACGAATGCTAGCAAAGATTATCAACCGGTTGCAAAGGGGAGATGGGCATTCTTTCAGATCGTTTTACTCTGGAACCTCATTCAGGATGTGGAAAGATTTGATGTCACGTATGTATATTATATGTTTTGATACACATTTGTATAAATTATTGACACAAATACAATCATAGAAATCACCAACACAGCAGTGCGCCTACGTTTTCGGTAACGATGTGTTTTTACTAAAATTTGTCAAATTTGTGTTAACTTTTTTTACGCTTTTATCGTTGGTAGTACAAGTTGAAATCGAAAAGTATTTTTTGTATCGTTAGAATATAAATTGAAGGAGATTAAAGGCTTTGTAACACCCTGCAGTATGAAATGCCACACACAATAAAGTAGCCACTTATTCTGAATAAATCAATTCGAACGCAACGCTTTCTGACGCATCTCAGATCTCAGTTTACTATGATGCTATTTCGAATGCCATTTATCATTGGTGTAACAAATGAATTATGGCTTAAAAGCGATCTTTGAGCCAATTCTTGTTTGAATCGGTTCACCTGGGTATGCGTCATTGTAGCTTAGGTCTTATGCTGTTGAACTATTAATAAACGTATTTCATATCTAGTACATCAGTATAGACTGAAGAAAATATTTAAATTGTTAGTTCAAGTAAAAGCTTTTCATATAAAATGCTGATGTGTGTGTTACTTATTCTACTCCTCCTAAAGGACTAGATTATAGTCAAGGTAGAGGTATATTTTTTAAAATTTTCTGTCTCTCTCTATCTTGGACAGATAGTAATATCGTGGTAGAGCCGTGCTTTGGCACGAATGGGCCTGCTCGACCGGTGCGATAACACTGCCTCACAGAAAACACAGAAATTAGTGAGGTTTCTGAAGGTCCACTGGGGTAGTGGGTCTTCGGAAACCTCATTCACTCGAAGTCTCTTTCCCCTCCACTCATCCCCCACTCTTACGCTTCCTGCATCTTCCCATCTCTCATCATCCTAAAGGCGGGCAGCCCACTTACGACTCTTGAGTTGCAGGTGTCCATGGACTTTGTCACTGTGATGTGACAGCATCAGATGACCCGTCTGGTTGTCCCCCTATAATATAAAAAAAAGACGTAAGCTTGCGTTTATGGCCTCTGCTCCGTTTCTAAGATTCGCAGCGTGATGTTTTGTAGCCTATATTATTAGACAATAAATACTCTTATTTTTATTTTATACAAAAAAAAAACCTTTTTTTTAGTTATATAAAAAAATAAATATTTACGCATTAAACTATTTAAGAAAAAAATACGATATCAAAACAGAGGAACTATAATTAATAATTAAAAGCAGATAAGTATATTGAAAGTAAAACCAAAAACAAAAGAATCATTTAAATCGGACTTGTATTTCCAGAGATTTACAGTACTGGGATGAAATAATGCACATCAACCTCTAGAAAGAGACAATCGGCTAATTTCGGCTTTGTAGAGCGTTGTCCTTTTCGCACGAAATACTAACAGACCGGTATCTATTAAGAGCTGTTAAAACAATTAATGTGAGTTGCTTATATTGATTATTCTTTTCTTTTTATTTAATAAGTTTTTTTTATATAAGTTTTATCCTTAGATTATAGTAAAGCAAAAAAAAAATATGAAAAAAATATATTTATTTTGAAAAGTGATACATTCTGACAAAACAATTATAAATCCTCTATTCCTTCCGATTCACTATCAGTGCTCTCAATGAAGTCAATATCATTGTTGCTATCAGCCGTATTTATTACCAGTCTATCAGTGTAATTATCTCGACCGTGTTGAAATCTTCGATATTCATTCTCACATTTAATTGCAAGATCGCAAACCTTTTTACCACTCTTCAGTCTCAATCATGTTTACTTTTTCTGCCAAAAATGTTTTTTACTGTAGTTAAATTCATACCCACATTTCTAGAGGCTACATAACCTTTCAGTTGAGACCATATATTTTCAATTGGATTAAAATCAAGATTATACGGTGGCAATTGCAATACAGTGTGCCAATGTTTAGCAAGTATATTGTCCACGGAAAACTCTGTATACCTCCCCTTATGCCGACATACATACGTCTTAATCTTCATGACTTTTAAATTTGTCGGCTTCAGTTAAAAAAAATTATATACTTGTAAAGGCTTCCCTCTTTTTCCTAAAGATGCCGTAGTACAATTCTCAATCATTTAAATTTGGGGGTGTTAACAACTCTCTATATATATTCTGAACTGGACGCGACCGTAGTAAACCGCATTTGCCAAACGACTGACAAACCGTAACACATGTAGTGTGCGAAAGGGACATTATTCTACAAAGCCGAAATTAGTGTCTCTTTCTAGAAGTGGATGTGCATTATTTCTTGCCCAGTACTGTACGAGTTTAAACAAACAAACTTACAAGCGAATAAATTCTTCAACTTTATATAAGTATATATTAATGTGGATGTCCTGCTACGTTAGCAGTTACTAATGGCAAAATTATATCGTAAAGATGGGCGAAACAAACAAGCGCGAGGTATATTCATAACACCAAATGGTATTACTGGCGCTTCGCCAACCCTTTCATTGAACTTTAAATACAATGTATGAAATTACTTCCGTAGACTAAAGGTGCTTGCACAGTCGAGCGGTGATTTGAGTAAGAGCAGAAATAGCTTTACCAGTATATCAATCTACTTGAGTTAATTGTGGTATGTCCTGAATTTTTATTTACCGTATAAGGGGCAAACTAATAGACGCCGTCTATGGACACCTGCTCTCAAGAGTCGCAAGTGCGTTTCCAATGTTTGAGGAGGAATTGTATCGCCTTTAATATCACTCAATCGGCGAAACACAAGAGTTACGCCAGCATTGCTTCTATGAAGCCCTGGCATAACTCCTATTGAATAAACTGAACCCTTATGACATTTTTACAAATCAATTCCTGTGACCCAGATGTGTTTTGTTACAGATTATTCAGACCTGAAAGCTGACATAAAAAGGATGGACCATTTTACGTCACTATGTGTCGTGTTGTACGATTTCATAAAAGACATCTCACTACCAAATACTGTCGAGCTCATGGGATTATACGGACGTGTGAGTCTTATTGATAATTTTTATTCACTAATTAGATTCTGTAATAGAACATTCTATATCTGTAAATAGATCGCAGAAAAATAGATACATAGCTATTGGCTCTTATAGACATGACTCATTCTCATTGACCTTGGGGCTAGATAAAGTCCAAGAATTTATAGACTAGTATCTATTAAATTCTATTTGTATAATTATTTCATTGTTTAGATAATCTGTCAATTCTTAAAGTATACTCTATCTATCCATCTATGAAAGAATTATTTCTTAGTATACTTTATTGCACACCAAAACACACACACACACCACATACAGTGGCGTATTTGAAGTCTTGGCCGCCCTAGGCCATGTAGTACGTACCAGCTACCAATTTCTCAGCACCAAACTTCATAATTAATTTACTTTATTGCCAAGTATTATCGAAATCGATGTTAATTATAATACTTTTTTTTATATTTATTTATAGTTTGCTGCTAGTTTGTGTTTTTGGAGGTTTCAGGGTTAATGGCACATTTAAATAAAACATAAATACATTACATATGTTACATGTACATTAAATGTATGAAAGTGATTTAGGAAGATTATCTTTGTACGATGGGTACAGTGCGACAATTTTTAACAACTGGACGGACACATGGAAGAAATATATTACGTATTAGTACAAGTGGCGGTTTCTGTGATCTCTTACAGACAACCGTTCATGGACTTTACTATATATATTTTTTTCATTATAATCTTTATTTTTATATTAGCCTACCATAGTGACTCCACTTTGCCTGATGGAAAGCAATAAGTGTCACCATCCTCATTGCATGTCTAGTCAATGCAGCTTTCAACTTTGATTTTGATGCTTTTTCACGCCCCGCTTAATAGAACCGGGATCAAAGTGGGAAGGAAATTATCTATAACAACTATAAAATAATAAGGATAACGTGCGATTTGCAATCACATCAACAACACAAGACAATTGACTAAATATACATTAAGAAATGCCATTTAGACCCAAACTGAGTATGGTTGAGTATGTGATATAGGTCCTGGAACACGGATAAATAAATGTATATTAGTAGATAGTTTACCACCAATGTTAAAAGTTAAAGTAAATCCTATATAAATATCCTCATATCCCCCCCCCCTTCCCCATCACCCTCAAAGGCGGGTAGCGCACTTACAACTCTAGAGTTGCAGATGTCCATGGACGGCAGTTGCCACTTATCATCAGGTAACCCGTCTGTCCCCCCCCATATTAAAAAAAATGATTTTTTTTTTAATATTTTCCTTTTTTATTTCGGGAATCAAACATAATTTCTAACGTTTCCTGTATCCAACCGCCGTGGTACATTTGGAGTTCGTTACACCTTATATTAGGTCTTCAGTAATATATCAGTAGACAATTTTGCATGAAAAAGCACAACGTTACATGTTATTTTGCTCAAATCGTGAAAACATCATACTCTAATGAAAGAAATAAAACAATATAAATGTAATAATATACAAGTATTGTGTAGGTATAAGTGTTATTTTCTATATGCATATGTATTTATGTACTATACTAGGAGTTTATTAAACAAATTATTATTAATAATGGAAAACGTAACAACTACATACATATGTATATCCCTATATAAAAGTTTTCTACACCACCCCAAGGTTGACTGGTAGAGAATGCCCTGGGCACTAAGCCTTTGTACATAACATGCATATAGGTAGAAATAAATAATCAACACGTTTAACGTAAACCCATTTGTATGTTTTCTTGTTTATAATGGTTTAGCAGTAATTACATATTTTTTTCCATAATTGTAGTAACATTAGTTAAAAATCAAAGCATCTATATCATATTGGGCCCAAGCTACCCACACGACAAGCTTGCTTAGTGCACCCACGGGCAATGATATTCTTCTAATTAACTTAGCTTTTTTTTTTTTTATAAATCTCAATCTACTTTTCAATTACAATATATTTATAAATAAGTTTTCACATTTCAGATGGTAATTAACAGCTTTATGATCTTGGATATAGACTTGAACTCAATAGGCACAGGCATATATCTAGCCTCGTCTATATTGGACCACAGCTGTAATCCAAACGCAGTCGCCACGTTCGACGGGAAGACCATCAATATTAGAGCGATCAAAAATATGCCTTGTTTGGATTGGAATCAGGTAGTTATAACTACTTCTATACTAAGCAATTCCACCACCGATGTCGTAAACTTCTAATTCCCAATATGTCAACTTCCCAGTACATCCAATTCCCAGAACTTAAAATTCCCAAAGAACCTATGTCTTGTGGAACCGGGCATATTATACCAGTCAAGTGAACAATAATTTATATAATTGATTAAATTTCGTTTATTTTTTTTCTATTTTCAGATACGTATATCGTACATTGACTTAATGAAGACTCCGTATGACCGGCAGACGGAATTGCTGCAGAACTATTACTTCTTGTGCCAATGTGACAGGTGCATGGGTAAATGCTTTAGATGTGCATACTAATTTGTTATCGAATGTTTTGACTGTTCTAAGCATGTTACTCTGTTTTCTTATCTCTTTATAGGTCAAAGCTGTAGGGAACTGTATTAAAATAAATTATTAAAAAAAATTGAACCAGAGTTAGATCCACACTTGTTATCGGAACTGATGGTGTATCAACATTTCAACTCTATTGGACACTAGTGGGTCAATTTTAAAATGCAAGATTTGAACTACACATACATCATTAAATAGTTTAAAAAAACTTGTAAATCCTAAAAGTGGCCAATTACAGCGTGGACGTGTTACAAAATGTAACACGTCCACGCTGTAATTGGCCACTTTTAGGATTTGTTTTGACGTGTTACAAAATGTAACACGTCCATAAATGTATGAAATAAAATAAAACTAGGATTTTGAACCGTGCATGTTTCCGGTATAAAATGTAGCCTATGCTATTTCTTGTCTATAATCTATCTCTATGCCAAATGTCATCCAGACCCGTGCACCCATTTTTGCGGTGTAGCAAACATCCATGCCAAATAGTTGTAAGATACACCAGAAATACATATAATACAAACAACAACCACCACCAAAAAGCGGCAACACGCTAGTACCGAGTGCTATACAGGCTGTATCAGAAGGGTGTCGTCATATTTTAGTCGTGTAGTTAACCCTTGCATAACGTAAATTGCTTTCCAAAATGTACATACAAAAATTTTTTTTTTTTGAAAATGACTCATAATATGCTAAGAAATGTGTAACCCACACCAAAAAAAGTATTTCTGAAGATTTTTTTTTTAACGCTCCCAAAATTTGACCAGACCTTTATGGAACAACCTGTATAAGAAGCCTCTATTTATCAGTCTAGCAGAAAATAGTTGTATTATACTTCGTGCAATTACCAAATTGAGTATAAGACATGTAAGGCTAGCATATGTTTTGGAATTTAGTTGTAAAGTTAGGCAGTTAAAGCAAGTACTGCATAGATGGCGCAGTGGTTTAAGTGGTCACCTCGCCAAGTATTGTGGGTTCGATCTCCCCACAGAACAGCACTTGTTCTGAGTGTTCTGTGTCTGTTATTTGAATGTTTGTAAAGTTCCCCTTGATACAGGAATGAATCCTAATGCGAGTTATTTTTCATTTAAAGGATGGACAACTTTTTTTAAATAGTAAAAACTAATTTGCCTATGTATCTTTCAATCTTTCGCACCGTAAGCATATTCTACAAACACGTTTTATCCTAATTGGATTTATCTATTCTTAAAGTTTTGACTGGCCTGTTGGTTTAGTTGTTAGTTATCCTGACTGCTGAGCTGGAGGTCGTGGGTTGGTTCTCACACTGGACAAAAACTTGTCTGATCTACAAACGAATTTAAAAAGTTTGTTTGTAGAATCCCCAGCGACACGGGAATAATTCTTAATGCGGGAACATGTCTTAAAAAAGTAAAAAAAAAGGAGTTAAAAACCGAAAACAGCTATTATTTTGAGCATAGATTAAAAAAAAGTTCAGTAAAAAATTATAGCCAACAAAATATAACCGAGTTACATTGGGATACCCGCTCTCAAAATATAGCTTCATATATACTCAAACACTGTTTATGTTTACAGATGAAACACAAATAAAATACGCGCACGCGGCGATTTGTCTCAACAAGCAATGCAATAATCCTGTCAACATTCCATGGACGGAAGAATGCCCACTTGTCAGAAAGCCACAGAAAATTTCAGAAAATGAAAATGATTCTGGTAATCAGACATCAGAAAACTGTCACAAAAATTCTGATCTTAATGATGTCGAGAAACTTGAAAATGGAATGATAAATGACATAGAGAATAATAAAGATGAATCCGATGCGATATACTGTCGTGAGTGTGGTACCAAATATACTGAGAAACATATTGATGTTTTCGTTAAAACCATGGAGTTTACGCATATGCATTTACAAAATATGGAGAGGGCGTCTGTGGCTTGTATCCTTTTTGTTAAACTTGCGCTATTATAGATAAGTCAAAACAGTAAGTAAGAAATGACAAAAAGAGACAGTATTTTAATAATTTAAAAGGTGTGAGTTATTTCATTATTCCACGGTATTTATAGACTAGACCTCTATGGCCAAAAACTACTTTGAAGCTCTTTTAACTATGGTCGGAAAGGGGGTTTGTGACTCTCATTGCCGTCAAAAACTAGGCTAGGCCTTCCGGCAAAAGCAAGTTAGTTACACGTATGCCACCCTGACCTACTGACGCAATAGTATGAACTTCCAGATCTATCCGTGTAAGCAATATCCCTTCTGACCTTGCTCACTTGCCTTTTGTCTTTTAATATACTCCCAATTCACTAGGATGCCTTGCAATAACTTGAGTGCAACCAAATGATGGCAGGCAAAACGTGGGTTGAAAACGGGTAGAGAGTATCTGTATCTAACAGGGAATAGAGGCTCCCCCCTGGGGGATTGTACTGATTCAAAATAGGCCTTAACTCTAGCCTAGATGTGGATGTATGTCAGTACTGTTTAGAGAGACAGCATGGTGTGGTACACCCACTGAACGTGATGCACGCACAGACATTAGACCACGCGTTCGACGCGCTTATACAAGTGCAACTGTGGGAGAAGGCCTGCGGCTACGCTGACAAACTTATTCCATGCTTCAAGTAAACATTTTAAAGTTGATTTTTCTTACTGTGGTTGCTTTAATGATTCTTCATACCAGACATTCGATTCATTTAGAAGAAACTATGACAGGTCTATATAAAACAACGATGACGATTGAATCTGTAAATTATTTAGTTAATTAAAGAAACATTACCTTGTTGCTGATTTGTCTAACAAATAGGTTGTAATTGGTTTATAATTATCCCTAATTTCTTTTTTTTTATTATTAGACTATGTGTACCTCTTATAAGTATTCTACAACATAATGTTAGAATAGAATAAATTAGAGACAATAGAGCACTATTAAAAATCATTGTTATGTCCATGTTTTTCAGGTTTTACTATGGTGAAAGAAACCCATTACTCGGCCTTCTCCACATGAAATATGGGAAGATTCTTCTCTACAAAATGGACATCGAAAATGCTTTGTCTCAGTTGAAATGTGCTGAAAAAATTATCAAAGTAACACATGGAGAAAGACATCCACTTTACAAGGAACAACTCCTGCCTTTACTACAACAAGCAATAATGGAATCATAAATCATTTAGTGCCTGTAGAGATTAGACAATCAATATTTGATGTTGATTTTTTCTAAGAAATTTTATATTATTAATTCTTTAATTCATCTTAATGAAATAAGATGCTAATTTAAGGGGTTTAAGGATAAATTTTGGCATGGACACCTTCACAAAGATACTGTACCTGAATTTAATTATAATTTCATGTTAACTATCTCTATTGTAATTAGGATGGATCATACAACTATGCAAAGAGATTTTAATTCGTAATTATGAATGTGATCTTGCCAAAACGTGTCACAATCTAAATATTTCAATTTATAATAAAGCAATATTTAAGATAAAATTGAACCTATTATATAGTCGTCATATTAGCATGCTAGCAAAATCAAATTGAAGTTCCAATGTAGTTATAAGTAATATAACATTTTACAAATATGAAAGTGGCTTTTGCAGTTGCAAGACATTATATATACATTTAAACTTTTGCATCTTCTATACATGTTAGTTGTGTAAATTAGAGCTAAATCTCAATATTGTACCTTATAGATGTATAAGTTACAATATAATTTTGGTTAACCAACATTTTAATCAAATTGTCCTGTTTATGGTTATTATTGTGATTGAGTGATCCCACTAATAATGCAGTATTAACATAGCCGCTAATGGAACTAAGTGCAGTTATATATATACCCTTATGGTGTGGTTGATTTACAGAAATACCTTAGTGCCTTAAAAATTCAAACCACAGCAAAAAGAATGAGGAGTAATATGAACGGATGTTTTACATAAAAAAAATTGAAATTGGGTTCCCATGACATGTCCTTATAAGAAGTCTTGGCAATAATAGTTAAGGATATCAATATAACAAGCAATACTTGTAGATTATAAGCCAAAACATTTAAATATTAATAATATAGATTTTTTTATGGTGTAATTTTTAAATAGTATTCTAACATCAAATATGGTTGTCTGAATAATTTAAAGTTGTCAATTAATTTTGTGATTTCACAAGGCTGTGTAAGCAATAAATTGGATTAAGTTTTATTTGTTTGGATACCTTTACTGAATAAATGAATAAGTCTTAACAT
The DNA here is from genome assembly GCA_947561695.1 of Tyria jacobaeae. Lineage (NCBI taxonomy): Eukaryota > Metazoa > Arthropoda > Insecta > Lepidoptera > Erebidae > Tyria > Tyria jacobaeae. The sequence continues at coordinate 4,875,412 of OX387208.1, read as the reverse complement.
TTTGTCTTGATCTATGTTGAAAGAGTGGGGAGAATGTCAGTCTGTAATGGACAAGGATTGGAGATTTTTAGCTGATATTTATAAAGTGATTATAAATATTTTGTAACATATAAAATGATTTCCATAGGTAAACCAGAAATAATTGCAATTGAAGCTAAAATAAATAAAGAAAATACATATATATTTTTCATATTAATCACTTAATAAAATCTCAGTAGTAAATAATGTCATTGGATAAAGTAAATAAATTTATTTGCCACACTACATTGTCATAAATTAGTAGTCAGTAGATGTACTTGTCCGCAAAGAGTAGTGTGGCAGTCCAATTTGTCATTCTGTTCCAAACTTCCTCCTCTTAGCTGTACTCTCATCTTCTGCCTCTAAAACTTTAATACGAACACCACAAACCTCAGCCCCATGCAACACTCTCATGGCATCATCTGCTGCTCTTATTGTAGCATAACGAGCATACCCTACAGTCTTATTGGGCAGAGTGTAGACATTGATTAAGTCCCCAAACCTACAGAATATGTCACGTAGAACAGTCAATGGTGGAGGTTGAGGCTTGCATACTAAGAAACATCTCTTAGCAACTTCACTATCTATATCTGCCAATGGTTGGGGAGGGGGTAACTTTACACTGCAGTAGTTTAAATCATTACTGTCATGATTTTCTGCAATTCCTATTGTAGCCATTCTAATTAGCTTAGAAGCTTCTGCTATAGCTTCAGCCAACTGAGCTAAATCAGGAGTAGCAGAATTAGCTGCAGATTGGACAGCTTGGTTTAAAGTACGAGCAACTTGTGGTAACCTGTTATAATTTTGTTCATGGTGATCAAATTTAGACCTATATGGCTTAACATAAATTTTCATACCTGGTGGATATTCAAATTCATTTAATTTTTGAACAGCATATCCAGCACATATTGGGTTAGAATACGAAACATATCCTTTCCCGCAATGTCGTACTAGATCAACAAAATATTGACAGTCAACCATTCCCGGTATAATATCAAATAGACATTCTACATGCATTTGAGATAACCGTGGACTACATATAAAGTTAACTTTGGTAAAATTAGCGGAATGTGTGTTCATCATTGAAATGAGATCCAAGTGAGGTCGCTCACTTGAGTTTGATGCTGTAGCCATTTCATTGATATTAAATTCAAAAGAGGTGCGAATCGGTGACTTTCTATCCTGCTTGGGAAGGGCAAATATAGCTCTATACTCTTTAGGGCACTGTTCACAAGCAATTGCTGCTTCCGAAAAAAGTCTGTATCTGACATATGCGAAACCTCTTGGTTCCCCTGTGTTTCTGTCTTCTTGTATGTTAACTGATTCAACCTTACCATAATTACTAAAAACTTCATATATTTGATTCTCAGTGACGGTTTTAGGTACAGTTATAAAGAGTCTATTGAATTTACTGTCGTCATGTTCATTTTTTGTGGTGTGGATATCGGACCGATTCGCGGCCACCATCACTTTCAAGGGACGATCAGACTGCTTAATGCTCTTCTTATTCATTTCTTCCAAAGCATTTGCAGCCTCAGAAGTTTTGGCAAATTTTATATAAGCTACGCCTCTCGGCTCCCCTGTGTTATAGTCAACTGGGATACGTATGTCCTCAATAGTACCGAATTTTGAAAAGGCATCCCGGAAGTCTTGCTCCTTATAACGTCTGTCGCAGACTATAAAAAGCCTTGAATACACAGGACTATCCTCAGAAATATCTTCATTACGCTTGCGTCGACTATTCATGATATATAATAAATTACTAGACGAAGAGTTCTAACAGAGTTTACGATAACGTTTTGAACAATGTTTATGTAGCTTTATTGAAATCAGATAACTTATAGAGCGTGTTCACTATCATTAGAACTCTCAAACAAATACGCATAGAGTCCTTAAGTTATTGAAATTTAATCTTTTTTAACATTATACGCTGACGATATTGAACAACAAGCTACAATAAAGTGAAAACAGTGAAAAAGTTTATTACTACCATAAACAATATATATACATATTTAGAATACAACTAACCATAGATGTATACTACAGAGCTATTTATTATATTATACAACTTCATTCTCGTTCACTCATGTCCACGTCGGTTTCTAGTTTATGGGCTCGGTCTCAACATATATCGTGATTCCAACCTTTCATTTTTATTTATTTTATATTATAAGTATATATGTAGTTAGATACGGACACATATCGACATCCACTAATATTAGGTTTATGTGTATGCATTTATTAATTACTTAATACAAATTGAAATTCGAGGCAACATTATTACAATTTTATTAGTTAACAGAACCTAAATAAAAGTATCTAGAAAGCGGCTCAGTTCATCATATTTTTCTGTTGAGTATTTATTTTTAGAAAGTAAAACACTTTTTTTATTATATATATTAAAGGGGATGGACAAACAGACAGGACACACGATGGTAAGTAACAACCGCTGCACATGGACACATGCAACTCGAGAGTCAGTAAGTGCGCTGCCCGCCTTTGAGGATCATGGGCGATGAGGTGATGGAAAACAGGGAAGGGAAAGGAAAAAGGAGAGATGGAGTTAAGTCTCCGGAAACCTCACTAATTTCGTGGAAATGCAATATAATGTGATTTATAGTACAGACTAAGTATTTATTTATTTTAGCTTCCTCAACTTTCCAATGTTACCACCTCAGGTATCCTTAAATTCATGTTTTTTATTCCACGACTTCCAAACAGAAGTTAGGTGTCGATATTATTGATAATATTTTAAAATATGCTATAACACTAAACGAGAAGTGGTAGATTACGAAAAAAATATAATATTAATTTATTAATATAGTATCTATATAAAGAAATAAATAATTTAATTTACAATATTATGACAGGAAAACTTTAATAGTTATATTAAATGATTATTTATATTTAACAATTAATAATAATAACAATTAGGACTATAAATTACGTCACGAATATTTCATTTATTTTTAAAGTGACTTTTTTATGCTATAGGATACAAGCAAGCAGTCGGTCATCTGATGTTAAGTGACTACCTCCGCCCATGGACACCCACAACTTAAGGGTCACAAGTGCGTTGCCGGCCTTTTAGGTAGGAGTAGGCTCTTTTCTTGAAAGTTTGAAGGTTGAGTAGCTTACAATGCAGTGTTCTTAGTTTCAAGACTAACATAATAAGTTCTTCTTACACTACGGAAACATAACTTTTAATTTTACGCTTTGCGTCATTTACACATTTTTTGCACATTATGCGTCACTTATACATTTTTCTATTCTGTGTCCAAATTCATAAATGAAATACTACTGCACTAAATCCCTTTTTTGCCATAATGTGGTTTACATTTTTAGAGCAACCTTGCTGCACATATGTATGAAGTAGAATTACTGAGGATATATATTATAAAGATAGCTTATCGCTAAAACACCTCTCGGTATTCCTTTACATTCTTGTAACTTTTTCAAATATTACAAAAATTGCAAACATTGATAGTTTGTAATAAACATTACTTATTTAAATATGATTGTAACTCACGATTGTTTTTTTAAAACATTAATTAAAATTCAAATACATACAAAGGAATTGAACATAACTATTATTGACTCTCATTACGTAATCACCCCATTAGCATTACTAGTTTTTGTTAGTAATGAATGATCATCATATACTAGTAGCGCCATTGTTTCTTTTTAATTTACTAAAACATAAAGTCTAGGAAGAGCCGTTGTGTTTAAAACAAATATATTTTTCAAACTAGTAACATTGGCGTAAGCTGTGACATATTCCGCGAAAGATCATATTTTTGGTGCATTTTACAATTTTTATTGCAGTATTCCACTAATTAGAAACTTAAAATCACATTGGAATACAATAAATTGTGTTTGTGTAACGTTATAATGACAGTTTACATTGTTTTGTGAGACGACCTCTTTGAGTGTTATCTTTTAGAACTGTGGACAATGTATTCAGTTGCGCTTTGGAGCATGTCGAATGTAGTCAAATGGTTAACAGCAGTCAGTGAGAGCACTCCTGCGTCCGATGTTGTTTGTTTTGACTTTAAGCACTGAAGTAAACAGTGTGGTCAGACATTCCGTTGACGGATGATGATCGATTGAGGACTTACCTACTTTATAAAAATATTCTAGTCTACTTTCTTCCATATACCCTCTAGTTTGGTGATTTACGGAATATTTGAATTTGAGACAGTTAGTGTGTGATACGGGACCTGTAACGTGCAAAATGTTCAGCAAACATTACGAGACGAGGCTGGTGCAGCAATGCAGCCCCCTCAGCAAGAAACAGTGCCTAAGATTTCCAGCAACACACACAAATGGAGATAGATTTACGCCGTGTCGTGCTGGGAATAACTGGCAGACAGCATTTCAAGGTAAGTTCTTTCTGTCTATCAATTTTTTGCATACAGGATCTTTGTATTTTTTATGGAGTATGGTAATGTGAACTCTATCATACCCTATAAAAGATTTGATAATTTTTAAGGGCACTGAGATTGGTTCGTTATCTGCAGTGTTTCACAATCCATGTATTTGTAACCTATTAAATATCAATTACTGGACTATGTATTTGAGTATATGAAGCAAGTGTTTTATTTGAACTCATCTACTATTACTGTGTTACTTGTAATCCATGCTTCCTACAATATTACATACATTGTTAAATCTTTACCATTCATTCATCTGTACAACTGTAATTTATGAAAATATGTTATTAAAAATGATTTAAGTAATTGCTGAGTAGTTGCTTTATCTTTAAAAAAAGATATACATATTAAATAAAATCATATTTTAATGAAGTTTTATAAAACTCATAATTTTATTCCACTTGCCTGCTATAAAAGCAGTAAGTAGCTGAAATAATAAAGAAATAATTTAGTCAAAATTATAACATACTAATAATTAGTTATGGAGTGACTCATCCATTAGCTTCTTTGTATGTAAATCCTTGTAATATAGGTTTTGGGTGGAAATTAAATTAAGAAGGCAACATAAATTTGTACTTTGTGAAAAGTAAGATTACAAGTCTATTACAACCTATTATTTAAGACTTATGTGCTGTAATAGTAGTAACCCGTTATAGGTTTGATCACATTTGTCTTGCCTTTTTACGAATAAAAAAGTTTTGCAAATTATGGATCATAATAATGTCAACAATCACTCATATATCAGGCTTATTGCCAGCAGTAGTCCTGTAATAGTAGTAGTGATGATTAATCAATCCTAGTATAATGCTGCATGACCATTTTTAAGAACTGGATCAGCCAAATGTTTGTTAATAGTTAGTGTCAATAATAAGGCTTTTAAGTAATTCTTTAGTGCCATATACCCCACTCCTATATCCATTGTGAGAGTAAGTCATTATATTGTAATTAGTTGTTATTATTTTAACTCTCAGAGTAGATGTAAATAAGTACACTGTTGCCAAACAGGTAATTGGTCTGTAGTTTTTGGATCCATGGTACTACCAGACTTGTAGAGTAGTGAATTTTCACCTGTGGTCATAAAAGCTGCCAACTAACCTAATTCTAAGCATAACTAAAATTGAGATGCCAAATATTCATGTGAGCTACGGACCCACTATAACCATAAGTTATGAAGTCTGTCTGGTCCCGCTAAACTGAACTGCACCATCTACATCTATTCTGGTTATTGATAACTACTGGCTCCATAGTTTTAATTGTATTTTCGCATGAACATTCAACGTCTGTCATCCAATCACCATCAGTGTGAGTGACAGGCATCTCCCAGATGTTGCGCCAAAATGTTTTTTTTTTAAAGAATATTGCAACGTGGGTCACACATTACTAGTATTCCTGTTAACCCCCCAGCTAAGCTAAATGCTTGTGTTAGGGGTGGGTTTGTGACGGTAGTGTATTGGGTGCGGTTTGAACCCGCAACCTCTTGATCGCAAGTCCGACGCCTCAGCCATCACGCTACCGTCGCTTTTTTATTGATGTCACTATCTGGGTAAAGTGTGTCACTAAATCAGGCTGCTCCCACCTTTGAAAAGACGATTCTGTGTTACGGTCCATTCTTTTATATCTTCGTATGCGCTTTAAATATTCTGCTTCAGAAAGTCAATGCGCTCTGTGACTCGTACTGCATAATCACAAAAATCCGAAAAAAGCCCGATTCATTACTACTTTTACTTTTGGGCGTGTGTTGCCCGATCTGAAACAAATGATAATGAATGCCCTCACCTCAGCAATACGGCGCTCAATCCTATATTGCCACGCCGGAATCCGAAGCTTTTATCGAGGAGCAGGGTTGACTCCTGGGAATTTAACACCAGCTACTCGACATGCTGCAACGGCAGCATATATTAGAATTGAGTGAGTATCAATGAGGTCCTTACCTTTTTCTGAATAAATAGGCAATAAAGAGTCCAGGGCACACACTAGCGCTTTACTTCGTTTATGCATAGGCAAACGCAGTAACCGTGGTCTATTATCAAAACTCATGTGCTGATACTCTCGAATAGCACCTTCCAAAGTGTTCCTTATTATGTCATTATACTGGGTACTAACAGCAAAGGACAATACAGCTTTATAGCTGTATTGTCCTTTGCTTCCTCAGCAAGTTTATATTGTAGTGCCTCTTGAGTCTACTCTACTCTCTCTTTGTGAAGGAGGAACAAATATTTAATTCTGCAAGTCCATGCATAGCATTTCAAGCACGGAGTTATCCATCCATAAAGTGGGGGCCATCCAGAGGAAATCTCTGAATGGCCCCCACTTTATCCAACAGTCGTTGCGCTGAAACGTTAACAACCGGCCCAAGTTCCTGAGACAGAGGCAGCATACGATCACGATACGCAGTTAGGTTAGTTCCTATATCTGTAGCTACTAAATATGCTCGCATGACATTAACATTCATTTATGTCGTCCATCTCATGTAACGCACGTTACCAACCGTAGCGGGGACCCTATTCGAAGCCTATAGTGGGTTTAGGGGTCCTAAACCGGTGGCCGGGCCCCTCCCCTGCCGACGCACAGGTCTTGGTGACGTCGGCGGGGAGTAAAACTCGTCACTTGAAGTTGATCTCGACGATAACCGATATGCTTGATACGGTTTCTGCGGCTGCTAACATTAAACAGTTGCTCTATTTTTTTTTTAATTTGACAAATGATGACGTCTGAACTGTCATGCCTCACATTTTAAACGTATCGCCGTACGTATTTATGGTATTTTGTTGTGGTTTTTCATCATATAAATGTTGTTTTCGTTAACTATATGGTTTTAATTTATAATATAAAAGCAGGAAAATGTTATTTATAGGAACGGAATAAAAAAAATTATAACTGCCATAGAATGATGTCAGGTTATTATTATTACTATTTATTTTGTTTCATCAATTTCGTTTGCAGTTTTACCGAGACTTACATCTGTTGCTTTTCAGTCTCCTGTCCTGAACCTAAAACATTGCTAGTGCAAGTATCTCCTATAAAATAACGTAATAATTTAAATTCATTATGCTTGTCGACTTACATTCAGTAATAACAACGCCCATTACTTCGGCCTAGGCAAAAAACCATAGCTAAATTTGGTCACGCTTCAGGGTTTTGTGATGTGAACAAAATGCTTACAGGTTTACCAAGGTCAAGATGTTTCAAGGAAGTAAAGAAGAAAACTTTTTCACAATGATTGTATCATCATACATATATATGCTCTACCTACCAACGCAATGCCTCATTCTCCTCTGTAGGAGAGAGCTACGTCCAATAAGATTTTTGTTGCTTGTATATAACGAAAGTTATAAAGGAAGGACAAGTCAGCTACAGGATATTAAGGCTGTTACGATTACCTGTATATTGTCTATAAAGTATCGCGACAAGAGTCACTTGGGAGTTGTCTATTCTATTGTATGTTAGGGTCACCCTTCTTGCCCCAGCAACCGTTTCCCCTTCACCGATGTTTGTAAAAGTTGGACGCTCCGTAAAATGTTCATGCTGTCTACCTGATTAAGCGAGACGATCTAATTAAGAAATATAACTTGACACATCTCACACACGATCAGCTGAACCCAAACTAAACAGAGTATGGTAGCCAGACTGCTGATAAACATACTTATATATTTCTAAATAATCACGCAGTTATTTGTCATGGGTGGGAACCAAACCTACGACGTCTTGCTCAGCAGTCAGAATTGCAATAGGTAGGTATCGGTCATAAAGTGGGTCTTCACGGGTCATAACAATATTATTTGTAATTTCATGTTTTTCGGCTAGTTAGTCTGACTACTTATATGTATATAATTGACTCTTGAAACGGGGGTTTTTATAGTACGAGCCTATTAAATGTATGTATGGTCATCGAATACGCTTTTTTTTAATGAATGTTGATATGCATATAGCGTAATCCAGTAAGGTTGTGTTTCGCTTGGGAGTTGCGAACACTACACTTGCAAGCATATAAGATTACAACCACATGGCCCTATATCAAAACATGTAGGTATTGCAATTTGTCACAAATTATTGACACTCCACGCGGTATATCGCAACGGACACAAAGGTATTTTTGTTATGCATCATGTTATGACTACAATTTTGACTTTGACTTGTAAGGAGTAATTTAAAAGCAAAGTCAATACTGAATGCAAACGTACGGTGCATTTACAAACATATATGCTTGTTATTGCATCCGTTGCCGATTAGGGCTGTCGGTCAAGCAAATTTATTTTATACCTTCTCTAAAGAAATCTTAGTTGTAATAATAACTTTACAGTTTACTAGACATTAATGGAGTCGAGCATCGTGCTGTGTGTTTGTCGAGCATGTTGCTGTGTGTGTGTCGAGCATCGCGCTGTGTGTGTGTCGAGCATCATGCTGTGTGTGTGTCGAGCATCATGCTGTGTGTGTGTCGAGCATCATGCTGTGTGTGTGTCGAGCATCAAGCAGTGTGGTTCGCGCGTTGGAGTAGAGTAGGGCCACACCCTCTTCTGGTGGGTGTCGTAAAAGTTTATTAACGTATTGGACTTATTTCTATCGGACAGTATATACAGTGGCCGGTTGACAGATATAGGCTTGCCCTTTATAGCGAAAGTCGGACTAAATTGACGTTGGCATGGCTCTCTACGGTAATATAGGTGTGAGTGTATGCATATGCATCGTATCATGAAGAGTACTTTTACAGACCTCATAAGTTGATATATAATAGCAAGTTAATAAATCTAAGATTAAAGAAGTCAGCAGATAACAGGCTGTTCTCGAAATGAAACACAATTTAGTGTAGTGTGGTCTAAGATTTTAATGGTAACGTTTTAATGTTAAAGTTTTAGAATGTATTTAATTGTTCAAGGGCTAATAGCAAGCAGGTCACTTAAGGTACCTGTATTATATTACAGGTGTCGATTGTGTATTCAATTATACAATTTGGCAACCCTATCGCTTAATTGGTTTCGTACCGGCTTCTATGTTTCTTTTAAATAGGCTATACCCTATGGGTCTACTTATTTAAAAATTCGTAAGGCTGCTGCTACGTAAGGGTTGTTACTACTACTGCTACTCTTTAGAATGATAAATGAAATGAACTATTTGACCTAAGAATAGATTTAATAAAATTAAAGCCATCTTCATTTAGTATATTATATATATAATTATAGTCTCTATTTTTACTTTTATTTAACTGGCTATGTATGTTTGATCGGGTCAAATCTTTTTTTATACTATAGGGGGCACAGACGAACAGATGGGTCACCTGATGGTAAGTGACACCTGCAACTCGAGAGTCATAAGTGCGCTTCCCGCCTTTGAGGGTGATGAGCGATGTTGATGCGGGGAGGGGAAAGAGAGGAGGGTTGAAGAGAGAAGGGATCAAGAGAGGAGGGATAAGGAGAGGGAGATGAGGGGGGGGGGATAAGAGGAGAGGAGGAGTTGGGCCTCCGAAAACCTCACTCATTTCTTGGAAATGCAACGCAAGCGGTTTTCTGTGAGGTCGTGGTATCGCACCGGTCGAGCCGGCCCATTCGTGCCTAAGCATGGCTCTAGCACTATTATCTTGCACGTTCAATGTACCCGATTCCTGGTTTCCGATTGAGTTGAAGTTTTCCATTCACCTTCAGTTCTGACGACAATGCACGTGTATGATAAGTATTAAATGAAAGTGTTTAAATTAATGCTATTTAACTTCTATTTCTAACTAACATTTATCACATATTTTAAACTAACATTTATCAGAAATCGAAGAAGTAAGTTCTTAGATTACTTATTTTTGTGCTGTTAGTATAGTATTGTACTGTTTTCTCTATGGAGGTTAATACAAACTTAAAAACAAATAAAGCACAATGTTTAGACAGTGAATAAAGAAAGCAATCCTTGTTTTGGTTTTACATAAACCAAAATTCTAAAGTGAATAGTAACATAAAACTTACTCATCTCTGTTATATTATTACATACAGTAAGTTAATAATTGATATAATTATCCTGCCAATTAGCTTCTCACGTTTATTCCTGGGCTGTAATCTAAGCGCTTCTTAGATATTTATGATGTTCATTAGACAATCGGCTTCAGCCTAATGTAGAATAATAAAGTCTGGTAGCATTGAATTAATTATTAACAATATTTTAGATTTATTTTTAGTCTTGAAGTTTCTAAAATTCTAATACATTTTCTAAGAGAACAATCAAACAGAGATAAAAGGAAACGCTACTACCAGTATGGCTGTGATAGGGAGTTTTTTTTTGAAGCATACTAGTCCAAACATTTATGTTAGGAATGGAAACCATGACCAGGCCAGTCTTTATATGAAAAATATAAATAGTTAGATACTATTTATATTTTTCATACTTGCTAATCAAATGTTTATCGATAAGTAAAAGCTAGGCTTAGCCTATAGCCACTTTATTCTTAAGGTTTCTTTATATATATACATACATCATACATAAATGTACATATAGCCCTATACCGTATGAAGATGGTTTTCTTTTAATGGGTAGAGAATTATTGATTACATAACGCACTTTTTTAGCTTCCTGTAATTGCATCTGATAATAAAACGCGATCATTTAAAAAAAAAAATTAAGTGCTCTACCAATCAAAAGTCAATAATCTAATCTTATTGTCTTTTTCTAGCTACCGCCTAATAGAACGTAATGATAATGATTTGTACAAAATTGTATATATTAATGATAGGTTGTTGTCTGACACGTACGTCTCAACTTACGTCCGAAAGAGTAATTGAAACTTGACTTATGGTAGCGGTACTTAAAACGGAACTACTTATGATATTTAGAACGAAATATTATTGTGAGTCTATAAAATAAATGCACTCAGTGGTATACCATCTTTTTTGCATTTTAATTAATCTTGAATATCTAGATAGGATTCAATCTTTGGCGGTCTAGCTCGACGTTAATGAATGCTGTAAAAAAGGTAGACTAAACTGTAATCAAAATTTATACATAAAACCGTATCTATTTTGTCTGAATTTTAAATTCCATGCTGTCTAGGAAACCAAGGCAAAACCAAATGCTTTTTCAACATTACGTACCTAAAGCATAGCTAACTTCAGTACCGTCCAATTATCAGTTTTTCCGTGAACTTGTGCTACCGAGCTAATTAGTATCCAAGGTGAACGGCCCTTGGCTGTCATGTAATTAAAACTCTTTTAGTATCTAGCAAAATTAAAAATGCGACCAAATCATGGCACCATGAACAATGGTGCTTTATTTATAATTCATAATGCTTCACGCTCGGCTACCTGGACGCTGTAGACCTGTTGTTCTGTTGGAGAAAGTCCACTAATTCATTGTTTAACTTGGAATAGACAAATGTGGAGATAGTTACGTTTTATGGTGATGAAATTTTTAATTGGACGTTACATTTAATTATAACATCTTGGTCATAATTTTGTGGGCATATGCATTTATAACTGTAAATTTACATATTGTGAGGAATTAAGTAGCGGTACAATAGGACTGGGTTCAATGCGTTCTTAAGGACAGGTCGGTATCAAACCATGCATGCGTTTTTTTAAAGCAGAGACATAAGCACGTGCCAGTTTTTTGTTAAAGATATAGATAAATCTCTAGCTTTTATCGCTATGATTTAAAATGACACTGGTTAACACTCCTGACATCCCTAATCAAGATATAATAGAGATTTTTTTTAAGAAGAGCGGAAACGGAGCGCTACCAACTGTTAACAGATAGCTCTATTAGGATTTGGTAGTAGTTGGTAGGTAGTTTAACTTTTTACCTCACCAATCCCAACTTCAGTGTTTTGGAGTTCTGGCAACACTACTCAGCCGAATAATGTATTGATATAGGTACTAGTTGTACTAGTAAACCACGGTCTTCCACATGGACATTCCTGAATGAAAGGGAATTAAACCTCTAGACTTTTTGTTTTTATTAGTTTTCACAGTATTACTAATTTAAAAGACTTAAAAAAGGAGGTTCTCGATTCGACTGTATATTTTTTATTGTTTGTTATCTCAGAACTTTCGACTGGGTGAACCGATTTTGTTTTTTTTTTTTTAAAGCTGGTGCTTCCCGTGTGCTCCTATTTCAATTGGCTCCATTTCTGACAATGGCATCCACGAGAAAACCATATAAGTGTTAATTTTTTTATGATAGACGCATTGAAGTCGTTTGTTTAAATGTAAGTGGCTTCGAGAAACAGAAATTTGTGTCCATTTCGAGGAAGTCAGCTCGCTAGTCGTGACGCGGCGTGCGCACCAAAATTTCAGTGGTGACGAGCAGCATTCTTAAAAAAAGGTACTCTATAACAATTGTTGGCTTATTTTTGAAAATGTAGTGAAACCAAATAATAAAAGAGCATTTATTCTTTATACTAAATAATAAGGGGGCCGACTACTGGTTTCCCTTTGTTTCAGCATGATCCAGTACTCAGCCACCCTGGCCGACTACAGGTTTTAATGTCTTTTTTTCTATTTTAGAAATTTTCTATTCGAGTTACATTAGTATAATTTTAAAATTGGAAGTTTATCTTCTAAACTAAAGTACCCATGCCTACATATACATGAAAAAACCAGTTGTCGGCAGTCTTGTCAAAACATATTTGTTCCAAATAGCTATGTCTTCTACATGGCTTATATTGAAATAACCCAATAAATACCTAATCCAAGCTTTAGATACTATGAGGAATAGCATTTCAAACAGAGTAGCAAGTAGAACTCATGGTGTTCCTATTGGCAGTTTTCAAGACAGTCTTCTTTAGCGAGTTCCTGATCATCCTAGAAGAATCGGTCTCGAATCGGTTCTCAATCAATATGAGGAAGCTGAAATAGCATCCTGGCTCAAAAACCTTGCAGTTTGTGGATTTCCCAAAAATCTGTCAATCTTTTAAATACTGTTTAACAAATCACGACTGAAGGTGGTAAATGAAAAACTCAACTCAACTAGGTTTGAATGATTAAGTAACTAGTAATACTGCAAAGAAAGAATTCGGAGATGAGGGACAAAAACCTTTAGCTGAGAAGGATTATGATTCATAAAACTGAAATAATTGAAGTTTAAAAAGTTTTTTACACAATTAGAACTGAAGAAGAAAACAACAAAGAAATAAAAAATGTAATACTAGATACGACGAAGATAGTATAGTAGTATATTACAGCTTAATAAAGGAAACGATTAATTAAGGTTTTTTCGAAGTTAATGATAGTGTCATATTAGTACATATAAACGACAATGTTTCGAAATCTAACAAGAAAACGAACACCCGCGATGACAAAATTTTGAATGATTCTGTGATACAAATTAAGTCTCAGAAAGTATCACTTTTTGTACGAAAACATCTTATTATGGAGACAGTTTAAAACCTTTAAAGAAGAAAAGAAGCAGAATAGGAAAGATACTATTCAGGAAAGAAAATTAAAGAGGCATAATGTTAAAGAAGAAAAACAAAAAAGTAAAATGCAAAAGAAAAGAGCAGCGTCATTTCTACCAAACATTTTTTAAAAGCCTATAAAGAAGCAAGGTGATGATTTAGATGAGGACTTCAGATTAATAAGCACTAAGATAAGGAAATTCATGGATGTAGCAGAAAATGCAGGAGACTATCTAAAGCTAATAAAATTAAACGTTTTAGTTATACACACATCTGGAATTAAAAAAAAAAGAAAACCTGTAAACAAAATTAATTTCAGCAGAAAATTGTTAATCGACGAGAATCGTTTAGGAGGGAAAAATATTTTTGTAATCCTACTGAGCGAGAAGACTGGTTTTACTGAAGAACTTTTATAATGCTGATGTTAATATAGAACTCACAGACTGATTTGAGTTTAAACTTTTTTTTCTATTTATTGAAGGGTATATCCTAGTTACGTCCAGAGGCTTTCATGGGATTTAAATGAATGATCCTAAATAAACCTAAAACTATTGATCTCAAGAGAGACGCTGACTACAAACGGCTTATTTCAAAGCTTTATTAAGTTAAAACGTGATTTTTATTTTACTACATGTTTATGACTTTTGTTATTTTATATCAGAGTTTAATAAACGAGTAAATCAATTGGTATAATATCTTTCAATTGCTTTTTATAATATTTTTGCTATACAAGTTTGAATTTGCGGTTTTTACTAAAAAAACTGACTGCTGGTTACGAGTCCCAAAAATAAGAATTTCCTTTATTCAGGAATCGAAACCAAGACTTTCAGACATTCAAAGAAACAATAAAGATAAAAATAGTGCTAGTCCTTTCATTGTACATTGTGGGCAAACGTATTTCAATCGTAATAAAAATCTCTACATTAAATTTTCTAAAGGTTTGTCATATTTCTCTGTAATTAAGGCTACGCTGGCTGGTTACAATTAAGCTTTCTTTTATTAAATTTAAATATAACAAAGTAAGTAAAGTTTTGCGTTTCTATCTTCCACAGAAGCGTGCTATATTATGTGTGTAATAAATTCGTTAATGGCTTATTACGTTACGCTCAGTAGCTTAAAGTTTGTGATAAAACTGCCCCTAGTCATAGCATTTGAAGGTTCATTGAACCGATTCTTTTTGGTTTTTCAGTAAGCGCCTACCTGTACCTATTTTTGTTTAAACAAATAACTAGAGTAGCCTTTTTGTTGTTAAATATGTTCTCTTAATATACATATGTATCTTACATAGTTTGGATATCTTAATCATTTTAATGTAAAAGTATGAGAGTTAGATGACAATAATATAAGATGAGACAACTCATATTATTGTACTTAATGTAAAAGCAATTCTTTAATTAATAATTAATTTGTAGAATAAATGTATATATATAAATTAATTTATGAAATATTTTTTAAGTATATAATATTCTAGCTTTTACACAAAAAGTAGCTTATGTACTACTCCAGACTATAGTATATCTATAAACAATCACGTCTACACGCCCTAGGTGATAGGTAGAGAAGTCTCGAACGCCCACTTTTTGCCAACCATAACTTAATCCCATTTACGTAATAGGATGCAAGCCTATAGCCGTCATCCGGGCACTTGACAACTGTATATATACTGTCATGTAGATAATCGTGCAATTCCTTAATCACGTTTTAGGACGCCCACGGGAAGAGATGGGGTGACCCCAAGGATTTTGGCATTTGTCTGAATATCTTGTTATACATGTATGTATACATACAGTCGTGGTCAACTAATTAAGGACATTCAAGATAGTGGACAGCAATAACCGGCTATGTACATATAAATATAAAACCCTGTTGATTTCTCAGTAACTATTATTTGCATAATTTGATCTGATTATTATACTATAAATGGCTGTAAATAAAAGATTAAATAAATATAAAAAAGTGTTTAATATCAAAGGTTAACCATGTATTCAATTTAAGGTACAATTCTGTAGCTGGACATTTAATTAAGAAAAGTAAAGTAAAATGAAAAATAGAGTTAAACAGAACTAATAATCTGCAGTATTTTAATTTCTTTAACAACTTCATTTTATTACGGGTAAAATCAGTACCCAGTAGCAAAACCTTTGTTAGTAATTACCGCTTGACACCGATGTGGCATAGACATTATCAGTTTCTGACATATTTCAACAGGAATGTTTGCCCATGCCTCACAAAAAGCTTCATTAAGTTCATCTAAAGTTGTGGTACGATAAATGGCAACTTTTTTCTTAATTTCGTGCCAAAGGTGCTCGATTGGGTTGAGGTCGGGGCTATTTGCTGGCCAATCTAGCACTGATACCGACTGTCTGTTAAGAAACGACTTGACTGAACGGGCTGTATGTTTTGGGTCGTTATCATGCTGAAAAGTCCATATAATAGGAAGATGTTCCTCAGCATAGGGAAGCATAGTTTCTTCTAATATTGCCTTGTATTGATGTTGGTCTAAGTTACCCTGAACTTTCCTCACAGGTCCCACTCCACGTCCAGAAAATGATCCCCACATTTTAATGTTTCCTCCGCCATGTTTCACCTGCTTTTTTGTGAATCTTGGATTCATTTCCGCTTTTACAGCACGCCGTACGTATTGCCTTCCATCTGAAGAAATCAAATTAACCTTGGTCTCGTCAGAGAATAATACATGTTGCCATTGGTCGTAGGTCCAATGTCCATATTTACGTGCAAACGCCAAACGTGCATTTCTATGCTCTTTCTTTAACAACGGTACTTTGCGAGCCACTCTTCCGAACAACCCTGCTTCTACCAGACGTCGTCGAACTGTCCTCGCTGATACACTGACTCTTTCTTCTGCCCCAAACACTTCATGTTTAATTAAAATAGAGCCTAGAAACGGGTCTTTCTTAGCTTACCTGGTTATCGTTCTATCTTCTTGCGGAGTTGTTTTTCTCGATCTTTTTTTTCTGGGCACATTTAAAGTTGTGTTATTGCGCCTGAAATGTTGCACTGCATTGCATACCATAGTTTTTGAACAATTTAAATATCCTGCTATCCTTCGGTATGACCAACCACGCTCGACAAACTTCATGATAATTTTTCGTAGTGTTGCATCGCAACTTTTATTTTTGCCCATTGTTCTTCAAAATAACTCTCAAAACTTGAAATTACAAATCTAGATTGCCGCCAAAACTACCACAAAGAATAGGAGAAGAAAGAAAATAATAATTGAGATTCAGATTTTGAAACTAGAACGCAATATCTCAGTGTCCCTAATTAAATGGCCAGCCAGCATTCTTTGAACAAATAGCACTGTGATCATCTATCAGCTATACTGTAAAGAGGTTTAATGTTTAAGAAGTTGTTATTGTTTGTATAATTAGGCACATAAATGACTAATTATACTTACATGTAAAAGATGTGGAATATTGTTTAGACTCGTTGGAAAATAAAAAATAAATTCACAATTTGGATTAACTAGAGAGTGTCCCTAATTAGTTGACCACGACTGTATATAGATAGTACTTAATTATATTTATCCTGATTGTAGGAGTTACAATAAAAGTTATGTTCTATTTGGATCTAGATAGGGCTGTCCTGGAATTTATACACACTATACTGTTTTGTTTGTTTATTTGTTTAAAAGGGTTAAAGGGTAAAAGGGTTAATCTTTAGATATCTCTGTGCCTAATTTCATTTAAAACCCTCATATTTTTTTTTGAACTACTTCGTATGCATTTAAAATAATTTTTCTTTTACATCAGCTCCAATTATAATCTGTGTCACTGCTGTGCCGTTTTGCCATCATTCGCTAATCGTGTGTTAACACTAATGCCGTATCATTAGTTAAACAAACCACCAGCTCTAATATTTATCGCGTGCCTTCGCAATCAGGGCTTTAGGGCGTTCACACCGTAGATAGTTCATTAACATGCATTAGTTAGGGCATCCAAGGCACTCGGCCGGAACCATTACGCAATTCTTTCTCAACACAGATTAAATGGATACTTTTTCTATCTTAAATTAGAAAGTGTGGCTTTAGTTTTTCTTTTATCAATTCCTACTTTTGTTTACAATTTTTACTACATAGTTGAAATCTATTAGAAATTTTACCTTTAAGTAATAAATATGATAATAATAAATTAATAAATACAGGCTGTTTCAGAAAGGTGTATTAAAATTTTTAGGAGCGTTTTGTGTAACCGAAAAATAGTTGATTTGGATTGAACATTTTCGGAAGAACCTGTATGTATGTATTTGATTATCTTGTTAATGATTTATCATTTGTGTTACTGCCTCTATGAGAATAATTATATAAATTTACTTAATATAGCCCCTAAATTCTCCAACATTCAAGCTTTAGCAATAAGCTTGTACAAATTTCAAGGATAACTTTTAAGTTAACAAATGAATTCCTAGGCAATATTATCACTATTTAAATACATATTAATTTTTAAATGAACTGAAGGTTCATGTCGTTAAAGTCTTCCTGCTGTTTCATTAGTATCTACTTTTACTTTTAATATCTGGTGAAAGCCATGTGGTGGGCCTAAAATAGAATCTAATTTGGATTTATTTCCGTTCGAGGCAAGGATAATGCGTCTATCTCGTTACGGAGTATCGCTTTCAACTTATAAATGTTAATTCAGAATTATATTTAATTCAGAACTACCGTATTCAAAATACTACAATTTTATCGATTACTTACATAAATGTACATACATCCAGCCACTGATAAATAAAACTCCTAACCCTTGCTGACTTTTACTTAATGTGGAGTCCCTATTTTAGTACACTGAGAAGCACATATTATTTATTTATTATAATTAACTTTAAAAAAAGTTGTACACTTTGTAACTTAATTTTCCACCCTCCGGTATATTTATTTATAATCAATCTTTAGCACAACCCTTTTTTATTAAGAGAAAAAGAATAATCAGGTTCACAGACAAAATAACATTTTGTCGAATTGATGATTATGATTGAATGATTTGCCTTCTTTTTGAAGTCGGTTAAAAATACGTTTAAACTTTTTTTTTAATTTAGAGTTATGGCTAGTGTAGTTAAGGCAAGTATAAAACAAAGGGTATCATATTAAAACAAATAATAAGGATGCATGGTGCTTTACGTAAAATTATTCGACCAGGACAATGGTGTACACTCGTATCTAAATGGTTTTAATAATAGCTGGTGCTGTATGTTTACTTTAACGGGGCTTATTCTAATGTGAACATTATCTTGTGATTTATATGCAATTACATGGAGTTGTTAAGAAGTTTGGGAACAGCGGTTTCTGTTTGAATCAGTCATACAGAGTAATTAGTTTGATGTTTTTCTTTGGTGGTTTGGGGTTAATAGGATCTCATCATCATCTTTAAAGCTTACTCTTATAAGATAGTCCTGTGCTTCTGCTGTTTTTAAAGACTTCAAAGACTTCTGTATTCGACCTGTAATTATGTAGGTATGATAGTACGTCCGCAATATTCTTAGACTTCTCATCCGACTTGGATGGAGTTTTCAATATTCAAATGTTATGGACAATGTCATGTCTTTGTTTTTTTTTCGTTGTAAAGGTGATCCAGGCTCATTTGTAATATATCTGCTTCAATGATTTCGCACAGATTTTATCCATTTTACTCCGACTATGAAGCGTGACGCACCTTAGCTGAGTTTAATAGGGCCAATGGACTGGATATACAGGGATTCCACGCTATATACATAGGTATATTATACAGAATGTGTATGCCTAGTTCCTTACAGTCTTTCATCCGCGACGGCCCATGTCCGTATATCTTTGCCAAGTTCGCGTGAGGATTATACTCGTTAGCAACCACTTGGGTTATTTCATACGTTTTAATCACTGCTGTGTTCGTCACGGTTGGTGCTATTCGCATGTGTAACATAACTAGCCATTTTAATTTGATTCAGCATGTTAAATTGTGTCCTTATATCTTTTGTTTATATTTTTAATACTTTAGTGTTGTTGTCTTCTTTCGTCTATGTTTAGGCGAAAAGACAGATAGATGCACTTATTTATTATACTTGTTTGAATTTTATAAATAACCCCTTTTTTGTGATAAATAAATAGTCTCTAAGGAACATCGTATTATTTTCTTAAAGGCTCTATTTAAGCCTCTATAAAAGTAAGGTAAGTTACAAATACGCAGGAGGGGACTCTTTAGGTAATGAAATTAATAATTTAAAATTAATTCAGGAACATATAAAAACAGCATACTGATTCTGTTTTTTTGTCATTGACGCAATGCATCAACTAGTTTACGTATAATGCAGGTGTATCTATATACTTTCCTTGCATATATTTAAATTTGCCAGACGGATGTATAAACTTTGCCCCTCAACTTTAACATGTTAATTATGAACCATTACATCAATCGTAAGAACCTTGGGTCAAAAGCCATCGGAGTCAATTATAGGTTGTTAATTTTCGTCGCTCGTAAAAGTATTGTGACGTATGCCAGTAGTCCTAACTAGCTAATTTTCGTTTGTATGATAACTCATTGTTTATAAAATAATGTTTATTTTACATTAGTGTTTCTATGCGGTGCTTTCACAAAGCTGTGGTTTGAGAAGTGTGTGACGGAGATAGAAGGTGAAGTCTCTAGTGAGTGCATTCGGTATATCTAAAAATATTGCGCTCGCCACGGTTAATTTTAATGATGTATGAACGACGGTAACTAGTTGTGAGTTATATGAGTGGAATTAAGGAAACGAGAATTAGAATAATTAACATTATTTTTAAGAGGTACGGAGAGTTAATGGAAAAGATGTTAAACTCAGAACAAATTTCATATCAATAGGTGACCCCATAAACAAAACCATTGCGAGGAGACTCAGTCTCTTAACCTATCCGCGTAATCATCACTCATCATCTCTGCGTCCAATCGAGCACAACAATATTCAATTTAATTTAATAATAATTTTTACACTCATTGCACATCATATCACACATATAACAGATGCTTAAGACAGCCCTGACCTCTTCCAACAAATTTGAAAATATCGTCACTTATCAGACTTAATCAGTTAAATTGTGCATGCAGTTACTGATAGCTTCTGCAACCTGTATTGTAGATAAATACTCTATATATATATCAGTATACTACTATGCGTTATGTATACTACCGATCGTCCTACTAACTTTGGGTACAAATTACTTGACTCCTATGATAACGTTTTTATCAGTGTCTTGCTGTGTGCATGTAATTGCGCATTTGCAAAGCCATGTTTTTTTCGTCAATCTATCAATATCTTTGAACTACATTAAGAATCACCATCGATGTTTTTATAGCTATTTTTGTCTCCACGTATTTGAAATCCATGGACCTCCCAGAATAAATCACCGCAATTAATAAAAATCTCATCAGACCTCGTCCATTAATTGTGTTTAACTTTGTCATTATCATTTATGTGTTCAAAATACTAATTTTTGAATTATTTATTCTAGAAATATTAAATTCGGACGTCTCTGCAGTTTCTATGCAAATAATTACTAAAAATTCATGTTTAGACTGCCTCTACATCTACATAATGACAAATCACAGAGACATTTTTTCGGCTTATTTGCATTTTTAAACAAAGTGACTTCAACATACTTATTGTTACTGGCAGCAATAGGTATGAAAAGGTTATTGTCATTCAAAAAATATGTACGAACTGAATCATAAGGTACTTTCAAATGTATTTTTTAGAAATCAAGATAACCGAAGTCGAAGAATTTTTCAAGAATTCTCGGTAACTTAATCAAAGCGCCAAATCCATTTAAGTTTATAGCAAATAATTGCATTTGACGCGACGAGGATAATTTCTGCACCTGTGTAAACTTTTACATGATTCTGTTAATTTTGGGTGGGCGGCTGCATATTTGCACCATCAAAATTTGTAACTGACAAATTAGCACTATCGGACACATGAAGTAAGATTAAACTTCTATATTTATCTTTAATATTCGTCGATTGCATTTGATTGAACGCATAAATTTCGATTCATCATTACATGTTTTGATGTTCGTATGCTTTTAGCTTATCTTTAATGTTTAGTAATGATTTGTGGGCGATTAAAAACTAATGAAATGTCATTTTTATTGCACGGTCGTGGAGGTAAAGCGGTAAAATTATTTGCTCTTTTCTAATATTGTGGCTGCAGAATTTTATGTCCGATAATTCTGTCTAGTTTTAATAGGAGGCTGACATTTCAGACAGGTCCATAATAAGGTTCATGACATGCTCAGATCCGTAGGTGTACTACGGTCATTTTTTAGATTTGACCAGCCTTCAACTCGTGATCAGCTGAAGTGATGTCATCTAGCTGCTATTATTTAATAATTGTTTTGATGCATAAATTTGCGATTTGTTGCGATTTTACTACAGGTGTCTGAATTTTGTTCTTTGAAATTAATTGTTGACAGTATGATCTAGATTTATTTGCTATTCATTTAATTTGAATCAGCTGACTGTGATTCAGCCGCGTCGTGCGTATGTTAACTGGACTTTCAGTATTCCAAAAGTATTTGTTCTTGGAATTTCATTGTACGAATCAGCTGAGTCAACCTGTAATTTTTCCCTTTTTATGATAAGCGCGATAATGCCGCAACTTACTTGCAAAAGTGTCCCATATTTTGACTTGGAATTACGAAAAGAAATTAATGGTCATTTTTAAATCCTGATATTCTTGTTTTATTTTTATTCGTATATATACGGCTTTTATTTCCTCCGTGTCAATAAATTGATGGTCGTCGAGCAAATATTTCGTGCATCTTCTTTATTGGATTTCTAAGCAATAAATGATATCATTCGTTTGCACCTCCGTTGAAAAACCATTGTCTGATTTTGTATATTGACGACAATCTTAAAAATAAATATTTTTTGTGCGGTGTCACGTCTAGACACGTTGAGCACCCTCCCCGCTGTCATATATCAGCTATATTAGTGAGTTAGGTATCTGCTAAGACGACAAATACACATTGTTCAACATTCATCATTCACGTCATCAACACGAGGATTTAGTCAAGTTTTTTCGAATATATTTTATAGACTTGTCTGTCGGTGCCTAACCCTATCACGGAATTAGATGCAAGTTTTTAGACGGTGATTCAATAAAATATTGATTGATGCACGTTTTGATTTCTACTGTCGAATATATTTTTAATTTATGCACGATAATTGTTTATATTGGATTTTGCACAAGGAAATAATCGTCTAGCAACAGACACAACACATTATATTGTGAGAGTTCTTAATTATTATTTGCATTTAGGGATTTTTAGAGTTAAATGTAAGCAGGATAAGGAAGGCAGGATAACCTCATGCAATATCTTCTGTTCCTGATGTTTTTATATAGGCCTTCACAAGGAATTTCTCACCTAAGATAAAAAGTATTCCTATGTATCTAAAGAAAAACAGTGTCCACCTCCTCCGCAATTTTTTAAAGTTGGATCATATATAGTACATATTTTCATTGTTCAAATTTTTTCTTGAATAAACAAAAACGTCATATTTGATAATGTTAGTATGATGAATATATTATAAAAAACATTCATAAGTGAGGTTAGAATGTCCCTTTAGCTAATTACGTTTCATAGAAATCTTGAATTGAATATTTTCAAAGCTCCATCCATCTGTGCCGACTAACTGTTTTTTGCTGAGATTTCTATGGGCACTTGGAGTGCCATTTGAAAGTAGGTTGGAGAAATGAAACACATCTAGGAAAAAGGTGTAGTTCACATAATTGTTCTTTTACACTACGTTTATGTAGTAACAATGGAGATAAAATACACGCTCGAAGACAACGAATGGCTAAGCCATAGTAATTAGTGGGTAAATAATATGTACTTGGTTTACCCTAGCGGTATTTTAATTAAGGCTTGGTTCCTTGCTACATTCTAAATTACGCACTCTAACACCCGACTGCGAGGTGTGACAAAAGGAAACAGTGCTTGTTACATTGTTTGCCCAGTTATGCCAATAGTTATGGCCTCATTGAGGTACCTGCTACTAGTAGGATTGCCTCGATCAATATAAGCACACAAAAAACTGATTGAACAGAAGCTGTAATAAGGTAGCATTTGAGGTGTGATGACTGGATAATCGTTCGTTGGTTTCCAATGACATGTAGCAACAAATAACAAATGATTCTCTGTACAATATTTGTCAGCAGTGGTTTTTTATTTACTTTTTATGTCGGTGTCTATTTATTATTGTATGATTCAGTACACGTACCAAGCAATACTATCGTGATATATCCAGTTGACAACGATGTATTTTCCTATCATTGTCACATGGCATTATTTAGAGCTTAGAACCATATGGTTAATGTCCTAGACATTAGCGTGTATTGTTGTTTCACAGTATAATTGCTAAAGATTTTTTGTATTGTCATCGCTCTTGACACCTGAGATGAAATATAAATCAGTTGTCAATGTGTTGAATTTGGACCGACGACGTACAATGCTTGGTAATAAATTGACGTCTCCGAGATTTGTCTGTCTCACATCATCATTCTTAGCTAAAGCCAGATGATCTTTGACATGTTTGAGTTCGATCACGTCTAGATTGTACTAAGATTTGAAGAATTAAATCTACCAATGTGGTCAGATATTTTTTGCTACATAGTTAGAAATATTGACTTACGAGATCATTATAATCGCTGTTCCTAATGAAATGGTCAGCAAAAACGTCAACATATTCCATCAGTCTTAGGTAAAAATTAAACAAAAAATGTATTGCATGCAAAAAGCGGCGTCGCTCACGATCCTTGCTTGTGTTAAGTAATAACCCACGTTCTGGTTCAATGCACTCACGAATCTTTTATTTTACTAAATATTGTAATACCTAGCAATTCTAGAGTCTATCAATTCATTTGTATTTAAAGTTATTATTCTAAACTCACGATTTTCTTGCTCCAAATGAGCGATTGGATATGATTGCTCTATAATTCTAGGTTTTAAATTAAGTGCATAATATGAATACAGAAATATTTATTAATATAATGTATCCTGCATGCAGTTGTGCACGTGGGCGTTGGTATGGCTTAACATTATCTGATGTCATTTGCTGCGTTAGACAATTGTGGCGGTTCAACGTACTCATTTAGGTTCACAGCCAATTTTCCGTTTTCCACGTTGCGTCATTTGACGCCAGTATATGAGTTTGTAGTCACACCTGTATTCAAACGGCTCTCGATTTAATATCTATGATCAAGTTGCAACATGAACGTACTTTTAAGGAAACTTCTACTTTATGAGATCATTTTCTGAGTTGTAGAATAATTCTTTAATCTCGATTTAAATATCTCTATACCTACAGATAGATTCACAAATTTAAAATATCCGTAGTTTTCATTTGTTATATTTGGGTGTCTATTATAAATATATATAATACGTTTGTAAGAAGTGCTTACCTAATTTAATTATTCTTTCGTTTATTTCATCGTTGGATTTTATACGTCTTTTTCAAATGTAGGTAAAATTTTAAAATTAAAAATATGGATATACATATAATTATGGATATACATATGTATGTATTTTTTACTATTTATGTATAGTTAACAAAAAAATGATTTTATTTTTCGTTTAATTTTTTTTTATCTATCAATTTTTTGTGTTAACCTACTAAGTAGTAAGAAGTTGCATGCACTATTATTGTTATAAAATAATTGCTGGCCGGGTCACCCGATAAGAAATAGTTGCGATAACCGATGCATTAGTAACAAACACCGCTACTGTTACCATTTCTCAATACAACACTTGTCTACATAGCCCCAACAAAAGATAAATGTTTAAAGGTTAAAGAACCTTTTATTTACTATGTTATTTGAAGTGCATCGGTGTAGATGCACTTAGAAGTTAGATAGAATGCAATTCTAACTGTGCCCGATCCCGTTATTGACCTGCCTGCACTAGCCAAGTACACGATAGGTACTCGCAAACGCGAACTAAGAATTTTCCTACGAAATGTGCCAACGTTCTCAAGGCAAAGCAATTGCATTTCAAAGCGATATCCTAGCGCGAATAGGATATTGCATGTTTGATTGTTCCGTTAGATATTTAATTTTATTTCTAGGTTATCCGTAGTTTGAGCTAATTTTACTAGCACTTGTCGATAAATTATATCGATATTTGTGTTGTAGGAATTGGTTGTTACGCGATGCAATGACGCAAACACTTGAAAATTTACAAGAAACGACCGTAGGTTATTCGAATTCTTTAGTAATATCGTTTTAACCCCCCTCAAAAAGGAAGAAGTTCAGAATATTTTGTTATTACAGTCAGCTATGTTTCTTTACCACTTTGAATTGTTGATTTTAATGATCTTGACTAAAAAATCAACAACTTACCTCGTCGTGTGCCCATTAAATCATTGTTCCTATTTCATTTTGTGGTAAAAACAATTGATAATTTTTAGTAACATTGTTTAGTGCTTATTTATCCGAAGTATTTATTTTTTGAGGTTATATATTGCTAGTTGTTACGTTAAAATTATTCCACCTGTGATGTTAACTAAAGTTGTTTCACACGTAGCATGCTGGCAGGGACCATGGTTGACGATAGATAAATAATGCTTGGGTGACTTCCAGAGGAATCTGAATGCATTAGCAACTGTTGAGAAATCCTCATTTACAAACATTCTTTGCAAAATATACGTGTTAGGTTGCGTGTACCATGTATTGTGTGTGTAAAGCTTATTAATATAAAATTCTTACTCGGCCTTCAGTAAGTACTTAGTACATACAGGCACACTATCGTAAGATCTGGGCCACGTTATAAACGTACTTGCTACTAGTCGACTGCAAACGTAGTAATGTAATTAGTTGTTAGATACGGCTTGTGTATATCCGACGTGGAACGAATCTCTATCATTTGTTAACCAAATAACTTTTTTCGACATTACCAACACTAAAATCTGTACAAAAAATGTTCGAGGTTATAAAATATATATGTACTTATTTCTTTTTATTAGAAATATAACAGTACTGCATTACATAATGTACAAAATAAAACAAAAGAAAAGTTGATATTTCTTTAGAATATTAAGAGCTACTAAAACATAAACTTGTACTAATAAATAAAAGCACCTTACTACGCAGCCATAGATAAAGTCATGAGTATAAGTAAAGGTTTTCGACCAGAATTTTTTTCACCTGCTACCAGTTACCGATAACATACATTCTATACTGTGACACACTTTCAGGGTATTTGTAAAGATAGCCAGTATCTGGTTCTATTTCACATTTATTGAATTTTCTTCAAACCATGACTTATCGTTATCAACCTTTTATTCTTTGCCTGGCGCACCAATGTAATGACTTTATCTTTATCAGGGCACTCAAGAAACATTCCCAACAATTTACTTAAACATATTATTTACTGGAACAAATTTATTGAATGAGTTAGTGATCACAAATTGGGGCCAATTGTGACTATGCTCTGTGTCCAGGAGAATTGGATGTGGGTAGACATCACGTAGGTGGAGACCTTGCCAAAGACTGTTACGCTAAGACAGTTAATTGTATTCTCACATCGGAAAAATAGACTCTATATCATGACGAATTCAGCACGGTTTCGCATTTGAAAAGGATGTTGACGAATTTGGCGGTGTTCTGAATTAATTACGTTTGCGCCGATGGTCTGTCACGTAGGTGACCAAATATAGTTGCATGTATAACGTCTCCCACCTTGTATGGCGCGGGCTCAGGAAGGAAGAGGTGTGATTGAACCCGTGCGTGCGTTAGGCACTAGGGAACAATCGATGTTTTTATTCACTACACTACGATTGTAATGCAATTTTGGAGACGTGCTTCCGACCCGCCTGTTATTGGGGAAGTGCATCGACCACGCTTCGCACATGTGCGTTGATCGCTAATGGCCCTTTATTGATTTTGAATTGTATTTTATGGTAATGACATGCACGAATAATATAGCATACGAAAAGGTTTGAACGATAAGCATAATAAAATGTTGCTTTAAGGATTAGCAAGCATAACAAAAACTGATAAAATTGCTATCAATACAACATATTTGTGGGCGATTAAGCGCTACACCTAAGTTCTAACGCGTTTCTTGTCTAAATTAATGTTATTCATTTCATGCTTGTAAAATAAATATTTATGCATTTTCTCACACCGCTTTATCACATATTGATTTTAAGAGACAGTCACCTAAAATGTTCTATTTATGTGATATTTTTTGCTGTAGACCAATAAATATTTAACGTTAATAGGTCGAGATAGTATTGCTTGCATCTTAATAGTTACATAATATATGATAATTATAACCATCCAGACATCTTAATATTTCATTTCTAAGGCGTATAATATAAATATAATGCAAATTCTACCAGTGGATTATTCAAAGTGTCTCTTAGAACTATGAATCACTCTTAAGTGCATTATATGTATGCTCTGAATCACCCATGAAATTTTTTTAGCAACGGCGAAGATATATTTTTGGCGATATCTCCCAGGTTGTTGCTAAATTGTCCATCATCCATCGCCGCCATGTGTTCTGGTGAAATATTTCAAGGTGACATTATTGATCCGACAATTGTATTTAAAAACATTAAAGTTTGAACATTTAAAAGATGCGCGTACTTGACTTGTTAAATATTAAATAAAATATTTTATAAGTTTGAGTATACTCAAGCTTAATTCGAGGATAAAAATATTTATTAATTTTTTTTCGCTTTACATTCTTACAATAACTTCTCCTTTGACGTACATTTTTGAAATGGACTTAAATAATATTGCAACCATTATTGGAAGATGCGAAGAAAATATTTTATTTAAAAACATTACAAGTTAGTAGCAAAAAACACCAAAAGATCATGTTTGGTTTCTGTTTAATTAATCACAAAAAACAGCTCATCGCAACAATTAATCGTACGAGATGTTCTACGTAAAATATTGTCAAATTAAAAGGTGTTATTTTTTCAATGTGCGTGATTCACGGGGCACGTGCCGGCTGCTCATATGGCTCCGAACTGACATCAAACTGTCTCGCGACTTATTATTCAGTTCATAGATCTAACGTTTTATAACTATTTTTCCAATTACGTTTTTTTTTTCAATCGTGTTCTTTAGATTGATTTTCGAGTATTTTTATGTTTTGAATACTCGCCTATAACCCTGAAGATTTAGGCAAAGGCGTTTCAAACGTCCACATGTCGTGTCTTGCAAATACATGTTCTATGTGAAATATCTGGTATAAATAAATATTACTATTTATAATGCTTAGCTATGTTGAACGTCTTCAAACTGGTATTTATATTTCTTAGAGATTCATCAAGTAACAGATACAATAACGAAATCTAAATGAAAGACTTTTCAAAGAAAAATTTAAAACTATTCAGAGCACTATATGTTTTGTATAAGAAATTACTATTCTATTAGGTTACGAGTAGGTGTTGAACTAAGTTCTATTGGCAGTTTAGCTACTCCGAACAGCTCATTGTTAGTATGAGCGCCCTTGAGCAGCCGGTATTCATGTAATTGTTTTTCAACAATAGAATACACTTCAATGCGTTTAAATGACGCCACTTGAAATATAAATATATTTTATCACTTCTTAGAAAACCCCACTTCTCCCTTCCTGAAATTAGTAAATTATAAATGAAGAATTGGGTATGACTTCATGAGATATATTTCTAATTATTTTGTTTTTGAGTTATTTTAATATATCTTCTTTATATTTTTAGAGCTACACATAAGTTGCATACAAATATAAATTACTCCATGACTTAATGTGAACTTTATTATGCATACATACAGACTTGTCACAAATAAGTGTACTTACCTGTTATTATTTTTAAGACTCGTTATTATTCAAAACATAACAGTGTTGTCATACAAGGAATAATGCTTCTAAATTTATTTTTAGAGCTGCATGATGCATGATCCTTGCAGTGTTACAGACTATAATTCTAATTGTTAGTTAATTTGTTAATTTGATATTCTCAAATAATGTTTTCCTTTTCAGCTATACACAGAGGCACAGAAAATCAACCTGCCAAGAAAGCGAGGGGGGATGGCGGAGGCGATAATGGCAATGGAGGTCGTGACCAACACGCATACAACTGCCTCCTTCAAAATGAGCTCCTAGGTGCTAGAATCGAAGAGGTTCGAGGCCCGTCGGCTACTTGTGCTGATGGAAACAAAGCCAGTCTTGGAGCTGCACAGACTCCGAGGTCGTCGCCTGCTTATCTGCCCGTCTATAGATTCAACGCTCAAAGTCAAAGTGCTGTGGTAAGTTGATCAGAATTTTTTTAAGCGATTGGTTTATGCTCCTTTGCCTAAATGGATGTTTGTTGTTCTTATTTAAATTGTGCTTTTTCTTGTTTAAGTCAATGTTGCGGGCTATGGGGTTTTTAATGTAATTTGGATATAATGAGGATACTGTCTTCTATCACATGGGTGTTCCTGTAGAGAAGAAACGCCTTTATGATTTATTTGGATTTCATGTGTGCGTGTGCGTGGTCGAAATAATTTGTTGGCGTAATAGTAATGTTTTTCTTACTATCGTTTAAAAAAACATCAAAAAAGGGTTCAAAAAGTGTAATATACAAATAAAAATACAGCCAGATAATTGCATTAAAATTCCATTCAAATAATTGAAGGTTAGCAATATATTGCTTTCGGATTCAAAATAAAAACTGAGCATCGTAGTGTCATTCATTTAATATTATTATTATTATTATATGTAACTTTTGTTTCCAATTTTTAGCAAACAATTTATGGATATCAAAAATTGTGCCTTTAATATAATATTGACTAACAATAAAGTCTTACCTAGAATATTCAAGAATCGGTAAATGTAAGGTTCTAAGGACTTTCCCTGACCTTTTATAGCCGGCTCGCTTTTATATGGAACATTTTTTATACACACATTGAAAACTCTATGCAAGAGACTGGCTGATTTAATGATTCAGTTCAATGTTTAATTATAACAACTTTTTGTAAATTCTTGAAAATTGAAATGGCTGTCCACCAAAAGGTAACTCCATTTGATGTGTTCCTTGTTAGCTTGATTCCAAGTTATGATAATTTTGTTTTAATGCGGTAACAAGATAACGATAATAACCAGCTAGACATACCTAAAATGAATGTACTGGAAGTACGAATTGTAGGCAAACAGATAGCCTTGTGTCAAATACAAGCTCCCGACGCTATTTGCAATGCTGATTCTAGTTAACGATCCTTCCATGAATAAATAGACGTAAGCGGCGTAAACTTTAGTCTATAAATCATTATTACTTTTTAAATATTTTATGACGATTTTATGAAGATCCATTTCTCGAGAAAGATAGGAATAAAATGTATGAAACTAATCGAACCCTATACCCCGTATCTTCTTATTATGGAGTAGTGTTAAAACAGAACATAGGTGGGCAAGATATTATACCTTTTAAAATATAATCTTTAAAGTGTGCTTACAATCGGTGACATAGTGGAATATATACTGACAAAAAATACAGTCGCATTGAGAACATCCTCTTTTTTTGATCATTCGTCATCAAGGTTGTTCGTTTCTTTCTTGTAGGTAGACAAAATCTGTTCAGATCTTATATTTTATCTAAGACAGTAAACATGTTAGACATCCATCATTACAAGAGCTAACAATGCCTAGGTTTTTTTTTTATGAATGGTATTAAGTAAAGTATTTACTTCTATTTGTGTTTGTACGTTTTGTATCGAATTATCGGCGTGTTCTTAGTACTGAAAGTTATGTCACCCATAGTTCAGGCAACTTATTAAAAAAAATCGCTTTCGTCACTCTGTATCATTATAAAAAAGAAATCTAAAGAATGTGTTTTTATCGAATTACTTTTCATTTCTATTTTATAGCAACTTGTAAGTCTTGTCTCGTAACCATGAGCGTGATAACTTGTATTTTTTTTCACTTTTCATAAGTTATTTATATTATATTATACAAATGAGGGTGCGATCACCTAGGCCATAGATTTTAATACCAGGAAACCTTGCGTTTTCCCAACAGTACTAACCTATTAAGAAGGTAGTTCTTAGCATTCATTATCAAAGAACAAAGACAATGTGGTATTCATTTAAGAAGCATTATCAGTTACGGAAACAAACAAACTTTTCACTAGTTCATTTAACGGGATCTTCCATGTCAGTCGTTGCGGCAAGTGCTCGATCAAGCGTAAGTTTATCCAGTGCGTGACGTAACAAATCATCTTAAAACCAAGAAATGCGTTGTCACGATAGTTCGAAAGCTCTTGATGCAATTTATATTCATAAAAATGAAATTTGATTAAACTGTGGGAACGAAGCGGCTTCTTTCGATTGCTTGCTAGTTGCTAAAGGTTTTGAAATGACCATTTGCTTTATGCTATCAGAGGCAAAAAAAAACACTTTCAGAATATTGCGTTTAAAAACAAGCTACCATTTTCAATTTTAGGATTTTAAAATGCAACTGCAGCGCGACTATCATGATTATCAGACGACCGCAACACGGAATATAAACTTAAAAACATTGTTCGTTACTTTTTTTTGTAAAGAATTCCAACGTTTATTCAGTACAAAACATGTTTTGAGAATACGACGAAATATATTCCACAGTATGTCACCCAGTATGTCTTTCGCAGTTGTTCAGCATACCGCGGTAAGTCTATTTCAGTTATGCTCTTAAATACACTTGTACCCTCCTACAGTTCGTTACATCCTATCCATCTTGTTTTATTCCAAAGATTGTCAGTCCTGTGGCTAAGAATTTCGAGTGCGGATATCGTTATTCCTAATCACTCCTGTCGTTGGATCTGTAAAATAAAAAAGCTATAAAACTTTGTGCGAAGATCTCACGTCAAATGGGTTACAGTATAAAAAAGATGCATGTCTAATGAGTATTTTGTCTGAGTATAAACGAATATGCGATAGACTTGCATGTTTCTACTGTGTCTAATTTCACATATTCTATGTTTCGTGGTTTTGCAATAAGCGTAATCGGTAATTCGTGTTTTTTGTCCAATTTCTGCTTTTTCATTGTTGTGACTAGCCACCCTGATTTTATCCAGACATAATTTTAAATGTATGACTGAAGTTGCTCAATGCTATTTATGTGTGGATACACTGAACTTGGTTTAGACATTGAATTAGTACGTTTTGCAAGTTTGCAATCTAATGAGCCATATCATCATCTCTTTTAAACAGTGAGATTCATATAACATCGTGTTTATCAAGGCTTGTGATTGAAAACTGTTTATGACTGCGATTGTTTGTAAAAAATCCACAAAATCTCTTTATCAAATAAGCAGAACTATTTTATAGGGAAGAAATAATTTTTGAGTCTGTATGCGCTAAATTAAGCCTTTTATGTCCTGACAAAATTTATTGGCACGTCACAGTGATGTATATGAACATATTTTGATTCCATGAGTTATTTAGACGGCGAATGGCGATTGGCGTATTGTCAAAATGCATTTAGTTTATTGCACAATAAAATTAGCTTTTAATTTGATTTTGTATTTATGGGACTTTTTTACAATCATTTGGGTTCATTATAACAGGTTGTGGATATCCTGTCTGTGTTGATTACTTAAGAGTAAATGGCGTATGCTTAGTCGAAACTAATGTTAATAAGTTTGACACTTACAACATCTAAGTGGTACTCGGCGTCGATTAAAACGAAACGATGAGCTTTAAAGACATTTTAACGTTTACATGCCAAAAAGATTATAACCACCCGGTTTGTATAATAACAAAATAAACATTATTGCATTGACCCTAACACTTAACCAGTGCCGAATTCAATTTGTAAGTATCAATCGTTATGTCACGTAAAGAACCTAATCTTATGGCATCCAAAGAATGTTGTGACAGTATCTCCGTCTTAAGTGCAGAAATTTATACATTTCCAATATAAAAACTTATTAAAATTGCAAATATCGATTTTTATTATAGGTCTGTGCGAATGCCAAATCCAAGAACTCGTATCGTGTTACCAAAGTGTTTGAACTTATGCCAAATTTGTTTTTTATTGGTTGTCTTATTTAGGGGTTTAATATTTTCACCATAAGATACCTCACGTTAGCGGCTTATTGCGTTATTACATTACACTTTTTGAAACTTAATAACCCTCAATGTAAGGCAGATTAATAGAGAAAAATACTTCCACAATAACAGATATATAAGGTTTTGCTTCAATATGCCTTACAGTTAACGTGAAAAACTACTATTTAGAACGCAAAATGCTGAAATTTCTCTTTATGATATTTTCAATATCTACTACGAAACTATATATATTTTTCGCAAAAACATGAACAGATTTTTTAATTTTACACTTACGTTAGAATACTCTACCTTAAAAGGCAAGTTTTTAAACGAACTTTTGTTTATTACATACTATACATGTATGTATGTATATCACACATAGCAATGAACAAGAAAATTGGTAAAATAGTTACTTGCCTCTTTTCCATTTGGCAATTCAAAAATAAAATAGATTTTTAAATTTGATTACTTAAGAAAATGACTATATGTACATAAATTGCATAGTTTCTTAGTCAAGCAACTATAAAAAATGATGACTAGTAAAATATCATCAATTTTTGTATTCAAAACTAATATGTTTACCTGCCAACATGAAAAAAAAACTCAATTTGCGTGATCATCGCGTTCTGTAAGACTATGAGTGATTGACGTTTCTGATGACAGGCACTCTATAGACTGGACAATGTTAGATTGAATCAACTATGTACTTGGTGTGACCCATGCATACATTTTTTAAATTTACTTAAAAACAAAATTATGAAGCACCAGTAATTTGTGCCGGTCCGTTCGGCAGGTGTAATCCTGTATTGAATTATCTAAAGCGGACGTTGTAGTTGTCTGAAGAGTCCGAACCAACATAGATAATTTTTAAAGCAAGTTATATTACCGTTTTTAGTTTAAATCTCGTCGCTCTTAAACCCTCATTACAAGAGAAAAAACTCCTCAAAATTGTTTAACATTTAGGCATTCCCAAAATACACAAATACATCGTCATAAATACTGTTGTATATTATAGGGTACAATAACAACTGCACAGATGGCGTAACGGTTTAAGTGGTCACCTTGTCAATACGCTGCCGGCCGAGTGTTGTGGGTTCGATCCCCGCACGGGACAACACTTTGTGTAATCCTCAAATTGTTGTTCTGAGTTTGGGTGTTCTTTGTGGCCGTTGTTTAAATGTTTGAAAAGTCCCCCGCGATACAGGAATTAATCCTAGTGCGGGAGTGGTGAGTATATATATAAGTCTTCTCGATCACTAAAAGAACTGAGCGAACGCCTAAAATGAGCACTTCTTTAATACGTACCTTAAATTCGTTAAGAAAAATATATGTTATTGCCTCCATACATACAGAGAAAGAGGACCCCCTTGCATAGAAAAACACGCTGTTAATTGTCGAGCATTCCTCAGTCCTCATGCGAATGAATGCATCTATATTGTGATACTCATCATAAATTACAAATGTATAAAGACAAACTCATGCGAAATCGCTGACTCGATCAGCTTGTCGGTCTTATTGTAACTGGATGCAATGATCGAATATCACGCTGTTCTTATAAAATATTATGTCAAATATGTCGTCATGTACGTGTCACATGACAGATATTAGTTTCAATACTAAACATATGGCTGCACTTTAATCTTTGACTCGGCAGGTGTATGAATATGTATAGGTTTGAGTTGTCTCAGTAATATTAATTGTAATTTATTTCCGATTTTATAAAAGCGAATATTTTCTTACTATCAGGCCGGTAATGTAGGTACTTGTTTGCCAACTTAACCGTGTAAAAATATTTCTTACTAACGCTTCTACGCTAATACATATGTTTATATATACGCCTATATTTCTAAAGTAGTTCAGGTAGAAGCGTCTCAAAAGCCCACTTTTTGCCAACCCTAATTTGCCAAACTTACGTAATAGCCTTTTGCCGTATTCCCTTAATCGCGTTATACGACATCCACGGGAAGAGATGAGCTGGCACTATCCTAGTGGAGTAGGAAGAAGTACCACACGTAAAAACGATATGACTTTTAAAATTAAGGTAATTTATTTGCGATATTATGTATTTAGTATGCAGTTTTCACGTTTTTTTTTTACTTTTAATAGATATAAATAGTGAAAGTATATACGCTGCAAACTAAAATGTTCACTGAATGTGCAGAAGCGGAGTTTGAACTGTGTGTGTCAATTATCACAGTTAACATTTAGCGTTTGAGTGACAACGAGGATATGCTAATTAACAAAGCATCCACGTTTTTGCGCTTTTTTTGTCTTTCTACACAATGCAAATCCATCGAACGCTATTTGTGATTTTAGTTTTGATATTATACATGTATGCATCTTTTCCCGCTTTTTATGGGAAGCTGATAACAATGTTTTTTTGCCTGTGGTATTTTTTACACGGCAACCGTATTGGCAAACCCGGAGTTTTTAAAATATGGATGTTGTTTAATAATAGAAAACGAAAGAATATTTAAGGGCTACATCGATATTTTTGGTTTGAACGCTATAATTAAGCGCCTCTTAGAATAATTTGTTGGTCTTTCATCTAAATTTTCTAAAATATCAGTCGGGATTTGAAGGTTTTTTTTTGTATTGGATTGGATTATTTATTAATGTAGGCTATAAAACAACAAACTGCGACCCTCAGCTGCTGAGCAGTGAGCATAACTGTGTGGAACGGATAGCACTTTATATATCACACACACACAAGTTACATGTTGTGTTGTTGTGTATAGTTTCTTATTATTATGGTTCTGTTTAATTCTCTTGCACTGGTATAATTCTAAAATATATTCAGAAATCTTGATACATTTCTCGCTTGAACATACGATTTAATTTTTAACACTAATAATTATTACTTTCGAAATCATACTTTTGCTGTTCTGAAATAGGTATCATTTTTACGTAACATGAATTAACTTACTGAAATTAAGTTTAGTGCTTCTTGAAAAATCTGTTTGTTGAAAATAATTTTTTCCTCATATAAATACTTTTATTCTCGTGCATTAGTCGCTTGTCAGTTTAAATGAAGTGATGACGGTTTAGCACGATCCGGCGCGGCGTGATGCTCCGTGTAGGTGCTGACATCGTATTAAGAGGAAAAAACCCTTTTTTCTCTATAAACATCTCTACGTTTTCTCGCTAAAATACGTTTTAATGTTCCGATTAACCGTTTAGATACTTTTACCCTCTAAACTCTGCCCTCTCTGTTTACAATATGTCTTTGTAGAAAATAGAGTCATTTTACCTAGCAGGAATAAACCCATACTTTGTTTACGGGTATTCTTTCAAATTTATAATTATAATTCATTGTTACATTAATATGAATCACAACATGTGCATTTGATTCGCATGTTTTTAGGCACGTTCTTTTTATTATAAAAAAAGTTAACATATAAAATATTTAAATTTTCCACTCATAGATTTCGATTCAGAAATGTTTTTATATAACTTAATATCACAAATAACGTGTGCCACAAATTAAGTTATTAGTAAAATGCTTTGAACTGCACGTGTTCAAAATTAAAAGTACATAATTGTCCATTCACGACTTCTCTGAAACAAAAAATAGTAATATGTGTAAACCATAGATCACAGAAAAAACACATTAAAACTCAAAATGAAATTCTAAGTCTGTAGGCGGTACCACCCACTGGATTATTTTGCATTATGCACTGCATACTAATTTTTTAAATAAAAAATGCATTGTTATTTGAATCGCTTCTCGATGCGCTCCCTTCCCATATAAATTTGCGACTGCTCTGCACATGTTGAATTTTAGTAAAGTCGCTGAATAAATTTAGCATTAAATCCTAACTAATGTCTATATGTAAAAATTGTTAAAGATTTACAGAAAAACTACACTTTTAGTGGTTTTGAATATTTAAATCTATTTGCTTTGCATTTGTCATGTATTTGCAAATTTAGAAGTACCCGAAACCGACGGGCTTGTATGAAAGGTAACAGTAGAGGAAGCTCCCGATGTATGTAACGATAGAAGCAGGTGGCGGTCTGTTGTCTCTGCCTACCGCGATGGGAGGAAGGCGTGAGGTTATCTATGTATGTGTTGTTTATGTCTTAAAAAAGTCAAAACCAGATTTAAATGAGAAACACTTTGACAAAGTTAAGATTGCAGTTTTTTTTTTTAATATTTGTACATATGCAAGAATCAAATGATAGAAATTTTGCCCTTGCGCGATGTTCGAGATTACGTGAACCACATTTCGTGTGTCGTTATTGCGTTTCGGTCTTTAATTTTATTACGCATAATTCCATCTGAATCTTCCCAGGTGTAAATAATCTGAGAATAGACAATAAAAGCTCTCTATGAAAATGCCAATTGATTGTTTCTGTAGCAAGCTAAAATCGATTTGTTTTATATGTGAATAACATTGTTGGTTGGGTTAGCGAAGAACCTGGGAACGCACGCTATTAATATGTTTTATCATCCATAACTATAAATAAAGATGCATCTATTACTTACGAAAAGGAGATTTTGCTTTCAGGCACACACACTGTTCGACATTATTGTGTGAAGTCACTTCAGAAATATAAAGTTCAGAAATTTTGATGAATATTTTGATATTGTCCTGACAGTCGATATGAATAGTAAAATTAAATTTCAGTCAGTCAGTTCCCGTATGGCTTTTGCAGACGACTGAAATAGCATTTTCCTGATTAAACATATAGGTATACGGCTTATGCTTTTGTTAATCCACAAATATGTTGGATCTTTATCAGCTACTTGAGTAAAGCCTTTAAACACTAAACGGAGCTAAGCAAAAGCGAAAAGCCGCGTGGTTCCCGAGCCATTACTAATACCTCATGGTCGGGACACCGTAGCAGCGTGTACGAGAGGTTAAAGACTTGGTTGTACATTATGTTTCTAAGCTTCGTTTTTGCCTACATATCATAGATGTTTGTAAAAAAGCATACCGGTGGTTATGCATCAAGCCATTAATTTTACAAACTTGGGGGCCCCGAAAGCACTATATGAGGAGCGATAGACAAGAGTAATGCAGTAATTCGATCACCACATGAGGAAAAATACAAACTAATGTTACAACGCATCCAGACCAAATTTATTAGGTTCATATATTTTAAACAGTACGGTGTGTATCCAAAATAGCCACTGATGTACCCTACACTATTCGTTGTAGGTATGACGGGATATTACACACTGGAAGCAACAAGGGAGGTAGCTCTTGTCATGAATATTATATATCTATCATATCACCTAAACGCGCTATAAATCGCATCCTCTAACTCACATAAAACTACTTCCTTTGTCACAATCTTTGAACGGATAAAATTTGGGCACAAAGTAATTTGCATATACTTTATGCATTTCAATGCTGTACGCTTCACTAAGTTCGACGATCTGATTATATCACGACAAAAGCTATTTTTTTTTCCAACAGCAAAATGTCTCAGGATGACTCCGTGATCAAAATTTTCATAAGTCTACGGTCGTGACACATTTTTGCAGCGATGAAAATAGTAGCCATAACCTAAATCAGTCTAGAGATAATCTTTGAAGAGACAGACTTATATAGCAATGGTTTTAGTTCCATAACTTCACGTTTAAAACATAATCGATTCGTCTATAGTTCTAGCTAGAAATTTATTTTGAAAGGATAAGTTTGAATCTATCACGGTCACGGAATTTGCCAATTTATTTAAGAGTCACTTATAAAATGAAGTTTCAATTTAGGAGCTATTATTGTTTATAAATATCTAATGTGAAATCAATTAGCTTGATACCAATGAGTGCTGCACGCAATTACTTATAGTACAAAGTAATAGTTCTATAATGGCTGAGCATAAAAACATTTATAAGTAATTCACGACGACGACTGCGTATTTGCTCATCAAATAGTTATTATAAAGTTTTTTAGCAGAGACATGTTTTAGAATATACATATATATATAAACTTTGGTCTAGACTCGGAGGTCAATGACAGGGGATGATTCGTAAGTTTAGCAATGCCAGTTTGTATGAATGCATTTTTTCTCGTAATTTTTTATCTAACTGCATGAAATCGATTTCTTTGTCGTTGTTTTTGGACATAAGTCAGCCGGTTGCCGTGGTGTTGTTACAATCTAGATCATGTCTTAGATTGTCCTACCGAATTGCTGCGGAGTCACGTTTCTGGATCATTGTCTGGTTGCTCTTTTAATTTGAGAGATTTCTCGATTTGAATTTCTCGTTAATTATTATATGAATTATTTTTTATTAGACGCTCGATACAAACTCTTGCAACCTTGAATCTGAATTTGTTGCCAGCAGGTACGTGCCTATCTTTTTTTGATACGAAAGCACTGATTGACATTAACATGCTAATCAAAATGCAGATGTAAAAGAGTTATCTGATATGGGACTAGTTTAGTTTCCAAATGCGACAACATCGATGACTGACACATCACACGACTCAAATATATTACAATAGAATGCGATGCGGCAAATATTGACTAGCTAGATATTGTCTACTATACACGTTCTATGCCTAAGTTTGGCCTTTGATATTTAGGTACGACACACGATGTTCGTTTGCAGCTATTGTACTCGTGAAGCAAAAAAACAAGGTACTCTGTAGATCCAAGATTAAAATTGCAGCAGAAAATAAAATTTAATAACTGCCTCAATTTAAGAGTTATAAAACCACAAAAAAAAACAGTGGTTTATGTTTTTAAACTCGTTTTGCATTATTTTAAAAGAACTAGTCTATGTTGTGAGAGTTATGGTGTGCGAAGTGGCTCCCGTGCTATCAGCAGCCATTGAACCGGTCACCAAAAGTGCTCATCCATGTTCGCTCAATGGTTTGTTTACAAATAAAACAAAGTCTACTGGTGGACTGGTACCTACGCGAGGGAATTTCGCGCGAGGCCTCTACTTGGCCTTAATTTTTTTCTAAAGTACATATTTAAACAAAGACTTATGTAAACAGAGGTTTTTTGCGGTACGAGGCCCCTTAGGGTTCGCGCATGTTGACAGTGTTAAATCAGTAATCATGAGTAAATAACATTTATGTATTTGACGTTCATAGATGCTGAGGACATAAATTCTTAAATCTTACAAATGAAAATGATATGCCAATAAGCACTTAATTCTTTGAAAGTACTTACACTCAACCATAACAGATATGACTGGCTTTGAACTAGGCCTCAACCGTGAAAATAGAAAAGAAATTGACATCAGAGTTGCCGTAACCGCACCGCAGCTTTGGCGGTTTTTAGTCGCATTCCTGCTGCACTTAATAACCTGAGTTAAGATTACTCAATACGAGACAATGACTTTTGATCTATTCATTTATATGTGCCTATATACTTTCCGAATGTATAGTTAGTTCCGCGTTTTTTATTAGTATTCGTATTGTATTTTATGTCGTTTAGGCACTGAAAATGTTCACATTCGTTTTGGTTGTGCAGTGCTCGTTTTGTTTTATTGCATTGGCTCAGACGTGATCTGCCTACGGAACTAGTACAGGTCACAACTCATGCACAGTACCAATCAATCTGCTATCTGCGATCTCGTCACTGAATTTCTAGCTTTTTATACGTCTGCTGTATGAGGTTAACAAACTTGCGTTTCTGATTGCTCATTCATCTTACATCATTGTGGTTTGTGTTAGATTAAAATTTTTCATTTACCTGCGCGGCTCCTGTGTCATTAGTATCTAATACAATTTAGTCTCGCTCGCCTAGATTTAGTGTTCATTTATTTGATTTTTTTGCTGCTGCGATACGATTAGCTACGTTGATTTCACGAGTGTTATAGCACCGAGCTAGACCAGACAGATGTCTATTGTGAGCAATTGTAAGGTCTATTGTTGTATGCTGTT
Source organism: Tyria jacobaeae (assembly GCA_947561695.1). NCBI lineage: Eukaryota > Metazoa > Arthropoda > Insecta > Lepidoptera > Erebidae > Tyria > Tyria jacobaeae. The sequence continues at coordinate 4,833,728 of OX387208.1, read as the reverse complement.
TGTCTGTTTGATTTGAATAAGCCAATTGCGGACCGCGGAAGTGGACAATTTGGAATTGAAGTTACTTGCAGCTAACACACGCTATATAAACATTTTTCGTAAAATAATTATTAGACGTATGTGCGTGAAGGATGTAAAGTATAGTACTTAATTTTTTATATGACATTAAGTAGCCACTCGAGGTGTTGTTGACTCACAAAATGTGTAGGTTACGTGGTTAGGTAAACGTCTATTTCTTACGATATGACGTGACCATCGCCATTGCCTACAATTCGGTTAGTGATTGCGTAAAAAAAGTATCCGTAATTCGCGTAATCAAAATAACATTAGCGAAACAAAAGTGTTTGATATTTATCTTTAATAGTTTAATGCTTATACTTCGTCACGCACTATTTTTATACAGTGTATGTTACATTCGCATTTAATGAATCTTCTTAGATTAAAGCCAAATAACACTTAAGTACTTATAAAGTAATGCAAGATTCAGAGACTATTACCAAAACAGACTTTAGGCGTAGGATTGGGAAGGATTGAGATCTAGATTATTTACGTTCCTCGGTACATCTGTTACGTGCGTTAGTAGCTAGTGCTTTGGTAGCGAGGTCGTTGGTAGACTCATGCACTCTAGACAAAACGTAATGTCAAGTTAGATTTACAAATCTTTTTTTGTGAGATTCAACTCCCAATCGCAGCTCTACTCTAATATCATCGATTTATATCTCTACTAACGCACTTGCTTCTGTATCAACAAACCAGTTGTAATCTTCTGCACGTTGTCCACTACTATTTTAAACTATTAAATATACATATGCATCTAATTTAGAGCTTCAAGGTCGGTATGTCGATGACCGCTTAGAGGCGGGACTTTGTTAAATCAATATATCCTTAAGTGGCACTTGCGAATTAATCATCGTGCATGTCTTGATGCACTTTCAATCTTACTCCAGGTGTTCCGTTACTATCTTGATTCATTCATGTTTTGTACGCTCGCGAATGGGTGTGTTATTTTGTGGTGCTTCTCTCGCTTTCTGTATATCATTGATTGAAAACAAATTCTGCACGAGGCAACGGTGTCGTACGTGTTATCTTGTAGTATTACGTGTAAATCTTCTCTTTATCAACGATTTATTGAGTGCGCTTGTCTTTAAACATTCATGTTTATTGTTCGAGTACGTTTGTAACACCTTATGTTTTTCGTTGACGTAGGCGTCACCCACTTGTTTCCATCTGAATTATATTACAGTATAAAGTGTCCCAAGTGGATGTGACGTGTTCTTTTGTTGCTGTTTTACTTAAATAAAGGTCTGCTGTGTTCGAAGACTACCAATATTTTCCACCCACACTACATAATTCTATTCTGCAACAATAAAAGGATTATTATCTGCCCGAAAATACACATATGGTAATGGCGACCCACGTTCTGTCTCACGAATTTGAGTGTCTTTATGAAGGTGTTGTTATTCATCTAGATTACTTAGGAGTCCGCAATAAAACGGGTTCACGGACACTGAACTGCCGCGACTTTAACGAAATTCTGCACTTTTTTGCAGTAGAATACTTAGAATATCTTAAGACGTTTGTCGGTGCGAAAAGTCACATTAAAAATGTCAACATCGTTGTCATTTCGTACGGTAATAAACAAAATAAATGAATGTTTTATCTCTCAGTAAATAATTATTCACTGCAAACGCACCGCTCTTGACGAATTGCAGAGCTTGTAATAATTTCAAAGAGCACTGTCGATATCAATCTTTTATTCATGAACATTTAATATACAAAATGGTAGTAGCTGCAGATATATCATTTGGTGTTTTAATTCCGGTCGTCAATAAAACGAATCAAAATGCGTTGTAAGAAAATTATTCTAATGATTAATTGAAAGCGTACTGTAAAAAATGCTGACAAATCGAAACGCTATCAGACGTTAGGTTTATACGAAGATTTTTTCAATGTCTTTTTATTTAGGCGTTTCTGACAAAAGGCTTGGGTAGGCGAACTCTCAAGGCTGCTTCAGGAGGTTTCAATTTGATTCCTTGCTTAAACCTACGTTTTTGCAGACGTGTTCTAACTTTGTTCTTCTAACCACATTTAGTCCAGTCCAGTCTAGTCGGTCCAGTTTAAAAAGAATACGTTTTTTAAAAATAGAACATATGACTCCTCATTTATATAATTATAAATTAAGTAATATCTAGACATTTCCTAGATTCTCGCATTACATCCTCTTGTCGATTGCTCTTTTTTATCATGATTAGGATTCAGCCAAATTATATCATGTGTCTCTAGTATGAAGGGTCAATATTGCCAAATTCAATTTGTCAATCGTTTTTTGTCTAATCATCATCTTTAGTGTCGGTCCGGTGTTTTTCTGTTTTATTACCATCATGAAGCTAATGACTGCTACAACATTTATAACTTTTACACTACTTAACAAATGTAGTTCTATCATTTATGTTCTTTTATTATATGTACTTGGTTGTAAGTTTAGCTATAACTTGAGATGACTCATAATTTTTTTATGGTTTATGTATAAAATTTAATCTATTGTTATCAATGTCAGATCCATAATTAGTTTTTTTTTTCTATACCATTTGTAATGAGATTGTCAAGTTTGACATATTTTCGTAGTTCATGGACTACCGTTCACTCTGGTATCGATACCTGTAAAAGTTTTTCTTGTGAGCTTGTGACTGTTATTAAAAAATCCAGACATGCTATTAGAAGGACTATTGTCATAATAATCGTTATTGATGGCTTTGCATAGATATTGCATCTCTTGTGTTTTTATGTCGTGATAGAGTTTTTAGAAATAAGATTTGGTAATGTTTGTATAAGACGGACATAATAAACAAGCTCTGTTTCGTTTGCTCATTAAATGTTTCAATGACATGCACTCGTACCTTTTTTAAATTATTTCACTGTAAAGTCAACTTAAATGTTAAGTGCTTTCTTTGTACACTTTAACACAAACACCTTTTATATAATATGTTACAGTAATGTAATTTGTAAGATTGACGCTTTGTAATGTTAAAGATTTTTAGTATACGTGAACTTTAATAAAACAATTACCAGTCGAATATATTTTCTACAAACGCTGGTGTAACCGAAGCGGCAGACAGAGGTGTTATTAATGACATCATTTTGCCGATCATAACTAAGTCCCAATTACGTAATAGGGGGATAGCTTATTCCCGTCATCCGGGCACATTTGTAAATTATATAGGGAAATTTTTAGTATATAATTTACAATTGTGCCCTGAGTTTTTAGTCATTCGTCAGAACTTTTTTTCTGTAGTACCATTGCTGACTTTGCTCTTAACGGTATAGTTAAATTTACATTTTCTGTTGCAGGAAAACATAGACCCGTCACCATACAGCCTGTCACCAATATCAGCGAAGTCTGAGAAGCTACTACGCTCACCTAGAAAAGCCACACGGAAGATATCCAGAATTCCTTTTAAAGTGCTCGACGCGCCAGAGCTGCAGGATGACTTCTATCTAAACTTGGTAGACTGGTCAGCCCAAAATGTTCTCAGTGTAGGGTTGGGTAGTTGCGTTTATTTGTGGAGTGCTTGTACTAGTCAGGTGAGTTGGATAAATAGAAAACTTTACTATTTAGATATTTGAACCCCATAACACTTAATGAGGTCGATGCATTACGTAAAGATTGTGTCTAGAAGATATTGAATTTATTAAAATCGTCGATCACATCGATTATTGCCTTGACCTCTTTCAAACAGTAGCCGCTTATAAATAACCTGTTTCTAAATTTAAATAATAGTTTACAGTGATCGATCTATTTTAAGAATTGGAAAATGATCGTATTCTTCACGACTGATGCAGAACACATGCATTCGCGGTTAGATCAGATCAAATAGACAGTTCGCATCATGTCGCAGCCTGGGGGTTTCACAAAAAATAAAAAAAAAATAAACAAAGAACCTCCAGACTCGGGACAACAATTTGTGGATGACACAATTTTTTGTCGCATTGCGGAAAATAACCCAGGATCACTAACCATTAGACCAAAAGGTGACCGCTTAGTGAACAATGACACGATAAAGAAACAGAATGATGAATAATTTCATCACTCATCATTTTCATCTTATTATGATCGCAGATATTATTTACGGTATATTATCAAATTTTTCGATTTGCTATACGAATGTTTTCTGACAGGTGACACGTCTATGCGACCTGTCGTCGGAAGGTAATGCGGTCACTTCTGTGGCGTGGAGCGAGCGGGGTCATCTTGTGGCTGTGGGCACGCAGAAGGGACACATCAGCGTTTGGGACGTTGCTGTAAATAAGGAGGTAAATACCTATAAAAAAAAAAAAAAAAACTAAACTATCAAAATAATCAAGCGATTAATCACGATCTTGGTCAATCGAGATAAAAACACAGTTTCATCTCTTTGACCAAATCACGAAAATGTAAGTTGTTGAGTAACTGAACAACATTTTTTTTTGATTTTGCTATGAACTTATCCTTATGAAGCTAGAGCTCAAAAAGAAATAAGTATATTTTTTTTTTTTCAACTACAAAGTATCAATTTGCCTTTTTTTTATACTATAGGGGGACAGACGAACAGACGGGTCACCTGATGGTGAGTGACACCGCCGTCCATGGACACTTGCAACTCAAGAGTCGCAAGTGCGCTGCCCGCCTTTGAGGGTGATGAGGGATGCAGGGATCGGAAAGAAGAGAGGAGGGGAGAGAAAAAGGGGGAGGGGGGAGTGGGCCTCCGGAAACCTCACTCAATTCGGGGAAATGCAACGCAAGCGTTAAGAAGTTGCCTGTATGCTCCTGTATCATTTTTAGCCAATTTTCCGTTTGTCTTGGGTTAGATGTCCTGTTTCGGATAACTATTAGGTGTTCGCCAATCCACTGTTTGGAATTGTCTATTTTTTCCATAACTTCAGTTTTTTTCCTAAACAGTGAAATCTTCAAGTCAAATTTTCACCAATAATTGCATTTCCAAAATGTGCATGAAAGTAGTTATATGATTCCAGTTAAAAGTTTTAAACGTAGATATATATATAGATAGAGATAGAGTATGCTTTATTGCACACCACACAAATATATATTAATTACTTAGTTGTAGAATGGACGGTGTTATCGCAATCTGCAATCTCTTACAGACAACCGTTGTTGAACTATAGTGATGGGTAAAGTGAGATGCGCAATTTCACCTTTAAAACATTGTAACGTTAAACTTTCTTAATTACTTAAGTTAATATACATTCTAAGATTTCTAAGAATGAACTAAGCCGATGCAGTTCCGTGCAACCCGTAGGCATATACGATAGTACCGGTTTGTGCAAGTACTGTTAACTACGTATCTATGCTCAATCTGTGTGCAGATACTTGAAACACGGATGGATAAGATGATTGCTAAACTTGCGGAACATGTCGCTCATCTTTATTATCCTACTATTTTCTGATCGACTCTTAAAATCAAATGGCTTTTATTTAAAATTATCTTTTGCTTGTGGCGTCGTTTGCATTAAATATTTTCTTTTCCTTTTGAAAGAATCCCTTTTGACATGCTTTAAATAAACTGCAATATATGTATATAAATCTCAAAAGTCACTCTGACTATGGCTAGTGGAACTCCTCAATGTTAGTATTTATAGTTAAAAGTTTGGGCCCTTTGGATTCGTAACGAGCCAAAAACATGAGGGGTTTTTTTAGTTTTTCAAACTATTATCGTTTTGTTCTGCATAAGGGGATATTAATAAGTACTTTAATAACTTGCTCTATATATACATGTTTACTATTTTTGTTTTATATTTAATAGTCAGAACAAGTGTTATAAGTATAATTAAAAAAAACTACTGATAAAAATCTTAGAATGTTTCATAATTAACACCTCAAACGTTTGAATTATATTTTATTTAGGCAATATGAAAGAAATCTATTAATAGAAGAGATTGTAACTTAGATTAGTTTAAAATAATACAACCTACAAATAAACCAACACCCTACGCATCACTAAACGATTTCAAGTGCAGCAATTTTATAAAAAAAAAAATATACTAGAAACTACTATATATGGTCTAAAGTAAGCCGATATAAAACAGAGATGGAAACTTTGGATACATACACACGTAAGCCTTCATTCAATGGGGGTGGTCAGAGCCCGCCTTGATTATCTATATCTCACCAGCTTCCTCTACTGTCATAAAACCTTTCATACAAACCCCGCAAGTTTTGTGTACTTCTGAGCTGACCTTTCTTCAGAACATCACGAAATTGATCTGTGTCTGTTCTTTGTCGACCCCTTGCGGCTTTCCTATTCATGTTCGCCTCATATTCGCTTTTTTAATACCCTCATAACCTTCTTTTTAATTTTTCAATTTTTTTTACAAGCATCGCTTCTTCCGGGAATAAACTACTAGCATTTATTCTACCATATCTCGCTACCATACATTGAGGCTGTCACCAGCACGCCATAATGTACTCCCAGGCGTGTCTTCTTCGGTACTGATTGACCATAAAAGCATCCAGATCGCGCCATTTACATGAAGACCCTTATTTTTACCGACTTAAAAAAAATTAGGAGGTTCTATGTTCGACTGTATGTATGTTTTTACCGACTTCAAAATAGCAGGATTCTGTGATGAATTCGAATTCGGCTGTATGAATTTTGTTTTTTATTGCACTTTTTCATGATTTATCTTGAAAGGGGCATTTAAGGCTGTTTTTAAATTTAAACATTTTAAAACCCACACTTTGCTAAAATGTATTCGTTGGTTCTAGGTGACGAAACTTCAAGGTCACATTGCCCGAGTAGGCGCGCTGGCGTGGAACGGCGACATTCTCAGCTCAGGGTCTAGAGACCGACATATACGTCAAAGAGACACCAGAACACCACGTAAGTATATCTCTATAAATCTGTATAATCAATATTCTGAGGGGATTACTTAACAATATAGCCTTTGTTTTATTGCGTCTCTGCTACTACTACTTGTTAAATAAATTTAAAACATTACAAGACATTAAAAATCGTATTACAATAATTCGGTTTCATATTTAGCGAGAAGTAAACAAGTATACGATTGTTAGTATAAATTATAATATGCCTGAGCTCAGTACATAGAAAGGGTCTGTGTATTGAGTCTGTGTTAGATAGTTGGAGAGGGCGCGTAGCCAGTGCAAAACTAGTTTAGCTGCCTACCGGCGGGTGCAGCGTTTAGATAATGCAGTGATTCTAAAAGTTTTTCATAGAAACACAAAATACGCGATATTATTTCCCGCTTGTAACCAGTGTTTTTGAATAGTTTATTGTTTATTTTTTATCTATTTTATGATAGCTGTTTGACGGTATATATGTATAAAGTAACATCGGTCAAATCCGTTTGCGCAACAAAGTGCTACCGACCGCCGATTAAAACGGAATGTAAGCACGAACTAAATACAGACCTTATTGCATTGTATTAAAATTTTAAATACAAGAACAACTGAGACTCGCTATCTCACTCTTTCATGTTGACTCGGCTAAGGTTCGTACGCGACAACCGATAGTGAATGAATACGTTTCACGCCAGTAAAAAGTATGAGTTTTGCGCAGGTACAGCGGCGTAACTTATAAAAGTGTACCTTTTCAATATTAAAATTAATCGAACTCCTAGTAATGTTTTAAAACTTATATATAATTATTTTCCTAACACTTTTCTTTTTTAATCCGCTTGTCGTTATTTCTCAATTGGCGAATAAAAAATGCATCTCTTGAATATAATTTACATTACATTCACACTTATAACAAAAATATAGGTTACCTTTTAGAGTATTTTAAAGGTGAAGAAAGAAATAGTCAAAAGATGAAATGTTTCATGAAAATAATAAAAATACGTCATTGCACATTCTAAAGACAATCTTTTTAAAATAAAGACTTATTTAGTACAACGCATATCTTTAATTTTTTGTCCATAATTGCATTACCTGTAAAAAGTTTGAGAGTCTTGTTCTAAACCACCGTTGCTTGTGGCTCAAAGGCTGGGACGAGTGCACGACTCAAAGTTCAACGACAATGCAATTATGCAGCGCTGTATTTACAGACATTGTAACTATGTATGTGCTTTACCGTGCAACTGGCGAGATTTGTGAGAATACTTGTTAGTTTTGTAGTATGAATAAATTTATTATGTAACGTAATTATCAAATAAAGAGATGTGGCGACTATCGCTGAATCGTGTACCGATTTTCATAATTTTTTTACCCGACTGTTCAAGAAAATAAGTAAGTAGTTGTTAAACAGTGTCTCTGCTCTACTTAAACTACTACTTCCAACTATTAAGTAGGCCCGGCTTCTGCAGGTACATTTTCTAACATGTTATGTTACCCGATGCAATTTTTTTACTAATTTTATATATTTTTAAAAAAATTAATGTATTCAATTCTTTATACTCAAAGTTGACCCCATAAACATTTAGAGAATAGGACTATGTTATGAACAATTATTTGATATATGATAAAATGCTTCTACTATGGGTTTATAAGGTTTCTGTTAACAGGTACTAATAATAATTCATTACATAATAATCTTTTTTTTTCAGCGTCACAAGCGTCACGCATATTACAGGGTCATAGACAAGAGGTTTGTGGTCTGAAGTGGTCGCCCGACGGTCAGTCACTGGCTTCCGGCGGTAACGATAACAAACTCTTTGTGTGGTCTATGGTGAGTTCTCTATGAATATTTTAGTATCTATATCAAAGTCGGGGTCAAATAATGTTGAGTAACATTCGAGAAACCTTATCTATGAAGAACTTATTTACTTTTATAAACAAATCGTAGTAAGACAAAACTTATTCCAATTCATCGCTATCAATTCAATGAACTGCACTTTATTCTTGTCAGTTTAGCCAGAGGTCACGGGTTCGATGCCAATCCAATACAAAGTGTTGTGGAAAAGGTTAGAAATATATGTTTATAAGCAGTCTGATGATCACAGTAAAAGTTCTGCTTTGTTTGTGATCAGACGGCCGTGTACTAAGATATTTTAAATCGAGTTTAAATGAGGAGCTAAATTTTAAGATGGTCTCCTTAGCCCGGCCGACACGTTGTTCCGCTCCATGACCGGAGACCCTTGTTGGGTTGAGTTATGTAGTCTTAATAATAAGATATATAAATAATTAATTATTGATCCTTTTATACGTATCTACTTATGTATTGTTTATATCGTGAGAATGCGGTTACAGTGACAATGATACGGCCTGATAAGAGTTGTGGTAGCATTTTATTGTTTCCGTGACTTATTTAATTATATAAAGCGTATTGCGCAATCAATGGCAATACATTTTATCATATCTCTGGTGGAGCCAGTTACCTTTTAACAGTGGTAGAGCCACACAGCTCGACCGGTGCGATACCACGGCCTCACAGAAATCCGGTTGTGAAGTAACGCTTGTGTTGCATTGAGTGAGGTTTCCGGAGGTGCAACTCCCCTCCCCCATCTCCCCTGTCCTATTTCCTATCTCCTATCTCCTCATCCCCAATCTTCTTTCTCTCCCCGCAACCCCTCATACCTCATCACTCTCAAAGGCGGGCAGCGCACTTACGACTTGAGTTGCAGGTGTACATGGATGGCGGTTGTCACTTACCATCAGGTGACCCGTCTGTCCCCCTATAGTATAAAAAAAATTACACCAATCCTGTGTAACTTGAGACTTTACAAACACACAAGCAACAGACACAAAGAACCAGACTCCGTATATTTATGTTTGTATCACACAAATGTTTGTCTCTGCAGTCAGGTACACTACTACTGTACCACTGTACCACTGAACACCAACAGTGTTCAGATCCATTTATGACGGAACACCGTGTGGTTTTAGTCAGTTCGATTACGACATACCACCTCTCCGTTAACTTCGGTGAGGTGATGATCCGTAAGGTGACATGACTTGAAATGATGAAAAAGAAAATAGCTAATAAGCTTAGAACGTTAAATAACCGTAAGGTGACTGTTCCAGCATTCGACGTCTCCTGTTCAGACGTACGGAGCCCACGTGGCGGCTGTGAAGGCGATAGCGTGGTCGCCCCACCAGCACGGCCTGCTCGCGTCGGGTGGAGGAACCGCCGACAGATGCATACGATTCTGGAACACGCTCACCTCCCAGCCCATGCAATGTGTCGACACTGGTATGTATTTAAACGGACTCTTTTATACTACTTTATACAGGTGTTACAGAAAAATATTGTAACCTTCTAGGATTTATTAGACCCAGTAAATAACGTAAGAGATTTTTTGTTTTAGAAAATCCGAGATTTTTGTGTGTATGTATATCAGCGTATCTTGAAAACTTTTTACAAGTATTTTTTGTAGATGTTCTCAATAAATGCAAGTCAAAAAAATATTTACCCGTTCCACACCTTTAAATTACAAAGGTCATAACTTTAACCGGGTGTTTTTTAACCGAATGGCTTGGTTCGCGCAAAACCGATCATGCGGGAAGATCTGTTCACGATTTCGCCTTGGCTTATGGCTTGATGCAGCTGGTAGCAACGCCTACGCGAATCCCGGATGCAGAAAGCCATGTGCCTTCACTGTTGGATCTTCTGCTGACCTCACATCCTGACGGCTACAAAGCATCCGTTGAGGCCCCTCTTGGCTCTTCGGACCATTGCCTCATTAGGAGTATAGTGCTACTCGTTCACTCGCTGCGGCCGCGAATGCGAACATTCTTTGCATCCTACCCATGGAGGCAGGTTTGCTTCTCGCCGGATGATCCCAATGTCGTTGCCGACTCTGTCGCGGATGTTGTTCTTCAGGGTATGGAACTTTTCATTCCATTCTCCCTGATTCCCATAGGTGGCAAGTCCCAGCCCTGGTTTGGTCGAACCTGCAAAGCGGCGTCCCGCCGAAAGCAGGAATGTTACCAAGCATGGGCTAATGCAGCGACAGCACGGGATGTAGAGACCTTAAAGAAGCAATTTAACTATGCCTCCAGGTCCCTCAAAAGAGTAATTGCTGGGGCGAAGTCGGCTCACATCGACAGAATTGGCGAGAGACTAGTGAGTCTTCCTTCCGGAACTCGTGCATTCTGGTCTCTTGCCAAAGCTGTCCAGGGGAACTTCTGTAAGCCATCCCTTCCACCTCTGCACATAGGAGATAATTCGTTGGCCCACGACGCTAAAGAAAAAGCCGATCTTCTCGCAAACTCTTTGCGTCTAACTCGACCCAGGACGACGGGGGAAACGCACCGCCGACCATACCGCAGTGCGAGAGCCGCATGCCGGAAGTCCGGTTTACACAAAGGGCAGTGCGTAAAGCGCTTCTTTCCCTCGACGTTCTCAAGTCGAGTGGGCCCGATAGAATCTCTCCTATCGTGCTGAAGACGTGTGCTCCAGAGTTGGCACCGGTTTTAACGCGCCTTTATCGGCTTTCCTATTCTCTTGGCGTAGTCCCGAACTCATGGAAGACAGCTCTAGTGCATCCAATCCCTAAAAAAGGAGATCACTCGGATCCGTCCAACTACAGACCCATAGCCATCACCTCCTTGTTCTCCAAGATAATGGAATCCATTATTAACTGCCAGCTTCTGCGGTACTTAGAAGACCACCAGCTCCTCAATGATTGACAATACGGCTTCCGTCGGGGTCGTTCAACTGGTGATCTTCTTGTTTACTTGACTCACCGGTGGGCACAGGCGATCGAGACCAAGGGGGAAGCGTTGGCCGTTAGTTTGGACGTGGCGAAGGCCTTCGATCGGGTCTGGCACAATCCAACTACAGACCCATAGCCATCACCTCCTTGTTCTCCAAGATAATGGAATCCATTATTAACTGCCAGCTTCTGCGGTACTTAGAAGACCACCAGCTCCTCAATGATCGACAATACGGCTTCCGTCGGGGTCGTTCAACTGGTGATCTTCTTGTTTACTTGACTCACCGGTGGGCACAGGCGATCGAGACCAAGGGGGAAGCGTTGGCCGTTAGTTTGGACGTGGCGAAGGCCTTCGATCGGGTCTGGCACAAAGCGCTCCTTGCGAAGCTTCCTTCCTATGGGCTTCCCGAGAAACTGTGCAATTGGCTCACCAGTTTTCTTACAGACAGAAGCATCAAGGTCGTTGTTGACGGTGCATGCTCCGACTCCAAGTCTGTTAATTCTGGTGTCCCACAAGGCTGTGTGCTATCACCCACGCTGTTTCTTCTGCATATCAATGACATGCTGCAGATTAGCAGCATCCATTGCTATGCAGACGATAGCACGAGTGATGCCCTTTACACCGGCCGCGCTAACATTTCTCGGGTAAACGTCATCGAAAGCCGATCCAAACTTGTGTCTGGAATCGAAACTTCTTTATCAAAAGGTTCAGTTTGGGGTCTACTTAACCTAGTCCAGTTTAACCCCACGAAGACACAGGTTTGCGCGTTCACCGCTAAAAAGATGCCATTGGTCGTATCACCTCAATTTGAGAGCACTTCCCTAACTGCATCAGCCAGTATCGGAATCCTTGGCGTCGATATATCAAGCGAAGTCCAGTTTCGCGGTCACCTAGAGAGTAAGGTCATATTAGCCTTGAAGAAGCTTGGTGGGCTAAACAGATCGAAACAGTATTTTACTCAGGCCCACCGCCTGCAACTTTATAAGGCGCAGGTTCGGCCGCACATGGAATACTGTTCTCATCTCTATGCAGGTGCACCCCAGTACCAACTTCTCCCTCTTGACCGCATTCAACGGAGAGGACGACTCGCATCATCGACTGCCAAGATATCTCTGATCGACTTGACACCTTGGCGTTGCGTAGAGATGTAGCTTCACTCTGCATCCTCTATCGCTTGTATCATGGGGAGTGTTCAGAGGAATTGTTCGGACTTATACCGGCTGCTGGTTTCCGCCATCGTTCTACGCGACAAAATATCCATCCCCATCACCTGGACGATTGGCACTCCACCACTGTGCGCTTCTCCAGAAGCTTTTTGCCTCGCACAACCAGCTTATGGAACAAATTGTCGCCTGCCGTATTTCCGAACCGATACGACTTTCAAACCTTCAAGAAAAGAGCGTACTCCTACCTAAAAGGCCGGCAACGCACTTGTGACCCTTGAGTTGCGGGTGTCCATGGGCGGCGGTAGTCATTTACCATCAGGTGACCCGTCTGCTCGTTTGCCCCCTATCGCATAAAAAAAAAAAACCTCTTTTTGGAACTGCATTCTAGAAATATATTATTTCCAATGGGTTCCATTTTCAAAGACATGCTGTATCAATGTTATTTTGATACTGAAAATTGAACCTTAAAATTGATGTATGATGGTAATATTTAATTAGAGAATCTGAACCACATGAATTAAACTTTTTAAGCCAAGGAAGTTATTGTCATATCCGGATTTTTATAAAAATGTGTTCATAAAAAATGAAAATCTGATAAGAAAATGGATGATAAGAGAATTGGAACTCGCAGAAAAGCTTTTCAAGAGATTTTGTTTTCCAAAATCCTTTTTTTTTTGCAAACTAAATCTGCATAACGCTTCTTAGATTTGACTACATACCTGTTTATTATATTCTGAGGGTCTATCGAGCGACGAACGAGCCTTAGAAGCTGGGCAGTTCAACGGCTAGGTTTTAAAAATACTGTTTTTGTATAAAAAGACGTTTTTGTTTGCAGGATCACAAGTGTGTAACTTAGCGTGGTCGAAGCACTCCAGCGAGCTGGTGTCTACCCACGGTTACTCACAAAACCAAATATTGGTGTGGAAGTATCCTTCGCTAACACAGGTTTGTATATACATACATGTACACTTTTTTTTTTTATTATTTATGTAACATATATTCTGAGTTATGTTCGGACCTTCCGGGTACCGCCAGTTCGAGTTACAAGTTGTGATCCTGGCCTCTTCAACCCATTGCTTGCTTCCCAATCCATCCGTGTGAACAATGTATTCCCATCTATCATGCCTAAGGTTGTCGGCAATAGGCTTGTCCGCTTTAACGTTAGCGGGATCTAACTCTAATTGGCATCAAGCTGCCGCTTAAATACACCCCTGCCTTTCCGTTCGGAGATACAAGCTTGTATGCATGTTATTCTTGTATTTTACTTTGTCTTAATGACCACTGAAACTTGAGCAGAATTGTAATAATACCGAGGCTCTTTTTATATAATACTCAACCTCCATTTATCACAGCAAATATAATAAAAGCAATAATAATAATAACTCTACTCATCTCTCACACGGCCGTCTGATCCCAAACTAAGCAGAGATTGTACTTCGGTAACCAGACCTAATGTACAAACTTATATATTTCTAAATATCATCATGCTCATCACACAAGATTTGCCCTGGGTGGGAATCGAACCCACAACCATGGCTTAGGACCACTAACCCCTAAATAAAAAAGTTTGAGATCATAGAAAAGTTGAATCGTTTTGACGACTTAATTAGATGTCAAGAAGATATTGGAGATTATCGAAAGTAATTAATGCAAAATGTTTTTTGATATAAATATTTTTATTCAGTACTCCATCGCAGCTGAATGTTTGTGTAAGGAGTATTCCATCATTATACATACCTTAGCCATTACATGATTATTGATATTTTTTTACCTAAGTACCCTAGATGAAGGGTTATAATTTGTGTTGACAGTGCTAGTCATGCTTACTCACGAATGGTCAGGTCCGGAGCGATACCACGGTCTCATAGAAAACCGGTTGTGAAATAACGCCTGCCTTGCATTTCCCCGAAATAAGTAAAGTTTCCGGATTCCCAAACCCCCCCCCCCCCTCTCCTTTTCCCATCTCCTCATCACCCTCAAAGGCGATCAGCGCACTTACGGCTCTTGAGTTGCAGGTGTCCATGGACGGAGGTTGTCACTTACCATCTGTTCGTCTGTGCTCCTATAATATAAAAAAAAACTGATTGTATTTGTATGAAGTTTCTTTTGTCTCAGCCACTAGCCTAGACGTCCTTATGGATTTTCATATGTGAGGTGTTATTTCAACACCTTAATAGTGACAGTGACATATTGTATAACATATCTGAATTCATGGTTTACATTAATATGTAATGAATTAATTTCAAATTTTATATTTTTAAATTAATTTTTTACTTTATTGCAGGTCGCGAAGCTGACGGGTCATTCGTATCGAGTGTTGTACCTTGCGTTGTCACCCGACGGCGAAGCTATAGTGACGGGCGCGGGAGACGAAACACTACGTTTTTGGAACGTATTCTCAAAAACACCTTCGCACAAAGAAAACAAGAGTGTTCTCAACTTATACACAGCGCTAAGATAGATATATTATTATTAATAATAAATAAACACACACGCGTTTTTGTATTCTCACTTTTGAATCTAAAAATTGTGATGTAAATTAGAAATGTTTTGAGTCATACAAAGATTGCGAGTTTCAAATGCCTGTGTGTTGATATACTTATAATATAATAGACTTGTAAATACTAGCTTTATTTATTATTAAAGAAATGGTTTAGTATGTATCGTTTATATCGATATTGTGGTGTTTATAAGCTGGACTGCTAGGTTGTTCTGTATTTTTCTTTTTGGTGATTTTTTAGCGGATCAAATATGAACAATACACATATAGAATTATTATTAGGTGTTCGTTATGTGACAGAGATGAAATAAGTTATTAATCTTTCTTTATCTGTCACAGACACAACTTCAAATTAATTTTCTTGATGTGATTGGTCTGATCCGAACAGGTTTGATTATGAAAATTCGAGTGGAAATTGTGTTACGATGTGTATCAAAATCTTTTTTATACATTATGTACACATGTTTGTATATAAATTATATATTGTAACAATGTATATTACTTGTTTAGTATTTGATTGCTTGTGCAACAGTCAAAGACACACATGCATGGACTGTTTAAAAAATTTAACATTAAATAACAAATGTTGTCTAAAGTATTGAATATTATATAACATATATTTCTTAGTATGATTTTTTGGAAAAACTAACGGTCTGGATTCAAACCCATAGTATAATAATGATGGCCTTAGTTTATAAACTTTCTGTTTTTTGTGAAAATATAGTCGTCATTAAAGCTCAGTAGGTATTTAAGACCTTAGTTAGAGAAGATGCTACTTCGCTTTTGAATCTCGACTTTAATAGTTGATTTTTTCTAACAACTTGAATGATTTAAAAAGTTAACACTTTAAAGCAGAAAGTCCATTATTGTGTTTTTGACTGTAACATTCGGGCGACTAAAGCAATTTCTTTGATAGAGCTGCTACGTTGCCTTTGTTTCGATGTGTTTATTTAGACAGAGTGTAATATTAAAGACAGGAGAAAGAAAATAAAAATCTGAAGTCTGTTAAGATCTAAAAAGTAAAAAGTTAAAAATATAATAATTAGTTGTTCAGACTCATAACAAGAAATAGCAGAAATATTATATACATATTTTTTTATTTCAGATTATCTCGAAATCTTTCAGTGTGCTTTGTCTGTTTGTTGTTTTACACAACACAAAACTGCTGGACACAGGATGTCTTTAGTTTACACTCTGATTCATTAAACTAGATGTTGGAGAGAATATCATTTCAATATCATACAAATTTTAGAATTTTTTTTTTTTTAATAGAATTAGGTGTTACACTTATGAAGCTTATTCATTACATATGATATTGTTTTTGCTAACAAAACTTAAAAGTATTCTCTTTAACTGCTCGAAATTCACCTAAAAATATATATTGTGTGTGGATTTCCTAATGGGGAGACAAGATTTTTTTTGTATTATTTCTGGATTATAAAAAGATTTAACATACACATAACCAAGAACAAGTGTATCTGATAGTTTTCAAGAAATCTTTTAAAATTTTCTATTCTATTGCAAAAGTAAAGTAGCTCTAGACCTATAAAGAGCAAGGATTACACTAAGCTGACATATTTGTTGATCTCTCTCCAATGTCTACTAGAAAATTTTGATCTAACCGTGTAATCCTTTTGTAGTTCCACTTTTTCATTTTAAAACTATTATTTTGTTATGAAATTGTAGTTATTTTTGGTTTATAAACGTTTGTAGGACTAATTGTGTCGTATTTTTATGTTTCAGCTTTTTGAGTCATGTGACATTTGATATATAGGTATATAATTCTTTCAAATGATTGTCACTAGCGGGTAGTTCGAGAATTATGTATCATTAACCAGCATATAAATTCAGGAATCAGGAGAAAAGGTATACAGACGTACAACAGTACAACTTTTTTACATATATCGTTCTTTTAAAAATTAGTATGTAATGTATGTTTATTAAAAAAAGGAATGGCATTTAATTTTTAGATATAGTAAGTGATTTGGAGGTGCCGTTTGATCTCATTACAACTATGATCTTAGTATGGCAACACTATAGTCTATACCTTATTTATTTTCTTTTCTTTTACTTTATTTAACGCTTGTACTGTTCATTCCTCATGGGACAAACATTATTTTATAAAAAAATATATAAATTATTAGAGATATGCAACAATATCATAATTTACTCTGTTTCATATAGTTCACTATATTATATCTAACCATAGAGTAAATAACCTTGTTTTTTAACATTACAAGTGTAAATTATGTAAAGGTAACCTCTAAATTGTTTATATTCGTGTAACATATTTACATGCTATCCTATTAGTTATAGTCTTAAAATAAATTCAATGTGACGAGTGCAATGTTCTTAGTTATTAAATGTTATTGGTAAATAATTATGTGACTAAAATTATGTTATCATTTCAAATATATTTTGCCTTGTCCTATTGAGGCGACATGATACATGTTTATACATAACACAATGTTGACAGATACGAATATGGTAGGCGCCATAATGGTCCGTTGTTGATTATACAGGTTGTAAGGAATGTCTAAACAAAGATAAAAAAAAATCTATAATATGCTTGCAATACTGAGTATTAGGTATTTATGAATCAATTTATTAGCGCTACGCAATGTACAATTATCAGTGTGATCTCGCCTTAAAAAGTGTGTGGTATTTATTGATATATTTTATAAAACCAAATGAAAAAAATTAAAGCTGTTTTTCGTTCGCTCTCCATTACAATCTGTATTTAATAGTTATAAAACATCCCTACTATACATACTGCTTTTTATAAACATTCATTTTTCTTCTATTTTTACCATTCTTCATTAATTTGGTTTGAACGTGAAACAAAAGGTGTTTCAAGTTGAAATCAAATGAAAAATATGAATATAAAACCAAACAACAACCAACATATTATAGAAGGTGTGCATGTGATTAATGTATTATCTCTCCTCTATAGGACATTAGTTTGTAAATGACTAAAGAGTTTGATAAATGATTTTACTTATAGTCCTATGTGGCTTTGTGTGTAGTGCATAGTGTTATAAACACAAAAAATACAATATGCGAAAGGTTCCGTCTATGAAAATTGTCTCTTGGATCAGTTTATTTAGTCAGTTCTGTATTTGTTAGGTATCAATTATAATAATTACAGTGGGTAAAAGTTGTTAAGTGTAAAAGCCGGCCATCTTAGATAATTTGACAGCCGCATGTGTCTGTCTACGGTGACTGCCACGAGCTAATACAATTGTGTGAATATTGATTAATTTTTGGGTATACAATATTCGTTCTTATAGCATATGCTGTAAGACATTTTTTTGCATGAACCAAATTTTCAATTATTATAAAAAATTAAAATAAGTATTTATTAGTATTTTCATTCGTAAACTACTTTTTATATTATATTATGATTTCTGTAGCTAATTTTGACACACCCATTGTAGCTAGATAAAAAGTAGATAATTATGCTTAGACTCCCCATCATTCCGACATATGTAACTGTCATATACATATAATATATATATATAACAATTATGCTCACATTATATACGTATATAATATTACTTTCTTTAACCTTTCTATCGCAACTTATATTTGAATGTGTCTTGTGAATCCTGTTTTAGTATAGTATAGTTTAATTAAGAGTTAGTAACTGAGTTCTATTTGTATAAAAGAGCTATTTATGAAATACAGAGTGAATAATATATTAAACTTGTATAGACTGATGAGATCCTTGCAATGTACTTTAGAATTAAATGTTTTGTGTGCTCTAAAATGTATTTTTTTTTGTGAAACCATATTTTCTTACCTTTTAACCTCATCGGTTAACTCCGTTGAGGTTACACGATTTAAATACGACCTATCACTACGACGCGAAAAATCTAGGTACCAATGTAGACGGTGTCTCATTGACTCACTTTAGATTCGCAGATGATATTGTATTATTTGCTAAATCCCCGGAAGAAATAACAAAAATGATAAACGAACTGGCAACGGAAAGTGAAAAGGTAGGGTTAAAACTGAACCCGGAAAAAACAAAAGTAATGAGTAACAGAGAGAGAATTACCATAAGCTTAGGAAACAACCAAATTTATTATACAGAGGAATATATTTGAATAATATATATACCTGGTACAGCTAATAACAGATGCTAATCCGATGAGCAAAGAAGTTGTAAGACGAATAACCAATGGCTGGAGAAGGTACTGAGGTACGCAATGGAAATGAACATGATAAATGTGCAAAAGTCAGAGCAAAGCAAAGGTTATAGACGTAACGTGCCAAATTAGAAGGCTTAAATGGGGATGGGCAGGGCATATGGTAAGAGAAAAAGACAGAGCAAAATTGTGACACGATGGTTTCCTAGAAAAGGTAAAAGGAAAAGAGGTAGACCGTAAAAAAGATGGGATGACGACATAACACAAGTGGCAAGCGTCACATGGAACAGAGTGGCTCAAGAAAGACATGAGTGGAAAAGGTTGGAGGAGGCTTTTGTCGACCGGGGTCCGGATGTCTTACCAAAGCTGTTCCCGAATTCCTCCTATTACAGGCGCAGTATGGCGCACCGTGTGGTTTTAGTCGGTCCGATTCCGACACACCGTTCCACCGAAAACCCCGGGGGGATGACGGCCCGAGGGGGTTTCCACACGTTAAAAAAAAGGCTTTTGTCGACTGGCAAACAGATCTATAGAAAGTAAGTGAAATTCAAATAAGAGACTAGATTAAGGTTTACATTCAATTTAAGTTTTCTATGTTTTTAATTTTATAATTGTAATATGGAACTGAGTAAAAGGCTATTATTATTATTATCTCTTTATTCTAGTTAATATACATATAAGTTACATTTTTAAGGAGACTGCCTTCTGCATCAGTCCCTTGATCCAACCATCTAACGAGAGCCTCTTAAGGTGTTGGTCGAGGCTCTTAGCTATTAATCCGTGAGCAGATATTTTTATTATTATACTTGTTTTTTGAGCTTTTGAGGTAGAAGGGAAGCAGATACCGCCAATAAAAGAAAGAGCGAAGTCACAGTCCTTCAAAGCAATTTGAATGCATCTTTGAAACACTGATAGTGCATTTTTAAAACCAATACATAGCATAGCAATATATTAAAAAACAATGAATAGCTTAACAATGTATTCAAATTGCCCATCAGGGGTGACAAATACTGCGCGTTCTATAGACTCTACACTAATTCAGTTGAATCCTGACGTCATATCGAGAGAATTAAAATAATTAGCGCCATGTAACCTATCCATCTGATCGCTGATTCTCGGCAGGGTATAGTTATTACTGCGCGCATTAGAGCTAAGCTCCCTATAAACTACCACCAAGCGCTCGCTCCCGTCTTTCTTTTTGACCAGTAGGTTATGACTAGAAAATGGAGAGTTGCTTTCACGAATAACACCTGCTTCGAGTATCTTCGATACATTACACATAACCGGGCGGGATGATAAAATGTAAGGGTGTTTTTCCACAGTTTTATTAGAATCTATTTAGAGATCTATTTTTAACTCCCTCGTATACGCTATTTTGGATTTTTCGCCCTATAGGATCGCTCTCCGAATACGAATGAGGTAATCTGAATAAAGAGCTTTTCGCATCCCCCTCTAAAGTTGTGTCTACTTGTAACTCGGACTGAGTTTTTGTTTCAAGTGATATAAACTGAGAAAAGAGACTGACCACTTAGTGTGGACTCTTAGGAAAAGCATGAACAATTTAATCTTGATGTATCAATATACATTTTCAGTGGCTTAAACTAAGTAGAAAACATTATATGAATTTTAATATCAAGTCAGTTAAACAATAAAATAAAATACATTGTTTATAATAAGTATTTTTTTGTAATTTAACAATCGTTCATTGTATCATTATATTTGTATGTGAATCGCCTTCGTCGGCTAATAGTACTTTGTCTGAGAACTGGGCTCGTGGAGACACATTTTCATACTTGCGCAGCCCAAGTACCATATCACAGACATAATGTCAGCACAGTAAACTACAGTTCTTATCGGCTTCTAAACCTGCTTTGTATTTTAACCTAATTAACCCTTAATAATGTTAAATTATCAATTAAAAGGGAAAGTCTTGTAAAAGGTTCCTGGCGGTATCATTGTGCACTTCAATGATATAGAACCATCATTTGATACATGTTCTGCACGATAGGATTTTGCCTGTTTGACATGGTATGTTCTACAAGCTAATAATACAAGGTCATCATGGTTAACCCAGGAAATTTTATGATCCTTGACGGGATGTGGCTCTTCGACGAGCACTTTCGGCAGCTTGCTCCAAAGCTGGTCGGCGCGTCAATGACACTATATGGTGCACCGGTGTAGGCAGAAACTCTGACCGCCCAGAGTAGGACACGCCTCTGGGGCCCTCAGAGGGTCATGGCGGTTAGAGGCATACGTGGTTACCGCACCGTGTTGACGGAGGCGTCCTGCGCGTTGGCCGGAACTCCCCCGTGTGACTTGGAGGCGGAAGTGCTCCCCGAAGTCTGTCGGCGGACGACTGATTTCCGGGCTGGCAATCGGCCCCCGCCCGAAGAGGTACGCGAGTGGCGTAAGGCCGCTCGCCGAGCCACTATGGCTCGTTGGTCGTCCCGTCTGGATACTCTACGTGCTTAGCCAGGGGGGGAGTGGAGGGGTTCCAGAAAATAATAAAACAAAAGTCGAAACATAACAGTAAACACAAAATCATAGAAAAATCCACAGTATACACAATTAGTCAAGTGTTTCTTAATAATTTACCCAAAACGTTTTACTATTTTTTATATTTTAACAATAATCTCTTTTAAACTTCTTACATTTCTTTTAAACTTCTCAACTTAAAATATATTTTAATGAAATAAAGCAAGACTCAAAATATTTTTGTAGTATTTGTAAATATTATTTTGATGATGTGATTATATGATGATGACGTTATAAATGGGAGGTGTTTATTATTTGCCGATGACCTCAAAATGCTTTTGGAAATCAATAATGTATCTGATTGTGAAAGTTTACACGATTATATAAATAGAGTAATGCAATGGAGCAGGAGAAAAAACTTGTTTTTAATGTCGCCAAATGTTCCACAATGATGTGCTCGCGTACACCCATTATTTATAGGTCGCTCAAGTAAGACACTTAGGTGTTTTTATGACACCTGAATTATCATTCAGAATACATACATTATAACCAGCGTTTGTAAAAGAGCGTATAGAAATTTGGATTTGTTCTTAGGTAGCTGCGTTCCTTCATCAACCTAAGCGCAGTAAAAATGTTAAACATGCATTAATAAGGAGTCATCTCAATCATTTTTTTTTATTTTATAAGGGAACCGACAAACAGACGGTTCATCTGATGGTAAGTGACACCCGCCGTCCATGGACACCTGCAACTCAAGAGTCGTAAGTGCGCTGCCCGCCTTTGAGGGTGATGAAAGATGGGGGGTTTCAGAAAGGGGAAAGAAGAGAGGGGTTTCTGAGGCTGTGGTATCGCACCGGTAGAGCCGGCCCATTAAACGCTATTATATGGGCTCCTTTGAATCAAAGTATAGAATATTGTTGGAAAGAGTCCAAAATAAATTTACGAGACATTTGATTCTGAAATTATACAGGGTATATCCATTTTACCCCTTAATGTTGGTGGTCGGTGTGGTAGAGTATTATGAGTTTAAAGCGCGACGGGTTTTCGCTCGCTATGTATGTGGCCAAACTGTTGCGGAGTAAGGTGTGTACCCAAGGCGTGCTTGTTGAAGTAAGCCTCTGTGTGCCAGACCGATGTGTGGAGGAGGTGACGTCAGCCTCTCTTGGTCGTGCCTGCTGCTAGGACCCATTTATTGGCGCCTCCTACATGGTCTATCCGAGTGATTAACGGAGCCAGAGTTAGTATTGATATCTTCTCATATCAGTTGAGTTAACTCGCAAAAGTATAAGTACTTCATGTGGAGTATCATTACGGATACTTAGTATACAATGTTACTGAGATAATGTTTTTACTTGTATTTCATTTTTATTTTGCTTTATATTGTGTTAAATGTGTGATTAATACTGATTAATTTTGTTCAATTTGTTTGCTTTTATTTAGTTTTGTATTTATCTGTAGGCTTAGATTTAACCTTACAATTGCATCGGGTATAACAACCTGTAACAATTGTGGGAATGTGTATATAAAATATATATGTATATATATTTTATTTTGGAACAGTTTTACTATAAACAGGTAATTTTTGTTTTTGAAATAGTTGAAAATTAAAAACCAATTGAAAAACCAGTTTTATTACTTGTCACTTTGATACTACAAGATAGGGACCAATATTTACTGTATATGAAAAGAAAATCTGTTGTAATTTATGTTGCTTTACAAAATGGTTGTTCACGGTCTAGCCAAATTTGGACGGTCTCCTTTAGATTTAAAGAAATAGGCACCACTGGCACCAAGTTCTACATACACCCCCATATCAATAATATCGCGGCCCAGAAGAACTGGCTCAATTAGGTATGAACCATCAACATGAACTAAAATTTTTAGAGTTGTACCTTGAACATAAACTAGACCACTTAATTGAGGGGTACATTTAACATTTGTGTTAACTATTCTTACTAATACCATAGTGTACTAATACCACACATTAAATGCAGCACCTTTATCTTGTTTTACAATACTACATTTTAATAGAGAGCATTCCGAACCCAAGTGAAATAAAACAAGACAGCTCCAACCTGCAACTTGTAGCTCAAAAGTAACGGCCCGCTTGCTGAATAGTGCGACCTCATTCTTACTAGTGTAATTGGCTCTCAGAGTGAGGCCGCCGCCACGGAAGAGCTGGCGACATGTCCTTGCTTAGCATTTTACAGGGAGCTTTTCTGCTAGTCGTAGGGACGCCGCCGCTGTCGTCGATGGGAGCTTGTACACTTTATTTATTTCGGACAATCGAGGACAGTTAATTATTTTGTACCGTACCTCGCCACAGTTATCGCACGTGTCATCGAAAATAGAGGTCGATAGGCGCTGATTATTAAATATTGGCCACTTATTCTCAATGTGCAAGACTGCATCATTATTTTCTCTCTTCAACAATGTTCTACGCAATATACGACAAAGCTGCGTTTTTGGGGTTATATAGCATGTGAATTTAGTTCTCGTCTTAACTTTAACTTACTCAAATGCCAAAGATGCAAACTTGCGTCCGCGGGTACAATCAACATAATCGTGTATTAGTATAGGCTTTGAAAACTTTGCAATTATAGTGTTTTTTACACTTTCACACGTTATACAAACCAGTTGTAACTTATGTTGAACATGTCGTGCTCCTCCAGGCAAAGCCTGCATTAGCGACAATAGTAAATTGATATCTTTGAGATCCTTATTAATTATTATGTGTATATCGGTTATGATAACCTCGTTAATTTTGCACCATGCCTCAATGACGGCATCCGGGTCATCAGGATCGGACTTAATAATCGCAACCGGGTGTGGTGTTTTATTTAATTATGCGATTACATGTGGCAATACATTTACATCTAAAAACATAAATAATTAAGAAGTGATTGGTTTCCTCCACAAAAGCCTGACAAGAGGTATGCGGTAAACAAATACATACATTAATTTGAAATATGTAATTACCTCTGCAATACATATTTATAACTTAAATTAGGTACTTACATGTCCTTCTTATGTAAATAATATAGTTAATTAATTTTCCTTGCAGTATACTTCAACTCTATTTATAGGATCTGAAATAGGTACATACATACACTCGAGACGGTATGTCCGTAATAAAAGCCCACATTTTGACAATTATATTTAGTTTCCTTAAATATCGGGGCAAGCATATATCAGTCATCCGGACACTTGGTAATTATATTGTGTATCATGGTTTTACAGACGGGAGGATAAACAACAGGTCAAGTAAGTCAGGACGCGACCCTGAGTTGCTGGACCTGTTGTACTCATAACTCGAACGGTCTGATGCCGACAAGTCCGAGTCCTCTAACATAAGACTGACGTAGAATAAAGATGAAGTGTTTTTTTTTAAATAATCTGTAATCTTAAAACGTTCAGATTTGAATGATTCTTCTTTTTGTATTAGGTGGTGTGTTTATTGATTTATAATATAGGCTACAAAATATCATTCTGCGGTCTTTAGGAACGGAGCGATGACTATAACCGCAAGTGAATATGCAAGGATCTGCTAGTATTATATTAGGTCCTTACATATGAAATTAGCGTTTTATATATATAAAAAAGGAAAACAAAAGATATTATAAAATTATGTATTTAATCGATCGAAGTATTTGCCATTACTATCTGCATGCATTTTCGCCATTTTACGGGTTGATTCCATTGTTTAAAAATTGTGGGATCGAAAATCGATAAAATCTTTGTAGGCGTTTTGGACTGTCTCATCGGTATTGATTTTTTTCCTGGCAATACATTTGTCTTAATTTGTAAAAATATGGTAATCTATTGGAGCAAGGTCTGGTCCGGAATATATGATGGGTGTCGCAGATTGTCTAATTGCAGTTTCTCTAAGTTTCTTCACTGACTGAAGTGACAATCGGTAAAAGTCTGGAATTCACTACCAGCACACGTGTTTCTCTCCCACATTAACCCCGGGTCTTCTAGCGGCAAAAAAAAGTATGAGTAAAGGGATGTCCTACGTAATGATGACGCATGACTGTTTGCTGTTGTTTGGATATACATATATAACTCTCGAGATATTTCTCGTATACCATAGCCTTGCTCACTGAGAACTATAATCCGAGCTCTGTCATGCCATTGTATAAATATAAGGTAATTATTATTATATATTATTATTAATTGTTTGTGGACTCTCGCGCGTGTAGATTTAACGCAGAGATTCCGCCAATGTCAAGTATTCTGAGAGAAAAAAAAACTAAAAATATAATCGCGATGTTGGTCAACTTGCGAATTTCATTTTCGAATTATTATTTATTCTCATACAAATTTTCACTTATCATATTTGACACTATTTCTTGAGTGACATTTTTGGCTCCTTGGGATTTTATAATAGAAAGAAGAAAATAACAAAAAACCTGTTCTGAGTCAGGTATATTTAATTTTAAAGAGCATGGATTCGAAATATGATTATAATATTATTTATTGCACTGATGACACTGGTCAAAATTGCGTAATCCAAACGTCCTAAGTGCGGCATGCACTGAAAAGGAGGGTGTTTTGACGGTTTCAAACAATTTATCGGCAAAGTGGGTCATGAATCATGATTCAAGTTTGTCCATTGTACCAACATAATTGCTATACTAATTACATAGTAATACCAATAATAGAAATATCTGTATATACCTAAATCTGTCTATTCTAATATGTAGTCATCCTCCAACGAAGTAAATATCAATGAGGATAATACTGCTTGTAGTGTTATTAGTAGCTGCTATATTTGCATTATAAAGAAATTTCATATTGCAATTTAGCGTGGACTGTTGAAAGTTGCGTGGCATTTATATGTTTGCAAAGATGAAAATATTATGTGTAGTATTGGTCACAGTGGCATATTTTTTTTTGTGTTTTAATGCAAGAGGTAAGTTTATAATTAATATTAGTTAAAAAAAACCTCAAAACACGCCTGTAACTAGTCGAACTAAAAAGTAGAAAATATTTTTTTATAAGTTCAAAAAAAAAAAACTTTACACTGATTAAGAAAAAAACAGTTTATCCTAAGAAAGCGTGGGGTTGTGTAAATATTTTATTGACAGATACTAGTAAAATATTTTCTACTTTTTTAGTTCGGCAAGCTACAAAAGCGTAGAGCACTCCATTTTTTCCTTAGTAACGAAGAATCGGCCTTTCAGTGTATCACATGTGAAGGTTGTCCTATGAATTATTTTGTTATCTAACCATTTTATTAATACAGCACCATAAGTGCTACATAAGCTTGTCCAGAGGCAAGCAATCAAGAGCCTTGATTAATGATTGCATGATCTTGCATTTAATGAACGGTCGATGCCCAACCCAGGATTAACGATAACTTCAACAGTACCATATATATATTTAGCAGGGACCTGTATCGAGATTGGTTTCATCACATGCCTACCATCTGAGTCGAAATAGATACGGACTGACGGTATATCTTCATCATTCACACACTTCATCATATACTTGATGTTGCAGAAAATTAGGCCCAGGCAAGATTGTACGACCACATTGCCCACGACAGATCTTGTAAATGTCAATCTTGTCGATGATAGGTTCTGTTACTACGGAGTTTCAACAGGGTATTAGGGTTCAATTACGAAAGAGAAGCGTTTCTTATCCAAGGAAGGCAGCAGGTGCATAAATTATGCACTTCCATAATGGAGAGGCAGGGCCGAAAAGCTGAAATGTATAGTTTTTAAAACCAGAATTTTATTTTGCGAAATATACGAGACTCCTCCAGTAGTCATATCCTTCTCTCAAAGATTAAGTCACATACGCTTCTCTAAACGCCTTAGTACATATACAACGGCGTGTACAATGGTGTATATACTACCGTGTTTTCAGATATGAAAAAATCGTTACTCCTGTAGATGCTGATGAGATCACATTCAAAGATTCCGTTATATAAATACATACATAGATACAGAAGGTAATAAAAGCGTGTTAAAAAGATTAACTTCTTTATAATTTATTGACCGGGGCTCGAAAGAGCAACCACTTTATTGCAGTTTGTCGCCTTATCCAAAATGCCTTAGGTGCTATCACAACTTTAATATGAATACAATAGCGTTAGGAAAATTGAGTGCCACGAATTCAGCATTCAGCTTTCAGAACCAAACCAAAGCAATTTGTTTATTTTTTTATTTTGGTGCAATGCAATTTAGTTTACTTCCAAGCGTATACGCATGTGGCAAACAATGCAAACAAATAATAACATAGATTATCTTTGTCATCCATATCTCAGCTACTTTTTACCGGTGGTCAGTCCATCTGACAACGGCCCGCCCATTTTCAATCAGCCCAGTATCATTATAGATTCGCAGTCTTCAATGCTTTGACGGCCATCGGTGAAGAGGTGCACTTTTGCTTATTCTGTTGTTACTTTCAGACTCAAAATTGTTTGTCTTAAGCGGAACAGTAGAAGAGTCTTTATCATGGATCGCTAATTACAAGTTTTATTGCTAACTCTGCCAACTAAGAAAAAATATTATGATAGAAGTGAAGTGTAATTGTGAAGCCACGTAGAGAGGATATATGTATTTATAAGTGTCACATGCCTTCTCCATTAGGGTCATGAGGTCCCGAAAGGACCGGGAGCGCGGTCTGAAATTTTACCTTTTCAAGGTAAAATTATTTCGGTACCATAAACACTATCATGGAAATGACAAAAAACCTACCAACAGATCAGAGTTTAATAAATATTGTAAAAACATGAATCACTCTCGTGCGCAATCGTATAAAAATTGCCTTACAATACGCACCTTCTACTTGTAAAGTTATTTAAAAATCAGTTTACACTTGAGGCTCTAAGTAATTAATGTTTTTAATATTACAGATATACAAGAGTTGCGAGTAAAACACACCGATAATTTGTCTTTCCAAAAAGTATATCAGGTTCTGGGCTTCAAACGACTTCATATAATTTTTGAGGGTTTTCGTGTTAAATCTTTGATGTAAGTTATTATATGAATTCGTAAGACTGAGATAAAAGATGGGAAAATAAAAAATAGCCATCGCTTGTGTGTCACTAAAATACGCAGATTCACAACGTTCACTGTACTTATCGTGATTGGCATTCACTGAATGTCGAGTAACCAACCGCATTATTTTTGGTTTTTTACACATTCGTAGCTGATTTTTTTATTATACAACACTAATTTACATATATTATAATTGTGTCAACAAATCTTACAAAAATGTCTTAGGTCAAATTCGGTTAAAAAGAAATGGACAGTTTCTTTTCCGAAAGTAAAATTTAACTTTCTAAATATCTCTCATACATCGATAAAGATCAAAGTCAATTTTATAACAACAAAGTGTATAATAGGAAAAAGAAATTTAAGAAATAAATGTATAGCGTAACATGTCTCAAATCTATATTTTCTCGAGTTGTTATGAATACAGAACGTCTTAAAGTTATTTTTTAATATCCCTCCATACATTCATTTCCGACTACCCAGGTCAAACAAAAAAATAAGCGTAGGTACCCTGGCATTAATCTCCAACGAGCTACAAATTGAGTTGAATGTTAAGGGCATAATTACAATGAAATTGTAGAGTCCTCATCGGCCTTATATATGTAAAAAATCATTTAAAATTAACGTTTTTATATACATTATATAAGCAAAAATTTTTCGGTTTCACACATTTTTTTCGGTCAACATACATAAAAAAAACACAGCCGAACATTTTTCAATTTAGCTGAACTTTTGCATGCATCTGTAAATTAGAAATATACAATATTTATATTAAATAAAAGCTTGTTCGTTCGTTCTTAACTATGTATTGACAATAAATGCTTTTTTAATGTTTTGTAGATGCGAGGTGAAAGACGACGGTGTCGTGTTTTTGCCTGGTAAACATACCCTTTTAAATTATAACAACGGGACTGCAGTTTTAAAAGTAAGTTGGTTAAATATTGTTAACAATACTTTTTTTTATTAATATTTATTTCTTTTAGTGTTGTATTCCATCGATACTATAAGGGTTTAAGGTGATTCCCACTGGAAAAGTATATACAACAGGATGCAGCCATCAGACTTAAACACTTGAATCTTAAACGGGTTGTACATTTTAAAATATCAATTAGTAAAATACCATCCATTAATCACTGACCCATGCGACTGCCATCCCAAAAAGATAATAGAAATCATGAATGGGCCAAAACAGAGCCCGATCTCGATCATTACCAATTAAAATGGGTTTATGTTTGTGTTAGAAATATAAGTTTTGTTTATTTATATAAACTTTAAATACGCTTTCTAGTGTAATAAGTATGTAAAAAATGTAGTAAAATGTTAACCATAATAGTACAAATTAATTTAAATATCGATATTGCGACAACATTTGCTTTGTAAATGTAATTATTTTTTATATAGTATTTTACAAAGGTTTTGGAAAGGTTTGTGGCTATACTACGGCCACAATGAGCAAAGCCCACCAGTGCAAGCGCACCTAACATATGTACATGCGATAGCGCGCGATGCATGCGGACTGCGCGTGATATCGACCGGTTCGCGACGGGAACAGCGCAGCGATGCACTCGGCTTATAACGTTGTTGTATTAATTAGTAACTTTTGAACTAGTTAACTTAGAATAATTAGTAACTTTTATGTTTATATAAGAGAAATAGCAAGATGGCGTGGCATTCGGGTGCGAAACGTGGAACAGTGTGCATCATTGGTCACTGAAATATATTATTCTGCAAGTATTCATGATTTTTAACATTATGTTCTTGAGTTCTATCATTTGCAACATCTTAACTTTGTAAAACTGTGCCGTGTGGTTCACGGTGGAGTAGAAAAGGCAACTGAGAGATCGGGCTGTTTATCAGACAGTATGTATACAGACATACAGTGCACGGTTAAACGTACGGTACGTACGTAACTACCTACTCCTTAGAAGACACAGGCGCGAGTGTATGTTTTGTATTATCTTTTATTTGTACAAACAAAACCTGTACGAAAAATTGAAATATTAAAATTACTTGTAATATCCAAAATACTTCAAAAAGCGATTAAACTAATGTGATTTTAAAATAATAACTTAATAAAAATAAATAAATGGCAGTCAAAATACAAAAAAACATCAAGATATAGATAGATAAATATATACACAAAGTAAAGTTATTACACACACACCAAAAACCAAACCAAAAAAAGTATTATACACTCAACCCTCAGGCATCAGCTTACAAATAAGATGCATTCTTATGTATGAAGATAAAAAATTATCATATTCCTTCTTTGATTAAAAATGTTGAATTGCAATGTGAAAAATGTTTTTGCTAGTTTCTTTGATAGCCAGCCGTCTGCCTGAAATCCTCATACCCTACTCTCCTTGGGAATTTCGTTTTGTCGTTTGTTTCACGTGAAAGAAGAAATAAATGGAGATTTTTAAAATGAAAATGGCATAAGCACAAGGAAAGACTCAAATGAGCTAGAAGGAACCAGTGGTATCTCCTGTACTTCTGAGACTGGAGAGGCCGCTGGAACAGGAATACTTGCTTGCTAAGATTAGAACAAACAAACATTAATTGTTACTTTGATGTTGCATAAATTTATTACAGACTCCTGGACTTCTAAGCAACTTGACCGTGAGATTGAAATGTGTCTTAAATAGCATGGAAGGAGACGACGGTAAAATGGTATCATTGATAATCCAAACATTGATCGCACGTGAGTATTTAAGAATTTAAATCTATAATAAATTACTAAAAAACATATAACCCAACTATGTTATATACTCTTTGTTACTCCTACTGTTACCACTGTTCAAATGACATGTTGTCATATCATCATATCCATTAACCTCTAGGCCATGACAAATGAACATCATTCAACAGAATCAGCTCTAGGACCTCTTTTTTCTATTCGTGTGAAAACCCTCACTGTGCCGACGGTGAAGTGGTATTATGGACACGAATCGATTAAAACCACACGGTGTTTCGTCACAAGCGTTTCTACTGCAAGGGACCAGGGTATACCCTAGGAGAGATGCTTCCAGGAACCCAATAGAAGTGATGATTGGCATGTTGTGTGGTACTATTGTGATAATGTAAACATGTGAGACTGATAAAATATACAAAGGGCGGCTTTATTGCAAATTGCAAATGCTACAAAACGTAATGCAAAGAACCTCACGTTGTTACCGTCTAACACGAATCGTATGGTTTAATAATGTTTCTTGCAGATAGGGTAAATGTATCAATTGATGGTATCACCCTTGCATTTAAAGACACGAAAACGGCAGGATCTCACTTTGCTAAACATTTGTGCGATGAGGGTACAATTGTAGACATGACTTGCAGCATATTCTATGATATCGGTGGTTTGAAATTGAGATACTATGATGCAAACGGTAAGACAAGTTTATAATTTTTTCTTTTGTCAAAGTTGCATAGCTTCAAAGTCTGTTCGCTGATAATATTATCGTAACTACTCGGAATAGCCTTTGTCACATGCATAATGATTGCAATCTGTACTACGGCCGTAGCTAATCGCCGCCCGCACTCAAGTTTACCCCCGACGCAAAAGGAGCGGTGTTATAATTTTGACATGACTGTTTTTGTGTTGAGCTTCAGCTTAGTCGCTTCTTTGTGTAACTACAGTGTGTGTGACTTTTCATTCCAGGATAAATAAGGGGTTCGACAGTATGAAATGAATTGATTATTTTTGTTGTAATGAATGTCTCCAGTACTCGTCCTAGGTGCCATTTTACTGGTGATAAATGGTTTTCTTTAATTAAGACTAGGATGTTTAGGACGAGTGTGTTCTGGTTGAGCTGCCACTTAGTTCTTCTTTAAAGTTCTGAAACATGTTCGGTTGACCAACGCTGCCAGAAATTCTGCCTTATCTGTTCTACACGATCATATCGTGGAAGGCGCTCTGAAGCCGTCGTCGTCAGGTTGTAGCTGGCGGGTGATTGGCCATTCAAGAAATGAGCGTGAGTTTTAGGAAGCAGGCCGTTGGTTTCTGTGGATATAGGGAGTATAGGTAGGAAGTTAGGGACGGCCTCAATCTGTGCGAACACTGCCTTCAACTCCTCGTACGTTAAATGCGCATATCCTACGACACGACATGAGCGATATTTGCAGGGCTTAACCCCCGCCTCCCACAGACCACCAAAATGAGGCGAATATGGAGGGACAAATGAAAATTCTATCGGATTAACTTGATAACGAAAATTTAAAAAATCTCAGAAAAAAAAAATTAAAATTCTCAGAATAAATTAGTATATTATTGTGATAAACTGTTTAACGACAGCAAATATGCATTAATGGTGACACTTGTGACTAAATATAAATGTATTGTACCCCTTGTAAAGCACACGTAAGTTTATGTACCACTTTTTTAACCAAATTGCGTTTTCTAATAGACCATCAAGTTTTACGGATTGTAGCCAATAACAATTGAGGTCCAGCGTGTAATAAGATCTTATTGTGATTATTTTGAAGTATGTTTTTTAGCACAGGTAAATGAGCCAGAATGCGATAATCCACCTCCTACTTTAATAAAATTATGGTAATTTAAGTATATATTTAAACTAGAAATAATACGTGGACATTTAAAAGAACGATTATGCTTTAAATTATCATAAATGTCTATAAAAGATTGCTGGTGTTTCATTCGAGTTAGAGTTCTAACAGAATTATTCAATTAATGATCGAAATAGGTTAAACTATTTTAAAAATTTCTAGGCGGTGGAGGGAATAAAAAATTGAATGTTTTCAAATATAAAGTACCAAAAGGAATATAAAGTAGATAAAATAAATAAAGTGTATGTTTGTGGCATCGGAGATCCTACGAATGGAACATTTTTGATG
Organism: Tyria jacobaeae; assembly: GCA_947561695.1. Lineage (NCBI taxonomy): Eukaryota > Metazoa > Arthropoda > Insecta > Lepidoptera > Erebidae > Tyria > Tyria jacobaeae. The sequence continues at coordinate 4,799,973 of OX387208.1, read as the reverse complement.
CGTCTTTTTTGTTTGAAAGCCGATGTGATCGAGAGTGTTCTTAGCTATATTTCTAGAAATTCTGCTTATCCACCTGAAGATCATCAGGGTTTTTAAGTCAAGGGTGTTTTAAATTTATAGTTATAAAGTACGAGGTTAGCAGGGTAGACGAAACTATTTACTGTTTCATAATAAACGTATATCATATATGATTTTTCTTTCGCCTCGGAGTTCTCCATCCGATGATATATTATAATAAATAATTATGTTATTGTAAGTTTGTTTTATATTCACTAAGGGATAAGACTGGGATGCAGAGCAGACCTTTAGTCAAGCTGTAGCACCCATTACAGGCTACTCAATAATACCAATCTCTCTCTATCTTTTCTTAAAGCCTATCAGTCTTCTTCTTCTTTTTAATCTTCCCCCTATTGCTGAGGATCTGTGAAGCTTTCCTAGCTGATCAGTAATCTACTTCCATCAGTTGAGGGCGGTGCTGAGGTAGCTCCTCCTCCTGTTTGTTGAGATTTAGTCCAATCATCCCTTATAGCTTCGATCCGTGGGTCTTTTGCCTTCGACACTACTGATGATGAAAATAATTGTCACAACGATTTTATTGAAGATCGAGACCTTTGTACTGTTGGCTATCGAGGGAATCCGCAGCAGGTGGTGCGAAAACTATTTTTCGAACCTCTGCCTGTCAGCGGTTTTTAGTGTCCAGGTCTAAGACCCGTAGGAAAATATAGAGAAGACGAGTGTGTGGACAAGGTCTATCCTAATCTTTCCATTTTTGCTCAGTTAGGTCATCGCTGTTTTAGTCATGTCGATTCGTCAGAGCATCTCCAGTTAGGAAAAGCATATATTCGTAATTACAGTCAGTCCTGGGAATGTTCTATTGTTTAGAATTCTTGAAACTGATTATACGTGACTGTAGCCTATCATTAGCTTGATCTTTTTTTGTTAATTTGGTGCACTGTGCACTATTAATAACAATTGTAATGTAGCCTTACTAGTAGGAAGATGATCCCTTATTAGTGAAGAGACATCGGGGATAAAGGAGAAGACAGAAGAAACTGGATGGTTTGGACACTTAATTTAAATATATTGTAATTATGACCTGTAAAGAGGCATGATACGCACGTATGATAAGTGTCGACTGGAGTAACACCATGGACTCATAGAAACGCGGTTGTTAAGCAAGCTTGTTTTGTGTTTTAACGTGTGAGTGAGGTGGAACAACCGCCTCTCTTCACGTTAGCCTTTCGCAGGACACTTGCAACTCTTGAGTTGCAGGGGCACGGTCTCCACCCATCAGCTCATTGGTCTCCCAAACATTAAAAAATATTTTATTATATTTCATTAGTTTATATATTAACAGTGGTAGTACTTTGGTTAAGCACGAATGGGCTCCCCTCCCCGCAACTCCCATCCCTCAGCACCCGCAAAGGCGGGCAGCGCTCTTGCGACTCTTAAGTTGCAGGCTTCCATGGACGGAAGTTGTCACCTACCATCAGGTGACCCGTCTGTTCGTCTGTCCCCCTACTATACAAAAAAAAAATATGGCACTTAATGTTTACACCCAGGTTGAGCTGTAACAGCTGGAAATTAACAAATGTTTTAGGTACCAAAATGATTGAATCAGATCAAGTGCAATTTGATGATCAATTGAATTTTCGTTTGTTTATGAGAGAAGAAAATAATAGATCATATGTTGAATGCTCACACGTAACCTTTGAAGGAGATACAATGAGAGAATTCGTCTACAGAGTGATGTTTATCATGAAGGACCGCAATTCCAAGTACAGTAAGTACTTTAATACAGAGGGTGTCTCATAAGTAATGTCGGGTTTCATAACTAAAAAATTACTACGCCTCATTTTATACATGTCGCAACTTGTTAAGATATTCTCTAGTCCTATGGAGAGTGCAATTGATTCACTTTAATTGAATCGCACTGTCTTTGTTTATTGACGTCGTAGGTCGTTTTGATACTAAAAAGTATGGAGTGTGATAAATATGAAATTCGTGTACTGTTAAGACATTATTGGAAACAAAAGTTCAAAGCAGCCGCGGCAGCAAGGAAAATATGTGTAATTGAAGGGGAAGACATGGTTAATGAGCGAACGGCACAGCGTTGGTTTAATCGTTTTAACAGTGGAGATTTGACACTTGAAGATCGATCGCGTTCTGGTCGTCCACCTGTGTGGGATGTTGAGGCTGCAAAGGAAGCAGTAGAAAACCAACCCAGTACCAGCACTCGTCGATTATCGGACTCGTTGGGACCTTCTAAAGACACTATACATCGCCACTTAAAATCATTAGGTAAGACTTATAAAAGTTGTCGTATAGTGCCCCATGAATTAGACGAGATTCAGGCGAAACGTCGAGTAGAGGTGTGTAAACAGCTCCTTGCTCTGCCGAAAGGTGATCGTTTTATTAAACGCATTGTTACTTGCGACGAAAAATGGATTTATCTAAACAACCCAGACATGTCAAAATAGTGGTTAGGCATAAGACAATTACCTGAAACTGTCGTGAAAAGAGGTCGTTTCGAGTCGAAAGTCTTGTTATGTGTCTTGTGGAATTATGAAGGTTTAGTGTACTTTGAGATAGTTCCGGATGGTCGAACTATTAATGCGGAGTTATATTGTGGACAGCTGACCCGAATGTATGAGGTTTTATCACAAAAATATCCAGGCTTAGTCAATCGAAAACGAGTGCTCTTACAACAGGATAATGCTAGACCGCATACGGCGAAAGTTACACGGGGTAAGATTAATGAACTTGATGGAATTGAACTCCTACCACATCAAGCATTTAGTTCAGACCTTGCACCATCTGATTACTATATATATAGATCCATGGCGAAGTTCCTGCGTGGAAAAAAATTCGAGTCAAGAGAAGATGTTGAAAATGCAATGCGGCAATTTTTTGCATCTAAGCCCAAGGAATGGTTTTACCAAAGACTCAAAGAGCTGGCTGAACGTTGGGTTAGGACTGTAGAATACGATGGGCTATACTTTGAATACTAAGGTTTTCTTTTTGTATGATAAATTATTAATCAAAGTGAATATTAAAAACCGACATTATTTATGAGACACCCTCTGTACTTTTAAAAACTAAACTATTCTTTACTGTTACTCAATATTGAGGCTAAACACTGACCCTTATGCGTAAGCGAACACGTGGCAAACACTGTGTGTGTTGGTTGGAAATTCAGAGACGTCACTTATGTGCTAGGGATCTTATTTCCTTGCATTAAGAGCTATAACACTCACCAACGGAAACACACTTGAATAAATAATCTTGTTGGGTTGGGTTGGTTGTGTTATTTTATGTTAATTGTTTGTAGATTGGCAATGAGTAGACAAGCAACTCTCTTAGTGTATTTATTTCTACTACCAATAATACTGATATTCACTAACAAAAAATACTCTCCCGCATATATCACTGAAGAGGTAAGCAGAGGTGTATCTAAATAAGTACTCACATCTTGCCTATTAAAATTTGTTTCCCCTTGGGTAATTAGGGCAGGCCTATTTCATCGCCCTACAGTTTCAGCGATAGCTGAAAGCTCGTAGTTCAAATACCTTGAACATATGAGCAAACCATTTGTAGGCTCATTGGTTTAGTGGTTAGTAAACTGACTGCTAAACCAGAGGTCGTCGAATCCCATCCTGGACAAATATTTGTTTGATGAGTAATTGTTCCGTCTTTAGATTTATCTAAAATATGCATGTATTTGGAAATATACAAGCACGTTTTTCAGCAGCCTGGTTACCATAGTACATGCTCTGCTTAGTTTAGGATCAGACGGCCGTGTCGGAGATTTCTGAAGTTATTATTATTTCAAGGTTCAAAAGCGATTTTTGCGGATGGTTTAAATATACGAGTAATCGTAAAGGATATGGAGCTCATAGAAGAATTTGTTTTCTTTGATTTTTACGATTACAAGTTCATTTATGGCGATAAGTTAACAATTCGTTGTGAAAAAAAAGATAATGGTATACTTCACTACATACGTGCAGAAATTGAACCTAAGTTTCAAGTGGCACATGGAGCTGATATTGAATTAAGGGGTAAGCAACAATTAATTTTATTTCTAAACTTAAACACTACAATTACTGGTCGCTGTATGGTCTAATTGCTTCTTAATTTCAGATATTGTCAAAACGAAATCAATTTACCAGTTTTCTATTGACACCAGGTATTTGGACAATGCCGTAATGACATTTTTTATATACGATTTAAATAACATAACTTATGGTAGGACTCACATTTATTTTCATATAGATGACATTGGTGGTAAGTTAATAATTTATCTAAGAAACATATTAAGTTATCAATTAAAGAATATTATTAGAACAGGGTCACCCTCTCCCCCCGTGGGTGTCGTAAAAAGCGACTAAGGGACCGAACTGTTATCAGACGGTATACATAATATTGGTAATATAGTGCCCAGATTACGTCAACCAATTACGTCCCTATTACGTGAGAGGTATTGTATGAGAGTATTGGCAATAAAAAATGCGTTTGAAACGCTTCTGCCCACCGATTCGGGGGATATAAGCGTAAGTATAAACATATACCTATATAATATACTAAGTTTTCTTTTTTTTTCTAGAAAGAATACTAGCAACGTGGGTCACACATTACTAGTATTCTTGTTAAGCCCCCAGCTAAGCTAAATGCTTGTGTGCGACCGTAGTGTACTGGGGTTTGAACCCGCAACCACTTGATCGCAAGTCCGTCTCAGTTAAATGAGGTCAAACATACGAATAAATAAATTACACATAAAACAGGTAACCGTTTCAGCAGCATTAACTGTCAGTTAAATAGTTCTAGGTCCAGCCGTACTTGGTCTTTCGCAAAGCAATATACTTTACCAATACAATGCAAGTAGTACGAAGTGGATTATACATTATCGGTATGTGATCAACCAGGTATTGAATCTCACGTGTTTCGTTAAAGGAAACAGTTATCTGCAGTTTATAGACGGAGGTAAGTCCTCCTATAAGTTAGACGTTGTTCCTGTGAAGAGCTGATCTGCTTGATTTATGGCTTACAAAAGGTGCATTGACAATTAGGGTTATCAATGCACCTTTCATTAGCTTCCTTTTTTACCTAGCTTCATCTACCTTTTAATAATCCCCGATTTTATATTTTTAATTCTCTAATATAATTATTTCATTCAGCTGTTATACAACTAAAAAAAATTCAACCTAACCACCATGTAAGTTTCGAATCCGAATGCTTACAATTAAGATAAAATCATAGTGTTATATAATAAAAATGAAGATAATATATCCGAATAAAGCAACGCAGAGCCATAGTTTATTAAAATTTCTTTATAGTGATTTAGCCGTTGTCAATCAGTTAGGTACTTACATACTTATTTTGTGTTCGGTTAAAATCGTTGAGTCGATCGATGATCGAAACAATCGAAAAACATTTTGATTGTTTAGTGGCAGTTTGAGTCAATAGTAGACATTTCTTTTCATTGTTTTAACACCTCGACGACGCTACAAGGTTGTACAGAGTCCATGTGCATGTGCGCAATTCTTTAGAAAATTCAAAGATTTATAGGCGAAGTGTTCAATGTGTTGTAATGACCTATAATAAAAAAAAATATGTCAACTTTCGCACTAGGATTAATTTCTGTATCGCGGGGGACTTTATAAATATTAAAATAATGGACACTAGCCATCCAAAGTCAGGCCAATAGTTTTAGGTTTTTCCCGTGCCGGGATCGAACCCACAACACTGGGCGCTATAGCGTAGTGTCGAGGTGACCACTTAAACTTCTCCACATGAAATAATAATAATTTTAAAATATTACACTTTGCTGATACAATTCATCACTTGATGAATTGTATCAGCAAAGTGACTATTCAAGTGAATTTAAATTTTTCTCCTCCTAATGAATAGTATATTCGCTATTGTAAGTATTTTATTAAACAATTTCAGAAATGATCATCAGTTCACCTGTACTTGTAAACACAGATTACGGAACTAGTTACATAAAATATGTTTTTTATATGGATGCCGAATCAAAAGACACCATCACTTGTGAATCTACAATGTCACACGCAGAAACTAAAAGTATAACTATTGTTCTTCATCAGATACCAGAATTAATATCACCCCAAATTAATATGAATATCGATGGGGCCTCGGACATTCGTGACAATATTACAGGTAACTTTCAAATTTAAATCAAATTCTCAACAATTATTTGAAATCGTCTTATAAAATATTGTCTTGTTAAATGTGAAATTAATTTATAAAAAAAAAGTTGTACCTGCCTGTGTTGATATATAAGCGCTCGTTTCCAAACGGTAGAGCCTTATGAGAAGAAATCGGCCAAACAAACTCATGGTCACTTTTTTAAATCATCAGATAGTTATTACAAAATTTAGTGTACAAGATAAAGTATTAAATAAAACACTATTTTATCGTGTGCTATTACTAATAGTTAATAAACTCAACATTTTAGGCTTTTAAAATCAGGTAACTGATGGGCAGGGAAAAGGTAGTTAAAAAGTAAGAAGAAAGAAATATAATAAAAGAAGATAGACAATGAGAAACAGGTTATTTGAAATAGCTTGTGAATCTTTAACAGTTCAATCCTAAGCGCTTCTATCTTCCATGTAATCCACCATTGAGCAATAAATAATCTTTACTTGACTTTCATTTGACAGTGGACTTTTTTAAAAAAAATAAGATATCAGCATATTTAAAAAATATTGCTAAATGTGTAACGACGTCTTACCAGTTATGTTTTTTTTTTCATTTCATTCATTATCCACAGGTGAGTGAAATAATATGTCACATGTGTTGTAAATTGTAGTTTTTTGACTGTATTTATTTTGTTCTAAAAACGACTTCTTTAACAATTGAATATATTTCGTTCATATTTTGCTATCTAGGAATGGGTTATTCTATTTGAATCTAAAAAAAAATGTGATAAATATCGCGATTTAGAGTCTTACTGCGTGGTTAGAGTAGTTGCTATGTCGTTAAGTTTTTTTTCACTTCATTATGTGCATATATGTTTCCTGCAGTGTGTGGAGCTTACCACCGAAGAAACCCTGCGAATTGTTAAATAAGAACCTTGATCACTTATACGAGCACTTTACGTATTTAAGCACTTTGTTTTATTTGCAGATGGCCAAATGAAGTTACTTGAAATCATTGGAATTGTTGTTGGTGTTTTATTTATCATAGTTGTTTGTGCGTTTTACTGGTGGAGGTTAAAAAGAATTATACAAGGCAGTAAAGAAAAGGTAACATGCATATCAACGAGTCTTTGTGTTGTCACCTATATATGTGTGTGTATATGTGAAGTAGTACATGGGCAACCGAGCTTCACTAAGCGCTTTTTTTGTGAAACCGATTTGTTTTGTTTTCTGGGGGGCCACTTATCCAGTTAAAAAAAATTCTCTTACATGTACACCGAATACCAGATATAGGATAAGGTCAGAGTTCAGCCATAATTCATTACATTAAGAATACTATATTTTCTTGCAAGCTAATCTGTCAGAGGTGGTTCTCTAATTTTTTTAATGTTGAATACACATTATATATAAAAAAGTTAAGTAGTTTTAAAATATTTCATTTTTTTATAAAGAGTACGAGTAACTTGAGTCACACATTGCTTATAACAAAAAGCAAGAATCTCAAGGTTATCAAATCAAATAATGATGGTTGTCGTGTTATAAGCAACAGACAATATGTATAAAGCAATATTGAAAATGTGCTATACAACGCGTAGAGGTATTTCTACAATAACATTTTCGTGAATTTCCAGGAGCTAAGTCGAAGTTCCTGTGAATGTGATAACCGGGTTCATGAACTAACTGACCAGCGGGAAGGTCATGAGTACGCATCTATTGAATATGACGACAACACGCACCTAGGCGCATTGACTGCTAATCAAGGAAGCGGTTCCTTGGCCAATTCGCCCGCTCTCCCGCCGCGCATGACTCGATCTTCTAAAAGTGCTCGGCTACAGATATTGCCAAACAATAATAGAAAAATGGTAAACCTAAATACATTTTATTGCATCGTACCCGGGGTAGCAAGAAACGGTAGAATGACATTTGCCACAGTTCTAACATATAACTTGTGCATCTTCCCCATTCATCAGACCCCATTCATTTTTTCAGACCAAGTAGTGAGGTAGTGAGGATCCATTCATTAATAAATTATATTTCATATCTAAATAAAAATGTCACGCCATATGTAAGCGCGTCCAGACCACGAGGAAAGGGAAATCCATTTACATTCTTCCTGCCATGAATTTTATGTAGCTGTTAGAACTGCTGGCTCCCCTTCTTGTTGTGTTGAAACCTACGGGACAGCATGTTTACCCTAATTGACATGCCCTAAGTTTCTTCTCTATATCAACAAGTTCTTTATGTGTGAGTCCAAGTACTTTACCCTATCAACCTTTTTGAGTGATTGGTAATCAAATTTGATCACTTTCGATAACTTTTGCTACCAGCTTTAGAGAACATGACTTGACTCTTATTGGTATTGTACCGCGGCCCATGAGCCGCAAAATAACATTCACATATTTCAATGAATCTTCTTAGGGCATACTCGTAGATCGTCAGTTTATCAAGCGTCACTAATGTTGTTCGATACGTTGTCTTTTTAATAGCCGACTGCGCCTTGAAAAGTCTAGGTGACATACATATGTACATACGTCGAATAGTACTCCCGTCCTGTTTAAACTTACGAATTTTCTCTGTGCTCGACAGCACTGATGTACGTACGTAAATGAACAGCGTTTTCTTCATGGACTAACTATGTACGCACAAGTAAGCACAACTGATTTACTCGTACTTTAACCATTCCATTTTACAAAACTAAAGCCCTAGCTAGATTTAGCTTAGCTTAGAACTCTGGGCACAACTGCCATCTGCCAGAACCGAATAATAGGTATCACTGAATTCAATTGTAATTAGTTGTGAATGTAGGAATTAATATCAATTGACAATTGTGTAGTTGTGCCAAGGAGAATGAAAAAAAAAATATGAATCCCTTAAAAATAAATCCTTTATGACACCACTAGTTGTGCATACATTGTTGGTCCATGAGGAACTCTTGGTATGAACCCAATAACTCGCTTAACGTTTCAATGTCCGAACATAACCAACTTTGTTCAGTTTTTAATGTAGTCTTTCTTATTTTTTTTTATTACAGGAGCAGTCTAGACGTTTTCAAAGAGATAATAATTTGGTATCTTCCACTAGTCAAAGTCTAGAAGAAACACAAAGTGAATGCGAATATGATTATGTATACGGAGCCAAAAAGAATTCTCCCTGTATCACTCATAGGCATTGAGGATCAAGAAAATCTTTTCAATAGATCAGTTATTCGAGCAGTCAGATCTGATCAGTTATTCGAGCAGTTCGCAGTTCGGATTCTCTAAACCACAAGTTTCTGTACACATCTTTGGATCGGATCTTTAATAAGTCGAATACCAAAGAAGGACTGAACGAGCCTAGGAGGCCTTCTTAATTGAGTTTTTTATATAATACCTAAAATGGATGTTGTTTGTTGTTGTTCGTAAAAGAACAAAAGACATAATTAGATTCGGTGCTGTGTTGGTAACGGATTGCTTTCCGGCTTATTTGTTTTCCTTTGACAATGCTATCCTCTGACTATGAATGATCTACGAAATTTATGATTTCGATTTTTTTATTAAGCAAATGTTTCGTTGAAGATTCAATTTGAGTGCAATGCTTATTTATAAGTTTATTATTTAGATTTAATAAATATATCATTAACTTCTTATACTGTATTGAAACTTCTTTTAGTTAAAATAAAAAAAGTCTGAAGAAGGTGTGCGCTTGTGCCTATTGATCCTTGAAGGAGTATATTAACGTGATTTACACATTGAAACAGATGTGTATAAAAAAAGGGGTGGACGGAAGTGTCTCAAACACGGTAGGTATTTGAGATCAATATCCTAGTCACTTACGTAACAGGGGCAAGCATAGGCAATAGTGCCGTACTGTGTATATAGCGTCTGATAGATGATAGTCCTTATTTGCCTTTAGGACACTCAAGGGAAGACGTGGGGTAGCTCTATACTATTCTACCGAGAACCACGCGGCTGACTGAGCTACTGAATTGTGATTACGCCGGGAGAGCGCCGGAACTGTGTCGTGACTTTGCCTGGCAGTTCATCGTTTCTAACGTCAGCGCAGCCATTATTGGCTCATATTTTGTGGAGCATTAAAACCTTTAACTGGACTGTCGGCAAAATAGATTAGGTGACGGTACCACAGATTTAGCCTGTTTTATCATTACTACTACTGGTGTAGTACGCAGTCCAGTGTCCTCCGGACTCTGCATTTGCACAAATGCTTGCAGAATTTTCAGAAGTTTTCTAGGGGTTTTCGTAGAGTGATAAATATAAGAATAACTAACTTGAAAAAATATTATTACTGGCAAGTCGTGACGAACGATGTAAAAAAGTGTCCTTACTGTCAATTTAATAAATTTTATAATCGTTTTGTGAGAGAACCGATAGAAGTAATAACAAGCACTGCGAGCTCTGCATTCGAATGAATAGCGTTAGATATAATGGGTTCATAACCGTCAGATCCCTACAATAATAAATGCATTTTAACATTGCTATGTGTAAAACAAAGAGTCCCACTCTTTGTTTTGCAAAAATCAATAGCACGAGTTTCCATATCTAATTTTATTTTGAGTTATTGCATACCCAAAAAAATAATAACGGACATAGGTACAGAGTTTATGTCTAGTATTATGTAAAATATGTGGTGAATATTACAAATCGAAATACTAAATTCAACCACATACCACCATGAAGCCATACAACATGGTTATTAGAAAATAGTCATAAATAATTATTATCACCTACGTATTCAGTGTGAAAGGAATACTATTGATTGGAGCGACGGTTATCGTTTTGGGCCTTTTCTTATTATACTACAATGCACAAATAAACCAAATACACGCCATTCGAATTAGGAAATTAATTAGAATTGGGAAATGTTGGAAATTGTCTTCCTGAGTTTGGTAATTGATAAAACTATTGTATAACTATGACGACTATCATAAGGAAATGAAATATCGTGTTCAGCGAGCTCAATATGATACTAAGCAGAATTTATTGAATAGCAAATTAAAAAGAAAATTGTGTGACAGAAAAACTAACTCTATAACTTACAGAACAGATGACCTTATTTTAAAACATCAAAGTGAAAACAAACTTCAAAACATTTATAATGGTCCCTTTGAAGTTATTGAGGAAGTTTTATCTAATTTGAAGATTCTAAAGGATGCTAAGGAACTTCTTATTCAAATAATACGAAAACAGGAATTTTTACGTTTGAATAAGTAGAAAGACATGATAAAATAAAAATTACCCAACTATTCACAAACATGCATAGTAAAATGCCTCCGCATAGTCGCCAACTGGTAGCGTTCCCAGGAAGATGGCAGCATTACATTGTTGAATGGCAATGCTTATCCGATGTGCAAGGACCAGACCAGCAGGTCAGGAAAAGTGTCGATCAGTCGTTTAGCTAGTTCCTTATAAATGGAACGAGCACTCGGACGCCATGACCCTAGCGTCTCCACCCCAATCGGCTTGTAAACATAATTATCCATTAAATTACTCTACTATTTTTTTAACTATTTAACTTTTTACACCGTATGAGGCTTTCTGCGGACGCAGCAGCAGCGCCAGCGTACCCAAGAATGAGAGAGAAGAGAAGAGAAAGAGATGTGATACGAAAATGTACTTTAATTCAATAAAGCAAAAACCTTCCAATAGCAAGTACTTTATAAGCGTTGTAATATTTTATAAGAAAAGTACTATAATGAAAATGAAATGAATATAAGTTTATTTTGCTTACATTCTTAATAACAATGTATAAATTTACTTTTTAATTTTGTTTTTTTTCTCTTTTCCTTTGGAAGAGATGTTCTGTTCCTTATGACGTCTGTATACTGATATACTTAATGGAAATTATATTACTTAGTATAATTTCCATTAAGTATATCAGTATCAAAAAAAAAATCATTGTAGAATGACCGAGGTCGGGAAGTGGAAGGGGGTGAGTTTTTAAGGGTAAAAACGGTTTATCTCGATTTCCGGTAAAACTACAAGTCCTATAGAAAAAAGTTGAAAGCAAAGTTGTATGTAATAAAAAGACCGACAACTTTTGTTTTTACACTTTTTTCACATAACCTCGAAATTTAAGTGGCTTACCGGGGCTTACAGTGGTCAGGTGTTTCGGAATTGAATCGACTAAAACCACACGGTGTGCCCTCTTGCGCCTAATATAGGAGGAGACCGGAAACAACGTTAGTAGGACATCCGGACTAGCGCCTGCCCTCAAAGGCGCGGGCACCACCTTCGGGTAAACCTCAGTTAGGCGGCGTCCTGGCACACGCGGACTTCACCTCCTCGGGGCTGGCCACTACAGCTAGTGGAAGGAAATAACCCGTCCCGACCACCTACGGCCACACTCAGAGTGGCATAAGGCGCTGGAAAACGGTTCGCCGGCGGCGAATAGGGTCCGACTGGAGGTTTTCCTCCCGGGCCCAGTCCGCCACCTCCATCTGCGAGAAGACATCCTCGCAGAAGGATCTGAGCGCGGCAAAACATCTATCACTGCCGGGCATGGAGCGTATGTCGGCCGGTAGTGACAGATCCTCTCCGATGACTGCAGTAAGGGCCCGGCGCTGCGTTACTCAAGCAGGGCAAGCTGCAAGTGTATGCCGAGCCGAGTCCTCATTGCAGGCGGGACTCAATTCCCGGCTGAAGCGCCTCCACGGCGGCAAAGCCAGCACGTGAAGCCTTCAGCCTTGACAATTGTCCTGCAATGACGCCAAACTTCTTCTTCAAATGTTTTTAAAATGATTTAGTAAGTTTATAATCGCTCAAGTTTTATGGATCTTTTGTATTAAAGTGTTGGTTACTTTATGAAGAGATAATAATTTGTTACTTATTTTATGTTGAGAGGTTTGCTTATTCCATAACAGTGCTAGGTGTTTCTGATTGTTACGCGCAAGCGTTATGTCCTTACTATATGGTTCCGCGAACTGGTCATCGAGTACCACGAGGTGTTAGCCAGATACCCGACACCGTTGATAAATCAAAGCCGACGTCGGATGCGCGCTCTCGTTTGATGACGTATTAATACTCGGTTATAATGTTCTATATCTTCGCATGAGTGACGCAGCTGTTCCAAATTTACAGTATGACCCCGATTTACCGGGGTCAGGTTATCCTGAGAGCGGAATAACCGTGCGTCCCTGTGCCTTTATGATCCCGCGTATGACGAAAACGCGGTCAGATCAATAACTCACATTGAAGCTGGAGCAGAGATCGGAATCTTACTCGACTATTTTTAACAGCAAGCAGGCAGCAGTTCAATAGACTACTAACATTTAAGAAAAATGAGTCATTTGATATAAGAGAACCAAAGGAGAAGCCAAAAACAAACTAATTTGACTTAAAAAACAAAACTAAAGTATTAACGCAATATTGATAGAAACCAGAGAGGTTTCAATATTTGTATGTAGGATTATTAACTTCATGTGATTAAATTGCAATTTCTATGTACTAGTCCAAATAAAAATTGGTTCGGATTAACCGTGGATTCAGTTAAGGCATGCCCTTTTATGCTGTAACAGATTTTTTTAGGTGCTTGTAATATTTTTCAAAGGCAGTGTTCCCTTCCCAGTATTGCTGAAAGTCGTAGTAGGCGACTATCTTCCAATCATCTCTGACTAGTGAGGTCTGAGGTTTTAAGTTATGACACGAAGCAGTGGTTATAATAAGTAATAAATATAAAAAGATTAGTGCCGTTGTTTGTAACCGGGTAGTTTGTTTTGATACTGGCGGTGTGTTGCTATCGCTATCATGTGTCATTACTCGTCACGGGTCTCGTTCATTGTAGTTATGTTGGTCTAATGGTAACACGTATAATTTTGTTATAGGCGTTTTCAATAAGTGATTTTTGTTTTTAGTATCACGACTCTCACGTAACAGTCACTGCCGGGATAAACATCGAACACTCATCTCAGAGCATATTTTCCGTAAGGAAGATTGTTCTTGTGTATTACCACCATATCTTAATGCTTGGTTGGGGTTATTGCCACTTTCCCTGGTAATCAATTGACTTAAATATTCAGACTTCAAATCTTCCAAATACATTTTAGTCATTTTTGAGTTAAATGCCAGCTTACTCCGCTGCTCCTGTAACGTCTGCTCAGTCGTAGAAGTCAAGATCTTCTATGTTCTCTATCAAGGCACATAGTGACCAGGCATTTAAGCAAGTTTGCTTTTGATCACCCACTATGTGCTTTAAGTAGTCTCTGAGACCTCCTACTGCACAGTCCCACCAGTACTTGGCCAAGCCAGTGCATTAAAGTGCCATTCTATGTTCACAGCTGATACTTCTGCAAGATAAGATTTACAAAAAATGTTTTGCAGCTGTTACCCTTTTTCCTGTAAGATATTGTTAACACCAAATAAGTTCCGTTGCCGCCAGGAATGCTGAGCTTGTTAATCCATATATACGGCCTTGGTCACCATACATAAGCAAATTGCGATATATCCTTTTAATGTTGTTCCACCTCTTCTTCTGTTTTTCTTCACATCGACAAAATCTTTATAATCTACACCGGTGTGATAGAATGGACAGGCACGGTTGGAACGAGCAGCCGTCGAATCTTATCATAAGTTGTTGTTGTATTCCGTAATTCTTTTTTACTGTATTATTCTCCCAGTAATTGCACTTATTCGCTATATATAAAATTTATTGCTACTGATATACTTAATGGAAATTATACTACTTAGTACAATTTCCATTAAGTATATCAGTAGCAATGAATTTTATATATAGCGAATAAGTGCAACTTAGCAAAATTGTAAGTATCAGTATATCGTTTAAAATTAATGTAATATTATTCACTTAATAAGTGGACCGGCAAGCGTAAAGATGAGTTTGATTTCATCATTCTCGCACAACAGGCACGACATATAGCACAGACCGATGTAACGGGATATCGTTGGTAAACAGCATGAACACGAGAGGGCAAGAGTCGTAAGGAAGCTGCCCGCATTTTAGGGTGATTAGGGATGGGGAATACGTGGAGGGAAAAGAAGAGAGGAGGATAAGGAGATTGGAAAGAGGAGAGGAGGAGTGGGGCATCCGGAAACATCACTAACTTTGGGGAGTTGCTTAACAACCGGTGTTCAATACACAATTATGTATTTGGTGAACTGAAGGTCGATAGATGGCGTTAGCGTTAAATTAGATGTCACTATCGTTGCGTTTACACGGACCATATATAAAGGTCAATAAACTTTGTATTTTTTGAGCAATATTATTACACTAGTTCAGGTGAAGAGTTGTATTTTATTTCATCCATCATCACAATCAGGCCAAGTAGTGTTGTTCCACCGCAAGTTTCGGCAAAGGCTGAGATTTGAACATGGTCCTATCGAGTCGGATACTCGTAGGCTTTTTGAGTTCATCCCTCGTACTAGCAGTGGATCGCTGTGCAACGGTACGAGTAAACGCGCATAGAAGTGGCGCATGTTTAGCAGCAGTTTCAAGAGCTCGAGCAGCTGCAAATAGTTCCAGAAATCACCACAGAGGGCGCCACCTACGTGCCAATTCGGAATAGTGAGTGTGAAGTGCAACTGTGAGTACATTTTATTTGTTTACGTTTACAAGGCAAAAAGACCTTACATTTGAAGCAAAGTTGAAGTTACAAAGTTTCTTTTAATTTGAACTTGTATTAAATTTCGTTCAAGACATTCAAGTAGAAGATTTCAATGCAGTGACTTAGAAACATTAAGAGTAGTTTGTAGTTACTTGTAAAACTTAGTTTTAATGCATGTTAGTTTAGACACTTAGAATAATTTATAGAAAACGGGGGAACGAGAAGTCTATGTCCGTTTACCGCCGACAGTAAGTACATTTTAAAACACTTGTATTTTTTTGAGAATCGTTTTGCACTTAGAATAGTCGCTTAACGCTTGACTTGTTGGTTAGTTTAGTCTGCTATTAGATTTGTTTTGTTATTAGTACACCTTATAGTTTACAATTTCATTAGACTTATTTCTTTAAACCAATTTATAAGCAGTGAGGAATTGTTTAGTACTTAAAATACTTATCACGGTATAATGTATTTATATCTGTTTTAGTACGCTTTTAGATTCTTTGTTTAGTTTGTTGTTACTATTGGTAGTAGTAACTTTATTTAGAGCTGTTGCTGGAATTTAAGTAGTGTACAGTCGCGGAGTTTATTTATTATTGTTTACACATTTATTAATATGGAGGGGTTGAAGAGTGTTGTAACTCATTTACAAAATACAATACAAAAGGGATATGTTAATTTCAAAAAGAGTCCAAAGGAGAGAATTACTTTAGAATATGTACAAACTAGACAAGAACTCCTCGAGAACAATTGGAGTAAGTTCGAAACAAATTACTTCAAGCTTCGTGAGGAGATTGTAGGGGCTGTAGATCAAAACGTACTGGACATTTATGATTCAACAGAAGATGTTTATATTAATTTTAAAACGCTTTTGAAATCAACATGTAACAAAATGTCATCAGCCGAACCATTGTCATCGGCTAAGTCAACTGATAGTCAGTCCTCCAGAAGGTCAACGTTTGTGAAATTACCTAAAATAACTATCCCGACCTTTTCAGGAAAATATAGCGAATGGACAACGTTCAACGATTTATTTAAGTCTTTAGTTCATAAAAACGAGTCCCTTGATGACTGCCAAAAATTACACTATTTAAAAAATCATCTCACAGGAGAAGCTGAACAATTAATACGGCATACTCCAATAAGCGATGCTAACTATGCTCAATGTTGGGCTTTATTGGAAAGGCGTTATAATAACAAAAAGTACCTAGCTCATTGTATTTTGAAACGTTTATTTAGCCAAAAGCGTTTACACGTAGAGTCAGGTTCAGGTCTTAAAGAGCTATTTGATACTACAAATGACTGTTTAAATGCTTTCAAAAATTTGGACGTTGATGTGAGCACATGGGACATCATCATTATCGAAATAGTAGCATTTAAGTTAGATTTTGAGACTCGTAAACAGTGGGAACTAAGTATTAATCCTACCGGAGATAACGAGTTGCCAACCTTTGAACAGTTTAGGTTATTCATTGAAAATCGTTATCGTGCATTATAGTTTATTGAGCCACATAAATCATCAGCTCGTCAGAACAAAATATCAAATAATTATAATCCTAAGGCTATGTTAGCTACAAATTCATCATCTATGAGCTGTGAATACTGCCGCGAATCGCACAAACTCTGTTTTTGCAAACAATTTGTAAAGCAACCCATTAGTAAGAGGCGGGAATTCGTAGCTAAAAGCAATGTTTGTTTTAATTGTCTTGGCAGCAATCACGCTGTTTCCGAATGCAAAAAACCAACGTCATGTAGAATATGCCACAAACGTCATCACTCTTTGTTGCACTACGGTGAATTTACAACCGCCAGGCATAATGACCATCCTCAAAAACCGTCCACTGATCAACCAAGCAGCTCAAGTAGTGATGCACTCATAGTGTCATGTCTATCTACAGGCACAGTTCCTAAACCACGAAAGGTGTTGCTGGCAACAGCATTAGTAGAAGCTGAGTCTAACTCGGGGCAGCATCTCACAATCCGAGCCTTACTCGATCAAGGCTCACAGGCTTTTTTTATCACAGAGGCTACAGCGCAACTACTTAGTCTAAAAAGAATTCCCATTCAAGGTGTGATCACTGGTTTAGGTAACAATGGGTCAATCATTGCAAACTGTATGGTCAATTTGTCGATTCAATCACTTAAAGATCCTAATTTTAAGATTCAAGTGAATGCATATGTGTTGGGCAAGATAACGTCTTACTTACCCGATTGTAATATAAGTTTTAATAACTTTGAATGGCTAGACACCAAGGGTCTATATCTGGCTGACCCAGATTTCAGAACACCCAACAAGATAGACATTCTGTTGGGCGCTGATGTTTACAGTAGCATTATTCAGGAAGGCATGATGAAGAGCCCTTCAGGCACTCTCATCGCTCAGAGCACCACTTTAGGGTGGATTCTATCAGGTGTGATTAGCTCTGTGAACAATTATAAATTTAAAACTGGAAATATTAGTGTCATGCATGCACAGATAAAAGAAGATGACATTCTCAAAAGGTTTTGGGAAATAGAAGAACAATTAAATGAAAAGAAAATACTTACCGCCGAAGAAGAGAAGTGCGAAGAACTACTATAAGGAATGAGCACGGTCGATATGTGGTCAAGTTACCGTTTCGAGAAGATGATCCTGCCTGTAAATACGGCAATTCGCGAGGCATAGCTGAAACAAGATTCAGGTCATTAGAGAAAAGATTAACGAAGAACACACAATTGAAAGAAGAATATTCTAAAGTAATAAAAGAATACTTAGAGCTAGGACATATGAGACCTGTATCGGAAAACGATGATAGAAGAGATGAAGCAGTCTATCTTCCACATCACGCTGTGATTCGAGATGACAAGACAACTACGAAGCTTCGAGTAGTCTTTAATGCTTCTGAAAAGAACACCAGAGGTGTTTCACTCAATCAAACATTGCTGGTTGGACCAACGTTGCAAGCTGATCTTCGGCACACGATCCTTAAGTGGCGTCGTCATGCCATTGGCCTGGTGGCAGACATAGTTAAAATGTATCGACAGGTGAGAGTAGCAGATGAAGACACAATGTATCAGCGCATACTCTGGCGAGACAGCCCAGAAATGCTGATACAGGATTACGAGTTGCAAACTGTTACGTTTGGTACCGCATCAGCACCCTACCAAGCTGTCAGGACCTTACATCAAATTGCATATGATGAAGGTAAAGACTATCCGATGGCTTCAAGTATAGTTCTCAATGCATTTTATGTCGATGATATGATGACAGGTTGCGATAGCCTTGATGAGGGCACTGAAATTTACACACAAATAACAAAATTACTAGACAAAGGAGGCTTCGCATTACAAAAATGGAACAGTAATAATCAAGACATGTTAGAAGCAATACATTCAATAGAAATGAGTAAAGGACAATCAGATCAACAAAGCAAAGAGGAAAAGCAACAGAACAAAGATATTGAAAGAGTACAGGGCAATAGAGAAGCGTTCAAGGAAGGAAAGAAAATAGATCCAAAAACAGACAATACGTTAAAAATCTTAGGACTTACCTGGAACCGTCGCGAAGATGCGTTTCAATATGGAGTAAATCTTCCTCCAGAATTGGCAGTTCCTGTTACCAAGAGAGCCGTAACTTCTGAAATAGCAAGGTTATTTGACCCATTAGGATGGCTATCTCCATGCGTAATAGTAGCAAAAATCTTCATCCAGAAACTGTGGCTCGCAGGGATACAGTGGGACGAAGAAGTTCCTACCGAATTATTAAAAGAATGGGGTACTTACCGGAAAGAGCTACCAATAATCAGCAGAGTACGGATACCGCGTTGGCTAGGAATCAAATCAGTAGACAATGTTGAGCTGCATGGGTAGGAATTCGTAGTCTTTTTGGAGACGATGGTCTACCGAGTATTTGTCTAATCTAATGAATCGGTATAAGTGGTCTAAACGAGTTCCTGAGCCGAAAATTGGAGACATTGTTCTAATAAAAGAAGACGACTTGCCGCCAAGTCGTTGGTTGTTGGGTCGCGTAGAGCAAAAACATCCCGGTAAGGATGATATTACTCGCGTGGTCACAATACGTACCAAAACATCAATTTTGAAAAGACCTACTTCTAAAATTTGCATTTTGCCAGTCGAAGACTAATTAATTTTATCCTTATGTACCTTTTAATTAGTTTATTTTAAGATCAAATTATACAATTGTTAGTTTTATAAGTTTATTGTTAATTTCTTCATTTGAGGTCAATTTATTAACTCTTGTTAGGTCATAATTTTATAGTTTTACAATGTTATGTTTAGAGAGTTAGTCCATTAATAGCTATCGATTGTAACAATTCGTGTTTTATGATATAACGTTCAGATACCACACAAAAGAACAAATTGTATGGCTTTATGGCAGTGGTATTTGAAAAATAATTTTGAGTTTTCTTTGTAATCTACTCATGAAGGACATTTCGCACTAAATGTCCTTGGTGGGCGGAATGTTCAATACACAATTATGTATTTGGTGAACTGAAGGTCGATAGATGGCGTTAGCGTTAAATTAGATGTCACTATCGTTGCGTTTACACGGACCATATATAAAGGTCAATAAACTTTGTATTTTTTGAGCAATATTATTACACTAGTTCAGGTGAAGAGTTGTATTTTATTTCAACCATCATCACAATCAGGCCAAGTAGTGTTGTTCCACCGCAAGTTTCGGCAAAGGCTGAGATTTGTACAACCGGTTTTCTTCGAGGAAGTGGTACCTCACCGGTTGAGCAAGCCCATTCGTGTTAAAGCATAGCTCTACAACTGTTAGAGACATTACAAGAATTACATAAAGCAAAGCTGACAATAATAAAAATCGTACAAATATGCGAGTATGGCACGGATATTAAAAGTATCCGTTTACCCTCAGAGGTTTATGAAAAGTAAGCTTTCATAATTGAATCGATTTATTGATAAGGTAAATATTTTGTGGGAGGCCGTCTTGCTAATGCAACGATTAGCACCGAAATGAAATACCCCAAAATTATACCAAGCAACTCTCGAATTGCTACATCACTTTTAGGCAGAGCCCACAAAATAACATTTC
Source organism: Tyria jacobaeae (assembly GCA_947561695.1). NCBI lineage: Eukaryota > Metazoa > Arthropoda > Insecta > Lepidoptera > Erebidae > Tyria > Tyria jacobaeae. The sequence continues at coordinate 4,779,209 of OX387208.1, read as the reverse complement.
ACGGTGGCCCTCGCCTAACAATACGCTAAGATAGGACACTGGATCACGGGGGAGAATAATACAGTAAAAAAGAATTACGGAATACAACAACAACTTATGATAAGATTCGACGGCTGCTCGTTCCAACCGTGCCTGTCCATTCTATCACACCGGTGTAGATTATAAAGATTTTGTCGATGTGAAGAAAAACAGAAGAAGAGGTGGAACAACATTAAAAGGATATATCGCAATTTGCTTATGTATGGTGACCAAGGCCGTATAGTATATATGGATTAACAAGCTCAGCATTCCTGGCGGCAACGGAACTTATTTGGTGTTAACAATATCTTACAGGAAAAAGGGTAACAGCTGCAAAACATTTTTTGTAAATCTTATCTTGCAGAAGTATCAGCTGTGAACATAGAATGGCACTTTAATGCACTGGCTTGGCCAAGTACTGGTGGGACTGTGCAGTAGGAGGTCTCAGAGACTACTTAAAGCACATAGTGGGTGATCAAAAGCAAACTTGCTTAAATGCCTGGTCACTATGTGCCTTGATAGAGAACATAGAAGATCTTGACTTCTACGACTGAGCAGACGTTACAGGAGCAGCGGAGTAAGCTGGCATTTAACTCAAAAATGACTAAAATGTATTTGGAAGATTTGAAGTCTGAATATTTAAGTCAATTGATTACCAGGGAAAGTGGCAATAACCCCAACCAAGCATTAAGATATGGTGGTAATACACAAGAACAATCTTCCTTACGGAAAATATGCTCTGAGATGAGTGTTCGATGTTTATCCCGGCAGTGACTGTTACGTGAGAGTCGTGATACTAAAAACAAAAATCACTTATTGAAAACGCCTATAACAAAATTATACGTGTTACCATTAGACCAACATAACTACAATGAACGAGACCCGTGACGAGTAATGACACATGATAGCGATAGCAACACACCGCCAGTATCAAAACAAACTACCCGGTTACAAACAACGGCACTAATCTTTTTATATTTATTACTTATTATAACCACTGCTTCGTGTCATAACTTAAAACCTCAGACCTCACTAGTCAGAGATGATTGGAAGATAGTCGCCTACTACGACTTTCAGCAATACTGGGAAGGGAACACTGCCTTTGAAAAATATTACAAGCACCTAAAAAAATCTGTTACAGCATAAAAGGGCATGCCTTAACTGAATCCACGGTTAATCCGAACCAATTTTTATTTGGACTAGTACATAGAAAATTGCAATTTAATCACATGAAGTTAATAATCCTACATACAAATATTGAAACCTCTCTGGTTTCTATCAATATTGCGTTAATACTTTAGTTTTGTTTTTTAAGTCAAATTAGTTTGTTTTTGGCTTCTCCTTTGGTTCTCTTATATCAAATGACTCATTTTTCTTAAATGTTAGTAGTCTATTGAACTGCTGCCTGCTTGCTGTTAAAAATAGTCGAGTAAGATTCCGATCTCTGCTCCAGCTTCAATGTGAGTTATTGATCTGACCGCGTTTTCGTCATACGCGGGATCATAAAGGCACAGGGACGCACGGTTATTCCGCTCTCAGGATAACCTGACCCCGGTAAATCGGGGTCATACTGTAAATTTGGAACAGCTGCGTCACTCATGCGAAGATATAGAACATTATAACCGAGTATTAATACGTCAACAATTTGGCGTCATTGCAGGACAATTGTCAAGGCTGAAGGCTTCACGTGCTGGCTTTGCCGCCGTGGAGGCGCTTCAGCCGGGAATTGAGTCCCGCCTGCAATGAGGACTCGGCTCGGCATACACTTGCAGCTTGCCCTGCTTGAGTAACGCAGCGCTGGGCCCTTACTGCAGTCATCGGAGAGGATCTGTCACTACCGGCCGTCATACGCTCCATGTCCGGCAGTGATAGATGTTTTGCCGCGGTCATAACCTTCTGCGAGGATGTCTTCTCGCAGATGGAGGTGGCTGACTGGGCCCGGAAGGAAAACCTCCACTGGGACCCTATTCGCCGCCGGCGAACCGTTTTCCAGCGCCTCATGCCGCTCTGAGTGTGGCCGTAGGTGGTCGGGACGGATTATTTCCTTCCACTGGCTGTAGTGGCCAGCCCCGAGGAGGTGAAATCCGCGTGTTCCTCAGTTACCGTATACCTCAGTTACAACTGAGGTTTAACCGAAGGTGGTGCCCGCGCCTTTGCGGGCAGGTGCTAGAAGGGTTCCGGATGTCCTACTAAGGTTGTTCCCGGTCTCCTCCTATATTAGGCGCAAGAGGGCACACCGTGTGGTTTTAGTCGGTTCAATTCCGAAACACCTAACCACTGTAAGCCCCGGTAAGCCACTTAAATTTTGAGGTTATGTGAAAAAAGTGTAAAACAAAAGTTGTCGGTCTTTTTATTACATACAACTTTGCTTTCAACTTTTTTCTATAGGACTTGCAGTTTTATCGGAAATCGAGGTAAATCGTTTTTACCCTTAAAAACTCACCCCCTTCCACTTCCCGACCTCGGTTATTCTACTATGATATTTTTTTGGTTTTAAAAATTATCGACCCTAGTCTATTTGATTTGATTGAATTTGAATTTCATCTAGCGAATCCGCAATGGAACCACCTACACGCGAAACTTACAGTGCCAATTCAAACGCGCGCGTGCGCGCGAAAGAGTGTAGTGAAAATGTGTTTAGTGAGCCTCATTAAAAATACAGGGAAACATCCCCAGTGCTAAGGAACGTTGCGTTTAGAAAAGCTGTGTAAACAAAACAAACTTATGACAATTCGTCCGTCCTTGGGCCTCCTTTTTTTCTATCACTGTTGTATATAATTTCGTATTTTTTGAGTTTTCGAAAATGGTTTATTACTGTTATTTTTCATGTTGTTTGATTTTGGCTATTATAAAGTGTGTTTCTAAATAGGATGCAAATAGTGAGTTTTTGTAGCTCAGTAACCAAATATTTTACAAATTTTTTTTAAATTTTTTTTTTCGTACGCTGAAACTTTATATTATATTAAAACATTATAGTATGAAAGTCAAAGTCAAACAGTCAAAAATTGAAAAACATTCAAAATCCAAAAGCTGAGTTTTTTTTAATATATATATCGGCGCAACACAGTTTGAACGACTAACAAAACAAATGAATCATCGTGCACGTGTGCCGAACTTCGTAAACAAGTAACGCTCGACAACCGCCCCACTCTGTCGACTATAAAAAGGAGGCACACCGATGTGAAAAGGTTATTCGTTTGTTAGCGCTCGTACTGTTAACAACTCTGTAAAATTACTTTACTCAAAATAAAGTTTGATTTATTATTATTTACTGCTTATTTATTTCCATCATGGAATATCAAGATACCAATGAAGACAATAACGTCAGCGTAGCTGACGTCATAGTTTTCAAAAACAATATCGGACCTGATGCTCCGTCATATACTTTCGAGCAGGCCTCGTAAAATTTGCCGTGCAAGAAGCAGTCCGATCTTAGATCAATTCCTGCTGCTTACAGTGACTGACTCTTAACTTATTAATCGTCATTAAGAAGCAGACCAGGGAGAATTGCAGCCTTATAAACTCGAATGTGTACTCTGACGGTATAAGTGTTATACGCGGTATACACACCGTTTCACTCTGTTTATTTGTAAGACATTCATGCGCAATCTGGTCCCATTGTACAACTTAGGGGGATTGAGTTTTCGCAGTAGCATTACTGGAACAAATTTCTTATCAAGCTGTGTAGAGGCTCTAGTAACTTTTCATAAGCTGAAGAACCTTACCAGCTCTACAGTATTTGCCGGACGACTCATCCTTCCATCCTTGCGAGCTTTTAACATTCGTCACTCGTTGTTCTTAGGAGCTACGGTGCTCAGGGTGAGCTTTCTGGTACCTAGCCACTGCTTTTCTGTTTATATCAGGATAACTGCATAGGTATTTGGCTACTGCTACTCGGTGAACCTCTGTATTTCTTTTTGATGCGGTTTGATGCTGCTTCTTCGTAAGAGCATCGGTGCATTTGGCACGATGTTTTCTAGAGTAATAAGGATAAATGGTCAGACATAAAGATTGGTCTGCACCAATCTCTGTAGACGAGTCGCGATCTGGTTCACTTCTAGTAGTAATATATGTATCATGCGAACAACGTAGTCGTCACACCGGGTTCACTGCAGTACCAAAGCTTATATAGCCCTCCCGCTTCCAGCTCGCATAAACCACCATAATTATGTGTGTACCTAACAATGCAAGTCGAGATAAAATAAGATAAGAATAATCTTTATTGTACACCAAATACATATTGCTTAAAATTAAGTATAGAAGGTGATATGCACAATAAGCGGCCTTATCGCTAAGAGCCATCTCTTACAGGCAACTTTTGTAATGTACCTATTCTTTTACACTAAAAATGTACCCACCTTCTTACACCAAGACGGGTATAGAAATATTAAAAAAAAAGACTAGAAAAAATAATTTGAAAAAAAAAAAGAATTGTGCGGAACAGCACACTTAATAAAAACAGAATATTGCTAAGTAAATTAAATTAAATCAATTTAAAGAAGATTAGAATACACATTTTGGAAAAATGAAAGATAAAAACAAAAATACTCAAAAACACAGTCTTAGAAAATAGTCTTGCACTACAAATATAGTATAATTGTATAGTACACGAGTAGAGCATACTAAAGAAGAACTAATGAGATGGCCCGCCTTCTCGAGTTGCTTAAATCCTTTTCAGGGAATGGTGCTTCTGGCTCAGTATCTTTTTAGGGTTCCGTACCCAAAGGGTAAAACGGGACCCTATTACCGAGATGCAGCTGTCCGTCTGTCTCTCTATCACCAAGCTGTATCTCATGAACCGTGATAGTTACACAGTTGAAATTTTCACAATGATGTATTTCCGTTGCCACTATAACAATGAATACTAAAAAATAGAATAAAATAAATATCAAAGGGGGCTCCCATACAACAAACATATTTTTTTTGCTCGATATTGATAACGTCTACAGGTAGACGCTTGAAATATTCACAGAATATTTAGTTATACATTCACTTTAAAAAATAAATAATCAAATTAAAATAAAACAAATATTTAATTTTTGCTCCCATACAATAAATGTGTAATGTGTCTTTTTTGCCGTTTTTATAGACGATATACGACGGTATACGAGTCCGACTCGCACTTGACCGGTTTTTTAATTATTTGCTGAAGGACGATGCATGAATACAATATGTTGGCTTAAAATCAATGACGACTTTCATCCCCTATTTATATCCTTCAAAGGAAAGAAACATTTCTCTTCCAAGAAATATTTTAGTATTTCTAGAAATTCTTCATTTCGAGAAATCCTAAAATACTTCTTACTTAACTTCTGGCCGAAAGTCTTAATACCGATTTTTATTGAATTAACTCAGAAAATTACGGCATTCTTTATTGTACCCCATTATGGCCAGCATTAAGCTTTTTTTTTTTTAATTAAGCTGGCTGCTGGGTGTTGATGAGTCAGTGAGCGAATCAGGACTTTTCTTTTTATATATTAAGATTTTTATTGTTTTGTTACTAGCGTTGACTTCATTAAATCGCCTCACTTATTTTTCTCTTTCTTGCCCTTGTCAATGCTGATAACGACTACCGCCGCCCATGGTCACCCACAACTCAAGAGTCACAAGTAATATTAACATTTACCTTTTAGACATACATTTTGAACATGTTTTAGCGTATTTAAAACATAAAACAAGTTAGTACCTTTTAAATGATATTTTAGTAACAATTTCGGTTAGAAATTTTGTGAACAATTATGTGATAGTGTCTTTGAACAATAAACTTACGTTGTGCTACTGCAACTTCTGACTTTCATAATAACACTTCCATCCGTACCACCACATTAAACTGTCTGATAAATAACATCCATCAACACAATCCCTTGGTCACTTTTTATGACACTCATGACACACTTTTTATGAAACGATATTTTTAGATTTATTTTTCTCTTATTTCTCTAAAATGGCTTGTATTTTCTTTTCTCTAAACTAAGCTTGTGTGTAATCAAAGTGAAAGGTTCCATTGTAACTTTTATATCGGTAATTTGGCAGTGTTTCAAAGTACTTACTGTTTTAATGTTCATGTATTTTATCTAGGGATAAGCGTGTGTGTTCTTAGCGCCATAATGAAAGATGTTATATATTTGTTTTAAATCAGGAGTCTAAACAAAGACATACGGGAGGCAACGTTAATTTCGGGTGCTAATTTCAGGTTGCAAAATAAAGAAATCAGCTATCAGGGTCATGGTTGAGATACCTTTGAGGCAAAAGAATGTTATGTTAACCCTCAGCTCTACTATGACTTTGACAGATAACTCTAAACTATGGACTACGCATACATTTTTGTAGAAACGACAGCCTGGCCATTTGCTTCTATCGTAACATACCTCACGAGCTTCCCCTACTGGCATTAAAGCCTTTGCACAAGCCCGAAGGTTTCAAGTAGTTCTAACCAGACCTTTCTCCAAAACATCACCAATTTGATCAGAGTATATTCTCCGAGCTCGATCCATGCCGCCAATTAAAGGTTACTTTCTTGTCATCAATTTTACATTAATATACAATTAATAATTACACTAGTTTACAAAATTGAATTTTTTTTTTACCCCAAAATAAATGTATATAAATATGTTAATCTACCTTCCTTAAATCTAAAAGTGTTAGCAAAAATATTTTATCACGTCACAATTTCTTCCTGCAGTCAAATGTTTATTTTTTAACTACCTAACGTGGTGACGACAGTTTATTGTTTATTCGTTCGCTTCAAACGACAATTATCTTGTTTCGGATTGATTTAAAATGTCGAGTAGAAAGTGTAAACAAAGTTCTGATCGTTTTTGTTATGTTTGTGGACAGTTTATCTTTTCAAAAAAGAGAAGACCCATTGTAGATTCGTTAAAAAGTGCATATCTTCATTATTTTGGATTTCCCGTTGCAAATCAAGATAAAAAGTGGGTTCCTCATGTGTTTTGCGAAAGCTGTAGAATCGTCTTACTCCAGTGGTCATCAGGAGAAAACGTTCACCTTCCATTTGGTTCACCAATGCTATGGAGAGAACCTAGTAATCATGAAAATGATTGTTACTTTTGTGTTACGAAGACATTGGGATATAATAAAAAAAATAAGGCAAGTATTATATATGCCGATGTTCCGTCTGTTACTAAGCCCATATTACATTCGAAAGATCTACCACATCCAGTTTGTCCTGGTAATTCGAGTGCAAATATACTATGAAAACTTAGGAAGTATGAGTGACGAACAAGGGGAACGTTTTCACCAAGATTTAAAGGTTTTTGAAGAACGACATCAAGGATTTTGGGATGAAAACATGTTAGGAGATTACTGTTGGTCCATTATAAGAGAAACTGATTCAAATAGCTATAAAAAGAAGGCAAAAATTAGTCATTTTTAATTTTTTTTTAGTATTAATACCAAAATTATGTATTTCAGTTAAGTTAATAAATATTTCTTAAACCAGACGTGACCGAATTTTTTTATTATTTTTTCTGGATAATTCTACCTAAATGAATAACAAAATAACAACTTTCAGCTGGGGTATGAAAACCGTGTAAACTAGTGTTATTTATTCAAGTATACTTTTCTTAAAATTCAGTAGTTTCCTCAGTAATCATTACATTAGTAATCGACTAGCTGTGCTCGCGACTTCGCGTGAACATCCGAATCTTAAAATGTGGCATGCGAAGGCAATGGAATGTTTGACTTTTTAACATAGCCTAATTGCGCATTTACAGGTTATTAACAGAACGGAGTTTTTGGGTAAAACTTGTGCTTTTTGGCCACTTAAATCCGATTGCCGTTGCAATGTAACAATCAAACGAAAAGTGGGTTGAATATTCTCATTTTGTAACTGTCTATTTATATATGTATATATGTTTATTAGTCATTTATGTACCTTTTAATACATATATACAACTGAACGTGGTATAAGGATAATCACTTATTATTTGTGGAATTATAACAGTTTAGTGCTCATCTTTCAAATCAAATATACGCGTAACATTTACAATATATAAAACAACATTTATTTTTAAATTAAACAGGACATGAACAATTTGTGCATGGATTTAGGACATGGACGTTGACTTTGGAGTGCAATGATGAATTTAGCGCATGTAGTGTATTTTGTAATTGTATATTTATTTGTTTATAATGACGCTACTGGTAAGACTTTTAATCACTATCGACTTTGCTTTACTAATATTATTACATTTTATTTCAGAAATATCAGAAATTAAGTTAAGTGTTCACGGTTTACCTACTGATCCGATCATAAGTTAGGTTCTATTTTTCGACTCTTTAAGGGCCTGCCGCGAGGAGGTGACGTCCGCGTGTGTAATCTGGATGTCTTAATAAAGCTGTTGCCAGATTCTTATTATTTTAAGCGCAGCATTGCACACCGAGTGGTTTTAGTCTAGTTATTATATACTCGGGCATATTCAGCATATTTGGGATGCCTCTCGCACAGATGGGTTGCATCTGTAATCGAAGGTTAGTGAATAAGGCGGACCATGTTATTTGTGAACTCATAACTTTCGTATTACTTGGACTGAAGATATATATATATACAGTAAGGTTTAAATAAGGGAGAAAACCTAAATTATTGCACATAGAGTTGTCAATGCTTTGAATTGCAGATGTCCAGACTATCCGAATACGTGGCCCAGTTCCCGCTCCGGACACGTATTCCGTTCACTCAGAAAAGCCGCTCAAAATTGTTTTTGAAGGTTTTGAAAAAAATCTTAAGGGGTAAAACACACATCAATTTTACGATACTGCTTTCTATATTGAATAGTTCTTCATATATTTTGCACAAATATTTGAAACTAACCATTTATATGGAAAATCGTTTTTATTAATAAATTCGTATTTATTTTCAGATGCTCTTACAAAATGGACCACTTACTACTATTCGACAACACCACTGGCGTGCTGAATGTTGGTAGAATTTACTGACTTTTACGTTTTTGATACCCTTTTTTCTTTTGTTTTTGAGTCAAGTATTTGTACCATCATACAATACCTATGATTGTATACATGCTTTTTGGAGAATCCTGTATTTATGGTAGCGGGTGGAGTTTTTTTTGCATTGATTGAAATAACAAAAAACTCCCAACTTCCGCATTCGGAATGATTCTTGTGTCAGGGGAGAGGGTGGACTCCTTAAAGATCGGGAATCGAACCTCTCTCTGGATCAGCAGCATATCACGAGCTACTAGACCAAGAGGCCAGTCAAATTGTTTTTTGTTTTAGATTCCTTTAGTAACTAAGAACATGAGCACACAGTGGGAGTGCGTAGAACAAAATAGCACTAAATTCTTCTTTAATATCCAAGTAAAAGGTGCATGTAAGTAATTTTACTAAATAATTACCTATATTTGACTTACTTTGAAAGGCGCGGTAATGTTTTTTATATTTCTTGAAAAGTATCTTATTGTGTATCGATAGAATAAAATCCATCCTTGTTTTACGATACTTATATATTTCATTCTGTAAGTGGCTTAATTTTAGTATTAAAATTTTGTATGGAAAATAAAGGCTCCAAAATACTATAAAATTCTATTTAATAGATATAAATGGATTTATCAATACGTCGTACTCCACGATGGCAGATTAAAAGAAAGAGAGAGAATTTTCATTTAAAAAAATAGTACCTATATTTATTTAATATTGCAACTTGTTATCACGTTATTTAGATACAACTTTCCAGATGGAGTGAACGTGACTGTCGTTGGAGAGATTGTGTCATTCCGAATAACAAACGATTCAGTGAAAGAATATGACGGGTTTTATAACTATGAATGCGAGGAAGGCGATACAATAGATATAACATGCAGAAATTTGTATAATGACGGGCATATTATATTACAATACTACGATGCAGAAGGTAAGATTTATTATTAAAATGTTGAGACACTTTTATTACAGATGCATGTAATATTGCATGTAATTTTAAGAAAATATTGAACTATTTCAGAGTCATAAAATTAATGCATGCTTTCAAATTAATGCAAAATGTAATGTTTACACGTGTATTGATTGTGAAATTATTACAACGAAATTAATTTTATGCACTTATATCGAAATGTAAATTAGGCTTCAAACGACCACATTTTGCCGACTAAATTAAGTCTAGACTAAAATAAGGGAAAAAGTCTATTACCTTAAAAGAAGAATACAGTGGAAGGAAAGCGATATATCTTTTACGGATGAAGTTGGGTGTGTATGCAATAAATAGCCCAAAGATGTCAGGGTCCGATACTTGCACTCAAACACACAAACACAAACAAACAAAGGGAAAAGTCTATTTTCACTAAATTTTAATGTACGCAAAATTTTTCAAAAAGTCTTAACCAGTCTATAGGAGCAGTATATAATTTATTATATTGTATTTAATATGTATGTATGTATGTATGTATTTCGTATAAAGATGGATAAAGATTCGTGTTTTAAGTAACAAAACAATAAGTACTAATAAAAAAATAAGTAGCATACCTACATATATTTTAGCTCAAAGATAAAAGAAAAAAAGTTATAAACGGCTATAAAAATTGTTAAGTTGGAATATTGTCTGTGAAAATATTATTACTAATATATTATTCCAGGCATTGAAATGACGAAAGTTCAATCATTATATACAAAAGATTCAGATTTGACTTTTCGGATGTTAGTCAAAAACAGTAATGTAAGCCGATCATATGTGGATTGCACTTATGTAACACCAATAGAATCTATAGAACAAACATTTACTTATAGAACTATTATTTCAATCACAACTGATAATTCGAGAAGAAGTGGTAAGTGATTTAAATCTAATGAAGTAGAAAGTTTAAGCCCTGTTTAAATAATTTCTATTAATTGCACTCCCGTGTTTCCGTTAGCTCTAGCCCCCCGACTCTCTATCAAGAAGCATTGTGAAGATGTTGGGTGTATAGTCAGTCAAGAAAAAAGTGGGAATTAGGTGATTGACCGTAAAACAATGATTATTAATTTATGATTTCAGATGGTTTCATTATAACTATAAATAATATGAAGTCAACAATGCTTCGTGGTATGGAGAGAAGTGTGTGCAAGTTTCTTTATATGGAAATTTTAAAGATTACATGTTTAAAAAAGAACGACGAGCTACAGAGTGATATATTCCTAGAGATAATAAAAACTGATACCAGCAAACCCTTAATGTCAGGTAAAGTTAATAGTTTTAAGTAATTGTAATTAGAACGTTATGGGAATCTTATTATAAATATATGAAAGTGTTTTTATATATCCATGAAACTACTAACCACGTACATATAAATGATTTATTAACAACATAAGAACAACACTTTCTATGTATAGCGACTCATTCTCTGTTCGGTTACATATACTAGATCACATTTATTACCTAACATAAGATATGCTCTACCTACATATCATTAATTACAATTTATTAATTCACTAATAAAACATATTTTGTTGGTAAATGTAATTGACAGACCTATGCTGGTTTCAAGAATTGATTGATCTCAACTGACCCAAATTTAATGCACAAGTGTAGTGGCACTTCAATCAAGATCAGCACAAGTGTCAAAAAGTTAGGGATTTAATTGACAGTTCTTTATCTTGGGGTTCACAGTTGCAGGAAGTAAGTTTTCTTCCGACTGCCACTAAATCTGCACTTGCATTTGCACACAAGCATTTCTTTTGATTCTTGACTATGCTGAATCTCAATGTAGCACAACTCGATAAGCTGGAACGACTTAACTTTTTTTGGATTCATATTTGGGCTTCACGCTTCTGAATGAGAAACGGTTCAACTGCTTTAAAAATAATGGTTCATTATTATCTATTAATTTTGTTTCATAATTTCAGTACTAAGATTAGTGTAGATATATGTATGTTTGATATATAACATATGTACCGAAGTAGTTATGGTATTGCATAAGTATAATAAATGTATAAGCTTATTTTTGTATTACTATAATGTAACAAGAAAGAATTTGATTTTAGTTTTTCTTACATTTGAAATACACACACACTAAAACTATCACTGACTCTCCAAATAATTTTGATCCATACTTAGGTTGCCTGGAAGAGATCACATTAAGTGATAAGGATGGTCTTTGTAGTATCGAACTGACATATGTAGTTACATAATACGTCTCCTGTAATAGTGGTTTACACAGAGTGTTCACAAAAAGTGTGTGCACATATATGGTCTCATCGACATTAAAATCATTCACTAAACGAATAATGTAATTATAAATTTTCAAATAATCATAACTCTAAAACTTGTAGAGCATTCGAAATCATCCACCATTTTAATTCAAACTGCTAATCAACGAGTAGACAATGTGATTTTTCGATGTCATACTGGATTAAAGGATAACAAATATGAGTTGCTAGCTGATATTACATTCGTGAAGGAATCTAATCGAGGTAGTGTTTAAGTTATTTTATGTCAAAATTAAAAAAAAAATAACGTTTAAATATTCATAATAAATTACTTATTTAAAATTAAATAAAAAGAAAATACTTTTCATTCAAGTTGTATATTATATTTTTAGTTACTTACATAATTGGTTTGCCTCCTAGTAATGTACTTTACGAGTATAATACTGGCAAATCTGAATGGATAATAGATTATCAGTATACCGTTAACGAGATACTGAATCTGACGTGTGTTACGAATAGAGATAGATCACTCAAGTGGGTATATACTGGTGAGTATTGTTTAAAGTAAGTGCTTTATTTTATGATATAAGGGTCACGAACAGACAGATCACCTGATGGTAAGTGACAACCTTCGCCCATGGACGATGTGATAAAGGAGTTTACATAGGAAAAGGGAGACGAAAAGGGGGTGAAAAGAGGAAATGGCAAGTCTTACCACCGGTACCCTCATTTAGCAATACAACGCAAACATTGTTTATCTGCCGGTTTTCTATGAAGCCGTGGTATGTACTCTGATCAAGCCAGCCCATTCGTGCCTAAGCATGGCTCTTTCACGGTAATGTTATGCTTAGTACCCTGAGGCTTTCTTAATAAGGATATCAAACTACTTGGTATTCAAATTTATCAATTAGTAACGCGGTCTTTAGAGTTTTGAAGACTTGGATTATGACGCGATTTCTTTATACTTGAATTTGAGAAGTCGACGTTATGCGAATGTGATACGTACCCAATACTTATAATCTACGGTCATAAAATTATATATCAAAAAAGCTTTGGCTACATTAAAGGTCTGAAAATAACCAACTGCTGCACTGAGGATCAGGATATTTTCATAATCAACACAAAAAAAAGATGGTAACATTTGTACAATTTTGTTGTCAATCTATTTTAGAAAAAGCTTATACTCAGTATAAGTAAATGACAAAATCGTTATTATTTTAGTATATATGAAATAACTACACAATTTACTGTTAGTAAACATTAATTTAATTCATTTTATTTTTCATAATTTTAGAAAATATTACTTCTACTGTACATGAAAGCGAACTGTACCAAGTTAAGTACATTCATTATATGTTTCACATGAATGATGAACAAAATAAGACGATTACATGTGAATCTTCTAAAACATCTATGTTAAATGAAAGGATGACTATTATTCTTCATCAGGTACCTGAGTTGACGGATAAAGCACTAGGTTCTTATACCGATGATAACAGAGATATCTATAAAAAGGGTAAGGATACTTGTTTTAAGAAATTAATCTGTTAAACATTGTATGTAATAAACTTTTCTAATGCTTGTTTTAACTTAGAGTTGTTAAACAATTAGTTTAATAAATTATCTGATATATAGATAGATATTAAAAGTATTTGTGAATGCTGTTACACTGAAGCTGATGTTACTTTGTAATGTTGATATTTTACATTAGTGTATACTAAACAAAATATTATAAATATTAATAAATGGTAACCAGGTAAATTTCCAGGTCTGTCATTCATGTAGTTTTTCTCTGTAAATACTTATTTATTTTGCTTACTGAGTAACATATAAAAGATTAAAAAAGAAAACGATTTTTTTTAAGAAACTAGTTTTTTAATTTTTTAATATTTAAATAGCGCGAAACTAGTTTTTTAATTTAATAGTTAAATAGCGCTAAAAACAAAGAATATATATACATGTATAAAATAGTACTAAAAATATTTTTCAGGCACGCCGTTTACACAATTTGAGATCATTTGTATGATTTCTGGCATCTCGTTGGCCACAGTTGCTGCTGTCTGTGTATTGTGCTTCTGGAGGAAGAAAAGAAATACTTTAATAAAAGAAGAGGTATGTGATAAATAATAGTGTTGATACTAAACTATCCCCTATGATTGTTTACACTATTATAGTACATTAGAGTTCCACAAGGTGTTATTCTAGGTCCCTATACTTTTTATTTCAGGGTTCCTTACTTTTAAAATATGTTTTTCAAAGTGATTGATAATGTATTATTATGTAATATTTAATTTTTAAAGTTAAGACCCATTTTAATTTTCTGACCGATATTGTTTCTATTTTTCTTTAGTGTATAATTAAATAATTGGAATAACGTTTTATTTTTCCGCAGCGGTACAGATTTGTAAAAAAAGATGATAATCAGTTTCCTTGCTTAGAAAACCAAACAGAAAATGAATATACATACATTGAACTAAAACAAAACGAATATAATAATATTCAGAAAGATGAAGATAATATGATAGTGAACGATTTATACTGTGGGAGTGCTAATAACAAAAATGTCACACAGACAACCCGACAGCGTGATCATAAAGAGAATCACTATACAGAAATTGATGATAAAACAAAATATAACGAAATTAACACTACATATTGTATACCTTACGAAATTAATAATATCAACCAAAATAAACCATCGAATAGTAGTAAACATTATTATAATTTACAAACGGTAAACAGCTCATTGGAAAGTCAAGATACAAGTAATACGAAGTATGAGAACTTTCAAGGAAAAGTGTGCAATACAAGTTACAGCAACATCAAATAGACTACTTCCATGGAAAACTATTTAGATGCAAGTTGATTCAAAACCAAAACACAAATTATTTTCCAACAGTTTTGTTTTGAAATGCATTAGAATACTATAGCGTAGTCTGTAGGCCACATTATGCTGTACACTCATTAAAACTTGAACGTGTACAAAAGCGATTTCTTTGGCACTTTGCCTTCTCCAGAATCGCATAAAAACAATAGCAAAACATATAAGCCTAACGATGCAATATTTGAGTACAAAATTCAGACCAGAAAATACTACTACTAATTCTAATTCTCTAATTCTCTCTATGCAAGTATGTGTAAATTTTTAAGTCACTACACCGATCTCATTGACTTACACAATTCTTAAGAAAAAGTGTAAAAAAATAAAATAGTGAATTTATTTAAATATTATCTTAAATAGACACAATAAATGAAAAAAAATATATTAAAACGTTACCTGAGTGTGTGTGTGTGTGTGTGTGTGTGTGTGTGTGTTATATATATATATATATGTATATTCATTGTTTTACTTTATAATGTTGGACATTTTAAACATAATCGGTGTTTACCTTTTAGTAGCTGTTACATTGTTATTAAAAATATGGGCACATATTCGTTTGAGGAATTAATGAAAACATTTTTAACAGTGGTGGAGCCATGCTTGGGCACGAATGGGCCAGCTCGTCCGTTGCCATACCACGGCCTCACAGAAGACCGGTTTTGAACTAACGCTTGCGTTGCATTTCCCCGAAATTAGAGGTTTCCCGAGGCCCAACGTCCCCTCTTCCCTTTCCACTCCCCTCATGCCCCTCTACTCCTTCCCATCTCCTCAAACCTCCACTCTTCTTCTCCTCCCCGCATCCCCCCGTCCCTCATCACCCTGAAAGGCGGTCAGCGCACCCACTACTCTTAAGTTGCAGATGTCCATGGACGGCGGTTGTCACTTACCATCAGGTGACCAGTCTGTTCGTCTGTCCCCACATAGTATATTAAAAAATAAGATTTTATAACATGTTATTACTATGTATCAATTCTGACTGAAAATATATTTTATAGATAAGTTTTACTCTAAATCAATATTAAATTGGAAAACATCATTGTTGTATTGTTCTTATGTTGAATTTAATTATCCTCTACTGGTTTATCCTTGAATCATTTATTTAGTTAATAAATATGTTTTTGTTTGTATTTGGATGGTAATTAATTATACCTTGGAAGTTTGCTTTCGAACGATGGAAGGTGCAATGTAAATATTGAAAGGAGATTAAATGCCTTAGTAATCGGGTAAATAGAGTGTAAATACCTTTATGAGTGGTCAATCTGTACAACGCGTCCTGGCGTTGATTTAAATGTATGGTAGTGAGAGTTAGAAATGGCTGAACAATAGTGAAAGTAGAATAAATACCGTTGAGTTGAGTTGATTACTGCTAAATGTTTGTCTGGTAAAACTGGTTGACAGAAAGAGGACTGTATATTCGACGATTGTGGCTTGCAAGAACTCGTAGTGACCATACTTGGAAAGGGTTTGCTGAGGTGGTTTTGAGCAAGTGGAAAGAATGAACTCAGAAAGATTGACAAAGAAACAATATATGGCAAACGTGAACGGGAACGACGGTAGAGGTCGTCCACGCAGAACATACACCGATCGAATTTGTTACGTTTTGAAGAAAGAGCTCAGAAGTACTCGATAACGACGGGCTTGTATGAAAGGTTTGATGACAGTAGAGGTAGATCGTGATTTATGTATGTAAGGAAGAAGCAGGTTGCGGTCTGCTGTCTCTGCCTACCCCGATGGGAGAAAGGCGTAAGGTTATCTATTTATGTGTATTTAATTACAATAATACAAGGGCTTTTTATGCCCTCAGTTTAAGGTTCACAATATTTGTTGAGCAATTACTTAAGAAGAAATTCAGGTGAGTATATTTTCCGCTTGACATTCCGCTTGACTGCTATCTAACCTCATTTTCTTTTGATAAGTATTGCAAACTTTCTCATTTATGGATGCTATGACTTTTATTACTAACAAAAAAAAGTGGAATCCATATTATATATATAGATATATATATTTTTTTTTGTATTTACGAAAGACAACCACATAAGGAAATATTCCTGTGTCGCGGGGCCTTTACAAACATACAAACAATTCACGTTAAAATTATTAATACAAACAATTATTGTTATTACATGTTATTGAAATGCTATGTATATGCTATGTAAATTTATCCTTAATTTGTCATATATTTATGCAAATATTATCTATGTTCAAATATATAACCACAGTAGATACATTAAATTAACTGTAATTAGTGAATAATCCCAAGTCATAACAACAAATACTTACAATATAAAGAAATATTATTTTCATGACATTGATGCTGGAAAAACCCTCAGATTAAATATATGGATTATCTATTACTACAAACTATATATAAATATATATAGTCTAATCTATATATTAACTACATAGTCTGAATGACTTCCTCTCTTGGTAATTAAAAAAAAAAACCATGATTGGTTCAGTTGACATAAACGATTTTGACTTGATTTGATGACTCTGAGAGAGAAATATGCACCTGAGAATATTATACCTGGAGATCCGCGGCAGGTTTTCATCTCTAGACGACCGCGGCCTCTCCATCCATGTGCTTGACTCGGGGCCTCCTCCTTCGAGTTACAAGTATGCTACCTGACCCGACTTGCATGAGCTAATGATTATACTTCCCAATCTATCTGTATAAGCTATATTCCTGCCCTCTCAATCCTCCCTTTCTTATCAATATACCTCTAATTATCTAATTTTATTCCCAAAAGTGCCTGGATGACGGCATTAGGCTTATGTAAATCGGACTAAATTGTTATCGGCAAAATGTAAGCGTAATTTTTTTGTTCATGTGGAAACCCTCACGGTGCATCACTCCACCGGAGCTGACGAGGGACTCGTATATCGGACTCAAACCGACTAAATCCACACGGTGTTCCGTCACAAATAGGTCTATTGCAAGGGACCTAGGTATACCCTAAGAGGGACGCTTCCAGGAAATCCTGAAGACCTTGACCACCTCTTATGGAAGAGGCGGACATACCTCTACCTACCCTTTCGTAGATACAGTCGTGAGAGTATGTTCACGTGTATGTACTTCACATCCAATATAATGCAATAAATTAAAGAATTTTATAAAGGGGTAACTGCAGACCAATTCGTAACCTACACCATCTCGTGAGTAGCGTACACATGTATGTGTAAAGGCTTTTCATACACATTATATTGTCACGCTACGCACACCCAATACCTACACATTCTATTAAGAGGATAATGTTTAATTTACACACCTTAAATAGAATTGTTACAACTCAGTCATGATTACAGACATGCATACATTGCTAATGCGAAAACGATTTAAAAAATAATACAAATACTTATTGTACCTTAAAAGTAAAATTTATGTGACTGTGAAGTCTTGTATTTCCTGATGTCTTGTGCGTGTGTAACAATGAACGTTAGTGTTAGTCGTGTCTTTTCTTTTATAGCTGTATATTTATTTGTAAATATTAGTGCCACAAGTAAGTATTGCCTATTCTCTAATATGCATGTTTTAAGCTTAGAAAGATTTGTTAGGTTACAAATTACGATCCTAAAATTTGACAACACTTTTTTGAAATACCCTGTATATCAAATATTTAGCTAAATCAAAATCAGTAAGTAATTAGCCATAGAAAACGGTTACCATAGGTCAGTATTTTGGGTCCTTCTTTGTTCCGCGTCTTATTAACGCGTTAAGAACTTATGCTATCTAACAATGGCAAACACCAAAATTATATTTTTTTGCCAATGACATTACCTTTGCTGCATACTCCTTGGTAGAAGTTGAAAGTATGGCTCAAATCGGCTTTAATTTTGTCCATAACTGGCTTTAAATACGTCAAAGTCTAAATGACTTTTTCTATTTCATCTGCCTCTAAACCTGAAACGCTATCTAAGTTAAAGACACTCTTTATCACACACATCAATCACCTTTGGGCAATACTTATCAGTGTACTGAAATTGCATCGTGTATTCTATCAAATATTATGGTGTAACTCTAGAAAAGAACTGAAGACACTACTGCCCAATCGCTGGCCACATTTAAGAAAATGGTAAAAGAATATTACTTGGCTGCCTGGTATATTCCTATAATATCTCATTTAGATCTTTTAGTCCCACTGCTGCATTTACTGATCTTATAAATCCATGATATATATGCGTACGTATATGTATATATATTGATATATAATTGTATCTAAGTTTGTTTATTTAAATACATTTTTTTAATGTTAAATATTAACTTGATATGTATTGTTTAAATATGTGATATATAGGTATGAAGTACCTAGTTTTATATTTGACATTTTAATCCCTCTTAAGTGAAATACTTTATTCTTTCCTCTTCTTTTCTACACCAAAGCTACCCATAATTTCCTTTTGTTTTTCTTATGTTCCTCTTTCTGTGTATCCTCAGGATGCCTGGCACATTGCATTTAGCGATAAGGCCGGGCCTTTGTACATTTATAATTTGTATACACGCTGTAATCTGTCTTTAAAGCTGTACAATAACGTTTATTCTATTCTATTCTATAAATTAGTTGATCGTTGAGCTTAGCAACACCAAAGTTGGCTGTCACATAGATGTTGTACAATAACAGTTATACTCATAACATAGTGTTACTAAGTCCCTTGATCAGTGTTCTCAAATGCCTTCTGTAGATTTGCAAAAAAAGATATGTAGCGATTCATTAACTTGAATATAATGCTAAAAATAATCTGTGCTAAATAACGATTAGTTTTTATTTGGTCTTGTATACCTTCAAATCACGAGCTACGTTTTATAAATCCGGGGGTTGACACTGGTGATGGTGAGGTTTCTAAAGCATAGACGAATATATACATATATGTATATATACATATATATATAATGGCACAGACTAAGTGAATTCTTTTCTTTATGAATATTATTTATTGTCTTAATTACACTTTAGTGTTTATATATATAAGTATTTATATATATAAATTATAAGTAGTTTTATTGAAAATTATCATTATCAAATCAAGTTTTAAATTTTATACCAACGAGCCAGTAAACTAGTCAGAGCAGAAGCTTTTTTCTTAGGGTATCCCGGGTTGTATACAACAGACACATTTGTGACGGAACACCGTGTGATTTTAATCGGTTCGAATCCGTAATACCACTTCACCCTTTCTCTGGTGAGGTGACCCAATAATAATTATTGTCATGTTTTTATTTCAGGCTTTGAAACAATTCGAATACCTGGTCCGGACCCGAAATATACAGCTTATACTGTTGAGCTGTATAAAGGGCTTGAGATCCTTTTTGAGAATTTTATTAAAACAGAAAGTATTAGGTAAGATTTACATATTAATTATCAACTAATGTTCTCAAATATGCCAAATTAAGGGAACCTTATACATGCGTAATGTGCATGGGAATTGGAACTTTTGTAGAAAGTATGGATTTAGAAAAAAAAGTGTATGTAGGTGTTCTACAACACACAAACTCTAGTTTAGTTCTAAATAGCGTATACTCATATATGTAATAAATTCCAAAATATTTTATTAAATTCTTCATTAACAATAAATAGCAGTTTAAAATAGGTAAAGTTACCACGATCCCGCTGGTAAGGCCTTTAAAGATAAGAACCTCATCATTAAATGTATCGTATCGTATAGAACTGTCTTCTGCATCAAGGTCTTGATCGAGCCAAGTAACGCGATTCCCCTATGATGTTATTCGAGTCTATATACATATACATATATTCGTGTATGAGTATACTATTAGGAATGTATCAAATTGGCTTTTTGAGTCATTTACTGCTTTGGTTTTAGATCAATAGCGAAAGTTCATATTTTGGTGTATTTATCAGAAGGTTATAGGTTACCCCACCGTCACCCCACAGTCATTTCGGGGAAATGCGGGCTAATGATAGCGCTGTTAACAAAAAGGATACCCTGGGGGGTAGCAGCGCTAGCGTTGGAGAATACCCCCCTGGACATCCACCCTCAGTATGCAATATACCTGAGCGTGGATGCCCAGGCTGCCCCTCGTACTCTGGGGGGGGCTCAACTACGCTCAAAAAACTGCTCGGGGCAAGAGAAGGCATACCATGGCACCCCCTGTCACGTTTACCGTGGATTTTTGTAACATCAGGGGCTTACATTCTAACCTCGACACTGTCCACCACCACCTAGAGACAAAGTCGGTCTTGCTCTTTTTAACCGAGACGCAGATATCATCTCCAGCGGACACATCCTACCTCTGCTACCCTGGGTACGGACTGGAACACTCCTTTGTTCCTAAGGCTGGTGTATGCGTGTACGTTAGAGATGATATCACTTCTCGCCGCCTCGGCAATCTTGAAGGTAGGGACCTCTCCATCTTATGGCTACGTGTAGACTGCGTCGACCATCCCCGCATCTACGTATACCTCTGCAGGTCCCATAGCGGTAATGCCGAAACGGACCGACTGAGTGCTCCAGCAGGTCCCATCCGCAGAGATCGTAATTCTTGGCGACTTTAACGCCCATCACGACGAATGGCTTGGTTCGCGCAAAACCGATCATGCGGGAAAATCTGTTCACGACTTCTGTTGGCAAATAAGAACGCAAGCTTATTATATGTTGGCAACATTTTGTTTTTAATCTGTTTAACTTGGTGATTTTACTCCTTAGCTTGTTACTTTTGTGCTAACTAAATACGTACGTTGCATTTTCATAATCATCTTTTATTTATTTCCACTAAAATATCAACAACTTCGCCTTGGCATATGGCTTGATGCAGCTGGTAGCTACGCCTACGTGAATCCCAGATGCAGAAAGCCACGTACCTTCACTGTTGGACCTTCTGCTGACCCCACATCCTCACGGCTACAAAGTGTCCTCTTGGCTCTTCGAACCATTGCCTGATTAGGAGTATGGTGCCACTCGTTTACTCGCTGCGGCCGCGAGTTACAGGCAGTCGCCGCGTATGGTGCTATAGGTCAGCAGACTGTGATGGAATGCGAACATTCTTTGCATCCTACCCATGGAGGCAGGTTTGCTTCTCGCCGGATGATCCTAATGTCGTTGCCGACTCTGTCGCGGATGTTGTGCTTCAGGGTATGGAATTTTTCATTCCATTCTCCTTGATTCCCAGAGGTGGCAAGTCCCAGCCCTGGTTTGGTCGAACCTGCAAAGCGGCCTCCCGCCGAAAGCAGGAATGTTACCAAAATACCAGCACATTAAAGAAGCAATATAACTTTGCCTCCAGGTCTCTCAAAAGAGTAATTGCTGGGGCGAAGTCGGCTCACATCGGCAGAATTAGCGAGAGACTAGTGAGTCTCCCTTCCGGAACTTGTGCATTCTGGTCTCAGCCAAAGCTGTCCAGGGGAACTTTTGTAAGCCATCCCTTCCACCTCTTCACGTAGAAGATAATTCGTTGGCCCCCGATACTAAAGAAAAAGCCGATCTTATGGGCAAACTCTTTGCGTCCAACTCAACCCTGGATGACGGGGGAAACGCACCGCCGACCATGCCGCAGTACGAGAGCCGTATGCTGGAAGTCCGGTTTACACAAAGGGCAGTGCGTAAAGCGCTCCTTTCCTTCGACGTTATTAAGTCGAGTAGGCCCGATAGAATCTCTCCTATCGTGCCGAAGACGTGTGCTCCAGAGTTGGCACCGGTTTTAACGCGCCTTTATCGGCTTTCCTACTCTCTTGGCGTAGTCCCGAACTCATGGAAGACAGCTCTAGTGCACCCAATCCCTAAAAAAGGAGATCGCTCGGATCCGTCCAACTACAGACCCATAGCCATCACCTCCTTGTTCTCCAAGATAATGGAATCCATTGTTAACTGCCAGCTCCTCCGGTACTTAGAAGACCACCAGCTCCTCAATGATCGACAATACGGCTTCCGTCGGGGTCGTTCAGCTGGTGATCTTCTCGTTTACTTGACTCACCGGAGGGCACAGGCGATCGAGACCAAGGGGGAAGCGTTGGCCGTTAGTTTGGACGTGGCGAAGGCCTTCGATAGGGTCTGGCACAAAGCGCTCCTTGCGTAGCTTCCTTCCTATGGGCTTCCCGAGAAACTGTGCAATTGGCTCACCAGTTTTCTTACAAACAGAAGCATTAAGGTCGTTGTTGACGGTGTATGCTCCGATTCCCTCTTGACCGTTTTCCGGACCGATACGACCTTCAAACCTTCAAGAAAAGAGTGTGCTCCTAGCGGTTCTCGTCATGAGGCACCACGATATATAATTATATATAAACTCTCCGCAGAGTTCTGACAGGTTTTTCACAACTATATCAGGTTTATTGGCAACCAACACCACCCTGAGTGTTGTAGCTTCGATCCCCGCACGGGACAACACTTTGTGTAATATTCAAATTGTTGTTCTGCGTCTGGGTGTGTTTTGTGTTTATTGTTTGAATGTTTGTAAAGTACCCGAGACACTGAAATTAATTTTAGTGCGGGAGTTGTCTTTTAAGATCAAAAGAGAGAAAAAGTAGTTATTTCAGTGATGATAGAACTATTACAATACAATGCTGTTCAACTATTTTCGAGAACTGGGTCGGAGACATAACTATAAAGTGGTAAATGTAAACTCACAAAATTGTTTTTTAGGAATACTGGTGGTTGACGTACTATGCTTTTTGGATGGGTTATATTAATTATTATTATTACATGATTAAAAATAACTAACAGGTCTACCATAAAACCCTAGTGACCCTTCCTTTGATTGCCTTTCTTATAGAGAGTGAGTAATATATTTTCATAAACTTTCAGCTGTTCTTTTGAAGGGCGCCATGAATCGTTATTTAGTGATTTTGATGCTGAGACCCACCTTCATGTACTAAAGGTAAATTTGTTTTTCTTAACTTCGGAACCACAAAACATAAGTAAACCTAATTGTTCCAATAAGGATATAACTAATGTAATTACAATCTATGTAATCAGTTGTGAGAAATAACTAATGTTACCAACCGCATCGCATGATATTGGTTTTAAGTGGGGGGATCTGGAACTATAAATCATTTATGTACTTGTATCTGAACTGAACGTAGCCGGGAAGTCCAAGCTTTCTAACAAAATCTGGATTTAGGTTGGTCGTTCTATTCTTTTAGACATCGTATTTTCTAACTAGTAGGCTGACTTACTTTTAACATATGTCGACCGATCTTAAGGTCTTCCTGTTTGACATTGGTAAAGATTGGAGACACAAGGTTTTTCCAAAATTATGTTTTCAATTATTTTTATTTTTATATCTTGTTGTATCTTTTTATATTATTATTGACAACAATTGACGGCTTTCTTGGTCTAGTGGTTAGTGAGCCTGAATGACAGGAGTTCGTGGGTTATCCACAGGCTAGGTCGTCTTTGTGTCGGTCGATTTATTGTTTGTGAAGGCCAACGCGACACATGAATTATTTTTAATACGGGATACGGGGTTGTCTTTTAAAAAAATAAAATAAAACTATAAGTTTAGGTTTGGATTGATGTGTTTTTTGTTTTAGATTCCTGTCATATCCGATTATATTAGTACATTATGGAAGTGCAAAACTGAAAATAACATCACTTTCTCATTTGAAATCCGAGTCAGGAGTAAGTTAAATGAAAATAAAAATGTTTTCTTAAAATCAAACTGAACGAAATAGTAATACATCGTTGCCATATCGCACCCATTTGGAGTTAAAGCAGTTGTAATTTAGAATGGCATATATTCTGTCTCCCACACTTTGACTATATATCCTAAAAACAAAAGTCTAGTCATAACATAAAATCAACCACATACTACTGAAACCTAAATGGTTATCACAGAATATGTTTCTTTCTATAAATGTTTATGTGTAGAACAATTAACAACACGGATGGCGTGACGGTTTATGTGGTCACCTCGCCACGCAGTGGTGCCGCGCCGAGTGTTGCGGGTTAGATCCCCGCACGGGACAACACTTTGTGTAATCCTCAAATTGTTGTTCTGTTTGAAGTTGAATGTTTGTAAAGCTCAAGTTTGAATGTTTGTAAAGCCCCCCGCGACACAGGAATTAATCCTAGTGCAGGAGTTGTCATTATATATTATAAAAGAATATGTACCTAAAAGAAAAGGGTAATTAATAAGAAATTTTAAATTTTGACCAACATAGCTGCAACATCTTTGCCTCACAAATCTATATTATTCTCCCAACTATGGTTGTAAAAATTATGTGGTGATTGAATAACAATATCCATCGATTCAAACTTTGGAATATTTGTAATGTAGTAAAACAAGCTATTTACCCTCGAGAAAAGTACTATTTTCGAAAAAAGTATTATTTACTAATGAAAGGTACCCTGTATCCCTTTCGCTTTGTGTCTCCTGTCCCTTTTGACAACGTAAATCCAATGATCGAGGACAAGTGAGATTTTTGTGTTTATAGCTAAATAGCTTTCACTCGAGGCATTTCTTGCTTTAGAAGTCAGTTCTCTATCCCTAGGAAGAGCAAATTTTCTGGATGCCCAAAAAATCAAAATGAATGGTTTAATAGTTTTTATCGCAACACAAGCAACTAATTTAATAAGTAAGGATATTATTGCAGAGTTGGTTAATGTGACTGTAAGTGGAGAGCCTCTCACATTTCAACTAAAAAACCATTCGACTGGAGAATATGACGGAATTTATGATTACTCATGTAAAGTAGGTGAGACTGTGGACTTTACTTGCAAAAACTCTATCGATAAAGGAGAAATGAAATTACGTTATTATGATAGATATGGTAAGGATTAATATTGATTGTTACAATTATCTGGTTGACCTGCTGGTAATCTTGACTGCTAAAGCCAGAGGTCGTGGGTTCGATTACACCCAGGACAAATCATTGTGTGATGAGCATGATCAATCTTTTCTATGCCTGGGTATAATTTATATGTACATATATAATTAGGAATAGATAAGTATGAATATTAGTATGAGCATCTGCTCAGTTCGGGATCTGACAGCCGTGTGTAAGATGTCTGAAATTATTATAAATTTAAGTTAATGTTAATGTAAGCTTTGTATGCTTTGTGGACAGTCTAAGGCATGTCAATTAAAAAGTTCAAGTAAAACTATTATGTTACGACAATTTAATTAAATCAAAACCTATTACCTAAACATTTTTGTAACAAGCTGTGAAAGTTTATTGTCGATTTTACATTTACATTTTTAATGTTTGGGTAAAAAATGTCTGCGAATTTAGAAATTGAACTTTTCAATTTTTCCCTTCATTTTAGACTTGTAAAGAAAGTCGAAAGTATGTAAATTGAAAAATGAGAATAAGAAAACTAAAAGTTTCACACATGATAATAATTTGCATTGAACATGCAAAATGTTTGCCCGTGTTACCAACAAATCTTATTTTTGTGATGGTGTCTTATAGCTTGAAATAAGTTTTTGATAGTATTTGGAGAGCCACATATGGATAAGTCCTAAGTACGATCTCACAGGAAACCGGTTGAGAATGTCTCTGTTGTGTTACACCGAGCGAGTGAGGTTACTAAAGCCCCGACTCCCTCTTTCCTCTTACCAAGTCTGCTCGTTTGTCCCTATGACAAAAAAAAAAAAAAAAATTTACAGTACAAAATGGATTCTCTTAAAATACAGTTTTCGAATTTTATAGGTAATTATTATTTTAGGTAATATAGTCATCGAGACTCAAGATTACGGACTCAAGGATTTTGTTTTAAATTTTCGAATGTTGATAAGATATAACAATTTTAGTCAATCATATGCCGACTGCACTTACTTATCAACAAAAGGTAGCAGACAACAAGAGTTTACATATAGAACGGTGTTTACAGTATCGACAATTACTGGAGGAAACGGTAGTAAGTGCCTATTTACTGTATATTGTCATAATGACTCAAATTTCTACCTTTTCTTCCTACTGCGTTCTTTATTTTTGGATTAAGATTTTTCTCTAGCGCACGCAAAATACGCACTTTGATGGGGAGTTGTGGAAACAGCCCGTGTTATTCTAAACAACCTAACCTAGTTCTCTATCAGTCCTATTATTGGTTTTGATTCCATAATATTTAGCTATGCCATTTTGGTGGCTAACAAAACATGGAACTGATGGATGATACAGCAGTCTATGAATACTAGCAAGTTCAATGGACTCGCATGTGATATGCCGATTTTTTAAAAGGAGTATAACCACTTTTTTAAATGTAACAAGGTAGCCTTTGGGAAAACTTCGATAACAATATTATTGGACACATTCGTTATACAGCTCTATCTAGATTCTGATAAAGCATGCTTTAACGTTACGTTTACATAGAACATACATTTTTGTAATGGATATTTCATTAAAATAAAATCCTTGACTATTGCAGATATATGTATAACTTTTATTTGGCATTCTATACAATTAATCAAAATAATTCCACTTATTTTTCATGCATCACCTGACAGCTCAGGCGGTGCATGAAAAAGATGCCAAATAAGGTCAAGACAGATCAACTGACAGAGAATGCCTTAGGCATTAAGTACACATATGAATGTACTTACTAAATGGGCAAAAAGTGAACATGTATCAAATGTACATCGGTTGCTGTCAGAAATTTGAATTTTTTAGTTATAACTGTACAAAAAAGCTTTATGAATATTTCACAGATGGTTTTATTGTTACAATCAATGACATAAACTTAACAGCAAGAGTTTCTAGAGATGATGGAAAGGAGAGATACACATACAAATATAGTTACGGGCAACAACTGAATATTACGTGTGCGAAGAAAAATCAAATGCTGCTCGGTGATATATTTGGAAAAATAATAATTAATGAAAAGTATTTTACTGTCAAAGGTAAGTCTCAGAATCGATTATAAAGTATAAATAATGTATATTAGGTATACTTTATCAAGTTGAAAAGTACTAAATTAATTTTCAATACCTTGCAAGACTTTGCAGTAAATATTGTTACAAGGATTTTTTTTTGCATGAATTATTTATTACTGTAATGTGTGTTAGTTTATACATTAGTAAAATAGTATAAAAAATGTATGAAGCTAAGTGAAAATGATCTCCATTTTTTTAAATTCAGTCTTATAACGTTGAGGCCAGTTATCAATAGAAACACGCACTCTATCATTGGAAAAATTCTTCACTGCCAATCTTATGGATTGTTTTAGGGGTTCCAAATTATCATGGCGATTAGAGAATGCTATACTCTCTAAAACGACCATATGTCATTATCCAGTGGATTAAGATTGGGATTACATGACGGCCAGACTTCAGCTTTTATGAAGTCAGAAACGTTCGTTTCCAACCATGCTTGGGTGGATCGAGCTTTATTACCCGGTGCTGAATCTTGCTCGAAGGACCATTCTTGGTAATGGAACATGGTACTGTTACTGTAAAAGGCTTAACCACCTTCTCAAGAATGGTACCTTGACGCACCTTATGTTTTGACACCTTTTTCACAAAAATATGGTTCAGTCACTCTTTGATAGCAAACACCCCACCAAACCAACACTGAAGTTGGATAATGCCCACGTTGTACTCTGCTGACTAATTGAGAAGTTTCTATAGAGCTTTGAGCATAAACTCGGTCATTCTGCTTGTTAAAATATTGCTCGATAGTTAAATTTTCTCATCAGTTTTTTTTTCTGTGACCTTTCTTTGCTTACCGCTTAAGAAGTTGTTTTGATTTTACCAGCCTATTCATTTTTAAATTATCAGAAAAATTAGTGCGTCTCTTAAATGCTATTTTTACATGTTTTTAGGATCAATATTAATTAAACGAGATAAAATCTTTTGCTTTCTATCACACAGCGTTTCTTCGAATTCTTTCCTTTACTGCCTTGATCACCTTTTTAGTACTAATACTACGTTCGGAATCATTGTACCTAACAATAGCTAGGTTTACAAACATTCGATTAATACCAAGCGTATGGAGTTTCCAAAATCGCTTAACTGCCAGCTCCTCAGATTGTGGTCAGCCTTCAGATTGGGATCGACTTAACCTAGTCCAGTTTAACCCCACGAAGACACAGGTTTGTGCGTTCTCCGCTAAAAAGATGCCATTGGTCGTATCACCTCAATTTGAGAGCAGTTCCCTAACTGCATCAGCCAGTATCGGAATCCTTGGCATCGATATATCAAGCGAAGTCCAGTTTCGCGGTCACTTAGAGAGTAAGGCCATATTAGCCTCGAAGAAGCTTGGTGCGCTAAACAGATCGAGACAGTATTTTACTCCGGCCCACCTCCTGCAACTTTATAAGGCGCATGTTCGGCCGCACATGGAATACTGTTCTCATCTCTATGCAGGTGCACTCCAGTACCAGCTTCTCCCTCTTGATCGCATTCAACGGAGAGCGACTCGCATCATCGACTGCCAAGATATATCTGATCGACTTGACACCTTGGCGTTGCGTGGAGATGTACTACACTCTGCATCCTGTATCGCTTGTATCATGGGGAGTGCTCAGAGAAATTGTTAGGACTTATACCGGTTGCAGGTTTCCGCCATCGTCCTACGTGACAAAATATCCATCCCCATCACCTGGATGATTGGCATTCTACCACTGTGCGCTTCTCTAGAAGCTTTTTGCCTCGCACAACCAGCTTATGGAACAAATTGTCGCCTGCCGTATTTCCGAGCCGATACGACCTTCAAACCTTCAAGAAAAGAGCGTACTCCTACCTAAAAGGCCGGCAACGCACTTGTTGACCCGTCTGCTCGTTTGCATAAAAAAAAACACAGTGTGGGATGCACTGGAGACAGGTGGAGTGAGGAGGTGGAGGTGGAGTTAGAAGAGGCATATGCCACCAGTAGATAATGGTGGGCTGATGATGAAGATGATGAATGTACTGAATCTGGTCATCAATAATTATCATTCTGCATACTGCACACATGCAAATATACTTGTATTATTTTATTATAAATTAATTTGCATTGAATTAATCGCATTAAAACAATTCCAGAAATTGCGAGCACGCCGTTTAAATATATTGCTTCAATTGAAACTACGAATCGCACACACACAGGCACAATTTTTCAATGTTATTCTAAATTTGAAAACTATATGCAGGTGGCCAACATTAGACTCGAATTAGAAACAGGTGGTAAGTATATTAACTAAGATGTTAACATAAATGTTATGCTATTTTTATTGATTTCCAAATGAAATTGCAAGTGAGGAAATCCGAAATGTTTGTCATCCTGTTATTATTACATTAATAACTACTTAACCAAAATATACCTTCCCTGATTTAGAGAAAGTTCGGATCAGTCAAAGTACAATAACCTGAGAAAATATTATGAAGGATTTTGATATCCTACGAATTTTTTCTTCTCAATTAAAAAGAAGTGATAAATGACTGTTTTAAATAAATTATAATATAATCTAAGATTACATGTTTTGACCTATACGACATAAGGCTTTCTACTTTGAAAAAGATTTCAGGTATTTACCAATATTCATAGTATAAAATAAAATATATATATATAATATAATTTATAAAAATAATATAAAAGTAAAATAAAATAAAATAATTTATATTATACTAGCAGACACTACCACGCGTTATTGTGGCTAATAAAAAAAAAAACAATATGCAATATAATAATATTGCGACTATAAATTGAGATGTAAGCTATCCTATCTTTCAAGTTGGATCAAACTGCACGCGGTGTGCAAATTTTATTAAAATCGGTTAAGTAGTTTAGGTGTCCATCGCGGACAAACAACTTGACGCGTAATTTATATATATAAAGATATATATATATATATATATATATATATATACATTTAGACGTCTCTCATTGCTTTAAAGACGAAGGGGCCTCTTGAGATTGAAGCAAATTATAGTGAATTATTTTCAGATCCATTAGTAACAGGTTTGAGTGCTGGAAATATACTATACGAATACAATACTGGTAATATGGAATGGATTGTTCATTATCTGTATACAGTCGATGACGTACTTAACCTCACTTGTTGCTCTACGAACGATTCGTGGCTTAAATGGGTATACACAGGTAAGTGTTTTTGTTGTAGTCAGTTCCGCGTCAATTAGAAAGAGAAGATTTAGATATGAGTAAAATATTATAAAGATTCCTATATATTCTGTTGGTGTTGGTCGCATGACGATTTTCTAGATGGGTGATGTATTACTTTTTGTTTGTTTTTTTTTAATGGCTATTGTAAACTCTACATTTATGGTAGAGGGGACAGGTCACCTGACGGTACGTAAGTAATTACCTATTTACCATCAAGTGACCCGTCCCCCTAACTTAATTATGTATAGACGGACACTTGGAACTCAAGAGTAACAAGTGCACTGCCCGCCTTGGAATCCCCCCGGAGAGATCCCAGTAGGCTCTCCCCATCAGAATGGTATACAAAGGGCATATTTTTTTATACACATGAGTATGGAAAAAATATCCCCATATAATATATTTTCATACTCAAGTATTTCTACAGTAACTGCTATTTACAGAAAATTAAATAGTTCATGTTTGTATGCGGTTGTATACAATAAAATTATTAAGAAAATATTAAGGTATTTTTATTCGCTGGTTCATATCATGATTACATGGCCCTAAATACTTCTTGATAGATATTCTCAAGAAGAGTTATTTTGGTTAAGAGTATTTTTTTTTCACTATACTCTATATTGTTTTTTTATCTTTTTAGATAACTTTTCAATAACCAATGAAGATTTGATGTACAAATCGAAGTATATAAGTGGCATATTTTCGGTAAATAGCGAATCAAAGAACATCACTTGTGAATCGGGTGGGAACTCAACTCACAGGATTATCATTGTGCTTCACCAGATGCAACGATATCATGGGACTGCCGAAGGTATTATATATTTTAGCCTAGACTGAGAACTGCTATCAGGCCACAAGACAAGGCGAAGAGGTCCCTTTCAAAGCCAGCACTATTGCTACAGTTATAAGCAGTGAATAAAATAATAATACCCGGGAAAGGCCTGCTGTAGCTTTTTTTTATAAAAACAAATTGAATTGATTTCTATACCATTAACATAGATGGAAGACCTTATGAAAAGTCTAGGTTTTAAAGTATCTAAAATTTTATTGCAGATCAACAGTTTAATGTATTTGAGATCATTGGTCTTATTGCTGGCGTCTTGATTGCTACAGTTGCTGCAGTGTATGGATGTTACTGGAGGAGATCTAATAAGAATATTAATACCAAAGACAAGGTACGCTGATATTAATTATTAATTTAGTGCATAGAGTAAATGCTATTTGGATAAGGGTAAGACGATGATTAGTTATTTTTTTACCTTGCGTTTCTTTTTTTTTTTTACCTGGGAAACCCCCTCGGTCCTTCATTCCACCGGGGTTTTCGGTCAGACGGTGTGTTGGAATCGGATCGACTAAAACTACACGGTGTGCCATACTGCGCCTAAAATAGGAGGAATCGGGAAACAGCTTTATTAAGACATCCGGAAAGAGGTTTTATTTTAAAAGAATACTAGCAACGTGGGTCACACATTACTAGTATTCTTGTTAACTCCCCCATCTAAGCTAAATGCTTGTGTTAGGGGTGGGTTTATGACGGCAGTGTACTGGGCGGGTTTGAGCCTCAGCCTTCACGCTACCGCTGCTTTAGATTAGTACCTGCTATAACCATTTAAGATAGCATTAGTTTCACTCACAGGGTTCAATGTTGGGTCTTGTCATTATTATTCACAAATAACTTACATCAAAGAGCCTGCCGTCTCCAATTGTAGAATTATTATATATATTTGAGAATGTCTATTCCACTTTCATTGTTCTCTTAAGTTAACAAAAAGTTTTTGATAGAAATAATGATATAATGATCATAAATTATCATTCATCATTCATAAATAAATTATTAACTGACACATTACATGTTTTTTTAAACATGTAAAAGTGATAACACCTTAATTACATACGACTATTCTATACTAAGAATAAATCATAAACTTATTTTTTTGCAGCAATTGCACGCACGTCAAAAGGAAAGCAACGAATATACATACATTGAAAACGTGAATAATGATACTGGAAATCAAGATGGTGTTATGAAAACGTCTTCTTTGTATTGTCAAAATGATCAAGATCTTAGTTTGCAAGATCAAAATACGGCTTATAATAGTCAAACAGAGGTCCATTACACGGAAATAGGAGATGCAATGAAAGACGATATAATTAATAGTACTTACTATTTCTCAAATAAAGTTCAGAGTAGAATTAACAGTGAGTTCCGTAAAGGTCAATATTCTGATAATTCGCAAAGAGAACATCATTATACGGAAATAACAGATACGGGAAAAGATGATAGAATTAATATCACATATGCTGTACCTTATAAAGCTCAAAATTTTATTATTAGTAAACAGCTAGGTGTTGGTAAAAGCAATAACAATATACATAGAAGCGAAACGCATATGCAAAGTGAAGTCTAGCCGCTCTGATAAAGAAAGTAACAGTAATTTGGTACATCTAAATAATCCCAGTTATAGTAATTTACGAGTAAGTGCGTTGACATCTAAATGCATCTAATGCCGTGTAGTTTTCGGGCGAGTACAACAGGTAACCTTTGCTCTTCCTGTAGGTGTCGTAAAATACGATTAAGAGATCTGTGATGAGATGTTTTTTTTTATATTGTAGGGGGACAGAAGAACAGACGGGTCATCTGATGGTAAGTGACAACCGCCGTCCATGGACACCTGCAACTCGAGAGTCGTAAGTGCGCTGCCCGCCTTTGTAGGTGATGAGGGATGAGGGTATGCGGGGAGGGGGATGAGGAGATGGGAAAAAGGGCGGGGAACAGGGGCGAGTAAAAATGAGAGCGGGAACCTAACTAATTTCGAGGAAACATCACTAATTTCGAGGAAATGCAACGCAAGTGTTGCTTCACAACCGGGATTCTGTGAGGCCGTGGTATCGCACCTGTCGAGCCGGCCCACTCGTGCCTAAGCATGGCTTTACCACGTAAAATTGTGATCTGCTCAGTATTACGTAAGTGGGACTAAATTATTTTATGGTATGGTGTGCCACTTTTATAAGTTACGCCTATGCATTACTCATAATTTTTACTGGCGCGTAACGTATTCGTTCACTATTAGTTGTCGCGTACGAAGCCGTCTCAGCTGTTATTGTATTTCAAATTTTAAAACAAAGCAATAACATCTGTATTTTAGTCCATTTCCAGTAGATCCACAATTAGTTATGCTGGGTCTGGTTTTGATTTTTGTTCATTGTATGAATGTTTGTGAAGTCCCCACTAACACAGAAATTATTCTTAATGCAACAGTTGTCTGTCAATGCACTTTATTAAGTATTTCTTAGGAGAGAGGGCGGATATGAAGAAAACTATACTTAATACCAAGAATATTAGTGGAATGTAGGGATTTTTCACATATTTACAAGAATATCCATAGTAATAGTTTATATGGAAATGTGTGCCTACACTAGAAATAATATTTTTTTTTGAACAGAAAATCTAAAGTTACTTATCTAAATCAACTATATTTCTTTAAATAACGCTTTAAAAATTCCACAATTCATTTCTTAAATACTCATTATACCATTTTTTCTTTTTTTTTTTAACGTGTGGAAACCCCCACGGGTACCACTTCATCGTGTGAACGATGTCGTGGTTATGTCGGATTCGAACCGACTAAAACCACACATCTTACGTCATATAGCCTATAGTCGGGAGTCAAGGTATGCCCTAGACGGATTACCACTCAACTCCCGACAGGCTTTGACGAGCAGAGACCGGAGATCGTTATAGGCTCTTCGGTGCCTGGTGCGTCCCCAGCGGGATGGGAGAGTGCCCCTTCTCTCCCGTTCCCTTTCCGCCGCTTTGACAAGCATCCCCCCCTCGCAGAATGAGACGGCGGAATTCCACGCACGGACTATGGGCAGTACCATGGTCTCTAGCGAGAGGCTACCAGCACCGATAGCTGCTACGAGGTAATACTCAGTATACCTAGTAAATGTCGAATTCAAATTGTTAATCAAATATTTTTAGCATTATACTCCGTAATCTGAGTTGTCTTCTATTTTTTTTTTACAAATTAAAATGTCTATCTCCTGTCTCTAAGGACAAAAAGTTTGTAGTTTTGCAAGCCTTTTTAATTTAAAAGCATATTTACACGGTTATTTCGTTTTAACTATCCTATAGTTACAATGGTACAAAAAAGTTACAAAAGTATCAATTTATTGTTTTAAAACATAGGACATAAAGTGAATGTGTGTAATCCATTTTGAACTGTTAAAGATATCAGTATTTTGTTATTAACGATTCAAAAATTTTGTCAACATCGTTTAAAAACCGAAAAACAGCAAAATCAAGTATAACAAATCATTTTATATAGTAGGTTAGGTTTAAAAATATTGTACACTGAAATTAATTCAGCACAGAAAAAAATCAAGAATTTAATAGTTCAGAGTCTAACTATGTAATATTAATCGTTTTCATAACCATTTGTTAGTATTTAAGTAAGGGTTTACAATAAAAACATATTTTATTTCTTTCTTTCTTTCAATTACAAACTCTAATCGAAATTAGCAGAAAGAATGTGATGTATGATTGACGTTGTGTATACTGACTACAGAAAAGCATTTGAGAAAGTAGGCAACAATATTCGTGTTCATAAGCTAAACACAAAATACAGTATTCAACAACGACTTCTCAACTTGTTTAGATCATATTTTACACAACAAACTCGTATCGTGAAAGGATTTTCCTTTGATGTTTTCTAACCTACATCTAGAGTTCGACAACGTTAGATTAAATTATCGGTCCTGTTTATTATGTATATAGATTCACGGTATTAGGTACTCGATTAAAAAATCACATTATGAAATCAATGCTGATGGTTTGAAACTCCACAGAGTCGTGAACTCAAAAGAGGATCAGTAGCTGCAACAAGGCGACATTTATAGCTTTTTTTTTTTGTTTCATCCTCGCAGAAGGATGCGACCGCTTTAAAATATCTGTACTGTGTATGGAGCGTATGACGGCCGGCAGCGACAGATCCTCTCCGATGACTGCAGTAAGGTCCCGACGCTGCGTTATCCAAGCTGGGCAAACTTCAAGCGTGTGCTGGGCCGAGTTCACACTGTAGCCTCTTCGGGCGGGTTGAGGTCGACTACCACAACCCGCCCAGAACTCAGCCGTCCGCCGATAAACTTCAGCGAGCACTTCCGCCTCCAAATCCCACGGGGGAGTTCTGGCCAACGCACACGCCAAGGCGACATTAATAGCCTGTGGTGACATTAAAATGCCATGCAGCTCAATGTCAGTAAATGTTACCCTAACAAGTATTCCCGGCGGAGAAAAAAAAGAACTCAATACGAGGTTTACGATGAATAGTGAAACCCAAACTAGTGACCGAGATCAGATTTTTTGCCGTCGTATATATTTTGAAACGTTTTAATAAACACATAGAAAACATTGCTGGTAAATGCTTAAGGATGCTTGCAGGAAAGAGAGGGAGGGAGCAGCTGAAAACTTCACCAATTTCGCGGAAATGCCACGAAACCGTTACTTCACACTTTATTCAAAACTTAATTTACACTTAACTGATTTTCTGTAAAGCCGTGGTATCGCACCGGTCGAGCCGGCCTATTCGTGCCTAAGCATGGCTTTACCACGATAGTTTTTTGAAATAATAAAAAAAAAGGTTTGTAAAAAGACTAGCCATGGTAGCTCACGTCCAACGCACTCCTACATACTGAGAGATGGAATCACTTTGAAATAAAATCATTGCATTCCTATATAAATTAATAGGTGAAGGCTTGGATAACCCGGATTTGGTTTGTCAGCTTGTGAATGTATTCAGACGATCTGCTAGATTACACACCCTTTTCCATCATCTATATATGTATATATATATATAAATAAATAGATATACTATATACCCAATACTTTACATTCCCTATTTTATGTTTAAAATAATATTTATATTTTGACTTGGCTATATAAATCATACACACACGCAATACCGTAGCTTTGTTAGTTAAATTCAGGTGCATGCAATTTCAGTAACTTAAAATGCCTTAATTGGATGGATTAATTTAAAGAACTTTGAAGGATCGTTCTGTGTTCATATTTTCTGTAGCTGCTACGTGTTAGAAGAAGGTTTATTGGGAAAAGGAAAGACATCAAACATAAACTTTTTTTTTTCGTTGTAGAAATATAAACTGTTTGCTCTGTTTGGTTGTTTCTTTAATGTTCTGGCAGCCAGTTCTTATAGTTTAAGGTAGACATTTGAAATCTTAACAATATCAATCATTTATAAATATTTTTTATCTATATTGCCTGGCTATTCTGAGTAAGTCAGGCTCGCCTAAGTGTGCCGATTTGACTACCTTCGATAGGGTTGAGTTGGATGATGGGATGCTCGTGGACACTCCCAAATGCATCCTTACGTTGTCGTCGTGGGGGGGCTTGCGTGGGTCAATGAACCCTGGGGCTGTGCCGGTAGAGCCACTTATGCCGGATTGGCCCAGCGGGAGACTCCAGACAAAGCAGGATACTCTTTGGGACGTGGCGGTGGCCATAATTCACAAAGTGGCCACCAAGTCCAAGAACGTTAAGCTCCCCTTTTATGAAGGCCCTTAAGGACTCCTCCTCTGCTGTCTCTGAGGTGGTTGGGTCCCTTATTGCGGACGTGGGGCGTCTGCAGGCAGCTAATGATCGCCTGACGGAGCAAGTAGCCGAGCTAAGTGCTCAGTTCACCCAATTTCGGGCGCAGGCAGTTCCTCCCCAGCAACAGAGCCTGGTTGCGCGCAGCCTGTTCCCTCTTCATCTCCTCCCGAGCTGCCGAAAGTGCCGGATTCCCACCTGCGTCATGTCATTGAAGCAGTGTGGAGAATGATGGACGGGCGTCTCGCGGGCCTGGAAGCTAGGCTGCCTACCTTGGCTGCATAGCTTGGCTCCAACGCCACTCCCCGTGTCGGGAGGCCGCGTCATTGCTTCCTACGCGGCGGCGGTATCAATGAAAGCTCCTACGGCCGTGTCGAAGTCTGGGCGACCGGTTAAGAGTGCGACTGGTTTAGCCAAGAAGTTCCCTCCTCTCTCCTGCCCAGCTCTTACAGGAGCTCCCACTAGTGCCATAGAGGTATCTGATCCATCCTATCCTGCCCTCTGTACATCTGCTCCCACTTCTGTCGTCTCTAAAGATGGGTGGCAGAAAGTTGAGGGAAGAAAAAAGAGGTCCCGAAAGTAGATCAAAAATGCCTCCAAAATCGTAGCCTCACAGCCCCAAATATCGCCAGAGGCAGTAACCAAGAAGCAGGAAAGGAAACTGCAGGCGCCTAAAACGGCGGCTGTGGTGGTCACTTTGTTACCTGAGGCGGAGAGCGTTGGGCTATCTTACGCGAGCCTATTTAAGAAGGTCCGAGATAGTCTAGGCTCTGAATTCGGGGCCTCAGGTGTAAGGCTGCGCCTTGCCCAGACGGGGGCTCGAATCTTCGAATTCCCCGGTGCTGATGGTTTGCAGATGGCAGACACCGTTGCGGAGAAACTGCGAGGTATATTCCCAGTGACGGATGGTGTCAGGGTCGCCAAGTGCGCTGAGGTTCGCATCTCGGGACTGGACGATTCCGTTACGATCGATGATGTCCGAGCTGCAATTCGGAAGAAAACTGGGTGCAGCGTGAACAACGTCAGGGTCGGCACCATACGCCCCGGTCCTGGTGGCCTTGGCGCGGTCTGGGCTAGTTGTTCCGTAGCGTGGTAAGGTGCTCATTGGTTTCGTGAACTCCAGAGTTACAGTCTTGGCGGTGAGACCGATGAGGTGTTTTAAATGCCTAGGCCAGGGACACACCCGCGTTAAGTGCGGAAGTTGTTTCGAAAGCAGCGGACTCTGCTTTCGCTGCGGTAGACCGGGGCACAGAGCGGCGGAGTGTTCCGCCGCCCCTCACTGACCATGGATCAAGTCTCCAACCTTCTAGTCCAGACGAACTTGAACCATTGTGCCGGTGTGCAGGACCTTTTCCTGCAAACCATGGTACAGTGGTCGATCGGTGTGGCCGTAGCCGCGGAGCCCTATTACGTTCCTCCCCGTCCAAACTGGGGTGACCGGAACGGGCTGGGTCATTCCCCGCCCTTGTCGCTAAAAGACAAGGGTACTGGATACGTGGCTACCGAATGGGGGGGAATCACCATATATGGTGTTTATTTTTGCCCCCACCCAGAGTTTGAGCGACTTAGAGGTCTTTCGCAACAACTTGGAGACCTCGATACGGCGACTAGCGTCTGGGCACGTCCTAGTGCTGGGGGATTTTAACACTAAGTCCGTCGCATGGGGATACCTCAGAACGGACGCACGGGGCGACGCTTTAGAAGAGTGGGTGACATCGGTGGGCCTCTGTCTCCTAAACAGAGGCTCCAGCAACACGTGTGTGCGACAACAGGGGGGGTCGATAGTGGACCTTTCGTTCGCTACCCCTGCTCTCGCGACACGAGTAAGGAACTGGCGTGTCTTGGAAGAGGTTGAGACGCTCTCTGATCATCTCTATATCCGATTTGAGCTCTCCCAGACCTGGGCTAAATCTAAACTAGATAGGGATCTAGGGACTGGAGGAGGCAGCCATCATTTACTCCTGGCTATCTCCGCAGCCTCCGACCGAGGAGGCAGACATGGGAGCTGGCCGCTTTCGCGGTGCGATTACGCAGATATGCGATGCGGCCATGGCCCGCGTTAAAGGTCGTCGGCTTCCGAGAAGGAGGTTTACTGGTGGTCCCAGGAGTTAGCGGACCTCCGCGCGGCCTGCATTCATGCCCGGAGGTTCTACACCCGTAGTCGTCGGCGTCACCGCGTAGAGGGGGAAGAGGATCAGCTTCATGAAGAGTACCGAGAGGCACGGAAAGCTCTGTAGCTGGCCATTAGCCGCGCCAAAGAGCTGAAGAGAAAGGAGATGTTTGATTGTCTCGATCGTGACCCCTGGGGTCGCCCTTATCGTGCGGCGCAACAAAGGCTCCGCGCGTTGGGCTCCCCCCTTACTGAGACTCCAGCCCAGTTTCCTACAAGAAGTGGTTGAGGGCCTTTTCCCGCAACGGGTGGAACACTTACCCCCGTCGATGGCCCTCTTCGTCGGCCCCGATTTGTCGGACACCCAATTCGGTTTCCGAGCGGGTCGTTCGACGATCGGTGCTGTGTTGCATCTCAGGGCCGTGACCGTAGAGGTAGTGAGCTGTGGTGGCGTGCTGTTGGCGGTGTCGTTGGACATCGCCAACGCATTCAATAGTCTGCCATTCAGTTGCATCAGGGAAGCACTCCGCTATCACGGGGTGCCACAGTACCTAAGGCGGCTAGTGGCAGACTATTTAGAGGAGCGTATCGTCATGTACGAGGACCGAGAAGGACATCTAGGTCGTCGGCCCATGTCGTGCGGTGTTTCGCAGGGATCTGTCCTTGGACCGCTCCTGTGGAACATGGGGTACGACTGGGCCCTTCGAGGTGACTTCCCCCCAGGGCTGGGCGTAATCTGTTACGCTGAAGACACTTTGGTCACAGACCGGGGGGCGAACTTTCAGGAGGCGGTTCGTTTGGCTACCAGAGGAGCCTCACTGGTGGTCGGACGCATCGAGGCGCTGGGCTTATGGGTGGCACTCGACAAGACGGAGGCCCTTCTATTCCATGGGCCTCGTTCTCGTTCCACCCCCCGGCGCCTCCATCATGGTGAACTCGGTTCTCGTACCGGTTCAGGACCACATAAGATATCTGGGCCTGATTCTTGACGGGAGGTGGCTCTTCGACGAGCACTTTCGGCAGCTTGCTCCAAAGCTGGTTGGCGCTGCGTCCGCCCTTGGGCGGCTTTTGCCTAACCTGGGAGGACCCAGCGACGCAACAAGACGGCTGTACACGGGGGTTGTCCGGTCAATGGCACTATACGGTGCACCGGTGTGGGCGGAGGCTCTGACCGCCCAGAATAAGGCACGCCTCTCGTCCACAGAGAGTTATAGCGGTTAGAGCCATACGCGGTTACCGCACCGTATCCACGGAGGCGGCATGCGCGTTGGCCGGAACACCCCCGTGGGATTTGGAGGCGGAAGTGCTCGCCGAAGTCTATCGGCGAACGACTGAATTCCGGGCTGTTGGCGGCAGTCGGCCCCCACCCGAAGAGGCACGCGAGTGGCGTGAGGCCACTCTTCGAGCCATAATGGTTCGTTGGTCGTCCCGGCTGGAGGCTCCACGTGCTGGCTTTGCCACCGTGGAGGCGCTCCAGCCAGGCATCGTCGAATGGGCAGGGCGGCAGCACGGGACTCTTCAGGTTCTTTCCGGGCACGGCTGCTTCGGAAAGTACCTGCACTCGGTCGCTAGGAGGGAATTGAGTCCCGCCTGCCACCACTGCGACTGCAGTGAGGACTCGGCTCAACATACGATCTCCTCGCTTGGGCAGCGCAGCGTCGGGTCCTCACTGCAGTCATCGGAGAGGATTTCTCGCTACTGGATGTCATACGCTCCATGGCCGGTAGCGACAGGAAGTTCACCGCTTCTGTGAGGAGGTCATCTCGCAGAATGAGGCGGCGGAGCGGGCCCGGGAGGACGATCTCCACTCGGGTTTTTTCCCTTCCATCCGCCATATGGCCAGCCGCGAAGGGGTGACGTCCGCGTGAGTCTGGACGCCGCCTTATTGATAGGTTACCCGCAGATGGTGCCCGCATAGCGGGCTGGCGCTAGGAGGGGTCCGGATGTCTTAATAAAGCTGTTCCCGGATTCCTCCTAATTTAAGCGCAGTATGACACACCGTGTGGTTTTAGTCGGTTCGATTCCGACACACCGTCCCACCGAAAACCCCGTGGAATGACGGCCCGAAGGGGTTTCCACACGCCAAAAAAAAAAAAAAAAATGGGATGCTCGTGGAAGGTTATCTCCTAATTTCTATTACTTGATATTGTTATCATTTGGACGGGCACATACGTTATATTTAAGAATAAATCTACATTGTGCTCATGCTTAACTTACGCTCTTAAGCAGTGTATTGTGAAATTCTTTTGGATATAAATGATTTTGAATATGAATCTTTATTTTACTCATCAGAACTCTGTCATTATGATTATCATGATCATTAATTGAAAACAGATGGGTTGCTCTGTAAATGACGTATATAAAATACATGTATGTTGTTGACCTAAATAAATAATGTTCAATTAGTAACTACAATATTAATTGTTATTTCCTTAACTGAACTTCAGTTTTAAGTGTTACCATAAGTTGTTTAACTTAATAGGATATGTTTTGAAGAATGAATTTAAACTCTTAAACGATTAAGAGTTTAAATCACACTTTATTAATATGTTTATTTAACAAAGATATGTATTTGTACATATAAAGGATAGTCCATGGACACCTGTAAGTCAAGAGTTGTAAGTGCGCTGTAAGCCTTTGAGGGTGATGAGGCGTGAGGGGTTGCGGGGAGAGGTAGGAAGAGAGGGGGAATGACGAGATGGGAAAGAGCAGAGGTTGGATGAGGAGAAGTAAATAGGAGAGAGGGACTTGGGCCTCCTGAAACGTTGCTTTACAACCGGTTTTCTGTGAGGCCGAGGTACAGCACCGGTAGAGCACAAGCATGGTTCTACCACGATAATATCATAATTCCAATATTTTTTTAAATTTTGATTATATTAAAGCGTACACTTAAAGATAAGGGTCACTAAATTATAGTGTATATATAGGGTTGTGCGTCTGAGAGACCTCTTTGGGAATATGGACATGAGTGCATACGTATCTAAAGCTCAAAATGTATAGTCACCCTATGGAGCATTTATAAAACCAGGACAATAGGTATTTTTATGACGCTACTTATAACAGGAACTTAATAATAATATAATAATCATTTGTTGTCAGAACAGTTTAGCGAGAAGAAACACTAAGGGTTTTATTGATTAAAATTTGTAATAATGTGGTTTATTCATTAACGTCTTCAAAATGATGAAGATAATTTCGTTCGTGATATGCATAGCTATACAATCTTCGTGTTATGAGGATGTTGGTAAGTGTTATAGTAATTTTTGTTGTAAGTTTATACTGTTTTGATGGAAAAAAGTTGGAATGTAAGAATTATACAAAGTTACTAACGCTAGCACTCGACACTACACGATAGCAAATAAGGCATAGTTATAAAGAAGAAGAATAGGATGGTTATTGAATTATTCAGAAACCGACAAACAATATAATATAATACACTAAGAGATCACCTGGTCATCGCAATTCGATCATGTGGTACTGTGTAAATCAAGTGACCCGTCTGTTCATCTTTCCACCTTATAGTACATATATAAAAAAAACGTTTCTAAAAATACAAACAAAGACTTCTCTGGTATAAACATATGTATGTAATATATTTTCTGCATATATTTGTATCCATCAAAGATTTAAATAATATGATGCATCCTCTCTGCCTCATATCATGAATTGTAGGAATTGTACCTCCTCGTAACAAAACCAAAAGTAATACTAACCTTTTAACGTGATAGAACCAAGCTTATGCACGTGTGGACCCACTCGTCCAGTGCCATACCAAGTCCTCACAGAAAACCTGAGGAGGTTGTGTCTTACCATCAAACGTTATGAGTTAAATGTTATTTTAATTTTGTAAACATTTAAGTGAACTAGCTAGCAAAAGTGTCCTGGTCTCTAAGTCTCTAAATGCTTTAGGGCACTTACAGTGGGAGAGCCAACAGACTTTATCTAAGATGTTGTGTATGAAACACAATCCGAACAAAAAATCCTATAATTTTAGTCCGGATTGTGTTTGATTCTGAAGCGACAAGGAAATCGCCGGGTGACCTAATTGTTTGTAAATATGACAACCTGATAATTACACGTAAAGAAAACTCTTTACAAAACTGTATTGAAACTGGCAACTTAAAAAGTAGAATTAAATACTGGTCATCTTTTCATATTAAACAAAATTTTGGTTTTTATTTCATTACTTTATTACAGACACCGTCAATGTGTAGCACCGCCCTCGCAATCGTAGGGCCCGTTTTTACATTGGGATTGCAAACATAGATAAAAAACCTATTATCTCGTTTCCTTACCTCT
Organism: Tyria jacobaeae; assembly: GCA_947561695.1. Lineage (NCBI taxonomy): Eukaryota > Metazoa > Arthropoda > Insecta > Lepidoptera > Erebidae > Tyria > Tyria jacobaeae. The sequence continues at coordinate 4,735,161 of OX387208.1, read as the reverse complement.
GAACGTCCAGTACGTTTGAAATTTTGTCACTAGGTTCATTCATATGGAGGGGGAATAATAATCGTTTATACCGGTTTGTTGATTGGTGGAAGAACGTATCTCATCTGTTGATTGTTTCAGTCATGATTTTCCCATTGCAACGCCGGTTGGGTGATTAATTGGTTGTGACTAATGCATGACAATGCACGTCCACACACGGGTAGAGTCGTAACACGCACTTATGCTGTTGGTTGCACGGCTGACCGTTGCCTGCTCAATCGGCGGAGCTCAACCCAATTGAACACTCATGGGATATGGTCCAAAAAGAAAGCACTGCCGAGTATGGTTGCCGTGCATTTTGCATTACAACTTTTTAACTTGCTAGAAAGAATGTGGGCGGCCATTCCTCTAAGTGATTTTGATGAACTGATTTTAAGCATGCCAAATCACTGATTATGTGATTTAAGTGGGCACAGATTATTATTTTTTTATCTTCACAATAAATCTGTTATATATCTATATATAAAAAAAGGAATATATATATATATATATATATATATATATATATATATATATATATTCCTTTTTTGATATTTAATTGATGACATTAACTTCGGCAAATTTCCCACAATTTGCAAAAATTGCACTTTTGATGTGTGTACTTTAATTGACACAAAAAAAGTTTTAATGAATTTTGCTAGAATTTAAATAAATATGAACCTAATTCACGAAAGTTTTAATTTTAACTTAAATAATTACTCTATAATATAGACCATGTAAGTATAATACTAATAACCGTGTAGTTCTCAGTGGAATAGAATAAGGCCACCATGTCTCTGCCCGTGGATGTAGTAAAAAGCGCAATGAAATATATTATATACCTAGGTTGTTCTGAAAATTGTTGCCTACAGAATAAATACAACTTCTCTTTTCTCTCTCTCTCTCTCTCTCTTCGGGGGTGCAAATATTACTGCATCCTCTTTATTTACCACGGTAAACAATAAATGCTTCATGGGCAATGATTCAACACTGCAAAAGATGCCGTCAAGACACATTTCGAAAGCTGGTTCAACCGAACGCATAAGTGCATTGGAGTTGAAGGGGAATATTTTAAAAAGCTATAACTTTTTTTTACACAAACTATTTTTTAGTTCCCTAAAAAAATTGAAACAGTCTTTAGCATCCGGTTGATAGCAAGAGGCTTAAGCCCTTATTACTAATTTATGGTATTCAATTATTTTTAATTTCATTTTCATGCCTGGTCCCTAATTTCTCCTATTTGATTTTGATTGTTACAGAATTCCAAGAAGTTCGACTTCCCAAATTAAAGTATAACTTGAGAATGGAGGATTATAGCAGAATGTTTCCTGTTTCGGATTCTAAACCCCTTCATATAGTTTTTGAAGATATGTATGTTAAAACTATCAAGTAAGTTATATTTATGAAATACGTAAGTTGTTTTAATAATTATAATTAGTACTATTATTAGGAGTTCGTTGAGTTTAACTTCCAAGATTGTTTGGATACTAAGATACTTGAAAATATTTGAGTAAGGAACATTCAGTTTATTTATAGTAATATTATTAATAATAAAATTGAGTAAATAAAATAAATAATAAATAACTTAACACATCTCACACATGGCCGTCTGATCCCAAACTAAGCAGAGCTTGTACTATGGTAACCAGACTGCTGATAAACATACTTATATACTTCTAAATACATACATATTAAAGATAAATTACAACCAGAGACAGAAAAAATGATCATGCTCATCACACAAATATTCGTCCTGGGGGGGAATCGAACCCACGACCTCTGGCTTAGCAGCCAGGGTCACTAACTATTAGACCAACAGGCCAGTCAAATACATTCAATATTATGTATATAGTTTTTTAAATGAATACTAGCAATGTGGGCTACATATAATACACAAGTATCCTTGCAACCCCCCCCCCTTACGTTGATGAACTAATTAAGTTACATGAAGATCTAGAAAGGTAAACTTCAATTTTAATTTTCTCAGCAGACAGTTCTTGAGATCTCTAAATTGTTGTTTATTTCACAGTTAAACAATATTAGTATAAAGTTCTACAATCTTAGATTATCTATCAATTAACTGTATTTTTTGCACTTGTTTTTCAGCTATTCTTTATAGTAATCCTTTGTAAAAGCTATATGTCTTTCCTATCGGTGCATTCCCTTGCTACTTTTTCCTTTTAATGTACTGGCAACTTTCCAAATTTGTGCTCTAAATTGTCCGGTTGATGGCCATAGACACGCAATAAGCATATGTATATATGTTTTTTTTTGCAGATGCACATCTTCAGATGGAAATGTAATTTACGAGCCTAATAATGACAACTTTTTGAACTATGGGACTGCTGTATTAACGGTATGGTTTTTCTTTTCTTTCTTTCTTTTTTCTATTAAGGAATGTATTTTGAGTTCTGCACCTACGTATAAACGAGACTTTGAAAAACTAGATACTATGCAGACAAGTTTGATAGTAACCTAAAATATTGGCAGCACCGGTAATCTTACTCACGCGTTACTTATGTAATACAGGTTTTATATACACTCTAAGCACTAAAATAAATTCTAGGGGAATGTTTTCTCATAGATAATTAACAACATGAACCATGCACCGCTGACGTCAAAATACGAGTACCTAACTTTCATTGAACAATAAACAACTATTGCTGTAGTTTTCCGTAAAATACTTACGCCTTGTATTTATTTTTTGATAAACTACTCATCCTTGAGTCAACTCCCGTGTTTTATACGTCAAATGATGCGTTTCTTGCGGTTTCCTATTAAATGATATGCGTAACATATTTAGCTCAAAACTCAAGACGATATGTAGATTGTATGAAATGTAGAGTAATTTTTTTATATTTCTTGCTTGTAGCTAAATAAGTTTTTTTAATACCATAGAGGGACAGGCGAACAGACGGGTCATCTGATGGTAAGTGGTCGCTACAACCCTGTTTCAAAATCGTGTGACAGCCCTGTTTCGAAAACGTAAAAATGTGTTTTAAAATGTAAACAATAAACTGTAAAAAACGCAAGTGAAATCTGTTCAATACAGACAGTATAGTGGCATTTCAAAGATATTACAGTGCATATATACGTAGCTATATAGTTTAGTGCCTGTGTGAAATACCTAGTTAGTCTAAAATAGTGAAATTTGTAAGTAAAAACGTTCCTTAATTTTTATTGTTTGCCTTTCTATGCAAATACTTTAATAATCGCTTAATGTACCCGAAAATGGCGTTTAGACGCATATAGCTCAGATTTGAAATCTAGGTCAGACTAGACCTAGGTCATGCATATGTAATAAGTTAGTCTTAGTGTAACTGCGTTAAGTTATGTATGTTTCGTAAAGTAGAATTGAGTTATTTCAGTAGTTAAATAACATTTGGCCGTTAGTACCTTCACTTAGGTTGTGTTTTGTACTTAGTGCTTCGGATTTTGAATAAAAATTTCTTTAATTGTGTTTTACTTAGCCAACTTAGGCAATTATCTAAATCAGTAGTTTTTTACATTTTACAATTTACATTACAATTAACCGATAAAATTTAAAGTTGAGATATAAATCTAGAAATACTAAGAAATCTAAAAAATCTCGGGTATTGGTGTGTGTCCTATCGGATAGGTAACCACAGGACCTACCCATTCCCGTTTATCCCGTGAAAATATCTAACATAGTTTCTTAGTAATAGACAAAAATATACAGAAACGATAGTAAAAGTTATTAAATAAAAGCACTGAGATTGAGGCGATGCGCCGGTCCTCGTTATAGTAAAGTTTTGAAGTACCTAAGCAATCGCGGTCGATCGCTCGGCATGGACATCAACAGCCTACGGGTCAAAATCCTCAAGAAATAAATTGATTTAAACAGAAGCCGCAAGCTCGCCTTGCAATTTGAAGTGTTATTTTAATTGCGTCCCGCTGCCGTTGAACACTATAGGAACATCAACAATAGTGAACCTGAACTTCAACCCATCCCGGAACCTATAGGCACAGGGGATGAGCGGCTCGATCTTTGAGAACGAAAGTCCGACACGTTTCATATCACAGAAAGTCAAACACACGTCTAGTTGTTTCTGTTAACACAAGTTCTCATAAATGATAAATGATAAATGATAAATGATCTTTATTTTGTAAATAGGTTATAACAACACTTTTACACGTCAATATATTATTTTTTTCTGTTAGTTTATGATAGATGATTCTACCCTACCGGCCGGTGTTTCTACCCTACCCTGAGAAGAAACACCGAAACAAACTCAGAGGTCAAAGTCTGTTTAGAGTCCATACAGATGTACTGGTCAAAAACATATGAGAACCATGCACGCTAACGTCTGAGATGAGCTTTTGAAGAAAGCACCACGCTCATTTGAGTGGACCCGTCCAAACAGTGCAAGCATTTGTCAGTTATCGTGTAGCTCAACTTAGAACTTTAAGGAGCTCAACGGACCGACGAACAGTACCAAAGCAAGGACATTTGGGTAGGCCGCAAAAGTACTCAAACAGTCAGACATCGTTATAAAACAAACTACAGGAGAAAAGAGAAAAAAATAAAAAATAAATAAATAAATAACCTACATAGTCCTCACATTTACAATAATTAAATTTATAAATTAAAAAAAAAAAGAAACAAATATATAATATATTATACTTAACAAAGTATTCATGTCAAAAAGTACAAAGATTTAAACAATAAAAAAAAAACAATATAATACTTAACAAAGTAAGTATTCATGTCAAAAAGTAAAATATAAAATGTCAATGAGTATAAAAAAAAAAGCCCGAACCCGCCTGTCCAGTACAGTAAATGACAACCACCGTCCATAGACATCTGCAACTCAAGAGTCGTAAGTGCGCTGCCTGCCTTTGTGGGTGATGAGCGATAGGGGGATGCGGGTAGGGGCAAAAGACACGGGGCATTAGGAGATGGGAAAGTTGGGCCTCCGGAAACCTCACTCATTTCGGGGAAATGCAACGCAAGTGTTACTTCACAACCGGTTTTCTGTGAGGGCGTGAAATCGCACCGGCCGAGCCAGCCCATTCGTGACTAAGCATGGCTAACTGTTAGTTACTTTATTTACATTTTTTTCAGATTAATGAGGTTACCAGCGATATGAGCACAAAATGGCAATGTGTATTAGCAGATATTAACGGTAGTATTACTACATATGTATTTGAAATCCGGGTTAAGGCTGCAAGTAAGTGTAAACAAACAATATCTAAACATCCTCAGAAAAGTTCTAGGGTAAAACTTTTTTTAACACACACACAATGTCTACCGTAATATCTCCCGGGATCTATATACTAATCTAAATTAGTATAACAATACTAAATAGTTATTTGTTCCTTTTTTTAAAAATTCTACTAGAACTTCCAGTTGAATTCGAAAACTTTATAGATACGTCCGCCGCAGACACCTCGTTTACAGCCGGCTCGAACGCTGACAGCGCATCTTCCAGCGACAAAAATTGTATCCCTTTGAGCTGATTGTTAATTTTCGGGAATAAAAAGAAGTCACACGGTGCTAGGTCAGAGCTGTAAGGAGGGTGACTCGGAAGTTTGACCGGCGTGCTGTCCAAGAAGTCCCTCGTTTTGAGCGCGGTGGCGCGCAGTGATGCGCGGGCACGTTGTCGTGGTGGAGCAGTAGCCAGCGGAGTCCTGTGTTTGGTCGCTGTTGCTCACAATAGACAAAACTTCTGCCAAGCATTTGGTAGTACACCATTCGGCGTTGATGCTTCTTTGTTTCCGTAAAGGGATTGACACCAAGTAGCCAGTCAAATTGAAAAGGCTCGCGATCAAAATCTTCCCCCCGCTTCTAGATCGCTTTACTTTGGTAGGCGTCGATTCGTTTTAAAACACTCAAACCGTCGACTGGCGCATCGTTTCTGGATCGTATTGATAAATCCAGGACTCATTACCCGTAATGTTATCGTAAACACCACGAGACGAGTCTGCTTCAAATTTGTTAATCATATCTCGGCACCATTCAACCCGGGCCTGCTTCTGAACATCGGTGAGGTTGTGCTGCACCCAGCGTGAGACTATTCTCCTCACGCGAAGATGTAGAATCTCGTGAAGGCTTCCCGAACTAATCTGCAGTATGTGTTGAATCTCCTGATACGTAATTCACCTATTGTCTTGAAATAAATTTTTTTTAGCACGTTTTCCTTCGTAACAACCGTCAAAGGGCGACCACTTCTTTCTTCATCCCTCAAAGTTAGTCGCCCACGTTTAAATTCGTTATACCAACGATACACAGTTCCCTTGGAAGGGCCTTCATAAATGAATGATTCGTCCGGTTCAGGCAACACTTGAAATCGTAAAAAATCATAGCGTGAAAATGAGCGACAATAATTTGAATAGCTCGTAAAAAATGTGCAGGGAAATTTATCTATTTAATCATTATTTTTATTACATATACTTACCTATTTAAACATTATTTTTATAGTTTATAACTGGCGAGTCTCTCATACAAAAAAACTTTTTTCGCAATACTTTCTGAGTGGCCTGGTACAATATTGGCTATAACATATTTCGCTACGACTCTTAGAAGCTTAGCAGTGACACCAAACGCAGACAAAATTGTGGAAAACGGTCAGTTCTTCATATAGGATCTACCCTTTAGCATAGTCAGTTATTCATTTTTTTATTGTTTTTCCAGGAATATCTATACACAATTGTTGAAAGACATTTTATTTTATAGCACGCTGACCCTGTACCATAAAAGACAAATGAAGGGATTTCTAATTCTTCTTATGTTCTGTGGCGTACATCTATCAAACTTGGTATCTTCTATCAAACAACATTATAAAAAGTAGATCACATAGAATGAAAATGGCATGCAGTTACTTACCTCCGATTCTAGCGGTTCACACACGGATAAGAAACACACATATTGAAATAAATTAAAGTTATTTAGCCTTATTTTTTTATACACTCGAACAAAAAACCACTGTAGTGTATATTCATCATATTCACTATACATGGACATTCCATTAGCTCTGCAGCTCGCTCGCTCTCGTCAGTTTCTTGTGTAATACCGGTAGACCTGCACTCTTCCGGTTCAATGTGACTTGGGTGAAACTAAATCATATTGTCTCATATTCATATTTGACACCACGGGGGTAGGTGGTAGAATCCAATTACGAACAAGACGTTTTGCGTTTATATATATTCAAATATTTGTTGCAGAGAAAATTGATGTTATTATTGACAATACTTCACTAAATTTTACGATCACCAACGAGTCGCTTGTCGAATATGAAGGTATCAATGAATATTCATGTGAGGAGGGTGAAATGATTTACTTAGCGTGCAAAAATCTTTATGTCAACGGTAGTTTGATCTTAAAATATTATAATGCGAATGGTAAGTAAAGACGTACTTATCTGTTATCTTACTGACGGGAATCCCCGTTTTAAAAATAGGGTAATGTTTGTAACGTTCACGCTTGTACGTGTATGTATACTATGTAATGTATATGTTTTAGTTTACTTATTCCACCATAAAACCTTAAAAAAATTTAGTTGTTTTTTAAAATGCTTACATCCTCGAGTGTCACGGACTAAGAGTAGATATAAAAAATTGTTTACTAAAAGTAAGTTTTTTATTGGCAGAAAAAAGGAAAAATTTATTCGTGAAGAAATTAATTAATAGTAATTTTTAACACCATTTGATTTATGTTATATCTTTGATTTTCTCCGGCCTCCATGAGCACTGGCCTGGGGGGGTCGGGCTGAAAGGTTACCCTATCAGAAGTAGGCCCTCGAGACGGTAGCGCGACGTTTTGCGAGCGCGCCTTTTCGATTTGGAGGTGGGTAAGGCCCCCTATATTCCATACTGTGGTCACCTGCTAATCAGGTGGCCAATGCTTGCAGGGGTTCCCGAAGGCTTCCTTGTTAGGGTATCCTGAGTCCCCTGCGATATAGCCACTGTGACGGAACACCGTGTGGCTTTAGTCGGTTCGAGTCCGACATACCATCTCACCCTCAGCTACGGTGAGGTGGGGGTTTCCCACAAAAAAATAATATTATTAATACAATTTGATTTTAGGTACTAAAATGGGTGAAACTAGTGAAGTAAATTCACTATATTTCCGTGTATTAATGAGAGCAGAAGCTAATAGATCGTACGTTGACTGCACTTATTTAACTGCTGCAGGCCGTAAAGATAATCGGCAAGAATTCACTTACAGAATAACATTTATTATAAGAAACGAGACCTCCAGAAACAGTATGTACCAAAACATGTATCCGTTTCAAATAAATATACACAATTTAAAACGAGTTAAATCTAAAGTAAAAATCATTTCTATTTTGAAATTTGTTGTTGTTTGTGCGTATAGAGCGAATGAATGGATGAACAATTTAATTTAATTTTGTTTAAAATTTACCTGTTTGCAATATTTATAACTAATACATAAGGGAGATCAATTTATCATCTAATTCGTGTTTCTTTTTACCCGACTGCACAGGGATGCAGTCGGGTAAGGAAGAGTATGATTCAATAATGTTTCTATGTAACGGCCTAAAGCCTAAAACGGCTTGATGAATTTTGGAAAGTGTCATCATGTACATCATCGTCGTCCTCGTTAAAATTTCCTTAATAGCGGAGCACTCATTAGAAATAACATTTTAAGGTGACACAAAGACGTTTTCATGCTAATAATTTATATAATTTTTAAACAATTTAATTTGTTCACAGATTATTTCGATATAACTATTAATGGCTTAAATTTAATATCAAAGCCGTATCAAGGAAAAGGTTCAGATATTTACAATTACAATTTTATTTATGGTGAAAATTTAACAATTACTTGTGAACTGAAGAACAAAAGGATACTATCTGATATAAATGTAGGTTTTTTCAATTCTGGACATAACCCTATTAGACGAAAAGGTACACATTTTTATACAAAAATAAGATTTATAATAAAAACAATAATTTCATTTACACGTCATACTCGTAATCTGACAATACTTTTGAGGGTTAAGTTATCGTGTTTGGACTGCACGTGTGTTTTGAAAGTTACCAGATATTAAGTGTTTTTTTTATTGAATATTAGGAAAATTTGCGACTTCTTGCATGAGTTTATATTATACAAATTGTATTTCAACTGGTGTAAGGTATTGTGTCGTTATGTAAGTCGTTATGTATATATATATATATATATATATATATATACACATATATACACAACGAAAACGGAAACCATTACTTAGCAATTTATAATACAAAACCTCCCGTTGATTCGTCTCCCCTCACCAATATGTTCAATTCTTCCACTACATTTATTATTACTTCACTTATTTCTACAAACCCCTGATATAGTTTAAAGAGGGGCCTGCAGCGTTCCTGAAGGTCAAAATGAAAACGTCAAGTCGATGAAGATACTCCTCCAAGTCGTCCCAAAACAATTCAGGAGCCCAGTTGCTTGAGAACTTTATATAGCAGATGACAGGGCCCCATTTATTGTTCACGTCTCAACAATAGAACCGCAACCCCATTTGGGCATTAGCTTGCATCCAGTTTCATTGGGTTTACTCTTACTTAAGAATTTTATTAATAATATGGTTAAAGATTGTGTCAAGAGAGTTGGTAGAAAAAGTGTGTCTATTGAATTTTAAACTTACCAAGGTACCAATGCATGCCTTCTTTCTTTCTTTTCTATAATAATCTTATCTCACTATTAAAAAGTAACCCGTATGGGTGCGGTCAGTGTGGTAGTGGCATTACTGAGGAAGAAGTAATAGATTTTATGTCTGTATCCTCTGGCTTTAGACGCATCTTTAAACTTAGATAAAGTGGAGGCAAGAGGTACACGATATCTGTATTCTGTACTCTGGCAATCATTCTGCTAATAGCTGGGATTTCCCTGAGTATTGTAGGCAGCGAACAACACTTCTTGCAGCTATGCCCATGCTGCATAAAGGTAACCCACGGAATCATTCTGCAAACCGTGTTTTATAAGAGTAGGTCCCACGCTCCTCCTTAATCTTCTTACTATAAAACAGCCCATAACAACATTACCAGTGCTCCCCTATCTACACAATCAAATAGCAATGGCCATTCTTACTTAAACATTGATACTGAAGTGGGTTGGGAGCTTAGCTTACTCCCAACCCACTTACAGAAGTTTGTCGTTGTGATGGAAATAACAAATGTGGATCGTAATTTTACTTTTGCTAACTCATGTGACTGAAGACAGAGGTGATCTCAACTGAACTGCCTTAAAATATATACATATATATATATTTTTTTTGTGTGATGTATGGCTGTTGGCCGCAGATGGCCTCGACAACCTTGCACGCGCTTACGGTGAGCGCTGAGGGCTCTCAACTGGTCTTTTTTTAAGCGACGTTGCCCAAGGGCACCCCCTGTGGAGTACGCACTTCGGCTTGGGGCATCGCTGGCAAACTAGGGCGCCCAAGACCCACAATTAAATGATTAACGCGACGCGTATTCCGGCCCCGGCGGCTGGGGCGAAATCGCGGACGATTTGTGATAGCTTCGCGAGCTGTGTGCGCTCTACGTTGAGCGAGTGTGATGTTATCGTCTAGCTCTCCGAGAGCATGTTTAGGTCTACGTATTCGTGATATATTGCTGGGTGTGTAATTTACAGCCGCAACCACTAAAGGGTTGGGGTGAGTCGGAGCAGAGTCAAAGTAGCTAAGGGAGCACTGCTTTATGAATTGCCTGATGGTCGGCAGCTCTAGGTCGATGTGAACGAAAACTACACTACCATAGGTCATGATGGGTCTAATGCAAGCTGTGTAAAGTCTAACTTTACTCCTAAGCGACAGCTTTGAACGAGAGTTCACTAAGCTATGAAGTCGACCTAACACAAAGGCGGCCCTGTTACGAACCGCCTTAATGTGAGGTCCGAAGGACAGACGATCGTCAAGGATTATGCCTAGATATTTGGCCTGCCTAGCCCAAGGGATAGGCGTGCCAAACATCCTTATTTGTGTGATCTTCTCCAAGGGATACAGGCTGAGCTGTCTTCTGTGAATCAGTACCGCCTGGCTCTTCTCGGGATTGACCTCTATTCTCCATTTCCGAAACCACGCGCCTAGGGCGTTAGCTGCAGATTGGAGGTTCCTAACGACTGATGACGGGTTCATACCTGAGTAGTATATCGCTGTGTCGTCTGCAAAAAGTGCTGTTTGCACAGACCGGTGCAACGGGATATCGCTGGTGTATAACGTGTAAAGGAGGGGGGAGAGCACGGATCCTTGCGGTACTCCGCCGAGAATAGGGTGGGGGGTGGATAGAGATCCCTCCACGCAGTAGCGGAAGCTACGATTCGACAAGTAGTCTCGTATGATGAGTACGAGTCTGTGGGGCACTCCCATAGTGAAAAGCTTGTAGATCAAGCCGTTGTGCCACACTTTGTCGAAAGCTTTCGCTACGTCGAAGAAAAGTATCCCCGTAAATAGGTTTCTTTGGAGCCGCACGCTGGTGTATTCAACGATGCGGTGGACTTGTTGGACACACGAGTGTTTGGTTCGAAAACCAAATTGCTCGTGGGGGATGAGTAGCTTGTCATCGGCATATGCTTTCAGCCTACTGTAAACTAGACGCTCGTAGATTTTACCTAAACCTTTAAGCAGACTTATCGGTCTTTAACTGGTTGGGTCGGACTTAGGTTTGCCAGGTTTGGGTATTCCAATAACCACGGCTTCTTTCCACTGTTGGGGAAAGATGTTGTTTGTGAGCGCTGCGTTGAATATAAATGTTAAAAGGATTAATATTCTATCGGGGAATAGTTTGATAACTCTGTTTGTAATACCGTCCGAGCCCGGTGCTTTTCGAGTGTGAAGGTCCTTGATAATCGTTTTTACCTCGTCTGGGGTGACTAGGGGGATGTGGTCCCTATCGTCTTGTGGGTCAGTCACTAGTGGTGGTAACGGGAGTGATGCTCTACGTTCCACCTCTTCGTCTACCTCTAATAGGTGGCTATGGTTAATGTGTAGGGAGCTTGGCGTACATTGCGCCCCGAGACTGTCGGCCAGGCATTCCGACTTTTCTGAGTCGTCGAAGGCCGGAGGGAGGTTTGGTCTGTTTAAGGGAGGCATGGTGGTGATGATATCTTTATTCAAAGATCGGGACAGCTGCCAGAAGGTAGATGAGAAGGCTCAAGCTCGCTTAATGTCGCGTCCCATCGAGGTTGGCGCATTTCATCCATGCGTGCCTTAACGGTTCGCTCGAGAGTCCGTAATCTAACCCTATGGTCTTCAGTAGGGTATCTGTCATAGGCACGGACGGTCGCGTTCTTCTGTCTCAGCAGTTCACGCACGTCTTCGGGTAGGTTCCAACGACGGTCTCCCGTTGCTGGGGCTCTCCGAGAACAATCGTCAAGTAACGATTGGACGTGATCTGTGAGCGCATCGATTGCGGTCGTAGTGTCCTCTGTACTAACTATGCTGTCCGCCGCATTCCTGTTGTCACTTGACCTAAGTGCGGCTTACAAGAGGATGATAAGGATTGGATGTTGCTTTACAACACAACATATACATTTGATAGTATATCGCGATTTATTGAATTGTTTATCCTAATTGTTAAATCGTGTATATCACTAGGTATATGTTGGTCACCGTCTAATGTTGCCGACAAAATTAAAACACTTTTACTCAGTTTAGAAAATGGCTCCGTGGTCTCTTCTTAAATGGAATGTTAGGAACGTGTTTCATAAGAAGTATGACCTCACTTTCCTCTCAAATAAATACATATCGCTTGTTCGATTGCAGAGACTTGGTTACTACCTAGTCTCAATTTTCGTCTGCGATACTGTAATATTTATAGATGCGATGTGGCATGGTATAACACCATTACGAACTGGTTGGGATCAAGACTGCAGTGGAGAAGTCTGTCAGGGACAAGAAGGAGACATAGAAAAACCACAACAGTTACACGACCACCTCTAACGTATATTTCTTACAAAAAAATCAATGCCAAATGTAAAATACTATTACGACAGAAAAAACGCGAGAGTTGAAAAAAAAATATTTATTTATTTATTTTACACTTCCTGCATTTCATTGCATGGGGCGGACTTAATGCCAGGAGGCATTGTGCAGAGAGGGTGAAGGCAGGTGCATACACAAATTTAATGTAGAGCCAACTACATAATTAATTATTACACATAAAACTGTAGACATATATATATATATATATATATATATAAAACAAGTCTGATTAACATAAAATTTGTTATATCCAGTCCTCTAAATTACAGACATTGAGAACACCAAGTCTAAATATACATTTGTGGTTGAAACCACTCATTTGGACCGGAACCATATGGAATATTCCGCATTAAATCCTGATATTAAAGAATATTTAAAGGCTGTCGTTAATTTCTATAAAGAATCATATGAAGGTAAGTTGATGTTTTCATTAATAAAAGTGCATACGTTTTTTTATCGTTTAGCTGGACAGACGAACAGATGGTTCACTTGATGATAAGTGACAACCGCCGCCTATGGACACCTGAGGGTCGTTAAGGGGGATGGGGAGAAATAAGCGAGAGGAGCAATGAGGTAGTTGAAAAAGGAGAATGGGGTTGAGAGGAAAGAAGTGAGTTGGGCCTCCAGTGCCCTCACTCACTCGGCAATACAAAGCAAGCGTTGTTTGTATACCGGTTACCTGTGAGGCCATAGTACTCCAGATGAGCCGGCCCATTCGTGCCTATTATAAGTAAAAACACGATGGTACGAGTGACTAGATGACTATTGTCGATATTTCGTTAGTTTGTTATTCGATAATGTCAGCTTCAAAAATTAGTTTTTATGGCACTATGTCACCTACAAATATATAATACTACAATTGATACATACGGCCTTCATTACCTTGACCATTTGTCCACCAATAAAAAACAAGCCAGATAATAAGGGAGATGGTTAATTTGTCTGTACCGTCTTCTTATACAATGGTTAGGCCCATGGACATATTAAGTTTTGAATTCACCTGCTGTGATGAAGTTTATTGATGATCATATACTATATACCTGTATTAATCCAGTCTGATTTTTCAATATTTAGGTCCCGCTATAGTGGGTCTGCCTGCAAGGGATGTACTTTATCAATACAGTAAGAATAACAAGCACTGGATTGCACACTATCAATATAAACCGTATGAGACGCTCCGCCTAACTTGCATTACTACAACAGACAAAGCACTGAGATTTTACGAAGGAGGTAAGTTATATGTTAATTAAATAAAATTAATAAAGTGTTATATATATATTTTTAACCATAAGTGAAAACCAAAAACTTTTTGCAAACTTGAGATAGTTTGCACAAAAATTACTTTTTTTTTTAAATTTTAAACGTATGCTGTATAGAATATAGAGACAGTGCACTGTCGCTGGCTAATTCCAAACTGATAATGTCCCCGCCAGAGCACAATCCTATAAAAATCGATAAACAGGTGACTTTACGAATATGGTCGTGTGTGGAACTATCTATGCATAAGCACACCGTCATGACAGCAAGCATCTAAGAAGACTTGAATAGAATGTTTCCTCAAAAGATCAGGTATCAGATATGTATGTATTTACATATTATACAATATTTTTTTAAATACTGGAAATTTTCAAAGTATTTAAAAAAATATTGTAATTTTAAACTATAGTATAGTAGTTAAATAAATATAATATTTTTTTATATTTCATTAATATAAAATTACAGATAAAATGATCACTGGAATCAAAGGAGTAAATGGAAAGATAGGGATTACATACATAAGCCACATATTTACTTTGAACCAGAACAGCATCACTTGTGAGTTAGTGGACAGCAGTAAAGCGTCATGGAAAGTCGTACTTCATCAGAAGCCAGACTCATCAGGTTTAGATACACTTATACATAGTATTGGAAGGAAACCTCTCCCAATTTCTATTTCTAATGCAGCTACCTTTTTAGTTTGTAGGTCCATCTTACTTATCACTCACACATTGAAAAATTTTGATAATGCATTTCTATTCTGCCATCATTATCAAATAAACAATAGAACGTTCAGAGGCTTTACCTTAAGACTACCTCAATATTCGTCTTCATAACAGAAATCAATTTTACCGCGTAGAGCTTTGGCACGAGTAGGCCGGCTCGACAAGTGCGATACAGCGGCCTCACAGAAATCCGGTTGTGAAGCAACGCTTGGGTTGTATTTTTTGCTCTTTCCCCCCTACATCTCCCCTCCCCTCTCCTACTAGTATCATCAGAACTTTAAACCTAAAATATTACATGAAGAGTTCCTTATCTACTTTTAGAAAGTCGTTGGTCCATATAATGGTTTATCAAACTCTTCTCATTACTCTGGTAAATTCTATTACGGACTAGAACGTCTTTATCCTATATGAGTCTTAGCCTATGTAAGCCTCTATTAATTGATCACAATTATTAATTATATCGGTAATAATTATCTAGAAATCTGTACACAGATATCAGCATTATTTGTGTTTTAAAGAAACAGACAGCTAAATAACTTTATAGTAATCTCTAACTAACATGTTGGTCGTCTACTTGTACCTGTATCCCCTAAGGGGAACCCAGATATTTTTTTTTATGCGGTAGGGACCAAACGAACAGACGGGTCACCTGATGGTAAGTTACTACCGCCGCCCATGGAAACCCGCAACTCAAGAGTCACAAGTGCATTGCCGGTCTTTTAAGTAAGAGTACACTCTTTTCTCGAAAGTTTGAAGGTCGTATCGGTCCGGAAATACTACAGGCGACAATTTGATATATATCTTTATATATTGAGTTACTAAAATCCAGTTGTATAAACTTGATTTTAGTAACTCAAAAACAGTACAACTATTAAAACACAACATAAAGCCCTAAAAATAGTATACGCATTCTTAGTCAAAATGAGATTATTGCAATGTCATTTAAATATTTTCATTTAAAGTATTTTTCTATTTTCTCTCATACAGTATGATTTGATACAGTGTCCGCATAACAGCAATAGGTTTGGCGTTATTTATGGTAAACTATGGTCTCCAAATATTGTCGTTTGATAAACCTCTGCCCGCCCCTTTGGGGGTGTAAGCGTAGATGTATGTATGTTTTTAACGTATAGCTGTTATTTAAATATTTTAAGTAACTCCCAGTTTGTAATATTCCAGATAAATTGTTAGAGGAATCTTCAAACCTACTTGTCAGTATCAGTTGTACAGGAAGTGTTCTTTTCGTCATATTACTTAGTGCACTCTTTGCGCTTTATTGGCACAGGCGACATAGAATAACTAAGCAAAAAGAGGTATTACCAAACCACTTATTTTTTATATTTTTTTTTATTACAGATAATTTATATTCTAAGAGGTACTTCCTAATTGAATTTTAAAACTAGGTATAGTTTTAAAAATCTAGGGGATTGCATCTAATGATTGAGCTCTAACCGCTAGTTCAGAAGATTGCCCTTATCCTTGAGTATTCTTTGATTTGATATTTTGACTTCGTTATTCCCCTTACCAAACTATAAAGACCTGTTTTGCGTGAAATTAAAATGCTTCACAAAAATGATGATGAATCGCTTATTTTACAAAGAAAACTTATGTACACTAAAAACGTACAATGTGTTAAAAAAACATAAATCATTAAATGAGTATGTATATAGATATAAATTAGTCATGAAAATTAATTATCACTGATATTGCCATATCGATTTTTATTGAATTTAGTGACATGTTTGAATATTAACCATTTTATTACAGAAACCATTTAAAAAGTTCAGTGAAAATGATAATTCTACACAAGGAATCAAAAATCAGGGGAACAATGGAGAATATACGTATATAACCAATGAATACAATTATATTGAAAGCGAAGATAGTGTTATTTTGGGAAATTCTTTATATTGTGGAAGTATAACATATGGTATAAACAGCGGCAAAAGAGATACCACTTACAGTAGTCACACAGAAAACTACTATACAGAAATAGATAACTACTCAAGAAAGGGAATTGATAAAGTCAATGACAAAGTCAAACTTACCAATGCTGTATCTTACGACCTTGATAAATATGAAAATGTACCGTCCTGTAGTCATCCTAGGTATGACAATTTGTAATAAATTGTTAAGCACTGTGCAAGAAAAACTTAAGGTTACGACAACAGAATACTATAGAGGGTTCAAGAACGTACAAGACTTACTCTACAAGATTATTTGTAAGAAAATGTCCTTTAATGTAAAAAAAAATTGTATAATATACTTTGAAAAATTAAGAGTACGTTTATTTATTAAGTATTGCCAACAAATGAGACAGATAACTAAAATTAAATATAAATAAAAACTATAAGCCTAGTGCTCAAATATAACTTAAAAAAGGGCTTTTAGTAATAAATTAAATAAAACTAGATTAGTTTTTAGAGTAGTGGTGGATTCGAGTTTTTAGCAGTTGTGTTAGATTCGCCATATACAATAGTGTAATTTTACTATTTTTTTTGTTGAAGTGGTGGAAGATTCTCATGTAGGTCCTTCCCTCATGGGGCGGGGCAAAGGGATATGTCGGACTCTTACCGATTAAAAACCACCCCGGTGTTCCTGTGCTGGCCTATGATAGGGGGAGCGAGAATCACCGTTGCATTCTCCCGCTGTTCGGGCGACGAATTCCCCAAAACTTCGTTGCCTGCAGGCCGCTTCGTAGGGTGACCGGAGGTCACTGAATTCGCTCCGGAGCCCGGTGCGTCTTCTGTGGGCAGAGAGAGTTGGATGACGCTCCTTCTGCCGTTCCGCCCCTTCCTTTGAGGAGATAACTTCCTCGCAGAAGCAAGTGGCGTCGTTCCCTGCGTTCTCGCTCCGGACCATGGACAGAACCACGGTCGGGAGCGAGAGACTTCCCGCAGAACCGACTGCTGCCACGAGATCAAGGCGCTGACTGGCCCTAGCTGGACATGTCGCCGGTATGTGAAGCGCCGTGTCATCGTTTGCATAATTTTACTTGTGCATCAAGCTATGAGTATCTCTAGGTTAATAATGTAATATATAAGTAAACTATTAAGTGTACATAAAATTGTTTTTAATTGTCGTATTTTTAAGTAGTTGTTCGGGTTCGCCAATCCTGTCGGGGTGACGCTTCTATTATAGATTGTAGGTAGTTTTTTTTTCTTTCGCTGCACTGACCACTGGCATCCTATTGGATGCTAGTACTACATGAGACCGGACACCGCGACACGCGTTTAATAATTGCTCGCAATACCGTCGCTGTGCTGTGTACCAATTAATAATTAAATTGTGGACTATTACAACGGAAGTTAGATATAACCATTGGATAGAAGAAGGACTCGGAGATACAAGAAAAGTGCCCAGGCCTTGAGATTCGACGCTGTCAAGACCATCAGGCCAGTAAAGAAGTGTATCAGTGCAGCACACTCTTAAGTAGTCTTTTGCCTGCCACTACCTACAGATACTTAATTAAAGTATCGAATAAATCTAATAAACTACCTATTATACATCCACACTAAGGCTAGCGAGCAAGTTATAAAGTTTAGCTGCCGAGCCTTAACAGTAATTGATTATAACTTTAAAAGATTAATTTATGTACTACCGAGCTTTTACATTACTTGTATTTACGTGTATTGTTTAGTTCACTTGTGTAAGAAGTTATGATGTTATAATCAAATAAAATTGGTAAATAGAATATTGTATCAAAAATTCTTTCAAAAACGTTATCCAATGTTTAAAAACTATGCACTTCAAGAATGTTTGCAAGCAAAAGTTTATTTTATCATTTGAAATATTTTTTTGAGGGAATCAGTTAGGGTATGAAACTGCTTTAAATTCAGGTAAACGTTAAGCGGGGCACATATCTGCCAAACCTCGCTACTATTGGTCTGTGCAATGTTTGATAGTGTAGGACCGTCACAGTCGGTCTGGCAGACTTGCCTGTTGCACGTCCGCGCGATCTCATTTTGGCTGCGCAGGCACCGACACGTCCGTACGTGAATGCTCACCGCGGGCCGTCTGCTCACAGACACAAGAGCGGCAGCAATCAGTATAGACCTCCTGTTATTATTTTCAGTCAATTAAAGTAAAATGAGTTTTAATGACCATAAGATATTCTGGGAGGAGTTTATATTTGAATATAAAAAATATCCATGTTTATGGAAGGTTAAGAGCCTATAAAAATTTAGTTAAAAAATGTAAGGAAATATATCCCGAAGCAGATTTGGCTTATGTTATAAAAAAATTGAGTCCGTACGGAACTCATACAGACAGGAGCTGCGCAAATTACGTCAATCAACTAAAACAGGTTCATCAACCGATGATGTATATGTACTCTTTGGTATTTCCATTTGCTTTAATTCACATCTGATCGAGAGGAAGCTTGAGCTGGAACGTCTTCTTTAATCTCACCACATAGTTCTTTGACATATGAATCATTAGTAAGTATACTTTAAAAAATATTTTTTATTCTAACTTGTAGGTATTAGATAAGTAGGTACTATGTGTATATGATTTTTAATAAAACACAAAAATCCAATTAATTAGACTTTATTTTACTTACATTTATTTGATAATAAACTTAACTATAATACGTGATTTTAAAAGGCTACTTGACCATCAGAATTATAATTATCTGTAAACATTTTTCTTTCTATGCATCGAATTGTTATATAGTTAGAGATTTTTCATCTTAAATAATTGTGTAGAGCACAACAAACCAACACAACAAAGTCAATGTCATTAATGTTTTCTAAAGTTATAGTGGATAATAATACTCGATAGAGACAGGTAGTTATGCCGAAAGTGTTTTCAACAGTTCGCCGTGCTCTGCACAAACGGTAGTTAAGATTTTTTCATGTCTTGGAGAATGAATATCGTTACGATATGGTTTCATTATATGTTCAGACAACTGAAATGCATCGTCTCCTATAAAAACATGTGGAGCTCGAATTTGTGAGTTTCTAAGGATACTCGGAGGTGGAAGATTTTACAATCCGTTTTCGGGTTTTTCATAGAAATCTGTCTCTTGTATTACACCTCCATCAAATACCCTGCCGTTGGTCCCAGTTTGTATACATAAATATTCATAATTAGCGTTGACAATTGCAAATAAAATAACGCTGAAATAGGATTTGTAATAGAAGTAGCAGGAGCCACTGTTTGGAGGTTGTTTAATGACGACATGTTTGCCATCCATTGCTCGTACGCAATTTTCTAAATTCCATGAATTTGCAAAATCACGCGCAACTTCCAACCAATACGACGGAAACTGTAACAAAAAAGGAATAAAAAAAATAATGTACAATTTTTATTTTTAGATAACTAAGCCTCCCAGTCCAAGCACTTCCTCTGATGTGCCATCCCCAATACCCCAATGTGCATCTACCGTCAAAAAAAAACAACTATGAACCTTTCACAAAAACAAGCTTGAGTTTTAGACGCAGCAGCGTTATAAAGAACAAGCGTTTGGGGATAGCGTTGCATATAACCTCGAGCAGATGGACGAGTTAATTTGCATAATCGCAAAAAAATTATCTCTGAAGTTCTGTATAATGGTAGAATGGGCCTTTTAAATGTCAGTTCCAGCAGATCTGTTAAACCTAAAACTTTTTCGCCATACTCGTGCCCAGAACATGTTCAAAACTACGAACAAAATTCTGTGCAATCACAGTCAGCGTTATTACGATATATCCACAAGATCGCCAACCACACGTAGCCCAAGGAGAATTATCTGAGCAAGTGTCTTTTCCGACATAAATATAATCAAAGACGTTACACTAAATAATCTTAATAATATAAATAAATACATAAAATGCAATGATAAGAAATAAATAAAATAATTTAATAAAATATACTTATTTACAGTGATTGATAAGTTCAGTTAAAATGATTAAACATTTAAATTTGTTTTTGTTGTTAATTTTATGTTTTTAACATTAATAAAAAAAAACTTTCCTTAATAAATTCATCTTTTAATGCCATAAACAATTCCCTGCTTGTTTCCGGTATTATTTTTCCTAGTAGTTGAGATGATATAGCACAAGTAAATTTCATGTCTGCATATGTTCTACCTGTAGCTAAATATCTCAGCGAAGCAAGTAACCTTTATTTTGTAGTCACTGAATGTCTCATTTTAGTATTTTGTCTAGTAATTCTAGGTTCTATCAGTTGTAATGAAAATTCAAACGATTCTTTATCCATTCGCAAGTAATTGTACAAGTCTCCTGGTTCATCGATTTATAATTCTTTTAGTAAATTAATATGGTTATTTTTGTACCAATTTTTACACCAAAATTCTTTTCTTTTCATCTAACAGTATTACTGTAGCACTAGCAACTATTGCCATTTTTCGTAATTTCATCGTCATCGTAATGTGCACGCACAACACAAGTATTCACGTAGCCGGTCTAACACAATCTGATGAGTCTGTGTGGTGTATTGCTTCTATAGACATGATCTCGCAATTTGCCCGTGGGCATGTCCGTCTAGTAAATTCCCCGCTATAACCTGTGCATAAAAAGTGCCACAATCTATCCATCCGAGTACACAAACTTAATGATAGTTGACAGTAAAAGCTATTAGATGGCACATTTTGCTTTCTTCTTAATTCTTCGCAAGAAAAGATAAAATAAAGTCTTATAAGTTTAGAATTCTTTTAATATTTAATTTGTGAAAGAACATTATAAAACAAAATTTTAATAATAAATTTCTGTGGGTATATTTAGCATAAGGCTGATTTTTTTTATTTTATTTTATTTATTGACATTGATTTGGTTTGATTTGCTTTGTCGAAAAACAATTTCTAATTTTAGTAAATTCGTTATAGCTGTGTTTTGGTATTTAAAAAAATACAAATTCTGGACTTTGCTTAGTTATTTGATACTATCTTTGTTAAATGTTTGACTTTGATTATCTTATGGACGCCTGGAAGTCGCTTTATAGGAACGACTATCCTAATAGTTTACTGGACACTGTTTACGTGCGAAATTAGATTACCTATTGGAAAAGTGTCCATAATCACCGGACATTTGCAATGAAGTGTTAGTTTGGATGCGCTTCATTCCACCGGTATCGGGTCCAGGGCCCTGGACCCGATACCGGTGGAACACTTTTTTTATATTTTTAAATATATTATCTTCGTCTTTTTATATTTTTAATAATATAGTTTATATGTATTTGAAGTAAATTAAACAGAATAATAATCTGGGGTTGTTTCCCAAGGGTTCCTTCTTTAAAAATAATACTGTATAAGTTTAGTTACAGATTTTATGTAAAGTATGTTATGTCCATTTTGAAACTGTTGTTCACTAGCGCCCACTATATGTATACTACAATAAAGAGAAGGATGAAGATTTGTATTCTTTTATCGGTAATTAGCGTAGGTCTGTGTCTTTAAATACACCTGATGAGAAGTAACCATGAAGACGAAATACGAAAAATCTACAATTGATTACGTATCTAAGGCTCAAATACAAGGTGTGTTCCATGGAATCCGGCGCATCCAAAATAACACTTCATTGCAAATGTCCGGTGAGTATGGACACTTTTCCAATAGGTAATCTAATTTCGCACGTAAGTTCACGGGTACAATAGGCCCATCCCATATCTTCCTGTGGGTATCTTAAAAGGTGGGTCATTAAGGGATTGGACGAAGCTTCAAGAAGTATACATACACAGTATGACTGCATACTGTTTTCCTCCTGTTACGTAAGTTGAACTGAATTAAAAATAGCAAAATGTAGATGTTAATTACAACTCTACCTAACGCTTAAGTATGTCTAAAATCTTATATGAAAAAGGCCTCAATACATAAAGTAGAATAAATATTTGAGTTTCTAATCTTAGTTCAACGATGTTAGTGAGATTAACACCAACATTTAGTTATATGCCTTAATCACTATAAATTTCGCCCCTGACTTTCTTATGCGTCGTGGTATTTGATAACAGTAAAAATTTGAGATCAACGTCTGTTTAATATTCAGTTACTGTCGAATAGAAACATAGTATATACTCTCACGTCTTAAAAGCTCCCTTTTTGCTAACCATAAAACCCACCCGGGCACTATATGACTATATATACTCGTACTGCACGATAGATTACAATCCTATTCCTTAGTCGCTTTTACGACACCCATTACAAGTGGTGGCATGGTCCTGAAGTGTGGTTCAGAAACAAAGAAGCTCGTGTAGTAGAAACGAATGGTTCTAATTAATTAATTATAGTATAATATCTTAGTAAAACGCGTCTTTTAATTGTTATGCTTTGTAGACGTAGTTAGAAGGATAGATATGTATGTTTAAGAGTAGGTAATTAATTTATTTCACACATTTATTAATTTAGATTTAGTTTAATCGTGCTGCATTAGCAATTGTGTCTTAAAGGCGTTGTAATTCGAATTACATTAGCAAGTTCGTATACGACGGGTTTTAACTCTTCTGGTGCTTCTATTATGAACTTATGTGCTTTGTGACAATTGCAGATAGATTTAAGTTTTTCAATTCTGTTATTGAATGCATGTGCAGCTTTATGTACAGCGAGCAATACTTTAGCTGCTGCTTGATATCTTTCGGGTTGACTAATCACAATATTGTGGATGTCATAATCACAATTTCTTGGTTTAGACTGGTGATGACATGTGCTCCTTATAAGTCTTTGTAGCTGAAAAGTAATAATTTAGAGATTATATTGTGGCTTGTTTCATTTGCCTTCCGCAATGATACGTATGTATCTTTGCGGAAGGCAAATAAAAAAGAAGTTTTTACTAATGATTAATCCATTATCATTAGATTTCCATACACATTTTAACAATTTCAGCTAAAGCCGGTAAGAAAGTTATTGTCCAGATTCTCATTTTTTTTAAATTATGACTAATGTCTCAGGGTATCACTTTGACCTTTTCCTTCAACTTTATGTAAGTTTTGAGATTGATCAAGATTCTAAAGATGTTATAAAAAGTTTTCGTCTAGACTATAAAGTACACAAAGATACATACCGAATTAGTCAAGTGGTTATATTTAGCGAGGCCGAGCTGTATATCATGAATGACTACTTGTGGCTCCTTTACTCCGTCAGGTGCAAATTTATTTATTAATTCCTGATATGTCTTCTCATAATTGAATGGGCTGAAAAATATATCTATTTAGAAGGTTTTTCTACTACCAGTAAAGTATGACATAATATGAAAAACAATCATCTTTTTTACAAAAGACTCATTTTATATATTAAACGAATTATAAACTAACCCACAACTGTGTCCAATTTCTGTAGCTATTCCGTAGATAACTTTAACAATTTCAGCAAAATCACGTCTTGGGTCCAACAGATAAGGCATTGCTCCAGCCATGGACCTATTTATGTATAAGCAGATACATATATTATAATATAAGTTAGGAACAATGATATGAAATAGCATTAGTCTCTACTAGCCTTCAGTCACTATACTTTTTTTTTTTTTTTTTTTTATGCGATAGGGGGCAAACGAGCAGACGGGTCACCTGATGGTAAGTGACTACCGCCGCCCATGCGCCCATGGACACCCGCAACTCAAGAGTCACAAGTGCGTTGCCGGCCTTTTAGGTAGAGGTACGCTCTCTTCTTGAAGGTTTGAAGGTCGTATCGGTTCGGAAATACGGCAGGCGACAATTTGTTCCATAAGCTGGTTGTGCGAGGCAAAAAGCTTCTGGAGAAGCGCACAGTGGTGGAGTGCCAATCGTCCAGGTGATGGGGATGGATATTTTGTCGCGTAGGACGATGGCGGAAACCAGCAGCCGGTATAAGTCCGAACAATTCCTCTGAACACTCCCCATGATACAAGCGATAGAGGATGCAGAGTGAAGCTACATCTCTACGCAACGCCTAGGTGTCAAGTCGATCAGAAATATCTTGGCAGTCGATGATGCGAGTCGCTCTCCGTTGAATGCGGTCAAGAGGCAGAAGTTGGTATTGGGGTGCACCTGCATAGAGATGAGAACAGTATTCCATGTGCGGCCGAACCTGCGCCTTATAAAGTTGCAGGCGGTGGGCCGGAGTAAAATACTGTCTCGATCTGTTTAGCACACCAAGCTTCTTCGAGGCTAATATGGCCTTACTCTCTAAGTGACCGCGAAACTGGACTTCACTTGATATATCGACGCCAAGGATTCCGATACTGGCTGATGCAGTTAGGGAAGTGCTCTCAAATTGAGGTGATACGACCAATGGCATCTTTTTAGCGGTGAACGCGCAAACCTGTGTCTTCGTGGGGTTAAATTGGACTAGGTTAAGTCGACCCCAATCTGAAACTTTTGATAAAGAAGTTTCGATTTCAGACACAAGTTTGGATCGGCTTTCGATGACGTTTACCCGAGAAATGTTAGCGCGGCCGGTGTAAAGGGCATCACTCGTGCTATCGTCTGCATAGCAATGGATGCTGCTAATCTGCAGCATGTCGTTGATATGCAGAAGAAACAGCGTGGGTGATAGCACACAGCCTTGTGGGACACCAGAATTAACAGACTTGGAGTCGGAGCATGCACCGTCAACAACGACCTTGATGCTTCTGTCTGTAAGAAAACTGGTGAGCCAATTGCACAGTTTCTCGGGAAGCCCATAGGAAGGAAGCTTCGCAAGGAGCGCTTTGTGCCAGACCCGATCGAAGGCCTTCGCCACGTCCAAGCTAACGGCCAACGCTTCCCCCTTGGTCTCGATCGCCTGTGCCCACCGGTGAGTCAAGTATACTAGAAGATCACCAGCTGAACGACCCTGATGGAAGCCGTATTGTCGATCATTGAGGAGCTGGTGGTCTTCTAAGTACCGGAGGAGCTGGCAGTTAACAATGGATTCCATTATCTTTGAGAACAAGGAGGTGATGGCTATGGGTCTGTAGTTGGACGGATCCGAGCGATCTCCTTTTTTAGGGATTGGGTGCACTAGAGCTGTCTTCCATGAGTTCGGGACTACGCCAAGAGAGTAGGAAAGCCGATAAAGGCGCGTTAAATCCGGTGCTAACTCTGGAGCACACGTCTTCAGCACGATAGGAGAGATTCTATCGGGCCCACTCGACTTATGAACGTCGAGGGAAAGAAGCGCTTTACGCACTGCCCTTTGTGTAAACCGGACTTCCGGCATGCGGCTCTCGCACTGCGGTATGGTCGGCGGTGCGTTTCCCCCGTCGTCCAGGGTCGAGTTGGACGCAAAGAGTTTGCCCAGAAGATCGGCTTTTTCTTTAGCGTCGTGGGCCAACGAATTATCTCCTATGCGCAGAGGTGGAAGGGATGGCTTACAAAAGTTCCCCTGGACAGCTTTGGCAAGAGACCAGAATGCACGAGTTCCGGAGGGGAGACTAACTAGTCTCTCGCCAATTCTGCCGATGTGAGCCGACTTCGCCCCAGCAATTACTCTTTTGAGGGACCTGGAGGCAAAGTTAAATTGCTTCTTTAATGTGCTGGTCTTTACATCCCGTGCTGTCGCTGCATTAGCCCATGCTTGGTAACATTCCTGCTTTCGGCGGGACGCCGCTTTGCAGGTTCGACCAAACCAAGGCTGGGACTTGCCACCTGTGGGAATCAGGGAGAATGGAATGAAAAGTTCCATACCCTGAAGCACAACATCCGCGACAGAGTCAGCAACGACATTGGGATCATCCGGCGAGAAGCAAACCTGCCCCCATGGGTTGGATGCAAAGAATGTTCTTATTCCATCCCAGTCTGCTGACCTATAGTGCCATACGCGGCGACTGCCTGTAACACGCGGCCGCAGCGAGTGAACGAGTGGTACCATACTCCTAATCAGGCAATGGTCCGAAGAGCCAAGAGGGGCCTCAACGGATACTTTGTAGCCGTCAGGATGTGAGGTCAGCAGAAGATCCAACAGTGAAGGCACGTGGCTTTCTGCATCTGGGATTCGCGTAGGCGCGACCAGCTGCGTCAAGCCATATGCCAAGGCGAAATCGTGAACAGATCTTCCCGCATGATCGGTTTTGCGCGAACCAAGCCATTCGGCGTGATGGGCGTTAAAGTCGCCAAGAATCACGATCTCTGCGGATGGGACCTGCTGGAGCACTGAGTCTGTAGCCATTTGGACGTGGTCGATGAGTCGGTCCGTTTCGGCATCACCGCTATGGGACCTGTAGAGGCATAGGTAGATGCGGGGATGGTCGTCGCAGTCTACACGTAGCCATAAGATGGAGAGGTCCCTACCTTCAAGATTGCCGAGGCGGCGAGAAGTGATATCATCTCTAACGTACACGCATACACCAGCCTTAGGAACAAAGGAGTGTTCCAGTCCGTACCCAGGGTAGCAGAGGTAGGATGTGTCCGCTGGAGATGATATCTGCGTCTCGGTTAAAAAGAGCAAGGCCGGCTTTGCTGTCTCAAGGTGGTGGTGGACAGTGTCGAGGTTCGAATGTAAGCCCCTAATGTTGCAAAAATCCACGGTAAACGTGACAGGGGGTGCCATGGTATGCCTTCTCTTGCCCCGAGCAGATTTTGAGAGCGCAGTTGAGCCCCCCCCAGAGTACGAGGGGCAGCCTGGGCGTCCACGCTCAGGCATAATCCGTACTGAGGGTGGACGTCCAGGGGGGGATTCTCCAACGCTAGCGCTGGTACCCCCCTGGGGTATCCTTTTCGTTAACAGCGCTATCATTAGGGGGGTGGGGGATTTTGGGCCTCCGGAGACCTCACTCATTTCGGGGAAATGCAACGCAAGCGTTACTTCACAACCGGTTTTCTGTGAGGCCGTGGTATCGCACCGGTCGAGCCGGCCCATTCGTGCTTAAGCAAGCATGGCTCTACCACTACAACTTAGAGTCAAATCAAGCATCAAAATAGTAATCTGTTTAACACTTATGCAAAGATTAGGAAACTTATAGACCGCCAGGTACCACAATGTTCTGCTAGGAATACTATTAGTACCAGGTCATCTTACGTTAATTTTCCATTTTGCCACAGTTTGGATAAATAGGTTTTGTAATCAATGCGGCTACCTCCTCAGTCCTTTGCTGTTTTTTCAACTGTACCCGTTACTAGATAAGATAAATAATTTTATAACTACGTACATGAGGAAGTTTAAGAGATTTCCAACTAAACTACAATTATATAAATACTAAAAATATACAAAGCAATATTTACAGAAGGTTTTCATTTAGATTTGTAACTGCTAGTTCAATCTCCTTCAGGGAATTCACATAGAATGGAACATTTGTCTCAGGTGGCTGTAGGTAACTTTTAATATTAGCTGAGAGTTCAATGCTCTTGTGCCCACCCATGTACAGCGAGTTGTCGTTTACGTTTGTTGCTAAACGTCCAACATTATTTTGGGTAGCAATGTACAAAGAACCATCATTAACTTCAGGAGGCTCTACAAACATGCTTGCCTGAAGATTATTTTTAATATATGTTGGTGAAAATTCAATATTCTTATCGGGGCTGACATTCATTTCAAATGTGTTTACCCCGATACTTGCACATGATCCTATCAAAAAAAGTAGCAGCATCATTATTGTCACCTGAAAATTGAGCGTTGTTTTAACAGAATACATATGAAGTACATATTAATTAAAATACATCAAAATAGTTTATTGGTCTACCGTTTCCTGCTTAGCGATTTAATGTTATGTCGCAAATAGTTATTTTATTTTATTGATATTAACTTTCTACAGGTTTTCTTCATTACACAAATTTATTTTTTAGAATTTAGAAACAGTATTGTTTACCAAATCATAGAAAGAAAATTGAAAAGATCGACAATAAAGAGTAGTTCAGTTTAATACGGGACTTCTGAACATTTATTATTTTTTGGTATTACATGCTTATTTTTTTAACTTATATCGATGTGTGTGTATGACCAAGTCTTGCTGGTACTAAATGCAACGTGTCCTTGGCCCGGTGTAGAAATTTGTGGGACGGAATAAATAGTCAACTGTGTACCCATGATAAAAATAAAACATTGTCGGTAGCCGAGCAATATAAATGTTAAACTATATTTTGTGAATATATCATTTTGAAATGTAGAAAAATTTTAAACAGAACGTACCTTTGGTTGTACCGAATAGAGGCACCGAAATGGGAGAAAAATATTTAATGGAATAGTTATATCTATTCTTTGCAGTTTATAAAATCAATTTATCGGTAGGAATTGGCTTATTGTTAAGCTGATTAGTTGTGCTATGTTCAATGTTACACAGTATTTTTATAGCTGTAATTACCGATTAAAAATAATGTCTCGATACCCGTGACTATATCTGTTATTTCATCTTTAAAATGTACGCTACCAGTTTTTTCTATTTGGTCGGGGATAAACGTGCAGACGTGTCACCTGATGGTAAGTGACTACCGCCGTCTATAGACAACTCGAGAGTCTCAACGGCGCTGCGGGCCGGATTGAAGTTCGTATCGGTCCCGAAATACGGTTCTTCTTTCATAGCAAGGCACAATGTTATATTTTCATTTATATGTGTTTTTTATTACATCATATATTTTTTGTAATTATTTTTATAGCTTTTTAAAATGTTATTCTGTTTGGTTCTTTATAAATTCGCTTTTATTTTTTTGCATTTTATGTGCACCAGTAATGCTGGCGTGGTGACCTTGTTGACCTCAGGCCCGCACTGGCCGGATTTATGTACTTGTGGAATGTTTTTCGTTTTCCTTTGATCGTGAATATTCTGAATAAAATTGTTCTTTTCTTTCTTTCTTGCTTGCAGATAGTAGTATCTGAAAAGTGAGATAAATAATATGAGGAGGATGAAAGAATTACTCTATCACGAAAATAACAATTTATAACGACACTCTTTTTTCTAGTTTTAATAGTTGTCATGGTCACAAATACCACTGACAATACGTTTCCAAGATGTAGTTTAAGTATCTACCAAGGGGAAGGTAAACAATACTTTACATTTAAACGCATTATTTAAAGTCCAGTTAAAAGTAACGATGTGTAAAAAGATAAAATCTATTACCTAAATAGTGATGGTTATTCATAAGTCAGTAAAATTTCAGTTATTTAGACTCCGAAAAAATTGAAAAATTAAGTTACCAAGCGTCGACCTAGTTTTTGCCGATTTCAACGATGTATAGTACTTCAATTATTGTTATGTTTAAAAAGTGACACAAATATGGCCTTACTTAAACTATTATCTCTCGATAAGAATATTAAATAGTCTTCTGCATTTTGGAATTATACATACATTTAGGCTTATATCGCAGAAGGTGTAGGCAATCATAACCTGCCGATTACGTAATAGGAGGCAAAGCCTATTTCCGTCAATCAGGCACTATATGTATAGAAAACAGTACAATCTTTTAGTTGCCTTTTGATCCACCCGGTGGGTATGTATTCTATACTCCAACCGCACAACAAATCAGTTTATTGTAAAAATAAGATAATTGTGTTATACCTTTTTCTATTTTCTCTCTGTGTTAAGTTGGTGTTGGTAAGTTTGACAAAATGTAGTCGGCAAAATGTGAATGTTTGTTGTGCCTATGCCTAGCCCTTCAAGTACACAGACGTGAGTGTATGTATGTTACGATATATATTTGTAACATAACAAGCTGACCCGGCAAACATTGTTCTGCCATAAAAATATGTATAGGGTCACCCTTATCATTTAGGGGTATGAAAAATAGATGTTGGTCGATTCTCAGACCTACCCGATATGCACACGAAATTTCATAAAAATCGGTCTAGCCGTTTTGGAGGAGTTTGGTAACAAACACCGGGACACGAGAATTTTATCTATTAGATTTACAATTAACAAAATAATTTGTTTTGTATTAGCAACTAATTCATGAAACTTTTAAATCAGAAAAATAGTTCTTTCGCGAGGACTACCTGAATTGATTAACGAAACCAGTTACTAGTTTAATTAACTAAGACACAACTCAGCTGCAAAATATTAATTATAAGTCACTAAGCCTTATACTAATTTGGAGATGATGAGACGATTCTAGCAAAATGCTATATATTTAGAAGTTATGAATGAAAAAATAAACTTTTTGGTAGTAGAGCCACGCTGACTTCAGCAGGAATGGGCCGGCTCGACCGGGGCAGTACTAACCGCTCACAGAAAACCAGCCTAAAGCGACATCATTCGTGCTGTCGTCTTTCGCTGGTGAGTGAGTGCGCCGGAGGCCCAATGATGCAGGGGTGACAGTTATCGTGGTATGTGTGTGAGCAGTGGAGTGCTCGTTGAATCATTGTGAGGTTGGCGTGGATCGAACCGTCGGCCAGGGAGACCCGTAGAAACGGTGGTGCCGCTGGCCGCCCGCATAGAGAGAGGCCCAACCACGGCTAACCACCCTGGGAGGCTGTCGTGCCGGTTGGTGACCGGACGGTGGGACCCGGCGTCCATTTCCGGGAGGGTACGGGGGCCCTTCCGTACGGCGGTTCGGTCTCCGCCATGCCTCACCGTTACATGATGACACAGTATTTTCAGTCTCAGTTTTCACAGTCACGATGACTGTCATGCCTTTTACGCCCCCTTTCCCAACTCTTATCATGGCAGTACAAAAAAAGAAAAATGGTCCAACAGCGGCATCCTCCTCTCCCACCAACCCGCTTTTTGAGGTGGAGTTCACTAACATACGTGGACTCCATGCAAACCTCAGCGCCGTACACCAGCACCTTGAGACGGCTCGGCCGGCCATGCTTTTTTTTACGGAGACACAAATACGCCGCCCTGCCGACACGTCATATCTCTACTATCCCGGCTACGTTCTAGAGGAGTGCTTCCTCGCGAGGGCTGGGGTATGTCTTTTCGTCAGGGCGGATGTTTGCTGTCGCCGTCTGCACTGCCTAGAAGACGCATCCTTCTCCATCCTTTGGCTACACGTGGATTTTGGCTCTATGAGCCGGATCTACGTTTGCCTTTATCGGTCCCATTCCGGAGACTCCGAGACAACTCGACTCTTTGACTACATGAGTCACGCAACGGACAAAGCGCAGGAGCAGTTCCCGACCGCCGAACTGGTGTTTTTGGGAGACTTTAATGCCCACCATGACTTTTGGCTGGGATCTTCCAGAACGGACCACGCTGGTCGAACTGCCCACGCATTCGCTCTCACGCATGACCTTACCCAACTGGTACTCCAGCCCACCAGGATACCAGACATATCGGGTCAAGTGCCCTCTTTGCTAGACCTTCTGCTGACGAGTCACCCAGCGCAGTACAGTGTAACGGTTCACGCCCCTCTGGGATCCTCCGACCACTGCCTGGTGTCCACCTCGGTGCATCTTGTTGCCCCACCACGGCCTGTGGTAACAAGGCGACGGTTATGGCACTACTCGTCAGCAGACTGGGATGGAATGCGGGATTATTTTGCATCCATCCCGTGGGCTCAACGCTGCTTTAAAGACAGGGATCTGTCGCAAAGTGCGTCTGCCGTGGCTGACGAAATCACTGTGGGTATGGAGTACTATATCCCCTACAGTGAAGTCGCCAGCACAAAGACCCGTCCCTGGTTCAATCGCGAGTGCACCCGTGCTGTCGCTCAAAAGCAGTCAGCCTACCGCGCATGGATCAGGGCCCGCGCTCATTGTGACCCAGACGTTGATCGCCTAAAAGCAGCGTTTAACAAAGCCACTAAGGAATGCAAGAGGGCTTACATCAGAGCTGATGCCCAGCGTATTGCACGGTTTGGTCAAGAACTCGTCGCATACCCTACGGGTAGCCGTAAGTTTTGGCGATTGGCCAAAGCCGTGCAGTCCAACTACTGCCAGCCTTCGCTGCCACCGCTGAAGTACCCTGACGTATCACTGGCCCACGAGCCGCAAGAGAAAGTGAAACTACTTGCTGACCTCTTTGCGGCTAACTCCCGAATCGACGACCGTGGCGCTCACCCGCCCACCATTGCATCTTGCGACTCCGCAATGCGGGATATTCGCATCCGGCAGAGGGATGTCCGTGCGGAGCTTCGGTCACTCGATGTTCGGAAAGCCAGTGGACCCGACGGTATTCCGGCGGTGGTTCTTAAAAACTGTGCACCAGAGTTGTCTCCTGTACTGACGCGCCTGTATCGCCTGTCCTATTCCTCGGGAATTGTTCCGGAGGCCTGGAGAGAGGCGAACGTCCAACCCATTCCCAAAAAAGGCGACCGCTCCGATCCATCTAATTACCGTCCTATAGCCGTCACCTCCATACTCTGTAAGGTGCTCGAGCGGATAATCAACACCCAATTAATCCGCCACCTAGAGGATCACTCCTTGTTAAATGATCGGCAATATGGTTTTAGGCCGAACCGATCCACGGGTGATCTTCTAGCGTACGTCACACACCTTTGGGTTGAGGCTATGGATAGGCATGGGGAGCCCTTGGCCATCAGCCTCGACATTGCCAAGGCCTTCGATAGGGTCTGGCATCGCTCGCTTCTCTCCAAACTTCCTGCATTTGGTCTGCCATCTCAGCTATGCAACTGGGTTGCTGCCTTCCTCCACAAGCGCCGCATTAGGGTTCTCTGTGACGGCGCGGCCTCTGACTTCCAGGAGGTTAGCGCTGGTATACCTCAGGGCTCCGTCCTATCGCCCACGCTATTCCTTCTGCATATCAATGATATGCTGGCTCTTGGCAACATACATTGTTATGCAGACGACAGCACAGTACACGTTCGATACTTTGGACATCCTGCTGCCAAGCTAGCAGACGTTGAGGGAAAACGACAGGAGCTTGTTGCTGAGCTCGACCGGGTCCTGAGTCGCATCTCTCAATGGTGTTGTGAGAATCTGGTCGAGTTCAGCGCCAAGAAAACACAGGCGTGCGTGTTTTCAAACAAAAAGTCTCCATTCCTTCCCCTTCCTACTCTTCAGAACACTCAACTGCCACTACAGGATAGGCTTAGTATACTGGGTATGGACATCTGTCGGGATCTCAATCCGCGTGATTACATCGAGAGCGTCACTAAGGCGGCCTCGCGGAAGCTCGGTGTATTGAACAAGGTGAGACGGTTCTTCTCGCTCGAGCATCTGTGTCTTTTATATAAGACCCACGTTCGCTCCTGCGTGGAGTACTGCTCTCATCTTTGGGATAGCTATGCGCAGTATCTGCTTGACGCTCTCGATCGGTTGCAGCGACGCGCAGTCCGTATTATAGACTGTCCTGAGGTCACCCAGTCTCTTGAGCCCCTGAAGTTGCGAAGAGATGTCGCCTCTATGGCAGTTCTCTATCGCCTACATCACGGGGAGTGTTCTGACGAGCTCTTCCAATTGGTCCCACCTTCTCCCTTCCTCTACAGGACTACACGTGCTGGCCTGAGGAGTCACCGTTTGCGAGTCGAAGATATGCGATCCCGAACGAAACGGTTTGGCTCTTCTTTCCTGTGCCGATCAGTGAAAGCCTGGAATTCCCTACCAGCGCACGTGTTTCCTTCCCAATTTGATCCCGGGTCTTTTAAGCGGGGCGTGAAAAAGCATCTCACCAGGCCGCCATAGTGTGGGTCACCATGCTGCATTGACTAGACATGCAATGAGGATGGTGACCACCACTCTTGGACTCCATTTATTGCTTACCATCAGGCAAAGTGGAGTCATTATGGTAGGCTTACCAATAAAAAAAAAAAAAAAAAAAAAACTTATATGTATAAACATCTAAATGAATCCTAAATATTACTTTCCTTTTTAAGTAGGTATGTAAATAACACAAGAAAGTGAGTAAATTCGCCGCTAGTTAATCGAGTCCGCGAACTACGTGCGGTCGTGGATAATTCTGTAAACCCTTAAATAACTTTGTACAAGGTTAACCAATGACCGATCACTATTTAAAAAATGTTACTCTTTCATTTACAATAGTAACGGGACATCTGATAACTAAAACATCATTCTTACTTTTATTTGGAGAGCAGTGTAGAAAGCAGTAACCTAAATCTTTTATCACTAGATGCAAAGCATAATTTTCCCAACTGGACTCCTTCTCTTCTTGATTTTATTCTTGCCTCCTTAGCATATCATGTCATTAATAACCAGCTGATGTGTTTTCTTATCAAGATTTGGTATTTCAACTCATGTATTTCCTTTGGTAGTACCTATGCTACCTATCTGCACAGCCAATGTAAAGTCAGAACGCAACTTTATTGGAATAGATAGTATCAAATTAAAAAAAGGATGTCAGTAATGTTCTCTTTGAACTCACAGAGTGGTTTCGACCTTTATGACCAATTATTTACGATTGAAACTGTGCGCTTGTAGAATGCGTTGCCGTGACTAATTTATCACTTACGTCTATTATTTCACTCGTAATGGTATAACATTTAACAGCTAACTTAGGTTAATGCTAGTGTTTGGGGTTTAAAATTTTTCGTTCAGAGATATATT
Organism: Tyria jacobaeae; assembly: GCA_947561695.1. NCBI lineage: Eukaryota > Metazoa > Arthropoda > Insecta > Lepidoptera > Erebidae > Tyria > Tyria jacobaeae. Next base: position 4,699,921 of record OX387208.1, on the reverse strand, counting down.
TATTAGAAATCAAAAAAATCTTGGTGATAAATAGGTACAATTGAGTGTCAAATAATATTATATTTTTCTAAACAAAGAGACATAAAATAGTAACGACCTGGACTATGTGTCTCATAGGACCTTACTCGTAAAACGTTCTTTGAGATAACAGGGAGTAAGTGTTAACAGGCCAGGTTGTTAACAGCATACAACATTTTTGAAAGCGACCATCTAGTTGCTTTTCTGTAAGACCAAGATAACTTTGATGGTCATTAGAAGCGGGAGAGTCTGTGCAAGTTAAATCTTTTTATCTTTATCAAACTAATTTCGGTTCTAATGCACCTTTGACTATGCGTACAGAATACCAAATCATACATATCATACATCACCATATAAAGCTTCTTGCTGATACTTGTATGCTTTTTTGTTCAAACTTTTATTTTATTTCTATAAGTTTAACTGTAGGTACAAGTTAGATTAACGTTTAACTTATATTTCAGTAACTATTTTGTTTATACAATTTTAATTTTTCAACTTGTATTAAATGTCTTCTAATTTTCTTTTCAGTGTTTATTTGATTTATAACTGCTATTTATGGGTGTTTTATACCTGTGTCAGATTATGTCATGCATACGTCACGTTTTTATGATCTAGGCATGAAATGTGTATACGCATAAATTATATTGTTGTATGCTACTACTAAATGTTTTTATTATTACTTGAGTCTTTTTGAGTCCATACCTTATTAAATGTTATAATTACTTCATTAATTGAAAAGCACAAAAAGAACTCAACTCAAGAGTCGTAAGTGCACTGCCAGTCAATGAGGATGGATAGTAACGGGTGGAGGCTGCGAGGAGGGGAAAGAAGAGAAGGAGACGAGGAAGGGGGGGTTGGTCCATTGAAAACCTAACTCATTCCTCTCATGTCTTCTTTTACAGTAGTCTATATAAAGCAATATTAAACTCGTAATCCTTTATTTCCTTGGCGCAAGTCTATTGACAATTTTTTTTTGCTAAACAAGTAAACAGTCCATTTAGTTTAGTGACAAATTATCAATATTAAACAGTGGTAGAGCCATACTTAGGCACGAATGGGCCGTTTCGACCGGTGCGATACCACGGCCTCACAGAAAACCGGTTGTGAAGCAACTTGCTTGCGTTGCATTTCTCCGAAATTAGTGAGGTTTCCGGAGGCCGAAATACAACTCTTCTCTTTTCTCTCCTCTGGTCCCTCCTCTCCTCTTTCCAATACGCTCATCCTCCTATCCCTCATCACAATCAAAGGCGGGCAGCGCACTCACGACTTATAAGTTGCAGGTGTCCATGGACTGCGGTTGTCACTTACCATCAGGTGACCCGTCTGTTCATCTGTCCCCTATAGTATAAATGAAATCCCATCATTTTTAGTTTTATAATAACCTTATTATTAGTTGTATATGGACTCTCTCTCGCGTGTATATTCAACATAGAGATTACGTCAGTGTCAAGCATTTCTAGAGAAAAAATAAACAGTCTATAAAAAATATGATTGCCATGTAAATTGTGAAGAATAATAACGACCTACGTATAAATATAACGTTTTTATAACGTTTTTTTTTTATTTTTTAAATTAAAATGGCTCCATCGTTTACCGATGATTTTACCAACGACATGTATTTATTGTCAATAAGCGTTATTAATTTATTATTATTTATAAGTTATTTATGAACTCTCTCGCGTGTATATTCAACGCAGAGATTCTGCCAATGTCAAGTATTTCTAGAGAAAAAACAATCTATAAAAATATGATCGCCATGTTGGTGGAAAACCGAATCTATTAATTTGTTGTCATAATATACTCCCCACTTGACATTTGGTATAGCGGGTTGCGTTCAGTAACGCATAAATTGTACAAACATTTTTAAAATGGTTACACTTATTCTAATTAATTTGTTTTTTTTTTTCGTTTAGTTATTCATGTGTTGCTGTTTCTATTGGTATTTTTATTATGTTTGGTGTAAACCTATGTATGTAACTAATCAACTTCGTGAGTATTTGCATTTTATTTTCTTTATTTGTTTATAATAAATACTAGTTTTCTTTATATATTTATAGTTTAATTCTTGTAGTGATGATGTTGGCTGATTTAGATACCCTAATATTTCTGCCTATGAGTCTGCAATATCTTCCGATGATGAAAGTTATTCTTCTTTACCTTACACATTGGGTCACCGTTTTCAGTTTTACTATTGATCTAACTGAGGCTTATACCAACACCAACGTTCACGCCATTCTAGTTTCTGAGAGCTGACTCAAACCTAATCCTTCGTCTACATCATATCCTCTACCTGGTTACGTGCTTGTTCGAAACGACCTCAGTGGCAAACGAGGAGGTGGCGTCGCTATTTATATAGATGGATGACATCTCTTACAAACTTTTAGCTACTTTTTCAGCCTCCTACTCCGCTGAGCAGAATTACTTTTCCTCAAGATATGTGTTAGAGGAACCAAAATGGTTCTTGGTGTAGTCTATTGGCCACCTTCTATCGATTACCTATCTAGTCCGAAAACAGTTCTGGAATATTTTGTGTCAGAATATGCACATCACGTCATTATGGGTGATTTTAACACAGACCTTACCCACCATTCTTGTCGTTCGTTAAATCAGCCATCCTGCAGATCTAGCCCCTTCAACCGACTTACCATAATAACCAGGCAGCTGATACTTCGCTAGATTTATTAATTACCTCAGTTCCAACCCTGGTACGTAAGTAACCACGGTCACATTACTACGGCAGGATTATACAATCATGCCCTCATCTTCGCCTCCTATCTCTTGAAACCACCAAGAGTGCGCTTGCGTTGTTTTGGTCGTATGGTTGTAGCTAAACAAGGCTGCACTGGGATGAAGTCACCGCGGCCTTAAACGTTTACAAAAAAATTAACAACTTTAATAATGTACTGCCTTCTCTCCACGATTCTAATGTTCCTGTAAGGAAAATAACAATAGTTAGTATTTTTTTTATTTATTCGTAAGAAAAAAGTTTACAATATTGATCTTACATATAGTTTAATTAGAATCTTATTTACACATTACATTATTTAATAGTGGATTTATTTATTTTTTATATTTTTTTAATAGGTATGTAAAAAGTAAGTAATCTGACACAAAATTTTAAATTAAGTATGTGTGAGCCTAAGCTAGGTGTATCCTGTGTTTCAGGCTATCGCTAGACTTATTATTTATTTAGTATGTTGGAGGAATAAAAGGAAATATTAGAAATAAACATTTAACCATATACACGTAGTTACTTATATTATATAATAGCAATAAATAAAATTTAAATATTTAATGGAAACGCCACTTCAAAATTTCTAACAGGTTTTCTCTGTCTGCATAATTGAACTTACCCACATATTCGGTCAACATACTCACACAATATTTATACCATACGCAATATATATTTAATATCATATTAAACTAATGATACAAATGGGTCCTAAGAATAAATAAAATCTATTTACGAATGCATGTCTAGTCCGAGGTTTGATACAAATCAGGTATTTATTTATCTTAGTCGCAAGTAGGGATTTCTATGGTAGTTTCGATGCTGTTGACGTGCTAGATGAATAATACAATTGGCAAACTATAAGAACTTTATATTGCGATTGCTTTTGAACAATAGTGTAAGGTCGGAATTAGTATTGACTATTAATTTAAAATAGAAGGGAAAATAGGAGTCATTATGGTAGGCTTACGAATAAAAAAAAAAAAAAAAAAAAAATTGCCTCTCCAGTGATTAGAAAAAAGCTGGTGATCATCAAACTGTTTAGCATTCACGATCATGTCAACGACATACAGACGGTCACCTGGTAACTTACAAACGCCTCTCATGGACACTTGCAACTCAGTAATTGGATAATGGATAAGGGGGGATAAACAAAGGAGAAAGAGGCGAGGGAGGATGAGGGGAGTTGAAAAGGAGAGGAAGAGGTGGGCCTTCGGTACCCTCACTCACTCAACAATACAGTGCAAGCATTGTTCTTATCTAGAAAATGTTTCTTATACATAGATATGTATTATATAGATATAAAGAAACATTTGTGTTGTTACTTAATTTTATCCATATTTATAAGTTTTATAGCTGACTTTAAAAAATAAGATTATGCCTTCAATGCGCCTTTCCAATATCTTTTTATACAAACGAGTAATTTCAAAACTAATTCGAAATTTTCCCTTATCCCATGATCAAATCCTGATAACGTTAAAATGTCACTATTTTGAATTATAAAGAAATTTAAGAAAGGATTAAAGCCACATCTAGCAACTAAATGGATAGACGTTTAGATAGGAATGTCAATATTAAATATAATACGTGTGTTAGGCATCAAATATAAAACATTGGGCAAAGTAAAGCTAATCCAAACAAGAAATCAATTTCACTTAATTAATTGATTACCTCAGCTGCAAAGAATATAAGTGTTCAATATAATATACAATAAGTATTTAATATTTTCGGCACATTTCCCTAGAACGACTCAAAAGAATCAAAGGTTAAGGTTTGCTGTTTTAAAATATTCCTTTTTTAAATTCTGTTTTGAAGTTTTCTATATTTTTATAAAAAAAAAATGTAGTCCTTGCAGACTAGAAAACTCACCTATTGAGACGGGTTTTGGAAATGCCCTTCTTCGAAACTAATACTTTTACTTAATTAACAATTTAACGTAAATGTGATTCGTGTTTCGTCAATTATCATTGGCATTTTTTCTTTAACTTAATATTTAAGTTCAGTCCCTGATAAGTTTTTTCTTATCATATGAAACTTCGACTGGTCACAGATGTAGCTATACAATGGTGTTGATAAAGTTATGATAAAGAAAGCACAAAGTTAAAATAGCTCAATATGAACATGTAGAATGAAGCGATTGTGCTGTAATTATTTATTATGTACAATTACTAAGATCTTTTTTTTTGGGGACAGACGAACAGACGGGTCACCTGATGGTAAGTGACACCGCCGTCCATGGACACTTGCAACTCAAGAGTCGCAAGTGCGCTACCCGCCTTTGAGGGTGATGAGGGATGGGGGATGCAGGGAGCGGAAAGAAGAGAGGAGGGATGAGGAGATTTGAAACAGGAGAAAGGAGATGAGGGAGAGAAAAGGGGGGCGGGGGAAGTGGGCCTCCGGAAACCTCACTCAATTCCGAGAAATGCAACGCAAGCGTTACTTCACAACCGGTTTTATGTGAGGCCGTGGTATCGCACCGGTCGAGCCGGTCCATTCGTGCCTAAGCATGGCTCTACCACTGAAAAATAATTTATCCCCGACGCGATCGGAGAAAGGCATGAGTTTATGTTTATCATCAGATCAATTCAATTTTCAGGTTGCAATAATGATTCTGCTACTACTTCTTATAGGATCTTCATATGCCAACATTAGGCTAGATACATTGGAAATAAAGAAAAGTACCTTTTACATCGAAAACAACCTTCCTGGTATGTGGGTAGACACACCTGAAGTGATTGATGGTTCGTCCTACGTGGAAGCAAAGAAGGAGTTTGAATTATCACATACCCAAAACGAGCTTCCCGATATGTTGGTAGAACCGTCTGTATTGCCTGACAATCCACTATACATCGGTGGTAAAAAAAGTATTGAAGTTTCAGCAAACATTCAAAGCAAGATAAATTATGTTCCGTTTTACGTCAATTCACTAAAGGAGATTGAGCTGGCAGTCGTCCACCTTAAACACAACCTATTGTGAGTTGTATAATATTTTGTATTTATTGTATAGTTCCATCGTACAAACATCAGGCGGGATTTTCGTGTGCATGGTCTTAAAAAAGCGAATTTAATTTTTGGCTATTGTAAATAAGGTGATCCGTATGTTCATTTGCCCCCTATATCATTAGACAGAAGGAGCCACCTGCAATACGGGAGAAGGCAGAAAAGGTTTTGGGTTCATTTGAAATCAGAAGATTCTATTAAACACAATTCAGGTCTCTCTGTTCAGTTCTATTGTTATGTAATGTTGAAGTTCTTCAATGCAGTTAAATATACTCCTATTTAAGTCGTCGTTCCTGTCTTGTTATTTCACCTACATACAGGTCCATGTCTGGAGCAATACCTTACCTGTCAGACCCAAGACGTGATATGGCCGAAATTATCAATGTTATCTATGGGATAGCTAAAGAAGTTGGACAAAGCTGTAGGTAAGTATTTCATCAACATTTAAATCAAGATCATCATCATATCATCATTGTAATATTTTTTTATTTTTTTAGTACAATTCATTATGAGAAGTCGTATCAGAAGCTAATTAATATATATGCTCCAAACGGAATTAGAAAACCACAAGTAGTGGTAAATGATGTACAGTTTGGACTCAGTAAATTCAGCAGTTGGACAAATCCGGTATGTTCTGACTGCCTTATATTTTTATTTTTCATGTGGAAACCCCTATGCGTTCATCATCTTACCGGATGACGGTGAGGTGTTATGTCGGACTTAAATCGACTAAAACCCATCTGATTAGCAGGTGTACGGTTCTTATTCAGGAGATAACGTATTAGTGTTAAATTCTCAAATCTATTATTATGAATATTCGGAACCATTCATAACCTAATAATTAAACAATTAACTAAAATGTCATTAAAGTCACATAAAATAAATTAAACGACACTAAATTTGTAATAGTATTGAATCACAGAAAAGTATTCATATTTAAAATTTGCAAACGAAATGATTCTCACACACAAACGCTCACAAGCAACAACGGTGCAAATAAATAAATACTCTTATGTTACATTATTTTATGTCGAGACCAACCTAATCCAAGAGATTGCGACTATGTCATCCACCGTGTCGTGGTAAATCAACCTGAACGATATCAAGCAGCAGCCAAAGTATTCTTCGCCGGATATAAAGCAGCCCACACATTCAATCGCAGTATCAAGGAATTCAGTACTATTTCGAATTGTCACGAAGCCCACAGGTTCATCATAGAATCACCATGGAAGATAAAACCCGTTATATATGAACTTGCTAATGTGATTCGCATTACGACGCCCTTAAGAAACAGTTGCTAAAAACTACAATCCTGATTGAACGGGATAAAACCAATATAATAAAATGGGGAATTCTATTAGATTTAAATTTTTTAAACCTATCTTGTCTTGTATTTTGAACATTTTCTTTGTTTACCTTATTGTTCAGGATATAGAATTTTAGATTTTGGTACTGGGTTTTCAAATACAACTCAATTCGTATATAACACCATTATGAATTTTACTTATTTGTGTAATAAATATATAATAATAAACCATTTTTTTGATAAACTTTATTTCTTTACAGTATACGATTAGTAAATAAGTTGAAAACGTAAATTATTGTTATACTTGTTATGAACACCTTAACTCAATAAGCCATCGTAATATTATATCCAGTTATATTCTTAGTCCGTACTGACGTCCTTACAACAGAGCACGTTAAGCTAATAATTCAATGTATCAAGAATTTGAAAGACAAGATGGAACAATCAGTTCAAGTAGATTTAAGTATTGCGATGGTCCTAAAATAAATTGGTTGAAATTTTAATTAAATTTTCTAAGCTATTCAAATTAGTTAAAAAACCTTTACTGTTTAAAAATATTTAGAAACAGAATCAGGTAACAATCGTCATCGAAACTGAAGGTGTCAGCAACATTTCAGCTCAATCAAATTTAATGTGCAAAATTTGACCAGATCAAACATACGTGTTTTGCAAGTTAAATAAAAGCTTGTAAAACATAATTATGAATAGGTAATAAATCAATATTTTAGACATATATATTATGACACGAATACTTTTGAGATTATAAAACACGATGTTTTGTAGTAGATTAAAAACAGGATATAAGATACAAGAGAAATGAATTCAGAAAAAGCATAAATAAAATCTTTTAGTTCTCTAGATTGTCTTATGACACATTTATGGCATCAAATTCTTTTGATACGTAGTTAAAGTTGTTTCTATTACCGTTGAATATTTTGGTAGCTTCACCTCCAACTAAGAGTAATTCGGCTTCATGCGTGTATGTTTTTGCATTTAAGATATTTTAGTTTAAAAATTGAGATTTTCATTGATTGATTAATTTTGATGATTGACTGACATATAGATTAAGAACCTAACCCTTTTCCAGAAGACCTAGAGTTAAAACCGCTGTAATCCAGATGCGTAACTGTATGTACGCGGAAAATAAAAGGAAAAAAAGTAAATTATTAATGACTCCTAGCGTACGGGCGGACTTTCATTACATATTGAAGAGCTATTAAAGACGTACAAATAATACTGATAAAGATTCTAGTCAGTACAAATGTTAAAGATAAGTGCGACAAAGAGTATAATAAGTTATTTCCCATTGAGGAAGGAGAAAAGGAAAGTATGAGGGTATGAGGGATGGGAAAGGAGGCGAGTAAAGGGAGGAGAAAGATCAGTGGGGGAGTTGGGCCTCCGATACCCTTATTCACTCGTCATAGCAATGAAAGCATTGTTGGTATACTGGTTTTCTGTGAGGCCATAATAAAAAGCTCCTGTACCTACATAAGGTGGTTTATTGTTATATAAAAACGCGCCTCTTACTAGCTCTTGTTCCTGTACTGTACTGTTATGACGTTGCCACGTTAAATTATCGTCCGTAAACCGACTTTACGGACAATCATTTTTTTTTAATTTTAATAGATAGTTTTATCCACAAGGATACGCCAACCCATACATATCAAAACATTACCTATTATTTATATAAAAAAAGAGGGGAATTATCGATTATTGGTGCACGCCAAAGTACACAACCGCATTGCAATTTCCCACTTCGGATTCTCCGAAATACTTTGAACAAGCCCAACATCCAAAACATTCAATTTAAATTTGTCTAATCAATGATTCCCTCTCATTCCTGTTCCTGACATAATCCATCAACAAATGCTGCACATCTTCAATTTTGCCGCACTTATAATAGTTAGGTGATGGTACATTACGCATCAGAAAAGCAAACATTGCTGACGGATAGTGTCTGGAACGAAGTCTTAACGCTAACTTAACATAATTCCTACTGATTTGAACACCATCAAACCATGGCTTATATATACAGGCTCATTCTTAATTACTTTATACCAGATACCTTTATCTTTAGAAATATCATTAAAATTATTAGAATAAAAACTTTCGTGAATTAGATTCATATTTATTTAAATATACGGTTTTACTCACGTGTGTATTTCGGGGATACCCGACTAGTTTCAGTCTCGACAGGAGGCCTTTTTGAAGGAGTAAGTCGTCCACCCGCAACGGTATAGTGCATCGTCCGGTAAAGAAACTAGTCGGGCGAAAAAAAAAAGAAACTAATCGAAAAACACACGTGAGTAAATCCGTATATTTAAATAAATATCATTAAAATTAGTTTTGAATTTTTAGAAATAAAGTAATTTAAATTTACTTGTATTTTCCCAATAATCTGGCATAAATGACATTTTATCACACCCGTCACCTGCAATTTTTGATAATGAAAGCTTTACAACTTTCACACATCCACTTTTAAATAACACACACTTTACTTTCTTTTTGTTTCACACATTCACTTTTAAATTACACACATCAAAAGTGTCTAGGGATCAAGTACGTTTTAAATTATTACTATTTGAATAAATAATTTTCTTTTAATTTCACTCAGGATTCCTATAAAAGTGTGTTATAGCATTTTTATAACACCATTAGCATTATAACATATTACCTTTATAACACCAAAAAATTGCATCGAACCGGAGCGACGACATCATTTGACACGAGAAGAGAGGATGGGAACCGTTGGAATTTACAAGCTGGTCCCAGGCAATGTTATATTTACATTTAATTGTTATGCAATTGTAGACGTAGTTAGGAGGATAGAAAGGTAGGTATTTAGGTGTAGGTATTAAAATTCACACTTTAATTAGGGTTCTATTCAGTTTAATTGTGCTGCATTAGCAACTGTTTCTTAAAGGCTTCGTAACGCGAATTACATTAGCAAGTTCGTATACGACGGGTTTTAACTCTTCTGGTGCTTCTATTATGAACTTATGTGCCTTGTGACAATTGCAGATAGCTTTAAGTTTTTTAATTCTGTTATTGAATTCATGTGCAGCTTTATTTACAGCAAAGAATACTTTAGCTGCTGCTTGATATCTTTCGGGCTGACTAATCACAATATTGTGGATGTCATAATCACAATGTCTTGGTTTAGATTGGTCATGACATTTGCTCCTTATAAGCTTTTGTAGCTGAAAAATAATAATTTAGAGATTATATTGTTGCTTTACGTACTATTTTGCGGAAAGCGAATGAAACAAGTTTCTATTAATAAAAAAGGCATTGTCAATAGATTTACATATTACACAAATGCAAAAAAAAAAAAAACTGAAGCCCTTAACTGGGTTACATTTTACTTGCTCCTGCTTGTCGCTTTTTGCATATTTAAAAACTAGCCTTTGTCCAGTTCCTTAATTTGTCGACTTATGACTAACGTCTCAGGGTTCGACACTTCGACCTTATCTTTACACTTTTTGTGAACTTTTAGATTGATCTAAAGATTTTCTAGAAAGTTATAATCTAGATTATAAAATACACAAAGATACATACCGAATTAGTCAAGTGGTTATATTTAGCGAGGCCGAGCTGTATATCATGAATGACTACTTGTGGCTCCTTTATACCGTCAGGTGCAAATTTATTTATTAATTTCTGATATGTCTTCTCATAATTGAATGGGCTGAAAATATATATATTTAGAAGGTTTTTCTACTTCCAGTAAAGTATAACATAATATGCACTATATCAAAATATGAAAAACAATCATAGCTTTTTACAAAAGACCCATTTTATATATTAAACGAATTACTAACCCACAACTGTGTCCAATTTCTGAAGATATTCCGTAGATAACTTTAATAATTTCAGCAAAATCGCGTCTTGGGTCCAACAGATAAGGCATTGCTCCAGCCATGGACCTATTTATGTATAAGCAGATATATTAAAATATAAGTTAGGAATAATGATATGATATAGCATTAGACGCCTTCAGTCACTATACTTAGATTCAAGTCAGGCTTCAAAATAGTTATCTGTTTAACACTGAATGCAAGATTTTAGAAAATTATAGAATGTCACGCATAACAGAGTTTCGGTAGGTAGTTCTAATCAGGTCCTCTACCCTTAATTACAGAATTAGTCACGGTTTGGATAAGTGAGTTTTGTATTTGATACGGCAACCTTCTAAGCTTTTAGCTATTTTGTAATTGTACCCGTTACTAGATAAGTTAAATAAATTTAATGACTACGTACATGAGGAAGTTTCAGAGATGTCTAAGTAAATACTCTTAACAATACCAGCAATTGCACTAGTACAGCAGTTTAAGAAATAAATTATGATAAATACAAAAATGGGTAGGGGTACGGGCAGAAGAAGCATGAAAGTAGAATTAATGCAGTAGAAATGAGAGCATTGCGAAGTATAGCTGATGTGAAATTGAGTGACAGAGTGAGGAATAGTGTGATAAGGGATCAGTGTGGTGTGAAAGAGGATGTAGTGACTATAATAGAAAAAAGTATGCTGTACTGGTTCGGGCATATTGAAAGGATGAATGAAAGAAGGTTGACAAAAGATATTTATATGGCAGAGGTAAATGGAGTTGACGGACGGAAGAGGAAGACCTAGGCGAATGTTCTTGGACCTAGTCCAAGAAAATCTTAGCAAAGGCCAGGTCAAAAGTACCTTTAACCGATGAGCCTGTATGCGGAACGGAATGAAAGTTGAAGAAACGAGAAAGGTATGTCAGAATCGTAGCAAATGGAAGGAAGTGGTCTCTGCCTACCCCTATGGGAAAGAGGCGTGATATTATGTATGTATGTAAATACAAAAAAATTACAAAGTAATATTTACAGAAGGTTGTCATTTAGATGTATTACTGCCAGTTCAATCTCCTTCAGGGAATTCACATAGAATGGAACATTTGTCTCAGGTGGCTGTAGGTAACTTTTAATATTAGCTGAGAGTTCAATGCTCTTGTGGCCACCCATGTACAGCAAGTTGTCGTTTACTTCAGGTGACTGTACCCATTTGCCGGGGAGGTTGTTGTTTACGTTTGTTGCTAAGCGTCCAACATTATTTTGGGTACCAATGTACAATGAACCGTCATTAACTTGAGATGGCTCTACAAACATGTTGCCGTGAAGATTATTTTTAATATATGTTGGTGAAAAATCAATATTCTTTTCGGGACTGTTATTCAATTCAAACGTGTTTGCCCCGATTCTCGCACATGATCCTAGCAAAAATAGTAGCACCAACATTATTAAAACCTGCAAAATGAACGTTCTTGTGATAGAATATATATAAAGTACATATTAATTTAAATACATCACAATAGTTTCTTTGTATACCATTCTCTGCTTAGCGATTTAATGTTATGTTGCAATTAGTTATTTTAGATATTAGCTTTCTCCAGGTTTTCTTCATTACAAAAATTACTTCTTTAGAATTAGAATTTAGAATGTAGAAAAAGTATTATGTACCAAATCATAGCAAGAAAACCGATAAAGATCGATAAGGACGAGCAATTTAGTTTGATATGGGACTTATGAGCCTAACAGAAAAGCGTCTGTCAAATAATGCTAGAATTATTTTGCCGACTGCGTGAGAGTAGTGGAGGCTAAACTCTCCCTTTCCTGTTTCCCTCACCTTCCTCTCCATTTTTCCATCCCTAATCCCCAGTCCTTTTCCCCTTCCCTCATCACTTTGAAAGCAGGACAGAGCATTGACGACTCTTGAGTGCTCCCGTCTGTTCATCTGCCTAACTAATTCATAAAAAAAAGAAAACTTTTTCTTTTTCTGCTACTGCTTTTTATCATCTCGATATGGGTTTGTGACATACTTGTGCTAGTACTAGTTGCAACGTTTGTCCTTGGCCCAGTGTAGAAATTTTTGGAAAGGAATAATTTATCAACTGTGTATATTAGTTTTGCTGACTAATTATAAAACAAATTATTTTATTACACAAACTATTATTTTTAAAGTCACCACAATAGAAATAAAACATTTTATGAATAAATAATTTTTAAAATGTAGAAAACTTATATACAGAACGTACCTGTGGTTGTACCGAGTAGAGCCACCAAAATGGTACAAAAATATTTAAACGAATAGTTATATCTATTTTTTGCAGTTTAAATAATCAATTTACCGGTAGGAATTGGCTTATTGTTAAGTTGATTAGTTTTGCTACTTTCAATGTAACTCAGCATTTTTATAGCTGTAATTATGGATTAAAAACAACGTCTAGCTACCCATGTCTATACCTGTTACTAAAATTTATATTACCAGACTTACGTAGCAAGACACAATATTATGGTTTTCAATTTCAGAAGTTCAAGTATCGATATGCTCTCTTACAGGAAGTGACTTACTCTCGACTATAGGCGGTAAAGTGAAAGAGAGTGTGCCAAGGCTATCTTCGAACTCATCAGACCTCATTCTCTCCATTCTGTCAATGAAATATTGGAGTCAGGCTAGGTCCACCCTTTCTTTCTCGAAACAACTAACAGTCCAACAAAACGCTATATGACAACGCCCTTTTGGTGGCAGCTATTTTCCCTGATAACCTATCCTAGATCTTTTAAATCTAGAGTGAATTGATTTCTCGTAGATAGGCGTGTACCAAACTCATTTCCATCGTCCATTACCATCAGGTGAGTTGAAAGGCAAACGCTTATGCCAAGAATAGTCATGACGCAGTGAATGTTCGAATTTTCACATTCACGAATGTGAGTTTGGATCCCCGAATAACAGGCTTCAATAAATCTTGAGCAAATTGTTTGTTCCATTTTGTATTTTGCTTCTGTTTTTATTGCTTATTGGCACACATTCTAGTAAGACACCCATCAGCACCATTTTTGACTGCCTGCAGCCCTCGGTATTAGCCCATCGTCTATTGTGTGCCTCTAGTCTGTTGCCCAACCCAGTAGCAGTGTATCGTTCCCGAGTGATTCACTTTTCCCTATGATTCACTGGAGAATAAGCCCATTAGCTGAAGCGAAACGCGAATTTCTTGACATTCGTATATTAGGCCGGAGTTAGACAGTATGCGAATGTTGTACTCCTCTATATCATATGTGATAATTGGTATTATAACCGTTTTAGACAGCAGCTTTTTCTACGGATATCGTCATCACCATAATCATTACGGCCTCAGTTTCAGGCCAGTGATGAACACTTTTTTAAAGACGTCTAAAACAGACCTCTGGCACACAAATATCACGATATAATATTGGCTTCAACATGCCCTCTGCGACAACAACTAAAACTGGCATTGCATAGGCATTTCTTATTACAATTCTCGACTATGCTGATGTCAGCTATCTAAATCACTAAAGTGCAACTGGACTAGCTTGGACGACTTAAAATTTTTGTTTATATACAAATTTTGACTTCGAAAATATGATCAATCAATTAATCAAACTACAGCACTCTGTTGGACGTAGGCCTCTTCCAATGTAGAGTACGTGTCTGAATTTAGTCAAACGTTCAAGTGGCTACCAATTCGTTCTCGACGGAGTAATCACTTCCTCATTTTTCTGTTCAACATATTATTTAACCCTTAGATAAAGGGGACATTTTTATATCAAAGAACGGTTCAAGTTCCTAAATGACGTATCTAAAGATTTGAAACTGGAGATTCACGATTCACATTTCACAAAATCTAGCGATCTGTCGTAGCTACAGCTGTACAATTCAACATTAGAACTGAATATATTTATGCATCTTTAGGCTGCTATATTTTTTTGTTTTCCGGTGTCTACGATCAGTAGCAAGTGGAAACGTATCATACGTTTAACGTAAATAAAACAAAAAATAAGGTAAAAATAATTTGTATCATAAATAGTGTTGCAATCAGTCCCGATGTACACATCTACAATAGCTAGTTAAAAATAAGTCTACGAACTACATGCAGTGGTGAATAAGGTTTGGCAGTTGTGCCATTTATTCATACTATTGGCCATCGTCGTGAGGTGCGACCTCATGTTTTTTACAGAATTTACGTTGCTGAGTTAGCGAATGCTCTCTTCGAACTTATCGAACCCTCAATATTTCTTCATCGGTAGGTCCGATACAGGAACGAAGACGCCGGCGTAGGTTAGCTCACTTTTAGTTCGGGTCTCCAAGGTTTGGAATGAGCTGCCTCTGACTTTTTAAAAAAAAAACTACAATTCTGGAACCGTCAACGTTTGAGTGAATAGATTTCTCGTGGATAGGCCATCACTCTAACGTTGACGGATGTGCACCATCTTCGTTTTCATCTTCACTTTCCATGAGGTAAATCAGGAGACAAACGCATATTCCAAGCACCAATAAAAACATATAATATGATAAATTACAGTTGTTGCTCTGTAATGAAAAATCTTCCAACTTTCATCATGACATTACATTCAGTAAATGAGTACTCTATATTGTACACAATATATAACTCATGAAAAAATCAAAACAAGCACTTACAATTTAGGCGGCATTTAAATTGAAAGAAGACTGATGAGCTGGCAGTTTAGTCTACACAATGATGTATCATAATTCCAAATTTGAATTGAAATTTTCTAATATTCATTTAATAAATGATTGTAGAGTTTGTTTTCAATTAGTATTTCGTCAGAATTTCTGCAATTAATCACATTATTCTTGCAAAAACTATCGTTTTGTTTTAAAGTGATTGTTAACTAATAATAAGTAGTTAACAAAGTTCTCTGATATCCCAGCAAAAAGAGATTTTTTCCTAATAAGTCTGGATACCTCGCCCACGGAAGCCGCCCAAGTCGTGACGTTGCGTGGCGTTGCCTGGATTCAGGGTATAGTCAGCGTGTTGTGGATGTTCTTTTGCATATTAGAAACTGTTATATTTCACGTTATAGTCACGTATGAGAAAGAATACCGGTATATTGTGTCAGTTTCTCTAAGAAATCCTCACTTTATCTCTTTTCAACTGCAGCAGCGCCTCCGTGAGGTTCGAGTTCTACCCCCTGCCAGTTTCCCTCCTCATATGCCCATCCCCTTTCCCCTCCTCAGTTTCCCCTATCTTAATTCAGACAGCACTCTTGTGATTCTTGAGTTGCAAGTATTCATGGGCGGCGAAAGTCACTTACCATCAGGTGACCCATCTGCTCGTTTGTCCACTGACCAAGATTGTGACTCTCATCCGTTCCATGAGGAACCGCATGGAAGCAGTAATTAGGGCCCGAGGAGGTAATACGAAATACTGAATAAACTTTCTTAAACATTTTTTTGTTTGACGTCCTTGTTTCTAACATTTTACAAATTCTTCTTAAAGGGTAAAAACACACATGTGAAAAAAAAAACACGATAGCTTAATTCTAATTTAAAACATTAGCATTTTTTGAACGATACCTCATAATATCCGAAGTGAACTGGCATTATTATTATTTAAAAAAAAAACAAAACTAATACAAAACCAAACTTCAGTTTTTTTTTTTTTGAGAAGTGTACATATATTTACGTGCCCGCATTCTATTTACAGTGGTAAGAATATCCTCACAACCAATTCAATCATACGGGTAAACATATTTTTTTGGAAGTAGAATTAAATCGCATGAATTTTTACTCAGTGTTTACACTCGACCTCATAACGTATTAACTTCTTTTTTTCTTTAGAAAAGATTTTAAAAACTTTAACTTCTTCATAATACAATAGTAATGGGCGACTTTATTACTTGATTACTAAAACATCAATCTCGCTCTGATTTGGTGCGCAGTGTTTAGAAAGCAGTAACCTACCTCTTTTATCACTAGATGCTCCTCGTCCTGGTGTTTTACCCTATTCTATCCGCACAGCCAATGCAAACACGAGAATTCAACTTTACTAGGATTAATAGTATCAAATTTAAAAAAGATGCCAGTGGTATTAACTGGTAATCTATTTTAACCTTATTAGAATACACATAATTATAAACAATAATCAAAATTCATGCGGGCCTCACAAAACGAGTAAGTGCCGCCAAAACACGAGTCGAAAATGCTTTGTGCACAAAGAGCTACAGTCGTGTCATAATGTTTTCAGAAAATACACATCAACACATTTTTGATGTGTGTAAATATACTTGTACAGTGGCTTATTAAGTTTAGTGCTAATAACAATTATGACAGTAATTTTTTGCTTTCTACAAATTTACGAATCGTACACTTAAAAGAAATAGAGTATATCAAAAACAAAATTCATTATTAGATATTTATTAGACAAATCATCAAAATTCATAATGACGTTCTTATTGATACGAATTAAAAAGTACTCGAAAACCCTAAAAAACTATTCTGACCAGTACGGTATACATAAGGTTCAAGATAATATGTGAAGTACAAGAGACAAGAGAGGTTTAAAGAAATAAAACTTAATACCATTCCCTATTTTATTATAGGTATTGGTTTTATTCCATTTAATCTGGCTTGTAGTTTTTTAGCAATTGCTTCTTAAGGGTGTCGTAATGCGAATCACTTGAGCAAGTTCATATATTACGGGTTTTATCTTCCATGGTGATTCTATAATGAACTTGTGGGCTTCGTGGCAATTCGAAATAGCACTGAATTCCTTGATGCTCAGATTAAACGTGTGGGCTGCTTTATATCCGGCGAAGAACACCTTGGCTGCTGTTTGATATCGTTCTGGTTGATTTACCACGACACGGTGGATGACATAATCGCAATCTCTTGGATTAGGTTGGTCTCGACATAAAATGCGTATCAGCATTTGTACCTAAAAAATAATGTAATATAACAGTATATATTTATTTGCACTGTTTTCGCTTCTTAGCATCTGTGTGGGACTATCATCTCCTTTGCAAATTTGAGTCAGAATACTTTTTCTGTAATTCAATTAACAAAACATGACTTAATAGTCGAAAGAACTATTTAGTCTATTAGAACTATTTATTTTTATAGTGGTAGAGCCATGTTTCGGCATGAATGGGCCGACTCGACCAGTGCGATACCACAGCCTTACAGAAAACCCGTTGTGAAGTAACGCTTGCGTTGCATTTCTCCGTAATTGAGGTTTCCGGGGGCCCAACTCCCCCTATCCTCTTTCCTCTCCCATCATCCACCCTATCTTCTTTCCCGTATCCTCATCCGCCCTCTCTTCTTTCCCCTCAAGGCACCCCCCACCCCTCATCGCTTTCAAAGGCGGGCAGCGCACTTACAACTCTTGGGTTACAGGTGTCCATGGACGGAGGTTGTCACTTACCATCAGGTGACCCGTCTGTCCCACCATAGTATAAAAAGAACAAAAAAATAAGAACGTCGTCATTACGTTTTAACATTTTGTGTTGTTTGATTTATTGAATGTGTTTTTAATGACACTTAAGTATTTGGTTATTAAGGGTTTTGACTATTCATAATGATAATGGATTTCAGAATTTAGCACTAATACGCTAGCTCCAGGATAAGATCGTGGTGGTAAGACCTGCCATGGAGGATTGGATGGAGATACAACATGGTGCTCTCCTAAAAGCTTACGCACATGATCACCGGATACGGTTTCTTCGGCATGTACCTGCCTCGCGTTGCCGGCAGCTAACGTCTGTGTGCCACCACTATGGGGGCTCAAGACCACCACACCAGTCGCCGGAATGTGCAGAAAGATCTGAGGATAGCGGGTTGGATTGACCGTTACCCCAGCAGTAGTAGGCCTAAGATGATGTTGCTACATTTTCCCCGCTTGCATTTCCAATTTGGGGTATTGACATCTTATCAGGTGGGTTAAGTCGGTTTGAGTCTGACATACCACCTCACGGTAAAGTTTCCACATGGGGGTTTCCACTCGAAAAAAAAAGGATAAGGCGGTCAGAACATACCGGATGTATCCAGCTGTTGAATTTACTGAGTCCTGACTGTACATCATTTACCACTACTTGTGGTCTTCTAATTCCGTTTGGAGCATATATATTAATTAGCTTCTGATACGACTTCTCATAATGAATTGGGCTAAAATAATAAAAAAAATATATTACAATGATGATATGATGATGATCTTGATTTAAATAATTATGATATACTTACCTACAGCTTTGTCCAACTTCTTTAGCTATCCCGTAGATAACATTGATAATTTCAGCAATGTCACGTCTTGGGTCTGACAGGTAAGGTATTGCTCCGGACATGGACCTGTATGTAGGTGAAATTAATTATAACATAAGATTGGAACGACTACTTAAAAAAATAGCATATTTAACTTCATTGACATATCAATTGAACAGAACAGAAAGACTGGAAACTTGGATATATCAAATGAACCCAAACACCCGGTTCTGCCTTCTTCCGTATTTAGTTTCGCAATGATGGGAAAGAGAGGATAAGAAAAAGGAAAGGGGGATTAGGCCTCCGGTGACCTCCCTCAGTCACTTTGTGAAAAATTGGTTTTCTATGATGAGCCGGCCGGCCCATACAAGTCTTCTTGATAAGTAACTTCTAACATCTCTAACGATTAAATTGAAAGTAACAATATAAATAATGAGTATGTGCAGGCTGGTGTATTCACATCAGTGGTCCGTAGTACATTATTACAACTTCCAGTATGTATGTCAGTCAAACCTATAATATTTATTTCCATCTCATTTGGTATAGCTCTTCCACATAAACTACGGTGTACCGTTAATTTATCGCTGTTATTTCAACTGTAACTATCCACTGATAATTAGTACAATAGCCAAAAATTAATTTCTCTTTTCCAGAACATGAACATAAAAATCTTGTATGGTGTTTGTACGATGGAACTATACAATATATACAAAGTATTATACAACTCACAATAGGTTGTCTTTAAGGTTTATGACTGCCAGCTCAATCTCCTTTAGTGAATTGACGTAGAACGGAACATGATTTATCTCAGGTGGCTGTACCCACATGCCGGGAAGGTTGCTATGAATGTTTGCTGAAACTTCAATGCTTTTCTTGCCACCGATGTATAGTGGATTATCAGACAATACAGACGGTTCTACCAACACATTGGAAAGCTCGTTTTGGTTATGTGACAATGCAAAATTTTTCTTTGCTTCCACGTAGAGCGAACCATCAATCATTTCAGGTGTGTCTACCCACATACCATTAACGTTGCTTTTGATGTAAAGCGGACTTTTCTTAATTTCGAATTTATCTAGTCTAATGTTGGCATATGAAGATCCTACAAGAAGTAGAAGCAGAATCATTATTGCAACCTGAAAATTAAATTAATCTGATTACATACCTACATATATATGTATGTACATAAACTCGTGCCTTTCTTCGATCACGTCGGGGAGAAAGATCTTAGTAATTGTACATAATAAATATTTATAACACAATTGCTTCTCATTCTACATGTTCATATTGAGTTATTATAATTTGGTGGTTTCTTCATGGTCACTTTATGAACACCATTATAGCTACATATCTGACCAGTCCAGGTTTCATATGATAAGAAAAAACTTATTAGGGGCTGAACTGAAAAAGCATCTCACCAGGCCGCCATAGTGTGGGTCACCATGCTGCATTGACTAAACATGCAATGAGGATGGTGAACTCTTGGACTCCACTTATAGCTTTCCATCAATCAAAGTGGAGTCACTATGGTAGGCTAATATAAAAAAAAACTTAAATATTGGGTTTTAGAAAAAATACTAATGACAATGATCGTTGATGAAGCACCAATCATACGTACATTCAAGTATTAATTAAGTAAAAATATTAGTTTCATAGAAGGGCACGTCCAAAACCCTTCTCGATAGGTGAGTTATCATCTAGTCTGCAAGGACTACATTGTTTTTTTTTTATTAAAATATAGAAAACTTGAAAAAAAAAAACTAGAGCATGATTATTTTAAAACAGCAAAACCTTTACCTTTTTACCTTTGGTCCTTTTGAGTCTCTTTACGGAAATGTGCGGAGAATACAAAATACTTATATTATATTGAATTCTTATATTCTTCGCAGTTGAATTAATCAATTTATCGAGTGAAATTGACTTATTGTTTGGATTAGCTTTGCTTTGTCCAATGTTTTATATTGGACGCCTAACACAATATGTATTATATTTAATGTTGTCATTCCCAACTAAACGTCTAACCTAGTTATTTCACGAGGCTCTATTCGCTATTTATATTTAGTTCTATGTTCGATTTTATGTTTTTTTTTAGGTATGTGAAGCGATTTTTCCGTGTTCCATCGTACATGTTTTTAAATTGCTTTTTTCAAAAGAGTCCGAGGTGTCTCATTAACAACATAATCAGGATTTGATCGTGGGAAAGCGGAAAATTACGGAATTCGTTTTTAAATTGCTCATTTTATGATTTTAAAATTTAGTTCAGATAATCTATGC
Source organism: Tyria jacobaeae (assembly GCA_947561695.1). NCBI lineage: Eukaryota > Metazoa > Arthropoda > Insecta > Lepidoptera > Erebidae > Tyria > Tyria jacobaeae. The sequence goes on along the minus strand of OX387208.1, from coordinate 4,678,546 downwards.
TAGATAATGTTGTTGTATAATTCTGCCATATGTGGAGGTCGCCACAAAATATTTTCCTATTTTTTGTATACAACTTTTAATTTTAAATTATTAATTTTCGTATAATTGACACTATATTTTAAATGTTATGCTTTTAAATCTGCTGCTTTTAAAAGCGTCCCGTTTAAAACCCGACCAAACGTACCCTCATGGGTACTTTTGGTCGGGTTTGGGGGGGGGACTGGCATTTATTTGTTGTATTTAATAAATGCAACAAAGAAATCAATACAGTCTGTCGTCGTACTCTAAGTTTTATTTATTATGTATATTTATGTGCAGTAAGAGGTGTTACGAATCGTGAACAAACTTAAGTTATTATAGTTTATGACTCAATTGCTTACATTTAATGACCAAAACATATACTTTAACATGGTAAACGAACAACTAGAGGTGACTATAAAAAAATATTATCTGAATCTCAGAGGAAAAAGAGTACTAAAATATTGTACACCTACTGCGGTGAAACATGTTGCACTTTTTGCAATATTAACGAGTAGGCATGCCTGGGCATAAATGGGCCGGCTTTATAGAAAACCGGTAAACAAACAATGTTTGCTTTGTAATGTCGAGTGAGTTAGGATACGAATTCTCACCTCCCCCTCTACTTTCCCCTACCCTCATCCCTCCTCTGCTCTTTCTCTTTCCCTCATCACCCTTAAAAGCAGGCAGTGGACTTACGCCTCACGGTGAGAACATAAAACCCATTTCAAATAAAAAATTGGATAGGTATTATTAATCATGCAAATAATATAAAAAATTGTGACTTCTAATGGTATACTTTAATACTGAACCAAGCAGCGAAATAGCATATTTGCGAAATCAGAATTACAAGAAAAAAGTAAAATAAGCTACTGAAGGTGAGAAATCTAAATAATCTAAACTAGGATGAAAAATCCAAAGTGATAGAATTAAATACGAAAGCGGTCTAAAAAATACTGAGTATGTGATTTTCATATGTCCAGTTTGCAGAATGTATAGGCTTTTTAGAATTAGGTTATTTTTTAAGACCACCCAGATAGAGGAGCCCCGCGAATCGGAGCTCTAGTAATATATATATATAACTCAAAATAATGTTTTCAACAGTTTTAGAGATTTCTCGTCACTCGTAATCAGTCGCTCACTTAGTATTTTTGTAACCCAAATTCATTACTTTTGACACCTACAATTTAAATTTACATTTACTCGTTTAAATAATGCCACTTAAAAATAAGATTTGTGATATAATATTTGTTTGTAAGATAATAGGATTCAGAGAGTTGATGTGAACGGTAAAAGATCTCCCGGATCTGTAGTCAGAATGGGGGTTCCCCAAGGCTCTATTCTAGGTCCCTTTTTATTTATAATTTATATTAATGACCTGCCGTACCTTATAAAGGATAAAGATGATATAGTGTTGTTTGCAGATGACACTTCACTTGTATTTAAACTCAAACGTCAGCAGGTGGTTATTGATGACGTAAATAGTGCCCTTTCAACAGTAGTTAACTCGTTTAATATCAATAATCTTCTCCTTAACGAGAAAAAAAGTAAATGTATAAAGTTTACATTGCCTAATGTAACACAGGTGAACACTAGTGTGTCAATAAAGGGCGAAGTGTTAAAACCCGAAGATTTCACAGTGTTCTTAGGCTTAACTTTGGATACAAAGCTTCAGTGGAGCCCCCATATAGATAAACTGTCCAAAAATGTTAGTTCTGCAGCGTACGCCGTTAGGAAAATTCGTGGTTTAACTGATTTAGAGACAGCCCGTTTAGTATACTTTAGCTATTTTCATAGTGTAATATCGTACGGTATTCTCTTGTGGGGAAATGCCGCCTATATTCAATCTATTTTTGTTTTACAAAAAAGAGCTATACGTGCAATTTATAAATTAAGTCCCAGACACTCCCTCAGAGATAAATTTAAAGAGATTAATATTATGACTGTGCCCTCTGAGTATATTTATGAAAATCTCATGTACGCACATAAAAATATTAATCTGTTTAAAAAATACAGTGATATCCATAGTGTAAATACTAGGAACAAAAACAAATTTGTTGTTCCTAAAACCAGGCTCAAGAAAATAGGTGGTTCGTTTAGATGCAAAGTATACATTTCTATAATAAGCTTCCTAGCCAAATACAAGAACTAAGCAATAATAAATTTAAATCATTTATCAAAAAAAACTAAGTCAGAAAGCTTTTTACACAATTAAAGATTACATTGAGGATAAAAAGGCTTGGGAATGAGCTGCTTCATTAATGTACATGAGCCTTTGTTTTTCGTTTATACTTTTTGTTTTTTTTTATACACATTGACATTTTATTTTTTGACACGAATACTTACTTTGTTAAGTATTATATTGCTATTTTTTTATTGTTTTAATCTTTGTACTTTTTGACATGAATACTTTGTTAAGTATAACATATTATATATTTGTTTCTTTTTTTTTAAATTTATAAATTTAATTATTGTAAATGTGAGGACTATGTAGGTTTTTTCTTTTTTTTCTTTTCTCCTTTTTTCCTGTAAGTTTGTTTTTTAACGATGTCTGACTGTTTGAGTACTTTTTTTTTGCGGCCTACCCAAATGTCCTTGCTTTGGTACTGTTCGTCGGTCCGTTGAGCTGCTTAAAGTTCTAAGTTGAGCTACACGATAACTGACAAATGCTTGCACTGTTTGGACGGGTCCACTCAAATGAGCGTGGTGCTTTCTTCAAAAGCTCATCTCAGACGTTAGCATGCATGGTTCTCATATGTTTTTGACCAGTACATCTGTATGGACTTTAAAACAGACTTTGACCTCTGAGTTTGTTTCGGTGTTTCTTCTCAGGGTAGTGAGCTAGGAAACACCGGCCTCATCTAGCATAAACTAACAGAAAAAATATATATATATTGACATGTAAAAGTGTTGTTATAACCTATTTACAAAATAAAGATCATTTATCATTTATCATTTAATACTATTTGTACTTTTATAAAAGATAACTCTGGCGCTTGAAATTCTTATAAGTTACGGGGTACAATTATTTGTTAATTACACATATATGGCCAGATTTAACAAATATTTATATATATTCAGACAAGCAAACGTAGTGTAGGGCACCCTCTGACATGATGTACCAACGACTTGGGGAGGTATTCGTCCAGCATTTGCTGATGATGTTAAATAAAATGAAAATGTAATTTACAGAATGTACGAGTTTTTCATTTTACAAAAATGTGGTGTTGGTTTGGCTAGTTATTATGAAAAAAGACTAAATTAAAGCAAATTGAATCATAATACCAGTGTATTTTATTGATGAATATTGTACTTTCACTATCGTAGAAAAGCAACGCTTAGGCACGAACGGGCCGGCTCGACCGGTGCAATGCCACGGCCTTACAGGAAACCGGTTGTAAAGCTACGCTTGCGTTGCATTTTACCGAAATTGGTGAGGTTTACGGAGGCCTAACTCCTCTCCACTTTCCCCTCCCCGCATCCCCCCATCATAGGCGGGTAGCGCACTTACGACTCTTGAGTGGCAGGTGTCCATGGACGGCGATTGTCACTTATACGTTTGTCTTATGCTATCCGCATACCCGAGGCATAGTCTTGAGTTCCAATGCAACGTAATTAAGGTGGAATAGACACTGATAAACTTAGAAAATACGCCGGTAATATTGACGAAAAAGTCCAAATTTTCGCTGAAAATTTATTACAATTATATGACCGACAGATAATGAATGATGAATGACTTCCTGATCTTATGAAACAAAGTAAAGTCATACCGTTTTTTAAATCGGGAGACACTAGAAATGCTAATAGTTATTGAGCTATTTCAATCCTGCTGGTATTTAGCAAGGTTTACGAAAAGATTATGATCAATCATATTTCTTTTTAACCCAAACCAAATCCTTCACGACCAACAATACGGTTTCACTAAAGGGCGTTTTACAACTGACATCGGTGTTGCTTTGCTACAGCATATTTTTACCACCTTGGAAGCTAAGGTATCTTCTGTGACCTCTTAAAAGCATTCGACTGTATAAGTCACGAAACGTTGCTTCTGAAACTTGTAACTTTGTAAACAGGCTCTCTGTTTACTTAAATAATACCTGAGTGATAGACAACAGCAATTTCAGATCAATGGTGAAAATTCATTGGGATCAAAATTAAAAATGGGTTTTCCCCAGGGATCTATATTGGGCACTTTTCTCTTTCTTGTATATATTAATGACCTTCCATAGCATATAATACTATTTTAGTTGGGAAGTCCCAACCAAAATAGTATTATTTGCTGATGACACTTCATTGATTTTTAAAGTAGATATGCACAGCAATAACTTTCACGATGTGAATAGTATTATTCAACTATTGCATGATTGGTTTACTGCCAATAATTTAGTATTAAACGAGAAAAGAACAAAAATTGTAAGATTCCCTTTGCCTTACGTCAGACATAGTGCATGTGAAGTTTTACTGAATAACGAAAAATAAAAATTTGTAAATGAAATGGTTTCCTTAGCGATCATGCTAGATTCTAGATTACAATGGGGCATCCAACATCTCACTCCTCCACCCACCCACCTCACTTAACATTTCTTCCAAAGAGGCTCATTTCTGCAGCATATGCCGCAAGGTCCGGCAATTAACAGACATGGATATGTGTTCCATAGTATCATATCTTATGGGATTTTATTGTGGGGGCGGGATGCAAAAATAGAATGAATTTTCTACAAAAGAGAACCATTAGAGCCGTTTATAATCTACGTAGTCGCGAATCCCTTAGGGACCTATTTGTAGTTGTTGTTGTTTTCAATTATTATTACTGACATACATACCTACTATTTATGCGATATTTACATGAGTACATTACATTGTAGGTATTTTATGAATAATATATTTTTTTAATTTTTACATGTGGGAATTGTGTCTCCTGGCAGTTCTGAGTATGTCATGCTCAACTAAAAGTCCTGCCAATAATGGCGTATGTTTCGGGTCGTGCGGCTCCCTTTAGAATGATGTATTGTATTGTCCTCACATATCTTATCTTATTATATTTTATGTACACTTATGAATTGTTACATAAAACTTATGTAAAATATTTGAAAAAGACTGTCCATGGACTTTCCTGCTTGTTCTACATAATGGAACAGGCAACTAGCTTCATTACTGACTTAATCTGACCGACTTCCCCTCTTTACAATTCACAAATACCTATGATTGGTTCAGTTGAAATAAACGATTTGCTTCTAAAAATAAACACAAGCGTCAACCCACGGACGCCAACTGAAAAAAATATGTATCCCTGAAGAATCTCTGCAATAAAATGTGTAGAAATGCACAAAACCAACCTATCCACTGTTTCTTAGAAAAAGAAGACCCAGCAAAAGTCTGGAATTTTCTAAAAACATTGGGAGTTGGAAATCACGTCAAGACTCTTTACCCAAAAACATTGATATTGATTCACTCAATAAACATTTATCTACTTCGTCTAATGCTGTGGGAAGTGACTGTATCAGTTAGAATATGATTCTGATGAAATCCTGCCTATTCTTTGTAATATTTTAAATTACTCCTTGTCCAGTGGTGTCTTTCCATTTTCATGGAAAAATGCACGAATTATTTCTCTACCTAAAAAAACAAAAAACTCAGCATTTTCTGGTTTCTATCCAATATCTATTTTACCTTTCCTTTCCTTGGATGCTTCACCCATTCTCAAATAAGTATCTTTCTTCCTAGGAAATTTCTACTGAATCCCTCCAATACGACCTCAGCATTAGTTAACACTACATACATATAGTGGAAACATTACAGAACTCACCTTTTCTGATTTTAGCAACGCTTTCAATACAGTAGATTTTCATACTCTGCTTTATATACTGCAGTCTCTTTATATACCTTCAAGGGCAATTGATTGGTTTCATAATTACCTGTCATGTCACCGACGATGTAAACGCACTGAAGACTGTGTCTTCATGCTGCAGTATTTCTGACAGCGTAGTGCAGGGTGGCGTTTTATCTTCCTTACTTTCGCTGTGTTCGTACTACTATTTTTATACAGATGATTTGCAGATTTACGCAAGCACTGCTTGTTATCAACAGCAGCTAACACAATTAATGCAGACTTATCACACGTCAATGATTGGAGCCTTAATTGTGTACTAACAGTTAATCCACTAAAAACTCATATATGCGTCATTGGCAGCCCTGGTTTAATTTAAAACATTAACTGGTTACAACTGCCCCACATTCAATTGTATGGCACCATCCTAAACATCAGTACTACATAAAAAACTTGTGAATTTTTATGGGCAGTACTTTATCTTGGGGTCCACAAATACAAGAAATCACTCGCAAAGTTTTTGCACACACACACAAGTTGGTAAACTTTAGCGATTTCAACATTTCTGTATAAGATTCATATTTGGTCTACGAAAATATTATCACGTTTCTGAATTCCGTCAGAAGCTTTAGTAGTTTCCAATTCTATCTCGCTGGAGTACTCATGAACGGTTCAAGTTCCTCAATGAGACATATGAAAATGTCTAAGGTCATCTGCAGATTTGACACTGCAGATGCCACTGCATTCTACAAAACATTTGATGAATCGTTTACTATCGAAGCTGTACGTTTGTGGAAGTACATTGTGTACAATAAAGATACATTTGTGGAATACCAGTTATCAGACGAGCGTCAAAGATTAGTTTAAAAGCATACGTTTATTTACAGAATAATGAACGTCGCGACAAGTAGTGTGCCAATCCAGCCAGAGCACTCGTTTTTATAGGCGACGACAAACATGTATTTTAATCAACTACCGTCACTAGAATATAATTTTCTGAATGTATTTAATTTTAAAATATACTGTCATTACAAACATATTTTTTGTATCAATACTTATATGATTTAGTTATAACAATAATAATTATATTAATTTGAAACTAACAAGCGCAATCAATGGCCATTTTTAAGAAAATTAATATTTATAATTAATTATAATAACTTGACATCTCTCATCTCAAAATGGTTCACGAATTTTATTTATCAGATTAACTAAATTATTTACATATTAAAGTATGTACATATGTATAGTATGTATGTATATGTATTGTAATACCTAAGCATATAAATATGCATATTTATTTGTGTGAGTGAAAACAATATAGTTTATATACTTATGTATGTGGATATATTATATTATGTATATGGATATGTAAGGGTAGATAAGTTTGACTTAAATATACGGAAATATATGTATATTTTATGTTTTAGTAGCATTTTACAAATAGTATCGCACTTTCGACTATCACTGTCTCTCCGCATCATTTTGGTCCATTCCAAGCTTGACTGGGAGAAATTGCTGTGAGCAATAAGGCCGCCCTTTGTAGGTACATAATCTTTTTGACAAATGTACCTATATATACTATTGTAAAATGGTGTACAAATAAAGTATTATCTATCTATAAATCTATTATGTCATCACACGTGGTCAATACCCAGCTGATTTATTTTCTTATGAGGATTTAGTGTTTCTACCCTATGCTATTCGCTCAGCCATTGCAAAGTCGAGAATTCGCATCTTTAGTGGAATTGAAAGTATCAAATAAAAAAAAAAGGTTGAATGTAAAGTAACTGGTTAGCTATTTTTAACTCACAGTGTGATATTGATGTTTACAACCAATTTTTTAAACTTTACAATACATTTATCACTTTAGTCTATTATTTCACTTGTAACGGTATGTTTGTATGTATGTATGTACTGTTGTATTTATGTATATACATATATACATATATATATATACATATATATATATGTACAGTGTGTGTTTAGTTGGTATAGCTTTATGTTTATTTTTTATATTTACATTTTTGAACTGCAACTCCAACTAACTGTGTCTGTCGGAAGCATTATGATCCATCCTAAGGTGCCTGGAAGAATTTGCATTTAGCAATAACGACTCCCTTTCTACCTTATCATCTATCTACAGCAACAACTAATATCTTACAGGCAACCTTTGCATGGACAGGATTGTAATGATTTAGTATGGGCTAAAATATATATAAATATATACACATACATACATAAATAATTAAAGTTTATCTTAGACATATCATTACAAATAGTATTATTTTAACATTGTTTATAAGATCCCAATGATTGAGTTCTTCTGACAGGTGCTTTAAGGGCATTCCAAAGATGCGCTGCTTCAACTATAGAAGATTTGTTAGCTATCTTTGTCAAATACAGTAGTATTTGGAATTTTTATTTTCCGTTCTTAAATATATTTGTCAGAAATCAGAAATTTATTTGTTATACATAGATACAATTGATGGTGAAATAATATTACATTTTAATAAACGAAGAGACATAAAACAGTCGCCGATGATAGTAACGACTTGGAATATTTGTCACAGAAACTTACTCGCAAAACGTTCTTTGTGATAATGGGGAGTAAAAGGAAAGAATAATATGTAATAAAGCAGAGAGAAAATATGAGTATTCCGACAGGGACGAATCGGTAGCATCTCGAGCACATAGCGGTATTTAGAACCGTGATAAAAACAATATATAATATTTTTGAAGGTTTTTTTTTATATGTGATGGGGGGCAAAGGAGCAGACGGGTGACCTAATGGTAAGTGACTACCGCTGCCCATGGACACCCGCAACTCAAGAGTCACAAGTGCTTCCATCTAGTTGCTTTTCTGTGAGATCAAGATAACTGGCATGGGCGTTAGTATTGGAAGCAGGAGAATCTGTGCAAAGAAAATCTTTTTATCTTTCATCAAACTTATTTCTGTTTTAATGCACCTTTGACTACGTGTACGGAATATATATCAGCTCATCACTTAAAGTTGGTATTCATTGTAATAAATACAATTCAGAAAATTATAGAGCTTCTTGCTATTGACACTTTTACGCTTTTTTGTTCAAACTTTAATTTTACCTTAAGGTATAAGCTAGATTCACGTTTAACTTGTATTTCAGTAACTATTTAATGTATTTTGGTTTATACAATTTTTATTTTACACATTGTATTAAATATCTTCTAATTTTCTTTTCAGTGTTTATTTGATTTATAACTGCTATTTATGGGTGTTTTATACTTGTGTCAGATTATGTCATGCGTACGTCACGTATTTATGATATAGGCATGAAATATGTGTATGCTTAAATTATGTACTTGTATAATACTACTAAATTTTTTTTTATACCTAAGTATTTTCTCTAACTCGTGTCTGTTTGAGTTAATGCATCACTGGTACTATTATTTCATTTAATATCATACACATTTTTTAAATGAATTCATAATCTCTCTTGCATTTAATGTTTACCGATCGGAAATCAGTGTGAGGAAGTCGTGAATTATAGGAGGGCTTTAGTTTAGGAGCTTACATCCTGGTCGTGGGATGAAGGGTTCTGAATTCCGACATCAGACAGTTTGAGTATGTAACTCAGCTAACTAACTCACTCCCTAGTCTACCCGTAGAAGTAATATCCCTTTACTTCCCTTTTATGCTCCTTTCCCTTTAAATATACTCTAATCTCGAATTAAATGGAGAATTTGTTGGGCAATTGGGAAAAGGTGATAATACTTTTTATAAAAAAGAGATTTCAAAAAGAACAACATTTCTGATGTGCTACACAATTTCACGGTAACACTACTATGAGTTATAGGAATTAGGACTAGTCTTAGCTTTCACAGATTTTTTTTTATCATTAGCAATCAAATAGTCGGAGCATCTCTGTAGCTATTAAACCAATTTGGACTCTCAAGAATTATGTCAGTTCAATAAATGCTGTTGAATACTCAGACAGTTTGTGTTCTATTATTTTAGGAACACAAAATTCTCAAACTGTCCTGTATGTGCATGTACTAGATTTTTTAAATATATATAGATAGGTAGTGATTACTTTATTGGTACACCACTATTCCAAGAGAAGTATCATACACATACATATGTAGTAGAGACAGTAGTAGTTTTAAAGCAACTGGAATGTAAGGAAACTGTAGTAAGATACTACTTGTTAAATATAATAATATGAAAATACTACCAAATGACTAAAATTTCACTGGTTTAAGTTATGCTTTTACTTTAACGAATGCGTTTAAACAAAATATATTTTTTTCCATCCTATTGTTTGTGGTATTGTGTATGTGACCATAGAGAAAAGAGTGTCGTTATAAATTATTATTTTTATTACTATACTAGTCTTTTACGAGTATACCGCTCATATTATTCTTACCACGACTCTGATAACCCTAGCTGAAAGAAAGAAAGAAATAATAAAAGTTTTTTTGAGAATGCTCAAGGAAATCAAAACAAATATATATATATATATATATATATATATATATATATATTATAAAAGTATAAAAGTACAGAAATCCTGCCTGTAAGGCCTGAGGTCAACAAGGGCGCCGTCTCAGCATAAATGCTGCACACAAAATATAAAAAAGAAAAGCAAAGATACAAAGAAAAACCGAATAAGAATTTACAAAGCTATAAAAATAATTACAAAAAATATCTGAATAAGTGCTAAAACTAAAGATCTGTTTAAGAAATTCGACCACTTTATTTTGAAGTTTAGTAATTTTTTATCAGGAGTTTTTGTTACAGCTTTCTTCTTATATGTAATTGTTGCTATGTAGCTACATGTACTAATTTTGAAATGAAATATATCTAACATATGTCTATATACACAATATCTTATTTATATTGGTTGACTTTAGAAACAGTTAATATAAGCTATCCATAGTATTTAACGCCAGCTTACATTTTATATTATCACTTATCAACTTTGTTAAAAAAAAAAATTATCGTCTAGAGGTCTATTATAGACGTCTTTAAAAAACAACCATCATCATTCAGGCCAGAAACCGTTGTACAACCTATATCTGATAATTTTTTATTTGGTATACTAAACCTAAACGCATTTTTACTTGTTAAAACAACAATGAAACAATGATCATAATATACAAGTACATGATGCCTGTATAATCATTCTTTGATTGGTGTGTTCATGTTCAAATTTAAGTCACCCCAAATGATTTATCAAACATTTACCTTCCATCAGATAATTGAGTTTCTATCTATAATAATAATAATAAATTATATAATTCCAGCTTTTATATTTCAAATTACAATCACATATATATATCGGAAGCAATATGTATATAAAGGAAACATATAACAAGAAGCAAAACCACAAGAAAAACCATATGTAAATACTTAAATCTAAAATGTGAGGCATGACGTTTCAAACGTCATGTCATCTTTTACCAAAATGAAAAAAATCAATAACTAAGCAGCTGTTCAATGATAACAAAATCCAGGGCACGAAATGCACCCAAACCATCTCCGGACTCGTCGCTAACCTCCGCCTCGCTGCCCCTGGAAACCTCATTAAGTATTCCGGCTGTTGTTGAGGCGTCGAGCTCGACATCAAGCGACGAGTTTTTCTCACCTCCGACGCCAACATCGGCAGGGGAGAGTTCGAATAGGGCCCCCGCTACCGGTGGTAATGTGCATCACATGAGATGGACGACATCTATAAACGAGAATGTCATGTGAGCATATTTTGTGGCTACAGAGGGAGGAACCAACCTCACTGCGTATCGTAATGGTATGCTGCCTTTATTTCAGGAACTTGAACCAGCTGTTAATGTTTCGGCACAAAGACTATCGGATCAAGTACTATTCAGCGATGTCATCTGTTGGATAATTCCGTGCTTGAGAGGCTACGGTTGGACTTACAAAATAGCCTTGTTGCCCCCCCCTCCATCACAAATGGAGACTCTTATTGACGCTGGACTACTACCACCTAGTCCTATTGAGGGAGGGGATTATAATACTGCTTTAACTGTAAGTACCCAATATAATGATAAACTAAGGAACGCTTTGGAAGGTGCTATTCGAGAGTATCAGCACGTGAGTTTTGATGATAGACCACGTTTACCGCGTTTGCCGATGCATAAACGAAATAAAGCGCTAGTGTGTGCCCTTGACTCTTTATTATCTACTTATTTAGAAAATAGTGAAAACCTCAGGGATACACATTCAATTCTTTATTGTGCGGCGGTTACAGCTTATCGAGTAGCTGGTGTTAAACTCCCACGTATTAACACTACTCCTCGACAAAAGATTTATGTTCCGGCGTGGCAATACAGGATTGAGCGTCGTATCGCTGAGGCGAGGGCACTCATTGGCAAGCTTATCTGTTTCAGATCGGGTAATACACGCCCAAGAGTAATGCGTTTTGTGAATCGTGCTTTTTCAGGAACTGATATCAGTTCTTGTGATTATGCAGCACGTGTCACAGAGCGCATTGGCTTTCTAAAGCAGAAAGTTTATGCATGGGCAAACCGCATACGTAGATTTAAAATCCGAGTAGACCGATATACTCAAAATCGTGCTTTTAAAAGGGACGAGAGGTGGGTTTATAGAAGATGGGAACAGCCTTACTTACTGAGTGAGACATATCTCCCAGATGTTGAACTAACTAATACATTTTAGCGTAACATCTGGTCGATGCCTGTCGCTCATACTGAGGGTGAATGGATGCGAGATGTTAAACGTTCATGTGAGTCAATTAATACTATGGAGCCAGTAGAAATTACAAGTACAGATATAGGTTGTGCGGTCCGTTCGTTGCCGAACTGGAAATCAGCCAGACCGGACGGACTGCATAACTTTTGGTTAAAGTGGCTCCATAGCTCACATGTGTGTTTGGCATCTCAATTTCAATCATGCTTGGAAGCAGGTTCACTGCCCGCTTTTATGACAACTAGCGTAACTCACCTACTCTATAAGTCTGGTAGTGCCATGGATCCCAAAAACTACAGACCCATTACCTGTCTGCCAACACTTTATAAATTATTTACGTCCATTCTGAGAGTGAAGATAACAACACATGTCTCTAAGAACAATATAATGACTTTCTCTCCGTGCCGCATACGTGGCTCCTAAGGGTGATGGAGTTGTATAAGATTGATACAACTTTATGCACTTTCTTGGAGGCATGTATGCAGCAATGGAGAACGGTTCTTTGCTATCCAGGATGTCGACAATCTCAGGGTGACGGCGAATTTATAAATATCAAGCGGGGTATATTTCAGGGTGATAGTTTGAGCCCCTTGTGGTTCTGCTTGGCTTTGAATCCTCTTAGCACTATGTTAGAGGGTTCGGGCTGGGCTATCGTTTGCGGAGAAATGGTCAAGTTATATCCCACCTCCTTTTCATGGATGATTTGAAACTGTTTGCCTGCAGCAATGTCCAGTTGATAAGATTACTAGAGGTAACTGAAACCTATAGTAAATGTATCAAGATGGAATTTGGAGTAGATAAATGTGCAGTCATGCATGTAAGCAAAGGCAGGATTGTGGAATCTGAAGAAATTGAACTTTCAGATTCCACACACCTTAGACGTCTTTCTGCAAATGAAACGTACAAGTGTCTAGGTATGCCACAGGCGCTGGGTATAAATCAACTGACTATGAAGCAATCACTAAAGGAACGTTTCTGTGGTCGTCTGAAAAAAGTACTGAAAAGTCTTTTGTCGGGCGGTAATAAGGTACGTGCCTATAACGGTTGGGTCATACCAGTCTTAACCTACTCTTTTGGCATACTTAAATGGACTCAGACGGAAATGGACGCCCTGGATAGAAGAGTCCGTACACTGCTAACTGCGTACCGAATGCACCATCCACGTTCATCAGTAATGAGATTGTATATTCCGCGGAAATGTGGGGGTCGTGGTTTCTTAAATGCCAGGACCCTTCATAAGGTCGCGAAATATGCAATCTTAGAGATTACTTTCTTTCTAATGTGGAGTTAATCTGTTAATGTGGAGGTACACCGGGATGTAGCGGCAGTTGATAACGGACTTATTCCGCTTGGACTAGGAAAAGAGAACTGGCGCAAGCCTACAATACTTAATGTTACAGACCGTCAGAAGATATGGAAGAGCAAAGAGCTGCACGGACGTTTTTATCGGGCCTTAAACGGGCCCGATGTAGTTTTATTATCATCTGTGTCTTGGCTACGTTTCAGTGACCTCTTTGGAGAAACTGAAGGTTTTATCTGTACAATTACAGATGAAGTTGTTATGACGAACAATTATCGGAGACATGTCCTGAAGGATGGCACAATTGACATTTGTCGGGCATCTCATCGCTCTGGTGAAACCCTCAGGCATATAATTTCCGGTTGCTCTCGTCTTGCAAATGGTAAGTACTTGCACAGACATAACCAAGTGGCCAGGATAGTCCATCAGCAACTTGCTCTTAGATATAACCTTGTGGATGTCGAGTTACCGTATTATAGGTATGTGCCCGACCGAGTTCTTGAAAATAGTCGTGCAACATTATATTGGGATCGATCTATCATCTCAGATCAGAGCGCCGAGCAATGATTGTAGACATTACCATTCCACATGACGACAATCTCATAAGGACTGAAAAAGATAAACAAATAAAATATTTGGATCTAGCCCATGAGGTGGTCGACATGTGGGATGTTAGCTCTGCAATCATTGTGCCTATAGTCATATCAGCTCATGGGTTGATTGCCAAGAGCCTCGACCAACATCTGCAGAGGCTCACGTTACACAGCTGGATTAAGGGCCTAATGCAGAAGGCAGTCCTTCTTGATACGGCACGTATTGTGAGGAGGTTCCTGTCTCTGGAGCCCTAACTACCGGTAGCTTGGTCCCTGTACCCGATACCGGTGGGACACTATTTTTTATATTTTTAAATACATTTTGTTTTTATTTTGTATTTAAATGTGAAATTTGTATGTTTATTAATATGAATAAAGAGAATAATAATAATATGACACAGAAAAGAGATACAGTGCTTTTATACATATTATACAAGAAAAAGGAAAACATAATTTTATTAGAAACTAAAGTATTCGGGTTCTGGCACCCACATTAAGATTTAACTTGAGTCATGGGTACCAGGTCCTCTCACGGGTACAGTTTATGACTTATGATAAGACGTGTATGACGTATTTACATTATCTTTTAGTAAGGTGATGAATCTGGCATTGCTTATTTAAGGTGTTATGCAGATGACCTGCAATAATACAAAAGTGTCTCTTGGCACGTAACTGTAGGACAGATTTTAAAAGATCTGCGTGTTAGATGAATTTTTGGATAGTGTTTTAGGGAGTCAGTAGATTATTCGAGAGCCAAGCCATCACCTTCTCTAGAGCGGACTCAGCTCAAAAGAATGACTCAGACCAATTAGAGCCGTGAATAAGAAGAGCTGTGCCGTCTGCGTAGGTGTAGATGGAACAGTTTGGTATGGAGAGAGTGTGGGGCCGAGAATTGAACCTTGAAGAACGCCGTAACTAATGGGAAGATACGTACTAAACGATGAACCTATCTCAACACACTGCATTCTATTATTAAGATAACTTTTAAAAATGTTTAGGGAATATCCTCGAATGCCCAATTTCTCCATTTTAGTAATTAGATGGGAAATAGAGACAGTGTCAAATGCCTTAGTAAGGTCGAGGAAAATACAGATACATTTTTGTTTATTATCCATCTTGTCAATGATATTCTCTACAAGATCTATAAGTAGTCATTTAAATATTTCTCATTATGTAGCATTTTTTAGTAGTATTTGTTTTTATAATAATAAAAAACAGAAGCACGATACAAAATGCGACAAATGACATGCTCAAGATTTATTGTAGCCTGATAGTCTGATCTAAACTCAGATTCATTAATGTGAAAATTCCAACAATGCGATGCATTACGACTATGGAGTTTATTCGTCTTCAGACGCATTTATCTACTCCTTTGGGGATATCGTGAGTGTATGTGAATATATTTTATATCGGTGATGCCTTTTACCGTATAATGCAGGAGCAGTAGTAATTATTTAATTCAGTTTAGGTTCGCCAGTCTATTGCAATTAAAGTGATTGCAAGATACTCAAACATAGTTTCACACACACTTTTTTTATTATTTTAATCGAAAATTAGCGTAGGCATTTATCTTTCTATTCACTTGATGATAAGTGACGATCTAAACGAGATCCCTATCCCTATCTATGAGAAATTTCTTCACTTTATTTTTAAAGCATCGGGGATTGTAGTTCTTGGGAAAAACAGTCCAAACCTTCTCGACTCGAACCAAAAAGGAGCTGTTAAAGTCTTTTGTTTTTACTGTAAGGTGAGTCGACGACGAAAAGGTGGAACTAGCCTAATTGTAATGTTCCAATGAAAGAATGGAGAGAAAGAAAATTCTATAAAAATATATAGGCCGGATACATTACAACGATAGTTGAGAGTGTGTAACTTCATATTTGAACTTCAGAAAATACTGAAGAATAATAATGCGTCCTGCTGTGTAAGTCTGGTAACATAAATTAAGTCGGAGACATTACAACGATAGTTGAGAGTTTGTAACTTCATATTTGAACTTCAGTAAATAATGAAGAATAATAATGCGTCCTGCTGTGTAAGTCTGGTAACATAAATTAAGTCGGAGACATTACAACGATAGTCGAGAGTTTGTAACTTCATATTTGAACTTCAGAAAATAGTGAAGAATAATAATGCGTCCTGCTGTGTAAGTCTGGTAACATAAATTAAGTCGGAGACATTACAACGATAGTCGAGAGTTTGTAACTTCATATTTGAACTTCAGAGAATAGTGAAGAATAATATTGCGTCCTGCTGTGTAAGTCTGGTAATGTAAATTAAGATAAAGATGAAGTAATAGGTATAGTCACGGATAGCAAGACGTTATTTGTAATTGGTAATTGCAGCTATAAAAATACTGTGCAACATTGAACATAACAAAGCTAATCAACTTAACAATAAGCCAATTCCTACCGATAAATTGATTATATAAACTGCAAAGAATAGATATATGTAACTATTCGATTAAACTTTTTTGTCCAAATCGGTTGCTCTTTTCGGTACAACCAGGGGTAGGTTCTTTTTATAAATTTTCTACATTTAAATGTTGATATATTAACAAAACGTAGCTGAACATTTATATTGCTAGAACTTAAAAAAACTAATTTTAAAAATATTTTTTATAATGAAGAAAGCCTTTTTTTCTTTTTTTTTATCGTGTGGAAACTCCCACGAGTCATCACCTCACTTGAGCCAACAGTGAAGTGGTATGCCGGAATAGAACCGGGTAATGAAGAAAACCTAAAGAAAGTTTATGGCAATAAAACAAAATAAAATATATAACAATAATACTTTATATGTATTTTGATAAAAGAACGTTAAATTTTCAGGTGTCAATAATGTTGGTGCTACTATTTTTGTTAGGATCTTGTGCGAGAATCGGGGTAAACACATATGAAATAAATGTCAATCCCGAAAAGAATATTGATTTTTCACCAACATATATTAAAAATAATCTTCACGGCAACATGTTTGTAGAGCCATCTCAAGTGAATGACGGTTCATTGTACATTGGTACCCAAAATAATGTTGGACGTTTAGCAACAAACCAAAAAAACAACCTTCCCGGCAAATGGGTACAGTCACCTGAAGTAAATGACAATTCGCTGTACATGGAAGGCCACAAGAGCATTGAATTCTCAGCTAATATTAAAAGCTACCTACAGCCACCTGAGACAAATGTTCCATTATATGTGAATTCCCTGAAGGAGATTGAACTGGCAGTAATACATCTTAATGAAAACCTTCTGTAAATATAACTCTGTATATTTTTACTATTTATATTACTTATTACTGTATAAGATCAATTACGGGTATTGTTATAAGTCTTTAGTCAGAAATTTCTGGATCTTCCCTAATAACGGATACAGTAGAAAAACAGCACTGAGAACAGAGCTGAGGAGGTAGTCGCATTCAATACAAAACTAACTTCAACAAATAATTACAGAATGGGAAATTAAAAGACCTTACTAGAACTAGCTATCGGAACTTTGTGCTACGTGACAGTATATAAGATTCTAAAACCTTGAATTCTGTGTTAAACCGATAAATATTTTTAAGCCCGATTTGAATCTAAGTATAGTGACTGAAGGCGTCTAATACTATTATTTTATATCATTGTTTCTAATTTATATTTTAATATACATATCTGTTTATACATACATAGGTCCATGGCTGGAGCAATACCATATCTTAATGACCCAAGACGTCATTTTGCTGAAATCATTAAAGTTATCTACGGAATAGCCACAGAAATTGGACAGAGATGTGGGTTGGTAATTCATTATATATAAAATTGGTATATTTTGTAAAAAGGATTTTTTTTTACTTTTGCGTATTGTGAGCTTGTACATATTACATATTTACTAAATCATACTTTACTGAAGTAAAAAAACCTTCTAATTAGATATATTTTTCAGCCCATTCGATTATGAGAAGTCATATCAGAAATTAATTAATAAATTTGCGCCTGAGGGCATAAAGGAGCCACAAGTAGTCATTCATGATATACAGCTCGGCCTAGCTAAATATAACCACTTGACTAATTCGGTATGTATCTTCATGTATTTTATAATCTAGATTACAACTTTCTAGAAAATCTTTAGATCAATCTGAAAGTTCACAAAAAGTGTAAAGATAAGGTGATAAAACCCTGAGACGTTAGTCATAAGTCGACGAATTAAGGAACTGGACAAAGGCTAGTTTTTAAATATGCAACAAGCGACAAGCAGGAGCAATTAAAATGTAACTTTGTTACTAGCTGCAGTTGATTTTTTTTGCATTTGTATAATATGTAAATCTAATGACAATGCAGTTTTTTCTTAATAAACTTTCGCTTTCCGCAAAATGATGCGTATAGCTACAGTTTAATCTCTAAATTATTTTTCAGCTACAAAAGCTTATAAGAAGCACGTGTCATGATCAATCTAAACCAAGAAATTGTGATTATGTCATCCACAATATTGTGATTAGTCAGCCCGAAAGATATCAAGCAGCAGCTAAAGTATTGCTCGCTGTACATAAAGCTGCACATGCATTCAATAACAGAATTCAAGAATTTAAAGCTATCTCCAATTGTCACGAAACACATAAGTTCATAATAGAAGCACCAGAAGAGTTAAAACCCGTCGTATACGAACTGGCTAATGTAATTCGCATTACGAAGCCTTTAAGAAACAGTTGCTAAATCAGCATGATTAAACTGAATATAATACAAATAAAAGTGTGAATTATACTAAATACCTACTTTTAAACATTTCTATCTCCCTTACTACGACTACAAAGCATAACAATTAAAGCACCGCTTCTTACCGGTTGACTATATAACAACAAAAAAATATAATATCGTCTGTAAAGAGTAAAGAGATTTTTTCAAAGGTTTCAGAGTTTCAATTTATATTTCAAGTGTTATAGCTGGTTCTCGGTGGAAAATAGGACCACGCCACCACTTATTGTAGGTGTCGATCGGGATTAGGACTGTTATCTCTCAGGTAGTAAATATACCATTATACAGTGCCCGGGTTAGGCTTTGCCCTTCGACGAAATAATGAAAACATGCTAATAATGCTCTAACCTTCTTTCTTAATACCCTCACTACTATAATAGAAGGCAGCACCTCCCTCATTACTGTTTCAAGACGTAAGCGTATAATTAAGGCTTGGATTACAAAAGGACTATTGCGATGCATGCGAAACTGGGAAAATCTCCATCTCAAAAAAGATCCTAAATATAGTGATAACTTATATACACCAGATACTGTATTTTTTGCAATAATATCTTAAGAAATGTTAAGCGGCAATTTGATAAAGGTGAACTCAATGTGGAGGTAATACTAAAATGTTGTCCAACAAAATTAAAAAAATAACTTATACCAACAGTCAGAACAACCCATCAGTAGACCTTATTGATTTAAGTAATCCTAAGAATTGTGGTAATGATATTAACACCTACTTTATAAATATGAGCAATTTAACACACAATCCCCTAGCATTGCACACTGCCCTCCTCTTACTATACCATCAAGGCGCTCATCATTTGTACTTCTTTCAGCTGACATACAAAGAAAGAATGTTATATCTTCATTAAAAAGTAATTGTGCATTGGGAATTGACGATATTCCAAGTCAAATACCAATATGTCTTCCGCAATGGCAGATCTACTAATAATGACGTACACCGATACTATAGTAGCGAAGTTAAATACAAGAAAAAAGTTATAGATACAGTCTCTGCGCCACTCTTACTAAGAAAATCAGAATACCTTGGAATCCGTAGTACTCAACTAGAACTGTTCAGTAGCTACTTAAGAGACAGAACACAGCGTGTCAAAGTTGGAGAATGGATAAGCGACGAATGTCCAATCATTAATTCCTCTATTCCTCAGGGATGCATTTTAGGACCTACTCTCATTTTGATTTTTATTCATAACCTCTTTGCACTTAAATTACCTAATGGAAACATTATTACTTTTAAGGATGACACAGATTTTCTTTTCTTTGGTGACACCTGGGAAGAGGTTTATCAATCGGCTCAAATAGGTTTTTCACAGGTTGTAACCTGGCTCAATAATAACTATCTCAGACTAAATACGGCAAAACTAAATACATCACATTTTCCCTCTCAAACAATCGCTCTCGCATTAATCCCTACCTAAAAATACTAGCTCACTCCTGTGATAACCTCTCTTCTAACATTTTCTCGTATCCTAAACTTTGTAAACTCAATTATGTACTGACCTTGCGGCATACTTACAATACACATACGCACACACACACACTCTCACACATACCCTAAGACACGCACACACAGTCCGTCAGTAGGTAACAGTCTGATCCCTTAGTCACCTTTTACGACTCCTACGTGAAGAGATTGAGTGAGCCTGTGAACCACCACGGTGAAGTACAATAGGCTCAATGGAAATATTAGAACTATCGTAAAATAATACAAACTGTAAAATGAGGGAACCAAAACCTATTCAGCTTAATAATAAGGAAAAGATAATATATGTATTTGACCTTTATGTGTCACAGTTTCATGAAAACAATAACGAAGATAACCAAGAGTTCTATATATTATGGGACAATTTGCCATAGATGTTAGCTCAAAGAAAGTCTAATTTAGAGGTACAATAAATAGTAATACAGTAAGAAGAATACAGTAATAGAGTAAGAATACAGTAAGTAGTAACTACACTTTTGAGCAAGGTTTTGATAAATTAAAGCACAAGCTAAGCCTTACATGCAGCCTTCTTGAATATGAAATTACATAAATTGTAATTCATTTATTAATTATACTTCCATCTTACTGAAAAAAGGAAGAAACTTGTATCACAATTATAAAATTTCTTTTTGTATAATTATGATACAAGTTTCTTTATATTTGACAGTGACAATTTTTTTACGAATACCACTTCCAAAAAACTTCTCCTAGGAATTATAACTTTTTCGAGGGGACTTAAAAACATACATCATACACAAAAAACATACAGACTTGGCAAAACCCACTTAATCGAACCCACCACTACTAGACCAAGAGGAAAGGAGGAAATAACTATTTTAAAGAGGCTTCGTCACTGCTTATGCGCACATATTATAAGTGCAAATCCTAAATATCTTAGACATTCTTAGATAGTAAAAGCTGTTTTTGTCTTGTTTTGTGTTGAATAAATGAAATCATTCAGAATTAATGAAAATTCTGCAAACATACACACACATAATTATAATTACGCATCACTGTCACCCTATTCAACACGAGTTAAGTACATGTATTTGACGGATAATGGAAATCCCGTTTAGGCTTGTCTGGAAATACAAGTTTGTATAATAATAGTTAAGTTATTAAAATTGTCAGTGTCGAGTCATACGAGCCACCATGATTTTATTTTGTGCGTTATATTATATAACTATATATTTGTTTGTGTACAATGAAGCTTCTGGTAAGTTTAATTTTAATTAATATACACATCAAAAATGTCCAGGGATCAAGTATATTTTTAACTATAAAAATTATATTATAATAATATTCCAGAGTCGCTGCTAACTTTAATTCATATGTTTAGGAAAATTTGTAATTTATGCTAACCGTGGGAAAAGTACTTAAGGTAATGTCGTCTATTAAATGGTAAAAAGGCATAAAATACCATATTTTTATTGTGAAGATAAAAAATAATAATCTGTGTTTTTACCATTAACACGAATCACACATTCACTTTTGAATGTTTAAAATCAGTTCATCAAAGTCATTTTGAGGAATGCTTCCCACGTTCTTTCTTTCAAGTCAAAAGTTGTTGTGCGGTGCTCTTCTTTGGGTTATACCTCTCCGCATCTGAGCACTGAGATTGCCTTTGATCCAAATGAGATCGGTTCTTCCACCTATCCAAAAATCGGCATAAGTCAGTATTGTTCTCCTCCAAACGACTAAATTAAAATTTTAAACGTTTTTGACATCCAGAGGTCCTCCAAACTCGAGTACGTCTTGTTTCCGGCCTTATACTGAAACGAGATTCACCGGAAAAGCAAACACAACGCCAGTCTTCTTCCTCCCAATTTCTCCCAAAAAATGAAATTAAAATATCGAGGAAAGCAAGCAAGAAACTCACGGACACTCCTTTTTTAATCTTTTACAAAATTTTCTTGTTATAGTTCACAAGTGCATATAAAATAAAATAAAATGTTGGAACAATGCAATATATTATTCTGAAATAACTTTTTTGGTCATTACTGCTCTATGTTGAGTAATGGCAGTCTGGATAAACCAGCCATAATAAACGGTACTTGCTCACGAGCATGATGCACGCGTCAGATATCGTCCATTACAACCATATCCGGGAGAGAGCCGAACTACCCGACACATACGCCAACATTGGCAGGACTTCAAGGGGAGCATGAGATACTCAGAAGTGCCAAGGGACATAAAACACAAACATTATAAAACATCCTATATACACCAACTAATTTTAGTTTCTGACTTAAAAAACGCTGCATCGTTATTATATGTATTCTTAAATCGGTTTAAAGCGAAAATGCCGAGCCCCAAAAGTGAACAACAAAGAAAATAAAAGGAATTTCAAGACATTCCTCCATTTAAATTTAGGTTACTACAAAAATATGACATTGAATTGTTTAGATAAATATTCAATAGTATTACTCACATTATTATTCATAAGAATTCATTCCATTACAGACTATCAAAAAATAGTAATTCGTGGACCAAATCCACATTTTGCATCCTACGTAGTCCACGAGCTTGAGCCACTACAAGTAATTTTGGAAAACTTTTCGGCCGTATTAAGGTACGTCAGTAATAAAGGTATTTTTGCGCATCTTCTAGTAATGTTAAAATATATGGTGGTTACGTTTGAAGCTATGTAGGTGACAGTTTTCTTTTCAAAGTTATATTATTAGGAATCCTGGAACTGTCCAGGTTTTACAGTACGCAGCCCTGACGTTCTCGCCGATCTGGCCTCGACGATCCATTTCTCAATTTCACCAATTTTTCGAAGCAAAGTATCTGCTTGACCGTATTTGGACTTAAAAATATGACGTTAGTGGATCCAAATTCTTATTGGCAAAATCAGGGTGTTTAATACACCTCTCCTCATATATATAGACGTGAGCGTATGTATGTGTGTTTTATGACAACGTGTCGACCAAGATGTGTAGGCCTCGGACAACGCTCAAAACTCTTTTAAGTATATTTGTTTGTATACTGTCATGGCCATATCTCAGATTAGAATTGATCACTTTATGATGAGTTCTTAAATTACTTAAAATGGTCATATTTTATGATACAGTCAGCTTAAACCAACTGCATCGTTTAGAATTAAAACTTTAATGATTACGTCAATCACATTGTGTTGTAATTTCCATCGCACCTATTAAAAATAATTAGAATTCTAAATATAGATGGAATTTTTATATTGGGCTTGTAAGTTGCCGTAACGACATTGCGGGAGTCACACTGAAAGTTTGTGAAACAGGCCAGTATGAAAAGCAGAAGAGGAAAAATGTGTTTAAATTTTGATTTATGATCTCTTTGGGAATCTGTAGATGTGTAATGAATTCATAATACCGTTCATATTAATGTATATATTGTTACGAACCAAACAACCAACTGAAATCCAACAACGACAATATGGTTGTTTCCATTCGAAGATTTGCTGACAAAAGAAAAAAAAAGATAAATAAAAAGCATCCTCATTATTTGCACCGACAGGTTATTTCGCAACAATCAATCTAGAAGATAAAAGAACTGTTATTGCAAATTGGTATGTGAGTCATTGTTTACCAGTTGTCTAGAAAAATGTCACACAGCAGCGCTCAAGAAGCAAGATCTTCCTCCATTACGACAACGCTCCAGCGTATTCCGCTGCACGGAATATCAAATATTTGTCTATGTGTATTTTTTTATCGAAGGTGTGGAGTAAGTGAGTCATCCTCCTTACAGTCTCAACCTAGCACCTTATGAATTTTATTTATTTCTAAAAATTACTTAGAGGAAATCGTCTTATGAGCCCTGAAGATGCTGTGATGCACGGCGTGCATGCATGAATGCAACGTGCAGCAGCACGGTGCTTAGAAATTGTCTTATAGGCTTAGAGGAATAAAAATATTAACAGGCTTGTATATCATTCCGTTTTTTTTTTATTTTCAAAACTTTCAGTGTGACCTCCGTATGTTGCAGTTTTTCTTTATTAGCACGTATTTACTATTATACCCTTTTTAAGCAAAACTAGGCCCGCAACCTCACATTGGCCCTCACATTTTTTCAGGATAAAAATCTTAAATGCTATTACAGACAATTAATCACTGCACCGAATAACAACTAGATCCGTTTAGAATAAAATGTGGTGTAGTAGTAACTTAATTATTGTCCAACACCAGGATGGATAAACACTTATATCGTGTGTTTATTTTTATACATATCATAAAAACAATATTACAAAGGAGTCATGCTTTCAGTTGTTTATAATATCAAACAGTTTATATTCATATCCTGAGAAGATGCTTTCTACATCATGACAATTACATTAAATATTCTAAAACACCATGAAGTGATCAATCCTCAGAATTCGGTCGGTGCTCCGTCTGCGTGGGTTTATCGCATTCCCCCCATTTCATCCACACAAAGGTATATAATATGAAGTAGTTTTAAGATTTAGATGAGATTTTAGACTACATATTTAAACCCATCTGCTGTCTTTGCGTTTATTTTAAAATATCCTTATCTATATAAGCTGTTAGTCATTCAAGAGGATAAAAGAATAGTACTGATTTTTTTTTAACAGGTGCTCGTACCAAGATTATAACCAAATATATTCCAGTTACTACAATAACTTTAAAACGGGCGCTTTTATAATACATGTAAGTAATATTTTCCTTCTGAGATTTTTTCATTTAATTAAATTTCATAACACATACATGACTCACCTATAGACTGGTCTGTATGTCTAGTGGTTAGTGACACTGACTGCTTAGTCGAGGTCGTGATTACCATACAGGGCGAACATTTGTGGGATCAACAAACAAAATGCTGATAAAAAAGTTAAGAGCGATCAAGTCTAACACCGAGATATAATATGTATAGTGTTAGTTCTATCGAGACTGTTTTCTCGGTGTTTAGAGTAAGTATTACTTCGTTGAAACCAATTGGGGCACAGCTGAAGGCGTTTTATATCAATGCTGTGTCATCGCCATAAATGAACACCCTACCTTTGCTAATGATGATCGTACACAAGTCGTTAATATAAATAAGAAATAGAATCGTCTTTCTTGTAGGGCTTTGGATGTCATCTTGTTTTCGGGACGAGAGTGTCTGATTTTTTCTAGGTCATTTTTGAGTCTCCCGTTCATGATTCGCTATTCCATTTACTACTCTCTCGTCAGTAAGGAGGAGTACTATTGAATATAGAGTAAGAGGTAAGGCTTATGGTTGGAAGTTTTTGCCTATGGTCACAATAAAAGTCATTGACTAGGTTAACTGATAGCGCCGGTGACTATGAAGTGTAAGAAGCAGTCTTTTGCTTTATTTCTACGTGTGATAGACTTCCTACCGAATTCGGGGTATTTTCTGTGATTCTTGACGTGAATCACTAGTTACTAGGGCTTATAAAAAATAGGCTTGTAGACGGTACCCAACAGTTCATTAAATCTACTTTTGACTGCCTTTTTAACATGTGCAGCTTCGAAAACTTACATATTTATTAGTTATTTGCATAAATGTATAATCAATTTGAAGAGCCAATTTTATTTATGCATCAATCACTTAAACTTAAAAAAGCGTAGAAACTTTTTATGTAGCACTATTGTGTGTAATTTCGTATAAAGTTTAGGGTTCTATCTGTGTAACGGGTCTAATCTATACTTCATAACTACAATAAGAATTGTTCGCATTTTCAATCTTGTTTAAGTAATGTTAAGTCTATTATCTTATATGTTATTCTTTTTTGAAACCTTTTGAAACTTTTGAAATCAATATGTTATTGCTAATTATCTCATTTTAATTTCCATTAATTTGATAACACTATAAAAAATATTCACTTATGTTTTTTATGTAATATTTCGCGTCAAAAAAAAAGTGACTTTTAGCCCGAAATAGTAAATTTGTTTTCAAACACCTATCTAAGAACACTTGGGCTTTTAAATATAACGATATCTTAATGGTCAAACTCCGTACAGCCGTTTGGAAGATACGAGGTAATAAAGAAATTTACAAAACAATATACATATGTAAATACAAGATACGCATGAAAAACATATCCTTGGCAGCATTTTTCTTATCTTGTATGTCTAGCATTTTCTTAAATGCCACTCATACGATTTTGTAAACAATTGTCGATATTTTTAAGGGTTGTTGTTTGTATTTAATATATTACTATCTAAAGAAGGTCTCCGGAAATAGACAACGCAACTCTTCAATAACTCACAGTAAATAAACCACGATTGCTGCAACCATATGCCTATGTACAGGTAGGTAGGTTTTCACCATTCCATAAAACACTTCGCCTGTACCTTATGTTGCATAAAATACTTTTCGAATTTAGAAGGGTCTTTCATTATTTGTTGAAGTCTGTTACGGAACTGTGCGAGAAGAAGGGTTATGTTAGTCCACGTCTGCATGTTTTTTTTTTTAAATGATGTTTGTTTGTCACGCCCTACAGCCTACACCTGATGGATTTCTGTGAGGTGTCATTTTATTCACCTCAATGGTAAAATTAACATAGTATATACACTTCCATGATAACGACAGCCATAAAGTAGAAGTTTGTAATGCAGTCGGGATTTATATATTTTTTATACTATATAGACGAACAGACGGGTCACCTGATGGTAAGTGACAACTGCCGTCCATGGACACCTACAACTCAAGAGTCGCAAGTACGCCGTCTCCGTCTTTGAGGGTGATGAGGGATGGGGCGGTACGGGGAGGGGAAGGAAAGAAGGGGGATGAGGAGATGGGAAAGAGGACAGAGGAGATGAGGGGAGAGGAAGGGGAGCAGTGGAGTTGGTCCTCCGGAATCCTCTTCCTACTCGGGAAGTGCAACGCAAGCTTCACAACCGATTTACTTTGGGGCCATGGTATCGCACCTGTCGAGACGGCCCATTCGTGCCTAAGCATGGCTCTATCATTTTTACTTTTTAATTAGTTTAATTAGGTACCTTATTTAATTTAACAATGTTTAAGTAGATTGTCAAAAATGTTTTTGATACATACGAGTATATTACTTTGGGATCGTGTCCACTTTAAACATCGTCAATTCTAAACGCCACTAGGCAAAATATAATAGTTCTTTTTACTTCGTCAAACGTCAACAAGCAGATTGAAATTTGAAAAATATTATTGATATTTGACTGGCCTGTTGTTCTAGCGGTTAGCTACCCTGACAGCTAAGCTGAGTTCATGGGTTCGATTCCCACCCAGGACAAATAATGGCATATGGTTTTTTATTAAACATAAATTTTTAATTTTGATAAAATAACATTTTATAAATAATATGTATGGGTCCAGTTTATTTATCAAACTATTACAATATACATACATATATTTACAAGAAATGAATAGCTTATTGGGTTTATCATAAGGGTGGATATTGAATGTCGTCATTAGCGTGTAAGCAAAGAAAAAAATATTTTTGTAGTTTCATTGCTAAAGTATAAAAAACCTGACGGCTGAAGGTCTTACCTATTCAGCTTATGCTACGTCTATTATTGTTGTTTTTCGACAATATAGGCAGTCCCTCAAGACTATCTCACTTAAAATAATGAAGCTTGGTTTTAGATTTCTCAAGTATCGATTTCAATGAGCACTACATGGCAATGTGAAATAGTGGATTTGGATAATTCACATTTGAATTATACATTCGATATACGAGTTAAAGGAGCAAGTAAGTTTTTTTTTATGCAATAGGGGGATAATACGCTCTTTTGAATGTCTGAAT
This sequence comes from Tyria jacobaeae, assembly GCA_947561695.1. Taxonomy (NCBI): domain Eukaryota; kingdom Metazoa; phylum Arthropoda; class Insecta; order Lepidoptera; family Erebidae; genus Tyria; species Tyria jacobaeae. The sequence goes on along the minus strand of OX387208.1, from coordinate 4,650,170 downwards.
GTCGTGCAGAATGTCTTACACTGTTAATGAAATAAGAGCTATGCCTAGATATATAGAAATGAATACAGTCCTCGTATGTAGTGTTGGTACTTTAATATGAATCGCTTTTGTAATATTCACATCTATATATGTATATCTAGGTAGGTCTAGATGTTAGTGACCCTGACTGCTGAATCGGAGGTCGTGGGTTCACATGGGACAACAATTTGTGTAATCCACAAATAGTCGTCCCGAGTCTGGATGTTCTTTGAGACGGTAGATTGAATTTTTGTTATGCGGGAGTTGTATTTTTTTAATAAATTAATAAATAAAAATAATCTCTTAATACTTAATTAATATAGAGACATGTATATACATATACGTTTATAAATATATAACAATTTACATATATCTATATTCTCTGAAATATTTTTTATGAAGTTATAAAATAAAATTTATGAGATTGGTACTTAGAATTTAAATAAAATTTCAGAAGGCGTTAAGGTAAAAGTCAATGGCGTGTATGAGGTTTATTTAAATACAAATCTAACAGATCTAAAGTGCGATGGGATCGTTGAACACGAATATGAAGAGGAAGATATTGTAGATTTAACTTGCAGCAATTTATATAACTCTGGTCAAATCAGGTTACAATACTATGATGTTTACGGTAATTATACATTTTCGAAAAATACTAAACGATGGTTGACTGCTGCTATCTTGTCTTGAAGTACCTCTTTAGTCTATATTCGCGCCTGTTATTTTAATTTATATATATTTAGTTTTATATGTCGTGCTCTTCCAATTGGTCCCACCTTCTCCCTTTCTCTACACGACAACACGTGCTAGCCTGAGGAGTCACCGTTTGAGAGTGGAAAATATACGATCTCGAACTAAACGGTTCGGCTCTTCCTTTCTGTGCCGATCGGTTAAAGCCTGGAACTCACTACCAGCGCACGTGTTTCCCTCCCACTTTGATCCCGGGTCTTTTAAGCAGGGTGTGAAAAAGCATCTCACCAGGCTGCCATAGTGTGGGTCACCATGCTGCATTCGACTACACTTGCAATGAGGATGGTGACCACCACTCTTAGACTCCACTTGTTGCTTTTCATTAGGCAGAGTGGAGTCATTATGGTAGGCTAATATAAAAAAAAAGTCGTTTTTTAAAGTTTATTTTGAATAGGATATTGAGTTTTAAGATTTTGATAGAGAATTTTAGAATTTTTTTTTATGGACGAAACAAAAATTGATTTGCGAAATATTGTAGTCACAAATCTTAAATGTTTGGATATATTTTCAGGTACAATAAAACTTGGTGTTCAAGATACTGGAATAAACTACGGTTTGATATTTCGGATGTTGATAAAAGATAAAAGTGTAAATCAATCATATATAGACTGCACTTATGTAGCACCTATAACGAAACAAGAATTTACTTATAGAACAATATTTAGAGTCATCACCAACAATAACAATAGAAATAGCAGTAAGTGTCTATCACAGCAAGTGATAACTTCACTTAAGTGATAAGTAATAAATGTTTTCTTTGTTCAATTATTATATTCTTACTATTAGATAAAGTAAGAAAGATTGTGAAAAAATGCGGTCTTCGGTCATCTTCCTCCAATTATAAATTCTTGGACAGTTGCAACAATAATGCCTATTTGGAGTATAGAATTCAGGACATGATAGGAAGCCACCCTTTGTATTATATCTGATCTATTTAATCTCCAAAACATCAGTCGTAAACACAACAAACATAAATAAATGCCGACTTTGGTGTAAAACCTAGTATGAAAACCAAATGCAAGAATTTTTCAAGTAACTCCAAATCGCTTCATATTAAAAATCACTATTCTTTAATTATGGGTGGTTTTCTGTATTTTGAGTAGCCGGTTGATAAATGTGCCAAGCAGGCTTAATACTGCTACATGTAATCCTTAAAAAAAAGGGTAAGAGTCGATCTCCGATATTATGTTTAGATAACTTCATCGTGACCGTGAATGGTATGGAGTTAACACCATTGCCTCAGAAGATACATGGAAGAGACAAATACATATACTATTATACTGACGGAGCACCGATAAAGCTAACATGTGTAAAGAAAAGCAAATTAATACTTGGTGATATTTATGGAAAAATAATAAATAACGATAGAACAAATGTTGTCACGAAAGGTAACGTATTTCTGGTTAATAATGATAAAAATTAAGTTCATTGTTTTGTTTTGTTATTTAAATTTAACAACAATTTAAATTAAATTGAATTGAAATGTAATCTCACCCCCAAATTCAAATAACAATTGATAATGCGATGACAAATATTGTCATAGATAGTCAGTCCTTACTAGGACACATAATTATTGTTTTCTAAATGATTTTTTAACTTATCATAAGATAATGTGAAAACGTTTTTAAAACTTTATGGAATGAATGATTTACTAAACAAGTTTCAGTTACATTTAGTATGAATTGAAACTTTAAAATTATAACAATTTCAGATGTTGTAAACACGTCATCAATATATAGTACTTTAATTGAAACTGCACATCTAGACGGTGTGATTCTACAATGTTACTCGGTATCTGAACAATCTGATATGGCAGTTGATATATTATTTTTGAAAGATGATGGTCATGGTGAGTATGCATATTAAACTTTAACAAATCTTATTTTTTGTTAGAAAAGTTCAAAGATTATCTAAAACTGAAAATAATTTGACAATTATTTTTGAGCAATGTAGATGTTCCGCATGGAAGTATTGTGTAGATTTCGTGATCCGAGCAAAACCATAGAATAAATAATAGTTGAATTCATTGTGAAACTGTCCGTGTTATGTACTGGACTGGAAATTTGATGTATTACCTAATAATGTTCTCTTGAAGTACTCGTAACTACTTCAATGGGTAACCTTGTCAGATAATGACAAGCTTTGAGTTGGTTTTGATAAGCTTTTATTTAGTTTCCACCCATTTTTTTATAAATAAAAGGTTGCTTCTCTGTGATGGAACATTAAAGAACATTTAGCATAATTACATCTTCATTATTTTTCTTTTACAATAATAATATAATTATTTTATTATTGATTAAATACAAGGCGTAAAGTTATAGGGTTTAAGAAAAATGTGTAAAAGGTATGTAGCTACTTACGATATGGGATTATTGTGACGTAGACGAATATGGAAATACCTATATAATGATATTTTTCTTATCAGGTTTAAATTTATTATTTTTTATTTTTATTTTGTTTTATTAACAAGAACATAATATTAGCTTGTTTTTAAAAGTAATTTTTTCTCTTCTTTATTTAATGATAGCTACAAGATCCCTATGGGTTTGTCTCAGTGTTATCTGTTCTTGTGCTAGCCAATAACAGATAACACTGAGACAGCACTTGTGATTATATAAGATATTATAATATGATGATATTTGAGATAAAAGTCTTTTATATATGGCAATGGCGAGTATTTTCTCGGGAACAAACTCATTAAGAATCAGGATAATCCCAGAGTGTAATTAATTTTCGGGTCCTTAATTTTTAGATCCTGTCATACGTGGTCTCCCTTCCAGCAATATAGTTTATCAATACAGCACAGGAAACAAGGAGGTGATAACCCATTATCAGTATACCACGAAACATGTACTAAATCTCACTTGTCTTACTGCGATAAATAGACAACCTGTGTGGAAATACAAAGGTAATTGTATTCATTGATGGTAGAAATATATGTTGAAACGCGTTTTACCCGTTATATTACAATTTACTTTTAAATATACCTAATTCTGTGAGACTCCTTTTGATCACCTAGGTGCGAAAAATTGTATTAAGTATTCTAAGGAACCATGTTTGTTCATACATACATTTGTTTACTCTATTAAGAATACCTTTTTTTTTTTTTTTTTTTTATACTATAGGGGGACAGACGAACAGACGGGTCACCTGATGGTAAGTGACACCGCCGTCCATGGACACTTGCAACTCAAGAGTCGCAAGTGCGCTGCCCGCCTTTGAGGGTGATGAGGGATGGGGGATGCAGGGAACGGAAAGAAGAGAGGAGGGATGAGGAGATGGAAAAAAGGAGGAATTGGGCCTCCGGAAACCTCACTCAATTCGGGGAAATGCAACGCAAGCGTTACTTCACAACCGGTTTTCTGTGAGGCCGTGGTATCGCACCGGTCGAGCCGGCCCATTCGTGCCTAAGCATGGCTCTACCACTGACAAAAGTATCTAACCTTATTTAAATTCTAATAAGAGCTTGATTTGTGTTCCGGACATTCCTAATATGTTTTAATTATTTCAGAGAACATCACTTCAACTATACATGAAGATAAGATATACGGAACGAAGTATATAAATTATACATTCAATTTTGATATCGAGTCCAATGAGACCATTATTTGTGAATCAACAAATTCAGGCACAGGAACACACAGGACGATTATTGTATTACATTATGTTAGTCCTAGGAGTGAGGGTAATTTCTGCTATTTTTAAACAATAAGAGGCTCTTAATAACATTACAAATAGGATGATCCTTTATCATAAGTAGAGGCGACAAACATCAGGAAGTTATTGTGCGGTATTTGTCATCATTGTGGAGTAATGCTGTATTTATTTATTTCGTCAACATCATTATCCATCGCCATAATTATATATATGTATATATTTTAAACACAAATCCACTAACATTCATTCCTGTATCACGAGGGACTTTACAAACAAATAATGGACAGTCAGAACCCGTTGCGCCGTGTGGGGATCAAACCTATAACACTCGGCGCAGCAGCGTAACCACTTAAATCACTACGCATTCCGTGGTGTTATTTAACTAGAAGTTACCAGCAGATTTACTAACATTTATGTTCACTCGTAGCGTGATAATATATAGTCAGCCTATAGCCTTCTCAATGAACGGTGAAGTTAGTAAAAAAATTAGTTTTGTAATCATATTATTTGTTTCCGAGCTTAACCCCTTCAAACAAAAAACTATGCCTCTTTACAGTACTACTATAATTACTTATAATGTGTTTCTTGTACACCACAACGAGCGAAGAAAATGAAACGTCAATGATTTTATTTCTCTTTCGCTAATAACGGTTCATTTCTTTACAGTCAGCCTCACAGTACCAGAGGGGATTGGTGTTATTATTGGGGTCTTAGGAGCTGTGATCACTGGAGTGTCGATGCTTTACTGTTGGCGGTTAAAAATAAATAATATTCAATAGGTATGTATATGTAGTCAGAGGCATCTTAGGCAGAGTTACCATAACTTAGTCTAACTTACGTAATAGATGAGAATAGGCAAGCCTATTGACGTCAACCGATTACTGTATATACATATACTCTCTGATAGATAACATATATATCTATTCGATAGACACCCAGGAAGATTTAGGGGGTGCCTAATTCTACTTTACCGAAAACCATATGACACTATCATGTATACTTAACTTAGTTAACATGAACTATATTATCATAATATATAATAATCTACTATTGTATACATACAAATAGAACTAAACAGATATAGTATGGTAAATATACTACTTGACACCTCCGACTGATTCGTCGTCTTCTGAGGGATGGGAGACTCACCTCTCCCGTACCCTTTCCGCAATAGAATATAGTGCACTACTATATTCTTTGTTATACTTATATATTATATAACAATATAGGTGGCAACCCTAGCCACCAAGTTTTTGTATAAATTATTGTTCAATATTTTTTTACCTATCTAAGATTTTTTTTTAAATATAATTGTTTTTCTTGTTACAAGTACATTGTACAATTTTAATACAGATGATACTTTGACTGCTGCATTTAAATCAGACTATAAGTTATGCAACAGAAGGGTAATTAAATTTATAGGTAATACATACACACACTGACAGCTACATCCCCGAAGAGGTTGGCAGAGATGTCTCTCGCGCTGTGTGAAGTAGGGACGAATTTTCCCATCCACCCGCTATAGTGGGCAACCACGAGGATGCGACGTCTTTGCCCTGCCCTCGACCTTGGCTAATAGAGAGTTACCCGAAGGTGGTACCCGAACTTTTGCGTGCAACCGATCCGGATGTCACACTAAAGCTGTTCCCGGGTTCCTCCTATTTGAGGCGCAGTATTCCACCCGATATACGGTTAAAGGACGGCCCGAGGTTTCCACGCTTAAAAAAGTCGTCTCAAAAGCCATTTTTTTGCCAATCATAATATAAGCCCACGTTAGGGAAGCCTAATTGTCTAATTATTTTGTTTTATTTCTTACGTTTATAACTTTAGATACTTGAACTTTTACAATTATGCATAGATGGCGCTGAACTCGTGTTTTTGAATCACGCTTTTAAGATGTACGAACGGGTATTCATATAGGTAAAATTTTAATTAAATTTGATCTCTTTTCTGAGCGTGGTGTTTTATTTCGAGAGACTTTTTGGACGTGTCCATTTGGTCCTTCTTGAGCCGATAAAGGACTGGAATACATTGTCCCTGTGGAGCTAGTTTTGCAGCAGTGCAGCAACAGTGAAGAGTGGAGTAGCGCAAGCATCGCGTGCGTAAATTGGGGTGTCTTGTGTCAGCGACGTCCCAGTAAGGTTGCAGTGGAGTAAGCAGGGTCTGCAGTGTGAGGGGACGGTTCACAACCTCCTGCCCCTATGGTGAGCTACTTATCACGCGAGTGGACCGTGTATGAAGTGATTGAAGATAAACTTTGAGTACTTTTAATTATTTAGAACAGTGGAACAAATTCATTATTGAGATAAAAAATTAAGTAAATTAAAAAGTTAAAGTGATAGTTTGATAGTTGAGTGCATGGACTTAAAATAGTTTCTTAAAAAGTGACGGGGAACCTATGTCCGATTTTGGTTAAAATAACAATAAAAAGACTTGTAAAATTTTTAAAGAATTTACATCTACAGTGACTTAGTGTAATTAAACTTAGTGATTTGATGTTCGGCTATTAGTTTTGTACAACATGGAAGCGTTTGATAAAATTCAATTGGATACAAGTACAGCTATTACCCGAGCTCGGTCTAACTTTAAAAAATCTCCGAAATAGAGAATTACACAAAGTTATGTCGAGGTACGATTAGAGAATTTAGAGAAGCAGTGGACATTATTTAATGACGCACATTATAAGATCCTACAAGAAGATGAGGAAACCGCATATGTCGCATCTAAGTATTATTCTATGAACCTATATCAGAATACAGAAGAAGTATATTTCGATTATAAAATAGAACTTAAGGAAATGTTTACTAAATTAAAACCACAAATGTCAATATTGCAGAGTACTACTAAGGCTTCAGATAAATCATGCGATATTAAATTACCAAAAATTAGTCTACCTCTTTTTTCTGGTAACTATTCTGAGTGGATACGTTTTCGAGATATGTTTATATCCTGAATACATAGCAATAGCAAATTAGATGATGTACAATAACTTCACTATTTAAAAACTCATTTGTCTGGGGCAGCTGAATGTCTTTTACGTCACATTCCTATTACTAGTAGTAATTACTTAACTTGCTGGTCACAGTTAGAAGGCAGATATAATAACACAAAATATTTGGCAAATTGTATCTTAAAACGGTTTATGAGCCAAAGGAATATTGAAACTGAATCTGTCCATGCGTTAAAAGAATTATTGGATACATCGAATGAATGTTTACATGCATTAACTAACTTAGGGATCAGTGTTGTTAATTGGGACATGATGATAATATATATTTTGAACTTAAAGTTAGACAACGAATCTCGCAAACAGTGGGAATTGAATATTAGTGATGCCTCCAATCAGTTACCTACATTTAAACAATTTCAAATTTTTATGGAACAAAGATTTTGAGCTTTGTAATTCTTAGATAATAATAAGATTCAACGTAATGCAACAATGCAGCGTAATGTGTTGTCAGTGAAGGCACACTCGGTTTCTACCGACTAACTGTAAGAAGTTCTGTCACCTAGATGTTGATACACGACGTAATTTTGTCCAAACGAACGGTTTGTGCTTTAATTGCTTAGGTGTGAGTCACTCAGTATATTCATGTCGTCAGTCTACAAGGTGTCGTTTATGTAAGCGAAAACATCATACTTTGTTACACTCTAAAAATATTTCGAAATCAGTTAATGAAGAGGATACGGCTGGACGAGCCATTGAGAAAGATGTTACTACAGCCCTATCCATTAATTGTTCTCTTTCTGTCATCCTTTTTTCCCCAATAGTCATCTCCACTGCTTTGGTAAAGGCACAGTCGAGAAATGGTACCATGATTGTATTACGATCTTTGTTGGATCAGGGATCTCAAGCGTCGTTCGTGACGGAGTCCATGGTCCAGTTATTAGGTCTTGAACGGATACCTACCAGAGGACAGATTACAGGAATAGGGGGTGATCAAAGTCAATCCCTAACTTCTAATTCAATGGTTGTTATTAAGATTCAATCACGAGTTGACCCCAGCTTTGTCGTTACAGTCAAGGCATATGTTTTGAAAAAATTAACCACTGTTTTACCACAGGAGAAAATTAGGACTCAAGTGTTAATCGTTAATCTCATCTATGGAATTAGCTGATCCGTCATTTGCTACTAATAGGATAGATCTGCTTTTAGGTGCCGAAGTTTATGGCCAGATAATTTTGGAAGGAATAGTCAAAGGACCGCCAGGTTATGCAGTTGCGCAAAATACCAGACTTGGCTGGATTTTGTCTGGCCATATGGGTAAATTCAACCATAACGAGACAAATTATAATTGTATTAGTATGCATTCTATACAACAGGAAGAAATTGAACTCCTAAAAAAGTTTTGGGAATTAGAGTCGGAGCCTACTTATGATTTCGAAAATAAGCTATTGAGTCATGAGGAAACGCAATGTGAAAAAAAAAAAAACGTTTTCATCCCATCTGTCTAGTGGCAGACATTATTAATATGTACCGGCAGGTCAAAGTGTCGGATGAAGAGAGAGAAAGTCCAGATTTACCAATTCAACATCTTCGGCATTTACGGGTTACATTTGGCACATCTTCGGCTCCTTATTTAGCAGTTCGATCATTACAGCAGTTAGCCAGAGATGAAGGAGTAGATTTTCCATTAGTAAGAGATACGGTATTGACCGATTTCTACATGGATGATCTCATGTCCGGGTGCGAATCAGTGGCGGAAGGCTTAGAGATATATCAACAGTTAACCGTTATGCTAAGCCGTGGTGGATTCCAACTTCAGAAGTGGTCTAGTAGTAGTGAACAATTATTAGAATCGATTAAAGATACAACATTAGAGTCAGAATGTAATTTAGAAATAAAGGCAGATACAATTTCAAAAATTTTAGGTCTTATGTGGAACAAGAAAACTGATGAATTTGAGTATAATGTTCATCTTTGTGAATTGGAACCACCTATAACCAAACGCAAGGTCATATCGGACATAGCACGTCTGTTTGATCCTCTGGGATGGATCGCTCCCGTTATTACTACAGCTAAGGTTTTTATTCAAAGACTGTGGTTAGCAGGAATTGAATGGGACGAAGAACTCCCTTCCACCTTACTCAAAGACTGGATTGTATACAGAAATGATCTAAGTAAGCTCTCTAAGTTTCGAATACCTCGTTGGATTCATTTATGTAGTAACAGTCAACTTTTGGAACTGCATGGCTTTTCCGATACCTCTAATGTAGCATATTCTGCGGTCGTATATTCACGCGCAATAGCTGCTGATGGAAATATATATGTAAATTTAGTAACTTCGAAGACAAAAATAGCGCCTATAAAACAAGTATCAATACCCCGGTTGGAACTTTGTGGTGGGCTTTTGCTGGCCAAACTACTTCAAGAAACAGGTACGATTCTAAAGGTTAAAAGCAACATATACATGCCTGGACAGATTCCGAAATAGTCTTAGCTTGGCTAGCAAGTCATCCTAGTCGTTGGAAAGTATTTGTTGCAAACCGAGTTTCTGAAATACTTAATATTGTAGATCGAAATCAATGGTCGTACGTCTCGTCCAAGGAAAACCCGGCAGATTGCGCTTCACGTGGAACCAAACCTTCAGAGTTAGATAGTCTGCAACTTTGGAAGACAGGTCCTGTGTGGCTTCAAAAAGAAAATATAAATTATACAAGGAGAAAGTTACAAGAGACTAGTTTGGAAGAAAGAAAAATAAAGATGAAATGTCATGCAACTGAAACCAAAGAAATAGACGACAGTATAATGACTATATTTTCGAAATTTAACAGATTAGCAAGAGTAATAGCATACTGCAAAAGATTCGTTAGGACATTGAAATCAGGAAATAAAGAACCTTAAACTACCTTACTACTAGGGAACTAAATGAATCTATACTTACCTGTGTGAAACTCTGCCAGTATCAGTGCTTTAGTGAAGACATCAATTTATTGAAATATAAAGGAAGCGTAAGCAAAGCAAGTAAACTTACCTCTTTAAATCCTTTTCTTGACGAACAGGGCATTTTGAGAGTAGGTGGACGCTTACAACAAGCTAATTTTAATGATGACATGAAGCATCCCATTCTTATTCCTTACAAATCTCACTTTACAAACCTGTTAATTGCAGAAGTTCACGAGAGAACCTTGCACGGTGGGCCACAATTAATGCTCAATTATTTGCGCTCCAAATATTGGGTTATAAATGCAAGGACGCTCGTGAGGCATTATGTGCATAAGTGCATAAATTGCATCCGGTATTCTGCGAAACCAAATCAGCAGTTGATGGGTCAATTACCTAAATCTAGAGTCACAGCTGGGAGACCTTTCCAGAGTAGTGGTGTAGACTATGCAGGGCCAATAAATATACGCGCAACTAAGGGTCGCGGTTGGCATTCTACAAAGGGGTATATATGCCTCTTCGTTTGCATGGCCACTCGGGCTGTCCACCTTGAAGTTGTTAGCGACATGACCGCTCAAGGATTTTTAGCAGCTTTCAAGCGATTTGTGGCCAGACGCGGTAGAGTGCTCGATTTGTGGCGTGACAACGGTACAACATTCCTCGTGCGAAGGAATTGAAAACCTTGTTCAATGCCGAAAAATCGAAAATTGCTCCAGAGATAGCGGACTTCCTTAGCACTAATGGAACCAATTGGCATTTCATACCCCCGCTCCAAATTTTGGAGGGTTATGGGAGGCAGGTATTAAATCCACCAAACACCACTTAAAGAGAGTGATAGGCAACAGCACGTTAACATTTGAAGAAATGATAACTGTGCTAAGCCAAATTGAGGCATGTCTATCTCCCGGCCAATATCACAATTGCCTAATAATTTGGAGAATGGGTGTCCATTGACACCAGGGCATTTTCTAGTGGGTGAACCGTTGGTAACTGTCCCGGATTTCAATTACGAAAATGCAAATATTAGTAGTCTTAAACGGTGGCATCTCGCTCAGAGGATGGTGCAAGACTTTTGGCGCAGATGATCTCTTGAATATCTTACTCAAATGCAACTTAGATATAAATGGACTGACCGTACCCCTGAACCTAATGTCGGAGATGTCGTTCTCGTAAAAGAGGATGGCCTTCCACCTGCTAGGTGGTTATATGGACTAGTCATTAAAAAGCACCTAGGTTTGGATAAAGTCACTCGTGTAGTTTCCATTAAATGCAATAATAATGAAATTAAAAGACCTTTGTCGAAACTAATTCTCTTACCTGTAACCACTAAAGTATTCATGAACTATTTTTCTACAACTAATGTTCAAAACAGTGTACAAGCAGTATTTATGCATAACACTATTGAGTTAATTACATTTGTTTTGTTCGTCACGTTATATTTTATTGCATGCCAACCTGTTTTATTGTAAGTAGCAATTGTTAACCCCTTTGTTATTTTTATGGGTCATAATGAACTTTGTATAATTAACTGCTACTTTTATGTTTAGTAATTTAATGGACATTACTGTCCATAGTGGGCAAGATGTCTAATTATGTTGTTTTTATTTCTTACGTTTATAACTTTAGATACTTGAACTTTTACAATTGTCGATAGATGGCGCTGAACTCGTGTTTTTGAATCACGCTTTTAAGATGTACGAACGGGTATTCATATAGGTAAAATTTTAACTAAATTTGATCTCTATTCTGAGCGTGGTGTTTTATTTCGAGAGACTTTTTGGACGTGTACACTAATGCAGTAATCGGCAAACTGAAGGACTGTAAATATACAGTCTGATGGATAACAGACCCATATATAATATATATTATTAATTGATGGAACCATTGTAATACCATTGCATATTAAAACGTTGCTTCTCCAGTCATGTAAATAAACCATTATCTGTGTTTATGTTTAGCCATTTTCCTTATTTGTTCTCAGACTGAATTTAACTCGAGTCAGTCACACAATTGATTAAAACTGGATAAATTATGATTTTATTATACTATAGTATTAACACAAAAAAAAAAACTTGTTATCCGTCTTTGCTTTGTCGGGACACACATTATATCAGGCATACCAGCATGTATTCAGTTTTTAACCGACTTAGGAAAAAGAGGTTCAATATTAGACTGTATATTCTTTTATTTATGCTTAGCGATTTCTCCGCAATTATAAACGAATTTTCATTTACACTCGTATTATTATTCGAAAGAGTTATACTCCTGCAGTGGTCCCATTGTTTTAAGTTGCATGTTTATATTTTTATAGGACTTGAATTAATTTAAAATTCGCATTGAACACGGTTTTTTTTTTAATTCAATTATTATTTTATAGATCAAATTTGTACACTCCACACGTGCATGCCTCGTTTCTTAAGAATTTTATGTCTCTTATATCCCGTAAATATACGGTTTTACTTACGTGTGTATTTCTTGGAAGCCCGACGTGACGTTAGTGTGACGTCCAGTTCCGTCGCGTTATACGACTTACTCCTTGAGAAAGGTCTCTAGTCGGGACCGTAACTAGTCGGGCATCCCCGAAGTACACTATTTAACATTTTATAATATTAAAATAAATATCGATGTAACTCACGAAAGTTTTTATTCTAATATCAATGTACATTTAACAAAATTAACACGTTCATTTTCACGTTTAAAAATATTGTTACGAAACCTCGTTCTATGATGAAATTTAAACTCTTTTAAATAAATGACAAGATATCTCATTACCTAACAAATATAGATACCTCGCCCACGGAAGCCGCCCTAGTCATGGCGTTGCTAGATTCATGGTAGTCAGCGTATTGTGGCTGCTCGATTGCATCTTGGCCTCTCTGCTGTCAAGAGAATGTATCAGCGTTATCGGGAAACTGGTATGTTTACTCGACGCACAGGATCTGGTAGATATCGAGTCACGTCTGAGCAAGATGACCGTTATATTGCGACAGTTTCTTTAAAAAATCGTCACTTTAACTCTATTTAACTGCAGCAGCGGGTTCGAGGATTGACTGTGACTAATTTTACTATTAGAAGAAGATAATAGTAAAATTAACCTTCCAGTGGTAGAGCCATGCTTAGGCACGAATGGGCCGGCTCGACCGGTGCGATACCACGGCCTCACAGAAAACCGGTTGTGAAGTAACGCTTGCGTTGCATTTCCCCGAAATGAGTGAGGTCTCCGGAGGCCCAAAATCCCCCACCCCCCTAATGATAGCGCTGTTAACAAAAAGGATACCCCAGGGAGGTACCAGCGCTAGCGTTGGAGAATCCCCCCCTGGACGTCCACCCTCAGTACGGATTATGCCTGAGCGTGGACGCCCAGGTTGCCCCTCGTACTCTAGGGGGGGCTCAACTGCGCTCTCAAAATCTGGTCGGGGCAAGAGAAGGCATACCATGGCACCCCTTGTCACGTTTACCGTGGATTTTTGTAACATCAGGGGCTTACATTCGAACCTCGACACTGTCCACCACCACCTTGAGACAGCAAAGCCGGCCTTGCTCTTTTTAACCGAGACGCAGATATCATCTCCAGCGGACACATCCTACCTCTGCTACCCTGGGTACGGACTGGAACACTCCTTTGTTCCTAAGGCTGGTGTATGCGTGTACGTTAGAGATGATATCACTTCTCGCCGCCTCGGCAATCTTGAAGGTAGGGACCTCTCCATCTTATGGCTACGTGTAGACTGCGACGACCATCCCCGCATCTACCTATGCCTCTACAGGTCCCATAGCGGTGATGCCGAAACGGACCGACTCATCGACCACGTCCAAATGGCTACAGACTCAGTGCTCCTGCAGGTCCCATCCGCAGAGATCGTGATTCTTGGCGACTTTAACACCCATCACGCCGAATGGCTTGGTTCGCGCAAAACCGATCATGCGGGAAGATCTGTTCACGATTTCGCCTTGGCATATGGCTTGACGCAGCTGGTAGCAACGCCTACGCGAATCCCAGATGCAGAAAGCCACGTGCCTTCACTGTTGGATCTTCTGCTGACCTTACATCCTGACGGCTACAAAGTATCCGTTGAGGCCCCTCTTGGCTCTTCGGATCATTGCCTGATTAGGAGTATGGTGCCACTCATTCACTCGCTGCGGCCGCGAGTTACAGGCAGTCGCCGCGTATGGCACTATAGGTCAGCAGACTGGGATGGAATGCGAACATTCTTTGCATCCTACCCATGGAGGCAGGTTTGCTTCTCGCCGGATGATCCCAATGTCGTTGCCGACTCTGTCGCGGATGTTGTGCTTCAGGGTATGGAACTTTTCATTCCATTCTCCCTGATTCCCACAGGTGGCAAGTCCCAGCCCTGGTTTGGTCGAACCTGCAAAAGCGGCGTCCCGCCGAAAGCAGAAATGTTACCAAGCATGGGCTAATGCAGCGACAGCACGGGATGTAAAGACCAGCACATTAAAGAAGCAATTTAACTTTGCCTCCAGGTCCCTCAAAAGAGTAATTGCTGGGGCGAAGTCGGCTTACATCGGCAGAATTGGCGAGAGACTAGTGAGTCTCCCTTCCGGAACTCGTGCATTCTGGTCTCTTGCAAAAGCTGTCCAGGGGAACTTTTGTAAGCCATCCCTTCCACCTCTGCACATAGAAGATAATTCGTTGGCCCACGACGCTAAAGAAAAAGCCGATCTTCTGGGCAAACTCTTTGCGTCCAACTCGACCCTGGACGACGGGGGAAACGCACAGCTGAACATACCGCAGTGTGAGAGCCGCATGCCGGAAATCCGGTTTACACAAAGGGCAGTGCGTAAAGCGCTTCTTTCCCTCGACGTTCTTAAGTCAAGTGGGCCCGATAGAATCTCTCCTATCGAGGAGATCTAAGGAGATCACTCGGATCCGTCCAACTACAGACCCATAGCCATCACCTCCTTGTTCTCCAAGATAATGGAATCCATTATTAACTGCCAGCTCCTCCGGTACTTAGAAGACCACCAGCTCCTCAATGATCAACAATACGGCTTCCGTCGGGGTCGTTCAGCTGGTAATCTTCTTGTTTACTTGACTCACCGGTGGGCACAGGCGATCGAGACCAAGGGGAAGCGTTGGCCGTTAGTTTGGACGTGGCGAAGGCCTTCGATCAGGTCTTTCACAAAGCGCTCCTTGCGAAGCTTCCTTCCTATGGGCTTCCCGAGAAACTGTGCAATTGGCTCACCAGACAGACAGAAGCATCAAGGTCGTTGTTGACGGTGCATGCTCCGACTCCAAGACTGTTAATTCTGGTGTCCCACAAGGCTGTGTGCTATCACCCACGCTGTTTCTTCTGCATATCAACGACATGCTGCAGATTAGCAGCATCCATTGCTATGCGGACGATAGCACGAGTGATGCCCTTTACACCGGCCGCGCTAACATTTCTCGGTTAAACGTCATCGAAAGCCGATCCAAACTTGTGTCTGAAATCGAAACTTCTTTATCAAAAGTTTCAGATTGGGGTCGACTTAACCTAGTCCAGTTTAACCCCAAGAAGACACAGGTTCACCGCTAAAAAGTTGCCATTGGTCGTATCACCTCAATTTGAGAGCACTTCCCTAACTGCATCAGCCAGTATCGGAATCCTTGGCGTCGATATATCAAGCGAAGTCCAGTTTCGCGGTCACTTAGAGAGTAAGGCCATATTAGCCTCGAAGAAGCTTGGTGTGCTAAACAGATCGAGACAGTATTTTACTCCGGCCCACCGCCTGCAACTTTATAAGGCGCAGGTTCGGCCGCACATGGAATACTGTTCTCATCTCTACGCAGGTGCACCCCAGTACCAACTTCTCCCTCTTGACCGCATTCAACGGAGAGCGACTCGCATCATCGACTGCCAAGATATTTCTGATCGACTTGACACCTTGGCGTTGCGTAGAGATGTAGCTTCACTCTGCATCCTCTATCGCTTGTATCATGGGGAGTGTTCAGAGCGTACCTCTACCTAAAAGGCCGGTAACGCACTTGTGACTCTTGAGTTGTGGGTGTCCATGGGCGGCGGTAGTCACTTACCATCAGGTGACCCGTCTGCTCGTTTGCCCCCTATAGCATAAAAAAAAATGCGGAGCTTGGCCTGAAACCATAAACTAGCTAATGACCCAAAATCTATAGTATACCACCGTCTACCGCTAAATGAATTAAAAAAGATTATAAATGTTAAAAACTTGTTAACTGCACGTCAGGGTTTAATTGCTTCAGTCCTGAGGTGTAATGTTTTTAGGAAGTTCGACTAACATTGATCTAATTTTTAAAGCATAAAAAGAGCACATAAGAGCTATGTTTGGGCTTAAGATACTTGTACAATTGGTGAGATTGAAATATTTAATATTATTTTTTATTATTATTTATTTATTCAATATCAAAAGTTATATTGACTAATGAATATTTTTCAAGGTTTTCTTTCCAATGCAGTTACCTATTTTTAAATTGGGACTTAAGAATAAATAAGAGATCGAAGAGAGGCGATTGCTCCACCGCCAAGAGCGTAGCTCTTCAGAAAAAGAAGCAGATACCTTTTGCCACTTGAAGTATGTAAAACTAAAGAATCTATTCTGGAGGTCTTGTTTTTCAACTACTACAAGAATCGGATTATATTCCACTGTCCGAACAATACTAGAACAATAAGATGCGCCAGATATTTTTTTGTTAAACTCGTAAATTATTAAATGTTTGTGTCTTCATTAGCCTTCTTGTACCATGAACACTGTTCTAATATTAAACTCCAAACTTGTTTTATTTGAAGCATCCTGGGTCAGTGAATTGTGACGTCAGTTTCACACATAATCAGCAATTTGATAATTACAAACGACAATAAAGCGATTAAAGCCATTGGACATAGTTATTTATAAACAGAAATTCCACATAATATTAACGCATAACTAATTAAATGAACAATAGACGTGTTTATGATCGATTTTATCCTGTGTTAACTAATCATGGATCTTGGGTATAAAAGCATACAGTTCAACAATTTCTATATTGCTGACATATTGAAACATATATTCAACTGACGCAGGTATTTTTATTATTATTTCCTATAAAGTAATCAAATCTTTTACATTATATTTATTGTCATAAGTTTCTACGGAATACCTATATATAACATTGATTACGCAAACAAAAAGTTATTTTAAGGCCGGGTAACAAATAGTATTCAGAACCAAAAGATTTTGATAAAAACCCTCATCTCCCATAGACCAGTACGCCAGTTTGATACAAGTTAAGAAAGATTTGTGAATAATGAACCTAGAGCTCCAATCGAAATTTTCCGGTCAAATCTAAAAGAACCATTTGTCAAAACGACAATATTTGCAACATAAAAACTATTCATATTTTGTAATGAACAATAATACTTTTTATTATTTAACAGCTAAAATGCACTTGTTTTTACTTTTGGCTGCTTTATTGGCGATCTATGCAAGCAACTCTGCCCAGCCGACATATCCACCTCCCTACGCCGAATCTTATAAAGCGATCGTAAAGTCGGAAAACATACTTACTGAAGTAATATTGTGAGTAGTACTAACAAATCGTGTCATATATTAAATATTACTTTACAGGTAAGATAAAAATTACATAAGAAACTCAATTTCTGTTTTCTTAATTACTTTTGGAGTTTCATCTATCGCTGACATTTAATGTCGATCAATAGGCATTCTCCTTTCTTTGTTCAAATATTCATATCATATGTTTTTATCACATATTTATACATCTCGCCTTTTTTACGGATCTACGAATTACTTGATACGAACATGGTCGAAAGGATTTATAGAATATATGTTGATAATCTAATTAAAGATTGAATAGTAACAACAGTAGTATCAAATATGTTTATTGTTTACACATTATTTCTTCTGTGTTCCCAACTCTTTATTTTACAGTTATATGTACTCATGTTTTAATTAGGTCTATGTCTGAAAACCTGCCACACCTGAACGATTACAGACGCCATTACGCTGAAATCACGCATGTACTCTACTATATAGCCAACGTTAGCGCAAAAAATTGTAAGTAAGTATTTTATTAATCACTTACTTTGAAGAATGTTGAACCTATCATCCTTCTTCATAAAAATTTTGCAATACCGGCCAAAATAGAGCATGTCTGTCGACGGATCTTCAGTTACTACCGATGGACGGCGGTGTTACAAGAAAAATCCATTCACCTCGTCTTATGGCATTTATTGTTTAAGAAAATTGACCTTATAATGTTCATCTATTTATCCAGATAGCTCTGTGTACGATGACGAAATTGTACAGGAAACTTTTTCCACGTACTAAAAGGCTCGTGGTACTTAAGTTTGTCAACCTCGGCTTTTAGAAGTTGAACTCTTAACAGGTTCTGCATCAAAGTCAGAGATATAGTTAAATGAAATACTAATGAATACAGGGACAAGTTTTAATTCCTGAAGAGTTATCCTTTCATTAATTTCATTTTATTCCTGTCTTTTATAACAGTCGGATCGATTATGAAAATTTATATGACAAATTTGTTGATGATGCAGCATCAGAGGCAATAAATAATCCACTAAAAGTGGTGGAAGCCACAAAAAAATTTCTCGATGATTTGAACGCAAAGACAGATGCGGTATGTATGAATTAGTTCTTTTCACAAGTGAATATTGTATTGTATTTTGTATATTAACATATTTTATAGAATTCCAGCTGTACGTTTTAATTTTATAAAGTAGGTATTTTTTATAAGTGTACAATCAGCACAGTGAGGTTCTCGGAGAAGTAGAATAGCGCCACCACGTCTGATCCCGTGGCTGTTGTAAAAGGTGACTAATTGACAGCTAGGCGACTGTTATCTATCAGACAGTATATTTACAGTCATACAGAGTCCGGATAATGGTAATGGGCTTGCCCCCTAGTACGTAAATGGGACTAAATTATGGTTGAATAAAATTCGGTGTTTGAGATGCGTCTGTCTGCCCTTTCGGGTAAGTAGGAGAGATCTGGATCTGGATGTATGTATGTATCATAGGTAATGTTGAAATATGTGTGAATATTAATTAAATTCTCTTTCTCTTGCTTTTAAAAACACTCAATATAGGTAAACTTCCATACATACTAGATATACATATGTACATACATCGATTTTTTTTTTTCAGATACAAAAGTTAGTAAACATTAGTTGCGCTAACAACATTAACGAAAGAGATTGCAATGAAGTACTCCACAACTTCATTCTTAATGATCCACAAAAATATGAGAAAGAGTCTGAGATACTCTTGAGCGCTGGTTACTCTGCTAAAGCATTTAATAATCATGCAAATAAATTTAATTATATATCTAAGGAAATGGAGGCACATAAGTACCTCATAAAAAGACCAGCCGAACTAAGAGATGTTTTCGTTGCACTTTGTAAGTTAATTCCTATTCTGAACCCGAATGATGTACCTTGTTAGCAAGCCTTTTTTTGTAAATTTGAAAGTTTCTGTATCATAAGTATACATAACTGTATAATATATTTAATAAAAACCAATAAAACCTTGACATATTACCAATTTACATAGTTATTTACATAGAGTAGGTTTCAAATTTAGAAACAAAATGGAACGCAAAATAATGAATACCAGGAATATGTGTTTGTTATTATGTATATTGAGGGGCTGGTCCAACCAGCTTTCTGACAATACCCACCAATAGAGATCTAATATTAAGTTACACTGAGTATTCAAGTCTCTCAACTCGAGTCTCAGTCACTTTCAAACTTGCTCGGTAAGCGCGCGAGAGAAAGAAATACTACAGATACAAATCAATACTATATCATACATACATATATTAGAGGTTTACCATTTAGTCCAGACTCTTCCTATTTCAACTTTTTAATTGCAATGAGAAACAATAAACAAATAAAAATTAAAGCTATGGAAACAAGCCAGTTACGTACGTGTTTGTAAAGAATCATCAAAATCAAATTGAGTAATTCGAACAATTGTCGCGCACATGCTTATTGAAAATTTAAGACTTATATGGTTTTCGCATGGATACCATTGCCAGAACTGGACCAAATTGAAGTGGGACCACATGGGAAGCAGGAGCTTTGAAATAAAAGAAAAAGTTGTCGAAATCGGTTAACGTAGTCAAAAGTTTTGAGGTATCCAACTAAAAAAAAAAACAAAAAAGACAATCATAAAACATAAAAAAAATTAATCAAAAAAGTAACGCATCTTAAAAGATGTACACATTTTTTGAGATGCGTTACTGGTTTGCTTAATTTTTGATTAGTTTAGTTTTCAATCGACTTCAAAAAGGAGGAGGTTCTCAATCCGATTGTATGTCTTTTTTGTTTTTTTTAGTTTGATACCTCAGAACTTTCAACTGCGTGCACCAATTTTGACGACTTTTTTTATGATTTAATGCCTAATATAACAAGTTTACACTTAATAAAATTCAAAAATCTACAAATAAAAAGTTATTAAAAATTTATATTTTCTCTAAGAAACAACTCACTATTTCTATCGTTCACTCCGCGCTTAAAGCTTAGCCAACAAGCGGCTAGATTCTCTAAACGCACACAAACTCTATCTGACTCACTTGAGCCAACTTTCACACGTGGCTGACTCAAGTCAGCTACACTCTGATTCTCGATTGCACAGTAGCACTTGGAGTAAGACTGCTCACTCCCTGTATTATCTCGATCCTCCGGGACCACAAACAATTGACCTAGAAAATGCTGCCACCAGAATGATATAACTGATGGCATATTGATGAATATCGTGGTATGATAGCTCAATGGGAAAATCCGTGTTTGTGGTCATATCCTTTATTTGGTTTCCAAGGCGCGTAAAATGCAGTCAAATCGTCCGTAACTGGTAGTGGTTCTATTGGTATTTGAATATTTAATATGTTGTTAATCTCATCAATATACATATATTATATAATACATATTGGTAGGACTTCTAGGTGAGCATGACATACTCAGAACTGCTAGGAGCTACAGTTAGTGTTTGTCAGTTAACTCTTCTTTTAACCCTAGAGTACTCACGCCTTCCCTTGGAACGTGAGCGGTCGCGAGTATAGCATTTCGCCGCCCTTACAAATAGGTGAACATTTTACCTGGTTTACTTATGTTTATTAAAATTACGAATATTGTAGTCCTTAATACATTAACTTTAAGAAAAACCAAACAATTTAATTCAGTCTCATAATCAGTCTAAGACAAAAAACTTGTTGCACAGTAATTTTGCAGAAACATTGCACCAAAAGCGAGCAATTTGGCTTCTTAATGTCACCCGCAATGTCTTTATGCTAGATCTCTTCGTGCTATGTAGTCTGGTCACAGCGAGAGATATCTCTTTCAAGTACAATCTTGGCAATAGTAAATTGTTTGTGTTGGCTTTGTAAATCTGACTATTACCGGCTTTGATATTGCTATTGACCCGGCTCTATTCATAATTGGAACTAATATTCGCATTGGTAATCTTTTAATTCTTTTAGTCATTCTGCCCACAGTTTTTTTTTATACTAAAGGAAGACAGACGAAAAGACGGGTCACCAGATGGTAAGTGACAACCGCCGTCCATGGACACCTGCAACTCAAGAGTTGTAGGTGCGCTACCCGCCTTTAAGGATGATGCGGGGAGGGGAAACATGAGTGGGGGGTTGAGGAGATGGGTAAGAGTAGAGGGGGGATGAGGGGAGTGGAAAGGGGAAAGAGGAAGTTGGGCCTCCGGAAACCTTACTCATTTCGGGAAAATGCAACGCAAGCGTTATTTCACAACCGGTTTTCTGTGAGGCCGCGGTATCGCATCGGTCGAGCCAGCCGATAAGAGTGCACAACCTGATCAAGTAATTATCCATAGTAAGGTTTCGGCCTGTATTCAATACATTTTTAGTCAATCTGATTGCCAACGCTTTAGGGTTGTTGTCGACAGAAAACTGTCCTTCTGGTTGTTTTCCTGAGTACACTTTCAAGTTACTGGTATAGAAATACTGAATCGACGAGACCATTTATTTTTAAACCAAGAGAGATTTAATTCGACAATTTTAAGTGCGCTGCCCGCCTTTGAGGGTGATGAGGGGTGAAGGTATGGTACGGTAAGGGAGGCGAAAGAGAGGCTTGAAGGGATGTGAAAAGGGGCGGGTGGTCAGGGGAGAAGAAAAAGGAGAGAGTAGTTGGGATTTTCTGTGAAGCCATAGTATCATACCGGTCGAGCCTGCCCATTCGTGCCTAAGCATGACTCTACCAAGAAAAGCAGTAGTGTGGAAGTAATATTGTTCTACTTACCTCTAATATTCATGCTCTATTTACAATAGCAATCTATGTTATACTTTAGTTGCTTTAATTTCAATTAAGAACGATGGTTGGTACCCGTAATACAAGTTAGATCTTACCGTAGGTACCACAGGTCAATGCAAAACTGCACAATATTCAGGATTATTATTCTGTAAACCTTTGATTCTTTGATAATGATGAAATGAGTATGAAAGCAGTAGAGATTACCACTCTCATTATGTAACCTTAGATGTCCGTTACTCTAGCACAAGTGGTACTGACGGTTGAGTACCTGGTCCACGCACGTCTTTCTAACCCGAAGAATGATAAGGCATAGGAGGCGGCCGAGGTCTGCAGGGGTTTTTGAGGGAAATATAAGGGACCCAGTATACTTCCTTGCTAAACTCCTCAATTTTATTTAAGTTAGAATATATTTAGTATTTGTTGGGGATCTATCATTAGCTTTAATTAGTTTTGTGATTTGACTGATATCCAAACTGATTATTTTTAAGAGTATCATTACTGTCTATAAATATCTTTTGAGTTCCATTCGTTCCTGCTCGAACGCGATAAAAATATTCCTAGATAGGGCATCATAGCGCCACGTCCTCGTACCGCATCCAATTGTAAATGTAAACCATTCTAGCATCTGGGACCATCCAAGGATACACATAAAACGTCAATATAATCGATCTAGTGGTTTTAAAGGTCAGTGCCATCCACTCATATAGAATAGTTATATACATATGTTGTGTAAAGGTAACAATATTTGTTCTTATCATTTGTTACGAACTGATCAAATTGGATACAGTTAATAAAAATATAAATTCAACAATATTACAATGAAAGCAGAACTAATTCTGTAATTAATAGGAGTTATTATGATCCCTTTCATTTTGCATGTTAATTATGAGTACGTACCTACTTCCAGTGCAGTAAGTTTCTATTATATTATTATTAACATATCAAACATATTGATCAGGTAAATTTTGTTTAATTAATTTTAATGGATTTATTATATTTATAACTTTAAAAACGAGCAGATAGGTCACCTTATGGTAACCAACCGCCGCCCAAGGACACTTATAGCTTAAGACTCGCAAGTGCCCTGCTAGCCTTTGAGGGTTATATAGTTAATCAATCAGGGGGGGAGGGAAAGAGGGGGGAGTAGGGTCAGAAGTCAGTGGTGTGTAGTATAATTTAGAGACATTTAAGATATAGCTGTTTGCCGTAAAAGTCAAATATGCAGTCAATCAAAACCTAAAATATTTATTTTTAGAAAAAATGAGCCTGTTTTTACTTTTGGTGGTTTCGCCGGCGACTTGTGCAATCATCTGGTCAGAGCCGATAGATCCACCGCCGTACGCCGAAGCTTACAAAGAGATTAAAGTATCAGAAAATACACTTAAAGAAAAAATCTTGTGAGTTCTACTACCTACTTCTACTTTTCAAAGTGTGATATATTTTTTTTTTATTCTATAGGGGGACAGACGAACAGATGGGTCACCTGATGGTAAGTCACAACCGCCATCCATGGACACCCGCAACCCAAGAGTCGCAAGTGCGCTGCCCACCTTTGAGGGTGATGAGGGATGGGGGATGTATTGAATGGAAAGAAGAGAGGGGGATGAGGAGATGGGAAAGAGGAAAAAGGAAATAAGGGGAGAGGGGGAGTTGGGCCTCCGGACACCTCACTCAATTCGGGGAAATGTAACGCATGCGTTACTTCTCAACCGCTTTTCTGTGAGGCCGTGGTATCGCACCAGTCGAGCCGGCTCATTCGTGCCTAAGCATGGCTCTACGACCGTTTTGTGTTATAGGTATTATAAAACATAATAATTGTATACTTCCGTATCACCACGAAGTCATATTGTTGGAATTAATAAGACTGAGATGAGTCAAGTGACCAGTGTCAGAAATCGAAAATTTAAAAAAGTCTGTTTCAAATTTAGCTTTTATGATAAATGAAAATGAAAGTGAGGCATCATATTTCTTAAAATGTCAAACGAAATTTCTACCAGATTATATTGTAACATATCTTCCTTTTACTTTATCTTTTTCACTTGTCCCAGAGTAACTAGAGACAGTAGTACCATCTGTACGTTCAAGAGAGTTTTTGGCTAGTTCCTCGTATTTAACTCTTCTTGATAATGTAGTCGTTTTAAGATGGAAAGGGAAAGATTTGTAGAACGAAAATGGATAGGGAGAGCAACTTTATCTTTTGACTGCTCGGATCGCGCAGCAGTTTAAGTGGTCACCTCACCACTACGCTGCCGCGCCGAGTGTTGAGGTTTCGATCCCCGCACGAGACGATGCTTTGTGTTATCCTCAAATTAATTTTCTGAGTCTTTGTGTTCTTTGTGTCCGTTGTTTGAATGTTTGTAAAGTTTGTAAAGTAAAGGAATTAATCCAAGTGCGGGAGTTGTTTGCTTCAAAAAAACTTGGGGTAAGGTATACCGCAAGTCTCGGTTGAGGAAAGGGACTACCACTGCTGAAAAGATAGCTCCTAGAAGTTGGGGCCACTTACCCGAATGTTCAACCTTCCTTTGAGTATAAATACACTCACAAATACATTCCTGTTCTGGTTAGAACAGGAACAATTGCTGCCTTCTTTCTTTTACTTATTTTATGTTTAAATTAGGTCAATGGCTGAGAACATACCACACCTAAATGATTACAGACGTCATTATGCTGAAATCACACATGTAATCTACTATACAGCCTTGGTTATTGCACAAAGATTTAGGTAAGTTTTTTTAACCCGCTTTTTTACTTTCGTTTGTAAGCAATTAAATATTGAAACAAATGGAAATCTTGTATGTTCGTGTTTGTAGCTATGATGACAATACTATTATTTGAGACTTTGTAGTTGATTTGATTATACAGCCAGAAGGTGGATAGTAAAACTTTAGTAGATAGGTACTTGTAAAAGCCTGGAGTTTTGGCTCTTAAGATTTCTTTTGTCGAGTCAAAATAATAATATTTGAAAAGAAGACAACAAAACGTGTTTATACTTTAAAATTATTGTAATTTAAATACGTTTAAAGTTTTCTAGGATTACTACTAACTGACATAGAGGTCTTCTTTCTGTCCGCCATTAATTATCTGTCAGTGTACGGTTACTTTTAGATAAGATACGCTTTTAATAAAATACGTATAGGTGAATCTCTTCACCGAGTTTATACATAACAGATGTTATTTAAGTCAAATCAACAAAAAAGGGAACAATTGTTAAAAATGTTGTAAAAGATAGGAGAAATAACTGGTAAATCATAAACAACCTACAACACTATATTGGTGATTGGGAAGTTTAGGTTTACTGGAAACAAAAGATATATAATATTTTATAACATTTGATTTTATTACAAAAACTTCTTTCGTTTTACAGACCTATTCACTATGAATCAAATTATCAGAAGCTACTTAATAAGGCAGTTGCGGAGGCTGTAACAAATCCAAAAGAAGTAATTTTTATCACACAGAAGTTTATCGGCGATTTTAACGCAAAGACAATCTCGGTATGTATGACTCGGTTGCGTAGATAAATGAATATTATACCGGGCAACCTTTCAATTTTCAACCTGCGAATGACTCTGTAACACTTGCACTTTTTATATAATTATACGGTCTTATTATACGTTTAAAATATAACTTCCTGCATTTGAAAAGCCGATTTATTTACAGTAAGCAGGTAACTTAGGATAAATTAAATCTCAAGATTTGGCTAGTTTTTATCAGAAAATTTATGTTTTGGTAAACTAAGTTTCAAAAAAAAAAAAAAAACATAGCTATGGCTATAAACTATCATATTCCCTAAATAACACTAACCGCGATGTTCTTCGTACCTCGACCGAACTCATTTCCATTATGAAACTTATATAGTGCGTCTCGCGTTCTTGCTCCAGCAATCCGTCACTTTCCCGGTGGAACAATGACGCCTCCGTTGTAGCTAGTCATACTAATGTCTGTCAAGTAATTTTATTAAATGCTACACTGTTTTATGTATTACTACTTTTCCCTATTTATAATAAAAAAATAATAGTTTTTGATGTGGCTATAACATCAGGTAAGTTGACTTTTCATATAAAAACAGTTACTTCTATAAAATATAGAGAAGATAAGTTGATTAGCCAGCTATAAGATAATTTGCATGAGAAACCTAGCCAAGGCAAATCTTAAGTTTAAATTTACTCGACTTCGACTTAATGCAAGAAACCAAATGAGCTCAATTTCGCTGGCTTTACTAATAGCCATTGCAGAGTTCAACTCCTCCTGGCTCTATCATCAGCTATAAAATGATTAATTATTGTATTGTTATCCAAACTACATATATATACAAACAACTAGATATAGGTTAAAATTACTTAGAAGATTTGTTTACATTGTTAAAACTGAAGCTTTATTAGCCTGTCAAAAATATACATTAACTTAACGTCTAAGTTTTATTAATAATCTTGTATACAAAGCAATAAAGCGACCTTTTATCATTGACCAAATCTATTGCGGGAGTTGATAATATAAACCTTTTTTAATTAAAGAAACCCTTTAATTCCCTAATTTATTTTTATCACTAATCTTCATAAATGTATTTATGTAATTGATTTCTTATTATCATCCCCTGTGAAAAAACAATTAAACAGCAGAATTCCAGCGTTCATTTCTCTAGGTATTCTGGATCTGGGTTAGGTTGTGTTTTCTATATGACAGCCAGTCAAAGATAATAATCGGACTTTTAAAAAGTAGACAGCCGACTTCAATGCTTCTACTATACAATTTAAGACTTATATGGTTTTGCTCATGGATGCCATTGTCAGAACCTAACCAAACTCTCATCTAATTACTGTTTGAAGTTCCTTTCCAGAAAAAAAAGAATCATTCAAGTCGGTTAGCATGATATTGAATTATTCGAACAACAAACAAACTTAATGCAAATTTAAGACTTATATGGTTTTCTCATGGATTCCAATGTTAGAAATGGTCTAAATTGAAATGGGACCATACGGGAAGCACCTGCTTTCAAATAAAAACATCAAAGTCGGTTCTCTCACTCGAAAGTTCTGAGGTAACAAACATAAAAAAAAACATATAGTTGAATTGAGAACCTCCTCCTTTTTGAAGACGGTTTGAAAATGACGATTATTTAACCTTAATATATCAATTTTCGTTTAAGCTGTGTATATAGTTGCTATAAGGGGAATGAGAGATGGGTCTGCCGGGATGTGAAAGAGGAGAAGGGGAATGAGGATATTTGAAAGCGGGGACTTGGACCTCTGGAAACCTAATTACTTTCGGGGAAATGCTTAAGTGAGGCCGTGTTATCGCACCGCTAAGCGCTTAGGCATGCAACTCTACTTTTGAGTTGCAGGCCTACCATACTGCCCCTTTTGGTGAATTGGTGGCACAGCAGCAGTGTGTAACTCAACTATTTAAAATTAAGGTAGAGCCGGCCCATGCCTAAGCGCTTAGCGGTGCGATACCACGGCCTCACTGAGGCATTTCAATAAAATAATATTTCAATAAAATAAACAAAAGTAAAATACATTGAAATTATATAATATAGATTGTTATGATGGTTTTATCCTCCTTGTAAATTTTCCTGCCAATGTACTTCAAATATTACTACTTAATACCAAATGGATGATGGCAATATGCTTGCCCTCTGCTACGTCAATGGGGCTAATCAGCAACATGGCAATAATTACGAAGGGTAGGCAGACCCATCGGGGATACAGGAATGACTGCATGTATATCTGGAACAACCTATTTTCCTGCCAGGAGGGGGGCGTTGGTAGCTGTGCCACAGTTTCATACTTTTGCAGCTATTATCGTTTCCATTTTGTTTTAATTTTTCATTGTTTTTGTTCCAAATAAACGTGATTATATGATATATGTATGTATGTGCGTACGTATGCAAGTTGTTTGAATGTATTAAACATAAATCAGTTCAAATTTTTAACCCATACCAAACTTATTTTACAGATTCAAAAGCTGATAAATATATGTAGTTCTGATATTAACGACGGAGATTGCAATGAAGTAATTCAAAACTTCACAAGTAACAACCCAAAGACATACGCACATGAAGCCGAAATACTTTTAGTTGGCGGTGAAGCTGCTAAAATATTCAACGGTAATAGAAACAAATTTAACTACCTATCAAAAGAATTTGAAGCTCATAAATATGTCATAAGACAATCAAGAGAGTTGAAAGATCTTATTTATGCTCTTTCTGATGTCATTCGTCTTGTATATCCTATTTTTTAATGTACTAAAAAACGTCATGTTATATCATTTCAAAAGTTGTGTAGTAAATTGAATAACTATATCAAAAATCTTGATTTGTTACCAATTCATAATGATAGTTATTTTTTACAAGCTATATTTATTTGACTTCCAATGTACAGACATGTTGTTATGGTCAAATCTTGAACATTAAATTTGAATGAGCCTGACTTGATTCTGTTTCTAAATATTTTTAAATAATTAAAGTAGTTAAATTAATTTACATATGTAGCTTAGAAAACCAGAAAGGAGCTAGAAATAGGTAAGTGTCTGTGAGATTTGTACTCGAAATTCAACCAATTTATTTAAGAGCCATTGCAATAAGTTTGAACAACTGTCTTGATCCACTTGTGCTGATCGTTCCATCTCCGCTTTCAAATTCTTGATACGTTGAATTTTCAGCTTAACGTGCTCATACTGTAAGAACGTTTTTATGGGCTATGGATATAACTAGATATACTAGTGCAATGGCTTGTTGAGTTTAAGTATTAATAACAAGTAAAACAATAATTTTCGCTTTCCACAAATTTACGAATCGTATACTTAAAAGAAATTGATTTTATCAAAACCAAAATTCGTTATTAGATATTTATTACGCAAATCAGCAAAATTCAAAGAAAACAATTCAGCAAAAAGTACTTAAAAACCGTATATGAAAAACAGTTCTGTATGTTGATAAATATACATAAGGTAAACGAAGAAGGTTAATGTGCATAGTACAAAAGTCAAGAGAAAATTAAAATTTAATACAATCCCCCATATTATTATATTAATTTTATTCCAATCAATCTGAAGTGTAGCTTTTTAGCAACTATTTCTTAAGGGCGTCGTAATGCGAATCACTTTAGCGAGTTCATATATAACGGGTTTTATCTTCCATGGTGATTCTATAATGAACTTGTGAGCTTCGTGACAATTCGAAATAGCACTGAATTCCTTGATGCTGCGATTGAACGTGTGGGCTGCTTTGTATCCGGCGAAGAATACTTTGGCTGCCGTTTCATATCTTTGTGGTTGATTTACCACAACACGGTGGATAACATAATCACAATCTCTTGGATTAGATTGGTCTTGACATAAACTACGTATTAGCGTTTGTACCTATAAAATAATATAATATAACAGTAATTATTAATTATTTGTTTGCACCGTCATCGCTTGTGAGCATTTGTGTGTAAGCATCATCTCGTTTACAAATTTGAGTCAGAATACTTTTTCTGCGATTAGTGTGGTTTGATTTATTGAATTTGGCATTAATTACAATTAAGTATTATATTATTAAGCGTTTTGTGAATTTAATAGTATTACGTTATGTCCAGGATAAGATTGTGGTGGTAAGACCTGTCTAGCAACAGAAAGACGGAGATGGTACTCTCTCGTACCGGCTGACGCAGGTGTTCACAGAACACAGTTGCTTCGAGAAGTACCTGTCTCGCATTATATCGCCAACCTCTGTGTGCCATCACTGGGGGGCTGCCTCGGGGATACTGTACTCCACATCTTAGTGGCATGTTCCGCGAGACTCATCAGTGATTCTAAAGCGTGATTCGATGCTGCTATGTCCTAGGGATAGGGGGTGGGGTTGAGCATTACCCCATCAAAAGCAGGTCTAAGACGGTGGCGCGACTTGTTCTGCCCGTGCCTTTTGATTTGAATGGGGGGGGGGGAGGATTGATGGACCTATTAGGTGTTCACACTAAAAAAAAGATATGACAGTCAGAACATACCGGATTTGTCCAACTGCTGAATTTACTGAGTCCAAACTGTACATCATTTACCACTACTTGTGGTTTTCTAATTCCATTTGGAGCATATATATTAATTAACTTCTGATACGACTTCTCATAATGGATTGGGCTAAAAAATAATAAAAAATATTACAATAGTAATAAAGTAAGACAAAGAAAGAAAGAAAGCATTTACAATGAAATAAAAACCATGAGTACTTATAACGCCCTGATACGATGATGATCTGGAATTTAATATTGATGAAATACTTACCTACAGCTTTGTCCAACTTCTTTAGCTATCCCATAGATAACATTGATAATTTCGGCAATATCACGTCTTGGGTCTGTCAGGTGAGGTACTGCTCCGGACATGGACCTGTATGTATGTAAAATAAATTATAAGTTATAAGATAGGAACGATGACTTGAAATTGCAGCATATTTAACTGCATTGAAAAACTCCCGCCATGACATTCTCACAGAAAAGAACACAAAAACCTGAACTGTATTTAATTAAATCTTCTACCGAAAAAACCCAAAACCCGGTTCTGTAATCCCGGATTGTAGTTTTTTGAGAGGTGATCTTGCTTGCAGATGGCGTCCTCTATCTAACTATATAGGAGGACAACAAACATTAGAGTAACCTGATGAGAAAGAGTGGCTAAGAAAGAGAAAAATGGAATTAAGTCCCAATAACCTCAATCACTTATTTTGTGAAACACAACTCAAGCATTGCTTCAAAATTGGTTTTCTCTGATGACGTGGTATTACTCTCCTGGAGAAGGCCAATACGTGCCTAAACATGGCTCTCTAACGTAGTAAAACTTTTTGATAAGTAGCTTCTAACATGACTAACAATGAAATAGAAAGTAGCAATGTAAACAGTGAGTATGAGCAGGCTATCGTATCCATGTCAGTGGTTACGCTAGCTTACTTAGTGCCTAGTAGACAGGATAGTCCTGTTTGCCATAAACGTCCAGTATGCATTTCCGTTATTTAAGTCCCTAACTTATATATATCATCCCATTTATGCCTGAACATGACTCTCCCACATGAACTACAGTGTACCATTAATTTATCCCTGTTATTCCTACTGTAAACATGAACGTCGTCGTCGTCTCTCCTGAGGTTTTTACGAAGGCACTATACAATATATTTATAGAATATTATAAAACTCACAATAGGTTGTGTTTAAGGTTTACGACTGCCAGCTCAATCTCTTGTAGTGAATTGACGTAGAACGGAACATGATTTATCTTGCTTTGAATGTTTGCTGAAACTTCAATGCTTTTTGTGCCACCGATGTATAGTGGATTATCAGACAATACAGACGGTTCTACCAACATATCGGAAATCTCGTTTTGGGTATTTGATAATTCAAACTTCTTCTTTGCTTCCACGTAGAGCGAACCATCAATTTCTTCAGATGTGTCTACCCACATACCAGGAAGATTGTTATCGATGTAAAGCGGACTTTTCTTTATTTCCAATTTATCTAGCCTAATGTTGGCATATGAAGATCCTATAAGAAGTAGTAGCAGAATCATTATTGAAACCTGAAAATTGAATTGATCTGATTACATACCTATAGACATAAGTACATAAACTCATGCCTTTGTCCGATCGCGTCGGGGAAAAAGATCTTTGTAATTGTACATAATAAATATTTACAACACAATTGCTTCTCATTCTACATGTTTTTATTGAGGTATTACAACTTTGTGCTTTCTTCATCGTTACTTTATCAGTAGGTTACCTACTAAAAATGTGTCAAGACCAGGTATCATATGATAAGAAAAAACTGAAGAGGGAACGAACTTAAATATTGAGTTTCAGAGAAAATACTATTGACAATGATCATTGATGAAACACGAATCACACGTATGTTTAAGTGTTAATTAAGTAAAAATATTTCTTTTATAGAAGGGCACTATCAAAACCCTTCTCGCTAGATGAGTTATCTAAGCTTTAAGGACTAAATTATGTTTTATTAAAATATAGACACTTGAAAATACAAATTAGCGCAAAATTATTTAAAACCTTTACCTTTACCTTTGGTCCTCTTGAGTCTCTCTAGGGAAATGTGCCCAAACTACTAAATACTTATATTATATTGAATACTTATATTCTTCGCAGTTGAATTAATCAATTTATCGAGTGAAATTGACTTATTGTTTGGATTAGCTTTGCTATGTCTAAGGTTTTATATTTGACGCCTAACACGATTATATTGTATTTAATGTTGTCATTCTCAACTATTTATATTTTTAACCGACTCATAAAAATATTATTTATGTATATTAATAGATTTTTACGTGTCCCGTCGTCAGTGATTCAAATTTTTTTTATCCCACTGTAAGATAAAAAAAAAAATTCAAAAATGTAATATGTACTATATGTGTCTAGGATGTTTCTTAGTAACTTTGATTTCATGTAAGGTGTCATATTAATTTTAATTGGTTTTAAAAAGTGGGAGGGTTCGACATTTCACAATGACATCTTCATATATATAGAAAGTAGGTATGTAATGTAGTCGAATTTTATAGTATATGTCGTAGATATGTAGTCGGGTAAAAAAGGCAACCCTCGCGATTATGACGAATTCTCTATCTTGCGCTCTAGGGTACAACTTGTCTAAACATCTGGTTTTAACCGATTTATTATATAACCCAAAATACTTTTTGACGAATGTAAAATCTAAAAAAGTTTGCTCAAACTATCCTAAGAAGTTAGTTAATGTTAGTTCGGTGTTCAATGGATTTTATGAAGTTTTTTCATAAGTCCAAGGAACGATACTAATAATACCTTAGCTTTACAAGGTATCTTCAAGGTTTAATATCACATATAGAAGTAAATGAAGACT
Organism: Tyria jacobaeae; assembly: GCA_947561695.1. NCBI lineage: Eukaryota > Metazoa > Arthropoda > Insecta > Lepidoptera > Erebidae > Tyria > Tyria jacobaeae. The sequence continues at coordinate 4,616,740 of OX387208.1, read as the reverse complement.
TAGTATGTAAGTTGTTATTCTCATTAGATAAAAAGAAAGGGGCAGGCTCTGATGGTGTGCCACCAATTTTCTTATCTTGATAAGCGTGATTCCAGATCGTAATACATCATTAGAGTACGCTACGTAGTTCAGCTTGTCTTTGCTAGATAGTATAGAAGTCGCCCCAATATATTTTCTTATTTATTTGTTGTATTTGATGCAACAAAGAATTCATATCGTGGTATTCTAAGTTTCATTTATTATGTATATTAATGTGCAATAAAACGTGTTACGAATCCTGAACAAACTTAAGTTATTACATTTTATGACTCAATGCATCCAATACACCACTCAACCTTCGTGGTTATTTTTTATGATCGCCTATAAATAGAAGCCCTGCGAAGTGAGCCTCTATATACTCGTATATCTCAAATTAATGTTTGTAACTTGCTGTTTTAGAGTTTTCTCGTCACTCGCAGTCTGTCGCTCACTTAGTATTTTTGTAACCAAAATTCATTAGTTTTGAAACTTGGATTTTACATTTACAGTCACTCTTTTAAATACTACCCTTTAAAAAATTGTTTTGCAATATAACATTTGTTAAAAACAATCATTTTCATCTTTAAAAAAAGACAACTGTCGCGATTGGAATTTCATATGTTACGGGCGAAAACTATTTGTTAATTACACAAATATGGCCAAATTGAAACGACGACCCCCACCGTGAGGGTCACTAACCACTAGATAAACAAGGCCAATAATAACAAACAAAAATAATAAAAAAAATATTACAAAATTACAATAAATATTTTTATATACATATATATTTAAACAGGTAAGTAGCAAACTTTGGAAGGGTGTCATCCAGCATGTGCCAATGATGATGATAATAATTATATTATTCAAATACATTCTACAATTGTAAAAAAAAAAATATAACTGAAGATTTGACACAAAATAGGCATCTCAGCATAAAGATTACGTTTTTCTATCTCAATAGGATAGGATGAAGGGATATTACTTCCACTGATATATTAAGGAGTGTATAAGCAGGTCAGGGTCGCATACTATCTAACTGAAACTGGCTGATGAAGGTGATTCAGAACCCTGTAACCGACGACCAGGATACAGACTCTTAAACTAAAGCCGTCCTATAATTGCAAAGCTTATAACACTGATTGCCGATCGGTGAACATTGAGAGGTTTTGGATTAATTTAAAAAATAGTGATAAACATATATTTCTTTATGTGTACAACATTTAATAAAGGCGTATGGAGTCAAAAGGACTCGAGGTAGATAAAATACGTAGGTAATAATGAAAATATTATAATACGTGACGTATGCATGACATAATCTTACACAAGTTTAAAACACCCATAAATAACTGTTATAAATTACATATACATTGAAAAGAAAATTAAAAGACATTTAAAACAAGGTGTCAAATTAAAATTTTACAAACCAAAATATAATATATATAATAGTTACTGAAATACAAGTTAAACGTTAATCTAATTTGTACCTAAAATTAAAATTACACAAACAAAAAAAAAAGGCGTAAAAGTGTCATTAGCAAGAAGCTTTATAATTTTCTGAACTGTATTCATTAACAATGAATGCCACCTCTTTGTTGTGATTGATTTGGTATTCTATGCGCATAGTCAAAGGTGCATTAAAACCGAAATTGGATGATGAAAATAAAAATATTTCACTTGCAGATATTGCCGGCCAGTCATCTTGATCTCATGCAGTAACAAGTAGACGAACGCCTTCAAAAATTTTGTAGTGTATATACGAAAATATGATCACATACCTAAATATCGCAATTTGCTCGAGTGGCTACCGATCGGAATAGAATAGAATAGAATAGAATAGAATATACTTTGACTCGTTGGCTTTATTCGGGTCTAAAGGCCGTCGTATGTTGGAATTGCTTCCTAACGTTTCGCTAGCACACTCTGCGTGAGTCTGCATCCAGTATCGGAGATGGAAGGACCTCTGAAGAAGCTGGCCACTCGTGCTAGCGAAACGTTAGGAAGCAATTCCAACATACGACGGCCTTTAGACCCGAATAAAGCCAACGAGTCATCAATCGGCCGCGAAAGCCTCAACCAATTTGTCAGAATATACTTTATTGTACACCTTAAAACAAATGGCTAAATGCAATTTCTGCCAGGCAACCTTAGGATGGACAGAAAAAGACGAAGATATGTATATACATATATATATTTGCGTTTTATTTAAGAAGGATCAAATTTATAAATAGGTACCTATGATATATATATATATATATACATATATATATATATATATACATATATATATAAGGATATATGTCTAACTGCTGCATTTATCGACCTAATAAACCCATTGTATATAAGATATGTGTACGTATATGCATTTTTATATATATAATTGTATGTAGGTATATTCATTTATATATACAGTCGTGGTCAACTAATTAGGGACACTCTCTAGTTAATCCAAATTGTGAATTTATTTTTTATTTTCCAACGAGTCTAAACAATATTCCACATCTTTTACATGTAAGTATAATTAGTCATTTATATGCCTAATTATACAAACAATAACAACTTCTTAAACATTAAACCTCTTTACAGTATAGCTGATAGATGATCACAGTGCTATTTGTTCAAAGAATGCTGGCTGGCCATTTAATTAGGGACACTGAGATATTGCGTTCTAGTTTCAAAATCTGAATCTCAATTATTATTTTCTTTCTTCTCCTATTCTTTGTGGTAGTTTTGGCGGCAATCTAGATTTGTAAGTTTTGAGAGTTATTTTGAAGAACAATGGGCAAAAATAAAAGTTGCGATGCAACACTACGAAAAATTATCATGAAGTTTGTCGAGCGTGGTTGGTCATACCGAAGGATAGCAGGATATTTAAATTGTTCAAAAACTATGGTATGCAATGCAGTGCAACATTTCAGGCGCAATAACACAACTTTAAATGTGCCCAGAAAAAAAAGATCGAGAAAAACAACTCCGCAAGAAGATAGAATGATAACCAGGTTAGCTAAGAAAGATCCGTTTCTAGGCTCTATTTTAATTAAACATGAAGTGTTTGGGGCAGACGAAAGAGTCAGTGTATCAGCGAGGACAGTTCGACGACGTCTGGTAGAAGCAGGGTTGTTCGGAAGAGTGGCTCGCAAAGTACCGTTGTTAAAGAAAGAGCATAGAAATGCACGTTTGGCGTTTGCACGTAAATATGGACATTGGACCTACGACCAATGGCAACATGTATTATTCTCTGACGAGACCAAGGTTAATTTGATTTCTTCAGATGGAAGGCAATACGTACGGCGTCCTGTAAAAGCGGAAATGAATCCAAGATTCACAAAAAAGAAGGTGAAACATGGCGGAGGAAACATTAAAATGTGGGGATCATTTTCTGGACGTGGAGTGGGACCTGTGAGGAAAGTTCAGGGTAACTTAGACCAACATCAATACAAGGCAATATTAGAAGAAACTATGTTTCCCTATGCTGAGGAACATCTTCCTATTATATGGACTTTTCAGCATGATAACGACCCAAAACATACAGCCCGTTCAGTCAAGTCGTTTCTTAACAGACAGTCGGTATCAGTGCTAGATTGGCCAGCAAATAGCCCCGACCTCAACCCAATCGAGCACCTTTGGCACGAAATTAAGAAAAAAGTTGCCATTTATCGTACCACAACTTTAGATGAACTTAATGAAGCTTTTTGTGAGGCATGGGCAAACATTCCTGTTGAAATATGTCAGAAACTGATAATGTCTATGCCACATCGGTGTCAAGCGGTAATTACTAACAAAGGTTTTGCTACTGGGTACTGATTTTACCCGTAATAAAATGAAGTTGTTAAAGAAATTAAAATACTGCAGATTATTAGTTCTGTTTAACTCTATTTTTCATTTCACTTTACTGTTCTTAATTAAATGTCCAGCTACAGAATTGTACCTTAAATAGAATACATGGTTAACCTTTGATATTAAACACTTTTTTATATTTATTTATTTTTTTATTTACAGCCATTTATAGTATAATAATCGGATCAAATTATGCAAATAATAGTTACTGAGAAATCAACAGGGTTTTATATTTATATGTACATAGCCGGTTATTGCTGTCCACTATCTTGAATGTCCTTAATTAGTTGACCACGACTGTATATATATATGTATATTATAGGTACCTATTTATAAATTTGATCCTTATATATATACATACATATATATTATAGGTACCTATTTATAAATTTGATCCTTCTTAAATAAAACGCTTTTTTTTTTCTCTCTTCTTTCTACACCTAAACTACCCGTATGTTCTTTTGCATCTTGTCTTTTTCTGTCCATCCTAAGGTTGCATCCTAAGGTTATATATATATATATATGTATATATATATATATATATATAAATAAATATACCTACATACAATTATATATATAAAAATGCATATACGTACACATATATTATATACAATGGGTTTATTAGGTCGATAAATGCAGCAGTTAGACAAAAAGTATAAATGAGATATAAACAAAAAAATATACTAGCAAGCCAAGTAATAGTCTTTAACCATATTCTTAAATGTAGCCAGCGATTGGGCACGTCTAATGAGTAAAGGTAGGTTATTCCACAGGCGCACAGCCTGTACACTAAAAGATAGGTCATAGTACCTGGTTGAATGTGGAGGTACTGCCAGTTCCAATGATGCCGAGGATCTTAATGTTTTGGTGTGTGTGTCACTGAGAAACGTAAAACGTTCTTTAAGATAAATAGGAGTAAAGGGATTGAAAAGAATATTATCGATAGACGACCTAATAGATCGGACCTCATTCTTCCTCTCTTTATTATATATTATTCTTTACCCTTACTCCCCTTATCTCAAAGAACGTTCTTCCAGGCGACCTCAGGATGGATCATAATGATTCGGACAAACAGAGGTAGTTAGTTGGAGGTGTTTAAGCCAACTTACTTATAAATATTAAAACTACATTCTAACAAACATACAAGTACGTGTAATAAATAAATAATAGTCATGAACCATTTTCTTGTAAGTATTTTTGATTGCTCTAGTCTAATGTTAATTGGCAACGCATTCTACAAGCGAACAGCTTCAATAATAAAAGAATGGACATAAAGGTCGACAACACACTGCGAGTTTGAAAGAGCTAACCACATAATTTTACTGGCATCCTTTTACATTTTACAGTATCGAATCACTAAAGTTGCGTTAAATGAGAATTCTCGACTTTATGACTGAGAGGTACCCAAAGGAGGTGCCTTTGCTTTCAGGCGCTAGTAGGATATATCCGGATACTTTATTAAGCTGTTCCCGGGCTCCTCTTATTTAAGGTGCAGTGTGGCACACCATTTGGTTTTTGTAGATTCGATTCCGACACACCGTCCCATTGATGAGACAAGGGCGCACAGCTACAGTAAAAGAGATATCGCTTAATTTGTAGACCCCAGTTGCATCTCCTGTCTCAAATCTTTAGAGAACCTTCAATGTCTTTCATATGTGTCATGAAGAAAATTGAAGCGTTCTTTGAGATAAAAATTAATATAAGATTGGAATAATATGATGAACAGAAAAATGTGGTCTCCGGCAAGAACGAATTGGAAGCTTCTTGAGCGTCTGACAAAATATAGACACATGAGCATACCTACATTGGGTGAGGCCTGTGTAAAGCAGTGGACTGTAATGCTACCCATTCATCATATTTTTGAAGTCAGAATATAAATTTTAACAGAATTTCTAAGAAAGTGAACTGGCGGCTCAGAGGCAAGAAAGGATAATACTCGTAATTTGACTGTTAACTGTATCATTAAAGTCACTGTATCAGTGGTAGTTTCAACAACGTCAACAAATTTTCTGTGGTCGTGTTATATAATTAATATCACCTTTTGCTGGTCATAGTGTAATGAAATAGATGCTAACATAAAGCACATACCTTTTAAGTGATGTCACCACACAAAAAATCCTAGATGTATTATTGTTTGTATTACCAAAGCAACCTGCACACTTTCTTCATTATGGGTAGTATTAAGTAATATTTTTCCATAAGCCGGAATTGAGGAGCGGGTGGCTAATTTTGAGACTAAATTATGAAAAAAACTGCCAAGAATTTAAGCAGTATACCAAGCATAACCAGCATGAAGTGGACCAAAAAAATGATTTCCGATCGTATACTTTATTTTTAATTTTATATGATAATACTTTTTCTTGGAGTCCTTGCAAAAATTCTAAAATTGCTCTATCGCAATCCCTCCTTCTTCCTCTCTATGACGATGGCTCTTCCGACTGTGGCGATATCAGTTATTTTGATATTACTGAGGAGCAACTTAATAGACTTGAACGCATCAAAAAGTTTTGCATAAGATTTTTATTTTGCCAATGCAACTATGATTACGTCTCTAAGCTCTCAATTCGTCTTCGACGGAATACTCATGTACTTTAATATAAAGTACAGAATATTTCTGTATAACATTATTTTAATAATAATCTTCTAATCCCTGCACACTAAACATCTAAATAAAATGTTTACGTTCCTCAATAACCCGCACAGAAGAACATTGAGGTCATCAGAGACATTGGAACTGGCACTACCTACTCTTTCTACAAAATTCTACTATAAACCTTTGAGTGTAAAGGCTGTACGGCTATGGAATACTCTGCCTTTGTCGATCAGACAACATTAAATAGAAAAAATGTCAACAAAAACTCTCAACATTAAAAAAAGTGTCAAGAATTTTACTTGGCTTCAGCAGTAAAAGAAGCGGAGAAATTACCAAAGTAATCTTTCCGCTTCTTTTACTGCTATATTTAAATTTTATACATATATAGTATGTGCGTGTATTTTACTTTATATACATATATTTATATGACAATTTATATAGATATACCCATTCTCGCCTTAATATTGTTACAAAGAAAAACCTATTTTTCCTATGACATAATTAATATTAATTACTGTTATGTTTATTACTTTATATATAATTTGAGCATAAACTCGGTAATTTTGCTAGTTAAAATATTGCTCAATAGTAAGAATTTTCTCGTCAGCAAATAATTTTTTTCTGGGACCTCCCTTTGTGTACCACTTCAAAAGTTGTCTTGATTTTACCACCCTATACTTTTTTAAGTTATCAGTTACATAATGACCAGTGCGTAATTTATAGGCTGCAAGTCCTAAATCATCCTTAAAAATACGCTTAATAGTTTTAGTAGTAACAGTGGTAGAGTCATGTTTAAGCACGAATGGGCCGGCTCGACCGGTGCGATAATACGGCCTCACAGAAACCCAGTTGTGAAGTAACCACCACACAGAAACCCGGTTGTGTTGCATTTCCCCTAAATGAGTGAGATTTCCAGGGGCCCAAATCCCCCTCTCCTCTTTCCTCTCCCCTCATCCCTCCTCTCCTCTTTCACATATCCTAATCCCCCGTCTCTTCTTTCCAATACCCGCATCCCCCTAGTCTCTTCCTCAGCGCACTTACGACTCTTGAGTTGCAGGTGTTTATGGACGAAGGTTTTCACTTACCATCAGGTGATCCGTCTGTTCGTCTGCCTACCTATAATATAAAAAAAAAAAGTTTTTTTTAAGTTTATGTAATGTGTTCATTTATTTCCCGATATAAAATCTTTTGCTTCTGACAGCACTTCAATATTTGCACACGGATCACCTTATGGTAAGTGACTACCGCCGCCCATGGACACCCGCAACTCAAGAATCACAAGTGCGTTGCCGGCCTTTTAGGTAGGAGTACGCTCTTCTCTTGAAGGTTTGAAGGTCTTATCGGTCCGGAAATACGGCAGGCGACAATTTGTTAAACAGGCTGGTTGTGCGAGGCAAAAAGCTTCTGGAGAAACGCACAGTAGTGGAGTGCATATCGTCCAGGTGATGGGGATGGGTATTTTGTCGCGTAGAACGATGGCGAAAAGCTGCAGCCGGTATAAGTCTGAACAATTCCTCTGAACACTCCCCATGATACAACTTAACTTAACTTTCCTTAACTGCTTTGATCACCTTTTTCGTATGAATACTTTGTCGACGGCCTGATATTTTTCTGTCACAAAAAGAGAAAGTTTCATTGTAACTAGCCCGGTACACAAACAATCGACTAATACCAAGCGGATCGAGAGTTTCAAAATTGGATGTGACTCCGTACCTACTTTGTGTAATGCTATTACAGTATTTCTGTTCTTTTTATCAGCCCACTCCATTTTAATTTCACAAACATATTTAACACCGACGAAAATGATAAAGCACAATAAATATTTATTAAAGAATGACAGATTCTAATGTAATATTATGTTGTACTTTTTTAATTGTAAAAGTATTTATAGTTAGACTAAGTATATGTTTTAAGCATTTGGATTTTAACTGAAATGCTTATATCTCTTTATTACTACTTTATTTATTATTTTTCTTTTAAACCAAATCTACTCGTTAGTTTCTCTCTTGTATATTTTTTGCCCATCCTAAGGTTTCCTGGCAGAAATTTCTATTTAGCGAGGAGGCCGTAGTTTGTACCTATTGCATATGTATATTATAAAGTACAAGTGGTGTACAATAAAGTTTATTCTATTCTAGGCTAAAGTTGGACAAATAAGAGATTTTTTTTAAAAGAGTGATAGAGAATATTTACGCTTTTAGAAATAAAATGTTGGCGCGACTTTCGAACTCTCAATGGTCTACTGTTACACAAATCTAATCCGTTAATGTTACTGGCGTCGTCCCGTAGTTTGTCAACTTTCATACCACCAAAATTACGTTGCACAGAAATTCTTGACTTTGCCTTGGGTAGACGGATGACATGAGGAAACTAAGTTATGACACAAGAAGATATGAGCTGGTACTAACAAAATGATCAGTACAAGAATTAAGTCAAGAGGAGTAGAAGTGCAGTTAGGAAAATTATGCGCTACATATAGTGTTAAGAGCCTATCGCTCTTAATATTCGCTCTTATTAGTCAGACTATTACAGAGCAATGAAGCAACTGTCGTTTTTTAAGAGGCAGGTTTTAAAATTTAGCCATTACAATTATTTAGTAGCTAAGTATTATATAATTTATGTAAAAAACTAATCTTGTGAAATAGTTTGACTGTTCTTAAAGTAATATTTTTAAACATTGTTGTAGCAGAAATGAAGAAATTGCTTTTAGCGATAAGGCCGCCCAATGGACATTTCATGTATTTATTCTGGATTACATATACTTGTTCTGTTATTTTATTTTTTTATGCTTAATAAAGAGTATTTATCATTATTATTATCTTTATTTAAATTAATACAAACATTTAAATTACATTTTAAAATATCATATATATACCAAATATATTTATAAATGTAAAAATAGTAGACCACTGACATCAGGTACTGGGATCAAGACACCGGTGGTTAGGGCCCCAAAGATAGGAACCTCCTGACAATGCGGGCCGTCTCGAGGAGAACTGCCTTCTGCATCAGTCTCTTCATCCAACATCTAACGAGAGTCTTAAGGTGTTGGTCGAGGCTCGTAACGATCAATCCATGAGCAAGATATGACTATCGGAACAATGATCAATGAATCGATATTCCACACAATCCGTGAGACATATCCAAATATTTTATTTGTTTATCTTTTTCAACTTCCACGTGATTATCATCATAAAGAACAGCGATATTGACAATCATTGCGCAGCAATCTAATAGTTTTTAATATTGTGTTTCCTTAAAAATATATTTCACTATAATCTACACAGGATAATCTACAGCATTTGGTATCTCAATTCTTTAGTCGGCCAAATCAAAAACCACACATTCTTAATAATAGACTTGACTTTGATTTCCACAATTATGTTTTAGATAGAATTATATTTTGTAAATAACGTATATAAAAACTTTGCTACGGAATCAATTTCATTCTTTTCTGTTTCATTACAACAAACAAGTAAGCTTACTGGGGCACTACTCTTAGCCTTCATTGATTATATTTATACGTGCCACACAATATCATAGTTGATGGACTCTATAGATATTAGATCAACGTGGACTCTCAAGAATTTTGACAGGTCAATAAATGCTGTTTTATACATACGACAGTTGTGTTCTATTATTATAGGAACACAAAATTCTCAAACTGTCCTGTATGTACATGAACTAGATTTGTATTGATAAATAGGTAAAGATCAGCTAATTGTCCACCACTATTCCAGGAGAAGTATCATACAAATGCATGTCTCAATTTCATAATGTACAAAGGCCGGCCTCATTGTTAAATGCAATCTCTTCCAAGCAACTTAAGGATGGATCAAAATGGTTCAAAGAGGAAGTGATATTTGGAAATGAATTCGAACATATGGAAAAATAAAATTAAGTACATACTACTTGTCAAATATAGATACTTCCTAATGTGCACCAGAATTGATTTCAGATCTCATTAGATCTGAAATTTGTTAGTTCTTTTTTATTATCTGTATGTGCATCTGTAGTATATCTACTAAGTATGTTTCGAACCATTTTAATGCCTGATATAAGTTCCCGAAATTAAGAGCGTGCGTCGGTGAGCGCTGACGCTGTCTGACCTGGTCGAGTGGTGGACGCGGTGTGCCGCAGCGGTACACGAAATTCAGGCATGGCCAAGATGGAGTACCCATTGTCTTATCCTTGTTGTCCACGCAACAAGGGCGAGTCAACACTGACCACGTATGTATGCCGTGAAGTCGAATGTTTTCTCAATTATAATAGTAACAGCCTTGATAAGCTTTATTTGATTTTTTCATATTTTCGAAACTAAAATCTCTTTTCGGCTAATAGGAATATTTACCAACTGTGCTGTGTAATGGTAAAGATTGCCAGTGAGATATTGCTTATGGTGATAAGGTACCACCCATTGTACATTTTATGTAAAAAAATCAGTTTTATTTTATATGTATATTTGGTGTGTAATAAACTATTTGATTGGGATGTATTTGAACATAAGTAAGTAATTACTACTTACTTATGTTCAAATACATCCCAATCAAATAGTTCACCTTTGGCAGATTTTATATTACTTATAATGTTATTAATACAAGATTGCTGGTTCTTCCATATGAACAGTAACTTTTTACCTGCAGTTTTTTTTACAGTTTTCTTTTTATATGTAATTGTGTTTTAGCTACATGTACTAATTTTAAAATTAGGCAGTTCTAATAAATATCTACAAAAACACAATGTCTTATTTATTTTTTGTTTATTTTAGAAAGAGTTCATTTAAGCTGTCCGTAGTATTAAACGACAGCGCACATTTTACATTATCACTTATCCACTTTGGGAAATTTTTTAGCGTAATATTTGTAAGCTAGATGTCCATTATAGACGTCTAAAAAAAGCATTCGTCACTGGCTAAAAATAGGGCTGTAAAGATTATGATGATAACAATATCCTTTTAAAACCTAGATCTGTAAATTTTTATGTGGTTTACGTCTTCCGTCATTCTTTTCGTCACGACTATGGAGTTTATTCGCCGTCAGACGACGCATTTGTCTACTCCTCCAGCGAAGTGCGTGTGAGTATATTACAGTACCTTTCACTGTATAATACAGTAACAGTAGTAATTATTTAGTTCAGTCTATTTTCGCTTGATAGCGATGAAGTATATTTTTCTTATACAAGTTTGTTATATATAAACTACTCTCGGGTTAAATAGTTCATTGCAAACCATGGCGACTCGAACTTATGTTGGACATTTAGGTGTTTCGACGACGAAATAATGGAACCCTAGCCTGACTCTAATGTTCCAATGGAAGAATAGAGAGAAAGAATAGAAACCCCCAATGGTACCCTTATGTCAGAGTCGAAGCGATTAAAAATACACGGCTTATGTCGTTTAGCCTATAGTCGGGCACTCAACTCCTGACAGACTTTGTCTCCCTGGCAGGACGTCAGGTGGCTTCATTTTAGGCCAGCCCATGCTGCTGAACCCGCCTTTATTAGGCCAACTCTGTTGGAGGCTGAAGATCGTTAAGCGCTCTTCGGTGCCTGGTGAAAAGTCGGTGACTTTACGACGATAGCCGAAAGTGTGTAACTTATTGTACGTAAGCATATTTATAATTGAACTTGCGAAAATAGTAAAGCATAATATTGAGTCTTGCTATGCAAGTCTGGTTTTGTAAATTTTAAGATTGAAATAGCAGGTATAGTCACGAGTAGCAAGACGTTGTTTGTAATCGGTAATTACAGCTATAAAAGTACTGTATAACATTGAACATAACAAAACAAATCAGCCTAACAATAAGCCAATTCCTACCGATAAATCAATTATATAAACTGTAAAGAATAGATATAAGTATGCGATTAAATATTTTATCACATTTCGGTGACACGATTCGGTACTACCAGAGGTAGGTTCTGTTTATAAATTTTCTTATAAAATGTAGCTTTACATTTATACTGCGTTAGACAAGCAAGCGTAGCGTTTTATTTATATCATGGTGACTTTTAAAAGTAATAATTTGTGTAATAAAATTATTAGTATAATAATTCGGCATCGAAACTAGAATGCACAGTTGATTATTTATGCCGTCCCACAAATTTCTACACTGAGCCAAGCAAAACCTTGCAATTAGTACCAGCGACACTTTGTCATAAACGTATTAGTTAAAAAATTAGGATATGAAAACAAAAAAAGTGATGTAAACGAATCAAAGATTAATAAGTTCCGTATGAAACTGAATTACTCTCTGTTATCGATCTTTATTAATTATTTTCCTATGATTTGGTTAAAAATACTATTTCTAAAAAAACTATTTTCATAATGAAGAAAACCTGCAGAAAATTAATGGCAATAAATCAAAATAACTAATAACGACATAACATTAAATCGCTAAGCAGGAAACGGTAGACGAAGAAACTATGTGATGTGTTTAGGATATTAATTATAATGTACCTTATACATATGTATTATTATATTAAAAGAACGTTATATTTCAGGTTTCAATAATGTGGCTGCTATTGCTTTTGCTAGGATTGTGTGCGACAATCGGTGCAAACACATTTGATATGAATATCGGTCCCGAAAAGAATATTGATTTTTCACCGACGTATATTAAAAATAACCTTCAGGCAAACATGTTTGTAGAGCCACCTGAAGTGAATGACGGTTCATTATACATTGGTACCCAAAATAATGTTGGACGTTTAGCAACAAACGTAAACAACAACCTCCCCGGCAAAGGGGTACAGTCACCTGAAGTAAACGACAACTCGCTGTACATGGGTGGCCACAAGAGCATTGAATTCTCAGCTAATATTAAAAGCTACCTCCAGCCACCTGAGACAAATGTCCCATTCTATGTGCATTCCCTGAAGGAGATTGAACTGGCAATATTTAATCTAAATGACAACCTTCTGTAAATATTACTATTTGTATTTTTAGTATTTATATTACTTATTTCTAAACTTACAGCGTAAGAGCAATTGCGGGTATTGTTATGAGATTTTAGTTAGACTTTTTTAAGTTTCTTATGTAAAAGTATTTCTCTTATCTAGTAATGGGTACAGTAGAAAAACTGCAAAGAGCTGAGGAAGTGGCCGCATTGAATACAAAGCCCACTTATCCAAACCGTGACAAAATGGGAAATTAACGTTAAATGACCTGGTACTAGTAGTATTCCTTGTGATACCTGACGGTCTATAAGTTTCCTAAACCTTGGATTCAGTGTTAAACAGAAAACTATTTGATACCCGATTTGAATCTAAGTATAGTGACTGAAGGCGTCTAATGCTATTTCATATCATTGTTCCTAACTTATATTTAATATATTTGTTTATACATACAGGTCCATGGCTGGAGCAATACCATATCTTAATGACCCAAGACGTGATTTTGCTGAAATCATTAAAGTTATCTACGGCATAGCTTCGGAAATTGGACAGAGATGTGGGTTGGTAATTCATTAATATATAAAATGGCTCTATTTGTAAAAAAAAACTATAACTGTTTTGCTGTGAGCTACAAACAAACTTCAACTTTACCTGAAGTGATAAAACCTTCTAAACACATATATTTTTTCAGCCCATTCGATTATGAGAAGTCATATCAAAGATTAATAAATAAATTTGCACCTGACGGTATAAAGGAGCCACAAGCAGTCATTCATGATATACAGCTCGGCCTCGCTAAATATAACCACTTGACTAATTCGGTATGTATTTTTGTGTATTTTATAATTTAGATGATAACTTTTTAGAAAATTTTAGTATCTTGATCAATTTCAAACTTCACAAAACGTTTAAGGAAAAGACGTCATACCCTGGTCAAAGAAAAAGACGTAAATCAAAAGGCAAATAAGTAAGGATTTGCACAACGGCTAGATTGTAAATAAGCAACGAGCGACAGGCAGAAGCAAATAAAATGAAACCCTCTGTATAATACATATAATGGCAATGCTTTTTCTTTTATTAATAAAATCTTGTTTCATTTGCCATCCGCAAAATGATACGTATAGCTACAGTATAATCTCTAAATTATTAATTTTCAGCTACAAAGACTTATAAGGAGCACATGTCATCACCAGTCTAAACCAAGAAATTGTGATTATGACATTCACAATATTGTGATTAGTCAACCCGAAAGATATCAAGCAGCAGCTAAAGTATTGCTCGCTGTACATAAAGCTGCACATGCATTCAACAAAAGAATTGAAGAATTCAAAGCTATCTCCAATTGTCACGAAACACACAAGTTCATAATAGAAGCACCAGAAGATTTAAAACCCGTCGTATACGAACTTGCTAATGTAATTCGCATTACGAAGCCTTTAAGAAACAGTTGCTAATGCAGCACGATTAAACTGAATATAACACAAATAAAAGTGTAAAATATATTAAATAGCTACTCTTAAACCTTTCTATCATTCTAACTACGTCCACAAAGCGTAACAATTTAAAGACCGGTTCTTAACGGTTTACTAAATAGAAAATAAGACTAAAGATTTTTACTTAAATTAACCTTTTAATTTATACGTCATGATGTCGTGAAAAACGATTGAGGGATCAGATTGTTATCTACCAGGCAATATATATTTTGGCGTTGCACTCTGTTAAGTAAGTAGAGCGTATATGTATTTTTATTATAAAGTAACTGAATAATAAATAGACGTTATTGTCAAACTTTTATTTTTATCAAATACCACGACGAATGTCAGAGACAAAAATTGTAGTGAGGTAAGGCGTATAACAAAATGTGGGTGTTAATTTCACTAACGTTAAAGTCAAGTGAGATGAAAACGAAAATATTATCCTAGTTAGTAAATTTTGCCATTTGGAATTTAGTCCAACTAACTTAACAGGAGGAAATCCTATTACGTACATATACCATACACCACCAATCCATTGGATCACAGGACTTAATCACCATCGAAAGTTTAAATTACAATCAGATATCGAAACAGAGGAACAAAATGAGTCAAAATGAAATGAATGGGAGGTTACAGCATAGTTAATGAAAATAGCTGGGGAAAGAAAGTGCGATACCACGGCCTCACAGAAAATCGGTTGTGAAGTAACACTTTCGTTGCATTTTCGAGAAATTACTGAGGTTTTCGGAGGCCCGACTCCCCTTTCCTTGTTCCTCTCCCCTGACCTCCCACCCTTTTTCACATCTCCTCAACCCCGTCTCTTTCCCCTTACCGCATACCCTCATCCCTCTTCACCCTTAAAGGCGGGCAACGCACTTACGACTCTCCAGTTGCAGGTGTCCATGGACGGCGGTTGTCACTTACCATCAGGTGACCCGTCTGCTCGTCTGCCCACCTATAATATAAAAAAAAAGTTTTTTTTAAGTTTATGTATGTTTTCTGAATTTTTAACCACTTTATATGCTTTTGTGTAGGGTGAAGGATTTGTTGGCTCTGCTCAGATACTAAGGAGGTAAGAAGAAAAAGTAGCAAAATGTGATCATCATCAATAGCGTCTTGATACGGCGGTGGACGAGTGATAAATGGTATAAATATGAATTTATATTTTAAGTAGGACTTTTCAGATACTTTGACACATTACGCGTTTAATATGACATGAATAGAGAAGAAACGCCAAAACAGACTCCAGGATCCAAGTCTAAATTAACTTAAATTCTGCAAGTGCCATATAAACGTCCAGGGTGGTTTGAACAACCATTAAAGTTTTAGGCTGACCGATCACAGCACCAACTTGACTAGGTAAGTCGGAAATCACGAAAGTCAATCACTTTTTGGTCACACCCGATCCGCCTCCCCAGTCAGACATTTGGGAAGATCAATAAAATAACTTAGAACTGCCAAACTGTTCTGAAGATTAAATTAAAAATTGGTTGACACCGACACACCATTACCATTTCAGTGTGTGTTTGTAAAGAATGCTTTAGAGATGCAAAGTCCATACAGAATTTTCAAACTGAAACATACAGAGTCTAGTCGTGTTCGTCTATTCTTTTTATTAGAACTTATTCATAAATTAGCCCAATTGCAACTTTGAAATTAATTTTATTAATGTATATGGTATCTGTCAGATATAGCATTTAATACTGGATTATTAATATACTGGAGTCAACTTTCTTGACATTAGTTATAAAAAATCTGATACATTTGGTCTTTATATCGCTTAATAACCAATTATTGTTAACATTAAATAAAATCATTATTTTAGGGACAGCTTCATTAACGTCCTCAGTAACAGGTAACTGAGGTTTAAGTCAAAAGTGTTTTATTTAAAAAAAATTAAAGCACAGTTTCAGTTAAAATTAATAAAATAATAAGTTATAATTATTAAATTTATGAAAAAAACTGTATGAGCCTAAATTATAGGTTACCTTAGTTAATCCGGAATAAAATCTCATTCACTGTACAAAAACCAGACATTTTTTTTAGATTGCAACTATAAGTTTTAGTAATATCGTAATGCTTATATTTCTTTGTGGATTAAATAGTGCAATTTTCTATTAAACTAATATTGTAATTAAATAATGTTCAAAGAATCACTGTATCGTTCGGTTGAGAAAAGTGCCATCTAGTCTTGACTAAAGTAACAAAATCTAACACCTACAGTCAACAGTGCTTTCCTACTTAAACCTTAAAAAAAAGATGGCAGTGTAATGTAATCTATTTATTTCGAACAACGCTTAGTTCCTTTAGGTGGTTTTCTAAAAGCTTTATATATATATATATATATATATATAAAGAGGACTCGTTACTTCATAAGTTCTTGCATTTTGAATGAGATATATATATATATATATGTATATATATATATATATATATATATATATATATATATATATATATATATATATATATATATATATATATAAAGAGGACTCGTTACTTCATAAGTTCTTGCATTTTGAATGAGATAACAAAAACATAAAAAAAATGTGTAAAATTAAGTTGCTCTCAATCATCATCGTTATCATCATCATCGCTACCATTCACAAGATTAGCTCCCAACCCACGGCTTTGCCTGATAAAGCTCATGTAATTCCAAATATTTAACCGCGAACAAGTAAAAGACAGACATAGTTACTTTGTCATTTAAATTGTTTGTATGGATGTGTAAAGGACTTTAATAATTACAGATTACCGAATGGCGATAATCGTGTTATCACGGATTGTACACCTTTTTTAATTACAAAAGTTGCTAAAGTTTACATACAGTCAACTCAATCATCAATCTATACATTTTTTTTTTATAGTATAGAGGGACAGACGAAGAGACGTATAACCTGATGTGTAAACCGCTGTCCATGGACACCTGCAACTCAGTGCAGTCATAAGTGCCCTGGGCGCTTTGAATATGGCGAGGGATGGGGGATGCGGGGAGGGGATAGAGGAGAGGGGGAGTTGGGCCTCTGGAAACCCAAACAATTTCGGGTAAATGCAACAGAAGAGTCAATTCACAACCGGTTTTCTATGAGGCGGTGATATTGCACCGTCAAGCCGGCCCATTCGTGCCTAAGCATTGCTTTTGATTTTATGTTAGTACGTTCATTCCAAGTAAGTGCATGTGAAATGTTAATGATACTGCTGTTAAGTGAATACATACGATAGTCCATTAACAACACGATAACAATAGGTGCGCTAATTCCCTACGCTGTTCCCTTTGCCATTCCTTCTCCAAGAATAGCGTCCAGTAGAATTGAATTAAAGGCTTAATTAAATTTAAACAATATTAGCTCGCCTAGGCATTGCGGTCCACGGCTAAGTAATTGAATTTGGACGGCATATTGAAAGGAGCGTGTACTCATAGGCAAGATAGATATAATAATATAGATATGTATTTAGCATATTCTATTTACTTAAATTCATATAAAATTCGTAGTGAAATTAAAACACATCCTGCTATCTATAAAAAACTCTCTGAATAATTGTTAGAAGATCAAACAAATCTACAAGTTTTTTACAAACCTTCATGGGTGTTAGTACTACAGGCATATAAAGGTATATTTTATATGATGAATATAAACAAACTTTTTTCCGAGTCCCTTTTTTGAACCCCCCCACCCCATGAACCCATTTATAATAATAGAACCACATTTCCTTGTCGAAGGTGTTAGACTGTTATCTATCAGTCAGTATATATACAGCGACCGATGACGGCAATAGGCTTGCCTCTATTACGTAAGTTAATGTTATGCTTATATAACAATAATCATAATGTTATGTTATTATAATAATAATAATGGTTGGCATATACGGGTCCTTATTATGCATTTTATACTCCTTCTTTGATATATATGTATACATGCGTATGTGTGTGTGTATATGTTTGTATGATACAAACATACTGTTGTGTGCAGGATATCGGAGCGCTTTAAAATATATAGGCACTGTCGTGACGCAGTTATCATAAATGTTTATCACCTCTTATATTATCAGTACGTATTAACTTTAAGTATTACCAGCCAATATAACGCTAGTGTTGCTAAATGGGGCCGCTAATAATGTTTAAAGTTGCTGCGTGTTTATATTCTCAGTGTTACTGGATTTCATCTTTAGCTATTAAGGAAATGTACAATAATAGTATACTTTACTAAATATTTATAAGCGTAGCTTAGCAAACAAACAAGCAAACTCATATGCATATATGTATGATATATGGATTTCATTTTCGGTGTGACTATGTATAAACAAAATTCATACGATTGCTTATAATTTGCTAAGGAATGTCTTACTTAAATTATATGGCACCAATGAACATCAAAACTGGTTCAATGGTAATAATAAAAAATACATTTAGTTGAATAACCGAACGAGTGTAGCTGCACGCAATTTCAGCTTAACTTTTTGTTGCTGTGTATGCCTAACTAAAACTTAATTATCCCAATGAACCATTGACACGTAGATGCCTAGATTAACATCACGCAATACATCGAATGAGTAATAATCTAAAAAAAATATTTACATAAATTTCGATATTTTATATTATAAAAGAAATAAATACTAAGCGCCTTAGACTCAAATTTAACGAAGTGCCATTAAGAGACTCGTATCTCTAGCAGTACACACTCTTGCGTATAATCAACATAAAGGTTTGTATCGTGTACCGTCTGTGTTTTAACCTCAACTGTTACCAGTTAATGCCTGCGAAATAATCCTCCTATAACCATATTTATCTATATGTTTTGTTAAACCAAGAGTTAACGATTGAACATTTAACATACAAAATTAGTGTAATAATCAATTCAAATATTAATTTTTATCAGTTATAGAAATAATTAAATTTCAAATTCTAATTCTTTAGTTCATGAAATTGCTCAATAACTATTTAAAATACTCCAATATAACAAAAAATATAGAACAATAAATATAATGTTACCGCAATTATAGGTTTCTTTATTTTAAGTCTGTTGGCTTTCTTGGTAATTGATATAACATGATGTTCCCACTTAAAGTCTTCTGTGTAATATCAGATTTGTTATTATTATTTTTAAAAAATGCTTTAGAGTTAAGATCAAAGAGTTATTAGATATATAAAAAAAACGGCAAAAGGGCTTTCATAGAGTGCTTCGTTTCTCTTCGGTAGGCGAGCACTTTTTGTCTCCCTCTTCAGAGCAGACGGGTCACCTTACAGTCAGGGACTACCACCGCCTTTGGACAACTCAATAGTCACAAGTGCGTTGCTGGCCTTTTGGGTAGGAGTACGCCCTTTTCTCGAAGGTTTTATCGTACCGGAAATACGGTAGGCGACACTTTGTTCCACAGACAGTCATGTTTTCATACTTACAAGAAGTAAGTATACAAATTGTAACACTGTTTTTAAATGGAATTAATTACGGTAATGCTTGTTTTTTCACCTGTCGATAGGTTGCAGCCACGTTATTCGTGTTATAACAAAAAACATGTGTGTCAGAATGCGTGACATGTTTTTATAAAACTAGGTTTACCTTCACTGAAGTTAACGTCATGACAATTTGCACTAAGTTATTTTCCGACACAAAAAATTGGGACTAGTAGAATAATAATCTACCCAACTTAACAACAAGGAGGAAGATCTACTTCAAAAAGGAGGAGGTTCTCAAGTCGACTGTTTTTTTTTTTCTTTTTTATTTTTGTTACCTCAGAACTTTCGACTACGTGAACCGATTTCAACGATTTTTTTTTTTTTATTTGAAAGCTGGTACTTCCCGTGCGGTCCCATTTTAATTAAAAGCATATAAATCTTAAATTTGCATCAAGCATGTGTCACAAATGGACGAATAACTCAATTTTATTTAAAGTCGGTTGTCTACATATTTAATGTCCGATAATTTACATGATAGTGTAAGTATGAAAACATGACCTCTAGTGTTTGTAATACATATTTTAAATGTTGTCCATGCCAAGATTGCCTCACAGAAATTGGTTTTTTAGCGATAATAAGTTTTGTATGTTTCTATAAATTATATTTAAGTTAGCCGTTTGATCTCCGTAGAGTAGAATAGAGAAACCCCTCTCTTCCCATGGGTTTAGTAAAAGAAGACTAAGGGATCGGACTGTTTTCTATCAGACGGTATATATACAGTCACATAGTGCCCCGTTGACGGCAACAGTCTTGCCCCCTATAACGTTAGTAGGACCCGATTCGAATTGTCAAAATGAGGGAGTTTAATACCCCTCTGCCTTCCCCTTAGGGGATATAGGCGAGACCGTGTATGTAAATTTAAATGGTGTAATTCTAATCAATTCCAATATGTGAAAACTTTTATAACCCCCTAGAGAACGGATTTATGAGAGTTAAATGAGGTTTGATTTAAATCGCCCTAAATGGTTTGAGTGAATTCGTATACCCTTTGGTATAAGATATCAAGAATACTAAAATTTAATAATACTTTTTATATAGTTAACTTGTTGTTCGACCTAGTATAGTTAGTAGTATATACATAAATAAACTAGCGTATCTATATAAACTACAAATACTGTACAAATGTATCAAGACTGCTATACAGACTCTCAAACTAACGTCGAAGTAGATAAGGCCAAACAAAATATTGTACGGGATTGAAAGATAGTAATCGAAACATATGACCTTGACCGCAGAGGACATAGCTAACAATATATAACTTTTAACAAAAGCTGGACTAACAAAAGAGCTAGAGTTACGAATCCGAATCAATGAACAAGTAGGGCTTGAATTATGTCAGGTGAATAATCATATATTCGGTACGAAATTGAGTGAACATGTCATATACATAAATTAATTTTAGTAGATCCAGTTTTTTGTATTATCCATTGGTCCCACACTTGGCAAACCTGTCGTGTGCGGTACCATGACGATTACTGTTAACGTTTAGGCTCTTTGCTTGGTTATATCATTTAAATTTAACATTTATCGTAACTTTTTTTTACACTTCTTTATTATACAAAGGAAAGACATTTTCCTATCTAAAATACTATTGTAATAAGGTAACATAATATGATTTACGATAACTAAGGGTACAGTACCGCGGTGATGATATTATAATTAATATTCATATCAGTATATTATTTATATATTATGTTATGAGTTAAGCATATCTAAAGGTACATAACTAATGTGCACCAAAAATTTTTCGGTGCTGTCATAATGTCATTGTATTGAGCCTTATTTTTTTACCCCTTTTACTGTGCACTTTTTAATATCACAATATTTTGCTACCTTATTGTAGATGTATCTATCTTTATGTGAGAGGATACGTCTAGTAAATGATGTAATAACTCTAGGTAACTTCACAGAGTGCGAGGTCCGGAACCTCCACGTGGTGCACCCTGGGGAACGAAGACGGCAGCGCCTCTCCCGTTAACTAGGAGAGACGCTGCCGCCTACGGCCAAGTCCGGCCGAGGTGGGAACAGCCCTCCTGAGGGTTGTTTGGAAGCTTTCTGCGTGTCCCTCCGTTTAGCGGAGGGCACAGTGGAGAATGTCAGGGGGCGGACGGGTCCATCACCACTGGCTCTGACCAGAGGTTGTGGACATTGGTCTGGTGCAGACCACCGTCCGACCAAGTCGTAAGCCTGACTGATAGCAGTCAGAAACGACGGCTCTACGTGGGCTACGAGGAAGGAAACCTCTATAAAAAACCTCGGGGCGGACGGATCCGGTCTGGTGCAGACCCCGTCCGGCCCAGCCGTAATCCTGAACGGACAGGACCGGTGGCTCTTCGAAGCCGCGAGGACGTAAACCTCTATAAAAAAAAACTCCAAGCCCACGCTTTGACGCCCGGCAATGAGCTGAGTCGCTGGAGGGAGTCTAGTGCCGAGGGCGTCCTGTTGTCGGAGGACATTAAACTCAAAAACTATGGCATGGGTAAACAAAAGGAAAAACCTACCCAGGAGGGTCCCAGACGCACTGCGCCTGGGGAGTCCCTCCCGGAGCCAAACGGCTCCGGCAGCTCCCAGTCGTATTCTGGGGGGAGTAACCACTGCCAAACCCGCCCGTTGCCGAGCGGTAAATCCGGTGACGAAAATATCGCGAAGGACGCGGATAGACGTGGGACAGTATCAGATACTGACACTGCCTCAGAAATAAGTGGTGCGAGCACCCCGATAGTGTCAGCTGCAGATCGGTATCAACGAGGCTCGCAAAATCGAAAGAGGCCCCAGCCCCTCCCAGTGGACATAAGCACTGCTTCAAGTGACGAGGGCACGAAATCTACGGGGGGTACAAACCGCCGAGGGGCCCGTACTCGTAGCGTAGGCCGCCCTCCTAAGACAAAGGCAGCAAAGAAGACCAAGGAGGAGCTCTTGCTCAAGGCCCTCCTTGAAAAGGTTGAGTCTGATAAGACGAGCACCTCTGACACGAGATGCGGTGACTCAACGCTGGAAGAGCTACGCATCAGAGTGGGGAACCCCGTGGAGCAGATCGAGGAGGCAATCGGCGCAGCCAATTGCTTACTTCAGACAAATACAACACTCGGGGGTCCTGAACAAAACACGTTGTTGACGGTTGTGCGAAACATTGTCGAGGCGGGAAAACTCCTAGTAGCTGAAAGTAGGGCCCACGAAAGGGAGAAAGCCTGCCTCGAAGTAGAGCTCGCGGAAGCAAAAAAGAGGGCGCTGGGCTCCGCTCCAACCAACGCTGGCGCCACACTGGCGTCGTCGACACCAGTGGTATCGCCCTGCCGGGTGGAGCCCGATATAGTCCGGCTCATGGCGGAAATGGAGGAGCGATTAATGAAGCGCATCTCTGCAGTAGAGAGCGCTCATTATCGTCCACCTCTGGCTCCGCTAAGAGCAACATACGCAGCCGCTGCTAAAGCGGGCTCAGCAGCCCAGCCAGCAGCTAGCGTGGTCGGACCAGCGGCAAAAACACCTCGAGAGGTCACCCAGGGTAAGGGAAAGGAGAAAACAAACCCAACCCAAGCTCAAACTTCAGCCCCAGCCCCGGCTGATACCGTACAGCGCCCTTTAGAAGGGGGCAGCGTTTGTCAGCTGCCCCATCGCAGCGGCCCAAAAGGTCGCTGATGGACGTACCCTCCTGGTTGGGGGTTTTCTGAGGGCGCAGGCACGACTCCTGCAGGCCCGGCCAGCAAGGTGCTTCCGGTGCCTGTCGGTGGGGCATGTAGGCGCATCCCATCTCCGCATCCTGCAGGCGAACGTGGGCCACGGTGCCGCCGCTCAGGATCTTCTGCTCCAGAGTATGGCACAGTGGTCCATTAACGAATGGCGCGCCGGCCATACCGGCTCCACCTGAGCCACGTTGGGCGCTCAAGCGTTTAAATCGGGAGCTCCTCCTGGAAGCCGCCATCGTACAGGCCTGGGCCCCTGCGCCGGATGGGCCTGTTGATGTGGGTGCCGAGGCACAATGGTTCCGGGAGGCTATGACTCGTGTCTGTGATGCGGCGATGCCTAGGGCTAAGCCTAATACAGCGAGGCGCCGGGTCTACTGGTGGTCGCCGGAGATCGCAGGGCTGCGACAGGCCTGCGTGACCGCACGCCGCCGGTGGTCCCGGTTCCGCAGGAGGCGTCGCCGTCCTGCGGACGCGGTCACCCGAGAGGCGGAGCTGCTGGTGGAATACAGGGGTGCCAAGAGAACCCTTCAGGCAGCGATAAAGCGGGCCAAGAGTGAGGCCCGCTACGAGTTGCTGGAGACACTGGAGCGGGATCCATGGGGGCGCCCTTACCGTATGGTTAGAGGCAAGATGCGCCCGTGGGCCCCGCCGTTGACCCGGTGTCTTCAGCCAGACCTGCTTGAGGGGGTCGTCGGCGCCCTGTTCCCATCACGGTTGTTGGAACACACCCCACCACCGATGGCTCCGGAACGGGCTAGGTACCACAGGCGACTCAGGCGCCGGAGATCGGAGAATGATCTCCGTCCTCCATAAGCGCAGGCCTGGGGGTGACAGATGAGGCCATCTGTCACCCTACCAGAAGCGGGCTTGGGTGGCGGCGCGGACGCTGCGGAGCGTGCGCGCCCTTGGGATCCCCCAAGTTACGGGAGTTACGGGAATATTGGGGTTCCCACACAGGAGGGGGCCATCTACAAACCGTAGGTGGCCCGAGGTACGTCGGGGTTCCAGGGTTTTCCTTTCTAGGGTGTACCTGGTTCCCCGGCATCTACATCTACCCAAGATGGCGTGCGGTTTTAGTCGGTTCGAGTCCGACATGCCACCAGAAGGTGGTATCCGAGGGGATTTCCGCACGGGGAAAAAAAAAAAAAAGGTAACTTCACAGTTGGTGTGCTTAGAAGAATTTTGTTAATATAAATAACTGACGCACATTAAATAACTTGCTATCTTTGTATGGTGTAGTTCGATACCTAAAGGGTGTTTAAGGCATAGTTTTTAGTATTCGACGTTGGGCCCTTTCCAATTGTATCATAACCGTTTTTGCAACCAAACGCCAACTAGCTATGCGATTTGTGATCAGGCATTTACTCAAGATATAGGCATCTTTAAGCAAGTTAATTCTATTTGATACAGTATTTATGTTCTCTTCAAAGCTTAAGTTATTGTCGATTATCATGGCAAGATATTTAATACTATCCGCTTTTCCTATGTTTCGTATTTGCAATCGATTTTTACATTCACGTTATTTTGTTGGGAGCTGATGCTGCTGTTTTATAAAAACATAGATAGCTAGTTTTGCTAGCGTTTAGTGTTAACAGATTAAAAAGTAGATACGTAAAAGTCCGATTCATACCCAAGTCTGCACTGCAAGTAGCACCTTCAAAGATGACAATCGTATCATCAGCGAGAGATGTCGTTCGTGTACATTATAAAGTGTGTAGGTCCGAGCACACTTCCTTGTGGGAAGCCAAAGTTTATTGTGTATAGTTTTATTACCACCTACTTTATTACTTTATTCTTTGAGATAAAAGATAAGACAAGTAATCGTAAAATAAATCAAACCTATTTAAAAATGCCTGTACAATATTTGGAGATGTTTAGAGCAAACAGTGTGTACATGGCATTACTTGTTTACAACGCATTACCAGAAAAAAATGTTACCTCACTATACCATAAATTTTGTAGTGAACTAAAAACTGAACAGAGCTTTTACTCTCTTAACGAGTTCCTAAGAAAATTCGCTTCTTGTTCCTTTCTCTCTCTCTCTCTTCTTCCTCCTTTCTTATAGCTGTATACTTTAATTATGTCACTTTGCTTATGTTTTTCATGTAGCTTCAACAGCTTATTATATAAAATATATATGTATATAAACTGTCAGTCTTTTGTGCCACATTTTAGGCAAATAAATATATTATTATTTAAATACACTGCTTCCTTTCAGTCAAATACCTAGTGAAACATTCCAATGCAATACCATGTATTCCAAAGAGACTTTTTTTTGATGAGGAGATGGGAAACAAGGCTGGGGGAGGAATAATGAGAGCTGAGTTGAGCCTCCGGACACCTCACTAATTTCTAGGAAATGCAAAGCCAATGTTGCTTCACAACCGGTTTTCTGGCCGGTCGAGCCGGCCTATTCGTGCCTAAGCATGGCTCTAAACATTTTGTGGCGAACATAATGTAGTGTTGTAAAGCAACACTCGAATCTAGTCATCCTCTTGTAAGCCGAACCTAGGTTTAATTAATTTTAATAATTTAAAAATTAAAATTAATATGTTAACTCAGCTAGTAAAGAACTCATAGTAGTATATTAAAGAGACATCCACTGTTTATAGCAAAAACTTACGCATTTATCATTTATCATAAAAAAGAAGAGATTATTATCAAGCGCTATACAGTGGTAAAGCCATGCTTAGGCACAAATGGGCCGGCTCGACCAGTGTGAGATACCACACCCTCATAGAAAACCGATTGTGAAGTCGAAAAAGGCGTTGCATTTCCCCGAAATGAGTGAGGTTTACGGAGGCCCAACTCCCCCTATACCCATTCCTCTCTAGTCATACCCCCTCTCTTTTTCCCTTTCCCAGCATCCCCCATTCCTCATCACCCTCAAAGGTGGGCAGCGCACTTACGACTCTTGAGTTACAGGTGTCCATGGACAGCGGTTGTCACTTTCCATCAGGTGACTCGTCTGTTCGTCTGTGCCCCTAAATTATAAAAAAAGAGGATAACTAAAAAGTAACGCATGTTGTTTAAAAAAAAAAACAGAAATCTAACGATACGTGTACTCCTAACAAGAAGAACGTTTGGGAATAAATGAGACTAATTTTATTATTTTTACTAACTGACATCACCACAGTAGACTGTAACCTAACCTAATCAATTATCAAGTCATTTGAGCTGTTCAATCTAATAATGAAAGTGTGGCCTTGTCCAAAATGGTCCTATTAACTAATATGAATGGGTCCTCTTAACACCTTTATAGCGCTATGTTACCACAAACGACGAGCAAAGTAGGTAATCTTTAATAATTATGCTTATATGTTTGGGAGCCCTTGGCGAATGGATTGGGACAATTACCCGTTTGATGAGTCAAGTTTGCCGATACTGTTGTTAGAGTTTAACTGAAAGTTGCGATTTTTTATGACGCTGATAGTGGAAAATCCTTTTTCTACATGACAACACGTGCTGGCCTGAGGTGTCAC
Source organism: Tyria jacobaeae (assembly GCA_947561695.1). Taxonomy (NCBI): domain Eukaryota; kingdom Metazoa; phylum Arthropoda; class Insecta; order Lepidoptera; family Erebidae; genus Tyria; species Tyria jacobaeae. Next base: position 4,589,309 of record OX387208.1, on the reverse strand, counting down.
CGTTTGAGATTGGAAAACATACGATCCCGAACTAAACGTTTTGGCTCCTCCTTCCTGTACCGCTCAGTTAAGTCTGGAATTCACTACCAGCGTACGTGTTTCCCTCCCACTTTGATTCCAGGTCTTTTAAGCGGGGCGTGAAAAAGCATCTCACCGGGCCGCCATAGTGTTGGTCACCATGCTGTATTGACTACACTTGCAATGAGGTTGTTGACCACCACTCTTGGCCGTCATGACAAAAGCATGCTTACGTTTTAACCTCTAGATCTAGAAACTAACGCTATTAACCTTCTCCACCTACACCTAAAATCTTTTAAGTGCAAAAATAAACTAGATTGATTTTGAAATTTATAAAGAGCAGCATTATCATCACACACATTACCTTATTTACCCCACAGTGCCAGAAGGAGGGTTATGTTTTTCGAGTGAATTCGAAAAAAACATAAAAGATAGAGAATTGATGACTGTATATATACTGTCTGATAGACAACAGTCCGATCACTTACGGCAGTAGTACGGTTTTAAAAATTCATATATATAGGGTCGCCTTATATATATATATATATATATATATATATATATATATAAGTATGAAAGTCAAGCTAAGGAAGGATTACATTACTATAGCATAACCTGGAGATATTTCTCATAAATGTCTATACGTATTAGCTGTTATTACTTACACATTACCATAATTATAAGCATTGACCACTTAAACACACATAATTTAAATCTCAACGACGATCCATAATTTAAATCTTACACAATCCATATCAACGATCCATAATTTAAATCTTACACAAATGTTGTGTAATAATTTTTGGCAGCCATTCTAATTTTCTGATATTCTGTCTCATACAACGACCTTATGTAGTGAATTTAAGGCGGAAACGCACCACATCGGATGGCGCCGTAGACGGCTGAATTATTTCCGGCAGCCCCGACACTCAGGCTATTGGATTTACAGCCTTTCATAAGAGAAACAAAATGTTTAATCTTATATTTTCACACGTATACGAGTACAACAGGATTTATGGCGAACAAACTATATATTATTAACTATTTTATTTTCCAGACATAAGCTAAGTTATTTATTTCATTTTCCAGACACATAATCTGAATTATTTTCACACCGTTACAAAAAAGCTTTACAGTTTTTAGTATTTTTTAATTATTTATACCTTTGTAACATCTCATAGGCTTTTTTTTTTTTTTTTTTCGTGTGGAAACCCCCACGGGTCATCACCTCACCAGAGCTGACGGTGAGGTGGTATGTCGGACTCGAACCGACTAAAACCACACGGTGTTCCGTCATGAGAGCGTCTATTGCTAGGGACCCGGGATACCCTCGAAGGAAACATCCGGGAACCCCAGCAGACCTTGGCCACCTGCAAGGTAGCAGGCGACCACACTTTGGAATATGGGGGCCTTACGCCCCCCACATCAAATAGGCGCGCGTGGAACACGTACGTCACGCCACCGTCTCAGGCCTGCTTCTGCTGGGGTAACGGTCAGCCCAGCCCGATACCCCCAGGCCAGCGCTTATGGAGGTCGGAGATCAGTATTTGCTCTCCGACGTCTGGTGCGTCTTCTGCGGGATGGGAGAGTACTTGTCCTCTCCCTTTCCCGTTCCGCCGCCTCTTTGGCCAACATCACCTCCTCGCAAAACGAGGCGGCAGCATCCCATGCACTCTCACTTTGGACCATGGACAGAACCATGGCCTCTAGCGAGAGGCTTCCCACACCAATAGCCATCACGAGGTCGTGTCGCTGTTGCGCCCACGCTGAGCACTCCGCTAGGGTGTGGAGTGCAGTATCCTCGTGACAGCCTCCGCAGTGGTGGCACGCAGACGTTGGCTCCCGGCCTATGCGACACAGGTACTTACCGAAACAGCCGTGACCGGTGAGCACCTGTGTCAGCCGGTAGGAGAGGCTGCCATGTTGCCTCTCCAGCCAATCCTCCAGAATGGGTCTTATCGCCACAATTGTGGCGTGCCCTGCGCTTGGTCGCTCAAGCCGTTCCTTCCACTCACTCACTAGGACCTGGTAGAGCTGGGACCGTTGCGCTTCGATTTCCCGAGGCGCGGGTCTCAGGTTTCGCTCCAACGCTTCCTTGCGCCACAGGTATAATGCCGCAAGGACTCTGGCATCCAGGTCCCAGGGGGCAGAACCAGCTAAGAGACTCGCTGCTTCGAAGGATATCGTGCGGTATCCTCTTATGACTCTAACGGCCATCGCCCGCTGCGGTCGCCGCAGTAATGCAACATTGCGCACCGCCAGAGTATCCGCCCATATTGGGGCCCCGTATAAAGCCATAGACCGCACGATTCCAACGTAGAGTCTCCTACAGGAGGCGTCGGGCCCCCCTAAGTTGGGCAGCAACCTAGAGATTGCAGCCGCCGTTCTCATGAGCTTAGGGGCCAGATTCCGGAAGTGATAACCGAAATCCCACCGACTATCGAGTGTGAGCCCTAGGTATCTCATCGAAGACTCGATGCCGATGCGAACGCCTCCTACGGTAAGGCTGGATCCCAATGGTGGCCTCTTCCGAGGCCCATGGAAGAAGAGGGCCTCCGACTTATGAAGGGCCACCACGAGACCCAGGTGCCGAATTCTTTCAACGACTTGAGCGACCCCGGCCGTAGCTTTAATGGTTGCTTCCCGGTATGTTCTTCCTCGCGCCGTTACGAGTGTATCATCTGCATAGCAGGTGACAGCCACACCTGCCAGAAACACACCGCGCAGCACCCAGTCGTAACCGATGTTCCACAGAAGTGGTCCTAGCACTGAACCCTGTGGAACACCGCACGTCATTTCTCGCCAACCATATCCTGCCCGATTCGGATAGAACACAGCTCTCTCAGATAGATATGCTCCGACAATACGGCGGAGATAGAGAGGCACTCCGTGGAAAACTAGCGCCTCTCTGATACAACTCCAGGGCAAGGTGTTAAAAGCGTTGGCGATGTCGAGAGACACCGCCAACACCACCTCACCCCGGGATACTGCACTCTCCGCCAGGGCCCTTACGCGCATGATTGCATCTACGGTGGAGCGCCCCCGGCGAAAGCCATATTGGTGATCAGCCAGGTCCGGCCCAACTCTCGACAACATCTCATAGGCTGAATTCAATCAATTTGGTCACAATTAGCCGTTGATTAGCAATGTCATGTCATCCATATTTTATACACATTTATGTCAATAAATTTTCCATGCCAATTTATTATTACGTTTTACTAATTAATTCATCTAAACATACATATATATATAAATGATGTATATGTTTGGCTGAAAACAGGCTGCCACTGACGAGTACTTCTATCGTTATATAACTCAACAGAGTCCTTAACTTATATAACCTTTCATGCAAGCATGCTGGTTTTGGGTACATGAAACCTGTATATTTTTTTTTTCGAAACATCGCTGATTTGATCAGAGTGTGTTCTCAATTAAATTATTGTTGTATTCAATGAAATTGCGATCAGAGTAGAAAACGTAAAACATAAAACACTTGATGCAGCTATTTTTGAAATTGGGGTGCTGGCTAGAAAACCTCCACGTGGTGCACCCTGGGCAACGTCGGCCTTGACGCCACCTCCTCTGCTTTCGAGGAGGGCGTCATCGCCAACGGCTAATCTTCTGGCTAGAAGAGGTGGCCATCTTTCTTCGGCCACTCGGTCGAGGCTTGGCCCAACAGAGCGGGCTTGTATGCACATCCCGCTGTTGGCTCCTCGCTCCTCGGAGCTGTGAGGAAGGCAACCTCAATAAAAAATCACCAAAGTGGGACCCGTTCACGGGTCGGTGTTTCTCCACTGACTACAGTGGGGAAAGAGGACGGGCTCGGCGTGCACTCGCACTGCCACCGAGCAGGCATCTGGAGATTTATCTCGATGCCACCGTCGGCATATCGTAATCCCGAAAGGAGTGTCGTGGTTAAGTCTCGCGGCTCTGATCGGGGACGAGGGTCTTGGCTTAACCGCCCGGACCGCGAGGAAGAATACCTCTATAAAAAATTACCCCGAATCTCGTGTTCTGGTGCGTGACCATGGGATGCATGGCTGATGGGTGGTTCAGTCGCAAGCGCACTCCCAGCCGGGGTAACTGCGGACCCCTCGGTTGGGCATAAATCTACGCTTGCCCGGGTATTGGGGGATCTCTGCCCGGGTGGACCTTTAGTTCTCCCCCACTCGTGGGTCTAATTATGAATTGCAGCCAATTAAACAAAAATAGAGGAAGAGGAGAAGGGGAAGGAAAGGAAAAGTTAAGCGAGGCAGATGTCGCTTCGTCTTATGTCGAGGGTGTTCTATTAGGAACGCCTACCTCGCAGGAGCTCCCAGAAGTCAATTTGTCTTCTGGGAGCAGAAGAATTTCGGAGCGAGTGCGCTCCAGGGCCGCGAGCATAGCGGCTAGTACAACGGCTGACTCAGGCGAAGAAATGGAGTTGGAGCCTCGCGACACCGAGAGTCGCAAGCGCGGGCGCTCTAAAGACTCTGATGGCGACACGTCGGCGGATATGTTGCCACCCAAGGTTCCCAGCAGCCAGCGAGGCAGGTCGCGGACGCCGATCTCGGCCCAGACAAGCTCCCCCTACTCTCGGAGAGGAGCTCAAGTCCGTGCTAGAGAGGAGGGCGAAAACTTAGCGGAGGAGGAGATTGCAGATCTCCTGCAAAAAATTCGTGAGCCTGAGGTGGGGGATTCAGCTCCTCAAACACCATTAATTATGCAGGAGAGAGCGAACGCAGCGGTGGCCATCATTCACAAAGTGGCCACCAAATCCAAAAATCTTAAGGGTACTTTTGTTAAGGCCCTTAAGGACTCCTCCTCCGCCGTCTCTGGGGTCGTTGGGACCTTAATTACAGACGTCGCGCGGCTTCAAGCGGCAAACGACCGTCTGACCCAGCAGGTGGCCGAACTCAGCACACAGTTTGCCCAATTTCGAGTGAGGTCGGACGGTCCTGAGCGCCAAATCCCAGTTGCGCGGCCGGCTCCCATCCCACCAACCCCCGGGGTGCCTGATGTCACGGATTCCCACCTGCGCGAAATCATTGCCGCAGTATGGAGGATGATGGACGGGCGCCTCGCGGGCCTGGAGGCTAGGCTGCCTCCAGCGCCCATCGTTCGGCCGCCGCTCGCTGCGGATAAGTTAAGGGGCGCGACGACTCCGATCCCGCGCCAGGTCTCGGGTGGCCGCGTTGTTTCGTACGCTGCGGCGTCTGCACCGGCACCTATGACCACACCGAGGACCAAGCGGCCGGCTAAGGCCAGGACAGGGGCAATAACGAAGTTCCCTCCGCTCCCCTCTCCATCGCTGCGAGATACGAGTGCCCCTTGTGCTGCTGCTGAAGCTGTCCCTCCCTCCTCGTCCTCCCCCTCCAATGATGGGTGGCAAAAGGTTGAGGGAGGCAAGAAGAAGAGGTCCCGAAACAGGAACAAGAAGGCCAAAAATGGAGTCTCTCCACCTCAGACGTCCTCAATGGCAGCGTCCTCCACAAACAAGAAGGCAAGGAAACTGGAGGCGCCCAAAACGGCGGCTGTGGTGGTCACCTTATCGACGGAGGCGGCAAGCGGAGGGCTATCTTACGCGACCGTTTTTAAGAAGGTCCGGGATAGCCTCGGCACTCAATTCGGGGCCTCAGGCGTGAAGCTACGCCTCGCCCAGACGGGGGCTCGAGTCTTAGAGTTCCCCGGGGCCGAAGGTGCAAACACGGCGGATGTCCTAGCGGAGAAGCTGCGGGAAGTATTTGCTGGGACGGATGGTGTAAAGGTTGCCAGGCCCACAAAGAGCGCGGAGCTGCGCATTTCGGGCCTGGACGACTCCGTTACAGTCGATGATGTCCGGGTTGCAATTCGCGAAAAGACGGGGTGCAACGCGGACAACATTAGGGTTGGCACCATCCGACCCGGTCCAGGCGGTCTTGGCGCGGTGTGGGCAAGTTGTCCCGTAGCGTCGGCCAAAATCTTGGGCGACGCCGGCAAAGTCCTCATCGGTTTTGTGAACGCCAGAGTCACAGTCCTGGCGGCAAGACCGATGAGATGTTTTAAATGCCTAGGATCGGGGCACACCCGCGCCAAGTGCGGCAGCTGCTTTGACTGCAGCGGACTCTGTTTCCGCTATGGTCGACCGGGGCACAAAGCGGCGGAATGTTCCGCCCCCCCTCACTGCCCAGCGTGTGCGGCGGGTAATTTGCCCGCCAATCACCAGATGGGACAGGGGGGCTGCAAGCCTCCCCGGACTTCTCCGCAAACATCGGTGGCTAGCCAGTCGGCTCGGGCTGCCTCCGATGCCAATCGAACACTATCGCCGTCGCCCATGGAGGAGGCTGTAGAGACGATCCAATAATGGACCACGTCTCCAGCCTCCTTGTCCAGACGAACCTGAACCACTGTGCCGGTGCGCAGGATCTCTTCCTGCAAACCATGGCAGAGTGGTCTATTGGTGTGGCCGTAGCCGCGGAGCCCTATTATGTTCCTCCCCGTCCAAACTGGCTAGGTGATCGGGACGGTTCCGTGGCAGTCATCGGCTCTACGGCGGCTCATTCCCCGCCCTTGTCGTTAAGAGACAAGGGTACTGGATATGTTGCCGCTGAGTGGGGGGGGATTACCATTTATGGTGTCTACTTCTCCCCCAACCAGAGTCTGAGTGATTTCGAGGTTTTCCTCAATAACCTGGAGACCTCGATGCGGCGACTAGCGTCTGGGCACGTTCTAGTGCTGGGGGACTTTAACGCCAAGTCCGTTGCGTGAGGTTCCCCCAGGACGGACGCACGGGGCGACGCTGTAGAGGAGTGGGCAGCATCGGTGGGCCTCTGTCTCCTAAACAGAGGTTCCACCAACACGTGTGTGCGACAGCAGGGGGGGGTCGATAGTGGACCTTTCGTTCGCTACCTCTGCTCTCGTTACACGTGTAAGGAACTGGCGTGTCCTGGTAGAGGTTGAGACGCTCTCGGATCATCTCTACATCCGATTTGAGCTCTCCCGGACCCAGGACCCCAGAAGGGGTCACACGGCGCGGCTTTCATCCCGCTTTCCGCGGTGGGCTGTATCTAAATTAGATAGGGATCTACTAGAGGAGGCAGCCATCGTTTACTCTTGGCTGTCTCCGCAGCCTCCGACCGAGGAGGTAGACATGGGGGCCCCGAGGTACGTCGGGGTTCCAGGGTTTTCCTTTCTAGGGTGTACCTGGTTCCCCGGCATCTAGTACCCAAGATGGCGTGCGGTTTTAGTCGGTTCGAGTCCGTCGGGTCGTTTTCGCAATGCGATTACGCAGATATGCGATGCGGCCATGCCCCGCATTAAAGGTCGTCGGCCTCCAAGGAAGGAGGTCTACTGGTGGTCCCAGGAGTTGGCGGACCTCCGCGCGGCCTGCATTCGTGCCCGGAGGTCCTACACCCGCAGTCGTCGGCGTCACCGCCAAGAGCGGGAAGAGGACCGGCTTCATGAAGTGTACCGAGAGGCACGGAGTACTCTGAAGCTGGCCATTAGCCGTGCCAAAGAAGTAAAGAGAAAGGAGATGCTGGAGGGTCTAGATCGTGACCCCTGGGGTCGCCCTTATCGTGCGGTGCAACAAAAGCTCCGCGCGTTGGGCCCCCCCCTTACTGAGACTCTCCAGCCCAGCTTCCTGCAGGAAGTGGTTGAGGGCCTTTTCCCGCAACGGGTGGAGTACTCACCCCCGTCGATGGCCGCCTTGGCCGGAGACGACGGGGAGTTCGAGGAAGAGGATTTTCCACCCGTCACCGAGGCGGAGATAGGGGCGGCTGTTCTACGGATCCGCTCCAAAAACACCGCCCCTGGGCCAGACGGGATCCCTCCCCGAGTCTTGGCCCTGGCCCTTGACCATTTGGTAGACCGCCTCAGGGAGGTGTTCGACGCTAGCTTGGTGTCCGGACGCTTTCCTGATTGCTGGAAAAGCGGGAAGCTGGTACTTTTAAGGAAGCCGGGACGGCCTGCCGATTCGGTAGCGGCCTACAGACCCATTGTGCTGCTGGATGAGGCGGGTAAACTGTTTGAGAGAGTACTCTCTGCCCGCATCGTCCAGCACCTGGACGAGGTCGGCCCCGATTTGTCGGACGCCCAATTCGGTTTCCGAACGGGTCGTTCAACAGTTGGGGCTGTGTTGCGTCTGCGGGCCGTGACTGAAGAGGCGGTGAGCTGTGGCGGCGTGCTGTTGGCGGTGTCTTTGGACATCGCCAACGCATTCAATAGCCTGCCATTCAGCTGCATCAGGGAAGCGCTCCGCTATCACGGGGTGCCACAGTACCTGAGGCGGCTAGTGGCAGACTATTTAGAGGAGCGTACCGTCATGTACGAGGACCGAGAGGGAAATCTGAGACGTCGGCCCATGTCGTGCGGTGTTCCACAGGGGTCTGTTCTTGGACCCCTCCTGTGGAACATGGGATGTGACTGGGTCCTCCGAGATGACTTCCCCCCAGGGCTGGGCGTAATTTGTTACGCTGATGACACTTTGGTCACAGCTCGGGGGGTGAACTTTCAAGAGGCTGTGCACCTGGCCACCAGAGGAGCCTCAATGGTGGTCAGGCGCATCGAGGCGCTGGGCTTACGGGTGGCCCTGGACAAGACGGAGGCCCTTTTATTTCATGGGCCCCGTCGTGGTCCGCCCCCTGGCGCTTCAATCATGGTCAACTCGGTCCTTGTACCGGTTCGGGCCCACATTAAATATCTGGGCCTGATCCTTGACGGGAGGTGGCTCTTCGACGAGCACTTTCGGCAGCTTGCTCCAAAGCTGGTCGGCGCTGCGTCCGCTCTTGGGCGCCTTTTACCCAACTTGGGTGGACCCAGCGTCGCTACAAGACGGCTGTACACGGGGGTTGTCCGGTCAATGGCACTGTACGGTGCACCGGTGTGGGCGGAGGCTCTAACCACCCAGAATAGGGCACGCCTTTGGCGCCCTCAGAGGGTTATGGCGGTTAGAGCCATACGTGGTTATCGCACCGTGTCGACGGAGGCGGCGTGCGCGTTGGCCGGAACTCCCCCGTGGGATTTGGAGGCGGAAGTGCTCGCCGAAGTTTATCGGCGGACGGCTGAGTTCCGGGCGGGTAGCGGCAGACGGCCCCCGCCCGAAGAGGTACGCGAGTGGCGTGAAGCCGCTCGTCGAGCCACGATGGCTCACTGGTCGTCCCGGCTGGAGGCTCCACGTGCTGGCTTTGCCGCTGTGGAGGCGCTCCAGCCGGTCATCGTCGAATGGGCAGAGCGGCAGCACGGGACTCTTTCTTTCCGCCTAACGCAGGTTCTTTCCGGGCACGGCTGCTTCGGAAAGTACCTGCACTCGGTCGCTAGGAGAGAATTATGTCCCGCCTGCCACCACTGCGACTGCAGTGAGGACTCGGCTCAACATACGCTCGCAGACTGCCCCGCTTGGGCGGCGCAGCGTCGGGTCCTCACTGCAGTTATCGGAGAGGATCTCTCGCTACCGGCCGTCATACGCTCCATGGCCGGTAGCGACAGGAATTTCACCGCGGTCGCAACCTTCTGTGAGGAGGTTATCTCGCAGAAGGAGGCGGCGGAGCGGGCCCGGGAGGACGATCTCCACTCGGACCCAACTCGCCGCCGGCGAACCGGGCGGCGTAGGCGCGCTTACCAGCGCCTCATGCCGCCCTGAGTGTGGCCGCGGGTGGTCGGGACGGGTTTTCCCCTCCATCCGCCATATGGCCAGCCGCGAGGAGGCGACGTCCTGGTGTGTCTGGACGTTGCCTAATTGAGAGTTACCAGAAGATGGTGCCCGCACTGTTGCGGGCAACAGGCGCTAGGAGGGGTCCGGATGTCTTACCAAAGCTGTTCCCGGATTCCTCCTATTTTAGGCGCAGGATGGCACACCGTGTGGTTTTAGTCGGTCCGATTCCGACACACCGTTCCACCGAAAACCCCGGTGGGATGACGGCCCGAGGGGGTTTCCACACGTAAAAAAAAAAAAAAAAAGCTATTTTTGAAATTCGGTTAAACATTTTATTAATATATTATGATCCAAGATACGTATATATAAGAATATCCAAGACAGGGTAATGTATGTAACATTTAATAACATACGGTTTTATTACAATATGAAAGGTTAAAAAAAACTTCGAGCAGATATCGCGGGAGCCTTAAAAACATAGTACTAACGGACTCAAAGAACACAGTCTCAGGAAAACTATTTGTGAACCACACAAGTGTTGGTCCCGTGGTTATTTTATCTTTTTTATGCAGTATAGGGGGCAACTCAAGCAGCAACTCAGGCAGAATTACTAACCACTAGGCCATCAGACCAGTCAAATCTCATTCACAAAAGATTTTTCCGAACTGAGTATATGATAAGTATTCTAAAGTGGCAATAGGCTGGCAACATCCTTTAATTTATTTAATGAAAAGACAACTCCCGCATTAGGAATAATTCCTGCGTCGCGAAGGGCTTTAAAAACATTCAATCAATGGACAAAAAGAACACCGAGACTCGGTACAACTATTTGTGGATCACACAATTTTTTGTCTCGTATGGGAATGGAACCTACAACCTCCGGTTCAGCAAGGTCAAGGTCTCTAACCACTAGACCAACAGGTCCGTTGGCCGTTGTAGCAAACAGATCCCAGGAAGGGAGAGCCCAACGTGCACCATAGCATCCAGTCCATGGCATCGCTAGACGTAGGCAGAAGCCTATGGATAGGCTGAATGATGACGATGATGAAGTATAAGATTAGTTGTTTATTGAGTTGTTTTTGTCAAATCTTAAATCTTCCCATTAAATACGTTAAGTTCAGCTCAACCAACTTATAATTTAGGGGAATGTCATCCTAAATTATTAGCACTAAAAGACATTTACGTGAACTCTATGTATATTAGAAAAATAAACCAAAGTCGGGTTGTAAAACTATCGTGGCCATAAAGTTATCTAGGTCACCATGTTATGTATGATTATTTGGTCATAAACAGGTTTCAGGATGGTCTCAGGGGAAAGGCTGACCTTGCCTAGCTTCTGTAGCCATATGAAATTCTTGATTAGGTAAGAAAACTAACGTTAGGTTTGTAATTTATATTATAACTTGAAAGTTTGTGTAAACGAAAAATTATACTAGTAAATGTGAAGATTTTAATTGAATTAAAAAAGGTTATCAATTGTACTTTTTTTATTATAAAACTTACCTTTTTTAGTTTTAGGAGTAGGTTAAGGAGATAATATATTTAAATATGAGAAATATTGAATCTCTTACGTGAAAAATTAAGGGATGATAAATATAGCTTATTACTGTTTATTACAATTAAAATGAACTGTTTGAATGCACTAATCTCTGGAACCAAGAGTTTGATTTGAAATATTATTCTTTAAAAACGTAAAATATTATGAAATGATAACAAGGACGCAACAACGGAGATGCTTGAAAAAGTTACGTGCTATATTATTACGCTACAACCCTCAGATGCAGATTAACTTGTTATGATGTTAGTGTATATAAAAAAAAATAAAAAGCAATCAGCTCAGGGTTGAGGTAAAGTATAAAATTTATAAATAAATTTTTTTTTAAAGAATGCTATGAATTTATTACTACGCAATATGGAGTTATGGCTTGTTAAATGAATGCCATTATATAACATAAGTATTGTTTAGATATATAATTCACTGAGCTTTTGAGTTTATAAAAATTGTTTAAATAAGAATGAGAAGACAATCGAAAAAATATTTTAAAATTTGTCATAAAGTACCAATAACATAATCTTATAAATGTTATCAACAAATGTACCTACCTCGTCAAAAGTGTATGATAATAATAAATTTATATTAAAATATATTGTACTTTATCACTTATTAGTTTTAACCATACGTGTCAGTATCTGTGATTGTATACTAAAAGTAAAGCTACATGCCAATTGCTGAGCAATTAATTACCTTCTCATTTGAAACGCGTAGCACGTATTAAAATCTCATATACTCGTAATATTCTAAATGCCTGTAAGTACTAAAACTTAATCATATCTGACCTTGTCAGTAGTTTTTTATACATTTTCAGCCCTAACCATCTGGCACACAGCCTTTTGCGGCCGGCCTTGTCGTACAAACAAACTTTTTGATTAGGTGCTAAGTTTCAATTTGCTTAGTTTCAGCACACTTTATAGACCTTTAATGGTTTTGTCTTGTACGTATGGGACTAACGCTTTTAGTAAAACTAGTTAGTAGCATTTTTATGTTAAATTGTGTTTAAAATGTAAAGTTCAGAGGAAAAAACGCCCCAAAGAAGATTAGATCAATTGAAGATTGGATTGAGTAGTTTTGTTTTATATATGTAATTTTAATTAGTCTTCAAACACTGCTTAGTTGTCATACAGTTTTATTAGTGCATCGGAACCTATGAAGATTATAATTCTTTTAATTTCATGTAATTTATTGCTTCATATCTAGTGTGTATTTTTTGTGGTCATTTAAATTAGTTTAGATGTAGGTAAATCTGTTTATGGTCTGACTTCGATAAGGCAATGACGGAAATACTAAAGTTGTTATCTTTTAGATTTGTGCGGACGTGATCCAGAATCAAATTCTCGGTGGCAGAGTCTTTTGTACAGTATATGTTGCTGTTTTTAGTATCAATCTGTGTCCAAACTCATTAGGTGTTTGTTAGTATTATACGTTGTCAACTTTGCTATGTTAAAGTTATCGATACCTAAAACCCTTTTCTTTGTTTTAATTTCGGTTCATCTACTTAAAAACAACTTTTGTATACAAACGATGTTTGCGTGTTTCTAGGTTTATTCAATTAAGTCAAGTTTGAGATTATTCTGCGTGTATTCTGAGATGCCTCCTGCATTAGTGTCCGTTCTATAGCTACAATAGTGAGTATAGTTATCTATATGCAGTTTTAGAGCTTGATTTTCCGACATCATTCAAGTTTCAGTTACAGTTCAAGAAGATTTTTAATAAGTGTAGAGCAATTTTATAGAATAGAGACATTTTATTTCATTTTAATCTGCTATTAAGATGGCATTTACAATTGTTGTTATTGATTGAATTTATGTACTTTTTTATCTTTTGTGTATTACATATTCTGCAGTTCGTCTTTTTTGAATATTTCCCACGGGTCATCATGTCACCAGGGTAACTAACGGTAAGGTGGTAAGTTTGATTGAAACCGACTAAACCATGTATTAAGTCAAGCTTGATAAATTGTTGTGCAACGGGGGTGGTATATATATGTATGTATATCGTTTTGGTGCATTTATAACATTTTGTCCAAATTAGTTTAGCATATCAGCCGATGTAATTATAAAGTAAAGAAGTAAACTATATATTATATATACATATGTACACATTTCAAGCACTAGATTTCGCTGGGTTTTTGTGTTTTTTAATGCATAACTTAAATGAATTTAAGTTATTTTTGTTGTAAAAATGTAGGTTTAAAAAACAACAATCAATCCTCATAAAAGTGGCTTCTCCACGTATGTGCCGGCTAGGTGAAAGAGTAACATTCATAAGAATTAAATATTTAAATGTTGTATAGGTTTTTAACAAAAGCAGGTTGTACGCCTTCACTCAATTTTTACAAAGAGATAATAATTGGGAATGTCTGATGTTAACCGGCAAGGCATTTCATAGCCGAACAGCTTAAACAGCAAAGGATTTGTCCGTGTGGTTTTTTTAATTTGCCTGTTTTTTCTCAAATTATCCGATGCAACGTTAATTCGAAACAATATTTTAGATAGGACGGACTCGGGGGGTTAAATAAAGTATTATAGAGAAAAGAAAGAAATGTCTTTGTAAAGTAATTGTAAATACATAATGCAAGAATAAATACATATAAGTAAATTGAAAACGTTTAAGATTATAACCAAGCCAAATCAATTTGATACGTAAGAGAATACGAAGTTAGGTATCTATAATGTTTTTATGAGATGTAAAATCAAATTACACGTATTATTTGATGTGATCGATGGAGAAGTTTTCGTACACGGAAACACAATATGTATAAACAACTTGACGTTTTTATTTCAAATTCTCGGAAAGGATTGTTTTCTATTACGAGGATAGATACAGGGGAATTCGTTTTCCTATAAACTCACTCTCGTATTATTGCTGTTGAGGATGTTATCCAATAATAGGATTGAGCTGTGTCAAGTTATACTTATACAAAAAACCGATATTAATATAATAATATCCGAGTCTCAAATCTCTAACTACTAATCTGATACTAAAAAAAATATTCTTTTGCTTTTTGTAACGCATTTTTTATTTTAGCAATATTATGGGCTATTGATTAACTATTACTAATATTTTAAAAGTCTGTTGTAGTGTATATGTGTAGATAGATAGATCGAATATTGTTTATACACCATTAATAATTTGCACTTAAAAGCAATAAATTAGAGTACAGTGGGTGGCCTTATGTGTGTCTTTTGTGGTAAAAACATGTCTTTGTGTCTGAAGAAATGTCATAAAAAGGTATTCTTAATTTTGTTTTTTATTTATATTTTTTTGAATTTCACATAATTTGTTTGAAAAAAATAGGACAATTACAGTGTAAACCTTGGCGAAATTTGTGATTATAGAAGTATAGTCTTTGAAAACAGAACCTTGATAATGTTCAATCTTATAATTTAAATTAATTATGGTTGAATTCCGACCACTGGGCGACCACCAGTATATATAAATGCATGACTGTATACCGTTATTCGATAGGGATAATATAGTTTAAGGAATCACGTAAATAATGTAACAGTGACAGGTTGTATTGTTGCTTATTTTTTTTTTTCTTTGAGCCTCTGCTTGGTGACGTAAAACTAGGATTAGATCAAGTAGTGACGGAGCACAATTAAGGGAATGCCGATTTGGTATTCCCCTAATGCCGACAAAAACGACGCAATTGCAGGATGCTGAAATTGCCTGTAACTGTGAAGAGCAACAATCTTTTTTCACAAGGCATGTCTTAAAGTCATCCATAATAATGCTGTGACTTTAGTGTAGAATTTTCAAGAAGGGTTTAGAAAGAGGAAAAGAAATCTAGTACATACTCAGACTTATTAGAAGTGGAATTCTTACACACCACGATCCTTCTTAGTATGTACAAATTCCACTTCTAAATCTACTTCTAATCATTTATAATTAATTAGAATTTAGGATGGAATAGAGGCATGGTTTGAGCCATGACTCAGATATAAGAACTGCGTGAAGTTTTTACAGCTAAGAATCGCCAATATATCCGGAAAATGCGGAAAAATAAATCTCTTAGGAGCATTAGAAAAAGTGGTTTCAATAGTTGCGTTTAGAGACGGTAAGCTTACATAGTTGCTATTGCTACTGGCTAAATAAAAACTTTCATTATAACTGTCAGGCAAATTGGTCATAAATAAATTGATGAATAAACTGTATGCACATAGCAGCGACGATTAGAAATAATAATTAAAAAGTGATAAATGTACCATACGAAAGTATATTTATTAAATATTCAGTGTATACGACTATGCAACTTTCAGTTGGTTTTCAAAAAAATATATATAATAAGTAAGTATTTTTATCATAATAGAGAGAGTAGAAACAACAAAATGCAAAAAAAATATCTTTAAGGACGCATTTTAGATATTCAGAAGATAGTTCTAGAACATAATCTGATATAAATATCATGGGATGTCAGAAGCTCAATTTGGCGCTGGAGAGTGCTTAATACGCTTGAAGGATACGAAGTGGGCTGCTCATGTCGAGGTCTAGCCGTACTAGATAAGCTGGCTTCCGGTAATATGGCATCAAAACTGGCCATCCGTTTGCGAAAGGCTACATTCATCCCCGGCGGTGACATTTTCAACAATTTCCGCATCTAAAGTTACTGTAGTGTTGTGTAAATGAGTTTAAGTATGGAGATTACATTAGACTGGTAAGTACTGTTTACAAGTATGCCATTTTACTCATAAGAACTAATGACTGTAGATAATAAAGAAAATAGTATACACACACACCCAAGCATGGTTGGAAACGAAAGTTTACGACTTCATCAAAGCTGAGGGACTGGCTGTCATCAAGTCCTGATATTTATCCGATGGATTATGATAAATGGTCACTTTCAGAGAGTATGGCATGCTCAAAATGCCATGATAATTTGGAATCCCTAAAACAATCCTTAAGATTGAAGGTGAAGAATTTTCCCATGGTGAGAGTAGAGTGTTTCTATTGATAACTGACCTTTAATGCTATTATATTAATGTATAAATAAACACACATTACAGTAGCATGTTTTATGCTATAGAAAAAAAAAACATTGAAACCTGAATATATGGCAAGCCTATGTATACAGTACCGCGATTACGGCAATATTGTTTCTCCCTATTATGTTACTGGGAATATAATAAGTGGTAAATTATGGATTGCAAAAAGCTAGCTTTTGTGACGCCTCTGCTGACGTCTTCGGGCGTCTTCGGAGTGAGTGTATGTATGTTTAAACTTGGATTAAATTGAGTCGACATCATTCGATCAATCTTGTTAAATGGTTCTTGATTTTTAATTCAAGCTGTTTGTATCTTAATTTTTATGTAAGGTATGGTTTGACAGTCAGTGTAGTCATTAAACATTATTTTCATTAGTAAATAATGAGAACTGACAGCATGTTATTTATATGCGACAGGGTTAGGAAAACAAGGAGCGCCTGCAACGCTACCTTTCATGTCCACGCATGTTTCTATAATGCTACAATTGTCTTTTGATATTAAGTTTTGTATTTAGATTTCTAATGTCTTTAAATAATTCTATGTATCGACGGATGGCTTTACAAACGGGACAAAACGTCGCCCGGTGCTTGAGTAACAACCACAGTTTATTTTAACCAGTATAATTTGAACTGACATTGTCTAGACTTTCGTATACAGTGTGTCCCAGAGTATAAATAAATATATACATATCTCTAGCATGCAGTTTACAATAAAAATTGTGAGTGAAACCACCCGTGTAAAAGTTATGAACGTTTTAATTTCCAGGCACTATCAACTCCTTTTCTTATAAATGCAGACATAATGTGTAAGGTTCCCGGAGGTTCCTCCTGAAAGTATCCCGGATCTCCTGCAATGGACCCATTTGTGACCGAACAACGAAGGTGGAAGGAAAAGAATATTCCTTAAAATAATTCCCCATTCGAATTATGGGGAATTATTTTAAGGAACTTGCTGGCTGGCTGAATAGCCGTTTGGATCTCATGAAAGTTCCGTAAATGCCAGATTGATCATACTATCCGATCAAAACTATATCAGTATGCATTGGCCTTTATCATATAAAATAATCTATACCATACGAGTGGTCTTAGTAACGAATATATCATTACATATATTGTAACTAATAAGGCCTAAGATTTACCCATTTGTGAACAAGAAATATTAATATTTCTTTACTGTTCATTACTTTGACATAGGTATTATCAAACCCCGTGTCGTCATCTATACGTCTTTAACAAGATTTTATTATATATGAAATCATATCGATGCTTCGTCTGAACTTATGACTCGAACCAATTTAGGTCCTTACATATGAAATTGGTGTTTTGTCGAACTGGCCCTTTGATCTCAAATACGAGTATCTTGCTTTTGGTTAATTCCAAATTATTATTTTTTTTTCAAATTTGGGCTTGTTTGTTTGTTGACATGTGTTTCATATTTAGTGAATTTGTTTTAGACCCTTTCATTTTGTTTTTGACACCGTTCTGTTGCCATAATGGAAAACTGAAACTATTGCGTTATTTACGAATACGAGTTCCACCGTGGTACCAGCACTGCTGAAACAGTTCGAAGAATTAATTATGTGTTAAAGGATACATTCCAGCATTTTCGTTCTGGAAATTTTGGACTACACAACACACTCGGTAGATGGTCGGACGCCTTAGTTGACAATCAAGAATTTCTTTAGGATTCAATGTCTAGTGAGCCGGAGATTGTAATTTCGATTTCCACACGGGATAAAAATTTATATAACAATTTAATGTAAGTACCCAATTATTTGTGAGTGATCCACAAATAATTCGGTTGATGACTGAAATTAAATGTTTCATTAAGTCGAACAATAAAATTAGTAAATATTGTTGAGAATTATCGGTCTGATTTACTGTAAAGTTTTTTAATTTATTTTTTAAAATGTTAATTTTAATTTGACAATACGAAATGACACGACGTCACACTTTAGCATTTTGACAAAAATGTACCACTCTTATCGTTTTGACCTTTACTAAAAAAATGCTGATTTGACTTGACAGTCATCTAGCCCATAGTTCCGAGTCAGGATGTTCTTTGCGTCCGTTTTTTGTATGTTTGCAAAGTCTCCCGCAACACAGGAATAATTCTTAGTGAGGGAGCGCTTTTCATTAAAAAAAAAAAAAGTGATCGTGGAAGCGAAAAAGCTTGAGAAATGGGTACTGCATGAATTAAGTAAAGCACACCATGCCACCAAACATGATCAGTGCATATAGGTTTCGTCTAAACAAATCACATCTAGTTTATTTATTTTTTTTGAGATTTGTTTGTCATGCCGCTCCAACAATATAGTTATTTTTGACTGTCACTTAACATATCCAAAACCAATTTTTATATGTAAGCCTGTAGGATAAAACATAATGAGGTAATTACTTTAAAGTTCAAGTGCAATAGAGAATGAATGAAAATGTTTTATTGAAATCAATATTGTAATTTCATTCCAGTTAGAATTTTCTTTCGCACTTCTAAATCAAATTGTCCAAGTTTATTGTTTACTTTCAACCTATCCTCTTTTTCCCAGGGTATAAAATATACCTCCGTTCTTTCTTCCTTTAGCAATACGTCTTATAGTAGTATTAAAATCCCCTTTAAAACGCACGAAAAGTATCAAAATTAGTCAGACCTACTCACCGGTCAAGGTATAAACGCGCTTTAAAATCGCTAATTGTCCTTGATCTAAATTTTCTTTTTCGTAAATTTTACAATTAACATTGAAACTCATATTTCTCGATAGT
This sequence comes from Tyria jacobaeae, assembly GCA_947561695.1. Lineage (NCBI taxonomy): Eukaryota > Metazoa > Arthropoda > Insecta > Lepidoptera > Erebidae > Tyria > Tyria jacobaeae. The sequence continues at coordinate 4,570,379 of OX387208.1, read as the reverse complement.
GATAGCAGTGGTTTATCGAAACTAAAGATGTTTATTAAAATATACAATTCAATTCAATTCTTCATTGTAGCCTTTGTCAAATTAGAATAAAACTATCAGAATTCGTTCTTTCACTTCACAGGTGACAGATTAACATTGCCATATGAAAATCGTTTTATATTTTTTTCTTATCTGTGCCATGAGATTCTGGTTTACCTATTATAACACAGTGGATCTCCTTGTAGTCTGTACAAAAAAATATAAACTAGTGCAGTACGTTTTTTTTTGAAAAGGTGATCCTGATAGGGCATAACATCGATGGTGTCATTAGTGCGTTGCTAAGCCTTCTATCCCTATCCCACCTTCTGATAAAGCTCTAACTAGACTCATTATCTACTTTATATTTATGGTTAACTACAGTATTTTTAACCCCTTACGAAAAAGAGGGGTGTTATAAGTTTGAGGTGTCTGACTGTGTGTAAGTAATTCTATCTGTGGCATCTTGATTCCTAGGCGTACGGACTAATTTTGATATTTTTTTAAAAGCTAAAGTGATCCAGAGTGTTCTTAGCTATTTTTAAAAAAATCTGCTCAGCCGTTTGAAGCAATAGCTCTTTTCGAATTGTTGGAAGCCTGTTCAGATCTGGGGTATTTTAAATTTTGCCATTTATGGTTATATAAATGTTTTATTCATATTTTTGGTTCTTGTAGGAGAAGAATTCAGAAACCCCATCTCCTCAAGTAGGTGTGGTATAAGGCTATTAAGGGATTAAAATGTTTTTTATCATATGTATACAATATGTACAGCAAGCTTACTACCGTCAACCAAGCTCTATTACGTAAGTCGGACTAATTTTCGATTAGCAAAATGTGGGTGTCTGTCTACCCTTTCAGGGATAAAGACTTGAGTGTATCCGTGTAAATAAGAAACGATATTAATGATTACATTTGTAAGTTGTTACCATATTGAAAGTTAATCACAAATTGAGCAAGTATACTTGCCAGTTCGAATGAGCCATCGTCGCGTGAGACTAAGGGTGAGGGTTCATCGACCCCGCCAGATACCAGACAGATTGAAAAATGTATTGTTACATGTAATAAGTCATAGTTAACTAATAAATGAGTACCAAATCCCAAATAAATAAAAAGAGAGAAGATTTCTTATTCCCGACTGTTTAAAAAGGATAGTTATGTTTTTGAGTGTATGTATATATGTATATATAATGTTTCTTTGTCATGCTCTAGAACCTACATAGACGGCTTGATGGATTTTGACATGTAAGTTAACATTTCAATCTCATAAGTTCAAATATTATACATATCTTCCGTTTTTTTTTCTCATATCTTTAATCTCCAGCCTTATAAATTTTATTGGTAAGTCAAGCTCAACTTTGATGGCTATTTATAAAAAAATATGAGGGTTGGTTTGAACGATGTTGAAAATAGTTCCATAGTATGGTTCACAGTGGAATAGATGGAATAGGGCCACCCTATCTCGACCATCGTAAGAGGAGGAAAACCTCCTTAGGGGATACAGGTGCGAGCAAATGTATGTGAAACAAGTTAGTGTCGTAAACCCACCCCTAACACAAGCATTTAGCTTAGCTGGGGGTGTTAACAAGAATACTAGTAATATGTGAGGCATGTTGCTAGTATTCCCTTATTAAAAGAAAAAAAGTGTCATGATGATTTTAATACACATATATTAAATAGAATATAAGGAGAGATTTTTATAGGTAAGAAGTGATAGAAAATACACCTTTGTCATAATAAGTTTAACATTGAAAGAGCTGTTAATTTTTTACTATTTGCGCTAATTTCTACTTCTATTTATTTATGTTATTATTTTACTATAATATATATATACACCGGTGTTTCAAAAGGTGTACTGAAATTTGAGAAGCGTTATGTCAGCAATCTCGTACTACTCTTTAGATTTCAGACAGTTTTAAAATTGGATTTAATAAATTAAATAAACATTTTTTGCAAAAAATGTTATTGCTTTAAGTTATTCGTTATCTATACGAACTTAAAATAATACCAAATCTTCGGTACGTGAGCTTGTTGATTATGTGTCTAGATCATTAAGTTTGTAATTTTAATGTCCTTCAATAAAAGAGCTTCGCTTAAATGTACATTAGACATATAGCAATTGTTGACGCTACTTTACTCTACATTTTTAACACTGGTAGAGCCATGCTTAGGGACGAAAGGGCCGGCTTGACCGGTGCAATATCACGACCTCACTGAAAACCGGTTGTGAAGTAACGCTTGCGTTGCATTTCCCCAAAATGAGTGAGGTTTCCGGAGGCTCAACTCTCCCTCTCCTCTTTCCTCTACCCTCATCATCAGGTCATCTCTCTGATGACCTGCTCTCATCACCCGCTCATCGGGCAGCACACTTAAGACTCTTGAGTTGCAGGTGTCCATGGACGGCAATCGTCGCTTACCATCAGGTGACCCGTCTGTTCGTCTGTACCCCTATAGAATAAAAAAAAAACATGATATTCATGATAACTAGACTAAAATAGTCTTATTCTGCAGAAAAGCCCTTTGATATGACCAGAAAGGAGATATAAATATTTAAATTTCGTTCTCTTTCCTTCATTTTCTCGAAACTAATCGGTACAACACGGTGTCTCAAATAAATAATGCAGACTGTACTGTACTGGGAATACACAACTGTTCCAGAATCGATATTTATATTACTGATTAACTGCAGTATATTTATATTGGAAATTTGTTAGTAATAAATACTCTTGTATTTATTAGCCGAAAGGTATGTCAAAGGCAGAAAGTATAGTATAAAATGTAGATATTCGGAAGAAATGTGGCTTGAAAGAAGACATAGTATTGGAGACTGTGAACATGTGCGTTTTATCTATTCAACCTCCGTATTCGCGTAGTCCTATTGTGTAGAAATATATTTGTATTAGTTTCATTCAAATCAAGTAGTTTGTAAATTCTAATAATCTCAATCTTCACTTTTTCAAATTCACGTGTGACGTCACTTTACCATGCTCTCACTGTAATCTTTCACTCATTCATTGTTAACGAATATTCTCTATGTACCTATGTAATCACAATAACGTTTCCAGTTTATGGCATCAATATTTTAATCAATTTTTGACTAAAATTTCATACACGCAAGCCAGGGGTGGGTGCACTCTCGTAGAGACCTTGGAAAATGACGCCACAGGAGCACTACAACATATAATACCTTCGAAATTATATTACGTAAAGGGGATATGCTAAGGTGGTTTGAGCACGTGGTGGGCACGTTGAAAGAATGAATGCGGAACGAATGACAAAACAAGAGTTGAGTAGAGACAGAGAGTAGAGTTGTTCCATATACACTTATATGCCTAAGCTGAATAGCTTTTTTGTTTGTAATTTCAAAAGCCCTCACCTCTGGAGCTACCAGTAGGATTCTAAAAAATATTTTAGTATTGAATGTAATATTTAGATAGAAATAATTAAAACCATAAAATATCAGAGCCCTATATATTGTTTATTAAAAACATTGTGACTGCGCAATGCGGGATATTCGAATCCGGCAGAGGGATGTTCGTGCGAAGCTTCGGTCGCTCGATGTCCGGAAAGCCTGTGGAACCGACAGTATTCCAGTGGAGCCAACTCTGGTGCACAGTTCTTCAGAACAACCGTTCTGAAGAACTGTGCACCAGAGTTGGCTATACTCACACACACTCCACGCCACTTGTATCAACACACAACTGATCCGCTACCTAGAAGATCAGTCCTTGTTAAATTATCGACAATATGGTTTGCACCGCACCTTTGGGGTGAGGCTATGGATAGGCATGGGGAGTCCTTGGCCATCAGCCTTGACATCGCCAAGGCTTTTGATATGGTCTGGCACCGTTCGCTTTTCTCCAAACTTCTGGCATTCGGTCTGCTGCCCAGACTCTGTAACTGGGTTACTGCTTTCCGCAATAAGCGCTGAATTAGGGTACTCTGCGACGGCGCAGCTTCTGATTTTCAGCAGATAAGCGTTGGTGTACCTCAGGGTTCCGTGCTATCGCCTACACTGTTCCTTCTGCATATCAATGACATGTTGGCCCTTGGCAACATACATTGTTATGCAGACGACAGCACAGTACATGGGCGATATTTTGGACATCGTGCTGCCAAGCTGCTAGCAGACGTTGAGGGAAAACGACAGGAGCTTGTAGCTGAGCTCAACCTGGTCATAAGCCGCATTTCTCAATGGGGATTTGAGAATCTGGTCGAGTTCAGTGCCAAGAAAACACAGGCATGCGCGTTTTCTAACAAAAAGTCTCCATTCCTTCCCCTTCCTACTCTTCAAAACATTTAACTGATAGGCTTAGTATCCTGGGCATAGACATTTGCCGGGTCCTCAATCCGCGTGATTACATCGAGAGCGTCACTAAGGCGGCCTCATCTTTGGGACAGCTATGCGCAATATTTGCTTGACGCTCTCGATTTGTTGCAGAGGCTTGCAGTTTGCATTATTGACAATCCTGAGATCACCGAGGCACTCGAGCCTTTGCAGTTGCGAAGAGATGTCGCCTCGGAAAGTGTTCTGACGAGCTCTTCTAATTGGTCCCACCTTCTCCCTTTCTCTACACGACAACAAGTGCGGACCTAAACGGTACGGCTCTTCCTTTCTGTGCCGATCGGTTAAAGCCTGGAACTCACTACCAGCGCACATGTTTCCCTCCCACTTTGATCCCGGGTCTTTTAAGCAGGCCGTCATAGTGTGGGTCACCATGCTACATTGACTGCACTTGCAATGAGGAAGGTGACCACCATTCTTACACTCCACTTATTGCTTTTAATCAGGCAGAGTGGAGTCATTTTGGTAGGCTAATATAAAAAATAAAAAAAGAATTAGTAAATATTATTGTTATTAATATTTAAGTGTACTATAGGAATTACATATGATTGTTTATACCGAATAAATGAGAGTGAGTTACTCTCCAGAACTCTTCAAGGTTGTGCCAAAGGCAAAACCCCACCTTCAAAACCTTCTCCTCACTCCCTCAATGCATGATTGATTGACAAAGGACGGATTTGTTGGTTGAGCGGTTGGTGATCCTGACTGCTGAACCGAAGGTCGTGGGTTCGATTCCGACACGGGACAAAGTTTGTGTTGTGCACAAATAGTTGTCCCAGTCTGGGTGTTCTCTGTGTCCGTTGATTGAATGTTTTTTTTTTTTTATTAATTTATTTGTAAGCCTACCATAATGACTCCACTTTAAGCGATATAACACTCCCGGAATTATTCCCTAATGCGGGATTTGTCTTTAAAATACTAAAAATAAAATAAGCTTGAGTAGGAGGTGTCCCTTAGGGGTTGTCACTTATTATCAGATGACCTGTGTGCTGGCAACCATTTTTCATGAAAACGAAAAAAAAACTAAATTTGAAATCGTGCTTTTGACCTCTAACTTGATGTAAAAATTAGGAAAATATAATTAAACGTGGTAGAGCCATACGTAGGTATGAATAGGCTAGAAAACCGGTTATGAAGCAACGCTTGCGTTACATTTCTCCGAAATTAGTTGAGGTTCTCCTCTCCCCTTATCCCCAATACCTTCATTCCCCTCCCCACCCCGCAACCCCCATCCCTCATAACCCCTAAAGGCGGGCTGTGCAGTTACGACTCCTGAGTTGTAGGTGTCAATGTGGAGGACAGTTGTCACTTACCGTAACGTCTGTCCTATTTTATTATATTATAAAAAAAAAATAAGCTACCGTGGGTAGCCATTATTGTATCTATATCTTTGATAATATTTATAATAATTAATTTATATATTTGTTCATACTATACTATGTGCGATTTATTCTTCTTGTTACTGTTTTAATTTATTTATTTTTTTATGCTATAGGGGGCAAACGAGCAGTCGGGTTACCTGATGATAAGTGACTACCGCCGCCCATGGACACCCTCAGCTCAAGGGTCACAAGTGCGTTGCCGGCCTTATTTTTTATATATATTTAAACGGACAAACATATTTTACTATCATGTTTATAATACAAAGGCCTGTGCAGCATTTCGTCGAGTGTGACGTCACAGTGACCGGCAGGCTCAGTACAATCGTTCGAATGAGATGCGCGTGCGCCACACGAGCATACACTCGACGCGAAACTACCCCCGTTTATGCCTCTTATGTTTCTCGAATGTTCTAGTATATTTACATATCTGTAGTGTTCTATTTCTCCTTCTGTACTTACTTCGTCTTGTGTAAAACTCTTTGTATGTATTATCATTATAACTTATTTCCAAACTATTGTGTGGACTTTTCTTCTGTTTGCTTGTGGAATATTAAGCCCTACAGCTACACATAACGGTTCTAGAAGTTGACTACCCATTTCTATAAGACCCCTTTCAAGAACGAAAACTATTAATCAAAATGTCATCAAAGTATGTGCAGTACACTGGGCAAGCTATCGTTATAGCCTTCTAATCTTACTAGTAGAATAAATGGTTTGAATGGTGCACCGTAACACTAGAATTAGTTAATTTGCAGCCTTAGGTTTTTAGAATCATTAACTAACAATTGAGTCGGAAATCATACTAAGGAATATTTTCATACATTAAAATATCCTTAAGTATAATTTTAATATATATATTTATTTATTAATTTTTGATTATTGGAAGTCTGACTTCCCCAGTATGTTCAAGCTACTCCCCAGTCCATCTGTATAAGCAAATTCCCTTTCCTTCCATTTCTATACTCCCTTTCCGACAAATATAATCTAAATTTTCCCTAAATTTTTCGTTCTAAATCCAAAAAGGCATGGATGACGGCAATAGGCTTGCCCCCTATTACGTGACTGGGACTACATTATAATCACCAAAATGTGACGCTAATAATTACGCCGCACTCACCTCTTCGGTGAGACACGCGTGAGGGTATCTGTATGACCATAAAACAGTTTTAACTCATTTGAAAAAGTCTGGCTGCACCGAAAATCTTGATATTTGGGTGCCACTCGAGCTTGTTAAAATAAACTTAATGAATCGTGTACTGATTTGCGATCCTCTATTGAAATATAATAAAACCGAACCTTTTTTTTAAACGATTATAAAAAGATTATAGAATATCACTGGTGACGAAAAGTGACCTACGACAAGAACGCGCAAAATAGATCATGGTCAAAAGGTAGTCAAGTTCCAGAGACTGTAGCGAAACCTGGATTAACACGCATTTGGATTCTCCAGCGACCGGATTATGTGACTGCCTACAAGACGGTAACAAGTTATTAAACAAAATGGCACATATATATTATAATTAAATGTAATTAAACTTTCAAAAACTAACCACGAATAACCGTAATTGTGCAATTTCCTCTAAGCTAACTCTAAGCTAATTCCCGCTTGACTCTCAATTCCCGATTTATAACAAGATGGTGTTATAAATTACAAAAAAAATACATACTTTACGAAACACCGAGTTAGCCCGCCAACATTAAAAATTAAATCGGTAGTATACTATTGTATTATTTATTTGGTTTGGTCGTTGGTATTAGCTGTCTGTCACATTTAACTATTTATATCAATATCTATAGATTTGAGTGCCAAAATATATGAATGTCGTTGTAAGTAAATATATGTATGTACATATGTAATTAATAGGTCTCATTCGGTTAATAATCCTTGTACTTAATTGAAAACTTGGAATTGTTAGTTACTTTAGTACTATTTAAAAAAATACAAATTTTATAATTTATTATTGTTTTTAATGAAATGGCTCAGGTTAAGGGTGTATAACCCAATTATATTTAATATTTATTCAACGGTAAAGTTAAGTTTAACTTTTACAAATTCAAGGCAGCGTAAATTTGATCTTTTTTTTCCAGACCATACTATTTTAGTTGCAATAAATCAAACAATATCTTTAGTAAATCAACTTAAATTCGAAAATACATACAAAAATTCATGAAAATATTAGCATTCGATGCATACGAAGGAATACTGAAGGAGTAAACAGAGGTGCACCTCTTTAATTCACAAAACACCCAAGTTTTGTCAATTAGAATTTGGTTAAATAAACTTTTTGGAACTAACGATGAAAAACCGAAAGTAATATGAAAGGAAGCGATAAGGTAACAAGGTAAATTAGTAGAAGACAAAAGATATTCCTTCTATGTATTAATTGAGTTGGTATAAACAATAGCCCAAACAGATCAGGGTCGGATCTTATGACTAGACTTGGCTGTTACTGGAAAACCGAGACCTTCAAACGATCTATATAAAGAACCTACGGACAATTCGAAATGTGACATTATTCAAGCAACGCATAAATATGATACTATATGTAAGTATATACTATATCGACAAGTTACGAGCGTGGGTAAGTACGGGTACTAAATATTTATAAGTTACTTTAAGTACCCATTTATAAAACATATTGTACTTACAGATGAGTTTTATCGTATGAAAATCGTTGTTCTGATGCTGAGTAGAAAAATACATGAATATTAATGTAGTTAAATATAGTGTTTTATGTGATTCTTTATGAAATGGGGACAGACCTACAGACTGGTCATCTAATGGTAAGTAACAAACGCTGTCCATTGAAACCTGCAACTCTATAGTCGTAAGTGCGTTGCCGCCTTTGAGGGTGATGAGGGGTTAGTGGGAGCAGACAGAGGAGACAGGGAGTTGGGCCTCCAGTAACTACACTCACTCGTCAGTACAATGCGAGCATTGTGTGTCTACCTGTTTTCTGTGAGCCCGTGTCATTACTTTAGTCGCTCTTTTATATTACTTTTGTAATAGTCTCGGTTTTTGAGCGTTTTGAGCGTGGTAATTTTGTAAAACATATTTAAATAATTTGTTTCTGATGTCAGACGTATGACATCAGAACCAAGTTATTGTACGGAATTAGAATCATATTTTCAGAAGACAATCGGAACGAATAACGAAATGACAGTCGAAATTCAACAAATTAAGATCGAAATTAGGGGTATATAAAGAGCTCCAGACGCGCCTACGGGGCAGTTCAGTGGAAAGTGCTATCAAGTGAAGAATAAGAAGAAGAAGTGAAAAAGTAGTACAGTGAAGTGAAGTGAAAGTGAATAGTGAGTGGTGCAATGCTTCCGTTGGACTGAGTTAAGTGTAGTCCGCGGGGACAGTGTGGAACAGTGCTACGCGGTTCGTGCAGTACAACTCGTTCTGTGGAGTGAGTGTTACGCGTTCGGAATATTGTGAAACGCAAATAAATTGTTACTCTCGTCAGTGACATTAGTTTACTTCCAATCCCTGTACCCACTTCCGTAACAATATTTTAAGGGTTATATAATGAAATAATGACGCCTGTAACTTGTATTTTTTTTATATACGAACGTTTCTGGACAAATCCAGACAAGCTGTGACACTGACGATAGACAGATTGAACAACTGTCGATTTCCCCCAACAAATTGTACTATATGTGTGTAGTGGATAAACATTCTAAAACAGAGCATTTTTAGTAACATCGATATTAATAGTAACTATTCGTATGCTAAGACTGACAAGGCAATAATGCAGCATAAACTTGATAATTCTTACTTTTTAAATTCTGATTATTTTGCATATCCGTAATTTAATATCGTTTTGACAAAACATGTCAATGTACCCGAACCATGGATTTGTTTTAGTAAGAAACATGAATGAAAGCGACTGACACATACATTATTTGTTTTATGGTTCTGATTCTACGTATTACTTTGGTGAATCTTTCCGAATCAGGGGAATAAACGAGATTATCATTATTTTTAATTTTAATCTACCAACATTTTTAAGAACTTGATCTGCATCATCATCATCAAGATCCTCTATTATGATCATCATCTAGTAACTTGTGTACTATATTTTCTGGTTGGCGCAATGTGTACATTCAAATGTAGATTCAATAAAGTCGCCTACTGTTGGACATAGGGCTCTCCCAATATGCGCCATAGCATCCGGTCCTCCGTCTTTGGCGTTCATTTATATCCAGCCACTTTTTTCAGGTCCATGTGTACATTGTTAGATAATTTAAGCTAATTTCTGTTTTGGCTAACCACCAGCCTGATACAAACACTCCTTGGGATTGTATTCGTTCATTTCGTTAAATCTAGAAAAAATATAGAAATGGACATTTGGGTTATCTGGGTAGTGACAGGAACATGAAGTAAGGGATACCGCAAGTTATGAATAAGTCAATGGGACTGAGACAGTATTTCTTCTTTAACTTTATATTCAAGCGTTAAGGTTAAAATAAAACAAATAATACATTCGTTACCGATATTATTGGATAATTTAAAATGCGTTTCGATACCTGAAGGTACCATGTCACATTAGGTTACATGTCTTTATCTAAACATATATTTAGATATGATAACTTTAGTAGGATTCAACGAATTAAAGTTATACCCGTCTTTAAAGTGTATAAATAATAAATAATATTTACAAATATAAATTAAGTTATAAAATTTATATTAAGAATAATTATCCAATTATATAATGTGTTTACAGTGAACTACTAAAACCTGACTGATTAGAAAATAAAAATACAGTTCTTTGGTAGATTGTTCTTTCGTTGTTCGCTATTCTTTGAGTTTTTCTTTGTTCGCTCAATGAAGAGTAGAAAGTACAATCACAGCAGTCAAGCAGTATAATTGATTTTGTTATCGTCTAGATTTAAGATTTAACACCAATCTTAAAAAAGTCCACAGATCATAATAAATATAATTAGTTTTTTAATGCTATGCGACTCGAGGTTAATCCGCTTACCCAGTCTTAAAAGAAGTGCTTTAGATAAGTTTAAAGAAAAACTTTAAAAATTATTCTTGTCCTCACTAGAAGAAACAATTTGGAAATCTTATGCGTCAAAAAATTAGTAGGTATGTATGTATACTAAGGTGTGCAAGGTTCGGCTAAAACGTATTTTTTTAGTTAAGAAATGGGTAAATATTACCTCGTATCGCTTCCTCTTAATATTAAGCACTTCGGAATCTAATTTTACTATACTTTACATAGCCATATAAACTATTTGCTACATACACTTAGAAAATCTACATAATTACAAACATTTTGACTAAGAGTCTACACTTTTTGAATTTTTAAGAGATCTTGGTTGTTGTACAGGTTTATTTTTTTTACTTTTATTATCTAAATTAAAAGTTTCACTATTATTAGATGGAGTGTTAAAAACAGAGTTCTTAGAACTAGGCATACTGTTGCCAGGAGACACGCCACTGTCTGTACTGACCGATGCTGGACTCGGGCTGTCACTAACGCTATTACAAACTGTCAGCTCCTGACCAGGAATAGAAACAATCTGACCTATCGGCTTCTGTCTGACTAGGTTTATGCTTTGGCACACATTACTCTTCCCTTCACTATCATTCGATTCTTTCTTATGATATCTCGTCAAAGTTCCCGCTGAACCTGCAGAGTTTGCTTGATATAATGGCGTAAAAGGCGCTTGTGGATAGTACTGCATATCAGCAGGCAGTTGGCCGCGAACCCAAGGACCCATAGTCGAAACGACTGGAGGCATATGTGTCCACATTGGCATTTGGACCATGTGTGATCCATCTGGTATAGGGCTAAAACCTTGCCCAACAGGCATGGGGTGAAGCACACCCACAGGCGTTGGAGCACTTTGAGGCCGCAATGCTGGATGGTGAGGTCCATATTGTCCAACAAATTCTTCTCCTTCGTACATTCTGGCTTGAGGTGGATTTTGAGTGTCATACATGTTCGGAAAAACTGTATGTGGACTTCGCTGCAGATAGGTAAACATTTGTTGCTGAGCTTGTTTCATTGCTACGTACTGCTGTAGATGCATTGCAGTCTGTTGTCTCTGCTGAGCTAAGTCTTGTGCCATTGCCGCTGTTGTAGTATTACCGTGTATGTAATAGATATGTGGCTGAGCGTTTGAGGCTTGAGTAACACTTGTTACTGGAGTCTGTCTTTGCGAAGGGTATTTGTTATTGTCAATGACGTTGTTTTGCGGGTCTTGATACTCTTCAGGAGGTGCTATATATTTTGGAGGTGATGGTGGTGTAACTTGTTGTGATATTGGATAACTTATAATCTGGGCTATATATGGTTGTTGGCATTTAGCTGAATGCGCTGGACTGTGAGTTTGGAATGTTGGATTGAAAGTTATTTGAGATGTATCTGGACTTTGTGTTCCTTCTGCGTCTTTGTGATTGGATCTAATTTCGTTTGTCTCATTCTTTTTAGTTTTAGGATTATACGGAGCCACTTTGGGATTGTTCTTCCAATTAGCTCCAGCACTTTGTGGTCTTTTAACTGGAGACTGGAGAGAATCGTTCCAGTTATCACCATTGACCTGTCTTGAATCCGGCGGATGGTGGGATTGGGCGCTGTTGGCTCTTCTCGGTGGTGGTGACATACCGTCAGGGATATGTTGTCTGTAACATCTCCTGCCAGATCCTGGGCTATTTTGTCTTTCTGGAGGTTGTGGTATAGGCCTTGGGACTCTTCTTCTTGCTGGTGTAGGTGGACTAGGCTGTGAGTGTGACGAATGTTGTGATGCTGATTGCCATTGTTCTATAAGCATTTTTCTTCGTTCTGTTTCTAATCGAATTTCTGTTTCACTGGAAGAGTCATAGTCTTTACCCTGAAATTATTAAAATATTTCAATTGTAATATATTCAGTATTCAGTAATTGATTATGATATTAATTATTGGTAAAAAAATATTACGCTATTAATTCTTTCATCCAGCATTTTGAAGAAATCTTGCTGACTTGCTGACACCTCACTGTAAAAAATAAAAAGTACTGAGCAAGGTTTTTGTTCACAGTTCAAAATTCACAAAGCTTTATACAGGTGCTTTTGATCACAATTGACAGCAGAACAATTTGCGCATGCTCATAAATTATAAGCAGTCTTTGTTAAGCAGCAGTGCAGCACTCTGTGAAGAGAACACCAAAAATTTTAAATTGTAAGTGAACCTTTTACTATACAAACTTATTCGTCACTTAAACTCAGACTTAATTAGTATAACTCATTGCAAGGAAAGTCTTAAGAGCTATTGCATTATCCCTATTTAAACTTACATAATGGTTTGATGAGTCGCCAATGGCAGGATATGCTTCCCCTGTTCCTGTTCTTCTTCAATATCTTCTGGGGGGGCGGTACCGCCCGTCGTGCCTTCTTCCTCATCAGCCTCCTTGTCCGCTGCACCTAAGAAACAAAAATTATTACTTTTAGAAACTTTTTTTTTAACCTTTGTTTACATGCGACTCAATTGTGTAAAAACCCCACAACGTCAAACTTGAACTGTTTGAGGGAGACATACGCTCACGCCTGTAGGATACAATTATCGTAGGTAGCAAAAAAATATATGGCTAGGCTTGATATGAATTCCATCTCACCTAAATGGCTCAATCATACCCCTGAGCTCAGAAACTTAAGATCTGGGCATACATATTGACTCAACACTTGATGAAAGCGTGCCTTGGTAACGTACGTCACGTAAGCTATAAAGTGACTGGAACTTTCCGATACAGGGCCTAAAAAATTCTTCCAACTAAAAGCAAAACTAACCTCATGCAGTAAGTATCATTCCTATATACGACTATAGTGATGTTTGTATGTGATTTCGACCTCAATCTCTGTCTCGGTCTGATCTTCTCAATATTTATTTGTCAAAATCACCTATTTTTAAATGATTTTTAAAATATTAATAAATATATGATTTAGTTAAAGTATGCATTTCCATGTAAAAGAAAAGTTATAACGTTTTTGCCACCTTGTGTACTAAGTATTTAAGTATATACATATGTATATACATACATACGCTCACACACGTATAAAACCAATTATGTTGCCAATAAAACTTGGTCCCACCAACGTAATAGGCATTGCATGACTGTGTACATACTGATAAATACCGATAAGACCAATCCCTTAGTCGCCTTTTACGACACAACCGGGAAGAGATAGAGTGGCCTTTTTTTTACGTGTAAACCTGCACAGGCCGTTGCCCCCCCCGGGGCTTTCAGTGAGGCGGTGTGTCAGAATTGAACCGACTAAAACCACACGGTGTGCCTTATTGCGACGGAAGTAGGAAAAGTCCGGGAAGCGCGGGCACCACCTTCGTGTATCCTTCAATTAGGCGGCGTCTAGGCACACGAGGACTCATATCCTCACGGCTGGCCGTCACAGCGGGCGGAAGGGAAAACCCCTCCCAGCCGCCCGCGGCCACACTCAGGACGGCACACACACACTGGAAAGACAACCTCTGCCGCCCAGTTTGCCGGCGGCGAATTGGATAGGGTGGCCCTATTCTAATCTACCGTGAACCACACGGCACTATCAAATATGAATTTGTTTTTGTATAAATCCAGGAAATATACTTTATGGAAAGCCTTAGTACCAACTGAAAAATAATATTTAACAAAAAATCAAGTTTGTTTAGATTACTGAGTAGATCTATTGTAGGTTAAATTCGGACGGACGGATGGCCATGACATTAAACATTAACAAACGTAATTCAGGTCGGAGTTAATGATTCAAAAGAAATAAATTATGTATAGTAATGGTAAATGTACCTTGAATATTCGGGTTATGTATTCATCAGTTTATTTAGTCAGATGAAAATTCAGTGAGAATGTGTACAGAATCTTTGTAATTAGCTTCAAAAAGAAAGTTGAAATTTTGTTGAGAGACGCCCATTAACAAAACGGAGTCTAAAGAAAGTCACAAAAGCCTTTGACCTGCGTTGGGTTACCTACCGTAGGTTTCGCAAAGGTACTTTGAAAAACATTCTTGCATTGTAGGCGGTGAAATTCCGGAATAAAACGATTCTGTATTTAGGCTATGTATTATTAATGCAATCGATTTTAAGGTAAAGTTCAATTGGGAAAAATTCAGTGTTAAAGTATCTTTACCTAATGGTAAAGCCGAGGCTGTCGGTGTCCTTATAACATCCAAACTCTATCTTGGTAATGACTTAAATTTTATAATTAATTAGCCAATGAACCTACATGTATTTTCAAATAATAAGTATAAATAAAACTTGCTATGAAAGGAAACCCGGATATTCCACTGTGAATACAAATTAAACAAATATACTTTTGTAAAGGCACAAAAGAGCTTTTTAAAAGAACCTTGAAAGCAAAAAGACTGGTATATCCTTACAAGGCCGACGAATAATCAGAAAGATATGGACCCAAACCAAGGATCCATGAAAAACACGAATTTTATATTATTACATTATATTCTTGAACCAGTGACGTCGTTTTTTATATTAATAGATAATATAAGTCTTGTGCTAGACTGGATTAGAGGATTACACAGCCAATTGCGTCTACAGTAAAAATGTAAAAGGCAAACGTTTGGTTGCAAAAAGGATGCTTTAATATTCGAAAGCTATTGCTTCAATTGAATCGCTTTTAAAAATTGTTTAATGTATATTTTTATTTTGACATCAGTGAGTTAGATGCGGTATGTCATTAAAACTATTAAATTTGTAGCTATAGGGAACATACACAGTTATAAATATACATTTTAGGTACATTTAAGGTACTATACCTTTTACTTTTAGGGCTAAACAGCTGAACCGATCTCGATAAAATCTGGTATTGTGATACTTCAAACTTTAAATAATACTTTTTATTTGAATATATAACCAGAATTGTACTTCGCCTGGCCATAAACACTATCTTATTAAAACAAAACATAATATACATTTGAATTTAGAATCCGTCATTTTTATATGATAATATTCATTGTGTTTTCTCATTTAGCACCAATTGTTAAATATTTTTGTAATTTTAAAATGGAGTAGGGTGATAAAGCAAAACCGAATGGCTGTGATACCATTACACAAAGTAGGTATTGAGCCAAAAGCAATTTTTTATTCTCTCTTAAATTTGTATGCCAATTGCTAAGCAATACAATATTTGACAGATATCTTTTTATTCCATCAGCATGGTTTTAATTGAATGTTGAGTGCTTGTGCCAAAAAAGAATAAAAACAATAAACGTTCAAAACAACTTCTTCTGCGGTACGCAAAGGGAGGTCACAGAAAAAAAAATACCGACAGCAAAATTTTTACCATTGACCCATATTTTAATAAGCAGAATGGCCGAGATTATGCTTAAAGTTCTATAAAAGCTTCCCAATTCGAGCAGAGTACAATGTGGGCATTATCAGACTTCAGTGATAGCATGATGGGGTGTTAGCTATTAAGAAGTTATTGAGCCACATTTTTGTGAAAAAGGTGTCACAAACATCGTCAGAGCTGAACACTGGCTGTCCTCTACTCCCGATCTTAATCCGCTGTATTATAATTTATGGTCTAAACGCAGTGATAATTTGGAGTCCCTAAAAAATCCATAATATTGGCAGTAAAGAATTTTTCCATGGAGAGAGTGCGTGTTTCTATTGATAACTGGCCTCAACATTTAAAGTACTGCGTTTAACATTTAAAGCCAATAGAGATGTTACAAAATTAAATGTTTTATATAAAAGATTTTTCCTTGTAATATTTATGCCAAGACTAGGTATATCTAGATTGGAATATCTGCAAACTGCAAATTCTATACTAATTTTTAACTTCGTAAATCCGGCTGAGTGAGGAGAGGCATAATCTGAGAAGCTTGTTTACAATATTGAATGCTAGTCCTTGAAAGCCTTCAAGCCGAGATTAACAACAGGCCGCAGGTGATACGTGGATGACGAGACTTCGTTCCATAAAAAAGGTATTAACAATCTTGTTTATATAGGGGCTTTAAATTCGAGCAGTTATTACGTATTTCTGTTGGCATAACAAACAACAAAACGTAAACGTAAACGTTGGCAAGAAAAAAGAGAAAAAAAAATACTTTATAAATAAATTAAGATTATAGAACGAACTTTATAGTTCGTTTTTTTTTAATATTACAGCCATAAAACCAAAAAAACTATGTTAATAACAATTAAACTTAAATTAAAACTATAATTTATTAATTCTTATCGCTATAACTATTGATTTATTCGATTATGATTTTATTTCGATCCAAGATTCCAAAGGATGTCTAGGACAAAACACGACTACCCTCTCCATCCGTAAATGAACCCGAGGGCGGTGTACGTGGGGTACAGTCCACCGCCCAAATCGTTTAGCAGGTCCGAGGTTGCAGGCGTGTAGTGTTCCGCGCGCCTCCCTCAGGGAGTGATTGTGGGGGGAGTGGCACATTTCCTCCCTTCAAAACGAGATGGGGTCCGCTCCGGACGGTCACTTGCTGGCCGTGGAAGAATGTCGTGTTCCCGCGGCCTTCGGCAGCAGGCGCGAGAAAGGAACACCGTAGTGGTTTTAGCCGGTCAAGTCCGGCACACCCCTCCGCTGATGCCTCCGGCAGAGGATAGTCCGTGAGGATTTCCCCACGTAAAAAAAAAAGGACAAAGAAAATACAAACATGCATTGTAAAATGTTTCTACATCGTCATCTACTGTTAGCGTTCCATGTTTATTAATTAGTTAAACTTTCGCAACTTTTATGCATAAGAGGAGTTTTTATATAGTTCAGGATTTGATATGGTATATTTACAATATTTTAAAAACCTATATATTAGAAAAGGGATAAGGTAGAACATATAACAATGTGTATAAACATATAAATATATGGAAATATATTTATAATTTGCCCAATTGACAACAACAGACTTGCCACTTGTGACTTTAGTGGCACCAAACTATGATTTTCAAAATGTTGGTATTTTATGCACCTCTGCCTACCCCTTAGGGGGTACAGGTTATATATATAAATATATATATATTTATATACTTACATACTTAGTATATAAGGTGGCAAAAGATTATCATACTTTTCTTTAGATCCAAAGGTTTTTTTTATTAATTAATATATATAATTAATATTTTGGAAATCTTTTAAGAATGGAATTCCATATATATGGGATCCAAAATGTGATAACCTTTTTACTAACCTTTATATACATAAATACATTATAAATAAGAAGTCAGAATGTCATGCATTAGAGCTACGACGGTTAAGAGCTAAAGATCTGGTTTCAAGTCGAAATAACATGCATACATACATCAACATAATCCATTATAGAGATTATAAGGGGCCGCATTAATTTAGTTTTAGTTCTACTCGGAAGGATTTTTCAAGCGATACAGTTTACGAAAAGTCACCTGGCATGCCATCATCAAGTGTTGAGTCAATATGTAGGCCTAGAAATTTAACCTTTGAACCATTAAAGACTAAAGGTGAGATGGAAGTCATATCAATCTTACCCATAATTTTTTTGCTGCCTACTACAATTGCCTGACATTTAGTATGGTTCACGAATTGATTATTCGTGAACCATACTAAATGTCCTCACCTCATCGACCAGCTTCGTCCCTGAAGATAAGTGCAGAACTATTCCAATGCTCATCTGAAAAGAAATCATCATCGCAAAAGAAAAGTCAATTAAGACTGAAAGGGTAACCTTGATGATTTCCATTCCCTCCCGTATATCGCCAGTAACTTTCAGGAGTGCAGTAATAGTGCTGTGACCACTACTACTGCACTAAAGCGGGATTGATGAGGACTTGAGATATCATTTTACAATATAAATTAAGAGCTGTTTGTTAACACAAACAAGAAACAAGAACTTTTGATAGAAAGGTAATAATAGAAGTAGGACGTTGAGATTTGAATAGTTGTTTTTGGCAAGGGAATGACAAAGCTTTCCACCAAAAAGAGGGGAAGGTTTCTGAGTCAAGAGAAAAGTTAATAATTTGAGTTATAACCTTAAGGACATACTTAAGGATAGTGACTATCATCCAATAGCTAATACCATTACAGGCTTCAGCAATGGGACGGATGGATAAGATGATCTTTTTAATATATTCATAAGGTAATGGAGAAAATTTTCCTCTGGGTAGACAAGCAATGTGGTCTAGGGTCCGATACTTGGTTTGACGATCTAGCTGAATTGTAGATGAGAAATCATGTTTGATATCATTCAAACCAAGCTTCGTTTGAGACTCGGTGCGTAGTTGCCTGCTACTGGAACGATTTTCAATATTTGTAGAATATGTCAGCATAGCAAGGAATATGGATATAGTTTTTTGTTAATATCCAGACTAGTCTTCACAGTTTTTTGTAATATTCAATGGTCTAAAACAACGCATTTTTTAAATTTAGGATTTTTTTGAATCTGAGAGTTTTCAGGACATAAGCAAAATCAGGTCATAACGGTAAAAACTAGGAACAAGATGTTAGCCATGGTAAGAAACAAAGTAGGATGCAGAGGCAAGCATTAAGGCAAGGTCTTGGCGGTCAACATTATGATCAGTTGCTTGGAGACAGGCTGAATGTATGATATTAAGGAACATTCGTATTCTAGGAGAGTTAGGAGCTAGATGTTACCAGACTGGAGTCAATGAAAAAATGGAGGAAATAGATGACAGCAGTTGGACCATAGACTATGCCTTGGAAAATATTGACTCCTTTAACACAACCCTCAAGAAAAAGGAATCCCGCGATGGTTGAAAAGTTGGCAGAGGAGAAAGCGACAGTTTCATAAGATAAAGAACTAACTCGGAGGTAGTGCACCACCACCTAGTTTGTCTAATTAGTCATTGCAAATGAGGACAAAACCGTGAAGATAACTTATAATCTCATAAGATAGGAGGAATTTCAGGATTGAAATAGGTCTCAGAAATAAGGATGGCATGAGCGCCAATGGATAAAGGATTCAATTAAATCACTAAAGTGACTTTGAACACTCTGTGCGTTAATGTGAAACACATTTGAAAGGAAACGAGTTTTTCTAATGTGTGCCGCAATCGATCGCCCGATGTTTCCGTTACTGAACTGAAACTGTAATCATCATCAGAATAGTCGATGACAGAAAAGTACTCGTCTTTAACGTCGATAATTAAAATATTAATAATCCAATATTATAGACTTCAAGGACACTCAAGAATTTTGGGTTAAATATAGGAATCAATTATTAACTCTTAGTGACAAAATGTATACATAAGGTAGGAGCATTTGACCACAGTCGAGAGACTATTTTAAAAATACAGACACAAAAAACACTACATGCACGCAAGTTATACTATATACCCTGTACATCTCATTTCACACACAAAAATAAAACTTTAAAGAGAGCAGGCTTATAAAGTGTAGAAGCACCTTAAGAAATACTTTATCAGCTTAAGAAATATTCCTCATTCTACTTAACTTTATACTTCCAATTCATGGAAACACTCGACTATTAAACAATAAACAGTTTACAGTGGTAGAGCCATGCTTAGGCACGAATGGGCCGGCTCGACCAGTGCGATACTACGGCCTCACAGAAAACCGGTTATGAAGCATGCATCATTGCATTTCCCCGAAATTAGTGAGGCTTCTGGAGGCCAAACTCCCCTCTCCTTTCCTCTCTCCTGACCCACGCCCCTTTTCCCATCTTCTCACCCCCCTCTCTTTCCCCTCCCGCATACCCTCATATCCCTCATCACCCTCAAAGGCGGGCAGCCCACTTACGACTCTCGACTTGCAGGTGTTCATGGACGGCGGTTGTTACTTATCATCAGGTGACCCGTCTGTTCGTCTGTCCCTATAATATAAAAACAAAAACAGACCATTAAATCTCAATTTATGACAACTGTATTCCACTACTTAATTTACAGGGAAAATTATTAAATTTTCCATTTTTTATCAAATCTCTGAATTTATAATTTATATTTCGTTGATATATATTGTTAGGATAATCAATCGTAGACGTAGTTTTTTTTATATACCCCCATTTTTTTATTTACCCCCACCAAAACCTATATAAGCTAGTGAGCGTCAGTGATCTTGGCTTTTGGTCGTTGGCGCTCGCACAGCTCGGATGGTGGTGAGATTACATAATTATCGTTCCAATTGTTCTGGTATTATAGTTGTTTCCTGATTTTTATGTTTAATGTTATTTTGTGCAATTGAAAAGTGATAGCAAGTGTAGCTTCAATTTATGTTCTTAAATAAACAGCAGTTTATTGTAAATGGCTGATTGTTTTTTTTTAATAAATTCTACTTCTAGTACCTAAATATATATATATATGTATATATATATATATATATACTAGCTGTTGCCCGCGACTTCGCACGCATTAGTAATGTTCCCGCGAAACAAAAATTTTGTGCAAAAAAAAAAGAAATAAGAGATAAAAAATAGAAGTTGGCCGATTCGCAGACTTACCCGATATGCACACAAAATTTCATAAAAACGACACGAGAATTTTATATATAGGAAGATATATATATATACATATAGATAGATAAATATATAGATAAATATTAGATACCCATGCATCTTTATCTTGTGGTATTTTAGTATGTCTTATTTTATCTCTCCTTTATGTTGAGCATACTCCTCTCTAGCCCCATTTGACAGGTCCTGATTTTATTTGTGGCATAAGAGGAGAACTTCCATGTCTGGCACCCATACGTCATGCATGGTAAGAGACGAGTTCATGATTTTTGTTTTAATGTGTGTCGGTATATTACTTTTGAAAATTTCTTTCAGGTTCCAATATTTGTATCATGTTGAGAGCACCTTTCTTTCTATTTGTAGTATGTCGTTGTTTTTGTCAAAACTTAACAATTTTCCGAAGTATATGTATTTATCGACATGTTCTAGTGGCTCTCTGTTGATTTTTATGGGTTTTTTCCATCAGTTGTTGGTCATTATCTTGGTTTTAGTTAGGTTCATCTCCAGTCCTACCTTGGCACTGGCATGGTGTGATACTCTATCTGGTAGTGATAATTCGACCATTATTATATTACTCTTATTATAAAAGTGAGATATCATCATTTTTCGTCATGTACATATATATTGATAACAGCTACGTAACAAAAAAAGTTAGATCACTAATAGGACAGACGGCTATTTAATATTTAAATTAGAGACAAACATATTTTTTTTATATTTATTGACCAATTTCTACAGTTCTAATGAAATATATAATCGTAAATTACTTAGTCATAATCATACTTACATGCATACGTACATACAAACTTTCCATACAACGTTTCTTCTTGCGCAGTCGATTAATAGGACCCAGACATTAGTCTATTTTTTTTACTTAACGTGACTTATACGGCGTTCAAGTCACTGTGTAAAATAAAATTTGATGAATGAAAAAATAGAAGATAGCTACATCATCGTGGGGAATACGAGATATCAGTACCCCGAGCACGAACATTTCGATATAATATATGGTATAGTAAACGTAATAGTAAAAATTGTATAAGAATTGTACTGTAATTTTGTACAGTGCTCCATAGTCATTTTGGGAACTAAATTTTTGACGAGCGAAGTTTAAGTTAACTACGCATTTCTTACACAAATTTAGAGAAAATGGCAGCACGGGCCCCTCTTTGACGTATGCATTTGCAACCAATTTTTACCGTATAGTGTAAGTAGTGTTAAGTCTAGACATGTGCTAGAGTATTATATTTATTTTTTTCATAAGACTGATTTACAACAAGAAACTGCTATGGTTACCATAACAACACCATAGATTATCAAGAGTAAACCGGCTGTTTCTAGAAATCAATGTACTAGATTGAACATTATTTAACAATTTAAATGACTTATTACAAAGAGTATTAACATTTTATACACATTTTATTATTTTCTTAATCTTTTCGTGACGGATGTTTGGGGTCGCTGACATGATTTTTAATGTATGAGTACTGGCCCTACTACTGTACCATTTGGCCGACGATGGCATCAATATAAATTCTCTAGACTGGCCAGGCCGTAAGCTGTCAAACCGTACCTAGAGTAGGCAGGTATTTGTGGGAGCAGCTAGAGGTACTATTTTACTAGCCGGCCAGATGGGGTAACCCTTGTACCGTAGCTAGTATGTAATAAGAACAAAGGAAGACGATTAGAAACGAAATTATTGATTGCATTAAAACACACTACATTTATTTGATTTTAGTTATAGGAAGCTGTTAAAATAAAGCTAGCACTTATTTCGTGAAAAACCAATCACTGCATCAGTAGCTTGGTTTTGCCTTGTTTTTTTCTCCGTCTGTGTGCGTGACTGTAAAATATGTTAAGCACCGCTAGTTAGCTCATCAGTTGAACGTTGGTAGATGATGATTTGATGGTGACGATTTGGTGTAATTCTAGGGCAATGGGAATTAATGTTGTACACAAGTTAAATAAACGATTTAGCAATTTCAAGAATGGTAGTTCCTGTACGTTTTGTTAATTTTCATTCGTTCTATTAACAGTGTTTTTGGCATAGACTTACTGGACGTAAGTGTTGAATGCTCGCGCTCACGACGAGGGTGAAAGAAAGAGATATGTTTATTAGGGTTCCCACTGTCCACCTGTCCTTAAATGCTTTGACCCTCATAACTCAATCGATTGGCAATAATTTGCGAAAATGCGCACACTGTTCATGTAGATTATTTTTAGAACCTTTATCGACAGGTAATTTAAAATTACCATAAAATAATTTGAAACTATGCAATTGGCTCACCAGTTTTCTTACAGACAGAAGCATCAAGGTCGTTGATAACGGTGCATGCCGTGTGACAAGACTGACAAGACTGTGTGCTATCACCCACGCTGTTTCTTCTGCATATCAATGATATGCTGCAGATTAGCAGCATCCATTGCTATGCGGATGATAGCACGAATGATGCCGCCATAAACGTCATCGAAAGCTGATCCAAATTTGTGTCTGAAATCGAAACTTCTTTATCAAAAGTTTCAGATTGGGGTTGACTTAACCTAGTCCAGTTTAACCCCACGAAGACACAGGTTTGCACGTTCACCGCTAAAAAGATGCCATTGGTCGTATCACCTCAATTTGAGAACACTTCCCTAACTGCATCAGCCAGTATCGGAATCCTTGGCGTCGTATATCAAGCGAAGTCCAGTTTCGCGGTCACTTAGAGGGTAAGGCCATATTAGCCTCGAAGTAGCTTGGTATGCTAAACAGACCGTATTTCCGAACCGATACGACTTTCAAACCTTCAAGAAAAGAGCTTACTCCAAGGCTTACTAAAAGGCCGGCAACGCACTTGTGACTCTTTAGTTGCAGGTGTCCATGGGCGGCGGTAGTCATTTACCATCAGGTGACTCGTCTGCTCGTTTGCCCCCAATCGCATAAAAAAAATACTTAAAGGAATTAATTTATTATTATTTGATATTTGAGTGTAGAGCTCACAGCTATGTGTATTAAATATGTTTACTTAGTCAGTGATTAACATTAAAAAAGAAAGTCAATCTGACAAGCGAAAATCTAATAAACTATTCTGTGTCATAAGTATAAACGCAAACATATTTTGTCTCTTAATTCAAATACTACTTACCAATTTATTGTGTAACTTTCCTATCGGGGTAGAGCCATGTTTAGGCACGAATGGGCTGGATCGACCGGTGCTATACCACAGCCTGACAGAAAACCGGTTGTTAAGAAACGCTTCTGTTACATTTTGCCGAAATTAGAGATGTTTCCGGGGGCCCAACTCCTCTTTTCCTTTCCCCTCATCGTCACTGGAGAGTGTCATCGTTCACTGGAGAGTGAAGATGAGGCATCCCCCCATCTTTCATCACCCTCAAAGGCGGACAGTGTACTTACGACTCTTGAGTTACAGGTGTCCATGGACGGCGGTTGTCACTTACCATAAGGTGACCCATCTGTTCGTCAGTCCTTCTAATTTAAAACAAAAAGCTTGCATACATATTCACAAAGATGAAGTAATGCATCAATATACATTTCAATTCAATCTACTACACTTACCACCTATGTACTGTTTATTTCGGCATACTACGATTTATTACACACACAGTTTCCTTACTATTGTATTGGTAACTTAAACCTTAAGATTGTCTTGTTATAATAGACTCAGCTCACATTATTCGTGTAAGAATATTTTATTAGAATCATTGAAACACTTACATCTAACGCCAATCAAGGGCATAAAAAATTTTACAAACGTTTTTAGAAAGATTTTTTGTGATGATGTCTTACGAAACATTTTACTATGTCAGTGTTTACTGCATTACGACCGTTAATGTTTGAAACCGATAGTCCGTATTACAGGTATTTTAAACTTGGTATCAAAATACACAAAACTTAAGAAGAAAAATGAGAAATCCTTTAAGTTACTTTACTTTGAGTAATGTACCGTTTACAAACCAAAAAATGCTTTAAATTGTAAAGCTAAGTTCCCCTTTTCCATTTCTTTTAAAATAAAGCTTTTGGCAAAATTTTCGCTTATTTTCTTTTTACAAAATGTCTCAAATTTCCTTTCTTATTTTACAGTTCAAGGAAGAACACAATATTTACTTTAAGAACAAGGGTGTATCTCTATTTAACACAGGCGTGCGCGTTTTCTAACAAAAAGTCTCTATTCCTTCCCCTTCCTACTCTTCAGAACACTCACCTGCCACTGCAGGATAGGCTTAGTATCCTGGGTATGGACATTTGCCGGGACCTCAATCCACGTGATTACATCAAGCGTCACTAAGGCCTCGCGGAAGCTCGGTATATTAAACAACTTCTCTTTATTTTTGTCCCCGCACGAGCAGCGCACTTACGACTCTTGAGTTGCGACTCTTGAGTCCATAGACGGCGGTTGTCACTTACCATTAAATGACCCGTCGATTCGTTTGTCCCCCAATATTATATTTAAAAATAACAACAGCAAATGTGTAGGTTTAAGGGCTCTTTAAATAAATTGTAGGATAAACCAAACACTTGGTAACCTTTGGATGTGACGTGGATCAACGTGAGCAAATGCAATTTTGAATCAAATAATATACTCAAATCACGGATCAGAGACTATTTCTAAAGGCTGTTGCAGAGCAAATAACTGAAATGAATAATATTATTCTTGTTGTTCTTGTTGATATAATTAAATATTTTCCTAAGATGAATTAAAGCAATTAAATAATTAAATTAATTAATTAAATAAAGATCTTGAGATGCAGGTGTCCATGGACGGCGGTTGTCACTTACTATCAGGTGACCCGTCTGGTCGTCTGTCCCCCTATAGTATAAAAAAAAAATAAAAAAAATAACTTATCCTTTTTTATAAGCTAAGTATATATCTTTTGAATGGGTCAGAAAACATTTAAAAATAAAATCAGGTCTTGTGCATTAATAACCTTATGAAATCCGTTGTACGTTACAAAATATAATTATGAAAACCTCTCTCCGATTTAAAATACCTTCCTTTATTTGTAAAGGGTTTTGTAATCAATCTAACAAGACCTTCTTATGTAGTGCACAAAATATCGTAGAACCCGAATGTAGTATTCGTGTGAAATCGCAATAATCAAAATACTTTCCTTTTGTCAAGACTGCTCGTAACTATTAAAATATAATCCGCGTCATGTTGATGCGGAAAAGATTACGTAAAATGATAGAGACAATTTGTACTTAATCTAAATGCACCTCACATACATCAGGTCTTTATCCTTAAAAGGGTAGGTTTGAGTGTATTAAACACCTAAAATTTTGACAAGTACGTGCGCTGCCCGCCTTTGAGGGTGATGAATTCTTCCCTCCCGAGCATCTGTGTCTTTTATACAAGACCCAGGTTCGCTCCTGCGTGGAGTACTGCTCTCATCTTTGGGACAGCTATGCGCAGTATTTGCTTGACGCTCTTGATCGGTTGCAGCGCAGTCCGCATTATTGACAGTCCTGAGATCCCCAAGTCCCTCGAGCCTTTACAGTTGCGAAGAGATGTCGCCTCTATGGCAGTCCTCTATCGCCTACATCAGCGTGTTTTGACGAGCTCTTCCAATTGGTCCAACCTTCTCCCTTCCTCTACAGGACTACACGTGCTGGCCAGAGGAATCACCGTTTGAGATTGGAAAATATACGATCTCTAACTAAACGGTTCGGCTCTTGCTTTCTGTGCCGAGCGGTTACAGTCTGGAACTCACTACCAGCGTACGTGTTTATCTCCCACTTTGATCCTTGGTCTTTTAAGCAGGGCGTGAAGAAGCATCTCACCAGACCGTGTGGGTCACCATGCTGCATTCACTACACGTGCAATGAGGATGTTGACCACCACTCTGAGACTCCACTTGTTGCTTTCCATCAGGCAGATTTGTTTCACTGATTACGTAAATGATTGAACTATCTCGACAGCAATATAAAAGCGGATCGTGTTAGCCGTACGGGCAGTATTGATTCAAGATACAGCAAATAAACATCGAAGAGATCTTCTAGTGCGACTAACGAGTGATATAGTGATTTGTAATTGTAAAGAGTGGTATTAATAAATATTGTGTTGTTTTTTTTTGGTAATCAATCGACTACTTTAATTTATTAAATAACCAGCTCGTAACAGTATAAAGGCAGACAGCTCGCCCAACGTGGTCTTGGAGCGGTGAAACACGTGTAATATCATCATAACAGCCAATCATGTAAGTATACCTGACAAAAGAAGAGTATTCAGTTTGTTATCCTGGCAATCCGTTGAAGTTGGTTTTCGGGATTTGCAAGTCGTGCGAGTATAAATTGGTTTTACTTCCTCAATTACAAGTTGATACAACGTTGAGAGACTTTAAATTTTTGTCTGAACGCAGAATTTTCTTTGAAGAAAAAATAAATTGAACACACAAACACAGATTACACTTTAAATACGAAGTGCAAAGCTCTTTCGACAAATCCTTTGAGTTTCACTATGGAACTGAAACTCAAAGGATGTTAAAGGAGAAATATTATGAACCCACGTAAGCTCTAGTCGCTTATTTCGTTTAAACATTCAATGAAAACCCAAGGAAAAATGGTCAAGGAATACTCTTTTGGTTCGAATTTATTCTCGGTCACAATAAAATTGCAAGAGGCATTTTGTGAAATTGAAACAATATTGTTAGCAAAAATCGGTCCATATGTTAATATGTGTCTATGTACATATAATGCCACAGACAAACACAGATGCTCATGTCGAAATTATAACATCCTTTTCTTAGTTATGGTTAAGGTGTGGAAGTCGAGTCCAAGTGGTTGTGGTTTCGAAGCCTAGATAGCCTAGATATCATTTTCTTCAACATACAGTACATAAGGCAGTTTAAGGCATTTATTCATTAAATTGTTGTTTAATAAAAGCATATTAAATGTACTTTCAATTAATATTAACATTATTTGGAGTAAACGTACTGGTTTGGAACTTATTAGGCTTTATAACTTATTTTCTGGGAGGTGCCATTTTTTTGACATCGAGTGTATTTATAATGCGATAATTATATACGATATATATATATACTAATATTATAATAAATCTGTAGAGTTTGTTTTGTTTTATTTCAAAAAGAATTAGGGATCCGTAAGAAAAGTGCGATTTCGTAACCCAAGGTGTAAAATCAAAAACCTATTTATGCGTGCGCTGCAAAAACTATTGACAATAGAACAAAATGATGTACTACGTGTTTGTAGGTCTTATTAAGATCTACAAAATAGTCTGCGAGAGCAAATTTCTAACTATTATAGTTAAGTCACAAAAACCGCTTTTATGTTCATAAAAAACAATAAATCGTCTGAAGAAAACAACTACGTTAAATGTGGGTATTTATGTAGAAGTAAAATACTTTTTGTTTTATTCCAATCTGAGAGAGGTGAGAAATTATCACGAGTATAAAAACGCAAAAAATTGGTACCTAATAATGAGTATTATTTGATAGTATTTGCCTAATTTAGTCGTATTTGCTAGTTTTATCAAAATGTGTTGTTGATCAAGAGTGAGATCATTGTGAACAAAATTGTCCTTGAAATCATCAAATCAACAGTACTTATACCTCGGATCCCAATGATTCCGAATGATTTACCTTTCAATTTTAAAAGAGTTCAATTTCCAGTTATATAAAAAAGCTGAAGAGTATTCTTTTGCCGTAACAATTGATAAATCACAGGGGCAAAACATTAAAAAATGTAGGAATAGATTTACGGCAAGACTGTTTTTCACACGGCCACTATATGTCGCGTTGCCAAGGTCGGGTTGCGGAGAAAATCAGTATGTTCTTCTGCCACAAGAAAGTAAAACTGAAAATATCAATTACGCAGATGTACTTTAAAATATATTCTTTTAGAAACTTCTTAATTGCGATTAAAATAACAGAAATTGACTAAGTCGCGGGCAACAGATAGATAGCTGTTGCCCGCGACTTAGTCAATTCAACTTAATTTGTATTTTTAATATTATAAAGCTGAAGAGTTTGTTTGTTTTATTAATGCGGTAATCTCGGGAAATACTGGTCCGATGTGAAAAACTCTTTAGATGTTCGATAGTCTATTTAATGAGGACGGCTATATAGGTAGGCAATATTTTATCCCGGTATTTCCACGGAAACGGGACCTACGCGGGTGAAACCGCGGGTCACAGCTAGTATTTAATATTTTTCTTTATCGTTTACCCATTTGTCAGTAGCACTTCTAAGAGGAATCAAATGAACTCCACTATCAATTAACATATTGAAATCCACTAGACCGTCATGCTCTAGGGTATGACAAACTGTATATATAGTTATATACTATAACTATATATACATACATACATACATACACACCAAAAAAATAAACCTCGTTCTTACACAGTAGTGTAAAATCAGTAACTGGTTTACGTTTGTTTTGGATGTTTAGCTCTGCTTGATAATAAGTCGTGATTGTTATTTATTTACAGTCCGTTCTACAATTATTAGTGTTGTAATAGGGATGTTTGATAGACTAACATTATTATTATTATATAACTATTATTATAACAGAATAAACGACTATAATATATACAAGTATATTGTTTACTACGTTACTAATATTTTTTTGTAGGTCAAAGACTGCTAGACGTTAATATATTAATGAATTCAATCAACCATGATTATATCGAACGTTGCGATGTCACGTAGTTATTACTTTTAATAGATTTTTATCAGAGCTAATGAAGCTATCGTAGTAAAAATAGTGTACTTGCCCGACTACGCCAGAACGAAGGACAAGTTTTTTTCTTTTTTTATGCGATAGGGGTCAAACGAGCAGACGGGTCACCTGATGGTAAGTGACTACCGCCGCCCATGGACACCCGCAACTCAAGAGTCACAAGTGCGTTGCCGGCCTTTCAGGTAGGAGTACGCTCTTTTCTTGGAGGTTTGAAGGTCGTATCGGTTCGGAAATATGTCAGGCGACAATTTGTTCCATAAGCTGGTTGTGCGAGGCAAAAAGCTTCTGGAGAAGTGCACAGTGGTGGAGTGCCAATCGTCCAGGTAATGAGGTTGGTAATTTGTCGAGTAGGACGATGGTGGAAACCTGCAGTCGGTATAAGTCCGAACAATTCCTCTGAACACTCCCCATGATACAAGCGATAGAGGATGCAGAGTGAAGTTACATCTCTACGCAACGCCAAGGTGTCAAGTCGACCAGAAATATCTTGGTCGATGATGCGAGTCGCTCTCCGTTGAATGCGAACAAGAGGGAGAAGCTGGTACTGAGGTGCACCTGCATAGAGATGAGAACAGTATTCCATGTACGGCCGAACCTGCGCCTTATAAAGTTGCAGGCGGTACTGATACTGGCTGATGCAGTTAGGGAAGTGCTCTCAAATTGAGGTGATACGACCAATGGCATCTTTTAAGCGGTGAACGCGCAAATCTGTGTCTTCGTGGGGTTAAACTGGACTAGGTTAAGTCGACCTGACCTGAAACTTTTGATAAAGAAGTTTCGATTTCAGATACAAGTGTGGATCGGCTTTTGATGACGTTTACCCGAGAAAGGTTAGCACGGCTGGTGTAAAGGGCATCACTCGTGCTATCGTCCGCATAGCAATGGATGCTGCTAATTTGCAGCATGTCATTGATATGCAGAAGAAACAGCGTGGGTGATAGCACACAGCCTTGTGGGACACCAGAATTAACAGACTTGGAGTCGGAGCATGCACCGTCAACAACGACCTTGATGCTTCTGTCTGTAAGAAAACTGGTGAGCCAATTGCACAGTTTCTCGGGAAGCCCATAGGAAGGAAGCTTCGCAAGGAGCGCTTTGTGCCAGACCCGATCGAAGGTCTTCGCCACGTCCAAACTAACGGCCAACGCTTCCCCCTTGGTGTCGATCGCCTGTGCCCACCGGTGAGTCAAGTAAACGAGAAGATCACCAGCTGAACGACGTTCTTTTAAATGCATGTATGTACATATGTATGTATGCGTAGTTTGTGTGTACACACACGTGTACGTCTTTATAAGGTACAAAATACACTAAAATGATAATAAAAAAGTTAAAAAAATATAAAAGTTTTGATCATGAAGGCGACTCATTCACGGAAAGCAACGGTAAGCTTACTGTCGCAAAAGCATTACAGGTGAACAAAAAAAAGTTAATATCAAGCGTCTACATTCAAAAGTATTCGGTAATAAAATGGGGACATTCAAACCAAACAATAAGTTGAATGAATGAGACGAAACTCGGTAGATATTTGTCCCCTGTATTGAATAAAACATGCACTCGTCATATGGCAAGCCGGAACCCTTTTGTGCTCAACTGTACAATAGCGTCGATTTTCAAACGATTTAAACAGCTATTTTATTAAAGGCCACCCCAGAATGGATTGAAGGCTTCAACGTCGATATGATTCGAATTAGTTTCTAATACGATTAGGAAAATAAAGAATTCTCAGTATATTAAAAAAAAAATATTTCCACGATTTATTATGTTATTAGGGATGATCAGTTGACAATTAATTCAAAAAATTAAAAGGTCTGACTGACAGACAATAATATCCACGTCCTTCATTTCGTTAAGCTTTTTCAATTATGTTAAACGCTGACATTTTGCCAACCATAGTATCTAACCCCGTTATGTAGACGCATCTGCCTACCCCTTTGGGGGATTCAGGGGTGAGTGTATATGTGCATATTATAACTGAGTTTTTATGTGAGTAATGCTTTTAATCTAATATCAGTACCCTCATGTTATCTAATATACAAAAGGAGGCAGGAAATTACTTGGCATTTGTCGTGTAAAGCTTTGGATAAATAAATGAAGTAAAAGATTTATTTTTGCATTTATTTTTTAATAATAATAATTCTTTATTGCAAAAAGAAGTGGTTACACACTGTGCAGCCCTGATTCCCAAACTAGCGTGAACTGTATGTTGGGAATCAGTTCCTTCCTAAAACAAATGGAATCGAATGGTCAATGTTCATCATATAAGTTCTTTATTTTATTATCAAAACAAATCATTGATTTCTAGTGAAGAGATATTTCTACTCCACTGTTTGCTTATTGCTTTACGTGTCTTGTAGATCTTTTCTGCGCATTTGAGAAGTTTCAATTCCTGGAAAAGTCTCTGCCCCCGGCTTTAGCGGAATTTGCATACATATTATATGTGGAATTACTTTTTTTTATAGTGGCGTGCTGTATAGTACACGTGGCATTATTTTAGCAAATATTACAAAGTTCTCAATATTGAGTTTTGGTTGAATAACGAATGATGGCAATTTAGGGCGAGATAAAACAAACATTTTTAAATAATTTCTAATCTGGCTTATATAGCTATATAGTTAAGTCGTTCTGCAGACACCTTTAATATACTGAGAATGGCTACAATTTTTTATCACGTCCCCTGATTGTTGACAAGTCCCATCATTATTTGTCTGTCAATTGCAAGAATTGTCGTCTTATGTTTACCTTATTATATACATATATTTTGTACTTTTTTACCTTATCTTTTTACGTACGTATTTGTATAGTTAAAAAATTAGTGATATTTCAAAATGAAAGATTTCTAGTAAATATTTTTGAAACTGTTGCAATTTAATTATTTGTGTGTATGTATTTTATTTTATGCGTTTCTAATAAGAATATAATCGGCAACTTTATTTAAATTAGAACAAACTATCAATTACAAAGCCTGTTAAATATAAAATTCAGATCTTAAAAAATGTCACTCATCTTAGAAAATGTTTTGTTTGATATTTAACAACGCTTGCCTTAGCCTTAAAGGCGGGCAGCACACTTGAGGCTCTTCAGTTGCAGGTGTCCATGGACGGAGGTTATCACTTACCATCAGGTGACCCGTCTGTTCGTCAGTCCCTATATTATAAAAAAAAGAGATAACTTTTTATTAGTACACCAATGTTATAATAAAATATAATACATTATATACACGAGTTGCATGTCATTTGAAAATGGCGGTTTGACAGAGTTACCTTCTTATTTTGCAAGGCAAACGCAAATAATCATAATAATAAAACTAATGTACCCATATATTTGATAGGTCTCATTGAAACATAACCAGATCTATTGATGAAACTTATAGAATAGAAGAAATAAGATCACACCTGCATCGGGGCATTAAACATAAATCCCATTGAGGGCCCATTAAATACTCCATTGTATGTGTTTATGATGGTTCTACGCATCTTATGGCTTATAAAAACATCCGGGAGGGTCATTATTGACGATGTATAAGTCTTGTTAGGACAGGAATTGAATGCGATAAGAAATTATTTATTTGATCTAATATTTTCGTTGAAAAAATAAGTAAGGTATAAAAAAGGATACTAATCTTTTTACACCTTTTGTATTAGCATTATATACCTCTGCAACTTTTGACCAAGCACTTTGTTTATCAATTTGCTTGATAGAATATTCGTATAAGACTTCATTACAGAAAACAATAATAGCTGTTCTTCCTTATTGAAATTGGGTACTCTAGATCTAATTGTTTTATCACTCATGTTTGATACAAATTATTAAACCAAAAAATATAGGAAATCGTAAAAGTTTACTTGACAGTGAACTTAGTGAAGATCGGAATGAGAAGCTTTCATTCATGTTATTTTTATGATGTTTGTGGCTGCGACAATAACGACTTTCGTTTTACCCATAAATATGCGTATACTATCGCTATAATCATAATAAAACAAACCTTCTGTCGTGGAACCGAACGTAAAAACTGTTTACCAGCTAATAAACATGTTTAACTAAATAAGCCAGCTATCATCGCTGTGCCAGAGGGCGCTAAACATATTTACGCTAAACACATTTATGCGTTTAATTGCATTTAACTAATTTTGTTAAAGTAGGTATTTAAGTCAAACGTTGTGCAAGTCGCCCTTAGTATCGTTTCACTTTAGTATCATTGCAGTCATTATTAGGTCTATGACTTGCAGTATTTTTTGAATAACTCCCTTTATGTGTGTCTCGCGTAAAGGCTTTAACTAATGTAGTATAAGAATTTTAATTATCTAACAAAAACATGACGACCATGAGAACCGACGACCGTTGGGGAAAACGAGTTCTTGAGTGGAGACCGCGTCTCGGCAAACGTAGCGTAGGACGCCCACAGGCCAGGTGGAGTGACGATTTGCGCAAGATGGCTGGCAGGAGCTGGATGCGAGAAGCCGAAAATAGATCGAAGTGGCGTGCAATGGGAGAGGCCTATGTCCAGCAGTGGACTGCGATAGGCTGATGATGATGATGAACAAAAACATTTAGTGCATCATTCATGTAGATACGTGTTAATCACCTCTGTTTCCAACACACAAAAGAGACGTTAAACTGTCATCAATAATAGAAGGCAGACCTTTTTAGTTCAACTTTGTTTCTTGTACGTTAAATCCTGAATTTTTTTCTATAATTGATATCTTGAATTGATTTCTATAATTAAAACCAGATGTGCTTTTTTGCAACATACACCACGTGTTAATTAGACTCCTTGATTCCCACATGATACGATATTTATTGAAAAGGTTCAACACACAGCAGCTATTTGGCCAGTCGGTGTTTACATACCGGTGGTCCCAAGCGTTGTATACGACTATTTCACTTACGTACGTGATATATTGCTTTTAGAATGCATATTAAATTGGGTTTATTTATTTAGCCCCTAAAATGTTATCCATTTTTTTAAACAACAGAACAAACAGAATGAATAGTGAACTTGTCAAATCTAATAAACAAATTGAAACGATAAACACCAGAGCTAGTTTGTTCTTTCAAATTATTTATATATTATCATGTCATGAGTTCCACTTAGTAGCCTAGATTTGGATAAAAGCAAACGACTAGTGCAAGGGTTCAAACGTAGAGAAAAACTCGAGCCGGACTTAGAATATAAATCAGTTGTACATTTTTTTTACACTTACCTAAATATTGAAACAATTTACTTATACCATAAAAATACAACATTGAAAGCTTTTTATATATTTTTATCCTAATTAAAATTTTTCCTTTTTTGATGCATGAAAGCCTTTTTAAAAATTAACCGTTGGAGTAGAAGTTTCGTAGGTGCATACTCGTAATTTAGGCGGTTTGTAGTAGTATTTTTAACAGACTTCGCAAGAAGGAGGGTTATGTTTTTAGGTTTATGTATGCTTGTAATATAGTTCTTTGTCACGCCTATAATCACGCCTAGTTGTCTTAATGGATTTCGAAGCCGTGAAATTCGTTTTAAAAGGTCTGATACAATATTGAATTAAACATACATATGTATATGCAGTACCTACTGAGCCCATTATTTTTAAGTTTCATGACAACTACTGTACATTTATTGTATAGTTTTATATGTGAAATTATTTGTCAAACATAAAAAAATTATAGCACATCAGATAAATGATATCGCTGGATGGACAATGGCGTGATTTTACTCGACAATTGTAAACTCAAATGCTATTGTGTAGCGTAATATCCTTCTGGAGATAAATGAATCCATGATAAAGAACAGATGAGAAGATTAGTTTATCACTCTCTAGAAGATTAAATATTGAAGATAAATGTCAAACTCAAAATGGAATACTTAAGATATATCAAGAAGTCTAATATTGATTATAATCAGACCGGGCCGTCGACTCTAAGGAGGTATCTGGGATAAATGTGGAAGATGGAGGTTCGGGTACTTTGGCGCATATTTATTATATTTATTGATTGATTCATAATACAATCAAATATAAAGAGTAAAAATATGTTATATCACGTCAAGTTTTTTAGTAAAACATATTAATTTAAATATACAGTTTTAGTTACGTGTGTATTTTGGGGATGCCCGACTAGTTTCGGTCCCGACAGGAGACCTTTCTCAAGTAGTAAGCCGTTCAGCCATATCCGACATCGTATATTATAAATATCATCAATGTACCTCATGATTTTTTTATTATATTAAAACACATTTATTCATTTTACTTAAATGCTTCTCATACTCTGAGATTTCTTGATGAAATCTTTCACCGTGTTCATCACTTACTAAGCCCAGGTTATTCGATAAGAAACTTAAATGAGAGTGTAAGAAAATAATTTTAAACGAGATATTTGCCGATGCCGAAGATACTTTTTTGTTATATCGACAAAAGCCAACCATAATTTTTTCCATAGGACGACTGTATGATAAAAAGCAGCACCATTGATTGATTTTGTATGTCAGGACCGATAAGCAAATGTATCTTCTTTGATGTTGGCCTCACTTGGCGTAGGAAGTTTTGGTTAAGGAACAAAAATCCAGTCTTTGGGTAGTGCTTTTACAAAATTCTTAATCAAATTAAGTTTGATGTGTAACGGCCGTAAAAGGTTTTAATTTTTCTGACCAAGCACGAAACCGGATATTAGATTCCAGTTTTGTTTTATGAAGTGTAATGCATACATACAGTATGTGTTTACAGATTTAAAGGAAAAAACCTTACGATATTTTAAAACAAATTCTGGAAAAGGTCAATCATATTGAACATATACACTACAAATGTTTTGCAAACCTTTTTTTAAAGTGAGAACCGTATGTTACAGACAGAGATGGAAGTATATTACCGGTATGGAGTAAGACTGTCTGCATACTTCGTTTTAATCCATCAAGAAACAATCTGTGCTCTTTCGATATTTGTACATAATACTGACATTTATCATATCCCTATAAAAATATAATATTATTGCAGTATACTAATCCATCTTCTTTTAAATAATCATTTTGTTCTTAATGGCTAATCAAATGCGTTTTGTATTTTGTTTTCATCCATTTTTTTTTTCTTTTTTTTTTTTATGCGATAGGGGCAAACGACTTCTCTACTACATTGGTACACCAAAAGGTATATGTTTTATAGTGCTCTTGTGGCAGCATGTCAAATATTTATAGCTGTTTAAACAACACACTTTAGGCACCCACTATTTGTTTTGATTTTTAATGTCAGTTTTAAATTAAGCTTCAAAACACTTCTCAAACAGAGGCGATGTTGAAATTTCATCACTTTTAGGAGTAAATGACCACAAACAACAAAATAAGTTAGGAGGCAGATATAATTTTTCAGATTTATGAGTAATCAGTTTGATTTTACATATTTATTTCTGATGACTTTTCACTTATACATCACATCAATTATTGAATAGTTTCTCCTCGGCTAAGTGCTGCAGAAAGTAAATAATGTAAGATTTGTATTCCGCATTATATTAACGTAATACATTTTATATATTATGACTGATATAATTTCATAATAATTTTATTATAGCTTACTGTTCAATTTTTAACCACAAGTAGGATCAATATAAGACACATTACTTGGTCAGCAATAGATTGCAATTGTTGCTGTCAGCGTCATATAATAAACTACAACTAGAAATGAGTGCCTTATGCCCTCCGATAGGTACAGTATACTACTGAGGATCCACCTATTTTCTAGAATGCGGTGTACAACAACACTTAGTAACATAAGTAACTGTTGTATGTGCTTTAAAGACCCTACATTATTATTTGGTATGAGGTAGTATGTGTCTTGTAATAGTGTTATATATAAGAAAAAGAGATAAGTGATACGTGCCATTGACGTGTCAGGTCAATGTCATAACTGTCATACGGCAATGATATATTGGAAAGGCGGGATACTAAAATTATGTATGTCGCCAACTTTAACTGCATTTTTAATTATCTGTTCTTTGTTTATGTCGTAAATTATTTGATGTAGGTCTGTTCTAATTCCATTTTTTTTTTCTTTCTCTAAGATATCAGTTTTGTACAAATGAGTATATTTTGGGATGTGATATCTAAGTATAAATTTGATTACTGTTATTAACTAAGTATAAGTAATACGAATCACAACTAGGGCTATCGGTGTTGGTAGTATTATTTGTGACAAAAAGACTTTTTTTTTTTACTTTGACAAGTTAGAAACAAAAGTATTTTTTGGAGAATATTCTCATAAAAACATCTATCTGAAACAATGCACCTTTTAGAAGAAAATTTCGTGACTAAGATAATGAAAATTTTGGTATATTTTAAGACGTAAAATTATCATTTGTATAAAGAAGGTAAAGTCCTCTTAATTACTAGAAGATATAATCTCAAAGAACGATCCGAGGATGCTTTTGACGTTGTTCTACACGGCTGCCGTCAACTTGTCAAAACGGTATGACTTAAAATAAACATCCTTGTGAACCTTGAAAACAAACGTCAGCTAAGTGTTTTTTTTTTTACTTTTTCTTATGGAATGCCACAAAATGACCAAAACCTGCCAAAGCAGTGCCCCGCCAAGTCAAAAAGAAATCGAGTCTACCTGACTTTGATTGCTGTCAACTTAGGTACAGTTTTTTTTTTTTTTAGAAATAAGTGTATGCAAGTAATAAGTAATGCATATTAAAATTTACATATTTTAATTTTCATAAATCGACCAGCCTTCTTCACTGAGTAATAACCACCACCCTATAAAAAACCGCATTTAATTAGGTTTGGTAAAAGCTTCATAAGGGGTAACAGATTTCGAAACCTACAAGCAACACTACAGATGTTGGGTTATAGGCCAATCATTAAACAAACCTCCTATACAAAAGGTATCGACTATAAATCGATTTACAATTCAAAGTAAAATAATAGATCTGAAATGTTAAAGTACAAAGGATCAAATAGATGGGGCTATCGCATTAGTTAGTCTTCCAATCAAGAATTTGTCATGTTCTTGTCTATTAGGGTTGTCACGCCTTTGGAAAACTTGGATTATTTTACAATATTTTTTTTTAAATACAACTCCCACACTGGAAAATATTCCTTTGTTGTTGCAGGGGACTTTACAAACACTCAACAACTTTTTTTCACTCAACAACTTTACAATGGATAAAAATAGCACCCAGACCCGGGACAACTAATTGTGGATCACACAAATTTTTGTCGAGTGTGAGAATCGAACTCACGACCTCCGGCACGGTAGTCAAGGTCACTAACCAATTGAGCAACAAGCCAGGTACTATAAGTTACATATAAATATCTTCTCAAGTATTGCTACTTACAAACAATAAGTTATATTGGTTATTGGTGAAGTTGTAATTAATCTAAACAGTATATTTAAAATTGTAACCCACCATTTCTGGAATGAACTATTGATTTTATACGAAAATCTACACAATAATCATAAATATATAATAGGTATGTCTGGACTCACAAACAAATTGCATATATTACAAATAATCTCACCATAGCATGTATAAACATTGTTTGTATCAAATCCAAGTAGAACAGACTCTTATTTGAAATAGCTTTTAAGCAATTAGAATTGCACTCGGGTGCGGCGCGTACCCATTTAATATCGATCCAATAAGGGGACCATAAAAACCCTGATTTACAGACAAAAAGGAAAAGCTTTTAACTCTAATCAGGATGTCGTTTATCTTGGTTATTTATTTAGTCGCATAGAACAATTCGTGTTTTAAAGGATAGATGAACAAACGTACTGTTTAAAGCAAGGTATATATTTAATTAATATATATATATTTTTTTAAATAATGCTTTTTGAGACGTAGAAAGCAAATGGCTCTAATGAATACTGTGTAATATGTAGTCGGTGATATCAAAAAGTAATCGATTCTCTCGAATCATTGGAATTAGTAATAGAGGTCAGTAAAACGTGCAATCGTAATACTGTTTCTATAAAAAATATGATATGATAGTCGAGTCAATATATTAAAATATTATATTGATATCAATCAATTTAATATTTTAACCATCAAACCTTCAAGAAAAGAGCGTATTCCTACCTAAAAGGCCGGCAACGCACTTGTGACCCTTGAGTTGCGGGTGTCCATGGGCGGCAGTAATCACTTACCATCAGGTGACCCGTCTGCTCGTTTGCCCCCCATCGCATAAAAAAAAAATACAGTCTGAATAGAACTTTCGAATGGCATTTCGATGTAGGTATAGAAAAGTATTATTGGTAATCATATGTATTGACAGTCCGTCGTACAGACAGGGCAAAAGCGACTACGTCATCACGCACCAGAGATTACTTTTTTCTTTATATATATTGCGGTCGGCTTGCCCTTCTGACTAATATGTCAGTGGGTAGCTAATTGAA
Source organism: Tyria jacobaeae (assembly GCA_947561695.1). Lineage (NCBI taxonomy): Eukaryota > Metazoa > Arthropoda > Insecta > Lepidoptera > Erebidae > Tyria > Tyria jacobaeae. The sequence continues at coordinate 4,530,136 of OX387208.1, read as the reverse complement.
GTGTCGTAATCAGGCTTGGAATTGTTAAATGAATGAAAAATATAGGTGTAGCGCTGGTCAATATTCCGGATCTTCAATAATTGACATACAAATTTGACTTGCTTAAATTATCGAGTAGTTCAGTTCAAAAATTTTGTTTGTTGCTCATTCTGTTTCTTATCTAAATTATCATTTTCTTAAATATACCATTTTATTACGATAGGAACCTATTCATTAATCTTATTTGTGGCATACGTAACGAACGTGTGTTGTCAAAGGATTTGGGTACATAGTTATTCAAATTACAATAATCAAGTTTGCTAATGATCCCATTCAAGTCTGAACCTTATTTACGAAATTTAGATTATACATAATATGCATATTTAACGATTTTGTTGTATGTAAATCTACACGCAAGCATATAATATACCAAATCTTATCATCATTATATTTTGTTTCATTAGTCTATTTTGTAATAGAAATTACAAAGCCAAAGCACTTTATACAGTTGTCAAAACACGGACGGTATCCTATCGTTACTTCGGTACCTCTATCAATGGAAGAAACCAAGAAGCCAACCTTAACTAATTTGAACAGTCCATCTTGTAATAAAATAACTTTATTAACAGACATTCTGTAAGGCGATCAAAATTTTAACTAAATATGATCGTGTAAGTTTCGTGTACTTTTAAGTCAACAATAAATACCACATCGCTAAGATACCTAGTTAGGTATCTTAGCGATGTGGTATTTATTATTGACTCTGTCTGGTACAGTTTGCTTCAAGTAGTTACTTGAAGCAAACTGTACCAGACTATCGGGTTACACTATTACCTTAGTCAAGTATGTAGAAATAAGACTCAAATACCTCTGAGACCTACGTGCCATAATATATATATATGCCTACAGGTATACAGCTTATGTGTGAGACCCATTCCTAGCATTAGGGCAGTATAAAGTTCTGAGTTTCTATTAAGAGCTAAGAGAAAATTATAGTGGTAGAGCCATGCTTAAGCACGAATGGGCCGGCTCAACCGGTGCGATACCACGGCCTCACAGAAAACCGGTTGTGAAGTAACGCTTGCGTTGCATTTCCCCGAAATTAGTGAGGTCTCCGGAGGCCCAAAATCCCCCACCCCCCTAATGATAGCGCTGTTAACGAAAAGGATACCCCAGGGGGGTACCAGCGCTAGCGTTGGAGAATCCCCCCCTGGACGTCCACCCTCAGTACGGATTATGCCTGAGCGTGGACGCCCAGGCTGCCCCTCGTACTCTGGGGGGGCTCAACTGCGCTCTCAAAATCTGCTCGGGGCAAGAGAAGGCATACCATGGCACCCCCTGTCCCGTTTACCGTGGATTTTTGTAACATCAGGGGCTTACATTCGAACCTCGACACTGTCCACCACCACCTTGAGACAGCAAAGCCGGCCTTGCTCTTTTTAACCGAGACGTAGATATCATATCCAGCGGACACATCCTACCTCTGCTACCCTGGGTACGGACTGGAACACTTCTTTGTTCCTAAGGATGGTGTATGCGTGTACGTTAGAGATGATATCACTTCTCGCGACCTCGGCAATCTTGAAGGTAGGGACCTCTCCATCTTATGGCTACGTGTAGACTGCGACGACCATCCCCGCATCTACCTATGCCTCTACAGGTCCCATAGCGGTGATGCCGAAACGGACCGACTCATCGACCATGGCTACAGACTCAGTGCTCCAGCAGGTCCCATCCGCAGAGATCGTGATTCTTGGCGACTATAACGCCCATCACGCCGAATGGCTTGGTTCGCGCAAAACCGATCATGCGGGAAGATCTGTTCACGATTTCGCCTTCGCATATGGCTTGACGCAGCTGGTAGCAACGCCTACGCGAATCCCAAATGCAGAAAGCCACGTGCCTTCACTGTTGGATCTTCTGCTGACCTCACATCCTGACGGCTACAAAGTATCCGTTGAGGCCCCTCTTGGCTTTTCGGACCATTGCCTGATTAGGAGTATGGTGCCACTCGTTCACTCGCTGCGGCCGCGAGTTACAGGCAGTCACCGCGTATGGCACTATAGGTCAGCAGACTGGGATGGAATGAGAACATTCTTTGCATCCTACCCATGGAGGCAGGTTTGCTTCTCGCCGGATGATCCCAATGTCGTTGCTGACTCTGTCGCGGATGTTGTGCTTCAGGGTATGGAACTTTTCATTCCATTCTCCCTGATTCCCACAGGTGGCAAGTCCCAGCCTTGGTTTGGTCGAACCTGCAAAGCGGCGTCCCGCCGAAAGCATGAATGTTACCAAGCATGGGCTAATGCAGTGACAGCACGGGATGTAAAGACCAGCACATTAAAGAAGCAATTTAACTTTGCCTCCAGGTCCCTCAAAAGAGTAATTGCTGGGGCGAAGTCGGCTCACATCGGCAGAATTGGCGAGAGACTAGTGAGTCTCCCCTCCGGAACTCGTGCATTCTGGTCTCTTGCCAAAGCTGTCCAGGGGAACTTTTGTAAGCCATCCCTTCCACCTCTGCGCATAGGAGATACTTCGTTGGCCCACGACGCTAAAGAAAAAGCCGATCTTCTGGGCAAACTCTTTGCGTCCAACTCGATACTGGACGACGGGGGAAACGCACCGCCGACCATACCGCAGTGCGAGACCCGCATGCCGGAAGTCCGGTTTACACAAAGGGCAGTGTGTAAAGCGTTTCTTTCCCTCGACGGGCGGGCCCGATAGAATCTCTCCTATCGTGCTGAAGACGTGTGCTTCATAGTTAGCACTGGTTTTAAAACTGCCAGCTCCTCCGGTACTTAGAAGACCACCAGCTCCTCAATGATCGACAATACGGCTTCCGTCAGGGTCGTTCAGCTGGTGATCTTCTGGTATACTTGACTCACCGGTGGGCACAGGCGATCGAGACCAAGGGGGAAGCGTTGGCCGTTAGTTTGGACGTGGCGAAGGCCTTCGATCGGGTCTGGCACAAAGCGCTCCTTGCGAAGCTTCCTTCCTATGGGCTTCCCGAGAAACTGTGCAATTGGCTCACCAGTTTTCTTACAGACAGAAGCATCAAGGTCGTTGTTGACGGTGCATGCTCCGACTCGAAGTCTGTTAATTCTGGTGTACCACAAGGCTGTGTGCTATCACCCACGCTGTTTCTTCTGCATATCAACGACATGCTCCAGATTAGCAACATCCATTGCTATGCGGACGATAGCACGAGTGATGCCCTTTACACCGGCCGCGCTAACATTTCTCGGGTAAACGTCATCGAAAGCCGATCCAAACTTGTGTCTGAAATCGAAACTTCTTTATCAAAAGTTTCAGATTGGGGTCGACTTAACCTAGTCCAGTTTAACCCCACGAAGACACAGGTTAGCGCGTTCACCGCTAAAAGGATGCCATTGGTCATATTACCTCAATTTGAGAGCACTTCCCTAACTGCATCAGCCAGTATCGGAATCCTTGGCGTCGATATATCAAGCGAAGTCCAGTTTCGCGGTCACTTAGAGAGTAAGGCCATATTAGCCTAGAAGAAGCTTGGTGTGCTAAACAGATCGAGACAGTATTTTACTCCAGCCCACCGCCTGCAACTTTATAAGGCGCAGGTTCGGCCGCACATGGAATACTGTTCTCATCTCTATGCAGGTGCACCCCAGTACCAACTTATGCCTTTTGACCGCATTCAACGGAGAGCGACTCGCATCATTGACTGCCAAGATATTTCTGATCGACTTGACACCTTGGCGTTGCGTAGAGATGTAGCTTCACTCTGCATCCTCTATCGCTTGTATCATGGGGAGTGTTCAGAGGAATTGTTCGGACTTATACCGGCTGCTGGTTTCCGCCATCGTCCTACGCGACAAAATATCCATCACCATCACCTGGACGATTGGCACTCCACCACTGTGCGCTTCTCCAGAAGCTTTTTGCCTCGCCTGCCGTATTTCCGAACCGATACGACCTTCAAACTTACAAGAAGAGAGCGTACCTCTACCTAAAAGGCCGGCAACGCACTTGTGACTCTTGAGTTGCGGGTGTCCATGGGCGGCGGTAGTCACTTACCATCAGGTGACCCGTCTGCTCGTTTGCCCCCTATCGCATACAAAAAAAAAAAAATTCTTTGTATTCAGTTTTTGGGAAAATTACGTAAAAATAAAAAGGCTATTTCAACATACATGCATTCTAACAGCGGTAGAGGCACCCTTAGGCAAGAATGGGCCAGGCACGACCGGTTCTTAAGCAACGCTTGCATTGAATTTCCACGGCATCAGTGAGGTTTCCGGAGGCCCACTCTCCTCTTTCCTCTCCCTTCATCGACCCTCTCCTCTTTTCCATCTACCCATGAGCTACAGGTGGACGGCGGATGTCACATCATTAAATGTATTAATAATTAGTTAAAAAATTAAACATTCAAAGCGGTAAAATTTTAACCACAATTATGAATTTTAATTCTCTATAAAAACGTTTAAAATTATATATATTTTTATATATGTATAGATGCATGTAGTTGGACAGAACATCAGACGGGTCACTTGATGTTCAGTGACAACCGCTATATCAATGGACAAAATAAAACACCTGAAGGGAATAGAAGTTACGGGAACAAACTGGTTACTAACTGCGCTTTCTATTTAGATGTGTTAGATTAATTAATCAAGTGAACGGCGAACTAGGTGAAGGTTTTTATTTTAGAAATATCTCAGTAGAAGCGCGGAGTCTGGAAACGAGTCCGACGCCAGATTATAATAAGCCAATATTATGTACTTCAGATACGAAATATAGGTGGCGACAATGTTGGCGTAATAATATGCTTGTGCATATCATTTTGACATTACATGTCCCTTACGTGCACACATGCATACCTACGATATACATGTATGTAATTGTAAAGGATTATTTAAATAATGACTTACGAATCTTGATTTGTAGGTGTCCAGGAACGGTGGTTGTCACTTACTATCAGGTAACCCGTCTATTTGTCTGTCTCTGTACATTATTAAAAAAAAATACAAATAATTTTCCGAAGTTTATGACTTTTGTGAATGTGGGATGCATTACTGAAATCAGTTTGCTATTTATGTAGATAGTGTGATACTACATGTAATGATAAAATAAGAAATTTCGGCAATAAATAAAAAAGAACAATACGTTTAAAGTTACGGTACCTTTTTACTATGTGCGTCTAAGGTGTCGTTGATGTTTTAAATATTAAGAAATGTAGAGTACTGAAACCGTATTTCTTTCCGTGAGTGTCATAAAATCTGACTAAGATCTGATCGGATGGTTATTTATCAGATTATATATATATATATATTCACCCAGTGCCCGTATGACGGTAATAGGCTAGTCTCCTACTACATAAGTGAGGCTAAATTATAGTTGGATAGAGGTGACTTGACTAGATGAATGCGGACATATAGGCTTCAGTATATGTATTTAAAATATCATTAGACGTTTAAATTTAATTAACACATTTTATCAGCAGGTAGCACAGAGCGTCATGGACGCGCCATGCTGGGCATATCGCTGTTGGATCGAATCCACAACGCAATATACGGGAACGCACCAAAGTGATCGACATATTTTGGGCTGGATGCGAATAACACGGAACCACAATGGGTGAATAAAGACTGAAGAAGAAGATGATTAAGAAGAACATATTTTATTAATTAATGGGATATTAAACCACAGGACGCAAAACCGTTTTTAACGTTTAATTCAATGAAAAACATTAAGCCAAATTATCATGGTCCATTGTCGCCATAATGGATAGAGCTTGACTGACGTATGATTATCTACTTCAAAAGTGAGGGAACTAATTAAATCTAAAAGTAACTATTAATACAATATTCACACATACAATAAGGTTAAAATTAAACAGGTTGTAATATTCGTCTAGTACATACATGTAAACATTTTTATTGGTATTTAAAAATATACTAAAGTTAAATAAAAATAATGCTATATATAATAGGTTATTACTTACACATATGTGAAAGATAAGTTAAAAAAATACTATAGGTAAAAAGAACTTCTTTTCTTCTTTTGAAAAAAGTCTGTGTCGCGGGAGACTTTACAAACATTCCAACCACAGACACAAATAACAACCAGACTCAAGTTTAAGTGGTCACCTCGACAATACGCTGCCGTGCCGAGTGTTGTGGGTTCGATCTCCTGTGCGGGGATCGAACCCACAACACTCGGCGCGGCAGCGTATTGTCGAGGTGACCACTTAAATCGCTACCCAACCAATAGTTTTCGAGAGTCGTTGACAGGTCGACTTAGATAACATAATGATATCATTAACGATATATTTGAAATATTAGTCGTATCTAATACAAAATCATTTAGTAACGTGTATTATCCAATGATTCCCTTATTATCTATTATAAATGCTGCTAGAAACGGAAGATAAAGAGCAAGTCCCTTTTCATAAATATAATACTTAAAAAAACGAGTTAATATTAGTTTGATCTTGTCTAGTCTTTAAAGCTAAGATTAAGAACCAAAGTTAGAAAAAGAGGGTCACAAAAAATTAAAAAATTCGCAACTTGCACAATCCACTTAAACCTACATTTCCATCAGATCGACCCGATACGCCAATTTATCGAGTTCAAATAAGACTAATTCAATGAGGCTTTATTTTATCGTAACAAAGCTGACATTTTTTATTTGAACTCTACTTTTATTTTTCATTTAATTAACTCCTTTAGAACTGATTTCTTCTTTAATAATGGAGACTACTTTGAGATATCTGAAGATATTATGATTATTATTATATTTATTTAATACATACAAATTACATTTTTAAAGTTTCAGTTAAAAATGAAATATTTTTAAAAATATAAAAAATAGTGCGCCTCCGGTATCGGGTACAGGGACCAAGCTACCGATGGTTAAGACTCCAGAGAAAGAAACCTACTCACATGCGTGCCGTATCAAGAAGGACTGTTTTTTGTATCGGGCCCTGCACCAGACCCAGTTTTGCAATGCGAGCCTTTTCACATTTGGTCGAAGCTCTTACCAATCAACCCCCAGCTGATATAACGTTCAGCACAATGATTACAGAAGTCACAACCCACATCATGTGCCAAATCTAAATATTTAATTTGTTTATCTATTTCAGATTTTATTAAATTGTCGTCATGGGGAATGGTGCTATCAACAATCATTGCTCGGTGCTACTACTATATCAGGTTTATATGCAATAATAGTCCTGTCAGTAATGATGGAACGATCCCAGTAAAATGTTTCACGTCTATTTTCAAGAACTGGGTAGGGCACATACCTATAATACGGTAACTTGACCGCCACAAGGTTATATCTAAGTGCAAGTTGCTAATGGACTATCCTTGCCGCTTAGTTATGTCTTTGCAAGTACTCATTTCCTAGACAAAATCAACCGGATATTATATGTATATCTGAGGGTTTCTCCGGGATGATGACATGGCCGACAAATGTCAATTATGACGTCCTTTAACTTTTAGCACTGTCAACACTTGAAATATTTTTTGTTTTCTTGTGATGTTATTAAAATTGCCTTGCTTGATTTAATCATTCATTTTACAGCTTTCATCACTTCTACATTACTACAAACTTTACTAACACCATTTTTTTTTTTAATTTGATTGGTCAGTTGATCTTGTGGTTAGTAACTCTGAATTCGATTCCCACATAGAACAAAAATTTGTGTGATCCACAAATAGTTATTACGAGTCTGGATGTTCTTTGTGCCTGTTGGTTGAATGTTTGTAAAGTCCCCAGCGAAACAGTAATAATTCCTATATTCTAGATAACTTCTCTTCTTCTTTAAATGCTTTTTTTAAAGAAGGAAAAGTAATAATTTTAAAATTAGTTAGAGGTCCCGGACTTCCCGGCACCAGCCAGTACGAGTTATAGGTATGCGACCCTGTCTTGCTTGGGCTATTGCTTATACTCCCCCATACACCTGCATAAACAATATCGATTTCCCTCCATTCCTATCCTCCCTTACCTGTCAATATACCCCAAATTTTCCCCTCTTATTCCCAAAAGTGCCCAATTACGGCAATAGGCTTGCCCATTATTACTTGAATAAATTATTATCAGCAAAGTGTAGGCGTTTTTCGCCTCTTCAAAGACCTTCGGAGAGACAAGCATGTATGTATGTATGTATGAAAAGATATAACTCCACAAATGTCTATGCTCTAGAGTAAGTTACAGGCATGCTTAAGGCACGAATGGGAAGACTCGACCTCTGCGATATCACTTCACAAAACACACACCGGTTGTGAAGCAACGCTTGCGAAATTAGTGAGGTTTCCGGAAGAATAACCCCCCCCCTCTCCTCTTTCCTTTTCCTTCCTCCACCATGTCTTATTTCCCATATCCACATTCCCTCATTCCTCTTTCCCCTCGTCGCATACCACCATCTCCTCAAAGGCAGGCAAAGCACTAACAACTCTTGAGTTGCAGGTGTCCTAGATGGCGGTTGTCACTTTTGTCACTTACCATCATGTGACCCATCTGTTTGTCTGTCACCTTAAATAATATTATAAAAAAACCTATATATTGTTTTACTAAATCACCGGAAACAAAACGATCGGCAGCCCTCTGCGTTGAGAAATATCGAGATCAATTATCGAAATCGAATCGGAACAAAAAAAAAATTGAATCCGACAGCGTATTATGGTATCTATTGTAAACCAATAATTGAGTAGAGAATCTCATCGCTCATCCTCAGATTGGCAGCCCACCGATGGCAACGGAAAAGATTTGATCCTTTAGTGATTGCAATAGAAAAGGGATGTTAACTCGGTGAAATCCGATTATTTAATACCATTCCGCATGGTCACTATCATATAAGATTTATTGCGAATAGTTAAGATAAACTAAAATAATACTGGAGTTTTTTTTAGAAACAAAAATAAAAGTAGCCTCGATGTTGGACACTACGGCCAAAACTAGAGTAATAAAATAATTTTAGGTTTCATGTATAATATGTACATATCTTATAGTGCGGTCGAGGTAGAGGAATAATTTTATACATTAACCTGCTAACCCTGTCGCTGTTCCACCTCACCTCACCTCCCACGTAAATATAATACGATCGCGTCTGTTCTTATGCGCATATAATTTTTAGTATGTTTTCACATGTCTTGTTTGACTGGTGTATAAAGTTTTGAGTATTTTGTTACATTGTTTTAACTGTCAGTTATTTCATTATATTTTTGCGTTGCTGCTCGATGTGTACTTGTTATAATACAGTTATGACGTTACAGTGGCTTATGACACGATTATTATAACTGTTCACTTGTATTTCTGGAGGCATCACTCATAACATTCAAAAGCGGGTGTTATTATGAGAACAGACGATTCTTGTCCTGTTATTGTACGATTTTAATTGAAAGTCTTAAACTTAAATAATAAACGTTATTCTTAATGTAATAATTGTAAAGTGTGTATGCTTGTTCTGACGACAATTAGTCGAAACATGTGTCAAGAATACACTTAAGTGACATCTAGCAAAGACCGATCGCAGTACGTAACGTAGTAAACACCCTGCCTTGCGCAATTAAAGTTATCACACGTTACTTTATATACAATTTACAACTGATATGCAGCAATCGGGATGATGTAAGCAGGGTAAGATCAACTCACTTTATCAGAAGAAAGACTTAACACTAGTTCTTCAAGAGGCTGCTAAAGTAATAAGCCATAACCTTTAATTATAATTTTACTATAGAGATACGATATATAACCAGCATATCATAACAACTATTTAGATTATTACTTGGAGTAACAATATCTTGTACCCTTTTATTCTTGTTTACGTGACCCAAAGCTTATCGCAGAGTAATAAATTAATATAAATGTTTTTATATCATTGTATATTGTAGTCGCAATAATGTCTTTAATAATTTTGATTTTGGATTGTCAAATGTTGCTTGAGCTTATGAAAGTTCAATGTTTGCCTTACTGTATGATTACAGCCATAGTCTTACAGTTTTCGTCATGGCTTAAGTAAGTGTGTTAGGGATGTGTTCTCTTTATAAAAATAAAATGAAATGAAATACAATGTCTTGTGGTGGATAATTAATCGCTATATCAATAGTGCCATGCTTGCAAGTGAAAAATAAGGGCTCAAAAATGTTTTTAGGAGATAACTAATAGAGATGAAGCAGCACATATATGTACGTACGTACATACATATATAGTACATAATAATCAGCACTCATTTAAGTGTTGCTGACGACCGAAAATCCTAAATAGCTTACACTACACCGAAAATATCCCGATGTTCATATGGGAGATTAAAAAAGGTCTCAAAGGGTTAAAAATGACAGAGGAGCGGTCGACGACGGAATCATGACATAGCTTCAGTAAGCGTGCGGAATGCTCGTGCTTAAGGCTCTCAAAAGCTTTTTGAATAAAAGCGTGAAGTACATGTCTTTAATTACAGGCCGATAATTTCTGTGCCACGTTAAATAGAAATCGTCACACGACTAGGATTGATGATTTCCATTTTGATGACTGATCATGCCTGTTTTCTAGGAGACTTTAGTAACACATATCACAAATATATAGGTATTATGTATATCTACACAATCGCTACTCGGTATTTATTTTGCTTTATGTCTTACATTTAAATATTATGTTATGACTCTATTAAGTATATAGTGTATAATAAATACGTTACAGTACATATGGTAAATTACATAAAAACTGGTTTAGTCGTACAAAATTTACACCAGTTCAATCAATCTATGTTCCGGATCTATCCAATCAAAACACAATTTGTTCAAATCCTATATCCAAGTCAGGATGTCCTTCGTTCAAAACAAACTATTAGTAAAAAAACCTATTATTTTTTCTTTATAACACTACTGTTTAAATAATACGTGAAATCCAAAAACAGATATTCAAAAGTAAAACTTTATTCTAAACTCTTACAAAACAAAAGACCGGCCACTGTTAAATCTCATTGCTTTTTATTGTCCTTGCAGTCAAGTGTAATTAGACTTTATAATTAATAATTGTTGAGATAATGGGTTCCTGCATTCTGACCAACCGTTCCTTTTTCCTTTTTTTCTTCATTTCGTTCGATGAGGAAACAAAGTGGATGGTGATTGAGGTATTTACCAAGCCTCAACATAAATAACTTTTAGTTTCTTACTCGCCCAAAGTTGTGGCTGCTGAACATGAAAGTGGGTACATTCATTTTGTTTATAAGTTCAAAGTTGTTATATGATTTTGTTATTATTAATTTCCTAACTGCAAAAGCTTTGCAGACACTTACTTTATATAAGAAACAGATATGATTCTTATATATCAATGGGAAGATTATATACATATTTTTCCACTTTCAAAGGTTTGTGAACGTTACATTTCATGTTCTTCTTATTCAATTCACTCTTGTAAGAGTGGTCGTGGCTATCATGATGATTACATTACATTCACATTCATTACATTTAGTTTTAGTTTGGGTGGTTCTAGTTTAAGAAACACTATCACAAAAAAAGTATACAGGGGGGGATAGTATCGTAGACTCTAACGAGTACATAGCTCCACAGAAGACCTCCACAGTACTTAAATATGGTGTGACATGAGCACAGCTGACGTCACCACTGTAAAGTTCTTGCATATACATGTAACAAACTTGCAAGTTAGTAAAGTATTTTTTATTGGTTAACTTACAATGTAACAGAGATGTGCGGCTGTATGCATAGGGAGTTTTGCACGTGTTAGTCTACACGAGTTTTAACGTTATTTCGTACTAGATATGGTCTTAGCTAAATGGCGCTGATAGATATTATTTGTTTGAGCTTGCTATAAATGTATTACTTTTGCCGCGAAATATAATCGGTTTCTTTAATGTTTTTAGGTTAGTTAAATATTCTATATAGTATAATCTATCAATGGGCCGCCTTGACCAAAGTATTATCACGGCCTCACAGAAAACCGGTTGTTAAACAATGCTTGCATTGTGTGACCGAGTGAGTGAGGTTACTTGAGGGCGGACCCTCTTTGGCTTTCCCTCTTTCATCTCCTCCCTTTTCCTTCTCATAACTCTTGAGTTGCAAGTGTTCGTAGGCGGTGGAAATCACTAACCATCACGTGAGCCGTCTGCTAATTTGCCCCCTATACTATATTTAAATTACTATATACTTAAATTACTAAATACTTAAATGACTATATACTTATACTAATATAAGTATATAGTTATAAAAAAAAAACTGCTTTCTTTTAAAAACTCTAGCATTAAACCTGTTGTTTGTTGCGTTACTGGGGACGTGACAAACAGAAACAACGGCCACAATGAATACCCAGACTCGGGACAGTTATTTATGGATCACACGAATATTTGCCCTGTGATGGAATCGAACCCAAACTCAAACTCTTGCTCAGCAGTCAGGACCACCAACAACTAGAACTGAGTGCTATTTATCGATCACTTTTTCAGTTAAAATTAAAATATTGGTGTTTAATACTCCTCTGCCTAGGGAATACAAGCGTGAGCGTATGTATGTATGTATGATACTTTAAAATTTATAGCTGTCGAAACACAATTCGAAAAAAAAAACAATTTGTTCAAAACTAACACAAGAGGTCATTATTTATCGTCTAGAGCACGCGATGTATATGATTAATGTGTTTTCCCGATAGACACTGTTATTTAGCAAAGTGCTCCATTTCTACAATGAACAAAAGACTCAAACCTACATATATCCTCGAAGGCGTTGGCAGAGGTGTAGTAAGCGCTCACGCTTAGTCAATCAACTTACGTAATATTTGTGCAACAACAATATGATACAATCTGATAGATATATCTGATATATTCAATTCACTTAGTCTGATTTCTACACTACACTAACTTAAAGGGAAGAATTTCCACACATATGCATATTGTACATACGTTACAAATTTAAATATACCAAAAACATGTACTTCCCTACAGCATCCAACATCAATACACATAACCAATTGCAAGACCTTTATTAGGGGGGTTTTTTTGTTAGAGCAAATTTTTTTATAGGAAAGTCATGCTTAGGTACGAGTAATACCACGGCCACACGGGTAAACAAAAACCTGGTAAACAAACAATGCTTGTACTGTATTGACGTGTGAGTGAGTTTACCGAAAGCTCAACCTCTACTGTCGTTTCCCCCGTCTCCCCTCCTTGCCCCCTCTCATCACACTCCAATGCGGATAGTGCACTTACGGCTATTGAGTTCTAGGTGTCCATGGGCGACGGTTGACACTTTCCATACCCGTGCCTAAACCTACGTAAAATATTATATAAAAGAACTTATGAGTAGCCTGTCAGCTGGACACAAATCAACGTCAACAATTCTATAAATTACAGTAAATATTTAATGTTCTTAAAAAAGCTCTCAAAGCAAGTCAAACGTTTAAAATTGTGAACGTGTCTTAGCCAAATTACATCACATGATAATGTTAGCATAAAGGTATGTATTAACATTTAACAACATTTGATAGCACAGCATCCAACCAAGGTTGTTAAGTTAGAGTTTAAAATATTCAAGGGTTCTGTTCATTATGTATATAGTATTTTGTTTAATATTTAAAATCTGTTACAAAAATATTTACAACATTAGCAAGTGTCTAGAATCATCATCAAGCCAGCCCCCGAGGTCATCCTAAACTACGTCTCCTTCGACATGGTCTCCTCTTTACAACTAGTTTACCTCAGCCTTTATCGTTTCTACAAACAATGAGGCCAGTCCAACTCCTTTAGCTTCCTAATTCTTTGGGCTAAGCCGGTTACTTTTGTTCTGTTTCTTCACACAGTTCCCTGATTGAATATGAGTCATAATCTTAAGGAACTGTAGTATGTATACACTTTCCTACCATCGAGGTCTGTAATAAGTAGACAACACATTCGGGGTTTTCGCTCCTTATTCCAATTTCAATAGAATATTCTACTTTTTAAGTGTGTATTCTACCACACCTATGACGCTTTTTGAAAGTCGTCTCCTTGACGGAAATATACTGTATTCTAACATACTACCTTATGCCCGCGGTTGCACTATTAAAGTACAAATAGGTCCTCTATACAGGGCCTTTTTACAAGACTATTCACTATCCTTCGTGTTACAGTATTTTTTTTTAGGATGAGACATACCTTATATCCAACTCTGTACTCCTGACATCGGTTATATACAATTCTAATTTCAATAGGATCGGTAGAGTAATTAACTCTTTAAAACATAACGAACAAACCAACTTTTACACTTGTAATATGTATAAGTAAAGATTTTGTATTTATATTTACCAATTAGTACATGACCATCATACAGTATTGATTTCATTCAAGTGTAAGACTTTTATATAAAGTTCGCGTTCAGAAACGAAATTAAAATGAAACTTAATTTAGGATATTTTATAATAATAATAATACACTTATATATTTAGACTCAAACATTTTTTTCAGCTTTTAATATGACACATCCATTTCAGATAAATAGACACACAAATGTACTGAGAAAGTTCCGATAACTAAATTCTTTTGAACCCTAGGATAACTGAACCCCAAATTTATAGAATGATATAACCTCACTATGAAATTCCCGCTACCGCCTCCCGACGTCCGCAAAGCCGTAGCCTTACCCGCTTCAAAATTCTCATGAATATTTAGAACACGTCGACGGTGCCTTTCGCATCCCCTCCTGCATACCACACTTTATCAAATATATAAGAAAACTTCTAGACCCGCTTTTAGACGAATTTCACCTTTAAGGTAAATATCAGATACACATGAAGGATATTGAAAAAGTATTGGATGATTTAGGAATACATGTGTTAGTCATTTTTTTTTACTTCGTTTTATCTGCGTTTAATCCTGCAACTATATTACGCATCAGATATTAAACACTCCTGCAAAATTTATTTCAAGGTTATAATCAAAATAGAAGTATCCTTGTGCTGCTTAAAAAGTATTTTCTCTTCAACCCAGTAATCTCTTCTTTCTGTTGCATACCATTTTTTTCTCGTGTGGAAACCCCCACGGCCCTTCATTCCACCAGGGTTTTCGGTGAAATCTCAACCTGTTTTACTACATCTTGTAATGTTCTATACACATAGTTTGTATATTTTATATAAATACACAGTGTTTTTTAAAGAGATTTTAAACTTGTAATTTTCAATTATATCAAAACATTGACATTATTATAAATATTGACATTGAAATCTTAGAGACTATTTTAATAATAAGTTTTGATGCTTATAATAGTAGTTTGCATGTCAATAAAATAGACAACATTTTTAATGAATTAAAATAATTAAATGTTCAAGGACTTTACTGCACGGACTACTACCGACGTTTAATTTAATGAAGTGCTCGTAAAATCCTAAAATTAATGTTTAATTAATCCAATTTCAAATATCCTAATATTTTAAAGTATAAGAAAATTAGATTTTTTATTGTGGGAGAGCCATGCTTAGGCAGAATTGGCCGGATCGACCTGTGCGGTACAACGGCTTCAAAAAAAAAACGCATGGTGAAGCAAGGCTTTCATTTAGCATTTTGCTGAAATTAGAGAGGTTTCCGTAGGCCACACTCCACGCACGCACGCACGAATGGGCAGGCTAGATTTACTTCGGCCTCACAGAAAACCACTTGCCAAACAATGTTTCCGTTTTATTTACCAAGTAAGTGACCCGCTCCTCTTTCCCCTCCTAGCATCCGGTCGGGCAGCACACTTACGACTCTTGAGTTGCAGGTGTCCATGGACTCGGTTGTCACTTACCATCAGGTAACCCATCTGTTCCTCTGTCCCTCTATATGATAAAAAAATATGTGAAAATACTAATCTTAACTTAGTGTTAATAGCGTCAACCAAAGAATACCTAAATATAGCCTTCCACTTATTACAAAATAGTAAACAATACCAAATATAAAACTATAGCCAGTAGGTGACTTTTATAATGTTTTTGAAGTACACTCCAGAGCAATACCTAACTTCGTTGGAGACCATGGCGCGTGGAATTCAGCGACCTCGTGGCGGTGCCGGAAAGGGAACGGGAGAGGTCTAGCACTCTCCCATCCCGCAGAAGACGCACCAGGCGCCGGAGAGAGCTGAACGATCTCCGGCCTCCATGAACGCTTGCCTCGGGGCGATAGACGGGGTTATCTGTCGCCCTAGCAGAAGCAGGCCTGAGACGGTGACGCGAAGTGCTCCGCGCGCGCCTCTCTAAGTATGGGTAATATCATGGTGGGGTCGCCTTGCGACCAAGACTGCTGGGGTCACAGGGATTTCCTTTCTAGGGTATACCTGAGACCCCGGCCACATAAAACGATGATGGAACACTGTGTGGTTTTAGTCTGTTCGAGTCCGACATACCACCTTACCGGCCCCGGTAAGGTGACTACCCGTGGGGGTTTCCACACAAAGAAAAAAAGAGCAATACCTAAAAATCTTGAAACTAATAATGCTAGTTCAGTAAACAAAATTCATTGTTCTAGATCGTACTTCAGATATATTTAAAAAAGCCTCAAACCATGGGGGCGAACCAGCAACTCAAATGTGCGCCACTCACCTTTGAGGATGATGGTCACTCACTCGGTAAATATAACGCAAGCATTGTTTGGCAAGTGGTTTTCTGTGAGGCCGAAGTAACTTGAGCCTGCCCATTTGTGCCGTAGCATGACTTTCTTAAAGCAAATAAATGATTACCATAATGAAATATGTAATTCAGAAGAAATTTAATTATGTTTTAATTAATATTCTTGAAGGATGTCTTTTATATATGTTACTTAAAGCTTGCATACACATAATTAATAGCGGATTTTATGATCTCGTGTATTTTATTTCAGTTTTATAATAATAAGCCTTTCTACTAAAAAATTTATATATGTATTTAATAAATAATTTCGTATTTTGTAATTACAAAACAAGCCAAATATAGAAACCTCTCCTGACGCAAAGCAACGGTAATCAATAAATAAAAGTATTAAAATTGTATATTATTATTAGATTTAGATATTAGGCACCAGATTTAATTAGTTTGAAAGTAAAAAAAGATAAACAAAAATATTTGTATAATAATTAATGTACAAATTAAGTACTAATGTATTAAGATTAGACGGCTGACAGACAGTTATAGCTTACTCATAACCGCTTAATCGACTACAGATAATGACTTACAAAAACATAAAAAATACATTAATTGAAATTGTAAAGTTTTGCACCCAAATGTTTTAATTTTAAAGAAGATCATAAATATAGACCATGAAATAGAAGAAGAATATTGGTAAGTAAAATTGTCTTTAACTGTGCAATAATTAATTTAAAGATTAAGAATGTTATATTAAGAAAATTTAACACATGTTGCTTTTTTATTAGTTTTATATGTCTACAATAATAAAACAGAGTTATAGTAAAAAGACTACGAACCTACAAAACCAGTACTGCAAGTTATATGCTCACCTGATTTCTTGGAACTGTTCCCCTTGCCACCATTTTTATTACGCCTCGGATAGAGATTTATTTTACTCTGGCCACACCCCATCACAGAAACCAATCTATTCACTCATTACAATTCACTTGAGCATCTTATCGCAATCCAGTTGTATTTAAAATATAATCCTATTCAATTAAGTTTTGTACTCATTTATTTTGATACGTGTATGAAGATAGGCCAGCAGCACTTCCACTTAATTTTGCGTTTTTTCAATTTATACAGACGCAAGCTTGCCTCCATGATTTCTGGCCTGAAAAAGATAATTTTAACTGTAAGATCTACTTAACAGGCGAAGGGACACAAAGTTGGAATAAAAAGGGCCTGCAATTTCTACAACAGGAATAAAATGTGGGTTAATGAACAGTTTTAGCTTAAATTATTCTCCAGCAATAAATAGTATGACATACCTATAGGAAATGGTTGGATTTCTTGTTGGGTCATATTTCTAAAATTCACTGCTGCAAAAGGTTGTAAACCTTTGGTCAATAATATGAAGCATTCAGTTTTAAGGCTAGGATTTGCAGAAATTAAAACACTTGTCCCTTTTCCTCGCATAAGGTAACATTTTGTAATCGTAATGCATATGAATTAACAATGTTATAACAAAAGCTTTTGTAAGTGGTATTCATATTTACTAGAAATATAAGGTCTAGCTCACGTTTGTTGAAAATACAAGTGAGGAATCCGCGAAACATCCACGTGAGTAAAATCGTATTTTCAGTATATTTCAATCTTGTATTTAAAGTTTAATTAGTTACTCGTAGTCTTAAGAAGATTATGCAGTTTATGACATGGGTTTGTTATATCAGAACAGTATTTTGGTTTAAATGACACTTACGCATTTTTTTTTTAACTTTAGAATATTTTAACAAGCAAACATGAATGACTTGCAGTCTTTTCATGTGTCTCCTCCAATAAATCGTAAATTGTAGTTCGGGGCTGGGTAAAAAGATATGATTTGCATAACATTTTGGGGATAACAGGCATACGATTTATAAACACACAAGTGATAAAACATAAGAATTTGGTTGACATCGCATGTTACTAAGTGGATATTTCAGATTTACTAACCTTTTTTCTTCTCAAGAAAGTTGTAAAGCAAAACACGACTGTAAAGTTATATAGTAATAAAATTTTCCCCGTAATAATTGATTAAATGTTTCTACGCTTGTAAAATTATTTGATGCCGTTCATTCTTTTTATTCTTATAAAATAAATAACACTTAAGTATACTCGTAACAAAAAAATGAATGTACCTAGATATGGTAATCTTTTGTAGTCTTCATTTATTAATTTGCACATAAACTTACTTTAATTACTTTTAAATAGCATATGTTATTCGCAGATAACTGCTGTTACTGGCATTCTGTAAAATAATACTATATGCAATAAATAAACCAGTTAACAGTTTTAAATTGTACTCATTTTAGGGGTTTCTTACTCTACTCGCTTTAAAGCGAAGGTCGAATGTCGCTAATAAAATACATAGATTTAAGTTTTATTCAAGTAAAAAATAACGTCCGTTTTTGACAAATTTACCTACCTCTACTGGGATATAGATGTGAGTTTTTATGTATCTATAAAAACTTTTTAAAAATTATTCATTTAGGCCTTACTTCTCTTGCGTGGTTAAATAGAAAGAAAACAGTTTAAGAGAACAATTCAATGTGCCGATGCGACTATTGCTACTACGCGCAAAAGGATTGGTATGTTTGTCATATGTATGTCTATGTCTACCTAGGTCTATGTGTATTTATGTATAATTGCAGCAGCCGTATTTTATATTACTACTTCTGCCAGATATCTAAATATGACCACATAAAAGTGTAGAAGTAGTAGTATGGTATTAACACTGATAATTTCGAGTTTTGCTTTCGGAGTTACATACTCAGGTTCTTATTGCTGTAGGCAATACTGTTACTAGACACCTATAAAACCGACCCGTATAATTTAAGTTCAAAATCTTAACCGCGGCATTCACATACATTAAAGCAACAATTACGTACATATTAACTCAAATATATAGTACCGAAAAGGAAAACAATTAGTTAACTGGAGAGTTGAACTTGCTGCGCTCATTTTAAAGCAATTAAAAAGTAAAACAATGCTCTGCAGCACCCACAAAGATAGGAGAAATCTCGTAAATACCGGCCAACAACCTAAAAAAGAGCAGGCATTTTTTTTGGTTTACCTTATACTTTGATGTCGATGTTTATATAATTTGCACAACTACCACTTTGTAATATTATGTTGAAAGAGTGATGCATGGTGTAAAAACAATGCATCAATATTTTTTTACTTCCACTCTTTGTATCTACACTTTCTACATATACTAGAGGAGATTGATGGTAGAGGGGATATGATAATTTCCAGAACAATATTGTAAAATCACTAGGTAATGTAAATTTGTAGCTGCTGAGAATTCTTTCTTTTAATAAATTGAAAAAGAAACAATTTGTTTTGTTATCCACGTGTTTTCACTAATCCCTTAACAATAATTATAACTATGTTGTTGTAACTATTCTGTTACCTGCGCATTCTTAATGCGTAAAGTAACGACATACCCAATAATACCCAGTTCAGAAAGACAGGTTGTTTGCAATACCTAAGCGGTTAGTGTAACCTCGTGATGTTCCAGAGGTAAGCTGTCTGATAGTGTTTGCTGTCAAAACACTGCAATTACATGCGGCTTAACATTCTGTAGTCTAGATCTATAGTGAGCCGTCCGTTGACAGTGTTAGTAGAATATACCAGTGACAACTTACTCATACTACAAAATATGTCGGACACGACAAAGTCAAGGATTATTATTATTTGATTGATTTAAGCGGCAATGGCATAAAGACTAAGACTTGCCATCAAGTTCGACCTACGTATTAAAATACAATTAACATTAGCAATAGGGGAGTTTCATATATCAAAATTAAATTATGAAAATTGGTTATTTATAGAGTTTATACCACAAGTGAAATTTTATTCTGTTCTATCACAAAAACTCGAGATTTATTTATTACTTTACTTTTAAGTGTTAATCTGATGATCTTGTTTATACTTTATTATTTCTTTGTTATATTTTTTATCTATAACCCTATTCATACTCTATAATTTAATTTTATAGGTTCTATTTATTAATTAGTATAATGTTTAGTATATTATGTAGTGTTATTTGAAACTGCTTCAGCCGGATTAAATAATCAAGTGATCGTTGGTTTGGTCTCGAACAAGCGCTCAAAAGACTTGTAAACATGTCATCGATATTTTGTAAAGTATTTTGCTTAGCACAGTATTATGTGAAATTTATTGTACTACGTAAAATGTATTGGGGTTTGAAGCTGTAAAATATTACTATAGGGATTTATTAACTTGCAGTCTTAGTAATAGGGTGTCAAATTCACATAATTTATCCAGTCTATATTTACTTCTAACAAGTGTATGACTAATTGGATGTTTTTAGTAAATGTTGTATTCACATCGATTAGAGGCCTCAAACTTTTCGGTACCTATCAGCCAGTTCGAGTTACGTGATATAGTTTCCAGATTTACTTGCTAATACGAACCAATTTTAGACCATCAGTGTAAGCAATGTCCCTGTCCTTCAAAGTACCTACTTCCAATTTAATTTAATTCCTATAGAGCCCAATTGTCGGCATCAGGCTTGCCCCCATTACGTGAGCGAAACTAAATTATAGTCTGCGAATTCTAGGCGTTTAATACACCTATGCGTTCTTGACTTCCTCCCTCCCTTCGTCAGCTATTGGAATTATATTATTATATGCAATTGGTGGTGGTTACACTGTAATAGAATTTGGTGGAAATTGTTTATACTGAAAACAAACCCTTACAGCAAATTGAGTATAAACCCTGAAAAATCGCATTCAATTTCTTTTTACTTACAATTATCAGATATATTAATAACTCAACTGTAAAATTTCATATAACATCATTATTTAATGCAAACCAGACTCCTGAACAGAACAGTAATATTTTTAGTCTATGTTGTTGCAAATGTACATAAATATTCACAAACATGTTCGTCTATAAATATAAACTGACGATGCCGCTAGAGTAGTTCTATGCGTTAAATTATAAAATTTTTCTTATTGCTTCACTTACATTTATTAATTAATTCTATATGAAACACGCTTATTTACCTTATTACATACATCGTACTGCGAGGCAGAAAGGGAACGGGAGAGAGTTAGTACTCTTACGTCCCGCAGAAGACGCACAAGGCGCTGGAGAGTGTAAAATGACGTCCGTCCTCCACAAGCGCTGGCCTGAGAGCGACAGACTGGGCTACGAGGCATGCCTTTTAAGTTCTGTCGTTTCCATATTTTCCGGCAATTTTGAATTTGGAACTGTTCTATATTCGAATGTGTTTAAATTTTGAATCTCAAAACAGTTGAAAGTATTAGGATTAATACTATTGTTTACGCACAGCGTCGACAGGAATCTGTCAGGTATCGTACGAAAATGAATCTTTCTAAGGAAAATGTTCGTGCAATAATTTTCTACAACTTTAGAAGAGGCTTGACACGGCTTCAGTGTTTTGAAGAGCTAACATCTGTGTTCAGTGATGAAGCCTCATGTCTACGGACTGTCGAAAGTTGGTATTTAGCATTCAGTGAGAAAGCTGGTTTGCCGTTGGATACCGCATCTGCTTTCCGACGATCACAAGGCAGCCCGGATGGAAGAAGGATTGTGTAAGAAAACTCTGCAAAGGTTCAACTGGGGAGAGTCAAATTACGTCTACGACATCATCAATGGTTACGAATCTTGGAGCTATGCCTACGACCCTGATTCTAAACAACAATCTACAATCTGGGTCTTTCAAGACGAGCCAAAGCCGACTAAAGTTGTTCGTTCTCGAAGCACTTTAAAGAAGATGGAGACCACGTTCGTTGGAAAAACCGGCCATGTTGCGACTATTGTACTTGAAGATCGTAGAAGGGTTAACGCAGAATGGTATACAATAGGCTGGGCGTAATCTGTTACGCTGATGACACTTTGGTCACGGGGTGAACGGGCGCTGGGCTTGCGGGTGGCCCTGGACAAGACGGAGGCTCTTCTATTCCATGGGCCCCGTCGTGGTTTTAGTCGATTCTAGTCCGACATACCACCTTACCTATTAGCCCCGATAACGTAATAACCCACAATCCAAAGGGTTTCCACAGAAAAAAAAGCTTTATAGATACATACTCATGGCTGTATTCTGGACGGGGTAGGTAGATGCGTAAAATTTTGCCGAACATAATTTATTCTCCCTTACGTAATAGAGGGCCAGCCTTTGCCGACCTTGTATAGATACTGTCTGATAGAAAACAGTCCATTCCCTTAGTTGCATATTACTACACTCACGGAAGAAAACGGTGGATCCTACTCTACACCACTGAGATCCACACGGCTTCACTTGTAACTGAGGGAGTAAAGTAATCTTGGAACTAAGTTAAAGCTAATTTTGATTGTCGTACCGAAATGACACTACGTATATATATTTAGTATGATTGACAGTATACTAATTTGGCAACTTGGAGCTGATCCGGTGGTTTAACTAGGGAGGTGGATAGTGGAACTATTTAAAGGCTTACTACTACTCTTCTATACTATAAGAGATCAATGTCCGTTTTGAATAATAATGATCTAATGATGAAGCCAAGAGGAACTGTTTAATGGTTACTATAAAACCCCTTATTTGGCCTCATTGTATAGAAGATAGAAGATACCGTATGTCTCTTTCTGAACCCCTGTTACACGTTTGCAAAATTTAAACCCGGATGCATCAGGGTTATAAACAAAAATACATTCGTATTTGCAATGTTAGTAATTAAATTTAGGTATAAAGAAGTTAGGATGTTAGATGTAGATACACACAAACTAACAGATGGAACTTTTTCATAATATTTAACGACTTTTACTTCATTATTATTTCGACAGTTAGGTATTTGATGACTGTTGAAGTTTGGTATTGCTTAACAAATTTGGATAATAGGCGGAGTTTTATGAGATGCCTCGAGCGATAACATTTCTGTTAAGGACTGTAATATTGAAACCGTGATATAAATGTAATATTATTAATTTTACAAGTGAAATACTTTATACATAAAAAAAATCTTTGTATTATTATTATAATTACACTTCTGGTTTTTCAGAACCGTTTGAATTACAAATGGCTTTTTTTTTTACAAACGAGTCCTTGATAAATAAAAAAAGTTGGTGGGAATTTCGTCTACCGCAATGAAAATAGAATTAACGCGAAAATATTTTAAAGCGATAATTTTTTATGACTTTAAAAGTGCTCTTTCTCCACAAGATTGGGCCCTTTACCTTCAAAATGCTTTTGGGAGGTAAGCACCTCACCTGAGCACTGTGAGGCAATGGTATGCCGAATTACGACATCATCACAGGAGACGAAACTTGGATTTATTGTTTTGAACCAGAGTAAAAAAGAACAATCTTATGAATGGGTGTTTGAAAGCGAGAACAGACCGACAAATTGAAGCAGGCGAGGAACGTCGGAAAAAAATGATTGCATTTTTTTGCTCGCGCACGGGTCCCATTGACAGAGTCCACCCTGAAGATCAAGAAGTGTTAATGATGAGTGGTACACCAACATTTGTTTACGCACTGTTCTTGAAAAAGTGCGACAAAGATGACCGAGAAGCCACATCTTCTTGCACCACGACAATGCTTCTTCGCACACCGTCAGTAAAACAAAAAAAAATTTTGGCCTCTGAAAAAGTAGAGCTCATGACCTATCCAGCACAAAGTCCGGACCTCACACCCTGTGATTTCTTTGTTTTTCCTAAAATTTCCTAAATAAAGATTTGAGGAGAGGCTTCACTTTTACAAGTTCCGAAGAGGTAGTGACAGCGTTCAATCAGCACGTTGCCACCAGACCAATGGTCATATTGTTTTGAAAAATGGTTCGAACGTATGAAAAATGATTAAAATGTAAAGCAGAATAGTTTCGAAAAACAATGAATAAATGAATTTATATACATACTTATAACTTGTTTAATTAATAATTTACGCAAAACTTTCAGGGCGGCCTATGTATAATGCAAATAACGACTTGCGTTGTACCTATAGTTAAATAAAACTAATTTATTGATATGCAACAATAGCAAGGACGTTGAATGTGCAACGATATACATATATAACGATATTTTAAGTAGGCGAATTCACAGGGCACAATTTTAGGTGAGTTGTAATTAAAATTTTACGTTTAGGAAAAGCTGAATATTTAAGTTATCATCGAACGCGACTTGACCAAGCCTCGTGCACAATAATACTTAAAAGTGAAGCTGGCTTGTTAAGCCTTTTGACGTCAACTGGGCACTGTATGACTTGCATACATACTACCTGATAGATAACAGTCTGATCCCTTAGATGAGACTGCCCTATTCTACTTCACCTAGAAAACGCTGCATTTATAATCTTACTATAATAAATAATCGAATAATTAATTTCAAAACTTCAACATTTCCCATAAGAACAAATAAATTTAAAAAATACGTTTCTTCATTCTCGAAGTAACTTTCTAATATATAAAACGGATAATTTGTATTATATCAATGCAAATCCCAATGAAGTAATTCCAACCGGGATACGAGACATAATCGCTGATATTTAACCGGGGGAGGATGGACACCCTCTTTTATAACACAACTTTTGGTAACTTTGATCTAAACGTCTTTACGGGAATCCAGAGTCGCGTTGAAACGACGCCATAATCGTAAAAGAAAAACTTGGAAATTCTTAACTATTTCTGTCTTTTTGTTCTTATTACGATGTTAGAAAGTTAATTTTTTTTTCGTGGACCATGGCTTAGGAACCTTAAAAGGACCGCTTTGGTCCTAGATACAGAGGCCGCCGTTCCAGAACTAGTTTATATATGTATATAGCATATTATATGCGAATTACCCACTACTACATTATATAGTCCATCAACGGTTGTCTGTAAGAGATCGCTTATTGTAATAAGACAACCCATTGTACTGATACTTATTTTTATGCCTTGTTTGTAGAATCCTTGTTTGGTGTGCAATAAAGAGTACCTATCTATCGTATCGACCGACCGAGTATCTATCTTTCTATAATAACTAGTGCAACTGAATGCAATTAGTTTTTAATATGATAGCTATACAACCTCACTTTTTCAGATTGAATGTCACCAGAGTAGGGACACTAAGGTAGTTTTGCTTGTTGTTATTATACTTTTACATAAATGAAAAACAAATAGGTATCTGATACGAACGTCTCTGTATCATCCAGAGGTTGACTGGTAGAAAATATCTACGGCATTAAGTCCGCCTCGTGCTCTCTTTGCTTCTGTAGCAAGTGTTAGATAAATAAATAAAAAGCTTTGAAAAAATATATAATAAAAACCTTACCATGCTACGCTGCTGCACAAATTCGGATAGGCACCTACTTACAAAATAGAACAATGCACGTGCACTTCAAAACACAGTTTGTCATAAGCTCAACAGCTCTGATTCGCGACCACTCATCACTACAAAGGTACCCTCGATATACGAGAGGGCCGAGAGCCCACCTGCCACTTAGACAGAGGGGTGCAAGCGTGCAGTGTTTTGTTTTCTTTTGAACACGCAAGCAACTGCAGAATGTCGATGTGTAATTGTGTGTAGTGTACGTGTATGGTATTCTTGTCTGCGACGACTTCCGCCTAAGCAGCGGCGGCGTAGGGTAAAGTCGCGTTTCTCTGTCGCGGCACTATCTAGTTAAACCATCTTACAAATAATATGCACAGTTAACAAAATTTTGTCCCATATAAATCACACATATTTCTTTACATTTTTAAATAAGTATGAAAATCGATATCTTTCAGTCAACTCAGAATTTAGAATGGAACTTAAAATAAGAAATAGGAATCTAACAGATAATAATCGAATACCTTAAAAATCGTTGAGATAGTTCGATTCTCCTATATAATGGTGTAGAAATAAAATTGGTATTTATATTATTTTATAGTTTTTAAATATAAATTCAACAACTTCTAGACACTTTTTAAAAAGAATATGTACAATTTATATAAAAACAACGCTTGTGCTCACTGCTCCGCTGTTCATGATGCTTTTTTCAAATCGAATCAGTAGTTTCTGAGATTAGCGCGCTCAAACAAACAAACAAACTGTTAGGCTTTCTTTTTTCTTTTTTAAAAAAGACAACTCCCGCACTAGGATTAATTCCTGTGTCGCGGGGGACTTTACAAACATTCATGCAACGGACACAAAGAACACCCAGACTCAGAACAACAATTTGAAGATAACACAAAGTGTTTTCCCGTGCGGGGATCGAACCCACAACACTCGGCGCGGCAGCGTAGTGGTGAGGTGACCACTTAAAGCGCTACGCCATCCGCTTTATTATATTAGTATAGATTCAATTTACTAAAAAGGTCTGTTTAGAACCTTGGTTCTACGAAAAAAAAAAACAATATATCCTACATTTTATAAGGTTATCATGTTAATGTTATCAATATCAATGTATGTCTAGTTCTCTCATAATGCCTACCATCATGCCTTTAATGCACAATATTCTTGAAATCGCCATTATGCTAGAGATTTGTTTAGTAGTAAATAGAGATTGCAGAAGTCTGAGTTCAGTCCACAATCTCTAACCGTGTATAATCGGATGGCACAATTAACCGCCCACCTATATTTTTCGTCACCCTGTTTGTTTATGTTAACTGTGGCTTATCTACTGTTTTTAGTTAAGTGGGTACTTTAGCAATAAACTAAACACTTAAAAACCCTTATTTCGACCCTTAAACTTGTATCGCCGAAGCGTTTTTAGAATTTAGTCTCTGTTTGACATTGTTGCAGTAACGTTACATTGATTAAATTTCTTGTTCTTGTCTGCTATCGTGTACGAACATTGTTTAATTTGAGTTTTTAGTGTACGATTATTGTTTGTGACTGAAAAAAATGCCACTGGATGCAACTGGTGCTGCTAGGGCAGTGACTTTAGCTGACGCTGGGTATAGCCAACTTCGCATCGCTCGTACGCTTAGTGTACCTCGAACTACAGTGCGGGATGCCATCAGACGCTTTCGGGAGACTGGTTCATACACGAGAAGGCCAGGTCAAGGCCGACATCGGTGCACCTCGGCTCTGGATGACCGCTTTGTTGTCAGTAACGTGCTAAGAAATCGCTTTTGCACCGCTACTGAAGCGCGCACACGTCTGTTTGAGGTGAGAAATGTCACTGTAAGTGAACATACGAGAAGAAGAAGACTGGCTGAAAGGAATCTGAGAGCTTTTCGTCCAACTCGCGGTCCACAGCTGCTTGCACAGCAGCGTAGAGCAAGACTTGCCTTTGCACGAGAATATGCTGACTGGACTACGGAACAATGGAAGAACGTACTGTTCTCAGATGAGAGCAGAATAGCCTTAAGGGGTCCAGATGGACGTCAGCGTGCTTATAGGCGCCAAAATGAACGGTTTGCTCCATGTGCAATAATCGAAACCGTGGGTTATCAGGGAGGATCCATAATGGTTTGGGGAGGTATCTCTTACGAGGCTCGTACCGATCTAGTGGTGTTTGATAGAGGCAGTGTGACTGCTTAAAGATACGTGGAGGAAGTCTTACAAGACCACGTCATACCTTTCGCACCATTTATTGGTGAAAACTTTAAATTAATGCACAACAATGCTCGATGCCATATTCAAGACCTCGTAGATGGATTGCCAAACCGACTACAAGAAGTCATCAGGGCCCGAGGTAGTAGGCATTAAAATTTAAATAAAAAGAAAGCGGACGATTTTTTTCAAAATTAAAGTCATCACATTTTCATGCAAATTTTTTGCAAAATCGATTTTTGGCATATTTTTTTTTTATTAAACGGTTTTGTTTAAAGACTTTTGTGATTTTATTTATCCTTAATGGCTGCTTTTAACATAACTTCCATCAAATGTGGTCAAAATTTTCCGACTACTGAAAATTTAAAGAAATACAAGGTGGGCGGTTAATTGTGCCTGTGAGTGTAGTTATTCAAACCAGTCTAGTAAACAATTTTTTTTAGCATCTACATTATTGCAGCGAAAGTGAATCTTAAGATAGGCATGGCGAATTTTAACAATTGTTGTTTTGGCCTGTCCGTATGAATACAGGCCTAGTTTTATAAGCAGTCAAAATCTAGTTTTACCATAAATTAATACTCCCGTCTACACGTAAAGTTGTATTTATATTGCCATAATATACTTATAAATATAGTATTTTATAATAATACTAAAATGTTTTTTTTTTCTGAATAAATAATTTTATACCTAACCTATATACTACATAATGCATTAACCGGCGACTCGATTGTTAAAGTCTCGGATTATATTTATCCACAGTCACAAAGGATGTCTTTGTATTAGAAACTACGGCTTCATAATCAAATACGTTTCTGAGTTATTACATTAACCTGAGAACCAGATACCAGACCTTCACTGAAATTATATACGTAAATTATAAACGTTTGTTAATCAAACACCAACGCGTGTTTCCAATAAACAAATACCCACTCTGTATGTTAGCAAAGGTTTGTTGAAATTAAAAAAATAAAATATTCACTAAGCTCATCGCTGCTCCATCTGCAAGATTTAGAAATTGGATTGGATTGGAATTAGGGAATAGAATGTATGTTTCTCTTTTTCTCAAATAAATGATCTTTGACCTATGTTAATGATTTAATTAGTTCTATTACATGAAGTACAAATAAAACATGAAAACATCTGGAAATAAACTTTAATGGGCAACGGCCAAGTCGAGTTACAGGTGTGCCACACTGACCTGCTCAAAACATTGCTTACACTCCCCAATCCATCCTATAAACAATATTACTATCGCCTTCCCTTCTTAACAGTCTGTTCCTTTCAATTTACTTTCAATTTTCCCATCTATAAATCCCGAAGTGTGACGGCAATAGACTTGCTCCCTATATTACTTTAGTGAGATCAAATTAAAGTCAGCAAAATATGGGTGTTTAATACACCTCTGCTTCTACTCCTTCGGGGATACAGGCATGAGTATATACATGCGAGTAGGCAAAGGCGTTGCAAAGGGCAACTTTGTTTTCCAACAGTAATTTAGTGCCAGTTACGTAATACATACATATGTATAAGTTTATTAACGATATTCGGGCACTGCGTGACTGTATATATACTGTCTAAAAGATAAAAGTCCGATCCCTTAGTCGCCTATAACGACACTTTTATATTACATAGAGAAGGAACCGACTATATATGTACCTACTGTGACTATTTTATCAAAAAAAATCGTACAAGACCGATAAGCCTTCTCTTTTATCAAACGAAGACATTCTCAACCCTACAAAGCTAGACGCTGAGAAGAGATTTTCCCAGAAATAATTGCTTAACATTGTGACTGAATGTCCAGAAAGATATAAAAATAATCCGGGACTCGTACATAATGAATGTCGTTGTGATGATACTTATAATACTGATTCAGCCCCCTGTTTATGGCTGGAATTAAAATTAAATTTCGCGCACAAAGGGCGTATACGACATAGAATACGTAGAGTTGTCATTTCGTCTTAATTAAACTAGTTGTGGAATGTCTGTCATTCTCTTTTTTAAATATATATTTTTTGTGGTTATCTTTATATAATAAACATTAAGCCAAGTTCAGGGGATGCAGACTAATTTTATTAAAAAAAAGCGATACTTGTATAGTAGATCACTCTTCAGTATATCTTAAAGCTTTCAGGTATCTAATAAATAGTGGAACGTTGTCTTTAATGTTCTTTTCTGTTCCAAACAAAACTCAGAGGGGGTGGCCCTATTCAACTCTACCGAGAACCACACCGGTTTAATCTTGAAAGTAGTTCTTAAACTAATCATGTCTTAGAAAAAATCACAAACATACACGCAAATAAAGCCCACACTTGGGACACCTATTTGTGGATCACACACTTCCTTGTCCCGTCAAAGTAAAAAATTAAAACCATTTGTTTCAACTGAACCAATCATATGTATTTTTGAATTTTCAAGAGAGGAAGTCGGTCAGACTAAGTCAGTCGTGAAGTTGCCTGTTCCAATAAGTATATCCTATTGAGAAGAGCTAGCAAAAAACTCCAAGGAACTTTTTCAAATATTTTACATAATTTTATTGTTACAGTTCATAAAACACATACAAAATTAAATCAAATAAGATAAGATGTGACGACAATGCAATATATCATTCTGAAATAACGCTTATGGTAATTACTAGTCTATGTTAAGTATTAGCAGTCCTGATATGACCAGCCCTGATAACGACACTTGTTCACTAGCATGACGCACGCGCCAGCTATCATCCATCTCAACCCGAAGGGAGCCTAACGACCCGATACATACGACACCATTGGCAGGACTTCTAGGCGAGCACGATATACTCAGAACTGCCATACATGTATAATTGAAAACATCAACAAATAATAACATGTCAAATAATAAAATAATATACCAATGAAATTTGTTATGTACCAGCATGACCAGCAAGTTTCCAAGTGTTTTGGCAGAAAACAAATAATCTTTAATATGCTTGTTTACAAAGCGTGCGTTCTATGCATTATTTTTTAATTTATTTTCATTAAGTTGAATAACAACAGAATGTATTTTATTATATAATTTAACACAGTACCCTGCAAAAGTTGTTTGAACTTTTCTAGACTAATTTTTGGTTGAACTCATTTATTTGGTTCACTCGTAATATATATTGCCTTCCACACTAATTTGTAAATCGTTTTTTTACGTTTATAATGTTTTCATAAATATACTGACAAGGCACCGTCACGATGCTAATTTTTTTAAACAGGTCCCTAAGGACTTGGCGACTACGTAATTTACAAATGGCTCGCACGCCGCCAACATAAAATACCATAAAACATAATATTGTGGAAATAACTAAAGTAAACTAGTCTTGCAGTATCCATATCTGTTACTAAGCGGACTTTATATATGGAAGAGATGTTAAATGAGGGCCCATTGTAATCTAGAATCTAGCGTTGTTGTTGTTGTTGTTGTTTTGGGTTGACCATCACGTAACTGGGGATATCATTAATATATACTAGAATGAGAAACGGGCCCGATATCAATCCCTGCGGAACGGCCGCTTTTATCTTTGACCGAAATTAGTTTACACACTTAATATGGGCCTGCTGTTGGCTATCACTCAAATATGGTTTAAGTAAACTTAGACTTTATTTACAAAGTCCATAATTCTCATGTTTCAGGAGCAAAGTTTCATGACTTACATAATCAAATGCTTTTGAGAAGTCACAAAACCTAACCGAGTGCATCCTTAGCTTCCTTAAAGTACTGCCTTTAGTTTTGCAACGCCCATTTATGAAACCGTATTGTAGATCGTAAAGGATGGTGTTTGCGTTCAAATAAAGTAGCATTTGATTAAGCATAATCTTCTCGACAGCCTTGCTAAATACTGGCAGGATTAAAACAGGTCTATAGTGATTATCATTTTAAGGGTCTCCGGATTTTAAAAGCGGTATACTTTACCGTGTTTCCTGAAATCGGGAAAAACTTGATCTATACACAAAATAAATATTAAAGCTTGAGCTTGGCAAGTTTTGCTTGACACCCCCCACAGATCTTCAAACAATTTCAACATAATATCTTTAAAAGCTTTTAATGCTACTATAGGGTTAATATGTTTAAAATTAAAAGCTACTGGACAGATACCTACATTTTTTTAAGAAAAATTACAGAATCAGAAAGAGAGAAGTCTATACCGTCAGTAGTTTAAATTGGGATCTGAACGAAAAAATCAACAAATTCCTGGGTTGTGTCCACGACAGAGGTTAAAGTACCACTGGGTGTGTCTAATACATTTTTTTTTTAATACTTTGTTTCTACCAGTTTCATTATTAATTACTTTAATTACGTCCCACCCAGGTGTCCCGTTCCAGGACTTCTGAATCGACAGTGAGGATCACTTACCACAACAACACAGGCCAGGTAATACTTATTAACAAACCAAAAAGGCGTGAGGGGTTTCTGCGCCCCCGGTCGGAACGAAGTTCATATATGGCTGTAACTATAGCAAAGTTTGGAAAAAAGTCTTATTTTCTTTTTTTTTGGGTCTGGTTCCAATTTGCTCAGAGCGTGTAATACGCGATAAGGAACTCAGTTCGAAAAAACAAAAACAACAAATACTACTGAAGAAATGTGAATGTAATTTTACTATAAACAGTTACGTTTTCACTTTCAATCAGACATAATGGAACGGTAAGACCTATCCATGTGAAGTGATATGGCCACACAAAAAACATGAGCCGAGAAATTATACTAGTAACTAGTAACATAAACAAAAGTCAGGGAAAGTCAAATAAAATGATTTTTTTTTTTTTGTATGCGATAGGTGGCAAACGAGCAGACGGGTCACCTGATGGTAAGTGACTACCGCCGCCCATGGACACCCGCAACTCAAGAGTCACAAGTGCGTTGCCGGCCTTTTAGGTAGAGGTAATTGGAAGGAAATTGGAAGAATCGATAGTTTATAAATCCATCAAGCTACTTCTAAGTCTATACGCTTTACAAAAACGACTTGCGTTGGTTTGCTAACGCAGATTTTTTTTTTATACTATAGCGGAACAGATGAACAGACGGATCACCTGATGGTTAGTGACAACCACCTTTCATGGGCACCTTCACCTCAAGAGTCATAAGTGCGCTGCTCGCCTTTGAGAGAGATAAGGGTTGGGTGGATGCTGGGAGAGGGAAAAAGAGAGGGGGGATGAGGAGAAGGAATAGAGCAGAGGGGCGATAAGGGGAGAGGAAAGAGGAGAGGGAGAGTTGGGCCTCTGGAAACCTCACTCATTTCGGGGAAATACAACAAACCGGTTTTCCGTGAGGCCTTGGTATCTCACCGGTCGAGCCGGCCCATTCCTGCCTAAGCATGGCATTACCACTGTAAAAGTATTACATGGAGTTACTATTTTTACTGAAATTATTTACCCGAAGTCGCATATATTCAGTCATTGTATAGATACATAGCTACTACAACACAAACACTAATCTTGTAGTGTCTTGATTAACGTATCCACTTGACAAGGTCATGGCTCTTTTTGGTTTAGGAACCCTCAAGCAGCGTCTTACAGGAATTGGTTTTCAGTCTCTTTAACCAGTATATTGTGCATCTAGCTCTAAGTAAGTTCCCGTGACTCTATATTTCTATATTTGTTTTTATGGCCCGACATCACCTTTTGTGGTAAGGCTTTGTACGACAGCTTTAAATCGTCTATTTGTACTACTTGAAACTCTGACTTCTTCGTACAAATTTCACCCTCAACGTGAAAGTGACAACCCTGAAAACGTGGAATTATTTAATCATCTACGTGATTTAATTTGACACGTGTAACAAGGCTTAGGTGTGTTTTATAATTACGACATGAAATAATAATAAATTTTGCACTAATTCACCAATTATATTATTATTATTCAGATGGTTACCTATTTGTGTTTTATATTTGACATATAGATATTATACAATATAAACGGTATCCTAACGTTGTTTACAATTGAATTTATTAAAACAAAGCAGAAATTATATTTCTTAACGGAAAGTTCTAAGCGAGTAGCGAGTCTTTTTAAGGACATTGTTAAAAGCAGTAATAGTAAAGCAACTAATGAAAAAAATATTCGATCATAAAAACAAAACCTAGTTTTTTTTTATTCTTTTTACGATATAGATTTACAGACGAACAGAAGAGTCGTAACTGCGCTGATCCCAGTGCGGGAGATGTCTTTAGAAGAAAAATAAATAAGCGGAGGAGTGTTTTGTCGTTTGAGTGGTACATAAATTACTTGAAAGTATTTTAATGCGAATTAAGTATTATTAAGAAAAAAAAAATAACAGCCATCAACAAATTAAAACTGATTCATTATAGCGTCAAAACTGGTTTACAAATACCAAAAAGCAAAGAGAGCTTGTATACAGATTGAACAAAAATAACTACTAAATCAAATAAAACAATCTATACAACAACTATAAATAATAAAGACTAAACTAAAACAAATACGGAATACGAACGCAATTGTAGCGCTTTAAAGTATAAGACTTCTCAAAACAGCGCGTACAAAAATAAACGATAAAGCAACTCATACATATTTTACGTTTGAAAATATCAACTTTTATGTTTTATTTTAATCTATACAAATATTTCGCAAATCGAGCGTCCATTTTCTAAATATAAAACTGCAAAACATCAATTTGTTGTCATAAGCCGCGTACCTAAAAATATAACATTGTTTACAAAAGCTGGAGCAAAATGAAGAGCAATTTGATCGGATCGGTTTATCGCCAATGTAACCGCGCTTAATGATGCGATAATTTCAAACATGTAACCCGAGTATAAATATAGCCTTGCCTAGAATAACTTAGCGTTAACAAGATGGATGGCTAGGTCTAGTTATCTTATGGAGTATTTTATTTATAAGCAATGCTTTTTTAGACATTTGGGCCTATAGTAAACGAAACTATACATTTGAGCTAATCGTTTTAATGTGCGTTCGCCACGACTCTGCCATTCATATTATTTTATTTCTCATTTCGAGTGGAAATATTCCCAAATTTGACATATCCATTTAGAAGGTTTTCTTAGAATTCGCTTTTAATCTTACTTTTGTATTGCGACATCGAATTTCACATTCAACTAGTCTTTATAACTGTAAAAATATAGTCTTAGTCGTGAATATCAATATAACATCTTCCCATCCATATCATCTTGCCTAATATGTTGAACTCACAAGCAAATAAGTACCTCAATATGTAAGTATTACATTCGTAACAGAGACTATATACCGTCGATTGAAAAGTGATCCTAAAAACTACATCCTTAAAATCACCTACATCTGGTACTATAACTTTTGCAATAATTGCTTAAAAGCCTGAAACACTCAGGAGCAGCTATAATTCTAAAGGCACAAATTAACACTAAAACCACTTGGAAAGTGATAAAAAGTGTCATCCAGCTAGACTGCACAAAAAACTCAACAAACAAGCTCTAAGTATCGAATAATTAATAAGGTCCATCAGCTTTTTGCTGCCATTGGTAGTAATTTAATAGATAAAATAAATCCCAACTCACAGGTTTGCGATAATACCACTTCGTTTGTAATCATGCTGCAATAACTGGACTACGACGGAATACTCCTGTAGGATGGGACACTATATCAACACTTTTGCTGTAAAATTGTGTTATCTCAATATCAAAGGGTATCTTCCCATAATGTCTTAAGAATAACTATCGGCCTATTTCTGTTCTGCCCGCCCTGCCATAGATTTTGGAAAGGTTACTAAATATTCGTCTAATTATATTTATGACAAAAAATTACATGTGTGCACCGATCCAATTTGGTTTTCGACTGGGAAAGTCCTCAAAAAATAAAGTAGATTCTCTTGTTGATGAAATAGTGGACTGCTTGATAATAAGGAAAAATGGCTGGGCATCTTATTGGACCTTAGAAAATCTTTTGACACCGACTCTGTCCCTCACCTCTTGTTAAATATGGAAAGGCTAGGAATTCGGGGTTCCACCCTTCAGATTTTTACAGACTATACACAAAGAAGATTTTTCTTTAAATACATGCACGAACACAACACTCACATTAAAAGCATTACTCAACTGCCTACTCGAACACTCTTAAATACTTATGTAAGCTTAAACACGAATCTGCGAGAGGACTAATACCTATAACACAAGATAAATGTTACCTTGGGTACTTCAATACATGTGTTCTACTGTGTATAGTAATTGTTAAAATCAATTGATTATTATTATACTTTATTTAATTACCAAAACATATAAAGTACACTTTTAAATATAAAAGAAAAAACAAAATTATACACAAAATAATTTAAAAACATAAAAAATTGTGTCCCACCGTATCGGGACAAAGCTACCGGTGGTTAGGTCTCCAGATAAAGGAACTCCAAATACGTGCCGTATCAAGAAGGACGACCTTTAGTTTCCTCGACGAGGTTACCAAATGTAGCCAGGCCACAGATGGCAATAAATCCTATAAAGCACGTTTAAGGCCAGATAAAAACGTCCATACAGTTCTTTACTCTTCCATAACTCCCTACGATCTGTAAGTTTAAGCATTGCAGGTTTGTGCCAGTTCTCTTACCCAAGTGTACTTCACACCACACACACATACTGGCGTGAAGTACATGAGGCACGATAACAGAGAAAAAGTAATCTCTAAGATTGCTTATCTCGCGATTATGGAAGGGCCCTGGCATTTAAGAAACCACGATGATGAGAATATACAATCTCATTACTGATGAACGTGGCTGGTTCATTCGATATGTGGTTAGCAGTGTACGGTACTCTTCTATCCAGGGCATCAAATTCCATCTGGGTCCATCAAAGTATGTCAAAGGAGTACCTACTCCTTTGTCTTACTTAGATGGACCCAGAAGACTGGTATGACCCAACCGTTATAGGATCCTTTTTACCGACGGATGAAAGAATATTTTTTTTTTCGGCGACCAAAGAAGCGTTCGTAACGATTTCTTCATAGAAAATTCGTTTATACCCAATGCCTGTGCCATACCTAGATACTTGTACGTTTTATTTGCGGGAAGACGTCTCAGGTGCGGGGATAACAGAAAGTTCAATCCATTTAGATTTCACAATCTTGTCTTTTTTTAAAATGCATGACTGCACATTTATCTACAGAAAAATACATCCTGATTGTTTACTAAAGGTTTTACTTACCTCTGGCAATTTTGTTATTCGTCAATAATAAGGAACTCCTTAGTGCCACGTGCCCACTTAGTACTGCCTCAGTAAACGTAGCAAATCTGCGAGCAAGCATATTACAGCGTACAAACAGCTACATATGTACGTGCTCTATGGCCATATTATCATTCAGAACCTCGGTGACCCAATGGCTCAGGGATTTAAAACTGGGTAATACCTCTGGTAAAGTTTGGCCTTGATGCCCACTGCCCTAAAATCGATTAATTGGCTCTTCTTAACATAATCCTGTCTTCCACTCACGTGATGGGAAGTGACAATAAAGCGAAACAGTACACACCCATCCAAGAGAAAATTAGACGCTAGCAGTTCATTCGAACCTTCGTGACTCGGATAAGCTATACCTACTCTTACAAGGTAACCGTTGTGTCATCAGGTGAACAATTATTGTTTGACTATACAGCTTTAAAAAAATAAGTATCTGCTAGCCATACCATAAGTGTCTTTGTTTTTTTTTTTTTTTTTTTTCGTTTTTTAAAAAAGACAACTCCCGCATTAGGATTAATTCCTGTGTCGCGGGGGACTTTACAAACAGTCAAGCAACGGACACAAAGAAGGCCCAGACTCAGAACATCAATTTGAGGATTACACAAAGTGTTGTCCCGTGCTGGGATCGAACCCACAACACTAGGA
Source organism: Tyria jacobaeae (assembly GCA_947561695.1). Classification (NCBI taxonomy): domain Eukaryota; kingdom Metazoa; phylum Arthropoda; class Insecta; order Lepidoptera; family Erebidae; genus Tyria; species Tyria jacobaeae. The sequence continues at coordinate 4,492,284 of OX387208.1, read as the reverse complement.
GCGCCAGCTTGGTGGCGAGGTGACCACTTAAACATCAGTGCAGTGAGACTATATTTTACTATATTTTAGTATTGTATAAATGCTTGGATGGATTTCTGGATGGACCTGAATCCATCGAACTGGCGCTTATATACGTAGGTTTTTATCTCAAGCAAGTTAACTAGTAAGTACTTACTACTTCCATTCTGAGAGCAGGCTAGTAGGCTAGTAGTAGTAGTAGGGAGTAGTAGGAGTAACAATATAGCATTATGTTGATATTAGTTACATGTGTTGTTATTTTAACTCTCGGAATAGACATAAAAAATTGAACACTGTTAGGAAACAGGTAATGGGTGTGTAGTTTTTGGGATCCATAGCACTACCAGAATTGCAGATATAATGAGATGTTGTGGTGACACCAGTCATCACAAAAGCTGGCAGTAAACCTGATTCTAATCATGACTGGAGTTGAGATGCCAAACATGCACGTAAGCTACGCAACCAAAAGTTATGCAGGCTGTCCGGCCTGTCTGATTTTCAGTTCGGCCTCGAACGAACCGCAGAAGTTGTATCCTATACTGGATATTGATTCTGGCTCCGTAGTATTAATTGAGTCACATGAACATTTAACATCTCGCATCCACTCACCCTCAGCGTGAACGACAAGCATCGACCAGCTGTTACGCCAAAATGTATTTGTATCTTCAAAATCTGGGAGATGTATGCCGCTCAATAAGTCAGGCTGCTCCCATCTTCTAAAAACCCGCCTCTCGTCACTTTTATATATGCACGATTCTGAGTATATCGATAAACTCGGATTTTATATCTACATATCCGGTTTACCCTTGCATAAACTTTCTGCTTCAGAAAGTTTATGCCCTCTGTGACTCGTGCTATATAATGATAGGAACCCGATTCACAAAACACATTACTCTCGATTTTGTGTGGCCCGATCTAGAACGGATAAGCTTGCCAAAAAGTGCCCTCGCCATAGCAATACGTCGTTCAATCCTGTATTGCCACACCGGAACACAGAGCTTTATACACCATTGTTATCATCATTATTATTTATAGACTCGCCAAGATATCAACATGCATGCAGTGATTTTAGGACACTAACAGTTTGACATTCAATTATACTCCAATATTGAATAATCCACTTCTCCACTTTCACTTCCACTTCCTACATTCAAACATCAGCTTATATTCATTCAGACATGTTGTTCTGATAAAATTCTATGTAAGAGCTTGTTGAGGTATAACGGCTTTGGCCTGCAGGCAAATCTTTGTTCATAGCATATACCTATTATATTATGATGATAATGAACTTTTAAGTTCGTTGATATTGATTTCTATAAGAATTTACATAGGTCATTCAAATAAGAAAACAACATAGAATAGAAGACAGATGTCAGAGCATGGGCAGAACAAGATAATGTTTTGAAGACCTTTAAAATATGTCCTATAGATTGTAATTGATATTGCTGAAGAATTATTACATGACTGTTTCATTTCAAATTACATTTTTCATTTCGCCAAAAACTCGACACGAAACGAAATCTATGAATTTGAAACTACAATCGGTGCTACAATATTGTGTGGGTGAGATACAGACCACTACCTGCGATACAGACCTGATTTTAAATTACCAAACAGCCTGCGGTGTTTATATGAAACTCAATTAATATGAACTTAAAATATGAATTTACACACATATGCATACATACAAACACTCATGCCTGCATTCTCGAAAGGGCAGGCAGTGGCGTTTTAAATGATATATATATATAGGAATTATATTGTAGTCAACTAGGCCATTAAGAAATACATATGTACTAGCCAACAGCTCCGCTCGCTTTGTCTATCCCTCATAAACCTTTTAACAATAAAATAATATAATTTATTCCTCTATTCTTTATTGTACACAAAAATCATACATAACATTTAAGGAGGATATTATACTAGTATACAAGTAAGAGGCAGTCATCTGTCAATTAAAAATTTAAACATTGTTAACAAATATAAGGGTACACCTATATGTGTACTACTCTAAAAAAGTAATAAGTACAACAAAAAGAATAATATTCATAAAACAATTAAAAATATATTTTTATGATATTTTTTGTTGAATTAAAACATGTGTTATCTCTCTCTAAATTTTTTTGGACATATGACAAGAAATTTAACATTAATTAAGAAGCAAGTACGAGAACTTACTCAAATTGTCTTTAAAAATATGCAGAAAATCTTATACTAATTAATTTCAAATGAACATAAATTACACAATATTTATGAAAATCACATTAAATTTCGAAGTAGAACCCAAACTTTAGAAAATGTAAACTTAAAGTGTTAATTCAGAAATTTTCATCCACGAAATTGTATTACAGGAAGCGAAGCAGTTTCTATACATAATTCTTAGTAAATAATTTCATTGCAGAATGATGATAGCAATATATGCATTGAATAAAGTAAGGGTTAGACTGCCGAGTAACTTATATTTTTCTTCAAAAGTATTATCAGTAAGTAAGTAGTAAAGTATATCCTTGTAACTTTTTCTGAAGGGTAATTGAAAGAGTGTAACCTTGTTTTGCTGGTGTTAAGTTATTGGTACTTATTATCAAATGGAAAATGAACTACTATTACTTGAAAATCGGTTCATAAATGGCGAAGATATCGAGTTAAATTGAAATCGTTCCCTTCATGCTGTTTTTGCAAAGTTGATAAAAAAACGTTAAAAAATTCAGCATAAGTATAGTACGTATCGATAAGTGTGAAATGCGTTTCATTTACGTTTGTATCTTCATTGTGAAAAAAAGGTGTTGTGCAAAGGCTCTAAGCAGACTCAAATGACACTTCACACCTCTAAGTCGTATTAAGGTGTTCAGGTTTTCAAACATCATATATACATACATATTTCATACATAAATATTTTGTTACAATTTAGAATCTCCTCCTCTTTGAACATAGACATAATACTAGCAATATAGAGCTGGAACTTTTGGGAACCCTAAACAACTTTAGATAACTTACTTAGTTACTTGACCAAAGCCAGACGACTAATTTGTTGTGGCTTAATTTCAAATTACCATTACACTTGGTGTTTAGCTGTATACTTTACTAAGTATGTTGACAGACGCAGAAAAGCTATTTGACAGCGAGTAAGCACAAATATCCTATTTTATGTAAGCCGCAAGCTTTGCCTTAATTCCTAAAATCTCAACACAGTCTGTTCATCATTCCACAAATCGTTTTACTATTAGATATAAAAGCGGTGTTATAAACAATCGGAAACGGATATTTCTGGCAACTCTCAAACCTGAGGCTAGCCAGGCAAACACAGACAGACACATAGTAAACATAATGTCGTATTACATCCCGTTATTAGCCAGGTCATGTAAGTAAACAATGTTGTTAGAGATATTCAGGTTAGATCCTAAAAACTTTGATACAGAGCAGTGTAATGCCGAAATCGATACTTTTCATTGCCTTCTTAACGCCACAAGGGAAGCATTAAGTAGTGTTAGAAGAAGTATAAATTTATTATTAAAAGACAGTATTTCAAATTTAATCGCAATAAAACCTGCATGGTAAAAGATCACAGATAAAATACACACAATACACATATAGCATTCGCACTCGTATATCAAAACATTCTGTGGCATGTGGAGTAGAATAGGGCCACCCTATCTCTTCCCGGTGGTGTCGTAAAAGGTGAGTAAGGGATTAGACTGTTATCTATCAGACTGTATATATACAGTCACACAGTGCCCGGTTAACAGCAAAAGGCTTGTCTCTTGTTAGTGGGATAAAATTCTAAATGGCCAAAAGCAGGTGTTTGATACATCTCTGCTTACCCCTTAGGGGATACAGGCGTGAGGGTATGTATGTATGTAAATGTATAATTTGAATTTTAATATTGAAATTCACATTAACAATAGTTTTTTTTAGAAAAGAAGGTCCGTTTAATATCTGAGTACATGCTATTTGCATGAATTTTTTGGATCGCAGCCTTTTATCAATGGCTCCTGGCCTGGCAATGACCTTTGGCAGGTAAGGTGTCGCGTGAGAGCCGTACACATTTCTATTAGCTTGCATCCAGTGCAATGCTCAGAATGCATGCAATTTTGAGCATTGCCGAGGTGAATCGATAGAAGCCCACGGCCGGCAGTTTGTTTACCTACCTACAGACTATAAACACTGAATTTCGAGGTGATACGTAGGTGATATGTGATTTGTTAACACGAGTAAATCAGTATAATGGAATATGAAGAGTAATCAGTATGTGTAGTTATTTTCGGCAGTTTATTGATGAACGAAAAGCTTTTGCCTAAGCTCTGTAACAACAAATTATTAGAAAAGATCAAGAAAACAAGAAATTAACATGAAGAAAACATCTTTAACCAAAAGTGCAAAATGTGACCGACAGCATATTTTATGCTGCTTAGAAATTATAAACATTGAAATAAATATTAAATAATAATATTAAACATATAACAGATTTCACTATAATTATCTTCGCATTGACCTTTGATTGGCCTGACAAGCCGGAAATAGACAGGGTCGTTCTATATTTAGAAAGCAGGACAACTCTGTAGGTAGCTTGTCATAGTTTCTAAACTTAATTATAAAGACATACGACAGTTGATAATATATTCGGTTTCTAGACGTTGGCGATGCTAATTATTGCATGAATTTATTTATTTCTTGTTAATTGTTAACATCTTGGTCTACAGGTTTTTGAACAAATTAATTATGTTCGTAAAGCTTAGCGCTGTCTCAAATAGAAGTGAAATCTTGGTGTTTGTCATCACTTGTAGTCGTTAACACGCAATTATGAATATTATTGAGTCTGTTGGACATTATACATTTTTTTTCTTGTTTTTTAGCTAAATAATTCTTACGGAATTTTATACAAGGCTTAGTGTGTGATTTGATTACACACTCAATTTCTAATTCAGTCTTTTTTGGTACAGAACAGTTAAAAAGTTCTAATTCTAGGGAAAAACAATCTGCTTAGCTGCTTTTCCTTACTTTTAATGTAGTCAATTGCAAATGATAACTAAAATGACAAAACGCGAGTCTTTTAAGAGAGAGTCACGTTATCCCGATCTAGAATGGTGACATTTAAGGCACAGATACAGAGATTCGGATATATAGGTATATTGGTATTATAGTGGACTGGGAGTTGTGAATAGTTTGAAAAGCTATTCACAACTCCTGATGATATTCCTCTTATGATATTGCTTCGTTGTACTTGCTTATTTGTGAATGTATAGTTTTTTTAATGTAACAAACTTTCTAATTTGTTAATGTATAGTTTGTTACAGTTTATATTCAAAATAAGTAAAAAGCATTAGGAATCCGTACTCTAAATTACTCCGTATAACATAAACTATTGAGCAACAAACAAAACAGCAAAACCGTACCGGAGACATGCGTAAAAAACAGACAGACAAAAGATTTTAATTAAAGATTCTGGTATAAGTAAACAATTATATATATGCACCAAGCACGAGATCGTTATTTTGATGTTACTGACGCTGAAATATATTTGAATGTGTATTTATTAGCCATTCAGTATGTGATTCAAAATAGCCAAAAGTTACCAGCTTGGATCCTTTTAAGGCCATATTGATTTATTGTTTACAGACTGTATGCCTACAAAGGACTGGTTTTTGGATTTTTAAATGAGATATTTAACAATAAGACGACGTATGTCGTTTGGTTTTTTGTGGAGAAGAATGAGGCCAGGTCTATCTCTTCTTATGCGTATGGTAAGAGGCGACTCAAGGGATTGGACTGTTATATATCAGATAGTATATTAATTTCCTATAAATCAAGTGAGACTAAATTATTGTTTTCAAAATGTGGGCGTTTAATACGACCCTGCCTACCCCTTGAAGGATATATGTAGGAATAAAGTGCACTAATTAGCACATTAAATAGCCTACGGTTATTTATCTCTCTACAAATTGGATATTGAAATTGTTATTTATTATTATTACTTTATAAGACTAAATCAATTTACCGAGCCATGTTTGTCCTGCTAGTTAAATTTTAAACGTTTTTAACCTGGGAGAGCCGTGCTTCGGCACGTGTGGGCTGGCTCGATCGGAATATTACCACGGCCTCACACAAAACTGGCTGTTAAGCAGTGCTTGCAATGTGTGACCGAGTGAGTGAGATTATCGGAGGACCTACCCCCTTCCCCTTCCCCTCTTTCTTCTCCTCCCTATCCTCTATCCTAAATGGCGGACAGCACTCTTGTAACTGTGTTTATGGGCGGTGGAAGTGATTTACCATCAGGTTAAATGCCTTCTTTAAAAAAGTGCAGTGAACTGAAGTAACATTTATAAATATAAAATAATTTGTATGATTCCGATAAATTTATCGATATTAAACCGATCAAGTTCTATTATTTCTATAACATTAAACAATTTCCTATGATAATTATATTACAATCTCAACAGATGTCCTTTATTCCGCTTTTACAATAAACAAGTTGAAATATTGGAGAGTCCATAAATGTTTCTCCCTAGAGACTTTTAGATTGTCTAGGACGAAGTTAACGAACCTTAAACGAAACTTCAGGGCAAATAAATGAAAATTAACCACAACAATTTGTATCAGTTAAACTTTAAGAAAGAAAGAATATCCCAAAAAAACAAAAAAATTTTTGAACGTGTACTATATAGGTATCTACGTACGTTTTTCTAATAATGATTGTTAAATTTTAAATTATATTATTCAAATTCTGTGAATTTACAAGTCAGTGATATGTTATGTTTATATCAATCAAATACTTTAGCTTCTAATAATATGGCAAATCTCTTAAGAAAATGGCATCAAAAGTTTTTGAGACCTCCTAACATTTTGCAGCTTCAAATTACAATGAAAATGTTTTTAACCTTTCGAATTATGAGTTTAGTAACTGCAAATAAATTCCCGTTTTATTTTATAATCCACTTATGTACATGACGTGATTTAATTAAAGGATGATCTTCAAGGGCGTATAAAAAAAACATACACACGCACATTACATCCAGTAAAGGCATACTTTTTAATTACAAATTAAACCTATTCATATTTAAATTATTATATACTTATTAAATACTACATTTGTGGTAAAAAAATCGTAATTGTACTTAGATAGAGATCATATTAGAAATTAAGTAGTATTATTTATCATCAATAGTTGCCAACATGTCAACATCCAAAAGGTCGTTAATTACACTGAGTAATTCACATTCATTGCTACAAGGGTCAGTTTTGATTGATTCATTTGATAAATTGCTGGCGATAGGCGACGGATACCTCGTTCAGAAACGGATAGACAGCCAGATGGCAAGGGAAGCGCTGACAAAACTTGTTCCGCCCTCGATCACCCTGGGGCGATAAGAATTGGGAAGAGGCGGGGGAGACGGGACGATAGCGAGCCAGACAATAAACTAGATAAACGTATTTTTGATTGCTATTGCGTTTATTTTATAGATATAACATTGAACTGTACAAAAGCCTTCTCTTTGTTGCGTAATAACAAATAAGTAACGATAAGTAATTCATTAACGGTTTGGACAATTTGAATGTTCCTTATTTGTCGTATCTGCTTTTTTACAAGGTTAAAAACTACATTCACGTGAGCAAAGCTATTCAATTATAAAATATCAGCAAAATAAGTATACATTTCTAAAGTTACTATAACATCAATTTACTATATCATACAAACGTTTATTAGAATGACATACATATACCCTAAAGTTTAAACAAATAGTTTATCTAGCTAATTAGTAACTTACGTCGTTCAAAAAAAAAAAATCATCACATGTCCCGCACTTTGTAAGCCTCAGATAAAGCCAGCCTACGCCGCGGCTATTATATGCATATATTGGTATTAGTGCACTGACTTATATTTCCCAATCAATCATGTAAGCAACGCTCTTTCCTACCACTGCCTTCCACCATCCAAAAGTGTCATGTCAATCGACGGCAAACATCCCCCTATAATAATTGAGAATAAATGATATTTGGCAAAATATGCCTACCCCTTCGGAGATATAAACGTGTATGTATCAAATAATAGTAGTAGAACTTACCTAAAAAATTCCGAGATATACAAATATATCGAGAGGACGGTTTCAATTTATCCATAAAGTGAAATTCATTGATTCGAAAAACACATGTTTTGCAGTCGATTTACTTTCGCAGTAGGTATGTGTAACATGATTCCGACAATCTTATAGCTTTAATTCATTGATGAATGAAAATAACATATATTTTTTTAATAATAATATTTTTTTTGTTTTTCTCACATAGTACATCAATAAATTAGTCATTATAAAAATAAACTTACATTAGACACATTTTTATGCTTCTATGTGAGAGACTGGTATCTGTACTAGGACAGGCCTGTATGACAGATTAACAGCCTCTCCCTGCTCTGGATTTGTGCAGTACTATATGTAGGGTAAGTGATTTTATTGAGGACGTGTAAAATGTGTACGTTTATAAGTGAGCGTCTGTGTTTAGGTGTGTGTGGGTGATGTGTGTGTGTTTGTTTGTGTACATATTTATTTTATTCTCGTATGCACGTGTGTGTGAATATTGTGTCCATTTGGAAATATGGTAACTATTATTTTCTATGTAGGCAAGCGCATAATATGGTTTCTTTATCAATTAAAAAGGGTTCTTACTGTAAAGACTACTCTGCCAATTTTATACTGGAAAGTATGCACGTAAAGAATTAAAAATAATAATTATAAACCCTCGTCAATCATTTGCAAAGCTTTATAATCTATGATCAAATCCCTAAGAGCTATTTTTTTTTTACTTCATAATAAAATCATGCCGTGACCTACTATACTTATCTTGTAGTATAAGTTATTCAAAGCAGGTTTCATATAAAACTTCACAATATCAGAAAGTCAAGAGTAGCTATGAATCCCTTGCCTTTTATTTGTACAAATCATGACGGTAACATCGTAAACGCTATCTCCTTAAATATTTATCTGTTTTTGAGAGTTCTTCTGAAATATTCATGATATCATAAAATGTTTTTTTATCTTTTTTTCGTGTAGATATGAATAATAAAAACAGTTCTAAGTGTAATAAATAAAATTTGGAATAAGTGATGATATAACATCAGGTAATATACATATATAATATGTACAATCTTTATAGTGTTATGAATGGATTGTACTTACTGTAGAATTCTTTTTCACAATTTTTTTTTTGTATTTATGATCGATTAATTCAACTATAACTATATCAACAGGAATAAGAGCACAATACGAATATAGATAAAAGTCTTACGTCTGTAGTCTAAGATCTTTAAGCAGTAGAAATATATTAGTACAAATATCAACGGTCAGGACCCTTAATCCCCATGGATGGAACTATATTTAAAGAAAAAAATTACTTATTTAATTCTCAATACATACGTACAGTCGCTCACGCCTACATCCCGAAGAAGTAAGCAGAGGTGTGTAAAACAACAACGTAAAATATTTTGACAATTAGAATTTAGTAATATGGGGTCTGAAGCTAGGATAGATAGACCTATGTCCAGCACTGCAGTAGGCTATTATATGTATGTATAGCCTATCAATTAGGGTACATGGATTAGAATCTTCTGGTGTTCATTACTTTTTACTCCATTACAACAATATATTATATATATACTTATGAATCTGCAAGTGACTCTCTCTGTCTGACGGGCGGAAGCTACTAATATAACTAAAATTTACGTTCAACGTTACGTTATTTTGAGCAAACAAAATTTAATAACCTTTTTTATACTAGTATCGAGGGTCACATACTCTTTTTAAACCTCCCAGCTAAGCTAAATGTTTATGTTTGATGTGGGTTTACGACGGTAGTGCACTGGGTGGGGTTCAAAAATGCAACCATTTGATCGTAAGTCCGACTCTTTAGCCATTACGCTACCACGTTTTACTGATTATTTTTCATAAAATGTGATCCCAAAAAAAAATCATAAGTGTTACTTATGATTTTCTAAGCAAAACCAACAATAATTTTCGACTTACTTGAAATAATTGATCCTTAACCGTTCACCGTCTCCGACGTAGTTACAATCTCCTGACTAATTTATAGCATTACAGTGCACCCTGTTTCACAGTACACGTCTTCTTAAGTTGCGATCAACCTATGGTAATGTTTAGCCTGTGTGTATAAAGTCGTCAATGTATGTCAAATTGAGAACTGAAGGAAGCCCACAATTTGAAGGGTGTTATCGACCGCACGTCCCCTCTTTTAGGGGAACAAACTTAATTATGCAAATGTTAGCCAATAGACCTACAGAATATTTTTCTATTTTATTATTATAGATGTTTTTCCGAAGTACTGTTTATGTTTACTTTCACTTGATGCTCTAATTTTCTGTACTCCTAGCACGAGTTTATCGATAATTGAAAATATTACTACTATTTAGTACTTTTTATATGTGACTGAAGGTTTGTTTGGTTGTTTTGTGTGTACCTAAATTTATATTGTCTATAACTACTAATAACTATTCGTCTTTCAGTTGCTCATTCTTAAGCTTAGATATAATTTGATTTAAAATATGACTAAGAATTTATGGCAAGTTTCATATCCTCTCGTGTTCTGTACTAAGATTGATATGAAACTTGCCTGCGATAGAATAGGATAGATTTTTTTTTTATTTAAAGTGTAATTAAAACCACTACATCATATTTAAATAATAAAAAATAATGGAAAATATCTTCTATTGATACTGCGGAAAATCCTAATGAATAAAATACAGCCAAATCATATATCATAGTGTATCATTTTATCAAGATAGCTTGAAATAACTTAAAAATAAGCAATATAAAACTCTTTATTAGGAGTATTCCCAACATCTTTATTTGAACAAGAGATACGAAATAGTAAATTTATCTATTGCCGATTGTAACTTAGCAACCTGGACACACTTTAGTAGGAACTTAATGATATATTGGAAGCTTTCCGATAAAAGAACATTTGTAGAACAATTTTTGAAAACATTTGAGTTGGTACATTTAAGACAAACATAGTTTAATATATTTACTATTACTCATTTCATAGAAGGTTAGCGGGCTCGGACTTCCCGGTACCAGCTAGTATGTCGGTACATTATGCGACCCTGAATTTCTGAACTAAATACTGGACTGAGCTAATACTCACCAATCCATAAGCAATTTCATTCATATCACCTTTCTCTTTCAATATATTACCAATCTTCCGTTCTCTTGCCATAGATTGAATGACGGCAATAGGCTTGCTCTATATTATGTCAATAAGACTAAATCAGAGTAGGTAACATTTTGGACCTATTTCGCCCCTTCTTACCCCTTTAGGGATACAGTCTGAGTGTATGTATGCATGTATGATAATAATTTTCCGTAAGAATTATATCTTCCGATGAGTCCTAGGCCTCACAGGAATCCAGGTGTGAAGCAACCCTTGCGTACCATTTCCCCGAAATTAGTGAGGTTTCCGGAGGTCAACTCCCCCCTCTCCTCTTTCCTTTCCCCTCTTTCTCATCTCCACATCTTTCCTTCCCCTCATTCTTTCCCCTTCCAAAATCCCACATCCATCATAACCCTCACAGGCGGGCAGCGCACTTGTGACTCTTCAGTTGCAGATGTCCATAGACGGCGGTTATCAGTTACCATCAGGTGACCCGTCTGTTCGTTTGTTACCCCTTTAGTTTATAATAAAACCCATATGTAAATAGATATGTATGTGGGATGTGTTTATTAGTTAGGATCTAGAAAGTCAACTAAAAATTACTAAAATGATGAGAATTCAACAGCATTCTGCAGATTACAATACTCATTCCATACACAATATATGTAATACCGCAATGACGATAGGTGGAATCCAAATGCAGGACACGGTAGACCGCAATAAGCCAACTGGCCCCAAATGCTCCCGCGGGCGTTTTACCTCACCGCTGTGCGCCAACCACTTTACCGCATCACCTCGTATGAAATTATAATTAATGAAGATCTTTCCCCGGCGTTCTGGTAAATATATTCAGCTGTGTTTAAAGATATAATCACCTTTTTGTGTAATCAAATTATAAACTCTTTAATATTCTTTTTTAATTACATAATTCATTAATAGTAATAATATAACGTCTTAAAGTTTGTTTGTTTACTTCAGTAATTTATCTCGCTGTGACCCTTAGGAGCGGAGCAGTTAGCATAAACGAAGGTGAAAGTGCGGGGAATGGCTAGTAACTTTTAATAGACGCAATGTTTATTATAACTTCTTAAGTTTGTGTGTTTTTCATATCATATATCAATTTTAACAATAACTTTGGTTTTGGTTATAATTTGTTACCTATTAGACATTTAATAAATTGATATGCTATCAGAGATGTGAAACATGATGTTTATTAACATGACTGATTTTGTAATACCTTTGTAAACCATGTTTCAAACAAATTAATATCCGTGATAATATTTCTCGCTTAATTTTCCTATGGCTGTGTCTCGACTATCAGGATACAGTTCTTGTAGAAGGTGTAAGAATCGCTGGTAAGACCCGTTATGGAGGATTGGCTAGAGAGGCGACACGGTAGCCTCTCCTACCGGATGACGCAGGTACTTACCGGACATAGCTGCTTCGGGAAGTACCTGTGACGAATAGGCTGGGAGCCAACATCTGTGTGCCATCACTGCGGGGGCTGCCGCGAGGACACTGCACTGCACACTCTAGTGGAGTGCCCTGCGTGGATGCAGGAGCGTGTGGACTTCGCGGTAGAGGGCTTGACCTTCCTGTCAGGTTACAGGGGTGCGACCCTGACGTGCTCGAGCTATTGCTTATACCTTCCATTCCGTCCGTATAAGCAATATCCATTTAATTCCTATCCCTTCAACTTCCCAAGTTTCCATCAAATTCCTGAGTAGGTGGAACGGTGAGAGGGGTGAACCACCATCTTTTGCCCCAAGCCAACCTCACCTGCACGTGTTGCATCCCGCTAAATGACGAACGAGGCTCTGCGACCGACCGATGGCGGTATATCCATCCCAATAGGCGTAGCTAAATTCGACAGGCCGGTGACGGGCAGCAGCGTCACCGGTGCCAGAAGCTATGCCCTGCGATCGCCAACCTGCCTGCCCAGCGTGGCGATTATGGGCAAATCTCCTCCCAATGCAGACGCAACATAAGCCACGGCCCCTAGTTCCCGGCGGCCCCGCTATTCCTGGTCATGGTGGCGACCACGGTTACGGCGGGGCGGGGGTTGCTAAGAATCTCCGGGTTACGAGAGGCCACCAAAACCCACTGACCCTGGCTACGTATAACGGGCGCACGTTACGGCTAGACTCGCATCTGGCGCAACTTGAGGTTGAACTCGAGAAGATTAGATGGCATATCCTAGGGCTATGTGAAGTCCGAAGAGAGGGGGAGGACACCATAACCCTCTAGTCAGGCCACCTGATGTACTTCCGCGAGGGGGACCAACAATCCCAAGGTGGCGTTGGGTTTGTGGTAAATAAGCCTTTTCTGACAACGTTATGGAAATATTCTGTGTGTCGAGCAGGGTAGCGTACCTCATTGTCAAGCTTACCGAGAGGTATAGCCTCAAGGTTGTGCAAGTGTACGCACCGACCTCGGCACACTCGGATGACGAGGTGGAGGATATGATATTTGATGACATATCGATGGCCCTCCACTGTACCACTAAGACCCACTACAACGTTGTTATGGGTGACTTCAACGTTTAAGTGGGAGTACAGAATTGTAGCGAATCGGTAGTAGGATCCCATGGATTTGGAAGCAGGAATCATAGGGGGCAAATGCTCGTTAACTTCCTCGAACGGGAGGGGCATTTCTTGATGAATTCATTTTTCAAGAAACAGCCCCAGAGAAAGTGGACGTGGCAAAGTCACGACGCCATGACCAAAAATGAGATCGACTTCATCGTGTCGGACAGGAAGCATATATTTAGAGATGTCTCAGTGATCAATAGGTTTAATACCGGTAGTGACCACCGACTTGTCCGAGGCTCTCTAAATATCGACTTTAAGGCTGAACGTGTTCGTTTGATGAATTCCAGGCTCCGACCAACTCTGCTTCAAGCCATGATAGGATCTGAAACGTTCCAGGCAAAGCTGGAAAACCGATTCGCTTCCGTGGAAACCACAAAAGACTTAAACGTGGTTCGGGTTCTCAGGGAAGAAGGTACGAGATTTTGTGAATTGCAGCGTAAGGGCAGGAAGTCGAAGCTTTCGGAAGGGACCCTAGGGTTAATGAAGGAACGACGTTTAAAACCACCAGTCACTTCGTTGGCAAAGCGGACTCTAAACCGAGACATTAGTAAGCTCGTACGACACGACCTCCGATGCTTTAACGCTCTCTCGATTGAAAGGGCGATCGAGCAGAATCGGGGGTCAAAAGTGTTCGTACAATCTCTTGGAAGAAGCTACCTGACGAAGTTGACTACAGCAACCGGAGAAGTCGTTGCTTCGAAGCCGGCAGTCCTTTCGGAAGTAGTAAGCTTCTATGGCCGGTTATACGCTTCGCATGCATCTCGACCGGATCCCGTAAATGAGGACCCCAGAGCCGCATTAACGCGCCACTTCACCGAAGACCTGCCAGAAGTCAGTACCGACGAAATTGAGATAGCTCTTAGACAGCTGAAAAATGGAAAAGCCCCTGGAGAGGATGGCGTTACAACAGAGCTGTTAAAGGCTGGAGGTAAACCTGTAATAAGGGAGCTCCAAAAGCTCTTTAACGCTGTCCTGTTTGAAGGGAGAACTCCGGAGGCGTGGAGTAGGAGTGTGGTTGTCTTGTTCTTCAAAAAGGGTGACAAGACAATGTTGAAAAACTATCGACCAATTTCCCTTCTAAGCCACGTCTACAAGCTGTTTTCAAGAATCATCACGAACCGTCTTGCGCGAACACTCGACGAATTCCAACCACCGGAGCAGGCTGGATTTCGGAGAGGATATGGCACCATAGACCACATCCACACAGTGCGGCAGATTATACAGAAGACCGAAGAATATAATCAGCCCCTGTGTCTAGCATTCGTGGACTATGAAAAGGCCTTTGACTCGATCGAGATCTGGGCTGTTATGGAGTCCCTACAGCGTTGCCAAGTAGATTGGCGATATATCCAAGTGATGAGATGTCTCTACGAAGCCGCCACCATGTCCGTCCAAGTACAGAGCCAGCAAACAAGGCCAATACCATTGCATCGAGGAGTGAGACAAGGGGATGTTATCTCCCCGAAATTGTTCACAAATGCAATGGAGGACATGTTCAAGACGCTGCACTGGAAAGAGCGTGGCATCAACATCAACGGCGAATACATTTCTCATTTGCGATTTGCGGACGATATCGTCATCATGGCAGAGACGCTGCCGGACCTACAGCAGATGCTGAATGACCTAGCTGACTCTTCTGTACGCATCGGCCTACGGATGAACTTGGATAAAACCAAGATCATGTTCAATAAGCATGTACTACCGGAACCGATTGCGGTACACGGGGCCGTTCTGGAAGTTGTTCAAAAATATGTATACCTCAGGCAGACATTGCAGTTAGGTAGAAACAACTTTGTTTTTGACGAAAGTCTTCAATGAGTGTGTCCTACCCGTCATGACATACGGAGCCGAAACGTGGACACTTACGGTACGGCTGGTCCACAAGCTTAAAGTTGCTCAGCGTACTATGGAAAGGGCTATGCTCGGTGTTTCTTTAAGGGATCGCATCAGGAATGAGGTGATCCGACAGAAAACCAGAGTAATCGACATAGCCCACCGGATCAGCAGGCTGAAGTGGTAATGGGCTGGCCATATTAGCCGCAGAACCGACGACCGTTGGGGAAAACGAGTTCTTGAGTGGAGACCGCGTCTCGTACGTACGTAGCGTAGGACGCCCACAGGCCAGGTGGAGTGACGATTTGCGCAAGATGGCTGGCAGGAGCTGGATGCGAGAAGCCGAAAATAGATCGAAGTGGCGTGCATTGGGAGATGCCTATGCCCAGCAGTGGACTGCGATAGGGTGATGATGATGATGATGATGTGGACTTCGCGGCAGCCATAGGTGTGGGTAGCCTCTCGTTGGAGACCATGATTATGTCCATGGTCTCTAGCGAGAGTGCGTGGGATTCTGCTGCCTCGTTTTGCGAAGAGGTGGCGGAAAGAATAAATAGTTGTTCCGGCTAGTCCCGATCTGGGTGTTATTTGTGTCCGTTGTTTTTTTACGCGGGAATCATTTCTAGTGCAGTTGTCTTTATTGTAAAAAATATTATAATTACTAAACTAGTTATGTCAACCATTTGTATATAACTAGTACATATAAGATTTAGAGCAGTCTAGTGAAATTATAAGATGATCTGTGAAAGAATTTTCGTTAAGATTATAATTTGCAAGTAGTATTGATGTAAATACGAAAACAACCAATACCGGAACGATTTTGTTTGTTTAAATTACAATTAAAGACTAAAACTTGGCGGGATTTACAGCTTACGTTTTATTATGCACACTATTTTTCTCAAACGAATGACCTACACATATGTTTGAATGTAAACAAACATTGCTTGTGGCCTTGTGAATAAACGCCTGGTGCACAAGGTTGAAAATTAGTCAATGAAAATCAACGTTCACGGATACTAAAACTAAAATAGTACGTACGTACTTATGCTTTGTCGAAAGTATTATTTGCTTTAGTACAATTTAAGCTAATATTAAACTCTTTTAATCGATAGTCGTTGTGTTAAAACTATGAAAGAAAATTTAGATTCGATTCATTGAAATTGATTGTGTAAATCCGCCTCTCACAGGAATGTTCACAATAAATAGAAGTCACAGGTGATTTTCACAATATGGATTATTGTTACTTATAACATCCAAAATCACTTATACTATCGCTCCATACGCACTTACATTTTATATAGAGACTACTTCCCGTTATGACTGTTGCCGAACGAATGCCACATTTTAAGAAGTCCCTACCATATCTCCCACTGTAACTGGTTATGACGTTATTAGTTGTACAAATCAATAAAGCCACTTTAAAATACTACCCGCGCTTAACAGTTGGTTGTAACGTTTGTAATATATATGTGTGTATTTAGACTCTGTATGAACAATTAATGCTTATATTTGGTAATTAACCAATTTTTTTATATTTTCAAGAATAAGTGTTAAAAAAACATCCTTCCTTATCTAAGACATAAAACATAAATCGAAGTTATTCACCAAGCAATCTTGTAATTTTTTTTTTGTTAAATTTCATTTCAAATGAAATGTTGAGTTCAGTGTCAAGAGCGGTCCAATAAAAATCATGAAAATTTAATTACCTTATTTCAACTTCAAAGAGCCGATTAAGGATTTTTTATTGTTTAGAATTTCCTTCTCCAGTGGTGAATAAGGTTCTTTACGATGACGACGTAGGCAATACAGAGTAACTTTACATAAAAGCTAACAAGCTGGTTAACTCTAAATACTTAAATCATCAAAGTGGGTTATTTAATCGTTCCGTCGTATCCGTCTTACTAAATAAACCAGAAGTGCTTATCTATATATATTTTTAGGAGGTGACATTCTCAAACTTGAATGTATAGCATATACAAGTGGCTAAATAACAGCTTCGCTCGCGACGGTTGATAAATTTTTTGGAAGTCTTTCTTCATAGTAAAAGTTTCCACAGTTAAAAGCCTGTGATCATCAAATTAACAAAATTGTGATTTTTGTTATATAGTGTAAACATATCAAGTATTTAATTTAATAATCCAATATATATATATATATATATACTATCCAAAATTAGTTAGATTTCCCCCCCATTCTCCCAGTCTCACCATCGCTGATCTCTCTCAAAGGCGAGCAGCGCACTTACGACTCTTAAAACTCTTTTACCATCAGGTGACCCGTACCTAACATGTATGAGAGAACAATAATGTATAGTAAATGTAATAGTTGCACCACTAAATCCACTTCACAGAATCTATACAATACTCTTTTTTTTTTTAATAGGGGTACAGACGGACAGACGGGTCACCTGATGGTAAGTAACAACCACCGTCCACGGACACCTGCAACTTAAGAGTCGTAAGTGCGCTGCCCGCCTTTGAGAGAGATCAGCGATGGTGAGACTGGGAGAATGGGGGGGAAATCTAACAAACGGGGAAATGGAACGCATTGGTATCGCACCGACAACTTGAGATTTTATTGACTTTTGTTGTGATTTCTAGTCTTTTTAGTGCTAAATAATAAAATATGTTAGATCCTTTTAATTCCAAATAATGTACCGTTCATGCAGACATGTTTAGTAGAACTTTATCCTTATTTTTCTTTGATTTAGGATCAAAAAAATCCTTAAGAGCCCATGCCCAACGTTTTTCGTATGCTATTATCGCGCCTTTCACGATGTACTTTACCTGTGCTACTAAATTAAAAAAAAAACAGATTACTTTTGATTGCACCGCAGTAATCAGTTTGTGTTTTTGTGACTGACATTAATTAAATGGGTGAGGACGAATATGACATCCTATACTAATTAAAAAAAAATAGGTCAAATTCAAATAATAACGTTCCACAATACATATAATTAAAAGTAAATTTGCTAAATATTTTGTTATAAAACTACAAAAACTATAGTTGAGTATCAGAATTTGAAGTATACTTCGATGAAAGTGTTGAGCACATAAAATTGAACATAAACATAGAATAATACAATTAAATAAATACCTAAATATGTTCAAGATAATGTGATGAGAGCTTTCGATACCAATCAATGCTTTTACTGTAATTGGAAGAGGAGAGTAATTGAACAAATTCACATGATCTCCCCAAGGGATCTCTGTTGCGATTATATTCTGGCCACAATTCTAAGAAATTTTATGCTCTCTGTTGTAATGGTTCTTGTTTTATTGGTTGAAGTAAATTATGAAATTGAAAATTACTACTTTCAGTACTTTGTGTTACACACACAACACTGTGATTAACTAAGGGTTTAATTATAAGTGTTTTTTTTTTATATGGAACTAGTACAACGTATTCGAGTATGCGAGCAAAGAGTGACTACAACAACTCACAGGTTCATTATTTTTTGCAACTAAATAAAAAAAAGTGATGTGTTTCGTAGGCACCTTGGTTCATGCTCTTTTTGTAGAGAACATTGTGTTAGTCAAAGAGGATGGGCGTGAGGTCTAGATCAGACTGGCAAATGGCGACTGGAGAATGTGGACTCACATGTTCTGCGATTTCGGCGGTCTCTCTGCCATCGATTTCAGTGAGTAAAACAGTGATACCCGTCTGCTTCTACTTCAAGTACCTCGGCTTCCTCCTGCAAAGTAATGGTGAAAAAGACGGAACTGTACAGTATCGAATCACATCACAATCTACAAGACACTCATCCTGTACGGAAAGTTGGCCGACAATGAGAACGAACGAGAGACGCCTGCGTGTAGCTGCGTGTGTGGCAGGGATGGACATTGTGAGAAATGAGTATATTAGAGGGAGCTTGAAAGTATCGCCAGTGGATGAAAAGTTGTGGAGCAATAGATTGTCGTTGTATGGACATGTGATGCGAAAGGATGAACAAAATGTCTTCAAGAAAGTTTTGGATTGCGTGAAAGAGGATTTGACTAGACACAGAATAAGCAGTGAAATGATGAATGATAGAGTGGAATGGAAGAAGAGAACACATTGCACCGACCCCAAATAAAATTGGGATACGGAAAAGAAGATGATAGTTTGCTAGCGCAGCCTAACATAAATAAATAGATATTGTAATTACACGTAAATAATATATGTATATTATACAAACTTTATACGGTATTTTTTTTTTCAGTTGAGACCCATTTCTTTATAACTTTTTTTCGTGTGGAAACCCCCACTTGTCATCACCTCACCAGAGCTGACGGTGAGGTGGTATGACGGACTCGAACCGACTGAAACAGGTCCCTAGTAATAGACTCATGAGAGAGTCTATTACTAGAGAGTCTATTACTAACCAGGTCCCTAGTAATAGACTCTCTCATGAGTCTATTACTAGGGACCTGGGATACCCTCAGAAGGAAACATCGGGGAACTCCAGCAGACCTGGGCCACCTGACTAGCAGGCGACTACTCTTTGAAATATGGGGGCCTTACGCCCCCTTCATCAAATAGGCGCGCGCGGAACACGTACTTCACGCCACCGTCTCAGGCCTGCTTCTGCTGGGGTAACGGTCAGCCCAGCCGGATACCCCCAGGCCAGCGCTCATGGAGGACAGTTTTATGTGCCTACGTACTGTAATGTCTGAGATAAGGTTCAAAATATGTCTGTGCATGTGTGCTACATTTACAGAATGTATCAAATAATTAATTGCTTTAAAGAAAATTTAGTAATTACATTACATTAAGTTTAAACATACATGGTTTAAACTTATTTTATCACCGGGAATCAACCAAACTTCTCATCTAGTAATCATATATCACATACTCGTACCGCATAAGTTTCAAAGTTATTCACTTCTTAAGAATTTAAGTCTACTTTACCTTTATACGCTTTTCTTCAACGTCCTTTATGAGAATATAACCTTCATTATATTGATATGAGGTAGGTACATTTATGACAAAAATGTGAAATGAACGAAGTGTAAGGGTCATGTTAGGCTGGCTTACAAGATGCGTGTACTGTCAACGAGCAGTGAAGGGTTAAAATGTGTACTATTATTTTATTAGTTTTTTTTAAAGAAGTGTTACCTAAGTTATTTCTTGTATTGCGGAGGATTTTAAAAACATTCAAATAACACACATTCACAAAGAAGAGAATCTTCGGAACATCAATTTAAGGATTACATAAAGTGTTGCCGCGTGGGGACCCACACCAGTCGGCGCGGCAGCGTTGTGGTGATGTGACCCCTTAAGCCTGTGATTACTCCTAGAAACAAAACTGTCGATTTCACATTATATATTATAAGAATATGATTTTCTAGGAGCTGTATTAAATTGAATGTAAATAAGTTAAGTTTAATTTAGAACAAGTCCGAAAGCTATTACAGTAAATGTTAAATAAGGGAGAAACGCACTCATGATTATATAATTTAACTAAGTAAGTGACTTGAATCATAACCTCTATGATGTTTCTGAAAGATATAAAAGCCATAAGACTGCGCACTGAACGATAGTGGCAAGCGTGAATGTTTTATGAACAATCAACCGCTTATAAATATAATCATTACAAATGTAATTTAAATATTTACTCAGGTTACGCTACGTATAACGATTTTATTTTTTGCACAATGCCCTAGATTGATGAAGAGAGTGGTGTGATGACTCGTGCCTAGGAGTTACCCAATAATATTTAGCTTTTAGTACATTATCGTCATCATAATTTTTCTTTTCGATAAACCCGTTAAACTTAAAAAAAAATGTTTATTTTATTATAAAAATTAGAGTTTTTATTTCATCCCTCATTATTATAAGGGTTCTTTTCCGTCAATTTGTTGCAGTCTAACTCCTCATTAAGATTTATAAAATTTATAAAATCCGCCATTTTGAATAATCATTGATTTCCATGCAAATGCTGATTTACTTAAGATGATATCTATATTCTTATGTATATTTAGATTTGAGGATACTAAGTAAATAAAATAAAGTTAAGTCTGAAAATCAATCATATTTATGTTGATATACATAGGTTGCAAGTTTGTGTGTCAAATGAAACTTAAATCCTTTTAGCGGTGATTGTTTAATAGCGTAACATACATTTTTCATTTTCATTCACTATAATTTATGTAATTTATTCTTTTAAAGTTAACGTTATATACGAGTGAAACACTGAAGTAAATCTAATTTGTTCTGTGTTTTAAAAGGATTCTATAAAATGTATAATATCTTAAAATTGTGTAATGTCTGTAAAATAAACAGGTCTGACTGCGTTAGTTAATGAAAAATTAGGGTTGATGGCTCACCTTTAAAATGAAGCAAAGGTTTTCATATGAAATTATTCAATAATTTCACAGATTTGAAAAAAGAAAGAGTTACGATGCCCTGTAAATATAAGTTTTTTTATATGTTTACGAATAGTAGTAGAATACTAAGTATTAGTAGTAGTAGTGCGATTTTAACAGATTTCGATTACCTTAGCCCCGGTGATAGTACCTTACATTTTCTATTAACTAATGTACTACGTTTCATAAAGAAAGCGTTGGCGACATGAGGCTTAAATGTAAAATTGTATCGATAAATGCCGGTTAATCACTTCGATATACAATACATATCGATTAGTGTTGTCATAGTAACCAGTGTGCATACAGAATATTTATAAACGATTAAGGAAAATAGGAAAATGACATTCCTATTGGATAAACGTTTAATACCAACCTATTGACCTCGAAAGGTATAAAACGTGGTTTTTGAAGTAGGAGCATTACAAATAAGTTGGTTTAAAAGCTTGTATAACCAAAAAGTAAGGTGAAGGCGTAATACCAACCTTTTCCATTTCCTATAATTTGGTCCCACTTATGTAATACCAGGCAAGCCTACGACCATCAACAGAGCACTTCAAGGGAATCAAAGACAGGAAATTCAGGAGTATGTTATATGTGTATGCTAGCGATCGAAGGACAGGGAGATTGATTATAAGTGGTTATAATGGTTTAGGGAGTATATGCAATAGCTCCAGCACGTCAGGATTGCACACCCGTTACTCGACCTACATATATAGCATCATATGAGATGAGTACTTTGAAGTGACAGTGGGCTGACTACATATGCCTAAGGGCCGATGGCCGTTGGAGCAAACGGATCTTAGGACGGGAAAGCCCAACGTGCACCATAATATCCAATCCAAGTCAATTTTGGAATTACATGCAGGGGGCCTTCATCTACAGAGGGCTTATTGCAAAACAGCTAGAAGCGTATATTTCAGTTTAATGCGTGTTGCGAAAAAGCAACGACCCGTGAAATGTATGTACTACACTTTGATTGACGTGAAGTAGTACAGTAATCTAAAATATAAATTTTACTGAGGAATACTTTGATGTAATGTTTTTGAACAATCGCTTATTTAGGCGAAGGGGTGGAGAAAATTTTGTTGGTCTCTACCAACAAAATTATTAACACAGGAATGAAGGCGGGACAAAACTATCATGCTTTACTCTTTGCTGCTGTGATTTTTCAAACGTTTACTGTTTAAGGAGCTGTTACTGTTTAAGTTGGATTGATTGAATAGCTTAAGCAACAGCTCAAGCAGTTTAAAGTCATCTACCGTGTAACTCAAACAGGCTGAAGCCGGGAAGTTCAAATCGAGCTTCTTTGCTATATTAAATATAATTATTAATGTAATTGTACAACAGTAAATACCAGTTATTCTGTACCTATATATTGTATATCGATTTGATTCATAAGTTAAATACGATCTCACACTTTCGCATATCTATTTGCATTTGGCTGAGTGTTTCTATATACGGTATCAATTTACGAAACAAATCTGAGTACACATATATCCGAGTTCATCCGAGTTAGATGCAATGCACAATACAAGCTATACTTAGTTTGAGTTCATTTCAGTCATCAATTTAGTTCAGTTCAATTATATGAGCCTAAAATATGTATTATTATAATATGTAAACAAACAGGTTGTTAAGAGCAAAATTCTGAACCGCTGCAAGATTTAAGTTGTACGTGAATTATTGTTAACACCTTTCCAGTCCGCTTTAGTTAATTGCTCGTTAATATTATTTATGGCGTACGAAGAACATACGGGATCATTACCCAACCCCATCATACTTTATATTTAACTTAGAGCCAACTACTAAACCAATTAAAATTTGCCGAGCGTTACACATACATCGGAGTAACTACAACTGTTTTGAAATTGAAACTGGTTGTCGTTGATATAAAACTACTTTCAAATAAAAATATGAATAAAATGGAAAATGTTTTAAAAAATAAAACGTAACAAAAGAAACCCGATGGTGGATGAGTAAAAAACGGGCCGTGCCGTCTCTTCTAGTGGATATAATAAAAGGTAACTAATGGATTCAACCTTAGTATATATACGTATACTATGCCCAGTTGAGGGCATGACGAGATGATAAAACAACCATGATAGTTTATTTCATTAGTGCACTATATTTACAGAACATTCCTAAATTCTTAGGTCGTAAATTCATTGAATTACTTTATAAAATGATTTAGTTTATTTAGTATCTGGAGACAATTATTTATGTAGCTGAAATAGTTAAAACTTACGTAACATTTAAATTATCTTTAACGATACAGATCTCAATTTATGTGATTATGTGTACAAATACAGTAGTTGAAACTTTGAAAACTGTTGAAAATACACTTAAAAACTTGTGATATATGGGATGGGAAACAGGGTATTTTGTAACTACATTATTATTGTAAAACCTGACGTATCAAGCTCATCTTGCCAAACTAGAAGGACTCTCAAATAAAAGATAAAAATCTCTAGAGTGTACTTATTCGCTCTTCAGCACGGGCTCCGAGCAGACTCATAGTGAAAGTTACGTCTGTCTGACAAAACTTTGATAATGCAGACTTTTTTCAGTCATTAGTCACAGTTTCACTGTACACAGACGTTCATCTTAGTACCCATTTTTATTAGGTCTTTTGTTTTATTTTTGCTTCAGATACACTTCTATACTAAACAGAATTAATTAAAATGTACTCCCTTTACTATACAGGAGTATAAATAAGTGTATGGTCCGTTTCTATGACATGGAAAAACTGACAATGATTAAACAAGTCAAAGAGGTAACAAATTTTTTGACCCCCTGGACTAAAAAAAAAATACTTTTGAACAATAACCCTACAGAGATTATGGTCAGACATCGTTTTCTATCGTCACCGTCACGAACAGAATACAAGGTATAATTGTCCCTATTTGCACCTGCAACAGACGCAAAAAAAAAATAGAACTGTATCTCTTTTAAGTGTGCTTGTCCTTCGTAAGTAGAAAGTTGAAAATTTACACGAATATCTTTTAACAATATATGTTTCGCTCAGTAATCATCGCGATTCTCATTCGTCAAATCACGATAGAAATCTTTGTAACACGCACAACAATCTTCTCTTATGTCCCCCTCATAGCTCTGACTATTTTAACTCTTCAATGTCCAATCAGTCCTACTCTGGAATGCACTACCACTCGAAATGAGGATGTCCACTAACCGCTTTATTTTAGGCATTAAGTCCGCCTTTGTACAAAGGCGGACTTAATGCCTCAGGCATTATCTCTCAGTCAAACGAGTCAAACTCAGTCAGTCAAACTCAGTCAGACGATAGAAATCTTTGTAACACGCACAACAATCTTCTCTTATGTCCCCCTCATAGCTCTGACTATTTTAACTCTTCAATGTCCAATCAGTCCTACTCTGGAATGCACTACCACTCGAAATGAGGATGTCCACTAACCGCTTTATTTTTTAGAAGAGGGCACCTGTACGAGTATAGTGAATTGCCAGAAATGTCACAGCGTATTTGCACCTACTGCCCTAAGTTTAGCCCTAATAAAAATGGGTACTAAGATGAACGTCTGTGTACAGTGAAACTGTGACTAATGACTGAAAAAAGTCTGCATTATCAAAGTTTTGTCAGACAGACGTAACTTTCACTATGAGTCTGCTCGGAGCCCGTGCTGAAGAGCGAATAAGTACACTCTAGAGATTTTTATCTTTTATTTGAGAGTCCTTCTAGTTTGGCAAGATGAGCTTGATACGTCAGGTTTTACAATAATAATGTAGTTACAAAATACCCTGTTTCCCATCCCATATATCACAAGTTTTTAAGTGTATTTTCAACAGTTTTCAAAGTTTCAACTACTGTATTTGTACACATAATCACATAAATTGAGATCTGTTTCGTTAAAGATAATTTAAATGTTACGTAAGTTTTAACTATTTCAGCTACATAAATAATTGTCTCCAGATACTAAATAAACTAAATCATTTTATAAAGTAATTCAATGAATTTACGACCTAAGAATTTAGGAATGTTCTGTAAATATATTGCAATAATGTAAGAAACTATCATGGTTGTTTTATCATCCCGTTATGCCCTCAACTGGGCATAGTATACGTATATATACTAAGGTTGAATCCATTAGTTACCTTTTATTATATCCACTAGAAGAGACGGCACGGCCCGTTTTTTACTCATCCACCATCGGCTTTCTTTTGTTACGTCTTATTTCTTAAACCATTATCCATTTTATTCATATTTTTATTTGAAAGTAGTTTTATATCAACGACAACCAGTTTCAATTTCAAAACAGTTGTAGTTACTCCGATGTATGTGTAACGCTCGGCAAATTTTAATTGGTTTAGTAGTTGGCTCTAAGTTAAATATAAAGTATGATGGGGTTGGGTAATGATCCCGTATGTTCTTCGTACGCCATAAATAATATTAACGAGCAATTAACTAAAGCGGACTGGAAAGGTGTTAACAATAATTCACGTACAACTTAAATCTTGCAGCGGTTCAGAATTTTGCTCTTAACAACCTGTATGTTTACATATTATAATAATACATATTTTAGGGTCATATAACTGAACTGAACTAAATTGATGACTGAAATGAACTCAAACTAAGTATAGCTTGTATTGTGCATTGCATCCAACTCGGATGAACTCGGATATATGTGTACTCAGATTTGTTTCGTAAATTGATACCGTATATAGAAACACTCAGCCAAATGCAAATAGATATGCGAAAGTGTGAGATCGTATTTAACTTATGAATCAAATCGATATACAATATATAGGTACAGAATAACTGGTATTTACTGTTGTACAATTACATTAATAATTATATTGTTAGGATAATCAAGCGTAGACATAGTTTTTTTTTATATACCCCCACTTTTTTATATACCGCCACCCAAACCTATATAAGCGAGTGAGCGTCAGTTATCTGGGCATTTGGTCGTTGGCGCTCGCATATCTCGGATGGTGGTGAGATTACATAATTATCGTTCCAATTGTTCTGGTATTATAGTTGAATGTTTCCTGATTTTTTTATGTTTAATGTTATTTTGTGCAATTGAAAAGTGATAGCAAGTGTAGCTTCAATTTATGTTCTTAAATAAACAGTAGTTTATTGTAAATGGCTGATTGTTTTTTTTTAATAAATTATACTTCTAGTACCTAAAATCAGAAGTGGGATAGATCTCCGTTCACAAATTTTTAATTTTTCATTCTTTGGGAAACAATCAACTACCCACATTCGTTGGATTTTATTTGTCTATTTGTGTACTTCGTTATGCCAAAAACTAGGAGTGTGTCTTCCGATAGACAGTGTCGACGAAGGCACGATAGATCGCACAGTCGTGAAGAACGAAAGCGTTACCATACGCGTCGTGGTTCTACCCAACGGTCACCGAGTGATTCGCCACAGAGGTCGCATTTCGAGTCTCGAGAACGATCGGGCTCCCGTGGCTGTTCACGACGTGACTCTCGTAAGCGGTCGCAATGTGATTCTTCTGAACGTCCTAGTAAGCACGATCGTTCGGTGAAAAACGCATTGAACACTATAATTGCTCGTTTGAACGCTATCGAAGAAAACAACGCGAATGAATCTCACACACCTCCGAGACCAACTCATCGCAGCACACCGCAAAACAGTGAGTCTAATTTTTCACAAAATTTGTTTGATATTTTGAGTGCTACGAATCCGTTTAAATCACGTAATTATTATGTTTCGAATTTTGACCCGTCTATACA
Organism: Tyria jacobaeae; assembly: GCA_947561695.1. Taxonomy (NCBI): domain Eukaryota; kingdom Metazoa; phylum Arthropoda; class Insecta; order Lepidoptera; family Erebidae; genus Tyria; species Tyria jacobaeae. The sequence continues at coordinate 4,464,605 of OX387208.1, read as the reverse complement.
TGATATTGTGGTGTGGTGTGAAGAGGTGGAGCGCGCTAGGTTAGTTAACAATTGGAACGATTCGGAATGTCTTTCACGGGTGGCTAATTGTTTGAAGGGAGACGCGAAAACTTGGCTGGACGAATGGGTGACAAACGATCGTTCGTGGACCAATTTCGTATCGGAAATAAAGCCACTATGTCCTTGTAAACAAGATTACGCTAACATTCTTTTTAACGTAATGATTACAACATCGGATAAGTATTTTACATACGCCGAGTACGCCCGTCGTTCGCTACTTCGTTTACGCATTGTTAAAGGTTTGAGTAGCGAGTTAATGGTTCAAATCATAGTGCGAGGTATAGATAACCCTCAAGTACAAGCGGCGGCTGCTAACGCCGACCTGACAGTTGACAACATAGTTTCATTTTTAACTACCTACACTAAAGCTAAACATGTTAACATTCATACGCCGTTACTGTCTAAATTCTCAGCTCCTCGTGAGCACAGTAATTTTAAACTATCAAATGGCAAATGTTTCGTATGCAATCGAATAGGACATAAAAGCTATGACTGTCCACAAAAATCGAAATCGATAGATAACGCTTTAAAACCGGCTTCGTAACCCCCGAGGGACATTACGAATTACTCAAAGTGCCTTTTGGACATTTCAATTCGCCCACTATTTATCAGAGAATCATCAACGGTACGCTCAGAAAACAGGCTGGCAATGTACTGGTATATGTTGATAACGTCCTTTTGATAAGTAATTCTGTCGACGAGGGTATACAACTACTCCGCGAAGTCCTTAAAACACTTACACAGGCAGGATTCTCCATTAACTTAGTGCTGTTTTCTAACCAGTGAGATCGAATATCTAGGCCGGATAATTCATCACGGTCAGGTTAGGCCGAGCCCCCGTAAAATTGAGGCACTTGTGAACACACCAGTTCCAAGTAACGTAAGGCAAGTTCGCCAGTTCCTCGGTCTAGCCGGATACTTTCGCCGTTATATAGAAGGTTACGCGACAAAGACTAAAAGTATCTCCCGGCTAACAAAAAAAAAGGTCTCTTTTGAATGGGTTCCGAAACGGGAGTCTGTTAGACAGTACTTGTTAAAAAAGTTGACAAGTGAACCTATACTTGTTACCTTTGACCTGAGCGCTATATACGCACCGTACTAAATATGATCCGCATCGAAGCTGCTAACAAAAACTGGTCGGGCTTTTTGTTGAAGCTACAATTGGTTTAAACATTACTAAACAAAAAAAAAAGCACTAGGGCCTCTGCCCTTAATTTTTTTAATCGGCACAGAAGCGATAACCCCACTGATTCGTGCGTTGATCCGAGACGTGGCAATAGACGATACGCGTCCTAATCGTGAGGCTTGGCGCGAACTTTGTAGGAGCCATGCTACCGAGATGCTTCAAAAGAATCAACAGCGTCAGGATTCTTATGTGAACAAGCACAGGCATCCTCCCAGAGTGTTCAAAGTAAACGACATGGTGTTCGTGATAAAATATTCGCAGTCGACCGGGAAACTGGACTCTGGTATGAGAGGTCCTTACAAAGTGATAAAAGCATTATGCAGTGACCGTTATGAACTTAAATTGTTAAATGGCGCTCGTGGTAAGACCACCCAGGCAGCGGCACAGTTTATGGTGCCCTGGAAAGGAGAGTGGTGCCCTGATACTTGTGCAACCTTTTTCGACCGTAAGTAATTTTTGATCTGTTACAGATATTGAGTGAGATGACTGGTGTCTGTGGTTGTTTGGAGGCCGCGCTTCTACCATCAGTTGTGTGCGTGCTGAGGTAGCGGAGCGTCAGCGGCAGTAGACTGCGGTCTTGCTGAAACGGCAGGTGCTGCGGTACCTTGCCCTCCAAATAGACATGTGCTGCGGTACCTCTGTCATACACGGGAATAAGCGCTGCGGTGCCCCGTTCAGTTGAAATATGAGTTGAAAGACATGTGCTGCGGTACCTCTGTCATACATGGGAATAAGCGCTGCGGTGCCCCGTTCAGTTGAAATATGAGTTGAAAGACATGTGCTGCGGTACCTCTGTCTTACATGGGAATAAGCGCTGCGGTGCCCCACTCAGTTGATATGAATTGAAAGGCATGTGCTGCGGTACCTCTGCTTTGTGTAAGGATGAGCACTGCGGTGCCCCTGTTCTGTAGTAATGTGAACTGCGCTGCGGTGCTAGTTTTACATTTAGAACATAGTACGTGATATGAGATGTGTGACGATTATAAGTCAGATTGATATATGAGATTAGAATCCTGTTTGTGAAGAGCTTAGGTTTCTAGTCGTGTGTGTAAGAAATGACTGAGGGCCTTGAATGTGTGATGAACGTAAGATTAGGCAAACATTATTTTTTTTCAGTGCTTATAATTAGCTTCACAATTTCAGATGATGATGATTATGACGACCCCGTAGCTGGACCATCGGCCAATATAACCGAAGGAACAGCTAATGATGCAGCATCAGTACATGTGCCCGAGGACGGAGCACCGTCAGGAGAAGCCGTGTTAGGATAATCAAGCGTAGACATAGTTTTTTTTTATATACCCCCACTTTTTTATATACCGCCACCCAAACCTATATAAGCGAGTGAGCGTCAGTTATCTGGGCATTTGGTCGTTGGCGCTCGCATAGCTCGGATGGTGGTGAGATTACATAATTATCGTTCCAATTGTTCTGGTATTATAGTTGAATGTTTCCTGATTTTTTTATGTTTAATGTTATTTTGTGCAATTGAAAAGTGATAGCAAGTGTAGCTTCAATTTATGTTCTTAAATAAACAGTAGTTTATTGTAAATGGCTAACTGATTGTTTTTTTTTAATAAATTATACTTCTAGTACCTAAAAATATTTAATATAGCAAAGAAGCTCGATTTGAACTTCCCGCCTTCAGCCTGTTTGAGTTACACGGCAGATGACTTTAAACTGCTTGAGCTGTTGCTTAAGCTATTCAATCAATCCATCTTAAACAGTAACAGTTCCTTAAACAGTAAACGTTTGAAAAATCACAGCAGCAAAGAGTAAAGCATGATAGTTTTGTCCCGCCTTCATTCCTGTGTTAATAATTTTGTTGGTAGAGTCCAACAAAATTTTCTCCACCCCTTCGCCTAAATAAGCGATTGTTCAAAAACATTACATCAAAGTATTCCTCAGTAAAATTTATATTTTAGATTACTGTACTACTTACGTCACGTCAAAGTGTAGTACATACATTTCACGGGTCGTTGCTTTTTCGCAACACGCATTAAACTGAAATATACGCTTCTAGCTGTTTTGCAATAAGCCCTCTGTAGATGAAGGCCCCCTGCATGTAATTCCAAAATTGACTTGGATTGGATATTATGGTGCACGTTGGGCTTTCCCGTCCTAAGATCCGTTTGCTCCAACGGCCATCGGCCCTTAGGCATATGTAGTCAGCCCACTGTCACTTCAAAGTACTCATCTCATATGATGCTATATATGTAGGTCGAGTAACGGGTGTGCAATCCTGACGTGCTGGAGCTATTGCATATACTCCCTAAACCATTATAACCACTTATGTCATTTGTTTTTACGAATTGGTGTCAATTTAAAAAGTGTCTATCGTGCAACGAAATTGATTTGACTAGAAAAAAAAACGCTCAGTTATTTATTACGATTTTCATTGTGGTCTTACTGAACAACAATGCTACTATAGGCTTAGAATGGATCTCGTGCCACGTGTCATTGGTTACAGAACAAGCAGAGTTTTTTAAGATATTATTACGTCGCATCAGCTCAGCACTTACTTAATTATTAATTTATATATTTTACACACATATACCATTATTAATAAAGTGAAGGTTTCCTAAACTACTTTCAAGCATTGGATTTATATATTCAATAGTACTTTGTTGAACTCCAAAAATAATCTTTCACCCGTCATGCACAGAGAATTTAGTACTATATATGCCCCAAATTACTCAACAACTCAACTCTTCTTTGATATTTAAAACCGATTTCTGATAAATTTATATTTAGAAATACGCTCCAAGATAATAAAATGCATATCTTTTGATGTAGGTACACTGTACATTTTAATTACGCGATACATTTCTGAGAATCACTGCTTCATTTTAGTTATTACTCAGGCATTATGGGTTAGTGTTTGATTTTCCAATTTTATATGTTAACAGCCAATCACTATAGTTCAAGTACTGGAACATGAAGCCGTCATGATAATATCATCACACTCTCTATTTAGCTGTTATCTAAGAGGAGCTAAAATAATATATATTATTATGAATTAATATTATAAAGTGCATCGTTGTAGGCAATCGGCTTTCCCCTTCTATTTCGAATGTATAATGGTTGGCAGAATATCATCTTTTGATGAGCCTCTGCTTACCCTTTCGGGGATATAGGCGTGATGTAATGTAATGTATGTATTTTGAATAATAAAACGGGTTGAATTAAAATATTGAATAGTAGAAAGGTATTGTTTATTTTTTAAGTATTTGGAGCTATTGTTATTGTTTATTCTAATTTGTAAATTTCGGTAATAAAATCATATCATAAGAAATAAAAAAAAATATTCCACGGTTCCTGAATTAAGAGTGATGAATGCGAAATTAATATATGTACGTGAAGTGTTAATAGTGTTTGTGCTTATTATAATCAGTTTACACTAATTGATAGATAAAGCGATTTCTGCCCCATAAGCCCGTGACCATTGCACAAATTCCCTGTTAGGAAGAATGTGTCTTACTATCGTAAAATAAATTAGACAATAACACAGGTTTTTCCTAAAAGCACCTGTTAACTGCATTACAAATTCTATCGTTATGTTTTATTCAGTGAAGTCAAATGATACGATAAAGCTTTTTGCTTTTAGTTGAACTGAATATTAAATATTACAAAAATCACCTCATCACAGCTAACCTAATTCAAGATAATAATAAATAGCTATAAACGAAAAATGGTTTTAGTGTTCTTAACTTTGCTTACCTACTTATCATGAAGATTATTCGCATATAAAACAACAGGGACCCAACTTTAAATTTCTCCATTGAGCCCTATTCATAAGAAGAAAACACATACATATATCGCGTTACCTAACCAAATTTTACCCTTTTTTTTACGTGGGGAAATCCTCATGGACTGTCCTCCGCCGGGGGCATCAGCGGAGGGGTGTGCCGGACTTGACCGGCTAAAACCACCACGGTGTTCCTTCCTCGCACCTGCTGCCGAGGGCAGCGGGAACACGACATTCTTCCAACCAACCAAATTTTACCCTAGCCGGCAACAGTATCACCCGCAGAAAAAAGTACATGCAGAAGCAAAGAAAGAGAAGGTTTTAAACAGTATTTTTTTTTTAAGACGATTAAAAAATAGTCCCATCATTTGCAGTTCAAATAGATAGTATTCATAATAAATAGTAACTATAATATTACAATATAACCGTAAATATTCAACCTATTATTTAAATTTCTAATATTTCTTACTCCTTGTCACTCATTCATATTACATGATTTCAAATACTACGTGTATTTTCGTCCAACCGCACTCTTGAATTTTTATCCCCACAAAGAGCCAACATTCCATATAACAATATTTGTGAAGGCTTTTTGAACAGACAGTATAGTATTCCTATGTAGACAATTTGAAGGCGACTTTATCATAACTTCCAATCATCCTATTTTCAGTTCTCTCTGTAAAAGCTTAAGGTTTACTTTCCACAGCTCGTATGGGGTGAATTACGAAGAATTTCGGAATATATCTCATTTTGATTCTGTCGCTATTTTCTATGATGCTTCTTTGGTACGTCAGCTTTCAACGACGTGTATATATAGTATTAAGTAAGGACCTACTCGTTTGGTATGTAAAAAACAAACTCAATAAAGGCAATAAATATGATGTGTCTTACTCGTATGAATTGCTTGCCGTAACTAGAGTTTTAGAAAACCACACAAGTATATATACATATCTGAAACACTTCTGAGTGGTTTTGAATTTCATTTTATCTTATTTTATTTATTATTATTTGTCATAAGCACTGCGGTATGTTTACACACATACATTTCACACGCCGACGCCTATAGTCTCGGAAGGGTCGAAGGGTCCCAAAAATCCACTTTTTGCAAACAATAATTTAGTCCCACTTACGTAATAGGGGGCCTTTTGCCGTCATCCGGGCACTGTATGACTAAATATATGCTGTCAGATAGATAACAGTCCGATTTCACCATCACCATCATCATCATCCGACACTAAGTTGCCTATTACGATGTTAACCAGTACCATTCGCCGGACGTGTAATTTTGGGCATTTTTTTTATATTTTTAAATTTATTCATATATTGAATATATATGAATAAATTTAAAAATATAAAAAAATGCTCAAAATTATTATTTCAGTTTTAATTCACTTCACTTCACTTCATTCTAACATTCAACTTTAATCGTTGTGATTTACTACAGTCATGACACAGAGACATGAAACTAAACTAAAATTATTATAAAATTACTACTCTATAGGTTAGCTACATAGGTGACTGACGGTGAATTATTCTATAATCGGTCACTTACTTTCGACCGTCTGTGTCACCTACGTATTAAAAACAAAAGCGAATCGTGGATGCTATTACATTGGTATTATTGTACAGTATTCAGATTTTGGTCGTTGGTGCAGCGTTATACTATAATTTATATTCTGTCCTATTCTTAAGTTATCACATAAGCGGGTTCATATAATCAATATTGTTTTATAGATGACTTCACTCTGCCTGATGGAAAGCAATAACACCACCTTGGTCACCATTTTCTCACTCAAAGGTGGCCTGGTAAGATGAGATGCTTTATCACGCCCTTTTTAAAAGACTCGGGATCAAATTGGGAGGAAAAGACGTGTGCTGTAGAAAAAGGGAGCAGATAGGTCGAGTGCGAGGTGACAGAGAACTGCAATAGAGGCGACATCTCTTCGTAACTGCAGAGGCTTAAGGGACTCGGTGGTCTCGAGACTGTTAATAACACGGACTGCGCGCCGTTATAACCGATCGAGAGCGTCAATAGAATACTGCATGAAGCCATCTCAAAGAGCTGTACTCCACGCAGGAGCGAACCTGGGTCTTGTATAAAAGACACAGATTCTCAGGCGATGCTCATCTCGTTCAACACATCGAGCTTCCGCGAGACCTCCTGAGCGATGCTGGTGAGTTTCTAAAAACATAACTCAGCAACCAAAATGACTTATTGAAGACGAAAGAAACACACGCATTTCAAGTTATAAATCACATTTTCAGACATTAAACCCTTTTCACTGGAAACAAAACATACATGAGAAATCCCGGTCATATTATACTTGTACGTACAACATAAAATCACTTGAAATAAGGAACAAGTTTGTCACAACTTTACGACAAGGCAACGGTTGCCTAGCAAACACATATGGGACGCATTGCCTCTAATAAATCATCACTCGTACGTAACTCGTAGCTTGTGAATAAATTATGCTAAAAGAGTTCCAGCTACCTTTTGGGTACAAATGTTCAAGATTGTTTGTTAAAATATATCAAAAGTTATACTCTCCTTTTCATGGTAGAAAAGAAATAAGTATTAAACTTTCTTGTAAAATTCTCGACTCTCAAGTTTTTTGACTTAAATATGAAATGCAAAAAAATTGAAAGACCCAAGACGAAGGAGAATATTAGTGAAAATATATAAAATCAAAAGAAATTGAAATGTTAGTTATTTTATACACATATATGTGTATACATAAATTCAGACCCGTATCTCCTAGAGGCAAGCAGACGCGTATCAAACTTACATTTTGCCGACCTATTGTTGTCATCTGGGGCCTTGTGGAGTTTCAATATTCTTTTTCAACTCCACAAAAAGGAGGATAGAAAGGGAATTAAAGAGGTATTGCTTGTACGCCAGATTCGGGGTTGCTGAGAATTTCTAGCCCTTCTGATCGCTTTATATTCGGTCCTTTAATCATTATGCTTGATACTGGTAAATATAATCTAAATAAAGATAAAATAAATACAAATAATTACTTTCATGCACACGAATCGTTTGATAATCAAGCAAGTTTTAAGACAATGCATATCGGTATACAGCGATTGATAAGTAGAGTGCAATTTGAAATGTTTCCAGCTGTAATTTTCAACGGCAAAACTATCGATTCGTACGATTACGACTACACGTCGACTCTACATAGAATGAGCACATTTCAAAGTACAAACCTTAGTCTCATTTTCGTAAACATTATATCGCCTGAAAATTTCGTCCGGGAAAGACTAAAAGATTTTTTTTTAATTAAGTCGTTTTGGTTAATTGGGTACTGAACTATAAAGGCACTGGCAAAAATAAAATGTCTGTCCCTATTGCGGTCACACATACATACATACATACATACACCCCTATATCCCCAAAATTGTAATAAGTAATTCTCCTAGTCTGTTTGATAGATAATACTCAAATTCCTTAGTCATCTTTATCGTCATTCACCGAATGATATGTGGTTGTCCTGTTCTACTGCATCGAGAACAACAAACAACAAAAGAAGTTATTGTAATTATTATTAACCTGCTACCTCCAAAATTCTAACTATATTGTTCAGCTAAACCTTTAAGCCTAACTTTAATTATTTAAGTATAACAAATGTGATACACAACGAATTACAATATACATAATTTTGCCAAATTGGGTAACAGTTTGTTGGCGAACACTGTGTGCTAATTTAACAGTATAAATTATGCATACATTTAAGACATATTTGTTTAAGATTAGGAAATTACCATATAATTATTATTTATCAATTAGGCTTTTTAGATATTAAATTGAATTTGAGATACATTTAAATTAGATACGATGCCTTACAATCGATGTTCGTAGATATAGTAAATGTATTAATACGTACAACGTCCAACGAGGAACACATTTACCAAGTTGCAACGCTTTGACGCAAGTTTCTGTCTGATCAAAATTGGATACGTACGATTGGAAACATACGTTCAACCGTTTGGTTATTTTGATAAAAAATTGTTTAAGGAAGTTTTCCGACCTTTTTTTTGCATTATTGTTAATTTAGTTTTCTGTGCATTTCAAAGTGTTTTTAAATGTGCATAGTACAGCATTAATAAATATTATCATTTCATTCATGCTGATAATATCATAATTGTTTAATGTTTATATTTTATTTGGACTTCTTAATAAATATACACGTCGAAATAAAAATAATGTAAACTATAATGTATTAATTCTAAAACTGGTTAGGTACTGAGTAATAAAGAGTCTCTAAATAATTGAAATGCTACTAAAATATTTGATGACATCATTCCAGTAGTAATTGGTTATCAAAGCGAAACAACTTCTGAGAAACTTCTTCATGTATTGAAAAATTAGCAATTATTTAACTAATGTAAATATGATATGAAGAGAGTTTATTCTCATTGTTTATATTGTACAGTGTACAAATTTAAAAAAGTATCTAAATGTTTGACAGTTAGACGTATCATAATACATTAAGAAAATATAAATGTAAAACAATTTTGTATAACCTATGCCTACTTGAAAAAAAATGTTATAATACAAAGAACCTCTTAGTACACGCCTTCGATAAGAAAACCTATTAAAGAATAATACGCAGCCACCCAGCTAGTAGACTAGATCCACGGCGTAGTTGGCATTGTGCCAAAATTGTAATTCGGTATTGTATACCAAACCAGGTTTCTCAATTTAATAAATAATTGCGTATAATTATATATAGATAATAAAGAATTATCTATCCGAAACCTGAGCTATGAGTACGGCTAAGAAGTACGCAGATGGTTTGCATTTTTGTCTACCGTATTGCCGTCTACCTAGCACATTGAAAGAATACATGGAGCTGCGATAACTTAAACGTAACGCTGTGGATTGCAAAAGGCATGCATTGCCTTATGCAATCAACGACTCACGATGGCCGAACAGCCATCACATTGAAGGATTTGTCATAAAACTTGGTAGAATGCATAGGTAATGCCAGTTCCAGCATATCCGTCGAACTCAAGGATCTTTCTTAAGTTTCATTGAGGAACGTAAGACGTTCCTCTAAATAAGTTGGAGGTTCAAGAGGATATTATGAAGTATGGCGAGGATGTGTGTAGTCCGTGAAATGCGAATCCGGAGCAGCTTGAGCAAATTGCGATTATTTATATCAATTTGCGTAAAGCCAAATATAAACCATATACATTTTTTTTGCGTTTGAGATTATTAAGCATAATGTATACTGTCAGTAGGAAATTACTTAGTCTACGCAGGGATCCCGTCGATGCAAACAGTTTCCCATAACTTCGCGTATCTGAGGATCCCGATACAATGTCTTATCTATCAAAATGCCAAAATTTGTGACACAAGAACATTTTTGCAACACAGTACCATTAAAGACGATGTCTGGTAATACTGATCTGTCAATTCGTGAGTTTTGGATGGATTCATACTCCGTTCACGCGCTCGCGCCAAATCAGAGTTAATCAGAATAAAAGCTTCTGTCAAATTATTTAATGATGCTTGCGTGTACAATTAAGGATCATTTGTGTAAAGATGGTTAGATGAAAATTTATGAAAATTGCGAAGAGTAAGGGAAAAAAAAGCCTGTCAACAGCTAACCGTGCATTGTCCTGGATGAAAGCCTGACTGGTGAGGAATGAATTTAATTATTTATATTTATATTATGCAAAAACTTGGATGGATGTATGTATATGGAACAATACTCGTAAAGGTTTCCAACAACCTTACTGTGCAAGTATACTGATTATAATAAGTTAAGTAAGAATATTTTACGTGAAAGAAAATTAGACATTTTTGGTATCACTTAAACTTTCCAAGCCAGATTTTAATAACATTACTTTTATAGATATTGTGATGTACTTTTTGTGACATCTTAAATAAATTAACAAGACTTTGTATCTGTAAGAGCAATGTTAAAGCGTCTTTTACAAATCGTAATGTGCTTAATATTGTGTGTCAAAATCCTCAAGTATAAATTCCGTCCTACCTTCAGCTTGCTGTGTATGCAGTTATGTACTTTATGTAATCTTCCTGTAAATTACTATCGTTTAATTCTATTTTTTACATATATATTATTTACAATATATACATAAGATCGTTGGTCCAAAACAACTAGGTCAAAAATAATCCTGAGATGTTTTAAACTATGCTGCAACTTGACTTGTCTGGTATTTAGATAGGAAGATTACATTCCTGAAATCCTATTTTAGCGCACAAATAAATAGACATGTAAAAAAATTATGAATAACCAAATTATATTTACATATAAAGAAATAAAATAAATAGAGCATGTAAAGAACGGTGCCCACCAGGGCACCAGATCTCGGCCCTCAGCCTGCTGTTGTTTAATCTGGTTATGGACAAAAAAAACGCAGCGTATACAAAAAGAGGTTCCTTTGAGCATGATAAATACTAATGATACATATTACTGTAATTGTGTACTCGAGTATATGGGATATGATTTTGGTGGTGCGGAAGAGGTAGATCATAATCTTAGAGAGGGCGACGCCGATCTAAAAAGTGTGTCCCAGATTAAATACCTTGGCTCTACGCTGACTAATGACGCTCATATGGATGAAGATATAAACCATTGAGTTAAACAGAACGAAAACTTTACTAAAGTGCCAACCAAAATCAAAGTTTATACAACAGCTGTCAGCCCTATGTTGCTTTAGGGGGCAGAATGCTTGGCAGTCTTGAAGAAGCTTGAACAACAACATTACAGTCTGGAGATGAAAATGTTCCGGCAGGCGGCCTAACGCACGTAGTTAAAGTTCGAAACGCATATATAAGAGGCCCCTTCAAAGAAGCGCCATTCACCGACAAATCAAAGAAAGTAGACTTAAATGGTATGGTCGCATTATGAGACGCTAAGCAACTAACAAGAGGCAGATCACCAGCCTCTGGGTGGGCCACTATCGATAAAGACTTAAAAGAACAGAACATGCCACCAATGACAATCCATTAATTATTTCGTTAATTTATAAAAAAAACAGTTGATTATAAAGATAAAACTATTTTATTTATATAAATTTATGTTATATAAATATTAAAGAATCAGTTCGATGTAGCGCACTTTATTTCGTACACAAATATTATTTCTAAAACACGATTATTTTTAAAAACATGTTTACACTTTCTATAAAATATAAGTTTTAACATAAATTTACATAAGTTTTGACAGACTTATGTAAACATCCCATATGTTTCCAATATAACAATGTGCTCACTGTAATCCTAAAGCCTGGCTGAAATCTTTATTAAACTTTCTCACAAGTAACATGTCGTTGCCGACGCAGACTGTTCTCTTCGCTATGATAGCGAAACACTTGGAGAACAATCCTTGTTAAGTTAGAGGACTTCAGAACAATTACCTTTTATTGAATTAACTTTGTTAATTTATAAGCTTAGAAGGTGCTTGCTCTAAAGTGAAAGATTCTGAAAATATTTAGTACAAGTATGTAGTAGTATGTATGTGTAAGTTAGCTGCGTCTATTACTTAAGACGGATTGAAAATTAATGACCGTTTTACCAACGTTGGCATATGATTGTAACTTTCATTAATTGTGACACTTGGGCAAGTATTTCGCGTTAGACATCTTTAAAGAACTTTTTTTGTTACTGAATCTTACGTGAGTAACGTGAGTATGCAGGACATAAATGCATCATATTTCATAAAATAAAGATTTATATTACAAACGATGCCATGTATCCGGCACTGTTCTAAGATCCGTACTGGAACAGATAACCCAGTGACAATTTCCCTGATCCGGCAATGATGGCCAAGACTTTTATAATCGCGTACAAACCTAAACGCTCTTCATTTATTGAGCGTGGGAGTGCAAGTCATATATATCATTAATTGGTTTATTAAATTCACTAAGATTAACTTTGAACAATTTCTCAAGTTAACAGACCTTGTATAACAAAGCAACAGAGAAAACATGACTAACAGATGTTTCGTATCATAATAAACGAAGATAAATTACTGACTATGAAATACATACTTTTGAAGCTCGTTAAAAAATGGGCAAACCCATAAATCGTACTAGATGTTTATTTTGTAAATATTTAACGCATATTTCTATAAAAACAGATACAACCCGTCAAAATTGTAAACTTTATTAATTTTTGTATGAACGTCTAGTGAATTCCCGTGACACTGGAATTATTCCTGATGCGGGATTTCTTTTAAGAATATAAAAAATAAATTATTGATACTGAAATTATAAAGCAATATATCTTAATTTTTGAAATTATCAATAACTCGAAGTTATATATTAGGGTAAATCAAAAAACCTTACAAAATAATGACGAAATAGATGTAGGATTTTAATCAGTTTCTTCATTTATTATTATTATTACTTTTAGCCTTTTCATAATTTGGATCAAATTTACCAAATAATTTGGTAAATTTGATCATTAGTTCGATCCATCTGGTGCAGTACTGTCTTGTGGCCTGCCACCTGCCAACTTAGGCAAACTAATATTATGTTCATCTCGTAGTGAGTGCAGGCTCTTGTATATACAGAGCTGTGAAAAAATATAGACTCAACAATATTTTCAATTTTTATTTTAAAATAAGTACCAATTATTAAATATCGTTTTATTAAGTAAATGCTACAAAGTCATTACTCTCTTCATATAAATAGAACGTTATTATATTACTGTGTGATGAAGAAAAAACCTGATGATAAAAAAAAAATGTATGTTTGTTGTGAAAAATTATAAACTCAGCGTACATAATGCATGTTATATTTAGCTAATATTTTGTCCATTTACCCTTATTTTTAATAACGTCTATTAATCTGTTAGGTACGCTATCAGTTAACTCCTTAACTACAGTGGGCAAAACTTCAGACCAAGAAGATTGCAGTCTCTGTTTGAGTTGTTGAATATTATTTATAGGAGGCTTTTCTGTGTCGTAAACTTTCCTTGCTAGAATCCCCCACATATTCTCTATCGGATTTAAGTCCGGACTACACGCTGGCCATTGTAATGTCGATATAACAAAATCATGCAACCACTTTTTTGTACTTTCGGCAACATGTATAGGAGCGTTATCTTGTTGAAAAATAACGTTTTCGTCTTCAGTCAGGGTTATGAAAGGTAAAAGGTAATCATGTAGCAGATCTTGATATTTAGCAGCGTTCATTCAACCAATACAAAACGCCAATTCTGTCTTTAGATGGCCATAGATGCCACCCCATACCATGACTGATCCACCTCCGAGTGCTCGACGTGACATTATCTTTGTGTCGTGTCTTAAATCATGCCAGTAATATTTGAAACCGTCGGGACCATCAAAATTAAACTTCTTTTCATCACAGAATATAACGTGTTGCCAAAAATCTTGCCCTTTTTTTAAATATTTTTCAGCGAATCTAAGTCGGTCTGCAATGTGATGCTTAGTCAAAGCAGGTTTACTGAGATATTTCCGATATTTCAAATGTCCGGATGCTTTTGCCCACTTCCTAATAAGACTCGGATCACAGTCTAAGTTATATCTGTTCACCAGCGATGATGACGATGCTCCAGTGTTCGACAATTCCCTTAGAATGGCGCGTTTCACGGTAGAAGAAAATTTAGGTGGTCGGCCAGATCGTTTACTTTTGCCATAATTCTCAATTCCTAGCTTCAAAAAGTTCTTTACTACACTCTGTGATCTACCAATAATGTTGGCTATTTGTCTTTGAGTTTTACCACAGCTTCTTAAATCGATAATTCTTTGTTTTTCTATATCACTTAATTGTTTACCGCGAGGCATCATCGAAGGTAATTAAAATATAATGACCACAAAAAACACAAACATATGACTACAAACTTCTAAAATAACAAATAAAAGATGCAAGCACTTTCCCCTATCACGTTCTAATTGCGACTGAGTTTATAATTATTCACAGTGCAAGTCGATACGTGTGACAACAAGCGTTGCGCTCGACGTCAAGGTCACGCAGAGACAAACTGTATTATACGTACCATGCATGTCAACATATTTAGTATTAGATGACTTTGTTAGAGCTTAAGTTTGATTAGTTTAATTTTTAAAACATTGAAAAAATTAATTGAGTCTATATTTTTTCACAGCACTGTATATTCTGTGACCCTGTTTGACTGTGACGTTGCAAGCGATATGGAAAAAAAAAATACTGACTGGCCTATTGGTCTCAAATTCTTTGATCCAGAAATAGTTGTACTGAGTCTGGGTGTTATTTGAATGCGAGACGCATATCATTCCTGACACTGGAGTAATCTTTTAGTAAATTGCAAATAGCTACAACAATAATTATTCCATTTTATTACGATCCTAAACAAGACCGATTTATTTTTATATAAAAATATTATTTTACGTTACACTTTCCATTAGGATAACACTGATACTCTGTAAACGGTTCTGTTTAGTTTTGATTGTCTGTAAAGTGAAGATAATTGAATAGGTCAGATAGTTTATCATTTTATCGGGTAATTCTATCGTATTACACGCACTAGTATCTACTAAGTTCTAGGGTGGAAACAGGGTCAAATCAGTCCTCAAAAACTCAAGTCCTCAAACAAGGTTCATAAGGCGTCATCAAGAATGTGAGGCTTCTATGAAATTGAATTTGAAGAAAGTTTGTTATTGATTCAAATTCAAATACTGCTCGTTAAATTCTAACTTGTTAAAATTCAGGTGATTGATGGAGATATCTATCCGTTCGCTGAAATAAGCACTTCTTTTACTTTTTAATATATCTATATGTGTACCAACTAACCGCGTTAAAGAAGCGGCGAAGATTCACTTCTTGGATGATATTGACTTTTTTTGCCACACGTACGTCTGTCACAGGGGTCCCGGTTACCACAAAAGAAAGCTTCCAGGAACTCGATAAAATTAGGTGTGTCTATGACAGGTGTTTTAGTGCCCCTTTGAAATCAGTTTTGTAATTGAGCAACGTTTACTCCTAAAGCGAAAGTGAGTTTTAGTAGTAATTCGTTTTCGCATCCTTAAACTCGCTTGTTCAAACAGAATTTTTTAAAATTTGCTGCAAAAACCCTTTTTGCCTTGTACTCGTATCAGTATATATAAAGAACTTTTAAAATTATTTAAAGCAGACTAATTGTTTTCTGGGATGTTTGAAAACACAGCGCAAAACACGAGAAAGCTTTCATTAACTACTAGTACCCAGCTTCCAATCCACTAATGTGCGAGTTCAGATGTGAAGTTGTGTTTCCATTTGTAAAGTATTTCAACCAACATGTTATATTTTTTACACCGTATAGTAGTCCTAAGTGTAGACGATTGGATGACTAAATGTGCAATATATGTAGATAATAAAAAAAAGTAAAGATTGATTACAATAATGTAAATAAAAGCACAATTAAAACTTTTTAGTTATTTCAAAACGATGTAACATATCTTTGTTCATGCACACAACGAAAATGTATTATATCAAAATAATGGGAGCTTTTATTTTCTTTTATAGTAATCCGTATGACAAAACAAAAATAAGCCGAAGGATAGTTGGACGACCGGTAGTTATATATTAGTAGATAGTTCATCAAATTGTCGTACATTATGATATTTAGAGATTAGAGAGAACTGATAGATTATTAGATATCAGATATCATCATAGATTTCATATTAAACTGACCATATAATTAAAACGTCAACGTTTAATGATATGTCAATTCACGTTTGGCCATATCATTAATTTACGATCTCCATCATATTAAAAGTTTATTACAAATTCTAAATGTCTACATCTAAATTGATTTTGCAAATTATTATTCACTTTCAAAAAAAAAACAAAGATCAACCTGATATCAACGCCTCTAACAATGAATAATGAAACTATTTCATGATATAATTACTAACGTTTGACCATCATGAAACGGTGATGCTGTTAATATCGTTAAACGCTGATTTTTCAATGATTTGGTCTGAACATATGATGATGTAATCTTCCATTTCATGAAAACGGTCATACCGTTTCATGAAATGGTTGGCCACATCATGAAATGATCACTTCTATGATCTGACCACGATCTATACATACATAACTACTATCTAGTCGATTGTTTTTTTAACAGGCATGTCATCTGATGGTAAGTGACAAACGCTGTCCATGGCCAACTGCAAATCAAGAGTCGCAAGTGCGCTGCCCACTTTTGAGGGTGATGGATTGGGGGATGTGGGAGGGGAAAGAGATGAGGGGGAATGATGGCAGAGGAAAGAGAAGAGGGGAAGTTGGGCCTATGGAAACTTGACTGATTTCGGGAAAATGCAACGCTTGCGTTGCTTCACAAACGGTTTCCGTGGTATCGCAGCCCCCACTCGAAAAATGTCAACAATTTAAGAGAGGAGTTGATATTTGCAACTGTGTCTTTACAATTAAAAGTCAGCAAACTGTGTTGGTGGGGTTCAACTTCTCTTAAAATCAATTAGTAACTAGGCCTGTAAGCCTATTAGCTTGTGACCCTGCCTGCTGAAATATTGGCCGGTTAGATGCAGGACATATATGCCATTGTGTGATGTGCAGGATTTGTTCTTTGTCTGGGTATAAGTATCGCTAGTATTAAGTCTTATTTAAAATAGTATAGGCTAAGACTAGTTTGAGATACGACGGTAGTTGTGTCAAGTTATTATTATTATAGACTCATATATGCTGCGAAGTTAGACGCCATTGGACATAATGGTTGAACTCTATTATCTGGATTTGCAATCGTTATCGTTGTTGCTGAGCACGTGAGTTTAAGTTGTTAGTATATGTATTATATTCAAGTTATAGCAGCAATAACACAACCTATTAATGATTAAATTATTATTGCAGCCAAGGTCGAGTTATTACATAGTACATAGACATTGCGAGGTGGTATTTGAATACTCGGGTCAACTGCTACTTCACGATTATTAAAGCGATTTAGTTCTGATTAGGTCGATGGTCACACATATAACTTATTGAGTGAATGGAATGAATGAGTGAAAAGAACATTTGCGTGGAAAATGCATGTAGAAATATTCAAAATTTGAAGCTTATTTATATTAAATCACGAACACAAATTGCCTCAAATATTGACTAGATCAAATAGAAATACAGGCATTCACCGTACTTCGGTGTTGACAACAATAATTCAACGTACATATCCAGCTGCGATCATTTAACTTAATTTCCATTGAAATGTCGAGAATAGGAGCATCGATCCTCGCCACCTAGACGCTTTCACAGCTCAAATATTAACAAACGTTTTATATCTCACGATACAATTTATTGTAGTCGTAAATGTCTTTTCGTGAGGAACGGGTATCCCGCAATATGGCTTTAATGAAGGGTTATTCGGGTATTTGATGTATCTCGCATGTTGTTACACAAACTAGGCAATGTAGGTTACATTTTTGTAAAAAGTATATATCTTTATATATATAAATTACGCGTCACGTTGTTTGTCCGGGATAGACTCCTAAACTACTTAATCGATTTTAATCAAATTTGCACACCGTGTGCAGTTTGATCCAACTTGAAAGATAGGATAGCTTACATCTCAATTTATAGTCGCAATATTATTTTAATGCAAATTGTTTTTATTAGCCACAGCAACGCGTGGCAGGGTCTGCTAGTGTATGTATATGTATATATGTACAAATATTGTTAATCAAGTTTGAACAATAATATTACATGAAATGAATAAAATATTTGACCCCTTAAAATAAGATTAAAACCGAAAATATGAAGACTATTGTCAAATAATTAGCGGGGAATAAAAATTGTGGTTAGCATTCGTGGTTACTTCTTTTTGCTCAGTCAATAAACATATATATTGTGTACTTAGTTTTAATTATTAAATTACAGTACATTCCCTATACAAAATAATCTGTGAGAAAACTAGGTCATTGACTAGTATCTCCTGTTGATCTAGTGATTGTTGACCTTGACTGCTGAGCCGCAGGTCATAGGTTCGATTCCTTCAGGCTACGAAAATTTGTGTGCTAAAATTATTAGTAGATTAAACTAAGTATGACTACTATCTAACAGGAGAATAAATTATGCAGAACTGTACACCAATATTATACATATATTATCT
Source organism: Tyria jacobaeae (assembly GCA_947561695.1). Taxonomy (NCBI): domain Eukaryota; kingdom Metazoa; phylum Arthropoda; class Insecta; order Lepidoptera; family Erebidae; genus Tyria; species Tyria jacobaeae. The sequence goes on along the minus strand of OX387208.1, from coordinate 4,445,534 downwards.
AAATTTTCAAATTATTGGTGTTCTGTTAGGTCATAAGAAGGATTTTAACTAGGTATTCTCCTACAAAAATACTATGGCAGCCAGTATTGGAATCGATCCTTCTTTGAGCATATTATATTATTCTTTATTGCATGAAGATTGTTGCTGAATTAAACGACATAACGTATAAAAAAATATTCTTTTTTAATTGCTTTTTTTTAAGTAATTATTAGCAGTACATGAGTTGCAGCTGTCCACAGACAGTGGCGCCCATCAGGTGAGCTGTCTGTTCATCTATCTCCCAAAATTATAATTTTAAGAAACATTAAATAAAAATTAAGAAACATTTTTTTCTTTATAACTCTTGTTTTATTTTTTAAAGTAAACTCCTACACTAAGAATGATTCCTATGTGGGATATTACAAATCCCGCGCCGTACAAAGAACGGAGAAATAGAACTCTACGTCTCGGGACTTATGGATCAGATCTTTTGTGTTTGTTGTTTGTGTGGGAATCTAACCCACGAACCAATTCACCGCTAAACAAACAGGATATTTCAAATACTTTTGGAGTCCAATGATTTTAGAAAAAAACCTGACTGAAAACTAACTTCACATGTTTCACGTACAAAATATAATGTTCATTACCTTATTACAAAATAACTTATAAAAGATTTGAATTAAAAACAGCAGGAGTGCCGATATAAGTAGATTAAAATAAAAAAAATCAAAAGGGATCTTTTTATGTGTACATTATTAATGTGTTTAATCTAATATTTAAGGTAATGCGAGGCTGGGAAGGGTGCGATTCACCCTTGTAAGGAAAATAAGAGGAAAAAAAGTGAAAACTCCTTTTTATTTAATCTTTTTTCAGAGAGACATGCAATCTTACTATAATAATATTAGAGGTGTTATATCGATTTGTCGGGGTTGAAAAGAGGGTATCTCGAGAATGAATCGCGAGGTATTGATACGACGCAAAATATCCTTGAAAAAAAAAAACAACACCTTGGAGTATCTTGACCATATTTTTATACGACACAATAGAATACACTATTCTTTGGATACCACAGAAAAGTTACAACATTAGAAAAATAAAAGTACATACATATGTACAGTATGTAGATTGCTGGTACAATCAGCAATCTTATCACTAATTGCGTTTTCTTCCAAACTTCGTAATGAGCAAGTGCAATGAATTAGTGCAAAGGGCAATTTGCTGGTGAACAAGTTAAGCCAAGTAGCTTATTAAACTATATGAATGAAAAATAGACACATACTAATTTATTACATTGACTGGATCTGCGTCTATTGGAACATTCAAATCGTCTGATATCCTGATAATACAAGAATATTATTTTGTTTCACTGAAATAAAATATGAAATAATTTGAATAGCATCCGCACTAAAGAATGATATTAATTAGACTACGTTTTAATAGTCGTAGTTTTGTAGAACTTACAAGTGAGTCACAAGTTTAATAAACACCTATGTATGTATATTCAAAAATATTTTTAGTCATTCAGGCGGTAGTTTGAATTCGATTCTCTGTTCATGCGAGCTCTGACTTATGAAATCAATGTATTATTCGATGAAATCAAAATAGAATTGTGGCTAATGAACACTACATTATTATTTCGTCTTCAGCTTATAACTAGTCACGAACTGTTAGTCAATTAATTGAAACCACCGTACACCCAGACAGAGGACCGGATAACTTGCCTGTTGGCTATTGTACTCGGCTCTATCTCACAAAAGACTAGATAGTAATCAATTTAGAAGAAGTATGTATAAAAACGTTAGGGAAAATGTTGGTAATAGATTCCACTATTGCTTACTTTGGTTACTTTATTCAAAAAAGTTTTGACATAGATACATATACTCATACCTGTATCTTTAAATGGAAAATCAGAAACGTATTAAACACCCTAATTTTGTTGACTATATATTATACTAGTATAGGACTCAGTTCCTATACTAGTATAATAGGAGGGAAGCCTATGTCGTCTACGCACTGTGTATTTACTACCTGATAGACAAAGCCATGATTAGAAACTAGTGGGCAAGCTCGACCGGTGCGACACCACGGCCTCACAGAAAACCGTTTTGTAAACAGAAAAGGTTTTGTAGCAATTTTTTTTTAATAAGTCTCTCCCTTCTCGACCCCTCATCCGTCCTCCCATTTCTTTTTTCACATCTGCTAACCCTTCTATACTCTTGGTCGTGGGGAGGTGACCCGACTTCCCCCACCTCCCATCGCCCTCAAAGGCGGACAGCGCGCTTACGACTCTTAAGTTACCGGTATCTCATATGTTAGGTTGTCCCCCTATATTATATGAAAAAACCAAACACGGCCGGCTAATCCATAACTAGGCAGAGTCTTGGACTATAGTAAACTGTTGATAAGCATACTTATATATTATTAAATATACATATATACACTTTATTGACAAATTACACCTACACAAAGAATTTGTTTAAATCACACAATATTTGTCCCGACCTGTGGTTTAATGGTCAACCAACAGCCCAAAAAGTTTTTCAGCTGGGCACGGTCGATCGGTTCAATCTGATACCACCGGTAGTACCAGCTATAAAAGCAGTATAGTTTTAGAAGTTAGGTAAAATATGTGTCTTTCTGGTTTAATAGTTATTCGGCTTTTGCTTTTCGGGGCAGATCGGTCTTCCCAAACTGTATTTGTAAGTACATAAATCGTGCAATTAACCCAATATTATATTATATATTAATTAGTTTAATATATATTTTATTTATTTATTTACACTTCCTGCATTTTATTGCATGGGGCGGACTTAATGCCAGGAGGCATTGTCTTCCAGTCAACCTTTGGGTAGTGCAGAGAAGGTCAAGGCAGGTGCATATACACAATGAAGAGCCAACCGAAAGTTACACACACATATATGTATATATATATGACATACATACATATATATATATATATACATATATGTATGTATGTCATATGTGGCGTCATGAAGAAATTTCTGCTAACTGCTTTAAATTAAATTTGCTAACGTTAGCTTTGAAAGTGTCATGGTTAGTGGACATCTTAATCTCAAGAGGACGCGCATTCCATAACAGAATAGACTGAACAGAGAATGAAGAATGAACAAGGGAAGAGCTATGTGTAGGACAAAGGAGTAAGCGGTTGTGTGAAGACCGAAGATCTCTGCTGTGGTTAGATGACAGCATATGAACTTGTGAAGTGAGATAGGAAGGGGAAGTTGGGCTTTTAAGAATGCTGAACAACATAGTCAAAGCACGTAGTCTTCGTCGCTCAGCGTCGCTGACGTATATACTAACGTAGTTTTAGGCGCAAAGTACAAACAGATTTTTTTTTATGTGAATAAACAAACATAATCTCACCAAGGTAATCGGCTCACCGAAGCCGACGGGTAAGTGTGACTGACGAGCCGGTGGTATGTCGCACTCAAGCCAACTAAAACTACATCGGTGTTCTGTCAAAGGGTCTATATCTCTTCCTAGGAAGTATGCTTCCAGGAACCCCTGCAGACTTGGGCCATCTCATGGCAACAGGCGTCCACACTAGTACGGGGAGCCTTGCTCCCTTCCAGGTTGATAGGCACATGCGGAAAACAGCGTGCCATCGTCTCAGGCTCGCTTCATACCTTGCATCCTCCGGCAGCGGTACCACAAACGATGGCCGCTAATCTATCGAGGCCCCCTACCCCGATATTAACGGGACGAACAAAGTACGGCTTGAGGAAACCGGTGACGTTGATCAACCATGCTCTGGAGTAGAAGGTCAAAGTCAAAGTGGGTAATGATCCCCTACAGGCTGCGAAAATGTGTGTCATATATTGAACATCCATTTCCGCATTCTGCAAACCTTTGCAGCTTTTTCAGTGGACTGGCAGTGGACTGGGCTGGGCTTTACTTTCCACCTACCTTGATTCAGGTCAATGAATACAATCGAGGTTTTGTGTTTAAATTCCAAATGCCAACATTTAAAAATGACATTAGTGATTTTGTTTATTGCGTTGACTTGAGAGTTTACCTTTTTACCGGTTCAAGGGACAGCTGCCCTTAGTGTTAGGCGTCAAAGCGTTCCGGAGATACAAGGTCAAGGTCAAGGTCAAGGTCTATCTAGACAATAGAGCTTTCATATAAGGGTTACTTTTTCCTTTTGAACAACGGAAGCATTAAATACATATAATAAAATAAATATAAATATATATAATAAACATAAATAAATATAATAAATAAAAAAATAATGTAAATGTACTTCCTACATCGAAAGTGCAGACCCCAAAAACCAGCTAAGCTTTATAAAATGTAAATTAAAAATTGTTTTCGTTACTTAGATTTACAGACAATACAGACATTAACTACAATTATAGTTTTCACTACTGTTCACCACAAAATAACACACGACAAATTTGTGTACATACTCGTACAACTTGATGCCGTTTACGGCCCGACTCGCAATATTGCTCACATTTTCCTCTTGTAACGGAGGTTGTCTCAGCAAGAAATTAAACCGCAAAGCGTCTCCCTGTGTATGTTATAAGCAACTTACAAAGGCTTGATGCTAATGTGTAAAATTTCTGGGTGAAGAATTTCAGAGTACAAAGGTTATTTTCAACCTATTCTAAACTAAGACTTTGCTAGCTTTTAAATTGTAATAATATATTACCATTTAACAGGTCTGAAACTACCAGTGTGATTAAAATCCTTAGCAAGAAAGAGCAATACACCTATTTTCAATATACACCAGTAACTTTAAAAAAATATATAACCAACTGAAACGAATGAGCAGGCAGGTAACTTGATAGAAAAGCAATCATGTCAACCGGTTTTCTACCGTACTAATCTGGTCAAGACGGCTTAATCATGCCTTAGCATGATTTAAGCAATGAATATATTTTATAATTCATGGGGATAAACAAAATATGAGTTCTCTCCATATGCTTAGTAACTTTAAGTTTTTGGTCTCCTTTGTCGAGTTCGTGTCTAAATTAAATGCCTAAACTAAGTAAATTGGTAGCCTAATAGACAATTTTCTTTTTTCAAGATGTAACTTTTGTTGTAATCATAATAGAATAAAAAGGGTAAGAATACTGTTCTACGAATCCAGTAAAAAAATAAACCAAAATCCAATATCTAAACCTCAAAAGGCAATCATTTCAATCTGTATTTGGAAAGTATAAACAATTTTGTATAAACAATTTTATCGTATCTTTTACTTGATAAAGTTATAATTATGTTCTTCATTTATGAAAGTCGGAGAGTTCTTGGAATACATTCTAAGAATCCGACTTTCAAACTATGGAACGTGTAAAACAGTGATTACCTTTTGGAAGTAATACAGGCATATAATTTTGCACTTGCGTTTTATTATAAAATCTTTTGTATGTTATAATACATAAATAGTTGACATCCCCGAAATACACACGTGAATAAAACCGTGTGTCCTTAATAAATATAAAAAGAAATCCTTTTTAGTTTATAATAACCATTTTATAGTTGAGATAAAGACAGATTAGTTATCTGTAAAGATTACGGAATTGATATTTCTTTTTTTTTTATATATTATAGGAAGACAGGCGAACAGACGGGTCACCTGATCGTAAGTGACAACCGCCGTCCATACACACCTGCAACTCGAGTCATAATATATATATTATAGCTTAACAGGAGACTGCAGTACAGGGTTCTTTAAAAAGAGCAAACAAGTTAACAGTAAAAAAAAATATATGTATGATATACGTACACGCAGCACTTTGCATATTATTTTGCATACATACGGTGCATGTATATAAGTAACAATAACATGTGTACATGTTGCACACACAAAGTTATAATTTAAGAACAGTATATTCTGGGATAAAATCGATAGAATAATTATATTGTTATCTTATCCAGGAGATCATGAATTACACTGTAATTTAATTTAATGAAACCTTCATTAAATACTTTTTGTTTTAATAAGTTTTTGCGTGTTAATGATCCCTCGCAAATTGGTAGAAATTGGATAAGGGATATTTATAGGCGTAGGTGTTTAAATAACCTAAGGAGTATTCATAATAATAACTACTATAATTATGTATGTTACCGTTTAAAACTCTTTACCTTGAAAAACTTACTAAAACTTACAGTTCACAGATGAAAAGTAAAACTTTATGAATTAAAGACTGAAAGGTTCGCAATAAAATACTTTTTTTTTTATTGGATATTTGTATAAACTTTTTGAATTCAAGTGAACCCTAACTGCCCGTAATTGTACCTAAGTGTGGTGTTCTACTGCATCCCACACAAGTCTTCTTAGATCGTTTGGCTGATATCAGTGGATTACTTACTAGTAAAGTGTACTTCATGAAACAATTTTGTTATAAATAAACACAATAGAGTATAATACAAGAGTTTTTACCTACTTATATACCATTATATTCTTGTGAATTATTTGTGAAGCAATGAAGGCGGTACTTTACCCACTGTTCAATTCTTATACAAAAATACAGCGTACTTAAATACAGAAAATGACCAAAACGTTTTTTTTATTAAGGAGGCGTATACAGCGTTTACAAGAAACAGCACAATATTGCGTTAAATAATATTAAATTATTACTCAAATACCCAAGAAAAAGAAAGAAGCAGGTGGACTTTTGTCTGTGTATGGGTTACGGGAGAAAAGCGTAAATGTATTTATGGTAATTCTTATTTCTCAAGTTTAATACCTTGAAAGTTCCATAGCCGTTAGATAAAATAAAATATATATATTTTTTTAGAACTAGCTTGAGTATGTGTCAGGTCACGCTTATCATACAGACGCATTGTCATCGGAACTGAAGGTGAATACGAAAATTCAGCTTAATCAAACACCGGGATGAGGATCAAATTTAAGGTGCAATATTTAAATATGGTTAGAAATGTGTTGGGCTTCATAGCAGCAGTAAGAGGAAAAAATCCCTATTCCATGTATGTGAAATATAATAGTATTATTTCTAGTTTTACTTCGACAACGATCCCATTTACGAAGTATCCTACTGTTCAGCATGACAGTAATAGGTGTTAATACGTATATTTACCTAGATTGAATCTTGCGATAGTGGAATTTAAATGATTTGGAAACATCCTTTCAATAACATTCTGTATGCACACTTAGAATTCACCTTGTACATGCTAATAAAACAGGATTATGCACATTTAGAGAAGATTTAACTAATTACTTAATAAGATTAGGCATTATAATGAGGCTTCAGCCCAATGAAACTTGTTACACATCGTCTTTGAAATTGGATTAATAAAGGAGAATTAGTGAAGATATATGGGCTCCGAAAACTAAAAAAGAATCGAAATTATTAGATATATAGAAATAATTTCTGCACAATGTATGTGACTAGCCTGTTTATTTAGTGATTAGGGGCTCTGACTGCAAAGCCAGAGTTCGTGCGTTTGATTGCCACACAGGACAATGAATCTGGGTGTTCTTTATGCCCGTTGTTTGTATGTTTGTAAACTCCTCTGCAACACGGCAATAATTAATTTGGGAGTCGTCTTTAAAATTGTTTAAAAGTAATGTAAATAATCCAAATTATTGTGTAAATATAATAACATTTACTGTGCGTATAAGAGCGTTATAAGAGGACATAAGCTGCTATCATTATACAATTAACAATATACTACTATACGATACAACTTACAAGACAATCTTTATCCTCAGACATCCGTTCCCCGTAGTATCACCATCATTACTCTCAAAATATTTACAGTACTGTCCAAAGCACACGTGTCATCTATGTATGTGTGTGTGTGTTGACCTACAATTAATAAATATGTCCACGTGCCAAGCACTACTAGTAACATTTTCATGACTACTGCAAATCCCGCGAGAGTAAACTTGAATGTGAAACACGAGCTGGCAGTCGTACATACGCTAAGTTAGGTAGTTACAGTTGCACGTGTTTCGTAATTTCCACCTTCACATCACGTACTACGCCACTTAAAATAGAAATCTGTTAATTTTCTTTTATGCAATCTATTCCCAAAACAATAAGTGACTATATTCTTGTGGAACATTTTTATTCCTGGCTGTGATTTTACATCACCACGATGTAAAATCAAACAAGACACCTTTAAAGTAGATGTTATTGCAACTTGATGAATCCATTACGTTGGGATACTGTGCCGCTTCCATAGCTTGTGTCGCAAATCCTTGTTTCACTTGCACAGGTTCATAAGCTACTTCCGTAACTAAGCGTGCGAGGATAATTATAGACTTCATTCTAGCAACAGATAAAGCGGCTCGAGTCGAAACATCGATTGGTGGCACGTGTCAGACGAGGCCTCATGTTACGACCACCGATGGATCAAGTTTGTCCGACAGGTTTTAGTCTGCCCTCTAGCAGCACCTAAGGGGAATTCATGACTCCCACGGGACATCTTGAAACACCCGGTTAACTGGAGGATAAAGCACTCATCGAAAAATATTAGGTCTTCCGGTTAGTGTTGAGGGAACTTACTACTTAGATATTCGATGCGGCGTGTTTTAGTTTGCACTTTAATCATTCAAAGTAACTAACTTATAGTAAACGCACGCAAGTTTTTAGTGTGATTAAATATGGAAAGCGATAAATATCATTTTCGTCATTTACTACTACACTTTTTCGATTCAAGAAAAACAGCAGCAGAAGCTCACAGTTTTATCGCAGATACGTATCATGAATCTGCACCATCTGTTAAAACGTGTGAATACTAGCTTCGACGATTTAAAAGTGGTAATTTTGATTTAGAGGATGAAGAACGTAGTGGAAAATAAAAAAAAAATTGAAAACGGTGAATTGCAGGCGTTATTGGGACGAAAACCCTGCCCGCACACTACAAGAGTTGGCTGAAGAATTAAATGTAGGTAAATTAACAATTTCTAATAGTTTACATGCAATGGGTAAAATTCAAAAACAAGGAAAATGGGTTCCACATGTTTTATCAGAAATAGCGATGCAAAATCGAGTAACCATTTGTGCTTCACTACTGTCTCGTCACAAAAAGAAATCTTTTTTGTATCAAATCAATACCGCCGATGAAAAATGAATCTACTATGATAATCCAAAACGTAGGAAATCATGGGTAGATGGTCAACCGTCCACATCGACTCCGAAGCGTAACATTCACGTAAATAAGGTATTGTTATACATATGGTGGGATATGAAAGGTATTATTTAATATGAATTGTTAAAACCAAATGAAACTATCATAGCTGAGCGTTATCAACGTCAATTAATCAAATTGAGTCATGCATTGAACCAAAAACGTCCAAGAATTTCACATAAAAAATAAAAGGTCATTTTACTACATGACAATGCTCGCCCACACATCGAAAAACCTGTGTAGAGATACACTTTCAGATCTTTAGTGGGAAGTGTTACCGCATCCCGCATATTCACCAGATTGTGCTCCTTCCGATTACCACCTATTTCGATTTATGCAACACAGCCTTAGCCACAACATAACAGAACCATGAAAACAGGCGCCGATGAGGATTTGGACGCCTATAAGTCTGATAAATCTGAATACATAAAACGCATAAGGTGCAAAACTAGGTCATTACCGAAGGTTTAATGGGCCCTCCAAAGTTTCCATCCTTACAAAACGGCTGGACCAGATAGCGATTTCTCAGCACAGGTGAGACAGGTATAGACTGGATCACTAATATACTCAACAGTACGATTCGAAGTTGAGTCACAGGTGGCAGTGCGTTTTCACCACTCTTGTCGATTATGGTCATAAATGACCTGAAATTCATCACATCATACATATATACATATATGTATGTATTAATAAACAGATACATAAATACAATAAATAAATACTAATAAATGTCTCACTCACGCTCATGACCGCAGATAAAGAGGCATTGGCTCTAGGGGATGATTGGCCCCTTGAATCGGTCTCTCTTCTTGTAAAATAATCGTTATTCTAACACTTACACTACTCAATCTTACACTTTTCATTCGTCAGGAAATAAGTGACGTGTGGTTGCCCTAGGATCCAGCTCTAGCGTTGATCAGGAATTTTACTATGATCTGTTGGCCAGTGTTGTTTCGAGTGTGGTGGTAAAATCGAATCTTAAATTTTATAATATATTAGATACCATGTGCATTCCAAGTAACAACTCTGAATGCAAAATTCATTTTGTAATAAGGCTTGTAATAACGTGGACCAACGATCCTTCATTTTGTTCATCTTGGTGATCATGATTTGTTGAAATGTAGCAAACATTTATTCTAGTCGGTCTAGAAAGAAGACTATTTTTATATTTATTTAATTCACAAACAATTTGGAAGTGGTCCCACACTTTGATCTTGACAAAATATTGACGAATTTAGGTACGGCATCGGTGCTAAGCCAAATTAACTACAATGTAGCTATAATATACTTAACTGAAAATACTTTTTTTATAAGGAATATTAGCAATGTGGGTTATACATTATTAGAAACTTATTAATCCCCCCAGACAAGCTGAATACTTGTATTAGGGATGGATTCGCGACGGTAATGCACTGGGGGGGGTTCGAAGAGCAACTTCTCACAAGTCCAACGCCTAAGCCATTACGCTACCGCCGCTTAAATACCATGTTGTCTACAGGTCACCTATTAATCTTCTAGCTTAACTTAAGAAGCCAAATGTTGCTACAAAAAAGATATAGTCTATAGTCATTTAATCTCTACAAACAGGTTCAAATAACTCTTAATTTTGGTTAGTGAGAATATTTGTTGGCAAAAGAAATGTGTATACATTTACAAAAGCAGAAAATGTTTACTTTATACATTCTTCACGAGTTTGTAGATAATTTTACGGTCGAAATACAATAAATTTCACAGTTTGTTTGATATGGTTTAAATATAAGATACAAACATGTTTTTTTTAAATCCAGCGAGACTATTCATACGCGTACACAAAAATATTATATTAAGCTTGATCTGAGAGAAGTGCTAAAAACAAATCTCGATAACATCGATAGATAGAGCCTTAATCGCATTTGTACGTTATCTGAATCCATACAATTTGTAATCCTTTTTATATAATTATGTGGTTCACGGTGGAATAGAATAGGGCCACCCCATTTCTTGCTGTAGGGGTCGTAAAAGGTCACTAAGGGATCCGACTGTTATCTATCAGACCTAGTCCTACAGTGCCCCCTATTACGTTAGTTCGACCAAAATAATTGTAATTGGCAAAATGTCGGTGTTTAATACTTATCTGTCTAACCCTTACGGGGATGCAGCCGTGTGCGTATGTACACATATGTATTTTTAAACATTAAAATTAACAATTAAGTTATTATAAATTTCATAAATCTAAATGACACCACTTCTGGGTAAAAAATTAGTATTTAATATGTACAATTGGTTAGGTAATTACTGTTGTCAAATGTAAAAAATTCATTTGCGTATACCCGTCCCGGCTTTGAATTGCGTGCAAGCATTACTTAATTTTGTATGTAGTTTATAGTAGTAATTTCATCATACCGACACATTTTCGGTCAGTAAATAAAATTTCATTTACAAATTTCGTTTGATCGCGAAGTAGCGTGAACAAATAAATTGAAGCAAAAAGTTTAAAAATATTGCATCATACAATATGATGTCAATACTTTTACGAACTGGAATTTAAAAAACAAAAACCAAAAAGTGCTACCGACTTTGTTCACAATTTATGTCACACATCAAATCATATAACAATGATATCAAACAGTAAAACGAAGTAACTTAAAAATATAGTACTATTGCATGTTGCTAATGTATTATTATTTTTTTACAACAAAGGTGTTCTGTACAGTAAATAAAAATAATACCTATTACGTAACATATTGTGGACCATAGATAATCTTTGTAACTCCGAATTCAGTGTCAGAATGTCGACTGTAACTTCTGGAATGTAAACATTCTCATCTCTAATGTTTTGAATCAATTTTAGCCGCATATCTGGGTCACAAACTCACGAAATAGGCGAGAAACGTTATGACTTGGACTTTTTAATTATGGGAAAAGCAGTGTTCTACTGTCTACGCTTCACTATGTAGTTATCATCCCGTAGCAACTTAATCAACGCCTACTGAAGCTTGGTCCGATGCTGAGTATTTACTATAGTGTAGTTGAAGAATTGAAAAAAACATACAAGTACGAAAAATTATGAAATACGTGGTGTAGGTTTTTGTTTCTCAGCAAATAGTCATCTGTTTAAGATATTTGCACCACAGATACACACTGCTTTACAACTGAAATCTAATTTTTTTATAAGGAATATTTTACTTATAAGTTTCGTTTAGCCATCTATGCGTTCATTTATTTGTGACTTCAACGAAAGTCAGTTAATTAGTATAGGCACTACGACCATAAAAATATTGTTTTTGTAAGTTAAAACAAAAACATTAAACGTCTCGCTTTTTAATGTTACACACTACGCAGCATAATCGAAAATACCTATTTAATTAGTACCTTTTGTAAGAAGTTAAATTAATTTTGTAAGGATGCGAAAGATAAGTAATTGATAAATATTTTTAATAGTTAATTATTTTCTTTGATACATAGATATTCAGAACTTTTTTGAGGGACATAGAACTTTTTTTCACTTTGGTTATATACAAGCTCAAAAAGTGGCCTAGCCTGTACTAAATCTAAACATTTTTTGTTCTCGAACTAGCTATAAACTTGTATATAATAAAACACGCGGCTGTATCTAATGCTTTTAGAGATTAATATCTTCTGTAATCCTATAAAATAATTGTACTTTGATGAATTAGAATAGACTTCTCCGTGTTATGATGAATCATATGGTTTTTGAAGTCACATTTGTGGATAAATAAAATTTCATCAACAAAGTTTAAAAAAAAATGGTATTTGTCTTTTTATTTGAACCTAGTACACTGGTGTTAGTAGTTACTGAATAAGTAATACTAAGTTTTGATGTCTAGTTTCTAATTTCGAGTGGTCTACTGTGTCTGCCTGTCCGCTTTAATCATTGATACGATGTCTGGAAGTTAACACAATTTGATAATAATTTAAAACTTCAATAAATAAAATGAAAAAAAAAAGTTGATCGATTCTATAAATATGAGTTAAGAATATTAAAATGTTATTATTGCAAGTGGCCTTGAGTACAGGGTATGAAAATCAGAATTATTTTCGTTTATAGCTTCTTAAATTAACAATGACATCACAAGATTGCTAACTTTTAAAACTACAACCCATACCAGAATCTCGATATTGCCAACATATTGTCGAATAAAAAGTATCGAGTGAAATTTAACAGCAGAAATTAAAAAATAAAATATATTAATGACATATGTACATATAATTGCCGTGGACTGCCCATAACAATTATCTGTCTTTATTGGATTAACCTTAACTCTATGAGATTTGCTCCATTCGCATATATTTTACTAGCAATCAGCTATCAGCTTATTTAGACAAGCATTAGAATATATATGTACTTGGAAATCATCAATAATGTAATCTATCACTTATCGCTACTGTATAAGTCCTTGAAGAAAGGGTAAAAATTAAGGTTTCTATAAAAGATTTCTAGATCAATTTCAATTCTTTTTAAGAAGAATACTTCGGTTATTTTACTTATGAGCATTTTATTTTAGACTCCTGGGGTTTCTTGTTATAATCCTCTTAAGAGCAATTGAAGTTATCGGAGTAATAAATAGTAGTAAACAGCTGTTATGAAGGCTCTTAACGCGGCTGTAAATTAATCATGGGCAATTATGCCAGTTACCATAGTAATGAATTCTGTAACACATAATCTATTTCTACTTTCCTCTCGTATAATACAGTTCTGTGTCTTTCTTTCGATCCAAATTCATTTAATACTTCTCAAAAAAAAAAATTGCTGGTGTTTCAATAAATTACATTACAATAATCATTGCTACCAACTTGGCTAAGACGTAAGGCATTCATTGTTCTAGTAAATTTTCTTTTTGTATTTACACTGTACCTATCGACTTACTTGGATACGTTTCATTAGATGGGTTTGAGGTACCTCTAGCCTCTTTTATGATTAGTGCCTATTTTACTATTATATTTGAAGTCAAAGGTAACAATAACTCATATAACAAAATATAAGCGACAGTCCACAAAATCCATCAATTCAAGCACCAAAACCATTAAGCCCAAAGGTCGCCTTATTGATCCTTACTAATCACAAGCTTTCGGCCTAAAACCTTCTATAAATACAATGTGTAGGTATCCAAAATTATAATGGAAACAACTGACTCTGGGACATTTTAGCCCGAGAGCTAAAAATAGGTTACTGGACGGAGGAATTCTACAGTCTGACATAATATTAATACTTTATATTCAAACTATGACATGCTCTATAATTTATACAATAATGTTATCTAAAGAGGACTTATTAAGTCGGAATAAAAATGGCTACTACATTGGAATTACGATTATAAGGTTACATATATACTATTAATATTGTTTGTGTAAAGAAAATCTGAAAATCACTTACTGGGTGTTAGTCACATAATATGTCGTCCATAAATCACAATCCGGCTGATTACGATCGATTAGCATTCTTGGTTCTGGAACATAGTGTTGTTAAGAGGCTTAACTACCTTCTCAAGAATCGTATCTTGATACACTGTTGCCGATGTTTTGATACCTTTTTCACAAAAATATGGCTCAGTCTCAGCCTTCATAGCTAATATCTCACCAAACCATCACTGAAGTCGGATAATGCCTCCATTGTACTCTGTTGACTAATTGGGAAGCTTCTATAGAGCTTTAAGCATAAACTCAGACATTCTGCTTGTTCAAATATTACTCTATAGTAAAATAAATCTCGTAAGTAAATAATATTTTTGTTGACCCTCTGTGCGTACCGCCTAAGAAGTTGTTTTGATTTTACCACCCTATTCACTTTTAAATGATCAGTTAAATAATGAACAATGCATCTCTTATAGGCTGCAAATCCTAAGTCATCTTGTAAAATACATATGTGATATGGTTCTAGGTGCTACATTGATTACCCGATATAAAATCTTCTCTTCGACATAAGATCTTTTTCTGTCACTAACAGAGGAGGTTTCATTGTACCTATAGCCCGGTATACAAACATTCGAATAATACCAGGCGGATGGAGAGTTTATAAAATTGCATTTGGCTCCATACCTACTTTGCGTAATGCTATCACAGCAATTCGGTTCTTTATATCACCCCACTCCATTTTAATATCACAAAAATATTTAACTCCAATTGGCGCGGTAATGAGAAAACAGAATGAACATATGTATTCGCATAATAATGACAAATTCCAAATTCAAATGTAATATATTTTTTAATTGTAATATTATTTATGGCCAGACTAAGTATATGCACACATGTAGTATCAATGTACAGTGTCAATGAAAACGAACTCCCTAACTAAGAAATTTATCTAGCTTGATTAGAGAAGGTAACAAGATTAGAAATTAGTTATATGCACACTTGCGACTTCAAAGCCAAATCTTTAAAGACAGACAACAATAAAAAAGAAACAAGAAATAATGAACACACACAACACAAAAAATCACCAGTTTCAATCATAATAATGTATGTACGTAAGGAACACATGAGGTAGGATTAAAAGTTATGATATTATTTAAATGAGCTGACTGGTTGACTCTATCATTTCGTTATAATAATGACGCTATCCAGCGTTCTGTTCCTCGTGTAGCATATTTGTTTCAGTTCTAGCAAATATTAATTTCAAGCGAAGTACAGCATACATTACTGGTATTGCTGTTGCTAAACACCCGTTCTGTCGTTAAACTAAACAGCAAAGGTAAACTTTTGTAGATTAATTATAACAGACCGGCAAGGATCGTTTGAAATCAACTCTGGTCTCTAATGTATGGCTTTAGTCCAGATAAATATAATCTCCATTTTCTTACGTAGGTATATTAGTACTAGTTTATTAGTAAGCTGACTGATTGATTAATTGATTGAAACTGGTGATCTTAATCCTTCTGTTTAGTAAATAAGCAACTAAAATACTGTATTCACTGTACTGTTGCCCTTGTACTGTACTGTATTTACTGTAATCACGGTCAACTAAAATGTGCATAATCACTGTGACTCCTGAAATTCTGAAACTAAAGCTATATTCAACTCTCAAACAGAAAGCGTTTACGTTATTGTGATTTAAAAAAAAACCTTTTTTTGTCATTGTTTATCGCTTTAATATAATGATAACGATAACTAGTTTGATACGTTGTTACGTTTCTGGTTATGCGAATTTAATACTTATGTTTAGCGTGTAGTATGGATATGTCTTCGCTCTTCAGCATTAACTGCCTACACAAGATACACACTCTATGTAGAGTTGTCATGTTGTCATCATCCCATTCCTAGAGAATATAGTAAACTAACAGCTCTTAGACTCTCTCTTATTTTTGAACGTATATGCTTCAGATACAGCGTGGAGTCACTAGGATAGTGTATTGTGACACGCAAGCTAACACTACATAGAATTTTATTCTTCTAACATTACATAACAGATAACTACCCTTGTTCTTAAAGTAAAGATATATAAGTTACTTGTTTATTTCATGTACTTTTTTGTTCCAGATTTTATGCCTTTATCAACGGTACTGACCAGCAAGGACACATCGATATACAAGAAATATTATTTTGAGAGCTGTTTGTATTTCATTACTCATACGTAAGTAATAATCTAAATATGTAGTTGTGTTTTCTTTTACGTCACTGGTTCCCTCCTCAAATGGTTGATAATTCCGTCGCTTTAACGATTGTAGGTAATTTAAATATAACTAACTTTTAAATAACTTATACATTTTTATGTAACTGGTGTATACGTGTTATTGTGGTAACGCGCATTAAAAGTTTGGCCCGAGGCTTTATTTTGCGGTTATGTAAATTTCATAAGGTATCCTTTGAGAATTATTTACTATTTTCTTAAGATTTAAACACGTGTCGTGTAAAGTAGTTAGGCGTGAAAGCTTTCGTTCACGTTTATAGATAATACTATATAATAATACGCCGTTGAATTGTTGAAATTAGGTGTGATGTACAAAATGTCGTAATGAATTCCGCTCACATTCGTTTCCAGTTATTTAATTGAATGATTCGAGCTGCTGACAGAACAGATATCTAAATTTATCATCAATTAAGATTCAGTGCTGTCTGTGTATTTATGTAAATATTGAAAGTTTTGTTTGCATTGTGAGATAGACATTTAATTAGCCGAGTGTTTTCTTGTTTTACGATGTTCGATATTTCATGATTAATATGTTGTAGCTAATACAACAGATATTATATGTACATATAGTTAACCTAAAGAGAATTTGGCAAAATTATTACATACTATATATAATTTACAGTGATCTTGAAGTTAAATAAAAAGTAAGAGGTTATTAAACTAATTCTTTTTTTTTTTGGTTATTTCAGATCAAAATAATGAATAAGAAAAAAGTAGCAGTGAATACTGTTGCTACTACTGGTACTTATTGGTAAAGAAAGAATTCCTGAAGTTTTTGAAGCTCGTCGTTAATGTTATTATGCTTATATGATTGATGGATGCTGACTGGCAGAGACTGGAATAGCTGGGATAGGCTAATAAAGAAGTACCTTCGCATACAGAAAACTTCGCCTTTTTTGGCGTGTCTCTTCACTAAAAAAACCTGTAACACTACAGACTTTAATGCTTACGTATTTTCGCAAACGTCTTGTAAAAATAAGTTCTCAAATAAATGAATGTAATACGTAGAACAGAGGATAATGTAATTTGCCAAACGACCATTAAATTTTGATCCGACATTTTGTTGAATGGACATGAAACTCCAATTTATTGTTATTGGTGTGTTATCTGCTAGCGTTAGAGCGAGCGTGGCTTAACCTAATCTTGGATATAAAGTGTAGAACTTGAAACCACTTTATTATACTGTCGTGAATGTTAATGCCAGAATAAAGTGTTCATAAGGTCCCTCTTTTCCATAAATATGCTGCGAAAGAATAAAAAAAAATATAAAAAAATTATAAGTAATTTCTTTTATTTTTACATTCTGACCTTTTTTTAATGACAACTATTCACAATGTTACTATTCTCTGGTTTTATCACACATTCAGCACTACACACTAAAAAAGTCCTTCGCCGCGTCTGTCTGTCTGCCTGTTCAGGATAAAGTCAAAAACAACTGAACGGATTTTCATGCGGTAAAGAAGGTTTGGTTGTATAATTTGTTAAGATTTTGTATACATTGGCTGAAATATGACTATACTTGTTGAAAAAGTCGGAAAATGTCAAGCAGTCAGGGAGCTTTCATCGAGCTGCATAATTCCATTGAGATATAAGAACACAATCTAGTGAATGTTAGTCTTCTATAGGTCTACAGAAAAGTCCAAAATGACATATACGGTCACACTGTAACTTTTTAAAAGATAAAAAACGAAATAATAAAGATGCCTGTTAATACTTTTATATCTTTTCGAAGTAGTAGACGCTAGTTTCTAAGCACCGTCGCATGCAATGGAACCAGTGACTGAAGCATTGACTACAGAAGAGTGGTCTTACCCACTCTGCTTTAGGGATCTCTTCCATGCCTTTTTCAAATGCACACACTACATGTTCAGGGTTCATAAAACGATTTTCTCTAAGATTATTTTTTATATTTTTAAATAAATAAATCCACAAGGTGCCAGGTCTGGACTATAAAGTAACCTTCGATAGACAAATATTCAATAGTCCATCTGGCGGAGTGACTTGTAACACTGTCGTGGATGAAGAGAACTCGTAAACAATGACTGACATACCAATCTGTAGTACCATTCCTTTTATTTTCTAGAATGCTTGTTGCGAAATGACCCGTCCGTCTAAAGAGTGACTCAATTATCTTATCTTATCAATAAAGCTTTCTGACGCCTAAATGTTCATGTAAGACTTTTTGTACTTGACTCATACCGATGCCTAAAACTCCCCGAATCTATTAATCTATCACCCTTTTATCAGCTTCTATCATTAGCCGCACAGCATTCACGTTATTTTCAGTAGTCGCCGCAGTAGGACGTCCTTCTCGAGAATCGTCGATGAGCTTGCTTCGACAGCATTTAAACTCATTAAACCAGTTGTAAACGGTGGCACGAGATAGGGCTTCGTAATGAATTGCCTGTAGAAGTATTTCGGAACATTAAGAAAGTCGTAATAAATCATTGAGCAAAAATTTTCTCTATTCAAATCTATTTCGATGCAAGACGGACACTCAAAATTGCAGCAAATTTGTTAAAACAAATGAAATATGGTTAATTACACATCTACAGATTTCAAAACAGTTCCTTATTCGAATAGCTTTTTTCATCAGTTGCTTTTCTTACTACTTTTCTTAAAACTTTCAACGTAACATACACATCTATGTTTTGATGTGATAGCTTACTATTCCCATTCTACCTTAAGTAATGATCATGTACAATGCAATACTTGGAAAGCAATTTAGACGGATACAGTGTTAATTCTAATCAACTTACTACGTTAGTTACCTTACTCATTTCATGCACATTATGATAAACCTTTACCCCATATAAATTAAAAAAATCTCATAAGGTTTATCGCAAATAAAAACTCATGCAAAAGTAAATTCAAGCGCGTTTCTAACAACCATGACGGGACTCGCATATGTAGGCATAATATACATACATATATGCACTACTACCCGTGCGAAGCCGGGGCGGGTCGCTAGTAACTTATAATTTGCATATACATATGTATATAGTTTCGCAGACGCATTGAGAATGAATCTGAGATTGAATACATTTTAGTTTTAAGCGCAGAGATGAGTTCAGCTTGGGGTCTTACAGTTTGTTCTAAACCTATCTAGACATGGTTTATTCTCAAATTAACTATAAACCTATATATATACATATGTAAGTATATATGATTTTAGAGATTAATAACATCTAGAATCATAGGATTCAAAGCAAATAATGATATGTGTATTATGATGAATCATACGGGTTTTGAAGTAACAGTTGTGCAAACTCGACAAGTTTAAATCATATAAAAGCTTTAATCTTTCTCTTTTTATTGGAACCTAGTACTAGTGTTACTTAAGTTTAAAGTAACACTGAGTTTCGAATTCTAGATTCGAGTGGTATACTGTGGCCCTCTATTAAAATAATATGGAATAAAATAAAAAAAATACTATTAGTTACTTATTCTCAGTTTGTTTAAATGTCCCTTTAAGGAATATGGGCTAGGCTATGTTCCTTTGCACAAGTAATTGAAACCCTAATACATAGTCAACAAAGAGTTCCTTAATTTGTTGAAGCTAGTTAAAATTTTTCAGTTCATTTTATTTGTTATAGTAAGTACAGTAACAGAAACACATAATGGGCAGAAGTTATTATTGATTTGAATGTACGTCGGCAAAATGGCATTTATCTATCTTCGAACAAAGACATTACTGACACTCATAATCACGCCAGAACATGGAATAGTTGATTAGACAAGCTTCTTTCTTTTATGTTCTTCGTTTTAATACAAAATCGGAAACTTTGGTAGCGAATGAATGTAGACTGACAAAGACTGGGACGGTTAGCGCTCCTTGGGAGGCCTTTATCCAGCAATAGACAGCAATAGGCTGATGTTGAAGTATCTACGAACAGATAGCTTCGCCTTTTTTGGCGTGTATCTTCACTAAAAAAACTATAAGACTACAGACAAGAATGCTTACGAATTTTCATAAACATCATGTAAAAATAATTGCTTGCTGCTGCTTGCTTTGAAAATAGTTAATTAACTGTTACAAAATAATTTTTCATTGACCTTTTCCTGGACAGTCCATCAACCTTACAACAACTTCACTTAGAGGACTCTGACTTCCCAGCACCAGCCAGTTCAAGTTATAGGCATGCGACCCTTACTTACTTGAGCTATTGCTTATCCCCAATACATCTCTATGAGCAATATCCCTTCCCTCTCCTTTCTATCCTCTCTTTTCTATGAATGTACTCAAAATTTTCCCATTTAATTCCCAAAAGTGCCTGGATGACGGCATTAGGCTTGCCACCAATTACGTAAATGGGATTTAATATTAAATGGCAAAACGAAGACCTTAATTATGCCTGAGTGTGTGTATGCATATATTCTTACCATCCACTAGTTTTCTGATCTTGACTTTGTACTGATATATATATGAGATAACGGAATTAAACGTTTGGCAAGTAAATTTATTAAAAATATATCAATCTCGACTGCACTAAAGCTATTTCTCTGTTCTTTTCTTTCTTTCGAAATGTTATACACTATATCACTTCCACTGTTAACGACATTCAAACTGCACATGTCGTGACAAATAAAATCCAAACAACATACATAAAAAACTTAACCCTCCTTCTTCCGCAGCTGGGTTTAAAGAGACAAAAATTGATATTCATTTTAATCTATCGATATGTCCATTATTTATAATCAGGCAGTAATAATATCACAATAACCACGTCCGAACTCAGAATAGATTATTTGACAAACTTCTTTCTTTAATCTTATTCTTGTTCTTTCAAAGTCGGTAAGTTTGTAACTGGTTTGTATCAGGGATTTATTGAATAAAGTTAAAGCTCAGACAACCGTGACCTGAAGTTTCAATTTAAAACTATATTCGATGTCACGCGGAGGTAGAAATAAAACTTAATAGAGTTTCACACCGTTCAAACCCTGTTAAAGGCTGCCCACGAGATTTTAAAAATAAACTACGAAATACGTACGGACGTTTCCATATATACCTTAGTACTATCCTATTTAATAGACACATACATTACAAAGGTGCACCAACAAAAATGTTAGTTTAATAACACATATCTCGAAAAGAAAAAAAAATCTTTACTTTTTTCTATATCATTGTATTTTAAAAACGTATATAACAAAAAAAAACATGATTTATGATCAAGTGTAATAAATTCGCACCGTTAAAAAAAACTGAAACAGCCCTAACTTCAGTAGCCACCTCCTGGCTCAATATTACATTCATAACCATCAGATCAGCTCCAAGATGCCAAACTATGTATGTATACAAATAGTATTGTCATCTAAGTTACGTATTTTACTTTTTTAAGTTTCAATTCTATAAGGTTAGTAGTAAATTGAGATTAGTTCCATTTCACTAAACAAGATTACGTGGTAAATTACGATGAAAAATATTTATAGAAGCAACCCTGAGCTGATTTCATTAAATCGGGATTAGTTGCGAATCCCAAGAGATTAAGGTTCCTAATTTCTACCATACATCAAACAAAACTTTAATAATACGTAAATAAGTAAGAAATTTGATCATTTTGTAAAAATATTAATATAAAGTTAAAAAACTATTATTCTTACTTGTTTATAGAATAAGGAAGAGTTTTAGTACTCACTGTAGCGTAAAAAATGGCAGCTAAACAATAACAATATATAAAACAGTGTTACGGTTACACCTAGTACGTTTTTTCTTGTTCCGTGTGGTTTTTGGTAGAATAGACTTGGACCATCCCATGACTTCCCGTGGTGTCGTGGCGACTAAGGGATTGGACTGTTATCTATCTGATTGTATACACCCCATTCTGTCGGGGATATAGGTGTGAGTAAATCTATGTATATATGTATATACCTACTTCTTCTGTTTTTTTTTTATATTATCATTAACAATAATTCCTAAATTATATTATAGATCTATTTATATTTAGTTTCAAAGTCCCGCCTTGCCTTTTTGTTGTGTGGTCGTCAACTGACTGGGCCGGTTAGGTGGTATGTCGGACTCGAACCGACTAAAACCACAGTGTTCCGTCATCGCGTCTTGTAGCCGGGACCGTCGACCTAACAAGGCGACCCCACTATGATGTGAACCTATCTCTGATTTAGTGAGCCACGTGCGGAACACGTCGTCCATCTCAAAAGTCCCTCCTTGCCTAGGCATATGTTGTTTTGATTGATTTATTTAAATGAAGCGTTTTTATTGACAACTGCTTTCATTATGAATGTTACAAACTATGTTCGATTAAAATTTATACAGCTATATAGTATGTAGTATCAACTTCTAAAGAGGTCGTACAGAGGAGTACGAGGCCAAAATTAAATTTTACCGGGTAGGTAAGTCACATATTTTTACATTTGTTTATAAATGATCATTAATTTTCGTAATTAATGGCATTATTTAGAATTAGGTGATTCTTACCGACAATAGTTTAATAATACACTATTAAACTTATGAGCAAATTTCCTCTAAAGCTTAAGAACGGTCTGGGTGTATTCTATCGGTGTTACAGTAAACTTATGTCCTCAGAAATTGATCAAATTTATTTGTACGTTTGTTGCAGCAACTGATACTAACACTTTGAAATTAGAAATCCAAAAAAAAACGAGATGAATATAGTTTATATTAGAAAAAACTAACAAACAAAAAGGCAAAAAGTACATAATAAAACAAATACCATTAGTTGTAGTAGATCCAAATCCCTGATCTACTGATGGTTTTTCTTAAAAGTTCTTAAAAAAGACTCAACGGTAACCGATCTCTATCATTATTCTAATTAGATAGATCACTAGAGACGGTTTCTTCAAGAAGGCGCGGGGATGATGTTAGAAATGTGGTATTATCACTACAAGGTAATACAATAAAGTTTAGCATTTCCAACATCAATTGTAATCGTCTGTAGAATAAAATTGCAAGTGTTTCGAAGTAATGGTTACATCTTGGTATGCGTGTATGCTTGTCTGTAAAATTGTATATTGAAGGACAAACTTACTGCATTTCTTGAAATAATACTCATTTTATAAAGCTGAAGAATTTTTTGGTTCGTTTAGAAGCACTAACTTTTGTAAAAAGACGGAGTCGAGTTTTTTCCTATTGGATAAAATATTTATTAAGGAATCATAATATGCAATAAAATATTTGTTCTGATAACTTAAAAAATACATAAATACACTTACGCTTTTATCCCAGCCAGTATAAAAGCCCACATTTGATCAATTATAATTTAGTTCTATTTACGTAATAGGGGGCAGGCCTATTGCCGTCATCCAGGCCCGTTAGTATGTTGGGAGGATAGAAAGGAGTGGAATGAGAAATTGATTATACAGATGAATTGGATTGAATCAATAACTCAAGCAAGTCAGGGTCGCATACTTATAACTCAAACATCCTCTAACTTAAAACATCACATTGCGACCCTTACGAGTAGAGCAGTGACTCATCAATATTCTGATAAGTACGTTCAAGTAATATCTCACGCATACATACTTAATTTCAGAGATATTTTCTACTCTCGTCATTCTTGTATATGATATGTTAAATTTAAAATCATATTGTTTCATTTTCGTCTTATTGTAAACACCTACTTCTTGTTATTCTTAACACCAATATTCAGGGATTAAGAATTACATCATATTCTTAATTCCCTAAACAAACTTTGAATTTCTCAGTATATTACTTTATTTAGAGTTTACTGAAAAGATATTACAATTATTCAAAATTTAATTTTTGAAAATGCATAAACATTTTGTTATAAGTTAAAGCAGTTTCCTAGTTATGTAGGAAATCTTGACTGACACTGATTAGTAACCTCTTTCTATTATTTTTTTACTAAAATTTATTTCTTAAAGTTTATAACCATGCATATACGTCCATTAGTCAAATTATTAAGATAAATCCAATCATTAAAAATTTAGTCCCTACGATGTATTTTAAAGCTATTTTTTTAACTTAAAACTTATCTACTTAGAATGATATATTGATTTGTAAACTTAAAACCAAAATTTAGCTTTCGATCATTTGAACACATGTGGCTAGCATGTGGAACTATATTTAAGTTTTATAACTTACCATAGAGTCCGATGCATTGCGCAATCCAATCCCATAAACAGTTATCATTATCACACCCATATCCACTTGGCATCGCTATCACAATTATCACTAACCAAAACACGAAAAGTCAATAACACGCGGCACTACAACGAAACATATGCACAAAACATCGCCATTTTGAAACTTCATCAAAACTAAAATCTAATTCCATATTTAAATATCGATAAACAATTGGCGGTTTTATTTGAGGTTTTTATTTCTTTAAGGGTAATAGGATTAATTGGCGAAGCACAGGCAACACGCCTGCGCGGTCCAACCGACATTTCGCGACTGAGCAAAGCGTCCATAGAGTCCACAGTACCTGTTACATTTCGGATGATTTGGCGTTTGCGCACTGAGAAGCTAGTACGGAACCATTAAAGCCAGAAGCATTTATTATTAAGTTTGCAGAATAGTCGTTGACAATTTCTTGATTGTAATATAGGATGCAATTAGTAGGGGAGTGTTGAGCGCACCATTCCTTGGTTTTTTTTTTAAGTTGTTAGTCCCTTTTACCTTTCTTCGTCAGAAGCTTTGTCAATCAATGAGAGCTTAATGGAAAGCTTGTCTAATAATTTCGAAACAAATGAAACATTTACAGTTTCTCTTCCAGCAATGATTAAGCGGTTTGTTTCACGGATGAAAGATGACTGTATACTTTCATTATCTCGCTAATGGAACCCGCTCTAAGTAATTTACTTGCACTGCTAAATAGCCATTGTCTTTCAGGGTGGAGGATAATGTGTTTCTCATTTTCTTTCTTTTTGTATTATAATTGTTTCATCTTCCTTTCTAACTTATTTTCCCATGCCCATCTGTTGCATTATTGTAATAGCCTCATTTTAATTTATTTACTTTGATCAACATAATACCACACGATAAGACGGGTCACTTGATGGGAAGAGAGTCAACTCGAGAGTCGCAAGTGCGCTGGCCACCTTTGAGGGAGATGAGGGATCAAGGTAGGCGGGGAGAGGAAAGAGAGGGGATAAAGAGATAGGCAAAGGGACTTAGGGTCAGGGTGAAGGAAAGGGGGATTTGGGCCTCCGGAAACCTTACAAATTTGCTATACAACTAGTTTTCTGTGAGGCCGTCGTATCCCACCGGTCGATACGGCCTATTCCTGCCTGAGCATGGCTCTACCACGTAAATATATGTAATGTACAGTATATGTTAGACACTAAATTTTGTAATGCCTATCTGGCGACCTGTAAGAATGGCCAGTTTGTTTGGCCGATTTCTTCTCATAAGGCTCAATCATTTGGCAACGGGCGGTTATAGATCAACATAGGTAGGTGTTTAATTATTGTATCTTTTTAAATTTAATTTCACATTTGACAAGACAACCTATAGTTGCGGTGACGCTGTGGGTATTGATCTATAACTTTAAATCTTTTTAAAATAATATGATGTCAAATATTTGTTGAGCAACGAGGAACTAGGATAGGGATATACGGGATATGGGATAAACTAGGATAGGGATAACTAGGATAGGAGATCCAACTCCCCTCGGAGTTGGATCTCCGGTTCTCCAACTCACTCGGCAATACATTGCAAGCATTGCTTGTCTAACGATTTTCTGTGAGGCAGTGGTATTATTTTTTCAAGCTGGCCAATATAAGCGTAATCTAAGCGTGGCTCTCCTACAGTAAGTGCAGAAAAATAATTTGATACACAGTAACAAAACACATAGCACCAGCAAGTACAAAATGATCTTAGTATTTCAGGAGATATTTTTAGCAGCAGCAGCAAGCAGGCAAGTCCTCTGATGGTTAGTAACTACCTCCGCCCATGGACACCTGCAACTCAAAAATCCACCGACCTTTGGTAACATTTCTTACTGGATAAATCACAACGCAAGTTTATCTCACATCCGGTTTTCTGTAAGGCCGTGATATAAGTTAAGCCGTCCCAGACTCAAGCATGACACACGCACACGAAATAATTTTTAATAAACACCATGTTTAAATGTGAAAATTTAATAATAAAGTTATAAAAAACTCGTAGAGTATAGGTACACTCAAAGGAATGCATATAGTCAAAAAGATAGTAAGTATAATGACGCCTCATAATGTTCTAAGGAAACATTTTGAGCCTCTTTATTTTTCATAATCTAATCATGAAACAGGGTGTCAAAGTGGAACTCCTTTTTAGCCAGGAACGTGGACAGACATGTTGCGAAGAACTGGTGCTAGTGGCATGAAACTAAGGAGTGTAGTATCCCCACTATGGGCCCATGATGATGATACGAAAGCATAGACTATAAAGCCTATACGTCTCAGGTGCTTCTCAGGACCGACCATCTCCAGCATATACCCTTCTAAAACGATCTCATTCTATATGATAATAATATCTTCTATAACATGTCTGTAATTTTGTCATGGCTAAACGACAAAGGTTGTACGGATGATATCAGGGAAGGAGCATTGCCAAGGCTCTTAATCTTGACTAACAGACTCCCGGGAGACTTGAATGAAATATACCTTCACGTCCCTTACATATTGTAGGTGTTGCCAACATTATTGAAAGTTATTTTAAATGACTTCAAGAACATTTTTTATGAGAAATAAACTTTACAAACAGCATGTGACATCGACGGTGTTCCAAGTCTTTAAGGTCACTCACCCCCACGTTTCCTCTCTTAAAAGTATTACTAATTTAAATTAACTCATTTGACTATTCTTTTCCAGCTCATACAAAAACAAAGGAAGAAGGAGAAGATGAAAGGAGTATGAAGTTTTGTTGTTGAGAAATCTTCAAAAATAGAAATTAACCTTTAAATGTATAACGTTTCAGATAAGGCTGTACTATCGTCGGTCCTTTGCTCAACTAAACTCGATTACAAAAAAAGTTAGATACACATCAATAACTAGAGTCAAAAATTCCCCTCGTACATCCCTACGATCTCACCGGCTGTTCAAGTTAAGCGGATTTTAGTACGAATACTTGGAACTAATCCAACTATTCAAAACTAGATTTAGTCGCAATAACTTGCCTTTAATCTGTGGAAATTTTCTAACCTACGCCAGGGGTCATAAATAATCTGTGGAACAACATTTCTTTGTATTCCGCTGATATGAAAGAGTGGGCATTTCGGAAAGATATCTGATAAGTAATAATTATTGTGTATTTTTTTTTAATTCAAGTAATTAAACATACAGCCTATTTTAAATACACTACTTCGGTCTTAGAATTCTTTGTATTGATTTTTTAATAATCAAAATGCGACTTGTAACCGAAATATATATAACCAGTTTTATAAAAAGATTTTCGTTCTAAGAGACTAAAATGTGCGACTACTAGCTTTGTCGCTTTTTATTATTAGAAGAAAATCTGATTCTTCTATATATATTTTGACTTAATTGATTATGTCTTGAGCCGTAACTGCGTGTTAAGTGGTTCACAGAGCCTAAAACTTACTAAAATTAATGTGTGCCCAACTCTAATCCTTGCCCCATGAAGCTGTGTACAGCTTACTCACTAGTAATTTGTAAGGTCCTCTAATTCAGGCAAAGTTTGGTCATAATCTGTCTCCTGAAAAAATATATTTATCATTCCTAGCTACAATAGAAAATATTATTAAAGTCATTAACGATGTCAGTACTTTCGTGTCAAATTGGCAAAACAATCGTTTTTCGATAACATTATTATTTACAAGTTTAATAGGTTCGTAGCTTAGTGCGTAGTTGTGCGTAGCTTGAATAATAGCTACGACCTGCACGTAGCAAATGGCTACTAGATGTCACCTTGCAGAGTAAAAATAGATTCTATTTGTAATATTTAAACATATTTTTGTAGGAAAACTTGATTGTGTAAGATGAATTGAAGATAAGTGTCGTGTCGTATTCAAATAGTATTTATCACAAGTTCATTAACACTTTCGAGTGTTGTTGACGCAACTCTGGAGTTTTTTGACGATTACAATTTGCCGGGATGTCCGACCCTTCTAACCAATATATGACTGATAATATATAGTATATCACTGCGTGATAAATCAAAATCCGATCTCTCAGTTGATTGTTACGACACTCGCGGGCAGAGAAAGAGTGGCCCTCAAGGCTTTATATTGTTAATAATAGCACAGGTGTGTGTCTAAGGATACTAATTTGTAAGGTATTGTATTGTACCTACACGCAACTAGACTATGAATGTTTTAAACTGGAGCTATTATATTGACTCTGTCACCCTTCCTCATAAATACCTATAAACTGACTACACTAAGTGTTGACAAGAAGAGCTTTAATCTATATTTCATTTTAATTTTTAAACTTTATTTTTTTTATCATAATTAGTATTTCTATTCTCTCTCAAAGTTCTCAGTTCATTTCAAGTTAAAGCCCTCTCGAAAACGTTCCGTAATCATTTTAAACTGCAGTCCGCTAAGCGGGATTTACTACAGAAGATCTCAACACAATAGAGTTTTCAGGAGCGAATGGAGCCTTGCCGGTTGCCTCTTATCTATTGACGCAGAGCTCAATGGGGTTCATTTGGTATAGTAAGCCTACTCTAGATTATGTAATGATCCTAACACAGTTCTAAGCTAATAACTGCATATCATGTATATCTTTTGAACTGTGCGTTTTTTGAAATCTTATTATTACTATTATCTATGCCAATCACGCCAGAACGGAATCACTCTGCCAATCACTCAATGAATATCAATGAAATTTGGTGCTAAGATAGATTATAGACTGGAACCAATGAAGTGTAAACGATGTTTAATGCATTTTTTTCCTGCTCCTACAATTACTTAATGTTAATGGTTAATATTGTATTGAAATCATGATTTCTATCTTAAACATCGCACCACAATTTCACTTCACTTTCAGAACATCGAAAGAAATTTCTTAATCCTTGTTCAGTTCAACATTCGTCAAATATGTTAAATCTATCGAAACTACGAGTGTTTATGTGTACTTTCTCATAAATAATTCACAATAATTAAACAATTAAGAATGAGTTCGAAAACAGTTGGCAGTTGTTATAGTAGCATACTAGCTTTGAACTTCTGAATAGTCTTTGAATTATTTATTGAATACAGTGCCATCTTTTGTAGATTATAATGAAAATCATGGTGCAAATTTCGCTATGACATTAATAAGACTAACATATAGACAGACACAAAGTTCTACGATAGATGACGTTATACTCAAATTAAACAACAAACATGAAAAGCCTTTTTTCTTTCCACGAATTTTGGAATGTACCTAGCTACCAAGTTACTTCAATATCTAAATATGTATAAGAAAATATTTTTAATAAGTCTATATCTAATAATCCTTCCTTTGGAAATCTGATTAAACTGTATCAATAAGCTAAAAATTGTAGTTACTTTTGCCCTCAGTTTTGAGATATGTCGATAAAAAGTAGCCCATGGGTTTTTCCTTTATTTTTATGGGTACTTTTTAAAGTGACTACCCCCGCCGATGAACACTTGCTACTCAAGAGTCACAAGAGTGATGTCCGCCTTTTAGGGTAGGTAAAAGAGACGAGGGAAAAGAAAAGGAGCTTGGGCCTTATGTAAACTCACTCACTCGGTGACATAATGCAAGCATTGTTTAACAGTGGT
Source organism: Tyria jacobaeae (assembly GCA_947561695.1). Taxonomy (NCBI): domain Eukaryota; kingdom Metazoa; phylum Arthropoda; class Insecta; order Lepidoptera; family Erebidae; genus Tyria; species Tyria jacobaeae. The sequence goes on along the minus strand of OX387208.1, from coordinate 4,415,135 downwards.
AATACTCCAGTCGATCCTGACAGATAGATGCTGAAGGATTATTCCCATCCTGCAGGGGCGGATCTTTATGAGGGATCCGTGGATATTGGAATTAATGATCACATTTATTATGTTACTTTTATTTTTTTAGTATACTGAGCTTAGCATTTAAAGGTTCCGAAATATTTCGTTCTCCACATAATGCTAATTTTATAAGTACTTTGGAGCTATCAGCAGAATTGGACCCATTCATCCGTGAACATTTGAACAAAGATAACTGCGACCTAAACCTATAATATCCTACTTATCAAAAGCTAAATGAAGAAATCAATGAGATTATGAGCAAACAGATAATTAAACAAATTATAACTTAAATAAAAAACGACGACACAAATTTCTATTCAAGTGTGATGGATTCAACCCCAGATCTGTCTCTCTAATACTGTTTTCGAGGAAAAGTGTAGGGAAGATATGTATCGTTTGTTAAAAGTAGTACCTAGATATCCTGGCTTTCATATATGTATATATAGACAAACAAATGGACTACTACTTAATAAGTGTAGGGGCCAATCTTATGACAACGCTACTAATATGGCGGGCACTTCTATGGTGTACAAGCACTACTCAAACAAAATGTAAATCAGCAGATTGCGATGTGCTGTGTGCTGCGCATTCCCTTAACCTAGTTGGTGAAGAATCTGTTAACGATGCAACCTAAAATTGTAAACTTTTTGTAGTGCAAAAATATACGTTTTCTTTTCTGCTTCTACCCATAAATGGGAACTGCTACGTCGTGAAACAAAACTAAAATTTAGTAAAAAGTGTAAGTCAGGCTAAATGTCTTGCCTCTATGGTGCTGTCAAAGCTTTAAAAAACAGCTGTGACATTTTGAGAATTTTCAAAAACATAAATATAATAAAGTTGATTTTGGTAAAGAAGCAGAAAATTGATTTAATAAATTGAGTCAACACTGCAATTTAAATTATATTTTTATTTACAGAAATTTACTATTTATAGTTACAGACAGACCGCCCTGGTTTAGGTATTTGTAAAAGCAATATCACTATCACCGAAAAAAAGATCGCATTCATCAAATCAGCACACATTCATTTATAAAGATCTCGAAACATGCACTCACGTGTTCGTACAGAACGACACTGTTCGACCACCACTCACACCAGCATATGAAGGACCCTACAAAGTAATTCAATGAAGCGCAAATGGTAAACAATTTACAATCCAACTACCACGACGTACCACAGTCATATCCATAGACCGATTGAAGCCAGCCCATCTGTATAACGACGAGAAATTATAACCAGCTTCATAAACAAATACTTCGTCAACAAGCATAACAACGAACGCAAATACATCACCCGCAAGTGGAACCACCACAGTAACGAGTTCAACAGCAGTTCCCAACCCAACGTACGCTTTGCTTGAGGGGGGGTACTGTGGCGTGGCGAGGAGGCGACGTCCTGGTGTGCCTGGACGTTGCCTAATTGAGAGTTACCCGAAGGTGGTGCCCGCGCTGTTGTGGGCAACAGGCGCTAGGAGGAGTCCGGATGTCTTACCAAAGCTGTTCCCGGATTCCTCCTATTTTAGGCGCAGGATGGCCCACCGTGTGGTTTTAGTCGGTCCGATTCCGACACACCGTTCCACCGAAAACCCCGGTGGAGTACCTACCACCGCACAACTGACGGCTAGTACCTACGCTTCCCCGTTTCAACAGCCTCGCTCAACTTTCTACGTTAACCGCCATGTCGAACGAAGACACCCAAGAAACAACCGTCAAGAGCGACGTAGCCACCATCTCTCTGCCCGCACGCTTACCACCATTCTGGCGACAAAACCCTCGACTATGGTTCGCACAGTTTGAAGCCGCCGTCGCTGCTGGCAAAATATTATATATTTCAAAACTTAACGTACGAGAGCCATGCTTGCAATTTTGTCAAAAGAGTGTTTTTGGTAATTATGTACATAAGTGTACGAAAAAAAGAGGATCATAAAATATTTTATTAATTTAATATGACTCAGATACATTAAAAATAGAAATTATTACAAAATAAATCAACAGCTTATGCTAAATACAAATTACCTTTATTTCTTCGTCACATTGGAAGTCCTTTTTTACATCGCAATGTATGGAAAGGACTGATTTAATCGATAATTTGACATTGTTGTTCTATTTTTGTTTTGTTAATGTGCATCGTTAGAAAATAATATATTTAAGATAGTATAGCAATTAACAAGTTTTTTTACATAAATTTGTATAAACAATTCCCTGCCTTTCATAGATTGTGGTAAGATTTCAACTGAATACACTTATTCGCTAAATGTTTGTATACGTCACATGAATAATAAACACAAATATTCCATACGTCCCATTTTCCAAATTAATGTCATATTTTTGTCTTACAAATCCATTCAAAATTTGAAGTTCTTGTTATATGTCTCATAGACTTGTCTTTTTCTATATAGATAAACTTATACAACTCAACATTTAGCGTGTCTGTTTTAATTGTTTCTGATCCGTGTACTCAGACTTTATCTGTAGATTTATCTGAAAATTGTGTAGTAATGCGTCTCTTGTTTATGTCACTACATTCTGTTACCAAATACATTTTTACTTTAGCCTTCTCTTCGTATTCCTTTAGTTTTTGATCTGAACTAACTTTTTAATGACATGATTAACTTTTCGGGATCAGCTGTTGTGGTAGCAATATGATGCGTGACGTCATGCTTCGCTGTAGTTTTTAATGACATTGGTCGTAGAACATCGGGGTATTGTTTTAGAATATCGTAGTAAGCGTGATTGTGATTAACTGTATATTCGTTCGTTTCGTTCGGTACTGCATACTTTGATCGCGTTTACGCTGAGATCTGTCACTCGGTCGATAAGTTTTTTCTGATGTAAGTCTACTAATAACTTGTGTTTGGCTAGGAAGTCTGCACCCAGTATCGACGTCTTCACATCGGCGACCGTGAATGTCCATTTGAAACTTCTACGTAGGCCTAGGTTAAGCTCTAGTGTGCGCTGTCCGTAGGTACGAATTTCTGTTCCGTTGGCTGCGTAAAGCTTGTATGAGCTTTCTATTGGGTTCGAATATCTATTCTTTTTTGCGGCTAGAACTGATATGTCGGCTCCGGTATCGACGAGAAACTTCTCTCGGTTGTTGCTGTCTGTAACACACAGGCGGTGGCTTCCTTGGTTGACATAGCATCACAGTTGTAGCTAGTGTATATACTGTATACACGATCATGATCAAATCAAAAGAGGGTCACTAAATCTATCTGAAAATTGATAATTACAAGAACATACTACATTTATACTACCCATAAAAATGATGCATAACAAAACTTCAGAATGCCATGAAGACCCCGAACCACCAAGATCTCTGATAAACTTTAAAATATTCGTTTTTTACCCCTTGTATCTTAACTCCATACTAAACATAGCATATTGCAGGTTGCCAAGAAAGATGAGCCTCCACCAAAGAGGCCGCTCACACTCCGAGCTGGCACCAACACTGTGACCAAGCTGGTTGAGAAAAAGAAGGCACAACTGGTTGTCATCGCTCATGATGTAGGTCCTATTGAAGTAAGTTTGCAGATTTTATGAGTTTTACCTAAACAGTAATCCCCCCCCTATAACGGGTTAACGCGTTTTCATATTACGCGATTTCAATTTCAATCCCCGTACCGTATAACACCGGTATTCCCCCATATAACGCAGGGATTTCTCACATACATATTTCTTTCTGTTCTACCAATTTCATTAAAGTCGGTTCAGACGTTTAGTTTTACATTGTAGATACCTAACCTACGATACATAAATTATGAAAGCCGAATAAGTACTAACCTACCTAAATATTGCCTGTTTTGGCAAGGACACTAACCAGCCGTCGTTTTCCTTTACCTATCGACACTATTGTCGCCTGCCGTATTTCCGAACCGATACGACCTTCAAACCTTCAAGAAAAGAGCGTAGGTACTCCTACCTAAAAGGCCGGCAACGCACTTGTGACTCTTGAGTTGCGGGTGTCCATGGGCGGCGGTAGTCATTTACCATCAGGTGACCCGTCTGCTCGTTTGCCCCCAAAGCATAAAAAAAAAAACTACGAATCCTATTTTAGATTTAATTGTTTAACACAGCGAACTTCAGAAATGTAACTTTTTATTTTTATTACTAAATAAAGCACTTATTTGTAACAAACCTATCATGTTGATGGACCTCCTATTTCACTAAGTTCAGCTAGTAATTCGTATATCTAGGTACTCGTAAAGGGTGAATAAAAAGTACATACCTGCTGTACTAACATACACTGCAGTAAAATTGGCATGCAACTCTACTAAGAGAATGCGTCAATAGTACCTACTTTTTGCTATGTACAATGCACAATAAAAAAAATTACTGATAAATATATTAATTTAGTTTTCTTTTCTTTGAAGTATAAGGTTCGTTGTTGAATAATAAATTAATTTGGCGATATGTTCTCATTTGATGTAGGTGCAGCGGTAGTACAGAAGAACAGATATAATACATGTAAAATAAAAAATAATAAAAATAAAACGACTGTGATAAGGTCTTAATGTTTATTAGGCTTAGCCCTGTTTCTGTGCAATCTCACGAGCCTTAGCCTTTTCTAGCTTAGCAATACGTGCGTTGGACTTGTTGCCGAGGGCACCACCACCCCAGTGCTTGCGGAGCTCTTCATAGCGTTCGTTGAAGTTGGTCTTGATGGCTTCTACGACCTTCGAGAAGGCAGCGCGGTCGCCAGATTCAACCTGGTAGAACAAGATAATAGAAAGTGGTAATTATGAGTACAAATTTTACTGCATTTAGATAATATACATATAAAAATGAAACTTCTTGAAAAATATGAATGTGTAAAATAAATTTCTATTGTAGTAACCAAGATTTAAAACCCCTAAACATTTATACAATGCCTGTACAGTGTAGATTGATTGAAGTTTTGGAGATTACAAAACTTCAATAAATTAATTGAAAGTATGTTTTTTTAGATAACACTGGTAGGCATTTTAAGGCAATGAACAGTAACACATTATAGGGTAAGGTGAATTGCCTAGCACAAAAAACCTCTGGAGATTTCAATAGTTTAATTATATGTTCAAGTGTTAGTAAGATGGCATACTCAGATAAATCTATTGGTGGTAGAAGGTTTGTCATCATGGCAATATTGATAGCAAATATATCATCATTATATGCACATCCTACAAGTTCCTATAGATACAAAAGTTGTCATACAGTGATGGTGGTAAAATTATTATGAAACTTACGTGTGTCAGCGCTACACTGGTACAAGTCTTGCGGTGCACTAGAGCTCCTAAACGAGACTTGCCCTTGACGATACAGTAAGGCACGCCCATTTTACGGCAAAGGGCAGGCAGGAAGAGCACAAGCTGTAAGTAACAAAAAAAATATGATTGTAAGTTGAGAGTTTACTTTCGTTTTGTCTTGGGTCTGACTATCAAGTTTGAAAACGAGCTCAGAGTCAATCATCTTCATGCAACTACTAATAACTTGTATTTGTAGTCTCAGGTGAAGAAATTCTAACATCATTGCAACATTACTTTAGAAATTATATAAAAGGCTATTTCAGTTCCATACATGCCTATTAAGCTATCAAGATTTATTTATATATCAAGAATAATTCCTGTGTCACAGGGGGCTTTACAAACATCCAATTAATGGACAAAGGAACATCCAGAATACTCTCTAACTCTCTATTTGTGGATCACTGAAATTTTGTCCTGTGTGGGAATCACTGGCGTGCGCATTTTCTTACAAAAAGTCTCCATTCCTTCCCCTTCCTACTCTTCAGAACACTCAACTGCCACTGCAGGATAGGCTTAGTATCCTGGGTATGGATATTTTCCTGGACCTCAATCCGCGTGATTACATCGAGAGCGTCACTAAGGCGGCCTCGCGGAAGCTTAGTATATTGAATAAGGTGAGACGGTTCTTCTCCCCCGAGCATCTGTGTCTTTTATACAAGACCCAGGTTCGCTCCTGCGTGGAGTACTGCCCTCAACTTTGGGACAACTATGCGCAGTATTTGCTTGACGCTCTCGATCAGTTGCAGAGGCGCGCAGTTCGCATTATTGACAGTCTTGAGATCACCGAGTCCCTAGAGCCTTTGCAGTTGCGAAGAGATGTCGCCCTGGCAGTCCTCTATCGCCTACATCGATAACACGTTCTGGCCTAAGGAGTCTCCGTTTGAGAGTGGAAACCATGCTACATTGACTACACTTGCAATGAGGTTGATGACCACCACTCTTACACTCCACTTGTTGCTTTCCATTAGGCAGAGTGGATTCATTATGGTAGGCTAAAATATATATAAAAAAAACCCAAAACCAACAACTCACGTCATGTTATCTTTTACTTTTTTTACTTTCAATGTGCATTAACATAGTCATGTAAAATACCAATCATAAAATAGTTAAGAGTGTGTAATAAGGTGATTGTGTGCATTGTAAGGGTCTTAGAGTACAGATATCTACTGACAGACAAAGACTATGATGACGAATTTAGGCACTTGAGACCACTAAGTGAGTTATGGCAACCTTTATACATCACTACCTTTACGCATCCATAGCCAGTTTTAAAAAATAACCAAATGAATAAATTCTTACTTTCAACTGTTATCAAAAATACAAGTTTCTAATATAACCAAACAATATAAAAAACGAATTGTTTGGCACGCCCCAAAAACTCACTAAACTTAACATTAAGAATAAAATACAGTGATACATCCTCTATACTGCGATAGATTGGTTCCGCGTTATAGGGGTATTCCCGTATAACGCGTTATTACCTCTTATAACGCGTTACGTATAAATGATTCATCACATTTTACTTTTCTCGCTGCAGGTTTAAATGGATTATTAAGAAAAAACTATTTTATGAAAATTTTATAAAATAATTTAATTTTGTAATAACACAATTGACACGTGGAAAGGTACTTAAGCTAATTATGAACTGTACAAATCATTATAAATTTTACAGTAAAGAAATATGTATGTGAGAAATCCCTGCGTTATATGGGGGAATACCGGTGTTATACGGTACGGGGATTGAAATTGAAATCGCGGAATATGAAAACGCGTTAACCCGTTATAGGGGGGGATTACTGTTTAGGTAAAACTCATAAAAACTGCAAACTTACTTCAATAGGATCTACATCATGAGCGATGACAACCAGTTGTGCCTTCTTTTTCTCAACCAGCTTGGTCACAGTGTTGGTGCCAGCTCGGAGTGTGAGCGGCCTCTTTGGTGGAGGCTCATCTTTCTTGGCAACCTGCAATATGCTATGTTTAGTATGGAGTTAAGATACAAGGGGTAAAAAACGAATATTTTAAAGTTTATCAGAGATCTTGGTGGTTCGGGGTCTTCATGGCATTCTGAAGTTTTGTTATGCATCATTTGTATGGGTAGTTTAATGTAGTATGTTCTTGTAATTATCAATTTTCAGATAGATTTAGTGACACTCTTTTGATTTGATCATGATCGTGTATACAGTATATACACTAGCTACAACTGTGATGCTAATGTTGTATGTAGATCTATGTATACAATCTTATATAAATACAATGCTTACACCAAAAGCTTTGCTTGTGAGTCATTTTCAAATTTTTGGAAACAGTAACTTTTTTTTATGTTAAGGGAGAAGAATTTAAATTTCCAAGTGCTCTAAATGCATACAAACAATTATTAATTTTTATATGTATTTTTAAGTGTAGATCTTGTAATAAAGTACATCAGTTAGTTTTGTAATAATTTTAATTTTAAAAATCAAAAGTATGACTGACTGACAGACTATAGAGTACATGAAGTTTATAACACTGTAAAATAAGAAAGAAAAAGATATGTGGATGTTACCTTAGCTTCTGCAGCCTTCTTTAGACGTTCTTTTCGGACTGCTTCAGTCTCTGGCCTGTATTTTTCCAAGATCTTGAACAATCCCTTTGCTGAAAGAGAAAATAATGATTTCAATACCACTAATACCATTTCTGCAACTTAACAGACATAATTTTATGTCAGAGTTAAAAAGCTCGTATATATTTTGATAATCATAGTGATTCATCGTTGCATTTGGTAGATTCATCATATTTATTCTGATACCTTAATGAGTATGGCTGAGTTTATGGATAGAAATTTTTGACTGTCTTGCTTAAATTTAATCTAACTTTATAATATGATTTAATGGATTGCATGGTTGTATTAATAATTACATGTTTTCTTTTTTTAAATTAAAAAAATTACAACTAATTTGAAAATTCTTGCTTTAAAAAACATATATGTATATATAAATATCTGATCTTCAAACAATTGAACTAATTTTCTTTAATTATATCTATAAACACTCCAGAAGTCTTTACAGAAATTCAAAGAAAAATAAACAAATAACTCATATAAACATGAATTATGCAAACAAAATTCATAGAGGTTAAGAAAAGTAACCCTACATCTACATGCAACATACAGAAATTAACAAACCTGTGGTCTTGTCAAGTGTCTGGGTGAACTGGTTGATTGGTGGGGGCACCTTGAGACGGCGCTGTAGCACTGCCTTTTGACGCTGGATGCGGATATATTTTGGCCATCTGACAAACCTGGACAGATCCCTTGTGGGTTGGATGTCCTGGCCTGGTAACCAGACGACATTATTATTTTTTAACATGAATAGGTCATCGCGGAATACTTTTAAGTAATAGAGATAGATACTGAATTAGACAGATTTACATGGATTTTAGAAGGATAGTAAAACAGCCATGTTAACCATTTTTTAACAGAAGTTTAACCAAAACAATTATAATAAAATTAGTATAATTACTATCTTGGTGCCATTCACAAAATATTTATGTTCTGCATAACTGACGGCACTAAATACACTGTATATATAATTTAACATTAAAATAACATGCTGATAATAAATACAGCTATTTTAAAGTAATAGAATTATAGGAAAGTAAAAACGGTAAGTACCTTACAAGTTATTTAATGGACTAATCAGTGTTAAAAAGCTCGTATATTTGAAACCACATGGTTTTTTTTTCAGGTTTAAGGTTTACATCATTTTAGTCCACAATTTTTTAAGATACTTCGAATAGTTGTACTGGACTGGCAATAGTAACACATTGTTTAATAATAAATAATGAAGTTAAGAAAAGAAACTAACCAATAGCAAAGTTCTTGGTTCTCTTCTCGAAGAGAGGGTTTACGACCTTTTTGGGTTCAACTTTCTTCACGACCAAAGGAGCGGCCGCTACCTTTTTGCCTACCTTCTTCTTAGGCTGAAATTAAATATAATACATGAAATACGAACACTGTATAACCCAACCATGAGATAACAACAATAGTCGTCAGCGATCTTGGTGATAATGAGGGAGTAATCACAGCATTTCAGTTCACAGTTAACATCATGGTTTTATTTGAGGTTATGTGGAATTTACCAACAGAAATGTATAAAATAAAACTTTAATAAACAAAATAAGACACTAACGTTTTAATTGTATAAAATTCACTGAACTACCTGCTTCAAGAGAAATAGAACAGTATTTACGCAGAAAACAACGAAGGCCCATAATCGTGTTTTAGATGTAAACTTCACGTTATAATCACTTCTTGAATATAAAAATATAATAATTTATTAAACGCACATGGCTTTTACCTTCTTCTGCACCATCTTGAATGGGTTTTATATAAGCGATCTAAAGGCCACGAATAGATACGTGACCTGAAGCGAACACCAAACTTTCGGCGAAAATGGCCGAAACAAAAAGATTTGACAACTACGGGAAACGTCAAATAACAACGTTACCATAGACAAAGTACTACTGTGGCATCAAAAGGATTGTCAAGTATTCGCAAACAAGTCTTTTGGAAAACAAAGGTTGAAATAAAAAGTTTTTTTTTTTGTGATTAACTATTCCAAGGAAACAGTTTTTTTATACCTAAGCAATCGTTTTTAAGCAGAAGTCGTTTCACAAGTTATATAATTATGATCATTCAATCACCCTACTTAAACTGAAAATTTGCGATCTTTGAGTTCACCTGTGCAGCTTTGGCATTTAAAATGAATATATTTTAGTTCATGAATTGACGATTGGTATTATTATATACACGAAGGACTACCCAGATGGGATTATTCTCAACATTTTATTTTTGAGATTTTATTAATAATGTTAATAAACAACTATTATCAAAAATAATACATGTAGCATCGTCTGTTTTATATTCTTTACAACTGAAATCAGTTGTAAAGAATATAAAACAGACGATAAATAGTAAATACTAATAAATAAAAATTAGATTTATTTTTGTAATATCCTAATGTCATAATATTTTCTGAGTATAGTGCGGCGCTGAATTATGATATGTTCTTGGCGCGACAACGTTAACAGAGCTCAAGCCTGCATTGAGCTTATAGTATGCACACTACTCGCCATATTCTGTGTACATCATCTTTTTTGAATACAATTTTTACAATTTAAAATGTATGTAATGTATATATATAATTATATATATGTATATATATGTGTAAATATGTATAAAACATCTATAATATGTTGGTTGTAAGAGATCGCCCCTTGTACTACTGCATTTAGTACTCATTCCTATTAAGATTGTAACCTACTCATGGTGTGCAATATAGTACCTATCTATCATACACATACCTGAAGTTCTATGTTGATGAGTGCAAAAGTTACATATAGGAAATTAATGTTAAAATTAATGCTAAATAGACAAACAGTTTGTACTGTTTTGTTACTATTTAATTTTATATTACCTTGTAACTTGTAAAGTCCATAAATAAATAAATAAATATTTATATTTATAGAATGTAGAATGATAATATGCTTACTACGCACTTTAATAAAGATCCTTTTTTAAGTGATCTATCAATAATTAAATTTCTACAGAAGCGGGAATCTCAAATAGTTGCAAGTTGTAATTAAATACCTACTACTGTATGAAATTAATAACTTCTGTAAGTATAATGCCTATATAATCAGAATTTTGTTTAAAATACTAAATGTGCTCTACGTGTGTGTGGAGAAGTAAGTATTTTATAAACTTCTAATTAAACTTCTAATTTATATACTTTCAAAAAGTTAAATGTAAAGTATCCTAAAAAGTTTTTTTTTTATTACGATGTTTAGATTAGCAAATATTAACTGAGTATATTGCCATCTGTGTTCCAATTTTAGCAACTTTAAACTATGTATTAGAGGATCTTGTTTAATGGTACTAATCTTTAACATTAAGTTTTATTTTCTGGGACTTTTCGTTAGATGTCGCCTTTCCATGTAACTCCCGATAGTAAATTACAACAATATGTATAATATATCACTGAGTACAATATATAATACAGAAAGTAGACTGCGAATGGTTAATAGCTACGTGTCTTACAATCATCCAATTTACAAATGTTAGATACATTATTTAGTCTTATTAGTTTTAGTTGTATTATTAAAAATAAAAGTTTAAATTCATTAATATCTTATACTTAAGGTTGTGAAATCATTTGAATTGAAGATGGTACCTATCATCATAATATCATGATTACCAATATATGTACATTTCACGATAGTTGTTCTAGCACTGGAATTGTACCTTTTGTAGCAACAAAGATTTTTTTATTATTTCCTTTATTCAAGTTAAACAACATTAAACATAGTATATATATGTATATTTAAAAATATAAAAAAAATGTGTCAAACCGGTATCGGATACAGGGACTAAGTTAGAGTGGTTAGAGCTTCAGAGACAGGAACCTGCTCACAATACGTGCCGTATCAAAAAGGACCTTCTGCATCAAGGGGTTCATAAAGCTACCTAACGTGAGCCTCTAAAGGTGCTGTGGAGACTCGGACTATCGGTACATTGATTGCCTAATCCACATCCCACATGTCGATAACCTCATGAGCTAAAGCCAAATATTTTTATCCCGATGATAATAGATCTACATCGGGCCTGTTTAATGCCCGATAAAAATGTCTATGCAGCTCTTTGCTCTTCGATATCTCCTTACGATCTCCAATATTAAGTACTGCAAGTTTGTGCCAGTTCTCTTTAGTATTACTAATATATCAGAGAGAGAATAGAGACTAATAGTTATTTTAAAAATGATATAATATCGGAATATCGGCGATATCGTGTAGTATTTAGTAGAACTTTAATTGAATATACGATATTCAAAATTCCAAAAATACAAATACTGGTGAGTATATTCATAAGTACTTAACACAAAACAAACAAGTAGGTACTTAATTGCAAACTTTTGCAGACCCTTCTTCGGAGTGATAATAAATAGTACCTAACTCATGGTAAAACAGGTATAGACAAGACCCCACAGTGTGGACGCAACTTTTGCAAGGGCCAAGAGGTCTGCAGGGTTCCTTGAAGCATCCCTCCTAGGGTATGGGTATACAAAGGTACAATATGTGGATTTAGTCGTTTCGAATCCGACATACAAGTACCACTTCACCGTCGGCTCCGGTGAGGTGATGTCATCGGGTGGAGTAGGTCACTTAGACACCCCCACGGGTGATGACCCGTGGGGGTGTCTAAGTGAAATACAAGATAAGGTACTTAATTAGTAAATAACACTAATAGTTCAGTTCACAAATGTGGATAGAGTTTTGTTTATTCAATAAACTGTAGAAGATTTACATCTACAGTCTAAAAAAATTCTAAAAAAATTTATTGTATATAAATATTTTTATGGCCCCCAAAAGAGGCATACTCGCCTTCGAATAGAAACTTGGGTATGTAAGTGTAACGTAAATATGAAATATTAATATATCAAAGTACCACAGATGACTGAAATATGAACAGAACGTATCCCACATTAGTTATGCTATAACCATTTACACTTACTGCACTACACTTAGACGACACTGCAACTAGCATACAAAAGTCATTTGTTGGACATAGGCCTCTTCCAATATGAGCCACATAGCCTGAATAATAATCACGCTGAAGACGCAATAGGCTAGCCACACCTGCCGCATCATGGAAGGAACGTCCGAGGAAGGTCCTGGAGTGATATTGCGAACCGGTATACCTAAGGTAGGACGCCCCCCGGCCAGATGGACCGACGAACTGAAAAGGCAGCTGCAATCTAGTGTGAGTTGATATGTAATTGTAATAGCTTAAAACAACTAAAAGAATAATAGAAATCAAATGAGCAAAAACTTGAGGGGTTTACTAGTCATCATTAAAGAGTAAATATCCACCTCCATGGCTAAATCATCAGATCAGCTCCAAGATGCCAAATTATTGCATTATCATCCAAACTATACATACATACAAAGTTTCATTTTGATAGAACAATTAGAAGAAAAAATTGTTACAAGATTTGTTTACACAGTTATAAAAAAAAAGTACTAGTCACAACTGCGCACCGAGGGTTCCGTAAGCAAACTAACTTCCATATATCTAATAACAATTATAACTTTAACTTGTAAGTAAGGGTTTAACGGCTCTACCTATAACCCAGTCAGCAGACATTAAGAGTCCACTCACGCACTTGTTTCTCTAAGCCTAAGTAGCTTTGACACTAGAACCAGTCAAGTCAAGGCTTCTGTTAATTTGGTAACCTGGCTTTTGTCAAATAACTAGTGGGAAGCTGTTACACATATCATACATCATGAACTCGTTACGTATGGTAGTTCGGCTTTCTTTAGTTATTTACTACCTGGTAAAATAAAAAAAGTCTCCTCCGGTATTTATGCAGTTGTGTTTTATTCTGGCTCTCTGCTAGTTTGCTAGTTTTTACGAGCTGTAAATGGCCATTTCAAATCAGCCATTTCAAAATTTTAAGAAAATAGTAAAGAGTTGTTGTTTATAGGCAATAAAGCTGAAGTTATTTTATTTAGAAATGAAATTTCATTATATTTTATTGTGTTTTTAGCGACATGGATTTTATAAAGTATTCGATTTTAATTTTTGGTAAGGATTTTATTATTAAATTTGCGGTACAAGACTGGTTTTCGGTATTATTACTACAGTATTTATTTTAGTTTTTGATTAAGTTATTTGTTATGTACAATCATATGTAGGCATAGGATGGCTGTTAACATTACGTAAATATACATACAGCGATTTTCTGAATTAATCACACCCTCTCAAACTCACACACTCATTCATTATGTTAACCAGACTTCTGATAAACATGCTTTTATAGTTCTAAATACAAACATAGATACATTTAGCCCAGACACAGAACAAATGATCGTGCTAACCACACAAGTATTTGTACCGGGTGTCGATCGAACTCCCAATCTCAGCTTAGCACTCAGGATCGTTGATGGATAGTCGATGGCGACCCATGTACAGCATGCTGTTATTGTACATGTCTCATATAGTGCGAGTAACCTTTCTCTTCCCGCTGTATTGAATAATCGCTCATTTATTTCCCTCGTCACTGGAGCCGACGGCGAAATGGTATGTCGGACTCGAACCGATTAAAACATACGTGTTCCGTCACAAGTGGGTATATTGGAGGAGATCTGGGTATACCCTAGGAACGAAGCTTCCAGGAAGAGCCTAGTCTAGAAAAGAGAGTAGTCATATTTTTAAAGTACATTTTTATAAACACAAAGAAAATAACCGTGTTGACAAAACTACGAGAAGATAAATTTAAATAACACCATGCAAAAAGTCGTTGTGGCTTTTAGGACCTAGATAGTACCGATCACCCACTCACTTCTATCACTATAGCAGACGTTTCACTTGTATGTATAGTCACTGACTCGTTACTGTGTGTCGTACCGTGGTAAATTATCTAGCTAATTTCTGGAACTTCCAATCGGATTCCCAAAATTTGTTTTTAAGTTGCATATAATATTTAACGAGAAATAATATAATAAGCTTCATCATATTCTGTTATACATTTAACTAAGAAGAGCTGAAAGTAGCTTAGAAGAGCGAGTAGCTTCCGTCGATGTTTGAGTTTATCGCGAACAGAAAAACAGACGCGGCGCGGGGGACTTTGTTTTATAATACGAGTATTATGTAGTGATAACGCCGATCTATAGTCTCACTGACACTCAATATTGGCATGATCGGTTTTAATTTTTTTATTGAAAAATATTTATAACCTAGAAACAGATAGATGAAACAATACTTTCACTTGAGCAAAGCTGTGGACAAAAGTTAGTTACGCAACAAATACTCAATCAACAAAACAAATATAAATGTTTGAAATCCTTCAGGAATTTCCATAGCTTAGTCTCCTTATACAAACCAAAAAAGCTCTTCATCTTTATTATACTAGCACTTTTCACAATGCGGTAGCGGTGAAGACACTGGTATAAATAAAAAATTGAAATATTTACATATGAAATAGCATAAGCAGTTGGGTTATTTTCTTATATACGACAGTGACTTTTCAGTGGTAGAGCCATGCTTAGGCACGAATGGGCCGGCTCGACCGGTGCCATACCACGGCCTCACAGAACACTGGTTGTAAAGTAACGCTTGCGTTGCAATTCCCCGAATTGAGTGAGGTTTCCGGAGGCCCAATTCCCCCTCTCCCTTTTCTCTCCCCTCATCTCCTTTCTCCTTTTTTCTATCTTCTCATCCCTCCTCTCTTCTTTCCGCTCCCTGCATACCCCATCCCTCATCACCCTCAAAGGCGGGCAGCGCACTTGCGATTCTTGAGTTGCAAGTGTCAATTACCATCAGGTGACCCGTCTGTTCGTCTATCTCCCTATAGTATAAAAAAAATAAAAAAGAGTGTTGTTATAAGCGTGGGACAGCCATGCTGAGGCATGAATGAACCGACTCGATTGGTGTAGTATTACTGTCTCACAGTTGTATTTACCTAGTAAGTGAGGGTACCGGGGTCTCAAACACCTCAGAAAAATCCAAATCTCTAGATGGTTTAGTGCTGTGTGTCAGATCTAAAAGATAAGCACCGAACAATTCTTTAATAACATACTTTTAATTTTTTCCAGCTGTAATATCGTTTTGTTGTGGAGTCAAAGTAAACTTACAAGGATCTCTTAGCTTTGGTAAAGATGTTTTAGACACGTTGCAACACTATATGAGAAGAAACTTACCTGTCCGTCGGTCAATGGAATTTTCCAAGGAAAATGACGTCTTATACCTCACAACTAAGTCAACATACCTCTGCCGAGATTTAGCTTTCTGCGAAGGCAAATTAGAACTATTCATAAACGAGTATATTACGATATTAACAAAATCTATAGAGGCTGTCTTACAATCCATTCTCAAGCAAGAAGTAAAATCAGAAACCGCAAACGAGAATACACAACACTTATTCCACGAAGAATTAAAGAGATTGCTTCGCGATGTCAGGCAGTTACTTAGAACAGCTAATACAAGAGTGACAGATAAAACGGAAGCATATGTTTGGATCGATACCATCAAAAAAATATGTTCTATGTTTCAAGAAGCAGCGATAATTTACACTACAGACAAACTGGAAACTCCAAATGGTGACACGGTAGCATTACAAAAGAAGCTGATGCAGAAATTTGTTCTTGCCACAGTTGTAGTCGAAGGTAAATATGTAAATAAACTATGCACTGATCACAATATCTGCACAAAATCCTATGAATGCACTAAAGCTTTAAATACATTATTGGCGTCTCTCCGAAACTTAGATGAGGAGAAAATAAAAGTCTTTATTAGATCTGTGTCGGAGGGTTTGTTAGATACGTCGTTTTATTCGCATATAAGTGAAACAACTGCTAATGAATTTCAAGTAATACTTAATGATATGGGTTATTCAGATAATGTACCAAATAAAGATGTATTGCGAAGTATACACAAAGCAGTTGAAGATAGATTGAATGCTGTTAAAACTCGCGAGTTTTATACCGGTGGCAAAGACGTTGAGTTAGTTTACGTTATACTATCAGATATGGACCATTTTTATGCGAAGCGAAAGACTGATCCTTTTCACAGTTTCTTGAGTGATTTCTTTGAATGGATTAGATTGGATACTAAGCTAAAGACACATGTACATGATATTATCCGTAGCATAGCAACTCAACTACTGCAAGTGCCCCAAGAATTGGAAGTCAAGCTCATTCACGAAGTGAGGGCGTTTTTGGAATTAACAGTTGATCCTGAGAATTAATATATTATTATTGTTGTATTTTTTTTTTAAGACTATGAATTTGTAATCTATTTATCATATGTACATTTTCGTTTTCGTGTTTGTTGTTAGGCAGGATTTGTTTTATTTAAGGTCTTTTTTATGCCTTATGAGTTTCTGATACTGTGGTTTATAGATAAAGATATCCTATTTTTAACATATGCACGTTTTAGTCATTAGGATAAAAACTTTCGTGAATTAGATTCATATTTATTTAAATATACGGTTTTACTCACGTGTGTATTTCGGGGATGCCCGACTAGGTTCGGTCTCGACAGAAGGCCTTTTAAAGGAGTAAGTTGTCCAGCCGCGACGGTACCGGACACACAGACTCTAAACTACCTAGTCAAACTAGTCGGTTATCCCCGAAACACACACGTGAGTAAAATCGTACATTTAAATAAATATGATTATATAGTGATTTCATCATCTGTTCGCAATATATAAGAGAGGCCAGAATCCCTAAAAGCCGACGCTCATAGTTTACTAACGATAGTTAGGCAGTCGCGCTCTTATATAGCTTCATACTAAATGCCAGACGATCAAGCTATCTGATTTAAATGGGCGGTCAAAATGTTAGCGGCATGATAACCAGTTTAGTTGTTTAGTATGGCCACCATTCCATCAGTCCTGCAGAAATTCAGATTAATTAGGGTTTTTTTTATTTTGCACTTGTTTTGCACCTACCAGCAAGTCAAGTCGGTGGAGTAAAATCGAATCTAATTAAAACACATATGCTACTAACTAAAAAAAACTAACAAAGAAGTAATCGTAAAAGGCGACTAAGGGATTGGACTGATATTTGTCAGACATCAGTCCAATCCATATCCATATGTGTCCATATGTGTCCAATCCATATCCATAGTCCATATGTGGACAAAATTGTAACTGACAAAATGTGGGTATTTAATACACTTCTGTCTCAGTTTCAACTAAAACCACTTAATTGGGTTCCAAGTCCAACACAAAAGGGCATTTTAAACTTTAAATTGCGAAACAGATTGTAATTACTTTTCCATTTGTTCAGTTGAACTAATATGGACCTTACTGCATGTAGACCGCTGTTTAAAGTTTTAGTTAATCATTGCAGAGTTATTCTTAATCGTGACGTCTGTTATAGTGGTATATACTTTATGCTAATAAAGTACAATTATATTCTATAAAACGTAACACACGTAACAAATATAAGAGATAGGAGTGAAGCGCTTCTACAGTATGTAGCTGAATCCTTGTATCACCTATAAAAGAGTGAAAGTAGAATCCTGCATCGAGGGAGAGCCATGCTTACTCGACTGGAGTAAATCCGGTACACAAACAATGCTTGCATTGTATTGCTGCGTGACTGAGTGCACCCGAGGACCAACTCCCCTCTCCTCTTTCCCCTCTCCTCTCCTCTTTACCATCCCCACATCTCTCGCTCTCATAATCCTCAAAGGCGGGCAGCGCAATTCAGACTCTTAAGTTGTAGTTATGCGATGGCGGAGATTGTCATTAACCATCAGTGTTTAATCATCTGTTTGACTGTCCCTTTAAATTATAAAAAAAAATAAAAGGAACTATCGAGTCTACTTATCGTTGTTTCTTTGTTATACTCGTAAAGGCTATTAGAGCTGTTCTTGCATACCAATCAACATGCTCTAGTATGCTGCTTAGTAATATTGTTTTTCATATTTCAAAAATATGTTAAGTACCTATTTAAATTTGAATAATACGGAATGAGCGGTGGAGAGTTTATATTTTATATTTAAACGGCCCTCTTTATCGACCTGTTGCCCTCATTTCCTCTCGGCAAAGTTACACCTACCTACAAAGTTGAAATTACATTAAAAACTTTATTATTCGCAGGTTACATAATACTGTAAATGGGAACCTAATGATCGGACCCCTAAAATGTTTTGGATATTACGCGGAATGACTGGCTAAACTGCGACACGAAATTTGAAATGTATTAGGTTTGTCGTTTATCAAATGTGAAACGTGTATATAAAGTAAATATGACTGGCTTTATTCCTTCATCAGTTGCATTATTATAGTGTTTGTTTTTTACACATTTTGCAATTTGTATGTATGTACTTCTGTCTCTTTTGGTGTCGCTCCAATTACTGAATGTTAGCAGTCAGCTCATATTATGCCTGTAGCAAGGTGAAAAATTCGGTCGCACTCTTTATAGCTGTCCATTTACGGATATTTCGCTACCAATAATATTATACTTTCCTACTGTCCATGTGTGCAAAATTCCATGTTGATTTTAATCTTCATGTTTTTTTTTTTTTTTTTATGCGATAGGGGGCAAACGAGCAGACGGGTCACCTGATGGTAAGTGACTACCGCCGCCCATGGACACCCACAACTCAAGAGTCACAAGTGCGTTGCCGGCCTTTTAGGTAGAGGTACGCTCTCTTCTTGAAGGTTTGAAGGTCGTATCGGTTCGGAAATACGGCAGGCGACAATTTGTTCCATAAGCTGGTTGTGCGAGGCAAAAAGCTTCTGGAGAAGCGCACAGTGGTGGAGTGCCAATCGTCCAGGTGATGGGCATGGATATTTTGTCGCGTAGGACGATGGCGGAAACCAGCAGCCGGTATAAGTCCGAACAATTCCTCTGAACACTCCCCATGATACAAGCGATAGAGGATGCAGAGTGAAGCTACATCTCTACGCAACGCCAAGGTGTCAAGTCGATCAGAAATATCTTGGCAGTCGATGATGCGAGTCGCTCTCCGTTGAATGCGGTCAAGAGGCAGAAGTTGGTACTGGGGTGCACCTGCATAGAGATGAGAACAGTATTCCATGTGCGGCCGAACCTGCGCCTTATAAAGTTGCAGGCGGTGGGCCGGAGTAAAATACTGTCTCGATCTGTTTAGCACACCAAGCTTCTTCGAGGCTAATATGGCCTTACTCTCTAAGTGACCGCGAAACTGGACTTCGCTTGATATGTCGACGCCAAGGATTCCGATACTGGCTGATGCAGTTAGGGAAGTACTCTCAAATTGAGGTGATACGACCAATGGCATCTTTTTAGCGGTGAACGCGCAAACCTGTGTCTTCGTGGGGTTAAATTGGACTAGGTTAAGTCGACCCCAATCTGAAACTTTTGATAAAGAAGTTTCGATTTCAGACACAAGTTTGGATCGGCTTTCGATGACGTTTACCCGAAAAATGTTAGCGCGGCCGGTGTAAAGGGCATCACTCGTGCATAGCAATGGATGCTGCTAATTTGCAGCATGTCGTTGATATGCAGAAGAAACAGCGTGGGTGATAGCACACAGCCTTGTGGGACACCAGAATTAACAGACTTCGAGTCGGAGCATGCACCGTCAACAACGACCTTGATGCTTCTGTCTCTAAGAAAACTGGTGAGCCAATTGCACAGTTTCTCGGGAAGCCCATAGGAAGGAAGCTTCGCAAGGAGCGCTTTGTGCCAGACCCGATCGAAGGCTTTCGCCACGTCCAAACTAACGGCCAACGCTTCCCCCTTGGTTTCGATCGCCTGTGCCCACCGGTGAGTCAAGTATACGAGAAGATCACCAGCTGAACGACCCTGACGGAAGCCGTATTGTCGATCCGGAGGAGCTGGCAGTTAACAATGGATTCCATTATCTTGGAGAACAAGGAGGTGATGGCTATGGGTCTGTAGTTGGACGGATCCGATCGATCTCCTTTTTTAGGGATTGGGTGCACTAGAGCTGTCTTCCATGAGTTCGGGACTACGCCAAGAGAGTAGGAAAGCCGATAAAAGCGCGTTAAAACCGGTGCTAACTCTGGAGCACACGTCTTCAGCACGATAGGAGAGATTCTATCGGGCCCACTCGACTTATGAACGTCGAGGGAAAGAAGCGCTTTACGCACTGCCCTTTGTGTAAACCGGACTTCCGGCATGCGGGTCTCGCACTGCGGTATGGTCGGCGGTGCGTTTGCCCCGTCGTCCAGGGTCGAGTTGGATTCAAAGAGTTTGCCCAGAAGATCGGCTTTTTCTTTAGCGTCGTGGGCCAACGAATTATCTCTATCTATGGACAGCTTTGGCAAGAGACCAGAATACACGAGTTCCGGAGGGGAGACTCACTAGTCTCTCGCCAATTCTGCCGATGTGAGCCGACTTCGCCCCAGCAATTACTCTTTTGAGGGACCTGGAGGCAAAGTTAAATTGCTTCTTTAATGTGCTGGTCTTTACATCCCGTGCTGTCGCTGCATTAGCCCATGCTTGGTAACATTCCTGCTTTCGGCGGGACGCCGCTTTGCAGATTCGACCAAACCAAGGCTGGGACTTACCACCTGTGGGAATCAGGGAGAATGGAATGAAAAGTTCCATACCCTGAATCACAACATCCGCGACAGAGTCAGCAACGACATTGGGATCATCCGGCGAGAAGCAAACCTGCCTCCATGGGTAGGATGCAAAGAATTTTCTCATTCCATCTCAGTCTGCTGACCTATAGTGCCATACGCGGTGACTGCCTGTAACTCGCGGCCGCAGCGAGTGAACGAGTGGCACCATACTTCTAATCAGGCAATGGTCCGAAGAGCCAAGAGGGGCCTCAACGGATACTTTGTAGCCGTCAGGATGTGAGGTTAGCAGAAGATCCAACAGTGAAGGCACGTGGCTTTCTGCAGCTGGGATTCGCGTAGGCGTTGCTACCAGCTGCGTCAAGCCATATGCCAAGGTGAAATCGTGAACAGATCTTCCCGCATGATCGGTTTTGCGCGAACCAAGCCATTCGGCGTGATAGGCGTTTAAGTCGCCAAGAATCACAATCTCTGCGGATGGGACCTGCTGGAGCACTGAGTCTGTAGCCATTTGGACGTGGTCGATGAGTCGGTCCGTTTCGACATCACCGCTATGGGACCTGTAGAGGCATAGGTAGATGCGGGGATGGCCGTCGCAGTCTACACGTAGCCATAAGATGGAGAGGTCCCTACCTACAAGATTGCCGAGGCGGCGAGAAGTGATATCATCTCTAACGTACACGCATACACCAGCCTTAAGAACAAAGGAGTGTTCCAGTCCGTACCCAGGGTAGCAGAGGTAGGATGTGTCCGCTAGAGATAATATCTGCGTCTCGGTTAAAAAGAGCAAGGCCGGCTTTGCTGTCTCAAGGTGGTGTCACCTGTCCACACACACACAGTGTTGTGGACTCGACCCCCACACGGGAAAACACTTTGTGTAAACCACAAATCGTTTAGTTGTGTCTCTCTGTTCTTTGTGTCCGTTATTTAACCGTTTGTCAAGTCCCATGCGATACAGGAATTGATACTAGCGCAGGAGTTGTCTTTTTTAAATAAAACTAAATAAATTAACATAATGTTTTTGAGTGTGTGTAACCGCTGTTTTAGAACGGTGATGATTTTAACATAGGAGAGCCATGATCGACACGTATAGGCCGGCTTGAACGGAGTAATACTACGGCTTCACAGAAAACCAGTTGTGTTTCACCAAGTCGATGAGGTTACCGAATGCCCCAACCCTCTCTCCTCTTTAAATTCCTCTCCTGTCTGTCATCTTGACAATTCATCTGCTCGCTTGATAACTACACATTAAAAATAGAATCATAGTACAACGTTATAAAATTACTTACAAAGAATAATTTTTTTAAAATAACTATATGTACACGATATGAAGAAATTCACATACATTGTAAGGCCCACTAATTCACGTGTATGTTAATAATTTGAGGGTGGAAAATTTAAGATAACTTGTAATTATCAGCTTTAAGTGTTTATGTACAATTAA
Organism: Tyria jacobaeae; assembly: GCA_947561695.1. Lineage (NCBI taxonomy): Eukaryota > Metazoa > Arthropoda > Insecta > Lepidoptera > Erebidae > Tyria > Tyria jacobaeae. The sequence goes on along the minus strand of OX387208.1, from coordinate 4,392,269 downwards.
TTAACTTGGTCAGAGTTTAAGTCACTTAAGAGTTTAAGAAAGGTTATAATAACGACTTAATAGCTTATATTATATTATTTTAACACTTTGAAAACGTTGGAATTCTTTGTTTAGTTTATAAAGTATTCATTCAACTTATAATCCTAAAACGTATGTACATACATATGTTACTCATTGAACACTTATTTTAACATGAGTTTTGATGAAAATTAATCAATGTAAGAATATATTTTTTTTATAATATATCGGAACAGACGGGTCATCTGATGATTATTGACTACCGCGGACCATGGACACGAGCAACTGAAGAGTTGTTAGTGCCTTGATCGCCTTTAAGAGTGACAAGGGCGGGGAAGATGAGGACAGAGGAAAGAGGAGAGGGGGGACGACGGGAGGGGAAAGAGAAGTTGGGCAAGGGGAGAGGGAGATGAAGAGAGAGAAAATGGAGTGGACCTCCGATATTCCTACTTACTCAGCAATAAAATGCAAGTATTTTTTGTCTGACGGTTTTATATGAGGCGTAAGTGTTACTCCTGTCGAGTTTCCCCATTCGTGCCTGAGCATGGCTCGTCCACGGTAAAGTTTATTGAATTAAGGTTGAATGTTATTTTCCGAAACCTGTTAAAGAAGTCACCATTAATATTGACCTGCCATTAAACTTTTCATACAAGCTCGGATAGACGAGTAGTCCTTGCCTGCCCCTTCTTAAAAACTTCATTAATTGTTCCTTGTGCCTATCAATGACATGTTGACCCTTGGCAATATACACTGTTATGCAGACAACAGCACTGTACATGGGCGATATTTTGGATATTCTGCTAAGGCGGCCTCGCGGAAGCTCGGTGTATTGAACAAGGTGAGGTTCACTCCTGCGTGGAGTACTGTCTCATCTTTGGAACGGCTCTGAGCAGTATTTGCTTGACGATCTCGAGCGCAGTCCGTGTTATCGATGGTGCTGAGGTCACAGCGTCCCTTGAGCCTCTGCATTTGTCAAGAGATGTCGCTTCTATGGCAGTCCTCATCTCATCACGCAAAGTGTTCTGACGAACTCTTCCAATTAGTCCCACTTTCTCCCTTTCTCTACATGACAACACCTGTTGGACTGAGGAGTCCCTCGTTTTAGTTTCATACACAGTACATGTAATCAAGTATGACCGGTGGATATTTAGGGTGGTTGAAATAACAGAACATTTTCAGAATATCAGTTGTTTATCGTCGGTACACAATCCAGTAGAGTTTCACTTTACAATTGTGACGGTTACAAATCAACTAACTCAAATTATTTGACACACCCATCTTTTATACATTTTGCTGTCAGATGAAATTATTATCAATAGTGAATAATTATTAACAGTTGTGCTAAATAACATTTTGGATAAATATTTAATAAGTGAATTACTAGCAAATACAATTAATTCATAAGTATAATTTAAATAAATGATATAAGAATAGCCGGAAGCTGACAAACGGAAACCGTTAAGTACAAATATTTAATCAAGAATTATTTAAAAACCCAATGAAATTAAACAGAAGTAGAATAAGTAATTCGTAATCGATTTAGGTAATCTGGTTATGTGGTTGAGCAGGAGAAGTTATTGTTCGTATTGAGGCTGGTATATGCTGGGATGGAAGTTTGTAACACAAGTTTTAATATTTTTATGATATACGGGCCGACTGGTCACCTTATGGTTGGACACTTGCAACTTAAGAGGAAACAGGGCACTCATACTATCAGATAGATAACAGGCAAATTCATTAGTCACCTTTTACAGATCTACGGGACGAGATGAGTTGCCCAAATTCTATTTCAACAAGAACCACACGACTACTTAGTTACTTTTCATATGAATATATATCATATAATTAAGTCGTCTTTTATCAACCGAATATAAAAAAGGGGAATTTCTATGTTCAACTGTATGTACTTTTTTATTTTTTTATGTATGTCAACAGATTTGCCCGCCAATGGTGGACTGATTTTCAAGTTATTTGTTTTTTTCGAAAGAGTGGAACAACTGGGTGAGTATACTCACACAGTTGTTACCAGGATTTGATCATTTGAACAAGGATTTTGACGAATAAGTTTTTTAACTGCACGTTTTTATGATTGAAAGTATTGCGGAAAAGAACTCGAAAGAGATCTGCGGTTTTAAAGAGCATTCAAACGTTGACCCGAAGAGTAGTCCTGACTAGTTTTGAGTTTTCGTGTGTTGGATTTGGATTTTTCTAAATGGTTAACTTATGATTAGTTTTTATTCTTCATGTATATGTACTATTATTCTTTTTTATATATTATATTATACTTTATTCTTATGTTAATTATTCTAAGTAAGGGGAAAAGAAAAAACAAACCTGGACAGTTTTTTTTTATTTAGAAGTGATTAGAAACAAAGATAAATAATTTAACACCGTGTGAAAAGAAATTCCAACTGTAATAAAATTATTACATATTCTACCCAAGTCAGCATCCAAATATGAGATGGATGTAATGTTCAAGTGTTAAGACAAGTGACCTTAAAATATTATATGTAAAAAGAAGTGAAATAACAACACGTATTATATACTATTGTTTAACAGCCGGTTGAGACGTCACTAGAGATACACGTCACTGGCACGAGCTAGGTTGACAGTTCCGGCGCTGAACTGTCGTGGCGTGGCATGGCGTTAGCTTGGCTTGGCTTGGCGTGTCTTGGCTGGGCTTGGCATAGGCGTGGCGTTACATATAATAATAGAAGCTTTCTTATAAGTTTTAGCAAATGAGTGGGATAATGTTGTTAACATGACGTAATGAGGATTAAAACGATTTTATCAAGCAAGGATAATCGCTTGAGTGAGAGGCTGGAGGTGAGATTTATTATATAATACTTTTTGTCTTCACATCACCATCATATGTGAGTTTTAGCAATGATGATGTAATGCAAACTGTAGTAGTTTTATTTACTTTTTAAATTTTTTATGTTTCCATCTTAAAATAAACATGTCAACAATCAACACACACAACAACAATCTGTGGTCCGTAAACAGGGCTCTCATACTATCATACACAAAAAAATCCGTAACTGATGCACAGGTTTCATGTTATCTTATTATAAAATAAAAATATTACTTATCAAGGAGTTTTATTCCATCTTAACGAGAGTTTCTTACTAGAAATTTATACTTTCCCGTTTGCCAGCCGATTGACCGATTGTTAACTTAAGCAAACATTTACTTAATATTCATTTTAAATATGTTTTAAAAGGAAAACAGAAGAATTTGTATCCTTATTTATTACTGGATTATCGACTGTGTATTGAAGAGAACGTCCGTTTCTACATACTGCACGGATGGCGTAGTGGTTTAACTGGCCACCTCGTCACGCCGAGTGTTGTGGGTTCGATCCCCGCACGGGACAACACTTTGTGTAATCCTCTAATTGTTGTACTGAGTCTGGGTGTTCTTTTTGTCCAGTGCTAAATTATAATAATGTTTGTAAAGTTCCTAAATTAATACCAGTGCGGGAGTTGTCTCTTTAAACAACAAAGAAAAATAAAGTAAAATGATACTTATTACTTAAATTTTTTAATATGAGTAGTAACTGATTAGCTAAATTACATATGTAAGACACAATCACATGACTATAGCAATAAACTATCAAATTCACTAAATAACAGTAACCACGATGTTGGTCGTATCTCTGTTGATCTGAACTCAAGTGACCAATAAACAACTTATCAAACCCGCCACGTCTTATCACCCCACCATTCGCCGTCATTTGCCGGGTGGACCAATAGCGTGGCACTTCCGGTGATGCTTGTCATAATAATATCTGTTAGCTAATTTTTAATAAATGCCGCTTCTAGTGGAAATTAACCATTGTAATATAGTTGAAACTATTTTTATCGGTGTGTACATACATGTGAAGATAAGGAAATTATCTCACGTGGTCTGCCTTGCTTTAAGCACGTATGGGCCGACTCAACTAGAGTATACCATAGCCTCACAGTAAAACGAAATGTGAAGCAATGCTTGCGTTGTGTTTCGTCGAATAATTAATTGAGATTCTCGTCTGCAAAAAGCTTGCGACTCTTGAAATCTAATGCGGTAGTTATCATATATATTTAAATAAGCTGTATTTTTATATCGTATTTTTATCCTTAGAAATGGATTATTTTCTTCAATTTGAAATGGGTCCAAGCTTGAAATGGGACCAAGTTTTTTACTTGCAATGGCTGAACACGAACCCAATTAAAAACAATTACTGAGTTCAAACCAGTAAAATTTAAAAACGTATATTTTAATATCTTGTGGTGGTATATTTTCATCAGATATTCGTTTTTTCTCTTTTTTGTTCAATATGAACTAGTAACACACAAGTTCGTTGCCATAGTGCTACGAGACGCTACGGTTCTACGACTTGAAGCAGTTTCGTAGCAAGGAATATCAACTTAATATAATATTAAATTCTAGAGAATTTGATGCCAATATTCCGAATTTATCCAATTGTTCAGCTGTCAATAGTTTTGAACTTGTATTTTAATTAATTCACTACGATATGGTATGTAGTGTTAATAACTCAAAGTCAAAGTCAAAGTCAGAGCATTAATTTCAAATAGGCCCAAAAGGCACTTTCGAACGTCTAAATTGTCTGACATATTTAGCATTCAAATATTTGTCATATGGTAACATCGAGTACAGTTTTGATTAAACCTTATCTGGAGTTGGTCCGTTTATATATTAGTGATTTCCATTTAGTAGTAGTGTCATCCACGCCATATCTTAAAGTTTCAGAAGAAAAGCAACAATTTGCTCATTTCTGCTGCACAATGATTATTTTAAAAGATTTAAGCGTTTATGATCAACAGTAACCCTAAGTGTAGTAGTGTGATATATTTTGGCTTATATTATTACTTGATGAATACTCTGTTCAAAATATAAAGAGCTTTTATAATCTAACTTGTACTTCCAGAGTTAAGACTTACTAAACTAACAAAACAAAAAACCAGATAGGCTTCTTCTATAACCTAATTTCTGGTCGATTGTTTTTTCTCATTGCTTATGACTTGACTGGCTTGTTGGTCTAGCGGGTAGCGATCCTGACTGCTAAGCCGAGGTCATGGGTTCCATTCCCACCCAGAATAAATATTTATGTGATGAGCACGATCATTAGTTCTGTCTCTGTAATTATCGATCATATTGTATTTAGAAATATATAAGTGTGTTAATCAACAGTCTGTCATAATACAAGCTCTGCTTAGTTTAAGAGCAGACGGCCGTGTGTGAGATGTGTGAAGTTATTTTTATGTGCGTCTCGAGCGCCCTCATTTTTCTAACCACTATTTAGTCCCACCACGTAATTGTGAGATCACTTTTAGCCGGGCTATTTTAATAAATTAAAAAATATACTCAGTCTCTGTATTTAATTCTTGATGCTGTAATAGTTATTTGTTAGACTGCACTCGAATGTTAATAGTAGAGAAATAGTTTCATTTCCTAGCGCAAAGCAACGTGCAGGGAAAGTGATCCTCATTAAATATGCCTCAAGGGTTGTCTAGAAAAGCAAAGATTTGAATAATTAAATAATTAACACTTGAATCTCTTAATTGCTATCGCACTGTAAATATTAAAATAAACTTAATTATCTTTACATAAATGAGAACTGGGTATTATTGTTTTAAAATACATATCTAGTGGCTCAAGTGGTTACCCTACGCCATCGCCGGAATACTCATATACTTTCTTTTCTACCCTCTTCTCTGAAATATTCTATTCAACCCCCGCCCTACGTCAAAAAAAAACATTTTGAATTTCTACACGACTCCCATTCAAGGTATCTGAGGTCATCAGAGAATTTTATGTTAAAGATGACTGTATGGCATTCAAAATGTATGACTTATCATTCACGGTGAAAACTATCCATCTGTGGAATTAATTGTTACTATATATATATACTGAATTAAGATAAGAGACTCTTAAATTGGACAATGTAGCACCTCTATTCAATCATACCTGTCTCCATCGAATGGTTGCCTGGAAGAGATCGCTAACTGCGAAAAGGCCGCCAATTGTACATACATTTCTAGTTACTAATTATTTGTGAGAGAAATATTGTATCTGATTGTATAATAAAGAGTTAAATAATCAATCATATAAATATATACTATAATACTTCGGACACGTCCTCGACGAGTGGCGAAAGCAGCAGCAAGGGCAGCGGGTAGTGACGTAGTTTACTCACCTTGATCCTGATACCCAATCCAATTTTATTTCCTTTTTTTTGACGAGAGTTCTTTTCGAGAAAAAAAAATGGGACACTTATTGGCGTAACTAAAAAGTACTGCCAGAGTAATAGTTTGAAAATTTTTCAAACAACTTCAAATTACTCTGGCAGTACTTTTCAGCCAGTCTAACAGAATATTACAGGTAATTTTAAATTGGGTACACTTCTAGAGTCACTACAAAAATGTTCATCTTTTGTGGATAAATTGAGGGTAGATATGAAATTTGCCACAATACTAGCAACGCGGCCGTGGCGCTGGAGTCGCGCTGTTCGCTATGTTGCATTGAAGCGGAACGACGTTCCATTTTGCCCCTCATTCGACAAACGCGTTTTTGTGTTTTGGTACTATAAACCATTTATACAGTGTAGTGGCTGTGGACTTATTGAAGTGTTGTACACGCCTGGATAACGCCATCTATGCTGCGTAATCAGTCTTTCGAGGTAAGTGATATTCTGTTGCTAACACATGAAAACATTTCACAATCACTTATATTCACAAAATTCGATAACACAAAATCCTACATTCTAATAATTAACTTGAAAACTCCGAGGTTATCATAGCACGGCATCTACCGTATTTCGTTTTGTTACAATAACAAATACATTTGTATTCAATATCGCTGATGCCATTTATCACGAACTGACTACATAAGCCGCTTTAACAAACAAGCACAGACTGTAACAGATCAATTAATAATATGATGAATTTGTATATAGAAAATAATATGTAACAGATAAATTAATACCGAACAAAATTACTTTCATAAGTGACATTGCATGAACCTGAATAGCGACTGGTGGACCAGCGACAGACAGACGCGACATTTGATTTAAATTATTGAAATAAGTTAAGTTTGTTCTTACATTATGATTTAACTGTCAGGTTATTTACCACAATGAGATAGAAACTAATAAGTGTTTTCGTGGTAATCGTGGTTTCTGGACAATTATTCCAAAAGGTTGTCGTCGAGCCCTGGCCTGCTCCCATAAATATTAAACGTAAGACCCGATAAACACCAGCAGGCCGTTGAGCAGCCATCGGCGAAATACACATGTTAGCTAACAGGGGTGGGGGGGGGGGGGGTTGGAACCATTCGTGATGATTACAATGCTGCAATACCAGGTCTTCGTTTGTAGAATGATAGATAAAATAGTTGTGTTAATATGCTATTAGTATTTTTATATATATTTTAGGAGCTGGTGTATGGCATAAAAAATGTATTTAAATTTTGACAGACAATTTTTAAGTTGCGCAAATTTGTAAAAATAAAAAAAACATGAATTCATTACACATCTACAGATTCCCAAAGAGTTAGGAACTCTCAGAGTTGCTCACTCAGATTGGTGTCAATATTATGTTAGTGCTAGTAAAGCTTACCATACGAATCTATTTAGCTTTATAAATATAACTTTTCTGACTTTAACCCATTTACACAGATGGTCCGGTATAATGATATGTTAAACAATAATGGATTATTAGATATTTTGATTATAACTTTAATGCAATGTCACAAGGCCAACCTTCACAAACTCTACACCTTAGATAAAATATGTGGCATAAACAACTGTGTCCTTTAAGGGGTAGGCAGAGGTATGTCAACAACATTTTGCCAATTAGAATTAGGTTCTACTAACGTAATAAGTAAGAGGGTCAGCCTATTGCAAACAGCCGGACATATTAGGTACGTAAGAGAGGAAAATTTTGGGCATGATGAACAATAAGAACAAGGAAATGGTGTATATTGTAAGCAATAGTAGGTTTTTCAATGTTGTAACGTTGTTGTATTTATTTTTCACAGCCAATCTTTTAAGGACGAATGACATAAAAGTTTCATGACAGTAACGTTACAAAGCTGACCCGTACGATAAATAAAAACAGAAAAAAAAAACGTTTTTATGTGAGTTATGGGCCTATAAAGAACAATATATGGTGCTGAAGGGAGGGTTTCAATTAGGTTCGTAAATTATTACACTAACAGGCGTTGAAAACAGAAACAGTACCTTGGAGTTTTCTTTAAAAGCCTTATTTTTCTATAAAAGCCTTATTGTGAACTAAGATTTATGGCACGTTTAAGCAAAAGGATTGTAATGTTTTGGCGAATTGATTGCTTGCTTGTGCTCCCCGAATGACACATATAAAAAGAAATGGCTGCTCTATAATAAGTTTTTTGGCAGGATAGTCTTGCTTTTTATTTTTTTCAATTAGAGCCAATGTAACCTGAATCAAAATCCCGGTATCAAAAAAGATTATACATGAAAAGCGAATGGTTTTTATTGCCATCCCAACTTTTCAAGGTAAACTTAAATAAATAAAACATAAATATTTGAATTAATATGTACGTTAAAACAACGTACATAACGTTGTGACATCAAAAAGAAAAATAATTTAATTTCTTAAGTTCCTTGATATCGGCAATACTTAATTTAAAAATCATTGTTAAAAAGTAAATCATTAAAAGAAAATGTTTATTATACATATTATATGCACCTACTTTGCAATTCTCTCATTTACTTTGGAACGGCGTTGGTTAATGACTATAATAGCTTAAAAACCTCATCACATATTTTAAACCAAATGAGCCAACCTCGAGGGGTTTACGAATAACCACTTCAGAGTTCTATCTTCCACTATCCATCTACTGGCTCCGTATTATAAATGTACGTATAAATTAATGAAGCAATATATACATATGTATATAAGACTTGTCTGCGTAGTTACATACATACAATACAACATGTGAAGCTAGAAAAAGCGTGTTAAAATTGAGATCTTTCTTTGTGTACTTTTCCGTGTGTATGAAAATGTACCTATAAGTAATTCGGAAAGAGTATTTCATATACAGCCGGTTTTTATCAGGTACTCTCACTTAGTTAATTTGCTTTTATAAACATAATAAAAACGTATATTATGCTTTTAAGCAAAATGCTACACAGCATAATTCTTTTCTTTGAGAAATGTAACACACAAAGACATTTCTAATTTATACAATTTCGGGTGGCCTTGAGACTGCTGTAGCAACGTTACCTTACTGTAGAGCTAAAAATACATACCTTTTTGCAAGCTTCTATAATTAGGTATAAGGAAGAATTGCATAAAACACATTTTATGCCGAAAAGATTAAAACTAGCGACCTGTTTTTTTTTTCGTTTTGTTTTTTTTAATACAACTTCCGCATTAGGATTAATTCCTGAGTAGCGGGGGACTTTACAAACATTCAAACAACGGACACAAAGAATACCCAGAGTCAGAACAACAATTTGAGGATTACACAAAGTGTTGTCCCGTGCGGAGACCCCCCCCCCCGCTACGTCATCTGGGTGTCAACCGTCTAATAAAACTCGATTAAAGGTTCTTCAATAATTTTACGTAATAAACATTAAAATATAATATTTTAATAATTCTCATTATCTAATGAAAAACTTAAGTAACGAGCTTAGCATCTGTGAATTCATGTAATAAAATCCTATCAAGTATTCTACTCGTTGACACTTCAAAACATCGTAAAGTAGGCCGATAAAACACCAGAACATTGTCCAATACATTATTTATCTTAACAATTTGAATTCAGAACGTCTCGCATTCCAAATAGTCTATGGAAATGAGGCTGTGATTCGATTTCGATTCGGACTTTCAGAAGTTTAAATTGAGCAAGCAAATGCGAATTTTATTTGGAGGGGTTTTAGTTTTATAACAAATGAAGGTGTACAAAATAATATTTTGTTTTGAATTAAAAGTAATAATGTAGAATGTAAATTTAGATAAGTATAACATGCGTGACAACAGGTTTCAACGATTTGTTCGGCGATATTAGCATATTGTATAGAAGTCACTTCTACATCTGATATATTAATTTTATTACACATTTACCTGTATCCCCGTAGGGGTATGCAGAGGCCTAATCAATGCCCACATTTTGCTGAAAATAATTTAGTGCCATTTACTTAATAGGGGCAAACCCTTAATTTTAAAGGAACGGGAGGATAGAAAGGGTAGAAAAGGATATTGCTTACGAAGACGGACTGGGGTGGATTAGCAATAGCTCAAGCAAGCCAGGGTCTCATACCGATAACTCGAACCAGCTGGTGTCGCGAATTCCGAGCCTTCTAAATACCTTATCTTATCAATAATAAGCTGATGTCTGATTCTAAGCAAGGCAGCGATTGTAGTATGATAAGTTATCTGCTGATATATATACAGTACGTACTGATATATTTCTAAATATAAAAACATTATCGAAAAATTACATACAGAAACAGAACAAATTATCGTACTCGTCACACACTATTTTCCTGGGATGGAATCGATATTACTTGACTTAGCAGTATTTATTTATTTCTTTACTTGGTAAACTGTTCAGAAAGCAAGTAAGCACAGTCTTTCAAGAAATTGCGTCAGGTAGAGTAAAGACACACATCCTAAGAAATTGTCTCGTTCAAAGTGTACGTTATGTGTAGGAAAAATGCATTATTCATTTTATACCCTGTTTTCTGTTCTGTTATATTATATATCTTGTTAAATTATTGCTTTGGGAAACGTAACGTCTGCTTGCTGATCTGATGTCCACGACTGGGTAATATTCTTGATGTTTTTAGACGTATACTGAAATAATAAATTGGCCTTTGAAAGAAGATAGTGATTTTGAGAATGTGTATAATGATAATGCTTTGCTTTGTGTTTCATACATTCTTTAGTGTAAGTGGTTTGACGGTGTTACCGCTGTGTTGTCTTTTATTCAGAAGGACAACTTCGATTTGAGGTTTTGAAGCTTTCTTTATCCTCGTATTTAATTTCTGGTACGAGTAGTATTTTTTTTTATAATTATGATTTTTATTGTGTTAAGAAAATTATTGTCTTTGAATACTCGTTTTACGTTACACAAAATCTTCAAAACGACCTTACATATAAAGTTAGAATAAAATGAAAATGTCTGAATTGCCGTAACACTGGATTGAAAAATGTAAATTGCGCCCTTTCTATTCACGACCTGTTCATCCTAAATTTCACAAAGTTCGGATCAAAAGCCTCCGTATTAGAAATTAGACTGTTTTTTAAATTTGTGTTACTGCCTGATTTCTGAGAATAGCTGCTTTCTTTTCAATAAAAAAACATAAGGTGCAAACATTAAAAAAAAAAAGTTGAGTAGGATTTTATAAAACACAATCAAGTGGCATGATCCTGCAAACTGTCATATTGGATGAAAGTATCTTTTTTTTGAAACGCTCACGAGTCATGACCTCACAAATGGGTCTATTGCAAGGGACCCAGGAATATCCTAGGAAGGAAGTCTCCGGGAACCTATGAAAATATACTAAAACTGAAGAGTCTTTAAGAGGCTAATTTCTTGTAAGTAATTGTAAGTTGACCTCGGATCCGAAACATATTTTTGTTTGAGATAGAATAAACCAAAGTATTTAAAGTGGTATAATAGATCTTGATTGGCCTGTTGTTAGTAGCTAGTGATCCTGACTGCCGGGTTTCGAGTTCGATTACCACGGTATCACAGCCGAATTGCAAATTCAACTAATCTTATCTCCCTGCCCAAGATTAGAATAGGTTGTGAACCATTCAAATTTGAATACTGTACATTTTTTTTATTTTTTTTATTATTAAAGTGTTATAACATTTATTAAAGTGTTTATTATAATGGCCGTTGACTAGGCACTTTGAGAATAAGATTGAGAAATTTAAAACATATTGAAAAGGAAATGGAGGATAAATAGAAAGGTAGTGGTATTAAAGTGTATTGTTTATACGAATGGACTGAAGCAATAGCACAAGCATTGACTGACTGATGACGACCCCTCTGACCGATAAACAAGATAACCCATAGACTCAAGACTACACAGAGGCGTTTCAAAATGTAGTTATACTTACGTGAAAGCCTCAGCCTATTTCCGACAACCATAAACTATTTATATACAAAGACAAGCTATTGTTAGACATATGAAGGGTAATGTTTAATAATCGTTAAGTGAATAGCAACACTCAACGCCATCTTGAATTGACTGACGCTTGCTAAAACAATCTGATGCCTTTCATTAATATTCATAAAGAATGATGGATCACGATAGCTACTCAGAGTGAGCAATAAATGACGACAAAATACCCTTGTAATTTAAAACTTATTTCTTCAAAAGTACTTCATGAATTTTGATACTTATTACTTATATGGATTGGCCTGTTGGTCTGTGGTTAGTGAGCCTGAGGTTTAATATGGACCCAGGACAAATTATTGTATGTTAACACGATCATTTGTTTTGTATTTAGGTATAATTCATCTATTATATATATGTTTTTAGAACAATATAAAAATAATGTTTATCATCATCCGTAGTGCAAGATTTACCCACTTGGTCATAAATTAGATGGTGATAAGTTAATTATGTCAAGTTTTGTCAAGAGGGCGCGGACTTTCAGACATGAGCCAGTTCAATAACATGGTATGCGATCCCCTGTATTGCCTACAGTCCCGTATCTATCCGTATGAACACTTACCCAATCCCTCCCGTCTATCCTTCTTTAGTCTTTCAATACAGATACTGCCAACTTTCCCATTTCATTTCCCAGAATACCTTCTATGCTGACCTGAGTGTATTCTAAATTAAATATGCATATAATTGAAAAAAACTTATATTATATACACAAAAATTCTCCGATTATCCAACTTTTATACCTGTTTAACGATGTGTCGGGTGCTTAAGTAGGCGCTCTGCCTCGATACAGGTGTGTTGTTGTGTTACATCTGCGGAGGCTTACGATAAAAATATATGAGTGCGAAATTTATGCTTTTGTAGTACTTTTATTACCAGACTTAAAAAAGGAGGGCGTTATATGTTCGACTGTATGTATTCTTTGATTTATGTATGTCCACCGATTTGTCCGCCAATTTTGAAGTAATTTTCATAATATATCTAAGGTGGTCCCACTGTCACCAACTCAGAATCTAATGATAAGATCCCAGGAAAGTACAGGGCAACCCTCAAATTATATAGGCCCACACAATGTTTTTCATATACTTGCTAACGCAATTCAAATATTGTGCCTGGTCATCATCATCTCATGTTGCTGAGCTCATGATGGAACGTATAAGTCAGGATCTAATGATGGGAACCTAAGTAAATTAAGGGTATAATATCTAGAGCTAACTCTCAATTAGTTGAATCCTTTGTTCAATTTTGCACTTTGTGATGTTGATTACAGTATGTTTATGGCTTTGCAGGCTGATGTAGGTAAAATCATGCTGTGCAAAGGGCAAATTATGCTATCGGCCCCGGTATCTGCTTCGGTAATAAGTTTTAGCTACGTGCACTCACCCGCACTTGCCTAGCCTGATGGACAATGGCCTAAACCTCTTTTAATGAGAATAGTCCAGAGCTCAGGATATGTTATGATTTGTATGTACATAGATATTTACAATCCTTAGGTAGTAAATCTCGTCGATATAAAGTTTAAAATGGTATCTCTGCTTGGGGTACAATATTTTTCTGTCAAACTCATCTCCAGGCGATTACGTCTCCGCTCCTCATGTTTAAACTCGCAATGATTCGTAATTACACTCTCTCATTGCAGTCAGTCTTTGAAAATGTTGATGGGGAAGTTCAGTTCCTATTCGATTATTAATAACATCGAGATGGTGCTCACGTTGTTAAAGAGTCTCGTATTACTTTACGACTCCTGTAGAAATCGAGAAAGCATGTTATTTCTCAGCTGAAGTACTCTAGTATGAAGACGAAACAATGACAACAACTACCTATATAGCATTCCGTTTGCGATTCTTGAGTAGACTTTCCTTACTTCTACTATTGCCCATGGTGCTACCTAACCAGAAAATAATAACAGTATTATCTATAAATATCACTAAAATGTGAAAAAACTAAAAAAAAATAACAAGTTAAAATTCAAAAAATAAACACTACTTACAGCACTAACAAGCGAGAAATAAACTTAATTAGATATTTAATTCATAGTACAAAAATGAAATAAAGCTTTTATTAGATAGCTATAAGCTATAGCTTATAATAACTAATTATTAATTCAAATAAACGAAATTAGCTAATTAATAACTAATTTCGTTTATAATAACGTACCTCCTTACCAATATACGAGTACACATAAAATTATCGCAATAAATAAATAAACGATAAACTTGACTAATGAAAACTAACCTAGAACTCTTTAAAATATGATTCTATTTAATATAATTCTTTAATATCTCATAACCACATAACCATGTACTATGTACACGTAACTGTTTGTACTTCCTTTGCATGACGTTACCTCTCGTAACTAATCAAACTTAATATTACTATTAACATGTATCACTCGTAACATGTATTTCTTGTAAGGGAGCCTAAATAAATAAACACTCCTGTTCTAATAAATATGGCCCGAGTATAATCCGATTATGTGAGTGAAGATATTATCTTTGTATACATAACCTGAATTATTGGGACTAGAAGCTTTTATCGAACAATACCATTAAACAATAACTGGCTATGCCTCACACTGATACTTTGATCTATCTCTTTTGAAGATTTGTGATGTCACAACATTTCAAAATACAGTCATATTCGATATTATCTACAAATGTAACAAATATGGAACCATTCTTAAACTTTCGTGGGTTATATTCATATTTATTTAAATATACGGTTTTACTCCATGTGTATTTCGGGGATGCCCAAGTGTACGGTACCGTCGTGGCTGGATGACTTACTTCTTGAGAAAAGGTCTCCTGTAGGGTTCGAAACTATTTGGGCATCATCAAAATACTCTCATTTCGTCTTCCTACTATTATAATTGTGAAAGTTACGATAGCTGTTTGTTGCTCAATCATGCCAGAAAGGCTGAATCTGAATGAATTTGGCACAGAGATAGATTATGGGCTGGAAAGGCAAAGTTTCTATATAATATACATAAATAAAGTTGGAAACAACGGCTAGTTCATTCATAAAATGAAATGTGTGAAATTTATTTAATGATATATATAATAAATTTCACAAATTTTATATTACATTAATAAAAACTTCTATAAATAGTCAATAACAGACGTCCCGCATTAGGAACGATTCCTGTTTTGCGGGGGCTTTATTTTTGTACCTTATGAGAATCAAACCCATGACCTGTGGCTCTGCAGTCAGGATCACTAACCATTACACCAACAGGTCAATCTAATCCGTCAAGTTATTTAAAATTATTAATATACTTATATACTATTGTTTTTGAAATAAAGAGAAAACGATTTATTATGTGCACTAAATAAGAATTTTAACTTCTCTATACATATGGGATAAAGTCTTATACAAAAAAAATGCATTCTAATAATACCTCATAAATGAATAACTAGAAGTATAACTACCCGCAAACATCTAGTTCGTGCGTCTGTTCAAGAGTTAACCCAATATCCCACCCCTCTGCCAAGACCGGAGTATGCACAGGTACCCCCTTCAACCCTCCTCAGGGGGATGTTGCAATCCAATTTACGTTCACTTTGATAAATTTGCTCCGATTTGTACGACCTTATAGCATTAAGTCTTTTATAAATGTTTTAACGAGCTAGGTGTCCTCTATGTTTAATTGGCTACAATTTGTCGTCTGTTGAATGACAATGAAATTTAAAGAAATTTATGGAGTAGGAACGTAGATAATATGTTTAGTAAAAAAACACATTTCTAAGAATATGTTTGGTATATAACGATATAAGATGTAAATACATTTAAAGTTGGTAGAGGGCACAGACCTCCCGGTTAAACCCAGTTTGAGAAACAGGGATGACAAACGTCCGGTTCGCTTGAAATCAAATTTCCCTTTAATATTAAAAGGTTTCGGTTTAAATACTTTTTTTTAAAGTAACTGTTTAAGTGTTAAGTTAAGGCGCGAGTTCAATTATCTTTGCTGTTGCATTATACGTTATTTTCTTTGTCGTAGTTGTGTAAAATAATAAGTAATTGTGTACTCGAATAAAGTTCCAACTTTATTTCTTTATAATTTAATAGTTGTACGACAATATTGTCGTAGGTACATTATTTATGTCTTCGCTCTAACGCTAAATGTGTGTATTCACAGGAAACTTAATACCAAAGGAAGGGAAATTTTAATTCTTAAAATCCTCGGTTTACGACCAACTAGGTACATTAGGTCTATGAAAATGAATATAAAATTAAATTATTTCTATATATCTTAGTAATTATTTTGATTCACAGCTATATTTTTACAAGCAACCATGTATCACTTTTAAACAGATAGATCGATTAAAATTCTGTTGTTTCAAATATTACCTAATTGGGACTGTTTAGCTATAATACAAAAAACACTGTTAAAGTTTTAGAATATTGTCAGAATTTTTAAGTAGGGCTATTTTAATGTTTTTATTAACTCTTGTTTATTTCAATATTAAAGCTGCAACGAACTGCTCATTTAAACAAATAGTACACTAAATTAAGTCAAGTAAATATGAACTTGGTAGCGCCATGCTTCTTCCGGAGGATTACCACGGCCATACAGAAAACCGACTGGTAAACAATGCTTGCTTTGTGTGACCGAGTGAGTGAGGTTACTGGTAGTCTATACCCCCTTTTCCTTCTCCTCTTTTCCCTCCTCCCTTTCCCTGTTTCTTCTCCTCCCTTTACCTCCCCCTCTTTCCCGTCCTCCCTTTTCAATATCCTAAAAGGCCGACAGCACATCTTGTTACTCCTGAGTTACAAGTGTTTGTCTGCGGCGGAAGTCACTTACTATCAGATGGCTATATTCTATATTAAACATCTCAACTGTCAGAAATATAAATGATTAAATATTTCCTGGGAGACTTTGAAATTAAGAGGAGGTTTATCTCAGCGCCCGTCTCTTCGATTTATTTTTTCTATGAAGCAATAACGCAGAATATTCGTATAGACGTGTTCTATGAATATTCATACTTCTATTATTTCAGGACTGAGGGCAAACTAAAAGAAAAGTATGTCCATCAGACAGTATATATACACAGGCTTGCCTAGTTGGCAAAATGCTAGAGTAAGTAAATACAGGCGTGAGTGTATGTATGTATGCGTGTGTATGTATACTATTCACTATATTTGACCTCCTTTCTTATAAAGTTATTACTTTTTACCCCAATTTGTGATCCAAAGGAGGTTTAGTGATCAAGTCTTTATATAGTACATAATATTCCTTTATTCGTATACACTCTAATAGTGCTATATAGCAACACCGATATAATTTTAAAATATTTAAGGAAACACGTATTCATAAGTTACATTTTATTTATTATGTATAAATCATTTAACAAACAGCCTGTTCATCTAATTCAATGAATTCAAAAGAAAAGTAAACGCTACCAAGGCCTTGACCATGCATTATAGACACAATTGTCATATTTTCATTTACGAAGCTACATTTAAACTCTTGTCAATGGGCGGCGGTAGTCACTAACCATCAGGTGTCCCGTTTGCTTGCTTGCACCCTATCGCATAAAAAAAAAGTTTTGATATATTAAAGTCTATGGACTATGAAAGTAACGCTGTCTGTCGCTTTCACAGCTGACGCCACACTATAACACTCTTGCATAATTATAACAATAAATTAAATCAAAACCTAAAAAAAATATTACAGTTTTCTTATTTCTCGTTGGCTTTTGTTGAGAACAGGAAAACAAATGGATTTTTTTTTGTATTTTGTATTATCTAAAATATTTGTATTATATTACATAAAGTTTAGTTGCTTAACTTAAAGCTTTCAAACTAAAACGCTGATAAATTGTAAAGTAAAGCATATAAATTTCAATAATTGAAGAACCGATTCTAATTAACAAGAGCATAAAGTAACATGTATACAAAATAACATATAACGAAAATTCGTTACAATTTATGCAAAAAGTTTCATATAGCCATAATAAAAAAAAAGTTACACAAAAATTGCGAGGCTAGTGCAGTTAACGCAGCGGCCATATTACGAATACATACGTGACCACCATTTTGTAATTTTTATCCGCCACTCTGAATTGGCGCGAATTTGCCTTTGAAAAATTCTGTGGTGATGTGTTGAAATATTCATCTGGTTTCATAGCTTTGTAAGATTCATGGGGAAGTGTGCTTTATACTTGTTTTAAGGCGACGATTGACTTCGATTCGGTTTATACCGTATACTTGTAACATTTGTTTTAAATAATGTTTTATTTAAAAATATTTTTGCCTTTCGTTTACAAAGAAAATTCATATAATGGAAAATCCGTAAGAATATAAGTTAAAACATAATATAAAGCCTACTAACAAATGACAGGATAACATGCTGTTTCACAATTTGCGCCCAACTTTATTAAAAAAAACACCTAAGGTTATAAAAAATAAGAAGACGAGTTTGTGTCGGTGTAAAATTTATAATTATGTAATAATAATTAGAATTTATGAAGAACAAAATGTGTATTATTGTGATTTATGCTGCAGTTAGCTTATCAGACCTGTTGTTATTGTGTTCCTCCTATTATAAGTGGCTTCACACCACAGGCATGAATTTAACATAGTTTATTTTCTACTACTCATCACAACAGTTATTTTAAAACAAAAACACTTTTTTTAAAGTAACTGTTTAAGTGTTTGTAAAGCATTATACGTTATTTTCTTTGTCGTAGTTGAGTAAAATAATCAGTAATTGTGTAGTATAGTTTTAATTTTATTTCTTTCTAATGTAAGAGTTGTACGACAATATTGTCGTAGGTACATTATTTATGTCTTCGCCTTAACATTAAATGTGTGTAAAGTATGCACAGAAAACTTGTTACATTCCAAACACCGAAAACCACACACACAGCAGTATTTATCAATGCAATGTTGACAATGAAAACATTCAATTAAAAATGTCATCTGTAAGAATTGTATTTTTTAGGTAGTGTTATTATTTCTAAACCAATGTGCACTGTTAACAAACATCGTAAAGTATATCAAATATTTAAATAAATACATATTTACTACAGTTTCCTACACAGTTACACATTTCCACAGTTTTATGAAATTAATTGTTTTATAAAGTACTATCTATTACTAGATCTTATCTTTACACACGCACACACACACAGACGCACACACACACGCACACGGTCTCACACACGCGCACGCGCAAGCGCTCACACACGCACAAACACTTACTTAAAGTCGACATAATAAAGTATCAGAAAAATGGATTACTTAACCCATTTTTATCTTTTCTAAAATGGCTTTGAGTTTCGGGGTCGATTTATGACGTAGCTCCGACGAACGGGATACGGGTATTCAGGTTAATCAGAATAAAAGAGAACGCGGATATATCAAAGTGATACATTACAGCTGATTAAATTACACCTGTATATACATACATATATGGGCAAATGATATTAGAGAGTGTCGTTTTCAGAAACTCTAATTTAGAAACGAAATGGTGAATATGCTTTATCTTTCAGATTTGTGTTATGGATACGTACTCCTATTTATAACCTACATTCAGAATATATGAACAAACTTTTATGCGTGCACAGCATTTCTACATAACATTCGAAATTTCTTATCTTTTCTCGGATTTTACACACATTCTTTTAAAGTAAATTTATTGTCGCTAAAAACGTTTCTGAACGTAACACTTGAATACAGGACACTCAAAATGTCACAAAAACAAAAGAGGCAACTAGCCAAAAATGTACATTATCAATCCTTTACCATTTTACGTCAAATATTGGTACCAATACTCTTAATAAAAAATTATGGAAATAATTTTGCCATAGGCATAGCATAATTTATATATTTCACACAATTATATATCACACAAAGCGACGAAGCATAAAGGTTACAAGTTCTGTCGGTAACCCGGTTTATATCGGTACAAAATCCAATAACACCGCTAACTCCTACCTTCGCCGGCCTTTGACGAGCGATGACCATGCCCTGTTCAATATTCTAGGGATATTGGACGATGATTGAGTGGATACTTCATGTGTCAACATTAGTAAGAATATTTAAAAATGTCCCCATATTCGTGGGTATGTTGAAGCGGTTTGTCAATATTATAAGGGAATAATAATCACAAATATTATTCTTTCAAAGTGTCAGGTCGTGGGACACATTGTACAAGGTGGACTTAATGCCTTAGACACTCTCTGCCTGTCAACCTTGAGGTGTTGCAGAAATAAAAGTGGTAGGTGCAAAAGACATAATAAGAGAAGAAAAACTTATGCAGAGACTTTTATTTCAGTGTCTGCATGTGACCATACTTTCAGTAGACTGACTTATACAGGAGAGTGTGCTCAGGAGCTAGCTAAGTAGGTACATACAGTTATAACATTCTCATTGAAATCGCAGTGTACACAAACAGAAGATATGTATGTTTATTCGGAGATCACTAGATTTTGATAAAGTCAAGACTTTGCATACATATCTCACGCTTGTATCCATTGGAGAGGTGGGCAGCGACGTCATTAACGCCCACATGTTTTTTATGACGAGCAAACGGGTCACCTGATGGTAACTGACAACCGCCGTCCATGGACGCTTATAACTCAAGAGTCGTAAGTGCGCTGCCGGTCTTTTAGGTTGATGCGGAAAGGGGGTGCAGGGAGGGGAAAGAAGAGAGACGGTTGAGAAGATTGGAAAAAGGAGAGCTCCCCCTTGCACCTCCAGAAACTTTACTAATTTTGGGGAAACTCAACGCAAGCGTTGCTTCTCCACCAGTTTTCTGTTAGGCCGTGGTATCGCACCGGTCGAGCCGGCCTATTCGTGCCTAAGCATGTCTCTACCACATAATACTCTTTTCGAGGCGGCCATTACGTGCCTAAGCATGGCTCTCTCATAGTTACCTAGTGGGTGGCTATCACAATACGTCTCGACCTTGTGCTATTATGAGTTAGCCTTACTGAGACATAATGGTGTAATACATCGTTGTGTGTAAATAGGGGGGGCATTAAGTGCAAAAACCTTTTCGTATCTTAAAGTGACAATGTACATAAATTTAATATATATTTTGTGACTACCCATAATTATATTTGTTTGATTAGTTGTATATATTTATATATATGTATTTGACAAACAAATAATATTCATTAAAATTACTTTCAACGTCAAATACGCGTGAAGTTATTCAGTTACATCCGCGCAGTCTTAATTATTCACCTCATAATAAAAAATATGCTAACGACGGCGCGGCGGCTACCGTAGATTAATATCCAGGCCCGTTCATGTCTGCAGAGACAATAGAGGCGGTATATCTTCTTACTTAACACCACCTCTGGTGGCCATTTGTTTGAGATGAGACTAGACTGAGAGAGTTGTGACGTCACGTAATTTTAAACCGCCTGCATCTTCTTCCTAGCCTTAACACTCTCATGTATATTTAGAGTTGGCTTCTATTTTAACCGGTTATTGCCAGAGTATCTGTTTTCCATGGAGCGACTGGCATCTGACCTCTGCAACCCTGAGGGTTAACGGAATTCGATAGTTTTGACTAGTTCAGCATATTTGAGGATACGGTATTTGATATCATAGGTGTTCATGGCAACCGGGATAGACATCTTAAGGTGCTCTCCGAGGCACGAAGGTGTAATACTACCAGTTTTAAACAGTTCTAAACTCCGGGCTCTACTGAGAATTTCCTATTAGAAAAACCAAATAGCTCTTTTTTTGGCCCGACCCAGGATTCGTAACCGAGACCTCTTGATCGGCATTCGCCTGCGCTAACCGCCAGTCCAACGAGGCAGTATAAACCTCCCGCGTGTATTCGTATGTATTTATTTATTATGCATTTGGGTATAATGCTCGTACCACCTGGCTACAACCAGTTCAAGTTGCAGGTATGCGAACCTGGTGTCCTCGTGGTATTGCTCATATTTCCTTCCAGATCCGTATAGGTAATTTTATTTCCCTTCCATGGTGTTTTCTTGTTCTTGCCTTTCCCTATCATTAAATGTACACAGCTAAATGTCATCATCCGGACGCTTTTGGACTAAGAGTTTAAAAAGGTAAGGAATGGAATATTTTTTTATATACGGATGGACGGGTATAAGCAATAGCTCAACAGAGTCTAGGTCGCGTACCTATAACTGGAACTGGCTGATGCTGGGAAGTTTCAGCACGAAATTTCATTCAATCCGGGAATTTTGATGCCAAAGATCTAGCCCGCTCTGGTCGCTCTGATACGGATAAAGAAGATGCCATTTCTGAGCAGTGGAGTGGAGTAAAATCGGCAATTAGTTGATATAGTACTACATAGCTGAGGAACTGTGGATTGGCCACAAAACATTTTTGGCTCATTTGAATAAGTCTGGCTATACAAAAAAACTTTATATTTGGGTGCCAAACCTAAGGAATTGTGTACTTATTGGCGATTATTTGCGATATATCTTATCCATATCTGTCTGATGTCAAACATTTGTGATCCCTAACTCCCGCCACTCGAATAGCAAAATTATAAAAGTTTTTTTTGTGAAACAAAACATTGCTCAGCTATGTTTTAATTAACAGAATACTGCAGTGACGGGGGACATGGCATTTGTTTTGTTCATTTAGGTTATTAGTTTTGTATTGCGGTATTGCGGGAAACAGTTTTAACATGAATATAATACACGGTGAAAAGGTTTAATGAAAGGAACAAATTACATTCGTAAGCTGCACTAACCGCCAACAAAACAGTCATAGCTAACTGCTGCCAAGTTTATGCAGCATATTATAATGAAAATGAGTTATTTACTTCGTATAATAACTTTTACTTCGAGGTATCTTGTTTTCGTACTGATAACTAAATGTATAAAAACAGCCACTAAACGAGAAAACAGTAACTTGAAATAGATTATCTCGAGATAGATTATGAGGAATTTGAGAATTAGTTTGAGAGTTGGAGAATCAATGAAGAACTCATTGTACTACTTTAATTAATATGTATTTAAATTGTCTTTGCTCTGATATAAAATCATAGTTTTACAACTACAATATATGTATATAAATGATTGACTAAGGAGTCGGACACTAGTACCAGTCTACCAAGTGCACAACCGTCGCCGTCGTAAACCCATTACTAGTTACACAAGTATTTTCGTAGCGGGAGGGATAAAAAGTTGGAATACAAGTAATGTGTTACCCACGTGAATGAACAAAACTGTATTACTCTAGGTGGGTGAATATTGCTTCTTATTATAATAAATGACCTAATGCCAATTTATTTTTTAGAAATAATAATAATGGATATCTAAAAAATAACTTGGTATTAGGTTATCGGTTGTCACTTACCATCAGGAAACCCGTCTGTTCGTCTCCCCCTATAGTATATAAAAAAAATAGATATTTAGAGTAATGTTTAATAATAATAGTATTGACTCCACACATCTCACACGGCCGTTGGATCTCAAAATAAGCAGAGCTTGTATGATACCAGATTGCTGATAAACATTCTTATATATTCCTAAATACATACATATTATACATGAATTACATCCAGACCGTTTGAGTTATTGATGTCCGAGTGAGCAGGTGTTTAGCTAGCCAATAACATTTAGTAAGTGGTACTTGAAAGCAGAAACAAGTGTGTTCCTTCGTCATTACACGACTACCCAAGTGTTAATATATGGTTTGTATCGTAATTTTGCGGGCAAAAGCGCTAGGAGGGGTCCGGATGTCTTACTAAACCTGTACCCGGATTCCTATTATTTTAAGCGCAGCATGGCGCACCGTGTGGTTTTAGTCGGTCCGATTCCGACACACCGTTTCACCGAAAACCCCGGTGGGATGACGGCCCGAGGGGGTTTCATGGTTTGTATCGTAAGAATCCTGACATCATCTGGAGTTGGGTATAATTGTTTTGATGATATTAAATTAGAGGCTGTAAGGCAAAGACAGAACTTTAATTGGAGTAAGTAGTTGTGTTTTTATAGGGGTATACTGCGAAGACGAATGGAATAGCCTGATGATTCTGCTAATATAGAAGTGAGAAGATCTTTGCAATAAATTATCAATTTATCATGAAGATAGCAATCTTCCTAACTTAGATTGTTTGTGTTGACGTACAGTCATTACAGATAAAATGCTAATACAAAGATTTTCAATACCCTTTCTTCTGGTTTGAATGTCTTAACCGTCTTCAAAAAGGAGAAGTTTCCAAAAAGAAGAATAAGGTTCCTGTTTATTTTTAACGTCAACATCAAAGTCACCAACGTTTTGAACGTCAACATTCAAAAGTGTCTTACGAAATTATAATAATCATTATTTTTTTTAAGTATGTACTTGTAATTGTTGTGTCATACATTTTTTTATGGCATAGTGGGCAAGAGTTGCAAGTTAAAGACAATATCCCATTTATAAGGGTGACGTTGGTTATATACTTTAAAAACCTTTAATAATCAGTTAACGGAGCCTTGCTATAAATTAATGATAACTTTTTAACTTATTTTGATTGCACGGATGGCGTAGCGGTTTAAGTGGTTAGCGGGCTTTTACGCTGCCGCCCCGAGTGTTGTGAGTTCGATCCCCGCACGGGACAACACGTTGTGCAATCCTAAAATTGTTGTTCTGAGTCTGGGTCTTCTTTGTGTCCGTTGTGTGAATGTTTGTAAAGTCTCCACAGACACAAGAATTAATCCTATTGCGGGAGTTGTTTTTTTAAAAGAGAAAAAACTTTCTCCACTTTCCTTTTCTTTTTCATTCTATAAAATATCTTCTAGACTGTTTCAAACTTAACATTTTAAAAAGACATAACTAACCAAATAATTTATATAAAGAGAGATACGTTTACAACTCATACGTTTTATATTTTCTAGTTTTGCTGACCCGGCAGCCGAGTCGTGATTTCGCCGACTATAAAGCGATTATGAAAGCTGACTCACCACATTATCGAGTATAATCTTATTTTACTCTATACCAGCGGAACGTATTTAATAAAATAAAAATAGACAACTTGTATTCAATTCATATTTGTACCTGCATTTTAGTCTAATTTGTACTTCTATAGTCTAAAATATCCTTTAGCTAACTCTGGTTAGTCTAAAATCTTAGGTACAATGAACAACAAGGGTAGGCAGAGGTATATTAATCATCCAATGCACGCCAATCATAATCAAGTCCCACTTACGTAATAAAGAGCACGGGTATTACCGGCAACCGGACACTTAAGGAATGAAAGATATTAATATTGATGATAATAATATTGTTGATACGGTCGGATTGGAAAGTGTACCCACACCTATAACTCAATTATAAAACAAATATTTTTTTCACGATATTAATGTATTTAGTTAACATATCTTAAATCTAAACGGTACATTAATTCTTCAAAGTTAAAACTCTAAGAATATACCACAGTATTTATGTGACGATAATCAAAAACATCGTAACATCGAATCGCTTAAGAGATAATTTGTAATTAATTTCTGGAATCTGGCTTTGAGGGCTCTTTGTGTGTTAAGCCTTAATATAAGTATAAGATAAATTGAAGTAATTGATAAATACATAATAATTAACTAAGTTGGAGCGTGGTAATTGAAACCCATGTCTATCAAATATTTTACCTATCAAATACATTTAAATATCATAATATTTAAATTATGACTTTGCGTTTTTTTGGAGTCTTGATTGTAAAATCATAATCAAAATAGTATAGAGCCGTTATTAGCAGTTAAACATACAGGCCGTGATGTGATGTGCGGTTATGAAAGCCTCAATGGTAATAAATAATATTTTATTTAACACGCACAAAAGTGTCACTTAGTTATCATTAATTAAACAATAAATAAAAGTGTTTATTGTATGGTGTCAAGAATATATAATAAATTACCGATTGAGCTGTGTAAAATAGAAACAATAGATACATATATTTAAGAAAAGCTAAAAAACATATTGATTAACAAGGCGTATTATACTGTTAAAGAATATTTAGAAGATAAGAATATCAACTTCAAATGAATTTATTATTATAATTTTAACTACATTTATTCATAGGGACATGATTTGTTTATATAATTTCAGTGTACAATTTAACAACTTATTAATTGTTTGTTGTCTGTGTTTTTACTTCTGACATTTTAAATTTGTCTTATAGTCCGGGAGCCAGCGACAGATTTTCATGACCAAGTTCCTCTCAAGCGGTAATTAGTAAAATGCATCAGAGCATAGTATTATGAAGCTTCGTGAACGTCAGCTGACACTCGGTTGGGGGGATGAGCGGTTGTAGCCTCCCACGCACGAAGAAAAAAAAATACATTCACTCATTTCCTCTCAGCTAAAAATTTGTCAAATTGTAGCTTATCTAATATCTCAACGAAAAAAAATAATCAGCTGGTTCTAACATAGTGTATTGTACGGCAGCTGGTGTCTCGAACATGAAAAAAACAATTTATTTTCAGTGATTTCCTCTCAAACAAAAATTTACCGGATGATAGCTTATATGTAACTGTGGATAAATATATAGGTCAGCTGGCTGTATCTTGGTGGAAAAACCGTCAGCTGATACTTTGAAAGTTATTACATAGGAGTTAGGCAGGAGCATCTACTGTCAATTTAAATGCATCAGCTGACTAGCTTTTCCTCGACTTATTGCTAGCTGATTTTTTTTTATTTATCGCATCAGTATATTAACAATCAGCTCACAAATTTTGATCTGGGAGGAAATGACGTATCTTTAATTATTCGACATAGTTCTGCTTTAATATGAGATTTGAGTTGAAATAAATATTCCGTATCAATGTTTTTGAAACGAATAAGTATGTAATCAAATGATATTAGATATATTTTAATAATTAAATAAACAATTAGCTTATTATAAATTAACTAGTTACTCGATAAATAATATTTATTATATAAACGTGATGAAAAATGACAATGAAAATAACAATGTGATTTATTCATTTTCGTTTTCGGTCTGGCTTGAGTCACTTTCCTCTCTTTCCAATTCATCGTCAGAGTCGCTGTCAGAGCTGTCTGCTTTTATGTCTTCATAGACATCATCTGTACAAAAATTTAAAAAAATATTAGGATGCGTATTTTAGCATAATATAATCGAAATGATAAAAAAATGTTACCTTTTTCAGGCTGAATAGTGATTTCATTAATCGATGATGGTAACTGACTTCCAGAAAACCAGATGTATTCATACTTGTTGTCGATTTCTGCCCAACCATAATCTACAGGATCATCAGAAGTTGGAACCTTCAGGTGTGCATGTGACCAAATTTGAGCAATGTAACATGCTCTTAAAAATTGCTGATATAGCTCTGATCTGCATGGTGATAAAGTAGAGCCATCAATACCTTTTTTTGGTAACTTTTAAGTTTCAGTATCCAAAAATTTATATGTTTTTTCAAACGACGCTACTCTTGCCTCATTGATCTTTTTTAGACGATTAAATCCATACATATGGCAAACAAACTCTTCTATCTTCTCAAAAATATTTTCTCTATTCTCTGATGGTTTTGACATTTGGATGAAACACTCGATGAAACTTTTCAATTTAGCCATTATTGAAAAAGGACGATTTTTGTTGAATTTTAACAGTTGTTATAAGAATGCTTCTTGAATATTCTTTTCGACCGATGACGTTTGCTCGTCTATTCTAAATTAGAGATAGGAAAGTCGACTCTGACTTTAGTCTAAAATCGACTTTTATCTGAAAATAATCGACTTTTCAAAATCGAGTTGAGCCTCTCTTGAATCGATTAGAATCGACTTTTACTCGATGATTTTTTCTCGCCTTTTTTACAGACTTTTAAAAATTATCAACGAAAGTAAAATTAAGTGCATTCTATGTGATAGAGATTTTCCCTTATCTATGGAGTGTAACTAAAAAGTACTTGCCAATAGTTGCAACTTCTGAACCCTACGAACGGTTATTTTCATATGCAGGTCTAATTGCAAACCAGTTGAAAAGTTGGTTATGGTCTCTGCATTTAAATGAGCTTATATTCTTACGATCGATCAATGAAAAAATATGGTTTTCTTAATTATTTGATTTTATTTTTTTAGTTAAAAATGCAATTTTATTATTCAATGCATTTAAATTGACAGTAGATGCTCCTGCCTAACTCCTATGTAATAACTTTCAAAGTATCAGCTGACGGTTTTTCCACCAAGATACAGCCAGCTGACCTATATATTTATCCACAGTTACATATAAGCTATCATCCGGTAAATTTTTGTTTGAGAGGAAATCACTGAAAATAAATTGTTTTTTTCATGTTCGAGACACCAGCTGCCGTACAATACACTATGTTAGAACCAGCTGATTATTTTTTTTCGTTGAGACATTAGATAAGCTACAATTTGACAAATTTTTAGCTGAGAGGAAATGCGTGAATGTATATTTTTTTTCTTCGTGCGTGGGAGGCTACAACCGCTCATCCCCCCAACCGAGCGCCAGCTGACGTTCACGAAGCTTTATAATACTATACTCTGATGCTTCTCACGAATTATCTCTTGAGAGGAAATAATTGACCAAATTTGCACCTGGCTCCCGGACGATTAGGGCTAACAATTTTTGCTTTCATAACATAAACATCATAATCTTACTTGCTAAATATTTGCATACCGTAATTGGTGGAAGATGGTGAAACTTTGTTCAATTATAACACCTTTGTACCTACCCATTCTCGCAAATAAAGAATTATTATTATTAATTTTAACTCATAAAAAAAGACAAGTGATTACTGATATTTCGCGGGGGTTAAAGTTATACACATATATAAACCGGAGATAAATAAAATACACATGGGACAAGTAACCCACGACCTCTGACTCAGCAATCAGGATCGCTAACCACTAGGCCAGTCTATGTAATATAACCACTTTAATGTAGTTACTTATAAAGAGATACGAAAACCGTTTAGAAGATTAAACTCGGAAAATATAATTAATTCTACTCCATTATTTGCGTGTACGCATCGCTCTCAACAAAATTAAATACGGCCGGCGGTTCTCCAGTCAAAAAGTAATTTAGGTTGTGAATAATTAAGAGTTAATGGTCGTCGTTAATATTTCTTCGAGGCGCTATAATATTGCGGTTTTTCACATTAACGCCGGAATGAATTAATTATAAACAGTAAATTTGAGGATTTACTAATTTTGTATATTAATTGAAAAATTGAGTACTTTACGTATTTCAGAAGCTTTCGAATGAGGTTTTACGGGCCGCAGCACAGTGTTGTATCAAATCAATTAACAATTAGCATGCTGTAGTCCACTGCTGACAAGGACTCTCCCACTGTTTTTTACGTTATATACATTTATTATATTAATTAAATATCATAATACCGTTTAAATATAATGAATTACCCATGTAATGAAGTCATTCTTGTCTCACTAGGCATAGGTTTATTTTCGGAAGACAGTTTTTTTTGTACATTTTTTAATATAGCATTCAAACAAAAAAGTGGTTCTCGATTTTTGGTGTCGTAAAGGGTGACTAAGGGACCACTCCCTTAGTCACCTAGGATAAGGTTGTATCTATAAGACAGTATATGTACAGTCATACATATATTTCCCGGATGACTTCAGTAAGCCTGCCCTCTAAAGTAGATTAAATTATAATTGGCAAAATGTGGGCGTTGGAGACGCTTCTGCTTACCCCTTCGGGCGTTTTTATGTATGTATGTAAAGAAAATTTTACGAATTAAAAGGCCTTCATTACGTAACTAACAATGACATGACACATTATAGCAATAGCATATCATTGTTATCACAAAGGCAGGGACTTGATATGCAATTCTAAAGTTTCTAGTAATTAAAACTTCAAATAAGCCGTATCCAATGTTTTCCCTAACTAACTTAAGGGTCACAATTTACCTGCCGTAAATTCAAATTGGGCTACAGTAACTCTGCTGCGGTTTAGACTTATGTGGTAACCTCAGAAATGCTTTTGTAATTTGTGTACTTCGGGGTAACTTATAGAAATAGGTACAGTTAATAGCAAAAGTAGCTAACAATTAGGTAATCACCAAACTAATAAACCATACATACAATAACACGAATAGGTAGTGGTATATATAATGTGTAATGATAAATGAGAAATGATAAATGATCTTTATTTTGTGAATAGATTATAACAACACTTTTACACGTCAATATATATTTTTTTCTGTTAGTTTATGCTAGATGAGGCAGGTGTTTCCTAGCTGACTACCCTGAGAAGAAACACCGAAACAAACTCAGAGGTCAAAGTCTGTTTTAAAGTCCGTACAGATGTACTGGTCAAAAACATATGAGAACCATGCACGCTAACGTCTGAGATAAGCTTTTGAAGAAAGCACCACGCTCATTTGAGTGGACCCGTCCAAACAGTGCAAGCATTTGTCAGTTATCGTGTAGCTCAACTTAGAACTTTAAGGAGCTCAACGGACCGACGAACAGTACAAAAGCAAGGACATTTGGGTAGGCCGCAAAAGTACTCAAACAGTCAGACATCGTTAGAAAACAAACTTACTGGAAAAAAGGAGAAAAGAAAAAAAAAAGAAATAACCTACATAGTCCTCACATTTACAATAATTATTTTTTTAAATTAAAAAAAAAACAAAAAAACAACAAAAAAAAAAACAAATATATATTGTACTTAACAAAGTATTTATGTCAAAAAGTACAAAGATTAAAACAAAAAAAACAATATAATACTTAACAAAGTAAGTATTCATGTCAAAAAGTAAAATATAAAATGTGAATGTGTATAAAAAAAAAAGCAAAAAGTATAAACGAAAAACAAAGGCTCATGTACATTAATGAAGCAGCTCATTCCCAAGCCTTTTTATCTTCAATGTAATCTTTAATTGTGTAAAAAGCTTTCTGACTTAGTTTTTGTTTGATAAATGATTTAAATTTATTATTGCTTAGTTCTTGTATTTGGCTAGGAAGCTTATTATAGAAATGTATACTTTGGCATCTAAACGAACCACCTATTTTCTTGAGCCTGGTTTTAGGAACAACAAATTTGTTTTTGTTCCTAGTATTTACACTATGGATATCACTGTATTTTTTAAACAGATTAATATTTTTATGTGCGTACATGGGATTTTCATAAATATACTGAGAGGGCACAGTCATAATATAAATCTCTTTAAATTTATCTCTGAGGGAGTGTCTGGGACTTAATTTATAAATTGCACGTAAAGCTCTTTTTTGTAAAATAAAAATAGATTGAATATCGGCGGCATTTCCCCACAACAGAATACCGTACGACATTACACTATGAAAATAGCTAAAGTGTATATACAGTCGTGGTCAACTAATTAAGGACATTCAAGATAGTGGACAGCAATAACCGGCTATGTACATATAAATATAAAACCCTGTTGATTTCTCAGTAACTATTATTTGCATAATTTGATCCGATTATTATACTATAAATGGCTGTAAATAAAAGATTAAATAAATATAAAAAAGTGTTTAATATCAAAGGTTAACCATGTATTCAATTTAAGGTACAATTCTGTAGCTGGACATTTAATTAAGAACAGTAAAGTAAAATGAAAAATAGAGTTAAACAGAACTAATAATCTGCAGTATTTTAATTTCTTTAACAACTTCATTTTATTACGGGTAAAATCAGTACCCAGTAGCAAAACCTTTGTTAGTAATTACCGCTTGACACCGATGTGGCATAGACATTATCAGTTTCTGACATATTTCAACAGGAATGTTTGCCCATGCCTCACAAAAAGCTTCATTAAGTTCATCTAAAGTTGTGGTACGATAAATGGCAACTTTTTTCTTAATTTCGTGCCAAAGGTGCTCGATTGGGTTGAGGTCGGGGCTATTTGCTGGCCAATCTAGCACTGATACCGACTGTCTGTTAAGAAACGACTTGACTGAACGGGCTGTATGTTTTGGGTCGTTATCATGCTGAAAAGTCCATATAATAGGAAGATGTTCCTCAGCATAGGGAAGCATAGTTTCTTCTAATATTGCCTTGTATTGATGTTGGTCTAAGTTACCCTGAACTTTCCTCACAGGTCCCACTCCACGTCCAGAAAATGATCCCCACATTTTAATGTTTCCTCCGCCATGTTTCACCTGCTTTTTTGTGAATCTTGGATTCATTTCCGCTTTTACAGGACGCCGTACGTATTGCCTTCCATCTGAAGAAATCAAATTAACCTTGGTCTCGTCAGAGAATAATACATGTTGCCATTGGTCGTAGGTCCAATGTCCATATTTACGTGCAAACGCCAAACGTGCATTTCTATGATCTTTCTTTAACAACGGTACTTTGCGAGCCACTCTTCCGAACAACCCTGCTTCTACCAGACGTCGTCGAACTGTCCTCGCTAATACACTGACTCTTTCGTCTGCCCCAAACACTTCATGTTTAATTAAAATAGAGCCTAGAAACGGATCTTTCTTAGCTAACCTGGTTATCATTCTATCTTCTTGCGGAGTTGTTTTTCTCGATCTTTTTTTTCTGGGCACATTTAAAGTTGTGTTATTGCGCCTGAAATGTTGCACTGCATTGCATACCATAGATGAGATTCTATGAAATGTTGCACTGCATTGCATACCATAGATGAGATTCTATGAAATGTTGCACTGCATTGCATACCATAGATGAGATATACATATATCTAGATTGCCGCCAAAACTACCACAAAGAATAGGAGAAGAAAGAAAATAATAATTGAGATTCAGATTTTTAAAACTAGAACGCAATATCTCAGTGTCCCTAATTAAATGGCCAGCCAGCATTCTTTGAACAAATTGCACTGTGATCATCTATCAGCTATACTGTAAAGAGGTTTAATGTTTAAGAAGTTGTTATTGTTTGTATAATTAGGCACATAAATGACTAATTATACTTACATGTAAAAGATGTGGAATATTGTTTAGACTCGTTGGAAAATAAAAAATAAATTCACAATTTGGATTAACTAGAGAGTGTCCCTAATTAGTTGACCACGACTGTATATATGTATATATAATAGTAAACGGGCTGTCTCTAAATCAGTTAAACCACGAATTTTTCTAACGGCGTACGCTGCAGAACTAAGCTTTTTGGACAGTTTATCTATATGGGGGCTCCACTGAAACTTTGCATCCAAAGTTAAGCCTAAGAACACTGTGGAATCTTCGGGTTTTAATACTTCGCCCTTTATTGACACACTAGTGTTCACCTGTGTTACATTAGGCAATGTAAACTTTATACATTTAGTTTTTGTCTCGTTAAGGAGAAGATTATTGATATTAAACCAGTTAACTACTGTTGAAAGGGCACTATTTACGTCATCAATAACCACCTGCTGACGTTTGAGTTTAAATACAACTGAAGTGTCATCTGCAAACAACACTATATCATGTTTATCCTTTATGAGGTACGGCAGGTCATTAATATAAATTATAAATAAAAAGCAACCTAGAATAGAGCCTTGGGGAACCCCCATTCTGACTACAGATCCGGGAGATCTTTTACCGTTCACATCAACTCTCTGAATCCTATTACTTAAATATGAAGTAAGAAAATCCAGAGAGGTGCCCCGGATTCCATAGTAGTGCAGCTTCCTGATCAATGTATCATGGAGAACGCAATCAAAAGCCTTAGGCAAATCGCAAAAAATGCCTAACGCATCGCATTTATCTTCCCATGCATTATAAATGTGCCCTAAAAGTTCAACACCAGCATCAGTTGTTGAACGACCCTTTGTGAAACCAAACTGTTTGCTATGTAATAATTTATGTTTAGTAAAATATGTATAATTGTATATATATGTATGTATAATTTATTAGTATGTACGGAGCAGAAAGATTAAGGTTGTCATTATAATTATTTCGTATATTTTACAATTACTTCTAATAATAGTCTTGAAAATAACATTTTTTTTTTATGTTTGGAAACCCCCACGGGGCCGGTAATGTGGTATGTCGGACTCGAAACGACTAAAACCACACAGTGTTCCATCATCGCGTCTTGTAGCCGCGACCTCAGGTATACCCTAGAAAGGAAAACCCTGTGTCCCCAGCAGACTTGGCCGCTTTTAAATAAGGCAACCCCGCTATGGTGTGATCCTATTGATTTAGAGAGTGGCATGTGCAGAACACGTCGCGCCACCATCTCAGGCCTGCTTCTGCTAGGGCGATGGATATCCCCATCCATCGCCCTCAGGCAAGCGCTTATGGAGGCCGGAGATCGTTTTGCTCTCTCCGGCGCCTGGTGCGTCTTGTGCGGGACGGAAGAGTACTAGCTCTCTCCCGTTCCCTTTCCGCCGCTTCTTTGGCAACCATCAATGCCTCGCAATACGAGGTGGCGGAATCCCACGCACCCTCGCTTTGGACCATAGATATAATCATGATCTCCAGCGAGAGGCTACCCACACCGATGGCCGCCACGAGCCTGCACAGTTGTTGCACGTTGCTGTGACCACGCAGAGCATTCCACCAACGTGTGGTCTGCGATATCCTTGCGGCAGCCCCCGCAGTGGTGGCACACAGGCGTTGCCTCAGCGATCAGCCTCGACATTGCCAAGGCCTTCGATAGGGTCTGGAACCACTCGCTTCTCTCCAAACTTCCTGCATTTGGTCTGCCACCCAAACTCTGCAACTGGGTTGCTGCCTTCCTCCATAAGCGCCGCATTAGTGTTTTCTGCGACGGCGCGGCCTCTGACTTCCAGGAGGTAAGCGCTGGTGTACCTCAGGGCTCCGCCCTATCGCCTACGCTGTTCCTTATGCATATCAATGACATGTTGGCCCTTGGCAATATACATTGTTATGCAGACGACAGCACAGTACACGGGCGATATTTCGGACATCCTACTGCCAAGCTGGCAGATGTTGAGGGAAAACGACAGGAGCTAGTCGCTGAAATCGATCGGGTCTTAAGCCGCATTTCTCAATGGGGTTGTGAGAATCTAGTGTTCAGCGCCAAAAAAACACAGGCGTGCGCGTTTTCAAACAAAAAGTCTCCATTCCTTCCACTTCCTACTCTTCAGAACACTCAACTTGCATTGCAGGATAGGCTTAGTATCCTGGGTATGTATATTTGCCGGGATCTCAATCCGCGTGATTACATCGAAAGCGTCACTAAGGCGGCCTCGTGAAAGCTCGGCGTATTGAACAAGGTGAGACGGTTCTTCTCGCCCGAGCAACTGTGTCGTTTATACAAGACCCAGGTTCGCTCCTGCGTGGAGTACTGCTCTCATCTCTGGGACGGCTATGCGCAGTATTTGCTTGACGCTCTCGATCGGTTGCAGCGGCGTGCAGTCCGCATTATCGACTGTCCTGAGATCACCCAGTCTCTTGAGCCTCTGAAGTTGCGAAGAGGTGTCGCTTCTATGGCAGTCCTCTATCGCCTACATCACGGGGAGTGTTCTGACGAGCTCTTCCAATTGGTCCCACCTTCTCCCTTCCTCTACAGGACCACACGTGCTGGCCTGAGGAGTTACCGTTTGAGCGTCGAAAATGTACGTACCCGAACTAAACGGTTTGGCTCTTCTTTCCTGTGCCGATCAGTGAAAGCCTGGAATTTCCTACCTGCGCACGTATTTCCTTCCCGGGTCTTTTAAGCGGGGCGTGAAAAAGCATCTCACCAGGCCACCATAGTGTGGGTCACCATGCTGCATTGATTAGAAATGCAATGAGGATGGTGACCACCACTCTTTGACTCCACTTATTGTTTTCCATAAGGCAAAGTGGAGTCACTATGGTAGGCTAATATATACATATATAAAAAAAAAATGGACCTCAAGATTCCCACATACAGTCTCCTACAGGAGGCATCGGGCCCCCTTATGTTGGGTAGCAGCCGAGAAAGCGCGGCTGCTGCTCTCGTGAGCTTGTGGGCCAGACTTCGGAAATGAGATCCGAAGTCCCACCGGCTGTCGAGTACGAGTCCTAGATATTTCATGGAGGGCTCTATACCGATGCGAACACCTCCTACAACAAGGTTGGATCCTCTAGGTGGTCCCTTTCGAGGCCCATGGAAACAGAGGGCCTCAGATTTGTGGAGAGCCATCTGTAGACCCAGCCGCCGAGTTCTAGTAACGACTTGGGCGACCTCGGCCGTAGTATTTATGGTTGCATTACGGTGCGTCTTGCCCCGCGTCGTCATTAGGGAGTCATCGGCGTAGCACGTCACAATGACACCGCGCAAGAGTACACCGCGATGCACCCAGTCGTAGCCGATGTTCTACAGAAGAGGGCCCAATACCGATCCCTGCGGAACACCACACGACATATTTCGCCGACTGTATCCTGCTCGAGTCGGGTAGATGATGGCTCTCTCTGACAGATATGCACCGACGATGCGGCGGAGGTATAGAGGCATCTCGTGATGGACGAGAGCCTCTCTAATGCAACTCCAGGGCAAGGTGTTGAAGGCGTTGGCGATATCAAGAGGTATCTCTATCAACATTACCTCGCCCCGGGATACTGCCTCCTCCGCCAGAGCCTTAACGCGTATGATCGCATCCACCGTGGAGCGCCCCTTGCGCCCCAAGCTGTTGACTTCGCGTTGAAGTCCCCCAGTACAAGAACAGAGCGAGGTCGACACCCCTCGACAACAACGGCAAGCTGAGTGAGCCAATCCTCAAACTCTGCTAGAACACGGTTCGGCGAAAAATAAGCGGCCACGACCGCAAAATCGTCAACGGCTACCGCCACACACCCTCTTCCCTTCCAAATGATTGTAAGTACCGCAGACAACTGCCGCCAAGCCGTCAAGGTCCCCTGCCCAAGTATCACCAGGAGGGATGAAATACGGCTCAGCGATAGCAGCAACATTGATTGACCACTGCGCCATGCTCTGGAGCAGAAGATCCTGAGCATTAGCAGTGATTTAAGTTCCCCTGTAGGATACGTATGTATATATGGTTCCGTTATTAGGTATCCATATCCGTACCGCGTTGTGAACCAGGCTGTTTGACTTAGGTAACTGGGGTAACCTTTAGCCCTGATGTGGGGCAAGCTTTGGTGCCTGCCCGATGACTGGCCACCTTGCCTTCAGCTGTGCTTTAAACAACATGGTGGGACATTGCAGGCACTTGCTTTATGCCCGGACTGGCCACAGCGGAAGCATCGATCTCCCACTGTTACTTACATCGATCTCCCACTGTTACTTACGCCGTGCATTGCACCCCTACGTGTCCCACCGATAGACACCGGAAGCACCTGGTTTGGCGAGGTTGCAACAGCCTCACCTGCGCCTTGAGGAAACCACCAAGCAAAAGGCTGCCACCCTCTTTAATTTTCCGGGCCGCTGCAACTGGATAGCTGATTACTGCCGTCCCTAGACCCCCAGGACCGATTTGGATGGTTCCGGCTCTTACTTAGTCCGGAGGACAGTCAGCCACCTCTGCCATAGCGGTCACCATCTCATCGGCTGTCACTGAATCGTCTAGGCCGGAAATGCGCACTTCTGCACATTTTGTAGGCCTAGACACGCTTACGTCAGCTACATCGAGTGAATCTCGTAGCTTAACCGCGAAGGCATCAGCTTTGGGGCCGCTAGTGGCACCGGGGATTTCCAGGAGACGGGCTCCAGTGCGCGTTGTTCTGCACCTAACTCCATCAATTTGTAGGGCTTTCAGATCTACACAAGCCTTTGCTTTTTTTGGTATGTCTGCGTATCCTACCCCTCTTTCTGTGGCTTCTGTTGTTAGCGTTAGGACAATGGCTGTTGAACGCGGAGCGCGGAGTTTTTTGGCTGCTTTTGCCACGTCGGCCTTAGCGGCTTTCCCCGTCGCCTTTTCTTGGTTTTTCTTTACCTTCTTGGCTCCCACCACCTCCCATTTCTCTTCCTGGAATCCAGCTGCCACTGGGGTAGGAACGCCTGTTTTCTTGCCTTTTCTCTTTTATACAACAGAGGCTTTTGCAGTGGAAGGCAATCGTGGAGTTCCTGGTACACCCACGTTTTTATTAAGGGGAATTTCAAGTCCGGTTTTAGCCGCGGCTGCGTTAGACGCTGCTTTAGGGGCTGAAAAAGGCGGGCGGCCCTTAGCCCCTTCCATGGCAGAAATACGTCGCATAATGCGTCCTTCCATTTGCGCCATTAGCCTGGAGTTAGCAGCATCTGACGCCAATTCCACCGTCTGTAGAGCTACTGCGTCGGTAGATTTTCCTTCCTGACGACCGTTACAAATTTCGTCTCGTAGGGCGCGCATCTCTTGTAGTTCCTTGTTGGCTTTTTGGATTCAGCCAGGCAGGCTTCCAGTCGGTCAATATATTTCCGTTTCCTCAGAGGAGGATTTGCTTTGAAAGTGCCTCCGTCGCCTTTGTTATTAAAGAGGCAGCTTCCATCAGCGTTTTTTGGTGGATGGCTTTAGGGCTCTTGGGAGATTAGCAACTTCCTTAATGCGGTTTATTGCCTCACTTGTTTGTCCCTTCCATTAAAGACCAAGACTCTCTTCCGTCGTGGAGGGGGCAGTCCTATTAGCTACTGATCCCCGAATGTTAGCCTTCTGTACCTCCCTTTTTAGAGGCAATAGTTAGGAACAGTTTTTTTAATCGTCGTTCCTCCTCTTCCACCTGTACAGCTTTTTCAGCGGCCAGTAGTGCTGCTGTCTCTTTACGAGCTTTGGCAGTGCCAATGTACGCACCAGTAGTAGGTGGCCGACCTCTGCCACGTTGCGGTTTTGGCACCTTGGCGACTGGCAACATGTCGTCCGCTTCGCTCGAGGACGATAAACCTGAGCGATCTCTGCTCCGTCCACTTTCGGAATTTTTAGACCGTGGTCTTTTTCCGCTATGCCAAAATGCCGATCGTCCGTCATAGCCGTCATACATCACCACATTTAACTCTTCCTTCTCTGTTGTCGCGGCCTTCGCGTTTGTTTCGGCTGACCGCCAGGCTGTTTGGGCATTGGATGCTCCCCCAGAATACGATTGGGAGATACCGGAGCCGACTGGCTCCGGGAGAGACAGCGTCTGGGACCCTCCTGGGTAGATATATGCGTATTATCCTCTGCCATTGTGCGTGAGTTTTATGTCCTTCGACAGGGACGCTGTGTGACTGTGCAGTTAGGTGTCATATATTTTTCAACTTTAACTTTAATTATATGCTTATTGATAAGACTGATTGTCTGAAAGTTATAAAACTCTCGTGTTTTATTTTTTCATCGATCTTAACAGTGACTGCTAAATCATTTGTGAGTGTATATAATGAGATCATTTCCGTAGTCAGCATATCTATTGTAGTGTACTTGTTGAAAAGGAGTGTTATGTTTATAGGATGCATCGATTTTCTACATATTTATACAAATTGACTTTTGTGGAATGTGGTAGGAATGCATTTACGGGAATTGAGGTAGATAATGATAAACCTCCTTTGCAACATAATACAGCAAATAACAAGAATAGTATTTGTTTTCTGGATGATAGATAGCGTATCTCCTTGTTTTGTAGAGACACTTCCTTTTTACTCGGTTAGGAATGAGGGTTATGTTTTTCTAGTGTTTGTATTTTTTTTTTTTTTTTTCTGGTTAGTGACAACCACCGTCCATGGACTTCAATAGTGAGTTAGTGCGCTGTCCGCCTTCGATGGTGATAAGGGATGAGGGAGGGGAAAAACTGAGAGGTTATGAGGAAATTGGAAAGAGGAGAGGGGGATCGGGGAGAGAATAGAGGAGAGGGTGAGTTGGGCCTACGGAAACCTCATTCATTCCGGGGAAGTGCAACGTAAGCGTTGCTTAACAGTCGGATTTCTGTGAGGCTGTGGTATCGCAGCGGTCGAACCGGGTCATTCGTGCCTGAGCATGGTTCTGTCACTGTTTTTTTTTTTTATTTTTATTTTAGCCTACCATAGTGACTCCACTTTGCCTGATGGAAAGCAATAGGTGGAGTCAAAGAGTGGTGGTCACCATCCTCATTGCATGTCTAGTCAATGCAGCGTGGTGACCCACACTATGGCGGCCTGGTGAGATGCTTTTTCACGCCCCGCTTAAAAGACCCGGGATCAAAGTGGGAAGGAAACACGTGCGCTGGTAGAGAATTCCAGGCTTTTACCGATCGGCACAGGAAAGAAGAGCCAAACCGTTTAGTTCGGGTACGTATATTTTCGACGCACAAACGGTGACTCCTCAGGCCAGCACGTGTAGTCCTGTAGAGGAAGGGAGAAGGTGGGACCAATTGGAAGAGCTCATCAGAACACTCCCCGTGATGTAGGCGATAGAGGACTGCCATTGAGGCGACATCTCTTCGCAACTGCAGAGGCTCAAGAGACTGGGTGATCTCAGGACAGTCGATAATGCGGACTGCGCGCCGCTGCAACCGATCGAGAGCGTCAAGCAAATACTGCGCATAGCCGTCCCAGAGATGAGAGCAGTACTCCACGCAGGAGCGAACCTGGGTCCGTCTCACCTTGTTCAAAACGTCGAGCTTTCGCGAGGCCGCCTTAGTGACACTCTGGATGTAATCGCGCGGATTGAGATCCCGGCAAATATCCATACCCAGAATACTAAGCCTATCCTGCAGTGGCAGTTGAGTGCTCTGAAGAGAGTCTGAGTGCTCGGGAAGAGAAAGGGGAAGGAATGGAGACTTTTTGTTAAAATGTAATGTGTACATAGGCCGCATGCTACTTATAATTTGTCTCGTCTCAGTGGTGAGAGTGATATTTTTAATAACGTTTGTCTGGTTTTATAAATTTCATGTTTAACAACGTTTTCGTCCATATTACAAGGTCTAAAAGAAAAACAACCAACAACTGTCAAAGAATAAGTTTTTATTTGACACAAATTAACAACATTGACACGAACTATAGATGAAGGGGTTGACATCTATAATGGTGACAGGATACTCCACTTCAGGGAAGTAAATAGGAGCGTTACTACATCCACAGTCACATTTGGACAAACATTGACACCCACAGCCACATTTTGACGCACATTGACAATTACTGGTTGACGAATATTCACAAACGTTGGATGGGTTTCTGAAGCATCCGCAATTGTTGGCGCATTGGTTGGACATAGCACAGGTATCGCAGGGAGTAGCTGGCAGTGTCCAAGGGTCCCGGAAGCAGCAGTATGCGTTTGTGAACTTGAATATGACAGAAAACATTTCAAAGTTTTTCTCAACATTAACCTTATTTCAGAGGTGGTAACATAATAGATAAAACTTATAGCTTAGCTGAACTTTGGTAAGAAGCATTATTTATAAAAAATATTATTTAGTGTCTTTTTAAAATTCACTACCAGATTCGACTTCTGATATATTAATTAAGATGGTTTACAACAAAATAAAAAACACTTTTTTGGTGTGCTAGAAATTATAACTAAAGTAAAATAAAACAAATCTTACAAACAAAACTTTAGCAGAATCTAAACACTCAGAATCAAACCCCAGAACCGGTTCGGAAATGATGATGCCTTAGTAGTTACTATTAGTAAACCACATCTTTATAAATCAGTTTTTAATTTTTTCTTACCTCAAAGAGACCGATCACGGCAACAAAAATAATAATATACTTCATTTTTTCAAAAAATAAGTAAATCCACTTAATACAGTATGTATCGAATTATTGTAATTATTTATGAACTGTAAGAGCCCTACATCTACTTTTATATTTATTCACATTATTAATGGCCAAGCACGAGCTAACAACTATTGGTTCCGTACCGTTCCGTATTGGTACCGTACATGACTAATCTATCAAACCTCGTCTAATAAAAATGAAAATTCTCTTCAATAACCTGTTCTTCGAATATTTGCTAATACAGTTTACATCAGTACACCAAGTCACCACTCTAACTGGTCTCTCGGCAATATTTGCCCTACAGAAAGCTAGAAGAACAGAGCAAAGTCGAAAGAACTAAAGGACCAAGCCATAAACAAACCTTAAAAACCTAAGGAAAAATAATGATTAATAATAATAATTATTAATTATAGCAGTTATATATAACAGTGGGTAATAACCAAATTAACAAATAAGCATGCGGCTCGTTCAATCAATATATTAATTGTGCATTGGGAACTCTATCCTTCCCCGGGTAACGGGTCCGTCCAGTTGTGAGGACCTTCATGTTCCTACTGGGTTCATTAGACGTCCAGGGTTCTAATATGAACAGCTATTCGGATGTAACCTATAATTTTCATTTTAGACCATGACCAAAAACGTTTTTTTAATCAACTTGTAGTCCCACGGATCGACTGACGGTGTTAATATCAATGCTGAATTACACGAAATAATTGTAAAATATCAATGTTTTAAAGAGAAGACATTTACAGAAACCGCACAGTACTATGTGATGTATACAAATCTGATCGATTATTTCCTGACGCTGAGCAGGAGCAATTGATGAGAGTGGAAGAAACCCATTCTGGGTTTCGGAGGACCTAGCTGACGGTTATTGCGGTTTAAAAAGGGCGGATAATTTTTTTTCGAGGCAGCCATTTAGTTACCGAACAAATAATAGATGTAGACGCTGCCCGAACGTTAAATGTAATAAATCATTTTACAAACTCAATACAAGCACGTCTCAGTTCTGAGGACCTTCATGTCCCTACTGGGTTCATTGGACGT
The DNA here is from genome assembly GCA_947561695.1 of Tyria jacobaeae. NCBI lineage: Eukaryota > Metazoa > Arthropoda > Insecta > Lepidoptera > Erebidae > Tyria > Tyria jacobaeae. The sequence goes on along the minus strand of OX387208.1, from coordinate 4,349,601 downwards.
TTAGGGTTCCATTATGAACAGAATTCGGTTGTAACCTGTAATTTTCATTTTTAGACCATGTGCAAAAAGGTTTTTTTCAATTAACTTAAGGAACTCTAATCACTATCAATATGATGAAAGTAAATTACGCTCGTAAAATGACTACTGTGTGTCAGTTGGTCAAGCGATAGCGCCAATGAATAAAAACACGTACTTTTAATTCAAATGTTACCTTTGCTTTCCTTTCTCAATATCAATTAGCAAATTTTGTAATATTATATATTGGTCAATAGTTTTTTTTAAACAACTATGGCACTATGCATTACTTGGGAGGGTATTTACAAACATAGTACATATGACGGACATAAAGCATACCCAGAGTCAGAAGTGGAACTATTTGTGTAGACAAATTTTTGTTTTGTGTGGGAATCGAACAAACGACCTCTGACTCAGCAGTCAGGGTCACTAAACACTAGACCAATAGACCCATTAGTTGAAGTCGATTTAATCGAAGGTAAGCTATATTTAATATGAGAATAACCAAGAAAAAAGAACGTGTGTTGAAGTAAACAGCAGAAGTAACCATGTTCCTGAAAATAAAGGAGTTGCCACTTCAAACAGAAGACACAGAAATGTACATGACACAGGTTACAAAGACCTTGAGATATTAATAAATATTATAAATATGTATCTGTCTGAAGGGGTAAGCAAGTTTGTTTTTTATACCTTACGTCCATAGAAAAAGTAGAAGAATTAAATTATAAAAATTTGCCATGTAGGCATCTGGAAGTGTTTCAAATTTAAAAAATAAATAAATAACAAAATTAGATATACATATTATATATAGACAGAAAACGATTATAAAACAGGAATAAATTCGAAGACGTTTTGACATCATTGTGTTCTAACCCACTAAGTTACTCTACTGTTTGGTTCAAAGTTATGACTGCTATATTTTCTACATAATGCACCTAAAAATAAAACTACCCGCATGACTGAGTATAAAATACAAAAGCTTTAGAAAATAGCCTATAAATCAGGAAAGGACATAAAATATAGCTTTTTGTTTGCTGAGCTATAAACATCTGCGTGACATGAACGTAACGGAGAAAATTAGCAGCCTTGTCAATGGTAAGACTCTTGGAATTTAAATTGACTAGATTTTCGATAAAGCAATAAATCTGAATAATCACATAATTTCATGTATATTTTGAGGTTCAAACATTCAATTAGTCCACTGAATAGCATATCACTTTTCAGTTACCTTCTTCAAAGAGTCTGTTCTTCTGGTAGTCCATTTTACCTATATTTGTATTAATTCATTTACATATTAGTATATACATATATATATATATATATATATCTGAGATCAAAATAAGTAATATATTCTATATTTTTTATTTAATTATTTGTTTTTATTTGTGGTGCCATTATAACTAAAGATTTGTAAGGGCCACATTTAGTATGAAGCTGTACTCAATAAAATATGTTTTTCTAATGTGACAAGCCTTAAAGTTTCAAATATTTTACAAAATTTTGTGCCTAAAACAACAGAGAGATTTTTTTAGGAAGTAAGTTCGTTCAGAAGTAGCTATATGTACTTGTGGTGAAACTTTGCGTTTATTCAGGAAGTAAATAGTTATATATGTGAGAAATACGAGTCGGGCTTACTAGATTAACGTGATTATATTAATGCGATTGTTTGCTTGGGTCTACGTCCTAAATTAGGAACTAAACTAATAAGTTTTGCTGTAACAGAAATAAGGGCTGCACTCAACCTTAGTGTAACATGCAACGAACGACACTTTAATAACGTTTAGGAATATATCGCTTAATCCGCGCAGCATTCTCAAGACATGATGAGTTGTTACCGTAATATGTAGATAAATCACTATTGTACCTATAAAAAATATATAAATAAATTTCTATAGGCTTATACTGTGTATTACCCGCAGATTTAAGCTATGTTCTTTACGGAATAGAGACCCTTTAACATGTACGCCAAACAAATTCAGAATCAGGACAGTCAATTAATAAAATGGTAGTAATTACATAATCTCAAATTATTCACCACCACCCTTTGCCTAATATAATTTAATCATAATAGGAGGCAAGCCGAGTGCCATCAGAATTGTACTTGGGAATTAGAATGGTATTTTTTTTAGTGTCTATATTGAAAGAGAAAGAAAGGATAGGGGGGAAGAAGAGGTATATTTCCAATACGGATAGACTAGTGAGTGTAAGCTTAAACAGAAGTAAGGGTCATATACCCCCCCCCCCCATCCCGTGTGCAAAAAAAGTTGCCAAATAAAACCTTTATTTAGCACAGATATTTCATAGGTAGACAGGACTTAATTTGTTGTTTTAACCAACAATAAATATTGTTATTACTTTTTAAACACTTGAAAGACTAGACTTTTTCTGTGTGTGTAATGCGATATCCTCGGCATTTCTGATGAAATTCTGATTTAAAAAATCATTTTCAATGACTGTTTGTACTCAAGGTTGGTCCCAGGTGAAAATGAAAGAAATTGGTTGCTCTTAAGTAGGGTTAACGTTTTATTTTAAAAAAAACTGGGTATTTTATTTATATGACGGCGCACACATTTATTTAGTAGGTAGTTTTTGAACTAGCAATTGACGGTTGACATACGATATAACACCGAGCGCTGGGGAGGCGGCCATTATAATTTGAGTGGTGAGAGAGCGCGCACGCACCCACGTGTTCTGGTGGAATATCTCAAATATCCTTTATAATTAAGTGTTGAAGATTAATATGGTGAAGAATTAAACGAGTGTTAATTATATTTCAAAGTATTTTAGTGATTAATACTTCCTGGTCTCCTCGCCCAACTACCCACATTCATATTATGGCTAACAAATCAAAGAGTGATAATGTGCTACCCCCCGACGCGCCTTTATCAGAAGTGGGATTACGAGGGCCTAACCTGGAGGGAACCAGCGACGAAACCGCTGGCCAATCAAACTGGAGCGGCGAGAGTGCAAGTCTTCTGACCAGCATGGAAGCGCTTTTATCTCGCCTACTTGCAGCGACGCAAAGTGTTTCAACTAGTTCTTCACCGCATCATCTCGTTAAGTTTGACCCAGATGAAACTGATTCGGATATAGAAGGTTGGTGCAAAATAACTGAAATTATTGTAGATAGTCTAAAATTGACCGGACCCGAGCTGCTTCTTTCACTTACTAAGCTTAAGGGAACCATTACATGGATTGACAGACACCGCAATGTATACGCGAAAATCGTCAAAATCTTAACCTCCGAACCGGTTCTAATCATCTTCAACCCTAAAATCCCAATAGAATTACATACAGATGGAAGTAGTGATGGCTATGGAGCTATTTTAATCCAGAGAATTGGAAATACACCACATGTTGTTGCGTACTTTAGCCGCCGCACCGCTGACGCAGAATCCAGGTATCATTCATACGAACTTGAGACGTTAGCGGTAGTGCGTGCTGTTGAAAATTTCCGTCATTATCTATACGGTCAGCACTTCACAGTATTTACAGATTGCAACTCCTTGAAATCGTCTAAAGCCAAAGCTGACCTTTCTCCACGCGTCCATCGCTGGTGGGCTTATCTACAAGCTTATGACTTTGATATAGTCTACAAGGAAGGTCACAGGATGGAACACGCCGACTATTTGTCGAGAAACCCAGTTCCTTCTTCTCCTTGCCCGGCCCCATCCAGGCATCTGGAATTGAAATCTCATAAGCAGCCAATTATCTCGCGTAAAATTGTCAACTTTGTTGAGCTTCATGAAAGCTGGCTTCTCGTAGAGCAAAAACGAGATGCCGAGATTCAGGACTTAATTAATAAACATCTCAACAAAAAGTTACCAGAAGCCATCGCTCACACTTATGACGTGCGTAACGGTATACTCTATAGGAAAGTCGAACGTAACAAAATCAGCACTTGGTTACCTATCGTGCCACGATCTCTTATTTGGACCCTAATTAACCATGTGCATACTGAGATTAAACATCTAGGATGTGACAAAACACTTGACAAACTTTACGAGCAATACTGGTTTCCGCAAATGGCAAAATACGTTAAGAGATTCGTTGACTCCTGTATAGTATGCAAAGCCTCGAAAGGTCCTTCAGGAGCTCAGCTGGTACGACTACACTCCATTCCCAAGGTGTCAGTTCCATGGCATACCGTACATGTCGACATCACGGGTAAGCTCAGTGGCAAAAGCGACCGAAAAGAATATGTGTCAGTACTAATTGATAGTTTTACAAAATACGTCCTCTTAGAATATACCCAGTCACTCGATGCTACATGAGCAGTAAGAGCCATAAAAAGAGCAGTGTCATTGTTTGGAGCCCCCAAAAGAATTATAGCTGATCAAGGTAGATGTGACATTAGCTCTAACTTTAAAAACTCTGTACCGACCATAACATTGAACTACACTTGATAGCGACAGGATCATCAAGGGCTAATGGGCAAGTAGAACGTATTATGCGTACCTTAAAAAGTCTTCTCACCATCATAGAGAACGATCCAAACAAAATATGGCGCGAAGAGCTTGATGATGTTCAGCTAGCACTAAATAGTACTAGATCACGAGTTACGGGTTACAGTCCAATAGAGTTGATGCTTGGCATTCGCGCCCAATCGTTAGGCCTCTCAAAAGTATCACCTAATATAAATTCACCCCATCGCCTCGACCTCGAGACGATACGAAACGAGGCGTCCACTAGCATTCAGAAAGCAGCTTTATCTGAAACTGAACGGTTCAATCGCGGTCGAGCGCAAGTAAAGCCTTTTTCGCAAGGTGATTACGTGTTCATTAAATGTTGCGAACGAAACCAAACCAAGTTATCCAGAAAATTTCGCGGTCCCTTTGTTATCGTCCAAGTCCTTAGATCGGTATGAACTACTCACACGAAAACTTGCGCTTAGTGCCAAGGGGTTTTGAAGGGTTAGTTGAAGTCGCTAACAATATGACTAATGACGAGGTGGCCGAGACGGCGGTCGATGGGGAACAAACTGACCTTGTAATCCATGTTGATGGTGACAGTGATACCATCTCTGTATCGAGCGAGAGCACCTTAACTGCTGGCTCCGATACTCTTTCAGTAACAGATACTGAACAACATTTAGGAGAATCTGAAGTTGAGTCACGTAACTGAAAGTAAGTTTTATTTTGTCTGCTCATCCTTTATTTTTAGAACTGAAATCAGTATCGAGAATAAGGAGCCAAAGTGAAGATTGACTGAAAGGTCACATACGCCTGAGTCACGTCTTAGTACTTATAATGGCTGGTTGAAAAGGCCCCGAACGCCTGAATCACGCCTGAATGAATGGTCAAAACGGGCCTAGTATGCCCGGTCCAGGGCTCGAGGTTGGCTTGTCGGCAAGGGCCTAATGCGCCCGGTCAACGCCCCTAGGTAGTTTTAGGCTGGTCGGCAAGGGCCTCGTATGCCCGGTCCACGCCCCTCAGTAGTTGTAGGCTGGTCGCAAGGGCCTTACGCGCCCGGTCCACGCCATATAATTGATTGGAGGTCGAAAGGGTCACATGCACCCGGTCCTAACAGTGCGTGTAGTGAAGGCTGGTCGAAGGGGCCTGATGCGCCCGGTCCATACCACAGAGAAGTGTTTTGTTGGTCCAAAAGTATTGTGCCCTTTGTCGATTGGTGAAGTTAACATCGGATAAGCATCAAAAGCAAGCTTCGTGTCAGCATGGACGAGCGGACATTAATACGTTGTTGTAACTTTACAGATGATTCTGCACGAGACTACTAATCGCACGAGGACGTGCGATAGTCAGGGTTGGCCGTGACGGCGCACACATTTATTTAGTGGGTAGTTTTTGAACTAGCAATTGACGGTTGACATACGATATAACACCGAGCGCTGGGGAGGCGGCCATTATAATTTGAGTGGTGAGAGAGCGCGCACGCACCCACGTGTTCTGGTGGAATATCTCAAATATCCTTTATAATTAAGTGTTGAAGATTAATATGGTGAAGAATTAAACGAGTGTTAATTATATTTCAAAGTGTTTTAGTGATTAATACTTCCTGGTCTCCTCGCCCAACTACCCACATTCATATTATGGCTAACAAATCAAAGAGTGATAATGTGCTACCCCCCGACGCGCCTTTATATATATTTTTTATTTATGATATAGGTGGACAGACGAACAGACGGGTCACGGGAGATGAGGGATCAGAAAGAGGTGATAAGAGATGATTGGAAGGAAAATAAGAGAGGGAGACTTAATCCTCCGGAACCCTCACTCCTTCGGCTACACTTTGCAAGAATTGTATGTTTAATTAAATGGATTTATTACATTTATATCATAATCCATTATAATTTTCACGTTACGGTCTATTGTATAAAGACCTTTAGGGCTTACTTTATACATGTGAATAAGTAGCAAGCCTAGCTGCTCACTAACGAGAGATTAAATTACTTTTTTCACACTTGGTTTCTCATATCCTCGGTAATGCAATTGAAGGAACATTCCCTGTGTCTGAATCTTTCTTTCTTTTGTTCTTGTTTTTGTACTTCTTCTCTAAGTCTATGTTTTAGGATTCAGAGTAGATAAACTAAGTCTGACGTCAATTCGACTAAAAATTAAATTGTTTTTATAATTCTCTTGTTTAAATGTATTATTCTGTAACGACTGCCCAGAAAAGGAGAGTAATGCTTTAAGGTTCTAGGTTTGATAGATCTTTATTGCACATCAAAGAGGAAATAAAAATATATCCATTCAAGGATACAAACGTACTTACAAACTAAAGTTTAAGCCTAATAACAAAACAACCTAGTAAATATTATCGCAATATGTTCTATAATGCCTGAACAGATTTCATATAAACGTCAACTTCAACGCCTGCCAGAAATAATCCAGCAGCTAAAGTCTTCACTGCTGTTAGTTCATTGCAAAGTTAACATACAGTATTCTCTTAAAGATGTGTCTAGAAAGTGCACATATCTAGGATGAAAACAATATTTAGGATAGAAAAATTAAAATGTTTAGGTTTAGTTATCTGTATTAATAACGTGAAAGAAGTGTTTTTTTGTTTGTTTAAACGCGCGTTTTAATGATATTGGGTAGAGTATTTATTGAGAAATAATATAGATTACAAAACATCATAAACACACCATTAATGGCTGGCAATTATAAACAATATAATATTATAAATTAGAGTATAACGATGGTCTTATCGTTAAAAGGTCATCTTTACCAGAAAACCAGTATTTGATGGCGTAGATATACGATATATGATAGGCGATGTCAAACATGTATAGAAAGATATATATATATAAATATATATATTTGTATGTAAGGAGTGTATACAGTTATTGAGTAAAGAATATTAATATATTATATATAAATAATTATTGAGTAAAGAAGTAAAATATAGTTTTATAAAGGAATCACGAAAGTAACATTACTGTGACGGAGAAATGTTGCGTGACCCAGGGTTTAAAATTGTGAGAATTTCAGCAGCAAATTTGTTTTTTACTGACTTTTTTTATATTTATATAAACACATGAAGATCTCGAAAGCCATCACAAATTTGTTATTTTTTATTTTCACACACATACTATCACAAATGTATCCAAATAGGCCAAGGCAGAGGCATTATAAACGCCAACATTTTAACAACCCCATTTTAGTCCTGCTAACGTAATAATGGTCAAACCTATTGCATTCAACCGGCCACTCTATATAGACTCTATATAGATCACATATCTAATTTTCATTAGCATAAATAAAAAATTTCTGGAGATCCTCTTTTTTCAGGTCTCTGAAAAAGATGAAAGGATGTTACGCGCCACTGCTCTCACTTTTAATTTCCTTGTTATAATTAAATTCAGAGAGAAGTTAATTAACATCATTGTATTAATAAATTGTGTTGTATTCGGCGGGTCTTTGGGTCATTTTTAGTAAGTATAAGTGTCATTGTGTTATGTTATGTTATGTTATATATCTTGATGCAATCATCTTCTGCTCGAACTATTGCCAACGCTTCCCAGTCCATCTATAAGCAATATTCATTTTCTACTATGTCCAAAATGTGTAATTTGAAAGTATTTTCTTCCATCTCTTCTTTTAACATGGTAGAGCCATGCTTAGGCACGAATGGGCCAGCTTGACCGGTGGGATACCCCGGCCTCACAGAAAACCGGTTGTGAGTCAACGCTTGTGTTGCATTTTCCCGAAATTAGTGAGGTTTCTGGAGGCCCCACTCCTCTTTTCCTTTCCCCTCATCCTTCTATCCTCCTTCCCATTCCCGCATTCCCCCATCCCTCGGCTCTTCAGTTGCAGGTGTCCATGGACGGTTATCACTTAGCATCAGGAGACCCGTCTCTTCGTCTATCTGTATTATAAAAAACAATAAGAACAGTATTTGTTTTTGCCTGCACCTGAAAACTTGTTTGCAAATACGACCATCAGTTGAGTAGTGGGATGTATTGATTGCTGTTTTTGGGACAAAATGTATTTATTGTAAATTGCAACACATTGCATACCTTGATGTCCTCGGTTTCACATGCTGACGTAAATATTAATCTCTACTTTTCTCACTTATCTACCATTATTTTTAAATACAATTCGTAGTGTCAATAGTAAGTGTTCCTATCCTAGTCTTCTAGGTCTTTCCAGGGCAGTTAAGGACATCCCGGTACGCGACCTGCTGCTTCCTCAGCTGAGACTGTCGGTATTCCTTACCTCAAGTTACCAATGATCCCTTTAAAAATCTCTATTTGAACGACTACATTCCCAAGAAGACTCCGGATATAATAGGCAGATGACTTTGAACAGTAAGTGCCATAATCTTCTGCATCAATTTAAACATAAATCTGATGTTTATCAGTGCGTCTAATCCTTGAGCTTTTTATTCCTTTTTTAATGCCTTTTAAAAGTTTTATCAAAGTTAGTTAATCTTAGTCAGATATCATGTATATAACCCAGTAACTTAAGTGTCGGAATCTCGTTCGAACACTAAGATTGAACACTTACCGTTTGCTTAGTAATCGTTTTATTTAAAAAGTTATTTTTTACGTCACTAAGCAAGAAGGAGGGTCGTATTTTTATATATATGTAAACAAAGATGTATGATGTTTTATGTCACACCCTAAAGTTTAAACAGCTTAATAGGTATCGACATGTGGGGTGTAATTTGAATCATCTTAACAGTTACAGTTACAAAAATTAAAGAAAGTCATATTTTCGTTTGGGATCAGACGGCCGTGTGTGAGATGTGTGAAGTTATTATTATTATTATATACTACTACAAATCCCCCCTCTAATGACATAAATGTCATATAACAAAACAAATTAAGTATATAATTAGCAACAGCAAAAAGCAGCTTCATTGTTTTATTATCCTCGTAATATTTCTAAAGACTTTAATAGTAACGTTATAAAACTGAGCTGAAGTACGCTTAATTGATATTTATGCTATAATTAGCCATTTAGTCTGTTGCTTTTGTCTGTGCTCAGAGTCTAGAAGAAATTGTAAATGTTTACACTAGACGCTGGAAACTATTAATGAAAAAATATGAGAACATTTTATTAAGTTGTGTTTACATAATTTAACGTGGGGGAGCCATGCTTAGGCACGTATGGGCTGGCTCGTCCGTAGTTGTACCGCGGCCACTCTTTTTAAACCTTTTTAGTCACTATTTCTTCTCGTGGTTGTCTTATAAGGCCACTACAAGATGGGAATGTTATCTATGAGACAGTATGTATACAGACAAAGTGCCCGATACAAGGCTTGTCTCTAATACGCATTTCTGACCAAATTCTTATTGGCAGTATGTGGGTGTTTTATACAAATCTGCCTACCCCTTATTATTCTGATTTAAGATCCCGATATGAATCATCAGACATCAGTCTTTGCAGCTTAAAGTAGAACACGTGTCATTCAGCTATATTGTACCATTTTAATTTCAATTATGAAAATAAGGTATTTTATCATTTTCAGAGTCAAATAGACCCGCGTAGCTGAGAATTATTCATAATATTTTGGAAGTCGGCCAATCACTACTACTACATCGTTTTATATATAAAAATAATAACATATTATACATAATTACCCTAAAAAATTGATACAGGTAGTTTCGTTAACCATTTCATATTTCAGCCTTCGCCCGGCAGTCAAAGTAAGTATGAAAGAAAATGTAATTATTAAAAATGTTCCCAATATTTCCTTTGAAGCCTTATTATACAAAGGCACGTGTCCACCGTTACTGCTTCACGTTTTATTGACAAATGCAAACCTGTCGCAATATATAACTGTCACGTTTGTATCATACAAACGTGATATTGCACACGTTTCTATTTACATTGAAATGTAAACGTGATGGACACGATCGATACTCTCTTTTTAACGGTTCACAACAAAAAAACAATTCCACAAGAAAAGCAATTAGTTTTTCACGTTCAATTTAATGCTGTCGGTATTCAAAATATTCGCGTGAAATAATTTTGTAAAGGCGGGTGCCAATCGACTCCCTTAAGGATTTCTGATTAGGTACATTCTTGCTTCTTGTAAGGCTTTTTGCGTGAATGAAATGCAGAGTAGTGTGAATGGCCAAGTTCTTTAACATTTGAAAAGTTTAAATTTTAGTACGCAGTAGTAGGGAGATAGTCTATTGCCGTTTACCAAAACAATTTGAATTGGAATATTTGTTTTTTTTAACACGCTTACTAACTAAATCACTAACTATATCAAGATAGCTTAGCAGTTAAATTAAACCTACTTCTAAGTAAGTAAAACTTATGAGTAGTTTAGATGACAATGCTGTAATAATCAAGATTCATTTATCCCCACAGACGTAAACAGGTGATTATATGTCTGTGTTTATCCGACATAAAATAGAATACAAAAATAGGTTTAGTCAATGTTAGTCTTACCTATTTTACTAAGGTACAGCATGTGTAATGTCAGGTTAGACAATATATGTTGAAATTACAATACAATACAGTTCTATACAATACTATCAACAAAAAATTTTGATATTTAAAAGTAATAAAATCGCAACAATAATAAAACAACAATTTACCTAATTCCTACTACTGCAAAGGTCAATAATTAATTAAAAAGACTATCAGCTTATTTCTTAATTTACTCTCAACTTTGTTATTAGGAGATCTATCCTAATTTTTGGCAAGGCACTGTGCACTTTGATATATTCAATTCGATTCGATTCTAAACAAGCCTGGCTCCATGTATAATGTTTTAATCAAATTTGGTATTATAGAGTTTATCTAATGATTAAACCAGGAGATGAATAGGGAAACTCTGCAAGGACCACTAGTAAATCCTCTCGTGTTTGGGCTTATATGATTTGTTTTGAGACCAGAAGATTGATATTTGTAACGATAGTCTGATATTGAAGCCAGGACGTGGGTTATGAAACTCTTTAACGGTCAATAGTAAACCCTTCGAGTTTGAGCTTATTTTGGTTTGTTTAAATGAGGTTTAAAATCACCACACCGTTACTCCGTCCGTCCATATTACCATAATTTATTGCACCTCAACTTTTATTTCCCTGCCGCTACTTTCAGACCCCTCTAGTGTATTAATTCCCCACCTTTTTCATCCTAGTCACACTGTACATCAATCTCATCCGTTCTTTTTATGAGCCAATTTTCAGATTCATACATCCTGTCTTGATTTGATGCTGCACAGTTCGGTCTATTTCGCCATCACTTTGTCGGAGGGAGCCGAGGTACTTGAAGTCAGAGCAGACGGGTATCACTGTTTTATTCAGCGAAATGTATTCCGGAACGAAGGGACCTCCGCAACCGCAGGTCACGTATTCAGTTTTGGTTCTGCTGATTTTCAAGCCAACATTCTCCAGCCGTTGTTGCCATTTTTCCAGCCTGCTTTGTATTTCGCTCACATCGTTAGTGATCATCACAATTTCATCTGCAAAGAGCATGCACCAAGGTACCACATCCTGTATGCCCGATGTCAGAGTATTAATTAAATTGCTAGAATGTTATTCATAGCTATTATCTTTGTAATTACTGTTATGTTACATAAGGAATTTGTGTAACAAATTCGTGTAATTATGTTGTTGGTGTGCTTATTATAATAAATAAATAAATCATTGGTTGAACATACTTTTTGTAATATATCAATTATTTCATTTTTTTTCTTTTAGCAAAGAAACCACTAACATTGTGACACTAACTAACACTGTGTTGATGTATAAATTTTGTTTCAAAAAAATTAAATGGACCTTGTGTTTTAATGAAATATTTTAAATTCGTGTACTTCTTAAAGGTACCCTATACTGCCTATTTTTTTTTAAATTAGCTGCCTATTGTTTTTAATTAGAGCCAGAGTTACTTTCATATATAAGAAGTAAAAATGTTAATGCATTTTATTTTACAAATATATTATGCCTATGTTATGTTTGTTTTTATTTAACAAAGTAACAACACAAGAAATACGTTAATTCAGTTGCGGAACTTGCCTACTTTTTTCACTTATACTTGTTAAGGAATCAACATGATTCAATTGTACGTTTTGTCGGAGTGAGCTTTCGTTAATGGACGAAAAGGTTCTCTTTAGTATTGCGTAGCGATTGTAGTAACAATTTCAATTCCAAGTTTTTGTAATATTTATTTATTTAATAAGGTTAGATTTCAATTCAGTAAAGTTGTACCTCGTCCTTCTTTCCAAAATCGGAATGGGATAGAAATACGAAAATTAAAATGCTAAAATGCACAGCGGTACCTAAATTAGTACTTACTGGAGGCCCGAACGCACCTCTCCTCTGCGATACTACGCCAGTAGTGCGACACAGAGTTCACCACGCAGTGATCGGATGTCCCGAGGGATCACACATCGAATGTCTGTTCGGGTCAGTCGTCAGCAGAAGGTTCAAGCATTTCGCAGTGTGTTCTTATAGACTGGACTCCCAGCATGGTTGGGAAAAAAAATATTATGATAACTTACCCACATGAACACCTATGTAAGGCAGCAACAATCCTTACAGTAAAGATCATGAAATTTAAGGATAGACAAAACATCTTTACTTTTGACTTTTAGCTAACAATTTATTGTTTTTTTTTTTATTTACAACGCATATTAACTGTTATCTACTTATTTTGTGTGATCTTACCTTTACCTGAAGTTCAGATAAATAAAAAACGAAGACAACAAATGATTTTATAGCACATACATACGTAAACCGAAGTCGTATCGTAAATTTTGATCTAACTTATGGCTCAATATTGTGTCGTAAAATCTTATGTTTCTAATAAATTTTTGTTTGCAAGATTTGTTGTGTAAGCTAGTATTTTGCCTCGAACATTTTTATAAATAAATATATTTTAAATTCATATAAATTTAAGGTCAAATTCCTGTGGATACTCTATAGTATTATGTAGCATTTCAAAGATGAACACAGATCACATATTATTGATTTTCTTGCACTTTTTATACCTGTTAACTGAAACAACTACCGGGTTCATGACATGACTTCGTGACAGTAAGGTGGTATCATTTCTGAATCGAACCAACTAACAAAACATTGTGTTCCGTCATAACTTTATAAACAGGTAATTTGCGAGGGACTAGAGTATAATATAATATAGAAATCCCTGAAGAAGAGAGTTCCCTCATGTCAATGATATTTCTCTACATTTACCTATATAAAAAAGGGTTATTTCAAATTATTGTTAAAAAATTATATATATTGAATCATATCAATATCAAAGATATTGAAATAACATTGTTTTAGGGTTCTGTATCCAAAGGGTAAAGGGTCCCGCCCTATTACTAAGACTGCTGTCCATCTGTCTGTCTGTCTGTCCACAGGCCTGACTGACCAGGCTGTATCTCATGAACCGTGATAGTTAGACAGTTAAAATTTTCACAGATGTATTTCTGTTGCCTCTATAATAACAAATACTAAAAAATTTGAATAAAATAAATATTTAAGGGGCTCCCATACAACAAACGTGACTTTTGGATATTGATAACGGCAACAGGTAGACTCTTGAAATATTAACAGCATATTTAGTTATATATTCACTTTAAAGAAATATTTAATTAAATAAAAATAAAATTATTATTTAAGGGGGGCTCCAATACAACAGACATGATTTTTTGCCGTTTTTATAGATAATGTTAAGGAACTGTTTGTTTTAACCATTTATCAATTATTTTACAAACGGATTACGTCACAAACCTGACTAGTGCTGTGAAGATGTAATTTGATATCTATGAATTAAATTTTTTATTCTTACGTCTGACGCTATTGCGGAATCTTAATTATTTTATTTTTATTTTTCATTTTATTTTATTTGGGAAGCTTACGGCTCAAACAGTATTACATTGAAATATGTAATAGCAGATGCCAATTAAAAGCTTCCACATTTAAAATCAAAATGCTTAAACTACTCGTCTAAAGTATACACAACATACGCACAGTACAATATTTTTATTGTTTTCATCTTTTTAAAGTTCTTAGATGCTCTAATCACAAATCCCAGTGCTTTATAAGCTTTATCGACAACAGCAAAAACGTGGTGATCAAACAGAAGCCTGACGTCATGGATAACTCCCAGGTGTCTGCTAGATGTAACACAGTTTAGGGGTTGGTTTTTAATGTGGTAAGTATAATCGAAAATAGTACGCTTACGTGTGAAATACATGAGAAAGCATTATTGGAGGAATTAAAGAGGAAAAAAACATATTAAATCAACCTATAAGCTGTAAGTGTCATTTTATAGTAATTAAATAGGAAGGAGATAAATAGCAGTAAATAGATGGTTAGCAATTGCATTTTAGAATTCCTTCGATTTTTGTAGATAATTGAGAAAAAATTAAAAAAAAAAGAAATGGGAGAAATCTCGACGCCGATAAGTTTTGTACTCTAGCAGTCCAAGGAATTAGAAATACAACATTTTATGTTCTAATACATACTTCGATAGTATATCTCTACAGGTAACAGGAGACCCAGACTTCGGCAAAAACACATTTCAGTTACAGGTTTGCGAATCTAACCTGATCTAATTTATACTAACTCTTCTTCACTTTCCATATCTAGTTTTAAAGTTATAAATGAGCTTGCCTCCTATGGATCAAAGTACAGTTGACCAAATACGGCACTTTATTACACTTCTACCACTACCAGGATATAGATGTGTGTACCTATTTGTAAGTTACCCTGGAATCACTACGGTGGGAGAGCCATGCTTAATAACATGGCCTCTCTCCCCTCTGCACTCCATCCATCTCTTCTTTCCCCCATCCCTCATCACCCTCAAAGATAGGCAGCGCTATCATGATTCTTGAGTTGCACGAGTCCATGGATGGCGGCTGTCACTTACCATCAGGTGACTCGTCTTTTCGTCTGTCCCCTTATAGTACAAAAAAGAAAAAACAATTCACAATAACGTATTACATAGGTTATCTGAAAGTATCGTAGGTCCAGTTAATAAAACAATTAATAAATATTTTCGTATATTTATTTTCAATTCAATATTAGCGTTTGACTATTAATAGGAATGCGGTGTACACAGTAATAATATTAAAATATATGTATTTTGAAGCTTTCTTCATTTTACAGCGGTTAAGTGATATGTAGGATTTACAGGCTGGCCGCTTTTTATCACTGGCAATCCTCTTTTTCAGTTTTAATAAAGATAATTAAGGTTAGATACTATTGTCTATAAGCTTCTAATAGGTATGTAACAATCGCAATGTCTGTAGCAAAAAATAAACCAGAACTCATATTTATTCACCATTTTTAAGGTGAAAAATTTTCATGTTATAAAAACATGTGATACTTGTAAAGACTAACACTAGCCATAGTCAATAACACAATCAGTCAAAGCAGTGCACCTGTATTTTTTTTTAACTAACTATAATATCAATTCAAGTCATGAAACGACTTTATTAGTTGCATTATTTAAAATAAAATCAGTAAAACTAATAAAATATTTGAATATTTTCATAATCATATTTAAAAAGTATTCTGTTTATTAATTCGAAGTTCAAAAATAAAACTAAAAAGAAACCATAAAAAGTTATTTTACTTTTATGGAACAAAATACTAACCAAATAAAGAGTATCGAAATAAAAAGCCTCCTTACTTATTGGAGTCAAATATGAAAAAAAAAGTAAAATCAATATATCAAAAAAAACAGTCATAACTTTTTACCAAGACGGGCTCTGCATTTTAATTATTAAAGTAGTTAAACAAACTAATACACGTGTGTGCTTTGGGTAGTACTTTTATTACATTTTATAAAGTTTTAAATAAATCCTCTTAGAATAGTTTGCAGTAGTTTAAATACATATATACCACCAAAAAAGGCTACAAGATGTTTACAAAGGTTCTTAATATGTTAATATGTATAAAATATTCTCATGTATGAATAATAATAGAATTTTATGTAAGTAATTTGAATTTTAATAGTAATTGGGGTGCAGAAAACAACTTTAAAGTAATGTTAAAGATAATTTTTACATAAATACGTAAGTTATTTTCTTTCTAATGTAAAAAGGATCCTTTATGATCCTTTGAAACACTCTCAATACCTAATACTTCTAAATTTAATTTAAAGTTTAGAATGGTAATAAATTTTAAATCTTATTGTGTTACTTTACATTGTAATTAGAATTTTTAAGAATAAATCTTTACAATTGTTTCAAAATTAAATTTGTGTCAGCAGTAAATGAGATATTGGTCTAATCTGATAATCAAAAGTAATAATAATTATTTCCTTTGGAATAAAAATGTAAACAAAGTAACACATTAGAAATAATCACCACAGAGAAATGTGGTGTACACTATAAACATGCTTATGTTTATATTTCTTTGACTTATATTTTCTAGCTAGCAAAGCACTCCTAAATATAAATATATTGTTAAACCAACCGGCCAGCCTGTAAACGTAAATAATATGAATTATTTATTATAAGAAATTATTATATTAATAATTGGCACCGAGATAATAAATATCTAAATTATTATAGATATTCAGAACTATCCATTTCTATCCAACCAAACAATCCAATCCAACTCTCATTTATATTACTTTAATTTATATAATAATGAATTGGCGAAAGAAATTTGACGAGAGAATTACACAATCACAGAAGTTTTATCAATTCCAATGAAGCGATATTTATATTAATCGAATTTTTTTTCTACATTTTAAAAATGAAATACGCAAAATCAGTCGTGCGAGAGAAAGCTTTTCTTTCTAGTTTTCTATTATTTGAGTACAATTTGTACTTTAGGCTAAATTTTGAAGAGAAAAATATATTGTAAAATGATGATTTAGTGAGGTCAAGACTGAATATCTTTTATGTATATATATTTTTAATGAAGATGTTTATATTCAGTAAAGTAGCCAATATCAAATGCAACTGTGTATGAGTGGTTCACTCTATAGATGGCGTACCTCTTGCTTTTAGCAAATTTAATTATCTTTGTACGAAACATCACAATGACCAACTTTATTCCGATATTTTTATTAAATTATATTGCGTGGCCATTGTTAACTTGCCTTTTAGGAATCAATGCATATTTGTCTCTTTGCACATTACATGCACACATACACTCACTGATTATGAGTTATATAATGACTTCTATTGAAGTTATATTTCAATAACCAAACGAATACCTGGAACCTCTCCATAGATAACATTTTAGATAAAATACTTTTCAGAAATAACGTGTAATTTGTTTTAACTAAAACAATAGAAAACTCGAAAAAAAAAGACCTTAAATAAACTAGTTGTTGCACAATATCTTTACAATTAGTACATATTAGAAATATCTATTTACAATAGTTTGAGTATCAAGAATAACAAGATCTGCCATCGTAAAGCTGATAGGTTACAACCCATTTTGCAAAGGTACTTCGATACTACAGTATGTGTAGTCTAAGTGATGTATATTTTTTCTGTTCATGCAATTCACGAATCCGTGGAAATTGTATGAGTTCTTTTTATACTGTCTGACATTTTGTGTTTAGCTTGACTTTACACAAATGACTTAAGTTACGTAAACAGTAAACTGACATATTGCTAAAAAATATTTTTTTATAATTTTTAACGTATTTTTTTAGAACATTCGAAAATAGAATACTTATTTGTTTTTATTATAATTCTTTCTTTAATAAAATTAGAATAGCCTTACTTAACGTTTTAGTATATTGTGTGACGTAAATTGAAAATGTTTTTTATTTTAAATATCCAATTACCTTTCTACTAAAATTCAAAATGGGTTTAATTAACAATTTTCGCACGTGCTATAAGGTAATAAATAATTATTATGGTTGGTAACCCTCATGTGACAAATAAAATCTAATTTTAAACATTATTTTTACTCCTATACGCATACAGACAGACGTGTATTGTACACAGGTTTCACTACATACAAAATCTACGTATATTTATGAACAGCATGAACTATACGTTGTCATGTACAACTCTTAATTAAAGGAACTTTTTAGGCGTAACTTTGCGCGTGTTCTAGTGGAATGTTCGAGAATTTATTCCCCTTTTCCACCCAGTTCTTTAGCCTTCCCCTTAACTCTTCTAGGCTTTTTGACTTTGCTTTGTTTATCCTTTTGTACTTGACGTCCTTCGGTTTGGTCACACTTCTATGGTTGGACATTACCCTGTTGTACGTGACTACCTGAGTCGATCGTGGTTCAGGGTCTTCGTCACTGTCAGGGTTAGAAATGACTTCATCATCAGACTCATTCGCTGGAGTCATTCGTTTCGGCACATAACTATACGACCACATTTCCTTACCACTTTTCGGTTTGAGCTCCTTATCACTATCTATACTTTTGACTTCCGCTGTGAGTACAACACTCCTCATTCGAAAATTGTCCCGCCGTTGAGCAAGGAGGCTTGTTTCTTTGTATTTTTCCTCATCAGTTTTATTGGCGTCTTTGAGTTCCTTCTCGGTACTGTTTTGGGCACTTAGACCCTTGGTTGAATCTCCGTCAACTTCTTCTTCGACACTGTATACAGTCTCAAGAATTTCTGGCCGTCGCAGAAATCCGTTTGACCGCCTCACAATGCTATATTTCAGATTAGGATCTATAGCGTCTGATATCGACCTCACGATAGTGACGCTATCAGGGTTAGTTGACCTGAATCTTGGCATAGGCGTGTTACTGCTGTCGAAATCTACATCCTCCATGATAACAGCTGAATCTGAATCGTTGAGTGAATCAAAATCTCCTGTTATATGAGTATCTTGAAGCATGTCTCTAAAATCTGGTATATTTTGAGATACCTCTATTCCATTATCTAGTAATTTCGATTGAAGAACTTCGATAACTTTCTGTTGTTTCATAATTATAGTTTCTCTTAATGCAACCATGTTGTTTATTTCTTTTTGTTTGCGAACGAGGCGTGACTCGAAGAGAAGCAGTTGGCTGGACAGAGATTTCAACTGTTCTGCCTTTTCTTTCTGCAATCTTGTGACTAGTTCCTCTTGGGTTCTTTGCGCACGGCGCCATGTCAAGAGTTGGTGTGCTTGCGCACGATATTTCATCCGAAGATCTCTGGAACAGAAAACCCCTAAATTAGCCTTCATGAAAAGCGTTACATAAAAATGGTCAACCATAAAAATGTCAGTATATTAAGATCTCTTGAACCAATATCGGAATTTTTGCTTTACATAATTTTAAGAATTGCGTTACAGAATTAGTAAACAGTTCATAACGTCGTAAATGTTTGTGTACAATTTTCTATATTACAATGTTTAAGCCCCAGGGTGTTTAAGACTGTGATTTCAATTGAGACATATTTTGATAGTTTATTGATTGTTTCCAGCCATCTATTAACTAACTACAACACATTTACACCGATGACTGATCTTCCACAACTGCGAGGCTCGCAGCACTATACAAAACATATGAAAAGGACTAGGACGGCGGATTTTGATACAGCAAAAACAGTAGATATCGTGTCATCATTGGAATCGAGGCAGAATTCTTTAACGTTCAATTAAATGATTAATTTGTTATCTTTACCTAATACTCCTCCTGGCTTCATCTAAGGTGTGCGCCTCAAGAGGGTCGGTGAGGGATGTTGCTAGCGATACGTCAGGCTCCGTCGGGCTGTTCAGAGCAGACTCGCTCCGGCTGTGGACAACATATTTACGAGTTAATTTGATAACGGGTCAGAAAAAAAACATCTTTTTAAATAGTTTTATTGGCATTGTTATTACAGCTAAATGAAACGACAATTTCATAAAAAATACATCAATTTACTAACAAAATAAAAACCAGCAGTGAAATACAAAATCAAAAACAGCTGACGCTACGGTCAAAGGACGCGTGGGCGCCGAACCCTCCTGGTCCGCAGCTAGCAATTGCACCAATGCCTATTGTCAGTTTTAATAACAATAGTATTGTAATACCTAATTTAATAGGCAGGTCCCACTGTTTAGAACCCATCGTCAAAGGTTTACTTAGTCTGTGTTCGTTTTCAGGAGTGTTTCCCTAATACCGTGTATAAATATGATTATTAGCAGTCTAGTTACATCAAGCTCTGCTAAATTTGGTTGTGTGTGAGCTGTTTAACGAATAAGTTCATCTTTTTGTTATTACTTTTATTTATTGCCTATTTGCAAGAATCAATCAATTGCTTTTTCGAGTGTTTTCGATATTCATATCTGCATTGCTTTAAGTTGACTGAAAGTATGCCTGATGCCTATCGTCGATGTTCACGCATATTAACACGTTATACCCTGTATTTTAATAATGTTCAACGTAATCTGTAGAAACCAAACACCCATCACAGAGCTCTTCAAAAGCTGTAGAAGC
Source organism: Tyria jacobaeae (assembly GCA_947561695.1). Taxonomy (NCBI): domain Eukaryota; kingdom Metazoa; phylum Arthropoda; class Insecta; order Lepidoptera; family Erebidae; genus Tyria; species Tyria jacobaeae. The sequence goes on along the minus strand of OX387208.1, from coordinate 4,328,809 downwards.
AGCACATATTGGATTACATTTTAATTAGATCGCAGTCTTGCCACAAGGCTTTGCAGATTGCTAGCGATGCCTGACAGTAATGAATAAAGGAAAAAATATTCGAGGGAATATAGTTAATAAAAGTAATTCCTAGAGAATTTAATTACATTGGAATTGACTTAAAGAGTCCTTATAGGTCTTTTCAACATTGAAAGTAGAATTACAAAAATATAAAAACAAAAGAAAGAGGCAAAGCCTGCCTGCGGAGCCAAATGCTATTTTGTATGTATGTACAGTACGATAAAAGACGTTTATTTAATAAATCTTATCTACTTATTATCGCTATTCAAAGTATTACTAAATTGTAGGCTTTTCACAGCAGACAGGTAATCATTGCATACATCAATCGATTTTATAATAATTACGATTATTACGATGTCCTTGTAAAGAGGTAATAATAGTTAAACGCATTCATTTGTATGGGATATAAATTACTAAACGCTTTTATAGTATATTTATATATATTTTATAGTATAGTACTACAGTATTAAGGCCCACAACCGACAAAAAAAGCAAGAAAAGTCCCAAAATAAATAATGCTTCTCACTAAGCTCTTAACTTATTCTCTTGTCGTTCCAATGTCAATACAGTTACGCCTTAAAAGTTTCTAAAAGTTTTCAAGTTTGTAAGTACAACATTCATTATTCTGTGAGGTTCGATCGAAACATTTAAGCGTCTGGCGTCTCTAAGGGTTGTCAATTTTTATTATTTCTAAGGATTTAATAGCATACCGATCCCCCGTGACCACTGTCAATGCTCTACGGTCAAAACTTCAGATAACTGACAATAAGGTGTCGTACGGTGATTAGGTCTTTAATTTGCTAACGTTCTATATAAGTACTTGTACTAAACTTAAGGTTTATTCAGATATTCTATTCTGTTCCTGTTCTTCTGTTTAATTATAACTATAAAAATCTATATATATTATATATTTTTACAGTGGTAGAGCCATGCTTAGTTAGACACGACCAGTGTGATACCGCGGCCTCACAAAAAACTGGTTGTGAAGCAATGCTTGTGTTGCATTTCTCCGAATTAAGTAAGGTTTCCGGAAATCCCATTCCTTTCTTCTTTCTCCCCCTCATCACGCCCTCCCCGCCATCAAGGCTGGCGTCACGTCCACTTGCGACACTTGAGTTGCACGTGACCCTGGACGGCGGTTGTCACTTGCCATCGGATGACCCGTCTGGACGTCTGTATAGTATATATATATATATATATGTATATATACATATAAAAGTAGTTAAATAGAGAAGTACTTATGATTCCTTTTTTAAAATAATAATCCTTCAGAAATGTATTCAGGTTCAGTCTTAACAATGTTGGTAATCTTTACTTCTCTCTGATATTCTGTTTAACGATCGATTTTGCCCGCGAACTGTGAGGTTTTACATATTTACCAATCTTTTAAAATTGATTAGAATACTTGAAAAATGCTCTGAAACATCGAAGTTCTTACACACTTCTGATTTGAAAAGGCTTACTCAGTATTTGCGATCAAGATACTGTATTGTCGAACCATAAAAATATACACAAGCTGCAAACGTGAACCTATTCTTTATACATACAAGCTGTAGTATGTACTCAACTTAAGAATTATTCTTTTTGAGTCTTTTTTTAAAGAGATATAGGGAAAACGAGCAAACGGGTAACCTGATGGTAAGTGACTACTGCCGCTCATGGCCACCCGCAACTCAAGAGTCATAACTGCGATGCCGGGCTTTTAGGTAATGTTATAATATTTACTTTACAATGTATTCAATATTCTTTCAGCCTTCGAGTTTCAATACCTCTTCTATGTCACCACCTTACATGCCGATCCTGCAAAAAAAAATCAAGTCTGGTGGCAGTAGAGCGTTTGTTTAAAATTGTTATACCATATACCGTGCCGGATAGCTTAGCTTAAAATAAAGAAGCGCCAATAAAGAAGTAAACCAGACTTTGTTTTTTTAATGATCAGAAACAGAGGGGTGTCAGAATCGTAACTTATATGTACATATATCTTCCGTATCTGTGAAGTCATAGCGAACTAGTATAGACCGACTGCTATATGGCCTATTTGTCTAGTAGTTCAGATGACTGACTGGCCGTTGGTCTAGTAGCTAGTGATCCTTACTGCCGAGCCGGACGTGGTGGGTTCGATTGCCACATAGGACAAAAATTGTGTGATCCACAAATGGTTGTATCGATTCTAAGTGTTTCTTTGGCCTGTTGATTGTCTTTTGTCAAATCCCTCTTGATACAGGAATCTATGATGTGTTTGACAACAACTTCAATAAAATTTGTTCAGACATTAGAAGATCTGATCTTCTCTAGATTTTCACGGCATTTTCTACTCAGGGCTATTTTTAATTCATAAGTTTAGTGAAGTTATTCCCGTTTCTGTCTGACTATATAAGCAAATATATAACCGATATGCTGCCATAAAATAATTAAGTGATAATATTGATATAGTAAAAGTGTTTATTTAGAAAAGTGGGTCGCGACCGCTCGGTGGTCTGACCCAGCATTCGTTTTATTGAAAGCCGAAAATACACCCGGCCGAATTGGCTGGATTTGTATAAACATGAAGTGACTTGCGGTGATGCATGTATTCTTTTGAAAAACTGTTACAAATGAAGTTAAAATCTATAATTTTAAACAATGTAGGTACTTTGCGCAAGCGTGTGTAAGTGTTCCATAATGTCTGTGTACGTGTTTAGTTTGATTCGGTATGTTAAACGGTAACTTCACATATATGTATCGGTACTGCTTTTTTTCAATTGGCTCTAGTGATAAATCTTAAGTAATGCTTACATATTTTTAAGTATTAGTACAAGTATTATTATATTATTAGAAGCATGGCTCTTCCACGTTAACTTTAAAACTTAACCTTAACTTAGAGTTCTTTCCTTCCTGATCCTGTAACGTGGGTCACCATATTATATAATATAAGGCCTGTAAAGGTTTTATTATATCAGAAACTCAATCTCTTCTTCCTCTCAAGATCCCAAAGACAATAGCCCTATGATTGTCATTACACCTTTCACACAAGCTTGCTGGTATTAGTCCGGTACAAAAGGGCAGTCTTTTGCCAGAAAATCACCGATTTGAGAATATGTTCCTCAAAGTCGACCTCTACCAGCCAACGTCAAAAGTTATTCGTTTTTCATTCCTTTCTTTTCTTCAAACTTCCTCGGCATTCTCTTTTCAATTTTCATTCCTCCTCATTCGATCCATATTCCTCCCTAATATGTACATTCCTTTTTCTGTCTATCCATTTACCCCTAACATACTTCGCAATGATCACATCTCAACAAAATTTATTCTACTTTCACCATATTTCTAACATTATTTCCTACGATGCAAAAAAAGTTTTTTAAAACATATTTGAACGGAATGCGTTCACGACACGACAAAAGATTGTTGTGAAAATGTATTTTTAAAGTGGATGTATATTTATCGGATAACTCGAATCATTTATTGGAAAATGCGGGTTGCTCGACACTGACTGTTTTTGCTGGGAATTGTTTGTAAAAACTTAAGTACCCAACATTAAAACATGCTTCGGTATTTAATTATCAGTAAATATATAGTTATACAGATGATTTTTTTGTTACAATAATTTTAATTCTATAAGCGTAGCTGTATTAAGGATGAAGCAGATAAATTAAAAGCAAAAGAGCCTACCGCGTAAGAAAAGCTTGCAATTCTGACTAGATAACTTTTTGTAACGTGGCACTAGATAACTTTTTTGTGAAGGCTGGACCACTCGAAATACTCTCGTTAAAAAAGGCCATCAAAGGCTGGCCCTGCTCTTGCGACTTTTGAGTTGATAGTGTCCATTGGCAGCAGCAGTCACTTACCATAAAAAAGCATTAACAGAAATAAACGCTTATTACGAAAAGTCCTAATCCTTTATTACAGTTTAACGCTTTGTGGCCCATGGGATGATTATTGTCGCAACTACAGATTGTTATTTTTGGTTTTGTGACATATCGTGTTACTTTTATAGGGACATACGGCCTAACTAATACTCACTCGGTGTGGTATAACCCGAGGGAGTAACGGACTGTTGGCAAAAGAAATATAAAATGCTCTAACTCATTTTAATACGACAGCTAATAAACTAGATATTACAAAACTAATAATCTTCCATTATATAATGTATAAATACAATTAAAACTCTCTTATTGTCGCTCCTATACATTATTCACATTATATAGTGTTTGTATATAACTACTTAGTGAAGACATTAATAATATAACGTATAGATAACAATCACACATCATTATTGTAACGTATGACATGAATTTTAATGATCTCCATACACGAATTGAACATTAGCATGAATACTAAGGGTAACTACGCATGTGTGTAACCGGCATACATTATAATTGTATATTGAGGCTTTTGGAAGTTTGAATATGTCATGATTTGTAATCAATGCCGAAATCTGTATTTAAAGGCAATGATTTATTCATTCAAACACTTACTTCTATGAACATTACACAGCAAGAAAAAAAAGTATTTTTACGTTGGTTTTAGGCTCAGACATCAGTTTCCAAACCTTTTTTTATTGCGTGTGAAACACTCCCTCGAGCCGTCAGCACACCGGAGTTTTCGATAGGACAGTTTGTGGGAATCGGACCGACTAAAACCAAAGGGTGTGTCATACTGCGCTTAAGGGAGGAGGAATTCGGGAACAGCTTTATTTAGACATCCGTATCCGTTCTCTCTCTCTGCACCATCTTAGATGGTATACGCTCTGATCTGTTTGAGGTTTTGTTTACACTCACCTACCAATCCATATAAGCATTGTTTACTGCTCTTTCATCTATTCTCGCCCGCGATATATTAATTTCCCTTACATTAAACTCCCTATTTCTTTTTTAATATTTTTTTATATATTTTAATTTATATCATTATATCATTACATCATATCAATATTAAGCAATGTTTCTTACTTACATGTTACTACTATCCATGTTACATGATATTTTTAAACACCACACAGAAAGATGATTTTACAAACTAAACAACGCTCAGATAAAGTATAGACCAGGAACGAGGACCCCGCAGTACTAAATAACAAAATTAAAAAAAAAAAACTCTTGCGCAAGGAAGCGAAACAACGGACACCGCACCTTTCCCTTCAATAAGGGTCAACTTCGATTCTATATTGTTATCTCTGTCTGAGGTATAAGTTAGACAAGGATGAGGCCTGTGACTCATGTTCCAATTAAATAGGGTTCATTATGACCTTAGCTTGATTTGAAGTTTAAGGCCAGAATCTATGCAAACATCTTGGAAACACCAAATAGGTTTTAAATGTGTTGATAAAAATGTAAAAGAATGCCAATAGCTGCAACGTATGCAACTGAAGCTATAGAAGACATAATAAATAATATCTGTATTATCTATACTATTCTATACTAATATTATAAGTGCATAAGTTATTCCATCTACCTATCTGTCTGTCACATTTTCCCAGCTAGTAAATAATACGACAATAACTTAGAAATGTGTTTGTAAAATCTAAAATTTGATAAATAGTTTACTGGAAATGTGTTTAAAGAGAAGCTTCATAAATTTCTTATAAATCAGTGAATTATTTATGAAACTTTTATTAATTGTAATTATCTCAGATTGTTCTTAATTACTTCACATCAATTACAGTCCACCTGAGGTCACAATCGATTCTTAGTCAATTATTTAAATATGCAATGGGCAGACGTTGAACTGTGGTTTTTAGTATAAGAGCAGAGAAAATTGAACACTCACTTACTCAATACGGATAATGAAGCATTCGGTGAACTTCATATTTTAAGTTAGCGATGTCTGGTTTGGATGCTGTATTTTACATGTTTATTTACCAGTAACCAGCTCAGTTATTTAGTCATACACACAGTCAAGTCTATATTCCCGAAGGGGTAGTCAGAGGCTTCTCAATCGCCCACTTTTTTGGCAAACCATTACTTAGTCCCAGTTACGTAATAGGGACAAGCCCATTGCCATTATCTGGCCACTGTATGACTGTACCTGTGTAAATACTGTTGGATAAATAAGAGTCCGATACCCTGGTCGCCTACTACGACATGTTCTTCATGTTTTTTTTATGTTTTATGTTTTTTTTTATAAAAAAAAAACTCCAGAACTAGGGTTAATTCGTGTTGCGGGGGACTTTACAGGTGTTCCAGCAATAGTCACAAAGAACACTCAGACTCAAAACAAAAATTTGAGAATTTCACAAAGTGTTGTCCCGTCCGGTGATCGAACCCACAACAGTCGGCGCGGTAGCGTAGTGGCGAGGTGACCACTTAATCCAGTGCAGTCGCCATACACTGGTAGAACAGGGGTGGCCCTATTTTACTCCCACACGGCTATATCTGTTAGACTTTAAGACTAATTACAAAAAAAAAACACGAAAAAAGTTATAATATGTTTTTGTACACAATTTTATAGCTTACAAAATGAGTGGTCGCCACTATTTAGAACAACTAATAGACTTACACAAAGAAAGTTCATGCAAAAATCCAACTTTACCTTAATTTTTTAGAAGTTCAGAATTTGATTTGGTTTTTTGGTTTTTAATTTCAGAACTAGCTTATTGAATTAATTTTCATAGTATTTTTTTTTCCCCGTTGTAATAATAGAATGTAGCGTACGGTGCTTTCCTACGGAACATTCCCCGAGGACATTTAATTTGTGGAATAACTGTCTGTCTTTGACGTGTTTACCCAAGACACAATAGCTTTTTTTTTAATTACTAAGACGTATAGAGCTGATAGCTGAATAGTGCCTATTTTACTACTACTTTGAATGCAAAATTTCGATGGAGGTTCGTTACTCAATCACGCGAAAACAGTAAAACGGAATTTAAAACAGAGACACATTATATTTAAAATATGTAACGTTGAAAATTTTCAAGACAGCTAATAAGAATGAAAGCCAACGATTTTAAAAATTCTAGAAGATTTTTGACGTCTGGGAATCCGCATTCGGCCTTTGTAGTGGAGTATGACGGACTTTGTTAGAATATGTAAATTATACATACATAAGCGGTCCATGATCATCAAATCTTAACAATAAGTGGTTTAATATTACTTTTACAGTTCTTCCCTCTTTTTGAAGTTACTAAATCCTATTACCTAAATCCCTACCTGATACTTGAAAAGGTACTCGTGTTTACTGGAGTATAACAGGTATTCTCCATCTCATCCACGTGGTTGTCGTAAAAGATAACTGATGAATTAGCCTGCTATCTATCAGACAGAATGATACATAAAATAATAACTTTACACATCTCACAGATCTCCGTCTGATCCCAAACTAAGCAGAGCTTGTACTATGGTAACCAGACTACTGATGAACATACTTATAGACTTCTACATACATACATATAATAGATCAATTACACCTAGACACAGAAAAAAATATTACGTTCGTCACACAAATATTTGTCCTGGGTTTGAATCGAACCCATACCTCCGGCTTAGCAGTCAGGGTCACTAACCACTAGACCAACAGGGCAGTCGTCCTCGACATAAATGGTGAAATATCGGCGTTTAATACGCTACTGCCTACCCATTTGAGGGCGTGAGCATGTTAAAGAGGTAGTTCCGGTTGACAGCACATGAACCACAGGTGGTCTGCGTAAGAGTACTAAAAAGCAGCTGTTTACATAATAACGAACTTTTTTATTTATTTTTAGGGCAAAGAAAGTTATTTTAATATTTCAATGCTACTGCCAGGAAGAGTAAATTACATTTTCAAGTTCTTTATGTAAATAAATAATAAAGTATTAACTGAGGAAGCTCTTGCCAGAAGACTAGGTTTTACACCTAAGGGGGTGTTCAGAATAGATGGTAAAGGCAGGACTCTTCAAACGATATACCTATGGGAATTCTCTCAGAAGAGGTCATGGTTTGGATATGTGCATTGTATACAATGAGTGTTGGCTAGTTGGCTATTAAAAAGACACCAAATAAGAAAAACTAAATGATCAGCGCTACAACAACTATTAATTTATGTTATTCTAACATTATAAATACGAAAGTAACTCTTCTGTCTGACAATTTAATCCACTATAAAACACACTGTATACAAGTTGGTATATATGTACTTAAATAGTACTTTTGAAAAGTACGTAGGCTACTTTTGTAATGAAATTCTACCTTAAACTTGGCATAATATGGAATCAAATTTGTATGGGAGACCAAGCACTTGTCAACTTATTTTAAGAATTTGGTACAGAGATAAAAACCATTTTAGAGAAGTATACAAGTAACTTTTTGTTCCGAAATTGAACCTTAAAGGTGGCAATGCAAGTAAGGTGTACAGCTTTTTGTACAGCTCGGGTACCGCTAGTAGCGTTTTGAAACTGCTGTCATTTTCTAATTGGAACATTTCGCAATCAACTAACTTAAAAAATAAAATATAGATTGTCTTAAAATCCCAAACCTTTCGCACTCCTTTGTATTATACACAATTGGTGAATGTTAAGGTAACGAACAATGAACATTGATTCACCGATCTGTATATATTCTCAAACAAAGTGCTACAAATAACTTTTTCCAATAATAATCGACCGAGTTTTATTAGCTTACTGTTACTTAGCAAAGTTTAAATCGCAAAATGTAGAAGGGTATTACTTTAATACACAAAGGCAAAGATATCGTTAAACTTCGAATTTCGCAGAGAAAACAGTATTTAAATCCAAACCCATTGAGATTATAGAATTTTAAAAGTATGAAGTGAAGAGTACAAAGAATGCAATTTGTAGTATTAGAGAATGAAAATTATGAGGTAAATACAATATTAAAAATGCATATTCAAATAAAGCTACTCTGTCAAACTACGGGACTTTAAACACCAAGTGTTAGCAGATTTTACGCATTTGAATCGATATAAACGCAATTGAAATGTGCTTCAAACACGCGTTTGTACAGAATATTTACGATGGATTTTTTTACTGTTTCTTCTTTGGTCGTTTTACAAAAGAACAAATGCTAGCACAAGTGCAGTAGTCTCGAGTGACTATGATCACCATTTCTAGATTGCAATAAGGGTGAGAAAGTGATGATAATGACTCTTAGCGGTGTAATACCTCTAAATACCTACGCCCGACAACCACTGAGCAACGGCTCATATTGCCAGTGTCACGTTGCATCTTACTTACACAGTTTTTTAGTAAAACTACACTGTGAAAATTTATATTGAGTTTAGTCATTAGGAGGACATTAGATTGATAACTGGAAAATGCCGAAACTATCGCAGACCCAAGGTTCTTCACTGTACTTTAACATAAGCCTCAACTTAAGAGGTCGTGGCTAAGTGTTAAGTGGATAAGAATATCCTTTATAGCTTGGAGGCCTCGAAGCTCTCGGCGAAAGGTGAGCGACCCTGACGGGCTCAATCTATTGCTTACACTCTTCAATACTATCTATACAAACAATACCCTATTCCTAACATTGCCACTATTGCTGTTTCCTTTCAATATTTACCTGATATTTTCACCTAATATTTCCCCATTTCCCTTCAGGGATACAAGCGCGAGTATATGTTCGTATTTCAGGCCAGAAAACATTTAAATAAAAACCACTACGACCACAAAAAACCTTTAAAATTAATGTTACACCTAGGATACTGTCAAAACCATAAATTCTAATCTAAAATAATATTGCACCTTATTTCGAAGTCATTGAGTGTAGAATAGTCAGTTCTGAGAAATAACCAAATCGTTTTGGTAAACGAGTGTTGCTTTTCCCACATAGCAGGTATTTCCAGAAGCTTATGTGATTATTTATTCAAACTTCGATCAATATTATCAGTGAGGGTGAGCAACGGTTTCCTCAATGCAGTTGTCGCCGTTAAATATATCTATACTATAAATACGACAGTATAGCGAATCTATATACATACATATATATCTGTTAACTGTACACGACTAAACGAACTTAGTATGGGGATACTGGAAACCTAAGGTTACATTTTATCTCATTATAAATAACACGCATGCGAAGCCGCCGGCGGAAACTAATACTAACTTATTATAATTATTTCAAGAAACAGCAGTCTTTTATTTTTATATTATGCAGACGAACAGAAGTGTCGCCGTCCATGGACAGCAATATATTATCAAGTCACTGTTTCACGTTTACGGTGCCAATACAGTGAATTTATAACTGGTTTAACAGCGAGACACGGGGCAGACATGCCGGATATCGGCTGATATAAACTTGTAACTTCCGGCGCTATCGACAGCGCCTGTAATACAACCTGTGTTTAACAAAATTGATAATTTATTTACAGTAAAGTGGTTTAACTGTGGGTTGCGAAGTTTGAAGTATTAGGAAAAGGTTTACCATTTAAGTGCATTTCTAAGAGCCCTTTATTACATATCTGAAGAATGTGAGAAAGAACTTGTTTGTTTATAAATCTTTTAAGTGCTAATTATAATTACTCCATTGATTATCGTGAAAAGGCTAAATGACTATCAAGACAAATCAGTATAGTAAACTTCAAAACGGTAAGCCCATATTTGTATGAAATACCTACGCATAATGTTATGAAAACGTCAGGCCTTGGTGCCATGCCAAATCATTCCCATCTAATGACATCTTGGCGACTATAAAATAAATTTAAAAGGTAAAATAAAACAAACAAAAAACAATTTAAATTAAGCATAGCCATCTACCCATTGGTGCATATACATTGTCAGCTCAGAGGGTACACAAGACAGAGGACGACTTAAGGTATATACTATTTGGAGATGCTACAGGCTAGTTGACATCTTTTAAAACAAATACTTGTAGGCTTTAAAAAGTTACATATTTTTGAGATTTTACTAAAACTTTACTTTTTTTTTTTTTTTTAATAGTGTGCCTATTATGTGTTCCATTAGCTGTCAAGCGATTTATAAACAAACATTTGATTACGACTAACTATCTGCAGTTCTTAACTCTATAATAAGTATTATATAATTACCATGACATTTACTAGTTTGCACGGAAACTATTTATTTTTTTATTATTGCATCGTCCGCGAATGCAAAGACACATTCAGAAATACGAGTATGTACTTGTGATACACGGCGTACAAGTTGTGGATTACAGTGGCCAGAAAAATAAATACATAACTAGTTATTTATAGATGTAGAGCAAGTTTAAAAAATTAATAATAAGAAATAGATGACGTTTATTTGTTTACGAATTGTTCAAAGCCATATCATGGCCGATTCCCACATTTCATTCAAAATTAAATTTAAACAAAATCTCTAACTCTGCTTCACTTAATTGACGTATTACATTTTTCGAGACGACAAATACGAGAAAGATAGATTAAATCATTTGTTGCACAACTTGGATTTTTTTTTATGCGATAGGGGGCAAACGAGCAGACGGGTCACCTAATGGTAAGTGACTTCCGCCGCCCATGGATACCCGCAACTCAAGAGTCACAAGTGCGTTGCCGGCCTTATATGACTCAAGTTGTCTATTCAATTCAGTTCAATGCAAGATATACCTAAAATATGGTAAGCTTAAAATAAAACTACTACTGTAAATGCGATTGTTCGACATCTCTGATAAAAGCAATTCTGATACATAGAAGAATTACGTTTATACAAACGGTTTGTTAATCATCTCATCCTAGACAAATTAACTTAGAATTATTTTAAATCTTTCAGATTATAAGATGTTTGTAGTTGAAGATGATAGGTGGAGTTGTTGTTGTAAAGTCAGATATTAATTAACCAAAAACCCGACTGCATTATAAACTTTTACTTTATTGTTGACGTTTCTCACTATTAAATGAAACCTCACACATCGAAATCCATCAAGCCATTAAGGCACATAAACGTTCCAAAAACATAACTGTTCTTAATGCGCAGTTAGGTAAACATATTCAGATAGAAAGGAACAGTGATAGTTGCACAAAATATTCAAGATTGTAAGAGAATAGACGTAGTGAACTTGGTTCCGGGTGGTTTGTTCGACAGGAGACGTAGGCGGTACGGGCATACATCCGGCTCGTCACGCTCCACCGCACCCTCACCCTAAGGTGGTCGCTGGTTGGTGTAAATCAACCCTTACAATACTTCCTGTAATTACCAAACGTTATTTTATGAGCTGCTTACAATCAATTTGGCAATTTAATGTCAGATTATGCTTTTAAAAACCTATGAGTCCTGTAATACATACTCGTAGTTCGTACCCCTTTGCTTCTTTAGGTTTATGCATAATCCTATACAACAAGTTTCGCGCTATGGCATTTTATGATGAATAGAGGAAAACATTCTTTCTGTTGCCAGTGCCATTTAAATTACCTGCCAATTCCGAACAAAGCTTTCAAATAACATTAACATATCGCACAAAATTATGTTCTTGAATCTTATAGTTACAAGGTTATTGACGTGTCGACTGTAACCATATTTGTGGTTGTTTGGCTGATCCTATCTATGTACATATATGACATTTTAAACGTCTCGACCTTTTGAGCGACCATATCGTTGACAACAGTAAGGAAACTTTGTGTTTACCCATATTTTTTTTAATTTTTGGTTGCGTCTATTTATTTGAATACCCTGAGTGTCGCTTACTATTTTACGCTGACTGCAAAACCTAACCTCTCGCCCCGTACCCGCGTGACTTTGAATCCGGCCTATACATTTTTCTGAAATACATCCAAACTAGATCTAGGTCGGTAAAGCTTAAATTTATTTCTAGCGTTTCTGGCCATACCTTTGGAAATGCAGTTTATACATCAAAACTAATAGTATTTTTTGTTTAAATAATGGTTTAATAAAAAAAGCAGTCTCATCAACTTTGCTCTTACTTTTCATATCTTATTTAAACATTATCTTATTGTTATCCAAAAGTTTCTCGTAACAAGCTCCATTCAGAAAAAAATACCAGTGCAGTTCTAGTGTTTAAATCAGGAGCGTTTTGGGTATTCAAATTTAGAATATTCTTGTAGTAGAAAATAGTAATTTTTAAAAGCGTCTGCAAAGGAAAACAAAATTCCTGCGGCGCGTCACTTAGATGTCACCTTGTTTGTCTAAATAAACAAAGGGGAGCGACGAACGAAAGAATCTATCGTAAAGGTAAAGTGAAAGAACAAAAATAAAAATATGTCGTTGCATAGTTACACATCAGTGTTTTAGTGAGAAGGTGCTAAAGAGTTTAAAATAAGAAATGTTGTCAGAGATGGATGTCGGTTGCAAAACCCTAAATTCCTTCAGTTTAGTCATCAGAATTCGTATTAATACTGATTTATGAAAAATAACAATTGCATGTTTTATTAATCTTAATATTGTAGAATATATTACAAAATATATACTACAATATTATGAGCTGAGCATACTTTATCCCATGGGTGGGTTCAAGCACTTATTATATTTCTACACGACTTCTCAAAGGAGTGTAATGCTGTTAGGGTCCATGTATGGAGATACATTAAGTTGATTCCACCATAACTTCACCTTAATGTATGTCCATACATGGTCACCCCGACCCATAGCTTTTATATAAGTTTTATATTTGTAAATATGATAGTATAGTTTTGATGAACTACCTCTGTCTCTCCGAATGATTATGATCCATCCTAAGGTTGCCTGGCAGAAATTGCATATAGCAATCAAGCCGCCATTTGTGCAGCTTATATTTGACTGTCACTACAAGGTGTATATATAAAGAGTTTTGTATCTATCTATCTAATAAGTTTATCTTGATATTTATCAAACAAAAACCATAAAAAAGAATTTCCATCAAAAAGTGAGATGTTTTTTTTAAGTAAGTACAAGCAAAAAACGAAACAGCTCATTGTGAGTATGACGTCATTAAAGGGTTAATCGCGGAAGCGCCCAACAATTTCTCAGAAGCGTATCTCCAAGTACACTTTACCGACGGCATACATAATTCAGAGAAAGCCTCCGGTCGCATCTGCCGCATCCCGCACGCGTCTCGAATGCTATGTTCATGGATATTTATCACACGTGTTAACATAGCTTAGGTCGCGAACACGGTGAACCTTCAATCTACATGCAAAATCGACACATATATTTAAACAACTTTCAAACTATTATTATTTTAATATTAACATTTAACAAAAACATTAAATGAAATGTGTACTTCGTAAACATTGTTTTTTAACTACATAGTGACACTTATGATTTTGAACATAATTTTAAATGTTTCAATTAATTTGTTAAGCGTCTTCTTTGTGACATAAACCCCTTTGTTTAAGTCTAATGCCTTTTAGCTTTCTACTCTTTTGGATACGAAATGCTCAATAGCCCTCGAAAACAGACAGTCTCAAGTGATAGATTCTCGCTCAGTGCCAATATTTATATGTATGAATTTTTCTATTTGCGGTACTATAACTGTTTTCTGTACATTAAATACCCATATTTCAAAAAAGAATAAAATATGATCTTTGATATGTTAAGAGCTAGTTTGTTTTTAGGTTGCTAATACACCGTGTTTAGAACATTATATTATTCTTTTTAAAATTCAAGGGAAACAATTTGTAGTGTATGTTTTTATTTAATGTTTCGAAAAACATTCAAGTATAGACGCTGCCGTATGTACCGTAAGTAGGTTTGGTATAAATCTTGTAAAAGAACAAATCCACAGCTGGAATCATAAGAATTGCTATAAGCGTACAAGACTTACTTATAAACAAGTAGAAGAATTTGTAAGTTGGGGAGAGTGTGTCTAAAGAGTTCAATATTGCAGACACCAATATGATATTTTTTATTCTCTGTCTGTCTGTTACTGTCACTATTAAGGCGATTTAAATGATACCTCACATAATAAATACACACATACATACATATATTAATTAAAAAAAACATAACCCTACATTTGGCGCAAGTCGGGCAAAAAATCATTTTAATCTTTCCCCCAAATTCCCATCGCCATTCGCCAGGTTTTGAATTTCTGTTATATCAATGTTATTATAACATATTCATCTTGTGATGTGTGTACTGCGGAAAAGTTTTCCATGACAATATAATAAGAACATCTGTATTACAGCATTTTCTTCCATACATAGTTACGTTATGACCTCGTAACTTAATGGGGATTAAACGTATTAATATTGTAGATCGGTTAGAGGGCTCTGATGTCCCGGCTTCATTTGTTTGAGCTATTGTTTATACTCCCCTATCTACCCGTATAAGCATTAACCCTTTATATATATTTTTTTATTCCCTTTCAATCTTCCCATTTAATCCAAAACAACAGGTTTCTTTCAAATTAATTTATTTAAATACACGATTCTACTTACGTGTGTATTTCGGGGATGCCCGACTAGTTTCGGTCTCGACAGGAGGCCTTTTTCAAGGAGTAAGTCGTCCGATACCGGACGTCACACTGAGTAATCGACGTTAGCATCTGTTTTTATGTCTTTCGGAGCTAGCGGATGAAGACGGTTAAGTTGCTGTTTCGTTATGTGATTGCGTTTCTGTTATAACCAGGCGCTGTAGTACATAAACAATTGACCGTGTCGGTTTTTTTTTTTTAATAGGAGCTGTTTCGTTTGGAGCTAGTTTATATATATTTTTTATTATATATTGGACAGACGAACAGTGCTTGAACTATGGTAACCAGACTGCTGCTAAACTTACTTACACAAGTGTGTAAAATACATAATTATCATAGATAAATTACACCTAGCTATAGAACATGCTTATGACACAAATATTTTTCCTGGGTGGGAATCGAACCCACGACCTCCGGCTTAGCAGTCAGGGTCACTAACCTAGCCAACAGCCAATCAAAATTTGAATGATGAGGGAAGGGGGATGCGAGGAGGGTAAAGCGAAGAGGGTTGGATGAGGAGAGGGGGAGGACGAGATGGATAAGAGAGGGAGTAAAGGGAGGGGACAGAAGAAAGGGGAAGTCGGAAATGCTTTTAATAAACATTCTTATGCACTTTTTTTGGAACGATATTCATTAAAAAAGTAAAATATGTATAATATACATATGTAATAAAGAATATTAATAATAATAACTAAATTCTACTGATACAATATTTATTGTAATTCTGTAGAATTGATCTTGACATGAGTGTTGGAGGCAGGCGGTTGCGGATTCAATTAGTTAACCAAAAGTTGTTTTAGTAAAAAATAAAAAATAATTAAGATTTAGGAACAATATTATTATTTATATTAACATTTTCAATATGGCTAGGGAAGGGGTAGCATTACAGCAAGCTGTTACATATGGTATATACGTTGTGAACCCTCCCACAACAGCCTCTTAAAGATAAATCACTGCGGCTGTCACTAAAATGTTTTTGCAAAAAAATATTGAACTGATAATGTCTCCCTATTTTATAAACTGAAAAATTCAAGAACGTTCAAGAGTACAGTGCACAGATTAATACTGGAATCGAAATTTATAAGAAAATGTGCATGTTTGTCTTATTTTTTTTTGACATAAAACTTTTCCGAAGCGCAAAACGGACGGTAACATTGCTCGAGTATATGTATGTACATACATATGTTTATATATATATACATATGTATGTATTGTATGTACATACATATTCATCTATGACGTTTCTTCAGATGACTTGATAGATTTCGGCACGTGGGGTGGTGACAGTTTCATACGGTATATAAGATTTATAAAGAAGTCGTTATAAAAAGGAATAACTAATGTTGCATGCTGTAATAATAACAATTATGAATCTTTAATAATTACTACTTTTATATTTTTAATTATAAACGAGTACTTGCGAGCAATGGCAATGGTTTTTTTGGTCATATGCCTGAGTAATACATACATTAAATGCAATAATTCACTCTCTTAATCTGCGTGGATATAAGAGACAACGAGGAATAACACTTTTATATTAATCTAACCTAAACAAATAGTAGGCAATAAAGCTTGAATTCGTTGTAATAAGATTGAAAACCTCGTAACCCGTTTCTTTTGAGTCCTTGTTGAGCATAGGGTTGTCACTTTCATAAATATTTTTATTGTAATATTTGCCTTTATTTTTAAAGACTAGATTATTTATTAGATAATTTTTTAAATTACTTAAACTATTAAAAACGTATCAATTTTATAAAAACATACAGTTTCAGCCTATTATGGTTACTTTTCAAACTCAATATTTATAAAACCCAACTGCCGTCAGCACCAAAAAACAAAATAGCGTTAGCAAACAACTTTTTTTGCTAACGCTATTTTGTAGTTTACCAACTTTACATTACTTTGAAATCCTAAGTTATATGGTACTGCCAATATAAAGATAACTCAAAAAACAGTTACCTTGCTATTTTACTCTCCTAAACCTTATGTCACTCCTACTGATATGTATATCTATACAATAGACGTGCATACACTCAAAACTCATAACATTCCTTCTAGCGCAGTCGTATAAAACCGGTAAGGTTTTGTAACCCAAACAAAATCCATACTAATTCATCATAAATATTAGTTTAGAGTTATCAGTTAAAAGCTGTTTATTGTATAAGAAAGAATCTTTTACTAATAAATTTGGAATATTATATTTTGCAGTACACTAATTACAAAAGACGATGATAAAAAAGAAGTATAGACATACTTACATCTGCAAATAAAATAAAACATTCAATTTTTCCGGGTCACGCAATATTTTAGTAAGCGTGGTAGCCCTGTGAATTGGCGACAGGTGCTAAGCCCCAGCGAATTTACAGTTCCAAGGTCAAGGTAAAAGCCGGAGGGTCATTTAAAATGTAATAATGTTTGTTCTTATTGTGCGTTTGTTTGTCCAAATTACATATTTTTCACTCGGTTGAAGTTGATGAAAAAAGTTGAGAAAGAGCATTGTAAGAAACAAAAAGGTCTATTATGGCGAGGCCGAGAAATTTTGTGTATAATATAATTTTGTAGAATAAGCATTTGCTTTTTTAGCACTTACAAGATTAGAATACTTTCATGCTATGGTCAAGTTTGGAATGTATGGTGTCGCAGATTTGTAGTCGAGTTGAGAGCGACAGAATCAACATTTTGACTGAACGAATAGACCACCGCTAATTTGGCTAGATGCCTGTTTGTCTGGGCTGGGTGCGGTAAGCCATCACCAATACATACATATGTATTATACACACGCAACCCAAAACGGTGTAATTCGTAAAATGCCGTCACACGTAACGGTTTTTTAGTATATTGATTATTTACTTATTTTATTTTATTTACAGGAAAATGTAATAGAGATGTGTTACGTAACATAGGTATGACAATTGGCGGTCTTATCACTCGCGGTAATCTCTTATAAAAAATGATATTATACTGATATTTTCAGATCTAGGTTCGGGTAGTTTGTGGTGTACTATTAGATATAGGCTTCACAATAGATATTTTAAACTATATACATATATGTATATTACCAACACAATTGTAATTGATACGATACCTAATTTAAACAAAAAAAAACAACTGTACTGATGTATCTAAATAGATTTATATATATATATATATTTAAATTATCAAAACAACAGGACTTTTTAACGTGAAATGTTGACTAACAAACAAATATTTTGAAGAACCAAACGACTCAAATGTAAAATATACTTGCCAGGCTTGTGTAAAAAATGTAGCAAAACTACTATTGTTTGTAAATAATAGCTTCGTAAAGTAATGTATCAAAAAGTTATGGAGCAAAAGTATCTTAAATGGTAGTTGGTTCGTTCAGACCAATAAGGCGGTACTGCACCGGGCTAATTTATGGTGGTTGATTGTTTGCGACCACCCAACGGATCAGCAAGTTAAAGTTAAACTCGATGAGAGAAGCTTATATTCAGCAGTGATATGCAGCTTATATGATATCTTATGGCTGAAATGATAACGATGAATTTAATGAGACTATACCTGCCAAATGCCAAAATGGTCCTTTTGTGGGTCCTTTCTTCCCAGTGAGCCACAAACGTTGCTACAGATAAGTGAAAGAGATTTACATTTGGTTATTTGTATTTTTATGACTGTATAATCTACTCTATGTAATCAATTTGCTCTTTTAAAGATTAATCTTAAGACTTTCTTAGTGCAAGCTGAAGACCATCAACCGAGTGAGCCACAAACTGTTTGCCCTATGCAAACGAAGCCTTACATCGATTTGATTTACTGAGCAGTAAGAATACTGCCATCACAACACCGCCTAGGAGTATGGCTGTACCTTCAAGTATTATGGCTGTTTTATTGCTACGTTTTTTTGAGATAATAACTTCTCACAGTGTTTTGAATATTTATGATTTTCTCGTTAAAGTTCATTGTGTTATATTATGTTCTTAGAAATATTTTTCTTTCTGTACTAAACACAAGAGCTTTATAGGTTTAGATTCGCACACGGTACAAAGAGTTTTGTGATCTACAGGTACAGTTGTCACGCGTTTGGGTGTTTGTGTCCGTTGTTTAAATATTTTTAAAACCCTAGCAATACAGGGCTACAGGACTTTTCCTAAGAACCATCCTAGGAATAATCAGTGTATTGACGGATCGTCCTTGAAGAAAAGACCTAGGGAAATGAGACACTTTCGCTTGTTCAACATTTTTGTTAATATGGTTATGTATATTCCCGCGTTGCCATGTGATCTGTCAAAGTTGTTAATAAAAAATACTTATAATCGCTTAAAACTTTGGCAGTAAGTCTAAACTGGTCGCAAACTTGAGGCGTTTACTAGTAATCATCGAAAAGTTCCACTATCCACCTCCTTGATACATCACCGACGTTTACTAGTAACCAATGAAGTACACAGTTCCCTAGTTCTCAGAGAAAAATCATAGTATTGTCATCCAAACTATTTATATAAACTTTAATTTTGATTCGATAATTAGAATAGATTAAAATTTACTTCCAAAATTTCTTAAGAGACAGTTAATTACAAGTGAAGCTAGTAAAGGCGTGTTTTTAATACTCACCAATGGGCAAAATTCGATTAAATTCTGCATTCAATCGATTAGATCACCCGCAATCGTTATCTGATATCCGGTATGCAGTTCGCATCGCGTTCGGTATTTCGTAACACAAATACATATAACAATGTGACAGGCTGCTACTGTTTGTGGCGCTTTCATGCGCCGGCGCCGCCGACGAATCGACATTGCGTCATCGCAGTAAGGTAAACATAAGTTTATCTTTCTTAGGGATAGTCTCAATTATTAATGTACAGATAAGTATAACTCATATATGACTAAGTATTATCATTTTTGTGTATGTTTCCAATTGACACACTCCCAAAAAAGGTAACATTATGTTTAATTTTTTTTTTGAAGGATCTATGAATGAAAGGCGAGTTGGCTAGAACATGGCGAATCGAAAAGGCAATGAAAAGATTATAGCACAAGTATTAGTAATAGTAATCAACATAAAAGTATGGTCCTGTCTGGCAGAAAAACCAACTGGCTGGGAACTACTCTCTATGGTCACTGCAAGCCACGTTAAAAAACACCTGAGAAATTATCTAGAGAAGTAAATATATTACACATACAATTTTTTTTTAAGTTTCCGAGTTGAATTAAACTTGAAATTAGTGCCTACCCTTTATACAAGTTCATACGGCGTACAATATTCGTTGCGTATACAAAATATACATATATTTCATTACGTATGTTATGATATTTGATGAATTCATAGTTCATTTTAGAATAGTAAATCTAAACATTCTTAAAAGTAATGTAAATAACAGATCAATTGAGTCCAATAATGGTCACCCGAGCAGTGCGTTAGTCAGTAGCACTTGCGTGCACGTCAATACGCTTCGCCTACAGCGAAAGTGTTTATCATTCTCCATTACTGAGCTTTGCGTAATACTAAACTTATTAATTCTCACCTTATTTGTCTCAATGATATATAAACTTAATTTTTGATAGATTTGTGTATAACGAATCTAGGTCTCGGACGAATTTGAACGAGCGTTCTTAATTTAAAAGTAGTTTTCTTTATAAGGATTTTTTTTAATTTACTATCTGCAGCCAAGGTTTTTAAAGAGTCGAAAACCTTGATACTTCTTTGAACACATTTATTACTAAAGAGGTTTAATATATAACAATACTCTATAAAAATTAATATCTAAAAGCTCAAGGTGTTCCAGAAACCTATCTCGGATTACATCTATTGTAACATGAGGTCAATGATTCTAAAGTTCAAGATTGCGACCGAGAGCCGACCACAAAGGAAACGTCTCCAATAAATGATCTATTACTGCGGTTCTTTTGAAATAGGAGTTATACGATATTGTTTTCGGTTAATGTTTTAAAATATTGTTTTTGGTTAATGTGGTGTCCGGACTGCTGATATACATACATACATAGTGTATGTATATCAGCAGTCCGGACACCACATATATCCAAAAATATAAATATTTAACACAGACACACAACGAACTACCGTGATCGACACATAATTATTTGTACTGGGTGGGAATAGAACCTACGACCCCTGTCCTTGCAGTCAGATAATTTTATAAATTTTTATATATATTTCATGCAGATGTTACAGTACTCATAGATAACTAAATACAATAATGAGTTTTAAAATTAAAACTGAATATAATGGTTTTAATTTTGAAATACATCAATTTGTATTATGGCAAGATTGTTACAATTTTTTTTTTCATCAATATATTCTATTTCTGACACTTGTCAAATTTACGATTGTTGGTTATTATAATGTCAAGAGGACTTTTGTCAATGTCTAGACGACTCAAATATTAAATTAGTGACATTCAAATAACTTTATGATTGAATAAACATTTATTTGTGGTGAAGAGATCATTAAATAATTAAAATAAAAGAAGTTAACGGGTATGAGCGATTTTAGCAAAAGTATATACAGATAGTGTTTTGAACAGTAAAATGTTACCAAACCAAATTTTATCAAAACACCAATTATATTATGGGTAAGTTACCAACCATATTCCCCACTCTTTAAAGCTCTTGATTAGCAATCGGACCAGAAGGTTAGATCCAATTGATTGGGCCGGTGGTCTAGTCTAGTGGTTTGTGATCCTGACTTATGAGTCAGAGGTCGTGGGTTCGATTCCTACACAGGACAAACAATTGTGTTTTCAAATATTGGTGTCCCCAGTCTGCATGTTCTTTGTGTCCGTTGTTTCTATACTTGCAAAAAAGTCAGAAATCATAGCATCGTCATTGAGAAACGTGATTTATTGCCATGAAAAAACACTATCGTCAACAAAGGAATAGTTGGAAAACAAATAAATGATGAAAAGCACTTTGTATAGCTATTGAACCAGGCTTTAATTGTGTGCCGAATTTTCCAGAATTTCCGGATAGCATAAAACATTTCCATTAACACCGGCATCCTTTATACTTATTTTTGAATTCACTACTGCATTGACTTAGCTTTGAAGCGGAAATTTGACTGACTTTCGTCTATACATACATATATTAACGCCTGTATCCCCGAATAGGTAACCACAAGCGTAATAAACGTCCAAATTTTGCCGACTATAATTTAATTTACATAATAACCGTGAGCTGGTTGCCGTTAATCGGACACTTATTTTATAATAAGGGGGACAGACGGTGGACACCTGATGGTAAGTGACAATCGCCAATCATTGACACCTGCAACTGAACAGTCGTAAGTGCACTGAAGGTGCGCGGAAGGGGGATGCGAGAAGGGGATATTCCTTGTATGGATGGATGTAACATTAAATTTTGCAAATAAAGCTTGTTTACACAAATAGCGCAGTAGCTAAAATTGAAATGCAAATAAATACGAATCCATAAAAGAATAAATATAAATTTAAACTTTAGCAAATTCCAGTCCAAATTGATTTGATATAGCAAAGTTGGGAAAGAGCCAATAAACGAATTCTTTGACCGTATTTATCGAGTTTATGGGACTGAGTTGAACATTAGAGTTCGGATATTGATAACTATCGATAGATTTAGGGAGAGCGTGCACTAAAATAAACCTGGCTATTGTTATGATATGAGCTTTTGTTTAATCAGTGCAACCATAAAGGACAGTGGTCTGTATAAACATCTACACAAATATACTACAAATATAACTGAGCTGCTGAGTTACGATGTTTGGTTGTTTGTTAATGCACTAATCTCTGCAATTATCAGTCAGATTTAAATGATATTTGATGAAACGAGTGGCGAAGTAATTAGTAAGACGTATGACTTGTGATCTCCTCTGGGTTTGAACAGATTCTTACCACAAGCATTTTAATAACAATTTCTTTTTTACTTAGTATTCAATTATGAAAACTAAAATAGCTTGAAATCTCATAGTTTTTTCTATTGTGAACCAAAAATTATAGATCACCAAGCGATGTTACCGCAGTTATAGGTTGCCTTTGTCGAAAGTAAATTTAGTATGGCCATAAATATAATATACTTGAGATTACGTGTTATCAATTAAGTTTCCATTTCGAAATCGGCCAAACAAACTCACAGCAAAGCCACTCTTTCATTAACTTAAAACTTGTTTATAATATACGCTTTAAAAAAAATAGATATCTGTCAAAATGTATGTCAAACTGTCATATTGCGTGGCAATTGGCATGCAACTTCACTTAGCTATGTACGGTTGCAGCGTACATATTTTATACACGGTTAAAAAATTATAATGCTTGCTCCTGAGCCATCCACATAAACAACTTCTCTTTCCTTAAACTGCCTTCTCTCCCAATTATCAAATTTTTAATTCCTTTTAAGTACTTAGTTAGGCAAGCCTTTTGCGTTAAATAGGCTTGCCTCTTGTTAGTGGCAACAAATGTGAATGTCAACTTTCGGGGATACGAACGTGAGCATATGTGGACAAAAGATTCATTCTTTATATTTAAAAAGTTTCGTTGTACCCTTTGACAAATCTGAAATAAAGCTCTCGATTAGCTCCTCATTTTAAATACAATAAATAGAGTAATGGAGAGGTAAGCCTTTCTATATATAACTCTAGTTTTAACACGAGTAAAAACTGAATTTCCCTAAATACACTAAAGAAGGAAGCTTGTTTCAAAAGCGTATTTCATTAACTGTCTTATGAAAAATAACCGTTTTAATCAATGTTCTCTAGATTGTTTTCTAAATGTTTACAGGGCCGTGGCCTTAGCAAACAAGTGTTTTTGCTGAGGGTAAAAAATGACCCCGACCCTAATGACAAATCGCCGGAGCTGCTCATAACAGACGGTAGTTAGTTATTTTCATTTTGTTTGCCAGATTTGTGTTAGGCACAGTCGAGTTTAAGGGATATTTGACGCCTAAGTTACAATACTAATAATTCGACTGCACCAAAATCTTTTGTCTTTCACTACATTTTTTTTATTTTTTTTTTGTATCCATGGTTTAATATACACGGTATGTTTATATGTATATAAGAATCCAAAGTAAAAGCTGTAATTATTTAAGTTGTCCACAATAAAATATAAAAATTAGTATTTGGGTTAGTTATACAAGAAGGTAAGTAGACTGGGTACGGGACGCAGAGAACCGGGGGCTATGGCGCACATTGGGAGATGCCGAGTTATACAGTGGACTTGTGAGCTAGTTCATTGATTTTATTACGCTTCTGCGTGGGGCAGGCAGAAGCGTAATTCGTGATTATAAAGTTTTTTATTCCGTCTGTTCATTGTCTACATACATATGTATATACTTGTTGTATTCTAAAATCATTCAATGGCGTTGATTTATTTTTTATTCTTTTATCTTATTGTTTTATATATTTTCTATATGAATATAATAAAAGGGCTTACCCCCGATTACCTAAATGGGACTAAATTAAAGTAGGCAAAATGTGGGCTACTGCCTACCCCTTTGGGGAAACAGGCTTGAGTATGTAAGTATGAATTTAGGCGAAGCACACGGTCATAATTCCAACCGAAACTATCAACAATAAAACCACACGTCACCTTTACACGTTCCCACGCACAGGCCTAATAAAATTAAATAAGATATAAGCCCAAGATTCTTATATAGACCTCCGCTAAAACATTTAGTTACATTTGAGTTTCCACTGTACAGTATGTAGCATATACTATGTACATAACTGAGCAAGACGGTGTACAGGGAATCTCATATTACTATTAAAACGCTGCTAGGTATATAGGTCATGGCAAACGGGGCACTAGAATTGTTATTTGTATGTATCAGAGGTGTCTAGGAAACCGGTTTCTTTCAATTTGATCAGATATACCTGAGAATATATAACATCAACAAAATTACTAACGTGGGAAAGAAACGATGACGCCATTGAGTTATAGCCGGTAATTTATTTTTATAAACTCTGAAATAAATTCAGACACGTCGTTGTACATTTGTGATATTTACTTATTAAAGAAAAAAATGTATGAAACCCGACCTTAAAAATAAACTTTTTTTGAACATACATGATATCAATTCCGCACTCAGTAACGGTTGTCCGGTACAACCCTAAAAGTAAATATCTGTCTTATCGTTGTTTTCTATATTCCTGTACAGAATATTTTTTTTAACAAAGATTTGAAAAAATAAGGAGAGGTTATAGTTTCTACCGTATTAACGACCCTTGATTACAACAATAATGAGATGTACTCTTCTTGTCTTTGTCCATCTAAAGGTACAATCATATTAATCTGTTGCACCTCTTGTAAACAATTTATTTAGGTCTAGAGTTAAGTCTTTTTCTATTTTATTTTTAAGAAAGTTATCCTCATAAGCTTGTATGATATACATATGTATAGACAACATTTTAAAGCTACTTTGAACCAGTTAGCGGAAAAAAAGAGGAGTTTATTTTTCGACTGTATATATATTATATACTTTTTTGATGCCTACCAAAATGACTTCACTCTACCTGATGAAAAGCAATAAATGTAGTTGTAGCAACAAGAGTTGCGGTCACCATCCTCATTACAAGTGAAGTCAATGCAGTAATGCTACCCGCAGTATGGTGGCCTAGTGAAATGCTTTATACACATACACACATTTGTATAAGGTTTCTTTGTCACCGCCTAGAGCCTGAAACGCCTAATGGATTTCAACATGTGAGGTGTCAATTTGATGGTGGACATGTGAGGTATCTGGTATATGTTCATTTTTAGGTACCGTGGGCAAAAAAAAATATTATAGGTTTTATATTTTTGTTTTAAATATTTATAAATCCTTTGAGGAGAACTTACAACACTGAGCTAGGAATGGAATGTTTGTTTACACTTAACGACAAATATTTGTATGGAATGTAACTCTGACATGACAAGGTCGTTAGAGCTATGCTTTAAAGAGTAATGCAGTTCCGATATCTACATATACTCACAAAAACTTTGATGTTAAGTAAATTACATCAAAGATTTTGTGAGTAGAGTAGTGACTGTACGGATGGCATAGCAGTTTAAAGTGTTCTTCTCGCCGCTACGCTGCCGCGCCGAGTCTTATGGGTTCGATACCCGGGACGCGTGCACGGGACAACACTTCTGGTGGAGTCAGAATTAACTGATCAACAAGTAAGATTATAGTTAAATATATAGAGTATACAGAATATAGAGTAAAAACTTGGAGTAAAGATCTGCCTACTATCCTCAAGCAAAGCCTAATGTTGGAAAACTCTCATCAAGTGTGCAGTCTATAAATATATTTAACAAATTACCACTAGAATTAAAGAACATTATGAACGTTTATTTATTTACAGTATAAGAAACTCAAGGCATTATTGATTCAGAAGTGCTTATTATAGTATTGACGATATTGCTAGTAATGACGAATTTTGTAAGGACAAAAAATGGTAAATGATTAACTTTGATTAATGAGTATTTACAATAATTACGTAATTACATAATGATTACGAAAACTTAACATGTATGTATCCTTGTTTTACTTATTCTTATATTTCAACCCAAATGTATTTTTGTTTATGAAATAAATAAAATAAAATGAAATATAAATACATTCCTTATTATTTTTTTTCCTGACGTTTCTTCCCTATGTCACTCCCATTTTAAATGATTCAAATGACATCTCACATGTTGAAATATATCAAGGCGTCTAGGAAAAGGGGAGTAAAAACCGTATGAATTTCGCTCACCATGTATCTGATGATATTGTAATTCGTTATAATAATAAACATCATTTATAAACTTTTTTGAGGATTTTTTTTTTTACATTATAGGGGGACAGACGAACAGGCGGGTCACTTGATGGTAAGTGACAACCTCCGTCCATGGACACCTGCAACTCAAGAGTCGTAAGTGCGCTGTCCCTCTTTGAGGGTGATGATGGTTAGGGGGATGCGGGTAGGGGAAGAACAGATAGGGGATTAGGAGATGGGAAACAGGAGAGGGGTTGGGTCTCCGGAAACCTCACTTTGACAACGGTGTTCCTTCCTCGCACCTGCTGCCGAGGGCCGTTCATTCCATTCTTCTGCGGCCAGAAGGTGACCGAGGAAATGTGCCTCTCCCCACAATCACTCCCTGAGGGAGGCGGGCGGAACACTACACGCCTGCAACCTCGGACCTGCTAAACGATTTGGGCGGTGGAGTGTACCCCACATACACCGCGCTCGGGTCCATTTACAGAGGCCGGAATTGGGCATTGTCGGCCCTCCTCCGACGTCCGGTGCATCGTCTGCGGATGGATAGGGTAGTCGTATTATCCCTCTCCCTTTCCCGGCCTCCTTCTGTGTCATAACAGTTTCATAGAAAGTAACCACTGCATCCCATGACCTCTCGCTCCATGATCCCGACCATGGCGCGCACGAGCACTGTTGCGAGAGGTCAGTCCCTATCTCTTTTGGCCCACTCGTGCCTAAGCATGGCTCTACCAAAACTAAAAACATTTTGTGTCTACACCTAGTTAGCTACACCGGGTGAAAGGAAATATCATTTGAATATATTTCGACACCACAACTTGAGAAATACGTGTTTAGAAAAACACGATTAGTAACCCATCCGTTTCCTTCCATATGTATGTTCAAAGTTTCTTCACGAAGGATGTTGGGCATCCAAGAAATTGTTAAAACGCAAGATGCAAGACCACTCCTAATAATATGCACATTTAAAAAATAACAATTAATAAACGAATAAAATGTTCAGTGCTGTTAACACTTTCTCGTGAACGTGAACATTACCGCCGTAACCTTTTTTACCCACGTTTAAGGTAATAAATAAAATTCCGACATTTTGGTGCTTCTCACAACCAGCTCAGACATGCCGTACAAACAAGATAAGTTTTGATCACTTGTACTATTTGTTCGCTTTAATTTCGCTAATAGGTAATTTTTTATTAAGTTTTCCTGTTAGAAAATTCTCGGCGAGTAAATATATACGCTAGAGAGTACAAAAGCTGGTAATATATCGTGATAGTATCTGTTAACAAAATCATTATTAAGCATGTTTACCCAATTGCGTCAGGAGATTGTATGTATAATGTCTCTTGTGCTTAGAGTTGAGATGTAATTTTGAATAGTGTCGGGAGCGGCTGCGGGAGTGTCTTTCGAGATAACGTTAGCAATAAAAAAAAAAAAAATGCACTCCGGGAGTGCCGATAGAAGTGAGGAAAGATAGAAGTTTGGCGCGTTAGACATTGTTTAGATGCCTACTAGAGTTATTTGGTTTGATGTGGGAAGCCTCTCGCTAGAGGCCATGGTTCTGTCCATGGTCCAAAGTGCAAGGGATTCTACCGCCTCGTTTTGCGAAGAGGTGATGTTGGCCAAAGAGGCGGCGGAACGGGAAAGGGAGAAGACAAGTACTCTCCCATCCCGCAGAATACGCACCAGTCCGAGTCAGACCTCCATAAGCGCTGGCCTGAGGGTATCGGACATGGCTGACCATTACCCCAGCAGAAGCAGGCCTGAGACGGTGGCGTAACGTACGTGTTCCACGTGCGCCTATTTGAAGTGGGGGGCGTAAGACCCCCATATTCCAAAGTGTTGTCGCCTGCTAGCTTGCAGGTGGCCAAGGACTGCTAGGGTTCCCGGATGTTTCCTTCTGAGGGTATCCCGGGTCTCTAGCAATAGACGCTCTCATGACGGAACACCGTGTGGTTTTAGTCGGTTAGAGTTCGACATACCGCCTCACCGTCAGTTCTGGTGAGCCCTTTTTAAAAGGGTTATTTGGTTATTGGGTAATGAATTGCATTTTATTTTTGAATTGTATTTTATTAATTATTAGAAATTTTAAAATACATTTAATATTCTTTTATGAATCATCGCTAGCAATTTCCACAACTCTTGTATCATTATCATTATAATGATTACGATCTAAAATAGAAACAATAGGTTCATGGTAACTAAAATAGGAAATAAACAATTTTGATTCGAAGTTATTTAAATATCTCGTGAATACAGCATCAATTGTACTTATATATCTCGTTGTGCTAATATTGCATTGATTGAACATATGTGTCTCGTAACGGTGTCGCGAGTCCATAAGATTTTATTTCATCTAAAAATAGGCTTACCGCGCTCAAACACGTTTTTACTTTAATAATAGAGATAATAAATAAAATAATAATAAGAATAGAAGGGACCATGATAGAGCAGTCAGTTTATTTATATATTATATTTATATTTGTTCTTTCAATGTCTTGTTAGGTCCGTAACTAATACCCCGAATGTATCTTGGGGACAAATACCAATGACGAGTCTAAATTATGCATCAGCTGAGATTCCAGCCAAGATCTTTAATAAATTTTCAGAACCTACATTTATTAGTACAATCGCGATACTATCTTAAAACAATTTGTAAGATTCGTATATTTATTCAATTATACTATTTAACATTTCATTAAAAAAAAAACCCTTATCACCCTGTACATCGGATTATAACCAGAACTGTGCAACATATAACAAACTTATCCAGCGTCAAACTTAGATAGGCAATCTCGCAGTAATCCCAGAGCGTATTGACATCAGCTTCCGATCTAATCTGCGTAACATGAGGCATTAGAATGACCTTCGAAACTGTATAAAGTAACCGGAGATATTACTGATTAGAAGAAGTTTTTAACAACTTAGAGAGGATATATATTTATAACAACTTGGAGAGGATGATATATTTCCCCTCCCCTCACCCCCCTCTCCTCTTCCCCAGCTCTTCATCCACCTCTCTTCTTTCCCCTCCCCGCATCCCCTTATCCCTTATCACCCTCGAAGGCTGGCAGCGCACTTGAGTCTCAATACTCGCGACTCTTGAGTTGCAAGTGTCCATGGACGCGGTTGTCACTTACCATCAGGTGACCCGTCTGTTTGTCTGCCCCCCTATAACGTTAGTACATCGAAGGTTCGACTCCCACCCAGGACAAATAAAAATGTGATGAGCACGAGCATTTGTTCTGTGTTTAGGTGTAATTTATCTATTATATCTATGTATTTAGAAGTACCAAAGTATATTTGTCAGCTGTCTGGTTACCATAGTACAAGCGTGTGGGATTAGTTTAGTTATAATTAGTGTATGTATATATAGGTACAAATATGAAAGCTAAAATAACACATACCTCTCGGAATCCATACCGCTGATGTTTTCACTTGGGATCCAGTTTTGACGAATTTTGATAGCTCCTTGGACAACTGTAATAAAATAGAAATGGACAAGTTATATTTTGTAGGTTAATTTGAAGTAGCTTTACCTATAGTATATAAGGATCAGTGGATTGGAAATGTTAGAAAGAGATTAAGAATTTAAGAATAATTTTAATATAAACGCGAATCAATCTGCGATGAAAATGGCCGTACTTGGCAATGGCTGTGTGTATTTATACAAATTTATGTAAATTATTGTATGTGAAAGCTGTCGTGTTCTTTCTTTCTTTACTTTAAAGGAAAAACTAATACCTACCAACTGCATAGATTAGAAACACTCCCATTCCTACTGCTTTGACTACTGTAAACCAGGATCCAAAGCAGTGACATACGCAAACACCGAGCGTGACAATCATTTTAATCAGAAGTATATTGACCGTGTAATTAATGTTATAAGTCCACTCTCCATAAAATAGCATGCATACATAAATACACTTACGCCTAAAGGACTGAGCACAAAAGTATATCAGACGCAGACACTTTTCCAACCATAACATCGTCCCACTATTGCAAAGTCTGCAAGCCTGTGGCCGTTAATATACATAGTACATAGTACGTACTGTCTGATAGATAATAATACAAACCCTTAGTCATCTTTTATGGCACCAAAAGGAAGAGATATGAGGTCCCATTCTATTCCACCTTAAGGGTTTGAAAAGTGCTATTTTTGCCACAAATTCCAACCTTTGTTATTCTGGTTGTCATGTTTTTGTCTGTGTATCATGATAAGAAGATCCAGTGCCAAGTTGCTCTTTAGTTCACTGATATACTTATATATTTTTATATCCACTTCCAAATATCTAAAGATCATAAAAGTTATATTTTCTCAAAACTGTCACAATACTCAATGGTATTCCTTTAATGTTATCCCGGGAACTCTGCAGATATATGTTATAACGAAAGTTTGATAACAAGGTTGTGAGAAGTTTATGTTGATCTTTGGCTTCTGGACAAAATCTAAATTAATTTTGTCTCTGGAACATTATTTTTTTTTTGTTTACTGTGCTATCCTGTCTTAGAATACTGGAAAGCTGTCTTCGAAAATAAAGTGAATTTAAACGAATCGTGATATCCGCCATGTGTTTAAAATATATATAAGGGCAAGGATAGTTGTGTAGCCAATAACATTGCTGAGCTAGATTTTATACTTACACCGCTCACGTCTGTATCCAGACAATTGAACCTGTAATAATAATACACCTCGTATTTTACAGGTACCTACTAGTGCACGTATTTTCCAGTATACAGTTTAATTTTTAGTTTCAAACTACTCAAGGAAGAAAAGTAATATTGCTTTAACGGATACCCATCCGCATAAGCAATAAGATAAGACAATCAATGAGCACTTTGGCAGTGGTTCAATATTTCCACTACTATTTAGAATCTCTATAGAGGTCGAAGTCTAGCTAGAATGAGGATAGTTGCAGCCACTGGAG
Source organism: Tyria jacobaeae (assembly GCA_947561695.1). Taxonomy (NCBI): domain Eukaryota; kingdom Metazoa; phylum Arthropoda; class Insecta; order Lepidoptera; family Erebidae; genus Tyria; species Tyria jacobaeae. Next base: position 4,296,839 of record OX387208.1, on the reverse strand, counting down.
CTTGTCGTTTGTTCAGTGTGGTTATTTTGAAACCCTTATTGCCAAAAAACATTTATTTTAATGATTTAGGTATCGTATTGTAATATAATATATTTTTTACTTAGGAAAACTGGCTGACTTTCTATCGCAGAATACTAATTCATTTATCAGGAAACACATTTATACAGCCTGCAACATAACATTCTTTGCCGCACAGTCAGATAAAAAGTGTGACGTATCTAAAGTAAACTAGATCAGATAGATGTGTATCAGTTCACAATAGACTTCTATGGGATCCTACGGTTTCTTCAATAACGTTGATTAACAGCATTCATATAGCGATAAATGTGGGAAACACCACTATAAAGAAAAAAGAACAATACACATCGGTTTCGATCTGGTCTGGTTAGGTTCGGGTAACTTGTATAGTTAGATAGGCTACTCCTTAGAGTTGCATCGTGATATTTTGATCGACTATATTATTGGCTAATAAATACCCTATCTAATACAAAATAATAAAAATACAATATATACATATGCAATAATATACAAAATACAAATACAAGATACAAAATATTTAGTTAAGATAACCTCGTCTGTTCTTACTCTGAAGCCATATAATAGTTTAAAGACCTAAAAAAACGTGTTTTATTCACTGTACTCGATTCGTTAAAACAAACCATATGAGCCCATAAGAGCCCTGAAGAGTTCCAGTATCCACATCCTAGCCCATCATAAGATCAGCTCGAAAGAATCAAATTATATTTTTGTCATCAAACAAAAAATCAAATTAACTTGAAAAACATGTTAACATATTTAGATACTTAAAATACACATATATTAAAGATTTCAGAAATATATTTCTGGAAACTAAAAAGTAAACAGTTTATCAAAACAAACAAACAAAATAAATGTAACAACTAGTACATTTACTAGACACAGAAAATCTAAGGCGCATGAGTATTTTGTTTGCAGGTTTAATTACGCTAATCTCGAGAACTATCAGTCAGATTTGAATTATACTTTTTGTACTACACAGACTATTAATTGAGGAATGATATTCGTTATAAAGCATTACGCTGCGACAATGAGAAGGGAATAAGTGAACCTAAATGCCGATGGATCTGCGCGGAACGGCTAGTAGTAAATAAATTGTATCGTACTTAGATAACTGATCGCCTAAGGAACAAATAAACCGTTAGCCGAGATCAAAGATACTTGTGGAAACAACACGATCCTGATTTTCGATTGCCGATATTGACCTCTATGGAGCCTCACCCTCACGGAGCACGAAGCGGTTGAAGCTTTAGTTCTGTGTGGCTCAAGTGATTAGATATGATTACAGTGATTATACGATCTTTAGTTTATTCTTTTTATTTTAAAAACAGACAACTCTCGCAATAGGAGTAATTCCTGTCGATGGACTGTACAAACATACTGTCTGTGGATCACACAAATTTTTGTTCCATGTGGGAATTGAACGTCCTCCAGTTCAGTAGTCTGGCTCACTAACCACTAGACCAAAAGACCCAGCCAGGATCTATTTAAAAAATATGTATTTCACTTCTGTATCTACTTATATATATTTAAATATTGTCGTTTATCGTATTTACTTCTATGTGTATTTCATCGTGGGAGAGCCATGCTTTTTTTTTTTTATACTATAGGGGGCAGCCGAACAGACGGGTCACCTGATGGTAAGTGACCGCCGTCCATGGACACTTGCAACTCAAGAGTCGCAAGTGCGCTGCCCGCGCTTGAGGGTGATGGGGGATGGGGGACGCAGGGAGCGGAAAGAAGAGAGGAGGGATGAGGAGATGGAAAAAAGTAGAAAGGAGATGAGGTAGAGAAAAGGGGGGAGGGGGAATTGGGCCTCCCGAAACCTCACTCAATTAGGGGAAATGCAAGCGCATGGCTCTACCAATGAACTTAGACACGAATAAGCCGGCTCGACCGGTGCCATACCACTTCTTCTTCACAGAAACTTCACATCTTCTTCACAGACTTCACAGAAAACCAGTTGTGAAACAACACTTGCGTTGCATTTCGCTGAAATTAGTTTCCAGGTATATATTATAGGTACGAAGGTAAAGTTATTTGTAAAGCCGGGCAGCTCACCTCTCACGGCAGCTCTCAGCCGGGACTCTTTGAGTTGCAGGTGTCCATAGGCAATAGGCAATCGCCACTTACTTTATATTATATAAAAAATGTTTTTAAAATGATTAATCGATCTTGTAAAACATCGTTATACACCGCTGTGTAGACAAAGAGTAAGCATGGCTCGTACTATCTCGTTTAGAACATTTAATTTTTAAACGTTATAATCTCTGAAACTATGAGTCCGATAATTGATTTATTCTTTTTGTATTGAATAGTATTTATTGAAGAATAACATAGGCTATAAAACATCAAGCTTAGACCCTTAGGACCGGAGCAGTGAGCATAAATGCAGCTGAAAGTTAATAAAGTTCAAGATTTTCTAAACTATCATTTGAATTTATATAAATGGCAGGGATTCATTAAACATCAAACAATTGAAAATAAATGTTTTTAAGTGAGTTATAAGTATTATTCCTACAAACCAAAGTAAAAACTGGCGACAAACGAGCAGACCAGCAACTTAGTATATATATCAGCAGTCTGGGGACCATACAAGCTCTACTTAGTTTAGACGTCCGTGTATGAGATGTGTATAAAAATAATACAAAATTTGAACTTTTAGCAAACAGTTGCTTTTACCTTGGACCAGCAATTGTCATCGTGACACGCCCCACAGGCGGTCACGGTTCCCGGCCAGGAAGTTTCACTTGACGGGCTTCCAAAGCATCCGGGAATCGAACCCTTTTCTACTATCCGGGGACTCGTATCCGCTCTTACCTTTTATAGCACGAGTAATGATTTTGGTTTGTAATTAATTCTCTGATTGTCAGATATCGAATGATTTTGTAATACTAGTCAATATTTTAAGAGGAATACTTATGTGATTGTCATAATACGTACATCCAAATTTAAGCCGAATATTGATTTTCCAAGACTTTAATAATACATGGATATAATCAGAAGAGATGGTAAAATAAAAAGTGTTTTTAAAAATATAAATATACCTACGCCAATTTTTTTATTTATTTTTAACAATATTATAATTTAAAAAATATTCTCGTTATGAGGCTAAAAAGCATAGCAATTATTTTAAAATAGTAAAAACACTCTCAATTGAGAAATCTTTCAAAAGAATAAAAATATATAAACTGGTTCATCCGTTTAGGTACTATGATGCCATAGACTGGCACACAAATACACGATACCATCAAGAAATCTTAACACTCATCACATATAAATCCGTGAGCTCTTTAGCTTAAGCTGCTTTTATAGGATAGTATGAAGAAGTAATGGAGTAATACGACACATATCACACAGGAAAGTCTAAATATAAGTAAATACACTCGCCTATACATAGGTACATTTGCATTTACCAGAAATCGTACTCGCACTTACGATGCATTCGAATACCTGCTTTATATATATCTAATTTGTAGAACGATCAAAAAGCAATTTGGAAATGATATCAATACAATACCTATCGTTGAGGAAGCCGCTAGAGAAATTAAAACAATGTTACTGTTATTGGAAAAACAAAAAAAAGAAATTAAAATTTAAATCTAATCTAAACATCGAAACAAATATTTACATACATTTCAATTCCATTAAAATTTTATATGTTAATTACGTTTTAGAATTATCTGTTATAACATAATCAATACTGTATGACAAGCGACAGTAGGGTTGTCAAAAGCATAAAACAAAACGTCTCGTAAATTCTACTTTAAAACTCAGCAGTTTTCGAAAAAATCAAATGTTTCAGCGGCTTAACAAAGGCTTTCACGGGGAGGTCCATGTGTTCGAGCGAGCGAGAACTAGCAGTTAGGTTGATCGACGGTTAATTTATACTTACTGTTTCAAATGTTTGTTGTTAATTTATATAGCATGTCATTCGCAGCATTTTTAATGAAGCAAGTTATAAATTATCGTAAAAAAAGTTTGTAACTCATCGTTTTAAGATTTATTTTCCTACATCTGTACGACATTTGTATTTATATGTATATGAAATTTCATAAAAAAATATACATGTAAGATCAGGAGTTATTTTCTTCGTATAGCATAACACAATATGATTCATCTAAAACAGAGAATCGACAATTACATGTTCATGTTTTACTATTCTTATTATAAAAACTTGATTTTTGCACTTTTAAAACAACAACAGGTTTTTTACATTCTCCTCACTGGTTGCTCCCTCTTATGGCTGAACTGATATATACTCAAAAGTCAGTGTCAACGTCAACACAAATATTTGAAAAATGTAACTTATACAACAACAATAACAAAGCCGTAAAATGTACTATATCGTGGGAGAGCCATGTGGACCAGACCAGTCCGGACTGATACTACGGCATTACTGAAAATCGGTTGTCAAAGAATGCTTGCGTTGTATTTAGTAAGCTAGTGAGGATACCTGAGGTACAAACGAGAGGAGAGGGGGGTCTCCTCGTTCCAGCACCCTGATCCACCTCAAAGGCGGGCGAACTTGCGACTCTTTGAGTTAGAGGTGGTCCATGAACGGCGATTGTCACTTAACATGATGACCAGTCTGCTCTTTTGCTGTGCCATACAATAAAAAAAGAAAAAAGAAATAACCAATAATCCTTAGGGTCGTGTTCCATTATCGTGAATGGTGATAGAGCATTCTGAAACATGATTTTTACATACAACATTATGTACAGCTACTAATATTTAAGCAAGTCAAAATAAGCAATTAAAAAAAAAACATTTCCTAACATTGCTATATTGTACTATCATGTACCCCCCCAGTGTTGAATGCCGTTATAAAGATCTGGTGATCCCTATTTTAATGTTGACGCTTTCATATGACATAAAACAAATCAAATGAAAATAATTAAGTAAATCTAACAACTCATTTGCCCAAAGTTTAGGGTGATAAAATGTTCAGATAATACAATTTAATTTGTACGACTAAAACCTGGCTGAGAAGGCAGACGAATATTGAATAATATATCCACCAACAATATTAAGTCCAATTTGAATCAACGTAGATATAAGTTGCTGCAAACCATATGTGAGGCATGACTTAAATGCCTCACATATGGTTTGCAGCAACTCTTAAATATTAAAGCGATTGAAAGACCAATAGCTGTACATTGTCAATAACACTCTAAAACAAAAACGACACTAAATGGGGGCCAATATTAATCTGTTGGTTTAAATTGGCTTCTGTTGTCTTTTTTATATGGAATATGTATTTTTTACAAAAAAAAAGTTAAGCTACCGCTTTGAATAAATAAATGACATTGCATGCTATCCGTTACAAAGCTTTGAAGAAATTTAATCTATGTGTGATCTATTAAAGACGGACAGATGTCAAATGTAAAAATAAATAGGCCCTTACTTTAATAGTCTGACAGTTTTAAAAAAGATATGTCTAATCATGATAAACGACGCGTACATTCGCCCGAATGGAAGGAACCATATCCTTACAAATCTATACTAATATAGTAAACCTGAAGAGTTTGTTTGTTTGTTTGAACGCGCTAATGTCAGGAACTATTGATACGAATTAAAAAACTCAATTTACTTTACATAGCCCGTTTATAAAGAAAGGCTATAAAAATATCACGGTAGTCTTAGAAACAGAGCAGTGAGCATAAACGCTGGTGAAACTGCAATAAAATATATAGCGATGACTAGCATCAAAATTAATTACCAATAATTGCCTCAAAGACTTTTTCATTTACTGTCGGCGTTATCCTAATTGTTTAACCCACGCTTGGGTAAAATCGATTATCGTCAGTGTTAAAAGTTTTAAGTGATTCGTCTTCACGCTTTATCTTGGATACGGATTAACATTTTAGTTGCATCAACACTGATTGCGCTTGAGAAATTACTGATTGTCCACCTACGGACATATAAATACTATGAAATAAGATTGTATGAAATGATTAAGTGCTTCTGGCTTCAATAGCTTAGGAAAGCAACTTTAAAATATTGCGGCATCAAAAATATTTACGCAAGGGTTTCAAGGAACTTTATTTAGCAGTAGAAAAATGACTTTATGCTGCGATTTTTAGATTTTGTCAGTGGAATTAAGACTGCCGGAATGATTCTACTGAGTTATGCGTAACGAAGATTTAATTAAATTCACCTGTCATTTTCACAAAGCTAGAAATATGTAGATATCTATTAATAATGTACAAGCTCCCTTATGCCGTGTGTTTCAGAAAAGTGGTATCATATTTTGGAGTCGTATAGTAGACGAAGTGAACAGCGATAAAAAAATCATAATAAACGAGCACATATAATGTTGTTGAAAAGCGTTTTAGAAATTTAGTTTTTTTTTTATATTCCATGTTTTATTTTAAATCAGCTATTTTACACTTAAAATTTGATAATACCTTTTTATAACGTTTAAGGTTTAGGGCTCAAGGCTTAGGACTGCGATAGACGAGATATCAGAATACACTTATAGCCACGCAGTTATGCAATACATGAGCAACCATAAATAGGTGCCCTGACCTTTTCCATAGCCTATAATCGTACAATAAGAGTAATGGCTATTGCAAATCGGTTCGTTAATGACGTCATTAATTGTATTTGAAGTAACGTATTGCTCTTGCATTAAACTGATATAAATTATGTCGATCAGTTCTATAATAAATAGCGAAGAAGTCGCCCCCCACAAAGCTTTAATTACTATAGATTATGATGAAGTAAACGTTATTTTCCTTTGTGCACACATGTGCCCAGTTGACGGTTATAGGCTTGTCCCTAAATAAGTAAGTAAGTCTAAATTTTGAAGAAATGTCTGCGATTGAGACGCTTCTAACTACCCCTTCTAGACTAGAACGTGTGTGTTTGTATGTATGTATACACACGTTGAGAGAGGTCTTTGTCATTCTAATGAAGCGAAATTTTAGATGAATTTGATTGGAATAACACAGCCTGAGTTTAATTAAGTCACTTATTTTTTGAACCGGATCTTAAAAAATTAACACCAGCTTTCTATATCTGCTGGTACTGGTATTCATTCACATTGCGAAAGTTTCTGAATATTAAAAGCAGTCACTAAAGTCAAGCCAATTATTTTACAATTACATTTTTAACTATTGATGAAGATTATATAATGATAACTAGCTGACCGGGCAAACGATGTTCTGCCATAAAAAAGCTATATAGGGTCACCCTTATCATTTAGAGGTATAAACAATAGATGTTAGCCGATTCTCAGACCTACCCGATATGCACACAAAATTTCATAAAAAACTGTCCAGCCGTTTCGGAGGACCGACCGAATGATCATCCTACAGTCATTTGCCCTCTGTGGGAATCGAACTCACGACTGGCATAGCAGTCAGGATCCCTAACCGCTAGATAACCCGCCAAGCAATTTGTTTGCATCAAAATCGTTTGTATATCGAACCAAAAACTGCACAAACTGTGCCAAAGCACCTGCGATTACTATATGGCACGGCAGTGCAACAGGTGCAAGCAACATTTCGTATTCAATGAGAGCGCTACAAGGAAAAGTGGCCGACAGTTGAAACACGTTGGTTATACTCGTTGGCTTTATTCGGGTCTAAAGGCCGTCGTATGTTGGAATTGCTTCCTAACGTTTCGCTAGCACGAGTGGCCAGGTTCTTCAGAGGTCCTTCCATCTCCGATACGAATGACGATATGAAGAAGCTGGCCACTCGTGCTAGCGAAACGTTAGGAAGCAATTCCAACATACGACGGCCTTTAGACCCGAATAAAGCCAACGAGTCATCAATCGGCCGCGAAAGCCTCAACCAATTTGTCACGTTGGTTATAATTATGATTTATCACACCACACACTACAATGTAGACAAGAGTCCTTTAAAGTTTTGTTTTAACTATGTTTTAAGAGTTGGAAGACAAACTTCTAATAAAAATATATAAAATAAAATACAATAAAACACAATTACGGCATAAAGGCTTGCACACTATTACGTTGATTGGACCAAATTAGAATTGGTATTGAGTGTTAAATACACCAGTGCCTACCCCTTCAGGGATATGAGCATATAAAATGACTCAGTTAACCACCACTGTTCGCTCTACTAGTGGTATTTTTCTACTGGTAAGTTTATAGAAAGGGAATAAAGGAACTCCGAAGGCCTGCACATATTTGAGTCTACCCACACTCAAAGATCAATTTAAGTCTCCATACATTCATCTAGCTATGTTAACACGCGAGGCTATTTGAACCTTATTAATTTCTAACAAGAGTTGTTATTCAATAACATTTATTTTATATGTACTATGTGTTTTTGTATACTATATATAGTTTGTAATAAGAGTAAAATACAGAGGCGTTAATAGATGACCTATCACGATATGTAACAGAATACAATGCTAATTAAATCGTTTCTACTATCAATTTGAGATTAGTTTGATACGCCATTATATTTAAATCGAAACAATAATGGTACCATATCCATACGTTTAAAATGCTTTCTAATGAATTTCAATTGTACAAATGAAGAGATTATGATAGATTAAGCCTTTGATCCAAAGAGTTATTGAGGTGTAGTTCTCGTTAGGGTAGAATATCCCACTGGAGTCGTAAAAGGCGATCGGACTGTTATCTATCAGACCGTATGTATACAGTCCTAAGTAGAGTGGGTGTTTAATACACCTCTGCCTTCCCCTCAGGTGATATACATTTTTTTTATGATATTGGGGGCAAACCACCACCTAGTAGATCACTAAAGCCCAAGGACTCCTACAACTCAAAAGTCGAAAGTGCGTTAAGTTTTATATGTTTTATTTCTTAATTAAAATAATAAATATATTAATCAAAAAAAATTGTCACAAAGCGTAATCTATTTGACTCGTTGAAATAATTCACTTCAAAAAAGTAGACACCTGACTTCAATGCGTCTATCATAAAATTTAAAACGTATATGGTGAACCTAACAAAACTCTCATCCACCTACCCTTGAAGTACATCCTTTCCAATAACGAGATGATGAGGTATTGGAGAATAACGCTCAATAAAAAAGAATAATCGAAATTGGTTCGCGTGATACTGAGTTATTCGTCCATTTGTCGCGTACAAACTGAATGCAATTTCTCATGGATTCTATTGTCAGAACTGGACCAAATTGAAATAGGACCACACGGGAAGCACCAGCTTTTAAATAAAAAAAAATTCATAAAAATCGATTGACCCAGTCGAAAGTTCTGAGGTAACAAAGTAACAAACATAAAAAAAAAAACAGTCGAATTGAAAACCTCCTTCTTTTTGTAGTCGGCGGATAACTGAAAACTCAAGAACTGTACTAGTAGCCATTGAAGTGAAGACATTCACTTTAAAACTTACATTTTGACTTCTTAAGAAACAGGTAAAAATTGACCACCAATATTAGTTTAGATAATTGTTGTCATTACCAGTAAAGCTGTAATAGTACTTCATCAGGTGTGCGGGAGACGGTAGTCGCTTGCCATCAGGTGAACCATCTGCTCGTTTGCCCCTATCTCATAAAGAATACGTAATAATATTTAGTTTCATTTATTTAACGCGACCAACTTTCTGGAGATATGAAGTTTTATCGGTAAAAAACGCAAACTTACGTTTTATTAAATCATCTTTCTCGCTTGAGTGTCATTCTACCTTCCTATTATATATAGCTGTTCCCCACAGTCTACGTTTCAGTATCCAGTATTCAGTATCTACGTCTACGTCTTAAAATCACAGCTCTAGAGCTTTTATAACCTGTGCACATAAAAAAAATATATTTATGAAATCCGATATTGAAAGTCCGCAAATGAAAGCCATTAGATTTATAAGATTTAGATTCATTATAATATTTATAATAATATTTTTTACATATTATTATAATATTTATATATTTATTTATATAGGTATCTATATACTACCGCTACTTCTGGTAAGTATACCTACGTTATTTTTGAGTCGGCACATACATTGGTAAGGTATACTTACATTAGTTTAAGAACTTAGTTATTAAGGTTTAATGTTTATTAAAAAAGGTTATTATTTTTTGCTTTTCAGATTTTTCGGCGGTTATTTTTTTTGTTAAAATGTTTTTAAGTAGCGGGCAAAAGCTAGTATATATATATATATATATATATATATATATATATATATATATATATATATATAAGTGTGTGTGTAAATATCTGTGTAAACTGCATTCATTTCCATGCAATAGTTTTGCATGATGCATGTACAGACAAGCAGACAGACAAAAATTCTCTAAACTTCTTTTAGCTTCTGTTGCTCTAATAAAGAAATATTAAATCTTTGACAATATCTATAACACACTGACATCGGCCTGCTACTATTTTATGTACAGATAAGTTAGGGACTCATTTTTCGTGAATCCATAACTTATAATTATTGTATGGTCAAGCTTTCAGATCTCGTTAATTAACCTAACTAACACAGAATTCGAATACCAGTGCTATAAATCACATAATTAACTATTCATTGTTCATAATAGGTAAGGAATAAAAGTTAAGTTTATGTGTTTATTGAAACAAGAAGCCTGTTAGTTTTTTTTAAAAGGAGGTTTTCAACTTATCTGTGTTTTGATATACATTTAAAAAGTTAAAAATTTAATTAAAATGTATAGTATTTTATGCAGATGAGAAGATTTAACTAATGAAATTAAGAGATACCTTTCGTGAGTCGTGAAATATTAATTGTGCTTAATTTTCAGCTTGAAGAAGCTTCGCGTGGAGGCGAAATACTTATAAGTTTAATATTATAATATTACTTCTCGCCAGTTGCTAATGATAGGTTGTGAATATGAGGCAAGGCCATATGTTGTAGTATCATCGTCTTTTGTTCACCACAAAAGACGATGATACTCATATATATGTCTACATCTTAACAGATCAAATCATTCTTAATAATTACGTCATTATTAAACATCTTAAATCTTGTATACCATACAAGCCTTCTTTTTTATTAACCGCTCACACTTTGCCGACCATAATTTAGAACCATTAACGTTATATAGGAGTAAAGCCTATTACTGTCTAATAGACAACAGTCCAACCACAGATTCGCTTGTAACAACACCCACGGAACGGTGTCCCAATTCTTCACGACCGAGAATCACACGACTAGTCTGTCTCAAGAATCGGATTTCAAAATGTAAAATAAATTTCAAGTTACATTTGATGATTACGCTCAACCAGCATATGAAAATATTTTATTATTATAGCTAAAATTGGATTATTCAATACGATATATAAATACTTAGCTTACTTATTTGGTGGTGGTACACGGTTCCGCTAGAGTAGGGCCACCCCATCTCTAACCATGCGTATCGACAGCGGCGACTAGGGGATTGGACTGTTACCTATCTGAGAGTAAGTATACAGTTTATGCTGGCCATAGCTTGCCCCTTGGCCCTATTTCTGAAATGGGACTCAATTATACTAAGGTTGACAAAATGGGGGGCGCCTCTGTCTATTTTCTTATTATATATATAACTAGTTGCAGTATAGATAAATAATCTAGATACCGACTGCAGCGCCATCTGCCGTCATCCGATTTGTGAATATAAACCATCCAGGGTGCCAGCAAACGTATACAAAAAAAAACATTTAAATCGGTCCAGCTGTTTAGGAGGAGTTCAGTGACATACACACGTACGGTAGAATTATATATATAAAGATTATAAATTCCTAAGTCAATAATGGTAGCTACTAAATTATAGTATCTTATTTTGGCAACCCTACTGGTTACTGTGAGATTAGCTTGGCTCTTACCCGCCCTCTTTACAGAAATAATCAGCTAATTTATCTCCTTTGTATACATCTTATTTCAATTATCTGAATTGAAGCCACCGTTTGTGTTAAACACACATTTTAATTGAGTGTTCTCTGTACTTGATTTCGAGAACAATCGCAAAGTAGACATACATATGTACAGACATAGACTCACGCAATTCTCCCATCGGGGCAGGCAGAGACAACAGACCGCCACCTGCTTCTATCGTAACATATGTACATCGCGAGCTTCCTTTTCTGTTAATAAACCTATTATACAACTCCCTCGGTTTGGGGCACATATGACCTGTCCCTTCTCGAAAACATCAGCAATTTAATAGTTGTAGGTTCTGCGTGGTCGATTCTTGATGGCATTCGCATTTGCCTTATGATACTTGATTTGTCATTCATAATTAGAAGCAGGTACATTTAAGTAAGTAGATTAAATATAGTTACTAATTATATTGTACTTACTAACTAACTACAGAATAATTAATCTTTATGTGAGGCTTAAGTCATGAGTCAATATCTTCTTAAAGCGTATTTATACATACAGATGAAATTACATTGACGGTTTAAAGATAAATCTATTAAATAAATAACATACGTATTGAAGCACGTATAGAAATTAAATATCCGACTCCAAAACAGTAACACAAAAGCAACAAATATAAGGTACCTATAGAAAAGCTTTAATGTAATAAAAAAAAAATCTAAATAAACCCATATCACAAGTAGAACTTAGTTTGAATGTCGGTAGACAGGACTGTTTAATACATACCAAAATGTATACAGTATAATGCTTTTCTTGTACTAGAATTCAGGCAAGAGACCCAAGATTGTAATCTTCCCGAAAGACGACTACTATTTAGTTTTTGTAACATAACAATCTAAAAACTAAATATAATAATCAACAAATGTTCGAGTGCACATAAAATATGCCATTACACCAACAGATGATCTCATCATCATCAGACATGGTTGTTACGCGACTAAATAGTTGTGGATGTACAATTCTGACAACTGGTTGAGCGGGTTCAGTTACGGTATCTCTTAATTTTGGTTACAACTGTCAGACAACAATTTTTTGCTAAGTAACAGTTTCATTTATGGATTTATATTAAATAATTCAACATATTTCTTTATATAAGGTTAACTATTCCTTATTAAAGTGGGTTTATGGGCATAAAGAAGAGTAAGAGTCAAGCAGGCAAAACTAACACGCGATTATTCTTTAGAGTAAATGTATAATAATACATAATAATAACACACGCGCTATAGCCGATTAGCACCGTCAGTTCATATGTACGTAAGTATAGTTTAATCAACTAGAACGTGACCGAATTGATGGAACATATTGACATAATTTTAAAAAGAAACTATTACTTGTCTTACACAGAAACAACGGAAACTTAATTAGGTATACAATAGAAAATAAAATATAATAATATTACGTCGAAGAGTACTTTAAAGCAATAAGAAAACGAAAGTTATAACTGAGCGCGCTTCTTTTCAACCATCTTCAAAAAGGAGGAGGTTCTTAATACTTTTCTCATTTTTTTTTTGTGTGCGTGAACTGATTTCGAAGATTTTTTTTATTTGATCCATGAGTTTTAACTTTGCATTAAGCATGTGCGCGAAAACCAATAAGTTTTAACTTTGCATTAAGCATGTGTGCGACAAATGAACGAATAACTCAATATCACGGCAACCGATTTCCATAATTCTTTTGTTATTAGAGAGGATGTACTACAAGGGTAGTTAGATGAATTTGGTCCAGTTGTGACAATGGTATCCATGAGAAAACCATATTAGTCTTAAATTTTATGATAGACGCATTGAAGTCGGTTGTCTACTTTTTAAAGTCCGATTATTTATAGAACATTATAGTATGTCACTGTTTAACCGCCGGGAAACTATGGGGTTAAGTGGTTAAAAAAAAATAAAATAAACAGATTTCCCACTTGGAGGAACGCTTTAAGTCTGTTTAATGGACAAATAAATAATACGAGTACAATATAATGCTAATGTACTACTCTCCGTAGACCTTGATAGCGAGTTCTACGAATGATCAATATTATACAACGCCATCTTTTGGCAGATTATGGTAGCATAATACATAAGTTATATCAGGAAAGTTGAGATAAAATATTACATTAATGTTCTGTTCTTAGCTTACATACTACAGTCACTAATTTAATTTCATTTAGGTAATAGGGGGGCAAACCTATTGCCCTCATCCGAGCACGTCGGAGATTAGATATGAAAATTTGGAGTATATTAAAATAGAAATGGAGGATAGAAATGGAAGGAAAGCGATATTGCTTATACAGATGGACTTGAGAGTATAAGCATAGCTGAAGCAAGTCAGGTCGTATACCTATAACTCGAACTGTCTGGTGCCGGAAAGTACGAGCCCTCTAATGCTGTGCTTATTATGTATGAATGTCACATTGCGTTTGAACGAATATGTTTCAGAAAAGTATTCAAAGAAATATTGAGAGGCAAAAGACTCATTTTTTTTAACTACAGCAAAAACATTGTATAATATATCTATTTATATCAATCAATCATTAGCCTATCGCCGTCCACTGCTTCAAGAATGCCATACCCAAGAAACGCCAACTATTTCGGGTTTGGGCAGTAAGCCCAGGCATAAGCCTTCCGCAATGTGCACAACAGTATCCAGTAAATTCTACAGGTAGTTAGTAGACATGTCTGGGTGCGCCCTACCTTATTCACTCTAAGACCCGTTTGCTCCAAAGGCTATCGGTAATGCAACAAATGTGGTCAGCCCACTGCCAGTATGTCGGTAGCTTTGGTTCTTTTTAGGAAACTCTCTAGTGATATTATTTTATAATTTCTGCAGTATCATTTTTTTTTACTTTTTTATATACATTGTTCAATTCTGCATCTAACCTACCATAAAATTGTAGTTTAAATGTGTTTACCTACGATAAAATGTAGGTATGCCTACAAACACATTTAACAGCAATCAACAACGCTAATACGCACAAATTCCACTCAAATATATATACATTAGAATTCATACATTCAGTGCAATAAACAAATAATAAAATTGTGTATTGGGATCGACACAATGCACCGACGAGAGTCGTATGAGATTGTCAAACACGAAGTACACACACCTACTGATGAAGATCTTCACTGGATCAATATTTTGAATGCAGGTAATTGTAACCACAAAAGTGATAAAGAACATTGTTGTCAACCAGCTCTAAACAGCAACTTAACTCGTTTATATCGACATATCTCGTAGATATCCTATTTCTTTCACCACATTTTTGACATCTACAAGAACAAGATCTGTGTTAGAACAAGCGTCATTAGAATAAGTGTCATTTTGTGCAATCTTAGGCAAATAATAGGTACTTAATCAATTTAAGGAAACTAATGTGTTCAAAACAACCGATTTCCTCAGTACAATGACTAAAATTGTCACAAGAAATGACGCGGGTGTTCTTAGAGTCCTTGAGAGGGTCTTTGGTACGATGCTGTGACGAATGTTGTAGTAATGTGTGTAATTGTCTCTGTTCTGAGTCTGAGTGTTCTTCTTGTCCGTTATTGAACAAAAAACTTTTCTTTTTGATTTAGTTAGTGGGCTCAGACTGCGCGGCATGTGACAGTTCGAGTTATATGTATGCGACCCTGACTTGCTATCGCGTATTCTCCCCAATTTATCTGTATAAGCAATATTTCTTTCCTTTCCTGTAATCCATATACACTAAATTTTCCTATCTAATTTCCAAAAAAGCCCGGATGACAGCAATAAAATAAGCCTGCCCCTTAGAAAAATTGTAATCAGCAAAATGCGGGCGTTAATCACGCCTCTGTCCACCCCTTGGGTGATACAGGCGTGAGCGTATGTGTGTATGCACGTTTTTAGCCGACTTTGAAAAAAGGTGAATAATATTTTACGAGTGTATGTCATGTACATATGTATGTATGCATCATTTTTCTTTGACTATACGGCTTGATGTGATATGTGCGGTATCATTTGAATCTGAATATATATGCATATTTATTTTATGTTATAAGGGGACAGACGAACAGACGGGTCATCTGATGGTAAGTGATAACGGCCGTACATAGACACCTGCAACTCGAGAGTCTAAATTCGCTGCCTGTCTTTGAGGGTGATGAAGAGATGAGTGTATGCGGGGAGGGGAAAGAGTGGGGGATGAGGAGATTGGTAAAGGGGCGGGTGGTCAGGGAGTTTTCTGTTCATATTCACATTTAAGTTTATTCTAAAACTTACAGTTACAAAAAAAGGTTTATTCTTACTTTACTTACTTACTCTTTTAGACTAAACTACCCATTATTTCTTTTAGTTACTGTCGCCGATGTCCAACCAAAGGTTGCCTGTAACAAATTGCTTTTAGCGATAAGGCCACCCATTGTACCTGTACCTATATATATTGGTTTTGTTATTTATGTGTATAGAAATTGTAATTGGTGTGCAGTAAAGTTTATTTCTATTCTCTTCTATATTTATAATAAAAAGTATAATGTCTATCTACTTACAACTAAGCATTTGCGAGCTTTAAGAAATTGAGCGTGTGAACTAAAGTTTAAACACTCTTGGGATTAAAACTACCAACAAACAATTTTGAAGGCTACTCAAAGTATTCACAAGGTAATAAATGTTTTAAACAATTTTTAGTGATGTTCAATTTTAGAGGCAGTTTCTGAATTAAATAGAAAGTTAGTGTAACGACAACCGAAATACTTCTTGAGTGGGCTGCTTTTATGCATGGCTTATCCTTCTGTAGTCTATGCCAATATTAAAATATAAACGTGTAATTCTTGGTGCAGGTGTGTACTCTGTGGAGTAGAATAGGCTCACCCCATCTCTTTACCTTGGGTGTCTTAAAAGCTACGGAATCGGAATGATATCTTGCAGATAATTTAATATATATAAAGTCACACAGTGTGCCCGGATGACGATTAGTAAGTTATGTTTGTCAAAAATATAGAGTGTGAAACGCTTATTCCTACCCTTTGGGGGAGTGTTTATATGTGCAATATGTAAACATGTATGTCTATGGAAATATTAAACTGACAAGTGTGCGTCTCTTTCCCATATCTCCATAGAGTGCACAAGAGTGTTAGAGAAGACACAGTGATGAGAAGTTCTTCCGAAGGGTGTAAATTTTATCTTTCATTAACTTTATTTACAGTCACAGTTGCGATGAATTAATTGTAAAAATTTGTATTTTTGTAGACTTTAATTACTTTTTATTACGCTATTCTGCTACTGAGCAATTTTATATTCATTGAAAAAGTGGAAATTACGTTATAACTTTTAAATTTAAGATCTCAATCGCTTAAGTTATTATTACTTAAATACTATAATTTAAAAAAAACACACGAGTATTGTTCCTTTTTGTCTTAAATGACGAGCAGATGGGTCAAATGAGGAGATGAGAAAGAGGAGCGGAGTGGGGCCTCCGAAAACCTCACTTATTACGGGGATATGAAACGCAAGCGTTACTTCACAACCGGTTTTCTGTAAGGCCGTGGTGTCGCACCGGTCGATTCATGTCTAAGCATGGCTCTACCACTGTAAGAATGTAGCTAAAGGTATTCTATTAGTATACATTTAAAGAATACCTTGGATATTCTTGCCTGGACTTATTGATATTTCAGTTCGAGTTATATGTATATATGTATGCTTAAATTGCTTATACTCGCCAATAAATATGTTTTATCAATATTTTTTTCGTTACCTTTTGTTCTACTATTTTCTTTCAACATACTTCCATTTTATGAATTTCATATACATGCATAGGCTTTTTCCAAAGTAGGCGATTGGCGGTAAAAGCTCCCTTGCTCCGTGTTCCGTGAGTAGGCCTAAATAGAATTTGGCAAAAAGTGCCGTTCACGAGTAGCAGTATTCCTAAAATGTGCCTATTTAAGTAAACGTTTCTCGTATTAAGATACGTTTTCTGTTTCAACTACATGTTCTACTACACGACCATCTTCCTTATTTTAAATATTTATATTGCAACATGATGAAAATGTTAACAGTGATTGTAATGCAACATGATGAAAATGTTAACAGTGATTGTAATGATGATTTCCTAAAGTGCATATTTTAACAGACTCTTATAATTAAAAAAGAAAAGATAACTCCCACAGGTATTCCTGCGTTACAAACATATAAACAACGGGCACAAAGAACACCCAGACACGGGACAATTATTTGTGGATCACATATTCCGTTTAGGAATCAAACTCTCAACCTCTAGCAGTGAGGTTTACTAATTATTGGACCAACCGGCCTGTTCAATATAATTCATAAATTACCTTTCCTTTTTATACGAATCCTAAAGTACATATTACTTAGACAATATCATTTTAACTCGGATCAATCAAATTAGCTAACTAAATGTACAGGGTAGTCAAGTAGAAGCAATCACTTACTTCAACAAAGGCTTGGAATGACGGTGATTTATGTGTACGTATGTATGTATGTATGTATATTGCTCATTTGTCACGGCCTAACGGCTTGCTGAATGTTGACATATGAGTATCATTTGAATCGTCCCAATAATGACATAGGATAAAAGTATTCGTTATGACGTCGGCAAAATGTAGTGTTTTGTATACATTTGAATTCTGAGGCAGTCGACTTATGCAAACCCCAGTCACCCTCTATCACCATGAAGCTCTGCCACCAAGTCACGTACGGTAGATATAATCACCATTAAATGATACAACGTGTCAAACAGGAATCACAGACCACCTTCCTATCAATTCATTTAAAATTATTCGATTAAAAGAAAGTATGTTTATTTCAATTTATCTTGACCGATGTACAGTCAACAAGGAAATATTATTCGGTACTTTATTGCGCAGTACTATACAAAAGTATAATTCGTCCGATTGTTTGTATGTTCTCCCCTTCTCATTTTCCTTCGTTGTACATAGGGTTCTGATAAAAAATCATTAGTACCATGCAAACACTGTCTTATCTCTCCTTTAAAATTCTTGAACATAAAATTATTCAAAATAGCGTCGGAAAAGTATCAAATTGAACGAAGCGAAGAAACATAACACGGCATAAGGGAACGTTTTATGTCCTATAAGAGATTTGTAAGAGCAAACCTTACTCTAACAATATAAAGGAATGAATGGCCTTTTTTAGTGAAATTGACCTAAGGAATTTATTTTATTCAATATCGGAGGTGCTTTAAGATAAGCATTACGAAAGGCCCTTGTATAATTTCTTGATACTATTATTGAAGAATTGGTCACACGTAAACGTAGAATGAAAGCCCGGATAGCAGGTCACTGAATAACATTGGTTATAGAACTACAATTAAATATAATTTATAAGAGACATATTTGTTTTTACATTTATGTATCAAATGATACAGACATATTCATTCTACCAATAGATAAGAATTTACTTCTAAAACATATTGTAAGTATAAGTATAAAATTGAATCAATTAAACAAATTACATAGTTATACGTAACCATTACCATATATAAAAAGAAAACAACACTACCAAATAAAAGAACACCGTATTTTAAACCATTAGCATCAATAGAAAATTATTGTTAACGAAGCACTATTGCGCATGACTGTACAAAAATCATTCGGCTATAACAGCAGGTGCGTGAATGAACTAAAGACTGCTCTTGCGCATAAAGGGTCATTGACATCACTATCAGTAGTAATTACTTCATGATGAATGTGATTCTTATTGCATTATTTTTAAGTTTGTTTTCGAGTGACAAGCGTATTGTATTAATATAATATTCCGGAGAACAGGTGCAAATTTTGTGTGGGAGGATTTTGCACCTTTTAACGGGTCATTTTCGAGGATCGTATTATACGTATATGTTGCGCGAGTGCTCGTAAAGTTAAGTAATTTTCTAGAGGGGTTGATAACCTACATAAATAAAAAGTTTGTTGATTTTGTAAGATTCATGTGCGTATTAATATTAATAATTATTATATATATTATTATTATTAAAAATATACTACCCTGACTTGCTTGACACTCCCCAATCAATACATCCCAAATTTTACCATCTTATTCCCAAAAGTGCCAGGATAACGGTAATAATTGGCTATATGGCCACGCAACTGGGACTAAATGATTATCAGCAAAATCTGGGTGTTAATTACGGCTCTGGGATCGCCGACCCCCTCGGGAACACAGACGTGAGTATATTTATGCAGGTATGTAATTATTATTTACTTCAATTGTCATTAAAATGGGAAATCTGTGTATCTCTTATATAAGTACCAAGTTCCACAGGCAAAAAAAAGGTTTTTAAAAACTTATTCTTGTTTGCAACCTTATTGATAAATAAATGGTTAAACAATAACCGAAGACCCGTCTCCCGGGAACTGTGTTTAATCCTAATACCTAAATCAAAATTTCTACTAGGTAAACAAATTTTACCGAAATTCAAGTACAGGGTTGTCACCCTCGGACCCTTGTCCGGGGAATACGGGACCTAATGGAGAGCACCGATAAAGGGTTTAGAAACTTCTCGAATTATCCAGACATCGGGCTTGTTTAAATCAAGTTGCATTCGACAGCCCTTAGTGTTAGGGTACGCGATAAAAGTTTATTTGCAGACTGAGAAAGGTAATTTTAATATTTTATAGACATTCATTCCGAAGGGTTGTAAAATTTTTACAATTACAACACAATGTTGTTATTATTATATATAGTATTTTTGTGATGTTTAAAAAAGGTCTTGATACTTTATGTATTATCACATCAAACATCTACACACATAATAAATAAAGATTCACTCACACCTATATTCAAGAAGTGATAGATAAGGCATATCCACCACTTTTCTCCAACCATTTTTTTAAAGACTATCCCTGCATTAGGAATAATTTCCCAGGATAACTATTTGTGGATCACACAAATTTTTGTTCCGTGTGGGAATCGAACCACGACCTCCGGTTCAGCAGTCAAGGTGACTAACCACTAGACCCACAGGCCGTCAAAGTCTTCCTTAAGTAATAGGGAACATTTTTTAATGATATTTCTGAAGATAAAGGTGGTATAAAGTAATTCAGGATGAGCCTACTCGTGAGCCGTGGTTTGATGACGTTAAGACTTCAGTTTGCTTTTCTGATGCGTAAGGTGCTATCACCTAACTGTGATATGTGGGGCAAAATTAAAGATGTGCAGAATTTGTTGATGGATTGTGTCAGAAACAGGAATGAGAGGGAATTATTGATTAAACAATTTAAATTGAATGTTTTGGATGTTGGGCTTGTTCAAAGTATTTTGGCGAATCTGAAGTAGGAAATTGCAATGCGGTTGTGTGCTTTGGTTGTCTGCCACACCAATAATCGATAATTCCCTTTTTTTATAAATAATAAGTAATGTTATGTTATGTACGACGGGGTTGGCTTATCCTTGTGGATATAAACCCCTTATTAAAATAAAAAGAAAAAAAATAATAAGGAGTAACCCTTGCCCTTTACTGTGTGACTATCGTTGTTTCCATACGAAAAAATATCCATGCCCATCACCTGGATGATTGGCACTCCACCCCTGCGCGCTTCTCCAGATATTTTTGCGTCGCACAACCAGCCTGTGGAACAAATTATCACTTGCCGTATTTCCGGACCGATACGATCTTCAGACCGTCTGCTCGTTTGACGATCTGTCTGATAGATAACAGTCCGATCCCTTTGTCGCCGTTTACGACATCTAAGGGAATAGATGACGTTTCGCCTTTTCAATTCTACCGAACACTACACGACGAACAAATATGTATTATGAAAAATCTTTATTTTCAACCAAATTCAAAAAGAGGTAAGTACAATGTAAAAATGTTTGTAACCGCAGAAAGTTTCGACTGTTTAAAATGATTTTGATGATTTTTTGTTTGATTTTTTTATTTGAAAGCTGGTGCTTCTCGTGTGGTCCCACTTTAAGTTGGTCCAGTTCTGACAACGGCGTCCATGAGAAAACCATATAATTCTTAAATTGTATGATAGACGCATTGAAGTCGGTTGTCTACTTTTTTAAAGTGAATTATAGTAGTTATTAAAGTTAGTAATAAAAATACAATATTACAATTCAAATACACGGAATTCAGACAGTTCAGATGTACTGACGACTTGAGTAACTGATGGGCTTAGCAGTCGGGGCCACTAACCACTAAACCAACAGGTTAGTCAAAAGTGTAGTGTAAAGTGTATGAAAAATCAAAAAATCTGAAACAAATCGAAATGGCAATGTTTCTACTATTACCGTTTGAGCATTTCTGAGCGTCTTGTCACGGTTTTATCAATACTTTATAACAGCAATTACCGAGTAAGCAGACGATCAAAGATCACGGGTAAGATTACACGGTAGTATCAAATTACAAAAGAAAGCGTTTTGTTACGTGAACTTATCGAAACGGTAAACTGACTTTGGTACTAACTGAATTATTCTGGACATAATAATGGGAAATATAGAGTAGTTGTATATTTGTAGTCTGTAACAGACGAACAGACGGACCATCCGAAGATAAGTGACAACCGCCGTCAATGTACTTAAGAGTCGTAAGTGCGCTGCCACCTGTGAGGGTGATGAGGGTTATGGTAAAGAGGAGAGGGGAATTAGGGGAGAGGAAAGAGGAGAGGGGGAGTGGGGCCTCCGGCAACCTTACACATCGAACTTGATTAACAAATTTCTTTCGTTGGAAAGTATTCTTAATCGTGAGTATTTTTAGTTATATTAAAAAAGTCTTCAGTTTTTAATTTATACTTATTATAATCTCTTATGGAGAAACGTTTATGAACCGTTCAAAATATCTCCCTAAATACTTAGTTCTATGCAAGTTTATAATTGAAAAGGTACAGAAGCATATTTGCAACAATATAAGGCATAATATTCATACCTAATTCAAACTAAGGTTTAATAACAAATAGTATCTTACAATTCAAAATGTATAATACTCTGTAATTTAATTTATAAAGAAATCCAAAGAAAGGAGTCGTTTCCAAGTAGTAATGGCCTTAATGGCTATTGAAAACCGCCACCTGGCTTTAGATGGAGTAGAAATGGGAAAATTAACGAAAACGAACGAACGAAACGAAAAGGCTAGACTAAGGAGAATTACATATCCATGCTTAAAAGTAACAATACAAACTATTGCGGCATTTATAGGTAAAAGATAAAAGCTCTTGATTAAAAGACAGTTAATTGAAAATAACATTTCAACTCAAGATATTATTTTGAACAAAGCACTCAGTAATAGAGCCTCAATGGCAATTGTTCAACGTATTTCGTAATAAGTTTTGTATTTATTTCACCGTTTTATCACAATAGTACTACAATTCATATCAATTATACAGCAGTCCATTGTATGATTCTCATTGTCATCGCATCTAAGTATTTATTATTTAGAAACCCTGTGATTTTTATGAATATAGACGAGCCTTTATTATTATTAATAGACAGTACATTTTAAACTAAGATGTTTTCCATCTTTATTTAAGTAGGAGCTGCGCGTTGCAGAAGACATCCAGTTTTTGCAATGACAAGATAGCTCAATTTACACATAGGTTTGATAACTCACCAGTGAGTAGGTACTTTAAACTCGTTTCAGCATCCAATAAAAAACAAATATGATTCAAAATGGCGGTCACTTTTGCCTCGGAAAACTATTGGTATCCAATCCATTGTTTTGCCAATGGAAAGTAAAGAACATACGTACATATGCTCACGCCTGTATCCCAGAAGGGGTAGGCATAGGAGTAATATGTCAATTATAATTAAATCCCATGAACGGCAAGCATAATGCCGTCATCCAGGCACTTTTGTAAGATATTTGGAGGTCTATTTAAAGGTCCCTTTACCTTACGTTCGTTAAAAATATGAAAATAAAATAACAAAATTCATTTTATTTGTTCTAATATAATTTCACTGTCGTAAGCTTCCTGGTCAGTGTCAAATTGTGTAGTGTTCGGTATAAAGATCGTATTTTGATGTAATCTGATTAAAGCGAAGAATACCATTGATGCTACACTTTTTAATCTGTAAAGCAAACGTTTCATAGAAGTAGAGCGGACGCTTTGAGACGACGCGACGGACGCTTTTAATTCCCTATTAAAAGTGTTTATTAAAAGTGATTTGTGTATCCCCGAAGGGGTACGCAAAGGCGACATTAACGAATAATTTCCTCGATAAAATTTAAAATGTATCGAACCTACATATATCAAATTGTTTTTTTTTTCTTTCATCATTTCAACGTCAATCAATAGAGACTCATGCTACACATTAAATAAAGTAAGAGAAAAATCGAACAGATTGAAATTGCACCACAGAATTCTATATCCGTCAATGCGTTAAGGTTGTGACAAAAAAAAACATCATGCACGCAAGTGGCGGTGGCATGATGGCTGAGGCGTCAGACTTGCGATCAAATGGTTGCGGGTTCAAACCCCGCCCAGTACACTACCGTCGTAAACCCACCCCTAACACAAGCATTTAGCGTAGCTGGGTGGGTTCCAAAGAGTACTAGTAATGTGTGACCCACGTTGCTAGTATTATTTTAAAGAAAAAAATAAATAAAAAAAACATCGGAAAATTGTGCAGTCGGGTAAACTAATTTACCATATGTATAGTAGAAATTAGTTTTATACTGGCAACTGAGAAATTAACATTGTTCAAACAAGAAGTTCTCCTACACACATTGCTTAGTAATTAGCTAGTTTTGAAGTTAGGCTGGATACACACTTAGCACTGATAGTATTTTTTATTACTTTTATCGTCATATTATTTCTTTTTAATAAATGATATTTTTGGGGCACATATTGCATAGCGCTTTATAGACCTTAACTTCACATTGCTTGTACTATGAGTTCTAGAACGCATAACTGAGTGTTATTTGTGTAGTTATTGTATGTTTAGTAAGTCCCCCGCGATACAGTAACCTTCATTATTCGAGAGTTATAAATTTAATTCGAAGAAATGAAATTAATTCGAGGCATAAAGATAAAAATGCTAGATATACCACGAGAGTGTAAACTAATCCTAACCAAAATGAACCGCCGATCTATTAGCATTGGTTGTAACACAGCACTGTGTAAGTGTTAATAATGTGCCTTTGGTGAACACTCGCTAGTACGAAATGCAAGTTAATTACATAGTTAATTATATAGTGTAGAAATGAGAGGTCATTTGATTTCACTACCTTACTGAAATTACCTTTACAGGAAAAACATTTTGTTTGGTGATAGTTTTACTTTGAAATCTTGTCTACGTTGAAAATTGTGTTTATTGGTGGATGTAGGAAAATTATAAATAAATAATAAGTGTAAAGAAACGTGTCATGTCCCTCTAATATAAAGGGGAACCAAGCCATGATGGTAGTTGATTTTGTATATTCTTGCGGTAAATACACGTCTCCACAGCAATGATTGCTTCAGACATCTCACACGGTCGTCTGATCCCAAACGAAGCAGATCTTGTACTATTGCTGATATCGAACCCATGAGTTCGGACTTATTGCAGGGACCTACATACGTACACTACTTTGTACACTTATAACCTGGCTATCATTTGGTTTTGGTTTAAATATTATATATAATACTTTCTTCCATCTAAGTATCACTATGAGTAGCAACTATATAAAAAGTTATCAATATTAACTTAACGTTCAATCTTGACTGCGCGGACGGCGTAGCGGTGTAATTGGTCACCTCGCCAATACGCTAACGCGCCAAATATTGTAGTTTCGATCCCCGCACGGGACAACACTTTGTGTAATCCTCAAATTGTTGTTCTTTTTAAGGTGTCTTTTTAAGAGGAGAAAAGAAATCTCAAACAGCTACAACAAACCGTACAAGTATACACGTTCAACCTATCAACCATTCCCTAACGTTCTCATGAAAATAATTGTCAGATAACATGGCAAAAGAGCCTCCTCCGAAACTGAGTGTAAGCCGTATGTCTTGCTCTCCGTATGCCTTTTTTTATATTATACGAATTATAAAAATATTATTGCGGCCTGTTGGTCTAATTGTTATAACGCTGACTGCTAAGGTCATGGGCTCAATTCCCATTGATCGTTTGTTCCGTGTCTATGTGTAATTTATATTTAATACGTATGTATTTAGAAATATATAAATAGGTATGTTTATCAGCAGTCTGGTTATCATAGTACTAACTCAGCTTAGTTTAGGATCAGACGGCTGTGTGTGATATAATTGAAGTTATTATTTTAATTAATTTAGTACGTTTGTTAGTTTATGGTATAGATATAATAGCATTAATGCGTACATAAAACATTTGAGTTCAGTAAGGTTATCTTAAGTAAGCATTTAAGTGGTGGTAATGTAAATGCAATGTAGTAGCGGGTTCGAACCTGCTTTGAATGAATTAACAACTGGAGTACCTACTTACAAGAATACTAGTAATTGATGAGTGTATATTGCAACTGAAACTAATTCAGGAATTGTGCTCATGGTACCTATCGCGAGTAACGAATAAAAATTTAAATATGAAATCTAATAATGTGCACGAAACTAATTGAACGTTTTTATAAAAATAAAAATGAAAAAATACTGCATTAAACATTTTTACGAGGAATGTGAAATATTGAAATTCTTCATTGTAAAAACGAATGCTTGAAATGTTTTTCTCCACTTCATAAACTTGGCTACTAACTGAAGTAGAAAGGTTCGATACCATTGCTTTGAAATGAGATGTTCAAAGTTTCGTTAAGATCTAGGCGGTTTAATAAACATTTTTGAATGTTTTAAATGGGAGTTTCAAAGTATTGATTGTAAAGTTGAAACTTAAAAGCTGTTTTATGTAAGACGTTCAAGCACTTCGTGGTTTAAGACAAATAAATGTTTAAACTGAATAACTTAAATTTAACCATTGTAATATTGTAACAAGTATTAATTTGCAATTAAATGTTAATTCCTGTTTGTTTTTCAAACAACTGACGCTCTGGGATCAATTCCTGTATTGTGAGGGACTTTACAAACATTCAAATAACGGACACAAAGAACACTCAGACTCAGAACAACCACTCGAGAATTACACAAAATGTTGTCCACGACCTCCGGTTCAGCAGTCAGGGTCACTAACCACTAGACCACGGGCAAGTAAAAAGTAACGTGCAGGATTAATTAAAGCTTGTAAAAAAGGGCACTCCCCTAGCAAAGCGAACTAGAAGAATGAGATCGATTCGTTGACTAAAACAAGTTAAAAATCAGCCAAAATAACATACTAAAATTTAGATAAAAATTCCAATATTCGATCCAAACACATTTTTTTTTTATATATATACATATATTGGCCTACTATAATGACTACTCTGACTGATGGATGCAAAAAGTGGAGTCCAAGAGTGGAGGTCCCCATCCTCATTGCAAGTGTAGTTAATACAGCATGGTGACCCACACTATGGCGGCCTAGTGAGTTGCTTTTTCATGCCCCACTTAAAACACCCGGGATCAAAGGGGGAGAAAAACATGTGTGCTGGTAGTGAATTCTAGGCTTTCACCTCGCTTAGATGTGTCTTGCGATATTTTGTTATAATGTGGATCCTTGTTGTATATAAAATCACTTAGAATTCACCTTAGTTACAAGTAGCATTAATAAAAATGTTAAATTTAATATATAAATTTTATCTGACTGAAAACCCGATATTTTTTTTAAATAAACTTGGCACGGGCTCGGTAGTGTAATACGATAGTGTTTTATTTTTAATTCTAAATATTTTAATGAAGATCTTTTCATAATGAGACAGTGTTAAGTGTATTCGTTAATAAATTATTTTTTGACCCATCTGAAGTAAAAATAAAATCATTGAAATTTAATAAAAGTAAGAATTCAGACTACATAATCTGAAAATATTTATCTACACCAAAAAAAAACATTAATTAATGAAATTATTTTTCAGAATTAAAAAAGGTGATTATTTCTCTTTAATGGACCATTCGTTGATCATAAATATTTAAAACGTAGCTACAATCAACTGTTATACTTTATACTTGTAGGGGTATATCTATCCGGCTCGAAGGACCATTAATGTAGGGGTAGTTTCCCTTACAGGTTGATAGTTTGATAAGTGAGTAGACAAGGTTATCGAAGGATGATTTTATTGCTACTAAATTATGTACAAAGTAAGTATATAAAGTAAGTAGTTATGTAATGTGAGTGCAATACAAATACGTGGACGCAAGCTAATTTCGTTAACTACTATAAATGTACGGGTTTGCTCGTACAATACTCATACATAGCACTGTATTATCTCTACTGAACATAACTTCCTGGAAAAACTGTTCGTTTCATCTAGCTCGTCGTTACACACACATTTTCTTCTGGATATATGAGAAATCCGACGTCCATTTTTCCAGGCAATTTCAGTTCAATTTCCTGACTCCAAATATCAGGTCATATTAGTATGAAATGCATGAAGACGGCCGAGATTAAAAGTTGTAAAACGAAATGGTTTAGATTTTCTCCTTGGTATAAATAAAAAATTAAAAGCAGAATGATTAAATTGATTTTTTAAACACATATTGATCTTTTATTTAATTAAATTGATATATTTCGGTTGCCTAGACCGAATACCATAGGATTTAATCATTTCTTGCATAATATTTGATATTCATCAAATTGCTTTTGCGTTTGTATGTTTGTTTGTTCATCATTAAATTGTTGTTAAGGTTTTTTTACGACTGGAAACTTCCCAATAAGAAATATTCCGAGAATCCAATCCAGACCTTTGTCTGCCTTGCCCTTCCAGATGGTAGGTGGTAGAGCCATGCTTAGGCACGAATGGGCCGGCTCGACCGGTGCGATACCACGGCCTCACACAAAACCGGTTGTGAAGTAACGCTTGCGCTGCATTTCCCCGAATTGAGTGAGGTTTCCAGAAGCCCAACTTCCCCTCTCCCCTCATCTTTTTTCTCCTCTTTCCCATCTCCTCATCCCCCTCTCTTCTTTCCTCTCCCTGCATATCCCATCCCTCATCAACCTCAAAGGCGGGCAGCGCACTTATGACACTTGAGTCGCGGGTGTCCAAGGACGGCGGTTGTCACCGCTCCGCTACCCCGAGCGCTCATGGAGGTTGGAGGTTATTCTGTGCCCTCCAGCGTCTGGTACGTCTTTTGAGGGACGCGAAAGTGCTTGTCCTTGTCCTCGGGTACAGTAATGAATTATACAGTATATTTAATTAAGAAAAAAATGTTTCCGAGGGATGATAAAGTAATTGAAATTATTTTATACTTAGCCTAAATCAATACATTAAATCCATAAGTTATAAATAAGCTTTCATTTAGGAGCATAAAATAGAAGCTTTTAGGTTCTTTTTATAAGATATTTATAAGAGGATAAAGTAAGATATACATATAAGTGATATTAGTAATTTAGTAGGTAATTTGGTGACATGTTAGCAAATTTCTTCCCGTTAAAAGACGAATAAGATATCAGATGGTTATCTATCAGACAGTATGTATGCACTCATAAAGTGCCCGTTAGACTGCAATATACTTGCTTTCTATTACGCTAGTGGGACCAAATTCTTATTGTTAAACGTCTTATACACCTCTGCTGACCCGTTAGGTAATACAACCAATCGGTACTTCTAGCTATACCGAATGCATCAAAATAACAGAAATGTTAAAGCTATCTCAAATCCTAAACATCCAAAGAACTATAAGTTTATGTAATCTATTTATACCAAGGAGAAAATCTAAACCATTTCGTTTTACAACTTTTAATCTCGGCCGTCTTCATGCATTTCATACTAATATGACCTGATATTTGGAGTCAGGAAATTGAACTGAAATTGCCTGGAAAAATGGACGTCGGATTTCTCATATATCCAGAAGAAAATGTGTGTGTAACGACGAGCTAGATGAAACGAACAGTTTTTCCAGGAAGTTATGTTCAGTAGAGATAATACAGTGCTATGTATGAGTATTGTACGAGCAAACCCGTACATTTATAGTAGTTAACGAAATTAGCTTGCGTCCACGTATTTGTATTGCACTCACATTACATAACTACTTACTTTATATACTTACTTTGTACATAATTTAGTAGCAATAAAATCATCCTTCGATAACCTTGTCTACTCACTTATCAAACTATCAACCTGTAAGGGAAACTACCCCTACATTAATGGTCCTTCGAGCCGGATAGATATACCCCTACAAGTATAAAGTATAACAGTTGATTGTAGCTACGTTTTAAATATTTATGATCAACGAATGGTCCATTAAAGAGAAATAATCACCTTTTTTAATTCTGAAAAATAATTTCATTAATTAATGTTTTTTTTTGGTGTAGATAAATATTTTCAGATTATGTAGTCTGAATTCTTACTTTTATTAAATTTCAATGATTTTATTTTTACTTCAGATGGGTCAAAAAATAATTTATTAACGAATACACTTAACACTGTCTCATTATGAAAAGATCTTCATTAAAATATTTAGAATTAAAAATAAAACACTATCGTATTACACTACCGAGCCCGTGCCAAGTTTATTTAAAAAAAATATCGGGTTTTCAGTCAGATAAAATTTATATATTAAATTTAACATTTTTATTAATGCTACTTGTAACTAAGGTGAATTCTAAGTGATTTTATATACAACAAGGATCCACATTATAACAAAATATCGCAAGACACATCTAAGCGAGGTGAAAGCCTAGAATTCACTACCAGCACACATGTTTTTCTCCCCCTTTGATCCCGGGTGTTTTAAGTGGGGCATGAAAAAGCAACTCACTAGGCCGCCATAGTGTGGGTCACCATGCTGTATTAACTACACTTGCAATGAGGATGGGGACCTCCACTCTTGGACTCCACTTTTTGCATCCATCAGTCAGAGTAGTCATTATAGTAGGCCAATATACATATATATATAAAAAAAAAATGTGTTTGGATCGAATATTGGAATTTTTATCTAAATTTTAGTATGTTATTTTGGCTGATTTTTAACTTGTTTTAGTCAACGAATCGATCTCATTCTTCTAGTTCGCTTTGCTAGGGGAGTGCCCTTTTTTACAAGCTTTAATTAATCCTGCACGTTACTTTTTACTTGCCCGTGGTCTAGTGGTTAGTGACCCTGACTGCTGAACCGGAGGTCGTGGACAACATTTTGTGTAATTCTCGAGTGGTTGTTCTGAGTCTGAGTGTTCTTTGTGTCCGTTATTTGAATGTTTGTAAAGTCCCTCACAATACAGGAATTGATCCCAGAGCGTCAGTTGTTTGAAAAACAAACAGGAATTAACATTTAATTGCAAATTAATACTTGTTACAATATTACAATGGTTAAATTTAAGTTATTCAGTTTAAACATTTATTTGTCTTAAACCACGAAGTGCTTGAACGTCTTACATAAAACAGCTTTTAAGTTTCAACTTTACAATCAATACTTTGAAACTCCCATTTAAAACATTCAAAAATGTTTATTAAACCGCCTAGATCTTAACGAAACTTTGAACATCTCATTTCAAAGCAATGGTATCGAACCTTTCTACTTCAGTTAGTAGCCAAGTTTATGAAGTGGAGAAAAACATTTCAAGCATTCGTTTTTACAATGAAGAATTTCAATATTTCACATTCCTCGTAAAAATGTTTAATGCAGTATTTTTTCATTTTTATTTTTATAAAAACGTTCAATTAGTTTCGTGCACATTATTAGATTTCATATTTAAATTTTTATTCGTTACTCGCGATAGGTACCATGAGCACAATTCCTGAATTAGTTTCAGTTGCAATATACACTCATCAATTACTAGTATTCTTGTAAGTAGGTACTCCAGTTGTTAATTCATTCAAAGCAGGTTCGAACCCGCTACTACATTGCATTTACATTACCACCACTTAAATGCTTACTTAAGATAACCTTACTGAACTCAAATGTTTTATGTACGCATTAATGCTATTATATCTATACCATAAACTAACAAACGTACTAAATTAATTAAAATAATAACTTCAATTATATCACACACAGCCGTCTGATCCTAAACTAAGCTGAGTTAGTACTATGATAACCAGACTGCTGATAAACATACCTATTTATATATTTCTAAATACATACGTATTAAATATAAATTACACATAGACACGGAACAAACGATCAATGGGAATTGAGCCCATGACCTTAGCAGTCAGCGTTATAACAATTAGACCAACAGGCCGCAATAATATTTTTATAATTCGTATAATATAAAAAAAGGCATACGGAGAGCAAGACATACGGCTTACACTCAGTTTCGGAGGAGGCTCTTTTGCCATGTTATCTGACAATTATTTTCATGAGAACGTTAGGGAATGGTTGATAGGTTGAACGTGTATACTTGTACGGTTTGTTGTAGCTGTTTGAGATTTCTTTTCTCCTCTTAAAAAGACACCTTAAAAAGAACAACAATTTGAGGATTACACAAAGTGTTGTCCCGTGCGGGGATCGAAACTACAATATTTGGCGCGTTAGCGTATTGGCGAGGTGACCAATTACACCGCTACGCCGTCCGCGCAGTCAAGATTGAACGTTAAGTTAATATTGATAACTTTTTATATAGTTGCTACTCATAGTGATACTTAGATGGAAGAAAGTATTATATATAATATTTAAACCAAAACCAAATGATAGCCAGGTTATAAGTGTACAAAGTAGTGTACGTATGTAGGTCCCTGCAATAAGTCCGAACTCATGGGTTCGATATCAGCAATAGTACAAGATCTGCTTCGTTTGGGATCAGACGACCGTGTGAGATGTCTGAAGCAATCATTGCTGTGGAGACGTGTATTTACCGCAAGAATATACAAAATCAACTACCATCATGGCTTGGTTCCCCTTTATATTAGAGGGACATGACACGTTTCTTTACACTTATTATTTATTTATAATTCTCCTACATCCACCAATAAACCCAATTTTCAACGTAGACAAGATTTCAAAGTAAAACTATCACCAAACAAAATGTTTTTCCGTCGTATAGTAAACGTCCCTATTCTTCATCTATTTAGGATTTTCCATTCATTATTCATTCAAATTGAATTTAACATAGCAAAACAGGTGTTCTCATTCTAATGGCCTCTCTAGTCGTGTACATGACAGAAGAGTACACGCGACCCTGCCTCGTTTCCCGGTCTGAAACTTGTCGTATACCTTATCTAAGGTTTGTGTCTCTACCTATTTTCCTTCTGCAAATCTCCTTTTTTCCATTTTTCCCTTCTTAAAACGACTACATTTCCAAGAAGGTTGGAGTCAGGATATTTGATAAATAGTCTGGCATCGTGTGTCTAAGTCTGACTCAACTACAAACTTCTGATTACGGTGTACAGTCTTATTAGATTATGCCGTCCTTGGTTTAATATATCATATCCTACTGCAGAGGACCGTAATTTGTTATGTAAATATATTTCCTGTAGGTGTACAGGAGTAATTTATTCGAGTACTGTTACGCTGTTTTGTAGCTGTCTGAAAGGCAACATAGAAGTTTGAATTCATTTCAATAGAATGTATAGGACACTATCCTATACATTCTATTGAAATGAATTAAATAAAGAAGAAAGACTCGGACTTCCTGGCAACAGTCGGCCTGATGGCCATCATATATCAGTATCCTTATCTAGTTCTTACCTATCCCTTCCATATTCTACCAATTTTTCTAATCTTTAAATATAGTATAAAAAACTTTATTTTTTTTAATAGGCTTTCATCTTTTTTTTTTTTAATTTAGCTTGAGGTATTATACTCGATATACAAATGCCAAATGTATGCAATATGCTTGCCCCTATTATTATATATTAGCAGGACCTTAAATTACAATCGGTGAAATGTCTTGTATTTAATAAACTTTTGCTTACCCCTTCAATATACATACAGGCGTGAGGGTATATACATATATATGTCAAAATTTAAAGACTGCATACATTCACAGGCGAGATTTTGAAAGAAACTGCGCCTTACTTAGTTTGTAATTGTATAATTAGCAAATTCGCTAAAATAGGTTTTACTTATTTTTGAAAAGTAAAGAGAACTAGAAACTATTAAAAAACAGCTTATTTTTTATGATTTTGACTTCAATCCACGAGTATTGAAGATTACGTTAGGTGTAACTATTGAAGTGTATCTATGTCACTGTATGTGAGTGTACTATGTGAGTAGTTACTAAGCTGTCCTTGTAAAATGGAAATAGGAAGGGAAGGCAATGCTCCACCAGATCCACTAGTATTAAGACTTGTTTCCTAACTTCGTTTATCAAAATAAAAGAAAATAACCATAACCTCGTTTGCCCATTATCCCATAAAAAAAGAAAAAGTTACTACATAGTTTCCGCTCATAAGAATCACCTTCTATTTACCCGTAAAGCAAGATACGTTGAATTTCCATTACGGTAATGTATTTGATATATTCCAAATGTTTGTCAGAGTAGCGTTGAAAGATATCTAGTGTCCAAGTTGTATCGTCTTTTGCGATGCTTCGTTTACTTATAATCTTACTTTTTGTAAGTAAGGATTGTATATTTGCAATGATAGTTTTATAAATTAGTATTGAAAATTTAAATTTATGTGCAAATTACGAGGCTGTTTTGCATTTTTTATCAACATTATTCATAAACGATCATTGTCACGTATATTATAGTGTGAAAGTCTTCTACCGATCTGTTGGCAGAAATATTATTTTAAAGTAGATACAATACTAGGTTACTCTCAGTATTCATGGCTAAGGTTTTAACCGCCTAGGATTACTTGAACACAACAAATGATCCAAGTCTAAACTACGGTGTGTGAAATCCGTTTCTGCGTGAAAGAGTAACCACATCCCATCCAACTATCTTTCAAAACATTTGCGGCAACCTCGTTTTGTGTCACTACTTCGGTGCTCAATGTGTTAGTGCTATATATACCCTATACTCTTCCCCAAAACAAGAGCTATCAAGTGCTCAAATATATTTTATATATATGTATATATATGTATATGTCTGTCTGTCTATATATATATATATATATATATATATATATAGACAGCGGTTGACACTTACCTTCAGGTAATCGGTTTATTCGTCCATTCCTCTATATAATAATAATAAAAAAATGTTTAAATTTACTGGTATGGACACCATCGCGATCCATCGATACTACAAGTATGTAGTATCGACACCATTAAAGGATCGAACATGTTAGTCAAATGCAATTTCTAAACGAGGAAAACATCTCATTCCTACTGCAGATTAAAAGAATTTGAAAATGTTAATATTTATATTATATGCTCCTAACAGTGGCGTATTAGATAACACATATTTGAAGCCTCTGGGCACTTTTGATTTTACTTCTTTTTATTTATTTTTTGTTTATACATTATGCACAAAATATATCAAAGGTGGACTTAATGCCGTAGTGATTTTCTTCCAATCGACCTTTGTATAAAGCTCCTATGGGATCAGCTTCAAAATCAAAATTAAACTGTAGAGTGGAAAATACACGCACTAATAGGTTACGTCTAAGTTGTCTGTAAGAAATCGCAAACCACGAGAAGGCCGCCGATTATAACGTTCATATTTCATTTTTAGTTTTGTAAAAGACA
Organism: Tyria jacobaeae; assembly: GCA_947561695.1. Taxonomy (NCBI): domain Eukaryota; kingdom Metazoa; phylum Arthropoda; class Insecta; order Lepidoptera; family Erebidae; genus Tyria; species Tyria jacobaeae. The sequence goes on along the minus strand of OX387208.1, from coordinate 4,261,448 downwards.
ACTCCCGCATGAGGATTAATTGTTGTATCGCAAAAACAGAACAGCACAAACACAGAATACCCAGACTCAGAACAACAATTTACGATCTACACGTGTTATCCCGTGTGTGGATAGATATAACACTAGGCGCGGTAGCGTAGTGGCGTGACCACTTAAACCGCACTTAACGTTTTTTAGTGTAAAATAAAGAATATTGTATTATATTGTATAGAGAATAACTCCCAGATGCTAGGGACTACACTTTCGGCCAATTAAAAATCGCCGGTGCTCAATAACCTTTAGATAACAAACGCTGTCTCTTATACCAAACGGTATACGTTGTACCAAATGGTATTGAAATGTCGATATTATCTGACAGTTGTTATCGTGACAGCTGGCTCGCGGAGCTGCTCATTGTTTGGATAGACATAACGAATAAGATGTAGATACTGCAGCCGATGGTCATTGGCTTTATTAGTTTCACGGCTACAGCGTGATGAGACAGTTTTTGATTAAGTATTTTTAATAGGCTCCGGTCCCGAGATTTTTTTAAAGAGACGCCTGAGGTGATTTTATGCGAAGAGACGAAAATCATATTGTCAAAAGAGCTTTTAGCCTTCGGGAGCATGAAAAAGGGCAAATGAGCTCCCTCTACCTGGTGGGCTAGTATGATCAAAACTCTGTAGCAAAATAATATGACAGAACATCTCGGCACATACATACTAGGAGAGCCCATAACGCGGGATTGAGCAAAGAAGATAGCACTCGTACGACAGATATATACATATATTATTATATATTCATTTGTATGAACCAATGAGCTAGTTTTAAATGTCTGATAATAAAGTTTATCAACGCATCTGACAATTCACAGAAGTTGGCAGTAAAGGTTTGATCGTATTACCTTTTTTCTATAAAAAAAATCTTTAGCAAAATAACTTAACGTTGACTAACCACAGCAAGAGGAATACGTTCCCTTCGGATTCGAAACCATTATAAATCGGCTCGAAGGACCATCGGTGGTTACATAATCTAAACAAAATAAAACAAACGAAATGTATTCTGCATTTAAACAATTAGTTTTATTTGTACTGAATCAGAAGAGTCATGTTGGTCTCTTGCCAAAGCTGTCCAGAGGAACTTTTGTAAGCCATCCCTTCCACCTCTGCACATAGGAGATAATTCGTTGGCCCACGACGCTAAAGAAAAAGCCGATCTTCTGGGCAAACTCTTTGCGTCCAATTCGACCCTGGACGACGTGGGAAACGCACCGCCGACCATACCGCAGTGCGAGAGCCGCATGCCGGAAGTCCGGTTTACACAAAGGGCAGTGCGTAAAGCGCTTCTTTCCCTCAACGTTCTTAAGTCGAGTAGGCCCGATGGAATCTCTCCTATCGTGCTGAAGACGTGTGCTCCAGAGTTAGCACCGGTTTTAACGCGCCTTTATCGGCTTTCCTACTCTCTTGGAGTAGCCCCGAACTCATGGAAGACAGCTCTAGTGCACCCAATCCCTAAAAAAGGAGATCACTCGGATCCGTCCAACTACAGACCCATAGCCATCACCTCCTTGTTCTCCAAGATAATGGAATCCATTATTAACTGCCAGCTCCTCCGGTACTTAGAAGACCACCAGCTCCTCAATGATCGACAATACGGCTTCCGTCGGGGTCGCTCAGCTGGTGATCTTCTTGTTTACTTGACTCACCGGTGGGCACAGGCGATCGAGACCAAGGGGGAAGCGTTGGCTGTTAGTTTGGACGTGGTGAAGGCCTTCGATCGGATCTGGCACAAAGCGCTCCTTGCGAAGCTTCCTTCCTATGGGCTTCCCGAGAAACTGTGCAATTAGCTAACCAGTTTTCTTACAGACAGAAGCATCAAGGTCGTTGTTGACGGTGCATGCTCCGACTCCGAGTCTGTTAATTCTGGTGTCCCACAAGGCTGTGTGCTCTCATCCACGCTGTTTCTTCTGCATATCAATGACATGCTGCAGATTAGCAGCATCCATTGCTATGCGGACGATAGCACGAGTGATGCCCTTTACACCGGCCGAGCTAACATTTCTCGGGTTAACGTCATCGAAAGTCGATCCAAACTTGTGTCTGAAATTGAAACTTCTTTATCAAAAGTTTCAGATTGGGGTCGACTTAACCTAGTCCAGTTTAACCCCACGAAGACACAGGTTTGCGCGTTCACCGCTAAAAAGATACCATTGGTCGTATCACCTCAATTTGAGAGCACTTCCCTAGCTGCATCAGCCAGTATCGGAATCCTTGGCGTCGATATATCAAGCGAAGTCCAGTTTCACGGTCACTTAGAGGGTAAGGCTATATTAGCCTCGAAGAAGCTTGGTGTCCTAAACAGATCGAGACAGTATTTCACTCCGGCCCACCGCCTGCAACTTTATAAGGCGCAGGTTTGGCCGCACATGGAATACTGTTCTCATCTCTATTCAGGTGCACCCCAGTACCAGCTTCTCCCTCTTGACCGCATTCAACGGTGAGCGACTCGCATCATCGACTGCCAAGGTATTTCTGATCGATTTGACACCTTGGCGTTGCGTAGAGATGTAGCTTCACTCTGCATCCTCTATCGCTTGTATCATGGGGAGTGTTCAGAGGAATTGTTCGGACTTATACCGGCTGCTGGTTTCCGCCATCGTCCTACGCGACAAAATATCCATCCCCATCACCTGGACGATTGGCACTCCACCACTGTGCGCTTCTCCAGAAGCTTTTTGCCTCGCACAACCAGCTTATGGAACAAATTGTCGCCTGCCGTATTTCCGAACCGATACGACCTTCAAACCTTCAAGAAAAGAGCGTACTCCTACCTAAAAGGCCGGCAACGCACTTGTGTCTCTTGAGTTGCGGGTGTCCATCGGCGGCGGTAGTCATTTACCATCAGGTGACCCGTCTGCTCGTTTGCCCCCTATCGCATTAAAAAAAAAAAAAACATAATTAAACATTAATCGAAAATCGCCTTATAAATTTGCAATCGGTTAGCTGTACTGAAATACTGTCTCGATCATAGCACACCAAGCTTCTTCGAGGCTACCTTACCCTTAAAGTGACCACGAAACTGGCCATCGACGTCAAGGATTCCGATGCTGGTTGATGCAGTAGGGAACTGCTCTCAAAGTTATGTGTTGTATCTTATCAAATATGTAGGGTAATGGTATCTTTTCACGGTGAACTCTCAAAAGCTGCGTCTTCATGGGGTCAAAGTGGACTAGATTAAGTTGACCCAAATTTTGAAACTTTTTCAAAAGAGTTTTCGATTTCAGACACAAGTTTTGATCGGCTCTCGATGACGTTTACCGGAGAAATGTGTAATATTTCATCCGTTAAATGTGTTTGACACCTTTGTGCTTTCAGCTAGAATTTTGCCGATGGCAGCTGAATATCTCGACAGTTCAATAAATGTTTTGCAGCCATAGAGATGATATAAATAGATTAACATAACAAGCCGTGATCGCATACGGTCGGTAGACAGAAAGAGAGATAAGATTTTTGGCCGTGCATCTCTCTGCTCTTGTCGCTGATTGGCTGCTGGTAATTTATATTTTTTAAGACTTTAAATTATAAATTCACTTTTGACAAACCCCCCGCCACCCGCGACACCGGAATTATTCGGAATACGGAATTGGTATTTTTTTCTTTTCCTAATTTTACAAATAAAAACGAATGCCGTTCACTTATTTCCGAATTGTGCAACGTCATATCATGGAAGATAGCGTTTCACGTTTCAAATAAAAAATTAAAAGCAGAATGATTAAATTGATTTTTTAAACACATATTGATCTTTTATTTAATTAAATTGATATATTTCGGTTGCCTAGACCGAATACCATAGGATTTAATCATTTCTTGCATAATATTTGATATTCATCAAATTGCTTTTGCGTTTGTATGTTTGTTTGTTCATCATTAAATTGTTGTTAAGGTTTTTTTACGACTGGAAACTTCCCAATAAGAAATATTCCGAGAATCCAATCCAGACCTTTGTCTGCCTTGCCCTTCCAGATGGTAGGTGGTAGAGCCATGCTTAGGCACGAATGGGCCGGCTCGACCGGTGCGATACCACGGCCTCACACAAAACCGGTTGTGAAGTAACGCTTGCGCTGCATTTCCCCGAATTGAGTGAGGTTTCCAGAAGCCCAACTTCCCCTCTCCCCTCATCTTTTTTCTCCTCTTTCCCATCTCCTCATCCCCCTCTCTTCTTTCCTCTCCCTGCATATCCCATCCCTCATCAACCTCAAAGGCGGGCAGCGCACTTATGACACTTGAGTCGCGGGTGTCCAAGGACGGCGGTTGTCACCGCTCCGCTACCCCGAGCGCTCATGGAGGTTGGAGGTTATTCTGTGCCCTCCAGCGTCTGGTACGTCTTTTGAGGGACGCGAAAGTGCTTGTCCTTGTCCTCGGGTACAGTAATGAATTATACAGTATATTTAATTAAGAAAAAAATGTTTCCGAGGGATGATAAAGTAATTGAAATTATTTTATACTTAGCCTAAATCAATACATTAAATCCATAAGTTATAAATAAGCTTTCATTTAGGAGCATAAAATAGAAGCTTTTAGGTTCTTTTTATAAGATATTTATAAGAGGATAAAGTAAGATATACATATAAGTGATATTAGTAATTTAGTAGGTAATTTGGTGACATGTTAGCAAATTTCTTCCCGTTAAAAGACGAATAAGATATCAGATGGTTATCTATCAGACAGTATGTATGCACTCATAAAGTGCCCGTTAGACTGCAATATACTTGCTTTCTATTACGCTAGTGGGACCAAATTCTTATTGTTAAACGTCTTATACACCTCTGCTGACCCGTTAGGTAATACAACCAATCGGTACTTCTAGCTATACCGAATGCATCAAAATAACAGAAATGTTAAAGCTATCTCAAATCCTAAACATCCAAAGAACTATAAGTTTATGTAAGTATTCGGTCTAGGCAACCGAAATATATCAATTTAATTAAATAAAAGATCAATATGTGTTTAAAAAATCAATTTAATCATTCTGCTTTTAATTTTTTATTTGAAACGTGAAACGCTATCTTCCATGATATGACGTTGCACAATTCGGAAATAAGTGAACGGCATTCGTTTTTATTTGTAAAATTAGGAAAAGAAAAAAATACCAATTCCGTATTCCGAATAATTCCGGTGTCGCGGGTGGCGGGGGGTTTGTCAAAAGTGAATTTATAATTTAAAGTCTTAAAAAATATAAATTACCAGCAGCCAATCAGCGACAAGAGCAGAGAGATGCACGGCCAAAAATCTTATCTCTCTTTCTGTCTACCGACCGTATGCGATCACGGCTTGTTATGTTAATCTATTTATATCATCTCTATGGCTGCAAAACATTTATTGAACTGTCGAGATATTCAGCTGCCATCGGCAAAATTCTAGCTGAAAGCACAAAGGTGTCAAACACATTTAACGGATGAAATATTACACATTTCTCCGGTAAACGTCATCGAGAGCCGATCAAAACTTGTGTCTGAAATCGAAAACTCTTTTGAAAAAGTTTCAAAATTTGGGTCAACTTAATCTAGTCCACTTTGACCCCATGAAGACGCAGCTTTTGAGAGTTCACCGTGAAAAGATACCATTACCCTACATATTTGATAAGATACAACACATAACTTTGAGAGCAGTTCCCTACTGCATCAACCAGCATCGGAATCCTTGACGTCGATGGCCAGTTTCGTGGTCACTTTAAGGGTAAGGTAGCCTCGAAGAAGCTTGGTGTGCTATGATCGAGACAGTATTTCAGTACAGCTAACCGATTGCAAATTTATAAGGCGATTTTCGATTAATGTTTAATTATGTTTTTTTTTTTTTTAATGCGATAGGGGGCAAACGAGCAGACGGGTCACCTGATGGTAAATGACTACCGCCGCCGATGGACACCCGCAACTCAAGAGACACAAGTGCGTTGCCGGCCTTTTAGGTAGGAGTACGCTCTTTTCTTGAAGGTTTGAAGGTCGTATCGGTTCGGAAATACGGCAGGCGACAATTTGTTCCATAAGCTGGTTGTGCGAGGCAAAAAGCTTCTGGAGAAGCGCACAGTGGTGGAGTGCCAATCGTCCAGGTGATGGGGATGGATATTTTGTCGCGTAGGACGATGGCGGAAACCAGCAGCCGGTATAAGTCCGAACAATTCCTCTGAACACTCCCCATGATACAAGCGATAGAGGATGCAGAGTGAAGCTACATCTCTACGCAACGCCAAGGTGTCAAATCGATCAGAAATACCTTGGCAGTCGATGATGCGAGTCGCTCACCGTTGAATGCGGTCAAGAGGGAGAAGCTGGTACTGGGGTGCACCTGAATAGAGATGAGAACAGTATTCCATGTGCGGCCAAACCTGCGCCTTATAAAGTTGCAGGCGGTGGGCCGGAGTGAAATACTGTCTCGATCTGTTTAGGACACCAAGCTTCTTCGAGGCTAATATAGCCTTACCCTCTAAGTGACCGTGAAACTGGACTTCGCTTGATATATCGACGCCAAGGATTCCGATACTGGCTGATGCAGCTAGGGAAGTGCTCTCAAATTGAGGTGATACGACCAATGGTATCTTTTTAGCGGTGAACGCGCAAACCTGTGTCTTCGTGGGGTTAAACTGGACTAGGTTAAGTCGACCCCAATCTGAAACTTTTGATAAAGAAGTTTCAATTTCAGACACAAGTTTGGATCGACTTTCGATGACGTTAACCCGAGAAATGTTAGCTCGGCCGGTGTAAAGGGCATCACTCGTGCTATCGTCCGCATAGCAATGGATGCTGCTAATCTGCAGCATGTCATTGATATGCAGAAGAAACAGCGTGGATGAGAGCACACAGCCTTGTGGGACACCAGAATTAACAGACTCGGAGTCGGAGCATGCACCGTCAACAACGACCTTGATGCTTCTGTCTGTAAGAAAACTGGTTAGCTAATTGCACAGTTTCTCGGGAAGCCCATAGGAAGGAAGCTTCGCAAGGAGCGCTTTGTGCCAGATCCGATCGAAGGCCTTCACCACGTCCAAACTAACAGCCAACGCTTCCCCCTTGGTCTCGATCGCCTGTGCCCACCGGTGAGTCAAGTAAACAAGAAGATCACCAGCTGAGCGACCCCGACGGAAGCCGTATTGTCGATCATTGAGGAGCTGGTGGTCTTCTAAGTACCGGAGGAGCTGGCAGTTAATAATGGATTCCATTATCTTGGAGAACAAGGAGGTGATGGCTATGGGTCTGTAGTTGGACGGATCCGAGTGATCTCCTTTTTTAGGGATTGGGTGCACTAGAGCTGTCTTCCATGAGTTCGGGGCTACTCCAAGAGAGTAGGAAAGCCGATAAAGGCGCGTTAAAACCGGTGCTAACTCTGGAGCACACGTCTTCAGCACGATAGGAGAGATTCCATCGGGCCTACTCGACTTAAGAACGTTGAGGGAAAGAAGCGCTTTACGCACTGCCCTTTGTGTAAACCGGACTTCCGGCATGCGGCTCTCGCACTGCGGTATGGTCGGCGGTGCGTTTCCCACGTCGTCCAGGGTCGAATTGGACGCAAAGAGTTTGCCCAGAAGATCGGCTTTTTCTTTAGCGTCGTGGGCCAACGAATTATCTCCTATGTGCAGAGGTGGAAGGGATGGCTTACAAAAGTTCCTCTGGACAGCTTTGGCAAGAGACCAACATGACTCTTCTGATTCAGTACAAATAAAACTAATTGTTTAAATGCAGAATACATTTCGTTTGTTTTATTTTGTTTAGATTATGTAACCACCGATGGTCCTTCGAGCCGATTTATAATGGTTTCGAATCCGAAGGGAACGTATTCCTCTTGCTGTGGTTAGTCAACGTTAAGTTATTTTGCTAAAGATTTTTTTTATAGAAAAAAGGTAATACGATCAAACCTTTACTGCCAACTTCTGTGAATTGTCAGATGCGTTGATAAACTTTATTATCAGACATTTAAAACTAGCTCATTGGTTCATACAAATGAATATATAATAATATATGTATATATCTGTCGTACGAGTGCTATCTTCTTTGCTCAATCCCGCGTTATGGGCTCTCCTAGTATGTATGTGCCGAGATGTTCTGTCATATTATTTTGCTACAGAGTTTTGATCATACTAGCCCACCAGGTAGAGGGAGCTCATTTGCCCTTTTTCATGCTCCCGAAGGCTAAAAGCTCTTTTGACAATATGATTTTCGTCTCTTCGCATAAAATCACCTCAGGCGTCTCTTTAAAAAAATCTCGGGACCGGAGCCTATTAAAAATACTTAATCAAAAACTGTCTCATCACGCTGTAGCCGTGAAACTAATAAAGCCAATGACCATCGGCTGCAGTATCTACATCTTATTCGTTATGTCTATCCAAACAATGAGCAGCTCCGCGAGCCAGCTGTCACGATAACAACTGTCAGATAATATCGACATTTCAATACCATTTGGTACAACGTATACCGTTTGGTATAAGAGACAGCGTTTGTTATCTAAAGGTTATTGAGCACCGGCGATTTTTAATTGGCCGAAAGTGTAGTCCCTAGCATCTGGGAGTTATTCTCTATACAATATAATACAATATTCTTTATTTTACACTAAAAAACGTTAAGTGCGGTTTAAGTGGTCACGCCACTACGCTACCGCGCCTAGTGTTATATCTATCCACACACGGGATAACACGTGTAGATCGTAAATTGTTGTTCTGAGTCTGGGTATTCTGTGTTTGTGCTGTTCTGTTTTTGCGATACAACAATTAATCCTCATGCGGGAGTTGTCTTTTACAAAACTAAAAATGAAATATGAACGTTATAATCGGCGGCCTTCTCGTGGTTTGCGATTTCTTACAGACAACTTAGACGTAACCTATTAGTGCGTGTATTTTCCACTCTACAGTTTAATTTTGATTTTGAAGCTGATCCCATAGGAGCTTTATACAAAGGTCGATTGGAAGAAAATCACTACGGCATTAAGTCCACCTTTGATATATTTTGTGCATAATGTATAAACAAAAAATAAATAAAAAGAAGTAAAATCAAAAGTGCCCAGAGGCTTCAAATATGTGTTATCTAATACGCCACTGTTAGGAGCATATAATATAAATATTAACATTTTCAAATTCTTTTAATCTGCAGTAGGAATGAGATGTTTTCCTCGTTTAGAAATTGCATTTGACTAACATGTTCGATCCTTTAATGGTGTCGATACTACATACTTGTAGTATCGATGGATCGCGATGGTGTCCATACCAGTAAATTTAAACATTTTTTTATTATTATTATATAGAGGAATGGACGAATAAACCGATTACCTGAAGGTAAGTGTCAACCGCTGTCTATATATATATATATATATATATATATATATATAGACAGACAGACATATACATATATATACATATATATAAAATATATTTGAGCACTTGATAGCTCTTGTTTTGGGGAAGAGTATAGGGTATATATAGCACTAACACATTGAGCACCGAAGTAGTGACACAAAACGAGGTTGCCGCAAATGTTTTGAAAGATAGTTGGATGGGATGTGGTTACTCTTTCACGCAGAAACGGATTTCACACACCGTAGTTTAGACTTGGATCATTTGTTGTGTTCAAGTAATCCTAGGCGGTTAAAACCTTAGCCATAAATACTGAGAGTAACCTAGTATTGTATCTACTTTAAAATAATATTTCTGCCAACAGATCGGTAGAAGACTTTCACACTATAATATACGTGACAATGATCGTTTATGAATAATGTTGATAAAAAATGCAAAACAGCCTCGTAATTTGCACATAAATTTAAATTTTCAATACTAATTTATAAAACTATCATTGCAAATATACAATCCTTACTTACAAAAAGTAAGATTATAAGTAAACGAAGCATCGCAAAAGACGATACAACTTGGACACTAGATATCTTTCAACGCTACTCTGACAAACATTTGGAATATATCAAATACATTACCGTAATGGAAATTCAACGTATCTTGCTTTACGGGTAAATAGAAGGTGATTCTTATGAGCGGAAACTATGTAGTAACTTTTTCTTTTTTTATGGGATAATGGGCAAACGAGGTTATGGTTATTTTCTTTTATTTTGATAAACGAAGTTAGGAAACAAGTCTTAATACTAGTGGATCTGGTGGAGCATTGCCTTCCCTTCCTATTTCCATTTTACAAGGACAGCTTAGTAACTACTCACATAGTACACTCACATACAGTGACATAGATACACTTCAATAGTTACACCTAACGTAATCTTCAATACTCGTGGATTGAAGTCAAAATCATAAAAAATAAGCTGTTTTTTAATAGTTTCTAGTTCTCTTTACTTTTCAAAAATAAGTAAAACCTATTTTAGCGAATTTGCTAATTATACAATTACAAACTAAGTAAGGCGCAGTTTCTTTCAAAATCTCGCCTGTGAATGTATGCAGTCTTTAAATTTTGACATATATATGTATATACCCTCACGCCTGTATGTATATTGAAGGGGTAAGCAAAAGTTTATTAAATACAAGACATTTCACCGATTGTAATTTAAGGTCCTGCTAATATATAATAATAGGGGCAAGCATATTGCATACATTTGGCATTTGTATATCGAGTATAATACCTCAAGCTAAATTAAAAAAAAAAAAGATGAAAGCCTATTAAAAAAAATAAAGTTTTTTATACTATATTTAAAGATTAGAAAAATTGGTAGAATATGGAAGGGATAGGTAAGAACTAGATAAGGATACTGATATATGATGGCCATCAGGCCGACTGTTGCCAGGAAGTCCGAGTCTTTCTTCTTTATTTAATTCATTTCAATAGAATGTATAGGATAGTGTCCTATACATTCTATTGAAATGAATTCAAACTTCTATGTTGCCTTTCAGACAGCTACAAAACAGCGTAACAGTACTCGAATAAATTACTCCTGTACACCTACAGGAAATATATTTACATAACAAATTACGGTCCTCTGCAGTAGGATATGATATATTAAACCAAGGACGGCATAATCTAATAAGACTGTACACCGTAATCAGAAGTTTGTAGTTGAGTCAGACTTAGACACACGATGCCAGACTATTTATCAAATATCCTGACTCCAACCTTCTTGGAAATGTAGTCGTTTTAAGAAGGGAAAAATGGAAAAAAGGAGATTTGCAGAAGGAAAATAGGTAGAGACACAAACCTTAGATAAGGTATACGACAAGTTTCAGACCGGGAAACGAGGCAGGGTCGCGTGTACTCTTCTGTCATGTACACGACTAGAGAGGCCATTAGAATGAGAACACCTGTTTTGCTATGTTAAATTCAATTTGAATGAATAATGAATGGAAAATCCTAAATAGATGAAGAATAGGGACGTTTACTATACGATATATATACGACGTATACTATACAGACGTGAATGTATTATCTAAAGTTTTCTATGTAATTCCCAAAGTGCCCGGATTACGGCAATCAGCTTGCTCCTATTACGTAAATGGTACTGTATTATAGTCGGCAAAATGTAGACGTTAATTACACATGTGTCTAAGAGGCGTGAGTGTATGTACAATAAAAACAATGTACAATTTTCCAAGGCTTATAAACAGAAACTGCTCAATAGACTTTAACACCGCTATAGCGTGAGATGGATGAAAAAATAGTTTTGTGAAATTTAGGTGTTTAATAAGCCATCGTCTACGGTGGTATAGACGTTCGTGTATTTATAGCTAATAAATTCAAGTTTGTGAAAGACGAATCTGGTAGAGTAGCCTTCGGAAACACATCACTAAACAAGGTAGCCTTAATCGAATGTAAATTACTAGCTGCCGACGTGGTTTGCCACTGTCACACAGTGCGGACATTCTCGCCTGCTGTAACAATGCATAGTGCAAAATTAAATTCTTGAGTAGCAGGTGTCAAAGGGTGTCACTTACCATCGAGTAACCCGATTACAAAGGTTATTATTGACTGTCAATCCTGGTTGATGTTGGAATCGTAAAAATTACTAAGAAATCGAGCTGTTATCTATTAGACAGTATGTATCCATACAGTGCCCGGTTGATAACGATAACCTTGCCACCCTATTACGTTAGTGGGACCAAATTCTAAAGGACAAAATGTGTGTTTATACCTCTGTCCACCCCTTAGGGGCGAGCGTATGTATGTGTATATAATCCACAATCTGCACAGATGGATTTGGAAAGTCTTCATACGGTGGTGACTGGTTGAAGGTATTTTAAGCAAAAAAACAGCCAAAAGGTGTAGGCAGATACGACTTAATGCCTACAATTCAGTGCCACTTACGTAATAAGAGGTAAGTCTGTTGCTATTAACCGGGCACTTAAGGAATTAAATTGGAAGAATAAGGAGTACATTGATAGTGAGGTTTTCGGAAGCCTAACTCCCCCACTCGTCTCTCCTCACCTTATCCCCCTTCCCTTTTCCCATTCTCTTCTTTCCCCTCCCCTGATTATATCACCCTCAAAGGCGGGCTCAAAAAAAAGATGGATTTGGGAGTGCAATCAATAGCTCAAGCAGGTCAGGGTCGCATACCATCTAACGAGAATTGGTTGATGCCGGTAAATCGGCCTTCTAACTAAATAAATACGTTATTATTCAATTAACATACATACATGCATACGCTCACGCCTGTATCCCCGAAGGGGAAGTTAGGGGTGTAATTAACGCCCTAATTGACTACACTTGCAATGAGGATGGTGACTACAACTCTTAGACTCCACTACTTAACTCCACGTGTTGCTTTCCATCAGGCAGAGCGGAGTCATTACGGTAGGCTAATATAAAAAAAAAAAATAGGAAGATTATAATTTTGTCCCATTTACATTTACGTATGAGTATGCGAGGAAAGAGTGGGGAGTAAAGGAAATAACTTAAGCAAGTCAGGGTCCTTTAACTATTCAATAAAAGCAAAGTAAAATAAACATTTAAGGCGTAATCGGAAGGAGTTTATGTTAAATACTGTCGAAATAATGTCACTGTGATAAATAAACACACAGAATGAGAAACGGATATTAAATTACAGTTACTGCTTACCAAAATAGCATGTAAGCTTTATCTTTAGACCAATGTAATAAGACAGATCTGTAATTTACTGGTAAGAGGGCCGCCATATCCGACTAACTGTTATATGATTAATTTTAACGTTAACCAGTTGTAAAGTAAAGCAGTTAATAAATGATGCAGAAATAATTAAATCTAAGTTAGTTTTACAGAAATAGTAAAAATGATTACTTCCGTTAGTTATAATATAGTTAATTAAAAAGGAAGACTGAGACGATACGTCAAATTTCTTCTGACAAACGGGCCAGATACTAAAAAACAAAGCGAGTAAAAATACTATTTGAAAGCTGGAATAGATAGAGTAAGTCGCCGTCATCTAAGCCTTAGAGATATACTTAACTTTTGCTACAAAACAAATTTTCTACCATTAAAAATCCTGGAAAACTATATTCTCAAAAGCTTGATGGCGGAGGGCTATATATATGAAAGTATAATGAAAGTATTCAAAGAGAAGTTTTTTTCTGTGTTCAATTAAGCTGCCCACTACGAGAAGCAAGTGTCCCTACCAGCGTCGCTTTGTCTTCTTGGTTCGAGCGTAGTAAAGCTCCTGGGATGAGCGAAATAGGGTAGTCAACACTTTTAAATAGACACTGGTAATATATAGCATGCTATCCAGCCAATATCGGCTAAGTATGTTTGCAGAAAGTTTAAAACGATAAATAAAAGTAGAACTATTTTTATTTTGATCGACAGTTAGAGTACATTAGTAACTAGACCGACAAAGGTCTTCCTGCTTTGATTTACCCATACCCATTATAAATAAGTGTTAATTACATAGCTGTAATATTATGGTTGATAAATAAGTCGATATGTAATGTCATCCCGCTGACAGAACGTTAACTTCGAGAGATAAAACTGTCTGTCAATATGTATCTTCGTGAAGTTCTGATGGTTTTGATGTTTTTAACTCAGCCTTTTTGACAAAACCAGCTAATAAATAATAATCAAAATATATATATATGATTAAATTGAAAAATAATTAAAAGTTTCCAATAAGTCTTATCAAATAAAATTAGTCTAGTCGTGTCAAATGAACAAGCATATAAATTGCCGAACACCTAAAATTATACGATACTTTGTTCTGTTTTATACGATACTTTGTTTTGCATCAGCTTGACGAAGTTTACATCAAATTCATACGAGTATATGTATACATTTCTCAATAGAAAAATCAATCACTATTTCACCCCTTTAACGGTAAAGTTTGAAAAGGAAATCAATCACTGTACGAGAAGGCGCACAGAAATCCCATGAAAGATGGCTTTTTAAAACCTAAAATGGAACCATTATTTAAGTTTAATTTATAGAATAAAGAACGACCCATATACACAACCTCATACATAAACTCAGTCTTGTATTTTTTTTATATTATATTGGGACAGACGAACATTCGGGTCACCTGATGGTTAGTGACAACCGGTTTTAATAGACACCTGCCTTCGAGTCGTAAATGCGCTGTCTTTCAGGGTGATGAGGGTATGAAGGAGGGGAAAGAAGAGAGGGGATGAGGAGATGGGAGAAGGGTAGGGGGACAGGGAAGGGAAAAGGAGAGAGGGAGTTGGCCTTCGGAAACCTTAATCATTTCTGGGAAATGCATCATAAGCGTTGCTTCACAACCGGTGTTCTGAGGCAGTGGTATCGCACCGGCCCATTAGTCCTATTAGCCTAACCTAAGCTGGCTCTACCACTGTCAAAGTGTATCCCTGAAGTGAAAAGAAAGCATATCCAGCACCCACCTTTTGACGACTATAGTTAAATCCTACTTATCTCATAGGGGGACAAGTCTATTTGTTGTCATTGTTGATAATTAAATGGCATGGATTGGAAGGTGAAGACAATAGCTCTAACACGTCTGGTTCGCATATCATATAACTCGAACTGGCTGTTGCTGGGAAGCCGAGTTCTCTAACCGCAGGTACGCCGAAGCGATATTATTATACTCGCTCTTCAAAACTTTCTGTCTCTCTGTCACTTTAATAGGATGACAAACAACAGACTATATTTGTCGTTTGTATCTAACTTAAAAAAAACACATACTCACTCATACAAGGGCTATATAAATCCTCTTTTCTTGCCTAAATATTGTTGTGAAGCTTTCTGTGAAAGGAAAAAGCTTAACCATCTGGAAAGGTATGGAACCTTCACAGAAAGCGACCTTTAAAAAAATATTTTACTTTATAAACGTTAAGCAAACTGTATTAAGACATTTATATTAATATAATTTTACTAACCAACGAGAAATTGAGGAGTTTTCAAGTGATCATATTATATACTTTTCGACTGGCCTGGTGGCCCTGGTCTTGGAGGTCGTAGATCGATACCGTTTGCGAGCTTACAAAGCAGCCCGGTTATAAAAAATACTTCTATTGGGGCTACCTTGCTTCTTCTAAAATTACAAATTCTGACACACATAAATCAAAATAACAAATAAAAACACTAACTAAAATTAAAACTTCACCATCATCATCATCAGTCTATCGTAGTCTACTGATGGTCATAGGCCTCTTCCATTACACGCCACTTCGATCTATTTTCGGCTTCTCGCATCCAGCTTCTACCCGCCATCTTGCACAAATCGTTACTCCACCTGGTCTGTAGGCGTCCTACGCTACATTAATAAAACTACTTACAAAAAATTTCAATAAATAGTTTATTTTAGAAGGATATTCTACTAAACTTTAGTTTTATACAATTTCCTATGAATTCTAGAACTTTGTTCTCGTAAAAATATTTATCGTAACAGGTATTTCTATTTTCAATTTCACTTTGAGTTTAAAACGTTCTGGCACATTTTAATCTTGGTAATATTTACTTTATTCACTTCAATTTTCATTTTCTCTCTCTAAGACTGGTTCGTCTCTCACAGGCATGCTTTGAATAATGTTTATTTTAAGAGATTTTTATTTTAATATTTCTCTTATTAATATATCATTTAATATCTGGACCTAAGAGCGGTAAAATTTCTAAAGCAAGCCTATTCTTTACCCAACATTTCGCTTCGAAGTACGGATCGTAATCACGAATGGGCCTTTATCTAAAACTGTAATATATTGTAACCTGACTACGCAAGAAAGAAGGTTATGTGTTCGATAGTATGTATTGTGTAATGTTTCATTTCATGTTTCATTGTCATGGTCTAGAGATTAAACTGTACTTATTATTAAAAAGACGTGGGGTTATTTGAATCGAAGAAATAAATACTGCATGAATAAAAACTAATACATAAATGATTTTACTCTTTTTACGTTAATCCCTATCTATAAGATATAGATATAGACAGACTGGCTTGTTGGTATAGTGGTTAGTGACGCTGACTGCTAAGCCAGAGGTCGTGGGTTCGATTCATACTCAGAACAAATATTTGTGTGATGAGCAGGATCATTTGTTATGTGTCTGGGTGTCATTTATCTGTTATATGTATGTAATTAGAAATATAAAAGTATGTTTATCAGCTGTCTGGTTACCATTGTACAAGCTCTGCTTAGTTTGGGATCAGACGCCCGTGTGTTAGATGTGTCTAGTTATTATTATTCTCTTTATTTACATTAATAAACAAACAAATTACAGTTTTTAAATATTAAATAAAAACAAAATATATTTAAAAATATAAAAAATAGTGTCAAACCGGTATCGGGTACAGAGACCAAGCTACCGGTGGTTAGGGCTCCAGAGACAGGAACCTCCTCACAATACGTGCTGTATCAAGAGGCACTGCCTCATTAAGGGCCTTAACCCAGCTGTGAAACGTGAGCCTCTGCAGATGTTGGTCGAGGCTCTTGGCAATCAACCCATGAGACTCACAGAAACCCCAAGAACTCACATCCCACATGTCGACCACCTCATGGGCTAAATCCAAATATTTTATTTGTTCATCTTTTTCAGTCTTTATGAGATTGTCGTCATGTGGAATGGTAATGTCCACAATCATTGCTCTGCGCTCTAGTCGGTCTATCACCACTATATCAGGTTTATTGGCAACAATAGTCCTGTCAGTGATGATAGATCGAACCTAATATAATGTTGCACGACTATTTTCAACTGGGTCAGGCACATACCTATAATATGGTAACTCGACATCCACAAGCTCATATCAAAGAGCAAGTTGCTGATGGACTATCCTGGCCACTTGGTTATGTCTGTGCAGGTACTCACCATTTGCAAGACGAGAGCAACTGGAAATTATATGACATGCTCGACAAACGTCAATTGTGCCATCCTTTAGGATATGTCTCCGATAATTATTCGTCATTACAACTTCATCTGTAATTGCACAGATAAAACCTTCAGTTTCTCCGAAATGGTCACTGAAACGTAGCAAAGACACAGATGATAACAGATTTACATCATGCCCGTTTAAGGCCCTATAAAAACGTCCATGCAGCTCCTTGCTCTTCCATATCTCCCGACGGTCTGTAACATTAAGTACTGCAGGTTTGCGACAGTTCTGTTTCCCTAGACCAAGCGGAGTAAGTCCGTTATCAACTGCCACTACATCCCGGTGTAACTCCACGTTGACAGCGAGAAAGGAATCTCTAAGATTGCATACTTCGCGATTATGGAGGGTCCTGGCATTTAAGAAACCACGACCCCCACATTTCCGCTGGATATACAATCTTATTACTGATCAACGTGGATAGTGCATTCGGTACGCAGTTAGCAGCGTACGGACTCTTCAATCTTCAATCTATCCAGGACGTCCATCCATGTATGCCAAAGGAGTAGATATGGACTGGTATGACCTGACCGTTACCGGCACTCACCTTATTACCGCCCGACAAAAGACTTTTCACTACTTTTTCCAGGCAGCCAAAGAAACGTTCCTTTAGCGATTGCTTCATAGTCAATTCATTTATACCCAACGCCTGTGTCATACCTAGATACTTGTACGTTTCATTTGCAGAAAGACGTCTAAAGTGTGTCGAATCTTAAAGTTCAATTTCTTCAGATTCCACAATCCCGCCTTTGCTTACATACATGACTGCACATTTGTCTACACCAAATTCAATCTTGATACATTTACTAAAGGTTTCAGTTACCTCTATTTAGATCAGTTAGATCGCAAATGCAGGTGAAACTACGGCTAACATATACATACAAATATTCTCACTGTTTCTATAAACGTGCCTTATTAACACTATCTATCTAAGTTTTCTCGACTCTTTTGCAACATGTCATTATCTCGACAGTTATGATACAGGGTGGTAATGACACTCGTTATGTGAATATAGCTTTCTATGAGACAACCCATGGTTATGTAGGTATGGTCTTCTTAATAAGTGGGAGAATGTGGTTTAATATTATGGAAGCAACTAGTTGATACATTTAATACACTAGAGAGTCTCCAGCATTAATTTTATCTTTTACCACATAGGATAGCTTCACGAATAACGTAGTTTGACTGTCTTCTAGTCCTGACTATTTAAAATGCAATCAAAAATAACTATATGATTAATTTATTCAGAATTTCAAAGCGAAAGAGTTCAACAGTATATTATGTATTGTTAAAATATACTAATAATCTAAGCCTGTAAGTAACAGTCAACAATTCTAAACGTTTTAAAATCTAATATTCACGTTAATAGTCCCTTGATGTTGTATGAATACAGAAAGAACTCATATTGGACATCTACCACAAAATGACGTAGCGTAGAACGCAACAAGCGACTGAACACGACTGTATTCTAATGGCTTCCTCGTTTTCAAGTATAACCATACTGCAAAACACACAATCAGGACAGTCCCAATTTATAGACGCATAGATCATAACATGTACCCTGTTCCCGGGTACATGTTATGATCCGTAACCGAGTCTATTTTTATCTGTTTCTGACGTTTGTTAATCATAGATATATCTATACTCACATCTTTCTCCCTTCGAGGACAACAACAGCCGCAGCCAGTTTTGCTAATGCACCTCACGAGCTTCCTCATTAACATCAAAACTTACACAAGCCCGACGGTATCGGGTACTTGTGACCTGATCTTTCATTAAAATATTACCGAACAGTGTATGTTCTGGGTGGTCGACCTCTACCAGTATTTTCATCCACGTTCACCACATACACTAGATTTGTCATGCCCAAATCATCTGAGCATACAATTTTAAATTTCTTATATCGATTAATTTTCTAAATTGATATTAACGTAAATAATTAATTTGTTTATTTGGACGCGCTATTCGTATGTCTCAAAGCCCTATATAAGCAGCTTTATATTTTGATCACAGGCTTATGTTTAATATAAACTATATCGCGTCGGAGGGCGTGACAAGCACAAACTTTGATCCAACATTTGAACATGACAAAGAGGCTTCAGCTTTAAAACAATGATTAATTTATGACACCGTACAAAGTGTCATTAGTCATGTCTTCTTAGAGAAAGCGTGCTTAAAATATTGGCTGGTATTCTATACGTGATAATAATAGCGGCTCTCGCAGTTTCATCTTCATTTATGTGCATGTACATATGTGTATGTATGTGTGGATTACTCCACTTCTTGGGGTTGAAATGTTGTTTTCCGACTCATCCATGAGGGTGGGCGAAAGGATTTGTCGTCATCGTCAATTGCATTATTACGCTGCACAATGTATAGATGAGATATTTTTTCAAAGACGTTTTTAATTAATTCAATATTATTGGTGAAATGTATTAAATCAACTAATAAAAAAATATCATAAAAAGTCCGCCTAATAAACTGAACCCATGGTCAACTTCCCCGGTACATGTCTAGCATGGCACTGCTTCATTCATCGTACTGGGTTTCATAACATAAAAGAGGCTTTATTTGCTCTCTGACTAAATTCCTAAAGGAATTTCTTCACGAAGACTTTTTGTACTGAAACCAGTTTTCAGCCGCTCTCTATGCAAGAAAAATATTTTCGGTATATTTGATATTGATTGACAATATTGTTGTACAAAATATACAAGCAATTAAAATACATGCATAAACTTAACAGTAAATTTTTAACTAAATATTACGAAAGTCTCGCTATCAACCACTTGAAAAATCGATGCTGACCATTTGAACGTATTCCATCGAATACTCAAGCGATACCAAAAATGGTTGCCTTCTTTGTGTTTTGTATATTTAATTTACAAGTGAAGAAGCGAAGTGTCTGCAAATGATAACCCTGTTTTTATTGAATAAACAAGTAAACAACAAAAACTGCTTACTTGTATTTCAAAATTTGGTAGATCTTGTCTTACAATACGTCCCCTAGCATTCGCCTAACATTTTTGTTTTATTTATTAATACACCATCCTAAATTCCCTAATCCCACGTATACATATATTTACATTCGCAGAAACTTCTGAAGCATTTAACTGATTTAACCTTCTTTTATTTCAGACAATGACCTATAACGCCCTTTTAATATACTCATTAAAGAACTACTAGTACCTTAATTAAGTATATCAATGCTTTATATATCACTTGTAATTTTGTAAGTTCTTAAATTACATAGATTTGAATCAACAAAATTTAAAAAACTACCTTTATTTTAAAGTAATATAAAACTGCAGAACTAGTCCGATCTTTATGAAATTTGTTGGGTATATTCTTTTTTCTTAAGTTCGTGTAGGTACTTTCAACACAAAAAAACACTACTAGTCACTTAAATGTATTCTTAAATTATTATAAAGATTGACAGCGTCTGTTTAAGTAGTCAGCCTAAACTGACCAAAAAGAATTCAGTATAAATTTCCAGACAGACGTATGAAAATAATTTATTGGCACAAGTAAGACTTTGAGACGTTATTCAGACGAAAATATAATCTTAATGCTCTTGTGATGACCTATGAGATTAAGTGAAATATTTTATATTACTCACTGGGCTTTATGTTGTGGTATTACACAAAAAAATACTTGAGATAAATTGAGAAAATAGGCAAAATTTAAATCGGTTTGCTAATAAAGAATACAATGTTTTGTACAAAGAGTATCTACAATTTGGTTTTATCGCGATGAATCATGGACTGATAGTACTTATTAATTATTGCTTGTTAGCCACCAGATCGTTCAAAGTTACATATAGAGGTAAGAAAATTATATAAAATAAACTTAACCTAAACAGCGAAAATCCTGTGCCTGACAAAAGTTATGGTGATAATAAAATCTTTGTTGAATTAAAGATCACAGCACTGCTAAATTCAATGATATCAAAAGCGTCTATTTTCTAAGTTAACTCATAGCAAAACGCAAGCAATAAAGGCCTACATACTAGTAATATTGACGGATATAGTTAGAGGACTAGAACTTACCGTTAGTGCTATTCCTTATACTCCCCGAACCATCTCTATAAACAATATCCCTCTGCTTCAGTTTCTTTCGTTTATTGTCAACTTACTCCATATTTTTCCATCGAATTCATAAAAGCTCCCGGATCACGACAAGAAGTCCTGCCCTTATTTATTAAAGCCCAAGACGTTCAATACGCCTCCGGGCTACCCCTTAGGGGTTAAGGGCTCCCCTTCGCAGTAAAGGTGTGTGTGTATGTATGTGTACGTATGTATTGACAGATATTACAGGTAAACAAGAAATTCGTTATACCTTCGTCAAAATCCATCCTTTTTATAAATCTATCCGTCCTCTGTCATCAGTAATCTTATTATCTACTGGATTGTAGGGAAGGCAGGACCCGCTATTTATTATATTAACCGGCTTCAAAACAGGTAGGTTATCGATATTATATCTTGAGAGACTATTTTACGTTACTACTTCTGTATATTTACCGTGGGTTTCGTAAACGGCGACTAATGGATCAGACTGATATGTGCTATGTTGGCAGCAATAGACTTGCCCCTTTTAGGTAAAGTGGGACTAAGTTATGGTTGGCATAAAAATATATAGGCTTAAGTGTATGCGTGTACAAATGTATGTGTTTAAAATTTATTGGTTGGCTTGTTTTGCTTTGGATCCTTTCAACTCGTACTCTTACTCTCGTAACACAGTTCAGCAGATGAACTGTGTTACGAGATAGATTAAAATGAAATTTAAATAAAATGTGAGGTTCAGAATCATTCTGAGTGCTTTTTATATTTGGTAACTGCAAATTGTATTTTCGTGGCAGAGGCATGCTCGACCGGTACCATACCACGGCCTCAAAGAAAACCGGTTGATATTTTCTATATCTATAATTATTGAGATTGCCGGAGGCCCAACTCCCCCTCTCCTCTCACCATCACTCCTCTCCTCTCTCCTCTTCCCGAAAGTCCCAAACTCTCATCACATTATAGCGGTGTCCATGGAATATTATTAAAAAACTCCTGACGCGATATGTCGCTTTACCAGTATATAAAGAGAAAAGTAATCCATGAGCAAAACCTACAAATCATAAAACCAACCTACCAAAAAATTAAAAAAAAAACTGCAGATCGTCTTGTAAAAGAAATTTGAACATAAATGTATTTATACCTATCGATGTATTTATTAATTGATTGACTCAATTGCCATTGTTAGATTTTCAACATAGCAATAGTGAACTAGCACTTGATGCAGCCGTTTTCAATTAATTTCTAAAATTGTAACAGGCACTGGTTATTATTTTTTCTTTTTGCACTTTAGCTTATAAAAATGAATAGGGTGGTAAAATCAAAACAAAGGGATATCACAGAAAACATTTTTTTATTATTGGGCAATATTTTAACAAGTAGAATGATCGACTTTATGCTTAAAGCTCTATAGAAGCTTTCATATTAGTCAGCAGAGTACAATGTGGGCATTATGCGGCTTCAGTGATGGTTTACTAGTGTTCAAAGAAATGACCATTTCGGATTCTAAATAAAATATTAACTACTAATATTAACACACTGCTTTTTCAAATGTTATCTTACATATTGAATATTACTCTTAATGTATGGTAAAACAGCTCCTCTATATAAGAAAGGGTTTTCTTAAGTAAAAGAAATTGCGCTTTTTCTAGTACAATTTACCCTTACAGTAAATCTGGCACGTATTCAACATTAATGGGAACTGAAAGTTGTTCAATGTATTTAAGTGCTTGTTTAGTCTAAGTTGAACCTTCAACTGGTTAAAATCGCAATTATAAAGTCAACGTTGTGTTCTAAATTCTCAAAGAGATGTTGTGTTTTAGAAAATGCGGAGAGTTAGGACTTTTAGAATTCAGTACCTCATTTAGGCTCTGACGTAAACAAACATTGCTGATGCTGATGATATGTTCAATTCTAAAAACTGGAATGAAAAAAGAGAGACAGAACAAAGCTATATTAATGATTAATCCATATACATATCTTCACCCCTGTATCCTTGAAGGAGTATGCAGAGGTACATTCAAAGCCTACATTTTAAAAATTATAAGTTCGTTTCACTTATGTATAGGGGGCAAGCCTATTAACGTCAACCTGGCACTTTAGGAACTCAAAATACGGATGAATTAGGAAGTGTGAGCAACATACGCGTACCTATAACTTTAACTTAACTGGCTGTAGTAGTGTAACTGGCTGGCAGAGATCAGAGCTCCTTTATCCTAATAAATAATCTACAACTTCTCTTTTTTGATATTAATTAATCGATTAAATTCTAGGTAAGTATGTCTGCTATCAACCGGTTGATAGTTCAAGTCCCATTCAGTACACTGTCGCATTAAATTTACCTTATCTAGAGAAGTTAAAAATAATGCAGGAAAATATGTAAGCTATTTAGTAAAAAGTTTAAAAAATGTTATAAAATTGCGACATAATTTGACCTAGATTGCAAAAATCGTAATTGTAAAAGTAGAAGTTCCATTTGTGTAAAGCTCAAACGAAAATGATATTGCATTTATTTTCAAAAGACCAGTTGCTTTGCTCTCGGGAGTAGAGGACCAATATTTGCTAGTTACTGAAAGAAATGTGGTACCACACAATCCCTTTATTCTTGTTTACCATATCAGTTTAAAGTTTCTATATTTTTATAAAATGGGTAAGATAAAATGGTACATTCTTCTCCAGCATTTTCAACCATGTTACATCCTTTTTTGACTGGCATGGCTGCCTAATAGAGTAGTTACTATTGCAGTCTATAAACCTCAATCCCTTCACATATTGTCGTAATGCTTCACCCATCAATGTTTGAGCCCAATATTTACCTTACAAGTGACGCATTACATAGAGTAGGTAGCACATACATATCTGACGAGCTTCCTCTACTGTTAGAAAACTTCTCAAAGTGGCCTTGCCACTGGATTCGGGTATTTCTGACCTTCTTTTTATAAACGTATCTATAGATACGTCAATCACAGATGACAGCCTTAAATAATACAAGTGAGGAGTACGTCTGTTATAGTTTTTGCTCTTGATAATTCTCTAACAATGTTTTATTGGCTGTTTCGAATTTTTGTATACATCAGTACAGTGTGACAAAACTTAAAAAAAGAAATTAATTCACTCAAAACAATTCAGAAAAGTAAAGAAGCTCGAAAAGTGGGTACCGTATTTTTTTATTTATGGTATAGGGGGATAAATGAGCAGACGGGTCACCTGATGGTAAGTGACTTCCACCCCCATGAACACTTGCAAGTCAAGTGTCACATGAGTGCTGTCTACCTTTCAGGTCTCTCCGCCTTTTCCCTCCTCCCTTTCCCCTACAAGGACGAAGGGAAAAGTGGGGATGGTGAAGGGATTATTGGAAAGAGGAGAAGGTGAAGGTAGGAGGGGAACGAGAGGAAGAAAAAGGAGGTTGCGCCTCCGGTAGCCACACTTACTCTTTCACACAATGCAAACATTTGTGCCGATTCTGATGCAAACCTCACTAAACTATTTTTTATCGAAATTTCTCTTAGGTTAAGAATTTTTGAACATATATGCTATTTTGTTGTTACATCGAACTTGACCACGTTGAGTAACTTAACCAATTGTGGTTCTGACAAACTAACATAAGTTTAATCTTGCGGTTTCATATTATTAAACATAAATTGGCAGTACTAAATATTTTTATAGTAACTTTTAGTCAAAGTACTAGTGAGTGTTTGATGGACCAGTGTTGGTGTCATACACTACAGCTTCCTAACATCTGGTCAGGCGATTACGGAAGATCTGTATCGTCAAATTGCAAACTACGATGAAAAAGCTAGCCGTTAAGTAACTGAGATTGATCACTCCCCGGACCTTGTTCCATAAGACTAAAACTCTTTTAGGAATTTGGACAACATCAAGGAGGCAGTCCAAACCGCCTTCAATAAAATCCATGAACATATATATAAAATGGCGAAAGTGCATAGATCATAATGGTGAATCCTTCAATTGAACGAATATATCATTTCTTAATATTTTATTACTTTACTTTTTTATTTAAAACGCTAATTTCATATGTAAGTACATACCTAATATATTATGATATATTCTTACAACACGAACTTATCTTCGTCTTGAAACATCTAACGAATTACCTGAAACAAAGAAAGATATATTTTAGAATACGGATACGTGTGTAAAACTAAAGTATTACTTCCACAAACATAAGTTCTAATGATGTTTGACTCATATTAACATAAAATCTGCACACAAATATAGGTATAAACAAGGAAACACAAGAGGACATGACAATCTTTCTTTACCTTGAAAGTCCGTTAATATATATTGCTGTTCTTGTTATAATATTTAATGACTTCGGTTGGAAATATAATTGGATATTTGCTATGTTGACGATCTCATAAATTTTATAGAAAGCAGAAACTTTATTAAAACATGATCCTTAATTAATTGGATTTCTAACAAATAGTCGTCATGAATCTGCTGAAAATATAAATGATTCTGTTATAAAGAGGCATTATTAGCGCAGGTTGACAAACTTCTTAAAACAGAACAGATCTACTCAAAGTTTTAGGTTTAAAAGCAAGATTCGAATATTAACGGACGCTCACCTGTTTCCCTTGATCCGTGTATAAAATATTAAAATTAATAAATGTATAGATGAAGCCAATACCTGATGATCGTGTATTCGTTTCCCCCACGGGACAAGAAAAATTGTGTGATCCACAAAAAAATTGTCCCGAGTCTGGTTGTCCTCTGTGTCTGTTATCTGAACGTTTAACGAGACCCAGTCCCAAAATATAATAGAATAGAGTACAAAGAATAAACACCGCAAATCATTCCTAATGAGGTAGTTGTCTTTTAAAATAAGACAAAAAAATCTTATTAACATCGTTCGTCGTTTTCAAATGTGTATTGTCAAATTACTAGGAATAGCATGACATATGACATGCTCCTTCTAGGAATCTATATATGCACATGCCTATATCCCCTAAGGGGTAGGCAGACGTGTAGCAAACACCCACGTTTTACCAATTAGACTTTGGTCTCACTAAAGTAATAGGGGACAAGCCTATTGCCGTCAACCGGGCACTACATGACTGTATACATAGTATGTATACGGGGCAGGACCAAGGGAGATAGATAATATGAACTAAGGGAAGACCGTATGTGTTCCCTCAGTCTACTTTAGGACACGCGTGGGAGGAGAGGGTGTGTCTCTATTCTATTGTACCGAGAACCAAACTACATATTTAAACCGTGTGGTGTAGTGGGACACCAGATAGAAACGAAGTTCGTTATTATAAGGAAAGGTTCAAGTGTCATTTGTTTTTAATACTTTTACAAGATGGCAGTATTATCAATAAAAAATCCCTAAACTTCTTTGCAGTCCAAAATAGAAGCACTAGATGGCAGTATTATCAAAAAATAAAACAATCCTGCGCTTTTTTGTTTAATGTTACGGACGTTTTTTGCCGGCTAGGGTACTCCTCCGCAACGCCCCATAAGGAACTTCGTTCCAAAATAAACAAAAGCAATTATTTTTTATGGTATAGACTTATAGAGGATAAATGAACAGACGAGTCACCTGATTTTAAAGGTCTGCCGCCGCTCGTAAACACAGGAGGGAAAGGAGGGGAAAGGGAAAGAGGCGCGGGGTGTTGGGCCGACGGTAACCTCACGCGGTGAAACACAACGTAAATGTTCGTCACCCGGTTTCCTGTGAGGCCGGGGTATTACTCCTATCGACCAACGAATTTAATAGACATATTAGATCAATAATTA
This sequence comes from Tyria jacobaeae, assembly GCA_947561695.1. NCBI lineage: Eukaryota > Metazoa > Arthropoda > Insecta > Lepidoptera > Erebidae > Tyria > Tyria jacobaeae. The sequence goes on along the minus strand of OX387208.1, from coordinate 4,234,372 downwards.
TTGATCTAATATGTCTATTAAATTCGTAATCCATATCTGAATGTTTATCCTATTTTCATATTTAGGTGAAACCTTTAAACGTAAATCAGCCTAGAAATCACTTACGCTGATGTCACTTTTGGATATATATTTCTTATTTCTAGTTCAATAGAGCGGAACTATGATGTTAAAACGTAGCACGTAGCTATGGAAATAGTCACATAAAGCTTAGTTTACGTTGCTGACTTTATTTATATCTAATACCGAACAACCAGCTACTTCATAGGAATTAGGAAAAGTATTTATAACATAATAACATGACCTAAGACCACACTTACCTAATGTTAGTTTTTTAGCATTATATGTCTTTCGAGAGAAAAATATAAAAAATACAAAAACAAACTTGCATTAAAAGTTTGATTATAAAATCTCTCGTTAACGGACACTAACCAGAAATTTTATAACATAACTTGTAATGAAACTGGCTAGTTCAACAGCTTGTTCGTCTTTAAATGCACGTTTTAAAATGTAGGTGACATTTGGTATGACATTTGTTTAAGACTCGTGCTTGACCTGTCATATACAGATATGAAAAAAGGATATTGGTGTTATCTATACACGAACATGCGAAGGAAGAATTCTTTAGACGTAAGAATTTCTAAGAAGAAAAGGGCATCAGGGCAACGTGGAATTGGGTATACCTATTTACGGTTTATATACAGAGAGACGAAAGAGAAGAGAAAGCGCAATTTTCTTTTAAATTTTTGCTATTTATTAAAAATATTCATGAAAACGGTTACACTGAAGTTCATGCATCTGTCATGTATGTCGTAACTGCCATGTCCGTCGACTGCAACGACTGTCGATTATGTTAAGTTATGTGCATAGAATTGAAACATAAACTCAAAGGCCCCGTTTTAATAAAAAAAAAACAATTTGATTTAAGATGCAAATTATCGGCCCAGTGGTTCTACGTCCGAACTCAAGCAAACATTGCTCAAATTCGAGAACCTATTCCGAAACAAAGGCCAATTTAAACGACAAATCAGGCATAAATAAGGTGTTTAGGGAAAACCGCACGTATGTCTCTTAAAATAAGGTTTTGAATACTAAGAAGTTACTTAAAGTTATTATTATATTTAAAAGAGCAATGCCTAAAGGTCGCAGACAGAGGTCGCGAGGTCTAGATTTGTCAATTACTACCTTAAACATAAAATCGAATATAAATCAATGTCGAATGCAAGTTGTATGCAAATTAATTGGGACCTTTAGAAGTTCGACCTTGAAAGTTTGTTGCTAAGGCATTGTTCTTTGAACGACCTAAAGGAACAAATGGTTGAAACGAGTTTCAAAATGTTAGGACGACCTGCACTCAGACCTAATTCACCGCGGGGGAACTGGGCGCTAGAGGCGCGCTTATCAGTGTTTCATGCCACACTGAGTATGGCCGCAAGTGGTCGGGCCAACCATGGGGAGGCGACGTCCTGGTGTGCCTGAACGTTGCCTAATTGGAGTTATCCGATGGTGGTACCCGCTCTTTTGTGCACAACAGGTGCTGGGAGGGGTCCGGATGTCTTACTGTGCACGGATTCGTCCTTTTAGCGGTTTAGTATATATGTACATATATACAAATAAACATACTTACATACAATTATATATAAACATATATAACATGGAATCATAAGATAGGTTAATTCAGCACTGGGACAAAGAAATATAATAAAATAACTAGGAAGCAGAATAATATTCTTTCACAAGTTTCTTAAATACGGCCAGCGATTGGGCACATCTAATTGATGAACGTAAAATATTTCATAGACGTACAGCCTGTACACAAAACTAATTGATCATTGTACCTGGTTAAATGTGGAGGTACTGCGAGTTCTAATGATTCCGACGATCTTAATGTTCTAGTGTGTGTGTCCTAGCGAAGAAAAAGAAAAAGAAAACATACGTTTCTTTCTATTATTTTTTTAACCTTCCTTTCATTTATTCTATATTTCTAATCCTTTATCCAAAACAAACGTGAGTAACTTCTTATACATAATCTGTTAACCAGTGACACTCTCGTGAAAATCAATCCAACTTTCCTGGAGATAGAACTACAAACCAAACATAAGAATTGGTGTTTAGTAGTAAACGGTGTCCGAGAGCGAGATGTCTGCTATTTTGACATTACACCATTCAGTTTTTATATAAAAAAAAAATTACTGTAACCACACAACTTAAAAAAGAAAATACGAATATCTCTTAATAATATTCATTGCTTGTATATATTACATTTGTGATGATAACATATTCATGTAATTCTCCTCACAAAAAGAAACGCTATTAGTATCAACATAATTACGTAAATGCGCGTGTGAATTCTTCATATGGCCACCGTTTTAAAATTACTGTAATATGAATATCAAATATATTGACACTCGAGGTTCTATCACGTCAGAGTGTAATGACTTTTAGAAGACTAGCCGTTTCGCTTGTTTTCTGGTCACTGCTCTACTCCCAAGTGTCGAAGCGTTATGTTTTATATCCTATGCTCTCCTCAATATATCTCTATGTAATGCAAAAAGATGGAAACACTTTTAAAGTCTAGATTAGATTAGATTATTGTTTAAAGAAATAAAATATCTATTCGACTTTTTTATGTTGCTAGGAGTTCTACACAGTTTCGCCTGCGTTTCTCTACTCATCTCTCTCTCTCTCACTCACTCTCATTTTATTAGTGAATAATATAAATTAAATTGGCAGTTTAAACACAAACATACAGTTCAGCGTTATTATATAAGTATTGATTGATAGCATAGATTAAGAAACGGAGATAAGATATTTATGTGGAGTGCTTAAACAGGCTTAAATAATTCACTAATTAGACACTTAATATAAGAATTTTTACTTTTCTTAATATTTAAATTTTAAAGTGTCATTTAGAATGGAACCATTTTCTTTTAACGAATACCAGCAACGTTGGTCATACATTACCAGTATTCTCGTTAACCCCCCAGCTAAGTTAAATGTTTGTGTTAGTGGGCGGCGTTAGTGCACTGGCTGGGGTTCGAACCCGCAACCACTTGACCGCAAATCCGACGCCTTAGCCATTACGCTACCGATTTACAAGCTATATCAACAAATTCGGTATTATTTTCGACCTACAAGCGTCCTTTAATATATCAAATGTCTTATAGCAAAGCAAAGTAGGATAAGGTCATCTCGTGTGCGTGTTATAAAAGACAATGACGGCTTTGACTGCACGGATGTCGTAGCGGTTTATGGTCATCACCTCGTCACTACGCTGCCGCGCCGAGTGTTGCGGGTTTGCACTTGACAATACTTTGTGCAATCCTCAAATTGTAGTTCTGAGTCTGGATGTTCTTTGTTTCCGTTGCTTGAAAGTTTGTAAAGTCCTCGCAGTTCAGGAATTAATCCTAGTGCGGGAGTTTTCTTTTTATTAATAAATAATAATAATACACTGGCAACACTCTATGGCAGTTGTAATTTTTCGTATAGATAACATTTTCTAGACTTTATATAATAACACCACACAACTACATATATATACAATCTCAAAACCAACATGAAGGAACAATATAACAAAAAGCAGAACTATAAGGACAACCATAAACAATACGAAGTCTAAAATGTGAGGCATGACGTTCCAGACTTCATGATATCATTTACCAATAAATAAAGCAGCTGCAATGTTAACGAGATCCAGGGCACGAAATGCACCCAAACCATCTCCGGACTCGTCACTAAACTCCATCTCGTTCTTCCCGGAAACCGCAACAAGCATTCCGGCTGTTGCTGAGGCGTCGAGCTCGATTTCAAGCGACTAGTTTTTCTTACCGCCGATGTCGCTAACACCTGTAAGTCGGCAGGGGACATGCCGGCCACCGACTTGTTTGGGACCCTGAAGCCTGCCGGCTTCAAATAGGGCCCGAGCTACCGAATGTAATGTGCATCGCATAAGATGGACGACATCCATAAACGAGAATGTCATGCAAGCATATTTTCTTCCTACAGAGGGAGGAACTAATCTCACTGCGTATCGTAATCGTATACTGCCTTTGTTTCAGGAACTTGAACCAGCTGTTAATGTTTTGGATGTCAAGAGCCTCGACCAACATCTGCGAGGCTCACAACCAACTCAGGCTATATCTTGTTTTTATTTTGTATTTAAAAATCTAATTTGTATGTTTATTAATGTAAATAACGATAATGATAATAATAAAAAAACGAAGGGATTGGGCCGCTATCTATCACATTAACCGCGAAGAAACTTGGTGTGCTAAACAGATCGAGACAGTATTTCACTCCGGCCCACCGCCTGCAACTTTATAAAGCGCAGGTTCGGCCGCAAATGGAATACTGTTCTCATCTCTATGTAGGTGCACCCCAGTACCAGCTTCTCCCTCTTGACCGCATTCAACGGAGAGCGACTCGCATCATCGACTGCCAAGATATTTCTTATCGGCTTGACACCTTGGCGTTGCGTATGGATGTAGCTTCACTCTGCATCCTAAATCGTATCACGGGGAGTGTTCAGAGGAATTGTTCAGACTTACACCGTCTGTAGGTTTCCGCCATCGTCCTACGCGTCAAAATATCCATCCCCATCACTTAGACGATTGGCACTCCACCACTGTGCGCTTCTCCAGAAGCTTTTTGCCTCGCACAACCAGCCTATGGAACACATTGTCGTCTGCCGTATTTCCGAACCGATATGACCTTCAAACCTTCAAGAAAAGAGCGTACTCCTACCCAAAAGGCCGGTAACGCACTTGTGACGCTTGAGTTGCGGGTGCCCATGGGCGGCGGTAGTCATTTACCATCAGGTGACTCATCTGTTCGTTTGCCCCCTATCGCATAAAAAAAAGTTTTGGAACGAAGTTCCTTATGGGGCGTTGCGGAGGGGTACCCTAGCCGGAAAAATCCGTCCGTAACGTTAAAAAAAGCGTAAGATTTTTATGTATAGTATATGCATGATGGTGTCAGTGTGTAATGTGATGATGACTGTTATTAAAATTGCAGTTTGCTCTTATTATTCATCTAAAGAGCTGTTTACTTGTATATTATTATTATTATACAATTTTATAAATCATTGTAAATAAAATAAAAGTGTTAAGATAATTTTGTATACCTGAATAATTATTTTCCTTATACCTCGACTAGAACTTGAAATTGATATTTTTATAATAAGGAACTTTGTTCCTATCAGGTGTGTCACTACACCACACGTTTTTTTTTTATTTTTATGTTACAATTCCCGCATTAGCAATAATTCCTGTGACGCGAGGGGCTTTACAATCATGCAATCAACGGACACGAAAAACACCCAGACACGGGACAACTATTTGTGAATCACACAAATTTTTGACCAAGACAAGAAATTTTTGTATACATACACTTACTCTACAATCTCTTTTTTTCCAAACATGATTAAGTTTACCTTCCGAAATAGGGGCAAGCCTATTCGGGCACATACACTTAGTATATAAACTGTCGGAGAAATAAAAGTCCGGACTTAGTCACTCTACTAATTAACATGATTATAATGTAGCATTTATATAGTTTTAAATCAATCCTTTATAATCTAGGTTAGTTCAATCATTAATGTTTAATTTCTTTTCACACTTCCAAGAATACATAAAAATCGTACGAACACAAGTGACATTATTAAAAATAAAGAACTGCAGTACATTATTGTGTCTCTCTTCTTTTGTTGACGTTAAATGATATAACCTATGATAGATCTACTTTTAAGACGATTCGAATAACACCTTCATGTCGAATTCCAAAACAAAGAAACATCATATATATATAAATATACATTTTAAAAACATAACCCACCCTCTTGCATGGTCGTGTAAAAGAGCATGTAAATAAATGTTAATCTGATCTTTTTTTATTCAATATTTTTTAGTATACAAAAGTATTTCATTACATTTCAAATGTAAATTTACATATACGTCTTAGCTTTACTTTGTAGAACTACACGAACATAACGATTTATCGGAAGGAAAATAAAGAACAAACAAAACCGATAAGAATATGACGGTGCTTAGACAATTTTCAAGAGTTGACGTTGACGTTTCTCCACTCTGGCACAACCCCGGGCGCTAACGAGCAGGACGCATGGTGCAAAACGGCAATCCAATTGCATCGTGCAAGACATTGCGAGTTTGGTGGAGTGTGATTCGTGATTTCATTATATTTAGGTGATTTGAACATATTTTTTAATTATTTGTTTCATCGCCCGATTATCCACGTCCCACGAGGTAACGTACGTGATGAGCGCTAATGAGGACCGCGATGTGCCTTCAAATATTTATCGGAGCAAAAAAATGCAACATTTACAATGAATTGCTATATATTGCATTTAAAATATAAATGAAAAACCATTTATGTAACTGTAAGTGATGATAAGTTTGAATTTGTTGTTTGTGATATTTAATGTGATAAATATCCTAGTCCGTACATTCATAGGTGGTACTTAGTAGGTTGGACTGAAATATGGTTCGCAAAACGTGGGCGATTCATAAGCCTCTGCCTGCCCCTTTGGGATTGCATGTTATATATGTGTAAGGTTTCGGAGTTTTTGTGCAAAATAGATCATCAATCACGGTTAAATTGAGTAATATTTGGTTTCTTTACTCTGGCAACACAAAGTGACGTGTCGGCATGACGGCGACGTCGGAGCATCTGGTGGCGACAGGGACATTCGGAGACCAACGGTCGCACTGATCGGTTGTATTTATACGAAGTTTTGTTTTACAGTTTACTGTATGAAGTTTTGATGAAGCTATACGAAGTGTTCATTAAACCATACGAAGTTTGGTTTAGGTGGATTAAAGAGTTTAGAAGTTATGTTGAACCTAATAAGTTTTGTTACAACAAATAAGTTTGGTTGCAGGGAATAAGTATTGTTGAACCGAATAAGTTTTTGAAGATACTTTATATATATATCTGAGATATTCCTTAAATATGTATATATGTTACTTATTTATAACTTTTAGTGTTCGCAGTGAGAAAGCCCGTATTAATTAAGTAGGATGAAACTACGCAATGTGGAAATGAGTATTTTTTTTATATAGTCTTAATTACGGTAGAGAGTAAGCGCAGGCGTGTCAAATAATTCTTAAGAACATAACTTTTAATATGTACAATCATTGAATCAACATATATATATATACCACCAAAATCTTATGCAAAGAGCTTTAAATAGCAAAATATACTGTCCATCTATAAAAATGATACAAAATACATATATTTAGTAATCAAATACACCACATAATCTCTGTTGAAGACAGTTTTCGGATGTTAACAAAGACGACATCAACCATATTGTACATCGCTGAGAAGTTTTTAATCGGATTCGAAAATATCTGTGGCGACCTCCACATACAGAAGAAACATTTCAACGCCATCTAGCTAAGACAAGTCGAACTACGTAACAACTACACTAATGACGTATTACGATCCTGAATCACGATAATAAAGTTCTTACGCCGACTAGTATATAGACGACTTCCCAACATTAATCTTTGGGCCGTGGTCCGCCAGGCATGATCGCTCGTCTGGTTGAAGGATCTTCCCTTTGTATTGGAGGGACATAACACCCTTTCCTCCACAAATATTTTTGTACTGGAAAGAGAAAATACACAGGAATAATATACGACCCCTGGGAGCGGAGCACTTCTCATAAACTGAGGAGAACGGCTAGATAATCAATATAATTTAGCCAAACAAAGTAGGAAAATGGACAACTAAAATATGATAGATATCATGAGATATTATTCGGCAAATCCTGAATGCTGCAATATAGACATTGACACTAAACAGATGAGATTTCCGTTCAGTTTCATCGTTTTATCTATGTTTATAAATACGTGGTTCTTAAAGCTAATCTCTAAAGTCGCGTTGTATTATTAAGTGTATTTACAGTATTAAAAAAAGTTATACCAGGGTAATCTTTTATAATATATTTAATATATATAACATAATAATAAGGTAACTTTAAAGCAAAGATACTTTTATTCCTTATCTCTTGGAAGTTAGAAAAAAAAAAACAAATCTTATTATTCCTTATCTACATCATAAAGGAAAAGTCTTTATGGCTTAATTTCAGTTCTGATTAGTTAGTTAAGTGCTTTCTTTATTTATTTATTAAAGGTACATACGACATTTTGTATATTTAACGGTACAGATAATGAAATATAAGTCGGTACGGGATTGCAACGAAGTTATTTATCTAAGACAAGCAAACATGCAAACAAATGTATATTTTTACTTGAGTTTGACATCTTTTTGATTTAGTATGTTTGATTTTGAGTAATTTTGTATTTACGTTTTAGTAATGAAGGGTCATATACATTTTCTGTCTATTCGTGATATCCCAAGTCAAAACGGATAGATATATTAAGATTTCGCTCTTTTTTAGAAAGTGACTTGAGCGAGTGTCCTTTTGAGATAAAATCTTCATCCGCTGGAAAAACATGAGCTTATTTTTATATTTGAAGTGGTTTATCGTGATCTTTAGATGTTTTTAGACCTCATTAAACTTGACTGCACGGATGGCGTAGCGGTTTAAGTGGTCACCTCGCCACTACGCTGCCGCGCCGAGTGTTGTGGGTTCGATCCCCGCACGGGACACTTAGTGTAATCCTTAAGTTGTTATTTTAAGTTTATCGTAAATAAATCAAGTGGGCCATCTACTTGTTTTTACTCGACTTTGCATGAAGAACGGTTATATTTTTCGAGTGTATCTATGCATCTTTTATGGGGTACTGTGTTAAATATTATAATAAAATTCCTTGTGATATATTGCAATTACATGAAAGGAAATTTAAAACCCATATCAAAAATACACTTTGTAAACAAGCTTATTACAAATTAGAGGTTTATATCGAAGATAAGAACGCTTGGAAACATGCTGGACCTGCTCCACAGGACAATTTTGAGTCTAGACAAAATCAAACTGGTTGCTATTTGTATTGTATAAAGAATTATATTTTAGTAACATTGATTTACCCCCCTCCAATTCCTTTACCACTGCAGAATTCCTTTTTCTTGAGGTTAGTGTCAGGGGGATCAATATCGTTCTGGGCGTAGTCTACTGCCCTCCTGTTGCTAATTACTTCTCCAGTCTGGAAACAGCACTGGAATCTTTAGGGTCGGAAAACTCACACCACATCATTATGGGCGATTTCAACACAGATCTCTTAGCCCTAAACTCTCCCCGAACTAGCAATCTTTTTAATATCGTCCACTCAGCCTGCCTCCATGTCCTACCCCTTCAAGCCACTCATCATAATGTTGACAGCCAGAGCACGTGGCTTGATTTAATACTCATCTCTGCTCCCAATCTTGTGTCTTCCCCATGGTCAACATCCTGCTCCTGGTTTTTCCCGTCATGACCTTATTTTTCTATCTTATGTTCTAAAAATTTCCAAATCTCCTCACAAATTCCTATGCATCGTTTTCAAACATAATTATAATTTATATATAACGTTTGTATTTCAACAAAACATTTTTGAAAGAGTAACGGTGGAGTTTCTTGCACATTCTTCTCTATACGAAACTACATTTTGGAAGGGGAGACTAGAATCAATTCTATTTCAATGTAAATGTTGACGTTCAAAAGTGCCTTTTGGGCCTATTTGAAATAAATGCTTTGACTGTGGCTTAGACTTTTATATTTATTTGTCAAGACTTAGAGCCAGACGGCTTTGTGAATTTCGTCGTGTGAGCAATCATTTGTATCGTGACATATTCTTTCGAGATAACCTCAGTAATAAAAGAGGGGAAGTTAAATGGTGCAGTCGGGTTTATATTCGTTACCACATAGCAAAGTTAGGTAATAACATGGTTAATAATAAGGATGGGTGACCGTAACACATTGAGATCTTTTCTTATCTTTCTTTTCAAAAAAATATCGAAGTTCCAGCCGTTTCGTAGTTGGTCCGAAAGGCAATCCATAGTTAGTTGGGTTGGTAGTTGAAAAGGCTTGTAGGATGATTATTTGTTTCTTTATTAATTAGATGAAAAATATTTTAGTATTTTTCAAACAGCAAGACACAGAAAATATTCTAATCAACGATCACATTTAAAGTACGAATCCGCAGTCTTAAAGACATGGAATCCAATTAGAAGTGATGTAACCACACCTGTTTGTGCCAGTATCTTATTCCACTGAACAAAGCGACACAGACTTCTTTATTTCCTTTTTAAGGACAATTTCCTTCGTTTGCTTTAAGTTTTTTTTTGCTCTGAAATAAATGTCATGGAATAATAGGTTTGAAATTCGTTTCTCTTCGACATCTTATTAAGATTTGTTGCTTTAATAGAAAATGAATAATGATAGCGTTTTCTACATGTTAAATGATACATTTTTTATTTTTTTGCCAGATTCCGAAATAGATGAAAATCACTTTTCAACTGACTTCAAAAAGGAGGAGGTTCTCAATTAGACTGTATTTATTTTTTTTATGTTTGTTCAGAATTTTCGACTTTAAATACCGATTTTGATGTTTTTTTTTTATGTAAAAAGCTGGTGCATCCCGTGTGGTCCTATTTAAATTGGTTTCAATGGTCCAGTTCTGACAGTGGAATCCATGAGAAAAACCATATAAGTGTTAAATTAGCATTAAGTTTGTGCGCGACAAATGTACGAATAACTCAAAATTACCCCAAAAGATTTCTATGATTCTTTTTTATTAGAAATTATGTACTTCAAGGGTAGTTAGATGAGAGTTTGGTTAGATTCTGACAATGGCATCCATGAGAAAACCATATAAGTCTTAAATTTTACGAGAAGCATTGTAGTCGGTTGTATACTTTTTTAAAGTGAATTATAACATTAACAACGTCGCATAATTACATGACCTATCACACAGTAGACAGGCGGTCAGAGAAACAGTGTCCAGTTAACGGTAAAAGGTCCCCTGTTACGTTAGTGGGACCAAATTCTAACTGGAAAAAAGTGAGCGGTTTATACACCTCTCCTTACCTAAAAAAAAGGAGTATAAAAACTTGGAACAAAATATAAGTATCAATACAGTGGGCGGCAATCTGGGACTTCATACAGACAGCCGTTTAAACCGGACTATACAAAGCTATTCTACGGTACATAAAGTACTAATTATTTTAAGTTCAATCTTTCTACAGATATGATTTGATTTGAATATGCTGACCTACCATAGTCGCAATTGATTGTAACTTTTGGAATATGAAAAGCTTAAGATTTAAATCATATTGATGAGAAATCTTACATTAATCTTATTACTCTTTGACAACATTTAAGGGAAGTCATATCAAGATTCCGCTTTAACAGATTCCTACACAAAGAGACCTTTGTACAGCAAAACGTTTAAAACAACCTTTACTATCAAAGTATGTATATAGTAATCCGACAGATAATCTGAAAGCAAACAGATGAGTTCTCTTTTAACAAAGGCTACAATGCTGCATTTGTCTTCACGGTCGTACCTGTCTAGTAATCTAAAACAGTGGCTTCCAAAGTTAGATTGACCCCAATTTCCCGTACCTAACACGACACAAGTAAAATTACTTTAAAATATACATATATAACGTCAACTTCCCATAAGTAGACTACTAATTAAGTATCTATTTAAATGTACGGTTTTTCTCACGTGTGTATTTCGGCGATGCCCGACTAGTTTCGGTCCCGACGGGAGATCTTTCTCAAGGAGTAAGTCGTCCAGCGACGATACCGGCAACTAATTCCTTGAGAAAGGTCTCCCGTCGGGACAGAGAAAGATTATAGACATATATACAATCTTTCTTTTTACATATACAAACAGACTCATCAAACGCATAACTGTACCTTGTGTGCAGTTATGTTTAGGCTTGTGTCATGTACCTACCTCTCACTTATTAACTAATAGTAATAACTATCACGGTCGTTAGGCGAAACATAATAACGTTCGACCCTTAACATTGCTTTACACTGCATCTATAAGTAATTAAGATATGCTGATAATATAATACGTATTTTGAAATAAAGATAATCGTTTCATTGAATTAATATTGATTTGCTTCTTTTTAAACGGTATTCTTTAAAAGTTAATTATATGTACCCCACCTCACTTGCCTTTGTTTATATGTTGCATGATATTCCGATGAAAGATGAGAGTAATGAAACTGGCTTAAAAACGTAGCCCAAGTCGACTAATTTTGAATTAATTTATGGGGCCTTCGTATATTTGCTAGCGGCCTAAACTTTGGGAAAGACTGATTTAAAACATTGCATAAGCCTACGTACACATTGCAATTTGCGATCTTGTTAAATATACACAGCAAGTTTATAGTAATATGAATTTCCTGAACTTAACAATACAATACAATATATTTTATTGTGCAATAGAATAGACTACAACGTATAATATGTGAGCCTATATGTTACTTTAAGTTAGTCTTCTATGTGATTAAATCGGTAAGAGATGTGTCCGTTGTTGGATTTTTTTATACTATAGGGGGACAGGCGGTCAGACGGTCATCTGATGGTAAATGCAACTTTTGAATCGTAAGTGAAAGACGGGTGGCAAGGAGATGTGAAAGAAGAGGGAGAGATGAAACCTCACTAATTTTGTGAAAGAGAGGCGGGTCACGCGACGGTAAGTGACAACCACCGTCCGTGAACATCTGCAACTCAGGAGTCACAAGTGCGCTGCCCGCCTTTGAAGATGATGAGGGATGGGGGATGCGGGGAGGGGAAAACAGAGATGAGGGATGAGGAGAACGGCAAGAGGAGAGGGGGATGAGGGGAGAGGAAAGAGGAGAGGAGGAGTCGGACCTCCAAACAGCACTTCACAACCGGCTTTCTGTGATACCGTGGTAGCGCACCGGTCGAGCCACCCCATTCGTGCCTAAGAACGGCTCTACAACTGTTTGAACATACATTATTTTTGTCAATTCACAAAGGACACATTTATCAAAGAAAAGTTTCTAGCATTTATATGCTATATATGTAAATGCATTAAGTTTTGAGCTGTATACTCACTGGTGTATTTGATTATATTTCAATAAGTACCTGTAGTACCCATTAATCTAGGTTATCGTAACTACAAGATGCCAAAGCAGGGTTTTACCTTTTACAAGCTGGATAGATGCTATAGTACAGCTAGCACAGCTTATATCATTACGTAAGTTTTTTTTCTTAGCTTGACGAAGAAAATTGTTTTGAGAAGTTACATATATATATATATGTATATATATACATTTTTTATGGCAGAGCCATGAATAGGCACGAATTGGCGGGCTCGACCGGAGCGATACCACGGCTTCACAGAAAACCGGTTGCGTTGCATATCCCCGAAATTAGTGAGGTTTCCGGAGGCCCAACTCCCCCTCTCCTTTTTCTCCTCTCCTCATTCCCCACTCCCCTTTACCCTTCCCTCACCCCCATCCTCTTGCCCCTTTCATAGGTGGCAGTTGTCACTTACCGTCAGCTGACATGTCTGTTCCGTCTGTGTCGCTATATTATAAAAAACATAAATTCAATTTATTATCTTTTGGTGCGCAAACCTCGGTTAGTGAATATTCTATTTTGTTGAGCGACAGACGGCGGCTCGTTTTATGTTCACAGCGGGACCGGCGACAAACGAACGTAGATATCAAGTTGTTTTGTATGGAGGATAAATATTAGGGTTGGTGTACAAGCTATGTTTTGTTTCATTAAAATCATAGTTATGTAGTTAAAAAAGTATTTAAATTCAAACCCCTACCCTCACTCATTCAATACAACTCGAACATTGTTTGTCTACCGGTTTAGTGAGGCCGTGAGCCGTTTAGTTACGCCGGCCCATTCGCGCTTAAGCTTGACTCACCCACGGTAAAAATAATAAGTACACTACAGGCAGTATTAATATTAACTTTCTTTTTCTTTAAAAAAAAAAACAACTCCCGCTTTCTTCCTAGCTATATTATTGCCATGTCTATTGCGGTTGGCGTCTACTCCAACCAGTTATTGCCTGAATATCAGTTTTTTCACGAAGCGACTGGCATCTGACCTACGCAACCCTGAGGGCTAACTGATTTCGATAGTTGGACTAATTGCCAGGATATTAGAGAACACCGACTTCCAAATATCGATTGTCGATGTAGGTGTTCATAACAACCAGGACTGGCGGCTTAACGGACTCTCCGACAACTCCCGTATTAGAAATAATTCACAACCTTTTAAAAAATAGACACTAAGAACACCCAAACTCGGGACAACTATTTGTGCATCACACAAATTTTCGTCCCGTATTGGAAATAAACCTACGATATCCGGCTCCGCATTGAAGAACACTAATCACTAGACCAACAGGCCATTCTACTTTAAACGAATTTCTTTACAAATGTAAAAAACTATACCTATTAAGAAATAAGTAACAAGACTATACCTATTATAAGATAAATACATGAAAAATATTATATGAAAATGAAACTTAAAATAAAAACAACTTTAACACATTTTAAGAATACTCCTATTAGTATTTCTAACCCCCGACGATAAAGAGGGGTGCTACAAGCTTCACGTGTTTGTCTGATCGGCCGATTGTGATACGTGTTCTTTGTATGAAAGCTGCCATGATGTGGAGTGTTCTTAGCTATGTTTCAAGAAAATCTGCTCAGTCGTTTGAAGCTAATCAACTCTTTTTTAATGGTTGGAGCGGTTTTACGTCAGGGACATATACAATTTGAAATTTACAATTATATAAAAGGGATAAGAGGACAGGGACTGAGGAAAAGTCCTCAGTTACAGATATGCGACCCTGACTTGCTCCAGTTATTATAGACATTCCCCAATCCGTCTTTATAAACAAAATCCCTTACTTTCCATTGTGTTCCATTTTTTTTCTTTTAAAATACAATTTTCTTATCATAACATAATCTTCCTTTCATAGTACCCGCTTGATGACAATAGACCTGCCCATTATCTAAATAAAATAGTATATTTTTAGTTAGTATATAACTAAGGCTGTCATGAGTGGTTATGGGATTACTTATTTTTTTTTATAGTATAGACAAACGAACGAACGAGTCGCCGTGATAGACGACTCGTTCGTTCGTTTGTCACCTGTAGTTCAAGAAATGCAAGTGCTCTGCCCGCCTTTGAGCGTAATGAGTGGCTGGGTGTGGGAGAGAAAAAGAAGAGTGGGAATGAGGAGATGAAAAAGAGGAATGATGGAATTTCAACGAAATACAACGCAGCGTTGCTTCACGATCGGTTTTCTATGAGGCCGTGGTATCGCACCGGTCAAGCCAGCCCATTTGTGCCTTAGCATGACTCCACCATGATAAAATACACAGTATTCTTTCTAAATTTTTTATTATCAGGCGTTTTTTTATTTATATAAAGATAGAGGACTTTAAGTACTACTCGATTTTAAATCAACAATAAATTTTAATGTACTCTAAAGCAAATAATACACTCTAGATCAATGAATATTGGGTTCCATAAGATCGCCAAGATCTCTGAAGGAATTCCGGCCTATACAAGTAAAGATCTACTGCCATAAGACTGTCTTTTCAATGGGCTGCTTGCTTGTGTTGCTTGAATAGCTCATATCTTCTTTCACGTAAAGACTATTAATTGTCTATTAAAAACAATCCATTTAACAAAGCTTCTATTACTAGTTCTCGAGTTTGTTAGGTATCTTTTTGATACCAGGATTTAATGCTCTCGAGTGTATTTACTCCTCAGATATTTATCTCTACTAATAGAATAAAGATAAAGTCTCTTTTTTTTTGTTTGTTTCTTTAAACCAGCTACCCTCTTTTCTCTTTTGGTTATAAAACATCACAGTGTGACCTTCAGAAGCGCTAGTAAAAGTGCGGTGCAAGGCTAGTATTAAATAAACTATCTGTAATTGTAGATATTACTGTCTGAAGTAATAGTTGGTTTAAATTCTCTAAACTATAGTAAGTAAACACATGCACCTATGTGTGATACTGTAGAAAGATTTCCAAATAAAGTATTATCTATCTCTTTTTTTTTTTTCGTGTGGAAACCCCCTCGGGTGTTCACGTCACCGGAGCTTGGGCTGACGGTGAGGTAATATGTCGGACTCGAATCGACTAAAACCACACCGCGTTCCGTCACGAGAGCGTCCATTGCTAGGGACTCGGGATACCCTAGAAGGAAGCTTCCGGGATCCATAGCAGACCTTGGCCACCTGACTAGCAGACGGACACACTTTCGAGTATTGGGGCCTTACGCCCCCCACATCAGATAGTCGCTCGTGGCACACGTCCGTTAAGCCATCCTGTCAGGGCTGCTTCTACTGGGGTAATCTATCTATCTATCTATTGTTAGGAGCGGGTTCAAGAGTGTAGTGATAGTGGGCACAGAGTTCAGTAACCTTTTGACACAAGATCAACACAATTTTAAGGTTTATTTATAACGTCTCAAACATTAACATTTTTAATTCTCTATCCAATATCTCTGATAAATCCCACGATCTTATCTACATCTTCAGCAACAATAATAATTATCTAGCTATCGACCTGTGTAATAAATTGCACATTGATAAATAGTCTTAAGAGAAAGCGGACCAATTGAGACTCAAAAGATAACAAATGGCTGCTATCATGATTTATACGACACCAATCATTTATTAATATTGTTTCAATATTCGTAGTTTAAGGCTCTTTCGATCTTTGATGTTGCCATCTTTTAGTTAAAGACATTACTTATTTAATTTTTGAACTAAACATTGTAGGCTTTGTAGCAGCGCGGTAAAATCCTATTGAAATTAGATTCGAGACAATAATGTGTGTATCACCCAAAATGTTTGTGTGATTCAAACCCACGACGTGATTTCATTGACTAGTAGATCAACAGGTCAGTCAGACAGTTAAAAGCTTTATAACTCCTTCCAATTTAACATTTTATAAAGAAAATAGGACACACTGTTATTTTTTTATTAGAGCAAATATGTATTAATTTATGATTAACATTTAAGATAATTTATATTATACATATTTTAAATAAAGAAATAAAGAAAAATTATAAATTAAAGTAGCTACAATTTACAAACATGCATCGTAAAATATATAAATATAATAAATTCTATTCTTCGCCTACTGGTAGCGCTCCCAGGAGGCTGGCAGCACGTTGAATTGCAACACTTAATTTCATTTTATTTTTAATTATTTTTTTGCTTTCGTATATAATATTTTCTTGTAAAAAAAAACAATGAACATTACATCAAAGCAATTGAATTAAACTAAACATCTTTGGGTTATCTATGTGTATCTCTGACATCTCCTTGGATTAATTACATCTCCCTAAAGACTTATTCAAAATGCGCTAATAACATGTAGACAAATAAACACCTACATTCGAAGTAGTTCAGTTTGATTCAGTTCGTCATTGACACACTAACATAAACACAACATTTCTTACAATATTCAAAATATGTTTCCAGGCCAATCGGCTTACGTGCAATGTACTTAAATAAACAATGGACAATGTATACAGCGTTATGGCAACAGAAAGGCAGACTTATCGCCCGCGTGCACTGCTACAAAGTCTGTAAAGTGCCTTAAATAAGGCCATAGATAACTTTCTAGAGACAAATAGAATACAAAATTTGCTTGTCTCAATTCGAGGTAAATATGTTCCTGTCAGCCGGTTCGAGTTACATGGTATGCGACCCTAACCTGCTCAATTCATGTCCTTTTCTAACATTTCAATATACTCCCAATTTCCCCATTAAATTCCTTAAGTGCCCGTTGGTTAGCAATAGGCCTGCCCCCTGTTGCATAAGTGACACAAAATTATGTGTGATCAAAGTGGAATTCTCTCTCTCATTTACTCCCTAATTATAATAAGTATAAATTTAGCAAGGGTCCTTTTTTCAGACGTTAAGAGCGTCCCTAGTCTTATTTCGAGTCTGAATGTTCAAAAGCCTCACAGAAAGCCGATTGTTAAGCAAAGTTAGCGTTGTCTTTCAGCGAGTAAATGAGGTTACCCGACGCGCGGGGTTCCTCGCTCCTCTATTCCTTCGCCGCCCGTCCTGCTCCACTTCTCAAAGGCGGTCAGCTTGCGACTCTTCAGTTTTAGGTGTCCATGGGCAGTGGAAGTCACTTACTAGGTGACCTATCTGCTATAGAAATATATATATATATATGCACCTCAATAAGACCTATATTTTTTATATACAACTGTTACACAGCTTGTTTGTTTACGTGTCGGTAAAAGAGCACTACAAAAAGTAAAGGTACAAACTTGTCATTATATAAAATTACAGCAGCAAAAGTGTGATTAGCGCTTACCATACCCGCTTTCGGACAACCTCTGACGATTTGTGGTAAAACAATTAGTCAATTGAAAACCGTCTTTAAAAAAAGATGCGTACTCTATGTTCGACTGCATCTATTTTTTATTTCTCCGCTAATTGTAATCCGATTTATATATTTTTTGTTAAACGTTATGAATGTGTCTTTAAATTGCACGTTTTTACGTTTCATCATTCAGTTGTATGTGAATATTAAGGCTACTCATACTTATATATTGACCAGCTATTATGAGATATAACAAAATAACTTGTATATCAAATAATTATGATTAACGAATACCGTTTGATCCAAGATGTTTATTTCATTATTCATATGTAAGACACGAACAAAGTAATCTCGTTAATTCTGGAGAAATGTAAGCTCTCAGAGATTTATGTATCAGGAATGACCTCATTCTGACATCTAATGTACCAAATTAGGTCTTATAATTGTATTTAATGCTATTTATCTGTTCCAAAACAAATATCATAATGAGAACGTCGTTAGCCGCTTAAAATAATAATACAAAACATACTTTTACACAGGTATGTACATAAACTCACGGCTTTTCCCTTCGGGGTAGGCAGAAACACAGCAGTACATGGTTTTCTATACTCACACACGTCACAGGCTTCCCGCTTGATTTCCTACTGTGACAAGATTTTCATATATATAAGTCCGACGGTTTCAGCTACTTCTGTGCTTTTAAATGTGTATTAAAACAATTACCTATCTATTACAGTATATCTATTACAGTATTAAGCGTTCGCGTTCCATGACTATAATTACGCCGGAATTAACGCGATATGTAAGTATCACATACCTTTATTTTATATTTAGTTATCACAAACTAACGTAAGGGAAAATAAATACATACATACGCTCACGGGAAAGCAGAGGTGTGTGAAACACCCACATTTAGCCAATTAGAATTTGGTCTCACTAACGTAATAGGGGGCAAGCCTATTCCCGTCTACCGGGCACTGTATGACTGTGTACATACTGCCTACTACATAACGGTCCGATCCCTTCGGGGATCCGAGGGATCGAACTGCCATTCCCTAAGGGGATACAGGCGTGAGGGTATGCCTTTAGTCGCTCTACTTTGTTATATATACATATATATATTACAAACAAACATCCAAACCAATGCGATGCAATTTAAAATTCAATCCAATTCTTAAAGCCGCATTTCGAAAATTGTTTTTGTATAAGTCTGGCAGTTCCATAGAAAACCCTTTTGATTTATTATTTATATCTTATATGCATTAAAGTATCAAGGATTTAAGGTAATTACGTCATATTACTTCTTAAGCTCTTTCAAAGGATTATATTATGGAGTAAGACGGGAGTTAAGCTATCAAAACGATACGCAAATCTCGTGTTAAAAATCATATCAGCTATAAAGCTTATCTGTTTATTTTTAGAAGCTTTCAACAAGTCTTCCACTTATTATTTGATAGCTTTTGAATATTTCACTCACAATAGATTACAAACCAATTGTATAAAAACTAAGTATTACGTTTATAACAATTTGCATCTTGACAAGCAAAACGCTCCGAGTTTATTTTTTTGAGAATAGATAGAATAAGAAGAAACCAATAAGAGACGGCAACAGTAATCATTTCTTTAGTATTACTTAATATTTGTCAGTCTGATGATCACTTAGCAGATTAATGGGAACTGGGAGCTTAATACGCAATTTTTATATATAACATGATAAAAAGTTTATACATAGTGATTTGGGTAGATTATATAGCTAGAGACCTCCCGGCAACGATCAAATCAGTTTACAGACCCTGACGTTTTGAGCTTAGCTGATATATAAGCAGTATATTTAGTGGGAAGTGCAGCATATTTAAATACTGCAGGTAATGTGTAAAACTTGTATACATAATGTAATATAATTGTTACCTATGTTTTTAAACCATAAACGTCATACGAAGTTAATAAGTACACCAAACCGGACGTCATGTTGATATTTCAGCTGACAACTGCACGGGAACGAAACGTGTATTTTGTAAGAAAGCAATCCTTGATCATTGTTTGTTAATCTATATATATATACATATATATAAGAGATTTCCACCGATATACTGACTCATCACAATCTCTCTCTCTCACCTGGAACCATAAGGCGTAGAGACTTAAAATTTGGTAGGAATATTCCTTTAGCCGAGTAGAGGTCAGCTAAGAACAGATTTTACGAAATTCCACCCACAAGGGGTGTTGCGGAGGTGTCAACAGGTGTGCTAGTAAGTAAGTTTGATAATTCGCATAATTCTCATTGTTATTGTTTAGTCTAACTTTACCAAAATCAAAGCCAATATATATCCTAAATATAAAATATTGGTTTGGTTTTTGTGTTTTTAACAAGAACTAAAACATATGGAATTTATATTCCAAAGTCTATATTCCAAATGAACTGCATTTTTTTTACTTTGATGTTAATAATGAAAAGGTTCCTACTTTTTGTTTTGTATGTTTGTTTGTGTTATTAATTTTTTAATACAACTTTTTAATAATAAACCGCATTTTTATTGAGCTAATATCCAGGACTACTTATACTTTTTTTTTTATGTTTGGAAACCCCCTCGGGTCGTCACCTTACCGGGGCCGGTATGGTGGTATGTCAGACTCGAACCGAC
This sequence comes from Tyria jacobaeae, assembly GCA_947561695.1. Classification (NCBI taxonomy): domain Eukaryota; kingdom Metazoa; phylum Arthropoda; class Insecta; order Lepidoptera; family Erebidae; genus Tyria; species Tyria jacobaeae. The sequence goes on along the minus strand of OX387208.1, from coordinate 4,213,454 downwards.
TAAAACCATACAGTGTTACACCATCGCGTCTTGTAGCCGGGACCTCAGGTATACCCTATAAAGGAAAACCCTGTGACCCCAGCAGACTTGACCGCCTTTTACAAGGCGACCCCGCTTTGTTGTGATCCTACCTCTGATTTAGAGAGGCACGCGCAGAACAAGTCACGCCACCATCTCAGGCCTGCTTCTTATAGGGCGATGGATAGCCCCGTCCATCGCCCTCAGGCAAGCGCTTATGGAGGCCGGAAATCGTTTTGTTCTCTCCGGCACCTGGTGCGTCTTCTGCGGGACGGAAGATTACTAGCTCTCTCCCGTTCCCTTTCCGCCGCTTTTTTGGCAACCATCACTGCCTCGCAGTACGAGGCGGCGGAATCCTACACACCCTCGCTTGGGACCATAGATATAATCATGGTCTCCAGCGAGAGGCTACCCACAACGATAGCCGCCGCGAAGGTCGGCACGTTGCTGTGTCCACGCAGAGCAGTACTACTTATTCTGAAAATTCAAAGTGATATTCCAAGTATACTTCTTTTACAATTTTCCCAACTATAACTTCTAAGGAGCCCAGTTGACGACAATAGAAGTGGCGCCTATTACGTAAGTAACGGCAAATTATAATCGGTCAAATGTATGTTTCTCACATACATTTTTGCTTCTCCCTTCAGGGATACAGGCGTGAGCAAGTATGTATGTATGATATGATGACGAGTGCTTTGAATCCCCTGGGGCATTCTTTTTTTTTTTTTTTTTTCATTTATTATTGTTACTCTTTGGAAATAATCGAGACTACGGCGACAGTGTTAACATAAATAATTTTTATATTAGTAATTTGGGATCGCAAACCCTTTGAAAAAGCAATTTCAGCTGTCTAGTGCGGGCTTGCAATAATTATAATTAATTATATCGTTTGCTTTAAAATCTTTGGCTTAATTATTTTGGGTAGAAAAGGGTCCACTAGAATGATTTTTTGTTAGAAATGAATGTGTAATAAAATGGTGACCCCGTGGTCGGTTTCAGTAACAGCAAGATTTTTTAACCTGTGTCCCTTGCAACACATAAATTATTCTTATTGTTTTCTTTTCAAAAATAAATTGATAAAAGAACAGATATATTTACGAAGTAACGAATAACCTTCTCCTTGTTCGAAGCCTAATCTCATCCTAACAGCGAAAATTATGTTTTCTGCCAACATATCTAAACATATTAACATTCTAAATTAAAAAGAAAGTCATGTCTAGAACACTACTCGTATCATATATTGGGCTAACAAGGGACACGTAAACTTATGCAACTGGTTCCGGGTTCGATGTCGTGTTGTAGACACTTCTATAAAGTGCCTCGCCGTACCGAATTCATAAGTAAGTGATTATATAAGAGAGCGTATGAAAGGATTACATATTAAGGAAGTATACCTACTTGATTTGTTGCTATACTTTTTGTTTTAATTGATATAATCGCAAGTTTGTGTTCAATTTGTTGCACGGTTGTACTAACATGCACGCAACTGGTTAATATTTGTTTACCAATAAAGTTAAGAACAACAACAAGACTAAATACCCACTTACATCAAGATCAATACAAAGGAAGGCCGATAGTAGTAGCATAGACAATATATACATATTTACACAAATTGAAATACAGTTGTACGTTATCCAACTTCGGGGTTTAATGTTTCATAATGTTTATAATATTTAGCTAGAAACATAATGTTATAAAGGATAGAAGATGCACAGCACTAAATATTAAATATAATAAATTAAGGTAAAAAAATTAAACAAGTGTTCCTCTAATCGAGTTTGGGTCATAAACTCAGTCTCATCGATTGGAGGATAGTTTGTTCAATTTTAAGTTTTTTTTTTTGCTATTTTAAGAATTTTTGTCAAAACAGTTTTGATTTCACTGAATATTTTATCTTTATGATATATTATATCCAGAAGTTCAAATGATGAACATTCTAAAATTTCAAAATGATAAAACTTTTATGTGGTTATACTATACCTGGTTTAAGTTTTGAATTATATCACAACTACAGACAATAAAAAAAATATATGAGGTTATTTAGCTTTTTTAATTTACGAAAAATAAAAGTGATCAATTTAGTGTCGACCTAAAGTTTTAGTTAACACGAACTAGATACTATAAATATTTCCAAAGATTCAATAGTATTTGGTCGGAGGATGTCTTTTTGAGGCGATCTTGTTGTAATATGTTGGAAATTATCGTTAAATGTAATTCGAGATAGTATCTACAATATAAAATTTTAAGGCAAACATTTGACATTATACCTACATACATACATTATATGGTTAAAGTAGACAAATACAAAACAGTACGCCGCATCTTTGGAATTGAGATTCTTTTTAGATTTTGAATTTTTTTTTTTCTTTTAGCACATAGATTCCGCCTCTCAGCTATCTGGTATAGAATAACGAGCTCTTATTAGCTTTTCTAGTCACAAGTATTATTGTATTTCAATATCTTACTCTAAAGTGAACTGGCAGTCAATATTTATTAAAGATTTCAATAAAAAGAAATCCGGATATTAATAACGTGGAGGAAGCATGTTTATTCACGTATGGGCCGGCTCGACTCCACTTTTCCTCTCCTCGTCTCCTCCTCTCCTCTTACCCCTCCCCACAAAGGCGGGCAGCACACATGTAGAGCATATCTTGAGTTGTCAGTGGATAGCGATATATTTATTTAAAAGCAGTCGTGATCGAGTGTTCGCAGCTATTTTTCAAGAAAATTAGTTCAGTCGTTTGAAGATCGGCAGCTCTTTTCTAATCGTTAGAGAGGTAATAAAATCGGTGAGAGGGCATAGTTTATTACTTTTATCAATACATGTTGGCCTATTTCTCGATGCTGAAAATTTTAGTTACAGTGGTTTCTGTTAATTGGTGGTGCTTATTTGCAAAAGTCGATCGAGAGGCTGACGGCAACACGAATGTAACGGGGAAAAATAACGATAAATATTTACCTATAAGGGTATGTTCAATTTTAATGTTTTTTTTTATTATTAGGATAGGAAAGGATAGACTTAGGATAGGATAGAAAATGAAAAGGAAGACGAAGAATCTATTTATTTTCCCAAACATTTAATACCCGGTTCACTTTTAAAAGACAACGGTCATCAGAACTATATAAGCTCCCAACAAAAACAAAAGTATTTTCCTATGAACAGTTATGATCGATTAAAAGCGAAAAGATTATCGATATCATCGGTGTCCGAACTCTCGATATTAATAAAGGCAGCGATCCATTACGAAGCGGTTGATGCGTGAAGCGATGGCCGCTCGGTTCGTTGGTTGGAGCGATACTCTATGTGTGTCACTAGATCAGTCACCGTGTCACTTGTTAAAATACTCACAACAATTTGAGAGATACATATATTGCTCCATAAATTATGTTTATTGCATGAAAACTCATTCATATTATATTTTAATCGACAATTTTCAATCGGGCATTTTACTAATTGTAGATGTTAAAAATTGGGAGTTTATTGCAAAAGAAAGATAAGAACAATAAGGGAATGCAATGTACAAAACGAGATATTGTTTATACGGATGGATTCTGAAGTGTATGCAACAGTTCGAGGACGTCTCGGGGTCGCATCGATTACCTTTTGCAGTAGTTATTATTGTTATAGTTCTAAGAACCCATGTACCTTAAGAATACAAATCTTAAACGAGCTTTATTTATAGATAAACAGTTACTTCTCATTAACGCTGAAATAAACAAACAAGAATGTTTAAAATTTTAGACGACAGCAATTTAAAAGTTCTTGTAATGGCACGCATCAGATTACACTTAGAACTATTAGGTACCAAAGTAAAAAGAGGGTAATGACGTCAGTAATAATCTACATCTCTCTACCATATACCTATATATAGTGTGGTTTTCGATAAAGTAGAATATAATAGAACAGTATTAACTTTATCCTACAGATTCAAACAAAATTTACAATGTGTAAACAAAAAAGAAATGTACAAAAGGGCGGCCTGCAGCCCCAGCATGGGGCCACCCTATCTCTTCCTGTGGGTGTTGGAGACGCTGGGGTACTAGCGGGGAAATAGAATAGAAATAGATGAGTGTTTCCATAGCACAGATTTTTGATACAGCCAGTAGCCAGTCACGATAAAGTACATTTTGATATATTTTTTATTGTATACTAGGCAGATGAACAGACGAGACACCTGATATAAATGACAACCGCGCCGCCCATGGACACCTGCAACTGAAGAGTCGTATGCGCGCTGCCCTTCTTTGAGGGTGATAAGGGTAATTTCTCAACTGCTCAATTTATAACAGATTTAAAAAAGGATTAGGTTCATATAATGGTTTTGTGTTTGTAACACCATACTCGGTCATTTAATAACCGACTTGGAAAAAGATTTTTTATGTGATTTGTTGCTGATTGCTTCCAGTTTGGTTCCAAATAATTTTTAAGAAAATATAAAACGTTTAATATTGCTATTACGTTAAGCGATATCTTCGTGACTTGGTTATAGATTTCAATCATAATTTTTAAATTAACACAGTTACAAAAATACGTGCCATGTGCTCAATCAATTACCAACCACATCTAACATAGGTCGTACTTGTATTATTCTAAATTAAATTCAGATAAAACACGTTTCAGAGTTAAAGATAAAACTGTAAAAGAATAATTAAATGTAGTATTTAACAGCGATAACATCTCACGGACAAATCTAATAGACGAGAAAGTTCGTTGTAGAATTTAATCATTCTGGTTAACGGCGAATTAAGCCCTAGATTACACCGAACAGCTTGTAGACACTTGGGACGCAACCTACTTGGGACTTAGAAATGGATACTTAACATTAGTTGAGAAAAATATATATTATTGTTTTATTAAGGGTCAAAAAATAGAGATTGAAGGTGGTTTGTACACCATTTTAAAAGGAAATTATAAGTTACATCTTTCTCGAGGAGTGTTTTTTGGCTAGAATATGAAGAAACTATATGAAATAATTTAGAATCGCCTAGAATACAAAGCACTTAGTAAATACTAGTACGATTAAACAACCTATTCCCTCTCATATTTTCTCTCCCGCTTGTTTACGTACCAAAACCGTTTATTTTACTGTACCTTAAATAAATTTAGCAAAAGGAACAACTTAAGAGCAATTTACGACTTAAATTTTTATTATTTACAGAGAATTCAAATTTCCTTTTGCCCGGGAATGAAAATAAGGATTCGTAAACGCTTTGATGGTTAAAATGGTAGTTATTGAGCGCCTCAATATTAATTGCCCCCTCTCTTCTCATGGGAGTCGTTAAAGGGGCGTGTCGAACTGTTATTAAACTGTGCCGGTGTATATATACATACACAGGCATACAGTACCTGATGATGGCAATAGGCGTGAAGTGAGTGAGGCTGAATAGCTGAAGCGTCACGTAAAAGCGTAACAAACTTAATAGAAACTCTTTCCCATTTCTAAACTGGCCTATTAATCTTTCCATCGGGAGATCGGGATCCGTCAGCCCGTTAACCCCCCCCCTCCCCCCACTATATAAAATACAGTTATAGATAGCTTAAACTTACTTCTATTTTAAACTAATTTCTAATTCGAAAGTTTGGAGGAATCTTTGCTCCTCAATCGTAAACTAAACGGATGGATGAAAGTGGGCACAGAGGCAGATTATATTACTGTATTAAAAATAAAGGGTTCAATTTTTCAAGTTAACGAAGTCGCGGCCAGCAGCTAGTTTATAAATGGGAAAGTAAATTTGTATATTTGTTTGCGACGCTTTTAAACCGATTAACATGTAGTTTTTTTTTTTTTTTTTCAGAGGTACCGAAAAGGACATAGAATACCTTCCCTCCAAAAACGAACTCTGTTTCCGAGGAAAAAGAAAAAAGTTTAAAAGCTGGGTTTTCTATAAAGCCAGTTTTTCTCGGCATCACCATCTCAGCCTTATAACAACTACTACTGATTATACATGGTATCTCCATAAGACAATTCATGCTGCGCTGTTTGTCATGAAAGACACTCTAAATCCCGACTTCCTCAGTAGTATTTAAGTCTCCGTCCTATATGCTGTGTTACCTGTCATTTTGATTTTCTTACAGCTAAAAAGAAATTAAGTCACACACAAAGTAAATACATAATTCACTATTTTGAAAAGCGTTGGACTCGGTTATTATGAAAAATTGTAATAAGCTGTATGCTGTAGCTTGTATGCTCTAAATGACGGAGTTATAACAAAGACAACCGAAACAAACGCGGACAAACAGCTGCCAATCGATTGAAATATGAAGGTTGCATAGAATATTTGAAACTGCAGCAATTTACTATTTAAAATCGCAAAATAAACCAAAACACAGTTTTTAGAATTTTATGTCTATGTCTATCTGTCTTATGTTTGTACACGCATCACGCAAAAACTGCTGCATGGAATAAAATACAGTTATCATAGATACATACATATATGGTTAGAGGTCGTATTTAAAATAAAGACTATTTTACTGAGTCTCTGCAGAAATAAAAATATACATACATAATTCTTAATTACACGTACGAAGTAGCCATAGCTAGTACAAGATAAAATGGTGGTCCCAAAGATTTATTTAAGTCTAGTCTATTATAAAAAAAAAAATCTGTGGTAGAGCCATGCTTAGGCACGAATGGGCCAGCTCGACCGGTGCGATACCGAAAACCGGTTAACAGTAACGCTTGCGTTGCATTTCCCAGAATTGAGTGAGGTTTCCGGAGGCCCAATTCCTCCTCCATCCATTTCTCTCCCCTCATCACCCTCAAAGGCGGACAGCGCACTTGCGACTCTTGAGTTGCAAGTGTCCATGGACGGCGGTGTCACTTACCATCAGGTGACCCGTCTGTTCGTCTGTCCCCATATAGTATAAAAAAAAAAACAAAATGATTTTTGACAATGTTTATATATTTGTCATTTATTTTTGTATTTGGTATGTCACTTATTGTTGATGATGAAATGATTTTAGCAATATCTGACCTTTTTTTCAATACCTGTCATAATTATCATTAGACTTTATACCTATTTGTAAGATTTGACATTTACCTATGTTCCACATATAAATAAATATATTTATTTTTGGACCTGTTCGCTTTTCATAGAAAAATAATAAAATTTTCTTAAAATACTTACATACCAGTAACGAAACGCTGTCCTTTCATTTACTTTATACTTCATTAACTGAACGCTGATTTAACTGGACTGCAGATAAAAGGACACATACCTGTAATAAAAAAGCATAATTTAGCTATGTATTCAGTCTCCTCTTAAACTCTTTATTTCAGTAAGCTATGTTACAAACATACACACGCTCACGTATATATAGTTAGCAGCTGTAGATAAAATTGAAATTCTATGGGGTTTTTCTAATGGAAAATTCTCAGAAACAGCCCGGAGTTTGGAAGTTTGGGGTGTTACATCCCCGTGCCTCGTTGGGCACGTTAAGACATCGGTCGGCCGATATTAGAAAGCCAGTGCCTCAAATATCCTGACAACTAGTCCTACTAACTATCAAATTCAGTTAGCCCAGGGTTGCGGAGGTCAGAAGTCATTTGCTCTGTCGAACAACTGGTATTCAGGCAATAACTGGTTATCAAGAAGCTAGAAGCCAACCCAAATACACATCGGAATAATAAGGCTAGGAAATAGAAGGTGGATTAAACCCACATGTTGCGAATTAGAATTTGGTCCCATTAACGTAATAGAGGGCAATCCTATTGCCTTCAACCGGGCACTGAATATATATACTGAAATATATCGGTCGGATAGATAACAATCCGTTTTTATGACACCCACTGCAAGAGAGAGATGGCCATATTATACAACACTGAAAACCACACAACTATTTTATGTGAATAATATTTCATATGTACAAAATCCAACTGGTCAATTGCATTGCATTCACAGCAGGTCGTCGCCAGGGCCAGGTCCAGTCCACACCACTCCATTATCTACACTAATATAATAATGCTGAACAGATTTTTGGTTGTTTTTGAAACGCCTTAATTAACTAGGAGCGGGATTCGAAAAAATCTTGTATTGTATAGAGAGAATAACATATTGACATAAATGCAGGTGAAAGAAAGGCAGAACGCTAGTATTTTAACAGTGGTAGAGCTATGCTTAGGTAAGAATGGGTCGGCTCGACCGATGCGATACCACGGCCTCACAGAAAACCGGTTGTGAACTAACGCTTGTGTTGCATTTCCACGAAATGAGTGAGGTATCCGGAGGCCCAACTCCCCCTCAACCCTTCCTTCTCCTACCAACCCCTCTCTTCTTACCTACATCCTCATCCCCCTTCTCTTCTTTCCCCTTCCTGCATCCCCCCATCCCTCATCACCCTCAAAGGCGGGCAGCGCGCTTACGACTCTTAAGTTTCAGGTGTCCATGGGCGAGGTTGTCACTTACCATAAGGTGACCCATCTGCTAGTCTGCCCCCTATAGTTTAAAAAAGAAAGAAAAAAAATTAAAGGATACTGTTTGTTTTTAAGAGTATTCCCGTACTAGGATTAATTCCTGTGTCGCTGGAAACTTTACAAACATTCAAGCAGGACACAAAGAACACCCAGACTCAGAACAACAATTTGAAGATTACACAAAGTGTTGTCCCGTGCGGGGATCGAACCCACTACACTCGGCGCGGCAGCGTAGCGGCGAGGTGACGACTTAAACCGCTACACCATCCGTGCAGTCGCATTATTGGCGTAAAGAATAAAATATTATGATCATGGTGCTATTGGTACATACCAACAGTTTACAATCCCTGATCTTGTAGGCGACGCTAATGAACAACATTAACTTCAAAGAGCGTCATTAACAATTATGAGCCTTGTGATTCACAGCCAACATCAATGAGGTGCACTAGTAGATAAAATTTTGTGAAGTCTAACATTGATAGCCATTTCCGTATTTCTATCACCAAACCAGGATTTTTAAGTGAAAGAGTATCTAACTTTCATATTTATTATATGGTATATTTAAGTCTTGTTAGACTTACATATTCCTTATGTTTTTCATTTAAGTTTCACAAAATATTAAAAAAGCTTGAAAATCCCTCGATCAACTAAAAAAAAGCTGACGATCGGCAAACGGCTGAACGAATTTATTTAGGACAGCAAAGAACACTCTATATTAAGACATCTTTCAATCGAAATAAACTTCATCAAAATCGATTCATCCATTCGGTAGCTATGATGCCACTGACAAATACACAGATCATCATTATCAGCCTATCCCTGTCCACTACTGGACGAAGGTCTCCCCAAAGACCAAAGACACTTCCGATACACACTCCAAACTTATAACGCCCCTCTTTGTCTGGGGTTAAAAATAATAGAATCAGTTACTGTCAGATATCTGCTATGTAATTTAGTCATTAAAGTAAACATCTCAATGTAATTTAGTCAGAGATTGGCTTTTAGTTTACTCTTTCGGGTTTTATTGACTTTAAGTAAAGTATCAAGACACTTTATACATACTTTCGTTTTATATAAATAAATAAGCATTTACCTTCGTTTAGATTCGCATACTTTATTTAAGTTGTAAATTGAATTCGTAATTTTTTTATATATCTACTTCAAACCCTAATCAATGGATCAAGAATCTAGTAATAAGAGTATAAACTTGCTACATCTGTACATAGATACCAATTCCACAACTTTACTACTAAGAAATTTCTCAATTCCACTGAATATATGTTTGATATTTTTGCTGCTATTTATATTGAAATAAAATATTCCACGGCTAAGTGTAGACAATTTTGGGATGAAGAATACAGCATTTCAATTGCCTGGCTTGTAGATCTAGTGATGAGTGATCTTGACTTCCAAGCTATGCCAGAAGTCGTGTGTCAAAGAACAAATTATTGTTCAATGAGCATGATAATTTGTTCTGTCTTTGGGTATAATTATCTGTAATACTTATGATGATGATAATGTTTGTATTTATTTAGAAATATAGAAGTATGTATTAAGTTCAGTCTGATTATCATAACTTAACATGATAGACGCATCGAAGTCGGTTGTATACGTTTTTGAAATTAAGTATTATAAAACACAGAAAAAAAAATATTGTAAGTTAGTGCCAAGAAAAATAGTTACTGTAAAACTTGGTCATATTATTTACTGTGTTTTATTTACGATACATAAAAAAGTGTTTATTATAAATAGTAAAGGTGAAGCTTCTTAGACATGTTTCATAATAACCAGTGTTTTGTTGTGTTTTTTAAATAACCCAGGGAGTAATGATGTAACCATTACTCACTGGGTTAAGTACTTTTCTTTAGTGTTCCCTTTTGTTGCGTTTATTTTTCTCGTCTTGTCCATTTCCCATACGTTAATATTGTGTGGCGAAGATTTTGCTAATTATTTATGGCGAATTGCGAATTGGACTCGATTCTTCATCGACATTTGTTCGAAAAGAATATTCACTGGCGTGGTGGATATATTATGTTTCAGCATGTTGATGTGAGAAATTATGGACAGCATAAAACGGGTGTTCCTAGGTTCCCAAGTTATCCGCGAGTCTTATAGTCTACTCTGATTAAATTCTAAAGACAAGGTTAGTAGTTTGAGTCTATAAGTATGAGTAAAGTGTTTTAAAAACAAGAAAAATGGGAAGAAGTGGTTCCAAACGTCGAGGTAATCCGGCTACTTCGCACAACGTACCGATCACACTCTTTGATAACTGTTTATTAAAACATAGCCTTACTATGTAGGACTGGACATGAATGACAGTGCATGTGAGCGTACCTAAAAGGCCTTCAACTCACTTGAGACTCTAGAGTTGTTGTTGTTTCCTGCCATCAGGTCCTCTGCTCGTTTGCCCACTGTCGCATAGAAACATTTTTTCTATCTAATTTACCAAGTTCAAATAGCTACCACATTCAAGAATACGAAAAACTTATAGGCACGTATGACTCCTCATAGAGTTCCCTTTACCTTAGTGAGTGATAATATAATACGAACTTGAACTTTGATAAGTTAGAGACACGTGATCGAAATAGAACTCGAACTCTGAGAGGCCATTAAGCAGATGAATCTCGTGAAAATTGGGGCACGACTCACAAACATTTGTGTCATTAACACAAAACATATACGGGTGAAAACGGAGCCCCTTGAATGCAGAATGTAAAAAAATAATACACACGTTTAAGTTCAAAAGCATGTTTGCCGAAAGACCAATCAATATAAACTCGTGGTTGTACAACCTTTAATAAGTTGAACTTTAATTAAAATGTAGATGATAGTCAACTGTTTTTAAGGTAAGTTATAGTTGAGATCTACAATTGAATAAAAATTTAACAACTTTAGACATCTCACAAATCGTCGTCTGAAGCAAAACTAAGTCTTAGCAGTCAAACCTTACCACTAAACAGTAGAACAACATATCAGTCATATTCTCATGTTACTTAAAATATAATAGAAAGAAATTCACCCAATTGTTTGGTCTAGTTCGTAATGGAACCCACGACCTCTGCCTCAGCAGTCAAGATCAATAACCACTAGACCTTTATTGCAGTCAAAGATAATGTGTTTTGTGTCCTTGTGAAAAATTATATTATCTCGCCAGAGCTCTGAGCACAATACATGACGGCTACGCCTCCGTTTTGAAATCGGTTTAAAATTAAAGTAACCGATGTTTACTTTTAGTTATAATATCGCGTTGTGGTCGCAATTCTAAGTTTCAAGGTAAATAATTATAGACTAGTCAAATAAACACGCAGAGATGGACTGAAGAGAATATATGCGATCCTGCGGCAGATTTTACGTACGTATGTTAGTAAACCGCAGCATTCTTTGGAGGCGGGAGGGGCCTTCACTTATCCAATGATCATGCAGACATTTGACATTTTCCTTTACGTTATACTACGAATAAGATATTCAAATAACACGTAGTCTACAGCAACATTATGAGAAATATCACATTACCAGAAATTTTATTTAGCAATAAGAAAAGGTTCATAAGCTAATTTATTCATTGTGAGAATAAGATAACCATGAAAGAGATCTAGCAAACATACAAATTGATGATCATTCTACAAACAGCCTCAAAAACCTGCGCTAAACATAGAAGTTTCGTAATTATACGTTTGGGTGGCAGCCAGCGTGGGAGTCGATTTGTTTGTCTTCCATATTATGAGTTTGGCGTTAAAACAAAAGATATGAATGATCACTACAGTGTGGGAATCAGTAATAATAGGAGCTGGGTTCATTATTAATTGCTACGGTTACCTAATCATTATTATTGTTTCGTAATTACTATTAGTGTTTTAGAATATACATCTGCCGGTGTATAAACACTCGGTGTGTGCGACCCTGACCTCCAAATTATATGCTATAGCTATTGCTTACACCACTTTTTCTTTTATGATATGGTTGCGTGTGGACAGACGAACAGATGGGTCACCTGTAAGTGACAACCACCGCCCATGGACACCTGCCACCCAGGAGTCGTAATCAAACTATTAACCTTTAAGTGTGCGGTGGGGAGAGGATACAGGAGGGGGGCTATAAAAAAACGTAAAGAGGAGAGGGGGATGAGGGGATGAACAAAAAGAGATGAATAAGGGATTGGAAAGATGTCAGAGGGGATGAGGGGACGGCCTTTGGGGATACATTGGCAAGTGTATGTATATATGTATGTATAATATTGTCTTTCTCTTTAACTGAAACTTGTGAACTTCTTAAGGTCTTCAGAGTCAAAAATAAAATAGTCAATAAAACTCTTTAATAACTAACACATATCTGTATTAATAGAATCCAGTGAGTGCATGTTTGTATGTATTTAAGCTTAATTTAGTACGTTTGTTGGTATTACTTCAGAAAGAATAATATAATATTTGACATAACGGACTGACGTCATCATTGACACATTTTTGTAGCGAGCGTATCGTGTTGAAATTTAGTAAAGAGTAACTTATTTGATTTCACAGTTTTCTACCGCATTTCACACTGTCACATCTCCGCACGAACAGCAATTATAATACATATAATACAAGCAAGTAATTAAAAAAATAAATTATAAAAACGCCAAAAAACACTGTTGTATGGGAGCCCCCCTTAAATAATTGTTTTATTTTAATTTAACTATTTATTTTTAAACTGAATATAGAACTAAATATACTGTGAATATTTCAAGCATCTACCTGTTGCCATCATCAATATCGAGCAAAAAAAATCACGTTTGTTGTATGAGAGTCCCCTTAAATATTTATTTTATTCTGTTTTTTAGTATTTGTTGTTATAGCGGCAACAGAAATACGTCATCTGTGAAAATGTCAACTGTCTAACTATCACAGTTCATGAGATACAGATGCGGAACAGACAGCGGAATCTTAGTAATAGGGTCCCGTTTTAACCTTTGGGTACGGAACCCTAAAAACTACAACACATTACTTACTTACATTCCCAATGTAATCATCATATTATATTACAGTATTTCTCCCTAAAACGCGGTACCCTTATATAGCATTTTCATATAACGCCATTTCAATCCCCCGTATAACACGGACATTCCCCCATATAACGCGGGGATTTCTCATATACATATTTCTGTACTGTGAAATTTATAATGATTCACAATTAGCTTCGCGTACCTTTGCACGTGTGTCAACTGTGTTATTACAAAATTAAATTATTTTATTAAATTTGTGTATTAAAAGGTGTAGGTTTAATAAAACGTACATATTTCGTTCATAACATAGTTTTTTCTTAATAATCGATTGAAACTCCCTGCAGCGAGAAAAGTTAAATGTGATGAATCATTTATACGTAACGCGTACCACGAGGTCGTAAAAAAACGCGTTATACGGGAATACCCCTATAACGCGTTTTCCTATAACGCGGAACCAATCTACCGCGGATTACTGTATTTGTATTTTGTTTAGTTACGCCAAACAGCTGTATAAGAAGTATACGTACGTATAGTATAAGTAATCTTGTACCACTAGCTTTCAATTAATACTATTTGAATAACAAGCTTTCGAACATCTAACTCCTCAGATTTAGATTTAAGAAAGCGATTTGCTGTTGTTAAATTATCCGAACTAAGAAGAGCCACATGAATCAGTCCGAGAAGCACTTTAGTTACACGATGGGCTAACAAATGTTTACCTAGTCACATTTACGCCGAACACATTGTTTCGGCGCAAGTGAAAGTACTTGGTTCGAATATACCATTGTTTTGTCACTTAACTTTCTATCTGATCTAGACCAGTTTTGTAGTCTAGATAACGTAGCGTTCAATGAATAAGCGGTGAGAGGAGAGGGGTGTATTACACAGTACACTTTAGGGTTTTAACAAGCGTACTAGTAATGTGTGAACCTCGATGCTAGTATTCTTTTAAAAAATAACTGTGGATATTCTTCGGTAAATTCGTAAAGAAATACATATATTATAATATGTAAACTATGAAAGTATGGTGCTCATAGTCGTAAATCAGATATCTCTTTTAAGCAAGATTGTCGTAATTTTGTACTAAATTTATATTTTTTTACTCTTTGTGCACCACTATTAACTAATACTTTACAGTATAGTCCATCAGGTTGTCTGGAAGAGATCGCAGATTGTGATAAGACCGCCATTTGTACTCACCTATTATTATGTACTTTGTTTGATACCTCACGTGTACAATAAAGAGTATCTATCTATCTATCTATCTATCAATAATAAATATTTTTTTATAATTTATTACATCAAAATGATCTCTTAATTATAATCTCATAGTAATTTCTTTTAAAGCAAGAATTTAATTTAAAAAAAAAATTGAATTATTGGTAAAGCGTCAAAATGAATGTGACTTAAAGTCTACGTCACAGTCAAATACAAAACCCTGTAAACTTATTTAACCAAACATTTCCAGTTTACACTTGTTTGTTTGTTGTAATAGACTATGACGTCACACGCGTTTAAAGTAACCGCACCAGTTAGCTATTTTTATATTTTTTTTTATTAAAAAAAATGATAAAATATTCAACTACAAAAAATAATTTAAGATATTTCTTAATTTTTTTTTGTAGTAGAATATTTTTACTGTTGTAAGCGATATGAACTATCAAATAAATATATTTAAAAAATAATAAGCGATCAGTAACCGTCCAGTCTTTTGATGAATAGAAACAAAGAATTTGACACAAAACCTACAGGACCCTCGATTAAACATAACTTGTATAGTCTAGTTGCAAAAGAAAGGAAAATTAAATATATGACACTGTCCATGCCAAAGTTACAGTGTCATTTCATGTATTTGAATCGTCAGTACTGAGAAGGTTGCCTCTTCTATGCATGTCTTGTGGGTAAAGGTGATTTTAAGCCGAATACGTAAAAAAGGACTGTTGTAATCCTTTGAGAGTTAATGCCTATGACCTTTGAGTATGTACGTGCTACTCTTTTTTTAAAGATGAAAGGATTTTTTGTTACATACACATACATATCATACATTACATATCATTAAAGAGGGGTCCATTGTAAAAGAGATAACAACAAATTAGGCTGCATATACTATTCTTTAAAACCTAATCAATAATCTAGGCGTATTTATGTCGAACTTTATTAATTACCAAAGTTTGAGACCATTACAGACTGTTACAGTTGCCAAGATGCCTCAAATATAGTAAATTTCATTTTTTTGCAAAAATTCTTTTCAAAAAACTTTAACGAACTTCATTCAAGTAAGTACAATGGTAATTACGCCACATATCTGTACAAAAGGCGCTCGAAAGCATATTAGGATTTGTTCAATGGCTTATTAGGCATACGAGCAAACAAATCACCTAATGGGACCATTAGTGTCGAAGAGTAGTCTAAACTACAAATTACACGTACACTAGCATCTACTTGTCTAGAGATAGAGCTAGAGGCTGGTTATCTGTCATACAGGCCCTGCCTCGTACAGAAGCCAGTCTCTTAGACAGATTAACATATGACTATCTTGAGGTGTATACAAGGACTATAATTAATTTTTCTAACAAAACTTTGTATGAGAGAATAAATAAATGGTTATTATTATATAAAAAAAGTGTCACTATCCGTCTGACGGGTTGGGCCTCTGGTAATGTCCCTCAATCGTTGAAACAACGCAAGCGTTCATTTACAATCGTTTTTTTTGTGAGGTCTTAGTATTTCATAGGTAAAGTCGACCCATGCTGCTTAAGCACCTTTCTCTCCACCTTATTCCACTCTAAAGCGGGGGTGTTCACTTGAAAGCGTCGACTTCTTCTTCACCGGACTGGAACCTTTAACCATGAAAACTTTTCTTAATTTTAGGAAATGTTAAGAAATCGTTAGGGCTGAGGTCAGGGCTGTATGGAGGATGGTGAAGAATTTCTACTTTTTCCTGCTTCAAATACTCAATCATTTGACGAGCGCTGTGTGAGCTTGCGTTGTCGTACTGCAGGATGATGCGTCGCTTTGAGTTAGATATTCGAAGTTCGGCGATGACTTGTGGTAAACAAACTGATGTATACCACTCTGCGTTAACCGTTCTACGATCTTCAAGTGCAATAGTCGCAACATGGTCGGTTTTTCCAACGAACGTGGCCACCACCTTCTTTGAAACGCTTCGAGAACGAACAATAGTCGGCTTTGGCTGGTCTTGAAAAACCCAGATTGTAGATTGTTGTTCGGAATCAGGATCGTAGTCATAGATCCAAGATTCGTCACCACTGATGATGTCGTAGACGTGATTTGACTCACCTCGGTTGAACATTTGCAGAGTTTTCTTACACCATCTGATGCGGGCCGCCTTGTGATCGTCGGAAAGCAGATGCGGTATCCAACGGCAAACTAGCTTTCTTACACCAAGCGGTTCATGCAAGATCTTCTGAATGGTTGTCCCTGAGATGAATAATAGAGCCTCTATCTCTCGATACATCACATGACAATCTACGAGTTTTATTTGGTTCACAGAAATGATGTTATCTTCAGTGAAGGCGGATTTTGGGCGTCCTTCGCGAGATTTGTCACTAACGCTAGTATGTCCACGCTGGAATTCTAAATACCAGCGTTCGACAGTCCGCAGACATGGGGCTTCAACACTGAACACAAATGTTAGCTCTTCAAAACACTGAAGCCGTGTCAGGCCTCTTCTAAAGTTGTAGAAAATTATTGCACGAACATTTTCCTTAGAGAGATTCATTTTCGTATGTAACTTGACAGATTCCAATCGACGCTGTGACTAAACAATAGCATTAATCCTAATACTTTTAAGTGTTTTGAGATTCAATATTTAAACACATTCGAATATAGAATAGTTCCAAATTCAAAATTGCCGGGAAATATGGAAACGATAGAACTTAAAAGGCATGCCTCGTATTCTTTAAAAAAAAAATTAAAGTTTCCGATGAAGTAAATGAGGCCACCCCATCTTTTCCCGTGGGTGTTGTAAAACGCGACTAAGGGATCTGACTGTTATCTATCAGACCGTATGTATACAGTCACACAGTGCCCGGTAGAAGGCAATAGGTTAATCCCCTATTACGTTATTACGATTTTTTTTTGCAAAAAGAAGGCGTTTGAGACGCTTCTGCCAAACCAGCCAAAAAAATTAGGATTTCTCTAAAGACAAAAAATTAATGGGTTTACAAACAAATAAACACATCGTATTAACATTCAGTGGATAATGTCGTAATGTAGCATTATATGCGTTGTATTATTCAATGACATACTGGCGCCTTCCGTTTCACATACAATTACAACATTGTTGGTAAATCTAAAACGAGGTGAAGAAGCAGTAAAGTCAGTAAGATTACGGATGCGATACACTGCTCGTTCTCGAGTTCATAGTACAACTACAAGAACAGGCATTAAAATGTGTATACTGTTAAAAGTTGGCTCATTCTGCTAATTACATTGCAATGTCAAGCAAGCGTTAATGAATAAAAATAAACCTGAATAAGTATTTCCTGAAGGGTTTAAAGGCCGAAATCCTCTTATTAAATAAAATTTCTTACATACATACGACCACATCCTTGAAAAACCTTAATTGCTACAGATTATTGACTACGTGACGAAAACCAAAGACCACGCCCCCCCTGTGACCAAGCATGGTATGTTTAAAGACCCCCCCCCCTTTTGAACGTTAAAAAGCGTTTTGCCCTCAACCGTGCACTGTACATTTACCCTCAGTAAGATAACCGTCTAGACGAACAGGCGGGTCACCTGATGGTAAGTGCCTTGTGTCCATAGACACCTGCAACTCAAGAGTCGAAAGTGCGCTGCCCGCCTTTGAGGGTGATGAGAGAAGGGGGATGCGGAGAGGGAAAGAAGAGAGGGGGATAAGGAGATGGGAAAGAGAAGAGGGGGTATGAGGGGAGAGGAATAAGGAGAGGATGAGTTGGGCCTCCGGAATCCTCACTCAAATCGGGGAAATGCAACGCAAACGCAAGCGTTACTTCAAAACCGGTTTTCTGTGAGGAAGCTTTATCGCACCGCTCGAACCGGCCCATTCGTGCCTACGCATGGCTAACCACTGTTAAATTTTATTAGTTGGAAGGTATTGATAGAAATGGGAGGACAGAAGTGAAGGAAAGGGATAGTGATTATACGGATGGATTGGGTATAAGCAAAAGCTCAAGCAAGTCAGGGTCGCATACCTTTGACTGGAACTGGCGGATGCTGGGAAGTCCGAGCACTCTGACGAAACTCTAAAAATTAAAATTCTAACTAAACTAGGAAAAAAATGTTTTAAGTTTAGAACAGTGAAAAGTCACAATAATTTACAAACAGACTTTTTTTCCGTGATTGTACATACGTTTATCACACGACATTTTGAGATCCAGCTTAATTTTCAGACAAAATTCCCCCCAAAATTTGTGTAAACCTTATACGAATTACTAGTAAACCTTGTATTGTAACCGTTAAATATAACAGATACCATATCAAATTGAAGTTTTAAGTACTGATTGATCAATATATGTCTGAATAAGTGCAGTCAACGTAACGTAATAACTCAACTGACGTTAGTCTACTCCTTTGATGTTTTAAAGGAATGTTATGGTCGTGACAGTGGCTAAAGTTGGAGAATTTTGATAATTTGTAGCCCAAAAACCCCTTGAAGTTTTCTTCAATTGTTCTCAAACTTAGTTCAGAGATAATTGATTGACCGTTTAGTGATGGCCTCTTCATGACTCTTCGATTTATTTGGATGAAGATAAATAATACTTCTAAGACGTAGTTCGTTTAAAGATGGATTATAGGAGATATGGAAGGTTATAACCTTACAGATGAATATAAGATTATTCTATATTACGAGTATATCTAACTAAAACGCACGTGAAAACCTTAAGTGTTATAAGCAATTTTAAGTTAACAGAGCTTAAAAGAGGTATGAGAAGCATCTGAACATAAATTATATCTTACGGGCTAAATAATGCATTTTGAATTATCAAATGCTATTTCCTTCCAGTAGACCAGGCTGCATGAAAATATGCCAGGCGGACGACAGCCCAACGGTTGTTAAGGAAAGTTGTATTTATATTAATCGGCGCGAGAACATACATATCGCGATGCAGGGTGTAACCACGTATTTAGACTATTTTCTTAGTAGTTCTGTTTGTCTTCGCTAGATGGCGTTAGTGCATGTCTCTGTGGATGTCGCCACACATTAATTAAGTTACTTTCTTTAGCAGTTTCTATAATAAAACTACTAAAAATGAACATTTTTACGACCAGCTCTTAGTGTTTCATACAGTTTCATCTTTTTCAATATAATGCCAAAGTAATTATATACAATAGAGTATAATGAAACGTGTGTTATAAGCACATATGTATACATGTACATGTATTGTTTTACATACAACATCAATTCAAAATATAACAGAGAAAACGAATTCTGTTTAGAGTTTAACTTGTTAGATTGCAGGGGTTTGCAAAAAACCATATTGAGGTCGCTTAGCTCAACTTCCTTTCAACGGCCGGACCCACAGAAAAAAAAAGCCATCCTGAGTCCCCAGCCATAAGACCCGGTGACAGAACACTGTGTGCTTTTAGTCGGTTGGAGTCCGACATCACACAAAAACAAAAAAAGGGTGTTATGCAAAGCAAGTTTCAGCGGGTTTATTTTACAGCCAGACGCCTACCTCAAACTTATTGATAGAATGAGAAACTTTACTCCGACCAAAAATAGTCTGGAAAAGGGATAACAATCTGATAAGCAATTTGCAGCGATGTTAAAACGTGTGGATGTAGCTAGTTCAAACATAAAATAGAGAATTATAATACTGAGAAAGTAGACTCGAAAGCAATAAATACGGGTCACATAAAGTTACCTGAAAATCTTAGGACTAATCATGCTTAATATATTTAATAGAAAAATGCGACGACTGCGATCTAGTTATGGTTGTTCTTTGTTCATCCAAAGCTTGTCTGTAAGAAATCGCTTATACCTATACATTTTCATTTGTTGAATTCCTTGTAAACATGTCTCTTTCAATTTTTATTTTTCTTGATGATTGTTCGATGTTCGCGCTCTGGTTTACGGCAGATTGTAGGTCTAAATGGTTTTAATTAGATGTCACAAGTCCTCGTCTTACAGTCCATGCACTCGGGTTACTTCGGGTTATTTCCTCCGAGGCTCGAAACTGACTTAGGAGAGGTTACACGAAGTACAAAAACAAGTATAATCTGCGGGAACATGTCTGTGTCTTTAAATCCTTGACTTTATCCTGAGTAATTTATAAATGCGAAAGTAAGTTTCTGTTTGTCTGTCTGTCTGTCGCGCTTTCACACCAAAACTACTGAACCGATTTAAATGAAATTTGCTACAGAGATAGAGCCTGAGAAAGCATAGCTACTTTTTTATTTTTTATATATGAGAAAATGATATAACTCCCAATTATGTTAATCTTTCTAGTTTATATTATTATTATCTTTTACTATTTTTTTCTTTTCCTGTAATAATTTATGTGTTACCTCTTCTCCTGTGCCAAATAAATATTTTTCTTTCTTTCTTTTTCTTAAGTGTGCTCGTGTGTGCATGTAAACTACTCAGCTAATTACCATTACAGTAATGCCAAGGGTACAGAAAAGTATAGGTTATCTTTCATCCAGAACTGTCTCAGGAAATAGACAAAATAAGTTTAACTCGGAAGGATCCGTGGGTGAAGCTAGTTAAAAATAATAATCGGACTTTAAAAAAGTAGACAACCGACTTCATTGCGTCTTTCATAAAATTGAAGACTAATATGGTTTTCTCATGGATGCCAAGTACATCCAATACAAAAAGAACCATCGAAATCCGTTGGCGTGATACTGAGTTATTCGTCCTTTTGTCGCGCACATGTTTGATGTAAATTTAAGACTTATATGGTTTTCTCATAGATGCCATTGTCAGAACTGGACCAAATTACTATAGGACCATACGGGAAACACCAGCTTTAAAAAAAAAACGGCGAAATCGGTTCACGCAATCGAAAGTTCTGAGGTAACAAACATAAAAAAAGCAGTCGAGTTGATAACCCCCTCCTTTTTGAAGTCGGTTGAAAACAAATAAGTGATGTAAAAAAAGGTACTGCTCTGAGTAATTGAAGGATGAAGCTGAACACCAAAACATCAATTACTTTGTAATATATTATAAATAGGGATTGATATCCACAATAAATCACTTCTCATATAAAAAACTTCAATATTCGCATAATGTAGGTAAACTTATTTTGATACAGCCTACACTTGGGAAATAAATTAGGTATTTTTTTTTATTATGATGGATCACGTCGGTAGACGACGCGACGGTAAATATTTAATTTGTAATCCCAGTCGAGAGACGAAACCGCTACGAAGTTTATACACTAGGTAGAATATTTGAAATGTTATTATCATATATTTAAGTGACAATTAATTGCAAATAGTAATGTGGTTAGCGGACTTTTTATCATAAAACAAGTGGTTACATATGACGCAATGAGAATCAATCCTCGACAAGGCTCATTTGTGGCCTAACTTTATTGAGAATGAGGCATCCTACATACATATCTTACAGAGACATTGTACGTGTCGTATATTAAAATATAACGATTTTGGGAGTTGCTGCTACGCCTTGTTATGTTGCATTATATGTATTAATTGTCTCAGTTATTCTCCATCAACATGTTCATGCCCACACAGCTGATCCACTAAACTTATGTGGATATAATTACAACTAGAAATTGGTAAGGCAAATAGGACCTTACGAAATGATAAAGGTTTGTAATGGAATCTAATCTTTTGTCAAATTCGGTGTGCATGTATGCCTACAAAGTGAAAAACAATACCCGAAATGCTAATTCAATGCAGACGAAGTCGCGGGCAGCAGCTAATAATTATGTAATAGTATATTCAACGGATATCTTGTGTTTTTTAAATAGAAATATACACTAACTATAATCTTTTTCTTAGTATACGACATGATCAATCATTATAATAAAAAATATTTGTAATCAATCAATCACTAAGCATATAGTTAAATTAGAATAAACTGTAATAAATTAGATATACGACTATCAATCACTCTTACATAATGCAAAATACATTGACAAGATTATGTAAGACAATTTTAATCATTTAAATGTAGAATGACAGCGACATTCTTTAAGTGGTCGATCTCATGTCAATAGAATTTAAATTGTGTGCTCACAGAAAGCTATGAGGATACTGGCTAGATAATATGAATTGGTGTGTCGATTGTAATTGAAATTATACAAAACTTATTTGTATAATGAACTACAAAAACATTACTTCGACTTTTTTATGTAATAAAAAAAAACTATGTATAAAAAGTACAACATTTTTCTTAAAAGAGAATATGAGGGAAGGGGTGCAAAGGCTTTGCAAATTTTGAGTACACTCTACTCGTGTATCTAACCCAGGATCTTAACACGGAACAACTGATCTAGCTGCAATACTGCTGTCGTTAGTTTTCGTATAATGTTTTTGCTCTAAAGTCATTTTATAATTACAACACAATTATTAATCCAACTTACATTATTAGTTATTTAAAAAAAAAATGAATCACGCAATGAATAACCAAAATCTTTAAAAAAATCATATTAGTGCTCTGAGAATAGTAATTAGCTAAAAGTACATAAGTTATCATTGCGTGTTGGAAGCTGTTAAAACGAGCACAAACATACCTCATTACACGAACCGCTGACTGTCATAGTACAGGCGAATACACTCACATACAAATATTTTTTAAGTGGATGAGTCAGGCTTAGGTAAGTAATGCCGGCTCGGAGTAATACGACGGCCTCACACAAAACCCGTTGTGAAATAATGCCTACGTTGTGTTTCACACAGTGAGTGTTACCGGAGGTTAAACAAATGCACTTGCGACACGAGTTACAGAGTCCATGGGCGGCGGGACTTACTTACTATAATGTGATCAGCGTCTGCTCATTTGCCTTCAATGTAGTAAAAAAGTGACAAAAGTGTTGTGACAAAATAAATAAACAATATGTGCCGGGTGACGAAGTTGATGTTAAAGGACCAACACAGAACCCCTATAAAGGCTTGCGTACATATTTGACATTGCTAAATTTATTTTCCTTCATTTAAGTATCTCTGTAGGTCTGCATCGTGTGTTGTAACTCTGAGAGCTACTGGTCCAAGTGAGATAACGAGCGAAGACTGTATGTTTTTAATAACAATAATAATCGCAGGTACGGTAAAACAGTTTGCATCTTTTTTAAACACAACACAAAATCAACGATTCGTTGTATTGGCTGACGAACCCACAACACTCGATGCTGCAGTGTTTTTGCGTCTTCTATAGGTAGGAGGCTCAGATTTCCCTGCGCCAGCCTGTTAAGTTACAGGTACTTGACTTAGTGACTTGTTTGAACTACTGCTTGTTTTCCTCCCAACCATCTGTATAACCAAGAATAGGGCCACCCCATCTCAGCCGGGCGGTGTCGTAAATGGCGACTAAGGGTCGGACTGTAAATGGCGACTAAGGGTTCGGACTGTTGTCTATCAGACAGTAGGTATATAGTCATACTGTGCTAGGTTGACGGCTATAGCCTTGTTCCCCCCCCCCCTCCCCCCGCCCCTCCATTACGTTAGTAAGCCCAAATTCTATTTGGCAAAATGCGGGAGTTTATGTGAGTGTATGTATCCATGTATACAGGCGACCTCTGTACGGCAGGTTACTGAACATTTTCTTTCTAACCGATTTCAAAAAAGGAAGACGTTCTCAATTCGACTGTATTTTTTTATATGTTCGTTACATCAGAACTTCCGACTGGGTGAACCGATTTTGATGATTTTTTTTATTTAAAAGCTGGTGCTTCCCGTGTCGTCCCATTTCAATTTGGTCCAGTTCTGCCAATAGCATCCATGAGAAGACCATCTTCAATTTACATTAATATGTGCGCGACAAATGGACGAACATACCTACGTAATATAATTATAACTGCACTCATTAAAATTACATTGCTCATTGTAGGCCGTTATCTACTTCTATAAAAGTCAATTATCACATATTAATAGCCATGTGGTTATCAGTGGAGTAGATTGAGGTCACTCCATCTCTTACCGTGGGTTTCGTAAAAGACGACTAAGGGATCGGACTGTTATCTATCTGGTTGTATATATACAGTGTTCAGTTGACGGCAATATGTTATTACTTAAAGGGGGTTAAGTTGTGGTTGGCTAAAGTTTGGCCTTTTATACGCCTCTGTCTCCTCCTTCTGGGGCATGAGTATAGTATATATGTTTAAGTACTCGCTTTACTCTGTGCACATACTATGCTAGAAAGCTGTTGCCATTGTAAGTAAATAATAATCTACATTAAATTCAAAACTGCAACATTTAAATCAGTAATGTAACACACGTATATTTTAGCTACTCATACATAGAACAGAGTAGAATTCCAACTTATTCGAAAACGGGCATTGATTGCCTTAAAAAAACTAGTTTGATAAAAATGCAGCTTTGTCAAGAAAAGTTTATGTTACAAATTACCATAACTGGATGTTAAATTTCCCTTCAACAATCTTGCGCGGAAAAATTCCACGTAAAGACTGCATTTTATTTACATAACTTGATTTCAAAGTTGAATCTGCTATTGGTAGGCAAGGAATAGATATAATAGGTTCACATAGCTGTACACTAGCGATGAGGCTGCTGATTCTACATTTGTCATACCAGGATTTTACTTTAGTCTTACTTTTGTTTGTAAGTATATTTATAATAAGAAATATCTAGTCATCAAAAAGATTGGGACTGGACAAGTTATATGGAAACGAATATTGCTTATACTCCCTAATAGTGTAAGCAATATTCGTTTCCTAAATTTCTATACTTCTTTTCCTTTTCAAAATGATGGTCGTATAAATTATCCTTGCAAAATGTTGCACTTAACCCACCTATCCTTTCGGGGATGCAGTCTGGAGTGTCTGACTATAATTATGCATGTATGACTAAATAAATAAGATCCGCCGTTTAGAAATATAACAAGAAGTCTAAATCTAATCCATATTAACGAGCTTAATTAGTTAAGCTTGTTTATCTCAGTATAACGTTACCGTACACAAAGATATAAAAAAGCAAGGTATGTTTTGAAGAACCTCTAAAAATTCAAGTACCTTTTTCTCAGTCACCTCTTGAACTTCACAACGTGTACCAAATGCTATTCATGAGCGTAATCAACAACCAGAACAAAGCGCCTCTCCTAACACATTAAGCGAGAATGATTTTCGTGACGTATCGCAAATTTCAACTGTATTTTAGGAATAAGTAAATTAGTGAGAGTTATTCGACGATAATTTGTTTATCATAAGTAATTTTATGATAATTTAATAAGCTCGATCCTCATACGGTAACACTTCCTAACAAATCCGTATAATCGAATCGACTTGTTATTTCTTTTTAGATATATGCTCCCAATTTAAAGGACTATTACCGCGGCCTCACCGAAAACCGGCTGTAAAACAATATTTGCATTGAGTGGCCGAGTGAGTGAGCTTACCGGAGACACAACCGTCTTTACCTTCCCCTCCTAAAAGACACTCTTGTGACTCTTGAGTTGCAAGTGTTCATGGGCGGCGGACGTCACTTATAATCAAGTGTCTGCTCGTTTGTCCTCCTTATAGTATAAAAAAAACTTAAATCCATAAAGTGCCCGGTTGCCGGCAACTGGCTTGCAAATTTAAATTGTTCATATATGGGGTGATAAATCTCTGTTCACCCCTTCAGGGATACTGGCATGAGCGTTTGTATGTAGTTAGCAATTTTCTTTATATTTTTTTTAGATATAGAATAACAGACGCACACACGGGTCCCCTGATAGTAAATGACCACCACCGTCACTGGATACCTGAAAATCATAAGTCGTAAGTGCGCTGCCCACCTTTAAGGGGAGGATGAAAAAGAATAGGGAGTGTTAGGCCTTCGGTGCCCTCACTCACTTGGCAATAAAATGCAAGCATTGCTTGGCTACTAGTTCTCTGTGAGGCCGTGGTACTGCTCCAGTCATGCCAGCCATTTATGTCAACAAATATATTAGTGAGGTTTCCGGAGGCCCAACTACCCCTTTTTTTTTCCTCTCCCCTGGCCCCCACCCCTTTTCCCCTCCCCGCATCACCCCATCCCTCATCACCCTCAAAGGCGGGCAGCGCACTTACGACTCTTGAGTTGCAGGTGTCCATGGACAGCAGTTGTCAGGTGGCCCGTCTGTTCGTCTGTCCCCAATAGTATAAAAAAATAAAAATTAAATGACTCAAATAACAAACATTTGTCATACACAAACTAATAATCATGCCTTTACCTCATTGTTTGTCAAAAATACCAACACATTACTGATACAGAAGCCACACCAACAAACGTGTGGGTACATAACTATTCACATATCTAAGTTTAATGCACCCCATTAGCGAAGCCGTATAGCATACCGACAGGAAATGTCTCGGCACTGCATTTGTATATGACATTTTAACGTGACATTGGATATTGGATAACGGACCTTAATACCCGCGTAATAAAAGCTGTGTGGAAACGTAACTATTGTGACAAAGAGTTTTATCATGGACCCCAAATTTGGTTAGTAAAGGCCATTGGAACAATGATCGCAAGCGCCGAATCTAAATAGTTGGTAATAATGCTTGTGTATAAAGGTCTCAGCTCACTTACTATGCAATGACGAACCCTGATAATGTCTCAAACACATCACTTAATTGATCATTATCTTTCTAACTATATCCCGTTTTTTCAAGAAATTCTATCACGTGTACTGCACTTGTTGCTTTTTTGGTCATGTTACTTTTGACAGACCATCCACATTTTGAATTATTTAAGCAACTGATGGGTTCTATATTTGTCTTACAACTTTGCCCTACCTCATTAAACATAAGTTATTTTCTTAAAAATATATATTCCAAGTAGATATACATAAATACAAGGAAAAACCTTTTTCTATTGCTTAAATATTTGTTACTGTTATGTGTGTTAGTTTATACATTAACATAATACCATTAAAATATATGAAGCTCATTAAAAATGATCTCCATTCGCTTTAATACAGCCGACTGTACTATATGACTGATCATATGAACGTTGAGGCCAGTCAAAAGAAACACGCACTTTAGGATAATTCTGCACTGCTAATCTTATGGATTCTTTTAAGGACTCCAAATTATTACGGCGTTTAGAACTTGCCATACTCTCTAAAACTGACCATAAATCATAATCCAGCGGATTAAGATCGGGACTATATAATATGAATGTATTTAGAAATACATAAGTATGTTTATCAGCACAGTCTACAAGCTCTGCTGCTCTGCTAGTTTGGAAACGGACGACCGTGTGTGAAGTGTATAAAGAAGTTATGGTTATTATCACAGTAAAATCTACCTTATATTTCAAAACTCTGTAATACGGAGTGCTTACAGTGTGTTAGGAGTTTTATATTTTGGAGATCGCAATGTCAAACTAATATTAATATTATATTATATAATTATAAGCGGTAACAACAAATAATCATAAGCGGTGACAGCCATTAAGTAATTTGTTACAACTAATTTTGGAGTGAGCTATTGATGGCACTTGTTGAAGTAATATTAAACTTTACGACAATATATGTGTATAAGGTCTGATGGTGGAGAGAGTGGAGTGCTTGGTTAGTGGACTCGGATTTCCCGCTAAGTGTCTATTAAGTCCTTTAGTTCTTGCATGATACATTATTATTTTTTTAAAAGGTATGCTGAGGTGATTTGGGACGTTGAAAGAATGAGTGAGGAACTACGTACATTATACATACATAAAACTAAACAAAATTTGTACCCAGTAACGTAATAGGGGGCAAACCTACTATTTGCTATTTTTTTATTTAAATCTAAAGCTGTTTACTTATACCCTTAACTTATCAGTCAATTTATGACTATCCCAATAAACTGTAAAGATTCAATCTGGCATTGACTATAGATGTTACTGAGATCACCGAGTCAGTCAAGCCTCTGCAAGTCTCCTCTGTGAGTGGAGTGATTGTGGTAGACTTATAAAAAAATATGTGACCAAAGTGAAAATAATTCCTGTGTCTCGAGGGACTTTACAAGCATTCATACAACGGACACAAGTAACACCCAGACCGTGGCAATGAATTGTGGATCACACAAATTTTTGTCCCGTGTGGGAATTGAACCAACGACCTCCGGCTCAGCAGTCAGGGTTACTAACCACTAGACCAATAGGTCAGTCAAAAGGTACCTCTTCTCATCTGTTTTTAAACGATATTCTTTCTGTTTTGATCCTTTCCTATTCTGACTTGTTGCACATATTAACGAGCTTAGAAATAATGAAAGAATATTAACTTATATTAAACCAGATTTTGCCCTTAACTTCGCTCGCATTAATTTTATTTCGCCTTTTATATAAAAAAAAAGTTCAATTCCGTTATATTTCTCAACGAACGGTATTTCATTTTATATATGACAATTGTACATATATGTATAATATATTGGTATCGATTTTCGTCATCTATGCGACTACTTATTATTTTGACTACTTGATCTATTAATCAATATGCAAAATTTCTCGAAAGTTTAAACACAAATTTACTTTACACAAACTCAAAAGACAGTCTTATAAAAATCCAAGTTCTAAAAACAAAAATGTATAGTTACACATTGACCACAGATAATAATAATCTCATCACTTTATATAAACCATAGACCAAGAAAATACACGTACAAACGAGGAAGAGCTGACATTAAGCTATCTGACTTTCACTAGTTGTCGAAAAACTATAATTATAGTAAACTAAAGGTTACATCGGCTATACTCGCTGCGAGTACATTAAGCAGGTAAGATGAACAATACCAAGGAAAATCCATTTAATTTCGTTCTTCAATTTGTTTTTTAAGTCTAGGAATATCAAGCAGAATAGGAGATGTATGGCTTTTTACATTATCAGTATGATGTAATAGTGTTTAATATTTCTATGCAAGTAATACAATTTTAACGAGTCGCAGACAAGCGTGAGTATACATATGTATATGTATAAAAATTATATACTAATAAAGTGGTTATCTATACATCAGGCACATAC
The DNA here is from genome assembly GCA_947561695.1 of Tyria jacobaeae. Lineage (NCBI taxonomy): Eukaryota > Metazoa > Arthropoda > Insecta > Lepidoptera > Erebidae > Tyria > Tyria jacobaeae. The sequence continues at coordinate 4,183,924 of OX387208.1, read as the reverse complement.
TCACGCCTACATCCAAGGGTTTAGGGGTAGGCAGAGGTGTATTAACTGCCTGCATTTTGACACCCCACTTACGTAATACTGATTGACTGCATATATACTGTGACCGTAGATAACCAAATCCAATCAGACGAATAGACGGGTCACCTGATGGTTAGTGACAACCGCCGTCCATGGACACGCGCTGCCCGCCTTTGAGGGTGAAGAGGGATGAGGGTATGTGGGGAGGGGAAAGAGACGGGAATGAGGAGATGGCAAAAAGGGAGGGAGGTCAGGGGAGAGAAATAAGGAGATAGTTGGGCCTCCGGAAACCTCACTAATTTCGGGGCAATGCATGGACACCTGCAACTCAAGAGATGTTAGTGCGTTGGAAAGAAGAGATGGGGTGATGAGATGGGAAAGAGAAGAGGGGGATGATGGTAGAGAAAAGAGGAGAGAGGTATCGGGCCTCAGAATCACACTCATATCGGATAAATCCAAAGCAAGCGTTATTTCACAACCGGTTTTCTGTGAGGCCGTAGTATCGCACCGGTCGAGCCGAATGATTGTTGATATTACCGTTCTCCATGACGACAATCTCATAAAGGCCGAAAAGGTAAAACAATTAAAATATTTGGATCTGGCCCATGAGGTTGTCGATGTATGATATAGATGTGGATTCAGCAACCATTGTGCTAATAGTCATCAGTCAGAGCCTTTTTTATTTTACGTGTAGAAACCCCTTCGGTCCCTCATTCCATCGGGGTTTTCGGTGGGACGGTGAAAACCACACGGTGTGCCCACCTAACAAAGGAGGAATACGGGAACAGCTTTGGCAAGACATCCGGACGGTTAGCTGGGTTAAGGGCCTGATGCAATAGGCAGCCCTTGATACGGCACGTATTGTAAGGAGGACACTATTTTTAAATATATTTTACTTTTTATTTTATATTTAAAATTGTAATTTGTATGTTTGTTAATAGAATAAAGAGAATAATAACAGCAGTACTGTTTATTGTACATCAGTTATCAAATACAACAATACATACAAGTCAAAGATACATAAAAGTTGCATACATACAGCATATGATATGAATGTAATAAACTTATTTTATAATGAAAGAATAATAGATTGAACTGTAAAAGATTTATCTAAAAAGTAAGTCTATACAGTATAAATATCAATTGTAAGCCTGACAAAGTAACCAGCATAACATATAAGAGTTAGTTTCTCTAATATTCTAGTATATATTCATAACATCGTCAGGGTACTGCTAAACCTGAAAATGTGCTGCAATATGTTTTAAAGTTTTGCATTACTGTGAAGAGTTAAAAATTTACAAACCGACCGCATAAAGACACTGCATGGTCCGTAGAGAGGTTTTTCAATATTTTTAGGAATCAAAGGGAGCATTCTATAATCCATTCCTCAACGGAATATTAGATTATTAGCATCAATTTTTTTTTTTCGTTTTTAATTTCGTTTGAATTCAATTTCTTTTCTATTTTCCTTTCTGTCAATATACTCGAAATTCTTTTTTATGGGATAGAAAGCAAACGAGCAGGTGGGACACCTCATGGTAAGATTTTTTTCTATCAAATTCCCAAAAGTGCTCCCTATTACGTAAATAGGCCTAAATTACAATCCCTCCGGGGATAAAGGAGTGACTGTATGTATGTCTTTTCGATTATAAGAGTACATATAGTTTCCACCGCTTCGTCGTTAGCAAATAGCTTATTTTCTTCCATAGGGTGGGAAGTATCCACTGACCAAACTTAATCCTTACGGTACTGTGAAAGGTAAGAGACAGACTAAAAAAGAGCATTACTTTCGCATTTATAATATTAGAATCGATTTATTTATTTATTTTTTTCTTGTGTACCTATTCGTCTCAACAAAAAAAAATGTGTTAAGACTGACTTTTACATAACCTCTAGTGAGCACCAACCTTTACTTTGGTGATGGGTTTGTATCTGGTGTATTACGTCCGGGTCGAAAGGTGACATTTGGTCATAGACAATAGTAACTCCCATGATAACCGAAAGTTATGCGTTTATAAGCGAAAACGTCATTAAGTTCGGATAGACGTGTTGTTCGTGACTTATTATTAGTAATTAGAAGTTTTTTCTGGGTTTCGTTTTAACGAAAGTATATGGTTTTATCTTTTAATGGGTGCGAGTATTTCAAATGTTAGAAATTTTTGTGATGAACTCAATTTGAATGCTTGTGAACTTGGTGACTTATAAAGACATGCCTTAACATCGTATTAACAGTAATGTTTAGAGAGAATAGAAAATTAGAGAGAGATTTCTATATAGAAAAATCTATATAAATAATCGTTTTGACGTGTATTAGCCCCTTATATTCTGAAAGATATCTTTTGTCTTTCATGAGTAAACCTTTCACGCGTACATTGTAATATTTCCTTGAACACTTAGTAGTGACCCTTAAATCAAGGTTGCATGAGGGACCCCCCAACTGTATCCTCACGTTGTCGTCATGGGGGGGATTGCGTGGGTCACTGATCCCTGGGGCTATGCCGGTAGAGCCACTCATTCTGGATTGGCCCAGGGGGAGATTCCTAATAAAGCAGAATATTCTGTGGGACACTTCCACACGGGCGTAGTGCGGGCAGACGCTAGGAGGGGTCCGGAGCTCTTAATAAAGCTGTTCCCGGATTCCTTCTATTTGAAGCGCAGCATGGAACACCGTGTGGTTTTAGTCGGTTCGATTCCGTTCCACCGAAACCCCGTTGGAATGACGGCCCAAGGGGGTATCCACACGAGACAAAAAAAAGGTTGCATGACGGAACTTGAATACATATGCAAGATTAATACATTTGAATAGGACGTTGTATATATTTGTTCATACTAGTACATACATACATACGGAGGTCAGATGCTCAGTGGCAAAACTGATATTCAGACAATAACTGGTTAGGCTTGAAGCCAACCCCAATAGACATGGGAATCATAGGGCTAGGAAGATGAAGATGAAGAAGACATTCGTACATACGCCTTACTTCCGCCCAGAATAGGCAGAGTCGGTAGATAGCTAGATTAGGGCCTCCGGAAACCTCACTAATTTCGGGGAAATGCAACGCAAGCGTTAGTTCACAACCGGTTTTCTACAAACAACTGGAGAATTCAGTAATAATTTGTTTAATTGTCATTTATCTGGTTGGTGAGCCTAATCAGTCCTTTTATTTTAATTTTTTTGATTGCATAGAATAACTAAATTCACACAAGCTTTGAATTTTCTGAAGAAACTTCAGAAAATCCAAAACGATAATGAAAATTAATCGATGGAATTAATCTATCAAATAAAGCAAGCAAACAAAATTAAATAATCAAAGCCAAATGTAGCAATGGCTAAAACCAGCTCATAAGCCTCCGCGTTGGATTAAAAGTTACTGAAGCAGACACATCAGAGCCCAAGATGAAAAAGCTATATTTTTCCTCGTCATATAAAAGACTTTTTTATGTAACGCTTTTACAGCACATGACAATATAATCAGGAGAACATGAGGCATATAATTGTATCTCTAGTTTTCTATAATATATTATTATTATTATCATATAAAACTACTTACTGCATATCAAGCTTTAAAAATAGGATAATACAGAACCGAGCAACTTGAAAATTATCAAAATGAAAGGTATAATGGTATATCCGTATTTCGTATCTTATTTTGTATTATTCAAAGAAAAATGTCTAATTTAACGAACAAGATTTAAGTCAAACAAACGTACATAGCAAGTTAAATAAGAGCTTGTTAGATAGAAAAGCTCCTTTCTTCCGCATATTGTTACGACACCTAATGACTAGTAGTACTAGTACTAGAGTAGACCTGAAATTAGTCTCTAAAAACAAAAATAAACCCATTCCTTTAAGTTCGGTTTTCCACAAGACGAAGAAAATATAGCGGCATATTGTTAAGATACCTAATGGCTAGTGTACGAGTAGACCTGAAATGAGTCTCCAAAAACAAAAATAAATCCATTCCTTTAAGGTCGGTTTTCTACCAGACGACGAAATTAACACAAGTTAGTTCATAATTAGCCGAGAATAACGTTTTATTTCGGGGTAGTAGCCATTTATCTCCTAGATGTCCTCTCTGACCGTGACCTGGAGTCTAATGAGAACATTATGTATTGATCCTGAAAATTCTCCATTCTTTCTTGTTAGTAGACATCGAGACATTTGTGTGGATATGTAATGTTTTTTATTTCGTAAATATCGTGTAGTTACACCACCAAAGGACCTTTCCGATCATTCCCTAACTTCAATTTATTTTCTAATACCTAGATGGTAAGTAAGCACTGTAGTTGGTTAGAAATAAGTTCTAAATTAGCTACGGCAATAGTTTTTTTAATAATAGAGAGGTACAGACGAACAGGGGGGGTGTGGCGATGGGAAAGAGGAAAGGCGGAGTTGTGCCTCCGAAAACCTCACTAATTTCTGGGAAGTCCAACGCAAACGTTGCTTCACAACCAGTTTTCTGTGAGGCCGTAGTATCGCCCCGGTCGAGCCGGCCCATTCGTGTCTAAACATGGCTGTAACACCACTGTAACTTATTAAAGGCGGTATCTATCATGCGGACTAAAGGGCACAGACCCTGGCAACAGCATGTTCAAATTTTATAAATACGACTAGGACGTCCTGGAGATATATGTATATATATACTCACAATTTTCTGACTTCAATTTTTGAAGTGGCCTGTTGACGGCAATAGGCTTGCCCTTTTATTTTGTACGTGGGACCAAATTCTAATGGGCAAAATGTGTGGATTTAACACATCTCTGCTAACTACTTCGATTACTTCCATATATACAGACATAGCGTAAGGATGTATGAACATTGATATCTTGAAGGACCAATATGGAGTTTCACACACCACAAAAACATTTTGAAATAAGCGACAGACCCTTTTCAATTTTCTCTTATCGCAAAAACAGCTAACCTGATTTATAACATTCATGCCAAAGTTATTTTTATTAAGTTAATCTTCTGCTACAAAAACTAAAAATTATTGAAAATATTATTATTTTATTTCATTTTACTTGATACTTGCTATAAAAAGTTATGGTAGAAGTAGAATGCTCAATAGCCGTCAACGTCATAAGTCGTCAACAAACAACACGCATAAATTTTATCATGTAGGTCACAATTTAATTTTATAGTTATTGTCGGGCTTGCAATGGACCCCGTGAGAAAAGAGCCACGCAATAAAAAGTACTGCTATTTTCCAATTTTCAATTTAATGTTATTAGTAAAAGCTTTCGCCGGCTCCGCTAGCAAAACGTTTCTTTTGCCTATTATATTTGACCACTACCTTTTTCTAGATGAAAATCGATGTTCTTATCCGTGCAATAATATAATTCACTTCAATAAAGTGGACAACCAATTAAGACATATTGTTTTCTCATAGACAATACAATTTAAGACATATTGTTTTCTCATAGACGCCTTTATCAGAACCTAACCTAACTCTCATCTAACTACCCTTGAAGTACATCCTTTCCAATAAAAAAAGAATCATCGAAATCGGTTTTCGTGATATTGAGTTATTCGTCCGTTTGTCGCGCACACACTGAATGCAAATTTAAGACTCATATAGTTTTCTCATGGATACCGTTGTCAGAACTGGACCAAATTAAATTGGGACCACACGGGAAGCACCAGCTTTCAAATAAAAAAAAACATCAAAATTGTTTCACTCAGTCGAAAGTTATGAGGTAACAAACATATACAAAAAAAAATCGTCGAATTGAGAACCTCTTCCTTTTTGAAGTCGATTGAAAATAAGATACAGGTTACCCTGGTACCTAGTGTAGGAGTCCGATGTAACCGACGGACATTTGAGATCATACATTTAGACTCTTGTTTTCTCTAATTTACATAATATGCTATGCTTAGCTTGCTTATTATCTTATGATTATTGTATGAACTGTTAGAATTGGGAAATAAAAAACATTAAAAAAACATTAATGAATGATGATCGGTTGAGTAGTTAAGAGAAACAAACACACATTCGCATTTGTTATACTATACTATTGGTTGCGCGCGTTTTAGTCGTAATCACTTATTAGGGGGCAAGCCTTTGGCCGTAACTGTATGACTCCGGGCATCCGGACACTATATGACTGTATAATTGACCCACAGTGCTATATTATAACCTTTTTTACATTCAAACTCTTTATTATAATAAAGAAAGGAGGGTAGCAGGATAACAATGGTCCAGCGGCCCCCACCGGATTTGCTACAACCGACCCGAAAATCTTGAAAAGAAATAACCGCGAAAAATGTGTTTTTTTGACATTTTAATTGTTTTTGAGCATTCAAATTGTTTTTTAAAAAGTAGCAATGCATCTAAAATTTGTTTCGGATGTTTAGATGTTCCCTGACTTTTTTAAGATTTTTTAGTCGAGTTAAAATATGTGAAATATAAGTTTAAAAGCAGCAAAAAAATCGTGAAAAATGCATTATGTTATAGATATAATGCTAAGCAGCATTGAAAGCGACAGTCTTCCTCTTCCTCTTTCGAATGAGAGCAACTTGGCTCGATTTGGTCGATTCTAGAGAACGGCACATTTTTTTTGTAGCGTGGACGCACTGTAACAAAGACACTTGTTCATTGTCCGAAAACGTTGTATGTACCGTTCACTAGAATCGACCAAATCGAGCGGCCGTAAACAAGTATACTTATAGTTTTACAAGGCAACGACGATGAAGCAAACAAAGTAATGTTTTAACAGTTACAAGACAACTCATATGCGAGTTATTCTTTGAAATCCAGTAGCAGGTTGTCGGTGTACTCTGACATAAGCATGTATTGTTACAGAGCCGAACAATGTGGTACGACAGTTCCCACAGCCCGTAATGTGAATACGGCTAAGGACAGTCACACTTTATTCGTATTCATATGAAATTACAAATCAATGACTACGAAAAATTAGTACTTGTGAGGATCATAATTCATTCAGAATTAAAAACTGTTCTAGGTAACTAGAATTCTAAGCGTAAAAAATGTTGCACCCCATATTATGTTTTGGTGATACTTCTTACTATATATGTTCTTTTAAGTTGTCAAGGTTTTTTCTCAAGAGATTACAATCAGATTTCCTCAAAAGATCATATTAGAGTTTTATACATGTATTCTTCTTATCGGTTCGCTGACAAATTTAAATTGTTGCGGGTTAAAATTTGGCATCTTTCACCGCATTGTAAAATGTGAGATTGGCCATCGTTTAGGTTGTACCGCACAATAATAGCTACTTTTCTCATAATAAATACATCATACAGGTGAAAATAGGATCCTGCAAAACCTTCTACATACTATTAAAGTTCAATATGTTACATGTACATATCGTGTACATTGATATCCGATTCTGATCAAAGAAAGGGTTTGCTTTATTAATAATAGAAAACAAGAGGCATGTTTGCAAGCAGTTTTTTTTTATAGAAGTTGATTAATTTCACTAGATTTTTGTGCCGTATAAATACCATAACGTTTACAGCGAGTATAGTGTTAGGTTTGCGGCTGCACCTCGAGGTGGCAAAAACGCCTCTGGCACGAATCGTAAGCGAAGATAACTTTATAGATAACAACGGTGTCTTGATAATAAACCAATACTTAAGATTTTTGAAGTGAGGCTGAAAACAGGCTTAGGCTTATGTTCCGGGGTAGAGAGAGTAGAGAGAGAGAGCTATCCGTTACCCTAGTGTTCCGCGCGCCTCTCTAAACTGAAGGGAGGCAATGACAGATGACTCGTGGGGATACGAAAAAAGGGCAACGCTAAATAACATTAAGCCTTAATTTAATATTTAATAATTTTAAAATTATTAACCAAAGAATGACATACTGACACATGTTTATGAAAACATAGGACGCTTGTTACCATTTTTATTGTCATCATCCAGGCCAGAATGGAAAATTGATGACTAAATATTCAGGTATTGGTAGTGTGGTGCTTATGAAGAAATAGTGTGCAAAATGTAGTGAAACAAAAGGCATCAGTAAGGCACGCTTCTTAGTATCCTCGCTTTCCTATAATTAAGGATCGTGTTAAGTATTTAATTCTGTTTGTTTTTAGCTTTAAACATATTTTTTTTTTCAATTCTATTTATTGTGATATCGATTTGGAACATCTCCTGAGTCTTGACTGCACCTACGACTGAGGTTCCCTCACCTCACATGAACGCTGGATCTGACCGAGGCTTTTGAACGCATTAATAAACAAAATTAAAAACCATTGGTATGACAAGATATGGAAATAATCCCGTTTTGACTGACCTTGTAACGCCCAGTTTTGTTTGACAGATTATACAGCGTCATAGTTATCTAATGTATATATGTATATTTACAAATTTTGTTATCAATGCACGCTATATTGTATCTGTAGAATCTTGTGAGATTCTTACAAAAGAGACAGCGGTTCTGCTAGTTTTACTCGGCGAAATTAAGAAATTGCTATATTTTACAAATTATATACGATATCCTTTATAATTATTAGATGTTTAAGTAGCGAAAGTTAAAATTATAAATATTTATACGTATTCTTAGAATAACGTTAATTGTAATATTGATTACAATATACGCGTTTTTGCTACGACTAATAAGAACGGGTTAAAAAGAAGATAGACAGAATAATAAAAGAAAATTAATTATGAACGGTAAAATGTAATAAAAATTAAAACAGGCATCGCTGTAATAAGCTTTGTAACTTTTCGCTGTAATGTAACTTTTTTTTATATATTATAGGGGGACTGAGGAATAGACGGGTCATCTCATGGTAAGTGACAATGCGCTGTGTCGCTGTGTGCGCTGCCCGCCTTTAAGGGTGATGACGGAATGGAAAGAAGAGAGGGTGAAGAGGAGATGGGAAAAGGACAAGGGTGAGGAAAAAGGAGAGGGGGAGTTGAGCCTCCGGAAACATCACTAATTTCGGAAATGCAACAAGCGAACCGGTATAATGACAGTAGAACTTCATCAAAGAAGCTTTCTCAATCTAAAGCTGTCATTAAATTATTTGTTGTTGTGTGACGCTAAACCTTCGTTCTCAATTTTCCGGCCTAAAAAATATATTATTTCAAACTATAATCTATCTACATATGTGCCAAATTTCGTCACGGCCCGTTTAGCCGGTCTGGCGTATTTATAGAAGTAAGCTATAAGTTGCGATTTTTGAATGTTAGTCTTTTTGCATGCCAAAATAAAACGAGTTATTAAAGTACTGTTACGATGAAAAACTTAGTTCATAATTATGGCATCGCCAGGCTCAGTAAAAGTTTAGCTATGAATATGCAAAGGTATGTAAGTGCCCTCGAAGTTATGCCAAACTATTGTGCATAGGAAGACTAGAGCGTAAGGTAGCATAGCAATCTTTTCAATACTAGGAGTAACATACGTAGGTATAACAATTCGAAGAAGCGTTATAAAAAAAATATATAATGCATAGAGGTTTTATTTAAAAACAATCGTTAATCTGGTGAATCAACAATCTATCTTATTAACACGTACGTTTATTAATATTATGATTGTTATTTATAAAGATGTATTTAATATCTAACATTCATTTACAGACAAAGCGTCTGAGTTCTGAGATTTGTAAAAAGTAAAGTCATATTAAATACCAGGTGACCGGCGCAACTTCGTGTGCATCACAGAGAGATATAGAATTAGATGGAGTGGGTCATAGTTTGCAACAGTTTTCGTTGATGTTCAGCTCCTATTCAGTGTTAAGGCTATCCAACACTAAAAATATTTTTTCAACTTGAACCAGTAGTTCCTGAGATCCAACCAAACAAACTCTTCAACTGTATGGGTAATATTAGTATACATAAAGCAAGCCTAAGTGTGACTGACTTTAACGTTTGCAACACTTTACCTGCGAATTTGACATTATACTTCAATATTGAGGACACAACACTCTAATATCCCAAGGCTCTAACCTATTGCTTGTGCTCATCGCTTAAAAGTCGTAAAATTTATCAATATTGTTGTTATAACATATATCTTTTCGAGACATTAAAGGCCGTGTGGTTCTCGATGGAGTACAATAGAGCCAACCCGTTTCTTCCCTAGGGTGTGGGAGAAGGTAACTATAGGTTCGGACTATATATTATGTATATTTGAAACGTTGCATTTGTACCGCAGGGTTACTACTTACATTAATGAGTTTGGAGTCATAATATAATGTATTTAATTTGTTTTGTAGTGCTCTAAAAAAATATTTATATGTATTTATGTGTGTATTTATACAAATGTATGTAAATTATTGTATGTGAAAGCTATCGTGTTTTTGGAAATAAAATATGTTTTCTTTTATTTTTTTCTTTCTTTCTAATTACGGCAATCGGCTAGTCTTTTTGCTTAAGACAGACCTAATTCTAGTTGTCAATATGTGAATGTTTGATACGTACACACATGTACATAGTGTATGTATATTCTCTTATGGACTTTTGCTGACCATTTCTATAGGTCATTCCCGTGATAAACGAAATTGTATCCTTAACTAATAATCATATAAAATACAATTGTGAATTGTTTGTTTGTTACACTTTCACGCCCTTACTTCTAAATTGATATCATTACATTTCGCTGCACACATTGTCGGTCAGGGACGGAGTTAACATCTCATCCAGAAACTGATGCTTACGGCTAAAAAATATTTACGACACTGTTATTAAATATTAAATATGTATAATGATTCAATATCTTGTAGAGTAGAAAACAAGCCTTTTATCTAGGTCTTACAACCAACTCATTATAATTATGGTACTTCTTCGAGCAGGCATGGTCCAAGAGTTAACTATATTCAAGTTAAACAATAAAAGTGAATCTCTCTCTTGCTTTTATCATAATGAACAAAGTTTTCTTTGTCAGAAATTGAAAGGACAGTACTCGGAGATATGCAATTTTATTCCAAGTGGAATACAGAATATGTTTTTTACATTTGCTGTTTAACCCAAGCAAGAAGGTTTTGGAGAATTTCTTATTATATTTAATGTATTCTTTGTAGATTTAAGATATATAAGAACGGCTGGATTAGTAAACAATGATCCGATGGTTTTAGTCTTAGTTTTGTTTTGATAAAGAAAAGTACAATGTGGTCGAGATTTAAATAAATCATATCATTTGGAGTACCAGATTACTGCATCTCTCTTTCTCCTGAAAGGGTCAGATTTATAAGTAATAAATGAAACTTTTATCGAACACATAGAATACAAGCAGGATTAAAATGTAACAATTCTACTGAGTAAGTGGTGGCTTTGAAACTAAATGACAAAAGCTATAAAAATTTATAGCTTTAAGATTTAATCCAGCTGATACCGCGTATCACTTACTTCGAACAGCTTTAGTTAGAGGGCGCCGGACTTCCCGGCACCAGCCAATTCGAGTCCTAGGTGTGCGACCCTGACTTGCTTGAGCCACTGCTTATGCTCTACGCACCATTTGTATAAGTATCCTTTTCCTAACCATTCTGACCTCCTCTTCCTGTCAATATACCAAAAGTTTCCCATCTTATTACCCTATTTTCAACCGACTTCAAAAATTAGGAGGTTCTCAATTCGACTGTATTTTTTTTATTTAGTTTTTTATGTTCGTTACCTCAGAACTTTCGACTGCGTGAACCGATTGCGTTTTTTATTTGAAAGCTGGTGCTTCCCGTGTGGTCCAATTTTAAAATGGTCCTGTTTTGACGATGGCATCTATGAGAAAACCATATAAGTCTTAAATTTGCATTAAGCATGTGCGCGACAAATGGACAAATAACTCAATATCACGCCAACCGATTTCCATGATTCTTTATTTATTGCAATGGATGTACTTCAAGGGTAGTTAGATGAGAGTTTGGTCCAGTTGTGACAATGGCATTCATTAAAAAACTTTTTAAAGTCTTTACTTACTTTTTTAAAGTCCGATTATTAACTGATTTGATATGTACGAAGTAGATAAACGTATTTAGGAATTCTAATAGACTATTTATTGCTGAAATTTAAGATAAGGATGCTTTTTTTATACGTCTTGCGTCTTAAATTGGTACGTATGTTTACGATTCGACTGCCACTGAGAGATGAAGATTCGTCATATACGAACAACATATATAGGAAAACAACACAAAACTAATTCGGCTCAAGTTGTTAGCTCCATAAAGTGAAGTTCATTATGTGTTGCGCAGAAGCTGCTACAAGTCTCCCCTGGCACCTTTAGGATAAAACTTTTAATGAACTTCAAATATATACAGAAGTGGAAATTTGATAACTTGCCGTTATACAATGTTATTTTACATAAATAAAGCGTGTGGTTCTTAGTGCGCTAGTATAGGGCTAGCCCATCTATTCCCGTGGGTGTCGTAAAGTTGATTAAGGGATCGGATCGTTAAATTTAAAAAAACAAGAAAAATGGGTTCCACATGTTTTATCAAAATAAGCGATGCAAAATTGAGTGTGTGTTGTGCTTCACTACTGTCTCGTCCCATAAAGAAATCTTTTTTGTATCAAATCGTTACCAGCGATGAAAAATGGATCTACTATGATAATTAAAAACGTAGGAATCATGGGTAGATCCTGGCCAACCGTCCACATCGACTTCGAAGCGTAACATTCACGTAAATAAGGTATTGTTATGCATTTGGTGGGATATGAAAGGTGTTATTTATTATGAATTGTTAAAACCAAATGAAACTACCACAGCTGAGCGTTATCAACATCAATTAATCGAATGAGTGATGCATTGAACCAAAAACGTCCAATAATTGCACATTGAAAACAAAAGTTCATTTTACTGCATGACAATGCTCGCCCACACATCGCAAAAGCTGAAAGAGATACACTTTCAGATCTTCAGTGGTAAGTGTTAACGCATCACACATATTCACCAGATTTTGCTCCTTCTGATTCCACAGGCTATGCGAGGCAAAAAGCTTCTGGAGAAGAGCACAGTGGTGAAGTGCCAATCATCCAGATGATGGGGATGGAAATTTTGACGATTGCGGAAACCTGCGCCCGTATAAGTCCGAATAATTCCTCGGAACACTGCCCATGATACAAGTGATAGAGCGCCAAGGTGTCAAGCGGATCAGAAATATCCCAGTAATCGATGATGCGAGTCGCTCTCCGTTGAATGCGGTCAAGAGGGTACTGGTTTTTTTTTTTATTATAGGGGGCAGACAAACAGACGGGTCACCTGATGGTAAGTGACAACCGCCGTCCATGGACACCTGCGACTGGAGAGTCGTAAGTGCACTGCCCGCCTTAGAGGGTGAAGAGGGATAAGGGTATGCGGGGAGGGGAAAGAGACGGGGATGAGGAGATGGCAAAAATGGCGGGAGGTCAGGGGAGAGAAATAAGGAGATAGTTGGGCCTCCTCACTAATTACGGGGAAATGTAATTGCTTCACAACCAGTTTTCTGTGAGGCCCTGGTATCACACCGGTCGAGTCCGCCCATTCTTGCCTAAGCATGTCTCTACTCTACCACTGGTACGGGGGTGCCCGGAAATAGTGCCCAGAAAAGGACATAACATATATTTTATTATTTAATGATATATGATATATGATTTAGGATATAAGTAAGAACCGCCACCCATGGACACATGCAACTCAAGAGTCGTAAGTGCACTGCACGACTTTGAGGGTGATAAGGGGAGGGCGGGAGATTGAGGAAAGGTATGACTGTTGATGTAAGGCATTTATAATATATACTTCTAACATGCACATACCAGAGCTAAGAGATCTATAGTCTCATTTACTCTTGTCCCTACTCGAATAGGCGGACAGCACTCTTGTGACAATTGAGTTGCAAAAGTTCATAGACGGAGTAAGTCACTTACCATTAGGGATCCGTAAGTAGCGACCAGCACATTAGAACTTACTCAGTAAGTGTCGATGCTATTGTCTCGGCCCGCAAATTGAATTATCAAGTATTTACACCGTACTACAGTGGCCTTTGCACAGGGCGTTTTGTCGCAGGCGAAGCTTCTAGACTAACATGGATACATAGCGTTAACAATTAACATTACGTAATGTACAAAAAGTGGTAGAAAACAAAATCACAGCATTCGTGATCGCGTGACTGAAGACAAATAGTCAGCACGCGATCCTGGGTCCAAATGTGTTTAAAATGTCAAATATTACAACAGCTGACAGTTCCTAATCATCATTCGGAAGAATTATAAATTACAAACTACTTTTGACTTTCTTACTAAAGCATCAAACTTAAAAAAAATATATTAAGTCTATCTTTCTAGTAGAACATATATAGGTTTATGACATTCCATTTATTTTGTATTTCTTGCGTATGTTACGCGATATCTTCGCAATTTGCGAACCAATTTTACACATCAAGAGGTATTTTAGTTGCACGCAAGGTTGGTCTTATTGAACTTAATAAAAACTAAGGATGAATAATTAAGGTACACTTTGATGAGGTAGGCGCGCATTGCATTTTGTGCATACATACATACATAGATTCACGCCTGTAACCCCTAAGAAGTCTATAAAACACCCACGCTATATATAATCAGTAAGAATTTGTTCCCACTATTAGCAGGTCTATTGCTGTCTATCGGGACTGTATGACTGTATATATACTGTCTGATAGAAAACAGTACGATCCTTTGGTGGCCTTTTACGTCACCTTCGGGAAGAAATGGTGTAGTTTATTCTACTCCACCAGAACAACACGGCAGTGTTGTGAGTTTCAAGTTTGTGATACTTTTTTGATTAATTTTGATCTTTGTTAAGCTTTATTTAAAGAAATAATTGTCAGAAGACGTTTGTACTTAGATTAATTAGTATTATTTAGTGACTCAAGTATTTTGACATGCAATGTTTGAGTAAAACGGAATTTGAATAATAATTCGTTACACGCATATTACTTCTTTCGTTAAAAAATTATGACAGTTTGATTCGAGGAATGTACATGATAAAATTGTAATTACTTTCACTGTTTTATGGTCAGGCCACCACTTCTCACGTAGTGCACCTTTTGTAAACCGCAGCGATTTCAAACTTAATTTCTGTTGATTTAGACCCACAATTCTAGAAATTCGCGGAGATAAAGAATTATTTTTATGTTTTGTTTAAGTTGGTTGTTGGTCACTTAATTTTTTTTTTAACAGAAGTCAGAAAGATAAGTATTTTTGTTTACAAGACTTTAGTTAATATAAGGAAAATAGGCATAGAAAATTTTTCTATCGGCATTTCGTTACTGTCTATAGATTTAAAAAGTTTGTATCTTACTATTTATAATGTTCAAATTATTAATTAAAATGTTTATTTTGTCCGTGACCTGCTTGATTCTTGCGGTAAAATAAATTATATACGCAAAAATTTGCTAGAGGATATCGTAAGAAACGATAGACCGATTACACTATCAAACGTGTTGTCGATTTCCATTGAATCTAAAACGGACTAAACACCTATAATTATGCTATTTGAAAAAAAAAATGGTGCGTGAGTAAACCACTTGTTAATTAAGTAATGAACTCGTAATCCAATGAGTTCGACGAACCTTTGCGCTGGTGATAAAGCAATATTGGTATCTATTTTTTCAGTTTGATTTTGTACAGAACGTTATTATTCTTTTTTTTTGCTCACTGCCACGCTCTTAAGGGTCATAGCGTGATTTTTATAACAAATATTATTCCTAAATAAACACTCTTTAACGCAAAAAGATTTTCTTGGATCAGAATTGGTATTTCTAGAAATAAGCGCGTTTGAACAAACAAACAAAAAGCTTTACACCCTTATAATATATTATATAGCCTTATAACCAACCAAAATCAACCTAAGTATGTCAATAAATGATAATTGTTATTGTCATTTTACGTTATGAATTTTTTTTCAAAGCAAAAGTTTTAACCACATTTATGGGTGGGATTAAGTAAATATAGAGATGGTGATGTTTGTTTTTTTTTTATGAATCTGTATGAATTTTCTAACCATTTTTTTGGAGAGTTGGAGATGAGCCTCCGGAAACTCCGGAAACAGAAAATTTTGCGTATGCTGCGTATTTTTTCCAGGGATTGTCTATTCTAACTTATATTTATTATAATATTCAATTTAAAAAAGTTAGTTAGTCTCATAAAAAACACTACATTGTAAGAAAACGAATTACTCATAAAACTGCCATATTTTTTCGTTTTTTATAATAAAACTGACCAGTATCACTCGACACGATACCTACTTCTCACGTTCAAATCTTATCAGGCATTTAGGAGTTATGGAGGTATGAATAAACTTATTTTATACATTGGCTGGCTTGTTGGTCTAGTGGTTAGTGATCCTGACTTCTAAGCCAGAGGTTCGTGGGTTCGATTTCCACCTAGGACAAATATTTGTGTGATGAGCACGAGTAATTGTTCTGTGACGCATACATATATACCACTAATATACTTAAATTTTCAAAAACAAATATGTTTTTTCGGTTATTAGTAATTAACGTTTTAATGAACAGCCTTGAAATTTTGTTAATTTTTCAATGTATGTATTTATTAGATCATCAGTTTCGCAAGCTTACACCCGAAACACATATATATTTTCAACACCACATTTTGAGATAAACTCTTTCAATTACTTACAACTTGTACCTGCTATCAACAGATTTCGATGAGCTTCGCACGAGTCGGCTCTGTCAGTATCGGCTCCAATACATATATTCATTTCCTCAAAAAATACCATCTGCACTTATCACAATTTGACTTTACCTGAAACAAGAAACATTACATTAAGATCAGTTTAGAATGTTCTTAGGATATGGGAGGATTTAATTATACACTCAAATTACACATATAAGTATAAAGAAACAAATTACATTTTGAAATCTACAGATAGGGAGATTCTTATTGGGGGGGTACTAAAAATACTTGCTGATAATCTCAAAATCAAATTAATCAAACGGCTGAGCAGACTTTTTTGAAACATAGCTAATAACAAGCCTTGTATTTCTAAACTGTGCAATCACAGATATAGCTAGACCTATCTTTACCTATCTGTTATTATACATTATGAAAAAGTTTTATATTTTTAATGTACCAGTATGGTTTGGTATATGGTATCAAAACACCCAAATTCCATCAATTAGTATTTGTTCCCATTAACGTGATAGGGGGCGAGCCTATTGCTGTCAACGGGGCACTGTAGGACTGTATACATACTGTCTGATAGATAACAGTCCGATCCCTTAGACGCGTTTTACGACACATATGCGAAGAGAGTTTTGGCTGTATTGTGGTTTAAGTTGTAAACCAGCAGATGAGTCACCTGATGGTAAGCGATTACCGCAACCGATGGACACCTTCATCGCAAGAATCACAAGTGAAATATACTTTTGTTTTATTTATTTATTTTATTTATTTAAAAACTTCATGCACACGTGTACAAAGGCGGACTTAATGCCTAGGGCATTCTCTACCAGTCAACCTTGAGGTGGTGAAGAAAAGCGATAAGGTAGGTGCAGACATCTGGAATTTACTGTATTGTAATGTATTTTAAAACAACTATAGTTACATATATATATACAAATACATAACAAATATACACATACATAAAAATATATAATGAAGAATATATATATATATACTAACATACACTTATAAATAGGTATACAGTCAAGTGCATTGTGGTTATTCTGCTAATTCAGCGAGGAGAAGTTCACGTACTTTGTTCTTAAACGTTAAACGGCTTTCAGACATTCTAAGCTCAAGAGGGAGCGCATTCCATAGAAGAACTGCTTGCACATAAGAGGTCATAAGAGGAGCAAATTGTTCGAAGAACGAAGGTCCCTGTCATGAGTGGAGCACAAAAATTTAAAGTAGGGGCTTAAGTAAGAAGGGGGAGACGGGGAGTTCAAGAAGGTGTATAGAAAATTTAGTGCTCGCAAACTGCGACGTTGCCGAATAGGAAGCCACTTCAATTGGGAACGTAAAGCAGAGACATGGTCATACTTTAGTATGAGAATGAACCATAGGAAAATAAATTGACTGTAAAAAGTGCTGCTTAGAAAAAAAGTGTCATTACTTTGAAAATTCTTTCTTGTTTTGCAACATTTAAGAATGCGTCTTCCTATCATGTGTCCTTCAGACATATTCAGTCAGGACGTAAAGAATGTCTATGTGGCGAGCTTTTGCCGCGAGCCACAATAGATCGACATTTTAAGACTGCCAAATGGGTTAGTAGTTCATTTAAAATTACTCTTACAGATTACGGGTTATTTGAGGATCAGCTGTCTCAAAGAATATTATGTATCCTTAAGGGGTAAGCAGTTCTCTCCAGTTTCAGGTGTCCATGGACGGTGGTTGTCTCTTACCATCAGGTGACCCGACTCGTATATATATATACTTATTTAGTTCTTGTAAAGAAATCGGATACAATTACCACAATTCACACATCCAAATAATAAATTAAGCGTGTACAAAATTTTGCTGCTAGCAATCCAATATACCGAAAATACAAACGTTCTATTGAACCTGTGGTGTTCGGACGCGATTCTGACTGATGAGTCTAGCCCACGGATGGGTACCTTTCAAAATACAAGTGGTCTTTTTTAAAACTGTCAAAATTTGTCTTCAGATATCCAGTATACAGAGACCAGTATTTAATTACCAGTTTCATTACGTCAGTGAATATAGGTCACTGTAATTACGCGGATTATGGAGGTCCGGGTGCATTGGAAGAAGCCTATGTCTAGAAATGGACTGTATTGGTATAATTGGTTGATTTATAATTACATTACGCGTGTTATTAACGGACGTGCAATTAGATCTACAGTTTGTTAAATGTCAGTGTTGCCCTCACCAAGCCTTGCGTGTAGAGCAATAACAATGGCAGTGGCATGGTGTCTGGTGTGACGATAAGACACACTCACGTCACCACCTGCTGCAAATAAAATGTAGGATACTAAAATGCACTGCGAGTGCAATGAAGTGCATGTCTATGCAGTAAACCAATGCTATTAAGATTTTATTAAATTCCTTTGGCGTAAAATAAATTTAACTTTTTTACGAAAAGAATGAGAGAAAGATCCAATCTCATAAAATCTCATAAAAAATTTAGTAAACTCAATAAGCAAAATACATATGTACATAGGAACATTAGGGATAAGCGAGCGAGCAGACGGGTCACCTGATGGTAAGTGACTACCGCCGACCATGGACACCCGCAACTTATTTTTCTTGAAGGTTTGAAAGTAGTATTAGTCCTGGCAGGCGACAATTAGGTCCACAGGCTAGTTGTTAAAAAGCATAAGGTAATTTACATCCATATCAAAATAAATTAATATGGCAACTCAGTAGGCTAAAGTTTTGAATAACAGTTTTATTTTTACCTTTGATATTTGTCACAATTAGCCAATTTAATGTTAGTTTTGGAGGAATGATTTTAAAGGGCAGATTTTTGATAAAAGTTTGTGTCACACACACACAACACACACAACACAACAAATATCGAATATAGCAATTATTTGAATTCTTGACTGAAGTAATAAGTATCATAAAGCATAGCAACATACATTTTATTTTGTGAAATGCAGATAAGAAAACAAAGTCACATTTATACCGGACCTTACTTAACGAGGAGCACCTTTCTTTTTCAAATGTCAGTTTGTTCTTCAATCGAAATCTAGAACCGAATTGGCAGTTAGTCACGACCCGTCTATCGGCTGAACGGTTCCGTAGGTATTTTTACACGAACACCGAGCGAAATTGGAATCACGACTTTGAATACAACGAACCCTAACTATTGTTTCTCGAATTAGTTCAGATCGATATCGTCACGATCCTTCAGGTTAGGTCGTCAACGTGATAGTTAACAGATGTGTTTTAAACCACTTAGGAGGCATACAAGCTAGTCAGAATTCGGCTTTTTCTATTGGCTTGCCTCCTATTAGGTTAGTGGGACCAAAATCAATTTGGCAAAATATGGGTGTTTATTAAACCTCTGCCCGACTACAAATAAACATATATTTAAACATAATAATACGCCTTTTAGCAGAGTTCTTGAATCTAATATATACAGTGTGTCTAAGATTATTATACTCGTGGCATTTACAATTCAGCAGGGAAGGAATCAGGTCCGGTAGTTACAGTTAAGTAAATAGGTGCTATAGTTCTGTAAGAATGGGTTACCCTCCACATACACAGAAGATCACAATATTCTCACTTTTTCTGTATAATATCCATTAAATGGGCAAAAGTTAAATATGAGTAGAGTCAATAATGTAAGAAAATGATAATGACGCGGGTATTTTATTTCTAATTGACAATTGACATAATCAAATAGATTTGTTCTTGCAGAAACTCATGGTTTAAATGACTGGACTTACTTTTTATTTGGATTTAAACCAGAACCCAATATTCTTGTAACATTTATTTATTTATGATTGATGGTTGGATTGGAGTCGATATGGCGTGTGCTAAGTCGAGAATTCTGTTTAGAATATCAGAATATTTAATTTTATTGATTAAGGACTTAAAATATTATTGTAGACTTGCTGTTCTTATTGTTTTTAATTGTAATTATAGTAAGGGCCTATGATTGGCTAAATGTAGCGATTTTTTATTGCCATATACCTATTGTTACCGCTGTTAGTCTTCCACAAATATCATTGCAAGATATAAATAAAAATGTTTTACAACACTCGTAGTAAGGGCGCAGCTTATCTTTGAGAGGGATCTTGAAGACTTGTTGCTAAACGGGCCGGGACTGGGCCCGACCTGCAAATGGACTGTGAAAATACGGCCATAATCTAAAGGGACGTTGACAATTGAACACTAAAAGGCAAGCAATGTTTTAGTGGAAAGCCGCTTGTTTTCGCAATGTATACCATTCGAGGATTGAATAGAATAAAAGTATACATAGTCCTATATATGAAAAAAGAAACGATTTAACGAAGAAAAGTGGGGATTGGTTATCTATGAACTGACTGGTTTGTTGAAAAGTGTAGGGTGAAATAATACGCAGTCCTAAGCGTGCATTTACATTAACTACTACTTATTATTATTTATTACCGTGCCCAGCTCCCCCCTTTCTTATCACCCTAAGGAGGGCAGGCAGCACACTTAAGACTCTTCAGTTCCAGGTGTCCATGGGCGGCAGTTGTCACTTACTATCAGATGACGCGTCTGCTCGCCTAACCCCCAAACCCATAAAAAAAATAAGAAAAAAAAGTCGAACCTTCCAAGTCGACTTATCCTTTTCTCTTCATAGTACGTCTGCGCAAAGTGATAAGCAACTTTGTACCCTCAAAGGCACCTTTCGCCACCCACTGAGTACTTCACCTTCACATAACAAAATTTATAGTAGTTTTATAGGAAATTTATAGAATCGATAAGTAAATGGCGTATGTGGTTTGTTTGGATGGGACAATTGCCATTTGATACATTGTGGGCGGCGATAAAATTATGCTATGTATCTTACTTGGCCGGAATTTTTTATCTATGGTAAGCTAAAATAACACTTATTATAATATATGGGGATGTGGCTTATAAATTAAGAAGGTAATGGCCAAGTGGTGTAGGTATAGCGTATGTGAAGTCATTACAATTGGTAGGAACATAATTTTAAAGGAGTATAAATTAGGCGTTCAGCAGTAAGACCAGTACTTTTAAATTGAAACATTATGATAAAAAAGTATCTCATCTATACTAATATAATACAACTGAAGAGATTTTAGTTTTGTTTATATCCGTGGAACTGCGGGGAACAGCTATAAAAATACAACATTTTTTTTTATACTATAGGGGGACAGACGAACAGACGGATCTTCTGATGGTAAGTGACAACTGCCGCCCATGGACACCTGCAACTCAATAGTCGCAAGAGCGCTGCCCGCCTTTGAAGGTGATGAGGGATAGGGTTTGCGGGGAGGGGAAAAAGAAAAGAAGGATGAGGAGATGGGAAAGAGGAGAGGGGGATGAGGAGAGAGGAAAGAGGAGAGGAGTTAGGCCTCCGGAAACCTCACTCATTTCGGGGAAATGGAACGCAAGCGTTGCTTCACAACAGGTTTTCTGTGAGGCCGTGGTATCACACCGGTCGAGCCGGCCCATTCGTGCCTAACCGTGTGTGTAAATAAAAGTTGTGCGTTCTTATGTATATATTTAACATACATATATATCTATATATATATATTCACGCATGTGTTCTCGAAGACGGAGGCGTTATTTACATCATATCAGTTATAATTTACTTTCATTTATGTAATAGATAAGCAAGCCTATTGCCGTCATCCAGGCACTTTTGGGAATCATATTGGAAAATTTAGTCTATCGACAGGACAGACAGGATAGAAAGGGAACGAAAGGGTTTATGCTTATACGGATAGATTGGTGAGTATAAGCAATAGCTCAAAGTAGTCAGGTTCGCATACATATTTAAATAATCAATGAAAGTGAAGAATGTCCAGAGATGTCAAAATATATTGTTTTCATAATAGTAACAAGTCAAAACTCAAAACTATACTTGCGAACTAGTCGAATATATGTACATATATGTATTTGTTAGTAGAAGTGACCAAGAATTACAATTACTATATGCCTTTCTATGCGACGTTTTTGTTGCTCTACTGGAAAAATGCGTATATTAATAGGAAATAGATGTGATGGATAGCGAATTGGTTGATTAAAGTAAGAGTCGTTTTCAAATTAAAGAAGCAAATGGCTTTTCTATATATTGTATAATAAATATGTAACATATTGATGTCTGTACAGTATAGATATTGAAGAAAAACTAATATGACGGTCTTACTAAAGCAACAGAAGCCAAAACAATAGTGTTTTGAATTACTGTATGTCTGTATGTTTGTACACGCACTAAAGGCATTTTTCACAGAAGTATTGCTAGAGATCTTACTTAAATAAGATAATAAAAGATATAGGATAGATACTTAACTCTAAATTCCACGCGTACGAAGTCGCGGGCCAAAGTTAGTTCTATCTATATAGTTTTAAAATAACTACAATACTTGACTCTTTTGTAAAATTTTAAACGTTAAAATGAATTATTGAATGACAATGTCAAATATTGACCGTAGTAAATCTCCGTACTTTTCTAAAGCATTCGATTTCGTTGCAAAGATTTTATTGCAGATAAGTCTTGATGGTGTTAACATATAAATATTGCATCATTTTCTTATTGGAATAAATTTATTAATGCCTCCGTTACATATAAAACTTAACAATGCATATTATTACTATACTTATATACTTCACGCCTGATACCGGTTCAGTAGAACGCTTTACCCTTTCTGAAGAGAGGACCAGGCAACCTACAAGGTGTGGCCACCTGTTGAGATGGCCAAGGTGTACAGGGGTTCCCGGAGGATTCCTTGTTAGGTTATTCCCGGTCCCCTTGCAATAGACAGTTTTAAGACGGAACACCGTGTGGTTTTAGTCGGTTCGATTCAGACATACCACCTCTGTAGCTCCTTTGAGGTGATAATATGTTGGGGGTTTCCACACAAAAAAAAGGCTTCACCCCTTGAGGAAGTAACTCGAAACTAGTGGAGCATCCCCAAAATAATACTGTTATTTTTTGATAAATATTTTTAATTTTGCTCAATTAAGCCACAGTAAACATGCCTTGAAAGTAAGGTGGTTGGATCTATTTTTCCATCCACGAAGTACGAAGTTATAGAACAAAATTGCACTCATCACCACATAGTTAACACTTGTCGGCTAACCACGGGTGTAATTTACAATTTGCGAAAGCATTTTGCTTAATCCCTCGCTGGAATTACACGACAGTGGGTTGGAAGGCACGATTGTGAACTGCGGTTTTATAATTGCACAAATCCGTTCAGAAAATCCACTATCAAATGTGTCACAAGAATTCAGTTATGTCGAGAAATTGTCATTTTAATAGCAAAATAAGTGCAGGAAATGATTAAGTACTATTATTGAAAAGAAAAAGAAGCAGAAGAAAAACTAAAACGTTATTTACAATAATTATTCCTTTTTTTACTAATTTGTACAAAAGAAAACTGCGTCTGACAAGGGGTCGAAGAAGTTTCCTAGTCCTGATTTATATAATACACATACACACATATATAAGCTCTCGCCTGTATCACCTAAGGATAGGCAGAGGTGTATTACCGTGTGATTCACGGTGGAGTAAATCGGACTGTTATCTATGAGACAGTAAGTGTACAGTCATAAAGTCATACAGTGCAATTGGCTTGCCGTCCATTAAAGTTGACGGGTATAAATTCCAATTAGCAAAAAGTGGGTGTTTTTAATCCTTTGCCTACCCCTTAGGAGATACAGGCGTGAACGTATGTATGTGTGAAAGTATGCACAAAAGGCTCGTTCGAGGGCAATTCGAGTTTTATTATATGCGACCCTAAATAGTAGGTCAGGGTTAGCTTATGTTTACATTCCCGAATCCTGTTCGAATGAATCCGAATCGAATGACAAAAAGGCATTGCAGTTGGAAAAATGTGTGCTGCCTACGCCTTGGGGTGTACAGGCGAGAGTGTATGTTTACAGTATTTAAAAAAAAAACTTAACGATAATTTACTTTAACACCTTTCACAAAAACTGTTACGAAAATAATCTAATCATCATTGGTAATCCGTCCTTTAAGCAATCGTGGCTGTTGTTTAATAAATGAGATGTCCACAACAACAAAATTGTAATCTGATTAAATAGGTTCTTAATCTCCGAATCTGACAGGTGATACGACGGATCAATAATAGAACGATTAACAGGTTTCAAGATAAGACCTTTTGTTGTTATTGGAAATCTGTTGGGAAATCTAGTGAGCGATTTAGGAGTATTTAGTTTCAGTTTAATTTGTCCGAACAAAACTTGTCAGCTTTAACACATTCTTTCATCTCTTCGGATTGTATTAGTAATAAAAATAAATAAGGACTACGGGAGAGCAATGAGCAGGTTAACCAGGGTTTGATTGACAGGGCTTTCTGTTACTTTGAGGTATGGATTTATAGTAGTTTTATCATAGCAACTATCGATCGTGTGTCGATTTGATAACAGTTTATATGCTGTTTTGGGTCAGTAAACCGTAGCGCCGGCTACTTCTATGGATAAAAACTAAAATCACGGAGCTCTCAAGGGAGTGTAAATCCTTGTTGGGTTACACTCACTTTCCTTTTTAAATCCAGACTGCAATAAATTCGCCAACGTTGAGAAGGATGCGGTAAGATCATTATTTATAAGTAAGTTCTACGCGTTTGCAAACAATCAAACTTACATACCCGGTTTGGAACACGATGGTTCGCACATAACACAAGCACCTTGCTCCACATTTTACATGTTAAACGGAACGTAAGTGACAACTGCGACATCAAAGAGGACTAAAGTGTCATTATTTAGCACAATGTAGCAGCCTCACTCAGCTCGCAAATACGTGTGTATTTACACACAAGTTATGACCGAGGCCGACATTTCAGCAGAATTCTAGAACTGCCATTTAGGCTACTACATCTGTTCTACATACATACATACGTAAGAAATTTATACTCGTCCTATTAGTGATGTAGTTTTACTGGTGATGTTTGATTTGTCCGTTGGAATAGTGGTTGCCGTGATTACTAATCTAAAGTTACACAATTCTTGTGAACGACGGTGTGTACTAGGCGGCGTTTGAACCTGCAACCACTTGATCGCAAGTCCAACGCCTCAGCCATCATGCTACTACGCACGCCGCTTCAATTATGTGAAGAGCAGGATGATTTGTTTTGTGACTGGCTGTAATTTATATATACACAAAAATTGTAACAGGACGATGTCTGTACATTATGAAGAAGAACTAATATCTTTATTAGAGAGGGAACTCCATTAGAGCACCAGAAACCAGAAGAACAGGCTACAGACCTTTCTGTCTGTCTGCAGGTTTGTACAGGCATCACGCAAACACTACTGCAGGAAAATGTATTGTAGTTTTCCCAGATATATTGCTAGAGTTCCAACTTAAACTATAGGCTCCATTTTACAGCAGAAATTGATTTTAAATTCCACGCGTACGAAGTTTCTGGCAAAAACTAGTCTATAATAAGTAGAAATATATAAGTATGTCTATCACCAATCCGATTACCGTAGTTACAAGCTCTGTTTTCTTCGGGATCAGACGCCGGGAGATGTAATATATTTCAAGTTATTATTATTGTTATTACTATGTATAAGGGTAAAACACATATTTGACTAACCTAAGCAATATAATACAGGCAAATATGAAGATTTTCTGGTATGTTTGAGTCCTAAAATGCTCAAACTGGGATCATAAATTTTGCAGGTTTTCAGGCGTTCAAAAAAAGACTCAGATCCTTTTATCCTGACCAAAAACTATTGTCCCTGAGATATACCTTAATTGATTTACACGAAAGTATTAAATATCTACATCGTTTATTTAACAGTAATTATCTAGGGAAAGAAAATGTGAAGTTTCAACTTGCTACTCATACACACCTATAATCGTTAAACAATATAATATAGACACTATATCTACAAATCATGGCACAACAATCAATAATAATTAAGCCCGTACTATCTTATTTCATTCCAACTCGTTTCAACAAAACACTAAAACAAAATATATTCATGTATTTGTTCTTAATTTAGGGGTAAGACGATGACCAGAGAGGTCATCTTGTTGGCAAATGACTGTAACCAGCCACGTACCTGCAAATCAAAAGATTGAAGTACGTCACAAGCCTTTGTGAGGCCCCCCCTAGAAAGGGGGAATTTTATGTCACTTATACCAAGCGTGACACAAGGATGTTTAATTAAGAATTCTATTACAGCTGAGAGAATCATTACTCGTGATCGTATGTATAAAATGTAAATTATTCATTGAGTACCAGACGAGTACACGGAGGTAATTTTGAAGATAATAATAGTAGCGGTAGAAGGTAAAGTAAAATTATTAAATGTTGTCATTTTTTAGTTTATTTCATTGAAATTTGAAGCAAAAATATTATCTTCTGCATACGCCATATAGCATTTTAGCTGAGAGGTATTTACTTGTGAAGAATTAACTCGGTACATCATTCATACTTCTCCTTCAAACGTTTAATTGACAAACTATAGTTACAAAAAATTGGTAACATCGATTTTCTGTAAAAATGTAATACCTTCATCAGAATTTTCGGTTAAATGTGCTTAACTCTATGACCATTTGGAATGGAATAATTCTTTATGCGTTTAATAGCATAGCTGTTGAGCCGCTAGTAGTAGTACGTTATAATCAATTTAAGGAAATTTGAGGACCGGAGTAGTCACTTCGTAGCTTTCCTCTCAAAACGTTCTTTAAGATAAGAGGGAGTATGTGGATGGAACAGAGTACTGTAAAGAAGAGATAGAATATGAAAATTCCGGCGAAGGCGTATAGGTAGCCACTTGAGCTTTGAACGATACTGTGAGATATGATCATATTTAAGTAACCCGAATATGCATCATCTTATGCAGACGTTTTGGAGTCGCTCAAGTTTGTTCAGTTGATCTTCGGTGAGATCTAGATAGCTGACGTCACCATAGTCAAAAATAGGAAGGAGAAGAGATTGTGCTAAAGAAATTATGGTATTGACAGGAAGAAAGTTGCGAAGCCGTCGCAGCGACCCCGCAGTGGCAAATATTTTCCGACTGACTTCACCTATGTGGGGGCTACATGCCAAGAACCGATCCATATAGATCCCCAAGTTTTTGACTTTGTCACTATATGGAATAATGGAACCATCGCAATAGATAGCGTTTAGATGTTGCCTGTTTATTAATGAGTTCATCCTTTGACTACCGATGATAATTATTTGAGTTTTTGAAGGATTTACTCTTAACCCGTAATTCCTACTCCAGGTACATATTTGTATCAAATCCTGGTTGATGTCATGGATAGCTTCAGTCAGGTTATCCGGGTCAGCTTTAGAGTAAATTTGGAGATCATCTGCATATAGGTGGTAGGAAGAAAGGAGTCGATCAGTGATTGAGTTGATAAAAACTGAGAAAAGTAGTGGGGAGCACTAACTTTACGCATTCACCACACATTTATGAAAAACGAAGGTAATAATATCTGGAAATTAAACATCATAACTTGCTTCACTGACTAAAGTGCTTCATTTTCTGGGACAAGAGATATATGTACATAGTTACTTTGCATAATCCGCGATTTAAGTAACGTCAAGAAAAATAACATATTACTTATTCTTGTGAAGTTGTGATGACTATCCAGCCTTGGCGACATGGTTGTGAGACAACTCGATTACAATGTGTATAAATAATAATTATACAATAGGCAGAAGGTTTTGACTAAAGTAATTCAATTATAACGGTACTTAATATTAGGTAGAGCCATGCTTAGGCACGAATCGACCGGTGCGATGCCACGGCCTCACAGAAAACCGGTTGTGAAGTAACGCTTGCGTTGCATTTCCCGAAATTAGTGAGGTTTCCGGAAGCCCAATTCCTACTAACCCCTTTCCTCTCCCCTCACCCTAATCTCCTCTTTTCCAAATCCTCACCCCCCCTTCTTTCCCCTCCCCAAATCTCCAATCCCTCACCTCATCACCCTCAAGGCAGTGCACTTACGACTCATGAGGCGCTGGTGTCCATGGACGGCAGCTTTCACTTACCATCAGGTGACCCTGTCTATTCGTCTGTCCCCCAATAGTATAAAAAAATCTGGATTTAAGGTACGATATGTCTATGTATGTATGTATATGCATTACTTTATGAAGATCCGTTGAGTAGCTTAACTGTGAACTAAGAGCAGCGGTGTAACGGCTTCAAGCCAAGAACACCGCCCCAGGACCCGACGGCATTCCAGGCCGAGCTTGGGTCCTTGCCCTTAAGGCTCTCAGGCCCCGACTAACAGGACTCTTCAGCGCATATCTAGAGAGGGGCCAGTTTCCAAAACCATGGCAAACGGGGAAACGGGTCCTCATCAGGAAGGAGGGGCGGCAGACTCACCGTCTGCCTATCGGCCCATCGGCGCTTCGTAAAAGCCACGGCCAGGGTTGCTCAAATCGTTGGAAGGATTCGGCGGCTAGGTCTTAAGGTGGCCCTGCATAAATCGGAGGCCCTTTTCTTCCATGGGCCTCGGAAGAGGCCACCAGCAGGATCCAGTCTAGTCGTAGGAGGTGCTCGCATCGGCATCGAATCTTCGATTAGATACCTTGGTCTCACTTTTACTTCTGCGAAGAGGTGATGCTGATAAAAGAGGCGGCCGAGGGCGCAGAATGACCTCCGACCTCCATGAGCGCTGGCCAGCGGGTAGCGAATCAGGCAGCCTGCTACCCTAGCAGAAGCAGGCCTGAGACGGTAGCGCGTCGTAAGTTGCTAGTCGCTCTCTAAGTTGGAGGGGGGCTAGGTCCCCGCTTTCCAAGGTGTGGTCTCCTGATGCTCAGACAACCAAGGTCTGCAAAGGTTCTCGGAAGCTTTCTTCTTAGGGTACCCGGGTGCTCTGCAATAGACTCGTGACGGAACACCGTGTGGTTGTAGTCGATTCGAGTCCGATCCGTTACCACTTCACTGTTGGTTCCAGCGAGGTGATGACCGGTGGGGGTTTGGACACGACAAAAAAATATAAAAAATGTGTAGTTTAGGTGTAAATTGAACAAAATGAGGAAAATATGTAAATTCATTATTACTTTCATCTTAATTTTTTTGCTGACGTTATTTTGATATTGTATACTAGGGTATATTAATCCTACTATTAAGACTTTTAACATACACATATTTATAATATTATTCATACACTCTTAAATCGTAACTCTTTCTTGCGCAGTCCTGTAACAAACAAACTTACCTTCGATTTTACAATATAAGAATAATACATATGTATAATAAATGGTGAAGGGACTTGCGTAAAGCTAAAAACGACCTTGTCGGAACCTATCACAAAGTACAATATTAATAAAACAACAAATTTGTTATCCGCCAATTAATGTTTCGTACAAAATTGACAATCACTTTCATATTTAATGCCTTTGACATAATATGTATGAAGGACGTGTTGCCAAAGGTGTGTAAACAATAGGCAACAAGTTACTAAAAAGGTTAAAACAGTCGTCAATGTATTTTTTTTTTATTGCATGCAATAATATATTGGAACCATGACAATGACATTTGTACTTTATATGACCGTACGTAATGACTGTGAATGAATAGTCTATTCTACAACTTTTTAAATAGATTTATTAGTCAACTGATATTTTTATTTCCTCAAAATAATATTGTTTTATTCAGATAAAAATCTTAAAATTTAATGAGTAAATATTACATTAACAAAAATTTTATTTGGTATATTACTGTGCTTGTGGTTTTAAATAAATATAATATTTTTGTTGCATTAAGTTTTTACCCGACTTTAGTTTTCATAGTAATGTAAATTTCCACTGACTGTTAACAATGCGAGGTAATGGCGAGCTTGTTACCGCAGGCCCTATTATGAGCAGCTAGGGGTCAACACGTGAGGTTCCCGGCGGTCTATAGTCTACGGCCAACGGTACTATGAAACGGGTTATTGTTCGGGCCATGTCAACGTCTCGGCTTATGACATACGTAGGGAAATCGCGGCGGCATACATAACTGACTTATTAATGAAGTGATAACAAATGAACGGTTGTCAATACAACAGGCGAATAATATAAGATATAAATAGTGCGGTAAAGCCGCTATGCATATGTGTATTGCACATACCAGTTTGCAAATACGATTATAGTGATGCAATGCTATGCAATGGTATTAAAGATTTTTTTAGTTATGAGATGATTATGTAAAACCGATTACCGATATCAGTTCGTCTGTATTTTTAACTTGAATGCTATTTCCAGCTACGAGTACAGTTAGTGTTTCGAATAGAGATTACTTAAAAATTCATCACATAACAGTTAACTTATAGACGTAACAGTTATATCGTAAATGATAAAAATATATGATTACAAGTGAGAACATCAAACTCTTTTGGGATTTATCATTGATATTTTTTTATAATGAAGTCCTACATTAAAAATAATATATGTTTTTATTTACATGCATTTGTTCGTGGCCAGGTCAAAGAATTGATCATTTCATGATGTGGCCAACCATTTCATGAAATGGTCGATCACGTCATGATATCGCCAGATAAGATCATTAACTACATGAACAGCTAATGCATAACTATTTCACGATATGTTGAAACGTGAGCGATCATATCATAAAATAGATCCAATAATGACAATTAGAAGATGTCTGTCTGTTTTTGTGATGCATCATGGGATGATAATTATTTTGTTTTGATAGCAAATAATAATTTGCAAATAGCAAATTAAACTGTCATGAACTATCGTTACGACAACTACGACACTTACGGCAATTTAGACATTTAGAATTTGCATTAAACCTGATGGAGATCCTAAATTAATAATATGGCCAAACGATGATTGACATACCATAAAACGTTGACACTTTAACGATATGGTCAATTGTAATTGACCAATTCACGAAATACGACAATTTCATGAAATGTGTGACCACATAATGACGTGATAAATTCGATGATCTCCACGACATATACATATGTATATATACTAGCGGAAAGAGATGGCATTGTCTTTTCTCCTCCACCGTGAACTACACGGCACTCGTAATAGACGTCAAAAGGCGACTACCTATGTATTATTATCTACCTGTATGATGTATACAGTCATACCATCTATATATTATTTACCAGACAATATGTATACAGTCATACCATCTATATATTATCTACCAGACAATATGCATACAGACATACCATCTATATATTATCTACCAGACAATATGCATACAGTCATACCATCTATATATTATCTACCAAACAATATGTATACAGTCATACCATCTATATATTATTTACCAGACAATATGCATACAGACATACCATCTATATATTATCTACCAAACAATATGTATACAGTCATACCATCTATATATTATTTACCAGACAATATGCATACAGACATACCATCTATATATTATCTACCAGACAATATGCATACAGACATACCATCTATATATTATCTACCAGACAATATGCATACAGTCATACCATCTATATATTATCTACCAAACAATATGTATACAGTCATACCATCTATATATTATCTAAAAGACAATATGCATACAGTCATACCATCTATATATTATCTACCAAACAATATATATACAGTCATACCATCTATATATTATCTACCAGACAATATGCATACAGACATACCATCTATATATTATCTACCAGACAATATGCATACAGTCATACCAGCTATATATTATCTACCAAACAATATGTATACAGTCATACCATCTATATATTATCTACCAGACAATATGTATACAGTTATACCATCTATATATTATCTATCAGGCAGTATGTATATGTGTACAGTGCCCGGTTGACGGCAATAGATTTGCCCCCTATTACTTTAGTAGGACCAAATTCTAATTGGCAAAATGTAGGTGTTGAATACACCTCTGCCAATTCCTTAGGGAATACAATTTTTTCATATTTAGTTTAATAATGGCATACCTAAGCACAAATCCTAAAGTGAATACTTTCTGTAATTATAGACTTTTAGGGTAATATTTTTGAATCAGTATCGAAATTAAATTAATGCTTGTGTGTGTATAATGACGATTGATGAAAAAGAATACGCACCGCCTCAACTCAACTCTGGGAGCGATAATCGATCAAGAAAACTTGATCATTTAATGTTTCTTACAATCGATAACTTCTATTTTTGTTCTTGGTCGATTAACATGCTGTACGTGCCGATGACTTGCTTGACAACTGTCACTTAGTGGTAATCTCCCTATACCGAAAAAAGTAATGAAAATAATTTAAAATAATATATATATATTATAATAATAATATATATAATATATAAGTAATAAGTAAAGTAGAGTAAACATAATGTTAAATAAAGTTATTAAAAGTTGTAAACAAAGGTCGATAGTAAATTGCACGATTAAATTAATACCCGCAGCAGCTGAATCTAATGATAGTAAGGGCCATTAAGTTGATCTGGCATATTATGTCGGAGTAATCGCTTCAAAACTCTGACAATCAAAATAGCAATTTTGATATTAGAAGCAACTTCAAGAACTAATTTACGGTTCAAAGCTGTATTCATGAAATTATCTACTTTTTTAGACATAAGGGTTTTGCTGCCAATGATTGTTTAAATTAATACTTTATATAGCGAAGTGTCCATATAATTTAATAGCACCTGCAGTCCCAGGTCCTTTTATAGTCAATACTCCCTTCCTAAGGGAGTTTTGTAGCCTTTATTAATTACTTATTAAACGGCAATACTCTATCCAACACAAAAATGATTTTCAATACGTAAGCGATCTTTTATCTGTCTCCACGCCTTTACTACTTTGCAGAGCATGAAATTTTGGAACCTTACATTTTTCGAGGATAAAAAGTTGAAAGTCTAAGTACAAAATTTTCGCCTGTCCTGATTCGTTTAGCCGTATTCTTATAACTGAGTAACAAACAAACTTAAACTTTCGCATTTATAATATTATACAGTAAGATCATAGTAAGATTAATCCTGAATCACTCCGTCTTCCCATACCTCATCCCCCTCCCCTCGTTCTCCCCATAGGTGTCCATAAGCAGCGGTTGTGACTTACCACCAGGTGGACCCATCAGTTCGTCTGTCCACCTATTTCATAAAAAAGCACGTCTGTTTCATAACTATACTTAAGTATAACTTATACGACATTCGATTGAGCTCATTCCAATGTAACACGTTACAAATCGATGCCAGAGATTAATTGAACGCAGTCTCAACTAGTCCGTCCAGTTAATAATTAAATATCAGCTGGAAAAGGAAGTGTATGTATTTCAAGTCTCTATCATTATTTCAATCAATCAAAGGTATGGACAACAAAAATAGACTCGTTTAATTGGCTTATCCACAAACGGATACACGTATTCCCGACACGAAAGATGCAAATAAAAAAAAAAAGTTGAATCTATCCTTTACAGGTAACAGGTGTGTCTCTTCAAGTAAACCATCTTCATTGAACTGTATTGATTAATCTGCGCTTATACAGATGGTGAAATGACTTTGGACGGCAAATCCATGATAAATAATATTGATTATGTGTATCATTTAAGCCGTTTTATCATTTCACGATAATATCAGCAAAAAAAATAATACAGATTAAGTGAACAGTTTTTGGTCGAATCGTGATGTTAAATACCATCTCACCATTACCATGAATAGGCTATAAAATACAATTTCAAACTACAGTATATGAAGTAGCTTCACTCTGCATCCTCTATCACTTGTATCATGGGGAGTGTTCAGAGGAATTGTTCGGACTTATACCGGCTGCAGGTTTCCGCCATCGTCCTAAGCGACAAAATATCCATCCTCATCACCTGGATGATTGGCACTACAACTGTGCGCTTCTCCAGAAGCTTTTTGCCTCGCACAACCAGAATATGGAACAAATTGTCGCCTGCCGTATTTCCGGACCGATACGACCTTCAAGAAAAGAGCGTCATCATCATCACCATCAGCCTATCGCAGTCCACTGCTGGAAGAGTGTCCACGGGCGGTGGTAGTCACTTACAATCAGGTGATCCGTGTGCTCGTTTGCCCCCTAACGCAAAAAATAATAATAAAAAAAATACTTAATCCAAAACAAGTCCTGAATCTATTAACACGTTATACATATACTTACAAGTGTTTTAAGATCTACTTCAAAGTTCTTGCTTAGAACCAACCGCAACAGCGTCTTGTTGTCAATGACATATCATCATCATTGTCATCTCATGTCAATGACATATTATTAACAACAAAGAAAAGGTCCATATACTTAAGCTACCTAATAAAGCCAGCCTCTGAATTCATACAAATATTATACATTCCAGACCAGAGGCTCTTTCCCTAAAATATACATACATATGTTCAAGGTTTACTCCCTTCTTGAGTAGGCAGAGACAATACTATTTGCTACGGTTCTGACATACAACTTACGTCTCTTCCACATTCCACACGCTCGTCGGCCGGTACTTTTAATTCGGCCTTTCTTCAACATACTTTCGATCTGGTCAGCCTACCCACACTGCCTTATAAATTCATTCACATAGTCGCTTAATGGGAAACTGGAATATCCGCTGAATGACTATGATTTTATTATAACACATACTCTAATCTCTACACCTTACGACAAAAGGACTTTAGATAATTTGACTCATGATTTTGTATGAATTTTTGAGGTTACCTACGTATATTTGCTATGAAGCAGAGCTACTGGCCTTTAAAAACGTCAAAACTGTCGTAATGTGTGTTTTATATTATAACTTACTATTTTAACTTACCGATAAATTATAGTCCCTTAAAGTTCATAATGGGGGTCTGTTGGACCCTTATATAATTATAAGGGTCCAACAGACCCCCATTAATTGTTTGCTGCTAACTAATTGTCGGATAATTTAATTAAATTGGGGAGTTTCTTAAGGTGTTATCAATGATGGCTATAGAGGAATCTATTCCATAGGCTTATGTCAATAGCATGGTAGTAAAACATTGTCGTAGTAACCAATAATACAAACGCGAACTTTGTACTTCATTACACTTTTATGCCTTAACTAGCTTATTGTTTTAGTACTATACTGACTGCTAAGGCAGAGTTCGCGGGTTCGATTCACACAAACAATTGCGAAATGAGCACGATCATATCTTCTTTGTCTGGGTGTAATTTATTTATAATATGTCATATGTTACATACATATTAGAAATATATAAGTAATAAGCAAACTGGTTACCATAGTAGAAGCTCTGCTTAGTTTGGAATCAGACGGCCGTCTGTGAGATGTCTAAGTTATTATTATTCTCTTTATTTAACTTAAACAGCATATAAATTACATTGTTTAAAAGTATAAAAATATATTGAGGTTGAAAAGTTTAGAAAAATTGTGAGCGGCATCGGGTAAAGGGGCCAAGTTATTAGGGTTCCGTACCCAAAGGGTAAAACGGGACCCTATTACTAAGACTCTAGTGTTGGTCTGTCTGTCTGTCCGTCTGTCACCAGGCTGTATCTCATAAACCGTGATAGTTAGACAGTTGAAATTTTCACATATGTTGTATTTCTGTTGGCGCTATAACAACAAATACAAAAAAAAAACAGAATAAAATAAATATTTAGGGGCCTCACATACAACAAACGTAATTTTTTTTCTCGATATTGATAACCGCAACAGGTAGACGCTTGAAATATTTACAGAATATTTCGTTATATATTCTCTTTAAAAACAAATAATTAAAATAAAATAAAACAATTATTTAAGGAGACGTTTTTATAGATAATGGTACGAAACCCTTCGTACGCGAATCTGACTAGCACTTGGCCGGTTTTTATTATCATTAACTCCTCAGCCGATGATCATGAAATTTTAGATGATACGTTGCCGAGAAAGGGCACACAAAACAATTTCACACTTGATTGCTATACGTAGTATAAATAAATTGAATATATAAAGGGACGTAGACATTTCTATTACACCACTAAAGCACATGAAATATCATAAACTTTTAACATGTTCCGAGTACACAATAAACTACAACACGTTACGTTATGGCTCGTATGTATGGAATGAAGTTATTCGAGATTACCTTCAATGTATTTCATAATGTTTTCATCTGATGGGTGCCATTAGCGTTCTTGAATTTTTTAGCAGTATGTGTGCTACATACGAGTTACGATATGCTAGAAAGAAGAATTCGTACAGAGTACACTGTGTGTGTATGTATAGAATAGGCGTTAGGCGGTTGGTTGGTCTAGTGATTAGTGACCTTGATTATTTGTTTCTTGAGTTCGATTTCCAAGCATGAAAAAAAAATAAGAATGATCCATAAATATTTGCCCTGAACCTGAGGAAGAAATAAAAAAAGAGAGTCACACACACACACACAATACAGTACTTTACGCACACAATATACAACATATAATACAACGTATTGAAACAGGCAACTAGCGTCACAACAGTGAAGTACCTACTCCAGACAACTCAACACATATACGTACATACACTCATGCCTGTATCCGACGAGGGGTTACGCAGAAGCGTAATTAACGCTCACTCAATGTAAACGCATATTGGTTATCCGACACATTAGAACTGATAAAGATGATTCTTTGACTATATGTATATTGACTACACTGTAGTAAATAAAAGAATGAAATTTGTCTACACCGTTACACTACTTCTTTAAATAACAAACATAATCAACCAATTCTTAGAAATAATAAACCGTAACAAACCCATTTCGAACCCTCTATTTCCGATATTAATCCAGCCCAAAGTCTGAATTAGTGAGAACAGTTTCTACGGCCACAAGCTAAGTACTTAGACAATGGTCCATCGTCTAGTAGACTAATAATGCGTTGCCAAGACAACCTTTTTTTATAAGCCGCCCATGGACACCCTACAACTAACGAGTCGTAAATGCGCTCCCCACCTATAAGAGTGATGAAGAGGGGGGAGGGGGCAGAGGAGAGGGGGAGTTAAGCCTCCGGTATCATCACTCCCTCGGCAATCCATAGTATTGTTTGTCTACCAGTTTTCTGTGAGGCCGTGGTATTACTACAGCTCGTGCCTAAGCATATGGCTCTAATATGATAAAAGCTAACCTACACTAGACGCTACCTACGCACACAAAACTGATATATTGGGTTCTTCATATTTCATTTTTCCAGTATATGTAACATGTAGTACTTATATGCTCAACATTCAGATACTTGAATAGATATGTTAGTAAGTGCAAGCTAGATTGCAATCGTTAAGTAATATATCAAATAGCATCGTGGTAGCTTTTCGAGCCGAGTTTCGAAATTTAAAGTTTAAGGGTTGTGTTGGGACCACATATAAAAAATACTTTAACATGACAGGAATCTTGTATTCTTGTTTATTTTATCATTGTTTTATCAAACAATTATAACTTGTTTGTATTTTTTTTCAGCTCTTTTAACCATAAAAAAAACCAGCTGGTTTGAACCACATATAGTGTGTGTTTTAATTTATTATGCTGTGGCATGGTGGGTGGTGGGAGTATATTTTTTCATGAATCTGCATGAATTTTCTGACTATTCCACAAGTATGTGAGATTGCAGGTTTTTGTTGGGTTGTGGCAACAGTTTAGTCTAGGTTGTAAATTGCGACAACTTTAATCCTTAGATCGTTTAGAAAGCGGCATCACCTTCCTATTAAATACATATATAAACCTCACTATTTTCTGCTCAACCTCAACTTTAATTACTTGTCAAATATTCAACACGAAACTGCTGTACCGCGAGCACGAACCTTTAACAGTTAGATACATCAAGTACCCCACTACATCGCGAACGTATAGCACGAACCCTTACATTTTGCTCCTGTAAACACCATAATTAAGTCTATGCCTAGAACAGACTGTTGATAGAACGAATGAAAATGAACGATTCGTTCAGGAGCTGCCATTGTTGTATTGGTTAAATCGTTAACAAATACAATTTTGCAGTGAAGATAGGTGTTTTGCAGTGGTCACATAAAAATTGTGTTTTTGTCTAAATGTTACTTAAAAATTATATAGAACTAACTCAGACTTCTCATAAATGATTTATTACGACTTTCGTTGCGGTCTTACTCAACAAAAATGTTACGATAGACTTCTATTGGCTTCTGTTTAAAACTGGTTTAATGAGTTTAAACGTAGTCGAAGCAAGCCCACTGATGATTAGAATAATCCGGTACTGGACGACTTACTCCTTGAAAGATGCCTCCTGTCGAGACCGAAACTAGTCGGGCATCCCCGAAATACACATGTGAGTAAAACCGTATATTTAAATGAATATCGGATGATTTTCGAAAAGGACGTTCTTTTACGGCGACTAATGAAGAATACATGAGTTCTGTGCGACTAATGATAGAAGCTGATAGAAGGGTGATATATCAACAGATTCAGGCAGTTTTAGGCATCGGTATGAGTCAAGTACAAAGTCTTACATGAACATTTATGCGTCAGAAAGCTTTGCTCTTGACGGATACGTCGTAATTTGACGGATGATCAAAAACGCAGTCGCATGGATTGGTGCCGCTCAATTCTTGAAAAGTATGGAGGTGACTCGAATGCTGAATATGATATATTCACAGTTGATGAAAGCTGGATATATTGTTACGAACCCGAAACGAAAAAACAATTTGCGCAATGGATGTTTCCATTCAAAGATTTGCGGACAAAAGTAAAGAAGGGCAGAGCTATTGTTTACTACAAATTTCGAAACGGTTACAAAAGGAAAAACTATATTAAGCACTTACTTTTGTGCTCAAAATTTCTTTGAGAAATATTTTTTTTTATTATTAAGTGTGTTTATGTTAAGCAGCAATTTATTCCATATACATATGTATGCGTCGGTAGCTGACTGCCATTCACAAAATATTGTCACGATGTTTAACTTTCGAGCATTCTTGAAACAAAATGAATGACATTCTTGCGTGAATGGACTAGCTGAATGAAAGAGAACAAACGTGCAAATAGGGAAATGGCGTCCCATTATAAAATATATTAGCTTTAAAATGTGAGGCTTGGTTTTTGTTTGCCCATATCTTACTATAATATTTATTATCTTTACAGTGGTGCTTTAAGCTCGATCATTCGCTCTCATTGTTTCTTTTTGTTACTTTTAAGTTCAGTCATACTTGTTCATTTTTTGTATCTTTTAATGGCAGGAAAGTGATTATTGTCCGGTTTTGTGAGAGGTTTATAAAAAACCGGCCAAGTGCAAGTCGGACTCGCGCACGTAGGGTCCCATATAATTATCTATAAAAACGCCAAAAAAATCACGTTTTTTGTATTGGAGCCCCCCTAAAATATTTATTGTATTTTAATTTAACTATTTATTTTTAAAGTGAATATATATTTAAATATTCTGAGAATTTTTGAAGCGTCTACCCTTTGCCGTTATCAATATCGAGCAAAAACGAGCTAAAAATCACGTGTTGTATGGGAGCCCCCTTAAATATTTATTTTATTCTATTTTTTTATATTTTTTGTTATAGCCACAACAGAAAAACATCATGTGTAAAAAATTCAACTGTCTTACTATCACGGTTCATGAGATAGATGAGGTTCACGGCTGGTGACAGACGGACAGCGGAGTCTTAGTAATAGGGTCCCGTTTTACCCTTTGGGTACTGAACCCTAAAAATATCATAATCACGACTATTTTTTATTTGTAATATTTGAAATATGGTGTTTCACCATGTAAACTCTTTTGCCACGAGAGAGGCAGGGCGGAGTCTTTTGATCTTTCATATATTAACAAAAATGCCATTTCGCACATATTCCCTTTACAAAATAACGTCCGTAAAACATTATTGATATGTATAAAAGCCGGTTTGCACGATAATTAGTAAGTAAAGGAAGTAACTAAAAGCACATTACTGGTATATTATATAAATACCCTTACACACTAAATTCGAATCCGAATCGAAAAAAACATATCGCTAATCAATATGTGGCAACTGGACAATCTATTTACATCAAGAAGAGCACAATCTGTATATGGTTCATTGAGTAGTAAAATATTGCATGTGTTGTCATGGGCATCGTAGAAAGCGACAGATACTTTGTACACAGTCATACAGTGGTGGGTGTGTACAAGCTTACTTCTTGCCTCGCACAACCAGCCTATGGAACAAACTGTCTCTTAAGTTGCGGGTGTCCGTCGGCGGCGGTAGTCACTTACCATCAGGTGACCCGTCCGCTCATTTGTATCACATAAAAAAAGGGGGACTGAATGATGGTTGACTTTTGACCGACTTATTAGGCGTGGCCTCTGCCCACACGTTCGGGCATATAAGCGTGAGTTTAAATACAAGTTTATAGAATATCCAAATAGTTTTAAATTATATCTATCTTAGAGATGTTCTAGCTCAATACAAGATTAGTCAAAACCCATAGAGAGACATTAATACTCGTAGTGAGCAATCTGAAGTGAGAATTAGAATTACAAACTGTTTAATTTGTTCAACTAATTGGCACATATTAACTAGGCGATTTATCATGTAACTAAGCGACTAATATGATATATATTAATTTATTGTTAGCTAAAAGCTAGGTACGACTTGACTACGTAATACAGCAAGTACCACTGTTAACAACGAATTC
Organism: Tyria jacobaeae; assembly: GCA_947561695.1. Lineage (NCBI taxonomy): Eukaryota > Metazoa > Arthropoda > Insecta > Lepidoptera > Erebidae > Tyria > Tyria jacobaeae. The sequence goes on along the minus strand of OX387208.1, from coordinate 4,142,809 downwards.
TAGAAGGTACACCAAGAGACCAAATATCGACCATATTTCATGAAAATTTGATGACACTTGATCAGGAAAAATCTGTTGACAAACAGAAGAAAAAAAAAGTAGCTGGGATTCATACGCACGCGCCTATGTGCATGATGGGGTAGGCAGAGTATGAGTACCACTTACAGAATAGGCATTCGGGCACTGTATGACTGTGTATATACCGTTTGATAGATAACAGTCCTATCCTCTAGTTGACTTATACGACACACACGGGAAGAGACTGGGTAGCTATTCATCTCCACCGAGAAGCTGTGGACTACGTGTTATGGCGCATATCACAGTTCGTTCTTAAAAATTAGTAATAATTATAACTTCAGACTTATTTGATGTGCCAGTCGGTAAAAGCCTGGAATTCACTAGCAGCGCACGTGTTCCCACTTTGATCCCGGATCTTTTAAGCGGGGCGTGAAAAAGCACCTCACCAGGCCGCCACAGTGTGGGTCACCATACTGCATTGACTAGACATGCAATGAGGATGGTGACACCAGGCAAAGAAGAGTCACTATTGTAGGCTTATATATAAACTAAATAGAGCTTACTCTATGGTTACTAGACAGCTGATAATCAAACTATATATTTCTAAATACATAGATATAAAATAGGAAAAGCTTTAGAAAAACCTAAATCCTGAACTTATTAAATTTATAACTAAAGCAGATTAAACTAATAAAAATACAAAAAGCTGCATTAACGTTACGTAATACAGTTCAGACAAAATTGAGGGTAATTTGTAAAACTACTTCTTTAAGCGGAGGACATTTTAAGCTCCGTTCCGTTTTCACGGCGACTTTTTAAATTACCCTCATTTACCTGACAAAGGCTAGTTGAGTTAATGTTTGATTAAGCTTACCCGCTTAATGACGTCTATTACGGTACACTGGTTATCATCAATTATTTTTAAAGGCCTTTTAAAAGGTCTACATGGAAAATTATTATTGAAAAAATGTAAAACCTGACTGCGTTATATTAAAATGTTATACCTTGTCTCAATCAAACTGTTAGATGATTTAAATTATATTTCGAATGTCCAAGTCTAGTAGGATTTTAGGGCAAAGAAAGATCACACATATTATATACATATTGTCAAAAATTATATGAAGACATAGAGTAGTTGCCATTTTAAGAATATGATTAGAGTTCGTACTACATTATATTAGATCGATAGATTAGAGAGTTAAAAAACTAATCACTACCTTTAAACAACAACAAAGTGAGGTTTCATTTGAAGACAAACGTCTATTCCAATACACTATTACAAATGTTTTTTTTTTTTTAACATCGCAGGTACATTAAGCTATTCTTGAAAGAAACATTGAAATTAAAAATAGTAATAAATACATGTGTACATACGCTCGCGCCTATATCGACTAAGGGGTAGGCAGTGGTATTAAACACGTACATTTTGCCAATGTGAATTTGGTCCCACGTAAAAGGGCACAAGTCTATCGCCGTCAAGTGGACACTATATTTTCTATCAGACAAACGAAGAGAAAATTTCTATCAGACAGTATATGTACTGATTGTATATATACTGCCTGATAGGAAACAGTCCAATCTCTTAGTCATAATTTACGACACATATGGGAAGAGAGGAATGAATGTATTTGACTCTTTCGAGAACGACACGAATGAACAAAGATTCATTAAACATTAGAAATTAAATAAATTGAATATAACAATATATTATGTATTATAACATCTTCATCTCACACACGCCCTTCTGATTCCAAACTAAGCAGAGCTTGTACTATGGTAACCAGACTGCTTATATACACATACTTATTATAAAATAACCTAGTCAACTTAATATACATTAAACCCAAACAGAAAATAGACTCGTCATCACACAATTATTTGTCCTGGATGGACATCAAACTCACTGGCATTAAAAATAACTTGGGCGATTACGATTGGGCTTTACAAAGATTCAATCAACGAACTCAAAGAACACCCAGATTCGGGATAACTATTTTTGGATCACACAAATTTTTGTCCCGTGTGAGAATCGAACCTAGGATTCAGCAGTCAGGGTCACTAACCACTAGACCAAAAGGAGGTCGAAAATGAAGTGACAATATATAGGAGTGTATAAATATGTTAACTTTTTTATTGTGATGATTCGTTTTAAGTGATTTTTTTTTTAATTGCTTACAGACTGTTGGAATTTAATAATTAAAATAGGTGGCCAGAAGGCTCGTACCTCCTTCCACCTTTAAGTCCTAAAGTGCCCGGTTGACGGCAATAGGCTAGCCCCACATTATGTCAGTGGGACCAAATTGTAATAGGCAAATGTGGGTGTTTAAAATACCTCTGCCCACCCTATCAGGACATCAGCGTCGTATCACCAGGCGTTAGCATCAATACATTAATTAGACTACTGCAGTCCAGTGCTGGCCATATTCCTCCCCCATATGTACGTAATGAGGAATGTCACGCGAATGAGGTTCCACGTCAACCGGGCACTTGGGAGTATATTGAACATATTGCAGTCCGGAGGTCCAAGCCCTCTACCCGTATCTCTGTATGTGTCCTTATTTTATCCGTATTTTTTATAAGTAAGTTTAGTTTCTATTAAACTAATCCATACCCAGAATGTACAGAGAAACACATACACATACTTACCTGTAAAATATTTAAACATAAACCACACCGTAAATTGTTTTTCCTTGAGTGTCCCACGTCAACACAAGAATATTTAAATTGACGTTAAGTGTTGTTCAATAAAATGTTTTAGTGGCGAAGTAATTTGTTATGGATATGTATGCTGCTAAGTGATATACATACTTTCGTGGTTCTTGTATTCTGAGTTTAGTGCCTATCATACAATATCCTTGTGAAAACAGATTACTTTTAATCTAAAAAGTTATAGCGCCTTGTTCATATAATACACGATGTTCCCAAACCAAGATTCTACAACAAATTAATTTGGATAACAAAATAAATGTCTATCTACTTTCTCTTGACCAGTATAAAAACTTCGGAAATAAAAACAATACGATCGAGAATATGAAACCTCTAAAAATTATATCAGTTCACTAAATAGGGATATTAAATTGGTTAAATGTGTTCAGATCGAGTGGTTTACTTTATAGCAACGACCACAAGATCTAGTCGGTAAATATTGAATTTCAATCAGAAGTTACTGGAGACTAAACCCTAGCGTAACAGAATATCTTCTATCGAATTGTATAAAATACTATAAATACGCACAAAAATGTTATTCAACTATAATATATATATAATATATAAGTATCACTTAAAATATTATTTAAACAATTAATTTGTTTGCAACTCTATTTATATCGCCAATGTTACTGTGTATCCCTCCATATTACTCTACACATTTTGCTGTGTACTAAGCGTTTAAAATGAGAAGATGAACAAAATTATAAACAAGTGTAAACGGTGGTAGAGCATTGCTTAGACACAAATGGGCCCGGCTTGACCGGAGCGATACCACGGCCTCACAGAAAACCGGTTGTGAAGCCACGCTTGCGTTGCATTTCTCCGAAATTAGTGAGGTTTCCGGAGGCGTGCTACTCCCCCTCTCCTTTTTCCTCTTCTCTGCCCCCCCACCCCTTTTCCCATCTACTCATCCCGTCTCTTTCCCCTCCCCGCATACCCTCATCTCTTACGATTCTCGAGTTGCAGGTGTCCATGGACGGCGGTTGTCACTTACTATCAGATGACCAGTCTGTTCGTCTGTCCCCCTATACCATTAAAAAAAAAAACTTATACCTACCTAATAATTTTTTTTAAGGTTTCATGTTTACGATTTATAACTTATTACGTAATTTATTGTACTTTATCAATTATTGTTTTACACCGTTTTTAAGGGAATTGTTGTGTTTACTAGCTATCAATTAAACACTCTCACATCCTTATTCGAATCAAATTAAGCTCGAATCTAAAGCACAAACCTCAAGCATTTTTATTTGATTTTGATTTTATGGATGGAGACAAATTTTTGGATGGATTTGTTTGATATACAAGAAATTATTTAATTCCGGGTTGAATTTAAGAAAAAAAAATGCTTTTCCAGGCAAACATATATAATAGTTAATAATAAACCTTGTAAATGATGACATTGCCATGGACACATATTGTGCCGGAATACATGTTCACATTATGTTACAGCAATAATTCACTTAAAAAAGTAGACAACAGACTTCAATAAGTCTATCATAAAATCAATCATCAAAAGTACATCCTTTCCAATAAAAAACGAATCATCGAAATTGGTAGGCGTGATATTGAGTGAGTGATTAGTAAGTTAGTCGCGCACATACTTAATGCAAATTTAAGACTTATATGGTTTTCTCATGGATGCCGTTGTCAGAACTGGACAACAAATTGAAATGATGGGACCACATGGGAAGCACCAGCTTTCAAATAAAAAAAATTAAATTCAGTCCACTCAGTCGAAAGTTCTGAGGTAACAAACGTATAAAAAAAAATAAAGTCGAATTGAGAACCTCCTCCTTTTTGAAAGTGAAAACATACTCAGATTTCCTATTGTATCTAATAAGCTACTACCGTCATACTGACTAAGTGACAAGAAATCTCATAATATCGTAAATTGAGTGTCATGATTATCATTCAGATATAATCGACCCATTCTCTATTCCATATTCTGCAACTACTATGTATAGATAATGGCGGTTGCTGCATAAACTAGGATTATGGGCCGACGCGCCGGGTGGCCAATGTAATAGGAAATAAGAACATACGACGGTGTGGTCGGCTGCCAGATGTCTACTGCTAATTGCCGTGAAAATATCAAGGCTTACAAGGGATAAGATATTATAATGACTGAAGTGTAATGCACGAAGATATTTCGAGTGCCTACGATATGACTGACTGAAGCTTGGTCCGGATTGTAATATGTTTGACGTATGTAACTTAGTAATTCAGTTACATATATCGTTTCAATAAAGAAGATAACTGTCAAACTGCCATATTGCTTCACAATTGGCGTGCACCTTCACACACACAGAAATCATTTTTATTTCTTCTCTCACACAGAAAATGTTACAGTGATAAACTAATGGTACATATCAAAAAAGTGAAAATCTGTGTGAAAAACTGATATCCGTACAAGGTAGGACCTGTATGCAGTATTTTATTAAATAGGTCTCTTCCCAGAAAGCAGTAAAATTTGCCGGAAAATGCTGTGCTTCACTGATTATCCGATGAGCGTCATTTGAGGGGTCATTTTGGAGTAGTAAATGTTGTTACAGATCAGTGTTTAATAAATAACTTTTGAACTGTGGGGAAGACGGAATATTGGTAAAGATCACTATAACCTTCAGGAACAATAACTTCAGGAATAAGAATTGGCCGTTGAGCTCTTTCAACCTTGATAAGGTTAGTTTTACATGTGCCACCCCATACTGAGATAAAAAAGGACATAATGATGTAGAAACCATTTTGATGACGTAAATAATAGTATTTTAGATTAAAGGAGATAGATATGTCGCGGAGGGCTTTACAAACATTCAATCAACGGACACAAAGAACACCGAGACTTGGGACAACTATTTGCGTCATCACATTTTAGGAATCGAACTCACGACCTCCCGTTCAGCAGTCATGGTCATTAACCACAAGACCAACAGACTCCCCAAAATGTTTGCTGAAACTAAGATTGTTATCTATTATAATTCCGAGATATTTTATGTTGGAGTTGTTTTGTAGGTGATTGCAGTTAAGGAAGTATGGGCCAAATTAGATACCATGTCGAGAAAATCAAATATATTTGATTTTCTCGACATTGTTAATCCATTATTTCTGAGCCATGAGGACACTGCATTGAAGCCCATTTGTGCGAAAGCGAAGGTATAATTTCAAGTATCTGCTTGAAAGATTAATACTTTAGCTGCAAATTTAATGAGTAATATAAGTACACAAGTACGACAAGTAAGAGCGAAGGACCACGTACGGTAAAAGGTATATTTTTTTATACTGATACGACGGTTAAAAAACACGATAAAGTTTTGTTGTTTTAAATATATATTTTTTGGTTTATATTTATAAGGTTTTGTAATAAATACTTTTTGAAAATACAAATAGAAGGTAGTTTTTTTTAACCAGTAACTACGTATTTAGTAATCCTATACGATGCGGCCGTAGGTTTTATCAGGGTCTGGAAATAGTTTTATGAAATTTAATTATTTTGATTCATTATCAAAATATATAGCTGAGGACTGTAAAAGTGGCTTTGAAGATGGTAAGAGGACATCCTCAAACAGTAAGGCCCTCGTTTTCTTATTTTTTTTTGCATCTTAATATAATGGAGTAGACTATTTTACACTACAATGTCGTTCAATAACTAAACTATTGAATCTTCTTTTTACTTTTTTCGTTTGGTATTCTATTTTGCTAACTATTCAAAGAGGAGTTTATACTCAAGCCGAAAAGATAACAGTTAATCATTTTATGGTTAGAGGGCAAACAAACAGACAGGTCACCTGATATTAAGTGATTTACCACCACAAAGGGACACCCGCACCTGAGGAGTTTGATTGAAATTAAATTTTGATAACATTTCTTTAAAATCGCGAGTTTAATTCATTACAGTTTCTAAGTGTACGACAAATTAATGATAGCAAGTCAGTTATACATAAAGCTGACGATTAATTGTTACTAAGACTTTGGCGTCACATGGGCCCCCTTCACATGTACCATCCATCGCGAGATAGATCTTATGATAAGTGCCAATCGTGAGAAGAGACACTGACATTTGAATGTCACAGCATATACTAGCTGAATAACTTCAGTAAATGTAGTGTTAACGTATTTAATGTAATTTTAACTAGTTGTACCTCACGGCATTGCTTAAGTAAAAGTTATTGACCACATATTACAAATTAGTGTTTGGTCCCACTAACGTTACAAGATGGGGTCGCCCTATTTCACTGGAGAACTTTACGACCTTATATTTAGATAAAGTTATTTTAAATATATATTTTTATCTAAAGCGTGTAATCTGTTTAAATGACTAAAAAGTAAAAAAAAAACTATAATTGGTTAATAACTAAGTGTTCTTAAGTGTATATTAATTTTAACAAATGTGAAATTTAGTATCCAATTTGCAGAAAACCTTTAAATATCTAATATACGTAAATATCTAAGAATGTAATCCATTTCCAAACATAAAAAAAAATTAAATAAATATACATATAACAGGATTGAGTTGAAGGCATTTTATATTCATTCATTCTGAACAAACCACTTCTAGGTTAAAGACACAACAATTTGCATAGGAAATACTAGAAAACTAATAAGATAAAAAAGAAACGGTTGTTAAAAAAATTAAAAAGTGGAAACAAGACCATAAATTTGCAATGGCTGACAAATCATCTTATAACAATTTTAGCAAAAGTATCATCTTCTGCTGAATGTTTATGTAAAATTTTTGGTTAAATTGAATATGTTCCTACTCGATATCTTAATTTTGTGTACAGTGAATTGAATCAAACAGTGCGTTCGTTTCGTTTCGGCTCATAATACCAATTCATATAGATATATCTTCCAAGCGAACGTCATATTTTCAATGTAAAAACGTGTTGAATTTTAAATTTACGTTATATTAAAATAGTGTTGTACGAATGATAGAAAAGAAAACATTCAATGTTATTGTTTCAATTTAAAATTTAAACAATGAATTTCAGTTTCTGGTTAATAAATGGTTAAATGGAGACTACAACGCCACATAAACTTGCTTGTGGTAACAAAAATCACCTTCATTGACAGTTACAGGTCAAGAAACATATCATGCGCGGATTTTGCAAAGATTAAGGTGATCTACTTTCGTTTTTACTTTTAGACAATCAGTAGGTTTGTATCGACTTTAAGACTTATTCTGATACAATCTTTACGTAACAGGTTTCGCAATATCGCTCGCATTTTAAGATTAATATTCTAAAATGTCTTAACTAAAACTTATAAATTATTTATTTAATGCCACATTGCGAGATGTCACGTTATTACATTTTACACGCTGTTCAAATGTCAGGTCAAAATTACACGATATAATTTGTGACCTTGTGTCACATAATATTCTATAGAGTAAATCTTTTTTATGAACAAGTAACCATAAATTCTTGCAAACATATATATGCGTCAAAACATCATTCTCGCACTATGGCAATAAATAAATTAATAATATTAGTATTTCTATCCAATTTTATTTATTTTAATATACTATGAATAACCACACATATGCTTTCCTCTGTTATATACCTTTAACCACCATTGCAAACGTCTCATAACAAATCAAGATAATAGAATTTAATAAAAGAACTTCGTGTCTAGAATACTACCAATAGCACCATTCCATGTTATACTTTCAAATTAAATTAATATGAAAGCTCTAATCCAGCTCTATTAGGCGAAACTGTTATAAGAAATGTACAATACTCGCTTTAATAGTTGCCAGAGTTTGGACAAACTGGTTTAAGCTCTCTCATTGTTATCAGCTTTTGGACTATGCAAGTACGAATTCGCTTAATTGTACTCTCGTTAAAGTATATTATTGAATTTGACTAAGGCACGTTCTGTTAATCTATCTTATGGTTTGATTGAAAAAATTTGCTGAAACCATTTGAAAAAGTACATCTATTGGCCAATTCAATCACATTTTTTTTTAAGTTTGAACTAGTTACTATTTATCACGATGATATGTCATATTATATTCCCAATTACGGTTCTAGCAACTGTTTATTGTTTCAATAACAATAGTAATAGCAAAAGTATTCATACACATTCTATATCAGCTCGTTGTTTCATGCAGGTCCTACAATTTGATCTAGTGTCAAATATAGATTAAGTTGATTGTTTCATTAATAGCCTGTGATCATTGCGACCTTTAAAGGCAGCACAATGAAGTGCCTTAGCTTCTATTACGTTATTAAAATGCACAACGACGTTCAGAAACAGATAATGTCGTAAAACAATCGTAAGAATACAATTAAAATTTAGTTTATGAACGCGTTCATGTTTTAAAATTGTTTAATGTTCTGTACAGATTTAATTGCTTATTTATTCGTACATCTATGATTAATAAAAGTTTTAAAACCTTTTTATTAGTTTTCTGCCATCGTAGTTTATTGAGAGAATTTTAAACAAGTAAATACACTTTTATGATGACATTTTATTTTAGTCCATTACTTCAGAATAGCAATCATATAATTTTTTTAACAATCTTAGTGAGTGTTTACAAGACTGCACGTCAAACAACATTGTGAGAATTAGTGGATCATATTGTGAAATAAGTTTTATTTATCTATCTCATTATCATTACTATGAATATGATTAACTCCAAGCATACCGTCTTAGCATCTGACAATGGTCACGTTGAATTACATTATTCTTTATGTCAGTTGACATACGTAAATTAGACCCCTATTTACTATCTGTAATCTTATCCAACAAAGCAAGCTCATTATCTGGCCGCTTTGTGTCCTTCGCTGACATGGTAGGTGATATGCCATTGCATTGACTAGGTTAGACTAGATGAAGTAAATTAGATGAGGAAACACTGATAGATATTTCTTATTTGACTTTATAGTAGACATAGACAATGAGTAAGTATAGACTATATTCCATGCTTGGCAGTTTATGCTGGAGGGAAAGACAAAATGAAAAAAAAAACTTTTAAAATAGTATTTTACACAGGCAAGTATTGGATACGATAAATTAAAGAAAAACAAGCATTAAGATTATTTTTTCAAGCGACTAGAAAAGGAGAAGGTTCTCATTTCGACTGTATTTTTTTATGTTTGGTAACTCAGAACTTTCGACTTCTAGTTTTTTGTGTTGTTTTTTATTTTGTGGCAAACGCCCGGCACGTGTCCTCTGACACCTGCAACTCAAAAGCAGCATGTGCGTTGCCACTCACTTACTCGACGAAACATTACGCAACATTGTTTACCAATCGGTCCAATCTGTCAGAGCATATGTGCAGACCGTATGTGTCAAAGCATGACTCTCCCACGTGTTATTCCCGTAAACACTCGCTTAGCGTCAGTGTGTGTTGACACTTTTGTTGCGTATGTATGTGAGTTGTTTGAGATGCACTAACAACATCATGTTTCATCAAAATTGATTGTATAACAACATTATAGCTAGCAGTTGTACTCTGTACTGGCCCGACTTCAACCGCTATATGTCGGGAACACTACTGCTGTTTCTGTCTAAAAGGTTCCTCATATCCTTTTCTATTCCCTACCTATTTTATATATCAATTTAAAATTTAATGATTATCGGGTGAATACTTCAGGAGTGAAAGCGTAAACAACTACGTTACTTTCGTATTTATGTTTTGTTTTTTATTATTTGTTAGCATGTAATACACAATCTCATGAATAATAAAGACAAATCCATGACTATTTGTCATGGATAGTTGATTACTACATCAGTCATCTTTCGTAATATTCTAGTCATGCTAAATAATTTAAATATCTCAATACGACGAATCTAGATTCATTTCACTTTTTCTCAGTTCCGAATGTCAATCAATTTACCAGATCAAAAACTGTTTACTTTATTGACGCAAAACAATTTGATGGCAATTAATTGTTCAGAATTGAAGATACTGAATTGTCTTAATTTCAACGCTTGCAATACTGATTCAGGTATATCTTCGTTCAGACTTTCACCTCGTCAAATTTAATAGGTATTATTATTTCGGTTTTATTTAGGTCGTTTAATTTATTTGGTCAAATTCAAAGGTAGCTGGTGAAATTTGAAAAATATCTTCATAATTAATTAAAAATACATAATTAAGTAAAGATCGTCACAATTGGTTTAGGTATAATTTTAAGCCGTACTAGTTCCATGTCCAGCAGTGGACTGCGATAGGCTGAAAGATGATAATCCGTTTCATATTAAAAAAAAAATACTACTATCCTATTATTATTGATAATGATATTTTTTTTTTTTTCAATACAAGCCTGTCTCCAGTTTAGAAATCAACCTGTGTCTATAAATTAGAATGCTATTGTACAAGCACAAGCATAAAATCTGTTTTCTCATGTTGTGAACGTTACTGGCTGTTTTTCGTTTGATAATTTGGCAGCATTAAACATTAAAACATCTTGTCATAATCGCATATAAACATGTTCTCGAGTAGGCCAGCCTTATTATTGCGATTAAGGCCCGACTTACACATCTAATAAAATTTAAACAGTTTTTAGAATATTTATTTATGTGAACATGTTCGTAACATGCCTGGTTAGGAGTACAATATAATTGTACATTTTATTAATCCGTTGGGAAACCTCACAGTATAAAAATCGAATAGGTAATATCATACAATGATTTCTACATTTTTTTCTATAAATTAAAGACGATCATTAACCTCACAACCCTGTTCATGACCACAAAAAGTTTCATAATCTTTAGATAAGTCAGTCATTCAATGTCACGCTACCTCAAACGTGGTCCTATATTATAAAATATTAAGTCTAGAATTTTGCCACACGAAAACTGAGAACTGGAGTGCATAAAAACCGGTCTAGTTTGGAATAAAAATGTATGTTATGTATCTCATATGCTCTGCCAGGTTTCGAATTTAACATCCAAATTAGTAAAAAAATCAACCATGACCTGTAAAATATTTCATGTCAGAGAAACAGTTCTTACTGCGGAAACTATAGGCAGGTTAAATCCAAGTACCTGTGTCGCATAGGCCGGGAGCCAACGTCTGCGTGCCACCACTGCGGGGGCTGTCACGAGGATACTGCACTCCACACCCTAGCGGAGTGCTCAGCGTGGGCGCAATAGCGACACGACCTCGTGATGGCTATTGGTGTGGGAAGCGTCTCGCTAGAGGCCATGGTTCTGTCCATGGTCCAAAGTGAGAGTGCATGGGATGCTGCCGCCTCGTTTTGCGAGGAGGTGATGTTGGCCAAAGAGGCGGCGGAACGGGAAAGGGAGAGGACAAGTACTCTCCCATCCCGCAGAAGACGCACCAGACGTCGGAGAGCAAACACTGATCTCCGACCTCCATAAGCGCTGGCCTGGAGGTATCGGGCTGGGCTGACCGATACCCCAGCAGAAGCAGGCCTGAGACGGTGGCGTGACGTACGTGTTCCACGAGCGCCTATTTGATGTGGGGGGCGTTAGGCCCCCATATTCCAAAGTGTGGTCGCCTGCTAGCTTGCAGGTGGCCAAGGTCTGCTGGGGTTCCCGGATGTTTCCTTCGAGGGTATCCCGGGTCCCTAGCAATAGACGCTCTCATGACGGAACACCGTGTGGTTTTAGTCGGTTCGAGTCCGACATACCACCTCACAGTCAGCTCTGGTGAGGTGATGACCCGTGGGGGTTTCCACACGAAAAAAAAAAAAAGGCAGGTTAAATCCGAACACAAAGGTTGCTAACCAGTAATGTCAGTTAAGTTATTTTATTTTTATCATCAATGGTTTACAATAGTTTGAGATCAAAAAAAAAAGTTACATCTAGAAGAGGTCCATTGACACAGAGTAAACTATATACACATTTACATATGTGAATCAGTTAGGTATTTGTACTAAAAAAAAAGAAAAAAAAACATTTATATAAAATGAAAACAACAGAGTAGATTATTATTAATTCTGCTAATTGCAGCTGTAAATATCGGCAAAAACGCTGATAAAGAAGCTATTACGGTTCTAATATATGTGTCATATAAATAATTTAATAATGGCGTTAAAAATTAATTTGTTGTCATGTCACCAATGACTAAATCTGATAATTCTTACTGTGGGAGACCTATGCTTACAGATTTGATGACGTTCGTACATAATCGTCGCTTGGAGGAAACGTGTGAACGTGTGGGTAGTACACATATGACCGCTGATTGAAGACTTAAACTACGGCGATTTTAACACCTACGCTAGAACCAGTTGGAGTTATCTTTGAGCTTAAGTGTAAATATATTTTACACATTTGTAGAAGAGAAACAGCCTGAAATTATGAAAACAAGGTGCTTTTCAGTTACTCGTATACTAACTGTTTGAAGCTGTACAATAAAATGAAAATATATTATTAAAAAAAAATATATATTTTCCAAACAGAAACTCCCAACATAACACAGACACGCTGTTACCCACTTAAACTCACATACATTATTATTAACACACGTTCAAACACTACACTTAGACATTATTCAGACAAATACCCACATACACTAAGTGAGTGTATGTGGGTATTTGTCTGAATAAGCTTCAGATTTTTTTTTCATATCTTTAAATATATTTAGGTTCTAAGAAATTGGTAAAATATTTTATCTTTAAATATTATTATCTTATCTTAGAATGTATTTTGTGAACAGCACTTACCAGTACCGCTTTACTAAAGCCATGAGCTTCATATACCGGGGTAGGACCTGGTAATGTGTAATACAGGCATTTTTATGCCTTACGCAGACACTAGCTTCTACTGTTTACTACTTGTTTCTTTTGTTTAACTGGTAGTAACTCTGTACTTTATATTTATTGTAGATAGCTACTTACCCCTCTCGGATGTAGGCCTCTTCCAATGAATGCCACATTTCGCGGTCTCGAGCTATCTGTTTCCATTGTGAGCCAGCTATTTTTCTGATGTCGTCCTTCCAGCGCGTATAGGGTCTACCTTTTTGGGGTGGTTTACCGGGCATGGTTTGCCGGGTGGTCTGCGCGACTTACAGACCACAGGTGGACAAAAGGGGACAGTGTATATCTTAAAATAAAAAGAACAGGACGACAGTACATTTACATTGATCACAATATTTATTACCAGACTTCAAATTTTGTATGACGAAGTTTTGTACATTAAGTTGTTATTCCTGCATTTGAGTCAGTTAATCTGAAGCTTATTCAGACAAATACCCACATACACTAAGTGAGTGTATGTGGGTATTTGTCTGAATAAGCTTCAGATTTTTTTTTCATATCTTTAAATATATTTAGGTTCTAAGAAATTGGTAAAATATTTTATCTTTAAATATTATTATCTTATCTTAGAATGTATTTTGTGAACAGCACTTACCAGTACCGCTTTACTAAAGCCATGAGCTTCATATACCGGGGTAGGACCTGGTAATGTGTAATACAGGCATTTTTATGCCTTACGCAGACACTAGCTTCTACTGTTTAATACTAACGTACTTGATTGGATATAGATATAAGTATCGATTTGTATTTGTGAGGAGAAATAACTAAACGTTACTATTATTATTATCTATTAAAACACGTTGAATTGTATTATTGCAAGCCCGTAATTATCCAATTCTCATTGTAAGGCCTTGTGCTTTGGGAGCTTTCTTTAACTGCGGCGGTATGTGCATCAAGTAACAATACGTAGTCTGTAATGAATTTCCGTGTGAGCGTTATTACTGAACACTACTTACCCTTTCAAAACTACCATTTGCATTCATTTTCAAATTCATTACAAAGTATATATTGTTAAGAGGGTCACATATCTGTAACAGCAGGGTTATAGGAGAGATCTAAGTAAAGAAGTTTGAGAAACGTCCTGCGTTGGTTCCAGCAGGACGTAAGCAGTTTTTAGTGTTGGTTAAACTACATTCGGCAGTTCTGAAATTTCGAATATTCAACATAAAATACCTCATAAAAACGCTAAAGTAAATTTACACAAGTAACCGATCTCATCTAATAACGGTTTCGGCCAGCTGAAGCTTAATATGCATATTAATGACGTAATAATGTTCGATTTATATGTTCACCATAAACATTTTAAGTATCAATTAACTGTAATACCTATAGAAGCGTTATCTAATTTTCGAAAATAAAATATTAAACGAAAATAAGTGTAATAGCTATTTTAATAAGTACATCATTCAAATCAGCCATATTTGAGGCCTACCACAAAAACTGCAAAACAAAACATTTTAAAATATTATTGTACGTCATGGATGTTTGTATATATGTATATATAATAGAATAGGAAACACTTTGTTCCACTTGGTTCCACCATCCTTCTGTACCTCACGAGCTATCTCTACCGTCGTCTTCTTTCTTTTCGGGTACTTCTGAGGTAAATAGATAAAAAGAATAGAAATAAAATATTCAGAACAACAATTAAAAAAGTTTTAATGAACATAACATACTATGCTAAGGCCATGTTTCTTGAGCGTTGTGTAAAAAAAACCTCAGGTCATTGAAGTTTTTTGAATGTACAACCTGATTGACAGTCACAAGGCGCATTATAATTGACAATATTTAAAGCAGACTAAAGTTTATTGTAACAACACTATCGGGGCTAATGTTCTAACATAAAGTTGTGATAAAGATCAACGCTTACATTCGTTGGCTTACATGGTATCACACATCTAAAGTACAGTATCAACACAGCATTTAAGTCTGTTATTATATAGTATGGTGAGAGATTCCTATTGCTAGAGTTGCATAGATGTAAATATATCTAAAAACATTTCTAGGAACATAAAACTCAAAAAACAGATTTTTTAAATACAAGAAACAAACAACTATTATACAAAATTGCGAAATCGCGTAAATATTAAAGTCGGTTTAAATATTTTTATCAAAAAACTGTCTTGACGATTTGACAGTAGCTATCCTCTTAAATAGTGAAATCGGTCAATGACATATTAAACACAAGTTGAGTAACGGGCCCCGGAGGTAACTACTGAATAATCCTGTTTTGAGACGATCACTAATTCGCCGAATGAAACAAATTCTTGATTGTGTAAATGCGAGCTCTGTGTGGGAATTTCGTAATAAGGTAATACCGGTATAAATTAAAACAATATAACGTAACACGTGACAGTTTTTTGGTCCGGCTCTCACATACTTATGAAATGAGGTTTGTACAGAATTTTTATATGTATTTCTATTTAAACTTGTGCCTCAAGATTGTGTTTTCTTTTTTGACAATACTTCGCTGAGCATGCAGTCTTGTAACAAAGTAAAGCAGAAGCGATCAGGCCGATATTGCCCGGAGACAAGGACGCAAAACCGCAATTTACTGGCTTCTATAAACTCGAAAACGCAGCGCTGAAACGCAGCTCCGCTATACATAAGTCGAGTATATATATTGTTTAGGGGAGACGCACGTGACAAATTTTAACCTGGTTTACTTTAAAATTAAAAGTGGGTTCTGGTTATTGCACTCCTATCAATCAGTTATTAAATTAAATAAACATACGTATACAGCCCTACACGCCGTTACTGTTTTTTTGTTACAAAAAAGATTTGAATAGGTACCTACAATACCAGTAAATGTTGTGAAGTATATAACACAATAATTGTCCTTTAACTTTGTTTCTTGCAGTCCCCTACTTATTACTTTGTAATCTTAAAGGACGATTTTTATCCTAGTATTACAAATACCCAAAACGTTACAGTTAAGGCTGATTCCCATGAGACCTCCATGTCATTAAAATTCTGCAGTCTTGTATTAAATATAAACATAATTGTGATGTATCTTAAGGGCGTAAGCTGACTCAAATGCAGGAATAACAACTTAATGTACAAAACTTTGTCATACAAAATTTGAAGTCTGGTAATAAATATTGTGATCAATGTAAATGTACTGTCGTCCTGTTCTTTTTATTTTAAGATATACACTGTCCCCTTTTGTCCACCTGTGGTCTGTAAGTCGCGCAGACCACCCGGCAAACCATGCCCGGTAAACCACCCCAAAAAGGTAGACCCTATACGCACTGGAAGGACGACATCAGAAAAATAGCTGGCTCACAATGGAAACAGATAGCTACAATAAATATAAAGTACAGAGTTACTACCAGTTAAACAAACTTAAAACTAAGCAATCAAAAATAAATATAAGAGAAAATTAATAGCACTTATAAGAAATGTAAGGCTTTTTTATTTTTATTCTTATTTTATTTATTTTATACACCGTCCAACAATAGACTTCAGCGTAGGATACTTTCGATAAAACTGTATTAAAACGAAATACTAGCTTTCACAAACTCCGCAAGTTGTTTTGCCTTTCCCTCTAGAAGAGTAATTCTTTCGGGATAATTAATATGCTATGTCAATCGCTGTACACCTGATCGGTTGAGTACTTACATAAGACATTAAAGCGTAACAAACAAACAAAAAATACACTTTCTCAATTTTAATGTTATAAATAATTTACTAACAAATAGTTTAAATAACACCTACACCCATAACACTTTCGCCTAGTTGTACACCACGTCTCCTGCTTTGCCTCTCTATCAGTTAAACACAAACAGATAAAATATTTATCAGAATTGTCAGGATCGTCGATAAAATAATTATACAAATATATTTTTTTGTTTACAATTTGTTAATTCGATTATTTGTTTGTTTACAATTTGTTATTACGAATATTATCTACTGCAATATTGTACCGCGGCATTCTTATGGGACATTGGTGAATTATGCTCTATGGACCTGAAATAATCTGGGTTTAGAGATAGGGTTGTTCGTCACGACAACTGTAATAATAGAACCTTGTTCCTCTGTCTGCTCATTAAATCAGAAAATAATTGAAGCTGCCCTATAAAAATGATTATTATTTGGACTCATCATGAGTAAAATCACTTGTGCTGTTCCACAATATTTATTTAATAAACCTGACTGATTTCGCCTTACGGCATTTTCAAAGGATTTTTAATTGTTTTGGAAGTTACTGCAGAACGAAGGTATTAAATTAGATGTCAGTAATAATATAGATTATACTGTGAGGACATATAAAAATGGGATACCAGTTAACAATTTAAAAATCTCTAAATGTAGAAATTTTAAATTACATTACAATTATGTAATGCCCTGAAGCTAAAATTAAATGTGAAAATAGTAATTATAATGTAAAATAAATGTAAAATATGAATGTAATAAATATATCAAAATTATATTATTATTTTCATGTCGAATAATGTCAGTATAAGAGTTAACATATAATGTCAAATTTATTTACATTATGACAATCATGAATCCATATTAAACTTTACAATTATATTTTAAATAAGTGCAAAAAATTACTCACTTGCCTGTCAAAGAACAGGTGAAATATATTAAATATATGCAGGTATATGTTTTCTATATTTTTTTAAACATAACTTCCAAATGCGTTATCAGGTTTGGATGTATGGGGGATTGTCCATCATCCACACCTATTGGTTTTTAAATATTAATTAATGCACATAATTTGACTCTTGCTTCTATGGGGAAAGGAGAAGAGGAAAGAGAGGGCGGCAAATGGAAAGGGGAAAGAGGGGAAAGGAAAGAGGGTTGGGCCACCAGTAACCTCACTCACTCGGTTACACAATAGTTCTCCCACGATACAATAAAACTAAAATTATTTGTTATATTAAGTACCTAAGGCGTTTAGATGCTACTCAACCTAAGTATATCTTAATATAAATTACGTTTACAGTATTCATAAGACATCAATTACGTCCCCACTTAACATATATGAGTGCGGCAAGATGTATAATTAATTTATTTGATATTAATTAACTGGTTAGGTATGTGCAACATATTTTATTATACCTATCGGTAGAAGTCCGTACGAGACCCAAAGTGCTTCTACTTATATATGCACTTTAGATTACATTACATATATGTATGAGAATACATATGCACTACACAAAGCTGAAAAGTATTATGTTTGTTTAACCATGCTTATCTCTGGAACTTTCAGACGTATTCCAAAAATTTTCGACAATTGAGCTTAGCAGTGATCATGAATGCAACAGAAACAGGGAAGGGAACAGCTAGTTTATGTTATATACAAATAGAAATTGTAAGAGTATTGTCATTATCAATTTGTATGTGCAATGTTCGAGTCAAGTCTAGAAAACCTATAACCACTGGAGAAACGACAGGCTGGCGTAGAAATACAGATGACATGCCTTTATTTAGAAGGTGTACGCAGAGCCGTAATTAACGTCCACATTTTGCTAAATAAATTTTGTCTCGTTACGTAATAGGGCGCAGGCCTGCTGCCATCTTGCGGGCACTTTTGGACATTAAATGGGAATATTTGGATTATGTTGACAAGACAGGGAGGATAGAAAGAGAAGGAATGGGATATTGGTTATACTGATTGATTGGGGAATTTAGGCAATAGCTCAAGCAAGTCAGGGTCTCATACATATAACTCGAACAGCAGCCGGGAAGTGCGAGTCCTTAGATGTTCTAGAAGTAGATCAATTTATAGAATAGAATATACTTTATTGTACATCTTGAAAAAGAAATTTACAATAATTATACAAAAAAGAAATGTACTGTGGGCGGCCTTATCGCAATTTCTGCCAGGCAACCTTAGGATGGACAGAAAAAGACAAGATGTAAAATAACATGCGGGTAGTTTAGGTGTAGAAAGAAGAGATAAAAAAGCATTTTATTTAGGAAGGATCAAATTTACAACAATTTACTTATATTATATATATATAAATAAACACATCTACATACAATTATATACATAAACATTCATATACTTTCAAGTATTTACTTTCAAGTATGTACATCATTCTTTTTCAAGTATTTACTCACAATAATATGCACTTAAAAATATCTTCCTACAATTGCCGTGGCTCCAAACTTAGTTCATACATGTTATGACCGATTCAAGACTCCAAGTTACCCAGGCTTGAGTCCTTGACTTCCTATTTTATCTGATTATGGTGTAGTAGCTTTGTTAGTTTAACCTAGTTTTATAGTTTAGCGAAACAGCAGAGGCTGTATTCCGTGAAACAGACTACCGAGTGCTGTGTGAAACGTACAAGAACAAGTTGTAGTTATCATTTAGTTGTAACACTTTTATTATTAAATAAATGACCATAATGACTCCACTATGCCTGATGGAAAGCATCATCCTCATTGTAAGTGTAGACAATGCAGCGAGGTGATCTCACACGCTTTTTCACGACCTGATTTAAATACCAGGGATCAAAGTAGGAGGGAACACCTTAATGACTTAAGTTATTTTTAATGTACTTTAAAAACGAAGAAGGTTCTATTTTTCTTTATATTTCGATTCGATTGTATTTTTGTTTATTTATATTTGTTTCGTATATCTGCGTTATTTATTAACCGGTTTCATACACTGGGTTGGGTTCGAACCCAGTGGCTATAACGTCGTGAACCCACCTCTAACACAAACTTAGCTTAGCTGGGGGATTAATAAGAATATTAGTAATGTAATATGACCCACGCTTATAGTATGCTTTCTTAAAAATTTTGAAATATCAAAAATATTTAAAGCAGTATGTTTGCTGTTTGGCCTCCTTTCATGTTGAAGACAACAAAACATTAAAATTACAAGTTAACCGATGTCGTCTTCATTTGTAGATAGACTTTAATTTTATTTTTATACATAAATAAGTAGTTTTAATTGAGATTGAGAGTTTAAGTAAAAAAAAAGTACCCCTAAGGTGGAAAATTAAGGAATAAATTGGAGAAAATTACACACAATAAATACCATAACGGAATTTTACATAAGCACACAAAACAACTAATATGTATAGAACTTCCTTTTGATTGGATCTCACAAATATTGTCTCTATTTCCTTTTATTTAATCTCTTTCTGCAGAAACCGTAAATATCAATTTCCTTGAATCTCAAAAGTCTATTTCCGTGGCCTCATGGCCTCCTAACCATTCGCACTGGCAATCTTCTCTGCTAGTCGACTCAACTGAAGAAATTATATAAAGTCTTTAATTATAATAATAATAATATAATTTTAAGATTGTATTGTGAAAACTTTTATTAAAACATGTTTTGTTAAAGTTTTTTTATTAATTAATCTGGTCATTTATTACGTAACAACACACACGTCTTCATAAAAAAATTCAAAAAAGTTTCGAATGTGGACCATAAACACTTAATTTTTAAAAGTTAGTTAAGTTACGTGCGCATTACATTACATGCAACGTAATATCTGACAAAAGGAGTCTAAAAAATTAAACCAAATACATAACTCTTCTCGATACATTATTATTATCTCTATACATTTATGTGTTTGACTAACCGTCGTTCTGACGTTATATGTTCACCGTTTTGTTATTGTTTGTCCCTAAAACAAAGATTCTTATAGTAGATTACAACTAAAGCAATAGGTATCACGAAGAGTACGCGCAGGTTCCTGGAATGTTAGATTTCTATTAATGTGTATTAGGTGATATTGCGATATCTGGTCGTATATTTTTTTAATAATGGAATTTATATTGTACATATATGTATTCTGTCTTTGGAACGCTATTAAATAAGTATAGTTTGTCGATAGTAGAACATTTTCGTTTGAAAGACAGTATATTTTGTTCGAAAAAACTTAAAACCATTTCAAATGATTCCTGGATTGACAGATTGAAGTGCCTAGTAAGCATAATATTAACTTTAATTTGGAGCAATTTTTTTTTATAATATAGGGGGCCAGATAAACAGACGGGTCACCGGCAACTCAAGAGTTGTAAGTGCGCTGCCCGCCTTCAGGTGACGAGAGATGGTGAGATGTGGGGAGGGTAACCGGGAGAGGCGGGTAAGAGGACATGGGAAAGAGGGAAGGGGAAAGAGGAGGAGTTGGGCCTTCGAAAACCTTACTAATTTCTATCCTATCGCAGCTGTCGAGCCGGCCCAAACTGCCTAAGCATGGCTCTACAACGATATAAACATTATGGATATGGGCAAACGTTTGGCATTTTCAAACACCGGTTTTGCTATTTCATCCATTCATAGTCAATTTGTGATTAGAAATCAACCTGTGACCTGCCAGTATGTGTTCCACTCGAGGCTAATAATTTCTCTTCGACTAAATAATTCATTAAAGTTGCAAAAAAAATGTACGATGTCGCATGAATACGGGTGATTCGTTATAAGGAAGATCTTAAAATTTATCAAAGGGATTATTTTTAGTCAGGTTTGTTAATTATTAATTACACAGAAACAAATGTATTACAAACAATTGATGAAATAGATTAAAAAGATTATAATAAATTCTACTTATATTTCAGTCTGCAATATTTTGATAACTTATACTAACAAATACGCTATCATTAATTAGCAATAATAAAACGTTTACATCAGTCATAAACATAGCTTAAGTATTAGTAACGTGAGATTCTTTTTCATAGTTTATTGGTAAAGGTGTTTGTCTACCAACTCACCTGACGGGAATTAGTGACGAAAATCCATATCCGAGAAGAAACCGAGCACCCTAATATTTTTTTTATAAGATTGGGTCTGGAACGTTCCATCCATTACTGTATAGTTTGGTATCCGCACAAAATGTTTTGTCTTCAGAGAGATGAAAGTTTCCACTAAGCTTCAAGATGCTGTTATGACAGTCTTAATTTCCATCCAAACGCCAACTATAAATAAGTCGTATTTATTTATATATATATATATTATTTATAGGGGCAAGCCTAGTGCCGTCAACCGGGCACTTCATATACGGATACGGACGGAAAGATAACAGTCCAGGTCCAGTCTCCTTAGTAAAGGCCAGTTTTTTTTTCTATAAGCGTTAGAAAAATATCTGTACGAGTATATATTTTTTTATGGGATGGGGGCAAACGAGCAGACCGGTTATCTGATGGTAGGTGACTACCACCGCCCATGGACTGCAACTCAAGAGTCACAGGTGCGTTGCCAGCCTTTCTATGCATACTGGTCGCAATATATCAATAAATTTAATTACCCAGTAATATATGTACATAGCTTCGAAGGAGTGTCAAACGTATTTAATAAATTGGAAATATAAATCAACTTGTATTTTAGAAAGAACCAGTTCGAAACGCCTGGACAAGTGTTACGAATTTTATTAACATTTCGGCGTAATATTTTCAATATTAGTTTGTTATCTAGCACTTGTTTTTCTTGTGTTAAAAAGTTCTTCTTAAATTCCAAACAAGAAAAGGTTCACAGGAATTCAGGATTTGAGGTGGGTAAGTATCTGTAAGACACAGAGGTAAATTAATGTGATGCAAAGGAAACAAGGTAGGCAGATCGTTAATAGGTTTAAAAAATGCATAGAAAAAGAATGATGTCATTGAACTTGATTATTTTCATTTGTATCCTATTTTGGTTTAGTCGTCAAAGCTCATCCGCGATTCGTGTATTGGAATGTCATTATATCATAATTATTATGTATCTAGCACTCAAGGTACACTTTCAATATGATTGTAGATGTTTTAATAAGAACGTTACGTTGGATTCTTAATTTGGATTACACCTAGCGTATAATCCATATTAAGAACCTGACTATGAAGGAGTCCGACATGAACGTAGTTTAAACTTCATTCATATTTATTGAATAAGAACGTAGGTAGGCATGTAATAAGTTTTAACTTGTATTAAACAACACGCTGTAAGAGTTCTAATCAAGATTGTTAAATATCAATAGTTTATACGTAAATGACAAAATCTGGGAGCTGAAAAGAATCTTCTCCACAGTGTATGAATAGTATTTATATTAAGTTTATTGATTTAAGTTTTAGTTTTAAATGTATTACAACCGAAAGCTGCGAGTAGAAGGTTGCTACTAATGTTTAGTTAGGCACTAACCTGTTGCAAAAGTGGCCTCACGGCGGCGACAGATCACCAGCGGGTAGACTTATGTCCAAACAGAATCCAGTTAGACACAAATATAAAACAAATTCACCCTTGAAACACTGTAACAACAACAAAATAATGATTGACAAATCTTTAAGACGAAAACTTTTCAACGTAAAAGAAGAAATTGTCAAAACTTTTTAACATACGTTACTAATTAAAACAACCACAAAAAAAATATTCTCATGCGATTACACGGGTGAAAACGTGGACACATTTAAATATTTACACTTTTAAACAGATTCATTTTTATTAACGATCGTATTTGGCGGTAAATACAGCACCGACACGTGCTTACGCGACGCTGGTGTAACTGGACTAAGCAAAAATGGCGGTCGACATAGTCGCCGGCCGTGATCGCCGGTCGGCGGTTTCGAACGGCAACGGCGCGGCGCCGCGCAGTCAAAGATCATGCGTGTACTACACCGGTGCACCGGGGAAATAACAGCCACAAAGTACAAATTATAAACAAAATGGAGATTACTATATTAAGAAAAGAAGTATTGTACAAAAAATGTACTATCAGGTACAGAAACCCTAATCCATATACACTTAGAACTTAATAATATTTAAATTAATTGTTCTTGGCATGGCTTGGTTACTATTCAAAGTTATTATTAGGTACACATTACATATACAAAGGTCACAGATATTAACAAGTAATAAGTTGAAAACGAAAGCTAATTCTAATTTTAAAATAATTTTGAATTTAACGTCTCGTCTACTTTTACTTACTTTTTAAATTAACTTTAATGTTTAGTAACATTCTAAGGCTGTGGAAACCCTTATGGGTTTTTACTTTGGGTCTAATGTAAGGTTGGGTAACATAATTTAACTTGCTAAAAGTTTTTTATGCTAAAACAAACAATGGTTTAATTCAGGATCAGGGTTACAATGAGGGTATAGAATATATTTTTCCAAATAATAAAATGAAACAAAATAATCCTCGTAAAATAAAAACTTGATTTCATAAATGGTGCACTTGAAATATATATATCAGAAATGGAAATATCCATGCATACGCTCACGACTATATGTGTATTAAAAACACACATTTTACGGCTAGAATATGGGGGCCAGCTTATTGCCGTCAATCGGGCACTGTATGTCTTTATACATACTGTCTGTAAGACAAGTAGTAAATAAATTAAATCGTTTTTAAGAATGATTCCATACCATACTTTTCTTAAATATCTACATATTTTGATAGGTCTAGAATGTTTCTAGCTCTAATCTACGATGCGAGCAGTAGTGCAGTCACAGCACTACTGCAATCGAGCGATCAAATACCGGCTTTTTTCAATTTAAATGTATCCGAGACGTAATATTATTTATTAAATAATTATGAGAGTTATGACAGTAAAAAAAAAAAAAATCGCCTTATAATTCGACAAGTGTTGCCTAAACTGCGATGTAAATATGTAGTCATAGGATATCTTTTTTTTTAATAAAAGCATAGTACGTAGGCAATGCTGTATATATTACGTAAAGTTTTGTCAACAGTTCATCGTGCATAGTTATTTAATAATGTAGTTTCGATAATCCTATTGATATCCTTTTGCTAGTACGATTGCTCTGTTCCCGCTGTCTGTGTGTCCTGTCATCAGATTTTGTATCATTCCATAATGAAGCAACATCGGGAACCAAGTTTGCTCTTGTTATAAGAGATATAATTATAAATAAAATTAGTCATTGCATGAGGCCCACTAGAAAATGTTTAAGTTTAACCTTTAAGTTAAGGCGATTCAAATGAAATCTCACATCTCGTAATTCATAATGTACATACAATAACACAACCCCTTTTTTTGCGGGTTCTGACGGGTAAAAGCTCATTATTTTTTTATTTTTTTTTATACTATAGGGGGAGAGACGATCAGACGGGTCACCTGATGGTAAGTGACACAGCCGTCCATGGACACTTGCAACTCAAGAGTCGCAAGTGCGCTGCCCGCCTTTGAGGGTGATGAGGAATGGGGGATGCAGGGAGCGGAAAGAAGAGAGGAGGGATGAGGAGATGGAAAAAAAGGAGAAAGGAGATGAGGTGAGAGAAAAGGGGTAGGGGGAATTGGGCCTCTGGAAACCTCACTCAATTCGGGGAAATGCAACGCAAGCGTTACTTCACAACCGGTTTTCTGTGAGGCCGTGGTATCGCACCGGTCATATGAAATATAATTTAATTACACCTATTAACTCTTTCTATGGACTATTTCTTTGCTCGCTGGTTTAGCGCATGTGACTGCCGATCAAGAGGTATCGAGTTCAATTCACGGGTCGGGCCCAAAAAAGTGCTATTGGTTTTTTCTAATAGGAAATTCTCCCGTGCCTTGGAGAGCACCTTAATCCCTTGGTCCGGTTATGATCACCTATGACAGTCGATATTGGGAAGTCAGTGCCCTCAAATATCCTGACAACTAGACCAACTATCGAATTCAATTAGCCCTCAGAGTTGTGGAGATCTGATGCCAGTCGCTTCGTGGAAATACTGATATTTAGACAATAACTGGTTGACTAGAAGCCAACCCAATACACATGGGCATAATAAGGCTAGGAAGAAGAAGAGAAGAGATTCGACGAAAGAATTTTGGCAATCCTTATTGGTACATAAAAAAAATATAATGTAATCAAATACAATTAGCTGAAATAAGTTTTTTAATGGGCAATATTTAATTCCGGATAGTTTAAAAATCGATATGTAAAAAAAAAACTGAAAACAGACTAGTTTATTTAAGTTTTTTATTTATAAGAATATATTAGTTTCCTCAATGTTATACAACCTCGTGATAATGGAGTTTAAATTTTTACATATGTCAATCAATCATCGACTTTGTGGCAGGTACCGTTGCCTACAAAACCCAATATAAGTAGTGTCTATTGCAAGTTTATGCCTCCTCATTCCTCGAGCCGTCTAGGGTCCTAGCGACCCCAGACGGCCCCAAAAATTGTTTGTAGTACTGACTGCTTAAACGTAGTCTGTAGCGTGAACGACTTATCTTGACTTTGATTTATTCAGAACTTATGCAGCTTCTGTGAACTGCACACAAGTGGAAATTTATTTTGATTTAGCATACGCGTACTATGTTTAACATTATTAATATTACCTGCCTTCGCAAAAACAGGGTTATGTTTCTTGACTCGGATCCCACCTAAGATTTTTTTTATTGGCAATTGGTTCCAACTCACCTCACGATGAAGACAAAGGTGATACACGACCATCTCAGAAAAACCTATTCGTTCTACTTTGAAGGATCTAGGATTACAGTTCTCTGGAAATAGACGCAGGCAGTTGATTACAAATCTTTGCGACTCGAACTAAAAACGAGCTGTCAAAGCGTTTAGTTCAACTTTTATGTGTTCCGACGGCTAAAGGATTGAACCCTGGCCTGCCCAGTGTTTCTTTGTCCGATCCTAGAGCCTGTTGTTTGCATTCGATATGTGCCCGGTCATTTATATAGTGTTAATGGTGAGAGTAACCTAGAATATAATATTGGATGTCCTTTTGGCTGATCCTGACTCCTAAGCCGAAGTCGTTTGTTAGATTCCCACAGACTGGTTACTATCCAAAGCGCCGCCAAAAACAAAATAGTTCATATTTTTTTTATAATTTTACTTGTTTATTTTACCACATTGTAAAGTAGAACGACCGTTGCTAGTTTGTAAATTTAATAAAGGTGACGGTGGAAGGTGAGGAAGACGCAAACATTGAGTATGAATTTCAGTTTGTACATATTTGAAATACATATTTGAACGTCGAAAATTAAAATAGCTCAGGGGAAAATGTCGTTCAAAACATCAAACGAACATAAAATAAAGTAAGTTTATATTGTCTATTGGTTAGAGAACCTGTGTCCAATATCTACAAAAGTGAAATCGTAAGACCTAAATATAAAAATTATCCTGATATCGATATTTATTTATTATGTACAAGTCATGTAATTAAAGTCCCTTTTTTTTGTAGAACACCTTTAAATTTATGTATTGGCAAACTATTTTAAGGCATAATATTGTTTGGCATAACGTTTTTGCAGAAATTTTATAAGCATAATAATACTTTGGCATAATACAAAGGTTAACATAAAATAAAATTATATAACATTAAAACACAGACGTATATGTATATTTAGAAGCAATGTTACTGTATCACTTATTACATAGAAATTATTATTTCTTTACACTAAGAAACAAACTATGTTCGTAGTATAAACTGGGACTCACTGCCGTAACATGTGTAAAATGTTATCAACTGCTTGATGTGAACTAATGCTGGCAAAAGATCACCAATGCACAGGTTAGCTAAAATTATAACAAACATTTTAATACTATTGAGCTTATGGCAACGATTATTATCCGCAATGTTACTATCAATTCACACATACATAATATCACGCCTCTTTCCCATAGGGGTAGGCAGAGACCACTTTCTTCCATTTGCTACGATTCTGACATACCTTTCTCGCTTCTTCAACTTTCATACCGTTCCGCATACAGGCTCGTCGGTTAAAGGTACTTTTGACCTGGCCTTTGCTTAGATTGTCTTGAACTTTGTCTAAGAGTCTTCCTCTTCCGACAACTCCATTTACCTCTGCCATATAAATACTTTTTGTCAATCTTCTTTCATTCATCCTTTCGATATGACCGAACCAGTACAACATACTTTTTTCTATTTTAGTAACTACATCCCTTTTCACACCATACTGATCCCTATTCCTCACTTCATATCAGCTATACTGCGCAATGCTCTCATTTCTACAGCATTAATTCTACTTTCGTGCTTCTTCTGCCATACCCAACTTTCGCTACCATACATAAATGTTGGCACCAACACACCTCTATGCACAACCACACGAGCCGTCATTGAGAATCTGTGGCTGCTCATAAAAGTATGCAATGCGCCATTGATCGCATTACCCGCACTCACTCTTCCTTCTATATCACCATCACACTTTCCGTCCCTAGTAAACTTTGATCCTCGATATACAAATTCATCCACTAATTCCACTTTTTTAAATCCTATCATAATTTCACAAAACGTTCTATTTTCATCTCTATCTCTCTCTCTCAAAAACCATACTTTTCGTCTGGCTCAGATTAATTTTCATACCCTTTCTTTCGAATGCCCTATGCTAATATATAAGCTTGTTAACATCGGTTCAGCTGGTTCACAATTACACCTATAATACACCTACAATAATACGATGTTATATGTAGCGATATTCTCAAAGAAAAACCCTATAATTTTTTTTTTACTACTATGAGGTAAATGTAGTTATATCTATTGTGTCTGTTTATTTACATAAAAAATTAGAAATACAAAAAAAAACATCATTTGGTCTAATAATTTTTGTCAAAATTTGGATGAAAATGTAAGGTAAAGTTAGAACGGATTTTTTAAGCTTAGGTATAACATTTTTAGATGTTTCGATACAATCGATATTTAAATATTCGATGTTTTAAAACATTGATTTTTATCCTTAGGTATTTTAATATTCGACTTTCAAATATGTACCTTCCTATTTGAATCAAGCACACAGACGCATCATTATGAATTGCGTTCCCGAAAAGAAATATCGATTTGGTAACACGGTAATTAATTAAAACGTTCAATTTCGTATTATAAAGACATTCCCTGAGTCCTTTTCCTCTGAAATGAAAGCCTTTGCATTTAAGAACATAAAAAACCATAAGATATTGGGATGGTAATGGGATGGGATAATAAAAATCTACAACTATGCGTGTCAAATAAGAATACAATTGTAGTGTTTAAATATAATTTTAAAGTATATTATTAATTTTAAATCTTAAGTATCAAAAAATATATCTGAGGTACTCAGTACTGAGATTAATTGTTTATATTTATTCTTATTTGAAGCGCGTAATATATTAACAAAAAAATATTTGACAAGAAGTTAAATAAAATTTATTCGGATATTTAGTCGTCTACCGTTCCACTGAAAACCGAGGAAATTAAACTGTCCGCCTAGTGTCCCTCGAGATTTTGTCGGTCAGAATTACGTGTAATGGAATGGAATGACGTCGTACATCCTACAAAAATGCTTCCTAGTTAGTAAGCGAATACGTAATAAACGACTTACTAAAACCTGACTTTCAGGACGACTTATTGCTATAAGTCTTGCACACAGTCAACATAATTTCGACTTAAACACAGAGAAACACAATAAACAAATATTTATCAAAAATTTAGTAATTTCGGAATTTATTAAGTCAACGGATTCCATTAAGTCATCTGGGCTCTAAGACGCGTCTTCCCCTAGTTAGATGTTGTGATCGAACCCTTCCCCTAATCTCAGGTGATATTTTTCAAAATGCATTTTTTTTATCTCTGTTTAATTAAAAATTTAATTTTATTATTTATTTTTATTTAAGACTAGTTAACACTCGTCTAAGATTACTAAGAATGTAGTCTGGATTCACAGTCAGAAAATCTAATAGTAAAATACTTAAGCCAAAACTACTAAAATTCGTAAAAGAATATTCATTCCCATTCAGCCCACGGAGACTCAGAGATGATCTCAACATGTCCGTGTAATTTTCAGTAAAATTGCTTTGAAAAAGCCACTCTAAGCAATTATCGCTTGCACACAGAACCTCTGTAGCTCGACGTGTGACAATCTGCGAGGGTTACACTTTGAGCGCGGGTGCAGCTGGTGCACAATAAACCGCGTGCCAGTGCTCTGCAGCTCTTATGGTAGATGAAAAGTAGATACCGCAACACTATTTCTTTTCTAGTACACAACATATATTTGGGCAAAAGAGGTCATAGTCCATTCTGATGGCGTACAAAGGTTGAATCGATAGGCAGTGGCGAATAAAATCAATCAACAAAGCAAAAAAAAGGAATTTGATAGTTAAGTAAGAAGACATATAGCATTAAAAAAAAACTAATAGCTCTCTTCATTTAATGCATGCAAAGTAAAAAAGTGTATATAAAACATTCTCACACTTTTATGTAGTCTCTCCCTCACAAAGTATTGGTGCAAATAAAACATTTTTTAAAAGCGCTTTTGTGTAGTATACTAAGTCAGCCTAATTCGAAATGCGTTATGTACACAATAGACAGAAAAATATTTACTTATTAAGGAATGCCAAATTAGTTCGGGCCTTTCTCTCAGCCGCTTGTCTGAGGAGCTGTTAATTTAATAATATAATAATTTAATTAATTGTTAATATCATGCTGCACCTGCAGAACTAAGTCTTAATTTTTCATAAATTCTGCTTCGCTTTGTTCTATAACTCCTGGCAGCAATTTTACGCCTTCTAGACGTGTCAATTCACGTATGCATTATAAAAACAATTACATAAATTCATTGTATCAGTAGCACCATAGACTGAGCCGTCAACGCCAGCAAGTCAGGACCTGTCCATGCGTCATTGCCACTCGGGTCGTACGTTCATTTAGTCGAGCGGCTGGCGGTGGTAGCTAAACAATAGAAAAGTTACTGTGCTACTTTGTGTGTACTACTATTAATTAATTTATTTTATTTATTTATTTAACTTTATGCACATATTGTACAAGGCGGACTTAATGCCTTAGGCATTCTCTTCCAGTCAACCTTGGGGTGTTGCAAAAATAAAAGTGGTAGGTGCGAAGAATAAGGGAGAAAAAAGGAACTAGTGTAAAAGTAGTATAAATACAAGAAAAAAAATGTTATACACATATACATATACATTATTACTTACGTAAAAAACAAAAGAGAAGAACGAGAAAAAAAAAAGAATGATGCGACAGTTAAGCCAACTCAGTGAGCAGGAGATCACGTACCCTTTGTTTAAACGTGAAGCGGTTTGTAGACATCCTGATTTCGAGTGCGAACGCATTCCAAAGAAGAACAGATTGGACATAGAACGAAGAGTTCACGAAGTTGGAGTTATGAGGGGGACATAATAGAAGATTGTTGTGTGAGGAACGAAGGTTTCTGTCATGATTTGAGCACAGTAAACGAAGATAGGGTGCTAAATAAGATGGAGGAGATGGAGAGTTAAGAAAAGAGAAGAGAGAAGTCAGTGCGCGAAGATTACGTCGCTGGCGAATCGGAAGCCATTTTAATTCAGAACGTAAAGCAGACACGTGGTCATACTTGCGAAGGTTAAAAATGAATCGAATGCAGTTATTAAGAAGTCGGTCAAGTTTATTGAGCAGATCTGCATTCAGGTCGAAATAACATACATCACCATAGTCGATTATGGGAATGATATATATTATTTAGCTATATTTCACTTACAAAACATTTCTTACATAATTTAACTCAGTTTTCTCGCAATTTTACACAGTTTCTTACGGGAAAAAAAATGTGATAGCTGCCAAGACCACCCTCGACAAATAAACATTATACGTAAGGCCTACCATGGAGGGTTATCTGGAGAGGCTACATGGTGTTCTCTCCTAACGGCTAGTTCAGGTACTCAGCGGACACGGATGCTCCGGTAAGTACCTGTGTTACATAGGCCGGGCCAACGCCTGTGTGCCGCGAGGCTGTTATAGAAGGGGCAGAAAGGGACCGAGAGAGATTTAGCTCTCTTCCGTCTCGCAGAAGATAGAGAGTGTAATATGACCTCCAGCCTCCAAGAGCGTTGGCCTGTGGGCGCCGGACTGGACTATCTATAGTTCTAGTAGTAGCAACCCCGAGACGACTATATAAATATGAAGGGGAGTTGGGACCCTCCACACCCTATATTAAACTTTTTCAATTGATGTATCATAAATTGTATAGATACATATGTATATTATCTACAATACATTCTTCATTTTCGTTAAAAAACAGATGAGGGTATATATTTCTTATACTAATACCGTCGTATTATTCGTATTTCAATGAATCGTAGTTATAACGAAAACATTAAACGTAGGAGCCGTATTCAAAGTTCAAAGGAAACGTATACTTACTTTCTTATTTCATTTACAGAGTTTTCACTATTCAACGAGTAAACGAAATCGGTATACCTACTTTGACTTCGAAGTAAAAATCTCCCGTCTGGATGTATTGAAGTTACAAATGAGTGAAGTAACAGCTAGATCAAACAACTTTATCGTACTGACCTGTGCTTACGTCGATTTGATTGATATTAATGATTGGAGCTTGAGGATGAAGGTTTATTCACACGCGGCAACTGTTTCGCTTTGTTACTTATTCAAAGTATAGACGAGGCATTGTAATCTTCTTAGTAATATGAATAATATTACTAAAAAGATAACAATTCCTGAGCGAAAAATATGACATTTCTCATACCTCTTAAACAATTAACATTCTAGTTCCTAATATGCAACTGATTGTTTCACATCAAATATAAAATTTATATACCATGATAACAGACACATATGAAATTATATGTTGAATAAACGTACATAACTGAATCAGTATTAAGAATTGTAAATTTGAAACATATAGCGACATCTATGGAACAATTAAAGGAACCAATTAATATAATAAAAGATAGATGTCACTGCCATTCCTGACGTATTCTTGAGTTGAATGTAGTTTTGCTTTTACCTTATCACGAAGAATGATCTGGCTTGAGTCGACTGATCAGAAATGTGATACGGAATGGGTAACACGTCCCGCCTATAAAAGATTGAGGCTAGAATTGTCTGATATCCAATATACAGATGGCGCTACAAATTACCAATGATGTTATGTTGTTAAGTTGCACATATACACAGCCAGGGACACTTGAGGCTGTCGACATTATGTAACAGAAAAATGTCCTTTTTGGAATAAAAACTTAGGTGAACCATAGTTAAATCATTTATTCATAATATACCTAATAAAATCTGGAGACCCAATATGTAGGTAGGTACTAAGCCAAGAATATAGTACAAAGTAGGCCCAAAAGTCCTGCACTTTTTTTGTAGTTGTGCATAAAACCCGTATAAGAAATAAATAATATTCTTGAGATTCAGTGAGGCACACTAACCATAATATGATAAATTGATAACACATACATACACTTAGTGCAATTATGGAATAAAATACATTTCATAAAATAATAGGAATCAACACTAACCATACATGGTCATAATTAGGAATAAAGGTAAATAATTTTAATTTAAAATAATAGTTGGAGGGGAAAGTAATATGACTATCTCATCAGTTTCAGTGGAAGAAGTTTCTTTTTTAATTTTAGGACAATTTAACTTAATTTCTTCTAGTTTTTCATCTCGTTTCTCAACTAGCATAGTGCAACGATGATTCTTGCACATATGTTTACTGAGAGAACGCTTATTGTGGTACATCTTGTCACATTGTGGGCACTGAATGTTACGATCGTAATGACGCTTTTGATGAATCGCTAACTTTTCTGAATTCTCACTAAACTGTCCACATACAAGGCAAATGACATTAGTGCCAGTGTGTTTTGATTTATGTTTTTTAAGTGCAGTAACTGAACACATTTTATAATCACATTGATCACATTTGATACTTCTAGATTTCATGTGAACCTTTTTTCTATGATTGTATACTTCACAGTAAGTGAAGAATGAAGCTGCACATATTTCACAAGAATAGGACTTGACGCCGCTGTGACGTAACATATGAGTGGCTAAGTATCTCTTACTTTTTAATCTTTTGTTACAGACTTTGCATTGCACACTTTCTTCATTATGAGATTTCATATGCCTATAATACCTTGTACGCCCTTGTAAGTGTTTGCCACACAAGTGACATGTTGTATCAATTCTATAGTCCTTATGAGTTGATTCTCGATGAGCTTGAAGAGAAGCATGCTGCGTAAAAGATCTCAAACAGTCCTTACATTGATACCGTCTATCTCCCGTATGTGTAGCTAAATGCATATCCATGTCTTTAATTCGTTTAGATTCGTAATTACATTCTTTACAATAGAATACTCTAGTTTTTCCCTGACCCTCAATACGAACTTTTGAAGCAGCATAACAGTTTCTGCTACTTCTCTTTTTGTGTAAATTAAATGATTTAAAGGATTTAAACACTCTCTTACAATCATGACAAACTAGTTTTTCAGGCTGGTGGACTTTCTTCCAGTGCACACGTAATTTACATTTGCTTTTGAAGCTTCCGCCGCAGTCATCACATATCAATTTTAAGTCTATAGCCCTACTCTTTTTTACTGGTTCTTCACATATCTTTTCTTCTATTTCCAAATCATCTTCCAAGAATTCTTCATCATCAGAATATGTTGTTGTATGGTCATGGAGATTGTAACTACTTTCTAGTTCTATTAATTCCGCTTTCACAGGCACTTTTGTAGTAGCTTCAACATCGTCTGGCTTCTGGTCTTTTTGTAGATGTGAAAGCAAGGCATTCTTTAATATTTCGTTAGAAGTTTCACATTTTCGCTTAAACGAAACAGCATTTTCAAGCTGTAATAAACAATCAGGGCAAATTTTATCTGGGAGTTTATCACCCTGTTTTATAGTAAAGTTTGTTATTGAATTTACTTTTTCTGATATTGAAGAGCCATTGTATGTCTCAAATAATGAAAGGCATTTGTTAGATTCTGTTAAATCATATCGTAAACAAATACGGCAATTGATGTTTTTCTTAGGATTATCCATTTTTATCACATTTAAATGCAAAAGTTACAACATATCAATATCCTGAACGACACTCAAAACAAAGCTATATCATTTGTTTTGACTTGACACTTTGACACTTAACTTCTTAATTTTTAGGGTTGCAACTAAATTATGGATTTATCAAATGGAAACTATTATTGTTCGATAAACTATGTTACCACAGTCTACAACACTCTTTCATCTATATATTGTATATTGTCAGATACTAGTGAGTCCTACACTCACATTCTATACACTCTTAATTCTATCTGACAATATACCTATTGCACTGTACCTATATCTATTCTTATTAAGGTTGAGGACTAATGGGTATCAAGCGAGTTCATTATGCAAGGCGGACCGCGTCCTAACGATTGATGTTAGGAAGTTGCATATACTTACCGGAGCAAGAACTGACATATTGCGATTTAGGATCTTACTACGTAATTAGAGTAGTTGCTACGTGTTTCAGCTTGTCTTCGCTAGAAGTGTTTATATACGTTTCTGTTGTATGGGCCACTGGTCATTCGCGCCAAGCTCACGTCTGTTAAGCTTTAGCTGTGGGGTCGATAGAGGTCATAAAGGATTAAGCTATGCAGTATTCTAGACCTATTAGTGGTACAACTGACCATTTTATACTATAAGGACACGTAAATTCAAGTAAGAAATCTAGGGCTCATTGGCTTTGGGCGCAATAAGTTTAAGCTAAAATTAAAACAGTTCCATTAAAATGTTTTAATATTTACTTTTGTATACAGCTGACAGTAATTCTATCGTAAAAAAAATATTACATTGGCTTCTAAATTCTTTCCCTGAGCATTTAAAGGTGATAAATATTTCATACAAGTAATGTACCTATCTAACTTATTTTTTGAGTAGAGGTTTCAGACCTCCAAGATACAGAAAGTGTGAGTTACAGGTACAGGACCATGACGCCTTCGTTCCCTCCATTGCTTTCGCTTGCTCTTAACTGCCTTTCAATATACTGCCATTTTTCACCTTTAAAATAACCGGTTGACGGCATAGGCTTAGTTACTTATTGCGGAGGAGGAATAAATTGTAATTAGCAAAACGTGGGTATTTAATACACCTTTGCCTACCCCTTCAGGGATAAAGGTATTGTGCGTATTTCTGTATATATGCACGTATGTATGTAGGTACCTACCTTAATTTGTGGTATTGAGGACAAATTGTAAAAATGTTGGCCTTTGTTAGGTTAGGTAAAATAGATATTATATTTTTAAAGTATTCAAAGTTTAGTCATCTTTAAATACCGTATCTGTAATATCTATTTTAGATATACGACACCCACGAGAAGAAATGGGATAGCTATATTGTATTCTACCGGGAACTACACAGCAAAAAAACTGGCTCTAAAGAGAATCTTAAAATAACAGCGGGGATTGATGTTCCGTAAAATAATAAAATAAAATATCATTGAAAATAAATATTAAGTATTTAATATCATTTGTATTAATATTTTACTATAATACATATCACTTTATTTTCTTATTACATATATTCCATGGAATTTAAATTTTAAACCAAATTAACGCAACTTATTACAAGTATTATATGTAAAATACTAATGAAATAGACAAATAAAAGATTCTAAGAAGACTAGTAAATACTTATCGGCACAGATCAGAGACTATTACGAGTATATGAGAAAAGTCATTCAAAAACATGACCGCGTCTTGACAAAGGCAGAGTTTTTCTAGTGTAAAGAAGGTAGAGAGTAAGAAATGATTGGTATATGTTATATATTTAATAAATCAAAGAAATTGTATTAAAATAAAGATGGCGCCAGGAGCGCAAAAGTTCCATACTTAAATTAGGCGCCAAAATTAAACAGAAAAAGTTTAACAGAACTATTTTCAATAGTGTTCTTTACACCATTTAGCATAATGTGAAACAACAAGTTAATTTACATTTTAAGGGTTTTGTTATAGCATCACATTTATTAAAATGTTCTGCCTTTATCAACCAAACTAGTTAATGAATTTTTATTAAATTGCCTTTCATGGCCGATTATTACACAATCTATTAAGTGCAAAGTCATTCGGCTGCATACCTTTACAGCCATAATCTTTTATATGTGAATCAATTCTTATTGCCCTCTATGCTTATGCTCTATGCTTAAGCTTTGTTTGAGTAATTGTCACAACATAAGTATTAGGAAATGACGAAACCTCTGGCCTCCTCCTCCTCTAACCTCATAGAAATGTCTAACATAGCTTAAGACTATCACTGCCTTCATCTAGTAGATAAACATTAAAGTGGGGTCAATTTACTAGGTCACAATTGATATCTGTCAGTCTTAGCTTCATGGTTAGGTTTTTTAGACATAGTAAAAGTTACATACTCTTGTAATTATCGAGATAAATATGTATTTTTAACTGAAAAAGGTAAAGCTTTGAAAATAAGAAATTACATTGTATGTTACGTTACAACACTATGTTACAAAGCTAAGACTGACAGATGCCAAAAGTGACCTATTAAATTGATCCTAGGTACTTTAGCCAACAACATTTATAAGTAATGACATAAAAGTACTGAGTAGAGTAACTCAACCAGACATTACTACCTACTGAGAAACCCGTGTTTACTTAATTGAAAATATTTTTTTACTGTTTTATCAAACAATAAAATGTTATAAAAACAAGTAGTTACAGGCCGGTAAGTAGGCCTGTCGTATCCGGTGTTTGAAAAAAGAAGCGGAAATAGCTTTTAAAAGTGCGAGATTTAATTCTCTAAATATTAATTAAGGACGCAATTTAAATTATCACAAATAAATTTGTTAATCATTTTACATCGAACATAAACAAAATGTAAATTATACAAGACACTATACAAATTTAATAACAAAACTTTTATATCTAAATTGCACGTGACGCCATTTTTATTATATATAATTCTAATAATTTTTTTTATCAAATTACTGTTACATTTAATCTAATTTTATAAGACATAGAAACATAGTGTTCTCTCGCTAGGTTTTAAGGCACTTTTAATTAGTCGATGATTTGATAATTTAAAACGTAAATGAAAGTTCTTGTCATATTTGGTCCCAATCAATTCAACAATATCTGACAAATACCTTTTCAATACTATATACACTA
Organism: Tyria jacobaeae; assembly: GCA_947561695.1. Classification (NCBI taxonomy): domain Eukaryota; kingdom Metazoa; phylum Arthropoda; class Insecta; order Lepidoptera; family Erebidae; genus Tyria; species Tyria jacobaeae. Next base: position 4,104,550 of record OX387208.1, on the reverse strand, counting down.
CTCAATGATCTGTTATACCAAGTAAGTACGTAGAGCAAAAGTTTAAACAATCAGAATTTCAGTTAACATTTTAGGAACAATAATGAACAAAACAACTACGAAATATTATATAAAACTGCACAAAAACTTAGAAGATGTGACAGAGAGGAATATTTTTTCTGTACTAGTTTTTCAATTACAAGGTTTTAACAGACCATAGAAATTGAAAAAAAATTGATAGTTGCCATAGCTTAATGTCTCATAGCTTACAATGCTAAAAAATTGTATATAATCTACTGTACTTGATTCTACATGGCTTTGTGTAACTGCTACAGAGTGTACTTTATTTTTATAATTATATTTTAAATGTAATTGTAGTGAGAATAAATGTATTATAGATTGCTGCGACCCTTTTTTGAACGCCATTTGATTACGCCACGCTGATAATACTGGCATGAAAGTTCATGCATTTACAGATGTGCTGAATTGTATTTCACAAATGAAACATTATTATATTTTTTAGAAATCTCTGAGTTGTAGACTACATTTTTTTTTATACGATAAAATAACATTACAATTACAACGTTATTTTCTATACATTTTTATCTCAGCATTTTTATGACAATTCATTTTTAGGAAAATTTACAACACAATTATTTTTTATGAAAAAAAAAATCTATAAAAAGAATTAGTAAAATATTTATAAATGTAATTGTGATTTTATGCATTTTAAAAATTAAATTACACAGAAAAATCTTTTTTTTACAATAGCATCAATGAAGTATAACATTTTATATATATAATTTATAAGCGTCTGTTTCTTGATTTAACAGTCACAGTATTGTCTTATATTTCTGTACAAATTTATACTTGTAATTTAACTGCACCTAAAACTATAGGTATGTACTTCGTATTACCACTTTAAGTTAACAGTTTCAAGTAAACGAATCTGAAAAAATAATAAGTATATTAGCCGTTTCCCGCAGCTTCACGTTTATGGTTACTGCTCCGTCCCGAAGAGCCTTAGCGTGATGTTTTATAGTCAATATTATTTCTCAATAAATACTCCATCCAATTTAAAAAGAATCATTTAAATCTGACTGTTAGTTTCAGTGATTATCGCATTTAAACAAACAAAAAAGTCTTCAGTTTTATTATATTAGTATTGACACCACTTAGATGTTCAACATACTAAATTTTTTAAATGGCTATGAATTACATGCGCCGGTGTCGTTATTTTGTCAATGATTGAAAGGCGTTTTGACTATGGGTAAAAAAAACTTTTAAGAAATTTGTTAAATGTGTACATTAGCTGCGGTCATAGGCTGAAAAACGGACAATGATCCTTGTATTATGTTCAACACGGCAACTAAATAAAACGATATCTGTCTGTAATTTCTGTATCGTTAATTTTTAATAGCGATGTTTATTAGTACAGGGGAGCAGGACGTTAGCGTGCTATAATGCAGCGTAGACAAACTTTAAGTTAATTACTTCTTTGACTGCAAGTCAAAGAAGTAATTCAACTTAAAGTTTGTCTGTTTGTTTGTCATTAAGGGTCATTATTCTACGTTTTTCCGCCTACAATACAATAGAGTTCAACAACAGCTGGTGTAACGCCTACTGATGTCATCAGTCTGTGACCACGGCCCTGTACTCTTGTACCTGTCTCTTGAAAGAACGTAAATATGTAATCTTAATTGTTATTACGATTCTAGTTTTGTAATCACACGTATATCATACGTAATTGAAAAGTAAGGAAACTGATAAAAGATGGCGATCAGTTTTAAAAGAAGAAAAAGCGTTTTAATCATAAACATTTAATAAACTTTATTATTTAAAATAAACACTTATCCGTCCAGGACGATATCTTTAGCAATGTGATACAGCGGACGAGTTTTTTGTTCTGGAAGCGAATGATATTTTTATATTGGATGCTATTATTATAGTGGATAGTGACCATTAACGTGGGTGAAATTGCAGGGAACGAATAAGATACTAATAATCGTGAGAACTTTTATTGCCCGAATAGTACTTAAGATTATGATAAAGCATTGGCGGTAGTTTCAAGTAAAGGTCACTTCAAAACATTCCAATGTCAATATCAAGTGGTAGTTCTGGAATATTCTATGCACTTGTCGAGAGGTACGTAATTGAAATAAGAGTCGAAGAGGCTCGTTATTATTTTATCTAATCTGGGGGATACTTGAAACTAATAACTTCAGTAAAGATTTGTGGTAATAAGGAAATGTATTAATAGTAATTGAGAACTTGTCATTATAAATGGAATGCGAAGAGTTATACCTACATTCGAAATTCCCAAAATTATCAAATCAGTTTCATCTACAATAACTCATTATAAAATGCGTCCAGTTTTTATCAGGAAACCCGAATACAGTATCATTGGTCATTAAGTATATAGGTGGCGGTAGATTACATTATTTATCAAAATTTATGACAATGTTATCCAGAATTAAAAAAAGTAAAAATTAATAGAAATTCTTAATTTGAAAAACATAAACGAATGACCTATAGACAATGTCATAATATTCCTTCCGTACATTAAAAAAAAAACGAATGTCATCGATATTTTTTACGTCTTTTACTTACACTCGTCACCACTACACTATAACCAAATTATTTAAAATAGACTACCTACTAACTAAGAAAGAAGGTGCATGTCTTCAATCTGGGGGTTCCTGGTGAGAGCAGTGTGGTACCGGAGTAGGAGATGATTTGAAGGCCCTAGGGAACAGCGAGGAGTAAGAGGGTGGTGGTTCATACTCCGGAGGTGACGGCGGAAGAGGTTGTGTGAATAGTTGCTGCGACGCTGCTGTCACTGTGACAGTTGGTGACAGGTCTATACAAGATGGCGGTATGTTGATTGGTGTGTCTGAAGGCTTGGACCGTTTGCAGCAGCATTCTGAAAAGGACAAGAAACACATTTTCATCTTTATTCGTATAAAATCTAACAAACAAGGTATCTGTTTTCGTGTAAAACGAGGTATAATCTCTGCTTAATTATGGTTCTACTTAATTGTTAGTGCAATTAAAAGTGTGACAGGGACGACATATTTAGGTACATTATTAATCTATCTCCGAACAAGTCTTTTGCAGAATAATAACATTGCGGTGCAAGAGATTTCGTAAGCCATTTCCTAACTGAATTTAGAAATAATTTCCTAACAACAATATAGCAGAAACCATTTTAGAGACAATTTTTCTCTCTCTGTCTGAATGATTGTACAAAATGAAACAAAAAACTTGAAAGTATTTGTTATGATAAAAGATATCGGAAAAATGTAAAAGAATATTCATGCATACACATTTTTGCTTTTTACAAACTTAACTACGTAATCGGTGCTTTAAAAATAAATCGAAATAACGGTTTTTAAACCAAAAGATTTACTCTTTACATATGACCCAAAAGCTGATTAGTTTTAGTAAGAGTAATTTAAAAGAGTAAGACTATTTTTTCTATGTTTAAACAATTGTTACGTATGTTTAAGTGGATGTACTTTGACAGAAAGGCATGATTTTAGACTTTATTTAGTGTTTTATGTCATTTATATTAAATAAATTGCCATTGTATTACAGATTTACCAGTATTGTTGCATAAATAAATATTGTATAATTGTTAGGTAATAACGAAACCAGGTGATGAGTTAGAGTTTCTCTTTTCGAGACACGTTATTCTTTTACGAAAGTATGAAATTGGTCCGCAGGTGCTGCCTTGTCAAACGCCATATTTTATTTCTTAATTGGGTGCTTAGTGTTTAATTTCGTTTATAAACATACAATAAATATTTCAATGTAATGCGATAAATAAAAAACAAACACAACTAACATGATATACACGAGTAAACAGTTCCTTGAATACTATACATTTTGGACTATGCCGGTAAGTCATATAATGCACGCTGTCGAAAGCTTCTACTAATCTCACTCTCTCACTTTAAAATATTCCACGCAGGGCTGTTTGAGTCTTCTGAATTCGGAAATTTAAAAACATACTGCAGTCACTGCAGACGTACTTAATACATGAAGGCAGAATACTATTTTTTATTAACTTACCCCAGGCTAAGCAGAACATGAGTATTGTGGCACACACCAACATGCCAACCACCAGGTAACTCCAAGGCCCATATGGTTTCAACGCCGCTGCAAACTCCATAAAGGCATTTGACGATTTTTCACTTTCACTGATTTTCACTGTAAAGATTAAAAAAAACAGTTAATTTATTTTTTATAATCAACACATCGGGGGTTTTTTTTAAAGTTGTAAAACACATTGTTTCACTTATCCAACCAACAATAAAAAATGGCCATTGAAATTAACATAAAATATAACAAAAACATTACGAAATTCATTGTAAAGTTCATGTATTTTACGTATGTTTATTAGTTGAGGACGTTAAGATAATTTACAAATTGCCTTGACGTGGTAAAGACAAGGTATTGAAACGTTCGGTCTAGCTTATAACCACAAAATGAGGCTCTTTATTTGCTTAAAAATTAGTAGCTTGGTGATGGAGTATTTAATTGCCTTATAATGAAGAAACGTGTTAGGGTTTCGAAATTTACACCAACAAAAAAGAGTAGTTTTTTATGTACCTTGAAGAGGTTGACTTATACGTATTACATATTCTTATAATGTGATTAATGACAGTTCTTTATCGAAATTTTATTGGATACGAAGTTTTTAGTTTTCCTCTTTACTAATATGAGATAAAATAAAACTCAAAAAGTGAAAACAAAAAACTAAGAAAACTAGTGGACACACAATTAATGAAACAGTATAAAAATACTCCTTCAGTGTGTCGACCGGTACCGTCGCGGCTGGACGACTTACTCCTTGAGAAAGGTCTCCTGTCGAGGCCGAAACTAGTCGGGCATCCCCGAAATACACGCGCGAGTATAACCGTATATTTAAATAAATATGAATGGAACTCACGAAAGTTTTTATTCTAATACTCTTACTTTCTCTACAGAGGCCAAAATCTGTTTCTATGGTGTTAAAAATTACTTTTTGATTCCTGGAAACTTTGACATTTAAAGGACAAGAAAGTATTCGATGGTTCTTTACTCATGTGTACAACATATGTACTGAAGCTATGTTTAGCCTTTTGACTCGGTAATTAAACTAGCATTTAATACGCCAGGTGGAGACTTCAGCAAGTGCACCCTTCAAAACTATTCTTAGATTTCGCGAGTTTTATACATATCCTCCCGTGTTGGAGTCCACCCGTGACCACGGTCGGTACAATTCGATCGAATAAAAACAAAGGTATTGTGCTTTATAAATATAAAATACATTATTGCAATTTGGCCTGGTTTACACATCTCATGGGAGAGCCATTCTTATGCACGAATGGGCCGGCGAGACCGGGGCGATATCACTGACTCACAGAAAACCGGTTGTGAAGCACGCTTGTCTGCATTTTTTCCGAAGTTAGTGAGGTTTCCGGAGGCCCAACTCACTTTCTCCTCTTTCCTCTCCCCACATCCCTCCTCTCTTCTTTCCACCTCGTTATCCCCCCTCTCTTTTTTCCCCTCCCAGCATCCCCCATACTTCATACAAAACAAAAAAAATAATACTCTAGTATTACCGGGTTCTTATTTTATTAAAAGTTTTTGAGGAATTGGTGATTTCTCGATCTGCTCCCTGTGCCTGGGCACTGCTTGTTATGTGTTCCAGCATTGGTACAATGGTTGTGTTTCGAGGTTTTAGTGGAAAAGATTCGCAAGACTAAATTTTATCTTCAAACTTTTCATAACGTTTCAAGATTTTCGTTTTAGACATTTCTTGAAAAAAATATATAAACTAAACATCATTTTTAAATTTTTGATTGTTTAAATGTATATGTCCCTCACAAAAAAGTATGGTCCATCTTAAATGTACCTACATCACATACCGACTGATAATTACACACTTTTAAATGATAAAAACTGACAATATATCAAGGGAGAATTTAACAGTGAATCAACAATCCAAGAACTCACCAATATCGTTAGAGAGGAACATAGCAATCAACCTAATTGCATTTTAATTGCTTTATAATCACAATTAGTCACATGTTAAAAATAACTTCGATAAACCACTTGTAGTGATATCACTCACCATTTAAATCACTATAAATACCGATATTTTTTATATAATTAAATAGCGTGCAAAGTTGACTTCTTTCGAGTCTGGGTAACAAGAGACTGAATTAACGGATAATAATTTATAGTTGAAACGTCATTCAAATTATGTTTTATCAGTTGCCTAGAATTTACTAGTCATTCTTTTGTTATTTACGCATGTATATCCGTAGAGGTATATTACAAATTGTTATTCACGTAATGTATTTATTCGCGTTTTTATCGTCACAAGAATTGATTTGGGACCTCACATTTTTTTCTTTTTTTAAAAGAATACTAGCAACCACTTGATCGCAAGTCCGACGCCCTCAGCCATATTTTTTTTTATATCAAATAAAATATTAATTTTTAATTTAGTAATTGTAATTAAATTATATAATGTCTATTTTCGGTATTAGTTATCAATAACTACGATTCAAGTACCTAATAGCGGTAGACGATTATGCCATTGGGACACGTTGTATTTAAGTAAAGTTATTCTGACACGAAATTACTCACAAATATAAGAACATCAACATATAATTAATAGTACCATTCAATTAGCCAGGGTTTAAACTAAATTGAGTGCACATATGATATTTTTGAGCAGAATATAAATTAGATAGATAGATAGATAGAATACTCTTTATTTGTACAGTAACAGTAAAATACAATACATATAATACACGTGTCAAATATATACAAATGGTACAAACGTACAAATTAGAGCAATTTAGCACCGCATAATTACAACAGTATTAAAATTTTAACGTGGAGTTGTTTTAGTTGCATAAAAGCCACAGAAAAACTATATGAGTATAGTGGTCTGGTGATGACAAATTCTTTTGGAATGGACTTCTACTTATATTGTTTGCAGAATTACCAATTGTCGTATGAGGAAAAAAAAATTTATGTGAGCCTTTTGCCCTGTTCAATTATGGGATGAACTAATATAAACTGAATCGATAAAACCAAAGGAAGGTAGACCCTAATTAGAAAACTCAATATTTACTTACTTTGCAAAGCAGCTTTTTTTTTTTTTTATACTATAGGGGGATAGACGAACAGACGGGTCACCTGATGGTAAGTGACACCGCCGTCCATGGACACTTGCAACTCAAGAGTCGCAAGTGCGCTGCCCGCCTTTGAGGGGATGAGGGATGGGGGATGCAGGGAGCGGAAAGAAGAGAGGAGGGATGAGGAGATGGAAAAAAGGAGAAAGGAAATGAGGGGAGGGAAAAGGGGGGAGGGGGAATTGGGCCTCCGGAAACCTCACTCAATTCGGGGAAATGCAACGCAAGCGTTACTTCACAACCGATTTTCTGTGACGCTGTGGTATCGCAACGGTCGAGCCGGCCCATTCGTGCCTAAGCATGGCTCTACCACTGAAAACCATCCAATACTTAATTCAGAAAGCAGTAATTGTATCTAAACCTCTAAGATTCATACAGGTAAAGTAATACTTATAATTATTTCAAAATACTTACTTATAACGGAAGGTTTCGTCACTCCCTCAGGCTGGTCTAATCCTAACAACTCTTGATTCCTAGCGGCGAACCTCCTCAGCAGCTCCAGTAGTGGAGGGTCATGCCTATGGGAGCAGGCGCTTGGATCCTCATCTTCGCCACCAGGACAGTGCCTGACGCCGTCACAGACCAGGTAAGATGAGATACAAAGGCTCGTAACCCCACATATAAATTGAGAATCGTTGTTGCAGACTGAACCTGGAAATTAAGTTTTTTTTTAATTAGTCATGAAAATCTATCGATAAACAGTAATAATGGGCAAACAGGTACGCGTACGGACGTACTAGTCTAGATTGAAAAGGTTTTACTACAATATTTTAGTTTTAGTCCGTCCGTAAATTCGACAATGATTAGGTGGATAGAGATTAAAAAAAATACTTCACCAATTTACAAAATATTTTTCACTATTTTTAATAATTATGAGGCTTCTACCGACAGTGGTTATTAGGGAAATATATGTTGTATTATTTATCCCTGTTTGCTGTTAGAGTAAAGTGCCGATTGACGGTAATAGGCTTGCCCCCTATTACGTTAGTGGGACCAAATTCTTATTTACAAAATGTGGGTGTTTCATGCACCTCTGCATGCCCTTAGGGAATTTTAGGCGTGAGCGTATGTATATAATAAGGGCTTTCACACGCTCACAAGTAGCATTCAAATTGTGAATAATACGGTTCGATGTTTATAGCGAGACTAGTTATATTATATTTGTTACTTACCACTATTGACAGCGGTAACCACAAGCCTAAGCTTCTCGGTGTGCTGGTAAGGAGAAGTCGGGGGGTTCCACACGATTTTCAGCTTCGAAGGAAGCAGCTTAGTGCCAGCCCTAGCAGCGACTGCCGCGGCGTTTCCACCGCATAGATTCAACCGCCACATTGGGCTTTTGGCGTCACCGATGTACTGTAAAAAGTTAAATTCCAAATCTTATCTTTTACATGTATTACTGCCTGTGGAAAGGTGGTTAATGATCATATGTCAAAAACATGTATTTTTCTCTAAGTTTAACCCTTTCTATTATAATATAAATTTGAGTCATCACTTGTGGGGTCGCCTTAGAAAACATTAAACACATACACCAACAAAATCAAAATCAAAATAGTTTATTTAAACCAATTATAGGTATTTTGAATTATCAAGAGAGGAAGTCGGTCAGACTAAGTCAGTCATGAAGCTAGTTGCCTGTTCCAATACGTAGATCATATCGAGCAGAACATGCAAGAAACTCTAAGGACATTTCAAAATTAACATTATACCTTTTATGACACTACTTTCTCATAATAAAATAACGAAGACCTTACACTTCAAGGTCATCATATGTATAACTCACAATCAATAGTTTGCAAGCATCGGTGCTATTGTTAACCGGCGCTGCCTGGTCAGTAGCTGTATCCTGGGCGTGCGCAGCTGTTCGTGCACTCCACTTGCGCAACGGTCCTCCTCCCATAGGAGATGGTAACTGTACATCTGTGATGCCCCGCTCCCAGTCTGCTATGGACTCCTGAAAAGACCAAAAAAAAAATTAAATTAATTAAAGATGCCAGGGAGGCAGCGTGGAATTAAAGCATTAAGAAGTGTTGGTGGAATAGACACATCTACAAGTCTGCTCCATGGAACACATTTACGGTATATCTACGTGTTCATTCAATTTGTAGTCAATAAACATTCAGTGATATCAAAACAGTATATCATATACTAGCTTCACAAGTATTATATAAATAAATGTATGTATATCAGATACTACGTACGATGCATATGTACATAGTTTGGTTACACCAACAGAAGATAACACTAACAATAAATATTTTCGATCAAAAACTTCATAAAAAACAAATTCAAGCCGAATTTTCGTGGAAAGTATATAAAATATTTTTGAACCAAAATCTAGACTTAATAACGAATATTCAAAAACTTTTTGCAAGTGCGAACAGCTGTACATTTTTTAAGATTCTATGCAATAATTCCTAGAATTAATTAGTCTTGGTCTGCTGTTTTGTATTATTTTACGGCGACACTCCAATAATAAAATAACAAAACTTATCAATTTACATTTATAAAGTTATGTCCCATATATAATATATATTTAAAATTGGCACCTGCAGAAATGTTACTCGTTAACACTCGTAACAGGCAGACAGTTTAGTACAGTAATTTTTCATATTTCTGTTAATCGACTTTCTTTTTAGTTTAATCGACTGGCCTGACTGCTAAGCAAGAGGTCGGTGGTTTGATTACATCACGGGACAAATTTGTTTTTGATGCGCAAATAGTTTTTCGAGTCTGGGTGTGCGTTGTTTGTCCAGCCTCCCGTGAGACAGGTACGATCACTACTGGGGGTTGTTTTTTTATTGTTATTAACAAGTTTGGTGATAAAAACAAAACAAAATGGTACAATCGTTTTCCGTGCCTTTTAACGCAAGTTTATTTAATTTGCTATCGATAACCTAATGAATTACAGTCAGACTTCAACTCCTACTTACAATAATAATGACACGTCAAACATTTTACAAGCAAAAGGAACGAAATGACGACATTGCCGCGGAATACAATGTATTGCGTTAAAAACTGACTGCTATGTGTAATTTGAATTGGCAAGGTGACAAATATTTCTAGAAGCCATTGTTTTATGTCGTTTAACTTCAATAGGTTAATCAGTACGTTTGAGATCCGTGGCAGTATGTCAGAAAATTCAATGAGGTTTAAGGAATTTTCCATTTAAACCTTTGTGTCACCTTTTACCATGACAGAAATTTTAAAACGGTTCAGCGTACTTCAAATATGTCATGTTCTGCCATGGTTTGTTTAAGTGATCTTTAAAATGGAAGTGCTGGAAAAACGTTAGAACGTAATACCCACATTTAGTAATGTACAGCTTTGTTGTGAAAATGGCATTGCTGTTTTTACTTCTCTGTAACTGACTTTAAAGAGGAGGAGGGAGGAGGATCTATGTTCAACTGTATGTATTAGTTTATTTGTTAATCCATTTGTCCGCTAATTGTCGACTGATTTACAATCTGATTTTTATTTATTTTTTCGAAAGAGGATAATTCTGCGGTGGTTTCATTGTAATCAAATTAGGATTTGATTATTTGATACAGGGGAAATCAAATAAGTTTTGAAATTGCTCTATATTACTAATGAAAGTATTGTGCAAACTATTAAATTGGAGGGTGGTTATCTCCCTTTTCAACCGACTTCAAAAAGGAGGAGGTTATCAATTCGACTGTTTCTTTTTTTTTATGTTTGTTACCTCAGAACTTTCGACTGCGTGAACCGATTTCGACGAGACTTTTTTTATTTGAAAGCTGGTGCTTCGCTTGTGGTCCCATTTTAATTGATCTAGTTCTCACAATAGAATCATCATCATCCATGAGAAACCCATATAAGTCTTAAATTTGCATTAAGCATGTGCGCGACAAATGGACGAATAACTCAACATCACGCCACCCGATTTCGATGATTCCTTTTTTAATTGGAAAAGACGTACTTCAAGGGTAGTTAGATAAGAGTTTGGTCCAGTTGTGACAATGGCATCTATGAAAAAACCATATAAGTCTTAAATTTTATGATAGGCACATTGAAGTCGGTTGTCTACTTTTAATAAAGTCCGATTATTAAAAGTGAATTATTATTATCATAATCGTATCTTCATTGTGAACTGAAGAGAATCAAACGATTGCATGGCGGTGGACGGATCCTTGAGCAAAAGATCTGTTTACTACTTTCTTAATTCTTACAGATAAGTGTTCATTATTAGATTTCATAGGTCTATAAATGGAAGATAAAGAAAGAACCCTGCAAGAGCTTGAATAGTCTTTCAGACTTTTCTGGACCCTTTAAGCACAGAAAAATGCCTTAAGTGAATTTAATCTCATTTAATTGGTTTTAATTTGGGTTTGGACGGCAGTCGTCACTACTACGTCGCATAGCATCTTCGACTGTCATTAATTATTCTGCGTGGGCGACCCCTAGCGGCTTTCTACTTGCGAGATGGATATTAATATTTCTTTAGTGGATAAAGATTTCTCACATTGTACAAGTTACATTAGTTACAAGAATTACAACAACAAAATCGGACACAGACATTTTAATAAATTAAGAAACTATTGTCTCTACAGCTTTAAACATAATCATAAGTGATTATTGAAAGAGACTCAATAATAGTTACTACTAAATATGGTATTGAGTAAGCCATTTACTTTAAACTACATAATGATAAGTCTAACTCATTACCAGTATTTATATGGATGGCTAATCATTATCATAAATTTTGTTTTAACCCAACTGCGCTAAAAGGTGGAATTTGTTTTACATGTTATGTTTTTAGTCCTTGTAGTGTGTCATTAATATAGTTTTAATAGCGGGAATGGCACAGTCATTAGCAAAACCAAAAAAAAGAAACTTTTATATTTACTTAATACTTTTACGTGTTAAATATTTTTTGTAACTTCAATGGCAGTGAAGCTAAACAACACTGGGAGTATATATATATGTATATGTATATAGTATACATTTTGTATATGTTATATCCTCTTTACGCGTTAACTAAAGCTAAGCAGGAACTGAGTTGTGCAACAAATAACATTTGCGATATAATTAGCACGTATTTGGGTAGAGGAACTTTCGGCTACAATCAGTTTGAGTTACAGGTAAGGTAAGGTAAGGTTGAGTTACAGTTTGAGTTATAGGTATGTTAGAGGGACCAAAATGTCATTGGCATAATGTAAGTGTTTAACCTCTGCCTTCAGAGCTAAAGGGCGTGAGCGTGTTTTTTTTTTTTTATACTATAGGGGGACAGACGAACAGACGGGTCACCTGATGGTAAGTGACACCACCGTGTCACTTACCATCAGGTGACCCGACTCTTGAGTTGCAATTGTCCATGGACGGTGGTCCATGGACACTTGCAACTCAAGAGTCGCAAGTGCGATGCCCGCCTTTGAGGGTGATGAGGGATGGGGGATGCAGGGAGCGGAAAGAAGAGAGGAGAGATGAGGAGATGGGAAAGAGGAAAAAGGAGATGAAGGGAGAGAAAAGGGGGGAGGGGGAAGTGGGCCTCCGGAAACCTCACTCAATTCGGGGAAATGCAACACAAGCGTTACTTCACAACCGGTTTTCTGTGAGGTCGTGGTATCGCACCGGTCGAGCCGGCCCATTCGTGCCTAAGCATGGCTCTACCACTACTAAGTTGTGATAACATGCATGTATGTACAAATAAATTAATTCACTAAATTTATCTAAGTCTCGCAAATGCTGTTTAAATTCATCTGGTGACCGAAACAGTCCAATTTGGTCACGATCTACATATTTATCGCAACAGTACGCGGTATGAATTGTTTTAATACTATTGTTTCAACACCCATTGTTACATATCTACATTAAGATGCTTGTACAAATCACGATTTTTTAGTCTTACCAAATAATAACATGGCGTAAATTTTTCTTTAATCTCGAAAACTATAGTTTTATCATTCATTATCATTAATCATTATCATCATAATTAACCTGAATACTTACCTAAACAGTTAATTTAAATGTATTAAATTAATTCTTTTTAATTATATAAATGAAGCGGCAACATCCGCATATCGCACCCATTTTATTCAATGTTTTTTTGAAGACATTCCCTCATTAGGAATATTATTTCCTGTGTCGCGGGGGCTTTACAAACATTCGTTCCAAAGGACACCCAGACTCGGGTAAGCTATTTGAGGATCACACAAATGTTTATTCAGTGTGGGAATCGACCCCACGAAATCCCGTCTCAGCAGTCAGGGTCACTAACGGGGGTCACACTGAAAGTTTTTACACACGGCGGGTCACACGGAACGATATTAAGCCTGTTAATATTTTTATTGCTTTTCGAAGTAGTACTCGTTTCTTTCTAAGCACCGTCCTATGTGATGGAACCATTAATTGAAGCAGTGAGCCCACTTTTCTTTAAGGATCTCTTCTACGCTTTTTTCAAACGCAGTCTAGGCATCTTCAGAGTTCAGAAAACAAATTCCTCTTAGTTTATCTTTTGTTTCAATAAAAGTCACAAGGCGCCAGGTCGGGACTGTAAGGAGGATGACTCACTAAGTCTATCCTATCTGACTGATGACTCACTAACAATATCTATCCTTCGATAGACAAATATTTGATAATTCCGCCTGGAGGAGTGATCTGAAGCGTTGTTGGAGGAGGATCCTGCTTCTTGGTCGTTGCTGTCTAACATTTTCCAAGACAACTGGCAACAATAACTGATATACCAGTCTGCAGTAACAGACCTTTTATCTTCTAGAATGATAGACAGTCCGTCCAGAGAATGAGACAATGATCTTTTTCCCTTGACTTCTGGTCTTCCTTACTTTTGTCGGCAAATCTTCGAATCGAAACAACTATTGGGCAGATTATCTTTTGGTTCCGGATTCCTGGCACATATCAAGCTTACATAACCTATGACGATGTTATATACAGCATCCGAGCCACCTCCGTCATACCTTTTAAACATTAAGTGGCACCAATCCAAATGTCGCCATTTTTGATCTTCCCTTAAATTATGAAGTATCCAACTAGTAAATATTCATGTAAGACTTTTGGTACTAGACTCATACCAATGCCTAAAGCTGAATCTATTGATATCAAATCAATCAATCTATCAGCTTCTATCATTAGCCGCACAGCGTTCACGTTATTTTCAGTATTCGCTGCAGAAGGAGTCCCTTCAGAAGAATCAGCAGTGATTTTATTTCGACCACGTTTAAATTCTTTAAAATAGTTTGTAAACAGTGGCACGAGATTAGTAACGAAATGCCAACAGAAGTCTATTGTAACATCGTTGTTGAGTAAGACCACAACGAAAGTCGTAATAAATCATTGTTTGAAAATTTTCTCTAGTGAAATCCATGTTGATGCACGACAGACACTTTTTATATTGCCGCCAATTTGCAAAATAAATGACATATGAATCCATTACAAATCTACAGATTCCAAAAGAGTACCTAAATCGAAATTTAAATAATTTTTTCATCTGCTGTTTTGTTACTGGATTATTCTAAAAACTTTGAGAGTGACTCGTGCATACCAACAGACTCGACGCCGTGTTAACTGTCATTGATATGAGTTACATGTCAATTATTATATAAGAAATATATCATGTTACTGTTGTTTCTCCCAAATAAGTAAAATAAAATAAACTATCAGTCAGATTTGAATGATTATTTTTGTTTTTGATAGAGCATTTATTGACGAATACGAATATATCACGAATATATATACGAATATATGACGAGACGCTTCGTAGACGTCTACCGTAACTCTAAAAAACTATTAACTATTTGTATATTTCATTTAGTTTATATTTATTTAATATTTAAATAATGAACCTTTAATTACCCACTGTCACTACCCAAGTTTTTTATACTGCCGTCTCACTATATTTAGAGAAACAAAGTCGAAAATGCATGTCCATCGTCTCGATTACATTTTTTATATATTTATTGTTCAAATCTCAAATATGTACACTCACTCTACACATGTTATAAACCAAGAAGTCCGTTACCCAACCGCAGAACCGTAAGACATACCGCAGAGACACGATTATTGCAACCATTTAAGTATTCTATATGCTACAAGGTCGTATAGTGCAAGAATGACATTAAAAACACGATTTTTTAACAATCACTGTTTAAAATTAGTATCGTAAGCACGGACAATGAATCAGATTCCTTTTGAATAAATATGTAAAGAAGGACTATAGGTACATACTAATAATATATAATATTAAGATGTTGGAAAAAAGATGATGGAGAATATTTGTTTTTAAATTAATAATAAAAATACTCTTTATTGTACACCAGTTATTGAATAAAATAAAAAAAAAAACTTAAAACTACAGACGAAATTTACAACTGGCGGCCTTATAGCACGAGGCGATCTCTTACAGGCAACCATAGGACGGAGAGAATATGTCAAAGAGAAGAGTAGTGGGGCAGTGTCTGGTGTATTGAGATAAAAATAGGAACAAAAAGAATAAACATACAAGTCAAGGATACATAAAAGTTGCATACATACAGCATATGATATGAATGTAATAAACATATAATAAAATAATTATTTCTAGGGTTGGACGTAGGGTCCAGATAGTGTGCTTTCACTAATCTTTTGAACACGGGCAATGACTGCGCACGTCTAATTGAAACAGGCAACGAGTTCCACAATCTATAATGTATATAAATATAAAGAAAAGAAAAATAAAATCTTACCTATAAAACGTGAAGAAAATAATAATAATAACTTATAATAATATGTTTTAGTCAATTTATAACTGACAGAATGGATCTAATATGTTATCCGAAATAAATATGTATTTTTATGATATATACATGATACATACATATATTATCTTGCAGACAGCCTCCCTATGGTAAAAAATACAAACTCTTTGTTGGAATGGGCACTTCTGTATGTTCAGTATCTGAGTTCAGAAAATAGAATTTTCATTTGTAACTGACTTCAGAAGAGTAGAGTAGAGTGTAGTGTAGTCATTAGCCGCGTAGTTCAATATGAACTAGCATAGGGACACCTTCTCGGTGTCGTTAACAAGAGACAGTATATACACAGTCATACAGTGCCCGGTTGATAGCTAAAGACTTGCCCCTATTACGTTTGTGGAAACAAATTCTAATTGGCAAAATGTGGGTGTTTAATACAAGTCTGCCTACGGGCGTGAGCGTATGTATGCATTTATGTATGTAAAGTGTAATCGTGCCATACACAAAGCGACTATATCTGCGCCGTATGAAAACCGATTTTATTTTTTTAATAAAGGTTGGTATTTGTGTCCCGTGTGGAAATCGAACCCACGACCTCTGGTTCACCAGTCAGGATCACTAACCACAAGACCAACAGGTCCGTCAGAAGTACTATCGTTATTTTAGCAATCTTCTACCTATTTATTCCATACTGGACATACTGGACTCAGCAACCTCCCAAGAAGTACAATGTCACCTTAAATTTTCGTCATAATTTCACACAAATGAGAAGACCTACTAATTAGTAGTGCATCGATAAAAAGTAAGACATTAAACAATGGGCGTTATGAAAAACTATACAATGGTACTCCTTACTCAACTATAAATGTAAGAGGTGCCACGATGTAGGTTACATGTAGAAGTCAAAGTTATTAGGACGTGTGTGTTATAAGGACAAAAGCAGTTACATTAACAGTAACTACAGCGTACTTCTTTTTTCCCCTACATTTTACAACTTTAAAGGCTTTTGAATTTAGCTTTCCTTATATGGACTACTATATCAACACATTAAAAAAATAATTAGTCCAACTGGTCTAGCAATTGTCTAGGTAGTCTTTGCAGACTTTATTCATATACATGATATATATGCGGCTATATGCGGCCAGCCCGCGCCAACACAAGCAACGAATCGGACTGAAGAGGATGGTTTCGTGACGGTGCAAAGGAGGAATCGCCGATCGCGAATCATTAAGAACCACAGTGGCAAGGCATACTTTGACCCAAAGTTAAAGGTGCTTGCGTGCTGCGATGAACACTCAGGTGTAAGTCTCGCGCTCACACTACACCACTCAGGCGGAGTACGTCAGCCAGAAATTAGAGTACGAGCGGAGAGTGAAGTTGTTGGAGTTGCACCGCAACTGACTTCAATGCTAGGAATGGGATTTTTGCAATATCTCGAGCAACTTAGGATCGCAAACGTGCATGACATACGTATATAATTATAAAATGTAGTCACCACGATGAATATCATCTGCCAAGATACAAGCCGTACCTTAGATCAGTTACATCTATGAAATTATACTATTAAACACAGACTACTGGGAATTATGTACATTTATCAGAATATCCCTAATGTTTTTTTGTTAGGAGTGTACCATCTTCGACTTCAGCGTCACGTCAAATCAGGGGATTTAAAAGACAAACGCCTATTCATATTAACCATGAATATAAGAGAATGTTTAAACCATACAAGTAATATGAATGTAATTGGTTCTTTAAGCACAATTACTAAAGTTTGAAACTTAAGGCCAGTTATTATATTTTAGCAATCTCACGAAAACCTGTGTGAATTTCTGTGAAAATTTGTGTGAATTTCTTGGTATTTTAAGTATTTAAATGAATGTGTTATGCAATTAATGTTTATATTGTATAGAAGAAACTTAGAAACTTGCAAACTCTTTCGCGGTAGTTTGCGAAAACAAACTTTCCACGCTTTGTGTAAAACTAGATTACGATACTTCCTCTGTGCGATTGGATTTAATGTCAAACAATGAAACAGTGTGAAGAAGTTGCATCAACACTGCATGTAACACACCTGGAAGTATATGACTTTTGCTTTCTTTTGGTGACGAGAACTGTTATATCATTCATTTGCATCGGCCACACAGCCATCATGTTATTTTTTCAAAAAAAATCAGCAAGACTAAACGAGCCAGATATATTCACATCAATTCAGGCATATAGAAGTTATGGTGATAGAAACTTACATACATACATGACACAAAACACATTGTACTCCTTTTTTAGGTTAAACAGTTTTATGACAGCGACGGTTTACTACGACTCCACCATACCTTCTCCTCCTTCTCATGTTATACATAAAGTTCTAAAAAATGGGGGTTGGTGTTGATAGTAAAATCGGTAACGACTCAGGCACTCGGCTCTTCTATGCCTCTATCGGTCCATAAACAATCAGTGATCTAATTACTTAGTATATTACAGTAATAGTACTGGAAGTAAAATGAAAATTAAAATACCTTAAATTAATAATAAAAATAAAAATTAAGACATGAAAAATACACGTTGAGTGATAATTCAATAATTATTTTGTATATTGAATTACTTATTATATAGGTCGGGTCCATTTAAATTAAAAAATAAAATATTCTACCCCAAAGGTGGTAAGTTAAGGGATGCAGAATACTGTTCTTTTTTACGATTTTTGAAATACGAACATTTTATGATATGGTCAGTCACATCATGAAATTATAAATTTTTTGAACTGGCAACGTATACGTAATTTGATGTAAGTATTAAAAAAATACGAGTTAAGACAGCATATGACGGTATAAACACCGGTTTTCCACTTCAATCTAACGTCAGTGCTATGTCAAAATAATGCTATTAGATGCATCAACAATTTACTTTCTATGTTTAACAAAAGAACAATAGTTTGTAATGTATAAATACAATACCGTTTATGAATGGAAGAATTAAGTCACCTTGGTCAGGGTACATCGCTAGCTTTCTAGAAAAGCATCATACCTATATATAGGCTTCAATTTTGATCTTTATTACGTAATTAATGAAAATTATACTGATATAATACAGCTGAAATGTTTTTTTGTTGATTTCATTGGTTGTTTACACGCGCTAAGCTCATGAAAAGTCCTGGACAGAGTATTTATTCAGGAATACTATAGTTTTTAAAACATCACACTGTGACGCCCAGCAGCTTAGCAGTGAGCATTATCACAGGTGAAACTGCTGGGAGCGGCTATATATATTACCGACTAAAACTACACGGTGTTCCGTCCAACTGGATCTTTTGCAGGGAACCCGGGCGAAGTAAGCCTTCGGGAGACCCCTGCAGACCTTGGCCACCTGATTGGTAGGTGAACACGCCGTGGACTTTGAGGGCCATACCCTGCCTTCTTTTTTATTGGATAGGGGACAAACGAGCCCATGGACACCCGCAACTCAAGAGTCACAAGTGCGTTGGCGGCCTTTTAGGTGGGATTACGTTTTCGGTACGTGTGCGTTTTTTTGAAGGTTTGAAGATCATATCGGTCCGGAAAAACGTCAGGTAACGATTTATTCCCAGGCTGGATGTATGAGGTACAAAGATTCTGTATAAGCGCACAGTGGTGGAGTGTCAATCGTCCACGTGATGGGAATGTTTTTTTTTTTGCCTAGGACGTTGACGGAAACCTGCGGCCGGTATAGGTCCAAATAATTCCTCTGAGCGCTCCCCATGATACAAACGATATGACTGTATACATACTGTCTGATAGATAACAGTCCGATCCCTTAGTAGCCTTTTACCGAGAACCACAAGGCATTATAAATGCAGTATATTAATTGGTAATTATATTTTTGAGCTCTTTTGAAAATTATGATGATAATTACTACGTAAGAAGTTAATAAATATTGTGCAAGTAAATAGCATTGAAACTATACAATTTAAAAAAAGGGATTCGAAAGGACACATTGCTTATACAGAAGGATTGGGGAGTGTAAGAAATAGCTCAAGCAGGTCAGGTTCGTACATACATATATAACCCAATACAATGCATTATTTATCTTCACAGGAATACAAATACTTAAACAAATACACATATAAAAATATTATTTTTATATACCTATCTACTAGCTGGCTTAATGTTTGACAAGATTAAACAGCACACAACAACAACAAACTGTACACGGAAATAGACGTAATACAGTAATAAGTGAACACATATCGTAAAACTTTATCTGTATTGTTAGTTTCTATTCGACCTCAACACTGTACATATACATACATACATACATACATACATATAATCCCTTTTACCTGTACACTAGCTAAGGTACCGTCAGCAGCAAATGTTTTACCTGGATTCTTTTAAGGACGTTTCCAGCCAATACAATGGAAATTGTCGCCTGCCGTATTTCCGAACCGATACGACCTTCAAACCTACAAGAAAAGAGCGTACTCCTACCTAAAAGGCCGGCACCGCACTTGTAACTCTTGAGTTACGGGTGTCCATGGGCGGCGGTAGTCACTTACCATCAGGTGACCTGTCTGCTCGTTTGCCATCTATCGCATAAAAAAAGATGGTAAATCTGACTGTTTGAGTACTTTTGCGGCCTACCCAAATGTCCTTGCTTTTGTACTGTTCGTCGGTCCGTTGAGCTCCTTAAAGTTCTAAGTTGAGCTACACGATAACTGACAAATGCTTGCACTGTTTGGACGGGTCCACTCAAATGAGCGTGGTGCTTTCTTCAAAAGCTCATCTCAGACGTTAGCGTGCATGGTTCTCATATGTTTTTGACCAGTACATCTGTATGGACTTTAAAACAGACTTTGACCTCTGAGTTTGTTTCGGTGTTTCTTCTCGGGGTAGTCAGCTAGGAAACACCGGCCTCATCTAGCATAAACTGACAAAAAAAAAATTGACGTGTAAAAGTGTTGTTATAACCTATTTACAAAATAAACATCATTTATCAAATCTGTTTAAATTATAATTTTATTTTTAAATTTTATAAAGTTGTTCAACAATAATTCGAAATAGTCCTGCTTAAAAATAATAGATTAATACACACATCGCCAGTGTCACCGCTACGCCATCCGTGCGGATGGCGTAGCGGTTTAAGTGGCCACCTCGCCACTACGCTGCCGCGCCGAGTGTTGTGGGTTCGATCCCCGCACGGGTCAACACTTTGTGTAATTCTCAAATTGTTGTCTTTTATAAAAACAAACAAAACTATAGGTAGCTTTGTGTTTCGTTGTTTGTTTGGTAACAGATAAGGCAAGGGAGCTGGGATTGCAGAAGGGGAATCGGGACTGGGTATATACTAGCGTGTGCCATGGATCTTTTTGTATACAAGCTTGACGAGGGTATGGTGCACCTGTTTTGAAGGTGTTTCAATGACTTATACCAGATTCTATCTCGGATACCTATACGTGGGAAAAATAGTTATCGCTAACATTTTCTTTTTACAATTTCTAGTGATCTCTAATAAGGAAGACACTCGGTTTTGGCCAGTGACAACTCTTCTGCTAAAAAAGGACAGGCATGACAACCTTGTTGGACTACACCTATTGTTTTGACAATAGGTGCAGTCCAATACGGTTGTCCGGAGCATAAAGGTGACTTTTTTAGAGGTTTTTTTCTCTCACAATCTCCAGTTTCTGTCCTTTGCCGGTCAGGCCCTTTGTACTTAAATGCAAATTTGAAGACATTTTTAATGCCTACATTTTAAATTGTCATGTAAATCACAGCCCAAGCAATTACTTTTATAGTGCGTTGCGTACCTAGTCATTTAACTTAATACCTAAGTGCAAGGTAAGCGCATACAAGGTCCGTTCTCACGTGATCTTGGAGCCTTGAGCTCAAATCCATTAAATAAGTTGACGCCACTATATGTAATAGGATTTGTACATAAAATGGATTACTTATAGCTTAAAGTGATTCGTCCCTATTATTGGTTTAAGTATTACTTAATGTCACCATTGCCTGACGGTGCCTGGTGGTGTCAGACAAAGACATTACGATAATATATAAACATGCACTTACATAAATAAATAATAATCTTTATTTAGAAATGAACACGAAAAATTATTACAAATTATGTATGTATGTTCGATAATAACCACATTAATTAAAAACTGTATCGTGACAATTTAGTGCCCACCTCCAGGAAGGAAACGATAACAGCGCTCCAGATTACATATTTTTATTTTTTTTAACAGCGATAACAGCATTTTAGATTACATATTGAATCTTAGGATATATGTATCTAATACATTAAATTTAATAAACCTACAAATAAGATGAGTGTTTTTGTGTGTGCGTGTGTGTGTGTGTCTATGCGTTTGTGACATCGTCCTAAAGGAATACAAGAAATATAGCATGTGATGACTAAAAGTTAACAAGTTCTACATAGAACACATTAACAGCTAACTAGTTCATAACAAGTTGCTATCTCATACCTACCAAAAGACGAATTTCATAGAAAATAATTATTTACTTTGTTCTGAATATACAAGCTTCTAGATCTAGGTGCCAAGGTCAAAAGACTACCTTTGTCTATGTGGTACAAGCCACGATCACGAACCAGCAATCATGGGCCTCCGTTTTGTTCGCCGATGAAAAAACTGACACACGTCATTAATTATGATATGATTGGCCTAGTGGCATTGATCGTGCTTACATATTTCAACAACTTCTATAATCGCTGAAAACATTTTTATTCCTAGAGTAACGTCTGTTTAATTCATTAGATTGTTTTAATACCATAACTTGTCAAAAATATCAGTTTTTATAGAGGAGAATGACACATAAACTACCTATTGTTTGTTTTTAAAAATTTTGTTCATCCTAGGGTTGTCTAAAACATTGTAATGTAGTGATAAGGCCGCGCTTTGTACCTATCAATTTTGTGTATTACTGTAAACTGTATTTGAATGTTGTACAAAAAAGTTAATTATATTCTATAATTAATTGTTTGGCGTATTTTGCGCCAATTATTAAAATTTTCTTTTTTTTGTAGTTTATTGTACATTCTTGTGGGGCGACAAGGTTCTAATCGGAGGTATGGCTGCCATATTGTGAAATGTCGCAAAATGTCACTTCGTAGTTTTCCCGTGATTTTACAGAAAAAGTAAAAACCACTTTAACTATTTTTTATAGTAAGTGATGGAAAAAATATATTGCATCGACTACTTACATAAAAAAATCTCAAAGAGTGACACATTAGCCTTTAGCTCTCTGCAAGTATCCAAAGCCAAAGTTACCATTGTATTAATTGTTTTTTGAAGACAACTTTCGCACTAGGATTAAATCCTGTGTCGCGGAGACTTTACAAACATTCAAACAACGGACCAAAGAACATCCGGACTCAGAATAACAATTTGAGGATTACACAAAGTGTTGTCCCATGCGGGGATCGAACTGAGTGCGGTCGCGGGTGGTCGGGACGGGTTTTCTCTTCCATCCGCCATATAGCCAGCCGCGAGGGGGTGACGTGGTGCCCGCATAGTGCGGGCAGGCGCTAAGAGGGGTCCAGATGTTTCACTAAAGCCGTTCTCGGACCCCTCTTACTTCAGGCGCAGTATGGCACATCGTGTGGTTTTAGTCGGTTCGATTCCGACACACTGTTCTACCGGAAACCCCGGTGGGGTGACGGTCCGAGGGCGTTTCCACACGTAATAAAAAGGGGTGAGGTTTGAACCTGCAACCACTTGATCGCAAGTCCGACGCCTTAGCCATTACGGTACCGCCAATGAAATGTACGTGCGTACAATCCCTAATTTACACTCTTCTGTCACACTTTTCAAATGACATAATATCCTTGTCACACTAGTGTCAAGTGACATAATTTTTATTACACGACTGCCAAAAAAAGAGTGGCAAGGGGTTTTGTATGTACGTAACTATTTATACCTCACTGTTATTTCTTAATGCCTGGACAGATTTAATAATAATCGCAATCATTGTGCCGATAGTCATATCAGCCCATGGGTAGATTGCTAAGACCAACACCTTCAGAGCTGGGAAAAGGGTCTAATGCAAAAGGCAGTCCTTCTTGATACGGTACGTACTGCGAGGAGGTTCCTGTCTCTGGAGACCTATCCACCGGTAGCTTGGTCTCTGTACCCAATGCCGGTGGGACACTATTTTTTTATGTTTAAACATATTTTCTTTTTTTCTTTTTTTTACACAATTGCGAAATACACAACCTTAGAGAATATTTCTTCCACACCGATGGTATTGTACCGTTATATTCTAGCAGTGGACTACGGAGTTACTTCGCTTACTTACTTAGCTTCTTACTAAAGAAACTGGCGCAAACATGTAGTACTTTGTACTAATGATCGCCAGAAGCTATGGACGGGCAAAGACCTCGATGGTCGGTTCTATCGGGCCCTAAATGTGCTTGATGTAGACTTAAAAGCTTCTTCATCCTTGGAGAAACTAAAAGTTTTGTCTTTAAATTTATCCTGAAAGACGGTACGGTGGACATATGTCGGGCATGCCACCGTCATGGTGAATCTATCAAGCATATTATTTCTGATTGTTCTTGCCAACGGTGAGGATTTTGCACATACATAACCAAGTGGCCAGGACACTACATCAAGAACTTGTCCTTAAATATAATCTCGGGAATTAAGAGGTGGTTTATTGCACATATAGTATTGGTATGAGCCAGACCCAGTCCTCGAAAATGATCGAGCCACGTTGTGTTGTAAGCGATCTATCATTGCAGATAGTACTATTGTTGCCAATAAGCCTGAGATAGTGGTGATAGACCGATTATAGTGCCGCACAATGATCGGTCCAACCGACACTCCAATCACCACGACTTCGTCGAACTCGTTCGTTCGTTGTCGTTTTTCATTTTTACAGCGATGTCGATATCGCTGTAAAAATGAAAAACGACAACTTAAGAGTGTCTCGTTGGATCAAGGTATCGATGCAGAAGGCAGTTCACCTCGACACTGCCCGCATTGTCAGAGGTCCCTTTGGAGCCTAACCACCGCAACCTTACTCCCTCTACCCGATGTCGGTACACTATTATTTTCTATATTTTTAAATATATTTGGTTTTCATATGTAGATGAATTTAAAAATGTAATTTATATGGTTATTTAGTTAAATAAATTGAATAATAATAATAACTCAACACTTCTCACTCACGGCCGATATATCCCAAACTAAGCAGAGCTTTTATTATGATTTGGACACTGGCTTTCATGTTTCTTAAAAAAACATATAGCCTCTTTATGGCATATTTTTCAATGTAAAAAAAAATGTATTTTAATCGATTACTTCGCCTATTGACGACCCACTTCGTTTTTGTTTGAAAGAGTATGGTCCCATTTGATCATAAGATCCGTCCTTGATGAGATCAAATAGATATTGAGCAAAACCTTTTTAAACTATTAAGACATTTGCGTTTCATGTTGCTCAGCTGATGATGGAAGGCACAACTCCTTAACGGTTAGATGTTATCTCGTTCCTTTTTTCCCGATTATTTTTATATTAATTGATAAGGCTCAGTGAAGGCGGTTATCTACTTATTTAAATATAAACTAGTGTCAAATTTTTATTTATTAAAGAGCTTAGCCCCTTAACACAAAAAATACGTAAAAGGTTTCTATTAAGGGTTAATGAACTGAAAATCGGAATGACAATGACACGACACGATTACATCATAAGTCTTACATAGTATTACTCTTTTGTTACTGGTACTGAGGCAATATTATTTTACGAGCGATTAACAATCGCTGTTTGTGACACTATTTACTACGTAATGTTATTCTCTTTTGAAGTCGAAGCCCATCTCAACAAATCAATAAATACTAATATTGATTACCACAAAATATCACAAATGTCCTTGCGCAATTGCTTTATATCTTATTTGCTTATGCTTTTAATGACAAAATTGTTTGAAATATGATTTATTATATATTATTATTTCTTGAAATTACAATTTGTATTTTATATTATTTTAAATGAAATTTAATCTTATGTTTCACATTTTTCTTTTGATTGTTTTAGATAGATTGTTATTCACAGAATTAAACCATTATTGGTCAAACAATTTTATTCAAACAATTGTCAACATCTTTATTAATAAGCATGACAACTCTGTATTATTATTTTTCAGACATGTTTTAGCAAATAAATTTCATTCTATGTTTTTATTCTTTGGACTTCTAATTTCGAATCTTTATCTATTATGACTATTGGTGACCAGTATGTTTTCTTGCACAGTCAAGACCGTGACAGATGACTAATTTAACGATTAATTACAGTTTACGGTTGCACGATATACTTTTATAAGACGTATCCTGACCAGATCGTCACTTTACTAAAGAAGGGCTACATGGGAAGAGTGACGAATGTCGAAGAGGCGAAAGTCGTGTGTCAGGATCGTGGAAATCGCGTTCTACTGTCTCTACCTACCCGGACGGGAATAAGGATCATACATATCTATGATATGGTTTGTTCTTGCATTATGCAATCATCAGTTATGATATGACTCTTTTAATTAAGTGACGATTGCATTGGCGGGTAATCGACTAGATTCCAAGCGGCCACAGATCGAGATCGAGATTTATCAGCTAATACGAGATTTACTAAATTCAAATATTTGTAGCTGACTTCACAATATAGAGGGTTCGTTTTTCAAGTATATATATGTACATATGTACCTATGAAAATAAATT
Source organism: Tyria jacobaeae (assembly GCA_947561695.1). Classification (NCBI taxonomy): domain Eukaryota; kingdom Metazoa; phylum Arthropoda; class Insecta; order Lepidoptera; family Erebidae; genus Tyria; species Tyria jacobaeae. The sequence goes on along the minus strand of OX387208.1, from coordinate 4,077,969 downwards.
TTATACCTATAAAGTTTCTTTGTCACGCCCTAATCTAGTCGGACTTTATGAATTTCGACATGTGAGGTGTACCTATACCGTGACAAATTACTAATTACACGAGAGGGAGGCATGCTGTAGAAATAAGCTTCATTCCATAAGCATGGCATGTTATACATATATATATATATATATAACAATTTCTTAATCCTACGAAGTTTGGATGTGTCATGATTTCTTCTTGTTACCTTAAAACCAGTACCATACCTTAAGATTGAATACGCAGCTCTAGCTAAATGTACCTGTAAATAAATAAGAAATGATTCGTTAAAAGTTATTTAGGTAGTTATTCTGATGTAATACAAGTACTTAAAATTCAGTTTCGCAAACACTAAATTAAAGTATGTACACGTAATTTAGTTTTATATAAATTTGGTCCAAGCCCTCTACCCAACATATGGACGTATGACGTATGTAACATCGTCGAAGGCTCGGTCCTTCTGGCTATAACCAGTTCGAGTTACAAGTCCTAGAGCTATTGCTTATACTCCCCAATCCATCAGTTTAAGCAAATTCCTGTTCCTATTATTGCTTTCTTATCCATTCAAATATTATAAATATTTTATATAATGTTTTCCCGTCTATAATTTCTAAAAAGCCCTGTTGACGGCAATAGTATTGCCGATATTACGTCAGCGGAACCAGATCCTAATTCGCAAAATATGGGTGTTTAGTGCACTCCTGCCTACCACTTCAGGAATACGGGCGTGTGCTTATATATGTATGTATGTTATACATCCATTTAAATACAATACAATTAACAGAACCTTATTTATAAACTACGCAGATCGTGACGGTAAGACACACCTTCGTTACCTTGAAGACAAGACACGACATGACATAACAATCTCAAGTTGAATTCAGTTGCAATGGCGTCATAAAAAAACATGTTTTTACGACTAAACTGATATTATGGTATTAAGGAAAATAAGTTGATTGATATGTTTTTATTAATTACCGTAAGATTGATTATTCAGAAAATATTAAAATAAATAAAAAAGGACCGGCGCACCTCTGTCCTATGTTTTTATGGTATAACCGAACAGACGGGTCACCTGTGATAAGTGCCTACTTCCGCCCATACGGCTGACACCTGCAACTCAAGAGGCGTAAAGGAGGTGGCAGCATTTTGGTTGTTCCCCCGGAGGGGGAGAAGGCCATGATAACCTTACTCAATCTAACTGAACGCAAGGAAAGATCTGCTAAAACTATCAAGTGTGGTGGCCATAGCCGTAGCTAGGTTGCAAATGGATAGTCAGATTCAAGTTGTGACTGGCAAGTTGAGAAAAGATTTTTTTTTTCTTTTTTATAGAATAGGGAGACAGAAGAACAGACGCGCCATCTGACAGTAAATGACAATCGAATCGCCGTCCATGGCCATATGCAACTTAAAAGTCGTAAGGTCATAAGGGTGATGAAGGATAGATGATCGCGGGGAGGTGAAAGAAGAGAGGGGGAGTTGGGAAATTCCCTTCCCTCCCTCCGGAAACCTTACTAATTTTGAGGAACTGCAAAGCAAGTGTTGCTTCTCAACCTGTTTTCTGTGAGGCCGTGGTATCACACAGGTCCCGCCGGCCAATTCGTGCCTAAGCATGGTTCTGTCACTGTTAAAATATTGCATTCAAATGGCACACTTCCTTATATCCTCTAAGGGGTATTCAGAGGTATATACAGCACCCACTTTTTACCAATAGGAATTTGGTCCCACTAATAGGCCACATTATGACTGTATATATACATTCTGATAAAAGTCTGATCCCTTAGTCGCCTTTCACGAAACTCACGGGAAGCAATGGGGTGGTTTTATTCTACTCCATCGAGAACCACGTGGCAAGAGATTAAAATCCAAAGCAAATAAAATATGATAATTATAATTTTTTATTAACAATGTTGTACCGTTAGGTTTGCAATTATTACCAGTTTTATTTGCTTATCATGGTTTCATTTGCAATTTTATAGTAAATGGCTATTAAAAAACAAGTTTTAAGTATTTCAATAATCATTGTTATAAGGAAATCTAATAACTGGCAAACAAAGAGTGGTCATATGTCTTTGTGACTGCTGATATTAATATAAAAATAAATAAGATTTTTAATAATCGGACTTTAAAAAAGTAGACAACCGACTTCATTGCGTCTATCATTTTCTCATAGATGCCATTGTCACAACTGGACCAAACTCTTATCTAACTACCCTTGAAGTACATCCTTTCCAATAAAAAAAGAATCATCGAAAACGGTTGGCGTGATTTTGAGTTATTCGTTCTTTTGTCGCGCACTTGCTTAATGGAAATATAAGACTTATATGGATTTCTCATGGATGCCATTGTCAGAACTGGACCAAATTAAAATGGAACCAAACGGGAAGCACCAGCTTTAGAACAAAAAAAAATGTCGAAATCGTTTCACGCAGTCGAAAGTAAAAAATATTCAGTCGAATTGAGAACCACCTCCTTTTTGAAGTCGGTTGGAAAAATATAATTACGATCTAAGATCTTGACTCATTATAATTCTCGATCCGTTTCTTTATTATCATAAGGCAAATAGGGCCCTGTTTGCCTTATGATAATAAACAGGATTCATAATACAAACAGGGCCCGAAGTAAATTGGTTTAAAGAACTAGTAAACATTCGCAACAACCGAGTTGTCACTAACGTTAATACCTAAACATAATCACCGACAGAAATAGCTGGGTAATTCCAGCCTCTTTTTTGGTTAGACGAAAACGGTTCATGACCTTCCTTATCTCTTTAGCTTCACTCGTTTCAATTGGATCCCATGATCCGAAACAAAGGTTTTATAGAATGTAGTCGTACACCAACAGGCACAGGATCACCTGATGGTAAAATGTATTAATCCGTGACGTTATCAGTTTGACGTACTATTTATTTTAACTTCCAATTATAGCTATATATTGTACTATTAACACATAATTCTAGTGTTAAAATTTTATTGTTACATAGAAACTAAGGTTTTTTATAGCTCTATCAGTGCCCGTGTTGTCAGAGAGAGAGAGACAACAGAGTCCCCACTTTGATGAGTTTTTATGAGCTCTTCCTACTAGTTTGGCTGGATGTTTTTACCAGAACGGCTGAACGGATTTAGATGAAATTAAGTTTATCTGGATAGTACAAAGGCTACTCTATATGCTGAAAAATGTAAAGTTCAATATTTCTAGCCCACGGCGACATCTAGTATGTACATACATTGACCCCGACCGATATCTTCAAAACCTTACTTAAAGTTACTGCTTCAATAGAAAAAGAGGAATTGTTCAGACTTATACCATCCGCAGGTATCCATCATCGTCCTACGTGATAAAATTTCCGTCCCCATAACCTAGATTATTGACACTCCACCACTGTGCGCTTCTCCAGAAGCTTTTTAAAAGGCCTGCAACGCACTTGTGACTCTTGAGTTGCCGGGTGTCCATGGGCGACGGCAGTCACTTACCATCAGGTGACCTGTCTGCCTGTTTATACCAATAAAAAATATGGCTTATAAGCACTAAGATAACACTATTTATAATATGTTATAAATAAATATTAGGGCATACAAGAATTATTATGATTGCTTAGCTATTGCATTAGGTTTATAGCCTGTTATTATAGTTGAAAGTTTGTTAATTAAATAAATATTCACTGATAGCCATGTTTGTTGAAGTAGGCACAAAGAGTCTGTTTATAAAGAAAGAAGCTCCGTTGAATGTTCTAGGTCCAACTTTCATTCCAATTCACAGAAGATCCAAAGAAGATAGGTGTAAAGAAAAGGTTCTATATACAGCCTTACATTGTAATAGTCACTTCAGATCTAGAATAGAATTGCAAACAACATTTTTATAGGTACAATAGTATATTTTTTCTGAGATGTCTTTATTAATATGTCTTTATTAATCATCAATCGACTCTTGTTTGTTAAGGTCGATTAAAGCTCAAACAAGTGTTTGTTATTCACGGCATATATACAAATATACTTACCAACATTACAAAGTAAATATTAATTTTGTCTGAAATAGAACTTCACTTGCATTTACGGCCACTGCTTCGCTTGTATAATATTCCTAAAGAAATACTGCCAAGTTCGCGCTTAAACACACAAACAAGAATAAAGGGTTTTCCGCTTTATTTATATACATTAGCTTTTAAAAAACTACTACTACGTGTATTATGAATGACTACCATTAATTTTACTGTTTCCCTAAGGACTTAAATAACAAACTTGTTACGACATTCCGGTTTTCTGGCAACCCTGTGTCCAATGAACACTGTTATTATTATTAATAGATTTCAAGAAGGAGGTTCTTAATTGGATTGAAAGTTTCCGTTTGTGTATCACGCCAGACATGTTCGGAACTTGTAAATCGCTTTCAATTGTACTTAATTTAGTTTCAATTGAAGAGGTCTCTTTTAAAATGAAGATAATATTGCACTTCACTGTAGAAATAAAGAGCTGAAGATATAAAGAGCGTATAAAGTCGATTAATATTTTTTTGAAGATTTATTTAATTTAGTATAGTTACAATAAAATATTCTAGAACGCATCAAGCGTTTTTAATTTTAAATTCAAAATCGACAAACTCGCTCAGCATAGCTAATTTACATATGTTCCCATGAAAGGCTACGCTGTTATCCTTTGTCCGTTGACTCACTGCTAACTGGTTTGAGTCGTAGTAGGCGGATCACAGAAGCAGACAAATAACAAACCTAACCAATTAGAATAGGCCTGTACACCTATAAGCTCCGTTTACATTTATCGTGTATTTCTAATTTAGTCGCTTTTTGAAGCTTGTAAGGAATGTCATATTTACCTACATAGTCGCGCTATGGCCATTTTATATGTAACTTAAATACAGCTTTATTTGTTAGTCACGTCGTCCATTTTTTAAATATTAACTGCGTTGTAAACGTGCTTCACAAGAAGTATGACGTAGAAAGTACAATACTGAGACAACACAAGGCGTAGGTATTTAATATGTTAAGTAATCGTAACTGAATCAACTGTCTCCGACTAGCTCAGGTAGAAATATATTTGTTTTTGTTTTATTCACGGTAAAGGTCATGCAACTGTTGCACAGAGACTATCAACGTAAATGTGCATAAACATATAAAATTAAACATAACAAGATTTTTTATTAAAATATAAATTCCGACTGCATAATAAACTTCATATTTTTTGGTAATGTTATCTATCAATCTTGTACACTATGTCACTTACGCTAATGGGTCGATTCAAATGACACTTTACATGTCGAAGTTTATCTAGCTGTTTAGGCTTATGGGCGTGAGCAAGAGCATCATACATACTATAAAGTGCCAGGGCGATGGCAATAGGCTTGGCCTAGTAGATGGCTTGGCTTGGTCGATGAGACTACATTATGATCGGTTAATTAGAAAGTTAATGCGAAGTATTAATTTACAGTAATGTTGAATATTTGATTGGTCAAAAAGTTTAGTCAGATTTACGTAAAGATTTGTATCAACAGGAGTGAAAGGGCCGTCACAGGGTGTAGATTTTCTCGATTTTTTTCGTGTTTATAATTCTTAAAATACATGACAATACATAAGACACATTCACAATAAAAAAAAATATCATAACTATTAAGATTTGCGATATCGTTTCTGCTTAAAGTCGACATGTGACATGCTGCATACATACATATATACCTACACTAGAAAAAAATAACAATCGTACGTACGACGGTTCGTCGGGAACAGTAACCGCAAAAGTAAAAGAAATGCAGAAATATGTAAGTCTATTATCACACAGAAGACAGAAATATGTTTTCAGAAAATTGGCCTAGACATTAAATTTCTATAATGTCTGCGTAAAATGGCTGCTAATTAAATATCGCGTAGTGCATGCATACGTGCCTACAACGGCATACGCTCGATGATTGATATATACTTGGAAAAGTAAAAATCAAGTCAAGACTTTACGCAAATAAACACAAGTTCCGTTTATCCGTCAGTATTATTAATCTATTACATACTAACTGTGAGGTCAGGGGTATAAGATCAATAGGCAAACTTTTCAATAAACATACATACATACATCTCTCAAAGCCTACCCGGCAGAGGCGTCTCAAAAACACACTCTTGGTAACCATAATTGGAACGAAGTTCCTTATGGGGCGTTGCGGAGGGGTACGCTAACCGGCAAAAAATGTCCGTAACGTTACAAAAAGCATAAGATTTTTATGTATATTCTATGTATGACGGCTACAGTATCTAAGTGTCTGTGTTCAGCCCTTATACACTACGGATGTTAACTATAGACTAAGAAAAACAAGAGTGAGACTAAATAGATTTACCTACCTGAAATCTTTTTAAATTTATATTGACATTCTAAATTTGAAATTTTTTATTCGAAAAATTGGAATATTTTTAATGTCACAAATATGTGCTGTAAAAGCCGTTCCCTATACACCTGGGTTAATGCTCACAGCTCTACCGGGTAGCTTATTTTTCATAGAACTCGATTTTCTTTCTACATCATCATCAACGGTATCATTAGTACTATCCGCCTGTCTCTGTTTTCGGGAGCGTTTTCCAAACACACTGCATGATATGTTTTCTACATAAGTACGACACAATACTGTTGTTCGTTTTTCAAAAAAACGTTGTAATTTAAATAGTAAAAGTGCGTATAATTTGTTTTACACATTGACCCATTTAGTATCTAAAATTGGAGAAAAGTAACAAGTTTTAGACAGCAGAGTACCTCTCCTCCATACCATACCTACTACCATATACCTATAAATGATTATACGATGATCTTGGAAAATAAAATAGGTTCAAAGTCGATAAAAGACAACCGACATAGTTACTTATATTAAAAAAATATTTGGCGTTGAAAAATGTATTTCTGTAGGTTTTTAGATATTTATCTTATTTATACTTGAAATCGATCCTTTATCTTAAGCGACCATTCAGTACTCTACACATCCACATCAAATCGCTGTTCTATTTATCAAAGCGATGAATGGGAGGGTCAAACTCCTTTGGTTCACTGGAATATTTGCACGTTCACTCATCTGTAATGTGGTAGGTCTCAGTCTTGAGAGATATGGTTATTACATTAGTTAATTACTTTATTATCTATGTGCTAAATAGAGACTTATAATGTAAACATTATATTAAACCTATTTAGGTATTCTAAGTTCGAAAGGCCATATACTTACATTTGAAATAGAGTCGAGATTTAGTATCATGAATTAAATAGTAAAAATAAGTGCACGTAGTTGAGATTGTAATATTGCTAATACATCTTTACCCGACTGCGCAAGAAGGACGGTTATGTTTTCGAGTGTACATGTATGTATGTATGTATAAAGTTTCTTTGCCGCGCATAGAGGCTAGATTGCTTGATGGATTTCGACATGTGAAGTATCGAAGTAACACTAGCAAAAATAGCGGAGTTTAGTTTAGGTTTCAGTGCAGTACTGACTACACAATGCATTTGTTCTTTGTATTTTGGTTCATTCGGCACTCTAAAATATCTAGAAAATTATACTGAAAAAGCAGATTTTTACAACAGCAAATTCTACTCTACGGAATTTCCCGTGAGTGAAAAAGCTGCTCTGGTATACATACATACTTAGGTCAAAATAGTATAAACCTTCTAACACGAAGTCTATTAGGTAAGTTCTAATGAAAGGTCTTGAATTATAAATCGAACTCACAGCTAGTTTTATGACATCTCACGTCATCTCAGTAAAACTAATAAAATAAAAAATAAGAAAATAAATTAAAAAAAGTCTTTGTTTGAGAGGTTCACATGATCATTTAAACTTTTTACTAATGAAATTAATTACTTAGGCACTACAACGTAGGTACTGGCTTTGTTTTGGACACCTGCATCTATAGAGTCGTAAGTCGCCGCCCGCCTCTGAGGTGAAGAGAGGTGGGATGAGGAGGAGAGGAATGAGGCGACCGTGGCACCGGTCGAGTCGACCCATCCGTGCCTAAGTACGGCACTACCACTATTAAATTACTGTTTACAAGTGAAATTATTAAAAATATATTTAAATTTATATTTTTTTTTACATGTAGAATTTTATCAAGCCGTCTGGGCTCTACACCGAGGCAAAGAAACATCATACATATGTTCAAACTTACTAACACTTTCTTGTGCAGTTGGGTAAATATAGACGTCTGTAGTTCATAACCTTCGATGACTTTTCATTTAGTGATCTATTTAAATAAATAAACACAATAAGAAAAATCGAATTAATTATGTATTAATAATGGTAAGTTAATATAACACTATAGTATTTTGATGTTTTAATACAGGCCACAGACTAAACAATATTGATTAGTATTGAGTTTTAAATAATAAAATCAGCCTCAAAATTTATGTATGATTCTAGGTGGAATTGAATATGGCCAACCCATCTCCTGTGGTTGTCGTAACGGCCATCAGACATTTAAGTTTTATTTATCAGACAGTATACATACATACATATGTATATACAGCGCCCCGATGACAGCTGTAGGCCTACCTCTTAAAACGTCAGCAGGACTATAAATTATCTTTAGCGAAATGTTGGTGATTGACACACCTCTGTCTACCCTTTTGGGGATACAGGTGTAAGTTTATTTACATATATAATAGTTTTAACTCCTGCGTCAAAACGGTAGGCGAGTAAACCACGTGACTCGTAGTTATGAAATAAGTCAATAACACACTGTCAAAAATTCTTGAGAACACTTAACAATAATGGTGAAGTCGGTAATATTACTCGGTACTTCGGTGGTATAGGAAAACTCAACAAACAGCTTCAAGTAATGGGGAAAGACCCACACTGCAATTAACGTAAAGTAATTCTTTGAAATCTTAGATATCTGACCATGATGTAACAATTAGCAGTTGTGAAGCAACGGTTAACTTGCATTTCGTCGGAATTCGTGATGCTCAAGGACGCTCCTCTCTCCCCTCCCCTCATCCCCCCTCTCCTCTTATCACTCCCGCATTACCCCAGCCCATATCACCCTCAAAGGCGGACTGCATACTTTCGACTCTTGAGTTGTAGGTGTCCATAGACGGCGGATGTCACTTACCATCAGGTGACCCGTCTGTCTGTCTGTCAACCTATATAACAAAAATATAAAAGTATTCAATAAAATTTATTAATTCATGTCATTGAGGAATAATATATGTAGGTTTAAGTATCACGGTACGTTACGTGATGTTTTATAACCATTATATAATCGGTAGTATAAATAATTAAGGACCATTTGGTTTCCCTTCATATCAAAATGTTCTATTTGCAAATGAGACTCCATCTTACTATAACAAACTAAACTATTCAGAAACAATCGATCTTGAATACGGCAAATTCAAGTATCAGTCTTACGAGATAACATATGTACAGCTATCCAATATCAACTTGGGCAGAGTATCTTCATTTTGTTTAAGAAACGTACACTGCTTTACTCAATAGATCATAATTCTCTTTTTTTACATTTTCATTTCATATTCAAAATGTTTCGTTTATTTTCTGCTGGTAATTATTTTTATTCATACTTACCACGCAATGAATCTTTCATGTTGTAAATTGACACATAACAAAAAGGTTCCCAGTATTCTCATTCTCCCATCTAGTATTTCAACACAAGAGCTTTTCGGTTAAGGACTAACTTTTACAAAACAGATCAGATTAAACTAACCTTGGCAGTTCCACGCTAACTATTTTGACAAACATTTTGTAATTTCGCACATTTCGTAAAACCATCTCCGAAGTACGTAAAGTAAAACATGAAATATATTATATTCTTTTCGTGAGAACAACCTGTATGTTTTAGATACATACGCTGGCGCCGTCTTAAGGGGTATGCAGAGTTGTATTAAACATCTACATTTTGCCAATTGATATTTTATTATTATTGCTGTCAACCGGGCACTGTACGATAAAAGTCCGATGTTTGGTAGATAACAGTCCGATCACTTAGTCGCCTTTTACGACGCCCAGGGGAACAGATGGGCGGCCCTAATCTACGCTACCCTCAACCACACGGATTATAAAATGTTTGTGAAGTAAATAATATGTTATTTTTATTAAATTCTATATGATTGCAGATCATATGTGTAACTGCAGACAAACTGAGACATACAACTCGGAAGTATATTAAGTTCTATTATATTAAAGATATACGTATCTATGGAAAGATACAAGTTATGTGACGTAGAAAACCGCATGACCGCAAATGTGTAGGTTTTATTAATTGAGGTTATATAAAACTCGGTCAAGTTCAGACTGGTGATTTATGTTCGTATATATACAAAACACAAAAATTGATTCTTCCGTTGTCCGTTTAAAACCAAACCATCCAACCGATATGCCCCAAAACGCGTCCATTAGAATATAATAATGCGAAGATGGTTCCACCACTAAAACAATGCTGAACATTTCTTTTCTTAGCGTAGTTGCACACGCCGGGTATCCGCTAGTATTCTATAGATTCTGATTTATACTGCATACGGAAACTTTATGTAACTTTATATTGATAAATGTGTTCTTTCAAATTGCTGTATCATCTTTCGTCAAATTGTTTTTAGAGTAATTTTGACAGAACATGGATAGTTCCTCGTACTTGAAAAAATGTTTCGCTTGTGCTACGAGGGACAGGGGAGACTAAAATACTCATTTTACGCAAAGTATCATCAATAATATCTAAGAAGTTATTCAGTACACAAAAAAAAACTTCTGGAGGTCGGCGACCTCTCCTCTCCACATCAAGTTTTTTCACCAATAACCGAGTCATTGCGTAAGAAGGCATCGACAGCAAAATGACTTTTGTAGTACCAAATGCTAGCAAACCGCTTTTATAAAATGGCCACTAAACTTTTTGTACCGTTTTTTGATTCAGACTTCAATAAAAACTTAGAATATAATAAATGTTACTTATGCTAGGGTTGTGCGTTATGATTCATAATAAAAATTTATGGTGAATATAAACGTATTCCTTCACCAAACTAAGCAGTGAGTTGGCAGTTTTAATTATCTCAAATATTTTGAGGTATAGAATAGTGAACAAAACATTTTTGTAAGAGATTGAATCACCATATTACTCTGAATTGGTTTTGCATAATTTTTTATTGTCTGTTATGAAGAAAGACAACGCCCGCATTAGGAACAATTCCTGTGTCGCGGAGAGCTTTAAAAACATACAAACAACGGACAAAAGAACCGAAGAAAAGAACAACCAGGCTCGAAACAATTATTTGTGGACTACACAAATTTTTGTCCCATGCGGAAATCGAACCCTCGACTCCGGCTTAGCAGTCAAGGTCATGTTAACATAATTTGTAATAGAGTTTCAAACGTTACATTTTTTCCAGTTTTGTTGTACATTTGTTCCAGTCTTTCCTTGTAAAACGACTGCATTTCAAAAGCCATAGGTGCCAACCCTAATTTTACTAAAAACGACATCATACGTAACGTTTTCACCCAATAGGCCTCGGGCTGTAGGCGCCATGGCACTTTCCCATCTCAACATGCAGTATTTGATTGATAATAACCAATATTATTGTTATTCATTTTTTTTGGTGACGTAAGCATTAACTTTTTTCAAAAGATTGAAAGTTTAGCCTGTAGTTACAGCGTAGTCTCTTATTTTACGAAAACTCACAACATACCTATATAATCCTAATACAAAATAAATACTATATAATACAAAAAACCTTACGTCTTTGTCCATCGGGGTAGTCAGAGATAACTTGATTCCATTCTTAAATACCTGACGAGCTTCGAAGCAAATAATTACTTCGTATCATACTAATATTATATTATTTTCAAGCAAAACCAAAGCAAAAACTTTATACATTTTTTTTAAGAAAAATATTAAATTAATAAAAAAATAATTACACACACAACAATGCGTTTAACACACTGTTTACTATCATACTGTCGAATGTGGTCAAACAACTGCAGAGTTACTTCCTTCGAGAGCAGAGCAGAGATTATACCTAGTCTTGCCATTAATAGTGATACAAGCTTTTTTTTATTGCATAAAACATTTATTACTGTAATGTGTGTTGGGTTATACATTTATATAATAGCATTAAAAATATATGTAGCTCAGAAACCTTCGCTTCCAACCACGCTTGGGTGGATCGAGCTTTATGACCCTGCTGAGTCTTGATAAAAGGAACATTCTCGGTTATGGAATATGGTGTTATTTGAGGCCTAAAAATCGTATTGATACTTTTGTGCCGATGTTTTCTGACACCTTCTTCACACAAATATGGCTGGGTCACTCCTTGATAGCCAACACCCTTCCAAACCATCTCTGAAGTCCGATAATAGGAGTACGTATGTTGAACTCTGCTGACTAATTGGATAGCTTCTATAGAACTTTGAGCATAAACTCAATCATTCTGCTATGTAAATATATTGCTTATTATTAAAAAAAATCTTGTCATTATTATCTTTTTTCTGTGACCTCCCTTTGCGTATCGCTTAAGAAGTTGTTATGATGTTACCACCCTACTCATGTTTAAATTATCAGTTAAATAATGACCAGTGCGTCTCCTACAGGCTGCAAGTCCTAACTTATTTTTTAAAATACGCGGCATGGGCAGCTACCTGCTATATTTATTTCCGAGGTAAAATGTATTGCTTTCGTACAAAATTTCTTTGATTTTTTGCTTTACTGCTTTGACAGCCTTTTTTGTAGGAATACTACGTGGACGTCAAGATCTTTTTCTGTCACAAACAGAGGAGGATTCATTACACCTATCAACCCGGAACACAAACATTCTACTACTACCATAGAGTTTCAAAAATTGCATTTGGCTCCATACCTGCTTTAAGTAATGCAATCACAGCATTCCGTTCTCTTTATCACCCCACTATTTTAATATCACAAAAACATTTACTACCGATTGGCGCGAAATTAATATTCCTATAAGAATGATAGATTGATAGACTTTTTGTTGGTCTTCTGTGTGTGTACGTCTACTTCTCGTATTCTTCTCGTATTTATTCTATTTAAAATAGGGGTACACCATAATATTACAAAAAATACTTGGAATGTTTGTTTAAGTCTACGTCATGTAAAGGTAAAAATGTTATTTACAAACAAAACAAACAAATGAGACAAATTGGTTGAGGCTTTCGCGGCCGATTGATGACTCGTTGGCTTTATTCGGGTCTAAAGGCCGTCGTATGTTGGAATTGCTTCCTAACGTTTCGCTAGCACGAGTGGCCAGCTTCTTCAGAGGTCCTTCCATCTCCGATACTGGATGCAGACTGACGATTCCTCCTGCGCGTGTTGTATTTATACTGGTGGGTAGGTGGTGGGGGTGGGGGCGGGGCTTGTGGTGGGGGTTGCGGCGTGGCTTGTTTCGCTTCGGCTGTTCTCGGGGTATCGTTCAGCATGATTCGGGTGCTCCTAAGGATCGGGTTCCAAATCTGGTTGAGCCTAAGGGTTTCCTCCTTCCTGTTGAAATTATTTGGATGTTTGTGGATCTCGATTGCCTCCCTGACTAGTCTGCTGTGATAGCCGTTGGTGGATGCTAGCAACCTAGAGCTTTCAAATTATATCCTGTGGTCCCCGTTCCCCAGTGCGTGTTCAGCTACTGCAGACTTCTCAGTTCGTCCTAACCGGCAGCTTGCTTTATGTTCCTTGAGTCTCGTTCCCATTGATCTTTTGGTCGTTCCAATATAAACCTTACCGCATGAACAGGGTATGCGGTAGACTCCAGCCGCTGAAAGTGGGTCTCTTTTGTCCTTCGTCGACCTGATGATCTGTTGGATCTTCTTGGTTGGCCTGAAGATTGTTTTGATTTCATGTTTCCTCAGAACTCTGCCAATCCTATCTGTGACTCTTGGAACATATGGGAGATAGGCTTGAGGGGTGGTGGGTCGCTGTTTTGTTTCCCGTGGCCTTGATGATCTTAACCCCCACCACCTACCCACCAGTATAAATACAACACGCGCAGGAGGAATCGTCAGTAGAGTGTTTCGGACTGTCGTGGCGAACGGACGTGCTTGCGCTCCGACCGCCATCGTACGGGCGCCCCTAACACTGCTTATTTTAATATTTAATATTTGTTAAATATTATTATTTGCACCCGAATTGTACTTGTACATTCGGAGGCGAATACCTTCCCCGAGAAAGCCAGCGTGTGAACCCTCGCCGCGGGGTGGGGTCTCCGACCCTAACCTCAACGGTGATGGCAAACATGCCAAGGCGCCACGAGGACGGATCCAGCATCACGAAGAACACCAGCAACGATGAAAAAGGCTCGACCGACGCAGTGCTGCAGGACCAGCGACAAAAATACCAGGGCGACCTGAGTATTTTCAACTCCCTTCGAGAGAAGGTAGAAATGTCGCAGGGTCTGCAGCGCTGGTTGGAGGCGTACTTCCCAGTGATGGAAGTTCACATCGGAGAGAAGAAGAAGGAGGATCTCACTGCGCAGGATGTTCACATCCTGACAGCGGTGGGATCATCACTGCCGCCTACCCCCTTGCCTATACCAGGTAAACGGAGGCGGGAAGAAGACCCGGAGCCACAAGCGGCGAAGCGGACGACCATAGAGGCTGCCCTAACCTCGGACTCCGAGGAAGGGGATAGCGAGGAGATGGACGTCCAAGTCCTCTCCACCTCGCCCGAACCGACTCCAGTAATACTGGAAGTCGATCGGGCCCCTACGCCTACACCCAGGCCAAGGACAGCAGCAGCTGTACTTGCCGCACCACCACCAAAGAAACCCGTAACAACAACAACAACTCAGAGGCCCATAACAACGCAAACGAGGCCCATAACAACACCAGGCCCTTCCAAGGCGCCCACTACCCAGACGTCCACAAGGAGACAACCAATCCTTGTAGTGGACCGTCTGGAGAACTGGACGTCCCAAATGAAGGAGTTGACCGCCAAAATCGGTCACCCACCCAGCGTGAGGCCCTTTGGGAAGGGTTTTAAATTCACTCCCAAAGAAGACGCTGAATTCCGAGTCATTCAGGCTCACCTGGATGACCTCGGACAGGACAAGGCGCCGTATTACGCCATCGCCCCACCGCACCAGAAGCCCTTGAAAATGGCTATCCGGGGCTTACCTGCGGATACTCCCACGGAAGAAATTGTGGAGGACTTGACTAGCAAGGGAGTGCCAGTCAAGTTTGCGAAGCATATCCGTGCTCGCACCAGCAGACCCGGATGCATCTTCTTCGCAGAAGTGGAGAAGAGCCCGACCGCAGCCAAGGCCTACAACATTGATGAGGTCTTGCTCATGCCAGGCGTCGTCATAGAGGCCTGGAGGGGCAATAAAGGACCCTCTCAATGCCACCGCTGCCAAGGCTTCCGCCACAGTTCCCAGAACTGTCACAGGCGCCTAGCCTGTGTGCGATGCGGGGGCGAGCACCAGGCGCACAACTGCCCTCGACCAAAGGAGGAGCCACCCACGTGCGCCAACTGCCAAGGCCCGCATCCAGCCTGCAGTGCGGCGTGCCCCATCTACAAGCGGGAAGCCCGCAACAAGAAGGCGGGACTCACGCCGAGGACTGGCCCGCCCAAGGTCATCGACCAACCAAACGTGGTCGTCGACTCGGCACCCACCACGCTGATGGCCGAAGCAAACCCGGGGGCAAGCTCCACAAAAAAGAGGAGAAGGCACCGAAGAAAGAAGGCGGCCCAGGAAAAGCCAACCACACCTGCGGCGGCAACCAAAGTCAACAGCCCACCCGCCAAGGACCCGGAGAGGGACCAACTCGCCGCCTTACTCATGCTGTTCGCACAGCGTGTTAAGGCAGGCGAGATAAACACAACAGGACTGCTGCAAACACTCTCCACCAATGGATAAGCCGCTCAGGGTGGTTCATTGGAACGCGGAGACGCTGAAATCCAAGATAGGCCTACTACGCCTATTTCTCAAGGAACAGCGGGTCGATATCATGCTGATAAGCGAGACTCACCTGAAGGCCAACAGGCCACTCAAGATCCCAGGGTACATTGTGTACCGCCAAGATGAGGTCTCGCCAAGAGGCGAAGCATATCGTGGACTCGCTGTCCTAGTGAAGAGGACAGTAGTGCATCAACCCGTCGAACCGAAGAGACTCGATACCATGTATGCGCTTGGTATCGACGTCCAAATCGGCAGGCGGGAGATGCGCCTCTACGCGGCCTATCGAGCTCCGAATCAGAGAGCCCGCGTCGATGAACTCCGGAGCCTTCTCCAACATACGACGCCGACCATAATCGCGGGAGACCTGAACGCAAAGCACCAAGCATGGCACAACACCACCAACAACGCAATGGGAAATCTCCTTATGCAAGACTCCGATATGCATAACTATGAAATCGCTGGCCCCAGAGAACCCACTAGATTGGACCCAGCGGGCTATAGTGATAGCGTACTGGACATCATAGTGTTCAAAGGACTAAGAGCACCTCCAGTACAGGAAGTGCTCGAGGACTTACCATCGGACCACAGGCCGGTGCTACTCGTGTTCAGGGAGCCCGCGGCTACGGTCGGCCCACCGAAGCCCACAGTCCACACAGACTGGAGGGCTTACCAAGAATCCCTAGCGGGTTACAGCCGCCCTACGGTTGTAAAAATGCCAGTGGAAGTCGATGAAGCCGCCGAAGAAATCACCGGAGCTATCCAAGCCGCACTTCGAGTCTCCTCGAGCACTAGACCGAGCAGCGAGCGGCAGAACCCTCTGCCCGCTCGGCTCCGTAAAATGCTCGAGGAGAAGCGAGAGGCTAAGAAGCTCTGGCAGAGAACTCGGCACCCCCGAGACAAGACCCGATACAACCGCCTTACCAACTCGTTCAAGGCTGCTCTTTGGGAGCACAGAGGTGACGCATGGGAGAACTTCCTTATAGATATCGAGGACGAACAGCCCTCGGTACACCGACTCTGCAGGCAACTGACTGCAGAACCAAACCCCACGCGCCCCCTGTTCGCTGAGGACGGGCAAATACGCTACAAAGCGCAAGACCGTGCCGAGATCATCGCGAATAGCCTCGAAAAACAGTTCACACCTCACGACAATCAAGACGAGGACCACACTCGGGAGATAGAGGCGGCAACCCATCTCTACCTCTCGAGGCCCCTCGCCCAGTCTGAGGGTGAACTGCTCGTAACACCGAGCGAGGTTGCTGCGATGATCAGGAAAACCAACCCACGGAAAGCACCTGGTGAAGACGGAATACCGAACACTGCACTGCAGCGACTTCCACTGAAATCACTCATAGCGTTGACACAACTGTTCAACGGTATCCTGAGGACCGGCCACTTCCCTAACATCTGGAAGCGGGGTCGGGTTATCGTACTTCCGAAGCCCGGCAAGGACCTCAGAAAACCGGAGAACTACCGGCCCATCACACTCCTCTCGACGACGTCCAAGGTGTTCGAGCGCTTACTGCTAGTAAGGGCTCAACCCCACATCCGGCTGAGGCCCGAGCAATTTGGATTTCGTCAGGAGCACTCCACCACGCTCCAGCTGACTCGTGTCCTAGACGAGATGGCTACGTGGTTGAACAAGGGCGGGAGCACGGTGACCGTGATGCTCGACATGGAGAAGGCGTTCGACAGAGTGTGGCATGAAGGTCTCATCCACAAGCTGTCGACATCGTCTCTACCACGAAAAGTAGTCGCGATCATCGCATCGTTCCTGACCCAGAGAACCTTCCGTGTGGCTATAGAGGATACCACATCGGAAATCAAAACCATCAGTGCCGGAGTCCCGCAAGGGAGCTGTCTGTCACCGGCCTTGTACGCCCACTACACGGATGACATCCCTGTAGTCGGAGACGTCAAGCTGGCACTGTTTGCAGACGATGCCGCGTACTTGTCAAGTTCACGCAACGCCGCACACGCTGCACGGAAATTGCGCCCCACACTCGAAGCCCTTCCGGGCTGGCTGAAGCGATGGAGGCTCAAGTGCAACGTGTCGAAGACCCAGGCGATGATAACCGGTATGGCACACTACCCGCCAAACCTACGTCTGATGGAAGAGGACATCCCATGGTCCCCAAAGGTCAAGTACCTGGGAATCACCATCGACAGATCACTGTCGATGAACCACCACGTCGAGACCATCACAGCGAAGGCCAGAGCTGCGCGGACGAAGCTGCGTCCCCTGCTATCCTCCAGACTACCAGTAAGTGCCAAACTAGGCATTTACAAAACATATATCAGGTCGCGCCTCACCTACGGTGGGCCGGCCTGGTACAACTTGATAGCAGGGACATCGCGCCAACGTTTGCAGGCTGTAGAGAACAGCTGCCTTCGCATGGTGGTCGACGCCCCCAGGTACCTCAGGAATGCAACAATCCACCGAGACCTGAAGTGGGAACCAATAAAGGAGTTTGTGAGCAGACTCGCCACGGGGATGTTTGAGCGGGCTGACCGCTCGAAACTTCCCCACCTGGTAGGTATTGCTCCGCTCCCACATCCAGACGACACAACACTCATCCGGAGGCGACTCAAACGCCCCGCTCGGGAGCTCATATCAGTTCCTTCGAGCGGGGCATTGGCTTTGCCATCGGATGCAGATAGCCAACCACCGACCTCTCGCAGGCGGCTCGCTGGACCCCTCTTCAGAGGAGCGATCGGCGAGCAAACCTCGAGGCCGGTGAGCTAACTCCAATGACCGGCTCACAGTGGTGAGCTGCGAGGAAAATCACTATAAGGAGCCCAGTGCTTCAAATAGTCTCCCCACCCCCCTCAACAGGGGTGAGATGATACCAGATAGGGAATCGTCAGTCTGCATCCAGTATCGGAGATGGAAGGACCTCTGAAGAAGCTGGCCACTCGTGCTAGCGAAACGTTAGGAAGCAATTCCAACATCCAACAAACGACCGAATAAAGCCAACGAGTCAAACAAATGAGAGTCTGTAGCAGTAAAGTATTGCCTTAACCTATTTTAACAAACACTATATTCGATTTAAAAACTACCAAAATTATTTATTTGAATGTAATTAATTAATATATTATATTTGGTTTGGATATAGTTTTATTATTCCTTTTTACCCACTATCTTAGTACTACGCGGCAGTCGTAGGAGTTTCCATAGATAAAAAAATAGACACCTTGACATGACTTATAAACGTTACACGTCATAGTAAAATTGTGACAAGACAATGAAACATCAAAAAAGACCGAAAAATTTAAAAAAATGACAGTTTTATATATGTAAATGTAGGTCAATTTTCAATTGGAAAAGCATAAAATCCACCAAGATCCATATCATTATGAATTTTCCTGTACGTTTTGCGGCGACGCATGTATATATGTCAACATTTGAAAACGTCTCCGTCTATTCAGTGTTACTACTGTTTCGCATATGTGTCTATTTCAATACCAACATATACATACATTTGTTACACAGCTGTATCAATGAACTACGTTACGTCAATCTCATTTAAATATCGTTATAAATAGTTTATTTTGAAAGCATTTGTACGCTCACGTACGTTGCTCACATGTGAAAAGATGCGTAAATACAGTAAATACGACGATTAAGAGTATGGGTCCACAAAAATAAAGAAATTTAAAATATCAATAATCCATTTTCAATATAGGTACATTTTGCTAGGCGTGTAAGTTTGAATTTAGAGCAATTCAATAATTTAGTTTGCGATTGAGCAATTACTGCTCCATAAAAACACCTTTACAAGTCCTAAATCGTCCTGATACTTGTAACTTATTAACTAATACACATGTATAATAAATGCGAAAATAAGTTTGTTTGTAACGCTTTCACGTCTAAACGAATGAATTGACCATTCACCATCGCAGTGGTACAGAAAAGTACACAGGATACTTTTTACCCAGAAGAAAATTACTTTTCTTAGCAAAAAAATAAAATAAAGTTAAAACTAATAATACTAAAATACTAAAGTGATTAAAAAATTGTTGAACCTAATCTTAAGACATATTAATCGATTACTCTAATTCAGTATGGTTTACTTCTCACACACGTTATTAATAAATAATATCAATTACTGCACAATAATTACATAAGGTCAAATATCAATGAAAACAAGAATTTTGTTAAGTAAAACACACGATGATAATAATGTCATGAACGTATGATTTATTCTGAAAATTTTAACTAGTAAAACGCCATGGTTTTGTTTTTGTTAAAAAAAAATATATTGACCAACAACATAAATCATTGTTATGTAATAGTATGTTTTGGTTTGACTGGCCTGTTGTTCTAGTGGTTATTGATAGTGAGTGCTGATTTTTTTTTTCAAATTAATCTTTCATTTGGAATAAATTATATTTAACAAAATAGGACGCCTTTTTCTGCCTCGTTGGGATTCAGGCGTGTGTGTATACATATATAAATGCGTTCTACACTCACAAACATAAAAATATGAATGTGTGTGTACAGATCGTTATACTCTTAGTTATAGTCGTAGTAATTGGTAATCCTACAGTTATAAAAGGTCCGAAGGTCCTTCTACTGGTAAAATAGCTACAAAGAGCAAACTCGACTCCCTGTTACTTGCGCATTATTGTAACGCATTTCAGAGTCATCAGATAGTATGGCGTTCGAATTTGTCAACCACAAACAAACAGACATATTCTTATATAAAGCTTTAAATAAATAATATCATTGACATATTTTATAACACTGGTTGACAGTGGTTGCGTGTCGTGGAAGATTATGTCACAGTTATATGAAAAAAAATTGAGCTATAAATGAGGATAACGATATGATCTAGATTGTTAATTATATAGATATATGTACTTCTAAACTGTAAAATATTATATAGCAAGCATAAAATCAGTATGAACTATTATTTTAGTAAGGAGTTGTGGTTCGCGTTGGAGTAAAATATCATCATCCCATCTCTTTCCGTACAATCGACTCCAGGAATAAAGCGATTATGGGTTTGGATAATCTCCATTAGGAAATGTAATTATATGCAGTGCAGATGACTGCAATAGGCTTATCCCTTATTCCGTAAGTGGGTGTACGATGCAATAATCGATACGAGCCTCATACAATCGTGGTGCGCGCATTCAGCAGTTCACGCCGATCCATGCTATTTCATAATTAGTATAAATTAGTACATTTTCGGTGACCAATCGGTTCGGGTGTGCTCCGAAACCATTTTAACCATACCATCCTAGAGTAAGTTAAGTAGATAAACTATTTTTTGTTTAACCTACTCTTTCATTTAACAATATTTTCCTTGTAAGCTAATCATAGCCCGTAGGTAGTGTTCCCTAATTTATACTAATGATGAAATAGCATGGATCATAAACTGCTGAGCGCGGCAACGTGATTGTACGAGGTTCGTATCAATTATTGCATCGTACAGTGGGACTTTAGTCCCACATTTTGTTAAAAGACGAAATAATTATGTAATTTTTTTTCTAAATCGTATTTATTCTATTTAAAATAGGGGTACACCATAACATTACAAACAATATACTATTTAATAAAAATGATTTAACAGACGTTATTATGACCATATACACATGGTCTGCCAATAAATGGCGGAGAATGGTTGGGCAATAAAAAGGGTATGCGTGAATTGTAAGTTTGATTTGCTCAGTTCCGAAACAGCTCTTCGTTTCGATTGCTAAGTTGGATAACAGTCGATTGAGATCGAGATATATTGTACATATTTAAGAGGAAAATTAAAAATGCTACGTAAGTTTGATACCCCATCTACTGATTCACGTCGCAATTGTGACGCCGGTTTTATAAATTACTTTAAAAACTAACGTTTGAGACATTTCCAATATTACACCTTATTATTCCTTGTGTGTGTTTATAACCCACTGGTATTAGCTTACCACTTATAAACTTACAAATAATTGTAATAGTAGTTGCCGCCATCATCATTTTTTTAAACGGTTTTATTTTTGTATAATTTAGTTCAATACTTGCAGTACATTTTTTTAATCGGTTAGCAATGGTATATTAATTTATTGTGCTCGGTAAGGTCTGTTACATAACTCAGTTATGTATAGATATTCACGGTTGTATCGAAGGTCCATCTAACATAATTACAGATGTTATGTAAGTATACAGACACAACTTGAATACATAGTTTGTTCTCCTACCTCGTCTGCCATGCACGGCCGTAAGGCGTGACTAGAAAATCAAGATCGTTTCATAATGTTAATGTAACATTTATCCATAGAGAATACTAATGAGATAGGACATATTTTTGGTTCTGAAAATCGGTTTACCAGTTCCGCGTGTCATGTGAGTCTATTATATTTATGTCATTGTTTGAATTTCGAATTAGATATGAAGTGACGTAGTTCTTTAGCATACAGTTTAGTTTTCATACTACCATCTCTGGTATAGCAAGGTTTCGGAAATGTATTGTATGTTTTTTTCAATTTGCAAATAATTATCTGATTTTTTGTCCAACTTATTGAACTTTATGTAGTCTATACAGATTATATTATAGATATACCAATGAACATATTTTATTTTTATAATATAGGGGCCCGGGCGAACAGATGGGCCACGATAACGATCTGTAATTCAAGAATCTTAATTGCGCTGACAGCCATTGAGGATGATGGGGGGGGGGGGGGAATAAAAGAGAAGATGGGAAGAAAAGACGAGAGATGAGGGGAAGGGAAGGGGAGAGGGGTGTTGGGCCTCCCGAAACCTCAATAATTTCGGGGAACAATCAGTGTTTTATGAGGCCGAGGCACCCGTCAAGCCTAAGCATTCGTGGCTACGTATGACTGTCTTATCTTATTTATATATGCTGAATAAACTAATAAAGATATATATCTTTCGCACACCCGCTTTTGGCTTGTGTGGTATGTAGATAAACAGTAGCTTACGTCCTACCCCACGGTTCCAAGGTGGTTTAGTCGTGTAGCCGTAATAGACAGATAGATAGATGAATTTATTTTAGCGTTTATATCATTAGTATAGATTGAAAAATTTTAAATATTGAATCGATAATGAAGACAAGGTTAGTAGAAATATAATTTTGTATCAAACTGATACACTGAGACATTGCGATCAAGTGAATGCGGGTTGGAACTCCTCCCAGTGCGCTTTGGTGGTAAACCCTCTCCTAACACAGGCATTTAGCTTAGCTCGAGCGACCTACGACCCTAGTGGTCTTTAAAAAGCCTTCGAGTTGTTAGTGGTAAAAGTCTAAGTAAGCGAGTGAAAGAGATGTAAATGAAACAACGAGAACTCTTCCCACGTGTTCAAACTTACGTTCAAACGTAATTTCACATCAAGTTCCGTGCAAATACTGTCACACTATAAAACGACAATCATCAACGCGTGTTCAAAATATTTACTTCGGTACTAAGCATTACCGCAAACTCCGTAGTTGATATATCTATGCGATAAAGAAACATAGATTGATGAGATATGTCGTGTGGTCTCGGTAGATCAGAATACTCCCCCTTACTGTAGGCGTCGTAAAAGGACTGTTTATATACCTAAATAGTGCCTGGATGACCCCGGCATTAGGCTTGACCCCGATTACGTGACACTAAGTTTTTTCTGGCAAACAGTGGTCATTTGAGACGGCTAAAAATAGATTGATGAGATATGTCGTGTGGTTTCGGTAGATCAGAATACTCCCTCTTACCGTGGGCGTCGTAAAAGGACTGTTTAATATAGCTAAACAGTGCCTAGATGACCCCGGCATTAGGCTTGACCCCGATTACAGCTAAATAGTGTCTGGATGACCCCGGCATTAGGCTTGACCCCGATTACGTGACACTAAGTTATTTCTGACAAACAGTGGGCATTTAAGACCGCTCTGCCTACCCTTTCGGGGAAATAGGCGTGAGAGTATGTATATACAAAAATATTTACGTATATGTAATGTGATGTATGAAATTTATTTATGGATCTTTTATACACATGCTAATGCATTTATGCTTTAAGTCCTTAAGGTCGAAGGTTGGCTGGCAGATACTGCTTTATATATTATCTGCCGGTCAACATTCGGGTGGTGGAGAGAAAACAGGAAGTAAGTGAATTGAAAATATATTATAAAGAGTGTATGTGTGCGCTACAAAGTGACGTCCTCAAATAGATGACAAAAGTCTGGGTGTTCTTTGTGTCCGTTGACTGAATGTTTGTAAAGCCCCTTACGACACAGGAATTACTCCTAATGCGGGAGATGAATTTAAAAAAATACAAACTGTCCAGGCATAATAGCGAAATGGTATGTAAAAATCTTTCCTATTAAATATAATTGAAGTTGTATGCAAGTAAGCAGGCAAACAACCGCATATGGCTCGCCAGATGGTTCCTTCATGCAAACATTTGCAACGACAGATGTATTGGTAAACATGTCGTTATACCCTTTCTCCAGTAATGAGAACCCTATTAAAAGGAGAAATAAAAAATACATAACAAAGAGTACGTTATTAGAGACATTTAAAAGCAATTGTTACATCTAGAAGAAATCTGTTTTGTTGTACAGGCCTCCTTCGAATAGTGAGTAAAGTACTTGTATGTCAACCGTTATGAAAAATTAAATATCATATTAGAGTTTCTTGTTTTTTTTACATAAGTAAAGAAAATCCAAAAAAAATATGTTTAGGTGTAGGTATCAGTACAATATATTAAACATATTTAATTAATATAAAAAATAAAAACGAAGTAACATTGTTGTAATTTAAGGATTATTATTTTTTTTTTTGTATCTGATCCCAAACTAACATTCACTTTGAATTTCAAAATCAAACGATATTAGAATGTACATAAAAAAACAATCCATAACAATAAGTCATTTACCATAAACAAAACGACATCAAAAATAAAATATCCACAATGCTAGTTCATTTCTGTCCAAGACCTTGCAAAAAGATTCTAACACACATATGTATATAAGCAGAATACGCAATTTGTACTCATGTTAATTGTGAACTAGAATGTATTGTGTCGTGCAAGTTAATTAGGCACTCAAGTATGTTTTTATTTACATTACACTGAACTTAAATACCGCTAACAGACATATCGTAAAATTCAATTACTGGCTGTAAGATTGATTATCCAATAAAACAGACAGTAGGGTAAATAAAAACGTACATATAACGAATAAAGATAATAGATTCCTTTATGAATACAGATTGTTTGTAATAAGCTGAGATCTTCGTCCCTCAATTAAGTACAAGTAGATTACTACTAAAGGGAGAGAGTAGTCTGGTAGAGGTGGAATAGTTTATTGACCTTAAGTACAAAGCCTTCAAATAATAAGTTTTGTTGAAAGTAGTTGTTCATAAATGGCGTCAAAACATCCAAAAAAAAATTAAAATTTTGTCGAATTGAATACTTCCGTCTTTTTAAGTAAATTAAAATATAAAATTAGATGACGATGCCCCATAATTTTATTTAATTACATATATTTTTGTTACAACGTTTTGCCGACAAACTCGTTCTTCATAGTGCTTCGATAAGTGCAGTTAAAATTCGAAATTGATGGTTAATTTATTTCAATACGATTATATTCAACGATCAATTGGTCCAAAGAAGGTCAGATACAGATGTTATTGTATACTATTGCGACTCAGGCTTCTAAATAAGGTTTGCCGGTAGACATAGAAGCCGTATAAAACCTACATTCGCTGAACGGACTGTCCGGCGCCAACGCCATTATTATAATATGGACGACAAACACTTTTAATTGGCCTAATATTACGAAGCCGATTAAGGTATGTTCCGGGTATCATATATGTATAATTCATATATTTCTAGCATTTTTTATGCAACAAATTGTTATCAAGTTTTGTTAATTTTCTATTGATATTACTTTAATCTGAAGATCACTCTAGCATACGAATGAACGGTAATAGAATAGAAGGAAATGTGTTTACATAAATTACTTTAAAGCGAGTGAGAATATAACGAACTGAGACTATTACTCCACAAAGCAGGTAAAACAATCCCTACTAATATTATATATGAGAATGTAAATTTGTTTGTTACGCCGCCGAAACTACTCAACCGATTATCATGAAACTTTGTACCTACACATATTCTGAAAGGAAGGAAGGGCATAAGATACTTTTTATTTAAAAAAAAGTTTTTTAGGAAGGGTAAAAAAAAATATTTTGGCAGATATAATTGTTTGTCAAAAAAAAATGGCATCTTTAAGGGATTCACTGCAAGCGAAGCCTCAGGTAAAAGCTAGTATTGTTAATTTAACAAACCTATGACGACATGGTATAAACCATATCAATGTGATCTTCGAAGTGATGATTCAATATTTTTTATTATTTATATTAAATAAAAATATATTATATATCTCCATTTCCCTCAATTAGTTATGCCTTTTTGCACCTACCACTTTTATCTCTGCAACACCCCACGGTTGACTGGCAGAGAATGCCTTAGGTATTAAATCCGCCTGTGTACGAAAAGTGCATAAAGATTTTTAAATAAATAAATAAAATAAATATTATAGTTTCCCCGAATATTGGGTAAGAATCGCACGTTTCTGCTAAATCTTTATGCTGCACCTTCTCTTCCAAGAAGCTTGTACAATCGTAAATGAGTGTAGTTTTACGTCACTCATCAATAACAAATATCGTCTGAATTTTCCTGCGTAATTTTCCTCCGCAATTTGGGTACTTATTTACCTATTTTTAAATCAATGCCTTTGCTTATATGATAATCATTTGTATGTTTGAGGTCAATGCCAAATGAATTTTAAATCATCTTAAAAGCAGATAAGGACGGCCTTAAGATTGGCGAGATATAAAGCAAGTTTACGGGACGATGTCCTCGTGTTCCTGTTAGAAAAGTAATGGAAAAAGGCTTCCACGCTTCTCTAAATCGCAAATATTTTCTGGATTCTACTAGCGGTTGCCTGTGACGTGCAATTTAAGTGAGAAAATTCGAAACCCAATTTCATCCATGTCGTTTCAGTTGTTCTGCCGTGCAGGATTGAGTAACAAACAGCAATCGTACCTGAACTGCCTTATACACATATGAATTAATTCTATATGGTATACGATAATTGTAGTTATTTCAATTCGAATTCAAAATATCCCCATCACCTGGATGATTGGCACTCCACCACTTTGCGCTTCTTCAGAAGCTTTTTGCTTCGTACAACCAGTCTATGGAACAAATTGTCGCCTGCCGTATTTCCGGACCGATACGACCTTCAAACCTTCAAGAAAAGAGCGTACTCCTACCTAAAAGGCTGGCAACGCACTTGAGACTCTTGAGTTACTGGTGTCCATGGGCAGCAGCAGTCACTTATAATCAGGTGATCCGTCTGCTCGTTTGCCCCTATCGCATAAAAAAAAAATAACGCAGACAGAATTTCCACATAGTTTCAAAAAAAAACTGTCAAAACATTACTACAATAACTTTCATTTTATTTATTTGAATGTCAAGAGCGTGAGTAACAACATATTAAAAGTAAACAATAACAAGTCTTGTGTACAATAGCTGTGTTGATTAAGGAAGGTTATGTAACAATAGAAACAAACATCAATTATTTTTACACGGTGCTTGTAGTTAATTACCTTGAGTATACTTAATAAATCATTTATTACTGCATATACACTGTTAATTTTTTATTTTTTATTTATTTATTAAATTCTTTATCGTACACCTTCTATACATATATATACAGAAGACGTGTCACAAACTGGTATAACAATAGGCGAACTTATCATACACGGCGATCTCTTACAGACAACCTTGTAACGGATATCGTTATAAAGTATTGGGGTAGCCTGTGGTATACTAATAAATACCAAATTAAGTTATAGTACATATATATATATACATATATACTGAACACATACATACACACACATATATACACATACATATGCATATATAATGACAATGATATAGATCAGTAATTATAGAGATAAGTAATAGTCCTTTACTTGTTTTTTGTTTAGAGTTTTTACGTGAGAGGTTTTGGCTTGTCGGATAGTAATAGGCAAGCACCGCTTGTACCGTATAGAACTTGTCTGTAAACTGAGTGGAGTGCTGCGGGACTTTTATCTGTAATTTCTCTAAAGTTGTTGAGGAACTCGATACGTTCCTTGAGATAAGTGGGAGTATGAGGATGAAATAGATCACCATTTTCAACAGATTTGTGGACATATCGGCATTGAACGTTCCTACACATCTTATTGCAGTTATTTTTGGTAAGCACATATTTTTCCCAATTCGATGTAATCGGTTGACTCTTATATCTTGAGTGTTAATCTTCAATCCTCAAAATTTATTTTCACTATTAAAGAATGTAAGCAGTATCTTGTAAAAAAATACAAATTATCTATGTACTTAATTGTATCTCTATCAGTTCAGGAGTAATGTTGTGATTTAGGACCAAGCTAAGGTGCCATGTGGTTCACGGTGGAGTACAGTAGCATAGTAGTAGTAGAATATCTCTAGCCGGTGGTGTCGTAAAAGGCAGCTAAGGGATCAGACTGTTACCTGTTACAGTATGTATACAGTCATATAGTACCCGGTGGACGGCAATAAGCTTGCCCTCTATAACGCTAGTGGGAACAGATTCTAATTTGCAAAACGTGGGTGTTTAATACACATTTGCCTACCCCTTAGGAGATACATACATACATACGTGAGCGTATGTTTGTATTTAATAAAAAGGTAAGCGAAAGTTTTGGTATGTAAACACTGTCTAACTGCCTGACTTTTCGATCAAGTTACACTGGTCCTTGTCAAAGATTTGCTACTGTCTACCTTTTGAAGGTGAAAGTTTAAAATAAATTAGATATATTTAGTTTATACACTGATTATTTCGTTTGTTACACAACAACATCCCACTTTTTACAGATATAATAGAACCTTTCTTTAGTAGAGATCCATTGCTCAAGTTGATGATTTGGGGTCGTTAGCTCTACAGGACATAAGGATAAACTGGTACAATTATTTATTAGAATTATATAATTTTTTGCAGAATATTTTTTAGAGTCAATAATATATTTGACATTAGAAATCATTCCAAATAAGATAATTGACTACCACAAGTTTTGATATCACATCACCAAAATCAGCTAAGCACACAATATTATGAAGCACATATTTTTGAAAGTAAATCTAAATTAAAAATTAAAGTGGCAATACAATTTGTAGTGTCAACAGTTTAAGGTACAAAATACGTTGTTAGTGAAAGGAGAAATGTGTACATGTCTTGTAGACCGTTAATGGCGACTGGTTGAGCTATTTTTGGACCACAGAACCTGATTGACGAGTCACCGGCGAGTTTTGCAGACTTCTTGCTCTTACGAAGCCTATAACCATATTTAGTATTAGCTCTGATCTTAACTGTATAAATAGCTTATAATGCAGCTTTGTGAAAATTCAACCGTTATATCATCGTTTTGTTGCATACCTACTTTTATTTCTATCTAAATATCTAAACGTGAAGAGTTGGTTTGAACGCTCTAATCCCAGGAACTATTAATCCGATTTCAAAAATTCCTTTTGCATTAAATAGTCTGTTTATTGAGGAATGCTATATGCTATAAAACATCGCGCTCCAACCTTTAGGAGCGGAGAAGTGAGCATAAACGTAGATGAAACCGCGGACAACGGCTAGTTACTTATAAAAAGTTAAGGGTAAATGTATATTAGAAGGTTTGCAACTTGCAACTTTGTTTATGTAGAATCAATCCAATTCAAACTTCTATATCTATTTTTTCATTTCATTTTCTTTACAGAAAATAGTATTTATTCTTCTCCAAGGACTTTAAAAAGGGTAGATAACCGGTTTCTTTGCGGAATACTTGAACTCGTTTTTTTTATGTATTATAGGGGGATAGACGAACAGACGGGTCATCTGATGGGAAAGTGACAACGGCCGTCCATTGACACCTGCAACTTGACATTCGTAAGTGCGCTGCCCACCTTTGAAGGTGATGAGGGTATGCGAGGAGTCCCCTCCTCCAAGAAAGGGGGATGGGGAGATGGGAAAAGGGGAGAGGGGAGTTGGGCCTCCGGAAACCTCACTAATTTCAGGGAAATGCAACGTAAGTGTTGCTTTACAACCGATTTTTTGAGAGGCCGTGGTATCGCACCGGTCAAGCAGGTCCATTCGTGCCTAAGCATGAAAAAAAAAACGTGCATTCTAAAAACTTATTCGTAATTTCCCTAGTATCCCATGATCTAACTCTTTTTTGGTTACAATAGGACCAACGCAGGAGTATCCTACGATTATAAAAACCAAATACAATTGGTTTAAAGAAAATCATACAATCGAACAAAGAACCTGTTTTTTTTTTTAAATAAATTAAGGACGTAACAGACAATTACTTTCGCATTTACGAGTATAGCATTAGTATGGATAGCTAGATTAGTATTTGTGATTTGACCAAAAAGTACAACACCTAATAAAAGAATTGACTTAAAAAAAAGAACTAAATAATCATAAATATATTGAAGACTCACTTAAAGCCCTTTAAGTAACAAAATAAATGCTCCCAAATACAGTAACAGATGATTCACTACATGCTTCAATAACGATCTTGAATCTTGTAACGGTTTGTATCGGAATGCAAACTCAATAACTCTTAAGCAGAATTTGTCTTCTCATTTCTTTCTTGGAAATAAGTAATTTCTTCTGTCAAATTTCCTGAATCCAAAATTGATGGTCCATTAGAGCAAAATTATACAACTTTTTAAAACGCCAACATTTTGCAGATCATATTTTAGTCCCATTAATATGGCAAGCCTATTACCGTCAAAACTTGTAGTATATTGTAAGGAAAGGGACGACAGCAAGGGAAGGAAATGGATATTACATATACATATATATAAAAAAAATCGTCAATCATCATAAATTAGTATACATATTGTAAAAAGATATGTCTAGGATTGACATAAAAATAAACAATGTCCATTGCCGTAATGCAATATTCTTAGAAAGTGACCTAAATTCAATAGACGCATTATCTGCTGAGTCACTAACAACTTAATGTCATGCATACACGAAAATTTCACAGTTTCTTTACTTATAATTTCACTTGTTGACCAAAAACCATATTATGTATTCAATATTTGTTTGTATTTAGCTTCCATGTAAAGATATGTTCCATGTTCATCAATTGTATAAAAAATGACTTGACAAATAGATAAAACGGAAAAGGGCTAACATTGATTTGTAACTCAGGACTTAATTGTGGTAATAAAAAACACAAAAACATGGTCGTATTTTGCATTCTACAAGTCGTTTCGTTTTACAATTACTAAGGCTTATAAATAGCAAAATAAGTAATTTCCAACGACTCAAAATACCCTTACATTCCACAAATTTCCTACATAAACCATTTACAATACATGCTAGTTAGCCTGTGGAATGCATAAAATGCATTTACTGAATCTGTTGAATGCGGTAAGTCGTTCTCATTAAAAAATATATTACTGATTAACTGATTATTATTATCTGTTACAGTAATATTTCGCTTGTGTACAATACTGTATAATTGTATATATTTATTTTAAAGTCGAATCAAACTAGCTTGCTTGCATGAACTGTTTAATGACAGTACTTCCATTAACTGTTTCGTTTTTCGTTTCGTTTCGTTCGTTTTCTTGCCTGCCTCAATTTTTTTATTCATGATTGAGATTTAAAATTAATAGTATCAATTATTGAAGTTTATCAATTATTTGTTGCACACGTACATGTAAGTTTCTAAGTGTAGTTGCGTGCGTGCGTGTTTTATTTGAACACTACCTTGAACATCATAAACACAGCGACCTGAGTGTGATCAATGTAATTTTAATCCTTTGTAATGTAATAATGTAATAAAAACGGGTACAATACCTGAAACAAAAAACAATTACTAAAATATGAAAAGCAATAGATATTGTGTACATTTTTCTCAGACTGCACAAGGAATGTTGTTTTTGGAGTGCGGCTGGAAAGGTTTCCATATAGGTATTGTTTGAACCGCCTGAATAATAGAAATTACACGTAAGATTTCAAGATAACATCAGCAAAAGTTAATTAATTTATTAATGCGGTCGGGTTTTTGTTTACCTTTTTGTGTTCACTTGTGACTTGAACATAAAAAGTATCGAATCTTACAAATATTAGAGCGATTATATCCTAATATCCACAACTCAAATACATTGATGCAAAATGCAAAGTTCGGAAAATCTTACGCTTTACCAGTAGATATATTATAGACTATTAGAATAAAAACATTCGTGAGTTACATCATATCATGTATATATTCAAATATACGGTTTTTCTCACGTGTGTATTTCGGGGATGCCCGACTAGTTTCTGTCCCGACGGGAGATCTTTCTAAAGGAGTCAACCGCGGCGCTACCGGACGTCACACATAACACCGTATATTTAAATAAGTTATATGCTGTCGTAATCTTTAACTTAAGAATTTGTTTAATAGCACAACGAATACACATAATTCTAACATTTCAAAAATTTCTAGTAAATAACTCTGAATTTATACCATAGTATGATAAGATTTTTTTAGTGGTAGAGCCATGCTTTTGCACGAATGGGCCGGCTCGACCGGTGCGATACCACGGCCTCACAGAAAACCGGTTGTGAAGTAACGCTTGCGTTGCATTTCCCCGAATTGAGTGAGGTTTCCGGAGGCCCAATTCCTCCTCCCCCCTTTTCTCTCCCATATCTACTTTCTTCTTTTTTCCATCTCCTCATCCCTCCTCTCTTCTTTCCGCTGCCTGCATCCCCCATCCCTCATCACCCTCAAAGGCGGGCAGCGCACTTGCGACTCTTGCAAGTGTCCATGGACGGCGGTGTCACTTACCATCAGGTGACCCGTCTGTTCGTCTGTCCCCCTATAGTATAAAAAAAAAAAAAAAAAAAAAGTGTTTGTCTCTACACCCTTTTAATAAGGTTTAGAATTCAGTCAGAAAAGTATATTTATTTATATATATATATATATTATACATGTACATGTGCCTTTTTGTTTGTTCGCCAGTATCCATAGCAACCGCCGCGTTTGACTGTTAATATAAAATAGGAGAATATACAACTGAACCGCAACGGTACAGTTACATAATACGGGTTTTTTTCCAGAAAATAAATTTTGTTCATGTAAATAAATAGTTATAAAATGTGAACTTTGAAAGATTGTCCAATAAATTTAAAATTATTAATAATGTTTGTGATGTATGGCATGTATGTATGTGTATATGTATATAATTAGGTACGTCTCTAGTTAACATGTAAATGCCTTGTGACACCATAAAAGGTACAGTCGATAACAGACTTATAGATGTCTACAGTTTTTGTCCTTACAATATATACCTATTTTAATAACAACGGAGTCTGATCTTCTCTTGATTAAATTTATACTTAATTTAAAAATATATCGTATTCGGCACTATTCAATAAATAATTTTATGTGATCCACTAGTAGTTGCCCCGAGTCTGGGTAATCTTTGTGGCGTTGATTGAATGTGGAATTAATAAGGCGTGAGTTGTCTTTATAAAAATATATAATTATATGTTATATAGTTTAAACATAGATGCAAACCTTCAGGTACTAATTTCTATTTACTTATAATTATAATATATATATATATATATATATATATCTTTGTCTACTATAAGACTCAATCCGTTAGCAGCAAGATACATTCATTGAGCTGTGGCTTTATTTATTTGCAAACATATAATTCGGCTATAACATTTTTGATCCAAATATAGGCACAGAGTCTATTACCGTCTACGAAGTAACTTGTCAGAGTCTATACTGCACTAAAAGGAATTACTTACTATAAACGGTAGTAATAATTTGCTCGACCTAGAAGTCAAATATAAGAAAGACCTCTTAGGGTCGAGTGTGCCTTAACACCGAGCGCGCGCGTGTGTTCCTGTCCCCTATTGACCTGTGACTTTGAAGCCATTTAGTGTACCGACGTAGATATAATTTATAGTACATCACTCCGCGAGCCGCGACTTTACAATTGGCCTTCTTAAGAGCAGTAAAGACGACTAGAACAGTAAAAGGTTAAAGGACAAAATGTTCCATATTATCCTATTTTTTTAACTCACCACAGTAGAACGCCGATTAACCGAACCGCCAAGTATCCGAATCGGTCCTAACTTACTCTGATCGTGTAACGAACGATGTTCAAGTGAGTGCCGCGGTGCTGATGCTCTCTCTCTCTCTCTCTAGTGCACTACTTACGTATTGTAGAACTGTTTGTTAAACTTAATAAAGCTTATTCTATGTGTGACAGTTCGTTTTTCTTTATTACCAGTCTATGTCCGATTATCCGAATCGACCCCAGTCCTAATTAACTCGGATAATCGGCGTTCTATTGTACAGTCAAATTTGTTCTTTTGACACGTCAGACAGCGATTTTAATACTTATGTTAGACTGACGTGTCAAGATAACAATTGCAAGCGTAGTCTTTATGGTAACGGTTATTTGAAAGGGCCAATTTTATTTAGGCCACCTGTAATATATTGTCTATTTAAAATACATGTCACAAAACATTGCAAAATCATTTGCTATAAATAGCAAAGTAGTCAAGGGGTCTAATGTATTTAAATAAGTACGTATAGCTATCAAACATTAATCGTATAGCGTTTAGCTAGAACCAGCCATACGACATTACAGTATTAAAATATGTCAACAATATTCAAGAAAAACATGTTTCTAAAAATTCTGGTATAATTTATTTAAAGTGATTGTAAAATAAAATCTTTAATTGGTATAATATCTTAGAGTAGTTAAAGGAATCAACGACTCGAGCTAGAATCAAACTAGGTATAGCCTGTCTTTTTTTTTTATATATTATTAGATCTTCAATAAGACGTCAATACGCTGTACAGCTTGTAGAGCTCGTAAATACAATAAATAATACTTAGAACGATACAAATAGATATTCACAGACACATATATATATACATATACACATATATTTACAGCGAGCTCTAAGGCTGCAGTCAAATACTCTATCGAAGCAACTAATGATGTTTTTAATTTTGTAAAAAAGTTTGAAATTTTATAAAATTTAGAGATAACATTCCAGATGATGTAAAACAGTCTTACTGTTTTACATCATCTGACTACATTTAACTTACTGTTTTTTTTTTTGTTGTGTCACCGGTATATATACTGGTTTCAAGGTGAGGTCCATTTAAAGTAGACAATAATTTACTTATACCACGCGGAAGACTTAAATAAAAATAATAAATTAGAATAAAAAAAACTAGTAAATGATATTGGCAATCAAAAAACATGTGACGTCGCCGTTGTCGCTGTCGTGGGAGAGCCATGCTAAGGCACGTATACGACGGTTTGACCGTTGTTATACCACGGCCTGACAGAATACCGGTTGTGAAGCTAATGCTTGCTTAGAATTTTGAGGTTATCGTAGCCACAACCCCTCCTATACTCTAACCCCATAATAGAGAAAGTAATTGTTTTCTGTGCCTTATCTTATTGTGTCGAAAAAAAATTAAAATATATTTGGTTTGCAACTTTTAAACCCGCCACTTTATTCGATCAGTTTCTAAAACGTTATAGAACTATCTCGAATTTCTTGGAGTAGTATCTAAATAAAGCAACTGGATCTCGAAACTTCGGCTGCTTTTACTTCACGAATTTCGCTTAGGTCGAAAAGCGACTGAAGCAGTGCGCAATATATGTGCAACGATGGGCGAAGGCGTGCTCTCTTACGATACCACCAAACAGAAGATTTAAGGATGGAAATTATAACCTATCTGATCATATCCTCCTACAATAGATGTAGATGACTTAAAAGACTCATAGAAATGGATCCCAGGTTTATTTCACGTTGTCTGGCAGAGCAGCTTCAGTGTTCTCATACTGCAGTAGAAAAACATCTCCACGCTTTAGAAAAGACCTGCAAATTATCAGTTTGGTTGCCACATGAGTTGACGCCGTTTCAACTTCAGAAGAGAGCTAACGTGTGCATGGAACTACTTAGTTATCATCGTACCATTGGATTACGGGGGATGTAAAGTGGGTTATGTACATAATTTTTTCGCGTAAGCGCCAGTGGTTTGGATCTGGAGAAGCAGGAGTACCGACGCCAAAATCTGACACGAGTAAAATAGTTCTTTTAAATGTGAGGTGGGAAATAAACGGAATTTTATACTGGGAGCTGTTGCCATCTAACACTACAATCACGTCCGATATTTATTGTGACCGTCTGGATAAACTAGCAGCGAGATTACCGAAAAATCAAAATAAAGTATACTTTACTTTTTTATTTTACTTTTTGCACGATAATGCTCGACTACATCAAGTAAAAGCGACTCGTGAAAAATTACTTTCGCTTGGCTGGGCTGTCCTTCGTCACCCACCGTACTCTCCAGACATTAAGCCCTCAGATTATCATCTATTTCGTTCTCTAGCCCACTACTTAGCAGATAAAAAAATTAAAAATGAAGACCAGCTTAAAAGTGACCTTACCACCTTTTTTGATCAAAAGTCTAAAAACTTCTACGAGGAAGGCATTATGTTTCTGCCAGCGCGTCGGCGACAGGTGATAGAAAACGACGGTGATTATATAGTTAAGAAATAATTAGATTTTCTATACTTAAAAAAATTAATAAATTCATGTACAAAGATGGCCGGTTTATCAGTTGCCAACCTAATATATACATGTAAAGTAGAAACAACAAAACGTAAATCATCATGTTAAACCATTTACGTTTAGTGAAAGTGCTTAAAATCATTAATAAATTATTATGACGCCACAAAAGAAGATTTTAAAAAAGTGCCAGAAACAAAAAAAACCCGACGTGGGTGTACAATAAAGAAAACTTGACTTGTATAGACAGACGTCCTTGTATTTTTTCCTAGAAACTGGTTCTGTTCGAGCGATTCGCATATAACGTAAGTATCAGTAAATATTCATGTTGAATGTAATCAACATTACATGTAACAGATACTACTTAATATATTAATATGTAATTTCGCAATACCTGTTTTGAGGTCGTTAATAAGTTTTTGGTACTAGAATACAAAAAATTTAAATACCGCGATAAACGAGCCTCTTATGAACTTTGCCACATAGGAGGGCACCATTAAAATGATTTCAAAGTTTTAGATGACGTCCAATCAGGTTGAAATCTAGTGTTAATCTTATAATTATCTTAATACGTTTTATATTCTTCTTCATAATGACGCGTGTCTCTGTTTGTAGGTTTTAATCGACATATAATTATTTCCTAGGATCTAATTACTAAGTTAATGAATAAAACAACTTTGTTAGATAAGTAATGAGGTAGAATCTTTTCCACTGTAAGTTTAAGTAGCTATTTCTATATGAACAGGGAAGGTTTCTTTTATGTATTAAATAACATAGTATTAATTTTATTAACATATACTTATACATACAGTACGTAGGTAC
This sequence comes from Tyria jacobaeae, assembly GCA_947561695.1. NCBI lineage: Eukaryota > Metazoa > Arthropoda > Insecta > Lepidoptera > Erebidae > Tyria > Tyria jacobaeae. The sequence goes on along the minus strand of OX387208.1, from coordinate 4,040,623 downwards.
TAGTAAGTGTGGTTTATATGTATATATGTCGTTTAATATATGTATTCCTATCTGCGGTTAGTTTAGTATTATGTCGGTTAATAGATTAGAAATCATACTAATTTCCTTTTTACAATGAACACAGGTTTTTATATATAAACTTAATACTCGTTACATATCATTTTATATCCCAGATTATATATTTAATAAAATCGTGATAGAAATACCTGTAGTTCGCTCAAATGACACTTATAAAAGCCGTTTCCATTACTCAGCCTAAGTAAAGAAAACTTTCAATATTTTATTAAATATAATATATAGAGACTATACGTATTGTCATGTGGTTCTCGATGGAGTAGAAAACAGCCACCCAATTTCTCTCCATGGGTGTCGTAAGGGATCAGGCTGTTATCTATCAGATAACAGCCTGATATTATGTGTACAGTGATAAATTGCCCGATTGAGGAGAGAGGCTTACCGTCAATAAAGTTACTGGGACCAAAATCCTATTGGATAAATGTCGGTGTTTTATATACTTTGCCTACCCCTTAGGTGAAACAGGCGTGAGCGTATGTCTGTATGTATTATTTAAAAAATACAGAAAATTAATATATTAGTTATATAAAACATAATAAAAACGTGTAGGTAGTTAGAGCAATGACACGGTTACGATCACGTCTCATGTCACTTTCTAAACACAATTTTTTAAGACAATGTCGTTGACTATTTAATCCTCATGTACGCAGACATGACACAGAAAACTATCATAATTTAAATAGAGCCTAAAAGTCATAACACGACAGATAACAGTGGCAGTGTTACTATTCATTTCAATTCAAACCAGCGACCTGATACTGAGTGCGGGTTCTCTATTCATCAAAAGGGCATAGATTTCGAAAGATCAATTTATAGAAAAAGCATCCTTTTCTACAATATATAGAAGAAGCTTTTAGTGTGAGACGACATGTTGTAAATTTATTTAAATACACTCACAGGCACAATTAACCGCCCACCTATATTTTCCGTCACCCTGTTTGTTTATGTTAACTGTGGCTTATCTACTGTTTTGTTTTTAGTGAAGTGGGTACTTTAGCAATAAACTAAACACTTAAAAACCCTTATTTCGACCCTTAAACTTGTATCGCCGAAGCGTTTTTAGAATTTAGTCTCTGTTTGACATTGTTGCAGTAACGTTACATTGATTACATTTCTTGTTCTTGTCTGCTATCGTGAACGAACATTGTTTAATTTGAGTTTTTAGTGTACGATAATTGTTTGTGACTGAAAAAAATGCCACTGGATGCAACTGGTGCTGCTAGGGCAGTGACTTTAGCTGACGCTGGGTATAGCCAACGTCGCATCGCTCGTACGCTTGGTGTACCTCGAACTACAGTGCGGGATGCCATCAGACGCTTTCGGGAGACTGGTTCATACACGAGAAGCTGGCCTTCTCGTCAAGGCCGACATCGGTGCACCACGGCTCTGGATGACCGCTTTGTTGTCAGTAACGTGCTAAGAAATCGCTTTTGCACCGCTACTGAAGCGCGCACACGTCTGTTTGAGGTGAGAAATGTCACTGTAAGTGAACGTACGATGAGAAGAAGACTGGCTGAGAGGAATCTGAGAGCTTTTCGTCCAGCTCGCGGTCCACAGCTGCTTGCACAGCATCGTAGAGCAAGACTTGCCTTTGCACGAGAATATGCTGGCTGGACTACGGAACAATGGAAGAACGTACTGTTCTCAGATGAGAGCAGAATAGCCTTAAGGGGTCCAGATGGACGTCAGCGTGTTTATAGGCGCCAAAATGAACGGTTTGCTCCATGTGCAATAATCGAAACCGTGGGTTATCAGGGAGGATCCATAATGGTTTGGGGAGGTATCTCTTACGAGGCTCGTACCGATCTAGTGGTGTTTGATAGAGGCAGTGTGACTGCTCAAAGATACGTTGAGGAAGTCTTACAAGACCACGTCATACCTTTCGCACCATTTATTGGTGAAAACTTTAAATTAATGCACGACAATGCTCGATGCCATACCGCAAGATCCGTCACTCAATACCTCGATGAGGTCGGGATTCAAGTTTTACCATGGCCGTCACGCAGTCCCGATCTTAACCCAATTGAGCACATTTGGGACAATTTAAAAAGACGTATTAGAGCAAGAATATCAGCCCCTGCGACCTTACAAGAGCTCAAGACGGCTGCGATAGAGGAGTGGCATAATATCCCTCAGTCGGATATTCAAGACCTCATTATTAAAATTTAAATAAAAAGAAAGTGGACGATTTTTTTCAAAATTAAAGTCATCACATTTTCATGCAAATTTTTTGCAAAATCGATTTTTGGCATTTTTTGGCTGCTTTTGACATAACTTCCATCAAATGTGGTCAAAATTTTCCGACTTCTGAAAATTGAAAGAAATTCAAGGTGGGCACTAAGCACACTGTTCCCGTTTACATTTTATAGGTCTCAGTTAAGTGCAACCCTACAACCATAATATATATACACTTACGCTCGTACCTCTAGAGGGGTGTGCAGAGGCGTGATTAACGCCCACATTTTGGCGATTACAATTAAGTCCCATTTACGTAATAAAGGGCAAGCCTGTTGCCGTTATCTTGGCGCATTAGAGAATAAGATGGCAACATTTGGAGTAGGTATATTGACAGCAAAGGGAGGCTAGAAAGGAAAGGAGTGTAAACAATAGCTCAAACAAGTCAGTGTCGCATACCTGCAACAGTAACTAGAACTGACTGAAGCCGGAAAGTCAAAGCCGTCGAAACGCACGTCTACGTATTCGAAAACGTTACATAATGTTTATCCTCAGGTGCAATATCTGATAAATCCTTTAAACGTTAGTCATTATTATAAATTATTCATAAGCTCATAGCCCTTTGCGAATCGTTTAGATAAATTATTATACTACCAGTGTATGTATACACTACTTGTAATATACAAATTACAAAACCCGCTGGTGAACTGACAAGCATTGGTTTCACGGATGGCGCAGTGGTGTAAGTGGCGACCTAGCCTAGTATTGTGGGTACGATCCCCACACACTACAACATCTTGTATAATCCCCAAATTGTTGTTCTGAGTCTGGGTATTTTTTGTGTACGTTATTTGAATGTTTGTAAAGTCCCCTGCGATACAGGAATGCATCCTAGTCCCTGAATTGTCCTAAAAAAATTGTAGGTCAGGCATATAGCTAGAGATTTATTTAATACCAGACGTTCACGGCAGATTCACTTGCGTTTATGCTCACTGCTCCACTCCCCTGGGTATTAGCACGATATTATGCTAGTATCTTTCCCCAAACAGCAGGCTTTCTTAGGCAAATAAAAAAAAATCAGATTAGTAGCTTCTGAGATAAACGAGTACAAACTAACAACGTGCTCCACCTCTTCATAATATTAGTATAGATTTCTCTTCTAACTCTTCAAACCAGCCAAAATACAAACAGTGCGGTAATATTAGTACGGGCTAAAAAATCTGTCGTGCGCCACCTTTAAAAACTATCACTTAAAAAACAACAGCTTGATAAAAAAAAAACAATATTTAATTTCGAAGAGACTAATTAATAATTCGTCAACTGCACGAAATTAATTTTTAGTAGACCATACTAGAAATTAATTTCGTGCAGTTGACGACTGACAGCGTGGCAAAATTAAGTTGACCTTACAAAACAAGAATGAAGGTGCATTATTGTTAAAAAAAAAACTCCGAATGGAATATACATACATGTTAAACTTGAATTTGTGAAAATCCACCAATTTACGTATTCAACTACGAAATGGAAGATTTTAATTTCGTTTTTATTAAAAAAAAAAAATACATTACATACGATCCCCGCACGGGACAACACTTTGTGTAATCTTCAAATTGTTGTTCGGAGTCTGGGTGTTCTTTGTGTCCGTTGTTTGTATGTTTGTAAAATCCCTTGTCACATAGGAACTATAATAAATGCAGGAGTTGTTTATAAAAAAAAAGAAAAATATATTATATATATATATTTTTCGTGAGAACTCTAAGAACAAAGACTTATTTTTGATATTTTTACGCTCTCCTACTTCGCCTGATATAATATACAAAACAATGTAATAAAATTTGCATATATACATATATGTATATATATTTGTATAGTACTAGTATTTATATTATATTTGGATAACGACCCTTGGTTTTCTTAAAGAAGCAATAACTATTAAACTCTACAGACCAATTATCAAAAACAAAATCAGTTGCTTGACCTGAACCATAGATATTGCTTAAAACTAAATATTTAAGTGGAACTGCACAGATGGAACGACCTTATCGCTGAGAGTGATCTCTTACAGGCAACATTTGGATAAACAAAATTAATACTGGATCAAAAGAACAATGAGTAGTTTAAGTTATTTTCTATGTTAAATGTTTGTGATGTGGCAGTACTTCTTAAATAAATAAATAAATAAATGAGTAGTTTTTATGCAAGATGAATAAGGAGGAGAAAAAAAGGCAATGTTTTTTTATGTAAGACAACTCCTGCACTAGAAACTCCCGGACTGTCCCGGGACAATTTGTGTACACGGCCAAAAATTTGTGACCACTACATAATATACTCGTATAATATGATATCGGCTAATCTTAATTAAACTTCAAAGTACTAAAACTGATTATAATGAAGGCGTTATATACATGCCTCATACTCGCATTAAAAGTATGAGTGCCTAATAAATTATACCAGTGCGTATATTTAGTACATGTTTATCTCGACTGTTTAACTTAGCAGTCAGCTGCTGCTGTTTAACTTAGCTTAGTTGTATTATCATTTTATCATATAAATAAATATTGATATCGACAATGGGCTTGTCCAACCAAATTACATAAATTGGACTAAATTATAATCTACCTACCTTTTGGGGTAAAAAGGTATGAGTGTATGTATGTATGGATAGAATGATTAGTAATATAACAAATGGTTTTCAAAAACGAGTCCTTTATAGTAATATATATTCTTCCTTCAAAAGGATAAAATTCACTTAAAATGTTCCTAATAATTACACGCGTTAAAGCTTTTTGTGTTAATTCTAATGGTTGTTTTTAATCCGCTTTGTGTTTGAGAAACACGCCACATCGTAGCTGCATTATTATCTTACTCCATTTTGTCTAGTAAACCTGGTTCGGACCTTCTTCCTGGAAGGTCCGAGTCAGCCATTTCGAGTTAAAGGTCAGCCAACTCGACCTACTTACATTGAGCTTTACAATACTTCATTTGAACCTTACACAATCTTTAGTTAATAAAGTGATGCGCTCTATTACGTTATGGGAACAAATTGTAATGGACAAAACGCGGGTGTTTTATACACTCAGGGATTCAGGCGTGACAACATTAGTCCAATATGCTATACTTGGTACTACGTCGGTCCGACTACGGTCGTTGTAATAATATTTATAATTTACTTAAAAAAAATAGATAACCGCTTTTCCAATTCCTTTGTGCAAGTTAAAACCTTATTAGTAATATCCCTGGTATCAAATGATCAAATCGTGATTTGGTTACAGACCACCGCAGGAGGATACTCTTTAGAATCAAAAAACGTAAAAAGAGAGATGACTTGGACACACTTGAAAAAATACATACAGCTGAGCAAAGAACCTCCTCCTTTTTTGAAGTCGGTTTAGAATAGAACAGAGAATTATCTTACAATTATCTATCTATACTGATATACTTATATGTTAGATGGTATTTTGTCAATTGCATTGTCAAAGTGACAGACGGCTATTTCATATATATTATACCGTGGGAGAACCAGCTTAGACACGAATGGGCAAGTTCGACTGATGCGATATCACGGCCTGATAGAAAACCGGTTGTGGAGCAACGTTTGTGTTGTATTTCACAGCACTTAGTTAGGTTTCCGGAGGCCCAACTCCCTCTCTACTCTTACCCCACCTCACGCCCTCTTATCTTCCCCTCCCCTCATTCCGCATTCATCACCTTCAAAGACGAGCAGCGCACTTACGCTTCTTCGTAAAACAAACTCTAACTCTTCTCAACCTAAACTTATAATAAAATTGTATTAGGCCCATGTCTGTACAGAAATATCGGCTTTTATTAGAGCAATAGGAGCCAATACAACTGTTTTTAGATTTTTTTTTTCATTGTCTGCATGTTTGTACACGCATCACGCAAAAATTACTGCATGGAATTTAATGCAGTATTCACTGATGTACGAGTTCTTCAACGAATTAAAAACAATCTCTTATTCGTTACTTCCTAAACAATGAATCACTATTGACTTTTAACTTTAAGTAATTAAGTAATAAAACCACAATGAATGACTCAATAAATGCTATCCGGTGTTTAACAACAATCGTGCACGTAAAGTAAATGTTATAGAATTATAAATGACGTATATAGCTTCTTCAATAAGCTTGTTATCGTATGAATGTCTTATTTGCGTGAGTTTTTCCTCAATTCAGAGCCTATTGCTATCATCATTTGCTATCTATCATCAGCTTATTAAAGGACACAGTTTGTTGACCAAATGCTTTTGCTCTGATTTCGGCATGATAACAGCAAACTCGATTCCAGCAAGAAGATATATAAACAAGTATTATATTTATTATTAAGTGTTGCCTGCAAATTTTTTAAATGTACATTTTTTGATGACTGTCTAAACTAACTGTAACATGGGTTCAAGTGAGCGTCGTCCATTCTGGCATGATTGAGTATAAACATTAATTTTATCATTTATATTAGTATTAACAATTATAATAGAAGTAAGATGGGTGGCGTCAAAAATTGACTGACTAGCCTGATGGTCTAGTGGTGATTGATCCTGACTGCTGGGCCCCAGCCGTTCTTAGTAGTTCTTCCTAGTCTGGATAAAGAACATCCATGTCCATTGTTTATATTTTTGTCAAGTGGTAGGATTTTTTAAAGTTATCCATCCATCCATCCCGAGTTATCTTTAAACAAAATTAGTCTCTGCTGTTCTTCTCCCGGGGACCGTTCCGACTAATTTTGCGAGATTGTTACTTATAAGTATTTTTAGAACGAATTTCCCGAAAATAAATCTTAATGTCATAGCTCAAAAAAGCTAGTATCAGAGACGCGGTGCCCAGGGAATGTGGGTCAATGAAAGTATACCTCAGTTTGACCTGGCCTTGTACCACCTCTACTTTTATACTCACATATAAGCATTATAAACACTATCTAATATATTGTTTGAATGTATATAACAAATCACATGAAATTACGAATGGTCAACGGTGAAGCAATTCTTAGATTTATTATTGTTCTAATTTCATGGCAGCCCGGCTTTTTAATCTTATAATTATTTGTCCCCGGGCTCTATTCACCTGTTTATTCACAAGTAATTAAGTAAAAATAAGGCCTTGTTAAGATTCCCGATTGAATATGTCAGTTTCAGCAAATACTTAAACTTTTTTTTTTTTTTATGCGATAGGGGGCAAACGTACAGACGGGTCACCTGATGGTAAGTGACTACCGCCGCCCATGGACGATGATGATGATGATGCAGTTAGAGAAGTGCTCTCAATTGAGGCAATTTTTATTTATTATGTGGCAATTAAGAAGGATGATTGTAACGAAACTGCGGAGCACATCCCCCAGGACTGAGGCCAACAGAAGGGTGTTGAAATACTAAATATAACTTACGCTCTTAGAGACTTAAACTTATTCTTTTAAATATTATTTGATTTCATTGCCAGTATACGAGTATGAAAAGACTGTGGTCAGGTTTTATTTAAACTTTTGATATTTTTATAAGAAATAAGAAACGAGCTTATTAATTTTGGCTAGCATCCTAACTTTCGAGATATAGGTGACTTTTCTTAATTTGCATGAGTCATCGCAATGACACCTACATTTCTGAGAGTTCTCCATAGTTGCTATTAACGATATATATAGATGCGTATTCTAATTTATACTAGACAAGCATGATGGGAAAGTGTGAATAGACAGACGCATTCAAAACAAATGTATTCAAGGTGATTTTTCTGTACTTACTAGGAATTTATTAAAAGTACATCAACGAAACTAAGTCCATTTCTGCGAAATAGACAATGTTTAAAGCTTTTCTTTCGTTTTCAAAGCTGCCTTGTTTGCGAATTACTTCCTAAGTGGCAAAGATCTATGCTCTTATTGTTCGGCTTAGCCGGACAACCTTGTTAATAGTTTTTAGGTACAAAACAAGTGATTATCTATATGCATTTACACGAAGCACGTTCTGGGTATTTTCCTTTAAAGTGAAGGAAATCAGCGTCTTTGCCATTTTTGTGTTAATTAGATTGAAACACGCACGAAATATGAAAAAATGTTTGAATTTTGTCTATGACTTTTGATGGTCAAAAAATATTAAGTTATTAAAATTATAGCGCTCAACGTACGAGACAGAAATAATGCGTTTCAGCTTTAATTTTTAAATCTGTACCGGAGGTTTATAAACAGTATTTACCCTAGGGCCAAGGGGCAGATCGCTAGAGAGCTTGGCATGGTTGGATGTAACAATACAATAAGTACACACACAGAAATGTATTTAAAATATTCTTAATAAAAAAGTCTAGGGATAATTAAATAAATATAGCTTTAAGGTATCAATTAGATGTGTTTGTTTGTTTCCATTTAAAACACCTTATGTAAGCAATAGACCTCTGTCTACACTTTCAGGGTACTCTAAACGTAGAAGTACAAAATGTTTTTTGTTCGGGGCGATAATTTCTTTTGCCCGGAGTGCCAAATTTTTAAATACGCAACTGATTACAAATATTTCGATTTACAAATACAAAAAGATGAAGAGAAGATGTTTGTTTGGTTTCTGACAAATGTCAAGTAATAAAACACAGCGACATAAAATTAAATTTCCAAATACAAACAAACTAATAAAACAGCCTAATAAGCCCAACGTCGATGATGACGTCATGACTTTTTTGAACAACATTTTATTAATGTATTGTTTCTCAAAGAAATATTTGCTAATATTGTTTTGGCTGAGTAATAGTATATAGTTATTAAGTTTACTTAAAACATATTTATTTGTTTCAACTAACAGGAAGGAAGTGCTTGTGTAAGGTATGTATTACCTAATATTTACTTAAGTAAAATTATAAGTGATTTTACTAAGATAATTATATCTAACAAGATAATTCTTTTATCTAATAATTTCTACACCGTGTATGGTGTTCCTCCTCACTGTGATTTGACATACATACATATGTAGTTTTGCAAAAACGTTATGCAAACAAGAGCAAGATTGAGACTGTAACGGATTTTTGAAATGTGAGCTGTGAGCAAAATAGGTATGTTGAGAAATTATTTTAAAATATTCAGTATTGCATGACTTTCTATTCGCGTAAATACAATATGATATGACTTACTACACTTTTGGGCAAAGATGGTAAAATATTGAGTATATTGACATAGAAATGAGGATAGAAAGGGAATGAAAAGGATATTGCTGATACAGATGGATTATGGAGTATACTCCATATTCATCATCGGAATCGGAAAGCGGCCTCGCGGAAACTCAGTGTATTGAACAAGGTGAGACGGTTCTTCTCGCCCGAGCATCTGTGTCTTTTATATAAGACCCAGGTTCGCTCCTGCGTGGAGTACTGCTCTCATCTTTGGGATGGCTATGCGCAGTATCTGCTTGACGCTCTCGATCGGTTGCAGCGACGCGCAGTCCGTATTATAGACTGTCCTGAGGTCACCAAGTCTCTTGAGCCCCTGCAGTTGCGAAGAGATGTCGCCTCTATGGCAGTTCTCTATCGCCTACATCACGGGGAGTGTACTGACGAGCTCTTCCAATTGGTCCCACCTTCTCCCTTCCAGGACTAAACGTGCTGGCCTGAGGAGTCACTGTTTGCGAGTCGAAGGTATGCGATCCCGAACGAAACGGTTTGGCTCTTCTTTCTTGTGCCGATCAGTGAAAGTCTGGAATTCCCTACCAGCGCACGTGTTTCCTTCCCACTTTGATCCCGGGTCTTTTAAGCGGGGCATGAAAAAGCATCTCACCAGGCCGCCATAGTGTGTGTCACCATGCTGCATTGACTAGACATGCAATGAGGATGGTGACCACCACTCTTGGACTCCATTTATTGCTTACCATCAGGCAAAGTGGAGTCATTATGGTAGGCTTACAAATAAAAAAAATGAAAAAAAAAAAAAAATCATCAGCCTATCGCAGTCCACTGCTGGTCATAGGTCATAGGCCTCTCCCATTGCACGCCACTTCGATCTATTTTCGGCTTCTCGCATCCATCTTCTGCCAGCCATCTTGCTCAAATCGTCACTCCACCTGGCCTGTGGGCGTCCTACGCTACGTTTGCCGAGACGCGGTCTCCACTCAAGAACTCGTTTGCCCCAACGGTCATCTCCATATTACTTATAAGCTATTACAAGTTTAGCTTATAAGTAGTAGCTCAAGCAAGTTAGGGTCGCATACTTATAACACAAACTGGTGTAATGCCGGGCAATCCGAGAATCTGAGCCTCCTAACATAAAAGTATGTTTTGTTAGAATATTCAACGTGTCGATAACGGCCTAACCAATTTAGATGGAAGTTTATTTCTGAGGTTTCCACATAAACATAACTTATAAACTGTATTTTGATGAATACATAACCAATTCTTTGTATTTTAATAAAAGTCTGAACTTAAATTAGGACGAGAAGTCATACAATGGCAGTAAAAGTTATACTGATATAAAATTTAAAACATGATGAATTCGACCACCAGGTGTTCTCTACTTATATGAAATATGTGATGATTAGTTATTAGTATTATTACAGACAAAACTTTTGATTACAAGTTTAAACCAAAACTGCATATTAGTATTGATTTTTTTTTCTTAGTAGCTCGACCCAGAACGGTATTGAGTATATTAGTGTGAACCTTGGTATGATCCATCTAACATCGTGCCCTGCGTGCCCTGACAGCATCACGCAGTAAGATTTAATGTCTGCCACCGACAGTGCGGTCAATGTGGCCAAGTTCTGGGCCGCAGCAATATAAATGTCGTTTGTCGTCGAAACGATAAGAAAAAGAATTCAAATTATAAGGATCAAAGTCCATTTCTACTTCCTAAATATTTTGTTCTTTATTTTTAGGTGATCCCTAGTTTTAATCATCTCAGTATTCATGAATTTTTTCACTATCAAAACTGTAACTAATCGCTGTCGGTATATTGAAGGTAAATAAAAAAATGTATGAGGTGGTTCTATAGGAGTAAAAAAAGTCAAAACCCCTTTTATAAAATTCTTCGTTGTTTTTATATAAACATGTCTCTAATAATTACACAATTTGTCACATATGCGTGACTGTTACAATTACACTGGTAAGTATACTCAAAAGGTAATTTTGGTGTTACATTGTTATATAAATATGTAGCCAACTGCAATTCTTGCAATTTAATACAACCCCGAGAGCTTCAAATTGACGCATGTTAATTCTTATGTACATGCGTACTTGAAATCATGAACAAAACTTTAGTCATTGCAATAGAGAACAGAACAGACATTCAAGACAATGACGTATTTTGTGATTCATCTTTTCTTGGCACACATACGACACATACACATTCTGAAATTGATAATTAATTTAGAAAATGGAACGAGAGCAAGTTGAGCATGACAATCAAAGAACTTTAACAAGATTTTAAGATGTAATTAATAAGACAAAATCGAAAGGGTCGTTTATATTTTTTTTTTACTAATCAGGCTTCAAACAACTAGGAAAGTCTGTCTGACTAGGAAATTATTTAATAACTATGTATTAAAATTACAACGTTAGTAGAAATATATAAAAAAAAACAATTCTTCAGATAATGCCAACTGGTTAACAAAAAAAGTAATCAGAATAGTTAGTATACCTCTAAGAAGTCACTCACTGGCGGTACACGTAAAGAATCGATCATACCATGTGAGGATATTTCAATATTTGTTCTGACCTTTATTACTTGATGACTGCCCATACCAAATGGCCAGTGCAGAAACAGCAAATTATAACTACTTCGACATGTTAGTTAATCAAAATAAAACGTTGTTTACATAGTTTTATTGAATATAATTAAATACACTGTAGGTAGACCAATAACGGTATGCACAAACCGATTAAGACGGAAGCGTATTTTAAAGGACGAATACAGAAATATGCATTCAAGCACTTAGAGCAGTTAAGCTACATGCAATCAATGTATAATTATTAATTAGTTGGACATCCGTCGTCCGTAATTGCATATAATGTGCTGGATTATTTATACACAAGACTTGATTAATAGAACCTTCGTGGGTGGACGTAGTATCATTCTGAGATAATTATCTTCTATAAGATAAGAGCTTTATAGACATTTTATTACTTAAAAAACATTACATTAGCTGGTTAGTAAGATGAAATAAATCGTTAGTGAAACACTGAGTTTCTGTCTGACACTACACTCAGGTGCGAAGGACCACTAATAAATAATGTGGAACACAGAAACAAAACAAGTATAAATTAAAAATACATCATGATTCAAAAATGCCTTTGACAACCGCCGCTCATGGACCCCTGCACAATACAAATACAATAATTTCAACAGTGCCACGTACACGCGGTCATAGGAAACATTTTACGCGTATACGAAATCAGTATAAATTTCGAGCGGTTCTCGATAAAAAACCGATAAATGTCGGATTCGCATAATTGATTATTCGGTCACACACACGTGCTACGAGTCATGGTGCACTGAAAATAATTGATTTTGATATACGTTATCAAAAACCTGTTAAATCAGATTTTATACGAATTAAAAACTGACGATTTAAAACTATATGTTAAGCTGATGATATTTCTTAATAGCAACACTTAGTGCTTATGACAAGGTCGCTGAATAAGAAGTAAAAACTTTACCAATTTCGTTATTATGGTCTTTACAGAATGCACGATATGAATGGTCTATCCAGAATATATTATTTTTTTTATTTCTGAGGCACAAACTCCTCAAAGTTATAAATAACGACAAATTTATAATGGAGTGTTCAAAATAGTATTGCACCATATTCGACTTCATCGACACTTTCCACCACAACCTCAGAGTAAAAGACCTTACCTAACAGGCCCGGCAACGCACTTGCAACTCTTGCTTTGCTTCTGTGCATTGGCCAGTGTCATCAGGTGACCTGCTGATCCGTTTGCCCCTTATCTCTTAAAGAAAAGGTTAGTTCAAAGATAAACGGCTTTTCCATTTCTCGGTTTTCAATTTACTACTGACAAATTCATTACCGATTCCATGAAAATTTTATTTTCCTTAGGACTTCTCAATTGTCATCCGTGTTCCTGGTATACAGTGACACATCAGTAGATGCGTTTTAATAATTCTTATTTTAAAAGTATTACAATAACTTAGTCTCTGATCTTGTTGAACAAGGAAAAACGTCTGGCTTGAGTTCTTCATTTCACAATTAATCTCTCATCTCTCTCTTCAGCTCACTCCCCTCTCTTATCAACCTAATAGGAAGGCAGCGCCCATGCGACTATTGAGGCGGCAGTTGTCGCTTACCATCAGGTGACCAGTCTGTTCTACTAATTTAAATTGATTTTGATTAAATTCATGGAGAAAATATTGACGTACATATAAAGTATACTATATATCGCTAAAGTAAAACCTTTTTCTACGGTCAATAGCATTTTGAGGAAAACCGCATAAACAATTTGCTGTTACGTTTACGTCTAGACCAACGTAATTTAGTGACCAGATTACGAGTAAAACAAGTTTTCCGCTAATACATTATTGTAACGTTTGTAATGAGGAAATGATAGCTACTATTTAACTTACAAAGCACTTACGAACAAAATGATCACTTGTAATAGAGACAAAGATGATCTAAATATCAACTCTAGACTGTATGCCGTTGAGTTGAAATTAGTCCAACTTGATATGAGAAAGGTATTTTTGTTCTAACATTTATGGCCATGAAGTATCTTGCCTATGGAGAAGAAAACGGCAACTAGCTTAACGAGATGGACTTAGTATGACTGAATCCTACTCCTAACAACTATTAACTAACCCAAACTTTTCTATCTACCTAATCCTCAATGCTTATATGTACTATACATAAGATTACTGCCGACGAGAAGCTGCTGTTCCATGTTTCTTATATTTTTGGTTCATAAGTCTGTGTAATTTCCATACGGGCCACATTTCTTGGAAGCTTATGTGAATTGTAAAACAAAATAAACAAATTAAGTACAATTAAGTAAAAAATATCCTTGTGATAACCTTTGCAACTAATGTCTAGCAATATCTGCTCGGTTATGCATTATGCCTTCAGTATTTCCCTATACCTAATATGTTTCTACATCTTTCACATATTCCATAATAAAAATATTTCTCAAAAATTAGTACGAGTCTTTTCAATTGTATGAATGTTTTAAATATTAATAATGCTGTGTAACTTGTATTGACATAGTTGTGCCACAGCAAGTTTCATTGAAACTATTGACTTACAAACAACACATTTCATTTTGTTCTTAATAAATGTTAAAGTTACTTACTCTGATGAAAATTAATGTATTTTTTCTTCTTATAGACGGTAAACGAGCAGACGGTCAACTGGGCACCTTACAATTGAATAGTCACAAATGAGTTCCCGGTATTTAAGGTAGGAGTAAGCTCAAAGCAGATAATGAGGATTTTATGGATGTGTAAAAAAAATTCCACTTTTTAACAAGCAAGATTTTTGACATTAACGGCACCTCATATGAACTCATATGAACCCAGGGCAGTCCGGCCATTTAATATTGATATGACCTCTTCATCTCCTTATTCAGAGAAACCTACAGAGTGTCCTTACACGCATACAAAAATAATTACAATTTACGTACCTTAACATCGATCAGTCGTACGGCGAAGGCTGCAGCATCAGGCGCGGTGAGGCTGAGGGTGCAGGCGGTCTGGTTTTCAGCATTAGTGGGGCGCACTAGAGCTAGCGCAAGAGCAGCGCCCGCGCCGCTGTTTCTGCCTAGCTCTACTTTCTCTGTTCGGCCGCATAGCAGACTAGAACAAAACCCTATGAGCAAAAGAAAAGAGGAATTTAGTACTGATTAGTATGTCTATACTAAATAAAGCTGAAGACCTTTTTGATTTTTTTGTTTGTGACGCCTCTGATTACCCTTTCGGTGATATTGGATTCGGCGTGAGTGTTTTTTATATTTAAACGGGCTTATTTGTAGAAGTATCAGTCGTACCCGAAAAATACTTTTAGTGTTAGATTTGTATTTATTGAAGAATAATATAAAATAATCACGTCATCTTATTTTTACCTTACTATATATTCATAAACGCTGATGAAACTATTGAATTTGTTGAACGACTATTGAATGATGAAACAAGTTATTTTTTAAACATAAACCAGTTGAACTAATTAGTCTGTCAGTTTTGGAGATGGTTTATTTTATTTTATTTATTTTGAAAAGACAATGGTTGAAATAAAAACATACATAGGTAGACATAGCCGTTAGATTTTTATATAGTTCTCTTCTATTGTAGAAAAAAAAACCAATAGACTGTAATGGAAGTGAAAATGATAGTAAATAGATTGCCTTAAGTGTGTTAGAAAATACTGTGACATCACTCTGTCGTGGCATGGGTAAAGTGTAAATTGGTCAACTACGTCATCGATAAAAATCAAATGTCTAAATATGTGTATGTAAAATAGTTTTGTGCTATTCACACTACACTACGCAATCATACACTTCTGGTCAGTTAAATTACTATCTTAAGTTTTTCTTAAATTGTTTTTATTATATTAAAAAAAATGTTTTACTGCGGATAGTAAAAGGTTCAAATGAATGATGACGTTATTGTATTCACGATTGTTCATGGATTGAATGAGTCCCCATGTATAATAAAATTAGAACACAATTTTGATCGAAATTAATCCCCGTTGCATAAATTTGTTTTTTAGCAGTCACGTAGGTTTTATATTCAAAAATCACTTGTTTTGGTGATGAAAAAGAACTTTATGAAAAGACCATACCTATTTTCATAATATTTAAAAAGTGTGAAACGAAAATATAAAATATTCCACTATGCTCTAACTAATCTCATTTTCTTATATACATATATAAGAGATTTCCACCGGTATATTGACTCATCACGATATCTCTGGAACCATAAGGCGTAGAGACTTGAAATTTGGTAGGAATATTCCTTTCGCCGAATAGAGGTCAGCTAAGAACGGATTTTACGAAATTCCACCCACAAGGGGGTGTTGCGGGGGTATCAACAGGTGTGCTAGGATGTATATATTCATAAATATATTTGAAAGTATAAGGGGCAAACGAGCAGACGGGTCACCTAATAGTAACTGACAACCGCTTCCCAGACGTGCCTTAAGCATGGCTCTTAAGCGTTACAACTGCGTAACAAACTGGTTTTAATAATGATTGATTTTATTGGGGTCACCTTTTAGTTAAACCTTCAAAAGGACGATTACTATCATGTACCGAAACCTGATGTGTTAGTCACATAATATATGTATAAAGTCACATAATATAAATTAAACATAAAAACTTATATTTAAAATTAAATTATAATAATGCGTCCCCTCGACCAAACGTACCAATGAGGATGGCGGCGTTTCCCCGTTGTACGCATATAGCGATGTTTTGGGTCAGGTATTGAGCAGAGCGTGGGTCCCGTCCCCTACTCCGCAGTCGGCGCCCCAAATCAGCCACGAACCTTTTGGCCTCAGAGCCCCATGGACCTTCCGTCTCCACGGCGAACGGACCGAAGTCATACCCCGCGTCCTCCAGGGCTGCGTATTTTCTGTGTCTGTGCCCAATGCCGCTGACTCGGCCGCCCTCCGAGTAGCAGCGACGTGACAGGACGCATAGGTACAGACGCAAGTAGCGTCCCATATCAGAGAGCGACCTCTCCGCCATGGGACGAGGGTGAGTCCGTCAGGCCGTTTCCCGTCAGATCGCGACAGGCCAGGGGTCTATCCGCGGACACGAGCGCCCTTCTTAATAAGTCGTTACATAATATATCGTCGTCACATAATATATGTATATAGTATTTACCGAGCTGACAACTTCCCATTTTTTGAGGTATTGGCGATAATTAAGTTTAGTAGTAGTTAATATATGTATATACAACCTTTTCACTATGAAAACTGGCAAAAAAGGAAAAAATTGGCAAAATAATCAGTTTACTATAATATTTTTTTGTAGTCCATTTTATATCTAGTTTTTTTTTTACGAATTCCTTGACGAATTAACTATTTTTTCATCTTGTGATCTACAATAGGCTTACCCAGTCACAATCAAATTGTTTACTGTTATCAATAAAAATAAATAGAAAAATACTTTTGAAGTGAAAACTTTTTTAGGCGCGTTGAGCACTTTTTGGGTGAACAAAAATCATGGAATTAGCATCATCGTCACCGAACGCTTTCCATGAGCTCTATTTATACTGTGTATAATCTAATAGCTCGAAGATACAAATCACAAGTTACTTAGTTTTCACTTCTATCTTCAGTCCCCAAAGACCGCGAATATGTCAATTCTGGTTGGGTAATTTGGATCTCGAAAAGGCTATTAAGAAATAACGCAGACTATTGTAATTAAAATAGTTAGTATGAAGTGTTTTGTACTAAATTGACTTTGAGTTTTACAACACAGATATAAATATATAGCTTTTGTAATAAATAGAACATTCTCGTACTCTTGTTGGCAGCTACAATATGGCGCCTCAACCGGTTACACAAATAACTAAACATGTATACTTAGAACTCTATTCCTAGTATCGTAATGACAGTTCAAATTAAGTACCTAAATATAGAATGTAAGTGTCTCCAAATATAGACTAACTTAAAGTAACTACATAGTTTAAAAATAATTGATACGTTTTGAAAACCAGGGATTACAATATAAATACATAATAGGAACTCAAAAACGGGTATCGCTCCAAAACTTATAAATGTGTCTTTATGAAACTTTAATGGATTTAGGTATTAAAAGCCTCAATGTTAGACAATTTTGAATAACCAATTTAATGGATATTAAATTCGTGCATTAAATTAAAAAAAAAAATAAGCCTAATTTACGTTAGGAAATTAGTATCAATGCATGATAAAATTAATTGCTGCACTTGTGTAATCAGTTTCGTGAAAATAATGTTTAGTGTCATGACATCGCTCAGATTATGGCACCGTCAGCTCTCGCGACACTCGTCTCTTATCGCAATTAAATTGTGAAATTACTTGCATGGCACTCATTTTAAGTAATGGCGCGAAACTGTTACAGTTTTATCAAATTAATGCATGCATTGCAGAACTTGATGTTTACACGTGAGATTGTTTTTTTTTAAATTAATGTTCTAAAAATAACTATTTCGCTCTAATTTCCTAGACTAAGTGTTAACAGTGTTAGTAGTGAATATATTTAGAAGAATTTATAAAAAGTATAGAATTTGCTTCAAATTACAGACATTTAATTTGAAGAAGTTTGAAAGACATTGGAAGACGGAGGGTATTTTATCAAATAGTATTTAGCGACGTTGTGAGAACTAGTTCTGAAAAACTATGTTAACGATGGCATTTATTAATATTTATATATTTTAAAATATAATAGTTGTATTTTCGTAAATGACATTCTTGGCGGTCCGTCTCAATTATCATCTTCTTTCTGATAATTTACAAGATATTTGAATATTTGAAAGTCACTTTGGTTGTTTTTAAACAATTCTGGACTAATAAAGTAGGTGGGCCAAAAATAAGCCGAACTTAAATTTTAAATGTCGTCATTTGCTTTTATAGGACTTCATTACTTTTAACTTTAGAACAGAAATCATAATAGATGTGTCGCTGTTCTATTGTTATAAAAAAGTGGAATAATTAAAAAAGTATTTAGTAATGGTTATGGTAGTAATTTAGTAACACGTTGAAGAATTGACACCATGTCCTCGATTACCACAGACAGCCGACGGACAGCGTTTCGACTCTTTTTTCTATCTTTTTTTCTTTTCAACATCTAGTTTTCAAAAATGTTGTAGGTACATAAAGTAAGTATTTTTAATAGTTGAATTGAGTGATGTTGTAGTTATGTACATGACATTAATTTCTAGCCTTTATGAAGCACTAGATAGTCGTTAAAATTAATCGTTTTCAGTCAAGTAGATATGAGAGTAGTGGGTTCAGTAGCCAATAACTTACGCAAGAAGCTATGACTTTAAGCTTACCTATCTAATATAAGTTAAAGAATGAGCAGTAAAACAACATTAAATATTTTAATCACAATTCTTACAGAAAATATGTGGCAAACATACATGTTAAAAATAAGAACAATTTCAGGCTATCCATTGGTGGGCTGCATCTGCTATGCTAAATCCACTACTCTTTTAGTCTTGTTGTATTCAATTGATTTAAGGTTTTGCGCGTGTTGTGATCTCGAGACCAAGCACACAGAGGGCTTTATTGATAAAACAAAAACATCACTCTTGGTTTTCATTATTTTAACACCGTTATTCCATCTTGACTCTCTTCAGCATAATCATGGAAGTATTGTTATAACAAAAATAAATATTGGTTTCTTGTTATTTACTGTGGTTTTTTCATATGGTCGTTAATGGGTTAATGGAAAAGGTTACTTACTTACAACTTAACCATCATTGTCTCTATTCTATGTAAAGGTGGTTCCGTAATTTTCCCGTCTTTCGGATAAAAAAAATGAAAATCGGTCTAAAAGTGGCGGAGAAATCGCTTAAAGTATGTTAAAAAAAACAAGAAAAAATACACAGTGGAAGATACAACCTCCTCCTTTTTATAAATCGGTTAGAATCAAAAGAAACGTATTAAACAATGAAAATAACAAATACGCAAAAATAAACACATTAAAGCTTTTCATCTAGGCCGATAATCATAAGAATATGCACAACAACGCTGCCTCCATTTAAGAATTATATCGTAATCTTCAAGTTCCTTATGCACACTATTGTAACTACATAACACGTTAGGTCATTCACCTATCGACGTCACTATCCAGCCCAAAGCTCGTAACCATGACAACGATTGATAAAAAAAACGAAACCTAATTTAAATTTAGAAACGTCCCAATTGAATTGAGAAGTCAACAAAAAAATATTTCAGAGACAGTATAGTAAAAAGGTTTGTGCCTTATAAAATATATTTTATAGCGATTAAGTCCCCATTTACACATGTAATATGTATAGAAGTCACGAAAGTTTAAAGACAATACAAAAGAGGTTTGACGCCATTAGCCTATTACGATAGTAGGATCAAAGTCCTATTTGCAAAATTTGGATGACTTATACACTTTATTCATGAAGAACTTATCTTGAGCTTATGCATGGGTGTGTCTCTCTATGTATCTGTGTGTGTGTTTGGAGCACCGTAGCTCCTAAACGATAAGACCGACTTTAATAATTCATCAGCTATTTTGTAACGATTGGAGAGGCTTTCAAGTATTTTAAATTTTACATACACACATAACCTCATGCCTACATCTCCGAACGGGTAGGCTGAGGCGTAACCAAAGTCAGGGTTTGCTTGGTTATAGCTCAGTCCGAGCTTTTAAACTATTATTTTATATTTATTGTCTTTTAGTGAGAACCAGTCCATTTCAAAAATTATCCTTGGATGGAAACAATCCAAAGATGTAAATGGAAATCTGTTGTCTACCTCCTCCATTAAGAAAGGCGAGAGTTTATGTATGTAGTTATAAACAATATTCATTCAATATTAAATTCATAAATATATTCTTAACACATCAAAACCACCTGTGTATATTCTGTAAGTCCTTGCAAATGCAAATAGAAATTTAACAAAGAACATTTTATTTTCTTTTTTGTTGCTGTGAAATAAATATTATGAATACATTTTTATAAACTGTGTTATTGACTGATGCATTTTTGTTTATCCTCTTTTTACAAGAATGCGTAAACAGGACGAGTCTGTTTTCGAGTTGTGTATACATATATATACATATGTATTATGGTTTTTTATCACGGCCTAACGCCAAGACGTGATTATGGGATTCTTCATGAGAGGTATCATTTGAATCTTTTAAATAAAGGGACTTTTTTTTCGTGTGGAAACCCCCACGGGTTATCACCTCACCAGAGCTGACGGTGAGGTGGTATGTCGAACTCGAACAGACTAAAACCACACGGTGTTCCCTCATGAGAGCGTCTATTGCTAGGGACCCGCGATACCCTCAGAAGGAAACATCCGGGAACCCCAGCAGTCAAATATCAAATAAAGGGACTGTCATAGGGTATACATTTTCAGATAACGTTAACAAAACGTGAATGAAAAGATGTAAATAATACTGTCGCGTTGATATTAATTTTAAATGTTTTTAGAAACAGTTTTTAGTAAGTATGCTTCCCTGCCTTGCTTGAGCTATTGCTAATACTACCCCTAATATGCTTTTCTTCCCTTTGTAGTATCCCGTTCCTGTCAATTTACTCCAAACTTTTCCATCTGCTTCCCAAAAATGCCCGGATGACGAAAATAGACTAAATTATTATCGACAAAAAGTGAGCGTTAATTTACGCTTCTGCATACCCCTTCGGCGATATAGGCGTGAGTATGTGTGTATGCGCTTGACTATTTTATTAATCTGTTCTTCGGTTGTATCCTCGAAAACGTACGAAGCGTTTTAATTACAACATTTGCTCGGCCGCTCATTGAGCAATCAGTGAGCGAAACTGTACTTTAATTAATCAATTACCATAATTATTCGTATTAACGTCTGTTTGAAAATGTCTGAATGTTGCAAGTTTGAGGTTAGAGTCTAAAAAACAACATACACCTACACAAGCCCCAATACTACGACTCGACGCCTTTGTAGGTTCCACGATGCGTAAGACGATTTAAGCACTATTACAATTACGATTTGGCGATAAATCTTGTTCATTCTACTTATTTATTTTACATTAAATCGAGTTGGACAAGTTGGATATAAACACACAAATAAATAAGTAAAAAAACGATTGCTACTTCTAAGTATAAACGGGACCTTCGCAAAAATTCCATTCGACACCCAAAAACTTATACATGTAGTAATCGGTTAATTTAAAGTGTGCCCCAGGTAGTGACACAACGAGTACCTAAACGCGATAGTTTAAGGCTTACGTTTATTGTACAATAGAATACATTTTTTGAGTTTACTCTTTACATATACAGCTAAAAATCTTTTGAAATGCTGTTCGTCAGATAACTGTGCTACCACCACATTTTGTTATGCACCCTTCCAACCCGGCCGAAAAAGATCATTACGGGCCGTATAACGGAAAAATATTTCCAATATCACTCGGAATGATGTAAAGACTACGACGATAAATACTTACAAATCTCTTAAAGCATTTACACGTTATGGTGGAATAACAAAAATTACATACATATGTACATTGGACAAACCTTACACTTTTTGGTCAGTCGTGTATTGAACACCGATGACCAGAAGCCATTATTTGGTCATGCTTATTCGATACTTTAAAAGAAGGTACATTCTCTAGGATATTTTATACATATACTACACTAGATAACATGTTACAGTTTTAAACATCAATCATGAATAATCAAACAACGTTGTCTTCAATGTCCTTTAGTGCCTTCACACCTATCTCATACATAATAAGAGCGTTGCATATAACACTGATAATTAATAATTAAACACAGTAATCGTGTAGAGAATACACGCCAAGTTTAATTTGTACAGTAGAACAATAAAATGGCTTTGGCCAGATTTTATCAGGAATTTTCTCTTGCGCTCACACTTTCCTGTAGCGAGAATCGTTTATTAAAAGCTTTGCTTGTGGCCATTTTTTAACTGGTAACCATGGATTATCGTAAACAGGAAATATAAAACTTTAATTTTGTATTAAAATTAATAATTAACAATAATATACCTGTTTACACCTGGCAACCCTAAAGTGGCGGCTGACTGAGAGCTGGCAACAATTTTTTTATTATTCATGCTTACTCCCTCAACATTCATTTAAAATTAATTTCATCAAAAAACAGATAGCTGCAGAATCGAGCAGTGCAGTGGGATCTTAGTGCAGTGCAGTGGGATCTTAGTAAGCTAACTAGTTGCTATCATTGAAATGTTTCCGAATTTCTATGTTCTCAGTACTCAGCCATAGTCTCGGTTTACACATCATCATCAACGTCATCATCAGCCTATCGCAGTTCACTGCTGGACATAGGCCTCTCCCATTGCACGCCACTTCGATCTATTTTCGGCTTCTCACATCGAGCTCCTGCCAGCCATCTTGCGCAAATCGTCACTCCAACTGGCCTGTGGGCGTCCTACGCTACGTTTGCCGAGACGAGTTTTCCCCAACAGTCGTCGGTTCTGCGGCTAATATGGCCAGCCCACTGCCACTTCAGCCTGCTGATCCGGTGGGCTATGTCGATTACTCTGGTTTTCTGCCGGATCACCTCATTCCTGATGCGATCCCTTAAAGAAACACCGAGCATAGCCCTTTCCATAGCACGTTGAGCAACTTTGAGCTTGTGGACCAGCCGTACCTTAAGTGTCCACGTGTCTGCTCCGTATGTCATGACGGGTAGGACACACTTATTGAAGACTCGTCGTCTTAAAGCACTGTGAAATCGACGATGAGAAGACTCAGCGTAGCTTCCTAAAGGCTGCCCAACCCAGCTGAATTCTTCTGTTTACCTCGTCCTCGAAGTTGTTTCTACCTAACTGCAATGTCTGCCCGAGGTATACATATTTTTTAACAACTTCCAGAACCCTTCCCGTGTACCGCAATCGGTTCCGGTAGCACATGTTTATTAAACATGATCTTGGTTTTATCCAAGTTTATCCATAGGCCGATGCGTACAGAATTGTCAGTCAGAAGAGGTTTACACATGATACATATTTTACTTTATTAAGCCCTCCCGGCGAGTCAGTTGTTCTTGTTTTACATACACTACTAAACATAGTCTGATTACAATGTGTTTATTAAAGCAACTCTAGTCTGCTTACTTCGTAACTAAAATCGAAAATACACGTGGCATGCATGAAATGATAGCTCATTCGTCCAATAAAATATAACCTTTTTTTTTTTTTTTTTTTTTTTTTTTTCGTGTGGAAACCCCCTCGGGCCGTCATTCCATCGGGGTTTTCAGTGGAACGGTGTGTCGGAATCGAACCGACTAAAACCACACGGTGTGCCATACTGCGCTTAAAATAGGAGAAATATAACCTACGCCAACGCCACTCGACGTGACAGGTAACACTAATCATTGAGAATATGCACTCCCTTGAACCGACTCAGAATGAAAACGTATATCTCGGTATGCGCAAACGCATTATCAGCACACAAGCCCTACATTGTTAAATACAATATACATATATGTAATCGTTTCTAAGCATTGTTCCAGTTGATCTTAAAACGATTCTTTGTTTGTCTTTACTTAGTGATAAATAGAACCATTACATTACAGAATTATTGGTGCTAGAACTTACATCTCAAGGCTAAGAAAAAAAAATATCCTTGAAATATTATTTATGGCAAGCCTAGGGATGTTGTATAATAAAAAATATGTTAAAACAAAAATGAAATTTTGTCAAGAAGTGTTACGTATTCGACTAGTGTAGTGTAAGCCAACCAGTTGACCCCTAAGAACCATCGAATAGTTCTGCTATAACCCTTTTGATTCCATCATCAGATCAGATCAATAGAACATTAGTTTAGTATTGTCATTAAGATTTTAATTTAGTTACAAATGTTTAAATCGGTGCGATGATCACAAGTTAGTTAAATTCAACTTTCAAGAATTGTTTACATTGTAAGTTACAGCTGTTTTAAGTTGTAATTAATAAAAGCGTCTTAATTTAAGAAATTCTTAGTAAAAAATCTCTTCTTTTTTCTATAAAAAGGAGTTTTTATTTGAAAACTTTAAACAGTATAAATAGGAAAACTATCTGACAACCCAGGTTGAGAAACTATGCCACATAAATAATATTGTTTCGAGTCATATGCTTCGTAAATCATTATTAAAAAAAAACAAAAGAAGAACGTTAGTATTCATTGCCACGTCCCAGCATGTATAACCCTTTCCGGTGCCGATGCAGATGATGCCAAGAATCCATAAATAAAGTAGTAATAAACTCAGCAATTATACGTAAATCTGTTTAGTTGGTAACGAGGTAATCATGAAAATTCATTTTGCATTAATTAGAGAGATAATCATTTGCAACTTTGTCAGGATGATATAAAGACACTAGATTGATATGCAAATTTTATATTCTATGAATATACACTCACAGGCACAATTAACCGCCCACCTATATTTTTCGTCACCCTGTTTGTTTATGTTAACTGTGGCTTATCTACTGTTTTGTTTTTAGTTAAGTGGGTACTTTAGCAATAAACTTAACACTTAAAAACCCTTATTTCGACCCTTAAACTTGTATCGCCGAAGCGTTTTTAGAATTTAGTCTCTGTTTGACGTTATATTGATTACATTTCTTGTTCTTGTCTGCTATCGTGTACGAACATTGTTTAATTTGAGTTTTTAGTGTACGATTATTGTTTGTGCCTGAAAAAAGTGCCACTGGATGCAACTGGTGCTGCTAGGGCAGTGACTTTAGCTGACGCTGGGTATAGCCAGCGCTCGTACGCTTGGTGTACCTCGACCTACAGTGCGGGATGCCATCAGACGCTTTCGGGAGACTGGTTCATACACGAGAAGGCCAGGTCAAGGCCGACATCGGTGCACCTCGGCTCTGGATGACCGCTTTGTTGTCAGTAACGTGCTAAGAAATCGCTTATGCACCGCTACTGAAGCGCGCACACGTCTGTTTGAGGTGAGAAATGTCACTGTAAGTGAACGTACGATAAGAAGAAGACTGACTGAAAGGAATCTGAGAGCTTTTCGTCCAGCTCGCGGTCCACAGCTGCTTGCACAGCATCGTAGAGCAAGACTTGCCTTTGCACGAGAATATGCTGACTGGACTACGGAACAGTGGAAGAACGTACTTTTTTGTTTTATTTTTTTTTGTTTTTTTGTTTTAAAAAAGACAACTCCCGCATTAGGATTAATTCCTGTGTCGCGGGGGACTTTACAAACATGCAAGCAACTTACACAAAGAACACCCAGACTCAGAACAACAATTTGAGGATTACACAAAGTGTTGTCCCGTGCGGGGATCGAACCCACAACACTAGGCGCGGCAGCTTGGTGGCGAGGTGACCACTTAAACCGCTGCGCCATCAGTGCAGTACTGTTCTCAGATGAGAGCAGAATAGCCTTAAGGGGTCCAGATGGACGTCAGCGTGTTTATAGGCGCCAAAATGAACGGTTTGCTCCATGTGCAATAATCGAAACCGTGGGTTATCAGGGAGGATCCATAATGGTTTGGGGAGGTATCTCTTACGAGGCTCGTACCGATCTAGTGGTGTTTGATAGAGGCAGTGTGACTGCTCAAAGATACGTGGAGGAAGTCTTACAAGACCACGTCATACCTTTCGCACCATTTATAGGTGAAAACTTTAAATTAATGCACGACAATGCTCGATGCCATACCGCAAGATCCGTCACTCAATACCTCGATGAGGTCGGGATTCAAGTTTTGCCATGGCCGTAACGCAGTCCCGATCTTAACCCAATTGACCACATTTGGGACAACCTAAAAAGACGTATTCGAGCAAGAATATCAGCCCCTGCGACCTTACAAGAGCTCAAGACGGCTGCGATAGAGGAGTGGCATAATATCCCTCAGTCGGATATTCAAGACCTCGTAGATGGATTGCCAAACCGACTACAAGAAGTCATCAGGGCCCGAGGTAGTAATACTCATTATTAAAATTTAAATAAAAAGAAAGCGGACGATTTTTTTCAAAATTAAAGTTATCACATTTTTATGCAAATTTTTTGCAAAATCGATTTTTGGCATATTTTTTTTTATTAAACGGTTTTGTTTAAAGACTGGTGATTTTATTTATCCTTAATGGCTGCTTTTAACATAACTTCCATCAAATGTGGTCAAAATTTTTCGACTACTGAAAATTGAAAGAAATACAAGGTGGGCGGTTAATTGTGCCTGTGAGTGTATATATATATACCTAATACCTAGATATTTGATTTACAATTTTGCAAAGGGTCTAGTGACGAACCTGATTGAAGGGCACGGTCATGGCTTTGGATGTCATTACTGTCAATTCCCTTGTTTAATTTATATATTATTTTAACCGATTCACATGGTAACTCTCTATTTTTTGGTTCTAAGAGCATTATACGAAGATGCCTTTGGAAAATCATTGTTATTGCTAATGGGTTTGAGACTGCAGTTGATTGCGTTTCTACACTATTAAAAAACTGTAAATTTTGGATTATTTTTATGACAGAGTCGTAATCCTAACTAATATTATGACTGCAAAAGTGTGTGTTTATTTGTTGCGCTCTGCACTACATAAATTATCGTCATGAATTTCTACATATACATAGCCATAGCGAACGGATTGAATAGTACCTTTCATGCATAAAAAGTACTGACCCTAAAGGATATAACATACTTTAAAATCGAGCGGGACGCGGGGGCATTCTAGTAAACTATTTAGTATTTAATTTACTAAAAGAACTAACTTGAGAAACGCTACACATTTAATTGTTATACACTTAGGGAAAAATACTTTATTTTTAAACGCATTATTTAAAGTCAAGTGCAAAAACTACTAGATGTAAAATCGAATACTTAGCAAATGACAGTTATTCATAAATTAATGGTCGCTAGGTCTCCGAAAAATCTGAAAAAATTAGTTAACAAACGACACTTAAAGTAGTCCTAACGGTAAGAGAGTTGGACCATTCGATGCAGAATCTCTCAATATCTCCTAAAATGTCGCTTGGTAATGATTGCCGGTCAAGCGTCGATTTGTATTTGTTCTAAATTTATGAATTGATATTAAGGCCTCTAAAAATTTACACGCTCACAAGATCGTACCTTGTAAAATAATTATTAAACCTATAAATATATAATCATTAAACCAATGATTCACAAAGAAACTGACCTTTAAAGGAGTGGGTGCAATTAACAATTAAATGGTCACTAATAGTGACGTCATATCACTTGTGCAACGGTTGCCCTCACGTATAACACGTGCCCCACCATGCGATTTATCACAACTTAATCGTGGCAAACATTTAATATCTTTAACTGCGTTTTATATTGTTAAGACCTGTACTAATTCTGGATAGTCCCAAAATAACTTCTATAAAAACTAACGCTGTATTCCCGTAACCTGCTTAACTTGCTTCTATCCTTGTTCCAGACTATTTAGACACTGTCCCGTAGACATACAATTTGTTTCGTGACTCGTTGGCTTTATTCGGGTCTAAAGGCATGGATGCAGACTGACTCAGTCACAGTCAGTCACAGTGACAGAGTCAGTCTGCATCCAGTATCGGAGATGGAAGGACCTCTGAAGAAGCTGGCCACTCGTGCTAGCGAAACGTTAGGAAGCAATTCCAACATACGACGGCCTTTAGACCCGAATAAAGCCAACGAGTCATCAATCGGCCGCGAAAGCCTCAACCAATTTGTCAATTTGTTTCGTGGCTACGTAAGCCAATTCTGGAACGACAGATTCTACCGCATACCCTGCTCGAAAAACAGCCAACTTGTAGGTTGTTGTTAGCTACTACTCACTGTTTTTTCCGGCGATTTCTGGCACCAGGTGTTATCATTAATTGCACACCCAACGATTCCACGCTTCCTATATCTATCGCGATCTTCAGCGTCCCTCTCCCACGCTCTAGATGTTCGATCCCAAATGGACCATATCCCGCTTGACACAATCTTTAAACCGCAGTATCGGTTTAACAATATCCCTTTTTTACACATCATTACATTACGTATCTTATATCTTCCTCTACTGTCTTTACACCTTTCATTCAAGCCCGCCGGGTTCGGCCTTGCCGTTATATCAGAACAGATACATTCTACGCGATCGATCCCCACCGGCCAATCAGCTAACGTTAGCGTTATATATTTGTTTTATCATTTGTTCTTCACTCATTTCACTACCTCAGCATACCCTTTTCAATGGTATTTATACTGGCTGATAGATAATAGTCCAATCCGTCAGTCGCCTTACGACACGGCAATAAATATAAATTATATGAAGATGAATAAAAGAAAATATTAAGTGCAAATAGCAATGAAAACATAAGCTTTATACCATATTATTACTTACTTGTATAAGAAATCTTTGTGATTGAGAAATAACATACTTTACCAAACTAACCGGTTTCGAGTCGGCCATTTTGAAACTAACAAAATATTTATAATTCGAACAAAAACATTGGCGCCAACATTTACTATTATAAAACTAAAATAGATACGTTCAGCTGTTTTTATCTGCTCACCGGTCACCTAGCTTTTCTCCTTCGCATTTTATCTTATCCAGAAACAAAGAACAGTAACTTGTTTGCATGTTCGTCCTTGACCCCTTTATTGGACTTATGTTCGTTCCCTCTTAAATCTACGTGTCATATCTGCCCACACATGTACATCAACTTGTTGTAATAAGACACATGACATGACAAACACCAAAGAAATAAACCTTTTATACCTAAACGTTATAACATAATAGGCCTATTTTTATAAATAGCCACAATATTAACATAATAATATGGGCGAACGTCACGAAACGTAAGTGTTTAATGTGCTTCTTATATATGTATATATCATTGTGTGCGTAAAAACCTGTGTCAGTTTTATTTATACAAACATTAGTTCAATGTTTAAAAAGTTATAAGTATTTATTTGAAATTCACATTAAAATTAAAAAACAATTCAGACTACTAATAGTTAAAAAAGTGCCGAGTGCTATATGTGTACGTTAAAACACTACCTATCTCATAATGACAGTTTAAAAAAAAAGCACTGCATAAACACTATAGGTAATAATAAAAAGAACTATAAAAACAGCATATAAGTGAGTGCCCTGCTGAAAATAGTATCGATATTTTTTTTTGTGTCAAAGGACGCACACCAGTGCCCTCTAAGTTTTGACAAAGTAATAAGGCTCTGCAACACAAATTCCAAAGTTAAGGACGCAGATACTGAAAACCGTTATTCGAAAATAAGGTTAATGTTACGAAAATTGTTATATATACAATGTTATACATGATAATAATTTACTTTGAAAAAGTCCACCGACTTCAATGCGTCTATCATAAAATTTAAGACTTATATGGTTTCTCATGGATGCCATTTTCAGAACCTAACCAAACTCTCATGTAACTACCCTTAAAGTACATCCTTTCCAATAAAAAAAAAGGATCATCGAAATCGGTTAGCCAGATATTGAGTTAACCGTTAACGTTAACAAATACTTAATGCAAATTTAAGACTTATATGGTTTTCTCATAGATGCCGTTGTCAGAACTTGACCAAACTAAAATAGGACCACACGGGAAGCACCAGCTTTCAAAATAAAAAAATATCATGAAAATCGGTTCATCCAGTCGAAAGTTCTGAGGTAACAAACATAAATAAAAAATACTCTATCTCAGAATCTGGAATCATGAGTGCATCTGGAATCTGCTTATTTCCTTACTAATAACCGTTCCTAATTACTCTCTAACGCTGTTGTAGAAATTCAGTCCCCTTAATACTTATCATTAGTAAACCTAAGACGAGTGGCCATAGGTTATCAACAGGTATATATACCAGAACCATTCACACGATTTGTGCAATGCCACATGAGCCTCCAATTTGGGCACACACAGAATGAGTGTACCGCTGCAGTTTTCCCCTACGCCTTTTGCTTCTCTACAGACCATTAATAAATCATAGATAAACACTACTGTTAAATACTACTAAATTGCTAAGCAATTTTTTGATATCGTCTTATTTAAAAAATATTTTTAAAATATAGATCAATGCACACAGCATCACCACACCGCAAAGCCTGTATACTAGTAAAATAGAACACAGGTGGCACACTCAAACTACCTAAGTACTCTACACGGAACCTCTGACCTACCCGTCATGACCTACGGTGCTGAGACGTGGACACTACCGGTAAGGCTAATTCACAAATTTAAAATCGCGCAGCGGGCTAAAGAGTGAACTATCAAAAAAGAACCAAAGTTACTGACATAGCTCGCAGAAAAAGTATGCCAAAGTGGCACACGGCTGGCCACATCTCCCGAAAGGCAGACGGCCGTTGGCGCAAACGAGTCCTGGAGTGGAGACCCCGAATCGGTAAATATAACATTACACTTACGAATCTATTGCCGGAGGATAGTTGCGAGGACTAATCACTGATTGGATTGTAGACTCCTCTATCTGCCTCTCATCAGACCATTACGCCACAACGTCAATTCTGAACGGTGTCCCCCCATACACTACACAACACTACATTACATAACATATCCCCAGGGCGATGACCACCAAATGTCAGATATTTGTTAATACTCTGTGCTGAGTTGTCCGGAGATAATAATGAATGTCTTTCCCCTTTCCTTCTTCCCGGATGATTGGAAACACACCTTAACCAAAATAATCCCAAATGTAATAAAACAGATTCATCTAATACTTCTAGCAAAACATTACAAAAACTCATAATAAAAAGACTTACACACTTTCAAAACATAACAGACGCCACGGACGACTGCCAATTTGGTTTAAAGGTCAACAATAAAACGGTGGGCAAACAGGTGGTAATGGTTTCCCTAGATATTAAGGCGGCTTTTGACAGTGCTTAGTACTCATATTTTCAATAAGCTACACCACATGAACTACAAAAAAAATAGACATATTTACATTTCTTTTAAGCTAGCTTAAAAGCAGAAAAGCCAAACTGAAATACTCTATTGCTGGGCTGAACCAAAACACTTACTATAGGCTGTTTACAGGGTTCCTTACTGGCTGAATTGTTCGAAATACAATTACCTGAAGTATGCCACCTGGACCGCCAGCCACCGAAACACACATACACGAATAAAACATCAACCAAAGCTTAAAATTAATAATCGACTGGGGGGCATCCAACAAAATTCATACATTCGACTACAAAAAACAACAACCACCTCATTTACTCGTACATCTAAACACATTCAAATCACAGCACATGGACCTTTTAGTACAACCGAAAAATACTCTAATAAAGAAATTCTAAAGCAAGTACTAACCAGCTATACAACTAAATATCCCACCCACACACGGCATTCATTCTAATAATATAAAAAGACTCAATTTTGGTGTAATAGAACCTATTATAGGGTACACCGCAAGTATTTAGCCATGTACTTTAAATTCAGAAGATCGTGGAAATAGGCACAGTTGAAACACACGATTTACAATCATCAGCCCATCGACATCACTTTACATGACAACCCTGACGACATCACATTACATGACGACCCCGACGACATGACATTACATAAACCCACCCATCTTGCAAACTTCTTCGTATGAAATGGTTGATACCGCCGTTATTCATCACATTTACACCAACGGTCAAACATGTCATTAAATTGTAGTATTTCATAAAACGATCAACTAAAATTTTATTATTCATTTTATTTTATTATTTATTATTACAGTAGTATAATGAAAAGGGTGATTTTATGCAACAGAAACAGGTTATTTTCAACTTAAAAAAAAAGTTATATAAAACCAGCCTCAGTCCTCCGACCAAGAAATCTTCCTCATATTCTAAGTAAGGTTAGCTCCAGGGATTATTATAAAAAAAAAAAGCTTCGGCTTTGTAATATTTGCAGAATTATTAATTGTTAGTGATAGATACAGTTTACATTCCATCAGCGAACAATTCTCAACTTCTGTTTATTTAGGCCGGAATGGTTTTAATTCCGATATCGCATTACTGAAGGCAGTTCATTCCCATGTGTTGGTTCTCAGGCTATATGTACAGTCGGGCCAGGTCGACCGTTTCTTGGCACACTTGTACAAGCGGATACAAAGTTCGTACTTGGAAATAACAACTGTACTATGTTATGTAGGTTTCAATAGTATTTGAGGTCCAATTTTGGGGCTTACATATATACATAAGCGCCACGGTAATGCATTTTTTGTTTATTAACAATTACATATAAATACTGATTTATCATGTTACTAATGTCAGAATTAGTTAATACTAGCCTTCTGAGGCAATCATAAAGTTTTGATAGTTCTCTATATGGAAAACTTTCCACGATATGTTACGAGCATACGTTTATTATAATGCATTTATGACATTGCATTTATTGAGCGATAACACTAATTCATTCAATTTTTTTAAATTCTTGACTGACAATGCATCCTAAACAAAGACATACTCATCTACCATGGTAAATAATTAAGTTTTTTTAATGTTTTAATTTATATTTTTGGTGTTAAATATCAGATGGATAACTGTTGATGTAAAGTTTTGATATTAGTTCAGTGGTTACGGCTAAATATTGATCGAAAACGTAGCAAATTTATAATCATCTATTCTAGGATTCTATTCTATTCTACACCTTGAACCTGTTTATAACTGGAAACAAGTCACCGGATTTTTGGGGTAAGTTTTTAAATAATTTAAGTTCCTTAGATTGTTGACTTGCGAGTTTCTAAATCATTTGATTGGTTAGACATTTTGGTTCGTGTGTTATTGCAATTTATCATATATTAATCGCGAACAGCCAGTAGTCTGTTACCAATAAGAAAGCTTCCACTAAAGTGAAAAAAGTAAATTATGATAGGCAAAAGGTGGGTGTTAATTAGGCTCTGCCAACCCCTTCGGGTACTCGGGTATTATTGTACCTATGTATGTATGTAAGAGTTCAAACACGAATGCACAAGACACTACTATACCGCGGTGACTGGCCGGAGTCCAAAACATATATCGTAAAATATACACAGATATTCAAAAACCCTGATGTGGCGACGTCGATACTTAAGAATATAAATATACATAAAAACACTCACCTATGTCCCCGAAAGGATTGGCAGAGACGTCTCTAACACCAATTTTTTGGCAAACAAGGCGGTAAGGCTGGCCTTACACAGACAGCTTGAGTAGTCAGTCAGTGATCATCAAACACAGACTGCTAGTGCATTTAAATTCAACTACTCGAAGCTGCCATTGATAACTGCTGCACTGCATGTTGGTATCAATTGCTAAAAAAATTAAATGTGAAGATACTACTATGAGAAAAAGAATGCCACCAGAAGAAAGGTCATCACTTTTGTATGTGTTGTATTTTGCGATTTAATTGCACTGATTAGCGCATCACAATCTACGTCATACATTTCAGTCAATAAGCAAAACAAGTCGACACTGTGGACGACTGCTTGACCGCACTGTGACATTTCATCGCTCGAGCAGTTACGTGTATATGTGTATGTAGAAGACTGTAGTTTTCTATGCAGTCACAGCTTGAAGCAGTCAATACTGGCTGCTTCAAACTGTCCGCGTATAGCCGGCCTAAGTGGCAATATTCTAATCATCAGATCCAATAACACGAATATAAGTATGTACTATAGCGGCTATTCCTAATTTAAAGCTATTATGAATGTATACAATAGAGGGAAGAATATGATTGCATCGGTTTTAACCAAATTACGCTCATATCAGCCAAAACTATTTTGAGCTCTCGGTCTCCAGGTAGTCATTAAGAAGTAGGTATGTGACGGTTGCCAAATAGTTATGATCTGTTCTAATTGCTTTTCGTTTTATGTAATGGGGCTTTTGTTATGACTCAATACATTTTGCTTACGTCTTAGTATATTGTTAGTGTGGCTAAGAAAATATAAAAAAATGTATAAATAACATATTCTATTACTGGTAATCGCAAATGATATGTCATGAAATACACTAACATAGATTTACAATTTCTATACCGTCTCATAAGTACACCTTGAACCTACCCAAATCATTAATACCATAAGATTCTTCGAATTCGAACGCTTGCTGTGTGCATGCTTTTCAATGACACTTCTGATGAAAATACACTGTAGATACCGAATGATAATTAAAATAATATACAACACAGATGTTAATATGTAAAGCATGGGAAATGTCTTGGACGTGAACAAAACAACAAAACACGTGTAGACTCGGAGACAGCCTTCGTACCGAATCAACGACCGTTTAATAAAAAGTTGTATTAATTGACCCCAGGAATAAAAGTGTCAATTGATATAATATTTTCCAATGATGTATAAGGTTGTTTACTGATTTATTTCACTGTCGTTATACCAGGTTTGCTCTGCAATCGAAGGCAAGTGCAATAATGACCTAGGACCGACTACGGGCTACTGTTATTGTACTCATAGAAATGAAAAAAAAAAAACACAGACGATCTGCTGACATAGAGGAACTGTATTCGGATCATGTTTGTTGTGTTACTTGGCAGATTATCTGCAGAGTTCACTCCTCTACAGCAATATAAATAGCTGTAGATACAAATGTTATTCTGAATTTACTTTTTATACATTGTTGGATATTTAAAACCGCTAAAATGATTTGGGAAGGACCATTTGTTAAGTTCAATTCTTAAAGTAATAAATTTCACAGTTAGTATAATTTGTAGTTTTTCAAAAATTCATATTATAAGGTGGGTTGGGTTGAATTTTTTTAATAATTTTCTCGATCTCAACGATCTTCTTCAAATTTCAAAATGTATCATGGTGAAATAAAAATATAATATATAATCTATTTAATAAAAATAGTGTTTAACATAATTTTTTCCACTTTTCAGATATGAAATGTACTTATTAATTATAACAATACGTCAGCTAAAGCACCAGTCCATCAGTAACCAGTCATTCGATTGACGAGCGCATATTAAAATTTCTAAATATGTATTCTTAATAAATATTATGTGGTTCGTTACCTCACAGTTCGACAGTGATATAACATTATTAAAACTCCCAAGCATTATCGAACGTCATCTGTTGGCAAACTATAAAAAAAATTCGTAGAACTTTGAAAAACAAATCCTTAAGCTGATAATTTTAGAAAATTAATCTTTTAGCGTCGGAAATTCCACAAAATGAATACTCGTGGATATAAAAATACTACTATAAAGGGCAAATCAAAATTACAATAAAAACATGCAGTCATTCACATCCTTAACACCATATATAACTATGGTGACAGTGTTTTTTTTCTTTTTTATAAAATAAAATTAGTCTCGGAATAACCAAAATAATTCAATACATTCTAAGATAAGGATAGTACAAATTGAAATATATCGTAGCACAATCAGTCAACGTCTATTTTCAACTGGCCAACGATATTCTCGTTATTTGGCGCTCGGCAGTGGCAGTGATAGCTATTTATATGTAAACCACAATGTCAATATAGATGAAATGAATTGACGTTAGGTACTATCTGATCTCACTCAAACTTGAACGACATATGTATGTTTTTTTTATATTGATATAAGCCGTGTGGTTGACGATGGAGTAGAAAAGGAAAACCCCGTCTCTTCCTGTGGGTGTCGTACAAGGTGACTAGAGAATCGATTGTTATCTATCACACTGTATGGCTGTATGATGTAAGTCATACCGTGCTCGATTGACAGCGGGGGTTACGTTAGTGGGTCCAGACTCCTCTGCCTATCTCTTAAGGAATACAGGCGTGAGCGTATGTATGTATTATATTTATAAGTAGTTTCAAAAACGTCCTTTA
Organism: Tyria jacobaeae; assembly: GCA_947561695.1. Taxonomy (NCBI): domain Eukaryota; kingdom Metazoa; phylum Arthropoda; class Insecta; order Lepidoptera; family Erebidae; genus Tyria; species Tyria jacobaeae. Next base: position 4,003,984 of record OX387208.1, on the reverse strand, counting down.
TATGAATAAAAGGTTTAACAAAGGGACTTCGGTAAATAAGTACATGAAATAAAGTAACAATAATAATTACTAAACTTACAAACGCCACGTAAACCCGTTCTCTTAAGACGCAACGTCAGCTAATGTAATATTGATACGATAATAATATACGTAATTGGATATCTACACGGTACATCCATTGTTTGTAAATTAATGTGCAGCTTGGTAAGAGTGAGATGGAAAACAAATTGATCATCCACAACAAATAATTTTAGATATTTTTTAATAATTTCGTATACTTAGGGTACATTGTTCCCGAAGGCTTCCTTGTTAGGGTATCCTGGGTCCCCTGCGATATAGCCACTGTGACGGTACACCGTGTGGTTTTAGTCGGTTCTAGTCCGACATACCATCTCACCCTCAGCTCCGGTGAGGTGATGACCATTGGAGGATTCCACACGAAAAAGAAAAAGGGTACTTAAATTAATAACATCGATGCAGAAAAAAAACTTAAATTATGAATGACCGTTTTGAGTGCACCTTCAAAGCACCTCGATAATGCATTTATAACTTGCATTCTTTATTTTCCGGACCTCCATCGTATGTTACGTGTATGTATTATGTACCTATGTATTACGCTGGTACATTTTGTTTGCAAGAAAAAAAATAAATGAGAATGCGAGATTATTAAGTGGATATAAAATTTGTATTAGGACAATCAGTTGAAAGATTAATGCACAAAGAACTAAAAACAATTTTGAAATTGAATAAGAAAATTATTGCTCATCGTACAGATGAACGTGATAAACAACGCCATGCATGACAGAGAGAAAATATATGTACATATTAATACTTGGCTGATATTGATTCTGCTCATTTAATTTTTATCTTTATTTTTTCTTTTTATTATTTTGTGTAACGGACGCTTTAACAGCTGTGATCCACTTGAAAATCAGATTTCGGTCGAGCGATATGCACACACGTACAATAATATATCTCCTTCTCTTATTTTGTTTTCTTTACGGTTCATTGAATATAAATACATATGTATTTTTTCTTTTAGGCACCTCGGGCTTCTTGAACCTAGCAAAATAAGCCATCTACGTTAATTTTACTTTTAATTTGGTTTTCTGTTTTTTCTAATAATTTTGATAACTATTTCATATTTAAATACCTATTTTGTAGTTAATTTATTTATTTTGTAGGGCCTAAATTAAGCTCAATAATTGGTTTTCTTCTTTCTCTTTTTAATTTTTATAATTAGTTAAAGAATTAGAGATAGATTGTAATCACAAATATGGTACTTAGTGCGACGATTTTCGTTAAAAGAATCAGATCTTACCATTACAAGTGGTCAAATAAAAAGACATTATCTTTTTAAAACATTTATTTATTTTATGAACTTTGGCAAAAAGTTTCTGCGTCCAGCATAACTTTGATCGTGAAAACTATGCGAACATGTGAAGCCCTTTTTTTATTTTACTACATTGTATACTCATATACCTAAACATTATATTTCTCGGCTGTTATTCTTATTATCCAGGGCTGCAACTAAGGTTTAGTGGCGGGTGTTCCCTCCTAATTACTATTTTACTTAATCAATTTATCACTTGCCCACACACCATCCTATTTGTTTGGAAATTATTTTTAAACCAGAAACAAAAACACAGCAGACTCATCGTCATACCTGTAGGTGCACCAGTTGTAAAAAATAAAAAAATATAATGCCTAGTATCTGTGGTCACATTTGGGTTCATGGTCACATTGTGGTGTGGTGGCTACGGTATAACATCAATTATTAACTGTCACTATGTATCTATCCACTTACGCTGTCACGGTATGTTGATGCCTACAATTTTTATATTTTCCGGCCATGTCATTACATCCTCATTCTCTGTATTCCTTTTGGTTATACTTCATAACAATGTTATTAATGTTATTGTTGATTGAGATTAAGTATTATTATTATCATCGATAATCCTTAATGTTTCTCTTTCAACATAATGTTAAAGAACCTTTTTTTATTCTTCCAAACTATAAAGGCTATCCAGTCTACTAAAAATAATAGTTTAAAGATCTTTTCGTGGTATTTAGATTTGTTTAAAAACAAACAGACCCTACCGTGAATCTTGATCTTACTTTTTATTGCTATTCCATAGAGAGAGCAGAAAGTTCTGAACGCTGAGTTACAGGCCGAAATGGTGTATTTTTTTCATCTACTGCGACAAATACAACCCATGGCATACAAATCAAAATATATATTATTTATACTTATAATAACCGTAAAAAAAATAACACATAACTATGTATTCTTATTGCGCATAGTTGGTACATAAATGGTAATACGGAGTGAGTGAGTGTTTTCGAATGATATAATATTCAAAATTATTTTCTTGTAATGATTGTTTTTGTATACGATCAGCTTAATTCTATTTAAAAAATGGCGTTGGACTATAATTATGTCGCGCTATAGTTTGCTGAGGAGAGGCACATATAATGTAATTTGTGTGTGGGACAACCTTTTATTTGGAGTATCAACGGAATCTTAGGCATCTTATACCGATGGTGTACAGTTTTTTATAAATAACATTTTTATTGCTAGTCATAAATATTTAGTACAAATTATGGTAAACCTTACGTAGTTATGATTAGTTCGAATGTTTTTTTGAGACAAATTACAAAATGTTTTTTTTTTTAAATAACTTTTTAAGTGTAGTCTCTTTCATAGAATCAGTAAAACATAACGATAAATCTGTAATTTATTGTTTATTCAAATATGATTAATTTAATATTTGAATTTCTGACGATGATCTAATAAGTGAATACATACACATTCATAAATATGTAGTAGTCGTACCTAATACCATTTCAAAGTTATATCATATCCAATGTTTTTTTTATTATTATTAATTTAATAAATGTATATACATATGTATATGTAACGAATGAATTTATAAATCCACATACGTTTTTATTACCTTAATAAATAACAAGGCTATTGAGTACAACCGGTTAGGAAGTAAACGGAACGGTCTTTATCAACGTCATTATAACTATTTATTTTGGTTATCATAACTTGACTACTCGACCTGTCATGACATATTAACTATAACTTTTACAAAAAAAAAACACGTTATAAGTGTGACGTGTCTATCAGTGTATTTGTATGTCTGGCCGTGGTAAGTCTTTTTTGTATTACAACCGAATCTGCTTGAACCGTTTGAAGATCGTCAGATCTTTTTAAGGGGTATTTAAGCTTTAAATTTATAGTTTTTTTATATTTTTTTAAACAATTCATATTTATTAACAGCAATTTTTGCTATTTGCTAATAGCCTAATATACAACTTTAAACGACAATTCTTAAGCAATTACTTTGCAGTATAATGTTTAAGTAGTGATTAATTAAATTAACAAAAAATCAGCTACTAGCAGTTCTTAATTCTAGATAGTATACATATATAATTTATACTGAATTTATTATTTAAAACAAGTAAAGGTGTGTAAAAGACGAGAATATTATCTCCTTACCATATTACCATTAGAAGAATATTAAGTACTTATATTAAAGAGTTTAAATCTACCTACTTAATAGATATTTTGTAATAAGTACTTGGTTACTTATGACATGACTCATTGTGAGCTATTTTTAGCGAATCAGTTAAGTGTACGTACTTAGTCCTATTGTAATGTTACCTGACAAAGACCTGCACCAGGGCTGCCAGGCTTTATAATATAATTTTTATATTTATATATCCTGTTTCATAGATTACTTTAATAAAAAAAAAAAGATTGTTGTTATAATGTAACATGTCACGGTGTTATCCAGTTTTAGGATTAAAAAGTATTTCATATTAATCTAAAAACGTCTACCTACTTTTTCTGTGGGTACTATTTATAAATTGCTTGGGTATACTAGCAGCCCAGTTGTACCTATTGGGTAGTAGTTTAGCGCCAGGCATAATTAAGTATTAAAAACTGTTACTGAATAAACATTTCTAAAAATATTGTACAACACTAATCTGTACGTATATCATTATAAATTAAAAAAGCAAACATGTTCAATTAACATAAACTTTTCATAAAATAGGTAAGTATTTCTTAGGTAATTTCCTGATACTTTCAATTATTAAGCAGTTATTTAAATATATATTTAAAAAGTAAAAATAAAGTTTATCTTAATGTGTCGTGACGGGTGCTGGCTTTGCGTACGGTGTAAGATGTTTGTATAAAATCGAAGGTCACTTATTACTAAAAAAATAAAGTAACTTATAAGTATAAATGCAACAATAAGTTTTAGCAAACTTACCTGATGGGATTAAAGGTGAAATAAGAGCACAGACCACAAGAAATCCCGTCAACATTTTCCCAACACTCTGGACAAATACTTATGAAATGAAACCGTTTGCATTGTGCATTTAAACAAAAAAGCTAGTAATTTATTATACAATCACCGGTCACAACACTTTAGTTATCACTCTTAACACTAAAAAACTGTTGATATTTGTTACAGTGTAATAAATAACAGTTATATTGAAGAAAATGCTACATTAAGCGTTCGATACGTGAAGTCGTAGTTTGGCCACCATTTTGGCGCCAGAACACAAACGTGCGCTCAGTTCAACGCTGCGAAGCGGACTTAATCAACTTGGCTACTATGGCCTGATTGCCGCGTGAGGCTTGTTTGGGCGGTTCGCCATCACAAAGAGTGGCTGTTGCGACGCGGTAGGGCTAGTTTGCAACAATCGTCTTTCCACTCTATCTCAATTGACATCAAATCATTTGCATTTACTTAATAGACAAAGGTCAAATAGCTTTAACGGGCTGGGTTTGTCCATACATCTTTATTAAAGAAGGTGCACTAGTCTTTGCATAAAAAAATAAAAATTTGTTACTCGTCAAAATTGGATTATCATACTGGGACTTTCAAAACAAAACAATTCATGAGCGTAGCATTAGTACTTGTCCTACGTTTATTGGACTTTTCAACGGATGACATCGATGAGATTAATACTTTTCTATTGAACTCAGAGTTATAATTATAATAAATTCTAAACACTCTTGATCATCCTAATACCAAAATCTTTCACTTTCGAGAAACTTTTGATCTCCTTCTATCTCCACTCAATATAGTTTTACAATCCTGTCACAAATAGTTATACGTTCTCATTTTGCAAATAAATTATAACTGTCAAAATATTTGCGATTTTCGATCCTGCTTTACATCTTAATATCAATATAACTTCATTTTCAACATCCTCATTTTCCTCCAAATCTTACTCGAGGAACTTCTTGTACACGAAATTTCAACCACTTTGTATAATCTCAATAAAGAATTTTATGTGAAACACCTATTAACTCTTCCCCTTCACTAACTTACGTATGACGAAGGCATCTAAGAAACTGTATTATTACCTCCATACAGAACAAAATTGCATGCATTGCATGCAATTATAAGGATAGAAAAAAATCAAAATTTATGGTACATATATAATTAAAAATTGTTTATTAAATAATGAAAACAGAAATAGAATCGTTCTATGAAGTAAATTATGAAAGTAAGTTATCATGGAATTAAAAACATTATTAAAAAAAAGGATCGATCGCGACGGTGTAATTTGATTTACGTTTTTTCGTTTTCGTTTATTGTAATTTAATTTTGATTTATTTTTAAGTACTTAGTAAACAACTTTTCAAATAACCTTGTACTGTTTATAGGCTGTTCTTCATTTTTCTTTTACAGCATAACGGTCTATAAAAGTAAAGAAAAAATAAGGATAATCTCGAAGTCAAGATATTCATCAATCGTCAGAACTGTTAAAAATCAACTCGTCCATACTAAAATCACCATACATATGTATAACTTAATTCGATTAGTTGTTTTGCCTAACCTGATATTTTATAAAAAATGTATAAAAAATAAATGCTAAGTGACCAGTCATGATTCTAAGATTGTAACAATTTTATAAGAATAAAGTTCTTCATATTGCAACTGATATGATTATTATAATGATCCATAATATTACCAATGAATTCCAACAATTGGGTACTTAATTAATTGAATAGGTAAGAAGCAGATACGCACTTCACCCATTATAAGCTGTTAAATATTTGAACAACCTCCCTTTTCATGTTTTGACAACAAACGCGTCAAATATTTTCCAAAACTTCGGATTTGCTGAATAACCTTGATAACGTAATTATATATAAAAAAAACGTTCTTGGCAAACATGCACTGGTCCCACCTGAGAGTGGGCGGGCTAACTTTGGTACTGTTGCCGATATATGTATGTACATCGGTTTATTCAATTGTTTTTTAAACTCATTTCAGAAAACTAGGAGGTTCTATGTTCCATTGAATGTATTTTTTTATGTGTTAAGCGATTTATGTGTTAAGCGATTAAAATTTGGTTCGACTGCGACCTACCACCCTACTGGTCCCGGTAGGGGGCTGACCCGTGAGAGTTTCCACACACTTAAAAATAATACTCAAATATTTAAATAGAATGATAAACAAAATACTCAACAGATTATAAATGAAGAATCATAAAAGAAAATAAAAATATGTCCTTTCTCGAGAATGTATCTCGAAATGCAACGACACCGAAAGAGGATCCAGTTAAGCCTTGCTTGCTATGGTTAAGTATAAGAGCTCTGGTTTTCAACCGGAGCCCTATGTGAAGTGCACATTGTAATAGTTAATCTCCTATAAGATGTAAAAAAAACTGTAATTAAAAATAGTTGACAAAAGAAGTAGTCGGTGTCAGATATAGAAACATCATATTTACAGGTAATACAGTGGACAACCCATTTCATTTATATAACAGCTATATGATGATGACTACCCGATAAAGAACTAAATGCCGTGGGATGAGTTAACCATGCTGTTGTTTTATGATAAGTTATTTTTAAAACACAACTGAAGGGTTCATTTCTTTCAGGGACCTAATAAGTGGCCATATTTTTATCCATACATGCGTAGCTGCATTTTTAAAATATCCCCTAAACGAAGAGGTAGCATAACGTGGGATGGAGATGGGGTCGGATGTGGATTGCATAGATCTAAAGATAAGAATTATATATATAACTTAGAAATATATATTTGTAGAATATATATTATTTCAGGTTACAAAATAACAATGCTGTTACAAGAAACATGTAATAAACTATAAAATGACTTGCTTAAATTTGAAAAGAAACGCCATTAGAAGGTCTATAAATTAAATAAAACATCGCCTACTCAATTAACATTAGCAATTTAAAGTTAAAGATCGTTATTATGTTGCCATCCATTTCTTTATTAAATTCATTTCATTTCATTTAATACAGGACAACTCCTACTTTAAGATCAATTCCTGTGGCGCGGGGGACTTTACAAACATTCAAACAACGGACAATTAACAAATATTAACGGACGGAATATTAACAAAGAACACCTAGACTCAGAACAACCATTTGAGGATTACACAAAGTTCTGTTCCGTGCGGGGATCGAACCCACAACACGCGGCGCGGGTGAGGTGACCACTTAAACCGCTGCGCTATCTGTGCAGCCAATATGTTTATGTTGTATTTATGTAAAGAGCAACACTATAATATTACACATAAAAAAAGATTGCCAGGAAACTATTTAAAAATATTTGTGCTTTTAGGCTTCGATCAAATATTTGATCGAAGCTTTTAGGCACACACTCATTCACATTGGCAACTCTGGTTATATGTCAGTCATATAACGTCAGCCGTCTGTCAAATTTTTTGACTGACATGACGTGACTGACGACGTGGACGTGGTGAATGAATGAAACATAACCATACAATTCAAATGATAGATAACTAATCTGAATTCTGTCATGTAGTTGCGCGGGCGCTGTGAAATTATGAAATATTACCTTTTTGTTTTTAAGTTAATTACAAGTCTGTTTTAGTGCTAATGCATTACTGATTATTATTTCCTTTACTTATGTACCAAAGGTACCAAAACTGTTTACTCAAAATGGGTTTTTCTCATACAACAGCTCATGTTCTTCTAGGTTGTTGCTCTAGCGCTTTTCTTATGGAAATATTAATGGCAAGAAAGTCTAGTAGTGCTAATTTGGTTACATTCCTCCAGTTTTTCTTTATCTCATTTTATGGATTCGTAGTTACTAGCAAACTGGGCAGGGTAAGTCAGTTTTGCTGATTATATTTTACTCAATTAATTTATTATTATGTATTAATTTTGAAACGTAAATTACTATATATTTTGTTTTATTAGAGTTCCTTTTAAATGCTGTCGATTATTGCATGGTACCTAAACTTATTTTAACAACAAAAAATGATTTTTCCTCAATTTATTAATATTAACAACTATTTGTTTTCCTTAAAGGTATAGTTTTGTGCAATCACTCTGGCTATAATAAAACATGTGATGTCAAAATTAGCCTAATTGGATATTAATAATATATATTATAGATATATTACAAACACTGGAAGAAAAAACCTTTTTTATTAACATTTGTGTGTAGATATTATTTTTTCTTTTACATTTTCAGGTAAGCCCTAAAATACCTCTGAGGCAGTACATAATATTAGTCACTTTATTTTTTTTAACCACAGTAGCAAATAATTATGTATATGCATTACATGTACCTTCTACATTACATATGATTATAAGGTAATTTTATAATGTATTATTTAACTCTCTTATTTCTAATTTAATTTTTCCTCTGTCTACCCAATTCTAATAATATGATTGTATATATATACAACGGATGAACATGTATGTATACATATACAAATGGCAGCTTTATTGCTTTGAGTTCTTACAGACATCCTTTTGATGGACAAAGAAAACAGATGGTGTATGTGTAAGTACCAGGACATCAAAAGGACAGTGATGATATAAGTCAGAATCAATTCATCAAGCATCGGCTCTTTTCCTTACATTTAATTAATGTATTACATTTATTCAAATAAGGTCCTGCATTACCATTGGTCAATTCCATTGTTTGTTTGTTTCTATACCATGTACCAATATACATATATGTTTCACATGATTACACATATCCTTTAAGATTTTTACGCCAGTGAGAAACAACCAGCCACCTTATTGTGACATTTTTATCACAGTACATAATTTTCACATTATGTCTATATTGTATTGCCGGAGACGGCAAAATGCTCTATCATAATACCTGTATCAAAAGATAGTATTCTGACGACTTAAAATACTTTGTATTAATTAATTAATTTATTAACTTTGTATGGAAAAAATACACATGATTTTTGAGTTAGTGGTAATTGATTTGTCTTAAAACCTCACTACTTATCACCAGGGAGGGGGATAAAAGTTGTTAAGAAACATTACGTGATTAATTGATGACTCCCTAGTACCTACGCAAGTTTTGATTGATTGGATTTCAGAAAGAGAGCTCGCCTGCTCAATCTAGTCATCAATGCATTTTTAATACCTTAATAATTAATATAAATTTCAATTTTTAATTTACAGATCAGCATCGTCCCCAGCTAGCATGTTAGTTTATTGCATTGTTAAGCAACAAGCACCAAAATTAAACAATGCTATTGGCTCTATACTTATCAGCGTCGGAGTTGCCTTAGCTATGTATGGTGGAGCACCTACAAATGAAGAAAATAAGGGTACATTTTTGTATTGGTGTATAGGAGTTACTATTCTATGGACTACATTATTTACTGGGGTTTTTGCTGGACTCCAACAGGAGAGGCTGTATTCAAAATATGGGAAACATCCCAATGAGGTAAGTTTATCAACAAACAGGATTTCATGAGTCAGTCGGTTTTTGATATAAGAAGTAAAAAATACTTAGATTTTAAGTTGTTGAATACATACATATGTACATACATACACACACGCCTGTGCCTGCCTATACGGGCCGAGAGAGCAGAATGAGCCTTGCGTTCTCTCACCCGTTCCGCCGCTTCCTTTGAGGATATCACCTCTTCGCAGAAGGAAGCGACGGCGCTCCATGCGCTCTCGCTCCGAACCATGGACAGAACCAAGGTCGGAGGCGAGAGACTACCCGCAGAACCAACTGCCGCGACAAGATCACGACGCTGGCTGGGTCAAGCTGGGCATTCCGCCAGCGTGTGAAGCACCGTGTAGTCAGGGCAATTATTACACTGATGGCACCGTGATGCTGGCTCCCGGCCGATCCGACACCGTGGTGTCCGGAAAGCACCTGCGTCATCCGGAAGGTGAGGACTCCGTGTTTCCTCTCTAGCCACTCTTGTAAGATGGGTCTTACCGCCGCCATGGCAGCGTGCCTCCACTGGGTCGTGCAAACCGCTGCTCCCACTCCGCCACCAATATCTGGTCAAGCTGAGCCCGGTGTGCCTCTACTTCTCGAGGCACTGGAATCAACAATACCTCCACTAACACGGCTAACAAAAAGGTCACATTTAAGTTGTTACACGTTTTTGTGATGTTTTTTTTTCTAATAATGACGTGAAAACGGCTAATTCATATTCGATCGGATCGAAATCATGTCAAATGGAATTGAATGAAAATATTTAATTTCCGACTTTCGTCTACTGAATGATTCTATAAGAAAGGCTATGTCATAATCACAGCGTACCCGAGACATTACTAGAAATAAATCCGTCCAAAGAGACCGGTAAGTTGTTAACGGTACTACAGAGTTGACATGAGAATGACTGGCATGTTGGTCTAGTGGTTAGCTATCCTGACTGCTGAGAATTCTTGGGCTCGATTAGTTCCACCAATAGTTGTTCTGAGTCTAAATGTTCTTTTACTCCGTTGTTTTTGTGTTTAAGTCCCCCGCGCCCCCCACAGGTATCAGTCCTAACTAGTAATGTAAAAAGTAGCAAGTACTCCTGCTTTAGCAATGATTCCTCTTGTCTTGTCAGTTTTATTAAGAAAGAAGAGATGTCGTCATTAAGGTAAATGTTTATCATTGCACCACGATAAAGTAATATCCTTAACTAAATTATAAGTACTGAAAAAAATACTTTTACATATTACAACTAAATGTTAACTGAACAAATTAGCTTGTGCATAGATAAAAGTCATCTACAGGTTATCAGAAGTGGTTCGCAATCAACCAATTAAATTGTCTTGGATATGTGCCACTTGAACAAACAAATATCAACCGATAAAATAGACGTGTACCGAATTTAAATACCTTATACATAATATATTTAAATTATTCGTTACTGCCATGAACATTAGCAAATATATTGTAACAGCAACAAAAGACAGCACTTCTTCAATTATGTTAGATAGACAAGTAATTAGATATTTAGATTTTTTATTATTCTAAAAGGTACCTCGGTCACTCAAGACGCTTGCTAAGTCGCGGGTAATTTGACAAATATTCATAACAAGCGAAAAAATATTAAGTACCTCAGACTCGGGATAACAATTTGAGGATTACAAAAGATTTTTATTTCTTGTGAAAATCAAACCTCGAACGCGAACCAAAGCGCGGCTTAGTGACGAGACGAAAACTTTTGTGCCATTCCTGTGAATTATTATCATTATCACATCAACAGTAACAAAAATGAAGGAAATAATAATATATTAATATTATAAGTTTTCCTTATATAATATATGGCCACCTTAGTCTAGCAGTTAGCGCATGCAAATGCCTGTCAAGAGGTCTCGGGTTCGATTGCCGAGTCGGGCCAAAAAGTGCTATTGGGTTTTTCAAACGGGAAATTATCAATAACAGCAGATTTCTCAGAGTTTGGAAGTTTGGGGTGTTAAACCCCCGTGCTTCAGAGAGCACGTTAAGCCATCCGTCCTACGGTCGAAATTGGGAAATCAATGCCTTCAAGAATTCTGACAACTAGTCCAACTATCGAACTCAGTTTGTCATTTAGGCAATTGTTTCCAGATGCCCAACTCCCCCTCTCCCCTCCTCATCGCCCCTCTCTTCTTTCCCCTCCCCGCATGCCCCATCTCTCATCACCCTAAAAGGTGGAACACTTACGACTCTTGAGTTTTAGGTGTCCATGGATGGCGATTGTCACTTACCATGTGATCCGTTTGTTCTTCTATCCGTTTGTTGTCCGTAGTCGTTTTGATCCATCCTACCCTAAGGTTGCCTCGAAGACCGCCCTTTGTATATAATCAGTGTGACTGATAATGTACTGTAACGATGGTGTACAAATAAAGTGTTCTTAAGCTATCTATATAATGTGCCTTTCCGTATTTTTCAGATGCTGTTTTACACGCATGCTATTCCGTTGCCTTTTTTCCTTGGACTTTATCCTCAGTTAGCAAATATATCATCAGAACTCTCTTGGGACACCTGGCTGTTGATCTCCTTAAATATATTATCCCAATTTTACTGTACGCATTCAGTCCATGAACTGGCAACGAAAGAATCATCAGTGACCGTAACATTTATACTGACATTAAGGAAATTTGTTTCTCTTCTGATCTCATCAGTATTTTTTAAGAATAATTTGACTATTTATCATGTGATAGGAACTATTATAGTTGCAATTGGTACATGTATATATTTTGACAATTTCTCTGGTAGAAGACAAAAACCTGTTAGTATAAGAAGAAAAGCATATTAATTCTTGAATTTAATTTATTATACGAGACATGCTCAGTCCAATAGAGAAAAACGTTTTACTGAATGTCAATGCTTTCCATTGGCAGAAATGAATCTAAACGTTTAAAATATGTGAATCTCAAAAAAAAATATATATTAATGTTATTAAAAATTCTGAAACTTTATTAATGTTGTATAATAACATTTTTTAAATTGTAATAATCAAATAAATGCGATTTTTTAACGGACGTACAAGTCCACTAGTCAGTCCAAGTTAAAACAAAAGGTGCACTTCGATAGAAACCACTAAGAATTATTTTTGATAATACATATTAGAGTTGCTGGGCCACCAGCACGTAGGCGTTAGGAGAATCAGTTAAATACGAAGTTGGTTAATAACATGGGGTGAAATCAAATCTAATTAGAAATGAAATTTGCAACAGAAAACATCTCTACCTAATTGAGTATAAATTATTCGAACTAAATACTTTAAAATATAAAAAAAATATCCTTGGCTAGTATTTTGATCGATGTTGTTAAAGTCGCATGTTTGCAAAGAAATTAGTATATTCTAAAACAAAATAATATATACGTGAGTGGTAATTTAACCTGTTGTGTGTTTTTTTGTTAGTACAAATAAAGAATAGATACATGATCGCGATGAAATCTCTAATGATGTTTTCTGTAGGTTTGGTAAATTTTGTAGGAAATACATAATGGTGACGTCACGGGTATTTATTATCAAAACACGATCAGGTGACCCATCTGTTCGTCTGTCCCGCTGTATTAAAAAAAAATACGAACACTATTTTCCAACTTTTCCTCATACTTTGTTTGACTACATAATTTAAATAGATAAAAGTATTGCAACATGATAACGCCATTGCGACGCTTGTGTTACGTGTTTTTACTGGTATTCCCTTTTTTTACCACTTTAGACAGGTTTTCTCACATAGGAAATTCTCGTCAGATTAATTTTATTTTTTTATATTAAGTCTGTAATGTAGTGGTGACCGTGTCGTGGGGAACACATTTTGTTTTGCCACGTATACATGAATGGCAGTCAAAAAGTTAACCTGTTACTTCCCAAGCATCGAAGTTTTTTGATTGAAAAAAAAAATAGCACTTTTAATGCTGAGTCAGCCTGTCCTATAAATATGACGGTGGAGACATGTGATCAGAAATATAATAAGTAAACAATTATAAGAATTAGCTATTAGCTGTATTTGAAAATTTGACCATTAAGTTTTAAACAAAGTTCTATTAACTTATTTTGTATGGTAAGGTATAAAACAATCACTGCAGTTGTTTTTCACATTTAGCGCAATAAGAGGTTTTTTTTTACAACCTTGTCCCTGGCAACGCCTCTGTCCCTCTTCGTCATATAGTGACCAATATTGTCAAACCTCAAATGTACTTGGTGCAGCTTGCCTTGCGATTATTTCATCCAAGAATAATATTTTAAAAGATTACCACAAATTTTGTTTGTTTTCATTTTTTATATATTTGGTAAAGGTCTAAGAATCAGTTTTATGTAAATTGGAGTTGGCAAGTTTTTTAAATTATGGTACTAAAAAAAAATATTTTATCAGAAAAACAGTGCAAGAATACGAATTTTGTCAGAAACAATAAAAATAAACCACCTAACGTGTAAAAAATGTTGAATATGGTGTCCTAAAAGTAGGAGAGTGGGGAGGAATGGGTTAATAGACCTAATGAGAAAAGACATCGTTACTAGACCATTATGGATCTGGTCATTTATCTTCTGAGACTGAAGGATAATAATTATCTTAGTTTGTGTAACTCAGTTCAGTTCAGTTTGTTAATTTATCTGTAATTGTGTAATAATAACTATATTCAATTAAAAATCTTAACAGTAGGTATGTAATAAATGTCAAGAATTTAATTCCATACATAATATACATTCTTTTAGTTATAAGTATACTAGTTATAGCCCGCTAGGGTTCGAAATATCCACATACCAAATTTTATCAAAATTTGTTCAACCATTTAGACAGGACTTTCGCAGCTTTACTAAGCGGCTGGACCGATTTTTACAAAAGAGATTGATTTCGCATTTATAACATATGATCAGTATAAAAATAAAAAAAGTTTTGTAATATTTTGTTTAAATAAAAGTCTTAAAAAAGTTTCAAATTACTGATTTATTTTAGCCCCTTAAAAATATTTTGTATTTATCTTCTCTATAATAGTAATGAAATTGAAAATTTACAACTTGATGTATCTACAGGAATATGTTAAGCCTTGCAAATCAAGGAGAACTTACGCTAAAATACAAAATAAAGCTGCTTGTACAATTACAACGGTGTAACTAAGTACCTAACTTAAAATTCATACACACAATTCACTTCACATCACATCACTTATATTATATATTACATATTATTTGTCCATTTTCTTACACCTCAGAGGCCGGCGTCCTCTCAATACCTGAAAGTTTTAAAAACTATATTAGCTACATAGGTACATAGATACCTGACAGTATATTATGAATAAAAAAGTGGATACAAAAACTTACCTACCTGCTCTTGCTGTCAGAACGACTGCGCCGGTCGCGCGATCGTGAGCGTCGCACGGAGGGAGAACGTCGTCTCACTGAGGGTGAGCGGCGAGGAGAACCCGACCTGCCGCGAGAGTATGACCGCCTGCGTGGACTGCGACTGCGGGATCTATCAAATAAACACCATTAGAACATGCCTTGTTATACACATATTTCAAACAACAATGTTTAATATCTACACCTCAGAGACGTTTATATTGATCGAATCTAACACTGTAAAATTTAGGTTCCACCGCAATCACATTTCGTCTATAAAGTCGAACTTCAATAGTTGGGACCAAAATTAATTTACTAAACAAACTACATTTTACATAAAAACCCTAATTACCTACACCATTAACGCCAACTCGATTTTTTTCTTCTAATACTAAGTAAAGACAAGGTAAGGTTCTAAGAAAAGGATTCAAAAAGTACCGAGACATGGTGAGCCTGCGAAGGTCGACCGTTGTGGGGCTGCTGTGAGGCCGAAGGGATATTATTGAGGCTGAGACGAGTTTCAATGTTATCTTCCGTTGAATGGTGACATTAATTGGAAGTTTCAAGAAATATTGCGGTAACACGGGGAAGTTGTTCGCCGTTAGGTTGTATTTCTAGCTCGGTGCCACGGTGACGACGGTGTGTGCAGTCGGTGAAGCATTAGGAGTTGCAATGATATTCAGGATGTTTTTGTAGGTCCTATACTGTGTGGCCTTTCTATTATGCATTTTATTCAAGTCCATGTTCGGATTACGGTGGGGACTAGGTGATGGCAGTCAGGAGGTAAGTTATGGGGACGCAGATGTTGGAGACTTCGGCTGCGCGTAGAAGTTTGGACAGCCGATCGCAGAAGTTGAGCGGGATGTTGTTGAGAGCGGCGTTCGCGGATGTCATATTGGTTAACGAGCCGTAGTTGTGGTGAAGACATGTGGTGAGGTCGTTGGTGTGTTGGTGGTTGGTTGATAAAATGGACCTGCAAACGTTCCAACACCCACCACTTTTAATATCTCCATTATTTTACTTATCTACTGTTTGGATTTGTTATTATAATAAAATTAATTAATAAAAATGTGTTAAAGAGAAAAGCAGGATACATCCAACTGTTTATCATTCAGAGGACTGCCTTTTTTGATAAGAAAATATGATTACTCATTTAAGTTTCATGTGTATTATAATTCTAAAATATGTAAAGCCCCATATTCAATCGTAATAAAAAATTGATCATGTAAATAAGTACTAAATGAATAAAAACTGTAAATACCTGGAGTATCGCCTATCTCTTCTGGTGCGACCATTTGACATTTCAACACGAATGCGGGTTCCACAGCAGCGGCTATTAAAAGCAATTATTACTATTATTGTAAGAGTTAATACATACTTTGTTACATTCCTTACTGAATAGGCCAATTGGTTACATGTTGGTTGGTGGTGGTGGTGTTGGTTATTCAGTGGTAGAGCCATGCTTAGGCACGAATGGGCCGGCTCGACCGGTGCGATACCACGGCCTCACAGAAAACCGGTTGTGAAGTAACGCTTACGTTGCATTTCCCCGAATTGAGTGAGGTTTCCGGAGGTCCAATTCCTCCTCCCCTTTTCTCTCCCATATCTCCTTTCTCCTTTTTTCCATCTCCTCATCCCTCCTCTCTTCTTTCCGCTCCCTGCATCCCCCATCCCTTATCACCCTCAAAGGCGGGCAGCGCACTTGCGACTCTTGAGTTGCAAGTGTCCATGGACGGCGGTGTCACTTACCATCAGGTGACCCGTCTGTTCGTCTGTCCCCCTATAGTATAAAAAAAAAAATGTCCTATACAGTGTAACTTTAGTCTAAATCGATAAAATAAATGTTCCCCGTTCCAAAACAAGTGATGTCTATATAAGTACAACACATCTCAGTCTCAGAATGGAGGTATCATAATTTTGCACACTTATGACTCAAGCGTTTCACATCAAAGATGAAACGGATCTAAGGAGTGTGCTGATTTCTGTTCACTTTTGAGACAGATTTGAGGTGCAGAGAGAGATAGTCATTTGTACTTATTATTTAGTACATGTATTTGTACATTATTTCCTAATTGTCTAATAGTCCTAATTTTCTGTACCTACCGTACTGAAAATTAGGACTATTAGAAAATTGGGAAATCCTTTAAAAAAAAAGATATTTTAATTGAACACCTTGCTAACATGCTAACTTAAGATATTACTAATATAGAAATTTCTTGTCTGTAATCAGTCTCGCAGATCAATTTCGCAGATTACAGAAGGTCAAACGCAATATCCCTTATCATTCTAAACGTCATGATACATTAAATATATAAAACTTTTCAGTTATCTACTAATGAAATAGGTCAATGGTTTTAAAATGGCGGATGTACTTAGTAACGAAATAAGTTTGATAATCTTGTTTCTAACTTACAAAGTTGCGAAAAGGTACTTACGTGCCGTCCAACCCTCGAACGGAATCTTCAGCGTCCCGAGGATCTTCATATTCAACAAACGCAAAGCCTGGTGGGTTTCTGGCCACCCACACATTCCTTATGTTACCATATTTCGAGAATACTTTCTCGATTTCATATTTTGATGCATTGGTGCCAAGATTGCCCACGTAGACTTTACAAGAAAGGTCCCATTCTCGGTAGCGAGACATCTGGAAAGAAGAAGCAACGTGTTAATTTCACAGACGCCATTTTGAGAACAGAACACTGTTCTCGAAGAGACATTAGGGCATAGTAAAACGGATTTCTCATATTACTTCACACCTTTTAAGTAAGTTCGACAAAGTACAAAAAAGCTCAACGTAAAGTTCCGTTAAATAAAATCACACAGGACAACTTTAAATTATATTAGCCGAAGCAAATACTAACGACGCACTTCAAATTAGACTATATTCAACTGAACAGTGAACGTAATGAAACGCCAGTCAGTGTTGCCAAGTCCTATAAAACCGAGTCGTCAATCTCGGCAGGCTAAAGAGCTGCTAGAGTCGGCTAGCGAGTCCCTAAAGCGAGGAACATGAGGCGTATTATAAGTCAAATAAGAATTATTATATATTAATAAAGAAATAACATATTTATGACTATCCAGTTGGTCTAGCGGTTAGCGATCCTGACCGAGCCGAGGTCGTGGGTTCGATTTCCACCCAGGTATGTTTATCAACAGTCTGGTTATAGTACAAACTGCTTAGTTTGGGATCAGTCCCTCCAAAACCATGTGACAAAAGGGCAGATCTGTCCCTTTTGTCACATGGTAACTATTAATTCAAAACACAAATTTACTACTACTACTTGCTAAAACAAAGCAAATGAGCCCAAACTAGACGCTTTTACTGGTAACCATTGAAGATTTTCCTTATCAGAGTTGTAGTTTCATCATCAGATCATGTTACCATGGCCTATCTACAGGACTCGTAATGATAATAATATATGTAATCTCAAGCACTGGGGTTCAACGGGGGGGTTTACTAACCACTGAAAATATGCAATTATCCAGGATCCAGTTTCTGGATAAATCAAACAGATCTGCTCAAGGATTTTAAATTATAGTATTGTCGTGTCATTCTGTCAAACTTTCACTATAACCGCTCAATGTGTGCCCTCCCTCATCACTCTCAAAGGTGGGAAGTTCACTTGCGGCTCTTGAGTTGCAGGTGTCCATGGACGGCCGTTGTAACTTACATTATAATAAAAAAAAAACAACAAAACGTTCGAGCTCTGAAAGCCCTAACCACTAACTATAAATTAACAAGAGAAAAACAATTTTGGAAATCATCATTTTGTTAAAGTGAGAATTAACATATCATTAATAATTCATTATTGTCACTCTGGACAAGCCTTTCTCATATTTTGGTAGTCTGTGCCTACTTTTGAGTGTCTACGCCCCGCACCCTTTGCCTCATTCTGTTATTTATTTGTCAAACAGCTGATTGTTTCATCGGAATATGGACGATCTTTAGAATCTAGTGAAGTAGTTTAGATTTTTGCGAAAATGGATGTGGTAGGAATGTTGAATAATATTAACGATAATTCGAATATGTTTGCTGTAAAAACATGGACGTCCGAATGGTCAAACAACGTTCAGGATAATCAGGTAAGATATTGATTTTTTAAAACTTTAACCTAGCTTTATAATACAGTTACACAGTTATTAGAAACTAAAATTATTACGTTTTAAGTCGGCATTTACGTATCTGTGTTCCGTAAGGTCAAGAAAGTTAATACATTCTTATTATTAGCAATGGCTATCCTTGAATTCAATGTTATCGAGCTTGTTTTAGAATAGATATAACAATTGAAATTATCATGTTATTTTATGAATGAAAGCACGTTTGCAATTAAATTTTAGTACCTCTTACCCGAAACTAGAACTGACGACATTAGAACCGTAAAGTTGACACATTGTTCTCTTCCACATTAGCTGATAAAGATGAAGAGTTTGCCATCTCTGATATGATCTCTGATTGCAATCTACTAATTTTATCTAAATTTTATTTAAAAAAATCTTATATTGTAGGTCTAATTGAACTAGTATATTCTATGAATTTCTTAAAATAATTATTATCAATATTTTCAAACAATCTATTATACCACATGAACTCGACATACATTTTGTTTGCGATTCTGATAAAAAAATCTTTATTTAATGATATTACTCAACAACTGTTTGAAACACCTAACAAATAATATAGGTCTAAACATGCACACACAATTTCACTGCAACAAAAGGTTGGCACATCTAATTTAAAACTAACTTAAAAATAAGATAATTGTAACTATTAAAGCAGTGGACAAGCAGTATGGTATAAGTCCTTTTCTATGAACCTAAACCAAATGTGTTTCCTAATGTTTTTTTTTTTAGGAAAGAGTGTATAACAAAAAATCACAGCCAGTCTTTCAAATTGTCAGATAGATAGAACTAAATTGTGGATACTAACATACCCAAAACCGTTGCCTTGTATTACAGGTTTGATGGGAACGGACGAAAGACATAGCTTATATACGTAAAAATACGGATGCTAAGAGTGTCTTATCTATCAGACAAAAGGTCTTTACAAAAACTTAAAATATAGTACATGAGCTGTAATATGTATGTATTTAGGAATGCATATATAAGTATGTTTGTCATCTGGTTACCTTATTACAAACTCTGCTTAGTTTGAGTTTTGATAATTGTGTAAGAGTTGTAAGAATAAGAACTTTGACAGGTCTGTTGGTCTAGTCAAGTGGTTAGTGACCCTGAGTGCTGAACTGGAGGTTGTGGGTTTGATTCCCACACTGGAACAAAATTTGTGTGATCCATAAATAGTTGTCACAAATCTGGGTGTTCTTTGTGTCCACTGAAAGAATGTTTGTAAAGCCCCCTGCAACACAGGAATTAATGTTAATGCAGGAGTTTAAAAAACAAACAAATGTTCTATTTAATAATATTTTATACTAGGAAGATCCCTAATAGTATAGTTACTAGTGAATAGTAATTATGTATGGCCAATCTCACCCCGGCAAAGCTCATACACCACACAAAGTTCTTCCTATTCGCTTAGCGCATTTTTTTTGTTATACTATAGAGGGACAGATGAACAAACAGCTCATCTGATGGTAAGTGCCCGCTTTCCATGGACATGTACATGCCTGCACGAATGAGCCGGCTCGCCTGGTGTGATACCACGGCCTCATAGAAAACCGGTTGTGAAGCAACGCTTACTGTTGCAGTTTCTCGAAATTGACGTTTCCGGAGACCCAACCCCCCCCCTCTCCTCTTTCGTCTTCCTCATCCCTCTTTCCTCGCTCCTGTCTGTCTCCTGGCACTCATCACCATATAAAATCGTTTTTGTTATTGTTACTTTTATAAACATTGTCGATTGACTTGTTGACTAGCAGGAAAAGTTGACAGACGACGATAATGAACTGGTTACATAATATGTATACAAAATTTGAAACGTGTGTCTTATAGAGAGCATTTACATACATTCAGTAGTAGCGTTTTCACAAAACCATTACAATTTAGGCATCGGAACTGAAAAAAAAATGCATTTCATCATTCGTTGCGTTTCCCGGAGATTAGTCAGGTTTCGGCTTTCCTCTTTCCTCTCCCTTCATACCTCATCACCCTCAAAGTCGGGCAGCGTACTTACGACTCTTGAGTTGCAGGTGTCCATGGTCGGCAGTTGTCCATTTACCAAAGCCAGTCTGGAAGACTAGATTTGGTAAATATTAATTCGATATGTATTTGATCCATGGATATTTCTTCTAATGCGCATGCTAAATGATGAAAATAAATTTTCTTTTCTCTTGTTGAATCAAAATCCTATTTTATATATTATTTATACAGTAGTAGTAAAGGCTGTGATAATAAAAGTTGATAACAAATTCTAAAGTTCTTCAAAAAGCACTGGACCGCGTGCGCATTTTCTTTTGTCTCTAAGTGAATCATCCTCGTTGTGTTGAGTTCAAACTTTGACCCCGTTGCAGCTCGTTATCGCTTTGTGATTCTCAGGATTAGTGCATAATACTAATATTGCAAATATTACAATCGAATTATAATATACGAGTATATTGTGGAATTAAAATTAGTTATAAGATGTAAGTACTTACAATTATGTATAAATACACAGTACATGTTAGTTGTAAATTGCGCACGCCTTTGTCAAAACCTTCCTCAGTTACCAAAACTCCTCAACTACCAAAACTCCTCAACTACCAAAACTCCACAATTTTTTTTTACAAATCCCACCGATTAGCAAGTATGTCCCACCGATAGGTAAACATATAGTAACATGTATTTAGTTGTCTATTAAACTTTCAATATATCTTGTGTTTAAAGTTTAAATATTACTAATTGATAACATTGGTAAACTTACCAGAAAGTTCAAGATGGTTGGAAGCCTTTAATTTCAATCATCGGTAAGTGGTTTCATGTAATTGTTAATTGGAGGATAATTTAATACTTTGGAAGAATATTTTAATTATATTTTTTTTTGTGTATGATCACAAAAATGTTGTAAACAACATCTCTGTAGTATGTATTTCACTTAATGATCGGAATTGATTACGTTTTAGACAATACTGTTTCGCGATTTAAAAAACCAACTTTTCGTACGCTATGTTATATGATTTAATCAAATGATAAGGAAATGATAACAATACATTTATTTTAACGTATGAATACCAGTTGCCGGAAACCTAACAAAACGATACCGCTATCAGCTGTTCCACAAAACCACGAACTAATATAACTGTTTTGCAAGAAGGCTTACCACGTTGCGACACTCGTATGCTGCAAGGACTAAGCATGTTTACAAACTCGCGATCCGTAGTTGTTAATAGTTACTAGTAGTCGTGAATTTGTCTTCATGAACGGACGTGTGTTTGTCTGTAATTCTACCAAGTTACGCTGTGTTGTGGGAATGTTCTTTGTGGCTTTTGTATGTGTTATATTGACGGCTCAATTAGGAGAAAAGGATCATCGTGTAAGTTGAAACTTCAATGTATTGCACTTATATTTTTGTTATAATAGCACTTTAATAATGAATGGTCAATTGACATTTAAGGATCATAGAATCATTTGATTTGTTATATGCAATATTCGTTTGATTTGTTTATAGTGGAAACATAATTAACTAACCTTTAATTCCTTTTAACACGCACAGATTTCTACTATGGAGGACGAACGTGTTAGAAACATTTTTCTTTTAATTTATTATTTACACAAGTTAGCAAACTATACCTATTGTTCAGCAACAGTATTGACAACGGAATCATGACATTCTTAGATATTATTTGAAGCAAATCAAACCTAGGACATATTCCTTCTGCTATTGGAATTTTATAGATTACTAATGTAATGTTGTTCGTTGCGATTTTGTATCTATTTTTCAAGGTTATGTGACTATCTCTATGAGTGATGGGTAATGTCAGTTTATTTCACGAAGTCCGCCAAGGTTCTGTTATCGTGCCATATGATTAATATATTTTCATATATGCCTAAGTATAGTTTGATGCCCCTTTAGTACTATCACACTTGCATATTTATTTTATTATTTTACATCTAGACTACGTGCTGAGCTCTTAAAATTTCGTGACAAAATATCACAAATAACTAAATGTCAGGTTTTCTATTGGGCACTTTTATGTCATCTCTTGTACTCCATGGAGTAAAAACGAGCTTATTAATGTGCAGGTCTAGCAGGAACTAGCAGTCCCTCAAAAAGGATATTGCAAGCGGCCAATGACAGTGAATTTGAAACTATATGACCATGAAAAACAGTATTTCCAGAATGAGACATTTATTGAATCCATTACAGTTTTATTTAGAAAAACACGTTAAGGCCTAAAGCCTTGGTAATCAATGTACGGCCCCTACAAAACTAGATATACTAAACACAGAAGTTACATTAAAGCAAGTCACTTATTGACTATAAAGAAAATTACTGTTTTCAGAACAAAATTAATGATTAGATTAATCTAATATTGAAAGCTTAGCTGTTTGACAAATGATTAATGACATTTATGACCTACATACTTTCTCTGAAGATTTAACATTTTTGATTTGATTAAGTTCGTTCCATGTTTATGACAATATCCACACCAATAAACCCGCTTCTCCCTTTTCGTGTAGAATGGTACATGGTACGAGTAGGTACGTAGGAAAAGCGTAACCTTTCACAGTAGAAACAACTTAAGCCTGCCTCTAACATAAGACCTGTTTGAAATGTTTCAATAAATGCCGGGAGAAATTAGCCATATCTGAAGAAACTGTAGAACTTTTGATGGGCTCTGAATACTATTATGTTGGTTGCAGCGTTGGGAAGTCACCCAGTTCTGCTCAGAACACAGAAAAAGCAATTATCTGCACCAATATGTAGGCCGGATCGAATACTGCAATGTAATGAGATGAAGAACTGAACACCTGATACGAGATAACAGTAAATTCTGTACTGGTCGACCCTGAGGTGCCTTGAGCTTCTACCAACGTGAATGAATATTTCATATTTACAAATTTATTAGTCCTCTCTTTGCATGTTAACCACGAATATGCAAGAAGAGGACTTTTAAAATTTAATAAATTCAAGCTTATTTTTTTTGATTTACCATGCCATGCTTAGGCACCATACAAAAAACCGGTTGTAAAGCAACACTTGCGTTGCATTTCCCCGAAATGAGTGAGGTTTCCGGAGGCCCAACTCCCCTTCTCCTTTTTCTCTCCCCTGACCCCTGGCCCATTTTCCCATCTCCTCATCCCCCTCTCTTTCCGCTACCCGCACACTTACGACTCTCGAGTTGCAGGTGTCCTTGCACTGCGGTTGTCACTTACCATCAAATGACCCGTCTGTTCGTCTGTCCCCCTATTATATGAAAAAAAATAGTTTTTTTCCAAAGTGGCCATACCTCCCGGCCCTGCGCCTTCAGCTTAACCTCATGTATTTAAACGTGTCCAGTCATCCTTTTACACTTCCCTTAACTGCTCGTTGAAAATATATCACAATGAAAAGTAACAGAAATGGTTCAATACTGACTATAGAACATTTAGGAACCTATAGTTATACGAACTATCTGATTGAGTTGATCGTCGCTACAATACAAATACTCGTACATTGGATGACTTATTTATAGCCCCGAGTACGAGAATACTTACAGCTTGTAACTAAATAGTTATTTATGCTTTAGCCGACTTGAAAACGAAGATTTTTTTAAAGCAGTTCAATTGTATAGTATCTTTTAGGTGTCTTACGCTACGTCTGCGAATATTCTGAACAAATTTTTACGAGCCTATTTGATTGGGTATATCTTTATAGTGGTTGTGTAAATATCGAATTAAATAATTCCTAATCTAAGGGTAGCAACACAGCTATTAAGAATATTCAAGTTGTAGACTGAAATATCATATATTTTTTATTTATGTGTTAGTAGCCGCATCTTCATACAAATAATGATTTGCATTTTTATGATACCTAGCATGACTGTGAAGATATATCTACTTAATTGCTAATCATTATAATCACGCAAACATGAATACAACAACTTGAATGTAACATTTTGTTAAAGGGCTCGCACTTAGCTAAGTCGAGTTACTGGATTGCGAACTTGACCTGCTTTTCTTGCGTAACCTGTACCATCTTCAATTCCTAAAGTGCCATAGCAATATGTTTGAGTTAAACCTCTCAAAAGGAGGTTTCCTTTTGGATAAATAATACGTATGCAAGATACTTTGTACGAATATTTCTCAAGACCGTGGATCTTGGCAATGTCATATTTTTAAAGTAAATATTGAAATAAGTCTAGCAGATTATGTTATTACAGCGATACGGTTAGCTGATAATATATTAAACAGATACATCTGACTACCGTTTTAAAAGGAAACGAATAGTCTAATATTTTGAAGTAAAACGATAGTTCTTTATAAATAAATATATTAACGTTATTATCATGTCATTCATCTGGCAAGGGCCAGAACAGATTTTGTCAGGCCATCCGTGACTTTCTCGAGACCTAATAAAACTCAAACTGGCATACGAAATAAGAACTTCTTATGTGCGTTGTCAACACTACAGTTATCTCACTCGAATTAGAGGGCTCGAACTTCCCTGCACCAGTATACCTTTCCTTCATTTTATATCCTCCCTTTCCTGTCAGTATACTCCAAATTCCCATAAAATTCCTAGGCAATGGCAATAGGCTTGCCTGCTCAGGGATACAGGCGTAAATAGCATGTATGCTATCTAACTCGAAAACAATTCTAAACATCCATAAACCCTGGTAATGTCATGTCTGGTTCATTTGTCAGTTAAAAGTACGTGTCGTTGTCTTTATAGAACTCAAGGTCAGGCCGACTTGTACGTGACAAAAAACTCTTTACTGGGCTCGCTTAAGTATCTTGGTCAGGTTCATTGACAATTTGTAAAAGTAACTTCGTTAGTGCACACAAAAAAACTGTTGTCATTCGATGTAAAAAGCGAGATCAATCGTGGTCAAGGGCGGCACCAGCATCTGTTGCTTCAGCATAGTTATTAACTTTTAATAGGCTTTAAAACGCTATTAGCACATCGTAATAAAAATGTAAATATATTGAACAAAGTTTATTAAAAAAAACTACATAAAACACGATCAGTGCAATTTCAAAAGACTAACTGCTGAACCGGAGATTGTGGGTTCGATTCACGCACTGGACAAAAATTTATGTCATCCACAAATAGTTGTACCGTTCTTTGTGTCCGTTGATCAAATGTTTGTATAGCCCCAGCGACACAGGAATTATTCCTAATGCGGGAGTTGTCTAAAAAAAAAGTTTTGTTTCTGAAATTACTATTAAATTTAGCAAGGACTTTGGAATGATCATAATCCCGAAAAGGGTTAGTAGAAAGTGTCAGTTGTTCATACCACAGATAAGTTAGTAGATATGTACTATGTTATACCACTCATTCCTTACAGTCTTCGGGCTTACATATATTATAGGTAGTCATTTGTAACTGCTCATATTCCTCTTGGGTTTTTTTTTATTTTGTTTAGTAGTGTTATATATGCGTTTAACTATTATGAGCTACTAGCCGTTCCCTGAAGTTTTATCTGCGTTTAAGCTAACTGCTCGCTCATACGTGTCGAAGCAGTGTTTTTTTCGAATCCGAGAGGTACATCCAGATATTTGTCCGTTTTTACAAACACACTTAAAGCTCTTCATCTTTATGATATCAGTATATTTAAATCAGAACTCATAGAAGACAAATTGAATTATAATTGACGAAACTAGATAACCATCTTCAACAATTTGTTGAGATATCGATTACAATACATACAGAACCTAGAACCTTCTCCTTTTTTTCAAAGTATGTTAAAAAAGTTGGGCACATACGAGCAAATGGGTCACCTGATGGTAAGTGACTTCCGTCGCCTATGAACACTTGCACATGAGTGCTACCGCCTTTTAGAATAAGGAAAGGGAGCAGAGGAAAGAGGGAAAAGGGGTTGGGCCTCCTGTCACTTCACTCACTCGGTCACGCAATGCAAGCATTGTTTAACAGCCAGTTTTCTGTGAAGCCGTGGTAATACTATGGTCAAGCCGGCCCTTACGTGCCGATGTATAATAACTCTCCACCTTAAAAACTAGTAGTTCTATCGTCCGGTTTTTCGCCTGCAATTGATTAACTATTGTGGAGGACCCTGAAATACAGTATATCCGTATAATCTTTAATAGATATGTTCTTATTTTTGTTGCAGTTGCTGTTCTCGATTTGTGGATGTCTTCTTGTGTCGTTGGTGGTGATATTCTTCTACTATTATAAACGATGGCGAGCGAAAGGTAAGGAGATTACATCATACTAATTAATTGTTTTTGTAAAGGTATGTACATATTTAATTATGCGCATGTATATCTTTAGCCCGAGTGCAAGTTACCTCTAAACTATAGAATGATTCTTTATACCCCCCAAGTACGAGCAATATCGCTATCCTTACCCTTTTTATCCTTCCTTTCATGTGAATATATACTCGATACACATGTGCACTATGATGTACACTAGATACACGCTAGTACTATACATAAATACACTCACGACAGTCGTGAGTTTATGTACAAACGTTTAAACAGTGTTAGAGCCATGCTTAGGCATGAAGGGGCCTGCTCGACCGGTGCGATGCCACGGCCTCACAGAAAACCGGTTGTGAAGGAACACTTGCGTTGCATTTTCCCAAAATTATTGAGGTTTCCAGGGGCTCAACTCATTCTCTTCTTTTTCCTCTACCTTGACCCCCTGGCCCCTTTTCCCATCTCCTCATCCCCCTCTCTTTCCCCTCCCCGCGTCCCATCCCTCATCACCCTCAAAGACGAGCAGCGCACTTAAGACTCTCGAGTTGCAGGTGTCCATGGACGGAGTTGTCACTTACCATCAGGTGACCCGTTTGTTCGTCTGTACTAATCTATCTACTAATAGAACTATACACTATCTTTACAGATTTTTTAAACCTAATACAATATCTTATTACTAGATCATCTCAGTAACTTAAGTCCATGTATTATTTAATATCATATATTAAATATAATACTGAACTCTAACTTACACAACAATTACTGTAATGTATATTGACCTGTCAATCTGATATTGTATTACTATGCTATATGTACGAGTTGTATTATATTTATATATTATACTGTATTTAAATAAATTACAACTAATAATGCAACTTTTGCTGTTAATTCATAAATGATGTGCTAACAGGTACAAAAATCTACACAAATCCTGTGTTATCACGGTACGCGAAATTTATGTAACGACAATGCAATTTCTACGTGAAATTAAAAAAAAGTTAATAATTAAAAAAACAAGTAAATAGAAACACAATAATTCACAATTGTATAGAATTACTACAATATGTTAATAGAATAGAACTCATAGGATTGTAAAATATTCGTCATCATTATCATCATCATCATCAGCCTCTCGCAGTCCACGCCTGGACATACGCCTCTCCTGGCGTACAATGGGAGAGGCCTGTGAAATATTAGTGATAATAAATTACTTATACACATTACGATTATGATTTAAAACTAAATATTAAAAACAACAAAACTATATCTGCTATATCCAAACTTAATTATATTTCTTTACCAAAAGTAGGTTACTTAATATTTACATTTGACTAAAATTAAATACAATTTAATGTAAAAATATAGACTATTCACTAACATGCCAAAATTAATATCCTATCGTTGGTACTGTTAAATGAGGAGCTATTAAAGCTAGCTATTAAATGACTTGAAATTCCAGAAAGGGAGTGAAAAATATTTGCACCGATTTCAAAAAGGAGGAGGTTCTCAATTCGACTGCATATTTTTTTTTTGTTTGTTACCTCAGAACTTTCGACTGCGTGAACCGATTTTGACGATTTTTTTATTTGAAAGCTGGTAATTTGGTCCAGTTCTGATAATGGCATCCATGAAAACACCATATAAGTCTTAAAATTGCATTAAGCATGTTCGCAATAAATGAACGAATAACTGAATATCACGCCAACCGATTTCGATGATTATTTTTTTATTGGAAAGGATGTACTTCAAGGGTAGTTAGATAAGATTTTGGTCCAGTTGTGACAATGGCATCCATGAGAAAACCATATAAGTCTTAAATTTTATGATAGACGCATTGAAGTCGGTTGTCTACTTTTTTAAAGTGAATTATTGTTTTTGTCGTTGCTCTTAGCACCAGCAATCAGTTTAGGAATTTATGTGACTAGTGGTTACTGAACGTGATTACTGAGCAGGAGTTTAGATACCCACCCAGAAAACACAATCATTGTGTGATGGACAGAGGCTGCCTGTTTCATCAAGTGTTCTAACTTATTTATCCGATAGTATGTATACAGTTTATATACTGCCCTTTGCCTCCTATTATGTAAGTGTGCTTTTGCCTACCCCTTCAGGGATATAGGCGTGAATATATCTATGTATGTCTATGTGTGTATGTGACTTTAACAACCAATACACAGAGTAGACAGAGTGTGAGTTGCCAACTAGAATTTGGTTGCACTAACGTAAGGTGGCACTTCTACAGGAGGCAAGGTTATAGATGTCAACCGAGCACTATATGACTATATCTTTTGTGTGATATGATAAATGATAGTACGATCCGAAAGATGGAGCGCTATTCTAGTCCACCTAGAACCATACAGCTATTAGTTCCTATTGTTATATTATTATGTTATGTATATATTGTATGCTTGTACAGTAACAGGGATGTATTTAATAAATATAATATAATTCTGTTTAGAATTAATGAGCGGAGCAGGAATCGTTGGTGCTGCGGGGGAGCCAGCCAAGCGTTTCCGCAAACGCGACAAAATGCTGTTCTACGGGAGACGCATGTTGAGGAAGGTCAAGTCCATCTCGAACTCAGGCCAGGGGAGAAAGAGAAGAGCCGTCATGAGATTTGCGAGAAAATTGTTGCAGTTGAAGAAGGAGGCCGCTCCTGAACAGTTGAAGGTAATTTAGGCATCAACTATATACTTCATATTCTAACATTGTTCTTTACAGTTTTTTAAATTACAATTCTCATTATGTTCATCAAAATCGCCCATCCCTCATGTCGCCATCCCCATCAACGGCGGGCAGCGCACACGTGTCCATGGATGACGGTTGTCACTTGTCACCATCAGGTGACCCGTCTGTTCATCTGTCAAATAAAAAAAAAAGGAAAAACATATCATAATAAAGAAAAGGAAAAAAATATTGTATTCTATTTGAAAATCGAAACCAGATTTATTTTAACCATAGACAATAGTCATTAAGAGACATATTTCAATATTCATACTTATATTTCACACACCGTTAGCACTTAGTATTGCCAATATTTCCACTTAAGTGTAACAACACATAGAGTATTAAGAAAGTAATTTCGACGACGGCCCGGAAAAAATAATTCTTAATATCTGCATCCGCACACCATGTGAGGGAAATTAACAATTAAATAAATAGATAAGTAGTATAATGTTCTGATATACTCCAGACAATATTAAATGATAAAAAATATGTTATCATAATTATGTTTCTCTAATTACGGACTAATTTAGGAAATCATTCAACAGTGATAATAATATTATTAATTTTACTATTGCTATGTTATGAAGTAAGTATTTGAAACGGTACCTAGGTGGTATTCTAATGTAAAAATGCTTATGTATCATGCCATCCTTTTGCTACTTTATTGTTTTTAATTATATATTTATAGACATGACGTATAACCATAATGTTGTAAAGTCTAAACGACATTCTTTTACTGTCGTAGTAAAATATTGAAACACTTTAATTGTACTTTTGTATTAATCACTAACCACAAAGAATTACAGGAATTTCATAAAATTTGGTATCGTCATCAAATGGGGTAATTTGGTGACCTTACACAGTTTGCGGTAATGAAACTAGATTGCTGTTTAAGCCTTGCTTGTATTCAAATGTCTGCCCCTTAGCGCCGCTGTCGTGTCCCTTAAAGTACCCTGATAATTATAATAGATGAAATTTCACCAAGTGCCATATATTCGATGGGTTAAAATAATCAATAGAGCCGAAACTCGAGGTTTACAAGTAACCTCTGAAAAGTTCCTATATCCACATTTAAGTTCAGTCATCAGATTTGCTCCAAGATTCCAAATTATAGTTTTTACGAGGGTGGATAGAAATGTTCGCGGCCCGAATATGAAAACAAAACCAGAAAAAGAACCTTAATTTCATTTACGCAACCGACGTAAAAGCATGCAGTAAAAGTAGAGTTTATGGTGGTTCCTTTTGGTAGGCAATCGACCATAATGACCCCCTTCGAATCCCAGAATACTGATACCATCCATCACCTTGCTTATAAACAAAATTACTGTAGCTTTCTTCGGAGGCGGTCAGCCTGGTCTCCTCCATTCTTTTGATTGTTCGAATCGCAAAATTTCCCAATGTTTTCTTCAGTAGTCGAAGTTGATTCCAATCTTCAATGCTCTGCGTCTGTATGATGGAGCAAATTCTTATAAAGTCGCCACCTTCACCACCAATATCTTCGTGAATCTGTTTCCGCGTTAACTATTTCTTGAACAGATACTTGGTAACAGCGGGATATTCGATCTTCTCAATTTTTTAAAATCGCTTAACTGTAAACTCTTAAACAAAAGTAACACTAAAATTAAACTTCACACGACGACAACTAAAGAGTTACTGAATATAATGAAAGCAGATAGAAATATTTTTTTTAATCATGTCTATATGAGGCCGCGAATTTTTCATTCCACCCTCGTACATTATTATCATACAAAGTACACATGCATACAAAGTACACATGCATACATAGTTTCATTTTTATACTACATCTAGTACTTAGTAGATGAAAGGTGTGAGGGGTCTATGAGATTCCGAGATTTGGTTACATGGTGATTTACAATATAAATAATTTAAAAACGCTTAAAAATATATATAAAGCTCGTCACCAAGCGTAATGAATTACCCAGACTCGACAGGCTTACTAGTAATCATTGATAAATATAACTATTCACCTCCTGGCTTCATCATCAGACCATCATCAAAATTCTGGTACTAATTTTCTCCTGGTTTTTATGACTACACATGCATACATTAACAATACATATTAAAGAGCTTATCATTAAGTATAATTAAAAATTCAAGGTCATATGATTATTAAATGTGACATACTGTATGAGCACGTGACATTAATATTAACACAAATAACATATTAATCAATATATATATATATATGTATATATTATTAGATGTTTTATTTACGGAAAACAGGCTGCGGAGTCAAATTGATCAGTTCATAGTAAGAAAGTCCATACAGTGACTACAGAAAATACTGCTGGTCCTTGAAATAAAACAAATTCAAAATAAGTGATCTTGTGATCCTCAAGCAGGTGATCTTGAGTTTTTTTATTTAAATTAACACAATTTACCACTATGACCGTGAAGTCTGTAAACGTGTAAAATAAACTTGTATCAATATTGTTTGGTTTAATTCAATCACTTACGACGGTTTTTTTATTGTCTTGATAATATCAATGAATACATTATTCTACACTATTTATAGAAAAAGTAATGAAGATATGTAATTTTATATAGGCACGACACTCACGGTGATCGATTCCAGATTCTACAAAAAAAATGTTTTATTTGAGATAGGGACAAACGAGCAAACGGGTCACCTGATGGCAAGTACCGCCGCCCATTGAAACCTGCAATTATAGTGTGAGATATTTTGAGTTGTTTGTATGTTTAAGTTAAATTCCGAAACCAATTACTGAACTTATCTCAATATTTTGTATGTATATAAATTATCAATTTCGGGCCAAAATATCACTGTAACTAAAAATAAAGTGTTAACAAAATATTACGAAGTCTTGAGTCTTGAGTCATCACCTCACTGAAGCTATCGGTGAGGTGGTATGTCGCTGTTCCGTCACAAGTGGGCCTAATCCGGTTATACAACTACGAGCGAAGCTTCTGAGAATCCCTGTAGACATCGTGAAGTGACGTCGCCTTGCCCCCTTCAGGTTAGAGAAGCGCACGTGGAGCACTTTTTTTCTTTTTTTTTTATATCGTATTGAAACCCTCTCGGGGTCGGGCCACCGGGGTTTTCGGTGGCACGGTGTGTTTGAATCGGACTGATTAAAACAACGCGGTGTGCCACACTGCGCTTAAAATAGAAAGAATCTAGGAACAGCTATAGCAAGACCTCCGGAACACGTGGAACACTTGGCGCCACCTTTTCGGGTCTGGGGTACCTTCTAGGGTAACAGACGTGGCATAAGGCCTGTAAAAATATAAAATTTTTGGCAGTTTTTAAATATTACATAAATATACACATCAAGGCGAAAATAATTATCGTTTAGATGTATGTACATATTTGTGAGAACGTAAACTTGTTGATTTTGTGTACCTTGTATATATGGGTGTCCCAAAATTCAACGATAAGCGGGCGCCTAAAGGTAGACCTGCTAATGAGTACATAAGGAAAAATAATAAAAAAAATATAACTAGTTTTTTTTTAGTTACAAGAAAAATTTAGAATTTCTTTGAAGATTTATACCTTTCATGATATTTTGAACGACCACGATGACAATTCCTCAAATATGCTTAAGATTTTTTTTTTATCTTGTACCTAAATAGTGCTACTATTCACCACAACTCTTAAAAACACCAAATTGCCCGCAGTTTTTACACAAAAAACAACGACAAACGAACAAGAGCAATTAAGAAATTTGGGTCTTGTTTACAAATGGTAGACATATTTTTTTTTTGTGGCTAGTTATTTTAGAGTATTATACCATTTTAGAATCTTGATTAGTTGCGCCAATTTTAAAAACAACTTGCCGTAGTGGTGTCCATACTTTTTTTTTACAAGACCATGAGTCAAAGTACACTAAGAGTAAAAATATTTCAAAATTGTAGGGAAAAAAATGATTTTGAACGTTTTTTGTGTAAAATTTGGTGTTTAACCGACATTGTAAATTAAATAATTTTACTTATCAAGTTTTGTAATCCCATGCTTGAAATAACATAGAAACTGTATAGATTGTTTATTTTCTTAATTCTAAATATCTAATAATAAAACTACTTCGTCACTCAATAAAATTATTCAATCCTATATCACTCAATAAAATTAACACATAGTTTAGTATACGTTACTTCAGTATACGTTACATACATTTGGGAATACTTGTAATTAATATCTCAAGGATATACATACGTTTTATATAATACCTTGGGATAAACGGCTGCGGCTCACTGTGTAATGCACTGTGTTCCTATGGGCTAATATAAGGCTAAGTAATAACTTGAGTTGTGTTTCACCGAGGGAGTGTGGTTACCCAAGGCCGAACCACCCTTTTCTCTTACCCTTCCCCTCTTTAACCTCCCCTCAAAGGCAGGCAGCGCTTTTGCGCGGTGATGCGGTCGATGGAAGGCGGTAGTCATAAGCAGGGGGCCTGTCTGCTCGTTTACCCAATAGTATAAAAAAACCCAGGCGGGGTATCGTCCCTCCACGTGTAAGGCCCATAGACTGTTCTTTTTCACGTCAATAAGCTTATCTTATTTATTTTCAGGTTCTAGAACCTCCAGCAGAATACTTAGAAGAAGACCTAACCAGTGACGACAGAGTACCACCGGACGCTTTGTACATGCTGCACAGCATCAGAGTGTTCGGGCACTTCGAGAAGCCCGTATTCCTCATGCTTTGCAAACATACTGAGATACTAAACCTTCCAGCTGGGTCATTCTTATTTAAAGTTGGTAAGTTTGTATATATTCCTTTATTCCTTGTGAGGATATCTTTCGCTGAATAAGTAATAATGGCGGGAGGGGGTGTTATATATTGAAGCGTACTTTTGTATCTATTGCTGAAGTAGGTATCTAGTGTTTAAGTTTTTCTTCTAGACGGTATTTTTCATGTTTATTGGCAGTTTTGTCAAAAGTATCTTAGCTCATTCTTCAGCCCATAATTTGAATCTAGTAATCCCAATTTTTGTTTTTGCGATATGTCCATTAATTACAAAGTTTTCGGTGTTTATGTCTTCAGGAGACACAGATGAGAACGTATACGTAGTGCAGAACGGGCGCGTGAACGTATACATCACAAACCAAGATGGCACCAGTCTGTCTCTCAAAGTGGTGAAAGCTGGTGAGAGCGTGACTTCGTTACTCAGCTTCACCGACGTCCTAACTGTGAGTATCAGCTTCTTAGAGATATTGTCTGACTACTATTGAACATCGTACGTGTATTAATTTTATTTTTATGTCATAATAGCAAACGAGCAGACGAGTCACTTGACAGTAAGTGACAACCGCGCACCCGTGGGCACCTCCAACAAGAGTTATAAGTTGGATTGTAACCCGCCTTTAAGGTTGATGTGGGGAGGGGCAATAGAAGTGTGTAACGACGCAAGCATTGCTTGACAACCGGTTTTCTATGAGGCCGTGGTATGACTCCGGTCGAGCCGGCCTATTCGTGACTAAACATGGCCATTATGGTTTAATACATATAACAAATAGATAATATTTTAGTTTTATATTTTTATTAATTTTACTTGTTCCAAATTTATTTTAAGATAATCATTCGTCATTTCATTGTGTAGATACTTTCTAACTATATTTTCTTTCACGCAGTCCACTCTTTTTGTTCGACCTTTTGTAATTTTTTCGTCAACATCCATACATAAAACTGTCTTCACCTAATCTCCTCTACACCCCAGACCCATCATATGACTCTCAACTTGTATAAGCAACTGTTATTTAATGCTGTTCGTTATTTACAGGGTCACTCACAACCATACAAGACGGTGAATGCTAAAGCGCTAGAGGATTCTCAAGTCATCAAGCTACCGATGAGAGCCTTCCAGGAGGTCTTCAAAGAGTATCCTGATATATTTGTCAGGGTTATACAAGTTAGTAGTAACATTAATTCTTTAAACTTAACTTGGTAGAAGCACACTAACTTCACAGTAAATTATTAAAATAACATTTTTAAGGTTTGCACTGTAACCCGTTTAAATAACTATTTATTTATGTAAATAGACAGATGAACAGACGAGTCACCTGATGGTAAGTGACAACCGTCTATCTACGCCTGCAACTCGAGATTCGTAAGTGCGCTGCCCGCCGTATACAGGGAGGGCAAAGAAGAAAGGGGGTGAGGGGAGAGAAAAGAGAAGGTGGGGATGAGGTTAGAGGAAAGAGGAGAGGTGGAGTTGGGCCTACAGAAACGTCACTGATTTCTGGGAAATGCATCGCAAGCGTTGCTTCACAACCGGTTTTCTGTGAGGCTGTGGTATCGCACAAACTACTGTCTGCTACTACTACTACTATCACAATTAAAGATCAAAATTTGTAATGATAGCGTTTATTAATGATATTGTGTAATTTTGCAGATCATCATGGTTCGTTTACAGCGAGTGACGTTCACAGCACTGCATCAGTATCTTGGACTTAGTGCTGAGCTAGTCAATCCGGTAAGCACCTTCATTTAAAATATAAAGTAATAACTGTTGCCATAGCAACCCGTAGACGGTTACTTCACATTAAAGTTTCCTTGTACTTTAAGTGTAAGGCTTTTTCAGGCTAAAGCAATAGTAATTATATATGACACAAGACAGCTTTTATTAAAAATATTGTATTGTCAGCCGATTGACGCATGCATGCAAAAATTTCAATCGGAAAACGGGATAAGGGCATTTTCATCTTGCAAGATTACATACATATAGACACCGGGGCAGGTGAAAAACTCAGTAAAAGCTAAAAGAATTAAATACCTAAATTGAAAAACTTTAAATACTTTTCTTTAAATACATACAATAAATAGAAATACCTAGAGTGAGATTGAATTGGAACCTCTGATGTTACACTCTATATGCACTACTAGAAACCACTGCTTCTTATAAACTGGCTTCCATATGAAAATACAAAAAATAATAAAAAAATATAACTAAATTTCTCTCGTATATATAGAGAGAGTATTCCACATTGAACAACATTAATAAAGTACAGATTACATTTTTTTTTTATTTAAAAAATTGAGTACACAGTCTTTTCCGCGCTATCTACCAGACAATCTAGTATGGGCATTATAACAAAATAATAATAAAAAAAACAGTAGTTGCTGGCATCCTATTTAAGATATAGACAAATACGATTAGATATATCATAGTTTGAAGATAGCAATTTAGATCTAAGATATGGAAAATATTTACAGATAATGTTTCTTGATCATGTTATTAAAAGCTTTTAGGGTTTCAGCTTGCCGTACTTGTACTACCGGTAATTCATTCCACAAACGAACAGACAAAGCCATAACTGACTATGTACAGAAATTATAGTTATTTCTATTTTCTAGCTAATCGACTGGCTAGTGTTTTTTTAATTCTTTTTTCTTAAGGAAGACAACTAATATAATAAACTAAAACCGTGAACCTCATTTAAATACAAAATTTGAACCAAATCGTAAGTGACGTTTTCAGGAGATGCAAAATAAATAGGCACACTCAAAAGCCGGCAACGCATTTGCGACTCTTGAGTTCCAAGTGCCCGTCGACGGCGTTAATCACGGACCATCAAATTCAAATTAAAAGGATTTATTTGATTTAAATGGAGTGATACATAATGTTATAAAACACCCCCATTTAGCGATACGATACGATACTTTCCTGTCGGTGAAAGCCTGGAAAAAGGATCCCACCAGTGTGGGTCACCATGCTGCATTGACTAGACATGCAATGAGGATGGTGACCACCACTCTTGGACTCCACCTATTACTTTCCATAGGCAAAGTGGAGTCACTGTGGTGAACCGATATAAAAAATATATGTAATGATTATTTTACTTATTAACAAATCAGTATTTGGGTATGGATTACTTCCTTTATACCTATTCCATTCTGCAAGTTAAAAGCTCTTTCACGAAATAAACATACATTCATACGTTCACGCCTGTATCCCCTAAGGGTTGGCAGAGGTGTATTACACACCCATATTTTATCAATAAGAATTAGATCCTACTAACGTTATAGGGGGCAAGCCTGCCGTCAACCAGACACTGTATGACTGTATACATACTGTCTGATAGATAACAGTCCGATCCCTTAGTCGCCCTTTACAACAGTCATTTAAAGAGAGAACTAAAATGTTTTGATAATTAGACAGTCTTTCAGGGCTTTTTTTGTGTGTGGAAACCCCCAGGGGTCATCACCTCACCGGGGCCTTACGGTGAGATGGTATGTTGGACTCGAACCGACTAAAACCACACAGTGTTCCGGCATAGAGTCTTCTGGCCGGGGCCTCAGGTGTACCCTAGAAAGGAAATCCCTGTGAAGTCTTTCAGGGCTAGAATAAACTTCTTCACGGGCATTTCTTTGAAGCCTTTCGGAATTTAATTGAATACTTTAACCCACATCGAAAATATATTTTTTTTAATCTGGAGCTCCTTGGTACCATGTTCAACACAAGTCTATTTGAATTTCTGACGTTATTTCTGTTAGTGACATCTTTAGTTTGTTTAAAAATATACATCTGGAACGATATCTTAGATCGCAAATGCACTCTTTCATCCCCCTATCATCTGTCGCATATAATAATATAATAATATGTTCTTCATTGTACACGAAACAAATGCACACTGGGCGGCAATATCTTCCAGGCAATACACCCTTTTCAACCGACTTCAAAAAGGAGGAGGTTCTCAATTCGACGGTTTTTTTTAATATATTTGTTACCTCATAACCTCGGGTGAACCGATTTTAAAGTTTTTTTGAAAGCTGGTGCTTTTCGTGTGGTCCCGTTCTGACAACGGCAACCATGAGAAAACCATGTAAGTCTTAAATTTGCATTAAGTATGTGCGCGACAAACGGACTTATAACTCAATATCACGCCAACCGACTTCGATGATTCTCTTTTTATTGGAACGGATGTACTGCAAGGATAGTTAGATGAGAGTTTGGTTACGTTCTGACAATAGCATCCATGAGAAAACCATATGAGTCTTAAATTTGCATTAAGTATGTGCGCGACAAACGGACTTATAACTCAATATCACGCCAACCGACTTCGATGATTCTCTTTTTATTCGAAAGGATGTGATGATGACTTCAAGGGTAGTTAGATGAGAGTTTGGTCCAGATGTGACAATGGCATCCATGAGAAAAACATATAAGTCTTAAATTTTATGATAGACGCATTGAAGTCGGTTGTTAACTTTTTTAAAGTGAATTATTGTGCAATAAATTAATGTCGGTACCGTTGGCCCCATGCTACAATGCATATTCTAACACAGATTCATGTGTTCGTTTGCTCCATGTACCATATAACAAATATATACATACAAGAGATGCTCGTTCAAAGTTATTACTTTGATATAATTTTTATTTCAGGGTAGAGAAAAGCGTCGTCCGACCACGGTGTCGTCATCTCCTGGCAAGAGCACCAAGATGAGCGCACCCGACAGCGGCTTTACGATGCACTCTCCGCATCATAGCGAGAGGAATATGCCTGAACATGGGGTTAGTGACATTACCTTGCAATTTTTCTTAGTTTAAAAGTGTTTATAATGTTTTCGTTTCATTCCTTTATTGCCCCGTGTACTCCCGAGACAGTAACGTGGGGTGTATATGTGTTTGACTGTGGTATTGCAGCTGCAGAACGGCTGACCCGGTTCTTTTTTTTTTTTTTAAAGCTTACTTAATTGAAAATGTTTCTAGCTATGACTCGCCAACTTCTGCTACTTTTCTAGTTAAATATAATGAACCAGGTCGACAATTATATTTTTTAAATTTGTCAGTTTTTTATTGAGTCGCGTTGCAAGTTTATTTTCGATGAGTTTTTTAAATACCACTTGACACTATTTACATGTAAGCAATTAGCTTGTGGTATCTCTAATGTTATTATTATTTAATTCACAAATAATTTCCTTTAATAAAGGTTTGGACAATTTTTAACAAAATGTTTAGCATTATTATTATTTATAACTATCAAAATATATTTTATTTATATACAGCTTTTTAATCAGATTCAAATATGTTTAAAAATTAGTAGTTTAACTCTGCCGTGATGCTGATCGTATTGGAACAAAAA
Source organism: Tyria jacobaeae (assembly GCA_947561695.1). Classification (NCBI taxonomy): domain Eukaryota; kingdom Metazoa; phylum Arthropoda; class Insecta; order Lepidoptera; family Erebidae; genus Tyria; species Tyria jacobaeae. Next base: position 3,963,832 of record OX387208.1, on the reverse strand, counting down.
TAAATGATTAGAGTGTAGTAAGCTCTCAATACAATATTTATGGACGTGCACAGAAAATAAAATATGAAATAATTTTGAAAATCATTCGAAGGAATGTCTGTTACTTCACCGCTTTCCTTTTGCGATGTAAGCAACCTTTGGCTTTACACGTCATAACGCTCTGTGAATGGCTCTTGAGTTGGAACAGTAACAAATAAAGGTGTTCCTGGATTCTTCCTATTTTAGGCGCAGTATGACACACCGTGTGGTGTTAAGTCGGTCCGATTCCGACACACCGTTCCACCGAAAACCTTGGTGGGATTAACGCCCGATTGGGCTTCCACACTTTAAAAAAAAAGATAAAAAATACTAAATCATTTATTTTCATATTTATAATAAATATTTCGCAATACATAAAACATTACATACATAATTTAATCATTTTATTTTACATTTTTTAACATTTTATATTTTTCTATCTGTAATTTTATATTTAGTATCTGTCCCATCCCCTATTGTGTCTAAATTATATTAATAACATATTATAGATCATAAACATAACTACATTTTATAGTGATTCTAAAGTTTTTCGCCCAATGAAGACCCACCCTACTCGCTGTAAATATTTATTTTAATTTGCATTTCTTGAATCCAATATTCCATTGTTCTAATATGTTTGGTGTGTTAACTAACACGCGTGAGCAGGAGGGCGGGCATACAGTATCGTCTCCCATTCACATCCAAGGGAGGCGACAAAAGCCGGACATGGTGCCGGATATAGCGTCCAACACACCACAGGTAAGGCTTGGTCTGCATTATCTATAAGGAAACTTGACTTACTATAAAACATCCCCAAAGAAGTAGGCAGTGGTAACTATATATCTATATGTTCTTTGTTAGTGCCCGTAGTCTTGTTTTTAAGAGGCTTTATTAAAAGACATGTTTTAGTTTATACTTGAGTGTGTATTTTAGAAATGCTGTCTAGGATGCTAATGCTATCGTGGCCGAGTATCGTGTCGAGAATATACACATATTTAGCTTAGCTGAAGGGGGTTTAGGGAGGAAAGAAGAGGGGGATGAGGAGATCGTGAAGAGGAGAGGAGGGGAGAGGAAAGTCGAGAGGGGGAGTTGGACCTCCGGAAACCTCACTAATTTAGGGGAAATGAAACGCAAGCGTTGGGTCATAACCCTTTTCCTGTAAGGCTGTAGTATCGCACCGGACGAACCGGCACATTTGTGCCTAAGCATGGCTCTACCATTCTAAATAGTAGTTAGTAATGTGTGACCCACGTTACAAGTACTCTTTACAAAAAACATTACAACAAGATTTAAGTATTATTTATTTTTTTGTTAATGTTAATGTACTACTATGTTTGTATGTTTAGTACCTTTTATAAATTTTCATTTTCATTTTAATAATTATCAGGTTAAAAAGATAGTATTTTTACAGCAGCAACCCGACGTTCAACAGACCTCCTCTTTGCTGAGACCAAAAGAGGGTAACTCCTTTAAGCAGAAACATAATACTGACAATCTTGACGAACAGGTAAGTCATTACACAAGTAACTTTACATGTGCATATTTTTTTTTATTAAATGTAAAACCGACACCGGTATTGATTTACTATGAAACATAATTACCCATATTGAACCGTTATGTCATGGATTATTTATTATTTCATCTGTTAAATCTTCATGTTATACAAAACTGGACCTAATGCCTATATATGTATAAGGTAATTTCTGCCAGTCAACCTTGGAGTGTTGAAGACAGATAGAGGTAGGTTTTATGTGTGCATAGGTTTTTTTAATAATATAATTTAATAAGACTATCCTGCTGGTTTAGTGGTCAGTGATCCCGAATGCTAGGCTGAAGGTTGTGGGTCCTATTCCCACCCAGGACTGAAGTTTTGTGATGAGTAAGAGTATGTGTTATGTCTCTGGGTGTCATTTATCATAATATGTATGTATTTAGAAATATATAAATATGTTTATCAGCAGACTGGTTAGTTGAAGAGATGTTTAGGAGTGCATAAGCTCTGCTTAGTTTAGGACCAAAAGGGCTTGTGTGAGATGTCTGAAATTATTATTTTTATTTAGAAATCTCTCGAAGTACCAAGAAGATCACAATAATACGTTTTTTATTATAGGAATAGGATATTCGGTGAGTAATAGACGCTAGTTAATATCATGCTACGATGCTAAGGATCAGAGCAGTGACCATAAAGTCAAGTGAAATGGAGAACGGCTAGTCTAATTTATATAGAACAGAATAAACTTTATTGTATAACATTAAAGTATAGCTTCTGCATATACAGTCATATACAAAATGATAGGATCAAAGAGTGGCTATCACTACATAGCAGTCTGCCAACCAATCTAATTATGAACAAAAAATTTACAAGATATAAAGAAAGTAATGTGTAGAAATGGTATATAGAAATATCAAAATGCTAATAACAATCAAATATAGAATCGAATCTCTTTAAAACACAAATATCATTCATGTCAGTATAGCTTTTTTGTTTTAATATATGTTTTAATGTTTACAGGCTTTAATACAAATAGCAACAGAAGCTTTTGTCAAAGAGCTAGGGTTGGAGAGCGACCACGTGTTGCGAGGCAACGTACAAGTAAGGGACCTGCCAGCGGGAACTTATATCATGAAGGAGGAAAGCCACAAGGTATATTATAATTACTTTACATAAATAACAGCAGGCGTTGTTGTCTACACATTATTTCTTCTTCTTTTTAAATGCAACTCCGTACCATGCATTATTTATGTGTCATGTTTAAGAACATACAAAAAAATGGACAGAAACGCCTACACGTTATAATTATTTATGGAGAAAAAAAATGTTTTTCCCCTGTGGAAATGAACCCACGACCCTAAGCAGTCAGGTTCATTAATTTGTTCCGAGTAGTTCAGTTAAATTCAATACAAATCTAAACAAATTTAAAAATATGTATTGTATTCTAAATCAGAAGAACGCAAATACACATACTTACAAAACTCACGCCTGTCTTCCTTCAGGGTAGGTAGTGATAACGACGGTGTCAATTTTTAAGCCCGTAATTCAAAAGGACTATAACATATTTATTTAAATATACGGTTTTACTTACGTGTGTATTTCGGGGATGCTCGACTAGTTTCGTGCTTATTCTAGGGCTTTAACATTTCACAATGTTACTGTATTTTCTAATAACTCTAACAAATGTAGGGCAACATTAAAAATAATACGTTCTGAAATGGTATTTTAAAATATGATGGTATCAATTTAACTCTCACCTGACCATTCATATATACATAACACGCACACGTAAACACACGCACGGATGTAAGCAATAGCTAATCTAATTTAATCCATTTCTATCAAGAACACAAAAACAAATATTTATTATTACATATTTCTTTTCTATACACTATTTTTATATATATTTATTATATTTTTACATTAACACTATAATTTTCCTTCCATAAGCTGTATTATTGCGTTCCCGGTGAACCAGAAATCGTTCAGGTACAGTGTTATGGTCAATCTTAGTAATACACCATGTCATCTGTGCATTGCCATCAAATTCTTCAGGACTCTCAAGAGCTAATGCTTCGATAGAGTCGAAAACAAGATCTAAGGAAAGAGTGACACCTATATGACTTATGGGAACTAATCTGCACTTTTATGCTGTTAAATACAGATTCTGGTGAGACTGACTATAATATGAATGATGAATACTCATTTTGACCATAAAATCATATACTTTGCTATCTTCAAACAATTAAAAACTAATAAAGTCCTCATATGGTGTAAAAAAATATTTTTTTATAATGGTAGAAACCTTTATGTACATACCTCCAGCAAGAACTCAAAAGAACAGTTTTAAACTATATATTTATATCTACTCTTTAAAATTGTGGTTTTATTTGCACATAATAAAAAAAATATGTAAGTTCATACAGCCAATCTTCATTACTTAACTTTCACTACAGTTTAACATGTTTTATTTTAATATTTAATAGTACTGAATAGTTTGTTTTATGTTTTTATATTGTTTATTATCTAATCTTTTTTTTATGAAACACATGATTTAAAGAGAACCATTATTTTGTTTGATTTTTTGTGAAGAGTATGTCAATGTTGATGATATTTGAATGCCAATAATCTTATTTTTTTAATATTTCTTGTTTATGTTAGGATGTTGCATTAGTGTACCTACTGTCTGGAGCATTGCTAGTCTCTCAACGCGTAGCGGAAGGAGAGGGAGAAGTACACATGTTCACTGCTTACCCCGGTAAGTCTGTTTACATAAGTATATATTACTTCCATCAGTTATAGTCAATTACCAACTTATATTCAAAAAATTTTACATCAACAATAGTTTATGTATAAGTAAATATTATAAATACATACATACGCTTACGCTTATATCCCCTGAGAGGTAGGCAGAGGTGTATTGAACACTTACATTTTGCCAATAAAAATTTGGTCCCACCAACATTACTGGGGGTAAGCCTTTTACCGTCAACCGGGCACTACATGACTGTATACATAATGTCTGATGGAAAACAGTCCGATCCCTTACTGGCCTTATATGAGACCCAACGGAATAGACCCTTCTACCCGACAGAAAACCACATAGTAAACAATTTAGTACTTGTTATTTCCAAATTTTGATTTACGTAGGGTTTTGCAAGTATAGCTTCTGAAATTATCATTCGTGCGGCTGTCGTCAACAAGAATACTGGCATTTTATGAAACTAATAAGTTATTTTTTTTTAAGACAACTACTGCACTTGGAATTATTCCTGCGTCGCGAGGACTTCACAACCAATAAGAGCACCCAGGCTCGGGACAACAATATCTAGATTACAGCCCCGGCTCAGCAGTCAGGGTCGCTAACCACTACACCAACAAGTCGTTACCTTTGTACCTTTGTTATCAGGTGAAGTGGAAGGCGGTCTGGCCGTGTTGACTGGAGAGCCCTCATTCTTCTCCATCCGCGCCAAGCACTTCTCCCGCATCGGGCTGCTGTCGAAGACGACGGTGTACAGCATCATGAGGGAGAGGCCCTCCGTAGTGCTGCACATTGCTAACACTGTGGTGCGAAGACTCTCACCGTTCGTTCGACAAGTCGATTTCGCACTGGATTGGGTAAGTTGGTTTTAGTTATATTGGGAATAGAATTTTCTATTCTCTGCTTTCCTTAGTGTGCTCTACAAATAGTTGTCTTTGAGTCTGGGCGTTCTTTGTGTCCGTTATATGTATGTATATATGTTAAAAAAATAAAGATTCTCTTTTGTACTGTATAAGGCGTTTATTGAGGTTATAAAAAATCACGCTACGACCCTAAAGAGCGGAGTGCCCAGTGAGCATAAACGCAAGTGAAGCCGCTGGGGACGGCTTGTTTTATATATATATAGTGACGATTTAGTTTCTTGGGGTTTTTGTATGTGTGGTTGTCTACCTCATCGAGTAGAAGTCGGCCAAGTGGTCATGTCAAAGTCGAACCGACTAAAGAACACCACCCGCTGTTTCGTCACAGTTTTCTAAGGCCCGAGGGTTAAGATGTAGCCTAAGAAGGATCTCCCTCGACTCTCGACAGACATGACCTGTGCACAAAATAGGCAGTCTCAAACTGGTTGTGAGCTGCTTCCCACTCCACACCACTCAGCTCTACCCTCTCACCTCTCTCACCGACACTCAATACCACTCTGTCTGTCGTCTTTTAGTTTCCTAGGGCAAAAAAAAAAAAATTGTAGTCCTTAAAAATTTAGTACTACATAAAATTTTGTATATTTGTGTGTAATTCGATAATTATTACCTGTTTATTATCAAGCTAGCTGTACCCGATTTGTTGACATAAATGATTACTGCACCACTCTCTTGGGTAGTAGCGTGATGATGTTTAACCTTATAGTGTTCTTCATTAAACCTGCTATCTAATGCACACATAAATTTTTCACATCATATTAGTCCCTAAGATTATCACGTACAGACAAACGAGCTCTGTCTCTTTGTATTACTTTAAGTACGTAGTATGTATAGATAAAACATTAAAAGTAAATAATTTGACAAAGTATGACGTCACAAATTTTTATTACGTATCACGATTTGTGATATTTATATACATATCTGTCGTTGTATCGTGTGATACAACGGCCTCACAGAAAACCGGAACTGGAAATGAGTAAGGTTTATAAAGGCCCAATTTCCCTTTCCTCTCTCCCTTCCCCTCAACCCCCTCTACTATTTCCCCTCCCCGCATCCCCCCACCTCCTCATCACTTTCAAAGGCGGGCATGCGATGAGTTGCTTTTGTCCACAAACGACTGGTGTCACTTACCATCAGGTGACCCGTCTGTTCGTCTGTCCTTCTATATTCTAATATATATATATATATATATACTATTTTTTTTATTTAATTCGTAGGTGTTCCTGGAATCCGGTCGCGCCGTTTATCGACAGGACGAAGAATCTGGTTCCACCTTCATAGTCCTAAGCGGTCGATTACGTTCAGTGATCACCCATCCAAATGGCAAGAAAGAATTAGTAGGAGAGTATGGCAAGGGTGATTTGGTCGGGATTGTGGAAATGGTTACACAGACTAGAAGGAGTACCACAGTCATGGCTGTCAGGGACTCGGAGCTGGCCAAATTGCCTGAAGGATTGTTTAATGCTATCAAGCTAAGATTCCCGGTCGTGGTCACCAGGCTCATCAATCTACTTGGACACAGGATTCTGGGTACGTGTTTTCGATTTTGGTGTAGATTACACCTTAATTATGTACACATTAAGACGTCAAGCATCGTTGTAGTTTTGTGTGACTACGAAAAGCAAGTGACAATATTAGTTTTATTAATTGAAGATTGCAGAGCCTCTCGTAACTCCACGTATTTTAAATTACATAAATTAAATTCACTCTACATAAAACCATCGTCTACCGACAACTGCCACATGAGTATTACAATTGATTTTAATTTAATCGAATCCATTTCTCAGGTTTTTTATAGTATAGGTGGCAAATGGGCAGACGGGTTCACCTGATGGTAAGTGACTACCGCCGCCTATGGATCAACTCAAGGATCGTAAGTACGTCGCCCTTTGAGCATGCTTCTCTGGAGGCCCAAATACTCCCCATATTTGGGCCTCCAGAGACCTTACTCATTCGGCCAAACACAACGCAGGCATTTTATAACAACCGCTTTTCTGTAAGGCAGCGGAATTACTCCGGTCGAGCAAAAGTGTAATGCCTTGGAGGCTCAGAAAGTCTGACAAACTAGAAATGGCTTATTAAGTGGACTAAGGCCCTCACACTAGAAGAAGGCCAATAGCCCTCAGTAGTTTATGAACATTTTTATATTTTTTTATTAATCCAGTTATCCTTATACCTTTATCCCCAGGTTCTTGGCAGAAGCCAACGTCAGGTCTGGGCGGTGCGGCCGCCATAGAGCCGCGCCCGTCTCAGCACAACTTCTCGACGGTGGCCGTGGTGCCAGTCAGCGATGACGTACCGCTCACGTCATTCACTTATGAATTATACCACTCGCTTTGTGCTGTCGGTTAGTATATATTTTATTTCTGTAAGTAATCATATAAGAGTATTTCTTTATGAAGAACAAACTGTAAATTATTAATTTCTTAACAACCTTATTTTGTTCAAGATATATATAGGTAACATACATATAAAATATGAAAAATCTGAGCATGCGGTGCTTTTTTTTAGAATTGTATAAATATGTAAGTGCGTGAAAATAAATGTAACAACTTTCAGCAAACTAAATAAATAAAAATGATAATTGCTTATATTTGAGAACTCAATGAGGTCTAACTAGTAGGACGGTACCTTCAAAAACTCGCTATATAAATTATATGTGAATCCCTAATGCTAATCAAAATTCTATCAATATTTTTAAAACACTTCTAAAATTCTTAAAAAACAACAATGTAATACTTTTTAATGTCTGCAATGGTTTTGTTAGAGAAACTTACATAATAAATGGCATTATACTGTAGGTGTTTCTTCTTACTTGTAGTCTGACTAGAAGTTACTGACTATTTGTAATCGTTCAGCTAATTCTTGAATCCTTTTATGCTAGAAACACTAAGTTTAGAATGTCTAATGTTTTCTTTATATATATACTACTGCTCTATTATCAACTGACTGCGAAGGAAAGAGGTTTATGTATGTATATATATATCTGGTGTGTCCTTGTCTCGTTGTAGAGCAAAACGGCTAAAGGGGTTTCGACACGTGTGGTATCATTTGATTTGTTTTATTAGTGGAAGTACATTTCGATTTAACGGCAGCAATAAATTGGAAGAAATCCATAATGGGTTCGGTTTTTTTTTTTAGGTTACTTTTATTCCTTTGTCAGTTATAGATAAAATAAAAAAATATGCTAACTGATGTGTTCCAGGGCCGACTGTACGTCTAACATCGGATGTAATACGAAAGTTACTCGGTCTAACCATTATGGACCCCAACAATGAGTACAGACTTAGCTCGTGGCTGGCGCAACAAGAGGACAAACATAAGGTATATATAAGGCATATATTTTGATGATAAACATTCTACAATAGATATTTTTAAATGATTTTAATTTTAAAATTACAAAAATAATGTAAATAATTGATATATTCCATATATTAGAAAATGCCGCTAGCATAAAAGCATTCCTTCCCAGATCGTATTAAGTATGGGACAAAAAAAAATTACTACAAATAAATCTTCAACTTTGATTCTATATTTCACACTGAATTTTATTATTATTTAAATATTGATTATGAAGTTAATTTTCCTTTCCTTTTTATATTTAATATTTCACATGCCAAAACACAAAAAAAAACGAATAATGTAACATGTAAACCACCGATTTTACTTAGTACCTTTAAATTTGTAAAATAAATGAATAAAATTTTTAAATGCAATATAAATGACATCATATGTGTAATTTTATATGATTTAAGGTGAGTTTCATATCTTTACTTCCAGGTTGCCATTTATCAATGCGATCCAAGCCTTACGCAGTGGACACAACGTTGTATTCGTCAAGCAGACTGCATTTTAATTGTAGCCCTCGGTGACAAAGAACCAAGCATTGGAAAGGTAATTTAAATACTACACGATTTGCCTTCCAATCATAAAAAAAATGTTATAAATATTTTTTGATAGATGCCCATCTCTTCCCGTGGGTGTCGTAAGAGACTATTACGGGATTGGACTGTTATCTATCGGATTCATATGCACACCGCCCAATTGACAGAAATATGCTTGCAATTGCGTAAGTGGGCCAAAATTATGGTTGATAAAATGTGGGCGTTTAAGAGGAAATAAGTGTTATGTATGTATCTATTTAACAGTTGTTAGGTAATAGCGTTTTACAAATAAATTACTCTAATTTTCAATAACTAACCTATTTAACTAACCAATGAAAACATTTAAAGTTTACAAATTGACTACGTCTGTCTTATCGCAGTTATGGACAAGGACAACAGTAATTATATGTGTTTAAGGGTAGATATGGTGTCAAAAGTAATATAAGGTAGGATATTTAGATATATAAAGTGCCCGATTGACGGCAATAGACTTGCTCCCTTATTACGTTATTGGGACCGGATTCTTACTGGCAAAACGTGGGTGTTTTATACAGCTCTGCCTACCCCTTAGGGGATGCAGGCGTGAACGTATGTATGCATGTATGTAATTTGACGGCAGCAAAGTACGATGTCACTTATCGTTTTTCATAAAATATTTAGAGACAGATTGTTCTAGTAGACTTAGATTTGACTTAAGTACCCTAGTAAATAATTACAAATACATGCCTTCATTTACAACAATAATAACTTAATATATTTTTTAATTATTAAATATAAGTTATACAGTGAAAGTCATAATATAAAAGTGACATTCATCTCTTACCCAGATAGAGAAAGAGATCGAACGCCTAGCGATCCGTACTCAGAAGGAACTGGTGCTACTGCACCGCGAGGGTGGTGCCAATCCCTCAGGGACGGTTCACTGGCTCAACATGAGGACTTGGGTCAGCCAGCATCATCATGTTAGATGTCCGCACAGAATGTTTACTAGAAAAAGCCAGTACCGGATTGTAAGTACATCGAAGAGTTTCAATAACATCATTTTACTTTTGTTGTAAGTTCAATAACATCACTTTACTTTTGTTCTAAAAACAAATCCGGCCAAGTATCGTACCCTGCGGAACCCTTAACTTGATTTTAAAGATAGTTCCCTGTTTACACAAATTCTTTTTATTATTATTATTATTTTATGCGATACAACAAACGGGCAGACGGGTCAACTGATGGTAAGTGACTACCGCCGCACACCCGCAACTCAAGAGTCACAAGTGCGTTGCCGGCCTTTCAGGAAGGAGTACGCTCTTTTCTTAAAGGTTTGAAGGTCGTATCGGTCCAGAAATACGGCAGGCGACAATTTGTTCCATAGGCTGGTTGTGCGAGGAAAAAAGCTTCTGGAGAAGCGCACAGTGGTGGAGTGCCAATCGTCCAGGTGATGGGGATGGATATTTTGTCGCGTAGGACGATGGCGGAAACCAGCAGCCGGTATAAGTCCGAACAATTCCTCTGAACACTCCCCATGATACAAGCGATAGAGGATGCATAGTGAAGCTACATCTCTACGCAACGCCAAGGTGTCAAGTCGATCAGAAATATCTTGGCAGTCGATGATGCGAGTCGCTCTCCGTTGAATGCGGTCAAGAGGCAGAAGTTGGTACTGGGGTGCACCTGCATAGAGATGAGAACAGTATTCCATGTGCGGCCGAACCTGCTCCTTATAAAGTTGCAGGCGGTGGGCCGGAGTAAAATACTGTCTCGATCTGTTTAGCACACCAAGCTTCTTTGAGGCTAATATGGCCTTACCCTCTAAGTTACCGCAAAAGAAATTTATTCATTTATTATAACAGAAGATATTTTTAAATGCATTCATTTAAGATTCGGTACTTGGTTGACCATTTTTTTTTGCCAAAGGTATCAAGTATGTACTCAAAACCTTTAGACAAATCTTAAAAGTTGGGAAAGTGTTGAAGTTTTGAATAATCGTTGTTTTAGCCTCAGATTAGACTGCGAATTTTAATATACTATTATTATAATTCCGGAATTCTTATTTCCTAGATTCAATCCTCCTGTATATCACTTCGGTTTAAATTTATTTTATTTCCCACCAAAAACTGGTATATAAATCAATAAAATATGAAATAACGTTGAACGGTTGTATCTTCCAGAGCGAGTTGTACAGCAAGGTACTGATGTCGGAGGCGTCTGTGCACTCAGACTTCTCCCGGCTGGCGCGCTGGCTGACGGGCACGTCGGTGGGGCTGGTGCTGGGTGGCGGCGGGGCCCGCGGCGCCGCGCACGTCGGCATGGTGCGCGCCATACAGGTACTGTATACACTACTGTGCGGAACTGTACTTTACTTGCGCTTTCTGGCGGGCACGTGGGTGGGCTGGTGCTGGACAAGCCTATTGCCGTCATCCGGGCACTTTGAAATAAAATAGGAAAATTTAAATGAAGGAAAGGGACACGGAATGTTTGGGGAGTTTAATCAATGGCTTAAGCAGTTTAAGATCGCATACTATGAAATTCGGCCAACTCTACTGTAGTACATAGGACTGACATATTGCGCAGTGATGAGTTCAGACTTTAAGCACTTTTATTTTTTTTTATTTTTTTATGTTTAGGAGGCTGGTATCCCGATCGACATGGTGGGCGGTGTAAGCATTGGAGCGTTCATGGGAGCTTTATGGTGTATGGAAAAGAACATTACTACTGTCACGCAGAAGGCGAGAGAATGGTCCCAGGTTTGTATCGACATTATATATAGAATGCATACACTTTCATAGTAAAATCAGCAAAAACCGAATACAGATGTAAAATGTTGCATACAAGTTTTATATTTCATATAATTTTATGCAATATTCATAGGATAAAATCCGATTTATTACTGACATTTTTTTATTAAGCCCATTAAAATGTCTGGTCTATTGCGTGATAAAGAAACATGAAAAACCGATGAGTTGACAGCTTTTACTAGTGTAAAAGGAAAGTAGTTAAAATATTATTTGTTTATTTATGTTACAAAAAAATAATGGTTTTTATGAAAGTCCCAAATTCTTTGGCCTCTTTCGTAATATTTTTAATAAAAAAGATATATATAGTTAATTATAATCATAAGACTGATCCTTACAGAAAATGACTCAATGGGGTAAACAACTCCTTGATCTGACATACCCGGCCACATCCATGTTCTCCGGGCGCCAGTTCAACGCAACCATCCGCTCTACCTTCGGAGATGTTCACATTGAAGACTTGTGGCTGCCGTACTTCACCGTCACCACCGACATTAGTTCCAGCTGCATGAGAGTACATCGACATGGTAAGGCTACTAACATTATTGGCTACTAACATTGTTGGTGCTGAATCATACATCAAACATATATACACGTATTTTGTATATATATTTGATGTATGAATTAGCAATAAAACATGGTATAATTATCTTCATTTTGTTCCTCTCAACGGATGATCAGTACTTTTGAAAAATCCCTTTAATATTTTTATTCATTTAATGGAAAAATCCATTTTACATTTCATGTATTTCTAATAGGTGCGCTGCCTGCATTTGAGGGTGGTAAGGGGTGCGGGGATGGGAAAGAGGAGAGGGGGAGTTAGATCTCAGGAAACTTCACTAATTTCGGCGAAATGCAAAGCAAGCGTTGCTTCAAAACCGGTTTTCTGTGAGTCCGTGGTATCGCACCGGTCGAGCCGGGCCCATTCGTGCTCGTGCATTCGTGCTGGCTCTCCGACGATAAAACAGTGTAACCATACATATATGTTTTAAAATACCCCTCTTATTTAGTCTGCTCGTTTCCCCAAACTACATATATATACATATATTAAAAAATATTATATAGTATTCTGTACACCATCTTAGTCCAAATCAGTACAATTTCATAGGTTTGATTTATAAAGATAATTTTGTAACTAAATATATGACAAGCAATAAAAATATTTTATTTTTTAGCGGTGGACAGGGGCTGCTAAAGCACGAATGATACCACGGCTTCACAGAAATCCGGTAGACAAATGCTTGCGTTATATTGCCGAACTACTGCGGGTACCGGAGGCCCCGTCCCGTCGTTTCTTTCTCCTTGTCTCATCCCTCTCCCCCTTATTACCGTCAGGCGATTGTCACTTAACATCAGGTGACCTCTCTGTTCGTTTGTCCTCCTATGTCAATATAAATAATTATTTTTTTTTATTTTTCTTAATATAAATTTTCCAATCGATTCTATAGATATAATTATATGTTTTATTATTCGAAAATAAAATATGATAATGTGTTTCACAACTTCCAGTAAATTTTCAAGGTATGCAGAATATCGCTACGATACCAGACTCGGGCGTCTATTGTTTCTGGTTTATGTCTGGACACCCGACCGTGACATAAATATTCTACACATTTTGATATAATGTAGTTTTATATAGAATTAACACAACACATTCATGGACAGGAAATTTATTTCTTTGTCTAAAAATACTCGGGCTTGATGTTGCACTGTCACTAACCCAACATAATGTGTACGCTTTATATAAAAGAGGCTCTTAAAATTTGCGCAAATTTTATATGTTTATATTTGTGGCTATGCATGTAAGTAAAAAAAAATATATCTCTATATATCTGTTTGTTCTGTAGACTAATGATCTCTGTACTGCTGACCAGAGAGAGATTACAATATATACAAACTTATGTCTGTATCAAAATGTACATCGACATAAATTTTAACGTCAAAAGGATCAGATGCACACTTGTTTCTTAGGCAAATATTGCTGACTAAAGTCGACTGCATACGTTTGGTTGCCTTATTCGGTTAGCAAATAAATTTTAGCTTTATCAGGCACCATCCATTTTAAACTAAAACCACTTTTTTGTATATGGGAATATTAGAAAATATCTTCGACTCAAATAACAGATATTTCATTCGGAAAACATCAAATAAATGATAAACTAACGTGTGCGCAGTAAATTTATTTGATTAACGAAATATATTTATAAATCGAATGAAGTTACCGAGCGTGTGCAGCCATCTAAATCTTCTTTTTTTTAAATTTATTATATCTTAGTGATATATAAAATTAAGAAAAGATTTAGATAGACCCATAATGATATGTAAGGTACTTGAAAAAGGAAAATACATTTTGGATCAAAGTGCATGTCTGACCTTTTGACTCTTTTGTCGGTAAATTTTTACAAGTTTGTAAACATTAACCAAATGTGTCGCAGCCACATGTTCATTATACGCGGATAATGTCTATACCGTCATACGATCTCTATATCTATGATGGCAATAGCATCTGTCACTTGTATTCAATTACTATATTGCTCCACCTCATTTTATTTTGTTCCCATATCAATGATGTGACGTATCCATAGACCGCTACAGTTTTTTTTTTTACAAACCACACTCACTTGCATTTATGTGTTTGTTTGACATAAACGTGTGTTTGTTAAGTATATTGTGTATGTACCGCCCCCTCACTTGGTGTTGCTAAATTTATTGAATTAAAAGTTATATATATTTTTTTAACAACGATACGAATCCGACATTTGCCATTGGGAGGTTGCCATTACTTTTTTTAAAGCGCTTGTGATCGGTTTACCTAGTAAGGCTGTTTATGGGAGTAAATATTTAATGGAAAAGAAAATTTATTTCGTACTTACAATGTCGGGTTGGAAGTGGTAAAGTTTCTATGTATCTAAACCATCACATATTTCATACATTTTTATCTTCATCTATCCATGTATATGCATGAGTGTGGTTCCTAGTTCCCCCTCTCATTTATTTTATCTTTATTTCTCATCTGTAGTGTGTCGCCGGAAGCTGTCACCGTAGCATGAGCATGTAGTAACAATAGCTAAGTCTATTTTCATCTTAGATCACACGGACACAACGTTGGGGCTGGTAAATGAAATATCAATCATTCTCTCCTATCCATGGACTGTGTTGTGTACGCAAACGTGCACGCAGTAACACGTATAAATAGAAAAGGCGCGTCTTTGTACCAGTGAGTCATTGCTAGCATACATTTTTTAAACCGTCAGGTTCGCTCTGGCGATACATTCGCGCATCGATGTCGCTCAGCGGGTATATGCCGCCGCTCTGCGACCCAGTAGATGGCCACCTCCTATTGGACGGCGGTTACGTGAACAATCTCCCAGGTAAACCAATCACAGAGCTGCATTATCATGTGCTCGTGACGTGAAACCTTTCAATTGGCTGTAGGTAGGCTGAGTGAAAATATTAGTCGTTGATTTGAATACTTTTTCGAAATCGAATTTGCCGCGTTCTACACTAAATTCTATTCGTCGGTGTATGTAAATTATATTGTTAGTGAAAATCTTTGGATCCGGTATAGTCATCACCTTTTTGAGAGTATCTGTTTAGTTTCAAAATCTAAATTCATTACTAATATCTGTTTTCTAATAGTTTTAGCCATATGTCTCTTAGATGAAGACCTATTCATTCATTTCACAATCTTTTTCTCCTTAAATGCTTACCATCACAAAATCTGTTTTAATTACTAATACATCACAATGGTCTACATCACTTTTCGAATCAATAAAAAAACTTTCAGCCTATTCTCAATCATAACCAATGCGAAAAAATATTTGCACTCAGTCTACGGCCAAGGTAAGTAATGGCAACCGGACCAAGTGAGGACGCGGTACAAGGAGATATCGGCCAGGCTCCGACCGTAATCGACCTGGTATCGACCATAATCGACCTGGTTATGTCAGGTGTTCTATGGAGATACTGCCGCGCATCAATGAGCATCGCGGGAATATTTCCGCCGATCTGCGATCCCGTCGATGGACACCTCCTGCTTGATGGATGCTACGTTGATAATGTGCCCGGTAACTGTTTATATTTAATCATATTTATAATTTATACCAGATGTGTGATAAAATTTACATATTTAATGATAATTTTATTTAAATTTTTGTGAGGTAAAAATTATAGATTATGTGGTAAACGGTGGAGTAGAATAGAGCCAGCTCTTACCAGTGTTGTCGTATAAGGCGACTAAGTGATCGGATCGTTATCTATTAGACAGTATGTATACAGTCATACAGTGCCCTGTTGGACCAAATTCTAATTCGCAAAATGTAGGTGTTCCTTGCCTACCTCTTAGGGGATAAAGGCGTGAGGTATGTGTGTATGTATGATTTTTTTTAATAGTAGGCATGTATATATACAGAGTATATACAGGGCATTTTTTTTAAAGAATACTAGCAACGTGGGTCTGTGAATAATCTAATTCTGTCTTCTGTGTCTGCCAAATTTAATTTATATCCATTTGACAGTTTATAATATTCGTATAATTTATTATTGCAAGAAGCGACCTCGACTAAATATTTGTGTGAATATTTTATCTGCAACTGTTGTACCGTTTCGTAGTGTTATTTAATTTGAATTCTAAACATTTGCTTGAAAGAATTTAGAACGACATTTCTAAAACTAAATTAACTCATTCACAATTTTTTTTAGATAGCTTCTGCATTATGAGGATTCTCTGGATTCTGGATATACAAACAACGGAGTAAAAGAACACTAAGACTCGGCACGACTTCTAATATCACCCATTTTTTTGTCAACTGTGGGAATACAACCCGCTACCTCCGACCTACTCTAGACCAACAGTTATTTTCATTAGTTTGTCTACCAGCCAGCCAGAGTTATTTTCATTAATTTGTCTATGGTATCATCTACCCGCATTATCAACGGTTCTAAAGAAACTCAGTGAACAGCGTAAAGATTATAAAGTTCAGTCTACTCTAAAGTACCTATTCGTTATAATCAAATCAAACCTTACAAACAGTCACTCAATTGTAACATTACTAGTATTTTTGTTAACCCCCCAGCTAAGCTAAATGCTTATATTAGGGGTGGGTTTACGACGGTATTGTACTGGGCGGGGTATGAACCCGCAACCACTTGATCGCAAGTCCTCAGCTATAACACTACCGCCACTTAATATCCTTAAGGACTAAGCACAGGCATATTAAACAACCAGATTTTGCCAATTAGAATATCACATATCATTTCATATAATATAGACCGCAATGTATTTGTGGATAAAGTTACACGAATAAAACAAAGCCTGTTATACAAAGCATTATACCAGAAAGCAAAAGATAATCTGCGCAATGGATGTTTCCAGTCGAAATCAAAGATCAAAGTCAATCAGAAGTCAAAGGAAAAGACGATAGCCTCATTCTATGGACGGACATAACAATAATGTTAGAATATAAAAGGACTGTTACTGCTGATTGGTTAGTCTTTGTATACCGGTTCTACCACGACAAGCTCCAGCTCATTCGGACGGATTGTCAAATATTTGTCTTGTAATTATGACCAGGCGTCTTGTGACTTTTATTTATTTAAAAAAAAAAGATAAACTTAGGTATTCGTTTTATAAACCCTGTCCTGTCCTGTGTGTGATGGTGTGTCTCCTTTAGAAAAAGGCATGGCAGGGATCCCTAAAGAAAAGTGGTCTCAGTGCTTCATTCGTGGTCCAGTCGCATACGACGGTGTTTATAAAGGAAGGGAGACTTCTTTGAAAAAGCAATAAAAATATTAAAGATTATTGTCTAAAAAAAGTGTATTGCTTTGTTTTGAAATCACCAAAGTCATTACAAGAAAATTTTTAACATTCATCCCAATATCCTCATAGTTACCTATATCATATCGCCATTACATCATACGCAAAGACATCTCGCCCATCTAAGTAGTAAGTAAAAATGCACTTTTGAACGTCACCATGTATATTACATTTAAACAGAATTGATTCTAGTCGCCCATTCCAAAATGTAGTTTCGTATGCAGAAGAATGGGCAAGAAACTCCACCGTTACTCTCTTAAAAATGTTTTGTTTACATACAATCATTATAAATTACGCCCACAGAGTAGCCTATTACCTTCATCCGGGCACTGTATGACTGTAGATAACAGTCTGATCTGATCCCTGAGTTGCTTTTTACGACACCAATGGGAAGAGATGAGATTGTACTAGAACCACACGGCTATCATATCAATATAATGTAACCTTTACAGCCGATGTGATGAGGTCGCTTGGCGCTAAACACATCCTGGCTATCGACGTGGGCTCCCAGGATGATACTGATCTCACCAACTATGGAGACGATCTGTCCGGCTGGTGGCTACTATGGAAACGGTGAGATTGATAAGGTTACTATGTATTGTGGTGTGTCTGTTTATTTTTATTAAGATGATAATTGAAACCAAACAGCTGACGATTTTATGATTCGAGTAAATATACAGTACACAATTGTGACCGACAGAGTATGGCGAGAGATTAAAATATACTATTGTAATTTAAGGAAATGAACTGATGCAGTTATTGTGCACTGTGCAATGTTATCAAGTGACACACGAGTATCGATGAGTTGATTAGAGGAGAGTAGATATAACTATGTACAGGCTGTTACAAATAGATAGGGAATTTTATATTTCAAGTCATTTTTCGTTACTTTGTTTCGTTTTAAAAATTTGAATTTTGCATTTTTATTACAAATTGTATATGTAGTAGGTAGTATAATTTGTAGCAGGTGCCTCTATTATTTTATGAAATCAAACGACATTTTACTAAACTTAAATTGTACGTCAAATACACAAAAATAATTCATAATAAGAGATAAAAATTATACGTCTGTGCTCTTCAAAATCCAAACTGTGTTTAGCGAGTGTACGCGTTAAGATGTTTATATTTTTACTTTTGCAGTTGGAATCCCTTTACAACTCCCGTGAAAGTGCCTAATTTACCAGATATACAGAGCAGACTCGCTTATGTGTCATGTAACCGACAGCTAGAGGTAAATATGGATTACAATTAATATTTGTCTATAATTATATAATAAGCTTTTCTAGTTTTACTTTTTATATATTTAAATATACGGTTTTACTTACGTGTGTATTTGGGGGATGCCCGACTAGTTGCAGTTCAAAAAACCGACACGGTCAGTTGTTTGTGTATTACAGCGCCTGGTAATAACGAAACATAAAACAGATGTAAACGTCGCTTACTCAGTGTGACGTCCGGTACTGTCGCGGTTGGACTCCTTGAGAAAGGTCTCCTGTCGGGACCGAAACTAGTAAACCGTATATTTAAATAAATATGAATGTAACTCACGAAAGTTTTTATTCTAATAGTTTAACTTTAGTATGCCATTAAATGGGTGCTTTAGTATTTTTTATTATTTACGCATATCTTTATGGTAAAACAGGTATGGTATGGCTGGTTGGCAGATGATGATGAAAATATACTATTTTCAAAAGTTCATTATAAATTGATGTATTTGTAATTAAGATGCATATTTATGTTAATTGGTACTGCTATTGTAAATAGTGTGTGTCAGATGTGATGATTTATTATAGGAAGTGAAAAAATCTGACTACTGTGAGTACATTCGGCCTCCTATCGACGCGTACAAGACTCTGCAGTTCGGTTCTTTCGACGAGATAAGGGAGGTGGGGTACCGCCACGGCGCCGCGTACTTCGAGGGGCAACGCCGGGGGGGCGGCGGCGGCGTCAGCGGCGCCGGCGGATCTCCCGCCGCCAGGAAACAGGACGCTCAGGCCTCGCTCACTGAGTAAGTACACAGCTGTTCGTTTAAAGGTTGTAATGGGTATACGTACACCGCCTTATCCATATCTAAACACACCTTTTTTTGCACCATGTAGTTAGTAACCTTGTCATAAAGCTTGCTATATAAGTTATAACTTGCTACACAGGTCAGTTAGGCTTATATAATCAACAAAAAATAAAAATAGGTAAAAAAACTTTTTAAGTTAAAACGGTTTTATGTTAAACATACATTGCAATGTTTAAGATAAATGTACTAAAAACTAAAAAATAATAAAATAGATACAGTCGTGGGAATTATAAACATATGCATAAACATTTCCACATTCTAGCCCTACTTATCACACGTCCATCGTTGTCGGTTGAACAACTGCCTAATTATAGTGTAACATTACAAAACAAACATTTTAATCAACGATTGTAGACAATTGACGTGCCCCACGGTTTTATTTTAGTCTAGTCTATGCATATGTTTATAATTCCCACGACTGTATCTATTTTATTATTTTTTGGTTTTTAGTACATTTATCTTAAACATTGCAATGTATGTTTAACATAAAACCGTTTAACTTAAAAAGTTTTTTTACCTATTTTTATTTTCTAGTTTTTAGTTTTTTTATATTTTTTTTTACCATTTTGTTCCCACGAGTAATGGTCATTTAAACGGTCGACCCCCCCAGAGGTCCAATAAAGGGGCAAGGCTATGTACAACAAGATGCGCCTGAGTCTTGAGGGGAAAACGCTAACGACATATCATTTTTATCCACCCTAATGCCATACAGTTCTCGGCGCGTTTTAACGTTTCACCTTAACTTGGGTGGTGTACCGCTAACGACGTATCATTTTTAGCCACCCTAACGCCACACAGTCCTCAACACGATACAAAATCTTGACTTGGGTGGTGGATTCAGGCTGGATTAATCAGATACCTAAATTACAGATTCAATTTCTAAATTTAAATCTTATTATTATACGCCATTTGGTGGCTGCGCCCATCTTAAATATTGAGGTTGTATAGTGCACTGTATTCTTCTTGTCAAGCCCTTTTATTTGATACCCATATTGGTGGGCTTGATAAAAAATTGTTATCTGCCATTTGGTAGCGGCGGCCATCTTAGATTTCAATTTTGCTTAGTAAATGGTATTCTACTTGTTGAGACCTTTCATTTGATACCCATATTGATGGGATCGATAAAATCTACGTTATCCGCCATTTTGTAGCGGCCGCCATCTTGGATTTCAATTTTTTATAGTATATTGTATTCTGCTTGTTGAGCCCTTTCATTTGATACCCATATTGATGGGATTAATAAAACATAAATTATCCGCCATTTTGTAGCGGCGGCCATCTTGAATTTATAATGATAATGAATAAACATAATTGTATTGTGACCAAAATCCAAAGTGTATACAAAATTTCAGATTCATCGGTTGACAGGAAGAGGGTGAAATTTGAATTACTAAATTTGACCCAAGAATAATAAATAAAACAAACGGGGTGAGCTAAATAATATCAGTGGTAGAGCCATGCTTAGGCACGAATGGGCCGGCTCGACCGGTGCGATACCACGGCCTCACAGAAAACCGGTTGTGAAGTAACGCTTGCGTTGCATTTCCCCGAATTTAGTGAGGTTTCCGGAGGCCCAATTCCCCCGCCCCCCTTTTCTCTGCCCTCATCTCCTTTGTCCTTTTTTCATCTTCTCATCCCTCCTCTCTTCTTTCCGCTCCCTGCATCCCCTATCCCTCATCACCCTCAATGGCGGGCAGCGCACTTGCGACTCTTGAGTTGCAAGTGTCCATGGTATATTTCGAGACCATCCAAATAGTTCCAGGCCCGACGGGTCCCCTTTATCACGGGTGTGTGTGTCAGTAACAGCAAACAATTACTCGTCTTTTATTTTGTCTGTCTACTTAAGTCATGAAGATTATCCCTGCACATACATAAGTTTACATGCACCAAACATATTTAATCAACAAACGCATTCCTCTCATCTAGTTCTATTCTCGTAATCATATTTACGACAAAATAACTACTATTTTCATTACTTCTTATGTTCGACTCAATAAACTAACGTTAATTACAAATGATACTAGAAAAATAATAAGAAAAATATTGTTACTCTGTTTCAGAATATATATCAGTTAAACCCAAGTAGGTAAAGCGTAACTTGTGTGGTTTATGATGATCAAATGTGCTGTAAATAATATCTGGTTTATTTTTATCACATAACTATCATTGTGTGGTTGGTTTTATATATAATATAATCACCGCTCCCCTGCTTAGCATCTTTCTCAGGCCTCAGTATAGATTTTTCGTCAGAAATTTCCTGGAAGTCATGCTCTTATTTACAGCCATTAAGCGTGGCTTATGCCATTTGTATATATGTATGAACATACGGAAAAAAAATCTCCACAAAATCGGACATTTTGTATTTTTTTTACGCCATAAATAAATACTTTCGTAAAAAAAAACTTGGTGAATTAAAATATCAGGTAATTGCATTCCGGGACTTACATATTTAGAGATTTTATATGGTTTTTTATGATTTTATATGACCAACATGATTCCCTCAATTCATAAATATCAGATTAAATTGGTAAACAATTTTAATTCCTTTACAGTTACACGTTCACCGACTTAGCTCAGATGGTGTGCTCTGTGACGACAGCGCGTGACGTAGACAACGATTCCTCCTCCTCATCAGACTACGAGGAAGACCAGCGACACTTTGAAGGGTATGCTTCGGAGCCTAGTGCTGGAATACTCGAGGTATGATCCAAGATCCATAGTTAAGTTATATTAAATTCACGGGCCCTTTTATTTAGTCTCAAGTAACACTTTTGTAAATATTGGTTTGATATAAAAGTAGATCCTGCTGTTTAAGGCCCCGAAACGCGATTGTATTTAATATGTAAGGTGGTCGCTCACATCACAGGAAGTAAAAGATATAATGGTTCGCGACCCTGGTTTTTGTGAGCTACTGCAGTGGGCTGTGTCCCTAACCCCAAGCTCCTGTTTCTACTCATTTTCCTCCTAAACACCTCTCTTTCTTCCTAAAAACTCTCTCTTTCTTCTTTCTTTCCCGTTATAGCACAACTATTTTCCTAAAGAGGGTTAGCTTCAGGCAGGCAGCACATAATTAACTAAATCTATCTTGATACTATAGGGGGACAGACGGGCCACCTGATGGTAAGTGACAACCGCCGTCCACGGACACCTGCAACTCAAGAGTTGTAAGTGCGCTGCCCGCCTTTGAGGGTGATGAGGGATAGAGGGATGCAGGGAAATGAGGGGAGAGGAAAGAGTAGAGGGGAGTTGGGCCTCCGGAAACCTCACTCATTTCTGGGAAATGCAACGCAAGCGTCACTCAACCGGTTTACTGTGAGGCCGTGGCCGCACTGGTCGAGCCGGCCCATTCGTGCCTAAGCATGGCTCTGCCACTCTAAAATCTTGATGATGAACAGCTTGTAAGACAGAGCTACTGAATTAGTTAACTTACTATGCGTTTCAACTAAGAAGATAGCTGTTAAACCGCCATATTGCTTCGCAATTGGCTTGCAACTTCACTCAGAACAGACACGTATGGTCACAGAGTACATTTTATACTGATATAAACGGTATACGTAAGGTTAAAAATAATTGATAACATACAAAAAGTTATTTAATACTAAAAATTAAGTATTTTCTGGTGTTGTAAGGCCATGTAAGTGTACTTTTTATTATAACCTTTTTGATGAATCTAAAATGAATTATCTTAAAGCCGGTTATATAGGAATTACTTAGATTTGTGTCGGATTTTTGTTACTATTTTTTGAGTTTGATTGACTTAATAAACCAACATGAATATAGCATTAGTAAGTATTAACGTTTGTGTATTTTAACATTATATCTTTATAGAATAGAATATAGAATAGGGCCACCCCATATCTACCCTGTGGTGTCGTAAAAGGCGACTAACCTAACCCTGTTTGACGGCATTAGGCTTGCCCCTATTACGTTAGTTTGACTAAATATCCCTTAGGGCATACAGCGGTGAGCGTATGTAGGTATGGGGGTTTACAAGTTTTCTTAATATTATATTACAAATAAATAAAACTTATGAATAACTCCTTAAGTATTTAAGAATGTACAAAATGGTTAGTCTCCGATTCCAATCTGGGAATAATTCTATAATGGCTGGACAAGCTGTTAACTGTTCTTATTTATACATAAGTGCCGTAATACTCAGATATATGTATATATTGATTGTGAGAAGCTCAAACGACTCAACAAACAATCATACCGAGAATATGTCAGAAAGAAGTTTGTAGACATGTAATTTAAGCCCTGCCTTCAGTTACCTTGAGACAATTTCCATCCATTTATTTTATAAAGTTTATATACGTTTGTTGATAAGCAGTTCGCCTGTTTGTATGTTAGCTCAGTAGTTCTTTTATACACAGTTGCATAAACATATCTGTACTATTTGAAAATATTTGTGTTGCTGTCAGCTTTTGGAAAATGCATAAATTAATTAATTATTATAATTTACTCAACTTCAGATTGAATTGTTAGCTATAAGCGATTTCTTTGTCACCTATTTACCGTGGTAGAGCCATGCTTAGGCACGAACGGGCCGGTTCGACTTGTGCGATACCGCGGCCTAACAGAAAACCGGTAGACAAACAATGCTTGCATTGTATTGCTGAGTGAGAGAGGGTACCGGATCCCCTAATCCCCCTTTCCTCTTTCCCCTCCCCTCATTCCCCTGTCCTATTCCTACCTCACTCTCCTTAACGGCGGGCAGCTTACGATTCAAGTATCAATGGACGGCGATTGTCACTTACCATTAGGTGACCCTTCTGTTCGTCTGGCCCCCTTTATAATAATAAAAAACATCCTAAAACTTAGATGGCCAGGTGGATATCGACATGTGCGGTCGTATGAATGTCTATATAGTGGGAGTAACATAGCGTATTATCATTAAGAGATGAGAAAGGATGTTAAATATAAATTCAGTACGATATTTTGGTTTCATTACACAAGGCATATTTTGATTGCCCCGTGGTTTAAGTGGTCACCTCACCACTACGCTGCCGCGTCGAGAGTTGTGGGTTCGAACCCCACAGTGGCCAACATTTTGTGTAATCCTAATCGTTATCGTGGTAGAGCCATGCTTAGGCACGAATGAGTCGGCTCGACCGGTGCGATACCACGGCCTCACAGAAAACCGGTTGTGAAGTAACGCTTGCGTTGCATTTCCCCGAATTGAGTGAGGTTTCCGGAGGCCCAATTTCCCCTCCCCCCTTTTCTCTGCCTCATCTCCTTTCTCCTTTTTCCATCTCCTCATCCCTCCTCTCTTCTTTCCGCTCCCTGCATCCCCCATCCCTCATCACCCTCAAAGGCGGGCAGCACACTTGCGACTCTTGGGTTGCAAGTGTCCATGGACGTCGGTGTCACTTACCATCAGGTGACCCGACTGTTCGTCTGTCCCCCTGTAGTATAAAAAAAAAAATGTCCGTTATAATAATCCTATCGCAATCCAAAATAATAATTATTGAAATTTCTCTCACGCAATACCTTAATATTTGAGTGTTACGGCAAACCCCTGGAGCTGTAAGCGCTGAAGCTATTATATATACTACAGATGTCTTCAAGCGTGGAGGAGGGCGCCGCCTGGATCAGTGATACCGAATTGGTGGGCACTTATTGAGCATCGCACTCTCTAGCTATTATGGTTTACACTTTCTTTTTTATTTATTTTTTGTAGCTTTCTGTTTAGGTGATAACGGGCTTGGTTTGCATGTGATTCGTTAAATGAGAGCTTTTTAGGTGAGCTTGGAGGTAAACACGTCGCAATTCGCTTGATTATGTTTTCAGCTGTATACCACAGATGATAAGAGATTATATTTTTTAGGATGGATGAGGTGAAAAATAAATCAATACTTAATATTCACTGAAATTGATAACAGAATCATGTTCATCCTGATTTTACTTATAAAACATACGTCATACAGTAATATGTCATATTTGTTTACCATTAAAACAACACAACTTATGACGTCTATAACAGGCTCGTCTTAATATTCTTAATATGTTATATACTTATAGTAAATAAAACGCCTTCGACCAATTCTTGTATTTTTTTTTTATATTTCGTTAAAACACGAGGAAGGTTCTTACAAAGAAAAAAAACGGAATAATTGCAAGAAAAATAGTAAAAAAAACTATTTACGTTTCCCATACAACCATTAAATAAAAGGATTTAAAATGGTTTCACGTGGTAAACGGTAATAAGAGATAGTATTAAGGAGCTAAAGGATAAGAAATTATTTAAAATTATTAAAAATCAAATCATTTTTTATACTTTTTAATCCTTTTGTTTAATCAGGACTTTCTTACACAGAGTCTCAATGACGGCTCGCGTGGCTGTGCATGGAAGTGTGATTTGTATGATAGCGAAAGTTCGGTATGGCAGAAGAAGCACGAAAGTAGAATTAAAGTGGTAGAAATGAGATTGCGGAGTATAGCTGATGTGAAATTGAATGACAGAGTGAGGAATAGTGTTATAAGGGATTAGTGTGGTGTGATAGAGGATGTAGTGACTAAAATAGAAAAAAGTATGCTGTACTGGTTTGGTCATATCGAAAAGGAAGGAAGTGGTCTCTACCTATCCTTATGGGAAAGAGGCGTGATATTATGTATGTATGTATGTATGTAGGACTTATTAGGTCCATAAACGCTACAAATGTTCACACAGTATCAAATTTCTAGATTCGCTCATTTTGGCGTACCGAAAAACAGTTCAAGAATGGCGGGAAAGTTTTTTTTTCTTTTTCTTAATGTCCTGTATTTATTGATATTAAAACCAGCTAAATGCAGACAGTACAACCAATGAGATTTTATACATACAAAATACGAACAGACCATTTCCTGAAACTATTACAGATAAATCAAAATTTATGACATCATTTAACTAAGTTTGAAATTTAATAGAGGGAGGGACTTGCATGTAGGTCGGTGATTTTTTTATAAGTCGCTAGTTTATTTATTCATCAGTGAAAATCTACAACTGCAATAACAGTATTACACAATATATCTTGTCATCACATTATTGGCATCGTCTGTCCGCTAATATCTTGTTTGTGTACTCGAAATGAGTATGCTATATAACATAACACGATATACGATTACATCAACGGTAAGAAACAGTATGCAATTGAAGTTATATTAATAATCACAACAAATCCTATTCATGTAATCCTATTTTTATAATAATCACTTCTTTATATACCGAGCCGACATAATTAGCTGCACTTAAAATTTATTTATACCACGCTCGTGATATGCTGTTAGTACTTTTTACTTAACCATTTAGTCCTCATATTATATACATCACATATTATACAAAACAAAAATGTGTTATTTAAGGTATATTTATTCATTTATGAAATAAAAAAAAATACTATAAGTAAGAAGTATTTAATAAATGAATATACATATATATCGGACTTTAACTTCACATATCATATATATATATATGTATATAAGAGATTTCCCCCGATATATTGACTCATCACGATATCTCTGGAACCATAAGGCGTAGAGACTTGAAATTTGGTAGGAATATTCCTTTCGCCGAGTAGAGGTCAGCTAAGAACGGATTTTACGAAATTCCACCCACAAGGGGGTGTCAACAGGTGTGCTAGTAAATACATATACATATATGTGTACATAAAGCCCGATCTAATGCCAATGACATTCTCTAAAACGAAACTAGAGACAATGGACTATATCCAATTTTTTTAACTAACACACAAAAACAATTTTGGTGTCTCCTAAATTATTAATCATCAACAAACCGCTAGTTATCGGTCATCAGCTAATGGAAAACGGGTTTTAGCAGTACCTTTGGGTAGTTCTGCTATTTTCGTATTTACAATTACAAATCATCTAGTAGACGTTTCTCGAGTTAAGGGAATTTCAAATGCTGTTTGACACTAAGTAATACTAGCATATTATGCACTAAACAAGTAGGTGTATGTAAAAAAATATTAATTATTCTAACAAATTAACTTAACAGCTTGTTGTCTCATTGTCTGTTAAACATTAACTTGCCTTTATTCTACTATTGATCTGATATGTGCTAATTATGTTTTTAATTGAATATCTTAAGATATTTTCAAGAAAATTACTATTTGAATATAAAACGATTTTTATAACATTAATAATGCTTTGGAACTGAGTTAAGATTTTTAAGAAGTCCTCAGGAAATAAATATAAAATATGACTACACCTTCTTATAACATGTCGCATATTATATATACGAAATACTATAAAACAAAAAAATAACAAAATAAATCATACTCACCATTACATACATAATTACAACAATAAAAAACCTTTATAACTTAAAAACAACTTGTAATTTCCAGGAGGGTCTCCGCACCCGTCGCGTGGGAGGCTCGTTATCCCTCTCAGAGGACGAACTAGACTCGGAGGCGGAGGTGTACGACCCTTTAAACAAACGCGCCGGTGGCAGGTGAGACCCGACCTTGCACGACCTGTGCAAAGCGCTCTACGAGTACGTGCAATACAAAGAGTAGCAGTATTTATTGCAGTGAGTGTTCTATACCTAGCAGTAAATGTACTGCAATGTTTACATTAGACTGTAGCAGGTGCAGCTAGTAGTTGGGTATTGTAGACAGTGTGCAATACAATAAATATAGAGGCATTCTGTAGCAGTATTGCTGTAAGTGTTTTATAAGTAAACGTACTGCAACATTTATAACAGACATCTGTAGCAGGTGTAATTAGTAGCTGTATTTATTGCTGTAAATGTTTAACACGAAGCATTCAATGTGCTGCAACGTTTACAGTTTACTGTCATAAGTGCAGTCATTAGCAGTATGGATATGACAGTGAGTGACAGTAATTCTTGTAGGCTGTTAAAGTATTTTTTATTTATGGCAGCAGTTGTGAAATTACTTAAAATTACGATTATTGAATGAATAAAATGTAAATAATGGCGGGCAATTTCCCAAAAAAATAGAAAGACATAGATTTCAATATTATATTTAATGATGTTTAAAATAAATATGTACGTTGAACAAAAATATTACTTCTGTTTGTAGAGATTTAAAAGTCAGAATTGAATTTTGTTATTGATAAAGATATAATTATTAGAATTGTATACACTGAGTGCATAATATTAAAAAAAAATGATTTCAGTAAGTGTTTTCTTGGGATAACGATAATTACGGAACTTTAAACTATATCGCAAAATATCTAAGTACGCTAAAGGCATAAATTTAAAACATCATTGACTATATCGAAATATTGACTTATTAGTAATTGTTCGAAAGAGAGTAGCTGAATACTAGTACTCTATACTCAGTACTAATATGTATTAGTTGTAACGATTATTTTAGTAGTTTGTATAAAGTAATATTATATATATATATAAATATGTGATTTTGGATATAATACTAAATAATAAATAAACGTTTATTGAAGAAATATGCAAAGACTGTATATTGAAATGAAACTCAATTTTAAGATATCGTTTAGTCTCGCTTTATCGATTTAATTTAAGTGTTAGAATGAGACTTCACTTTTAAAAAAATTACAACATCTTCGCTTTGTTTTATATCTCGAGAGTCCATCGTAGAAAATATATTGTCCATAGACTTCTAACAGTGACGTCATTTACAAACTGGTCTAGTAAGGCATACTAAAGTGGAAATGATATAACAAAAGATGAATATATTAATTAAACATATGTACTTAGCGAATCTTGATAAACTGCGGGTCTGATAGAGGCTCTTTGTCATGGAGCGAAGCGACCTGTACCCTCGGTGACAGGCACTACTCCGCCTTGCAGTTAAAATCCTAGAGAAAAGATGATGAATTGCAAATTTTATATGTAACTGACCCGGCGAGCTTCTTAACACCTTTGTATCCATTTTCTTAAAAACGTCAATTGTAATATATTTCCAATTTTGAATAATTATTCTGCTCTTCAGAGGCTGCAGATAAATGCAACAGATCATAGGTCATAATGATCAAACTACCTAAACTTGAGTTATAAATGGTTTAATCAACCTGACTTGTTTTAAGTATAACAATTTAATACCAGTAACATTAATTTCATAACAATATTGCTTGTTGCAGTTATTTAAAGTGTTGTAATATTGATCAAGTCGGTGAAATACAAAGGATACGTCTGCAAATTATAACAAATAGTATTAACTTAAAATTTTAGTTCAAATGAGCATTAGTTTCATACCATATTTTAATTATTGAATTATCGACCACATGAAGTTCTTCGCACACGAACACCACTATTTCTACTTAAAATGTGTTACTATTGTGAATATAGTTTTAATATATCCATATACTTTTCCGTATTTTAAAATGCTTCCCCTAGGAAAGAAATTGATAAATGTCAGCTTAAATATTAAATTGGATCTTGTTGACTATATAAACTCTGGATTAAATGATTACCAGCCAATGCACCATACTAGAGACAATAGTGGCATTGGAAATATTACCTCATTATATGTGTCTACGAATACCATACATAGACAAGATTTATGTAGACTATCAATGTATGACACCTTGACTTTTGAACCACATTCAGAAATAGCCTTGATTGGTATAATTTTTAAAGTTATTTTTAGTTTTTTAATATATTTTGTTTTTATACAATTTTGTATTGAACATTGGTATCTTTTTTGAGTATCGCTACTCAGTGAGACTCACCTACAAGTTTTACTTGTAAATGTATTTTTTTAGTCAAATAAAATGGTGAATAAGTGATGACAGTACAGTGACCTGGAATATGTTATGTTCAAAATTAATTTCAGGACATATTAATAGCAATATACTAGTGGACTTCAAGTTTTAAAACCTCAGTAAATTTTTCTTCTAAAATATTTAGTAGTGAATGCAATACAATAATGTTTTTAAATCCTCTGGAATGAAAATAAGGTCGCCTTGTACATAATTCAATAATTGCCGGTGAAATCAGGCAGTCGATGTTACTGTTCTGATGTACTTTAGATATTGCGCATGTACATAGCATATATTACCAGCCAAATTCGCCACGGATTGTGTCGAGAGTATTTTGTAAAATACTTAAATTATACAAATTTTACCACGGTAGAAGTAGATTATGGGTGAATGTTTTCTCTGTCATACTTTCACACCTACATTACGATAGAAAATGACAAATTAACGTTATAACATAATCAACAAAAATTCTAGCTTAACACGACTGCTGCTTTACACAATGCTATATGTCTATAAATCCCAAATATACTAAAGGTATTTAAATTAAATTTAAATTAGCCAAAATATAATGTAAGTAGCAATAGCAAAACTTAGTGAATTATTCCAGTGATATTATACACTGTTGCTGTTCCACTGTCAGCGTAGAATACGTCAGTTCCTTGATAATATGTATATAGAATTTAGAGCGTGATAACCCAGCAATATCGTAAATTGACCCCATTATTGATCTTATTATATAAGATTGGTGCACTATTTGTAAATATATTTATTTCGTAAAACACATGGCTACTTAGTTAGGTTATGGAAAAATAGAAAAACCGCATGATAGATTTAGAAAAGCTATCATCGCACATACCACCAATGTTTTTTGACAGCAGTCAATTTGTTTATGGCGAATGTTTTCAGTTCTGAAATTAACCGTTTGCTTGACTGAAATAAAATGATATTATATGTACCATTCGCTAAATTTGTTTTTAGAGACAAAATTCGATATTACTGTTATTATTTATTTTATGTCTTGAAACTAGAACTAATCTATGTAAATATTACTATGTTATATAAAAAAGTTATTTGTGACATATACCACGTGGAATGTTTACCGCCATTTTGTTTTGATGACAACATTTCAAATGCCAAGTTTCATGTTCAGTGATTTAATTAGCGATGTGTACTTATTTTGAAAAAAGCACAAATTGTCTTCTTATTATTATATATTATCAGATTGTATGACTACCATTGTTATATTGTAGATATAAATGTATTGTTTAGTCTAACGGACTGAATGTAGCTTTAAGTATGCTTTGTGGCATAAAATATGAAACCAAAATGTCTAGCTCAAATATTCTAATTCGTATCAAATTTTATTCAAATAAATGCTTAAATTAATCACAGAGTGTTATTTTAATTACTAAATAATAACTATGCGCTTAAGGATACCTGCCCCATTTTCACAAAAATAATAATACATATGATACATATTTACGTCTAAAGAAAAGAGTCCTACAGAATTTTATACGTACGAATTTTGCAGATTCCATTTTTCCATACCACTTAAAAACATTTATGTATATTAAATAGTGTAGATACTGTCTTTGTGTCTGTGTCTTTTATACAAGACCCAGGTTCGTTCCTGCGTGGAGTACTGCTCTCATCTCTGGGACGGCTATGCGCAGTATTTGCTTGACGCTCTCGATCGGTTGCAGCGGCGTGCAGTCCGCATTATCGACTGTCCTGAGGTCACCCAGTCTCTAGAACCTCTGCAGTAGCGAAGAGATGTCGCCTCTATAGCAGTCCTCTATCGCCTACATCACGGGGAGTGTTGTAGGCGATAAAGGACCCTTCTCCCTTTCTCTACAGGACTACACGTGCTGGCCTGAGGAGTCACCGTTTGAGCGGCGAAAATATATGTACCTGAACTAAACGGTTTTTCTCTTCTTTCCTGTGCCGATCGGTAAAAGCCTGGAATTCCCTACCAGCCACCACCTTCCCACTTTGATCCCGGGTCTTTTAAGCGGGGCGTGAAAAAGCATCTCACCAGGCCGCCATAGTGTGGGTCACCATGCTGCATTGACTAGACATGCAGTGAGGATGGTGACCACCACTCTTTGACTCCACTTATTGTTTTCCATCAGGCAAAGTGGAGTCACTAAGGTAGGCTAATATATAAAAAGAAAAAAAACACATGAGTTGGTGATATCGGTGGTATTTATAGGAGGAATCCGGGCACGGCTTTTGGAAGACATTCGGACTCCTCTTAGCGCCTGATTCGCCTCCTAGCGTCCCGATAACTCAGCACGACACGAGGCACTGGTAAGCGCGTCTCCGCCGCCAGTTTTGCTGGCGCTGAATGTTTTCGAGTGGAGATCGTCCTCCCGGGTCCTCCTCACAGAAGGTTGAAACGTATGACGGCCGATAGATCCTCTCCAATATCCGTATAGTGCCATTGACAGGACAACCACTGTGTACAGCCATCTTCCGTCAAGTATCAGGCCCAGATACCGTATGTGTCATCAACAACACTAGGCCAACGTAGGAGACTATTCAGTAACTTTGTGAATTAAAACACAATAAAATCTAACAGTTTTATAATTGTTATAGTTTTATAGTTATAATTGTTATACTGTTAAAAAATTTAAATTCCCTGCAACTAATTCACATGAGACTTGAAATTAATAGCTTTTAATAAACGGTCCTTAACATGATGAACTCTCTTCAAGTAGCTGTGGACGTTTACCACGTGCACATTATCACCATAATCATTCTTAATGGTTTCTACACCCTCGATACACATTGTCCTATAATTATGTCCCGCTTCGTAACCATATGTTGTTACTTCCGATGTCCCGTTCCATTCCTCGTGTGTCCTGATCTTTATACCCTGAACTTTCTTCTCCCAATACTTTTTCATATGATATCTGATGTCCGGACAATCACATAGATTAATGAGGACTTGCATCACACGGAGTTGCAGCAGCGCGGAGTTGTGTGATTTAGCTAATGTAATTAAACGCTTGGTCAATTCGTAAGTGAATTCCTTCGCTCGCCATTTTGATCGTGTAGTGACAGTTGTATACACCATGAGACCTACAGCGCTTAAAATCACTGCAATGTGAGAACTTAAGTAATGTTTCAGGAGTAACAAATTTAAGTCATGTATATCGGCCAGCTGTTTTCCGACTTCATGCTTACAAAGCTGTGTCATGCACTCCATAGCTTTGGCTGACACTCTTTTGTCGTGATTCCTAAATAAAATTATCATGATTTGGAAAGCGTTAGCTCTTAGAGCTGGCTCTGGATCCCATTCACATAGTTCGCAAAGGGTTTTGAGGTGTATAAAAATTATTCCAGTGTGTTCATCTTTGACCATTTTAAGTAGGTTTTCGACTATATTTTCCGTCTTTACAATTACTTCGCAACTGCATTGGAATCTGGATAAAGTTCGCAGTGTGTACGCCGCAGCATATCGTATTTCTTTACGGTCTCGCATTATTAAATACATGAGTTTCTCGAAGACGATAGGTCGGGACAGTATTCGCTGCCTCCCCTGGTAGAAATGCGCGATGTGTGTGAGAATTAAGCAAATTTTTTCTCTGATGATAGGATCACGGTCGTGCATTATTTCTATGAGCCGATATACGATGTTTAAATTGATTAGAAATATTGCGTTTTCTGATATTTGTACCTGTAAATTAAAAGTCTATTTAATTATTGCACAACACGGCACATTCTGGTCGAATTGAAATGCGATGAGAGTAAAGAGAATGTTGTTAATGAGCATTTGGTTTCTTTTATTCTTATTGAGAACAGGTATTGTATTTTTGCGTTTTTTTTTTCTATGTCTATGGAGAAAGGAACTCCTTGGGCGATGTAAGGTTGTAATCCTCGATTTGTATCCACTATCACAAAACTTATTTAGTAGCTAACAACTTCGCCTTTTGAAGTACGACTGCAACTTCTTTGTACCGTGCGCGTGTCTAATTAGTAAGACATTAAGAATATTTGGCTAACCTGATCAAGTATGGTATGTATAGCTTGCAATTGTATAAGATTGTCATTGGAGCTTAGTTCTCTGTTGAGCACACGCAAACCAACGCGTCCAAACCCTAGTTGTGATCTGGTGACATCGATCATTGGTGCATAGAGGGATGGCTGCATGGATGACAGGCGTTTAGCTGGTGGTAGTTCTGTGGAATAAGAATTTGAATAAGTAACTGTCATTAATTATTGCTAACAATTGACAGGGTTATTTTATACATTTATGTTGATAAAAACTGAAGCAGCCCGTATTATAGCGATTACCACTATCTATAGAAGAAGCAACATTAGGTTGTGCCTTAGTGCGTGGCAAACTCAGTCATAAGTTTCTAACTAATAAGTCTCATTTTATCTCTTATTTATATGTACATAAATATATAAGTTAATATTTGCAGTATTTTAGGTGATATCTTGCATTTTAAGAAGATGATCATCGACCTTTATGTATAATCTGGAGGGCTTGAAGATATGTCATGTGATAGCCGTTCTACGTGAAAAGACCTGTTTAGACCTAAAAACCTTCTTAAACGTGTAAATTGTACTTACCGTCGCGTAAATCTTTCCGCCTGTACCGCATTGCTCGGTCTACCGCTTTGTTGATAACTCTCGGGTTTGCGGCACATACTAATTGTAAATACGAGTTTTTATTCTCACAAAACATGCTGTAAATTGGCTATAAACTAAGAAAATTATAAACGTTAATAAATAAGTAACACGAATAATATTATTATATGATTTTTTTGTTTATATGTGATTTGGTTTGATAACTGTCAAAGTTAATTTGGTTTTGACTTTTATACTTGATATGAGGTTGATACATATAGGTCGGTATAGCTAGGGTCTCTCTTCCTATACATGTAGGAAGTGGTAAGTTAAGGGGTAAGTGTGGTATCCCACATGTCGGTCATAGAATTAAACATATTCAGAAGAGCTTTACTTCACTTGCGATTTCAATGTTTTAATTGTCGTCCTAATGCTAATTGTTTTCTGGCCTTAACACTTTTTATTATTTTCGTTATATAACAACGTAGAAAGTTGTTTGATCGCTTGTTTCTACACAAAATTGTATAGAAATTAAGATAAATATCTATCGAAAAAGTGCAATGATTGGCCACGTCGTGAAGTGGTCAATTCTATGATCTGGCGACGACATATAGTACATACATTTGTATGCATAACTCTCCTTGTGCAGTCGGATAATAAAACACGGATATGCTGTGGTAAAATAAGTTTATTCTGAAGGTTCCATACGTAATAAATGTACCAACTATACTACGCTAAAATATTTTTAGCAAAATTGACACAATGATGCGGTAGCTATGGGTTTAGTTTGTTGTATTAAGAGACTTATTTTATAGTTAATTATGATCCATGAGCATGCTTATAGTAATGATGATCACCCTCAAGTCATTTTCATATTTTATAAGTCAAATTAGTAATGCGTTATTAACCAATTTTCTTATTATAAATAAATTCTAAAATTGCCTGCTTAAATATTAATTGTAACTTAAAATGACGACGGAGGCTGTTAGTTAAACTATTACATGCGTACATCAACTCAAGCCCGTATCCCCGAGGAGGTAGGCAGAGCCGTATAAACGCCCACTTTTTGACAAACAAAATTTGGGCCCACATACGTAATAAGGGGAAAGCCTATTACCGTAACTCGGACATTGTATGATTATACAGATATACATTTACTGTCTGATAGATATAGTCCAATTACATAGTTGGATTTTATTCTACTCCACTAAAAACAACGCGACGGTACACCATTATATCAATCAATTGAATTTTTCGCGTTCTTTAATATTTTATTCAAAAAATATTATGTTTGACTGATTTCAAAAGTTGTGTTTCTCGGCAAGCGGACAAATGCGATATAGATTATAGATATTTGTGCTTTAAATGCTGCCAATCGTATTACAAATCGTACCGAACGCGGTTTATTTCTTTGGGAATGGCATTCGGAATCCTTTCCGTCTGCACTTGGTATCCACTATCAGCTGCGCTTGACGCTTCAGATAGCACCTTGAAGGGATGTCTTCTTCATCGTCTGATGCTGCTAAAAAAAAAGTACTGAGTGTTTCAAAGGCCTCGCTAGCGAGTAGTAGAATGGTTAAGGATGAATTAGAAAAGCTTTTTCAACAGTGGTATGCCATGCTTAGGCACGAATCGACCGACTCGACTTGTGTGATACCACGGTCTCATAGAAAACAGGTTGTGAAGCAATTTTTTTGCATTCGGAGGACCAAATCTCCCCCTTTCACATCTCCTCATCCCCCTCTCTTCTTTACCCTCCCGCATCCCCCATCACTCATCACTCTCAGAGGCGGGCAGCGCACTTACGACTCTTGAGTTGCCAGTGGAAAATATTGCAAGTGTCCATGGACGGCGGTTGTGGCTTATCATCAGGGGACCCGTCTGTTCGTCTGTCTCCCTATACTATAAAAATAAATGCGCTGCACATTGTATTCTACTGCGCATTTATTGAATTAGTAGGTTTGATGCTGGTCGAAATATTTTGATTTAGTTCCAAGCTCACGATTTTTTTGGGTTGCTCTGGTTTCTGTTTCTGTTGTTTTTTAAGATTACTGTGGGAAGGCAGATTACTATGGATTAATCGCATGGAGCTGCAAAAACATTAAACAAATAGCTCAACAGATTTTTGTCCTCTAACAGCTAGACATACAGGCCTTTCAAATTTGGTTTTATTTAATTTCATATTTTATTATTATTATCTTATTATGTATATATAATAAGGCTCAAAATGGAGCTGAATATGTAACAACATTCTCACCAACTGGTCCTTCTTTTTTTTTTTTTTTTCGTGTGGAAACCCCCTCGGGCCGTCATTTCACCCGGGTTTTCGGTGGAACGGTGTGTCGGAATCGAACAGATTAAAACCACACGGTGTGCCGTACTGCGCTTGCGCTTAAAATAGGAGGAATCCGGGAACAGCTTTATTAAGACATCCGGACCCCTCCTAGCGCCTGCTTGCACTATGCGGGCACCACCTACGGGTAACCTATCAATAAGGCGGCGTCCAGACACACGCGGACGTCACCCCCTCGCGGCTGGCCATACGGCGGATGGAGGGGAAAACCCGTCCCGACCACCCGCAGCCACACTCAGGGCGGCATGAGACGCTGGTAAGCGCGTCTCCAAGGCACTTCCGCCTCCAAGTCCCACGGGGGAGTTCCGGTCAACGCGCACGCCGCCTCCGTCGACACGGTGCGGTAACCGCGTATGGCTCTAACCGCCATGACCCTCTGAGGGCGCCAGAGGCGTGCCCTATTCTGGGCGGTCAGAGCTTCCGCCCACACCGGTGCACCGTATAGTGCCATTGACCGGACAACCCCCGTGTACAGCCGTCTTGTTGCGACGCTGGGTCCACCCAAGTTGGCCCGCAAGCCCAGCGCCTCGATACTCCGCACCACCAGTGAGGCTCGTCTGGTGGCCAGGTGCGCCGCCTCTTGAAAATTCATTCCCCGGGCCGTGACCAACGTGTCATCAGCGTAACAAATTACGCCCAACCCAGGGGGAAATCGCCTCGAAGGGCCCAGTCGTACCCCATGTTCTTGTCGTACCCCATTGTCTTCAGGGGTCTGTCCTTGGACCACAAGAGTGGTCCAAGGACAGACCCCTGCGGAACACCGCACGACATGAGCCGAAGACCCAGATTCCCCTCTCGATCCTCGTACATGACGGTACGCTCCTCTAAATAGTCTGCCTCTAGCCGCACCAGGTACTGAACTGTAAACGTGATCTAACGCAACCTGTGAACCGTGGTTTACCTCTTGGCTAGTTCCCTGTTGAGTTTACTTACTTTGAGCTTTGGTTGGTTCCTTTTGCAACATTTCCTTGTAAGTAGGTACGATTTTTTCTGTCTCTTTAGGTGTACTATGGCTGTGCATACTCATGCCAGCTACCGACGCTGCAGTGCTGGTCGGCTGGCGGAGAAACAATATTATATTGAACTTACAACGATATCGAACTTGCAAGTATAATATCATAATTTAAAAATTAAATTTTTATTATTTTAATTTCATATCTTAGAAAAAAATTATGTCCTCATAACATTTTAACCTATTTTCTCAACTATTTTCAACAATTTTTCTCTATGTATTTCCAAAAATAATATTTCTTATTACAATTCTCAAATAAGTCAAAAACCCACAAATTATTAGACGTTTGTGATCGCAACTTTACCACGAGTATAACACATTGGTATTATCAACGTCGTCCATAGAGGATGAGGAGGCTGATTTTGATGTGTCACAACCATCAATTGTTGTCCTTGAGTCGTTCAGACGTGACATGATGCTTTGGATATTCAATTTCATTACATTGAAGTATTAA
Organism: Tyria jacobaeae; assembly: GCA_947561695.1. Classification (NCBI taxonomy): domain Eukaryota; kingdom Metazoa; phylum Arthropoda; class Insecta; order Lepidoptera; family Erebidae; genus Tyria; species Tyria jacobaeae. The sequence continues at coordinate 3,924,987 of OX387208.1, read as the reverse complement.
ATTATGTACTGTGTTCTTTGAATTCTTGTTTTCACATATTATTCACGTTACGATCCAGTTCAAACAATTGATATTCATGTTTTTACGATTGTAAATGGTTTTGTACGTACAGTTACGTCTGTATCCTCGAAAGGGGAGGCAGAAAAGCATTTGGGGGCAAGCCTATAGACGTTATCCGGGCACTTTTGGAAATTAGATTATATAATTTGGAGTATATTGATAGGAAAGGGAGTGTGGAGTATGCCTACGCGTATAACAACGCCAGTACTAAAAATGCGTTAAAACATAACACGTCCTTGACGCGATGCAACATTCAACTGTGGGCAAACTTGCAGCGCGACACGTTTTATAGTGGCATATTTTCAACCGACTTCCAAAAGGAGGTTCTCAATTCGACTTTTTTTTTATGGTTGTTACCTCAAAACTTTCGACTGCGTGAACAGTTTTCGTCGATTTTTTTATTTGAAAGCTAGTGCTTACCGTGTGGCCAAATTTTAATATAGTACAGTTCAGACAATGGCATCCATGCGGCCAAACTTTAATATAGTACAGTTCAGACAATGGCATCCATGCGGCCAAACTTTAATATAGTACAGTTCAGACAATGGCATCCATGCGAAAACCGTATAGGTCTTAAATATGCATTAAGCATTTGCGCGACAAATGGACGCATAACTCAATATGACGCCAACCGATTTCGATGATTCTTTTTTTGACTGGAAGCAATTTCGATTAATTTTGTTATTCTAATATGCCTCCTAACTTGAAATATACTGTTTCAAATTCAAGTATATACTTCAATAATTAAGCGTCAGGTATAATTGCTAACATTCGATATTAGGCGCTAATCGCAAGCTACTTCAAGGGTAGTTAGACGAGAGTTTCGTCCAGGTGTGACATCGTGGCATCCATGAGAAAATCATATTAGTCTTCAATTTTATTATAGACGTATTGAAGTTTGTAAGTGAATTATTTATATAGTCAAGCATACACCCGGCGGATAGAACGACACCTACAAGACGAACGCAACCCACGCAGCTTCAACTTGTACAACTTTTTTCTGTAAAATAGAATAAACGTACGCTACAGTTCAAGGGCTTCCCAGCCTGGCCGGTTAGTAAATAGTATCTCTCCCTGCTCTTAGAAATACCTATCTACTCTAACTAAGGTTCAATGGCCCACGTCCCGGCTGGTCTAGAGTATTTATTCTAAAACACTCGTCAGCCAGCAGGGACAGTAGTAGAGCCATTATACACACAAAACAACGCATTAGTGACCTCAATCGTGTGACACGAATAGAGGATACAAAGGGAAGGAAAGGAATATTTGCTAACCGAGAGGTATTGAGGAGTATAAGAAATACCACAAGCAAGTAAGGGTCGCATAACTATAACTCGAACTGGCTAGTGGGTCCGAGACCTCTTATGTGTTTTGTGCATTTATATAACAATATGATATCTTACATTAGAAGGCACCATAATGTATGTGGTATCCTTTTGCCGCTCTTTAATGTCTGCTATCTTCGTACGTGCCTTGTCGTAGCGCACTTGCAGCACCATCACCAGCTCTTGGACGTCTCGAGGTTCTGCTGTCCATTCTGGCATAGATGGCTCTGGGATTATCTGAAAATGGATATCTTAGTTATTGCAATAAATGCATGATAATTATTGTTTGATTTTAATAATCATTTAATTATTTGGACATTGAAGAAAATCTCAAGGGTTTAGAAGTCAACCGGGTTTCATTTGCTAATCCTTGTTATATTTATATTATAATACTAGCTGACACGGCAAACGTTGTTCTGTCATAAAAAATCTCTATAGGGTCACCCTTACCGTTTAGGATTATGAGAAAATAGATGTTGGCCGATTCTCAGACCTAATCGACATGCACACAAAATTTCATAAAAATCGGTCCAGCCGTTTCGGAGGAGTTTGGTAACATACACTGCGACACGAGAATTTTATATATTAGAAGATATATTTGCTTGAGCTTGAAATTTAAATTACTGTCCTAAGTCTGAAATTACTCACATCCAGCAGCCTGCAGAGATCATACAGTAGTCTCTTAATCTCCAATAGCAGAGTTTCTAAGTCGTCCATTTTCTTTTCCAGCTCCAAATATACTTTTTCCTCTTCTGCTATCTCCTCTTTAAGCGCTGCGATTTGTTCTTGACCTCTATATTAATAAACGGTATCACAAAGTTAATTATACTCGTAATCCTCAGTACAAAAACTGAGACTTTAAATAACATGCCCGTTACAAACTACAAACTTCCAAGTAACTAGCGAAATATGTCTAATTATCCTTTCTTAAACAGAGTGTTTCAGAACGATGTTGTTTAATTTTATGGTTTTATAATTGGCCTCGTGAAAAACGTATATCGCTAACAGTTTTAGGATTATTCTTGACTTTAAATACAGCCAGGTTTTAATACAATCCTACTTTGAAACTTTAAAACAAAAATAAAACTTATCCTTGAAGCTAATATTTTATTAGAGATAAAGATGAAATTTATGAAAGTTAGGTTTTTATTTCATGCCAAGGTATAGGTATATCCAAATTTTTCCAAAAATATATGCAAAAAAATAAAAATCTTTGAAAATGGCACGAATATTCATAGCATGTTGTTAAGAAATATTTACCTATATAACGAAAACATTTACCTAAGAAAAACATTTTTTCTTTTTGTCGGCTACACATAACACTCCTAAAATTTTACCATACCTTTCTGAAACACCCTGTTTAGAGGTACGTATATGTATATCTCGTGGAAGTCGTATTATATAAAAAGAAAATATTGAACGTTTAACTAAAATTGCAAAAAGACACCAAAAAAGTATAATGTCAAGATTTTCATTTCCCTTAAATTATTTTACTTAATTTATTTTTATATACATACATTTTTTTTTTTTTTTTTTTTTTTTATGCGATAGGGGGCAAACGAGCAGACGGGTCACCTGATGGTAAGTGACTACCGCCGCCCATGGACACCCGCAACTCAAGAGTCACAAGTGCGTTGCCGGCCTTTTAGGTAGAGGTACGCTCTCTTCTTGAAGGTTTGAAGGTCGTATCGGTTCGGAAATACGGCAGGCGACAATTTGTTCCATAAGCTGGTTGTGCGAGGCAAAAAGCTTCTCGAGAAGCGCACAGTGGTGGAGTGCCAATCGTCCAGGTGATGGGGATGGATATTTTGTCGCGTAGGACGATGGCGGAAACCAGCAGCCGGTATAAGTCCGAACAATTCCTCTGAACACTCCCCATGATACAAGCGATAGAGGATGCAGAGTGAAGATACATCTCTACGCAACGCCAAGGTGTCAAGTCGATCAGAAATATCTTGGCAGTCGATGATGCGAGTCGCTCTCCGTTGAATGCGGTCAAGAGGCAGAAGTTGTTACTGGGGTGCACCTGCATAGAGATGAGAACAGTATTCCATGTGCGGCCGAACCTGCGCCTTATAAAGTTGCAGGCGGTGGGCCGGAGTAAAATACTGTCTCGATCTGTTTAGCACACCAAGCTTCTTCGAGGCTAATATGGCCTTACTCTCTAAGTGACCGCGAAACTGGACTTCGCTTGATATATCGACGCCAAGGATTCCGATACTGGCTGATGCAGTTAGGGAAGTGCTCTCAAATTGAGGTGATACGACCAATGGCATCTTTTTAGCGGTGAACGCGCAAACCTGTGTCTTCGTGGGGTTAAATTGGACTAGGTTAAGTCGACCCCAATCTGAAACTTTTGATAAAGAAGTTTCGATTTCAGACACAAGTTTGGATCGGCTTTCGATGACGTTTACCCGAGAAATGTTAGCGCGGCCGGTGTAAAGGGCATCACTCGTGCTATCGTCTGCATAGCAATGGATGCTGCTAATCTGCAGCATGTCGTTGATATGCAGAAGAAACAGCGTGGGTGATAGCACACAGCCTTGTGGGACACCAGAATTAACAGACTTGGAGTCGGAGCATGCACCGTCAACAACGACCTTGATGCTTCTGTCTGTAAGAAAACTGGTGAGCCAATTGCACAGTTTCTCGGGAAGCCCATAGGAAGGAAGCTTCGCAAGGAGCGCTTTGTGCCAGACCCGATCGAAGGCCTTCGCCACGTCCAAACTAACGGCCAACGCTTCCCCCTTGGTCTCGATCGCCTGTGCCCACCGGTGAGTCAAGTATACGAGAAGATCACCAGCTGAACGACCCTGACGGAAGCCGTATTGTCGATCATTGAGGAGCTGGTGGTCTTCTAAGTACCGGAGGAGCTGGCAGTTAACAATGGATTCCATTATCTTTGAGAACAAGGAGGTGATGGCTATGGGTCTGTAGTTGGACGGATCCGAGCGATCTCCTTTTTTAGGGATTGGGTGCACTAGAGCTGTCTTCCATGAGTTCGGGACTACGCCAAGAGAGTAAGAAAGCCGATAAAGGCGCGTTAAAACCGGTGCTAACTCTGGAGCACACGTCTTCAGCACGATAGGAGAGATTCTATCGGGCCCACTCGACTTATGAACGTCGAGGGAAAGAAGCGCTTTACGCACTGCCCTTTGTGTAAACCGGACTTCCGGCATGCGGGTCTCGCACTGCGGTATGGTCGGCGGTGCGTTTCCCCCGTCGTCCAGGGTCGAGTTGGACGCAAAGAGTTTGCCCAGAAGATCGGCTTTTTCTTTAGCGTCGTGGGCCAACGAATTATCTCCTATGCGCAGAGGTGGAAGGGATGGCTTACAAAAGTTCCCCTGGACAGCTTTGGCAAGAGACCAGAATGCACGAGTTCCGGAGGGGAGACTAACTAGTCTCTCGCCAATTCTGCCGATGTGAGCCGAATTCGCCGAAGCAATTACTCTTTTGAGGGACCTGGAGGCAAAGTTAAATTGCTTCTTTAATGTGCTGGTCTTTTCATTCCGTGCTGTCGCTGCATTAGCCCATGCTTGGTAACATTCCTGCTTTCGGCGGGACGCCGCTTTGCAGGTTCGACCAAACCAAGGCTGGGACTTGCCACCTGTGGGAATCAGGGAGAATGGAATGAAAAGTTCCATACCCTGAAGCACAACATCCGCGACAGAGTCAGCAACGACATTGGGATCATCCGGCGAGAAGCAAACCTGCCTCCATGGGTAGGATGCAAAGAATGTTCGCATTCCATCCCAGTCTGCTGACCTATAGTGCCATACGCGGCGAATGCCTGTAACTCGCGGCCGCAGCGAGTGAACGAGTGGCACTATACTCCTAATCAGGCAATGGTCCGAAGAGCCAAGAGGGGCCTCAACGGATACTTTGTAGCCGTCAGGATGTGAGGTCAGCAGAAGATCCAACAGTGAAGGCACGTGGCTTTCTGCATCTGGGATTCGCGTAGGCGTTGCTACCAGCTGCGTCAAGCCATATGCCAAGGCGAAATCGTGAACAGATCTTCCCGCATGATCGGTTTTGCGCGAACCAAGCCATTCGGCGTGATGGGCGTTAAAGTCGCCAAGAATCACGATCTCTGCGGATGGGACCTGCTGGAGCACTGAGTCTGTAGCCATTTGGACGTGGTCGATGAGTCGGTCCGTTTCGGCATCACCGCTATGGGACCTGTAGAGGCATAGGTAGATGCGGGGATGGTCGTCGCAGTCTACACGTAGCCATAAGATGGAGAGGTCCCTACCTTCAAGATTGCCGAGGCGGCGAGAAGTGATATCATCTCTAACGTACACGCATACACCAGCCTTAGGAACAAAGGAGTGTTCCAGTCCGTACCCAGGGTAGCAGAGGTAGGATGTGTCCGCTGGAGATGATATCTGCGTCTCGGTTAAAAAGAGCAAGGCCGGCTTTGCTGTCTCAAGGTGGTGGTGGACAGTGTCGAGGTTCGAATGTAAGCCCCTGATGTTACAAAAATCCACGGTAAACGTGACAGGGGGTGCCATGGTGTCAAGAGAAGCTTGCCCCGAGCAGATTTTGAGAGCGCAGTTGAGCCCCCCCCAGAGTACGAGGGGCAGCCTGGGCGTCCACGCTCAGGCATAATCCGTACTGAGGGTGGACGTCCAGGGGGGGATTCTCCAACGCTAGCGCTGGTACCCCCCTGGGGTATCCTTTTCGTTAACAGCGCTATCATTAGGGGGGTGGGGGGTTTTGGGCCTCCGGAGACCTCACTCATTTCGGGGAAATGCAACGCAAGCGTTACTTCACAACCGGTTTTCTGTGAGGCCGTGGTATCGCACCGGTCGAGCCGGCCCATTCGTGCTTAAGCAAGCATGGCTCTACCACTACAGGCATGTGTCTTAGTAAAACATTTAATCTTAAAAAAACACTAAAATTCGCTAAAACATGCACTTAATTTATTACTTACATATACACATAATTTATTACTTTGAAGTTGCGCTAGAAGAGCACTAAATCAAAAACTCACTCATCTTTATCTTTGACAGAAGCAAATTTAAAAGCTTCGAGCTCTGCCATCAGAGTGGTCTGCGTCTGCTCCAACTGTAACTTCTCTTGTTCAGTCGTCTGCTGGAGATAAGCAAGACGCTGGGAGGTTTCTCTCTGTGCCTGGAATCTGTCAAATATTTCTTCTGCATCGGTTACACCTGGAGACATAATTATGGGGTTAAAAAAATTCAGCCCACGTACCTCAATAGTTTACTATTTTAAGGAGGGCAGTCAGTTTGTATACCCACCAGTCAGCTTCATAAGTTTCTGGAATATGTCTTCCATTTGCTGCGTTGCAGTTAACTCCTCTACCACGGCTTCACCTTCTATAGACCTAGTGGATTCCTGACGCACCACAGGACGAGCTAAAATTATGCAAATTAACATGATAAACAAATCAATTCTAATTGAAATCATGATTAAAAAAAAAACGAAAAATAAAATAAAACGTGTGCGTCTCGGGACGCCCGTCAGAAATGATAACTTAAACTAAACTACCGCTGCTGTATGCGTGAGAGAAAGGGAAGCCAGACAGACTGGCGCCGCGTTTACCCTCCCATAAGAAGTTATCACTTCAAAAGATTGATAATAAAGATTATTTGCATCATATCTCTCACCCTGTGGTGGAAACACTCTCTTCTCTAGTTTTTCAAGTTCTCTCTTTCGCTCAGCGAAGCGTTGCGCAAAGTACGCACGCTCGGCCACTCGCGAGTGTTCGGCGTCATGCGCCCGCGCAGCCTCAGCGGCGGTCGCTGCTGTCGCACGCAAACGCATGTCTGCTGCTTCTTCACGGACTCTCTAAAATTAATGGGTAGTTTTTTCATCATTGTAATTATCAAGTTTGTTAGAGGACCAGTTCGAGTTATAGTAATGACACCCTAACTTGCTTGAGCTACTGCTTATACTCCCCAATGCATCTGTATAAACGATATCCTATCCTTGTCCTTTTATCCTACCTTTCCTTTCAGTAAATTTGCAGTATATTACTGCAAATTTCCCCATCCAATCCCCAAAAGTGCCCAAGAATTAGGCAATAGGCAAATGGACTACTTAATAAAGAGCAAAATGTCGTCGTTAATAACTCCTCTGTACTGTATTGGTGCGAGTGTGTGTTTATCAATTTGCAGTCACTAGTTCATTACAAACAAACGACAATCATAGCACCTTCGGATTAAAGTTTGACGCGTTCTGAATCCAATGGTGTTATTTTTTCCTTGGATTTATAACATTATCAACTATGAATTATCTTATAATTTTAAGTGTACTTACGTCTAACTTATCAATTTCCTCCTTCTGTTTTTGTAAGAGACTTTCTATATGTGTTAGGGAACTTTCAAATTTTACTGAGTCGTCTATTAAAGCCTGCCTGTTAGAAAAGAATTAATAATAATATAATTAATAATTAAGCTTCAAATACTATTTACTGTATTAAACACTAAAAGTTAGACAAAAATGACATTTCATATATTTAAACATTTGACTACACATTACTGTTCCCACATTATAAGCAAATAAACGTATTCTATTCTAAAACTGCAGTAAATGAGAAAAAGCCTGCAACTTCAGAATCGTAAGTGCGCTGCCCACTTATGAGAGTAATGAGGGGTGGGGATAAGGAGCGGAAAGAGAAGAGAGGTATGAGGGGAGAGAAAGAAGAGAGGGAGAGTTGGGCCTCCAGTACTCTCAATACTCCCATGCAAGCATTGCGTTGCGTTGCATTGTATTACTCCGGTCCCACGGTAATTAAATCTACAAATTATTTATTTCATTACCTAATGGATATGTATTTCTTCTTGACGAGCTCTGCTTCTGTCCACTGAATCAAGACTTTGTGAATCTCATTTTCCAAGTGTGAAACATTCTGTAAAGTAAATATGCGTTTAATTTTCCTGAGTGAGGTCGCATCTAAACTTGATAGAATATTGTAGCTGGAAATAACTTATTGTGTATAAAATATGTACAATACGCACCAAAATCAAGACAAATATAGTTTATACTAAGGCTAGATACGCACACCACTTATCCGTTTAAAGTCAAGCGATTACCGACACATTATGTGCACGTGGCTGTGCACGTCCCTTAATAATCTAGAAAACTGCATTTTCTTCGATTGCGATGTATGTATACATATTTATATGTATCTACATATGATGTTTCATTGTTGTGCCATAGAGAGCAGACGGCTTGATAGGTTTCATATTAGGTGTCATTTATATCGTCTTAACAGTTGGAGTAACAAATGGTAAAGCATTTGGAGATAACGTCAGCAAAAAATAGATAGGCAGTTATAAATTAGTTCATTTATGTAATAGTGTTTTTGTTTGTTTTTTATTTTACTTTGAATACAGCTAACTTAGCAAACAAGCATGTGACGATTGCCATATGCTTGTAAACCTCTTCTTACCTTTCTAGCTCTACTGTTGTTCTTAGACTTCACTAATATACCCTTGTTTGCTTCTATGAGTAGATATTCGTACTCTTTTTCTAAACTTGACAGTTTTTTCTTTTTACTTCCCTTCTCGTATTTTAAAACGTCCAGCATCTTCCTTTGTTCTATCACTTTTAGGTCTAGATTATGTATTATCTGAAATAAATATTATTCTTATTGTTGTTACTAATACTATCTACTAAGTTGACAAAGAAGGATCCCATTCATGTCTTGGTAAATGGGCAACAACAGCGTCACTGTCCGCTACTCGCTGCCAACTTGTATCAGGAGAGCGGATGAGACTGAATATTGAATAAATACTGAGGGACACTTTATCACTTTAAACTGAATGAATTCTGCCATAATTGGATCCGATTATTCTACAAAAAATTACAAAAAAACAATTGGGTGAGGTTACAATAATGTAGTAAAATATGCACACGCCTGTATCATCGAAGTGGTGATACAGGCGTGTGCATATTTTACTTGACTCTTGTATTCTCTCAGACTCATACATACTCAGTATTCTCTCAGACTCTCATATTTTACTTTGACTACTTGACGACTCACCCCCACTATTTAGAAACTATAATGTAGGATGACAGACGAACAAGCAGGTCATCTGATGGTAAGTGAAAACCGCCGAACATGGACACCTAGCGGTGTCCTTGTTCGGCGGTTTTCAAGTCAACAGTTGTAAGTGCGCCACCTTTGAGAGGATACGGTGAGGGTAAAGGGTAGAGAGGTATGAGGAGAGTGAGTTGGGAACTAATTTCGGCGAAATGCAAAGCAAGCGATGTTTCACAACCAGTTTTCTGTGAGGCCGTGGCACGCATGGGTCTCCCGAAAAAAAGAGATATTAGCCGCAATTTGTTGAGCGTATGGAATCAGCTTCACTGTGGAGTCGTAAAATGTAACCGAAATGTCGCCCACAGTTATCAATTCTGAAGCCTCTTAAAGTATTTGTCGTAGTCTATACCTGTTCAGCACTCTTGTTGTCCATGGGACAGACTTCGGTAAGGTACTTCTTGGTTTCGACCTCATCGTCTCCTATAAGTGTCCTAGCCTGGACAAGTTCAGCCAGCCGTAGCTTTACTTCTTTCTTCAGAGAATCGATGAGGTCATTATTCTGTTGTTTCTCAGCCTCGTTTTCTTCGTAATTAGATTTTCTTTGGCCCTCTGGAAACATATTTAATTTTAGCTTACGCGGTTAAAAGGAAAAAGGAGGCGGTAAAAAGGAGGGTGTTCTCAATTCTTATAAATGTTTTTTTTTTGTAGTTTGTTACACGGTATCTCCACCATTATTGACACGATTTTTTATATTATTCTTTTAATTTGAATGTTTGTACTCAACAAGAATGGTCCTGTTTCAATTTTAAGAAATACATATTCTCAATGAAACCGCTTCTTAAAATTCAAAATGATTTAAATATAATCAAAATCGTTTAATTATGTTTAACACATTAATGTTTTTTTTTTTATAATATAGGGGGACAGACGTGTCACCTGATGGTAAGTGTCAACCGCCGTCTATGGACATATGCAACTCAAGAGTCGTAAGTGCGCTGAACGCCTTTGAGGTTGATGAAAAATATATTTATATATAGGTATTTTTCAACACTTTGAAGTCACTCTAAGTCAGTCGTCGTGAAGTTGCTTCTTCGAATAGGTAGATCTCTATGTAGAAGAGCAGGCAACAGACTCCTTCGACACTTTTTCCAACATGTTTTGCAAATTTCTAGTTACATTGTTTGTAAGCAGAATATGTGAGGACAATGTAAGATTTCTTCTTAAATATAACAGAAGAGCAAATTATTACAATATAAAAGTAATAGCAGTCAAGAGATGAAGAGCCCCTACCGACGGCACCTGTTCAGTAGCATGACGCACGCTAGCCAGCATCGTCCAATACGAACCCACTGGTCGGTGCGACGGGGATTTTGGGGAGACAAACGATTTACGTACGATTTATTTACGACATTTACGCAAAAAAACATTTTTATGCATTGATCTGATGTAGGTACATTCTTTGTCTGTATTGATTTGCTTATGTATACTCTAAGCTAATGACATAGTAAGTTCCCACCTGATAATTGTATCTTCTTTTTGATCTCAAATATTTTAGTGTTTATAGTCGTCAATCGATCTTCTGATTCTATTTCGAAGGGATGTTTTTGATAACAAGTCGCCATTGTGTAAATATTTTACTTCTAACAACCAGTTTGTGTTATTATGACTTCGTTTGGACTAATGTTACGTGGGTAATGTATTATTGATCAAACTGCGTAAGGAAGCGAAAAGTCTTTCATTATAAAAATGTGTCCGTCTAAATTAAAATGACTTTAAAAATCACAAGAAGCAAATAAGTTAATTAAAAAATTGACAAAACATCTTTAAAATAAAAACTCACCCCCTCTTGAAATTACTCTAGGATAACGCCATCTGTGTGGAGGTAGGTAAACGACAAAGTTCAAAAGCTTTTGATTGGATGTGCGCACTCAGCGCTGTTGAATCGCTTGATTTCTCCATTGAATCAACATTCCTCCGCGTACGTTTGCATGTGTGAGTGTCACTGTTCTCACGGGGTTATACGCTAAAATGTTACTATTTATGACTTAAATTAACTGTAATATAGCATAGACTAGATAATACTACTGGTTTAGCTGAATGTAACAGATTAGATATATTAAAATGTATTGTTACAAGATGCGCTCACGCACACCAACACGACGTCGGCCATTTTGATTTACCGTACGCTGTGTATTTACGGACAAAGCCGTCAGATGCGAGCGGGACGCGGCTGCGCATGTTCCTATCGGGCTTGACGTTTTTTTTGAACGTGTTTTACCGCTAAAATGTCCAATAAACAAATGTTTTCGACGTAACAACAGTTCAAAACAAAATGAAGTGTCAGTTCTTACATTTAGTTCCGTGAGTGTTGATTATTTTGTGTTCAAACGACATAGAAGGAGTAAAACAAATGTGTGTGATCCATGTGTGAATGTTGTGTTACAAAATGTGGTCGAGGAACTTTATACCGGATTATGGGATTCATATGCTCTCATTCTTCGTATTGCTGTCGACATTGGCCACAAGGATCGATGGTGTCGAAGGTAAGTGCTAGTTATACAAGTAGTCGAGCTTATGAAAGCGCGGCCTGCAAGGTAACGCGGCCGAGTTGGGTTGGCGCTCAAACATATTGAGCTTTCGGTGAAACGTTGGCGTTTGCAACGGGTCGGGTTACCGGTCGGTTCTCACAGTAGGGACTTGTGAAACGAGTCGTTTTAAAAACTGGAGTGAATTCAACGCATCGCATTTTTTAATATTTTTTAATTGTACCGCGTTTGTTGACATTAAACGTGGCTCGTAACCCGAGATCGTATTGTAGCATCGGCTCGCTTTCAGCTCTGTAGATTGCGGTGTGTATTCGTATTGATTAAGGTTTATCAATTCTTGGATCCCGGTTAAATTTTTTTTCTTTTATATTTGTCTTTCTACATATATTGAGCCCTTAGTTAATCTTACTCTCTTAGTTATATATTTAAGCGTCTACTTCTACTACTTCTAGAAAACCCTTATTATTAAGTAACGCTTATCTTTCGTTGTTTACCGTCGCTTAACTTATCTTTCAAGATCTCATAGCTCTGCTTCTTTCATCTTCAAACTTTGTCTTTAAACTAATCTGTTCAAATTAATTTGTTTCGATATCACTCAGTGGGTCCACTACACATTCAATTCAATTGTTTTGTTTTGAACAATGATCGAATCTCATCGGCAAGATGTGTTTAAAGAGTCAATCATAGCTGTGAGACTCACTGTTGTACAGCCGGACCTATTCATAAACAATAGGATATCTGCTATACAGTACCTATATTTTTTTACTTTTTATATCGGCTCATACAAAATAATTTGTGTGAGCTTTTTTGACCTTCCTTCCTTCCAATTGGTTTTGAAATATCAATGATATTTAATAAATAGCAGGCTTTCTAATTTATATTAAAGTATTCAGGAAATTATAAGTTAGTCGCGCGTTAGTCCTGAATAAAAATCATATTAGCTAGGGAACATGGCTGTCACGTTATGAATCAAATTAAAATATGAAGAAATATCACGTACGTATATACATCTATTTTATTTAAGATTCCTATGTATTAGTAAATAATATATATCTATTAGCCAAAAGCCGTGGTCAATGCAGGAACGACAGGCATATTCCTTCTTTTCTAATCAAAAAGATTAAATTGAATTTTCGATGCTATTATTAATCAATTTGTAAAATGCAATATTAAAGGTTCTTCCAAAAAGTGTAGAAATTATCAAACCACGCGTTTTAGCTGCAAACTAAATAAAATTACCATATCGTATCATTGTCCACAGGACTTGCATTTTTGTTTAACCGTACACCATTAATGCTAATCACCGATAAGATTTTGGGCCCCAGAGCGTTAATAAGTATTTTCTGAGAAAATCGTTTTCAGTAAACAATTGAAAAGATCGTAATATCCTAGATTTAGAGATAAGTAAGAACAGTTTAATTCTATACACAATCTACCCAGCGTGTTCGCTTACACTAAACGGATGAATACAAATGGCAGCGGACATATAGTTGGTATTCGATGCATCTCTACACGATTTCTGTGGTCGGGACTAGCTCGGGACAGTTTGAATATTGATCAGCCTCCTGCACTGACATTTTACAGTTTAGAAAGGGACAATATGTATATAAATTCTTAATTTTGAGGGAAAGTTCTTTTGGATTTGAAAATTGTAACTCGATTAGTATGCAACCGGTGGGTGCAAGGCGTAATTCAACTTAAATTTGCTGTGTGATTTGATTTCATATTGAGGATTTTGAGAATATATGTATTTTATTTATTTACAAAAAGTTTTGGGTAGTGTTAATTTTATTTAGATTGTTAAGTAAATATTTTTAATACAAGATGACCACAGCAATGAAAAACAAAATTTAATTGTTAGCGAAATTCTAAGAACACATTATTAAAAAAGAAACAACTCATTTCAATATACATGTGAAGTTGCTAAACCAACCGGCCATGTTTTGTACACGGATCAAATATTGTTCCAAATACTTTCTATCTTTACCCGATTTGTAACTTAACTCCGACATCTAAAAGTTCAAAAGGTGATCATTATCAACTTATGTAGATTTTATTGAACTTATGTTGATTTTATTGAATAAATATTGGTATGTTGTTTGTTTAAAATTTCGATTGATGCTTCATTGACATTGCGGAGGATTTTCTTAGTTTACATAACGTATTTGTTGTTACTGGTACTAAATATGACCTATCTTAGGCATTACCGTCATATGTTTCATAGTTATTCTATACGCGATAGATATTGCGCAACGGAACCCTCTTTTATTCAATTGAAGTAAACAATAAAAGATTGCGCCCCAACCAAAAACTACCCTAGCATAAATATTAATTACAAACATTCATACATGTACTATAACACATGTTGCTATGTTGAATAAACAGACGCTCGTCTTCAATTCTATAAACACAAGCCAATTAATGACCAATTGTCCAGTAGCCTATCGTTGCCAGACGAGGCGGGTCACTGGACAAACTTGTCACTTATAAATCTCAACTAAAACACAGCGTATATGACCAATTTCAGTTTAATCTACATCATTTGCATCATATTACGGAACAGCTATGAAATTCAACCGTATTTTGTTAGGGTTTAGTGTCAATTCTGTTTGAGAACAGTCAATCGGGTGTCCACGGCAAGAAATTGTTCTGCGAATCGCCTTTGCTTATTTGTAACGTTGAGAGTCTGAGAAACATTGAATATTTGAACAGTTCCAACTCTTCAAGTGTCTACGTTAGACTGTACAAAGTTATTTCTTATTTAGAAAACAAATATTGAGTCTGTATCTATGCAACTATGCTTTTAGTTTGAGATCTAGTCAGCTCTCATCTTAGTGCAATTTTATTTATTATTATATAATAAGATTGGAGTTAAGCACGTCGAGAATGTCCTCCGTTAAGTACACATTCATTAGAATATCGTTTGACCACAATTCTCAAATAGTTTCCGATACATATTTCATTCAAGTAAACATTATTTAATATTAAAGTCCTAACGTTGGAATTGTTATACAGATATTTTAAGAATTTACTACACAACTACTTTTTGAAAGTATGAGGTTCTAAATGGTAACGCCTGATGGTAAATGGCTAACTTGTTTCCACGCTTGCTAAACTAGGGGCTCTTGCACATTAGCAATTCTGTATATACAGTGTACTGTTGTCGAAATACTGAGCTGGTGAAGAAGTAGATACTATGTAATGATGATAGAGGGTACCTACGAACACTTGCATCAACGCTGTGACTTTTAGATATATATACTTTCCTAATCGGATACTGACATAATGGCTACGGCAATTTGTCCTAACTTTGTCACATCTAATATTGGCCTGATTTTATCGAAGTGCAGTTTCACCAAATATAGCTATCTAGTTTTTTTTATGTGTGATATGTAAGACTTTGCGAAATTATATACGGTGTATTAAAGGACCTGACTCATAAGGGCCATATAAAGAGTGAGTCGTTTAGACCACACAAGTTCTAGTGGTTACTGTATTGCTAATTAGACGTTTATAGCCATGAGACACTAACTGTGAACACTTTTCGTGTTATACTGGCGCTATTCTAATGGAAATGGCCACTCGATGGCGTTAATACTATCCGCAGTTTATGCTTTCACATGTCTTTCTGAGTTTCAAGAAGGCTGAATCGTGAAGTTAGTGTTTAGTTGGAAATGTAATGTAATCAATACTATGTTAATTTTTATGTAGATAAATTATCATTATATGTAATGTGGTATAGGGCATGTTGTTGGGTTAATCACTAAGTACATACCACTATTTCGTTGTTTTTCATTTAATTGAGTTTGCAAATAAGTTCGTTAGTCACACACGTCAAAACAAAATACCACTAGCCTAGTAGTGCCTTATTACTATAATAATCTGTAATCTGCTGTCCTGAATAAAAAAATACGGGCCTGTTGGAGTAAATAGCCTTCCAGCAGAGGTAGTGAGTTTAATTCCCCGGGCCATTAAGAATAATAGCACAAACAACAGAGATAGGATACTTTTTGGGAACTTCTTTGAACTAAATATGTAATGTCTCACATATACGCCATCACGTATCACTGCCTAGGGATGCGTGATGGCATTATTTATTATAAATATCGAAAGTTTTAGCGATAGTCGATTTTTGTAGATGTGGCCGAAATACCTACTTAAGGTTTATCTTTTATGATTATGAACTTGCTTCTACCCACGGGTTCATTCGTATGGTGGAATGACTAAATCAACATAATTAGAAATAATTATATTATATATCAAAATTATAAGGGTTATGATAACGGTACATAAATAGACAGACATCGATATTTTCAAAACATCGATACGTCCTCGTTTGAATGTGCCCAAGGACTAAGATTGTGCTTTACTGTTTGTTTTTGATTTTGGACTGTAGGCTGCTACGCTCATACCATGACAATTGTTTGGTATGTAACATAAAGCAAAAGCCGAACGATGTATTTTTACTTCTTTCCAAATGTAATAAAGTCAATAATTCAATAATAGCCTTTTGCAGTCTAGACCTTTCTCATAAATAAATAAAGAGGAATTAAGCCGTCTAGTACTACGCTATCCTGACAGTTTCTTGGTGTATAATATGTAGTTTCGAGTTTTCTTTCCCTCACAGTGATTGTCTTCATAAGTTCCGATTACTGATTTTGTTTTCAACAGCAAAATAGGGTTGCTTATGAGTTACAACATGTCAAACAAATGTCATTAACAATATGTTGGTACCCATCCTCTAAATATGCAAAATCCAATATATTTTTTCCTACACTTGTTTTGCTAATAATTCTCAAGTGTGTTAGGTATTTTTTTGTGTGTGTATCTGTGTGTGTGTGGACATCGATCGTCCATTAATAATCATCCATTAATAATGCGGGATTTGTCTTTAAAAAATACACAAACTTTATTTGAATGCACCTTTATACAGTGTGTAAAATTTAATCTTATTTCTTTTTATGCGATAATACGGTAGGGGTGACTACTGCCGCCCATGAACACCCGCAACTCAAGTCACAAGTGCGTTGCCGGCCTTATTATTACTGTAATAAATATCCCAATAAAGCCTAGTCAGGGTAGGTTGAGTGAGGCCTTTTAATACAGGAAATTGTAGGAAAAGTAATAATTTCTCCAAGGTGAGTACGTACCGCGCTTTCGCAGGCTGTCATAAAGTGATCAGGGTAACATAACGACGTAATTATGTGGTATAATCCGTGCCCAACATAATTTTGCGCCTTTAAATTTGTAGTGTATAAACGTTACAATGAATTACAATATAACGTACCTTGACGAAGACGCATTCACAACTAAATATTTTTGACTTGATTTAAAAATATCTAAATAATTTAATTAATGTTGTTTTGTGTTTTATATTGTCTTATCTATCAAAAGCACTTTACTGTTACGGTCATCAAGTTTATGAAATATCGATCTGCATTTAATGTGGACTAAAAGTGTTACTAAAATTCGGTACGTTATGTATGAAAAAACATTTAGATATGCGAGTTTTCATGGTGACTATTAGTCGGGGTTTCATAATCGCACAAATATAAACTTCATTTTATAGACATACAGAAGTAGATTAATTTTTATAGACAATATAATGACCTTTTTGCTGATAAATATAACAAGTAAGTGAGTGATGAGTGAGTAAGTTGAGTTAATGTTTTTAATTATTTTTAGTAAATTTTCTAGTTAATCATTCCACTTGAAATAAGGGTTAATATTATTATTTCATAGTATACACCATGAGACATAATATAAATTATAGTATATTAAAATCAATTACAACATATTTTCTGCAGTCAAACAAAAACTAACCCTCAAAAAAAAAATGTTAGAATTACTAACAATATTTTTTTTTGAGAGTTAGTTTTTATAAGTTAGTAGCCTAAGTTCTAGTTAACTACTCATTAGTAAGCTCATCATCTCATAGCGTGATTATGTATCTACAAATGTTTTGAGATAAAATTATGACTGTTTTTCTTGAATTAATCCAATCCAGCCTTCTGCCATTTAGTCCCGATAAGTCCTGTGACATAAATTAAGCGAGGCGCAGCCTCTAAGCGTAGTTATCTACATCCATTCTTGTTTGTACATAAAACAGTGCGCAGGCGCAGCTTGCTCAAACACGCCGTGTTTGGACCTCACGGATGTTGTATAGGGCTGGCATATTACAAACTTCAAGTGGTTTTTTTTTCTAGATTCAAGTGGAATCAACGTCACTCCTTTCAAATATGTCGCTACGCCTTTAAATACGCAAAAGATTACGTATAGTTTAAATATCCTATCCTGTTTTATAACGACCGTGCCGTGACAACCCTAATTGTTAACTTTAACTAACGAAAAGGGACAAGTATAGTAACCAATAAATCTTTATGAACGATTTATGTTTTTGGCAGTTAGGCTCACATTAAGTTACTTTTAAAAGACATTAATATAAAACTAAAATGTAAATTAACTCTTCAAGGAAAACTTCAAACTGATTTACACCGATACCATAATCATTTTTGTTCAAATCTTCTACAATTTTTCATCTAAATTTACTAATAGAATCCGACTTAGCTTTATACATTACGTTTAACATTGATTAAGAGTTATTGACGCTCATTTTCAATAACTAAACAGCATGATTATGAAGTAACATTTAAGAAAAAAACAATAGCAATCTTTCGCATGAGAAACAGTCATTTCCCATACATTACTGCAGCGCGTGAGCAGTAAAAACTTGTCTCTGTTTTATTGGTGATGTGAAAACCTCAAAACTATTATTTTACGTAGCATACCCGCATGATTGAAACTTTGAACTGTGAGACAATAAAGTTTTTTTTTTGTTTTACGGTGACACTGGTAACTGCTTTAAACTTATACTATGCTGCTAAAGCTCTCGCTCATGCTATAATATTATATAATATTATATATATATATATATAAGGAAATTTTGAAATAGTCAAAAAATGTAATGGTGACTTTTGTATTTCGCAACATACATACATATACATACTATTATTTTTCGTTAATTATTTAGGTACTTCTAAAACTCCAAAAAAAGAATGACAGTATTTAAAAAATTGCTAGTAGGTAAATTGTACAAAGTCTGTTGGCTATTTGTGCATTTATTTCAACTGGCAAAACATTAAAATTTCGCCTTCCTTTCTAAATAGGCTGTAGTTATGCTTTTCGACTATTCTTAAGGTATCCACACGCGTTGTATTCTAGTGTTTACATAGTTCATGCATATGCTAGCGGTTACCGGCCCGTCCGTCCGTTTGCTTTAATAATAAGCCTGCGCCTTCACCGGTGTCACGAACTCCAAACATAGCCTCGAGCTAAGCGGGTTTCTGGAGGATACAAAAATGAAAAAGTGTTAAAATGTTGCTGAGGAACGGATTTTTTTCCTTCCGCACCTTTTAGTAACTTTGAAATCATTTTTGTAAAAAAGTGTAAGTTTTCTACTATTGTTGGGTTTTGTGAGTGTAGTGATAGTTTACGAGCGAAGTTGCCTGAACTAAATTGAGTGAAACTGTGTACAAAATCGTACTAGTCTAGTACGATTTTGCTGCGCTAAGACAATGAATAGGCGTGGCATTTGTGTATTTATGTATGTGATAAGGTCAGCGCAAAAGTGTTTTAAAATGATATAAACTTTGCAAAAAGTATTTATTTTATTCTCGCTTTCAGTAAACAATACTAAAATAATCTCGTTTTAGAATAAAATACGGTGTCCTATTGAGAAATAAGTTGTGGTCTTCATATATTATACAAAAGCAGTAGAGTAAGTCATCGCCTTTTGTTGCAATATAAAAACGGTTCGTGTCTCAGGTACACGTTTCATTTGAACAATATTCTTTACCTCATAATATATTCTGATAGTTCATCCAACAGATACAACTCTCTTTGAGAGTATTTGTTTACTATAAGGCCATTTTAAAAGTTTGGAAACCTGATCATTTCACTAAAACTTAATGTAAACATATCGGCTATTACCTTTTACTTTTACGTTAGGTTGGTTTGTGCTTAATGCTCAAAACCAAGGGTTACTTACGGTATCGAATAACCAAGTCCTCTCCCATAGATTAAGCGACAGAAATTTAAATAATAATAAAACAGGAACTCGACAAATAATCCTTTTTTAAACTGAAGAGTTTAGAGAAAGAGAGAGTTGTTAGGTTCTAGTTCCATTCTGTATTTATATAATAGTACCACATAACCTATTCAAATGATTTTCATTACAATCGATTTTTTTTGTATGTCCAGTAATACCTATACATTCCAATTTATTTGTCTGTACCTAAAAGTTCTGGCGAAAAAAAAAAGTGTAACGTACTAATAGGAAACTTTCAGACAGCATATTTTGCTTTACATGTAAATCGTACTACGGTTAAGAAATTATCGTATAAATGTATAATATTATCGCATAATTATGTACTTATAACGAAAAAGAGTGCGGCTTGTCAAAATTCTATGCCAGTCCCGGCATATTTTTTGATATAAATAGTTAATCGGTATGCTATTAGTGCACTTTATCGATGGTACGTCTTTTGAATGTATATCGATAATTAGAACTTTTCTTTTGTCTTCCATTCCATAGTTTTCATTATGATTATTTATTGATTACCTACCCAGAATTATATTTTTTAATCTTTAATTATAAGCTCTTTGAAAATCAGTTACTGTATTCCATGCATCAGTTGTCAATACTTATTCATAATGTATTCGATTTGCTAATTAGTATTTTTTACACTTCAGTACACACATAATCTACAAGTCTATTTTTTATTCTCTTTAGCCTCCCATTATAAAATAGTTTTTCTATCTGTCGTAGTATGTGAATTGGTAGTCTGTCAGTTAATTGCAGTGCCAAAGCCGGTTTAAACTCGTTTTATATTGAACGCATTTATCTTTATATTGAGATATGGCAATCAAAGTCTTTGATTTAATATCTTGACTATCATTTAACCATTTTGAATATTGATAACGTACAATTGTTGTAGTTATGTAGTCATTATAACGCTGAGCGTTATTTAAGCCTTCTTTTTTAAGGGTATTAATAATAGACTAATACAGTTGTAGCTTTTTTATTTAGTTTTATTATATCGATATCTTACAAATTATTACGTTCTTTGTACCCCAAAGCCGATTTGACTCTAGGCGAGCCTTAGTACAAATGGTCTTATTATAACGGAATTATGTACATAGTACTACTACTAGTACTGCTGGGTATAAAGGTAACATAATATTATAATTATTATAATAAATCTAAAAAGTATTTCTTAAGTTTTTTCTTAAATAAGACTTTGTTTGGTTCTTCCGTAATGTCCAACGGCAGACTATTCAGATAATAGGTACCGGCTTCCTTTTTGCATAAGTTTGCTCTCTTGTGTGGTTACAAAATATTTGAAATATAATGTTAGTATTTTTTTTAATGTCATAATATTTTCTTTACATTATCAGGAAATCTACGATTGTCTCTATAAGCTTTAAAGGTTTTTTTTTTAATTTCAGTTAGAATATACTAAAAAACCCTCTGGTCTTCTATTGACATTTTTATAAATCTATTTCTCAGTCAATTCAAAACACTTTATTTTTGTATAAAATTGGGACAATGGCTTCTGTCTGTACTTTGTGTGAAATTATAAATTATGACATCATATTTTTCTATTGTTGATTTGAGTTGATTAAATTAAATGTTTAAAAATTTTAAGCTGCTGTAATAAAAATGGGATGTAATTTTGATGCAGTCATGAACTTGCAAAAGAAATCTTCCTCAAATGAACAGTCATCACATGATGAAAAATTAAAATTTTATAGAATTTTCGTTTCATGTACTCACGAGTTTATGTCTTCATTGCCTTGTACCTAAGTAAGAAACACGCATTTCCACTCGTACAGACACGAAATGAACACCGCATTCATCTTCCACACGAATAAATCACTTCAAAATACGTCCACTTAAGACAGTGTGGAATTTGTGACCACACATAATTGATTTTAAATTATTCCCAAATACATTGTGCGATGTAGATACGTGTAAAGCATTAGGATGGCCCCTGATAAACTCGTGAGTGTAAACCAACCTTAACGTTTGGTTTTTATAGTCGCCATATCCACATTGTACACTCAGATTAAGTTTTATGAATCCCCACTTCGCTGTGTTAAAAGCATTTTTTGGTTGCACTGCCGGTCGAGTTAAGAAGGCAAACACTTTTTTCTTTTCTTTAAAATTATGACCGTTATAACCAAAAAGGTTTACAAACTTTTACAATTTCTTAGTATTGTATTATTGTATGAGATTCATATGAACGACTTAACTATTTAAAACTTTGCATACCTATGTATATTTTATATATATGATAGAATAACTATGAGTCATTCAAATGTAGTTTTTTCAAAGTTACTTCTTTGTACGAGTCTGGTCTTCGTTCTTAAGTGCAGATGTAATCCATCAAAATCGTGTCTACAGAAAACATCTCGTTCAACATTTCACGTTTACAAATCACCGCCGTCGCATTGAGATCAAGTTTGTGAAACTGTTTTGTCTTTATAATCATTAGCGTGAAAGTAGGAGCGCTCTGTACATTACTTGTTACCACCTTATCATTAATCAACTATACTCTTTCAAAACTAATATTTCATGTAGGTACCTAACACATCTTTCTTTCGAATATCACACCGTTGAGACCGTACCTTAAAATACTATTCGGTAATATAATTATTAGAGAAAAACTATGCTTTTATAAGGCTATCTATATAAATGTGAGGCACTGTCCTGAGATTACTTAGTTTTCATAGTTCATTACAGGTAGTACAAGTCGTGACGGTGTGGTGAGTGAAAGTAACACCCCTATATATTTCAGAAATATACGTATATTGTCGTTGTCATAAGCAATATCATTTGCTTCCTGTAGCATTAAAATTCTGCTGAATTTATAATTATTTAAAAACAATTACATTTATATTACTGGCCAAAAGCTTTTTTGTCTTATTTGTTGTTTGTTGTGTGAATTAGCTTGTATCTAACCCATTTACAATGTGTCTCCATTAAATTTGTTTATGGAACTCTCAAAAAGTCATTAGGTAACTTAATAGCATTAATACGTCTGATTTCGTATATCTTGTTTCTTTTATTAGCTTTTTAAAACCGCACGCAACTTGAGTCAAATTAGTATTGCAAAAGATATAATAAGAATGGAATAACTGTGTTAAATGATAGTGTTTCTAAGTTAACACTACTTAAGTTATTTGGTATTGTTCATTTTGTGATTAAACTTCCCACCTAACTTAAACTAAACGGTTACCATAAAGAAGATAGACTACGGTAAATTTCTGCTGAGTCGACTGGTATAAATAACATCTTCAGTGTAAATACTCTCAAAAGTAGGTATGATTACTCACTTCCACGGGGAATGAAATTAGCGACGCAATAATGGTAGTATTGATGATACAGGGGCTTTTACTGGGCCATTGGAACCCGCTTACCACTTAATTTGTATTTAAAATCATCAGTTTATGAACTAAGAACATTTACACAGCATAAAGGGCGCTTATTGAATAAAAGCCGTGTTCTTAATATTTAAACAAATATGATTGGCAATTAGATAAGCTAGTGATTGCGAGTGATGGATCATTATCGGTGACCTTTTATTGTTTTGTGTCGGTCATCGGAAGCAGTTAACGGTCACTGACAATCGGCGAGATATTATAAAGAGAAACTTTGTCTATATTAAATTAGTAGAATCTCAGCCCCAATCGTATTATGAGGTCATTTATGTTACATTCTCCAAAGTTATTTCTCTAAGGTTATTTTTATAGAATACCAATCACACGGGAAAGTAATCAGCGGAAAGAGTTCTCTTAAAATATTTGCGATTCGAGCGGCTTTCGAGTCAAGTAAACTTTACCTAGACTCTACTTTTAGTTTTCAACAGTTTTTAATAACCTCACTGATATTGCAACAAAAACAAAAATGCATATGTGGAGATATTGGTGGGATATCATTAATCTGTTTTAATTGAATTTCCTTAATCCGCAATATTAAGTTGACGAAGTAAAAGTTACCTAAATACACTTCATAAAATGTGTCAAAACTTTTTATACATATACATCACCGCACACATAATCAGAGATTATTCACACGACAACCTTAAAACTGCAATGGATAGCGACCAAATATGACTCATCATGTACACTTGATTAAAACGAGTGATTAGCGACCAAGTTGTCAATCACAGGTGTGACATAAGGTCGCAGACAGTCTAAGACCGTAATTGGATTAAGGAATGCTTAAACAACTGGTGCGTGATGTCTGGTGGTAACTAGCTTTTAGTTTATGCTTATTTGATTCGTCAGTGTCATTGTGTCTGTTAGACTGTTTCAATGTTTTAATCGAAAGATTAAGTCGATTATTCAAGGCTGTCTAGTGGTTTGAAAGTTTCTTGAACTTTGATATGAAAGGTTGCTACACGCTGTACAAAAATAATAATAAAACGGACAGACTGTTTTATTATTATTTTTTTACAGAGTGTAGCAACATTTCTGTTCAATGTTATTCATTTTATAAATTTTATTACTTAACACCTAAATAAAGCATACTTATGTAGATTTTTTTATATATGTTTGATAGTTTCACGTGAAATACTTCAAAAAATACTTTATTTTTAAATACGCAAAAATTACAAGTATGATTTGGAACCTCAATTTTAATTTTCCTCGATTGGCAGAAAATGAAACTTTCTGTTCAGAATTTCCGTTACTATAGCTGTTACAGCAATTGTCCCTGTTAGTGTGTTTTAAAGATCTAATTAAATTTTATTTTACACACAAACTTAATATTCTCATTATCAAGACCTACCTTGAAATCTAAATCCCCGATCAACACTTTCTTTGCACTCATAAAATATTTCATCAATAGACAGCAAAGATACTGTACAGGCAGTTAACTCATTTAAAATGTCAGCAAAACACACCTCATGTGGGCGTAAGTTGTAACTTTAAGTAATTAATGAGATCAAAACTGAACTGTGTTTATTATATTGTCGGATTTACGGCCGACAACCAGTTCCATTGACTCTTACGACTTCCGTCGAAATAATGCGCGTAGATGCTTTCTCATTTGATCTGTGATCTCAGTTATCTCAACATCCCACAGATTTCCTCAGTTATCGGATAATCTTATAAAACAAACAAAAGTACCACATTAAGAAACATCAATTAATTTCATGTGAATATGATATTTTCGTAACAAGTTGCGCGCGCAAGTTTAATGATGGGAGTGGCGTTCGCGTCAGTTAGGAAACGGTTGTAATCGTTGTGAGATCGCTTCGTGTCACACCTTTGTTTGTTTATCCATATTTCACAAATATTTTGATGCTGGGAACAAGATTATTACATGAAAAAATTGGACTCCTGACTACAATTACAGCTGTGAGAGTTTATGAATCTCACTCGCTTGTAAAATTTTATGCCCACATTCTTTTCCACTGATTCAATGTACGTATGTTTGAATATATGTATTTACATGTGACAGCAGTTAATCTGGACTTTACCTTTTAACTAGAGTCTATTTATATAACTTGGAGGGTAAATATGAACATTTGAATCTGCCCTGATAATTTGTAATTTATTAAAAAATTACAACATTTATTTGAGTCGTTTTAATAGCAGCCGATAAAATATATATATTGTCAGCATAAAAAGGACGCAAGTGTTTGAGATGTGTGCCATATTTACATTATAATAAAAAAAAAACCCGACCTTGATCTAAATGTTCTGAAATGGGACAAAAGCCATCATATCAAAGAATATCGTTATCAGGGTAGTACAAGCATGTTGTTTGCGGTGTCCGGCGGAAGTGTCGCGATAGGGTGGTTCAGGTTCAAACAAGTCCACGACGGAAGGGCGCTCTCGGAAGCGACGAGTATCGTACCGTGTGAACTGCGCCGATAGCTGCGCAAGCGCACACACCCAAAATGGTCAGAATTTCGTTCGGTAACTAGATACTCATATTATATTCAGTTACAATAACGGATAGAGAGATAAGTCTATAATTGTTTTTTTTTTATTATTAACAAGCAGTTTGAGTAATTTCTTGTAAAAAAAATAATAATACTTGCTATAGATTTTTTTAAAGACAATTCCCTTGTGGGAATCGAACCCACTGTCTTTGTCTAAAAATCAGGGTCACTAATCAGCGGACCAACAACAGGCCAATCAAGTGTTGTGATCTCTCTTTATTTTATGACATTGGAAATAATCCAATCTATTTTAAATTTTAGACTCGAAGTTTTTTTCTTACTTGCAAGTCCACTATAAAGAATTTGAATCAAAATTACTTTGACTTTGATTCTGGATTTAGGCTATATTTTCACAAGGTATGCCCGCCATTTTAATTTCCTTTGGCCTCCTTGGGTATACATCAGACCGATCTATCAATATAATATATAACCAATTGAGTGCGGTCTTCATTTATTTTTTAGATCTTTTTTAGAATTTTGATACCATAAGCTGAGTATTTGCCGATATTAAACGCAGACCTAGTTTATGTCTTCACGCCAACAACGGTTCGTATAATAGTAGCATATTACACAGTATTTTGATAATAGATTTTTAACTGTTAAATATCAAATTAAACCTTCATATCCGTCTCCAAATTGTGGACACCCTAACCACATTGTAAGGTGACCTCGCTAGCTTGTCGAAAACCATCGTCATTGGCCAATGTACAGTGTGATCTAAATCATAGCGTTTAGAGAATGGTTCCGGATTTACATAGTTGTATGTATGTATTTAACGTGTTTTGATTGTGCGAACGATATCGTGTATTTAATACAAAAATAATTCCTAAATAATAATCTTTATTTATTAACCAGGAAAATAAAAATAAGTTGTTTCTGATAATAGTCACTAGTTGAGTTGCTCTAGTTCACCGTCTAATGGTAAGCCGTTATGGATCCTGGTCCCTATAAATACTTAAAATAACATAGCTATCATACTTATACATACATATCTACGGGTATTCTTAGTTACACTTTTATACTTGATTTGTCATTCGTTTCACATTCAGTCTGTTTACGTGCTCAAACTACCTCAGCATAACCATATCAATTTTCGTCACTAGGTTACATTACATTCTCTTTACATTACTTATTATCTGTATTCATAAAAAAAAAAAATTACTCCAATTACTCCAAACAGAGTTACTCTCTAAATGTCAATACAAGAACACACTTTACTTCTTAATTGCACCCACTTTAAAATAACCACTCGTGTTTATGTATCACTTGAGTAAAGGATGTGGTCCGGGAAGCTCTCGAATCCGGTAAAACTGTACACCGGGCGCTGAGATTCATTATAGGGCCTTGTAAACAATGAAGGACCATAAATTTGTACTCTTGTTCTGCCTACCTGCTTGCTTTATTGTCCGCCTCGTGGTGTTTTAGTACTAAGTGACAAGCTGATTAAAACGTCTCTCGTAAAACGGACTTTGTAGGTACAAGTTATTGTAGTTAATTGGACAAAACTGTAGGTATGTACGGCAGCATCCATGGATACGTGTGCATGTCAGCGCAATAGGCATACTAATAACAGTAGTTAGTTCTCTAACTTTGAATTAAGAAAAGTTCTACAATTCAATTTGTGTTGGGCATATAAGTTTTTTGTCAATAAGTATCATATAATATATCAACAATGAAGAATAAACTCTCTTAAGCTTTTAAATAAATTCTGTACCTTGACGTTTTCTTCAATGAAGTACGTCAAAAAGTTGTTTATATTAAAAGCCATGCTTTTACGGTCCTTTTACATTACCCTCTTAAACTTAAATAGTTATTGCTTCACATATGACCTCAACTATGATCCAACTACTCGCTAAAAAGGAAATCTCAATAAAAGAAACTAAAATCTAGAACGTTCGGCAACTAATACTAACATTTAATGATACAAACGTGCCTTAAAACCAGATCCCTGTGAAACAATACCATTTAATTATACGGATTATCCTTTACTTGCGTAGTTGCATGTCGTGTTAATAACGGTATGAGTAAATCGACATCTGGTTCGCGGGCCCAGACCGACTGACACGCGTAAGTCCTTAAGTATGTATTATTATAATGCTACTGAATCCAGAAGGCCAGTCAGCGTTGACGACTAACTACCTATTACGGACCGTGAGAATATTTAAATCTGTTAGATTTAATGTCTGCATAAATAATTTTAATACACAGTTTGGTCAAAAAATCGCGTGATTGGTTTGCGTTTGAAACCTCTGAGAAAGTACGGCGATTTAAACAAATATGAAGTAAAATGAAAATTATTCAACAATATATCAATGTTAAATTCAGCGCGAATAATAAACCGAAATATATCATTTACACGACAATTTAATGAATAAAATAACCTCATGTGAGATTTCGACACACATAGTAATGGTTAATTATATAATACTCGAATATCGTGTCGGTAACCGCTGCTGTAATTAATGCCTCTAAACCTATTCCATGGCTCGTTTTTTGTCTGTCTGCTGATGATTTGTGCTGAGAATGTTCTCCGGTGGCGGTGCTACACGAACGCTGCGCATGCGATGCTCGGTAGTTGCGTAACACATTAGATCTTAGCATTTTCTTTTCTGTAATTAAGTTCATTACCTCAAATAAACATCATGATATTCAAGACTTAAACCTGTATATTTGTATTTATTTTTGCGTCCAAAACTAGTTTCATTTGTTTGGTTGTCGTCTGTTGCAACAGTAAGGGACCGTTTACCTGCTCGTCTCCCTTTGCCCGAAGGCGTCGCACCCTCCGAGATTTGCGCCGGGTGCGCAGGCGCAGGTGCTCGACGCACGACGACAGTACTAACCGTCTATTTAAAAAAAAATACAAAAAGGCACAGCCAGCAGCTATAGCAACCGTGTCATGTTATTCCGTCGGTTTATAACATAAAAACGAACGGAGAATTTGGCCGTTTCCGCTTTCTCGGAACAGTGATTCACCTCGCGTGTGAGCCTACACTATGATTTATACACAGATTATTGTTTGCGGTCAAACTTGAATGTTTTATGCGATTAAATAAATTTTGTTAGGACATGATTTTTAATATTCAACTTCAATAATGCATGCTCGGTATGGAGGCCGGCTAAGTCTTTTTAAAGTGTCCCTTAATTTATCATTTAAAGCTTCTACGACTTTCACCGGCGATAAGTCACGGAAGCTTTTGGGGTAATAAATATAGTTAAATGATCACAGGATATAGGGAATCCATTATGATTCAAGTTGGGATGATGTATTAATATTTAACTGCGTTTATCTCCATTTGAATGTTATTGTGTAGTTTATAAAAAATCTATTGACTGCAGCTATAAAAATCAATTCGAAGAATATGTGATTTGAGCATATTTGGAAGAAACAATGATCTTAACTTCATGGAGTTAATAAAAAAAAATTGATTTTGGAAATAACTATAATAATAATCGTATGAACACAAAGTAGGTCTCAACTAAAGATGGACGCTTGTAAAACTTAAGTTCCTCTTTCATTTAACAATAGACTACTCGAAGCTCTAACCATTCTTGGTAAGGGTCTGTAACACACATAGATATGGGTGTTTATCCAACCAACTGATAAGGTTATACTCTGTACACTTTGACATGTGACATCTAATAAAGATCTTTCGTCCTTCTAATACTTTTAAAACCATTTTCCAGTTCTGGGTGCCCTAAGATTTTAGTTTGCTTTTTAGTGTTTTTGTATCTACTCAACTTTAGTCCTCGTCCTTTGATCGTCGTTCGATTGTTTATCGAAGATGAAAGTAGTATGTATCTGATAAGAATCAACTTCATTTTTTTCACGTGATGAACGCTGCCTCAAATCACTAGCACCTAATCTCTTCATGTTATTTCAATGATCTTGCATCAACTAGTTAGTCGTGAAAATGTGAGTATTCAACTAACTAATAACTTCAAGAAAGTAAGCTTCAATAGCTTCCTTTCCTGAAGTGAAGTGTAGGTAGTGTTTAATAAACTACTTATAGATAAACATGTGTATAAAAAATCATGTGTTCTTCCTTGTTATTGCACATTAATGTATTGTTTGCTAAAAGACAGACCGCATCATTACTAAATTATTGTAACCAAAACAAGCACCGTAAATGAGGTTTGTAAATGTAGTCGTTAAATAAGTAATTACCAAAAGCGAAGGGTCCATATAACTGACATCTACAAATGCATTAGTTAATTACGCTTACAAAGCTATAATGTTACTGATAAGGAATTTAGTGACTGGGAAAAACTTTATTAAAATAAGTCATATCGTATCTACACAACTTAGACGGTTCTCGCTTTCAGAAAGGGACTTTTCTCTCAGAACATTATAACACTACGTTACCGAATATAATAGGCTTGCTAAGAAAATTGTTTGATCTTTGGCTGTCGGCCTAAATAAGCCATTAAAGGGATTAAACTTCGGTTACCACAGTAAATCATGGATTCAGGCCATTTTGCTAGACTTATATGGCGTATTCTGATCTACCAGGTGCTTTAACCTGCTGGTCGCAAACCATTTCATGCTCTTTAGGAGAAAATTGGACATGACTATTCATTCTAATGAAGAGATGCTTTGTCCCGTTACTGCCTTAAAAGGCAGATTCCATAGATTATACGCCTATAGTTCAGTTCTTAGGTTTTATGCGACACGATTCACCGTCTCATTGTGCATATAAAAAGAGAGCTATTCGGCAGTATCCAAATGGATAGTTGTCACGAAGTTAAAGAGTGAAATACAAGTACCCTTTATTTAAGTAACCCTTTTTAAACACAACTAGATTCTGTCGCATATAGTGACACAATTTACGATCAGCCACTTCCATAATTGGCACACACAACGAATCTATTTCATCGCCGCTATTAGTCATTGCTAACTCCGGTGACTACGTTGGCTCATAATTCAGCTCACACTACAGAATAATCACGATTCCTATGATTCATTTTGCATATTTTAAAATGTCGAGTATTTTAAAACACTTAGAAATTAGATCTTAAAGATTTGATTCGATTTTTAGAAAGCTTTCGATGGACTCGATTATGATTTCGGCCTAACAGACAGAACTCTGTACAACAGTGAAACGAAAAAGGAATAAAAGCAGCATGTATCAATTTTTTTTTGTCTACTCTAACGATGTTATGGATTGGAAGTATCTAATATATAACACTTTCCAAAGCTTCTAATAACAAGTCTTATAAAAAAATACAACTGTAATAAGTAAGGCTTGAGAAATTACACGCCCGTCAGAGTAGTTACACCAAAGTTGAGAAGACATATCGTACAGTACCTCCATTCGTTCCTAACGCCATTTGTATTCTTCGTACTAATATTCGATTTACAGACAGACATGTAGTGATTAATTAAGTAGAAGGTGCCGCCGTTTACGACACCGAATCATTTGTTACTCTGTGATTAGGGGTTTTTAAATAAGTTCTTTCGGTATTTCGAGATTTGATTTTAAAGCTTTAAGTATTTATTTAATTTTAAGTCATTTTTACAATTCTATAACTAAATATTTACGAAGCAAGAACATTTTGTTTTTACAATCACCTCTGAATCATCAAAGCTGCATGCAACAAAATCGTATTGAAGCATATCACTATTAAGTTTACGGTAAGCAATAAAAAAATTCAATATTATATTGCGATAATTCGCTAGTTTCGACCGTAGCGGGCAATCACTGGTCGAGGGAACAAAGTCAGTTAGCGTCATGACGAATCCAAATCATCATTCTGTTATGTTTTTAGATATTCGTGTTTCGATCAAGTTTGTACACAGTGTTTTTGTTATTTTGTATAAGGTATTCCAGAATTAGTATGTACAATTGTAATTCTATACTAGCCAAACATGACTGATAGTAAAAAAACTGTCAAAGCTAAGCAGTAACCTAATCTCTACAACGAGAGGAGGAAATGTAATGTTTTACTGAATGAATTTGACGAATCATATTCAGGCATGTAAAAAAATTATAACGAACACAAATAAAAAACACTACTTGACAGTTCAAAACAATCAAGCTTAGGGCAAAAGAATATCGCTTAAGGTCTAACCTTGTACCAAGCTCGTCATAACGGCTTTCAACGATTCCACTCCCCATGATAGACAGCATTGTGAGGTAAGTAATGATACAGGTCTGCCCATAATAATATCTTATTGAGGTGTGCATACATTTTCTCATCTCCATTTCTCGGACTAGTTTTTATTCTAATGCAGTTTTTAAACTAAATATCTGCTTTTCTTAATCAATATTTTTAATGTAGGTTGGCGTATCATTAGTAACACATTAAATCAGATTTGCGTCCACGTTCTTTGTAATGTTCAATGTTTTTTTTAATTTCCCCGTAGGATCGTTTTGTTGGTCACTTATCTAAAGAATACTTACAGCTAATATATTGTCGGAACCGTACAAAAAGCTCATTGTTTCGTTCTAATTGGCAATGAAAATTCTAATCCCAATGTTACATAGGAAGTAATTAGGGCTTATTTATTGTGCTACCTTATCTTTTGGGTGTCACGAGTGCCCCAGGCTAAGCATTGTTTGCTGCAGCATAAGGATGGGAGAACAGTCGCACGCGCTTGCAGTATGTTAAACTCAGAGGTTGCATTGTGTTTCTTTAATTATTTTCTATATTGTATGATTTTATATTAAGAACTCGATAGGTTATTTATTGACTTCGATTTCTTTCATCATTCTTTTTAAACGTCAAACTTTTAGTGATGTATCAAATGTCTGCGTTAATACCCTCATTTGAGATTTCTTTTGTTTGGATTGTTGGTTTGGACTGGCAAATCGTTGTAAAGAATTAAAATACATTATTCCTTATTTAAGTTTAAGTTAAGGCAAAGTTTTTAGAGTACATTAATTCGTTCATTCATACTTCGGCGTCGTAAGTGACTAAAGAAGGCATCAACTCATGTTTTTACACTCGTATCTACGGTTGAGCGACTCCCATTATTCCCTAGTCAGTGACGTCGACGGCAGCTGCAACTAACGTACTCTACTTTTGTTTACATCTCTTTTCTACTCGTGCGTCTGGTACATGTGGTCCCTCTCGCACACTAGTGCATATCTATCATCCGGTCAACACTGCTGCGCGCACGGTGAAACTATATCGATTTGTGTAATCTTTTTGAGATATTGTATTTACTGCTTTTATTAATATATTTTTAGTTCTAATAAAATTTGAAATGTAATCTTATAGAATTTCCACATATATCATGAGTATATCCCCTAGAGGGTAGACAGATGCGTCTTAAGGCCTACTCTTTGCCTGCTATAATTTAGTCCTATTTTCTTAGTAGGGGGCAATCCGTAACCCACACTGTATTTCTATTTATAACATATGTATACTGTCTGATAGAAAACAGTCCGATTACCTCTTACGATAGCCACTGGAACAGATGCTATTCTACTTCACCGAGAGCCACTACTACTTTTAGCGACAAATACACGCAAAATAACTAAATTATAATTTCGTAACATTTGCCAAAGTAATTACCATTTTTTAATTTATATTAACTTAATATATGTACGAGTATATATATATATATATATATGAATTTAATTTATATACCGTGGGAGAGACAGCAATTAGGTACGAATGGGTCGGCTAGACCTGGTTCAAAGTTATACCATGGCCTCACAGAAAATCGGTAAATAAACAATGGTTGCATTATATTGCCGAGTTAGTCAGGGTATCGGAGGCCCAGCTCGCCCTTTCCTATATTCCTCTTCCCTCAACCCCCCTTTTCCCCTCTCCTCACACCCCGTCTTCTTTCCCCACCCCACAACTCCTTTCCTCTATTCCCACCCCTCATCCCCTCTCGTCTATTAGCTCTCCTCACGAGAGACTTACGACTCTTGAGTTGCAAGTGTCCATGGGCGGCGGTTGTCACTTACCATCAGGTGAACGATCGGTTTGTCGGTCCTACTTTATAATAATAGAAGAACAAAATGAAAGTATTCTAAAACCAAAACCGTTCATAAAGCTCCGTTCGACTGTGATAAATCAGTTTCCAGAACCCACGTGTTCGTATCCAAACTTTTTCTATCGTTTTTTTCTTTTGTTGCTTTTTTCGACGGGCACACAAAATGTAACACAAAAGACCGACAAAAACTTTATTACATGGAATACGTATGACCTTTTAGTTCAGACGTATTGTCTGTCAAAATGGCCGTGTTTAGTTGGTGTTAGTCTGTAGTAGTATAATATTATAATGAGACAGAATTTGCAGTGTATGCTTTAATTTAAATACTAGTTTCAAATCTGTACTCCCTTCTACCTTCGAGTAAGACATAATTTTTTACCAAATGTTGATTTTAATTTTGGGTAGGTAGGTGTGTGAACCTCTATAGATGTTTATTCCACAAACTGTTGCCAAAAAAAAATCCACAAAATTTTGTATAAAGAAAACAATTTGAAAAAAAATGTTTAAAAAATTTAAGATTTATATTTTTATCTGAATACGAACAGTGGATGTGTTTGCGCAGCCCACCTGTGTGTGTCCCATAAAGGAAACGTGAAAAAAACGTGTAACGTTATGGCGTTATAACTTCTTAAATAACGACCAATACTGTCTAAAAGGGTGCATACAACGTTTTAAATAGTATGCCAACAAATATATTACAGTAACTTAACATCCTGGCTTTTCTTCTCTATTCGAGCACTTAAAACATATATGTAATTACAAAGAAATACGCAAATTTGAAAATGACTACATTTTCAGAATAAGTCTAGTAGTCTTGTCAATACATACAAAAATAACATCATCATATCAAATTAAGTGATATCTGTCGTAATCAAAAAAAATCAGAATAGTTTTTGATTCTATCTGGCCAGGATGCTACTAATCAAGCAAATTAATAAATAAATCGACTCCTGCGCAGCCTTCACGTGGCGCCCGCGCCGACACATAAGAAGCTAGCAATAAAATTCAAATTAATATCCTACTTTTTAACCATCTTTAATTAGCTAGTTATATTTAACATGCCCGTGAGAATTTACGTCTTTGACGAGCTATAACAATTACTGATATATTTTTTTTTATGTTCTAATCATAATAATATATGTTTATAAATTTTATGTTATTAAATTTTTATTACAATTGTGTACCTACCTCAAGTTAACCGTGGCCGTTTTGATGTCTTTTCGGTACATTTTTATTGTCATCTAGATAACTACGTAAGCATAAAGTGAGTTATTTTAAACGTTTAATTTATTATAAAGTTATCGATCTTTATAAAACACAAACTGTCGGTTTGGTTGAAAGTCCGGAAATGTTACTTAAGAACTGCTCATTTCATGATTGTTGATATAAAGCGAACTGCAATTTATTTAAAAATATTTAAATGGGGTGCGCTATGAATGCGCGATGAATCTGATGTAAAGAACTTGTGATTCGTAGATTTCCTAAATTCAAAGTTTAGTGTAAAAACAAAAACCTTGTGGAGTTTATTTGTCATATAATTAATTATATTTTTTTCTTTTATTTTTTTTACTTTACAGTTTTCATTACAGTTATGTAAAATAAATTAGTCAGTTAAATACTGGCATATAAGAAATCGAAGAAATCAATAATTACTCCGCATATGAGGCTTGGTTGCCAGATGTGGCACACTTGTGTTTTTATTGGGGTCCACGGTGGGAACGCATGCGCATCTGTGAGCATATACGGTTCCACGGCAAACGACGCTCGCGTACACGAAAAACGTGGTAATCTCGTACGATAAACGGAAAATTGTTATGTTTTTTTTTCTGGTTATCTGGAACAATAGATTAGTTCGGAACAATTTTATGGCTCTTTAATTTGTGTTTACTAATGTCTCAGTAAAGAGTTATAAGGTTAATGGTTAATACCGTGTTACTGAAAGTGGTCATCTAAACCTGTTTTTGTCACGGCTTATTGAAATATCATACTTTTTAACGATACAAATAAATCGTATGATTAAATCGATGTTAACTATAATCCATAAATCGTCCATATTGCACTGAACGATGTAGTGTCAAAAAAGTTCTTCTCATTGTTAACCCGATTATCTAAAATGCATCTAATATGTGTTTTTTTTACAACGGTTTGATGGCAGTTGATATGCCTATAATATTGTAGTTATATATTCAATATTGTCACCTTGATTAAGCTTCTATAAAGGCGGAATAATGTCCAAACTATAAATGTGGACTCAATAATGTGCGGCTGCTGTTGAATGAAGGTCGCTCAGGTTGCTGTCATGTCGCCATTAGAGATAAT
The DNA here is from genome assembly GCA_947561695.1 of Tyria jacobaeae. Taxonomy (NCBI): domain Eukaryota; kingdom Metazoa; phylum Arthropoda; class Insecta; order Lepidoptera; family Erebidae; genus Tyria; species Tyria jacobaeae. Next base: position 3,888,763 of record OX387208.1, on the reverse strand, counting down.
GATCTGGTGAGGTCAATACTGCGTATTATTCTTACAACAGTAACGTGAGAATGTTAATTTTCGAAGTTAGGACACGCTCTATCATATTTTTGTTTATAGGAAGCTGTAGCTTATTTTTTGTTCCTTCTTTACAGTGTAAACTCGGTATTCACTAGTCTCTCCAATTTGGGAATGATTTAACAAATTTAATAGTGGGGGGTTCACCAAATTTCATATTGTGACATATCGGCTTCGCATTTTGTTAGATATATATTTATATAGAAACATCAAAAACCTAATCCAATTTTTAGAAAGCCGATACCGCACTTGCGTCCATGGTAGTCGCTTACCATCAGCTGAACAGTCTACACACAGTACAGCACAGTTCACTTAATTTAATACTTAATTACCAAGTTCACAGTTTCAGATTCACTGTTTCCAACATAAATACTGTATGTTTATCATGTACAAATTAAAGGGTTAAACTGAATCTGACGTTAGCAATAGTGATATAAAAACTATGAATGATTTATAAAAGTGCGGTAGCGTGTAATGTTTAATTTATTATCTCTTAAATATTCATTATCTGTGAGAATATTCTCTGTTTGTTTAGCGCGGCTACTTATTTTCGTAGGGAAATAGGAACGCGATGTTATTACACTGTTAAATATTAATTACTCATATGCTGTTATACGTAGTACTATTATGCGATTGGATACTGGAATGGTAAATATAAGATATTTACCATTCAATTTGAACTAAAACAGTGAATATTTTCGGTAACCCTAACAATCTAAATCGACTCTCTAAGTTTTAAGATGTTTGACACAAGCCGTTCCACTATTTTGGTTAAAAATAATATAATATATAATATATTTTCAAAATAGCATCTCTTAAAAACACGAGATTCTCTACTTAACAACCCAAACAATAGTGTACTAATATTTTTTATTGACTAAGTTATTGTATCTTTTTACCATCTTTTTGAATAAAAGTGTAAGAATCAGTAAATCTGGTGATCAAACAAGCAAGTATGATTTAGCTCGCTTTAAATTCATTAATAAGATTAGTGTGACATTGTAAAGCTCGAGCAGAAAGCAAAGTACAACAAAGCTCCAATTTTCTAATACAATAATCTACCTGCCGGCAAATTGAGTATTTTTATACACCGTGCCGTGTCTAATCAAAATCATTGTGATCACTTTGTTTCGTACGTTAGGGTTGCCTGTTTCTAATATAATATTGCACTTTTTTTTTTGAACTGAAACTAAGCAGATAGATCCAGACTCTTAATTAACTAAAAAAAATGTACCCTTCTTGTGTATTTTGTATCTTTTTTGCTTTTCCCGTTTACACGCCAGGTTAAGACAGATGGAGTGGATGAGAATATTGTGCTGATACTGCATTTATGAAAGCCGGTTGACTGAAGTTTATTTTTAAAACTTCTGCCTCCTTGTACAATGATCAAAACGTTGGAATACAACTAGTAAAAATATGTTATGAATATATAATTACCATTATTATTTATTTATTATAAACAACCTTTTTATTAAGTGGATTATTTTTAATAGTTTCGTTGAAATGGTGCATTGCGGACGTTTCCATGTACTAACATAATCAAATCCTGCTAACCCTGACATTTGAATGCGCGGCTTCTTTGACCACGGGTTGTTTATAGCAATTAACAAGTTCGATCACCCGGCACCGCTTGCACGACCTCAATCAACTTGCACTTAATTACCAAGTACACGAAGTTCATCAATATAATTGGTCTATTTTGACTAAAGCATTTATATTAAATTGATATTCATATAATCTAAAACGCCTTACGCAATACATAATAAAATATTAAATTACAAAAAAAATCATATACATACCTTACAGTAATTGAGCTTCATTTCGTTAAATAACAAGCACTTGTGGAATGGTCAATGGCTACCAGTGCTTATACCGCTATTGCTTATATAGACAACATCGAGAATGTCATCCATCAAATCAGTACAAGTTTCTTTCTGCTTATTTCCTGGATCACTACCGCAAATATATGTAAATTACCATACAAAGCGAAATCTCTATTATTCCACGTCACAGTCTAATTACGTCAAGCTGATTGCAAAACGTCTAGTGTTTAAGCCTTAGATTTAGTGCTAAAATCATCAGCTAGAATAATTCAAGCCTAGCTGATTAATAGACCTATTCTGTAGAGGGATTTATGCATCGATTTAATAGGGCTCATTAGAGCACCATTATGCCAGCGACGCGTGTAAACCGGCTTCAGGCTGCCGGCTTAGGCATTCACATGTCGGCAGTGATCTGATGTGGAATCTTAGCTAAGGATTTGGCGAAAGTTGACCAAATGTGGGGCAGATTTTTATAGTTTCATGTTGTTACTTTGTAAGGTGAGGTTAAAATTTATATTCAAAACAGTCAGACAATATAAAAATAACTTCATATTGTAATAAGTGATGTAACATAAGATATTTGATTCATAGTTTTAAATACCTGACACATTTTCTTATCTAGTTATACATGTAAATAATTTAATAATAATACGTATACGTATGTTTTCTTTACACAGTTAATAAAATAAAAATATTTATATCAAATAACACATCTCAATTATTTTATCTTATTTAAAGAATACTTACACCCTGTTTTGTTTGTTCGTACCGTTACAGCTTTTTTATGGTACAGGGGGAAAAACGCGCAGACGAGGGTCACCAGATGAAAAGTGACTTCTGCCGTCCCATGAACAGTTGCAACTCAAGAGTCACAAGACTGCTATCCGCCTTTTAGGGTAGGGGAAAGGGAGAAGGATAATTAAAAAGAAGGAGGGGAAAGAGGAGACGAGTAAGGGAGTTGTGCCTCCGGTAACCTCAATCATTCGGTCACACAATGCATGCATTGCTTAACAGCCGCTCGGACCGGCCCATACATGCTGAAGCATGGCTCTCCCACGTTAGAAAACAAAATTACTGAACAAAAACCTCTAGTTCCGTATATAGGATTAAAACTTCCAGTATCAGCGGATACTAATACACTGTAAGGATCACTCGAGGCCCTTGTAGCTGTAATCGCGTTGTCGTGTAGCGCCCCAGGAGCCCCGCAAACCAAAGAACCAGCCATAATTTATGTCCAATCCACCATTACGATTTGTCGGTTATATAGTGCTGTTCGAGATACTTGCGTACGAAACTCAACACTTTCATAGAAGAGAGAAACAATTCAAATAGTGTTCGAATTTGCATCGAATATTATTTTGCGCTTTGAACGGGAAATGTTTTGATAAAGATATTAGTAACTTTAGTGTGAAAGGTCAATGTTTGATATTAAGATTGTGGTACTGAATATCCAGCAATGGATTTGTTGTGTTTTGCATTAATTTTCAAGCCTATAGGAGCTATAATTATATGTAACTTATTAAGTCTACGCATAAATCTAAATGAGAACATTTTCTGATGTTGCAACATTCAGTCTTCATATGTCTATTGCCCTTCACTGCTAAAGGAAAGCTCTTTAAGGCGCCAACTATCCTATAGCTTTATTTGAATTAAAAGATTAATTATTGAACTAATTTTTAAATTTATTTTAAAATAAGTTAAATTATTTTTACCATAGAACTTTAGATACATAATTAGGTACATCTCGATATGAAATTAAATATCAATATCGGCTTGCTTTTGCAAACAAACGAAGACATTTCGCCAAACAGCAAACATCATGGCCAATTTCAACAAGTACTGGCTCCAATATACAAATGTTTGCTTGGCTATACGCGTGGGTTTGGCAAATAAATAGGCCAATAATTTAGTTCCTCGCCTGAGTAATGCACTGGTAATGAACTGGCGACACTTTAGCTTATGCTGTATGTGAGGTACGTAGATATTTCAGAATCCTGCTGGTGAGGCATGAATAACGAGCAGATTTGTTTTATCGGTTGGTTCTAATAAGGTAGTGTTGCGTGTGCTATTTGTCACGTCTGTTAGGTTGAAGAAGCAGCTTAGTTATAGATTTCTGTTGAATGTTGATGTTACAATCTATCGTTTTTATTATAAATTCTAGAAATTAGTCTAAGTCGATCTGTGAAAGATGTTTGATTTTATATGTAGTATGTAATCATGAATTTTACAATAGACTAGAATTTACTTACAGCAATAGAAAAAGTATCAAGTCTGGTAATGCTATTTAATTTATATTTTTGAGCTGACATGATTTATTTCTATCTGGTTTCGTCGCCTTACACATGGAAGGAAAGAACCAGCACCATTTTATAAAGATGGCTTTCACTTTTTCGTGTTTATTCTATCATCAAGATAATCTATAATTAATAAATTCGTTACAAATTCAGGTTAAGAAATGTAGGAAACCGCAACTGAATTGAAATACTTAAGTCATCGTCTCGTGTCCACCCACGTGACCCACGTTGCCTTCGCCTTATTATTTAAGTTTATTAAAATATTAAAATAATATTTCCAGTTTATGACTCACTTTGTATTATAACCAAAATAGTGTAACTTCTTCTAAAATGGCTCACAAAAATAATTAATTATTATCTTAATTAATTTTAATTTATAGAAATCTAAAACTTAGTAGTGACAGAATAAGAAGCCAAGAGATACCAATGAAGTTAAAGTGAAGATTGCAAAATTTATCATCTATTTTCTACCAATTTAACGCTACTAGAATAAAATGCGCGTGCGTTTTGAGGCATAGACAATTCAGCTCTCTACATTTTATACACTATGGTCCGAGCAAGAAACGATTAAACGCAACTATTGCTTTCTTCGAAACTATAAAATATGTTACGGAATGTTTGCAGAACAAAATCCAGTTTTGTGGACTTTCTGCTCAAGAATCGTTTAAGTTGTTATGTTATGAGTGCAAAGCTCTGTCCGATTTCACCTGTATAATTAAAATTAATGTGTTCTCGTTCTGCGGTGTGCTGTCATTTACTTTTAGGGCTGTACCTGATTTTTTACCGTTAGTCAGGATATCCGATTTTATTTTTTTAAGATCAGGAAATCTGCATATTTTATATACAATTAATTGGTTATATCCGAAATTAATTTTAAATGTATTCAATGTTAATTACATATATGAGATTTTAAGTTTTCGATTTTATAAACATATTAAATTAATTGAAATTAATACAATGAACCTCGACAGGCCCTGCCTAAGGCACATTTAAAAAAATACATTAAAAACCGAATTGATGAATTTATATCAAATATTCATATATAATATTACACCTCTAAGAAGGATTAATATCTACTTGACATAGAACGTAACATGATCGTTCTAGATGAAAAAGACATTTTGAAACAGAAGTGCTTTAAAATTAAGTAATTTACCTTACCAAAAATGTGATTGCTAACACCCCTATAAACCACAAACAAGGTAAAGCAATTGAACTCAGTACATTTATAAGTTTTAAGCGAACCAGTTTATTCACTTCTTGAGGCCTCGGTTGGTGTCCATGCGGATTTTACTAAATTGTAACGAAAACGGTATCAGGAGAAGTAATGTCGAGCTAAATTATATATACTACAAGCACCGTACCACGCGTTGCTGTAATTAATAAAAAAATAATTTGCAATAAAATAATATTGCGACTGTAAATTGAGATGTAAGCTATCCTATCTTTCAAGTTGGATCAAACTGCACACGGTGTGCAAATTTGATTAAAATCGGTTAAGTAGTTTAGGAGTCCATTCCGGACAAACAACGTGACGCGAAATTTATATACACAAAGATTGTAAAAATTTACCGTATTACCTACGAAAATGTAGTATATTTACATAAGAAAGTAAATTTGTAACTACAAAAATTAAAAGCAATTAATATATTTTCTTCGTCTGTATATGTGTCATACTCCTTGTATTCTCCGTTTCTACGAGTACGGGTAGCGTGCTATATACCTGTTAAGTAAACGATCCAAGAAATAATATTACAAATCGCATTCGTATATAATGTCGCCATTACTCATATATTCCCAAAGGGGTAGGCAGACGCGCGAATGATAATTTGCTCCCATTGCCGTCTCACTGAGAGTGTATAAACATTATATGAATATACATATAACGACAAATGTATTTACGACAAACACGGGAAGAGATTTGGTGGTTTTATTCTTCTCCGAGAACCACTGTATCCTATATCACCATTATTTTAGCGCTTATCATCTAAATACATAAAATTAAACTTACCATTTTTAGTACTTATCTTATCTTACTACCTATGTTCTATTGAATACCGCTTAAGGCAAGCTTAGGAATGTTGTATTATATTTAGAATAGTAATTATAAGAGAAACGCACGCAATGTCTATCGTTAGCAAACGATCGTCCTACATAAGGTAAGATCTGTAAACGTATTGATGCTATCAGTATCCACTTAAACATAATTGGGTTCCTCTCATTCATTGGTATATTGCCGACTTAGACTACTCCACAATCTCCAATTTCAACCTAACTTTTCGAAGCATAAGTGACTCCACACATGTAGCTATTACACTGAAAGTTAAGACGATCTCATCAGAGTTCACTCAACTTTTCTATAATAAATCTTTGGACTTTGTTAACTTAATTATAGAGCGGTTCGTGTGACAAAGCGCCTCGAACGTCCGCCATTGTTCGATGATCCATTGGCGGGCAATTCATTAATACCGTTGAACATACAAAGGCACGTCACGAGGTTGGTCTATAGCCTGTATGGTCTTCGTCACAATGGCAAGATGTCGTCCTATCATTAATAATTTGATTGGAGCTTTCTCTCTAATGGTACAGTTTTGCTCTAGTGATGTGATAAATCTTTGAGTAATGGTTTATTAAAGGTTTGTTTGTAAATGAAAATAAACTTGATAAAGACAGCACAATTACGTCATTCATTGTGTTTCAAAAAGGACGCATAGCTTTTACAAATATCACAAAAAAAAATACTTCTGTACAAACAGTATTACATTATACATACTTGAAAACACCATACATAATGCATTCCACAGCTTTCACGATTGCATATTAATAAGCAATACTGTCCATAAAATTGCCTTTTTTTTTTTTTTTTTTTTTTAAGACAACTCCTGCACTAGGATTAACTCCCGTATCACGGGGGACTTTACAAACATTCCAACAACGGACACAAAGAACACACAGAGTCAGAACAACAATTTGAGGATTACACAAACTGTTGTCCCGTGCGGGAATCGAAACCCACAACACTCGGCGCGGTAGTGTAGTGGTGAGGTGACCACTTAAACCGCTACGCCATCCGTGCAGTATACGCCATCAGTCCTATTTAAAATATGTACCAGATAATAAGGTGGCTCGGAAATAGAAATAGTCAGTAATGGCTGTATATACGTCGTATTACAAACGTAAACTTGTTTAGCAGGATTTTCCGCATTTGGGAAAATATAATATGTATCCTAAAAAGTAATACGATACCTTGTTAGTTGGCAGGCTCAGCTTATACAATAGCTCGCACGCATTAGGCCAGGACAATCCACTCTATATAAGGCCCCGCAGACCACACTTGTTAAGGGGTTGAAAGTATTCGCGCCTTCTATAATGTCTACACGTGTGTTCTGATCAGAATCATACGTTATTTATGTGTAAATGGTACCTATTCTAATGTCACTGACTAAATGTAGAACAATATAAACTTGATCCACGTTGCAAACAATATTATATTACTAAAACTAAATTTTCTTTCATTTATAGACAGCTGTGATTGAGTACTAAACAGGCAATCAAAATGTTTAATGTTTGCCGCGTCTTATGTAAAGACTAATGAACTTAGTTGCATATTTAGGTTAGAATAATATGAATCTAATTATGTATTAACAGGTCTGAACTTTCATCTATAACGTTAGGTAATAAAGTTTCAATGTATGCAGCGAGCGGAGAGGTTTCATACGGACATCGGTTGATGTTTAAATCTAACACTAAACCCTTTTAGAAATTGCTATCGGCCATGTCTTATGTCTATGGTTCCGAGAATAACGGGACTTGTACTAGACCATAGAGCATAATATGCATCATAACGGCCTCTATAGTGAATGCGTAGTCATAGTAGAAAACCTTATTTATAGTGTGTAGTTCTAGACTTTAACTTTTAAATAGCTAATTGGATTTTTAAAATGTTTAGAAGAAGACTTGTAGGTTTTATGTTTAAAACTTTATGACTTTGTGGTTTCCCTGCCCTCTTGTGGGAGATCCCCTAAAAATTATTGCTATGTAATATATTCGGAACCAACCGTTCCTTGCTGCTCATGTAAGCTAATAAAAACGTCATAAGACCGATTCTTGTTGCTTAGGTAAAGTTTGATATTACCATTTCTTTCACGTTCTATCCATGCGGAAGAAAACTTGTCTCTTGATAGCAAGTATGTACAAAAAAGACATCTTCATATCTATACCAGAATAGTACATGTTGACATAAATTCTGCATCATCTTCAATTATTTACGGACATACCTACCTTAGGCATTTAATAGCACATGGTTGAATCTCAGATGACACACAGAAAGAGACATTGTACAGATGTAATCAATATAGAATCGAGTGAAATGATGTCGCAGCGGGCGGATGCTGCGCGGGCGCATAAGCGGTGGCATCCGCTGTTAGTGCTGATTGGAGGCCCCCGTTACCTCTATCGACACGTTATGACCTTAGATGTACTAGGTTAGTATATCGGTCAATAGTTGATACTAGAAAAACTTATCAATAAACGTAATCTCCTTTTTTAAAATGAATGGTATGCGGTTACTGGGTTCTTTAAATACTAGCAATGATAACCTTACATATGGATATGGATCTACCCATTCCATAGGGATCAGATCTCTGGCGAAACTCTTCATCGTTAACAATCTTACTATTGTTAACGATGAAAGTTGGAAGGATGTTCTTGGATGGATCTTTGTAACTCAGTTATGCCAGAATGGCTGATTGGACCTGTATGAAATTTTGAAAAGAGATATATTTTAGTCTTAAAGAATAATAATTCTTTAATAATAAAATAACACAAAGACTCATAAGACAATAACATATTTTTTACAGACTTTCTATAAAAAATATCAATACTCAATACATAATTACGTACATTTGTTAACATTAAATATTTACAGTTTTATTAAAATAGTAACCGAAGTCCCTGTCTATCGCAGGGACATCGTTATGGTAAAGTCGCGAAAGTTCTACGGTGCGCTCGGGTTCCACGGAGGGTGAGCATGACCCCCTCTGGTTACAGGGTTGATAATAATAATAATGGGTATAACTTTACTGTACCATTTGGGTTGTTGGTCTTATACAAATATGTACATACTCTCTCGCTTATATCCCCGAAGGCGTAGGCAGAGTCGTTTTTCAAACGCCCATATTTTGGACCTTTGGCTATGGCTATATTTGGTTGGCCCTCTTCTACTCTAGCAAGAACCAAATTCTCATTATAATCAGCTCTTACTTCAAGTACATAGGGAACTCTAGCGTGTCCTTGAGTATAATTTTTTATAAGTGATTAAATTTTTCCGCTTATATGATCTTTGGACCACAAAACGTCACCCAACACTAATGAGACAAACATATTATCTATTTAATTGTACCCATTATGGGTCCCATAGAGACATGCGCCCACGCATGCTCCAACAACTAACAGTAGTGGAAACGAATACAGTACTAACGGTACGTTATGTCGCTTTTTGTTAGACCAGGTCACCTCAGCTTCCGTCCAAATTGTCGTATCTCAACGATATAATGTTGTTTTTTGGTTAATTAACGGCATTATTTTTGGTTATAAGAACACTGATATGTGATAGGTTTTCCTGATGTTGTCAGTGGGAAAGTGATTTGATTATGTGTTGATCGTTTCGTATTTTTTTAACTCTTAATAGCAGAATAGTTGGTTGTATTGTATTTTCGATGAAATGTTGTCTGTTGTCCATTTGCTTTTTGCGGTGATCGATTTTATTTTGTATTATTTAATAATAACATGCATGTCATTAATATACATTAATGACATCTATATTTATACCAAGTATGTACGATCGGGTATAAGAAAAATATACTTAATACAACATAAATGTATACGATTATATTAGGTCACCTGTTAGTGAAAAATCAACTCTCTATTTGACAAACCAAACAGCCCGTTTGATTTTTCAAATTATGAGCTGATTATTATTACGAGAGCACTATTTGTAGCAGATTTCTTCTCTTATATTAACACCTAAGAGAAGAAATCTGCTACAAAGAGTATCGGCAATGGCTTAATCAAACTCGTTATGTAAACATTAATGCAACAGATGCTACATCAAGCCAGGTCGATAAAAACCTAGTTATATACACTAAACACTTAAACAATAAGATGGGCGTAAAGAATTAAGTAAACCTTAATGGCATACATTACCAATATTATCACGACTTTCGCAACTTATGTCTTAACAAAAACAGTCGGGCTGTGAAGGCACTCTACGCTTTAAAAAAAAACTTTTGAAGCCTAATACATAACACACGAATACAACAGTCGATTGACAGTAATAAAATTGAAAAATGACCCTCCAAAAGCTACGTAAAAAAACCTTATCGATGCCGTTATCTCTCCTCGCGTATAACTTACTAATCACTGTAACTAATTATCGTTTATTTGGAAGTGATTACCAATTAAATTTTTATTACGATCATAAAAAATGACATATAAACATTTAAACAAACAACAATAACAATTAATTAATATGATTGATAACATATAATTTATTAACTACGAGTAAGCTTCTTTTTCGTAAAAAATCTATTGTTTCATTTGTAACTACTAAACTAAGTTTTACATACATTTATCATTATCGCCTATATCCGCGAAGGGGTTGGCAGCGTCGCATAAAACACCCACATTTTGCAACAGTAATAAAATTTAGCCCCACCCCACAGTGTGCTTATTGCCGTCAACTGGGCCCTGTATAAACTCTATAGTAAGGATACAGTTTTTTTTTGTATTATCGGATAGAAAACAGTCCAATCCCTTATTCGCATTTTACTACGCAGGCGAGAGGAGATCGGTGGCCCTATTCTGATCCAACGGGAGTCATACGGCTTTAAGTGTGCTGTGTAAGCTAATAATAGATTATAGATTTTTCTCGTCATTAAAACTTGTTTGTGGTACTAATACAAAGTAAAATCAGCGCTATATGTGAAATGACAGAATATGCTAACTACACATGTACAAGTATTTTATAAAACCGTTAACCACGTTTTTTTATCTATGACATTTTAATTAATTATAATCGTTTAAACATTGGAATGTTCACGGAGAGTCCAAAACAGTGGTGTATTGCAATACATGTTTTGTATAAACTTATAGAGCCAGTACTATTAAAAAATTAAACTAGCCTTGCTGCTACTCCGCTCCTTTGGATTGTGGCATAGACATATATAACCTATAGCTTTCTTCAATAAACGGGCTATCTATTGAAAAAAGATTTTATTCAAATCGGATAAGTAGTTTCTGAGGTTAACGCGTTTAAACAAAGTACTAAATGAAAGTAATTAGTATGTACTTTTATAGCATGAAATTGTTTTCTTTGTGTTTTTTTTCTTAATAAGTAACAATCACGCACACGTAACCAGATGTTTCGCTCTTTTTGGCAAATGTAACAAGAGTATAAGACCGTAATATCTATGGGAATTGCTTTTCCTTGTCGTTCTTCGCATTCCTATGACATGGCGGCAAATCGCCAACTGTCAAACAGAAAAGATTTGCCGTGAAATCGCTAAACGCAACCAATTATTGTTATATTCAAATGTTGTTTATGTCGGTGATAGGTTAGGAACACGCGATTCTTGAGCTTTGATAATTAATATCTTTGAGAATCGATATCTCTAGAATTGTATTTTCTTTAAAAAATATATGTAACCATTTCGCAATCAAGTCTATGAGCCTGTGTTCTTGTGTACCACGTAGGTTCGATTTGAAAAAAAAAAAAGAACATGTTTGACATTCTAATCGAACATACATAAATATTTAAATTTAAAGATCTGTAAACGGATTGATTTCTGTCGTTAATGGTCTTTTATCATTACATAAAGATCGGTCAGAAATAGAGGGCTTATGTAAACAGCCATGATACATAATCACGAATGATCACTAATAAAATTTTATACCGTTTCATTGGTTTAACTGCATTGGATATAGGTTTTTAAATATCTAAATTATAAACTAAAGCTGGTTGTACACCCGCGGTGTTCATGTCACAACTATGAATTTTAAATATACAAGTACATATTACAACGGACAGACAAGCCATAATGCTGTCAAAACGATAATAATGAACTGTTTATACACAAATAACCGTATGTTTGTGCTTTTATATACGTACTTGAAGTATATGAATGTTGATAGTGGAAAAAGCTGTTTGTGGCTTTATCTCTTTTTATATTAGTTGAGAGACTTTTGAAATTTGTGTGTATTTGCTTGTATTTGTATCTTAAGTAGAAGTTTTTTATAGCGTATAGATGCGTTGCATAAAAACTATGTTTATTTCAATATTGTGACTTAGTAAAAACCTATTTTCAAAGTGATGTTGGATATGTAATGTTGGCTGATATATTGCTTATATACAGTTTGTTTTATACCCTCTGTTTAGTAATCAGAAAATATAACTCGTATATACCATATTTAGAATTATTATTTGCATATAATATAGAATAAGTAAGAATTCAGCTAAAGTAGCCAGGATGCAGACTAAGAGGTGCTGCGACACGATATCGAACGGAAACCGATAGCATCAGCCACGAGTACATTCATACTGCTTCATTCACACAGCCTCTTATCTCGTGTTAGGATAATCTTAGCCGCGGTGTTTGGTTACATGTACGACAGGTTGTAAGCAACCATTCATGATATGAGCTTTTAGTATTGTACTTTCTAATATCAAGAATCTTGCTTTTAAATTAAGAAACAGAAAAAAAAATATAACTGCCTAGTAAACCACCGCAGTTGGCCGAGTCTGTATATTTATTAGTTTTGAAAAGAGAAGCATTTTCCATGTCACTGTGGGTCACATTCAAATTTAGAATACTATAGTTAAGTTTACAAATGTTAAGCAAATTAAATTACTCAGTTAGTTGTGGAACGTTAGTGATGAATCTAATAAAAAAAAAATTTGTAATCAACAAATCGTTGTGCCTAGTAAGTTTAAGTCCTCCTTGATTCCTAAGTCATTATTCCTGAATAATCCCTAGTACGGAAGGTATCTTGAAAAAAACATACTCCTACAATGAAAAATTATCCTATATTCATTATCTTTAGTTGTCCACCTCAGACGTGGAATATTTTCTTGAAGTGAAAGCTCACCCTTCCTCATAAAAAAAGAACTTTCCAAATCGGTTACAAACATACAACCGAGCGAAATATGCCTAAATGTTTAAGTCGTTTTAAAACAGCCTATTTATTCTACGACTCCAGTGCGGAAACACGATCACGGTCAATTTTTAAACATGTTTATACATATTTGTAACTGTTATCAGTACTTCGGCTAGCGTTCCCACGGTGCTGATAAGAGCAATCGAACTTCCTCAATGACTTAGATACACCAATCTGGCGATTTTGTGCATATATTTACACATTTGATAACGTTTATCGTAATGAAGTGCGTAATTAAAACTCATTTTCGTCTCTGCTAATAGGGTTATCAAATCTTATTTAGTCGCGTAAAATAATTAGTTTTTCCTTTTTATTTATAAATGTTTATTTGCACAAGCACAGAGTAGGTACTGCACAAGCACAGAGTAGGCAGAGTAGTCTCTGTGCTTGTGCAAATAACACGCTTTTTTTAAAGTTAACTATATGCATCACGGTATGCCGTGATGCATATAGTTAACTTTAAAAAAAGCGTATAACCGCCTTCAATGCGCCCTTCAATCGTAAAAACGTGCAATTTTAAACTTATTCGAAATTTCATTGGTATCCTATGATCAAATCCTGATTTGGTTACAACGGCACCATCTCAGGAGTATACTCTTTCGAATAAATTGATCGGCCGGCAATTGGCGAAGAAATCGCTTAACATACATAAGGCGGCTTATTAGTTTTGTATTGGAGAGTATTTAGTCACGAATAATAAAGGCCTTAAAACATTACTCTGCGACTTAAGGAGCTGAGCAGTGGCCATTAACGCAGGTGAAATAAATATTTATTTCTAGGTTATAATTTGATTGAACCGATTTCTATAATAACGCATAAAAAAGTCTCTCTAAATATGTTTTTTACCAATCTACAGAGCTCAATCTAATTAAAATCATAGATAATATACTATTTTTAGTGAAATCAGCATTTTAATAAAAACTCTACGTTTACTAGTCTGATTCGCCACAGCTTTTGTAGATCAAGTTCTGTATTCTATAAATGTACCAATAAGTGATCGCGAGTCATTACTTTATAGTCATCGTACTTCAGGTAGTGGATGCATCGATCAATGTCCTTTATTCCTAAGTAAGCGGCTGTCGTTCCACCAGAGACGGATTGGACCAGTTTTTAAATATTATGGGTGGAACATGTTCAGTGTCTCATGGTCACGGTTTTCTTGCTGTATTTAAAGTACAATGAAGCTATATATAATGCTTAGTAATGAAAATTATTTATATATTTGCATAAAGTTGGTAGATATAACTAACTCTTGAAGTTTTCAAAATATATTGCTTGCTTAAAATTACTGTCCTCAACGCAAATACTGTAGGTGTTTGTCTTGTGAGTGAGGAAGGAAACACGCCTACCATTACATGAGCCAAAATAAACTAAGTCTTAGGTCTTTTGGTAAATCCCCGCAACAGTTCTGATCCAAATGAATTCAAAAACTAAAAATATAACGAAACGAATGCAGGCAGTTAAGGTCCATCTACTTTAGGTAAAATTAGTACTACATAGTTCAAAGGTTACATTAAAAGCTCTTTTTAATCGAATTGGCCTCGTTATTGTAAAATGTATAACGTTTGCCATTTTAATTTAATCTACATAATTGTTGTGTAAGTTGTTGACATGCAACTTTTACATTGAAACTAGGTTAACGGAAACGATACGGAGCCTTATGTTATTTTATAATCTCTTATTGAATATGTGAATCAATTTGAATTGATTCGATTCGATTTTAAAATAATACATTTGTTTCATATTTGACCGTATATGTAACGGTTCCATATTTAAAATCTGTGTGAAAAAGAAACTGAAAGCAATAAAACTCTAGTGTTCGAAGCCGGCTCTGCGTGGTTCTCTGCAAAAACAATGGGTGTCCTTATAAGGTGATACCAGTGCTCCATCCAGTTTTTATCTCGGCACCCGTCTGGTAACAAAATTGGGAAGTTATTCGAAAAAGGAATATGTAGACGGTTTGTTCTCTCAAAAGGTTCACTTCACAAGGACTATTGAGCGTTCTGCTGGTTGCTTAATTTTTTATTAACCCAGAAAGTAGTGGTAAGTTATACAAAATTGTAAAAAATAAAGTAGGACAGAAGTCAGCAAAGAGCGGTCGAGCCTGTCGAAGCGAAAAGTTGTCTTGAACGACATTAAGCGGTATTTTTACGACATCGAATGTAGTGCATGTGGATTCTCACATGTAAAGCTACATTTAGAATAATGAATTAGATTTTGAAAAAAACAGTTTTATTAACCAAAAAACAATATAACTACTTATTGAGACGTCGTGTTCAAAGTTAATTCAACGTTAAATAGAATTACATTACAGTCATTTTGAACCTTTTATGTAAGAGTAAAGTTGAACTTCAGTCCACAATTACACTTATTACTATTACAAATGCACGCTAACGCTTTTCTCCCTTCGGGGTAGATAGAGACAGCAACCCGCCACTAGCTTCCATCACTACATACATCACCAGCTCTATTATCATCAAACCTTTCATTCAAGCCAGTACCGGGTACTTCTGACCAGCCCTTTCTTTAAAATACACCAATCTGATCTGTAAATGTTCTGCGTGATTGTCCTTACATTATATACATACATACGCTAACGCCTGTAACCCCTGAGGGGTAAGCAGAAGTTTATTAAACACCCGCATTGTGTTAATTAGAATTTGGTCCCACTAACGTAATAGGGGTTAAGTCTATTGACCGCCAAACGGGCACTGTATGAAGACACACAGTTGACCGTTTGTGGCAAGAAATAGGCTAGCCACATGTATACAAAATACAGTCACATAGACAGTCTGAACCCTTAGTCGCCATTTACGACACCATGGGGTAGAGATGGGGTGGCCCTTTTCTACTCCAACGTGAATCACACGGCGTATTTCCGGACCGATACGACCTCCAAACCTTCAAGAAAAGAGCGTACTCCTACCTAAAGGCAGGGAACGAACTTGGGACTCTTGAGTTGCTCTTGAGGTGTCCATGGGCGGCGGTAGTCACTTACCATTAGGTGACCTGTCTGCCCGTTTGCCCCCTATCGCATAAAAAAAATATTATTTTATAATTATTACATGGTAATGTAGTAGTAGTTTGAGTAATATTTAAGAAACGCTTATTCTCAATGCCAAAACCTAATGGTTTCAAAGACAATCTTGTTTATGTACAACTTTGCGGATTTACAGACTACAAGAAATTACTTTTGTATTAAACATCAAGTCTGGTATGCGGATCTTCTTACATTTGTACGTATACCTAACTGTTATTAAGTATAGTTTGATGGCTGTCCTTGACAACCATCTCGAGAAATCTATTTAATCGACAAGTATTAGAAACCGTGAAAGTGGGAGAGCCATGCTTCGGCACGTATGGGCCGGCTCGACCGGAGTATTACGACGGCCTCATAAAAAACCGTGTGTTAAATAATTTTTGCATTGTGTGACCGAGTGAGTGAGGTTACCGAATACATCATTTCAACTGCCTTAAAAGGCGGACAGCACTCTTGTGACTCTTGAGTTGCAAGTGTTCATGGGCGGCGAAAGTCACTATATTAAAAAAAACCGTCGATAAAGATTAATAAGTAATATTTATCAATTAACTGGGGTTGTACTGTATGTTCAAGTAAGTATATAAGTATATAATTAGTAGGGCCTATCCCTACCAATTTTCCTTCTATAAATATCAATTTTTTCATGCTTGCCTGCTCTAAAACGACTATATTAGCATTTAAGGTCAGCTTCAGGTAGACGGCGGGCCATAAAAGAAACTAGCCTTCCAATGTACACATTGCACCGACCTCAAATGGGACAATGGTAAAATGAGAAGAAGATGATGATCTATATTTAACGGATTTTTCGGCAGCTCTTTTTCAAGAAGTGAGAATCAGAAGGACTTTTATATTTTCTTATGGCTTGAGTACGCATTTCACTTTAAATATATTAAAAGAAGTGTTAATATATTATAATTTTCTAGGCCCTTTAGAAGAACTTAGTGGTGTTGGGAAACCGACAGCTAGTTGTAAAACTCTATTAGGTTGTATAGTTCGTGAAAAAGAGAGAATGAAAAGCAAAAGCATCATTATCTAACACGTTTCGCACAACATTCAAATGTGGTCAACTCTTGTTATCGCTATTTACAATTACAAATTTATTCCCACGCGTGATCGTCAATCATTGCGGCGTGTTTATTTTTATTATGATAACGCTAAGTTGGCTTATTCTCTACATTTTACCACTTTTATTAATAATCCCTTGAAATATTTAACATTGGATATCTTCAACGGATTTTGTTGGGAGCTTGTGAGGTTTGGATACTAATTTCTGGAAGCACTTTATTGAAAATCTGTAGCTACTTCTATCTTCGTTGAAATAGGCGAAGGCTTAAAGAAACCTGCAAAAGTGCAAAAGTTTTTTCTCGTAGGCGGGTCATCCTGATGGTAAGTGACAACCTTCGTCCTTGCACAACTGCAACTCAAGAGTCGCAAGTGCCTTGCCTGCCCTCCTTTGAGGGTGGTAAGGGATAGGGATGCAGGGAGGGGTAAAAAGAGAGGGGGTGAGGAGTTTAAAAGAAAAGAGGAGGGATGAGGGAGATAAAAGAGGATAAATTTGTAAATTTCCGTTTTTAAAATGAGTTTTAGAATAATCCGGCATAAAAGTTAAATATTTATGTTAAACTTTCAAGTGTATTTACATTTTTACAAGTATTAAGCAAACAAGTGAAATTTTATCTTATCTGGAATTAGATTTTTTACTAAAAAATACTTATCAATTTTTATGTTGGCAAACTTACATCTAGTTATCTGAATCTCCTTTAAAATTACTTAGAAACGACTTATTTGGACAATTTTCGTTACTTTTTCCCACAGTAGAAAATTTGACTAACATGTTTGTTTAATTTGATTTGCTTTGAGATCATACTTCTAAAAACTGTAGATTCTTCATGCGCGTTTTCATATTTAAAACGGGATATTTGCACTTTTAGGTTATTTATAAAATATATTTTGAATTGGTCTCTATATTATTATAAAAGTCCCATAATACGTTGAACGTAAATCACGACGATATTGTAACAAAGTTCCCAATGACACTTTTTATATTGTTAAATAAATATATTTTTTAAAGAAAATATGTTTTACTGTTCGTCTTCAAGCTTTTATCTATAAAGGATTAATAATATATAGAAACATTAGCAAGTCAAGCGGTTTTATTATCTTAAAAATAAATGCCAATTTAAGATCAATTTCTTTACAGAAGATTTCCGATTTGGTTTGGGTGGTCTCGATTCTGACTGATCGATACATCGAGATCTTATCAAGTACTCGATACTTGCACGTGTTGATAGCAAATCGAGTGTTTAATTTTTTTGCAACGCTTTTTATATAGCTATTATAATAAAGCAGTTCGACTTCGGTGTACGTAGACATCAGTTAAGGATGCGTTAATTATTTTAAATAAGAAAAAAGTAATAGCAATTTAATGGCTCTTCATCACATCTTAAGTATTTTTTTCTGAGAAAAAAAATAGCATTTATGAAGTCATTTAACTCTAATCTGTAATTAATCCATATCTTTTAATGAATAGATAAAGAGCTAGAGTAGTAGAAATATTTTATTAATATAAATTATTTTTATTTAGATTTTAACACATTTTCGTGTCAACTTTTTAATAAAGTTTCGTTTCAAATGAAAAGATAATCGCCACCTTATTTTAATGTTGGTAAAAATAGTACCACTTACAGAACGACAATTATTATAAGTATAGCAAATCTTATATTTAAGATTAAGACAAAAATGTTTTGTATTTAACCGTAAATATCAGTATAAATCTTCTCTGTAACCGTACGTTTCTAAGGGTGGCTTGCGAAGCAAAATATGGTGGTTTGTCAGTTATATTTTGTGGTAAAGCCATGGTTAGGCACGAATGGGCCGGCTCGACCGGTGCGATACCACGGCCTGACAGAAAACCTACATTGCATTTCCCCGAAATTAGTGAGTAACTAGCCTAACCATGAACCTGAGTGTATTTTCTGTATAAGTGTCATCGCGAAAATCAGATGAAACTTCCAAAAACTCTTCAAGTCTCCAAAAAATATGCAATTTAATCGGTTTCAACACATCAGCAATATTTCTTTCCGACACAACTAATACATCCTTCGGCTTCGAGATACAACGATATCTATATCTCGCAACACCGCTTTACATGTCGCCGAACAATCTCACTTAATCTACATAAGGTCTTAAATTCCTTCCTTCCTTTAAATAATGTTAAAATACCTTAATATTGTGTGTTGTTGTTAAATACATATATAATTATGGACACGGGTTAGTTGATTTTAAATGAAGGGGAACGACATATCTGCCTCTGATACTGGCGTTCCTAGACTTGACATTTAAACGTGAACAATATAATCGTATAAAATGATAACTACTAACTGTATTGAGAAAAAAACAATAGTACTGTTTTAAGTAAGAATAGATCTATTAGTTTCTTGTTTCCTTTTCATTCATCTTGTTTATACATATATGTATGTACAAACTACTATAAAGCTGAATTGTGTTCAAACCGTATAATAATCTTGATACATACCAAAATAATAAATTTATTCTTAAAAAGCTATTAATAATTCGTCATTTTAGAAACCTTTGAAACTTGAAACCCTTTTCAACGTTTATAAAAGAGCTGATGGCAATCAAGCGCAAGAACACATCTTCATAAATTGTGGCAAAGAACCATCTCGATCACGTCATATTTCAGACCTAAGAACATCATTAAAATCTGTTCTCTTAATAGCTACGATACCATAGACAGACAGTTAATTTAAACTTATAGCACCTTCTTTTTGCGTCGGTGAATAAAGATACATATAGGCCACTAAATCACGCTATTGACTGACTGGAGTAAAAATCAAATTAATTAAATATAATGGTGGTAAAAGCAAAGCACAGTTGGTACATACATTTTTATCTCATTACTAATCTACTAAACACCTTGTCAAGATCTTTTACAATCACTACCACACTCTTGCTTGACTGTTGTGGCCTATATGTCCTTTTTAGGAGATGTTTAATGGCGATCATAAAACCAAATGTCGCAATTAATCAGATGAATTAAATATATATCATTTTGTGAATACAGTAAAAAAATAAACATGTGCAGCTGGAATGACTAGTACTGTTACTGACTGACTTTACTGACTACTACTGATACAAAGTACACATTTATGCGTAAACAGGTCAGACTACTGACAATTTATATATTTGACTTTCAATACAACTCTATTGCAAATATCTTTTTTGTAGAAATTACACCCTAAAGAGAGGGAATTTTCCTCTTTTTGAAGTCGGTTGAAAAGTAGTATAACTTCACACTATGAGTGTAAATAACCCAGCTGCTCAGTACAAAATTATAAATTACAAATTTAAAATTCTCCCGAATCGAAAGCCCCTCCTTCGATTACGAAAGAGCTGATGATTCTAACGCCGTACTAGATTCTTTTGAAACATACTCGTATCTAAGAACACTCTCGGTTTAGACTTCTTTTAAACGAAGAAACTTAATAAAAATCGATTAATCCGTTCAGAAGTTATGATGCCACTGACAGACAGACAAGTCACACTACAAACATCATTGCATCCGTCTTTTTCGTTGGAGGTTAAAAGTAAATAGGCTGTTTTTAGCTGAGCGCTGCCATTTCTCTTCTATGTCTTTCTCGTTCGTATATAACTAAAGTACTATTACTAACCGTTATTGATAGTGTTTATGTAGTAATTACCGTACGTACATACATACAGTTTTACTTATATCCCCTCAAACTTCCTGCTTGCCCCTCTTAGTTCTTAGCATTACTGAGTCTCATAAACCTTGCAGATAATGCCTTATAGAGTAAATATGTTATTAATAAACTATTTATTATTAATAATGATGTTTTTTTTCTCAGGTTTCGTGTCCTGTTCGCCGTCACCATGCAAGAACGGTGGCACATGTTTGTCTACACCGAGAGGGGAATATTTTTGCAAGTAAGTGCACAATCAATATTTAATGTTATAGTAACAACCTCTTGAACATTATACTACAAAATAAAAAATCTGACTTCAAAAATAACTACAATACATACTCTGTTATGAGTATATCAGACTAACTAAATACTTTTTATTTAACATCCAATTCCTTGAAGAATTTTAAAAGACTTGTACTCTGTTTTGTTAATAAATTCGTTAATTTTGTTATCATTAATATAAAAAAGACACTTTTTCCAAAAAAAGGGCAAGAATGTAATATTTTTAAACAAAAATCAATAAACCTCCATATGCCATAAAACCGTTACAATTATTATTTATCGCGCCCCATAGCTACCCACGTGAACGCACAATGTCTGCTAGTGTGACTAATTTGTATGTATGTGTGCATGTACATACGTTTAGGATCGTTTCGGTGTGTGTGCACATTTGTGTTTGTTTGTGTGTGTGTGAGGCGCGATCGTTGGACAGATGCGCAAGCGAACCCTTCGAGTTCAAGTGCCTTAATATCGTTAAAAATTTATTCGGTAATTATTTTTTTGGGTTCCTTTTGCATTAATTTAGTTTGAGGGTAAGTATTATGAACATGGTTTTTTAATATGTATATATTTGCCTTTTTTTTTCCTTTATTTTTTTATAAACTTACTGTTACTTAACTTCAGAAAGGTATGATAAATTGGTGTATTAAGGTTTCCTATTTATGCTGCTATAATTCCTTTACTATTTTTATCTATAATTGTTAAGTATGGACATTACTATTTCGATCATCGATCAAGTGTTTGAAGGAATAAACGAAATTATGTTATCTTGGTGTAGAGACATGCTTAGGCACGTATGGGCCGGCTCGACCGGTGCGCCTGCCGCCTTGTTGCAAGCGGTTGTAAAGCAACGCTCGCGTGCATTTAGTCGCAATTTTTAAAGTTTCGGAGCCCCATCTCCCCCTGTCCTCTCTCCCAGCCCCTCATCCCCCTGTCCTCTCTCCCAGCCCCTCATCCCCCCTCTCCTATTTCCCCTCCCATCATCCCCCAATCCCTCATTAGCCTCAAATTCCGGCAGCGCACTTACTATCCTTGACATTCAGGTGCCCATGGACGGCGGTTGTCACTTACCATTAGGTGACCCGTCTATTCGTTTGTCCCTCGATATTATAAAAAAAAACGAAACAGAATAGAGTTCAGAGTCAGTTCAGAGTTCTGTAAGCGGAAACCAATAAGATAAATTTAGTTTATAGCGTTGAGCCAACCCTAAGCTGTTGAGCAGTATATTTATATTGTTGCTAATGGGCTTCCCTTGTCGAGTGATACTTCCAGGCCATATATCCAAGTTGCCCTTTTGATCAGGGTTGGTTGGTTAGTTACAAAAAAGTGGCGGTGATCCTTTGGCTTATGCTTTACAAATAAGTTGACAGAGGACGAATAAATTAATACATTTACTTATTACCTTAGGCTGTGATACAAACAATAAAATGTTGTAGTATTGTCAGAGACAGCTCAGATATAAGGTATATTTAAATTAATTAAAGTTAAGGCTTTGTGATACAGCTCAAATAACTACACCTGTGTTACGATTACTAAGTTCACTTTGACGATATGACAATTAAGACCTGAATATGCTATTTTTAAAACTCCTCACAAAAACCTTCCATTCGAATACAATTTTTAAACAAACAAGTTGATGAAACCAGTCTTGATACGAATCAAAGTCTAGACGAAGACACGTTTGTTAACCGCTGATGACAACACTGCCTGTTTGTGACAACAATGTTCTGAGAAACATTTATGTAAGAAAACTTTACTTTTAAATAATACCTATTGCTTGAGTTCATGCTGAGTATTTTGCAAGACTTGTTTTATGTACGTTATGCTTTTTGGATTCATATATATTGGTCAAAATGGCTGGGGAGTAAAAAGCTGATTCCATATAGACTGACTGCTACACGTGGGCAACCTTCTAGTATCAGAAGAGTCAGATAATATCACAGTGGCCTACTAAGGATACACAGGCTTCACTAAAGTATATCATATAACATAAGAAAAAATAATTGTTTAAAAAATATTAATAACACTGTAATAGTTACATAGTACCGCTATCAAACAGCAAAGGCTTAAAAGGCACCGATGGAACAAAAATCAAAGGAAATTCCCTCATATGGCATTGTTACAATCAAAAAACTCTAAATCCCACTACCAGAACCAATTATACATTTACCACCGGCTCAAACCCTTTTGTTTTCCTATCCTCATTAAAATAATGCTCCTAAGGAGTTACCTTTCCTTAAAAGCTTTTATGGCTATGCGGAAATAGAACACATAGCCATCGGACATATTGGCATCTTAGTACAGCCTTATAGTAGTTATTGCCAAGTTTGCCATATTCATCGATAATGCCATATATTGCCCGACCTTCGACTTGACATTTAAGTCTTGAGTAAGTCTGTGAAAGTGCTGTAAAAGAAAACTGTACTTAGTCTTTAATGTATCGAATAGCGTCAAGTGTGATAATACAAACTTTTTCTAAATAAAAAATCGCAAATAAAATAGAGACGCAATTACTGCGAAGTATTTATACAGCAAGACTATTCGATATAAAGCGGAATGCGAAAAATACTAAAGATGAGTCATCATTTTCTTACCATGTCCCAAATTTAGGGCCGGCTCCATGCAATAGAGTTTTGGTTCGTTTTTGGCCGACGCCAAACCTTCTTGGGAATGTATTCGTTTAAAGACGGGAAATAAGGAAGAGGGGAAATTTGTTTAAGGAAAATGGGTAGGGATATGCACCAGGGTTGAGGAATGCCACAAGTCTCGTATGAGGGGACTTTACAAACATCCAAATAACGGACTCAGAGAACACCCAGACTCAGAACAACAATTTGAGGATTACACAAAGTGTTGTCCCGTGTGGAGATCGAGCCCATAACACTAGGCGCGGCAACACAGTGGCGAGATGACCACATAAACCGCTACGCCATTCGTGCAGTCAATTTGTTTGTGCGTGAACCAAAAAGAAAGGGAAGAATTAAAAAAAGCTTTAGTGTAAACTTTAGGTTCAAACTTGTATATATAAAGTGTCTACACAGTTTCAACAAGTACAAAACTTTTACACTGCACTTTATTATACATGACACACAAGTTACTCATCAGGAAATACCTACATCACAACCTGTTCTTTCAAAAATCACTTAAAGCGTGAACCTTACTTTTAAAAAGTCAGATAATGGATAACAATTGTCCACTGGTCCGCTTGTCTAGACGGGCCGCTAATGGAGGTGGGCGGCCGGCCCAGATTCCGCTGATGTCATCATGCGCGAGCGCATCTTACTGATCAGGCCACGATTTTAGCTGGCATTTGTTTTTATGACGCGTTTTTGTATTAGAGTTTTGTGTAAAGTAAAATTGTATGTATTTGTGTACTCATAAGACTCATTATTTGTATTTTGTTTTATTGTGCTATTACGTGAATGTGCTGTTTGTCAGAAGAAATATAATACTACATACTTTAGTACTCATGCCTTGTGATTCCCGATTGTGTAGAATAGGGCCACCCTATCTCTTCTCGTGGATCGCGAAAAAGGAAAGTAAGGGATTGGACTATTATCTATCAGACAGTGTATATATACAATCATACAGTGTCCGAATGACGGTATTAGGCTTGCCCCTAGTATACGAAGTGGGCGTTTGAGACGCCTGTGCCTACCCCTTTGTGGATATAGGAGTGAGTGTATTTACATATGTATGTTAGCATTCACACACAACAGTTAACAAAAGTCCACATTTGTCTGTAGTTTAATAACTTGTAGCTATGTGTAACTATATTATGCACTTCTTTGACTGCCAGCATAGTACGTATTTATAAAATGTTTGTTCGTATATCAAATGAAAGTAGAAAGCGCATTCAAGTGGTTGATCCCCAAAATTATTATAACCAGGGTGCTTTCGCCCTCCGTCGACACAAAAGACAATTTGTACCTCACCCTCACAGCACGTGTTTGGTTCAAATACGGAGTTATAAAACCGTATCAATCCAATAACAATTACTGGAAATATAACGTTTACAATATACGAAGCTCCAAATCGATGTTGTAACTTTAAATCGATTTTGATTTCTTTACATCACTATTATCGATATCGACCAAAATTACATAACGTATTCGGTACGATATCAAAGGGGATAATGGTACTGGTCGCATTAAAATAAAGCTCCGAGTCGATTATTCTAAACGATTTTCTGAAACAAAAGTTGAAATTGAGATGTAGGTAATTATTTTGAGTGATGTTATTATGAACTTTGTTTATTGCTTTGGTGATATGATGTTTACCAGACAAGTTTCTATCAACATAATTGCTTAAATATAATCGTTTTTGTATGTAAGTATATTTTAATACCCGGAATTGGTTCAAAAGATCAGTTAGAAGTTGTTCTGTTACCAATATTTGCAAATAATTCAAACTTTATTTCCTTTATATAATATTTTATAAAATGGGCTTAGTTTTTAAATATGGTTACAATTGTGAACCCTATCGATCTTGGCAAATATATTTTTGAACAAAAAAAAATATTTATTTTTTCCATATGTAAGTGATGTCAGCTTTGACGTTAAATTTTCTAAACATAATATTTTTCTAAATTAAATCTAATATTATTATGACGTTATCTATCACTACGAAATTCTTTAAAATAATCTTTATAGTTAACGCAATCTTAACTTTTTGTTCTCGGAATAAACAAAATATTATATAGCAAGTAAACTGTCTCATACACTGCACGGGAGTGAACTCGCGACCCCTGGACGGACACGTCCTCACGACCGCGTTATTTGTGTTGAAACATGTTACGTTGTATGACTAATCTGCGTAAGGATCGGAAGGCGGTCAAGTCAGAGTTGAGTTTTAGTTGCCTAGAGCTTTTAACTGAAAATGTGGCTTGAGCATTTAGTATGTTTTCTGATATTAGTGCAAATTGGTCACGGTGTTCAACAAACTAAAATTGTAAGCAATTTTCATAACCATATCAACTGGCATCACTGGTACATACCATATGTATAAGTGATGTCAGCTTTGATGTTACATTTTTAAGCAAGCAGTCTTTCTGTTAGTGAGTGGTACATCTACCTTTTTAATGAAGAATTACATAACTACCGTGGTTTAAGTTTAAGCGTTGACGGTTGTTTTTCATAGATAAAATAGTCGTACATACTGCTATTTTTAAAGATGGGCTCCTAAGATCATTTCACAAAATAGCGTTGACGGTTGCTATTTATGGGAAAATAGTCATATAGGCTGCTAAATTACTAAGTAGTGTTCTCGGTATGTTTTGTGTAGCATAATAAGTCCTATGTACCTACATATGTATGGACGAGTATGTAGTAATTGTGTCGATACTTCTTAGAAAGATTACATCCAAGCTTACATTCATAATTACATATATACAAAACACATTTGTAACTTTGCATAAGTAAATTCTACATGTAATAGTGGTAGAGAATGAGAACGTAACTTGTTACACAAGTAATGTTAATTAACAATATCATTAACTATTGATTTAATACACCTATAAGTCGTTTTGAAATTGCATGTTTAATTATGTGATGTAATTTTTATTATTTTTTCAATAAAGGTCTACGAGAGTTAAATATTTTTTTGATTAATATATGTCATAGAGACGTAATCGAAAGCAAAATTAAATTGCAATCCTACCTACAGCGTAGTTTAGTGCTAACTGGCTAAAAATTAACAATTCATATTAATTATATCAATTCTATATGCTGTTTCTTATGTATCACAGTTATTTACTCAAGAGTTTCTTATGCTCTACGATTACTAGAAATAAAAGGACACAACATAAAGCTACTGTGCTACACTGGTGATATTCCAGCCGGGCAGGGCGTAAAAATAGGAGTAGGCCTTGCAGTATAGGAGTTTGGTTTAGATCAAAATTCTCACAACTGGTTTAAGCCCAATCAAGTACCATTGTCTAATGATGGAGCAGCTGATCGAGCTATTAGCTTTGTATTTTTCTGTCGGTTGATGAAATTTAGTTTTATTCAATTAATGTACAATATTTAAGAACTAAGCATGCGGCCGCCATATGATGGTGGTCCAGATACTGTTTCTGGAGAAACACATACCATATTTTAGTGAGTAGTAGGGCCTGTTAGGTCAGTTTAAAATGTAAGCGGCTTTGATATTATTGTTTCATTTATATTTCAAATTATTCAAAAAGTGACTGAGAAAATCTCAATACCGTTTTTATAGATATGTAAAATTTAATCTTCTGAATATTAACGAGACCGCGTTACATATGACTCTTTCTTACACACGTTTTTAGAGTTTTACAGCATACGGTATGCCTCCGAAACTTGTATCTTCATTTTATGATAGTGGATTAAAAATACATACATTATAGAAAATGGTTATAAATGTGCTTGTATATAAATTATAATATATTGATTTGATTAGGTGTAGACCACCTATGTACATGTGATACGAAGGTTATGAGTTGCGATGGGATCTTGCAGTAGTTTTCATTTGATTTATTGCTTGTTGCATTGTATTTATCTCGTTTTACTTAACTTCTTTTGAATCAGAGTCGTATGTCCAATCAAATTGTGTATTCTTTAGTCTACCTTTCTGGCATGCAATACCTTAGGTGGATATGCCCATGCCTGTGATGCGCTATAATGGCCAACGTTAAATAGGGCATAACTTGGGTCATGTGTTTTGTGAGATTGTCAATTGTAACTCCATACATACCACGCAACCAACTTACACAACTTTCAATACCATAGACATTAGATGGTCTCAAAATACCAAGTACAACTCAATAAAATAAGATATTATGCCGCTATAGCACGCCTTTCAATGTACACCAATAGCAATTTTTTAATAGTAGTAAAATGTATATATGTATATAGTCAGTTGTGAAATCTTGTTAAAACATAATAAATTCTAAACAAGTGTATATAATTTTATATACCATACGTGTGTATAATACAAATTTAATTTACCAAATAGCACCGTTAGAAATCTTAAGGGACGGTTTATGTGTAACGTAACCGGTAAAGTACATGTAAGGGACATTTAGTGAACGACTTCGCACGAAGGTTACGAAAGCTCTTCTAAACTAGATGTACATGACTCTTGCGTAACTCTTTATACAGAGTAATGTGTTCTGACTATATTCCGCTAATTAGCAACTATGAACAAGTCTTTGTGCTCGATATTTCGCATTCACAACAAGACTTACTTATTCTTAACTTGAAGTGTTTCATGCCTAAAAGAAACAATCGAAGAATGAGGACAAATCTGCTTTTGCATACACATACCATCCTCTGATGAGGGGCAACTTTTCAATCTATATAGATGTATTATTGGGACTGCTCCACCAATATTTCTTTCATTTGAAGAGCATTGGTTTAATTGATGTCATCTTAACACAAAGCTATTTCCAGATAGTGTTAAACGGTGCTAGTAAAATATTTGAAATTTTCAACACTACGTTTCTATCAAAATCCCAAGTTTGGGTCACTTGAAGCTTCCGCAGAACATTACACCATTAGCCGTAAATGCGTTTTTAATAAAAGTTCGGTCGATGGCCAGTAAGAAATACATTAGGTTAATCGTAGCTTGTACTGGGGTACCTCGGCATACCAACAAAAATAACCGTTGAAGAGTTCCGAGTAGAGGAGGGTTAAGTTGTTCTTTTTTTAAAAGGTTGTCACTTGTGTCATAATATCATAGGTTTTTTCATACACAGGTTGATTTATTTACTAGCTGCTTCTGTCTATACTTTTTCGTTTCGAAACCATTATAAAGTTAATTTAAGGGCTTGATAATTCGGTGTCTCCAGCATTTTATGTCGGATTTTACCAAACTATTAAGTGTCTTGTAAGGCATTTTTTTTTGTTATTTAGACAGTCTTTTTAAATGTTTACGTCGTGATTTTTTTTCCAAACAACTACACCTGCTTAAATAATACATTACGAAACCAGTTTTGGTAGAAGCATGCGACCATTCCTCGGTTTGTTTGACTTAGTTGAAAGGAGATAATAGCCTTCACTTCCTCAAATTCGTCTCAAGATGACTCGACATGGACCGTGAGAAATAAAATGATAGTTTTCTTGTACTTCAGTCATTTTCAACAGTAAGTGTGAACCTATTATGTTATGTTCTTACTTTAAATTCTATATTTTTTTTTAATTTTGTTGTTTCTTAGCAATGATACAAAAAATATTTGTAAATTCGCGTTCGAGAGAACCTTCTAACTAAAATTCCATTGGTAAGATAATAAAAAAAAAAATGGTAATCGAAGTGGTAATCACTGACTTACAATAACAACTCTCCGTGATTTCCCTGATAGATGTAACCGCCAGGTTTTCTTACAGAGAGTTTTGACCCGATTATATCATACAGAAGTCCATTAAGATTTGCAGTTTCATAAATGCTGACCAATATACATGCTAAAGTTTTACTCTTAATTGACGTCATGTTACTGGTGTAATAGTTGTGCCATAGACATGTCATAAACTTAGAACTAACAAGTTGTAATTGAAATAATTCATGGTACAACGAGATCTTATTTAGCGATAAGTACATTCAATGCAAAGGATATGTGCTCGTACTTCATGTTTATGAACATGTTAGTGATTGCATCACAATGTAGCAGACTCTATTGCGAGTATGAAGTAGTTGAATTAAATAATGGTACTTAATAAAAATGAAGCACATTACAGTAAGTTCATATGATTTCGTGTCTTAGAACCTCATCTGCCCCGCATCTTAAAATAAAGAATAATATTTCATCTTTAGATAACTTACTTCTGTAGGAGTACTTTTTGAAAATTTTTTCATAAAAATCTTTAAATCTAAAATTGTACCAGAACTTTCTGTACCACAAGGAACATATAATACAGAAGCCATTGGATTTAGTAACATAGTTAGGGGTACTTTTGATTATTATCTATTGTTTTCTTTTTTGGTTGAACATAGTAATCTCTTGGTGGTCAAGAGATTATATAGGCATTTAAGTATTATGCATTTAAAAGACCTATTTCTATAGGAGGTTAGGACTACATAACGTAACTCTTAAACTTGTAGGAGAGAAGAATTGAACATAAACGTCAACCATCTTCTTAAACTCTCTTGGAAACGGTTAGCATGACATGATTAGATATGGCTTAGTACCATACCATAATACCATATTATTATATTTTCTTTAATGAATGATAATAATGATGCTTGGGTCCATGGTTATTTAAGAATTGCAACATATCCTGTAATACTTTTAAAAT
Source organism: Tyria jacobaeae (assembly GCA_947561695.1). NCBI lineage: Eukaryota > Metazoa > Arthropoda > Insecta > Lepidoptera > Erebidae > Tyria > Tyria jacobaeae. The sequence continues at coordinate 3,858,082 of OX387208.1, read as the reverse complement.
GTAACCTACCTGCACGCAAACCCATCATCCATTTACGATCAATATACATACTCGCAACGGAAATCACCGATACATGTACTGGTGATAATTGACCCCATGGTATGCGATTGTGGGCTCGATTACCATAAGCATAGGGTGCAGAATCTCTTGGTATAAATTTAAATCAGATTAGGGCTACCCGTGTTTTATTCAGATTTTTTGTCCTTGAAAATTATAGAGCATAATAAATTAAGGAATACAATTTTTATGTTAAAGTTTTAGGTTTATTTAATATTGCTCTTTTGTTAGCCAAACACTTTCTCTGTACCTTGCACACTTTCAAGCCCGTGATCAATCACGTATTAGAACCCTGTTAAACTGAACATGTCTTTTTAAATGTTATTATCATCGAGTATTTATTTTTCAGAGTAGAATTATGTATAATGGAAGTATACGAAACTGACGGACTTGTATGAAAGATTTAATAAGAGCAGAGATCGCTCGTGAGGTATTTAAGACTAGAAGAAAGTAGCGCGCAATTGTTTTCCCCCAAAGGGAAAAAGGCCTGAGTATATGTATTAGTACTGTACTACACAGAGTATTGTACTACATATAATGGCAAAATATTTTCAAACCTCTTTCTCTTTTTCTGTACGTACACAGTAAAGACATTGACACAATTTTTTTAAAGTGCCAACCCTACCTTCCAAATACAGACGCCAAAAATACGTGTCAGAAGTCTCTCTTTTAAGATACTTACCTGTGTCCTTAAAACAAGTTTGTGCCACTGGTCGCACTCAAATAAGTGTTCTGTCCACCACCGTTACGTTTAAGGAACGATCTGTGGTTGTAATGATCAATTACAGAAGTTTTACAACACACAAAAGCTTTTAAATCGAGGTATGGTTGACAGTGATACAAGTGGACGGAATCTTGAGACATAATTGACATTAAATTGTAAGTGATTTTCGAAATAAAAAATGAATAATTCTTGTCCATGAGAAATTGATATAAATGTTATTTGTATCAGTACGGTGACCACGAGATATTATAAAATATGAATTCAACTCCAAGCAGAATATTTTGTATTGTTTTCTTTTGGTACAATTATGTATGTCTCATTGATGCCCAAACAGACTTTGTAAGGTTAGGATAACATATGTATTTTATATATCAATATCAAAACACGTTTCTGTATTCCTATATTTGTTGAAAAGTGATGTTCTTCATATCATTACTTAGTATGGTTAAAACTTTATCAGTAATATGCATTCAATAGATAAAGAGCATGGATCATAAACTTATGATATATTACTTTAATGTAACGCTCACAACGAAATAAACTTGATACATGGTCCCGGAACAACGAATCACGTATAAATGCGCACGCGCAACGCCGCCATTGTCTCAAATTCGCCCAAACGAACCGGTTCCCAAGATAATAGCACTAAAACCTTCGTCCACGCACGCAGTCTCCGGACAGAAATTCCGACCAAAGAAGTTTTATTCGTTAAAACTTAGGGATTCCTGCTCAAAGGTATTTTTCGATAAAAACTCATAGTGGCCCCTATATTTATCGCTGGACCAACAAATAAATTATGAAACGACGAATGAACGCTACTGATATTTCGAAATATTACTTCTTATCTTATTCAAAGAGAGAATTCTATTCTGCTACCGGCACAGGCCATTAACGGTGATAGGAAATTAGTAGCTTCTTACGATTAATTGAATATACATGTTACGGTTGAATTCCGGAGGTTTCAATGTCATGTGTATAGCGGTAAAAGTACTGTAGGGGAATGAGGTGTGTATGTAAAACAATGTAACCGGTACAATTAGCGTGATCGCTTTGCCTAATCGCTACTTCCATTCAGACCTCATGGTCGTTTAGTAACCGCACTTAAATTGATCAATTGCAAGCAATACATGGATATAATCGACTGTATTTAAAACAATATTTCAAGAGCAAAATATTGCATCTACTTAATAGTAATGTTCATTGAATGGACCTGTTTATTTAGAAACTAGAATTATTTGCAGGATTGTATATATATTCGATAGATCGAGTTCTTGCTTGTTCGACTTCTTTTAAACAACACATTCTTGCCAATATCTATCTTCCCTGTACACAGCAGCCGCACATCATATAAACTAGTGAATAGTACTTAAATATAAATAATATGCATAAATGCAAATGCAAAAAAATAAATAAGGCAATAGCGTGTATCTTAAGCTTACCTCTATCCTCTTTCAGTTAATTATTCAGTAAGTATGGTATTACATTTTAACTTTTCAATTTCGAAAATTCTTTGCATGTATTAAAATTTCTAATTAAATTTTTTTGTTCTGATACCTCATGTGGTTTTATTCAAGGCAGATTACATAGTGCACTTTGTCATTATCTGGCGCGCCTCTGAGCGGCAAAAGATTTCCTATACAGCCTCAATGAATAATAATAAGCCCAAAGGTATTGAACCATGACTTAATGCTATAAATAATGTGATACAATCTATGCTCGGTCGGCATCTTGTATATACTGAGTCATTATAGGCATACTGGCCTTATGAAGTTGGTGCATGCAAATGTGTGCTTCTGTTGCAAGTTTGAATAGGCATTTAGCATAAGAGCGCCATAACTGGCTTAGTTTCTGGCCAACAATAATACGACTAGTAACAATGCCTTTTACTTATACGAGCTTTGGTTAGTAACCTTTTACAAATTAACTGATTTTTTATCATTTATATTTATTTGTTTATAAATATAGATATACATATTTAATCTATCTTGATTTGATAAAACTTGATTAATAGCTTCATGAGTAATAAATAAATCAGAGACAAAGTAACTTTGATAAAAATACTTCTCGTTATTATATTGGATTAGAGATGAAAAATTAAGATACAAAAAAAACTCTTTATAGAAGATTATCTACTTTCTAATAATTGTGTATCTGACAACACTCGTTTGAATTGTAAATCGACAGATTATAAAGGTGAAGATATTCACGACATTTTATCGAATATGTCATAACATGGTGTTAATCACAGAATTATTTTAAAAAAGTCAAACATTGGAATACGTTAGTTTGTATATTCATTCATGAATTATATGAAAGGATCTGTTAAAAGCCTACGGAAAAATAAGTCATTCACAATCATTATCTCTTCAAATTATTTGGATATAGTCTTGATTTCGAAAAAAAAAAAACCATTCAAACAGGTAAAGTTCATGGAATAAAAATATATATTTTAATCAGTGATTCATTATAATACTTTAATATCAACAAATCAACTTATTTTAGCAAAAGAGATTCCAGCAGATCCGCGCCAATATTCTACCGATGCCTGCCACGGTCACGGTTGGACTTAATTTTTTGCGAACCTTTTTGTCCAATGATTTAGTTTTGTATTCAAGTTCGGTATCTGGCAGATGTTCCACTCACATTTGATGGCAACATTTGCATTTATGTCCTCCAAGGCCTGGTGTGAAATTATCTTTGAGCTTAGTCGATTGTTATGCATTGAGATTGTGATTGCAGTTTTGTTTTGTTATTTATTGTTGGATTGCCCAATCTGTAAAAAGATGATCATATTTCGAAGAATCGGTTTTCATATTTAGATTACTTATTGACAATTGTGTTTAAGGTAACGACACTTTGGTAAATCTTTGAGTAGTTTCGTAACTTTATCTCGATGTTTTTTTCGTCTTGTCGAGTGGTTTTATAACTCATAAACTAAAATATAATTACTGTATAATTTAGAGACATAAGAAATTCATTCTATTTCGTCACCTAAAACTTATTGTAAGTTCCTAATAAATTTATTAGATAAGTTTATGTTTCTCAATTCAACTACATACAATTCAAATTGAATCAATGCTTGTTCTCGTTTTAGAACACCGATCCCCTTTACTGTAGTTTAATTTAATAGAACATTTAGAATGGTCGATACGTTCCCTTGTCCTTTAAAGATAAATGAAATCATACGATGTGTCCTTTATAAGTAGATCTAGGTTATTACACTGACTTCTATATATGAATAGTTAGACTGAGGGCGTCTCCAATGCCCACTTTTTGCAAACACTAATTTACTTCCGCTTACAAAGGGGCAAATAACATCCCAATCCCTTAGTCATTTTACGACACCCAAAGATAGAAGAAGAAGGTAAAGATAGGGTGATCTTATTAGATTGCAAAGAGATACAAATACATTGAATACTTGTCACAAGGGTATTATTAGTTTGGTAAATTAATAACTGCTATATCTCAGTTCCATTGTTTCGTTATATTTCATCGGTTTTTGTCTTATCATCAGAATATATTGCAACTCGTTTGTCTGAGGTCGTCTTGTGTCCTTAACATTTAACTTGAGCGTTTTATTGTCCATAAAAATATTTGAAATGATTACTACTATTGGTCTAGTCATAAGTGATCCTGACTTCTAAGGCAAAGTTCGTGGGTTCGATTCCGCATATTTGTGATGCGTACGGTTATTAGTTACGTGTCTGGATGTAATTTATGTATAATATGTATGTATTTAGAAATATATATTTTTTTATCAGCATTCAATTTACCATAGTACCATAGGCTCTGCTTAGTTTAGGATCAGACGGTCGAGTGTAACATGTCTAAAGTTAACAAAACAAAACAAAAAAAAAGTGATATTTAACTGTCTAACTGACTGGAGAATTGTGAACATCGAAACGACAAAACATATTCTTATCACAAAAACTGCGTCATTAAATTGTATTTAATAACAAGACTGTGCAGTAAGCCTTCATATCTGATTTAAATTTCAAAATAACAGAACACAAATATCCCACGAAATTTTGCTTCGACCATTCCCATAAAGTCTGGCTGCACAATTCAGATCGTTAGCGACAATGCGATGTGCTACAGATATCTGCGATTGCGCCGGCGTACAAACGAGGCCCATAAAAGGCGTCAAACGTTCATTAGATCCGGATACACTTGATGAGAAGGCTTTATGTTTAATTCCTTGTCTCATGTTAACCTTTTCCTTTTTTTTCGGGTTTATAATTTAACTTTGTAATCTTGTTATTGATTCGTTGACAAACTCGTGATGTCGTAATTATTGATATGCTATGCTATGATATGCTTTGAGCCCGAAATTAGTCGCGCATCCCCGTAGTATACATGTGATAAACCATAGGTATAAAACCTTTATTATAATAGAGTATTAAAGAACGGAACACGACAAAGATTTTTATTTTTAGTCTTCAATTTGGCGCTCAATAATTATCCCAATAATATATTCATATTAAATCCAAGATGATCATAAAGTTAATGTCAGCAAGCGGAATTGCTGTTATATCGAGATTGAACATTTTTCATGTAGGTATATAAACTTAGTTATATTATCTTCGGTACCGGCATTATATCTCGATATGTCACTCTGTTTCGATGTTTCCACAATCCTAATTTAGTGTCAATCGATCGTCAGATAATTTGATTATGACATTCGTTTTTTATAATGTTGCCTAGTCATCGACTGTGACTTTGTCTGATGCGATTAATGTTAAAAAGCTTACTAAAAAGTACCGACAAATATAAATATGACCGAGATTATTATCTGCGACAAGGTAGTGATTAAAAGGATTGATCCATCTCTAATGAAATAGTACATATATGATTTTAAATTGAGGTAATTAATTAGTGATTCATAAATGTCTTTATGTCAAACATTTCCTACCACGCTGTTTTTTTTTTATTTCAACTCTGATCAATATAAATACCGATAAAGTGATTTTTGACATTTAATTTGACAAAAATAAAAAATAAGGACTTTAAAAATAATGGTTAGTGCTACTAAAGTTGAATGTTCAAAAAAAGTTGAATGTTGAAAATCAATACAAATTCTTGACTAGCAGTTAGTTCAACTATGTATTTAGTTGAACTAACTGCACTGCAACTGTAGCATAGTAAGGGAAACAAATGATGAAAAGAGAAAATACGTACCAAAAATATGAAAAAAAATACGAGTCTAAAATCGTTAATAAAAATAAACTAGCCCTCTAAAACAACCACTGTGATAGTAATTTCTTCTAAGAACTGACGAAAACGCTATTATGTCTAATAAAAAACAGTTATAAACATTTTCCATGAACCTTTGTTACACTATCACCGTATCTTGACGACAATATGAGTAATAAAACTGGTGAACTTCACTAAAAAGAACCGACAGTACTATAAAACAAATCACCTGTAGTTTAGCTAAGTTCAACCTTAAGTATTAGAAATAAAAGTCTTACTAACAGCAAATGTATGTTGGCAGTTAATATATGAAAATTCACCTGCTCCCGCGCCTATCTCGATGCGAGAAGCACGTCTCGTTTCCCGCCACGTTTTATCTTGCAGTCATATGACTTAATGGTCTAAGACCACATGAGAGCTTGAAGGGATAACTGGACATTTCTGTGATATGTTCATTTAGTTGGACATTTCTATTTAGTTTAAAACTCTTTGGTTGTGAATAAAATAATCTACTGCTGAGATGTTCGTGAGTGATCTTTACCGTTCAGTCAAAAACGAATATTCAAGAAACTACTTAACTTACGTATTTTTTGAATTTTTGAATAACGTTCTAATAATACATTTAATTGCAGTTGACGCATATTTCTTAGAATACATACATTATAGAGCCACATATGATTAATTAGTGTATGTTGCCGACAACCGGAACATACGGAATCAAAGATATGTCAAGGATAGCCAATAAAAGGAACCATATTTATAAAGTCTTTCCTTTCCAGGTTTTCTACACAGCTTCTTTTGACTCTTTTCATCTCCTGTTTTGTCGTTACCAATAACGCATATTCCCTTAGACCTAGTACATTCTTGATAACAATAAGCGATCAAATCATATTTAATATCATCAGTATCATGACCTATTCGCCTAATGAATCCTTCTAATGATCTTCAACAATGCAATTGTTAAGACATGATTTATCAATACGTTTAATCATTCATTCAGTTATCACAACCGTATTGGTAAAATACACGGTATATTCGAACGTAAGACGTTCACCACCCACAGATCGTTACTGAATTGTGATAGATATACGTTACGCTGTGCCAAGGATTTCGATCAAATATTACCTTGCGTTGTACTGCAGAAAGAAACCAATACTTAAAAAACGTTGCCAAATTTGAAGGTTTGTTTTAAGTTAAAGTGAAACATCATTACAGAGTTTCAGTGGTTTTACGCTCCACTTGTAAGCGACATATTGTATATTCAACTTTATAACTGAGGTGAATTTTCCAACTCGTCCTTTCAACAAATGAGATCAAAGTAACTATATTTTTCAAAACTGAATCAATTTGCAGGTGCCGTGAATTTAAGAAAACGTATTTATGTAACTTCTACTGCAATTAAGAGTGTAAAAAAAATGTATAATTCAAAGTTTTTTTTTGAACATCACATATTTCTTCTAAACACACTTAGCTATCAAAAACCGTTATGAAGAAGGATATTACTTAGAGTTATCGCGTATGCTAAGTCTACCATAAATTGCGTATCACGAGCGATCGATCTAAACAGTATTACAACATTTGAGACTATCAATTATACATTTAATGAAATAATAGCAGGCGGGGATCACGACCGTTCGCTACATGCTCTCGTATCAATAGGGTTGGCTAATGGACATATGAGCAATAAGCTAGAACCATGTTCTGCAAAGGCGTAAATGGGTATTTCATTCTACACTTGAAGCTCTGAACAGAGATATGACTGTGGGTGTTGTGGAATACATCTATAGACGGAATATATACTTTTTATATAACATTTGTATGATCCTGCATTTATTTTGTAATGTGAACTGTAAATACTTTCCAGAAGATCTGCTTTAACTTTAACCAAAGAGTGTGTAAAAAAGACTAGACATAATACCCTAGACTACACGTATATACCCTTTTCTTTTAAAATCTCTTATAATATTTTGATCTGAATATAGATTTTGAATCTTTAATGAATTTGACATTGTAATAAAGAAAATACGAGCAGCTGGAAGGTTTTTTAATCAGTGCATACCTCCTTTGCAAGAGTTTAAGAAAAACTGGGTTGTATTCTCAAATTATTGCTACACAAATGGGTTTGGTTTTATCCTACATGTTCTGTCAAATTGCTTTTTCTTTTAAAGTAAACATTCAAGGCGGGTTTACATTCTCTAACGGGCTTCTAAAGACCGAGCAGTGACATCTTCCTTCCCATTCTTCCTCTTATATTGTACAAGTATACACACATATCCACTAATTTGAAATAATGACGCATACGTATGATATGATTGATCTTAATACAACTTTTGATCTATACAAATGTGCAACCATGAACATTTAAAATTAATGATATTATCAGATAAACAATACCTGAGCTATAAAGCTAACATAAACATGTTGCAATAAATACCGCTGCCACAATGGCTAAGTCGGATTGTCATTAATTAAACTATGAATGTCAAAGGCTAAGAGATAATTTATCAAAAAACATACTATGGTCAGAGCAAAGAAGGTTGTACTCGTATGAATAGAAATGTAATGATAAACATAGGATATACACACAAAAAAGTTAATTAAAGTAAAGCATTTCTATGTCTAAAAAGCATTAAAAATGATATACATATGTAGTTAGTTCCTCTTAAGATCACCTATAATCTCATCCTAGAAACTGTTGTTGTTACATTGTCTCGCGCGTATCACGCTATACAAGAAATAAAGGAACAATGCTGTGTTGTTACCTTACGCGCACACGCATGCTTTCGATTCTCAGCGTTTATGTAATATCGTGCAATTTTATTGTCTCACATGTTAAAGGTTTTCCGTAATTCCTAGCGCACCAGAAACTAAACTCTTATATATTTTCTTTTTTATGATATTGGAGGAAAGACGAACAGACGGGTCACCGAAGTGACAACCAACGTCCATGGACACCTGCAATTCGAGAGTTGTAAGTGCATTGCTCGCATTGGAGGGTGAGAAGGGCGGGGGAAAAGGAAAGAGGAGAGGTTGGATAAGGGGATGGAAAAGAGAAGAGTTGGGCCTCTTGAAACCTCACTAATTTCCGCGAAATGCAACGTAAGCGTTGCTTCACAATCGGTTTTCTTTCATATGAGTAAGACGTGTTAAGTAAGTAAGTTATTGCTATTTATTATATTGTGTAATTTGAGCAAAATAAAGGATTGATGCTAATTATAACGTTACTGTTCTATTGTTCATCCGTTGGATCCTCCTGAACCTGTTCTATTTTTGTCAATTCGCTATTGAAATATTCTTCTTTGAACGATGTGTAACTTAATATATATACATATACTTACTTTGTGTACTCAAATTTGAGATTTTTAAGTTAATATTGTTTTTTTGTCGCTTTTCAAGTCAATGTTATTGTACTTTGTTTTTTAAATTCTATTTTTGCTAAACAAAACTTTTTTTTGCCAATTAACAACCGGCTTTTGTTCTCGTAATAACATATTACACATGTACATCATATTTCAAAACAAAATGTTTATAATTGCACCGGAAATATCAACATTACAGAACGTACATCTTTCTAATAACCACAATAATATATATTGACCATTTTGCTACGCTCCATTCGGAATATGTCAGCACCTTTACGCAACATGAACTTTAATATACCTTTTGAAACTCCCACTGCTCATCATTTGTCAGTCAACGTATCATGAATGATTTGAGCAAATACGAGGTCTGGGGCAGAGGTCACTCACCGCGTGGACCTCAGTATGAGATCTATATTGATTTTGGGTATATATTGTACTTGCACTTCTATTGACCTCAAGTATTATTAAGAGGTCGTGTGTTTCACCATTACGGTACTTGTTTGAACTTATTTTAGTATATATATATATATGTATATATGAATATTGTAATAAAAATGTATTTGATAAAATATAATACTCAAGTATGCTTTAAATATCAGAAGTCAAACTTAAATAAATAAATAAATACTCCACACATCCCACACAAGGCCGCCTGATCCCAAACTAAGCAGAGCTTGTACTATGGCAAACAGACTGCTGATAAACATACTTATATATTTGTAAATACATACATACATATTATAGATAAATTACTTCTATAAACATTCTTATTACAACAACTTCTCTGACTTCTATTTTTTTAAAACCCCTTGAATTTAAAGGGCGATAAATGTGTTTATAAAGATATGAACTTGAATTTACATTAACACGAGTCCATCTATCGTAATGGTGACGGTCCCAGTGTTTTATAAAACTCAATCCGTGACCACTTCACATTCCATGACACAACGACAAAAAACAAACTAATTTTTGATTCGAATGACGATTCAAGCGTACCTAAATCCTCTGATACCACTGTTTACTCAACATCGACCATTTATTTACGCACGATCATCTCAATCCGTGATACTAATCATTTCAAGTTTGAAGATATTTGAATCATCTTTCTTAAAATTACACCGGCCGTGAAATGACGACGCCCAGCAGAGCTTTTGAATGCCTTTTTTTTTAACAATCACGACGATATTATGATATGCAAACTCTCTTTAAGTCATAATTTTGAATATATTTACATTGGGTCATTACTAGCGTTATCAATTATCTTATTTAAATATTGGACTGTACCGTGCAAGTATACATACTCTTATACATTTCTGATCCAAAAAAAAAATTCTGTTCATGTTCTATTAAGAAAACAGATCGTGTGTGACCACTTAATATCCCAAAACTTGGTAAATTACGTCATCTCTCTCGCTCCATTTAACGGCATTCCCATGTCGTATAGCTAATTAACTATATTTAACAGCTGCCGCTTTTCAACTGATGCTTCTATTTTACGAATATTAAACTTAAGTACTACTAAATGTCACTCTATATATTTGTTAACAGCACCACTCACAATGTTACCTCTGACTCGCTTTCCGTGTAAATTGCTTTCATTTATCGTTGCTACGTTAACTTTTCCTCCAGTTTTTTTTAACATCTTGATAGAATTTTGCCTGGACTTTTTAAGAAATTTCATTTACTATATACTTTGATAAACTGACTGCTGACAGTGGTAGAGAAATACCCAGAAAACCCGTTGTGAAGCTACGCTAGCGTTGCATTTCCCCGAAATGAGTGAGGTCTCCGGAGGCCCAATTCCCCCTCTTCTTTTTCCTCACCCTTGCCCTCCCTCCTCTTTTCCCAACTCCTTACCTCCTCTGTTTTTCCCTTCCCTCATCCCTCATCGCCCTCAAAGGCGGGCAGCGCACTTACGTCTAGAGTTGTAGGTGTCCATGGACGGCGGTTGTTACTTATCATCTAGTGGTCCGTCTGTTCGTCTGTCCCTCTATAATATATATTTAAAAAAATGCACTGATGCATATGTTGCACGCCTGTGTTTTCAACAGCACAATAGACCTGGCTTGAGGGCTCTGTACCACAGAAAGACTAGAAAAACGAAAAGGAACAGTTCAGACCAGTGGTGACTTTTTGTGACCATATCTTTCGCCATTGTCTTGTTTTTACCATGACGCCGGGCCCTTAATTGGAAATTATTACAGTTGAGAGCTATTGATATTGTAAAGTATTGTATGTATGTATTGTAGAACACCAATCAGCTTGATTGATTAGACAAGGTAATATGTATGTGCTCGCAGAATTTAAATTGTTCACTAATGGATCGAATCGAATGATATTTCTGAATGTTTGTACAACAATACGATTGTTCCTTTATTGGAGTAAAATCATCAACATCCTTTTCCTTTTGCGAAAAACAAATTTTTCTTCACTTTCTCTGTTGCTTTGTCTTCTTCGCTAGTAACATTAAATTGTATTAAATGAATGTCCGGTACGTTCATTTTATGAATCAGTAAATATTTTTATATAAAACTATTGGATGAACTATGTTTATTCGTTGAAACATGATGATTCGAGAAAAACTTGTTTTACTTCTGTAGTCGTTGAATGATGAAGAAAAACAAATAAATTATCTACATATGTTTATTATCAATTTCTCTCACTATGTATTCATGTTTAGCCATTAAAATTTTGTCTGACTAGCCGTTGTACAATGCGGAATCGTAATTTTGTAGCAGTTAAAGAGAAGCTCCAGTTGTTTAATAAGTATTTCCTGGATCCCTTGTAGCGAGCTGAACTGATCATAATGTGCATAAATATCTGTTTATCTTCATTGTGTAGAAAAAAAGTGGACTTGAATTTCTTAATTGATTTCTGTGGTTTAGCCTAACTAAATAAATGAAATATAACAAGAAATATTGGTATTACATCATTGTCATTACCAAGTGAATGATATTTAAATAACTAAATCTAACTAAATAAATGAAATATAACAAGAAATATTGGTATTACATCATTGTCATTACCAAGTGAATGATATTTCTAGCAACAGTGTAAATTCAAAATAATTGAAAATTCTTCAAGGCATCGTTTCTGTCCTTCCATTACTTCTTTTTGAATTTTAAGAATTTAAGTCATATTTAATATTAGTTTCTGTTTTTACTTTGTAATCAATAGTTACCAGCTTATTAGACTGCTTTTTTTACTGAGCTATATTCGTGAATCCAATTTCTATGCATGTATGTACTCAATACATGTTTATAATAAAAGATAATAGTATACACAAAAGATACCTTGTCAGAAGTGTATATATAAAATATTATATAAGTCAAAACCAATTTACAGTACTTTTATTGCTAAATTTATTCTTATTAAAGCTATTACATTATGTAAGCAAGGAATAAACAATTTCATCTTTCTATAATCACATTATTACTTTCTAAAGCTAGTTTTATTGCTTTGAAAGCGTATTTAGACAATTTCCTGTCAGACAACACTTGCGGTTAATGTTCATGTTATCTAACTCGCGTATTAATCCGAAATCTTCGCAACGGATGTCGGAGTCTGATCATATAATTCTACAAATTAATTTCAAACATAAAACCATATGTAAAGGGTGTCATTCTCTTTATCAAACAACTCAGTCGAATTAAATTACAAGTTACGAAGTAACTATTTCGTCCGGTGTCTATGGTCAATATTTAAATGACTTTACGTATCGTACTTGACAACGAAAACTCGATGTTACTAAGTAAATATTCAGATTTTCGAATCGGTTGTTAGATTGTTTATTTTTATTTTATGTCTCGATTCTCGATGGCCAGGTATCGATCTGACACCGAGTGTGTACTGATACGATTGTAGTCGTCGGCGTGTCATAATATTGTTGCTTATAGTATAAACATGACGTGTTTGCTTGAATCGTGTTTGTCTTGCTTCTTAATGAGTTTTTAGGTTATGTTCTATATCATTATAACCCCATCGAAGAGCTACACGAACTATTCACTGTTTATAGACATTTCCTCTGATATAATAATTCCCAAAATGACAAACGATTAGAACTGTGGAGAATATTAGCTTAGTTCAGAAATAAAGTAGAGCTTGGATTTTTCGCCATAGCTACTAAAAGTCTTAGTTAAACCTACAACTTTTATATTAGCCTCTATTTACCATACCAGATACAAATAAGGCTAAATGCAAAATTCCACAGATCAAATAAACCTGAACACATTAAAATACAAGCTCGTAAATGTAAAAATTTATTGGATGCTACTTAATTTTTAATCATCACTGGCATACCTTAAACATTAAAATTTATTCAAAAGATAATAAGGCCACGCGAGTGATATTAAAATGGGGACCTTCTAATTTAGAATATGTCCTTTCAGTAATTATGTATTCCAGATATCGTCCAAAGAAACAAGCACTGTACTTGAATTTTAATAAAATTAAAATGAGTTTCGGTCAAACCATGTGGTCCAAGTTTTGGGATTTAACAGGATATCCTGACCATTTAGATTTTAACTGAAGATAATGTGATATTTTTATCAATACGATAAGCACACTCAGTACTGTGTCTTGACACGCTGAACCCATACATATGTCCGAAAGTAGCATCCGGTAAACTTATGATGAATTTAGATACCTAATGAAATATGAATTTCTTTGTATAAAAACTCCACAGTATGTTTCTGGCATAAAATCTTCAAATATTCAATCAAATCAATGCAGACCTACATTTCATAATAATATCGTATGTCAGGCGATCCTTGTTCGAAAAAAAAAAAACCGTGTGGTGTCGTAGGACACCTGATAGGAACGAAGTTCGTTATTACAGGGAAAGGTTCAAGTTTCCGTTGTTTGTAATACTTTTACTAGTTGGCAGTATTAGCAATAAAAAAATCCCTAAACTTCTTTGCAGTTCATAATAGAAACACTAGATGGCAGTATTATCAATAAGTAGAAAAATCTTACGCTTTTTTTGTTTAACGTTACGCCGTTTTTTTGCCGGCTAGAGTACCCCTTCGCAACTTCGTTCCAAAAATAGCAAAAAAAAAAACTTTATAAAAGAGTTTTTAACTAAATCGCTCTTCCTCACCATTTGGGCTGAAGAGGTTATAAACATGCTTAATACAGTGCCGACGACCGATTACTCTGATAATTTGAATAAGCCCCTGAAATTGTATTAAAAATAAAAATAAAACGAACTAAGAAGTGCCGCAGGAATGCATCGGAGGACGAGTCCAGAGTTTGACCAATCAAGGCCTCCGACTTTTTTTTATAATGCACTCTGATTGGCTGATTATAAAATCTTGATACCGATCTCATTCAGCCTTATCGGTGACTAATGCCTCTCAAATTTAATCTTCGTATTTATTTGTCTTAGAGGTTTAATGGGACAGCTTGATTTATTACTTTTTATCGAGTTTAATATTCTGGTGACGTAATTTTGTATTGGGATAACACTGTTCATCGCACTCATTTCTACTGTAAGTTTTATTAATATGCTATGTTATTGGTGTCCAAAAGTAAATATTCTTTGTATGTAATCAAAAACTTTTAATAGCTTTACATATTAAAGTAATAAATGACCACCTTTATTTACTAATTATCAAGTGTTTTTTCTCTCCAGTCCCAATTATTCCTACTTGTCTGCCCATGGTCTGCATGTTTGTCCATGGCATCTAAAGCCTCCGAAATTTCAATTTCAAAATGGATTAAGCATATTCATAAAAAAAAGTAGTATCTGTTAGACCAAATATATTAAGTCTTATTTATTGAAATATATTAACTACCCGATATTATATGGTAATGGTGAAACTATAATTATATTATTCGTAGTGACATCACGATAAGCCGCGTGTATGATCTTATGATCGGGTCCTAAGCCGTCTATATTTAAGAACTGGCTTGATTCAAAAAACAACCTTCTGTTTTCTACCAAATTAACTAATAAAAAAAGTAATTATGTCTAGGTTTAAAAAACATATTTTAATGTATATTTGAAATCCAATACATCTCACATCCAGAAACATCACTGGTTATTATTGGTGGCAAACTAATCCGTTTATCTGATAAGGTTATTGTTTGTCTCAATGTATCAATTATTTAAATAACACTTAAGTCCACCTAAATTCAAATGATTAGATGAGAACACACAGGATTTTGAAGCTGATATTTTGCAATAGGATACAAATTTATTGCCACAATTATAAAAAATACAATCTGTGTCTAGCTACTCTTGAACTTTTTCACATAATTGTGTTAGGTCGTAAAGAACCTAAAAAGACTATGCTTAGAATATTCAATTCTTCGAGTGTCATAAAGAAATTTGGATGTTTCTTTTTTATTTATTTACAATCTTTTATTAATGTCGGTCTTTTACCAGATTTACAGCTTCGAACCCGTTTGATGCACAAATTAGTCCTCACAAGACAGATGATGCCATGAACTTTATTGGAGTGTGACTTCACCATGGGCTTATTCCATAAATTTTAATTTGTGGATGATTTCGAGCTCATTATAGTGTCCGTTGTGAAATATGGCGTTTTGATTTTCTTTTTATAAATTGGAAGTGTCGTTGTAAAAGATTTAAATGTACGTTAAATTAGCTGTGACGTTCTCATTTGTCGTAAAATTATAGAAATATTTAGAGGTGCCGACAAGTGTTTCCATTAACTTCTACCTAATCTATGTTATTTCAACATCAGATTTTAAAGTTACATTTTGATGTTGCCTTATAATTTGTTCTTGCTCGAATGCCCGCTAATTATCGTTATGAAGTTTGATCCTCTTTAATTATGACAGGTTGAATAGTGGGCATGCCCACTTCTGTCCATTGCTATGATGAATCATGCTTAACTATAATACTGCATGTATTGTAAGATATTATTATTGCTGGGGTTTGAACCCGCAACCACTTAATCGCAAGTCCGACGCCTTAGCCATCACGTTACCGCTGCTTTTATTTTAATTAACCTTGTTATATATCCCAACTTTTTTTTTATTTGGTCAAATTACGAAATATTATTATGTTTAATGAATATTACTCATTTCACTAATTCGAGTTTTGTTTTAATTAGGTAGGGTAATAGTTAGTATTTCACTTTACGTGTGGTTCTCGGTCAAATATAATAAGGCCACCTCATGTCTTACCGTGCGTGTCATAAACGGCGACTAAGGGATCTGACTGTTATCTAACAGACAGCATATGTGCAGTCTTACAGTGTGCCCAGATTACGGCAAAGGCTTGCTTGTTGCCAGGAAGTGGCCGTTTGGGCTGCCTCCGGCAAGTCCTTCGGGCATATGGGCGGGAATGTATGTATATATATGTATTATTTCACTGTTAAAACTTGTTACTGGTTGTATTTTTTTCCTATGTGAATTACATAAAAACATTAACGTTTATATTCTTAAAGAAACTTATATCAAAAGCACAATTGGCTGAGTGAATGAAAGATGAGCAATTATGCAACTAGGTATGCAAATTGCGGGGTCATTGGCCGCCATGTTTGATCAGCATCACTTGCTGTGCCCGCGCCTCATTGGTCCGCGCACTCCGCGCTCAATCGATTCGTACTGCGCTGCCGCAGATAAGGTCAATGTCGATACGCCTTTGATCTGCTACCGATTTTCGATCTAGAATAAATCTCCTCTTGCATTTCACGTTAATTTTTTTTTATTATATTTTCTGAGATTGATGAATAAATGACGTCATTTCTTTTTGCTCAAGGTTTTTGATTAATCGTTTTTTAAGATATTATACTATTTATAGTTTAATAAAGTTTTATAATCTCTCTAGTTAAGTATGTATAAAAATCATATTTGTGTGTCCAATAATGGTTTTAGTAAGTGATAAAGCCTGACATACAAGTATATGTTTAAATCAAATCATTTATTTTAATTATTAAACCAAATATCTGTAGGTATTTTTGAATTTCATCATCATTCATCAAGAAAGGAAGTTGGTCAGACTAAGTCAGCCGTGAAGCTAGTTCATAAAATAAGACGTGAGGACAATGCAAACCGCCATATAATTTAGTTTAATAAACAGCCATAATTATTTTTAAATAATTTGTTTTAAAATTACGAAGTTATCTCTAAAACAATTAAAAGTATAATGTCTATCAAACTGATAAACATACGCCATCTAAACGGTGATAGCCGTCACATTATATCATTATCTGTGATAGCATCGACGCATAAGCAACCTATGCTCAAGCGTCGTACGTCCGTCAGTCGAAACAACACGTGCTACTACTAAACTTTCTCATGTTTACCCAACTGCGCAAGAAGTAGGGCTATTTTGTTTGAAATCTATATATTTATTGTTGTTGTTATTTTATGTTTTTGTCAAGGTCTAAAGCCTAGCCGGCTTGATAGATTTCGACATATGAGGTGTCATTTAACATTTAAAATTAATATTTAGTCAATTTAAAAAATATGCAGTTAGGTTTATTATTATTATTTTTGTAATTAAAACTTTTAACATGTATGTGCTTTGCCATTATTCAGTAATTAATAATTGCTTATTCTATTTTCCAGGTAAGTTCAATTTTTGATGCGGCTAGGTTTGTAATAAAACTGTTAAAAATCGATGTCTACAATTAAATGTTCAACTAACTAAAAAAGTTAGCTAAAACCTACACAAAAGTTTCGACATTTCTAGGAAACAATCAATAATACATCTTGAATAGATATTCATATTCAAAAATAGCTTACCAAGGCTTTTGTCATGTGGATTAACATATTTATTTTATATCGTACGCGTCGGGTAGCATAAGAACAAACTATGTATAAAAAGGTTTGGCGTGTTGGTACATGATTTTGGGTTTTCCCTTTTTATTTATTTATTGTCTTTGGTTAGAATTTACTATTTTTTATAAGATGGTTTTACAACATGTTAATTTTAGCCTATAAAATAGACTAACTAAGAAATTGATGGTTTTCATAAGTGACTTTCTGAATTGTGGGTTAAAATTATTAGGATATTTTCAAAAATATAAGCGTTTTTTATGGAGATTAAACTTCTTGGAGGTACGATATACATGTTTCTTGATAAGTTCTTGCTTTTTTTATTTAGTTTTAATATGAATCAAGTTTTTTTTATTATTGTTCGTCTCCTCACGTCATAGTCAAATTTAGTTTTGGGATGTGTTTTAATAGATGTATAAAAACTGTAATAAACTTAACCACTAGCTATATTCTTAGTTAGCGTTTTGATTAAGTCTGTAGTTATGTAGGTACAAAGAGGTAACGTCTGTACTTGTACTTAAAGTTGTACTTCGAATATAAATCGTTTTATACAATATTTTAGTTAGCGGCTATTAGAATTCTGAATGAAGTACTAGTCATTTTTGTTAAGTTTTATAACTAATTTAAAGTTTACAGTCTTCAATTTGTAATAAAATAAACGTTTCGGACTTCGTTCGAACCGTGTTTTTATCTCTGAGCTATTCCAGACTATGCTCTGTCTCTGTTTCAAATTTCATCCAAATTCGTTTAACCGTTTTGGCATGATTTAGTAACAAACACATCCAAACTTTTGCAAACCTAAACCTAAAAGGCCGATAACGCACTTGCGACTCTTGAGTTGCAGGTGTTCATGGGCGGCAATAATCGCTTACCATCAGGTGACCCATCGACATCGATCTAATAAAATATATTAACCATTATAGTTTTTATTAAATTTATTAAAATGTTGATGTTTCTTTTTCATTTTCTATTGCTTATACCTAACTAAAGGGGGTTTAGTTTACTTGTTCAGTTGCTTCAGAAGAGTATCGGCAAGTACCTTATTATTGATATAGAATTGGATAAGAAATAGTTCTGAAGTCTACGGTGAAATAGTAGATTCGTTTTTAGTCTATGGGTGGTATGATAATTTCTCTCCGCGCTCACGCCGTATACTTCACACATCTTAAATCATGGCCTCGTTCCCAACATTTCCTGGGCAATAAAGAACTTGGCACAATATCTTTATCGACATGCAGCATCAATAAATTTCTTATTACTTCTCTATACATATGTATATATAAAACCGCTATGCCCCGTCGCATATCTGAATCTATAATAAGTAAGCATAATAGTATATCACCTCTTTCTATCAGATTTTATGTGTTTACTTAGAAATCTGTAGATTGCCTTATCTGTCTATTGAAATTATCATTTGTTTAACGAGACCTACGGAAGTTATTGAGAGATTCATTAGTAATCTGAATGTTGCCATATATTAAAATGAGAAAGGCTTATTGTAAACAATTCTCATTACCGTCTTTGCCATTTAATCTAAATGTGTCTGGTAATGCAGTTATCTATTTATATCTCTCT
Source organism: Tyria jacobaeae (assembly GCA_947561695.1). Classification (NCBI taxonomy): domain Eukaryota; kingdom Metazoa; phylum Arthropoda; class Insecta; order Lepidoptera; family Erebidae; genus Tyria; species Tyria jacobaeae. The sequence continues at coordinate 3,838,417 of OX387208.1, read as the reverse complement.
ACTCGATATACTGGTCTAGAATATATTAATGTAGAAGTTTTTTGTTAATACAAATGAACATTACTGTTTGTCCCTTTTTTATCTTTAGTTTTAAGTTAGAAGTTCTAGATTAATTATTTATCTCTATCACATAAAATTTGAAGGTTATTGCATATTTATGGAAAACCTCATAGCTGCTAGTCATTATTAAACTATAATAGATATCAAGATATATAGAAAAAATGGCGGAATATCTCCATCTCTGTCATTTATCTTAAGTTACTGATATAATCCATAAAGGAACAACTATTGTCATAAAATTTGAAGATTAAGTCTAACACCAGGTAGAATCGGTTTTATGTGAAAAACAAAAACTGTTTGTTTATAATCAACAATAAAACAGATTTGCAGTTTAATGAGATTTATTTTATGACTCACAATTTGTTTATTTGCCTTTTCATTGACGTAATCTGCCACATACATTACAATTAGTTTTAATGTTGTATAAGAAATTACCTACCGTTACTACAGTAATTCCGTTTCTCGATAATGTAAGCTGCCAGAAATGTCGTCATTCTATTCGTTATCGAAAATTGAGAACGGTCCTCATGACTTAGTGAAAATGATTACTACTAAGTAGGTCTTTGTGACATACTTCTTTACTTGATCTGCCGGATCGACGATAACCTGAAAGAAGCTTCTTAAACGATTAAGTTGGCGAGCAGTTTACAGTCTCCCTGCTGGTAAGCGGTTACCGATAGTAACTGTAGAAAATGAGTCACTTAATCTTATTGACGATTTCGTAGAGATAAGTCTTTTTACACACACTTGTAAACAACCTCAACTCGAGGCTATGGGATGCAAGTACTTTGTACAGCCCTAACTTCCATTTAATTTATAGAAAATTTAAATTAAAATTTTAAATTTAAAGAAATGGATTTGTAGCGAATATCCGATATAAGCAAAAGAGGCCATATTTCTATTACTCGATAAATCTCTCACAGTCAATCCCTCATTCGAACCAATTCAAGCATTATTCTTACCAACAACGTTTTGAACATAAAAAGAAAAGTGAACCAGTGGTTAGGCGGTCGAGGAGCCCTGGGGCGGCGGCGCGAGGCCAATCGAGAGAACTAAAGCCTCCGGGGCTCCCATGCGATCAGTGCACCTTTCCCACCGCACAGTAAATGCCGGGATCCTAGATACCGTTGAAATTGTATTATGTATTTGCGAAATTAGATATTAAAGTATTATCATTATCATTCCAACTGACGCTTCGTCTTCGAGTTAACCAGAAAAAAATGTTTATTTTTCCTTATCAAAGAAGGAGTCGTATTACCTAAATTTGCTTCAGATTGCTCATTCATTCATGGATTTTAACCACCGTTTTTTGCGCGTCTTAAACATTACAATATACTTTTTGCTGAAACAAAAAGTATTTTTGTTGTATCTTATATATACCGAGAATTAAGAATTCTACGGTCATAATGAATTATCTACTTAACTATGATAACGACCGCTATAAACCGAACTTGTTACTAACCGCTAGAACTTACAACCTACAATATATTACTCAAGATTGTATTTATGTCTATAATATCAATGAACTAATATTACCAGTTTCAGAGTACCGTAGCTATGAGAAACAAATGCTGCTTTCGCTCTGTGCCTGTTTACCTAATGTCTCTATTACACTACATTATACAATCAGTCTGCTCACTAACAAAATAGCAAACGACATATCATTCTCACATACATAATAAGATTGCACAATTATTCAGGGAAATAGTTCGGATTAATTCAAGAGACGCTTCTCCAAAACGTTTATATCGTGTTAGCGTGCCTTTCTGTCGCAATTGGGTGACACTTGTTGCTCAAAAATAATTTATTTATAACTTTTTGGATATGTTGTAAGCTACCAAAGGTAGTTGCGAAAATTGTGGAAATAAGACCGCATTCGGACACGCGGACTTGGACAATTCATGTTACATTGTTGTTTTACTTTCAACCTGTATTTTGAAATCATGTCTTTTTTCAGATAGCGTCAAACTATTTCTAGTGGATTCAAAAACATGGTATCGCTGTCGTTCAAAACTTGTATCTGAGAGAACGACTTTACAATTTGCATATAATAGTTGAACGGCGCGACCACGATTCAGATTTGGAGCACAGATCTGTTTCTTGGTCGTGCGCTTCTCTCAGCCTCATGCGGGATTGCGATGTTTCAATCTCAGCCTCTCTACCCCGAACACTGGTTACGGTGTAAAACAAACAAACCCTTACGGTTAGTAGCTCAAGCAAGCGCCACAAATGACACTGATTCGCTAAGAAAAACTTGTTGAAGTTTATTGACTTTAAACCTCATTATAAACAAAGTCCATATGACTCACTATAGCAAAGTTAATTGCGAAATTTAATCGCCGTTATCACCATGACGTACGGTTGAACTTCCCTTGTCAAACTAGTTATGACGGCAGTACTCGTATATGTAATGTATTCTTAAGGCTGTAACTACTGGCTTGTGGGTATTCAAGTTGTTGCTGCGTTGCGCCGTTTAGCACGGTGACCCGACCCCGGGCGTGCTCACCAGAACAATCTCATTGATTCGATATAAGATTAAGCGCCGTCCGTGAACGTTTCCATTTTGAATCCGCGGTGATGCTCGCTTGAACTAGCACCCGGATGTCATGTTGGATCTACATTTTGTTGTCTTGTTGGCGCATTCAATACCGGTCGTGCTTCACAGCTACATATTTACGAGCGAGATTTGATTGACGCTGGTGCGACGATTGATGTAGACACAAGTTTCGTTCCCGACATCAGTTTTTCGATACTAAATATAGAACTCGATAATCGTAAAAAGTGTTACAGCGTTCGGGTGGCGTGTTTCCCGCGAATCAGTATGCACAGAGCGCACCAGTTCACATGTCTTGTTTACAATCCGGGTGTCGCACGTAGGCGATCGTGAAGGAACAATTATGTTGCTAAACCGTGGACTATTGTATTCGCGGTCTGTACGACCGTTAGCCGCGACCTTGAGTGTGATACGTTGAACTCTGCTCTCTGAGCCGCATTGGCTTTGAGGTATTAATCGTTGCGTTTCAAAAAGGAGAAAAACTGCTCTCAGAAAGTGAAGTCGCAGATACGAGACGGTTGTTACTGAGCGTGCATTCGTCTGGTTGGAGCGCCCGAGGCCAATCATGCCATGCTATAATAAAGGGTTGTACACGTCCTTTCGGTCTGGCTTTTAGATTTATGGCCGCGGCAGGCAAGCCGCTGCCTCTGACGCCCGCGCAGTACGTTTGTCACCCCACTATCACGATCGAATGCTCGCATCCTCTATTGACTCCAGTAATTGCCAACATGTGCTTAATACACGAGCTCTATACCTCGCCTTGCAACACAACACACAATTAAAAACTAAAAGAATGGTTCTATACATTAATCTACCTAACTGCAACATGACGTGGCCACGCCCATATTAATATTTATGCTGATCGAAGTGGTTGATATCATCAATGGTTAAGACTCGTTTTTGTCCTCTATAGTTACTTTTTGGGTTTCTGATGCCTGGAAGCCATTTATTGCTTTGGTTTAGTTTCCAATGATAAATTAGTATTCATAATACTATCGTAATAACTTTTAAAAGTTTGCTTTCTAATGGGTCACGGTAGTCTAGTACGGTATGTTAGATACGAGGAAAGGATTATCTTGCTTAAATGTCTGATTATGCTTCGAAAACTAAATAGTCCAATGATGATTATCTAAATTATTCTAATCTAAATGAGATTCGATTTTTTTCTTTCCTTAATCTATTCTAATTATATTAGAATAATTTGGTGTTTTTAGTAAAGTTATTTTTTGTAGTTATATTTTTTTACTTTAAGCCATCGTCTTTTAAAGGAATTAAAAAGTCGATAGGTTAGACAAAGTATTTATTTGGTTTTAAATATTACTGAAATTGACTCCTAAGGTAGCGTAGACCTAAATGTGACCACATTTGTCCTCTTTTACTAATTTGATATAATAACTTTACAGAGAGCTAAGTTTTGAGCTAAACCGCTTTAAATTTTTCACACCAAACAACTACTGAGAAAGATTTAGAGACCCCTCTGTATTAGCACATCTGTTGATGTTATCTCAGATCTAGCGCCTGGATCCTGACCATTGCATTTCAGGCCTCAACGCGATTCTCGCGAGCGGTTAAATGATGCGATTGGTGGTATCATTGCTTCGTTTATGTTGAACAGTGCTCTTCTGTATCCAGGATTCTCAATTACAGGGTTTAAAAGACTTGTTTGTGATTTAATCAGCTTGTTTTTATACAAATTCATGTAATTTACGTGAAATATATTTACGATTATTAATCTGGTAGTTAATAGTTTTGATAGATGCGTACGGATATATAATCACTAAGAAGAGCAACCATTTATGAAATATTGCTTGTAGTTAGGACGATTCCGCTAAAAATTTTTATACTATAGTGGGACAGACAAATAGGCGGGTCACCGCCGTCCAGGACACCTTTAATTCTAGAGTCGTAAGTGCGCTCCCCGCCTTTGAGAGTCATGAGAGATGGGGGCATGCAGGGAGGGGAAAGAAGATGGGGGGATAATTGGAGAGGAGAGGGGAAGTAGGGCCTCCGGATACTTCACTAATTTTGAGGAAATGCTACGCAAGCGTTGCTTTACAACCGGTTTTCTGTGAGGCCGCTGTATCCGCACCGGTCGAGCTAGCCCTTTTGTGTCTAAGCATGGCTTTACACTTATTTTTTACAAAACCTGGACGAGTACAAAATCTGACTATTACTTGAAATCTTATCTACCTCAGTTTCTCACGATGTATCCTTAGCTTGCTTCTTTAAGGTTTTATAATAATAATAACTTTACACATCTCACATACGGCCGTCTGATCCGAAACTAAGCAGAGCTTGTGCTATGGTAACTAGATAGCTGATAAACATACTTATACACTTCTAAATATATACATATAATAGATAAATTGCACCCAGAAACAGAACAAATGATCAAGCTCATCACACAAATATTTGTTCTGGGTGGGAATCGAACCAAATCAAAACTAAATGAAGGAGTTGTTGCTGTTGCTTCTTTCATTACCTTTTTTTTACGAAAGATGGCCCACGTGGCCTGATAATTTGTCCCATGGGTCAAATCAAAAATAAAGCTTTTATTACGATATCATAAACATCAAAACAGTTACGAGTACGTCGCAAGCGAATAGCGAAACCTTAAACTTCTATCATCACGACATTATACAACCTTATGTAAGTCATAACCTGCCGTGACAAAACTGCACAACGGCAAAATTTCCGCCTGGTCTCATCGAGACGTGTGCGTCTCCGCACATGGTGGGGGGCGGGTCGGAGAGAGGGGAGGGGTGAAGGGAATGCACGTGTGTGCAGTAACTCGATCCTGCTGTATAGATAATTCGGTATTGTGCTACACAATAGAGTATGGACATAAGGGGAAGATGAATAGATGTAGATTGCTGCGATATGATGGCAATTTTATTTTTAAATTGAGGTAGATTTTCGGGTAGGAGTAACTTACCTTAACATTCGTTTATTTCTTTTTCTCTTATTTCTGTACAAGTTGGTACTGTGGTATTTATTAGTCTACTACCTTTTGTAAGTGCCCACATGTATTCTGTGTATGTAAATATCTTACAAAATCACGGTATTTGACTGGATTGCCGGTCTGGTCGTTAGAGATCTTGGGCCAGAGGTCGTGGGTTCGGTTCCCACACAGGACATAAATTAGTATTATCACAAATAGCTGACCCGACTTTGGGTGTTCTTTGTACCCGTTGTTAGAATATTTGTCTAGTTACGCGCTACATAGGAACCATTCCTAATGCGGGATTTGTCTTCTAATACAAAAAATACTGTCTTCTATTTTTTTTTATTAATTAATGTATTATATCAATATCAAAATTTACGTAAAGCTGTAAATAAAAATTTCGTCATTTAGGTCCTTTCAAACCTTTTTTTAATCCAATTGGACTTAACATTCAACATTAAAACAAATACAAAAAAATGCAATGAACATGATACATTGTCCTAAGAACCATAGAATTGAAGTTCATAAAGCACAATGGCGTCACCTTGACGGTGTCAGCCACAACGTGTGTTCATCTGTTGATCAACGGATGTTGAGCTGCGGGTGCGCATAGATTATTGCGCAGATGGGTTACAAACTCCTCTACATTTCATGAAAGTTATGTTGTGATTTATTTTTTTTATCGTAAATTGAATCTAATCAGAAATTTCAATATCTGTTAATCTGTACTTATAATATTATAATGCGGAGTTTATTTTCTTGTTTAAACGCGCTTTGTTAAAACTACTGGACTACAGGATACAGAAACTACTGGATACAGAATTCGAAAAATTCTTTGTATATTGTATATATAACTCGCAAAAGTAACTTAGTTATTATTAATTGTAAGTTATTTAGATACAGTATAATATGTAAATATAATAAAACTCGTACATATAGTATAGTAATACAATATCACATCAACAGGTCAATATATTTGTTGTGTTAATTGGAGTTCAGTATATGTTCAATATTTGATATAAAATAATAAGCTGACTTAAGTTATTCAGATTGTTTTAGGTTTAAAATCCTGAAAGGTGGAATGGTTATATATAAATAAATGAATAACATTATTTTGCTACTACTACTCAGGGAGCGGAGCAGTAATCATAGGTTTTGATCGATAAATTTTTGAAGTTTTTAATTGTTAGTTAGTTAGTTCTTTTATGGGATAGTTGGCAAACGAGCATGGTCACCTAATGGTAATCGATTATCGCCGCCCAGCGACACCTACAATTCAAGAGTCGGAAGTGCTTAACATCGAGTCTTTAACACCTTACAAAAACGAATGCTGTCGATCAGATCGCAGCAGTGAGTAGACACATTCCAGCGAATCGGAAACTTATAGTCATCAAAATACCTACCAGCCTAAAACATATCTCTTTAAAGAAAAAAGATATAAACGTGAGTCTAGGCATCTGAGCTCTAGTCACTACAAGTAGTTTCATGTGTTATTATAAGAAACATACATACATATATATATACTCATGACTTTCTACCTTTGGGGTAGGCAGAGGCAACAGCACGCTACTTGACAATTCTATTGTAACAGCTCACGAGCATCCTTTACTTGTCATCTAATTGATATATGTTATTACTCGTAAGTACTGAGGTATGTATGTTGAAACACAATGTAAAAGAAAACAAGTTATTTAAAACATAACTCTTTCGATATTATTTAAAAACCGCAAAAAAAACGTTCACGTTACTATAAAGTTGATAGCAATTAAAAATTTTACGATTAATTTATTTTCAACTATCCAATTTTAATTACAACTATACATAGAATAAATAACTACCAAAAGGCTCAAATTAAACCAAGAAATATCCTGTACAGTGATGAACTTGTTTTTCTTGTAATCTATAGTTCGACAATACTAACAGCCTTCCTAAGACAACATCTTGAATTTCAAATTAGATTTTAACTATTAACCTAATTAAATCCATGTGAGATTTATAACGTTATTCTAAAGTAGTTTTCCTTGTTATCTGTAACACTAGTTTAATAAAATTATTTACCCAATAAGTTAGAGTACCGGATGCAAAAACCCCTCCTCTTTCCCCTCTCCTCATCGCCAACTCTTAAGGTGTCCATAGGCAGCGTGATTCACAATCAGGTGATCCGTGTTCTCGTTTGCCCTCCTAAGCTATAATATAAAAAAATCTATTTTTATTTTAATAGGAAAACTGTCCGACCCAATACAATAAACTACTCCATGAAAGTTGTGATCGCAAGCTGCGCGCGCGCCTTACACACGCAGATGTATGTCGGTGTGGAGTGTTGAGGGTGCGCGTGTGTGCGTGCGCGTGGGAACGGGCGCGGCGGACGCGTGCGCAGATTGTGACATGCGCGTATTGTGCATTATTTAAACAAATCAACATTTTTTTACCTTATAACTTGATCCGTTTTACCTTTGCTGGCTGTAGGATGTTTTTGTTTGGATTGTTCTCTATGTTAAGATTACTGCCTGCATGATATCACTAAACAACATTATATTTTTGTTTACTTATTAAACAAGAAACGACGTTATGTGGGAGTTTAAAATGCTTTAACTCTATTTTATAAAATGACACTTTATAAGGTGACTTTCAATTTCGCTAAGTAATTATATATTAATATGTTTTTTTGTTTACTTTATGTCCTTATTAAATAGAGATTAAAGCAGATCACTGAAGTCTTCATAATGAAGATATTATTCTCCATGCCCGAAATTACAATCTCAAATCAGCTTCCATACTATACTATTGTGTAACGTACCTATTTGTCTATGCTGCGGTCAGACGATCATAGATTAAATATGACTTGCACGATCGCGTTGATCATTTCACGATGGAGATGCTATACCAAACCAGTTATGTTTAGAGACTCGACTTGGACTATTTTTGTGATTTAGCAACATGATGCTTAATAATACTGGCTACGAAGCGGCGTATGTTTTTTTAAAGCTAGAAATTATTTAATACTTCATGAATAGATTGACATTATATTGAGTATTGACATTATATTGAGTATTGACATACAATACCTGTAAAACTACATACATGATATGTTTAATTAAAAAATCTTTCGTTTATTTGTAATTACAATTTAAAAAATAGGCAGTTAAATGTGATAGCTCAAATATCTGTGCAATTGAAATAATATAATATAAAGATTGAGATGAATACAACCATTTGTAATTTAAGACTAAAATAAATTCTTGATTACAATTCAGATAACGGGTTTAACTTCCGTACTCAGAAACATTTCCGACCAGATTCTCTATAGAAAATCGATACTAAGAAATAGCAGAATGGCTCATTTATCACTTCTAAGTGTGGCACTTAATCATATCAGCAGTTTAAGTTATATTTCACAATTCTTGAACGACTAGCACTATCTACAACACGCTTTTGTTTTATGAGACCTACGAAGTCGCAAAGTTATTTAAACCTGGAGCTCTCGAGACACGTGCAAAAGAAATAATTTATATTATTTTATTCACTCTTGAGATTTGGGTTTCGAAAATATGTTGTATGAAATCGTTTTCGACATCGTACACGGACAAATCACCATTTGGAGTCATTACCATTTGCCGAATGTTGAGGTCACGATTTGGCAACTAAACTCCAAAATTTTGTTATTATTGCTTCGGCTTACCTTTTTTGGAGGTATTGGCCACCTGACATAAACTGAAATAAAAAGAAAAACTTGATTATCTGTCGAATATATTTTTACCCGACTGCGCAAGAAGTATATATTCATATGTACATACATATGTATGGTTTCTTTTAAGATGTTTTGATGGATTGCCACATGTGAGGTGTCATTAAAGTCGTCTTAATATTGGGTGTGAAATACGGTTAAGCATTTCGAGATGACGACTTCTTAAAAAAAAAAGAGGAACGTGTACCCGTGCCAGATAAAACCCGACTGCATTACCTGCAAAAGGGTTTTATATTTTTTTATCATTTTACTTGTTTATATATTCGTGATGAATGAATGAGATAAATAAGTGGTGGTCTTGTATTTTAAAAGTGAAGAGCTTTTTATTGTATTCGTGTGGAAACCCCCAAATGGCATATATATAATTAATCACCTCACCAGAGCTTAAAGTGAATAATAGCCTGAAAAATGTTTACAGTTGTACATTGATTACAAAACTTCGTGTTTCATTTAATGCTAATGTAATAACATTTAATAAATGAATAAAAAAACAAAAGATAATAAAAGAAAATACTCATAATCTTATTATCTTACTAGATTTGAACTGGAAAATTCCCTGTAACTAACACACCTGTAAACACAAAACAAAGCTTATATTACCATAAACATACACGGTTCTTTTAAATAATCCAACCATGGTTCTACCTGAGGGTTCCTGAGACACATTCATTGCGGACCCTATTGTCCTCTATGAGCTTGCACATGGACCTTGTGAATTATTTCGGTTTGTTCATATTTCATTCCGCCTTGTAAGTTTTATAAGTTACAGTCACTAGATAGATAACGTTAGTGTATAGACATTGGTTAGTGACACGAGTGTGTTACATACGGTAATGAACCATGTTTTTTTGTTCTTTGTTCCAATATTAAATATAGAACAGTATTTGTAGACCAAATAATTACGCAAATAATCTGTGTGAAGTAATATTTAACTTCAGTCTATAAATTGGGAGAGAAAGTACTAAAAACAGAATATATAAAAATCTTGTATATTGTACAAATATTACTAGACCTTTATTTACTTAATCTATTGATACCGTGGAAGAGCCATGCTTAGGCACGAATGAGCCAGCTCGACCGGAGTCTTACCACGGCCTTACAGAAACCAACTGCTCTTTTCCTTCCCCCATCCAACCTCTCTTCTTTCCCATCCCTCATACCCCCTTTCGTCTTTTCTCTCCCTATTCTCGTCAACCGTCTCGTACCTTCAACGCCCTATCGCCTTTCCCCTCCAACACCTTAAAAGACGGACAGCGCACTTACAACTCTTGAATTGTAGGTATCCATGGCGGTTCTAGCTGGCGCACCATCATTTGACCCGTGTGTTCGTGTCCACCTAATTCTTAAAAAGAAGAAAAAAAAAAATACACAGATTTATCAATTGTTCCAATTCCCACCGAGTGTTTTTGTTGTTGTCTAGTAGAGCCTCGGTGTTCTTAGTGTCCGTTGTTGGAATATTTGTAAACCCCCGCGACACAGGAATTAACCCCAGTGCGGGAGTGGTCCTTAAAAAAAGTCATCAACAATGTCGTGATCATCTCTAAGTAAGCTTATAAGTTTTTAAAATAGGAATACTTAAAGAATTCTAGTGCGTAGTGGTTACCTATTACTTCTAAGCACGGGAGTCCCCCTCCCGCTACTGTAGCCACGCCCCCATAGCAAATTGCGTCCGCCGCTGCGCAAGCGCCGCTCTCTCGCCCAATCACGTACTAACATACATCTGAATTTGACCGATGTCTGAACTACATCTAAGTTTATATGAAGTCGGTCTCAGAAAAATTACAACTCATAGCAATAAATCACAGATTTATAAACAATACAGCTGTTGTATATTTTTTTTTACTTTGATGAAATTGTAATAACAATACAATCAACAGCTGAAACCTGTTTTTTTTTTATAATTGAATGTAGTACTAGTACGATCTTTAAATATCCTATCTGTAGGGAATAAAAATAAATATTATTTTTAAAAAAGTTTGGAGCCTTGTTGAATCATTGACCGGTTTGATCTAAGAGTGCCTATAGGTACACCAACGTTAACTCGACATTGTATTATTTTGTCTTTAATAATCTCTAGAAGCTAAATATTATTCAAAAATTTACAAGTGTTCATTGTGTATAAAACATTCGTATACTGTCATTTATTATGGCTTGGACATTTTATTTATAACTTGCTATTGTAATATCGCGGCCAGCAATGTCTCATGCTGGCATCCCTTGAATAATGACATTGCCTCTTGGTCATTAATAGTTTATTTTTTCTGTAAAATACATGTGTATATTTTTTAAACCAGAAGTCGACAGTAAAAATAAAGGCTTGGTTCGTTTTATGAGTTAACAATATATTTAAGGTGTGGGTTTGATTACATTACATTCGTGATTCAAGACTCAAGTTTACAAAACTAGTTACTTCTTAATCTAAGCTACTCATTACTTCGATCATCGCCTACGTTTACTACTCGTCGTATTACGCTAACACTACATTAATTATATTAAGCTGATTATACCACCATCATGTCTTTGACCACTATTGAATATGCAGCAGTTAACCAGATCCTCATATATTCTATTAAGTGTCTATTAGAGAGCTTGGACTTTCCGCCATCAATATAAGCAATGTCCCTTTCATTTTATCTTACCTTTCGGTTCACCATACATATGCTCAAGGCTGTATCCCCAGTCAGGTAGAGGTGTATAAAACACTTACATTTTGCCAATTAGACTTTGGTCCCACTTACGTGATAGGGGTGGGCACTTTATGACTGAATACATACTGTCTGATACACAACACTCCAAGTCTTTACTCGCCTTTTACGACAGCCACTGGAAAAAAATAGAGTGGCTCTATGCTACTCATCCGAGAACCACACGGCATAAGTTCGTTCGGTTCACCACTACTCTATATATTATAGTCGTTAAAATATGTGTTTTAAGTTATTATAATATAAGTATATTTGTTAAATCTTATATAATCCATCTTGTAGAATCATAATATATGTATGCTTAATTTGCTTGGTGGTGTAATGTAATAAACAAATACGTACAGAACGCGTACTCCCGGCCATGGTCTTCGAATGCCTCATCTAAAATAATAGTCTAGTCTAAAATAATGACATTTTACAATATCATACGAAACCGAAGATAGTATAATATTTATTACTACACCATGGTCTTATCTTGGAACCTATCTATTTTAAGTCGTAGGCCATAAAGCTAGCTTTATAAAGGGTTCAAAAACCTTTAGCTTATTACGTCAATTACTGGGGTCGTGTGGGCCCTTATCGTCTGTGTCTGGCACTATCGGGAAGATTTACAGAGGCTGGGAGTAGAAAGTCGGAGATCTCAGGCGGAGAATCCCTAAGCCATTGTAGACCTATCTCTAATTGTTTCAACGCTAATTAGGTATTCGCATGTTGTTTGCATGTAAGCAGATAAATCCATTTATATATTCTTTCAAGAGAAGAGCTTACTCCCACAACAAAGTTCTGCAACGCACATGCCACTCTACAGTTGCTAGTGTCCATGGGTGGAGGTAGTCACTTACCATCAGATGACCCGTCCTCTCTTTTGTTGCCTATATCATAAACAATAACTTAAGAGTTCTGACGTTATGTTCATAACACACAGAAAATATATAAATATACACATAAGTAAAGCTCCATGTTGATACAAGTCGCCACGCACATTTTGCATAATCTGTTAAAAGCCAAAACAAACAGAACCAAAACACAATTTGCATACAAAGCCTAGAGAAACGAGAAGTATTTATTGTACAAGCGAGATGTAAAGTTTTAGTTGAGCGCGCGTCCGATGAGCTATTGGTATGTCCCCGGCAGGCTACCGTGCTTTTTATGGCGGTATTAACTTTATTTATTTTCGTTTAAGGTTCCTTACACCACTGTTACAGAAAATAATTACTGAGATAAAATGTTTTGATACACTAAAGCAGTTTTATACATTGTTAATGAATTACAGTCACATTTACAACTACACGGTACGTTCCTGTCGAGTACCGTGTATGTAACTGCGTATGACCATACCTGCGGCACCTAATGATGATAATGATGACAGGAACTGAACTGGTCCGCAGCTACGTAACTCTTGGAAGGAAAAAAAGCAATAAACGTGTTGAAAAACACTCTTTCTGGTCAGACGAGGTCGTTACCGTTACTCTACAAATTGGTCTGATGGCGTAGCTGTAGAGGAAGTGTGGGACACTTTGAGTTATGTACTAATAAGGTCTGCTTAGGTTAATAGCCATAGCTATGAGATACTTAAACTTAATAAAAGTTACGTAAACTTAAAAAAGAATTGTATTTTGACACAGCACAATGTTTTACTTCATTGCATACATACATGTTCGCATAATATTATTGTTACACATATGTAGTTCTCAATTTGTGGATTAGTAATTGTTCCACTGAATACTCAAAAACCCCTATCTTATGTTTAATCAAGAACACAAAGAAGTCTTAAAACCTCACGCGATATATCTCAATCTAATTACCAAAACGCCTTCACGTTTCGACACTATTTCGTTAAACGATAGAGTGTCAAGATACACCCTTTGCGCTTGCGCATAGCGAACACGCAGCCGTCAGCGCGAGCGCATCAGATAACCGCGGGACATGCGACGTGCCAAGCGCGCGCTTCCACGAAACAGACGCGACGGAATACTTGACGCTTGACGTCCATGTTTGTTAATCATATTATACATTCATTCATACATGCTGATGCTAATTATGATGTATGGGACGATTCTGGTTACTGTTACATTTGGTACACACGTATTTTTATGGTATTTTCGAGACGTTCTTAAATAAATAAGGTGACCTTAACACTGTACTCATTGGTATACGGGTGAGGCAGTTGTCTATAACCGCCTCGGCAAATGCCACTGTGTTGAGTGTTGTATGTTCATTCGATCCTGTCATGGAATACTCTACATATTAATATGTGTGTAATTTGTACCTGTTAAGTGCATTTTCTAAAGAGCCTAACAACACAGATAATGTTGTCTAATTATCTTTACTACACTCTCGTGAAGAGAGGGCGAGCACCATTCTACTGTTCCATAAAAATTCAAAGTTTACAACCTATTAAGCTTCGATATTGCAAGTATAGTTGTCTTGTATATTTAATTCTCCGCATAAAGTGTTGCAGCTTTCTTAAAGTTCGTAGTGTTCCAGAGTATCGTATTACCAGCTAGCGGTTAACACGCAACACTATTTTATTTATTATGGGCACTTCGCCCGACACGAGATCTCCTGTCGCCAACTATAAATTATAGTTACACTGATACATGGCCAGCCGTGGTGCACCGGGTTTCCCATCTACAATGTGTTTTGGCACTGAAAATTAAGTTAAGACTTGGAATAGAAGGCTCATGAATAATTCATACACACGACTATTCTCTGACATGAAATAATTTAGGTAGACGATGAAATTACTTTTGCTAAATTCTTAAGACAATTCCAGTTATAAATCATAGTCATATTGATACACACATCACAAAGTACGTTTGAAAAGCTAGAATGCGATGATGTGGATTGCAAAATAAGAGCTACGTTTGCTTTACAGTTACTAAACAAGAGTCCTTGGACACTTGCTGCTAGACGTTTATATAAAAATAAAGTTAAGAATAAGAATGAAGACAGACATAACATACAATGAAAATATCAAACATATGAGTTAAAAGATGACGTAAGTGGATTATAAATATTGAATCCTCTGCAAGCTGTACTACAATTCTAAAGAGCAGTAAATGTTTTGTTTTGTTTGTTTTAAATTTCAAAGAATATCAGCTATTACAAGAATGTAACTTGGTGTGGCGCACAGCAGTTTTTCAGTACCTTTACTTAGATCAACGATAGTAGCAATATATTGTTCGCCCCATAATGAAGATTTAGCTCCTGGTCTTGTAAGAACAAAGCCCTATATTCTCGACGGGTTATAATTTTAAGAGATAATCTTGAGTGCTGGTAGCAGCATCATCTTGCAGTCTTATTGTTTCGTGAATGTCGTAGTTAACGCTATGAAAAAGAAAACGACAAGTTTTGGAGTCTTAACTAATTTTGCAGTCTTGTAAAATATTTAAGTGTTTATTACACTCCTATATACATATGTTAGAAAATATTATGTAGTTATCCTATGGGTCTTACTAACTTACGTTTTTCCTTTATTATTGCTAACGCATTTTGTAGTAAATATAATCAAACCCATTTCAAGCATTTCACCTTTTGCAATATTATTGTCCTCATAGTGTGTTCAGTGCATGCACCCCTTGGTCGAGGTCAGTGCGTGGGCGCACGGAACGGGCTCCGTCCTCCCACGCCAGGCCCAGCATACAGGCTCACCTCCACTGAGACCAACAAAATCACGATAACACATTTCTATTTGGTGAATACCATTGTTCAGATAATGTTTATTCGATAAATTCTATGAGCATTTAGTTTTTAGAAAAAGACCATTGCGATTTTTGATAAAAAAAATTAACATAAAAACAAGGTTTTAGAGATTCTTTAAAGGTTTTGAAAACAGCTTTGAAATATGAATGTAGCTTTTTCATTTATCTTACTTGCTTTAAGCAACTTTAATGAACGATTAATATTCTTAATTATTAGAAAAATAAATAACATGACTTCAATACTTATTTTATGAGAGTCAATGCCCATAAATGTTGTTTTTATAATTGTAACAAAATAATATAAACAATATTAAATACACAAATCGTTTAAAATGAATGTATAATCAAACAAGCCAATATGGGTTTATGGCTCTCAATTTGTGTGTAACGTTCTTTTATATGATATGTTCGTTAGTTCCCACAACACCAAGAGTGTTACTATCGGAGTGGTTCAATAAATGAGATTTACTTCATTTAAGCCTATTACCATACACGTGGGTGGGTACATTCAGAGCGGTAAACTGCCAAGCTATATATACTAATACAATAAAATCTTGTTGGTAGTTACGTCCTCTTTGAGACTTATCTTTAATAAAGTAATGTTCGCTGTAAATTTTATATAAATGAAAATAGAGAATTTTATTAGAAGATTCAAGTTTTACGCTTCATTGATAGTGGAGATGCAGTGGGAATTTCATAAAGACAAACCTTTTAATAGTTACATGGAAAACTACCGACCGTTTTGATTTTGATCTGTTTACCTAAAAGTTTGACAAAACAAAACCTAGGGTCATTAAATATTTCTGGAAAAAAATATAGAAAATGAACGACGTTCAAGATGGCTTTGATGCTTGTCGATATGTGTTATTTTTAATTTAACATTTTAATACATTTTAAGAACTTTAAAAAACTGAAAATAGACACTACATATATATACATTAAAAAATAGGTATCGAAAATAAAGGATTTTTAAAGGTAACTTCGTAATTGATTACATCTCTTCTGAAGCATTTTTAAGTCTGCTTCGTTTTTATAGATTTAGCCAGATGTATGTACATACATATTTCTGTTCATATAATACATTGAAATTAACCAAACTGTTGTCTGCTACAATGGTTTACATCATATCTGTACATTCAGTTTGGTTTTCAGGTAACTATAATTTATCGTGGGATTATGATAATGCGCGTTTTTTTAGAAAAGACTTTCGTTTCTATGTGGGCGTTCTACTGTCTTTTTATCTCATGACATTATTCGGTATATTTATGTTTAAAAGTTGTCGTATACAATGTGACTCGTATTAATATAAGATTAATACGAACGTCGCGTTGTTATTTAAAGCTACAAATTAGACAAGGTTTTATTATTCAGTCTTAAGAAGTATTGTTTGTACTTTTATAACGAGACGAATCTAAGACACCTATGTCTAGATTGGATTCACGGATTCAGTGATATCAAGTCAAGTAACTTCTTGTCACAAATGCGATCAGCAATCTGTAAGAGATTTAATGAAAGGCCCATGAGTCGCTTTAGTTGCATTGTGTTCAATTCTATCTCGCTTTAGTTGCATTGTGTTCAATTCTATCTCGCTTTAGTTGCATTGTGTTCAATTCTATCTCGCTTTAGTTGCATTGTGTTCAATTCTCTCTAATTTAGTAATGTATTTGTACTGACGATTTAGTCGGTTCGACTCAGACATACTACTTTACTCATGGTTCCGATGATAACCCGTGAGGTTTTTCATACGATGAATCAAAAGAAATTGGTCGTAAGATATAGCTACCACTGGTTGTTAAGAATATTGAAAACGAAATGTTCTAACTCGGCATTTTTATATATTTTTGCCCTTAACATAGAGTAATATCCTTGTCAGATATCTTAAGGCGACTTATTGCAACAAGTTTCCAAGTGAAATTGATTACATAATGATGGTTAATGATGGGATAGCGATCTATGATTACTTCAATATTGCAGTCTGCAAAAACGCTCTCATTATATTACTCGAGGTGTTGGTTTTGCAAATTATATTCTAAGTTAGATATACAACGGCGAGATTAGAGAATAATAACTAGTGTACTGATGACGTATTATTAACAAAATGGTAATGAAGAATTCCTTAAGGCGGAGTTAATGCCATAGAATTTTTATTCTTGAATTTTAGCTTTGATTAGTGAATACTCACACTGTATGTTATAGCAGTTAAATACTTATACTATTATATAGTTAATATTCTTTTACATATTCTTTTATATTATATAATAATAATAATAATAATAAGTGTATAGAGACAGTTGTGCGCCCTGTTCACTTTTGACTAAATAAAGTAAAAAGCGGTTTATTTCACGTGAAAAATATCCATTACGTAGGGACTGCTGTCAAAGCAGAAAAATCCCTAGTTTGAAGACTAGCAAGATTTGATGTTGAGCAAAGATTACTAAAATAATGTAAATAAAAATTAAAAAACTATGTCGGATAGTGTTGGGGGCACTGGGTGCGCGTGCGCATGTCACGTGGTCGTGTTCGCGACGTATCTGCGTTATTTATTGTCGACGTCCGGCCGGCACGACTACACACCTATGCCTCTATCCCATTTTTTATTCTTTAACCCTTTTCAAACTACTACATTTCTGGCTGGCTCACATATTTATCGGCTATAGTTTACAATTCTAAACATACTTGAGGGCATGTTTCTTTTCCTTATAATATAATTCTTAATGGTTTCTATAGAGATCGGCATAAAAGCTACTTGATAAATAAGCATGTAAAGGAATGTATCAGTATAGATTGGCACAATGTTTAGTCATAAAATGATCGATTACTCGATCTCCGTTCACCGATATAATTGTGAAATACAAATTTATTACAATAAATATTAGAATAGCTTTAGTAAAACCTGGGTTAGGGCCCATAAAATAGTCATCTGATAATATAGGCCGAGCTCCGAGCAAGCTATTGTACATCGTAAAGACAGCCATGGAGGTCTCTAAAGTTCATAAATACGCGTATTTATAGACTTAACCAGATTTATCTAAGTATGTACATATATATATTTGATATAAAATAAAGGGATTCATTATGTTTGGGTTTGTTTAATCGTAATGTCTAAATAAGTATGCTGTTAGCTTAGTACCATTTTGTTCTTTTTATTTTTTGCAAAGAACAATAAATTAAAATTTTCATTATAATTTATTTTATAAAGCCAAGTGACCTCAAAACTAATGTTCAAAAAATTAATGCTATAAAGTATATTTTCCCCTCCATTCATCCAATTTGCTTCTATATGCAGCTCGTCTTTCGGTTCGGGAAGCCGCGTTTTCCAGGTTATAAACGCTATAAACTTGACATTCTTGAGCTTAATTACCAAAATAAAAATACAATTACTAATATATGTTTCTATTCTTGTTTCAGTTGCACATCCCGATACGCAGGAGAGTTCTGCCAGCATCTGAATCCTTGCCACAGCGAGTCGAGCCCTCGCTGTCAAAACGGCGGATCTTGCCGCGTCAGGCCTGGGGTCGGAGGCGGCCCTCCGTCCTTCGCCTGTGACTGTCCACTGGGCTTTAGCGCGTCGCTGTGTGAGATTAGAATACCAGCTGCTTGTGACTCCGCACCTTGTTTAAATGGAGCAACGTGTAGGCTCACTTCACTAGACACCTATGAATGTGATTGCCCGCCTGGATATACAGGTTAGTAAAATTGTCTTTGATGAATGATTTACTAAAGGTGACAGAAGGATTATGAGATTATACATCACCGAGCTTTTTTTTTTTTTTTTTTTATGCGATAGGGGGCAAACGAGCAGACGGGTCACCTGATGGTAAGTGACTACCGCCGCCCATGGACACCCGCAACTCAAGAGTCACAAGTGCGTTGCCGGCCTTTTAGGTAGAGGTACGCTCTCTTCTTGAAGGTTTGAAGGTCGTATCGGTTCGGAAATACGGCAGGCGACAATTTGTTCCATAAGCTGGTTGTGCGAGGCAAAAAGCTTCTGGAGAAGCGCACAGTGGTGGAGTGCCAATCGTCCAGGTGATGGGGATGGATATTTTGTCGCGTAGGACGATGGCGGAAACCAGCAGCCGGTATAAGTCCGAACAATTCCTCTGAACACTCCCAATGATACAAGCGATAGAGGATGCAGAGATAAGCTACATCTCTACGCAACGCCAAGGTGTCAAGTCGATCAGAAATATCTTGGCAGTCGATGATGCGAGTCGCTCTCCGTTGAATGCGGTCAAGAGGCAGAAGTTGGTACTGGGGTGCACCTGCATAGAGATGAGAACAGTATTCCATGTGCGGCCGAACCTGCGCCTTATAAAGTTGCAGGCGGTGGGCCGGAGTAAAATACTGTCTCGATCTGTTTAGCACACCAAGCTTCTTCGAGGCTAATATGGCCTTACTCTCTAAGTGACCGCGAAACTGGACTTCGCTTGATATATCGACGCCAAGGATTCCGATACTGGCTGATGCAGTTAGGGAAGTGCTCTCAAATTGAGGTGATACGACCAATGGCATCTTTTTATCTTCTTTGTGGGGTTAAATTGGACTAGGTTAAGTCGACCCCAATCTGAAACTTTTGATAAAGAAGTTTCGATTTCAGACACAAGTTTGGATCGGCTTTCGATGACGTTTACCCGAGAAATGTTAGCGCGGCCGGTGTAAAGGGCATCACTCGTGCTATCGTCTGCATAGCAATGGATGCTGCTAATCTGCAGCATGTCGTTGATGTGCAGAAGAAACAGCGTGGGTGATAGCACACAGCCTTGTGGGACACCAGAATTAACAGACTTCGAGTCGGAGCATGCACCGTCAACAACGACCTTGATGCTTCTGTCTGTAAGAAAACTGGTGAGCCAATTGCACAGTTTCTCGGGAAGCCCATAGGAAGGAAGCTTCGCAAGGAGCGCTTTGTGCCAGACCCGATCGAAGGCCTTCGCCACGTCCAAACTGACGGCCAACGCTTCCCCCTTGGTCTCGATCGCCTGTGCCCACCGGTGAGTCAAGTATACGAGAAGATCACCAGCTGAACGACCCTGACGGAAGCCGTATTGTCGATCATTGAGGAGCTGGTGGTCTTCTAAGTACCGGAGGAGCTGGCAGTTAACAATGGATTCCATTATCTTGGAGAACAAGGAGGTGATGGCTATGGGTCTGTAGTTGGACGGATCCGAGCGATCTCCTTTTTTAGGGATTGGGTGCACTAGAGCTGTCTTCCATGAGTTCGGGACTACGCCAAGAGAGTAGGAAAGCCGATAAAGGCGCGTTAAAACCGGTGCTAACTCTGGAGCACACGTCTTCAGCACTATAGGAGAGATTCTATCGGGCCCACTCGACTTATGAACGTCGAGGGAAAGAAGCGCTTTACGCACTGCCCTTTGTGTAAACCGGACTTCCGGCATGCGGGTCTCGCACTGCGGTATGGTCGGCAGTGCGTTTCCCCCGTCGTCCAGGGTCGAGTTGGACGCAAAGAGTTTGCCCAGAAGATCGGCTTTTTCTTTAGCGTCGTGGGCCAACGAATTATCTCCTATGCGCAGAGGTGGAAGGGATGGCTTACAAAAGTTCCCCTGGACAGCTTTGGCAAGAGACCAGAATGCACGAGTTCCGGAGGGGAGACTAACTAGTCTCTCGCCAATTCTGCCGATGTGAGCCGACTTCGCCCCAGCAATTACTCTTTTGAGGGACCTGGAGGCAAAGTTAAATTGCTTCTTTAATGTGCTGGTCTTTACATCCCGTGCTGTCGCTGCATTAGCCCATGCTTGGTAACATTCCTGCTTTCGGCGGGACGCCGCTTTGCAGGTTCGACCAAACCAAGGCTGGGACTTGCCACCTGTGGGAATCAGGGAGAATGGAATGAAAAGTTCCATACCCTGAAGCACAACATCCGCGACAGAGTCAGCAACGACATTGGGATCATCCGGCGAGAAGCAAACCTGCCTCCATGGGTAGGATGCAAAGAATGTTCTCATTCCATCCCAGTCTGCTGACCTATAGTGCCATACGCGGCGACTGCCTGTAACACGCGGCCGCAGCGAGTGAACGAGTGGCACCATACTCCTAATCAGGCAATGGTCCGAAGAGCCAAGAGGGGCCTCAACGGATACTTTGTAGCCGTCAGGATGTGAGGTCAGCAGAAGATCCAACAGTGAAGGCACGTGGCTTTCTGCATCTGGGATTCGCGTAGGCGTTGCTACCAGCTGTGTCAAGCCATATGCCAAGGCGGAATCGTGAACAGATCTTCCCGCATGATCGGTTTTGCGCGAACCAAGCCATTCGGCGTGATGGGCGTTAAAGTCGCCAAGAATCACGATCTCTGCGGATGGGACCTGCTGGAGCACTGAGTCTGTAGCCATTTGGACGTGGTCGATGAGTCGGTCCGTTTCGGCATCACCGCTATGGGACCTGTAGAGGCATAGGTAGATGCGGGGATGGTCGTCGCAGTCTACACGTAGCCATAAGATGGAGAGGTCCCTACCTTCAAGATTGCCGAGGCGGCGAGAAGTGATATCATCTCTAACGTACACGCATACACCAGCCTTAGGAACAAAGGAGTGTTCCAGTCCGTACCCAGGGTAGCAGAGGTAGGTTGTGTCCGCTGGAGATGATATCTGCGTCTCGGTTAAAAAGAGCAAGGCCGGCTTTGCTGTCTCAAGGTGGTGGTGGACAGTGTCGAGGTTCGAATGTAAGCCCCTAATGTTGCAAAAATCCACGGTAAACGTGACAGGGGGTGCCATGGTATGCCTTCTCTTGCCCCGAGCAGATTTTGAGAGCGCAGTTGAGCCCCCCCCAGAGTACGAGGGGCAGCCTGGGTGTCCACGCTCAGGCATAATCCGTACTGAGGGTGGACGTCCAGGGGGGGATTCTCCAACGCTAGCGCTGGTACCCCCCTGGGGTATCCTTTTCGTTAACAGCGCTATCATTAGGGGGGTGGGGGATTTTGGGCCTCCGGAGACCTCACTCATTTCGGGGAAATGCAACGCAAGCGTTACTTCACAACCGGTTTTCTGTGAGGCCGTGGTATCGCACCGGTCGAGCCGGCCCATTCGTGCTTAAGCAAGCATGGCTCTACCACTACAGACACTACAGCTATAGGACGGATACGAAAAATATCTTTTTGCATTAAAGTTCTCTTTTTGTAAATGAGAGCAGTATCTTAAGAGCAGAATAATTATTACCCACTTCATGAGAATCTATATAATCATCCACTTGATAATCGCTACTAGAAATAGCTTAGATATTATTAAGTATAATTGTCTGTACGTCTGTCAGTCCTTTATGCGTAATTGGTTACGCATTTTGATGACTAATAAACAGGTGTTTGCTGAGATATTTATGAATTATTCTAAAGCTCGTTGTAGGTGGAATTGATTCTAACCTTTGTTCTATGCAATTGGCAGCAGTTCTTACCATGTTTATGGTGTCTATCCAGTCCTTATTGGCTTTTTTAGGGCTGTGTATAACTTTAATTACATTTGTTTTATTAACAACGTCAGATCAAAGAATGAAATGTTTATCTCATAAGATGAATGGCAATATAACTGTAGTATATGAAATAAGATTTTTGTAAATTTGCATTTGTGAGTAAACATTGAGCTAGTCGATATAAACATACATATTACTTCCAGACAAAGATTAAGGAATTATAGAAAAAAATGAGAACTACTCCTTAGGTCTCAAAAATTGCCAGAATTTTATAAAATTCAAGTTAAGAATTGCTTATAAAATTATTTAGGCGTCCTCGCTTCATCACTTACTAGCCATTCACCGCTCCTTAGAGCCGCAGCGTGATGTTTATAGCCTATATAAATCCTCTCTAAATACTCTATCCAATATAAAATAATAATTAAAATCCCACTGATAGTTGCTAAAATAACTTATGCAATCAATCAACAAACTTTTCGGCTTTGCGAGTGAGTGAGTTTTACTAGTCGACCGTTAAGTATTTCATCATTCTTGTTTCAAAGTAAAAAACAAACACCTGCTGAAGTAAAATCATACAATATCCAAAATCCCACTGATTTACGATGACCCAATAATAGACGAACAACCACCATACAATAAATTATATCAGTAAGTCTTAAATCTTTATCAAATCGGAAAAGTTAATTTACTTGGACCGATATTAATAAAAGTCATGATAAATCCGTCATCTAAACGTGGTTGAGTTTTTTATATCCCAGTTGGTATAAAATAAATTATGGGGCATTTTAAGGCGAAATTTAATCAGTCAGAACGATGGAAACTAGTTTTAAAGTTGTTATAGCATTATATCAATAGGTGTGTCCTGCGTGGCTTATTTTATATTTCTACGACCAACGTACTCACTCCTTATATCAGTTATAACAATAGCTATCTGCCAGTGAAAATCGGTCCCCCTTCTGGAGATTAGCCGATATAAACAATCAATTTTTCAACCGACTTCAAAAAGGAGGAGGTTCTCATCTGAATTCAACGGTATTTCTTTTTTTTATGTTTGTTACCTCATACCTTTTGACTAGGTGAACCGATTTTGATGGCTTATTTTTTATTAAAAAGTTGGTGCTTCCGGTGTGATCCTATTTCAATTTGGTCCAGTTCTGACAACGGCATCCATGTAAAACCCACATAAGTCTTAAATTTGCATTAAGTGTGTGCGCGACAAATGGACGAATAACTCAATATCGTGTAAACTGATTTCCGTAATTCTTTTTTTATTGGAAAGGATGTACTTCAAGGGTATAGAGTTTGGTTAGGTTCTGACAATAACATCCATGAGAAAACCATATAAGTGTTAAATTTTATGATAGATTGAAGTCACTAGTACAAAATGGAAAACAATTTTTCACAAATAAAATCTTTTAAAATTACTTTTTCCTATTTGTATGCTAATTCTTATTGTGTTTAATTTGTATTATGATGTGAATGATGCATTTAACTGGCTTCGTTTTTAGGTTAAGTTATTATCAATTTTCTTTCCGTTGTGTGTAATTGATTACTGTCTATAATTGAAAAGTTATAGCAATTTGAAGCCGCATATTTTTGATGATTTACCTTTTTTGGTGTCCAATTAATAATTTAATGTGTCTACTGTTATCTATTATAAATTTTAAGCTATAAAAAAAAAAACATCAAATTGTGTTCATTTAATGGATATTACGTATTAGTAACCCTTTACAACATATTAATTTTCTTTTAAGCCGCATTCGACCCTTGTTTGGTCAATTCCCATTCGCACAACTACCTAATTCCTAACGACTCAAAGGCTTAATTAAATTTTATTATTTATGACAATATACTATGATCCGTGTAGGAACATCATAGGATCATCCCATATTTTCCCGTGAGTGTCGTAAAAAGGGACTTTTATCTATCAGACAATCTTTATATATATAAATTACGAGTCACGTTGTTTGTCCGGGATGGACTCCTAAACTACTTAACCGATTTTAATCAAATTTGCACACCGTGTGCAGTTTGATCCAACTTGAAAGATAGGATAGCTTACATCTCAATTTATAGTCGCAATATTAATTTATTGCAAATTGTTTTTTATTAGCCACAACAACGCGTGGCAGGGTCTGCTAGTATATATATATTATATACACTCTATCGTGCCCTGATGATCTATCGGGATGGGGCAACCTATAACACAAATATCACTAAATTATAGTATAGCCAAAAAGTGTGTGTTTGAGATGCCGCTGCCTGCCACTCTCTTTGTAATTGTATGTTGCTTCAAATGAGAAACTTATGGCTAGGTTTAATAAAGTCTAAAACTGGTATTGACAATTTATTGGGTATCAGGAACAAAATCATACGATGTTTAGACTTTCAACGAGTTTCTGGAAACCTGGGTTTGAGCCAGACATTTTGCATGAAGTATGAAGCCCGTATTCTAGGTATTTCTAGCGACAAGTTGAACGTAGTAGTCATATGTATAAATTCCCTTAGTAGTTTCTCCGAGATGCCATAAAACATACACACGTAAATATTGTTTTGTAATTATGTAATTAAATTAACAATTTATTTTAATTTCAAACTAAATTAATTTCTCTCCATAAAAATAAAAATGTAATCAATAGATACTCTTGCTATTGCTGTAAGATTTCTGAGAGTAGTCTTCGAGTCATCGTTATCTTTTACCTTGTACCAAAACACATTGTTTAATAAACGTCTAGTTATAATAAAAAGGGGAATTTTACAACAAAAACTTCACTACTTTGCCATGCCTGTATAACCGCCTTCTGTGGACGAGCAATTATAATGCGTTTACTTAAGACTAAATATTTTGCTCGTTAAATGTTAATAAGACAAGCCTCTTCTAAAATTACCTACATTGCAATATTTTTCAGTTGGAAATTTATTTTATGACACTTTTTTCTTGGGATTCCAATATGAATTTTCAAGACATTATTGTATTAGTTTTAATCTGTAATGGTGTACGGTATAGAAATAAATAAATATCAATAAAGACGTATTTATCCTGCTTACCTACATACGACATGCAGACGTACATAAAAAAAAAAACAATAAAAAGTTAACATGTCTATGTGACCAGTCAATTAGAGATATACCGGTAGCTTACCTACTTCTACCGAATCTAATCACCTACAATTTTCAATTAAACATTTTTTTCTAATAATTTATACGGAAAATTACATATCATAGTGCTTGTATCTCACGGGAGCTCCTAGTGAAAGTAGAAAGCCCGCAATCTGTCATTTCCTGAATTATATGCTAAGTTGTAATACTTTTGGAACCGTGTCATTTTGTTAACTCAATGTGTGAATCGAGACAATGTGGTTTAAAATTATTTACGCAATTACTTTGTTTGTGTTTTACCGTTGTTGCGATGTTTTTGTTTTTGATATGTTGGATTTATAATTACATATGAATGAATTAGGCTTTCGGTTTTGATTATTGACATTGAAATCTCTGATTGAAAATCTCTTCTCCTAATTTTTTATAGTATATTAAAATTATCGTCTTTACTTAGAAAATTATAATATATAGCTTATATTTATCTAGCCCTAACAACTAAGTAGCCCAAACACTATGAAATGTTGTGAAACAATACTGAAAGCAAATAATCAAGTTCTAATAAAACAAATTAATTCGTACTTCTAGTCGCCGTAGGGAAGTTTATTGGTACTTAAATAACATCTTAATATTGCACTCCAAGAGCTCTATAATAACATTGAGGTTTATTCTTAACTTAAGTTGAGCTATTAACTCGAAGAGTAAAAAAACGGGTACGTATGCTGTGTAGGCGTTGCAAAACCCGTTCCTGAATGCATTCCACCATTTTGAATCTTAGTGTATTAAAGCTTTATGTAGACAAGCCATAATGTCATACAATGCGAATTCTTAAAAACTTTTTAAGAAGTTATGTACACTAATCACGAGGATCAAATATATAGTTGTTTTGTTTTTTACCCACGACGGAACGGAGACGGTATATTTTGGGGTGAGAGGATGTTTGTTTGTATTTTTATTTAAACCTACTAGTCCGATTTTGATGCAGTTTTCAGTTATAGGTTCGGGTTTGATTGGTGCATGTTCTTTGATAGGTGTTACGGTGAAATCTCACCAGGGGGCGCTGCAGCAAACATTTGTTTGTCAAAACTAAAACTACTAGTCGGGTTTTGATGCAGTTGGTGGTTGATTAGTGAGAGTTCTTAAATTGATTTTATCCTTTTTCAATTACTATTTAACCGTCGTTTTTTTTTTTCAAAACTTATAATTTTCCTTTTGTTCTTAAGTTTTTGAAGTGCATTAAATATATTTATTTTATTGTTTACTATGATAGTGAAAATAAAGCTCAATTTGGGATAAAATAATCTTCGACCTGTTTATCTAATATTGGAACCGAACCTACTTTTAAATTTATATTTGACGGTACGGATGGCGCAGTGGTTTTAGCGGTCACCTCGCTACCACGCTGACAGTTATGGGTTCGAGTTCAAGTTCAAGTTGTTGTTCTTAGTCTGGGAGTTCCCCTGTGACTCAGGAATCAATCCTAGTGCCTGAGTTGTCTTTTTAAAGAGAGAAAGAAAGAAATAATAATAATTCTGAGTTATCGTTTAAAGTCATGTAAGAAGCGATTTTAGCCCAATGAATCAAGATCTTTTGGTTTCGAACCTAATATTCCCCTGAACTTCTCCACACCGCTTTAATTTTTTTTAAGCTAATAAAAAAAAGTGAACAGTGACACCAACCCTGACACCCTCTCTTTGATTAACTTTATATGTTCAAAAATATATTACTTGTAGCATCTAAACTCGTCCATAGAGATCGGAACGTGTCCATAATATCAATTAAGATCATTCTACCAATCAGGCCGAATTCTTTCGTTTAGCTTACTGTTAGTCAGACCAGCTCGGTTACTCAATCATCTATTTTCAGCGGTCAAGTCACAGTATCTATACTCGACGACTGTTTACTTTGTCAAAACGATTTCTCTGTTTTTTTACCATACAGTTTTTGGTGGAGTCGAATATTCCACACCAAATCTTCCTGTGAGTGTCGTAAAAGTCGACTTAGGGACACGTCTGTTAACTGTCAGACAGTATCTGTACAGTTTGTGCCCGGTAGACAGCAATAGGCTTGAGTGTTTATTTTTGTATGTGTGTGTATTTTATTACTGTACGGTTTTATCAAGGTTATTAAGAAGGCAAATTGCGCAAATTATAATTTGCATCCGACTAAATATACGGCATCGAGAAATCCAATGACACATTGCCCGATAACAAACGTTATGCAAAAATTTTAAAAGTGTATCAAATTATGAAAGTGAATTCCACACTTCCCAATATAAGATTTCAAAGTAATAAAGTTGTAGGTTAAAGATTGTAACGCGATAACGATGTTGAATTTCTACAAAATTATTCGATTAACAATTGATATTCTATAATCAGTATAGAATCGCCATAAAAACGATTAATGACACCGAGTGGTATAAGTAATTCACGTAAATTATAGCAAACTGACAAACTCATTTTGCGATTCACACGCCTGTTTTTTTTAATTATGTTTAGTAGTAGCTTTTCTTAACGATAGGTTTATGAACCTTTTATGAGTGATATATGTTTGTTAATATTATTTTATTAGTTCATTCGTCGGGGTCTTCACGGAATATATGGAGCCTGACATTTATGTGATCTATATTTTTTATTGATTGTGACGTCATTATGTGATTTTATGTAACGTAACATAAGATTTCTAAACAAGAATTTCCTTCGCACGCTATTATAAAGCTAAACAAGTAATCTAAACGAGTTTTGTGATTTTTGATATTTACCAATTACTGTTATCATTTCAAATCTAACCAAGTTTTATTTTCTGCAGGAGACGAGTGCTCACACGAAGACCATTGCGCATCGCAACCGTGCCGCAATGGGGGTCGTTGCGTAGCCGATAACAGCACAAACGCCGGGTACTCCTGCGCTTGTCCTCCTGGCTTCACCGGCTCCCGTTGTACAGAAGACGTGGTCGAGTGTTCTAGTGGGTCCGGCCCCTGTCACCATGGCCGGTGTTTCAACACCCACGGCTCCTATACCTGTGTTTGCGAACCAGGGTACACTGGAAGGGATTGTGACGCAGAGTATGTTCCATGTGAGCCGTCACCTTGCCATCATGATGGAAGGTGTACACCGTTGGATCAGCTGAGATACGAGTGTGATTGTCCACCAGGTAAGTGTCTTTTATTTTTCATGGTCTAAAATTTCATATAATCAGTCTAACGTAATACTTCAAGCATATAATTTATTATTTCAGTGGTAGAGCCATGCTTAGGCACGAATGGGCCGGCTCGACCGGTGCGATACCACGGCCTCACAGAAAACCGGTTGTGAAGTAACGCTTGCGTTGCATTTCCCCGAATTGAGTGAGGTTTCCGGAGGCCCAATTCCCCCTCCCCCCTTTTCTCTCCCCTCTTCTCCTTTCTCCTTTTTACCATCTCCTCATCCCCCCTCTCTTCTTTCCACTCCCTGCATTCCCCATCCCTCATCACCCTCAAAGGCGGGCAGCGCACTTGAGTTGCAAGTGTCCATGGACGGCGGTGTCACTTACCATCAGGTGACCCGTCTGTTCGTCTGTCCCCCTATAGTATAAAAAAAAAAAAAAAAAAAATACCGTAAACTCAATATATGTGCGCTATTCTATGCTTATTTACACCTTATCACGATCAGTATACTTTTAGCCACAAGCACCAAGTGTTTTTTTTTCGTCGTGTATGTCGTATGTGGTTAGACTTCAGTTTGTGCGGTATTTGATATTATAAAGAAACTTGTATAGGTATAATGTCATCATTACATAGACTTACTGTTTTATAGACAACACAAGCATATTATTTTTTAATAATATATTTTATGTTATAAACTTCTTTCTCTAACTTTCGCTTCTGATGGCTGCTGAAGGTACTAACATTACACACTATAAAGTTCTTAATCACCAAGCTGCGCAAGATCATTCAATCACTATAAGAAGTTAGAATGTTGGCCGGTGAGACGGGTTGCCTTAAGTGGCAGTAGCCTGGCTTGATACATTCAACTATGGCAGGCTTATGTCTCGTCGTTAGAGAATACTTTATTAGGCTCTATTTCTGTAAAATGTAATGCTACGAGTATTTTATTACTAAAGATGATCTTACTCGGTGGTATATTTTAAGCTAAGGTTTTCTAGGATTTACTTTTAAGTTCTATGTTTGAGGCATTCGTCTACTAATCATCATACATACATACGCTCACGCCTGTATCCCATAAGGCAAGTCAGAGGTGTATAAAACAAGCTAATTATGCCAATAACAATTGATCCTACTTACGTAATAGGTGCAAGCCTATGTACAACATCACAAAACATACTGTCTTATGGACAAACGCCCCATCCTTTAGTCGCCTCTCACTACAGGGTTGCTCTATTCTACTCCACCGAGAACATATTTTATATATATAACATATTTTTTAATAAATAAAATAAGCTTAGCCTATATACCACTTCAAAAATTCTCACGTCTACTATTTTAAATGAAATCATATACAACACACTGTAATGTGTTTGTAGTACATAAAAATATAAATGAAAGCTTTCTGCAGTGCCTTGTATACCTAGCTTGGGCTATGCCTCTTCTCGTATTACTCAACTCTTTATGTTCCGTTCCGCGTGCTATTAATTTCGTTTTATTCACTTTGTGCTCTCTAGTTTACTTAATATCTTAGTATGCAAATAAGCTTGCGTTATATGACGTAGGACCTAATAACTAATGCTTTAATGATGAAATTAAAATAAATCTCTTATTAAATCAATAGGATCTTTAATTGAAATCGTTTAAATAATATCGCATTTCCATTCCACTAACTGAAGCAATTTACTTGGGACTATATTTGAATGAACTTTCTGAGACACGTTATTAAACGCTTGAGAACTAGCGCCGACTTTCCATAGAAGTTCTCATACCAATAAAGTGTATGGACTCGTTTAGGGTGAGGTTTTATTATAACGCAGTTATCCAGACCGGTGACGGCTGTGACCGCAATTCTAACCGCGATTCTAATGAAACCGTCTAATCTACTTATATAATATTTAATTTAAAACTGTAAATGGCGTCAAAACTTTGAGTTATTTCTAACACTTACAATTTAACATTACGTACATACATGTACTTAGACTAAATGCGATTCAATGCAATCGATCATTGGATCTCGCCTTAATTTTTTTTCTTTTTTTCGATCTAAAATAATAGAACTTCATAAATAGATTACAACTGTTATATTCTTATTGAAGTTAACCTATGGCCTGTGTTGGATGTTGATTTTTTTTCAAAAGGAAGCTGTCATGATAAAAATATAGAGCACATAAAAATATAAATTGAAAAAAAAAAAGTGAGTATTGTTACTTATGTTATTATAGATTCTGCAAAATTGCAAAATCTGCAAAATTCTAAAAAATAGTGAAATTAGTATCTCATACTAATTTCACTATCTTTTGAAGTGAAAACTTCTTAACGCGCGTTGAACACTTTTGTATATGTGTGTACTTTTTGGGTGAACAAAAAGGTGTATAATCTAATAGCTCAACGATATATTAGATTGTATTATATATATTTACTATCTTATTTACGAAAATTATTTATAGGAGGGATATAAGGATTTTGGATTTGTAATAATAACATATTAATAATGACTGCACGGATGGTGTAGCGGTTTAAGTGGTCACCTTGCCACTACGCTGCCGCGCCGAATTTTGTGGGTTCGATCCCTGCACGGGTCAACACTTTGTGTAATCCTCAAATTGTTGTTCCGAGTCTGAGTGTTCTTCGTGTCCGTTGCTTGAATGTTTGTAAAGGCCCCTGCGACACAGGAATTAATCCTCGAGCGAGAGTTGTCTTTAAAAAAAAAATAAGGTCATATTACTTAGGCGCGGTCTCGAACTAAAGTAAGCAAAACTTGCATTTCGTATTGGAATTGTTATGAATGGGTACTATTCATCATTCATTCAAATGTGGAACTAGAATGTAGACTGGATTGAAATACACATTGAAAAGTATATGTACAGTACGTCTACATATTATTTGGTTATTTACATAGATTCAATCAACATTGCAGGTTGTAAGGTGTAATGCAATTTAGTGGCCGGTTTTACCAGAACTTATGTAATCAGATAATGATCTAGAATATTACTTCTATTAAATATAAAAAATAATGCAAAGAACACTTAGAACACATGTTCTCATTACATCAAACTTATTAATGTATAAAACTATTGTCGTTTTGCACAAACGATCGACATTTACATAAAATCTTTTTATCAGGGTTTTGCTGTTTTTGAACATGTTGGTTTTATTGAATAACAAGTCAATTTAATTACACTCTTAATAGTCTGTTACTTTTTTTTATTAAGACAACTCCCGCACTAGGATTAATTCCTGTGTCGCAGAGCTAAAAAAAAGTCAAAAAAAGTGTTGTCCCGTACGAATCGAACCTACAACACTAGGCACGGCAGCATGGTGGCAAGGTGACCAATTAAACAAATTAAAAAAATTTAGTAAGCGTTACATGGGGGGAGGCTTCGGACTTCCAGGCCAGGTCTAGTTACAGGTATGCGACCGCACGCCCTCGATCTATCGTTTACACTCCTCAATTGATCCGTTTAAGCCTTGCCCTCTCATGTTCTTGCCTTTCACATTCAATTGCCCAGCCCGGGTATGCCACCAAATTCTAATTGGCAAAATGTAGTTGTTTTATACACTTCTGCCTACTTCTTCGTGGATACAGGTGTAAGCCTATGTATAGCTTTTCCTCTTTATTCATAAATTATATACATATCTTTAATCAATCATTACAAACATTATCAATCTGTAATCTTCAAAAGTAATTGAAAGTGAAATGTAATCTTTCACTAACCAATTACTATCTCGACGTCTTAAGCAAACATCATTTTTGTGAACTAACCGTCAGTATTGCGCGAGGGATCATAAATAACAAACGATAGTTTTATGAATCCAATTTAATTTAACGTGTTTGCTTAGTTTGTGCAACTTTTAAGATGGGTCTGTAAAGACTTAATGACATTAAGCCTCGTCAAATTAGGATATACATATTACACACATATACATATTACAATTATGAAATGACTTATATGCCGACTTATGTATGTAATTTTTGTTGGACGCCATTTTTTATATCGCTATTATATCCACATCCTACGATTTAACGTCTTGTAAATAAACGTTAAAACAAAAGTACCACGCAATAAGATCTCGAACATCAATGCAACATCTCGAAAGCACGCAGGCAATCAAGCGCACACACATAATGGCTCGTTATTTACATCGTAGCATTCACAGAGATCGTCTGAAAGTCGACTGCGGCCCGGGGCAACCACGACTTCGATAGGAAAGTACCGCATTGATGTGAACTAGACTTGTGCCTACCAAAGTTTATTATCACTAGACATTATGTTTTATTATTCATTTCATAAGAGAATATTATCCTTACGATAAAATATCTCTAAGGCCATCCAAGTTTTAGACGTCTTTAATTCTTGTACTTACTGTCGTTGCGTTACGCATAGGAATTTTCTTTAACTCCGAAAATATATAAACAAAATAATCTATTGTTTATGTGATAATAAAATAATAGGTACCTAGTAGCCGTGTGGTTCCTGGTGGAGTAAAAGATCTCGACCCCATCGTATCTCGGGGTTGCCGTATAAGGCGAGTAAGGGGTATGACTGTTATCTATACGCATATATTTTGACAGTGGTGGAGCCATCCTTAGGCACGAATGGGCCGGCTCGACCGGTGCGATATCACGGCCTCACAGAAAACCTCCACCACTTCGGTTTATAATCCATGAATAAATGTATGCACCAAGTAACTGTTGTCGATACAAGAAATAATTTTAGAAACAACATTACTACACTCCATTACAATTATAATCTATGTAATTTGCGAAAAAGTTAAACCGCAGTCACGCAACGGTTACGTCACAATTTTTATGTGGCGCTGCGCAGCCGCATCTAGGATTCATTAGCTTCATTATTCTATTGCAAAATAGTGGTGTACAGCTTACAACACAAGCTCCACTGAGAAATGTTCCATATTTCTTGTAATTAACATAATATGATGTTTGTGAGAAAAAATTGCGCAACAAGGAAATGATAAAATTTAATAAAGCTTTTTGTAATTGTTTTGTGAATGCAATATGTAATTTCGTTTGTTATTTTAGTTATGTAAATATAGATGTATATTTTAGAAGATTTTTAACTAAAATTAGTACCTACTACAAAAAAAAAAAACGTTTTGACATATCTAAAGTAAAAATAATCTTTTTTTTTATATTATACCTACTTCTCGTATTTATGCTCACTGCTCCTCTCCTATGGAGTGTAGAATGATGTTCTGTAACTATAAAAATCAAGTCAGGATCACCAACAACAAGGCCAACAGCCCAGTCACATAAGATTACCCAAATAATTCAACAGTAAAGACTTAATTTATATTGGGTTTAATGAATAAGTCTTACTTCTTTATTAATAACTCTTTTATTTATAGCCACTTTAAGTCAAGGAACATAAACACTTGGACTAACCATTAGACGTCACGGTATGCCCAAGTGTGGGAAAAGCAATACTTAGTCAATTAACACCCAAACTCGTACCCTGACGTATTTGTTTATTACTTCCATTCCAGTGAAATGAGTTCAGGTTTGACAATCGAACCTTATTCAAGTAAACCACTATTAAAAATTCTTTCAAACTGTCGAGTGTCATGTCCCTCTAACAGTCCAAAACCATTAGAGGATTATATGATCTAGCTGGGTGATAGTGCCTGATTCCGGCCTGACGATGTATGTTGTACGAGTTTTTCTTTGATATGTATAAATAAGATATAATTAGTCGGTGCTACATAATCGCTAGATAGCGCTGAATCTCACCACAAAATTATAGTAATATCTTGTCCTAATCTCATGATATGTCTATAGGGCGACGGTTGTCATTTACCATCAGATGACCCATCTGCTAGTTTGGTCTGTAGTATTACATATTTAGCTGATGTGTCTGATCGTTTTGCTACTCGTGGACATCGTCTACTTCACAACTGTCACAATAAAACACTTTTATCGTATTTAAATTGATGACTAAATTAATTATTATGCGGCTATCTTGTCGAATTTTCGTATGCTTTTGCTATATTGTTGTAATAAGGTATGCATATATTCTAAAAACATCAGTTCTATCTCGACGTGTGATTCTAATGTCTCTTTTGTTCGATGGATCACCAACCATAATAATAGCAACTTCATCTACAGTTGGCGCGTTGAACCTGCCAGCATGTTCCCCAGATGGTACTTTGTCGGCTTTGATGACAATTTGACATTTGTCACTTATCAATTGTGGCGATACTCTTTTAAATAACTGAATAAGATGATTATAATTTTCGAAAAAAACTTCCAATAATTCCACAATTGCTCTTTCTTCTGCTTTTCTATAAAATTATGCTGTTGGTTTCAAGGTGAAAAGTCTTTTTTTTAAATCCATATAAAAACAGAATAACATTGTGGTCAGTAAATAAACAAGTCTAACATGACCAAGCATGTCTACTTTTAATACTTCTATTAGATTAGCTCATGCATCGTTAGCTGTCTTGATTACGTATTTATTAAAGCAATTTGCATCGTAATAAATGTGATTATAATTAATATCGCTTCCATTTTCATGGTCAGTATTGTCACCTTTAACGATCAGCCCATTATATCATACCACTTTTAGAAGATATATATTTCTTAATATAAAATTTTATTGTAATTTCATTTAAATAATGGAAGTCAGTTTTGATTATATTTGAAACTCCATAAGCACTATCAAGATAGAGACCCTTGAAATCAAGTCTCGTTTATTAATTTTTAAATAAGATTTACACTCAATCATCAACTATACAGCTGTTTGTTATTTCTCTAACTTCCTTCATCAACATTTAAGTTATTAATAACCGTATTAGTTCATAAAAATAAAGCATTAACACATGTCTGAAACATGTGTCTCTTATAATAACAGCTTCCGTACTCACTAGTGATGAGAATGCGTGTAGAAGAAGTATCACACTATCGTCTTATGTAAAACCGATTGACAATTTGGATTCCTAAAATCCTCTAACCAAATAAACTAATATTTGAGAGCTGTATGTATACCTCGCTCATTCAAGACCAAGATAAATATGGCCGAGACTCATAGAGAAAAGTTTTAATAATTATAATTAATTATCTTTGTAACGAATTTGAGTAATTGAAATATAATTTAAGATAATATAAATGAACCGGCTGCTGCTCTTTATGAAAGTTGATATATAACTTGTCCCTATCGACTTATTGAGGTAGTTGGCCCATTATAAGCAACCACCAACAGTATTCTAAGAAAATTTCATTTTTGTTCACTAATGAATATATAATGTCGTGCTTAGAAGGAAACGGGGTATGTTAATTTTCTTAATGGAAATTTAATTTAAATACAAAAATAGTCGAAACGATTCGTTTTTATATACAATAAAACTTATAGAATTTCGTTACCAAACACATAAAAGTTGACTGCGTGAAGATAAAATCTGCGTTTGCGCATCTCAAGTGACAGTTTTATAGTGATTTCCATATTATTTTATTGTCCAAACTCTTTCCAATCTTATTAAACGCTAATTAGGATTAAATAATTTAATTATACTGAGATTGGAATAGTTAAAAACTTGGGTTTATCGCTACATTTATTGCTTATTATTTAACATGTAGTATTGCTTACTATATTTTATGATTTGTTTCTTCATTTAAAATGAATATGTGAAAGTGAGAAGTGAATGATAACTGAAAGGCAATGCCGTTATTGTGTTTTAGTATCTTTTATTAAAAAATAAACAGTATGCTTTATTTTACACTAGGTTTTGGCCGCTACTACGCATTATTTAGTATCAATTTCTGGTGTAAAATGACCCCCCCCATATTAGTAATTCTTCAATATCTAAATGTACGTGTATTCTAGATTAAAAGTTTCAATTGGGCCCACATATTAATTTTGTCGAATAGACTCAGCTCTGCAGCATATGTAGTTCGAAAAATTCCTGAACTGACTGATATTAAAACAGCCAGATTAGCCTGTTTTTCTGATTTTAATAGTATTATGTCGTATGTAATAATATTTTACCGTGGGCCTCTGATATTCAGTCTGTCTTTGTGCTGCGAAGGAAGGCTATCCGAGCAATTTATAATTTAAATAATTGTTATTCGGTAAAGCAGAAATTCTAAGAAAGAAACATAGTGACAGTGGCATGTCAGTATATCAATGAAAATTTACTTTCATAAAAATTAGGTACAGTTTATTAAAAAAGTTAAAAAACAACTTACACTCTTAAAATACACGTAATAAATATAAATTTGTTGTTCCTGCCTCCAGGCTCCGAATAACTAACGAGTCGTTTCTAGGTCAATGGGTGCGACTTTATAATAAAGTAGCTGATAATATACAAACTTTAAGTCTAAATAAATGTAAGTCCACTGTAAAACAAAAGTTATGCTTTAATGGTTATTACTCAGTGGTGGATTACATAAATAGAAGCGCTTGGGAATGATCTGTTAGAGATTCACAGGCTTTTCAAATAATCAGTACAATATAATGTGAGCTTATATGTTTCTCATTTTCTGTATTTTATTGTATATCTTTATTCTTCCTTTTTAACTTATTTTACCTGTCTATCAGTTACCGAGTCTATTTACTTTTAGCAACATAATAGCATAGGTAAAAATAGTGCTTTATTGAATAGTATATGTTGTACACAAAATTTTGTAATACCTATCTGGTGATTTAAAAAAGTGGCCATGAGTTTGTTTGCCCGATTTCGTCTCATAAGGTTCAATCATTTGGAAACGCTCGGTTATAGATCAACACAATCAAGTATTTAAATATTTTATCTTCTTAATAATAAATTCAGATTTGACAAGGCATCGTCCTATATATGTACATGTAGTTGCTGTGGCGCTGTGTATATTGATCTATAATTTTAATGAATAGACGATTTCAAATAATTGTTGGGCAATTTTATGAAATAAAGAAAATTTTATTTGGATACACACATCGACCTTTTAATTTTTTTTATATCTATCCATCTATATGTGTAATTTTATAATCATATCTCTCTCCATCCTATGGTTGCCTGGAAGAGATCGCTAATCGCGCTAAGGCCGCCAGTTGTACATTAGTAACTAAATAAGCAAATTATTGAATCTGACTGTACAATAAAGAGTCAATGTCTCTATAAATTAGAAAATATGAACAGTAGACTTAACTTAGCCCCTTTTCATTTTACTCTATACTTTTTTTTTAATGCAAAATATCCATCAAAATGTTTACGATGAACTTTCCGTACGTCTGCTTTGAAGTAAGGAGAAAAAAAAGGCGTTGAAAGATTTAAAGCGAGGCGCCTCAACATAAACACTTGCACATGTGTTACTCGTGGGAACCTACCGTTTAATGATTATAATGAGATTCTTTACACGCTAATCGAACCAGTAGTTACACTGTTTGTATGAAACCATGAACCAATAGACGCGGTTTCGACACATTCGAATTTGTCCATTGATCAGCTTTTTCCTTTTAGCAGACTTATTCTGAATTGGTGTAAAAAGATTTTATTGTTTCTAAATTTACGGTGTGTTTAGAGCTTACAAGTTTACAAAGTAGGTTTGCCGGTAAGGGTTGATAAAGGGTCTCAATGATCAATTTGACGATATTCTGAAAAAGGGCAGGTACCCGAAACAGGCGGTCTTGTATGAAATGTATGTTGTATATTTAAAGCTTTATTATATTGTTTACCGGATCTAAGGTATTATTTGTTTTTATACATAGGTATAATAATATATCTTTTATATCTTTATATATTTTATATCACAATGTTTTGCATTTTCATCACCTTAAGTATTGTCACCCACATGATTGTCGTTATTTCTTGTAATTCATATAGACCATTTAAAATAATAAATGGTATGTATTGCTTTGAGCGTCTGGATGTTATAATTATAACACTTGAAACTGAAATAGTCACCAGATGTTGTACTTAAAATAAAGAGTCTATCAAAATTTAATTGTATAGACGACTAATTAATTTGGGAACTGTTTGGTATCTCAATTCTCATGATGACTCATACGTCTATGAAATTTTAACTAGCTCTGTTCTCAAATTTGAAACAAGCAGTTTTACTTTCAACGGTACTTTTTCAACACTAAAATAAGTGCAATATAATTGAGTAACTGAATTGACCGACATCATCGAATTTAACTACCTATGGGTTGTTCCACTTCCTGTTCAAAGATCTCTCAATTAATTTTATTACGTGTTATTTAGGGCCGTAACGTCAATTATATAACGTCAACTATGGCTATGAAAAGTCATAATCTTAAGTTATCTTTAATCTGTAATTGAAGTATTTAATAGTTATTTATTTGACAGGTTACCGCGGTCAGAACTGCGAGATCGACATCGACGACTGTCCCGGTCACTTGTGTCAGAACGGTGCGACCTGCGTGGACGGGCTCAACTCCTACACTTGCGAGTGCCCGCCCACTTTCACCGGAACCCTTTGCGAGACCGATGTTGATGAATGCGCGCTCAGGTGAGCCTATTGTTTTATTGTTAAGATCTTGTATGTTACATTGATCGAGATCTTATTCTCTGCCGAGAGTTATTTAATAAGTGCAAATACATTAAATTGCTTCAAGGTACTTTTCTAAATTAATTTAAGAAGTAACTCCTACATTGTACAAAAATATAAAATTATACATAAAACTGAACATATTGACGAATAACAGAACTGATTCTTCATGAATAGTAGTCACTAGCAGAAGACAGACCGACAGATAATACCTATTTATTATATTGTAAACCTTTAATGATGAATACCGTATAAAAAGAACTCGACAACCTCAACCACCTATTTCTTTCTTTTCTTTTAATTAAAATGGGAATGTTCCCAAATCTTGTACCTTTCAGTTGAAAAATTAAAGAATGCAAAATACTGCTTATTGCAAAGTATCATTGGTGTTGGTGATATGCTTTTTTTTTCAAAGGTAAATATGACAACCAAGTTTTATTGCTAACTCATGGTTCTCAATAACGCGAATTAGACGGTCAGTGCATCTTAAATCGATTGCAGTCAACATAGAAATTATTAAAATCGAGAAAAGGAATTACTCTATCGTTGCTTTCACGAAATTGTTAAGTACTAACAATTATTTAAATTCGCTGTCATTGTATTATTAAAGTGGAGCCAACATTATTAGTTACCGACTTGCTTTCAAATATCAAAAGAAATAACTATTTGCCGACGGACGCGGCAATGAGTCAGACGATCAATTTTTAGCGACAATTAAACTTTCATACGTTAACAATTTCAAGTGTACAGTTACATCTCGCCAATTTGTTGAATCATGTATTCTCCTTGAACATCGAAGCTCTGCTAATAATTAACAATGAAATATAACCGCAACTCCTTCAGTGTTATAGAATTTTCAACTTTATTCGTCAGATAAAACTGGTAGGTCAGTTTAGAGATATTATTCGCTTGTCAAGGAATCGGCTCGGCCCAATTAGGCCGGCAGCACCGAGACAAAATATGCCTGGAATTGATCGAAAGATTGCATCCCTAAAAGAAATAGATTTATTCTTTAATACGATTACACAAGACTGAAATTTGAAGGGATTATAACTATAGGAGCTTATAAGATGCATGTAATTCAATATCAGTCGCCATCTTCGACGACGCTGCGCATGCGGCTATGTATTTTTTTTTTTGCAAGACTCTTAAAAGGAACCAACAATTTAATGAAACGAATTACTGTCAAATGTTATTATAAATGAGCTAATGATATCTACATCTGTATTGAGATGGTTTTTTGTAGTATACAATATCATCGCGGCTGTGTGTCGATGTATTGGGCGTTAATTACAAAATAACCCGTCAAGAAGTCAACGGCCTCGCGTCTCAAGCGACGACTGAACAGCGGAACACACTTCATTCTTCCTGTTTACTTTGTTCGTGTGTTTGTGCTTTTGATGTCTCCATTGTGTTCTTTTAAAATTTTACAAAATTTCTTTAAAAATATATATTTTCATCTTCTATGTCAAATAATTCTGAAAATACAAATAATAGTTGTTTAAATATTCGTCCATGAGATTTGGACTTTGTCCTTGACAGATAATCTCCATTTAGTTTAGACATACCTAATTTCCCTTCATTTTCAATTTACCTATTTACCTGGTCCCTCCGCTAAGTCTCACAACTTGACGTAAGAGCAATGTCCTAAATCGCCATGTGCGATGCGCCGTCGCTCCTAAATTAATTGTTAGCTAATGATTACCTACAAACCCAAGACGTTATACGTTCGCACGCTAATAGTAAGTTTTGTTTCAAATAATACCTCCACGGCTGTAAATGCAAATCACTGTATTTTTTAAAGTAATTGACTTTTAAAGTGAGTTAGTAATGAGCAGACACGTATTTTTACTTCTGAAACTTATCGGTTATATTATTTCTGTGTCTCGTTCTGTTGGGTTTAAGCTTACCTTATATTACGAGTATAAAATATGAGGTATATCTTTGAATAAAGTAAAATGCATTGTTGTATGTTGTCATTGTGTAGCCTTCGCTTTGAACCTTTCACTGAAGTTTAAAAAACCGGAATCTTAATAAAAATACCGATGATTGTGTAACGTAAATCTACAAATAATATTTGGTTAACTTTCTGGTTCCTTCTTTGTATTGATTATATGCAGCTATTAAAAAAAAAAAAACGAAACTTGATTAGGGGCCGAGCAATGATCATATGTTTTTTAGTTCATTTATATGTTTGTAAATATAAAAATATAAACCATTAATGTTTCATTTCTTTATCTATATTCTAAGGCCTTAATCCGACCACCTAGTGGGCCGTCCGAGACCGATCAAAACAATTTAAAAAATTAATTTACGCTTAGAAAATCTTTTTTGGGTCCTCTGATATATTGTTTATGTCATAGAAATAATATGATTATAAAAATGAATATTATTACCCATTTCGTTCGAATTAATCGCTTTTATACAAACTATTAATATTTCGACCATCTATGGATATGTTAGACCTCCCGCTGCAAGGCCCTCTTACGAAACCAAACAACCGGTATTGCTATCCATACTCCTTTTACATAACTCTTATTACCACTCAATAGCGTTCAAATTCATTTTTGAAATCCTGTTTCATGTGTCAATTTAACATTGTGTGGACACACTTTAGCGTAGCCCTGTTGGTTGTGTTTTGTTTTACTTGTACAGTGTATACTAAAGCGTTAGTTTCGATTAACCAATTCAGAACTCAATTCCTTTCAGTTGTGGGTCTACTTTTGATTGAATTATATTGTCATGGGATAGTGTCACAGTATCCGAGCCTGCTGGCTCATGAAACGCGCCAGATAAATGCGTGTGCCCAATATCAAATTACGCCGTGGTGCCTTAAGTTTTTTAGTTCGATTTTGGAGGTCTGTGAAGTGGAAGAAATATATGAGGTTATGTTAGAAGATTTCTCTGTTGGTTTAGGTGTTATTTTTG
Organism: Tyria jacobaeae; assembly: GCA_947561695.1. NCBI lineage: Eukaryota > Metazoa > Arthropoda > Insecta > Lepidoptera > Erebidae > Tyria > Tyria jacobaeae. The sequence goes on along the minus strand of OX387208.1, from coordinate 3,795,622 downwards.
ATGCGAGACTTAAAAAAGAATGTATTTAGTTTATGCGAACACTTAGTTTCATTAGATTTTGGTATCATATTTAGAAGATGTCTTATTACAGAAATTATGTTAGGAATAAATGTCGGTGCAGAGCAATTTCTTATAGCCTTTTCAATTTGTCTATCAATTAGAATCTTAAATGTATTAGTTTTATAATTAATGTTCAAAAACTTTTCTCCTTATTATAGTAGTTCTTTGTCGAAATTATCAACTTCATTATTAAGGATATGTTGTTCATCAATCAAGCGTCTGTCCCCTAAGGGATTACCGGCTGTATCCAATACCCATCAAGTGTCAGTAATAATACATGACATATGACGTTTTGTTTAGAAGTGCATTGGACAGTAATAAGTGACGTTGCTATCGTATTTCATTCGTTGAGTTATTGAAGTTGCGATTGCTTTTTATTTTTCTTATTTCTTGTATAACTCTCACTTTTGTATTTTTCTTTATTATAACGTGTAATGATATATATTAACTCACGCCTTTCTCTTTTTGGGGTAGGCAGAGACAAAAGCTGCCACTTGTACCTATCCTGAAGTACCTAGTCCTCTGACCTGCTTTTTCCTTATGTTTTGTGTCGTTGTATACATTTACTTTTGTGATTACATAGTGACAAAAGTACTAACGAAATTTTATTCTATTAAAGTTATCCATAACTAATCTAATAACTTACAATTAAAATCCTTTTATATATAAATTATATCTACCATAATGTTCCCAGTTTGGTTAATTATCCGTAAGTGTGTTTTTTATTTAATGAAACGCAGAGGTACCAATGGTAACTGATGACAAGATCGTCAATATAGGTTTTCTGATAAAAGACAAGAGAACCGTTTTACATCGCGAGTGGCATCCGATGTTTCATAGTCTATACGCTCTTGTAACATTTGTAACTACGTCTAGTTATGAGTATTTTTGCGAACTTACTAATATAATTGTTGTAACGTTGCTAATAATTTGTAGAAAAGAAAAATACGCCAGTTTTGCTGCCTAACAGCTTTCTTTCGTAGGGGATCTTAGAACCGGCTGAATTCTGATTTCATATCATTCTTCATTCTTTATAAAGACAACTCCCGCACTAGGATTAATTCCTGTAACTTTACAAACATTCAAATAACGGACACAAAGAACACCAGACTCAGAAAAACAATTTGAGGATTACACTAAGTGTTGTTCCGTGCGGGGATGGAACTCACAACACCAGGCGCGGCAGCGTGGTAGCGAGGTGACTTAAAGCGCTAGCGCAGCCATTTTTATTATTTGATTAATTTATATATAAAACTTATCACACAAAGTGATACATAATTTTCTTGTAAAATACTTAACCTAACCCTGTACCGCTCGCACACGTCCCCACAAATCACATGGATTTATTACGTGTTAACGTAACGACCGCAATCAGCTCGTTAGACGCACAATTTTATTTTTATGCCATTCCTGTGGAATTGGATGGAATTAGGAGTTTTGTGCAGTTACGAACTGGAATTTATTTCAATGTCGGCTTGTTAGACCAACTCTCTCTGAACTGATGCATCCAATGTTGTTGATTACATGTAATTTTAAGATAAAAACATTGATTTAGAACGGGATTCTTTTCATCGATCAAAAATTTTTGACAAAGGAAACGCTTATACATATATTGTTATGAAAGAAAATAAATAATTTATATAAAATATGAAAATATGTTTGTTTGTCCATTGTGCATTTTATGTATACAACATCTGTCTCTGTATTTCTGTTTTGTTGGTGTACAAAAAAGATAAAGCATAATAACTTACTTATATTGTTTACAGTGATGTAATACTCCAACTGGTTTTCTTAAAAGAAAACACCTACAGCTCAAAATTTGTTCAGCTGGTTATCTCGATAAAGCTTATTTTATTAACCCTCTAGAAAAAATATCTGTGGCATCTTAGCTCCTAAAATAATGAACGGATTTTATATAGGTATTTTTTTTGTGTTTGAAAGCTGACACAACGTGACGTGTTCTTAGCTAAGTTTGAAGATCTCTCAAATCTGCTCAGTCGTTTGAAGATCATCAGCTCTTTATGATAGTTGCGCAATTGCCGTTATAACAGAGCAAAAGGGTGACACTCGATTGATTTTTGTTCTATATTAAGATAGACGTACCTATGTGAAGTCATTCATAATCGATTATCTTAAACGAGTTCTTGACTTGCTATAATTTGTAATTAGCTATCGATCGAGTTTATATATTTAATTTAAACATCAAGGAAAGGTTAATAAATCATCGGTTTATTAATCTACTGTACTCTGTCTTAAGAATATAAAGGGATGTGCGGTTCAATAAATTTTCAGCCGTTTATTTAGCACTTTTATTTTAATATTTATTCTTTTAGGTCGTCGTCACGGTCAAACCTTCTCTTATAGGCCTATGTCTAATAGAACACAAGTTCTATACAGTTTTGATATTATATTGGCATTTTTAAAAAGTAATATTTTAATCATAAGACTGAAATTCAGTAATAATAAATATAATATGTTCGACCACGGAAAGTCTGTTCTTGTATACAAGAGCTAAAAACTATTTCTAAGCATAAGTACCGTAATCATTTTAAAATATAACGTTATCATCTTGTTATTCTACACAATTGTACATATTTCCATTAATAAACACAATACATTTTAATACAAAAATGCTGATACGTGGTACAAAATTACTCTGTAAACAATTTGCGCTCAACACACAGTCCCGTGTAGATCGTTAGGCCTGCGCGAGCGCATGTCGACGCTACTAGGTACTTTCCTAGATGGGCCAAGTGAAAAGACGAAGCGGTGTACAAAACTTCGTACACCGCGACGGTAATAACATACGATTAGGTGACCTGTTTGCTCGTCTGCCCCCTACACTATAAAAAAGAATAAACGTGTACAAATCTTTACTGGACTGTTCGCAAGCACACGATGCAATATGTACATTACAAATTTAACAAAGAGATGATATGAAACAGCTGCAACACCCATTTATATTTAATAATCAGATCTTAAAATATATCTTTATAACTTTCTAATCTAAAATAAATACAAATCCTGTAACAAGTCGGCGTGCTAAAGCGAATAGTGATTAATGATGATGACCTGAGCGTGTGCAATCATCTCGCTACTTCCGCGCCGCCACCGGTGACGAATGGACCTCTATCCCGACTTAATAAATAGATAACTGATGTGATGAGTTTTATGGGTGATTTTTGAAGGGCAATCGGTGGCAATTTATCATAAAGTTTTTTTTTTATATACTACTATGCCTCTGAATGCCGTAATATTTAGAATAATTACTCTTGCGACACAAATGAGTAAGTTGCTGATTTTTGAAATTCAAAGCAGATCTAACCTACTTCTAAAGAGGGTAAGAGATCGCATTATGTGCTTATGTACTCTTCTTTATCTAAATAAGGTATGCATCTGATGCGTCATCAATCATGGTCTGATAATACGGGACCACGTGTACTCAAAACAATACCCAAGAAAATTACGATTGTTATAAACAAAAGGCAGTGTACCAACCCCAGGGTACGGTCTTATCAATCTATCTAGTAACCATACGACCCTATGCCTATAAATACATATTAACTAGTAAAGGTTTGGCAATATTGTTTGCAATTTGATCTGATATGCGCGTTCGCTCGTGCCGCGCCCGCTCTCGATCCTGCCCGATCGTACCCGATTGCGCCCGACCGGCCATAAATCTTTCGTAATACGGTCTTAGTGATTTAACTTGTAACTTTAACCTTTATTGTTGAAATATTTTAATGTAATTATATTTTTATTTACTTTGAACTGTAGGTTTTATTTCATTCATAGGTTAAGTAGTTAAGCTTTGTTGTATCGTGCTAGCGCGTCATTGTCAGGGTAAAATTAAAGTAGGCAAAACGTCGATGTTTAATATACCGCTCCCTACCCTATGGGGGTGTACCGGCGTAAGCGTATTTATTCATGTACCTACATTCTAAGTTCTTATTTGCCAAAAAATAAAAGTAACCCATAACCCATGGAACACAATCCTGCGTGCACCAATCATCACGTATTAATACATATATCTATAAGTATTCGGTTTCAAATTAAAAGCGATAATAAACATATCCAAATTTATTTTAAACACGGCAATAAACTTAAATCCAAATTAAATCTCGGCAAGTGCACAACGAGGTTTCATTAAATCTACAATGTCCATGTAAAGATGAATAAAAATATGTTAAAAGGCTCACCATACGAAATTTAAACTGTTTAAGAAATACTTTGCTGAAATTATCATCTCACAGAGAAATTTCAAATTCTTTAATAAGCTATATTTAAATGGTTTTAAAATGAAATCACTGAACATGGCGGTGCGGTCCCTTTTTGTTAATTTCTTGGCTAAAATATTACCTTCTTTGTTGCAAATGTTTTTCTTAAGTATTTGTCCAGCCTGCAGTTTTTACGTCAGTATTTTTACGTAATTACAAACATATATTGCGGCTTCTAGATATCTGATGATTATATTGTTGATTGCACGGATGGCGTAGCGGTTTAAGTGGACACCACTACGCTGCCGCATCGGGTGTTGTGGGTTCGATCCCGCACGGGACTACACTTTGTGAATCCTCAAGTTCTTGTTCTGTCTGGGTGTTTCTTGGGTCCGTTGCGTGAATGTTTGTAAAGTTCCCTGCGACACAGGAATTAATCCTAGTGCGTTAGTTGTTTTTTTTTAAGAAAAAGAGTGTCGTCGCGGCGTAAATATTAACATAAAGTAATATAACGTATTGTTTTTTAAAGTTGTGATCAATAGCAATACAATATTCTTTATTGTACATACAGAAAACATAAACATAATAAAAATAATAACATACAGATTGCTGGTATAACCGCCGGTATTATCGGTAGTCGATTTCTTCCCTAGTCTGGAAGAAATCGACTACCGATAAAAGTAATAACTTATCTAGTGTACTTACTAATGATATAATATCACATTTCTAATTTACTATTATGTATATTGTTGAAAAACTGTTAGGTGTAGGTTTATTATAGAGCCAGTTAATAACTGTCCGACTTTCATAAGAAATACAAATTGGTGTTTTAATAGCCAGTATTAGCCAAAAAAATCCAAGAGTAATTCCGATAATAAATAATTATATACATAGATAAATTATATTCCCCAAGGGGGTAGGCTGAGGCGTCTTCAACTCCCACTATTTCCAACCATATTTAGTCCGACTTACGTTATAGGGGCCACCCTATTGTCGTCGTCTGGGCACTGTAGGACAGGTATGTGTACACTGTTTGATAGATAACCGGAAGGGCTACTACACCGAGACACAAACGGTATAACACAATAATTACAGTTTGAATAAATACTATTCCTCTAGTTATTAACTCTGTTTTATTTCTAACAGACCACTGGTATGTCAGAACGGTGCGACGTGTACAAATTCCGTGGGGGGTTTCTCTTGCATCTGCGTGAATGGTTGGACTGGGCCGGAGTGTTCAGTGAACATCGATGACTGCGCAGGAGCGGCGTGTTTTAACGGGGCTACGTGCATCGACAGAGTTGGTGCGTTCTATTGCAAATGTACGCCGGGGAAGACAGGTTAGTTTGAAATGAAACTTATTATACTTTTGAAATAGACTTAACTGTAATATTAAGACGTTTATCGACATTACAAGTGAAACACTGGTATAGAATCGCGGTAGAGATACCACGGCCTCACAGAGAACCGGTTATGAAGCAACGCTTGTGTTGCAGTTCCCCGAAATCAGTGAGGTTTCCGGAGGCTCAACTCCCCCTCTCCTCTTTTCGCTTCCCCTTATCCCCCCTCTCCCCTTTCCCCTCCCCGTATTCCCACATCCTTCATCACCCTCAAAGGCGGTTGTTACTTACCATCAGATGACCCGTCTGTTCGTCTGTCTCGCTGCCAGGATCATGTCTTAGTATTTCTGTAATAATTACCGCCATCGGATAATGGCGGCTCAGTATAGCTGCAGATCAAAGGTAGAAATCAGAGTATCTGGTAACGTTGAAATGACGTTTTACAATATTGCATTCCCATTTTGTAACATCCATTGCACTTTATACATTTGATGAAGTTTAATACTAAATGTTTTATACCCTGCCAAGCATACAGATCGCCTGTTGGTTTCAACAGTAACGCTGCCTCTAAAACGTTGCAAACCCGATATGTCTGACGACCCTTCTCTCAAGCTTCAACTCCACAACCGCTCAGAAAATGACAGCTTACGTCACCAGTAGAGCTATGTATGGGATGCTGCTGACATCATGAATTCTTTATTCAAATTATAAAATCTTTTTTTTCATTTAGGTCTCCTGTGCCATCTAGACGACGCTTGTACATCGAATCCATGTCACGCAGACGCGATCTGCGATACAAGCCCGATCAACGGCTCTTACACATGCTCATGCGCTTCTGGGTACAAAGGACTTGACTGCTCTGAAGATATAGACGAGTGTGAACAAGGTAAGATTTATTTACATATAAACTTTAACCTCCGACTTCCAATACCCGGAATTCGGTTCCAATACGAAAATGTACCCAGAATAAAGGGTATTTGTGTGCCAAGTTCAGTGGTAGAGCCATGCTTAGGCACGAATGGGCCGGCTCGACCGGTGCGATACCACGGCCTCACAGAAAACCGGTTGTGAAGTAACGCTTGCGTTGCATTTCCCCGAATTGAGTGAGGTTTCCGGAGGCCCAACTCCCCCTCCCCCCTTTTCTCTACCTCATCTCCTTTCTCCTTTTTTCAATCTCCTCATCCCTCCTCTCTTCTTTCCGCTCCCTGCATCCCCCATCCCTCCCTCACCCTCAAAGGCGGGCAGCGCACTTGCGACTCTTGAGTTGCAAGTGTCCATGGACGGCGGTGTCACTTATCTGTTCATCTGTCCCCCTATAGTATAAAAAAAAAAAAAAAAAAAAAAGTTTCTTCCAATTAGACAATTTTTTTGGACAACTTTTCTAATAGAATATTCGTTAATGTCTCCATAGGGTCACCATGTGAACATGACGGCATCTGCGTGAACACTCCAGGCTCCTTCGCTTGCAACTGTTCAGTCGGGTTCACTGGTCCACGCTGTGAGACCAATGTCAATGAATGCGAGAGCCATCCCTGCAGGAACGATGGCTCCTGTCTCGATGATCCGGGAACTTTCAGATGTGTCTGCATGCCTGGTAAGTTGGCTGTTGTTTATTAACATATAGCGGTTAATTATTTTTCTTAATATCTTACTTTAATTATTTTTCGTAATATCTTAGAAGCATTTTATCCGTGTGTGTTTCTGTCGTGTATTTCATGGTATATTTTAATGCCTAACTGAGTTGCTAGTGTGTATTTTGTAACCATCAGTTGTACTAATAAAGCTTAAATACTAGAATCTGGAGACAGATATGTTGGCATTCCATATAATGGAACTGGCTTCAAATTATGCCTAATATCTCGTCGGCTTCACCACCGGACGGATGAATTACTCGTCCGTACAATCTAAGGAACTGGCTACTTACTTACTTACTGAAAATTATAATCCGAAGTCCCTGCTTCTCAGTCGTATTCAATGTGGCTATATGTATAAACATTGTTTAAATCCAAGTTTCCAATACAAAAACAAATACACAAATCGTGCTATCAGTGCAATCTAAACAGCTAAATTACATTAAAACTAATCTACGTAAAGCTCGATACAAGCTTAACCTTTTATGCTATTGAATTAGACTCGAACAGGGCGATTTCTCCTATTCTAGAAAATAACACTAAGATACAATTTGCTTCTTGTTCAAGAGCGCTTACTGGTTATTATTAATTTGTATTAGACAGAGAGGGGGAATAGAGACAGCTACGTTTTATGGTTGTCAATTTGCGTTAACTCATGTCTCTGGTCAGTTAAAGAGAAAAATATACACTATTGCATAATAGTTTTCTAAGACTTGGCAGCCCTGCGTGAGACCCGATTCCCATAGCGATGAGAGCGCCAACGACGCCTGCGCATTGTCTTCGACGCGGAAACCACCGCACACCATTATCAAAGTGACGGTTAACGTAATCACTCCACCAGCACTGTACTGCTACTATGTCATTATTGTTGCTAAACACTAGGTTTTCGTTACAGAACAGAGCACACTAACTAATTTTGCGAACTCGTATAATAAACTTTCTTCATAAGTAATATATTGCGATTTGCCTAAGAATTTAATTTATTCATTTTACTTAAAACACTTCTACTATTACACTGCACGAGGCAGACTTAATGCCACATGGCATTATCTTCCAGTCAACCTTTGGGTGGTCAACTTCTTTCAGTAATTGACCTATAAGTTGTTTATAAATTCAAAAATGTATTTATGAACATGTAGACTAGTGTTTTGCAGGTGACATCTGTTTCATATTACCTGCAGTCAGATCTGAAAGCATCCCATTCCATTAGAGAAATACGACACTAAAAGATAAACTCAGTACTTCCAATAATTTTGCAATTAAGTAAATCTATTAACACGATCAGTTATTGCGACACGGTTCTGAGAGGGTATCTTCGCATCTCGGTCACTCTGTCACAAAAGGTTAAAGTAAGTAATATATGTATTTCTAGAATAGGATTTGTTTCTGAATTTAATCAGTCACGTTAAAAGCAATTTTAAAATAATTGACTTTAAATAAGCAGATTCAATGCGCCGATTTTAAAACAAACAGATTAAATGCGCCTTTGAGTGGACACAATACTTTAAATCGTAAAAAAGAAGAATTTAAAAATGTATTCGTAATTTCCCATGTATTTCATTATCAAATCTTGGCTACAATGGGACCACCGCAAGATCATCGCTTTCGAATAAAAATAAATCAACTGTAAAAAAAGATACACACAGTCGAACATAGAACCTTCTCCTTTCTGAAGTAAGCTAATGAGCTCTCATTATTTTGTAATAATAAAGATAGTATTGATAGAACTCTCAAGTCAATATATAACACAAAAAGTAATTATGTTTTCGAGTTTAATCTTTTAATATTTAATAAAACAAAGATCTTAAAAATATTATTGTCGATAAAATAGTTCTATTTAATATACCGGGTAAACTGATTGCAGTTTCTTGAATTCAGAATCAGATTCTATGTTTATAAAAACAATATAATTTGTCGTAAAACAGCAAACAAAAGCCTTCTTATACTTATCGTAACAATCAAAGTGCTTATTGAATGCTATAGAAGTTGTTTATTAGCAGCTTTAATTCAATATCTCAAATCTTTCACCACCAAATAGGTCTTTAACAATAGTCATCATTAAATAAACGGAATTTAATGATCTTTACTTATATTATCTTATTAATTTTCATCAGATTACACGATTATAACAATTTTATGACCGTATTTAATAAATAATAATGCAAAACTTTATATTCGTTGCGTTTGTAATAAATATTACCCAACTATACCCATAGGCGGAGGCAGACGTTTTGTCAGCTAGAATTGGTCCCCCTAACGTAACAAATCGTCCCAAAAACGTAATGGTTGGCAAGCATGTTGCCATCAACCGCACAATTTGGTAATTAAAAATGGGAAATTGCATAAAAACATCGTGTTTCTTTAATTGGGTTTTTCTAATAAAGATTAAATAATATTAAGAGTATAAAGTGAAAAGAAAAAAAACTAACAAGGCAGGCACAGAAACGACTCAAACGTCTCTTTTTGCTAAATTATTGTCCCGTTATGGCAACCCGTTAGGAAAATTGCACTAATGCTTATTTGCAGTAAACTTTATATAAATCTTATACGCTGCAGATCTACAAAGTAAATAACAGTATTAGTCGTAATTGAAGCAAAGATTCAAAAAAAAATTGTATATAGTTTAGAACTTATTTGTCAATCTTGCTTTTATTTTCATACATTGACATGTGACAGACACTTCGGACGGTAAGCCAAGCACCTTGCCAGCTTTCATTTAGCGTATTTTTTTTCTATATGAGGACAGACCGAATAGGCGGGTCACCTGATGGTAAGTGACAACCGCCTCCAGGAACACCTGCAACTAGAGAGTCGTAAGTGCGTTGCCCGCCGTATGCGGGAAGGGGTTGAGGGGAGACGAGAGGGGGAGTTGGGCCTCCGGAAACCTAACAAATTTCGAGGAAATTGCTTCAAACTTGTTGTGAGACTGTGGTATCGCACCGGTCGATCCGGCCCATTTGTACCTAAGGCTCTAACACTGTTACAAATACTATACTGGTTGTATAATTTTAAAACAGACATAGATATATAAACTCCTTTTTGCCTTTTGCCCTTCGAGTCCGCAGAGACACCAGCCCGCCACTTGCTTCTATCCTTGCACAACTCTCCAGCTTTATCTATTATCATTACACCTTTTATGCAATCCCGCCAGTTTCTTTTTTCTTTGAACTGTGCGTTTTGATCAGGTTACAGAGATAGGTGACCATTAAACAGTAGGTTGCCGGATAACTTATCGTTTAACAGTGATTGACGGTTGGATGATATAGTTTCCTCTTGATTACATCAACCAACCATCAGTCATGAACTCATGACTTTTGGTAGTGATTGACGTATGCATTATAAGCGTGTAATGTCTCCTTACAATGGAAGTGGTCAAGAGAAATATTTGTAAATTTATTTGTGATATCTTACTTCGTTCTGACATTATAAATGCGAAAATTGGTTGGATATTAGTTACTGAATTAGAGAATTGATTATACATAGTTTGAAATAGTACATGGGATTTTTATCAAAATATCCATGTCGATCGGATAACATGGATTCGGTGTCTATTTTACGTACTTCTAGCGTTTTAAATACTTCTCATGTTATGTACTCACGTACGTACTGCCAACGTCGGAGTCGCGCCGCACACCTGAGCCTTTAAACAACTAAGAATAAAAAGGCTCCTTCTATAATAAGACAGTCCATTAAACTCTAAACTCAAGTCAAGTGTACACAACATGTTAAAACATGTCACAGGCGCAATGGTGCGATCAGAACCACTCTTTCGGAACGAAATAGCCCCATGAATAATCCGGTTGTTTGATAGTGTCATAAATATAAAGACACTTCGTCTTATTGTCATACCTACGTAAATTGGACGGTTAAGTCAAATCAAACTCAATTTTAATATATTTTTTATTTTAATAGTGCACATTTAGAAAGAGTCATTTGTCCTGTGTTGTATTTGTGTCTAGATACTATGTATTTCCATAATCGAAGTATCTATCTACTATCTGTCGAACAAGTTAGTAAAATTAATAAGTTTTTTAATTGTTCAAATCTCCGCAACTACGGGTCGGATTTTATGATTCTTGTTTTATTAGATAGAGTATATATGGCTGCATACTGCAACTCGTAGGAGCGGAGCAGTGAGGACAAATGTAGGTGAAACTGGAATACCGAGTTACTAGTTATAGACGGGTGCTAATAATAGAGACAAATGATGGACAGTCTCATACAGTTTTTTATAAAATAGGTATATAAGTACAATACTGCACGGATGTCGTAGCACGTAGCGGTTTAGGTTCGCGCCGAGTGTTGTGGGTACGATCCTCGCACGGGGCTACACTTTGTGTAATCCTCAAATTGTTGTTCTGAGTCTGGGTGTTCTTTGTGTCCGTTGTTTGAATGCGCTATTGGATTTAATCCTAGTGCGGGAGTTGTCTTTAAAAAAAAACCAAATAGGTATGTAAAAAATAAAGCCGTCATTTGTTTATATTCGTTAAGTGTTGACAATTGTATCTTCGCATAATTGTTAAACCACGTTCACTGAGTATAGTTGTTACTCATGATGTTATAGCTGTACCTTCTTTATTGAAAACATATAATAATATATAAAAACTAATAAATACTTTTTATATATATTACTATCTTGTAGAATATATGATTGAGACACGGACATCAATCAAACTAAATACATACCGAGTCTTTTCAAACAGAAAATATTATAAGTTAAAACAATAGAGTTGTCTGTCGTCGTTACCAGACGTACATCTGGTTTTGTAACGCTTGACCAAGCCGGGTCTTGTCACGCGATTACGTATAAGGGAATGGCTGCACTGTATGACGATATGTAACTTTTTTATACTCATATGAACATACCCTTAGGTCCTTGAACCGTATAATTTAATAACGGCCACTGGCTTACTACTACTACTGGTTTTTACCTTGGTTATGGTACTGGTTTATACTTTGTAGGTACTTAGTTGAGTAGTATAATCCTTAAAAAGAAATGCTAACCGTTGACGCGTACCTATATTCTCGAAGGGGTAAGCAGAACCGTATGAATCGCTGAATCATAATACAAATAAGTGCTACTTACGTAATTAGTAAAAACTGTATACAAACTATTGAATAGATAACAGTTCAAAACCGTAGTCGCTGTTTAAGGCACCCACGGTAAGAGATAGGATGTCCCTGTTCCACACTCCCGAAAACCACTTGGCTTTCCATTTATTCTTAATATCATATATTTTAGTGTCGATAAGTATGAAAATTAAAATGGAACAAAAAACCGTTTTATTTTATACTATAGGGGGACAGACGAACAGACGGGTCACCTGATGGTAAGTGACAACCGCCTTCCATGGACACTTGCAACTCTTTTCGTGTGCTGCCAGCCTTTCAGGGTGATGAGGGATAGGGGATACGGGGAGGGGAAAGAAGAGAGAGGGGGGATGAGGGGAGAAGAAAGAGGAGTGGGGGAGTTGGGCCTCCGGAAACCTCACTAATATAAAACAATTAACTATCAGCTGGTTGTCATGTATTCTAAAGAATTTACTTAATCAACTAAATCTATGACTTGTCTATTGTCATTGAATTCATTATATCTCTACCATTTGTAAGAAAAACTAAAACCATTTAACGCCTTTTTCAGCAAGTACAATTAATAAATTATTATACTTATAAAATATTTTTGCTAACATTAATAACTTTTTTTCAGTTGTTAAATGAGCCATTAATTTAATAACTATTCTATATAATACAAAAAGAATCAATTAAATGTAACTGATAGTTTCATAGATTTATTAATACCAATGAATTAATTTGTCAATGTTACACGTACATATCAACGTCATAAAGGCTTTCTAACAAACTGATATAACTATCTCTCAAAGGTAACTTTTATCACTCGAAATCCTTTGGGCAAAAAGGGCGTATACCGTATGTTCCAATTGATATATGCCTGTTTATTCCAAAGGTATCATAAGCATCGCACTGCTCTCGTCCACGAACATGAAAATGCTTAAAATAACTGTTTGAATAAAAGAATAATCAAGCTTAAAAGACATATGAATATGATAATATGAATGTCCTTTATACATATAAATGTGGACATTCATATCTATTATTTATTTTTGTAGATACGCCCACGGTCCGTCATCTCACCGGAGCTCACGGTGAGGTAGTAGGTCGGAATCGAACCGACTAAAACCACACGGTGTTCCGTCACTAATAGAAATAATGAAAGAAATACTTTTATTCAGGCCCACAAGAACACACGTAGATAAATTAAAAAAATAACAATAACAAGAAAACATTAGAAATCTGAATAATAAAATACAACAATGTTGTGGGCAGCAGCCAATAGCAACAATCTCTGAAAATGCTCTAAATGCCTCCGGGTACTCACTTATACAAAGTATTTTTTTTTTTCAAATTAGTGACATATTTAATAATAGTAAAGTAAAAAGTTTGTGAAAAATGATGACATCATTAAGGCTTGCGGCGTAGTGTCCTAGTTAGTCAAAGAATTCGTCTCCCCATTCCCACATATTTACGGTATTTCCCAAAACATTGATCACGTACGATTTTGAACATAAAATTTGAAGTATTTACCAGCTGGTCATATGTATTTAAAAACTTGTATTTTATTCATGTATGCGAATAAAGTCGCCATTAGCATGCGCCATACATTCTCATTGTGGCTTGTGATCCGAAATCGTGACGGTAGAAGTGCGGTCTAAGATATAAAAAAGAAGATTTTTAACTCCTGAAATATTATTTAATGGTTTTTATTAACCTAGTTCAATACATATTACATGTATATTTGTTTCCCTTCGACTAAGGGATCGTTCTGTTATATATCATACAAGTATATATACGGTCATGCAGTACGCGTATGACAGCAATAGGTTTGTCTTGTATTGGAATCGAGACTTTTTTTTATGCGATAGGGGGCAAACGAGCAGACGGGTCACCTGATGGTAAGTGACTACCGCCGCCCATGGACACCCGCAACTCAAGAGTCACAAGTGCGTTGCCGGCCTTTTAGGTAGGAGTACGCTCTTTTCTTGAAGGTTTGAAGGTCGTATCGGTTCGGGTTCGGTTATTTATAGAACTCCAAAATTGGAAGATATAAATACAATTTTAAATATTAACAACATCGCCCTTAATAGTATTCCTAATAATTTCTGCCCTTAGCTTTTTAAAATTATCACTTTTTCCATTTCGATAACAATATTATATGCATTTTACACCCCCAATAAAAACCCGAGAGTTACGGTGTGAAACCATAAACAAATTATTACAGATTCGTTTCTAAAATCGCTGTCCTCTCCTGTCTTGCAATTAACAGTGACCACGACATGCGGTCGCAAGGCGGGGCATCCCTCCCCAGCGCCTTCCATGAGCTTTCAATAGGCCATGTCGCTCAAACACCATGTAGCTTAGACACGATTGCACAATACTGTATTATATAGAATATTATTAAGATTCTCTATAACCCTTATTATTATAGAAGAGATAGTTTAGGAGCGTTGGGTAATAAGCTTGCCAATTTAGGTACGCATTTGATTGTCTATTGTCTTGCTACATATTTTTCAAATCAGTAAAATTAATTGATTAAATTTGTATGGAAAGATTTTAAACTAGAGCCTCAGTAGTCAGTACGTACTACTTCTGTTCTTTTACACCAATGAGTATGGTTGTCAGAGCTCTGTATATACGACATTAGACATTCTACAAGTCTTTATATTTACACTAAAGAGGTTTCACGGTAACTACTTCATATAGTAAAAGCGACTTTAAATTAATAATCATAGGGTTCTAGTATTTTACTGTGCAGAACCACATTCCCGATTTGGCTGGATACGGGATAGTGATTTCTTAAGAATAACATTACCACGATAATGTGCTACATAGCCAAATGATATTGGTCGGTATGTAGTTACAATAAGTGTTATGCAAATGCACATATATAATTGCTTCTTTAAAAGGGCACACTCGATATTGGTCAAAGCTAGATTGTCCTGGCCGCGGCTTCACAACCAACGAACGTTTAAATATCAACTTCGGTTATATCAATATAAAGTATATTCTCATTTATCTGCCAGTCTCGGACAAGTCATACAGTTAAAAAAACAGCCAATTGCTCTCTTTATGAAGTCTTGATAAGGTTGCTTTTTGAATACGATATTTTATGGTATTCTCTTGATGAGTCTGGAACGTTGGGTCAATTAGCATTCTTGTATACAGGTCTTTATTCTATGGCAGAAATGTATTTGTTATATCTTATAAAAGGCTATTGTATTTATAATCTGATTTAATACGGACAGCTAATTTCCTCGTAATGTTGCAGCACTGACAAAAGATTTTTGTGCTAATATTCATGTAAATCTATTTTTATGTTGTCTAAAGGGACAGTGTTTTTTTCTAGATTGTATGATTTAAAATGACAATTGTTTGTGATGTCCCACGTTAAGCTTCATGTCATTTATAATGTAAGCCGAAAACGATATATTAAAATACACATTTAAACTGCAATACAAAATGATTTTATGACTTTTTGTTGTGAATAATTTTTTACTCTTCTCAAAAAAATATTATATATTTTATTAAAACGTGAAGTGCAGCGAAACAAGTCAAACTACATCTCGTTAAGTAGTGCACGTCTAAAGAAGTTTGATTTGTAGTGTGCCCTCTATAATTTAGATACAAATAAACAAGAAATTAACATCTTAGTGGCCCACAACTGAGCCCATCTACATTGTAGAGACCATTATTTGTAACATTTTAAAGCTTGAAAACTTTACAACATACATTTTAGCGCCGTGAAAATAATTATCAGGGACAAAGACTTCTCTAAATCTATTTATTTTTACGGTCTTCAAAGAATTTAAGACTTAAATTACTTGTCCGTTACTTAAGTTACAACCAATATTTAGTGTAATGAAATATGTATTAAAAACTGTCTTCCATACGTGCCATATAAACAATCTATTTCTTTTATTATTATTAATTGTATAGTATATTATTATTAATTAGTATAAGCATAGTAAATTAGTATAGTAAATCTTAAGCATATTTAAGAAATTGTCATCGTGGTCGTTCAAAATATCATGAAAGGTATGAATTTTCAAAGAAATTCTAAATTTTTCTTGTAACTAAAAAAAAACTAGTTATATTTTTTTATTATTTTTCCTTATGTACTCATTAGCAGGTCTACCTTTAGGCGCCCGCTTATCGTTGAATTTTGGGACACCCTGTATATATATAGTATATTATTATTAATTAATGTGGACACAGTTGTCCTCTAGCTTAAAAAATCTTAGTATGTGAAGCGGGTAGAATTCGCAACCGCGATTATTTGATCGCAAATACCGTAGCCTCAACTGATTAGCTGAACAGTGGCAATCACTACACTTAAAAATTGTAAACTTTACAATAATTCTAGTAAAATATTAGTCTTTCATCCAATGGTCTCCGGCCAGAAAATGCAAGAGCTATAGCTTGGTACTGTGATAAGTGTACTATGTATATTAAAGTCTATCTATTTGTTCTCAGGTTTCACCGGTACGCAATGTGAGGTGGAGATCGACGAGTGTGCGAATAATCCTTGTCTAAACGGAGGAGTCTGCCATGATTATATCAACGCCTTCAGATGCACTTGTGTTAATGGGTAAGTTATTTAGTTGTACCTGATTTTTTTCTGTAGTCATTTTCAATTGAGTTTATGACTGCACAGATGGCGTAGCGGTTTAAGTGGTCACCTCGAAACCCTGCTGCCGCGCCGAGTGTAGTGAGTTCGATCCCAGCACGGGACAACACTTTGTGTAATCCTCAAATTGTTGTTCTGAGTCTGGGTGTTCCTTTTATCCGTTGCTTGATTGTTTGCAAAGTCCACCGTGACACAGGAATTAGTCCTAATGCGGAAGTTGTCTTTTCATAACAATTAAAAAAAAAAAACTTTAGTCATATTGTGGAAGTAAGATACGAGTACGCGACGGCCTCGTCTTCGACTTACTGATGTATCAGTCCTTTATCCTAATGCCCGACTCGTGGTATTCCTTACCTTAGATCTCACCTTAGATCTCTTCTAAAATAGATTGCATATAAAAGAAGAGTTTGTCACACAAAGCAGCTTTATAAAAACTACTCGAAATCATTTGGAATTTAACACACACACTTTCAATATTAACAGTATATTATCTAACGGCAAAAACATTGTTATTCACTATAGAAGGCAACAATATGTCTTTATGTATATCCTTTCTGCTTACAGATTTACAGGCGCTCGCTGTCAAGTGAACATCGATGACTGCGCGTCAAGTCCATGTCGAAACGGCGGCATCTGTCACGACTCTATAGCCGGGTACACTTGCGAATGCCCGCCTGGGTATACTGGTACGTATAATTTACAAAATGTATAACAATGCTACAATTACTGGTCCCTACTCATAAATGGCAACACATACATTAAATAAAAATAAAAAAAAACAGTATATAATCCATCTATCCATCCAATATATAACCTCGAAGTATAAGCATAAGATGGCAAGGTGAAATTACTTTTAATTTTTTCTTACGTTTTTATGCACTGGAATTCCTGTATACAGCCAATATATTCAAAGAAGTGTAGTCAAGAATAGTATTTTTTTTAAATATGCATATGTATGCATTTTTTTTTCAGGTATGTCCTGCGAGACGAACATCAACGATTGCTTATCAGCTCCGTGCCACCGCGGAGAATGCATCGACGGAGACAACAGCTTCACCTGCAACTGTCACCCAGGGTACACCGGGAGAGTCTGCCAGACGCAGATCAATGAATGCGAGTCAAACCCGTGCCAGTTCGGCGGTGAGAACATTTCTTAACGTAAACTATGATAAACTAAAAATGTTTGAGTTGTAAATTGCAAAGCAAAGTTAAACTGTTTTGTGACCCGCTATAAATAAATTCAAAAATATAAAAAAAAATTAAAAACAGATGATAAGTATAAGTAGGTTTTTAATATTTCTGAAGGTTCTATAACAAAGAGTTAAGGTAACATGTGTATCATCATCATTCAGCCTATCGCAGTGCACTGCTGGACACGGGCCCTCTAAAACGTATGCTATGGAGAGTCTACCGCTTTTTATTTATTATTATAGAAAAGACAACTCCCGCCCGCCGAGGACTTTCCAAACATTCAATCAACGGACACAAAGAACACCTAGATTCGTGACAACTATTTGGACAATCTTATTTCATTAATTCATCTTTACATTTTAAAAAAAAAAAAAATATTTCGATTTGCCAGGTCACTGCGAAGACCTGATAGGAGGTTACCAGTGTCGGTGTAAGCCCGGCACATCAGGTCGCAACTGTGAGATCAATGTCAACGAATGCTACTCTAATCCTTGCAGAAATGGAGCTACGTGTATTGACGGAATAAACAGGTAAGAACATTAACAATATTTATTAATCAGAATATTAGTTTAATAATAACGTAATATAACGTTACATAACGTTATATTTGAGGTTAGTTTTCGTTACCCAGGCACTAAATAGTTGTCAGCTTTTATAGAGGGCTATGGCGCCTTGAATATACAAGTTAAAAAGTAAGGTCTATTATATGTAAATGCAGTATAACTTGTTTTTCTCCTTATCCCGTTATTTGTCATTTCATGCAATTGGATTTTGCTTTTATTAATTTAATTGCAGTTCCTTTCTTAAGATCCTTTTTAATGGAGCTACACCAGGTCAATGGTGGAACTCGTTGAAAAGGAAGACCTTAGAATAGCAGCCGTTACATTCCGTATAAGCTTATTATAATTTTGAAGCACTCGTTGTTTTTCTTTTTAACTGTTCTTGCTAGGGCAATATCCTGACAATGAAATATTGCAATAATATTACAAAACTATGTGCATTTGTTAGCAAATATTGTCAAAAAATAAATAACATTTGATTTCAATTAGATACACATTTTACATGCAGCCGTGCTTTGTTTTACTTATTTAATATTTAAATGTATTATGTACTTGATATCTATTTTAATTCATGCTTATTTTTATTACACGCAGCAATAACCCCTTTGAGTAAGTTTCTTTTTTCACCAATATTTAGCATGGTTTGAGCATGATTTGCTTTAAATTTAAATCAATAAGCACGACATAAATAAATAACAATTATATTTAATAAAAGTTAAATCAATACACGAATTCTAGTAACATTCTATAAACCTCTATCACTAGCTTCATTTCTTACTTATATACATATATTTAACGAGTTACTTATTACTATGCTGTTTGCTTTAACTATTATATTATTATTGCTTGCATTTAAATATCTTACTATATCTTAAATAATATCCATAAGAAACTTACTGTTATGTTATATTAAAAATTCTATTAAACAATCATAGAAATATAGTTTTTGGCTACCTAATAAATATGTTAAAATACTCTATGTTGTTAAAACTTATTTCCTATATAGTTTAATAATAATGATAACTTCAAACATCTCAAACACGGCCGTCTGATCCCAAAATAAGCAGAGTTTGTACTATCCAAACCCGACTGCTGATACATACTTAAATAAACACATGTTATATATAGTATATAGTAAAAATAATAGTAATAATAATAATATAGAAAACAATCCCATCATCCAAAACCATTCGTCCACAGGTACACCTGCGAGTGCATCCCAGGCTTCACAGGCCAACACTGCGAGACGAACATCAACGAGTGCCTCTCCAACCCTTGTGCCAACGGTGGCAAGTGCGTCGACAGGATCAACGGCTTCCGGTGTGAATGCCCTAGAGGGTATTATGATGCTAGGTACGGACGGTAGTTAGGGGCTTGGATTGGTTTTTAAATTACAAATTTATATTCAAAATTTATCATTACGTATTAATAGTAATATATAAAGAGACAAGAGACAGGGAACTGTGGAACTATGACGACATACAGATATAGTTGTCAAAAATCAAAATATCACCATGGGAGAGCCATGTTTAGGCACGAATAGGATGGCTCGACTTGGTCAATACTACGGCCTCACAGAAAACTGGTAGATAGACAATGCTTGCTTTGTATTGCCGAGCGAGTGAGGGTACCGGAGGTCAACCTCCCCCTCCCCTCATCCCCATCATCACCTTCAAAGGTGGACAGCGCACTTACGACTCCTGAGTTACAGATTTCCTTGAGTGGAGGGTGTCACTTACCATCACGTGACCCGTCTGTCTGTCCATAAAAAAGAAAATTGTAAATGGAAATTTTTTAAACAGTATTTAAAAATCAATACTATTGTTACTATTAATAGAGATATAGCTAAAATAGTTGATTCGAATCTAATACAAATCGATAAAGCTTACATTTGATAACGATGTGAAGCGGTATTGGAAGGGTCAGAGAGAAAATCTACTATTATCACTCATAATTAAATATTTTGTAAGAATTCATCATCATGCAATCATCACTCTTACTTAGTGTGCGCTGATTTAAATGTATTACTATTATTAATTAAAACCCTAGTAAACTATTTTCTTGAGGCAAAAATAAAATTGGGTAAAATTTGCAGAATACACTTTTTATATGATAATGTTTACTTTGTAATAAGGTATTAAACCAAGATTTAAACATTACAGTTATTGTAAATTTAAGAATTAATACCTCTATAAAAGGCGTGAGGGGTCTATGGGTCCTCAATACAAAAAAGTTTTATTACATCCCTTTCGGTCTCGCTCCTAGCTGCTCAGAGCGAGTAACGCGCGATAAGGAACTTCATTCCAATAAAATTTCACTTGTTGTCTATACTTATAATACTCATTATACAATATTCCTATACAGATGCTTGTCGGACGTGAATGAATGCGCTTCGAACCCATGCATCAACGGCGGTTCCTGCGAAGATGGAGTCAACCAGTTTATCTGTCACTGTTTGCCAGGATACGGAGGTAAATATTGCTAGTAATACTTTAATTTTAAATATGTTATTATCATTATGAACCTACAGCTTAATTGCAGAAAATAATCTGATATAATTATTTGATTACACAAGTGTAAACGATTGTAGTAGATATTAATTCTTTCTAATATTATTTTAAGATATCGGAAATAGGTAACTGTGTTATAATTTTTTAGGTTAAATTTTTTAAATCAATTTTTCTATATCTCGTGACTAAGTCACCGCAAATATGGGCCTTCGATACACCTCGCCCTACCCCTTTTTGGATTAAGGCATATGTATATGTGATGTACATATATCTATGGCTATGTATAATTTAGCGTATTCGCACAATTTTTTGAGGCAAGCTAGATGACTGTCAAGTCAAATCAGGATCTTTTTAGTTAACGTCAAAACAGTAGATTGAGTACATTTTTATATGAAATACATTTTGAAATGTCGTATTGTCAAATCATTTATTTTTAATGTAAATTTGATGAATAATAAATAAATAAAAAACGTAAATCTGAAATAAAATTCTCACCTATTTTCAGTAATGAAATTGCCCGATTTAGTGAAATAATTTAAATTAAGCATCTACCCAATTCCAAATAAAGTAGGATTTTATCTTTAAAATTCAGTTAAAATGTGAAAAGACATGAAAACCCTCTAATATTTTTATGGTGTTGTTTAGGTCAACGATGCGAACGAGATATTGACGAATGTAGCTCAAACCCTTGCCAACATGGAGGCACGTGCCACGACAGATTAAACGCTTATAAGTGCGACTGTGTTCTAGGCTTTATTGGTGAGTAATTAGAGCAGTATATGATTAAACATTTTGTAACCTTCCTCTGGTAGATATGGTTATCAAATAACTATGATTTTAAATAAGTTCGACCATATTTTGAAATAAAGGTGCGTCGTTTTCATAATATTGTACGTATTTAAATATTTTATAATTGTTTTATTTTCATTTTGTAGTAAATCTGTATATAAGGCATAAGTTTCCCGCTTAACTGGACTGACTAGAGCATTATTACTGTCAAAGGGAAATTCAATCATTTAAGCCTGGAAAATTTTTGACATGTTATTTTTTTTTGTAAAAAATAAATAAGTAATTATCAAACTTATTTATATTGTAGGAATAAATTGTGAAACAAACATTGACGATTGCGCCGGTAACCCTTGCCTGCACGGCGGGTCATGTATCGACCTCGTCAACGGATACCGATGCGTATGCGCACCTCCGCATTCTGGACGAAACTGCGAGAATACTCTCGACCCTTGCACACCAAACCAGTGAGTATACTATATTCTTATATATCACATATTATACTAGTTTATACCTTAATCCATAGATATTCAAGTTTTGCGTCACGACATATTAGATGTGTAAGTCTCTATTTAGGGTTATACCATTTATTAAGTAACCCCGTAAGCGATAGATTGCAACATTCGATAAAATTTAGAATATATCTTACTCCATAAATATAAAGTACATCTAATATTAAAAAAAAACCGATAATTTTGAGTACACCTTGGGTGGGAGAGTGAACGACAAACTTTAACATCATCATTTTATGCCAAGGGAACCATCTCTAACCTTGTGTTAATGACGTTACTTGTTTTTACTTTAAATAGTGTTAAGTGTTTTATGGTGCACAATAAATTATATTGTATTGATGTAAAAACTATAAATTTCGTGTTGCAGATGTCGTCACGGTGGTCGTTGCGTGGCGGAGGCGTCGTACGCGGAGTTCACGTGCGCGTGCCCGGTGGGGTGGACGGGCGCGCTGTGCGAGCGCGACGTGGACGAGTGCGGTGTCACCGCGCCCTGCCACAACGACGCCACCTGCATCAATACCGAGGGCTCGTACGCCTGCCTCTGCGCCAGGGGCTACGAGGGCAAGGACTGCGCCATCAACACTGACGACTGTGCCTCTTGTAAGTTTTTCCTCTATAATGTATTTATTTATTTACCATTTTACAAAACCATCTACAATTGTTAATTATAGTGCATTTTAAAACCACCGAGGTTTGTAAAAATGCAACAGATGCTACATCAAGCGAAGTCGATAAAAACCACATGTATACAGAAAACACTTATAGCTTAAAATGCATTCATTATTATTATCGGCGTACGGGCGCAGAGAAGTGAAGGGAGCTCTGAGTTATTTTAATTTAATAATAATAATAATCATATGTCGTTATATAATACAACGTCTATAGAGGCTCACGATAGGCAGCTGGGTTAAGGGTCTGATGAAGGCAGTCATTCTTGATATGGCACGCATTGTGAGGAGGTTTCTGTCTCTGGAGCCCTAACCACCGGACACCGATACCTGTGGTGCACTATTTTTATATTTTTCCGTTAGAGTACTCAGACTTTCCGGCACCAGTCCGATCCGATCCGGATCCGAAGTCCGATTGCAAAACTCGTCTTTGTGAGAGATTGGTGCCTGAAGTAGATTTGTTCAACTGCACAACCTGTTGAAATCTCCTGCAGTAAAAACTTACACTAAATAAAAAAAAAAACTACACAATGATATAAATTAACAAGACAAAAAGGATGAATGAAAGATACCAAAAAAAGAATAGAATCTCCATCACATTCTTTGTGGTGGATGGTGGATTAAAATATTTAGTTAGCTTAGTTTAAGATATTCACTGATTATAAGGAGAGTGACAATAAATTACTAATAATCTTTTTTCGTTCTCAGTCCCCTGTCAAAATGGTGCGACATGTCTAGACAGCATCGGCGATTACAACTGCGTGTGTGCGAGCGGATTTGCAGGAAAACATTGCCAAGTTGATATTGACGAATGCCAGTCTAGCCCTTGTTTGAACGGGGCAACTTGTAACCAGGTGAGTGGAATGGCTATGTTAAATCGAATTCAGTTCTTAGTTAAGCTATTAAAATAAATAAAATCATTCAAATTCTATAAAATTGAATATCCCGACTGCTTTATTAATTTCCTCTCTGTATTCGCTGTAAATGTTATATATTTATTCTTACTATTAAAACGATATATTACATACATGCACTTGAAAACATAATCCTCTTTCTTCCGCAGTCGGGTAAAGAAAAAAATATGAACCACAATTTTATTAATTACTTATTATCAATGACAAATGCAATTGCAAACTACTCGTTAATATTAAAACATTATCCCAATATCATGTACAACATATACACATCATAGTCTCGATCACTTCAATAAATTTGCTTTATATTTCAGTACGTGGCGTCATACACGTGCACGTGTCCGCTTGGGTTCTCCGGCATCAACTGTCAGACGAATGACGAGGACTGCACCGAGTCCAGTTGTATGAACGGAGGCACGTGCATAGATGGGGTCAACTCTTACAACTGCTCCTGTGTACCTGGGTGAGTATATGTAGCAGAGGAGGAAGGGGGGAGGTATATTGGTGTAGGGCTCTGCTATCGCATTTTGACTCTCGAACTATTATTCGTCAAGTCAGGCTGACTACTTGAGTCATCCTAGCCTAGGAGTAGTGTACTTTTTTGTACCAGATGGCGCAGTGTGGTTTAAGAGGTCACCTCGCCTAGTGTTGTGGGTTTGATCTCCACATTGCACAACACTGTGTAAACCTTAAATTGTTATTTCTAGTATGGATGCTTTTTGGTCCTGTTATTTGAATACTTGTAAAGTCCCCCTCAATACAAGTATTAATCCTAGTGCTGGAGTGGTATATTCAAAAGAAGAAGAAAAAAATCTTCTTTGATTTTTTTTTTCAGATAAAATATTATAGTAAATACATTAACGGTATTCATACTATGTATGAAAGGGAAGGAATTAAATTAAATTACATAAAACTCGCGATCTTGTATGGTTTACTGATAGATTAGTATTGATCATCGCAGAGCAAATATTATGTATGATTATTTGTGTATTTGAATCCAGAATAAATATATTCATGACAGTGTTACACACTTCGCAGTTTTCTTTCTTCCCTAGAAATATTTAAAATATCATGAACATAATTTGTTTACTAACACATAAAGTAACACTTAATGTTTTCACTTTAAGGTACACGGGTTCCAACTGTCAGTTCCGCATCAACATGTGCGACAGCTCGCCCTGTGACAACGGGGCGACATGTCACGACCACGTCACCTACTACACGTGCCATTGTCCCTATGGGTACATGGGCAAACACTGCGAGGCTTATGTCAACTGGTAAGTTTACAATACAATATTAAATTCTACTAATTTGTTATAAAACATTTGACTAAGTGTGTTATTACTAAAGGTAAGAGTACTTACAAAAAGGACTGATAAAAACTAAATGCTAAGGTGGAAGTAGTTGTATATCATTCATATTATCAGTAGTTTTATATTAAGTTACGAATAGCGAATCTTGTTGTTAAAATAAAATTATCCTCATTTGTCCAGGTGTGATGTAAACCCGTGCGAGAATGGCGCGACGTGCTCGCAGAAAGGCCCGCAGTACACATGCACGTGCGCACCCGGATGGTCCGGTAAACTCTGTGACGTAGAGATGGTCTCGTGTAAAGACGCAGCTATTAGGAAAAGTAATTGTTAAATTATTTTATATAGATACTGTATTAATCACTAACGCACTTTTCTTATTTCAGTGTCATGAATGTATTATATATTACTAAATGTTGTTCTAGGCGTGAAACTCAAACAACTATGCAACAACGGATCATGCGAAGACATCGGCAACTCTCATCGTTGTCACTGCTTAGAAGGATACACCGGATCTTACTGCCAAAAGGAAATCAATGAATGTGATTCTGCACCTTGCCAAAACGGAGCTGTCTGCAAGGATCTTGTAGGGACGTATCAATGCCAGTGTGCTAAAGGCTTCCAGGGCCAAAACTGCGAACTCAATGTAAACGATTGTCTACCAAATCCTTGCCAGAATGGAGGGACTTGCCACGATCTTATTAACAATTTCTCTTGTTCGTGTCCTTTCGGTACTCTTGGCAAAATATGTGAGATCAACGTCAATGATTGCAAGCAAGACGCCTGTCATAATAACGGCACATGTATCGATAAAGTTGGAGGGTTCGAGTGTAAATGCCCACCCGGTTTCGTCGGTCCACGGTGTGAAGGAGATATCAATGAGTGTCTCTCTAACCCCTGTTCATCCCCTGGCACACAGGACTGCGTCCAACTAGTAAATGACTACCATTGTAATTGTAAACCTGGGTACATGGGCAGACATTGTGATGCCAAAGTCAACTTTTGCGCCAACTCTCCTTGTCAGAACGGAGGTGCATGCACCGCTATTCAAGGAGGACACGAATGTTTATGCAACGAAGGTTTCTACGGCAAGAACTGTGAATATTCTGGCTACGCTTGCGATTCAAATCCGTGTCAGAATGGTGGATACTGTCGAACCTCCGAAATGGGATATGTATGCGACTGTCCATCTGGCTTATCAGGTATCAACTGTGAAATCGATTCTATGAACGAATGCCTTAGCAGTCCTTGTAAACATCCGGAAGCAAGATGTATAGACAAGCCAGGCGACTACCTATGTTACTGTCCCAGACAACGGACAGGCAAAAGCTGCGAAATTCACGATCCACACTCAAGAGGTGGATATGGCAGCCCTGTAAACGGCGGATTTAATTCAAAGAACCCAAGCTTGACCTTCGAGGAGTTAGATCTAGCATTCCAAAGAGAACAGTGTGTTAAAAAGGGCTGCAAAGAGAAGCAAGGAGACCAACATTGCGATGAGGAATGTAACACATATGCTTGTGAATTTGACGGTAATGACTGTTCTCTTGGCATTAATCCCTGGGCAAACTGTACAGCGCCTATCAAGTGTTGGGAGGTATTCTTGGACGGTGAATGTAACGAAGTATGCAACACTCAAGCTTGTCTGTTCGACGGTAGAGATTGTCAGAAGTCTTTACAACAATGCAACCCAATTTACGATGCTTATTGTCAGAAACATTACGCTAATGGCCACTGTGATTACGGTTGCAACAACGCTGAATGTAACTGGGACGGTCTGGATTGTGAGAATGAACCTCCACACTTAGCTGAAGGTGTAATGTCGATAACTCTACTTATGGACATGAGAACTTTCAGAGAAAATTCAGTCGCTTTTCTCCGAGATTTGGGACATATGCTAAGAACAACAGTGGTTATAAAAAAGGACCATTTAGGAAATGACATGGTGACTGAAAGAGGGCAATCTGGTGTACAGGTTTACTTGGAGATCGACAACAGGAAATGTTCTGCAATGTCTGAATCTGAGTGCTTCTTCTCAACGAAGGAAGCTGCAGACTTCTTGGCAGCAAAAGCATCTAAACATTCGTTGTCTTCTAACTTCCCGTACCTTGAAGTCAAGAGTATGGATCCACCAGACAGCGGAGCGCCAGTGCCCACGAACTCTAAATATGTTTTTATCGGAGTAATTTTAGTGTTATTAGCCGGTCTTCTGATCGGTGTACTTGTGACAGCTCAGAGAAAACGCGCTGCTGGGATTACATGGTTCCCGGAAGGTTTTATTAGCAACAATTCGGCAACCAGACGACATTCCCGGCGACGAGTTCCTGATGGACAAGAAATGAGGAATTTGAACAAAGGATCGATCGGGTGTATTGATGTGGATATTAATGGAAGTCGTATGGGTCCGCCCCATCACTGGTCTGATGAAGATGATGATGGGTCTGCGCCGCCGAGAGCTAAGCGTGCAAGGGGTCCGGGTGATGCCAATGGGGCCCCTGGTGGTTACGCGTCTGACCACACAGCGATTACTGATTATGAAGAAGCTGGCCATGACTCGAGAGTTTGGACACAACAACATCTGGATGCGGCTGATATTAGAGTTCCACCGAGCATGATGACGCCGCCCGCTATTGTGAGTATTTTTATTTACAGATTTTCCGTAGAATATCTAATATTGATAACTTTTGTTTTAAAGTTTTGAGTAGTCCGAACTGTAGAAAAAACAAATATATTTAAACAAATTGAAATGGAAATTATCCGTAATTTAGCCATTTACGACACACCTTTTGGTGTGGAATGCTTCGATTCTTAATTATTGTTTAGACATAAAAAATATTCGGGATAAAGACTAATAGATCTATTCTTATTTCGCAGCACGATCCTCACGGTGTGGAAGTAGACGCGCGGGGTCCATGCGGCATGACCCCACTGATGGTGGCTGCAGTCCGCGGCGGGGGTCTGGACGCGGGGTCTGACGCGGAGGACGAACAGACTGCGCACATTATCGCAGATCTAGTGGCTCAAGGGGCACAGTTGAATGCAGCCATGGATAAGACAGGAGAGACAAGCTTACATTTAGCAGCCAGGTACGTGGAAAACTATTATTTTTATAAGCAGAGCCGAGTGATTTTCGGTAGAGTAGAATAGGGTCACTCGACTTCTTCGGATTGTTATCTATCAGACAGTACATATACAGTCATGCAGTGCCCGGTTGACGGCAATAAGCTTGCCCTCTATTACGTCGTTGGACTAAATTAAGGTTTGCAAAAAGTCGTCCCTTGAAACGCCTATACCCCTTCGGTAATACACGCGTGTATATATGTATGTTGTATGATTTTTTACGTGATCGTAAAAATTGCTTGGTATGTCACTCTTGTATAGAACAAACTCGCTTTTACGTTAATAAATAATATTAAGATAATGTCACAAGTTATCCAATTTCATCTGTTCGTCCGTAGGTACGCCCGCGCAGATGCCGCCAAGCGGTTGCTAGATGCGGGTGCGGACGCCAACTCGCAAGACAACACTGGTCGGACGCCACTACACGCTGCAGTGGCAGCCGACGCCATGGGTGTCTTCCAAATACTGCTGAGAAACAGGGCTACCAACCTTAATGCTAGAATGCACGATGGAACGACACCGCTTATATTGGCCGCTAGGTACGTAGACGTTCCTTATTCATGATTATATGTATATATTGTTGTCTCTTTCATCCTTTTATAAATGCCCGTTAAGACAGTAATATACATACTTATTGTATATTTTTTTTTTCAAATATTCCAATCTACTACTAATAATAAATTGTGCCATTGTAATGTCCTCACGTATCGATGTTGCAACAATGCAGTTTCCAGACCTAATACAGTATGCAAAGCTCCAGTGCATTATATAACATTATAAATTCTTAAAAATTAAATAAGTGTTTTTACTTGACTGCGTAAGAAGGAAAGATATGTATTTCGAGTGTATGTGTATATAATGCTTTTTAACACCCTACAGCCTAGACGGCTTGATCAATTCCGACATCTAGAATTCATAGACACTTCCTGACAATACTTATCTGTGTAGTAATGTTATATTACTAAAATATGTGACATATGTTAACAGACTAGCGATAGAAGGCATGGTGGAGGATCTAATAAACGCAGACGCGGACATAAACGCGGCGGACAACAGCGGCAAGACAGCGCTGCACTGGGCCGCCGCCGTCAACAACATCGACGCCGTCAACGTGCTGCTGGCGCACGGGGCCAACAGGGACGCGCAGGACGATAAGGTAACAATAGGCTTTATGACATCAAAACTGCAGGAATTTTCTTAGCTATAAATTAAGGAAATCTGCTTAGTCGTTTGAAGATTATACCTTTTTCTACAAGACATAATCTTCAAACGGCTAGGCCCGCCAATCGTTATATGACCTGAGCCATTTTCAATATGGTGCCTTGAACCTTGACTTAGACCCTTGTCTATGGAGTACTTCTGATCACTTAATCTTTATCGATCTAATCTAATAATAATCTACGAAAGCGTCTAGAAATAAACAACTTCAATTTCAAAGAAGTTAAATTATATTAATTCTTCACTTTAGCAATTTATTAATCAGACATACAGATTACAAATAAATTATACTCACATCCTACACCAGTTTTGGGTAACCAAAAAAGATATAGAGTCATCTTCCTTCACCTATTGTAGCTCTATCTTCCAAGCAAACAAACGGACTCACCTTCGCTTTTATCAGTTACATACATCAGTTATGAAGTTAAGATATAATTTGACATGGTTAAACTAAAGATGATCTGTGTTTCCCAGGACGAAACGCCATTATTCCTTGGCGCTCGTGAAGGTTCATTCGGCGCGTGTCGTGCGTTACTCGATGCGCTCGCCAATCGGGAGATCACCGATCACATGGACCGACTGCCCAGGGACGTGGCTCAGGAGAGAATGCACGATGACATCGTGAGGCTGTTGGACGAACACTGCCCGAGACATCCGCCGCAGCATCATCATCTTATGTGTAAGGAACTTAGTTATTTTGTGTCGAGTGTAGGTATTAGAGTTGACCTGAAAGTAACTGACAAAGTTAAAACGTATAATTAAGTTATAAATACTGTTGTTTTAATGAGACACTCCAACTAATTAAGGTATACTATTTATTTATGGTAAAAAGGCAAACATATGAAAGACTAGCAGTCAATTTAAAATAGAAAGATATACAATAATATTGTTTGTATATAATATTCTTTATTACCTATATCTCAAATATAATTGAAGTAATAAACTACTTGTCAGGTTTTTAATTGTTGTTGTATCAAATAACTGTCATGTCCTATTCTGCAATAAAATTATAGAGATATATTGATAATAACTTATAAATAGACATACTTAAAGATGCTGTCAAAAAAACAAATATAATATAAAGCCTGTTCCAAAACGTCTTATAGAAGAGTGAAATGAGTATTAAATTAGGAGATAAAAGAATTATGTTTATATTATGACTTAATGTAATATCTCTCCCACAGCATCACCAAACCCGCACCCGCAGCTGATAAGCCAACCCACGGTGATTAGTACGGCTGCGAAAGGCAAGCCCAAAAAGTCACGTGCCAAAGCGGGGCCTGACAGTCCACAGGACCAACCCTATGACAACAATAACTTACAAAGCACACAGATTAGACGGTAAGTAATTAAAAAATTACACTCAGCCATATTAATTTGAATGATAAGAAGGAAATTCTGATGTATAAAATGACTAAATAGTGATGCACATAAATTTCACTGAAGAACACCGAGTTTTATATAAATTCATTAATTATAGTCTATAATATTATCCAAGGTTTATAATGCACTAAATATTGTTTTCTCGTTTGTGTTATAACAGGAAAGCAAGTGTAAAAAAGAGCAATAAAAAGGTGGCGCAAGAAGTGCCACAGAGTGTGGAGAGCCTAGGCTCTAGCCTCAGCCCAGTTGAATCTCCGCTACAAAATTTACAGGTAACATTTAATTCCTTACTCCTTACTTATTTCCTTTTAAGGTCTTTTATCGCTATTACCCTTGTCGGTAGCCATTGCCTAATCTTGCAAGGGCGTTAGACAACGTCTATTATGATAGTATCATGTATCACGCATAAACACACTATACTCCTTTCATATTAAATTTATTATTTTTAATATATACAGATCTCAGTAACTGAAAGCCGTTCCATCTCGGCCAGCTAGTTATGTTACACGTTTATCTGAATATACATGCTGGTATAATTGCCACAGGGTTACATTTTAGGTCCTACTATTTTTCCTTAATCAGCTTATAGAATCATGATAGGTAGTAGTGACGTTATTGAATATAAATGTAATAAAACTGTTTCTTTTCAGGACTTGCCGTCGCCGTACGACGCGACGTCGCTTTACTCGAACGCCATGGCGCAGTTCGTGCTGGAGCCGCGCGTGCAGCACAAGCAACCGCCCAGCTATGAAGACTGCGTCAAGGTATTATTCATACAGATATTTCATTAAGTCCGTTTTTAGTTGTGTTTTAAAGTTCGCATGATAGATTTATATTTGTTAAACTGCTGAATAATTGGCTTAATAACGAATTTAAAAAAAAAATGATTTATAAGGTATTGTCAAGAGCTAACACAACTCTTTTTTCTACAATGAACTCTGTTGAGGCAATGAGTTTTTCCGAATTAGATTATATTTGATTAGATATATATTACATATAAAAAGAAAACGTTTTTACTAACTATTAGTAAGTACTTTGTTAAACTAGACAGAACTGGAGATGAATTTTGTGTAACAAATAAAATACTTTTTTTTTTTAATGCGATAGGGGGCAAACGAGCAGATATACTTACTTTACTTGGATATGTACGGATATAGATTTCAGTGGCCGTCTTTGAGGGTTCGATTCCGACCATTTGATCCACAAATAGTCTAAGTATTCTTTGTGTCCGTTGTTTAAATATTTTCAGTCTCCAAGTAATATTTTGATAAAAAAAAGTCTTTAGGATTGCTTAGTTCGCAATATAGGGTATATAGTATATATATAAGGTGTACACAATTGACGGTGAGTAGTGGCACATCCCGCAGACGGGTGCGGCGCTGCAGCAGTCGTTCGGCGGCGGCCTGTCCTCGCTGTCGCCCCCCTACTCCAACCACTCGCCCACGCACAGCAACCACACCACCTCGCCACACGCTTATATTGGTAAGATTCCGTCTTCATTATCTTCATTTTCATGTCTAAAGCGGAACATTTTTGTTTGTTTGCATGTTTGTTTGTTTAAACGTGCTTATCTTTAGAACTTTTAATCGGATTTAAATGATTCTTTTTGTATTGGACAGAGATTTTATTGAGGAATAATATAGGTCATAAAACACTAACACACTCAAGAGTAGAATATTGAGTGTAAATGGTGGTGAAAGTGTGGCGACTAGTACTTTATGTTATAAACGGCAAATTGGTTCTACATGTCTGTAAAGTATGTAAGTTAATGAAGGTAGATGTGAGAAACCAATAATATTTCAAATTAAATATGTACGTGAACTGAAATAGAAAGAAACTAGAGATAATCCAATTAATTTCAACAATCCAGTAAGTGATATCTGTTGCATGTGTGTGCAGGGTCTCCGTCTCCAGGCAAGTCTCGTCCGTCGCTGCCCACATCCCCGGCGCACATGGCGGCGCTGCGCCACTCGCACCAGCACCAGCTTGACGCCGCCGCCTATTCCGCGCTCGCACACCTCAGTCAGTACCCTCCTAACACTTCTTCCTTCTCACACACATCGACTGAGTGCTCGTTCTATATATAAGGAACTAGATACAGTCGCTTACCTACACTTGTGACGTGACCAGGAGGCTGGCCTCTTCCTTGCACAGTGAATAAGCTTTGCTATTCAACGTGGTAATACTGCCAGCTTCCTGGAAACGCTACGTACGTCTAGTATTTAGTGACCCTGACTGCTGAACAGGAGGTTTTGAGTTCGATTCCCACAAGGGACAAAGATTTTTAATGCGGGAGTTGTCTTTAAAGGAAAGTACGATGTGGAGGAATTTTACGATGCATGTTCAAAATAGTATGTTATATTGTTTATTATTATTATTTTATTTTTCTATATACTTAAGTTAGAGAGAAATGTAAATATTTATATCCTAAATTATTTAAAAACAGATACCTAGTTATTTATCAACAATAAAAAAAAATCGTATGTTAGTAATATAGTTTTAGAGTACGATTTTTTAAAGACTATTCCTACAGTATATAATTAATGGAACCACTTTAATTATACAATCAATAAACGCTATATATGTTTTTCATTCGTCCATTTACACATATGATATATATATATATCGTAATAGAATTAATAATATTAACTAGTATATGTGTCTTGTACAGGCGCTAACGGGCAACACCCGGGCAGCGCACTGCAGGCGGCGATGACGCACGCGGCCGCGCTCAACCAGGCGCAAGCCGCACAGCACCCCGCGCTCACTAACATGATGTCGAGTAAGTACAACTACACGCATACATACATACATACACTCACGCCTGTATTCCCAAAGGGGTTGGCAAAGTAGTAATTAACGCCCACGTTTTTCGTTTACATGACTAATTATATCTTATATGTGGGAGCCTATCAAGCTGTGTAAATAGAGCTTAATATCTAGGCCGAGACTAAGAAAATATACATACATGAGTTATACATACACAATCCTTCTTGCTCAGTTGGGTAATTAGTCGATAGCTAATTGATTCCTATTAATATTTTGTTGCCAAAGAAAGCAAGGAAACTCTAATTACTCCAAAAATTCTAACTCAGAATCAAGTCCTCTCATCATGTTTAGTTTCATTAATGGCTGACGCCAACCCCTCCTTAGTAACTCTTTTTAAGACGAATTAAGAAGGAGAGATTTGAATCGGAAAATGAGTAGGGACAGAAACCTTTAGACACAAAAACTATTAGATCAGGAACCGGGACTGAGAGCTTAACGAAAAACTGCAAAAATTATCTTTCAATTATCATCAATCAATCAAAAAATATAAGCTTTTCTATTATTTATGTCCAAATCAAAGCCTTAAGTTACTAAAGAGTTTTTTTTTACAGGTTTATACGGCTGGGGGATAGGTGACACATTCCCTACGCCATCACCAGAATCCCCGGAACACTGGTCATCACCATCACCGCAAACGCCACTGACTCAATCGCCGCACTCGGACTGGTCGGACCGCGCCGCGCTTTCTCCGAATGAGATACAGCAGACTAATAAGGGAGCTACCGAAGCCATTTATATATAGATTAAATATATAAATACAGGTGTTTTAATGTAGGGTATGTTTTGTTGGATCGCTTTTATATAAGCTAAAGAATAAATATTTTGGTTTGAGCAAAGAAAAATATAGGGACTTATTGTGTGCTTTAATTTAGACACAGCTTGGAGTTCAATTGTAGTTTAATAGGAAAATTTGTTTGATAATATGAAATATCTTTAAGCAATTAAATATACAGTTTCAAAACACACTAATTTATAAAAAAAGGGATAAATTTGACGATCACATGATAAATTAATGAAATATGTATCACATGTATTTTTTTATCAGCTCTTATGCTTGAAATGTTTAAATCTATCAGTCCAACAAATTAAATCTCTCCCCGTGATGAAATCACACAACACCTGAACAGCGTGCGATCAATGTACAGAGTGACTTGTAATATAATGTTCGACGTCCATTACGCGTTAAGTACGACGCCGAGCACAGTGCCGTAGACATAGACTGACTTGTATGTACAGCATGACGATGTATAGGGTAAGAACTAACATCCCGTGATTATTAATAAGCATTCCTTTCGGTGTACTTTTTGTGTGAATCGTTGAAATAAATAATGCATTTATTAATAGTTATGTTGAGTGATATTTCGATACAGTTTCGATTATTTTTATATAAATCAATATTTTATTATTACTATAAAAGGCCATGGGATATAAAAATAACTAAGCAACTCATATTTCAATAGAAAAATATGTGTACAATACGTAGATGCATGATTTAAAATGAAATGCATTTGAAAACTACAAACTTTTTATGAAAAGAAATGTGATAAATGAAATTTAAAAAATGTGAATGTTCAAAAATCATTAATAAACTTACCTACTGCTGCAGTAGCAACCGTCTAACTATTATAAAACTGGAAATAATCATCATCATTAATCATCTATATTATTTAAATACTGAGCCATGAAATGCACCGAATAACAATCACATAAATATAAATGACACTTGTTACGTTGTTGTTATTTTTAATATTTACTTGTTTAAGTCGTGGACCATTGGTTTAATGCATATGAGATTGTTAAGCGTGGCCCTAAGGCCACACACAGTTGAAAGAAAATTATTTATGTGTGATGCTCTAGCACTTACAAACGTGCTTTTAGTGTAGATAGTTACATTTTGTTTTAAAGCTGACGTAAATGAGTTCGAATTTGAACGTGGTCTATACAAATGTACAAAATTTAAAAAAAAGAACATGTTTTGGCGCCAAAACAACCTTGACATCATCTATTCATGTCAGCTTTAAACACAAATTGTTTAGTTTTTAAATGTAATATTAACTGAGATTGATGCCCGTTATCGCAATTCTCTCACGTTTTATTAGTTTTATTATTATTATTTTTGTTTCGCTGAAATTTATTATTTGATCTGGCAATAATCTCAGTTTTTAATATTATAGTTAATAGTTTACATATCTTCCGTTTTGTCAAATCATTCCATAATTAACTTCCATTTTTACTGATATGTACAGACGAAGGAATTATTAGTGTTTTATTAACATTTCATTACTAGTTTAATTGTTTTATACAAAAGCGGATATGAAATTTAAAGGTTTTAGTGTCTAATAGGCCACCTTTGACATATGGTGCATATTTTGTAATTGATATAAGATCTCATTCATTCCATTTTTGCTTTAAAATGGCAATTACTTTGTTGTATTAGCTAACGCGGGACCACTCATGCTCAATTTTACTCAATTCCATAACATACTCTGTTTACACTGTAATATATTTTATATAATTAAGTATTTTAAAATGTTTTTTTTTTTAGCTTTCCGGTGTTGTATCGCCACGATTATTGTAAATACTTTTATAATTTTTATTTGTAAGTAATATTTAAATTCGATGAAATAACTGATCTTCGTAGTGTATGTTAGTTTTAAGTTTTTATTTTAATATTTTTTTTGTGTCATCGTAATGTGCCAATGAGCAGACTTTCAATATATCGTGTAAAGCACAGATTGATATTAATTTACATATTATGTATTACTAGTTGTAGACATAGGTCTATGGTTAAGCGAATTGTGCTTCCTAAATGCTTAATGTAAGCAAATCTATACAGACACTAGAAAAATTGTTGATATTGGTTGAAGTACAATAAAATATACATTCTTAAAAAGAAAATACAAATGAAAGGATTTTTTTTGAAAAACAAAGACTGTATTGATATTTTTAGGCATATATACATGTTCATGACAATTTTTAAATGTATTTTTGAAACGGTTTTATACATCTGGCTTTTTGTAATGTATACGTGACACGTTTTTAATGCAAGGGCACTTTAAAAAATAAATAAACCATAATCTACACTCCGTGTGCCTTTTATGTTAAACGATTGTAATTTAAACTATTAAATTAGCGTAGTTTCATAGCAGTACTTGGTAAACATGTAAATATATTTTTAATAACAATTATTTTCATTGAAGATGATTGCATTTAAA
This sequence comes from Tyria jacobaeae, assembly GCA_947561695.1. NCBI lineage: Eukaryota > Metazoa > Arthropoda > Insecta > Lepidoptera > Erebidae > Tyria > Tyria jacobaeae. The sequence continues at coordinate 3,758,455 of OX387208.1, read as the reverse complement.
TTTAAGGAAGAAATGAAATTTTAATAAATGTTCTCCCGTAATGACAATAAAGGAATAAAATAAAAAGTGTTGTTTCAATCCTCGATACTAAAAGAAAATATAAAAACATAATGTGTAATGGATACATTCAAAAGGTTTTGATAAATGACTAAATGAAAACAAACTAAAAAATTAAAATAAAATTTTATTTGCAGTAAATTTCACCAGTAGTATGAGTAAGTTTACAGTTGTATTATCTTATGAAAATGCGACTGTTTTCCAACCCAATTATATGCAAAAATGTGCTGATACATGATCACAACTATACACGTATGCGTAGAGAAAGGAAACAGAAAAAATGTTTCGTGATAAAAAATATGACGAAATTGACTAATGACGTGTTTCGTTATCGTTATAGCAAAGTCAGGGAGATATAACATTTTGTAATTCAAACAATGTAGCATACATGTTCGTACAATTCAGCTGTAGAAATTGTTTTCATCTGAAAGTCTGTTGATAAGTTTTACTGTCAAATTGTGTCAATATAGTACATACAGAATTTTCGACCAATCCTTACAATTTTTTTTTTCATAAACATCTAAAAAAATAAACGATTATTTATTTGCTTTAGTAGTCTGCAAAATAAAAAAATATTAACTGTCTTATGTACCTTATTCAAGCCGACTTTCCCTAACCCTTAGCATTTTCTTCGCTAATAATCACATACAAATATTACTGTTCCTTATCAATAGCAATTCGTGGCATACAAGCTTATCATATTAATTATATATACTGACGGTATTCTTGTAAATCCTAGAAAGTGGCTACCTGTATTACTCTACTCTTTGTACTAATGCTTGTGACTGCATACTAAAAAGGAGTGCAGTATAATGTTATTTCTGCGTCAATGTATCCAAACGTATTTTTTGTATATACCTTCAATCTAAAAAATTGCTTAAAAGTTTTATTTAAAGTGGAAGTGATTGTCCGTAGCTAAATACAATCTACTTAATAGTTTAAAAACCGTGTTTGGGTATAAATTAAATAAATTACTTTAAACTGTGACCAATTTCCTTCAGTACTTAAGTAGATATATAGGTTATTCTTTAGTAATTTCTGGACATTTATAACGTGTTAAAAACGTGTTGCCCAAAAATTACGTGATTTTTTACACTTTTCAGCTTACAAAAGTCTTTAGATGGAACCAGTTTATGTGAAGCAACCTTATACAAGATCTAGTAAAGTATCCTAGTAAGTTACCTACTTGTATTTTTATAATTACTAAAAATATGCGTTGTTTGATTTCATTTAATTGACGACTAAAACTTGCATAGACCTTGTACTCGTATTGAAATAGTCTCTGTTAATTTCGGAATTTCTTATTTTAAATAATTTCCCGCTACTTCTATCTTTATAAATGAAAATATACATATAAAAATATAAACAACGTAATATAAAAAAACACAGCTTACTAACGACTGCACCAAATTAGATAATTACTTTTTGTTGTTCGTTATTGTCAGGCTAAAGTTTGTATAAAAGAAATGAAAAAAAAAATATGATATAATTTCAATAATAATAAATTTCGCTTATTTGGTACGTACTTAACATTTGTATGTATTGACTGTGCCATTTAAAAAAAGATTGAAAAGTACTGAAATCACGAAAAAATCGAGTTTCGAATTTTCATTTATAATAAATAACTAAGGAAGTCTTGTACTATGGTAACTGGACCGCCGATGAAATACTGAAAAAAATGTTGAACATTAAAACGTTATCTTATCTAATTTTATTTTTATGGAAGTCACTAAAACGTCACGCACACTATAACCAAATGCTTATTAAGAAAATTTGTTGACAAACATATGTAGGAGAAATTAATGGTTCTTAACGGTTTTGTTTGCCTATTTATGTACAGGTAGAATATATTGTACAGAAAGAGTAAAATCTTGAGTCTGGGTTGTATGTGGACAGTAATGTTCGCAAAGTATTTTTATTTAAAGTCTCTTGATTTCTTTATAAGTATTTACTGTTACGGCAAAATAAGATATCGAAAATGTAAAGAAGCTGACGTAAGAACTGAATATAAGGCCATTAGCAGAATGTAATCAGTAGTGACTAACACGCATCCGTTAATAACATGTCAACTGTTTCTGCGTGTTGAGATTTTCGTTTTGTTGTCAATGCCTAATTTTTTTTTTCGATTTACGGACATATTCATGTTGTACGTATAGTTTGTATTTAGTTTATAAAATCTCACACAAGCCACATAGGTACATACACACTCTAGTCTGCATCCCCGAAGGGGTAGTCAGAGTCAGAGAAAATGTATATTATATTGTCAGGAAAGGGAGGATATTATGGGGTGTTACTTATACAGAGGGAATGGGGAGGTAATCAATCTCGAGCAAGGTCGCATACTTACTCGTATAACTCATACTGGCCGGTGCCGGGAAGTCCGACCCTTCTAATAATCTCTTCATCTTGAGGATTATAAATATTTCCTTTTAAATTTCAAACTTACTACGTTTGTGTGATCCTTGACTGTATTTCGCTCTATGGGTATTTGTAGTCGGCCACTTTTAACTTTTCAGTCGAAGCTCAAAACTCGTCAAATGGTATAAAACAATGAAATTAACTTGTTTCTAGATGCAGCCTCGCACTCTGCAACCTCGCGGTGAGCTCACGGCCACTTGGTGGGCAGGAGCCCTGGCTATTGGAGTGCTTCTAATATTCATCATTACTGGCAATGTTGCTGTATTGGTGGCGCTTCGTCGTACTAGACGTGCCCCGGCGCACTATCCGTTATCAAGTTTGGCTGCGGCCGATTTGCTGGTGGGATTATTTGTGGTTCCCATAGCTGCTATAAGAGAACTGTTCGTACTTCAATTACGTGAGTTTTTTGTTTTAAAGGTAATTTAATCAAATTTTCTTAGTTATTCTTAGCGGTTCAGCTGTTTACAAGAATTGGGAAGGGGATGAGGTAAAGGAGGGCGTGAACAATTCCATGTTTTCAAATATACCGTGGTTTATGAAAGGGCATGATGGATGCTGGAGATTGTTCTGTACTCCCCGGCGCCTGGTGCATCTTCTGCGGGACGGGAGAGTACTTGACGTCTCCGCCACCTCTTTAGCCAACAAGACCTCTTTGAAAAACTAGGCTACGGAATCCCACACGCTGTCGCTTCGGACCATCTACAGAACATTGTAGTCATCCTATATCTTTATTTGTTAAACATAATTGTATGGATAATTATAAGTAAACACAGTTTTTCAGTTTTTTGGTAAATATATTTTATATACCCTACAGGCTAAAAGTTTAAAACCACCTTAATTAAAGTAGTAATATAAAATAAAACTCTATAAAATATTAAATGTTTAATTAACCGGTTTAATTATCTAATAAAACACTCATTGACAAACAATATACTTTAAAAGCGTAAAGAAATATTAACAGTCCATGCTAAAAAAGACTATAGGTAGCTAAATTGTTTTTTTTTTATGAAAAATCAGTTTAGCCTTTAACATACTATGACTTTTTTCACAAGTCTCGGCATACCAGCAATCAATTTATTTATGGAGTCTTGTAATATATTGTATATACTCCAACTTTCGCTTAAAGTATTCCACATATCTTCTTGCGAGGATGGGCCACGATTACGGACGTTTCTATCAAGCTCTTTGCACAAAAGTTCAATGGGATTGAGATCCGGGCTCAGGAGGCCAAACGATGCTTTTTAACACCCCTTGTACCTTTTTCTCTTCTAAAATCTTCTGCATAATTTTGAGCTATGCTTTGGATCATTATCTTGTTAGAAAACGAATCCATCTCCAATTAATCGCAACCCGCAGGAAACGGCAATTTGTTCTAAAAATGTTTTGTGCTGTGTTCTTTTTCAAATTTCCTTTAATTTTGATCAATTCGCCAGTTCCTTGGCTAGAGAAGCAACCCCAGACCATAATTGAACCACCACCATGCTTGATTTTTGTAGTCATTGATAAATGTTTAACTCGGGTTTGTTTTGTAACCGTTTCTAGTGCTGTTAAGCATCTATTTCACTTGCTGGTAACAACAATAAAATTATCTTCACTATACATGGCAGTTCTCGGTCTTCTCGAGCGTGGACGATCTTGAAAACTGCCTGTCTCCCTGTATACAGTTTTTGTGCAATGAACACAAGTCTTTGATAACTTCAGTTGTGAAGAATCTCTCGTTCGCCTTTATTATATAAAACAACGACGGCAGAGCGCACTTCACTGCTAATTTCGCGTGGTCTTCCCATTTTAAGACGTCCACACGTTAAAAACCATAAGTTTAGACTAATTGAGATTGTTTGTGAATAAACCCAAGTAAACTCAGGTAATAATAAGTCGGAAACACGTGTTTTCAGAAGCTACATAATCTTTATTATTGACCAATGCGAAACAAAAGCAAAGTAATTAGTAATGAGCACATCATCAAAATATTATTAAGAATCTGCCACTGACTCTAGCGCAGCGTGTGTCGGTGTTTGAAAACTATATACATAAACAAAAGAATGACTTCTTTAAATATTCGATATTAACAACAGAATATGCAGATATGCATTTCTTTTACTTATCTTATGGGATTTTATTACAATTGATAGATAATTATGTTGATTAAGTGCGATGTTAAACTTTTAGCCGGCAGTGATGTAATAGATTGAATACCTTTACTGACTGACTGAATTGCTATTTTATTTTTACAATACTTTTATAAAACACTTTAGATGTCATAATTAAATATGTCTCTAAAATAATAGTTCAAGTTACACTAGTTCATGAAATTAAAGAAAATATTGCACAGGTAATGAATTATCGTCGAATATGGACTACCATTGTTCACCATTGGTGCACGATACTTACTTGCACGCGGAATATAGGAGATATATCATTATGATCACTACAATAACATAATTTATTACGATTTTCAGATTATCTTCTCTGCACCTTCTGGGAGACTCTAGACGTATTCTGCTGCACAGCATCGATTCTCTCTCTTTGCACGCTTGGTTGGGAACGATGGAGTGGTATAACAGCTCCCCTGGCAAGGGTGAAAAGGGCCAGACGGGCCAAACTCCTTGCTGCTCTAGTGTGGCCCATCTCTTTCGCAGTAGCATTACCAAGTGCCTTCGTGTATGAGCCTAAACATCATCTGGGGGATTTGGAAAAGGCCTGCCCGGATAATATGCATGTTACGTGAGTTTATTTATTTTTATATTATATCGAATTATTTATCGTAAACTCTATCTGTACAGTAGAAGTATAATGTCAACTCGCATAACGAAAATACAAACTATATCCCCGAAGCGTTAATCAGGGGCGTCTAAAACGTTCACTTTTCAAAACCATAACATGTAAAGTAAAAATAATAAGGAATGTAGAACACATCACATTTTAGTCGCTTACCACCAGGTTTTATGTTATACCATATGTTTTATTTATACCATAATAAATAATAGTTAAAAAAGAACTAAAAAAACACGCTTTATATAGAAAACCAAACTAAAAAATAGAAAATAAATTTTAATCAATTTGAATTAGGAATAGTGTATTTTTTTATATATATAAATTAATAATAGTGTAAATAAGAAAAAAATGTTTTATTGTAAAAAAAATGTGAGTGCTTTAAAATGTCAATGAAATATTTATAAGTATTGACACCATGCACCTAACGCTTTTTTTACAGTAAAACTTTTCTTATTTACACTATTATTAATTGATATATATTAAAATTTTTTACAACATTCTTTATTCAAATTTATTAAAATTTATTTTCTATTTTTAGTTTGGTTTTCTATATAAAGCTAACAAAGTTTTTATTAAACTATTATTTATTTTCTACTTTTTAGTTTGGTTTATTTATAAAAGCGTTTTTTTTTTTTTTGCAAGTTGAATAATTGAATACTCTTATCAAATTAGTGCATTGTCACCGGTCAATAGTATAAATCGCGCCCTAAGGAGTCGGTTACGAACATACAAACAAAGAAGCATACAAGTGAAGCTAATATAAAGCGTGTAAGAACATGTTAGCCTATCGTCAGCCTACTGCCGATTGAAGAAAAGCATGTTTTTATGTTTATATAAAACTGTGGATGCCATGTGCAAATAGGGTGTTTTTTATGTGGGTTTGTAAACATATGCTATTTTTTTGTCACGGTCTAGAGCATTGATGGATTGCGACTGTGATTATCATTTGAATCGTGTTAATGGACGCACATATGTATATACATACATATATGGTATAACATTTCACGGTAACATCAGCGGGAAATATTTTGTTTTAATAATTTTATAATTCCTTCTTTATAGGTACGTGTTTGTGAGTTCCTTTCTGTCGTTCTACTTGCCAGGGAGCGTGATGGTGGCGCTGTACGCACGCATCCTATGCGCGTTGTCCATTCCGCCACAGATTCGCTCGCACAGAGGCCGATCACCGCGACCGCACATATCTCCGATTGTAGGTATAATTTAGTTCGTTTTATTCATATTTTTATACAGGTATTACAAAAAGTGGATTTTATTTTTGAAAAATCTTTTATCAAATTTTATTTTCCATGCATTACATTTTCACAAACAAATATCTGTATTTTGGACCTTAATCTTTGTTATATATTATTACTTTCATTCAAGTTTCCTTTAACAGGATATCAGCGGGATTTCTGTAATAACATATATTTTTCGTTACCTTTGGTTTATTTACGAGGTAGTGAATAACAATAAAATTTAACGTAACAGTACAAAGTTCCTATGTTTTTAATATATTCATTACTTACCTTTTTGTGGTTACAATCTTGACCACTCTGTCACAATATGTATGTTTAACACAATTAAACGTACTCTCGCTCAGTGTCACTCTCGTAATTATTGGACCTGAAAGATTTTCTTTAAAAAAGGATATTAACAATAACAACCAATATTATTCAGGGTCAAAATGGGAAGAATGCCATGTCGAAATGTAGTACACCGTTACCCGTGCAAAAAACGCAGCCACCGCAACAAAGTCCTATGTGAGTAGATAAAGGTTCTAGAGAAACATTTCCCTTCTTTAGCAAAGTTATAACGCTAAAGATCTTTTTTAAAAGAAAAAACAGATTTAAGTGTTTTTCTCACTTTCTTCAAAAAGTTTTTATGCAAATACCAGTAATCGCCAAATGGTCTATATCTGTATTCGTAGTTCGGGGAAAAAATATTTAATAACTTTCGTTTTGTTTTTTTTTTATACACAGATAAATCAAATAAAGAATAAAAAGCAAGTCAAGGAATATAAATGTATTTTTTTCTTCTTATTTCTTTTGACACCTCAAATTATAAAAAAAAAATATATATAATTTCAGGCTGCTGACTCCAAAAGGCTGTAAGCTGAGTCTGCCAGATGGGTCCAAGCAAGTTCACTGTGAGATTCCAAATGTGACCACAGAGGTGAAAAATTCTAGGTAATATTATTATATTATTTTTAGTTTTTAGCAACATCTAGTAGATACAAGCAAAACTAAGCTAGCAAAAACTCTAAGACAAACATTTTTCTTTATGTTTAGTTAGTTTGTCCCCTATATCATAAAAAATATTACGAACTTTAAGAGTCCCCTTTCAAACAGATAGGTATTTGGAGTCGCGATCGTTGGTAAGGTAATATTTTCTTTAAAATATCCTACATATAAATACGCTCCGTAGTCAAAGACGTCATGAACGCCCACGTTTTACGGATTATAATTTAGTCCAATTTCCATAAAGTTCATTGTGGAAATCGGGCACATTTAGAAATTGATTAAGTAAAACATGGAGTATATTGAAAGCGAAGAAATAGAAAAATATCCAATAGCAATCAAACAGTAATCGAATATATAGTATACGAACCTTCATAGTTGATTATAATTAAACGGCTGAGCAGATTTTCTTGAAACACCTTAATCAAGAGCTAAAAGACATACACACTACAAACTTCTCACACTGCACAATATATGCAATTGACTGCTCTTATAGCATGATGTTAAGTTATCTCAGTGGTAGAGCCATGCTTAGGCACGAATGGGCCGGCTCGACCGGTGCGATACCACGGCCTCACAGAAAACCGGTTGTGAAGTAACGCTTGCGTTGCATTTCCCCGAATTGAGTGAGGTTTCCGTAGGCCCAATTCCCCCTCCCCCCTTTTCTCTGCCCTCATCTCCTTTCTCCTATTTTTCCATCTCCTCATCCCTCCTCTCTTCTTTCCGCTCCCTGCATCCCCCATCCCTCATTACCCTCAAAGGCGGGCAGCGCACTTGCGACTCTTGAGTTGCAAGTGTCCATGGACGGCGGTGTCACTTACCATCAGGTGACCCGTCTGTTCGTCTATCCCCCTATAGTATAAAAAAAAAGATAATAAAATTGTCTCATTGTGACCATTATTTATATTTGTTGAGTATAACTGTGATAGGCCTGTGTGTATAACTTGTGCTCGTTCTTGTAAAGTTTCCAGCGACTCAGGACTACATCTTAGTGCGTTAATTGCATTAATAAAAACTTGATTTTCGTAGTATGAATTTGTAAATGTTAACTTTTTAATTTGTAATATACATATATTGTAGCTTCAGGGATGTTTTTTTTTTAATACTTATATTATAGGGGGACAGACGAACAGACGGGTCAGGGTAAGTGACAACCTCCGTCCGTGGACACCTGCAACTCGAGAGTCGTAAGTGAGCTAGTTGCCAGCCTTTGAGTGTGGTGAGTGATGAGGGGAGGGAAAGAAAAGAGGGAGATGAGGAGATGAGAAATTGGAGGGAGACAGGGGGAGTTTGGCCTCCTGAAACCTCACTCCTACAACGCATGCGTTGTTATACAACCGGTTTTCTGTGAGGCCGTGGTATCGCACCGTTGCGGTATACGAGCCGGCCCATTCGTGCTTAAGCATGGCTCTACCACTATTAAATGTGTGTGTGTATTAATAGATGTTTATTTCCAGGGTCAGTATAGTTCCCCGCCAGCGTCGCGCCACTCGCACCATCGTGAGGTTGATGGTGCTGTTCCTCGTGTGCTGGACTCCGTTCTTTATAACAATGCCCGTTGGTGAGTCTAGTCCCTTAAAAAAAAAAATGCACTCTGGGAGTGCCGACAGAAGTGAAAACTTATTTTGGCGCGTTAGTCATTTTTTAGATGGGTACTAGGGTTATTGGGTAAGGAATTGCATTTTATTTATTAATTATTAGAAACTTTAAAATACATTTAATATTCTTTTATCATCATCGTTAACAATTTCGACAACTCTTGTATCATTATCAACAAAATTATTACAAGCTAAAATAGAAACTATAGGTTCATGGTAACTAAAATAGGAAATAAACAATTTTGATTCGAAGTTATTTAAATATCTCGTGAATACCGCATTAATTGTACTTTTATATCTCGTTGTGCTAATATTGCGTTGATTGGACATATGCGTCTCGTAACGGTGTCGCGAGTCCATAGATTTTATCTCATCTAAAAATATGCGTACCGTGCTAAAGGTAGTTTTCACTTTAAAAATACTGAATTTACAAAGTTTTATATACTTAATTTCATACGGATTTTTATTACATGATTGCCTAAAAAATGGGTGTTTTCATTATTTTTATCTCATAAATGAAAATATTGTAATATTTCTATAAGAAGTGTACTTGTTTTATCTTCATCGTTAGAATACGTCTTCTTATCTCACTTTCAATTCACAAGAAACTGTCTGATAGATTCTCTTAGTCATATTTTCTCTCCATCTCATGGTTGCCTGTATGAGATTGCCTGTACGCGATAAAACCGCCGATTATACTATCAGCAATCAGTCAGCAAATACAGTTGGAAATCATAAATTGTATTATTAATCAGGTATATATAAATTTTTCCCTAATTAGTTTTAACTATAGGTATATAAACTATAAATATATCTTAAGGTATATAAACTAAAGCAGCGATATATAACGTATTCAGATTCTCTTTGCGACTGCGTGCAAGACTCCGTGTGGGAGTGGTTCACTTGGCTGGGCTACACGAACTCTGCGCTGAACCCGCTGGTGTACGCGGCCGCGTCGCCGAGCGTGCGGCTGGCGCTGCGAGCCTCGCTCTCCAGCGCCGCTCGGACTACCGACATTCAAATGACGCCGACCAGGAGATTATGAGGTGAGCAACAGACCGAAAGGACTCATGTGGAAGAGCCTCAGTTGTGTTAGTTGTGTGCCAGAAGTACTGACTTGCACATGACGCCTAAGTTAGGTGTGAAGGAGGCGGTTACCGGGTAGAGCCATGATTAGGCACGAATGGACCGGCTCGACAGGTGCGATACCACGGCCTCACAGAAAAATGGTTGTGATTTCCCCGAAATTAGTGACATTTCCGGAGGCCCAACGCACCTTCCTCCTCACTCCTCTTAACCCTCCCTTCATACCCCCTCTCGTTGTCATCTCATCACCTTCAAAAACGGGCCGCTCACATACGACTCTTGAGTTGGCAGGTTTCCATGGACGGCGGTTGTCACTTACTAGGTGACCCGTCTATTCGTCTGTCCCCTGAATTAAAGAAAAATACTCAGAGGAATGGGGAGGCGTATTCTAGGATATGGGTAGCTTTTATGTTATAAAAATATTATTCCAGCTAAGCGTAAAAGAGGAAGTGGTCCAAGAGATTGTGAAATACATATTTTGTGAACATTCCTGCAGGATTATAGTGTTTACTGTATATACTCTATATTTAAAAGTAATATTTCTTAATAAAACAACAAATAATTTTAAAATAAATAATATTTATTTACACAATACATTCATTTTGTGTACACTTCTTTGGCATAAACACTACCCATTCATTTAACAAAAAAATATTTGAAATTGCTCTCGCAAAAACAGTATCTAGTGGATTTTTAAACTACGCTTAAAATGTACAATAGTTAACAACAACAATATTATTTACAGCTTACATAAACTTTTCAAGAAAAAAATAATAAACAAAATAACAATCCTAAAACTACTGTGCGATATATTAACATTAAATTTTTTTGCACACTGTACAAACATCGATAAACAGGGGTATATTCTGCCAACAATCGACATTGTCGACCGTGATATAACTACATCGGTGATCGACAAAGACCATCGTGAACATTTTGTTTTATAAATATTTGTTCGCTTAATTCTATCACGTAAATGTATTTGTTTTAGGTACTTGGAACAATGCTTTTCAATATTATGTAGGTAGATGATATTATGCAGGAAACTTAAATGTTATAAGGAACATTTTTGTTACACGATATGGCTAAAATTTCATATCATTTCATTTGCACTACTCTTATAATCCTTTCAGAATAGACATTTATTTTAGATCGGTCTACAAAACCGACACAAATAGTCATAGTTTGGAAAATGAACTAAGCTTGAGAGTTCAATGAATTTTGTGACAAGGAAGCTAAAAATTATTCTTTTCATTATCAATAGACTTTTTTTGTGTGTGATTAGACTTGGACGAGTTACCACAGTAAATAAAACAATTGTGTCGGTTTTATTTCACTTACAGTTGGTATTTGAAGATAGCGGCTAGCGACAAGAGCGCGGCGACGAGTAGAGGAGGTTGTGACATGGTGCTGGCGGCACCAAAGTCACGGGCGTCGGGCGAACACGTCTTGCATGTACAGCGACCTGACAGGCAGTAGCCAGGCTCGTCTTCTTCCGATACGCATTCCTGGGAGATTAATGTATTTACTAAGTAAGAATAATATGTCAAATAATGTATTGATTAAGTAATGTGACAACTACAGATGATTTGTTGTGTGGAAAGATGTGAAAAAATAGTAAACTTAGCTTTAAAACCTGGATGATGAAATGTGACAAAAACTTTAGAAGTGAATATTAGAATATTGTAAAAAAATGTATATAATATTTTCTATTATGCCGCAGTAACTGTTGTCAATATGACTAACGCTAATAATTTGGTAAATAACCGATTCTCCTTAAATATGCTTATTCTTTTTATTATATGTATGTACTCTTAACTACTTTTTCTGCTTATTCTGGGTTCACTATGGATGATCTAGGTTCGAAAAAAAAACCATTTCCTAAAACTTTCAACTGTTGATTCCATTTTTTCAGCATTTCTATTACCCAAAAAAATCTAAATCCCGAAGTGTACAAGTGACGTGACTCTTTTTGGAACCACTCGTTTTCAAAGTACCTACATAAGGACACATTTCTAAAGAATCCGGGGGCGTTGCCTAAACATCTCAACAGCGGGCAGAGTTGTTGGCTGGAATCATTGCGTCACTACGCAATGCAATTCTATAAAAAATTAAAACTTCTTTGCCTATGTTTTTAAAAAAGTAAAGTTTAAAATATTGCTTGTATAAAACAAAAATATAACATAATGACAGGTACTCACTTATTTAATTAAAATCCCCAAAAAAATAACAATGTTTATAAAGTACTAGAAAAAAAAATGCATTGATCCCATCGCACTTCAATATCATGAACTTTCTGTAGGCATTTTAAAAACCAGATACTCGACGAAGTTACTTGAAGAGTTGCTTAAAACAGCGTCACTTGGTATACTTTGAGATTTGTATATTCTTAACTTTTAAAGGCTCTATTTCTATTTTTTCCGTAGTCTATCTTGCAATTTTTTTGCCATAGAAACAACACAGTAAATTTTAAGCAATATCCTATATTTTTATGTCACTTATTATTAATAGTAGTTGTTGTTAACTCATAAGATTTTATTGTAAATATTGACTTATTAAGAATAAAATGAGTACGTTGAAAAATTATTTTTGTTATTTACACATCGTAATTATCTTCTTTTGTAACTGATGATCTTGGAAGGTTTGATGTAATGTACTGAATCTAAAAGTAGTAGTAGTGTCTTGCTAAGAACACAGTGGTGTAGAGATAATACTGACCTCGTCCCGGCGACACTCCTGGCCGGGCCTGCGGCGGTGCCAGCAGCGCGGCGGGTCGCCGACGGCGCGCGCGTTGTATGCGCATGCGCACGCGCCGCCGAGGCACAGCGCCGCGCCTGGAGATCGCACGTCCGTTGCGCCCGCCAGCGCGTCGCACTGGACGTCGAACTCGCACGACTCGTTTAGAGCTTTCACAGCTACAAAATTAATAACTATATTAGCTAACTATAATAAGCTAATTATTCAATTAATATTTTTTTTTTATTCTATAGGGGGACAGACGGACTGATACTAAGTGATAACCGCCGTCTATAGACACCTGCAACTCAAGGGTCGTAAGTGCACTGCCCGCCTTTGAGGGTGATGAGGGATGGGGGCATGCCTTGAGGGGTAAGAAAAGAGGGTGACGAGGAGAAGGGAAAGAAGAGAGGGGGATGAGGGGATAGAAGCATGGCTCTACCACTGAAGTGCTAACTAACATTTTATTTTTGATATTAAAATTATAATTTCTATTTTATAAATAATTACATAATAATGAATTTAGAAAAGTGATATATGTAACGGTTTATAACATTTAGCTAATATTATCACAAATAGTTTACGATATAGAAGTTGAAATTGAAAACATCAGAAAGTGACGCTCTTATATAAGTAAAAAGAATTTTAAGTATACGAATTCCTTTAAAATTTTTAATACTCACACCTGACCTACTAAAGGGATTGGCAGAAGAGAAAGTGATGTATTATGAGCATCAACATTTACCGTCTATTAAACAGGATTCCTTTCTCCTAACAGAAAATCAAAATAACCATTTGTCCAACGCGAGAACAAAATAATATACATTAAACCCGAACACAAAGTAAAAAATTAATAAAACCAGAATTAAAATAAAGCATAAAGTGAAGATAAAATAAGCCTCAGGCGGAAATAATAAAGATAGAAATCTTTGTAAATCTATACAAGAAAAGTATTTATTTAAATCAGATTACCATTAAAATTATTCATCTCTATTGTAATTAAAAGCACGCATCGATATATCACAATCTCATTAGCAGTCCCTGGCCCTATTTCTGGTGATAATGATATCTAATTAATGTCTATCATTGGTTGTCGATCGCTACTTAATTGGGACCCATTGAGGGCTCGCGTTGTGTCAAGGGCTCGTTAATTTGCATATTCACTGTTGGGTTAGACAAGCCAAACTAACTAGATGAAATTATCATCTATTAGGAACAATTTATAGCGTTCGTTAGTAGACAACTCCCGCATTAAAGAACATTTCTGTATCCTGTGGGAACTACATAAACAACAACCATATATTTAGAGACGTAGGAATCGAACCCAACGATATCGTGCTCAGTCGTAAGCATCACTAACCACTCGACCAACCGGCTTATTTTGTCTGACCTGTTGATCTAGTAGGTAGTAGTACCGTACAAAAATGTGTGTGATATACAGTTACAAAGTTGTCGCATGTCCTGTCGTTCGCTGTGTCCATTATTTGTGTGATTGTAAACTACCCAGTGGCAGTAGACAAAGAACTGTTTTTTAGTGCGAAAGTTCTTTTTTCAAAAAAATTACCAAAATTAAATGATTTTATGGAAAATTTAAAAACTTTTAAACCACACGATATCGTAACATAAATTGTGTAGTAGAATCGGCATGGTGGATTTTTCCTCATAGTAAAAATGTTAACTATAACGAAATAATCGAGTTCGAAAATATATGTTTTACAGAACAAACTTTTAGAATCAGAGGTTAAGCTTACTATAAAGATGCATTGTCATGGGAACTAAAGGTTTATGCAAAATTTCAGCTCAAGCGGACACTGGGATGTGGGTCAAATTTAACGTGCAAGATTTGACCATAACAAGCATACATACATCAAATGTTAAATAAAATCTTGTAAAATTATAATATCGATCAGATATTATCATAAATAAAAAAAAAACAGCAACGAAAACGAAACAGTCGTTCGACGCGTAATTTAAAAGTAATATGAACTTACACTCAACGCAGGCATTCGTAGCGTTGTGCGCTACCCAGTTGTCCCGACAGCGGCACGTGCCTCTACACTGGAGCCCTGGACCCGCGCACTGCAGCTGGTCTTCGCATTCCTCACCCAGAGCTGCATCTCGCACACACCTGCAATCATTCAAATCAACATTTAATGTAGGAAAGCCATGTTTAGGCAGGAATGAGCCTTACAGGAAACCGAGTTAGGGAGGGTACCGATGGCCCAAAATCCCGTCTCCTCCCGACACCCTCAAGGCGGGTAGCGCTTACAGTAGTTGCAACACTTGAGGTGAAGGTAGCCATGGGAAGTGGTTGTCACCATCAGGTCATCATTTGTTCCTTTGCCCCTATGATTGATCTGATATAATGGACTGAATGATATAGTCTTCTCCAACACTGGTCTTCGAGCACAGAGCGATTATTTGGTGTCTAATAACAATAGTTTCAAAGTTCAACGTTGGCAACACCACAGTGCGTATGTATAGATGTGCGAATGGAAGAATGAACGCAGTTGCAACTAAACGTAAGCGGAAATAACTAAACGTAAGCGGAAATAATATACAGGTGAGAGAAAGGAGTATGAGTTGTGACAGGAGATGGGGCGGAAGGAGAGAGGTGGGGCGAGGATGATGTGCAAGACAAGGACGAGGAGGAACGCTGCGGATAAAATATTTTTTTTTAATTTCTTTGAACATCTCACATATATGTATGTATTTATAAGATGTCATATTTTCAATTCTGTCACAGTACGTATGAAACTAAACTGCATTAGTATTTAAAAAATAGAGACATACATATATATTTTCTGAATTTAAATATTTAAATTACGATTCTTATAACTCGAGTAGAATAAAGTTAAAAAAATGGTTGTGATGTCATGAAAAAAAAAATGTTTCAATAGTGACACATTCTCATCCTCAATTTTCTATACATTGGTAATCAATAATTCAAGTTCATGGAATTACCTATCAAACTTATGACTTTCTAAGTGCACCCAAGACACTGAGTGTTGTGTGTATGTTTGTAGAAGTCTTACCTAGTGCCATTATCTCTAGGACTGAACTGCAGCTGACAAACACAGTAGCCTCTCACACAAAACGCTTGCCGCTCCATGTTCTGTTCGCCCAGATAGCAGTTCTGATCTACAAGACACCTTTCACCAATCACTGTAAGGATAATAATGACTTGAAACATCTTACACACTGCCATCTGATCCCAAACTAAGCAGTCCTTGTACTATGGTAACCAGACTGATGATACAAATATTTATATACTTCTAAATATATCGCATAGTGTGCCAATTGCTCGACCAAATCGGCTATTTTTTTTAAACACGACGTAGTTTCTTATAGAAAGCAAAAACAGAAAAATATATTTATTTTTTCTACTGGACTACGACAGGCCAATAATTTTAGACTGTCTGTTGGGGCAGCTAGTCATAGATAAACTACACCTTAACCCAGAAGAAATACGTGCTCATCACAATTTTTCTTTTTATTTTTCACAAGAGATTTGCAACAGTCCAATTCTTGCCAGTTCATATGTCCTGTAGAACAATATTACACACATTTATACCACATTGCCGAACTTGAACGCTTACAGTATTTTGTGGACATTTTTATAGTCTTTCACTCCTTCGGTCGAATCTGGATTTATTAATTATCAAAACTGAACACCTAGCAAGCTAAACAATATATATTTTCCAGCTTTCTTCTCACAAAACCTACAAAGAATTTTCGATTTGAAGTCGTTACTTTTGTAGGAACTGGAATCACAAAACAACGGAAACAGGCCCATTTTCCGTTGTTTGGTGATTCCAGTTCCAGCTGGAGCTGAGAAACCTGCTCACTCTCCAAAATACTACATATCCAAATTCTACGAATCAAAATATGCAGTTCATTCAATAGTCCCACTTACCAGAAGTTTCGTAACATCTGTCATCTTCGAAATGTGCAGTGGGTGCGCAGGCGCATACATTGTTGATACATTCTGAGTGGATACCAGTCGTGGAATGACACTGGATGTGCTGCACGCATTCCTCGCCTATACGAGCCTCTGGAAACATACAATTTATTGTAGATAAATTATATGCAACAGATTTTTGGAACAACACTTTTGAGACAACCAAAATTTGGCTAAAGATTTTGATTGATTGATTGATTTTTTTAGTAGAATACTAAACGGGAAAACATATTTTAGATATTATACAACAAGTTCTTATTATACTTCTCCCAAAGACGTGACAATGTTACTACTTGAAATTTATTGGAATTTCATCAATTGTTAAGTAAAGTCGCAATAGCATACTGTTTGCTAAATGAGGCAAACCAGTAGACGGGGCACCTGATTTTAAGTGACAACCGCCGCCCAAGGACACCTACAACTCAAGAGTCTTAAGTGCGTTGCCTTTGCGGGCGATGAGGAGAGGAAAAGTTGGGCCATCACTAACTTAGTGAAACACAACGCAAGCACTGTTTGACAACCGGTTTTCTATGAAGCCGTGGTATCACTACTCCGGTATAGCTGGTCTATAAGCATGGTTCTCCCACAAGCAATTAAGTAATATTCATAATCATTACGGTCAATGACCTTGTTCATACCTTTCTGCATTCACCAGAACATACCAGGCTTTCTTTCTTAGTTATATGTTGGTACTGTTATAGCGGCCAGACTATTGTTTACAGAACATTAAAAAACATGTAATCATTGCTGGCAAATAGATAACTAGCACTTTTACTAATTAGTATATATGTATGTTGCTTTCTAGTACTAAAAGTAT
Organism: Tyria jacobaeae; assembly: GCA_947561695.1. Classification (NCBI taxonomy): domain Eukaryota; kingdom Metazoa; phylum Arthropoda; class Insecta; order Lepidoptera; family Erebidae; genus Tyria; species Tyria jacobaeae. Next base: position 3,740,770 of record OX387208.1, on the reverse strand, counting down.
CTGTTACTAACGCGTCAATGTAATTTCTAGTTTAGATTTAACTGAAGAGCTATTTATAGTAAAAGTGACAAGTGATTTTACACAGGAGCCATACAAGTATTGCGTAAGCAGTAAAGAGGGACGTGGCTCTTTGGTTTGGTTATTTTTGATGCCTTGGGGTTTGGGGGAAGGTGATTACGTCAGGAATATATATTTTACGAGTCATGGATTCGAGTCATATGGACTGAATATTTTGACTTTGGATACAAACACTTTAATAGAACACCAGAAATTAACGAGTGAATACTTGATATGTTAAGATTATAAATATTATAGCATGTAAATAATTGAATAAGCAGAAATTAAATGTTTCCTCTATTACTACTAACTAACACTCTATTACTAACACTACATGCTAAAATTTTGGATGGATGTCTGTTAGTCAATCACTCTGGAACTACTAATCGGATCTGGGTGAACCTCTGCACAAGTGATATATAGTATAGATTATAGTCTGGAATAGCACCTAAGCAACTATTACCCTGGAAAAAATGTACAGTGCAAAGGTAAGACGAACAAAGTAACAACTTGTAGCTTGTAAAGACTTGATAAATGTTTAAGTTAGCATTTTAGGAGCATTGGTTACTTAGGGGAAAAGGGGGGCGTAATAATGACAAAAAATCTGCTTACGTAAAACCTACGTAACAAGCGCACAAACACCACACAAGCATACAACTCCCAGACCCACCTTTCAAGCAGCCCTTGTGCGTGCTGTTGACCGCTGCGTAGACAAACCCGTCTTTGCAGACGCAGTAACTGCTGGAGCGGCAGAAAGCGTTGTCCGGGCAGTCCATGTCAGCGTGGCACACATTTCCCGTCCGACCTGCATGAATATGTAATATTGGTTATCACGCTATTTTTGGTTACTTGTTCATATTTTCCTCAGCCATAGTATCGTTCCAGCGAGAAGCTACCTATTAAAATTTTTATGTGATAATGTTCCGACATCCTATATCTTATCTATCTGTTCTATCATCCTATAAAAGGAAATCAGAATTACTAGAAAATCAGTATAAGCATTACTAAGACAGGCTTCAGTATGAGTTTGGTTTGACATGACGCTAATCATAAGTGTTAAAAATATTCTTCAATATTCATAAAACTTCTGATACAATTAAAAATAATAAAGGAATATATTACAAAGTCGTACAATTCCTGCTTTTCGTCGCCTACTGGTAGCGTTCCCAGGAGGCTGGCAGAAATACCATGTTGGATGGCAATGCTTATCAACTGTGCAAGGAAAAGGCCAGCCTTCTGGTCACGAGAAGTGTCGATCAGACGTTTAGCCAGTTCCTTATAAATGGAAAGACAACTCTGACCACATGACCTAGCGTATCCACCCCGGCTCAAAAACATAATTACATATTAAATTACTGTGAAATAAATTATTTATCTATAACTAAAAAAATAGTAACTTTTCACAATATACAGATAAAATTGTTCTGCACCGTCGTTGACTAGGAGCGTTTCCAAAATGAAATAAATCAATAAGAAGAAATAGGTTTCAGAATTATGATACTTTTTTGTTCAGAGATTTAAGTTTTATATAAGCACTTTAATCCACCTTGCTAACGGATTTCATGAATAAGACGAATAGAGCTTACGAGTGCCCCATTGGGCCGCCATCAACCTCGCCTGTTTGTAGGATCCTCCGTTTGTGTTCGAAACATAACACCTGTTCCTGTACATCCTCATATGTAGTCATAAATAATTTAGGAACAAATCGAATTTTATTCGATTACAGATAACATTTTCTTCAAAATGTCTAATCCAAAGTTTTAAACAAACTTCAAGAATTCCATCACGTTTTTCATAAGTGTACAAATATGGTGTTGCGTTCGACATAGTTCATTGCGAATTTATGAACCATTTCGGATTACAAATGCGACAATCACAACACATTTCTTGATAAAAACTAAAAGTCACTATCAAGAAATGAAAGTACCCGCAATGTTGATAACCTAAACAGCAAAATTACCAATATAATGCTTATAATGCACGTATTTACTAAAAATTATATATAAGTATAGTCGTGGATGGAACAGGCTTAAACAGTAATTGATAAAAAAGTAAAGATATTCTAAAAGAACTATTGAGACCTCAGTGCTAATTGTCCAATGCTTAAATGACTGACGAAGAAGTACCCACGAGTATATTGAAATCAAAATTAGAATTCGTTTAAATGAACAATCAAATATGTAGTTCAATATTTAAAAAAATAGGACCAATAGACTACCATAATAATTTATAGGTTGGAACTAAATTTCAGAAAAAATAACATTAAAATAAACAGTAATCAACGATAACATGATTAAAAAAAAATATATGCGAATATTATTTAAACCTTTCCCATTTATCATTTCCACTAAAAGTTGAAGGCAATATGCTATTCCGTTATTGGGACCAAATTTAATTGGCAAATGGTACTTCATACACCTCTGACTACGCCTTCTTGGATACAGGTGTGAGCTTACATACATATGTATGTAAACTTAACTTCTAGTTCTATTTCAATAAGTACCTAAGGCTGACCCTGAAATTCAACCTAACAGCTCGAGCCCGGCTGACTCTTGCGTGGCGCTTAAGGTGTAATTTTTCATAACAATTTCTATATATTTTTTTTATATAAAATAGGAAACTGTTTTATAATGACAAACAACAACCAACAAAATCAAACCTCAGAAAATTGAATGAGTTTCGAGTCTTTCAGTATTGAAAGTATCTTTAAAAGGATACACAATAATCCTCCTTCGAAATATGTTAACTTTTTTTTTTTTTTTTTTACGTGTGGAAACCCCCTCGGGCCGTCATCCCACCGGGGTTTTCAGTGGAACGGTGTGTCGGAATCGGACCGACTAAAACCACACGGTGTGCCAAGCTGCGCTTAAAATAGGAGGAATCCGGGAACAGCTTTAGTAAGACATCCGGACCCCTCCTAGCGCTTTTGCCCGCAAAAGCGCGGGCACCACCTTCTGGTAACTCTCAATTAGGCAACGTCCAGGCACACCAGGACGTCGCCTCCTCGCGGCTGGCCTTTATAGCGGATGGAGGGGAAAACCCGTCCCGACCACCCGCGGCCACACTCAGGGCGGCATGAGGCGCAAGTAAGCGCGCCTCCGCCGCCCGGTTCGCCGGCGGCGAATTAGGTCCGAGTGGAGATCGTCCTCCCGGGCCCGTTCCGCCGCCTCCTTCTGCGAGATGACCTCCTCGCAGAAGGTTGCGACCGCGGTAAAATTCCTGTCACCACCGGCCATGGAGCGTATGACGGCCGGTAGCGACAGATCTTGTCCAATTACTGCAGTGAGGGCCCGACGCTGTGCCGCCCAAGCCGGGCAATCCGCAAGCGTATGCTGGGCCGAGTCCTCACTGCAGTCGCAGTGGTGGCAGACGGGACTCAATTCCCTCCTAGCGACTGAATGCAGGTACCTTCCGAAGCAGCCGTGCCCGGAAAGAACCTGCGTCAGTCGGAAGGAAAGGGTCCCGTGTTGCCGCCCCGCCCACTCGACGATGACTGGCTGGAGCGCCTCCACAGTGGCTAAGCCAGCACGTGGAGCCTCCAGCCGGGACGACCAACGAGCCATAGTGGCTCTGCGAGCGGCCTCACGCCACTCGCGTATCTCTTCGGGCGGGGGCCGATTGCCACTACACGCCCGGAAATCATTCGTCCGCCGATAGACGTCGGCGAGCACTTCCGCCTCCAAGTCCCACGGGGGAGTTCCGGCCAACGCACACGCCGCCTCCGTCGACACGGTGCGGTAACCGCGTATGGCTCTGACCGCCATTACCCTCTGAGGGCGCCAAAGGCGTGCCCTATTCTGGGCGGTCAGAGCTTCCGCCCACACCGGTGCACCGTATAGTGCCATTGACCGAACAACCCCCGTGTACAGTCGTCTTGTTGCGACTCTGGGTCCACCCAAGTTGGGCAAAAGTCGCCCAAGGGCAGACGCAGCGCCGACCAACCTTGGAGCCAGCTGCAGAAAGTGCTCGTCGAAGCGCCATCTTCCGTCGAGGATCAGGCCCAGATATCGTATGTGGGCCTGAACCGGTACGAGGATCGAGTTGACCATTATGGAGGCGCCCGGGGGTGGACCTCGACGGGGCCCATGGAATAAAAGGGCCTCCGTCTTATCCAAAGCCACTCGCAACCCTAGCGCCTCGATGCGCCCGACCACCAGTGAGGCTCCTCTGGTGGCCAAGCGTGCTGCCTCTTGAAAGTTCGACCCCCGGGCTGTGACCAGAGTGTCATCGGCGTAACAGATTACGCCCAGCCCAGGGGGGAAGTCAGCTCGAAGGGCCCAGTCGTACCCCTCGAAATATGTTAACTAACCTAACCTTAACCTACTACATGAGATTGCTTCTAGCTGTCCAGTATCAAAACCTGCCCTATTGAGGGAGGAAAGCACGAATGGGTCGGCTTAATGATTCTCAAAACCTTGTATCATATTAATAGCTCCATTAAAAGCACTGTTTTACATTGCTCTTTAACCATAACAGTTGCAAGTGCTATACGTAACTTCTCAACATAATTCAACATGCTCTTTTAACGTTTGCATGTTTCATTAATATTTTTTTTCTGTTGAATAAACTAACATTATTTTTCAGTGGTTAAATATGACATCGATAACACTAACACATGTCCTTTGTCACAACAAATAGGTACTTGTAGTAAGGAGCAATCTACAGCTGACTGCAAAAATATATGTAACGTATACATATTTCATGATGTAAATATTGTTTTTTTTTTTTTAAACATAACAAAACGTTCCATCCGCGCTCTAAAGAGTTTCAAATTTTAAATAATAAAAAGAAAACAAAAAAAGTAAAAAAAAAAAACGAAATCGGAGCTGTTCCTAAGGGCTTCCGAGGAAAAGGGACGCGACATTTATTGAGGCGACTTAAGAATCGATTGCGCATTTAACTGCAATGTAATGTCAAGGCTCACTGTTTCAATTATCAATGAATACAAATTGGCATATAGAACTCACAGACCAGGGTATGCTTTTGTACCAATATTTATTAATCATTGTACATTGTGTTTGTTATGGAAATAAAACCATGTTTATTTATTATTATTATTATGTTTAGTTTGGGTCTGAAAAGTGCTGTGTAATACTTTTGAAAAGTATTACGTTGACTTCGTGCCGTTATCATTTAAGTGGTAGGCACTGCGCCACGCCTAGTGTTGTGGATTCGAGTCCTAAATGGAGTCTGTCCTAACCCGACCTTTGTTTCTAAATATTTGTGTTAGGAAGTCAGTGTAGGTATAATTATAATTGATGTTATGTCTGAATGTCGTATCTGTTACATAACGCATATTACTTAATTTATGAACTGATTCAAATCAGTAGGAAACGATTATTGGATCTCGAAGCATTCGTACAAGTGCGAGGTAGCTCAGAGCCGCGTACCATGACCATGACTGAAGAAAAGTACTTGCTCGTAATACCGGTTACATGAGTCATCATTGCTATATTAGGTATATGTATAAAGACGTATATATATTCATTTGTTATTTAAATCATATTAAGAACCTTCATTATGGTCGACTCTTGCGGAGTGTTTTCCTCGTTCTAAACAAGATTTGTTTTCGAATTGATAGTATTCAATAAAGCAGCTATAAAGTAAGTGTTCCTGTCCTATGTGTCTCTCCAGGCATAGGTAGTTACGACTTAAGAAGCGTAGCGGTTTAAGAAGTCACCTCGCCAGTCTTGTAATGTACACATTGCACCGACAATTAATAAATTTGTGACAAGGGTAGGCCGACGCTGCAGAGCATTACATATTCCACATGTGCAACATAAAACAGTTAAGAATCATTCTTCTTATTATTTTCAATCGCTTTACTTAATTTCTGTTTTGTTTAGTAGATATATTTGTAGCAAGTTGTATTGATATCAATAGGAATCACTTGGATCAGATTATTGTCTTTTTAAGTTATGTGTAGATGGCCACAAAAGGCGGTCAGTACGTATATGTTAAACTGTTATTTACATAAAGTTTATACAATCGCGGTTTTAGTTATATTGGTCAATGAAATAAAACAGAACATTTAAAACTTAACTAATTATGATCGAAGATCGATTAACTGTAATCTGTAGTATACTTTAGCTAACAAATTCAGAGCAGGTCAGCAGAACTCGTAACCGGAGAGCTCACAATAGAGACGGACCGACGGTAGAGAAAGCTCGCTTTGAAAGAATAGAAGGAATAAGAATGATGTCAATAAGCTCGCCCTCTCTTACGTATATGGGACTAAATTATATACGGCAAAATGTGGGCGTTAAATACACCTTTGTTTATCCCTTTGGGGATACAAGCGTGAGTGTTCAATGTGTAGTTTTTTCTGTCAGTGTAAGGAGTAAACGCAAAATAAGGTTTACCAATTATGCGTATGTTTTTGTATACGGTGAAAAGCAAGAATTGCGCTGTGTTTACTTTAACTCTTACGATTACAAACACACGATACTTACAACAGCTTACCTTAGTGTTTATTTATGTTGTAAAGGTGAGGTACATTAGGTACGTTCGCGAAATCATTTCACACATATTTATTTGCATTGATATATGTATGTATGTATTATTGTATAGGTATACTACATTTAAGGCAGAGCTGGACAGTGCTTATAGTTTTGTATCACATAGAGATAATAAACGAACAAATTATATATACATATATTTTCGTTTAAGGGAATTGCTTGATAGCAAATAGGTTTTATGTAAAAAAAACATTGTTCAACTGGGAAAATAGTGGAGATTCTATTCGACTGGGATGTTTATTTTTTGTATGATCGTACAAAGATACTTTATTAGTGTTATTATTAATTAAATACTTACAAGTGAAGTGTAAAGTGTCAGCCAATCATCTATAAACAAAGCATAATCTTTTTCATATGTTGATTTAGAATAATTGCCGTTCGTATTAAGAAATATTTTCGTATAACTTGTCTTGTAGCACTGTTTATAAAACACCAGTTACACCGGACCGTGTAAACTTTTTTTTATATTTTTAAAACTGACTAAGCAAACCTTCCAACTAAATCGTGCCCTAATAGTAATTGATTCCAAGCCCATCTGGATCTCAAAAACTTGAACCACTCATTAATGACTCTGTTAGTGTTATGGTATTACTTAATGATCCTATATAATAAAAAAAACAACTGTCTGCGAGGATGTTCTTTGTACTCATTCTTGCGGCTTCTTTCTTCGGTCATAAGGTCACATTTTACACAAAGAACATTGCAAGGGCTTCAAGGACACCTGATCTACGACAGACCGATCATACAATTTCTTCATTTACAGTCTTGACCACACAAGGAAGTTGGCCATTGTCGCTCAGTTAAAACAATCAAGAAATCTGAAAGGGTGCTAAATAATACTAGTTCTATTCTAATTGGTCGACAGGTCGACAAGTTTAGTAGAAGTATTGTTCACAAGTTGGTCAGCTGCTGTAGAGGGACCCAAAAGATAGATAGAGCTTGTAACAAACATAGAGGAATAAAAAAAGAATGAAGTTGAATAACGATACCGACAGTTCCACCAGTGTCACATAGACGTGAAGAAATGCACACGGACGTGAAACGCACATAAGTCTGGAGAAATACAGTTAAGTCACAATTTTCACCCGTGTGGTTCTCGATGGCGTAGAATAGGGTAAATCACGGTGGTGTCGTGAAAGGCGACTGAGGAATCGTACAGTTATCTATCAGACATATGTAATAATATAATATACAGTCATACAATGCCCGTATGACAGCAATAGGCTTGTCCCATATTACTTAAATGGGCCTTAATTATGGTGAGCAAAAAGTGTGTGTGTTATAATTTTTACAATACGACTAGTGAGTACGCTTCACTGAATGACAGAGATCATCCATCATACATGACTAGAATACTTTACGCTCGTGATTATAAAAAGTTTTGATAGCCATTTCTGTTTGCTTGCCAGTGTACCGACCCTGTAGGTAACTAACAAGAGCTGAAAAAAATATTTGCTTATTTTATAGAAGACAGTATAATTTACATTGTTTTTGTTGAACAAAGGTTTTTACAAGCTTCAAGGTTGATCCAAATTAATCCGTTTCGTGATAAATTAGATTGTCCGTAGGGAGTTTTTATTAGTGATAAAGTCTTTGTGACGAGTTAGACGAGGCAGGAATAAAAGTTTCCGCGTAATAAATGTGTGCGGAATTTATTGTTAGGAGATAGGAGGAAGATTTGAATTTATCGATGTAAGACACTTGACTGATAATACCGAGTTACAACAATTTTATTTGTAGGTAGAATTTACCTTTTTTTTTTTTTTTACGTGTGGAAACTCCCACGGGTCTTCACTCACCGGAGCTGACGGCGAAGTGGTATGTCGGACTCGAACCGACTAAAACCACACGGTGTTCCGTCATAAGTGGGTCTATTGCAAGGGACCTGGGTATACCCAAGAAGGGATGCTTCCAGGAACAGGTAGAATTTACCTAGAAATATTATTCAAAAACAAAACTTAAGAATGCTTAGAATTTCTCGGAGTTTTAACATTAATAATTATTTCTTATCTTTTGTTTTAATTAATATTGTCGGTTACAGGAAACAGACCTCACGTCTCCTTGAGAAGTGCCTTGAAGTCTTTCTTCGCCTTTTTATTATACGTTGTTATTATTTAGCATGAAAATATGATTTAGTTAGAGAGCCCGACTGCCCGGCACCAACTACTCTGAGTTGTAGGTATGCTACTCTGACTTACTCCCATCCATCTGTATAAACAATATCCCTTTCTTTCCCGTTCAATCCTCCCTTTCCTGTCAATATACTAAGAATTTTCTCGTCTTATTCCCATAAGTGGATAGAGGCAATAAAGTTGCATCTTATTACGTAAACACAACGCCGCCGTATTCCGCACGCGCCTCTTTCTAAAGAAGTGCTACACCACAGACGATTCCCTTTCAACGAATGAATGGATGGAGCGAGCAATGGACGAATGAATGGTTTTAGTCGGGTCTAGACATACGACGACGTGGGGGTTTTCACGCGGGTAAAGAAAAAAAAAACTTCAATAATATAAAAGTTTGAAATGTATTTCTTATTATTAATTAAAATTATTGTAACCTTAACAATATTTGAAGATCCTGTACGGAATCTTGAAAATAAATTGCAAAAATATAATGTCTATTAAATAAAAACGAAAATTATATTGAATCAAAATTAGCAAAATATTTCGGAAGGGAATTGCAGTAGCCGATAAAATTTGTGTATGCGTCAGATATACTCTAAGTATCCAGTAATGACGGAACCACTGAAGAGCAAAATAAAATTTTATCTACAAAATCAAATATTAAATTAATTCTTTGCTTATAATTAATGGTAAGTTAAATACCACTAGTATATCGTCGTCTAGGCTTTGGCATACATGCATACATACACTCGAAAAACATAACCGATCTTCTTGCGCAGTCGGGTAAATAGATGTTTATCAATAAATATAGGGATAAGTTGTCAAGTGTTATAAAATATAACAGCTCTGGATGAAAATTTCAATAATTTTCATTAGCGTTAAATCTATGTCAATTGATGGTTAAGTATTTAATTTTTTACGATGTAGCTTCTTGAAAACCATAACATCGAGCTCAGTCGAGCATGCCTAAAGTGGATTAAAACCCGTCCGTGCGGGACAACAGAAATCTTCAATGTGGCACAAAGTATAGCACTCTTTTATTTAATGGATTTAGTGGATTTACCATAAACACGCAAAATATTTTTTTTTGGAACCGATTTGAAAGATTCGAAACGTAGCGTGTAGTGTAATATTGTTGTTATATTTATTATGTTCAATGTGGAGTCCTAGTATCTGCTTAATTTCGACTTAACAGACTAAATTGTCACACTTCGATAATAAAGTAAAGCAAAAGGTATCTCTTCTGCTGCTATTTTTTTATGTTATTTACAATTATGCGTAGGTGCATCACTTTTAAAATACCCCCGACTTGAAAACCTCTGCAGCGATTAGAAAAGAGCGGTTAATCTTCAAACAACTGAGCACATTTTCTTAAAACATAGCTTAGAACATTTTAAAATGAGACACCTTTCAAACGAAAAAGGCTTAATCAAAATCGGTTCATCCGTTCAGGAGTTAAGTTAAGTTTAGACAGACACACAGATACAAACTCATAACAACCCACTTTTTGCATCGAGGGTTAAAAAGCAGACTCTAAATAGCTATATTGATGTTCGTATTAGCGATATTAGAAAGGGTTGACTTTTCAGTTCTCAATGAAGCAATCATAACTCTTCAAACCATAAATAAATGCTTTTAGATCATAGTGACAGCGGCTCCGTTTATATTATCAAGTAAATCTTGTCTTTTACCAAGGTAACTTTTGAGGCCGATGAACGAAACAATCAAACTATGCGATTCCAGTAAGAAGATAATTGTCAACTGTATTTGGGACATGTTTAAAAACAGTAATTAGTACTGTTTTCAAACAAGTCCTAAATAAAGTATTTACCAAAACTTATAAATATGAAGAATCATGTTATACCCCGTAATGGCTTTAGGTAACACGATTGAGGTATAACAATGGTATGATATTTAAAAAGAATATTGTTATTTTTAATTATTTTTTGTTTCACGATACGCTTCTAACTGAAGCTGTATGGCTATTGCGAGGGAATATGGAATAATAATAGCAATATTTTATTTGAAATGCATAGATTACGTATAATATTTTAAGATCATCAGATATATTTAGTCTAATGAGGCTGAATGAAACGATTTAATATGTTCTCAGTGCGTAATCACTTGTGTTGTGTCAATAAATTATTATTTAAAAAAAAGAATAGTATCTTAACGATTAATTTTAATTCTTAAACGGCGTAACTACCTTTAGTTGGTTAATGAAACTCCTTCAAGTATAGGAGTTAACTTCTATCCAATACTAGAAGTTTATAAAGCATTGATATATAAACACATGCTATGAGATTATTGAGGCCAGAAGAATGAATATACTTATTAATATTTGTTCACTAACCGATAGCAATTCATTTTACAAGTTTTTAATTACTTTCTTTGTTCGGGTCAAATCTTGCACGTAAAATGTCACTCGCTTCTCGATGCAAGATTGTGCTGAAAATTTTTATACACTTACAGTTCCGACAACAATGCACCTTCGTGATATGACCTAACTCTGATTCTAAAACTAGATTTAATAAAATAAAAAAAAATTGTAGTTAAGCTTCAAACATGTGATAGCAAGGATAAAATTAATTCTCTCAAGCAATAGTTTTTTTTTTAATGTATTGAAGCACAGGAAACTCAGAAACTCAAGAGTCAACTAATAAAATTTAAGAACTAAAAAAATTTTAGTGAGATAAATTTCTTACAATTTTCCCGTGAAAAAAATCAATTTCTCCGATCAAGCGTGGGTTAAATTGGTAAGCGTTTGAGTAAGACAGTGCGGGTTTGAACTTCGGACGAGACGAATTGGCTGGTATTGCAAATGGTTCATAACGGTCAACATCGTTATTTCCACTTGTATAATGCCGTTTTAAGTATTGCTTATTGTATTGGTTTATGATTTTATCTTGCTTATTTGATTATCGTAAGTTTAGCTATTGTACTTCGACAGATAACAGATTTAATGTTCTGCTTAATTGTTTTATTTGTATATAATAATTATATTAGGTTTTCCCACGTCTTTGCCCCCTTGGGTTTCATTTACCTTAGTAAATTGTACCTTGTATTTTAATCCAAGTTATGAACAAACTGATTACCAAATTTGATGTTCTTTTTTTTTAATATTGTAGGGGCACAGACGAACAGATGGGTCACCTGATAGTAAGAGTCAAGAGTCGTAAGTGTGCTGCCCGCCTTTGAGAGTTATGAGGGATAGGAGGATGCGGGGTGGGGAAAGAACAGAGTTTGAATGAGGATATGGGAAAGAGGAGAGGGGGAGTTGGGCCTTCGAAAACCACTCATTTCGGAGAAATGCAACGCAAACGTTACTTCACAACCGGTTTTCTGTGAGACCGTGGTATCGTACCGGTCGAGCCAGCCTATTCGTGTATAAGCATGGCTCTACCCCTGTTAAAATCCTGTTAATCATCTAACCTTTTTGCGTGAAATAATCACAAACGCCTATTTATCCATCCTTCCTTATAATCACGCTTACCAATAGATACATCAACTCGACGACTATCCCCGTGGGAGTACGCAGAGATGTATCGAACACCTGCATTTAACATACCATAATTTAGTCGTACCTACGTAATAGGTGCAAGTCTAGCTGTATGCACTTTCTGATAGATATCATGCCAATCCCTTTATCTATATTTTACGACACTTACAGGAAGAAATTAGGCGGTCCCATTCTACTCGACAGAGAACCAATCCATTCCTACCACTACATGACGTAACTTCCCAATTAAAGGTACTATTTGAGCCTTAAATATACACATGTATTTATTTCACCTTGTATATAGCCCCAAATAAATTGAACGCTGCAGTCAGTAGTCTTCAATGACGAAACTTCCACGTACAGGCTATGCTGGTACTTGTGAAGTGTGTTGAGTACAATACAGTACAACAAGTATAATCCTTGCCCTCCTTACGTCACTAATCGTGTTTAAGGTGCCGCGTGTGAAGTGGCCACAGTAATTTTTACTTAGGCTCACTTGCACAATGACTGTCTGTGATTCTGATGTACTGTCTGAAGAGATTTTTGTTTGACTGTTTGTTTAAACGCACCAATCTCGGGAACTGTTCTTCGGATTTGAATGTTTTTTTTTGTATTAATACGGTATTTAATGAGGCAGAATAATAAGTGTTATTTAAAACACTAAATCGTTACGTAACGTTATTTGAAAAATTATACCCTAAATCCTTTAAGCTAGGATCGTATCTTTCAGAATCAGCACAAACAAGTGAGAACTAAATATCTTAATAGCTTTAGAAAGTATAGGGAAAAACCTTGTGAGTGCCTTAGTTCGAATCTTCCCTCGTTTTCCTTCAGATCCTGAAAAAATCCCGATTTGGCTACAATGGAACCATCACAGTACTTTGAAAAACGGTCTACAATTAGCGGCGAAATCGATTAACATACATAAAAAAAGATACACACGGTTGAACTTAGAACCTTCCTCTTCTTTGAAGTCGGTTTAAAATTCTTAAGGATGGATAAATTTATTATTTTGATGATTTCAGTGTCAAATCATAACACACTTATTGCAGTGGGTGAATGCGCCAAATATCTTTTTATAGTGCACAATTAAAATGTTCTTAAAGAGAACAAGTTGCGTGTAATGTTTGCATTTATTATCTGTGAACGATATGATATATAATATACCTGAGCCTATTGTTAAACATTATGTTGCGAGACTCACAACAGCCCCGTGGAAGATTGAGCATTTGTAAATATATCTACGTAATGAATTAACCAACGATTTAGTGTACAACATAAATATACATAATTTTTTTTAGGTATACATAGTAAATCTCCTTGGTTTACTGGGATGCTCTAAATTATATACATAATATGGTGTTGAGGGCTCGCACAGCTACAGCCAGATCCAATTACAGGTACGCGACTCCTACGTCCTCGACCCATTCCGCCATCATCCGAATAAGCAATACCCTTTTTCTTCCATTGCCTTGCCTGGGTAAAACCAATGGAAGAAAGAGGTTAACAATTATTTCATTTAGTTATTAAGCTGTATAATATGATGCACATCGTATAGAGGAGGACTACGGTTTCCCCTTTATTACGTTATTATAAAAGCTCTCAATTCTTCAAAGATACAGAATAGTAAAAGTATATGTACTCATATGTAGTAACAGCTTTTAGTTAACAGTTTAGTTTACCAAAGTGTAAATACAAAAATTGGTTATAAAGTGATTTTGATAAATGTTGACGGCAGAAGCAACGTGACGTGGCAACGGTAACAGTATTAGATATTTCAAAACAGCAATTTTATCACTTACATGAACCAGGTTATCGACATCAACTTTTACTTGCGCAAAGACAATTGAATTTCTTATGTTGGTACTCACGTTTTTCATTGATTCTACGAGTATAATCAGATATTATGTAATTTGAATATAGAATGCATTCAGACAGATCAACCTCTGATAAAAAGAACGTTTTGACATCACGATATCAAATTACGATGACTGATATTGCCAATTAAAAAAAAATACGAAATGAATCTTATATTTAAATTTCACAAACAGTTATGTAAGCAATTTAAGAACTCAAAAAATATTTTACTCCTACAGTACCAGTAAATATAAAGATGTATGACATCCAATACGGTAAAATAGTTATATTATTTAATATATAAAATTTTTACCATATTAAAATATTAGTTATAGAAATAAATAAAACTCACGTTTTTCCGGTCCTTGCCCTACAACTGTACCAAGGCCTAAGGCGAAGCATAAAAGGCACAGTTCCCACCCCCTCATCATCAACTCGGGTCCGGGAAACAGGGCGTTCGGAAAACGTCGGGATCAGTCGGGATTCTTCGGGATGCAGGAACGCACGCGCACTCACCGCCTCACGTCTACGAAAAATGTTACAATATAATTATAATACAGTTGTGATATGTTTAGATAGACGTGTGATAAGATAATTTTATCGCATCTCTAATGATTAATTAAGTGATAGGAAAAATACTTGTCACGAGACGAGAATCTGTTTCTCGTAGGGATGAGAACAGTATCAGTCAGTGCTGACTTCTTTAATTCGAGCAACATGTGGATTTCATATGGATAACCCAGGTAATTGAGCGTATTGAACTCATTTGGTGTATGTGTTAATGTTAGTAAGGTTAGGTGTTAGTAATTTGCCTCTTTGCTATATTTAATCTTTAGATGTTTAGGGATAAGGCCGCGGTTGGTAACGAACTTCATTCTTCATTTACGAGTATTCTCGTTTAAAATAGGACTTTAAGTTTTGTTGAAAAAGTTTAAAGACGGTTCAGAGAAACTAAAACAAAACAAAATAGATTCTTATGAATGCTAATATAAACATTCGAGTGCATTCCATCAAGTCATAAGTTGAAATTTTATCATATACGCTTGTGGAATGTACTGCCGTACTTAAAGCCTTTACACACCACGGTTTTTGAACGCGACCTGAGATCACGCGTTTTTTGATGAGCTCGTCCTCTGCGCTCATATTATCATCAACGCGTATAGAAGATTTTACACGTTTTTATCGTTACGAACGCAAATGAAACGCGCTTCAAACGAGTGTTTGTATTTATGTGTGTACCAAATATTTATAATATATTTAGATTAAGATTAAAATCAAACAAAGATAGTGTAAAGCTTATACCGAGCGTAGCGCGTAATCCCTATGCTATGCAGTAAAGGTTTTGAAAAAGGTTAACAGTATTACGAATAATTCATAGTTCAATCCACTCACTAATGAACATGGTTGGCTGGCTTATAATCACCGTATAGATTAAAGAACAGCAAGTTAAAGAAACACAGTGAGTTAGTTTCTTATCAGTTCACGTTTGCATAGTAATGCAGGGCATATGAAGTAGGGCATGGTGTCATTATTTACTGATAACCGAGGAGTTCTATGGAACCGCTTAAAATATTGACGTCTATACGATCGTAAAAAAATAGTCAAGTAACGGTGGCGCCATCTAGTAGCTGTAGAAAGAATTAGTGGCTTCTGGATTAATTCCTCAAGTTCTTTTGAAGTATTTAGAATTCATAAAATCTATGTATACAATTAATGAATATAATAAAAATTAGTGACGTCCTCACAAGCTGGGTAGCGTACCTATAACTTGAACTGGCCGATTGTCGGGTAGTCAGAGCCCTTTAAATTATATAACGAAATTTAGCACTTGTAAACTCAAAAACGATTGTACAATGGTACACTCACTGCCAGTTTACTTTTGATTTGTGTAGACATGAGTGAAAAGGTGCAAGCACTAGATTTACATTCCACGAATTTACTAATTTGCATTTCTCAACTTAATTATTTCGAAATAATAAATGTACTTGTTTTTTCTTCTTATGTCCTCTAGGTGTATCTGTCGACATCAATAAAGTAATTTACAAAAGTATTCAGCTATTTATCATTCTCAAGGTTGACTTACTAATGTTTCTCGACCATAAGATCCTGATCAGTCAAATGATGCATATAAACAAATCGAAGCGCTATGATTATATTCGTAGCAACAAATCGTTTTAAAACAATAGTACACGCAATTACTCGTAATTCCTAGACGCATGTCTCGCTCTGGTGGATTGGGTGTTTCACACGGTGGTTACTGTAGCGTTGAGAGGAATGATTTTCAGGAATGCAGGGAAATGAGGTTACTGGGGAAATGACGACTTTTTTTATATTACTTTGGTGAACGGGTAAACAATTGAATTTGTGTATGAACAACAAACATTGGATATGTTGTTTGGTAGCGACTAAAAATAAAACTTGATGTCATTAAAACGTCAGCTGTTACAGAGCAATATAATATTAGAAATTTATATTTAATTATTATATTTAATATTATATTAATTAGGAATTATTATTTCATTTGTAAGTTTGGTGGTTTATTATTTTAATACAATTATTGTTTTTCGTTACATTAGAACGAAACATAGTTCCTATTTTTCGTAGGAGAGTTTTACTTTCAATTTTAAATGATAACTTCAAGGTACAGCCAAATTTTCTTCCCATCCTTTCTATATATTCCATTATAATTTGAAGAGTTAATTTAATTATAGGTATTCAAAAACCTAAGAGTGAGATACAAAACTCCTTGTCAATGTATGTTCTTTAAGACTTCTGACGTGTAGACACGTCGACAACGAAATATGCGACGTCCAGATATTTGACTTCAATAATGAACCTGCGCAATTTTCTTAACATTCACTTTTTACTTCCATCTGTATTGTTCCACTGGACACAATCTCTTGCTTGCTCAATTGCATTCATAACTTTTTGTATGAACCGCATTTTGCTGCATACATAGTGTATATCTGTTGTATTTTGTTTAGTTATAGCATTCGGACTTAGCTTCACTAGCCAGCTCGAGTCCTAAGTATGTATCCTGACTCGCTTAAACTATTGCGTATACTGCCCATTCCATATCTATAAGCATCATCCCTTTCCTTTCATGTCTACCTCCCATTGGAATGAAAGGGGAAAAGTTTTACTTTATGGACGGGTTAATTTACTTCAAATTTTGGCATATTTTTTTTTTATATCAGCCTACCATAGTGACTTGAGTTTGCCTGATAGAAAGCACTAAGTGGAGTCCAAGAGTCGTGGCCACCAACCTCATTACATGTCTAGTCAAAACAGCATGGTGACCCACACTATGGCGGCCTGGTGAGATGCTTTTTCACGCCCCGCTTATAAGACCCGGGATCAACGTGGGAAGGAAACACGTGCGCAGGTCGTGGATTCCAGGCTTTCACCGATCGGCACAGGAAAGAAAGAAAGTTGCTCCCTATTACATAAATGACACTAAATTATAAATGGCAAAATGTGGGAGTAAATTAGACTTCAACCTATCCCTTCAGAGTACAGGCTTGAGTGTAAGTAACATACACTATGTTTGTTTAAGGACAAGCTCAATAATTTATGCATACTCTATGAAATGTAATCAGAAAAAGTTCTCAGAGAAGCACAGACTCTAGATGAGTACCCGGTAGACAGCTACCGGTATCCGGTAGCAATAAACTGCCTTACTTTCATGGGGGAAACACAGAAGTAGTTAAAAAAAAAACTTATATATGTATTCTAATTATCAGTGTAGTATACATACATTATAGAAAACGAAGGTAAACAAAAAAGGTAAATTATTAAAAATTATATATAACAGAAAGGGATAATGATTGGTGACTTGATAAGGGAAGTTCTTTGGAACAATTTAAGAAAGGACAATGTGTAAAAAGAGTAGACGAGAAAGGTCTAGAAGAAGTTTCATACGACCAGTGTGCTCCATCGACAAGAAAGTAGTTCTTAAATATATTTTCTTCTTTTTTAGGGTTCCGTACCAAAAGGATAAAACGGGACCCTATTACTAAGACTCCGCTGTCCGTCTGTCACCAGGCTGTATCTCATGAACTGTGATAGTAAGACAGTTGAAATTTTCACAGATGATGTTTTTTTGTAGCCGCTATAACAATAAATACCAAAAGAACAGAATAAAATAAATATTTAAGGGGGCTCCCATACAACAAACGTGATTTATTTGCCGTTTTTATAGATAATGGTACGGAACCTTTAGTGCGCGAGTCCGACTCGCACTTGGCCGATTTCTTATAAAAGACATCTCCTGCATTAGGAATGAAACCTGTGCCGCGGATTCAGGACACCTTATTGTGGATCACACAAACTTTTGTCCCGTGTCCTTAGTTAGTGTATGTTTTAATCAACTTCGACAATGAAGCGATAAAGATAAAAGATAATTCTATAAGCTATATAGCAGTTAATAATATCACCATGGTGGTATTCCACCGACAAAGAACTTCTCTTAAATCATGCTGAGCAAAAATTGCTTCACTCGTCTACAAGGTGTTACAGAAATGATTATCCATTTTTAAGATCATTACTCTTATGTATGCTAGAGATGAGAGATGATTATTAATATGTATATTTACCGTAGTTAAGGGTGGGCAGAGACAACAGCCCGCACCGTACCCCGTCATTTAAAGGCACCGATTTTTATAAATTCACGCATTTTAAGTTCAACGCGGACATTCTACCAGTTTTTCGTTAGTATTATATGTCAGCCAGTCACTCTTACGAATAAAATAGCTATAAAAGCTATAGCTATCAGTCCTTTTTCATTTGAGTTTGTCATATTCAAAATAAAATGACTGACCTGTTCGTCTAACCGAAGATCTTAGGTTCGATTCCCAAACGGGACAAAAAATTGTGTTCTCCAAATAGTTGTTCTGAGTCTGTGTGTTCTTTGTGTCGGTTTTTTCCATGTTTGTAAAATCCCACTACACAGGAATCTGTCCTAAAGCGGAAGTTGTTTTTTTTTATATAAAACATTAGTTAAGTTACTCTGTAACACCATGTATATAATGGTCTCTAAATGCATTTGTAACATTACGAAATGTACCAATCCGTGGTATGGTGAAGTAAAAAAGCAATTCGTTATCACGATTGATCGTGACTGTAGATAAGACGCGGCTGACCATGGCGCCTACGAATACAACAAGAAGATCGACAGTGTTCATGGAACTGTACGAGGCATTCTTTGTGGGTCGTAGGAAGTCAATGTTCCATGTTTCAATGTTTTGTTAGGAATTATTGCGTAGGTGTGTTGATTAAAGTAAACTGTAAGTGGGATAGTTACGGCCCAAAGACGAAGCTTACACTCGATCTATATAATTGAATTTAAATCCTATTTCCTCTTAAGTAACACTCAAATTACTGCCTATGATTAACGCGTCCTGGGACCATATTGGTACAACACGTTAAGAACTTACTGTAGGACATACCCTACAGCAGGTAATATGAGTGGGCCGTCAGAATCAGGTTTTAGTGACATCAAGGGCTACCTTGGCCACCTAGGGCTGTAAGGTAGCGGTAAAGTAAGTGTACTTCTAACAGCGAGAGCTATATATCAAGGGCATAAAATTCTCTCCGTAGATGGAAGCATTTCCAAGGCCGCATTACGGTGCCCTGATGATTGGAGAACGGCCCGAACAAACCTCAAACCCACAGCACATTTAATAGACTTCTATATAGAAGTCTATTAAATATGTATTGGCAAAGTAATGCATAAAGAAATTTCTGACTCTGTTTTATAATTGAAAATACTAAATACTACAATACCGTAATGTATACAATTATAACTATTATTATTGAATGATGTTTGTTACAAGTGGGACAAGTTCGATATCAGGTTTCAATAAGAGTTATCGCAAGAAAGCAACAGGCTGCAATTATTAGGTACTTTCATTTTGAATTACACAGTAAATTATAGCAATTTAAATTATCTACTAATCTCTCATTTTGCGTTGATTGATTTTCAGATTCGATTAATTAAATAGATGGAATCTTTGATTTTACATCTTAGGGGGCGTCCATAAATTACGTGAGGTGTTTAAGGGGGGGAGGGGGTCGAGTCAAATCTCATCTAATCTTACGTTGGAGAGAGGGGGGGTCTCGGCAAATATCACGCAATTTTTTTTCTGATTGAAACAAAAAAAAAATTATACTATTTTGGTCCATTTAATCCAGATTGTACATGCATAAGATTTAATCTTAAGCGTAATCGTAATACGATAAAGATCATTCACTAATTCGTTCAATAGAAAATAATTTCATTCAATAATTTAATTCGTTCAATAGAAAATAATGTATAACGTCGAAGTATTCGACGTTATACATTTACTTACTGTCAAACCACCATATTTGTTTTATACCAAATAGCTCAATTCAATCTGAATTCACGGTACAGTGTAGCCCGTCCTTTGTTTTCGCGCCACTGTCAGCCGAACGCGCGACTCGATGAACGAGAGCGTACGAGCTGAGTGGCAGCGACACACGGACAGGTTCCAACCTGCTTTGTTTATTCTTGTAAATGTTTTACTCGACTCAGTGCATGCTCTTACTAATTTAAAATGAGTTATCAAGATTTTTATAACGCATACGTCAAACGATACGTCTATAAGACGAAGAAATCCTGCCAGGACGATGTAATAAAATTATGGAATACAGCGAAGCAAAAATTCCCGAAGAAAGAAGAGTTAATACATCACATTCAACATGAGATTGAAAAGCTTCTCAGGGAAGCCACTGAGAGAAAAGTTCGGTCTACTTTAGCATTTCTTCAAAAGGTAGGTTAAATATATTTTTTTAAGAAAATAATACTTTTTTTTATATAAAATTTAATGTTACAATTAAGGAATTCCTTTCGCTCCAGTTAAGTTACAACAACTGTAGTAGTCAATATTCAATAAATTAAAATAAAGAACCCATAAAAGTTAAAAAATAAATAGTATATGAGGCATTAATCTTTGAAATTTTGAAAATTAAAAAAAAAAATAGTTAAATACGAAAATTAATTTGGCTCTTTTATCAGCTGCTAGTAACCTGTCCGTGATTTGGCAACGCTATATTTCGGTTGTTTACATTTTCATTTGCACAATATAACCTCAACCATGTTAAAGTTTTTGCAGTCAATGCAAATAAATAAATTAATTAAAAATATTAAATCACAAAACTATAACATTCTTATGTCTCATGGCAGGAATGCTAGTATTTTTTAATTATTGTTTTATTTTTCAATTATGAAATATGAAAATTTGTTAAAAATAAAATATGCAAAATCATAACTACAAAATATTAGTGCGGGCACTACTGTTTTCACGTAATTCAATATTTCTTAATTTTGTGTTAATCTATCTCTTTAATTTATTGGATTCATTTCTTTATTATGATATTTTGATTTCAGACTAACACTAAGATCTCTAACAGTTCTTCGATTCAGGCTGGTACAAGCACTGAGAGTGTTCCAAACGTGGAATGTGGAGGTCAGATTCAGATCAACGATCATAATATTCAACACGCGGAATCTGCGGTTCAGGATGAGATTAATGACCAGCAGTCAGAAGATCAAGATTTGGACGGTGGCCCTAAACCGGCAGATTAGTATTCGTCTTTCTTTCTAAAGGTGACGTTTTCTTCATTTTGTCCTATTCTAAATAAAAGTTTTCTGTATTTCACAGGCGCTTCGAAACGAAAAAATCAGCCTCTTGTGATCAGCGATGATGAGGATGAAGCTATGTCGAACACTACACCATCCAACGTACGTCCCACTCCAGCACAAGATAATATAAAGAAAAAGATTACTAAGCTGCATGCGGAGCTTGACTTAACGGAAAGACGCAAAAGATCTCTTGTAGCTGACGGTACTGAATTTGATAAAGCATGTAATTAGCGGCGAGAAATTGACATTTGTGAGAAGAAGCTCAAGCTTAAAGAAAATCAAAGAGTGTACTCTATGACGCACAGAAAAAATCAAAAACAAAAATTAATTGAACTATGTTCAAAGAATCCCGATGCAGCTAAGTCGTTGACGCCTCGTGATAGCCCTGGACGCCCACGTTTAGAAAAAGAACAGTCTGAATTGCTAAAAACAATAAGTGATTTAGTCCTGTTTGGTGCGTCTGCTGAAGAGCGACGTCGTTGTGAGATAGTTCGCACGCTCCATACGCTTTCAGAACTTACAAATAAACTAAGCGAGCTGGGATTTAATATTTCACGAAGTGCTACTTATATTCGACTGTTACCTAGACGGGCAAATACACGAGAAGCTAAACGCCATGTGGTGACTGTGCCGGTGAAGCTGAGTCGTCCTGAAGCTGACCATCATAAGGCACACCAAGACCAATACTTTTCTGTGGCCTCCATAAGGTCGCTGGAAACGATAGCCTCAGTACTTGGTCCTGACTCCGTAACTTTTTTATCTCAGGATGACAAAGCCCGCGTCCCCATCGGCCTGACAGCGGCAAACAAGCAGGCGCCATTATTAATGCACGTTGAATATAAAGTGTCGTTACCAGATCACGACTTTGTGATTGCTTCGAGGCACAAATTAATTCCAAGCGTGTATGCTTTGTGTGAAGTGAAACCTAATGAGATGGGACGACCAGAAGCTGTGTCATGTAGTGGACCAACTTACATAGCAATACGAAGTGGCAAGCACTCTTCGTCAACTGCAACTAGTCACGCTCAAGACTTGGACACTCTTTTAACAACTGAGTCTTTTTCCAAATTTACAAAGAATTTAGACAGCAAAGTTAAACCTGTTCTTATAATTTCAAGTGACGGTGGGCCTGACGAGAATCCGCGATATCGCAAAGTGATCGCACACGCCATAGAGCATTTTAAACAATATGATTTGGACGCAGTATTTATTGTGACTAATGCCCCTGGCAGGAGCGCATTCAACAGAGTAGAGAGACGCATGGCTCCACTTAGTCGAGAACTAACAGGCGTTGTTCTTCCCCATGATTCTTTTGGGACACATCTTGACTCCAGCGGCAGAACATTAGACGAAAGTCTGGAAAAGGATAATTTCAAAAAGGCAGGGGATATTTTGGCTGAAATATGGTCTGCAGTTTGCATTGACGGGCACGAAGTTGTTGCTGAATATATAGACCCGAATAATGACACTTCCAGCGTTCCAGACCTGCCAGCCGAAGAATGGTACACTGAGCACGTTAGAGAGAGCCAATATTTACTCCAGGTACATTGGCAGTTGGTTTATATCAAATTTTTATGCGTGCCTATTTCATTTTTTTTTATTTTTTAACGAGCACGAATATTAACAAATTTTTATTAAGAGTTACAAAGGGAAATTGTTATTAATTTTTTCTAGGTTGTAAAATGCGATGACCAGAAGTGCTGCAGCCCACGCCGGAGTGATCTGCATATGATTCTTCACGACCGTTTTCTGCCACCTCCGTACCCTATCACTCAAGTTGATGGACATTTGACAATTCCGGACTTTAAAGAGCATGACGGAAAGTCATTTGCTCCATTTCTAATACGCCACTGCCTACCGATTCAACCGCTGAATGCCTTCATCAGCACGCCTTATGATCTCTATTGCCCAAGTGTACGTGATGATTTAGAGAAAAGATGCTGCAGTACATGCGGTATTTACTTTGCATCTAGCACAAGAGCTGCAGAGCACAGACGATCAGCCTAACATTGCACCAGCTAAGCAAGCGCGTATGTTCCGAAAAGTGCGACCCACACGGATTGTCACAAGACGAGCTAATGAATTACTTTGTGCAAGTGCCAATGGCTTAGAGTGGCTAGATCAGAACGAAGTTGAAGGATCAGATGATTTTACTGAAAATCATATGGACATGTTGGTTCCAATAGTCTCTCTTGAGACCGTGCATGATTCTCCATGGACTGAATTAGAGTAGATACTCTTTTTTAATCTAAGTAGTTACGATTTAAGTATTCTATTGTTAAATTTTTATTACACTTATAATTAAACTCTCAGCAATATTGATTACTAGTCATAACTAGTCGTAAATAAAAGCACGAAGCAAATTTGTTTTTTTCTTTTTACAATAACAATCCAACACGTTTACTTAAGAAACTCACATTTTGAAAAATCTCACGTGAGATTGGGAGATGGGGGAGGGGGTTGAATAAAATCTCACGACATCTCACCAGGGGGGGAGGGAGGGGCAGAAAATTAAAAAAAACACCTCACGTAATTTATGGACGCCCCCTTATTTAGAATTCCAAAATTCAACTTCGTTTTAACATTCCACCTCGAAGGTGGTAAATAATAAAAAAAAAAATCATGACAGACGGATTGAAGTCAGCTACAAGTCAATTTTTGAGCCATCGTCAAGGTTATTCAGAATACGTACTAGACAGAGCGCTTAAATTAAATAACTCTATATGTTTCCTTTCCCTTCAAAAGCCCGGTACAGTACTAGCAAAGTAACGTAAACAGGACACATACGCAGTGTCTATTGTCTGCACGTACTGACCGTATCGAGGTACATGCTAGTATGTATGTAAAATGTATGTAAGTATAGATGAACAGACATATCAGTTAACTTAATTACTGCGGTTGTTGACTCACACGAAGATTAGAGTTAGTAGATTTTAGTGTTGAACTTGAGATGTTTAAGTTGGATAGTATTGACGCAAAGATAGTAAAATGGAATAGTAATTAGATAAGCCGCGATTGTCATGTGTTTCTCGGTAGAAAAGAATAGGGCCCGGACTTACCGCGGATATCGTAGCAGGCGATTAGGGACTGCACTATTATCTGTCAGACAGCATACTTATATATATATTTAAATATACGGTTTTACTTACGTGTGTATTTCGGGGATGCCCGACTAGTTTCGGTCTAGACAGGAGGCCTTTTTCAAGGAGTAAGTCGTCCAGCCGCGACGGTACCGGACGATACAGTCAATATATACAGTTATTTAGTGCCCGGTTCACGGCAGAGGCAAATTAATTAATGGAAGCAAATTAAAAAAAAAAACTATTTGGTATAAAGTGCGTGTTTAATATACCTCTGCCTACTACTTTGGGGATACATAAGTGTATGTATGTATGTAATTAGATAAATAGAAACGAACGATTCTGACTACATTAGAGCTGAAGACTGGACGACATCTAGTCGCGATTTTATTCTGCTGGATTATTATTTATGGTCAGTTTTAGAGAGTATGCTCTAAGCGCCGTGATAATTTGGAGTCCCTAAAATTATCCATAATGAGGAATTTTCTCATGAAGATAGTGCGTGTTTCTACTGATAATTGGCCTCAACGTTTAAAGGACTGTATTAAGGCCAATGGCGATCATATTGAACGAGTTTAATATATTTTAATGCTATTATACTAATCTATAAACTAACACTCATTACAGTAATAAATGTTTTGTGCAATAGAATGTAATAATGTTTACGGTAAGATTAAGAGTTGTGAGTATTTAATGTTTATAGTATCTCTCAAAAATCTTATTATAAGTTTATGAGTACGACTAACTGAAAAGGGACCAAAGACAACTCCCGCAATAGGATTAGTTCCTGTGTTGCGGGGGACTTTACAAACATCCATACAACTGACACAGAACACAAAGACTCAGATCAACAATTTGAGGATTAGACAAAGTGTTGTCCCGTGCGGGGATCGAACCCACAACACTAGGCACGGCAGCGTGGTGGCGAGGTGACCATTTAAACCGCTACGCCATCCGTGCAGTCTATTATTGTGATAGGGGGATAACGACGGCCACTATTTTTTCATAGTATAGGGGCAAACGAGCAGATGAGTCACGTAATGATTAGTGAATACCGCCGCTGATGACACATGTAACTCAAAAGTTACAAGTGGGCGGGGGGGGGGGGGGGGGGGTTGAAGAGCTGTCCTCTGGTGATATCAGTCACTCACTCAGTGAAACAGAACGGAAACATTTCTTCACAACAGGTTTTCTCTGAGACCGTGGTATAAGATAGTCGAGCATTTCCCACGTTTAAAATAAGCACGTAATATGAGTATAATAATATATAAATTATTAATGTAACAAATAGTAAACCTAAAAAAAAACTTCTATAGGGCTTAGCAGTCATATAACGAAGATTGAAAAAATTACTAAAATTCTTATTTTGCTGCTAATATTCTTATTTTGAATATTTTGCACTAGAAAGTGTCTTCTGTGTGTAGGGTTGCTAGGTCTTAAAACCGAAAAGTCTTACAGGTCGGACAACCATATTTTTTTAGTCTTATTATACACGATTTTTTTTTATAAAGTATTCCAAGACTTTTTTATCCCGTACCAAAACGAAATATTTATTTAATGAATCAGTCTTACATATTAAAAATCATTCAATATTTATAATAATAGTAGTAAGCAGTAACTAAAATTGCTATTTGCAGTGGAAAAAAAAAAAAACACAGAACGTTAATTTACCGTAAAATCTTCTTAAATTTTAATGAAATCATTAATAACAAAAGCTGGACAGGCTGGACCCTCTAGAGACAGTTTAATTTGCCCATCTCATCTTGCCCCAACTCTCTTTCCCCTACCCTAAAAGGCGGACAGCGTTCTTGGGTTGCAAGTGTTCACTTACCATCAGGTGACCCGTCTGCTCGTTTGTCCCCCTATACTATAAAAAAAATATATCAGAATTTTGCAATCCTGAATTCTAAATGCAGAATTTAGAATAGTAGCAGTTCAAGATGTTGAGGCATTATTGATTTGAGCAAACATCTGCTTTAGTATAAATTTAAAGGTATGTTTCTGCACGCATATGAAACTGGACTCTGAATGCAGTTTTTACAGATTTATTGCCACAGGTCTAATTTAAAATATAGGATAGATACTTGATTTTTATTTCCACGCGTACGAAGTCGTAGGCATAAGCCAGTTTTTAATAAAAATATAAATAAATAATAGTTCTTCTGACACACGCTTCATACAAATAAATTTATGAACATATTTACAACAGTTTGTCATGCAATTGTCAGACGATGACAAGCAATTGTTTATCCGTGTATAACAAGACAAACAAGGGCGTCATTAACTGACTCATCGTTACAAAATTTAATGTAGCATTCAATAATAAATGACATACATTACTCATTCATTTTTAAATACCTTAATATCTCCGATAGCATAGACAGAGATGTATTATGTACTTATATATTTCACTAGCTACATTTTTCGTACAATTTACACCTCTTGCAGGTGCTAAGGGATCGGATTGTTACTATCCGGTGATATGGTCGTAAGCGCATGTGTGTATATATTTAGTAATATTTTTACTTTACTTAAAAAAAACATCGTTAGTACCTATATTTGAGGGGGATTTACAACGAGAACACCGCAGTATACAATTTCCAACATTTTTTTATTTAAATCTGTCGACAATAACAGACAGTAAGATACATAATTACTAAGTAGTTTTAGATGTTTTAGTTTTTTAGAAACTACCTACTTAGTAGACGCCGCGTCGTCTATTTGTTTTCACCAAGTTAATTACACAATTAAGTTTAAAGTGGATTTACAATCAAATCGATTGTCGTATGCATTTGAGTTCAAATCCAACTTATCTGATTAAAACACTGCTTAATCTATAAATAAGAGATTATTACATAATCCTCGTGGTATGTCAATAAAAAGTAACCTATGTCCTACCCCAGGGCTCGCCAAGTCCCCATACTAAATTTAATAAAAACCAGTTCAGCCCTTTTGTAGTGCAAAAGTAACAAATAGTTTCACATTTCTAATATCAAGCAGATATAGATGTTCAGTTGTAACGTAACTTTAAAATAAAGGCAATTAAAAAAATTATGTGATCACTCATCAGCAATTACAGTCAAGAAGCTAACGGTACCGTTAAAGTTTACGTTTATTGCTAAACTGAGATTACGGATTTGCGTAAAAAGTTTTTACCGAAAAATTGGCCCACTTTCTAAATCATTCTCCATGCCACTGCGATTTGTGAGAGGAATAATGAAATTTAATATCTAGACTCGCGTGTTACTCAAATGTTAAAGATGACTGACAATAATCTGATATTGTAAGTACTGTGACACGGTCATAGAATCGTATTGGCTAAGTAAAACTTGTAATGGATCATCAAGTGATGTTGATGAAAGTTTCATAGTGACGCAGATGAAATCGTTTAAAAACGGAATTAGATAGTTAGAAAGGATTGAAACTTTGATCAGTACGCCCCATTTGTTTCTATCAAAAGGATTGGCAATTGTTTTCTAAGATACTGAACTACAATATTATAAGTATTAGTGTTTTTCAAAACGATACAATTTTTTACACATTTAAGTAACGATCCTGCGGTTCTGGATGGTGTAGAATGAGGTGCCAACATTGCCAACATTGTTTTTTTTTTGTAGTATAGGGGATAAACGAGCAAGCGGTTCATCAGATGCGGTAAGTGACTTCCGCCGGGCATGAACACTCGACAAGAGCGCTGTCCGCCTTTTTGTGTAGGGAAAAGGGAGGAGGGGAAAGAGCGTCGGGCCTCCGATAACCTCACGCACTCGGTCACACAATGCAAGCATTGTTTAAGAGTCGGTTTTCTGTGAGGCCGTGTTAATACTCCGGTTGAGCCGGCCCATACGTGCGAAGCGTGGCTCTCCCACGTTAAAAATGTGTTGGAGAATGATTTAGAATGATGATGATCTGAGTCTGGGTGTTCTTCGACCGTTATTTAAATGGAAATACTCTTTTCTTTATATACATTTCATAGTTATTATTGAAAGTCAACACTTTACTGCCGCTAATAATTAATACGTAATCCGATCTTTTTGAGGACGTAGCTACGTAATATTTGTAATTATAAACACAATGGGCAATTTAAATTCACACGGTAGCTTTAATTATACACTGGTGAGTGTCTACTGTATTTTGTTCTATAGGTATCTCTTTCCCTTTTTAAACATGCAGCTTTCATTAGGAAAGAAGAAATCTGATGGAAAACTGAGAGAATAGAAATCAATTCATAATTTACATGATAAAAATGATATCGTTAGATGGTTGGATCTAGGGGCTGATACAGTTCTTCCCTCTTTTTTTGTAGGTATTGATTTAGTTAAATAAAAAGAAAAATAATAATAAAAACTTCAGAAGTAATCATGTTAACGGTTTTACTTTGCTTAGTTGAATGTTGTTCTTAATTAAAAACAGATGTAATTTTTTTCAGTAGAATGTATCGTTAATTAAAATATAGAGCTTAAACATGGGTTGAGTCGAATTAGCAACATTTTTGAGCATCATGATGCTGTGAGCACCATACAGTGATGTGCTTATTCATCGATAACTTGCAATTAATATTGAACGATTAATATTGAAAACATATTAGTGGGATAAACCAACGATTGTCACCAGTCCATCTTGAGGTTACCTAAACGAGACTGCTCAGAGTGATAAAGCTTTGTACATTCTTGATACCTACGTAATAAACTCTGTAAAATCCTGGTGTACAAATAAATTATCTATCTAATTCCGAAGTCA
The DNA here is from genome assembly GCA_947561695.1 of Tyria jacobaeae. Classification (NCBI taxonomy): domain Eukaryota; kingdom Metazoa; phylum Arthropoda; class Insecta; order Lepidoptera; family Erebidae; genus Tyria; species Tyria jacobaeae. The sequence goes on along the minus strand of OX387208.1, from coordinate 3,711,233 downwards.
TAGCTATTAGTCTTAACTCTATAAACGCTATTAACGGTTCTTAATTCATTTGCACATTTATATAGCAACTATTTATTAAGGCAGCCCTGCTTTCGCGTCGTAAAGGAAACGTGTAGTTGTTCGCGAAAGTTGAAGTGCTCGCTGAAAGGAAATGAGCAATTTGATAAGTATAAGTTATTTATCAGCAAATGAGTGACAATTAACTGTTTGATGTGTCAGTGTTTGCGCTACTTGACTATGTCAACTTAAGCCAACTTGTATACCTATAACTCCTGACGCATCTTATTCTTGCATAACATGGTAAAAAAAAATAATAACATTATGATAAACACAGCAGATTTACATACATACGGTCACGCCTGTATTACCTAAATATGACAATTAGAATTTGGTCCCACTATAGGGGTCCCCGTTATAGGGGACAAGCCTATTACCGTCAACCGGGCACTATAGGACTGTATACATACTGTCTGATAGATAAAAGTCCGATCCCTTAGTCGCCTTTTACGACACCACTGGGAAGAGATGGGGTGGCCACCGTGAACCACAATAGAACACAACAGGCATAATCCCACTAAAAATACAATACACATATGTATATTAATTACACACATACACAACAAGTCAAATAATTGAATACATGTATGAGACCCAAGTACTTTATTAACATCCTTTGTATGTTTTGTTAATTTTATGTCTAAAATGTTATATTGTATGTCATTCCTACTTTTAAGACGTTTCAAATGACACCTAACATGTCGAGAAACTAGCAATGCATCAAATCGTCTAGCCTCTCAGCATGAAAAAGAAACATCATCTTATCCTTCTTGCGCAGTCGGATAAAAAATATGTTTACCTGTGTTCCAAATATAAAAAGGTTCTTAATACAAAAATATTTTTATTTGTGTTATAAACATAAAAAGGTTCCTTATACAAAAATATGTTTACCTGTGATCCAAACATGAAAAGGTTCTTAATACAAAAATATGTTTATCTGTGTTATAAACATAAAAAGGTTCCTTATATAAAAATAAGTTTACCTGTGATCCAAACATAAAAAGGTTCCTAATACAAAAAATTAAAGTGAAACATGAAATGCTAGTAATTTAATGGCATATATAGGTATAAAAAAATGGGCCTATAAAATTTTAGATTTCCCCTGGGATCCCATCATCAAATCCTGGTGACAATGGGACTACTGCAGGAGTACACTTTTTCGCACTAAAAATTATTTTGAAAATTACTTAACAATTGTCATATAAAAGATAGAACCTTCTAGTTTTTTGTTAAGTAGTTTAAGTTAAGCCTTTAAGAAAAAACTGTTCTGTTTCTCCATTTATTTTCTTTTGGTTCCTAGTACCTCGCGGTTGAGAGACTTAGTGTTATCAATAACGGGTTTACTCTCTATCTTCTATTTAGCAAAATTCTTAACAACGTAAATATTAATAAAAATGCAAAAGGACAGGCTACAACAGATCAGACTGTGAATTCAGATACATTAGCTTAAGCCCGTATCTCTGAAGGTGTGGATGTAAAAACACCTACATTTTGCCAATAAGTATTTGGTCCCATTAACTTAAAAATGCCTATTGCCTATTATATAAGCCTCGAATACCTACTTTAGGAGTTAAAGATTAAAAAATTAGGAGTAGATTTAAAGGTAAAAATAAAAATGAGGTAATACAATGGTAGGAATGGGATATTTTGTATTCGATTGGAAAGTATAAGAAATAGTTCGAGGACGTCGGGGTCGCATATCTGTTACTCGAATGGGCTGTAGCTGGCAGTCCGAGCCCTTCACCCCAACTTAACAAGTAAAATAAAACCCGACTAAATTACATCAAAAAATGTTAAACCCTACGTTCCTTGAACTTTTAAGACGAGGCAAATAATACCTTACTTGTCAAACTCATAACAGTCATAGCCATGCACATACACTAAAAAAACATAACCCTATTCCTTGCCCAGTCGTCTAAAAAGCCTGATGCGTCAATGTAAGCGAACTTATTTTGTTAACGTAATAATTTCTAAGAGGTAACCTTGACCATAACATAGTCGCGCTTCGTACGCTAAAACACATGTACGTAAGACGATAAAATAATATAATTTAAAATGTAGCATTTGTGTACACTTATAAAAAGCTTATCTAAACGCACATCTTTTGTGACGGGGCGAGCCGATTGCAGTCAACCAGGCACTGTAATACTACCCGTCCAAAACGTTAGACACCTGGAAGAGATGGCGAGGGTCATTCTACTCCAACAAGAACTCAACGAAAATTAAAAAGAATAAAGAAAACTTCTCCTCTTCGTAAATTGGTTGTATAATAATATTTATCTCATTTAATATGGACTTTTAAGTGTACCTATACATATTTTAGGGTTGATTGTGTTGATACACATTCTAAATTTTTAATGAAATTATATAGTTGAAAATCATTTTTTTTTTCGCAAATTTTCATTAGTTATTTAAAACTAGATTTATTTAGTTTTATAAATATGTATATACCTACGTAGTGTATTAATCGATATGTTTCAATAAAAAAGTAATAAAGTTACCTGTTCATTAAGGCAAGTTATGTATTTTTAAAAGAGTGATGTTTTGTAAAGATTATCGTACCGAGTAGGAAATTAAGAATATAAGTAATGTTTAAAACCCTTTGATTACTGTGGCTTAAACCATATAAATGACCATATAAACAAGAAAAAATATGATAGCATTAATTATTTTTGTACAAACTTAAAGTTTTACCCTTTATTTGGGCCCCTAATACACCTTTATCTACCCCTTACGGGATACAGGTGCTAGCGTATGTATATATGTACTTCAAATTTCACGAACACTACCTTAATTATAGAATTACCTAAATAATACAATAGTCTATCGTTTTTATCAATAACCTCAGCCTTGACGCTCGGATATTTGAGATAACATATCGTTTAGCATTGTTAGAAATAAATAAGCAATCGAACACCATTGTTGTCAAACAAGAATATATTTATACACATTTTGTGAGAAGTTTGGAAGTAAATATTTGACAATTCAAAAAAATAGATTTTTTAATCATGATAAATAGTAAAAATGTGTTAGTAATTTAAAGAAAGTAAAGGAGTAGACGGACCAATATTTTAATAGCTTAAGAAAATATATTAAAATATCATTTATTTGTGTCTATAATATCTTAGGGCTGCCCTTAATATCCCTTGGATCTCAACAACAAATAATGACTTGATGAAACAAGGATCACTCCAGAGGTATATTGTTAGAATGTTTTTCTTTTTTTGCAAACAGTCGACTATTGGCGGAGATATCGTTTAATTGACATAAAAATACATACAATCGAACATAGAACCTCCTCTTTTCTTCAACTCGGTTAATAAGTATGAGAAGGAACAATTAAGTTTCGTAAAACCAGAAATCTGTTTTATCATCATAATGATATCCCAATGATTGTCACCTTCCTAATAAACATAGATTCAATTAAATTTCTCATTCGACCCCAGATCCTTTCAATCACAAATTCAATATCTGATATATTATTTGATATAGTTCTCTTTTTAAATGATAAAGACACAACGCTACCGCAACAATAGAATGCTTAACAAAACCAAAAAGCATAGATGACAAATAATGTATACCTAGTATTTTGCCTGTCAGCAGAAATCTGGTAAACAAACTCACGGGCCACTCTTTAACACCACATAGGATAATTAATGAATTAATAATAAAACCTAAACCTAATTTTAATAAAAGAGAAATAATGTTTAGTGTTACAATACGTAATAACTTACTAAAATAGAATATTATGAATCACATTAAACACAAATTTTGCCATTCTGGAAAACTTAAGAAAAAACGCACAACACTCTTTATAAACTAACCTAATATGTATAATAGTGAATACGCAACATACCTGTTAGTAATAACAATAAAAACAATCCAAAATGAGACACAATTCACTTCGTTTTCACGAATAACATGTTTTTTTTTAAACACGCGATGTTTATTTCTTGCCGGCTGCTGTACACAACTGCCGGTCGGTGCGGTTATAAGAACACTAACGTCTAGCTGGCAAGCAAGTCCACAAATGAATGAGTGACTTGAGTGACCCTCTGCGGCTGTTGTGTTGTGGATTAAAGTCGATTAGTACGTTTCGCGGTTTTATACGACCTAGATGACAATTCGTTCGGCATTTAAAAAATAAACATTAATATAGATGGTACCGAACTTTTTTAGTTTTTAAAAATTTGAAAGTTATGTATACAGAAACTTTTTTTTTAGCAAGTAACAATTACATTTTTTTACTAGAAATAGCATAACTTGGGAAACAAAGCATTTGGAAAATTTAAAAGAATAATTAGGTACATAACTTTCCTATTATTTAATTTTGATTTTATGAAAATATCTTTTTATAAAATATTTATTAACTCCTTGTGTTCTTGTTGTTCCATGCTTTTACATTTCTTACTATTCATATATTAAAAAGAGAGTATCAGGATAACAAAGTTAAAAATAAGGTATACAAATAACCGAATGCCATATGCCCTCCATGAAAAACTAAAACAAACTAAAAGTGGTAGAGCCATGCTTAGGCACAAATGGTGCGATACCACGGCCTCACAGGCCGTGGTATCACCATTCGAGCCGGCCCATTCCCATTCAACGGTTGTGGAACAACACATGCGTTGCATTTCCCGGAAATTAGTGGGGATTTCGGAGGCCCCTTGTCCCCCCTCTCCTCATTCCCCATCTGTTCTTTCCCCTCCCCGCATCACCCCTTAAAGGCGGGCAGCGCACTTTCAACTCTTGAGTTGCAAGCATTGCTCCGGCCAAGCCGGCCCCTAATTCTAAGTGTAGTACAATAAAAGGTATAAGCTATTATTGTACTACACTTTAAATTTAGAATCTACAACACGATATAGGTACGTGACGTAAGAAAAGTAATAAACAACCGATTGATTTATCAGTAAACGTGAGATAGGGAGCATATCTAATAGGAATTTGATATGGTTGTGAATCACAAAGTGATAAATTCATTGTATTTGTTAACTTATTTACCATTGCTGTATAATAGTAATTGTCTTCGATACATTAAGTACAAATAGGGTTGCTAGACAAGAAATTATTATTTTCGGGCGTCAATTCTACTGAAGCAATGAAGTATGACCTTAACAAGTAGTAATCTTCTATCTTATATTTTAAGAAGGCAAAATATTTTTTTATATTATATTATTATTTTTTTATAATATAGTTGGGCGGACGAAGACACGAGCCACTTGATGGTATGTGAAAACCGCCGCCAGAGACCACCTTCGAGAACGATGAAGAGGGGGGGGGAGGCTAAGAACTACTGAACGGGTGGTAAATAATAAGGTTTAATAAGGGCTATATTATGTTTCTACTTGAAGGAATGGAATATTCCCTATACAGATGGGTTGAGGAGTATAAGCAATAGCCGATGCAAGTCAGGGTTGAATAACTACAACTCGACCTGGCTGCTGCCAAGAAGTCCAAGTCCTCTAATTATAAGTCAAAAAGGTATTTTTAATAACTACTTTTATTTATACTGCGTTGGGAACGGGACGTGAATGGAGACTGGAGACAGATCGCGGCAGATACTTGACGCTTAGGCAACTCAAAATTTTCTCACAACTCTGTTAAAGAAATAGTGATTGAAATCCTGGAAGTCTAATTCCTGGACAGGGGACACAAAGCAAAATTCTAGGATAATTCCGGATTTCCCAGCCTTCTGGCCGGAATTGGCGATATCGAGAGCTGGAGCATGTATGACTTTCATTTGATCATCTGGTGATCATTGATTCATCTTCCATACTCATCAGATCTAACATTCAATTGTGTTTGTTATATGTCTTGCGACAGTATTCTTAACTAAGATGCTTTGGCACTGAAAATTATTTAATTCTTTAGGGTTTTGGAGAAGGGATCCTCCAATCAGCCGAGATTATCATGTACGTACATATATGTAATGGGTGCGAGAATACATATATCGCGATTATGGATCGTAATACGTCATTAGAGTCACTGCTACGTAGTTCAGCTTGTTTTCGCTAGACGGTATTGATGTAGGTTTCTGCTCTATGTGGAGGTCGCCACATGGTGGAAATTCTACCTCGAATAGTGAAAGTTATCCCAAAGAGCCTTTCCTATCATTTTGGATAGTCTTCCACTTACACAAGCTGTGGGAAATACTTATGTCTGCACTGCGATACAAAGTCACATATTCACTTTCATTGCTAAGAGCGAAGCTATAAAGCAAAGACACAAAGTTTTGTAATGCAAGTACCGTGCGAGCAGGATGCGCGCCGGAGAGCGTTGCACTGACCTTGAACAGGCGTCCTACTACTGTAGTGATATTTTCACCGGACTCGTTTTTGTTTTTATTGAACTACTACATACTATGTTTTAATCGTATAAGTCATTCGTTCTCATTTTTTTTGTGAAAATAAGAATTTCTCAATTGATTCAGATGTCTCCCGCAGCTTAGTATTTGCTTTTTATATAATAATAATAACTGCTGCGAAAGAAGTCGTGGGTTCGATTACCATAAGCGACAAAAAATTGTACCTACACTCACGCCTGTATCCCAGTCGGAGTAGGCTGAGACGTAACCGTAACCCACATTTTGCCGATCATAATTAAGTTACATTTATAAAAAGGCGGCAGGCCTATTGCCGTCGTTTGCGCACTTTTGAGAATTAGATGGGAAAATTTGGAGTATGACAGAAAAGAGAGTATATCAAAGAAATGGATAATACAGATTGATAGGGGAGTATAAGCTATATATATATATATATATATATATAGCTCAGGCAAGTCAAGGTCGCGTAACTCCAACTGGCTGCTGACGGGCCGAGCCCTCTAACTGTAATCGACAAAAAATAAATAGCTATCAAGAGTCTGGGTGTTTATTGTGTCCATTCTTTGTATATTTGAAAAGTCCCTTCGATTCAGGAATCATTCCTTGTGCGGAAGTTGTGTTTTTTAGATAAAGTTAAAGTTAATAGAATATGGATGACCTTCTCTTATTTTTATCTTCATTAAATTCGCAGAGAATCTTTGCTCTAATATTTCTCTTCTTTTATCAGTTATTAAATAACCATATATTACTTCCGACGCTTCTAATTATACAATATGTGTTTAAAAATAACTCGTAGAAATAATTAAACATGAATAATCGTTCAAACTGGGGTCAAACCACCTCACGTTTCGTAACAGCACGCGTGAGGTCAAATCAATAAGGCCGACCTTAAGAAAACAATCTACTGGTATTGCTCACTAGAATAGTACTTGTATGTATGTGTGTTAAGGAAAACTTTATATGGCAAAGGATAGAATATTAAATAGTTTCGTGTCTTTAACGTCTCTAATAAAATAAAAGCAATGAAGACCGCTATATATCTATCAATCTGTGTATATTAATAAAGCGGAGTGTTTTTTGTTTGTTTGTTTTGCTTGTTTCAATCAGTCAATGAATTTGTCTACTGCAGTCCACTGTTGGACATAGCCTCCCTAAATGTGCATCACAGCACCCGGTCTTCTGCCTTCAGCAGCCAATCCATCCTAGCCTCACAGCAGGCAGTACGTACGGTCTCCACTCTGGGACTCGTTTGCTTATTTAAACATCAGACTGCGAACCTTGGTAGTGTAGTGAGCATGAAAACTGCCCGGATAGGCAAGATAACGCGTTTAAATAAACTAACTCTTCAGCTTTATTATATGGATAGATAGACAGCTATCTATCTGTGTATCTATCCATACCGATAGTAACCATTCTTACAGTAAATAGTGTCAAATATATAATGTACAATTACGGCCTTATTGCTATATGAAATCTCTTCCAGGCAACCTTTGGATGGATCATAATCATTCGGAGAGACAGAGGTAGATGGAGGATCATTTCAAAATTATTAATGAAAACTATAGTAACTTCTTTACAAATATAAAACTTATATCAAAACTTAACATATTTATGTTTAACATATAACATACATACTAATACAAATACAGATAACAACACACATACTAACACACATACAGATAAAAATATGTATATACAGGTTCTGACTGTGAGGCACATGCTTAGGCAATTTGTATGGACTTCGAATCCTTACAAAGAGAAATTGGATTATAATATTTAGTTTTAATATTTGTGACAGTAATAGAATCCGACACTTGATATAGGCTTTCGTAGATACGAATGTACTATTCAAAGTTCCAGCACGCCATTATACCATTTGACTGTTATTTTCACTGCTTTTCTTTTAGTAATAGCACTATCTCACGTGGGTTTGGCAGAACAAATATTTTTTTTTTTTTTTTTTATACTATAGGGGGACAGACGAACATACGGGTCACCTGATGGTAAGTGACACCGCCGTCCATGGACACTTGCAACTCAAGAGTCGCAAGTGCGCTGCCCGCCTTTGAGGGTGATGAGGGATGGGGGATGCAGGGAGCGGAAAGAAGAGAGGAGGGATGAGGAGATGGAAAAAAAGGAGAAAGGAAACGAGGGGAGAGAAAAGGGGGAGGGGGAATTGGGCCTCCGGAGACCTCACTCATTTCGGGGAAATGCAACGCAAGCGTTACTTCACAACCGGTTTTCTGTGAGGCCGTGGCATCGCACCGGTCGAGCCGGCCCATTCGTGCCTAAGCATGGCTCTACCACTACAAAAATATATAATTGCCGTAATTTATCTATAATATATGTATATGTGCTTAGAAATAGAAGAATGTTTATTTTCAGTCTGGTTACCATAGTACACGCTTTGCTTAGTTTGGGATCAGACGGCAGTGTACGAGCTATCTGAAATTCTGAAGTTATAATTGTACCTACAAATATTATATTGTAGGGTGATGGTAGACGAAAATTAAAGAGTGACGTCGACGGGGAGCAGAACGGTTCAACCTGATCAGAATCGTATTCTTAATTACGTTTTATTATTCCTCATGATATGCAAAATTACTGCTCGTCACGTTTTAAATAATATAATACGGGTGCCAACAATATTTTAGGGGTATTGGTTACTTCTATAAAACAGAAAGAGTATTTTTTTATTGTTGATTGTTAGAATACAAAATTGAAAATTATTTCGAAAAGTTAATGTTATGCAAATGGTGACCGTTGCGCTGCTGGCACTCTTCTAACCTGGAACGTAGTATTGGTTATGATAACACACTGACACATAGACATCGATATTGCTGCCAAATCTGACCTGATGTTTTGTTTTACTTGCCTTTGGTTTGCGTTACTTTTAAAGAGTCCCTATATAATTTGTACACCCTCGGGTACTGCTCCGTTGCAACTAAAACTTTACTAAATTGTGGACTCCACGTTCCCCTCGAAATTCAGGGCTAAAATAAATACCCGTTAATCTTTTTGGATACCTTGTATTTCTTTGTAACCTGTATATATTACAGATATGTAGAATAGACTTGGAGCACGACCACACAGTATTGTAAAGACAAAACTTATGTTTGGAAAAACCTGTGGTATCATTGTTTTGTTTTAAAAGTTATTAGTGACCTAAATAAACAAATATGTCAAAAATATACAACCCTACTACCCTATTAACTTCCTTTTTAATCGACTTCAAAGAGGAGGAGATTCTCAATTCGGTTGGTTTTTATACTGGTTTTTTTTTTTGGGATTATTTGCCCCCTATCGCCTGCTGCGACGGGTCACCTGGTGGTAAGTGACTATCTCAGCCCATGGATTGCATGAAACTCAAGAGTCACAAGTAGGAGTACGCTCTTTTCTTATAGGTTTGAAGGTCGTATCGGTCCGGAATTGCGGTAAGCGACAATTTGTTAGACAGCCTTGTTGTGTGGAGTGCCAATCATCAAGGTGATAGAGATGGCGTAGGACGATGGCGAATACCTGCGGCCTGCAGATACAAGGGATAGAGAATGCAGATTGAAGCTACATCTCTACGCAACGCCAAGATGTCAAGCCGTTTAGAAACATCCTGGCAATGGATATTGGGGGCCGCTTTCCGTTGAATGCGCTCAAGAGGGAGAAGCTGGTACTCGAGTGCCCCAGCATATAGATGAGAACAGTTACTTATGAGGCTGAACTTGCGCCTTATAAAGTTAAGAGATACTGTCTCGATCTGAGTAGCATCACCGGCATCACCAGTGTCATCGTCCGCATAGCAATGATTGCTGCTATTCTGCAACATATCATTGATATGCAAAAGAAAAAGCGTGCAGTATTGTGGGATACCAGCATTGACAGACTTGGAATCTAAGAATGCACCGTCAACAACGACCTTGCTGCTTCTGTCTATGAGAAAACTGGTGATCCAGTGGCACAGTTTCTCGGGAAACCAAAAGAATGAAGCTTCGCAAGAAGGGCTTGGTGACAAACCCGATCAAAAACCTTCGCTACGACCAAAGTAAACGCTTCCTTCTTGCATAACTCCGTCGTTAATGAACCGATTTGAAAAAATCACTTTTTTTTGTGAAAGGAGATACATTCCAATTGGCCCCTAAACAATTTCATCATATCGGTGTCCTAGTTGGTTTTTATATCAAAATATCTTCATCAAATATGTTATATAAAATATGGTCATGGAAGTTGCACTTTTGATTGAAAGTATTGCCAAAAAGAATTTGTTAGGAACATCAAAGGCCATTTAATAACCATTTTTTAAAGTAAATTATTTCAGACTTTATCCGTAAATGCCCAATGCCCTAAAAAATACTATCTGCCGATGAATTACTCAAATATCTGCATTGATGGGGACCATACATTGGTTTGTCGCCTTGGAGTTATAGTTATAATAGTTAAAATAACTGAACACTTAACTTTAACTTACAACTGAAGACTTACACTATCCGTCGCCTGGCTCCCCGCTCAGATATCTACAAAATGCATGACAAAGTTTCATTTTGATGCAACAATTAGAAGTAGCTTAAAATTGACTTCCATAAATTTGATTTTTTACATACCTACCTAGTGAAGCTTATTTTGTTTTTCGGTTTTTTAAACTAATTTCTTATGAAAAATTATGGTATGTCTGTAGTTTGGACGTGAGAACTTCTTACATAGAAATAATTTACCAAGACTGTGTACGATCTATATGGAGTATACGTATAGATGGACTCAATGGTTCATTTGTATATTTTCTGTAGCTAAACAAAACACGTACTTTTATTTTATAGACAGATGTTTAGAATTAACACTTGTAGCAATATTGGTGGCTAAGAATATTTAAGTATAGATACGGTTCAGATAATTATGGTGTTGTGTTGACTCAGTACATATGTAAGTACTATTTCTTATCTAATATATTTACATGCAAAATTAATTGTGCCATACTGTGACATACGTGGGAGAGACGAATTTATAAACACATTTATATAGTTACGCCTATATCCAAAAGGGGTAGGCACAAGCTAATATTTGTCAAATAGTAGTTATTTAACCAGAAACACCGTAAATAACTATAAATCTTAGAGAGAGTTAACAAAAATTACGATAATTTATTGCAGACAGTGACGCTTAACCACTTACGTAGACAGAGAATAATGGCTGACTGTAATCTAAAAATATCAATAGCTTATAAGTACAAGCACAAACGACCGCGTTACCGTATACGCATGATGCTAAGTCGTGCAAACAGTTAACATTTCAACTTTTTACAGATGTATTTGTAGCGCGGTCAGTCGGCCAATGAAACCGTGATGTATAGCAGAGCTGGTTAAAAATGTACGGTTTATAAAACACTTCAAAATGAGTACTTGTACACTACAAGTGTAGTATAACATTAGATGTGTAACTCTGGGCTTAATCGCGTGAATTGTCGGTGTAATTCAATCTAAACGCCGGGTAAACAAAGGTATTGTACCTTATAATAAATAATATCGCGGTAAAGTCTTCTGTTACACGTGTAATACGTATAGAAGTCGCGAATGAATTATGAGGGCCACTGTGGATTAGGGATTTTTAATAGGCCGATTGTTTATTATATAGTTCTAATGCGCGTATTGTGCAATTTATTATAAAATCGGCTTATCAAATTATTGACTAAACAGCCAGTGAAGTTCAAATCCAACATTTTCTTTAATGACTTTCTACACTTACTGTATACTGGAGGTGGGCATAACTAAGTGGTACCCTAAAATGGTGAAATGAGATGAACTTACTCCTGATTAAGTACGTTTACAGGGAACACAGGATGGAGTAATGCGGGGAGGGGAAAGAAGTGCGGGGGATGAGGAGATAGGAAATAGGAAGGGGGATGAGGGCAGATTAAAGAGGAGAGGGTAATTGGGCCTCCGGTAACCTCACTTATTACGGGGAAATTCAACGCAAGCGTTGCTTCACAACCGGTTTCCTGTGAGGCCGTGGTATCGCACCGGTCGAGCCGGCCCATTCGTGCCTAAGCATGCATGGCTCTACCTCTGTACTGTTAAAGAAAAGTACTGTTACTATTATATTTACTATCTTTGTAAACGCACATTCTATTTTTCATTTTTTATTATATGCAAACCATTTCCTGTATTGCCTAATAAGTAGATGCCTATTTTTCTCGATACAACGAAGATTTAAAATGTCATGGCTGAAATTTTTGTAATTAAATGTCGACTTCGAAAATGACTGATTCTTAAGATACAGGTCTACGGTTGTAACTTGCAATCAGGTGACCCGTCTCTTCGTCTGTCCACCTATAATATATTACATACATATATATAAATTATGAAATGAATAATTATTACTAGATATTATAAGTAAAATAATTTTTGTTAAATGTTTAAATTGATTAAAAAAGATCGCAAATTTACTATTGCAAAGTAACAATAACAGGTGTTTGTGGCGGTTGTAAAGACACTTGGATACAATGTATGGAATTTAAATTCATATTAATATTTTTTTAAAAGCGCTAATCAGGCGGATTTCAATTCTTCTTTATGTATTGATGATTATAAACACACAGATGATTAAAAAAATGAAGCGAGGTACGTACCCACATCATTCACCGCAGTATAAAATATTTGGCCTATGCCGAGGCACTGCCCTTTTTTAATTAAATTAAACAATATTTTATTTCAATTTATTAAAAAAAACAAATAAAGTGTCGTCATCTCTCAGCAAGAAACATTCAACTGTCGATATAACCACCAACGAGGTAAATTACCCATTTGATTATAAAAAGATTATCGCATCCCTGGTGGGGATCGAACCCACGACCTTTGGATTAGAAGTCCAACGCGCTATCCTCTGCGCCACAGGGACGATGACAGTGATGACTATTATTGACGTTCTAAAGTTCTGAATGGTTTGTTTAAAAACAAAAATCGAGTGATTGTGTGCATGAATAACCTTTTTTGCATAACATATATTCAATTTGTTATGCTATGGTTCACTCTTTTTGTTCTGTTTCTGTTAACTTTCCTGTGATAAGGAATTAATTGAAATAAGTATATTCTACTCATATTTGGAATTATTTTGAACGTCTCGCAGTTAATGGGGTCCAAAAAGTCCTTTCTATTTCAATTCTGTTTATCTTCTATCGCTTTTGTCTGTATCCATATTCCCGAAGCTAACCATTGCTAAGATTGTTGGGTTCATTATAAATATTTGACAAAAGCAATAACTCATAGCAAACGTCAGAATCGTTCTGTCTCATTTAGTTTAATTTTGTTAGATTACGTTATCTATTAATCCGAACATCTTTATCTATGGAATAAATTTAAATATTGGCTACTGATTTATTTCATTCTAAATTCAAATTAACTTTTTCATACCTACACATGTAATTTGAAATAAGAACATTAATTCAATTCATTTGTTTTGCTACCGTTCGTTTAGTCCCTGATATTGTTATTTCTATGACATTACAAAAATTCTAATTGCGCGTTCCAAAAACTGTTTCAAACGCATATGGTGCGTATGGTAACTAGGTGACGCGAAATATGAATAGTGTTCGTTTTGAAAATATTGATCTCAACGAGGCACATAGCCAATAGGAATGGCCACTGAATTTTGATGATGATGATGAAGGAATTGATATCTTAAACCCTATAGCACTACCACTATCAAGACAATTCAAAAGCCATCTTTTTTTTTTTTTTTTTATGCGATAGGGGGCAAACGAGCAGACGGGTCACCTGATGGTAAGTGACTACCGCCGCCCATGGACACCCGTAACTCAAGAGTCACAAGTGCGTTGCCGGCCTTTTAGGTAGAGGTACGCTCTCTTCTTGAAGGTTTGAAGGTCGTATCGGTTCGGAAATACGGCAGGCGACAATTTGTTCCATAAGCTGGTTGTGCGAGGCAAAAAGCTTCTCGAGAAGCGCACAGTGGTGGAGTGCCAATCGTCCAGGTGATGGGGATGGATATTTTGTCGCGTAGGACGATGGCGGAAACCAGCAGCCGGTATAAGTCCGAACAATTCCTCTGAACACTCCCCATGATACAAGCGATAGAGGATGCAGAGTGAAGCTACATCTCTACGCAACGCCAAGATGTCAAGTCGATCAGAAATATCTTGGCAGTCGATGATGCGAGTCGCTCTCCGTTGAATGCGGTCAAGAGGCAGAAGTTGGTACTGGGGTGCACCTGCATAGAGATGAGAACAGTATTCCATGTGCGGCCGAAACTGCGCCTTATAAAGTTGCAGGCGGTGGGCCGGAGTAAAATACTGTCTCGATCTGTTTAGCACACCAAGCTTCTTCGAGGCTAATATGGCCTTACTCTCTAAGTGACCGCGAAACTGGACTTCGCTTGATATATCGACGCCAAGGATTCCGATACTGGCTGATGCAGTTAGGGAAGTGCTTTCAAATTGAGGTGATACGACCAATGGCATCTTTTTAGCGGTGAACGCGCAAACCTGTGTCTTCGTGGGGTTAAATTGGACTAGGTTAAGTCGACCCCAATCTGAAACTTCCATCAAACCATCTTACATATCGAAATCTAATAGTTCTCTCAGGTTCTAGAGCGTAATAATGAAACATTAAACTAAAAGCATAACCTTTCTCTGATGCAGTCGGGTGGAAAAGCTTATCTAGAAACTTGTTGAACAATTACTAAAATGAGACGAGCTAAAATTTGCCTATTTTATTTAATTGTCATTTTGTTCATTTCGTAAATACTGTGACCCGGGCTTGCTTGTTTGCTTCTTTTAGAGTTGTTTGACACCGACATAGTATAAAATAATGAGTTAGAAATCTCGCACTTCGCGGTAAAGGCAAGTTTGAGTTACCAGTATATATTGCGACCATATGCCATAACAAAAGCTAAAAAAAAAGGTTGCATGAAAAATTTACATAATGACAATATATAGGCGCATTTACCTCGGTTTTATACTTCTTTTAAAAGTTTTTTATTTATTCCTTGGAAGCAATACCTGTGTTTTGAATTAAATAGTCCCGAGAACGTATACATGAAACATTATTAGGCATTAAGTCCGCCTGTGTACGATATGTGCATAAAGATTTTAAATAAATAAATAAAATGGCAAACGCCTTTTGTAAACCAGCCGTTCTCTGCAGTTTCCTGTGTTAATGCTCACTGCTTCGCTCCTAGGGATCGGAGCGCAATGTTTAATAGCTTATATTATTCCTCAATTCAAACCCTATTAAACCATATTCAATACAAGTAGAACCATTCAAATCTGAACAATAGTTCCAGAGATTAGCCCTTTTAAACAAAAACCAATAAAGCTTCTCCGCTTTCTTAATATCGCTTATTATAATATTACGTATATAATATAAATGTGACAGCCACTTTTTCGATCAGTTTCTAAAACGTTATAGAACTATCTCGAATTTCTTGGAGTAGTATCTAAATAAAGCAAGAGTTGTATGTCAGATCAGTTGATAAGTGAATCTCGAATAGTAAAACTACAGCAAAGTAAGGATATTTCTCGTAGAGAACTTCGGCTACTTTTATGATGGATGGGCGAAGGCGTGCTCTCCTACGATACCACCAAACATTGGTTCAGCAGATTTAAGGGTGGAAATTATGACCTATCCAGGACGACCTCCGACAATAGATGTAGATGAGTTAAAAAGACTCATAGAAATTAATCCCAGGTTCACTTCACGTTGTCTGGCAGAGCAGCTTCAGTATTCTCATACTGCAGTAGAAAAACAACTCCACGCTTTAGAAAAGACCTGGAAATATTCAGTTTGGTTGCCACGTGAGTTGACGCCATTTCAACTTCAGAGCTAACGTGTGCATGGAACTCCTTAGTTATCTTCGTACCAGTAAGTGGCTGAGGGATGTAATTACAGGGGATGAAAGTGGGTTATGTACATAATTTTTTGGCGTAAGCGCCAGTGGCTCGGACCTGGAAAGGCAGGAGCACTGACGCCAAAATCTGACACGAGTAATAGAGTTATTTTAAGTGTGTGGTGGGGAATGAATTATATACTGGGAGCTGTTGCCATCTAACACTACAATCACGGCCAATATTTATTGTGACCAACTGGATAAAGTAACTGCGAAATTACCGAAAACTTAAAATAAAGTATACTTTTTACACGAAAAATTACTCTTGCTGGGCTGGGCTGTCCTTCCTCACCTACCGTACTCTCCAGACATTATGGCCTCAGATTATCATCTATTTCGTTCTCTAGCCCATTACTTAGCAGATAAAAAAATTTAAATTGAAGACCAGCTTAAAAGTGACCTTACCAGGTGGTAAGGTCACTTTTTGATCAAAAGCCTAAAAACTTCTATTTGGAAGGCATTATGTATCTGCCAGCGCGTTGGCGACAGGCAATAGAAAACGACGGTGCTTATATAGTTGAGAAATAATTTGATTTTGTATACTTAAAAAAATAATAATTAATAATAATTTAGTTTAGTGCGAAGCATACGTTACATTACGAGCTCTGAAGGTCCATTGTGACGTAATCATGGATTTTACGAAAAATAAATGAGTCGACCATGACTATGACCCAGTAGTCCCATGGATACTACGCGTGCTTAAAGGTAAAAGGACTTATAGCTAAGGGTCAATAATAGTTTCACAAGACAAGTTATACTCAAATAACAACGATGTAGAAGATATAGAGCAAGAGAGTATGGGAACAGTACCAAGATGAAGCCGATGTTTTTTTTTTAATGAAACATTATAATTTTATGATATTTGTTTATGTTTATAAATTTTATAATAACTATTTCTTAAAATAAAAAGCGAGTGTTTTTTTAAACTACGAATTTTTAAAATACAAATATGTTCTTTTTTGAGCTGGCCGAAATTTCGAATTCTTAAAAGTAAAAGGGCGTATAATTGAAGATATAAGCCCTTTTACCTTTGTATTTTTTTTTTCAATTTTAAGCGTAGAATGTGTCTACTACTCGATTGGCATCAAAAAAAAATATGCGCCCTTTTACCTTTGCAAAGGTAAAAGGGCGCATAAATTGTTATAAGTCCTTTTACCTCTAAGCACGCGACTAGACTAACAAAAGCTTGACCACCTGTGGTAGATCCAGTCCATGGAACTTCCTCAGCATTAAGTGTTGCGGGTCTGTTTCCTAAATACGACAATAGGACAGTTACTAATAAAAATATAATTAAAAATTATGAAAGTAACAGTCTGTCTGTTACTTGTAACTACTAAACGGCTTAACCGATTTTAATGTAATTTGATAGAGTGCTACTTACTACTATACTTCGAACCTTCGTCATGCAGAGGGTATTTCGTGGCATATAAATATTATTCTTAATTATTTATAATGTTCTCACATATGTACATTCACGCTTGTATCAACTAAGTGGTAGGTTGAGGTTAGGTACACCCATATTTGGTAATCTTAATATGATTTCTATAAAGGCTAAAAGAGTCCAAGAGTTCTTAAAATCCTCCTTTACCCTCCAAATTAAATGTAACCAAAAGTTAGTAAATCAGGGTCGCATACCTATAACTCGAACTAGCTCGAGCCGGTAGGGCGAAGCCCTCTTAAGTGTTAGAAGTACAGATATTAATGACTGCTCTATGTATGTCTGTTTGCTCATTACATTAACTTCGAAACTCCTTGTCCATGACACCTATCTGGATGACAATGTATCATGATTTGTCCTCGAGCTATTATTTAATAATAAAATAACATACATATATACTCTCAGAGGAAATTTTTTGTACTAAATAATCTTCTGGGTCGTGAAAGTCACATCTGGTGTACACAAAGTGGTCGTGGAAGTCACATCTGGTGTAAACAGCCCACATTCGTGGACACCATCAAGTGCAGTTCACACCACTGAGTGCGGTTTTGAATTAATCGGTCCAACGCTGCACGGTATTGTGCCTTCAACTTTAACCTGCACGAGAAGTCGTTCCACAGTTGTGTCAAAATAAATAATGTACAGTTACACCATTGTATAAATAAATATTAATTGGAAACTGAGTTTTCGTTTTCGCGTTTCCTAAGTATGTGTTTTAAGTAATTATCTACTTTACAAGCTAGTGCTACAAATTTTTACAATATTCTTAAAAAATTAAAGAAAAAAAGACTTTTATAATTACTTTGAAACTTATTAAAATAATTTTAAATAAATTTAAATAAATTTTAAAAAGTTGTACAATTTGATCATTACTTCAGATTGCATCCCTGGTGGGGATCGAACCCACGACCTTTGGATTAGAAGTCCAACGCGCTATCCTCTGCGCCACAGGGACTGTGAACATTGTGTCAGAATAGTACTTCAATTCTTAGAGCACTCACACAATCACAGTCAATAGGTTTGGATCGTTCGTGCGTCATAGTGTGTATTAATGACGAAAGCAACAGTTACGGCTACGATTAATTGTTATTTTTTATGCTCTGAATTATATACGTAATTATAGATTAAAAACTACGTCATCGGAGCAGCATTTTTTTTATAGATATTTATTACCTAGTGACAGTGAGCGGAGGCCCTTAATGATTAAATAAAATAGATAGATATATGTATATATAAACTAGTCTCCAACTAAAGCTTACAAAACAATGAAATGGTAAAACAAATGTTACACAATTTTCTGCCTTATCGCTATTTGTGGTTTCTTTCAGGCCACCATTGGATGGAAAAGCACATTAAGGATGTCATTAGGAGTTGATATGAAATTGCCGTCAGGGTATTTAATTGAACCACTATAGAACTGACTTAGTAAACAAGCTACTGTTTAAAAGTGGTACATGGTGATGGAATTGGTTTGCTTTAACAATAATGCTTTAATATCAAAAACAAAATGTAGACTGTACTAAATGGGACTCAATTATAGTCAAAAAAAAAAAACGTTTGAATCGCTACTGCATACCCTTTCAAGGATACAGGTGTGAGTGTGTGTGTATAGCGTATGATTACAATAACCGTTCCTTGTACTCCATGGTCATACACAGACTACCGAAAAATTGCCTAATGCCAAAGAAGCCTAATTAATATTAAATTTTACTGAGTCTCTCTTTGATTTTACAGTAAGACAGTTTAATTTTATTTACTTATTACTACATAGTTTATTTACAGACTAGAATCTATATCTCAGCCAAATTTCATACAGATTAATTCTTCATTCTGGCAAGAATGATTGCCAAACATAGTTCTTAATTTTTGCATTTATAATATTAGTAAGTTTTTTTTTCTAATAATACTAGCAACGTCTCAAACCCTACGCCTTAGCCATACGGTACCATTGCTTGAAGATTATAATTACAATGTTGTTTAAGACAGGAATATGTTTTGTTTTACATCAATGTAAAACAATCGAGTCAATTACAGAGACACTTACTTCGGATGTGGTTTAATTATGCAGCGTCTGTATTGTTTGTCTGTAGCTGTCTCTCAAAACAACTCGATACAAATGTGGTTTTATGACCTGTCATTTGAGAAAGGATGCTTACTCTTTAAAATCAAGACTCTGTCATATGGGTAACTAATTACTGCTTTATTCAGTGAATCCAGTGAGTATATTTTATTTGTGGTCAAATAACACTCGCTCTTACTTATCTGATAATACATTCATGTTTTAACCGACGTTAATTAAACGCGGCGGTTTGCAAGTCGGCTGTAAGTGTTTATATGTTTGTAGAGATCGTTATTTATTAATCAATTTAGAATGTTTTAAAAAAGTATGATTCCCGATGAAGCATATTAAATTTAAAGAAAATATTCCGCGTGTTGAATGTTCGTTATTTGTGAACAGATTAAAAAAAATCTTTTGTAACTTTTTTTTTTTTTTTTTTATACTATAGGGGGACAGACGAACAGACGGTTCACCTGATGGTAAGTGACACCGCCGTCCATGGACACTTGCAACTCAAGAGTCTTGTAACTGAAACGGTTGTTTTGAGATTGGGCCAGTTAACATTTGTAGAACCCAATTACGTAATTACATTTGTAGAATATCATCATTTCCTTAGATGGCCAGGTCTTCCCGGCATCAGACCGTTCGAGTTATTGGTATGCGACCCTGACTTGCTTGAAGCATTCCTCATACTCCCTAATCCATCTGTATATGCAATATCCCTTAACTTCGCTTTCTATTCTCCCTGTAATATACTACATATATATACAATATGATAAAATGTGGGCGTTAATTACGCTTCTGTTTACCCTTTCTTGGATGCGGGCGTGAGTGATTTTTTGATTTATCTAAATGAGTTTTGGAAATTAATTGAACTTGCTTTCATGCTTATTTTTAAATTGAATAAATCAGTTTGAGGATGAGATCTTGTAAAAAATATAATATTTCATTAAACCAAAGGAACATGTCAGTTAAAAAGTGGCTGTCCGTTTGTTCCACCCAGTACATCTTAATATTATTACTATACATTCTCACGGGACCACCCAGCCGAGATTAGGGCCGCGGGGGCCACCAACAAAGATTCTTATGTAACCCAAGCAAATAATCAAGTCTGGACCACCTGACATGACTCTTAGAACTTCAACGAGTTACCAACGTAAAAAAATGGATTTCAAAAGAAGATATTTTGACCGTTAATACTCCTCTGTCAGGTTGTAGGCGTTGGTGTTATTATAATAATGGAACTTTAAAAGTTTTATTCGCATCAAAGTGACGACGCGACGTATGAAAAAGATAATAAAAAAATATTCAACGTGACCATTTTTTTATATATAAAACTGGGGGACCGGCGAACAGACGAGTCACTATGTGGTAAGTGACAACGCCGTCCATGGGTATCTACAACTCAGGAATTCTAAGTGTGCTGCTCGATTTTGAGGGGGATGAGGGATGGGAGAATGTGAGGAGGGTAAATAGGAGACTAGAGATGAGGAGTTTGGGAAGAGGAGAAGAGAGTTAAGGGGAGGGGAAAGAGGAGAAGGGGAGTTCTCTCTTACTAATTTGCGCGTGCGGTGGCCATGACGCGAGTTTCACGCTTTTTGTTCACCCAAAAAGGTACACATTTATACACAGTATACATAAAGCTCATGAAAAGCGTTCGGTGATGATGATGCAGATTCCATGATTTTTGTTCACCCAAAAAGTGCTCAACGCGCCTAAAGAAGTTTTCACTTCAAAATCGCATTTATAATAATTACGCGCGTAAGAATTATTTCGTATACGTAATAGGGCTGGACTTTCCGAGACCAGTCACTTCGTGTTATGGGTTTGCACACAACATCCACAAATCCCAAAAGAACCCGTATGGTCGCAATATACATTTATGTAATACATGTTTAGGCTGCACAGATGGCGTAGCAGTTTAAGTGGTCACGTCGAGTGTTGTGGGTTCGATCCCCGCACGGGACAACACTTTGTGTAGTCATCAATTGTTGTTCTGAGTCTGGGTGTTCTTTGTGTCCGTTGTTTGGATATTTGTAAAGTCCCCCGCGATACACGAATTAATCCCAATGCGGGTGTAGTAGTGCGGGTGGGATTAAATTAAGGCGTGAGTGTATGAATGTATGTATGTATGTATATAATTATTGTGGCGTTCCCTCCTCTTATTACTATTAATGGAAGATAAAAAATACCCCCATGTCATTTTCGGTACAAGTTTTCAAAATTTCATGATGATCGATTCAGTCGTACAGACGTGAGCTTTAACGGATGAAAGACTGAATCGATCATCATGAAATAACAATCACACCAACTAGCAGACTTAGTTTCGCATTTATTATATTACTGGCTGATGCCCGCAAGTTTGTAACACTACTTCGGGTACTTTTTCGTGTTGTGGACATAGAAGACGGCGCAATAGAAAAATTGGTCTACCGTACAAACTTTGATACCCTATTTTACACCTTAAAGGTTTATTTTAGCCAAGCTTTATAATCCAAATTGATTCAGATTGGTAAAGCTGATCAGTCGTGAAAGCTAACAAACACACAGACAGTTACAGAGTTACACTGGCATTTTTAATAGGCTCGTTTTAAACTTTACAAAAACTGAAACTTTATAGAGCGTAAAAATGTGCATAGACAATATCTTCCTACCTAATTTGAATGTATTCGGGAGTAAGATAAATTGATTCCTATTACAGTGTAAGCAAAACCTCTTTAAGCAGTTAGACGTTAGCGATTTATTAACGTTTTTAGTCAGGTTGCCACTGGTTTACATTCTCTTTTATTAATATACATATGTAGAGTCAAGAAAACGGCAAAACAGTTATTTTTAAATACGGTATTATACGTAGCAGTAACGGTAAAGAAAAGTGTAACATACTTGGAAATTAATTATCGAGGTTTTAATGTCTAGACGAACACTAACCTCCTTAGAATGTTAAGACGAATTAACGTGTTCTTAGGAAAGCATTAATATCGTCACAAGCATAGACAACAGTAAAAAAATAATTGTAGAGTTATTAAACCTTTTTGGAACCATATAGTTGTCGGTATAGTAAAATAGGTAACCCTATGTCTTCCCGTGGGTGTAGGACAGTATGTAATAGGCTTACAGTCATATAGTGCCCGGATATAGGCTATAGGCTTTCTACCTATTACGTAGTGGGTTGGTTAGCGAAAAGTGACTGTTTGAGACAGCTCGGCTAACCCCCTTTGGGGATATAGTCGTACATAGGCGTGATTGTATGAATGTTAAACCTATTTAATATCTACGAGGAAGGTAGTTGTATGGATTGGATGTGTCTGATTGATTTTATTTAAAAGAATGGTAAAATGGTTTGGTTAACTTTGCTTACATTTTAATTACTACTAGTAAAGTAGGTAAACACCAAGTTGTCTATGAATAAACCTATTTTAATACATACCAAAAATATGCTCACCATATTTTTCCGAATAAATTTATTATAATTAATATAAAACACACGAAACACAACGTTCGAAATAATTTGAAAATAAATTAGTTTGATTACATTCGCGTTACTATGGCAACGAGAAGATGGCGGACGTCTACGCATGCGTACAGAAAGCCGGGCAAGCATAGACTGTTCATTTTGGCGCCAAAGTTATGAAGCTGTTTGTTGTTAATATTGTGTTTATTGGCCTGTAAAAATTCTATAACAATAGAACCGTCTATAAATAATACTTTTGAAGACTTAAACTTCTACATATGTGCCTTTTTCTCTAATACATTTTTAATGTCGATTAGGTTAAAGTTTCGTTTTTGAGTACTTTTCTGATATATAAAGTTTTATAACGAACGAACTAAGTAGGTTCGAATATAAACGAGTACAAATCATAAAGAAATAATAAATATTGGCTGAATTATCATGGCAGATTCACAATATAAATTTTTGATGGACTCCCCCGTCTTTGGGTGGTTCAAAGTATACTCATTTCAACGAGCCTATCATGTTTAAATGTATCCCTCAATTGCTACCTTTTGGATCAGAAGTGTAACATTATCTTTGATTTAAATAGGATAACTTTGACCCATTCAATTAAAGAAAGAACTATTATAATCGTTCAACATGCAACCTCCGACTTTTTGAAATCACTAGTCACTAGTAGTTGCAGTACTGTATAAAAACGTTTCATTGAGGTGAAATAACTATTCGTTTCATAAGGTACAGTGTATTAAAAGCCGCACCTATTTTAATAGTCCATCGCACAACACCCATCAATAGATCACATGCCATTTAGAACAGGAATCGAGATAAAAATGATTGTTCTATAATAATAATGGTCGTGTATTGTCGGCGTCGACCGGACCGGATCAAATGTCGGCCATAAGGACTGTAGGTGCCCATCATTTAGGAAAATACGGGACATTCTAGGAACTTAATAAGAAATATTTTATTTAAAAATTGGGGCGGTCTATGTACTGAAATATAATAGGGATGCTATTTTATTATTAAAGGAAAGCTTTAGTGAACGTGTACTATACCTGCTTATGGCTGTGTTTAATATGTATATGTGTGTAGTGTAGTTTATTATACATTATACCTATATATACGTATGCGTTTGAACAGAGGGGTATTTTACCGTTGTTTTTGTTATTGCATCATTAGCTTTACATTTAAATTGTGTGTAGTATAAGTGGAAGAGCCATGCTTAGACACGAATGGGCCGGCTTAAAAAATATATGTTTGGAAATCGGTCGACAAATGGCGAAGTAATCGCTCATCTTACATAAAAAAGATAAATACAGTTAAACATAGAACTTCCCCTAAAACCTTTTTATAAGTAGAGCCAAAAACAGAGACGGTGGCAGTCGGAAAAATACTCCACTGTGTCTAATACGGTTGTATTTATATTTTATTTATTTACTAGTTCTGTTTGATAATTCTACACAAAACAGTCGTAGGTTTACACATAAATAGGAAAGACAAAATATCTAAGAACCTTTTCTCCTGAAATTTGTTAACCGCTTTACGTATAAAAATCAATAAAAAGAAATTTAATCTGATAGCAGATTCATATATTACATCATCAAAACTACAATAAAATAAATGCATCCAGTATAAATGTTAATCTGCACTGTACGAAAAGTCTATGCAATTTCGTTCAAGTTATGGTGGTCGATTAAATGAAACAAAACTTTCAAAACACAATGAGTTTTGGTGGAATATCGACCACTAATCGGTCTCTAGTAGTCAGAAAAGCCCATTTATTTATATTTAGTTCACTACTCAGACGCATTTTATATAATAATATAAAGAGTTTTTTTTTTAAATACATTAAATAATTCACTTTAAAAAAGTAGACCACCGACTTCCCGAAACTCTCATCTAACTACCCTTGAAGCACATCCTTTCCAATATAATCCAAATCCCAAAATAATCATCGAAAGCGGCTGACGTGATATTGAGTTATTCGTCCGTTTGTCGCTCACAAACTTAATGCAAATTTAAGACTTCTATGGACTCCATTGTCAGAACTGGATCAAACGGGAAGCACCAGCTTTCAAATAAAAAAAAATATCATCAAAATCGGTTCACCCAGGCGAAAGTTTTTAGGTAACAAACATAAAAAAAATACAGTCGAATTAATAACCTCCTCTTTTTTTAAACTCGCTAAAAAGGACTACTGTGTTCGACTGCGTGTACTTTTATTTTGTTTGTTGATTTTCCACAAAATGTCGACTAGTTTTCAAAATTCTTAACTTTTTTTTTTTTTTAATTTCTGTTGTAACGAAATCATCATTTAAAAATGAATCCCTCAAATTGTATAGCCACTAAGAAGGTTTTTATTCAAACTTTTTAAAGCTATTAAAATATTTGCATTTCATGATACTGAGCTGCTGGTGAAAGGTACAACTCGTTAAATGTTAAGAGTTACAGGATAATTCTTTTAATTACCTACGTTGTGTTACAAATTAGTTTAAACAACATGTTTTTACGATATACAGGAATTGCGCAAAGGATTTATTTTCTTGTTTATATACACGGGTTAATCTAGAGAACGATAATAAAAAAGGATATCACGCTACGACACTTGGGAGTGGAGTAGTGAGAATAATAAAAGTGATATTTGAATTTATGGCTATCCTACAAACTGGTACAACTTTGAGCTTACTTGTAAACAATGTGCTGGTATTACGGAGCATTGTGACTAAGCTCAAATCTTTTCTAGAACAGTTGGCTGCATGTTATCAATATTAAATGGCTGGAGGTAATCAGAGTATGATTATAAGTAAAATAAATTAAAATGAGTAAAAAAAGAAAGAAAGAAAATATATTTATTTTGTACTCATACAAGGCAAGGATAACAAATTCATCAAGCGTTAGTGCTAAAAAGTACCACTGTATGAGACAAAAATGGCCGTTAGCTCAGCTTTGTGCTACCTCGTAAGAAGCAGCGCTGGTATTATGCTAACTTGCTAACACCTAGTGAATGTCACGGACAGAGAGCCATCTTATAGTATATATATATAAGAGTGAGTGAGAGAGAAAGAGTACCTACATAGAGTATACATAACCAACTTAATCAAAGCTTACTTAGGTATAGGTAGTATAAATTACATTATTATGTGTATATATGTATAATTCTGTACATTTAAAATATACTACTTATCCGAAAATTAAATTACGAATATGATTTCTATCGTGTTCGTGTTATGTGCAGAGACTAAATAAATAAAACGTCATGTCATTCCTATTTAATCTGTGCCCCGTTCGTAATCTCATAACATTTTGAGTTAGATTATCACACGTCTGTTGTCCTGTTTGCAGATATTATATGTATATATGTATGTATTAATCTACAGAAAATATTATAAATATTTATATATGCCTGTTATAACATAGAATGCATATGTGTTCAATGATATTATGTGATTAAAAGCAGTTAGCAGCAAAAGTTTCTTGGAATCAGTGCAATGTGTATTGCTACTGATTATTATTCATAATCTTTGCTAATATGTCACAATTCTGTAAAATGTGGCAGTGATCTTTCTTTCTTTGTATATTGTAAAAGAGTTTTTTGGCCGAATGCCTTCCTGAGGCCAAGATAGTCGCCTCCTTGGAAATATTGTTCGGAAAGATGGAAGAAAGATATGTAGAAGGAGAATTTATTATATATAGGGAGTACGTGAAGTAGCCACTAGGATCCGAACACAGCTGGAACCTGAACAACAATATTAAAAAATTAAAGTTGTGAATTTAGAATGCTTTTAGGTTTAACGCTTTTTCGATGATGTAGATACCTCTACGTATTTTAACACTTAATTATGAAATGATTTAAAACAGATCTTTTTTTAGCTATAATCTAATTATATGAAAACCGCTGCTAATATTGGATTCTAGGTGACTTACACTAATTTATATCGGTTATGAATTAAACCGGTTGGAATAAGTAAGTAAGTACTCATTATTGTACACCAAATATACATATAAAATACATATGATATTTCACATAAAATGTACAATGGGCGGCCTTATCACTACAATCAATATCTTATAGGCAACCTTATTCATTAATAATATCGGTTATGAAACATTACGCTGTGACCCTTAAAAGGAGAACAGTGAGCATAAACCTTCATAAACTAACTAAAGCAAATAAATGTAATCTTAGAAACATGTCCCTTTATACTACCCGAAAGACCAGTTCTCTTAAGAACAACAAATGTGATGACACATAAAACCTTTATAAAGTATTACAGCTTCAAAACATAACTCAGATAAATATCTTCATTAAAAAATCGCTTGTCAAAAGACAAAGTATAAATTGCCCCACACTGTTTGAAGCGAAAACGTATAGTCACGAATTTAAGATAAAGACAAGCTTATACAGATTTCTATAAGAACGAAAAAGTAAAAAGATATGCGCCTTTCAACGCTTTGAAGTTCCCACGATTATGTAATACAGTTTCTGTATTGTTATATGATGTTATAGTTATTAAATATTGGTGGTTAAATTGAGTAATAATGATATCGCGCTGAAGCCTTTATTGGGTGATTCGATTTTAAAAAGGTACTGAGGATTCTAGGTGTTGGGGAGGAACATGCCTTTCTTTATCATATAGGGGTACAGATCAACCGACCTGATGGTAAGTGACAACCGCAGCCGATGGACACCTGCAAGTCAAGAGTCGTAAGTGCGCTGCCCGCCTTTAGAGTGATGAAGGGAGGGGAAAAATTAGAGGGGGAATAAGGGGAGTGTTTAACTGTGGTAGAGCCATGCTTAGGTACGAAAGGGCAGGCTCGACCGGTGCGACACCACGGCCTCACAGAAAACCGGTTGTGAAGTAACGCTTGTGTTACAATTCCCCGAATTGAGTAAGGTTTCCGGAGGTCCAAAACCCCCTCTACCCTTTCCTCTATTGCCATACTCCCCTACTCTTTCCTATCTGGACATCCCCCCTCTCTTTTTTCCCCTCCCCGCATCGCGACTCATCAGCGCACTTACGACTCTTGAGTTGCAGGTTTCCATGGACAGCGGTTGTCACTTACCACCAGGTGACCCGTCTGCTCGTCTGTCCCCCTATAATATACAAAAAAAAAAACGTTAAAAAATAACTATTTTTGCTTAGGTCATATCCATACATACATATATCCATATAAAATACACTGTATATGTACCTTATTCCTCATACTTACGAAGATTAAGGGTACTGTGAAGAGTACGAAGCAATAAAAAATCATCACAAAGGAGTATTGATGAATGTAGGCCAGCACAGCAGTAATAAAAGGCGTAAATAATTGCTTTTGAGAATATTAACATGTCTACTATTTCTAACATAAACTGGGAAAAGTATAAGAGTTTCTTTGTTAGATCAAACAACATGTTTCATTGTAGATGTGGCTTCTCATTGTTTTAATATTTATGGATAAAGTAGAACATTTGCGTACAGGGCTCGGACCTTCGAAGTTAAATATAATATACGCCTGCTGATTTGATATAGATAAAAGATACATCATTAACCTACACACTCTTTTATACGCTATGTTTAAATATATATGCACACGCACACAGGCATAGACACGTACACAACATAAAAACGCACGCACATTATCAGATTATATATATATATACATATATATAGGAGGCTAGCTAAGGCTCTAGTATCTTACAATATTAAAATAATTTAATAATTGTTTTGTATTTTTTTTAAATAAATTATATTGATTAGTATTATTATTATTCTCTTTAGTTAACTTTAGAAACATATATATATATTTTTTTTTAACATAAAAAGTGTTTCTGAGCGCTTTTGCTGGCTCAGCACTAATACTGCAACTCCTTAAAAGTCACTGATATTCTTCAGACACTGCGGATTCTTATCTTATCTTAGCTTATCATCAAATCGCGTGATAGAATTAAATACTCGAAGGACCATTGTGTTATTATAGTATTATGTGCACCCAGGCGAGTGTTTTGCTATGTTAAATGAGTCATGAAAACATAATATCCCACCGCATAGGGTACAGGACCACGCTACAGGTGGTTAGGACTCCAGAGACAGGAACCTCCTTACAATAAGTGCTGTATCAACATTATTATAATAATCTAAATCCGACTACAGCAAATGAAGAGGTCTGAGAGCCGGTTGTCCTTGAGCTTGCTATTCACAATCGGTCCGTATAACTTATATATTTTTGTGTCCATTGCGTTTCCTTGTACTTGCTTGGCCACTTGGCTTAAAAGTACAAGGACTGGCCCTTACGTTAGTTGAACCAAATTATAATTTGCAAAATGTGGATGTGCAAGACACCTCTACCTAAATTTTCGGGGATACGGGCGTGAGCGTATGTGTATTTTTGTATTTATGTAAAATAGAAGGAGGTGGTCAGTTAGTCGGGTCTTTCCGTTGGGTCGGGTCTTGTTGATATAGGATGCTGACTGTTATTTTCTCTAACAAACGGATAATATAATTAGTAAATAATAGCGTGCGCCTTACATAATGATAATTAATTGTAGCGGCGTGTGACGATGCGTCAGTTTGTGTGTAGAGCCCACAAATTCTCTTAAATTATAGTTTATATTGTTAGTTTTTTGAAAGTGGTAACTTAAGGACTCAAATGACAGGAGAAGGTAGAGACAGAGAGTGAGAAAGAAGGCTGCTATAAGTTTGACATGTCTGTTTGTTTACCTGTTGCATAATGGCTGCTACACGAATTTAATGTAAATATGTTTGAGAGCGGGCATGATCAAGTGTTGTTAGCTTCGTTTCAAGAAGCCGTGTGAAGATCATGAGCTGTTTTCTAATCGTTAAAGGAGTTTTTAAGACGGAGTTATTATACTTCACTGTAGTAGTAAAAAGTATAATGTAAATATGAACCCTATTCTATGGAGTGTACCTACATTTAAAGTATAAAAAGTATGAAGATTTTATTAAATAAAATTATACGTAAGTTAATATCCGTTTTACTAGGAAACAATATACTTAAGTAACAGGGTATCAATTCACTCCAAGTACTTGATGATCCTAATTTCGCGTTAAGTGTGTGAAGGCATAACTTACTGCTTTCTTAGAATATCTTTTGTGGCAGGATTTGGAAGAAGGTTAGATTATGGAGGGCCCTTATACGAGTAAAGAATCAAGTCAAAGGAGCAGCCTTTTAGAAATGAAACCGGCTTTAGATCAAGAGAAATTCATTGTGGAAATTTTATTATCATTAAATAATATTCATGACAAAATTACGTTCGTCATTATAATATTTAGGCCCCAGGACAGAACTCATCACACAATTGTCGGGCTATCAAAGAAATGCCGCTAGTAATTTCATTATTTATGGGAAAATATACAGATTACCGTATTTAAATGGCCATTGGAATCAGAATTATAGTGGTTAGTTGATAAAAGTCAGAATCGTGTGAAATAAATCTGGTATTTTTCAATGCATGTATTGTTTTAGGAGATTATTAATAGATTTGGTAGATATGACAATGATGTTTAATTTATACCTGCAGACTTAACGCCTCTTTGAGTTAGAAATGTCTCCAACAACTCTTGATGACGTTTTTAAATAATCTTTTTACGGTAAAAGTACAGGTTTTAGACTCTTATATGTATATACGCATAGAGGTGGCAGACTAATACTTTGAGTACCTAGGCGATCTCATGCTCAGGTAAGAACTTATTATACATATGTATATATAATACTAATATAACTTAAAGTAACAACCTTAAACTTTCTGACAGCACTTTGTAATGAGCCAGATGTTGTTAAAAATGAATGAATGACTGTTGAATTTTTGACGACTGTCAAGTCAAATCATCATCTTTTTGGTCAACGTTAAAACTGTAGGTTTGTTACATTTTTTTGTATGAAATACGAAAGTGTGACATAACGGGTATGTTTTTTAAAATCGTTCCGTCTTAATGTTATTTTAAATAAAAAATAAATTAAAAACTTTACAGTTAATCAGAACCGTAACTATTTTCAGTAATCTTATTGACCGACTTAATGTTATAATTTAATTCATCTACCGACTTTTTTTTACAGAAAAGCTGTTAAAGTGAATGACCCCAATCCTTTTTAACCGACATCAAAAAGGAGGAGGTTCTCAATTCGACTGTATTTTTTTATGTTTGTTACCTCAGAACTTTCGACTGCTTGAACGATTTTTTTATTTGAACGCTGGTGCTTCCCGTGTGGTCCCATTTTAATTAGATCCAGTTCTGACAATGACATCCATGAGAAAACCAAATAAGTCTTAAATTTGCATTAAGCATGTGCGCGACAAATAGACGAATAATTCAATATCACACCAACCGATTTCGATCATTCCTTTTTTATTAGAAAGGAAGTTCTAGGGGTAGTTAGATGAGAGTTTGGTCCAGTTGTGACAGTGGCATCCATGAGAAAACCATATTACTCTTAAATTTTATGATAGACACATTGAAGTCGGTTGTCTACTTGTTTTAAGTCCGATTATTAAACGAATGCCCAAGAAGGAACGAACGAATGTTCTTAGACATTTTACATTTGTCACAGCCTAGAGCAATTGGAAAGGCACGTAAAGAAGAAGGGCCTAAACCATCACCTGGATGATTGGCACTCCACCACTCTACGCTACTCCAGAAGCTTTTTGCCTCGCACAACCAGCCTGTGGAACAAATTGTCGCCTGCCGTATTTCCGGACCGATACGACCTTCAACCCTTCAAGAAAAAAGTGTACTTCTACCTAAAAGGCAGGCAACTCTTGAGCAGTATTAGTGGCGTAGTATTATTGAGTAGTATTAGTATTAGTGGCGATAGTCACTAACCATCAGATGACCCGTCTGCTCGTTTGCCCAGTACAGGATTTCACTGTAAGAACTAATAACAGAATAAGAAAACAACACGAGTCAAACATTTCTTTAATATAAGTCGCTTCTGCTCTTAACTTTTTAATAATATTAATCTGTGGCATATTGTGTGTGTTCCATCATCTTAATGTCAGGATCCTATCATCTTCGCGGTCATTAAAGTGATTGGCCGCGTCCACGTAATTCCTTTTGTCTAGGGAATGTTCGGAATGGAGTAATGGGTCAGTTTAACGGCGGCCGCGCGTCGGCGAAAGTGATTCGAATACTGAGTCGGTACTTTGATATTTTTAATGTTGACCCTCCTTATGTTTTTATTTGATAACTGATTTATAGCGTCGAGTGTTTTGCTCATTACGTATTGTACAATAAGTGTGTATATCGCATGGAAAAGACTCGTCGAAAACTTTTTGTGTAAATATTTTTACAAGATGAATAACGTGGCAACTTATAAGTTTATACGTATCAAAGAGCGAAATATTACATATTAAATTAAATAATATAATACATATGTACCTTGATGTTAAACACGCACATTTTGCCAATTAGAATTTGGTCCCACTAACGTAACAGGGGCCATAACACATATTGTCGTCAACCGGGCAGCATATGACTGTATATGTATAGACTGCCTTTCAAGACACCCACTGGAAGAGAGCCACACACGGCGAGAAAATTAAAATACGAATATATTATTTTAAATGAAATAAACACAAATACTTAACGATTTATAGATTTCCAACGCAAAATAGGCGCATGCCATTTGATATCTTAATCTACTAATTTATTGTTGAAATAATGGTAAGACATTTTCTTTAAAGGAATTCGAGCAATCTTGAGTAAAACCCTTTTAAATAGAAAGTAAGGAATTATTTAAACCCTTTCAATTATTGCGAAATAAACACAAAAAAGCAGTCGAATAAGGATCACCTTTTTTTTGATGTCGGTTGCAAAACATAAAATAATAGCTATGCAGCATATGAAGCTTAGTTTGTAAGTAGGTACAAAGTACGTAGGGCTGGTCGGATGCGTGTAATACCGTCGTGATTCCCACGGTACATGACCGCGGTCTTGTCTCGTGATGGCGTGACGTCTATGTCAGTACGGGCAATCGTGTACTAAGCGTACGTACACAGGTACGCGCAGTACGCGACGAAGATCCACGAAGATTATCGAGTTGGAACGGGCCTCCATTTGAAATATGAATTTAAATCTTTCGGGATCAGCTGTTGGGGTAACTGACCCGATAAGTTTTGGAAGTAGTACTTTTCCTACGTCTGTGCCAGCTGGCTGAATGAGGTGAGGATATCTACTTAGCCGGCCAGGCTGTATAAGCCGTCGAACCGTAGCTAAGTAGATAATACTAGGAGCAAGGAAAGGTGTCTATGTTAGCCGGCCAGACTGGTTAGTCCTTGAACCGTAGCTGAAGTGAAACACCAGAGAATGGTTGGAATCGACTTATATTTGATTAAAAGTGTGCTAGTTATATTTACATTTTTGACTATTAAGTAATGGAGTTAATTTACCGCACATTATATGGATTAACCAATCACATTTCTTATTCTATATTTACAATATTTACTGTGCACGCAACCAATCAGTGTGCTGTGCGAGTGGATGCGTGCTGTCTTGATGCATTTTCAGAGCTATAGAGTACGTGGCATATGTACGCCACAAATCTATTTTTTTTTGTATTTGACTTAATGTGACCTAGTGTTTTATTACCCAAAAGGGGTTATATTTTTCGTGTGTGGATATATTATCTATACATGTAGTACGATGTTTCTTTTCACGTCTTGAGGGATTTCGACATATGAAGTATATATTATTTGAATCCTGTCAACAGTGGGAGTTTCATAGTGTGTAACGTCACAAGATAAAGTCAGCAAAAAAAAAGAGAAGAAGTTAGTAATGCAGTAGGTCTTTTTATTTTTTTTATTTATTGTCCTGTATCCTTTAAGGGGTAGGCAGAGGTGTGCTAAGCACCCATATTTTACGGATTGGAATTTTGTCCCACTATCGTAATAGGGGTCAAGCTTATTGCCGTCAACCTAACGCTACATACAGTATTTTTAACCCATATAATGTGCATACAAAAGGCGAGGCTATTGCAGTAATCGGAATGCATTGTTAAACAACATTTTACTTTGAATTTTCTGTCAAATCAGTCAACAAGTGCCTACCATAAACTTAAGGGCATACTTAATTGGCATTTTGAATTCAAGGCGGGCAGCGCACTTACGACTCTTGAGTTGCAGCTGGACAGCGGTTGTCACTTACCATCAGTTGACCCGTCTATCCGTCCATCCAAGTATATTATATAAAAAAATCATATTACCCGCATCCCAATTTTAATGGGGGTCAGTCCAATGTATTTTTTGCTTCCACTCCAATCTATAATTCGTCACTTCACTTCTTACTTCTTCTCTTCTTCTTCTCTTCTTCTATCTTAATACATAAAACTTTCTTCACAACATTTTTTTCCATCACGTCACATATCCATGCCACGATAATCTATCAAATATTAACTTTCATCCATTAGCGATACTTTTAGGCTCCCTATAATATATTAATTCATCACCTTTTCATCCTAATCACACCGCACATCCATGAAATTTCAGATCAGAGAATTAAAAAATTAAAAAAACTACTAAAGAAAATTCTAATAAGCTGAGAAGCGGCAAAACATACTAGGTATGTTATACTTATGTTCATTCTGTTTTCATATAATATTTTCTCATATCTCATCCATTTTTCTTATTTCGTCGCTTGCCTTTCTGTATGTCGCACTTATTATACTTGTGTGATACAAAACGAGGATAATTTGTCATTCCTAACTGGCAACATTAAGCTAAGAATTGTAATCTTCCGTCATTACAGTCAGTAATTAAATTTGTGTTCAAAGAAATTAGACGTTTTTATATTATGATTGAAGGTAATGTTAGAAAAATTACTTATTAAAGTGTAGTATAGTGTACAAAACTATATAAAATCAAAACCGGGAAGTACGCGACGAACACGTGCGCCGAGGGTTCCGTCACCTGTCCATAATACCGCCATAATAAAATTAGTATCATTTTTCAAATAGGTATGTATGACACAGGACTAAAGGACACCCTTTAATTTTCAACTTTTTTATTTTTTTGAATTTTTCATTTATTTGTGCTGTAAGACCTAACTTTCTTCCAAATTTCGTAATTCTAGGTCAACGGGTTGTACACTATACTACCATATAGGTTTTCTCCCCAAAACCTATAGGGTACTCCCGGTTGACCTAGAATTATCTAACACAAGTAAAGGGAAAATTCAGAAAAATAAAAAAAGTGGAAAATTTTTGGTACTTACAAGTTTTCGCAAAAAAACAAAATTTGCCATTATCTTTATATCGTGTTGACTCAGGACCATGATTTGTATACACCTATTAGGAACTACAGACTTTTTTTTTTGTTTTTTTTTTATGCGAAACGAGCAGACGGGTCACCTGATGGTAAATGACTACCGCCGCCCATGGACACCCGCAACTCAACACTGGAGAAGCGCACAGTGGTGGAGTGCCAATCGTCCAGGTGATGGGGATGGATATTTTATCGCGTAGGACGATGGCGGAAACCAGCAGCTGGTATAAGTCCGAACAATTCCTCTGAACAGTCCCCATGATACAAGCGATAGAGGATGCAGAGTGAAGCTACATTTCTACGCAACGCCAAGGTGTCAAGTCGATCAGAAATATCTTGGCAGTCGATGATGCGAGTCGCTCTCCGTTGAATGCGGTCAAGAGGGAGAAGTTGGTACTGGGGTGAACCTGCATAGAGATGAGAACAGTATTCCATGTGCGGCCGAACCTGCGCCTTATAAAGTTGCAGGCGGTGGGCCGGAGTAAAATACTGTCTCGATCTGTTTAGCACACCAAGCTTCTTGGAGGCTAATATGTCCTTACTCTCTAAGTGACCGCGAAACTGGACTTCGCTTAATATATCGACGCCAAGGATTCCGATACTGGCTGATGCAGTTAGGGAAGTGCTCTCAAATTGAGGCGATACGACCAATGGCATCTTTTTAGCGGTGAACGCGCAAACCTGTGTCTTCGTGGGGTTAAACTGGACTAGGTTAAGTCGACCCCAATCTGAAACTTTTGATAAAGAAGTTTCGATTTTAGATACAAGTTTGGATCGGCTTTCGATGACGTTTCGATGACGATCTTCAGAATCCGGTATAAATTTCAACTTGGTAGGTAAACTCGTTCCTTAGAAAATTGGTGGTGACACACGGACAGACAGACGGACAAGAGAGTGATCTTATATAGGTTCCTTTTTAGCTTTTGAGGTACGGAACCCTAATATAATTTTATGTATCAGACTTATTAAGTTCATAACTAGTAACACTGTTTATGTACTTATATCATCATTATTTAGTCCATTGGAGTCCACTGCTGGACATAGACCTCTCCCAACTTGCACCATGAGCACACTGAAGTGGCAATGGACTGGCCAAATTTGCCGCAGGACCAATAGTTGTTGGAGGGCCAGAAGTAGAGACCGCGAATGGATAAAAGCCAGATGGACTGACCATCTCAGGGAGGTGGCTGAGATAGACAGGATTCGAAAGGTGGTGGACCGGGTACTATGTCGCAAGTTTGGAGAGGCCATTGACCAGTTTTGACTTGTTGTTTTATGACTATTCACATTTTTTTTTATGCGATAGGGAGCAAACGAGCAGACGGGTCACCTGATGGTAAGTAACTACCGCTGTATTAAGTAACTACTTGCTGAAGGTTTGAAGGTCGTATCGGCCCAGAGATACGGCCCTACTTTCACCCGTTTGTAAGTTTAAACGATTTTGGAGGTAAATTTATTATAATTTCTTAAAAATATATGCAAGTGTAATTAATTTATCACCATTGGTTAATCTAAATGAAGTGAAAAAAAAAAAAAAAACATACCAATATTTTGATATATATATATATATGTATGTATATATATATATATATATTAAAATAAAATAAATTAATAAAAAATTTTTTTTTTTTTTTCAATTAATCTATTAAGTGATTCTTTTTACAGACATTCATAGGAACATTGTCCTATTAGTTGCCATGGTTTATATACTGTCAGAGAGATAACAGTCCAATGTGTGTTTGTATGTATGTACTTACATAATTTATATTTTTATACGTTTTTCACTTCATACAATCAGATACCTTATTTTAATAATATTATGCTACTGAGCAGTATTTGTACATCTATAAACTATTCTATATAGAATACAAATTCATTGCATCTCTTCATCTAGGTTGGTGGCTTCACCTGGTGTAAGAAATAGTAATTAACGACATGACCGCCTTTTGTACCACATTGCTAAAATATTATATTGTAATCTTTTCTATTTTTGCATACAGAGAATAAACAATTGATTACAATCCAAGTTCTAAAAGATAACAATCACCTTTTATACAGGTCAATGCTCTTTGTGTAATTGTGTGTATATAATTCTAAATTAATATAAGGATTAACAGAAGATTATTGAAACAATCAAGAGGAAACCAAATCTCATTGTTGACTACAGCGACGTCTACACTTACATGGTATAACTATTTAACATACCATAAACGTCGTAGCTTCACCTTTCGAAGGTTTCAGTTAGTATGACTTTAATAAAATAGATGGCGCTGTACCTAGTTATTAACTTAATCAATTTGTTATATTATTTATTAATCGATTGTTTGAGCTGTGTACTTAAAAAATTACAGGTTGAGGTCTAAACAGAAAAAACACAAGAGCGGTTTTCAAAGCGTACGAAAAGAGAAGTAATAAATTAAGACATAAATCTATTAAGAAAGTAGATAACCGAATTCAATGCGCCTATCGTGATAAATTGTTAATAGTTTTAATTTTTCATTAATTATTGTATGCAAATCAATTCTATTTTTTTCCAATTCCTTTGAATCGCTTTTCTGGATTTATATCTTTAATTAACAGAGACAGCTATAGACTTATTTGCCGCGTGTTTGTATCTTAGTGTCCAATGTCATTTATTTGTAACATTATTAAAATTGAAAATATCACCAGTGATGAAATTGCAGTGCATTATGGAGTCCCACAAGGGAGTGTATTGGGCCCAACCTTATTCTTTGCCAATATGATTGACCTGTGTAATCTGGTTCTACCGAAACGTAAAATATTAACATTAGCTGACGACACGGCATTACTCTTTAGTGGAGATACTTGGGATGACGTGCTCACCAATGCTCAAAGAGGTTTCAATATAGTGACTGAGTGGCTTCGTGAAAATTGTTTGACATTTAATGTAGAGAAGACTAAATATATAGTGGTCTCTTTAATCAACCCAGAGATCAAAGAACCTATTAAAAAAAAAATTCTTGCCTCGATTACAACAACTGTTCCCGTCTTAGGCTTCAAAGTACGTCATTAAACAAATACCTAGGAGTTAAAATTGAAAATATCACGCTAGAGGACGCTCCAGGCGCCGTAGAGACGATCTACGACCTCCATGATCGCTGGCTTAAAGAATTCGGTAGCCTTCGAGCTCGCATGCGGAAGCAAACTCCTAACTAATATGATACTGTAAAAGTGTAATACTGTTCAATATTGTCACGATGTAATCATTTTTATTTGTGTTGTGTGTTACGTACATATATGCATATATGTTATGTTCAGATAAAGCAAATGCTTGCTTGCTTTAAAAAGGGATACAAAATATTTGGAAACAAACATCAATCTAATCTAATGAAAGGTTCATGACTTAGCAAATCGTGCCAACAGCTAAACTGGTTTAAAAGAGCGTTACAATTGCGATACAATTTAGATTATTAATGAGATATTTCATGAACAAAGAGACGAACGCTCCAGACGATGGTTTAGGAGGGGTTTCAGGTTACCTGCTGCACTTCTGTATTAGTTAAATTTGTGTAACTGGCCTGTAAGTCTAACAGACTAGTGATTGATAAGCAGAGGTCGTGATAGTCTGAGAAAGTCTAATTTCATAATTAATTTTATACGTATGTGCCATGTCGTTCAGGGTGGAGGAGATTATGCGACAAAGGGATCAGACTGTTATCTATCAGACGGTATGTATACAGTCGTACAGGGCCCGGTTGACGGTAATAGGATTGCCCACTATTACGTTAGTGGGACCAAATTTTAATTGGAAAAATGGGGGTGTATGACACACCTCTGCGTACCCCTTAGTGGTACAGGCTTGAGCGTATGTATGTATGTATGTTTTATCCCTATGTATTACTTGCTACACGTTTAGTATTATTTATAATTGTGTGATGAATACGATTATTTGGTCTGTGGCTTAATATTATAAAGGGGTAGAGTTTGTTTGTTTGAAGGCGTTAAACTCAGGAACTACACATCCGAATTGAAAAATCTTTTTGCATTACATATATAGCCCATTTATTAAGGAAGGCTTCTGGCTATAAAACAGCGCGGAGCTTAAGAGTGGAGCAGTGAAGAGGAAAGCAGGTGAATCTGTGGGGGAAGGGTTTATGTGTCATATGTATGTATTTAAATCACCGTGGGAGAGCCATGCTTCACGGCCGGCTCCATTGGAGGATTACCACGACCTCACAGAAAACCAGCTGTTAAACAATGATTGCAATATGTGACCGAGTGAGTGAGGTTATCGGAGGCTCAAACCCCTTTCCGTAGCCCTCTTTACCCTCCTCCCCTCCCCTTCCCTTTACCTTCCCTTCCTTCCCGCCTCCCCATTTCCCATTCCTTCTTTTTCCTCCTCCTCTTTCCCTTCTAATCTTTCCCCCCTCCCTTTCCCCTACCCTAAAAGGCGAACAGCGCTCTTGTAACTCTTGAGTTGCAAGTGTCATGGGCGACGGAAATCACTTACCATCAGGTGACCAGTCTGCTCGTGAGATGTCAAAAGATATTATAATAAAAACTGTAAATATCATGACATGCCGTTACCATGCAAATGTTTGAAGGGCATATTACCCAGGCCAGCGTAGAAATACTCGTATGCGTTATAATTAACTTGAGAAAAAAATAAAAAATACACAGCTATTTAATACTTATTACGGGCCAAAATATTTGCAAAGCGCTTAACAATAAAATACAGATTAAATATAATCCTGACGTATCAA
This sequence comes from Tyria jacobaeae, assembly GCA_947561695.1. Lineage (NCBI taxonomy): Eukaryota > Metazoa > Arthropoda > Insecta > Lepidoptera > Erebidae > Tyria > Tyria jacobaeae. Next base: position 3,671,041 of record OX387208.1, on the reverse strand, counting down.
TACCTAACTACCCTCGCTTTGTTAATCTTTGTTTATTAGCTATTTTTGACAATGGTAAGTCTTTACCATAATAAAGAGATAATGAGAGAGCGAGATGATGATATCTTTAATACGTGACTACGCATGTAGGGTGATTATTTTTAGGGGACAATGGGGAAATTTCTATTTTACTACATTTAGGGTCCCGTTTTTGTTTACATAGGGTTATTCCATTATTTATTTTCTAAATATTTTTACGTATATGGTACAGGTACCTATATCTGAAGGGGAGGGAAAGTTGTAGACTGACATTAATTTTTTTTTTTTTTTAATATCGTGTAATATACGGCTTTCTAAAACCAGACAAAGAAGGTTCTCAAATATTTGTTAATTGTTTTAATATAAACAAAAATGGTAGAAAAATAATCATGAATTAATTAGCTATCACAAATTCTTACTCAAACAAACATGGTTGCAAAAAGTAAATCTACAGATTTTCTACCTAGCTCATGAAACTGATAAAAACAACACACATATATGTACATAGACACAAAGACCAATTAAAACACAAAATCCTTTTTCCATCAGGCTCTCTGCAGGGCGTCACAACTAAATGGCCACTAAAAAAAATTATCTCTTTTCAAAAATAGAAAACAAACGGAACCCACTGTTTTGTCATCAAGTTCTTAACGCTTGGATAAACATACTTCGTGGATGGATGGTAGTTGACTGTTTATTTATTCAGCCATGCAAAATGTTACGAGGGTAAGCTAGTTCCGATTTTTAATCTATGAATAATAAAAAACGACAGTACAGGTTATGTTGCTGATTTTGTTGTAACAAAACAATTTTAACTGAACTACGGTTTATAGTTGCTGCCGTCTCTTAATATTCATATGTGGTGGCGAGCTACAACAATTTAATGTGTCAACTCACGCCATATAATTCAGTTAGGAATCGCATCATATAAACATCTCAAAGGTTTTATACAAATTCAAAATGTCTTGTTTAAACAAAATTGCTTTTTGATGTAGAAATTTTCACAGGTCTTCGCCTTGCCATTGGCCGCAGTGAGGTGTCTTCGAGGCAATTGGTAATATGGTATATTATAGTGTTTCGTAACCGGGTACCAGCTGTACCCAAGAAAGGACGTCGCCTTTTGAAAAAGCGACAGCTATATAAATATAAAATATTTCACATTAGCCAAGAAATATCACAACAACACAATGATATCGGCGTATCTATCTGTTTACGATGTGGTGTTTAATTATGACAAAATTTATTTAAGATCGAAGAGTAATGCTCTTCGATCTTAAATAAATTTTGTCATTAATTTGCGGAAACCTTAATTACCAGTACAATATTTTTTTATTAAAATGAAAATTCATACGTACTCGTAGGTAATAGCATATTTTGACGATTCCCCTGCAACACGGGACAAAAATAATACTTCACAAGAATATCACCTACAACGTGGAAAGTAGCTTTAGGTAGAAAGTAGGTACAAACGATTATCATGTAGGAACGTATCTACTGCGTTGCCTCGACGGTCTATTCTTGGTTACATTAAGATAGCATACGATTACTTAGTTTAAGTAGGTATATAAGTACATATTCATGTTGATAAAAACATTGGTCACCCATCTGCCCACTGACCTCACTTAAGTCCATACCAGTTACGGATTATCTATTATCGCTCTAAGCTAAACAAAACTATTGATAATCACGATGACCACTTACCCACCCTCCGGTTTTGTAAGCACCCTTTATATTATACAGAATGATGGTATTTATTGTTCTCTTCGTTCCCCATAATAGTTATTATAGCTGCGGGCGAAAAATTCTATTGTCGTTAGATATCCCCGTAAAGGTGATATTTAGAGGCAAAATGATTTTGTATGTATTATTGTATATAGAACCATGCGTTTTTACCGCGTTATAGAAGCATGTTGTATGTTTTGGATTTATTTTTTCTAAAGTATTTATATAGTATTATTATGGTAGAGCTATAACATAAATCTAACATAAATCCTATTTTGAAACAACACACAACAGTGAGGTTTTCGGAGGCCCAACTCCCCATCTCCTCTTTCCCATCTCCTTCACCCCCCCTCCTCTTTCCCCTCCCCGCTTCCCTCTATCCCTCATCACCCTCAAAGGCGGGCAGAGCGCTTACGACTCTTGAGTTGCAGGTGTCTTTAGTCTAAAGCCTCTTACGCTATAGCACCTGGTCTACCACCTTTCTCATTCAGTCTATACCAGCTACCTTCTTCAGGCAGTTCATTCTACCTTCATTTACAGATTCGGTCTCAACTTTAAGACTCGTTTGCTCCAACGACCATCAGTCCTACAGCAGATGTGGCCAGCATATTGCCACTTGAGTGTGCTTATTATATTATATATTATATATTATATATTATATATTATATATTATATATTATATATTATATATTATATATTATATATTATATATTATATATTATATATTATATATTATATATTATATATTATATATTATATATTATATATTATATATTATATATTATATATTATATATTATATATTATATATTATATATTATATACATACCTTTGTTTTATTAGGTTTTGTTTTATTTTATTTATTTTTTGTTTTTATACTTAAACTTTAGTTTGTAAGTATATTTATAACTATAAAAATATAATTATGTTGATGTACAATAAAGAGTATATCTATCTATCTCATCATCATCATCAGCCTTTCGCAGTCCACTGCTGGACATAGGCCTCTCCCATTGCACGCCACTTCGATCTATTTTCGGCTTCTCGCATCCAGCTCCTGCTAGCCGTCTTGCGCAAATGGTCACTCCACCTGGCCTGTGGGCGTCCTACGCTACGTTTGCCGATCTATCTATCTATGTATTTTAAAATATGACCATCATTCTATTTTCACCTCGAAATACTTTCAAAATAATTACTATCCCGTAAATACTTCAATAGCCAGAAATTATATGAAACCCTCATTTTACTAAACAGCCATTATCTATTACTCAAGGGGTTGCTAGTACTGCGTTAAGGGTAGTCGTAAGAATGTGCCGTGCTCACTGAACGTACTAATTGAAACTGGCCTGGGTTACGTGGATTCTTTTTTGAAGGATAAGGTTTTTTTTTAAGAATATATGAATATTGTTTATTAACTTTTTATTAATAATTACTTTGTATGATATAAATAAATTAGCTACTCTATATATATATGTACTATCGGGGATAAATCAGTACTAATTAAAAGAAAATTATTTAAGAGACAATGGACTTTTAACAATATTATATAACCGGCTTCATTACTCCTCATGTCACAAACAGTATTTTTTGCCTAATAATTTTAAAAATAATTAAACCCCTCGGTTGAGTGGTTTAATTATTTACAATTCATTAAAAAAAATGATTATAATCGGTTATTCATCATCCCATGTTTTTCCACCTCAGAGGTGGAATATATTCTTACCGTTCATTAAAAGGAAAGATAGGATCACTTTGTTGGCCGTCTATCTGTCGACATTAAAAACAAATAATTATGTCTATGGTCCCTTGACGCTGTAAAAAAGCATTGAAGTTATGTTTTTAAAAATGTATTTTTTAATATAACATAGCCGTATTTCATGACATGACCATTACAACCTTCAAGAAAAGAACGTACTCCCACCCAAAAGGCCGGCAACGCACTAAAGCCTCTTGAATTGCAGGTGCACTTGGGTAGCGGTAGTCGTTTACCATCAGAAAAGAAATAAAAATAATAGACACTATCTACTTTTATTCAATCTCGTCTATCGAGATTTAATAAAAGTAGAGAAGAAATTAAAAAAAAAATCAAATCCTTCTGACCTATCAAATTTTCTTTTATCCACGCTAAGGTTCACACGTGCATGGCGAACGGTTCTGTAAGTAATTATTAATCGTCTTTGATATCCGTCAGATAAGATATAGTCATCAGCGATACCCTTAATTGCATTTAAGGGTATACCACCGTAGACAATTTGGGGTGAACCATAGTGATCAAGACAAATTACATTTTTAAGAAACACGTGTGCTCTTTAAGTATCTTTTTAAAGGGGTTTAGAAGTAATTAACTACACTATAATATCTGTAACGAAATTTGTTTCACTTTTTATCAAGCTCTCCGTGCTAGTCTTGTCAAAATTCTAGATTCGAAATGTGGCCGAATTAGAATTTTAAATTACGAACGATTAGCAGACTCCTTATAAAAAAAAAATGACAAATCATATAATCTAAACGTGAGATTACTTGAGGCGTAAATATATAAACTAAAGCTAACCTTAATTTTGTCCCATTACGTGATAAGGAGCAGACCTATTGCCATCAAACAGGCTGTATACATACTGTCTGATAGAAAGTCCGGTCACTGAGTTAGTCTTGTCAAAATTCTAGATTCGAAATGTGGCCGAATTAGAATTTTAAATTACGAACGATTAGCAGACTCCTTATAAAAAAAAAATGACAAATCATATAATCTAAACGTGAGATTACTTGAGGCGTAAATATATAAACTAAAGCTAACCTTAATTTTGTCCCATTACGTGATAAGGAGCAGACCTATTGCCATCAAACAGGCTGTATACATACTGTCTGATAGAAAGTCCGGTCACTGAGTCGACTTTTACAACACTTACAGGAGGAGACTATTCTACTCCATCGACACCAAACACACACCAACAAATGAACTTCAATATCAGTCGTTGTCTTAGGATATAACATAACAGGGATTTATTTACTCATTTTAAGTAATTATGAAACGCTCTTATTCTGGATCAGATAAATTTATTTCACATATAACATTTATACTTAGGATAAATGAAAGTTTGAAAATCATTTGTATTATATATTATGCAAGTTCATAATCCTTTATTTTAATTAAACCACATACATGTATTTTGAAATCGTCAGGAGTAGCAGTGACTCTAAATCAGTACTGAAGCTAGTTGTCTGTTCCCATACGTAGTTCATACGGAAAAAAAACAGACAAGAAACTCATTGAACACACTTTTTCAACATCTTAATTTTTTATAAATCTATGATTACATTATTTTCGTAAGGTAAAAAAATATGTTGGTTTTTATCATTGTTAACTTAAATGTTACTTTAGCACATCTTTGCAGCTACTTAAGTGAGAATACCTCAGCATTTAACATGGCAATTGTACTTATATAAGTTACAATACTGAGGGATAATATGTTCCCCCACGTTACGGTCGATTCACCGTCACATCTGTTACTGCCTGATTTACTACTAATACATGTATTTGTTTGTGCATCATTACCAATTCATTTTGGTAAATGTGTAGGAGGCCGGCATGCTAATCAACTCCCAGGAAAAACAAAATGACGAATATTAATCATGGGAGAGCCATGTTTACGCATGAATCGGCCGGCTCGACCGGAGTAATACCACGGCCTCTCAGAAACCCGGCAGAGAAACAATTGCTTGCATTGTAATGCCTATTGAGGGGGGCACCAGACGCCCTACTACCTATCCCATCATCTCCCTCTCCCATCTTTCTCCTCCCCTCATCCCCCCTCTACACTTTCCTCCGCACACAACACCGCCAAAGGTGGGCAGTGCACATACGACTGTTGAGTTCCAAGTGTCCATGTCACGTACCATCAGGTGAACCGTCTTTTAGTCTGTTCCCTTATATCATAAAAAAAGAAGCTGTTCTATTCCCCAGCTCCACTGTTAATTGTCACAGCGTTATGTTTTAACTAATATTTTTCCTTCTATATATCCCATTTACTTCTCAAAGTGCACGGCTTACGGCCATGGGATTGGCCTCTATCGCAATAGCTAAGGCTAAATTAGCCTCTGCCAACCCTGGTAATGGTAATGAAGTTATGAATGTATGTATGTATGTACGATAGGACCTTCCCATTGAAACGCATAGAATGCAACCTTTTTAGATTGAAAACGTGAAAGTTATGTTATACATATGTGTATGTTTTGTGGTTTCGCAGCTCATGGACTCTGGTTTTCTTTTAATTAAATAATTGACTTCAAATCAAAGTTGATAATCACCTCTAGTGTGCCTTGCAAAGTCTTTTCCCTAGTGAAAAACGTCTATAGATCTAGAGAATACTCACCAAACTTTATCCCTGTTAAGATCTTAGTCATACATACAATGAAACCTGAGTGAGTATTTGGTAGAAGTTTTTTTATTAAATGGTCTATTCAAATGCTAAATTGAAAATGTCAATTATTTTCCTCAGCCCTCTATTTATTTCTCTAGAATTGATATAATGGTAATGATTACATATACCTGATCTTATTTCAGACTTGATGATAAAATTTTTAGTGCTGCGGTCCCCGAAACAGGACTCAGGCGCACGTCGTTGTAGCGCATGCGCGACCCCTAACTGAATATCAATTAGACGGTACGCCACATACATCTGTTCCAATGAAGTACTTGTAAGCAGAAAAAATTTACGGAATTTTCTGAATGAATGTCATAAATATTTTGATTAGTCCTTTATGTTATATTATAGGTCTTGGTTTTTGTTAACAGCGAGATTTTTTTAAGAAATTTAGCGATAAAGATCCGGCTTAAAGAAAATCTATTTCCACCAACAATCAGACTCCAACTACCAAAAAGAAATGCTTGTTACATACATGTGTGTTAAAATACAGATTCACCTACCCAGTACCATTATTAACTCATCACTTATGTTATTTCTGAAAATACTTTAAAAATATTAAAACTAAGCTAATTATAATGTATCTGAATATTTAAATCACAAATGCATATAATTGATGATTGATTGATAATATAACTGATTTGTCAAAAAGGTATTGGCACGCCCTTGCAGGAAGAATCTATATGTACATTTATACAACATTCTAGCTAAGAAATTATTTGAAATTGAATTGAATTGACACCGAGACACCGAGTCGTTCTTTCGTTTTTTATCCTGAGACTATGAAACCAACATACAGGAACAAAGTATTTCATATCTTTTTTTAAGTATGGCAACCCTAGGGGTCATCACTTCACCGGAGCCAACAGTGAAGGGGTATGGCGGTCTAGAACTGAGACATGGTGTTCCATCATGTAAAAGTTGTGCAGAATTACCTGAAAGATTTTTCTATTTTATTTACTCCAAGAACGTACGTTGAAGAGATGTACATTGGTGCCTTTTTACAACAAAATACCAAATGTGCTACATAAAATTGAAATACCGTAAAAATAAACTTCTTTATCGTGTTTATAAGTGAGCTAAATCTATTTGTTCAACACTTAAAGATTATATTTACAGGCACTGTTGGTTGCTTGCCTTCAGACTCATCGTACCTGCAAACAAACAAACAGATATAAATAAGTTTGACAGCAAAAGCTTTATTAAATCATAATAATGTAGAAAAAATTAAATTAATTTAAAACACTTTTTTAACCGATTGTACTTAACCCTGAACCGCACGGTAAGTATTCAGATCCCACTTAAGATACTTAATATTTGCATACAAAATTATTGTTGACTGACTGTCCGTCTGTTTGCTGCTCATAAATACGTAACGTACCGGTGCGGTATTTCATGGAACATATAGGTAACGGTCGATTGATTTTAATGTTGTGTTCTGGTGTATTTTATTGGGAGTTAAAAGGTTATTGATAGGTTACGAATGGCTGCTCAGTAAACGATTGTTGCATATGTCGCATAAGTAGGGGTAAACACTATTCTCATTCACCATCACAACCATTTGCTAAATAAACATATATGTATACATATACAGACACACTCACACCCATGTACACACATATGTACATATATCCCCGAAGAGGTCGGCCGAGACGTCTCAAGCAAACGCTCACATGAATAATACTTAATTATTAATATTTGACATAAATATGTCAACAATATTTTCATGGGTAATGTCAATGACAATCTGGTAGTAAAAAAATATGAAAAGATCTTTTGTTTTTACTTTTATCTTTTTTTTTTATGAATCCGTGTGGATGCGCTCACGGTGGAGAAACCCTTGTCTTCCCGGTTCTGTCGTAAAAGGCGACTAAGGGATCTGACTGTTATCTTTCATATGAAAACATTCATACAGTGCCCGGTTGATGGCAAGAAGCTTGCCCCACATTATGCTAGTGGGACCGAATTCTGATATGCAAAATGTAGGTGTTTGATACATGTTGCGGGATATGGGCGTGAGCGAGTGTTTGTTTTATTAAAAAAAAAAAAACAAAACCCCCTACGTAAAAAATACTTATAGTTTAAGTAACAACCCTTAAAAAGTAAAGAAGTTATCAATTAATTGTCAATAAACGATTATACTGGCACGCGTGAAGCACTTAATCGAGTAATCATACCCCAAAAATGGCTTACATCATTTTGGATAAGAGCTGATACTCTTACACTGCTGGACCGACACTGACCAACCGACCGCAAGGAAAATGGCTTTCAAATGAAACAAACCGCATCGAAATCGGTCCATCTGTTTGAGAGCTACGATGCCACAGACAGACACACACAGACAGGGAGACATCGACGTCAAACTTATAACACCCCTCTTTTTGCGTCGGGGTTAAAAAGTGGCAGAGAACAATACTGCAAACTTCTGTTACTTTCTATCAGACACAAAGTACCTAATAATAAAATAACCATTGTTACTTCCATAGCTATTAACCCTTCAAACCACAAATGCACTGACCATAATTAGACGAACAAATTCGTACCCACGTACTAGTGTAAGCCCAACAACCACATATCATTATTTTAACAAAATAATTTGCTCACACTTAATATTTAAATGGTCAACGGATCGTAACAATCGGGCATTGTGTAACGTAAATAATTTATAAGATTAACAATAGACGCGTGCTTAAAAAAATACGTGATTGGGATAAAAATGGACCTCGGGCGGTGGAGGGTTGGATGCATCTGCCATTTAAATTGTTAAAATTACAAAAATCGCTTAGTTTATTGGTAAAATCAGCATAAATATGGATTTGTAAAGCCTTGATCAGAATGTGATTGTGTTTTTATGTAAATTGGAAGTTGAGATGGGCCAACATTTAAATATAGCAATATGGGTTTAAAATTTGATATAGACCAGACGAAATATAATATAGGTTTCAGCACGATGATGATTTTTCTACCCTCACGGCCTCGTTTAAGATTTATTCGGTCAGTGCAATGTTTAATCTTTTATCTTACGGCCTAGGCCTAGTTAAGCCATAAGAAGGCCTTGGCAATGTAGTGGTTTTTAAATACGAAATTTGGAAGTTAGGGAAATTTGTAGAAGGAAAATGGGTAGGGTCAGGAATCTTGAGTAAGGAATAACGTAAGTCTCGGGTGAGGCAACAGGACTGAGACTTATTGCCTATAATTGGACAGGCCACTAGAACAAGAATATATAATCCCCTTATTGGTTTTTTTTTATTAGCCTTCCATAATGACTCCACTCTGCCTGATGGAAAGCAAAAAGTCTGTTTGTGTTTACTGACTGACGGCGGTAGACAGATTGTGGCTGACAGTGGTAGAGCCATGATTAGGTGCGAATGGGCCGGCTCAACCGGTGCGATGCCACGGCCTCACAGATTCTACTACCTGTTTTAAAGCAACGTTTCCCGAAATCAGTTTTCCTCTCCCCTCCCCTTTTTCCATCTCCTCACCCCTTCACTACTTTTCCCTCCCCGCAACCCCGCATCCCCTCATCACCCTCAAAGGTGTGCACATCGCACTTACGACTCTCGAGTTGCAAGTGTTTATGACAGCGGTTACCATCGGGTGACCCTTCTTTTCATCCGTCCCCCTATAAAAAAAAATACTAAAGTTAATTATTACAAAGCATTTAGTATATACATAACTAGCCATTTGCGCTTTTAGTTTCCATTCTTTTTTTGCTGACGTTATTTCAAAGGTTTTCGTTTTTTAGTTGTTTTAGTTTGTAAAACCTATGCCGCTCCTGCTATATATATAATATGTCGAATAGGTCATGACAAAGAAACAGCATACATACATAGAAAGTAATACAAACATACATACATAAACTGAAAATATCATAACCTTCCTACTTCATAACAGTAATGAATTACACCTTTTTAGGTCAAATATGCCGAAACACTACGATTTAAACAGTAAAATAGTGTACTTATAAAATAGGATTCATTAAAAACATAACGACAGTTTTTACCCCTCAAAACATCCTTGACTCGGTGACACTCGGTCAATTAAACACCTCGGTTATTCCCACCGCTTCCCTGGGAAGAAAAGTAGGCCTTCTTATCGTTAAGGAGTACAACTTTAATTGGAACACGTTATGAGGAACTGTATACCGTAATTATTTTCTTGGTAACCATAATTTGTCTATTTTAAACAGTAGTCATAGGTAGTATTGTAAGAATGAATTATGCGGTTTCCGGGTAGCACCGACTTTTGTTGTATAGTATATATCAGGTGGATGCAATGAGTCGTAACAATGTCCTACCACGTGGTAGCATTGATGGATTTTTCCTTCTGACGATAGGAACTTAGATAATTGAGCCTTTATTTTATTTATGTATTTAATTTTCATCCATTGTTGGCACATTGAATTAAATCCTTAATGATTTTGATAACTAAAATGGTAAGTTATATACATATAAAACAATAATATACGCTAAATAGGCTGGCAGGTTTAGAGGTAAAAAGGTGTAGAAGTGAAAAGATTGCACGTTGTGGCATTGTTTATATAACTGCCATATCTAGTAAGATCTTCAGTATACTTCTATTTGAGTGTATTAGATATATGAAAATTTCTTTGGGTTTATATCATGGTTGGGTAACCGAAATGAGGGTGAACAGTGGGTATTACCCTCGACAACTACTAACGCTTTACACAATAATTTACAAAAATCCAAATTTGTACTAACTTCTATTCATTAAACCACACAACATCATTATTATAAAATCATTTGATCAATTTGTCAATTCTTCATTACGTCATGTTGACAGGGATCCGTTACCAAATAGAAATAAACATATAATTTCAAATTAAATTACCGACGAGTATGACATACGATTTGTTACGCTTTTGGCAACCCTACTTTACTTACAGTATGACGTCATTTAAATGCTAATATATTAGAGCAATTATTGCAAAGGATAAAAATATTTCTAAAGCAACTCACATAACGGTTAAACCACTTAAAAGAAGAACTTTAAAGTTCATCCCTTTGTTACCAAACTTATAACTAGTATATTTTCATTAAATGTAAATGGGACCAATCTGGAAGAAATAAAATAGTAAATAATGTACTAAAAAGAGTAATTAAAATCCGTTTACCAATGGATAAGATATCGACTGTCTCTATGTATAGCCAAAAAAAACTGTCGTATTGGTAACCCCCTCTGTATTGAAGTCGGCTACAAAGAGGAATATTTTCGTTATTAAGTAAGAATTTTAAGGCACAAGTGATTGCATTGCCTTTATCGGGCTAGTAGTAGCAAATTGTTTACGAAATAAAATTAAAAAGTGTATTGCCCAAGGATAAAATGTCAGCAATGTGCGAATACACCCGTCGATTCCGCTATTTTGAGTAGTTTCGTATATCGTAGGATTTGAGTGCTATTACTATTTAATAGTTAGGTGTGATGCGGGTGGCAGATGTACATACATATATCGAGTTTTAATGATCATTCACGGTGTTGTAATGTGTCATTAAATATAATAATTGCTTTACAGAAGATAGATAACTGACTACACTACGCTTATCATGATTAACTGTAAAGAGCTACTTTCTTCTTATAATTTTTCTTGGAGGTGGAATATTTACTTCAAATTTTAACCAGCCCAAACTCAAGAAGGGACTCATAAGGTAAGTATATTATTGTTCTGCGAAACCAAAAACTATTTTTTTTTTGAGACTAGAAACATTAAAACGCTGACCGCCATGTTGGTGTAAAGATTATTTGACATTTGCTGTCAAACGATGTTTAAGCAAGCATTAGTTGTATTCACGTTTACGACTAATTTCTCACAGTTTATATTAATAATAAGAGTAATAACCATGACTTTTACTACTTTGCACGGAAAATATAATAATTATCATTATTGCAAGATTCGCGAATGCAAAAACATTTTCGGAAATCACTCCTGGAAAGTTTTGGATTAAATTGATGTTGTGTAAATCTTAAGCTTAAACTGCATAATGGGATCTTGAATGTTCTTCACAATAATTATTATACGCGAACTTAATAATAATAATAATTTTGATAACCATATGTACAACAACAATTGTCTGTTTATGCTAAAATGAAGTCATGTTGTACATTATTTTACAACTTTCAATGTTTTGTAACATATAGTGTCATTGTTTTCCATTATTATATATTATTTACATTTAATTCTACGGCTGTTGAGAACTCACTGTTTTGTAGCATATAGTGTCATTGTTTTCTATTATTATACGAGTATATTATTTACATTTAATTCTACGGCTGTTGAGAACTCACTGTTTTGTAGCATATAGTGTCATTGTTTTCTATTATTATACGAGTATATTATTTACATTTAATTCTACGGCTGTTGAGAACTCACTGTTTTGTAGCATATAGTGTCATTGTTTTCTATTATTATATATTATTTACATTTTATTCTACGACTGTTAAGAACACAGCTGTTCCGATATCATTCAAGTATTTTTAAATATTTTTAAGCTATAGGGGACTGGCGAATGAGCGTGTTACGTGATGGTAAGTGACAACCGCCGCCATTAGACACCTGCAACTCAAGAGTCGTAAGTGCGGTATAGGAAAAAATGCAAAGGGGAGTTATGCCTCTGGTATCCTAACTCACTCGGCAATACAATACAAGCATTGTCTCTCTACCGGTTTTCTGTGTAAATTTGCGAGACGAGTGAGTACGACCGGTTTCTGTGAAAAGTGTGACAAAAACGAATCACAATCACAAACAAACGGTAATAAGATATGATCGTAAAGGAATAATAGAAAACAATTGCGTTTAAATAGTACTTGATGGTTCTATTGTTAGTCATTTAATGTTATTCGTGTTTTTATGGAAATTGTTACCATTTTATGACATTAATAGAAAACGATTGGCTGTGTACTTTTGCAGAGAGAATCGGGTTTTTCTCGGACGTCTAAAATCAAGAGTTTCTCAATTCCACTGTTTATTTTTGTACATATCTTCACGATCGGTATCTTCACGATTTGTGTGTACTTGAAGGTTGGTCCCATTTCAATTTGGTATGGAAAAAGTGAAGGCCAAAAAAATACAGCTTACTACAATTAATCATAGCTTATTGAACCCGGCAACTGATGAAGCAATGTTCTCGTCCCCTATTACGTAAGTAGTAAAGTCGATAATAATCTTGGTAAATAGTGGGCGTTACAGACGCTTCATTCTACCCGTTCGGGGATACAGGCCTGACTGTGTGTTTGTAATATATTTTGAAGTCTGTTATTACTGTGCTAGAAGGAGGGTTGTTTTTTTGGAGGAATGTATGTAAGTATGATGTTTTGTCACGGCCTAGAGCCTAAACGGCTTGATAGATTTCGACACATCATTTGAATCGTCTTGCTACTAACATTGAGATAGATTTAAACTAATATTCACATCCTACAAATGCTCTCAAAACCAGAGAGCTAATACCCATCCGATCCTATCTTCCGTTCCAAATGACAACACACAAGTACTACACAAATAACTAAAATAAAACACAAACAAATTATATTAGAGTTACACCAATAATTTGTCACGCAATTAATTTCAAGAGACCAACTGTTGTAAGCGCGAGGCAATTGAATGAAATAATTGCAACTACATGCGTTCACGTTTAAAAGTCCATCAAGCTTTTAAATTGACGTGCGTTTGTCATTATTGTCATTAAATTTGTACACATGTCGCTGTGCTGTACTGTTTTAAGGCTGGTGGCTTAATGTGGTCGAAGAGCGGATGGAAAATTGAAGCGTAGGGTCAGTAGGGCTTACGGGCAGAAGCGGATTTTAGTTACGATATCTATTCATAATTAATATTTTCGCTGTAGACAACTTCGACCTCGGACTTCTCGGCATCAGCCAGTATAAGTTATAAGTATGCGAACCTGACTTGCTCGAGCTATTGCTTATACTCCCAATCCATCTGTATGAGCAATATCGCTGTTCTTCAATTTCTACTATTATTACGTAAATGAGACTAATTTGTCTACGGAAAAACGTGCGCGACAGGTACATCTCTGCTCACCCCTTCGGGGATGAGTGTATGTTTGTATAAATGTAAACATTTGGAAATCGAATAATGAGTGATAGGTGCTATTGTTAGTGTTATTAAAATGTACATTACAAATAAATATTTTATGCGAAAAAAACACAATTTAAATGTCTCATAATAGTTATAACATAATTATGTAGTTCTATAAATATGATTATAAGATAAATTTAGGTATTCCGTATTAAGTTTCTTGACCATAGGTAAACAAGAGCGGTACTCTAAGTGTAAAGTTCATCTGTTGTTTTGGCTGTGGCATCATCCTTAACGAAGCGTATTATTTTGCCAAAATATGCAATCATATAAATTAAAATAATATGAAAACTGTCATCGACCTTTACTTTTACGATTCTTAATTTATTTTATAATCGTTAATTTGACAACAGACAAAAGTAACGTCGGGACTTGTTATGCAACCTGCCGTTTTGATTTTTACTAAACAGAGGTTGATTTGACTTGACCGTCACCTGGACAGTTATATGTTACCCTTATAGATGCCAACTAACTATGCTCCGTCTAGGGTAGACAGAGAAGGTAGAACGCCATTTTTCACGATCCTGACATACATCTGAAGCTTCTTCTACATTCGTCAGACCTTTCTTATAGCGGATACTCTTTTTAAGAAAATGGTTAATGACTATTATTTATCACTATTAGTTCTGTTATCTAGTATGTATTAATTCTATATTAATGGTATGTATGTATTTCTAACTGTATGTGTGTTTGTAGATATGTTATATAATATACACAAAGTTTTATATACGTTTTATATTTATAAAGAAGTTAGTATAGTTTACAAAAAAAAAAAAAATGATCCTCCAACTACCTCTATCTATCCGAATGATTATGATCCATCCTAAGGTTGCTGGTAGAAATTGCATATAGCAATAAGGCCGCCATTTGTACATTATAAATTTGAAACGTGTATAAAATCCATTATTTTTTAATGTAACAATGCTGCACACATAGTTTTATATCTATCTATCTAGCTCTGGTCAATATACGTTTCTCCAGGCACACCGCACCGAATCACCCACTTACTCTTACACTAATAATCGCTCCGTAACGCTATGTCCACTGCCTTATTACATTTTATTAACGGCAAAAAACATGCACTTGTTTGGAGCACCGGCTGGACTGTTTTAATTGGGCCATACACAACAGCGCATATCCAACTTTTGTGTGTACTATTTGTTTGAAGACCGTTATTTGTTTTATTTATTTTTTGTTTTTTACATATCACAATCTGATTGAGAAGAACAAGAAGATTATTGAATAAATATCACTTTAAAACATTGATAAATAAATCTATTGATAATTTAGCCCAATATTAGTTTAACAACATTCAATTCAATATTGTGACCACAAAGAACATACTCCGACCAAATCAATGATCTTCTGAAAGTTATAACACACACACGTTATCTCCAAATGTTACGTCACTTCTACTGTAAGGACAATTTAAATGACACCTCCCATGTCGAAATCCATCAAGGCCACAAGAAATATCATACATACTCGTACACTTGAAAACCATAATTCTCCTTCTTGCACGGGCGGGCAAAGGCCGGTCAGCAGTAGCTCTTGAGGTATATAAAAGGAAGAGGTTGGGCGTTGTCTCTGCCGACACCGTAGAAAAAGGCTTGAATTTATGTGACTGTGTGGATTGGAGAATATTACCAATTTTAGATTTTTACTTGAAATTAATAGTGTTTTATTAAAATAAAAAAAAAATGTGTATTACAATTTTTTGATACCTTATGTACTTCACGAGATATTTTTTTTGTGGGGTGTATGACGCCCGCTGCTGTTACGTCACTTTCATATGGTCTCTACGAGAAAACACCCACTCCTGACTTGCGTGTATGAACTTGTGATCAAGAATGGATAAAAATAGGGATCCCACATATTGGAAACTATATTGTGATTAAACATAGGGAATATTAACAATAATTGAATGAGAGAAACATTACAGTGAGAGAGCGGCGAGTGTTGGTAAAGTGACGTCACACGTGTATTTGAAAAGGGAAAATTGAGATTATCATAATATCCAAACTACTCGCTCGAATTGAACAAGACAAAAACAAATATATTTCTAGACAATTATACTACACGATTACGAAGTTTCAATAGATTAAACCAACATATTCACCATCTCCATTATAATTTAATCACATAAGTTTATTCACTCAACATAAAATAAAACGTATAATATCCTTTCGAGACACAATATTTTTCTGGCAGTACAATACAAGCTAATGTTATACTCCTACATATTTAAAAACTACATACATTGTTAACGAGATGTTACCACAAAATTGCGAAAATGGCTTGATAAAAAATTACAACGCCCGGGAGAGCAGTATTTTTACCTGGCAAGGTTTAGGCGTGAAATATGGACTGTCAACAACAATTTTGTTTGTATTTGTTATAAAACGGACTTTCCAACTTAACTTATTTTTAAAGATTAGTTAAAAATAGCACGATTAAGGTCACTCCTTGGTGATCGGGTAGACACAGACGCGAACCCTACCAGCTATGTAATCCCACTACAGTACCAACTTGAACACATTCCTGTGTATATAAATATGTAGGAATAAACAAGAATGTCAATAATACTATATAATAATGATAATATGAATGCTCCCGGATTGATAGCCAAAAGCTTCTATCAACATCTTAAGACGCTCTAGTTATATAGCTGGATCAAGGGACTGATGCGCAGAAGGCATTTCTTATCTACTCGTGGCTCGTGGTTCCTGTATTTTGAACCCTAACCATTGGTGTCTTCGTTTTTGAACCCGATGTCGGTGGGCTACTGTTTTTTTTTATTTTTGAATACCTGTATCTTGGTTTTATATATAATATATTTAAAAGTGTAATTTTTATGTCACTTAAGTTTAATAAAAAGTAACTTAAATATTCTTTTTTGAAATAAGTTAAGTTCCATACTTTATGGGATTCTGTAACACCTGCGCTAGTAAAACTGTGTTGCAGGTGTCAATACTAGTTAATGTCTTATTGAGAAATAAAGTTCTGTAAACCGAAACATGTACAGATCTCTGTAGATACGAGAAATTGTAAAAACATTCAAAAACAATCTTTTCACAACATACAAATAACCCATTAACAACAAATATAACAATATATACAACAATTATACAGATAATAATATAATAATATATATACAAATAAATAGACTCGGGACAATTATTTTTGGGTTACAAATTTTTTTTGGAATCGAACTCACGACCTCTCTCTCAGTCAGGGTCACCAGCCACTAGAGGAATAGCTTAGTAGCAGTTTGAATAATTAAATCAACATTTACTTAACAACAAGCACTAGTACTATTGGAAATGAAAATAGATTCAGAAAGGTCAGTACAAATCGATAGTTTTAGTGACGCTAATTTCCCAACTATTGAACAATCTGTACATTAATAGGTAATAGCTTTGACTTACAAAACTTAATAAGCGACCTATTTGTGTGACTCATAGTTATGTTGACAGTCAGGGCAATTTAACTTAGGCTAATATGGTCATTATATTAGCCGTTCCGGGTACCATTTTATAATCAACAACAACAACACCCTCACGCTTGTATCCATGGAGGGATAATCAAGCTAGTATCAAAACAACAACCTGTATATTGTGTGATGCTTCGTGAAGTAGAAAAGGGCCACCCTATATCTTCCTGTTGGTGACGTAATAGGCGAATAAGGGATTGGACTGATATCTATCAGACAGTATGTTATGCAGTGCGTGGTTTGGGCTTGCCTCCTGTTATTACGCAAGTGGGACTACATTACGGTATACAAATTGTGTGTATACCGGTATACGATGCTGCTCCACCGAAAAAATAATATAGACACCACAGGATTCAGTTGACCTCCGAGTAGCTTGTAGCTCTTTTACTAAGCGCAGCTTACATTTAAATCTAAATGTAGTAAGTGTGTATGAGATATGATTTTTTATTCGTTCGAAAGGCCTATCGATGCCATTATATTTGGAATACGTCGTGGAAATGGCAACGTCGTTTAAAAAAAAACAACAGAATTGAGAACATCTACCTTTTTGGAAGTCAATTAAAAAATATGAACCGATGAAGCCGACAGCCCAAAATCCACACACCACTTTATTGGATCTCGTGTATACACATACTGTTGTCCCAACTTCTAAAAGTATATTGGTTGACGTACAAATTAATCTAGAAAATGATATAGATGATTTTTTGATGAAAATTATGCTCAGTTTACAACTATTCCAGGGCCAATTCAGCGAACTCACGTCTTCATCTATGACCGTTTACCTTTAGTCCAGGCTCAACTGAATTTCGTATGGGCGCAGGCCCAAGTCACGGCGCAAAATTCGGTAAGTTATGGTCTGCGAAAAGCCGAGTGTCAGCAATGCGAAATCGACTACCTCGATTTGTCCTGCACACTTTCACTGACAGCGGCGATATTTTTAGAAGATATTGCGTTTCGTGGTCGTACAGGTGTTGGTACATTATTTACTGAGCCATTTGACTCAAATTGGTTCGATTCCAACTCGAGAAAATAAATGTGTGATGTACAAGCAGTTCTCTAGAGTAGGTTGTTCTTTGAGTCGTTTGTATGTTTATAATTCAGACATCATTCCTAGCGCGGGTCATAAAAAATATGTTAGGACTTTTATATAACATAAGCACAGAAGTGACAAAGTCATTAATAAAACGCATCTGCCGCCCGTATCTATATAATTATGTGTTCACATCATCGCGCTAACTAAATTACGCTATTTTATTTGCAGCCACATAGGGGTGTTCTGTTTGGACATGTTGCGAGGTATTCAACGTATGCTATTAATGCTTTGTTACTTTATATTATTTTTAACATTTGTTTGTATAAATGAAGGTTACGGTTGCAAATTGAAAAAACTGAATTATACAATTTTAATTAATCCATTAAATCACATTTAATGTAACCCAAATTTAATTGTATTTAATAAGATTTATATTAATGACATAGCGAGACAGACGAACGGAAGGGTCACATGATGGTAAGTGCAAACCGCTGCCCATAGGCACCTGTATTCATAAACTAGCTATAGCTCTTGAATTTGTGCCGTACTACACTGTTGTGGGATACCTGTACCCTATGTCGGAGCCAATTTTCATCCAGATACGGTCAAACGTTCTGCCGTGATTGTTTTACAATCATCCTTTTCTAATAGTGTTATAATTATATACATTTATGATTGTAATTGTGTCACGCTTCTTTTTTTTTATAATACAGGGGGACAGATGTACAGACGGGTCGGGTCACCTGATGGTAAGTGACAACCTCCGTCCATGGACACCTGCAACTTTTGGGGAGTTTTTAAGTACACACAATAATAGATTGAGGATGTCGAAACAATTTGTTCGTGTATATTTATATGCGATCCATCCACATAATATACATCTCACTGTACCCCACTGCCTGCTTTCATTACCTTCCTTGTTGTTAACTTTAAATTTCTATATAGTCACAATTTTCACTACTTTAAGACATTATTCTGCTGTCTGTACTTAGCTTTGAACTTATAAAATATACATATATATAAACAACTTTATCTATTTGTTAAACAAATCGCACTAACATATCATTTACCAAAAAAAAATACAAATATCTGAACCTAGCTGACGTTAACCAAATTTACTTGTTTTCACGCTCCTATTTCGCCAAAAACAATATCACCTATGAAAGAGCACCATTATATAACAATCTACCCTCGGATATAAAAAAAAAATTAAGCTTATTCAATGGTTTCAAATCTCAATTATCTAAACACATAATCGAAAAGGAAAATTACTTTAACTAATAAATTCCTTTTACTAAAAATAGTTGAGAGTAGAACTACCAAATAAATGCAAACGAAATCATTAACTTATTGGCCCCATTTTTTTTAGAGGTAAGTATAAAATAGTGTAATTGGTATATTATTGACGAATCTAGTATGAGGTTGGCATTTGGAGCTCATAGTGTATACTTACATTCACAATATTAATATTAATAAAAATTCGATTTCGTAGAACACTACAATCTATATTACAAAACTTATTTATTATAATGAAACACATAAAGTTATCCAAACTATTAATTAATAACTAAAAAAAAAAACAGAACAAAAATGAGTACGGAGTTCGAAATGTTTGTCTTTGAATTTTAATGACACAAAATATTTTAAATCAACCTATTTTCTATTCAACCTTTCCGTAAGTAAATATGGGCTTTAAACACAGAATATGTATGTGGTTGGCATGGTATGGTTCTAAAACTCAAATATTAACATAATATCAAACAAGTAAGTAAGTAGTTAGTAATATTAGTTTACACCTCTACCTACCATGAAGGGGTCACGGAATACATACTTAAGAGTATGTACATATGTATATGTATATGC
This sequence comes from Tyria jacobaeae, assembly GCA_947561695.1. Classification (NCBI taxonomy): domain Eukaryota; kingdom Metazoa; phylum Arthropoda; class Insecta; order Lepidoptera; family Erebidae; genus Tyria; species Tyria jacobaeae. The sequence continues at coordinate 3,650,382 of OX387208.1, read as the reverse complement.
AAATATTGTACAGCTCTCAAATTTTATAAACGTAAGTTGCTGAACCGGTCATAAGTATGTCAACGTATGTTGAACTATAAACGAAACATTAAATAAAAAAAAAAACACCGGTGTCTAATATTAGATGATGAAGATTTTGATATACGATCTAGGTAATTAATAATCATGGCAACCCTACTTTTCGCATAATATTTTTTATGACCACCCAGAAATAAGAGGACACTATGCTATTATCATTAAAGATTTATAATTAGATTCTTACATTATTTTTTTGCTTTAGAATATTATTCTTAAAAGGAATTAAGATCAGTGAAATGCTTAAAAAATATTTATAAGCTGTTATGCGTAAAAATAATTAGGATGAACACAAGTATGTCATATTACATTATGTTTTGCAAATGGGGATGAGAGATACCACCCATCAGCAGTGCCCAAGCCATCAGCAGTGGCTATACAGAATCAATCTTATTGCCCTTCAATTAAGTAGTTAGCTGATTTAAAGACTCAGAAGGAATGTAACTTTTACCTACAAGCCTTACGTTAGCTTGTGACATGCTAGTTAGCCACGCCGCACTATGGGCCCAAACATTATTTGCCATCTCATAAATGGTTTTGACAAAAGTCGTAAATCCATAGATCCTTTTATAGTTTTATACCCTCAAAGGATGCAACTTTCGAATTAATTCCAAAAAAAATTAAATAATTTAGTTTCATGTTTATAAAGTGAACCTCAAACATTGAGCATAAATATTTTCATGCCAATTAAATTACCGTTAAGGAAGTTCAACACAAAATTATTCGGATGTTTTCCATGGAAACATATTAGTGTAATACATCATTAGATAGATCAGAATGTACACTTTGTATCCACGTTCAGTTTTGTAAAAAAAAATAATGATATATATTTTTTTTTATTTTTTTTAGTAAAGTAAAGAAAATTTCGATTTTGTTTATTTCAATTGGACTTTTCTATGTTGCCGAAAGCTGCCGGTGTCAAGTTAATCACTCTATTTGAGACCTTACCTATTCAGTAATACGAGGATCAAAAAAAAAATTGCGCGTTTTTTGCGCGAATGGTGATTTCAAGGCAACATGTCAATCGGGGGCAAAAAAAAAAAATCTCGAAACTTATGTTCGGTTCTTCTTTTTTACTGTGATATATTATATTTGATGTCTAACTTGTCTTTTTTTTTATTTCTATGATAGAAGCATACATTAACAAATAAATAGACTACAAGAATATTCACTTGGTACTTTCGATAGCGGTAATAAACCACAAGTATGATAAACTGTATTGTTGCGGAAGTTCTATTTATCTGTTGCGGTAATTTATTACAACCAGTATCTACTGATTACACTATTTCGATGACAACTATCACAATCAATTACCCTGCGGTTTTTGCACAAGGCACCAAAATATTGGTCCTTTATATACGCGTGTTTTCAGCATACTATTCATCAAAGTATTCAGATACTTCTATTCGATAACAATTAACAGAAAAAAACATGAGTGAATTCGTTTGTGTTCGACGCGATCTTTGTGATCAAATAATAAGAGGGAAGAGTACTTCAGACCTTAGACAATATTTGTTGAACAACTTTCAACTGTCGGAAACTGACGTTATCACTGTAATAGAAAGTATTCAAAAAAATTTAACATCAAGTTGCAACCAGAAATGGACGAAAGCTCAAAGAAAGCCAGACAGGTTCGAGAGTCTATACTCAAATTGGTTAAACGGTGAATTTAAAGTACCATTGAATTCTTGCAGTACCTCAACCTCTGAAATATCTGGCTTGAATACTTCTGGTGATCGTGGTAGACCAACAAAACCATACGACGAGTGTTCGGAAAATACAAAAAAACGAAAAAATATGGAACTGCTCCAGGAGTATGGAATGGGACATGTCCGTAACGCTTATGTGCAAGGTTTACGATCTATGGGTGAAAATGACGAAGCGTCAATTGTGTCTATTATCAGATTTCATTCATTCTTCTTCATTTCATTCTTTTACAAAAGAAGAGGCATTGAGCATGTGTATTGAAACGGATCTAACGAAAGCCCAATATGGGTACCTAAGAAAAAGGCTCGTTGATAAAAATTTAAGTTCTGTTTTACCTTCGTATCAAATACCAAGTGAAGCAAAAAAAGGCTTGCTATCCGCCTGCATCTAGCATAACGGTGACAAATATAAGCGCAAAAATTAATCTACAAGATCTCTTAGACCATACAGTCTGCCGTATTATAAAGATAAAGTCAGGTTCGACAAACTACAATCGTCTCAAGCTGTTCACTAAATAGGGGTGTGATGGATCTTCCGGGCAAAGTGAGTATAAACAAATTCTAACAAATATCGGATGCTAATTTGTTTATAGTGTCCCTTGTACCACTGCGACTAGTAGACGAAGAAACGTCTACAGTTATATGGCAGAATCCTACTTGCTCATCTGTTAGATATTGCAGACCAATTTCATTAGAATTTGCAAAAGAAACACCCGAAAAAACTACAGCGGTTGTCAGTGAAATTGAAGCCAAAATTAATCAATTGATTTCAACTCTTGTGTCTATAGACGACAAAGTCATCGAGGTTAAACATGAACTGTTTATGACAATGATTGATGGGAAAGTTGCTCAAGTGTTAACGAACACATCATCCAGTGCTACCTGCACTGTTTGTGGAGCAACTCCCAGACAAATGAACGATCTTTTAAAAGTTACATCAAGAGTTGAAAATGAAGATGCATTTAAATACGGATTGTCTACATGCATGCATGGATAAGATTTATGGAGACGATCCTCCATATTTCTTATAATTTGGGTTTTGAGAAGTGGTCAGCAACAACTCCAGAAAACAAGCAACTTAAAGAAGACAAGAAAAAATATGTCCAAAAACGTTTCCGAGAAGTGCTTGGTTTGCACATTGATAAACCACGACAAGGTTCCGGTAATAGCAATGACGGAAATACAGCAAGGCGATTTTTCCAAAATTACGAATGCTCTGCAGGGATAACTGGAATTGATGGAGAATTAATTAAAAGATTTTATGTAATTCTTCAAACCATGTCATCGGGATTCCCTATAAACGCAGAAAAATTTGGGCAGTATACATTGATAACCGCGCAATTATACGTAAGCAAATATAACTGGTATTACATGCCATCTTCGGTCCATAAAGTACTTATACATGGTGCTAAAATAATAGAGCATTATGCAGTTCTGCCTATAGGACAATTATCCGAAGATGCTCAGGAAGCCAGGAATAAAGATTACAAAAAATATAGGTTACATCACGCTAGGAAGTGTTCCAGATCAGCAACAAACGAGGACGTTCTGCATATTTTGTTATATACATCTGATCCTTATATATCTAGTTTAAATGAACCCAGTTTTGTAATATCCAAAGAATTGTTTGACGAAGCTAAAGAATTATTGGAAATAGGAGGTTATGAATAGGATCGCAATTTTTTTTATGGTGTCATTTTTTAGCATGTTTGTTTGATAATAATAATAATAATTAAGTCTTAAACTTATTTTAAGTAAAAGTGTTACTTTTATTTTCATTTTATTATAACTGTATAATTTTTTGTATGTAATTTCGTATATCGTTATCTTTGTCATTTTTTATGAAAATTATATAACTTTTAAAATAATGATGTTTAATTTATTTTATTGCCTATATATTCATTAAAACATAAAAAAAAATTCAAGGGGAAACATCACAAAACAACAAAGTTATCGATTTTTGAGATGAAATATACCGATCGGTCCCACAGTGCGCCGTCACAACAATAGTTTCTTTTACCTGGAATGTAATTAGATGTGAGAAAACAGTAATTTCAGAAGTGTTCCTAATAGAAAAACTCAACAATTATATGCTTGAGATGACACGCAAAATGTAAGAAAATAAAACCACAATTGTTAAAACTAACAATTCCGTATTTTGCACTGATTGCTATCATATATCACACGCAATTATTCCCGCTGCGCGTGCGCGTGCTGTTATCTCAAATCGCGCACGCGTATTGCGATATAATTAAGCTCAGCAGGATTCGATCGCATGCGATACCGATTAATTGCTATGGTGACAACTTTGCAAATATTGCGGTTCAGTAATAATGGATGTAATAATTACAACTTTTCAACTGTCACATACATGACACGTTAACTGTACTGACATTAGCCACAAGTCGTGGATTCGCTTCTCATATTTCTTTTACCCCTCAGGACAAATAATTGTGGGATGAGCACATTCGTTTAGTCTATATCTTTGTGTAATTTGTCCATAACTAACTACCGCGGTCACTGTCACCCGTCACCGTCGGTCGCGTTCACTGGTTATAGATGTACATAAGCTGTATGATATTCCTACCCTCTACACGATGAGTATTTTATAAAAATCAGTTTCACGACAGTTATATGTAAGTCGTTGGTAATACCATGATTTCGGTGGGTGATGTAGACTGCTTTCCATCAGACAAGTAAATACACACTCATAAAGTGACTCACTCACCATATGACGGCAATAAGCTTGCCTCCTATTACGTTGATGGTATTTAATTATGGTTATGAAGAAGCGGACGTCTGCCCACCCCTTCGGGGATATAGGAGTGAGCATATAAGCATATGTACATATGTATATCATCGGATAAAGAATTAGTAAGTAAAGAACAAACTTTTTTACATTTTATATGGCATAGATTTCCCACTGTAATAATATTATATGTAATTGGTTTGAAAGAAGATAATTATGGTCATAAATATGGCATTTATTAAGCCAAAACTTTACTTGAATTCTCAGTGGCTTCTCTGTGGAAGAGCCATGCTTAGGGACGAATGGAGTAATATCGTCACAGAAAATCGGTTATCAAACAATGCTTGCATTGTATTTAGTGAGTGAGGGTATAGGAGACCCAAATCCTTTTTCCCCTCCCGTCATCACCCTCAAAGGTGGGCATCGCACTTACACTGGATGGTTGATGGATGAGTTCATGGGTGGCGGTTGTCACTTACCATCTAGTTCGGTTTGTTTGCCCTCTATGCAATAAAAAGTAAGTAAATAAAAAAACTTAACTGTCAAGGCTTTCAGAGTACGATTAATTATTTAAACTTTAAAGAAGCAAGTATTGATTTATAGCCTTGTTTTGTCATTCGATATGTTGATTGTTAATCTAGTTCAAAAAGGAATGGTTCAATGTTCAGCTGTATGTATTGACGACCGATTTTTTTTTTTTTCGTGTGGAAACCCTCTCGGGCCGTCATTCCACCGGGGTTTTCGGTGGAACGGTGTGTCGGAATTAAAACGACTAAAACCACACGGTGTGCCATGCTGCGCTTAAAATAGGAGAAATACGGGAACAGCTTTATTAAGACATCCGGACCCTTCCTAGCGCCTGCCCGCACTATGCGGGCACCACCATATACGGGATATACGGGTAACCTGAACCTGAACCAGGTCCAGACACACGCAGACGTCACACCCTCACGGCTGGCCAAACGGCGGATAAAGGGGAAAACCCGTCCCGACCATCCGCGGCCACACTCAGCATGAGGCGCTGGTAGGCGCGCCTGCGCCGCCCGGTTCGCCGGCGGCGAATTAGGTCCGAGTGGAGGTCATCCTCCCGGGCCCGCTCCGCCGCCTCCTTCTGCTAGATGACCTCCTTACAGAAGGTTGCGACCGCGGTAAAACTTCTGTCGCTACCGGCCATGGAGCGTATGATGGCTGGTAGCAAGAGCTCTTCTCCGATGACTGCAGTGAAGGCCCGACGCTGCGGCTTCCAGTCCAGGGCAATCTGCAAGTGAATGCTGTGTGGCGTCCTCACTGCAGTCGCAGTGATGGCAGGCGGGACTCAATTCCCTCCTAGCAACCAAATGCAGGTACTACCTGAAGCAGCCGTGCCCGGAAAGCACCTGCGTCAGTCGGAAGGAAAGGGCCCCATGCTGCCTTCCTGCCCACTCGATAATGACCGGCTGGGGTGCCTCCACGGTGGCAAAACCATCACGTAGAGCCTCCAGCCGGGACGACCAACGGCCTCCGGCCTCACGCCACTCGCGCACCTCTTCGGGCGGGGGTCGTCTGCCACTACCCGCCCGGAACTCAGCCGTCCGCCGATAAACTTCGGCGAGCACTTCCCCCTGCAAATCCCACGGGGGAGTTCCGGCCACATGCCGCCTCCGTTGATATGGTGCAGTATCCGCGTATGGCTCTAACCGCCATAACCCTCTGGGAACGCCCTATTCTGTTTGGTCAGAGCCTCCGCCTACACCGGTGCACCATATAGTGCCATTGACCGGACAATCCCCGTGTATAACCGCCTTGTTGCGACACTGGCTCCACCCAAGATGAGTAAAAGTCGCCCAAGGGCGGACGCAGTGCCGACCAGCTTCGGTGCAAGGTGTTCGGTGGAAGTGCTCGTCGAAGCGCCACCTACCGTCAATTATCAGGCCCAGATATTTTATATGGGCCCGAATCGCTACGAGGACCGAGTTGACCATAATTGAGGATCCTGGGGGTGGACCACGTCGGGGCCCATGGAATAAAAGGGCCTCCGTCTTGTGAAGGGCCACCCGCAAACCCAGCGCCTCGATGCGGCTGACCACCAGATACTCCCCTGGTAGCCAAGCGCGACGCCTCTTGATAGTTCGCCCCCGGGCTGTGACCAATGGGTCATCAGCGTAACAGATTACGCCCAGCCCAGGGAGAAAGGTACCTCGAAGGGCCCAGTCGTACCCCATGTTCCACAGGAGTGGTCCAAGAACAGACCCCTGTGGAACACCGCACGACAGGGGCCGACGTCTCAAGTTTCCGTCTCGATCCTCGTACATGACGGTACGAGGATCGAGTGTGATCCCTTAAATAATCTGCCACCAGCCGCCTCAGGTACTGTGGCACCCCATGATAATGGAGTGCTTCCTTGATACAGCTGAATGGAAGACTACTGAATGCGTTGGCGATGTCCAGCGACACCGCTAACAGCACGCCGCCACAGCTGACTACCTCCTCGGTCAAGTCTCTGAGGCGCAGAATAGCATCGATAGTCGAACGCCCCGCTCGGAATGCAAATTGGGCGTCCGACAAATCGGGGCCAACCTCGCTCAGGTGCCGGACGATGCAGGCAGAGAGGACCTTCTCAAACAGTTTACCCGCCTCGTCCAGCAACACGATGAGCCTGTATGCCGAGACCAAGTCAGCAGGACGTCCCGGCTTCTTTAGAAGAACCAGCTTCCCGCTATTCCAACACCCAGGGAAGCGTCCAGACGCCAGGCTGGCATCAAACACCTCCCTGAGGCGGTCCGACATGTGGTTGAGAGCCATGGCCAACACACGGGCGGCGATCCCGTCTGGCCCTGGGGCGTCCTGCATTGGACCTATTCTGACAATTCAAAAATACCTGTGATTGTTTCAGTTGAAATAAACGATTTTTATTTCGATTTTGATTTTTGCCGAGCCCTATGTCGTGGGATCGATTCCTACACGAACCAAAAATTTATGTGATTCATAGTGTCTGGTCGTTCTGTGTGTCCGTAGTTTGAATATTTGTGACACAGAAAAAAATCCTAAGGTATTACATATATGTATGTATATAACGTATATTCATTTATTTTTGGTCAATTATCTAGACTGTATATTGATATCTCAATTTATCAATTTATTATATATTTATTATATAGCTTTTGCAAGTGACATCGTTAACGTTAATTGAATTTTGTAAATGACTTTCTATTTACTATTTCGTCTTATCTTTTTTGTTTTAAAATGTCTTAGTCAATGCGTCCAACTTATCACCGTAGGCTTAAACAATGATATTAAACCATTATTAGCCTTATTAAAGGAACCTGTATTAAAATATCATTCTTGCAATACAAGTATCAAAAAGTTTTATATCGCTCATTTTATATAACTGTGCAAACAGAGGGTTATTAGTATATATTTCATAAAAAATGAACTTTTTACGTTCAGCGTTAATTTATTGATCTTTCGGCAATTCGAGACAGTTTTAAAACGATACCTAATTATACCAACAGCAATTATAACCGACAAAATAATTTCGACCTTAACAGCATGTAATAAGGCCTTTTTATTAGGCCTTATTGTACCGCACTGTAGTATTGTAAATTACAGATGTCTACTATTCTATCAATGCATATTAGATTTATTTGCACATCTCGTACTCTTTACTTGTATGGAATAGAGTCTATTTTATCATGTATTAACTTATTATAAATGTGGTCTGTACTGAATTTAAATTATAGACAGGTATTTAGATTGTCAACATGGCGTGGTTTAATTGTGTTAAAATATAGATTGAGGCCTCCTTTATAGGTTATGATGATTCGACCTACTGAAAACGATTAAACTGTCATTTTGTTCTAGTAGCTAGTGATCTTGACTGCTAAGTAAGATGTTGTGGGTTCGATTCCCACATAGGTCAAATATTGTAATCAGCACAGTTAGTTTTTCTGTGTTCTTGTTGTAATGTATCTACAGAAAATATGTATTTACTTAGAAACATAAAGGTATGTTTATCAGCAGTTTGAAAAATTAATGAAATAGAAGGAAAGTAAAAGAGTTGAGAAAACAAAAACAGTTGCCAATACAACAGTTACATTTTCTACTATGTCAAGAAAAAATTGAAAATTTTCTGTTTTTGGCGTACTTTAACCTACCTTAACAGACATAGAAACAAACTAGCACTATTTATCATTATAGAACTTTTTTTTTTTTTTTTTTATACTATAGGGGGACAGACGAACAGACAGGTCACCTGATGGTAAGTGACACAGCCGTCCATGGACACTTGCAACTCAAGAGTCGCAAGTGTGCTGCCCGCCTTTGAGGGTGATGAGGGATAGGGGATGCAGGGAGCGGGAAGAAGAGAGGAGGGATGAGGAGATGGAAAAAAGGAGAAAGAAGATGAGGGGAGAGAAAAGGGTTAGGGGGAGTTGGGCCTCAGGAAACCTCACTCAATTCGGGGAAATGCAACGCAAGCGTTACTTCACAACCGGTTTTCTGTTAGGCCGTGGTATCGCACCGGTCAAGCCGGCCCATTCGTGCCTAAGCATGGCTCTACCACTGAAAACTCTTTGAACATAAGTCAATAATATAACTATTCCCAAAATTCTGACTATACTGATAGCTAAAACCTCATTTGAATCAAATGATAGGTTTTGGATAATTAATGATTAAATGTAGGTTAGTTAATTTTTTCCACTATAACTTTTAAATACCAGAAAAAAAATTGATGCATTGTATTGTTAGAATTTCTACATCATCACGAGTGAAACTGGCTATAATTAATTAGCCGGTATTTCGCGTATGAATGTCGTGACGTCACGTCTTGGTGTTGTCAAATGAGTCCCTTTTAATGTTGATTTGACGTTGGAAAAGAATGTCAGATTTTACATTCGCTGTCTGATGATAGAAATCATAGGAAAATATCCAATTTGTACAACTTGTACCGTTAGAATGTTACAAAGAAACATTCGTTTTTCAAAATCGAAAGTTCCGTTGAACCTCTCCTTCATGCTTCAATAACTTCAAAGAGATTTTCTTAATCCAAGATTCCTTTCTTCATCCATTGCACAATTTGTTCATTATTATTTCAAAGTGCAGCTGCCCCACGTGCCAAGAATTTTGCTCTAGATCCCTTTGTGTCCACCCCCGCGGCAAAATATTTTTTTTTATATAAACGTGCAAATGATTACTTCTTTCTTGTAATTATGTTCTTATTCACCAAGTTACAAATGCGATTGTCAAATAAGAAGTCGCTTAGAAAATGTTCGATATAGATCAAAAAGTAACTGCACATTTTGAAATTGGAAATAAGTATTGTCATTTTATGGACTACGAAAAGTATAACACAATTTTAATACAACATATTGATTTTCGATTTTAATACTCATGATGTGGTAATAAGATACTGTATAGTAGCAATCATAAAGTTGTTTGTAACAATGCAGTGTAAGATTATGTGTTACAATATCACAAATGATTCAGTTAAAATGTGTGGATTTATTGTTATACACATGGGAACAACATAATATAACAAATCTTAGATGGACAGTAGCCAAACGACAACGGTGCTCTAACTTTTATAAAATTGACAATGGAAACCGAAGTCTGGACATGAATTTCAAGACCGTATTTTTACCCGACTACGCAAGGGCTATGTTTTTCGAGTTCACGTATGTATGAACGTATGTGTGTATATATGTATGTGTGATGTGTTTTAGCCACAGCTTAGAGTATGACATTTGGAGATAACGACAGAATAATAAAGATGCAGTCAGGACTTTTCTTTTTTATAATTTTATTTGTTCCTGCTGTATCTTGTGTTCTTTTTCTCAGTCGTTTCACTCTTGTCAGGGTGCACGTGACTATAATGATGATGGTTCTTTGGCAGCTGTTCCCGCCGCATTAATTTCTGCCAGTTCTGTCTGCTGGACGTCTACCTGACGCACTCGTTCAATGAACCGCTAACAGCTTCTTTAATTTGTCCTGTGCAGCGTATTGGCGTTCTACCACATGGCGTCGTCCCTCCAGCCTTCCTAGGTCTTGTTGTTCGCTCAATGGGGTCAGTTTACCTATTCCGGTCACTGCTATGTACATACATATTTTATACTGTCTTATAGATATAATCCCTTAGCCTTTACGATACCCACCACCATATATTTTGTTTATTTTATATGTCTATAAATTAATAATATATATTATTTAATTAAGAGAATAATAATAATATGTAAATTTATTTCGGATTTGCTACTTTTTTAAATACTTTTGGTTTTTATACCTTTCGTGTTTATCAAAGGTTCCCAGACTAACTAAATTTAAAAAGCAAACACAGAGTTTCTGTGTAATATCCGTATTTGACATAATATCTTATTTTTTCGAGGGTCCCGATACCAGACAAAGAGTAAACACGTCCACGCGCTTCACCTGGCTGCTAGTGTAGTGACATGTCGATATTCTCAACGCAAATAATTGTCGAATGGACGTCGAAAAAGCATCTCGGACAAATGTTATATTTTTTTTAGTAGTGGCTTTTTACTGATATTTCATAAGTGATTCCCTGCTAGAGTTAAATTTTCTGTCACGATGTGCTCACGAATAGATTCTTCTTGTAAGCGTGTTATGAGGGTATCCTTACTCCTTCTCGTTTGGCAACTTTACCGACTTCTAAATTACATGTATATTACATATATTTATCTAGATAAGTCAATATATTTAAAAAAATAAAATGAAGTTAAAATATGAAGGTAACATTTCAAGGTGTGGCTTGCGCATATTTTGTCAGCCAGGCACTTTGGAAATTAAATATTAAATTTGGGACTGTAACAAATAGTTCAAGCAGGTCAGGGTCGCATATCTTATAACTCGAAATGGCTGATGCCGAGAAGTCCGAGCCCTATTACTAATTTTAAAATAAATAGTGTTATAGTGTTATAATCGATAATGAAAATAGGGTTTAACAACCCTAGCACTTTTTCTATCAAGCATTCAACCGCATTTCGTCTTGCGAATTCCTTTGCACAAAACTCCTTCAAGATATATAACATGTATATATTTATTCCATTTTCAAACAAAAGAAGGACCCGGCAGCTGATTTGGTTTTTTGTATTAGAAATACCATATTATTTTCGTGTTATAAACATTGTTCAATATAAATATGAACCTTATACTTATTACCAGAAGGGATATAATATAAAATAGGAGGTTAATATAGATTTGCATTTGAGTAAAGTTGTACACGCGTTCAAGAATTAGTACTCAAATTACTTGACTCCACCGAAAGAGCTCTGATTACAAGAAGGGGTAATGCGGTACGTCATTGAAAGATTAAAAATAGTGTAAATGTCTTAAAAAAAATAAAGGAAGTAGGTTGAGGTCTGTACAATTTTGACAGCTAATCCTGACGTTTAATTAGTGGTGTTGTTAGTTTATTAATAGGAGATTTTAGTGTAGCTATGATTTTGACATTGAGAAGTTTAATTAAAAGTACCCTTTCTTTCTTTAAAGTAAAAACGTGACATAAAAGCAGTATAACTGATGCTAAAAATTATATCGTGTATATATTTATAACAGTACCTCTAATTGACTGAAAGCTTTACATTTACATTTGAAGGATTTAATTTATGCCTTTTTAAAAACGACACTCAGAAGGTAACACATGCTCATTTCAAATCGTTTTTAACACAAGCATAAGAGTTAAAATGATAGAACATTATTTTACATTCAGTTATAACATTATTACATACATATACTCATGCTCATATCCCCAAAGGGATAGGTAGAGGAGCTAAAACATTTATATTTTCACAAGCCAAGCCTATTACCTTCAACCGGGCACCTTAGAAATTAAGATGGGAAAATTTTGAGTATATTTGATTATATTTGAAGGGAAGGCAATGGAAAAAAAAAATAATAATTTCTGAATGAATAATACAAACTTTGGTTATATTTTATATTAAACTCTCTAACTCAATCATCATAACGCATCAAAGATTATACCCAAAACACTACAGAGAATGTTAAAAATGTTCCAGAGTTACCTATATGATGATTAAAAATTATGCTCGAATAAATTTCATATTATAGTGATACGTGTTTAAATTCTTTTTAATATCTAATTTTGGCTGCGTCACTAATTTTGTTTTATTTTTTATACTCAGCTACTGTTTATTATGTATGTGTACATGCATGAAGGATTATTGCGATATACTTTTTTAAATGGCTGAATAAACGCTTGTCATTGCCTAACAATGACATCACCACCTCTAACAGACAGTGACAGTGTGGCCGTCCTAATCGTGTTTTTGAATGTCATTTATGTCATTTTTGTAATTCGATAAAGACTACAGTTATTTAAGTACTAAAGCGACGTTTATTTTTGTTTTTTTTTATCATGTAGGTGGACAGACAAACAGATGGGTCACCTGATGGTAACTGACAACAACACAGCACTGAGGACAGCAATTGAGGGTGATAAGGGGGGATGTGGGGAGGGGAAAGAGGAGAGGGGGATTTCGTCAATAGTAGACTTCGGTTTCCTGTAAGCCTTGGTACTACTCCGGTCGAGCCGTGTTTAAACAAGGCTCTTCCACGGTGTTTAGATAAAATGTTTCAAAATTTGTAAATAGAGATTTTCTTTTAGGCTTGTTTTTTATTTCTTTTAATTTTTATAGTCGTATTTAGGTTTTATTATTTAGTCATGAGTTTACAAACGACTGAACACATCGCTAGAAATCTTAATATTAAAAGAATACGTAGATATCACATATTTAAAGCATTTCAGTTTATAAATGTTCTAAAGCATTTTATCTTTCATTTCATTTACAAATCTTAAATTCTGTGAGGATTAAAATAGCGGGGGTACAATTAAATAGGTTATGATTCTTATTATATAATTTAGTTTGGCTTTGCTTGTTTAAGACAGGAGAACAAACTTGCGAATGAGAAGTATGTTTTCGAATTGTTGTGAACAATTTACTTTTTTTACTAGAGTGGTGTGGTGTTTCTACATTAACACGATACGATAACAGTTGTCAAAAGCCGGAATCGTTAATGCGCCTGCTAGCAGTGCCCGATTCATAGGGTACGGTGACCACTTACTATCAGTTGGACTGATCCGTATACAAAGATAAGAACTGCCGTATTATGGAGTATTTTGTAATCAAATCTAGACTTCTGGCTTAGAGTCGCTAACGTCGCTAGCCAACAGGCATGTAAGTGGCTTCATGTAAATTTCTAGTAGAGATTTGTGTTTATACCTATAGTCGTATACAGAGTAAGAAAATTATCATTTGTAGGTATAATAACATAATATTAAAATATGTATAAGTATAATCTCTTAAGATGAAAGTAGGAGCTCACAGCGCATAAGCCAGCAGAACGATCTCAACCACAATTCACTATATGTATATTATTTATTTATACATGTATGTATTACCAAGTATGTATGTATGTGTGTATTACAGTATATATCCATGTTATTGTTCATAGTATTTTATTCCTTTTTCCACTTACCTCTCTTTCACAACACAACCCTAAGGTAGACTGGTAGAAAATGCCTATATCATTACGTCCACATTTGTATAATATTTTTTTTTTGCAAACAGTGTTAAAAGAAATAAATGTATAAGTAATTAGATAACTTTAAAAGAAAACATAAAATAATGTCTTAAAAAAAAGATACTCTATAGGATCATTGAACAGCTACTTATCGAACCAGGCATCCGCAGCAACAGCTTTACGACTCACTGATTCTAATTGATTCCTAATCCTGATAGAAATACCCAACAATGGTTTCATTGAATTTAATAAGAGTTCATTGATTTTAATAAGGCAATGATATGCACGCCTTTTAAATCCCTTTTACAAATAATTACAACACTACGAAAGAGTTTCAACTGGAAATAACTTATCAGTTAAATTGGTGGAATGCCCCGGGAGCAGTTTACAAGAAGGTAATTAACCTTCTTCTTACTGTGTTCATGCTTGTTATCTTCTATGGACATACAAAAAAACAAACACCAGTAAAGTGGGGTACACACTAACAAACATGATAATGATTATATCGCTTCCTGTACTTTTAGTATTTCTAATAAATATATTAAATATAAACTAATCGTAACGGCCAAAGTCAAGTGACGAATTTAGGGGCCAGCTATGCTAATACAGTGCCAGGTGAAGCCAGGTATCACCAGAGTGGTAGGCGTGACAGCTTGTAGCACATGTAATGCATTGATTGACGGAAATTAACATAGTGACCCTCGCTAATGACACGTTTTGAGTGGCGCAGACTGCCGCATGTCACCCGGAACGAAATCAGTTTACTGTTAAAATAATAACGGGTTACAATAAAATGTGTATGAAACTATAAAAGATCATGCTATTAAAGATTTAGCCTTGACGTTCGTGGTGAAATGGTAGGGCCCATTTCTACCCGGGGGTGTTGTAAAAGATCTATCAGATCTATTTTATCTATCAGACAACACTAAATATATAAAGTCATACAGTGCCCGTTTGTTGACATTAGAGTTGCCCCGCTTATGTGGGACTAAAGCGTGGTTGGCAAAGTTTGGGCGATTGATATACTTCTGTCGGGGTAGACAGAGGTATATCAATCGCCCACTCTCATTCGACATTATAGGCGTGAGTGAATGTACATGCAGCGTAGATGTCGCACCTGTACACCAATATGTTTATGTTATAGGAGACACAAACGAGCAGACGGCAACCAGGTGGTATATTGGACTACAACTATGGACCAGGCATTATTTGTGTGTCATGGGGGACTCTACATACATGTAAACAACACACTAAAGAACACCCACACTCAGGACAAAAATTAGTCCGTGTTGTGTGGGAATCAAACCCACCGGCTCAGCAGTCTGGGTCAGTAACCACTAGACCATCAAAAGTCAAGATGTGAAGTGTACCCATGCACATCGACTTCTAGAAAGAGACATCGGCTAATTTCGGCTTTGTAGAGCGTTGACTATTTCGCACACTACATGTGTTACGTTTTGCCAGTCGTTCGACAAATCCGGACTGTTAGTATTTCGTGCTGTATGTTTGTTAAAGATAAAAAAAAAAATATATGATTAATTACATACATATTCTGTTTAAAAAAACATCTTCGACCCTAGGAATTATTTCTACTCCGCTGGGGACTTTACTAACGTACAAACAACGGACGCAAAGAACATATACAACTATCTCACAAAAACTCACACACACTAAAAATGTTGTCCTGTGTGTGAATTGAACCAACGACCTCTGGCTCAACAATCGAGCTCTGTAACCAATAGACAAAAGAGGCAGTAAGTAGTTCTGTCTTGAAGTTCTGATGATTAGAGTTTTTGAGGTCCTCCTACTCTCTTGTTGTTCCCATGGGGTCATTATTTATGGCTAAATAAAAACAATTTATTTGACTTCATGGAATAAAGTGTAAGCGTAATGAAAATAATTTGACCAGATTCGATGACTGATCCGAAGAACGATCTTTATGACAAGGAAGTCCGAATTCTGATTCTAAACGATTCTTTTTGAAAATATTTTTTTAATTAATGTATTTTTTATTGTTAACATTAAACCTTCATGACTATACGTCAGAGGATGTTGTTATAACAAATTTATACAGTTTCGTAGTTGAGAGTAAAGTAAAAATTGAATGTTTAGAACAACTTGAACAGTTCCGATTCACGTGTTCATTGTACGGGTTGTGCCTATTTTAGAGCATGCTTACTGAACTAGTTTTTACGACGCAATTTCTTTTCATTCACATAACTATAAATTATTTTAACTATGTTCCCAATATCTACAAACAGGTCGTCCCTAAGGTGTGCTGACAAATAAATCAACTATGTTTGACCCCTGACCTTCCTTGGTTTGGGGGATTACGGTTTTAAGCTTCGGTCTCACGTTAACGACTCTTCGATGACTGTTTTTTTTTTTTAATATTAGTTATGGTTTCTGGTTCGCTGATTTAAGGCCGGTAAAGTTTTTGAATCTGTGTATAACTAATTAAGGGTCAGGATTTAGCTGAAGTGAGTTGTATGATTTCGATGAACATACAACATAACATTATTTTTTTATTAAAAACTAGGTTTAATACTTTTAATAATTTTAATACGATGTGTTTGGAACCAAATCCAGTGATTTGCGCAAATGTATATTATCTAAGTTTTCATTGGATCTTTTAAAAGTTGTGCCAGGTTCCTTTACTATCAGGATCCTCGCCAGTAGAGTTCTGTATACGCTTGTCTTTCATTTACAGTGAGTTTTCTTCTTTCTTTTTTTATCGTTTTTATCTTTAAATCATTTGAAGAATTTTGTTAGTAGTAGTAATATAGTAGTAATATCGGTTTTAGTACGACTTAGTATAGTCACAGCTTAATTTGTAATGATATATACTATATTACGTCATATTTTTCGTGTTGTCTACCAAACTGTACTAGAGTACATTAGCATGGCCCTCCTTATAACCACATTTGCTTGACTAGAGTAACGCGAATATTAGTGCCATGTACCCACGCTCTCGCAGACCAGTATCGGTATTACTTTTTTAAAATTATACAAACCAGTTTTAGTTATATGAACACGTAACTTTATATACTCAAAACTAAAAGTCTTCTAATCAAGTGACCCCTGAACTTCAAGCAAAATATTTTCTTAATAACAATAGAGTCTAAATCAAGTTCCTACTGCTAATTTCGCACTTCAATTCGCACTCATTGTAACTTCATTTAATATAAAGATCCGTATACACATGTGACATGTACTAGCTAGTCGTGTTAAGTTACGGCCCTCGGCAACAAACGAGCTGTTCGAGTGTCGAGCCCGTAAATTCCCATACGGGAATGTATTGTTGACGAAAATAAATCAACATTTACATGAACCGAAAAAAAAACTAGTTTGGTGTTCGAAAAAATAAAAGGGCAATGCATTGTCGTCTTCGCTCCGTTTTCGCACACGGAAGTTCCCGTTGGAAGAACACGCATTTTTAGATAACAATGCAACAATGAACAGACTGACAATAGGTTAGAACGAGAGCAGGGTCATTGTGCAAGAAGCAGCTGATCCTTCTTACGTTATTTAGAAATGCAAAGACGTAACGGTGATTCAATTTTCCAAATATTGGGCGCTCCAGTTTTACTTGAGTTATGTGCAGTGTGAACCCACTTTTATGCTGCATCTGCCTATATTTATTCAAGTTTAAATATCTTTCAATTTTTTTTGTACATCAAAAAATTACGTGGAGTTACAATAAAATTGGTAAATTCTGAATGTTTCTACCAAAACTATATAATGAATTATAGAAAGGAAAAACGATTGATTTTCTTTAGCTGACGGAGGTGTTTCTGTTTATAGTTGAAATTTTGTGCCGCACATTTTTCAGAGACAGAAGTAAAGTATTATTTTATGAGTCACCTTAAATTTTAACCTTTTACCGCTGTTGTCATATAATTGCCTTATTATCATGAAGTCACCATTCCACTCAAACAATTTACAAAACATTTATGTATTTTTTTAGTAAACGTGTCACTTATTAAAGAAATTGACAATTTCAAGGAACCGTTTAACTTGTTGTGCATATGAGGCACGATATCTAAGCATTGAAAAAATTGAGCTAGAGTATAAATAGTAAGTTACTTATTAGTAATTGCTGGCCGTTGGCAGATGTTGGCGATGGCACACGCCTAACCTTTAGCAAAATGTCAAGTTTTTCATACCTATTAATTTTATTATCTTCAATAGTATTATCTTATAATACTTTTAAATTTAAGCACGCTTAAATGTTGTGTAGGGTTTTTAAGCGGTAACGAACTTTGCTGCTATTTTACATTAGGAAATTAAGTACATTTATTAATTGATTTGTGATATTAAATGGTCACCAAAGAAAAATAATTCGAAAATCAAATTGTTGTTTCTACTAATAAACAAAAGAAATAATGCTTCTTAATGTGTAAACGACTTCTTAAATCCATAAATTACACTTTAAGGTCTAGTATATGTATGTATGTATACAATAAATAACACAGTAGACGATCGTTTCACCGACACTAAAATTTATTCAAATAGAAATCAAAATTTAAAAGACAAGCCATTAGCGGTAAAGATACCAACCAGCACGTAAAAGATTTGTACTTTTATCTTTGCAAACCCAATTATCACATTACATACATACATTACTGTCTGGAATCAAAAAAATATCGTATCAATAAAATACTACAGAATAGTGATAATATTTTGCCAACTTCTATTTTGCTGACGACTTTATTTTGAGAGCGGCTTACACCGACAGCGTAAGGGTTAAAGTTGTACATATAAACGTTGTTCAAGGCTTTAATAGAGCAGTTAATCCTATATATCTTTTATAACACTTATTGGTGGGGCGTTTTCTAAGACCGACACAAAAGAAATACTGCTCTATATAGATAATATTGTTTTTTTTTTTTAAATATGTATCATCACCCCTCTTTTATTGTGGGGTAGCTCATAATTTTTATAATGCTGTCTTCCGTGAATAAAAAACGTGGGTACGTCTTCTGAATAAAAATAAATAAACGTGTTTTTTTTTATATTGTATTCTCTAGTTAAGGTTTGATTTAGATATACATATTTCAAAAAAATATTGGCAGTGAAGTGTAAAATTGTAGTTTGAGCACAACGATAGTGAGATTAAATTTTAAATTTAAGACATGGGGTAAGCCAATAAAAAAAGGAAATATTACAAATAAAAACACTGTGAAAGCGAAAAAAGAAACAAGAGGACTCGGTTACGTCATAAATAAATTAGTTCAATTACGAATAATCTGAAACTTATAATCATTATACATACATGTGCACATGCATCGTAAAATTCCTCATCTTCGTCACTTACTGGTAGCGTTTCTAGGAGACTGGCAGAATTACCACGTTGAAAGGCAATGCTTATTCACTGTGCCTGAAATTGCCAGCCAGCGGTCACGAGAAGTGTCGATCAGTCGTTTAGTTACTCGTAGTTCCTTGTAAAAGCAACTTAGTTTGGAGATTTGACAGTTTATGTGATACAAAGATTGTAGGTAGTCTACAGGATTATGTAGATAATATTGACATAAAGTAAATGCACTAGAAAGTTATGGACCTGCGTTACACTTACTCCAGAAATTGTATCCCTGAATTGGATGGCTTGGGTATACCCAGGTCCCTTGCAATAGACCCACTCAATATGGAACACCGTGTGGTTTTAGTCGGTTTGAATCCGGTATACCACTTTACCGTCAGCTCTGGTAAGGTGACCCGTGACCAGTGGGAACCCTATCCATACGAAAACTAAGGCTCATACTATATCTACTATAATTAAGTCTTACTTATTTAAGTAGATGTCGGATGGCGCGACCGTATATGTTAAAGTACACTCTTTGCATTATTTATAATATAATTTCACTGCATTAAGTGACTCATTTGTGATCAAAAAGACTTAAACCAGTGAAGTGACTATGACAGTGAATTTTTCGTCCTTTAAATCATTACCAAAACAGTGATATAACGTTAGTCACTGTGTTACCAATAAAATCTAAACGTTTTGTTTTTTATTAATATATAAAATAAATAAAATAAATAAAACAAATAAAATAAATAAAATAAATAAAATAAATAAAATAAATAAAATAAATAAAATAAATAAAATAATAAATAAAATAAATAAAATAAATAAAATAAATAAAATAAATAAAATAAATAAAATAAATAAAATAAATAAATAAAATAAATAAAATAAATAAAATAAATAAAATAAATAAAATAAATAAAATAAATAAAATAAATAAAATAAATAAAATAAATAAAATAAATAAATAAAATAAATAAAATAAATAAAATAAATAAAATAAATAAAATAAATAAAATAAATAAATAAAATAAATAAACAGGCAAACGAGCCGTCTGCTCGTTTGGCCCCCCTATAAGATAAAAAAAGATACCATGATGTTTCATGGAGCTGAGGATATCTAATTTTAGTTTTCTTATATGGCGGTTTCCCTAGTGGTTTCGTGGGGATAATCCTCGGAGGGGAAGTAGGAGGCGTAATTGATGCTCACATTTTGCCAATTTGATTTAGTCCCATTTATGTAAAAGAGGACAAGTCTATTGTGTCATCCGGGCATATTTGGGAATTAGATGGGAAAATTTGGTGCATATTAACAGGAAACTGAGGATTGAACGTGCTTATAGAGATGGATTGGGGTTTTTAAGCGCTAGCTCAAGCATGTCAGGGCAGCATACCTATGGAACGGTCTGTCTGTTGCCGGGAGCTGTGAGCTCTCTGAAGGATTTTTTTTTTGTATTTGATATTATTAAGTACAAGCTACCATATAAAATCCTTATTTTGTATGTTGTATGTATCACTAGGAGAATCAATAAAACCAACCTAGTTGCTATATACAAATTACAAATTAGCATAATTAAAACTATTTACCAAAACACATAAGAAACAAATATAAAGGAGACGAAAACGGTTTACTAAAACACTGCCAAATCATATCGGTTTTTAATAAAGTAAAAGTGCATGTAATATTTATTGGACGAATACCATAACATCGAAAAAATTAAAAATAAATATAGACCCAACAAGTTACGAAAATTATGTTACGTAAATAAATATGCACTACATAAATGGAACAATGAATATGGTAGGAGGACGTGGGAATACATGATTCCTAATACACTTAACACAATTGGGAATGAACTACATACAAAAGTAACTTCAAATTATAAAAAATACAAGGCTTGTAAACGTGCAATTAAATTGTATTATATTCTTCAAAACTAAGAATTGTAGCATTGGGCGATTCACTAGCGCTGCTATAAACCTTTAACAGGTTTAAAGCGCTTTTAGTGCATAAGCATAATAATGTAATTATTTTGAATCAATAAATAAAAAAAATAAAAAGATACGGTGAATCATAACTGATGGTTCTAAATCAAATTTGAGCATAGCTCTTAAAATAGTGTTAGAAGACGGCACTTACGAAATACTTGAATTGCCTGACGACTCAACTCGGTCAAACACATACAAGCTGACTTCTGTGTGCACTCTTAATCATATTCAGTAAACATTAACAATGTACATACATACATATGTGCATGAACATATAAGGTATCAGCTGTATTCCCGTGGAATTAATTAACACTAAAGTATAATAACTTGGTGGTTGCGCACGTGCAAAGGTCGCTGTTGAACGTTACATTCTTATGTTTTTTTCTGTTTACTCAACCGTTTACGATTTTTATGAAGGCAAAGGAATCACTAGACCTGTCTAAAGAAGTAAACGGTTACTGATGTATATAGACACTTCATATAGAAACAATGGTGACGTTTGTGCATTATTGGAAATATAAAAATCTAAATCAGAGAATAGAAATAGAAGTGTAGCGATCGTAACTACACAATTATGCATAAATATCAGTGGTAGAACAATACTTAGGCACGAATGGGCCGGCTCGACCGGTGCGATACCACAGCCTCGCAGAAAACCGGTTGTGAAGTAACGCTTGCGTTGCATTTCCCCGAATTGAGTGAGGTTTCCGGAGGCCCAATTCCCCCTCCCCCCTCATCGCCTTTCTCCTTCTTCCCATCTCCTCATCCCTCCTCTCTTCTTTCCGCTCCCTGCATCCCTCATCCCTCATCACCCTCAAAGGAGGGCAGCGCACTTGCGACTCTTGAGTTGCAAGTGTCCATGGGCGGCGGTGTCACTTACCATCAGGGGATATGTACTTAGAATGTTATCTAAACTGAACTTAACCTATAAATATTCCCTACGATTTCATTGCGTCGTATTGTCCGGCGCACTTCATACAGAGATCACTGTTTCTGCATTTAGGGTAAAAAAGCCTGGCCTGTTTGTCTCTGTTGGTCTAGCGAGCCAATTCCCACATACACAAAAATTAGCTTGATCCACATGAATCTAGTTGTAAAATAAGTGTCTGTTGATTGAATGTTTGTACAGTCCCCCGAGACACAGGAATTATTCCTAATGCGGTTGTTCTTCTAAATAAAAGTTATTATTTTGTATGTGTTTCATTTTTAAGCGTATAAAAATATTAACCACCTATTTCAAATTACTATCCCGTAAAATGAAGATATTTTTATACTATTAATATAATATACTATCGGGCCCCAGTAATGCTAATATACGAAATTTAAATACATGTATTTAACAAATTTATCAACTATTAATTATAACAAACACACAAACGCTTTCGCTATAGATTCCTACGAAAAAAAAAAACTTCAAAATACTTCCTACTGTTATTATTAAATCTGTTAAAACTAAAATATAAACTTACTACATTCAACAGTTTCCGTGTGTTAACTGTAGGCACTACAGTTCTTAGGAGAGTACGTCGTTTTGTTGATTTATTGAAGTCATCCTCCGCAGAAATGAACGGAAGAAATTCTCTATAATTAGTGGGGGTTTTTTTATTCTGTGTCAGATATTACTACTCTTTGATATCTGCTACGAGATACTACTGCTTTTCTACGAGAATATTAAATTAATTATATAAACTAATACATTTATATTTCCCGTCAGCAAACAAGTTTTCATAAACATAGTTCGATTGTACTCTTTCAGTTTGTGAGTTCTACTGTAGGTAAATGCGAAAGCAAACACTATTTTTCATTGTGTGATACATTTCTTTTTCTAATACCAAACTCTCAGATATCATCAAACACAAGAGGCAATGTAGTAGTAATTAGCCTATAAGTCGTAAATTTAATACACCATCAAGTGACCCGTCTGTTGGTCTGTCCCGTATATTATGCAACGAAGAGATAAACGTTCCTTATATATGATATATAAGCTACTCCCACAATTATAAGACACAGAATTGAGTTCATTGACCCTTTATCCCAAAAACAAAATAAACCCAAAATCTTTTGTATTAACATCGAAATAGAAGCACATAATTAAAATGTCCAATCATTATGTATTCAATCATAGTCAACCCTTTGTCGCTGGGGTGTGGGCGACCCCGTGGTGCCCAGCATGCGCCCGCGCCGGACAATACAACCGCCGTGTAATGAACATGCATTCAGTATATTTCGTTAAATTTGTGACACGCGTACTACGTATTGTGTTTGTTTTCTCGCCTGAGGCGTCAATAGCAGCAGGACGTATAGATTTTGTAATCTAATGAACATTTTGTCAATGGAGAATAATTTGTATGATGAATAGCAGATGGCATATTTGGAATGTACATTTGCTGTCTGCTTTCTGAACGTCGCTCGGTCGCACTACGTAGAAATTCTGTTTAGGTAGGTAATATACCAAAAGCAAGCAATAAAACAGAAGTATCAAGTTAAACAAATTAAACGATCTTCGAATATGAGCTTCTTGCACAATATTTTTTTCGTCTCGATCGGTCCAAGAGTTTTGGAGACAGTGCCACAGTAGATTCACATACGCAGGCACAGAGATGCACTAACGTCATCGGTTAAAATTGGTATAAACAAAATTACATACATAAATACATACGCGGCGTAATGGCTAAGGCGTCGGACTTGCGATCAAGTGGTTGCGGGTTCGAACCCCACCCAGTGCATTACTGTCGTGATACAAGCATTGCCTTAGCTGCGGGGGGTTAACGAGAATACTATAAATGTGTGACCCACGTTACTAGTATTCTTTTAAATAAATACATACTCAGACACCTTTCTTTTTTCTTTTTTTTTTCATGTGGAAACCCCCACGTGTCACCTCTCCGGAGCTGACAGTGAAGTGGTATGTCGGACTTAAACCGACTAAAACCACACGGTGTTCCACGTGAATATACTCAGACACACAGAGACGTAATTAACGCCCACATTTTGCCAACTATAATTAAGCCCCATTAATTTAATAGAGGCCAAGCCTATTCGCGTCATCCGGCTAAAACAGTTATATTGGGGAGTATAAACAATAGCTCAAGAAAGTTTAATTTGTTTCATTTTTTTCCCCTGACGTTTATGCTCAACGCGTTGGTCTTGTACCTTAAGTCATTCCCATCCCATCTCAATTATAGACATCTATCCAGTTATCTAAGCCTTGACAAAGGAGCATCATACATACTATTGCTCAGAAAAAATTACACATCTTCCTGCAGTCGAATAAAAATTAATAGATTACATACCTTGAAACGGCCGTTGTGGGAATGTTACAGCTAAGACGTCGTCGATGATACTATATAATTGAGAGTTTAATTTTCAGCATTGACACAAGCCCTCAAGTACGTGTATAATTCACTATCACTCACATTGACTGCAGTCACTCTATCTACAAGGGATAGACAAATTTTGTTCAAATTGACAACATATTTACATTCAACACTGTAGATTTGGTAAGTTCATCACTATCAAACTGGAAATAAATATAACATAGTGTTATTACTCAAAATCTATTTAAATATTTTATTAGAATAGTTAGCGGTACGTGTAAAGAAACTATCGAACAATCCAAACACAACTGTCGGAGACATCTGTTATAAACGGATAATCTAATTTGTACAAATCGCTCGTAAACCGATCAAATAAAATTTTATATTCTACCCTCAACAGAAAAAAAAGTTTAAGCTTTAAACCGTAACAGTTGTTTATTACTCATAATATGGTTGTTCATATAATAGTGTCCGTTTTAATCAAGTTAACCCTGTACACGCTTTTGCCGAAAGCTTTTTTTTTCGTTACCATTATGCCAGACCGTACCATCTTAAGTCTAAATTGTAGCAGTTCGAATGAACAAGATAAATCTATACTCACACTATAAAGAGGCAGATATGTTTTGGTTGGACGAAATAATTTACGGAACTGCTAATTTCATTTGAATTATTATTTTTGTATTAGATGGATCTTTAATTGACAAAGGCTGTATGTCAAATACCATCATGCTACTACCCGACCGAATGAAGAAGTAATCATTAGTGTCGATGGAAGTATATAGGTCGATAAGATATATACAGTGAATGAACACGATTAATATATTTCGATTCGTTTTAACAATTACTTATACTTTTATTGTCAAAAAGATACTTTTAGAAATTGTTCAATGGAGCAATTTATTCTTATTGGTGACTTGTTTTTAACACCCAGCGAAAAAGAAGGATTTAAGTTCTTTTGTTTCGTTTTTTAGGGTTTCGTACCCAAAGAGTAAAACGGGACCCTATTAGTAAGACTCCGCTGTCCGTCGGTCCGTTTGTCACCAGACTGTATCGCATGAACCGTGATAGATAGACAGTTGAAATTTTAACAGATGATGTGTTTCTGTTGCTGCTATAACAACGAATACTAAAAACAGAATAAAATAAATATTTAAGGGGGCATCCATACAACAAACGTGCTGTTTTTGCTCGTTTTTTATAGATAATGGGAACCTTTCGTGCGCGAGTCCGACTCTCATTTGGCCGGTTTTATTAAATGTTATATTTCTATATAGAAGCCCCATTATGAGTTAATATTTTTGGGCCACCAGGAGAAAGCTGTAACATACGCCTTTTTGTAAATTAAACCAGGTAAGTAAGTGTGTAAGTATAGAATGACGAAGCGCTATCGAGACAAACTACGCGTAAAATAACTATTGTAACCATCATTCGTCACACACTTAATAAAGTATTCTTAACAGAATCATCTGTCAACTGTAGTACGCTAGATATTGGCAATCAATATCTTTTTCAAAATATCGATACCGTCGTATATTCAAAAAAGAGTTTTGATTCTAGGCAATAAAGTTCAAAATAAAACCAGCAAAAGTAAGAATGGATTTCGGCGCAAAACTGTCCAATCATTACATTTAATACAGTTGGGCACTTGTGACCCGGAGCAGCATTTGAGTGTTGACATATTTTTCTGCGATGTGACTGAGGATGTGACTTTGTGGCTTTTTATAACTCCGTTTTGTAGAAAATGTCTCATTTTTGAGATGTAAAGGGGCAGGTTTTTTTAATTTAAAAATATTGAAAATTAATTTTTTAAAAGTTCGTTAATTATATAAGTCGTATTGCTTTATCTATGTATCAACATGTACCAAAATCTGTAAAAAAAACATTTCCTAAAAATAGTACTTAGTTTATTTATTAATAATATTAATATATTAATTTATAAATAAACTAAGTACATTTTTTAAATAAAGCCCTGCCCCCTTTGAATATTAGAAGCGAGATATTTTTATTACATGTTATACAAGTTATCTTTAATCAACAGTGTGTGAATAATTTCATCCAATAAACTGTTGATCTATTTCTTCCTGTTACTCCTAATAATCAGTGAACAACGAACAGAAAAACAACAAAAAAGATCCACAACAATCTTCTATTATGTCCCCCTCATAACTCCAACTTCGTGAACTCTTCGTTCTATGTCCAATCTGTTCTTCTTTGGAATGCGTTCCCACTCGAAATCAGGATGTCTACAAACCGCTTCACGTTTAAACAAAGGGTACGTGATCTCCTGCTCACTGAGTTGGCTTAATTGTCGCATCATTCTTTTTTTTTTCTCGTTCTTCTCTTTTGTTTTTTACGTAAACAATAATGTATATGTATATGTGTATAACATTTTTTTTCTTGTATTTATACTAGTTTTAAACTAGTTCCTTTTTTCTCCTTTATTCTTCGCACTTACCACTTTTATTTTTGCAACACCCCAAGGTTGACTGGAAGAGAATGCCTAAGGCATTAAGTCCGCCTTGTACAATATGTGCATAAAGTTAAATAAATAAAAATAAAAAAGATGGCCCTAATATAATCATTCACCTTAATCTGAGTTGTTGCCAAGAACTTTATACACATACAATCATACATACAAACACTCACGCCTATATTCCGGAGGGTATAGACAGAGGCATCTTTAACGCCGAGCAGTAATTTAGTCTCTCTTACAAAATATAGCACATACTCTATTGTAATTTTAAAAAAAAAATGTCCGAGAGAAAACAGTTCCATCAATTAGTCGCCTATTACGACACCCACGGGAATAGATGGGCTAGCCCTATTCTACTCCACTGATAATATATTATACCACATGTACTACGAGTCTACTCTTAGATAAGAATACTTGTACTAAATTAGCGAAAGAATAGGAATGGATATCATTATACATACAATCACGCCTATATTTCCGAGGGGTATACAGAGTCGAAAATACCCACTTTTGCATACGAAGAAGTTCATCATCCGGCACTGTATATATACTGCTTGATGGCTAACACACCGACCCCTTATTCACCGAAAATCTACGTGTAAACATACTGGTCTGCTCGTTTGCAAATCCATACCGACATTATAATTTTCTATAATATATATTTTTTTTATACCGTAGGGGGACAGATGAACAGACGGGTCACCTGATGGTAAGTGACAACCGCCGTCCATGTACACTTGCAATTCAACCCCCTGCAACCGAATAAGAATTTAATCATGGGACGTCAGGATAATTACGAATAACATTTTAAATCATACGTTTTTATGATGGAAAGTATTGCGCAAACTAATTATTCATGCGCATTGAAGGTGGTTATCATTTTATTACTTACGTGGCAGAGCCATGCTTAGGCGCGAATGGGACGGCTCGACCGTTGCGATACCACGGCCTCACAGAAAACAGGTTGTGAAGTAACGCTTTCGTTGAATTTCCCCGAAACGAGTGAAGTTTCCGGAGGCCCAACTACCCCTGCCCTCTTTCTCCTCCCCTCATCCCCCTCACCTCCTTCCCAGCTCCTAATCCAAATGTCTTCTTTCTACTCCCCGCATCCCTTAAAATCCTCAAAGTCGGGCAGCGCACTTACGACTTTTGAGTTACAGGTGTGGACAGCGGTTGTCACTTCCCATCAGGTGACCCGTCTGTTCGTGTCCCCCTATAATATTAAAAAAAAAATACAAATATAAGATGATATAGCTTTTGTGTCGAAAATAAACCCTGCAAGGTAGCAAAAATTTGTCAAGTTCTTTCTGGTGCTTCTATGCGTACAATGCAAAAAAGAAGACATGATGTACTGATTCCATGCCACTGACATCTACAATCAGAAGAGGTCAGTGTTCCATGCAGACGAATTTGTGAGTACAAGTTAGTATTTATATAGTTTTAAATCGCCGCTTCTGTATCGATCATCAGTATCTACAATGGTAGCCCCCAATCCTTGGACCTCAACTTAGCTTAAAGTCGGTCACATTAAAAAAAAAAACTTCTGTTACCACCTACTGTCAATTTTAACACCTACCCCATTCAAGTTTCAACATGTCGACATTATCAATACTTATCTATAAGTGACGTGAACAATGACGTCAACGGCCAAGTCACGGTGTGCCCCCGCAGGTGTGCGCACTCACTAATTAAACATGGACGTGAGAAAACGACCAATTTGGTGCACTTTACCGAAATTATTGCTTTTATGGAGTTTCTGAACATGAATTTAATAAGTCTTGTTTGTTTTATAGTTATTAAGGCTAGTTAAGTAGGGGTTGAAATATAGAGAAAGTAAAACATTTGATATTGTTAGCTTAGATATTATCTGTAATATTTAATAGTGCATTTATAAACAAAATCTTTTTATATTTGATTCTTGGGATTATATTATGATATATCAGACCAGATCTGGTCTATTCGTCTATGTAAAGTCATAAAGTGTCAGAAACAGGGCCTGGTGGCAGAATTACAGAGATCAGGACATAAGGGGTTGTTAAGGTGGTCACTTCGGAAGGTTTTTCTTTAACGTGTGGAAATCTCCCCGGGTCCGACCTCAAGTGGTTTTGTCAGATTCGAACCGACCCACACGGGGTTCCGTCATAGGTGTCAATGGGGTTTAAGGTGAGGCCTGACTACCTGGAGAGCATACTGGGAGATGGGAGCTACTTTCCTCTCTAGCCTGGAAGAGTGTGCGGAACACGTTATGACACCGGCCATAGATCGTATTTACGATGCCTGGTGCGTCCCGTCCCTCTCTCGTTCCGTTGGCATACATCACCTCTTCGCGATATGAGGCGACGGAATACCACACGCTGTCGCTTTATACCTCAGCCAGCACTGTAGTCTCTATCAAGAGGGTTCTTACAAGCTAAAGCTGTTTTGAGGACACTCCACTAGGTTGTGCTACACAGATACTTTCCTAAGTAGCCATGGTCAGTAAGCACATATATGTCTGTAAGAGAGGCTGCAATGATGCCTCTCTAGCGATTCTTCCATGACTCCTGGCCCAAGCCGCTCTATCAGCCATAAGTGGAATGATGATGATGTAATGATGTAGTTACTAACATGTGAAGAGCGTGGAATTGAAGATTATTTTTCCCTTCCATTTTTGAAAGATTCCATTTACACATTAACTTTTCTATTTCCAAAGAGTCATTATGCTCTATATTTGGAACACAATCTGTTTTGTTGGCTATAAATTTAATTAGTAGATAATATCTCGTCTGATTTACGTCAGGGCACCTGTCGACCAATATGGCGTTATCTCGCCAGTTAATATGGCATTAACATTTAATATGGTAATATTTTAGTCTATGGCAGTTTGAGATTACGTTACACTATAGTGAACGAAAGCTAATATATTTTGTACCTACGCTATGGACCTACACAATTATCATTTGTTCAGCGAGATTTAACAAGAATCAAGTTTTGGTAACTGTCAAAAAAGGTTTTTTTTTAATTCTTTCTTTTATGCCAGCTAGGACAAAGTGTTATGAAGTCTATTATGAATATAATTTTGGTGACCATCGCCTCCTGAGTACCCGTAACTTCCGATGAGAAAAGTCTATGTTGCCTACAATTTTCAAGTTAAACCAACTTCCATGTTATTGTACCAGAATATCTATTTATAAAAAAAAAGTGATAGTGTATAAGAACCGTTTTTAAACATCACTCTTGAAGAAACAATTTGTCAATCTCCCTTTACGTCACCGCTAACTACGACGATTTTTTTTATAATTTATTTGCAGGTCTCGTAATTCTTAAGATAGTGCCTTGTCTGGCCAAGTTACTGATATAGTTCTCTGTACCTATCATATTTTAAATAAATCACTGAAATCGAGCGCTTTATAGGTCTCTTTATAAAAACAGTAGCACTTCGAAATGGGCATGACTGAAAATGTTGACTTTTCTAGAACATTAGGGAAAACAAAAAAAAATTTAACCCTTATGATCAAATTTTTTTCGTTATTGATTATTAATATTTGATTTCTTTGATTGAAATTATTTAGATTAGATAAAATAAATCTAGCAACACCTACGTTGACGTTTAGTGCTAATTTGAATTTCGAATAAATGGTTCGAATCATTTTGGGGTTTTTGAGAATATTGCCAATAAATCGATCCGTAACAGAATAATATATGTTAATGAATTGTACATCCCACACAAATTAGCATATTTTTAACATATTTTTAAACGAAGCGTCTTACAATATATTATATTTTGATATTTGCTGATTGCAAAGAGTTTTATATTGTACTAATGTATAGTCCACCCCATGTCTTTGCGGTGGTATCGTAAGACACGACTATGGGACAGGACTGTTACATATCAGACTATGTATACAGTCAGACAGTGCCCGGTTGACGGCTATTACGTTAGTGGGACCAAATTCTAATTGGCAAAATGTGGGTGTTTAATACGCCTACCCTATGTATACGACTGATGTTTCTTTGGTACGCGCTAGAGTCTAAACAGTTTGATTTCGTCATGGGAGTGTCACCTGATTGGTATTAATAGTGGGATTGACATACATATATTAAGACTAGATGTGTGTTTATGTCGAAAAAAACAACAATATTATGCTCATAAAATAATTGGTTCGATCAGGCTTTTTATACTGTATTAATTAAATACCCAGAGCGTATCCACAAATATATGATTATAATGCATACACGCTTAATAAAAACATACTTAAGTTGTCTTTGAAAAAGCAAATCTTTTATCAGTCTGTGTAAAAACTGTTGTGACTTATCTTCTATATATATATAATAGATTTCCAACGATATATTGACTCATCACGATATCTCTGGAACCATAAGGCGTAGAGACTTGAAATTTGGTAGGAATATACCTTTCGCCGAGTAGAGGTCAGCTAAGAACAGATTTTACGAAATTCCACCCACAAGGGGTGTTGCGGGGATGTCAACAGGTGTGCTAGTATATATATGTATTATCTATATATATATAAGAGATTTCCTTCAATATATTGACTCATTACGATGTGTCTGGAACCATAAGGCGTAGAGACTTGAAATTTAGTAGGAATACTCCTTTCGCCGAGTAGAGGTCAGCTAAGAACAGATTTTACGAAATTCCACCCAAAAGGGGTGTTGCGAGGGTGGCAACAGGTGTGCTAGTATACCATTACAATAAATCGTCGCCGTCGGTACTGTTACGCGTTATGCCTTTAAAAGTTGGGCAACCGTACAGGGTTCAAGCTAACTGGACGATGTTCAGTCACTAGCAACAAGGAAAGTTAAACTGCAACTGAAGAATATACGAGTAAAACCCGTCACAGCCTCTCGTTGCTCACAATCAGGCTCTTCAAGAGATCTTTCTCAATGTTTCCATAATTTACTCTAAAAACCACATTAATTTCTTACATCACTGTCACAAATTTTAGCTAGTGATGTTTTGTTTTTAGTTATAAAGAAAACCAAATAAGAAAAGTAGCATAAATGTTACTTCGAATTACATACAATATAAATTGATAAAGAGTTGCTATATAAATCGTATTTGTTACGTGACGCGCGGTTTATTATATATATGTACATATACATATGAAGTTAAAAAAGATAAAGGAAGCTAAAAGTAAAATGTTATTGCAATGAAGGGTTTATGTATGTTCTGAATTATAGTTTCCACACATTTATAAGGTACTCGCATACAGATTCACGGTTTATTTATTGATTTTTTCTACACAAAAAGTACCTTCCAAGTAAATTACTTAAAGCAGATATCGGTCATTATTCCTTCCTTATTTTCAACATCACTTTGAATATTAGTGATAGTCTCAATTTAAATAATAATATAATACATAAATTTAACTTATTTATAACTATTGACAACCGTAAATTAACAGAGTAACACCTAATAAAATAACAAAAAGAAAACAGACGTCATCAGTTACGAATGTTGGTCTAAAGGTAAAACTAAATATTCCACCTGTCTCGTCCGTATAATTATAGAGTACATAACATTTCCAACACATAAATAAGAGAACAATGCTTCAACAAACTAACCTCAAAGTTTATATTTAAATATTGTAAATTAAACGCATCTTTAGTTTATGCCATGGGTACCCAACATTCGTTACGAGTGATGGGTACCTATCCCAGAAAAATTATGAAAGTATTTTATATGCAGCTCAGATGAGATTACTGTGAAGTATGTACACCATAAGTTCTGATTTCACCATAAGTTCTTGAAAGAAGTCGTTATGGTGAAAATTTATACGTACGTGCGGAATTAATGACAAATCAAGGATATAAGGTAAATGAGACTGAGAATGCCGGTAGGGGTCGACACCCTAAGCAAATGCTGATCAAATTGGTGATGTAATAATGAACAGTTTGAGAACCATATTGTTATTGAACAGCAGGTGCGTAACATGCGCACGCGTCCATCTCGACGTTATAAATAAACACAAATGTAACGAATACTAATATGTTTCACTGACAAACTGTTTTATTTCACCTTACATGTCAGCCGTGTGAGGCCGTTCAATTTGTTTATACATAATTAAATATTCCTTAATAAACACTGGACAGTTGTAAGCGTTTCACTCAGAATTAAACGTTTTTTTTTTGATGATGTCTATACACTTATTGTTACTATGGTTTTTTAATACATACATTGCTCCTGTATTCCTGAAGGAGCAGGCAGAGGCGTATTATTGCCCAAATTTTGCCAGTCATCATCTATTCCTATTTACGTTATAGAGAGCTAGCCTATTATATCATCTATATATACATATATGCAGGCATTTTTGCGAATGGGATGGGACTATTTAGAGTATATTGACAGGAACTGGAAGATGGGGAGGCAAGGAAAGGAGTATTGTTTATACAGTGTTTATCACCAGTGTGGCAGTTTTCCAATACAGTACCCACACAAAGAATAAAAAACAAAGTGAATTAAAATTAAATTGTAGATAATTGTTATGTTATTATTCATTTATTTATTTAGTTACTCTTTTAAAATACACTCAGTGTCTGCGGTTTATTTACTTTCTATTCTTTAATCGAGTAGAAATAGTTTTTTTTACTCAAAATAACGCTTTTACGCTACACACTCTCACTCTACACTTTCAATTTTTTAGTAAATTGTATCAGAAATTTTTCATTTTGATGGCTTTTGGCAAATTATTATAAATGTTTACTGTCATTTAGTAGGAGCTTTCATTTAACATTTCAAACAAACATGTCTAATACGAGTATACATCTATTTTAGACATGTTTGTTTTATAATATTGATGGTTGTGTTAGTATTCGAAATTCGATAAAATATGGTATACAGGTTTGTTTGTCATCTATTTGAGCCAGGATTCTGATGAATTTCTTTAGTACTATAAAAAGTTCACCCACATTGACACTATTAATTACCCCATAGCATGACCCCGTATCTAAGCTATGAGTATGGTAAGCGTAGAAGGCAAACAGAACTGTTTGTGTATTAGTGCTTTGCTTAATTTGGGAGTATTATATTGCATATTTGAATAATTTTGCCCTGATGTATTTTCTGTGTATTTTTCAATTAATGGATGTGTCTATGTTTATTTCTAATAAGCTATATGTAGTGACTTCTTTTAAAGGTGTGCTTGAATAGGTATTTTTTTATACTATCGGTGGACCGATGAATAAACGGGTTATCTGATGGTAAGTGACAACCGCCGTCCATGGACACCTGCAACTCAGGAATCGTAAGTGCGTTGCACGCCTTGGAGGGTGATGAGGGATGGGGGGATGAGGGGAGAGGAAATGGAAGGCAAACGTTGCTTCACAACAGGTTTTCTGTAGGGCCGTGGTGTCGCACCGGTCGAGCCGACTCATTCGTGCCCAAGCTTGGCTCTACCTCTGATAAATTTAGGGCCAGAGGCTGATTTTTTATATGACCTGAATTGTATAGCTTTGTTTTGTTTAAATTTATTTCGAAATTATAGTTTTGAAGTCATTGAGTGACCGTTTGGAGAGTGTTTTGAATTAGCTTATTATAGTTGGTTGAATTGTCACTTTTTATGAGTATAGAGACCTCATCTGTCGACCTAATGATTTCGGCAAATCAATTATATAGGTCAAGAATAGAATGCGTGCGGGATTGAACATAACAGGTTTCTTATCTGAAATCGCTTGGAATTAATTTCTCTGTGTCGAATTATATAAATATGATTAGAACCGCGAACTTTGTACGATGATTTTAAGGATCTAGAGTGCGTTTCGTGGGTACCAAACGTTATTTTAAATAGGACGGAAGTTGATTAAAGAATATTATAGAAAATAGAATAAAATAACGTGGGCATTCCAGCGAAGGCGTATGGATAGACACTTGAACCTTGTTCGAAATTTAGAGCCATGATCATATTTGCAAAGGGCAAATACAAATCATTTACAAAACTTCTGAAGTCCCTCGAGTTTGTTAAGTTGCTCCTCGGCGAGTATGTATGAGAGACTAAAAAATACAACAATACAAAATACATATTCCCGAATAACAGTGAATACTACTATTTTTTAGTTTTTTTATGATATTTATGTATTAAGTGCTATTATTATAACAGTATTCTAATTTACCTACATGATAAATAAAAACCAATGAGAATAACTAAGAATCCCCGACTCCATAAAATATGAATCAAAAACAACTTTTTTGTTGTTTAGTACTTTTTTTAAACCTTAACTTTTTAATCGTGTTACGGTGAAATCAAGTAAAGCCATTCGCTCCGGTGACATTGTTGTTTAGTCAATAAGCTATGGTTATTTATTATACATCTCTTGTTATATTTTTTGCTTCTACACAAGCTGTGATGTAACAAGATTCGATTATAATAATATAAATAAAAAACGAGTAGAAATTGGAAGTAGAAGAGAATATAATTTTTTTTTACGAGATTTTTTTACAACTTTTATCAGATTTTTTACGATAAAACTCAGAAACAAAAGATAAGTTTTATTAAACAGGGTAGGCAGTATGTAGTTCTGGGTTCTTAAGTAATTAACACTACCGAATGTGCAATAGTTCTTAAAATAACGTCACTGCCCTATTCGCTTTCAAATGAAGCCGATGTAAGGTAAGCTTAATAAGCAAAGGAATTATATAATCATACTCTTTTTATCCAGCTACGCCAGCAGGAGGGTTATATTTTTCAAGTTTATGTCTGCATATAAGTTTAAATGTATATATGTATTGTTACGAAAGTGGGAAAAAGGAATTGGAAGGAAACGAATGTCTCTGACAAGAGTAGCAATTTATTTGCGTTTCACAGTCTGAACGCGTAACACTGCACCGAACGCGTACCACTGTTCCACACTGTCCCCGTGGACTACACGTAGACCAGTCCAACGAAAGCACTGCACCACTATTCACTTCACTGTCCACCACGACCACGCTGGCAGATGTCGATGCTTTCATCAATCCTTTAGATTTCGAGATAACAGCCAGCAAAATGTTTTTATATAATATTCCATGTTTTCATAAACATACTCTTATCTAATGGAATAACGCAAAACCAATCCGTGGAACGAATTTTCACCTGTGGGTATTTTCTGACCAACCCATATCATCTACAAATCTTCAAGAAATGAGCATACTTCAATCTCAAAGGCCAGCAACGCACTTGCGACTCTTTAGTAGCAGGTCTCCATCGGTAATCACATAGGTGTCCACCAAAAAGTCCTAACCACGCCGAGAGCCGATTCTGCGGTTCATTTTATACGGCATAAAGCATGAGTTTTCGCATAAGTTTGTTATTTATATAAAGTTTCATACCACTGCACATAATATGGCTCCTATATGCGCTGTGGAAATAAACGTAATAAGATGGTAAAACGGATATCGTTTAATTTATATTTTACATATTTTAACTTCATCCTACTATCGGGAACTCAGATCTCCGCCTGCTATAAGGATTAAGTATTATATTAAAGTATCAGGTAATACACGAGGCAACATTGATTTCCAATGATGATTTCAGGTCCAAAATTTATATGTAGTCAACAGTGTAGAGACAGCTAGTTATGGACACGTGGGAGCAGCAGTCAGAATAGCCCTTCCTGTTCACCTGACGGTTTCGACCCCATTGTAGGAATAGCTATTGACTGGTTTTTTAGTTTTATTAATATATTAGGTGTGTGTTGAGTGACTTTTATGATAGAAGCTTCAAATTTAGCCTGAATCTTCTGTCAATGCAGAATACTATTCAAGTGTCTCTAGCTAGGGCTCCTATTTTACCAGATACTTTGTGCTGCCACTCTGTACTTGTAGGAACTAGAGTATTGTGTAAGCTACTAGAAAATCGAACTTACGAAACTATGATTACTTACAAATATGTTTGTATGAGTAAAGGCTTATATTCACTAGCACTTTCAGGTGATTACAAAACTATACCGCTTAACTCCGCCAAGAGTGTCAAGATCACGATGCCCCGTATTTGATGTTTTTCTACACATTCTTGATGCTTTCCGTTAATACATTTTAGCTAGCAATGGCTGCCTAAGTAATAGTAGAGTCACCGTAACTTATTCTAAATGGTTTTTGAATATGTACATATATCCTTAAGTAATATCCTTTGCCATTCCTTCCTGTCTTCCTTTTTTATAGGACACTGACATCCTCCGTATTTTCCCATCTGATTTCTAAAAGTCTCCGAATGACGGCTATAGGCTTGTCCCATATTACGTAAATAGAGCAAAATTCTGATCGGCATCGGCGCTCGTTAACTACGGCTCTGCCTACTTCTTCGGGGATACAGGCGTGTATATGGTATGTGTATATACAAATAGAGTATATGATTCCCAAAATTGACAGTAGTTTTGTGTTTATATGATGTTTTCCAGATAGGTCTTAGTCAGGGATTGATAGCTAAATTCGTGTGCTGCTATGAGTGGTTGCTCTTTTATTTTGTTTGTTTTAAACATCGATGTTTTTTAAAACACCAGGTTTTTGTCTTTGGGGTTCACTTTGTAAATGATTTAAGACAGTATATTATGTTTTTCTTTAATGAAACCATTACAAAATACACCATCTGAATTAGGATTAATTATAAACAGTGGACACAAATAACAGACAAACAGACACGAGCCAA
Source organism: Tyria jacobaeae (assembly GCA_947561695.1). Lineage (NCBI taxonomy): Eukaryota > Metazoa > Arthropoda > Insecta > Lepidoptera > Erebidae > Tyria > Tyria jacobaeae. Next base: position 3,612,615 of record OX387208.1, on the reverse strand, counting down.
CTATGTTGCGAAAACAGGTGCGATTATTGTGCATTCACTTCCAAAATCTCCAGCAGCAATTTAGTGTACAAACACCTTTACAGTGCAATTCTAATTATTGCTAGCTATGTAAAGTCCAAGAATCTAACTGCACAGATCCGTTCAAGATACATTAAGGACTTATCAGACTAGTATAATTACAGACAATTATGTTGTAGTTAGAATTTACAACCATATATAAACATACGTTTAAGTATCATGTTTGAAGTATGTTGAGAAAAAGTATTGTAAGTCTATTGGGATATCAATGTCAACTTTGATCGTTCTGTAATGGGCCTCGGTCGTCAACGACGTGTTTGGTACGGAGGTAGAGTACTACACTAACGCTGGAGGTAATAGATTCGATTCTCAATCGGCATTTTGTTTTAAAAAGATATCATAATCATTATCTGATGGTACGGCGGGATGGCGGTCAGCTGACCATGGACATGGGGGGGCACAAAAAAAAATTGTGTTTGGATTTTAGAAGACGATTTCTTCGTCACAAGGAAGTTTACAAACATTGAAACATTGGCAGCCAGACTATTTGTTGCTTACAAATTTTCTATCCTATGTGAAAACCGAAACCACTACCTCTCTATGTTAAGCAGTCATGATCAGAGATCACTAGACCAACAGGCCGGTCATTTTATTGGTAATAACATATAACGAACTTATAACATTTTAAATGCTGAAGTGAGTTGGTTGGCTTGTATATAAGATACCTTTCTTCCGGAAAATAAGTGTTCGGAAGTGGTGGCAAAATAAATTATGATGGTAAGTGACTACCGCCGCCCATGGACACCGCAAATCAAGAGTCACGAGTGCGTTGCCAGGCCTTTTAGGTAGGAGTACGCTCTTTTCTTGAAGGTTTTAAAGTCGTATCGATCCAGAAATACGGCAGGCGACAATTTTATATTGTTGTTATATTAGATATTGTTTTCTAAAAATAACTACCACTTTTAGTAAGGTCTTAGGTCAACTTCATGATATATGTAAGTTATGTTGTAAGAGTATTAAGCATTGTGAGTTGCCTAACTTCTAATAAACAATATATTGAACAAACTTGTATCTCTGCTATTGTACTCCTTATATGTAGAGAGTGCCTCATATATTTTTTACAGCTTAATTGGCAAAGCTGCGCATGGCCTCGTGATGGCATTCTTAGCTCACTTAGCCTTATGATACCCATAATTAACTTAGGAGGAACATCCTCCACTCAGATGTACTGAGTATAAGGGTCGCATCTCCGGGTGTCATGGTACGGTGTTCTTAGATTGTAAAAATTGTCGTCTCCGCGAGGTACGTGTTATGAATTGATAAAATGATTTTCAATTGCAGGCCGACAAAACGTTAATTCATCATGTTTATTTTTATTTATTTATTTAGGCGTACCAACTAGATGTTAGGAATACATGACATTATTACAGCAAGTAAAATATAGTATTAATTTCTGCTATTCATGCCCATTACGGGTACACGCAACACTTACCATAAGATTCAACATATGATGAACAAAATTTATTCATTTAATATTAATTTATTATACCGTTTTAAGTTTTTACCTTACGTTGTGGTGCCCCTTTTGATAAAATAATTTATTAAATAAATGTTTGAGGTCCCAATTTGTCAAGTTAAGTACTATCAGCGGGGTCAGTTTTAAGATGGGTGACCTTTCCAGCAAGTTCCAATCACATGGTAACCCAAACTATTCACGATCTACACTATTAAATCATTTTAATACTTAAGTTGAAATCAATATTAAGATGGCAACACGCTGTTGTTTTGAGGTAAACAGCTTGCAATAATAACTTCACGAGCTATTACTTTTTCACATAAGTACTTACTTCCATAATTTATACGAGCACAAGTGAATCGTTTAATTGCACAGAACGGGACTGTACCCACTGACCAACATTGCTACCGCTATTCACACAGCTTAACGGAGACAGAGTGACTTGTTGTTTTAATGTTAGAGAGTCAGCACCATTGGCATGTATATGACACATTTCGTTCTTATAATGACAGTGCGAGATTAAAGAAACACTTGCCTAGTTTCGGAGAAAGTTTTCATCGAGAAAATTTTCTTTGAATTATGCTAACTAGTCAAGTCCGGGATGATAACCGCTCGTAACGAATTTGTCAAGTTAAGTACTTTCAGTAGGGTCAGTTTTAAGATGGGTGATCTTTTATAATACTTTGAATGAGGTTTACTACAACGTGTTAATTTAATAATAATAATACTGTTAATAATGTATATATAATAATAATAATTTAGATGGGTGTTTGTGAGTTAACCAACCCAGAACGGCTTAATATTTTTTTTATGGTATAGTGGGACAGACGAAAAAACGAGTCACCTGATGGTACGTGACAACCGCCGCTCATGGACACCTACAACTCAAGAGTCGTAAGTCCGCTGCCTGCCTTTCAGGATGATGAGGGATGGGGGTTATGGGAGGGGAAAGAAGAAAGGGGTATGAGGAGATTGGAAAAAGGAGTTGGGGAGTTGGGCCTCCAGAAACCCCACTAATTCCTGGTAAATGCAACGCAAACGTTGCTTCACAAAAGGTTTTCTGTGAGGTCGTGGTATCGCACCGGTCGAGCCGGCCCATGGCTATACCACTTTTTTAATATGGATATGGATAAAATGTGGCCAGAGATAAGTAATAGTCTGAAATGTATATAGGCTCTTTATACAGGAAAAAAATACTGTTTAAAATTTTTATTTAAACTTCCGGGATACGCTACTTTAAAAAAAAAATCTTTATGCAGTTACTTATCTATGAGCAGCCTGCTATTTTGGCGAGACTACACAAATAGAGGTCATAGACAGACTGACTGAAAAATAAGGATAGAGATGCACCTGAGCCATCGTTAATTGTAATTGTATATTTATGCATAAATAAATAAATTATTCATGATATACATATATTATCATGATTTTTTTAAATACAAAATGCCTCTTTAGTGACTTTCACAAAAATACACAAACATCACAAATTTCTTGTTCATATAGATATAATTTGCGTTTATTAATTTTAACATTTTTAAAAATTTAAAATACTTAGAAAATATATTTTATGAATAAATACTGTATTATAAGACTTTTCGCAGACGACAAATGAATTTACTACTATTATTATCTTTTTTAAATTTAGAAATAAAAAAATAGGATATACATACTTATGTATAACCTTATTTTTGAACTGTCTAACTACTGAAAAGCATTTATCAATGGGCCCTAATGAACGTTTATTTGTTGCGACTTTCAAAGTAGAAAAACAACAAGGAAGCCCATTAAAAAGGTTTTAATGGCATTTTTATCAATGAGCCTTATCGAAGACATGGTTATCAACAGACCGCCGAGGATAAGGCGCGAAAACAATGCACCGGTAAAAAAAAAAAAGTTCTTTTGCGACCGTTCCTCCGTCAATAAAACATTGCTATCTCACTTACTCATGTCAACATACAAATACCTGAAATGAGATAGTCGATCACATGTAGTGTCACACCGACCCTCAGGTAAACTTTGAATTCCATTTATTCGAACGCGAGCTTTGCGCGCGAATACACGCGGCTGCGCGAGAGGTTCACCATTTTTAAATATTTCGGCGGTTTTATTCGAAAATGGAAGCGTTTGTAAAATGTGTGATTATTTTTTAATTTATATATTTTTGAATAATAGACAACAGTGTGTTTTAAGGAGTTTTCAGTGTTATGTGAAATGACAGTTGGTAATTTTTTTGTCGCCGTACCATCTTATTGTGCAATAGGGATTACTTTTTTGTATCGGAGTTAAGGATACGGTGAGTCGGGTTCCCATTCAATAAGATATTCAAGTTGCAACTGTTTCTTTTATATTCTTGCATGTGTGTGTAGCATAAAAATTATATTAAAAAATTGGAAACATAGCTAGGTATTTTCTTGCCTGAAAGTCTTGATCAAAGTTTCCTTCGAAACTTTAAACTTCCTTTACCGGATTGTTGTAAAATGTTGAAGCGGTAAACCACGTGATTTCGTTCGAGTAAAACCTTTAACAAAGTTAATTCATACTCAAGCCATGTTGCACTAATTACATTGGTCAAAGTTATATGAATTACTTTCTCTTACTTTTTGTTTAAAAAATAATGTAATATACATATCAAATTGTTCTTAATATGCATAGGATATAACTTCAAGAATAATTCGATACTTTTGATCATTGTACCTTTATTTAGACGATAATATTGGTATTTTTTGAAATAAAACGTACTTTTAAATAATCGTTCTGTTCTGAAATTAACGAACATATTTTTTTTTTTTAATTCTCCAAGATATTATAGAACAAGAAGAACAATTAAAAATGTTTAGATTCAATATTTGTTCACGTTCTAAGGCTTTAGATATAACATATATAAGTTTTAATTTTTTATGTGTTTAACAAATCTATTAACCAACACTTTTATTTGTAACTAGACAACTTAAAACCTTTACTAATATTATAAAGAGGCAGAGTTTGAGTAGAGTAGTGTATGTTTGAACGCGCTTGTCGCAGGAACTACTAATCCGATAAAAAAAACCTTTTGCATTAGATAACCAGTTTATTGATGAGTTCTGTAAGCTATAAAACATTAGACTATGACCCTTAGGAGCGGAGCAGTGAGTGCTGGGAACGCCTAACGTTAAATAAATTGAATATGAACCAAAACCACCACGTAACACAATCAAATATAAGAAATTATTGTGTCTTCAAAAGACCAGTTTCTCTGTTTACATAGATTATACATTCACAGACACTCACGTCTGTATCCCGGAAGGGTAGGCAGAGGCGTAATCAACGCCCAAATTTGGGAAATATGTGAGAAAAATTTGAAGTATATTGACAAGAAAAGGAGGATAGAGAAGGAAGGAATAGGATATTGCGTATACAGATGGGTGGGGCAGATTAAACAATAGCTCAAGTAAGTCAGAAGTAGAGTCGAACTGGCTGATGCCGAGAATTCCAGGCCCTCCCACCTAAGTGAATCTTACGAAAACTTTTATTTAATTAAGTCGTTTTGTTTTCTTTGTATCGAAAACATGTTTTATTTGATTTGTTTTTAAAAATAAGGTACAAGTATTTTTTTTTAATAAGGCCATCCTATGCCATCTGCGAATGGATTCAAAGTATCCGGTGGCTTGAATGTAATACAGATTTTATCTTCGAGATTTCTTCCGGCCCTTACTCTAATGTTCCGATGTTTCGTTTGCTCAAATCGTTTATGGTACAGATAGAATCCGGTCGGTTGACAATCAGAGACAAGCGATGTAATATTTTTATTCAAAACGGCATTTACCCGCCAAAGTATTATTTTTATTCTTGGGGAATATCACTTTTTTTCCTTTTCTTTAAACCTGACAATATTATATGATTAATATATAATAATAAATTATAATATTAGAAATTAGGATTGTATATGTTACTTTTCAGTACTTGAAGCAAAAATATATTTATATTTTAGACCTCGACTTCTTCAAGCTACTGCTAAGACTTCCCAATTCAATTCTATAATATTCCTATCTTTCCACTGTTTGGCCTTGTAATTTTTCATTCAATATACTCCCTATTGTGTTAGTGGGACCAATTTGGATTTGCTAAAATATGGGTGTTTAAAACACCTCTGCCTACTCGTTAACGTTAGTTTAACTCACGTCTGTACAAACGTGAGTGTATGTATATATTTTATCTATGTGCAATTTGTTTTTATAGATGGTTTTTTACTGGCAGTTACAAATTTAAGGAACTTTAATGCATCAAAGTGTAACCGGTAAAAGAACCAACAAAACAGAAAAAAAGACAAAACACTAATACTTCAAGGTCTAAGTGACAGTTCTATACAATACAAATACAAAGTGTTGGCAATACGCAAATTTATTCTCTAATATTGTCCCCATCCCATGTTTGCCTGTAAGAGATTGACTATGGGCAATAAGGCCGCCAATTGTACAAATATCTTGCAGTTCTCAATTATAAGTAAGTTGTATAACTATATTTTTATTATTATTTATTTATTACTAATTTAAGCACGCTACTTCGTCCGCTTAAAATTGTACTATTTATTATAAATGCGAAATTTTGGATGGTTGTTTGTTACTCAACTACTCCAGAACGGCTTAACATAAAATCTAGATGAAATTTGGCATAGAGATGGATAAATAACACAAAAAAAATATCCCTTAAAAATTTACAGTTCAAAGTAATCCTTCGTTATATGGTAAGTTTGCTGGTAAACATCAAGATAGACCGAAAATGCCTATGGTATGTATTACGTTCGCCGATGTACAATGGGCTCATAGTGCTAAGCAAAGAAAAAATAGAATACACTATGAAACTAACACTGACGATACAAATTTGTTAGCATATAAATTATTCATCTTACATATTTCTATTACTCGCAACTTCCCAGTCCCCTTCAACCGATCAAATAATACATCTACATGACATAAATATTGATGGATATATACATTATTATGTAAAATATTACATAGTCAGTTACTAATGCAACTTTTGAGTCGTTATAGCACTAGAAAGAAGTTTTTATGTCACTTTTACTAGTAATATTTAAGACCATTGTTATACACTTATGTAGAAGAGTCAGCAAAATGAACTGATTTATTTTTATAGATTTAATAGCTTTACATACACACATAAAGTCAAGCCTGTATCCTCAAAGGCATTGGCAAACACGGCTTCATATAGTCTCACTTTCTCTACTAAAATCTCTTTCCGTGGGAGTCTTAATAAGAACCCTAAGAAATCTGTTTTTATAAGCCCTGATGATGGTGATGACTTCTTAATGTAAAATCAACACATCAATTTAGTTTTTGTTAGACATTCTGCGGAAGACATCCGGACTCCTGTGACGTCGGATGGCTGTTCTATATACTATTGTGGTCCTTGCGAATGGCATTCCCGTGCTGTGTCGTTTTGCGCTCGTGTCATGCGAACGAATCTACACAAGTCAATACACTACTGCAAAGACGGTAGCCGCGTCGAAATCGTGTTTTTAGTTGATAAACACTGTTGCCGTGCCTTGTGAAAGCTGTCTATGTAGCTCAAACATTACTAATTTATACGGTACGGCGACCATTTTTTTTTGCGTGTGGAAACCCCCACGGGCCGTCACCCCACCGGGGCTTACAGTGGAACGGTGTGTCGGAATTGAACCGACTAAATCACACGGTGTGCCCTCTTGCGCCTAATATAGGAGGAGACCGGGAAGAAGTTTAGTAGGACATCCGGAACAGTACGGTGACCATGGCCTTAACCATATACATCTCAAAAAGGCCTATACAGTGTTCGCAATTAATCGCATAGGACTTGCCCGATATTACTGGGACTAAATTATGATTAGCAAAATGTGGTCGTTTGATACGTTCTGCCTACTCCTTCGGTGATAGAGGCGTGAGTATATTTATGTATATATCGCACATAGCAGAGCAGGAATATAAATAATTCGAGGGTTAGATGCACGTAACCACTTGCACTACGTAATTCTTATTTTGCTCTTATTAGCAATTTCCTACTAAAATTCAACCTGCTTTTTCAGAATAAGAAAAAAGCTGGCATACAACCTGTTACAGCTTTATTACCGATATCCATAAGTCCAAAATCAAATTTGTATGCCGACGGTATTAAATAAACTCAATAAGACCATACTACAAAAAGTCAAAATTCAGCCGCACTCCGTAAGGGTCCTTACACACTTAACAGGCACAATAAAACAAAAGATCGTAGCAAGCTTCTCAAGTACTTTCAAAGGTCAGTTATGCCCTTAATTACGAATAGAAAGAGATCCAAATATATCCTGCCCTCGTATTGAAGAGAGTAAGAAGAGTAAATAGATTATAATAAAGCACCCTTGCGATTCAACGGACCGTACGCGCAGATTTTTTGCACGAGTTTAAACCTCTTTGGAGTTTTTTTTTATTTAGTCTGTGAGAACTCGGCTTTTACAGTCTAGTGCTTTCGTTCAGTGAATGATAAATTAATAAGAGTATCACGCTATCTTTTATGTGAATATTTTTTACTCCGCTTTCAAGCTTTTGATTCATTATCGTGTAGGTTTCGTAGCAGGAGCAGGATTATAAAGTTTAGAATATTATGGCAAGGAGGTTAATGGTTAGTCTATTATTTCAGTTCGTGAGGATGACGTGACGGATGCTTAACTACTTGTGGCCTAAAAGAGAGCCATGTTTAGGCACGAATGGGCTGGCTCGACGGGTGTGATACCACAGCCTCACAGAAAACCTGTTGTCAAGCAACGCTTGCATTACATTTCCCCAAATTTAGTGAGCTTTCCGGAGGCCCAGCTCGAAGCTTGCAAGCGCCCTTACGGTGGTAGTCACTGACTATCAGATGACCCGTCTGTTTGTCTGTCCGCCACACTGTAAAAAAATGCAAATTACTTTTAAAAATTAACTTGCAATGTATGTTTGTGAAAAAATACACATTTTAACAGTATCATAAAACATATTCATAAAATATAGCAGATATTTCAAGCACCTATTTTAATGTGTTGTTGTTGTACTTTTAAAATTTTTTAAAATATGTTTGTAGTTTTAGTTGATAAGAATAGTATCAAAACAATTGATGTCTAACCCTTTATTCTTATTTAAAATAAATAATACACCCGTTCCTAATTCAAATAAAGATACACTCAACCTCTTTACAAAAGTCCCGTTAAAAAAAAATAAAAACAAATCATAAACGCCAAGAGGCGGCGAAACAAAAGACAGTTACAAACCCGGAATCGCTTACTCCTTTAGAATGTCAACCAAACCATAAAGTATTTTATTATCATTATAATTTATTTGTTTAGCAATAAATGTGGAGTGCGCATTTAATTAAAAGATGTAAGGGGTTGGAAATAGAGATAATACAAAAAATTACTACGTGTTTATTACGTCGGTAAAAAATATAGTATCTTCAGATTTTGTCCTGAGGACTGCCACACATAAATCGATCACGAATGCGAGTGTTTTTAATAACCATTTTTACCTTACTTTTGATTACAACTAACCTTTACATTGTAAGTAATACATTACTGAAGTATTCCTAGTTATAGCTTTAAAAGAGACAACTAAAGACATTTTTAAATGCATGACAAATTTTTCTTGTCACTAATACTATTGAGTTAGCTTATAACTTTTAAGCAAAAAATCTTTTATCACAACAACCAGCATAATTTATTCAGTCGTTCACAGGTATACGAGTACTTGTAATGAAAAACTTAACCCATTAGCAAGTCCCTTACTTTTTTTAATTCTAAAATATATTTGACAGTTCTCACGGAACTAAAAAAAAGATGGAGTCGACACACAAATAAGAAAAAAAAAATTGAAATTGTAGCGAACGTTGCACGGAGGGGTGTGCCAGCGCAAATAGAAAAAGTAAATTAGAAGATATAGATCAACTTTTTTCTATTAATTGTAGGTTGATTTGTTCAAGTGTAATGTTTGATAATAGTATTTTTTAAATTGTGAAATAAAATTAAATGTTGATGTCGCAGGTCATAGTTTCTGTACTCTTTTTTTAAAGACAACTCCTGTTTTAGGAATCCTGGAATCCTGTCTTGCGAGGGACTATACAAATGCCGAAACAACAGACAGAAACGTTACAAATACGTAGCTTTTAGTTAATTCTCAATTACATTTTATAACAGCGCTTAAAACTTAAATAAATTGTTGGCACATAGAAAATATCATAAAAAGGCTAACTTTTTTTAACTATATTCATAAAAAGAAACTTACCTAGTTCAAGTACATCTTGCTCTTTGTCCAGGCAACTTAGTCTTTCTAAAAGTAATTACACAGCTCAAATAAGGTAACATATTTCTATGTAATCCTTTACGATTCGTTTTTTAATGTTTCACAAGTCATAAGTAGCCCGTAACTCCTGGGAACTCATTCCCTAATCCATGGCGCCAAAGGTCACAAGGTGAACAGGGCTGATTTATATAGACAAACTTGGACACCTGGCCACTCCACTTTTGCTATGTAACTGATTGCTATCTATTTTTCATTTTTTTTTAATATGACTAAGGGTCCTTTCCCTGTACTTTCACACCGGTTTTAAAACAAATAATTTAAAATGTTATACTACCTGACTTCAGGATGGAAACCGGCCCTTGCTAAAATGATTAAAAAAAAACACAGCGCTCACATAAACCCACTGCCAACTTCTGCTACAGTTAATGATTATTATTTTTAATTTAAAAAACACCTTGATCAAACCACCTTTAAAAAAAACGCACCATTAAAAAAATTGTTTCTTTGCTCATTAAAAACTCCAAGCGTTAACAAGTATATATTAAAGCAGTTGCAATATTTATTGATTAATGATTTAAGCCAAACGCTGTGCTGATTAAGAAATAACCTTTAATTTATGTATTTATTGGTGCTTTATTGCCCTTAAACTAGGCCAAGACTATACGATATCTAATGAGCTTGTTACTTTGTAATATCGCTAGAAAATATTATAAAAACTGTAGATTTTCTAGATTTAGATGTGATTATTTTAAAATAGGCTTTTAGGGCTTGCCTGACCTTTGTGCACTTTTATTATCTATTGGCGCATTCATTTTCTATTTCGACGGAGTAAGTAATATTTCAAAAAGAATATTTCAATGTTCGAGGTCAATGGCATAATTACCATCTCAGATATAGAATGTTCATTGCTAAATATAGGCTGTATTTGATTCATCAGACTATATGCATTTAATGGCAGGGGCAAAAAGACAATGTTTCAATTTGTTACTTTCGTTTGCAAGGCCAAAAGTTGATGACAGTTTAAAGCCCTAAATCATGAAAGAAAAAGAAGAAATTCAAATAAAGAATTTGACTCTTGTAGAACCTGAACCAAACTCGAAAAGGAAACTAATTTACAGTATTGTACCTGGAATTAGTTCAAATAAAGCGCGAGTCAGGAACGTACCAACATTTAAACTTGGAATAAGTATTTCCAAATCTGACGTTAAGAGACTTACGACTTTTGCACAATGCCAATTTCAAGTTTCGCTATTTTGAAGTTTTTGAAAAATTCTCCTGATATTGTCTTCGTTATTTTTTTAAAAACATCTAGTGTCTGAACTGTTATTTCTTTTAATGAACATGTTTTCAAGTATTTGTGATGTAATAAAATAGTAAAATTATGTAACAATTTCTGTAGGTAACTGTAGATAGAAATCAGGAGTTAGTCCATACAATAAATACTAGTATGTATAAAAGCTGAAGGATACATGATATTAAAACAATACGGAATTACTTGCTTTTGGAGCTTACTGGTATATAAACATTCTAAACACCTAACCAAAATTATTACTTTTTTATTTAGGCCTAGCAATAATTAATATTAAAACTGATGATCAAGTTTTCAGCTAGGTAGAAAAATGTTTTATGACGCTTGCAGAAACAAAACGAGTTATTCTACCAGTTGGATGCAACAAAGGTATTACTATATATACTTGTATATAGACTCATCAATCAAGCAACCATTCTAACCGTTGAAAATCAAGCCGGTTGCGTAAGAAACAAAACAGCCATTTTGAAAAATCATAGCAACAAAACGTGTTCCTATTTTAAAAAATCAACAATAGAAACCAACTTTTTTCGCGAGCTCAGGCACTGGGGTCTGGGGCTTAATCTAAAAGCCAAGTTAACAATGGGGGTGCAACTAGAAAGAAACCTTAGAAAAAAAAATCAATACATAATTTATCTAAACGACTGAAGGTAAGATATTGACAGAAATAGGTTATAAAAAATTTAACGTCTTCATTATAGACTCGAAATTATTTCGGGGATAATCTGCAGAGGTTGGTTTACGACTATTTTTATTGCTTGTAATAAACTAACATTACTTGGAATGAGGATTTAATGTACTGAGTAGGCATTAAACTACATCGTTAATATAATATAAACTGTAACATTTCGGGTAACGATTTAAGATCATTTCTCATTTCCAATTATGAACCTTTTTCGTATGATTTGTTTATCAATACCTAGAGAAATAATTTAAAATAAACACTTTTAAGTGGACCTTATTTGTTATTATATTACCGTTAATATAATTTCGCTATAACCTCACCCGTCCAACATAGGTTATTTTTACTAAGTCATCTGCTCCATAAATTAATCCACAATACATAATCAAACATTCAATATGGGCCACCCCTTAATATCGTCGTAAATTTCCCACAAGCAGCCGCGTTCTTGTCACAAATAAATCATGACATTTACATGTACTCCTTGGCGATATTAAAAAAAAATAAAACTAGATCGGTTCGGAACGAAACGGCTCCTTGACAATGTTACCTTTGCCGCCCTAAAAATTGAACTCGACTCTATGTTATTACACTTAACGATATTATTTTAGAAGCCACAAGTTTAAATTTTTATATTACATATGCGATGCAGGATGCGTTTCGCACACTTCCTCAAACAATGGTTAAGAAGAGCAGAGCTGAGTTAACAATAGGATGTCGGTGTGCTCCAGATTGTATAACAATAAATATTATTACTCCAATTCGGAACTTATGTCAAAAGGTGAACGGTTTTAAGGTGAACAATAGTTTCAATTTGGTAAGGCAAGGGCTCGCTACCTTTGACATAACGACATCTGCCATTTTTTAAGACTTCATATTAATTTTTATTTGTTAATAATATCAATTTTCGTCCAGCTTCTTATTTAAGTTGGAAAATCTTAAAGGCCAAAATTATAATATATGCATAATATAGTTTAAAATCGTATTTATTTATGAAAATGATATTTTTCCTTTTTTAAACTATAACAAAAATATCTAGGGAACTGTAAAACTCAAATAAATGTTTTTATTTATAAATACATACATAAATATTTTTTTCCCTAGACTTAATCGATGCATTAAAAACATAATTTATATATATTTTTGCTAAATTCGATTTAAAAACCTGAACGTTTTTAATACGTACAAATACAGCTATTTTTTTTTGCATACTAAGGAATATTATATAATGAATTTATATTATTAATAAATAAATAATTATAACACATTTCACACTCAGCCCTCTGATCCCAAACTAAACAGAGTTTGTACTATAGTGTATCAGGCAGCTGATAAATATACTTATTTATTACATACATATAATAGATAAATTACAGACAGACACAGAACACACGTCAGTCATGCTCAACACACAAATATTTGTCCTGGGTGGGAATCAAACCCACGACATCTGGCCTAGCAGTCAGGGTCACTAACCAATAGACCAACAGGTCATTCAAGGTCAAAATGATAACAAGATAGGTACCTACCTAAGTACGAAAATGAATATAATTTCGATATATATATAATTTAAAATTTCAACATTCACTTATTCGATGAGAATTCTGATTCTGATCTCATCATCAATTAAGCTGATTCCATTCAAACATACACAATATCTGATGAATGACAGCCACATATCGTCACTACAACTACTTTTCTACATTCTAATTATAAATTGATCATCACATTTCTAGGTAAAAAGTATAAACTTTATCAAAATCAAAATTGTTTTTTGAATTTTCAAGAGTGAAGTCAGTCAAACTTAGTCAATCATGAACCTAGTTGCCTGTTCCAATACGTAGGTAGATCCTATTGAAAGAATAAGCAGAAACTCAAATGAAAATGAACTCTTAAACATCGAAAGAGCGACTAAAGTCTCTTACATAATAACATACTTATCTAATTTGTGATTTTGACCATGACACATAATTTGCAGGAGTAGATTTTATCTGATGTAACATGCACAATAAATTTTGATATTATTTATAGTGGACACATACCGAGACTCCCAGCGGGAACCCTTTTCAAAACATATCCGACATATTCGTTTCCCATGGTCAATAGTCATGTTTACGTTTTAAATTGTAATTGTAAGGAATGGATACACACTGGAAGACATAATTTTACGTACAACTATCATTTTGGTGAGCTCTTGCCTCAGGGTTGGTTAATTAGCTCCATTATTTTTACCCGATTGCGTTACGGCTTGATGGATTTTGACATGTTTAGTGTCATTTTAATCGTAAAATAGTGGGTTCGTTCGTTAGAAGGCTCGCACTTCCCGCCACTGGCTAGTTCGAGTTATAGGTATGTGACCTTGACTTGCTTGAGCTATTGCTTTTACTCCTCAATCCGTCTGCATAGATAATACCCCTTTCTTTAGCACCTTATATCCTTCCTTCCCCTTTCTATATACTCCAATTTTTTCGACGTCTTCGGGGATTAAGCCTGATTGTATGTATGTATGTATGTATGTATGTATGTATGTATGTATGTATGTATGTATGTATGTATGTATGTATGTATGTATGTATGTATGTATGTATATAGTAAAAGTGTGAGTGGCCTAAGGTACAATAATAATAATTATTACGTTAGCAAATTAAGTGGGAGGAAGCTAATAAAGCTATCGGGTTTTACATTTTTTTTACAAATTAATATATACCCTTTATGTATTTAGTGGTTATGTCAGGACAAAGGACGAAAGAAATTAGCTCATCAAGGAGTCTGTTTTGTGACTCCTAATTATCTTTACACCCGTGATTATAAAAATTGTAATCGTGTAGAAAATTAGGAGTTAAGGTAGGTTGGTAGAGTTTACATTTTAGGGGAAAAGGAACTTCTAACACACAAGAGCCTATTATACAAAAATCCCATTGTCCGATACGACATTTAATAGTCTAGAATTCTAAATGATAAAAGTAGGTAATATACATAACCGTAGAATCTGGTGTTTAAGTGAAAAATGACATATTTACAAGAGTATTGGGAAACACTCCCGAAAACGATGACAGACTATCGTTTTCGGGAGTGTACCAATTGATAACATAACGACCGAAGATAGTAACAATAATAATAATATCTCCACATACCTCGTAAAAATTATTGTGCTAATCACACAAATATTTGTCCTGGATGGGAATCGATCCAGTGATCTCGGCTTAGCAGTCAAGATCGCTATCCAACCGGCCAGTCAATTTATATATTATATATATAACTGCTTATTTTTTTTTTAGGAATGTGAAATTTAACAGTGGCAGAGCCATGCTTAGGCACGAATGGGCCGACTCGACCTGTGCGATACCCGGCTGTGAAGCAACGCCTGCGTTGCATTTCCCCGAAATTAGTGAGGTTTTCGGAGGCCCAACTCTCCCCCTCTTTTCTCCTCACCCTTGTCCCTTTCATTTTCCCATATCCTCATCTCCCTCTCTTCTTTCCCCTCCCCTCATCCCTCATCACCATCAAAGACGCACAGCGAAGTTGCGACTCTCGAGTTGCAGGTGTCTATGGTCGGCGGTTGATTCTTACCATCAGGTGACCCGTCTGTGGACCTGTCCTCCATAAAATATAAAAAAACATTATCTTTCAAAAAATTTCGTTTCATTTAGCTGTACTAACATAATGGAAAGTGAATAATGCTAAAAAACGTTGTAAAATTATGTTCTTCTTCTCATCGGAATCGATTTTGTTTTGATCCCTCATTACAGTCTTCGTCTTCTATATCTTCATTTTCGGGAGCGTTTTTCCCAACGCTCTTTATATGAGACTGATATAATTAGTTTACTTATATAGAGCTAAGATAGAGTCATGATGCCGTCATGATGACATCGTCGCAATGCGCCCGATCGACAAAATATAGTAGCGTTTAATAGGCCTTTACATACCCAGTGCATGTATATCTTTTATTATAACGTTTTGCCTCAAATCGTAATTGCGTTATACGTAGCCGTTCCCAAAAGCACATTAAAATAACTTGACGTTCAATTTGATTCATAGACATCAAACCCCCTACGCCGGCCGGCGTAAACGCTGCCATATGTTTAAAGATTGATAGATAAAACTGATGCCGTAACATACTCATATGACGTTATTAAGGTACAGTTCTTTGACCTTAACTTTGTAATATAATATTTTATGTACATATATAATATTTTTCAACCTCATCACTCGCTGGGTCTAATATGAATACTATCTAAGATTCACTCAGATTGATTGATTTCAAATTCAGGGTGCAAGTATGATTACACATTACCATATTGTAGTTATATATTATATTCTATCATACAGTGAAATTTTATCTTACATTTATTTTTTATGCTCACATACATACATACTCGGGGTAGTTTTTTTTTATATTAGTTAAATTTATTAAAAGTATAAATAAAAAAGTTGAATATGAGAACAAGAATTTTTAACGTGAGGAGAGTCATGCTTCGGCACGTATGGGGCGGCTCGATAGGAGTATTACCAAAACCACACAGAAAACCGGCTATTAAACAATGCTTAAATTGTGTGACCGAGTAAGTGAGGTTAGCGGAGGCCCAACCCCTTTTTCCTTTCTCTCTTTCCCCCTTCCTTTCCAGTACCCTAAAAGGCAGACAGCACTCCTGTGACTCTTGAAATGCTAGTGTTCATGGGTGGGGAGAATCACTTTTTTTTATACTATAGGGGCGGACGGATACCACCTGATTATAAGCGACAACCTCCGTCCATGGACACCTGCAACTCAAGAGTCGTAAGTGCGCTGCCCCCCTTTGAAGGTGTTGAGGGATAAAGAGGGTGCGGGGAGGGGAAAGAAGAGAGGGGTATGAGGAGATGGGAAAGAGGACAGAGAGAATAAGGGGAGAGGAAGGAGGAGAGGGAGAGTTGGGCCTCCGGAAACCTCTCATTTCGGGGAAATGCAACGCAAGCGTTACTACACAACCAGTTTTCTGTGAGGCCGTGGTATTGCACCGGTCGAGCTGGCCCATTCGGGCCTAAGCATGGCTCTACCACTGTTAAACACTTACCAACAGGTGACCCACCTGATCGTTTGTCCCCCTATTCCATAAAAAAAAAAGAAAGTCACAAACGAAAGAAAACACTGGAGATAGAGTAAGTATTATTCCTTTTTGAATTTAAATGCCAAGCTACATACAATAGTATAACAAAATACATTGATGACGTAATTGCGTGGTAATTGTAGACACTTATCGAGGCGCCTGCGCACACGGCAGGCGGGGGCGCGTGCTACAGCTGCGCGCGTTAAATATACGCAGTGGACTTGGTCAGGGAAATTATCTACATTATAAACAAAAATATGATAGTGTTGTAATTAGTCTTGTTTTAATTTTTATGAAAGAGTAATATTTTTAAAGTACATTGTTGCAATCAATATCTTAAATGAAACATAAACAACTATTCTTTCGTACTTTTTATACACTTACTATGGTTTGTTTATAGTCTTGTGTAATAAAAAAATAGCAGTGGTATGTCAATAAAAAGTCACATGTGTCAGCCCAAAGGGCTCTAAGTAACCACATACCAAATTTAATCAGAATCGGTTCAGCCGTTTAGCCGTGACAAGTAAAAGAGATAGGTAAACAGAGTTTCTTTCGCATTTAATTAATATTAGTATAGAAGTATAACATTATCGTTTTTAGTCATACATATACAGGTGTCCCGAAACTCAACGTCAAGCGGGGACGGGGCGATATGATAGGTTGTACGAGTTCGGGCAAAAAAAAGAAGCTCCATGTTTAAGCGATAACAGCAGTATATATTAGATCATATATTTAGGTATTGTTATCACTCATTTTCAAGGTAGAAACAAGCAGGATTGTATGAAAGGTGACGGGCTGTTGGTTCTGCTTACCCCGAAGGGAGAAGGTCGTGAGTTAATGTTTGAGTATTTAATTGAAGAAGATTATGAAAGTGAGTATTTGTACTACGTGGGTGAGTGCTGACACAAGGTCAGTGCCACTTGTCAGCAGTTTAATAGATGTTATCAAATACCGGACTAAATACACCAGGGCTGGTGTGAACACTAACTTATCATATCTCATAATCCAGTTTTATTTACGAATTTTTCTTATTAAAACAAACTCGTGCCATAAGTAAGTTTTCATAATTGCTTTCGTTATATGCCAATGAATAATGCTACGCTTTATTTTATGGTCCTGCTTAATTATTTTTTTTAGTAACCGGGGAATTATAGTTTTATAGATTCTCTTATTTAGTTTTTTTAGACCAGAATTATAATTTTTACCTGATATTCGTACCGTTCGTCCTCCTGGTAGCCATACCTGCTTATAAATAAACTATTCTCGGAGTGATAGGCATGAACGATTGTGCTGTTTTAGTCTAGTGGTTAATGACACTGACTGCTGAATCAGAGGTCTTGGGTGTGATTCACAAATAATTGTCCCGAGTCTGGGTGTCCTTTGTGTGTGGGTGTGGAGGAAATTATTAAAAAAACCTTGAATATGCAGGTTTATTCGAAATATCTCCCGATGCATCGAGAAGTTCAAAATTGTTTTTTGCTTAATGAACGTCGCAATTCAGGCCCGTTTATATACAGAATCAAGACTTGGTTCGTATAAAGTCCTTCGATATTTAGGAACATACTTCGTGTGAAGACAAACGGGCGAGTTATACGTGAGTTGTTTTGCTCTTTTAATTGGTTCCATTATTATTCAGTATGGTCATAAGCGTTACCAGTTACAGGTCCAATGACCATGACGGTCCATTCAATTAAGCAGAAGCATAATGCAAATCGCTTTACTTACCATAGACACATACATATTTTTTTTTATTTTAAAATTATATTCTGTACTATAAAAACGATAATTCAAATTAAGAACCTGTTTAAAAATTTAATTATCTAATTAATTAGACTTGACTTGTATTTTAATGAACAATAATGAAATTATATAAATAGGTAGTCCTCGGTGAAGAACCTCACCTACTTAAATGGCGTCGTAAAGTCGTCGGCGATTAAGGGATCGGATTGTTATCTATCAGACAGTATATATACAGTCAGACGGTGTTCGGATGACAGCGGTAGGCTTGCTAGAGGCAACGTAAGAAGGATACATTTTGGTTGGCTAACAGTGGGCGTTGGATACGCCTGCCTACCCCTTCGGGGATGTAGTCGTGAGCGTATGTACATAGGCATAATAATAAAAAAAGACAAAATAAATAAACAACACAACTCCACTTTTTTCACCCCAAAGGAGGAAATAATAAATAAAATATTCACTAGTGTTCCCATAGCGGAAAGGCATTTGAATTCCATTATTGGACCATAAAACCCCTAGGTTTTGTTGGACCGTACTGAATTATGCATTACAGTGACACCTGTCGTCTAACCGACCAACTAACATTTGCCACCAAACATAACTTGGAATGCATAACTTGTGCTTGCGTGGAATGGAAAACTATATTAGCGGTTGAAAAGTTGTAAAGAGTAATGAGCTCACTTAAAAGCGATATTTGGACTCCGGCTTAGTCTAGTATTCAGTTCACTAAGTAGTGCCATTTTCAACCGACTTCAAAAAGGTGGAGGTTCTCAATTCGACAGTTATTTATTTTATGTTTGTTATCTCATAACTTTTGACTGCGTGCGACTTTTTTATTTTTATTTGTTAGCTTGTGCTTCTCGTGTAGTCCCATTTTAATTTGGTCCAGTTCTGACTATAGCATCCATGAAAAAAACATTTAAGTCTTAAATTTGCATTAAGCATGTGCGCGACACGTGGACGAATAACTCAATATCACGCCAACCGATTTCGATGATTCTTTTTTTATTGGAAAGGATGTACTTCAAGGGTAGTTAGATGAGAGTTTGGTCCAGATGTGACAATGGCATCCATGAGTAAACCATATAAGTCTTAAATTTTATGATAGAAGCATTAAAGTCGGTTTTGTACTTTTTTAAAGTGAATTATGTTACCAACTTTTCTTTTAAGTAATGTCTCTGGGTGTATTCTCTCTCTATTAGCAGTGTGTACTTATTTTGCGCAGTGGTTCTCGTGAGTATCTTACAAAGAAACTAAGAGATCGGACTGTTACCTATCAGACAGTAATATGTACAATCATATAGTGCCTGGATGACAGCTTTAAGCTCGTCCTCTGTTACCTAATTTGGTCGGCAAAAGGTGGGCCTCTGCTCCTCTGCTAAAAGGCGTTTAGTTTATGTAACTACATACATATTTAATCAAACTAATAGCTCGACGTCCTTCTCTCCGCCGAAATATGCATTTTCCTGAAATACTGGACGACTAGACTCGTTTTATATGGTGTGAGATACCCAGAACAAGACTCTTTAAAAAAAGAGCTTACGATATTAGTTTTAAAGTGTACAATACTTGATGGCGTAGGTGTTTATGTGGTCACTACGCCACTACGCTGCCGCGCCGAGTGTTGCGGGTTCGATCACCGCACTGGACAACACTTTGTGTAATCCTCAAATGTTGTTCTGAGTCTGTGTGTTCTGTGTCTGTTGCTTGAATATTTGTAAAGTCACCTGCGACACAGGAATTAATCCAAGTGCGGGAGTTAACTTTTTTAAAACAAAAAAAAATACAAGTAAATTAAAACAATTACTGTTAGGAAAATAAGTTAACTCAATCGTTGTAATTACGTAAAGTAATTCCTGTGCGTTACGTATTAAAGACTAAACAGCTGAATCGTTATTGATTAAATTTTGTATGGTGAAACTTCGAACCCTGGGGACGGTCATAAGCTACTTTTAAGCCGTGGGTGGAAGTTAGTCATTATATAAATATTAAATTGGACAAAACTGTATTGTTATATAATTATTAAAAGTATACACACACACATAGCGAGCGGCAGTAAACTATTTTAATAACATTGACTAACACCGTTTTTGTATATTATTTTACCTATGATTAATGAACTTCTTAATCCGTGTTATGGGAAAATAGCGTCGGCAACGCGACAGTCTGTATCTCTATGCTTTAAAACTACTTTAAATAAAGTCAAGTCACAACATTAAATCAGACCAACAAAGCATCACAACAAGTTGTAAAATACGATGCTAGACGCGACAAAAAATTCGGCCATTTAGGCAAACCAAAATCTTACATACCGTCATATCTTATTTCGGCGTGTCATGGTTTCATTTTAAATGATCAAACTGTTATAAAAAGCTCCTAATGATAATGATAATTTCAGTTTTATGTTTGGGTAACAAAGATAAAAATAGCGTGATCAACGATTTGATTGTAGTAACCGCTCCGCGAATCGAAAGATTTAAATTCAGAATCCGCTTCAACGTGTTTCTTTCTATTCAGCCAAGATCGTTGACGTCCAGCACGCACCAGTATACTGTCCAAAATGTATTTAGTGCTTAAATCTAAACCTTATTCCTACCTGAGTTCGTCATTTAAAAACTATGACTGTGTAACTGACGTTTGCTTTGATTAAGAAACTTTTTTGTTCGCGACCCCACATTTCGCAAGTCGAGACGTGCATTCGATATTAAAAAATGCTTCAGAAAATCTTAAATTCAATAGTAATTTGGTGTTGAATAGGTAGGGAGCGGATAATGTAAGTACGCCCTGTTTTTGCGGTGTTGTATTTAGTACGCGAATTTCTCGACTTGCATTGTGTACACACTGGTTTCTTGCTCAGCGTGAATCTGTCACAGTGCCGTGGATATGAATGGAGAGACCGAATTTCTAATTACACACTCAATTTGATAGGTAAAGCGGGAAATATGAATTATTGCCCAGGCCGTAACCGAGATGAAATCAGCCATATGTAATACACGACAAAGGATTGGAAATTCTTGTGAACAGTTTAGCATAATAATGTGTGCATTTTATTGTATTTTTAAGCGATTAGTTGATAATTAGCCCATAATGATAGTTTGTTGGGAGCCGTTTCTGGCATTATTTTCATTTGTTTTGCAAATTTTGTGACCCGTGGATTTTAAATTGATATTTAGGGTTTCGTATTAACTCACAATGCAGTTTGAAATGTGCGATGGAAGCTGGGGTAAGCAATGAAAAATTGTTAGATGAGATATTTTTATAAGCCTTTTCTTGATAACTAACACAGGAATAGCAAAGATGAGGCAATTATATAATTATACGATACACATGCTAATGATATGTTTTCTATGAAAAAATCATAAAGAATGTTGCATCAATCAATTACTGCAGTCCACTGCTGAACATAGGCCTCCCCCAGTGTTGCATAGAATAGATCAAAGATGTTTATATGTAGGTATGTATCTGTTGCCTATATTTATTTATAATTATTATTATAAGAATGTATTATATCATAACATTATGATACTTTAAGAAATGCAACATAGATTTTTATTCACTCTTTCTAAAATTTGATTCATTTGCTATTCGTAGTAAACACTGACTGGCCTGTTGGGCTAGTAGTTAGTGACCCTGACTAAGCCAGAGGTGGTGGGGTTCGATTCCATCCTAGGACAAATATTTGTGTGCTGAGCATGATCATTTGTTCTGTGTCTGGGTCTAGTTTATCTATAATATGAACGTATTTAGAAATTTATATATGTTTATCAGCAGTCTGGTTATCATAGCACAAGCCCTGCTTAGTTTGCGATCAGACAGCCGTGTGTGAGATGTGTCAAGTTATTATATTAATATTATATAATTAGTATAAATATATATTATATTATTATTAACATTGTTTTTGATTAGATAAAAACATAATATTCTTTTTAAATGATATGTAAAGATGTAAATGTCGAACCAAATTCGTTAAATTAATTCCATGGCCGTATTCACAAATCGTTGAACTTTCGCTTTTCGCGTCAAATCAAATTATTACGCAATTGTTTAAAAGCGTAAAATATTCGTGTAACATCGATTTTGTGGTGTATCGAATGAGCCAATCGAGCGTCCCCACATTCTCGATTGCATTCGCTTCAAGATAGACCACAATTGACTAACGGTATTGGAACAGTATAAGAAGCAATGTCGTTCAATGTGGTGACATAAGAGCATCAACCATATATTATGCGATGAAGATGTTCATTTCATTTAGGAATAAAATCTTATCTAAAATCTTATTGATCAATGTTTGCTCATGTACATCAAGCTCTGAGTATAATATTATTAGTAATGTTTGAATAATACAAAAACTCATGAATTTAAAGAAGGTATTTCATGAAATTACTGAAATTAAAACCGTTGTTTGTAAATTATACCTGATGTATATTTTAAATATTCTCGTAAATAAAGATAAAACAAAAGAGTCTGTTACGATTTTTGAAACGATTTAAACGCCTCCTTTTGAATGCCTTTTTTAACGTGTAAGGGACGGGTACGGTAAGGGAAGGAACACTCGCTCTCTTGTAACTCTAAAATGAACGACGAGATACTTTAAATTCTTTCATAGACTGAAAGATTTTTTTTATTAATTTTACGGCTTCATTGGTGCACGTGTTATAATCCCTCTATTCTCTGTTCAAAGCTCTTTATACTTACGTGGAAGACATCTGGATTATTAAAAAATACTTTTGTTGATTATGATTAACTTAAAAAAAAAGTGAATCTAACATTATTATAAGAAAGTGTACAATGCCCAATGTTCTTTATATTATGTATTTGATAGAAGTAGAGCTCGTTAGTGGGATCGGACTTCCCGGCATTAGCCAGTCGAGTAATGTATACGCGTACCCTGACTTGCTTGAGCTAGCGCTTAGCTCCCCAATCCATCTATATACACAATATTCATTTTATTCCTTGTCTAGCCTTCCTTTCCCTGTCAAATATTTAAATGAAGTTATAATTCCCAAAAGTGTTCGGTTGACGGAAATAGGTTTCTTTTTTTTCATTCCTCTACCCTCATCCCCCCTCTCCTCTTTTCTATTTCTATCTCCTCATCCCCCCTCTCTTTATCCCCCATCCCTCATCACCCTCAAAGGCGGGCAGCGCACTTACGACTTTTGAACAAAATTGATGTACGTACATATGTATGATAGCCATAAATTGGAGCTGGTCCAAGATGTCTCTACACTTTTCTTTTAGACAACAACTTTTAGAGAGCCCTATATAAATTGGTTCACTGCTAACCATAAGACAAACCATTCTTAAGAAGAGACTTACCACGTAAAATATAGCGGCATTTTTCCACTCTATACTGCCTATAAGTCGTTTTTCTCAAAAATTAATCTAGAACCTTGTCTCACACATCTTCTTCATAAAATCTACATGTTAAATGCCAAAAGCCGTGAAAGAATCATAAGAATTTTATTTAGATGAGGCGTAAGGTACGCACATTTTACGGTCCTCAGTACCACGAAGGGGCGAAGTCATGCGTGAGCAGAATCTAATAGTGAAATTAGACATATATAGGTTTAGAATAGCTGTGGTGGTATTGCGATCACAAATACTAGTGCGATTATCTAATCTTTACTAGTTGTAAATGGGTTTCGATTGAGAACCTATAAGATTTATATCAACTATAAAGTCAAAGGGTACATACTTATATGCTCCATATAGAACAATTTGCGATTATTGACCTTATGTTGTAAATAGTATGAAAATAATCAATCTTTTTTTTTAATACAAGGATATCATACTAGGGGCAGGATTTTGGCGAATGTAACTTACTTGAAAACAAAAAGCTTTAAATTAAATCCTTAGAGGTTGGTTGTATTTCATTTGATGTACATGTGAAAATAAGATATAATTCATTAGTGTTATCTAAAACATTAAGAAACAGTATCCTATCCATAAGTAAAATATAAATAAATTAGATCAAAGCATAATGCTGTCTGTAATTAATCAATGCCAAGATGCGAATGGATCCCTCGCACGGTAGAATGACCATCATAAATGGACGTCTAAGAAATTGCCTTTGAAAAGCGATTGTTATAATTGCCAAATGCTATTAATTGCTATGAAAGGAAGGCCTACACCCATAAATATCATATTTGATTACCATATCTATTGGCATGTGGACCTTAAACAATATCTATTGAACGACATATTAAGCAGTTTCTAAATGGATCGATTTAGTGCAGTTATCAAACGCTTTTTGGTGTGGACTATGCAGAATATAATCTTAATAAGTAAGAGATGTTCTGAAGAAGTATAAGGTCAGAATTATATACAATAAGCGCTTGTGTTGAAGAGTTAATGCCAGTATTGTGAACTCGATAGGCATTTTTCTAGGTCTCCATGAACTAGAAAGTGTTGAGCCTTTGGACAACCCGAATGAAGAATGGCGAGATGAATGTAGATTGTTGCCGAAATACATATAGTATATGTATATAATATGTACACACTCAATATAATATATAATACAAACTCAATGCAATCTATTAATTATAAACTATCAAAAGCAAGCCACCAAACAGTCACACTTATGATAGGTATAGTCACCTGAAAGTAAGAGTAGCGAGTGAACATTAGGCTAGGTCGTTAACTGATGCTGAAAAACAATGCAGTGTCAATACAGTCATAAAATCGAACACAAAGAGTCGCTAAAAGTAGTCGTAAAATGGCCCCCATAACAGTATCTAACAGTAGTGTGGGTGCGGCGCTCCTTAACAGCTTCCCACACGGTTGTATACACAAAAGAATCTAGTTTATTAATTTTTTGAAGGTTTCCGTGTCAAATAATAATGTATTTTATATTTTGAGGTTAGCCATTGTCTCATACTCAGACATTACTGTTAAAAATTTAATTAATCAAATAGTTTACTGGAGAATTTTTTTTTGTGATTAGCGATACTAACGCAAAATGATACCATTACTCTCAAACATTTAAACATCATTTTCTAAAATGTATAATAGCAATTTAAAGATTTGCAAATTAAAGCGTTCTTTTTAGCGATAGATAATTAATTGATATATGAGTTTGCATTGAGGGTTCATTCATTCATGATTTCATCATCAGCCTATCGCCGACTACTCTCAGTTCACTAGTACAAAAATAATTTCTCATTCTATTTTTATACATTTCAGGTCAAAGATGCTTAAGTGGGCAGTCTACGGTAAAAAGAATCAAGACCTTCGGGTAGACAATGACAACAGCAATCAAGACTGCGAATGCGCTGAAGAACCCTACAATAATAACAATAAGATCAGAAGATCACTTGACGCTCAAACCGTCAAAAAAAACAAGAAACCAAGCAGGTACCAGCGCAGGTCAATAGGGTCAACCGCAGCTAGAAAAAATGTTCGAGCCTTAGACAAAGAAAATATGAACTATATAGGAAATACTCCAAACTATTTCAAAGAAGGTTTTATCAAAAAGGCAGAAGGTCTTGCACTTAAAGATGTTAGTAATATAACGCCTACTGGCACTCCCGTTAAAAAATATGAAAGGAGAAGATACTATGTAGGTGGCTCAAATGATAACATACCTCCTGATTTACCAGTGACCCCACCAACTTATAGCAGAAGAGTAAGAGAAGCTAAGAAAAGAAAACTAGAAATGGCAAGAGCTAACGACGTCTTTAAGAGAGATAGTATTGTATACAAATCAGAAAGACGAATTAAATCCATTGATAGGAATTCTTATAGCCCTAGGTTAAGTCACAGCACATCGGAACCATCTTTAAATGAGCTCTCTGACAGATTAAGTGCTAGTACTACAAGCAGTAGGAATTCACTTAGTCAAGGCAGACCCTCAAATAATCCAGTATGTACAACAAAAACAACGAATGAAGGTTTAGTTGAAATTGAATACGATCAAGATTTAGTTATCAACTGTGTAGAAATACCTTTAAATATCAACAATAGTGCTGCTGAAAAGATAACTTTGCCTATATTTGGACATCACATTTTTATGGATAATCCACTTTACTTTAATAATAATGATATTGGTCGTACTAATATGAGACCACTAAAAAGAACAAGAAAGAAATCAAATGAATTTGAGAGTTCATTTAAATCTCCATCAGTAGATAAGAAAGATGCACATGCGTTAGTTAGGGATGGTTGTTCTCCTGTATCCATCACACCTCTATCTACTAAGCTAGCTGCTTTAAGATTTAGTACAATCAGCACGCATAGTAAATCTCAAAGAATTCCATGTAACAACGATGTTACAGAGTTTTTCCCTAAAGTAGAAAATCCGTTTACTATTCCTCTAAAAGATGAAGAAAGTTGTATAGAAATGGAAAATAAATTCATATTAGGTAAAGATATAACCAGCAATGACACAGGTTCAACTGTTTCTACAACACAAATGGGAGATGTAACCCTAGAGAGAATGATTGAAGATATAATAAAAAGTACTAAAATTGTTAAATCAAAAAGAAGAATATTGAACAAAGCTTTGAATACAGAAGAAGAAAGAATAGAGGAAGAAATTCCTTCACTAGAAGCAGTGAAAGCCTTATTTGTTAATACCCAAGCAGAAAATAAAGCTAATTTAATAAAAGAAGCTAAATACGTAAATTTATCTAGGGAAAACTCTGTATCACCGAAAGCAACGCCAATGAAGAAGATGCCAGTACATAGAGTTAATGATAAGTTATTAAAGAATCTGCAGATGGGATGTTTTATTTTAGATGACGGAGATGGTTACAATGAGAGAGAAGTAAGAACTCCAGATAATGTTATTGAAATTAAGCGTAAGTCAGGATCAAAAATGCGCTTTAGTGTGCTCACTAGATCAAAGTCCATGAATACGTCTCTCAATAGAACTAATTTGGAGACCATGTCATCAGAATCCACTCCTGATTTGTATTCTTTAGGTGATGAACAAGCAAGTCTCAGGCTGAAACGACAAAGATGTATTCGAAGAAAAAAATCCACAGTTAGCAATGAAAGTCAGTGGAAAAACAAAGACAATAAAACATCGATATTGACCCTTGAGATTGGAATCCCAAGTCCAGCTACTGAGTTACCTAACATCTCCTTATGTGAGCCCCTGAGCCCGCCTCTCTCCCATCCAACTGAATCTGATGACTATCCGAATATTTCCTTAAGATCCGATGTTTCCCATAGTAGTCTAATGCCTTACGATAATGTCCACAACAAAAGATCTAGAGAACTCTTCGGTTTGACTTTAGAGCATGGAATACCAAGCCCTATTACTCCTGTTCCTAATCTAAAGAGACCTGGCAAAGTATTGAGTGAAGAGCGAGCTTACAAAACCAGTAAGTTAGATGAAGATTTGCTTCAGACTGAAACATTTACACCAGTTATTGAACATAAATCTATTCGACGATGTTTGACATATTCTCCTGAAGAATACAGCATAAATAGTAGCGAAGAGAAAAGAAGAAGCGTTGCAAGCAATCGGTTAGAACAGAGCAGCGACCGCTTTCAAGCGTTGAAAGGCACTATAGATTTAGAAATCAAAACAAATAATGACATTATTGACGTGCACGGTGAGTGGTGACTATCCATTTGATTTATTTTTATCTTAAAATTGATAACTAAATGTGTCATAAAATATTGATCGTGATGTTTTGTTAACAGTTATAAGATGCAGAGATCTTCAAAGACCAACTGGAAAAACAGACGACATTAACGCATATGCAAAGGTCAGTATTTAAAATAGCTTTCATCTTCCCTCTTAGTTAGTATCCATGGTTCTAGAAAACGATTGAATTTCCATATTTACTTTCAGGTTGTCATCAGTGGCGTATTAGAAAATCAGACCATTCCCTCCCAAAGGTCCATCTTCCAAAGAACTTCAGTGCTGTATGGCAAGCGAGAACCGGAGTTCCAAAGACATTTGCGGCTGCCACTGCCCACGGCCGTCTATGATCATCAGGCTCTTCACATTTCCGTCTGGCACAGAGATAAGAAATACCGGTGAGTAATATATTAATTTAAATTTACTAGAGACTTTATTTCTTCCTTAACTTAGAGAACAAATTGTAACAAAAATATCCGATAAGATTATTTGTGTTCATTATGAATGTCTAATTTTGGTACCAGATAGATTGGTATAAATAATAAAGAGGAAAAGATAAATTATAACGAGGAAAATGGGGTAATACTGTACGTTTATTTTATTTGATAATTTCCTAAATAGGTTTTTGCATTAAGTCTAAAATTAATTAAAAATGCTTTGAAGGTTTATTTTATTGAAACTATGATTTACCTTAATCGCCATTCATTTTATACAACTGATAAAATGTAATGAAATGTAAAGAAGAAAACAAAATCGAATTGTGTAACTTTCTTTCCCTCCTTGTAATAAAGTAACTAAAATTTTCTTCACTTTCTAAAATAAACCGGACCATCTCAACGAAAGGGGATTTTCAGACGGCAAATAGTCTCTGACGGAAACTTACAATTTCCAGACATAGGTAATACTTACCTTTCTAAAAAGTTTTAAAATTTAAACACTTATAAATTTCGATAAATTATTTATTTTTATTTACTTATCAAACGCATTGTCAAACCAGATATTAGATTAATTTATGTAGATACACTAATTTTGTGCCTTAAATAACCCAATCCTTTTAAATATTTTTAATTTTCTTTTTCATTCTAATAATGAAAATATGGACCTTCTAAATTTATTGTGCCATTTGCTTCCCCCGAATACCCCTGGTACACGCAACAACCGCACGGCATACGAGATATTTAATTCACAGAATATTGTATTAGCTACAGACGTGCTATGTAAATTCGTTGTATGATTTTGATGTGAATTACGATGTTTTGGTATTTTGACTGTAATGTTATGTTTCGTACGGCATTATAAATTTTAATGTTTCTTCTTTATGAGTAATTTATGTAAGCTTTTTGGAACGTATTGGATAATTACAATCTTTATACAGATGTAGATCGTAGTACGTCCATAGAACTTCGGAATTTCACCAACAAATTTATTTCATTATTCCCTGTATTGTATTGAGCTTTTAACTAACATTTGAACATTATTTGCGATGTGTCAAAATTAATCTACTAGCGTAATTCATCTATGTTTATGGTTAACTTTTGCCTTTTCGTTCAAACGGAAAGTTTTCGTAAGGTTAGTAGGTGTATTAATTGCCAGTAATTGGTAGTGATCTGGTTTCATGGACTTTGGATTTAAAGTAAAGCCAAGAGGTTGGTTATTAAAACTTATTACTAGAAGCATGGCCATCAGAACTTTGGGTAAAATTGAGAACGATTACTGGATATTAAGGTTCCTAAGTAGTGATCCCGTGTAATTTAGGAGTTGTAAACTTTTTATTTTTATAGGAAAAAGAATATAAAAAATATGAGACATGAAGAGTCATCAACAATATTTATCGGTTATATAAATTTTACCAAACCAAGCAACATATGCAAACTTCAAATGTATTGTCGTGAAAATACATTCGATAAGGAAATTTCATGAAATCAGCTGAACGTGATCCGAATGTCATATTCAGACTTCTTTACCACTTACCTGCACGGGTACAACTCTTTTTATATTAATGTAGGTAAATAAAAAAGCAAAGATATACTGAGAATTACCATAGTGTTTTATTCACTTTTCCTTGTATATTCCAGTTTCATACATAAGATATTGGGGTGTAGAAACGCGGAGTCTAGGAGACTTGCGCAGGTCGATCGATTGGCGGGCGGCGCAAAACCCGGGCAGTTGCGTGGCCGAGTCACGGGTGTCAGAGGTCTCGCTTTTGCCGCGTTCACCTAAATACGCATAGATTTTTAAGTGCCGTGCAGTGTTGTGATAGTGTTTTATTTTATTTTTATAAAAGGATTGAGTTAAAACGGGTAAGGTCTATAGCAAAAAATATTTATTTTTTGTAATGTTTTCTTTTACGTCGTTATTAGAATTAATTTTTGTTACTAATTTCGAGCTTTTTCGAGCTTAATTTTTTTTATTAATTTAAAAATAACTAAAATTGTTATTCTTGTTAAATAGAAGAAGTATTTACCTACTTTATATTTACCTAAAATAATTTATAATAAAAAAAAGTGTTATATAATTTTTCTCTTGATAACTACCCTCAAAAAGTTATTTATGATGTTTTATAAAATTTTCAAATAACTTTTGTAATTTTCAACTCGTTTACAGTTTATGGGCCAATTATAGACACATTCCTTATCTAAGTGGCCATCAGCGTTGTGCAATCTCTGTTTTATTTGACAATAGGTCAGAGGCCTCTGTTTGTTAGATCGTCTTCCATTTTTTACCTTTAACAATGAGTTTTTATTTTTAACTGAAACACCATATAACTTTGAGCTTTATTTAAGATTATACATGTTAAATTATTTTTCTTTCTTAGAAAACATTGCTTCTAATTCAGACAGATAAAATTCGTCATTATATGCACGTGTCAAGTTCTTTCAATATTTTTAATACCCGTAATTCAATTTCAATAAACGTTAACAAAAAAAAGAATTTAGTACTACCGCTGACGTGGAACTCGTATGAGAAAAATACTTAAAAAATGATTGTGACTTCGCTTCCTTATTTCACTTCATTAATTTAAAGCATGACATGTAACACCAGAGCTTCATGTATCAAAATCCTTTTCTTATTGCAAACTATTTTTGTCTTGTGTCATAATTGAAACGGTTAGTATTAAAACAAATCTTCAAATGCATTATACTCAAACTATGTCTTGTGCCAATTCCTGAGAATTTTTTAATAATACATTGTCAAAATTCAAAGGAAAAAGGCTGGACTACATAGTTCATTTTCTATGTCTTCTGCCATTGCAGGTTTCTTCGTTTTTTATTGTTCCAGCCTAAGTTAATTTCTCTTCAAATGTAGCACAGCTATAGAGGCCTCTCTGCTGTTCTTAGTTTAGTTCCTCTCAGCTGTTTAGAACTAAAGTTGAATTAAATATTAATGACTGCTTAAATTGGAACAGCCAGTCTCGTCTGTACACATACATTTAAACACTTGTTGAAAAATATATAGAAATTAAAATGCAATTGTTTACTGCAAAAAAAAACTCTAATTAACAACATGTAATGTAAGAATAATGAAATTATTGGACAATCGTATATTGTACACAAAAAATATAACATTTCCCTTTAAGAACACTATGGCAATAAAATAAAAACAAAAGAAATATTGTGGAAATGTTTTTTGTTGTTACATCACAACAAAAATATTTATTTATTTCCCATGTAAGGATTCAGGGCTATAAAAATGTACTCTTTATCTTCTCAAACATTTTGCACCACGTTTGTGTAGGCCTCCTTTATTTGGTGCAGTTGTCTTGGCCACATGCACTCAGTTCACCACAGTTACACGGTTTATATCGCCTTTCCCACGCATTGCAGACGGCTTAATATGAACATCTTATTAGAATAAAACATACCCGCATAATAAACCTTTCGTGTGCCTAGATCCTGTAATTCGGCCGCATTTCGTACTTATCGGCTCTAAAATACATTAATTGTGCTCAAACACACAACATTCCATTTATATACGTTTACTTCTACTAATAAATAATTTTGTAATGGTTTTTTTATATAATCGAGGCAAATAAAGTATAAACAATGAGTCACAATACAAAATAGGACACCACATTACTTTTACCATAAATGCAAAATATGTTTAGAATAATGCATTAGAAGGGTTAAAAACATAGCGAACATTCAAAACTTAGTAAGTTTAATAACATTACATGCGTACATCCTACAAAACATTTGCATGTACTAAGTTTCAAAACTGCTAATCTTCAAATGTAAAGACATCTATATCCAAGCATGCTCAAGCAAAGAAATAGCAAATCTTCTCTGTTACTTGAGTAGACGCGCTTGTTACTTGAAAACTTCGCTGCAAACAATATATAGCTCAAAGTATCGTTTGAATTATTTAAACAGGATAATCTTGAAGCCATTCTTTCATTCAATGAGAAGTTCTTAACAAAGTCAAAATTAATATACATGGAGTTTCGAAAAGCTAATAATAAATGGACAGAAATTAATTACCCCTCACACTAATTTATGTTAATCCTGTCTGCTTGAGGGTCAGTCTTTGAAATAATATGTATTTATATTGATGATCTTTCTGTAAGAGTAATAATTGAAAATGCCGTAACGCCTCGAGATGTAAATTGCTTGTTGAATTTCTAAGAATCTTGACTAGAGTTTCTAGAAGTTACATGTATACATATGTGAACTTATTTATATTTTATAATTAATATTTAAGAAAGTATCAATCCACACCAATTTGCCAATGATAAATTAAATCAGTTTTCATTCTCAGAGGAGGATTATTTTCTAGACACTTAGTGGGATCAACCTTAAGTATCTACTAATCTTCATTTATGGTTTCAAAAACGATGAAGATAATAACATGTACACAAAGAGTGTAGTTAAATTGATAACTTCCTACTGTTGAAATTGGCTAAAAGCTATGCTTTAGTTTACTGATATCTAGCTGTTTATCCCAACATAAAATACACTAAAAAATAAACATAAACATTTTACAAGAACTTACAATTCTCAGTTTCATTTGTTTTTAAACGCTAATGAGCAAGTGCACAAACGAAATTTTTGACTTCTTTCTAATTATAGAAGATACAGGTCTCAAGAGGTTATTTTCTGATAAATAACCTTAGTTACTTATATACTTGACAAATATATAACATTGTCAAAGAGCGAGTCGTACAGCTGATACAGCTTAATGTTTCAGAAACCTTCAAAGTAAAAAGTGAATAACCATTTTTTTAATTTTTGTTTAACTACCCTAGTTTAATTTCTATTTGTTAGGACTGTCATTTCATACTATATATGAACATTTTCATAGATTTAGATTTCTATTGGATGTTCTAGAGTAAATTGATATTGATAAAACACACATAAGCATATGGTGTAAGCATAGATGTATTAAACTCCAACATTTTGCCAATCATGATTTGCTTCCACTAACTTAATAGGGTAGGTTACTCCGACCGGTCCGTCGACCGTACACTCAAGGAATTACTTATTGGGGAAATTTCAAAGTGTGGCAAAATTGAATGATAAGAACCAAGGAAGACAAGTAAAGGAGCTATATAAAGCTAATATAATTCTATTATCTACCCTCACTGACTATATGGTCTCCTCCGAGGCACTGGAATGGTTCTCATCTTATCTTCTTGGACGTCAACAGTCTGTCCGCATCGATGATTCGTCATTAGGTTGGTGCGGAATTGATACTGACGTTCCACAAGGTGGCATTTTATCTCATTTGTTATTTTCGATGTTCATCAATCTCATTACTCTCGATCTTCAGTGTTCGTATCATTTGTACGCAGATGACCTCCAAATCTATTCTTAATCAGGACCGGACAATTTAGCAGAATCTATCCGCAACGTGAAAAGGGATTTGGAGGCTATCGAAAACTGGTCTCAGCGATTTGGTATAGGAGTTAATCCTTCAAAGTGCCACTTGATTATAATAGGAAGTCCTCGAATGGTAAATAGATTAGACTGTTCTGTACTGCCTGCAGTGGTTCTTAACGGATCCATTATACCTTTAAACCCATCAGTCAAGAACCTAGGATTAATGATTGACGCTACCCTCAACTGGCAACCTCACATTGCTAGCGATAGTCAAAGAGTCACCGGAACATTGCGAGCACTTTATATAAACACTTTCTTCCAACCAACACCAAATTTCAACTTGTACAAGCCTTAATATTCCCAATCATCGATTATGGAGATGTATGCTATCTCGACCTTAATGCAGACCTGCTCAACAAACTTGACCGACTTCTCAACAATTGCATTCGATTCATTTTCAATCTTCGTTAATACGACCATGTTTCTGCACATCGAACCCATGTGTGCTACCTATACGTCAGGGACGAAGCCTACGTGCTTTGACTATGTTGTTCAGCATTCTTAACAGCCCAACTTCCCCTTCCTGTCTCACTTCACAAGTTCATATGCTATCTAACCACAGCAGAGATCTTCAGTCTTTACACAACCGCTTACTCCTTTGTCCTACACATAGCTCTTCCCTTGTTCATTCTTCATTCTCTGTTCAGTCTATTCCGTTATGGAATGCGCTTCCTCTTGAGATTAGGATGTCCACTAACTATGACACTTTCAAAGCTAACGTTCGCAAATTTTATTTAAAGCAGTTAGCAGAAATTTCTTCATGACTCCACCTCAAAGAAATTTTATGTGTATATATGTATATATTTGTATTTTTATATATCTATCTATCTATATATATACATATATATATATATATATATATATATATATATATATATATAGGCCTGCCTTGACCCTCTGCACCATCCAAGGGTTGACTGGAAGACAATGTCTCCTGGCATTAAGTCCGCCCCATGCAATGAAATGCAGGAAGTGTAAAATAAATAAATAAATAAATATATAGCTTATACAGATGTTTTGGGAAGAGCAAGCAATAGCTTAAGGACGTCGGGGTCGCATACCTATAACTACAACTGGCTGTAGACGTCTGAGATCAAAAATTTAAAGAAGTGATATCCACCAAGGAATTAATACTATCGAATTAATTCTTATATATTCTCATAAGCTCATAAGGTCCACTAGTTTTACATTTATGTAATCATTAATCCGTTTATTTTATTTATCAATTATGCTCGAAAAAAGCTGCTTCAGTAGTTTTTCTGATCTGTTATTTCAAGTGAATTCTTAAAAGTAATATGTAAGTCTATGCAGTTTTTGGGTGTGTTAGAGGTCTGTAATTTTAAACTGTATTAGGAAATCTAGGTTCGAAGTACAACAATCTATGCTCACAATAGCAGGGAATCACAAAATATACACACATCTCAACTATCCAGCTTCGCATGCGAAAATCAGCAACTCCGAAGCATTAACGCCCCAAATAGCAGTTTGTATGCTACAACTGTTTGTATAATACAGCTGAATCTGATATTAAAGGGTGACTTGTCCTAATGGAACATCTATGAATAATTATGAAGGCACAGATCTGGTAAGAGGTGGCCCAACCGCATGCACAGTACGTCGGTATTGAGTGAAGCGGGTACCATAAATTTATATCTACCCGCTAAAACTGAGCAAAAACAAAACAAAGCCTGCCTCTAACATACTTTTACTTCTTGCTGTAGAGAAACATAGCTCGTAAGGTTTTAGGTAGGTTTTCTAAATATCACTAAACAAGATGCTTTAAAAGGAATTACTTAGTAAGAGAAAGGCTAAAGCAATTAAAAAGCTTCATTAATTGAACCTGCTCGAAGGGAGGACTGCACTTTACGGAAAGTTTAATTGAAGTTTGAATTTAAAGTACAGATTTAAATGTAGCAACATCAACATCTCGGTGTCGATGCTAAGTTATTTAAGTGAATTTGCTCGTCGAATATTAAATTTACAGAACTACGGTCAATTGAATTATACGAGGCATGTCTTTAAAGTTCTGTCGTTTCCATAATTCCCGACAATTTTTAATTTGGAACTGTTATATATTCGAATGTGTTTTAATTTTGAATCTCAAAACAATTGAAAGTATTAGTATTAATGCTATTGTTTAGTCACAGCGTTGATTGGAATCTGTCAGGTTACGTACGAAAATGAATCTTTCTAAGGAAAATGTTCGTGCAATAATTTTCTACAACTTTAGAAGAGGCCTGACACGGCTTCAGTGTTTTGAAGAGCTAACATCTGTGTTCAGTGATGAAGCCCCATGTCTGCGAACTGTCATACATACTAGTGTTAGTGAAAAATCTCGCGAGGGACGCCCAAAATCCGTCTTCACTGAAGATAACATCATTGCTGTGAGACAACTAATTCTCGAAGATCGTCATGTGACGATCGAGAGATAGAGGCTCTATTAAGCATCTCTGGGAAAACCATTCAGAAGATCTTGCATGAAGCGCTTGGTGTGAGAAAGCTAGTTTGCCGTTGGATACCGCATCTGTTTTCCGACGATCACAAGGCGGCCTGCGTCAGATGGTGTAAGAAAATTCTGCAAAGGTTCAACCGAGGAGAGTCAAATCACGTCTACGACATCATCAGTGGTGACGAATCTTGGATCTATGCCTACGATCCTGATTCCAAACAACAATCTACAATCTGGGTCTTTCAAGACGAGACAAAGCCGACTAAAGTTGTTCGTTCTCGAAGCACTTCAAAGAAGATGGTGGCCACGTTCGTTGGAGAAACCGGCCATGTTGCGACTATTGCACATAAAGATCGTAGAGCGGTTAACGCCACGAGTCATCGCCGAACTTCGAAAATCTAACTCAAAGCGACGCATCGTCCTGCACCACGACAACGCAAGCTCACACAGTGCTCGTCAAACGATTGAGTGTTTGAAGCAGGAAAAAGTAGAAATTCTTGACCATCCTCCATACAGTCCTAACCTAAGCCCTAACGATTTCAGTCTGGTGAAGAAGCAGTCGACGCTTTCAAGTCAGCCATTTTGGATACCCCTACTTTAGAGTGGAATAAATGTCATAATAACTGGTTTGAGCGAATGGAAAAGTGTATTAAGCTACGTGGTGAATACTTTGAAAAACAATAAAAAGTACTATAAGGTTGTATTGTGTTTTTTCTTCAAACGAAAAAACTTAAAAGGCATGCCTTGTATAGAATCTCATTCTTGTATGTATTAACAACGTGGACGGTAACTTCACTAGTTTTTTTATTACTAAAGAGGTTGGGAGAGAGAGAGAGAGAAGAGGCTGGGGAAAGCCTGTCGCTCATTAGGGCTAATTTAGGATATTTTTATGCGAAAAAGCACCCACCAAACCGCCATAGTATGATTCACCATGCTGCATTAACTAGACATGCAATGAGGATGGTGACCACCACTCTTTGACTCTACTTATTGCTTTCCATCAGGCAAAGTGGAGTCACTATGGTAGGCTACTATGAAAAAAACGAGCAAACGGGCCACCTGATGATAAGTGACTACCGCCATGCACAACCGCAACTCAAGAGTACGCTCTTTTCTTGAAGGTATGAAGGTCGTATCGGTGCGGAAATAGTGACATAGACAATTTGTTACACAGGCTGGTTGTGCGAAGCAAAAAGCTTTTGGAGAAGCGCACAGTGGTGGAGTGCAAATCATCCAGGTGATGGGGACGGATATTTTGTCGCGTAGGTCGATGGCCGATATAAGTCCGAATAATTCTTCTGAACACTCCCCATGGTACAAGCGATAGAGAATGCCATAAACCGATGGATTGGAGAGTATAAGCATTAGATCAAGCAAGTCGGGGTCTGACATAAATAACTCGAACTGACTGGTGATAGAGAAGTCCGAGCTCTCTAACTAAAAGCTGTAATTGAAAAAAAAAATACCCAATGCATTTGAATTATCATGAGTCACTAACTACCGGGTTACTATTAGTATAATAATAATAGTTGAAATATTCCTCTCAATTATTTGACTTCAAGGCAGGACGGACTTACTCCATTCTTATACAATACCGCAGTAATGCTTTCAAAGACTGCTTCATACATATTAACCGTATCTAAGCACCGTTTAACCTTTTATCTCTCAACATTATAATTTATAAGCTACGAATACTTAACAAGTTTATTATGTTAAATAACAGTAATTAAAACTTATATTGAAAATTACAATTGTATATTACATAAATATTTATCAACATTTAAGCATATGATATCATTGTAATCATTGATGAAAACGGTACAAGACGTATCATTTTTAAATTAATAAAGAAACCTCATTTATGTGATTCATTCATTACTCTAACTTCATTAATTCAAAAGTGTTCTACCCTGGTTCACTAATTCTCGAGATTTTTGGCGTTCTGCCAGACGATTTTAATGATGAACCCACTGTCTAGTACCAAATTATGCGAACTAAAATAAATAGTTTAAGTGTTATTGTTAATTTATTTATAACTTTTGAAAAAATAATCAGGCATACAGTGTAAAATAAGTATTGTATTGCTTTTATTTACCGTTCTTTTGTTAATCTCATACATGCAATCACGCTTATATTCTCGAATGGACAGGCAGCAACGTCTCAAATGTCCACTTGCCGACTTTAATTTAGTCTCATTTACGTTATAGAGCAGGCCTATTGCCGTCATCTGGGCCGACTGTGTACATCATATCGAATAATAATTCACTTAAAAAAAAGTAGACAACCAACTTCATTGCATCTATTATACAATTTAAGACTTATATGGTTTTCTCTTGGATGACTTTGTCAGAATCTAACCAAACTCTCATCTAACTACCCTTCAAGTACATCCTTTTGCAATAAAAAAGAATCATTGAAATCGGTTGACGTGATATTGAGTTATTGGTCCATTTTTCGACCAAATTGATATAGGATCACACGGGAAGCACCAGATTTCAACTAAAAATCATCAAAGTTCACCCAGTCACAAGGTAACAAACATAAAAAAAACAGTCGTTTTGAGAACCTCCTCCTTTTTTGAAGTCGGTTGAAAAAACAGGACAATCTCTTAGTTTCCCTTTACGACACCTACGGGAAGAGTTGGGGTGGCCCTATTCTACATCATCAGGAACCACTCAGCTTTTGTGTGTTTTGTGGTTAGTTAG
The DNA here is from genome assembly GCA_947561695.1 of Tyria jacobaeae. Classification (NCBI taxonomy): domain Eukaryota; kingdom Metazoa; phylum Arthropoda; class Insecta; order Lepidoptera; family Erebidae; genus Tyria; species Tyria jacobaeae. The sequence continues at coordinate 3,573,371 of OX387208.1, read as the reverse complement.
GAAAGCAGACATATACGCATATATTTGCATTGTTTTTAAGATATAGTATTTTAGTTTTAAGTAAAAATTGGCAATTGACAACAATACAAAATGAGCATGGTGTGGTATTTTCTAAAAAGAACTAAAAGAGATCAAATATGATACAATGCAGTATTTTAGTTTTAAATTAATAGTGTGAATTATTGTTACAGTTACAGCTAAATTTTTAATAGTTTATATATAACAACACTCTGTATCAAATATAGCCTCTGCTACACACCAAAAGTACTTGTTAAAATTAGAAAGAACAACATTAATCTATACTATTGAATTCAGGTACATAAATAAACATAGGTTACCTAAGACGTAATAATTAAGTAAAATATTTTTTAAGAAGCATCGAATTAAAATGCCGAGAAGAGGACGGGGGAGCATGCTTAGGCACGAATGAGCCGGCTCGACCGGAGTTATACAACAGCCTCTCAGAAAACCGGTAGACAAATAATACTTGAATTGTATTGAGTGCGGATACTGGAGGCCAAAGGCCAAAGGCGGGCAGCGGGACTTCGTCTGTCCCTTTATACCATTAAAAAAAGATGAATCTGAAAAATCCACATACATTGTAACGAAGACCTTACAGTTGAATGACTTAAGTTCTTTCAAGAGTGACATCCTATTAGTTTGATAGTGAAAGTTATAGGGATCTGAGCGAGTTCCGTGCTCATAGCCGATGACCCGGCACTAATGTGACCTTAAAACGAAGCCGCATGGATTTGTGGGAGTGTGGGGTGAATACGTAACAGGCGAATTATACAAATGTATAGTTACGTCATTCTGAAACATCCCTTTATCATTATTATCATACTTTACTTATTACTTTACATGAGCGGCGGAAGTCACTTATCATCACGTGACTCGCTTGCTCGAATGCCCCCTGTACCATAGAGAAAAAAAAGGGAAGATAGTGATTATCTAAGAATGAAATGTGGTCTTAAATTTACGTTGCAATGTTGTAGATTTTTTTTTCTTTTTTGTTTAAGACAACACCCGGATTAGGAATAATAATTTCAAAAGTACAAACAACGGACACAAAAAACATACAGACTCGTGACACTACTTTGTGGATCGCACAAATTTTGTGCTCCTGAAGGAATCGAACCCACATCTGACGCATCAGTTCGGGTCAGTAACCACTACACCAATAGGTCAGCGGATATACATTGCTTTCAGTAACTTATGACTATTGCCTGGAACTGAAAACTTTGCCCGCACAATCGATAATCACGGTACGGTAGGACCAGTTGGAAAGCGGTAATAATGCTTTCACGCGTGGTTTAAAATAACAACTTTGTGGAAATCCCATATCTTACTAGAGGTGGAGAGTACATGGATCGTATTATAAAATACTCTTGGCCTGTTTCACATATATCATTTAAGGTAATCACTGCTTACTACCTTTCAAAATACAATATTTCGCCACACAATACTACTAAAACAGAGTGTTCAAAAGTGCAATCTACAGCAAAACTCAACCAACTAAGATGTCGCATACTTAAATGATTTAGGATGTATAATCATGAAAACGTAGTTTAGCAAGTATTTATCAATGACATATATATTCCTTTCTAAAAACGTTTTTATGTTTGCACTTTTACTTAAACTTATTCAGTCAATCTTAGCTTTTACCCCAGAGCCCCGGTAAATAGAAACTCGCAAAATGAGTTATCACATAACAAGGTTACTAGAGGGAGCCCCACTTCGTAGAACACCTATTGAATTCTTCCCTAGAATTCTTTCATTCTTTCGTTTCTTCGTATTAAAAAGAAAACTAAATTTAGCTATTGCAGTTTTTTTTTTTTACTATTTTATACCTGCAGAGCCATGCTTAGCTAAGTATGGGCCCGGAGTAATATCGCGGCATCACAGATAAACCAATTGTGTGAATGAGGCTTCCGGAGGTCCAAACCTTCCATTCCTCTTTCCCCTGTCCACCAGGGGCAGCAGTCTAAGGCGTGTAGCGCACTTGCGACTCTTGAATTACAGGTGTCCCTGAATGAAAATAGGTACTTACCGCCAGGTGACCCGACTTCTCGTTTGCCCCGTATATTATAAAACACAATGCATTTCACAATTTTCAATGTTAAACCAATAATTTGCTGACTACGAAAACAAAGCGTAAACTATATCTATTTCAAAAATAGAGAATATTAATAATTTTAGATTTTCAGTTGAAGCTACGCTCTATCGCAAGTAAAAAATAGAGTAACAATATGTTTTTGATACGTAATATTCTTTCACAGATATTATATATTTTTAGTAAGGCGTACAATGTCATCTGCTGTGGCGTCACTTCCCAATGGTTTTAACAGTGGTAGAGCCATGCTTAGGCACGAATGGGCCGGCTCGACCGGGGGGATACCACGGCCTCATAGAAAACCAACGCAAGCGTTGCTTCACAACCGAAATGAGTGAGGTTTTCGAAGACCCAACTCCTCCTTTCCTCCTGCCTCTCCCCTCCTCCAATCTCCTATCACCCTCTCCTCACCCCTGCTCTTTTCTTCCCCTCCTCACAACCCCCAACCCTCATCACCCTCAAAGGCGGGCAGCGCACTTACGACTCTTAAGTTGCAAGTGTCCATGGACCGCGGTTGTCACCTACCATCAGATAACCCGTCCGTTCGTCTGTCCGCCTATAGTATAAAAAATAAAAAAAATAAAAACTCTCTCTACCTCTGTCTGTGTCTCTCAACCCACTCATGGCTTGCGTGTATAAACTTTATGACAAAAATAGGTTAACATATTGATGCCCCAAACTAGAAACGATATTGTCATTAAACATAGAAAATACATATTAGAGAGAGCGGCGAGTGTTTTAAAGTGACGTCAAACTGGATATTAACATAAAATAAAAGGTTTCTAGAAATTCCTATAGGTGACCAAGGGCGAATAAGGGATTGGACTATTATCTATCAAAACAGTATGTATACAGTGCCCGCTTGGCAGCAAAAGGCTGTAGGCGAGGCTTTAGTCATGTAGGCGAGACTAAATTATGGTTGAAGTAATATTTATGTTTGCGACGCCTTTGCCCTCCATATAGGCATAAGTAGATGTATGTATGTATTGCACACCATTATAACTTTTATAACACACATGCAAGTTTGTAATCCACTACTATGGTGTTCGTGTCTATTGGTCGTTAGAAATCAAATCATGTTCAATATCGGTGCATTGATTTATGTGTAGGTGTATTTCCTTAACTTTACAATTAATGTAACACACTTAACACACACATACTATTCGGTCGTGTACATTAATATATGGCTCTTCTTCTTCTATCTTTTAAATGATTAATAAGTAATATAACATTCCTAATTTTCATAACAAATAAAAGATGACATTGGAGTCTGTCTGTCTTACTAGTACAAGATTCAAGGATATCTACCATTTTGCAACCATGTTTGTGTCCAATAAAGAATTATTAGTTTATTTTATTTTATTATTTAAGGAAAACTTACAGCGAATAATTGATATAAGTAAAAAAAATATCACTATTATTATGTGTAAAGGTAAGTAAGTAAACGGAAAATGTAAAAATTAGACTAGCCTTCAAGTAATGAAATTTAATGAAAAGAAACTTATTGTAGATAAAAATCATAGCTTACAAAACATTAATCATTCATTCACTGTCTAGGCAAACACGGCCACAAAAAATAGTCTTAAAAAATGTTTCACATTTAGTCTAAAAATTGTTTTACATCTAAAATTATAACAAAAAAGTATAATTTTTTTATAAAAAAATTACACAAAGTGAAATTGGGGACCACTGTTCCTTTCCAGAATTCTCTAATACCTGTCCGTAATACAACTAAGATAGGATATAAACTATTAGAGTTTATATAGAATGTCTGACATAATATGTACGAGTATATGTACTTAATTTCCGTCTCCAATAAACCTTCTCAATTTATTATTGATACCGCTATTACATATTTGAAAAGGTTATAGGTATTGAAAGGTTCATTGATTGTCATAAAATATAATACATTTCATTCTTCCATGACATTACCGACCTATCACGATTCAATTAAGTATTTCTGTTCCTGTATGAGGTTCTTCAAATATGTAGGTCAGCCATGTTGCTTTTTCGTGGCTGTTCTAATAAAATTATTTTAGATATTGACTACTTTCCGAGTAAGATATTCAAGTGTTATTTCGTTTTTCATGTATGGAGTTCAATTTCAGTTAAAAAAAAACCTGATTTAAACTTTTAAAGTCACAAACACACTACTAATATTTTTTGCCTCGTTCTACCAGCCTATAGAACAAATTGTCGCCTGATCTATTTCTGAACCGATACGACCTCCAAACCTTTAAAAAAAGACTTACACGCACCTAAAAAGCCGGCAACGCATTTGTGATTTTGTTATGTAATAAATTTAACTATTGTAAAAACGGTAGCTATTTTGAATAAATTTCAATATGAAACAATTTAATTTCGTACAGAATTGTAGGGTGTTACACACTACTTACATATTTACTATATTTTTTTTATTTTTTTTTATTTCCACATCCACAGATAATCGAATAAGACACAGAGATTTTAGTTCGTCTAGCTCTCCTTGTGATGGCGCTAAACTCAATATATAATATGTAAATTTATTTTGTTCTAAGTTGCCGCAGCCTGGTCCTATACTAAAACTTAAAAAAAAAAAAAACTTCTCTTCTATTATATATATTAGCTATTAAACTATTGGACCTATAAATTAAAAAAGAGACAAGCTAATGAATTGCTTACTACTATTAAAATATTTAAGATAAAACAATTGGACATAAATGTGGGCCTTGCTTTATACAATTATCCTGTATTATGGCTAGTAGTATGTTATATTAACTAAATCCAATACATTAAAAGCCGACGTACTTAATGGGTTATATGTTTTATTCTAGAAACAAATCTCAACCTTTATTTTTGCGTGCGTTATTATAAGTCACAAAACATTTAATTACATTTTACATACATCATTAACCTACATTTAGCTAGAAAATAAATTAATACTAATAACCAAATATAATAAAGCTACGCTATATCTAATAAAGCTACTATAATAAAAACGTTCACGCCTGTGTACCTCAAGTGGTAGGCTAAGGTGAATCAAAAACCCACCTTGTGTCAATTAGGATTTGGTCTCACTATCGTATTAGCACTGTACCACGATATGTATACTGTCTGATAGATGACAGTTCTATCGTTTAGTCGCCTTTTAGGACCCTCACGAGAAGAGATGGGGTGACCCTATCTTACACTTTACTATTTTTTTTATTTTATACTATAGGGGGAAAGACAAACAGACGGGTCACCGCCAACCGCAGTCCATGGGACACCTGCAACTCAAGAGTCGTAAGTGAGCTGCCCACCTTTGAGGGTGATGAGGGATGGGGGGATGTAGGGAGGGGAAAGAAGAGGGGGATGTAGGCAGGGGAAAGAAGAGGGGATGAAAAGATGGGAAAGAGGAGGAAGGAGATGAGGGGAGAGGGGGAGTTGGGCCTCCGGAAACCTCACAGGGAAATGCAACACAAGCGTTACTTCACAACCGGTTTTCTGTGAGGCCGTGGTATCGCACCGGTCGAGCCGGCCCATTCGGGACTAATTTGAATTTAGTGAGGTTTCCCCCTCTTCCCTTTCTTCTCCCCTTATCTCCTTTCTCCTCTTTCCCCTCCCCATATACCCCCATCCCTCATCACCCTCAAAGGGGTCCGGTGTCCATGTCTGTTCCCCCTATAATGTTCCAGAACGATTATTATGTTTATATTCCAACGTGTTTTGTAAGTTCCAAGTAGTCAGAATTTGTATGGTTTCAAGACCAAAGTACATGTGAATATGATCCTTACTGAAAAGGGCTGGCCAGTCGGCACATGTATTGTTTTGTATCTCTCTTTAGTGACTTATGGCATTTTGTAGGTGGTCACACGATGTATTGCCTTTTTATTAGCTATTCTTGTAAAAATAATTACAACATATTTATGACACTTTACATACATACATATATCACACCTGTAACCATAGGCAGAGGCGTAATCAACACCCACATGTTACTGATTATGATTATTTAAAAATTATTATTTAATTCCATTTACATAATAGGGGTTAGATGGATTGGGGAGTACAAAAAAAAGTTATAGGTATTCGACCTTCTAACTAACGGATACTTAATTGTAAAAAAATACGATCTTGGAACCATAAAAACACCCACGGCTAAATCCCCGAAGGGGTTTTGCAGAGGCGAATTAAACGCCAACATTTTGCCAACCATGATTTATTTCTTGGAAACAATATTTCAATTAATACAATACTAGAGGTAATGTCTTGTCTGACGTTCATATTGAATAAAATTTATATATAGTATGGGGGACAGACAAACAGACGGGTCACCTGATGGCAAGTGACAACCGCAAGGACACCTGCAACTGAAGAGTCGTTAGTGAACTGTCCGCCTATCGGGTGATGAGGGGTGGGGAGATACGGGAATGGTAAACGGTAGGGGGGATGGGTGAAGGCAAAACAAGGGTTGTTTGGCCTCCGGAAGCCTCATTAATTTAGCCTAAGCATGGCTCTACTACGATAAGCCTATTCATGAAAACAAAAAATACTTTCTAAGAATTTTCGACTACAGAAAATAAATCATAAAACTACTTGTATACTGTCATGATAGCCACCACAGTTGGCAAAGACTATAGTTATGAGTATTAAAACATACGCATGGATTTCTGCCAAACCTTTTGTAACCTTGGACTCAATCAATGAGAATTATGTAGAGCATTTTGCACAAAACTCGTACAAACTTCACGCTACTTAACGACCATGAAGTTAGTTGATGAATATTTAGTTTTCATTCGTCAGAATTAAATTGGTAACGAACTTTTTGGAAAAAGAAACATTCTTATTGTTTTTATTTTTAATTTAGGTTCAGCTTAAATAAATACGTTTATTGCACTGACAAAGTTCAAGTTTTACATAATAATACTTTAAATGCTAATCCCTGGATAATCTTTCTACATATTAAAATATAATAATAATATAAAGTCTGCTTGCACGTGGTATACTTTTCGCTTAAGAAGTGCAGGAAATATTTATTTTATTCAACATGTTATACCTTTCAAAATTACTTGTTAAACGATGCGCTTACCGCCGCCCCGCAATTCAAAAGTCACAAATGCGTTGCCGGCCTTTTAGGTGGGTGTAAGTTCTATTCTTAAAGGTTTGAAGGTCGTATCGGTCTCGAAATACCTCAGGTGACAATTTGTTCCACAGGCTGGTAGAACGAGGGAAAAAATGATGTGTGTGCGTGTCTGAAAAAGGGATGGGGATTAAAGCTTTGTCTCGTTGGACGATAGCGGAACCTTCCGGCCGGTATGTCTGAACAATTCCTCGAAGCAGTCACACGACAAATTAATTATTGTCGAAATTCGATAACCAAACGGTTTTATAAAATGTAATCAGTAGTAAAGTCAGTATACAAATTACGTCCCATTACATTGGTTATATAATTCATATAACCTACCCTCCATCTAAAACCTTCATCGTAGAGCTAGCTTTTAAAGAAGCACTTACATATGTGTTCCACTTAATCAATATTATCCATCGCTCCACTGTGTATACAGTATTGTTCTCTTCACGGTCGAAGTGACCAATGCCAAAATGAAATATTGAAGTGCATTTAAATCAATTTTAAGATGTTTTAATTACTAAAAACGGTAGCTAAATGGTAACATAAACAAGTGTTTTTCTTGACAAACAAATTGTAAAGCAGGTCTTGCTGTTTATTTACATAGTTTTAAATACGTTGCTATGCGCTTACGATCACTGCTCAGCTTCTCAAGTGCATTGTTTTCTATAAATCCTATGTCGTCTAAAAACCGTTCTGTGAAATGCGATGTTTTTTTTTTGCAGTATGACTGATTTTTGCGCATTCAGCCAAAAAAATTACTACATATTTGACGCATGGGTTTGTAGAAGTGTATTAAACGCCTACATCTTGCATAACATAATTTAGTCATACTTACGTAATAGGTGGCAAGCCTATTATCGCCAACGCGGCAATGATTTAATAAAACATATCTCTAAAATATCTATTTATCTATCTACTTAATATTACTCATACATACTCTGCAGCTTGATTAATATAGATTAGTTTCAAATAACTTAAAACCACACGTTTTCTACAGTTTGATAGCTATATGAAACCCTAAAATCCATTACTTCTCTTATAAGTAAACCTCAAACCCGGGTCAGCGTTCCCATGGGAGCAGCACTTGGATCATAAAAACAGTAGTGTCGTAAATATAGAACAGTTTAAGGAGCGTCATAGGGTTTGTTTAGGACGCAAATGAAATAGACGGAAGCGTGTAGTTGTGTAGAGAACACTCAACTACAGTAATTTTATATATCTCTTCTAAATAATTTCATTTATTTTAAGGGCACTTGAATCATTTTATTACCTCAATAATCAAGTAAGAGTGATTTCTTTTTTGCGGAGGACTTGACAAACCAACCAACCAAGGGACACAAAGAACACATACTCGGTACAACTACAATATGCAGAGACTGTAATGATATAGTGTATATATTACATTCAATCACACACTTGAAAACCATAAAACCCTTCTTCTTGCGCAGTTGGGTAATTAGACTACGTGACAAGTTAACTAATAGATCAAATTGTTAAACGTAGGACTACTTGTGTTATGTTTGTTTAAACAAATTAAAACAGAATATACACTTTTCATAGGACATTTCTATAAAGTGTTTGATATGTTACTAACCGTTATATTTTAGTGTATAGATGATTTTTTAACACGTACTCGTATATAATTTGAAAAATTTGATACAATGTGATCAAACGGTAGCTCGTAATATCTACCTTTAATTCAACATCCTTTCTCAATGACCCTTTATGATATATTTTCTTGTATGTATGTAGTATATAATGTATAATAAATATGTCTCTCATGCAAAATTCATAACGTCCGACTTTAATATTAATGCTTAGTCGTCTAAAGGGGTTCATGAATAGATGTTGACTCAGCAGACCGTAGGGCTGTCACATACACCCTATCAAATATTACGTTATTTGAAAAAAATAACAGTAAAACTAAAAACACTAACATACACATACACGCGATATCCTTTAAGGGGTAGGCAGACGCGTCATTAACGCATTCATATTTCCGATCCTAATTCAGTACAATTTACGTAATATACAGGTCTATTGCAGTCATTCGGACACTTTTAGGAATTAGTTTTAAAAATGTTGAGTATATTGACAGGAAAGGGAGGATTGAAAGGGATGGAAAGAGATATTGCTTATAAAGATGTATTGGGGAGTATAAGCAATACCTCAAGCAAGTCAGGGTCGAATACTCTAAAGTGAGTTAGGGTAGCGGATGCCCAACTACCCCTTTCCAGTTTTCCCTTCACCGTCTTATCTTTCTACTTAAAGGTGGGCAGCCCACTTATTACTCTTGAGTTGAAGGTGTCCATGGACTGTGATTGTCACTTACTATTAGGTGAGGGTCATCTGTCTGGTCACCTGTTCGTCTAACCCTGTGTCTGTTTTTTATATTGTTCTTGTATTGCATTACAACTATTGTAAGGATACTACCACCTAATTTAAAATAACTACGGGTGCTGATAAATATTCTATAAATGACGCATTATCAAATGTTTTAGTAACTTCATTCGCAAGCAACTACACCGGGACCGTGGATAGTGGATGCTTCTTTGGTGAAGCCATCATTCAGCAGTAGACGGCGATAGGCTGATGATGATGACGATTGATTGACAGCCTGGTAAACTGAATTATTGCTTTGAGTGTTCTATAGTCGGAAAACTCTACGTCGTATAGTGGTGAACGATGTCGTAACGGCTAGCCTATTCGGTGCACTCGGCAAAATAAATAATTAACAAATCTCGAGCTCCTACGACAGTTGGTACCCATGGCTGTTCGCTGCCTATCACTTCGCATCGTCATAAAAATACAAAGAATAAACATTGTTAGCAATTTTTCGGAAAATCATTTTTAAAATCCTAAAATACTTATTGACAACCCTACGGTCCCTTTCCAAAGGCAAACAGAGGGAAGTTACATTTTCCGCTGTCTATTCGCCCTATTCTACTGCAGAATGATTTTTGATTGTTTATTTATTTTCCACTTATTTTCATAAAACTCTTTAATCTTAAATTTATACCTAACACTTTTTAGTTTAGGTTTCAAGGATACCGTAACCATATGAGTGAAATAAATAATTTAAAAAGATTATTATTTTGTTCAAGAATACCTTATTTAATGACCACAAAAAACAACACCTTCGGTAATCCAACACCAACGTCTAATCCCAAAACTAGACAGCTTGTACTATTGCAACTAAACTGCTGATTAATTATACACCTTATACTAATATTATAAATGCGAACGTAACTCTGTATGTCTATCTGTAACGTTTTCACTTAACCAATCTGTATGAAACATGATATAAAAGTGAGCAGGACCTTGGGAAATGACAGGCTACTTGTTGGGAAAATTAACCTTAAAGGTGGAAACATAAAGTACCATAGTCAGTATGCTACCTGCGATGCTATCTACGATCTGCGACGCCTGTCCTATTCCTCAGGAATTGTTCCGGAGGCCTGAAGAGAGGCGAATGTTCTATGCATATAAAGTTTAAAAGACTAATTAAATTACTAATTCTTTGCAGACAAAGTTGCAGGCATAACCTTTAAAAAAATAAAGGAATACATTGTACATAGGGGTATGGGCGTGAGTGAGTGTGAATTAAAGTCCACATATTGCTGATTGGAATTTAGTCCCATTTATCCCGCGTTCCGTAATAAGCAAGCCTGTTGCCATCATCCGGGCACTTTTGGGGATTCGATGTTAAAGTTTTGAGTATTTTGATAAGAAAGGGATGATAGGAAGGGAAGATAGATATAGCTTATACAGATGGATCGGGGAGTATAAGCAATATCTCAAAGATCGCATTCCTATAACTCAAACTAGCTTAGGCCGGAAAGTGCAAATCCCCTAACTAATAATTAACAGAGAAATAAAATGATGTTTTTGAACTCAGGCATCGTATAAGTAGCAATTAATTAACTTGTAATTAGGTTTCCCTAAATTAAGTATTTAAGATTAATAATAATAAAAATAGGTAAAAAAACTTTTTAAGTTAAACGATTTTATGTTAAACATACATTGCAATGTTTAAGATAAATGTACTAAAAACCAAAAAATAATAAAATAGATACAGTCGTGGGAATTATAAACATATGCATAGACTAGACTAAAATAAAACCGTGGGGCACGTCAATTGTCTACAAATTATCGACTTAATGTGCGATAGAAGAATCGTTTAATTCGTCGTTAAAATAGGCAGTTGGCCCGCAGATGGTGAGGAAATTACTTACTATTTTCTTGCTCATGGAAATTCCAATAGTTATACACTCCATGTAAATAAAAGAGATGTTTCAACTAGAAACAAAACAAACGGAGTGAGCTAAATAAAACCGTTTAATAATAATATTGGGTATAAGTTTATCATTTCAAAATAATATAATATTTACCAGAGACATTTATTGACAAGTCCCAAGCTCAATGTGAAATCTTGCTAAGATATCTAGCCCTGAGAGCCTTGTTTTCTCTACAGCAAAACTCCCACACCCAGACTCGTATGGGAATCGAACCCACGACCACTAGACCAACAGACCCGTATATGATAGGCACTTTGTACGTAGCATACAATTGTTTAATTTTTAAAAGTAGCAACTTAATCATAAAAAATATCTTTTGACCGTCATGTCGTTCTCCGCCTATACGTCAATAGACAATCAGCAATTTTGATTTAGCCTTCCGGATTATTAAATGAAACTCTTAAATGACTTAAAAAACTACCTGGATCCATATAAAAACATTTAACTAACTTCGCAATATAGCATTTCATTCTCGTTACAAGTTACCCTCAGTTTACTGCTTAAGAGCCAAAGGTTAATGGGTGCTGTCAAACTCTTTATGGTCTTGTTACTGGCGTTATGGCATTTCAGTAAATACCACTTAATGTAGATACTTAAAGCCTTAACTTCACTTCAAAGCAGATGGTTTCTAGCTACTTAGTGCTAGAATAATGACTTAATTGAGAAACTTCTGGAAGTTTTCCGGGTACGATCGAACTCGTAAAATCCTGCAACAGAATTCCAGTTTAAATTTTCAATAGTAATTATTGGGGCCAACTTCTACTACAGCTACAGGACTTTTTTATGACCCTATGCTATTAAATTGAATTGTTCGAATGCCTCCTCACAAAAAGTCTTTGAAAAATAATGTGCTACACCGGTACGAAATCCGATTGCATTGCTCACTTCTTCTCTTTCTTTAATATTATAAAATATAATAATTTATGTCACTCACTCCCACGATTAATAAGTTTTAAAATGATAGCTCAAATATCTAAATCCCTCAAGTCGTCTAGGCTCTGAGGCGTGACAAAGAAAAATCATACCCTCAAAAAACATAATATAAACAGTCGGATATAAAATATAAATAAAGTCTTAAGTGCTGAGATCATACTATAGCAACTATCCAGTTTAAAAAAAGACCACAGTGACTATCTATCAACAAAATAAACAACCAAAAAAACCTACGGCAGGGCCATTACCACGGCAATTGTTAAACAAACATGCTTTAATCGCGAAACTTCCACTTTCCTTGAGACCGAAAGCGAACACGCCACGTCGTCACGATACCTACATACATACGTCCAAACGAACTTGGCTTGCAGACTGGGTCATCTTTGAATAAAATTCATTGTCCTTAAATTTTTTTGTCTTTTAGTAAAAAGGAAAAGTGGTTTGTATCCTAAACTAGTAGTGGAGTAGAGGAGATAAAACATTTACTAGGTGTGTATTGTATTTGAATATGAGTCCTAATTAGTTTATTTATTCAAACTTGAGCCAATATATTACCTTACTAGCTTCTACACTAAGATTCGGGTAAAAGTAGCCTGTCTCCTACCCCAGGGCTCGAAGTTTCCACACACCAAATTTAATCAACATCGATTCAGCTGCTTAGCCGTGAATAGGTAACAGACCGATTGATATATTGAAAAACTTACGCCTTTATAATATTAGCACGTACCTGTATTAAAAAACACAAATCTAAAAAAAAGAGAAAATCTAGTTCAGAATGTAAAAGTTTTCTATTATTTACACATATTATTGATATTCAATATATCGATAGAGGACTCGGACTTAACGGCACTAGTCAGTTCGAGTTGTAGGTATGTGACCCTGACTTGCTTCAGCTATTGCTTTATACTCCCCAATCCATCTGTATACGTAAAATTTCTATCCTGCCTTTCCTGTCAATATATCCTAAATTTTTCAGACTTATTCATGGATGGCGGAGATAGACTTGCTATTACGTAAATGGGTTTAAATTATTATCGGCAAAATGTGTGCGTGTATTATGCCTCTGCTTATAACTTCGGGGACTCAGTCGTGTATGTATGTATATTAATAATGTAACGGAAGTAGCACTACTTCGAAACGCCTAATGTTTGGACCCAGTGAATCACTCATCTAGTGGGCTGGCGCTCACTTCCAGAGACCTTCCAGTGAACTATATTAACTCTTAAACTTCGGCCACATATTTTTTTTTTTTACTATCTTTTTTACTATTTCACTATCTTCTTCAAATAACACGACTGACGATCATATTTTGTAAAATATTTTTTTATTTTCTATATTTCTACTAGCTTATGCACAACCATTCGAACTGTTCGAATAGGTTATACGAACTGTGGTTATTGGCTGATTAATCGAAGGATACGATTTTCTTCAAGTGTAATTTATTTATGGCATTTAAAACATAAAATTCCATAATATACAAATTCTCAAGACATATTTAACTATCAATTATCTAACCCGCGTACATGGGTTCGTTCGTTAGGAACTTTATTGATTGTTCCGAAACTGTTCTTGCCCTTTGAGTTCCTAGTTCAACTACTTCTGGTGTTAGAGTTACTAAAATTTAACGCCCAAACTCTAAAACTCGTAGAAAATTATGTTCATCAATTTCGACATTTATTCCAGCCTAGTTGTAGAGTTGTCCCTAGTGTATTTAATGAGCTATCTCTAAAAAATGGTTCCCAAAAGCAACACACACTAGAAATAAAGTAATTTGTATAAATTGCCAATTCATTAAGGGTGGGTTGGGGTGTTGGGGCCTCGCGTGATTATTGCCGATTTGTTCAGTTTTCCCTTTCAACTTTTTGACATGAGACAAAGAACATTTTCCGGCCGCAGCTCAGCAAGTAAAAACTTAAGTTTCATTTATTTTTACTAAGTTCATTGGATGTGTATTACCACCATTATTAAGTTAAGTGGATACATCAAAATTACTAAGAAGCAATTTATTTATTTCTTTAAACTTTATGCACTTATTGTACAGAAGCATACTTAATGCCTAAAGCATTATATGCCAGACAACTTTTGGGTGGTACAAAGTAAGCTGGAAGTTGGCGAATTAATTTTTAAAAGGTGAAACCTAAAATATTATATTTTAGAAATACTGAAACATAGTATGGAGAAGGGTGAGCACAGAATGTACGTATATATGTATTTAATGAATAATACGTATTAACAATAAATACAATAATTAACTTTCCAATATTTCGATGAGGGACTCATCTCTATGATATGCTTAACAGCTTAAGCCGTCATACGTCTAGAATTGTGCATGTTACAGTAAGAGCAATAATGAATACAAACCAATTTAAATTAATTACATAACATGCTAGAAGAATCGCGTGACTACTGTTTTAAACTTACACTCTCTTAGGGTTTAGGAACGGTACTTAGGGTTTGAACTTGTCGTGACAAACATAATATTATGAATGCTAATATTGTAAATAATCCATAATTTAAACACAAGTAGGAATCTGAAAGCTATTAATTGCGTCCTTTATTTCTCTACATACTGTAAATTCAAATATTTTCCAGTATACTAACCAAAAACGATGTCATTCGTATCGCAAACGGTCGCTGGCCTGAGCCAAACCCGACGCGAAGATCCCCCTCCACGACAGCACTGCTCCCATCAACACGCCCACCGCCACACGCAGCTCAGCCGAAAGAACAGCCTCCCAGAATGGGACCCACCTGAACTTAGGACCAGAAAACACAGCTTACCAGCAGATATCACGGACAGAATGACGGCACCGACCACCAGCCCTATATTAGAAGAGTGACAACTGTCCCCGTAAGTTTTGGTGTCCCCGTCACTCTAGTAAGCATGGATGCACTCCACTGTATTGCACAAGATCAAGAGAAAGGCTTTATGGTGCAGCCCCTTGCATGTTTAGAGGCTTATGTGATTAAGGGAAGGCCCTGCACGAACCCTATAGATATATGTTGTGCGTAATTGTATGTAATGAATGGAAAGGAAATGACATGAATGTGATAAAGATATTGTGAATTATTGAAGAATATTCAGAAGATGTGGTTTTAAATAAAAATAAAACAACTTATGGAGAAACAGTTTCGTATATGTACCTACATATTTGAAGATTGTCCTCTATTGCGAACTGACAGATATGGATTCCTATTTGAAAATTATGCATTATAATAACCAAAACAATGACACTACACAGAAAATATTTGCGTATTACCTAAAGTAGATTTTAATTTAAAATGCATAAAACGCTAAACGATAACTTGTCTGGTGTCTAGACAGAATTTAATGCACTTGTCTGATAAGACCCTTGGGAAGTTTTTGTTCACAGAAATAAAGAACTTATTAGTAAACTGCGATCCTTACGTTTAGCCAAATCATACGTATTGTAATTGTTATTAATTTTATTTACAGAAGAATAAGGTCAATCATATGTTCGATCAATGTTGTTCACTTAGATGAAAGTTTGTTGGAACTCATTTACTCTACCCATCTGGTAAACTGATGGATTCCAATGTAATAAATTAAATAAGCAGACCAAGTTATATATTTTGATAGATTTTGAGCAGAAAACGCAACTTGGGAGTGGTACAACACACGTTATATGTATGTATTTTCTTGGTCAACAATATATATGTACTTATTACAAAAAAGATAATTGAAAAAAGAGATTTGAGCTGCAACTAATTGTTTGAATTACTAAGAAAAAGCCTGATTTATAACCTCATTCTCAAGAGGGTATGAAAATTATCATAGAAGATTAAAATCATATCTAATTGCAAATAAAAACAACTGGGATAATAAATGGGCCAAAGTGGTCATTGCAACTTGTAAATTAAATATCTCACAACATACAGCTTTAATAAGTCCCTACAAACATGCAAGCGCATTCAATCCATACCTGACATACTGATGTTAACAGACCTTACTTTAGTTATTACTCACATATATGGTAAGGATCTCGGCGGGTTGATTAGACGTAAATAGCCTCATAAATCTATTTCGCAACCTATCATTACTAACATGTGAATCAGTGGACTAGAAATTATAGATAGTTCACCGAAGAGTGTACTACGTTTTACCTGATAATTGTTGAAATTTAAGTGCTATTTAAGATCACTATACTACATTATATATGTTGCTGCTGTTAAAGAGCCTCATAACGTCTCTGGCTACATAATAGAAAAATCTTATTACAAAATCGGTTTTAATCATGTCAGGGAAAGTGAAGTCTCGTTAGAAATAGAATTTATCTGATGGACCTGCAAGGTTTACTGAACTTTCCCCTTCGTGCATGCTAATAGAGCACGCAAGTTATTTCTGTAACCAAAGCACTATAGACTTACAAACAGCTGTTCACTATATTACTGAACAGTTGTGTGTAAGCCTAAACCGCCTTAAATCCTGCACTCAGGAATAGTTATAAACTTATTAAGGCTAACACAATTGTTTATGAAGAAGAGAAAGTCGATATAGTTAATTAAATATGTTCACATTTTGCCAATAAAAACTTTAATAAAAATATACTTATGGAAATACTATACATATTAATGAAGAAACAAACAATAAAAGACATAGTTTAACGACTGCAATATATTAAAACATTTATTTATGACAATGGTATCCTGGAGTTCAAAATTCAAGTGTCGTATAAGGAAACGCACCAATTCTTTTATTTGTAACACTAAAGATATGACTATAACATGAAAATCGAGTAACAAACAGAATATGTAATAGATACTAAACTCGTTTTGTCCCTATATATATACTTATATAGTTTTTCACGATTACTATCTCCTTATTAAATATGTACCCGCCTCGTAGACCCCACTACTGAACCACATCAGCCTTACATAATACAAATGTAGGTCGTAGGATATCAAGTCATGGTGCGTTAAGTCCACGCTGATGAGTCATGAATATTGGAAATCTTGCGCCGTGTCCCTCATATTTTATTAATAATATCTGGTAGTCGTTAACGTGAACTTTGTTATTACTTTTTCTTAGATGTATTTAGTATAAGATTTGTAATCACCATAAAACATACTTGTTACCAAATGAAATTCTGTTTTACTTGCCTATGATTTTGTGAGTTTAATATTTCAATAGTCAACAGTCATAGTTTTCGAACTAGCTTAAAATGTAATCGCTATCAACCATTAGAACAGGTATAGATGTAAATTATCTTGATGATCGTTTAAGAGTTATACTAAACTAAAACTTGCATTAGAAGTTTACAGCTCGGTGATATTTCAAAGTCGAAGAAGCTTAGAACTAAGTTCGTATGCGGGTTCTCTTATACACAATAACTAGGTTAGCTGATGGAACATAGAATTTTCTAGTCGAATTTTCCAGTTGTTGTGTATGTTCACCTATAATCTCTAACGTATGATTTATATTGCTTTTTTAAACTTGACGATTTCGAATACCGGTTAAGGACGATTTATATAATAAAAACAATATTTGTATTGTGTTGCCGAGTGAGTGAGGCCTAACACCCTTCTCCTCCCCTCAGTCCCCCGTCTTAACCCTCAAAGGCGAACAGCACACTTACGACTTTTCAGTTGCAGGTGTCCAAGGGCAGCGGTTGTCACTTGACATCAGGTGACACGTCTATTCGTCTGTTCCCTAATATTGTAAAAAAAAAATGGACGATAATGATTCAAATTTAAATGAAATGTTTTGTAAAATATTGGTTGTCCTGGTAACAGACACCGATATAACTACATATGTTTAGCATTTAATTAAATTAATTTGTAACCTGTAACTTTTTTGTTACAGGCGGAGCGAGTTTCTAGGATGTGTCTCGTTCCCGCTGAAAGATGCAATTAACTGCGACATATCCGGCACATATTTCCTGCAGCAGAGCTCTGGACGCGGTCAGAACGCGGCACAAGCGTACACCAATGACAGATTTGTTAAGGAGAGCGTGACTGAAGGAGATACACGCAAGATGGCTACCGACAACATTGAAACTAGCACTAACGATGGCGCTAAAGAAAACCACAATGATAAAGGTACAAATAACTTAATTGATAATATTAACTATTTATAAATTAGGAAGAAAGGAGCCTTCAATGACTTTTTTATGATAAAACGTACAATTTGAATACTAACCAATTCTAAGACGCAAATTTTCATTAAAGTTTTGCCTTATACATATTATATAATTTAGAAAGAATACAAAAAATATTGTTAGTGGCTATGAAATTTAAAGGTTGCCCTAAATTTCCCTGGGATTTCATCATCAAATCCTGACTTGGTTACAATGAGACCAGAAAAACATGTTTATTTATACATATAATGTCCAATTTCTTTATTCATATTTCTAATACTCTCAAGTATACTTTACAATGCACTTACTTCAGTCACCTTTAAATACGTTAAAAATGCATACAATCGAACAATTTAATTCTGTTTTTGAGTTTTTAAAAAAATATATTAATGCAGAATGAAATAGAATCAGTTACTTATATGTTAAAAGTAAAAAAAAAAAAAAACAGTGCGTACCATGGACACTTCTGTAAAGTAATAATTTATGACGTCAAATTATTGTTTGACATCTTTATATATTAAAATAATAACACTTTCTTCGTACACGCTGATACTAAGGCGTACGCTTTTAAATAACGTTTGAACTTAAATTTATCAGGAGTAACGACAAATGGTCCATCATCAACCGCAGCGAGCCAGGCACAAGCGGTTGCAGCTGCTCTCCAGCGGGAAGCTGACGAGCATCTGTTCCTTAGGTACCTGGAGCTAGACCCACCTGAAGACCCGAACGCACCAAGAAAAGCGCAGAGAAATGGAAGAACGCCATTTACTACTACTAGGAAGTAAGTCTCTTTAAGAGCCCTTGAAAGAGTACGATGAGAGGATTTATAAATGTCACGAATGCTGACCTTTCGGTTATCTAATAATATTTGCTTAAATATGGTTTCTAAGATTTGCGAAAATTAGAAGATGGCTGACATTTGCGCGTTTACATATTACATTTTACGGTAGCATATTTTTGAGAGTTTTTTTTAACAATTTCTGAACAAAACAGATTAACCAAAGATGTTTCTAGACCTATAAAATCTCGCTTTAAATCGGTTTGTAATATAAATATAATAAATTCTCCTCCCTTTGGACAGTCTAAATTCTAATGGTTTGTATCAAATATTTTCTAAAAAGCAATAAAGACAGTATTATACTTATATGAGTATTAAGAGTTATGTTTCTTTACTCTAAATAACTCAAATAAATACATAAACTTAAATATTTTAAGAGCATTTTCTCCCAATTATGCAAATTAACCCATTTTTCATCTTTCCAGATTAGTACGTGGGACAAGCGGTGGGTTTGGTTTCACTGTAGTATGGACCAGACCTCCCAGAGTAGAGAGGGTTGCAGCAGGAGGATCCGCAGAACGTGCGGGGCTCAGGGCAGGAGATTACCTTGTGTTCGTAGGCAACAAGAACGTGGTAACTGGCAATGAAGAAGAAGTCCGGAATCTCGTTAAGTGAGTATTTAATGCATATATTAAATTTATGTATTTTTGCTATATTTTAATCAGGTAAATTATCAACAAAATTAACTATAAATACTGTTCGTATTTCAGGTCAGCTGGTCAAACTTTAATCCTAGAAACCTTTAGAAGAATGCCACCGAACGGTGTTGGGATTCGGCCGAAACTAGCACAGGTCACAATTCCTCCTGCGGAAACTACACCTCCTCCTCCTCCAAGGTCTCCTCGTATAGCAGCCCTGGCGTCCCCAGCAACTGCAGCTAGGCCACCTACCGCCTGTTCCTCCACCAGCCAATCCCTGGACCGGCGCAAGCTCCATCTGCCCCAAGTCACATTCTCCAAGGAGGTCGGTAATGGAATTATCGTTTAACATCGACACCTCATCGACTCATATACTACTAATACTAGTCATCTCGGCCTTTGTACTCGGTACAAACTTGTGAACGTAATATTTGTTTCAACTTTAACCAATCAGTTTTATCAAATACACTTTTATCTTAAACCGGTTACAAGTTCTATCAAGTAATTTGGCCCTTAAAATTCGAATTTATTATTTGGTAATGAGAGATCATTTTATACAAAATTGGTGCTAGTGTCGGTCCCTATACTTCGACTAGTGACGTCGTCGATCAATGTTATATTGTGCAGTAGCGTGTATCCTTCTTGTTGTTAATATTATTGTTTATTGTAAATACTGTCCGGTACATTCCATTTTATTAATTACTTACGACTATTTTTTTGCATAGGTCTGTGTACTGCCGGTTTTTAAAAGAAACAAATGGAGCTATATGAGATCTGTGTATAAATTATATTTATTATTTTGTAAGTTTGCGTTTTAATGTATGTGTTTATGTCCAAATGATATTATATTTCGAATTATTCGTTAAAAATCAGCAGTCCACCAGGTTATAGTTTGTATATCGTGTTTTTTTTTTATCTTTAGTGTTTAAGTCAAATTCATTGAAAGGGGAATCGTTACGTTTAAGCTTACTGTTTTTTGTTAATATTTATTTTGTTAATGTTTTTTTTTTCTTTTCTTATTTATTTTCTTTGTCTTAAAACTTGCATGTTGTATTTTCATAGTACTCTTATCATAGCAGTGTTTTTGTATTATTTCCTTTAAATAACCAATATTATGATCTTCTATTTTAATTTTAATCATGTACTTTATAAAAAATTGGTTCCTGTTGTTTTTATTTCGTTTTTAATTTATGTTCCATAATTTTAAGTGCAAATAAATTTATTGCTTACTTGTATTTTTTGGTTTTTTATTTTATTTTTTACACATTTTTAACACACACACAACTTATTAGTGTATTGTTTGTTACACATTTTTGTAACTTAATAGTGTATTGTTTGTTTGAAAGCTATATTCTTTCGGCTTCGTTTTTTACCTTCTAATTTCTTAACAATTATAATAAATATAGAGATTTCCTCCGAATATTTTCCATTATTTTAATGCAAAAAAGAGGTACACGAGCGCGATCATTCATACTGTAAACTATATAGGCATCTAACTATTGTAGTAAAGTATAGACTTAATTAACACTTTCAGATCGAGAAAAGGCCCTTGATCAATAGTCTATACAGTTTATATAACTTATTAAGACTAACACACAGCTAAACAATTATACCTCAAAGCAACATCGCTGTAAGATTTCCAAATTATGGTTATCATAAAATAAAATGTTTGAATGAGAAAAAGAAAAATATTTTTTTAAATCGATGTTTACTTAGTGCACACGTAAGTAGAATATATATAGATAGGACACAGATAGATAGTTAAGACATTTTTGGTTCACCATGAACCCAATAAATAAACTCTGGATGATAACACTCGCTCCACATATGTAAGCGTTTACGGTCATAGTAAAGACATATGTAAAATGTATGTGTGTTATGATATTATCAATAATCAAATTTGTTATGCAACTGAAATCTGTAGGCCACTAAGAAACCGCAACTGACTGAGGTATTTTTTATTTTATAGTATTCCCTCCCATTTCCCTATTAGAATGTAATAGCAGGATTGTGTAATATTCCCTCTAGGGGTTAGGGGCCCAATTGAGCGGTGGTAGTCCCCTACCATCAGGTAGTAACAGTAGGTAACAAAAAACAAACTTTTAGTGATGAAGCTTACTTACTCTAGGAATATAAGTAAGTACCTACCTATCGAGCGGTGACCGAACCGGTCTTTTACTCATAGATAGTGAATTCCAGTAGAACGCCGCTTATCCGAATTAATTGGGACCGGGGTCGATTCGGATAATCGAAAATTCGGATAATCGGGCATAGGCTGGTAATAAAGAAAAACGAAGTGTCACACATAGAATAAACTTTATTAAGTTTAACGAACAAAGTTCTACAATACGTAAGTAGTGCACTAGAGAGAGAGAGAGAGAGAGAGAGAGAGAGAGAGAGAGAGAGAGAGAGAGATAGAGATAGAGAGAGAGAGAGAGAGGGAGGGAGAGAGAGAGAGAGAGAGAGAGAGAGAGAGAGAGAGAGAGAGAGAGATAGAGATAGAGAGAGAGAAAGAGAGAGAGAGAGAGCATCAGCGCCGCGGCACTCACTTGAACATCTCGATCAGAGTAAGTTAGGACCGATTCGGATAATTGGCGATTCGGTTAATCGGCGTCCTACTGTACTTAAATCTCTAATTGCTATGCTCTTGTTCGTTCTTGGTATCCATCGAATTAATACTTACAAAACAATTGGTCACCAGACTCCAGGACTGTCTACTGACGGTAGAAAGCGCGCTCTCCTAGCAGTTGTGGCAAGAGAACAGCACTATGCCACGTGCGTTCAGTTCGGTCTGGTCAGATTCGTGTCACCACTTGCTGAAAGAGCAGACCTAATAGCACCGAATGATCACCAGCTTTTGTTCCAAAATATTGAAGAAGTAAGTATTGATTGTCTTTAGTACGGTAGTTGTTATGTTATTAAAATAACTATATAAAAATTGGAAACATTCTTCAGCTTCACACATCAATAAAGTGTTAAATAAAGTAGCACATTATATATATATTTATAATAGGGAGGGGGGACAGATTTACAGACAAGTCTCCTGATTGTAGGTGACAACCGTCGTCGATGGACACCTACAACTCAAGAGTTGTAAGTATGCTGCCCGCCTTTAAAGGTGATGAGGGATGCCGGGATGCGGAGAGGGGAAGGAAGAGAGAGTGGATGAGGAAATAAGAAAGAGGAGAAAGAGATGAAGGGAAAGGAAAGGGGGAGGTGGGGCCTCCGAAAACCTTACTAATTGCGAGGAAATGGAACGCAAGCAATGCTTCACAACTGGTTTTTCTGGCCGTGGGATCGCACCGGTCGAGCGGGTCGTTGTGGGCCTAAGCATAGCTCTACCACTGTTAAAATCATATTCAATCGTGTAATCATAGCCCTTAGCTTTCCCGAGACATTGGGGAAGAATATAACAAAACTAATATAATTTGGTTTCAAAGTTCCAACTTTCCTGCATGAGCCAGTTCTAGTTATTAGCTTACAATCGAAATCCATCGGTATAAACATAAGTCCATTCTTTCCAGTTTTTACTCTCTTTCAATTTCAATATACTAACAATTTTCCCATGTAATTAAGTGCCTACCGAAATGTATTATGTATAGGGTTTTAATGAAATCCCTAAAATAGAGTAGAAAGTAACTGAATTAATTTCACCTATTTCAGATCTTCAGACTATCAGAGGATATATTAGAGCAAGTAGTACAAGACGACGGTGAAATCCAGACGTCGACGGTGGTTGCCGTCTATCTGCAGAAGACCCCTGTGTTCCTTAGTTTTTATAAGAAATATTGCTTAGGCCTCAAAAGAGCTGACTGTGTTTTGGTAAGCGACATATGTAGAAAAAAATATTGGAGAAAAGTCGTTATAGTGCTTACCTCTTGTGTAGAGAAGAGAGTATGAGGAAATGTTTAGTTTTAGTCCATATATGTGCCCTAAATATCATATATTAATCATTAAGTGCATTCAACTCCCCCTCTCCCCTCATCCTCCGTCTCCTCTTTTCCCTCCCCGCATCCCCCTATCCCTCATCACCCTCAAAGGCGGGCCGCTCACTTACAACTCTTGAGTAGCAGGTGTCCATGAACGGCGATTGTCACTTAACATCAGATGTCTGTTCGTCTGACCTCGTATAACATGAAAAAAAATTCAGCTTTATGTCTCGATGGAGAAGAATGAGACTGCCCCATTTCTTCCGGTGGGTGTTGTAACAAGCAACTAAGGGGTCCAACTGTTATCTATCCGATAGTGTATATACAGCCTTACAATGCCTAGATAACGACAATAATTGCCCGCTATTACGTAAGTTTGACTAAATTACGATAGGCCGTTTGAGACGCTTCTGAATACCACTTTGGGGATATCTATGTTGTCTAGAGATGATATTATGAAGAAATTTTTAGTGTTAATACTTATGTATGCCCCAAATATTATTTCTCATTTCTTTCAATCTACAAATACATGTAAGAAGTTTTCGATTTACTCCGGTCCAATCTTGCCTTAACATAATTTTTGTCCATAGGTAAAGAAATCAAAAGATCCGAGTGGAGCTTTCTCCCGGTTTTGCACAAGCCCACCAATTCCCAGAAGAAGACCGGATATAACGTCATTAATACATAAACCCTTGGAGCAGTTTCGGGAGCTGTTGAGGTTAATGAGAGCTGCAGCTGCATCGAATGGTGCAGGGCCTTATGATCAACTAGAAAAGAAACAGCTGCAATTAATAGTGGAACAATTACAGGTAAGATTTTAATTTCCAGGAATATAATGTACGTACTTAAGATTAAATGACCTTGGAAAAAAACATTCTCCGTAACGGATAAATTTCAAAGTAAATTGGTTGAGGCTTTCGCGGCCGATTGATGAGTCGTTGGCTTTATTCGGGTCTAAAGGCCGTCGTCCGTTAGAAATGCTTCCTAACGTTTCGCTAGCACGAGTGGCGAGCTTCTTCAGAGGTCCTTCCATGTCCGATACTGGATGCAGACTGACGATTCCATCATCATCTGGTATCATCTCACCCCTGTTAAGGGGGGTGGGGATCTATTTGAAGCTCTGGGCTCCTTATAGTGGTTTTCCTCGCAGCTCACCACTGTGCCGATCATTGGAGTTAGCTCACCGGCCTCGAGGTTTGCTCGCCGATTGCTCCTCCGAAGAGGGGTCCAGCGAGCCGCCTGCGAGAGGTCGGTTGTTGGCTATCTGCATCCGATGGCGAAACCAATGCCCCGCTCGAGGGAACTGATATGAGCTCCCGAGCGGGGCGTTTGAGTCGCCTCCGGATAAGTGTCGTATCGTCTGGATGTGGGAGCGGAGCAATACCTACCAGGTGGGGAAGTTTCGAGTGGTCAGCCCACTCACAAACTCCTTCATAGGTTCCCACTTGAGGTCTCGGTGGATTGTTGCATTTCTGAGGTACCTGGGGGCGTCGACCACCATGCGAAGGCAGCTGTTCTCTACAGCCTGCAAAGTCTACCGAAAACCAACACATACAGATAGCATGCCCTCTCCAACCATCACCCGAGTCAGAAGTATGGAGTCATAAGAACCCTGACGGAACGAGCTCGTAGGATTTGACCGGACCGGACCGGAGAGCCTCCAGACAGAACGTGAACACCTCAAAACTGGGTTCGAGGCAAATGGCTACAGTAAGATGAAAATCAGCAAATCAATGGGCTTAAGATCATCAAGGCCACGGGAAACCGAACAGCGACCCACCACCTCTCAAGCCTATCTCCCATATGTTCCAAGAGTCACAGACAAGATTGGCAGAGCGCACTGGGGAACGGGGACCACAGGATACAATTTGAAAGCTCAAGGTTGCTAGCGTCTACCAACGGCTATCACAACAGACTAGTCAGGGAGGCAATCGAGATCCACAAACATCCAAATAATTTCAACAGGAAGGAGGAGACCCTTAGGCTCAACCAGATTTGGAACACGATCCTTAGGAGAACCCGAATCATGCCGAACGATACCCCGAGAACAGCCGAAGCGAAACAAGCCACGCCACAACCCCCACCACAAGCCCTGCCCCCACCCCCACCAAGTACCCACCAGTATAAATACCACACGCGCAGGAGGAATCGTCAGTCTGCATCCAGTATCGGAGATGGAAGGACCTCTGAAGAAGCTCGCCACTCGTGCTAGCGAAACGTTAGGAAGCATTTCCAACGGACGACGGCCTTTAGACCAGAATAAAGCCAACGATTCAATTTCAAATTAGGTTCCATGAACCCCACCTCTGCGTTCGGACACACGGCCTTTGGATTAAAAACTTAAGCACTATCTTGTGGACCACAGAGACTGTAAATGCACAATTTGGCAGTGTGTTGCTTAACAGAGCACCCATTTGGACGCATGTCAAAAGATCGCGCCCTTCGGCCTCGTATTTGTTCAGCGTACGTCTTCATTTCTCTTATTAGAGAATTGTCGTCTTGTGGCATTGTGATACGGTAACAGACTGTCAAGTTAAAATGGTTTCTCTTTACTTAATTCCAAAATGTGAAAACTTGAATGAAATAAGAAAACATGACGTCTTATCCATCCTTAATGTTTTGTTTAAAATATAAATAATCTAATTAGAATATAAACAAATTAAAAATAGTGACGACAAATACATTTCAAGGTTTTGACTTTTGATTCTATAAATAGTAAGAAAAACAATAATTTGCAGAGTGGGTATCAAGATGTTACGGCTGGGTCTGGGTTGATGGGTCTAGCTGGTGATGGCAAACCGCTGCTATCGGTGGCTGACTTGGAGAGTCGACTTGTGTTCACTAGGTGTAAGGTAAATAAGATAATTTCGATTTTGTTTTCATATATTTTTCGTATGAAACATCATTAATTGGAACTTTATAAGTATAATTGTTTAATAAGAAATGTAACAGTACCTATTTGCCAATTGGGAGTTGGCACTGATAGTCGTAATAACTTTAGTAACATTTCAAATAATTTATACCTAACTAGTGTTGTATTTATTCATGTATTATACTCCCAGTATGAGCAATTATGTCCTATTGTTGCTTAATTATATTTAACATCACAAACATTTATAATATTTTAGAAATTTATTAGATATCTGTGAGTTTTAGTTAAAAGTTTGACCTGGAACTTTAAGTCGTCCATTTTACTTTAGTCTTATTATAGAAACTAAAAATTAAGAACATCTGCATCTACATTTAGTATGACTAATACATTTGCTATTTTTCAGCCATTTGTGCTAAGTACAGCTGGTCGTCAATGGATCTTCGGTGGAGAACTATCTAGAGTGGAAGGTCGAGCAGTAAGGCCCTATTGGGCATTACTGTTCAGTGACCTTCTACTCTTCGCCACTGTGTCTAGGGATAGAGTATTATTTGTGACGGAGGAACCCGTAGCCTTGGCAAGTGTATCTGAAGCGCAGTTTAATGTCCGAAAAAAAGGTAAGATCCGCGGTTTTTAATGGATAATCAACTATCATAAACTGAAGACGAAATTCTCAAAAATTAAATTTGGCCATTATAAAACAACTTACCTAAATCAAGTGACAATATACAACTAAAAACAAAGTATTTCCTGAGAATGAATATAGTGGTCAAGTCTTG
Organism: Tyria jacobaeae; assembly: GCA_947561695.1. Classification (NCBI taxonomy): domain Eukaryota; kingdom Metazoa; phylum Arthropoda; class Insecta; order Lepidoptera; family Erebidae; genus Tyria; species Tyria jacobaeae. Next base: position 3,545,784 of record OX387208.1, on the reverse strand, counting down.
CGACTTAGATTTTATGTAAATATCCTAAAATTACAATTTAAATAATATTAAATATTTTGGAATAAAAACTTTCGTTAGTTACATTAATATTTATTTAAATATACGGTTTTACTCACGTGTGTCCTTCGGGGATGCCCGACTAGTTTCTGTCACAACGTGTCACCAGTGAACAAGAAGTAAAACCGTATATTTAAATAAAGATCCTTTTCAACACATGCACTTACTCTAGTTTGTATAGTAATCTACAAAATAAAAGGTTGTAAGTACTTCTAACCGGAGGTAATCAAAATTATTTTTAAAATATCGCCCTTTATATTCCAGCAACAGAGTTCCGATTGATTCTGGGTCGTACTGGTGGTGAATCTCCTCTGGTTTCATGTGCGCCACGTACACCGCAACGAACGCGGAGCTTGGCCTTAAGAGCACCTTCCATTGATCTCAAAGCTGTATGGCAGAGCTTGCTGCAGAGACAGATGTGAGTAGTTCTTGTTACTGTCAACCCTTTAAACACTTGATAAATGTTATCAAATATAATGTCTCTTATTAAATTTTGTTTTTGGTTATAGCTACCGCGCTCATACAATGTCGGGGACACCACTCGGGTCACCGTTAGATTCCCCGGACCCTCAGCTCACGTTCTCCCTAGCCACACTGGACTCGCAACAACGCCAGGTATCTGCGTCAAGCATTCAGCGACATTCCAGTCTAGCACTACTTCCAGCAAGTTCTTATCGCTCGCACCTGAATATGCTCGTAGAAGAGCGGCCAGAGAAAGAAGTCAGAGTTAGTTTTGATGTCAGAACAAACTCAGAATCCCCTCTTCCTCAACCAGTAAGAGGTCCACTTAGTAGTGTCTGGAGAACAGCCCCTACACCAGAAACACCATCAGCTAATTTATCTCCAGCCGACTCCCAAACGTTCTCCTCCCATTTTGTCTCATCCTCTAGTATAGAAAGAAACGATGAGCGTCCTACCTCACCTAGCGCACAACTAACTTCAGACGGTGGGGAAGATTATTCAGAAAGTTCTCCCTGTAGATGGGAATCTTTCGAAGCCGATTTAGCTCTAGCAGATTTGGATGTTGACCCTTCGTTCAAACATGATGTGGAGGAACGTATTTTTATGCCAGATGATCCCCTTTTGCCACGTATGGCTTTACCAGAACGGCCGACACCACCGGCTTATCTGGAACTTTGATCCGCGGAGTCAGATCCGGAGTTAGCAGAATCCTGTTATCCTCGGACTTGTGGAAGTTGGAGATAGGATCCTTTAAAGAGGAAACCCTGTACGGTGTGTTCTAGTAATCATGTTTAGCTGGTGTTTAGGAGAAAAGATGGAAAGCTTCCGCCAATTAGACTGGCGAGAATTTGTTGGATTGTTATAAAAATTCGCTTATAGTGGAGATTAAGGTTGTGGTAACAAAATTTTGAGAGACATATTTTCTAACATTAGCAGTATTAAAGAAATGTCAGTATTTTGATTAATAATAGAGAAAACTAACTCATAAGTCTGATACCCACTTATGATACGCTACCGGATATAAATTTAAATTTACTTGTCACAGAACTGAATCCACGATCGGATGTTATACAAACTGCTTAAGTATAATCAAAAATGTGTATGCCAATATTTACTAAATAGAAAATCAGTGTCAAATGTAACTATAGGGTACCAACAGTAATGAATGATTCATGTACAATACATTAACATTTTTTGAAAACCAATTTTGCTTACGTCTTCCGTCCTTTTCTAAAGAAAATTCAAAAGGCTTTATTATTTTTTGGTACTAGTTTGAACTGCACACTGTCTACATTCTGATTCCTTCAACTGTGTAATGGAACAATTTGCATAATAATAATGTTGATGTTGTAAACGTACAGACACTGAGCATTGTAAATCTGTACATAAAGTTTATTGTACAGGTCATGTGGATATTTGGCGATCAGCTTCGTGAAATTGTTCATGTAGTTGTCATTGTTGCACGTTAGAATGATTTGATTTCAATAACGCTTATTGTGTTTTACATGTTCATCGCCATTAGGTATAATTATTTACAAAGAAAAATGGTAGTCGATGTTAAATCTGAATTATTTATTTGATGCTTTTTTATTAATTAGTGTAACGACTGATCACATATAGTTATTTAATCATTTAACAGTGAATGTAAACGTCAATAAAGAATTAGATGATCGTTTATTTGTGTCGCTAGCATCGCAAAATGTTCACATAACCTAAAACTTTCCCGGGAAAATTTTGTATGTATATATCTGATTTTTTTATAAATCTACGTAGCTAGAATCCGGTAATTTTCGATGTCTTTGGCTGTGTGTAAATTTTTAATATAGATAAATAACGGTAGGAGGAAAAAATTATAATTTTGAGACATCATTTTACTTATAGTACGGATTTCTTCGTGACATATTAATGGATTTAAATATTATAAATTTGGATGTTTATGTTTAGATCGGAGCAGTATATTTCTAATTATCCGTAAATAAAGTGATTTTGTCAATGGCGAAATACATTTTTTTATTTAAATATGATCCATGATTTTGCGACGCTAACGAAATTTTAATTGATATTTAAGTGATCTACCATTTTTCTATGTAATTTTAAATAATAAATAAATTTTCATTTAATCCACTTGAAACAAATTAAAGAGAATATTAAGATTAAACTAATTACAAAGTGAAGGTGACACTGAATAGTGAAATGATAATAAACACTGATAAAAACACTGGTCAGCAATTACACTTGTTAATAAATGAAACATCTTCAAAAAGCAGGAACTTATAAATCAAATTAAAATTACTAGAGTAAAAGACAGAAGGATAATTGAAATTAGCCGACCTACAAAAATTGAGTGGCCAAAGCAAACCAACAAATCGTTTTGATTTCGCATAGACATTGTTGCATCAAGTGCAGTTCTTTTTATAAATTTTCAAGGGTAAGTGCCAAGACTTAATATCGCCAAATAGCCATATCATCAAAACAATTTTAATGTTTTCAAAACGTTACCGTAATCATTTGTACAACGAATGAATTATTATTTGTCTAAAAAATGTACCCTTAGGTAATCTAAATATATTAAGTTTAATTTTAGACACGACGCAGTTCAGTAGAAACACAGACCGGAGGTGGAGGAAGTGCTATTGAAGGTGCTAGAAGTACGAGGAGTAAAGGATCAACTCTTCATCTGCAGAGATGGATGACGCAGCTGCCAGAGGCTGAAGAAATGGATCCCCCAGAACCTGATATGGAGGTATATCATTAACTAAACACAAAGTAAAAAAAAATAGTTTTTATAATACATACATTATTTTTTTTTTTTTTCATTGTTATATTTAGATGTGGAGTGTGGAAGAATTACGAAAACGGTCTAGAGAATTAAACCTTCTTGAAGTAGCTGATCTTGTTATCAACAATGAAGCTAAAGGTGTATCTCCAAGTGAGAAAAAAGAAAATGATCGAAGTCCTTCGAAAAGCAGCAATTCAGGCAGTCAGGTTTGTAAAGGCGTAAAAGCTGCATATATTTATGATTTTTTTATTATTAACGATATTTTTATTTCAGATAACGGTAAGAACAAGCCCAGTGGTAGTAGACACGATTCCTGTCTGCAGACAGTGCCATAAAAAATGTTTATCGAAACCAAATAGTCCTTTAGTGTCACAAAAGGAACCACCATTGATACATGCAAAACCTAAAACTGAAGCTTCACCGCAAAATTCAAACTCTAATAAAAGTTCTGCCAGTACATGTAGTGCAAATTGTGGTAACCGAAAGCCTAAAAATTTTTCACATTTGGAACGTAAAGGAGCTATCAGGATACGTCCGGAAGATGCCCCTAAAGTGGCCATGAAAGTCATAGATTCGATAGAACAAAGTCAAAGAATGCTGAAATCAACGTCTTACGAATTGAAAACAGAGTCTCCAGTATTTAGCAGAAGCGTTCGGTCAAGTCATACTAAGAGTCAGTTAGAGACAAGGAAAGACAATTCAATAATGTCTCCTAGTCCATCATCGAGTAGTCGAAATAGTCCACTATCTACTAGTCACACAACTTGTAGTTCTATGGTTTTTAATTCTAGTTCTAATGATTTAAGAATGTCGAATTCAAATATAGCCAATCAAGTCCAATGCGTCATTGCTCAAGAGAAGTACTTAAATGAAGTGAAATGTGTTGAAAGCATAACTTTAACCAAAACAAAATCAGCCTCCTCTAACTACCCATCGCCGACATCGGCAAGAAAAGAGCAAATTACAAGACAAAAGGCTGAAAACGTTCTTAATAAAGTATTAGGTATTAATATAATTACAAAAAGGGACAATGTCGGTACCTGCTTGAAAACTTCGTCAGTATTTTTAGAAGATGACTCAATACATGACGATGACAATGATTTTAAAATTGAGAGAGGACTTCGAAGATCCCCTAGAATGGGCATTTCAGCGGTGAGTAAAATGAACGGAGACGTTAATAATAAGACTGATGAAGTAAACGCTAATTGTACTATTGACGGAGGATCTGATGAAGATTTAGAATTAGGCCCTTTAATGTTAATGGGTTTATCGGCAATCAATCCAGCAGCGCATTTGATGCGAGTAGAGCCTTTTAAAAGAACATCAGTGACGGGCATGAACAATTCTTGTTCAAGACCAGGTAGTCTAGGCTCAGTCAAATCAGAATCTCCTGTTCCTAACATAGCTGTTGTACCCCCAACGCCTGACTTTAATTCCACTAATAAGACTGTGAGTACATTTTTTAAGTGATGTTTGCAATGCTTTTATATTTAGATAGATAGTGTAGAATTTTTTATTGCAGGATGACCTTGTAGATGAGTCCCCGGATTCCCCCGATGCTCCAGGTGACCTACCCTATGTAACCCTTAAAAGGTTTGTAAAAGCATATTTACACATTTTCCAGGTATCTACTCTTAATTTTACTATATACTATATTTCATTATAGATATGGAACGATGTCAAGCCTGGAGAGGCTACCGTCCGATGAGACTGACGATGGGAACGTAAGACTGACAACACAAGAACCAGAATCTACCAAAGCAAATCCAGGTATTATTATAAGTCAGAAAAAGTATTAGTATTATCTTCAAAGATAAAATTAAAACTATTACACTAATAGCCATGTTTGCGTAAAAAACGCATAAAGGCGTAATAATTATGTTTTCTAAAAAATAAATTTATTATCAATGGGGGAAAATATCCTTAGCAATCTTTATAACAAGTAATTTGAATCAAGCTAACCATACTTTCTGGTGATTACATAAAACTTTATCATCACTCGTTTTCTTCCTCCATTGCGGAAGACAATTTCCCTATAATAAGCAACAATAGCTTACTAAAATACATCATGAAATATATCAGTGAGCGGTGCCGCAGGCGGAATAATGGGTTGGACTGCGAGAGCAGGCTCTTTCGTGGTAGAGAAGATGAACATTTTCAGTTACACAGAAAGCGTTCCAAACACCTCAATTGTACATAAGCAACCTTCATTCTTAGAAAGGTGAGATTGTTTTTTTACTAACTGCTATGATAAACGCTCCGATTTCTTTACGAGCTTAAACTTATTAAATTTTGTTCGTTATTAACATGACTAGTTACAGAGACAAAACGGACAATTAAGTGGAAGGAGTTATAATGATACTAAATTTATAGAAGTTGTCTATAATATTTCGTTTATATCCATTTTTTGTATCGGTTTTTCCTAGACGTTTTTCGTTAAAGCGAGAAATATATAAATTATCATATTTTTCTTACATGACAATATTTTTCCAAATTAGGTGGACTTCAACTCGATGCCGATAAAAAGAGTACGATAAGTATAATTATGTGGGTGCAAATATAGTTTGTCGTTTTAATCATGTTTTTTGTAACTTAGGTTGCTCTTAGAGCTATTTGACGTTTATTTAGTGACAAATTTTGTGAATTTATTAAAAGTAGAAATCTTAGAAAAAAATGCTAGAGGATTGTTAAAAAACATGTGTAGACAATATTTAATTGATTAATGCTAGCTAAATATTAACGAATAAAAATTTATAGACGTATCGAAAACAGATTTATTATTGTTAATACTATAATTCTTAACCAGATGTAATATAGACAATACGATAGCACGTATTTTGTATCAACACTTAGATAATTTAAATATTTTTAGAATTATAAATAAATCTACTAGTTTTTACTATTTTCCGATGGTTTAAAAGAATTTGTTATTTTTATGACTTTTGCTAATTTGTTTTCTTAACTGAACTTTATAAGTAAATTTTAATTTCATTATATAGGTGCCTTGGAGTTAGTGATTGGAAGTCAGGTATTGGCACAGAAGAAGGCACTGGTGAGACAGGAGAAGGAAGTGGTGCTAGTGGGGAGGAAGCATGGGGTACTCCATCTTCTGGTGATCTGTCAGATAACCTACCTGATTCTGAACACGGAACCTTATCGGTAAAAGATATTTTTGACAATAAAGTAACTATATATATTTCAACTACTCAGTAAAAAAAAATACTATTATAAAATAGAAAATGTCTATCCCTATCTAAGAGTTTTTACTTACTGTGAATACTTATACCTTTTAAATATAAAAAATGCGTAAGTGTGTTTATTTATTTCTTACGCTTTCATATCTTAACTACTGACACGCGTATAATAAAATTCTTTACACACATTGCCAGGGGAACAGAATATAAATAATAGGGTACCTTTTATATAATAAACATACAATATCTTTTACGTAGGTGGAGCTGCGGAGTAAAGCTAATATAAGAATAATTATAGTGTAGGTAAAAAAAATATATGAAATTACATCAATTGAATTCTTACCAGTAACGATTATTTCATCGGAAGTGGTAGTTTTCATTATTTTTTGGGAAAGATTATGGTTACTGAAAATGCAATCACGTTAAACTCTTTGAATGGAAAATCCTTCAACATTTCAGTCTCCAACAAAGTCATCATCATCATACGCGGGTGATGACGATACGGAATTGATGATGGATGAACTCCTGATGGCTCCAACGATAACCGGACCTACCACTCTACGACCTTTACTTCCTAGGTAAATATTGACGTTCTTACATTTAAGTAGGTTGTATTATACATGTCATATAAAGAATATTTAAATTATGATTTATGGGATAACATTGAATTGTGAAGTATTTTGTAATTTTTAGGAAGTAGCAATTCATTTTCTAATGATTTCACGCATTATTTATACCTTATAATAATATAAAAGTTGTTAATATACTTAAGAAATCTAAGTATTATACATTAAGTACTTTAAAGATCAAAAATATAAAAGCAAACCTAATACAGTGTCATAAAAAATGCGTTAATTATTATAATAATATTGATAGACTGATACCACTACGTGATTCAAAACAATACAATAACTAATGATAAATTTGAACGTAGGGATGTTTTCAGAAGAAGACTGGAACCTCTCTTAGAAGAAGAGTGCTCTGATAGTGACAGCGAAGACAACAAAGCTACTCCCACCAACTCAGATGACCAGGTGAATATCCACCCTGAAATATATCAAATAATATTTGCACCAAAATACTGACATCTGTGTTTACGTAATCACAATTTAGAGAAGAAAAATACTTTATGAGTGCCCAAAGGCACCTATATTCAAAATGGAATTTTGGTGCAAAGCCTTATCCTTTGAAGTAATTAATTATTAATTGAAACTATATTATAATGATACTTCCGCAATATTTAGTATATTGCTCAATAACATTTCTACCATAAGCGTCTGTCAAAATTGATGGCCTCAATTATATAGTTTGCATTATATAATGGTAACAATATACCTAATGATACGGAACGGTTCAGAGTCAAATTTGACAGACCTGAGTATACCTAGTTATGTAGGATAAGATTGTTGTAATATCCGTAGCATGCCAATAACCGTAAAACAAAGAATGTTATTGGATTCAGCATGCTTGTTGCATGATATGAGTATAATTTGAATAAAACCTGACATATATGTTTAATATATTGACTGTACTTAGATTCACTATGGACCACAACCGTTTCGATAGTAATTCCTGCCGCATTTTTTTAAACGTATTACCAAAATTCTAAATTTGAACAAAGTAGTTTTGAATCTTGGATCCGGATCCAGGTTATTGGCAAATCCCAGTAAGGTCCCGTAGCTAGGTTAAATCTCACATTGTGACTGGTCCGCTGGTGCGGCGCTTGGCGCAGGGCAGCGCGCATGGCCTCGATGCTGACGACTGTTGCGACGCGCCGCACCCGCCGCCCTCTGCTTCCGATCAAGGTGAGTTTACATGGATGACTTTTTTACTTCTTGTAAGTAAGTGAGTAGAGTGTTTTGATTGAGTGAAAGAAGACTGCATTGTATAAACGTGACTCAAGTAATAGTAAAATAGACTACAATATAACTATCTACACTGGAAAGATTCTTTCCCTATTCTATATAAAAAAAGTAATTCAATGGCGATGAATGCATGAATTGTGAGTGGTATATTAGCTGATAGTAATTCAACATATACCCTGGCACACAACACGAAATGTCAGGCACGCATACCATTACTAACAGAAAAAATACATTTTGACAGAATGGACAGCTTGATTGACATTTGATCTAAGGTGAGAGAGTTACACAAAAAATATATGATGTCATCTAAACTCTAATTAAAAATAAATGGCGTAATTTATAATCTTCGTAACAAATATTTATAAAAGCGCACGTAAAGTAATGATAAAGCACGATGCATGCTAAATGGCAATTACACATATTTTACAAGAATTATTAATATTATTTGACCTCAAGGCTTCATTTTGAATTCTGGTAAACAGAACAGAGGTATTTTTAATGTTGTACCCAGAACCTAGCACAGTATTAAGTAGTTAGTCTGCTAACATTTAATGCATTTTTATCCATTTATTCCGTACATTCATTACACTTAACAAAATACATACCAAATATTTTTACAAGAAATTAAGTCTACTGTTGCGTGCTAAATACTTCTTTTCATTTGACAGAAGCAGAGGGCGGGGATGCGGGCGCCGCAGCGGATGTTGGAAGGGGGCGAGGTGGTGGCGCCGGGTGCGAGCTGAGCCCCGACAGGACGCCCACCAACGAGGTGCCTTTGATGCCCTTACTATCTGGTAAGTACGATAGGTTCATATCTAGAATCAGGTGACCCGTCTGCTCGTTTGCCCCCTATCGCATGAAAAAAAAACTGTATCAGGATTTTACTAACATATGTCAAAACTACCTACCCTTCATCATAAGTTAATAGAAAAAACATACATAGGTTATATTATTAATTTTTAAATTTAGATCTCTTTTTAACCATTCTTCTCAAAGTTTACAGCTAATGCAATTAAGAAGGTGTACGAGATCACATGAATGAAAGAGAAAACCTTGTCTACGACATTGCACATTGGAGCCTGGTGAAAGCCTAACTTCTGCTAAACAAAGAACTTTTCCGTTTCTAGTTTCAAAAGAGTTGGCGGAGGTCCGTGCTGCTGTTGCAGCTGGTCATCGGGACTCAGCCAGCTCGGCCAGCACGCCCTCCACACTCGAACGCACCACTATACACAATCCTACGACTTCGACCGCCGTGCAGCACCAACACTCACCTGGTATGATATTGAATAGCAAAATATCAAGTTCGACGTAAACATGATTATACGTAGTGAACTATGAAGACGATAAACACATACACACACACACACACGCACGCACACACACACACACTACACTACACTACACATAGAGAAAAAAATTCAAGCGAAGAGCAAAAGCTAGTCTGTAATATGCATGTGTCACAGTCTTGGAGCCAGCACCAGTACCGGAGGCTACCTTACAACCGGGGGAACAGAGACCACCGACGCCGGAGCGACTCAGTCCTCGAGCGGAGATGAGATTGGCATTGGACCAGGGGAAAGATATGCTAGCAGATCAGGAGACGCCCTGGGTACGTCGGGTACGTTGTTATTAATTCCTTATTAAAAAAAGACAACTCCCGCACTAGGATTAATTCGTGTGTCGCGGGGGACTTTAACAAACATTGAAACAACGGACACAACGAACACCCAGACTCAGAATAACAATTTAACGATTACACAAAGTGTAGTCCCGCGCGGGGATCGAACCCACAACACTCGGTGCGGCAGCGTATTGGCGAGGTAATCACTTACTTACCGCTACGCCATTCGTGCAGTCAATTTTATTAGTTGAATCATCAGTTATTATTATATTAGTTGAACCGATAGTGAAATTAGAAGTGACTGAAAGTTTAAATCTGATTATTATTCTTGTTGCTGATAACTGAAGTTTTTAAGAAGTAATTAGAGTATAATTTTACATTTTCAATGCGTCTATCATAAAAAAAATTAAGACTTACAGGGTTTTTTTTCATTAATGCCACTGTCAGAACTGGATCAAATTGAAATGGGACTACGCGGGAAGTTCACCCAGTCGCAAATTCTGAAAAAATTTGAACTCTCCTAATTTGTGTATCTTGATCGTTATCTTCTCACCATTTTTCTAATTGTGACCTCTTACCTGCATAACACTCTCTTACGCAGTTGGTGCTACTTGGATGTTATGTATTCGGATAATGTAACTGCCTTAGAGTAAGACTGTTTTCTTTAAATTTCCTTGAGCACCCACAGATAGGCACGCATTGAATTTGCCATTACAATAAGTTTATTTTTGACAGGGTGGCGGGTCCGACCCCTGGTCGTTTCGCGCGGCGTGTCAGCGCTCTCTCCTGCGGCGCGTGGCGAGCGCAGACGCAGTGACGCTGTGCCGCGCACATCCGCGCCGCACCGTCCCGCATACTACTTCGCGCAATTCTGTATATGCCTGGAAGGGTAAGAGTGTAACTCTTATGATATGAATAGGAGACTGACAGAATAGGCTCGACTGGAGTACCATGACCTCTCAGAAAGCCGGTTGGCAAACAATGCTTGCGTTGTATTTACCAAGTGAGCGAGGGGACATGCCATAAAAAAATCCTAAAATACTTTTTCTTTTATTTTTTTATAATATAGGGGGACACGAATAGACGGGTCACCTGATGGTAAGTGACAACCGCCGTCTATGGATACCTGCAACTCAAGAGTCGTAAGTGCGCTACCCGCATTTGAGGGTGATGAGGAGTATGTGGCAAGGTGGGATGAAGAGATGGAAAAGAGGAGAGGGGGGGGTGAGGGGAAGTGAAAGAGGAGAGGGGAAGTTGGGCCTCCGGAAACCTCACTAATCTCTTTTAAATGAGGCCGTGGTATCGCACCGCTCGTACGAAAACTTTCTTATTTCCGTAATTTTCGCCGGCAATACACGCAATGGATTTGTAAGTTTATTATCTCTAAGTTATAGTACTAAATAACAAAGTGCTCGGCACGGCAGTATAAAATAAACAATAATATATAACCGCAGCTAAACTATTGAATCTTTTACCATTTTTATTTATTTTAATTGTGTTTAGCTCCAGAAACCGAGAAACCTATGGAGATGGAGCAACTGGCACAAGCGGAAGTTCGGACGATGCGTTCGCGGACGCGCTCTCTATGCCAGAGCGGGAGGATGTGAGTAATGTATTTACAGCTTAATAGCAAGAAATATTTATATTTCAATACTAATAACTAAACCGGGTGTTTCTAAAAGGAGTGCTATATTTTAGGAGTGTTATGCGGTTGTTGATTAAACGCGAAAAACATGGCTTCTGTATTTTTTTATTTTTTTTTCTTAGATAAATTGTTTTAATGATGTGGGTATTCATCCATACATTATGACTTTTTCTGGTAATGATTTTATTTTTTATGCTATAGATTTGTTTTGTCGTCCATTTCAGCCATCTAAGTTACGAAATAGTAGCTCTATACATCAATTTTAAGTTTGAATTGTAAGGTCAAAATAGGATCGTTATATTCAAAATGATGAATTGTCCTAATAGTTTTTATCGCTTTACAAAGTCGACCCTAAAACATGAACACACCTTTTGAAACAGCAAGTTTATGTAGGTACATACATATATGGATTTCACACTGTGTGGTTTTAGTCGGTTGCAGTCCGACATACCACCTTTCCCATTAGCCCCGGTCAGGGTTATGACCCGTGGGGGTTTCCACACAAAAAAAAAATAAGGTACATATATGGATTTGCACAAGCATGTTAATTGGAATTTAATTTTTTTGATGGACGGTATATTCGATTTCAGAATGGGTTTGATCCGTCGCCGCGCGTCGTCCGATAGCCCGCGGCGCGAGCCGTTCGTAGTGACGGCCACCCGCCCTTTCTCCCCTCGACGTACGACCGTGAGCAACAACGGCTATTACAAGATATGCTTTGTCAATGGCTATGTGTGAGCACCGCACCAGCTTATCTGTGCCAACCAGCTGGATTTAAGCACTTTGGGAAGTTTTTTCATTTTCATTCTTAATTAATCTCTTCTTTGTGTCTATCTCAATTATTTCTACTACCAACGCCTTCTACAGTGTGACTATCGAAGCTGGTATGTATGGTAAAACTGGACGGTTTATATTATATTATAAAAGTAATGATGAAACTTCCTTTGACATTTTATAATAAGTGAAAATGTGAATAGTTAAATCAGACTATTGACGCGATAGTTATAATATCTGCCTTGAATTTAGCCTCTTGAAAGGTCGATTTTAACTTATATTAGAATAACATGTAGTCTTTAGAAAAACGAGTGGATAATAAAACTTTGAGCTCAAACTGCGCGCAATGATTGAATTGTTAAAATAAATAATCTCATATATTTTTAAGTAACTGCGTAAACGTGACGTTATCGAAATTAATTAATATTTAAGAAAATGTAGTAAAGTAACTGTTTATTCGTCAATGACTTTTTTTCTTGGAAAATTGGCCAATGAAATTGCCTTTTTGTAAAAGTAAACTTTTAAAAAATTTGAGCGATATTGTTAAATTAGTAATACTTAACGATTTTTAGAAAAAATATTAACGTCTTTGGCTATCTCTTAGGGTTATTAAAATCGGGTATATTGTTATATTGGCACTAAGCTCACGTCAATTTGTTCATTGCTTAACACTTAGTATTAAAGTTTAAATCCAGCTTCAGATACGCTACATTTGTTTTTATTATCTGTTGAATTGATCTGTCCATTTTGATTGGAACAAGTGTTCTTGGAAATATATTTTTAATAAAATACCACTGCGCTTTTCATTCTTCATCCCGCAGCTTTGCTCTAATCCTTCCTCGATTTCAAACACTCCACATTTCTCAATGCTGACTAAGCCTTCCATTTCCACTTTTACTTTTATTGCTACTATTTTTTCTTTGATGAGCTTGTCTTCAATTTCGATATATATATATATATATATATATATATATATATATATATATATATATATATATATATATATATATAAAACTATGAATATAAATTAGTTAATAATATTGTATGGTTCTAGATCTCACAACACAACACATCGTAGCATGCTGTAATATAAAATATAGGGTTACTTATAAATTGAATATCAAAATGTTACGTACTTAACAAAATACGTAGTTAAAATATTTTCTCTTAAACGAATAACCCCGTATTTTGCTCCTACGCCATAAAGCAATTATTTTCGCTGTAGATTTCCGGATATAATGTGTTATTCTTACAGGACAAACAATACGAGAAAAGATTATGGAAACAAGTTACTAGAAGACGTCAATCTCTTGGATCAATCAGTCAGATATAGTCACGAGGTCAAAGTAAATTGTCATAGAAAGTGTTCATGTGTCCTTCACGCCATAGACGTAGGTGATTCAAATAAAACTGTTAACTCAGATGTTTGAAATGTCGCCCTGAGCAAAGTGATTGAAAGTGTTAAATTTAGAGACACGGATAACGAAGTTAGTGGAATGCCAAACGACGCCAGATATATGCCAAAACGATGACAAAAGGGACCTGTCAATACTTCATATCTTAGAATCATTGTTTTATAGTAGGTAAATAACACTATAGGCCTAATTGTTGAATGTAAATAAAGAGTTATTTATTTCCCAACGTAGCTGTACAAATACATAGATCTATTTGTAACTGAGCTTTGTAGAAAGTGTACAATATGTGATAGGATAGGAAACTTTTAATTTTCATCGGAATTGTTAAATTTTAGGATAAAGTGTAAATTTGTTTTAACTTCTGTATTCTACGTCAATTTTGTCATTTGTAATGTGTATTGCTTAATTTTATGTCGCACTATTTTAAACGAATCTTCTAGATGTTGTACAGACTAAGCAAAAAATGAGCAGTTTCTATTACCGTTCTAATATTTATGATCTTTTCGTCTACGAAAACCTATTTTCTTAAATCATTGCGTAATATTTGTTTTTATTTATTTGAATCCACACTAAAATAAAACCTCAATTGATCATGGTGTTATGTTCATTTCAATAATGTATATGATAAGATGTAAGAAATGTTACACACATTTTACAAGATAAGGAGAAGGATCATTAAATAGGAATATTAAATTGTCAATAGCGAGCAAGTCTGTCTGCCAAATCGGCCAAAATGCGTATTATGTCACATTGGACTAGGGTTGAAAACTATTTTGCGTATAGATTTTTACTAGTCATTTTAAAATTTGCCAGTATTTGGATCTTTTTTGAACTGAAATGATTCAAATCAAAACAAAATGTGTAGCAAACTTCAAGAAAGGTATCTATAGGTACATCACTATCACTTTTATCCCCGAAGGAGCAGACAGAGTCATCTCAAACTTATTCCCCCTTACGTAAAAGGGAGCAAGCCCCTTGTCGTCGACCGATATCTTACTGTCTGTTATCAGTCACTTTTTAAGGCACCGAAAGAGATGGAGTGGGTCTATTATAAAATTTTACAGATGCTGTATTCATGAATAAATTTATAATGTTATAGGTAAAACAAGTTTTATTCTAATGATTAGAGTTTCTTTTTAATCTATTACAGGTTTCGCAATATTAATTATTTTTGTAAAAGCAATTTAATTTTAACCAGTTTGTGGGAAATTGTTAGTTCACTTGATATTTTTGAAGAGCTAAGTTATTTATACATGACTCAAGAATCAACTCTATCTACATGTCTTCATAAGTGTATAAAACACTGATTTAAAAAAACTAATTTTAACAAATTTGAACTCCAGTTGTTTCGTCTTTGCTGCCAAGTGTTGTTAACTATAGACCAGTGTGTACAATAAATAAAATGATGATATATGTATATACATATTTATATTACAGTGACTTTGCAAACCAAAATACTTTATGAATTTTAAACTAACCCTGATTTTAAAACATAATAAATAAGTAATAAAATGTATTTCTGTTGTAGGTGACCTCAAACGATTGTCGAATTTATTATTTTTAAAATTATTATAATGATTACAATATGAACGTTTCTTTCTATAAAATAAATTGATTTGTTTATGATTATTCAAAATAAATATGTGATAGAACCTTTTGATGATGTTATTTTTGACAGTTACTAACTCCATCTTTTAGTAACTCAAGTACAGTGGACCCCCGGTCATCCGACAAACTACAAATCATAGTTAAGATTCTATCTGAACTGTAAATCATACTACATACATGTACACATTATGTGAAATTTAGTAAATAAACAGCACAATAGAGAGTTTGCGTCTTATTATAAAATTAACATCATTAATGCTAGAGAACTAACAAAAAATAAGTAAACTTATTTACGTTAGGTAATCATTATGTACAAACAACTACTAAAAATGAGGGTATTATGGACAATAACTGAAATAATCAATCAAGACAACACGCATCGAGCACAACAGTGGCGGCACGTACAAGTTACAACCTATTCAATTATGTATTAGTGAAGATTTGTAGAAAGAAATTTTATGGACAGTGATAGGCAAGTTGGATTACAGGGCGTCCACTGTATTTCAAAACAAAAAAAAAATATCCATGGTCATAGTTGTTTGGTTTTATCGATTACTGGACTATACAAAGAACTCCACACTACTCACAAGTAGCTAGAAATTAAGCATAACTTTCTTTTTTTTGGGTTGATTTCCTTATCAAGCAGATGTCTCGAATCGCCAACCTAAATCTTCTGTGATTTGTGACCATTAGGTTAGTACAGTTTAAATCTGACCCGCAATCCCTTCCTACAGAACAGGATACATACAAAACAATAGAATACTCTATATTGCAGACTACAGAAAATATACAACATCATAAAAATAATAATATACATACAGACTGGTACAATCGACGGTCTTATCCCTAGTTGCGATTTCTTCCAGACAACCTTCGTAATGGAGAAGTGCAGCTGATTAGTACATAAGGCAGTGGTTAGTGAAAGGTGTATTCAAATGTTAGGGAGCATTCTGTGTAGACGTAATATAGTTGATTTAGAAGGAAACATAATGAATTCATTTAAAATACTTTGCCTATGAGAAAGTTATTAGAAAGAGTGAGAAGGCAACAGGAGAGGGTTGACTGAGGTTCCGTTAACCTCACTTACTGTGTGAAACTTATTTCGATAAACATTAATATTACTATGTTGATGAACTCTTTGGCAAATAACTCATTATTAGGTACCAATGCTTTGCGTTTTTATACTCGTGATAATTTCTTAATAAAATGTGCCATTGGAATAAAACAAAAAGTATTTTACTTCTACATAAATACCCTTGATATCATAATGCTTAATTTGGATAAGGATTCATATTACGATACACATTTAACGTAGTTTCTTTCTTCAGACGATTTAATATTTTTTATTAACATAAAAGCGGTTATTGTGACTAAACTATGATAGTTAGATATGTGCTCTCGCGGATTGCTCATTGCTTCAATGTTTTTTGTGGCTGTAGCATTCACGCAGCAAACAGTCACAACAGTCACGCGATGGTATGTGACAACAGTCGTCCATGGTCACCTGCAACTCAAGAGGAGCGGGCAGGAAGGGGAAAGAGGAAAGGTCGAGTTGTTCCTCCGCTACTCTCACTCACGCGGCAATACAATGAAAGCATTTTTTATATTTTCTGTGAGGCCGTGGTGTTACTGCGGTCGAGACAACCATTTGTAAATAAGCCTGCTCTCCCACGGTTATTTCATTAATATTAGTCTTCTCTATAATATCCACTAAAATTGATATTAACTACCCATAATTTCATTTGCGCTACGTTATTCATGGGGTCTGCTTTAAGACCCTAAAATATAATAACACTTTTCACCGTATACCCCTGTTTATTCATACTAGAATAACTTGACATCCTGTTTGCGGATATGGACTTGCTGTCAAATGGTTGCGGGTTCAGAGCGTGCAAAGCATTTACTACAGTACTGCTAGATACCGGGTAACAACAATACTAGTAAAGTGAGTAATGTCATATATCTACTGGGCTTACGCATGAAAGAGAAATAAAGAAAACATCACAAATAAAAATGTTAAGGTACGTATATTATTGCCAAAATACAATTAATTCACACCGTAAATACAAATCTACAAATATATGTCAAGTCTAATTGATACAAAAAAAATATTAGATATTTTTTAAACTTAGCACCACATTTATATTTCACTGGAGACAAATTATATAAAATGAATATAAAGTTATATTATATTAATTTATACATTGTTTATACTTACTTATTTGCAAAAAGAATTAAATTCTTTCTTTTGATAATAAAATCTGCAGTGTTATATTTTATTTATATTCTATGTGGTGTCGGTTGTGTCATCTCCAGATTATACATATCATTACGACCGCTAATTGAGCACAATTTGCACCGTCCCATTGCCCTATATATCCCAAACTCACATAGCAATCACGGCAAGAATTCATTAGTTTTAAGAAAGATAGTGACCCGAAGGACTTTTATTACACCGTCTTGCCACAACTGCTAGGTTATAGACACATTCTTTAACCTTAAATTATCTATGTACACCTAATATTAGTATTGGCAGAAGAAAGAAAAAATGCGACAAGTAAAAAACTCTTTTTCAAAACTCAAATATTTATAGAAAAAAAATTAAATGTCAAGAGTGAAGCATTATTCAATCAAATATGAATTGCTTTACTAAAAGCATTAACATTCATTTTGGCACAATGTTAGTTTATTATAAATTGATTTGTATATAAAATCTTTATTACATCTAACTGACACTTTTAGTTACTTATTTTTTAAAATAATGGTATATTTTTATAATTATATCATATAGTAGACGCAAACCTAACATTTTTAATGATGGTAATATTTTATTGCCTTATGCCAACGATTTTGGATCTTCAAATTTCAATTTCAATTATTTCATTTTAAATTAATTACCAAGCAACGTAAGTAACGTTCGGTTGGTCAGTACCGCGTAATATCAATAAATGACACTATATCTTATTATAAAAAAAATATGTCACATAAACAAGGTATTAGTCACTAATCAACGGATTCAAAATCAGTCACAATATTTAGAACTGGAATATATAAAAAAACACAATAAAGGCAGTGAAAATTGAATATGAGCATTACGTAATCTGATCCCAGACTTATTTTCATTCGTAATTTATTGCATTAATTTCCTTTAAGTACAACGCCATCTGTAATCCGTTCTGTGACTCACGTAGTTCTGTCTAATAAAAGTATTACTCTCGCCATTCCCTGGAAGTCGCTTGGAAGGTTCGTACTTCTGATGACGTAAAAGTAGTCAACCCTTGGGGACCTAAAAAATTAAATTAATAAAATTATTTTGTAAACACTTTTATTATTAATGTATAAAAAAATAAAAGCCTCTTGAATTTTAATCTTAGAAGTAAATGGAAGGATAATTGACCTATGTTTAAAAATCCTTAGTTCAGCGCAGATACGTGTGAAATAGTACGTAGTTATCTAAAAAAAAATTCTAGAGATTTTTTTTTTTTATATTAGCCTACCATAGTGACTCCACTTTGCCTGATGGAAAGCAATAGGTGGAGTCAAAGAGTGGTGGTCCCCATCCTCATTGCATGTCTAGTCAATGCAGCATGGTGACCCACACTATGGCGGCCTGGTGAGATGCTTTTTCACGCCCCGCTTAAAAGACCCGGGGTCAAAGTGGGAAGGAAACACGTGCGCTGTTAGAGAATTCCAGGCTTTTACCGATCGGCACAAGAAAGAAGATCCAAACCGTTTAGTTCGGGTACGTATATTTTCGACGCACAAACGGTGACTCCTCAGGCCAGCACGTGTAGTCCTGTAGAGGAAGGGAGAAGGTGGGACCAATTGGAAGAGCTCATCAGAACACTCCCCGTGATGTAGGCGATAGAGGACTGCCATAGAGGCGACATCTCTTCGCAACTGCAGAGGCTCAAGAGACTGGGTGATCTCAGGACAGTCGATAATGCGGACTGCGCGCCGCTGCAACCTATCGAGAGAGTCAAGCAAATACTGCGCATAGCCGTCCCAGAGATGAGAGCAGTACTCCACGCAGGAGCCAACCTGGGTCTTGTACAAAAGACACAGTTGCTCGGGCGAGAAGAACCGTCTCACCTTGTTTAAAACGCCGAGCTTTCGCGAGGCGGCCTTAGTGACACTCTCGATGTAATCCCGGCAAATATCCATACCCAGAATACTAAGCCTATCCTGCCCTGAAGAGTAGGAAGGGGAAGGAATGGAGACTTTTTGGTAGAGAACAAACACGCTTGTGTTTTCTTGGCGCTGAACTCGACTTTCAACAATTTATACAAAGCCTATTTGATATACATTATACGGCTTAGTTACCTCTAATTCTGCGACCAGGTGTAGGTGTAACGTCACCTTCAGGAGCTGTCCATTGCTCTACCACTTCTGTGTTGGAACGCGCCAGAGATGGCTGGCTCACGGAACGGTGAAGAGAATGCTGGCCCCATGATCTGATAAAAATATTTTTAAATATGGGTATAACTTGCAGCAGTAACTACCTACGTTAATGGAGCTACAACTAAATTATAATATATTTAGCTGTGTCAGTACATAATTCATAGATGGCACTGTAACTCACAGTTGCTTACTTTTATAATAGATGGCGCTGTCAAAACATGAAGCAATCTCATGTCGGTTTAATATATTTATTATAATTATTATATAATACTTACTGGCTCTGATGGAACGGATGTTCTGAATCACTATCATCATCGTAGTATCGTCCCAGCTGTGTGCCCCCCGAGACTTCAGAGTGCGTATCCGCTTGCTCACGGGCGTAGTCCACCATCATCTCCGACATGGATCTGAAGAACCAACAAAAAAGTTTTAGGATACTAGTTTAAAAAAGTTTTAGCTTAAATCTACTTGTGTAGGTTACAGAATTTGTCACATTAAAATGTTGTCAAAGAAAACATAAGGGCACTTCGTCAAAGTAGCTATGAGTTAATTATGATACAAAGTGTCAAAGTCGCAGAGCTGTTGAAGTCTCAACAGTTCACAAATCTCAACAATTGCAATACGTATGTAGCCCTAACAAGTAATTGGCATAGAAGCAGTACCTCATATCAACATGGTCGCTGCGGTAGGAGGAGCGGCGTGATCGCTGCGGGTCTCTGGAAGTGGCATCGCTGTCGTACTCGTACAGGGTGGGCAGAGAACTGCGGCGGGACCGGGAGTCCCATTCTGTCTTCTTGCGGTAACGGTTCTGATGAAAGAAGAAAACATAAGCTCAGTGAGGTGACTTTCACAGGGTCCAAATGATAGTTGACTAAATATAAATATTTAAACACTCCTACCTACCTCAGGGTCTCAGGAGTGATAGTACCTATGTATGTATGATTTATAGCTTTTTTGTGATGTGAATGCTAATGGCCTGGTCTAGAAAAAAAAAACCATTTCATTACCTTAGGTTTATCAGCCGGTGGAGCCAAGATACGTATAATCACTTCCCACTTGTGGGGCGCATACAGAGGCGCGAAGCGGTGATCGTGGGCAACTCTAGTGAACTCGTCTCTAGTGGAAGCTCTGGCCAGTTCTCTACGCAGGGTACTCTCGTGGGTGATGAGTTCGCGCCAACGAAGTCGTTCCTCACGGGTTAGGCGGTAGGAGCGCTCGGTTTCCATAAGAACCTGGAATATCGACCAAAAGTTCCGTGAGCAACAAACTACTAAAGTTAGTTTCGGGACCCAAAGAGACTTTTATGCTGCTGGTCATTTCATCTCAGCCGAAAATTTCATATTTGTGGAAACGAAGATAGAAAATATCTTCAAAAAGTTTATGGCGAGTAATATTACATTACATTTAAATCAACTTAGAAGAACTTAGCAATTAATTTCAAGAGTCACCACTAGATAGCGGCACTAGTAAACATTTTATTTATTTATTTAAATACATTTACAATATTATTGCACGTGTTGGATATTGTAAATGTTTTTTTTTTTTTTTTTCATTTTAAAAATATAACTCCAGCATTAGGACTAATTCGTGTATCGCGGGGGACTTTACAAACATTTAAACAACGGACACAAATAACATCCAGATCCGAGACAACTAATTGTGGATCACACAAATTATTATCACGTGTGGGAATCGAACCCACGACCTCCGGTTCAGCAGTCAGGGTCACTAACCACTAGACCAACAGGCCTGTCGAAATGCGATAGCGTAGTTGTTCCTAATATAACAAATAGTAAAAAAACATAAAATATTTTACCTCATCCTGCGCTTCGGTCTTCAACACCCTCGTCAGTACGCTCCAGTTGACAGGAACCGGTGGTACCGGTATTGGTTCCGGTACATCTTCATCATCATCATCACGGAAGAGAGGGTTGCGGGCTGGAGGCAGCTCTGGTAAAAGAGGGAGATCGGAGGTCGCTTGGTACGACTGGCCTGTCTGCTTGATCAGCTCGGGAGAGAATAAGTCTGGACCGCCTTTTTCTGAAATTATTATATTTTTCTATTATAACTGTCGATTTTTAACAATTCTCTTTTAGAACTAGATGATGGACACGTGTCAATGGAATGTGCTACTTCAGTTTATATAATTTAAACTTGTCATTTTCGTAAGTGTTTTATCTACATATAAATAGTTAAGATAAAACTATTTTCTCTTATGTCTGTCAAACCAAATTTGGACAGTAAAACAATTGAATCATAAATTTTTCTATTTGAATTATGTGGAAACATCTGCAAAGCTACACAGTGACAGTTCAAGTTATACTTGTCGCTGGAAAATATTTTTGGTTAAGGAATAATAGTGGAATTTCGAGTACAAGGCGATCTCCATAGTAACATTAAATAGGGAATACTCTTAAAAATAAATGTACCTCATGCATTGTTTTAGTGGTCTAAAACCATCTTCACATTATTTCCATTCTAATGAAACCGGTTTGGGGCACATCGGTATGATGATTTCAAAGGTAGAAACAATTTTGTGTTTTATAAGAGTATGCAATCCTCAGGGATAACCCATAGAGTATACTTTTTTTTTATATTAATGCAAATGTAAAAAAAAAAACTGTCGATCAATTTATGATTTATGATTAATTTATGAGAAAATTAATTTCTGTTACAATTTGTTTTCGTATTTCTTTTAAATATCCTATAATAATATTACTCCACCAAAATTGTAACAAATCAAATATCAAATAATTGATTGAGCCGTTCTTTAGTTACAAATAGTGTAACTAACCTATCCCAATTTAGTTTTACATATGAGATGAATAAAATTATATTTTTAAGCATAGATTATTCAGAAATAACAAAGAGTCTACCCAGTCTTAATGCATCTTTCCTGCAACCAAACCACAAATTAAATTACAGTTATTGCATTACTTAAGTTAATTTCAGGTTCTACTATCAATTTGAAACTAGTCAAATAAGACTCATTTACACTCACTCATACAAATTTGGTCTTTCTCTAAATCGCCAGCTGTAAGTGTTCTGAAATTTTCTAGTATCTTACCAATAAACTTTTGCGGCGGTAGTGACATTGGCACTCTCTCCATCTTGGGCGTCAGCGTCATTCCTGACGCGCTGCTGATGTCGGAGAAGTTCTCCCATTGAGCTTCAGGCACCGTGTGGTTTCTTATCGTTACGTCGAACTGTGGCGGCGGGGCTGGCACCTGTTCAAAAACATTTTAAGTCAATAAATCAGTTCATTAGATTACACACAACACATCATACATATAAATCATGCTAAGCCTTGGATCACTATTAAATTGCAAAAAAATGTATGTTGGCTCACTTTAGAGATAAAATCAATATGGTCTAAATCTGTAACCCACAACTATTATGTAGAAATAAATATACGGCCAAAATCATGCTCGCTTACTTTAGCAACTTCAAAATATAATTCAGGGTTTGAGATTGTAAGAGCAGTTGCTACATTGTCGGAGTTCCTTTTCATAATCCACAAAAATAAACACATAAACTAAGAAAAAGTACACGTTTACCTAACAAACACGTATTTCAAATAGCCAAAAACTTAAAATTTAAGATATATTTACTAATAACTGATTTCATTGCATTGTCTATAACTGAACTGTCTCTAAATTGGAATATTGTAAGCACCTGTTTGTATTCCGTGACGAGTCGCTTGTGACGTTCAATATCTTCTATAGTCTTCTTCTCCGTAATCGTACGGAGGAACACGTCATCTACCACATGAGAAGTTATCTCAGGCTTCCTGTAAGCAGAAGTTGTTACATAAGCTATTTAATGTATTAGAAGCTATTTTAATTTATTTAGGATCCTTTAAAATAACCAAAATCAAAGCTTGCGATGAGGCTTTGTGAGATGCACTAACTGACAAGAGACACGACATCAAGGCAGCTTAATGTCATCAAGCGCAAACATCTCATGGCATGCTCACAGCGAGATGCGTAATTCCCGCATCGAGTTTTACAGTCACCAAAATGGTGTGGCTCCCGCTCAAGTTTTACGTGCGTTTGTACTCACTATATCTTAAAATACGCTAGGAATACGCAATACCTGGCAGGCATTATAGGTGTCTCAGGAATTGGCTCGAGGCTCTCCATTAACATCTCATGTTCTTCCGTTTGCAGACGCTCGCTGATCACAGGAGGTGGTGGAGGAGCCTTCTGTTGAACATCAAATTCATACATTATAATCTATATATTCGTATATCATAGTGTTTCTTCTTCTTCTGTTCACTTCGTCATATCAAATTCTTCACCCATTAAATATTTACCACGTTGTCCGGAGCGGGCTGGACCCATTATATCGCACACTCCAATATTGACGATCTAAGAATTCAAGCCTAAATCCGCGGAGACATTGAACAGATCATCGAACACACAATGACTTCCAGTCATCTTACCTACATCAGTTTTAAAGATTTTGAGAACAAACTAAAGAAGGAAGAACATGCTCAGATACGTACAGGCTAAAATTGACTTATCACAACGGCCTCACAGAAAACTGGTTGTTAATGAGTGTTGTATTTCATCGAGTGATTGAGACTAAGAGAAGCCCAACTCCCCTCGATTGTCTTCCTTAAAGGCCGGCAACCTAATTGCGACTGTTGAGTTGCAGGTGTCCATGGGCGGTGGTAGTCACTTACCATCAGGTGAGCTGTCTGCACGTTTTGCTCCTCTATAACTACATATATAAAATAAAATGAAAAAAAATGACAAATAAATATCATACTGATTTACCATACCTTGATATGGAACATTCTGGCGTGAGAACTGTCTGTGACTTCTGTCACAGAGTGGGTGTCAGTCATCTCGGTGTTCAGCGAGACGATGGACCGCGGACGTCTCGACCACTCCTGGTTAGTCACACAATGACGGTGAAGGTGATGACTTAACATGAACGTATGTAGAGTTATAAAATTAAGTGAAGGAGTTGGTGGAAGTGCTATGTTTTAAAAGTGCTTGTAAATGAACATTCAATTCTTTATAACATTAGTATGTACTCTTTTCGGGAAAGAAAATTTTATTAAAAAGGAATTAATAGGTTTTCCGGTATTCAGAATAAACACTAAAACAAAAAAGCTACAATGTAACCGATTGAACTATTTAAAATAGTTTTTTGATTGATGAATAAAACAACGGCAATACACAGAACAATATCTGGTGTTGCCAATTAATTAAATAAATTCACTATCAATACTTTGATCTCGTCAGAGTGTATGTGAGTTATGATTGGTGCACATTAACTATTCGTGTATGCGAGATATTAAACGTGAAAATATTATTGATTCGATTTTATTTAATTTTTTCATGCAATTATAAGAATTATGCTTTAATTAAAATTGTAATTCACATTTGAGTTCTAAAGACGGAAGATGAAGATTTTTTTAAATATTATAAAATTGTCATATTTTCTTTATAGGTACGAGTAAATATCTGACGGAGTAAATAATGGCCAGAAGCATGTAATAAACTTATCGTTTATGCAAAACATCGGCATAAATTTTGACGCGATTTGCCAAATATTACCGTAACAGCTTAGAACACAAATCTGAACTAGTGACCAAGTGCAAAACAACCATGTTTTCAACATAAAACCTTAAACCATTCACTTGGACTGCGTACCTGTTTCTCCCTTTGCACCTGGGAGTACACCGCGGGAGGTCTTGGAGGCCTCTCAGGTGGTGGCAGTTGGGAGGCACGAGCAGGCAGTGGGAGTGCCACAGGAGAGACTGTTCGGACCGACTCCTGGCGTTCGTGCTCTTCAGACATGAAGGTTTGCCTTCCAAATACAGAAGTTAAATATTATATTGTGGTTAATGTTATAAAATCAAATTTCTTTACACTCACAAAAATATAGAAATTACTCTTTTACAGCATTCCTTTTTCATTTCTCACTGGGCTATTATTTAGATTCTTAACCATACCCATATGTACGTTCTCATAGATTACAGTAAATTAACTTTCATTCATTCTTCTCTAACTTTCTTTCCAAACACTCTAATGTAAAGTTAAAGAACAACTCACCTCATACTTCCACCATCAACTTCAGTAGCAGTAATGGTGGAAGGCGGTGAAGGCGGCATGGGGGGTCGTTGAACGCGCACGCGCACGTCAAAGGCCGGCGCCGCGCCTGAGACAAGGCGCGCGTTAGTCGCTAGAGTCTCCCGCGTTTCACCGTAACCTGTAAGTCCATCAGCTTCATGAAAGTGGTGGATTACAAATTAACTGAATTTTGTTTTTGCAAGAGAACTTTTGTAAATATGTAACAGATCGTGATGTATATTAATTAAAGGATTATTCTTTGAAGCAAAATCTTTTGTATATAATATTAAAGTACGATTCCATTGCTTATTTTGAAATGGTAAACTATAAAACAGTTGAAAGTAAACAATTTAAACTATTTACGGGGATTACCGTACAAAAAAAAACAATCAAAATTACAACAAATAAAATTATAAACAATATATGAAACTCAACTGCAACATCTCTTTTTTTTTTTTTGCTGACGGTATCTCCACACGTTATATACGAGTATATCACTGCTACTATTAAGATGATTTGAATGTCACTACACTTGTCGAAATCCACCAAGTCATCCCTAAGCTCTAGAATGTGACAAAGTAGCCCCACAATCATATATACACACGGAAAACATAACATTCTTTCTGGACAGTCGGTAAAAATACGTATAGTGGTTTAAATGAGGTTGCGTAAAGTTTAGTCAAATCAGTTAATATGTCCAACAGTGCAACTGGTACTGAACAGAAATATTTATGATATAAAAAAACGGAATGCTTAGCTATATATGTATATAAAAAACCAATATGAAAAAAAACCATTGCCTCTATGAATTATTGCTTTGAGGCTTTACAAACATACAAACAACGGACTCAGCTGTTAGGCTCACTAACCACTAGACCAACAGACAGTCAAAGGTTATTAATATAAGACATAGTTACATACCGTGGAACAATTTATATTAAATAGGGACCACTTCATTCGCAGATTAGGGGATCATTTAGATATTGTATACTATATACTATGTGACAGCTTACCCTCGCTATGGTAAGATTCATCCATCATGAAAGCCTGGTTGGTGTGCGGGACTTCAGCTTCGCTGGGCGTTTCTGACGGGTAATCTGATGGTAGAGTATCGGAGGCGACGCTTGCCACTTCGGCTGCTACAGGATACACCGGGTGGGCTCGAGGTATTTTCACTTCTGTATTTTAAAAAAAAAACCTAAATGTTACACACCCCTTTTTTTTTAAATTCAGAATATCTACTAAAAGCTGCAAACATTTTCAAAGAGTTTTCAGTTTTCTTCTAATATTAAGAATCCAAAAGTTTGTGAGGATTTATAATAATAATAATAATAGTTTGAAACATCTCACACACGACCGTCTGATCACAAACTAAGCTGAGCTTGTACTAATGTAACCAGACTGCTGTATGTATGTATGTTTGTTACTTTACAATAATACATGTAGCTCATAAATCAGAATAACACTAACGATATAATATATAAAAATATTGTGTTTACCCAAATATAAAAAAACTCTGTACTCATAGATTTGATCACAATAAATTTACTATTGAAGTAAACTGTAAATTATTGATGCATCCTCTGTCAGTTCACAACTCAGATTGAGTTACGTATATACGGACGAAGTCGCGAGCAAAAGCTAAGTTAAGTGATAAACTAAATTGTTATCGATTTTGTATTAGATTACGGTCGCGAGGCCAACTTCAAGTTCTCTAAACTCACTTCGAATATAACCAGACGATTGAGTTACGTATAAGCACAATATTACCTTGGATGCTCTCCCTACTGACGATGGAAGCTGAAGAATCATCAATGAACCTCCGCGGCGCTGGCAGAGCTCGCCTCTTGAGGCAGAGGTACGATACTCCAAGACCCAGGAGTAGTAACGTGAGGAACAGGATGGCACAGATGATCATGAGGATGTGAGTGCCCGCTAAAGGAGCTTTCGCCGGCAGAGGACCGAGTTCTGGACTGTAAAAGGAAATACTTTATTAAGTTTCCATAATAACTAAACTATTTATATTAAAAATTGGTTCTCCATTTTTGCGAGTTTTCAGATCCAGTTGCGCTTGAATTTATAATTAATTTGTAGAGATTAAAAATAAATTAACAACTCAAATCCATATAAGACCACACTCAAATAGCAAATAATACAAATATATAACCAACAATAAAAAAAAAATAAACTGGTTCACCGGATCTATGGATAAGCTAGTCTTTAATCTTAACTTTTCAGCTACTTTTTTCATAACGTAAGACCCTTTACTCTCCACGCAGTTGTAGTTGCCGAAATTACATCTTTACTCGTACAGTCCTTGCACTGTTTGCTGGTCCGTTCTCGTTTCATCAGGATAACGGACTCTTATGAGTATATTAGTAACACAGTATTGGGCTTTAAATTTTTAAAGCTACCCACGTATTAATAAGGGGATTGAAGACTGGCTTTGGAACGATAGGCGGTGGATAGCGGCATACGATGGTGATGACTTCATCTCCGTCCATTTCTAGACCAGGATGGAACCGAACCACTATGTTGTTGGTGAAGACACGGAGAGGATCCTTAAAGAAAAGGAAATATTAATGATCATATTTAAAATATCTATTATGAAAATGATAGGTATTAGTAGAAACTTCGGTAGTCGTTAACTACTCTGTTATCTCAATAAATACAAATATTATTCCTTGCTCTTGCTTTTTTTGTAAAGGTATTTAATAAACTTATAAAATACCTTAAAAGTACATATTTAAATTGATTTATTTGTTTTTTTTTTAATGAAATTAATATTTCATTTACGCTTTAATTCCGAAATAACTTGATTTTTAATCTACCAGAAAACAATTCCCACTGAACCATAAATGGTAACACTAAAACGAGATTAACCAACCTGCTTAGTACCGCATCCCTTAAGCGGGAGCTCCAGCTTGTACGACAGCGCCCCCTTACCGCGCACTTGACAAGCCGAGTTTCTATCGAAGTCCGCATACGCTATGCCGTAGAACTTTTCGTTAAATTTCATTTCAATCTGCAAATAAAGGATGATTTAGTAAATTTATATGTTAGCAGTTATATTCTTCTGATATAATCATAGTTCAAAACCTAGGTTGAATAATTTTATCATAGGCTGAAAAAAAAATAGAGAGCGTTCAGAAATACATATACAGACTCACTTAAAATTAATGACACTATAAAACAGAATTAACAATACGATAGTAGGAAGGATAAGAAATTATGAAATGTATAGTTGATATGAGACCAAAACAAAACATTCAAAATCATCTCAAATACATCGGTTTTGAAGTCACGGTTAAACTTTACCAGTTACTTCCTCTACAGGACTACACGTGCTGGCCTGAGGAGTCACCGTTTGCGAGTCGAAGATATGCGATCCCAAACGAAACGGTTTGGCTCTTCTTTCCTGTGCCGATCAGTGAAAGCCTGGAATTCCCTACCAGCGCACGTGTTTCCTTCCCAATTTGATCCCGGGTCTTTTAGGCGGGGCGTGAAAAAGCATCTCACCAGGCCGCCATAGTGTGGGTCACCATGCTGCATTGACTAGACATGCAATGAGGATGGTGACCACCACTCTTGGACTCCATTTATTGCTTACCATCAGGCAAAGTGGAGTCATTATGGTAGGCTTACGAATAAAAAAAAAAAAAAAACAAAACTTAGTAAACCTAACTAAATAAGAAAGGTAACATCAACCCATAGCTGACAAGATAAATCCCGATTTTACAGCCAGCCTCTATAAGTAACTTCACGTATCTACGACACCAATCTGTCGGCTGTAGTGGTTTCTTACCACCGAAGTAAATAAACCGCACAAGTTTCTATACAACAACAAGACGTTTCTATACGAAACATGGACACTTAAAAGTATTAAGGCCAAAATACACAAACTAAATTCACGCTCGTTTTATAGCCGTAATAAAGGTTACTACTGTAAAAGCAGCGTGACTTTTATAGTGTATCATTGTATTCAAGGATTAAGCTACACGCTACTACGGTGCTGGATAGCTCTAAAATAAATGTAAGTGTTAATAAATAAAACATTTGTATTTTTATTTAAAATTTACTAAAACATTGAATCGCAAACATTCATGATCCTATTAGTAAGTAAATATAAACATTGAACTTGTCTTATGATAAAAAGATAAAAGTAAATTAGTTTAGGGATATAAATTAAGATCTATCACATTCAAGATAATAAAGAAACAAATAGCAGCAAGTTATTAACTATGGATCGTTTTCAATTTTTTAAGAGACAGAGGTAACAGTATCTTAAAAAATGTTTCTAAAAATAAGCACTGAAAAAGGGTCCTAACATATTGCAAAAAAAAAAACTTAAACAAATGTATATGTAAAACTCTTTCACACACACCCATCTCTCACAATAGTTGTATAATAAAATGATGACTCAAATACATTACAAACAAACAATTTTTACACAAATCTTCTTTTCTTTTATCTAAAAATGATTGTAAATTCGTCTGTCAGACGCGTTAACAGTGTTTGAAATGTGTATCGTGTGCTTAGGCCCTAATGTAAATTACAGTTACTCCTCGGCCTCGGTTTTATTGACAATCGATTGACAAACGCAGCTCTGACTTAAGTGCTTTAGCTAACGTAAAATTTTTGATTTGTAGTTTACACGCCATGGTGTTATGACTTCTTTGAACTGACGAAACCTTTACATGACAAAGTATAACTGTATTTTGGTATACACGGATACAATAAAACTGAAAAAAAAATAGTTTCTCAATCAAATCCATTTATTTCAATTAAACCAATTATAGGTGTTTTTGAATTGACAAGAGAAAAAGTTAGTCAGAAGTCAGTACTTACGACTATTGCAATACTTAGATCCTATGGAGAAGAACAAGCAGAAACTCCAAGGACACTTTTTTGCAAATATTTTACACAACTTTTTTGTTACAGTAGGTATGTATATAAGTGCAAGTGTAACGTTAGTGGGACCAAATTATTATTTGCAAAAAGTGGGTGTTTTATACACATCTGCCTACCCCTTATGGTTCATTCGTAAGCGTACTAGGCGTAATGTATGTAAAAATAAAAAAAGAAATTGAAAACTGTAGTTCACTGGCGAAATCGGGTTGGAAAGCTAGTTAAGTATAATGTATTCACCATGTAATGATTATAATAAAAAAGTATTTTAAGTCTTACATAACTACCTTACATAATATTTTAAGTACCTGAAAAAACTGTAAATGAAATATTAAAAGAATACAATGATGATAATGCACTTTCCCATTGTATTGTCTTTGTTCAGTTTATACCAGTCAACATTCTAATTTTGAACTAGCCTCCTTGGTTTCAAATATTAATCTAAATTAAAAAAAAAAGTGTTGTGTTTATGAAATCGACGGTCAAAGAATTTTAAACTGGTTTTTGCTATTTACTACACATTTTTGTCTTTTATTTACACATCAGAATAAAAAACCGTTTATGTTCATCAAAATCATATGTTTAAATATTACAACACAACGATTTTAGTTCGTCTACCTCTCCTTGTGATGGCGCTGTACTCAATAAATAATATTTAATTTTCATCTGTTCTAAGTTAACACGGCATGATTTACTTAAAAAACGGCAAAAAAATTTACCAACCTGCATAGATCCGGCGGCACAATTGAGGGCTGCCTTAGTTCTGTTTAAAAATATTACTGGACTCAGGTCGTCCAGCTTTGTAACCTGCAACAAGCAAAGTGTTGGAAAAACATAAACACAAATAAACTACTTTATGACAAAATATCATATATTTAAAAAAATGTAAGGTGCAGAATATCGTAGAAAAAGACTTTTTAAATATGTATATCTTATGACCAATCGATTTAAAAAAAAACATGGATTCTAAATTCGCGTATATTTATGAACGCATATCATATCTTGTTTTTGAATGAATTATTTTTTTCATTGGCTATATATTATTGGTTATAAACAATACTGTAAGTAAGTCCTTATTGACATATACATATATACATACACTCACGGGAGTAGTGAGTCCCCTGAGGGGTGTAGGCAGAAATGGGACGGCCCTGCACTGAGCACTAAATAGCATTTACATATTACCAGATTTATCAGATACGTATTCATATTGAAAAAAAATGAAATAATAATAATAACAGTAGTGTTCATTTCTCTATAAAGTTAACACGTTATAAACGGAATATATAGTTAGATAGTTAATAACGCTGATTCGAGAGAGATAGGCATAATATCTGTGTCTGAGAAATCAGTGCCCCGTGGCTTTTGATACAGTAAAAAGGCATTATATTGACATTGGAAATTGAGAAAAACATAGTCACATAACAATTAAGGAGTTAATAAGTTAAACATTAATGAAGGTAAATGCTAGATAATGTGTGTGTGTGTGTGTGTGTAAATGTGTGTGTGTGTGTGTGTGTGTGTGTGTGTGTGCGCGCGTGTGTGTATGTGTGTACATTGGAACACACACAATAACTTTATTTAGGTAGTTATATAATATATAGATATATTATAATATACTATTGATATGGTTATGTCTTTAAGCGAATGATGTACTATAAGACTCAATTGGAAAATACCTTGTTATTATCAAATACACCCTTACACTTAAGAACGTTTATAAATACAAATTGTTTTGTGCTTAATTTAACTTTGCAAGATAGTATTGGACCGTAGGGCATATGAATGCAACAATAATTCTAGTTTTAATATGTTTCATGCTCAAGTTTGCTATAAATCTGTACCACTAATTATTACCCTCGGGCTCTCACTATCGGTAGAGCGAGTCCGCTATATCACGTCATGAGTCAAAAAATTGCAAGTAGGTGCGATTATTTTAATTCTTCTGTAGGAAGACTCCAAAAGATTCCTCTGGCAGCTTGACAAATGATGTCGTTTATTAGATTAGAAGCAGAAAAAGGAAAAGAATATCGCACTCCTACAAAGACACAGAAGGTACAAATGAACGTCACATTGACAAGTAAAAATGAAATAGAACTAATGAGCCATGGTCAAGTTGTTACTTATCTAATAAAATAGTAATAATAATGGCATTTGGTTTTTTTTATTGGCATTGGTAGGGATCGTTGATATTAATAATCCCTACAATTAAGTACCTCCCACATAAGCCTTAAGTAAGCCTTATAAAAATAAAATAACGATCTCTAGTCCTAGTAGAACTCAATAACGGCATTGCCGATTTGAATAATCCCTTTTTATCGAATCTGTTTTAATACAGGACTGGTTTATAAACAAAAAAAACAAGAAATGAAGTACCTATACTAAATTTAATAAATTAATAAAATAAAAAATAAGTAAAAGGTTTGAGTCATGTTGCGCAATAACTAAACGCTTCGGTTCAGTCCGCTTTAATCAATCTGTGCATGAGTACGCGGGGTTTTTATGAGTTTTAGAATTAGGACCCTTTGAAAACTCAAATTATTACAAACAGTATTTATTACACAATATTTAGCCATGAGTTCTTTGATTATGCATAAAATAAAAAGTGTGTAAAGTGTGTGTGTTGCTATTTTTACACTAGGTGTAACATATTTTTTTATAACTATAAATTTTGTGTCATCGAAAAAGTGATAGAATGTGTATACAACACAATTTTACCGATAATTTTATAATCTGTGAAGGTAAGATCGAAAATTGTGTTATAACTATAATTATATATACTATAATTGTGTACTATAATTGTGTGTCGTTTCAGTTTCTTCCTAAAATTAGTAATTGACTGTGAATGTGTACTTTAACAGCCTTAATTGTTGTGTGTATTAATGTATTATCTTAAAGTTATAAAGTTAAAAAAAAATAATTAATTCCTAGCGCTGAAGTTGTCTTTAAAATAAGAATTAACACTATTCAAATAAAGAGGATATTTATGAGCTAGCATTTAATATATAGCGTATGGAATCATATCGCATTAGTATAAAATAATATGGACGAAAATATTTTAGTAGAAATATTTGGAGCTGAACATGAACACATCCAAATACTTTTCTTAAATATATTACATGGATAGTTTTTTTTTTTACTATATTTTCGATCGTTTTCTACCTTATTCCGTCGTTAATGCTACTGATGTTATCATTAATGGCTTTGGCACGTGCGAAAAACGCTTAATAACCTATGCAATATTTTACTTTAAACTTGTTTGATCCCGAGTAGCAAAAGGGAAAGACCGGCTCAATTGAAGTAATACGACGGCTTCGCTAAAAACTAGTTGTGAAGCAATATTTGCGTTGGGTTTCGTAACCTGACACTGGAGGGCCAAAAACCCCTGAGCGATGTGGCACCCGCAGAATATCCACAAAACCATCGCTAAAACTCTTAAGTATGTAGATTTCCTGACAACGCTTTTCCTTCGTCGTTTAAGCAATGTATAGATAGTGTTGCATAATTGTTTTAAAACTTTCACAACTTGTTTTCACATTTTCAACACCGTGATGTTTTACGCGGTCCGTTCCGGCCACACCGTTCTAGCGTTAACCCCAGTGGGATGACGGCCCCCGGGGGCCGTAAAAAAAGTGATGTGTATGATTGTTAACAAACTCTAGGTTAAGTGAGCACATACGAAAGCGCTTATATGTTAATATTAATATAAGCGAAAGCGCTTATATGTTAATATAGGCGCTTTCGTATGTAAGTACTGTATCTTATTGTTTGTTTTGATGATAAATAAATAAATTATTTTATTAATATTCAGTTGCACAGTGCTCTGATGAAGATAAAAAACTCGTTTTCTTTTACATAAGTGAAAGACAACTCCGGCATTAGGGTTAATTCCCGAATCATTTGGAGATTTAACAAACATTCAAATCACGGACACGAAGAACATCCAGACTTAGAACAACAATTCGAGGATTACGCCAAGAGCTGTCGCATGCGGGGATGGAACCCACAACATTTGACGCGGCTGTGTAGTGGCGGGGTAACAACTTAAACCACTGCGTGTAGTCGTTCAAAGGAGGTCAGTATACGATTATCTACTTTATTGCAACCATATATTTTTATATCATAATTTAGTAAAGGAGCGCAAGCGTGCTAAAGAGCAATAAACCAAAGAACACAATGAGTATCGTATAGCCTAAGCGTGGAAGCTCGTTTCGCTCGTTTGACTCGTATTTTTCTTTGTTTTGGTACAAAAGGGTTTTTTACCCACATAACTTATCGCGTATCTGTGAAACTTTGCAGTCAGCCCTTGCCTATGAAGTTTTGGCGTTTGGTACAACTCGTTAAGATTAAACTACCACTCTAATCAATTTGCATTGGTCTTTGAGTTTATATCTATATTTATTAATAAAATGAAGTTCAAGCTTCTGTTTGATTGTTTTTTTTATTTAAACGAGCAGATCTCTAAAAGTATAAGTCACATTTTAATAATTCTTTTCGTATGAGATAGAGCATTCATGGATTGGCATGGATTGACAATTGATCGAAGACGTTTATATCATACATATATGCATATTTACACACACCCAAAAGACTCTTCCTTGCACCGTCGGATAATAACCAAAACAAAAAAGTGTGGTTTTGTATCGGTCATGACCTAGTTAAAACATCAGAAGTGTGCTGACCGCAGTGTACCGCTGCGGTAAGAGTGAGTCTTGTTATTGAGCATTGTGCTATATCGGACATTCAATACTCTATATGTAGGTGAAAAATGAGTCAATGTGTCCGGTCCGCTGAGCAACCTTACACATACTGCATAACGGCAAGTGTAATGATAGCTATTGACTTTTAAAAATGTAAGTAAATGCCATTGAAGTACCTGTCGTAATTTAAAGACACATTTGTAACGAATTTAAAGAATTATCCCGCTCCTAGCAAGAAGCAAAAATATCTTCATTTTAAATAATATTATATATAGCCATATTAGCCATATATAATATATATGTATATAGACTGCATCTGCCAACAAACTGTTGTACAGTTTGGCAGAAGTTTGTAATCTATGTAACTTGTAAGTCACATTCATGAAAATAAACATTCATTCAATGAAAATAAATTTTGTTAGTGCCTTTAAAATTTGAGGGTTTCTCTTCAATTTCCCACAGAACCCATCATCAAATCCTGACTTCGTTGCAGTGGTACCACCGCAGGAGTATACTCTTCAAAGCACAAAAAAATTGACAGTCGCTCGACAACTGGCGCAATATCAATATCTATGACCATACATAAAAAAAGCATATAGTCAAAATTAGCCTCCACCTTCTTTGCAGTAGATTAAAAAAAAAATGACTTTTGTTTTAATATCGGTCGTGTGTGATTTAACCTTGACATTCTAAAGCATTATTATCATTTAATATTTGTCAGTTTAATGCGTGCCATGAAAATCACGAAGCCAAATGCGGAAATACAATTTTAATCACTAGGTTTTTGCATGTCTAGACATTTTTTGACTAATTCTAGTTAAATTGTCTACGGTCCTTTTTTTGCACTATGCATTAATTATATCCTCTTTATGTTATTAAATTAAATCTTATTGTAATTAAGCGAATTTCAGTACCTATCTTACTTTGTTTGGTTGTTGTGCTTTAATGCCCTAGTGACCCTGACTGCTAATTCAGAAGTCGTGGGTTCGATTTTTTTGACAGGACTAATAACTGAGTGATGTGATGAGTCTGGGAATAATTTATCTATAATATTTAGGTTTTTAATTTTCATTTTTCATTCATTTAAGGTATCGGATCGTTATCTACCAGACAGTATGTATACAGTGCCTGGTTGACGGCAGTAGGTTTGCCCTATTTCGTTAGTGGGAGCATATCCTAATAAGCCAAATGTGGGTGTGTAAAAAAACACTTCTGCCTATCTCCATGTATGTATGTGATATGTATTTATAAAATGTATGGATTTAGAAATATATAAGTATATATATAAGCAGTCTGATCATCGTAGTATAAGCTCTGCTTAGTTTGGTAGCAAACGGCCATGTTTGAGATGTCTGATGTTCTTTTAATTACTTCAACAATGCAATAAAATTATGCAGACACGTTATCAACTTTTTTTTAAGTACACAGGGTACTTTTCATATAGGAAAAAAGTTTTCGCAGTAAATAGGATAAAAATATTTACAAAATTCATATAAAGCCAAGCCCCACGCAAAATATGTTTATATTTTTTAAGTTCCTAAACTACCCGTTTAAACACCCGTTGCTATAGCGATTTCAAAGAAAGCTTCTATTTAAACAATTACTTTTAATTTATGTGCTTTAGCTGATGACATTTATGATGCGAGGAAATCTGAGCCGAAATAAGATACGTACCTTGCCGTCCAACACTGTCTGTTCGGGCAGTCCCTCCCCCTGATACTCGATATTGTTCGCTTGGGACCCATAGTTCGATTGCGCCCGTGCAGCGGCCAATACGTACGCCAGCACACACCACAATAACGCCATCGTTTATCTGAAACAAGGAAACGTAGTCTTTGAAAATACAATAATTTGTAATTTATACATTTGACGGTGTTCTTTGCTCAAAATCAAAATTATTTATTTCAATTAAACTAATTACAGGTATTTTTGAATTGTCATTAGTACGTTATTAATTATACGTAGATCCTATGGGGAGGAACAGGGAAGAAACTCCATCGACACTCTTTTTAACATGTATCTTTTAACAAATTTCTAGTTACATTGCTTATTGCGCTTGTTTAACAAAGAATATGTGCGGACAATGTACTAACATTTATTCATAAGCAAATTATTACAATATTAAGGTAATAGTGGCCAGGAGAACTCGTTTACTTAATATGAATAAAAGACTTAATTATTTCATTATATTTATTTTTTGTTTTTACTTATGTTACTCTATGTAACAATTAATAAGAATTTAATGATAAAATAACACATAATAAAATTAATTACAATAGAATTTATTACTATATGATCAATTAAAAAAAACGAATAAGGCACAGTGGACTCTCTCATATACATTTTCTCGCAAAATATCTACATCTACAAATACCTCACACTCAGGGTTGTTGATCAGTAGGGTATAACATATATAAGCTACGACACTGGAGACTGCTCTGGCAACTGTGTTACATACCGGCTGCGCGAAGAATTTGCGTCAGCGGCTTTGACGAAGTCTATGTTGGTTTTTAAGCACATAAATATTATATATATATATATGTGTGTGTGTGTGCGCCTGAGTGTGTTTGTGAGTGAAATATATTTACATATATGTATCGATATATACATATATATATATGTATATATATTTCACTCCCTAACACACGCAGGCACACACACACACACACTCGCAAACTAGGGTTTCTAGGGAATTTGAGCTACATGTAAATGTATGAGCTGTTAGACTCATTTATTAGGTTAGTTTTGAGGGATTTATTAAAAATTAAATACTCTTGTATTATAAAAAAGATAAATCATATTTTAACCAAAATATGCTATGCGCGGGATGCGGTAACACTTCCCACTGAAGTCTGAAACTGTATCTCTTACAGCTTTTGCGATGTGTGGACAAGCATTGTCATGCAGAAAAATGACCTTTTGTTTTGTATGTTCATTTCTTGGGCGTTTTTGGTTCAATGCATCTCTCAATTATTAATTGATGTTCATAACGCTCAGCTGTGATAGTTTCATTTGGTTTTCACAATTCATAATAAATAACACCTTTCATATCCCACCAAATGCATAACAATACCTTATTTACGTGAATGTTACGCTTCGAAGTCGATGTGGACGGATGACCAGGATCTACCCATGATTTCCTACGTTTTGGATGATCATAGTAGATCCATTTTTCATCGCTGGTAACGATTTAATGCAAAAAAGTTTTCGTTTTATGACGAGACAGTAGTTAAGCACAAGCACAAGAAATTGTTGATTTACCTACATTTAATTTGTCAGCCAACTCTTGTAGTGTGCGGGCAGGGTTTTCGTCCAATAACGCCTGCCATTCACCGTCTTCAAACTTGTTTGGTTTTCCAATACGTTCTTTAACCTCTAAATCAAAATTACCACTTTTAAATCGTCGAAACCATTATTCACATGTTTTAACAGATGGTGCTGATTCATGAGACGTATCTACAATAAATCTGTGAGCTTCTGCTGCTGTTTTTCTCGAATCGAAAAAGTATAGTAGTAAATGACAAAAATGATATTTATCGCGTTCCATATTTAATCACACTAAAAACTTGCGTGCGTTTACTGTAAGTGAGTTACTTCGAATAATTAAAGTGCAAGCTAAAACACGCCGCATCGAATATCTAAGTAACTTGTACCGACGTGTCGCGCCAGATACTTGACACGTTCAATCAAAACTAACAGGAAGACCAAATATATATTATACGATAATAATATTTGGAAATCACATTTTTGTCCAGGTCATAGACTAACCCAGATATTGGAAAAAAATAAGACAATTCAGAGAAACACCGCTGCCTTCATTGACAATCGATAAAATGTATCAAAACGTAATCACAGAAAGCTATATAAAACCGATATCTTCGTGAAACGAAGAAAGTAGTATCTCACGTTACGGGATATAGAAAATTGTTTTTTGCGACACTTTCCATATGTTGGATCATTTTCACTTGGAGAAAAGTGGTTGCAGTTTTCTTTTATTTTCTCCAACAGATATGCTGCTATATACTCTTCAATTCACATGTTACTTTCTGCAGATTCTAATTGTAAGTAATATAACAATAATATTTTGTCTATGTTAAATACTGTTACGTGCGCCAAGTGATTCTTGGTGGACACACACACACAGGGATTCTTCCGCTGGGTGGGAGGCGTAAAAGG
Source organism: Tyria jacobaeae (assembly GCA_947561695.1). Lineage (NCBI taxonomy): Eukaryota > Metazoa > Arthropoda > Insecta > Lepidoptera > Erebidae > Tyria > Tyria jacobaeae. Next base: position 3,506,093 of record OX387208.1, on the reverse strand, counting down.
AGAACTATTATGTATCAGACATTATAAATACAGTCATACAGTGTTCGGATGATACCAACAGTATTGCATTTGCATTGGTGAGAGGATGTGGCAAGAATAGCTGACTATTGTTTTTGAATGAAATAAAAAGTAGATATACATACATATATGTATATGATTGCCACCCACCACTGTGCGCTTCTCCAGAAGCTTTTTGACTCGCACAACCAGCCTATATAACAAATTGTCGCCAGCCGTATTTCCGGACCGATACGACCTTCAAACATTCAAGAAAAGAGCGTACTCCTACCTAAAAAGCCGGCAACGCACTTGTGACTCTTGAGTTGCGGGTGTCAACGGGTGGAGGTAGTCACTTACCATCAGGTGACTCGTCTACTCGTTTGCCTCCCTGAAATTTGATCCTTCCTAAATATAATGTTTTTTTTTCTCTCTTCTTTCTACACCTAAACTACCGGCATGTTCTTTTGCATCTTGTCTTTTTTATCGATCCTAAGGTTGCAGAAATTGCATTTAGCGATAAGGCCGTCCAATGCACATTTCTTTTTTGTATAGATATTGTAAATTTCTGTTTAAAGGTGTACAATAAAGTATATTCTATCCCTATTCTATGCTACATACAATCTCACCTATAGCCCCGAAGGGGTAGGCAGATGCATACTCAACGCCCACATTTTGCCGATTATAATTTATGCCCAATTACGTAACAGGAGACCAGCCCATTCGGGCACTTTTGGGAATGGGATAGAATTTTTTGAGTATATTGACAGGAAATGGAGGCTAGAAAGGGATTTGTGTATACAAATGGATCAAGGAGTTTAAGCTCAGTTCAAGCAAGTCAAAGTCACATATCTGTTACTCAAACTGGCTTTTGCCGGGAAATCTAAGCCCTCTAACTAAAAAGTTATTTCTCATAGTAAACATAAATTTTCAATAGGAGTAAAACCGTTTGCTGAAGATTTACATAACTGATATTGTATCACGCTATGTCCGTAATAACTCTGATAGCTGTCGCTCGTTTCCATTAGCTTAGCTATGTACACTTTGACTACACACACACACACATACAAATCAACGTTGCCAGTCGTACTATTCATTATTATACTGATCAAAAATCATGCCGACATATGTTAGTCATCTTGAAATTATCTGACATTAAAATGGTACAAAACTGACAAGTAGACAAGGATATGCGCGAGCGCTGGTAACCTTTCACCGTACAAGGTCGCCCGCAGCTTGGCATGTGTCACCTGACCACCTGTTGTTTTCTATGAGCTATGAATGTTATGAAGTCATTGCGTATGATAATTTAAATTGTTATTATTATTGTTTATGCTTCTCGCTACTCGTTTGTGGTTCTCGGTAGAGTAGAACACAGTCACGCCCTCTCTTCCAGAGTGTGTCGCAAAAGGCGATGAAAACTTTATCTTTTTCTTTCTTTATCTATCAGACTGTATAATACATATAGAGTAGAGTCGCTTGTACAGTCAACGCAGATATTTCAAAAAGTCAAGTGAAAATAAATATAAATCACAAACTAAAATCTATTCGGGGCATCATGGTCGTCTTTTCCTTTTAAAAATCGACTAAATTATAATTGGCAAGAGTGGGCGTCTGAGACGCCTCAGACTATGGCTCTCTGGTATGGCTATGTTCGAATCGTAAGATTCGAATATGAAGCAAGGAAGTAAAATTTTAAACTACAGAGTTTCAATGTGTTAAGTACCCAAAAGCCTGACTCTACGTTTGACATACACGTTTGTACGCCCTAAAGACACACACACAAATGTATTTGAAGTAGAGTTTCTACTGTTAAATTTTGGAGCCGCCCATCGTTTGCAATACAGATAAAAATGTCATCGGCTGGTTTTTCACGAAACCAGTTCATCGGAACCCTTCTATTACGTCATCATACCAAAATGTTATCAGTCTTTATTTAACATAATATAACAAGCTACGCAAAAGACACAAATCCTCAGTCACACACTTATCTGTGCGCAGCAAATAGTTATTCTCATAATGAGCATACTGCTATACTTTTTTAAGTTTTGATTGCACACTTTCAGATGTAGACGTGAGCCGCTAGACTTATAGCAAATATGGTGGCAGTGATTTGATTAGTTGACTGGCGAAGTCCTGCAGATTCTTTTTTATTATACAGGGGGAGAGACCCGCCGTGAAACCGCCGCCGTGTAGTAGAGAGTATTTTGTCTACCGGTCGAGTAGAGTCCGTGGTATTACTCCTCTCGAGCTGTCAAATTCGTGCCTAAGCATGGCTCTCCAACGGTAAATTTAGATTTGACATTTATTGATTTTATTCACAGACGGAAGCCACCACTTGCCACTTCAGTGATACAAAGACATGAGAACCAGACAAATGAGACATTCCATATAATTACTTACGTTGTTATCAGACCTACCTCATTAAAGTGCCACGCACGCATAATTATCAAAAGCTCTTTATGAGAAGCTACGTGATGCAGAACTACCAATAACAGATATTACTTCTCGAATATTAATGTTAAATTCGAGGTATCGAACTCACGCCCCTTGCTTTCAAAAGTAAGTTTGGAACCATCTCTGGAATAACCAAGATTTTTTTATAGGAAATTTAAGTGACAAGCGACGCGATTCATATTAGGGAGATAAGTTTTTTTCTTTATAATAAAATATCGTAAAGTTATACCCATTAGTAAATACACTGCTCAAAGTGTAATATTAAAAAAACACTTAACAAACCCTTATAATTTTCAGTGTTTGTCTAAAATTTGTACCATAGTCAATGCAAATAAATATTCTAGCTTTTTGCCAGACTGCCAAAGGAGGTTTATGTTTTCGAGTGTATGTATATTTGTGGGGATGCGGGAACGGGTAAGAGGAGAGGGGGAGTTGGGCCTTCGGAAACCTCACTAATTCTACACAAACGATTATCTGTGAGGCCTTGGTGTCGTACCGATCGAGCCGGCCCATTAGTACCTAAGCATAGCTCTCCCACGATGGCTGTGATGTATGATGTTACCTTGACACGGGCTAGAGGTTAGACAGCTGGATGGATTTCGACATGTGAGGTACTATTTCAGTGTCCTTAACAGTGGCAGTACCATAGGGTATAAATAAGATAAAAAGGAGGTTAAGGCTAATTAGACAGTTGTTTTGTTTTTACTAATTTTACTTGTTTTAGTAAAATAAAAATAAAACGCAAACAAAATCTAGCCTTCTTTTTTTATCGTGTGGAAACCCCCACGGGTCATCACCTCACCGGGCCACACAGTGAAGTGGTATGTCGGACTCGAACCGATTGAAAACACACGGTGTTCCAACGCGAAAAAGCGGGGGGCCTAGCCCCCCTCCAACTTAGAGAAGCGCGCGCAGAACACGAAGCGCTACCCTCTCAGGCCTGCTGCTAGGGTAGAGCGGACAACAAAATCTAGCCTAGTAATGCTTTAAAGTTTTAATTCTTCATTAGATAGCTCGGACTTTCCGGAAATTATGATTGTCAAAATTTAAACGTGTGTATGTATGTTTTATTGACGAAAAATAGTAATATAAATAAATAGTCTCCACAAAATGTACCTTACGCCAACTGTCCAAATTACACGAATCCTGAGTAAATATCATTTCACCGTTGTCTCAAGTACCAACATTTATATTCCAAAATTACGAGTCCAACTGGTTTTGATATATTCAATATAAAACCGCGACCATCTTTTTCGCATGTGTATTTTAGCATTTTTATGGCCCACAAATTATGTGTTGTATTTTAAAAGGTTATAAAGTGAGAATTTATATGTTTTGATATTATCTTAAACGATATTTTCGAGGGTATCCTTCAATATAATTATTATAATATTCCTCACAGTTTGCATGTTGGTGTAAATAACCCGAGGACCGTCTCTTTAATTGGTGTTACAGTTCGCATATCTATAAATTAAAAAACAAATATTTTTTAGTTTTTAATTCTTATGCTATTTACACACCGAAATATAACATACCGTTCATCACGTATTTACGTTTCTTCAGAAGGAAAAATTGCAGCAAACTTGTGGTTAATCAATTCTGGGACTGTTTTTTTTTTTTTATAGTTAACTAGAACCCGTAGAAATTCGTAAAACGAAGGAAGTGATCGGAGTAAAGAACAGATTTAGTAGTGAAATACTATCTATCCTCTTACATATCTACAAAGCTGCATCACGTACTATCGATGCTGTTATGGCATAAAAAAATACTAACTGTAAAGAATAAACTTAAAAAAAATTAACAAACTTTAATTCGCCTAAATTAAAGTGTCCTTAAATTTCAAATATTTTCTTTAAAATTAAATGGAATTAATCTGACTATAAAAATATCAATAAAAATAAAATATTATTAAAATCTAAGGCGGTTATAAAAAATTACACACAAAAAAAAATCTATCGAATTGAAAACCTTTTTGAAATTCGTAATAAAATATATGTCACATCAGTATAAGCTACGTTCTGGGAATTTTATTAATTTGACATTTTATTAAACGAGTAACATCACTACGAATGGAGAAGAACTAGGTGAGTTTCCAAATACCAAAAAAATGTGACTTTATCTGATTTTTAGAAGTAATCATGGCCGCCTTAGAATTTTGAATTCATACCTACACGGTTGCAAAAGTACAACAAACAACAAAGAACGAGAATCGAGTTCTTCGCTTCGATTATTCAAATCATGTTTGAAAAAAGAATTCTTGAAATATCACATTACGGTTTAATAATTGAAAATAATAATAATTATAATTTATTCATAGCATTCCAGCTATAAATAGCTCAAAAAAGCAAAGCTATTTTTTTTTTCGTGAGGGAACCCCACGGGTCACCACCTCACCGAAACTAACGGAGAGGTGGTATGTCGGACTCGAACCGACTAAAACCACACGGTGTTCCGTCACAAATGGGTCTATTGCAAGGGACCCGGGAGCACCCTAACAAAGAAGCCTCCGGGAACCCCTACAGACCTTGGCCATGTCAACCGTTGGCCACCCTGGCCGGTCTCAGGCCCGCTTCTCCTAAGTTAATGGACAACTCCTCTGTTACCCTCGCACCAGCGCTCATGTAGGCCAGGGATCGTTCGGCGCTCTCCGGCACCTGGTGCGTCTTTTGCGGGACGAGAGAGTACTCGACCTCTCCGATACCCTTTCCGCTGCTTCTATAGCTAACATCACCTTCTCGCAAAATGAAGCGACGGCATCCCATGCACTCGCGCTTTGGACCATGGACAGAACCATGCGCCAACTCAAGCGAGAGGCTACCCACACCGATAACCGCCACGAGATCGGCACGCTGCTGCACCTTTTCCCGTCTAATTCCAAAAAGTGCCCGAATAACAAGGCAATAGCGTAGTAATGTGGGCGTCAATTATGCCTACCCCTTCGGGAATAGAGGCGTGAATGAATGTACATACATACGTACGTACGTATGTATGTACGTATATATGTGAGTTTTATTGATGTTTACTAAATGTTCGAAATAAATATCTAACTTTTAAATATAGGTAAATTCTTTTTCAATCGGTCATTAGAGATGTTATTAACAAGGTATGTTTGTATTACATAATGCATATGTCACGTACGAATGAGTCAATTAGCAGGACGTTGTGCAAGGAACGCATCCCACGTACTCGCTCACGCGCGTCTAACGGTACAGTAGAGGCGATAATATGCTTATATAAATTACTAGCATTACAGAGTTTGACTATAGAGACTACACTTGACTTGCGGAAGGAAAACGTTAACAACGAAAGCAAAAAATAAAAATCAAGTAAACACCTCAAATTCTATACCTAAATATTTTTAGATATGTAGAAGTTACGGTACAACAAAGAAATCTACCATACATATGAACCCTTAAACATTATAATGCGTTTAGTAGCAGTCGTTTTATAAATATAATTTAGGTATTGTCAGGGACCGGCACCAGCCAGTTCGAATTATAGGTATGTGATGATTAGCAATTGTTTATACACCCTAATTCATCTGTATAGACAATATCCCTTCCCTTCCATTCCCTTTCTACGCTCCCTTCCTGTCAGTAAACTTTACATTTTCAGATCTAAGCCCCAAAAAAGCCCGGATGACGCCGATAGTCTGGCCCCCTATTATGTAAATGGTACTTAACTTGTTTCGGCAAATGTGGGCCTTAATGACACCTCTGCCTATCTGTTCGGGGATGGGCATGTGTGAGTGAATGTATATAACAAAAGGATAATTTTGGTAAAATGCTTGTACGAAGGACATTTTTCAGTATCAATTAATATAGTACCTAGTTGTTATAATATTACAAGTTTATAATATAAGTACTTAATATTTTGTGTTGTTAATAAGATGAAAAGATAGTGTACGTATGTATATATTAGCATAAAATTAACCAATTTGATATACCTAAATGTATGAATATGAATCTGATTGAACATCGTACTGTTTACCCACCAGGTGGGCGCCACGCATATTGGTTAACCTTCGTGCTAATATGTTGGATCAATAACGTCTTCATACGCCTATTATTAATTTATAATTTTTATGCAAATATTGCTCGTAGGAAGGTCATTATTCTGATGTTATTATTAAGAAAAGTAATAATTTCTATTTTTGTTTACGGCCATTGATAAAATCACAGCAGAAAGCATTTGAAACTGTAAAATGTTTTTTTTTTTTATTTTCAAGATTTTACTTTTAGAAATTGTACTTTTTGAAACTGGTAACACCCTTCGACCTGACCCTATCTAGAATTGATTCTCGGTGGAGTAGAGGAGGGCCACCGATTCTAGTCTAGGATCAGTGTCTCTAAGAAATTAAAATATCTAGATGATAGTGTATGTACTGTGTCCTAAAGTGTACTGAATACGGCAATAGGACGGCAATATAATGTTACGCTTGAGAGGCCTCTGGTGCACATTTTTTTTTATACTATAGGGGGACAGACGAACAGACTGGTCACCTGATGGTAAGTGACACCGCCGTCCATGGACACTTGTAACTCAAGAGTCGCAAGTGCGCTGCCCGCCTTTGAGGGTGATGAGGGATGGGGGATGCAGGGAGCGGAAAGAAGAGAGGAGGAATGAGGAGATGGAAAAAAGGGGAAAGGAGATGAGGGGAGAGAAAAGGGGGGAGGGGGAATTGGGCCTCCGGTGAATGCATGATATGTATGTAACCTATTTAGGGCAATAGGTAATTACACATCATGAATATATTATATACATAGGTAAATACTAAAATATCTACTTCATTTAAATTATAATTTCTTCTTATAATTTATAATAAGAAACTTTAATACATAAGATATTAAGACTAGAGCTGGCAATCTAAGTTTCTTTATCTATAGTTGATTTTTAAAATAACTTACAATGATAGCAATTTTCTTGTTACAAAACTCATTAAACTTGACTAAAAATCACTAAAAATTAATATAGTAATGCTGAAACCGGAAGATTAAACTTATTTTCAACCGACTTCAAATAGGAGGAGGTTCTCAATTCAACTGTATTTTTTCATATTTGTTATCTCAGAACTTTCGACTGGGTGAACCGATTTGATATTTTTTTTTTTTGAAAGCTGGTGCTTCCCGTGAACCAAATTGAAATGGAACCACCATTTCAATTTGGTAAAGTTCTGACAATGGAATCCATGAGAAAACCATATAAGTCTTAAATTTTCATTAAGTGCATGCGCGACAAAGGGTCGAATAAATCAATATCACAGTAACTGATTTCGATGATTCTTTTTTTATTGAAAAGGATGTACATCAACGGTAATTAGGTGGGAGTTTGGTTAAGTTCTGATAATGGCATCCTTGAGAAAACCATATAAGTCTTAAATTTTATGATAGACGCATTGAAGTCGGTTGTCTACTTTTTAAGTGAATTTTAGTTTGTCAGAACCAAAATAGCATCTCTATTCGAAATCTCTTAACCTAAGGGAATTTTAGAGAAAGCTTAGTTTAGTGAGGTTGAGGTTCTAATAGTAGCAATTGTGTTGACGTTAATTAACTGTATTACATTGATAGATATACATTTGCTATAACTGTTCATTGTTAATTAATACTTTTGGTGTATGATACTGTGCATTTTTTTAGTTCGTAATATATATTCATACACTACTTCATATATCCTCGAAGAAGAAAGCAAACACTCACATTTTGCCATAAATAAGTTAGCTCCACTTACATACTTTGGATCAAGCCTATTGTCGTCATCTGGCCACTGGCTGACTGTATATTTACTATCTGATAGATAGCTCCGACCTATCCCTCAGGGCCCTTTCACGACACCCACGAGATGTAATGGAGTGGCATTGTTTTACCACAACACGACATTTTCAGTTCATGAGAATTAAAATCAAACATTTTACTTAAACATTATATTATCAGACGCCGAAGTTAGAGAGGTGATAAGGAAGTCCCTTCTGGTCCTGAACCTTATAATCATTACTAGCCGATTCCATTACGAAAATAAAGCAATTAGCTCTGAGTGTGTGAATGAGTTTGACTTAATTTGGTAGCATCTATACTACTTTTTGACGCGAATGGGTCAAAGCTTAGTAATGGATAGTATGAATTTATTGATATTAAAACAATTTTGGTATAATTGATATCGATATACTATCGAACAGCACTACTATTTAATTTCACCTAAAAAGCAATTAATTCTTAAAATATGAACAATTTAAAAGCACGAGCACAAAAACATTTTAATGTCGTCATTCTATGAGAAACATCTCTATAAATATAAAGTGTCTAAATAATAAAACCGGATTTCAATTTGTTTATAACTTACCTGTCATTGTGTAAATTATTAAATCAATACCAACAAAGAAACTTCAACTCTATTTCACACTTCCGTGAATTGAATTTTGTCTCTCTAAGGTCACATCTCAAAGATGACTTTTAAAATTATTTTACTATAAGAACGCGACAATCATATTTGTCGTGGTCACAAATTTAAATTGGTAATAAAGAATAAAAAACCGACAGGTATTAAACTCAAGGTGTAATAAATTTAGTTTCAAAGTCTCTAATATTAGTTTGTACTGCTAAGTCTTAGAGCAAACTAAACCTTAGCAACACAATTTATTTTGATTGAAGACAACAACAGAGATCTTAAGAGAAGGCGTGACGCTAAATTATCACTTCGCAAAATATACTAACTAAAATATACTACAGCGCCATCTAGCAAAAATAAAATTAACTACATAGTTACTATACATATTCTGTATTACATGTTTTCACATCGATAACTTGATAATTATGTAATTCCCAACGGCTAACGGCAGCGGCTAGACGGCGGTTAGGTGGCAGCAGCGTAATGACTAAAGTGTCGGACTTGCGATCATGTGGTTATAGGTTCGAACCCCTCCCAGCGCCCTACCGTTGTGAACCCACTCCTAAGGGGTTAACAAGTAATACTAATAATGTGTGATGCAACTGTAGACCACCGAAACGCAGTAATATTGCCTTTGACAGCCTCTTTAGTTGGTCGTTGGGTTTGATTTCCTAGCAGTGCAAATATTAACAAAATTTCATTAAAAATCTAATTAATAAGTTTCACCTCCACTTCCTGTCGACATTCCATACCAATCTAAATATTTTTGTCGTTCGAAGAGTTGATTGTTGTGGGTAGTTGTGGGTGAGTAGTTAGTTTTACTCATAGACAATAGAGCAGAAGAATTTGTTTTTTTTTTTTTTTTTTGAATGCGCTTTTATTTTAACAACCTGTTGGGTTTTAAATTAATCTAAACTAAATTTTCAGCACAGTTTCTGAGGAAGATCACGATACATTACATACATATCCGGTCAGGTATGGTAATTATATATTTTGGTAATTAAAATTTGGAGGCACGAACGGAGGAACGAACTAATAGGAGACAAGCTTATTGGCACTAACCGAGCACCTCATTTATTTATTTATTTAAACAATATAAGCTTACAGTTTACTCTTATGTCAAAGAAATTATTATAAGTATTCAAACACATACATTTGAACATGATTATTTACATTTCAATTACAAATAGTTAATAGATATATTTATATGATGTCAAGGAAATAAGAACATAAATTAAAAAAAAAACAAATATTATCAATGAAATGTCATTATCATGATACAACAACAACGCTACAATTAAAAACGAAAAAGAAGAGTACAATTATTCAATACATTTTAAGTATAGCATTATCCTACCATTAAATACACTAGTTTTATCAACAAAAAATTTACTGCGTATGGAATAGTTTTCAAAGCATCATTGATAATTGAGTAATATGCCAGGATGATGGATACGCAAGTAGTTGATGTTGTCTACGGCCACAACCACGCAAGTACGAATATTACGAGTAGAGATGAATAGACTCACGTATCGATGGATTGTCCACATAAAAAAGATAGATAAATGCATTATAAGCATATGCTTCCGTCTGAGCTCTAGTGTCCAAACCAACCATTCCAAAAAGAAATATTGAGGGTTATAAAAATGCCTTTTTAACTATCAGTATATTGATGTGCCCAAATAACAGCATTATATTATAATTTACTACGTACGTATGCATTTTATAGAAGTTTCATAACGTGCACATTATTAATAATTTGTGGCAGTTTTGATTATAAACCTTAAACATCTGCTAGCGTCCTTACTGTTCCTTTAATATGTTCATGAAAGTTCAGTTTGCTGTCAAGGGCTAGCCCAAGATCACGTACTGCTGAGACATGTTCGAATACAATAACGAGACAATAAAATTGCATAAACTGTGATAAGTTTGAGTAAGTTAGATAAGTCTACACATACAATTATGTGTAGACTATTTTGTATTGTACCTGAATACATTTTGGGTGACACTCGCATTGATAAAATTGTTACATTTTGTATGGATCTGAAAAGCATGCAAATCTATAAAAGCTCTCTTTGGAAATTAAAAGTAAGAATGCACATCAAATTAATATCTCTTACAATTTACACTTACACAAAACCTGCAGACCTTTATCGGCCAACCGGTTGACTGATATATCCAGAACAAGTGCTTTACAAATCGCATATACTTAACACAGAGATATTCATCATTGAAAAAGTTTCTTTAAGGCTTTTGCTATAAGGTAAATCATTAAATGGAAGAAGTGTACGGCCTTCTCCGTTCTTTTTTGGTTGCAAATACTTTCACTTTTTGCAACGCCCTATTGATATGTTTGTTTACGTAATGCGAGATCAAGATTAATAGAGGTTTGGTGAGCACGGAGTTTGTTATTTATCTACGTAAGGAGTGACGGCAAAAAGTGATTGAGATATTTCAGGTTTCAATTGAAAGTGAATCTGTTGCTGTAAACTTTCTGATTGCCTCTTAATACAAACGTAAAAAAAAAATCTTTAATAACTAGTACTTTTTTAGTCAACTATAAGTCGTTTAAGAATTGTGACAAAGTAAATTTTGGATATGAGAGAACAGAGTGGAGTCATTATGGTAGGATAATATAAAAAAAAATATGTGTAACTGCCATTACACTTAGGGTGTTATGTCAAGCGTGATTTAGTATTAATATGTACTATAATAGGCTAAAGGAATGTCAAGTCAAATCTGCATCTTTTTAGTAAACATCAAAGCGGTAGGTTCCACACATTTTATCCGACTTCAAAAAGGAGGACGTTCTGTGGATACTGTATCTCTTTTTTTATGACTGTTATGAGATTTCTCCGCCAGTTATCGACCGATTTACAAAATATTTTTATATTCGATAGTGTATTATGGGTGACTTATACGTCATCTCATCACTCTCTCTTATTTTATCGTAAAGTTAGGCACATACTACATACTTCCATGGTGGGATGGGTTACGAATGAAAAATAAATTAAAATAATCCGGAGCAACTGACACTAGGTGCTGAGTTTCCGAATGCCGAGACATTTGCTAAAACTATTATCTGTATTTACATTGTGTCATAATTTATTTTTGTAAAAATTCTACCAACAATAAAAATTATGTGTGTTACAAAACAAATACACAAAGTTACAAAGTTACAAAGACTTTACTTTGTAATAAATCCATAATAGAAACTCATGTAATTAGTATTAACGTTAGCATAAAATATTATGACACTGACTTCTGTAACACAGGTGTCTCATACTAGCTTAGAAGTGACATTAAATATTTTTGGGTAAGCATTTTCTGCAAATAAACGTTATTTATTATTTTTTATTATTATTATTATAGTATACTCGTCCGGTGACCCCATTGTAATCAAATCTGGGTTTGATCATACGATACCAAGGATTGAAAGTATTGCCATATAAACTTCAATTCGCCTAAATTAAAGTGCCCTTAAAATTCAAATATTTTCTTTAAAATTAAATGGAATTAATCTGACTATAAAAATATCAATAAAAATAAAATATTATTGAAATCTAAGGCGGTTAAAAAATTTACACACAAAAAAAATCTATCGAATTGAAAACCTTTTTGAAATTCGTAATAAAATATATGTCACATCAGTATAAGCTACGTTCTGGGAATTTTATTAATTTGACATTTTATTAAACGAGTAACATCACTACGAATGGAGAAGAACTAGGTGAGTTTCCAAATACCAAAAAAAATATATATAACTATGTAATTAGAAAGAGGCATTGAAAGTTATCTATTTTTTATGTAATTGTGAAATTGTGTGTGTTTTTATGTTTTATGTAATTTTGTGTAATTGTCTGTTGAAATACCTGGGTGTGACGACACACATTAGTATATTCAAATCATTCCTTTTTATCGTTATTTTAACAATTATAAAATAAATTAAAAACGTTACAATAAAACTGGAGGACAATTTTCACACCATTTTTAATCATTATATTACTCAACTTAGCGAAATAATTAATTTTTATTTTTGATCGTCCAACCAATTGTATATGAGCTTAATGAAGGTCATTTAAAATTATGTGTTTACCAAAGAACTAACGTCCTTTTAATAATACAGTTATATTATTACACACATTATATACACACTTATCAAAAGTACTATAATTATATTACCAGCGCTATCGTAATACCTTATTTGAATTTAAAAAGGAAGTCATTGCATAAATTTGGACTCTTTCCAAGGGTAGCTTTGAACGGCTATGTTACAGTTACCTAATACATACATACACTCACGCCTGTAACCCTACAGGGATATGCAGAGCTGTATAAAACACACATATTTTTCCAATGAGAATTTGATCCACTTTAGGAATTACAGGAAAAATCGTTAGTGTACTGACAGAAAAGAGTTAGATTTTTGATATTGCTAACACGAGAGAAAGGGCAGGGATTAGGGAGTGTAAGCAATAACTGAGGCATCTGAGAGGTGGGAGTCATATTTAATAAATACTTAAATACCTTTTTACACAAATAGTATTACACTAGCCGTTTCTATTAGTTTCAGCTCCGCTCCTACGGGTCAGCGTGATGTTTATACCCTGTTAGTGTCTGCTGTTTTACTATAACGTATAAAAATCTGACCGATTTCTTGACTATGATTACTGGTACGCTCTCTTGGGTAGTAGCATGATAATATAACATTTCATCAAAAGCTTTCTTACAAAAATGGACTTTCTAATACAAAACGAATTTACCAATCGGATTAGCAGTTTTTTTTTTTTTAATGGAATTTACAAACATTCAATCAACGTATACTACTCAAGACAGCTATTTGAGAGTCTTGCATTTTTTATCCAATGTGGGAATCGAACCCTCCAGTTCAACAGTCAGGGTCACCAACCACTAGACTATGACTCTTCATAATATTAGTATAGATCTTTACGAATATGAAGACAAACATCGTGTTTATAATAGAGTGTAATATGATGCCGAAAGTAGCCGAATTGTGTCAAAACTCCAAACATCTGCGCAAACGCGGACTCTTCCTTGTGCACGAACCGAACGGCAATCAAACGATTTCATTAGCATATGTTTTTCTTATTTTTATTACTAATTAGTTTATATATACAGATAATTACATATAGAGTCAAGCACGGACAGTAAGAGCATTAAACGCTGTAACAAAATGGTAGTAGAAACGTATTGTACAATTAGTTATTGATATTATTTTTCTTTTTATAGAAATGTTTACATTTTTATATGCATTTTATTGAATACTAGCTTTTTCTAGCTTCGGGTATTACCCGAGGCATTCTCCACCGATCAATCCACAAACTCCATCTTTGTACAAACTTTGTCCATTAATATTTTAATAAATAAATAAAACGTCAGCGAGTGCCTTAGTGACATAAACATATATTCACACCCGGTTCTATCCCCGAAGAGGCAGGCAGAGGTATTTCAAAGGCCGACTTTTTGCCAACCATAGTTTAGTCCCATTTGCGTAATAGAGGGCATATTGCCGTCATCTGGAGAATGTATGATATACCGCCTGATATATAACAGTCCGGTCCCTTAGTCGCCTTTAGCGCCACCCATCGCGAGATGGGGTGGCCCTATTCTACTCCAGCGAGAACCAGACGGCTAATATATAAATGGTATTTAAAACTCAAAAGTAGTACCAATATCGAAGCGAATAATTATGAAATATACGAAATGTTGCGTGTTCACGACTTGAACTGTCTTATCTTAGATCTAGACAGGCGTAAGTAACTATCTACAATTCTACATGTATTAAGTTACGATCGTTTCGAAACACGAGGCCTTGGTGTAGATGTACTTAAATTCTTAGTAGTTTATAGAATGATAGGGAGATGGCAACAGTTTATTTAAAGGACTTGTAAGTGGATACCGTAATAATAAAGCTATTATAGTGTATTGTATATCTGCTGTTTAGCCTTGCCTGGAGCTCCAGGGGACAGCTGTTATAAGGTGTTTGAATTGAATATATTCGTGTCTCTTGATTGAATATTTGTAAAGTGTCCAAAGACTCAGGAGTTATTCTATCTATATATTTTAGTCTATATAATTGTGTGCTTCGGCAAAAAGTAAAAACCTTTTAAATAAAATTCTCTACGGATCACAGATTTAATACATATTTCTTAACTAATAAGGTTATTATGCACCGCATTGTTATTTCAAATTATGCAGTCAAGACAGAGCATGTAAAGCTCCTGCAATATTAAACGTCGAGTCGATCAGCGGCCGCGGTAAAGAATATGTCACACAGCGAGGTCTTGTAGATTTTATTCCCGGCCCGCCCACTGTTTGCTGGGCCTCCTCATGTCGGCTCGATACAAGTCCAGATAAACCAAGTATCCCCTATAATCATAAATTATCAATAATAAGAGAGGCCATTAAGTCATCCTTATTTAAATAATGTTTATGTACATAAACTTGAATATCAATTTTGTGTCCTGTATCGACGGAATTAATTACATCTTAAATGCCAAGCACGTAAAGTTTAAAACATCACCATAATTATGTTCTAGCATTTAAGGTATATTTAAACGTAAACTTTAACGAACAGTCACGGTTTAGCAAAAAGGTTATATTCTACGGTCACTAGTTTTAAATTTGAGTACTGAAACTTTTCGTTTCATGGATCCTTAACGATGGAGAAAATAAACTCAATAAAAGGCTTCATCATTTTCTTTAGTTTCGCTCATTCAGGGACATTTTGATACAATTTGCGTATCAGCAAACGTAGTGTAGGACGCCTACAGGCCAGGTGGAGTGACGGTTTGCGCGAGGTGGCTGGCAGGAGCTGGATGTGAGAAGGAAATAGATCGAAGTGGCGTGCAATGGATGGACTGCGATAAGCTGATGATGATGATGTGATAATTCTTTTCAATATGTTTCAAGAATAGTTTTTATGTTACAACATTTTTTATTAATATAAAGATATAAATACTTCATATACATCTATAAAAATATTTTTAATAAATTTAAAAAAATATATTTAAATTATAAAAATTTAACAAAAATAAGTGTTATTTTAGCCAGAAATGTTTGTCCATTTTTTATAACTTATTCAAATTCATTTGATACGCCCTCTTTAAGTCAGTCTTTAAAGTCAAAATCAAGGTTGATTGTCACGGACGACTTACGATCGGTTATTTAATCATTTTTTTAATATCGAAACCCATCAACGTATAAAAATTAAGTAAATTAAGTATTCGGCTGACCCAGTTCTGAATGGTAACGGTAGCATTTAGAAGCTTGCGCCTTCTGCATCAGTTACGCGTTAATGACCCTGCAAAAAGCGATTCATTCGCATCCAACCAACATCACTGACTGTAGACATGCATGTCTCTGCTGAAGAGAAAATAAATACTTCCACTGGTCAAAATCGAGGTCATGTAAATTCATAAAAACTTAAATTTAACCTTTATATTGCACCCAATGCTTGTCAACATTTAAAAAAACTACTCTCACTGGAATCGCTAATCGATTTAATGTATTATTAGGTACATGTTGACGACTTCTGATCCTCACCACCAATTAACACAACCACCAATGAAGAGCTTCCAAATTTCATGAAAAACAAAAAATGCGTCTATTGTGTGGTGTATCACAATGCACAAGAACTTTTACTTTGAACGATCGATTTACCTGAACGTAACTAAATTTTGGCATGAGACAATGACGATTGAATAGCGGATATAAGAACTATGAATAACAGCTCAATAAATAACCTTCAACGGCTTACAGCTGTCCACCATCACAGATAATACAAAAAATTCGTAAAATCAACAGGTGGCACCATTACAGAACCTAATAAGATTGTAGCATGATGTTAACTAGTAACTCCAGAGAATATATAAACAGTTCAACTTCAGCTTCATTATATGTATACTAGTATTTATTTTCTCGAACGCAATGCAAAAGTTCCTCAACTCGTGCCACCTATTAACTAGTTAATACTACAACACACAACCCAAGCCCCTACACACCTGCAACTAAGGCTACGGGTACACACATACCCATACAAACACACACACACATTGTAAACCATATTAGCAAAAGCTTATACTTTACCCTTAACTTAAATATGGATTGCTATAATTGTACGGGTATCTAATAACACAATTGTAATATTTCCGAAGTGGTGGAGACCTGGTTACCTGAAATACAAGCTACAGCCTAGTTTAGGCACCAGTCTCCCACAATATTTTTTGATGTTTTATATAACTCCATTGTATTGTATTGTATTGTATATTGTGGTGAGAAAATAAAATATTATTAAGACAGGCTTATTAAAAAAGTATTTATTACACATCGTTATGAGACCAAAATCAATTTTGCAACAAAAAACGCATCGACGATCGCTCATGTTATTACTTTTGCTTTTTTTGACAAAAAATCTCGTTCGGCCGACAGGTATATTTAAGGCTATTTGAGCCAGTGGCTTTCAAACCAAGAAAGGACATACGAGTGTTCAAATATTTATTTACGGTTGGCAAAAAGTGCCTCTGCCTGCCCCTTCGAGGAAGTATGAGTGTATGTAATTATGGGTATTAATGGCTTAAGATAGTATACATTCGGTACTCCCAAAACTACTTTCTATTATTTTGGACGTTTTTTTTTAACCAAACCTTGACTGAATGAAAAGCATTCTTAAGACAGAGATGAACAAAAAAATCTGTACTAACATATTTTGAACACAATTCAGCTGCTTAATACGAGTTCAAGATATCTAATCTTTTGTATATATAGATAACATTGTCACCACTTTATAGATTGAAATACGTAGATGGCATTGCTATCGGCAAGCTATAACTTAAATATTTCAATATAAAGCTTTACTTTTCACATTGTCTCCCCCTAAAGGACAGTTGGTATAGATACACTTATTTCAATACAATATAGCATTACAGTATCTCAACTTGTAGGGTTAATGGGGTCTGCTATTGACCCTCTTCTATACTTGGTCACTTGGGGTCTAGAACTATACACAGTATTGTACAAAAATCTTGATAAATATTACTTAAATAATGCTAAACTTGAGTGAAAACAAGCGCGGTTGTGAAAACAAATTAAAATAAGTTAACTTTCTTGCAGATTGAATTGATTGATTACAACTACGCTACCGCAAACCCGTAATACTACGGGAATGTAAATAATGTTTTATAAAACAATCTAACTTGCGAGAAACGAAGCAAACAAGAATTGCCATTTCTTTAAATGTATTTTTTTGTCAGTGTCCATTGTATAGTGAGTTGAGAGACTGAGTTTTATATTCGAAATGATTAGAAATAACCAACTAACTAAAATATTAACAGTAGACATTTAATTAATTCATAAAAATCGGTTTTAAAAGTGCGGTCAGTTATATTATAATAATTATGTTATTAAAATTAATAATATTGTATTTGTTAAATGTATGCATGTACAGTTAGGTAAAAATATTATATAAAGAGAGATATAGAGATATATATATAATATATATATATATGTAGAAGGAAATGAACTGAAAGAATCTGCCCCCACTTTGTCCACATTATGTGGGGTCTAGAAGTTATCAATTGTCAATATCTAAAAGTTTGAGAACCGTTACTCTAGGATATATCCTGAGGACAATCTTAAGCATCTTCGCATTCCTATTGAGGTGTCGTAGCTAACGAGCCGATCAAAGATACCTAGCCGTGACCGCTTGTTAAAACTCAAGATACACATCAGCCATATAGATCTTATTGTAATGGCAGAAGAACTATTATTGGTTGACAGGTAACTGCAGATGTAAACCGAGGATATTATTAGGTTCTCGCCGTAAGCGAAAAAGGATAAGGATTATTATAATTGGTCTGTTAATTATAGAGTGGGTCTGGGATTATGTTGCAAATAGTTTATTTTCCTGTATTTTTATTGATACTTAAGTAAGTGAAATTACGGCAATTGCTTGTTCGGTAATAAACGTTTACGGAAACCTAAGAAAACATGTCTCGCCATAATAATAACACAACGCTTTACTTTTTAAGTTGATGGTGTTATTTAATTTATCTATGTATTAATTTTAGTAAACTCAAACGTGTCTGGACATTGAGAGATGTGTTAGCCTGAATTTTTTATACGTATATATGGAACTTAAACTAAAAAGTATTGCACTATTATGATTGCAATAAAGTTTATAAATATCCAAAGATTTAATAAATGATAATAATATGGTTATACTGCAACAAGATTAAGCCGAATACTGTCGTAAATCCGTGAAGTCACTTGCGTTACTGTTATTATTTCTGAGCAAATTAAGAATAGTCTGACATATTACTGTTTCTCAGGCTGATAAATACATAGCTATTCGATTTGAATTAAGAACATATCATAAAAATACATATTCAACTGATGGAAAACCTTTAACTTGTTACAGGTGATCAAATTTTCAACACAGAGATACAATGTTCTTTGTTGTAAAACTAATTAGTAATCTATGGTTACGTAACTCTTAATAATGTCAAAATATTACGTTTGAATAATAATATGTTTTTATGCTCAGTGCCCTAAAGGTAAAGCAAAGGTATACAACCGTACAGCCACTAATAGATTTCATTTATTATGAGATGTTTGTGCTTTAGGCTACCACAGGCTTTTGATACAAAAAGTCATATAAGATTTTTATTTCGAAGATGCCTGCAAAACTAACGTGGATTTAAGTTAATTTGTTGAAATGTAATGGCGTCAGCGTAAATAATTGTGTTCAAAGATTTATTTAGAAATTAGTAACCATTTAACCCGAATTCCTTGAAAATTCTTGTCTAGGGTATATATATATTTTCCAGGTACCCTGTAATAGACGCACAGACGCACTTGACGAAAAACCGTATAGTTTTAGTAGGTTCAATTGCGACATACCACTTCACCGGGTTTTCCGCCCGGTGTCCAGTAATGGTTTTCTTTTTGGAAAATCAAACAAATCATTTATCTCATAAACTTGCCTTTTTCCATTATTATTGTGAGATCGTTACACATGGATTCGTTATTAATAACATTCGTATTTCAAAATTGCGAATGGTTAAATGTGATAGTGGTTCAATTTGTGATTCAATGCATTATTAGGCTTTTATAGAGGCCTATTGAAGTTAATTCTTTTAATTGAAAATAGCCTCCGATACATAATATGTATAGGACCTTTAAAAATCGTCAACTCTCACCTTCGCTCATGAATATTACGTGTTACCAAAAAACTTTTCCTAGCTTTTCGTACATATTATTACAATCAATAAAATGATTACCATAATCTTGAGGTGCAAGTGTCCAAGGACGGCGGTAGTCACTTACTATCAGGTGACCCGTCTGGTCGTCCCACGATCCCATAAAAACAATGTTTCTATGACTTTATACACTTAGTAAACTGATCAAGTTGTTTAAGAGGCAGGCTTAGAAAACAAAGTATCTTATAATATCTAAGATCCAAGGAATGCTTTGGTGAAAACAGGTTCTCGAGCGAACATATCAATGTTTCGATATTTAAATTTAAACATTTTGTTTTTAATGACCTTGCTGTCCTTGTTCGATGTCAAAGAGAAGGTGACAAAACCGCTATCAGAATTAATAATAATTTCGTGTAAATCTGGCATTAAATTAAATTGCTATAAAAACTTGGCATGTTAATGTAGTCTTTACAAACCTGGAAACAGTTGTCTATGATAAAATCAAGATGGTGGACGTTTCAGCGGGCAAGTACCGCAAGTCCGTCACATTGTAGACTTCTTACTGCAACAAAGAATTAAAGGTGGGTTTAATAAATATAATACTGAGGAAAATTAGATACAGTAATTATTGTAAAATCTAATACAAATTCAAATTATTCTTTGCTTTTCTTAATTAATCTAATAATATATATTGATTAAAAAGAAAAGAAAAAAAATTAAAAATGAAAAGAATTACGATTTCAAAAAATTGCTGATTAGTTTTATGAAATGAAGATATTAAATTTGAATTAACTACTTTCTTCATTTTGAATAAAAATGGAAACTATATACATACATACATTCTTTGTTACTCTTTCACGTCAACTAATACTCAATCAAACAAGTAAAAATTCAACTTATCCTTATTTAATTTTGTGTACACGTTTTAAAGTATACAGAAAGAGATATGAGATATATTTCATTCATAAAACATATTTTTCCAAGGGAGAACAGCCGCAGACTAAAGCTTGGAGTATATAAAACTTAACGTTATAAATGCTACAGAAAATAATACAAACGGAACTTAAAAGCTGTGAAGGTTTTATGTTAATATGCGATTTTTAGCATCACCTCAAGAGCTGTCAGACATTCATAGAATTAATTGGCTATGGGAGATGGAGTACAAGTGATATTATGGTCAGTATATCTGTCACAAAAGCAAGGTATACAAATAAGAGTAATATGACATCGATAAATAAGATCAACATGACTTTGCCTAAGAATTGCTATACTATTTTTACACAACTTCTCAAAAACGAGTGTAAAAAGTTTTTTGTGATCGTAAGTATCTTTAATAAGCAAAATGTTTTTAATATCTGCACATTTCTATACATAATAACAGATTTAGATATGAGATAGGTATACTTAAAAAAGAACAATATGTTTTTTTTGCGAAACGTTTTTCTTGACATATTCGTTATATTTTTTTAATTACTATTTAATCCTCTTTGGAGGTACAACCTAATCTAAGCAATCATCATTTATTATGATGTAACGATAAACCAACAAGTTTAAACTACCATCTTCTAATAACAGGTTCTATTAGTGATTAGTACAAGACTCGTTTTATGTTATTGCAATGTATGTATGCCGCGAAATCATTACATCATCAGATGACTGCAAAATAATCTTTATATAAATTTGTGTAAGGACTTTTTTGAATACACTTTTAACTAAAGTGAGCAACGAAAGAACGTGAAATTTGGCGTGACTAATAGTTTGCAAGCTATTTATTTAAACACCATAAACTACAAATTTTAAATAAAAATAACGTGAACACGTGAGATTAGTTACACGCGTCCAGTATATACATATGTACATACATATGTTGCATCTGTCATGGAACAAAAAGTGTTACAATAACAGTTCAGGTTATATTGGTCAAAGAAATAAAACAAAACAGTTGAAATTCAACTGCCGCGAGATTTTTAGTTCCGAATAAGTTTTCGCGATTGTATTCCTCTTATATTTGTGTATATATCTTTTATATCTAGATAATAGCATTATTTTATTTATTTATATCTCTTTATAGTACACCATAACAGCATTTAGGTATAACAATTGGTGGGCTTATCAGTCAAAGCGATTTCTTGCAGACAACCTTTATACTAATTATTATCAGATCAGACTTAGGGTATTCTTATGTTTGATGATATAACTTATAATTACATATATTAAGAAACTACATACATTCAATATTCTCCATTATATTTTGAGTGCACAGAAAAAAAAAAAAAGAAGAAGAACAAATTATTATTTCTGGTTAATTTTGTGCTCATAATTTAGAAACATACAATTAAGGTAATAGGATTTTGCTGATAATTCTGCAATTGAGGCACATCAAATTCAAGTTGAAATTTCTCTATTTTGAATCATGTTAAGGTACTATCATAATCTATATATATATAAAATAAGTATAACAATCTGAGAAAATACATTTTTTTTTTTTTGTAATAAGTCTGTTATGTATTCCAAAACCCACAAAAAAAAACAAGGTTGGTTGTCTATGCCTAATTATTTTATAGAATCATCAAAGCAGTTGTCAAACATATATTAAAGACAAATGTAACCCTCAGAGGCCTCAGATAATGCCGTATATGATTCTGTTTGATAGTTAAATGTGTTCTAATAATCTAGCCTTCAAAAAATAAATAAATTACTATTAAAATTTTCTGTAATATGATACTTGAAATTGTAACCAAATTGGTGTAAATAGGTAAAATTTAGGGCAACCACATACGAAAAAAATTTGCATCACGTTTCGATATTCGCCATTCAATACTTTTTTAACAAGATGGCGCCTAAATCTGTATTATTATATTAACAAACCGCATTCAAACCCGTTACAACAAATAACAGTTTGTATCGAACTAATCCACATTTCTATAACAAAAACTTACACCGTTAAAGAAACAATAAGTTGTTGTGGACGGGTACTATAGACCCCCGTTAGACCTAACCCTTTGTATGCAGATGCGATGACAGGGGTACAATGCCGCACTTTTTTAACCGCCTACTGATGATATAGACTACTTGCTACTACTTATGAACAGAAAAAATCTGACATGTGTCTTTTGGAGATTGTTTGTGATCGTGATAGGTCAATAGATGATGTTTATCTTGTAGATGAACGATAAATAGATACAACAAAAAACTATTGATATTGATCAGATATAAATAAGTGTTAGTTTTGTTTGAAAAAATGAACTGACAGATATTAATGATTCATTGTGATGAATTCAGGTTTCAATTGAAAATACTCAACAGGTTTATATTCTATCTGTTCTGGGATTACATCGAATTTGACCGTCTTTGTATAAAGTGCACAGTATAAAGAGATACAAGTAGTACGAAGCCTTTGATCTTTGTAGTAAAAGCTGGCAACCCCTAGAGACAATGTCGCGGAAGCATATGGAGGCTAGGGTTGTCACAAGTAAACAATACTTATTTATATACTTAAATAATATTTATTATGAATATGAGAATGACGGGTGTTTTTGTAATCGGCAATGGACATGGCATAACTACTATATGGTTTAACTATAACAAGTTAATTAAATTTATTGTTGTCTTAACTATGTTTGTACCTGTGACTTATAGATTCTTTATAACATCCACTTACACTATCCCACAATAAAACATATAGCATCCACTCGATAATCAAGTTTCTTGCAGATTTACCACATCTATTATCGATCAAACCAAGAGAAGGAAAAGCAAACGAATTCGAGGTCATTTTATGTATGGGTGCCCATGGGTATCAGCTTACAAAGTCCATTTTGGGATTTCTCTAAGGGGGGCAAAATATTAGTTATTTTTGAGCTTCGACGAGCTGTTTCCAAGATATTCATAAAAATGCAGTATGTCTGTCATAAATTCATAATACATGCTGTAAGGCATTAAAATCACACTTTCATTAAATTAATACAAATATTTTTGACGTCCGCCATATTGTTCAGGTTGGTTATTTGGCCACACTAATTATTTATTTAGTTTTGGCAATGTATGAAAAGATGACAAAACCTTAGCGGTTTATGTAGCAAGAACTTTTTTTTTTCAACTTTAAGGTTCACAAACAAAATGTGCGAAGTGCTTTAAAGTAATAATTATTAATTGCAGATATCTGTTTATTTGAGATGAAGATTTGCAATCACTTACAGCACACGTCGTATGTATTTTTTTATCGTGTGGAAACCCCTTCGGGCCGTCATTTCACCGGGGTTTTCGGTGTGGTTTCGGAATGGTGTGTTGTAATCGAACCCACTAAAACCACACGGTGTGCCATACTGCGCTTAAAATAGGAGAAATCCGGGAACAGCTTTATTAGACATCCGGAAACGTCGCATGCATAAGACAGCCCCCAAAAATGTGTCCCGAACTACTAAGAAGGGCTCAGGCTTTCCCCCCGCACGACTGACCTGTCTAGACGTCTTCGTCGAAGGACTGAATGAATTATTAGACTATGAGTGCCGTCAAACAATAATGTTGGCTGGATGAGCTAGTGAAAAAAGTTGAAGAAAATTAGGTATACATCTACTATAACTTGATGGCAAGTCCGCCTTTGTCTTAAAAAAGAGGGATAATTATAGTTTACTAAACGGCTACCACATTTTGATTAAGTGTTTTTGATTGATAGGTAAACCGATGCTCAAAGACGTAAGTGGTGAATTAAATTTTAATTTATACTTGTTATTCTTATATACCAATTTCCACGTAATAATGTGTCACTAAAATCTAGGAAGAAACGCTATGACCAATGATTTCGTTTCATACCGTGGTATTACAATGAGTCAGTAAGCCATTATAATTCCATGTATGCGCCACCGGAGACAATGGTCAAGTCGATGTAGCGTCAGCGTACGCATCAACTTGAATAAAATTGTCAGTACTTAGTCATAAAGTTATATTTATCATGAAGTGCTTGACATGTTATCAATAACCCTTACTTAATTTATTTTATATTATTTACATTTAGGTACGTAGGCGGAGTTAACCTTAAAATATTATTTTGGTTTGACCTACTGACCTCTATAATACAATAGAGGTCGGTGGTTTGACCTGACAACCTTTGAATGAAGAGGAGAATGTAAGATGTAGGTGCATTTCAAATTATGTCGATGAAGAGTATATAGAATGGAGAACAAAATATGTTAAATTTTAAACACTAGATTTAAGTTATTTATGATAACCATGATGGATCATTCTAGAATACGACAACCTTCGTAGAACGAAACTCCTTTCGAAGAACACAGTGGTGCCGATTCTGCTGCACACCTCTCTAAACTATACTTTCTCTAAAATTTTCTCAGGTTAAGAGATTTAGAATAGATATGCTATTTTGTTGTTACATCGACCTCGACTAAGTTGAGTAACTTAAACAATTTTGGTTCTGACAAACTAAAAGTTTAATCTCGCGTTTTCATACACAAATATCAAATACATCGTCAAATGGCAGCACAAATTTTTGAGAAAAATAAATAAGAATTCAACAAGACACGTAAAGCTATAGGAATCGTTGTAATAATTTCTAATTAAATTATTGAAAAATTAGAAAATGAGAGTGTGTTCATCTGTTACACTTAGACACACGTTATCGATTACAGGGTTACAGAAAACAACAAAATAGATTGACGATACCCACAGTAACACGAGCGAAGCAGCATTCAAAAACTAGTAGCAGTCATATTTTGTATTTCTCATAATACTCTGAGAGAAGAATTTGCAAGTTACATACAAGTTTTGACCTGTGCTTCTAATTACGTATAAGAGGTAGCATAGTCTGCAGTTGAGTTTTTTTTTTATATATATGTATAATCTCAAAACAAACATTAAGGTTACATTTTTGGCGTCAACAAGTCTCAAAAAGGTTTACCAACTCTATTCTAGAACGGTCTACGTCAAAAACCCGTTAAAGCTCGCCAGTAGTGTAATAAAATTCACTCCACGGGTGTCATGGCACTGACTTATCAGCTCATATGGCAACCTGTGTTACTGCCATTACAGTTAAATTCTTGAGAACACAGCAACGTGTGGGTTAACAAAAAGTTATGATTGCTGGATTTTGAATTGTTGTAAGCGTTTTGTAATGACAGTTTTTTTTTCTGCAGTTTAGGTAGCCGTATGTCAAGTCATGACGTCAGTTATTTCTTTTGAAATATTTGTATTCTGTAGTACTCTCTTAAGTTAATGTGACATTATTATTATTGTGTCAAAAGGATAGTATTCTAACAAAAAAAATAATGCAATTTTAATAGTTTTGGTACCAAAACCGATAGTTATTAGTTAAAAAAAAAAACGAATTCGAAAATAGAACTTCCATTACTATGAAGCCGGTCTACTCTGGTGGTCGTATTTGGAATAAGGACCGAAAAGACTAAGTATTCGGTGTCTTTTACGACTGTTAAGTCCTTTGGTTTTTATGCACAAACGTGTTCATGAATTTTGATGGCCGTGCGAGATTTTGAATTCGTAAATAGAATGTTTTTTTAATTGTCTTACATGGCAGTGTTGCTAGTTGTTTGTTTAAATATACGATGGAACAGGTTTTTATGGTTTTTTGTGGTAAAAAAAAACTTTGGTTTTTTTTTTATCAAATCTTAAAACTAAGTTCATAATACGCTAAGAAAAAATAATACTTTTATAAATATGACAGTGGGGACATGTGATAAAAGTAAACAATTATAAGAATATTAGCTGTATTTGAAAATTTTACCTTTAACAGATTGAAACATAAAGTTCTATTATTAACTTATTTACTTTATTTATTTATGAAAAAACACCGTTTTATACTTATTAAAACGGTGTTTTTTCACATTTACAAAAAGTAATAGGTTGTTGTCATAACCTTGTCCCTGGCAACGCCTTCGTTTGTCTCTCTTCGTCATATAGTGACCAATATTGTCAAACCTGACAGGTTGTAAAAGGCGTTCTGATGTACCTGGTGTAGGTTTGCTTGCCTTGCCTTCCGGTTTTTTCATCCAAGAATAACAACCAAGAATAATATTTTGAAAGATTACCAAAAAGTTTTTAAATTATGTTTTGTTTATGTTTTAATTTTTTATATATTTGGTAAAGGTCTAAGAATCAGTTTTATGTAAATTGAAGTTGGCAAGTTTTTTAAATTATGGTATATAAAATCAAAATATGATGGTTATTTTTGAGGCAACAAAAATGATATTTTGAAAAAATTACATTAAAATTATTTATACACTTTTTGCAGAAAAGAAGTGCAAGAATACGAATTTTGTCAGAAACAATAAAAATAAACGACCTAACATGTAAAAAAAATGTTGAATATGGTGTCCTAAAAATAGGACTGGGGATGTGGGGAGGAATGGGTTAAGGTGATATGTAAAGATAACGGGAAGATCTTTATGTGTCCGTCTTTTTTTTTTATTCTTACATTTCCTACTTTTAAGTCATAAGATGTAGCTATTAACATTAAGAAAATCATAATTTAATGTTATTTTCTGCTAATTTGGACTAAGACGCGGTTTCGACTGCCGCAATTTTAAATATTTGTATGCAAGAATACCTAGATCTATTTGGTAAAAAAATACTGTTTATCCAACAGGTCCTAAGGTTTTACACTACCAAGTATTTCTTACTAAAAACTTACCTTATGTTATAGGTATATATACTGATAAACTCAACCAGTCGGCCCCAATTAGAGCAGCCATTCTACAGCAGCTATACCTTACTCAGATAAAATTAGAACCACACCGTTCTAAAAATTAAATGCAACATCGTATGGGTGTTTGTGGGTGGTCATTCAAATTTTTCTTAATTAAAATTCATTATACAAAAAAGTACAAATTAAAAAAGGCCGTATACTACCTACGCAACTCTTTCACATAACACACGATTAGCAATAACGTAACTCAATTTGAAGAACAAGTCGTTTGTCGCAGTCGGCCATGTTTCTAGGAAAGGTGCACATCCGACATGTCGTCACGTCACCGGCGCGTGACGACGCGCGTTTGTAATGGTGCGGGAGGCGCGTGATGTTCCAACTTTAAAAATTTTGTTAGAAGCGAACTGTTCGGCATTTCGATTTGATGTATATTTGAAAAAAAGTATTTGGAAATAGAGATTTTCTTTTTACAAAATTAAGAATGATTTTCTACACGCACGATTAGTTAGCAAATAGGTATTTTTGATGCAGCATCAAAAAATACCTATAACCCCAAATTTTCACCCCGTATTTTTTTCCTTTTTTTTATCACGATTTTAGCATTTTTTACAATAATTAGTAAATAATTTATATGGCACAACAACGTTTGTTTGAAAAAAATGTGGGAAATGTGTGTGTGGGAATCGAACCCGATCTTTGGCTAAGCAGGTAGAATGACTAACTACTAGACTAACATAAAAATTAAAAAAAAAAAATTAAATTAAAATTAACTGGGTCCCAAGGCCTCTATTGGAGGTCAGGTAGAATTAAAAGAGCACAAATGTCGTCACGGGTGTAAGAAGTCTAAACTTTATAGACTTGAAGACTGGTAACGCTCATCATAAAACTCACTGGCTGTTTATTTAAAAACTTGGCTATTTAAAAACTCAGTACTAGTTATAAAAAGAAATAATTATTGATCAAAAGTAAAATAATTTTTAGTTCATTTGGACACACGTTTTATCTGTTGCGTTTATAATAACATCAAAATTATATACTGCCATACAACAATAGCGGTAAAAGCACTTAATTTATGGTCATTTGCTAATCTCAAAACGAATAAAATACCACCACTAATATTCTAAAGAACATAATTTATAGTTGTTATCTGTATAATCAAATTTTTAATCGAATGTAGTGTTGCCAGTGAGAAAGAAAGAATACTGGCAACGTGGGTATTTCACATTACTTGTATTCTTGTTAACCTCTCCAGCTAAGCTAAATGTTTGTGTAAGCAGTGGGTTCCACACGGTAGTGGGTAGCGGCGCTGGGTGCGGTACGAACTTGTAACCACTTGACTGCACGCCCTTAAAAATATTTAAAATATTCATTGTAGCAAAGATTTCTTAATCCCCACAAATTTTAGAACCTACAAAAATATCTTTGAAATTACAATGTCGCAATCTCTATATTTTAGAGTACACTTTATCTAAGATACCGTGTTCGTGGATAGAATTGGACTTGTCCATCTCCTCTTGTTGGTAACATAAAAATCAACTGAGGGATCCGACTGTTATTTATCAGATAGAGTCATACAGTGCCCGGCTCACGAAATTTCAAATAGAAATGTTTTTAAATTGGCCTAACTATTTTAATTATAAATATTTGAATATAATATGTTAGTGTCCAAGAATAAATAATAAGTATCAAGTAATACCAGTTTTACGTGTTAGATTACGATTTTATGTAAATTAAAGAGCTTTAGCAGTTTAATTCTACTGATTAGAAGATTTTAGTAGAAATATGTATTCAATTTAAAAACAAAACAACATTCATTTTACAAATCTTGAGAAATTCAGCTATACATATATGTAAATTTTATTCTGTACTTGTGAGGTTTATTAAAATCTAGTATGCTTGTGGTTATTTCTACAAGTAAAAGATGTGCGAATTAAAATTAAATTCGATATATTGTGTTTTGAGAAACGAAGAACGAAAGTTCTAGTTTTTTGATCCATCTGGAATTAAAATATTTTTTGTATATCTCAAATACTTTGGAACTTCATTTTGTCAAACAAATACACGATGGTTAATCAATTACAGTTTCTTTCTTTCTTTCAGATTTTTGGCTCCCTTTAGTAACAGAACGGAGTTTATAGCGACCGCAATAGGTTTGCTCGTTATTCAGTTTTCTTCTTCGTCTTTATCATTTCCAGCTTTAGGCACGATCCCTATCATACATCATCTCTGTTGTAAACCCCTCCTGCTTATATTATCATTGACACAATTCATCTAGGTCATTCTCTTCCAACTCATGCATTCACTTCCAAGTTCATCTTCTTTCTGTGAAGTAATCCTTATTATTGCTAATTATTCAATGGGACCAAGAATATAGATCCCGAAACGTAAGTTTGAGTGAAACCTGTTTACGAATTCAAGAATATAGTACAACGATAAGTATAGAAGCAGGTCCCCTACCCCGGACCATGTGTACGTGTGTATATATTTATTATTACACTATTATTTAAAATATACTGTGTATAAAACCACAATTTTATTTAATACGTCTTTGTGTGTTAACGTGTGTGTGTAAGTAAACCTTTACAAAACATTTAAAGTCAACAACATTTAAGAGAACAACAAAAAGCTCTATACGAGCGTCGTCAATACGAGCGGAGCTGCGTAACTGCAGTTTATAAACTACTTATAATGCAGGTCACGAAGACTCCTCGCCGGAGCCAAGTAAACAGTGACGGGGCGTCCATATCGTATAGAGAAGCATCTATGTATACATACAAATATACTCATCAAGTCTGTAGCCTTACTCAGTTATAAAATATGAAATAGGCACCTTTTAAATACTGCTTCACTCTCAAAAATACAAAACTGTTGTGACTACTTCGTTGCTATCTATACTAGTATTATAAAGAAGCAAAGTTTGATTGTTGAATTCGCTAATATCAAGTACCATTTTTAACTTAGATAGCCTGTTTATTGAAAAATAATAAGCGGACAATTGAGGAGCGGAGCAATGAATAATATAAAATAGCCAAGTTTTAAACGTTATTTCTTTTGTTATTATTCATTATAAATTTTGTGACTTTAGCGTAAGTGATGGCCGGCTCAGTCAGCAATCTGATAAAAAAGTACGGATGCAGTGGCTTAGTCGCATCAAATCGCTATTGACATTTCCATATTCAAAATTTAAAAAAATACATTATATACGAACACATTTATATACGAAAACACGAACAGTCACGAAGGTCACAACTTGTCGAACCCACGGACCGTGCAAACAAAACACATCCTCGCCGGAAACTGATTCATTTGATTACGTCACCAGAGTAATAACAGAATAGAACCTTCTCAGAAAATTATCAGTTACAATGTTATAAAAAATATGTAATGTTGGCAGATGGGGCTTAATTATAGAGGGCAGGTTAATAAATAATTTATCCTCAATCCTACCTAAAAGCCTGGCAAAGCATTTGCGACTCTTGAATTGCAGGTGTCAATGGGCGCCATAGCGTGATCGACTCCAACAAGCGACCAAGTTTGTCCAAGTTCACAGGGATTTCCTTTTTAGGGTACACCTGAGGCCCCGGCTAGAAGGGACACTGTGTGGTTTTAGTCGGTTAGAGTCCGACATACTCACTGTTAGGCCCGGTGAGGTGACGACCCGTGGAGGTTTCCACACGAAAAAAAATGTGTCAATGGGCAGCGCTAGTCGCTTAAAAAGGTGACCCGTCTGCTCGTTTGCCCCTACCTCATAAAAAGAAAAGTATATTATTTATGTAGCGAAATTGTGTCTGCTGTGTAGCAAAAAAGAAAAGAAAGAAAGGACAAGACAGAAGTAAAAGAAAAAGATGGGCTTGCTTGCATGAAAGGTTTAAAGACAGTAGAAGAAGCTCGTGATGTATGTAAGGATAGAAGCAGTCTCTGACTACCCCGATAGAAACAAGGCTCGAAATTATTTATGTATTAATCTATATACAACATTTTTCTCGAAGTCTCTTAATTATACGCTTTCTATATAATTATAGTGTTGTAATAAACGTTGGTGCAGCTGCGTGACCTTGATGATGACCTTCACTTCACAAGCGCAAACAGACCAAGTACTAATGACATCATAATAATATACGTGAGCTGATTGAATTGAGATTAGTTCAATGATCGAAGGAAGAATGTTTCTTACACTTTATAGCAAAAACTACTGCACACAAATAGTTTATAATAGTGATCTACACATCGATTACTCTACATTGTGGTAACCGGGGGTGTAGCTGGGAAAGCTAGTTTTAGTTAAAAACTACTAACTGGAGCTTTTATGCTGTGTATTGCCGAGCGAATGAGGGTATTCATAGCACTCCCCTTATCTTCTTTCCCCTGCCTCATCAGCCTCTCACTTACGACGTTTGAATATGAGGTGTCCATTGATGGTGGGTGTCACTTACCATCATGTGACTCGTCTGTTTTTCTGTCCCCCTACATCATTACAATAAGAATCTTGAACGCGTTATAATCAACGTTATAATCTCTTCTTTTTATGATGTAAGGGCAAACAAACAGACGAGCCACCCGAACGTTAGTCACCACCGTCTACCATGGACACCTGCAACTCGCTGCCGACATATGAAGCCTTCATGGCATAGGGAAGAGGGAGTTAAGCTTCTGGTAGCCTCACTCACTCAGTGAAACACAACAGCATTGCTCACCTCTTGCGTCCTTCGAATGGAAGGTGTACTAATAAAGCAGTATATTATTACATTAATTCATCAATACTATCACAAAGATATAATACTTACATGGCGGGTCGTGTATTGGTATGTATATGAAGATTTAGACAATGCTTTCACATACATATTATAGTTACATAGAAATTTACACAATGTATGTATAATATAATGTAACGTTCTAACGATTCTGATAGAATTTAAATTTCCTACCATTCTAGTCAATCTTTAGATCATCTATATTACATACGAAAGACATCAACGCGTTGCGTGTGCTCACGCCATTAAACAAATCGCGTGTGAACGCCCATAATAGCAGTTTACCGGGATTTTTTACTCTCTTCCGTTCGTTGAAAACCAAAGAGTCAACGAATCGTTCACAAATATTGATTTTGACCGGTTCGCTTGTATAGTGTTAGATGTGAAATATTACAAAAGTTATGGTTCCGTAACATTTTATTTTTCTTTTGTATGAAATCCAATGAATACTCTTTGTTACAATAAGTCAAATAGCCTGACTATAGTTTGATGAACACTATTACCACTATTGACGTCATGTCCCGTTTAGCCTAACTCTTTGTGTGTTAACTCAACATCAGAAAATCAAAAACGTTTTGGTTACTTAGGGCAATAGGCAAATTATGTTCCAGCGTGCTGCTCTGACTATTCCAAAAAAAGTATACCCGACACAACCAAAACAACTCACATCGAGCACGTCAATTTTAATCAGCCTTTCTGCTGGACAAGCACCAATATTCAAAATGACTTATTGAAATGATTAAAAAAATCTGATCACATTAAAATACAAACCCACTCTCAAACATTATTACATATTTTATTTTATTATTACATCGATAATATCAAAAGGGTAATAGAATACAGCTTTCCCATCTCTTCTCGAAAGGGCTGAGCAGAGACTTCTCTTAAAAGGCTTTAGAATATTATCGATGAGAGAGTATATATACAGTGCCCGGTTGACGGCAATTACGTTGACAAAGAGTTTGTCTTTGAGAAACCTCTGCATTTCGGGAATATAAGCTTATGTATGTATACAGTAATATCCCAACTTATACTACCCCGTTTTACCCCGTTTTACATTTGATATATGTGTTTTTTTTAACATCGTCGTGTTAGGTTTACGACAAGTTCGAACATGTTTCGTGTGGAATTGGTTTATCCAAATGTTAGACCCGGTTGAATCCAAAAATTAAATGACATTTCAAGCTTAACAGAAGGCTTCGGTACAATTGGATTGATTGAATAGATTCCAATGATAAGCGTGTTTTTACCACAAAACGGGAAATGAAAAAGTTACTGGCATGCTACGAGGAAATACGTGAGAAGAAGAAAAAGTTAACTTGTCAGGTGACATTGTTAGATTATATGAAGCTGTCGACTTTAAAATAACTTCGTATTCATATTAATGTAAGTTGTTTTTCATCTAACATTAAACATACTTCTTCTAAATTATTCTTTTCATTAGACTCCGATTGCACGGCTATCGCTTGGTCCCACCTGTCGCAGTCCGGGATATTACTGTACTTAAATCAGTGTGTTTTCTATAAGATAGTGGCCACGGTACCCCAAACATATAATAACCAAAGATAGGTGCAACAAACTTGGGCCCACTCGTGCTAATTGCTATCTCGACTCCATCTCCGCTACATATCATTTTACAACGGCAACACAAAAAAAACTACTGATTGCCGAGAATTCACGTCTAAGTATTGAATAGCTTAAAAACCAAATATATGTTAAAAGTTTACGAGTTCTTTAGTATTTTTATCGGAACGATGATTGCTTATACATCTCCTCGAGAGATATAAGATTGTATAGAAAAAGAACTATATCCACAATATATTGATGCACACATATGTACATATATTCACGGCTATGTACCGGTATACCCGAAGGGGTAGGCACAGGCGCATCAAACACCTACATTTGCCATTGGGCAAGCTTATTGGCAACAACCGGGCACTGTATTATCCTGTATACATACCATCACAATTTTACAGTATAAACATAAATAGGCTCACGCCTGTATCTCCTAAGAGGTAGGCACATCGTATTAGAACCACATTTTGCCAATTGGAATTACCAAAAAGAAAGGGCATTTCAGAAGTACCAAACACCAGTGAGTACCCCTATCGTGGTAGTGCAAGCTGCTGGTACTGCTGCTACAAGCTGGTACAAACTGGCAACATTTTATAATTAAAAAACAGACTAAATTTCTTCTCCATTAATTAAAATTCGGTAATACCTACTAATTAATTAATAATTTATTTTTCTAATAAAATATATCACACATAGCAGTAAAATTGCGCAGATCAGATCATTGGTAGTTCTTCGAAAGGTACACACGTGAGAACGTGTTTTCTCACTCGTCTTACATAAATAGTGTAGCGGAACTGGTCGATGTGGCAATACCGCAAGCCTTTATAACGTTGTGTCATTCGTAGTATACATATGTATGTTGTGTACAGAAAGATAGAGCATATTTGTTCAACAAAGGTTTTTTATCTGCCATTTACGTAGACTACACGTGTGACCGTATTGGTCATCATAGACTTGAAATTGAAAGTTAAAATGTATCGAATATATATGTCTTTTTGTAATTTAAATAAACAGACAGGGGTAGGCAGAAAAGTAGCGAATGCCCACATTTTAACAAGGTGGTTTGGTTTAAAATTATATTTAATAGGAGGAAGTCTATTGCTGTCAACTGGGCAGGCTTACCCCTATTACGCAAATGGGACCAAAAGCTGTTTAGTAAAATCTGATCGAGGGCTCTACCTAACTGATATGAAACGTGGATGAAACACACTTCTGCCTACCCCACATAAACACAATAACGTGATGATTACCTATGTTAAAACTATCTATATAATTACTCATTCACATACATTGCATTCTGCAACTACTGACACGATATGTCATGATTAAGCATCCTCTCAAACATGTATTAGAAATCAAACAGGTCGATTCTTGCACAACATCGGTACTGCAAAGATAAGTACATACACAAGTACATCACAAATTTGCCACCGAATGGGTGTTAAGAGGCGTAACATAATTAACTCCCACGATTGCCGATAATAATTTCGTCAAACTTACGTAACAGGGGGCAAGACTATTGCCAACATACGGGCACTTTCAGTATTTCAGTGGTAGAGCCATGCTTTTGCACGAATGGGCCGGCTCGACCGCTGCGATACCACGGCCTCACAGAAAACCGGTTGTGAAGTAACGCTTGCGTTGCATTTCCCCGAATTGAGTGAGGTTTCCGGAGGCCCAATTCCTCCTCCCCCCTTTTCTCTCCTATATCTCCTTTCTCCTTTTTTCCATCTCCTCATCCCTCCTCTCTTCTTTTCGCTCCCTGCATCCCCCATCCCTCATTACCCTCAAAGGCGGGCAGCGTACTTGCGACTCTTGAGTTGCAAGTGTCCATGGACGGCGGTGTCACTTACCATCAGGTGACCCGTCTGTTCGTCTGTCCCCCTATAGTATAAAAAAAAAAAAAAAAACTTTCGGGAAATCAAAGGAATATTGCTCATATAGAAGGATTGGAGAGTATGAGCAATAGTTCCAGCAAGTCAAGGTTGCATAGCTATAACTCGAACTGGCCGGTGCTTCTATTTCTAATGACTGATGTAATGTTAGTAAAGATTATATTCTTGACTGTTATAATAGCTGATGCCGTGACATCGTTCATTTTATTCTTCGTTTTTTTTTGTTGGCATAAAAAATATCCAATGTGATATTCCAGCCTATAATCTATCTCTGTGCCAAATTTCATTGAGATCTATTCAGCCGTTCTGGTGTGATTGAGATCGAAATATCGAATAGTAGTGAGATAATAGAAATTCATCTGATATTCACAATGGTGACAATTCTCTTCTCTGTTATACTATCACATTCATACTCCTTGGTTATATGCTTACTTCGAAAGTATTAAATTTTACGCTGTACTTAAAAAGATTTAATCGTTGTAATTACCCGACTGCCAAAGAAGTAAGGTTATGTTACGTAGTCACGGCCTAGAGTCTAAACGGTTTAATGAACTTCGGCTTATAACGTGTCACTTGTATCGTTTTAATACCGTTATTAATTGTGTCATGCGTTATAAGATTTTTATAATCTAACGGTATTAGTTTTTTTTTAATAATTATTGCAACTGTAAAGTTATAAAAAGCTTTAAAAAAGTTTATACGATAAAAAAAAATAATATCAAGGAAAACATTGACAGGTGATATCATACCAAAAATAATAACAATAAATTAAAACTAAACTATAATACATTTAAAACATATTATATGTGTTTTTTTATTATATTAAGTATATTTGCTGATTCAGCGACCAAAAAAAAATTTTTCTAAAAAACTAACATATCAATAATAGGCTTTACCGATATCTTATTAAGGTTTACGTTTTTTTTTTTTTTGTATTCAGACCTCAGTGTTTTTATCCGACACACAAGAAATAGATTTTGTTTTTCTATTGTATTTTTATTAAGGTACAGGGTCCACCTATAACAAAACCTATTAGAAGAACAGACGGGTCACCTGATGCGAAGTGAAAATCGCCGCCTATAGACACCCTATAACTCGAAGAGTCGTTACTTAATGGAGGGAAGGGGGAGAGGGGGACGAAGGGTGGGAAAGAGGAGAAAGGAGGTTGAACCTTTGGTATCTTCAGTCTCACTGCAATACAATACAAGCATTGTTTGTCTACCGCTTTTCTGTGAGGCCTTGGCCTCCGGTCGAGTCAGCCCATTCGTACTTAAGCATGGCTCTACCACGGTAAGATGTATGATGTTCTTTGTCACGCCCTAGAACTTAACGGCCTGAAGGAATTTGACGTGTGAGTTACATATGGGGTATATATTTCGTGTGTAAAAATTGGAAGTTTTATATATTTTTTTAAATATTTTATTAAAAGTTAAATTAGCACTAAATAAAATAGCTCATTTTAATTGAAGTCAAAGCCAACCCATGGGCTATATCGTGCATCAAACTTAGATAGTCTGGTTTCTACACAAATTTTTATTGACCACTCAGGTACCGCAAGTTTAATCACTATAAATCGCCTCACTATTGAAGCAAGAGATAAATTACTTCGAATGCGCACGTAAACTGTAAAAGTCAGAGATAGGCCACTGAGAATTCAATTCGAATTCCCAATGTAGTTGAGACGTTAAGAATTACACTAGTTGGTAAAAAGAATAAAAACTTTCGTATGTGGTATTCACATTTATTAAGGAAAATAAGGTTTACCTCAACGGAATTTTATGGAACTAGATGGGGTACCTTAATCAAGGAATGTAGCTACCTTTCCCGACCGAGTTGAGTCAGACTAGAAACTAGTCGAGCATCTCCGAAACACATACGTACACTCACGCTAGCATCCCCGAAAGGGTAGGCAGAGGCGTAATTAAAGCCCACATTTAGCCGATTTTTATTCAATTCCATTTACGTGATCAATAAGTGCCAGGAAGGCTATTAACTAATATACACGTTAGTAAAACCGTATGTTCCTTAGTAAATATGGAAAGAGGTTTGGTTTTTAGGGTTCCGTTCTTCAATATGGAAAACGGAATCCTTGTAGGATCACTTTGTCGTCCATATAATGCCATAACGATGTCCCTCTATGCGGTCAATTAATTCTTGACAGTTTGAAGATTTCGCAAAAACATCAAAACCAAAAAGTAAGCCTGGGACCCAGTTAGCAAGAAACAAAGTCTAATAACACACGTGTATAAAAAAAAAACGAAAATCATTGTTGATGGAAAAATTCAGCAGTAAAATTTTGCGTTTGGAAAATTGGTCATGACGAAAAAAAAATTGAAAATATTTAATTTACTAGTATCGATTCCCGAGAACAACTTAATATTTTTACGAAACCCTCAGTGCGCGAGTTAGACTCGCAATCTCTCGTTTTTGTATAGAACTATTTATTTTTAACACAAACTTATCTTCAAAGTCGGCATTCGTACAGTAACATAACATTAATGATCAGATAACAAAATAACACCGCAGTTAACAGACTGTTGCTCCAAAACTCGACAATTTGTTTTAACAACATGTCGCGCTTGTAACACACTTAATACTATAATAACAACTTGTAATACACATAATAACACAATAACAGACATATTCAAGTATTTGACTCTGAATTACTGAAAAAATAACGCTTAGGGTTAATTATACCCGCCAGCATTCACGAAGGGTGTTGCCGTCTCAAAAAATTATAATAAAATGCAATTTTATAATCAGGTAAAACGTTTAAGTGTTGACTGTCATTATTGTTTTTTTTTTAATGCGTAGGCACGAGATAGCGGGCTGCGAGCTGTCACTAGAGAAGTGCTGTCTTTATAGACGTGTGTTAATTTAAGTGTCAAGACACGTGAGAGTTTAAGGTTCGTTTTATGGATTTCATTAACTTCTTTTGATACGCCGAACTATTAATTTGATGCCTGTGGTTGCCAAGGAATTGAACCTTTTTTTTACTTCTAAGTTTTTGTTAAGCACAGAGTCAAAAAAATTGTGTTCAATACTACAGTAGGTTAAGGTAATTTCGTTTCATTAATAATATAATAAGTGGTTGCATATTGTACTTGTAGCAGTCAAATAAGTGGAACCTGCAACCACATATATCTAACATCTGACTGACATGACTGGCCTGTTGGTCTACTGGTTAGTGACAAAGGTCGTGGGTTCGATTCCAAGCCAGAACAAATATTTGTGTTATGAACATGATGATTAGTTCTACGCCTAGGTGTAATTTATCTATCATATGTATATATTTAGAAGTATATAAGGATTTTATCAGCTGTCTGGTTACCATAGTACAAGCTATGCCTAGTTTGGCATCAGACGGCCGTCTGGGAGATGTGTCAATATATTACTATTATTATTATCTGTCTAAGATACATATTATATTATTATTATTAAAGAACACTCAATGTGTATTTATACACATAGTAGAATTTCATAAACCATTTGAGCAAAAACCACAATTTTAACTGTTATTAGAAAGGTCTTTCATCAGCTCTGAGGTATTTCTTCATCAGTTGTTATTACTTTACCAACTTTTAATCTATGCCTATTCAATCAACTTACTTGTACATTAATTGGTTTATTAAATTGTGTGTAAATGTTTTAATTGCGGTAAATATTTATTACTATAAAACAGTGATCAGATATACATACATATATCCGTTTTAGGTTATCGACTTTATTATTATCTACTGCTACTTAAATAGTCGTTCGTGCGTTATCGTGCGTTATATTTAAAAAAAAAACTTTAAAAAATGTATCTTAGATTTAGATTTCTTTATTAAGATTTGGATTTCACAGGCTTAGGCTCATTTGATAAATTTGCACGTTTTTACGATTTAAACTAATAGGAAATGCGCATTGAAGTCAGTTATAATTTCTTTCAAGTCAATTATTTAGGCTATGGCATGCAAAGCTTTTTTTCTTTTTTTGAAATGGTGAAAGATCTTTTTGTCCATCCGTCCATTTGGGTGAAGAGATGCGTTTTTCCACTGGCCCCAGCTAGAGTTGCATGCAGGGGTAACGTATCCCATCCTATCTTTTGTAATTCATCACCGCAATTTAATCCAAAATTAGAACATAATTATATCTTATATAAACAAAGTTTATAGCAAAAGGCATTCTTCAGGTAAATTCCGAACCTCCATATTTTAGTCTTATTACTGAATTATTTTCATTACGCGCGCCTTCAAATCTAGCCGTTTTAACAAAAAGTGACATTTTAACACGCGTTGAAGAATAGCATGTTATTACACAGTTTTTACCCGCGGTCCAGCACACTCGGCCCTTCGAAGAAAAAGTAGAGGGACACTGGAATTATGGAAATATCAAAGGCATGCCTATAACTGCACGCGCATGATTGCGAGGCTTGAGCTCTTAGCACTAATTTTTTTCTAAATAAAAATATAAACTTTTTAATTTATGATGTTTTATAGACTTGACGTAGGGGCTCTTGTTCGTTAGTGCTTAAATATTAAAGACCTTAGATTATGTCTATAGAAATCGTTGTTGTTGATTGGTGTTTTTCTTTTATGTGTAACGTGACATTAAACCAACTGATGCAAAACTTGAGTAAATGAATGTTTTTTTTTTAATGTCGTATATAGACAAGACAATTTTATTATTTACAACTTTATTATTATAATTTAAAAAATATATACTTCACTCCCATATACGTAACGTAACTTATAATTGGCAAAATGCGGGTGTTAATTACGCCTCTGCTCGCCACTTTTTATTAGATTCATATATGAACTACGTAAGTATGATCATGTCTCCGAATTCCTGAGAAAGCTCAAATGGTTACCAATTCATCTTCGCCGAAACGCTCACATTCTCTCCTAGCTATACAACATTCGGTTTAACCCTAATACACCTTGTTATTTAAAAGGTCGATTGGAGTTCCTTTACTATAGTATACAAGGTTCTTACGATCATCAGAAAATATGACATTAATATGTGTATTAATATTAATATTAATTGTCTTTCAGTTAGTGGAATGAGTACAGGTAAGGTAAGCAGAAACCCTTACAACTTTTAAATAAATAGGGTCAAGGAATATTATGTTATGCTGCATTTTTTTTTCCGTAACATAGATCTAAACTACTATCTGTAAAACTATGTTATTACTGCTAAATAACCGTATATACTAAGTATCTGCATACATGAATGTGTGAATGTCTGTTTATATGTATCAGTATATGTCTGTCTTTGTCTTTATTTTAAGTAGTACGCAGTATTTCTGATTAAATAATCAGAAATGAAAATAAAAATAGAGTTTACCTGTAAGAGTTTACTTGCAAATGTAGGCTGAAAACTTAAGCATTTTAAATCTTGAAAGACTTTAAGAGCTAGCAACACTGCTTCACGTCTTAAAAAAACATATGAAGCCTCCATGCGGCTGGGCTATTTTATTTATGAAATATAATGCCATATAAAATGTCGGGCCCTCCTAAGAGTTTATCATATTTCAGACCGTAATAAACCATCCTTGGCACATAATAATATCTGACATCCCACACCTAAAAATAGCAAAACCAACAATCGGAAAAATATAAAGATTGCAAAATTACAGCCGCATACGCGCCATAAATCTCTATACATAGACAGCAACATGGCCGCTTATTCTATATTGTCTCTGGTCCACCATGAATTCGTTTTATTCGCTTATTACCAAGTGTAACTTTGGAGCGTAATCCGACTTGAAATTATATTAAAATAAAGGTTACTTTCGTTTGCGTTTGCAGGTTATATAAATTTGTAAGTCCACAGCGATGACAATCTAGGCAACGATATCCCGCAGTTTTATTGAACGCAATAGACAAGCAAAAGTATGTTTATCAATGAAATATTTATTTATATTAAAAATAAGATTTTGCATAGAATAAACGGACGGTAAGGTTTTATTGGACGTTGAATACGAAGTAAGACTTAATTAATATATAAAATATAATTAATTATATACTTATGTATCTGCATACAGAGACAAATATTTTTTTCTTTTAACAAATATTTCATTTTCTTACATTGCTCGGGCCTTCCGGCTACAGCCAGTATACGTCCCTGATGTCCTCGAGCTATTACTGACACTTCCAAATACATACGTATAAATAATATCCCTTTCATCCCATTCTTCCCATCATCCCTATTACGTTAATGGAACAAAACTGTTCTGTCCACAGTATCAAGCCCCTTCATCAAAAAGGGAGGATCGACCAGGCGCGGTGATCATGCCTGGCGGACCGCGGTTCAATGGTCAATATTGGGAAGTTGTATACATACTAATCGGAGCAAGATGTTTCATATCGCGATTCAGGACCTCACTACGCACTAGTTCACTAACAAGCTGCACTAATTGCAATATAGTGCAGCTTGTCTTCGGTAGATAATCTTGATGTAAATTTCTCCTATATTTGGAGGTCGCCACAACCCTCACAAAAGAATGTCGCTCATTTTTTCCGACTGAGACTTCAAAAATTTTCATCATAGATTTCATCTTGTGATTTTTACCATTTTGTCAGCCATAGCCATCTGTTAAACTAATCGTTTAGTACTTATTTTATACACGTTGGCCTAAACAAGCAAAATAAGAAGAATTTGGTTATGGTACTAGCCGGCCGCTGTTCTCACATAACCTAAACCTCGCCATTTGTCAAACTTTATTTATGCTTTGCGTAGTTTTAGCATTTTTTTTATTATTTATTAGATGCG
Organism: Tyria jacobaeae; assembly: GCA_947561695.1. Lineage (NCBI taxonomy): Eukaryota > Metazoa > Arthropoda > Insecta > Lepidoptera > Erebidae > Tyria > Tyria jacobaeae. Next base: position 3,463,387 of record OX387208.1, on the reverse strand, counting down.
CATTAGTTATTTTTAATGTAGAGTTAGTATTTTATGCATATATGTATTGTAATAAAAATGTATAAATAGTACTTAATTACTATTTGCACAGGTTTGGATATTATATTGATTAATTAGTTTACAATCATTTGATGTACGTTTTTATTATTAAATGTAAAGTATTTGATGTAATGACGTTTTTCTGCGTTTAATTATTCCCCTACTTAAAATAGCACTTGCAGACTATAGTATGTCGAAATAAAGTATTGAAATAAATATAATATTTTATCGTTATAAATAAAGGTGAGTACTGACACACAGAAAAGAAAAAATCTAAAAAGAGTGATCATAAAATTATAATTCTTAGACATATCTATCTGGTTGTCGACTAAAGTACATGTTATAATTTTATATCATTACATTTTACAAAAAGGTTTTATATTTACCTCGATTATTCGTCGTCTCTCCAACTCACCCTGATACTGGGCGACATTTGAGACGGCGGCCGTTCGGTTATCTGCAATAAAAAAAAACTAGTTTTGGTTCTCGGCGGAGTAGAAAATGGCCAACTTATCTTATGACGCTGGTGTCACAAGTGGACTAAGGGATCGGATTGTTATCTCTCAGATAGTATATATACTGTCATACTGTGCCCGTATGATGGCAATAGGCTTGCCCCCTATTACGTGAGAGTACCACAACCACCACCATTCGGGGATGTAGGTTAGTAATAGGTATTTTTTTCATAAAGTAGTTACATAATTGTTCTGCGAAACGATTCTTTTTTTAGATTTCGAACAACGCAAATCTTTATTTTTTTATTTTTGACAAACATACAAAAACGCTGTCCGCCATTTTGGGTATAGATTAGCTGTCATTTGCTTTCACGCGACTTGTAAACAAGCATTTGCATACATACTTACGACTAACTTTTCAAAGTTTATGGTCACAATAGGTGAAATAACAATTACTTTTACTAGTTTAAACGAAAAATATTGTAATTGGAACATCCACATCATCATTATTACATCAAGGGCAAATGCAAAAACACATCGAGAAAACTCTTGGAAAATTGTGGGTAATCCGCAAATTGCATGAATTTCTGGTAATTTATCCTCAATCTTCTTCCACATAATTTTGAAAGGCGAAAGCAGTGATTTTTAATGTAGAATAAGATTTTAAAAAATAAAAACGGATGACGTCAATTTGTTAACGTATTATGCCACGTCACACCATGGCCATAGCGATGGGGTGACAGAAATTTTAAATGAAATACACAGAAATAATGAACTTTTATTCAATTAAATTAATATATTTCGGCTTCCTAGACCAGAACCTGTAGGATTTGATCATTCGGTGTACAAAGTTTTATCTGAGTCAAGTAGCCTATTAAGATATGTCATATTTTTCCTGGCAATCGATAATTTGTGCGGTATAAAAACCTTGCCCAATCTAAATGTTATTAATACTATATTGAGCGCCAAAATATAATAACAAGGCCTAACGAGTCTGCTCTCAGCTTAATTACATACCTTTTTAAAATAGGGTCACCATATGTTACAATATTTTCGTCTTGGGTAATATATTTTTTGTCTTTACTTAATATGTTTCATTTACATTTCATATGAATAACCTGGTTATGTTTTAGGGCTCCATTATTAAGTAAATAAAGCATGCATATTAAAACTACTATTACGTAAGAATAATTTATATATTAAGACCGAATATTAAAAGTGGAGTGCTCGAGTACTATGTGATTTGATTGTTGTAAATATTCGTATGCATAATTTTACGCCTCTAACTCCACTAATATGATCTGTACAGTTGTACGCCACTAGTATTTGTCAGTCTTCTAGTCAACCAATTTTAAGATATTACCATCTTGACCCATTCAAAGTCCACTGTTGAACAAAAGCCCTAAAGTCTTCCACAAATTGGCGTTTTGTGCCAACTTCCGAAACAGTCTTTCTGCAATTTGAACAAAGTCGTAGTCCAATTTAACGGGGGACATCTTAGGAAAAGTTTTAAAGTTCGTAGTCGTCCCTAGAGAATCTTTCGAGTCAAACCATTCAAAGGTCTACTAAAATTTAAATCCGTACAAATTAAATATCAACTTTTTCTTGATCACAGAGTAATTGACGTAAGATAAACACACACACACAAAACTTAATACCACTTGACCTCGAAAATTCCCAAAAAAAATATCCTGACGCATGGTTATCATTTCCATTGTTAAGTTAAAACCAAACTTTTTTCAGGACACACCTTTCCCAGACACACCAAGGACCTGCGAATGTGACTCCTTTGACTTTAGCAGCCGGTTCCTTGAGCAAACAATGTGAACTGGGCCTTACTTGCAAACCAATAACAGGCTTAAAACATTACGTTATAAAATCGAATTTCATCATCCATTGCTCGATTTTGAGTGTTTTAGTTCGTGATATGGAGAACTCAAGGAGCATCAGTATGTGCGTTAGCGAACATTTTGTAATTACCTGCTTCTTTTCATACTTCATCAGAAAAGGTTATGTTAATGTAAGCTACTTTGAAATTGAAAGTGGTCGACTGGCCTTGGGTGAGTGGTTTTGTTTTTATTTAACAAGATTTTCGTGTTAAGTCATACATAGATCTAGGTTGAAAGTATACAGTAGATAAGAATTAAAAATATGTAATATTTTTCTACCAAAATATGTAAATCCAGTACAGTATACACAGTTTTTACGTGGGTCAAATTTACTTGAGTTGGATTCAGTTTTAAAAGTTAAAAATCTTAATAAATCCGAAAAATTTAAGCAAAACCCAAACTTTAAAAAAAAACTGCTACATAATCATACCCACACGGAACTTTGGAATAAATTTAGATGTCACACAACAATACTGCATAATTGAACAAATCCACGATATTTTTTTTTTGCTCCCGTTAACCTAACAGAAACATTTTCAGATTTCGTGTTTCTGAAAGTTCTTTTTTCGACAAAGAAACTTATGACTGCTCTCAAATTGAAGCACCAACTAAATCACAGCCTCACAAGAGCAGTCGCATTAAACTTTATTAGTTTTGCTTTTTGACATTCAAGTCTAACGCACTGATATTACCCAATCTTAATAAACCTCATTTATTCGATAGACGTTGGTGGGCAGAATTCAGAAATAGTCATAAGATACTTCGCATTTCGACATACAACGCAACAAAAACGACCGAGAGAACTGGATGACATCACTTTATTTTTTTACTTAATATTTTTTTTGACAAAACAAGACAATTCGAGTTCTTTCGACTCTTTTCAGAGCATGTTTAAAAGTGATGTCAGATTTGCCGTGTCGGTGTCCTCGCACAGATTAATAAACCCATAAATAAAGGTCCTCTCGTTATTGGGAATACATTTTCAGTTCATTAGTTCTTATCATTTTTTTAAATGGAATGCGTTCTGTAACTAATAAATATCCATACGTAACACATTAAAACTTAAGAGGATTATTAAAGCAAACTAATTTAAGAAATTTAATTTATAAAATTCGGAGAGCGTAAAAAAACACGCTTTGCTTCTTCTGTCGCTCTGAATTGTTTGTATGAGAGATATTAACATAACAAATGATAGTTCAAGGTTTTATGCCATCACACGCGGTTATTATCTCAGTGTATTATTAAAACAAGCAAAAATGCAGGTTTTTTCAATACCATAAAGGCTTTATATAGTGTGCACCAATCGTTGTTTTGGCCCGTAGGGGCCTTTTTTTTATTTTGACCCGATAGTAACAAATTTCCATTGCCTATATCTGGCGACACTACTTATATGTAAAAAAATCAAAAAGTAATGCTTCGTTTTTTGAAAAATATCTCGGCGAGCAGAAACCGTCCGTCCGAAACTACCTATGTTCTGGTATATTCCATATGTATTTATGGTAAAAAAATTATAATACTGTCCATAAATCTGATTATGGAACTCAATCACGAAGCAGATACTAAGTGCTTTCATACGTGTTACTTTTTAACTCAAGTTTTTACATTTAAAATTGTAAAATACAAAGTCATAACCGTTATAAGAGAATTTTTATGTCACATAATTCTCGGATAATGCTATAATTAGAGTCAGTTAGTTAGAACGTCATGTGCACGATCCTGGATAATGTCTTGTTATAAAGTCATTGTTGCATGTATTTACAATGCATGATAAAAATAGATATATTCTTAAGCTATTGTACCCAACAAGTGTACTCGTATAGTAAAAAATATTTGAAGGAATGCGTATTGACCAAATTCATATACATATTTAATCTCACAACCTATTGCCGTCTACAGTAAACAGAAAAATAAAAAGTAATAACACTTACATATCTCACGTCACGCATAAAGAACTTTTAGTTTTCCAGCCAACTTTATATGTATATTAATATATTTTATTTCGACCGCTCCCCAACTAAGTACTCAGTACGAAGAGAACAATTCCGCGTTCCGTAATAGTACATGGCACCCACACACATCTGACTAATAGTGATCATTGATATAGAAGGACAAGTGCTTGATTTGGGTACAAGTTATTAAGCAAATACGTTTTAGGCACAAATGAATTGATAACTTGTGATATTAGACCTTTTAGAAAGATTAGTAAATTAAAAAAAAAAACTAAATGATTGTGATTGTTTATGGTATACGATCATTGATCATAATTGTACGGGGAACAAGTTCAAAAGTTGCTGAGTGGACTGGTATGTTTGTCTTGCGGTTGATACTGGAATGATCCTGACTGGTGGACCACGCTGGTGTGGGTTCAATTCTCACATGGGCAAAATATTTATGTGACCTATTAATACTGTAGGTGTTCTTTGTGTACGATGTTTTATGATTTTCGCGTCCTCTGTGATTCAGGAATCATTCCTTATACGGTAGTTGTCCTACAAAAATCTAAAACGAAACAAAAGATGCTCTTACGTCACGCGTCGATACTTTTCATGACATTTGGAGAGCGCACCCTAAATATTTCACGTCCTTGCATCGCAATACGGATCTCCATTTAACCATAAAAAGCATTGCATAAGGATTTCCGAATATTTTCCAAAAAAAAAATATAAGTACAATATAAATTATTTGTAAGTAGATACCGGTATCAAATACCAGAGGGAAATTTATAATTGGTCAACGTTAACATCCAACAAAAGGTAACAAAGTTAGCAAAATATAAATGTATAATGAGATAATGACACATCGTGACGCCAAAACGGGGTTATTTTAACGTCACGACAAGTCGTATCGTAGACACAAACCAATAGTATAACAGTATTTGCCACGTCAACGGTAAAGTAAAGTCGTGCTATCGCAAGCCATAATAATACATAATTGAACGGTGGCTTAGTTAAAGCAAGCAAAGCCCTTGAGAAATCTCTACGTGAAGGTATCTGAGGGCTTTGAGCTCATGTGTAAGTTTTTTGCCTATATGGTTATGTTGAAGTACGGATAACGGTCAATGCAATGTATCATGTTTATAATATTACTTTTGTTAGTATAACTATTATTCGTAAATGTCACTTGAGGGTTATATTAATGTTGAACTTAGTTTATGGTAATCTAAAAAAATGAAAATTTTGGCGGCAGAAGAAAGTTACTCGTAACATCCAGACAATTCATTCGAAACAAATACACCTTTGTTCCATTTTTGACTTCAAAGATAAGTTGTTTTTTTTTTTATACTGCATCTGATTTTTAAGGTACCGACCGTCTGTCATAAGTAATAAGCCCTTTTTTACCACAATGATATAAATTTTAATGAGAAAACTTGTAATTGGACCTTTTTACACTGTAGTCGTTCATAATCTGTATTTTAGCGGTAAGTATTCTATGATTGAATTGAATTATAAAATACATATAATAAGGAGTTCATTCCTTAGGATAGTAAAATCGTTAGACTCTCGTTGCGCCATACTAGGTACGTACAATCTACTTTATATCATTAGTTTATGGTTGGAAAATAGTTTGAATGATTGGCGAAGTTACTTTGTTGGATTTGCAACAATGTTGTGGTACTGAGTTGATTAGATCTCTTTAGAGAATGCTGTTTTATCTGTATTTGTGTAGAACGCCTTCGAGTACTATTGCAACTAAAACTTACGAACTAGGTTTAAGTTTTAATTTGTGAATATATGTATGTTGTGTGAAGATTGTTGTACTTCACATGTGATATTTTTTTCCCATAATATCTTTATATTTGTGTTACGAGACTGGCTAAATTCCATCATTCTAAAAGCCCTGCGTTTGATCAACTTTGTATTATTTAAAAGATTAGATAAAGTATATACATACAGTGTCCGATTGACGGCAATATGCTTGCCCCCTATTACATCAGTGGGACCAAATTCTGGTGAAATGTAGATGTTTAATATACATCTGCCTACCCCTTAGGGGACAGAGGCGTAGGGTGCTGGGCTAGAAAACCTCCCCGCGGTGCACCCTGGGCAGCGTGGGCGATGGAACTGAGAGGTTGTCGCCGCCTACGGCAGATAAAAAAAAAGAAAAACGTGACAGGCGTGAGCGTATGTATGAATGTATGAATGTACATATGTAGCAGAAGTTACTTTGCATTTTATGATAAGTAATATTAAGAAAGACAAGTATTACCAAGAAAAAATATGAAAGATAACATCTTTCTTTGTGAATGTTATGATTCACTTACAAGTAAACGCAACTTAACGTAATTAAATGTAACAAAACTGTACATTTTTGTAACGTTATGAAACTTTTCCCATACGGTATAAATGACAATAGAAATTATGCATTACTTTCCATCGGCTCATTGTCTTCCGACATTTTTTACGACTTCTGAAAGTTTCTTTCTCCGGAATTCATATACAGCGTGTTTTAATAAGTAATTATACTTGTGATAACCTTTATTGTTTTACTTTACAGTCTTATTTGATAGTAATTTACTGCATTTTAGATACATTTTTTTTAATAGGATAAATTTTACTATAAATAAACATACAAACCTTAATATATATAATAACCCTTTTCTTCCGCGAGTTTGGTTGACCGTGTACTTCGTTTAAGTTGAAATAAATTTGTATTTTACCATTTGCCAATCATAGTAGGGATCGTGATGAAACTGACAACAAAAAAGAATTTAAAAATAGGAACCTAAATTTAAACATGCACATGTGCGAAGCCTGACAAGGTCGCGGCGGGTCGCTTCATTTCTTGATAAAGGTCAGGTCAGTCCGTCAGTCAGGTCCGAAAATAGTCGGTAAATATTTTCTAACATTACGGCGGCAAACGAGCAGGCGGGTCACCTGATGGTAAGCGACTACCTCCTCCCATGGACAACCTCAATTCTAAAGTTGCAAGTGCGTTACCAAATGTTTGTAAAATATTTTGATACAATTTGAATGAGCATAACTATACTTAATTGGTAAGGAAACAACCTACGTATATTACTTTTAATAATTTTATTTTTAACTACCACTTCCTGTCTTTCAGTAGCTTACGAAACAGATTTAATCGAATAAAACCGGATCTAGTCGGTAGATTGCAGATAAAAAAACTGAAGCTGTTTGGCTATAAAAAGACTTCTACTCAGTTTACTAGTCTATCAACATGTGAAGATAAACGTGCCATTTGCTTGGTGATACCAGATTAAAAAAAACCTGATTGGCCATAATGACTGACGGGTACGTCTAGTTTGTTTTGATATGCTGTGAACGGACGAATTATTGCCACATACAGGAAGGCCCTTTAATTACGTTTAATAAAGAGGTGCATCCGTTCGTAATGTAAATTTTGTGTAATTTATAATAAATTATATTAATTAAATCAGTTGCAGCAACAAAAAAAAAATATTTCTTTTGATTTTTATGATTGCCTGGCATTGCCAGACATAAAATGCTTTCTTCTTCTAATCGTCTTGAAGGCATTTTCGCAGTCATGGTCCTTTAGCGTCAATCAATCCGTATTCTACGGAGAATTCAATAATACAATGCCAGAATACTCAAATTAAGTTTTGCATGTCATACTGCAGTTACTACAAAATGACAGTACAACTGCATTATTGACACCCCACAGATACCAGGAAAAGTCGAAGTTACGAATTTATGAAACTTATTTCAATAATAATACCTATTTAAATAAATAAATTTTGATATACATAACGTATATCAAAAAATCTTCGTTTCTTTTAAAACCAAAAAAAATCATAATCAAAAATATTGAGTACACATCAAAATAGTTACCTCAAAATATTATCATTATTTGTTACTCTTTGTCATCTATGAAACTAATAGCTAAGTACTTATTTTATACCACGCTGTCCTAATCAAGTAAAAACTGTAAATTTCGGTTCAGTTGTGGTCGCAGTTCTAACCTAACTTAAATCTAGCCATTTGTTAAACGTTATGCTTTGCGTTGTTTTATAATTCTGTTTTTTATTACTCATTAGATGCGCATGATTTAATGTTCTATATAGTTTAAGTATTTGTGATGTGTAGTTAATATTCTTGTCACACAAAAAAAAAAAATATTTTTATTATAATTCATCATCATGTTGCTTGGTTTATTTTAATTCGAAACGATAAAAACATTTACTAAAACATTTACTAATAGAACTTTAAGTTAAGCAATTTTAATCAATAAATATGTTCTATATTGTAAGTTAACTTAATAAAGTAATAAAAAAAAACTTTAAAATTTGTACAAGTATTGATATTCAATCAATTAGTAAGTTGTAAAATCATTTATTTGACGTACATTTAGATTATTAAATGTAAAGTATTTGATGTAGGGACATTTTTCTGGTGTGCGTTTAATTATTCCCCTTTATATAATTACATAAGTTCGTGACTTTTTCCCATAGTCGCAGAGACAAATGCTTCTATACTTACATAGTTCACGGCTTAATTTACTGTAATCTAACCTCTCATACGGGTCAAGTCAGTAGTCAAATAAGTCAGCGTCGGTATGGGATACTTCTGACCTAACTTCAAACCATAATGCATAAATTTGAACAACAGCCTCAATATATTTGTAGTACCGACATGAAAACAATTCGAGCATCTAACATCCATCATTTTCATACTAGAAATAAATAAGCTGCACCTCGCTAAGTGTCCACTTAGTACAGGATGATCGCGGAAGCGAAACTAGTTAGACAAGTTCTTGTTCTGCCTCTAACATGTCTTAGCATATACTAAGCGTTGCGAGTTTTCGCGTAACACGTAAATAGACCGTCGAGAAATGTCCGCGCAAATAACCTGCACGGATATTAAAAGCTAAAGAGCAAGCTGTATTTTTGTTTATGAAATAAATTAAATGAAATTAATGAAACTCAAGGAATATCTTTCGACGGGTTAACATTGACAGACGGACAGAAATGTGAATTTATAGGTTATCTAGCAGTTTTTTTTAGATCTCTTGACTATCAAGAAATAGAGCCGTGTGGTTCGCGGTTGGGTAGAATACGGCCGTCCCATCTCTTCCCGTGGGTTTAATAAAAGGTGACTAAGAGGTTGAACTGTTATCTATCCGATAGTATATATAAGTTACAGTACAGGAAGCGGGACTAAGTAGGAATTATGGTTAGCTACATGAGGGCGCTTGATGTGCCTCTGCCTATCCCATACAGCCTACAGCCGTGAGTGTATATATGTATTTATGTTTCAAGAAATAACATAAGTAATAATTCGTCAAAGAAAATTCAAATTACCAAATCAAAAAAGGTGGAACCACTAGGTTTCTCAGTAACATATGTATATGCAAACGCTAGTAAATAAAGTCAATAGTGCAATGCCGTTGTAGGTATCTAGCAACGCTGAAGTGACATTTTACAACATGGCGGTCCTAATTTGGATTTTAAAGACGCTTTAAAAAGATTCTGTTTTCTATATACGCACTGTTCAACACAATAAAACTGGATTAAAAGTATCGTCAATCGCACCTCAATGGTTTCTAAGGGTATTTTGATTTTTGTACAGACGAACAGACGGGTCACCTGATGGTAAGTGACACCGCCGTCCATGGACACTCGCAACTCAAGAGTCGCAAGTGCGCTGCCCGCCTTTGAGGGTAATGAGGGATGGGGGATGCAGGGAGCGCAAAGAAGAGAGGAGGGATGAGGAGATGGAAAAAAGGAGAAAGGAGATGAGGGGAGAGAAAAGGCGGGAGGGGGAATTGGGCCTCCGGAAACCTCACTCAATTAGGGGAAATGCAACGCAAGCGTTACTTCACAACCGGTTTTCTGTGAGGCCGTGGTATCGCACCGCGGTGTTTAAAAAGGGAAAGAACAAATAAAGTGTGGCAAAGAATAAGTAACATTTTGCATAGACTTGTTTTTTAAACAAACCAAACTTACAGGCAATGATAAAAGATATTAGTCGATATATAAATGAAAAGAAAAATATAAATGCAAAACTCTATTATTTCAAAAATTCATTGGTATCACAATATCAAACTAATCTCGAATAACTTAAATTCATAAATATAAAACAATTCACAGCTGGTAACAAAACATCTTTGACAATATCTGAGCAGCTTTATTTAATATGTACCTATAACTTAATTACAAACAACCTTTCCTTAATTTATTACATAAAATCGATATACATCTTTATGTATTAGTAAAACAAAAACCAAAAAAAAATTATGGTCGTATAAAGTTTACAGCATTACTTGAACTGTATCCATTACGTATTAAACAAAATGAAGCATTTTCATATAACTAATAGTCACTTAGTTAGAATTTTAACAATTTAGTTGATATCTAATTAATTCTATATCTACTTGAGAGATGTAAGATAGCTCCTGAAGACCTTCCTAATCCTTAATTCAGGGCGAATTACCGAGAAGATACTACAACCCACAATATTAATATAAGCCTTGCCATTCAGATGGCGTAACATTACAAAATTCACAATGTTACATTACCATTCGAATTAAAGGTCAATATACACCTACACAATAACACGTCTTCATTTCTTAGGTAAGTTACAAAAAAGCATATACCTGCTTTACATAATTCCACAAGACGAAACAATGCCATATTTCAAAATTCTAATAACCAATTGAAACAGAACGAGAACATAACCCCATGTCATGAACAAAACTGTTGTCATTAATGTCAAAAACCTAACCAGCCAAAATATCGAAAGCATGCTACAAATATGTAGTAGTAGGTGGTTCACTGTCATATCAGTTCCACTTTCACGTAACACACGGCTAATAGCAGGTACTTAGTTTTACATAACCGATGTGGGTAGTGATTAACGGGTGGTCTCAAAGCACGTGCGACCAGCGAGTTAGATTTACGATTTTGGTTTTTTCTTTAGCAATGTATCTACAAGTTTAAATCTAGTCTCAAAGCACGTGCGACCAGCGAGTTAGATTTACGATTTTGGTTTTTTCTTTAGCAATGTATCTACAAGTTTAAATCTAGTCAAGCTATCTAGAAATAAAATAAAAAATCCTATGAAACCTAATTACTTGGAGAGAGGGGATTGGTTTGGGCAAATGTACATATATGGTAGGAGTCCACCACGATCATACACTAATCAAATAAATAAATAATAATAAATAGGTATTCACCCAACGCTTGTGAAGTATTCACTATGTTATTGATTTATATTTAGAAGTAGGGAAGACTAGCTAATAATTTCTATAATTAATAATTAAATAGTGTTCATGTACTGTGTTAAAATGTATGTCTGGAACCATAGGGCGCAGAGTTAAAATTTCGTAGGAATATTCCTTTCGCCGAGTAGAGGTCAGCTAAAAACGATTTTACGAAATTCCACCCAGAAGGGGTTTTGCGGGGGTGTCAACAGGTGTGCTAGTGTATATATACTTATGGTTTGACAAAATATATAAATACGGTAGGTGGATTGTTAAACAAGGCATTATACTGGCTACAGTTGAGAAGTTATGTTAAAATACAAACGGCTGGCAATAAAAATTCCTTGAGATCGGTTGTACGCAAGTGTGTATTTAATACATGCTCTCTACCCGCCCATAACTCATGATTTAGCACCTCAAAAAAACTTGCCCGTGCTTGTACGAACACAAAAATCGTGTCACGGTCGACACATAATCTATTGACAGCCATGACTGTATGTAAATGTGTTAAGCATGACATTTTGTCCCGATCGGCAATAAGTTACGTATTGTTGTACAAGGCGCCAAATAAACTAAAGTAATTTATGAACAGATTGCTATATAGCCGCAAATAGCTCCACCAGAACTTCTGAACAACACCTTTTTTTGTTTTGAATACACAAACCAAACCACATTAATACATCAATATATTATCGTTTTTGAATATTTCTATTAATATTTTTCTAAATTCATTGTATTAAGATCAAAAATAATTCATGCCTATCTTTTTTATTTAATTATTTCTTTTAAACTTTTTCCAAAATCATTTTGCGGAGCATACGGTATGTCTTGCTAAAGCTGTGATTTTAGTCGGTCCGATTCCGACACACCGTTCCACCGAAAGCCCCGGTGGAATAATAGCTTGAGGGGTTTTCCATACGTTAAAAAGCTTTTAGCCTCAAATTACCGAATTCAATGCTAAACTAACTTAAATTTTTCTTTACACGGAAACAAAAAAAAATGTAAGAAAAAGTATAAACCAATAGCAATTATGAATGTATTGACTACGATATCGGCAATCACTGGCAATTAGGTACATGTTCATACTTAAAGGCTTTATAACAATTTTAAAATAAAATGTAAATATACTAGTATATAATATAATGCATTGATATTAATGAGCAAGTAATGTAATTCATTGAACTAAAACTATAATTGTACAACACTTACGGTATCAAACAAGTCATTTAAATTCTTATATTACAAGGAAGATACATAATTAAAAACTAGTTGGTTAATCTTACATCATACAGTTTTTATACATTATACACTGTGCACCGTAGAAAATAAAGAAACAATGAAAAACCACACAAATATGGACATTAGCTAGGAAGTAGTATCCAGTTAAGACAATTTTGAAAAAGTCAGTGGACGATAAAACAAAATATGCAGTCTCTCGTAGGAGTGGACACAACTGATTTCGACTTGATGGAGGAAATCACGAACAAGAAATCTTATCTAACAAACTAAAAACTACAATACCACTGCCTGCATTAATGAGATTTGCTTCAAGTACCTTTACTTACTTGCCAATAAAATGGGAGCATTGTTTAACTACCGGTTTTCTGTAATACTGTGGTATTACTCAGATCAAGCTTGCCTATATGTGCCTAAGCATGGCTCTTCTGAGGTAGATATTTAACAATTTATGACTTGATAGTAAAACTATAAAAATCAATAGCTCTAGCTATTCCAAATACAGAGAGATGGCATACACTTAAAACCAATTTATCAATTTATCTTATCCTTTGACATTTTACGGAACTGGTCACATTTGACGGTTGTCTAATCAACCCATCAACATTTTTAATACCAAATTATACAATAAATTAGATAATTCTTATGAACCTTAAAAATAGACTTAACTCTAAATTTATTTATGTATGAAACATCTGTGTAAGATCAAAATCCTTCAGGTTGACAAGCCCCGTATGACCATTAATCATACAGTAGTATTCTGCACCAAGTATATAGGATAGCACCATTGCTCCTACAAGACTTCCCAGGGATGTAGACTTGGGTAATAAGATCCCAGTGGCGATGAGCAGGCCCACATATGTCATGTACCTTAAAAGATACTTTACTATTAGTTATTACATTGAAACCTTTTTAATTTCCCTGTTTGTACAATGACAAATAATAATAAATAAAATGAAATGGAATAGTGTGAAGTACCATGAAAACAACATAAACAAATAAGATTTTAGTTGAATAAATAAATAATACAACACCATAAAAGCTTGATTCTACAGGTCTAAACAGACTAAATTATGATTATACTGGAACTTAATTTTAATATACTTAAATAAAAGATACTTTGATCTCAAAGTCTGATGCCACGCACAGTCATCATAACATTAGAGATAATACATTTACAATTCTAATATATAAATCCCAATAACCAATACAGATATATGGGTTTATGCTTAAATAATAGTAACCCATCACCCAAAAATAAAATTCAATGATTACCTACTCAAAAGCATGCCACACTTTATCAGGTAACCTTATAACTCCTCCTTTCTGTAAGAAATTAGATAAATTGTAATAAAAATAGTAAAGAATTTAAAACCCTAATCTCTTCTCATTTCTTCATAATCTTTTGAAGTGAAATCAACTATTCAACAACACAAAATGTTGTTACAGAAACTATGTATCTAACACTCCTACTCCAAACTAACATCCAACCCCAGAAATAACACCTGGTGAAAATTGCATGTGGTGTTGGATGGTTTAAGTCTGACATAGCACCTATCCCTTCCGCCCTTTTAAAGTGACAGACAAGAGGGGTCGCGACACTTCAAAGAATAACCTTCCTTAATCTTAAACTTTAAATTTAAATATTAATTGTATTACATCATTAATTTTAGTTAAATGTAAAGAAAACAAAAATTGTTACCTTGTAGTTGTCAGTTTTTCAGACTGATCTTCATCCTCTCTGTCTGCTATACAGAACTCCCCTTTCTTTGAATATCCTTTGGCACATTTCCTGCACATGTCTGGGCCATCACCATGACAACTTTCACAAGACTTATCACAAGTCATACAAGTAAAAGAACCAATGGAGTTCATGCAGAATTGATCTTTTGAGCATCGATCCAGATCATCACATTCATTCACATCTAAGCAACCTTCATCGGAATCAAATACAAATCCTGGTCTACATGCCACACAGTCCTTATGTGTACTAGCCCTACAGCCTCCCATGCAAGCTCGATGACATGGTGAACAGAGCATTTTGTTATCATCCTTATAAGATGTATAGAAACCAGGTAAACATTGATTACAGTTGTCACCTGTATAGCCAACATCACAAAGACAAGTACCATTTCCTTTCCTTGTCCCATCTCCTCGACATTTACCATTACCATTGCACAAATTCTCATGATCACCAGGACATGGTGTACAGTCTTTACCATAGTGATGTTTAGGGCAACACACTTGTACGTTGTCTACACAAATATATTGAAATAAGTCGGTAGATTCATCTGGATTCTGTGCCCACCATGATTCAATAAAATCTTCAGCTTTTTCAGCTATATGATGGCATTGGATGGAATGCTTCTTCTCTTCTTTGCATATACCATCTTGAATGTCAATAAGACGCATTTCACTCCGTTTATAAGACTGTTTTAGCTTCTCTTCCTCCCACGCTGCATCACCTCCTTCGTATTTCCCTCTCGCAGTCCGTTCTAAGCCATTTTTAAATGATTCCACGAATATTTTACATGCTTGACATTCACCCAAGGTACTACTAGATTGAGTTAGAATGTTAGGATTGATGCCTGGAGACTGGGCAGTGCACAGGTAAATAGGTAATATTCCCAACGCAAGCACTAATTCGATTATTTTATTTTTCATTTTTAACATGATGATGTGTTCCTGGAAAGTTGAGTATTTTATAAATATAATATTTCAACTTAAAATTTCTAATTTATTATTGATTTTGTTTGAATAAGTTTATTGTCCTTTCCATATTCAAAATGTTGTGATCACAAATAGGTACCTAGAGACTTGAATTTTTCTCGAAGCACGGCACTACTTTAACAAACACTATGTCTAAACGGTTCTGCAACGAAAAGGTTATAATATTTATAAGAAAAGAACAATTTTAATCTTTTCTTTCTATGTTAAGCTAAAATACTGACGTGTTTCATTCGCACTCGCCGACCGCAAAATTTGACAATAACACCCTCAGCTGTTAGCGTTGACGTAACGCCATCTTGTTACGTTTCGTTATACGAGATAGCCTCGGGCATTCTAATGTTGAAAATGATGACTAAGTTTTTCACATTCTACTCGGAATTTAGATTTTGTTAAAAAAATTAAGTCCTTTACTATTACACATTCATGGAATTTACCGACACAACTATTTACTAATATTAAGTTTGCTATCTGTAATCATTGACATTACAGAATAATATTTCACAAACCTGTTTAAATATTTATTATTTTAAAACTGTTGTAGTTTATATTTTTAAAGCTGTTAAGTTTAGTTCTAAATGTATTTATATCAGTATAATATATCTTGATACATAAATAAAAACAAAAATGTATCATGCACAGAATATTATATTGGATTTCTATTCATAAATAAAACATAATACGTGAAAGCAACCATATAACTTATTACTTTTTTCTCGCGTCAATATCGCGGGAAGTTCATTTATACAAGTCAATCTCCACATTACACGTCTTGATTCTTGACCGCAACATTTAAAGACCTTTAATGTCGATGCTCACAGTAAAAGTAAATTCTATAAATACAACTTGTGGCAAGGAGTGATCAAGATGTAAAATGATCGATAGTCGACTCGATAGGATACCAAGATATTGAAGATACCATTTATCTTCAATATCTTCGTATTATGCGAATAATTGATAATAGTAGGAATATTTGAAAAGGCTTACCTATTTTTCATTTTCCATCGCATTCATATTCGATCAACGATGGTAAGTGTACCTACTCATAAACAAGAATCTAATTACGTGTTTCCTTTGCCATGAATAGGCTTTTAACCAGTTGCCAGATACCTTAATTACTTGATATGTTTATAAAGTAAAAATAAGGATTTTTAATAAACGAAATTAAATTAAATAATGAACTAATGTACCTATCAATAAGTAAACCGCCAATGTCGAATCCTAAACAATCTAAAGATATTTACGAACTTTAATCAACAGTATACAAAGTATAATGTCTAACAACGCGTAGGTATACATAATTACACCGGCAATGATACTTGCATAATAACTTCCTGCTTTCACTGTAACAATGGCTATTTCTCTAGCGCGATGGTGAACTACAAACTTACACCTGCAGCTGAGTAGTGAGTGAGTTTATAGGTTTGTAGGCGTAGTTTGGTGGCAAAAATTTAAACAGTTAAGAAAAAGTTTCGATGAAAAAGACACCGTTTATAGGCATATTATACTTAGTATATAATTAGGGTTCTGTAAAAATGATTGTACTTAGGAGATTTAAAATTTGACATTACATATTATCTTGAAGATATTAGCTATAACTTAGTTTTTTTTTTTTTGTATTCAGTTACTAAGGTACCTATTGTAGATATTAACTATAAATGTTATAATACTTTTTATAAAGAAACCACCTTTCTACGGAAAAGTGGTAGCATACGTCATAAAAGATAACACGGTGAATACGTCCCTAACCTGTGTTTATAATCTGTAAGAAAGATCTAGAATTTATACACCTCGGATCGTTTACTCATTTTATAGTAGTTGATAAACCCCGCTTACCATTTTACTAATAGCTAATTGAATTAATTAAATTTTTTACTATTCCTGTTTAAGCGTACTCGGTTTAAAAAATTAACGTAATTAACTATTAATATTAATAATATATAATAATAATTTAATAATTTAAAAAAAAATACATAATAAGCATTCTGGTGCTTTAAAAACTTTACCACAGAGTAATTAAAAAGATAGGCAGGTATTAACGTCGGAACCTGTCGAGGTGTCGGTAATTTAATATAGTCGTAGTCGTAATCCAGGACTGAACTTAAACTACTCACACCTCTTCGATTCGAGTAAGCCTCTTGATAGTCCATGGAGTTTCTTGCCTTTTATTCTTCATAGGATCTATGGAACTGACCCGGTTCGACCGGGAAGCCCTAGTCTTTTTTTTTTATAATATAGCTGGGCAGACGAACAGACGGTTCACCTGATGGTTAGTGACAACCGCCGTCCATGGACACCTACTACTACTGGCCGTGGTATCGCACCGGTCGAGCAGGCACATTCGTGCCTAAGCATGACTGGCATGGCGATAATTAGTCTAGATATATATAATATATAATAAATGACACATATTGTTGGTCCCTGCCAGTGTTCCACAGCAACTCCGGTTATAACGATTTTGACCCTGTACAATGACGTTGATTATGTAAGAAACAAGAGTAACTGATGTTGATAACAGTCATCGTCCCCATTTACTCGTAAATGTCCTCTACAGTGCCTGGTTGCAGACAGGCTCAAGAACGAATTATAACGGGGTTCCACCTAACTGTATTTAGCAAATTCACTTTGGAATTTGCTACTCTAAGTTTGTCGATGGTAGGGCTTTGTTATAAAAATAAATGCTATTTAGTCACCTTAGTCTTAGAAAATTACTCACGCCTAAACAATTACTTTCGTGACTTGTGAGAAAGCTAGTTTCTTTTTTATTAAAAAACTGCAGACATCTTACACACGGCCGTCTGATCCCAAACTAAGCTGAGCTGTCACTAAGGATCATTCTCATCCCGCTATTTTAACCACCAGACCAACATGCTAGTTATACAAATAAAGTATACATATATATGTATACTTTATTTAAATAATCTGGTAACATTGAATGTTAAAACCTTTAACTATAATTTCGGAAAGGTCAAGTTCTGCATAAGCATTAAGAAACATATAAAGGAAAATACCATAAGTAAGTAAGTATATTTTAAAAATTGCAATATCTGTCATTTAATTAGCACATTTTGTATGGGAAATGGCAACAAGGATGTACTCGGCTGTTGCTGTTATCTTGTAATAACGCTTTACAATGCTAGGAACCACATGATAATCATACAACTGACTGACTGACTGATGTAACCGTTTCATTTTAACCTTTTTACCTACGTATGTGTTGTTAATTTACACATAGAATTAAAAAAAATAGGTAAAATATTTACAATCGTTTACTACTAAAATAAATAAAAGATATAACAAAATGAAAATAGAGACTATTTAACTACCAAGCATCGTAAAACTCCTTCACGTTGTCGCCTACTGGTTACTCATAGGGTTCCCAGGAGCCTGGCAGTGTTACCACGTTGAATATCAATGTGTAAGTAAATTAGGTAAAATGCTAAACTATCAAGTAAGTAATGGCCATATAACCAATAAAAAAGGATTTAAAAAGTACATGCTTATGAAAAAGAAAGAAAGGGAGGTTTGTTACAGGAAAATGGGTAGAGAGAGAGAACTTGGGGTAAGAAAAGCCGCAAGTATCAGATGCGCAAGCGAGACTGAGAGTACAGAGTGCAGAGAGTGAGAGTGCCTAACTCGCAGAAGCCAGGGTGGCTCGTACGTACGAACTCGAAGGGTCACGACTTGACGTATATCGAAATTAAAGTTTGTTGGTACATTTAGTTTTGGATGTCAATTCTATAATTTGGTATATTGGAGCGGATCTGAAGATGGACCCAGGACGTAAACAGTCAAACTCTACAATTAGTAAACCCTTCGAGAATGGGCTCATTTCATTTGTTTCAGCGAGTTGAATACATTGCACTTGTAGTTTATAAACTATTTCAATCACCTATTTAAAGTTGTATACTATTTCATCACATAAACAGAAATTATGATTCTCCCATATAAAAAAAGCAAAAGAAGAACGAGAGACCGTATTGCCATATACAAATAAAATTCTGTTCGGTTTATGTCGTGGAAATAAAATGCAGGTAGGGTATCCATATCGCTTCAATTTTATTTACTAGACATCCCTAAGTGCTTGGATACGGATGAATTCTTTATTTTTCTTAGCGTACATAACACAGCATTTTAAATGGGGCGTGTAAAGCCCTACAGGTGTCCACAATCATTTTATTAGCGGACAGGGAAACCACACACTCGGCCAATAACATTCAAAGCAAAAGTAGGTATTGTTATGCCTACCTACTATTTATAAATATAAATAAAATTAATTTATATTTCTTTAGAGTTTTAGTTCACTTTTTTTACTTGGCATATGACTTTTTTTCTGGGTGAACGATATCCCTTGGCCTGTTCTGCGATATGGGTAACTTCTATATGATCAGTTCAGTAAGATATGACAGACTGAATAAACAAACCAACAAACTTTTACGCATTAATAACATTGAACAATAATATCCTATTATTTAAAAATAAATATCATATTCTATTTTTAAATTATAGACCAAATTATAAAAATTAAAATCACAAAAGATTAAACCTCGCTAAGAAACAGAATACAGTAACTGATTATTATGTACCAGGCTGGTTATAAATGAATATGCATAAAAAATAATAAAATAGCACAGTCTATAGTTGGAATATTATGCACTTTGAGGGCTGAGCGCGTTTGCGGTCCAATACTCGCACACTTCATTTTCTTTTTTATTAATGGTTTATCGTATTAATACAATAGTACCTGCTCTACGCTTGGCAAAGGAAACTATTTATTCGTTTTTTCATTGTTACAACTGTTTCAAAAGCGAAAAGTTTATTTTTAAGATAGGTATCTGTATTTGTGTGACTGGAGTTGCACGGGCGGTACATACTGAGCGGTTCGTCTCACGCAATGTTTCACATGTTTTTTAAAGTAATTTCTACCAATCGAAATAGATATAAATGATAACAGAATGTTAGGAGCCATTCAATATTTTGTTTTTGGTTCAGCCTTCAGCTCCATCTAGTGAAGAGAAGCCGAATGTACTAACTAGGAATATTGCATCGCGCAACGGATGATTTATGCATGGGTGATCCTAATTGATATACCTATACACATATATATATTGATATAGAGGTCATGAGTTCGATTCCCAGGGTAGGGATTCGTGATAAGCAGGATCGTCCTGTGCTTGGGTGTAATTTATTCATAATATGTATGTATTTAATATAATATAATTACAGGAACGTTTAGAAGCCGTCTGATTAATATAGTAAAAGCTCTGCTAGTTTCAAGCAGTTATTATATAATAAAAAAACTGCAGGATTTGTCAAACAGTGAACCTTTACATTCATCAGCGTCATATAGATAGCAAATAATTGGCATGTCGTTTCTCTTAATGAAACTCTACATATCACTTGTCTAAATTAATGACAAAACGTGTGTTTAAAAAATACCTTGGCCATAAAAACGCGTCGTCAAGAAGCTTAATAGCCGACATGTGGCGATAGAATGATAAAAATAGAGACATAAATTAAAAATGTTCTCGTTTTACGCAAGTTATTCGTGCAAAATACACTTAACAAATGTCTCATAAATTATTGACATCCAATACAGGTTGTAAACGAGAACATACAGAAATTCTTCATTCTTCTTTATTACTATGGTTAATGATGATGATAATTTACGTTTGTTTTTGAACTAATAATTTTTTTTTTATTGTAAAAGAGAATACTAGCAACGTGGGTCACACATTACTAGTATTCTTGTTAACCCCCCAGCTAAGCTAAATGCTTGTGTTAGGGGTGGGCTTACGACGGTAGTGTACTGGACGAGGTTTCACACCGCAACAAGTTGATCGCAAATCCGACGCCTCAGCCATCACGCTACCGCCGCCTTATTCTATTGAGTTACAGCAAATTGATTGAGTAGGTCTCTCTACTTAATCTATTGAAATTGTAATTCTTTTAAGCCTAGAGGTTCAAATATAAATTGTACCAAGCTTAATTATAGTACCTTTCATTAAAAAAACATACGTCCATAAGAAAACAGTCGAATTGAAAACATCCTTCCTAATGAAGTCAGTTAAAAACAACCTATTTTAATTCTTAACCTTATTTATCAAAATCCATAAGGTTTCAACTGTCTGCAGGGATGGTCTGGTGGTTTAAGGGTGCTGTCAAGTAGTCTTCCAATTTTTGGCGTAGTTCGTATCCTCGTTTCTACTACTTAAATATGACAATAATTATTACAGTACAGTACCTATTCAATATATACTCTCTAAATAAAAAAAAGCTACCGTGGAATCCCAAGTTCTATTCATAGTCAATCAATTTATATCTGATCAAGTTTTAATTGGTTAATATCTGATAATCATATTCCAATGAAAGCGATGACGATGCGGGTTTAGATATAATAAAAAGGTTTAGGCGCCTTAAAACACATAACGATTTTTTTTTCTTTTTATTTTAAATGGCAACTCCCGCAGTAGAATTGATTCCTGTGACAGGGACCTGACAAACAACCGACACAAAGTATACCCAAACTCGGGTCAAATATTTGTGTATCATACTAATTTTTGTCTTTTGAAATCAAACCCTACCATACTAGAAAAACAGGCCAGTTAAAAATAATAATGAAGTTAATTGTAATACTTTTTATTTTACATTGCAGATTAGCTCCGTAGGTACATCACACTCGTACAGGGAGAAAGGTGCGAGCACACTGTTCCACGCCAATTATTTTGTAGCACACCGATGAAGTTACTTTATTAAATACGGCTAGAAGGAGATAAATATATGGTAGACGGTAAATACCATTATAATAATCTTAAAGATCAATATTGAAATGTATGTGTATTTTAAATTATTTTTATAATATAGTGGGACAGAACAGACGGGTCACCTAATGGTCAGTGACAACCGCCGTCCATGGACACCTGCAACTCAAGAGTTGTAAGTGCGCTGCGCGCCTTTTTAGGGTAATAAGGGATGGGTGGATGCGGGGAGGGAGTGAAGAGGTGGGGAATGAGGAGATGGGAAAGAGGAGACGGGGAGTCGGGCCTCGGGAAACGCTTGCGTTGCTTCTCAACCGGTTTTCGATAAGGCCGTCGTGTCGCACCGGTCAAGCTGGCCCATTCGTGCCTAAGCATGGCTCTCTCTATCATTCCGTATAAGCTCTACCCCTTTTCTTGCCCTCCATCCCCTTTTTGCCTTTCAAAATACTCTGAATTTTCCCATTTATTCCCAAAGTTATTATTAGTAGCTATAAGTATACTTTCTCTTTACTTTTGACTTTTTTTTACTTTCCATTAGACTGGATGCGAAAATCCTATGTTCAGCACTGGACTGCGATAGACTGAATGATGAAAATATGTATTACTTGCCCTGCCAAGTTTACCTTAATAATCATGTGTAGTATATATTGTAAATCACTTCTTTTCTCTCATACCTAAACTTTTACAAAAGCTTATTAAAACCAATACTTAAATGGACTGACTTAATTCGATAGCGTTTTTTTTTATATAAAAACAACACACTCATTAACTACGTACTTACAAGGATCTATAAAAAATGGTAAAAGATTAACAAAACAATTTTAATGTTTTGTTTTTAAACTTTAAATAAATCGAGAACCAGCTGCTTACTAACAAGGCCTATAGTTCTGTGTAAAGAAACACAATTTATGGGTATCGAAGGCTTTACATTAAAATACTTTGTAAAGCGACATAGCCGCAATTTCTTGAGTCACCGCCACCGCAATCTGACGTCATGGTTGCAAATGCCAACCGGCTTGGCGAGGCCTTGCGACAACTCAACCATACCTACCGCTATGCGAATCGCGATAAGTACTAAGATACATAGACAACAATATTTAATGGACATAATACACGACCGGTTTATACATTCTAAATAGGGCCTTGCTTTAAAACAATAACTCTTTTATTAAACCTAGTATCTGCAACCTATTCAACACTAGCTAAAATAGTAGCCATACTGGTATATAATGGTGGTATGTATCTTGGTTTGTCGTGTTATGAACTTCATAATTGATAATTACTCCTGTTTTAATTATAGGTATCGCGAGCCGTATATTGCCGTGTGCGAGCCGACGCGCGACATAAGTAGTTAGTTACTTGAACAAGCTTACAATGAAATGCTAGTGTATATTGTGTCCCAATAAGAAATATATACTCAGGTGTGTTTGCTGTTCTGAAAGAATTTTGTTTCTTTGACACCATTAATTCTCTTTTTACGATTAAGTGTGTAGTAACAATTGAAAACATGCATACGTAATATATGCATTTATGTATCATTAATTCATTTAAATTGTTACGTAAATATACTACTACGAGTACTACCTAGCAGTGGTAGAGCACGAAGGGGGGGGTGAAACAACGCTTGCGATGCATGTCCCCGAAATGAGTGATGTTTCCAGAGAGTTCTCCCTTTCTCCTTTTTCCTCTCTCCTGATCCCTCGCCCCTTTTCCATGTCCTCATCCAACTCTCTTTCCTCTCCCCACATACCCACATATCCATCATTTCCCCTAAAAGGCGGGCAGCGCACTTACGACTTTCGAGTTGCAGGTGTTCATGGACGGTGATTGTCACTTACCGTCAGGTGACCCGTCTGTTCGTCTGTCTCCCTATAATTTAAATAAAATGATAATTTGTCAATGTTAGTTTCCTCATTTTTTCAATCTACATGCATATTCAGTATTTACATGTATACACTTACGCGTTTTTGCCTTCTCGTTCGAGGATAGAGTCCTCGAAGGAGAAGGCAAAAACGCGCACTCTTTGACAACTTTAACCTTTAAAACTTTAAACTGCACTGATTAAGTGTTCACCTCGCCACCAAGCTGCCGCGCCTAGTGTTGTGGGTTCGATCCCGCACGGGACAACACTTTGTGTAATCCTCAAATTGTTGTTCTGAGTCTGGGTGTTCTTTGTGTCCGTCGTTTGAATGTTTGTGAAGTCCCCTGCGACACAGGAATTAATCCTAATGCGGGAGTTGTCTTTTCATTGATAAGAATAAAAAAAACTATAATTTAATCCCATCAATGAGAATTGTATTTACGTAATTCTTTAAAGATAACAATAAAGCATGTCTATATGGTTATCCATTATGTAAACTGGCTTTTGCATTTTATGGTCGAAGACAACATCTCCATTCTGCCAACGCGCGAAATACAATAAAACTTAAATGTTACAGTTTACACCAACCGTAAAACGGAACGGGGCAATAATTCAACGAACAAATATCCATTCCAGTCAATTTTCATTTACTAGACAGGACGAATCGGGACTGATATACCTATTTATTATTATTGTAAAGCTACAGTTATAAAAATCTTTTTTTTTTTTTTAAAGTCATTATGTACAGGTCAGATTAATGGTTTTAAAAACCAACCAGCAAAAAACCAAGTCTCTTATTAACGCGTCTATGTAGCTACTTATTTATTTCCTTACAAGTTATGAAATATATAAAATATATTATTTAGATACAATTATGCTCATAAACTCATAATCATAAGGCTCTTGTTATGAATAACCTGACTCCATTATTGAAATAAAATATATTTGCATCTGACAACCGTGGGTGGGTGCGCCCACCGAAGTCCAAATACATACATCTAGTTGCGTAAAGCTGTAGTTACTGTAGTTGTTCGATTAATCCTGTTCTGATTTTGAATTGCTAATGAATGAGGTCGATGCAAATAGTTGAGTGAAGGGCTAAAGTTACACGATAATAAGTCGGTGCCGATGTCCTTCGTTCAGAAAATCGAAATAAGTTTTAGTATTGTGTAATAATGAAATTAATTTACAGTCCTAATATGGAATGTAGTGTTGTGTTCGTGTTGTACATCAGAAGATAGGTACAGTAGTGGTCAAAAAGCTTTACCGAACGAACGTTTAAAATTTAAAACGAAAAATTCTCACTATCAAAGTAAAACAGTCTTATTTTTATTTTAAGTGTAAGCAGGTATGTAAAAATAGGTATCCGTCTGCTCGTTTGCCCTACGCCATTAAAAAAGTATCCGATAGAAGGAAAATAATCTCAAAAATAAAGAAATGTAAACCATTTGATAAAAGTTTTTATTTAATATTATTCTTCTTGGACACATTTAACTATTCAGGATTCCCATAGCCTTTAAATTATAGACAACAAAGTCAATTGTCCTCTTTTAGGAATGCAGCAAATAAAAAATAATCTTCATTATTATTATTGGTCGGCTGATGAGTGAACGGGCACAAAAAAGTTACCGGGGGTAACCTACGTGACCTTCATAGCCTATAAGTGCCTAGCTATGTTAAATTATGAATATTTTTCCTCTCACTTTTTATAGATCAAAATAGAGGAACTTTTATTATTAAGATAATCACCACTTAAGAATAGATATTGCATCATGTTTCTAAAAGAATTATGCATTTAAATTAAAGGCGTCATGATAATATAAAATATTGAGAAGGAAGGAAAAATCGTGTGTTACATCAACAAAAAAGTGACGGCTTTCAATAAAGTTAATACTCAACTTTAATCAGAAGTAATCAAGGTGCGCAAAACATCCAACAAAAAAGGCCATTATAATTTTTCTTTTTATTTGACCAGCGTGAAGTACCTACGCGTTACATTTTGTCGTCTCATATCAAATAGCCGGATAACTTGTAGGTACAGCCTAATAAATAAGTCACGTACTGACATCCTGCGCGATACTTCGTTGCCCATAAAAAAAAAAGCCGAAGCTAATCACCGGTCATTGCACTCTCTAGCTGTTTCGTTAAAATAATGTGCTTTATGTTAGTCAAACGAATACGGGAAAGACAAGTTCCATGTCTGTCTCAATGTGTACACAAGTGTGCGTTATTCTTGCAATATTGCCTAATTTGGTACTAAGCTCCGAACAATGGTGGTTTCAACATTTAAAAAATAGTCTAAAACAAAATGGCCCCATCTACACAAATCACTGAACGCATCGGCATCCATTACTTCGCATCGTGTTATTTGCCTAAGTGGCCTGGTGCAGGATAATAAGTTAGAGAGAATGGCCTTAGGTTACGGCCATCTTTGTCTGGACCTCGCCTCGGTCATGACACCTCCAGGCTGAACTAAAACGTGGTCTAATCTTCCACAGGTAAATTGGTATGTAATAGAATTGCAAGTTCTCCCTATGACAGTTATTTTAAAATAAAATTTATTATACAGGCAACAATTTGACATTATTAGCATTAAAATTAGGGTGTGCAGCCAAGCGTGTTGGCAAATTCGTTGTTTTAAAAAAGTTTAGTACCTGCAGTACACGCCATGTTTCATCTGTTAAACAAAGTTTGCGGCGTAAATTAATAATAATAATAAAAAGTTAAATAAGAAATATCGATCAGTCTCAACGTGGAGCCTCGGAGTACCTAATGATGTATTAACTATCATATTCGCAAGGATAATAAAGATTTTTTGTGGTATCCTCATTGTATGGTTTTGTTCCATTTATGATTACACCACTCGAGCCTCTGAGAATCATTTCTTTCTTTACTAATCATTTTATTTTAACGCTTATCAAAGTGAAGTTATTTTGACATGGCTGTTTTTGTCGGCGAGACAGTTGAAGCAATCGTAATAATAGAGCTTAACTTATAAGAGACACATAATTAAGTAACAATAAGTTTGGTAATTTTTTAATTTGCGTTGTATATTAACATGCCTGTCAAAGTTATGATGCAGAAACACTAGTCTTGTGATTTACCGATCCTTTATTAATAGTTTAAACATAGTTGTAAAGGTTTAAAAAAAAAATTTACCAGTCTAGAATGGCGCAGATATATTGTCAAATTTAATGACACTATTAAGGAGCAGGTTTGCAGATACAGATTTAATTGATATTTTATATACGTACTCAATACTTAAAACTATAGCAAAAATTATACATAAACATAACAAATCTAATGTGTTGACAATATTTTTAGGTTATCATTAAAAATATAAGTACCTTTTTCAAAAATCTACGAATGAGATTCAATCTCTGGATCCAATAAGATTAGGCTTTGTAATTGTTATTTGTCTAGCATATCACACAAAAAGTGCATAAGACCATAAAAAACTCCATACATCTAAATAAAATTTTACGTCTGTCCTATTGACAACATTAAGAAGTTCACGCTTTCGTCCTGGTTAAAAAAAGTAAAGCACTGATCCCAATTTTATTTACCACGGCCGATAGTCATGTCGAATTATAAAGTTATCTGTGCAGAGAAAAAAAACCGCCACGACAGCAATAAAAACCTTGTGCTGCTGATGTACATTTAATTTGTTTCTAAAGAGATGAACCAAAATCTCATTACCATCGACCTTTAACGACTCACTCTCAGAATTAGTTTCTTTAATAACAGTGGAATTGTAAAACTTTTATAGTTTACAGTGGTAGAGTCGAATTAACAACTATTAGCGGACTTTATTTTTATTTATACGACAGAGATATTTTAAATTTAAAAAAATAAACTTAAGTTCTATGATTCTCATGATAATCTAATAAATACTCTTAGCTTATGAATTGTTGGTATCATGTATAATCTTACACTTATTCATATTATACATATGTAAATGTGTATTTTATTATTGTAATATGATCTAATAGTAACTATTAGTCTATTTCCACCAGTAGGTACTGCAGTGCAAGCCCTAAAACGTAGTAACAGATTTCTGCGATTTTTTAGTTGAATTTCGAGTTTTAACGCTATAAGAAACATAGTAATTTACCAATTTTTTGAATAGATGATTCATACGATAAATAAAGCAAGTTTGTACAAGCAGTAACTCAACATTGCATGATTGTTGTAATTGCATGCAAAATATTGTAATACAAACAAAAATACAGTCATTACAGTCATAGCTGTTACGTCTACAATGAGAAGTCACATTACCAAGTTAAGAGCAGTAAATATATTTGTTACCACCAAAAAAAACTGTAATCTTCACCTAAAACAATATAAGAATAAATAAACTAAAACAGAGTAGGTAAGTATTAGGTACTATATGGTTGATCACTAATTAATTTCATATAAACAGATTAAAATGCACCAAAATGCCTGAATGTTATATTTTATTTACTGTTATTCAAGTAGGTTTATGTAGTAAAAACCAACTGAAATGAAACAAAATCGTAACATCCTTATTTTAATTTCTACATCACTGTATAACGTGAAATTGAAGATCATACGAAAACTTATAAATTATTATAAGCCACTGTTGCGTTTGTGCCCAACAACTGAAAAAAAATAAGTTATAAATGCTCAAATGGTTAAGAAAGAAACGTTAATTTTCCACATACTAAAGTATTTTTTTAATAAATTCCTACCTAAAACATAAATGTAAGTTATAAAATTTGTTTAATACTTACTACACACAATTAGTTCAAGTCACAATTTAAGTTGCAGTTAAGAAAGTCATATATTCCTAATTATACTGCAAACTAGTAAACAGATACAAAACAAGTATTTACACTGCATCTTATTATGTATATGTGTACAGTTTTGCTAGCAATAACTGTTAAGATTATGAAAAATGCTTTTTATTCTTTATTTTATATACTAAATAAATTATTTTTCTAATGGCAATCGCAGATTTCTTTAAACCGCTTTCTTCTTATACTGCATTTTTGAACCTGCACAGGCATTTCAGAATAGCACTAACCAACAGTTATACAGTTAACTTCGAATATCAAATAGATGTATATAACTTTCCCTTAGTTTGTTTCATTTAAAAAAACAACTTTTTAACTATTTTTCTGTATATTTTATAATTAAAAATGACATTTGAAAACCACAATTTTCTTGTAACTTAGCCCAGCGTTAGATTCCCGCCATTCTAAAGTCGTCCCAGACCATCCGAGAGGCGGAACTCAAGTAATAGGCGCATTCCGCTGACGAGCCTGTGAATGCCGAAGTACTTACGATCTTTGAATGGCTTAGGAAACCATTAACGGTCTGCGCTTTAACGCTCAAAGCATCGAAGATAATACCCTTCCTTTGTTTATGGGTAGACAAGAGATAGGGAACTTCATTCAAATAAATTAAAAAAAAAGAAAAGATTTTTGTTGTTATTGGAATGCTTAATGTAATACTTTTTCCTGAGATTAGAGAATTCAAACATACATACTCAGTCCCTTTATATTATTAGTATAGATATGGACTTACCTAATCATTTACTAGTAGTATCTAAATGTAAAGCTCTCAAGACCACAGACAATTAAAAAAAGTAGCTACCATAAAACAAATGCTGTTTCTATAAAAGAATTTAGTTAACTGTAATGGCATATCTAATCCATTATAATTCAACGAAACTCGAACTTTAGAAAGGTACTACGATCGCGCGCACTGCGGTTAAAAGACAACATTGTAATGGCGATTTGTGTAGCTTTATTACTAAGGCGTTAAAGTACGACCTCTGTACATATCTAAGGGAATCATTATGTAAAACTAAATTTATTTGACTGGCCTGCTGAGATAGATACCCGGCGTGCTAAGAAAGAGGTAATGGGTTCGAATTCCATCCAGGACAAATAATTGCGAGATGAGCACGAGTATTTACCTGCACCCGTGGCGAACTCATCTGTAATATGTCTGTATTTCGTAATATATAAGAATGTTTATCAGCCGTCTGGTTACCATAGTACAATCTCTGCTTAGTTTGGAATCAGATGGCCGCGTATGAGTTACCTGAAGGTACGGTATTGTTATAATATTGGTTTTATACGCACCGTAAACGGTAAATCTGGATCTATCGTCTACGATGAAGTCCACTTATTAGACTCTAGAAAGAAATCTATTGATTAAAGCTGTTATGAAGGACTCTAGTCCAACGCCAACCCATGGGATCGCTCGCTCTAGGCTTCTGGTGTCAAAGGGCACTTAACAATCAAATACGAAATATAATTTCAAACAATTTTAAGGGCTCCGAAATAAGCCTTTTTGTTGTTGAACTATAAGTAACTGATTCTATTACAGTGGTAGAGCCATGTTTAGACAGATTGGGTCGACTCGACTGTTGCGAAATCACGGCTTCACAGAAA
The DNA here is from genome assembly GCA_947561695.1 of Tyria jacobaeae. Lineage (NCBI taxonomy): Eukaryota > Metazoa > Arthropoda > Insecta > Lepidoptera > Erebidae > Tyria > Tyria jacobaeae. The sequence goes on along the minus strand of OX387208.1, from coordinate 3,432,817 downwards.
ACGGGTTAGGAAGCAACGCTTGCGTTGCATTTCACCGCAATTAGTGATGTTTCCAGAGGCCCAACTGGGGAAGTTGTTCTCCTCTTTCCTCTCCCCTCATTAACCCTCTCCTCTTCCATCCCTCATCACCCTCAAAGGCGTGCAGCGCACTTGAGACTCCTGAGTTGCACGGTCCATGGATGGCGGTTGTTCTTACTTATTACTTACCATCAGGTGTCAAAAAAAAACTATTATGTAGTAACTGAATGAAATTATCTTCTATAGCGTTAGGATCATTACTAAAAACTATTAAAAATCCGGAGAAAAATTAATAAGTTAGTAAGTACGTACTTTTATTCTCATCTCTATATCATATAGAAACTAGATTCGATTAACAGTAGCCAATGTTCTTCCAACAATTGCAACGGTCCGAAATATCGACATGTGCATTTTAATCTAAATCGATTGTGATTGTGATGATATGATTAACAAATAGATCGATGCAGTTACTTTTCAGTTATATTAGTTACTTTTCAATATAGATATAAAATACAATTAATAAGCACTAATCAGGGCCAAGATCTCAAAGGCCATGCTGGTAGAAGCTTCTAAATAACCATAACCCGGGCTATAAGACTGTTTTATGACCAGTCAATGGTCTTCACTTCTAATTTAATCTTACTTTATGGCGGGAAACTTAAATCTATGGAAGGAACCATGGATTAAAATGACAAATAGAGTTTTAACATTTGACAGGGTATATTGATTATTCATTAATAATAAGGTATTAATTTATAATACCGTTACATTAACGAAGTATAAATGTGTAAGTGTATTTATTAGAATAAATTAAGTTTAGTATCTCTTCAAAGATTTATAATGAATGCGTGGTTTGATTAGGCACTTTGTTTACCGATTATGAATGTATGTGGAAAAGTTGTAATCCAATATCTATGGTTGCATTCGTAATAACGGGTTTTTTGCCCAGTTGCTCTTTAGGTATATAAGCCTTCTTCACTAGTTCCCGTGGATGTTTGATTACTACTTCGTAAATCGATACAATACCAGATTAAGTAGCTAATGCTTGATACACATACATACATAGACTCATAACTATATCTCCGAAGGGGTATGCAAAGTAGTCTCCGAAGCCCTCTTTTAGCCCACAATAATTTAGTCCCGCTTACATAAAAGGTGCCAAGCCTATTGCCATCATCCGGGCACAATGGGACTGTATATATACCGTCTGATAGATAACAGTCCGTTCCCTTAGTCGCCTTTTACGAAACCCACGCGAAGAAATAGGATGGACTTACTGCAACGAAATCCACAAGGCTTATATAATATCGTATAAATCCTTCATAATCTCTGGTAATTTTCTTCTGACTCAAAAGTCATTTAGTTATCCAGAATTAAAGAAACAAAATACTTTAATTAAAATTACCCTACAAAGTTTTTCATACTTACAGTCTTAAGGTATTACCATTATAAAGAAGGTGTTTGTGACCTGCTACTAAATTTTAAAATATATTATGGAATTAATAATAATCAATTAATATAGTAGCTGATATTAATTATTCTATCGTAGCAGCGAAACATGTAACATACGCTGATCACGTAATGTTATGTTCGTAATTTTTTATTGTCTTTTTATTAAAATAAATTTAATATACCTCTGATTAATAATTAATCTATCTCTAACAGTATTTATAAACTAGAAGATATATTGGTGTATCCGAATGTTTGTTTAAAATCTCTTCGTAGTTAACCCTGAAGTGATTATTGGATCTTTGTTTAAAAGTATGTCAGGAATAATTTGATTAAACGTAAAATATATTTCTTTTAAAAGTTAAGTATAGTATCCTTACTATGTATTTTTTTTAATAATCCTGTTTAGTTTGTTCTCTCTAAATTGGAAATAGGTAGGTACCTATTTTAAACTTTACTTAATTCACCGTATCTTTATGCTCCATCACGAGATTCTACAATGCCAAGTTAAAATCAAACCCAAAATAAGTTTTAATTCAATATTAAAAACTTTTCTATAAAAACGTGTAAATAAGTGAATGATGTCATTCTTAGATGTCATAAATAAAAATCGTCAGCGGTATATATTAGTAGTTAAGTTATTAAGTTTATAGTAGATATTTTAAAATAATACGCAACGCACTCGGAACTATTACGCATATATGAAGTTGCGTGCGATTATAAGAATAACTGAGACTTTAAAATACCTACATTTTTAATAATCACTTTTTATTACTACATTTATTAAACGAGAAGGAATTTAATGTTAAAACTATGTTCCTACAAGCCCTCGAAGGCACATATGTTTATTTGGTAACTCGCAATTAACCTCACGCATCTTAACAATTCTTCATCAAGTGTTATAATTTTAAAGCTTTACGAGGTCAGTTAAGTAATCCTTGCAACCGAGCGTAACGACTAATGAATGGCTTACAAAACGATGCAAATGAACCCGCGTACTGGGTCTGACCATTTATCGATGTAAACTATCGACTAGACCACACTATAGTAAGTAAGAGAGAGGGCGTGTGATATGAAACTAGGATAATAAACAAACCTCTTTGCAGAGTCGTTGGTTACCGCGCTTCAGTAACTTGAAAAAAATAACAATCACTGAACTGCTTTGAAACACTAGTGTAACGGGCACGATTGACAGTTTACGACACAAATTGGTCCCGCGATCGTGTTCGAATTATATGTTAGAGCGACGTGCGCACGCGCCGCTTGTTCCGCGCTGACTGTCGCTAAGACGTATCCAGTGAACGTATCATGACCTTCCTGCCCACAAAGCCTAGCAATAGAACCTCTTTTCCTTTTTGAGACGTGTTCCCAAAATGGCCTTATAGGAAAATTAATTCAACATATACTTTAAATAAAGGAAACTATCACTTCATTTACCTGCGGGGTGGCACAAAGGGCAGAATAATGATTCTCTATCTTACATAAGCACCAGATTACATAAGCATGATGGTTAATTGCTGAATGATCTCGGTTAAACTGCTTAGATCGGTTAGACCATCATTAATTTAATAAAATAAAATAAATCTAGTTACCTAAAAAAGAATCTAAGTCGATCATGCACAATAACATACCTACCCTTAATATGAGTTTTCTCGCTGCGAAAACCCTGATTTTGTTTACCTTTTTAGCTTTAATGCTTCTCACACTGAAAGATTCCTTCAGAAGCTATTTTTTTTTTAAGGAGTCTTGTTTGTGTCGTGTAACGCAGGAGTTTCCTTAATCCAGCAATGTTTTTGTTATTGTCATTTGAAAATATTTTTAACCTTATTTCCATAATTTCTTAGTTGAACGTTTCTAATTATTAGAATAAAAGACAGAACCGGTAATATTCAAAACAAATATTATAAATGCGTTAGTAACTTTAAGTTTAGCAATCAATTATGTAACCCGTATTCTTGATGCTTTAATAAAATATAAACAGTATTTTTCTAAAAATAAAATACATTACTCTTTACAAATGTCGAACGGAATGGAACCTGAAAGACTTACAATATCATAAAAAGTTTTTCATATGGTAGAAAAAAATACGAAGAGAAATAAAGAATACTTCACAGATGCCTGGTGTACCAAACAAAAATCTCTTGATTAAAATTCGAAAAGCTATTGACTTGTTATTACCGAGAAGTAAGCGCGGAGTACAGAGTAGTGTGATTGACATAACAGAAAGATAAATAGATATTCGAGAGCAGCGTGATTTGATGTGACGGAGTATTCTAAAATGGTTTGGCACGTAAAAATAATAAAATTAAGTGAAGGAGTTGTTACTTCCTATGTTAATAAAAGAAAATTTGGTTCATACATGTTTATTTATCTTTATTGAACATAAATCATACAAAAAAAATATTATTCATGAAAATAAATGAAATAGCCATATCTGGACTCGTATGCATTCTAGTGAAAATCTAGTAAGTCATATCTGGCTTTGTATGTCAAGCTGTTACTTTTTGTGAAAATCTTTAAACCATGTACGCTTATCATTAACGCACAAGGACACCTTACATTTTTCACATTTTGTATAACTGCGTAACTTTGAACAGTTTTGACACAATCTCCGATCGTTTTCTGACTCAAATGGGAAAATTATGGATCCCGTCGGTCCATACCGATGTCAATGGCATGTCTTGATATCATCAAGATACTGGAGAGACAGGCATACTTGACGGAGTGACAGCCCACCCCGTTGGACTGAGAAGTTGGCTCGATGGAGTTCAAGCTCTTGTTGTCGTCGGTGTTCCTAGAAGGCTGGCTGGACAACCACGTTTTTTTTGTCTGTGTGAGCAGTTTTCCTGCTTTACGCATATGTTAAGAAACTGCAAGCTTAAAATCAAACAGGCATGTAATCATTGTTGTTCACCCTGCGCCAAAGAAGCCATGTGTTTACCGTACATAAGGCTAGCATGTGCAAGGTAGTTGATACACCTTTCCTGAACTTGCAGATCATCAGAGCTATTGGAGACAGACTCGGGTATATCATGCTTCTTTTTAAGTGAACGGGTGAACGGGAAGTGGTAGGTTCGTATTTAAATTCAGAATCGGAAGCAAGGTCATCTTTACTCAAAGAACCACCACCTAATATAGTATTTACGTGAAGATAAGTGCAGGGTCCATTTCTAAAAAGCATAATAAAGCCGCCTGAGTGCAGGGGAAGCCATATTTGACTCAAAAACTCTCGTGTCTGTATAACTTATATTAGACGTACCTACACAATCATTACTCATATTTATATAAAAAAAATCATCTATTAGTTTATTCAGAACCGTAGTAAAAATTAATTTGATTTAATTATATTGGTTGCCTGAAGCTACTGTTAAATTTAACAAATTGATGGAACCTTAATTTAAAAAAATATATAAATATCTAAATTGATACACTTACTCCTATTTACCCGAAGGGCTCTATGGAGACGTCTCAAACTCCCACTTCTTACAAACTATTATTTAGTGCTGTATATCAACAGAAGTCCATTTCTTTTTAGTAAACGGTAGAAAATAAATTCTTATAATGACAGCATTATTTTTAAGATCTTTTGAAGTGTCAAAGTTGTTTTCTGTCAAAATTCATCTGTTTTCTTGTAACCTAATTTATTTGTTTTCATTTATTTATGTGAAAGTTACACCACTTTTTCCATTTGAAATACTAAATTCATTCTCACTGTCGAACCGAAATGCATCAAATTAGAAAACTTATTGCTCATACAGGTAATTCCGCTTATGTAAATAAAAAAATAGAATATATTTTTGTCCTGCTACTGTTTGTTTAGATCTCTTGATTTCAAAAAGGTTACATAGTTTACATAGTTAGAATTATAATCTAGCAGTGTTGTAGTTGAAGAAGGTAGCTGGGATAAACTGGACGCGGCAGGTGGAGGGCCATATGTTATGTTAGGCCTACGTGTATCAGTGGACTGCATTAGACTAATTAAGTAATAGAATGTTGTAGCTTACAATTATAACCAGGTACCTACAGTAATTTAGTTATAACATCAGTAAATAATAGTTCAAGCCCGAAAATCTTTTTCTTTCAACTTCTCCCATGATGATAAACCTATCACTCAAATGTTTCAAATCAACTTGTCTGCCTTTTTTTAATTCCATACAACTGTCCAACATTACAGGCCTTATTTGGTGTATTATTTTTTAATATTGTTTATTATTATCTGTGATCAGTTTTACTACAAGCAGATGTATGCAAAACACTGGCAGATGAGGTGTTTTCTGAACTAAGAAAGTTATGTTTACTTATGATTGTTATTAGAGCATTACATTCTGTGGGTGTTAGTTTAATTATACTTAACAATAACTCCTAAAAGTTTATATAACAGGTGTTTTTAGCCTAAAGACTATTTTTTCAACAGTTTATGACCAAATTTTTTTTTTAGTTACAAAAAGGCAGAGGCATAGATGTAGACAGCCTATGGTACAAAACACAACAAAATGTATAAGTACCATAAACACAGTAGAGTTACCACCACAAACACCAGAAAAAAGAAAAGGAAGTTCAGAAATGTTTATTCCTAAAGGCATTATGGGACAGCCAACATGTCATACTCACCCCCATTTGATAACGGAAGATTATTTAACTGATGGTGTAACACAGGCTGAGTATGCAGCGCGACGGGACACACTAGTCAGTAAATTGGTTGCCGAAGTCAGTAATGCTCACAAAACTCATATTGTGAGTCATTAAATTATACTATAATTAATAAAGCACATAAAATTTCATTCAATTATAAAGTAATTTATTCAAACTATTGTAACTTTCCTTTGTCTCTTGCCACTTCCCACAACCCCTCTCTTCTCTGTCCCCTCCATGCATCTACCTCACACCTCATTACCCTCAAAGGCAGTCAGCGCACTTACAACTCTTGAGTTAAAGATATCCATGGATGGATGTTGTCACTTACCATCAGGTAACCCGTCTGTCCCCCTATATTATTAAAATAAATGTATGGACGCTGCCTTACACTAGTAAATTGTAAAAAAATATCATAAAAAATACTTTCATTTTGGTACATGGAGTTTTTAAGGCACTTGTAAATTTGCTACCCAGTAAGTTGACATCTCTTAGTCCAAGACTCCAATATGCACTATCGAAAATTGCTCCCTGTATTGCTAACTACTTACATGCTTATGGGTCAAAATAAAGAAAGCAGTGTGCTTTGGTTACAAGTTCAATTACTTCTACCTGCAACCAAATTTGAACAGACATAAAGTATTAGTAATGCCACTTTTTTGTATTATTATGACTTTGTAACCTCTATACTCTTATCTACCATTCAGAGAATGGAATAGTTCACTATCTATGTATGTACCGCTACCCAGTATCATTTTGTTTCTTAATTATTTTCAGATAGTGATCCCAGCAGCACGAAAACTGTACATGTCAGAAAAAATCCCCTATGTTTTCAGACAAAATTCTGATTTTTTCTACCTCACGGGTTGCTTGGAATCGTCTGCTGTACTAGTCATGGTGAAAACAGCACAAGTAGACAGCTATAAGGTAAAGAAAACTATATTGAAGTACACACACATAGCACTTTGTTTGTTGTTATTTAAGTGGCGAGGTTTTATTTGTGTTTACTGTGTCAAGGTTTTTTTTGGATTATTTAATATCATCGTAATCAGCCCATCGCCGTCCGCTACTGGAAAAAGGTTTCCCCCGAGGAGTGCCATTATCCGTAGTCTATAATAAACCTCGAATCGGCTTAAAGCGCAACCTTCACACCTATAGCCGAAATGCGTTATTTTGGAATTTTACCTAATAAGTTTTATATTTGCGTATGGCCGCAAAAAAAAAAAAAATCACTAGACTGAGTTTTAGTGGACAACATTATAGAAATATGTTATTACTTTTCCGATGTCACGACTGACTCGATTTGAGTTAATTTTGTAATAGTCCTGATTCCTTATCTAAACAGTTATGATAGATACTTTTTTTTATGGTGTAGAGAGACAAACAAGCACCTATTGGTCACCTATGAACTTATGAGCACTTGCAACTCAAAAGTCACAAGAGTGCTGTTCGCCTTTTAGGGTGGGGGAAAGGGAGGAGGGGATAGAGGGGAAGGAAACTGTTTTGGACTTCCGGTAACCTCACTCACTCGGTCACACAATGCAATCATTGTTTAATAGCCGGTTTTCTGTGAAATATTTTACAAACCTGGCCATATACTCTCTCTCTCTTAGCCATTAATGTTAAACAACATATTAATTTACAAAATATTAATTTTTCTGTTGAATGTTTACTGAGGCTGATTTTTTCTCCTCAGACTATCCTGTTTGTACATGACAAGGACGAGCACGCAGAACTGTGGGAGGGGCCGCGCACAGGGTGCTCCAAAGCGGCTTTATTATTCGCAGTTGACGAGGCACAACCTGTCGATAACTTTGGCTCCTTCTTGCATCAGTATGTATAAGAGCTACTGTACACTGATAATTTTAAAGTGGTTGATAGTTTGGTCACAGTTATTTTTTATAGTTTGATTGACTGATTTGAAATTACCAGTGCCTGAATATTAGATTTTTAATTAAAGTAAATATAAAAGTATTAGTATTAGTATAAAAGTAAGTACACAACCATTTACAGCACAAAATAATAACCTGTTGTAGCTCTGTCAGTTCTGTAACTAGTCTGGCATCCCTGAAATTACTCCTTATTAAAAACTACATATTTGTGGCGTTTTGGCTAGTCTCTTAATAGTCAATTAATAAACCTTATAACATTTTTTTTAATATTTTTTTTTTACTGAAATAATGAAAATAGTTATATCACTACAAACAATGTCACTGCAATAATAGGAATTAATTAAATAAATATTAAAATAATAGAAAATAAAGAATAGTGACGTAGTAGCGAAAAAATTGCCATGGCGATTGTCCCTCCGCTGATCGAAGGCAAGCAGAGGAAGATCAGGGTGGTTTTTAATCGGTAAGTGACCGACAGACCTTGGCCCGCCCATAAGCGAAGGATATCCATGAAATCTGGATCTTATCTTCCACCTCATCACCAAAAAAGATGAAACCAATACTGCTTTGCAAATATTTGAAACCGCTATCTGCCTATTTATGTTTTTATATATATAATTGACTATTTCTAGATTTCATAATTATAATCATCATTGTCATCAGACACTCACAATCATATCTCCGAGGGGGTGGGCAGAGGTGTCTCAAGCGTCCACTTCTTGCAAACTATAATTACGTCCTACTTACGTAAAAGGGGGAAGTCTTAAGGCCGTCATCCGAACACTGCAGTAACTGACTATAAATATGTGTATATGTATTTTCTAGATTGGCGGGCGCATCCAGACCGGCTACCCTATGGTACCACAACGAGTCACCAGCCAACCAGGACATACATAACATAATCCGGGCCACCCTTAAAGGAGACGGTCTAGTTACATTGGCTGACCCGCAGCGAGCTTTACACCTGATGAGGGTTCTGAAGTCTCCGGCTGAAATTGAGCTGATGAAGGAAACCTGTTATGTTGGCAGCCAGTCTTTAAATATGGCAATGGCTTATACTAAACCAGGTATTTTTTTGTATATGTATAATAAACGTCACAAATATTCTTATAAATAAAACAAAATTTTAAATAAGCATCAGAATATATCATTAATTAATGCTATTTTATGTAAATATGTATGTGTATATAAATATAATTAATATGAAAGTAACTTGTCTCTCTGTTATGTTTTCATGCCGAAACTGCTGAACTAATGAATTTTTCTATAGATAAATGACCTTGACCTGTAACCTTGGTCTTATTGTTATACTTTTGTTAGAAATTAAAAAGGAATCTCTTTTATTTCCTTATTAACTTATATTTTTTTATATAATATACTGGGGACAGACGAACAGACGGGTCACCTGATGGTAAGTGACAGCCGCCGTCCAAGGACACCTGCAACTCGAGAGTCATAAATGCGCTGCTCGCCTTTGAAGGTGATGAGGGATGAGGCGACCGGAAAAAAGAGAGGGGGATGAGGAGATGGGAAGACGAGTGAAAGGATGTGGGTGAGAGATACGGAGAGGGGGAGGTGGGCCTCCGGACACCTCACTAATTTCACTAATTTAAACATGGCTCTTAATTTAAAACTGTCCTCACATTGGTAGTACCCAGATTTAAAAAAACATTCACTGTTTGTTTTCTTTCGTAGCAAATAAGAACTTGGCCTTACATTCGTTTATTTATTTGGTATGATTGAAGCTATAACTCCTCATGTATTCCTTTGGTATACTCAGATGGACTCAGACTGAATTAGATGCCCTTTATAGAACAGTCTGTACACTGCTGACTGCATTTCGAATGCACCATCCACGGTCATTTGTAATGAGGTTGTATATTTCCCGAAGGTTTGGAGGTCGGTTCTTTTAAACATTTAGACAAAACAGAATCGTGACGCTACGCCATCTGTGCAGTTAAAGGCCATTGGTCCTTAGCTGATGTGGCCAGCCAGCCCCTTACTTGTTGCTTGTGCCTGGCTCCCTCACTCGTTGATCGACTTTAAGTTTATAGACTAGCCCCACCAATTCATTACCAATCTGAAACGTTAATTAGTTTTTCATTCTCTGTCTGTTGTTGTTTCGAAAGTGTTGGTGTACTTCAGAATATTTGTGTTATCATTGAATTTATTTATATTTAAATTAACTTGCCATTGTTAATTTAATTTAATTTTTATAACTTATGTTATCTGATTTTAAATTATTTTATTGTAATTTAATTTAATTGATTTAAAATTAATTATGTTCATTTAAATGCTCGGTTTGATGCGACCATAAATCTGGGGAGTGCTGTGCTCACCTTTAAGTGTCTCATTCATGTTAGATTAAACAGAGATTGTGTATTACAGTACAGTGCTACATATGTATTCAGGTATATGTATGTGTGTTCATTTATCACCACCAGGTGTGTCAGAGCATATGATAAACGCAGTTCTGGAGTACTCCAGCAAGCAAGGCGGTGCGGAACACCTGGCGTTCCCGCCCGTCGTGGCGGGGGGGGCGCGCGCCACCCACATACACTACGTCAACAACAATCAGCTACTGCAAGACGGGGAGATGATACTTGTTGATACTGGTATGTATGTTGAAATATATATGTACATCCGTCCTTCGGGCACTTTGAGAATGAGATGGGTAAATTGGGAGTATATTGAAAAAAAAAGGGTGGGAAGGAAGGGGATATTGCTTATATGGAGGGATTGGTCAAGGAAGTCCTAGTCGTCTAACTAAATACATTTTTTTTTCGTGTGGAAACCCCCACAGGTCAACTAAACATAGACAACATAGACTAGCTGTTCAATTTCACCTTTATCCTCACTGCTCCGCTCCTAAAGGACTTATCGTGATATTTTAGAGCCAGTATTTTTTGTAAATACATATTATATATAATACAAAAAGAATCATTAAAATACGTCTGACATATGTCAGCATGCACTTATCATGGTTTAAACCAATATATGACATTTAAAGTTCGTTAGTTTATCTTAAACAACTTTGAAGATTTTGTTTGTTGTAACAAATATTGCAACTCTGCAATATCGTATAAATTATGTTTGAATATGTTACCGATCTCATTGTATTCCTCTTTCTGAACAAACTCTCACCGACTCGCCATTTAAAGTGTGAAATATCTGACGTTTTTTTAAAGATAACATTATAAAATAACTGGACAGTTGAACAGACGGGTCATCTGATGGTATGTGACAACCCCGGCCATGAACATTTGCGACTCAAGGATCTTAAGTGCGCTGGCCGCCTTTGTGAGTGACGAGCACTCGCAAGCAATACAATGCAGGCATTGTTTGTCTACCGGTTTTCTGTGAGCCCATGTTACTACTCCGGTTAAGCCGGCCTAAGGATAGCTCACCCACCCTAAAATTAAGACATTATTTTCAACAAGACTTTTTAAGTAAAATTATTGTATGATATAATAAAATTTACGAATGAACGCGATATACACTGGCTCACCGGTTCACGCCGCTGAGCCAGCCGTCCTGTGACCACGGCCTGTGCAAACCAACCAACACACCTGCCTTGTTATATGCGTATTAATATAGTAATTTTATTATATATAATGGAACGCGTTAAGAGTTAGTGATTATTGTGTGTATAATGCGCAGGTTGTCAACGGTGGTTGTACAACTCGGACATATCGAGAACGTGGCCGGTGTCGGGCAAGTTCACCAAGCACCAACGAATATTGTACGAGCTGGTGCTCTCTGTACAGGTAAAACAATGTTTATTGTATTAATACACTAGCTGACCCGGCAAACGTTGTTCTGCCATAAAAAAATCTGTATAGGATCAAGCTGATCACCTAGAGGTGTGAAATATACTTTACGAAATATCCTCAGACCTACCAAATATGCACAAAAATTTTCATAAGAATCGGTTAAGTCGTTTCGGAGGAGTTTGGCAACAAACGTTGTGACACGAGAATTTTATATATTAGATTTTTACTGCCCGTTCCACTTTTCATCTCTGCTCAGTGCTCAGTATGGACGGTTGATACGCCGCTGCCTAAACCATTTTCTACGTAGACCTTAATTTTGAATATATGTATGTATATTTTTCCATTGTTACCGCCATGCCATATACTCCCGCCTGTACCCCCCATTGGTAGGTACCTGACTATAATTCAGTCTTACTTTAGTCATGCGGGCTCTGTAGGGCTGTATATATACTGTCTGAGAGTAGATAACGGTCCGCTATCTTAGTCCCCCTTTACGTCACCCTGGGGAAGAGTTGGGGTGGCCCTATTCTACTCCATCGAGACCCACATGATAAATAGTTTACTTTAAAAATGTATACAACCGACTTCAGTGCCTCTCTCTATCATAAAATTTAAGACTTATATGGTTTTCTCATGGATGCCATTGTCCATTGTTCAGCGGCATGACCTCGTGATGGCCATTGGCGTGGGAAGCCTCTCGCTAGAGACCATGACACAAAGTGAGAGTGCGTGGGAATCCGCCGTCTCTTTCTGCGAAGAGTTGATGCTGATGAAAGAGGCGGCGGAACGGGAACGTGAGAAGACTAACACTCTCTCGTCCCGCAGCGGACGCACCAGGCGCCGGAGGGCGCAGAATGACCTCCGACCTCCATGAGCGCTGGTCTGGGGGTAGCGGTACCCTAACAGAAGTAGGCCTGAGACGGTAGCGCGTCGTATTCTGCGCGCGCCTCTCTAAGTTGGGTCCTCTGCAACAGACCTCGTGACGGAACACCGTGTGGTTTTATTCGGTTCGAGTCTGACATACCACTTCACTGTTGTCTCCTGTGAGGTGATGACCCGTGGAGTTTCCACACGAAAAAAAAAATGGATGCCAATGTCAGAACCTAACCAAACTCTCATCTAACTACCCTTGATGTTCATCCTTTCCAATAAAAAAATAACCATTGAAATCGGTTAGCGTGATATTGAGTTATTCGTCTATTTGTCGCGCATATGCTTAATGCAAATTTAAGACTTATATGGTTTTCTCATGGATGCCATTGTCAGAACTGGGCAAAATTGAAATGGGGACCACACGGGAATCACCAGCTTTCAAATAAAAAAATCGGGTATCCGAGTTGAAAGTTCTGAGGTATCAAACATAATAAAAAAATAGGAAGATTAGAGAACCTCCTCCTTTTTTGAAGTCGGTTAAAAAATAAATAAAAGTTATTTTTAATTGCTCATGTATCATATGAATTCTCCAGAAACGTCTGATCGAGATACTGAGCGAGCACCGTCCACCGCTGGACCAGTTGTTCGACAGCATGTGTCGGCTGCTGGGCCTGCAACTGCAACAGGAGGGCATACTACCCAAGAACATCGATGGACACGAACTTATTGGGGTTAGTTTTAATACGTACCATCTCTGCCTACCCCCTATCTGGGTGTAATTTATATACTTATATAATAAGTGTTTGGTTAGGAATATATAAGTATGTTTATCAGCGGTCTGCAGCCTGTAGCACGAGCTCTGCTTAATTTGGAATCAGACAGACTTGTGTGAGATATTTTAATTTAATGTATATTAAGATAATATACGATACGATACGATATAATAATAATAAGTAACCTTGATAATATTTATTCGTAAATGACGTATAGCGTAAATAAAACTTATAAGTTAATAAGTGAATGTGAAAAAAACATAACATTCTTACTAAAGCCGAGACGAATTATTAATTGATGCTCACGCCTGTACCCCCGAAGGGGTAGACAGGCGTATTGATAGGTGACATTATGCCGACTACATTTTTTTTTGCAACTACTGCATTAGGAATAATTCCTGTATTGCTGGGGACTTAACAAACATTCGTAAAAGGGACACGGTAACACCCGGACAGGTCTACCAGACACCCACCAGTCAGGGTTTAGTGACCCTGACTGTTGAGCCGGAGGTCGTATGTTCGATTTCCAAACTAGACCAACAGGCCAGTCAAAATTTGTATAGTGAAGGATGAAGAAGGATATTAGTATGACTGATTCAGCCGCATATGGAAGGGTAAACAGTGGCTAAAGCAAGTCAGGGTATACCCTTAATATTATCCGGATCTCTTCATAAAACTGTTTCCGGATTCCTTCTATTTTAGGGTGCTATGAGGGCCCGGGGATATTTCCACACTTAAAAAAATTCCATACCAGTTTGAACCCTCTAACTGTTTGTAATGTGTAAATAAGTAAGTCTTATGTGTAATGTTACAGAAAGCGTACCGGTTATGTCCACACCACGTGTCCCACTACCTGGGTCTGGACGTGCACGACTCTTCGCTGGTGAAGAGAAATGTCCCCGTCTGTGATAATATGGTCATCACCGTTGAACCGGGTACGTAACACCTTAGGGGGGAAGGGTACAAATTCTTAAGCCAGAGTCCAGTAAATCCAAAATCGTGAGTTCTTACTTGAGGACCTCATGATTTTTACTTTCGCATTGTTTGAGTTCGAAGTTCTTTGTTAGTAAGTAGACACAGAACAAATGATCGTGCTCATCATATAAATATTTGCCCTGGGTGGGAATCGCACCCACGACCTCGGGTTTAGCAGTAAGGATCGTTAACCGCTAGACCAACGGGCTAGTTCTTAACTCACTTTTCCTTAAAGCTATGTGATGTATTAGCAAAATTTATTAATGATAATAATATTAAACTTTAGAAAAATTTATATACTAGTATGTATAACCTATATATTTGTTGGTTCTGACACTAAGGCTTTTTTTTTTTACGTGTGGAAGACACGAAGGCTTAGTGTTTTAACAAATTATCAATGCTGCTTTACCATGCTCGTCACCGTCCCCTATGACAAAGTTTTAGACGTATTTATTTAAGTATTTCGTCAAAGTACTTACCCTACGCTGGCAATGTTAGCTAACTTCTGTTGGCTCAGTTGCCACAAAGAAAAAAAAATAATGAATAGAAAAAAAACGTCACAGCAACTTGGAGGAATAATTTAAGCATAGTCATCTCCCCAATTACAGGTATTTACATTCGACCAGACGACGCGTCAGTTCCCGAAGAGTTCCGAGGCATCGGCATCAGGATCGAAGACGATGTCCTCATCACAGCCGGCGAGCCCCTCATACTCACAAGCTCTTGTGTGAAGGAGGTGGACGATATAGAGAATATTGTTGGGAAACACAATCTTTGAAGATAATTGGTATTTGTAGCAACGTAACCTAAACTTAGCTTAGGGAAACTGTTAGCAGACTGAGTTTTAAGCGTGTTTTTGTTATATAATGTTGGTTTAAGAAAGATTGACAATCGATTGCTTTTAGGTGCCCTAATCATTTTAGATTGACCTGACAGTCTGATTTCTATAGTATAAATATTTTATATTTTTATAAATATGACAAACAAATACTTGACTCCATGGCAAAAGATTTCGATACTCAAATAACCTCAAAACGCACATTACTATTCTACTAGTATTGTGAGCCCTACTTCAAGTAATCATCTTCAGATATCAAACACTAAAAATAATATATCTCGGTTCCAAATATGGTTATTGTTAAATAGCCTACAACATCTAAATGCCAAGAAAATAATCTCCCCGATCCGGCTGGTAGTTTCAATAACAACTAAAACTAATACATACATACATATACTCACTCCTATATCCCCGTAGGGGTAGATAGAAGCGTGTCTAACGCCTACTTTTTTTCGGGTAAGCGTATTGCCGTCAGCCGGGCACTGGATGACTGTATATATACCTTTTGATAGATAACAGGCGGATTCCTTAGTCGCCTTTCACGACACCCACGGGAAGAATTGGGGACGCCCTATTTCTACTCCATCGAGGATGAATTGCCAAAAAACTACTTAATTTTATTATGTCAATCACCACATACTCTTTTTTATACAAATAATCAATCGACCTATTGAAGTACACTGCTGGACATTGGACTGACAAATACCACCTCCGTCAAATACATCTTAACTTACATTTTTTAACTAGTCAGTCCTTCTAGCGAACATAACACACAAAAAAAGAAAAATGTGTTTTCATATGCCAGTTCTAGTACAGAGTATATTAGTAAAAAGATGATTATTCGATCAAAGAAGGTAGGCGATACTAGACGTAAACTCTTAAAAACTAAACCGGCATATTTAAATTGGTTGGTTTATACAGGTCTTATAATAGGTAAGGTTTATATAGTATAACGTATATAGTTAAAAATAGTATTCATTTTTAAATTTGGTCATTTGGGGTGCAAATATAAGCACATGTGTCATAGTTACATTAGTAGATGATCCATTCTTTACTGGTTTGACTACAAAAATATGTTGTTTGGTTTTATTATTGTATAAATTTAATAATACTATAATGGCATATGAATAGAGGAAAAGACAGTGTGTCTGCTTATGTGTAAGAATAGCATTAAATTACATACAAGCATCTAAGAATGTAGGTATCTAGTAAAATTTGTTTCGATGTTCATCCGCATATAAAAAGACCATTTCTTTATCTACAAATATATGCCTACTTAAAAAAAAATATTTTACAATATTAAAATCAATTACACATAAAAAAATAGTTATGGACCTAGTTATCACCCCTGTGGCAGTTCCGATGTAATTTGAATACAATTGTTAGTTAAATAAACCCTTCAACAGATCAAATATACTGAAATACTTTTTTTGTTCACGGCTTTTTCCCTTCCAGGGTAAACAGAGACAGTAGATTGCCAGGTAGCCTTCTACAATATATGACTGCGGAGTAATGCTTGTATTAAGATATGTAAACTTTACTGAGTACAAGGCTTTCTCTTGTTAAAAGCGTTCCTAAAATCTGTATGAGAATTGTTTTTCGTAGTTTCGTGATGTGATTTTGTTTCAATGTCTAGCTGCTCGAATGCCTTATAGCACAATATTACATATATTTTAATATTACCTCTTTGGTAGAAATTTAAAGAATTGAATAGCAATTTTAAGCTCAAATGAGTTTTCCAATATGGTAGTATTAATTTTTTACACCACTTTATTATGGTTTTTTAATTGTTTTTACTTTCAAACGTTGTACAGACAAGCACAAAATTGTTATAGTTCCTTTGTAAATAAAATGTACATATATATGGTAGTTAATGACTATATGGCTGTTTTATTTTATAATATTCATCACAATTTTTAAAGAATGCTTAAAAAGATGTAGATTTTATTATTATTTAATATATATTGTACTACAATTCTAGATCTCATGCTCCTCCTAGCTTCTGCGATTTAATTGTTCATTTAAATTTGTATTAAATTATAACTAGTGTTGTTTTGCTAAACTTTAAAGGTCAAATTTTACGTAATTGCCTCGAAGTTTTATTACAAATGTAGTATATAATATTGTGGCATAATATTTCACTTTAAAACTTTGTACGAATATATTGATTCAATAAATTAGAGAAGGCCGATGTTTGGGATAGTCTGCGCTCCTTGGCCTTCGTCAAGCAGTGGATCGATAGGCAGATGATGATGTCACTAGAGGAGTTTTTGGAATTTACCGATAAACGCCCCAACAATTGGCTGTTCAACCATCCAAATAATCATTACTTGATTGGCCAGTAGTAATGATTATTTGGATGGTTGTTAGTACGTCTCCATTATATAAGAGAAACACTTCATGAAATATTAAAATATTTTATTAAAAAATATATCTACTTTACAAAATATTACTAGTAGTACAATTAGTTACGTTAACTAATTTGCTGTCGTTACCAGCACGACGCTTGCTCTAAATTGTTACAAATAAATTTACAAAATATTTTTTTTCTAACATTCGAGGACAATATTTGGATCAAATGCACATTATTAGAGATATAAACTTATACCTATGAGATTTTTAAAAGGAATGGATTTCTACTATGTTTCTTAAAGGTATTTTTATTACTTATAACTAGAGACCGAATTATTTGCATATGAAATTGCATATTCATCCCATTCTCAGTGGCTTATGATGCTTAATTTCGCTATATTTATTATATTTTTCGGTAAGTTACTTAGGTTATCTACTGATAAGTGTAATAATAAACTCTATAAACAAAATTTAGCATAATACACACAATTTTCAGATATAAAACGTAAACAATCAGGTTGGTATCAAAATAATACCAACCTGATTGTTTACGTTTACAAAAATGTAAAGTTTTTTTTTCGTTTAAGTGCATTAGTATCGTTTATGATTGAATAATTCACTAATTGTAGGCTGATTTAGAAAGCAAAAATTAACAAAAAAACAACACTTTCTAATTCCTACTCTCCGTCTAAAACCTCTTTTCCTCTTTTCGTTTTCGAAAACTAATGTGGCATATTTCAGAAATTTTCCGCATATTTTTCGTATTTTTTTATATGTTGCATATATTGCGGTCCTTATTTATAACTAATATTAAAGGCACTTCCGGTTAAACATTTAGGGAGGGTTGTTTCAAGTGTTGTTAAAAATAGAACTGTCAAATATAGCCTATAACTTATGTGTTAGAAAATTCTCCCATTTTTTTTTTGTTCCGGCAGCCCAATACCTATGACAGACTGTTTATTATGCAACGACACAACACTTTATTTTTAACCTGTATGTTATGTTAACCAACTGATTTTAACAACCCGCCTTTAATCGTAAGATTTTTTAACTTAGGCTCAAAGACATAACCGTAAGTTTTTGTAAGATATAATCATATAAACAACATTGGGTTTCGCGTCTGTAAATAGACATACGAACTACTATTTGTAGCCATTTATAATACAAGGTATATAATCAAAGAGTGGTTAGTAACTGTCTGCTGAACTGGAGGTAGGGCTCTTTTCCCCACACAGGATAAAAATTCGTCTGCACCACAAGTGTTTATTCTGAGTCTGGGTGTTCTTTGTGCACGTTGTTTGTTTGTGTAGTCCCCGCGACACAGGTATCAGTCTTAGTGCGGGAGTTTTTTTTTTTTTAACAAAAAAAAATATTATATTCATTGCATACTATGTTGGTACATTGAATTTTTTGTAAATTGATTTTACTGTCGTAATTATGGTGTGGTAGTAATTATTATATTTAAATAAGAAGATTTGTATGTATGAATACTGTTTAACGAAACGGAAAATCATATTTAAATTAAAGCGGGAAAAAGACCATGATTACCAATAGTGACACACCTTCAGGGAATTTACAACTTTAAAGATTTTATAACATTAAATTCAATGTATAATATATTTTAACCAAATGCGTCGTTAAAATTTGCTCCAGTTAGACCTAAAACATACTGCAGTTTTGATTAGACACTGATTTTGGAGAATAACTTATATAACATAATTTGGTTTACTTTTTAACCTGTTGGTAAAAAAGTGATATTTTCACATAAATTAACGTTTACAGATTAGAATAGTTTCTACAATTACAGTCAAAATAAGTAGTTTAGTATAATTGTTTTGTGCTTGGTGTGTTTGGGCCTAATATAAAATAATTGTATGAAACTTGAACCAAAGTGTTACACCAGTCAATAATGTGCTTAAACAAAACAAGAAAGAAATGAGTAAATAATTTTATCGTTATAATATATTTTTTAATTGATTTCAATTAGTTTTGTATGTTTTTCTAGATCTAGCTATTCTAACGACTTTACAATTTTTGCATAGACCCAAAAAATGTGCAATAACTTTATACACATAGTTTTAACTCTGTTGTTTAGAATTATGGACATTTCGTTTGCTATAATTGTAACCTTATTCAATCTTATTCGTACAATCTTTATTACTACCAAACAAAACACCGGCAATATCGTTTCTATCTATCGATCATAGATGGCGGGGGGAGCTGGACCTATGATCAACTGTTTCCTTAAGTTAGATAATGATATGCATTATATTTATACAGGATGTTATAAAAAGGTGTATCTTATTTTAGGGTCTTATAGACCTCGCTGACCACACAGAAATTATATTTCAAATTGAATGAATTGAATGTAAAATTTGGTTGACACTGTGGAGGGGGGTACACGTAATAAATGAAAATAATGATATTGACAAAAAAATGTAAATATTTTTTTAAATTGTGTATGTATATTATAATGTACAACAAAAAAAGCATCTTTTCAAAATGCATTTTTTTTTTTATTTGAGTACAGATTTCTATAACATCCTGATTAAAAGTTGATCACACAGTTGTGTACGTGACTCATATTGACTAAGACAAGAAGGCGTGAGGTTCACCAGTCGTCCTCCGGCAGTCCTCCCGGGTACTCCCCGGTGAGGCAAGCGGTGCAGTGTCCGCCCACGCCGTCGCTAGGAGTCGTCTTCATGTTATAATGCACCGCACTCACTAAACCCTCCACACTGAGGTATTCGAGACTGTCCGCACCTGGAAATTCATAGCTTATTAAAATATGCCTCATAAGTGCCATGAGCCGAGTAGGTTTTTAATGGATCGAGAGAAGGTTTGAATGAAAAGATGATAGTTATTAAATACCAATAATTTCCTAGAGTTTGTGACGTATTCATTATTTCAATGGTTCATACAAGTAGAGTAGACTACCTAATGATTTCTATAATTGAAAAGGCCTGAGACGTCTATGGACCCTCGATCAGAACGAAATTCTAACACGACTAGTGTCAGTGTGACGTCCGGTACCGTCGCGGCTGGACGACTTACTCCTTGAGAAAGGACTCCTGTCGAGACCGAAACTAGCCGGGCATCCCCGAAATACACACTTGAGTAAAACCGTACATTTAAATAAATATGAATGTAACTCACGAAAGTTTTTATTCTAATATAGCAAGAAGTGTAGGAAAAAAATCGTATTACACCTTTTTCGGTCACGCTCCTATCCGCTCAGAGCATGTAACGCGCGATAAGGAACTTCGCTCCAATAATAAATATGGTCATTAATTAATATACTAATGTTGTAGGTTTAATTGTATTAATCCTATTGATTAATACAATTAAACCTACAACCTGGCTTTCATTCTAAGTCATAGTTAGAGGGCTCCGCCTTCCCAGCACCAGCCAGTTCGAGTTATATATATATATGCGACCCTGAGTTGCTTGAGCTATTGCTTATACTCCCCAATACATCTTTATAAACAATGTCATCTTTCCTTCCTACCCTGTCAATATACCTCAAATTATCCCATCTTATTCCCAAAAGTCCGGATGACGTCAATAGACTTTGCCCCCTTTTACGCAAATAGGCTTTGCTTTGCTTTAGTGCTATTACGAAAATAGCACTAAATTATTATCTTCAAATGTGGAAGTTAATTACGCTTCTACCTGTTCTTCTTATGTTGTAAGTATGCAATAGTAAACACTTGGCTTGACAAAAGAGAGAGAGAGTATGAGAGGGTATGTTTTAATACAGACCATATGCGATAAAAAAGTCTGTTATATTGTACGCCATAGTGTAATAATGGCGATAAATTATGCTTTTCCTAAGGGTCCTTTCAGTGTAAAAGAATGCAGTTGAGTCACTTTTAGTCTATTTAATTTAATCTGTGGCTTAATCAGAGCCTGCACTGTGTTCAGTACCAGTTAAGTAACTCTAATATTTGGTTCCTTATTTATCAAGTACCCGTTGCAACTAAGGTTGTCCCTTGTCACGTACCAAATTGATATAGGTATTTTGAAATTTAAGCAATATTGTGTGACATAAGTAAATAATTTCTTTATCGTGGGAGAGCCATGCTTATGCTTAGACACGAAAGGGCCGGCTCGACCGGAGAAATACCACGGCCTCACAGAAAACCGGTTCTGAAGCAACGATTGAGTTGCATTTTGCCGAAATTAGTGAGGTTTCCGGATGTCCCAAAAACCCCCCAATCCCTCCTCTCCTTTATCCCGCATCCCCCCACTCCTCAAAGGCAGACAGCGCTCTTACGACTCTTGAGTTACGGGTGTCCATGGACGGTAGTTGATACCTTCATCATAGTTCTTACCATCAGGTGACCTGTATGTTCGTCTATCCCCCTTTATTATTAAAAAATTGTAAAGATAAACTGTTAGTTTAACTAACCGACATGTTCGGCAAGTTGATGTGGGTCCAGTTTGTTGCCGATGAGCTCTTCTCGAGTGGGGATGTTGATGCCCATGTAGCACGGGTATTTGAGAGGTGGAGATGCTATTCTTATATGTACCTGTAATTAAGATAACCTACTTTAATAAACCTACTATAATAACTGAAATATCGCTGCTATCTGTTTAAAATTAAATTGACGGTAGAATCAGCCACTACTTTTAAGAATATCGCTATTAGAGAACATCACACTTCAAATAATGTACCAATATATACATATTTTTGTTAAGACCAAGATTTATTTTTCATAATGAAGGATAGTAAAACAGCCTTGTTAAACGAAGTTCACACCCTTTTACCCGACTACGCAAGAAGGAGTCGATTATACTTTTAGAGTGCTTATGTATATTTTTTTTTTGGTTACGAAACGTAGCGTTTTACTTTAAATTATATAACTTGACAGTGGTAGAGCCATACTAAGGCACGAATGGGCCTGCTCGATCGGAGCGATACCACGGCCTATCAGAAAACCGGTTGTGAAGCAACGCTTGCATAGCATTTCCCCGAAATGAGTTAGGGTTTCGGAGGCCTCCAGCATCCCCCATCCCTCATCACTCTTAAAGGTGGACAGCGCACTTCCGACTCTTAAGTTGCAGGTTTCCATGGACGGCGGTTGTCACTCACCATCAGATGACTCGTCTGGTCGTCTGTCTCCCGATAGTAAATAAAAAACTGACTATAGTGTTACTACTTATTCTACATGTACTTAAACATCAAGTAATGATGAATTCGTGAAATATTCTAAATCGAAAGTATTATTTGAAATCTCACCTCAGCGGCTCCAGCATCTCTCAACAGCTTTATAATAGGACCTATTGTGTTCCCTCTCACGATGGAGTCATCGACAAGCACGATTCTCTTTCTGCGCACGTTTTCAGAGAGAGCGCCGAACTTCTTCGCGACTCCGAGTTGTCGCAGCCGCGTGGACGGCTGGATAAACGTACGACCGACATACCTGTTCTTGCATAGGACCTCCATGAATGGAATACCAGACTGAAACAAGTATAATTTGAACATTAAATAACACCGAGTGAAAAATGGGCTCAAAATTTGAAAAGAACCACAAGTTATAAATAGGTTAAGAAGAAAAAGACGATTTAAAGTTATCTCAAGAGATTCACTATCTCCATCCGAAGCTATACATTAGTTCTTAATGTATGTACTACATACTATATTTAAAAAAAATGCGGTTGACCTATCCAAATAGGAGCAGCACTTTACACCACATAAAGGTGTACTCTATACTTTTTTTTTATATTATAGGGGGACAGACGAACAGACGGTTCACCTGATGGTAAGTGACAATCACCGTCCATGGACACCTGCAACTCGAGAGTTGTAGGTGCGCTACCCGCCTTTTAGGGTGATGAGGGATGGGGGATGCTGGGAGGAGTAAAAAGAGAGGGCTGAGGAGAGGAAAGGGGAGATGGGGAGTTGGGCCTAAGGAAACCTCACTCATTTCGGGGAAATGCAACGCAAGCGTTACTTCACAACCGGTTTTCTGTGAGGCCGTGGTATCGCACCAACCACAACGGACGGAATAAACTAACGGACTCATACAGCCAACTAGCTTCAAGACTGACTTAGTACTGATTAATACTTCTGAGAATTCAAAAATACCTTGAATCGCTTTAATTATAATGTAAAAAATATTTATAATTATTTTGAGAGATATTTTTATTCAAGTAAGAACACACAATCTATAAATGATATATATACATATATATCAGATATTATATACATATTAATATATGAAGAGTGTTACCCGTGTGCTTATCAGTGGTGTAAATTGGGGTCACGGCTAATCGATTGACTAAAGGATCGGTATGTTTTCTATCGGACAGTATCTTACAGTCATACAGTGTCCGAACGACGGACGGTAACAGGGTTGCTGATTACTGATGATTGTCAAAAAGTGGGGGTTAGAGAGGCCTCTGTCCATCCCTTCGGGGATA
This sequence comes from Tyria jacobaeae, assembly GCA_947561695.1. Lineage (NCBI taxonomy): Eukaryota > Metazoa > Arthropoda > Insecta > Lepidoptera > Erebidae > Tyria > Tyria jacobaeae. The sequence goes on along the minus strand of OX387208.1, from coordinate 3,408,816 downwards.
TAGACAAGGGAGCATGTGTACCTGTCTGGCGTATCCGTGTGCGGCTGCGGTCCCGGACTCGGGCACGGACGACACGATGTCGGCGTCTACGGGCGACTCGCGCGCCAACATGCGCCCGCACTGCATGCGCGCAGAGTACACCATCTGACCTACACACATACGAACACACATTACCGTACCTGTATAGAATACTGAGCAAAAGAGTTTTGTTTTGATTCATTAATACCACAAATCTATTTAAAAATAATTTGATATAAAACACGAAACCTAATTTCATATGTCGGTTTCCGCGATGGAATCTTAATAAATAAACTTATTTATTAAAACCGAGATTTTTTTTACGTGGTAGAGCCATGCTTAGAGCACGAATGGGCCGGCTCGACCGGTGCGATACCACAGCCTCACAGAAAACCGGTTGTGAAGCAACAGTTGTGTTTCATTTCCCCGAAATTAGTGAGGTTTCCGGAGGCCCAACTCCTCCTCTCCCCTCCTCTTCTTATTCTTCGCCCCTGATCTCCCGCCGCTTTAACCCATGCTCTCATTCCTCTTCACCCTCAAATGCGGGCAGCGCACTTACGACTCTCCAGTTGCAGGTGTCCACAGATGGCGGTTGTCACTTACCATCAGGTGACCTGTCTGTTCGTCTGCCCCCCTATAATATAAAAAAATATCATCATAAATCATTCATATTCTTAATTTTGAACTTAGCTAATACTCTCACATTTAGAGGTTAAACATATTTAAATCCAGGTCCAAAAAAGAGTAATTACAAATAATTACACCTTTATCTGCAAATAATCAGTCTAGGAATTCATCATAAGAATTTGGAAAAGTCCAGCAGACAATTTACCGATTGAGATGCTTGAGATTCATTCTCAGTTTCATTGATTTGCGAATCACGGTGGTTCAGTAGAATAGGCAAACTCAATCTCAAAAGTCGACTAAGGAATTCGAACGCCATTACATCAGACAGTATATATACAGTGCCCAGTTAAAGGTTACAGGTTTTGAATATGACATATAGGTTTTGACTAATGACATATAACTTTTCTATAAAAATGGGATGATGACAGAGTGTTAACAATCAAATAAACATACCTTCAAATATACTATCGGCCCGTGCAAAGTAGACGTACTCAAATATACAGAAGGCCTGTTGTTTGTCTGCGGGGCGCTCCACCACGTCCACGGTTCGGATCCCGTGCCGGGACATCTCGAGGATCTCTCCCGGGAGCACCTCACGTACGTAACGGGCACCTATCATTATAAGTTTTTTAAAACACTCTTTGACATAAAGCATAAAAAATCTGCAATTAACATTAGAACTTATGAGTCTCGATCCAATGTACTTAAGTATGCAGAATAAAATATGTTTGTTCCAAAGAAAATATAATCTGTTTCTCCTTTATCTACACCTATACCTTTACATTCATATGCAATTACTAACAAAAACAGCATTTAATTAATAATTATTTTAAGAACCATTATCACATAATCTCACAAAGGTGGGAGGGAAAAATGGGTCTAACATGGGAGAGCCATGCCTCGGCACGTAAGGTTAAAAAAGCTTGCATTGTGTGATCGAGTAAGTGAGGTTACCGCAGGCATAACCTCATTTCCCCCTCCTCCTTTTCCCTTTTTCCCCTCCTCCCTCCTCCCTCCAAAAAGCGTACAGCACTCTTGTGACTCTTGAGTTGCAAGTGTTCATAGGTTAGGTGTTAGTCGAGTTCTGACTAAATATGTGTTATGTTCCACTCACCAATAGAAAGGAAGCCGCAAGACTCTGATGACACGACCCAACCTTCCGGCTTGTCGTCCACACCGTTCTTTGCACAACCGTTCAATAAAACTGCAAAAAATAAAGAAAAATTATGACGATAAGTATTATGTAGGTATAACTATAATTATTAAGATAAGAATGATATATAACATTAATATAATGTTTTGGTGCATATGAAAGAAAAGTGTAAATAACTTATAAACGATTAGATTCCCTTTTAAAAAAAAAATATTTTGTCTATCACTAGAGAACCGTACTTTTTTATATTGCCAAGTGAGTGAGGCCGCCGGAGCCACACTCAAATTCAACTAACCCCGCAGTGCAGATGTCATGGACGGCGATTCTTACTTACTATCGGGGGTCACCTGTTGTCTGTTAGTCCGCTTTGTTCAGGAGGAAAGACAAACTTACCTCCGCATTTATAAAATTACTAGCGTCCGCCCAACGACACGCCCAAGACAAATAGTTGTGTGATGAGCATACTCATTTTTTTTGTGTCGGGGTGTAATTTATCTATAATATGTATGTATTTAGAAGTATATACACGTAACTACGTTTATCAGCAGTCTGGTTTCCATAGTACAGGCTCTGCTTAGTTTAAAATCAGACGGATGTGTGTAAGATATGTAAGGTTCTTATCTTATTATTATTAGAGTTAATGTCATAAATTAAAAAAAAACTTTTTTTTAATAAAAGTGTAAGTGTTATAACAGTGCACAGGCTCTGATGAATAATACACCATTGTATAAAATAGGAGAACATTTTAAAACATGCAATTTATTGTGAAAAATTTATACATGCGCCAAATTTTCATTTACAAATACAGTTAGTTTTCGACCTTAGTGCTCGAAATTAACTGTTATTAATAAATCAATGCATATATTTATATATACTTATTAATCATAGTCGTAGTAAAATTAAACAAATTTGTCTATATAAGTTCATTTTGTATTATAGTGTACTACCTTTTCGAATATAAGTATTTATTTCCATGAAATATGGGATAAAACTAATGAAAACATGCAAATTAATACGAGTGGTGAAATATGAATGAGATATCAGTAATACAAACAACAATGGGTTATTAGGTATAACGAGTACAATACTCAATCGAGTATAAGAGTGACAGTAGACAATCATTTTCTCAGGATGAAAGCTAGTCTATGACATTTTTTGTGTCCCTGGCAATGTGTATGTAAGATTTCATGTTGATCGGTTGAAAATTTTAGCTTAGAAAGTATGACAAACAAACTTAATTTCGTATTTATTATATTTGATGGATTCAGCCAGAGGTACCCCAACATTCTCTTAACAAATGTAAATTTTGAAGTGAACATGAATCCAAATCTATAATATAGATCATTTATATGTTTGGATTAATGTTGTAGATTTATTACATTAAAATCCGTTCACCCGTTCTGGGGTGATTGTATCAATACTTATAAATTATAATACTTAGTCTCGTCATAAATACCGTAACAATTTAAAAATCAATATATATTATTACTACATACATTTGAATTTGGAATCTGTCATCCTTATAAGAATATTCATTGAATTTTCTCATTTTCGCGCTAATCGGTGTAATTTTGTGATTTTAAAATTGGGTCGGTAATAAAGTAATCGAATTGCTATGATAGCATTATACAAGGTATGTAGCCAAATGCAATTTTTGAAATTCCTTCCGCTTCGTATTAGGCGAATATAACATTTGTATCCAAGGCTATTGATATGTACAAGATACGATACGATAGGTACCTCTTCTGTTTGTGACAGAAAAAAAAACAACGTAGTATTGTCTCTTATAGTCTGCAAGTTTATAAGAGACAATACTACGTTGTTTTTTTTTGGTCTGACTGACTGATTTTTGTAATGATGGATAAGGCTGTTAACAACACTCCGTTAAATAACCAAAAATGTCCTTTTAGCAAGACTCAGCACCGGGTCATAAGAGTCGATCTATTGAAGCGTTATTCGAAACGAACGTTTTTAACTTAATCAGAGCTGACGACTTGCCGTCATCTAGTCCCGATCTAAATCCGCTGGATTGTGATTTACATTCAGTTTTACAGAGTATAGCATTACTTACAAACCATGATAATTTGGAGTCCCTAAAACAATCCATAAGATTGACAGTAAAGAATAACTATAACTGGCCTCAACATTCAAAGGACTGTATGGAGATCATTTTGAATGAGCTTCATAAATAGCATTCATTTTTATTATATCTTAATGTATAAACTAACACATATTACAGTAATAAATGTGGTATGCAAGAGAAAAAAATATATTTTTCCTTGTAACAATATTTATGGCAAGACTAGGTATTAGTAAAATGTAAATGAAATAATAAATGAAAATGAATCATGCTTTACCCGCTACATGCTGCGATGATGACTGTTTGTAGACATCTGAAATGTTTAGTTAGTAACATTTTAAAATATTATACATACAAACAAACATATTTAGTTGTGTTTTAATTACAATATCTATACTATAATATAATAAAGCTCCATAATTGAAGGCCCTAATCTCAGCAACTACTGATTCGAATTGAAAAGCTATTTTTACTTTAGGTAGCCCGTTTATTGAGGAAGGCTATATAGGGTATAAAACATAACGCTGCGACTCTTAGGAGCGGTGCAGTGAGTAGTGATTACATTACACCCGAGAGAAATGAATCCAGCTCGTCTAAAGAATGCTCCATAGATTCATCTTTTGAAAGAAATTATTTATAACATTAAATACATGGCTTATGCTCACGCACAATGGCCCGGCTCGACCGGAGTAATACCACGGCCTAACAGAAAACCGGACAAACAAAAATATGTGTGATTTACAAATAGTTGTCATGAGTCTGGTGTTCTTTTTATCCGTTTAATTAATGATTGTAAAGCCCCCCGCGACACAAGCTTTTTTCCTAATGCCGGAGTTGTCTTATGAAACAAATAACTGCAAGATAAAGAGTATATATATATAACTAGGTTTTTAGAAGTGAGAACAAAACTTTCTTACTTTCGCCCAAAGTTACCCGACATTAATATTTCAAAAGTGTATAGTACTTTTGGAGTGTTATAAACTTACATGATGTCATTGAACTCCTTTTATAAATGCAGCTAATAAGAAGAAGGACAGATTGACATTAAAATAAGCGGAAATTTAAACCTAATCTATAATTGCAATAAAACCTAAGTACGGGACGGGGGTTCACTTCATTTATTGTTAAATAAATAAAGTTTATCTCGACTGTACATCACTTCGTCATTGTGCTGCTTCAGTTAAAGTGGTAGAGTTGTAGATAGATATATATCGAGCCTATTCATGCAGAGTCTAAACGTAAGATCATGCAATGTAACAGTTAAATTCGGGTAAAAATAAAAACACTGGAATGTTTTTTCCAACGTAATGACACTAAGAGTCCATACTATATTATTTAGGAATATTCTAATATTCTTTTTAGTTTTTTTTTGAAGTGAAAACTTCTTTTAGAGCGGTACGCATATTTTTAGATGAGATAAAACCTGGACTCGCGACACCGTTACGAGACGCATATGTCCAATCAACGCAATATTAGCACAACGAGATATAAAAGTACAATTGATGCGGTATTCACGAGATATTTAAATAACTTCGAATCAAAATTGAACCATGAATCTATAGTTTTTATTTTAGATTGTAATAATTTTAATGATAATGATGATCATACAAGAGTTGTCAAAATTGTTAACGATGATTCATAAAAGAATATTAAATGTATTTTAAAATTTCTAATAATTAATAAAAATACAATTCATTACCATAATATGTATCACGACTTATCTACCTATATTATTATAAAACCCTGTCACTTATTACAACGAAGATTATTTAAGCGGTATTATATTTTGTTAGTGGCTATAGGTACTTACATGATGAGCCTAGAGGTAAAATCTTGCCGAGACAGAGCGGCCTATTGCCGTAAGGATCTCGAACTGCGTAGATTTTGTCCTTGAGCATAATCACCAGAGAATAACTCAGAGGAGCCAGTCTGTAACATAGAAAAATAATTTATATAAAACCATTTATATATTACTGAACAGATATTTTTTTTTTATTTTAACATGCAACTCTTAGATTACTAATTATAATATTTGTCGAGTATGTCAACCTTCAGGCATATAATTTCCGGTTGTTCTCGTCTTGCCAACGATGAGTACTGGCATGGACATAACCAAGTGGCCAGGATAGTCCATCAGCAAATGGCTCTTAGATATAACCTTTGTGGCTGTCGAATTACCGTATTACAGTTATATGCCCAATCCCGGGTGGTAATTTTATGTTGTATTTTTATCGGTAGTTTGGGTACCGAAAATTTGGAGTACAGGTACTTTATAGGAATTTCGAGTCCCATAAATTTTGAGTATAGGTACGTAATCAGAAAGTTTGGGTAGTACTTTATTTTGAAAACTGGAATTTTGTGTATCGGTATTTTTTGACACTGGAATTTTGTGTATCGGTATTTTTGACACTGGAGTTTTGTGTATCGGTATTTTTAGTAAGAACTCTTAATCAGAAAACTTATAACGATATTTACCTCATGAGGTGGTTGATACGCGCTGGCCAGTCCGGGCCATCAGTCTCTCCCTCTGGGGGATTGAGGCACAACGCCTGTGTGATCAGTTCTGAGTCTGAATGAGTAGAAAGTCCTACTCCTCGACCCAGTACCTAAACAAAAATATGCGGTTTTCAAAACGTAATTATTATGAGATAGCATGTGAAATATGAAGCTATTTAAATTTATTATTAGTATAATCTCTAATTACGGCGTCCAGAGGTCTAGTTATTAAGAAGAAATTTTTATTAATGGTATAGGGGACAAAAGAACAGACCAGTTGCCAAAAGGGAGGCCGCCGTGGTGTTACTCTGGTCGAGCCGACAATTACGTAAGCGTCTTTTTTCTCTTTAGTGTCTGCTTGTTTTCAAATCGTCATTTGTTTTAAATAAACTATTTTACAAGCCAAATTCCTCACCATCTTTCGAAGGCTACTGGCATTCACCAGTTCACCATTATGTGCTACGGCTAGAGCCCCGTGTGCTGTGTGCACGACGAACGGTTGGCAGTTCACCTCTTCGGATGCCGCTGATGTGGAATACCTGCATACAAGGAGATCGCTAAAACATTTCTATTTATAATTTACAAAGCTTGCAAAATTCTGCAGTATTTATTCGTACAGAAGACATCTTGTAAGAAATACGAATTAACAGAAATTCACTTACTGCTTATTGTTAGTTTAGTGTAAGGAGAGAGATAAAAGAGACATTAGAAGAGAAAGAAGGAAAATAGAAAGAAGAGTAAAGAAGAAAGAGAGGGTTATTTACTTTATACTGTATTATTCCTTTATAAGACTTAGTAAATATCGACGACAGATGTCGTCCATCAAGGTTATTACTTTAAAAATCGTTACTTTAGTGTTCACATGGATAAAGTGTGATAAAATAGTCAATACTAAGTATAAAATAGAGATACTGCCAATAGGCATCTGGCTTCTTCCTCAACATTTAAACCATTTTAGTACATATGTACAGATCGTAAAAGTTTAGATTTAGTTAAATATACCTAGTGTGTCCAATGCCGAGGTTCCCTTTTAGCTTCTTCATGGCTTCATCATTGAATATATTGTTGATCAACCCCATGCCTTTGTGGGAGTTAAATGAGCGGGCGTTTTTACCCTCTGATGTCACAATACCCGCTGACTCCTGTCCCCTGTTAAAAAACACAATCCTCGTTCTCAACAAGATTTTTTTGTACAGCTGACATACAAGCGCAGTATTTTTTGAAGAAGCTCCTACTTGTACTGTATTCCTACCTACTCCAATCTTTCCTACTCCAGGAGAGAGAATAGGCTTCCTCGAAAAATACTACTACCTATCTGGTTCATACATACATACATAGTTTTATCATGGTAGAACCATGCTTAGACAGATATGGGCCGGCTCGACCGGTGCGATACCACGGCCTCACAGAAATCAGGTTGTGAAGCAACGTCTGCATTGCAATTCGCTGAAATTAGTGAGGTTGCCGGAGGCCCAACTCTCCCTTTCCTTTTTCTCCGCCACCACCCCCTCATCCCCCTTTTCTCTTTTCCCTCGCTGCGTCCATGGGCGGAAGTCCATTATGTTTTATTGTTTTAATAATTATTATTGATCGGTTTAAGTTAGTTTGGATTTCGCGCCATGCCAGGCGTCAGTGTATGTGTGTTAAACAAAGGCACACAAAACTGAAAAGGCTATTCATACACACATAAAGTACTTGTATCCCCGAAGGAGTCGACAGTGTATAGTTATTTTTTTTCTTAAGTAGGTAGGTAGGTACATTGAAGGGGAAAACAGAGGATTGAAGGAAAGGAAAACGAGGAGTATTTGGAGTGTAAGCAAAGTTCATGCAAGTCGGGGTCGCACAACCTGTACATTTATTTAACTTTCAATGTCTGTTTGGTCGGAGCAAAACTTGCACGTTAAAGACCTGCTTCTCGGTGTCTAGTTGAGCTGAATTTTATCATATACCTTCAGTTCTGAGAACATTCCATCTTTACGATGAGCATGACCTGACTCTGATTCTAAAAGGTTTTGTAATTTTTTTTTAACTTTCTTTTTAATATTTTTGAGTCCCCGGTGAATATAAAAGGTTTATCTCACCTGTGCTGTAAGGCGACTAATCCTAGACATATGACCTGTGGGATGTCGACCTGTGTGGGCCACTCGCCCGTGCTTATCGCGCCGAACACGCCGCATTCGTGCGTCAGCCCTGAAATTAACGACTCATGTTATAAAGTACATACTGATAACATGTTACTGATCTTTAGAGATTTACCTAATACCAAGTAAAATTATAAAAAATATATATATAAAACCCTACTGCAATACCTTTCTCTATTTATGTATTTTTGCTGCCTTACGACAACTACCTCCTTCCCTATGAAACTCCTGCTATTAAAATGTCGTCAGTAAAATAATAACTAATACGTACACATTATAATAATACGTACACATAATAATAATACGTACACATAATAATAATACGTACACATAATAATAATATATTTTATTCACATAAATGTTGTACAATTATAGTAGGATTGTCTGCCACCTGCGTTAGCATAGACTGTGTTGCAGGTGTGAACGATTTTCCCCAATACATATATGTATGTATTTATTATACACGTGAGGAGCCAAGAAATAATAATGTCTTTTAGCAAATGTGGGCATCATTCTATACATTTTTGGAAGACAGATAAGTGAGGAACAACTCTTTTGTGGTATCTTAGTAGCATTTCAACAGAAAGGACATCTGCCTGTCCATTTACGGAATAATACACACATACACTCGTACAACATAACTCTTTCTTGCGCAGTTGGGTAAAAATGTATATATTCTACTTAGAGGGCAAAAAGTATACCTAAAATTTTAGAAAAGCCTCAGCCTTTTTTAATCACATATTTAGTTGCAGTGTTTCGCCGTTTCCTATTTCGGTAATTAACTTTATCATCTATAGTTTCTATAGTACATACGTGCACATATACACTTACGCCGGAACCCCAGAAGAGATATACAGAAGTGTAAATAACGCGAATATTTTGGTGATTAGTTTACGTAATTACGCAAGCTTATTACCGTCATCCGTGTACTTTTGGGAATTATATAGGAAAAGTTCGAAGTTTCCACCCAAACCAGCTCCGGGTTACAGTAATATTTTATACATTGTTTAATAATCTCTTCCAAATCATTTTTTGTGGACATGCGATAAACCGGTCACCCACCCTCTAGCAATGTTCGTGAAAATATATATCAAAGCCTCTACACACGACGTGACTGACAGCTATCCAAATCAAACCGGTGCAAACCAGTTATGGAGTTACCTATTCTTCTTTACGTTCCAGAACTAATCAAAGCACTGTTATTTAATTACAAACTGATATATAAATTATTAAAAAAATGGTGCTTTTATCAAACTTCAACACATAATCTCAGCATTATGAGTATTATGTTTTATTTATTTTTTTTATAGGGGGACAGACGAACAGACGGGTCACCTGATGGTAAGTGACACCGCCGTCCATGGACACTTGCAACTCAAGAGTGGCAAGTGCGCTGCCCGCCTTTGCAGGTGATGAGCCGGCCCATTCGTGCCTAAGCATGGCTCTACCACTGAAATTAACTTTATCATATTATGTGCAGGCTTAGATAGGCCGATCGATATAAGGTTGCTCCTATCCGTCATACATGTTATCGGAATTGGTAGGCATTTTATATTCTAATAATAGGTAATTATATGTTCCGTATTTTGATCTTAGTAGATTTGAGAGGTCAAAGATGACTGAAGCAGTGAGACATATCTACATTTAATTATATTTGAGCAGTCACTGTTTGAGTAGTAGCAATAAATTTAAAGCTATAGACAGTTACAGAATCACGCGATCAGTTGCAATAACTCTTTATCAGAAAAAAAAATCCTTTTCCACTCAAAATTTTTCAACAAATTAACAATTTAAATCACGATAATATTGTAAATGCGAAAGTTTGTGGGTGTGTTTATTTTTAATAAAACTTCGTATGAAGATAGCTGACACCCTGGATAAACACATACAGGCTACTTTAGTGTATCAATATCAGTAAAATTTTAGTAATAAGCTATCAAGATATGTAGGAATTAAAAAGAATTAGGACAAAGCAGATAACGTTAATACTAAAGTTATGTTGTTTAGGATAAATAAAACTGAACAAGTGTTGCCGCGTTACATGTAAAGCAATTTTACTGTTGCCCACAAATACAAAAAACAAGTGTTGAGGTTACAATTATAGCCAGTCTATAAAGGAGTAGAAACAAAATAACAATTACAAAAAAAGTAAGTTTGTTATACGAAAAGGCTACAAATAAACAAGTCTGACCTTACAATGAAATCAGATTTGTTATTGATGAAGGAATACAAATCAATAGACATAACAACGTAAGCAACTACGCTATTATACGCACGCGCACTACGCATTACAACCTATTATTAAAATATTATTATTAAAAATAGGAATACATTACAACCAAAGCAATTTATACTCACTTGCTTCGGCTTTACGCAAAAAAAAATAGGATTGACTTCAGAACTAATAACTACAACACACTAACCCGTTAAACTAAATTCTTACGCTAGTTTTGATGTGAACAAACGTAACAAATAAGAAAATCCACGGAATCGTTATGGTCTCTTAATCAAGTCATATTTGTATTAATCGCTGTACGTTATGTATCTTTAGAAATTAATACTTTCGTTTTACAATAATGCATCATCATCATCATCAGCCTATCGCAGTCCACTACTGGACATAAGCCTCTCAGATTGCTCGCCACTTCGATTTATTTTTAATGCATAATAATTACAATATGTGATCATCACAGTCTCTTCATCATACGAGCTCTTTATCACTGTTATTGACGTCGGATATTTCATCAGCTATTTGTGAAGCGTGGTCGATCTAAAATACATTTGATGAATTATCAAAGACGACGAGAAATAAAGTGCGTAATATAACGCAGATAATAACTATTGCGATAAATGATTCTTTGAACTGAACACTTGTAATATAATTGTGTTTGTTCATATCTGGTTAAACTTTCAAAGCTATATTTCTTGTACTTGTGAGCAATATAATATAATTATATATAAGTATGAATAACACAATGTTTTTTGGTTCCTTATTTAAATTATAATCGGAAAATGTGGGCGTTAAGTATACCAATTAGGTGATAGAGGCGTCTACGTACTGCTCGTACCGAACACTAAGTTGCGACAAAAGTGGAGGGCAATCGTGTTTGAGGTCCCCTGTTCCTGCACCAACATATGTATATAAATATGGTCCGACATCGAAATCCTAAACGAGTCCTAAATGTTCTAAACAGTGTATCACAACTTCTAGACAGCGGAATTCAAGAGTAAGACTTAAGTTCATTTAAGTTATCTAAATTGTGTAATTAACGTGGTAATGCTGTCAGCCTCCTGGGTCCCAGTAGGCGACGATGCGGAGGAATTTTAAGATGCTTGTGAGTAGTCCCTATTTTTATTTTATTATTTTTTTCTTTTCTATTGTATTAGGAGTAACATTTTTGTATATCTTAATCAGTTATAAGAGTGTTTGTTGCCTTTTTGTACTTATGTCGACCTTCTTGCATTCGTTTTTTTGAACTTGTAATGACTATGTGCCTTAGAAATATAATAATTATCTTTATAAAAGTAGACAATTCAATGCGTCTATCGTAAAATTAAAGACTTATAAGGTTTTCCTATGGATGCCATTGTCGGAACCTAACCAAACTCTCATCTAACTACCCTTGAAGTACATCTTTTCCAATAAAAAAATTATATTAACATTCAGTTATTCGTCCATTTGTCGCGCACATGCTTAAAAAATTTAAGACTTATATGGTTTTCTAATGGATTACGCTGTCAGAACTGGCCGAAATTGAAATGGGACCACACGGGAAGCACCACCTATCAATTAAAAAATCATCAATATCGGTTCACCCTGTTAAAAGTTCTGAGGTAACAACAAAAAAGAAAAAAAAAAGAAATACAGTCGAATTGAGAACCTCCTCCTTTTTGAAGTATGTTGAAAATAAAAAAAAAACAACGTCAAAAGTGATGTGAATCTAGACACTGTACATGGCCTCAAACTACATACCAATGTAGTTATTATTATGTATTTAATTTCTTTCCGGTCATTATAAAACGATTAAATAAATTCCACTGAAAAATGTCAATGACTATATGGTTTCTCCTGCTGAGTGGAAACTTATGAATGAATTAGGTACTGATAAAAGTTAAATATTAATTTTCCTATCTCTTAAGGGAAGAGTTATTAGTTTATCGTTTCGTATGTCATTAATCATTCTTGACATCTCTACTTGACCCAAGGGGGGGGGGGGGGGGGAGTTTAATTATGGCTGGCAGAAAGTGGGCGTTGAGACCTCTCTGCTCCTTCATTTATATATAGGTGTACTTTTTATATCTCGCTGGTCTTAATATCCATAAATCTTAATGTCCTATACATTAAGAAAAAACAAAAAAAAGTTTTCCCCCCATTTTTCAATTGTTTTTTCGTCCGTCAGTTAGAGTAGCACAAGTTGGTTCAAACGTTTTCAGTCTGGGAATTTGGATGTCAAAAATGCAGCTTGCTCTGGTCCGCCCTCATAATAAATTCGATGCCATTTTCGAAAAAGTGAAGCAAAATCGACATATTAGTAGTTACAACATAGCCTAGGAACTGAGGATTGACCACAAAACAGTTTTGACCCATTTAAATAAGCTGTACAAAAAAACTCGATATTTAGGTGCTAAACGAGTTCACTGAAAGAAACCTAATGAATCGTGTACTCGTGCGATTCTCTACTGAAACGTAATGAAACCGAACTTTCTGAAAAGATTGATGATGAAAAATGTTATAGGTGATTCACTCACCTATAACAAGAACGTGCAAAAAAGATCATGGTCAAAGGGTAGTTAAGCTCCATAGACTGTAGCAAAACCCGGAGTAACATGTAATAAGGTGATGCTGTAAGTATGGTTTGATTGGGCATCTTTCATTATTACCGCCAGGCAAAACCATCGATTCGGAGCTCTACTGCCAAAAACTAATTAGACTCTAGCTAGAAATTAAGAAAAAACGGCCGGAATTCATCAACAGGAAAGAAGTGGTTATCATCACCAGACTATACATATCTTTGGTCACTCAGCCTGTTTCTGTCTCCTCAGAATTCTTTGGATAGTGTTAGGTTAATATCAAAAGAGGACTGTCAAAACTCCTTGTCGCATTAAAAAAAAAATCTAAAATCGTAAAAAATCTACAGCGACAGGATTATGTCACTATATACAACATGGCAAAAAAAAATATGTAAAGGAATGTCTTGAATTTTTATATAAAAAACGAAGAAACTTTTTTACCGACACGACGAAGTGAAATGGAGCTACCCCCGCGCTCCCCGTGATTATCTTAAAAGGGACGACTAAGGAATTGGTTCTATCAGACAGTATTTATACATTATAATCAATACAATAGAATAAAAATGCGGGAACTTTTATAGCGCGATGCAGGATCATTATAAGACCGCATTGTTAGTTGCAGAAATTAAATCCAGCCTGCAACTCTCATATTAAAAAAAAAAAACAACTTAGTCATATGTTTTATGTACATAAATAAATTGTTACAAGATGCAAGTTCATAAGGATCAAAATTCAATAAAAAAACTATAACTTAAAAAATATATGGCTGTGTTGCAGTAGATAAGGGTTATAAGGTTATCTTGGAATTAAGAGTCAAGTGTCACCGTTCGCAGTCAACTTCTATAAACAGCTGATCACTCGTGACTAAAGCGTTAAATCATACATTGCATAATAACATGTTAAGTGAAATAGCTAATAAGTACTTCAAAATCTGTGTGTAAGGACCTTCCATTTAAAAGGATAAATTCGTTGTAAATATCTTTAATGTGCAACTTTTTTTAAATCCCTAATACATTAATAAGATATGCCACTTAGAAAAGTAGTATTTAGTTTCTGCCCTGTAATGCGTAGTTGATTTGGCCTGATGACCAGCTCAATATTTCCTCCTTTAGATTTAATAATAATGACACTGCTATGACACGCTAATACGACATCCATTAAAATCAGAACGCATACATATGTACATCAATATCCAAATCAGCTCTGGTCAAGCTTCAATTTTTTCAACTTACCACTCTGCACAGCTCCCCTTCCAAACCTCTTGCTAATTTTGACTTCAGGTTGTTTCGTATCTTCGTGTCCTAGCCTCTTCACTGCAGCCTGTGCATTGCTCACGTCCTGCTGGAGACAAGAAGGTCCATCGGGACCGTTCATTTTGTTTCTGAAAAGAATGGAGAAATTGCTATATTTGGCGTTATCCGTCAAATGAAAAAATGGAGCGATAAATCCGAAACACGTTGTCTCGATTCGACCCCGGCACTATTACTTAATCTTTAATTTAAATATGCAGAACAAGATAAAGCATAGGTAATTAAACACCAGCTTAATAGGAGAGAACCAAGATACCTCACCACACCTTTAGAGTGAACAGTAGTATTAAGCAAAATGTATCTAATTTTAACCAACATACCAAGTAAAAATACATTAACAAGGGACCAATTGCACCTCCTTTCCGAAAGCGTATCAGTTATATGTCATGGTGTATATATAATTTCTTCCAAGGCTTTGTCAGTAAGTATTACCATATAACAATTGATTTTTCTGTTGTTTTGTGTAATGGATATCTTGAGAACTGTATACTTATGTTTAAAACATTCAAACATTTACTATAATAAAACGTCGCTTTTCATTCACATAAAAGAAACACTTGGACCATACTGTTACGAACTAAAATTAACATTTTCAGTAATTGTAAACCGAATTATCTAAGAAACGCTGTATCATCCGAATATTCAAAACCTTGTTTTTCAATGTTGGACATCGAGAAACTAATAAATATCAAAGATGAAGAGTAGAGAATATCAAAGGCGAGGAACGATGGAAATTAATAATTATCCATAATTTTCCCAAGGATTTGTTAAGTCCACCAATCAGCACTAACCATGTATGGTGGTCTAACCTAACACATCTCATACTATAAAGATGCTTACACGCATACCTAACAGTGGGATCCTTAGTGTAGTAAGTCACAAACAGGAAAACATGAATAACACGAAAGCGATGTAACTTGAATACTATACCAAGTAAGTAGTTACCTATCAGAAAAAAAACTCAACTTTAGACACATTTAATTGCATTGGCCACACTCATTATA
This sequence comes from Tyria jacobaeae, assembly GCA_947561695.1. Classification (NCBI taxonomy): domain Eukaryota; kingdom Metazoa; phylum Arthropoda; class Insecta; order Lepidoptera; family Erebidae; genus Tyria; species Tyria jacobaeae. Next base: position 3,393,196 of record OX387208.1, on the reverse strand, counting down.
AAAAGAATAAGTACCTTCTGTTTTTTTTTTAACTGTCACTAACAGCTGATTATAGATTGTTGATTTTTTAATCTAAACAAACACAGCTGATTTAAGATCACAGGGTACTCTGACCGGACAAAGTCACACAGCGACGTTAAGATACAAACTAAAGATATTAACTTAACAGTTTAGATTATAAATGAATTGTACATAAACATGTTTTAATAGCAATAACATTACAATGCCCGATAATGGAACAAAACTTTTTATTTAAATTTCGAACTCTATTCCCAAGGCATACCGACCAAATGCTACCTACTATTCAGCAATTACGTCAAGGGATTGCATTCGTCATCGTATTTTTTTAACTGGCGATAATTTGTGCGCGATAATGTTGCCAGGCATGATATTGACTATCTTAATGTTTTTAATAAAATTCTAATGACGCATTTTCGTTTAAATTTAGGTCAAAGCAGGCCTCCACGTTTCTCGCTTGTTATTATCGTTATTTGTAATAATATATAACATATGTGCATGTATTTTTTTTGCCACTACAGTATTCTAAAAACAGTAATGTAATAATATTTCTGTGCTCTAATTTTTTACAAAACGCGTATAATTATTATCAAGAAAATACATTGCCATAATAAATAATACAATGATCAATGGTTGCACTGTCAATATCGATGTTTTAGGTATTGTATAGTTATTAGTTAAACTATTGCATGGACTTACTACCTAACCCTAGGAGGTATACCTATTAAATAACGGGCCTGTTGGGCTAGTGGTAAGTGACCCAGACTGCTGAAGCAGAGGTCGGCTCGATTCTCACACGGGACACAAATTTGTGTGATCCACAAGAGAGTTTCACAGAGAATGCACGCTATAGCTCATGTATATGTGTTTATATGCACATTCAGTTACGACAACATGTCATACCTTAACTTTTTATATAATAACGAATACAGACTTTATCTAACCGTCCCGTATTTCGATAACGTCGTAACTGTATGTAACGTATTTATATAGCAGTGACAAATATTATTGTAAGTATATAAGGCTGATGAAATATTCATCCGAAAATTTGCGTGGTAAGCAATATATGTATATTGTTAGTTACGCCTTATTTCGTTTTATCGTAAAGGATGACGAAATAATGATTTGAAAAAAGACACTTATATAAGATAATTTTGCACACGATATAGTAAAGTTATGTAGCAATTTATTTGCATATGTCGTCATCACAAAAGCTTACTGTCTTGTGACCGTAGGGGGTCAGCTATCGGCTGACTTTAAGTATATTTCCACAAGGGGGTGTAACAAACAACACCGATAAGATAATTGGAAATTAACACATTTATAATTGTTATTGTGACGAAGCGATGCACTATATATAGAATTATTATATAATGCTGGTGCAAGAAAGCTATGATAATTGTGTATTTTCGTCAGTTTCAACTGTGTTACAGTTTCTGCCGAACTTAAACAATAATTTAAAGTGACTATAAACTATAAATAAAACAGACATGATGATATGTTTTTTTTTTATTATCTGTTTCAGAGGTAATTATTCGTGATATCTATGCTAATATAATATATCTGTACTTATAATAAAACTAAAAAGTTCTGTTCTTTTTACAAAAGACTACTCCCACTGGGATTAATTCCTGTATTGGGGACTTTACACACATTCAAATAACGGACACGAAGAACACACAGACTCAGAACGACCATTTGAAAAATCGAACCCACAACACTCGGCGCGGCAGCGTAGTAGCAAGGTGACCACTTAAACCGCTGCGCCATCCGTGCAGTCTTTTTTAACTGTTTGTTGATCGCATTAATCTCTGCAACTACACGACGGATTCGAGAAATATTTTACTATGTGATAGAATATTTACTTATTGGCACAGTAGTACGCTATGAAACATCACGCTACGACCCCTAGGAACGGTGTAGTGGCCATAAACATTGGTGAAACTGCCGGGAACGACTATTAAATTATAAAGACGTAAACAGCTTTTTTTTAACAGAGAAACAAACATTTGTGTTGTTAACAATTATATCGTGGGCGAATATAATATAAGTAAGCAGAAAACTGTTTAAAGGGGAAAAGGTTCTGAAATGCAGTTGGTGCCAGAACTGGTTCACTTTTAAGGCCACCTGAACCGCACTAACGGAATACCTAGACTTTTTAGCCTGATTGCTACGTTCTACGCTCAGCCGGAGTATTACTACGGCCTCAAAGAAAACCGGCAATTAAACCAATAATTAATCCTAGTTCAGGAGTTGTCGCTGTTGTTGCAGCCCACCTTTTTGCCCTTCCCCTTACCCTGAAAGGACAGCACTCTTGTGACTCTTGAGTTGCGAGTGTTCATGGTCGGCGGCAGTCACTTACCAAGAGGTGACTAGTGTGCTCTTTTCTATACCATAAAAAAAGTTCTGCAGCCAACTTCAAAACAAAGCTGAATACAAATAGATACTTACAAAAATATGTATGTATATATTTAACGTGTGTACATGAAATTCATATTTTACTGATGCATATTCACAAAAGTAATGCGATTCAACTCGGATTCAAGGGGTTACAGAAAAATGAGGTCGTATTAAAGGAGCATATTTATAGCGTAAACAATATATGTATATTAATTAAAAATATATATAAAATCCGACTGCAATACATAAGTTTACTTTAAAAAAATAATAAATTAAATAAATAAATTTAAAAATTGAAAATATGCTTTTTTGCTAAAGGAGCAAATTTCTGCATAACATAATTATTTTCATTGTGAGTCTCTATTACGAAATTATAGTAAGAAATAAATAAATACGCGTAATCTAGTGCAAATGAAACATACAGATATTGAACATCAAAGAGTGGGTTGTGTATTTATGTGTGAGTATAACAATTTTTGAGTTCAACTCATCACAGAGCCTTTAGGCATGAAGGGGCCGTCGCGACCGAAGTAATACCACAGCCTCACAGAAAACCGGTTTCCATACAATTCTCGAGTTGTATTTACCCAGTGAGTGAGGATACCGGAGGCTCAAACCCTACCTCTTCCTGTTAACCCGTACCTCAACACCCTTAAATGTGGGCAGGTTAAAGAAGGTTTGCTCGTTTACATCCCTATAAAATAAAAATACCTAAACCAATATAATCTGTGAGTTTTAATCCACGTATCTCAAACTTTGTTCTTGAAAGGTACAAGCAATATACGACATTGTAACTAGACCAATAATTGAGTTATGTCGCCACAGATGGTTACAAAACTAGATCTGGTTATAATTCAAATAGCTAGTATACATTATGCAACTTAATTGCATTACAAACAGCGAACAGATTCTTATGAAATGTTAGACGAATTACGGTCTGAGTAGCAGGGTGTTGTCTATAAACTAACTGAAAGCGGTTGTCGCATTTCAACTTTTTTATTCATAATTATTCAAAAATAAAACGAGTTACATCACGTTTAGTTTCATTCATGTCACCCCTCTCTATAAATATATATTAATATAACCACTTGTATCGTATTATATATCCTCTTATTTTAAAATTAATTAAGTTTGTGTAACCCTCTTGATCTGAGTCTGAGTGTTCTCGGTGCTCGTTATTTAAATGTTTGCAAAGTCCCCTGCGACACGAGAATTAATCTTAGTGCAGTCATTGGTATAAATTATAAAGTAATCAATTAACAGCAATAGGCTTGTGCCACCTGTTACCTCTATAGACCCCTTCGGATATACTGAGGCGTGGGTCTCTAATGCAAAAAAACCGCAAGGCCAATGTAAACAACCTTGACCATACCTACTTGTTACTTGTTAACTACAAACCATAATATATGGACTAAACAAAAACAAGCTGATATTTCAAATATGCTAGCACTTCAACCTACTTACAATGTCTGTCAAACGCAACCTTAAGAAAAGATTTGTGTTTTTTACTAACTATATAAAAATGGAGTGTAAAGTTTTTAAGGTTCATGTTATCATGTGAGTTTGTTTGGTACACTATGAATTATAAATGTCTAAACAGTGATCCTTAGATAAGCAAGAATGTCATTTGCAAAACATTATTGAAAAATAAATAATGTAGGGGCTATATGGCGCGCAGTAACTTTATTTTGCTAGATACAAGACACATACAAAAACAATAACCCTTTTTTCCTTCGGAGTAGTCCAAGACAAAAGCGCGACTTGCTTCAATCATCATACATCTGCAGCTTTCTCAACCGTCATTAAACCTTTCGTACAAGCCAGCCTAAACACGCTCGGGTGGATCGAGCTTTATGACCCGGTGCTGAGTCTTGCTGACAGGTCGGTTAATGGTATCGGTAAAACGTTGTACTCTACTGAATAATGTTGAAGCTTTTAAACAGTTTTGAGCATAAACTCAATCATTCTGCTTGTTAAATTCTGCTCAATAGCAAGAATTTTCTCGTCAGTAAATACAATTTTTCTGTGACGTGTTTTGATTTGATCACCCTATTAATTTTTAAATTATCAGTTAAATAATGACCAGTACGTATAGGCCGCTACTCCTTAATTATCTTTTAAAAGACGCGACATGGTTCTATGTTCTATATTCAATTCCCGCGATAAAATCTTTTGCTTTCGGATAGGATTTCTTCGAATTCTTTCATTCACTGTGCCATTCACATCGCCCTTTTCGTACAAATATTACGTGGACGACCAGATCTTTTTCTGTCATAAATAGAGGAGGTGTCATGGTACCTATCAATAGCCCGGCACGCAAACATTCGACCAAGCGGATAGATTTCAAAAATTGCATTTCGCTCCATACCGACTTTGTGTAAAGCTATCACAGCATTTCGGTTCGCTTTATCACCCCACTCTATTTCAATATCCCAAAAATATTTAACACCTATTGGCGCGAAGATGAGAAAACAATGAATATTCATATAAGAAGGACAGATTCCAAATTCAAATGTAATTTTATGTTTCTTTTTTATTGTAGCAGTATTTATGGTCAGACTAAATAGGTATATATTATTATATTATACTGTCTGATAGATAGCAGCGCAATCGATAAGTTGCCTTTCACGACACCCACGGAAGAAGATAGAGTGGCCTTTCCACTCCTTCGAGAACCACGGAGGTTAATTATTATTTATAACGTATAAATAACTTGCGTATTATGGTAGGAACATTTATAAAATGAACGCTGACAAATACAAGGTAATGCTTTTGTAGGTATGTAAAATAATTAAATAATATATGCCGCGCACGCCATTTAATGTAACGTCTTTTATTATTATTTTTGAAGCGCATGTGCCATTATCAATAGGTTTAAGAACGATATTTTGCAACTTTTGATGCCTGAGTATGTGTGCAGTAAGCACATTTTGTACACGCGTTTACATGTATAGGTAGGTATATAAATCAGTAGATATTTGTATGTTCTTTTTTAACAGCAACAACTAGCAATATCTTCTTTCAACTTGGAAATTTTGTTAGCGAGTTAGATAAGTTATATGTTTTTATCCTAAGTATACAAAACTAACCATAAAATTAAGCGGGATTTGGCCACTTTAGTTGTCCTGGGTTTTAAAGGTGTTCTTGGTTTTAGAGGGTAGGTAATCATATCCCCCACTTCCAGTCTCTGTCGCGACTCCAGCCAACTAATGGAATAAGAATTGCCTGGCTGTTGGTTTAGTGGTTAGTGACCCTAACTGCTGAGCCAGAAGAAGCTGTAGGTTCGATTCCAACACGGGATAAAAATTTGTGTGATCGAAAAATAGGTGTCCCAAGTTCTTTGATATAAATAAAAAAAATAACACTTAAAAATTTGTACATGTTCGGTAGTTGTTCAGTCTTTAGGCAAGGACTTAAACAATAGCAAGAGTCTGGCTTGTACAACTGGAAGCAAAAGCCCTTTCCTCTTAATATTAGGGGTGCAAGAAAGCGTGATCTAAGTACTTTATCAAGACTCGGCTGACTTGACTATGTGAGTTTATACAGCAGCGTCACAGGCTTGTGAAAGCTACAACTTTGGGACTTGTTGGAGAATGTGATGCAAACTAAACATTCCTTCATTTGGCACAGATAAAATATGAAGAGAAGACATGATTATACATAGATTTACATTTACAATATTTGTTTAGCATATAAAGTACCCTCATATTTTAAAATAATATTGGACAGGTCTAGTAGCTGCCAAGCCAGACATCCCACATACTTATTTTAAAGTAAATTCATGTTTATTTTATTTAAAATATTTATTTTAAAGTAGTTTTTTTGTTAATTAAAATATACAAGGTCCATCAGCAAAAGTTGGAAATAAATCTATTGAAAGTCAGCTCAAGAGATTAAAATGAAGCATAATTCCTCACTTTATGTTTATTTTTGACATAAGACATAGAAAAACGAGATATTCAGAAGTATTATTCAATATCTTTAACAACAGTCAAAGATATTGAAGACATACTTTATAAATTCCTTTTTTCATAGTCATTAACATCTCACTGCTTTGTTTGTCTAAAATATCAGTAGCTAAACATTTTTTATTCCATGATTTTATAATTGTCATGACCTGACAGATTTACTTATTAGTTGTAGTTCATCTTACAGAAAGAAGTACATATCTTACTTATATTGGATACCTAGGGTAAAATAGGTAATAACAAACATTATCTTCAATAATAATATTCTGTATCAAATGGACCTATTGATAGACAGGGCAAATTATAAGTAGGTCAATAACATAACAATTGTTAGGCATTGCATAAGATATTAGATAAGATTCAACAATAACACCAATAATTAAAAACAAATTAAGTTAATCAGTCTTTACTCTATGGTATAAAAAAGGATTAAGTAGTATATTATAAAAAAACCTACATATGCCTAATAAACTTTTTATTTTAATTATGTTTATTCATATAAAGGGTAATATTTATAAAAAAAGTTTAACATACCTACTGCTCACAGATTTTTTAAACTTTTTAGGAACAAGATTAGGTTTTGATTTCACTCTTTTAAATTTATTGGACTATACACACGTATGAAAAAAAAAATATTTGAATTTATGTAGCAACAGTTTAATTATAATTATAACAAAAATAATAGGCATTAAGATCTAACCTCGACTACTAATTGCTCTTTCTACTCTCTACTTTTGTCTACCAAACTTAAAAAAATTATATACATTATTATTGATAGACAAAACTGAACTCCATATAATACATTACATACTAAACAGAATACAGAATAAAAAAACGATCATAAGTCAAAACCATGTGGAACCTATCCAAATATTTATTAAAATATACAACCTGACCAAATTTAAAAGTTCTCTGTAAACGAGTTATGCTTTACTTGTCCACTGCATTACAATTTATAGGATAAAATTACGAATTCAACAGGTATAGCAGACGAATACATAAGGTAATTTAAAAAAATAGTTATACAATAAATTACTTACCAGAGGGGTTGACTTCAAAGAAATATTAACAGAAGTTTCACAGGTGTATAGATATAGTGTGCATTAACGTATAACCAACAGTGGAGCGGCAACTTATGTATGGTATATTCAATCGTGAAGGAAGTTATTGTATCGTACGGCCGCGACGTCCGTATTCATTCATTTGTTTGAATTAGTAGTTGGCGTAAAGTGTGCGACAAAGATAGAAGTAGTGGGAGCCCATTCCGCTTTTAGGAGCACCACTATAACCAACCCAACATTATTTGATATTTTATTTTAAATTTTTAGTCTACTTTTTGTAAGTAATAAAAAACTAAACATATTCACATTAGTATAATAATAGATACTTTATGAAAAACCATGAAGAAACATAGCCACAACCAGAATTCGCCCAGGTTTGTTATCGGTTCAGGGGGAAAGGAGGAGGGAAAAGATCTGAAGACCTTAAAAAAGACTAGGCACTTTATTTATATATTGACGTGACAACGTCTAATAAATCAATGAACGCCGGCTGCACGCACGAAAAAGGATGACTCATTGTCCCATTCGCTCATTGTCCGGTTACGGTCATTGTACGCCTACACCGAATCTATCTCTCTTCCACTCGATTGGCCTATGCGTCCGAATATTTCATCAATGTTTTGTTATGACGCTGTCACGTTAAACTATCGTCCGTAAACCGACTTTACAGACAACCAATTTTTTTTCATTGTATATGGGGACAGGAATACAGACGGAGCACTTGATGCTAAGTGACAACCATTACCCATCGACCCTTCTAACTCAAGAGTCGTAAGTACGCTGCCTGCCTTTGAGGGTGATGAGGAGGTGGAAAGAGGAGAGGGGGATGAGGGGAGGGGAAAGAAGAAAGGGGGAGTTTGGGCCTCCCTCATTCACTTGGCAATACAATGCAACCATTGTTTGTATTGCCTGTTTTCTGTGAGGCCGTGGTAATACTCCAGTCGAGTCGGCCCATTCGTACCTAAGCATGGCTCTCCCATGGTAAATAAATAAACTTAATACTACATTACCACAAAAAAGGTGACCTAACTTGCTATCTTCATCCTATACGCCATGTGAGGAGTGTTCAGAGGAATTGTTTTCATCCCCAGTACCTGGATGATTGGCACTACACAACTGTTTATTTCTCCAAAAGCTTTTTGCCTCGTACAATCAGCCTGATGAACAAATTGTCACCTACCATATTTTCAGGACCGATATGACCTTCAAACCTTCAAGAAATGAGCATACTTCTACCTAAAAGACCGGCAACACACGTGTAACTCTTGAGTTGCAGATATCCATGAGGAGCAGTAGTCACTTACCATCAGGTGACCCGTCTGCTCGTTTGCCCCCTATCCGATAAAAAAACGAGAGATTGTCCCAACGTAACTGTCTATTCTCTAACCTACGTACTGCTCTATAAATTGCCATATACTGGAAAGTCTTTCAAAGAGGACTTGGTTTAACAAAAACTAATATAATCAGAAATAGTGTCTTATTATTAATACGTTAGTAGGACCAAATTTTAACAGTTAAAATGCGGGTGTATAATAAACCTCTGCCTATCCGTTAAGTGATACAGGCATGAGCACCGTATACGTTTTATAAATATATGTATTGACAGTATGTGTACATATATATAACGTTTTTTTTTAATAACAATATTTTCAGGCACTAAAGTATCGGTTAAGTATTAAAAGCTTAAGTACTTTTCATTTTCTCATTTCTTTATAGTCTAGTCTAGATAAAAAAACACTAGATCTTTCAATAAAATAGATAAGAGACCTTGTGAAGCCGTTACTTAAATATCAAATCGTGAATAACAAAAGTATTAGATATACATGCATGAAAAGTACTTCCTCGATAAATTCTACGATGGTAAAATCTTTTCTGGTACCTTAACTATTAAATAAAACAGCAATCTTTGTCCGTCATTATCATCATCAGCCTATCGCAGTCCACTGCTGGACATAGGCCTCTTCCTTTGTCAATTGGAATATTAAAATTTAGTTGTCATGTCAAAACTCTAGACTATTCAATCCTACTATAGCTCATGTTATCAACTTCGCCGGCTATGTGCGTATCAGAGATCGGAGCACGTGGTGTTTCTTTAGATTCTGAACTGTTCTGAACACAAAACTTTATAAAAGGCTCTCTCAGTGTAACGAACGCGCTAAGCAAATCGTCTTGGAAATTTAATTCAAGCCGCCACACGTAAAAGAAAAATGTCTCATCCTAAAGAAGGTAAAAAATTGATTTATTTATTGAAAAATATCTTCATACTAAGTACATATTTCTGTTCTGTCAAAAGTATTACCCGTCTAAATTAAATTGGATACAGTATTTTTTAAATGTTCTTGAAAAGGCATCAGTTTTAAACGGCCTTGAGCTTTGAATGTGAATTGCTGACATGTTGGATTGATTTATTTGACTCTTTATAATTTTAATAAACTAGGTACATACGTTTTATTGATGCAGCAAAACGTTGAACGTTATCTTAATACTCTTACGTCAGTATACAGAAGTCGTTTTATAGCGTATTATTTCTTTCTATTCTTATACAAAGCTTTTTTCATAACAATTCTTATAAGGTATTCATATTTCAGGGTTTTATATCAAACAGTGTACTTACTCCTTCAGATCTAAATTCTTAATAAAAAATATTATAAATATTTATTTATTTATTTATTTATTTCGACTTATAGCACATTTTGTACAAAGGCGGACTTAATGCCTCAGGCATTCTCTCCCAGTCAACCTTGGGGTGTGGCAAAAATAAATGGTAGTAGGTGCAAATAGATGAGAGAGGTACCAGTTTAATTATTATAAAATATGATCTAATTATATACATATATTACTTTCATACATCATATACTAATATATACCTATATACATATATATAAATAAATACAAACTTATATACATATAATTACATACAACGCATATAATAAACACTATAAAAGTCTGGTAAATATGTACTAACGGTTTGAAATTTCTGCCAACTGATTAAACAGGAGGTCACGTACCCTCCTCTTAAAAGTGAAGCGGTTAGTGGACATCCTGATTTCGAGAAATATCTTAAACGTCTTTTCCTCCAAGACATTTTATCGTCCAAACTGGTTCTAAAAAAAATACCAAATTGTTGTAGCAATACATATTATAAGAAGAGGTGAAGGGAGCAGTAGGGGATCCTTCAGTACACCTGTCTCCCATGCCCCTGACCTGATACCATTACCATAGTCTCGTTATATCGTCGACCCTGTTTAATTTCTTAGCAACCCTTATTTTCTAGATGTACCCACCATGTTTAGAGTTTACAAATTTTGTACGAATAACTTTTATAGGAAAAGACTTCTACTAAAGTACTGTTTCGTCATCCAGAAAAGGCAATGGGTAAAGTAGTCGATCGCCTCTACTGCGTGACGGGGGTTCGATTACACAAGACGATCATTTTTAACCAATTGTTGTTCATCGAGATTCGGTCGTCTTTGATGTTTTTTTTGTTCGAATTAAAATTTAACAGGAACCACATAGCTAGTGCTGGAGTATATGTATAAAAAGAACCAAATTATAGGAAATAGGAATAAAATTGATATTAGACTTATTTCTATAATTATTTATCGTTTGCTTAATCTACAATATACTTCTCTCTGTCTGTAAATAATATTTTTACTAGTATAATTTATCTAATTCAACTAGACTATACGTGTAATAAAACATCGCTCCTACTCCTCAACACTAAACGTCATCACCATCATCAACATTCAGCCTATCGCAGTTCACTAAAGGTTATAGACTTTTTCCCAACGTGCGCATTGCACCCGGTCTACCTATTATCCCATCCAGTCAATCCCAGCTACCTTTCTGAAAGGACATGTTCAATTCAATGTTCAATAATCTGTCTATAAAAAATATGACGTGGTTTCCAGTTGGTGGCTACAAGCTAGGAAGCCTCATCATCGAAGGCAAGACCAAGCAAGTGTTCGATCTGCCAGAAGTGCCCGGCCACTGCCTGCTCCTCAACAAAGACCGCATCACTGCTGGCGATGGAGTCAAAGCACATGACCTGGAAGGCAAGGCGGCTATCTCTAACCAGACCAACGCTAAGGTGTTTGAAATTCTTAAAGCTGCTGGTAAGTAATCATGAGCAGTATATTTATACCGCGAGTGTAGAGCCTGGAACACCAAATTTTTTGTAAATGGGAATTCCTCATGGACTATCCTCCGCCGGGATTATCAGGCCATAAATTTAGGCCATAGTAGTCAGCGGTATAAATTATTTACTCAATTCCTCTATTTTTTTTTTCGTTTTGTTAGCGTAACTTATCTTGCAATGTGTTTCGTCACCTTTTCTAATAAAATAAACTCCAGTGAAAAAAGTACACAAAATATATACAGGTAACATTTTACGAGGCCGGTCAAAGTGCAAGTTTCATCAAAATGTTGCTGGACCCTAGAAAAAAAAAGCTTATTTCTGCGATGCTAACCAATAATAAAAAAGTTAATATATTGTTTCTAACGTTACTATGTTATCTGCTCATTACCTTAAATTATCACACCCATTTGTGTATAAACTATAAACTGTAACATCAGAATTGTGTAATATAAAACGGACAATGTCTTATCGAACGATAATAGCGCTTAACGTAATATCAATAAAATATACATTTGTATAATTGTTGAACTTAAAAGTTTCCCTAATTACTGACAAATTATGCTATAGTTAGGTAACATAACATCATGCTCGTGACATAGGTATATGATGTTATGTGTACCAAGGTCACGAATTTATTTTAGACTACATATCAGTAATGGTAACTATACTTAGTCTATCAAATAGCATATCTTGGTTTATTATATAGCAATTCGACCCAAAGAGTCGATACAAAACTATTTTACCCGAATGCGCACGAAGTTATGTTCACATAACATTATGTTGTTGTGTATGTTGTGTGTATCGACTTACGTATGTATGTATGTATGATATTTCTCCTTTTCCTTCCTGGATCCTTATACTGCTTGCATATATTTTTTATATTTTTCAATAAGTATAAAGTGGAAAACTTTTTTATAATTTGGATTGTAATCAACCTATCGGCCTCATTTTTTAAACGTAACTCATATAAATCTTAATTATCGACTGATAACGCCATACACGCCTTACGCAAAAATATTGGAATCACATGTCATGTAACTTTGATTCCTTTTACACTATCCATAGTCAAAAGGAGGTTATAATAAGATCTTGTTATTTTCTTGATCCCGCATGACCTCTTAATAAACAACAGATAGTAATGTAATAATTATGAAATATTGCCCACATTTAAGGTCATGTTAATAATATTTATTGAGTTTCTTCTTTATTATCAATAACGAGCTTGTTTTTTTTTAAACAACATCTAGTAATTTACGTCATAAGATGATCAGTTTCGGTAACATTTCCGATAAATGTTGGAATATTACGTCTTTTTATCAGAAAATGTACTTATTCCGCTATTAAGAATAGCATTCAACTTATGTAACTGAATACTAGTAACTTCTCTTAGACATTGCCCTTTATATATTAGTAATCACAAATCAGTTTTCATTACTGTATTAAACATTATAATAATTATTGTTTATTTCTCGTCACAAATAGAGACTTAGAGAGTATTTGTACTTACTTAAAAGGCTGATTGTGAGGAGATGTCTGGTCTGAAGTAGGTAAAAAACCAGTAATACAAATCCGAGGTCCCTAATTAACTCTAAATATAGTAACTAATGTTTCAAGCTGTTTTTTTAAATAAATTATATTATTTTTTTATGGTATCTCCATAAAAAAAGCTTACAGAAAGGAATAAAGGTTCTTATGGTCAAAATTGCTCATAAGTACCCTTCTCAGACTATTTGAAAAAAGAAATTAGCTAACTTGGTTCAGGAGTTCTCGAGTTATGCACTATGGCAGTGTAAAATGTCATTTGATGATGGTTTAATTGCAAGTTTAGTGTGTGTGTGTTAAATGTGCATACCAACGTAAGTACACTCACGCCTGTAACCCCGAAAAGTTAAGCAAAGGCAAAACTGACACCCACATTTTGAAGGTAGTAATTTAGTCGCATTTACGTAATGTGGGGATAACCTAGTGCCGTCATCCAGACACTTTTAGGATTAGGGGTGGAAGGGAAAATACTTAATCAAATGGATTGAGGAGTATGAGCAATAGCTCAAGCAAGTCAGCATCGCATACCTATGAACTAACGGGTGCCGGGTGCCGGGAAGCATGTGGTATATGAAGGTAATATTCATGACAGTCCTATGATCAAAATCTGTATTCTTCTCTTTCCATTTCTCCTCAGGCACTTCCTTGTACATCCTTTGATCACCATATGACCAACTATGGTTCATTGAATCTGTCTATCATCATCATATATCATCACAGTACGTCTAAAAATTACTTAGACATTTAAATCAAAGTGCAATTATATCGAAATGTAGAGTACCGAAAATGGTATCATACCTTCTAAATATCGTGATTGAGTCCTGATTCCTGATTATATATTATGCAGAACCAGGATACTAGATGTGATCGTGATTAAGCATTCCAAATTTAATATTAAAATTAATTAAATTCGCATGCTGGAATAAGTAGGCGAAGTATTAAGAACTATGTAACGAAATAGTATAAGATCTGTGAGTACAATATTTCAGACAAATAAAGACTCATTCGATCATTTTTTTTTTAGTTTGTTAATTTTTTACAGGCATTAAAACCGCTTTTGTGAAGATCGCGGCGCCCACTGCTTTCATATCCAAGAAATGCGAAATGATCCCCATCGAATGGGTGACCCGCCGTCTCGCTACCGGATCGTTCCTGAAGCGAAACCCAGGAGTCAAAGAGGGCTTCCGATTCACACCACCAAAGCAGGAAACATTCTTCAAGGATGATGCTAACCATGATCCTCAGTGGTCAGAGGAACAGATCGTCTCTGCTAACTTCACTTTCAATGGAGTTACTATTGGTAAGTTTTGAATTTAATGATTTCGAAATCGCCGCTGAGTACCCACTAGGGTAAGTAGTAAGGGCTTGCGAGTCACGTATCTCCCTTTATAGTCAAGCCACATTGGTCACGCTTCTATTTTATCTCTGATATTCGTTTAAAATCCCCAATTTAAGCTTTAAATTAATACATATATTTATTCCATAACGTTTCTTCACTTATTTTAAAGTTCAATGCTATTCATTTGGTTAAATAGAATAATCGATCATACATCGATCGATTAAAGCAAAAGATAATCTATTTAACAGTAATACGGCCTATATGTATGTATATTTTTTTTTTAAATATAGGTGGACTGACGAACAGACAGATCACCTGTCACGGTAAGTGACAACTCCGTCCATGGACACCTGCAGCTCAAGAGTCGCAAGTGCGATGCCCGCCTTTGAGGGCGATGAGGGATGGGTGATGTGAGGAGGGGAAAGAGAGAGAGGATGTGCAGAGGGGGAGTTGGCCTTCGGAAATCTCACTAATTTCGGGGAAATGCAACGTTACTTCACAACCGGTTCTATATTCTATATAGACTGACACCGTTCAGATTCGTAGTTTCGTACTCACAGAATATTTTAAACCGACAAAAAACTTGTAGGTAATTGTAGGTAACGTGAAAGAACTTTATAGGTATGTCTTTACGAAATTGTTCAACAGGTCAGGACGAAGTAGATTACATGAGGAAGGCAACAATCTTGGTGTTTGAGATTCTCGAGAAGGCGTGGGCTCTCCGTGACTGTGCTCTCATTGACATGAAGATTGAATATGGTGTTGACGCTGAAGGTTACTTTAAATAATTCGTTAAATTATTTGTAAAATTTACTTGCCTTATATAATAAATTGATGAAAATTATTTTTTTCTATACGTAGATAAAATAAACGAGTTAACTGGCCCCATGAAACGAAGTTTAAGACTTAGATTTTGTATATTTTTTGAGATCGTTGTTAGTTTTTAAATTTTAATGATAGCAAAGTTTGTAGCATATAATATATCTAAGGGTAAATTCAATTTAAGCAGTCTTCAATGCATGTCTTTGAGACTTCTGAGATTTTAATTTTAACATTTAATGTTTTCAGGTAATATTCTCCTGGCTGATATCATCGACTCAGATTCCTGGAGACTGTGGCCGTCTGGAGACAAGAGACTTATGGTTGACAAACAGGTAATCACTTACCGAAATAATAATTATGTCAAAACAGCAAATGTCTATGGCATATGCCAAAAAAAAGATTTAGGTTTGTTTGTGTGTGGGATTGTTACAGATGCAAATATCAGTCTATACTAATATTATATCTATACTAATATATTATTATAAGTTCTTTATGAAATCCCTCTCGCATGTATGTTTAACGCAGAGATTCCGCTAATGTCAGTTATTTAGAGAGAAACAAACAGTCTATAAAAAAAATAATCGCTATGTTAGTCAACGCGCTAATTTAAATCAAGGAGTTCATTGACATAGGAATCTTACAAACCAAACGTCAAAATAAATAACATGTCAATGACATTAATATTTTAGATTAGTGCTGGCTATACTTTTTTTTATCGTGTGGAAACACCCACGGGTCACGACCTTACCGGATGCAAAAGACGAAGTGATATATCGGAATCTAACCAGCAAAAACTGCACGGTGTTAAGTCACAAGTAGGTTCATCATAAAAGAGGATATACTCACGCCGATATCCTCGAAACGGTTGACAGAGACGCATCCAACGCCCATCTTTTGCAAAGACTTACAAAAGTGAGACTCCCTTAATTACCGTCAGCCGGGCACTGTAAGACTGTATACCTACATGGTATCGAATGAATTACTGTTAGTACTGTTAATGGTGCCCTAAATATGTTCTTGTAAACAATTTGGGTATTTAGAACAGTACTTTTTTATAGTATATAGAATATATAGTATACACGCTATACTACATGATTATCTCAACCTTACAAAAGTCAGTGCAAGATGGGTGCCGCGCATGCTCACTACGCTTCAAAAGCAGGCGCGGGTTGACACTTGTAAGGAGTTTTTAGAGCTGTGTGGCGACGATCCAGCAAGTGTTTTCGAAAGGATAGTTACAGGTGATGAAACGTGGGTTCATCACTATGACCCTGAGAGTAAACAGGAGTCTGTGCAGTGCCATAAAAAGGGATCAGACCCGCAGAAGAAGTTTAAAGTCACTCCATCGGCTGGCATAATCATGGCCACAGCTTTCTAAGATTCTAAAGGAATAATATTGATCGACTGGCAAAGAAAGTGCTGCTTCTTCACGACAACTCAACGGTTCACACTGCGCTGCTCTCCAAGGCTACGAGAGTGTGGGTTTGAGGAAATTAACCACTCACTCTACAGCCCAGACCTGGGGACCAGTGACTACTTTTTATTCCCAAATTTTAAAGAAAGACCTCCGAGAGAAGCGATTTGCTGACAATAATGAGCTCAAGTCCGCTGTAAATGAGCATGTATCGGGCCAAGAAGAAAATTATTTTTTTAAGGGATTAGAAAAACTTATTTCTCGATCAAACAAATGTATTGATATCATGGGAGACTATATTGAAAAATAAATGATTTTCATGGTTTTATCTTTTTTCTAGATTCCCATTCCCATACCGCCCATTTCCCATACCCATACCGAGAATACGCCCCTCGTACGTATTCAGGTTATATATTTTATATACATATATACAAGAATTGTTGGTTTAAATGTATTAGATTAGATAAATGATACGCAAAATATCATGATGATCTTTTGAATGTCTAAGGCCTGAATCATTTAAAAAACCTGCATTTTATAAAGTAAATTCTGATCAAAATCAACCTTGTCAGGATGGAAACCCATGTCAACAAAACCTCCAATAGTTATATTAAACTTTAAAAAATATTATACAGGTGTACAGAAACCTAACCAACGTGACTGCCGCCGACCTGGACACAGTCAAGCGTAACTTCGCATGGGTCAAGGACCAGCTCGACCACTTAAAGCCAAACGTCCATCATAAAGTCGTTATCTTCATGGGCTCTCCGGCCGACCAAGGACATTGTCAAAATATCGCTAAAGGTGAGTTTATGGTAGCCGTCTAAAAAACTGAGGAGATGGCCTGCTGCAACCATAAATCTTGTGTATGCAAAGTAAAGGAGACCGTCCAAATTCGGCCAGAACGTGAACAACCATTTTGTAATCAAAGTAAATCATAATAAATTGCCTTTTAATATGCAGTAAATATTGGTACCTATCTTGTAGTGATAAAGTGACAAATAATTAAAAAAAATCCTCACCCTGCCTTTACACAAATACTATTAAAAAAATATCCTAAAATAACAACTATTCTCCAGCCGCCAGAGACCTTGGCCTCAATGTGGATCTTCGCATTACCTCCGCCCACAAGGCAACAGAAGAGACTCTCCGCATAATGCAACAGTACGAGGACACTAACGGCGCGCTTGTGTTTATTGCTGTGGCCGGCCGGTCTAATGGACTTGGCCCGGTGTTGTCTGGCAACACTTCGTATCCTGTCATAAACTGCCCCCCTCCTTCAGAAAAACTTGTTCAGGTACATACCTATATTTAACTGCCCCCCAAAGATTGAAAAAATTAGACCAAAACATTATTTGTACTAAATACTATTGCTCTTATTTTAGATAAAAAACACAATTACAATCTTCAACATTAGTAGATTTTTTCCTCCCAGTCACACTTGGAATGCATATGAAGTAATTAAAGACAATCACCATGTCCAGTGTACTCCTTCAACACTATGCTAAGACCACATGCAATCTTTCAGGATATCTGGTCATCACTTTCCGTGCCTTCGGGCTTGGGTTGCGCTACCGTTATTTACCCTGACAGTGCTGCCCTCATGGCTGCTCAGATCATCGGCCTCCAAGACTACCTAGTTTGGGCCCGCCTTCGCGTCAAACAATTAGAGATGGCTACCTCCTTGAGACAAGCTGATAAGAAAGTTAGAAACCAAGTCTAAATCTATATATAATCTAAATAATATGTTATCTTAAAACTGCATAAAAGACTAAAATAAAAAATAAATTATAATATATTATTATATTATATTATATAATATAATAAATTAAAAGTCTTGTCTATCTATGGTCAAAAAGTTTTCAACCGAATTTAAAAGTTAGGTATATAATACTATTGCTTGACCAATGAGAGAAGTTCATTTGGAATAACAAGACATAAATAATTTAGTTTCCTGTTATTTTATCACTCAATGAAATATTGCTGATTTTTGTAACCATTTTGTAAGTATTTTACTACCAAGAGGTTGGATGTAACAAGAGGAAATTGTTGCGTTCACAACGTTCTCAACCGCACGTGAGTGCTTGATACTCGAATATTCTTTTATTGATGTGCAGTATTTTTTAAAACGAATTCAAGTAATATTATTTTATATACTTGTCAAAAAATAAAAATGCTGCTCATGTTTACATTCCGTATATGAATAATGTGTTTGTAATAAAAATAATGTCTACGTTTATTATTTTTTATTTTCCTTTTTTTGTTTTCGAAAATATGAAGGCAATGAAGATCAATAAACAGGTTGTCTCGTGTTTTTTTTGTATATATTCAGTAATGGTTTTGGCTCATTAGAACTACATGAAAATCATTACAAACATGAGAAGGCTAACAAAACAGTTAAAAAACGAGATTAATTTATTTTTAAAAATACCTACACTAATTATTACTCAAAACGTTTTTATGTGTGTTTTATTATAAAATAGATATGTAAGCTTCGATTCATGTGGTTAATCGAAGCAAAGCTAATACAATACTGCAAACACAACTGGAGATACTTCAAATGTTGTTTCTTTCATGTTTCCGAACTAAAATTTTAAGCTGGCAACCTTGTTTAGAAAAATGTCAATGTCAGCTTTCTTGCTAAAGTGTCGGGCTAGTGCGTATTGTGGAATTTTAGCTGTAAGAGTTTCTTTTAGATATATTCATACGTACGAAATGGCAGAAAAATCTGTAAATTATGCAACTACAAATGGTTTTGAAAGCAAAACACCATTTTTGATCGGGGTCGCAGGCGGTACAGCCAGCGGAAAGGTGAGTCTAACCTCAAGTTTTGTTTTAACTTTATTGATTTTTTACTTTCGTGTATATTTTACTATTATGTAATTCGCAAAAAGCTCAATAACTCAATTTTTTATTTTATTTTGGGTCAATGATATTGAATTAATGTGGCCTGTCATCATTTGTATAACCTCAACACAGTAACCTCCGTATCCTAATATTTATAAAATACATCCGTCGTAATAAAACTCTGAGAACAATCAGTTTTTGTTATAACAAAGTAAGACTGCGTGTCATTGCTTATCTCTGCAAAAATGCATTTCCAAATATTACCAATACAAATGTATATGATCTCTATTGATGTCAGTTAATTAAGGAATGTGTTATTGATTGATTGATTACCTCTATCATTAAAGTAATAATATTAATATATTGTGATCCTTTAGGTAGATTTTTTCCTTCACACACACTTTGAATGCATGGAATCATAATAACTTGTAAATTTAGTGGTGATAATAGTAGTGGTTAACCATTTGTTAAAATGTTGGATTTGCTAGAAAAATTGAGGTCTGTGTTATA
The DNA here is from genome assembly GCA_947561695.1 of Tyria jacobaeae. Taxonomy (NCBI): domain Eukaryota; kingdom Metazoa; phylum Arthropoda; class Insecta; order Lepidoptera; family Erebidae; genus Tyria; species Tyria jacobaeae. The sequence continues at coordinate 3,373,137 of OX387208.1, read as the reverse complement.
TCACATCATTTCAAACATAACAACTCAATTGACGTTTCTCACTATCTCATACAAAAATAAAGCAGCTCAAAATATGTTACCACTGTTAAGTTGTCATAACTTTTGTTTGGGAACAGGGTTATGCCTCTTCCATTGACAAAGCAATTTGGTGTTCATGAAGTATTCTAGAGAATACCAGTAGGCTAAAACTACTCAGCTCAATATTTTTTTACCAACTGTGTAAGAAATAATGTTATGTTTTTTGAATGTATATATCTATGAACTATCTTTGAAATGACCTAGAGTTGTAGTAGTATCTCCGCATGTGAGATATTATTTGAATCATCTTAATAGTGGCCGTGAGATTATATTAGGTATAACATTAAGAGATAATATCAGCACAAAAGAGTAGTCTGGCGCATGTAGTCTGATGGGTGGTCGGGATGGTCTGAGGGTTGAGGGTATACGAGGAGGGGGATGAGAAGGTCATAAAAGGGTCAGGGGAGAGGAAAAAGGAGAGATCAGGTTGTGCCTCCTGAAACCACACAAATTTTTGTTAGTTGTTTGACAACTAGTTTTCTGTGAGGCAGTGGTATCGCACCAGTCAAGCCAGCCCATTTGTGCCTAAGCATGTGCTCTACCACATAATAGGTCATCTATATAACTTCCCCTGGTTGTAATTATTATAATTTATATTTCATAATGATGTTTTGCATTGTCCTCACATTTTACTATACACTTTTAAACTGTAATAAGAAAATTGTATAAAATATTTGAAAAAGTGCCCTTGGATCTACTTATTAGAACAGGTAACTTGCTTCAGGACTGACTCAGTCTAAACAACTTCTTTTCTTGAAAATTAAAAAATACCTATGATTGGTTTAATTGAAATAAGATGTTTTGATTTTTTGATATGATTTTGACAATATTACTTGTTTATTGTGAAGAATAGTTAAATATAAAGAATACTTACTGACTTTTACATATTACTTTATATTGCTATACGAGCCCCAATGCAAAACAGTTGGTCTGGTATGGAAAGTAGTGCATAGCGTAAAATATAGAAAGTAAATAGTGGTAAAATAATTAAGAATGTTTAGTAAAAAGTAATCCACAATTTGAGGAACATTTTAAAGTTTATTTTAACATAACTGAAATTCATATCTTTACATAACATAAAAAATTATAAAAATATTCTAAAAAACATAAGGCAAAAGTATATATTTATTTATTTAACATTCTTCCTGCATAATACAACGCATGAGGCAGACTTAATGTTAAGTGAGGGCAGGTGCATAAAGATGAAATATTGAGAAACAAAAAAAAAAACATTATATTTACATACAAATTCTCAAACATATACTAATATACTATATACATACATACATATATATATATATGCACACAAATACAATACATTGATACAAACTTTAGTTATAGTTTTAGTCATGGGGGTTATTCCAGTCAACTGTCTCAAATAGAATTCACAGACTTTAACTTTAAACATGTTGCATTTGGTGGTCATCCTAATCTCAGGAGGGAGCGCATTCCAAAATAAAATGGACATTCCAAAATAAAATGGATTAGACAGCAAAAGAAGAATGAACAAGAGAAGAGGTGTGAGTATGAGCATAGGAGTAACAAATTATTTGTGGAGCGGAGATCTCTGTCATGGTTATAACCTAGAAGACTAAGCTGTGAGGTAAGATAATTGGGGGCTGTAGGGATATGGAGAAGAGAAAAAAGAGTAGTTAAGGCACGAAGGCTACGACGCTGACGAATAGGTAACTACGAGAGTCGGGTACGATAAGTAGACACATGTTCGTACTTACGAAGATTGAAAATGAACCGAATGCAATTATTGAGAAGTTGGTTAAGTTTGTTGAGCAGATCTGCATTCAGGTCGAGGTAGCATACATCTCCATAATCAATGATTGGAAAGATTAGTGCCTGTACAAGCATCAACTTGATTCTGGTAGGGAGAAGGTTCTCAAGGTCCCGATGACTTTCTGACTGACGTTCGCTATTTGCGGTTGCCTTGTTAGAGTGGAATCAATAAACAGGCCGAGGTCTTTGACAGAAGAATTGTTAGGCAAAATGGAGCCGTAATAAATCACTGCTGGCAGTATTGACTTGTCAACTCTGCTAACCATTCGCTGTCTACCTATAATTATTGCCTGACACTTGGAGGGATTAACACTGACGCCAAAACGCTCGGCCCAGTTTTTAATGGCCTCTAAATCGTTATTCACATTGTTAATCGCTTCTGGCAAATTATCTACTTTAGCCTGAGAATAAACTTGAAGCATACAAATTATACGCACACTGAAGATCAAGCGTAATGAGATTGATAAACATCGAAAAAAATAAAGGAGAAAGAATGCCACCTTGTGGAATGTCAGTATTCAGATCACACCAACTAGATGATGATTCATCTATTCGTACTGACTGTTGACGTTCACGAAGATAAGATGAAAACCATTCCAGAGCTTCAGGGGAGACCATATAATGAGTGAGGATAGATGGATATCATGGTTGACAATATTGAACATGTTTGAGAAATCGATTAGGACTAAAACAGTTAGTTTTGCGTCCTCTATGCCACTCCTTATATCACTAGTTATTTTAAACATAGCAGTGACGGTGCTATGCCCAGGTCTTAATCCCAATTGATAAGGACTAAGGATATTATTTTGATGGGTGAAGTTGGAAAGTTGCTTGTGAGCGCAGGCCTGAAGTACTTGGATAGGAAGGGGAGGATTGATATGGGTCGGAAATGATTTGGAAGGGAAGGATTAGGAATCTTTGAGAGGGGCCGAATGTAAGCCTTGCGCCATTCGGCTGGAAATAGTCCGGAGTGAAGGGAGAAATTAACTATATGGGAAATGGCTTCGGAAAGCTGGTCTAAAATCGTGACTATCATAAATCGACTTATGTTATCACAACCCACAGCTTTTGTTTTTATGGATATAATGGTCTTTTTAATGTCGTCTGAGACAACTGGAGAAAAACAGAAAGGTTTGATGTTACGCCGAAAAAGCCCTGAGACATAAGTAAGTATTTGACTTTTAGTATTTGACGGCATTGTAGGACATGTGATGAAATAACTGTTTATGTCATCCAATCCTAAAGTCATCGATATACTGGGCTGCTGAACCTTACCAACACCCAAGGTCCTAAAATATTTCCAAATATCGGCAGGGGAGGAATTAGAAATGTTTGTAAGAACGGGGTGGTGTTTAGCATTACGTATCATTGGTTTGCATCTATTTCTTGCTGTTTTGTAGATGGTCCAGTTGTCCTCACAACGGTTTCGATCGAAAAGTACGATCCCTACGGCGCATCGCTAAACGAATCTTACTTGTTAGCCAAGGCGCAGGCGGATGTTTTACCTTAACTTTATTGAGAGGTGCATGTTTATCGTATAATTTGCGAACAATATCATTGAATACCTGGACCTTGTCATCAACGGTAAAAGCCAGCTCTAGAGGTTCCGTATCAATAACAGTAGCGTCAAGGCGCAATTCAGCTAAATTCATATTTGCGAAACAACGCCTTAAGAGCACTTTCGCCTTGGGTCTCGGGGTTTTTAGAAGATAGGATAGGAAGATAAGGTCGTGGTGAGAGAGACCCGGAGCAGGATGTTGGCCATGAGAGGAGGGCCATGACGTGAGAATTAAGTCTATCGTGCCCAGCATTGTTGTGGTGCGTTGCTTGGAGAGGTATGACATGTAAATTGGTAGACTCAATTATATTAAGGAATTTCAGGAAATTAAGGAAGTATTCGTCTACCCTTGTCACTCACGCAAAATATTTTGTCTACCACTTAGTTGTGCCTTTGCTCTCAATGACAACTTTAATGCGAAGAGGCATGGTTGCAACCAACGCTGCATACTCCTCAGGTAATTGACTCCCAGACAGTCAGGAGTTTAAGTCGCTCTTCGATCTTGATGGATTTTTACGGAGAACTTTTTTCATTTTCCACCATAGGGTTTCGATCGGCGAGAAATCCGGGCTGTTAAATGGCCATTCGATTGTAAGGATGCTTTTCGGCAGTAGCCACGTCTTTGTTGTCCTTGCAGTATGGCAGGAAGCACCATCCTGTTGAAAAATGAAGGAATCTTGATGCTTAAGTGACGGAATAGAGGGCAGTAAATTCTCTTCCGAAAGGTTTTGATACCTTGCAGCATTGATAGAACCATCCACAAACTGCATACCACCAACACCTTGTGCAGACATGCAGCCCCATATCATAAGAGACGCCGGAAACTTCACTTTGCGTTTGAGAAAATCAGTATGAAATGCCTCATTTTTGTTCCGAATCACTTTTTTCCTTTCATCGCCGACTGTCACTTCAAATTTGGATTCGTCACACCAAATGATACTACGCCACTGATCGGAAGTCCAATTTAAATGATCAAACGAGCAAACTTCAACCTCCTTTTCTTTTGTACAGCAGTCAACAGTGGTTTCTCCTTAGCGGTGTAAAATCCGTAACCCATTCTTTTTAGGACCCATTCTTTTGCAAGTATCAACTAAGACGTCTTTGTGAATCACGTCCTTCCATTGCACCGTGAGTTCTCCAGCTCGAGCACGACGATTATTTTTGATAATTTTCTTCAGGATTCTGTTTTCTACTGGACTTGTGAAGCGTGGTCGAACAGTTTTCTTCAAACAAGAAGACGTTCTATTCTTTTTATGGTGCTGAATGATAGATTGGACTGTAGACCTGGGAAGTATCTTGTAACTTGATTTGCCAGCAGCGACTCCACAAACTATTCGCTTTCGAAGCTTCACACACGGGTTTGCCACGACCGATTGTAATATGAAAACTAATGAAAAAAAACTGAAATTTTCAGAATTTATACGGTCTCACTTGACAAATGACACAGAATTACTTTTACAAATTTAAATTATGCAACATAATTGTACAAAAAAGCAACAATCTTATTTAACTCACCGATAGACGAACTCTTTTGCTTCGATTAACAATTAGACGAACTATTTTGCTTATAACTTCTTCGAATTTAATGTATAAATTTAAAAAGCTAAAATAATTTATTGGTTCATAATTAAAAAATAGATAAAAGAAAAGCTTAATATTTTATATAGATATACAAAAATAATGAAGTTAGCAAAAATCCCACAGAGAAAATTTCACACTAGACAAACTATTTAGCATCGGGTATTATAGCACTCCCGGCAGGATTACCTGTGTTTATGCTCTCTGCTCCATTCCTAAGAGTTGCAGGGGGATGTTTTATATAGTGGTGGTAGTCTTTCTCAATAAAGGGGCAGTCTAGAGCAAAAATATTTTTTAAATAGAATCAGTAGTTTCTGAGATAAGCGTGTCCAAACAAACAAACTCTTCACCTTTATTATATTAGTTTTAATTATAAGTATGAAATAGATACATTACATTATATAATTTTACAAGAAACAGCAGAAATATCTTCATGATCTCACCTCAAATATATTTTTATAATTATGTATATATTGAGATTATCTATGTATATGTTTTATTTATCATAATTAACTATGTATATAAACCTTTTTTATTTTTTTTTTCTCAAAAAGACAGGAAAAAAGAAAGGATTAATTCCTGTGTCGCGGGGGACTTTAAAAGCATTCATGCAACGGACACTAAAAACACACAGACTCAGAACAGTGGTGTCCCGTGCGGAGATCGAACCCAAAACACTCGGCGCGGCAGCGTAGTGGCTAGGTGACCACTTAAACCGCTATGCCATCCATGCAGTCAATTAAAAAAGCTGTTTAAGTTAGCTTGCTCTTCAATTTATTCATTATACACCTGCCTCATCCTCATCATCTTTGCAATGAAAGAGGATGAGAGAATGAGAGGAAAAAATTAATAAATTTTGTTATTTAAAAAAAAAGAACTTGTTTTCATTAGGTCCACCTCATGCAATGAAAAAAAATCCATGAAAAATTTATTAAATATAATAATTAATTTAGTATGTGGAAAGCTTTTTTCCAAATATTTTTTGTAATTTTATTAGGCTGAAACACAATTTTTCTAACTGCAGTCAACAGTATGTCAGAGGATCATGGAGAAGCTTGGACAGCAGCACAAGGAACAGACTGAACGCCGTGTTGTCTGTATCAGCCAAGATTCGTTTTACCGCACACTAACCCCCTCGGAAAGACTCCGGGCTGAACGGGGACAGTTCAATTTCGATCACCCTGATGCTTTTGATGACAAGAAATTGTTAGCAATCCTTAAGGACATTCTCGCCGGGAAGAAGGTTGAAGTTCCAGAGTATGATTATATTACTAATTCCATCAGGTTAGTATTGGTTTTATACACATTTGTAATTACTTGACCTAAATGCTCTAATCAACCTTAGATTCCATTACAATATTGACCAACTGATATTGAATGTGAATGTAACAAGAAAACACACCTGTAGGGGGTATCCAGAGGTGTATAAACACCAACATGTTGCCATATATAATTAGGTCTCACTAACGTAATAGGGTCCCATTGCCCTCAACCAGGCACTGTATGATTATGTATACACATCTGATAGATACACTACTGGGACGAGATGGTGTGACACTATTCTAATTTACTGTGAACCACACAACAAATAATTGTTTGAACTTATAGCAAAGCAAGCAGATTGAAATGAGCCCCACATTTGTTTATTTACACTAGCTGTAGTAAGCCTTCTTTTAAAGACTATTTAATAATTTACCTGTCTGTGCAAAGAGGTTTATCTTATTCGAGTGTATGTATATACGTACGTATGATGTTTTATTTGTCTGGCCCCCATAGATGGCTTGACGTTGAGTTTTCGACATGTCATGACACATGACAAGAGTGATATAGGTTACAATATTCAAGAAAAAGTGATCAAAAAAGTGGAAGTTTGTAACAGAGTAGGGATTTGTAAATTAATTAATTATTAATTATTCTTATTATTTAGGTTGTAGCTTCTGTTATAAATATGAAAGACAGCCACACAGTTTGTTAAACGTTTTACGCCGAATAACTAAAAAACATTCTCGCGCCATAGGCATACCTGTAAGAATGGGGCACTAAACATATATTTGTATGTAGCCCATTCCGCTCACACACCATCTATCCGGCTGACGTGGTGCTGATCGAAGGCATACTCGTGTTCTACTTCCCCGAGGTGCGCGAACTGTTCCACATGAAGCTCTTTGTCGACACTGATTCTGACACTAGGTTGGCTAGGAGAGGTGAGAATGTTTATACTGTACTTAAATATAAGTATTTGACGGAAATGCGATACAAATCTTCATGCTGCGGCATGTACGACGGCACGGACCCACTGGAGTAACACCAAGGTCTATGAGAATGAGCTTACCGGAGGTCCTTCTCCTCCCTCTCCTATCCCCTGTTTCCCTTTTTACCCTCCGCTCCAGAGGCGCTGCACTTGCGACTCTTGAGTTATGGTGGTCACTTGCCATCAGGTTAACCGTCTGCTCATTTACCCCCTATAGCAACTTCTTCGTCGGTCAACTTTTAGCCGAAATGCCATGATGCCATGAATGCTAAGTCTGGCCATAAATACTGTTACAATTTAAGAAAAAATAATTACATTTGAATTTGAAATCTGTCATATTTATATGATGTATTCATTGTGTTTTCTCATTTTGCGCCATTCGGTGTTAAATATTTTTGTGATATTAAAAAGGGAGTGGGTGATAAAGAAATTCGAATTGCTATGATAGCATTCAAAACATTAGGTATGTAGCCAAATGCAGTTTTTGGTACTCTCCATTCGCTTGGTATTAGTCGATTAAAGCAGCGAAGGAAATAATTCGAAGAAATCCCGTCTGAATACAAAAGATTTTATCTCAGGTAGGTAATGAATATAGCACCAAGAACCATGTCGCGTCTTTTAAAAAATGACTTGCAGCCTATAACAGACTCACTGGTGATTATTGAAGAGATAATATAAAAATGAATAGGGTGTTAAAATCAAAACAACTTACTAAGTGATGTCGCAGAAAAAAATAAATTTACTGAAGAGAAAATGTTTACAATTGTGCAATATTTTAACAAGCATAATGATAGTAATGGTTTGTTGGGTGTTAGCTGTCAAGGAGTGACTTTTGTGAAAAAGGTGTTAAAACATCGGCAGAAGTGTATCAAGATATGATTCTTGAGAAGGTGGTAAAGCCTCTTAACAACACCGTGTTCAATGACGGAGAATGGTCCTTTCAGCAAAACTCATCAACCAAGTGTGGTTGGACACGAACGTTTCTGACTTCAACAGAGTTGAAAACCGGCCATCAACTAATTTTAATCGTCTGTATTATTATGAATGGTCAGTTTTAGAGAGTATGGAATGCTCTGAAAGCCTTGATAATTTGAAGTTCCTAAAACAATCCATAAGATTAGCAATGAAGAATTTCCCATGGAGAGAGTTCGTGTATCTATTAATAACTGGCCTCAACGTTTAAAGACATTATTCAAACCAATGTAGATCATTTTTATATGAAATATTTTTAATGCTGTTTTAGTAATGTATAAACTAACACACATTACAGTAATCTATGTTTTATGCAATAGAAAAAAAAATGTGTTGTATCAATATTTATGGCAAGACAAGGTATTATGCTCTCGTAAAATAAGTTGTAAATACGACCATCTACCTATATAATTATACCTCCTAATTATATTGTTAATAGTCCACAAATACTTTTTAAAGTCGTTTTAATTCTAGGGCAGTTGCAGCAGTGTTTAAGAAAATTTTACCTTTATTTTCATTATCTAAATTAAAAGTAGTCTGTATTGCTCAAACGTTTTTTTAGTATGGCAAGCATTGTTAATATAAAACCAACTATTCCAGTGCCCCGCGATATAATGGAGCGCGGCAGAGACCTGGAGCAAGTGCTTAATCAGTATATGAACTTTGTCAAGCCAGCGTTCGAAGAGTTCTGTTTACCGGTATGTCCTTCTCACACTTTACAAAATAATTAGAAATTTGCATGCCCCAAATAGTTTAATTATATAATTTAGAGCATGGGTCCAAATTCTGGCAATAAATTTAAAAGTTTTATAATGTTAAGTAAGTAAAGTTTAATTAAATTTAAGTTATAATTATTTACAGACCAAAAAGTTTGCTGACGTCATCATTCCCAGAGGAGCTGACAACCTCGGTAAGATATTTTTTAATTTGTTGTTTTTTAATATTCTATAGTGTTGCTGTTGTTAACAGTTGATTGTTTCGGATTATTTTTCATGCAGTCCAACTTTAAAAGTTGGACTGCATGAAAAATAATCCGAAACAATCAACTGTTAACATGTTGTTAACATGTTGGTATGATTTAAACTTTTAACTTAAAATTATATTTTAAATGAGCAATGTGCGAGACGGATTATGATATAATATAAAATTGATTTCGGTTTACTCCAAATTTAATGTGAAACCATTATCGAAGTGTTCTTAAAAAGGTAAGTTCGAAAAGGTCATAGCCACTGCAACGAGGTCGTATACTGCATCCTGTATTCGAATAAAAACAGTTTGCAGCGGCTATGTTCTTATGTAGCCAATATCGACCCTACGTTTAAAGTTCCTTTTGCATTGTTGCAGTGGCTATTGACTTAATCGTGCATCATATATGGGATATCATGTATAAGAAAAGAGCTACGCCGCCGAAGATAGCTAATGGAGTCAATGGACATCATGAGGTTGAAGAAACTAATGGGAGAAGAATGTCTGGCAGTTCTGAAGACACGTTAAGCCGATAGTGGATGGTTCGTTGCCATTTTGTGACTTTGTGATCTAGGTTAGGCCAATTTTTTTAATTTAGAATTGATTTTTATTGACGGTTTTTAATAATTTTGTCTAGAAAGGGTTGAACTACCGAGAACCAAAAACATGCAGGCTTCGTAGATTAGAGTTTATATAATACAAAGATATATGATAATCAATTAATGACTTTATTTCAATTTTACTAATATTGATAGTCGATTCTGCAACTACGAATACAGAATGTGATTGAACCTATGTTTATGCAAGATCAAGGATCCCAATAAGCCGTTAATGAGCAAATATATATTTATTACTTTTTAAAAAAATGTTAAAATGTTAAAAGGACAAAATTATCAAAACCTGTAAATAATATCAATTTTAAAATCATCAAACTTTTGTGAAGTGTTCATAGTAATAGCACTTCCTTGGATCTAGTATAAGTACCCAGTGAACGAGAGAATTTAATAATTTGTTTGGGCGCAACTGTTTTACTCAAATTACAAGTCTCGCCATTCATACCACAATATCTAGATCTTCAACACGTTGGTCGTCATCGTCACGTCTACGTGACAAATGATAATTAATTATTATTTTCCCACAAATGAAGTTTCTTGTATTATGTATAATATTTTGGTCACTTATAAACATATGTATATGTGATAATGATTAAGTTTCAATTGTAGCTACAGCCTAAATTTATATTGTAAAAATTTCGTAGTAACCCTTTTTTTGTGCCTTTGTCCAAATGTGGACGAAGCGCCGAAAATACAGCAACATTATTGATTGAGTTTAACCAATTATTTAACGCCCCCCTTTTCAACCTTTTATATTTTGTGATTATCCCAAATTTAAATTGTTCCTTCCAAAAAAGGTATAAATAGGCTTAGAATTATATCACAAAGTCACCGACTATAAAAAAATCGGCTGTATTATGTCTCAGTACCTCATATATTGTGTTGTTAACGTTTACTCGGGCTTATTACGGAGGCACTTTCGAAATGAGTGCTTTTACATACATACATATTAATGTAGCTGTTGTTAAACACATTGTATGTACATAACCTTTAGAAGAAGCTCTAATTTCTCATTCTCTCAACTCAATGCAAGATTGCGCTGGTTGGCAGTTTTGGGACTTGGTAAGGAAGCAGTATTGTATTTATTGGTTTTCATATAAAATTTGCAAAAGATCAGGGAGCATAAAGCAGAACCAAGCTATTACTAGTTAGTATTAAAGTAAATCCAAAAAAAACTAAAAAGAAAAAGAATTTAAGAATCTTTTGAGATATATCTATAGATGTTAGCTATAGATATAGTACCATTATCATAGGAAAATTAACACAATCTTTTTAAATTTGTCCGTCCGCTCCCCAGGCCACTACAAAAAAATAAACAATTTTGTCTCTGTTTCGAAAGTGCTTTCTGTAGGTTTTTTTTTTTTCTCCAATATCTATATGTATAGGAATAAGGTCCATTATTGTTTTATTATAAGGCTGACTGGCTTTACAAAGCATAGACTAAGTATATTCATATAGCATGATGTTTACGTGTAATGGAGATGTGACAATATAATTATATTTACAACATATTTGTCGCCATTTGTGCCATAAATGCATAGCACAATTCTAAAAATATATGGATTTTTTCTGAGTTTTTTTTTGGTAAAGACTACTCCTGCATAAGGAAAAGCTCCTGTGTTGCAGGGACTTGACGAACATGCAAACAGTGGACATAAAGAACACCCAGAGAGATACCAGACAGTGTGGGAATCTAATCCAAGGCATTCAAAGATTAACGTCTTTCAGGCTCATTTCTCTTTCTGTATTTCGTCATTTAATTATTCCTTTATTTGATCTCTCCCCGTCGTAATTAAGTAGTATATACACAAATAACAGATTCTCGTATTATTTTTCCATGCATTTTTAAGCGTTTACAAATTTTGATTATAATAAATTGAAATCTAATTTTATTTTCTACTTAAATAAAGAGAATGTTACATACAATTTTCTATAACATACTTACATATCGATTTATAAATTTTTTACTCCTACTATTTATGCATTCCTATTTCAATTGGTCTGAAATTAAAAATAAATTATTAGAATATTGTTATATCTCCATTAAATACATCGTTTTTAAACTATATTATCCAATACGCTTCACAGGGTCAGTACGTTATATAGTATACTCTTACTCTTGAAACAAATGCCCCAATATTGGACACCAATGTATTGGACATAAGATATTTGTTAGGTATTAAGTTTGTTAGACATAATCCTTAGCTTTAATAAGCTATATGAAACTTTATTATAATAATGTAAGGTTCATTTTATAAATATTTATATACGTATTGTAATATGTAATGCATTGTATAATTTACCAAGTGACCAGTAATGAGCCATAACCATAACGTACTATTACTATGGTCTATCTATTGTATACGCGATATATGATTTAAAAACAATATCTGTCCATGCTTTTTGTAATCGTTAGTGTGTGTATAATAGCGCGGCTCATTGGTACAGTACTGTGCGTTTCATGCAAATAAAAAAATATGCCCCTGACTTACATATGGTTATTGTCCGTTTTGCCGCTTGCAATGGAAAAGAACCATAGAAAATATAGACTTTTGCCTAATAGTAACTCATAACTGTTGCACGATTGTTTCGCAACTGTTACTTCAATACTGATATTTACTATTTTTCTACCTACATACAACCAATATTCGCACAATTTACTGGACAACTTTTTCTCACAAATTTTACTTTAAAATTGTAATAGATGTTAAAAGTTGCTTGTTAGTCTTTTGTAAAACTTATCCAGGAGATTAATAATGGTAACTCTATCATAGACTTTAAGTTCTGTCTTTGTAAAAGGAAGTAGGTTGGTAGATCATATGAACTCCTTAATATAATCGATTCAATTTAAAGACATCTGGCATTGGACCTCGCTCCACACATAAGGCCATGGGCTTAACTCCTGAACTTCCACTACGCAAAATGATTTTTCCATCATTTAATGAGTTCCCAAGCCATCTCTTTTTAATACGTATACTTAATAAACAAAAAAGTTCTTGCAAACTCGTTTAGCTTTAATATTCAAAAAGAATACGTCACTGCCTTGGATCCCTGCATTTTTGCAGATTCCTAAACTTACAAAAAATATTGATTTTTCCCTTTTAAACTGTTTTAGTATCTTCTTATTAGGGAAATGTTTTCCAATCTTGTGGTATTTTTAAACTGCCGAATAACAGTAACAGTATTTAGTTTTGGAATAACCTTTACTTTGAAGCACTCATTATCCTGTGTGTTGTTATTTCAATTTTGTGCACAGCTGACGCGTGATAAAATTGTACTTCTTTAAATTCATAACATTATCATACAATACATTAATATACATTATCAACTCACTGCATTTTAATTCTTGTTACAGTCTTGTGCTATTAATTAATTAAGTATTTGTTTATTTTATTATATTATATCTTAAGTATTTTATATGTAAAGACAGACAAGACAACACACAGGTGTTCATGAGGTATCGGTTATTGCGATGTTGTCTCGATGTATTTCTATTTAATCATTATTTCATTTATCAGTCACTAACAACTAGACTGATGCCCTATCAGTCTAGTTGTTAGTGATGAATGCGCCGGAAAATACTAGTTTTAATAACTTGTATTCGTTACTACATCAATTGTCCTGTATGAATTTAATATTTACATACACTTTTTAAAGTATAACTTTCTTATTTAGTCTGGCCTCAGATAAAAAAATATATTTAAATTTTGAGCTGCTTGCTAGTTTTCCCCTGAAAAAAAAATAGAACTTTAAAGAGAGAGACTTGCCTGAATACAGATATTTATATTTAATTTTAAACAATTTGTATTGTTTTGATATTATATGCTATAGAAATAGATGGCATGACCAATTCCAATGATTGAATGTGATAAAACTTGGTAAAAAAATAAATATAACACAAAAATGTAAAAATGTTTAGCGACATAATTTTTTTTTTAATTAAATGATTTCTTCTGACTAGTTTTTAGCTCCATTTTCGAATAGTTGGTGTTTAAATTTATAATGTCACAATTTATTTCTATGCTTGTTCTTATTTTGAAAAATTGAAATTGTATTAGCTCACATACGCATTCCGATTAAACTTTATTATTCTTGGTCTATGGAGAGTTAGAGCTTATTTACAAGAAAGCAGTTCCTCAACAGTTGTAAACAACCTGTAAATATAATTGTGACAGTTCTATACTTCTTACACACAATAATTGTGTTATCTAATCTGTTCCTCTGTTGCACAATCGCATTTTATGTAGCATTTATATACAAACCTATTCATTAGAATAACGTAAACTCTGTACTTTGCAATATGTTACTCTGATATGATTTGTATAAAGCAGCCAAAATCGTTATTAAAATCATTATAATAAGTTTATAGAGTACAGGCAAACACAAAACAAAGTTAAATATATTATCGCCTGCATATAAAATATATTTTTAATCTACACAACATTCACGCATAGATTTTTTTATTATTGAGAAAATATTTTCTTGCACTAGTTTTACTTTAAACTGTAAAGGCCAGCAACGCACTTGCGACGCATGAGTTAACGGTGTGTGTGGGTGGCGGTAGTTACTTACCATGAGATGACACGTTTGCTCCTTTTTCCCCCCACACCAGAATTATAACAAAAAAAATACAATTTGCATTTTTTGTGATAAGGAGAACTGTTATTTCAGTTGTTTTTCAGAACAAATGGTTGTTGTTCGTTGGGCTGCTTTATTACAAAACTAGAATACGTACCACCCATATGTATGTTTTCAATGACAATGTAATGTGCACAAATAATATTTTATTTAAAAGGACTTATGCAATGAATAATTTCCATTTTAAGCGACTGTATTATGTGACTTGTTTATTTATATATCATATATTTTAATTAAGTAAAGTGTTTGTAAACCTAAATCACTGTTTTATTTTTCCTGCTGTAACTTTATTGCGTTTTTAAATAGTTCTTTAATTGTAAATCAAATTGTCTTATAAACAACATCCATCTTCTTGAAGATATTGGCTACATTGAATCAAGGTTTAGATTGCGTTTTTGATTCTTTATTTGACTATACAATCCGCTTTCAAAACCGTTTTCTTTTCACTTAAATTGCAATTAACGCAAAACTGATTATTAAATAGCAAGTAGCTAAAACATGATCAAATAAAGGCAAAAGTATATAATGCAATAATGACTGTTGTAAAACATATTTAACAACATAAGAATGAACGTACAGAAAAAAAAAAACGTTTTATTGTAAAATTATTTTGACTTTCTAGAACTTAAATAGTAGGATGTTTTTGAGGAAGAGTTGCCTATGAGATTTTCCAGAGCTCTATCTATCTATCCATGGCAAAATTTACTCAGCCGCTTAGGAGTGATTGAGTTACAAACGTTCGCATTTATAGTAGTTGCCAGATTTTGGTAGAAATTTAATTATAAGTTTCATCTAAGTAAAAGTAGGCAAACAAAGTTTTGAAACTTTGTGAAAAATAATGTTTTTTTTTATTTGGACAAGGAAGGTGTTTTATGAAGTTTATGTAGGCAGTGTGTCACTTTATGTATTAACCACCTGTGATAGATTTCGCATGTAAACAAATTCTTTGTATTTTTTTTTGCAGTGGCAATCGACTTAATAGTGCAGCATATATCAGATTACCTGAAACGGAATCCAGCTCAGAAGCCAATGACTGCTATAGACTACGGGTTGTCATCGTCTGCGCCGGGCAGTCCACAGCGCGCTGCCAAAGGAGGCCGACCGCATTAAGGTTTTTATGTAACGGTTTAAGTAATAATGTAAAAAAATTGAAAGCATACAGTTGCCTAATACTTTTTAATTTTCATTCTTGTTTCAGGCTATGCGTTAAAGCGACATCAGCAATAATTTTTAAAATTAGAGTTGTGAAATGGATCACGGCAGATGTACTGTACGTTTTCACCTCGTAGCGTTTAATAACACAAGAGTTGTGAAAACGCGGCGGTGCTGCACATGATATTTTAAATATTCTCGATTTGAATAAGTGAAACGTAGTGTCGGTATTGCTTCCATAGCGTCCGGTTCTTAAAGGACTAGGAACGAAAGTAGATAAAAAATATTAGGTATTAAAAAGTAGCTAAGCTTGAAAAATACTTTTACTAGTTACTTCTTAAAACAATACTTATATGATTCAGCTTTGGTTATTAAAAGGGTAGTTTATAAAATTCATGTGTTATAGTTATGGCAGCAAATAATCGGGGTTCCTTGCTTGGTGATATAACAACATCATAATACCCCACCCATATGGTTGGATGTTGTTGATGTTGGGTGTTGTTCTTCTTTAATATACGGTCGTGTACTTAGTCACAATAATAACTAAACTTTACTGATAGATATTTTCTGATCAATTTATCACGAAGCGAAAATAATAACTTTATAGTTTATTTTTAAACTATTTATTTTTTTGAGGAAAATGCTTAACATGGCAACACTAGATCATTAACTACCCTTTTTATACCAAACCAAATATATACTAATTTATTAACGGCGGTGTAGAATTTTAAATGAGATCTGGCTCGAAGACCGGATTTACAGCGGTGTGCCTTGAACATGAGTATAAAGGTGGAAGTAGTTTTTGGTAGGTAATTTATAAATCTTATAGATTATATAATTATTGAAATATAATTTAAAGTTAGTTTTGTTTTTTTCGTTCGTTTTGTTTAAAAGCTAATTGCTTACAAAAGTTTTGCAATGTTATTGTGAATAGCGGCGATACTGGTTCATTTTAAATAGTACAGAAGGTACTAAAAAACAAAGAAAGCAATAGTTATAACGTTTGGAAGAACAATTTTAGTAAGTTGAGGGTAGATTTTAAAAAGGGGCTGATGTTGTTGTGCTGGACTTTCAATAGAAGATATCAAAGCTAATTCTAATATTAAGGGGTTTTAAAGCACAAAGTACTTTTTAATTCATACTGATCCGCCTGTTTTTACGTAGATTTTGTCTCAGTAAAGCGGCTGCTGCGACCAAACTGCTGCAAATGTTAAAAACATCTAAGAATTTTTAATAATATATGAAATGATTTATTAATATTACTATCAACATATCTAGTACATAAACTTATCTAGTTGTAACTAGTCAACAAATGCTCTTTACGGCATTAGTACTAATTCGGTCTGTTAAAATAATCATTTTATTTATGCGTTTCGTGGGTTCGGTCTATTGAATTTTAAGATAAAATAAATTTAGAAATGTATGATTATTAACAATTATATTCCCAAATTATATCTTAAACTATATGTTATTAAAACATATAGTCTATACTTTATGCTAAAGCTCTCTGCACAAGTAATATTTAGTTAACAAAAACGATAACGGTATTATTTCTTTCGTCAGTCAATTCTCGTCAGTCATGATTCAGCTTTTTGGGATATTATTATTTAACCATAAACTGATCTTATATAGATTTATAGTTTAAAACAAATAGTGTTGATTTTAAATAGAATTCAAGGGACCTTAAGTTTTTTAACAGCGTAAGTTATCTATAAATTTTCCTAAAATATTACTAGGTTCTGATTTTGACTGTAGGTAACGTAATAGTTATATATTTAAGTATAGCCGACAATTACGTAGACTGTACCTTCCATTCGATTCCTACTTTTTGTCATCATTACAAGAGTACAAAATTTAGCAAATTATTAAACGTAACGTTTCTTTTAAGTTAAGTATCTCTATCAATTGTTACAACATATTTTAGACGGATTTGCTTATACCATTGTTTCTTCTATTCTATTCTTTCAAGAATAGTAATGAAAAGTTATTTTAAAGTTATCAAAAGTGTTACTAGTCAGTTGTGGGTGAATTATTGGATATGTAATCTGTTCTAACATATCGGTTTCACGATATTCGCGTTTAATTTGTTGATTTATTTATTATTGTTATAATTAGGCTTAACTATAGCTGGTATTATGAGGCTGTATCCATCATTTCTTTTGCAAAATAACCGAGGTAAATTAATATACAAAGGCAATTTTTTTTTGTCATTTCTTTATTTATTATTCGCAAGCTTTGATAGAAAATAGATGTTATCACCACATCTGATTTTAATTTGTTAGATTAAATCGTATTCTGGTAAAATAATTTCATTAAAAAATAAGTAAATTTTTAGTTCCATTTTTATTCTGTTTTTTAGTGTATTAATATGAAATTAATTAAATATATTTCCGTGTCAAGTTAGCAATTTCTGCGTTTTGACATATCTCCCAAATGTCAATATATTATTACATTTATATAGATACATTTTCACTTCACTGCCGATACTGAATTATATGAACGGATATTAAGTGTTGATCAGATTTTTTTTATTTTTTTTCTATAGAATGAACATATTTCCACTGCGGCACTGCCAAATTTCAGGGGATGAACAATTACTTAAACGAACAAGATATTTATAGCCGTACTGTAATGTGTAATGTAATTAAATAATTTTATCTTTTTAAATACTTAATATTTGTTTGAAAGTGTTATGATTATTTATGAACATTATTATAACAATCATATTGATTCATATGCAATTAAGTTTTATATAATTACAGTAATGTACAGACGTAGATACGTTTGTCTGCAAAAATAGTTCCGCGTAATTTACAAATAGACACAAAGAACATTTTTTTATAAAGAGTACTAGCAACGTGTCTCCCACTTTACTAGTATTCTTGTTATCCACCTCATCTAAGCTACTTGCTTGTGTTAGGGGTGGGTTCGCGACGGGAGTACACTGGGTGGGGTTCGAACCTGGAATCCTAGTGTATCGGACTAGGATTCCAGGTTCGAACCCCAGTCATTCTACCGCTGCTTCTTATATTAGTACGAAAATGACACGATATGTGTGCCTCTGTCGTCCGTTTTAAGCGGACTTATAATCTTTTTCACAACAGCTAGGTGTATATATATCTACATTTAAATTTTGCGTACTTATCTATGTTTAGGATTAGTACCATACTATATAGTTCGGCATGTCTTCACTAGATGGTGTTTTAGTATGTTTTTTCTATTGTTTTGCAAATTTGTTACGCTCTTTTACTTGAAACGACAACGCTTTGTTTGTTAGGGATGCTTTAGTTTAAGCTGTAACTCTGTTTTTAATATGGGCACCTATATCGTTTAAGCAACCCGAGGCTAAGTTAAAAGATGGCGAGAATGTCCAGAAATAATTTGTATAATTATTAAGAGAAATTTTCATTTCCTACAAAATCACTTCTTATTGTTATTTCTTAAAATTTTAATGCCCTATAATTAATATTCGAGATTGTAATTCATGACAACTGTTTATTGTACCAAAGAATGTTATTTTTTTATGTAGTTTGTTGCTCTATTATGTTGATGAAAATTATAATGTGTGTTTACCCATGAATGTACAATTTGAGCATTTTAGGTTGACTGGCTTGAAGTTGAGGACACAAAATATCGTAATACATATTCTTGTGTTTTACTTACAAATACATTATAAGGGGGTCGATTTCCAGTACAGACTTAATTAAATGCAAGTAGTGCAAAAGCATGAGGGAGCGCGGCATACACTTTTTTCTACTTATCAGGTAATGTGTATGCACAATTACTGTAACTTCAAGCCTGTTAACATATTATTTTATTTTGTAAGTTTGTGACTCATTATTGTTGCTAAGTTATATAAAACATTTATGGAAGTTATTATTACTTACTATGCTGCAATTTCAGTAATTCCAGTGGATGATAGATCCTCATCACCGTGAGGTGCCAGTTTGCCTTGCCTTGAATAGTAAGTTAAAGATAGATAGATGTATTACTATTTGCTCTTCTTTCTAGCAGTTGCGGTGAGTGCATTCTTTTATTGCCGCAAACTGTAAGTGCGAAGTAACTTGTAATATTGTTTTGTATTGTAATTCGTTATTCCACAGAAAAATAAAATATTGTACAAACTATTACTCATTATTTATTTTTGAAAATAAAGCTAAATTAGTTTTGATTGTGTTTATTTCTCAAAACTTTTCATAAGGGACTTATTCACACATACATATATATACAGTAAATCCATATTTATGATTTAAGATAGGAACATAAAAAATATTTGAAGTTAATATATTGGACAATTAAGTGAACGTAAACTTCTAGACCTGATCATGATTGAATTGATAATTTCATGATTTGGCCAAACATTTCGTAAAATGGATCGCATCAAGACGTGGTCAAACCAGATCATTTAATAATAAGCGTTTAACTATAGGACTAGCTAAAACCATTACCATTTTCATATGGTCAAAGTAATGGTTAGTGATCATATAATGAAAGTAACATTATCTACTGTGAGCGGCGCTGATATATCGTTACAACTTGGACAGACAGTTAGTCATATAGAATTACTATTAAACATTTTATATGATGGAGATTAGCCATACGTGGATTGACATATCATTAAACGTTAACATTTTAAAGATATGGTCAGTTTTATATAAAGACTTCATGAAGTTTTTGACCACATCATGATGTGGCCCAATTATATGATTTGGTCATCATATGTACACGTCGTTGTGACAGAAAGTGGGTGTGATTAAAACAAAGGGTAAAATTTGATCCATATAATACACAATAAAATAATAATTATTGCAATAATATAATAGAAAACAACATAATCGTTGTTTATTAAATACATTTACTTAAATAGTCTCGACTTATCGCGGTTGTACGTTGTATGTCGCACGGACTAGATGGCGTCAGTGTCGACTGCTGTTTAACCACATCATATATTCTATACTTATAATCGATCCATCGACTAACTAAACAGCAATAAAATAAATTTAATTTCAAACAGTTTAGTCATTCATGTTGTCAATTCTTATAATGCATTATAGTTAACTAACATAATAAAATTGTACTTAAAATAAAATAATCTAATTATACAGATTAGAACGATTATATAACAATATATATTTTTAATCATTAATAAATATAAAATATAGTGTTAATTGTTGGTCAGAAAAAGCAGTCGAGAGCTGTCGCAAAGCGTGCGACACGCAGTATTCATTTGCGCTAATTATTTCCAGATTTATGTTTTTTTTTTTTGCAGATATGATTTTAGTACGATATTTTACCGAGAACTGTATAAATGAAATAATCGTATGAAAATATTTCTAATGCGATCTAATACGCGCTACAACATTGAAGTGTTATACATGATTGTGTTAATCGAAGTTCAGCAAACCAAGTCATTAAACATTAATTATAAGTCAGCATATGTCCAAAGCTCATAAAAATCAAGTGATGTATATGTTAGTCGCCTAATTCGATTAAACAATCGACAAGATCAATGTCAAATAGTCGAGTCATACAATATTCGTACACTTGAGCCGAAACTTAATAAATCCTATTTTACTCTACACATTTGGTCAAAATATTATAAAAAAAGAAAATGTACAATTATATACTACAATTAGTATTACAAATGTATAAGCTGTAACCTAATTAGCGCGAGGTGTGATTTTACTTGCGAGGAACAAAGAAAACAATAGAGAAATATAATAATAGTCTTCAATAAAAGCTACACATTCGAATTAATACAAAGCCCCATATCATTAGAAACAGATTGTGTGTTTGCTAAAACATTTTTGATTTCAAGACAACATATTATATTTGCAAATAATTTAAAGAAAATGTTGCCTTTCTGGTTTCAAATGTACATTTTAATATTTAATACATATTTCTTTTGTTCTCAAGTTAGAGAAATCGCACAATGTTATGAAACAATTTAAGTTATTTATTGATAAAGAAAGAAATATACCTTCGTTCCTAGCAAGTAAAAGCCCCGTAATACAAATATGTTGCGCTAAATATATTGCAATAATCTGCCTTACAGTACAATATACACGATATTTACAATGGAAGTTTTCTATATCTGTTGATTTTCTATTAGGAACACAACCCCGACTTTACGGTGCGATTGTGTGTTGTATGCCGCTGAGAATTACAAAAATCTGTACAACATTTAACAATTACATTTTAATGAATTTTGAAGAGCCTGACGAGTTTTATTTGTTAAAATAGCTTATTCTGTGGAACTTTCAGTCGGATTTAAATTAATCTTTTTGTTATTAGATAAGAGTATTTACTGTGGAAATATATAGGCTATAAATCATCAAGCTACGACAGGCCATTTACTATAGACACGGGTGAAACGTCTAGTCATAGTCTAGTCAGTTTGTAATGAAACGACTGTCTGACTACTTAAGACGATACAGTAATTTTGGGTATTTTTATATTCAAATAAAGATTTGGTGACAGAGATAAAGACATTACTGTATCTAGTATAGGCACATAATTTACTTTACACTGAACAAACACACACAAAACAAGTCAAAAAAAAATCTCAATTTAAATACCAATGTCTAACATCGTCACACACTGCTCAGATACGTTATAAAAGTGACCATTTACTTCAGCAGAGAACTCCATCTCGACAAACGTCAGTGGGAAGAACAACATTAGTAATATGTGATGTCTTGAAGAAAGGAAAGATGAGGAGTGCCCGAACAGGTGGGATGTATTAAAAAGTTTAATAACAGTAACGGAAGCTAAGTCATGCAAAAAAGAATTAGAAAAGAAAATCAAGTCTTTGTTGTAAATAAGAAGTACATCCATAAGTTGAATTGTAATTTTGCTTTTTGATTTAATAAGATCGATTTTACGTCACAGTAACAGTGCTATTTGATAGAAAGTGGGATTGTATACAGAGGAACCTATTTATTATAGAATAAAAAAAACTTTTTTTTTTACTCACTCTATATTTGAATTGTACTTTCTAAATACATTTTCATAATCTTCAATAGTGTGCAGTATCGCGGGGTAGCCGTCCTACAATACTGCACACTATAGAAGTTTTTCAAATACAGAATGAATAAAAAGTCATAAGTATCACACTTCACACTTTTACAAAGACCCAAGCTAAGAGCAAAAATTTTAAATATTATTAAAATTAAATAAAAAAGAAAGTTCTAGTATAACGCCTGGGCTATATCTTTTTCTGAATATGCTGAACAAAACTTGGCCCGGGGGCTCCAGCAACATGTCACATTGAAAATAATTCTCAGTCTAACAACTCAACCTGACACCTTATTTTTGAAATAACAAATTGTGAAGTTAATTGGCATCATCGATCCGCAGTCGGGTGTTGTTAGGGAGTATATATTCCAAAATAATTTTCGCAAATCTATGGAGGTCACATTTCAGATTTCCACACTCATTAAATATTTATATTATATATAATATAAATATATCGACGACGTATTTATATCTACCGACGATATGTTTATGTATAAACGCGCTCGTTTCAAAATATTCATTTAAAATTGTAATTATGTGAACATGTGCCGTGCAAGTATTTATTATCACGAGATAACACTTTTCAAATACCGTTGCTTTAATACTGCACGGCTTTCAATATTTACAAGTAAAGGTGTGGTTTCAATGCGCACGACCGACAGACTTATACTTAATATTTTACGACCGATTAAACAGAGAATATTCATCAAATTTGTTTATTTTCAAATTCTTATTACTATTTATTTAGCAAGTATTTGTAAAATATACTGCATACGGGATGCAGTATATCATGCCGTATGCAGTATATTTTACAAATACGTCGATTATGGACATTGAGAGAGGCCTGTGTCCAACAGTCCTGAAATATACAAATACACTCACATTTGTATATTTCAGGAGTTTGAAATAAATCTACTGTATACTTGAATACGATTGGTATTAAGTAACCATTACAGAATAATCCAAATTCACGTTATGTTAGCAAGTTATAATTATCAGTCGTGTTTACGGAAACCACAGCTTAAGCAATAATAAAATACAAAGCGTTCGTGCCGCCGTACACTATTAAACAATATTATAAACATTAGAATAACTTTGAACAACACTGCTTCATAAAATGTGGCATCAATATCGTTCTTAATAATTTATTAAACATATTTTGTGCTGTGGATTTCTTGTACTAATGCATTGACATATTAAAAACCTGCACTTAAAACTTCAGTTTAGAAGTACATACTTTAGTAGTATACTGAGCTCATTAGAACTTATGTATTGTACATTGAATCTCCAAGTAGAGAACTAGCATAATTCTTGTAACGATAATAAATTAATAGTTTTTAAGGATGTCCCCTCAAGCCATAAGGTTATGGTCATATTATAGAAACATCACTTGGAAAGTTTCGTACAAATGCTCAAAGTACAGTCAAGTAAAATAAATGTCTCGATATGTGGTTAATAAGTGTACTGTTCTATTCTCAAACAAATTAACAGGCCAAGCTTTGGCTAGCTATTGATACTATCGAGCTTAAGACCGCGTCTTTTGAGCATTTTAACGCTGACCTCAAAAACTTTAGTATAAATGTACTGTTACGTCGGGTTACATTAGGCCTTTGGATAGTCTTGTTTCTACAATTCAAGCATGAACCAAAGAACTATAGAACTACCGATACTCTAAAAATAGTAGAAACTTCCTGAGAGTTTGAGGCATGGCAACACTAAGGCCAAAGTAACATGCACTTCCTGTATTTGAAGCTGATTCGTTTCCAATGTCTTTTACCTCGGAAAGCGACAGATTTGATTAGGTAATATTTTTATTTCACTATTTAACAATAACTGATGTTTTAACGAGAGGTGAATGTTTGATGCCACATTGTGTACGCGATGTATGCCGGCGCGCGCTCGCACAGTCCGGGGGTTGGGAGAGGGAGGGGTCACTAGTCGGCGGGGCGCGGGGGAGGGGCGCGCGGAGGCAACGGGGACGCTGGCATGCTCCAACTCTCGCTGTTACCCCATCTGTAATGGTAATAAATAAATAAAAATAACACAATTCTTATAAAAATAAATCAAAAGACTTTTGAAGTTTGGTTTTTTATGATTTTTAATGTTTTTTTTTTAATATCAAACAAGAAATAATAATGCCAGTTATACGATATTATACGAATGCTAATGTTTTAAAAAAATATTTAGCTATCGAGTTTAGTTCAACAGTTTTTACCCCTTAAGAAGAATTTGTAAAATGTTACAAACAGGGACGTAAAACACAAAAATGATTAAAAAAGTTTTTCTTCTCCGGGCCCTAATGACTGCTTCTGTGCGGTTCCTTATGGAACGTATGAGATTCACAATCTTGTGTTGTGGGATGTAAGCCTACTCTTCTAGTATAGCTGTTTTAAGCTGACCAAGCGTTTTCCGAGAAGGATCTTTTAGGATAGGTGTTCTATGGGATTCATATCCGGGTTTCTTGCTGGCCCATAACCGTAATACCAACTTCACTCAAGTATTAATTTACATTACCTGCGGTATGAGCGTTAGCATTGTCCTGCATAAAAAAGAACTCTTCGCCACCAATGCGGCTACTACATGAGGCTCCAGACCCTCTTCGATATAACGTGACCCATTAAATGACGGTAGGCGAGGTTCAAATACAAAAGCAAGTTCGGGTTTTCTATCGGCCTTATGCCTCCCCAAATCGTCCATGAACCGCCACTGTAACTGACTTCCTCTCTTAGATACACCTTATTTGTTCCGTCGTTAACATACAGCATGATCCTACTCTTATCAGAAAAGAGAACTTTGCTCTCTTGAAGGCAAGAGGCGCCCTTAATTTAATTAATATGGGCCATTAGCTGGTTCATGAGGTTTCAGGCCACGCTCCGCTAATCTCCTTCTATTGTACAATCGCTCACAGTCAATCCTGAACTTTGAATAGAGTTAATGGCGATTTCTGAGAGAAACTGAGGCAATATAAAGGTCATCTTGCTCAGTCGTGACTTGATATCTACCAGATCCTGGAAGGCACGAGGAAGATTCCGGCAACGCACTTGTGACTCTTGAGTTGCGGGTGGCGGCATGGCGGCGGTAGTCACTTATCATCAGGTGACCCGTCTGCTCGTTTGCCCCCTATCGCATAAAAAAAGCGAGTAAACATACCAGTTTCCCGATAACGTTGATACACTTTATTGTCAGCAGAGAGGCTAAGATACAATCGAGCAGAAATAACACGCTGACTATAACCTGAATCCAGCAACACCACGACTTCGGCGGCTTCCGTAGGCGAGGATTTGTAAGGAAAAAAATCTCTGCTGCTCAATTGGGTTGAGTCTGGCAATTGAGCAGGCCACGACATAATGTTGATGCGAGCATCGGCAAGAGTGCATGTTACGACTCTAGCCGTGTGTGGACATGCATTGACGTGCATTAATCGAAAGGAATCACCCAACTGGCTTCGCAAAGGCGTTGATCTGAAACAATCCTCTCCGCATAAACCAGAGCATTGAGGTTGTCCTTGATCCAAATGAGATCGGTTCTTCCACCGCTCCAAAAACCGCCCAAACCATTATTGTTCCACTTCCGTATGAATGAACTTCCTGACCAAATTCCAAACCTTCTTGACGTCCAGAAGCCCTCAAAACTCGAGTACGTACCTTATATATATTTAAACGATACACCCTCATGGTTTTTGATTAAATAAACGTTATATCCAATAACGTTACACGATACATATAAATGTTATATGTAAAGAAATATGATATGATATGAGATACAACCCGTCTGTCCTATAACTTTGGACTAGAGGCATGACATTTTTACGAGAGGGACAAAACGGATTATATTTTATTTTCGTAACTAGTGCAAAGGTGTAGTCTTTTTATTTCAGGATTCTAGCTCATTGATCTTTGAGGACATTTGTTTTGAGGACCAAAAGGAAAGCCATCGTGTTACATGCATGCTAAACTCAAACTAATGACAGAGATTGTAATCAGGGGCCGTACCGTATACCGTTCTATTGTCGGCAAATTACACCTAGACATAGAACAAATGATCAAGCTCATCACACATCAGCCGTCATCACTAACCGCTAGCGCAACAGGCAAGTAAAATGAATTCTTATCCTAAGTTTGAACTATAGAACGACTTTATGCTGGTATAATTTGCGTGCGTGCTTTACGCTGATGAAATCGAACCGATAACACACCGTTTTTCGGGTAGGTGCGAAAAAGTCTACACGCGTTTTAAATAAGCTCCTGTTCCATTTAAGTTAAATATTTATTTATCATCTTTAACTATAGTAAAACAGTGATTATAAACACAGTACTTACAGTTATACATGAATTAAGCTAAGTATTCATACCACCTGCCAGCTCATTTGAACAATTTAATATCACAACAACAAAGTTTGCAACTGTCACTGTAAACTATAACAATAATGCCCCAACTAGCAGAAATTCAGCAAGCACAGAGCAGCCTAGAAGATAGCTTCTCCAAGAGGATGGCTGATTTGGAGTCACAGCTGCAATCCGGAGGGAACAGCAAGGAGACTGTTGCAAGGGTTGCCGAGGAGTTTAGAACTTTTCGGGAGCTAATGTTCACCATGTTGGGCCTCTTGCGTAAACAAATAAATGAGTGTGTCAAGATGGTAGATGTAATGGAGACCCGGCATCGCCATAAGACACTCATCTTCTTGGGAATTCCTGAAGCAGTCAAGGAGGATTGTGGTAAGACCATGCTTGACATCATTAACAACAAAATGGGTCTCAAAGTTGTCTCTCCACCAAACATCACAATCTGTCACCGCATTGGTAGTCCATCCACTGAACATCGACGGCCTATATTGGTCAGATTTTCTTCGGCAGAGGTAAGAGCTGCTATCTGGAAGGCGAAGACGGCTTTGAAGGGGTCCGGCTATGCGGTAAGAGAATTCTTGACTAAAACTCGACAGACCGCTTTTAACATGGCTCGACAACATTTCGGCATGTCAGCTTGTTGGACACAGGATGCCACTATAGTTATCAAGGCCCCCGACAATAGCCGTCACAAGATAACATCTTCGGACGAGCTGAAACCATTAGTTGCCAAATATCCCAAGGCAGCATCCACATCCAATGTTAGTTCGGGTACAACCACGAAAAGTTTGCGGAGACACTGATTCTACTTTAGTTTACATCAAACATAAACATCAACAATGTAGCTGTGTTTTGAATTCAACAGCAGTTGCAATATACACAAAAAGTTGTAATATACCTTCAACATAAATATTGTATACAATTCGAAGTGACAACTATGGTATCTGTCAATGTCAAGTCCCCGTTTAGTCGTCGTTCGCAACCGAAATTGGGTGCGTTCGTAAACTTATAACTCCATAACAGTTCTGTAATCTTGACTTCACCTTTTTCTCGAATAATATTGTCTGTGTATTTGTATATATACATATATGTACCTGTATGGGAGTATATATAATATAATTAAGTATAATAATTGTGTAAATGCATTTTACTTTATTTATGTTGCAATGACGTTTCGTAATTGTTACACATTTTATTTATAAAAACATTTGAGACATTTAAGAAAACAGACAGATTTATCATTTATTATGTTCCAATTCAGCTTCTGTTTCATTTTCTATTGCGGGGTATATATAACTTGTACTTTTACTTTTGTATTTTTTCTTTTCTTATTACTTTTATTATTTTTTTAGATTGTAACGGCTGGCGGGTGGTGCAAAAATAGATTAAACCAACTTCGGTATATTTATTGTACCTACTTACTACATAGCATATTAATAACTTTGCAATATTTAAATAAGTTTATTTTATACCTTATAATTAAGTCTATTTTATTCCATATAATTAAGTTTATTTTATAACATATAATTAAGTCTACTATATAAGTCATACTCTGCTGTTTATATATGTGTTAGTATTTTTGTAATGAGCGATGGTGATGAAGTGTTCTATTCTGCTAACGAGTCTTCTGAAGATGATAGTTTCAGTTCCCTGACAGAAACACTGGGTGATCGATTGCGGCAAACATTTGCACAAACTTGTTTCTTGCTAAATGTCTGTCATATTAACGCACAGAGTATCCCCAGTCACTTCAGTGATTTATTTGAAGCGTTTACCGACAACGGCGTTCATGCTATCCTGATTTCGGAGACCTGGCTCAAACCTCACCTACCATCTACCTCATATTCTCTTCCCGGCTTTACACTTATTCGTAATGATCGATACGACAAAAGAGGTGGTGGTGTTGCCATTTACCTTCAAAGCTCCCTACCTTATAAGATTCTCGATTCCTCCACCTCCAACTCTTCTACTACTGCGGAATTCCTGTTTCTAGAGGTTTGTGTCAGGGGTGTTAGTGTTGTTCTAGGCGTGGTCTATTGCCCTCCCGTTGTTAACTACTTCTCCAGTCTGGAAACAGTTCTGGAATCTTTAGGGTCGGAATACTCGCACCACATCATCATGGGCGATTTTAATACAGATGTCCTAGCACCTAACTCTCCTCGAACACGTCATCTCCTTGATACCATCCACTCAGCCTGTCTTCATGTCCTACCTCTTCAAGCTACTCACCATAACATTGATCATCAAGATACCTGGCTTGACCTTATGCTTACCTCTGCTCCCAATCTTGTATCTACCCATGGCCAGCTTCCTGCTCCTGGTTTTTCCCATCATGACCTGATTTTCCTCTCTTACGTCCTGAAAAGTCCCAAACCCTCTCCCAATTTTTTAACTATGCGGAGCTATGGACGTATGGATATTACAAAGCTATGCACGGATGCTTCTAAGCTAGACTGGAAGAACGTCGTAGAGGCTACCAATCTGGATGACAAAATCAGTATTTTTAATAACACTATAATTAACCTTTATGACAAACATGCTCCTATTAAGAGGGTAAAATTGAAGCGTCCGCCAGCTCCGTGGATGACGATGGAAGTACGAATGGCGATGAGACGCAGGGACCGGACTTTCATAAAATTCAAAAAGAATCGCTGTGAGGACAAATGGAATATCTATAAGACTGCCAGGAATCGGTGTAACCAGGTGATACGCAATGCAAAACGCCGACACATTCTACAAAATATAGAGGCTTCATCCCCTTCTAGTATCTGGAAGTTTCTGAATACGTTGGGTATTGGCAGAACACAGCGCACTGAGTTTCGGACGACAGTTGGTTTGAATGATATCAATCATCATTTCTCATCTACAACTCAACTTGATCGTCAAACCAAATGTCGGACCCTGGACCATATTGCTGGTCTTGCCAGACCCAATATTGACTACTTCAATTTTTCTCCAGTTGCCTCTGAGGACATCAAAAAAATTATCCTATCCATCCGTTCCAATGCCATGGGCTGTGATGACATTAGCCGAAGGATGATAGTCACTATACTGGATCATGTCATTGAAGTCATAGCTTACATCATTAACTTTTCTCTCGACTCTGGAACCTTCCCTTCCATCTGGCGTAAAGCTTACATTATCCCGTTACCTAAAAAAAATAACCCATCTCTTCCAGAGCATTACAGACCTATTTCTATTCTTCCCTTTTTATCCAAAGTCTTGGAAGCCTGTGTACATAAACAGCTCTCACAGTTTGTCTTCAAACACAACCTCCTAAGTCCTCTACAGTCGGGCTTCAGACCCGGTCACAGCACTACTTCTGCACTCCTCAAAGTGACTGGCGATATTAGGGAGGGCATGGAAGGCACCAAGGTCACTGTTTTAGTCTTGATTGACTTTTCAAATGCCTTCAACACCGTCAGTCACGAAGTCCTGCTGTCCATCCTAAAACACTTGATGATCTCCTCAGAAGCTCTGGAATGGTTCTCCACTTATCTTCAGGGACGACAACAGTGCATACGCGTTGATGACAAGTCATCAGATTGGTGTGACCTTTACACTGGCGTCCCTCAAGGCGGTATTCTATCTCCACTATTGTTTTCAATGTATATTAATCTCATTACTCTAGACCTTCAGTGTGCGTATCACCTGTACGCTGACGACTTGCAGCTTTACACACATGCCAGCGTTGATGAGATACCGCAAGCCATTGATAAAATCAACAATGACTTAGAATTCATAAAATGTTGGTCAAAGAGGTTCGGTTTATCCGTAAACCCTACCAAATGCCAGGCGATAGTTATAGGCAGCAAACGCATTATGTGTAGGATTGATACCACCTCCATCTCGCCTATTGTTCTCAATGGCTCAGTCATACCCTTGAACTCGGCTGTTAAAGATCTGGGGTTGCATATTGACACAACGCTTGATTGGCGAGCCCAAGTAACTCATGTAAGTCAGAAAGTTACTAGAAGTCTCCGAAATTTATACCGTCTCAAAAATTTCCTTCCCACTAAGACCAAAACTATCCTAGTGCAATCCCTTATTATTCCTATAATCGACTATGGTGATGTGTGCTATTTCGACCTGAATGCAGACCTTCTCAACAAACTAGACCGTCTTCTCAATAACTGCATTCGATTTATTTTCAATCTTCGCAAGTATGACCACGTGTCTGCTTTACGCTCCCAGTTAAAATGGCTCCCTATTCGCCAACGCCGAAATCTACGTGCATTAACTTCCCTCTTCTCTTTTCTTAACTCTCCGTCTCCGCCACATTATTTGGCTCCCTACATTCGGTTTCTATCGTCAAATCACGACAGAAATCTTCGTTCCACTCACAACAATCTTCTCTTATGTCCCCCTCATAACTCTGACTTTGTTAACTCTTCCTTCTATGTCCAATCAGTCCTACTCTGGAATGCACTACCACTCGAAATCAGGATGTCCACTAACCGCTTCACTTTTAAGAGGAGGGTACGTGACCTCCTGTTTAATCAGTTGGCAGAAATTTCAAACCGTTAGTACATATTTACCAGACTTTTATAGTGTTTATTATATGCGTTGTATGTAATTATATGTATATAAGTTTGTATTTATTTATATATATGTATATAGGTATATATTAGTATATGATGTATGAAAGTAATATATGTATATAATTAGATCATATTTTATAATAATTAAACTGGTACCTCTCTCATCTATTTGCACCTACTACCATTTATTTTTGCCACACCCCAAGGTTGACTGGGAGAGAATGCCTGAGGCATTAAGTCCGCCTTTGTACAAAATGTGCTATAAGTCGAAATAAATAAATAAATAAATAAATAACATTATTCATGTAACCAGAAAGACAGACCTATTTTCTTAAACATTAAATTACATTAAAAAGTAGATGAGTTAGAGGACTCGGACTTCCCGGCACCAGCCAGTTCCAGTTATAGGTATGCCCTGACTTGCTTGAGCTATTGCTTATACTCTCCAATCCATCTGTATGTGCAATTTCCTTTTCCTTCCCTTTATATTCTCTTTTTCCCTTTCAAGATACCCTTTACTACTAGAAATTTTCAATTTCTAATTCAAGAGTGCCCAGATGACGGCAAGAGCATTGCTCCCTGTTACATAGATGGGACTAAATTATAGACGACAAAATGTAGGCCTTTATTACACCTCTGCTCCCTTCGGGGATACAGGCGTGAGTGCATGTATGTATGTATGTATGTAAAATAGATAATAAAGTATGTTACACACCTGTGTTGCAGATGATGGTTGTGGTGCGTGTCCCGGCGCGCTGCAACGTGATGCCACTTGACGTACCCGCTGAGCCGGCGCTTCACCAGCCCGGCCAGCGAGTGCAGCCAGCCTGCGACACACATCCCACGTGCGACAACCCTGGCCTATCCCACCCGACACGACACGACCCGACCGACTAGCCGCTCTGCCCGCTCTCGCATATGCCGACTCTTTGGTCTCAACTATTGAACTGAACCGTTTTACTAATATTTATTAAAAAAAAACTGTAACACCCGAGGTTATCAATTAAATATATGTAAAATGAAAAGTTATTGCAAGTATATTTGTAAAAATCCACTAACTATCACGTGAAACGTATGCTTATTTTTGAATTTCTATTAGTACTTCTGTTTAAATCAGACCGTCACTCGGGTTTTATACCAACGAAGTTAAAAACAAGCTTACGATTACGCTTCGTATTTTATAAAATGTCTACTAAGGTAAAATAGTAATGTTAAAATACATTTTCTTATAAAAAAATTTAGAAAACGGCCCATGTTTACTAGTACTAAGTTTCAACAAATGTTTTCATATGCTAACCTAACACCTACACATAGAAAAGTAGAGTTAGTTTCAAAAATAAAAGAAAAATCAAAATTCGACTATGTGTAAGTGTTTCATAATTCGACAACCAAAGAGTCAGTATAGTCGCCCTGCTGATGTTAATGAGCGAAGCTGCGGACATGATGATGATGTGATGAAGTGTGTAGCGGACATATCTCGCTAGTGTTATAAACACATTGATGAACAGTTTACAGGGAACTTTTAGTGATTGATGGTGAGAAGCGTGTTGTCTTATACAAGTTGACAAAGAGTTCATCCCATTTTTTAGATCCAAATAGAATACCCAGTGAAAAAATGCATTTGTGGAACAAAATAAATACAATAAAAATACTCAAAGTGCAAAACCATTTTACATATTATTATTTCACTCACCTGTGGATCATGAACGGAAGATCATGAATAATATCGGCGGGAATAAAGACGAGCAACGAACGCCCCCCTCAGTGTAATCAAGTCCAATGATTTCGCCCATACAAAAAAATATATTTGTATTTTTTAAAACAGTATTATCGTCCTTATACTTTTTGCTATATTTAATTTGTTTTGAAGAAATTGTTACTTGTGTTATTTTGTATTTGAAATTGTTACTTGTTTAGGATTATCGCCCGAATGATGTTCGCAATACATTTTGCTTCAAAGAAATTGTAACTTTTTATTTTGTAGTTGCAAATGTTACTTATTTTATTGTGTATTATTGGTTGATTTTTTGTAAGAGCGGAGAGGATTTTGTGAGTAAATAAATTGTTTTGAATAACTACGCATAAACATAGGTATACATAGGTTATAACATATATATTTGGATCTAAAAAATGTGATGAACTTTTTGAAAGCCTATACGGCCTGTCATCATACATAAGGCATACGTAAGTCTATAATCATATATGTAACAAAGTAACGGCAGAATATTACAAATATTACCACAAAGTACAGTACAGTAAATAAAAACTAGTGAAAAATAAAATTGGAATAAATTAAAATATGTATGAGCAAGAAGTTTAAAGTTAAATTCTGTAAGTATTACACAAAGCCAATATTTGTTTAATAAATAAATTAGTATTTGACTTCACCGACCTATTTCGGTGTATATTTTTGATACCCTAATGATCAAGCCATCGATTTTTACCTAGCTGCGCAAAAAGGAGGGATATATGTTTCAAGTGTATGCGTGTATATGTCTTTTTCATGGACAGAACACTTCAAGATAACCTGTAAACCGTCCAATGAAATACTTCCAACAGAAGAATACAGAACGCATAGTAATTACTAGCAACGCTTCCCAAGCGATACGTACCCGTTTACACACATGTATACAGCCCTTATATGCTATGTGTTAAGGACGTGTTTAGTGTAGCGAGGCATGTGACAGAGCTACTAATGGGCAGGCGATGTGTGGGCGGAAGGACAGCGGCAAAGCACAGATAACATGACGAGGAATGTTTCTAGGTGTACAGTTTATATTACACACACAAAATTCTACTAAATGGAAAACTAAATGGCATTGTGCAGGCTTGGTTTGTTTTCGTTAAATAATCGATGTATTAATTTATTTCCTTACTAAGCTAGCAAGATTAGCTAAGTTATATTTTTTTGTTCACAGGTTTGTATTAGAAATATTCCTCATCGTGTTTATAAAATACAATTACATCAGAAAATTTTGTACAACGAAACATTTTGGAGTACAGACAATTTCGAAAGCTGACAATAAATGTTGTTAGATAGGTTCAGAATTTGAAAGAATAACGAGATCATATGACATGGTTTTATATACACATTGTCTATGGGCTCCGAATAATAACAAATACGATCACTTACTTATTATTAAAACTAAGTCGAATTCAATAAATACTTATCTGAGTAGAATGACCAAAAAGTTAAGGTTAGAATATCGTTACTGACTGCAACAATAAGAACACTAGCTGCATATATCTTATCGGAATAAGAGATATGGGGTCATCTATGACATATTATATTTATTAAACTCTAAACAGATTTCTTTAAAGACGGTGGGCTTAATAGCTCCAATACGTAGTTTGTGCGAAAGCATATAACCGCAAAGCACACAGGAGTGCGTCAGAAGCACAAGTCCCAAATCTTTATGGTTTTTACACCCTGTACCTAAAAATGGAAGGGTTGAAATAAACTGGATGAAAATGATAATGGTATGTGAAGTGACTGCATTTTTTTTGTTAATTTTATTTATTTATTTGTGTTTGAGAAGATAAAAGTATTTTATACTATACAGCGTAGCAAGAATTTAAATTTGAATATAGCACTAACTAGGAACTTTATAAATACTTTTGAATTAAAAAGATGAAAAAAAAAATCTTTTAAAACGAAGAACAAATAAAAATTAAATTTGGAATGCAATCAGTTCACACATTCAAACACAGCGCGCGCGCAGAGCGGCAAGCTGCGCTGGAGTAAACAACTCGCGACCTGTACTTGTTCAACTGATAGGGACGACGGTAGTCAGAGGCTGGCTGCCCTCCTTCGTCATCAGAATAAGGTATTGTCAATCATAAATACATTATTATTGTACACTTATAATATTTGTATTTATTCAGTCAGATTGACACCCATCAGTACACTGGCGATTTCAGAAAGTTTCTTAAAATTAAAGCGTTTTTTTTCGTAAATACATTTTTATCTGGTTCACCACAAAATTGTGAACGTAAAAAGGATGAAATGCATATTACATTTGTCTATTAAATTGTTTATTAAACTCAATGTCAATCTACATCGATCATGTGAGGTTGAAAACCCTTATATTATTACAATTTAGACGAAGTGAGATGTTGGGTATCAATTTGATTATTTTTAATTCGTTTCTGCAAGCGGCAATGATTCCTTTACATTAATAAATATGGTAAATACTGCTGTTAAAATAAAATCACCACCAGCAGTAGCGAATATGTATTTAGTAAAGAAATAAATACCTAGGTTAATATATCTCTTTGGTTATAACAGCTTTTAATACTGTTATATGTATCATCTATAACGGATCCAATAAATAAATATCAGAGAAAGGAAAAATGCATCGTTGAATTTGCATAATTCTTAACTAATTATAGCAAGAAAATAAGACATCGGGCCAAAAATATTACAAACGTTAATTTAGTACTGAAGACGAAGAGTCTAGGACCTGCGCACCCACTGGATATTTTTATCAGTTGATGTTGATAAATAAAAAATAAGTAAAATAAAATCGGTAAAGTATAGATACACACTAATATAATTAACAAATACACGCTATGTCATTACACGACTTTATGGTATTGTCGTGGCAAGTGTACTCACCCTGGTCATCGTGGTGATGTTTGGGCGGCGGGTTGGGGGGGGCGGTCACCTCGCGGTAACCGTTGCGGAGCTCCGCGCGAGTCAGGCTCTGACTGCGACCTTCGGAAAGTCTGTACAACATACATACTAATTTAGAATAAGATATTTGATATGAAATGTTTCTTTAATCAATTCTGATTTTTGATTTCTGAATAAGTATTTATAATAATTCTTCACGCAATATGTACATAAGGTTACTTTATGCACTGTATCAGTTAAACATTTTTATATTTGTAAATACGAATAGCAATTACTACATGGACCACCGGAGAAGGAGACGAAGAGAGGACGAGGGAGAAAGAAAGAAGGAGAGAGAAAGGCTTTTTTATGGCATGAGTAGAGTCTGGCAATAGACAGACGAATAGAAAGGTCAACCGCCTTTGAAAGTGATAAGGGGGCAAGCGGACACGACTGATATTTGTACATAACAAGGAGGTAACCTTTCATGCAGCAGGAGCGGCGAGGGCGGGTGCAGTCGCTCGTGTAGCGCGGGCGGGTCGGGCGCGGCGTCGAGGTCATGGGCGAGCGCAGCCAGCGCGCGGCCCGTGCGCGGCGGAGGCTCCGGCGAGCGCCCCGTGCTGTGCTCTCTACTTAAACTGTAATCATTTGTACAATAATAATATTACTTCAGACACCGCGCGTTTTTAGCTAAGGCAAACGTTAAACATAACATAGAATATTATACCATATCAGATATTAAATGCCAAACGCGATATTACCACGCCTAGTCTATACCGAATAATCCGATCGCGCCTTGATCGATTGCACCCGGAGGCCAGAAGATACATGTACCATTTTATACCCAGCCTATAAAAGTAGCTATTTGAACCGATGTGTGATCAATTCCTTTGATTCGATCACTTTGTGCATTCCCGAAGAATGGTCGACCGACCCAGCACTAATGTGTACCCTGACGTACCGAGAGGGAAAGGCAAGGGTTTCTGTATATCCTGTCAATATATACATTAAATAATACATTGTAGAAAAGTTGATGAAGTTTGTCAAACATTCATCATTGTTTTAGAAATGGGTTGAAAGGCGTCACAGAACCTTCTAGAACAAGTAATTAGTGTAATTACCTTCTATGCCTAGGTGTGGAATGAAGATCGACTCTAGATCTTCTCTGCTGATTTTGATGGTAAAACCTCTGCAGGACTATGGGACTAGTGTTGCCGGAACTCTGTGGAGTTAAGAAAAAAAAAATAACTCAGAACTTATACTGAATCTTATAAACAAATATGCGATTCGTTAATCTTATTTATGCGCATTTCAATTATATTTTTTTGTCGTGTCCGCCTTAATACAGGGCTGGTGTATAAGTAAGAAATAACTACATACGTTTAAATAAACAGAGGCTGCGCACAAAAGGTTTTAAATATAAAGAAAAGAAAAGAATAGATACAAAGTTTCATGGTGATTAGGCGATTAGAAGTGAGTTGTTGAGTATAATACTATGCTCAAAATTCAATTATTTCACTGAGTCAGGCAATAAAATTTTATATAATGTGGACTTTACTGTAAAGTTTTTATTTTATTTTTTATTCATCAAATTAACATTAACAGGGAATGATTTGAACATACACATCTGTGACAAAAAAATTACACACGAACGACACGAAAAATGTACCAAACTTCGTCGTTCGGTCGTTCGTTTTAACGTTTACTAAAGATTATGATTTGACTTGACAGTCATGTGGACTAATCACTTTTAAAATTAGTTTACATAGGTAGTAAGAAGTGGCACTAATATAAGCTTGTTTAAAACTAAAAAAATATATAATTTACTGACCGCTGGCGAGGCTCTCCATCTATTATCTGCTGATACTCTCCGAACTGGTTGCGGGGGAGGAGACGCGCACGCGTCTATTGTTCTGTAACATACAACATATACATATATGTTTTATGTCAATAACAATCCCTGTGCAATCAGATAAAAACAAGCACTCGTTAAATTGGTACAATTTTAGAAAATCTGCAATCAAAGTATCTGTTAAGAGTAAACATATTACATGCCTATCTAAACTAGTCACTATGTGCTTGATTGTAAAATCAGATGTTTAATCGATTATTATATCGATATCTTCGATATATTGATGACAAATTAAAATAATCAACTAAAAAGGTTGTAACTAGTTTTAACTTACGGGAACCGATAAGCAGAAGACAAGAAGGTAGTATGTAACAGTTACCTCCGTCTAGGATAAGGCGAGTGGTTAGAGAAGTCAGTCTCCAGGCTGGTCGGCTGAGAACTGCTCCCACCCGCGTTAGCGTTGCTACTCGTCGCCCACCACGCCCTGTTCAATGACAGCTACATTTACTACTGCGACACTACATGATGGCATACAATGAATGATATAGATGTTTTTTTTTTAATGGACTCATTGCAGTACGTATCTGCATTAAAGGTACACTCACAGGCACAATTAACCGCCCACCTATATTTTTCGTCCCCCTTTTTGTTTATGTTAACTGTGGCTTATCTACTGTTTTGTTTTTAGTTAAGTGGGTACTTTAGCAATAAACTAAACACTTAAAAACCCTTACTTCGACCCTTAAACTTGTATCGCCGAAGCGTTTTTAGAATTTAGTCTCTGTTTGACATTGTTGCAGTAACGTTACATTTTCAATGCCACTGGATGCAACTGGTGCTGGGCACTGTGCTAGGGCAGTGATTTTAGCTGACGCTGGGTATAGCCAACGTCGCATCGCTCGTACGCTTGGTGTACCTCGAACTACAGTGCGGGATGCCATCAGACACTTTCGGGAGACTGGTTCATACACGAGAAGGCCAGGTCTAGGCCGACAGCGATGCACCTCGGCTCTGGATGACAGCTTTGTTATCAGTAACGTGCTAAGAAATCGCTTTTGCACCGCTACTGAAGCGCGCACACGTCTGTTTTAGGTGAGAAATGTCACTGTAAGTGAACGTACGATAAGAAGAAGACTGGCTGAAAGGAATCTGAGAGCTTTTCGTCCAGCTCGCAGTCCACAGCTGCTTGCACAGCATCGTAGAGCAAGACTTGCCTTTGCACGAGAATATGCTGACTGGACTACGGAACAATGGAAGAACGTACTGTACGTGGTGTTTGATAGAGGCAGTGTGACTGCTCAAAGATACGTGGAGGAAGTCTTACAAGATCTTTCGCACCATTTATTAGTAAAAACTTTAAATTAATGCACGACAATGCTCGATGCCATACCGCAAGATCCGTCACTCAATACCTCGATGAGGTCGGGATTCAAGTCAAGTTTTGCCATGGCCGTCACGCAGTACCGATCTTAACCCAATTGAGCACATTTGGAACAACCTAAAAAGACGTATTCGAGCAAGATTATCAGCCCCTGCGACCTTACAAGAGCTCAAGACGGCTGCGATAGAGGAGTGGCATAATATCCCTCAGTCGGATATTCAAGACCTCGTAGATGGATTGCCAAACCGACTACAAGAAGTCATCAGGGCCCGAGGTAGTAAAACTCATTATTAAAATTTAAATAAAAAGAAAGCGGACGATTTTTTTCAAAATTAAAGTCATCACATTTTCATGCTAATTTTTTGCAAAATCGATTTTTGGCATATTTTTTTTTTATTAAACGGTTTTGTTTAAAGACTTTTGTGATTTTATTTATCCTTAATGGCTGCTTTTAACATAACTTCCAACAAATGTAGTCAAAATTTTCCGACTACTGAAAATTGAAAGAAATACAAGGTGGGCGGTTAATTGTGCCTGTGGGTGTATTTTGCACTAACCCACGAGCTGCAAATTTGGTTTTATTTTACTCAAAGCTAAAAGTATCAGTAATGTTTATAGGTAGAGCTCGGACGTACCGGCTACAATTATTTAGAGTTACGTGTGGTAAGTACCGTCCTCGAGCTATTTGCTTGTACTTCTAAATCCATATGTGTAAGCAGTATCGATTTCCTTCCACTGCCTTTGCCTAGTTCTTAATTTACAGTTTCAGTTTTTAGTGGGACCAAATTCAATTTGAAAAATGTGGGTGTTAAATACATCTCTGCTTAAAACTTCAGAGATATAGGCGGAGCGTATGTACATACATACATATGTGTGTATATGTACATATGTATGTGTATGTATGTGTTAGTTGTCATTATTATTATTCGCAGAAACAATATTTCCTTTGTAGATGTTATTATATCAAACAATGGGTTTATTTGTTTGACAACTCTACTAATTTAAGAAAGGTTGGTATAATGATATTGTCCACAAAACAATTTATACTGCGTATACTTTGTCAACATATTTGTGATATGCAAACAATCAAAAGTGCACCTAATTCATAAAGAATTTAGATTTGTTTTGCTAAAAACATTTAATTCAAATATACAACGAACAAATATTCTATGTGTCATAATAGAGTTATAGCACATGTTTAACTTGATGAATGAATTCTAGTATGATGTTTGACATTTTTGAATGCCGTTTGGTGATGTGAATTTGCCAAAAAACTAATAAATAATAGAAAATATGTTGAAGACAGACAAACCCGGTACATACTTTATAGTTACAGCTCCATTCGTAGATGTTATTTCAAATAACCTACAAAGAATTTATTATATTATTAAATAGCAAAATAACATTTAATTTATGATTAAAGTTTATTACAGGTCTCGAAGGTAATTGATAAATACTAAATTATACTATTTGTACTCATTGCACATCATAAATCGCAGTTATAGTAAGTACTTTTCGCGTTGGTATAATTCCTGTAGTCATATTTGACCTCTCCCAATATTTAATAAATCATAGAAATATTTAAAAAATATTGCAAAAACTTACCGAGTAGGCGTCGGCGTAACCTGCTCCATCCAATGCTGGGAACTCGTCACAAAGTTCCTTCCTGGTTGAGGAGTGACAGGGGTCTCCACTCCATTGCTCGTCGTGTTGACAGCATGCGTGGCGACAGTCGTCACTGAGTCAGCCCTGGACATCATGCTCTGGCCAGAGAACGACAACGACGCATACCAAGCACCGACGGATATTGAATTACGAGCTGATTTCACTACGAACGGATGCTCTAATAGTTTGGGGTACTTTGGTCGTTGTCTATAATTTTTTGTTAGGCTGAAATAAATAATTATAAAAAAAATATTAGTTACTTTTACAAGAACTGAACACAGGTCTACACTGTCAGTGGTTAAAGAGAATCACGAGATACGTTAAACGAACGATAAATGAAGCAAAGGAAACATTGGCTTATAACTCAATATCTGCCGGATGATATATAATTGTCATATGATGGTATAATTTTATTATTTATTAATTTCTTCAAAAATCAAATAACTGAACTTACCACTGTGACACAAATGATTTAAATTCAGGCGTAAAATCCGTATCGTCTGGTAGTTGAGGGGGATCATCAGCTATTACCTGCAATCAACAAGAAA
This sequence comes from Tyria jacobaeae, assembly GCA_947561695.1. NCBI lineage: Eukaryota > Metazoa > Arthropoda > Insecta > Lepidoptera > Erebidae > Tyria > Tyria jacobaeae. The sequence goes on along the minus strand of OX387208.1, from coordinate 3,331,580 downwards.
TAGGTATTATCAAAATATAATCCGAAATACGTACATATATTCGGGGTAAGCAGAGATTGAGACTGACTAACGCCGACATTTTGCTGACTATAACTCCCTCTATCTTTATATATATAATTTTTCTGTGAGTGTGTATGTCACTGAACTACTCTCAAACGACTGGACGGATTTTGATGAAATTTTTTGTGTGTGTTCAAGGGGATCTGGGAATGGTTTAGATTCACAAATCAGCCCGGCAGATGGCGCTGCAGTCGGTATCTAGGTTATTTATCTATATTGATCCTAATCGCTTGAAATATCATGCAGGACAACGTCTGTCGGGTCCGCTAGTAAAAGTATAATATGAAAGAGTAATGCCGTCAACCAGACACTTTTGAGACAAGAAGAGAAAATTGTTGGGATTTGGACATCCGTTGGACTGCACGAATGGCGTAGCGGTTTAAGTGGTCACCTCGCCAATACGCTGCCGCACCGAGACAACACTTTATGTAATCGTCAAATTGTTGTTCTGAGTCTGGGTGTTCTTTGTGTCCGTTGTTTCAATGTTTGTTAAGTCCCCCGCGACACACGAATTAATCCTAGTGCGCAAATTGTTTTTAATAAAAAAAAAATCAATAACAAGCAAGTCAGGGTTGCATACCTTTAACTCAAACTATTATGCTATTTTACTAAAAATCACAAAGGACGGGAGAGGGGCGCAGAAATAACAGGGGGCAAATACTTGATAACTGTCTCGAATCTTAGGGGCTTTACTTAATGAATTCACATTGGATTGGACTGGATGGGGAATCAATATTTACGGTGACACGATATCGCTTAGCCTTCTTCAAAAATAAATAAATTCCAAACGCGTCGTACCTATCTTTGCGCCTCTTTGATACTTCATTGAAACTAGTACTGCTGCTAGTTTGAGCCAAAACCGAGTTTAATCGGCAGTAAGTAATAATATATTTTTGCGTGGTAACAAATTAGATGTAAACACAAATACTTTTACAAAGACAGGATCTAGAGCGACCTGACTTCAGTGTCAGACGCAAGTGTGACCAGTCTTACTTACCCTAGTAAGAACTTCAAAGTCGTTTTGGCAGTCTCTATAGGGGAACACTCCAGTGGCAAGCTCGACAAGTGAAATGCCAAGCGACCAGACGTCCGCGCGGATGTCGTAGTCTGGTCGTGTCGGATCCGGCGGGTCTATTCGCTCGGGCTGTAGGACAGACAAGGCTGTTAATACAATGAAAATACATTGACAAACTTGTTTCAAACAACTAATAAATAACTTCACTAAAATTATATTATATAATCAATTGATAAATTGTAATAAGTGTTTAACATTACTTAATTTCCCACTTTAAAATAGGACCAACCTCGAGTGAAAACTTTTAACCTACCCATACCGATGTAAAGAACTGACTGGAGTCAGTACCCAACCGCTAATATCAAACTAAAAGTGTAAAATTAAGGTAAGATAAATTATTTTCACAATTATTTGGGATGTACAATCTCAAGCAGTGCTGTAATTTAATGTCAATACCTTAAACATTTATATGAAAAAAATACTGTACTAGAGAAGCTCTAAGAGTGGTACTTATAACGCGGATATACTAATTATTGTAAACATTTTTAATGTTATTGAAAATCAAATATTACAAACGTAGTTCAATTTTCGCTAGTTGGGTTTAAAAAATATTATGAAATAACGAAAGTATAAATAATGACCGCCATATACGCAGCACAGCCAGCACTTCTCGTCTTGGCTTTCGAGTCGACGAGCCGTCCGCTGATGCCGAAGTCACAAAGTTTGACGTTGCCGCGCTCGTCCAACAATATGTTGCTTGGTTTGACGTCACGGTGTATCACTCCATGCGTGTCTTTCAGATATGATAGAGCGTTCACTGTCTGTAATAGTATTAAAATACATTTTTTAATCTTTTTTATGATAAACAGTTATCACAATTCTACATGTGAATGTAAATATAAAAAAAAAACTAAATAAATTAGCAAAATAAGAAATATATTTCTTCATTATTAATTCAAAATAATAGTAAAAAATTAATTATAAGGAAGAATATATTCAATCTTACTTCTTTATATTTGTAATTTAAATAACAATTGTAAGTTTTCGTTAATTGCATGAGTTATGATGTAATTTTCAAGACTACAATACATATATATACAAGTAACTAGTCAACTGACCAGCAATCTGTTGTCCATTCAGGGGTCGGTGGACCAGTGACCAAAAATTATTTTATTATTAGGAGAAAAGCAGATACTGGTAGAAATAATGTGATTCATTAAACTATGTAGGCCACATATGTACTTACCGCAACAGTAACCTTGCCAAGTATAGCCTCAGGAATAGGTGCACCAAGCCTCTTCAGTAACTTGTCAAAACAAGTAGCCATCAGTTCCATGCAGATCCAGACATCAGCATCCGTAACAAAACAGCCGAGACATCTGACAATGTAAGGACAATCATGCGACCGGACGACCACGTCAAGATCCATTAGGATACGTTTGGTTTCTTCTGAGTTACCAGAGCGACGCATTTGCTGTTGGTAAAAAAAATATTTCTTGAACATAGAACGAACACAAGACGTTTCTAAAATAAAGAATGAAAATGTTAGTCGGTGCAGAAGTTTAAGATAAATTGTCTATCATTCTGAATTCTGGTAATTGTGTGTCAAGCAGTAACGACATTATCATTTTATGTGACGGGACGCGGGCTTCTGTAAGTGGACTCTCGAATTAACGGATCCTTATTAAGTCGCAATATGTTTGGTTTTGAATAATTCTGCGCACCTCCAGTCTGCTACTTGAACTTGGCCATCGCTGGACCTAGTTACAGCCCTGGCCTCTATTTCAATTTTTACCGCTAGTTATCGCTACTTAATGTTCGTGTGCAGCTTCTTATGTTTAAGTTCAGTCCTTTCCCATATCCTTTGATTAAAAATACTCAAAAATATAAGACATTTATGCTGATAGTTATCTCATAAAAAAATGATCATGCATATAAAGTCATCCAAATATGGTACTTACTTTAACAGCAATAACGCTTTTGGAAGGTTTATGGAGCATCTTGACAACGTGTCCGCACGTTCCACTACCGAGCTCTCCGAGTTGTTGGAGATCTTCCACATGGGATCGGTACTCTACACCGTCCACGTTCAGTTTGCCACTCACCTGTAATATAATATAAACCACACACATTTAAGACATTGGCAAAAAAAAAATTGTATGAACAGCTTTCTCTTGTTTTGGGGTAAAGCAAACCATGTACGTAGAAGAAATGAAAATGACTTTGACTTTGCCCTGCTCCCTGCAAGGCAAGCAAAAGACGTATTTGCAAAGAGCATTCTTAAATTTTCAAGTTATTTATAGCTTGGGAGTATTTATTGTAATACGTTCAAGATGTTTTATTTCCTATATTTATGAAAATCCTTCATATATTTTTTAGTTGTGTACCTTATAGACCTCTCGCATTCTGTGTTCAGTTTCACTAGCCTGTGGTGATCTTGGTGGAAAAGCCGGTATTTCTCTGTTTGTTTGGAAGAGAGCTGAAAACAAAACAAAAAGTTTCAGTATTGCATGTAAGTGGCAGACGTTGAGGAAAAACGACAGGAGCTTGTCGCTGAGCTCGACCGGGTCTTGAGCCGCATTTCCCAATGGGGCTGTGAGAATCTGGTCGAGTTCGGCGCCAAGAAAACACAAGCGTGTGTGTTCTCTAACAAAAAGTCTCCATTCCTTCCCCTTCCTACTCTTCAGAGCACTCAACTGCCACTGCAGGATAGGCTTAGTATTCTGGGTATGGATATTTGCCGGGATCTCAATCCGCGCGATTACACCGAGAGTGTCACTAAGGCGGCCTCGCGTAAGCTCGGCGTTTTAAACAAGGTGAGACGGTTCTTCTCGCCCGAGCAACTGTGTCTTTTGTACAAGACCCAGGTTCGCTCCTGCGTGGAGTACTGCTCTCATCTCTGGGACGGCTATGCGCAGTATTTGCTCGACGCTCTCGATCGGTTGCAGCGGCGCGCAGTCCGCATTATCGACTGTCCTGAGATCACCCAGTCTCTTGAGCCTCTGCAGTTGCGAAGAGATGTCGCCTCTATGGCAGTCCTCTATCGCCTACATCACGGGGAGTGTTCTGATGAGCTCTTCCAATTGGACCCACCTTCTCCCTTCCTCTACAGGACTACACGTGCTGGCCTGAGGAGTCACCGTTTGTGCGTCGAAAATATACGTACCCGAACTAAACGGTTTGGCTCTTCTTTCTTGTGCCGATCGGTAAAAGCCTGGAATTCTCTACCAGCGCACGTGTTTCCTTCCCACTATGATCCCGGGTCTTTTAAGCGGGGCGTGAAAAAGCATCTCACCAGGCCGCCATAGTGTGGGTCACCATGCTGCACTGACTAGACATGCAATGAGGATGGTGACCACCACTCTTTGACTCCACCTATTGCTTTCCATCAGGCAAAGTGGAGTCACTATGGTAGGCTAATATAAAAAAAAAAAAAAAAAAAAAAAAAGTATGTATGACAAACATCCTAATTTAATGTTATTTATTATTTCATTTATTGTTACTTATGCATGGAACATTGTTATCTACCTACTCATTTCACTTCTACAAATATACCTTTTTTCCTGTCTTCAATCAACTACATTTCCAAGGAGCTTTGGCGTCAGGCCAGCCTGAACAAAAAAGGCTAGAACTAGGCAATAAAAATATATTAGCTAGAAATCTCTTTCAATTTACAATTTATTGCACAGAAAATGGTTGTGAAGCAAAGCTAGCTTGCATTTCCACTTGAATTTCAGGAGGCCCAAATCCCCCAGTCCTCTTTTCCTCTTTTCTTACCTCCTCACCTCTTTTCCTTCTCATCACTCCTTGACTCTTTCATCTCTCTCTCTTTAATTTTTTACCTACTCTAATTTGTCATAGTCATATTAAACTTTTTATGTATATAAAGATTGGATGATGGATAATGAAACTCTTTAGTGGCTACTAGTAAACCTCTAAAGAGTTTGTACTCTATTGGGTGATAAAGTATGGTTTTTAGTTCCTTTTGAGGATTATAATTATTATTAGGCAGAGGAAACATAGGAACCAGTCTGAATTTAAGACTTATGAATTTCATGGAGCTAAATTATTATTTGCAAAATATGGTTGTGAAACGCCTCTGCCTAGCCGAGGATAGAGGAGGGAGTGTTTGTTTGTATGGGTTTATATTATTTTATGTGCACTAGATATTTTAAAAAAAGTGTCCTTGGAGTTTCTTGCCTGTTCTTCTCAAATGGATCTATGAGTTGCAACAGGCAACTGACTTGGTCTGACCACCTTCTAATATAATTCAAAAATACCTATGATTGGATTCATCAAAATTGATTGCATTATATATAATAGATATTATATATAATAGATTCAGATTATTTCTGCAGAAGACTTTCATTAATAATATAATATTAATTCATATAAATTTTTCAAAAGCTCTATTATTATTTTTAATAGCTCCAGAGAGCAACCAGGTTCTTTTCTTTTAGCACAAAAAATTGGGTTAAATAAAAATACATGATCAGGTAACTCTTTCCAGGTGACTTGGTCTACTTGTGGGTGCTGTGTATAAATTTGAAATAGTAGGAATGACTTCTCAGCTAAGAAGAGATATTGACCCTAATATATGAATGTAATGTTGTCTGTATGCTCTATATGCTGTATATATAATACCTAAATACTTTAATGCCATTTATTAACATTTTATATACCATTGCCTATACAATAAGAGAATCTTTTTAAGAAATGTTTAAAAAGTCCTAATTTGTCTCTTGAGAAACCATTGATTCTTTTCATTAAAAATTATTCAAGCAAATCCCATAGAAAGCACCTAAGTAGCATTACTTGCATCACATGGTATTTCTGATTATATGCAGCATCATCCAAACAACAACGAAATGTTGAGGTTGTGGGTTTGATTCCCAGTCATAACAAATATTTGTGTGATGAGCAATATCATTTGTTCTATGTTTGGGTGTAATTTATCTGTAGTATGTATGTATTTAGAAGTACATAAGTAAGTTTATCAGTTGTCTGGTTACCATAGTACAAGCTCTATGTAGTTTGAGATCAGACGGATGTGTGTGAGATGTGTCAAGTTATTGTTATAGTTATAGTTTTATCATGATAGGATTTTGAAGTACATTTATTTACAGCACATAATCATATTAATTATCAATTTGCTGCAGAATAAAATCAATTTTCAAAAGCAGAATAGAGACTTATGTAAAAACAATTGACCACCCACTGCTCAATCAATGCCAATGTATGCAAATAATTTGTATACAATGAGCAAAACAGGCGTCAGGGTAGTCTGTCTACACGAATCACATAGTAGTTCATAACATATTATTTGTTATTGAGGACAATCTAACCTTCCCCCCTTATAGCAGATAATCTCAAAAATTTGTATGATTAATGTTTTCACAATTTTGTCTCCAGATTTTGATTACTAGTCAATAAAAAATTAATAAGAGGCACAAATTCAATGTGTGTCCAAAGATACAATTATGGATAAATGAATAGAACATATTAAATGGTTATAATTTGTGTATAAGTCGACCCGTATAGACATTTTACATTTGTAGATAAGAGCAATAACACCTAATCACTCACGAGGCCTTGGTCTTCTACTGCTCCCCGGCCTGGACGTTCCAATTCCACTTTGGTTGTTGAAACCACCTTCTCCTCTTCGACGCATTTCATTTTCAAATCGTTCTTGTAAGCCTTTTAGTTTTCCTTCAATTGAACTATTTGACATTATAGTAACTAAAGTAGTCCACTGATAACATTTAAGTACTTATTACAAAACAAATATACTAAATTTTATTTACACAAAAATTACAATGAAAAGCGCAGCAATCCAAGGATTTGAAGGATTTCCTTCAATTTCCTTCACCAACCATTGCCATTCATTCATTTTTAATCTTTATCAGGTTTTATCGTACGGTCATACATTCAAAACATTCTTTTCGTAACCTGACATATTTAAAATGTACTGTACCTACTTCACTCTGTCTTCCTTACACATAGCTTGCACGCCTTGCATGGACATATTGAAACGTGTGATATAATCTGCCAGTTTCATGATATGAATTTTGATGCTTTATATAAGATGTTTTTAAATAAACATGGTTTCAGACTTTTGTATGAATTTATAGTAGATTACTATTAGACTAATTAGTAGATTTTATTAAAATTTAGGCTTTATAAAAATGTGAAGAAATGCATTTCTACTTGTATCAATTACGAAACAGTTGTGTTTTCTGTTTGTTAGGTTTCTGAACATTATCTGCATTCTGCTTGTTATTCAGTGTTCACATCATTCATTCAATTATTTCAATTCATTTCGCGTTTCTCGTCTTTTTGCCATACTTTCCGAAAAGAGAAAACGAGATATTTTTTTTAGGAAGTCGTGATAGATTGTGTTTATACGAAAGTTAATATCGTTGGATATAAAAAAAATAATGGATGAGATTATTCAGTGTTAATACTAAACATATGTGTTATGACCGAAGTGGAAAAGTGTCAAAAACTTGTTTCCATTTAATGAAATGACGTGAAAATATTTCCTAAACATTATAGTACGAAATGTGTGATTGATCGCAATTGATCATGATGCAATCAACGTCGGAGGGGTGTATGAACATCGCTGAATTAGCAAATCAGCTAAGACGAGAAAAGATTTTTATCAACTCTGAGAGGCAGCTGTTGCAAAAGCTCAATGAAGAGGTGGAGAAGCGTGCGATGGAGCTACTGCAGGTGGCCTGGGTATGTTCCCAGCAGCGACAGAATCTCACAAATTTGATCACGTTGAGATGTGAGGCTGATTCTATAGCTGCCTGTCAGAGAGCAAGTCTTCTTGAGAGGGCTGTTTTTGTTGATGCTTACAAGGTCTTGAAGTATAAGGTAAGTTTTTGCCACTATCAATAATATTGAACTACAATTTAGTATGTATGACTTAAATCCCTATTAGTTTTTTAAATATACAAAAAAGAAACAATTCTTATCATGTTATATGATTTTTCAAACATTGTCAAAAATACCATAATTTAATGATATTTTATCATCCTAACTAATTAAAAACTTGTCAAAACAATGTCTAACTGATATCAAATGTAATTTTGCAGGTAGAAAATTGCAATATTATTATAATAACATATTGTTCATACATATTTGATTATAGAACTCATGACACATACCAATCCACCCACTTTTTAAAGAGATCAATTGAGTTGCTATTTTGATAACTTGTTACATATAAATAACTTTTATAACAACTATTGTGTCTATAAATCGTTATTATCTATCCTAAGGTTGCATGAAAGAGATTACATTTACATTTTTGTGTGAGAGACTCGAAGGTATTCTTCTTTTTCAACAAATGATGTACAACTAAATTTGTTATCTATCTATCAACTTGTAAACTTTAACATGCAATAATTTAAGAATATAAACTGTCTTATGGATTTTTGGATTTTGGATATGGCCCTCATCAGTGTTTGAGAGGGGTTAAGCCATAATCTACCATTCTTAACTAATGTAGCTTGGAAGATTTTAAAAATCTTGTCTAAACTCTCTCTTAAAAAACATTATTAAGAAATGTGAAATGAAATTCTATTATTGCCAGATTCATACTGCAAAATGAATAGGCAGTGAATAAATAATATGACACTTAAAAATCTTTGCCAATTGCAGACACATCTTCTAAAAGAAATATAATCTTCTGCCACTTATAGCACATTGTACAATACCACTATTACCAAACATTTGTCATATGTTATAAGCATTCTTGTTATATCCAGATTATCTAAGTTTACATTGATAGTGTACAGTAGGTCTCTAGGCAGTAGCCTGTTAAAGTTACAAGTATGTGATCCTTTTTATACCAATACACCCATATAAGCAATATCCTTTCTATATACTCAAAATTTGCCAATCTGCCTAATTAATACAAGTATATAGGTGGGAGCGTAGCATATGTTACATACTAGGTAGTGCTCAAACCTGCAAGAACTTGATTGCTAGTCTGATGCACTATTGGTGCTTTTCTTACTTGAAACAATTATCAATGTGTAAACTGTACTTTAGACATTTTTTGCTTTACTCATTTATAGGTCTAATGATATCAAAGTATTCTTTATAATTTTGCCATTTTGAAACTGTTGTTTACACACACAACATCAAAAATGTGATGACTTAAACATTGTAAATGTTGGTTTGTCATTGCAAAGGGAGAGATAACCCTAGCACCTAGTTAGTGCTTTGTTAAAAAAAACATCATCAGAAAAACCTTCTACATCACAATCTCTTCACAATTTTTCGTACATTCCTATATATGCTCACGCCTGTAAACCAGCAAGTGAAGCCAGAGGCATATAAAATGCCCACCATTTGTAATTTGGTCTCACTTATGTAATGGCAGACAAGCCTATTGCCTTCAACCGGACTCAATCCATCTCAATGTCAATTAGGGTATTAAATGGGGAAATTGGGATTTTTTATATTTGTGTTAATCAAAATACTTACATCGAGAAGTTTGTCTAGAAGAAGTGCTGGGACTATTGCATAGAAATCTTTAAATAAATCTGTAGACAGAATTGTTTGTATGTGCAACTTTTATTATTCAATAATATTTTCATCTTAATCAATTTACTTTCTAACCATTAACAATTAACTAAAATTTCCAAAATTTATTACTACCTACATTGTGTCATTTCTTATATTACCTATAAGATATTTATTCCTGCATTTTATAATACCATAATTTATACTTATCTCTATAGACCTGGAATATCTGCTTAATTCACTCTATTAATATAATTGGGAATGTTAAAAAACTCATTACAGTACAATTCAGTTGTCTGTTTGTTACAGTTTGCTAGTTTTTTTTTTTATATTTGTATATTCCAGTTATATTTGTTTTTGAAATGTTATCAACAAAATAAATGTTATGATCTGATTCCAACGTATACATATATATATATAATTGCTTTTAGGAGTTGAAGAATATGTTTTATTAAACTATATTTGGAAATGAAAGTAGGAGTGTTGGGTGTTTTTGTTTGTGTTCTTGAGCATTGTTTGGTAAATAAAAATAATATATCTGTGTGATTAGATTCCTGTTAGATTGTAATAAAAAACCAATATCCATACAAAAAGTGCACTTACCTAACCATTTTCTATGCATCAAATATATATTTTCCTTTGTCAAGTAAAAATGTAATACATAATAGGAAGGTAGGGTGCCCCCCACCCAGATGGACTAATGAGCTGAGAAAGGGAGCTGCAATATGGATGCGAAAGGGGGTGGACCTAGTGCTATGGTATATGTTGGTAGATGCCTATGTCCCACAGTAGACTGCAATAGACTGAATGATGATGATGAAGTACAAATGTTTATTCTTGAATACAAGAATAATGTTGGTATTAAGTTTCCTCCAATGAAACACCTAAATAGTGTTTACATTATTTGCATAATATTTAACTTTCCTCCTTTAATTCTTAAAATAAACTTGGCTATGGTATTAAAATACATTTCTGATCAAAAAATGGAAACAGTACTGCAAGTACTATTTAGGCGACATTTAAATAAAAAAAAGAGAACTGATATTATTAAAAAAATACGTCAATAAATAGCTGGCAGTATAGTCTACATACAGCTAATGACCCGAAATTGATGGTAGTCCACTGAATAACGCGCCTAAAATAAAAAAAAACAGTACTCACATGCACATTGCACGTGAGTACTGATTTTTCGTTTTTGTTTATAATAATAGTTTATTGATTCTCTCTCACATAGCTGCAAAATCAAATTGCACAAAAGAAACTTAATCTAGACATTAATTTTGACGTATCTGTACTAGCAGGAGACCTGTATGACAGATTACCAGCCTCTGCTTGTGTGTGTATACGTCAATTCAGGAATTAATATGATATATAAATTGGTCATACCTTCAATGCAGTAAAGTTCTCTTTACTGATGAGAGTAAAAACATGGTGTATGGTAACAAGAAGTTGACGAACGGAAAAAAGAAGGTGTATCTTAGAGAGGGAGAGCGTTTTGCAAGTTGCTGCATTGAAGAGCAGTGCTCATACCGCAGGCATTATAAATGAATACCTGAGCGAAGTCGGTATTACGGTTATGGGCTGGCCGGCAAGAAGCAAGGATCCTATAGAACACCTATGGAACGAATTAAAAAGACGAGTCGAGTGAGAGATCCTGCTCCGGAGACGCTTGGTCCAGCTTAACACAGGTATACAAGAAGATTGGGATTACTTCCCACAACATAAGATTGTGATTCTCATCCATTCCATGAGGAACCTTATGGAAACAGTCATTTAGGCCCGGAGAGGAAATACGAGATACTAAATAAACTTTTTGTAAACATTTTTGTGTTTTACGTACTTGTTTTCTAACATTTTACAACGGTAAAAACATACCTGTTGAACAAAACACGATAGCTTATACATTTAATTTTAATTTGAAACAATAATATTCGCTGAACGATACCTTATAATATCTGAAATGAACTGTCATTAATATTATTTTTTGTTTAATTTAAAATTTTCATTGTGAAATTAATCCGACAGGAAACAAAACATGGGGAAACAGAAACGGTCTCTTTGTTACCTATAAGTTGTGTGACATTGTCGTACAGTACGAGCACATACAATAGCATATTATATTCTGAACGGCTTTTGTGTACAAGTTACATTTCAAGGTCTTGAACTGGCCAGCCACTTTATGCACTGCTGTTTTGTTATTGATAAAATCTCTAAGCCATTGGACGCAGCCTTTCTAAATTCGCACTTATACTCGTAAAAACTCGTAATAAAATCACACTCGCGTGTGTTTTTATGCTTTCCATTCCTAGCTGCTTTACCGATTATCATAAATGTCTGCATACACATTATGAGAGGTTCTGAAAGAGATTTAGAGTACCTCTTGCTAAAACTAGTATCAACTGTACGCTAAAGGATGGGCTGTAATGGGTCCTGTGTCGACCTACAATCTAAATTGAAACACAACATCTATATTTTATTTTTGGTTGGATTGCGCTGGTTGGATGGTTGTGTGCGTTACTTGGCGTCGATATATCAAGCGAAGTCCAGTTTCGCGGTCACTTAGAGAGTAAGGCCATATTAGCCTCGTAGAAGCTTGGTGTGCTAAACAGATCGAGACAGTATTTTACTCCGGCCCACCGCCTGCAACTTTATAAAGCGCAGGTTCGGCCGCACATGGAATACTGTTCTCATCTCTATGCAGGTGCACCCCAGTACCAGCTTCTCCCTCTTGACCGCATTCAACGGAGAGCGACTCGCATCATCGACTGCCAAGATATTTCTGATCGACTTGACACCTTGGCGTTGCGTAGAGATGTATCTTCACTCTGCATCCTCTATCGCTTGTATCATGGGGAGTGTTCAGAGGAATTATTCGGACTTATACCGGTTTCCGCCATCGTCCTACGCGACAAAATATCCATCCCCATCACCTGGACGATTAGCACTCCATCACTGTGCGCTTCTCCAGAAGCTTTTTGCCTCGCACAACCAGCTTATGTAACAAATTGTCACCTGCCGTATTTCCGAACCGGTAAGACCTTCAAACCTTCAAGAAAAGAGCGTACTCCTACCTAAAAGGCCGGCAAGGCACTTGTGACTCTTGAGTTGCGGGTGTCCATGGGCGGCGGTAGTCACTTACCATGAGGTGACCCGTCTGCTCGTTTGCCCCTATCGCATAAAAAAAAAGATGATATGTCTGTAATAATAAAAAAAAATACAGCTAGCTAAGTAACGTCTCTGAGATATGAAATTACGAGGAACGATTCCCTTGAAAGAATGGCAGTCTATTCCATTGTTTTTTTTACACGTCTGTCTAGGCTATTGTATTTTTTTTTAATTTTTAAAGTGCTGGATTATGAATACCTGTCAACTTTTATAGGTTATTGTGAGTAGGTGGCTGTGTTTTTTGTGACCACAGCCCGCTAACATCGTACTCTTCACCAGAGTACTAAGAGTAGTTCACCATCGCAAACATTTGCTTGCACTTGTTTTTCTTTGGCAGTCTATACTTTTCTTGGTTACTGACACTCATCTAACATCTGACTGACATCCCTTCAACCTGTATTCGTCGTTAAAGGCAGTTATATCGTAGCACTTGCCTTTATTGTAGCATTTCCCTTATTCAGACTCACTTACGGTATCTACAGTTATAATATGAAATTTAAAAAATATGACTTACGACCTTGTAGAAATACCGAGTTGCTATAGTTACTTACCATAAGATGACCCGTTTCCTCGTTTGCCCTGTATAACATGTAAAAAGAATCATTTTTATTACCATGTCTGTTATAAGGCAAATGCATCTAAAGTTTTAATAACGTGCCAGATGTAATAATAATAATCTTGACCCATCTCACACACGACAGACTGATCCTAAACTAAGCAGAGCTTGTACTATGGTAAACAGGCAGCGGATAAACATACATATATACTTCTAAATACATACATACATATTATAGATAAATTACACCCAGACACAGAATAAATGATCTTGCTCATCATTCAAATATTTGTCTTGGGTGGGAATCGAACCCACGACCTCTGGCTTAGCAGTCAGGGTCACTAACTACTAGGCCAACAGGCCAGACTTTGTCGATGTAGAAATTGATGAATCTGTGTCGTTTCTAATGCACAAATTAACTTGCAAATAAGGCAATTAACCATTTCTTACTGTCATCGGGGTTTGCTAAACTTTGCTGAGTTGATTTACTTAATACATATTTTTGTGATTACGCTGGAGTAATTAACATCATAATTAATGTAACTTGTGAATGTGATCTGAACATAATAAATCTAGCCACCGGGAGATTTTTAATCGGCTGATAGTTTAGTCACTTCTGTCCGGCAGTGGCTTTTCTTTAATCGGTCGACTTAAAATTGTCAAATGTGAGTGTAAGTGAGCACGCTCCTAAACAGCTACATAGTGAATGCGAGAACCATTAATCTATCCTCCAAATAAAATTATATTAATTACAGTGCCATATATTAGTCCCGTTAGAAGAAGCGTGTTTACAATTACGACTTAACGTGCAAATGTGTAATTATACTGTAAAGAAATAAATCGACACAATATCACTATCATCTTCTTTCACTAGTCCCAAATTTTGAGTAGGTCAATGTAGAAACCGCAAAAGAGGTTAGTTTTTTCATGTTCGGCCGACAGCCTGACGCCAATCTTCTTTGGCAATAGGTTCAAGTGTCAAGGCGGTAAGAAGAAAGATAGGAAGTTTGGAAGGAGGAACATAGAGACGGAAACCGGGATAAGAACACCGCAAGTCTTGATTGAGGAAGCTGAGACTGCAGTAGTTCACAGAAGTCCGGGTCGTGTACCCATATTCTTCATATGATTTCCACTTAAACAGGTACACTTGCTGGCTGAAATAAATAGTCGAAATAAAACCTATTGTTTCTACGTAAGCCCTATATTTGTAACAAAATACTAATTAAACCCATTAAAAATATCGCTATACTTATATCGGAGTGTACTAGTATTCGATAAATTTAACACGCATGTTTTTATTACAAACATACAGACTCCGGGGGAAGTGAAATTAAAAAAAAAACTTGTAGAATTAAATTTGAAGTAAAAACATTTTATACACATTTTAAATGTTAAAAATAGTGCTGTTTTTATATCAAAATGTGTATATATATGTATATATATAAACATACACAAATGTGTATATATGTATGTATATACACATTTTGTATACTAATATTAAAGACAGTAAGAGATTGGTTGTTTGTTTGATTGACTCTGTATTGTACAGTCAGATACAATATTAGCTTATAAATACTTAACTAACAATATGTACAATTGGCGGGCTTATCGCAATCAATCAGGCAACCATTGGATGGAGAGAGAGATGTGATTTGAAAGAGGGGCTGCATTGTACAATATATGAGTCTCCTGTCTACATATTCATTTAATAGATACACATAAAACATATGTAAACACATGCATACGCTTATACAGTCATACACAAATATATATGCATAAAATACATATAAACATATAACAAATTGATACGGACATGCCAAGTATGTGCTCTTTTACTAATTTATTAAAATTAATCAGCCGTAAAATTTGCCGCCTGGTGGTCAGATGCAATTCATTCCACAGACGAACAGCTTTCTGTGAATGACATGTCCATAAATTTTGTAGTCCGTATGGCATTTTTACATAAGATTCTCCGATGACCTCAGACCCCTTGAAAGGGAGTCGTGCAGAAATTCAAAACGTTTTTTGAGATAGGGTGGAGTGCTTCGACAAGTGCAACACGATTGCTTGTGTTTTAACAGGATTCATTTTTAAGCCATGCTGGTTGCTCCAGACACAGATCTTCTCTAAGTCAATGTTTATAACACCTTTAGCACTGGGCAGTTCTTCTGGAGTAGCTTGAATATAAATCTGCAAATCATTTGCATAAAGGTGGTACGAAGAAATGTTATTGTAAATAGAGTTTATAAAAACGGCGAAGAGCAATGGAGACAGCACTCTACCCTGTGGAACGCCAGCAGATATACAGAACCATGAAGAGAAGGTGTCTTCAATGCGGATGCGCTGTCGGCGACCAAACAGGTACTCGTAGTTACGAAACCAGTTTGTTTGAAGAAAAAGAAGAAAGATTAGCGCAATCTCAGGAACTACTAATCCGATCTGAAATTTGCGTTAGATATCTCGTTTATAGACTATAATATACTATAGAATATTATCATGCTACTACCCAAGGGAGCGGAGCAGTAATCATACAATCATTAGTAGTTTGTTATATATATGCATTGTATACGATGTACATGCAACAAAAAATATTATGTATAACGAACAGTTTATGTACGATATGAAATACGGGTACCTATTATAAATAAAATTATGTTATGTGTCCCGCTCCGTCTGCTTAACTAAATATAAATCCATTCATATTTATGGCGGTAGTGATAATATAACAAGTTTTTATCGGTCACGAACATGACTGACAAAATAAATAGATTGCAAGGAATTGTATAGTGACTTAAACGACGACGCCTTGAGGCTTAAATTAAATTATTTCATTAAGTCGTGCAAAAGATTACTAGAAATAATTTACAGATGTCGTTCTGTTTTACTGTAACGTTGTTAATTTAAATATTATTCACCAAATTAACATTAAAAAATAATGATTTGACAATACATACCCGTGATATCATGACTACATATGTATTTCATACAAAAAAATACAAAATTTACAGTTTTGACATTTTCTAAAAAGATTCTGATGATGATGACTTGAGAGTGATCTAGCCAATTATGTATTTCTTTTGTTTCTAAGGAACAGCTAGAACATTTTTAATAATCCTCGGCTCTGACCTGCTTAACTATTGCTTGTGCTCTCTAATCCATACGTATGGTTGAAATATTATATGTATTTATTGCTTTTCTGTTCTTTAGGCA
Source organism: Tyria jacobaeae (assembly GCA_947561695.1). Lineage (NCBI taxonomy): Eukaryota > Metazoa > Arthropoda > Insecta > Lepidoptera > Erebidae > Tyria > Tyria jacobaeae. The sequence goes on along the minus strand of OX387208.1, from coordinate 3,315,036 downwards.
TTTCTTCCACGCTTTTTTCAAACGCAGTCTCGACATCTTCAGGGTTTATAAAACGAATTCGTCTAAGTTTATCTTTTAGTTTTTTTAAATAAATAAAAGTCACAAGCTGCCAGGTCGGTACTGCACGGAGGATGACTCACTCACTCGACTCACACGACGATTTTCTGATCTTCCGTCAAATTATGAGGTATCCATATAGTACAAAGCTTTCTGATGGATATATGTATGTTCATGTCCCTAAATCTGCCCGAATCTGTTGATATGTCAGCCTTCTATTGAATTCAATTCTACACGTCTATAGTAACATTGTTGTTGAGCCCGACCGCAACGAAAGTCGTATTTAAATCCTTGAGTGAAAATTTCTCTAATCAAATCCATTTTTCGATGCACGACAGACACTTTTTAAGTTGCTCATTACACATCTACAGATGTCATAAGAGTTCTTAATTCGAAATTTCAATAAATTGTTCATGAGATGCTTTTTCTTACTGGCCTATTCTAAAAACTTTCAGTTTGAAACACGTATATAGGCGATAACCCTTTCTTTCTCTCCTCCCTTTTCCTATCAATATACTCCAAATTTTCCCATTTAATTCCTTAAGTAAGTGTAACGTAAGTGTAACAAAAGTATATGGGTGAATATTCGGTATTTGATTTTTTGGTGTCCCTGAATTAAATATAATCTGTCTCGTTCAAAATTGATAATTTCTGTATTTGACACAATTTTTAAATTTGTAATGATAAGGGCCAGAAGATTTTTCCCTTTTTTTTTTAATTTTATAAGCACCAGAGGAAAATGTGTTACCAGGGGAGTGACACTATTGGCAGAGTAGTGACAAATTAAAGCAGGGAAGTGACAGGCCATTGATTATTAGCTAACAAAGGGGGATTAATTTTAAATAAAATATATAAATTATAGTATTTGTTTTTTTTTTAATAAACAAAATACATTCAGTCTTTACAGTTTCTAAATGCAACCTTTTTTGATATGTTTGATAGTTTTTAATTATAAAACGTTGAAAAACTTAAAAGCCACGTTAAAGGCGCTTTAATCTCAATAAAATTACAAATGAAACAAAAATATAAACTTCGTTCACAAAACAAAATAATAGTACTATCTAATGATACACCTATCAGTCTCGAGGCTATTTAAACAAATAAACTTAAAAAATATCAGTGCACAGTATAAATGACAACTTTCATTTCTTGCAAAGAACAAAATCAATAATTTCCACGAAACTAAATATGTTTTACTTAACATTTTACTTTTCTAATACATCAATTGGCTTTGGAAACTTGTAGAATACTCTGTTACCCTTCATACGTATATTTGGCACTGGTAATATGGCCAAGATCTGTTCCCATTTAACATCAGACATGTCATTGTCATTTATTATAAAAAGAGTGCAATCTTCATTGGAGATCTTTAAAAAAGTAACCCTGATCTCTCCTTCTTCTTCATCAAAATCTGACGAACATACGCCAGCATATCTATATTTTTTATTCTTAATCTTGTACTCCACAAGCACAAAATCTCCGTTCTTGACAGTCATAGCAGTGTCTGCATTGTCTATAGTATTAATCAGATTAGTAGATGTTTGTCCAAACATTTTGTTTTGCACATCTTCCTCAGAATCGGGGTATACTGCATCAACATCCAATTTGTATTTTTGATTTTGGGGGTACTTAATGTCGCCTAAGTGGAAATGAGGACAAAAATTGCTACAAAAGCAGCTGAGGCTCTTCATGTACAACGTATCACTCAGATAGTTTCCTCGTACTTGATGTACTTTTAGTGTGCCAGTAAAAGGTTTGATGTTTGATCGATTATCTTCCATTATCTTTTTTTGAAAATCAATTTCTTCTTCGGGTATCACAAAAATTTGAATGCCGGGACAATATTTGTTTAATTCCATTGCAAAGTCGTCAATCGTAGCAATATCAGTTCCTTAAGCTACCATTTTGTCAGCGGTTCGTTTACATGTCCCTCCGATACCATCTGGAGCTCCTTTACCATGACCGGCTTCATGATAGTTCCAGGTAAAATCACATATATTCGGATAGGTTTCTGTCAGTTTACAAAGTAAATAAAAAAACATATCTTTGTTACGGTACTGAGTAACGGGGCCATCGCTTAAGAAATGAACGTTTTCTACTGAGGACGGAATGAGTTCCATGACAGGTTTTAGATGAGCCCAGATTACAGGTACATTATGGTTAAGGTTTTCTGACATTGTGGCGAAACATTTTGTTTCTCCCTTGGTATATAAGACCACAGTATGTAAACTTATTTGCGTACGTGACCCACCAAAATGGAACGATTGAACTTCTGAAGAATATTTCGTATTATAATTTTCGGAAAAGTCCATATGAATCACAGCATCTTTTTCAGTTAAGTTATCTTTTAGACTTTTAATGGTTTGATATTGATGCACAATATTTGCTTCATGCTTTAAAAAAATATCAAGGTTTTCTTCAAGTTTCATCACAATGTCTTTTGGAGCACAGTTTAATGTAATTTTTTTATATTTTCGAACCCTGCGTTTTTTTTTGGTTTTAGTCTCTAAAATATTCTCTGCAATACACTGCCATGAAGAGTATTTGATCAAAACTGAATTGTCGAACTCATGATAACATATGGAACGTATTTTGCAGTTAAGGCATTCTCGCAAAAGACATTTTTCATTGAATCGGTCGCAACATAAATAATTAAGCATACACTGATAGTTTGGAAAATCGATTATGTTTGAGTGCTTTAGGGAAGCCAAGGTTAGCTCCGTATTTGCATGAGTTACACATAAACAAGTTTCTCTTTGGTGGATGCTTGGGGTTACAACCCAAAAAGGTCGTAGGCGGCAAAACAGTGTGTAACTTAACTTTATTTTTTTTGTTTTTATAAACTTTGTGTGTAGATTTTTCACGGTGTCCTGTAAAAATCTCTTCTGCTTTTTTATTTTACCTTTTGTAATGCTATCTTTTTTACCTGGGCATAATCGACTATTACAATCTTCTTCAAAAAACTCTGCGACTATTTTCTCTAACTTCGAATTCGTTTTATCGTTTCTTGTCTTCCGTGTCATATCTAAAAAACTTTTATCCGCATTAGATGACTGTCTTATAGGTTTCATATTAATTTGGTTCAACACGTTATACTTCTTGACTATTTTGCCACTTAATACTTTTTTAAATATCTTCTTTTCCTTATCATTAATTGTCAAATTTATATTTTCTTTGAGTTGATTTTGGATCACCTCACTAAATAGTAACTTTTTCTTCACCTCTTCTACATTCTTTTTACTATTATTCTGTAGAAGATCAGCTACTTTTGAGTTTGGAGTCATTTTCTGTTTTCCGATGCGCCGTAGTTTCTTTTGACAGTCACGTACCTTTTGACGTAACTGTTTAATTTCATATTTTTGTTTTTTTATAAGTTGATTTCGTAGTTTGCGTTGAATTTCTGATCGCCTTTTAGCAGCCAGAGCGATATTGTTTTGTGGAAGTGGAGGTTGTTCTTCATTATCAGACGCAGGCGGTGTTACAGGATAGTTCCTGGTAGATTGTAGCTTTACGCGATCTCTATGCTTTTTAGTCTTCTCTCTCCATATTTTTCTAATAGCCCTTTGTTCCCTTTTAGTCATATCGTTTATGCTTTTAATTTGTCCCTTTTCTTTTTTCTTTTTATATTGCTGCCTTTCTTTTTCTTTTAATTCAGCATTTTTAACAGGATCGTTTTTAATTCTTTGGTAGCGTAATTTTTCAGCCTGCCGCTTTTTTTCTAACCTTTCTTCCCTTGTTTGTTTCTTTTTAACATTCGCCATGATGACTGATTACACTCTAGTATCTAGAACAAATGAAATGAAGCCTTAAACATTAAATATTAACAAAATAAAACCTTTTGTCACTTCCCTGGCGCTGATGTATTTCCTCTGGCATGAAATATGCCAGAGAAGTGACGCCAGAGAAGTGACAAAATCGCACATAACCTACAAAAACAACATCACTCGCTTTTCTGACCACATTTTAACGTTATACACGACATCTACACACAACAAACATTGCATTGTGAAACTATACATTTTAGTAACGATAAAATACGAAAACGTAGACTTACCAAAGGAAATACTCCAACGACCGGCACAAACACGCATGCCTACAGTGAATCGCAAACTGACGCAAAATTATTGGAGTTTTGCTCAACGTCGTTAGCTTGCTTCTAACTTCACACTGATGTACACGCATAGTTCAAGGACAAAAGCATACCTTTGCGGTTTTAAGTCAAATTTTACTTCTTTGAGTTTCGCCAGATGAAGTGACATTATAGTAACATGACATGAAAATAAGTGATTTTTTTTTAAATTATTTAATATTTTTACAGTGTATTTAGATAAAATATGTTAGAATTTTTATAAAAGCATATGATCCTATTTAAAAAAAAACATAATGGTATCCGTATTTAAAGTATCTGGCTATAAAATCATTATAATCTAGTAATGGGGAGGCCAGAGGAGTATACATTTATACCTATTTTAAACTATTAACACCTTAAATTAAACAATTATCGTGAATAGACTATGTGGGCCAAATAAAATACCATATTCTTTATTGTTTAAGCATACAGAAACAATGATATAATAAGTTTAACATAAATTTTGTCGATGGACTATTAGAATTCAAATACCGTATATTCACCCATATAGCCTACCCTTTCGGGGATACAGTCGTGAGTGTATGAACATAATAAAACATAGTTTTAAGCTAGATGTTTATTTACTGTTAGAAGTTTTAACCCAATAAACACATTGATAAGGTTGTAGTGCGAAGATGCGTTTACACACACGCACACACACACGAATGAAACTAAATAAGTGTGACAAGGATGTTGTGTTTCATTGTTTACAAATTAAGTGGGTAGACGTATAATAATATGCTTACCATTTATTTCTCGACTTTGAGGCTACGTGACCTGGTATATCAGGAAGTAATAAAAGATTGTAGTTTTTTAAGAAAAAAATGTAAGTTTGTCATTTCCGTTTTTTCAATTCTCCACTGCACATCTAAATTATAGGTTTTTATATCATCATCAGAAGCAAGGCTTGCGTCGGTATTGCCCAAAATTAGTGAGGTTTCCCTAAGCCCAACTCCCCCTCTCCTCTTCCATCTCCCCTCATCCCCCATCTTCTCATTCCCACTCTCTTCTTTCCCCTCACCGCATACACCCATCACTCATTACCCTCAAAGGCGGACAGTGCACTTACGACTCTTAACTTTCATGTGTCCATTCACGGCGGTTGTCACTTACCATTAGGTTACCCACCCGTTCGTTCGTCTGTCCACTTATACTTTAAAATAAATAATGATTGTATATAGCTGAGAGAGAGGAAGTTCAAAAGTGTCATTTTACAGACCTTGGATAGTGGTGGCTCTTCCTTCTTTAATTAAGTACCTACTATTTAATATTTAATTAATATACAAATTTAAATATTTTAATCTATATAAGTTCGTAGCGCTACTCCACATATTTTCACGATTGCGTGAGCAATGAATAAGATAAAATAGTTAAAACTTTGTCAATATTTACTAATATTTATCCGATGTTTAACAAACAGCAGATAACATAATGTAGACGCTTACGTTACAATTGTCTAAATAGCGAAAGAAAATAGATAAGTTGGTTTAACGCAAGTATGTAACTAAACTTAAATGTTTATTAAAGATTCTATGAAAAGCAGGACGAATTTCATACATTGACCTCTTTGATAAATATAAATATTTTTGTATTAAGTTCTTATATAATATATACTAGCGGCCCGTCCCGGCTTCGCACGGGCATTAAACATTACATTTAGATTTGTTAATTTTAACACATTCATAATAATAATAATAATATGACACATATTCATCCCTTTTTGCGTCGAGCTCCTAAAAAAGAGTAAATAAAAAAAAAAATAAGAATAATTAAATTCAGATATTATTTAATGATTTTTTTGTATTTATGTGTTTTTTTTTGTATATTTTTGGGGTTTTTTTTCTTTTTTTTGATATATTTTTTTAATTTTTTGTTTTTTTTTTTCAATTATTGAGGTCATAACCCTAAAAGAAAATACATTTATTTTGTTAGAGCTTCTCTGTAAACAATATTTGATGTTGTTTTATTTTGTGGCAGCAAAATAAATTGATTTTCAGGGGCTCCGACTCGCGATAGACCAACATACAGTTGACCATGAGTAAAACATTTCTTTCGCAGATCGATCCCTACTAATTCGAAGGTTTGGCCTTGGGACTTGTTAATTGTTAATGCGAAAGATGTTTTTACCGGAAATTGAAGCCGTTTAAATGGGATTGGCAGATCAGTTGGGATCATCGGTATCCTCGGTATATGAGCTAGTTGACCACCTGCTGGGCCAGTGATAATAGTTGCTACTATTAAATTGTCCTTTAACTCCTTAATAAGCAGCCTCGTCCCATTACACATGCTCGGAGGGTTTAAATTTCTTAAAAGCATGATTGGGATTCCGATTTTTAACGTCAATTCATGGGGTGGCAGTCCAGAAGGGTTCAACGAATTTAAAAATTCCTGTGGATAATGGACTGCATCTTCAATATTCGTTACAGTGTCGATCGATTTGTATGTTTTTGTTTGGCCGGGGACTTTTTGAACAATCAGATTGTTTATTTCATTGACAGTATCATTCTTAGGTGATACTATAGCCCGAGAACACAGCCAATGGAAGTCTCTTTCGTGCAAATTCTCGATATCAGGGTATACAGAATTTATTAAATTTTCCAAATTATGGAGTATTTGGCCTAGAGACTCATCCAGAAGAATGTCACAATGACCGCTTAAATTTGGAGTTGGAAAAATTCCTTCCCCAAGTTTTAGCAGTTGCTGTGGGAAATCGCTATCAGTGATTCCATGAAGATGAGCTCTCATATTTGTCCTTAATTTTAATGTTTCAATCGTAGTCCATAAGGGAGACGATTTCAAGCATACCTTGATGATATCTGCTCGCGTGCCTCTGTTAATAACGGGGAGAGTCTGTCGAAAAACTCCAGCAAATACAAAAGTAATCCCGCCCATGACTGCAGAGGAGTTCCTTAGATCCTGTAAGGTTCTGTTCACGGCCTCTATATGTGCTCTATGGCTCATCGTGCATTCGTCCCACATAATCAATGAGGCGTCTTGTAGTAATTTACCAATAGGTCCATTTTTGCGGATGGAACATGTAGATTGTTGTTCAAGATTGACGGATAGTGGAAGTTTAAAAGTAGAATGAGCAGTTTTGCCATCCTTCAAGAGAGTTGCAGCAATTCCTGAGGAAGCAACTGCTATTGCTATCTTCCCTGATTGTCTTATCTTAGCAAGTATCAAATTTGCAAGAAACGTCTTTCCCGTTCCACCAGGTGCATCCAAAAAGAAAACTTTTCTTTTGTCATGAATGACGCTATCGACTATAGTTTCAAAAGCATGTCTTTGATCTGGGACTAACTTTGGCAGGTTTTCATTGACAAAAGCGGTCAAATTATTTGTATCATAGCGATGAGTCATAGTCTCTGCTGCATTGCTTTCTGTACGAACTGATGATGGTAATCCGAAATCACTTAGGCTTTTGTCATTTAATTGCAACAGTTTATTTTCTATTTGTATCAAACCTTCGTTATAAATGTCCTCATTGTATGGTAAGGTGATGTCTTGATTTTGCTGTCTGATTCTGTGTCTAATATCTTCACATAAATCGTCTTTGAAAATGTTCCATAATTTTAATGGTTCCGATGGCTGACAAAATAAAAGTATGACCACAAACAATTCTCTCAATTGTAATGGACATTGAGAAAGCGAAGCTTCTCTGAGAGTATTTTCCCAATGGTCATCGTTTTCTAGCAAACCTCTAGCACGGCAAGCAGCTTGATACGTTTCTTTCAGAACTCCGTCAACGGTTTTCAAGTACTGGAATGAAGTTGGACCGCGTACGTGGTGCAGCAACATCCTAAGATAGAAACACTCGGATTGAGAAGGATGGACACCGTAGACTCTACCTAAAGCGGAATCTTTTTTTATGCCTGGATAGCCAACTACATTCTCACCACGCTTCCTTCTGGTGAACTTATTATTGGCCCATGTGTAGTATTGCGGGACTTCGTGGTAAAGAAGTGTTTTTGCGAATTCATCTTCATTACAGAGCTCAAAAAAAGCCAGCAATGTTGTTTTACGTGGATTTTGGGCCACTTGTACAGCCGTTTCTGTGGTAAAATACACCCTTTGGCCATTTTCTAAGTGGACAGCTAACTGCAAAACTGTAGGATGCCGCTCATGGATCGGGAATTCGAATATTCGCCAAGCAGCTTCGGAAGTACTTATGTAAAGGCCATTTACGTAGTTTTCCACTTCATCATTTGGGTTTCTGACGCCAAATGTAGCTTGGTCCGATCCTTTATTTATGTATTTACAAATGTATTTGATGGCTTGAACTGAGTGACAGTACTCTACATTTATGTGAGCATTAAACGTCCTGCACAAAAGTGGAGAATATGGGACAATCCAACTATTATCTATAGTGAAATTTCTGCCTCTGATATTTAGCGAAGCGCTCAGTCCTCCATTTGCGGCATCACGACGACGATAAACTGGATATCCGTCCTCTCCAGTCTGAGTTTCGTTGACTAAACGTCGTGGGTATTTTTTTGTGCAAATACCGTTTTTCATACATGGTGCTGATAAGTTATGTTCTCCGCATGGTCCGTGCACCATATTTTTTGTTACGATATCGTACAATATCGGATCGTTTTGTTGGTTGGGCAGTTCCGCAACTATGACGCTATCAATTTCGTCTGGTTGGATTTTTGTTTCTAGCCAAAACAGCAAATGACAGTGTGGTAAACCTCGCTTCTGCCATTCTACACTTGCCATGTAACATTTCACTTTGCCGAATATTTCATTTTTAACGAATAAATTTAAGAATTTCTTCATTTTCAAATGAAACACCTTGAAATGATGTCATGACGATCGAAAGATCGCTGATCAGGTAGTAGTTCCGCTTTAATTTCAGGCCATTCGGGGTTGCACGTAAATGTGACAAATAAGTCTGGTCTCCCGTAATTTCGGACATAAGTCATCGCGTCTTGGGTTTTTTCATGCAGGTAACGCGGAGAACCTGTAAATGAAGATGGCAAGATTACGCGTTGACCGATATTTGATGGGTCAACATTTCCGTCTTGATTTAAAGCATCTCTGAGATGAATGTATTCTTCAGCCCTTAGTCTCTGTTGGTTACGACATATGTAATTCAATCGTTCCGATATCATTTTTGCCATCATATCGACAATATATTGACTAAATAAGTCCCTGTAATAATGTAATGCATTAAAACAGTTAGCTCTAACCATCAACCTAAATGCATAAAATTGCATGCACGTCACAGTTTTGTTACGCGCTGTACCTTCCTGCGGAATGGTTAAATAATAACCGTCTTCTCCTTTCACGAACATTAAGGGATACTGTAGTGGATCATACGATCGGTGTAACTCAGAGACCCTTTTAAGTTGGCCGTCTCTTCCGTGGAGCACTATATCTCTGGGGCCTTTTTCTTCGTCAACCAAGAGAACGGCTACCTCGTTTACAGCTGGAGCATTGTATCTACCCGGGTGTGCTGTCTGTGGTGGGCGGTCGGAATGAATAATTAATTTTAAATTATCCGAAGAATTGCGTTCTATGTTTTGTTTAAAGCTTCGTATATATACATTGTGGCTATTCAGTGCGGTCTGTAGTTCGTTAATTAAATCTATTTTCAGCGTTGGAGCTATGTTTGACCTCAATGATAGCTGATCTGCGTCTGAAATGAAATATACCTGCAAGTATTGTGGATTTTGGCCTGGTGGTGGTAAAAGGCTACCAATAAGATGATATACCTGTCCCTCTATTTTAAAAGTTGGCATAAAATTACCCTCTCTTATTTCTTTGGCGCCAAACGAAGTCATTTGAAATAGGCTATTGTACTTACGGATGTTGGTTATGAAATGTCTAGATAGCGAATGATTATTTGTCAAAAGATTTTTTATTGGCTGTGGTGGTTCCTGAATACTGGGGAGACTAACTTTTCCAGAAGCACAGCACATGCCATTAGTTTCATCGACCCATTTTTTGGCTGAACACTTAGGGCAGATCTTATTCATGTCGCCGATTTGGACGGAAGACTGTTGAGCATAATCAATCTGTGGATCGTATCTAAAAGCCGATCTTTTACTGTGGGCTAAAACTTGATTGCGACTTCTCGCTCTTGACGTCTGTTGTCGTTCTCTCTGATCTTGAAGGCGTTGGAAACGCTCAGAGTTTGATTCCCTAGTGCGAGATTGAATATTTCTGATATTTTGCTCTTCAAGCCGCTGCAAACGCTGAGTACTTGACTCTCGCGCATGCACATGAGAGGTTCTTAGATTTTGTTCAGTAAGGCGCTGCGAACGCTCAAGACTGGACTCTCGCGCGCGTACCTGAGAGGTTCTCAAATTTTGTTGAGCTAGACGCTGTAAACGCTCAAGACTCGATTCTCGCGCGCGTGCTTGAGAGGTTCTCAAATTTTGATCAGCTAGTCGCTCTGAACGCTCAAGACTGGACTCTCGCGCGCGGACTCGAGAAGTCCTCACATTTTGTTCAGCGAGCCGTTGAGAACGCTGCAAACTGGATTCTCGCGCGCGTATTTGAGCGGTTCTCATATTTTGTTCAGCGAGCCGTTGCGAACGCTCGGTACTCGACTCTCTAGCACGCGATTGTGCCACATATTGTCTATGAATTGAAAGACGATTTTCAGTTTCTGATGAAGATTCTTCATTTCGACGTATTTTTGATGCCCTGGCCTGGGAACTATTTCTAGAAAGTTGAAATCTTGATCTTTTAGGCATTTCAAAATGACAAAAGAAAAAATGCCTTTGAACTAAATTAGCATAACTGTAAGCTATATATGCTACTATATTACAACGTACACAAATACCTACTATTTATTAGAATTAAATTGAAAATCATGAAAAATATTCAAGTAATTTATTAGGTTAATAACTAAGTGAACAATATTTTATATAAATGGGTTTAGTTCTGAAAAGAACTTTTTAAATCGGTTTAGTTACTTACTAAACGAATTATTATCAAGCGTAAATTCCGCACACGTCCATCACGTAGGGAGCCGACCGCGCGAGTAAGCCGCGCGGCAAGTTTATTTCGTGATCTTAACCCCCCTCCCGTACCCCTGCCCGAGTGACGCCTACAACGCATAGCTAGCCGAATACAGTTTATTTTTTAATTTTTTTTTAACTCGTGATATCTTTTGAATGGATTGTCAGAATCGAATAATTCAAAAAGTAATATAAAGATATTGAAGCAGTCTTAAATAATACATCATTTATTTTGATAAGGGTTAATACCAAGGTACAAATAAAGAGCTTTTTGTAGCGGTGGTATTTTAATTTCTTTTTTTCAATAAAAAAACGCTTATTGTGACATGACTGTAATAGTTAGAGATATGCTGCCGCTGATTTTTTGTAGATAATGGTGTGTTCTAAAAAAATGTAGTATATCATTTTGTTCTATCATCAATAGTTTTCGCAGCGCACGCGATGTAAGGTAGTTTTTTGATATTTTTTTCACACCTTGGATTACGTTATCGTAATTTTAGTAAGGATGCCTATTTTTTTTGAAAATGAAATATAGCCTATGTCACTCAGAAATGATGTAGCTTTCCAACAGTGAAAGAATTTTTCAAATCTGCCAAGTAGTTTCGGAGCCTATTCAATTCATACAAACAAACAAACAAACAAAAAATCAAACCTTTCCTCTTTATAATATTTGTATAGATTAAAGAGAAAAAATCTTATTGAAATAGTTATTCCTTATGATTTTTGTGCAGATCAAACTACGTGTATAATGTACACGAACCGTTAGTAAACAGCGGGTTTGCATTCGATTTCCGGTTGAGACAATTTGAGAAACGAACTTCCTAAATTATTTTGCGTCTTTGTGTTATGAGTACAAATGATAAATATAAGGGAACAGTTATAATAATTGTGTCATAAATGTATTTTAGTCTAAAGAAAAAGAATTTCAGAAATAAATGTTTATTCCTTTGTATCAGATCCAAAACGTAGTCAGTGTTACTGCTCTCTACCGATGTTTAACCTGTCACGTTCATTATTAAAGAGTAAACAGTCTACTTCGCTGTCTAATCTACTTCATTTGGATTCTTCTTTAATAACTTACTGGGTGTATTGTTCATCAGTAAGTCGTGTGGGGGAGGCCAAGTAAAACTCATATGCGTACTAGAACAAACCTTACTATTGCAGGTAAAGGGTTTACAAACCCATTACACGGTAGTAATTGCGCCTGCGCCAGAGCGATGGCAATATAGTAACGCAGGTGCAACAGAGATATGTAGAATTGTAGAAGATTAATGATCGAAATTATTTTTGCTTTGCTACCGCACTTTACTATAAAGTAGTTAAAGGCAGGTTTCCGCCTTCGTCATACGCAAAATAACCATCCCCATCACTTGGATGATTGGAACTCCACCACTGTGCGCTTTTCCAGAAGCTTTTTGCCGCGCACAACCAGCCTGTGGAGCAAATTGCCGTATTTCCAGAGCTACTCCTGCCTAAAAGCCCGGCAACGCACTTGTGACTCTTGAGTTGCGGTTGTCCATGGTCCGTCTGCTCGTTTGTATCGCAAAAAAAGTACTTCAAATTCAAGGCCTGTCGGTCTAGTGGTTAGTGATCCTGTCTACTAATCCAGAGGTCGGTTCGATTCCCACACTTTACAAATAACTGTGTGATAAGCAAGAGTATTTGTTCTATGTCTGGGGGTAATTTATTTATAATATTTATAAATATATTAGTATTTATATCAGCATTCTGGTTTCCACGGTATAAGCTCTGTTTAGTTTGGGATCAGACGGCCGTGCGTGAGAAGTGAAACTGAAAAGAAGAAAATAAGAAAAGAATTTCGTGCCTTCGTCTTCGATGTTCTTATTTCTCCTGTAATCTCATATGCGGTAGAAAGTTACAAGTACTTAACTGCATACCCTCGGAAATTGGTATACTGTCGCAATGGTATTACTTCTGCATTACCAACCCTATCCTCCTTATGTAACCACAAGAAAGGTCTAGTCAATTGCTATCTCCGGTAGAGTTCAGGTACACTCACAGCATGGTGGCTTTTTGAAATGATACCTGCAATGAATACATACGCTTACTCCTATATGCCATGAGGGATATGCAGAAGCGTATAAAACGCCAACATTTAAGTGGCTATAATGTACTCTATGTACTACACACTTAGTAGGAGAAGCTATGCCTGCAAAATCTCTGTACTAATACAGAAGCCATACAGTTAGCCTTCAACCTTGGAGAACGCAACCATTTACCAATAATATTCTCTTTACTTGACTGTACTCTTCATTTAGTCTCATTACGAACAAGTAGCGCTACTTTGTGAACGTTCTGATGTTTTGTTTGCAAAAGTGACTAGATGTGATGTAGACTGCGATCTGTGAATATGTATTTGATTTTCTTGCACATGGTACGCACTACTTAGAAGTCGTCGTAATGGCCCACATTGATTTTCAACAGTATAATCCCTAATAGTCTCGTTTTAAGACACCCACGGGAAGAAATGGGGAGGAGAATAGAAAAATAACTACACTTTTCATACTTACCTATAACACTGGTTTAAATATGTATTTATGTACCTTACCTTAGATGTATATTTTCTTGTCTGGGCTTGCACTGCATAAGCAGTTCAGTTATTGACACACTAATAGTACACGAGTTAAAGCCGAGTTTTAATCAAAGCCATAACAGGAATTAATTAAACCCTTATTCAATTAAACTTCATTTTATTAAATCCAGTGCCAAAGAGATAGATAGATAGATTTGTTTAAAAATCATTCTGAATTATTTTATTAAAGGCAATAGCAAGATAATAATAATAATAACCGCGTTCATAAGTAATGTAATTATATATCCTGCGGTAATGTGGAGGTCGAGGTTTTCTTAAATGCCAGACACTCCAAAATCGTGAGGTATGCAATGTTAGAGATTATTTCCTCTCTGTTAACGTGGCGGTGCACCGGGATGTGGTAGCAGTTGATAACGGACTCACTCCGCATAGTGTAGGTAAAAAGAACTGGTACTGTAGTACTGTAGTATCGTAGGGTGATATGGAAGAGCTACATGGTCTTTTTTATCGGGCCTTAAACGGGCTCTACGTAGATCTGTTATTATCTGTGTCCTTTCTAAGTTTCGGTGAACTCTTCGGGGAAACTGAAGGTTTAATCCATGCAATTACAGATGAAGTTGTAATGACGAACAACTATCGGAGATATATACCGAAGGACGGCACAACTGACATTTGTCCGACATCGTCCCAGAGAAACCCTCAGGCATATAATTTCCGGTTGTTCTCGTCTTGCCAAAGGCGAGTATTTGTATAGACATAACGAAGTGACTAGGATAGTCCATCAGCAAATTGCTCATAAATATAACCTTGTGGCTGTCCTGTGTGTAACGACCGTAATACATTGTACTGGGATCGTTCTACCAGCACTGACAGGACTATTGTTGCCAATAAACCTTACATAGTGGTGATAGACCGATTAGAGCGGCGAGCTTGTTGACATTACCAGTCCCCTTGACGATAATCTCATAAAGGCTGTAAATAACAAACAAATAATAAATATTTAGATTTGCCCATGAGGTTGTGGATATGTGGGATGTCGATTCAACAATTAATTATTGTGCCGCGTAATGTTTTCGACAAATGGGCCTAAGTTCAAGCGACTTACTTGTATCAATTGTAAGCATTGAGTTTCAATATTCAACTCCTGGCTTCATCGTTAGATCAGCTCCGTGATGCCAAATATAGTGTTGTCACCTAATCTAAACATTATATAAGTATATATAATTTTGTTGCTAGGTTAAAGTAAGTCACAAAATAGATAAAAAATTACTTTGGAAACCATTAAATCATTAACATGAAAGAAAGACAACATTATTTAATAAGCTTAAGCTGCGATCTTATCCACAACGGAGTAGAGAATAGATGATGCCTAGGAAGAAGACTTCGTAGTCACTCTCTCTTATCTCTTTTGTTAATCGGGCCTTTGATACCTCTTCATAAAGCTTTTAAATAAATTAATTGTTTTACAGGAGGTGCAAGCTTTAGGCGACCTCCTGGGATGGCTCCGCGACTCCCCACATCTGGTCGCTCTATGTCTGCTGCTAGGCGAAGAACATATACCTCCCAGTCTCCCGTCCGCTTTAATCTCGGGTTTATATGGCAGCTGTCGGTCGACGTCGGACAGGACGCGCTTCCTTGCGGTAATCAGGTCGCTTATCAAGCATCAAATGGCCGTCGCCAATGATCCCCGGAAGTAAGTGCTTTCAGTACTATCTAGGAAAAATAAGTCATATGTTAAAAACATACAATTAACTGACTATTATTGCAATCTGAGTATTGGCATAACAGTTTTTGACAATAAAGCTATGATAGTAGTTGGAAGGAAATCCCTCTTATGGGTATTTTTAACAGTATAAACTTGTTTAACACCAAGTAGTTATATCGAAACAGAGGCGATGTTCTACAAACTCGTATTTATAAAGAAGTTCCTTCAACTAGGTAAGGAGAATATGCCTAGATGACCGTGGTCCAACAGTTGAGGTATCAATGATGTACGTATCTTAAGTGTGTGAAGTATCATTACCTGATGCAGGATCACTATTACTACACACTACTACAGGCACAGTATACCGTGTGGGTTTAATCGGTTCAAATCCGACACACCGTCCCACCGAAAACCCCAGTAGGATCACGGCCCGAGGGGGTTTCCACACGGACAAAAAAAGGATCACTACTGCGGCAAATTAGTAGTTGAACCCAAATGTATTATGGTAGCATAAGAATGCCCATCTCCAGTATTCATTAACTTCTCTGTTGTTTTTAATAATTTACCAAAATCGAGTCTTAAGAAATACCAAAATCAATCGCAAGATCTTGCATTATTCTCTTACACCCTTTCCAGGTTATTTCGCGTCGGCAAGTGCGCTCTATCTTCCCTATTCGCAGTATACCGCGATGGACATACGCCAGCACGACAGTTCCTCATCGCCGCGCTACAGAACCCAGTGATGGCCGTCCTTTCTGAGGACGAGTTCTTCCTGGACATAGACCCTGATAAGGCCATGGAAAGGTGAGTTGAACTGTGAGGAATTTACTGCAGCGTGTGCCAGAAACTGGAACATTTTATATGGCTTTTCTCCATAGCGGATTGAATAATTGCAAAATTTAAAATCTTTAACTTTACAAATTCTACAACCCGGTGTTGGTGGTGATAATACCTGGAAATTAAAACTGTTATAACTTTTACACGGGTTTATTTTCACAATTTTTCACAACTACTTGCTAGATATGTATATTTTTAGTGGTTAAAATAAGTGTTTGATTTTCTGACCCTGTATAGCTAAGATACAAGGAACCCAAACACACTATACCCGGAAATAAAATATTAGAACACACTGACTAACATAAACAGTAGTGCCGTGTGATGATTGAATCGACAGCATTGGATATTGGTGTTGGTTGCATTTGATGTAATGACCATTTGAACAACTAGCCATGCCATCTGGTACTGTTTATGAATACTAGATTTTCTCAATTTCAATATTACCAGCTTCCCCCGCGCCTCAGATTTAATTAAGTTGTATTTTGTAGCCTTCAGGAAATGTTTTTTTTTTTTTTTTAAGTTATCTATGTCCTTTTCTGTAACCCTGACAACGTGTATCCAAAAAAATCATTTCACGGTGAATCGTTTCGTAGTTAATAAACGCATAACAAATAAACATTTATAACATTAATTGAGATGGTTGTGATTTGAAGTATAAATAATAACGTTCCCTGCATTTTTACCGGAGTTAATTTTTGACATATTTCTACAAATAGAAAACAAGTGTTGATCAATAAGAAGATATACATTCCACCTACACATTATATATATATATATTGCATTTGTTCAACAGTTACTATTGCCCACATCTGGGCGCTGATTGAGTGTATATGTATATGTATATGTCTGATAGTCTGTCTGTCCAAGTCCGTTGTATTTGGATCAATTAAGGTTAATATAGCTATTAACAAATTGGGCAATAAACTGATAAAATTGTTAAAAAATCAAAACCCTACTGCTTTAATATCTATTACTATCAAGGCTCTAGGCCGTGACATATTAACTTTATACATACGTACATATACTTGATAAACTAAATCCTACTTTTTACACACAGTACTGGTCTACAAATTGTCATTTAGGAAATCGGCCAATCTGCTTGGTTGAGATATCGCGGCTATCGCTTGTTTGACCCGCCTGTATAAACAGAGCCGAAATTATGTCAATATCATAAAATGCAATGTTTGCAAGCGGTTGTTTGAGATTGACACGCTTAGTTTAGTTTAACTGTAGCGAGTCAGTCGTGAGGTCAAACGCCTTCACTATAACGACGACAGATCATAACTGAACAATTTTTTTACTACTGTACTAGTAATAATTTCGTTTTTGAGATTTGTTTGAGTCATTTAAGTAACCGGTGACGAGTACCAATAAACACAGCACAAGCCATTTATTGTTATGAACGCTGAGTATTCTAGTGAGAGGAGATGCTCACCCAGTCTGGTGTCTCCATTTCGAGAATGATGTATGTGCACTGTGGTCGCTTATAAGGTCGGTTATTTAAAAAAAAATCCTGACAAGTCCGAGTCGCACACCGAGCATTTCGTAAGCAAACAAACTAGAGTAGTAGTTGGTAAATAGTTTGTCCATCTCAGGAATCGATCAAATGAATACAACGAATGGGCCGGCTCGACCGGTGCGATACCACGGCCTCACAGAAAACCGGTTGTGAAGTAACGCTTGCGTTGCATTTCCCCGAAATGACTGAGGTCTCCGGAGGCCCAAAATCCCCCACCCCCCTAATGATAGCGCTGTTAACGAAAAGGATACCCCAGGGGGGTACCAGCGCTAGCGTTGGAGAATCCCCCCCTGGACGTCCACCCTCAGTACGGATTATGCCTGAGCGCTGAGGCTGCCCCTCGTACTCTGGGGGAGCTCAACTGCGCTCTCAAAATCTGCTCGGGGCAAGAGAAGGCATACCATGGCACCCCCTGTCACGTTTACCGTGGATTTTTGTAACATCAGGGGCTTACATTCGAACCTCGACAATGTCCACCACCACCTTGAGACAGCAAAGCCGGCCTTGCTCTTTTTAACCGAGACGCAGATATCATCTCCAGCGGACACATCCTACCTCTGACAATAAGTCTTCTTTGTTCCTAAGGCTGGTGTATGCGTGTACGTTAGAGATGATATCACTTCTCGCTTATCACTTGAAGGTAGGGACCTCTCCATCTATGGCTACGTGTAGACTGCGACGACCATCCCCGCATCTACCTATGCCTTTACAGGTCAAATAGCGGTGATGCCGAAACGGACCGACTCATCGACCACGTCCAAATGGCTACAGACTCAGTGCTCCAGCAGGTCCTATCCGCAGAGATCGTGATTCTTGGCGACTTTAACGCCCATCACGCCGAATGGCTTGGTTCGCGCAAAACCGATCATGCGGGAAGATCTGTTCACGATTTCGCCTTGGCATATGGCTTGACGCAGCTGGTAGCAACGCCTACGCGAATCCCAGATGCAGAAAGCCACGTGCCTTCACTGTTGGATCTTCTGCTGACCTCACATCCTGACGGCTACAAAGTATCCGTTGAGGCCCCTCTTGGCTCTTCGGACCATTGCCTGATTAGAAGTATGGTGCCACTCGTTCACTCGCTGCGGCCGCGAGTTACAGGCTGTCGCCGCGTATGGCACTATAGGTCAGCAGACTGGGATGGAATAAGAACATTCTCTGCATCCTACCCATGGAGGCAGGTTTGCTTCTCGCCGGATGATCCCAATGTCGTTGCTGACTCTGTCGCGGATGTTGTGCTTCAGGGTATGGAACTTTTCATTCCATTCTCCCTGATTCCCACAGGTGGCAAGTCCCAGCCTTGGTTTGGTCGAACCAGCAAAGCGGCGTCCCGCCGAAAGCAGGAATGTTACCAAGCATAGGCTAACGCAGCGATAGCACGGGATGTAAAGACCAGCACATTAAATGATAAATGATAAATGATAAATGATCTTTATTTTGTAAATAGGTTACAACAACACTTTTACACGTCAATATATTATTTTTTTCTGTTAGTTTATGCTAGATGAGGCCGGTGTTTCCTAGCTGACTACCCTGAGAAGAAACACCGAAACAAACTCAGAGGTCAAAGTCTGTTTTAAAGTCCATACAGATGTACTGGTCAAAAACATATGAGAACCATGCACGCTAACGTCTGAGATGAGCTTTTGAAGAAAGCACCACGCTCATTTGAGTGGACCCGTCCAAACAGTGCAAGCATTTGTCAGTTATCGTGTAGCTCAACTTAGAACTTTAAGGAGCTCAACGGACCGACGAACAGTACCAAAGCAAGGACATTTGGGTAGGCCGCAAAAGTACTCAAACTGTCAGACATCGTTATAAAACAAACTACAGGAGAAAAGAGAAAAAAAATAAAAAATAAATAAATAAATAACCTACATAGTCCTCACATTTACAATAATTAAATTTATAAATTAAAAAAAAAGAAACAAATATATAATATATTATACTTAACAAAGTATTCATGTCAAAAGGTACAAAGATTTAAACAATAAAAAAAAACAATATAATACTTAACAAAGTAAGTATTCATGTCAAAAAGTAAAATATAAAATGTCAATGTGTATATAAAAAAAAAATTTAAACGAAAAACAAAGGCTCATGTACATTAATGAAGCAGCTCATTCCCAAGCCTCTTCTCGTGTACTTGACTCACCGGTGGGCACAGGCGATCGAGACCAAGGGGGAAGCGTTGGCCGTTAGTTTGGACGTGGCAAAGGCCTTCGATCGGGTCTGGCACAAAGCGCTCCTTGCGAAGCTTCCTTCCTATGGGCTTCCCGAGAAACTGTGCAATTGGCTCACCAGTTTTCTTACAGACAGAAGCATCAAGGTCGTTGTTGACGGTGCATGCTCCGAGTCCAAGTCTGTTAATTCTGGTGTCCCACAAGGCTGTGTGCTATCACCCACGCTGTTTCTTCTGCATATCAACGACATGCTGCAGATTAGCAGCATCCATTGCTATGCGGACGATAGCACGAGTGATGCCCTTTACACCGGCCGCGCTAACATTTCTCGGGTAAACGTCATCGAAAGCCGATCCAAACTTGTGTCTGAAATCGAAACTTCTTTATCAAAAGTTTCAGATTGGGGTCGACTTAACCTAGTCCAATTTAACCCCACGAAGACACAGGTTTGCGCGTTCACCGCTAAAAAGATGCCATTGGTCGTATCACCTCAATTTGAGAGCACTTCCCTAACTGCATCAGCCAGTATCGGAATCCTTGGCGTCGATATATCAAGCGAAGTCGTTTCGCGGTCACTTAGAGAGTAAGGCCATATTAGCCTCGAAGAAGCTAGGTGTGCTAAATAGATCGAGACAGTATTTTACTCCGGCCCACCGCCTGCAACTTTATAAGGCGCAGGTTCGGCCGCACATGGAATACTGTTCTCATCTCTATGCAGGTGCACCCCAGTACCAACTTCTGCCTCTTGACCGCATTCAACGGAGAGCGACTCGCATCATCGACTGCCAAGATATTTCTGATCGACTTGACACCTTGGCGTTGCGTAGAGATGTAGCTTCACTCTGCATCCTCTATCGCTTGTATCATGGGGAGTTTTCAGAGGAATTGTTCGGACTTATACCGGCTGCTGGTTTCCGCCATCGTCCTACGCGACAAAATATCCATCCCCATCACCTGGACGATTGGCACTCCACCACTGTGCGCTTCTCCAGAAGCTTTTTGCCTCGCACAACCATTGCTTATGGAACAAATTGTCGCCTGCCGTATTTCCGGACCGATACGACCTTCAAACCTTCAAGAAAAGAGCGTACTCCTACCTAAAAGGCCGGCAACGCACTTGTGACTCTTGAGTTGCGGTTGAAAAGTATAGGTGTCAGTCAATTTTCCAACCGCAAAAATATTTTTGTACATACATTTATGCCCACGCCTGTGTCCCCGAAGGGGTAGGCAGAGGCGTTATTAACGTCCACATTTTCCTGATAGAAATTAAGTACCATTTACGTAATAGGGGGGCATTTGCCAATATCCGGACACTTTTGGGAATAAGGTAATAATTTGGGGTATATTGGCAGAAAAGGGAGAGTTAACAGGGAAATTGTGTATACATGATTGGTCAGTATAAGCAATAGCTCAGGCAAGTCAGGGTCATATACTCGAACTGGCTGGTGCCGGGAAGTGTCTTACTATAGATAACAACTAACTATAAATATTAATTTTGCCATCGAAAAAATAAAAAATACTTCATATAACAAAAAATAAACGATGACCGAATTTCTAATAGTTGAGTAAGTTGGTCAAGGGGGGGGCAACTATAGATTTTGATTTACCTGCAATTTTTTGTTTTTTTTTTTATCAAATACTTAAAAGCCCGTCATATTTGATTGCATTAACTTAGAAGCTTGATTTACAGCTTCTATTGCAGACATACGTATGTGGCACTAATTTCAACTTAAGAACTCATGAAAAAAAGAGTCTTGACAGATAAACAAATAGACCTATGGACTACGAATTGATGTTGTCTATTGAATTGATCCCAATAAGATATTTTTCCTTTGAAGGACAGAACCCCAAAATCATGCTTAACCTATGAAAGATTGATTTAAAGTATTTTATTTGCTAATAAAGCTGTCTTTAAACAGGTTTACATCATCAGATCGCCTCAAGAAATTCGGCCAGCCCAACAGCACAGAGTACGCAACAAAAGTGGCCCGCTACCGCAAGTGGACGATACAATCCTTGTACAACCTAACCTGCAAGTTCATTGCGTCTCTGAGGGAACACTGGCCGAACTTCCCCGCCACTATTGCCTGGATTGTACAACAGATTGTACACTTACTCAAGCAACATTCCAGGTATAGTATTACATATACCAATACAACTGTTTCAAATTTCGGACCGACTTTAGTTTCGACGTTTTTAAATTTCGAAATCGACTTCGCCCCTTAGCAGCAGTAGTCAAATAACCCCTCCCTAATCATTTAAAACATAAGTACATCAACAGTGGTAGAGCCATGCATAGGCACGAATGGCTCGACCGGTGCGATATCACGGCCTCACAGAAAACCGGTTCTGAAGTGACGCTTGCGTTGCATATCCCCGAAATTAGTGAGATTTCCGGAGGCCCAACTTCCTCTCCCCTAACCCCCCCTCCCCCTTTTCCTTCCCTCACCACCCTCTCTTCTTTCGTGTAGGAGCACGTGTCCACCTTGCACGCCGGTTGTCAAGCGAATGCTAATTAGGGCTGCTCGCTCTTATTTTAATTTAGTAACAATCGATTACAAAATTATAATTCTAAACGAGCATTTTATAAACAAACATATGAAATAATCTTATTTCATAATAATTTATCCAACTCAAATTCAAATTAAATATCTTTTTTTCATAAATTTGCTCAACAATTATTTGAAATCGTCTTTTTTAAAAAATAGTTAATTTTATAGATCATTACACAGTGTTACCGCAATTGTAGGTTGCCTTGTCAAGTGTGAAATTAATATTAAAAAAAAAAATACCTGCCTGTGTTGATCTATAACCGCTCCAAGCAGATATTGTATAGTAGTAGTATAAATATATAGATAGATAGACTGGGTGCAGAAGAGCTGGTCCTCCGGGTGCAGTGGCCGGTATGGCGCACATAGGGGGACATAAGTTCAGCAGTGGACTGTAGTAGGATAATTTATGATGATAATGGTGATAGATATATATTTTATATTTGTATTAGAAGGTATTTAGGCCTCATGTGACACTAATATTTGGTTGCCAACAGAACCTCAGAGCGAGAACTCCACGCCATTGTGACAGATCTCGTGTTGAACCACTTCATATGTCCGGCGATAGTGAATCCTGAGGCGCACGGTGTGGTAGAAGTGCCCATCTCGTATATCGCACGATTCAATCTTATACAAATTGCACAGATTATACAGATGCTGTGTCTGGCCAAGTATCAAGAGGTAAGAATATATATATAGTCTATGAAATTGTTTTTTTTTAAGTAGTCTTTTTTTAGAAATAATGTTTATACAATATGATGTTTAGAAATGATTTAATTAAATATGTGATTGAGCAGAATTTTTCTTAATTTTTTTTTTTTGGGAATTTCTCCATGCCCACACATACTCATGATTATCCTTCCCCGACAGTTCACGTGCGGTTATGCTCACTGCTCTTCTCCTAAGGTTCTCAGCATAATGGTTTATAGCTTATATTATTCCTCAAGAAATACTCTATCCAATACCAATATCTAGAGATAAACACGTTTAAACAAAAACTCTTCCGACTTATTAAGACAGATTTAAACTACAGGTGGAGAGCAAAGTCCGTGACGTATACGTGAAATTCGAGCGCTCTTGCGTATGGACTTTGATAGAGAGCGTGATGACAGAAGCGTGGGCGCCATTACCGGCCACTCCCGCTCATACACACGCGGAGTCTACTCTACGTACCGACGCACATATCGACACTACTGTTGCTCTGTTCACACCCTCCGATGCGCATCTGTTGGTGAGTGAGATAGGGTATGATGTAGGTCATAGTACTCTTCGCTAGATATATAGTATAATTGGAAACTACGAAAAGAAAAAAAAAAACGTTAACATTCACGTCAAGTGTTAAGTTGTTTTGTAAGTATTGGCGCTAGAGGATGTACATGTTAAACAATCGTATGCGCATGCCGATTTGCCGCTGCGCTGCGAATGCGGGCAGCAACAGCAAACGTGCGTGCTCGTTGTCAACACTACAGGCATCTATAGTCCGATAATGTCTTATTTATTTAAAAGTACGGTTTTACTCACGCGTGTATTCCGGGGATGCCCGACCAGTGTGACGTCCAGTACTGGCGCAGTTTTTTTTTATTTTTTTTTTATTCGTAAGCCTACGATAATGACTCCACTTTGCCTGATGGTAAGCAATGAATGGAGTCCAAGAGTGGTGGTCACCATCCTCATTGCATGTCTAGTCAATGCAGCATGGTGACCCACACTATGGCGGCCTGGTGAGATGCTTTTTCACGCCCCGCTTAAAAGACCCGGGATCAAATTGGGAAGGAAACACGTGCGCTGGTAGGGAATTCCAGGCTTTCACTGATCGGCACAGGAAAGAAGAGCCAAACCGTTGGAGTTGGACGAAATACTCCTTGACAAAGGTCTCCTGTCGAGAGCGAAACTAGTCGGGCGTCCCCGAAATACACACGTGAGTAAAACCGTATATTTAAATAAATATGAATGTAACTCACGAGTTTTTATTCGATAATGTCCTTTATGTATGTCAAAGATTTACCCATTTTTGTTATTGTTTCCCCATTGGTACACAACTTTACTTAGAAGAAGATAACTGTCATTGTACACGTAGTACATTTTTTTATAGACATACAGAGTTAAATTATAGTAAGTAATAAAGTACAATAAATTATATTATTAATTTTAAATCTCAAACAAAACATTTTCTGATATTAGGTTAATATTTTTTGTTTATATATATTTGTAAGATATTGTAATTTGTGACGAATCGACACGAAGTAGACAATCACCTACTTTATTTTTTGAAGTTGGTGATTGTCTACTCATTTGAAACTCATACTACATTCTTTTACACAAATTGCCACTCCATACTAACGAGCTATTGTTCCTTAGAGCTGTTTACTTAGAGCGACGAGGTGTAGATGAGTTTGTATGTTACAGATGAATGCGGATTTAAATTCATCTTTTACATACTTGACTCAACTTATATACAAGATACACAGCGTGACCTATACAATGGAACACTTGTTTTAACCACTCAAAACATATGTACGTCTCTAGCATGCAGTTGATAAAATAATTGTCAAAACTAGTTCAAAAGTTATGACCTTGTTGGTATTTATGTATCTATCAACCCATATACACATATGTATATATATATATATATATTATATATTGTACACTCCGTTCCGTTTCGTTTAGGTTTCTCACTTTTTCTTTTTTGGGACAGGAGGCAAACGATGGACACCCGCAACTTAAGAGTCACAAGTGCATTGCCAGCCTTTTAGGTAGGAGTACGCTCATTTCTTGAAGGTTTGAAAGTCGTATCGTCCGGTCACTCCATCCAATGGTTGCCTGGTCTCTACCAGGCGCAGGCGAGCTCTCGAAAAACTGTATAACTTGTATCCAATTGTATGTATAATAAAGAGTACATCTTTGTATTTAATATGATGTAATTTTTTTTTATTTCAGATAATGTTTCTAAAGCGAATATCCTCCAAACTGAATAACAACACGCCGAGCGTCACAGCTGACGAACAGTCCACTAGCAGTTCTGTAGCTGAAGCGGGGGCATTCAGGTATACCAGCGACATGTTAATAAGAGTTATTATAGCTCTTATTTGAAAGAATGACAAAAAAAAATTACCTCTCGACTTCAAGTCAGCGGAATGTAGCTCTCGTGTACAGTAGTTGGTTACATCATAGGCTATTCAAATTTACTTTTAAATGTTCGTATAGATTCGATAGTCAGCTGGTATTTTTATTTCCTCAAAATACTATTATTTTATGCAAAAAAAAAATATAATTTAAAAATAATCGCTCCTAAAAGGTAGCCTCCATTATCGTGACGTCATAACAGCAAAAACAAAAGAAACTGAAAATATGCAGTGCATAATGACTGATCTTTATTGATTTTTCTAAAACTAAAAATTAAATTACGAATAAGTATAAGATTGTGAATAAACAAATTCACAATCTTAAGATATTTAAATTATTCGCTATTGCTTGCAAACAAAAACTTGTTTCTGCTATAATGACGTAAGAAAAAAATGGTGGTCTGCGTTTTTGGTCACCGAATATTAAATAAAACTGCGATTTTAATTTTGAAAATATAAATAAATCTCGTGGTGTTTATAACAAAATAGGATTAAATCCTTTTTTTCTTATGGTAAAAAGTCTGTAAAAAGCACACTTTGATAATTAAAGTTTGATAGATAAAACTATCATTCGTATTGTTTAAGTGTTCTGCTGGTGGTTTTATACACACGCATCTTCAACTAAATAGTTCTCAATTTTAGACCTATGCTTTACGTGAATTGCGTGTATTTTTTTTGTAACTAAATTTGATTAAAAGCAGCCAATATTTTTAATTTGTTTACCTTTTTTCAGTTTTTTAGGATATAAATCACATTAAACAAATTTAAAGACATGAATAAAAACTAATTCATTAAAATGCACCTTGTAACTGCCCTGTAAAAAAATCCATTGCATTCTTCAGTCTAGGTTATCTGTAAGAAATAAGAAAAAAAAAAAACCGCCGTTTGTATGACCGTCATATCGTCTGTCCTTCATGGTACCATAAATAATATTTATTAAAAGAGTGTAATATATTGACAGCGAATCAAGCAGCGATGGTTCGAGCAACGACGAGGTGCACGCGAGTAGACTGGCGGCGTTGCTGCAGACCAACGAGCCGAACTACCGCAGCCGGCTGCATGACCTGCTCAAATATATGCCCGACCTCTCTAAGTACAGGTGAATATAATACGTCGAGAGCTCATTCTATGTCTGTGTAAAACAGTAGTCGTTTAGCAAACACATTGTATTTTTATTTATAAAAAATCAGAATAGCGCGTTCTATAAAATCGTGTAAGAAATAACACGACTACTCGATAATAATAAAACATTGAGAATAAAGTTAATTGTGTAAGTATTTTGTCCTATGTTTTATGAGAATTGTTTAATAATGTATTTTAACCCTATGATCTTTAATTTATATTTAGTGTGGATCATCTATTGTTTACCATCGATTATATCTCATCATCGAGTCGGTGCTCTCTGTACATTGCGATAGAAGTTTCTTGAATGGCCGCCCGCCTGCCCGATGCTGCTGCCTCTTATCGAAGGTTTCTGAAATTTGTAGAAGGAAAATAGATGGAGTTCCTGACTCTACCCATTTTTCAACTTCCACTCCTTTGACCTGACCTCAGAATGTCGCATATGCCTCTCAGAAAATTGCATTGCATATCCCCGAAATTAGTGAGGTTTCCAGAGGCCCCACTCTCCCTCTTCTCTTTCATCTCCCCTCATCCCCGCATCTCCGCTCTCCTCTTTCTTGACCCCACATCCCCTCTCCTTTTTCATCTCCTCATCCCCCGCATTCCCGCGTCCCTCATCACCCTAAAATGCGAGCAGCGCCATTACGACTCGAGTTGCCCTCTATCGACGGCGGTTGACCGTAAATAAATAAAATAAAAAAACTAAAAAAAACATCACATTGTTTTTAACTCCACCCGTTTTTTGTCTACAGACAAACTTCACCCGCTGAACCGAAAGAGCCTTTTCCGATCGAAAACGGTCACTCCAGTAAGAAATCCATTCTTGCCAAAGTACACAAACCGCGTTTGCCTCGATCAGCCAGCTCCAACTCCTCACTCGCAGCCGTCGGTGATGACAGGCCGGTGAATGGAACTAGTAAGGATGATAGCAGCCAGGAACAGTTGGACGTGTTGGTGATAAAGTTAGCGAATGTTGAAGAACATGATTATGTGGGTGAGTAATAGTTACTTTTGAACTTACTTCGTACTATACAGGTGTTTCAGTTAGATGTGATCGTTATTTGGGGTCGGAAAGTCAACCCTGTGAATAATTAAAATCGCTAACTGTTTAAGAACAAATTGTAATTTTGTATACAGAAATCCTACTTTAAAACTAAATATTGATCTTTAAATTTTTCTAAAACTAAAAAACTTGTTAGAGTGAGGGATGAGGGGTAATCCATAAATTACGTCACACGTTAAGGGGGAGGAGGGGGTCGATGGAATGGAATGTGACAAGGAATGCGAGTTTACACTCGCTCTACTAGTGTTACGCGCCAGCCGCCTTACTTTTACCGATTAAACGGCGTCGCTTTCTTAGTTTTCCTATTTTTTATTTTTTTGAAATGTTTGATTTGATTTCGATTTTATTGAAAATAATTTAAATAAGAAAATAATAATTTCGCACTGCTGTTTTAATTTTGATCATTTCTAGATGTAATATTGCCAATTATGTGACGTCTCACTAAGGGGATCCCCCCTTAGTGAGACGTCACATATCACTAGGGTAAAAAAATCATGATATTCGTGTGACGTAATTTATGGATGGCCTCTGGGCATGAATGAAACTTAATAGGTATTTAATACCAATGATGTTGGTTGGTGGCATACACAAATTTCTCCAAAAATGTGTACATAACATAAATATTTTTTTGAGAGTGATGAGAAATTTCATAGTTATTCCTTAGAAATATGTACCCACACTAACTAAAAATTCTAAAAAAAAATGTAAATGTATTTTGTTAAAAGTTAAGCATCTATTTATCGGCTATATATAACTCTCCTAAAATTATACCACACCTTTCTGAAACACTTGTATATGATCATCATCACTACTACCAGATTTATTTGAGTAGAAAACTTTAATATTTAAAAAGGAGTCACATTTATAATTTAGTACATTAAATTAATTTATTTCTTTTATATTAGTATTGTTTATTATTAATATACATTAGATATATTAATAGAAGTGTGCTTTGTAATTAATAACTAATAGTTTATGTAACAAATCAGAGTGAATGTTATGATTGCTTTTGAAAACGGTGACTATTTTCGTCAGTTATATGAATCAATACAATGTTTATTTAGGTCTAGTACCAGAATCGAAGGTTCTAGAATGTTATTACGGCGGCTCTGAAGCCGGTGATGCAGATGAAACTGGCTCTGCTCTCGCTGTGGCAGGTCCCGGCGCTCCTGTACAGAAGAGAACCAGGTTGGATAATATTTTATTATATCATATCTTTCTGTGATATCCAATTATTTAATTAAACTGTACAGCTTCCTACACTCGCCATCGCGCCTATCTCTTCTAAGGGGTGAGCTGAGGTGTCTAAAAGGTACGGTGTCTAGTTTACGGCAAAAACCTTGACTCTTAGTTTTAATTGTCAAAATGAAGCTGTTTTATACACCGTTACCTACCCCTTAAGGAATACAGGGGTGAGCGTATGTATATATGTATATTAATAAAAAATAATTTGATTTCAGATTCTCGGTATCCCACGACGAGGTGTCACTGGGTAACACGTCGGACAATCTAGAGGCTGTCTCTGAAGCTGCTTCGAACCACAGCGTCACGTCCAGCCTCGAGCTAGAGACTGAGGATCAGAACGACAATCTATCTGACATGGTGATTACATAATGATTGTTAACCATTGATTATATTGCTATCATACAAGTGTATGTTTTATGCCTTGCAAGAACGCAATGTGTATGGTTTCCTTGTAAGTTGTTTAATGATTAGCAAAATGCGGCAAATGCAGTATTATTTGTTATTCAGATTTTTAATTTTAGTGTTTGCTTTTAATCTATTATTAAGGTAACATTGTATGTGTTAGTCTATAATCTTTAATGATTCAAAGAAAAAAGGACAATTTCAAATAATTTTGATCAATTTTATAAAAATATTAAATTTATAAATAAATGTCTGAGCGATATTTATACAAT
Organism: Tyria jacobaeae; assembly: GCA_947561695.1. NCBI lineage: Eukaryota > Metazoa > Arthropoda > Insecta > Lepidoptera > Erebidae > Tyria > Tyria jacobaeae. Next base: position 3,285,306 of record OX387208.1, on the reverse strand, counting down.
CCCCATATTGGTGTAGTTTAATTACTAAGTAAGTACTAGTACTTAGTACAAGCTGTACTTTGTTTATAAATATCCCCGGTATTATTAGTACAGGAGGCGTTGCTATACTAACAGAGTATATTTGCAAACTGTCAGGTGTCAGCGAATGTGAGCGGACGTGGCAGTCCGAACATCTCTGGGCGGGAGACGCCCTCCTCGCAAGTCACTGATGGTGATGCCGCTGGAGACCCTCAGAACAGGAGGTAACATACATACAAACACTCCCGCCTGCGTCCCCTAAGGGTTAGGAAAAGGGGTGTTATGTGTTAATTTTATTTTAAATTTGCCAATTAGAATTTGGTCCCTCTAACGTAATAGGGGCAAGCGTATTGCCGTCAATCGGGCACTGCATGACTGTATACATACTGTCTGATAGATAACAGTCCGATCCCTTAGTCGCCTTTTACACCACTGGGAAGATTTGGGGCGGCCCTATTCTACTCCACCGTGCACGGCACGGGTAACATACGTATATCTTTTTATATGCTCGTTAATGGTATATGATAATGGCCAAATCATCAAGGTAATATGATAATGGCGGTGGCCCCTTACACTCCGAACGTCTCTTTCTCGTCTTTTCACACAAACTAAAAATCTATAGTTTAAAGATTTTGTAATCTACTTCAACTCAATAGTAATAATAAATTCAAACACCTCACTTATTTGTTACGTTTAAAATTCCAGTCCAATATCAGTTTGCAAATTTATTTTCTCCGAGATTCGTTGTCAAACACTAAAACTATGCAAGACCAATTTAAGTTCTATGGTGAAAATAATAGTAAAAATTAGTTCAAGCAAATGAGGCATACATTTACATACTTGATATTTTTTAATGTACGTTATTTTTTAAGTAATGTGTGTTACGTGGTAGAACCATGCTTAGGCCCGAATGGGCCGGCTCGACCGGTGCGATACCACGGCCTCACATAATACCGAAATTAGCTCTGCCCATCCCCCTCTCTTTCCCCTCCCCGTAATACCCTCATCCCTCATCACCCTCAAAGGCGGGCAGCGCACTTACGACTCTCGAGTTGCAGGTGTCCATGGACGATAGTTGTCACTTAGCAACAGGTGACCCGTCTGTTCGTCTGTCCCCCTATAATATTAAAAAAAGCTAAATTATCAATAACTACATATCCTTAGGCTTCCTCAAAACGCACCTGTAAGTCAAGCGGCCAGCGCTCAAGCGAAAATGATGAAACAGACTCGGAGTGACATCGAGGATAAGTTCTGCAGGTTCGAGATCAAGGTATCTCCAGCACTTGGTTTACATTTTTTAATATTTTTTTTTATTATTAAAATTATACTTTCAAGAGAAGCCTATTATCATTTAAAAGTTGAGTACGTTTAAGCGGGTTCCCTTCTAAAAATCGGATCCTGTGTATCCTGGAAAAGAAATTATGTTTCAAGATATAGAGCTTTTATTCGATGCATCGGTTTAACAAACCGCACGTCATTCGATTAGACGTTTCCAGTAAACATCAATAATTCGATTTCGAATAGGGAACTTCTTTTAAGCGATTATATACACGTGAAGTAAACTATATATCTTTGCTTACTAAACAATTAACTATTGTTACTAACTTTTAACAAAATAATTTCTTCCCCAGAAATTATTGGAAGGTGACGAGACGATCAGCATAATGTCAGATACTTGGAGCACGGACGTGTTGGCTTCTGACTCTGAAACTATTGGCGACTCCTGCGAGCCCACTCAGGTTGTTGCTAGTCAAGGTTGGTAGCACAAAACAAAAACAAAACAAAATGAAGGAATCCAAAATGTGGTACACCTACTGAATGAACTTCCAAAATTCATGACGGGCCTGAGGGTCTAGTGGTTAGAGACTGCTGAACCGGAGGTCGAGGGTTCGATTCCCACGCGGGACAAAAATTTGTGTGATCCACGTATAGTTGTCCCGAGTTTGGGTGTCTTTGTGTCCGTTGAATGAATGTTTGTATAGCCCCAGTGAGTTAGGAATTGTTCCTAATTGTCTTGTGTTTAATAAAAAATTAGAAAATAAATTTATAAATTATAATTTCTTGAATAACCTTTTGCTCTAGTAATCAGTGATTCTGACTGCTGAGCAATGGTCAGGGGTTTTGATACTACCCACGACTAATAATTGTGTGATGAGCCCTAAGAGAACCAAAATGTATTTATTTAGAAACATATGTAAGCATGATTAATAGGTGTCTGATTACCACAGTACAAGTTTTAATTAGTTTGAGATCAAACGTTTGTACAATCGATCAAACTAGAGTGAGATGAATTAAGTTATTATTTTCTTTATTTTATTATTTTTAAATTACATTTTTAAAATCGGTAGTACGGTGGGTAGGGAGACACAGAAACCTCACAATAGTCATCACAATAGTCGTATCAAGAATGACTGCCTTACAATTACTATTTTTATTAAAAAAATAAAGTTCTTACATAGTGCACAATGTATCATAAAGTTAGTCTAGTTTGTAATACCTACTTTAAAATAATAGTAAAATTATTTGCATACCGTCCAGGTACCAGCACCAGTAACACGAACGCGCCCGACGTGTCTGAAACAGCTAGCGAGTCTGCGTGGAGCATGGACGTCCTCGCTTCAGACAGCGACCGAAATACTGAGGTATGATTCTACCGTCTTACAAAATCTATATCTAATCTAAATCTATTCACAAGCATCTTTATAAGATGTAGAGTAGTAGAGTAGTCCCTATTTTTAATTTGTTACGTTTATCTTTTTAGTTTAGTCAAATGTAAATATTTAGATGGTGGACAATATACGTACGTATACTCTCAGGGTTAGGCAGTTATAAACCACGTTTTGCCGACTATAATTTAGTCTCATTTATTACCTCGCGGACATTTTTTTTTAATACTATATGGGGACAGACCAACAGACGGTTCACCTGATGGTAAGTGACAACCGCCGTCCATGGACACTTGCAACTCAAGAGTCGTAAGTGCAGTGCCCGTCTGTGAGGATGATGAGGGATAGGGGGATGCGACGAGAGGAAAGAAGAGTGGTGGATAATGAGCTGGGAAAAAGGAGAGGGGGGATGAGGGGAGGGGGAGTTGGGCCTCCGGAAACCTCACTCATTTCGGGGAAATGCGACGTGAGCGTTACTTCACAACCGGTTTTCTGTGAGGCCGTGGTATCGCACCGGTCGAGCGAGCCTAAGCATGGCTCTACCACTGTTAGGAATTAGAAAAGATTGTTTTTAAATATATTTTAAAGTAAATAAAGGAAATTGCTTATACAATGAATTGGAGAGAACAATATACTTCAAAACTTATACACACTCGTATATGATAGTTTTGAGTTATATTTCTTTTGTTACATAAATGTGAAACCCCAAGATGCCAGTCATTGGAAATTGTACCTTTCGACTAAATAAGTGCCGTCCATGCCAAGTGTTACATATAAACAATATTAGTTTTTAAGGAATAAATTCCCAAATACTGTATTTTCATAATTAATTAACATTTTTTTTTATAGACACCTTTTTATTTTATCGACTTATATAATATAAAAGCGTATATGTTAGTGACGTGTGTGTTTACCAGGTCGACACAGACGACTGCGTGTCGGTGGCAGCTCGCTCGGACACGTCGTGGCCGCGCCGGCCCTCGCACCAGGACGACGCCCTCTCCTTCAGGAACAACCACCAGGTATTCTACTGCGACATCTAATGCCCTTATTAGTGAGTGAATGGTTACTCTAGTGGTTAGACACCCTGACTTCACTAAGCCAGAGTTAGTGGGTTTGATTCCACACTGGACAAATAGTTCTGGAATCCACAAAATAATAGTGGTGTGTTGTATGTTATCATCTTATTAAAAATGGTTGTTGGTTTAAACTTCATATATATACGTTTGAGGACGAAAAAATAAGTAACAAAATACGGTCGGTACTATAACATACGATAATACGACTTCCAAACCTTCGAAAAAAGAGCGTACTCCTACCTAAAAGGTCGGCAACGCACTTGTGACTCTTGAGTTCATGGGCGTCCATGGGCGGCGGTAGTCACTTACCATCATATGGCCCGTCTGTTCATGCCATAAAAAAAAGTATGGGCAGTCTTTGAGGACTGCCGATAGAAGTGAAAACTAAGTAACTTGTGAATTGTATCGTCGAGCTATTGGATTATACACAGTATACATATAGCTCATGGGAAGCGTGCGGTGACGATGACGCGAGTTCCATGATTTTCTGAAGTTCGTCCTGTTTTAAAGTTTCGAACACATTTCATTAGCTATCCTGCAACTTTTTCTGCTACCTAAAATGAAGTTTATTCAAATTAAGAACCTCATTTTTAATTTAAATCCATAGATACACTCACACCGATATCCCCGTAGAAGTACGCAGAAGCCTAATTAACCCCTTTTTTTTTATTCAGTGTTGAAGAATTAATGCAACGTATTTATTTTATTTCAGAACGGTAACGCGAAACCTTCAGAAGTGAGCAGTCCCCGTCACTCGTCCCGGCCGAGCGTGAGCAGCAGGTCGGCGGGCGGCTACCTCAGTGCCACCGCCGCGCTGTCCCGAGGGGGGGAGCTGGATCTGTCGCACGCACCACAGAATCACACGCACTATAATATCGAGAACAGAAAGAGTATACTGGTTAATGGATATCCGGTTAGTAAACAAAAGCTTTGTGGTTCTCGGTAGAAATGAATAAATGGTTTCCTTGAATGGACTTATTGGATGGCAATTAGGATTGCCCCCTATCACGTTAGTGGGACCAAATTCTAAACGGCAAAATGTAGGTGTTTAATGCACCTTAAAAATACCCCTTCGAGGATACAGGCGTGGGCATATTTAATAATATTTATTCATTTATTTATTTAATTGTTTGACTTTACGCACATGTTGTACAAGGCGGACTTAATGCCGCAGGCATTCTCTCCCAGTCAACCTTAGGGTGTGGCAGAAATAAATAGTAGTAGGTGCAAATTTGTGAGGTTATATATGTATAGTCAGTTAATAATTAAACTAAAATCTAATAACATATATATATTTAATCTATTATATACTTATATATACATATGCACACATACAGTGCACTTCATAAACAGTATACAAGTCTGGTAAGTATGTACTAGCGCTGTGACATATCTGCCAACTCATTATATATGATATACTTTTTTCTATTCTTACATATGGTTTCTAGTTATTTTAGTTTTTCTTTTCTAACATAAAGTTTCTCTTACGATATAGGGGGCAAGCCTATTGCCCCAATTACGCAACAAGAACTAAATAATGGTTGGCCAAATGTTGGCGTGTGTGACAGGAAAATAAGTGTCACTGTATGTTTGTATGTCTAACATTGATTAGTTATATTATAAATATGATGCTAAAGAAAAATATTAAACCCGACAGCTTAATCAATTTACTTTCTTACGCATCAAAACCGACACCCTATAACACTCACTATTAAGACGATCCAACTTTACATGTTACGTGTCGAAATACTTGAGAAAGAATACGAAATAATAATAATAGCGTACACATGTAAATACATACATTCGAAAAACTTAACCTTCATTCAATCAAAAAGAGGTACCCGTGTGGGAAGTAATATTTGAAGAAAAATATTAGTAACTACTGACATACTCAGGATGGCCAGAGATTCATAAATACGATAAAAGTGTGTTTGCGATTCACAAATGTTATGTTTGTGGGGATCGTGTAATGGCCTGTTGGTCTAGTGGTTAGATATCCTGATTGCTGCGAAGGTCGTGTGACAAGTCCCGCGACACTCCTAATGCGCCAATTGTCTTTAAAAACAGAATATAATTTAGTCTTGCCATAAGTATCCTTACAAGGAGAAATCTTATTTTTTTCTATTGCATAAAACATTTATTACTGTAATGTGTTAATTTATACATTAATATATTAGCATTAAAAATATACGAAGCTTGTTCGAAATGACCTAAATTGGCTTTAATACAGTCCTTTAAACGTTGAGGCCCGTTATCTATAGAAACACGGAGATAGTCCGTGTAGATCGTCCGTCCGTCCGGATAAAATTCTTCACCACAAAATATGGATTTATTTAAGGACTCGAAATTATCATGGCGTAATGCCATACTCTTTAAAACTGATCATAAAACATAATCCAGCGGATTAAGATCAATACTATATGACGGTCAGTCTTCAGTTCAGATGAAGTTAAAAACGTTCGTTTCCAACCACCTTGGATGGATCGAGTTTTATGACGCGGTGCCGAGTCTTGCTGAAAAGACCATTTTTGGTTATGGAACATGGTGTTGTTAAGAGGCATAGCCACCTCAAGAATCGTATCTTGATACTCTTGTGCCAATGTTTTAATACTTTTTTTCCCAAAAAGATCGTGATAGCTTTTTGTCACAAACAGAAACATTCGACTGACGCCTAGCGTATGGAGAGTTACACAAATTGTATTCTACATACCTACTTTGTGAAATGCTATCACAACAATTCGGTTCTTTTTATCACCCCACTCTCTTTTAATATTACAAACATATTTAACATCGATTGGCCCGAAATTAAGAAAATGGATTCCAAATTCAAATATAATATTATGTTTTGTTTTTAATTGTAACACTATTTATGCTTAGACTAACTAGTAAAAAGCTAGGTGAATGGCTTTTGTAAATTAATTATATTTTATAATTAAATTCATTAAATGTTGGGTTAGTTGAAGATTCTTGTTTTTTTTTTAGGTAATGACGTGCTACGCAACATCCGCTCCCGAGAGTCCGAGCACTTGTCCTCCAGTCCCGCTATCTAATGATGCGTTTGATTACATGCCACAAGAGGGGTTAGTAGCATAATTACTTCAACGAATAACATATGGCTTGACATTCTATTTGCTCTTAACATAATAGCTTAATGTTCCCTTAGAGCTACCGCCTACTGATGTTTAATCGGCCGTTAACTTCCAAAATAAATCACTATCATCGGGCAATCTTTTTAAGACAGTTTGATCTGCCGATTGGATTTAAAATGTAGCGCACTCCTAATATGAAGCTATACAGAATGCCAGAACTAACTATCGGCCAATAAAAAATATGAGTGCATGGTGGACCTTATATGTATATGTATTGTAGGTGGTGGTCGCACTAGCAGGTTTGACCGTTATTGATTACATTTTTAAGTTTGAATGGTATTGGGATTTTTGACAGAGTATAGAATATCAATACTCTGTTCTACAAAGAAAAAGTAATTCCACAGTTATTTGACCACAGACTTTAGGGTTTTGACAATATTGACGTAAACAGTGTTGTGTCAAACGCATGGTAGTAATGTAGTGTGTAATGTTTTCTTAATTAATTTAATGTATTTTTAATGAATTACTATATAAAAATATTAGTTTTCTGCACTTCTTCTCTTCCATTCTCTTCCATTCTCATCCGTCTGCAGAAAAGCCGTAAAGAGGTGTACACAGTTTTTGCTCAAGGTATTAATATATTAATAAGAATGTGCCTTTAGTGCTACACTAGGCATTTAATTTTAATAGAAAGGTATGTGGTCGTTTGAGATTCCCACGTGCCATCCACTAAGAGTACCCGTTTGCCAATCAATATAGTTATTTGTTTTGCAAAATATAGGCACCGAATATCCCAAACAACAATCTCCTTGCATTTTTTATTTAATTAGAACAAAATAGGGACAGCTGTACACAATCGTTTGATAAATAAGTATATAATTTATATTTCAGCAGCAGCGCCCAAACAGAGTCAACGTTAGACGCAAACAGCCAATCGGACGCTACAAGCCAATGGGTAGACGACAGTTTCCCTGCACAGCACCATTCCCCCGACCGACCTTACCCTTCAACGTCCAAATACGACCTGCCATCGACATCAAAACCTTACGACGACAATGATCTAATGGATCGATCACTCAATTCAAGCGAAAGTTCCTTCAACGCTGCGTACGGACGGTTCGATTCAGGTATCGATACTGAAAGACCCGAGACTGAATCGAGATCAACTATAACCGATTTGATGACTCGAATGAGTTCCGCAACCATTTCCACTTCAGCTAACTTAGTAAATAATATAACTTCTCGAATAGCGAAATCAGAAATTCGAACAAGTATAGTGAGTATTAGTTCGTCAAAAATCGAGAAAAAAAGAGATGGGACATCGAATATTTCGTTGAGTACGTTGTCGGTAAATAGTGCGGAGACTTCAGTCTCTGATAAGAGTTCGAGTCAAGATGTGAACTCGGAGATTGTCACCGAGAGAAGAGTGAGTCCACCCCCTGTCAAGAATGTGTCTACGGGAGCAATCCCGAAGAGTATTAGTTTTGATGCTACAGCTGAAAAATCGCAGAGGTACGTGTTTCAGAATACCCCAATCTGTATATAATGCTCATCATCATACAATAAAAGATGTGTTTAATCATATATTAAACACATCTTTTCGATTTCCACCCAAGACAAAACTGTGTCTATAAAATGTACATATGTATTTAGAAGTATATAAATATGTATTTATACTTAGTTTGGGATCAGATGGCCCTGTACGAGATGTATCAAGTTATTATTATTTTTTATTATTATATGAATCAGTATTAATTCAAACACTATTTGAGTAGCCTGTTGGTCTAGGGGTTAGTATTCCTTGGAACGTGGGGTACGACTGGGTTCTACGAGGTCGCCTCCCCCCCGGGCTGGGCGTAATTTGCTACGCTGATGACACATTGGTCACAGCCCGGGGGGCGAACTTCCAAGAGGCGGCGCGCCTGGCCACCAGGGGTGTTTCTTTGGTGGTCGGGCGCATCGAGGCACTGGGCTTACGGGTGGCCCTGGACAAGACGGAGACCCTTTTGTTCCATGGGCCCCGTCGTGGTCCACCCGCCGGTGCCTCCATCGAGGTCAACTCGGTCCTCGTCCCGGTTCGGGCCCAGATGAGGTATCTGGGCCTGATACTCGACGGTAGGTGGCTCTTCGACGAGCACTTCCGACAGCTTGGTCCGAAGCTGGTCGACGCTGCCTCTGCCCTTGGGCGACTTTTGCCCAACTTGGGTGGAGCCAGCGTCGCAACGCGACACCTCTGCACGAGGGTGGTCCGGTCGATGGCGCTGTATGGGGCACCGGTGTGGGTGGCGGCTCTGACCGCCCAGAATAAGGCGCGCCTCTGGCGGCCTCAAAGGGTATTGGCGGTCAGAGCCATACGCGGATACCGCACGGTGTCCACCGAGGCGGCGTGCGCCTTGGCTGGAACACCCCCGTGGGATTTGGAGGCGGAAGTGCTCGCCGAAGTTTATCGACGGGTGGCTGAATATCGGGCGGAGTATGGCTTTCGCCCTCCGCCCGAAGAGGTACGCGAGTCGCGTGAAGCCGCCCGTCGAGCCACGATGGCTAGTTGGTCGTTCCGGCTGGAGACTCCGCGCGCTGGCTTTGCCGCCGTGGAGGCTCTCCAGCCGGTCATCCTCGAGTGGGCAGGGCGGCAGCACGGGACCCTTTCCTTCCGACTGACGCAGGTGCTTTCCGGGCATGGTTGCTTCGGGAAGTACCTGCACTCGGTCGCCAGGAGGGAACTGAGTCCCGCCTGCCACCACTGCGACTGCAGTGAAGACTCGGCCCAGCACACGCTGGCGATCTGCCCCTCTTGGGAGTCGCAGCGCCGGGCCCTCACTGCAGTCATCGGAGGAGATCTCTCGCTACCGGCCGTCATACGCTCCATGGCCGGTAGCGATAGCAGTTTTACCGCGGTCGCAACCTTCTGTGAAGATGTCATCTCGCAGAAGGAGGCGGCGAAGAAGGCCCGGGAGGACGATATCCACTCGGACCCAATCCGCCGCCGGCGAACTGGGCGGCGTAGGCGCGCCTATCAGCGCCTCATGCCGCCCTGAGTGTATCCGCGGATGGTCGGGACGGGTTTTCCCCTCCATCCGCTCTAGTGGCCACCCGCGAGGAGGTGACGTACGCGTGTGCCGTACGTCGCCTAATTAGAAAGTTTAACAGCAGACGGTGCCCGATTCAGTGCGGGCAAGCGCTGGGAGGGGTCCGGATGTCTTAATATCAGCAGTTCCCGGATCCCTTCCGTCTCAGGCGCAGAGTGGCACACCGTGTGGTTTTAGTCGGTTCGATTCCGACACACCGCCCCGCCGCAAACCCCAGCGGGGTGACGGTCCGAGGGGATTTCCACACGATAAAAAAAAAAAAAAGGGGTTAGTATTCCTGACTGCTGAGCCAGATATCGAGGGTTCGTTTCGCACACGGGGTCAAAATATTATCTACAAATAGTCGTTCTGCGTCTAGATGTTCCTTGTGTCCATTTTTTGAATATTTCTGAAGCCCCGTTCTGTCGCAAGAAGTTCTCTTTTTAAACTATCTTCATATTATGAAAAAGCTACTGATCTGATCAGTGGTATGACTTAACGCAAGTAAAACTGCGGCGAACTGCTAATAAATTAAATAAACATTAACTAACCATATTTTTACAATATGTAAAGTTATACTGCTAATTTACACAAGTCGAGTAGGTTATAGTGTGTTAACTACTTTCAGAGAATTGTATTGACCAGGCTATCATTAATGCTACGTCGGAAAATCATATTCAAATTCTCTTAAAATATAAGTAATTTAATAGCCTAAACCCTTTTATTGGAAAAAAGTCAATTAACTAATTATTTGTTTGACCTTTAACTTTTAACGTGGGAGAGCCATGCGTCGGCACGTATGGGACGGCTGTACGTATGGGACCGGAGTATTGCAACGGCCTTACGGCTTATTAGAAAACCGGCTTTTAAACAATGCTTGCATTGTGTGACCGAGTGAGTGAACTTAGCGCAGGCCCAACCCCCTTTCCCCCTTCCCCCTTTCGACTACCTAAAAGCGGAAAGCACTCTTGTGACACTTGAGTTGCAAGAGTTCTTGGGTGTAGGCTGTCACTTATGATCAGGTGACCCGTCCATGCCATAAAAATTAACCTTTTTTCCGAACGGGTAGGCACAAAAATGCTGCTGCCTATGTCTATGTTGCTATTTCTTGTAGAATTCAGTTGAAAGTGTTTGATTTAAAACTTAACAATTGTTCATCAGAAGACGTATGGGAGAAGACGGCCTAGTTGGCAACTTGGATGAACTGAAGAATAACATGAAACGTTCAGGTGGCAACTTGCTGCACAAGATCAAGATGTTCCGTCAAAAAGGCCGCTCTCATAACCATCAGAACGGTAAGATATTTTATCTTAAAACACTTAATAACTCCAAACTACCTTATAAACTTATTAAATGAGAGTAGTGTAATTTGCTATTAGAATTCAATGCATATGTCTGGGGGGATTTTTTAAAATTGCTTAACAAATGTTTGAAATTTTCATGTTTAAAAATATTTTTTTTACACAGTAACATCGTAAATATAGGTTGTTTTGTCAAATGCAACATTATTACTAAATCTATTGTATTTTGAATTTAAATTAATAATTAAATACCTACCGTTGATCTATAACCACCTGTTTCCAAATGTATAATAATTACAACGCCACTGGGATGATGACTTGAAAAATTTTTACAAATGAATAAAATACATAGTACTCACAGGCACAATTAACCGCCCACCTTGTATTTCTTTCAATTTTCAGTAGTCCGAAAATTTTGACCACATTTGATGGAAGTTCTGTTAAAAGCAGCCATTAAGGATAAATAAAATCACAAAAGTCTTTAAACAAAACCGTTTAATAAAAAAAAATATGCCAAAAATCGATTTTGCAAAAAAATTTAATAATGAGTATTACTACCTCGGGCCCTGCTGACTTCTTGTAGTCGGTTTGGCAATCCATCTACGAGGTCTTGAATATCCGACTGAGGGATATTATGCCACTCCTCTATCGCAGCCGTCTTGAGCTCTTGTAAGGTCGCAGGGGCTGATATTCTTGCTCGAATACGTCTTTTTAGGTTGTCCCAAATGTGCTCAATTGGGTTAAGATCGGGACTGCGTGACGGCCATTGCAAAACGAGCCTTGTCGTGCATTAATTTAGAGTTTTCACCAATAAATGGTGCGAAAGGTATGACGTGGTCTTGTAAGACTTCCACCACGTATCTTTGAGCAGTCACACTGCCTCTATCAAACACCACTAGATCAGTACGAGCCTCGTAAGAGATACCTCCCCAAACCATTATGGATCCTCCCTGATAACCCACGGTTTCGATTATTGCACATGGAGTAAACCGTTCATTTTGGCGCCTATAAACACGCTGACGTCCATCTGGACCCCTTAAGGCTATTCTGCTCTCATCTGAGAACAGTACGTTCTTCCATTGTTCCGTAGTCCAGTCAGCATATTCTCGTGCAAAGGCAAGTCTTGCTCTACGATGCTGTGCAAGCAGCTGTGGACCGCGAGCTGGACGAAAAGCTCTCAGATTCCTTTCAGCCAGTCTTCTTCTTATCGTAAGTTCACTTACAGTGACATTTCTCACCTCAAACAGCCGTGTGTGCGCTTCAGTAGCGGTGCAAAAGCGATTTCTTAGCACGTTACTGACAACAAAGCGGTCATCCAGAGCCGAGGTGCACCGATGTCGGCCTTGACCTGGCCTTCTCGTGTATGAACCAGTCTCCCGAAAGCGTCTGTTGGCATCCCGCACTGTAGTTCGAGGTACACCAAGCGTACGAGCGATACGACGTTGGCTATACCCAGCGTCAGCTAAAGTCACTGCCCTAGCAGCACCAGTTGCATCCAGTGGCATTTTTTTCAGTCACAAACAATAATCGTACACTAAAAACTCAAATTAAACAATGTTCGTACACGATAGCAGACAAGAACAAGAAATGTAATCAATGTAACGTTACTGCAACAATGTCAAACAGAGACTAAATTCTAAAAACGCTTCGGCGATACAAGTTTAAGGGTCGAAATAAGGGTTTTTAAGTGTTTAGTTTATTGCTAAAGTACCCACTTAACTAATAACAAAACAGTAGATAAGCCACAGTTAACATAAACAAACAGGGTGACGAAAAATATAGGTGGGCGGTTAATTGTGCCTGTGAGTGTATTAGGTTGGCAACTAATAAACCCGCCATCTTTGTACACAAATTTATTTAAGTATACAAAATCAAATTATTTCTCAACTATATAAGCACCGTCGTTTTCTATCTCCTGTCGCCAACGCACTGGCAGAGTCAAAACGCCTTCCTCGTAGACGTTTTTAGGCTTTTGATCAAAAACGGTGGTAAGGTCAGTTTTATGCTGGTCTTCATTTTTAGGTCATAATTTCCACCCTTAAATCTTCTGAACCAATGTTTGGTGGTGTCGTAAGAGATCACGCCTTCGCCCATCGTTTTACATATAATGCGCACTGCTTCAGTCGCTTTTCGACCAAAACTAAATTAGTGAAGTAAAAGCAGCCGAAGTTCTTTACGAGAAATATCCATAATTTACTGTAGTTTTACTATTGAGGAAATTATTTTTTAATTAAAGAACAATCTATTACTCAGATGTAAAACTCCCCGAAGAAGAATCTCGCAGCGACGACGGATCACGCGACTTGGCCAGCGCTGAGAGCTCAGAAGAGATCCTCGCCAAATATAGACGGAAGAGCTCCGTAGAGTCCACTAACAGCAAGCACAAGCGTATTCAGCGCAGAGTGTCTGATGTACAGGACATGACTGATATAGACAGGTTTACTAATTTTGTGTATTAAATGTATTACTGACTCCTCTTACAATTATAATTCTTCAGAATTAACGCCCTCATTTTGTTGATAATTTGTTGATTGGTGGAGTTTAAGCAACAGCTCAAGCAAGTCAAGGTCGCACACCTATAACTCGAACTATTTATTTTTGATATTATTATTATCTTCGATCAGTTTTACTATAAGTGGATGTGTGCAGAAGACTGGCAGATCGAGTCTCTGGTGAGAAAGCTATCAGATATTTACTTTAGTCAGTTAAGACGGCAAGATATCTTTTCGCTTGAGTCGTTTTGATAGCTACGGGTAAGCAGTTCAGATGCTTAGGGTAGTTCCGCAGTTTCTGTTGGTATTTCAGTTTCCAAACTATTTATCTGTAAGTAATGGTGGATTTCGACATTAGTGATGAACCATGGCATATTAGATATGGTGCGCAGAATTGTACTTTACCGCTGCCCCACAATTGTATGACATTCATACTGGCTTGAGAATCGACTTGTAGGTCAACAAGCTTATAATCTACATTTAATGCGCTTTTTATCATAAGACTCGAAGGAGGCGGCGTATATACTTTTGTTTAATTTCCAACTTCGAATTTTTCCATGTTTATTTCCGTCGAGTCCAGAGGACTATATGTAGGATTAAATTAGATTGTATAATGAGGCGAGAATCTTAAGCGTGTTAGAAATGGGTTCTGAAAAAAAATCTTAGTAAAATACATTTCCGGGCACATTTTTAAACAATCTACTATAAATTTTCTTTGCACTTTAAAAGATTTTAATTACGCATACACTTTGGTAAAAAATCTTATATGCTACGAATATTTTTATTATATATATATATATATATATATATATTTCATTCGTATGTGATATTATCCCGAGTGTCACTGGCTATATATTTATTAAAAAAAAAGTATATGACAACACGTTGTGTATATAGCACTTTTGTGTTTTTTAGTGTTTTTTTTTTAACCTGACAATACAAATAATATGTATACAAATAAATTGTTCGGGCCTTGAAGATACATTTTCCTTGTGTTCAATATGTATATTATTGCTTCCAGGTCTGAAGGTGTGGTGGATTTGAATGATCCAGAGGTGTTTAATAGTATGAAACGCAAGTTACGCGTGGTATTGTCAAACCCCGACTTGCAGTGTTCTGATTACGTACCTAATGTAAGTGTTTAGTGTTGTATTTCATTATTAAAGAGGACTCTTACACTAGGAATGATTCCTGTGTCGTGGGGCACATAACCAACATGTGGGCAACACACATTTATGATCTTTAGAACACCGACCGACGGGACTATTCTTATTTTTTTTTTTTTATGCGATAGGGGGCAAACGTGCAGACGGGTCACCTGATGGTAAATGACTACCGCCGCCCATGGACACCCGCAACTCAAGAGTCACAAGTGCGTTGCCGGCCTTTTAGGTAGGAGTACGCTCTTTTCTTGAAGGTTTGAAGGTCGTATCGGTTCGGAAATACGGCAGGCGACAATTTGTTCCATAAGCTGGTTGTACGAGGCAAAAAGCTTCTGGAGAAGCGCACAGTGGTGGAGTGCCAATTGTCCAGGTGATGGGGATGGATATTTTGTCGCGTATAACGATGGCGGAAACCAGCAGCCGGTATAAGTCCGAACAATTCCTCTGAACACTCCCCATGATACAAGCGATAGAGGATGCAGAGTGAAGCTACATCTCTACGCAACGCCAAGGTGTCAAGTCGATCAGAGATATCTTTTCAGTCGATGATGCGAGTCGCTCTCCGTTGAATGCGGTAAAGAGGGAGAAGTTGGTACTGGGGTGCACCTGCATAGAGATGAGAACAGTATTCCATGTGCGGCCGAACCTGCGGCCTTATAAAGTTGCAGGCGGTGGGCCGGAGTAAAATACTGTCTCGATCTGTTTAGCACACCAAGCTTCTTCGAGGCTAATATGGCCTTACTCTTTAAGTGACCGCGAAACTGGACTTCGCTTGATATATCGACGCCAAGGATTCCGATACTGGCTGATGCAGTTAGGGAAGTGCTCTCAAATTGAGGTGATACGCCCAATGGCATCTTTTTAGCGGTGAACGCGCAAACCTGTGTCTTCGTTTGGTTAAACTGGACTAGGTTAAGTCGACCCCAATCTGAAACTTTTGATAAAGAAGTTTCGATTTCAGACACAAGTTTGGATCGGCTTTCGATGACGTTTACCCGAGAAATGTTAGCGCGGCCGGTGTAAAGGTACTCGTGCTATCGTCTGCATAGCAATGGATGCTGCTAATCTGCAGCATGTCATTGATATGCAGAAGAAACAACGTGGGTGATAGCACACAGCCTTGTGGGACACCAGAATTAACAGACTTGGAGTCGGAGCATGCACCGTCAACAACGACCTTGATGCTGTAAGAAAACTGTCTGTAAGAAAACTGGTGAGCCAATTGTACAGTTTCACGGGAAGCCCATAGGAAGGAAGCTTCGTAAGGAGCGCTTTGTGCCAGACCCGATCGAAGGCCTTCGCCACGTCCAAACTAACGGCCAACGCTTCCCCCTTGGTCTCGATCGCCTGACCCACCGGTGAGTCAAGTAAACAAGAAGATCACCAGCTGAACGACCCCGACGGAAGCCGTATTGTCGATCATTGAGGAGCTGGTGGTCTTCTAAGTACCGGAGGAGCTGGCAGTTAATAATGGATTCCATTATCTTGGAGAACAAGGAGGTGATGGCTATGGGTCTGTAGTTAGACGGATCCGAGTGATCTCCTTTTTTAGGGATGGGTGCACTAGAGCTGTCTTCCATGAGTTCGGGACTACGCCAAGAGAATAGGAAAGCCGATAAAGGTGCGTTAAAACCGGTGCCAACTCTGGAGCACACGTCTTCAGCACGATAGGAGAGATTCTATCGGGCCTACTCGACTTGAGAACGTCGAGGGAAAGAAGCGCTTTACGCACGGCCCTTTGTGTAAACCGGACTTCCGGCATTCGGCTCTCGCACTGCGGTATGGTCGGCGGTGCGTTTCCCCCGTCGTCCAGGGTCGAATTTATACGCAAAGAGTTTGCCCAGAAGATCGGCTTTTTCTTTAGCGTCGTGGGCCAACGAATTATCTCCTATGCGCAGAGGTGGAAGGGATGGCTTACAAAAGTTCCCCTGGACAGCTTTGGCAAGACACCAGAATGCACGAGTTCCGGAAGGGAGACTCACTAGTCTCTCGCCAATTCTGCCGATGTGAGCCGACTTCGCCCCAGCAATTACTCTTTTGAGGGACCTGGAGGCAAAGTTAAATTGCTTCTTTAATGAGCTGGTCTTTACATCCCGTGCTGTCGCTGCATTAGCCCATGCTTGGTAACATTCTTGCTTTCGGCGGGACGCCGCTTTGCAGGTTCGACCAAATCAGGGACTTGCCACCTGTGGGAATCAGGGAGAATGGAATGGAATGAAAAGTTATTTATAGATCACATTAAATTTTGTCTCGCGTGGAAATTTAAATTCACGATTTGCAGCACACCTCATTAGACAGAGAGGTCAATCATACATATAAAATTTGTTAGTATATTTTTCAAAGTACTTATTAAATGTTCGTCAGTTTTTATGATGATATGGTTTCTAGAGAGTTGACGAATTAATAATTTAATAACATATTATAAGTCTGTAGTGTTTTCTTTTATTTTGGAGTGCTCCATGTACTTACATATGTAATAATTACATATATTTTTAATATTATAGCATAGGGTGTTAGAAGAACAGACAGGTCAACTGGTGGTAAGTGACAACCATCGTTTGCCGTTTCGTTTATCGTCAACAGCAACTGAAGATTCGTACGTGCGCTACCCGTTTTTTATTTGTCATAAGCGTGGGGATGTTGGGAGGGGAAAGATTAGATATGGGGAGAAGGAGAGGGAGAATGTGGGGAGGGGAAGTTGGGCTTCCGGAAATTCACAAATATCGGCGAAATGCAACGCTAGGTTTGCTTTACAACCGGATTGGTATCGCATCGGTGGAGCCGGTCCATCCGTGCCTAGGCAAGGGTCTTCTAGGATATTTATTATTTGAAACTCTCGAGTCGTGTGTTGAGTTATGTTAGAGAGTATAATGAGGTGTGTGTGTGTGTAGCGTTGCACAAGCACGTCGCTGGTGGAGTGGATCCGCTGGGCGGGCGCGGCCGAGGGTGGCGGTGCGGCGCACGCGGAGGAGCTGGCGCGCGCGCTGGGGGCCCGCGCCGCGCCGCTGCAGCGCCTGGCCGCCGCTCTGCGCGCCGACCTCGCCGCGCGCCGCCCCTACGCCGCCTACCTCGCCTCCTGCAGGGCGGCCGCCGCGCACCAGGACCTCGCGCTCGACAAGTCAGTAACGGCACTTACAACTACCCACAATCACAAAAAAATACTTGATGGACAAATCTATTTAACTATATAAAGTATGTACCTGTATGAAATATAGAATGTTTGTGGGTCCGCAGACAAATAAAGCTGGTACGTTCAGAGTGTCAGTGGTGGTGCCGCGCTGCGGCGGGTGCACGGGTGCTGCAACAGCTGGAGCGCGGCAGCGCGCTGCGCCGCCTCGAGCGACACCATCACGCCCACAACAATCGTGCCATGCTTAACGGTTAGCAACTTTCTCTATATATATATCTCCTCTCTCTCTCTCTCGCTCTCTCTATCACTCTTTACTCAGACACTTATTTCTAATAATTTGTTTATATCGGTATTAATATCTACAATACAATTGCTTTATAATCCAGTACAATAAAATTAACCGTTTCAACAATTTCCTTTCAGGAGGAGAGTTAATGGATGAGAAAGCAACAAGACTGACTGCTAGCATTAAAGCTATAACGGCTGAAGTGAAAGCAGACCCCTCATGGGAGGGTAAGTTGCAATACAATGACATATATTATTATAAATGGCGTATCTATTACGGTACCAACGAAATATAAACAAAGAGTGCCTAATCATATAATAATTATATTAAAAACACATTTTGGACACACGGCCGGTACGGTATGCCGATTGTGGGGGTAGCGGATTGAGCTGCCCGCTGCCCTAGCAGAAGCAGGCCTGAGAGGGTAGCGCGTCATTTTCTGCGCGCACCTCTCTAAGTTGGAGGGGGGCAAAGCCCCCCGCTTCCCACGGTGTGCAGGGGTTCTCGGAAGCTTCCTTCTTAGGGTATACCCGGGTCTTCTGCAATAGACCCACTAGTGACGGAACACCGTGTGGTTTTAGTCGGTTCGAATCCGACGTACCACTTCACTGTTAGCTCCAGTGAATTGATGACCCGTTGGGAATGTATAATACGTGATTTAAAAAATGTCGTGGTACCGCGTAGAGTAGAAAACTCTCCCCTCTTTCCATGAGTGTCGGTAAAGAGGCGTTAAGGTATCGGACTGTTATCTATCAAACAGTATGTATACAGTCATACAGTGCCCGGTTTTTTTTTTAAATATATTAAGCCTTTAATACGAATCTACCTACTCTTATGTAGGCGTGACCGTATGTACACATGTATGTGTGAAATAACAACTGTGTGGATTAGTATTTCGGTAAACTTTCATAATGAATATAATATATACTTTGAAAACACTTTTTGAATGGACGCTTGGCGCTTCCTCACAGGCTGCTGATAGACATGCTTTATATATGTATATATAAATACATACATATTATAAATCAACTGTACTCAGGGAACAAATGATCGTATTCCTCACATATTTCTTTGTTCTGCTAGTCGGACGCATGACCTCGTACTTAACAGTCAGGATCACCACTAACCACTAACCACGAGAGATGAACTTTTTAGAGAAGTTTTTAGTTCTTGCCTCGCATATCCACTTTGTGTAACAAATTGTAGGATAGAAACGTGGCTGGTGTACACTTAACATCTTGACTTTTGAGGGTCTAGTTGTTACTCATCCAGACTTCTGAGCCGGAGGGTTTGATTCCCACACAACACGGACAAATTTTTGTCCCGAGTGTGGGTATTCTTTGGTGTGTTGTTTGCATGTTTTTAGAGTCCTCCATGACACAGAAATAATGCCTAGTCCATAGATAGATAGATAAACTCTTTATTGTTCAAATAAAAGATATTACAATATTGTCATAACATATCGTCCATATTTGTAGTCCAATAAACCACCTGGTTGCCGTCTGCTAGAACATAAATCCGTTTGTGTCTCCTATAACATAAATCCGTTTGTGTCTCCTATAACATAAATATATTGGTGCACAGGTGCAACATCTACGCTGCTAGAGAGTGTAGAGATCACAGTGGAAAGAGCCGCCTTCGCTCGACTCTACCTACACGTGTTGTTCCCTAATGGCGAAGGAGACATTGCAAGAGATCAGTAAGTATTATTTACACTACATTAATACTTTACAATAATCGTGGTAGAGCCATACTTACTTACCACGGCCTTACAGAAAACGGGTTGCAGTAAACTTGTATTGTATTTCGCCAAAATTGGTTAGGTTTCCCCCTTTCCCTTTTCAATTCCCCTCATCCCCCTCTCCTCTTTCTGTGACCCGTCTGTTCATCTGTCTCCTTATATTACAAAAAAAAAAACCTTTCAAATTTGTGTTAAACGAAAATGTATGTATGCAGTAGTAATGTGTGGGTTATTACTTGACTACATGTTTATCTGTCAAAAAACGCAATGAACTCTTAATAGTTACTAAATATATAAAGCAGCTTTTTCCATTTATTGTGAAATATGACACTAATTTTACGCCTGTACAAGGCATCGAGCTGCTCGTAATAAGAAAAAAATATTGAGGTAATATTTTCTCCAGTTTGTCCAGAATAAAACTACTTTTTATCTGGTAAAAATTATAGGCTGTATATATGGAATGGATAACTTGCAAAACTACATGTTTTTGAAAATTTATTGAATTTCTATGAACATTTTTATATTTTAAATAGTTAGAGGCTTCGCCCGGTCGCAGTAGGTTAAGCGGTAATCACGTATGACAGGCTCTGTTACACCTGTCGACGTTTCATCCAAAATAAAGCGTTTTAAATATAAAAAAAAATTAACCGATAAGGCGTTCGCCATGATTTCAATAAATTTCAAATCGCCGCACTCGTCTCTCATTGTTATTTCACAATAGGAATAGTACTATATTTGAAAATATTCCAATGACAGCTTTGAGGAAATACTTTTGATGAGTTTACTACGACTGGGCTTGGTTCATCCCCGTCTAGTGTCGAGTTGGTATAAGCGAACAATGTTTGCAAAAACTTATTAAAAAAGAAACAGAGTTATCATTAGAAGTTATACAGGAATCAGAATGTAGGTTATTAGTTACAATAATACCACACACTCTGACTATTACATACACTCACACACAGACCAATATACTATCACACATCACACACACTTATAGCACGTCACTCACGTACATATTACTCACTGTAATACGGCTTTTTAAGTGTAGTATGCCTAGTTAAGGTTAACATCCAGGTGCCATTTCCCTCTCATTTTAAATAATAAATCATTGCCATCAAAGCTTACATATTAAAGTGGTTTGTTATTTTTTTTTTGCAATGATTTATTATTTATAATGAGAGGGAAATGACACTGTTATGCTGAAATACAGGCATTTCATAGTTCAGTTACAGTTCAGTTCAGTTACTTTTTAGAAATAAATAATGCTGAACTATTATTTGTAATGCAGAACTAGGTTTTTGGAATTACATAAATGTTGTATTAAAAAAACTTCATTTAGCCACTTAGTAAAGAGTAGTATCTATCCCGACCTGACGTAGTCGTCAGTCTGTTTAGTGACTTTTAGTACATCTACTAGTTTGTCTGGAACGTCGCCGACCCCACATTCCTTAAAATTGTGTGATAATTCATTATTATGATATTTTAAATAAGTATTTATTTTTCTATGATATAACAAGTTGAGATTGAGCGGTCATCGACACTTAGCTTAGCGAGTTTTTGAGGCAAATTATATATTATATATATGAGGTAATACAGAGTAATATTTTTGAACTAAGTTATATTAAAACCAGAACAGGTTTCTCATATTTTCATGAAAGATTCTGATGTGTGAATGATTGTGTGTGTGTGTGTGTGCAGGGTCCTGAGTGAGCACATCCGGCGCGTGTCGGCGTGCACGAGCGCGCGGTCGGTGGGTGTGGCCGCGGCGCACCGCTGGGCCGCGCCCTTCCCGCGCGCGCAGCGGCTGCTGCGGCACCTCGCCGTCTATCGAACGCCCAGGGACAAGGTACTACACCTTAACTGTGTACTGGGCCATACAATTTTAACAGTAATAGAGCCACAAATAGGCCGGCTGGACCAGTGTGATACCACGACCTCACAGTAAACCGGTTATCAAGTAACGCTTTCGTTGCATTTCCCCGAAATAAGTGAGGTTTCCATAGGCCCGACTCCCCCTCTCCTCTTCCCTCATCACCCCCATCCTCTTTCCCATCCCCGCATCCCCATATCCCTCATCCCCCTTAAAAGCGGGCAGCGCACTTACGCCTCTTTAAGTTGCAGGTGTCCATGGACGGTGGTTGTCACTTACCATCAGGTGACCCGTCTGTTCGTCTGTCCCCCTATAGTATAAAAAAGGAAAAACAAAATCCAATACACTAAATAAAACAAGATGCATGCGTTTTGTAGGATTTTACTTGATTTAGTTAATAACACGTACGAACACATTAAAATCTGGAGAGGAAGAGAGCCTAGATGTTTTGTTAACAGATTATCATAAGTTTGTCAAATTGTTTGTTCAGAAACATTTATAAAAATACATTACAACCATATCCTATCATCATAGGATCGTAGAACTGACTTCCGTGAACGACATAAAGCTTACAGGTTTACAAATACGATTTTGATTATAGAACACCATTTGACAATTGAATCTTAAAATTGATCGATGAACAATTATATTGACTCCTAGTTGTGTAAATATTAGGAAATCTGTATTTTATTCCTTCGAACATTCATCTAAAATTAGGCGGAAAAACTTTTAACCCACTTAAAAATCTATACAGAAATGTTTGTTTGCAGATTTTCTGTTACATGTTTACTGTTATTTTCAGTTACAATGTATTATGCGGTGCGTGACCTCGATAATGGCGGTCCTCGGACTATCGGAAGGCACTTCGCCCTCTGCAGACGACCTCACACCTGTACTTGTGTACGTCATACTCAAGGTATGTTCACACTCATTCATCTCTTGTTTCATTTCTTTACATTATTCTTGAATAAATTTTAATCTATAATAATATTGAAAATGCTTATTATTAATTAGCTAGCTATCTCATTATTAATTAATTTTGTTGAATGTAAAAAAAAGCTTATAACTAAAATGCTAAAATGAATAAATTAAACCTGCGATAAAATAAACATGACATGAGATAAATTAAATTGAAAATAATCAGCAACATAAAATTTAAAATATAGTGTCATTTAATTTGTTGCACAATTATTGTTATTTGGGATTTAATATTTTATTTTACTTTCTTTAGATATACTTTTCATTTTCTTACTTAAACTTAAATACCAGACAATTTACATGAAACATGTATAATTATGTATTATAACTGTGACTCATATATATATACAAGGAACCTTTCTGAGTCATTTGCGTTTCGCCGACGATACAGTAATATTATCCGAGACAAGCTCAGAAATACAGCTCATGATCAATAACTTACAATCAGCTAGCGCAGACGTAAGATTTGAAATCAATCTCACTAAGACCATGGTAACACTTTTTCAAAAGTAACATGGAGGAGGCCTTTACCCAACCTGAGGACCTTGCTAATATAGTGTTATAGATATAATAACAGTAATTCAAGAAGCAATGTAGCGAGATCAAATAAATGCTTTTTTATTTTATTTATTACTAGCTGTTGCCCGCGACTTCGTCCGCGTGGTATTTAACAAAAAAGTTATTGTTCAGATAACAGTTTTCAATTTGGTTGGTTGGTTTTAATTTTTTTTTGTGAGGTCCTATTTTTTTTTAAAATAAAAGTAGCCTAAGTTACTCCTTGTTACATCAGCTATCTGCCAGTAAAAGTTCCGTCAAAATCGGTCCAGCCATTTCAGAGATTAACCGTAAAAAACAGACAGACACAGACAAGAATTAAAAAAAAATCGTTTTGGTATATGTACCGTGTATACGTCCATACGCATTTAGTAAAAAGCGGTTATTTTAATATTACAAACAGACACTCCAATTTTATTTATTTGTATAGATTATATAATACAACTGAATCACATACTATTGTTAATTACAAACTCAGCTTGATTTATATAGACTATGTACATTGCAGGTGGCAAAAAGCCTAATTATGGCCTAAAAGAAGGTAACCAAACATACGGACCGGACATCTTGCACACACTTGCCCTGTGTATACATACTTATGTTAAACAAATAAAGATCTCATTTACAAACTTAATAAAAAAAAGTTATAGCCATAGCCATACAACAATGTTATTTTTTGTTTTTTATAAAAATAAACTAATTTTATAGTTTGATATAGAAATTATGTGTAGACTGGTTTATACAGACATTGTTCACTATATTTGTGGGCTGTCAATGGGCCTGTTTTATTTTTTCATTTGTCAATTAAAAGGACCACAGATGTAGGTATAATATCTATTTTTTTTATTTTTCTCTGCTACGTACTTATATGTATTTGCAACAACCTGTATAGCTTAAGATTCTTAAAATTAATAATAAGTAATTGGTGCAGGTGAACCCACCGTCCCTGCTGTCTACGATCGAGCTGGTGAACGCTCTAGGCGGGTCCGCCCTGCAGGGCGAGGCGCTGTACTGGTGGACTCAGTTCTGCGCTGCGGTCGCCTACATCAAGACCATGGACTACCCGCGCAGCGACAATAACGATACCTAGCGTATACCTACGCGCCTGGTCTGTACACTCCATATTAAATATTAGAATTAGACCTAGAACTTCGATTATGAACAACGAGTTATATTTTGTTAATATGTTTTAAATAGTCAACCTCGACTAGCTGGTTGTAGTAAGCAAGGCGTAAGGAAAAAGATCGCGGGGAGGTGACCAAGTCCAAGTGTCTGGTGTGACCAAGTTACCTCTCTAACTGGTCTCTTGGTAACTCTCTAATCTTTCCGTAAATTTGTACTCGTGACGCGCTATATACGGATCATTAAATTAACTGTCATGGACTTATGCTTATGTGCTTATGCTTGTTGAAAAATGTTAATGTTATGTGTATAAAGACCAAACAAATTGTTTAATTTAAAATTTATTGATTTCATTCCTAAAAATAGGGAATAAAAAAATGTTGTTCTAGCAGAGTCAATACTTTTATAGATTTTTATAATACTTTAATTCAACCCTTTACATATTCATACATATATTCAGCTAGAACTGGTGCTGATAACCGGCAATATGTACCAGACCCATTGTGTGGGATTACCAAACAGTGAGCTCGTACAATCATAAGTTTCCAATAGACACACAGCAACAGCCTTGTCGAGATGGAAGACCTCTAACTGGTCTAAAACACTCGGGCTTGGGTGAAGGGCTATGATAAGAAAACAAAGAACTCTTGGAGCTCAAATGAAAAAAACCTGCGCAGTAACATGGATCCTCACCGGACACTGCAAGCTGAACAAACATATGTTCGACCCAAAGCTGAGACAAAACACTAGATGCAGAAGAAACTGCAATGCATATTGTATGCCTTTGTGGTCTACTAATGCTGTACCGTACTATATCTGGGGTTGCATATTATGCAACCTCAAGTAAATACAAACAATCACTGCTCATAACATCTGGAAGTTTCTCGAAGCCATTAGTCTAATAATAATAAGTATTTATTCTGCGTTTCATTGATTATACATATTTACGAAGGAATCTAATGTTTGAATATTACGTATGTTGTTTCAGATTGGAGCGCGTGTTCACTATACAAAATTGGGATTATATCGTCGCGAGCGAAGCCACACGCTTTAATACATTAAACTAAACAACGATCAGCGCTACATTTATTGATATATTTAAATCATAATATCAAATTTACGTTTACATTATATACTAATATCGCATTATCAAATATCGACGATTGTAAATACAGAACGCGGTCTGTAATACTATTGAACAGTGAAAGCAGCATTATCAAGAATCATGTAAATACATTAAACTCAATTACGAAGTCACACCTTTTTACTATATATATTAAAGAGTGTGGCTATATCAACATACTCAAAAAGTATGTAATATTTCGAATAATGGTTTAAAAAAATGCTACACTGTCGTTAATGATATTCTGTTCTCACTATTTGGAGCCTGTGCCTGGCATGATGTCATATCAGGTACAGCGCATCTGGGCCCTGCCACGGTAGGTCAGAAAATGTATTATGTAATAAGAAGAAATTCATTTAATTCATAAGTGGTTTTAGGCGTTCAGTCTTCTATTTGTTTTTTATGAATAACAGATTTATTATTTAAAGTGGTTGAATGGGTACTCTGTTATATTAAGGTTTTAAAGTAGCTGAGATTATGCTGTTTACTAATTATACTTCTTATAAACATTAACTTAACTTGTATGTAAAGCTATTTATAACAAAATTATATCAGGCAGATCTGTATATATTATAGATAGTGAAGAAAACCGTATACATATGAGGGATCTTTATTAGAGCAACAGAAGCCTAAACAACAGTATTGAGAATTTTTGTCTGTACGCGCATCAAGCAGAAACGACTGCATAGAATTGAATTCACTTTTCATAGGTGTATTGCTGGAGGTCTTATTTACAATATAGGCTCCACTTCACCGCGTCTCTGGATAAATATTGTCCTTAATTCCACGCGTACGAAGTAGCGGAAAGAAGCTAGTTATCAATACATTCGACATCACTAGGCTTAAGGTGCTCGTTAAATTATTGAGTTTTAGGCCTAAATCTGCTAAAACTCCTGTTCAAGTTCAATAATAAATGTGTAAGATTTGTAATTAATAAACGAATAGATATCTATCGTTCTAGCAATCTAAGCCGAGGGCCCTCTATCTAATCAGTACTAAAAACGTTCAGGTTTCTAAACTAGATCGTTGAAAATAGTATTAGATCATAGTTAGTCCAGCAAATAGCATAGCAAGCTTGTTTCATTTCGTGATACTTTTAGTTTAAGTTGTCACAAATTTGTGTTTTGGATCAATCAAATTGTTAGAGCTACTTTCGAGATACTCAGAATTAATTTGTATACATGAATTGTTTATTTAAGTCTATATAATAATTATGTAGTATGTTGCGTTGCTTTATATTCAAGTACCTGTTCAATAATCGTTCTATAACGCTTAACACAAAATGTCGCCTAATTTCTTATCTCCATTACACTGTGATTTAGTATTGGTATAGTGAACTAAAATATGTATTTTTTTACAATGAGTGCAAGTCTATAATGGTGTGATAATCGAATCGAAATAAAGAGACAAAAATAATTTATTGAAAAATGTACATTTGGTTAAAATTAGTTTGTGTAATATAGATTTGCTTTCTTATTTTAATATGCGTAAGGTTTATTATATAAATATCCATTTATATGTAAAGACAGCGTCTTGCGTGTTTCTTAATTGGATGTTCTGAAACAGTTGATTAATTAAATTTAACAATTAATGAAAACCCCATTGTCATTATGATTTATAATTATTTTAATAGTTTGTAAGCCAAGTTCTTATTCTTTGTTTAAGCACCAGTTTATTTCGCACCACTATTCAAAAGACACTGTTTTTGAACCAACATAGCATTTAAACATAATTGTAATAATTATACTTAGTAGCTTGATCAATCAACAATAGTTGCTCACATATGCATATTGAATTTAATTGAGTACACACAGTGTTACAGAAATGCGTAAGTCTATTTTACAGTGGTGTAGTAGAACTTGTGAATAACGTAAATACTTATACAAGTTTGA
This sequence comes from Tyria jacobaeae, assembly GCA_947561695.1. Lineage (NCBI taxonomy): Eukaryota > Metazoa > Arthropoda > Insecta > Lepidoptera > Erebidae > Tyria > Tyria jacobaeae. The sequence goes on along the minus strand of OX387208.1, from coordinate 3,257,736 downwards.
ACTAAAAATGTAATAATACCCCCTATTTGAAAATCCTTCTAATTATTTAAAGGCAGTTTATGATCTTCAAACGTCAGGGTTAAAGATAGCCAAGAACACGATTAAAACAAGGTTTAAAAATTGGTTCAACCGTTTAAGAGCTATGATGCCATTGTCTGTCACTGTCACTACAAACTTATACCAACTGTGCTACTTTATTCTTAATTAGTATTCCATAAGAGCGTTGTATTAAACTTAATGATGCCAGATAATAACGATTTAAAAGTGTTTACTTTAACACAAAACAACACAGAATTTAAATGATTATTATAAATATTTGTTTAAGAATATGAAAACTTTTTTTTTTCAATATCAAGAGTTTATCAGCTATATAGCACCTATAACGATTCAAAAATATGACAAACTTTTTGTAACACTTTGAAAATTATGTCATATTTATTTCTATTTTTTTTATACAGGATCCTGGACAGCATGAAGTGTTATATGACTAGTTGTATATTAATGGGGTTGTTGCAAATATTCTTATTTCAGTTTTTACTCACCATTATTGCTCAATAATGATAACCTCCTGATTATAAGCATTTGCAGCATCATTGCAGCCCTACAATTTTTCATTTATTCATAGAAACCAGTGTTAAATGTTTAGAGCAGGCATATTGTAGTAAAATTATATTTATCAATTATAAAGTATACTAATAAACTTGTCTCAGTACTGTTACCGAGTTTGTCATCCGCCAACCACGTTTAAGAATTATTATTATGCAGAATTGCACTATTAACATGTTCTGTAAGTGAATTATGTACATTGTTTATGTAGGTCTTGTTTATCAAAAATTGAAAATTTACTAAACTATGAAATATTAAGTGGCTGGATTATTTTTATTTCAAAAGGATAACCAACCAATAATTCACTTGGATCCTTTCTCATTGATTTCTTAATTCATTTTATTAGCGTTGAATCTTATATTTGTTCTAAGTATGTATTAAAAATGCCCATCATAAGCTTGAACCATTCTTTTATACTTTTGAGGCGTCCACAATGTTAATGTAGATTCGGTTCTGTTATGTCACTACATTTTAATAATGTTATAAATAGACACCACAACTGGCAATTGAAATTTTACATTAACCAATTTCCCATAAATGGCTAGTAATTTAGTATGTTGCCGATCTAGAGTAGAACTTTTTGAGACTTAAAATAAATAGATATAATTGACGAATGCTTTAAATGCAATACAGAATGCATAGCTTCTAAAGCATTGGTAGGATAACGAAATAATACCCTACCGCATAAACCATCCCATTGTCATCGAATTTTGAAACTAATTTAAAAACTGAAAAGTTAGTATCTTGTCTAGGTATACGACAGGTCTAGTATATTCGTGCGGCTAAGGGGCGATGCAATCTAGTGTGTATACTAAACGTAATTGTGTGCAATACCCCAACTTAATTAGTTTTCTTTGAAATGTCGTAATGCCTTATGTTTGAGTAACAGAATCGTTTTCAACCACAAATAGTTAATGGTCTAAGAGATGGTTTGGTATGGTGTCATTGAAAAAAAAATATCAACTCGGAATCAATTACTAAAGTTCAATCTGAACTATAGAAAAAAAAACGCTTATTAATTTAAATCACTTCTTCAAATGACATCCTCCTAATTTATAGATATTATCATCATCCGACAGTTTTTTGAGAATATGAGCACCATTAGTGTACTATTCACTTGCCGTGAAGGCACCAAATTACCTCTCAAACTGCTCGTGCTAGGTTTATTAACAGTTTTGACTTAACTGACGTTAAGAATTTTGTATTAACTACCTTTATTATCGTTTGAAACTTTTTAGTTTTTAACTTGTAAAAGTCTCAGCTGTCACATATTTTTTTTTAAAGACAACTCCCACAGGATTAATTCCTGTGTCGCGGGGGACTTTACAGACAAACAACGGACACAAAGAACACCCAGACTCAGAACAACAATTTGAGGATTACACAAAGTGTCTTCCCGTGCGGGGATCGAACCCACAACACTCGGCGCGGCAGCGTAGTGGCGAGGTGACCACTTAAACCGCTACGCCATCCGTGCAGTCCAGACTTATATTTTAATAGTAATTTACATCGCCTCTATATCTCCATTATATAAACTATATTTCAGTATCTTGTATATTATTTAAAGAGCGTAGTGTTTAGTCACGAATGGGCCGGCTCGACCACGGCCCCACAGAAAACTGGTTGTGAAGCAAAGCGTTGCCTTTCCCTGAAATGAATGAGGTTTCCAGGGGCCCAACTCCTTTCCTCTTTCCCATCTCCTCATTCCTCCTCTCTTTTTCCCCCTCCCCGCACCGTCATCGACTGTCCCCTTTGGTATAAAAAAAGAGTGCATCATTACATTAGTTCTTCAATGACATACATTAACCTTCTTTTCTTCATTTGCCTTGCCTTTATTTCCTTTTGATTTTTTACCTTTAGCCTTTTACTTTCACCTTTATCTACTTTTTTTGCTCTTTTATCACCGACGTTCTGAAAGTCTATTTTATTACTTTCATCATCATGCGCTACATATTCGTCATAAATAACATTTATCTTTTTCTATATTTCTAGAACCAGATATAACATTTTGTTATGCATTTTCAGAGATGTGTTCCATGAGTATATTTGAATAGCTTTGGGAAACAGTTCTTTGGACTACTTTTTTAATTTAAGGAGAATGTTAGGCCAAGCCATAAGTACGTCTAAAGACAGGTGTGATGACAAATTGTTCTTAATAAATGTTTACATTGTTTGTTAGAAACGATAAATATAAATGAGGGAATACAATAGATTTAACCCAATCCTCAAAATACATATATTGCCGTCGAACCAACCGCTTAGAGAGCGGTTATATCATGGTCAATTCTCACGCCACGTATCATATAAATTGTGGACCCTGTATACAACATAGGAACTCCCCTTCAGCGGTAGTTGACATCATTATCGACAGAATGGTTGACTAGTTTCTTGGGTGGGTACTTCGGCCCACAGTAGGTATAGTACGGCCAGTGTCGTCTTGGTCAAGACCCTTTTAAGGTTAAATTAGTTTCGTCATAGTTTATTATATTCTGCGCCTCAATATTTTTTCATGAATTATTTGAAATATTTTTTATTATATTGTTTACCTGCAATAAGGTAGAGGGCTGTCAAGTCAAATCAGGATGTTTTAAGTAAACGTTAAACAGTAGGTTGAGTACATTTTTGTATAAAATACACATTCGTGACGTCACGGGTGTGTAATGTAACAATTTTTCTTCTTCTACTGGTTTCTATTGACCCAATATGGCGTGTGTATTCCTCTATTTCGCGTCTCCATACATCAATAACTTAAAAATTAATTGTACTTGCCAATCTAAAAAACTTGTACTTATTATTTTACCTTAGCTTCAAGAACTTCACGTCAAAACAGAGTTTGCCAAAATAAAAAATATAGTTTCTTAAAAAAAAACAAAATATAAAGATTTACTAACAAATCATTGGTTGTTATGGTATGAAAAAACTTGCCTGGTTTTGTGTCCATTCACCCCCTTATTTTTATAGACCCCGTTTTATGGCAATATTTAAAAACAGGAACCACACCAATACAGGTGACTTGCACCTTTCAGACATCTTGAATAATAGCATGTTTACAAATACTTCTATACATATAATATAAGACACTTTACATCTCAAAAAGACTATTCTATGTAGGTAAAGCATACTATGTACCTAATGTAATCAGAGCAATGAAATTATATTTAGCAATACAAGTGGCTCTTATTTAATTCCTGTTACTACTGATTTACAGCATTTGGTCTTACGAACACTAACAACCTGTTACCCCCTGGTAACAGATGCTTACTTGTCACAACTTGTCGACAACACTACGTAGGGTAAGTAGTTTTTTGTATTAAGCCCGGGTCTGAAGTGCCTTGTAACTAATTCCGGTCAGGCTTTACTTAATTACTCTATCTTCGGCAGACACTTGCTGCTTGATAGCCTCAATAAGGAGTACCAATACTAGCAAAGCGAACGCTCTTACAAGACAGGTTTACAGAAAGTGCCAGATCCGTTCCCGAAAAACATTCCGTAATGTATACTATTTTTTAAAACAGCCTTTTAGGCCTCTACCTAATGTCTTTTTGCAGCCTATTGCTTTACTAATACAAGTTGGAAGTGGACTTGCAAGGAAGGGATTCGATTTTGTAAATGGATGGTAATTGTATTATTCGTATCCCTATCAAAAAAAAAGCGGGACATAATAGCTATTACATATATTAAAAACTGAAAATAAAACGAAAGCCATCTGAAGAATGTAATGTTTATTTCCATTATACGGTAAAAAATAGCTTTACACGCCCACCAAACCTAAACAATAGTAGCTTAACCCATTCGGCTCCGGCAACACATCTTGCGTAGTTCTTGTGCGCTGTAATCACAAAGCACCTTATGCGTTGTGTATATCTACTGATTCAATCGGTCTTTTTTGCTGCATTTATATTTCGAATATTTTCATCGATAGACCATAGGCAATCAATGATGATAATACTGTTGGTTATTCAATGGTTTGTGATATTTCTCAACGGTTATTGTTCGATCAAAAAACACAAACGAACAAAACTGCAGGTAAAACTAGATTTATGTGATAAAACAGTGCATTATTATATACCTAACAATCTAATGTTTATTCTATATGCTATTTCAGTCGAGTAGTTTTTAATTCATTAGGTAGGTTAAAAACGAAGAAAAAATTCAAACGCAAAAGTTGCGTTCACCGCACATACCGAAACAATTGCTTGGATGGTTTTATGCCAAGATCTCCATTACTTTTGTGGTAAATGCATGTAGATAGTAGTTTCAGTGGTAAGCTAGTATAATTCTTCGGTTATTATACTTGAATTCCGGTGAGTACTAAAACGCCTTCAAGTAGGTACCTAAGTTTTTCAGACTTTTACTTACACATATATTACAGACAGAGATTTTAAACACCAGGTACGTAAGTACCTACTTGTGATTCAATTTAAAGTTTGAAGAGACAACTACCTATATACTATTAAGAGCTTATCATAGGTACGTATGGTAAAACTAATGAATATTGTACGAAACTACTGTTTTTGGTTTTAATCAAATTCCAAGAGAAGTTATCAAATCCATTCTAGCTATTTATGCGAGTATCTATCTTATTTAATATTATAGAAATCACATCAAATAATACCTACCTAACCTATCTTATACTAATAGGACTTCATCGCGAGTGCAGCCAAAGGTTTATACACATAGTTGCACCCACCTGTTTCACTCACTAAACTGTGAACTACGTTTTCTTTCGCTGTTTGATCGTGAAGAACTATCAAAGTTTCACATTCATAATATTAGTTAGTAATGATGTTAACCTTGTTAAAAAAAATACTAGTAATAGCTGGTTTAAATAGGTACTAAATTCCTTCGTAATCGGTTCAAAAGTTTCACGTGAAAGGGTAACAAAAACACTAATTAGTCCGTACAAATGGCATTATAACATTTTAAGATGCTTAACACCATTGTCAGTATCAACGGCCAAGAATCAAATTCCTGTTAATCACACTGGTGTGATTGACTACCAGCCTGCAATGGAAAGCAAATACAAAAAAAAAAAATTTTGGGTGTGATCTATGGATAAACCTTCAAAATCTGGTATTACTCAGGTTGTACAATGTACTTCAAATAAAATTCGTTATTGCGTACACGTTTTAATATGTACAAGATTTTACCATTTTTTAATGTACACTTATAAACAACAGCTTTGCCACAGCAGTACACTGAAACAAGAATACTGGGGGTTACAACATTGTTGTTTTCAATACATTTAAAACATTATACTATTTTGTTATCAGTGAGTTGAGTTGCGTCATGGCATTCAGCAGTAGCAAATTTATAATAACATCATATAAAACCTTTTAATATGATATAAGACTAAGGAATCACAGAAGCAACTCAAATTCCTTTGTTAATCTTAATATTTACCTTATCACAGTGTAGATTCACGCCTATGATCGTGGCCGTTCCTTCTTTTCTTTGTATAAAGCTAGGAGGGATACATTGGCCACTTTGACAACCTGTGAAGAAAGATCATTTGTGAGTATTTGTACTCTAAAAGCTAGTTCATCTTTGTTTAAACGGTCAGCAGAAAATACTCCAACAAAAACAGGGAAGCAAACTTAATTTTTAAGTTTGCTTCACTGTGATAACCAAGATACATTGAAGTACCGAATAAAAACACCTAAAGTAATTGCTTTAAATGTCAAATTTATAGTATTAAGTCTCTCACCTTGAATCTAACTCCGGGAATATCACCCACGGCATGACCCTTACGACCGAAGCCCGCTACTAGTACTTCGTCATTCTCTTCAATGTGGTTTAGGCAACCATCCCGTGGCACAAAAGCTGTGACTTTCTTGCCATTCTTGATCAACTGAACACGCACACACTTTCGAATGGCAGAGTTGGGCTGCTTGGCTTCAACACCGCTGTTGAAAAAGAAAAATGTGGTTGATAAGTATTCATATAATGCTAAGATATCGATTGTTCTTGAAAAATTGTGGATGTAAAAAAACAACCAAAAAAACTATGTAATACATAGTGCAAGAACAACCTTACAATGTTAGAGAAAGAGGCTTCAGTAAATGTTACTATTGTACATCAAATTTAAAACCATTTAAAAGGTGCTAGCAAGCTTATGGTGTATGTAAAAAATCCATTGCTGATATACAATGTGTTTTCTAATAAAACGTTATTAACCTTACCATCTCAGATAGAAAAGGAAAATCACTCAATAATTCAACATAAATGAGTATATAGTGTAACATTTCATTAGAAGAATAGTGCAGTAATAGTACTCTTCACACAACACCCTACAAATCACCCTAAACCAATAGCATTACTTTTATTTAAATAGTGCATATAAGTAGTATTTTCATATGAAAGCTCAAGTTTCAAACTCTTTTGAAGTATATAATTCAGCAGAGTTAGAAGATTGTGCAGAGCATATACATATATAGAGCAGTTGGCAGTCCAAAGTTATACATGTTACTTGCTACTTTATTCCTTCTTATATATATATATATATATATACAGTAAAATACCACATGCTGATCATAAACTAACTGACCCAACTTACAAGGATAATTTATCAGGGGTCACATTTTAGAATAGTTAAGTTACATTTAAGGAACTGCTTCCTGTCGTGTGACTCATAAGGGCCATACTGTAAATGTATGTTAACAATGGTGTACATAGAAACATACAACAGTTTTCATTGGCATTAACTTACTCTTCTTAAATAAATAACAGTATTAGCTTGTGAATATAACTGTAAAGAGTGTAAACACCATACCTAATGCATGTGTATAACCTCTTTTACAGTTCAATGACCCATGTGGGTATTTACACCTCACTTAAAAAACTGATATTGATAGTTTTGAGGTTTGGAGCATAGTAAAGTCAAATATGCATTTAACTAATAAGTAGTTGAATGCATTAAGAAGGTAGGTAAGTACTTGGCCAAACACTTCATGCCATGTTAGTAGTTATAAATATGAAACATACATTACACATTAACAAACTTAATTTCAGCTTACTAATCTTCTTGAAGAATGTGAAGCAGCCACTCGCAGTATTATCCTGTGATTGTAGTAAAAACACATTCACAGGCCATAATAATGCGTGCGGACACAACGCTAACTCCAATCTCTTCGTTCTTCTGAAGTCTTCATACAAGTTTAGTCAAATACAGAGTAAATAAAGAACTACCACTCACACATAACATGGAATCACCAAGACCATTCTAGTAATGCGAGGGTAACGTACTTACACTTTCTCCAGGACGATGCCCTTAGCATGAGATGCTCCACCGAAGGGGTTAGCCTTCCACCTCGTACCCATGTGAGCCTTTTTGTACTCTTTGTCGGCCCATCGTTGTTCACGACGATGGTTCACGTGCTTACGCGCCGTGCGAATTCCACGGGGTTTACCTGAAATAGCGACGCTGCCGGTTATCACCAATGTTTACGACTCACATCACAGAAATCGACACACAATAGTTTAAACTACATAACGTGAAAGAGAAAACTTTAACTGCACCATATAATTAACGGTAACGTAACGAGATGGAAACAGATTAGTTTTACACCACGAGAAAAACATGTCTGCGCCATGGCCGACACCTATGCATGCACATATAAGTTACAACTTTTTTGGGATAATATATCGGGAATAATCACTCCTACATCGTATGCGTATTTATTGCACTGGTACACGCAATTTTAAAACAAAAATAATAAATAAACCATAATAAAAACTGCACAAAACTATTCCTTACCCATTTGGATAGCACGACACCAATCGGCTACGGATGGGAAAAGAAATTATCAAGTAAGCCAGCCAACCACCGGCTTCAAATCATCACTGTTACCAACATTGCAACGCTAATTTAGTGTTGGCATTTTAAAACTGAAATTGACCTGACTAAAACTTTGAAATAGATTAAAGTAACATACCTAATATATTAATAGGAGTTGAGTATTCGTATACCTACTCATATTGTATTTATATACTCATTGATTTTATACAAAATAAAAATGTTTGAGTCTCACGTTTTAAAAAATGGACAGAGAGTAACATTATTATATATTCTATATAGGTAGTATTTTTCAATCGGTCATTGTTGACCATAGACTTTAAAAGTGTTCCCTAAAAGTATAAAATTTGACATTTGACAGTGTCCTTATAATTGTAGTAGTTTCTTTCATATTCACTCGATTTAACAAAAATTCTGATTGCGTACGAAAAAATAATAATACTTCAGTTAAGGATTTTATAGAATGACTTTGAATTTAGCAAGAAAGGATGGTGGACCAGGTTACGTTGGTATACAGTTCTGTCAGGAGTGCAACAACATGTTATATCCGCGAGAAGATAAAAACAACAAAGTTTTGCTTTACGCTTGTAGAAACTGCGACTACAAACAACTAGCTGATTCGAATTGCGTGTATGTCAACAAAATTATGCACGAAGTCGACGAGTTAACTCATATTAATCCTGATGTAGTGAGTGATCCGACTTTACCGCGCACCAAGGATCACATGTGCCCTACTTGCAACAATAGGGAAGCAGTATTTTTCCAGGGACAGACTAGACGAGCCGAAGAAGAGATGAGACTTTATTATGTATGTACAAGTTGTAAACACAGATGGACTGAGTAAATTTATGTTTGTAAAATTAGATTTAAGTTTAATAATAAATCAGATTTTATTATCTTGGTATTTTTGTACTCTTAAAGAGAGTATTCCTGCTTTTGGAGAATTGTTTGTTAGGCTTTGAACTAATGAGATCAATGCATTGCTTCTGCCCAGTATTTCTCTATTATTTCTAATATGATTGTGATGATCAACAATTTATCATCAGCATATCACCATCCACTGCTGGAAAACAGCCTTAGCCAAGGAATTACAATAACTAATAAAATGAAAAAAAAAAAACAGTGAAACTACATTCCTTTTTAATACTTTATTAACTAAAAATATTGCCAAGCATATCCATTCTATATAACAGTTAACAATTCACAGCCATTGATTAATTAATAACAAACATATAATAATCTATGCAATCTAACTTATACCTCTTTACAAATATAAACAATCTATTTTAACAATAACATAACAATTGTTTTACTATATTATTTTAATATTACATAAATTTAATCATAATAATTTCATCATTTTGAAGCTGTTTCTTTTTTACAACTATTGTAAATAAAATGTATGTGTTGTAAGCTCTAGGGTTCATCACAGATAGGATATGACATCACACATGTAGACTATCAAACAAAAGGGGTCTAAACACATAGTTTAAAAAAGATTATTATGTTACTAGTCGAGCCCTATTTTCATTTCCATCCTTAGTTAAAAAAAAGAAGTAATTTGTCACTTTGTTGTGTCATCCATCTTGGATTTGCAATTATACTGAACACACAATTATATTGTCATCAAAATTAAAGGTGTGTACCAAATTTCAGAGCAATTGGTCAACAGAAAAGGTTCAAAATTTTAATCACTTAATTAAAGGAGCAACCTAAAAATGTATAAAAATAGGTAGTTATGTTGGTAATAATGCATTTACAAATATATGCATCTAGTAATGTTTGATGTAATATCCTTTCAAAAAGCAAAATTATGCGCTAATTTGGCACATTGTTAAGTACTTTAACACTAAAAAATTCTGGTAACTTTGCTGCTTTTTAAATCCTACTAAGTCTACAGTCAACTTTCCTCATTTGAGATTTCAAGGTTTATAAGCCTAGCATCAAATGTAACTGAAGGCCTAGTGTAAAAATGCCTGCCCTACAAGCATGTGCTCCATAGATTAAAGACTACAATTATCACCTATCAAGTTTAGTGTAACTGTTTATACATAATATGCAGCAGCATCAATAAACAGAAATGTAGTCTATGATTTAAATCTGCCTCTATCATAGCATAGGCCTATTTTATGATTATCCTACAACCATTTTTAGATCTAAATTTTTCTATTTTGTAGGTTTCTTGCTCTAACAATTTTCAAACAAAAAAAAAAGTATATAAATTAATACAACTTTATTATATACATAAAAATAATAAATATAGATAAACTTTATTATACACTTTTAAATAAAATTGACTGAGCAGGTAAATATACAAAATAGAAATGTACAAAGCATTCACTTTTTTATTTTGATGTAGTTAATCAGAAAATAATTAAATAAATTACGAAAGTAACAAACAAAGTGTTACAAGGAAAAGTGGAAAATTTATTTTCCACTGTTGAATAAATATCTTACCTACATTTATAGGGAGTTATTTTTTATTGTAATTACCGTGTGTAATGTGCCTTTAAGACAAGATTTAATCTTAATGTAATTTCTCTCATGAATGTTTAGCTACTTTTATCTTATTTTATTTAAGCTGATAGATAACCTGTGAGTATATACACCCTTTCTGCCAGTTCGGTTCGAGGTTAATATGTACTGTCCGTATTTATAGTTCCCGCTATGCGTTGTGACCCCTATTTTGCCGTACCAAGTACCAGGAACTGACTTCCAAGGTCCATGGTCAACAGATGTGGAAAATCATCTTATTAACGTTTTTTTTCACATACCTACATCCTACATAGGCTACATCCTCGTGTATACCTCGGACCGAGCGAGTAAACAGACAAGGAACTGCGCTGCCCTGCCTGATATTCATATAAGGCCAAATATTTGCCGTAAGCGAATGTGTTTATGTCTGTAAATTAAATGGGATTTGAATTAGACAATCTATATCTTACAAATACCAACTTGAAAAGACATCTTATATATAACAGGAAAAACTTAACAAGTGTACATTATAATTTAATCATCAACCATTCAGGAAGACGGCGTTTCGAAATTAATAAGGAAGAGCAAACTACTAACCGGTAACAACGTGTTAACATTTGTCTAACGACGCGTCTCGTCAATCAATGAATGAATCTAATCTAAACATCATGATTTGATTAGATTTGTTCATCTCATTCACTGGTGCGTGGTTTTTTCTACTACGTACAGTGCACATAATTGAGATACATTTTTGATCTATTCTTATAACAATTATGTTTATTGTATACATTTAACAGAACAAAAATTAAATAAAGTTAGAAAAAGTACATGTCAGGAGGGTATGCCAGCACATACTACAAATCATGTTTGCCTAACGGCGTCGTATAGCCTATTTTATGACTAAAATCATCACGCACAAGAGCGCTTGCTTTATTATTTATTTATTTCCCGCGAAGTATGACAGCACTTTTTGGGAAATATTAATCGATGTTAGCTTTTATAACTCTGCGTAAAGCCGAAAGTCATCAAAATCGGTGGTCATTGTGCCAAGTGCTTCTCAGATTGGTTTCACAGTTTCACTTGTTATCTACGAATAACGTCAGTAGACAATAAGCACAAAATCTATGACTAATTTAATTATTATCTGTATATATGTACTGTTGTCTGCTCCTACTTTTGTTTGTTTTTTTTTTTGCATTTCCATTATAAAAGTAATACTTAAAAATCACATACATATGTACATACACTCACGGCTTCATCCCCGAAAGTGGAAGGCAGAGGCGTAATTAACCCACATTTTGCCGATTATTATTTACTCTCATTTATACAATATAATAGAGGACAGGCCTATTGCCATCATTCGGGCACTTTGGGAATTACTTGGGAAAACTACGAGTATGTTGACAGGAAAGAGAGGATAAAAGGGAGAGAAATGGATATTGCTTATACTCGTGCAGATGTATATGGGCGTATAAGCAGTAACTCAGAATCGCATTCCTATAACTCAAATTGGCTGGTGCGGGGAAGTCTGACCCTCTACGTAATAATTAAACTTAGAAACTATTTAAATTACTATATCAGCCTGAAGACCACTAATTAAGCAACACACGTATTATTATCAAGGACCTAATTTTTGAACCATGTTACACTGGAGTGGCCAGGTTGATCGAAAACTCTCGTTAAGTGCCATTTAAGTCGTATATCGTAAAAAACGTATTTTGGAAAAGCTTTACGTTAGCAGATTTCCAGTCTTTGTACATTATCATTATTAAGAGTCAGCATAATCGAATATGATAATCTACATTGGCTTCTTTTCTTTACATTTAAATTCGACAAAGCTGAACCAAATACATATTTTTCAAACTTGTTTAGTGTGTGTGATGGAGTAATGGCAGTAAAAAAACAAAAAAAACGTATAAACTAATTCATAAAACGTTTGTGAAGACGGTTAAATATATAAAATTATTCGCAAAATACCTAAGTGTACCTATTTATGAAAAACCTTTAAATATAAAATCAAGTAGGTATATTTTTAATAAAATACTTACCGTAAAAGGTCTGCATTACCTACCTACTCTAAAAAAAATTATATTAGGTTAACTTTATTATAATCAAGCTCGGGCAAAACAAACGTTTTACTAACGTTTGGTAAAACACCTATATTGCTTCTAATTTACTTAGTGCAAGCGTTAAGTGACTAGAAAATACATCGGACATTGCTTGTTCTGTACTTATTTCGTAACCATAAAGGTCATTAGTCAATTCTAGACAAGCATTGTATATATAGGCAACGACAATAAAAGACCTAAGGTCGTGCACACAGCCGCACAGTCAATAGTATTTTATACTTTCACTAATCAAGTAACATTTCTCTAAAACATCATTTGTTTATACCAAATTGTCTGATCTATTTTTACAGAAGAAGAGGTCTTGTTTTTTTAGCAGCTTATTTAGGGCAAACATGCTGGTCACCTTCATAAAACTTATTAAATCGTTGTTACTATACAAGGTAAATGAATACATATATGTATGTATATAATGTAATTAGATTAGAGAGACGTTTAAAAATGTGTGCAAGTAAAATGAGAAAAAGTAAAAAAGTATTTTTGTCTCAGCCACCGTGCAGAATTTTAGGTAGGAACTACAGCAGGAAATTATAATCTCATCTCTCAGGTTTTGTGTACAAAAAGAGACAATCAAGTGGATTTATATGGTCTAGTAATTGACTGTTAGTTTTATAATTTAGTAGAACAGTATGCAGTTGTTGTGCTATTTGCCGTTTTATGACTGGCCACGTTCATCTTACTTAGATGTACATAGATGTAGTTTCAAAGTGCAAATAATAAATTTCATGTAATTACAACATATTACTCTTTTTGATTAATTACGTATACTGAATTTGACATTTTAACATAAAGAAGTAGAATATATGTATATAATTGACTTTTAAAAGATAATCGCCAATCAATGCGCATTTCCAATGTCTTTGCGCAATACTCTACTAGTAATGAAATAAACGTGCAATTCAAAAACTTATTCGGAATTTCCTGGTATCCCATGATTAAATTGTGACTTGGTTACAATGGGACCATTGTAGGACTATACTCTTTTGATTTTTTTCATGATAAATATAATATAATATTTTATAGTGGGGGACAGACGAACACACTTGATGGTAAGTAACAACCGCGATCCGTAGAGACCTACAACTCAAGAGTCGTAAGTGCGCTGAACACCTTTGAGGGTGATGAGGCAGGGATGCACTTCCCTAACTGCATCAGCCAGTATCGGAACCCTTGGCTTCGATATATCCAGCGAAGTCCAGTTTCGCGGTCACTTAGAGAGTAAGGCCATATTAGCCTCGAAGAAGCTTGGTGTGCTAATCAGATCGAGACAGTATTTTACTCCGGCCCACCGCCTGCAACTTTATAAGGCGCAGGTTCGGCCGCATATGGAATACTGTTCTCATCTCTATGCAGGTGCACCCCAGTACCAGCTTCTCCCTCTTGACCGCATTGATCAACGGAGAGCGACTCGCATCATCGACTGCCAAGATATTTCTGATCGACTTGACACCTTGGCGTTGCGTAGAGATGTAGCTTCACTCTGAATCCTCTATCGCTTGTATCATGGGGAGTGTTCAGAGATAATGAAAAAAAAAACCGATACGACCTTCAAACGTTCAAGAAAAGAGCGTACTCCTACCTAAAAGGCCGGCAACGTACTTGTGACTCTTGAGTTGTGGGTGTCCATGGGCGGCGGTAGTCACTTACCATCAGGTGACCCGTCTGCTCGTTTGCCCCCTATCGCATAAAAAAAAAACAAAAATTAGCTAAGCGGACGGCTCGATATTTGTAGACGGAATAATTGGTGCACTATTATAACAGCTTCGATGTATTCTTATAATCATTGTAATTTTATCTGCACTTAAATAGGTATATCTATAAAATGGCTTGTCATAAAAGCTCTGGTGAAATGAAATTATAGTCTGAAATCTATGTACGTTGTGGGTGCGATCATAATCTTAATGTGACTAGCCTGCTGGTCCAGTGGTTAGTGATACCGACTGCTGAGCCAGACTCCGTGGGTTAGATTCCCATACAAATCGTTGTTTGAATGTTTGTCTGATTCGGATGTTTATGATGAAATAAAAAAATAAATTACCCAACAAGACTTTGTTAGCTTTGTACGGTCACTAGCACCTCTAAGTGTACTCGTATTGGCAGTAGCGATATAGCAAATATGGATGGAATACTATGGGATAAGGACAAGAAGATGATGATAATGAACTTCATCTTCCCATCGAATATAGTTTTAGTATTGGGCTTGAATTGCTGGAAGTAACTGTCTATGCTATGTCGTTGCTTTGCGATATTGCTTACATTTGTCCTAAATTTAATCAACTAACACCTTTCTCATATTTCACGGTAATGCCGCTTATACAACTATGATTTAAGTTGATGTTATCCCTTTAAAAAAATATTTAAATGAATCATAACATCTAGTGTAGTAGTAAATAATAGCGTAGTATCGCTCATTTTATAAATTGGTTTTTATTTTAAATAAATTCTGAAAACGATATCAAACAAAACACAAAAGTTTTTTAATTAAAACTTTTCCAAGATATTCGTATAACTGATCAGACTGTTTATCTACTTCAAAAGTTAACTTCAAGCAAATCAATTTAGGTACGTGGCATCGATTTTGAGTCTCCTACCACGTATGGAAAACCGCCGTCAGTGCTCCGGAGGGGGAGGTAATTCTGGAAAGTTCTCCGGCAAAGGGGGTAAAACATTGGCCTCGAATTGCCCGGAGATGTTACCTGGCGGGGAGTAGTTAGCCACGACGATTACTTTGCCGTCCCTGGAGCGAGCTTTGCCCACCCCGAAGAAAGATGTAGCAACCCACACCATCTGGGTGAAATGGCCTGAAAAATGTATTTACTTATTTAATTTTGTGTTTGTGTAAGTGCATTTGGCGCCAAAAATTTAGTTGTCTTCCTTTTTCAAAACAGCATCATTACGTCAAATATAAAAATCGTAAATATCGTTTATAAAATAAATATAAACTATAATTAGTTTATATTTATTTTATAAATAAATATTACCGGCGTTGACATTAGCGTGTAGAACATCATGCTCCCTAAAATAATTGTACTGCCGCACTGCTGCATACCAGTAAGAAGATACTTCTTGACCTGCAATAATAATATACATCAAATAATATAAATTAATAATGTTTGGGGTCGTTTGTTTGCTTTTATGTGACTTTTTAACATATATGTATATATTTATGTCTAATAGGGTAATTTACAGATTAAGGGTACGTACTACGTAAGTAGAGTAAATAAGTGTTGGTTGTTTATAGAGACGTCCATTTTTATTTTTAACATAGTTCTTATTTGGTCATTGAATTAAATAGAATTGACATAAACTTTATTTCAATATAAAATTTAAATATAAAAAACTGCTATGCAAGAATATTTTCTTGCCCCCTTAAAAGTCACAGCAAAAACGACTTACCAGTGACATCAGGCTGGATAGCACTGACGGGCCGCTGATACAAGTTCTGGCCGACATCACGATCGTTCCTGTAGCTAAACTTGTTGGTATGGGCCAAATGGTTCGCCCACGCTTGTGCGTAATCGCATAACTGGAAGCAGAAAAAGAAAAAAAAATGTACATGTGTGGCGACCTCCTCATACGGCAGAAAAATACAACAACACCATCTAGCGAAGATAAGCTGAATTACTTAGCAACGACTCTGATAACGTAGAAAGATCCTGAATCACGATAATAAAGTTCTCGCACCGATAAGTATATATACATATAAACGACTGCCTGAAATATAGACCATTAGGTCGCGGTCCACCAGGCATGATCATCTCACCTGGTTGGAGGATACTCCCTTTGTGTCGTGATGAACATAACACCCGTTCCTCCGCAGTGGTAAAAAGCATGAGCATGAGCAAGTGTTATAAAAAAGAAAGCTGTTGTGGTTTTTTGTCATCGACATGGTACTTTATGGTGAAACATACATAAGAATAATTACTTTATAGAGCAATAAACGTAAACAATATCATTCCTTATACTGTTGGATTTAAATAATATCAAAAACACACAGATCTATCAGTGATATAATATCATAAAATGTCAACAATTATAATCACAGATAAATGGCACAGAAACATTCTAATTTTTTTAACGTTTAGCACTCTTCCTAAAGTTATTTTTTAATCCAGCTTTGAAGACATGGATGTTATATATATACTTTTAAAGGCTATGGGGAGTCTGTTCTACAACTTATGTAATTTACACGGTTGTGATTAGTAAAACAGTTACGACTGTAATAACGGATCTATTAAATAAACCTATCAAATGCAGTAACTGGGTAGATGACTCTGCTTAAATTAAATTATTTTACTAAGTCTCACAATAAGATTACGGAAAATAACTCAGATTTGTTAATTTGATTTACTGTAAAGTTTTCAATTTATTTTTTATTCATCAAATTAACATTAAAGGGGAACGACTTGACTTTCGTATTTCCAACAAAATGTACCACACTTTTTTTAATGTTTGCTAAAAACATGGTATTTGACTTGACAGTCATCCAGCCTATGATCAACACAGCTACGAATCGAATGGATTGTATCAATAGGGAGTATAGGTATTTACCTCTGGTGCCATATAAAGCTGTGGAGCGCCATGCCGCTGGCGGTACACGTTGTGCCAGCACAAACATTCAGTGATGAAGTCACTATCCTGCCATGCGGTCCGCACTTCACTCCATTGCACCACCATGCTCACTGGCTTCGACAGCAGAACCTGTGCAAAAGAAAAACATATATTTTTTAGATTTCAAAATAATTGTAAATTTCCTGCTTTTTCTACCCGACTGAACAAGAAGTTATGTTTTTTTATAAGTATGTTTGTAGGTAAGTACCATTCACTCTTAGCACTAAATCCATCCATAGGTTGTCTGGTAGATTTAAATTTTAGTGATAAGACCGCATATTGTATTCGTTAATATTAACTTTAAAATTTAAAAAAAAATCTAAAAAAAATATTGTAATTCCTAACAGTGTACAATATAAAATAGGTATTCTAACCCGTTCTATGTATCTATGAATGATGTTTACTTATATACTTGGATTTGGGCGTTTGAGGTATCATTTTTCCATATTCATGTCCTTACTATTGGGAGTGGCAACAAACATTTCCCTACGGTTGTACGTTAACCCATAAGTTTAATTGTACTTGATGCTGTACTTTAAAACAACCTGTACAATCGTTTCTTAGCTTAATCTTTACTAATATTATAAAGAGGCAGTTTGTTTGCTTGTTTGTTTGAACGCGATAATCTCAGGAAAATTTATCTTGCATTAGATAGCACATTTATTGAGGTAGGTTATGGGCTGTATATCGTCATGTTACTAACCAAGGATCTGCAGCAGGAATCATAAATGTTAACAAATCAAGCAGACTTCATTTCATTAGCATAATTTGTATAACCTATATTTAACGCGGGTGATACTGCAACGTACAGTTAACAAATAAATAAAGTTAGTTAATTGAAAGCTGGAAGTTTATACGAAGGTGGAGAAATAGACACGCATATAACGCATGTTTTTTTTTATAATATAGGGGATCAGACGCACCCAAGGGACACCTGATGGACACCTGCAACTTAAGAGTCGTAAGTGCGCTGCCGACCTTTGAGGATGATGAGGGATGGGGGATTCGGGGAGGGGAAAGAACAAAGAGTGGATGAGGGGAAAGGCAAATAGAGATGGGGAGTTGGGTCTCAAGAAACCTTACTCATTTCGGGGAAATGCAAAGCATGCGTTGCTTCACAATCGGTTTTCTGTGAGGCTGTATCGCACCGGTCTAGCCGGCCCATTCGTACATTAATTAGGCATTAATGATAACGCCTTTTGTAATGAGAGAGATTTGTAAAAAATAAGTGTATGTCATATGCATCACCGATATGATTTAAACATAGCAGTAGTAGGAAGTAAGTACTTGAAAATTAGGTCACGCAAAAATATGCGGCAAGTTCCTGCTATGTAATTTACAGTAATAATATATATTGGTACCGCAACCTAGCAGTCATATTAGAATTTGAAAAATATTGTGCCCTCTTTCACAGCAAACAAATTGCAGTCGTAATTCGAACATGCACATGTGCTCACTTTTCAACAATGCAAAAATTCAGAGTACAATCCCATAAAGAAAGTTTTTGTCATGAAATGGTGTCTACAAATTGTTGAGCGTCAGAATTTTCCTCTTACAAGTGAATTTCAAATATAGTATGTTGTGGCCCTTTAGTCTCGTGGTCACTGATCCTGACTGCTAATATGTACGTTTTTTGTTTAAAAAGACAACTCCTGCACTATGATTAATTCCTGTGTCGCGGGGGACTTTTCAAACATTCAAGCAACGGACACAAAGAACACCCAGGCTCAGAACAACCATTTGAGTATTACACAAAGTATTGTCCCGTGCGGGATCGAACCCACAACACTCGGCGCGGCAGCGTAGTGGCTAGTGCTTAAACCATCCGTGCAGTCAAGAAAAATATTTAATTTATTTTTTTCAGTTAAGATAAAGCCGCTCCTGCGATAGTTATAGTTAGCTATTAGGTATTTTTTATTTTGGTTAAAAGGGACTTTAACCTTTAACTTTAAAGACTTGATTTACCGCCCTCACCACTCATAGTTTTAACGATTGTTACAGCAAAAATTATTATGCCTAAAAGGCTAACGAAAGGGTTATATGACCGATAAAATATATGGCAAATAATATTTTAATCACTAGTTATGCATTTATTTACCTACTAAATCAGAGTAGCTGTAGCCTCCAAACTTCTTGAGAGAGATCTTCTCTTTTTTTTTGTAAGCTATCATCATAATAATTTAGGCTCTCGCAGTCCATTGGACATAGGCCTCTCCCAACTCATCTTTCGCCTTTCGCATGCAGCCTATACCAGGTACTTTTCTCAGGTCGTCAGTCCACCTACATACGAAGCTGAACCTACACTAAAATAATGGTAATTTATGTAGACTTTGACTAACCGAGGCTTATCGTAAAATCTCTGGCTCCGAACCAAATGGACCTGAGAAGTTTGGCCGAAATGGGATTTACGAGTTACGTGCTTCATTTCGCTTACCTGCAACGATATTACATAACACTTTGTGCAATATCGATTCGGAGACGCTTGAATTTTTAGCCATGCCTTACAGGGGCGAGCCAGATGTACCCACTAAAAATATCGAATTATATCTACACATATATGTATGAATAAAGAATGGAATAATATCATGGTCCTCCCTGACTTAACTAAGATGCGACGAGTATTCGTGCATGTTTTTTGGAAGGACGCATGAGGGAAGTGAAAAAAGGAAAATGGGTATGAGTGGAGGGGAAAAATGAGAAAGGAAGTTGGGCTTCCGACACCCTCACTCACTCGGCAATGAAATGCAAGCATTGTTTGTCTATCGGTTTTATGTGCGACCGTGTTATAACCCCGAACGAGCCGGCCAATTTGTGCCTAAGCATAGCTCACCCACGGTAAAAACCATCGGTTCTACTTTCCTTTAAACATTTTGAAGTTATGCCCTAATGTTTACATATTCTTTATTGATTTTATAGCAGAATAATAATATAATAAAAAAAAAATCGTTACTTAAAATTTTGTTTGTTATTTTTACAATCGAAAATACGATAAATTGTTGTCTTTATTCCGATATTTGTGCTTTTTCATAAATGTTTATTTCTGTGCAATTTAATGTTTTACCCCTTAATTTACTTAAAGCACTCGGATATAGAGCGGAAAACTTTCCTAACACATCGATCAATCAATCAAATCGCTTCATATTTTTCATCTTTCTCGAGGGTGATTGATTGACTTGCAAGTGCGTGTTGTCTTCACCGTATTACTTTTTATTTTTAAGATAGTTAAAATCTTATAATACTTAGAAATTAAGCCTAGTTTTAAAGATAGAAGATTTGTACAACAAGTACAAATCTTCTATCTTTAAAAAATAATAGTTAAAGTCAATTACAACAAGTAACTTAAATTACTTGATGTAATTGATTTTAACTATTATTTTTTTTTAATTAAGTAAATATGAGTACTTAAATCTCGGGACAAGATATCATATACATTTTGTAATGACGTTATAAGTTGATAGTAAAAGCTTTAAAGTAAAAGTTTATTTTTTTCTTTTAGCGCATTTACTTATATAAAAGTACTTGTTTTTAAAAAGGTTTTTTACTTTTAAATTTTTTTTTATGCGATAGGGGACAAACGAGCAGACGGGTCACCTGAAGCAGTTCAGCAAGTCAAGAGTCACAAGTGCGTTGCCGACCTTTTAGGTAGGAGTACGCTCTTTTCTTGAAGGTTTGAAGGTCGTATCGGTTCGGAAATAAGCTGGTTGTGCGAGGCAAAAAGCTTCTGGAGAAGCGCACAGTGGTGGAGTGCCAATCGTCCAGGTGATGGGGATGGATATTTTGTCACGTAGGACGATGGCGGAAACCAGCAGCCGGTATGAGTCCGAACAATTCCTCTGAACACTCCCCATGATACAAGCGATAGAGGATGCAGAGTGAAGCTACATCTCTACGCAACGCCAAGGTGTCAAGTCGATCAGAAATATCTTGGCAGTCGCTGATGCAAGTCGCTCTCCGTTGAACGCGGTCAAGAGGGAGAAGTTGGTACTGGGGTGCACCTGCATAGAGATGAGAACAGTATTCCATGTGCGGCCGAACCTGCGCCTTATAAGTTGCAGGCGGTGGGCCAGAGTAAAATACTGTCTCGATCTGAGGCTAATATGGCCTTACTCTCTAAGTGACCGTGAAACTGGACTTCGCTTGATATATCGACGCCAAGGATTCCGATACTGGCTGATGCAGTTAGGGAAGTGCTCTCAAATTGAGGTGATACGACCAATGGCATCTTTTTAGAGGTGAACGCGTAAACCTGTGTCTTCATGGGGTTAAACTGGACTAGGTTAAGTCGACCCCAATCTGAAACTTTTGATATAGAAGATTCGATTTCAGACACAAGTTTGGATCGGCTTTCGATGACGTTTACCCGAGAAATGTTAGCGCGGCCGGTGTAAAGGGCATCACTCGTGCTATCGTCTGTATAGCAATGGATGCTGCTAATCTGCAGCATGTCATTGATATGCAGAAGAAACAGCGTGGGTGATAGCACACAGCTTTGTGGGACACCAGAATTAACAGTCTTGGAGTCGGAGCATGCACCGTCAACAACGACCTTGATGCTTCTGTCTGTAAGAAAACTGGTGAGCCAATTGCACAGTTTCACGGGAAGCCCATAGGAAGGAAGCTTCGCAAGGAGCGCTATGTGCCAGACCCGATCGAAGGCCTTCGCCACGTCCAAACTAACGGCCATCGCTTCCCCCTTGGTCTCGATCGCCTGTGCCCACCGGTGAGTCAAGTAAACAAGAAGATCACCAGCTGAACGACCCTGACGGAAGCCGTATTGTGGATCATTGAGGAGCTGGTGGTCTTCTAAGTACCGGAGGAGCTGGCAGTTAATAATGGATTCCATTATCTTGGAGAACAAGGAGGTGATGGCTATGGGTCTGTAGTTGGACGGATCCGAGTAATCTCCTTTTTTAGGGATTGGGTGCACTAGAGCTGTCTTCCATGAGTTCGGGACTATGCCAAGAGAATAGGAAAGCCGATAAAGGCGCGTTAAAACCGGTGCCAACTCTGGAGCACACGTCTTCAGCACGATAGGAGAGATTCTATCGGGCCCACTCGACTTAAGAACGTTGAGGGAAAGAAGCGCTTTACGCACTGCCCTTTGTGTAAACCGGTCTTCCGGCATGCGGCTCTCGCACTGTGGTATGGTCGACGGTGCGTTTCCCCCGTCATCCAGGCTCGAGTTGGACGCAAAGAGTTTGCAAAGAAGATCGGCTTTTTCTTTAGCGTCGTGGGCCAACGAATTATTTCCTATGTGCAGAGGTGGAAGGGATGGCTTACAAAAGTTTCCCAGGACAGCTTTGGTAAGAGACCAGAATGCACGAGTTCCGGAAGGGAGACTCACTAGTCTCTCGCCAATTCTGCCGATGTGAGCCGACTTCGCCCCAGCAATTACTCTTTTGGAGGCAAAAATAAATTGCTTCTTTAATGTGCTGGTCTTTACATCCCATGCTGTCGCTGCATTAGCCCATGCTTGGTAACATTCCTGCTTTCGGCGGGACGCCGCTTTGCAGGTTCGACCAAACCAGGGCTGGGACTTGCCACCTTTGGGAATCAGGGAGAATGGAATGAAAAGTTCCATACCCTGAAGCACAACATCCGCGACAGAGTCGGCAACGACATTGGGATCATCCGGCGAGAAGCAAACCTGCCTCAATGGGTAGGATGGCTTATAGTGCCATACGCGGCGACTGCCTGTAACTCGCGACCGCAGCGAGTGAACGAGTGGCACTATACTCCTAATCAGGCAATGGTCCGAAGAGCCAAGAGGGGCCTCAACGGATACTTTGTAGCCGTCAGGATGTGAGGTCAGCAGAAGATCCAACAGTGAAGGCACGTGGCTTTCTGCATCTGGGATTCGCGTAGGCGTTGCTACCAGCTGCGTCAAGCCATATGCCAAGGCGAAATCGTGAACAATCTTCCCGCATGATCGCTTTTGCGCGAACCAAGCCATTCGGCGTGATGAGCGTTAAAGTCGCCAAGAATCACGATCTCTGCGGATGGGACCTGCTGGAGCACTGAGACTGTAGCCATTTGGACGTGGTCGATGAGTCGGTCCGTTTCGGCATCACCGCTATGGGACCTGTAGACACGCAGTGTACACGTAGCCATAAGATGGAGAGGTCCCTACCTTCAAGATTGCCGAGGCGGCGAGAAGTGATATCATCTCTAACGTACACGCATACACCAGCCTTAGGAACAAAGGAGTGTTCCAGTCCGTACCCAGGGTAGCAGAGGTAGGATGTGACCGCTGGAAACGATATCTGCGTCTTGGTTAAAAAGAGCAAGGCCGGCTTTGCTGTCTCAAGGTGGTGGTGCACAGTGTCGAGGTTAGAATGTAAGCCCCTGATGTTACAAAAATCCACGGTAAACGTGACAGGGGGTGCCATGGTATGCCTTCTCTTGCCCCGAGCAGATTTTGAGAGCGCAGTTGAGCCCCCCCCTCCAGAGTACAAGGGGCAGCCTGGGCGTCCACGCTCAGGTATATTCCGTACTGAGGGTGGACGTCCAGGGGGGGATTCTCCAACGCTAGCGCTGGAGAATCCCCCAACAGCGCTATCATTAGGGGGGGGGTGGGGGATTTTGGGCCTCCGGAGACCTCACTCATTTCGGGAAAATGCAACGCAAGCGTCACTTCACTCATCACTTCACAACCGGTTTTCTGTGAGGCCGTGGTATCGCACCGGTCGAGCCGGCCCATTAAAGTAAAAAAAATATCTTTCACATTTTAGTTATTGCTGGACTCGTCGTCATATCGTCTTTTTATCTAGATTTCGAGTAAAGTCACTTTAACACCAAAGCCTCAACCAATTTGAAAGTCACTTTATTTTTCAACTTATTCTCAGCAAGCCCTTTCATTTGAATGCTCATATTGTAGGAGTGCATTAAAAATAACTAGTCCGCCATCATGGGTGTGCCGCCATGTTTGATTTAGAATGTCGTCACACGGTTAATTTCAGCTCAAAGGGTTGAAGATATCTGCTTCAAAATTCCAACCAAACATACATACATACATACATACATTGCAAGTTAAATTAAAGCTTGCAATAAAAGTTTTAATAAAAACCAACTTTCCTTATCACTTTAACATCGGGCAATAACGCCCTACGCGCTTTGCATATTTCATAACGTCAGTCAAAATAATCTATAAGAGATATCGACATGATTTTTTTTTATTATATTGGTATGACATTATATATTTTAAAATCAGATTTTATGTTAACAGAAATAAACCCTGACATTGTTTTATTACAGCATTAGAACTATCTATTTTAATTTTATATGGTGTAGTTTTGTTGTGTATGGTATAGTTTAAAACACGGTATGATACAAAGTGGCACAATACAGCCGGGGCAATAGTCAATGGTCTCTTTACGGCCCTTTTTCCGGTTCCCTTTTTGCCGATATCAGCGCAGACTTTGCACGCTTCCAAAAAGTGTCTTTCGCTTTGTCTTGATAAAGTACATTTTACAAGTCGACCAGTAGACGACTCCTGCTGTTTCTGAATACCTCGATATCGATCGATAAAAACGTCTTAGTCAGCTCGAGTCAAAAAATGTGCAAACCTCGATCGCCGCGGATTTGCGTTTGATTTAGTGTGTACTACATATGCGTTTACCGATGACCTAGCCACAAAATATAAAAAGATTTTCTTCCACCATTCCATCAATTTTCAATGGAGAGCGTAGTTGGTCGTCCTAATCCAGGCAAACTCTGTTGACGTTGTAATGAAGTACGCAGTCTGATTTGAACCTTTTGATTTTGCCGCCTTTTGCTTTTACTTAAACTTCTGTATAAGATGCGGTGTGCTTCGTGCAAAGGAAGCAAAACTCAGGCTTATCTTTCCACCTGCACGCTATCATATTTATTTTATGACAGAAAGCCACTTCATTGCATTGTAGTTATGCGTTTTGCCACACTTTTGGTACACTACACCTGTTCAACATAACTGTCCCTAATGCACGAGTTTCTTTGAACCATAATACGTCAAATGTAGTTGGATTCGTAAAAAATCGGTCCACGTATACAGTATGCCATTTATCAAAAATAGGTTCTAATAAAGTAGTGACGAATTCGTCCACGGTTTTCAAATCGTCCACATATGGGATTATTCTCAATAGGTATCCGGTTTCAGAGTAGCACAAAATATAAATTTTTATGCCATATTTATCTGGCTTATCTTTATTAAACACTTTAACATAAAGACGTCCTCGGAAATCACAGGTTCCCTCACCAATTGTGAGATTTTCATTGGGCAGGTAATAAGTTTCACACACCTGCCATACCTCATCAAAACATGGTAGTTTTCCGTCGTTTAAATGCAGTCATTATATTGCACGAAAACCATCCCTCTTTATCATTTACACAGGCTAAGGAGTATATTTAAATGGTGTAGTTGGCCAGTAGGAGTCAAACGATTCCTTCATTTATTTCAGATCACATCCATATACAATTAAATTAGTTTTAAAATATTGAAATGGCAAAAGAAGAAAAAACAATATATATAAAAAAATTGCTTCTATTGAGAAGCACAACACGGCAAACGAAAAGAAAAATATTTTTTACAACACAAAACTTTCTTTCAATTTGGACAGCCCGTGATAATTAATTACTCAAAACTAAATCCTACTTATATAATATCTCCGTGTAATCAATTAGAAGTAATTATCTTTCCTCTTAAACACGATAAGAATACGGTATCAGACGGACGCGACTACTAGTTTAAACGACGTCATTAGTATTTATAAAGGAAGCGGCTGACCCGGCAAACGTTCTGCCATATTAATTATTTATACAGTGGAACCCTAATCACCCAGCGGTATGAAATATACTTTACGACCTATTCTCATATCAACCAAATATACATAAAAAAAAACATAAAAGTCTGTAGAGCAATACGAACACCGTGACACGAAAGTTTTATATACATAATATATGTATATAGATGGTGTTACTAAATAAGGCCAGCACATACGTAGTGCCCTTGCCACAGAACGTTTCGCTAAACAGATGCATATAATATGCAATTCCGTATATGTTTTCAAAAGTGTTCGCTACACGCGATCGCATAAGCGGCCTTTTAATTACCTTCATTTGTAGGGTTCCGTACCCAAAGGGTAAACGGGACCCTATAACTAAGACTCCGCTGTCCGTCCGTCCGTCTGTCACCAGGCTGTATCTCATGAACCGTGATAGTTCGACAGATGAAATTTTTATACATGATGTATTTCTGTTGCCGCTATAACAACAAAGACTAAAAAGAGAATAAAATAAATATTTAAGGGGCTCCCATACAACAAACGTGATATTTTTTACTCGTTACCAGGTAGACGCTTGAATATTGAGTTATATATTCACTTTAAAAATTAAAGAGTTTAAAATAAAACAAATAATTAAATTTAAATAAAACAAATATTTAACGCCGTTTTTATAGACAATGGTACGGAACTCTTCGTGCACGGCACTTGGCCGGTTTTTTTAGGAACGATTTCACTAAGTCTGCAAAGTCTGAAATATATAAATAAATTATTTATATTCTGAAGAGTAAAATAAGTGCTTAAAAGAATATGTACATACGTATGTCTTACGTATAATATGTAGCGCACCGTCCTACATCAAAGATGGGTCTCTTGTCGCTACTCGCATACATGGGTATGTGCGAATATTTCATACCTTGGATTACATTCATATTTGGATACTATTAAACAAACATTAGCTTTTGTAGTTATAAATATCAACGTCAAATCACTTTTAAAGCTGACCCGAAAACATCCGAGCAACTGCGTAGGTTTATGTTAAAATAATACAATCCTAACTAGAGTATTAACTTTCAATCCCCTTGGCTCTGAGCGTGGAACACTACAGTTCAAAGGTAATCATAATATTGTTAGATAGTGAGGTATGTAATTAAAGAAATAATTATCTGTAGGAAGGCGTTTATTTTTTGTATTGTTCATTAAGAATAAACATATTTATAAGAGAATATTGTATGTTAAAAAATGTTCTGTATTCCGGGGGGTCGCAACTTTTAAGTAATGGCACTTGTTACTTATTGTTCATTGGTCTGAGTAGTAGTTGTAAAGCTTGTTTTTTTTTTACCGTAGCATACATAAATGAAACTCTTGTTTATTTTATATTTCAACAGGATACTCGGTTAGAGCTTTGACAACTGAGTACTGACATTAAAACTTTTTAACAAAAAGAAAACCGACCAAATTAGAATGTGATTGAAAAACAAAATCAAAACCGCCGAAAAAGAAAACCGATGAAATTAGAAGTAATGATTTACGATTGCATGGTAGCTGATGGAGTAGGTGAAATGTTATATATTTGTTGTTTGTAGTTATTTGATCTAAGGGTGCTCACCCTATTGTACTACGAACTTTTAATGTATTTATGTAATTTTATAAAAATACAAATAATAAAAGCTCGCCCGAGCATCTGACTTTTATACAAGATCCAGGTTCGTTCCTGCGTCGAGTGCTGCTCTCATCTTTGGGATGGCTATGTGCGGTTAAAGCGGCGCGCTATCCGTATTATCGACAGACCCGAGGTCACCGTGTCCCTTGAGCTTCTACAGTTGCGAAGAGATGTCGCCTCCATGGCAGTCCTCTATCGCCTACATCACGGAGAGTGTTCTGACGAGCTCTTCCGATTGGTCCCACCTTCTCCCTTCGGACAGTTCGGTTCGGCTGGAATTCACTAAAAGCGCACGTGTTTTCATCCCGCTTTGATCCCGGGTCTTTTAAGCGGGGCGTAAACAAGCGTCTCAATAGACTCCCATAGTGTGTGTCGCCGTAATCCATGGAGTCATTTTGGTAGGCAGCAATAAAATAAAAAAAAGAAATATTGAAATTTATTCAAGTATATTATGTTACATTAATAACTAGTTAAGTCCCGGAGACCAACGTAAAGCCTCAGGATACATTTTGTTAAAAAAAAAAAATTAATAGTTATAATGCACTTAGGACGGAGGCAAATCCAACAAATCAAAAACTTGAGTTATACAATAAATATACATTTATATGAATTGTATATTTAGATTCGAGGTATTTTACAACGTAATACTTACCTAAATTATACCATTATCACTTTTGTTTTACTGAAGTAAAATGGGTTTCTTTCTTAATTTTCAGAAAAACAAACGTAGTCGTTTACAGGATAAACAAAATCTAATTGATTTTTAATTCATTTATACTTTATAAAAACAATCGACGTCACAAACATCACTTTAAACCCGATGCAAATGCTAAAAGAGGGTACATCAAGACACATTTTACAAATGAAATAAAAAATAAGTTCTCAAAACGAGACCCGTAAATGTTATTGTTCTGTTTTCTCTGACTGGTATATAATACTCGTATGTAGCTATTGGTTTACCCAATATGGCTGTTGTTTTTCTCTATTTATAAAAGACACCATCCCTCTGTATTTTGTCTGTAACATTACGTAACTGTATTGAAAATTATGATTCTATCTCTTTGCCGAATTTATGCCTTCGGCGTTTGGCCCTGCGCCATCTTGGGGATGGGGTGACCTTTTCATTATGTAACAGAATACGTTTGTTTTCACAAATTTATCAAATTTAGTCATAAAAATTCTTGATGAGATTTCATTCAGCCCTTTGAAGAACTTCTGAAAAAAATGTTTTCATAGATTTATCGAAATTATTTGTATAATACTCCCACTTTTTTAGCTATATTGGATTTCATAATTTTCAGCCATACGTCACATTCCGATCCATTTTCAATTAAAAAATATTATTTTAGCACCCACAAAATTCCGTGTTCCCTGTTCCCTACCATTACTTACCTTACCTTACCTTACCTTAACTTCGTATTTATTTAGTTAGTAGTAAATTGTTCTCCTTCTTGTATGTAAGCCTCTTTTAACAAAATACAACTCCTCTATCTTTGTCCTACTTTTCGTTTACTTGATAATATGATACAGCTTTAAATATAATAAAATAATCTCAAGAAGTACTAGTTAGATGCAAAAAAATATTAGTGGATAGGTATTTATGGAGGAATAATGATATTATCATAGTAAAACTGCGGGGAAGCACTATTGATATCATAAATGTACGGATGTTGAATGTTATAAACATGAGTCGCGACCGCGCAAAATGCAGTACAACATTCTGTTGTAAAAGTTAGTGCCCCTGGAGTCTTCTGAGCGCCATGTATTATTCAAGTATCTCTGCAATATCTTAGAAGACAAGACATGTATTGTAAGGAGAAAATTTACATGTGAATAAAATATAAGTAAAAGAACTAAAATAAGCTATACCTGATTGCAGGGGTAACAAAATAAAACCTACGTATTTGTTTACATTCTTTTTTAAATGTTGGTAAGTACTTACTTTGTCTATCGCCTCTGAAAATATGTATAAAGTAATTAAAATATTTAAAATTGATGTATTTAAAGAAAAAGTGGTCTCAAGTCTCATCATATAAATGTAGGCGTATGTACAGCGAATAAAAAAGTAAAGTAGGGTTGATTAAAGTCTCTCAAGTCTGCAAGGCTCTGAAAGTAATGCCCTCTAAAGTACCACTGACGTATAGCTTTCTAGAAATTTCTTCAACACTTTTTTTATTAAACCTTTTTTATTACGGCTGTGGAGTTCGGGATTATTTTAAAATGTGTTGTTTCGCGACTTAAATAATTTGTTTTTCTTATAAATTGTGTAACGAGAATAATAATATAAATACTGCTACAGCACTGTTTTGTCTTCATATTATGTTAAAGGTAGAGTATATACATTTTATTTACTCCGTCCTTCAGTCTACGACGCTGCTTACAGGTAGAGGGTACATAGGTATTGTTTACATTTCCCAATCCATTGTTATGAGCACTACCCTATTCCTTATTTTGCCTTGACTTGTTCTTCCCTTTGTCTTTCAATATACTCACAATTTTCCCATATTTAAATCCTAAAAGGCCCGGTTGAAGGCAAGGCTTGCCCCATTAAGTAAGTAGGAACAATTTACAATTGTTAAAATGTGGATATTATTTTTTTATTTTAAATACACTATTTCAAAAGCCCATATACATAAATCCACTAAAATATTTTTTATAGCAACACTTGACAGTGAAATATTATAGTAATTGTTGCCAGTCATAATTGTTATGTTTATGTTTCCGGACCGCGGGGGCGTACTTAATAACTTTGCTTTGTAGCTATTAACTTGCTAACTGTGAAACTTACTAAATATTTTAGTTGTTGAAATTATGTAGGTAATGTTATTTCTAACACATAGTTAATTTTTATTTCTATAGATTTATCTGATTTTCAAGTTTCTTTTTAACACGAAAACAGTACCTACACATGAAATAGACCATATTTAAAAGATATAAATTTAAAACTGTAAACAAAATAAATAAAGCCTAACCCAAAAAAATTATAATTACATTCCAGTTTAATTAATCCAATAATGAACTCAAAGCCAATATCTTAATCTTGCTTCAAATGTCTTCTCGTTCAGTATTACAAAATTTCGAATACCTCAAATTACAAGTTAATTTAATTAAGTTTTGTAATTTATCTTTCAATATCCAGGCCAAGGTATTCGTCCGATCCATTTATCACGGGTGGGGGACTATTTCAAACCTCTAATCGCGACTTGCAAACGAAATACCAAAAGCATTTTTCATTCAGTTTTTTATACAGGATTATTATTGCGTTGTTTTACCATTCTAAGCTCGATTTACTGCGATTACGATACAGTGTTTAAGAGCTATATACATACATACATATGTATGTATATTACTGTTCAACCGTGATGTTGTATTTAAATTGTCTACTTTGGCGTTCTTATTCTAAGACACGAAAGAAATATGATAAATGAAGCAAACGTAGTGTTGGCACGCGATATAAAGGCGACTTGAAGAAGGTGGCTGATAGCATGTATTTGCGAACTGCCCAAGACTGGGACAGTTGGGGCTCTTCGAGGAGGCCTTCGTTCAGCAGTTGAGCTTCAGCGTTGAATTAATTGAACTTCGACCACTATTTCTTATTAGAGTATACTTCTTTAGGTATAAGTAATTTACTTATTACATCATAGAACAGCTTATAGCAATAAGAAAGATAACATACAAATTACAAAGCACTATTTTTCGCGATTTGCGCGACGAAACTTAAGCTCGTACGTAGATTGGAAAACATTACATAGTGTTCCTATTACAATTTGATATGCTGGTTTTGCTTTATTTATGAGTGTTCATCCTACCTATGTGATAAAATTGACACATTTAAATAAAGCTACTGAAATCAAAATTCATTCAATCAGAAGAAGTCAGTCAGACAAGTCAGTCATAAAGCTAGTTGCCTGTTACATTCCAATCCGTCGACCCTATGAATAAGTCTAATTTACACCATGAAATGAGTGTGCAAATATATTTTTATAAAATAATTGCAGTATTTGTGTAACTTGCTTCGTGAAGATAATATACAGTATGGAATCGACAATACGCTCTGAATATAGTTTCATCAGGATCGCCAGTACCTCTGCTTTCGCAATACTAGTTTTATGTCACTATCACACCTTGATACCAGTTTTAACCAAATATAAAACACTAAACCACCCATTAACTTGAATTTAATGCATTTATTGTAGAACTTGATATTTACATGTGAAATTCTTTGTGAAAAATTAATACTCACGGCAGCATATACATAGATAGTCTGATAGATAACATTCTACATTACTGAGAACACAAATAACAATATCTTTTAAAAAAATGTGTACAAATATTTTTACCTTCAAGCCTACGTATAAGTGAAATGGTTGAGTGAGCGACGCGTCCTCATTCTTACTTCTTCAATGGTTATTGCCTGAAGCTTTGGCAGATAAGTAACTTGCTAAAAGCTTCAGGTCCCTAGTGATCAAATATTATCTAAGTTCTATAATATGTATGTATGTGTACTGTACCTTGTCAAGTACGTAGTAACGTACTTGATGTAGTTCTAAAGTGACCGTGCCGAACTGTGACGTACAGAAAGCGCACAGAAGTGACCTGCAATTCAAGCAAGTCGACATTGTGGGGTAGTGAGGGGCCTGCGGTACACTCACTATAATAACGGCAATATAATGCAAGTACTGATTGTCTACCGGTGTTTGAGTTTTCTTCGTTAAAATAATGTATCATATATAAAACTAGCGGACCCGACAGACGTTGTCCTGCATGATATTTCAAGCGATTAGGATCAATATAGATAAATAACCTAGATACCGACTGCAGCGCCATCTGCCGGGCTGATTTGTGAATCTAAACCATTCCCAGATCCCCTTGAACACACACAAAAAATTTCATCAAAATCCGTCCAGTCGTTTGAGAGTAGTTCAGTGACATACACACTCACAGAAGAATTATATATGTATATAAAGATAATGTAAACGATTCAAAGTGGTAATGTCTACTTAACAAAACAGTGGTTTACTAACCAAGGTTAATAAAGGAAAGCGCCTTTGCCGATTGATAATGTAAGTGCAATTATGTCGAACTTTATAATAACTGCATTTTCCCAAAAACCGTTAATTTAAATATGTTAAGGCATTAAAAAGTTCCACCTCTTCAAATGCCATCTCCTGGTAAAGGTCGGCTGCACCAGGCTATCACAATGGCAGTTTTATCTGATATTGTGTCTGCATGTTGTTACGCGTTAGCGGAGATCTGCGATCATCAGCGCCAGTTGCACTTGTTTACAGCTGCTCGAAACTGACTGAATGATCTGAATCTGAATGAACAACTGCTGCAAGACACATTCGTGCGCAGTAAATATGTGTTCGGGGTATTCTTATTTGCATTTTTTTATTGTATTGATAACCTTAAGCTCTTTTTTATGTTATAAGTTTTGGTGAAATAAATAAAACTTACAAACATAAATGAACCCTGAAAATGTTACACTGCTTTTTTGAAACAATTATTAAAAGTTAAACACCAAAAATAAAACCTGACCACAAATAACGATCGCGGACAATTTCATTTCTAACTTTGAGAAAAGGCTTGCTTCTGAAACGTTTAGAGGGCATTTCATGGCTGACAGCTGGTGAGGTCGGCCGGGGCCTAAAGTCGCAAAAATATTTACGTAGTATGTCAAGGACGCGTTCCATTTTCTCCAGATCATAATGTTATGCATAATACAAAAGGAAAACAAAGACACATGCCTCTAGCTCATACACAGGTCTCCGAGATAATTCTTAAGTGTGAAATGAGTTTCATCTTGAGGTATACTCGTGTTCAAAACAGTTTAAATTAACAAGTAACATTATATTATTAACTTTCTCTCGTTTATCAATTATGCCACTCCCTCTATTTAGATCCAAAAGATCCTTTATCCGTTGTGCCTTCTAGTCCGTCACAAAATAACATCATACGTACATACTTAAACATAAAATATAATCTTCCTTCTTGCATAGTTAGGTAATTAATAGACATACATACATAGGCTCACGCCAGTATTCCCGAACAGGTAGGCAGCGGTGTATTAATTTTAATTACACCTACATTTTGCCAATTAGAATTTGGTCCCACTAACGTAATGGCTTATTTCAAATCTTAATTCTAATCTAATCTTTATTTTCTAGGTATTTTTTAGTAAAAATATTTTCTACACATAGTCTTTGTAAAGGAAGTTTGACACTCACCCGCCAACGAAATAAAAAATATCTAGAAAGTAGTTTGGTAATGCAAAATTATTTGTTATTAAATGTCAATCCTTTTATCGCGGCAGTGACCCGTTTTTTAACTGTTCGGTATCACTGTAAACAGAAAACTAAGTGCTAAGATTTTTATAATTATTTCCGAGAGATAAACTTAACTTTGCATTTGTCTATGATACATTGACGTGGTATTTTTATAAGGGATACTTGTAAGTGATATTTATATTTTTCATGTTATAAAATAACAAATTAACAATATTTGGATTATTTTTTTTATTTGTACCGTGAGACCTTGTTTGTGCAAATTTGTTAACATTGAAGGCATTAAAAACCGTATCTCTTGATTGCATTCGACTATGAAGCGTGTTTTTTTTAAACAGCTTCAATGGACAGCAGACGTACGTACTACTACGTATTTGATGTTAATTTCATCTTGATACTTCCACGCGGTCCGGAGAAGAAGGGTCCTAACAGAGACATAGACAGACAGACAAACAACATAGTGATCCTGTAAGAGTACAATTTTCCTTTTGAGGAACGGAACCCTAAAAATTACATTATCAATATAACTGCTTAAATATTGAGTTAAATTGTGATATTGTATTTTCCCCATCTCCGTAAGTACTATGGTCACATTACGGTATTATTTCGATACACAAAATTGCACTTAGAAATTCCTAAACGAACTGTTTACATTTTTTATTATTATTATTATTTATTTTTATAACTGCTTAACGTTACTACTTACGTGTTACTTTCGTAAACATAAAGAAAGTGTTACCCTTTGTAAAAGTTTTGGTCTGTTGTCGAGTTGTTCCTCGGTGTTGTTCTTAGCTTCACTGTCACTTCTATTTGAGTTTCTGCAAACAACAAATAACCTTATTAGATTTAAGTGATCTCCAGTGTAAGTAAATGACTGTGTTTATGCTTGCTAGTTTATAAGGCCGCCATCATTCAGTGTTACGTGAATTACCGAATACAAATTATTTTTTTAAACGTGTGGAAGCCCCCGCCATCGTGTGAACGATGTGGCAGTTGTGTCGGACTTGAATCGACTAAAACGACACGGGTTAGGTTAGGACGTTAGGAGGCTTCGTTTCAGGCCAGCGTAATTAATTTTAGTATTTATACGTATATTAAACGAACTTTCCGCCTATTGTCACGGATTTTCAAATTGTTTTTTTTTTATTCACAAGAGTAAAATCCTGCGGGAGAACAAATTGTAAAGACCCATTGAAGGTTCACAGTACAGAAACAGTTTACCTCGGCAAAATACTTCATAAATGATCGAGAGTCAACAGCTTATAATAAGTAACAATTTATTGTGTTGGCATAAGAGCACCGCTTATCACATAATGAATAAGTTGGGTGATTGATCGACGCTTCATGTGACCAGAAAGTCTTAGGAACACGACACAAAGTACTTATAATCATCCAAAGTAGATCGCCACTAACGCTACATTTTAAACGGAAAAAACTTTAATGCAAAAGGCGTTATTGCTTTTATTACATCAGAATCTTTTCAGCAGTTTTTAAAACGTTTCTTTTGAGGTACCTTTAAAATCTACCTCACTACCGTGTGAACTTCGCAAGCGTTAAAATATCAAAAGCTTTCACGACGCTTTCAAGTACACCTTTGTTAATAAGCTGTGTAAGTACCGTATACCTAATGATATATCACATAGTCCAGAAATCGACACGATTGTTTTTTGTTTTTATGCGATAGGGGGCAAACGAGCAGACGGGTCAGCTGATGGTAAGTGACTATCGCCGCCCATGGACACCCGCAACTCAAGAGTCAAAAGTATACGCAAATAAGTTAATTTGTCGTAGTTTTAATACCTACGATAATGTGCAAATAACTTTACAGACACAAAACAAACAACATGAAGTTGGAAGAGGAAGAAAATATAGAAAGAAAATATAGCGAAAATAATATGAAAAATTAAGGAAATTAATTGAACTTTTGGGGTGGAACATGGTTTTTCAGGATTTAACTTTTACCGAGGCCTACCAGAAAACGAATAGAGAGTATTGTTAATATAGAATATAATAACACACAATATATTCCTTTCAAGGATTAAAACTGCAAAAATATAAAAATAGTGTCCATCTTTAACACCTCAGGCTTCATGTGTATCTTTTTGTTACACAGTGTCTGGAACATTGTTTTTTCAAAAGTATACACATATTTCTACTTAGTAAAAAGGAACACGTTTTCTATACATCTATTACACAAAAATGAAAACCCTGGCCTGTCATATTTTTCCGATGTAAATGGTCTGGGAATCGGTGATTATACAAAAAAATTATAGACCTTTTAATTTTCGGTTAATATTTCTAGGTAAGGAGGCAAGTAATCAATACAACCATTTATATTTTTTTGTATTTTTATTTTATAAACTATATTTATTATGGCACTGGAAAAGACTATTATTATTCCAAATCTGACTGTCATTGCCGTCACTACTGTACTTGTGTCACTAAAGTCTACATCGGGCATAAAATTGGGGTCCTAAACGGAATCATCACTTCAATACTCCATAGCAAATCACTTATTTGAACGTTTCAACACTTATACTGTAACAATGGATAAAAAATATAAGAAAAAACATGAATCAGAATTCATGTCTTTTCTTATATTTTCTTCCAAAACGCGTTCTTGATTAGTTATATAGACAATCTAGTTTCGCAGCAACAGCTGAACAATCGTGTTCCAATCCCAAAAGTTCACCATTTCTCTTTTGCACCTAGAATGAACTTTCCTTAATTTTTCGTTTTGGTTTAGCTATATTTTCTTCCTCTTCTAGCTTCATGCTGTTTGTTTTTTCTTTCTACAAAGATATTTGCTGTCTAGTAGCCATGTATAAAACTACGACAGAATAAGTTATTTGCGTGCAATTAGGCTCCTAGGCTATGTTTTATATCGTTAAAACTCCTGCGATAGTCTCATAGTCATCTCTCCCAATCTCAATCAGGATTTGACGATTGAATACCAGGTAAATTGAAAACCTTTAAACTATCATTCCTTCTAAAGCTGATTGCAGAGCTGATGTCGGAAGGTACAACTCCCTAAAGGTTAGGAAATGAGGTAGTAATTATCTTAATTACATTACATTACGTTACGAATGTGCCTTTAAATTACACCTATTTACGACTGAATTTATTACTCTTGTATACGCAATTGTATTATGTGAATTTGAATGTAATGAATTTTAGGTCTTTAACAGCCAAAATAAGAAAATTATATAAAAATAAAAGTAAAATATTTTCCAGATAATACTACAGTACCCTACGCCTACGAGCAATATGTGTGTGCTACTTTAAAATATCACAACATTTGTGGAATTCGAAGAGACTGCCGCACAGGTATTATTAATACAAGAAGGGTATCAACACAATATAATTTATTATCTATCATAAAATAGCGGTAATTTTCTTTTGATATCATATACTAGGATGGTAAAGTACTTATTACGATAGGTACTATTGCGTATAATCAAGTATTTTTATCGCTTACCGTCTGTACTTACATACCTTCTCAGCCGGTATATATATATATACAGTCGTGGTCAACTAATTAGGGACACTCTCTAGTTAATACAAATTGTGAATTTATTTTTTATTTTCCAACGAGTCTAAACAATATTCCACATCTTTTACATGTAAGTATAATTAGTCATTTATGTGCCTAATTATACAAACAATAACAACTTCTTAAACATTAAACCTCTTTACAGTATAGCTGATAGATGATCACAGTGCTATTTGTTCAAAGAATGCTGGCTGGCCATTTAATTAGGGACACTGAGATATTGCGTTCTAGTTTCAAAATCTGAATCTCAATTATTATTTTCTTTCTTCTCCTATTCTTTGTGGTAGTTTTGGCGGCAATCTAGATTTGTAATTTCAAGTTTTGAGAGTTATTTTGAAGAACAATGGGCAAAAATAAAAGTTGCGATGCAACACTACGAAAAATTATCATGAAGTTTGTCGAGCGTGGTTGGTCATACCGAAGGATAGCAGGATATTTAAATTGTTCAAAAACTATGGTATGCAATGCAGTGCAACATTTCAGGCGCAATAACACAACTTTAAATGTGCCCAGAAAAAAAAGATCGAGAAAAACAACTCCGCAAGAAGATAGAATGATAACCAGGTTAGCTAAGAAAGATCCGTTTCTAGGCTCTATTTTAATTAAACATGAAGTGTTTGGGGCAGACGAAAGAGTCAGTGTATCAGCGAGGACAGTTCGACGACGTCTGGTAGAAGCAGGGTTGTTCGGAAGAGTGGCTCGCAAAGTACCGTTGTTAAAGAAAGAGCATAGAAATGCACGTTTGGCGTTTGCACGTAAATATGGACATTGGACCTACGACCAATGGCAACATGCATTATTCTCTGACGAGACCAAGGTTAATTTGATTTCTTCAGATGGAAGGCAATACGTACGGCGTCCTGTAAAAGCGGAAATGAATCCAAGATTCACAAAAAAACAGGTGAAACATGGCGGAGGAAACATTAAAATGTGGGGATCATTTTCTGGACGTGGAGTGGGACCTGTGAGGAAAGTTCAGGGTAACTTAGACCAACATCAATACAAGGCAATATTAGAAGAAACTATGCTTCCCTATGCTGAGGAACATCTTCCTATTATATGGACTTTTCAGCATGATAACGACCCAAAACATACAGCCCGTTCAGTCAAGTCGTTTCTTAACAGACAGTCGGTATCAGTGCTAGATTGGCCAGCAAATAGCCCCGACCTCAACCCAATCGAGCACCTTTGGCACGAAATTAAGAAAAAAGTTGCCATTTATCGTACCACAACTTTAGATGGACTTAATGAAGCTTTTTGTGAGGCATGGGCAAACATTCCTGTTGAAATATGTCAGAAACTGATAATGTCTATGCCACATCGGTGTCAAGCGGTAATAACTAACAAAGGTTTTGCTACTGGGTACTGATTTTACCCGTAATAAAATGAAGTTGTTAAAGAAATTAAAATACTGCAGATTATTAGTTCTGTTTAACTCTATTTTTCATTTTACTTTACTGTTCTTAATTAAATGTCCAGCTACAGAATTGTACCTTAAATTGAATACATGGTTAACCTTTGATATTAAACACTTTTTTATATTTATTTAATCTTTTATTTACAGCCATTTATAGTATAATAATCGGATCAAATTATGCAAATAATAGTTACTGAGAAATCAACAGGGTTTTATATTTATATGTACATAGCCGGTTATTGCTGTCCACTATCTTGAATGTCCTTAATTAGTTGACCACGACTGTATATATATATATATATATATATATATATTATATCAATAATTAAAGCT
The DNA here is from genome assembly GCA_947561695.1 of Tyria jacobaeae. NCBI lineage: Eukaryota > Metazoa > Arthropoda > Insecta > Lepidoptera > Erebidae > Tyria > Tyria jacobaeae. The sequence goes on along the minus strand of OX387208.1, from coordinate 3,218,117 downwards.
TTATACTATTTTGTCAATTACAATATTAATGATCAAGATATAAATTATAAGTTAGTCTACTCGCACTCTCAGATATAAATCGATAAAATTGCGTCTAGCCAACCGCTAGCCGATTATTTTCTACCAATTTTATGACAATACTTAAACAATTGTAACGTTAATATATGTTTCTATATGCTTTCCACTGCAGTCTCCTAGAGTTGGATCTGTTTGTGTTGTTGGATGATATCGCCGTCACGTCACGATTAAAGAATACGTAATTATGTTTGTTCATAAATAGTCATTACTATGTTTAAATTACCAATACTTTTGACATGACGCCCAGAAACTTCCATTATGAAAGAGGTCAAATACATTACATTATAATTTAAATGATATTATTATTGAAGGCTCTTTATATAGACATACAAACTTATTGTCATAGCTGAAGCAAACTTTTTCTGACAGGCTTCTTAGGTTGATTAATGCGATATTAGATAGTTAGTGCTATGACTTTGCGTAAAGGTCCTGTTTTCCGTCCTATATATCCTTATTTAACGACAGCGAGAAAAGGTGAGTCATGTTTTTGGAGTATTTTAAAATACCAACTGTGTATCTGTTTTATTCTTTTGCTCTTATTAAAAGATATAGACATAAAGATTTTAATTGCCTAAAAGTAATCAGGCAAGGATCTGCCTGAGACAGGAAAGGAAAGGTACTGATCTTTTTCTCCTCAATAAAAGTAAGTTTACTTAATGACTAAATTTGTTTTTTTTTTATACTATAGGGGGACAGACGAACAGACGGGTCGCGTGATGGTAAGTGACAACCGCCGTCCATGGACACCCGCATCTCAAGAGTCGCAAGTGCGCTGCCCGCCTTTGAGGGTGATGAGGGATGGCGGATGCAGGGAGCGGAAAGAAGAGAGGGGGGATGAGGAGAAAGGAGATAAGGGGAGAGGAAAGGGGAGAGGAAAGGGGAGAGGGGGAGTTGGGCCTCCGGAAACCTCACTCATTTCGGGGAAATGCAACGCAAGCGTTACTTCACAACCGGTTTTCTGTGAGGCCGTGGTATCGCACCGGTCGAGCTACCCATTCGTGCCTAAGCATGGCTCTACCACTGTTAAACCAACGCTGGCAACCTAAATGCAAAACTAAAAGATAAACAAACAAACTTATCATTTATAATATTTGTGGGAAACCAATTTATTATACTGGACTGGAGAGACCTCCCGGTTTCTGGTGGATCTCGGTGGAAAATAATTTGTAATTGATTGTTGCAATCTGCAATCAACTTCACTCGATCGGATTGTCACAACGTTATTCTAAAGTAATGTATTACAAGTTTGCCACAAAATAAACACAAGCACAATTTTCACTAAGTAGCATGTAGCCCCTGTGCTAAATAGTAGGAATAGATAATAAGACAGTCAATAAACACACTTAAATAAGTTTAAACCTTTTAAATTATTAAGGTATGATAAAAAAACAATACAGTCACGACCAATCGATGCGATCGACAGATCACAAACTTCACGCGACCTCCACTTATGACAGAAATATGTATTAACACCATCTAGCAAAGACGAGCTAAACTACGTAGCAACTAATAGTATAAGTATATATACGACTTCCACCCATCAACCGTTGTACCGTGGTCCATGAGGGCATGATCATGATCTACTGGCCTAGTTGGAGGATCCTTCCTTTGTTTTGGAGGAACATAACACCTGTTCCTCCATAGGCCACACTGTCCGAAGGGATCCTAATCAAATACTCAGGCAGGCACTGGAATCCTCAAGAGAAACGCAAGCGTGATAGAAAACCAGGCGAAGAAAATCGGCAAGGCAAGGAGCAAAATGAAGCCCAAGACCAATCGCAATGGAAAATTAATGTGGTCGCCCTCTGCCCCCTTCTAGGGACATGGGACATAAACCAAGTAAGTCACAATAAAGAATTCTATTATAGAGTTTCCTTAGCTTAAGTCGCCATAAACCTTTTCGTGATATCTTCGGTTATTCTATAGAAGATATTGGTTTGCGTGCACCTACTTCCATTAAATTTTCACGGAAGTTGTAAAATAACATTCTATTGTATACTTAACAAGTAACCCTCAGCGAACTCTGGCGTAGCTATATACTGCCTATATTGATAGCGAGCACGCAATGCGAATGAGTTTGCGATATTGTGTTTAACCAGACCTTGCTAAAATTGAAGCAATTTCTTTTGGTATTTATTAGTTTGTATTATAAATTATGCTTCCACATGATTAAAGTTGTTCAGGTGAAAATCATAGGCATTTAAAAAAATTGTATTACAGTAAAAAAAAACATCATTAAATAGCCGTCATTTATCTACTAGTGAATACAGTTGCCAAAGTATGCTGAAAATTTAGAAGAGTTCGAAATGCTAATCGATCAAAATCATTTATTTAAATTAAACCACAGGTATTTTTGAATTGTCAAGAGGAGAAGTCAGTTATACTAAGTCAAATGTGAAGAACAGGCACCCAACCCTAAGGACACTCTTTTTCAAATATTTCACACAATTTTGTTAAATTCAAGTCAAATTATAAACAAGCCCTAATTTGATTTGCGCTCATAAACAAGAACAAGAACTTAACAAGGAAAACATATATGCAGGATACTTTGTTTGTTAAACTTTGTATGTCCATAATACACTACTACTATATAAGAAAGACTACTATAGAAGAAGATACTTATAATACGAGAGCGTCATGGTTGGGCACGATCTTCCTCCGCAGAACATGTTACATGTAAATAACGCTTCATATAGTAATTTATGGAGACGTCATCAGGTAAGTGACAACCGCCGTCTATGGACACACGCAACTCAAGAGTCCTAAGTGCGCTGCCTGCTTTGAGGGTGACGAGAGATAGGGGGATGCGGGGAAGGGAAAGAAGAGAGGGGGATGAGGAGGTGGGAAAGAGGAGAGGGGGAGTTGGGCCTCCAGAAACCTCAATCGTTTCGGAGAAAGGCAACGCAAGCGTTACTTCACAACCGGTTTTCTGATAGGCCGTGGTATCGCACCGGTCTAGCCGGCCCATTCGTGCCTAAGCAAGGCTCTAACACTAGGAATTTTTGCGCACATGTTAAAAATGATTTCAATACCTACAATAACAAGATATAAACGATACGATATAATACGAAATAAACGATATACAGGAATTTTTACTTTAGTACGTTGATTAGCGTGTATTTTTGTCATTTTTTAGACTATATTTTTGTAATCTGACCACGCCTCCTGTGAGCCATTTCGATTCCCCCTAATTTTCTCTGGGTTCTCTACTTCCCCCTTAAGTCTCAAACGCTCACTAGGTGGCGTTATCGCCTAATTTGGGAACCTACGGTTTAGAGGCATATAAGCAACATTTACTTAATATTATAAATTACTTTACACGTCATGTATGAATTTGGAAATACAACCCCGTACAAACTATGTTCAGGGACGCATATTTTCCATTGTGTACTTATTTACATTTAATACTAGTTATGTATTAATTTTTATATGCATATTAATTAATTATCGCTTTGTTAAGGTGTGGGCAGGAATCGCATTTATAGCCCAATTACCGTAATTACTAACTACTACCACTAATCTAATCTAACTACGTAGTAAGATCCTGCACCGCGATAGAATAGTTCTCGCGCCGATTACTGTAACTACATACAACCTAACATCAAACGTTGGGCCGCGGTCCGCCAGGCATGATCCCTTCACGACACTTCACTTCGGTCGAAGGAATGCCTGTCACCCCAGAGTTTAAATTGCAACAACTATTAAAAATAGAAAAATTAACTGATAACTGTAAAGTAGAAAGATCGTATCAGTGGTATAGCTAACCTATCGGCCTGCAGCAGGGCTGGTGCCACCTTCTTCCGAAGGTTGGCGAGCGCCGCCAACTCCTCACGCTTCCTGGACGGGGGCGGCGCGCCGCACAATGTCAACACCGGTGTCGGTGCCGGCTGCGTGTTCCGAGAGAGCAGCCTGAGGAAGAAATTTACTAATTAGACTTAATTACAAAACTTTATATAAGGGTTTGTCCGTAACAGAAAATAGATTTAAATTAACTAGTCTTGTTAATTCTGTGATTTGTTATTTCTTAAGGGTTTTGTGTAACAAGTGGTTGGATTTATTCACTCTATCCTGAGAAAAACGAATATATTTTTATTTATCGTTTTAATCTATTTTTGTAACACTACACTAATAGCTAATATTACACCAACACTACACTAAGAGTTAATTCATTTATCAAAATTATTTTCGGATTTAAACACATTAAAACTACAAAATACACAAATTAACACAAAAACACGAAGTACGTTTCTCAGAACAATATGTAATAAGTTGTAGGTAACGTGAGTTAATACTAGTTCGATACTTTTACTCGAATACAATTTTATTATCGAATACGTAGATGATTAAATGTTCCATACGTAACAATGTTTAGCCAGAACAGACGGGTCTGTAAGAGTCGTTAGTGTGCTGTCCGCCCGTCTTATGAGGGGCGGGGAAAGCGAAGGAGGGGGATGAGGGCAGGGGAAAGATGAGAGAGGGGTGAAGGGATGGGAAAAAGGGGGGGGGAGTTGGGCCTCCGATACCCTCACGGTATGTCTACCGTGTTTCTGTGAGGCCGTGGTATTACTCCGATAGAGCCTTACACTGTTTTTTTTTAATTATATATAACTATACATGGGTACAGACAGAACGGTCATCTGACAATAAGTGACAAGCACCGGAAATGGAGTTGTATTTGACCTGCCGGCATTTGGGGTAATGAGTAAGGGGGCTGACGGGGGTAGGATAGAGGTGAGGATCGATGAAAAATACAGTGCAAGAATTGTTTTTCTACCGGTTTTCTGTAAGACTTTACTGAGCATTAAGCAAGGCTCTCCCATAGAAGAAATGTATCTTCTCCGATATCTTCTTCAGTATGTATCTTTTTATGTCCAGGCTTTTGCTCAAAAGCTATTGATCCGACTTGCAATGCAATTTTCGATTCATAAATACATGTTTTTAAGGGAAGGTTTTGGTATCTACACTAATATTATAAAGCTGCAGAGTTTGTTTGTTTGAAAGCGCTAATCTCAGGAACTACTGGTTCGATCTCAAAGCGTTCGATAGTCCATTAATCGAGGAAGGTTATAGGCTATATTTTATTTTCGAAAAAATTAGGGATCCGTAAGAAAATTGCGATTTTGTAACCCAAGGTGTAAAATCGAAAGCAAATATCTAACTATCATAGTTTAGTCACAATAATCGCTTTTATGTTTATAAAAAATATATATAACTACGTTAAATGTGTATCGTAATATTAATCCTTATCCAAATTAAGCATTATGTTATCGAAGGTATTTATGTAGAAGTAAAATACTTTTTGTTTTATTCCAATCGGACATTTCGTGTGAAAAATTATCACGAGTATAAAAACGCAAAGAATTGGTACCTAATAATGAGTTATTTGCCAAAGAGTTTTATCAACATAATAATATTAATCTTTATCGAAATAAATGTGTTGTTGTTTAAAAGTATTTCATTGCGAACAAAATTGTCCTTGAAATCATCAAATCAGTTAATTTCAATTAAGATCTTACAAGGAACTACGCGGGTGAAACCGCGGGTCACAGCTAGTATAATATATTATTTGGGAGTCAATGAAGACCTCCTTAGATAGACAACGTAACTCGTTAATATCTAACACTAAATCAAGTAATCGCTGTAACTGTATGACTATGTATTGTTTTAACTATTTCATAACAAATCACCTCGCCTGTACGTTTTGAAGGGTAGAAATTAAGAGTAACTATATTGAAAAAAATGTTTCAAGAATTTAAATAGTTGTTTCACTATTTTTATAAGTCGGTTTATTTTAACCGACTGCGCAAGAATATGTTAAGTTTATAAAGCAGTAGGTTTTATATTTGTTTAATTTAGTACCTACTTATTTTTTCTAATATTTTATTAAATTATCAAAAACGTTTTTGATGCATTTATATAAACTTTGGGATTGTGATCAATTAAAAAATGGACTATTCCAATTGGCACATTTCAAAATAAAAGTTCTTTATACTTCGTCAAATATAAACATGCAGATTGAAAGTTAAAACATTGAGATTATTTAACACGAGGTTGACGTACTCGTACCTATACAAACAAAAGACGTTATATTGATTGACATGTCATACATCTAAGCTATAAAGATTTTTCTACTAAATAGAAGAATTATTTCATTGAGTCGTTTTATTTTATCGAGATATTTTTTTTAATAATATGTTATTATTTTCAACAAAGTTACAACGAAGGACATACACAATATCGCATTCAATTTCTTTTGTATTTCAATAACATTTAACTTCATTAGCGTTTGATAGGCAAGATTGCTCTCATGTTTTAAGTGTGCAAAAAAATACTTTAAAACAATATAAAAATAATATGAAATCTAATAATAGATTATATATAATAGAGAAAAATAAATGTTTTAAAGGATAATAATGATACTGTAACTAACAATTGTTTATTTTAATTCACGCTTTCAAAATTGCAAGTACCTATGCTACATTGTTGTAAGTACTCATTAGCGGTGGAGATAGGCACAGGAAGAAGATCAGAAGCTCACTGTCACCTCCACCTACACCATTCAACTTGATTACATATAAGTATAAGTTCGTACAATTCACTCGTTCTATCTATCGCTACTTTGAGATAAATAAATCTCTCCCCGCAAATCGGGGTCACCACAACTTAGAAACTTTTCAATTTCCTTCGACCAGTAACCCTTTCAACTTATCTATGATTTAAAGTAGAGTGGTATTGATACACGTACATATATAGCTACATAAAAAAATCAGTATCTAACTAACGGCTATTTAAAGTCTTTTAAGTGGTTAGTGATCTTAACTACTAAGCCCCAGTCGTGGGTTCTATTCCCACCCAGGGCCAATAAATTGTGTTACGATATTCTTATCTGTGGCTGGGTGTAATTGACCTACAATATGTATGTAATTAAAAATATATACGTATCTTTATCTGCAATCTGGTTAATGTAGTACAAGCTCTGATTAGTTTGGGATCAGACGGCCGTGTGTTAGACAAAAAGAAAAACTTGAAATAAATAACCCCTACTATTTAACGTTTATGCAATGAGTAGGTCCTTTAATGCAATTGTATGTTTCATTTTGTTTCCAAGACAAGAAACACACGAGCATGTGCTATTTCAGACTATAATCTATCTCTGTGCGAAATTTCAATTTCAATTGGTTAAGTAACAAGCATCCATGAAATCTTTCGCATTTGTTCGCTTCAAAGTATTGGACTAAATTCATTAGGAAACAATACCAAGCCTTATTGCCCGACTCTATTGACATTATACATATATAATGTTAATACATTCTAATATAATCGGTGTACAAAAGCTAACTTTTTTTAGTTAGTTACAAGACTTGGACTTTCCGGCACCAGCCTAGTCATATTTACGTAATAACCAAGCAAATTACGTAAAAGGCAAACCTATAGCCGTTATCCAGGCACCTTTGGAAATTAGATGAGAAAATTTGGTGTATATTTACATGAAAAGAAGAATAGAAATGGCAGAGAAGGGATACTGCTAATACAGATGGTTTAGGTTATATAAGTAATAGCTCAAGCTAGTCAGGGTCGCATAGCTCTAACTCGAACTTGCTGTTGCTGGGAATCCGAGACCTTTAATGAACCTAGAGTTGCAAAATAAACTAAACGATTTGGCTGAGACTTTATATACTTTTACAGTACATAAATTACGTCCTGAACCCAAAATCATTCCTCATTACTCTCAAAAGAGTTTGTATTCGTGTCAAGCGTGAAAAGAAAACTGTTTTATATTCAAGGGTCTCCTACATATTACAGTTTCTTTTGTCTATGGGGACCTTATTAAATAGGTCGCCTTGCTGTTTATTATACAGTCACTATCATTAAATATTGAATCAATAATGGAGATTAGTTTTAGAGGTTATTGATAAATTATATCCACTAGTTGAAAGAAACAATTCAATTAAAGTCTGTCAATATCTTATTCAAAAAGTCTTATATGTTTGAGAACTGACTTATCGATATATAAAATATTATAACTAGTAGATACTATTAACTTTATTTATCTATACTAATATTATAAATACGAAAGTAGCACTGCCTGTCTGATACTTTTTACGGGTAAACGGCTTAACCGGTTTTGATTAACTTTGATATGTGGATTCTCCGAATCCCGGGAAAGGAAAAAAGCTCCTTTTTATCGAACATACCACACGGGTGAAGCCGTGGCGTGGAGAGAAAGGAGTAAGTTAATAGACCGTGATATCTTTCCGATTTATTTTTGATATCTTCCGTAAAATAGATTTTTTTTATTCTTTGGGAAAGTACTTTACTATAGGCGACAGGTAACACTATCTTTCTAAAGCTTTTTTTGTGTGTGAGTACAACGTGTATATAAAATTTTATGATGATCAGTTCAGTAGTTAAGCCTTGATAGGTGTGTTTTCATTTTTGGAAACAGACCTGCTGACTGCTGAACGGATTCGATTTTTTTTATGCAATAAAACGAGCATACAGGTCACCTGATTAGGCCAAAGTAACTGTCATAATTATGTCTATACTTAATTATGGCAATTATTTGGCCAGGAATAATGCATATTATAAAAAAAGTAATAGTACTTTACTTAACTTAGTAAGTATCGAGAAAATAAAATTCCTGTCCGTTAATGTCCATTATGCATACGTACATAAATACATATGTATGTATAAGTTTGGGCTAATATTTGCGTAGGGTCGACCTTGTTTTCTTGGATCTCTGAAGTGATATTGAGATTTTTCCGTTTGGAAATTTTATCTATAATATCTACATAGCATATTTATACATACGATTTTCATGATGTACATATAAGCGGATGAGTACATAAAACAATTTATATGTACATTGTATGACGTACGTACTTTTCTCTTTAATTTCTATTACAGAATAAAATTTGTAACATGTCTTTTTTACTGTATTCTATATGTATAAAAATCCACCATCCACATCAATTTCATCATCATTTTTAGTAAACTAAAAATTACGTAACAATTTTTTTTTTTTAACTTAAAAAGATAAGCTTTTTTAACTAGCCGAACTAAAAAGTTAAAAATAATTTTTAATAACTTCAAAAAAAGAATAAACTAATTAAAAAACATGTAATGGTAAAAAACCGTGGGATGATCATTACTAGTTGTTAAATTCAATTCAATTCTTCATTGTGGCCTTACTAGTTGTTTATGGACTCTCGCGTGTAGATTCAACGTAGAGATTCCCCCAATGTCAAATGTCAAGTAAGTATATTTATCAGCTGCCTGGTTACCATAATACAAGCTCTGCTTAGTTTGGGATCAGACGGCCGTGTGTAAGATGTGTCAAATCATTATTATTATTAATTCGAGTGAAAAAATACAGTCCACAATACAATAGTTTCCTTCCTATGGGCTTCCCGAGAAACTGTGCAATTGGCTCACCAGTTTTCTTACAGACAGAAGCATCAAGGTCGTTGTTGACGGTGCATGCTCCGACTACAAGTCTGTTAATTCTGGTGTCCCACAAGGCTGTGTGCTATCCCACGCATACCCACGCTGTTTTTTTTCTTCTGCATATCAACGACATGCTGCAGATTAGCAGCATTCATTGCTATGCAGACGATAGCACGAGTGATGCCCTTTACACCGGCCGCGCTAACATTTCTCGGGTAAACGTCATCGAAAGCCGATCCAAACTTGTGTCTGAAATCGAAACTTCTTTATCAAAAGTTTCAGATTGGGGTCGACTTAACCTAGTCCAATTTAACCCCACGAAGACACAGGTTTGCGCGTTCACCGCTAAAAAGATGCCATTGGTCGTATCACCTCAATTAAAGAGCACTTCCCTAACTGCATCAGCCAGTATCGGAATCCTTGGCGTCAATATATCAAGCGAAGTCCAGTTTCGCGGTCACTTAGAGAGTAAGGCCATATTAGCCTCGAAGAAGCTTGGTGTGCTAAACAGATCGAGACAGTATTTTACTCCGGCCCACCGCCTGCAACTTTATAAGGCGCAGGTTCGGCCGCACATGGAATACTGTTCTCATCTCTATGCAGGTGCACCCCAGTACCAACTTCTGCCTCTTGACAGCATTCAACGGAGAGCGACTCGCATCATCGACTGCCAAGATATTTCTGATCGACTTGACACCTTGGCGTTGCGTAGAGATGTAGCTTCACTCTGCATCCTCTATCGCTTGTATCATGGGGAGTGTTCAGACGAATTGTTCGGACTTATACCGGCTGCTGGTTTCCGCCATCGTCCTACGCGACAAAATATCCATCCCCATCACCTGGACGATTGGCACTCCACCACTGTGCGCTTCTCCAGAAGCTTTTTGCCTCGCACAACCAGCTTATGGAACAAATTGTCGCCTGCCGTATTTCCAAACCGATACGACCTTCAAACCTTCAAGAAGAGAGCGTACCTCTACCTAAAAGGCCGGCAACGCACTTGTGACTCTTGAGTTGCGGGTGTCCATGGGCGGCGGTAGTCACTTACCATCAGGTGACCCGTCTGCTCGTTTGCCCCCTATCGCATAAAAAAAAAATAAAAATAATCGTCATGTTCTTGACATCTCTAAATAGAAATACCTTAAATTATTGTTGTAAATACTTTATTGACGTATCGGTAAAAGTAAAGCCATTAAAAATACTTTAAAAAAGCACTCACGCCCGGCTCGACATTTGAAAACTTTCGTAAAGCAACCGCTAAGTTCTTAGTTGAAGATTGAAGCATCTTTTTTGTTCTGATTTTAGTGATAGTGATCTTTTAGTGATACCTAAGCATACAATAGCAGTGAATGGTGCCGTAGTTCCGTATAACCCGCCAATGAAGCTCATGATTTTTGTTAATTAAGTAGTAAATAACTAAAACGGGGCTTCAGATAAAAGGGATAATTTACAGTTTTGTTAGAACTTCCATCAGCAAAGTTACATAGTAATTGACCCTGCTTAAGCTATTGCTTGCACTCTACAATCTATGCGTACATATGAGCAATATTCCGTTCCATTTTTCCTATCCTCATTGTCATTTTCAATATACTCCCAATTTTCCCATTTATTCTATAAGTTGATAAACGTGGGCTTGTTTGCTTGTATGGCACATTACGTAAGTGTGACTAAATTGTGGTAGGCGTGATGTGGGCGTTTAATACGCCTCTACCAACCTCTTCGTGGATTATCGTTCGTGATCATATTAGTGATATACTTTTATTTGGTTTATTGGATTCACATCTATACTAATATAATAAAGCTGAAGAGTTTGTATGTTTGTTTAAACGCACTAATCTCAGGAACTACTGATTCGATTTGATAAAATATTTTTGATTTAGATAGCCCGTTTATTGAGGAAGGCTATAATCTATAAAACATCACGCTGCAACTCTTAGGCATAAAGAGTATAAAGGCAGGTGAAACTGCGGGAAATGCTTACTATATAATAATATTATATGTGCAAATAGTATATAGTATAGAGAACTAAACAGAATACATTTTGTATAAATATCGAGGATTTTTAAGGAATAGACATTATAAGGGTAACAACTTTAAAAGTTGACAAAATAATGAGGTGACAGGGTTGACAACGCGTTATTAACAAACTTGATTGTAAGTGTTAACAGGCACTAACATATGCGAGGCGCACAGGTATAAAAGGAAAATTGTCAGACCTCATTGAGCGTGAAAGGTATATTGAAGACGCGCGGTCACTCTTCTTTGTGCGTTACGAGTGACAAATAGGTTATTGTAGAAAATAAATTACCATAGACTCCAAACAGATGTCACTCATTGAGTCACCTAAAGCATTTATTGATGGGAATGTGTAAATAAAGAGAATGGGTAAATCATTTTATTTCAATATTTATTAAAAAATGAAGAATTTATTTTTAACTAAAACGTAGAACAATGTCCAGCAGTGGACGATGAGAGGCTGATAATGGTCATAATAAACTAATTAAAACTTGTTAGAGCGCTTGAAATTCCCGGCTAACACCAGTTCGAGTGTCATATGTGATCCCTGATCTGATTGAGCACATCAAACTGAAGCAGCTTGAGCTATTGTATATGCTCCCTAAACAATCCTTTTAAGCAATATCCTCCTTTTTATTTCTAAATCTAATCTTTCATTCCCAAAGTGCCCTGTCAACGACAATCAAGCCTATTGTCGTCGACAGGGCACTTTGGGAATCACTACTACGTTAGTGGGACGAAATTGTGATCGTTAAATTGCGGTGTTTAATACACCTTTGCCTACAATAGATGTTATTATTAGTTGTTTGTGGACTCTCTCTCGCGTGTGAATTCAACGCAGAGATTCCGCCATTGTCAAGTGTTTTAAGAGAAAAAAATGTTAATTAAAATAATGGTACCACTGAAACTATTATTTAATAAAATCCTACACACTGAATACTTAATCTGACAACTAATCTTTTTTTTTTAAGTTGACGTACAAATACATAATTAGGAATGTCCTTTTGCAACCTATGAAATAAGTGTATTTCTTTTTAAAAGCAAACAACTTCTAGAATGGTATGAGATAGCCAATAAATAAAGCATCAATAACTAATTATGCGCTAATTACTGGACTCCTCTGTAAAAGGTAAGCCGTGATCCTCCATTTATCTATGTAAATATATGGATACAAATAAATAACATTCAAGTGTTTGAAATGTAAAATATAATTTTAATAAACAAATTTGCATGTCTACACCTTGCTTATAGTAAACAAAAATATTGTTTTATATTCGTGTCTGTCCGTCAGTTGTTTAGGCTTATAATCGGAACGGGTAGAATAATAGAACAATTTCCACTCGGCTTCACTAGTAGATAGCTATGGTATTTGTAATTTAGGCTACTTTAATTATGAAAAGGACGAATTCTGCAAGAAAAAGTACAACCCGGAATCGCTACATTTACCTAAAGGAAACGTTTAATTTTGTTGTGTAATAATATTTTGTAATTTCATTTACTAACATATCGTTACGACAAACACTCGTTATGCACTATTTATTAACTTATATATTTTTATATGTGTTATTCAATATTTTCGCTATTTTCAATAAAATCAGTCAGGTGACGTCAATTGTGTTTATATAGAATATAATACCTGATGCTATAAGACAAATAATATGAATAGACATCACCATAGTTTTGATTAATTAATATTTTTACTCCTTAAAAAATAAAAACATAGACGTCTATTTCTATCTTAAAATTTGAAAACAAAGAAAACAAACAAAAATACCTTTTTGACGCCGGCGTTCTCTTTGACAGTAATGTGTAATCGAAGAGGTTTGAGCTTGAAGGGTTGTTATTAATTGGCGGCGGGTAATATGAGTCATCATCTCTGTAATTATTGTTGACTAGAGCCGACTTTAAAGGTAACAACTCAACAGTGTCGTTGGAACGAGAATCGCGTGATGTTGTCATAGCGGGACTCGCATCATGTGAACACGCCGGCTGCTTGCAGCCTACTGAAAGACATGTCCTTGAAAATGCTGCAGTGTAGTGCTGTGCGTGGTCTCTTCGTGTCGAAGGCACCACATAGCCTTCAATGATAATGAATGAGTTAAGAATAGTGCAGTAAACGAGCATACTTATTGGTATTCTGGTAGATGCCTGTTATTAAATTCAAACTGATATTTCTTAATGGACTTATCTTATTTACTCTTACTCAAAGATTTTCTCTCTTTTCATGACCCACGTTTCTAAATTAATGCATCAAAAATACCTTGTACAGTATACCTGTAATAAAATACCTTGAAGATGTCGGCCTTCGCTCTCTCATTACGCCTGTAAAGTAATAATAACAATAACTGGACACATCTCATAAACGGCTAGGATCCCAAATTACGAAGATCTTGTACTATGATAAACATACTTATATACTTCTAAATACACAAATATAATAGATAAATTAGGCCCGGACCCAGGACAAATGATCATGCTCATCACACAAATATTTGTCCTGGGTGAGAATCGAACCCACGACCTCTGGCTTAGCAGACAGGGTTACTAAATACTAGACTATTATAAAGAAAGATACGCGGAGCTAGTATAGTGCCTGACGCCGTCGCGGATTTAAGATTTCCCCGGCTCAGCTCGGCTCTTTCACATTTAATATCTATAAATATGTTCCACATAACAGATTTTTATTAGAATTGGAGTCGCCCTACAAAACTTGTCTGTCTGTCTTACATAACAATGCTGTTAATCTGTATCTTTAATATTTTTCTGCTTGTGAATACAGTCACCTCAGTTAGTGTAAGAAAAGTGTTTTCAAGCACCGGTAGTCGCTTAACATCAGGCAGCTCTTCTGCTTGTCAAGACCCATTTAATTGTATTAATAAACAATCCTTAAAAAATAATTAATAAAAGTTTACTTTCAATTCGGTGACAACAGAATGTTATTTGTACAAACACTGGGCACCACAAATTATTTAAGACAGACAAGCAGTAAATACCCAAACAATATTAATTCGGACAATAATCAAAAAATGAACATACTATCATCATCATCATCATCATCAGCCTATTGCAGTCCACTGCTAGACATGGGCCTCTCCCATTGCACGCCACTTCGATTCGGCTTCTCGCATCCAGCTCCTGCCAGCCATCTTGCGCAAATCGTCACTCCACCTGGCCTGTGAGAGTCCTACGCTACGTTTGCCGAGACGCGTTCTCCACTCAAGAACTCGTTTTCCCCCGGTTGTCGGTTCTGCGGCTAATATAGCCAGCCCACTGCCACTTCAGCTAGCTAATCCGACATAGCCAACCGGATTATTAGGATTAACGGCACATACTATACAACAAATTAATTTGAAATCGTTAATAACAGTTATCGGAGATTTGCATCGGAACAGCACTAGTTATCAGGGGGAGGTGTCAGGCCGTTCCGGTGCGAATCCCGGGCCACGCACGCGCCCTGCATTGCGCAAACTGTCATTTTACAATCCTTACATCAAGAGATAGACGCTTTGTATTTTTGGACCTATTTTCTAGTCTGGACATGATACTCTGTGAGTTACTTATACTTAACAGCTGACCCGGCGAACTTTGAGCTTTGAGCTTTGACCAATCTCCTTAAAAAATATATAAAGCTTTTTCTTTTCAGTTATTTAATACTCTACTCATCGGATTGGAGACAAATGGTAATTGGAACCTAATATTCTCGGTCGCTAATCTTTTAATCGTACCTGAACAGCTGGTGTTATATTATTATAGTTACATTAAAAACGATATACGGTGACCTATGTAGTGACTGTAGTTATATTTATGTCAACTGTATTTCGCAAGAGATACTTTGAATTATTTAACGTAGAATCAGAAAACAAAGAACCCCGTTTTATGGCCCTTTCTTTTTTTCAGTTTAGAGGGTCTAGAGAGAACAAATTGGCATAGGTTCGGAAGATGGAAGAAGCTCCTGAATTGAATTATGTACCAAATATTAAAAAAAATCGAAACTAATTCGTTTGTTTCCTTCGTTTTCACTCCTGCATTATTCAACCGATCATCATGAATGTTGCATACACATTTTTAGGGCCTTAGAGATACAGAAAGGACATAGGGTATATAAAAAGGACTGTCCCATACAGATAGACCACAGCTTAATGAATTCTGTTAGGTAAAACATAGGGTGTCCATCTCTAAAACATGGCAACTAGGACATGAAGTAGAAAACAGAATTTTCTAAAAAGTAATTAAATGTATTTTACTTTTTGTTTTCAATTAGTTAAATAAAACACATTATTATACTCTGTTATGAAAAGAAAACCTTTGAAGTATAGTACCACCTTCACGATTGTTGTATGGTACTACCCTTATTATATGTCATGGTTCATCAGTGCGTCAGTAGGTCGCGGTAAGTGGTGGCCAATGGCTTGGAAATTTACCGGATTACGAATAAAAATCCCCATTCCTCCCCGGACGACCTTTAAACTGAAACAAATCCTTGGAAACCCTAACGGATGGCAACCTTAGTTATATAGGGTAATAATTATATAGGTATAACATTACACAAGATAAGGGTATTCATTATATACTATCTACACACTATCACTATCTATCACTTCACATTTTCATACTACTGTGATTGCATTAGTTTAAGAAATGAGCCTAGTGTTCAAAGCTGTATTAATAGTAGATATTTTTACAACCACCGTTTAACACCTAAATGTATAACACTGTTGCAGAGCTATCATATATAGAAGCATCAAGGTCGTTGTTGACGGTGCATGCTCCGATTCAAAGACTGTCAATTCTGGTGCTCCACAAGGCTATGTGTTATCCACGCTGTTTCTTCTGCATATCAATGATATGCTGCAGATTAGCAGCATCCATTGCTATTCGCACGATAGCACGAATGATGCCCTTTAAACCGGCGGCGCTTACATTTCTCGGGTAAACGACATCGAGCGCAGATCAAACCTTACGTCTTAAATCAAAACTTTTTTAGAGAAAAATTCATATTGGGATTGACTTAATCTAGTCCAAATCAAGTGCAAGTTCACCCCTAAAAGATGCCATTGGTCGCATCACCTCGCATTGAGAGCACTTCCCTGACTATCATCACCCTGCATCGGTCCAGTTTCGGGTAAGACCAAATTAGCCTCGACGAAGTTTGGTGTGCTAAACAGCTCGAGACAGTATTTGACTCCAGCCCACCTGCAACTTTATTATTAGCAGGTTCGGCCGCAAATGGAATAATAATGAGAACAGTCATCTCTATGTAGGTGCACCATAGTACCAAATTCTCCCTCTTGACCGCATTAAACGTAGAGCGACTGCGTAGAGTAAAGGTACATCTCATCTTCACTCTGCATTCTCTATCGCTTGTATCATGGAGTGTTCAAAGGAATTCTTCGAACTTATACCAGTGTAAGTAGCCAGTCCCAGGTTTCCACCATCGTCCTACGTGACAAAATTTCCATCTACATCACCTGGATGATTAGCACTTCACATTGTGCGCGTCTCCAGGAGCTTTTTGCCACACAACACCAGCCTGATGAACAAATTGTCGCCTTCCGTGTTTCCGGACTGATATGACCTTCAAACTTTCAAGAAAAGAGCGTACTCTTACCTAAAACCCCGGCAACGCAATTGTGACTCTTGAGTTGCGGGTGTCCGTAGGCGGCATGTACCATGTGGTGTAGGCATTGGTAGACTTTCAGCTACGCTACAGTCAAAACTTTTGCGTTACTTACATCGTACCATATATCCGAAGATGTTAAAAACAATCCAAAATATAAGGGTAAAAAACACAGCCTGGGCGACCTTAGGCTTTTTAAACTATTACATGCCCGCCAAGTTCTAACCATGGAGGTCAAGTATCTAGGAGTAATACTAGACAGCTAATGGATATATAAAATAGGCACCTGGATACAAAACTTAACAAAGCCTGTATTACTTTGTGCCAATACAAACAGCTTGAAGAGACTCGCATGCTCTACCGTCACCGGTTGTATGCGTACAGAAGCTGCCCTTGAAGTGGCGCTTGATCTCATTCCACTTGTGTGTATACAACAGGAGGTAGCCATGACAGCCATTAGACTCAAATACGAAAATCCGTGGTACAACCCAGAGGACCCCATTTTAAAATATTAAACCAGTTAGTGGACTACCAACCACTAATTGCTGGCCCTAAACAAAATGTCTTCGAAAGGAGGTATCAGGTCCAATTACACAAAGATAATTGAGAACAGTTCGGCATTAATGAAGTGCGGATTTGTAAGGACGTGTCCCAGATAGGGTCACTTTAATAACATGCAATTAAAAAAATAACTTTTGTGTTGTTTTGTTTTATTATAATTATTTGTTTAAGGACTCTCTCTCGCGTGTAGACACTGTCTAGTGTTTCTAGAGTAAAAATTGTCTATAAAAATATAATCACCAAAATAAAAGTAGTAAAATTTAATTTATTAATTCGTTAATTTTTGTTCTTGCTTAACTTACTTTTTTCTTAAGCTATGTGATGTATTAGCAAAATTTATTAATGATAATGATAATAATACTAACTTTAGAATAATTTATATAATAGTAATCTATATATTTGTGAGTTCTGGTATGAAGTTTTAATGTTTTAACAAATTATCAATGCTGCCTTACTATACTCGTCACTATGTCCTAAGACAATTTTAGTGGTATATATTTAAGTACTTCATCAAAGTAATTACTTGACGCTCGCAGAATTACCTATCTTTTATTGGCTCAGTTGCCACAATGACAAAAGAAGACTCAAAAATGACAGTGACAGACACAGACTAGTTATATAGACAGGCGTGACAGCCATTATCACAAAAAAAGTCATTATATTATTTTCTATTTGTGTACCTAGCTGATTTTACTGATACTAATTCAGATTAGACACTTTTATTCGTTTTGGTATTCTGTTAATACTTTGCTCGTGCTAATATAAAACACAGGTAAAATTAATATAATTTTATAAGCATATCCTACATTTTGCAATGATTTTTAAGAAACCTTTATATCTTCGTTATCTCACAAATTTACATATTCATTCTGTCAGTGATTAATCTTCACGTACATTATCAACCATTATGAAATGAAAAATTCAAAATTAATTCGTAATTCTTAATCGCTACCTTCCTTTTTACACAATCAAACAATCGGGCTGCCGGCTGGTAATACAATGAATGATGATTATGAATTGTTCAATTATTATTCATTCATCATATTGTTTAAAAAAAAAATTATAGATTAATACACACAATGTCACCGCAACTACAGTTTGCTTTGTCAAAATGTAACGTTAATATGAAAAGAATTACATCACTAAGTGTCAGCCTGTGTTGTTCTATAATCACCTGTTTCTAATATCTAAGTGAATGGAGTTCTATAAGTGAATGGTTTAAAACAACTTGGTTTGATTTCTGCCACAAGCAGATCATTCCAATCATACAGTTATTACTATTTGGCCTCAATACACAAGATAATAGTGATAGTTATTTCAAATTTTCCTATATTAAATTGTCATAGTGCCCAGTGGATGGCAATAGGCCTGCACCTTTTATGTGAGTGGGGCCGATTTATAATTGTTAATTTGGAAATTTAATACAGTGTGTAATTGCCCTTCCTAGAAATATAGGAGTGATTAGAAGTATGTATATTCTAATAGAGTAATCAAAAACTGACAGCATACAAAACCACAGGAAATAAACTTTAACAAGTAAAAAAGTGAGAAGATATGACTGACCCTATTGCTGAGCCAGAGATTGGCAGTTTGATTTCCACATATGACAAAAATTGTCAAATCCATAAATAGTCCATTGTGTTTTTGTGTCTTTTGTTGTTTTTAAAGTCTCCTCAGCTCATGAAATAAAATAAAAAAATTCAATATGGTACAATTACTGTTTTGTAAAACAAGCGTTCAGTACATTTCATTCTAAAGAGGCTGATGCTAGTGGAGTACTTTCACATCAGCACTGCTGGACCAAGACCTCCCCTATGGAGCGCCAAGTTTCCTGCACTTGATATGATTGCTATTCAGCTATGACTATAGATGGATACATTACCATCCTGTAACTAAGACACATTAGACTGGTTACAGAGGCCCATATTATCAACATTCCTGGGGTCACCAAGTCGGACAGTCACAGCTCATTAGAATAGCTCTTGCTATTGCTCCTACCTTCTTCCGTTACTCTACACGACAACACATATTACACACCGATTGAGAGTGGAAAACATACAATCCCAAACTAAATGGTTACGGCTCCTCCTTCCTTGGCCGATTGGTTAAGTTCTGGAATTCACGATCTGATCTGATCCATGCTGAATTGACTATACTTGCAATGAGGATGATGACCACCATTCTTGGACTCTCTGTTTTCCATCAGGCAGAGTGGAGTTATTATGGTAGGCATATATAAAAAAAAGACATGCTTAGGCAGGAATAGGCCGGCTCTACCAGAGTTAAATCACAGCAACACTGAAAACGAGTAGACAAACAATGGTTGCATTTTACTGTCAAGTGAGGTTGAGGGCCCAACTCCAAAGGCCCTGTCACCGTACTTACGACTCTCGAGTTGCAGGTGTCCATGGGTAGCGTCTTCACGTACCATCAGGTGACCAGCATGTTCATCTATTTCATCAGTTTTTTTATCTGAGATTTGTCGGCCGCACATGGAATACTGTCTCATCTCTATGCAGGTGCACCCCAGTACCAGCTTCTCCCTCTTGACCGCATTCAACGGAGAGCGACTGCCAAGATATTTCTGATCGGCTTGACACCTTGGCGTTGCGTAGAAATGTAGCTTCACTCAGTATGGGGAGAGTTCAAAGTAATTGTTTGGACTTATACCGGCTGCAGGTTTCCGCCATCGTCCTACGCGACAAAATATCCACCCCCATCACCTGGATGATTGGCACTCCACCACTGAGTGCTTCACCAGTAGCTTTTTGCCTCGCACAACCAGCCCATGAAACAAATAGTCAATCAAATACGACTTTCAAACCTTTAAGATAAGAGCGTACTCCTATCTAAAAGGCCGGCAACGCACTTGCGACTCTTGAGTTAGGGGTGTCCATGGGCGGCGGTAGTCACTTACCATCAGGTGACCTGTCTACTCGTTTGCCTACTATCGCATAAAAAAAATCATAAACAAATTTAAAAACAACTAAGCAAGAACAGAATCTAGCAATTTCTCAATTTCAATTCTTTCTCTTCTATATCTCCAACAAACACTGTACAAACATCTATATTACAACCTTTGCTTTATAAATAACATATTTATATATAACAGTATATTATTATAAAACAGAATTCGTTTTTATTTTATGAAAGGAATGAATTATTAAACAATTAGTCACTTTTCTTCCAAGTTTCTTTAGAATTATTATTACATTATTATTGATTCAATTATAATGTAATATTTTATCAGGTATAATTCTTAAGAAAAATGATTATATATTTTTAGCACTATGGCGATGTTACCAAATCCTCTCGATTTAATCATCATCAATAGAGGTGCTCATGGTGGTGAAGGATTACGGGATCAACCCCAGGCATCATCATCGTCGTCGTCAGCACCACCACCGCCATCTGAAGATTTACATACTAAGGTAACTTCTCATCGTCATATGGCTCACTATCTTGGTTTCACTAATTTCACCTATGGGATATGAAATAAAACACAGTTCTTCTATAAATTTTACTTTAGATAACCTGCTTCTTCCAGAGAAACAACATTTAAACAAATTTCTTTTCGTGAATTATATTCATATCTATTTAAATATACGGTTTTACTTACGTGTGTATTTCGGGGATGCCCGACTAGTTTCGGTCTCGACAGGAGGCTTTTTTCAAGGAGTAAGTCGTCCAGCCGCGACGGTACCGGACGATGCAGACTGGGACCGAAACTAGTCGGACATCCCCGAAATACACACAATTTTTGTTTTGTTTGTTGTACATAATTTAGAGACATTCATACATGAAGTGTGCTCCAAAATAATTAGTTAGATCATTTTCAAATTCTGAGTTCTTTAACTGGATTCTATCCAGTAATATTTTATCTTTATGTCTAAAAGTTGCTCATCAATTATTTGATATTATCTCTCTTCTTTTTATCATGAGAGACTTATAACTTGATTAACCACCTCATGTGCAGTGACCCTGGGGTGCTAACAGTATGTTTAGGAGTAGATTTGGTCCTCTGTAAGGTAAAGTAATTTTTTCTTGTCCATGAGTTTGCGTTCTTATCTAGTCTACTGTATATAATTTATCCCCTGTAGAATGTACATAATTTTATATAAAATCATTTTGTTTCACAGAATCCACATGGATATGTATCAGCTTTACAGAGGTGTCAAACCGTAGAAGCATCCAAGCTCTGCATTTATGATATATGCAACAAAATGAATGAAAGTTACGACTACCATATTGGAGGCACTTACTCAGGAACAGAACCAGAGCTGTGGTTCTACTTCACAACGTCTTATTGCCATGGAAATAATCATTTACTTAATCTATTTGTTTACCACAGAAAAATCGGAAATTTCTCTATACAAGTATCTGACTCTAACCTCCTCACTAAAAAACAAGTTCGGGATGAAGATGTACCACAAATAGTTCTTCCAAATACTCTGACATCAGGTATAACATTTAGATCTACAAAACCAGATCAAAATTATTACATAAAAACATTCTGTTTCAATAAAGAGTTAGCTGACTTTAATCCAGGAAGCATGCTCATAATACCCATAAAAATTGTGATTGATCCCAAATATGTTTTGAATGAGAGTATTGTTAATTCAATGAAATTGCAACATGATTTGAGTGGGCTACTAACTAAACAAGAAAAGACAGACTTCATTCTAGAATCTGCCAGTCATAAGCAGTTTCCTACACATAAGATTCTTTTAGCAGCTCACAGTCCCGTTCTGAGAAATATGATTAAGAGCTCTAAACTGACATCTCTGTTCATCGACATAAGTGATAATGATTTGGAACTGCTGCTGGAGTTTATATATACTGGCACTATCGTGAATGTGATGAAGCAAGACTGTTTGAAACTATTAGAGATAGCTGATAAATTTCAACTAAAGCCACTATTCTTGTTAACACAATACACTATTGGAGACCAAATAACGATAAATAATGCTGTTGATATCGCTGTTATAGCTAAGAAGTATAATCTCAAAACATTGCAGAATAAAGTTTTTGAATTCATAATTAAGAATCCGGAAGTGATGAAGACTACTGCATGGACAAATCTTAACGATGTTGAACTGACTAAGTACCTGTTTCAATACATGCATACAATGAGAAACTGATATCCTCAAGAAAACTCGCTTCTGAAACAAGTCCAGTCGTGTTGTATCCAATAGATTTGTTTCATAGGCTGAGTTTTACACATGAGAAAATGTGTAACAAAGACATTTCAAATACTGCTTGATTAAGAGAGACAAGTGTTTTTAGTGTAAGTGTATCCAGCATGTTTAGTGTGTGTATCATATTCAGCAAACAACTGTGTTTTTTATATCTAGAAATTAATCTTTGACTTCCTGATTGTAAGTATATTTAAATGTTCTTGTTACATTTCATTACTTTAATAGTTTATTCAAGCCATTCCTTTTTCATTAAATGTTCACCCCTGTAAAAAACACACATTGTTTATTTTGGTTATAGTTTACGATTATGGTTAAATTATTCAGAACTACGCCATGTTTAAGATACGCCATTACATGATTTCAGATGTTAATTATTATTCGACCATCGAAATTCGATTGATATGTTACCCGGATTAGTCCCATATTAACATGGGTTTTGCATTTAAGTCTTTTGTGTGTTATTTTTATGTAGATCTAATAATATGCGGTTACTAGTTTCCAAAGTTTATTTGCCTGCTAGAAAATAGATAATCAACTGTAACATTTAATGAAATTAATCGTTTGTTTTTATATATATAGGACAATATAATGTTTTTTTTTTTAATATTTAATACAGCAAGTTCCTTTTTCCATCAAAGTAAATTAAATTTCAAAGCATAATTGGTTAGTACGTAGTAGTAGTAAGTTGCAAGAGCTATAGATATATCAATAAGTATTTAATGTTATAGAAATACATGTATCATTTAATGTGATGTATTTTTTTAAATATATATCATAGAGTAAGTAAACTAAGACTTTCACATCTAAATTATAAAAATGCTTGTTATTAATAGATGTCTGTGATAGTAAGAGCTCGATGTTATGAACAGAAAACACCAGGGCAGAATAAATACATAAGGCTAGTGTTGCAAAGTTATGCACATCAATATCCGCAATATTTACTGATCAGGTATTACTACATCTAGAGCATTCATTTATCAAGTTTGTTACAAACACTGTGTATTGGAATATTAGGCTACAGATTTAATTTGCTAGATACACCCTGCCTAATTGTAAAAGTCTTGGATGTTAAAATGTATGTACTTAAAAACATCACACGTTGTAGGTTCGATACTTACACAGGATGAAATTTGTGCTATCCACCACTAGTCGTCTCGACTCTGTGTGTACTGTCTGTTGTTTGTGTGTTTGAAAAGTCCCCGGGATACAGAAATCGTTCTAAATATGGAAGATATCTTTTAAGATTAAAAAAAAAAGAACTAAATCAGAAATTTCAGCTTAATTTTATACATCTTCTACGCGAGCGTATAAAGTGAGCTCACTCATATTAGTAAATACATAATTTTTCACGCAGTCGAGTCAATATCAGTCTATAACATGTCTAACGATTTAAATCTTTGATTGAAATACTAAGAGTATTTAAAAACAATGCTTTAACTGGTTAAAGGGAAATTGACTTAAAGATAACAAAAAAATGCATGTTATAGTTTTTGAAAACTGTATGTTACGTAAATGTTTTTGATATGTAATGCTCCATGTAAATGCTTTCGTCTCTAAGATAAATACTAAGGTATTTACGTATTTGCAAAACAATATATTCGCAATATTTTATTACTATTCTAAAAAAGGCAGAAATATGTTCAGAAAGCTTGTTTATGAGAATCTCGGCAAGTAGTCATGTTTCCACACGAAACATTATAAAAACAAAAAATAAACAAATACAACAATAATGAACTGACTTATGTTCTACGGGAGTGCCAAGGAAGTTAAGATAGTCCTTTTTTATTGCTGATAGTCCGTTATTATTAAAAATGGAATGCGTTATTTAAAGTATGCTTCCTGTATTTTAACGCAACTACTATATTATGTATTTTTGACGCTCGGATACTAGTACAGAGGTTAGCAACACAGAGAAAACACCTTAAAATAAGTTGGGTTACTTGTCTAGCATAAAAATCATTGTCCGTTGCTCCACCAGCAGTGTAATTTGACAGCTGCTTCTTGGGTTAACAATAATGTGTAGTGTCGGTATTTGTTTTATACCTAAAGCAAACTACGAAAAAGTTTAAAATGTATATGTAAAATCCCCATTTTTTCCTGCGAGATTTCGAATAAAGTGTTTATAGCATATTTCTGCCTCTGCAATACACAATATGACTAAATTAGTGATTTTGTAGTAGTTACTCAAATGGTCAGTATATCTCTCAGTGTAAGCTCCTAACGATAAATAAAAATGAACCTTAAGATATATGTTTTCCATTACTTTTCTTTTTACAGGACTTATGTACCCTTGATATGAACTTCTTCCTACATTTGCTGAAAAAAGCCCCTGGCACATACTGGAATTAACTAAGTCTCTGGAGATGAATATGTGCAATCAATCAAGTAGTCTACTGTGATCCACTGGAATTGTATAACATGTTCAATAAAGTAATGCACGAGTATAACGAGAAAAATAAAAGCTACTCTTCAGACCTTTCTTTCTTTGGAACAAGAATTTGAGGATTACACAAAGTATTGTCCCTGTGAGGATTGAACCCACAACTTTATCTTTGTACTTGACCTTCCCTCCCAAAGATTATATCCGAAATTAGATGGACCCTATTAAGATGTTATTCGGATATAATATAGGTACATAACTAGTATATCTATATGTTTTTGTGCACACAATAACTAATATATATAAATAAATAATATGTATATGAAAACATACAGAACGCTGAAAATAATAATGCATACAAATATTTGCATTGAGTAGGAATCGCACGCTATTAAGACGTGCGTGCTCTTGGTATAAATTAGGCATGTGTCAGATGTATCAAACCACATCGAAAATCTGATGTCTTCCTAACATCAGATGAAATCGATTGGATGTTATCGACATCCGTTTTCATCACATCTAAAAAAAGGTGTGATAGTCGAAAAATGTAACTTACACGTACTGCTCACGGCTGTACATCGGATATCGGTTCGACATTCGCCCCCCTCTCTGTTTAACTTTACGTCGTCTCGTCTCTGAGAAAGAGATGAAGCGAATGTCAAACCGATATCCAATGTGCAGCTGTGTGTTGTCCGTGTAAGTTACGAACGAACGATTGGTGTAACAGTTAATAATTTTAAACCATTTCATTCCTCAAAATGTTTTCTAAAATAGCTATTATGTGAATCAGATAAGATCGCATTTAGCATAAGAAGGTAAGGACATTATTGCTTAAACACTCATGTATTAATCAGATTTTGTCATTCACTCGATCTTGTCTAATGTTTATATTGTTATTATGAATATTTTTTTTTCGCCATTTTTAGTATATAATAATTCATTAATTGCATTCGTATCATTTAATTACGCTTACAAAGTCACTAATATTAATATAATATTGTAAATAACGACGTTATTCTTTCAATCATCATCTTTGTAATTATTTAAAATAATTAGGAAGTGTTCAAAACTTTACATATAATTGTAAGTTAATTTTTTTTTTTTTTTATTCGTAAGCCTACCATAATGACTCCACTTTGCCTGATGGTAAGCAATAAATGGAGGAGATAAGAGTTGGGAAAGGGGGCGTAAAAGGCATGACAGTCATCGTGACTGTGTAAACTGAGACTGAAAATACTGTGTCATCATGTAACGGTGAGGCATGGCGGAGACCGAACCGCCGGACGGAAGGGCCCCCGTACCCTCCCGGAACTGGACGCCGGGTCCCACCGTCCGGTCACCAACCGGCACGACGAGCCACTCCGTGGATTATGCGCGACCTGACGGGGCAGCCTCCCAGGGTGGTTAGCCGTGGTTGGGCCCCTCTCTATGCCGCGGGCGGCCAGCGGCACCACCGTTTCTACGGGTCTCCCTGGCCGACGGTTCGATCCACGCCAACCTCACAATGATTCAACGAGCACTCCACTGCTCACACACATACCAAGATAACTGTCACCCCTGCATCATTGGGCCTCCGGCGCACTCACTCACCAGCGAAAGACGACAGCACGAATGATGTCGCTTTAGGCTGGTTTTCTGTGAGCGGATAGTACTGCCCCGGTCGAGCCGGCCCATTCCTGCTGAAGTCAGCGTGGCTCTACTACCGAAAGATTTTATCGTATGAGGCGACATTTGTAAATTTAACGGCTCATTTAAATTTGCCCCCTGTCCCTTAAGATAAACAAAAGCGCTTTGAGGATTACAGTACAATATAAAATATGTAAAAATTGGTTAATAGTTTGCACATAAAATCAATATAAATATGGTGATTTTTTTGAATTAGTACGTATCTCCAAATTAGTTAGGGCGTTGCTCAAGGTTCTATTCTCGGCCCCACATTGTTCATAATATACATTAATTCACTCTGTAACCTCTCCATACCAAATTGTTCCATCTACACCCACGCAGACAACACAGCTCTTCTTATTCAAGGCTCTAATTGGTCTGAGTCATTCTCTTCAGCTGAGTCCGCTCTAGAAAAGGTGATGGCTGGGCTCTCAAAAAATTTACCGACTCTCAACGTCAATAAGACAATGTACATCACTTTTACACCAACCTCTAGCACACGCCCTAATCCCGAAATATTTACACTTAGAGTTCACAATTGTCAACTCAATACGGAAATTCCCTGTAATTGTCCCATCGTAAAGAGAACCGATAATATTAGATACCTCGGCGTTCTCATTGACAATCACTTAAACTGGCGTGTGCATATAAGTACCCTGACCTCCCTTGTACGCAAGCTTATATGCGTCTTTAATAAACTATGATACTCAGCGACACAGGACACTCTTAAAATAGTCTATTAGTCACTCTGCCAGTCCATAGTGTGATATTATATATCTGTCTGGGGAGGTGCTACCAGGACGGTCTTACTGCAGCTACCTAAAATACTATCCAAAAATTCATCTAACACGCAGATCTTATAAAATCTGTCCTACAGTTACTTTCAGAAGTGCCCTTGCCAAGAGACACTTTTGTATTATTGCTGGTCATCTGTATAACACCTTAAATAAGCAATACCCGATTCATCACCTTACTAAAAGAGAATGTAAAACTAAGGTAATGAACTGGCTACTTGAGCAGGACTACGACACAACCGAGGCATTGATGAAGCTCACTACTCTATAACATTACATCCACACTTACACACACACACACACACACAAACACACGCCTAAGCATGCACGTACATATACGTCTTATCATAAGTCATAAACTGTACCCATGAGAGGACCTGGTACCCATGACTCAAGTTAAATCTTACTATGGGTGCCAGTGCCCGAATGCTTTAGTTTCTAATAAAATAATGTTTTTTTTTTGTATAATACATACATATGTATGTATGTAATATCCAAATCTAAACTGCCAACCAAACAAACGTAATCGTACATTTCTATTAGTTTCTATTCTTATTTTTTAGTTATAGGAAGGTAAAAAGACGATATTTTTTTCTGAAAAAAAAAAGAATATCGAAAAAGGGTGTTTTGAATTAATTATTATGTATTAATTTGGAATATAGTTTTTTTATTTGGAATTAGATATTAATTATTACATTGCTTACACTCCTTTAAGCGCTTGTCCATGATTTTTAAGCAAGAGCCTTCAGTCGGGGCCAGTTTTTTTTGTTGACGGGATGGAAGATCTTCATGAATGTCCTGTGCCCATGGGAGTAGGTGATGAGGTCTGTCAGGTTCTTACCGACTAAAAGCCACCCCGGTGTTACTCAACTCGACAATCTCAATTGCAGTATTCCGCTACTCCCAACGGATATTGAACCGTCTCACCCAAGACGAATCCCGTCACACAGTGCAACCGTCATCCTTCAGCCACAGTCTTCTAATAAGGGGGTACGGAACACTGCACGTTGCTTTTCGGACCTGCACGTGTTCGGACAACGTATTCCCCAAAAGAAAGTCTCCCGCAAGCCGCTTCCTTAGGTGACCGGAGACCAATTAATGCCCTCCGGCACTCGGTACGTCTTCTGTGGGTAGGGAGGTAGGGGAGGAAGAACTGTTACGTCTTATCTCTCTCGTTTCGCATCAGGCTTCACGACTGACTTAATCTGACTGACTCCTACTTCTCGAAATTTAAAAATATCTATGAGCCATTTCTAGTATTCTCTAAAAAAACAAAGAGAAAAAATTAATCTTAAAGAATACTAACTGAGTATTGGTAGTAAAGAATTCCTTACAACATTACGTAAATCTACGCTTAGTAACGGTCGCTCCGTAAAAATGAATATTAGTTAGCACACCGCTTTCAAATGTATTTTAAAATGGTGGCAACCTTGCTCCTATGTTCACGACCAAAGAAAAATCTAAATTAGTTTTTATTAACATAACAAAAATGTGTCATTAGAACAATAAGTACATGTATTTATATAGGTACAGAATGTGTCGATGTCCATTACTGAATTTGATTTAAAAAAATTAAAACGCCGTATGGCGTTCGAAACACTTTAACATGAAGTTTTTTGGTGGTAAACTTGAGCTCCGGGTTTATTTTAACATATGGTCTAAGTTTCATTTGAACTGATTGCTATTAATTTATTAATCTGGACCTAAATTCCTAGGATGCGGTTTAATAAAATAACCAAAAGAATGAACTCAAAATAATATACTGAAGTTTACATTAAACCATAGACAACGTTGTCTATATTCTGTGACACCAACACAGTAAATTGAAATTTTTCTCTCCTTCATCCCAAGGTACCCTCCCGTCAAGCGTGGCTAATCAAGGCACGAAAAGGTGAGGTTTGTCATCATTTTATTGCTTTAAATTCTGTTTATTCCGCGTATATGAGGCCATAATTCATGTAAAATCGTTAATATTCGTCAAAACTAAAGTGTGAAATTCGAAGAAGCAACAAAAAAACAGGTGAAAACATAGGAATGCTTAGAATTTAGTAGTAACAGTGTGGAGTATGAAGCGTTGGATTTTTTACGTCTGAAACTGAGTACGGAAAAGGTTTACGATTACAAAATATCTTTATTTTAGGAAAATGAGCAGCTCGGAGGAGGTATCATGGATTTCATGGTTCTGCGGGCTGCGGGGCAATGAATTCTTCTGCGAGGTATATAGTTCGATATTTAATGAATTGTGGTATGATTTCATAGAATATTGATCTAATGTTTCATTTTAGGTGGACGAGGATTATATAAATGATAAATTTAACTTGACGGGACTCAATGAGCAAGTGCCACATTATAGGCTGGCGTTGGACATGATATTGGATCTAGAGCCTGGTGAGTGTTCATGTTGAAATTAATAAATGTATTGGTTAAGGTTCATTGCTGTTCTATTAATATAATTACCAATTACTCCCAATATCTTGTTGACATAAGAAAATTATCTTGTTATTGATAGGATGTGGTTTTGGTGCCAGTATGAAGTCTAGATGTTGTGTTCTTATACTGTATATGATCAAATTTTAATTTTTATCAAATTTTATTAAATAGTTTAATAAAAATAACGATAGTGTTGATAGCTTGACATTTTACACATACATTTGCATTTGATAATAAGAGTCAGTTTTTATTCATCAAACAGTATGACCCAGACATTTTTTTTGTCCTTATAGGAACTGGTATACAGATATATATAATATACATCATCATAGTTTGTCTAAAATGTCCACAATAAATAATTTGATAATATCAACAATTTACAGCCGAGAAATCTGTTGTGCAACAAACACTTATTTGTTTGGGATTGGTTAATTAAATTGCTCTTTGTTTGGTAACACGGCATAAGATACACATTTTTTTCTTTATGATGAATAGTATATTGCTTTATTCATGGAGAAACACCAAATGTAAATTAAAGAAACAGTAAAATATTCCATTATGAGGTTATTGTAAGTAATAGATATCCAGGGTGTCCTGAAACTCAATGTCAAGAGGTTATCGGGCAATAATTTAGGTTGTACCCATTCTGGCAAAAAGAAGAAAAAAAAGTCCATGTTACTTGGTTGAGTGATAATAGGAATTATTTTTGAATATGTTGAAACACCCCAGGTTACATATTTAGGTGCTGTGATCACAAATTTTCAAACATTTTATCATTTTCTTTAATGTAATCCCAAATATTCATTGCAGTCACAAATACAATAGTTAATATTGTGAGTTTATTACACCCTGTATATAATGTCTGGAGATGCTTGTTCCTGCCAAACTGTTATCTCGCATACCACAGCAAATCTAGCAGAGCAGAGAACCCATACTAATAAAAGCCTTTTAAGAAGTGTGCATTAAGTTTGCAATTATTCATATTTTTTATTAGTTGTATATTACAAATCCATTTTACATAGTGTATCTTTAATTATTTAAAATAAGTCATTACATGCTTATTCTTTGTTCCTCTTTGTTGTTATTGCTAAGCTTTTTTGATACCGTAATGAATCAAGGTTATGTTTTCTTTATATTATAACAACTAAACTAGCTTGTTAGAGGGCTCAGACTTCCCATCACCAGCTGGATCAAGTTATAGGTATGCGACCCTGACTTGCTTCAGATATTGCTTACCTTACTCCTCCAATTACTCCAAATCCATCATTATAAGCCATTTCCTTGCCCTTCCTACTTTCTGTTCCCCATATCTGTTAAATATCAAAAAACGACGAACAGATGGGTCACCTGATGGTAAGTGACAATCGCCGTCCATGGACACCTCTAACTCGTGAGTCTGAAGTGTGCTGCCCGCCTTCGAGGGTTATGAGGGATGAGGGGAGGGTAAAGAAGAGAGGGGGAGGAGGAGATGGTGAAAGGAAAAAGGGACAAGCGTGAAGAAAAAGGTAAGGGGAATTGGGCTTCCGGAAACCTCACTAATTTCGGGGAAATGCAATGCAAGCGTTGCTTCACAACCAGTTTTCTGTGAGGCTGTGGTATTGCACCGGTCGAGCTGGCCCATTCGTGCCGAAGCATGGCTGTACCACTGCAAAATTTATGCTTTTTTTATGGGATAGGCAAGCGAGCAGGTGGGTCACCTTTTAGTAAATGACTACCGCCGCTTATGGACACTTGGAACTCGTCACAAGTGCGTTGCCGGCCGATGTAATGTAATGTAGGCGTTAATTACACCTTCGGGGATACAGGTGAGAATGTGAGAGTGTGTATGAGCTGCCATTTCACCAATGTGAAAAAAAAAACATGTAATGTACATTTTTCTTTCTTCTGTAAACTTTATTAGAAGATACTCTGAACCAGGGTCGCCAATTAGTTTCGCTCAGGTTCCATTTGATAAAATGAAATGACCGTTGCGGTCAGCACAACATATAATAGAAAAAAATATTTACTAAACAAATGTAATTATGGAAATAATGAAGTATTTTTTAAATATCAATGAGAAAAATTTCTTATTTTAATGCAGACTATCCGTCTGAAGTTTGGAGTAAAATTAGTGCAAGCTATTGACATTAAATCCTCGAGAAGTTCATCAGTAAGTCGAGATCGAAATTTATTTTTAATGAAGTTCATCTTCAAAAATGCTGCTTCACATATATATGTTGACCCAAACAAAGTAAGAAGTTTCAAAGCTATTTTTGTAGTTCTGGATGTATATTACCACAAACAAATTTTATCCAGAACTCTTCACTAGAAACTTCTGCATGTTTGTGTTTTAAAACTGTTTTCTTGGAAATCAATCATTTCCATCTGCAGAGTAGCTTTATCACTCCCGAAAACAATTTCCGCTTCGTTGCTCCATTCACCATCAGGATGCAGAGAGTAAATGTTGTTGAGGAGGTCTACGACATTCTCAATTTTCTTAAAATCTGCGAACCTGTTTTTCAATTCCGATTTAAGATCTGTAGAGCAAGTTGATGTGTTCTCCCGGTCCGCACAAAATGGGTCAGCGGTCCGGATGCGGACCGCGGCCCGCCATTGACCTACCCCTGCTCTAAACAATTTTTGCAGTTTTTGAGAACAGGATGAGGATGTGGAGGGATGACAAAATAACATAATTATATCTTGTCTTAGGTAACAATTCCTAAAAAAAAAAAATTTTTTTGCCTGGTGTTATCAATTCAATGAATAATGATATAATGACCTACTTGATAAAAGTGAGCTAGTATTCAAATATTTGAGTGTACATGTGTCCTCATTAAATGAAGTAAGTAGTACTTCAACTCTAAATACCAACTGAATTTTGCAAACTAACACAGCACAATATAGTCCTGTTGAATTCTGTTTTTATACTTGCCATGAAGAAATTGAAAGTTACTTGAAATTGTATGCAATATCAAAAACACTGTAAAATTTTCCCACATATCCACAAAATTAAGTTAAATGAGTAATGAACCTTTAGGTATCATGATATTTAAATAATATATCTTTTCTATGAATGTTAGTTTTAATTTAATTAGTACAAAAACAATAGGGTTGTATAACAATAAAATTAAAAATGAGATTTAGTTTTGTGACCTATGGTAGGTGTGACCCATGTTTAACTAACTTTTTAACTATTAGGCAGTAGTATTGTAGACATGTTTATACATTGTGCGGTTGATGGCAATAGGCTGACTCTCTGTTATGTAACTTGGGACTGAATACTGGTAGGGGAAGTGTACCCCTTCGGGGACTTTGAAGTGTGTGTGTGTAGGTTTGTAATGAGTAGTCTAACACTATTAGTATTGCGTTGTATCCCTCCAACAATTTTGGTCTTGTACCTGCTACCGCAAGTCGGATAGCTGGTGACTTTTCCGTGATATGTTTTGTGAAGTGCTTGAATTAAATTGATGTTTACTTGCAGACGATGACCTTGACGACAACCCTAACCAGTCAGATCTGGTGGAGCAGGCCTCCGAAATTCTATACGGACTGATACATGCACGCTATATTTTAACTAACAGGTAAGATAACAAATGTATTAGCACACTATAATTTTTAACTTTATATTTACAGTCAGTCTCGCCAAATTTTATGGACTGATAAAGGCAAATTGTAATGAAAGTTTAGATTAAAAAAAAAAATTTTCAAGGTTTTTATATTTTATTTTTTATATATCTTGATTTTTTTATCTTTTTTCTCTTCAAAGGATAAAATGAAAGTTTTTATTGAATGAATATTATTGAATTTACATTATTATCTTTAGTTTAAACTTATCATTATTAAATACTAAGCTAAAAAAGAGCATGTGTAGCAACTTTATAATGGATCGCATCTATATTTGATGTAGTTTAAATTAAAATCACTACGTCATTTGATAAAATGACGTTACTAAAGCATGACTTGACGTCTTTGCAACGTCATCTGCGAGATTTGAATTAGAATTTTAAGTGTAACTTGTGAAAACAATAGCGACGAGTCCGATGCGTCACGGACATTACACAGACAAACTGAATAATGTCTGTGGGGCATCGGACTTTCGTCTCTAACCGAGCTCTCATTAGGATGTTAGGTAGTACTTATGTTTATTTGTTTTTTAGTCTCGTATTCTACATTTGAATCTGATAATTCGACATTTGAATCTGATAACTTATCACATCACTATCATAACACTGGGAGGGTTCTGTACGGAAGTACTATATATACTTATAATCTATACTAACCATCTAAACTAAAATAAAAGAGCTGAAGAGGTTTTTTCTTTGTTTGTTTAAGCAGCCTTATCTCTGGAAGTACTAGTTTCATACAAAGTCTTTAATCTGTTGGATTGAGATGAGAATATAATAAGCATTTGACATTGCATTAAGCAGACATATTTTATTTTGTTTACAGAGGGATTGGACAAATGTTAGAGAAATTCCAAACTGGTGATTTTGGCCACTGCCCTCGCGTCTATTGTGAATGTCAAACAATGCTTCCACTTGGTAAGTCTTTTATTTATTGGCCTTTATACAATAAGGACAACAATCATATTTTAAGCATCTGAGTCACGGATGCTTAAAATAACCTGTAAATGTACAGAAACAGTCATATACTACCATAGAATGTTATATTTAAGAGGATTTGACATACACACATGCGCTCATCCCCGAAGGGGTTAGCAGTTTCGTTATTGACGCCCACATTTCGTCGTCTATAACTTAGTAACATTAACGTAATGCCATCCTGGAGTTAGATACGAAGATATTAAGTATATTGACAGAGAAGCGGAGTATAGAACGAGCAGATGTAGTGGCTTGATGGCTTAGGAAGTATAAACAATAGCTCAAGCAAGTTAGCATTTCTGCATTTGACGCCTACGCTATCAATTATTTAAATTACTTTAAATGCTATTAAACGCATAAACATGTTCAGCTTAAACATATTTAGCGCCCTCTTACACAACGATGACAGCAGGCTTGTTTAGTTAAACATGTTTATGAGTCGGTAAAGCAGTTTCTACGTTTAGTTCCACGTCAGAACATTTTTTTTGTTTTTATTAAATATAATTTTTTATTATAGCGATAGCGACAGTTTCGTTTTACGCATATTTATGCATAAAACGAAACTGTAACAATTTAAATATTTTACTGTCATACTCTTTACTTTTTTTTAAATAAGTACCACCTTTTTAACGATATAGTTCATTAAACTTGGCTGTCATCATATTTCAACTGCAGCTCTATGTGTTGTAATAGTAATAAAGTTGTCGCTTTGTTCAAACGAAATCAAATTTATCTTCATAGAGTTTAATAAATCAGTTCTCGGGAAAACTTGCCGTACTATAGGCCTATTTATCTAATCTACAATTTCATCATCATCGTCAGAATACAAATCAATTAAATCCAAATCCATTTTGGTTATAAAATAGACATGTATCGACGATGTGTAAGTTATCAATAATCTAACCTTAACCTAAAATCAAATTCAAAGCTGACAGTTCTAACGTCCTTAAAAGTTGTTTAGCGCCGTTAAATAGCAGATTTTCGGTATTTAACTTTGGCACTTTCTTAAACATGTTTAGGGACAAATTAATCATTGTGCAACTCGCTAATCGTGTTTAACGCGTTTAGTGTGTCTTAATATCTATTTATGGCACGCAAGTCGCTCTTAGTTTATTTAATTTTAAGTTTACCTTCACTTGCATTTTTAAAATGTAATGATTTCCCTCAATGTCATGCCTCACTAACTCACTAGTAAGAGATTTTTAAAACTACCCTACGATTAAAAAAAAACATTTTTTATACAAACATTGTTCTGACAATAATGAACACACCAAAAAAAGAAATGGGTCGTTCGGAAGTTATGTTTGTACATGCATACATTTTGGCTATTAATTTTATATTTATATATATATATAAAATAATAAAACTATACTACGTACTAGGATAAATTCCTGTGTTGCGGTACTTTACAAATGTTCAAACGACGGTCACAAAAAACACCCAGACTCAGAACAACAATTTGAGGATTACACAGTGTCGTCTCATGCGGGGTCGAACCCACAGCACTCGGCTCTAGTTTCTAGGTGACCACTTAAACCGGTACGCAGTCCGTGTAGATATTTTATTGTTATATAGTTGCCGGTTGTTAATACTATTACAACACATAGAGCTACAGTTGAAATATGATGACGACAGGTAAGTTAAATGAACTGTATCGTTAAAAAGGTGGTACTTTAAAAAAAAAAAAAGTAGAATAGAGACCCCATTTCTTCCCTCAGCTGTCGTAAAAGCTGACTAAGGTATCGGACTGTTATCTATCAGTATATATAGTCATAAAGTGCCCGGTTGTGGCTTGCTCTTACATTAGTGGGACCAAATTCTTACTGGCAAAATGTGGGACTTTTATACCCCTTAGGGGATACAGGCGTGAGCGTATGTATGTTATATAGAAGATAGAACATGTACGTTATATTACTATATAACAACATCAGTAACGTTATTGTGTCCAAAGCGCCGTTTTCTTTTCTTTTTATTGCATAGGGCAAACCGATGGTAAGTACCGCAGGTCCTTCCAATTCAAGAGTTGTAAGTGCGCTTTCCGCCTTTGAGGGTGATGAGGAGAGGGAGGGTTTGAGCTTCCGATACTCACACTCACTCGGTAAATACAACGCAAGCATTGTTTTACCGATTTTCTGTGAGGCCATGGTTGTTACACCGGTATGAGCCAGTTGTGCCTAAGCACGGCCCTCCCACGGTAAGCCTCGCTTGCTTACAGTAAATATTGTTCTCAGGTCTATCAGACGTACCCGGCGAGGCGATGGTGAAGCTGTACTGTCCTCGCTGCATGGACGTGTACACGCCCAAGTCGTCGCGGCACCACCACACCGATGGGGCTTACTTTGGCACCGGTTTCCCGCACATGGTGTTCATGGTACACCCAGAGTACAGGCCGAAACGACCTGCTTCTCAGTTTGTGCCTCGGTATGGTGATACTTGTATATAGTTTCGTATATATACTTAATAAATACTATGGTGCATAGAAATTCGTGACCCGAATAAGCGTAAACTCTACTGTGATCAGTTTTTTACTTATAAATTTAAATAGATCTACAATATTCTAGTGTAAGCTGTAAATTAGAAAAATGTTTGATTCTGAACGCTTATTTGAGAAACGGCCGTTTACCGCAAAACGGTAGCTGTTTCTCAGTAATAGTTTAAGAAATTTGCAAGTCAGCAACTTTTGTTTTCTGTTTAGAATTTATACACACGCTAACTAATAAGTTATTCGAAGTGTCATTTCTCACTTTAGATGTAACCTTGTTGGCATCTGGTTGTCCATTGTTCGAAGTTGAATCTTTATAAATTTTCATCTTTTATAGTACCGTTGATAGTTAAGTTTATTTTTTTAATTGTAATGGGTATTGCCATTTAAATACCGCCGCGACATCGCTCAACACGGCTCACTACCGAGTAATGTTCACGGTCGAATCTAAAACATGACAATGTTTAGTTTGTGTGTACATAGAGTGATTGTTTGTCAGGTTGTACGGGTTCAAGATCCATCCGCTGGCGTACCAGATCCAACAGCAAGCGGCGGTGAACTGCAAAGCGCCGCTGAGGAGCCTCTCGTACAACAACGGTAAACGCTAGTGACCGGCGCCACACCCGCACATTGATACAGACGCTCCCACACATCGATACCGGCCGTGTACATACCGTGACAACCTGTGACGTTACACTGCCCCACTGCGGAACGCATAGCATCCACTAACAGTGCCACCGACTGTGCCTTCCGTAACTATGTCATCCAGTTTCATATTGCGAGGACCTCATATAAGAACACCACTGTTTAATATTTTAAATTTATAGATATGTAATAATTGCATTAAAAATCATTATGGTTCTTGTATGACACAAATCATCGCATAATGAAGTTTTTGTGTTTCTTCTGTTTCTAAATCTAACTTTCACGCTTACAAATAAGCTTCAGAATGAAGTGTTTAGCGGAAGTAT
Source organism: Tyria jacobaeae (assembly GCA_947561695.1). Taxonomy (NCBI): domain Eukaryota; kingdom Metazoa; phylum Arthropoda; class Insecta; order Lepidoptera; family Erebidae; genus Tyria; species Tyria jacobaeae. Next base: position 3,179,898 of record OX387208.1, on the reverse strand, counting down.
GGCTTATATCGGTAGTTACATAATATGTATCACGAACGGACGAGATACATAAAGTGATTGGTGGGAGCCTCACTTGTGTCAAGTAACGTGTCAACAAAAGGTGTCTAACTCTGTCTTACACAAACAGAAGCAGCCGATCAGTAAGGGGCAGTTACATGTCGAGGGACATTGATTACAAACCTGTGGCCAATTAGCACTAAATAAAACATATTGTAAATCTAACAACAGTTCATTTCACGGCACATTTATGTATTCTATTCGATATATGAGTATGCCATGCTTATCTTAAGTGGAACACGTAATATAGTTAATGAGAGTTGTGGTATCAATCATAAACATTGTAGTAACAGCAGTTGACCGTCGTAACATAATGTACCGTAGCTAGCATTCAGTATGAGAGTAACACTAGGGGTTCCTGTATTTTTATTTTTATATCCGATTACAGCCATTAGGTTGCAGGCGATCATTACATGGACGCGTAAGTTTTTTTCATGAGAGATTTATTCTATTTGGTTCTTATGTACCCGGTTCTAGTAATTATCAATAAACGATAAGACAACTATTGGCCTTTTTTTCTTGCTTATCCTGCATGTTGACATCGTGGAATCCTCTCGCTGACCGCATACGACCGGATTCATAGTATTGAAGTTAGATATCGTGTGACATAACACTCGTTTTGTAAGAGCCATCGCAGCACCGACTAGAGTTGCGACGGAGGCAATAGTAACGTTGAAATGAGTATCACTTTAGCTAGATACATACATGATCGCTATTTAATGTAGTCACAACGCTATTATGATTATGGACTGTTCACATTATGGTGAGCTGCTAGTGAGTCCGCTTTGTTGGCCGTTGGCGACGCTTAAGGGCCTGTTGCATTATCGCCTGTGCTTATGCGTTAGCAGTACATAGCTGAGTGTTGGCGCTCGTCGCCGGCCGCCCGCGATATGAACGGCCCACCCGTATCACTACTCGGTAATTTAACCAACGCCTTTGTTGCACTACACCAAATAAGTCGTGAACTAACATTTTTAATGAAGAAAATGTTTGTTTGCCGCAGAAACGAAGACTTCCAGTAACATTCCAAAATGATTATTTAGCCGAGTGCGCTGCGACCAGGGCACAGGGCAAAGCTCCCTGCTGAGGACTGACCGAGTGACCTGCGTGCAACCTCACTTGTACTAAGATATATTTATCTACTAATACATAATAATAATAATATTTATTTCAACTATTTTATTATTTATACTTCACATATAACAATACAGTTGTTTTAAATTCAATAAAGTTTATTTTTACGTTTTCTGTATAATGTTTTTCATTTTTTTTTGTGTGTGTGCAGTTTTAACTTTGGGATTACTAAAAGATCGTTTACACTTTATCGAACAAGCACTATGTTATTATTTATTATAATAAGTTAAAGCCCTTAATACTTAAAAATAATTTAATCATAACACATTCATAATTCAGTGAAACAATTTATATTATAACTAGCTTTCGCCCGCTGAGTGATTATGAGTGATACTTAGAATCAATTTCTGCATTAAAATGGAGCCTATATTCTAAGTTAGACCTCTATAAGTAAATAGTTACATCTACGAAAATTCTATGCAGCAATTTGTGTCATGTCACAGACAGGCAAAAATTAAAAATAAAATATTTTGGCTCCTGTTTCTGTAGTTAAGATAGTTTTTCTTCAATATCTATATTTATTTCCCTTCAATATCATAATATACAGACATTGGTTTGTTACACAACTGTATTATATGTATGGATATCACAAAACTTTTCTTATAAATTAAATATATATGGTAAAGAAAACAAAGCAAACTCTTATAAACTACTGCAAATATAACATTTCTATCAGCTTATGCTGAAAATAATCAGTTATCAATTTTGTTTTATAGGAATACATACATTATAACATCCAGGATAATAAAACAAGGAAATTGCTTAATTTTTGTGGGTGCTTATTGCAGATCTTTGTTCTATATTGACACAAGTGATCTGTGTTGTATTTCTAATTAATATATATATATATATAATACTTAGGAAGCTATGTAGCTGCACAGTTGCCTTATCAAATCAGGGTTGTTAATCTCTTTGAATGTTGAACTGTTCAGAACCTCTGGATTCAATTTTATAAATTTTAACGCTTCATTCTTTAAGAAGTCAGAATCATACATATCAGCTATTACTAAAATATCAAGAGCATTGTCTAAGCCTATCTGTTCGGAGAGAGCATACTGTGATAGTTCACAAAGCCCTGGCAAGTTATATCGGTCTGCTAACATAAGCAAATTAACAAAATTAATGGTTTCAACATCCTTCACAGTTCCAGTGTAGATGTACTCTAGCATACCACGTAGATCTTCCTCACTGACATCAATAAGTTTAACATAACTGTTCTGACTCTCTGCAGTCTCTTCTTTCAGCATAGCTTTGAAGACTTCACTATGAGCAGCTAGTATAACTTTGTGAATCTGGAACTTGGCTCCATCTGCAGATTCTATGGTGAAGTCAGAACCAATGGGATCTGTCAATAGAGCCCCACAGTCATGGTTGATTTTAATACTGTTGATTACATCTAAACTAACTCCTTTAGTGTCATAGGGGAATGAAACTGGTATGTACAAATCCCTGTTTTTCAAAAATTCAACATCAAGTTCTGTAAAGTGATATGTAATGAGATAACTGTGAGACATTTCTGATATCTGTTTAAACTGAAATTCCTTGAGGTACTGCTGCAAATATACAATTTTGTTCTTCTTGTCAACTTTGAAATGACTACCGCAGCTGACTGCAACGCTAAACGAGCCAACTCCGTGATTACAGATAAATAGGTGCAAAAGGAAAACGTTACAAACTTGCTCGGTTTTATAAGAGAACCAGTAGTCTGCCACATCCTGCATGTAGGTACCGCCAATATCATACAAGTTAGGCCGATGCAACTTCTGATAAACATCCGTCAGGCATAGCCATTTTGCTTCATGAGTTTGAACTACACGGTGCCCGAGCACCACTTCAGAGTCCTGAAAAAAAAGCACATTACTTACATTAAATGTTGGCCAATCTTCATACTGATTGTTTTCCTTTCGAGAAGTATTGGACAGAGGTAACTTACAGAGACTTTAGTTTTTTTACATCGAGATTCTTCTGCACGAACTTCGGACATTTTAAATTAGGTCTTATAAGATACAGATAAGATATAACTTCAACAATCACGGCAATCTTCCAATAATATGCAAAAAAATAATAAAAAAGGATGTATGTACTCTAAATTCTCTGAAATTAATCACTTCACTATATTGTGGAGTCTGTGGACACAGAACCTCAAAACAAAACAACAGTCATAGATAAAAGAAAACACTTTATAAAATAAGGAAATGATGAAGTAGGTACACATAAAACAAATGTCAAAGGCCTAGTATTCAATATTTTTCATCAAATAAAATCTTTAAAACTTACTGGTAAAAAGGTTATTATGAGTGAATAATATCTTACTGTAAATACTTAATGGATTCACTCAATTTTTTATTTACATACATAAACACTTGATTTTTTTCCGTTTGGTAAAGGCAAAGTCAACTGCTCGCTACTTGTTTTATCATGAACTTTCTCTCCTATGATTAAACCTTCCATACAGCCATCCAGTTTCGAGTACTTCTAACCTGCCTTTTGTTTAAAACATGAATATATTCATAATTTTAAATAAAAATACATTATTATTATAGGTATCAATTTGATCAGTGCATTTTCACTTTATTTTCAACTCCTACCAGCATTCCTATAGATGTTGGCTTTATGTACTTTATTTGTCCTACTTTTGTATTATTTGATAAAAAAATATTACTTGCTAACCAAACCAATGACTGCGGAATGTTTAGTCCCCCGCGATATAGGAATTAATCCTAGTGCGAGAGTTGTCCTTAACAAACAACAAACTGTTTTAGTCTAGAGGAGAGCAGTACCTGGGATAGTGAACATGATATACATATGTATACCTAGAGCATAAGAATAAGTGGTCAGTAAAAAGTTGAGATCCAACGTTTTTTTCACATGTACAACAAAATAAGTTAAGTCCTAGAGTGGAAAAATTAAAGCAACCAAAAAAACCACAATAGGTATAAATGTTTAAACTGATGGTGAGATTAGACATAAGTAATATTGAAATAACGCTCGCAACAGTTGTAATGTTTTTAATTTTATTCTAATATCATATTATTGAAGCTTACCCTGCACGTTGTCATATGCTACTGAACTAGCCCAGTGTGGTGTCTTAAATCTAATTTATTGTACAGGCTATATAGTTTATAATCATAGATTATACACGTACAAAGTGAGATTTATAAAATTATAGTGAGAGATAACCATTTCTTCTGAGGGTCGCGTCGCATTAGCGCATTTCCACTATTTCCAGTTCAAAGTGTTATATTTTTATAACCAATACCTACCTAAATACCTAATACCTAAAAATGGCAATTTGTTGTAATGTCACTTTGACAGTTTGACAGTGCATGGATCTCGATTGTTTTTAGTTTTTCATTTCATTATTCCGTAATTTTAATTTGGATTATTTCCTAATGCTATGACAATTGCTGAGGCTCTAAGCCTCTATCATAATGGTTTTAAACGCCGCAGTGCAAATGTTGAGGTAGGAGAAAATAATTACTTATTTTCACCTGTGTCGTAATTTTGTAATATCTTTAAAATAATTTTATTAAATAAGTGGATTTAGTAGTATTAGGAACTAAGGTTACGCGTTTTTCCTCCTTTTCTTTCTTTCACTGTATGAATCTTTAAAGGAATATTATAAAAAACGCAATTTTTCCAAAAGTTCTAGACCCCTCTTTTTAACGACTGTTTGAACTCTTTTCGTGATTTTATGTTGTTTATGTAGAGAGGCGGATGAGCTGAAACAGAAGATATCTAAATTCAAGAGTGGAACTTCTATGCTTCAAGAACGAAGTCTATGGGCTACACAACAGCAGTTGCAAAAGGTTTTATTAAGTGTGCACTACTAACAAATGACTAACATCCTCATAACACTTTCACTCCAGTAAGACTACATTTCACTTTTGGTACAATAAGACTGTCATAATGTAACTCTATCAAGAATTACAATTATAAATCTCATGACTCAATTAAATGGTTCCATTTTTATTAATGATTCTAACTAAGATACTCACAATCATCAAGCAAATCACTATAAAATAGATGTTTAATCAATCTATAGCACACCATTTTGCAAAATTCAGTACTTTCTTTTTATGTATGAAACTTAAAAAAAAATACAGTTTCTGATACAATATACTAACTACTGTTTGGTCATGTTAAATTTATCTAATTACAGACTTGATTATAAAAAATACTATTTGGCTATTACTTTACTATTACTTTTTAAGAAACATTTTTCTACAATCTTGTTCTACTTTAAAATTTCTGTTTATTGAATAAAATATATAAAGTGCTTTATAATATTTATTGCAGGTATATCAAAAAGTACTAATTTTGGATCTCGACTATGCATTGGATAAGAAAGTTGAGCAAGACTTGTGGAATGTGGGCTTCAAGCAGCAGATTGAGGCGCTGCAGGCCATTTCAAAGGATAGGAAAGTATGTACATTGTACAATTAATCATACACACATCAAGTGTCTAGGGATCATGTATGTTTTATTTTCGCTGCAATTGTGGATTATTTATGAACTATTTTGGATTGTTATTGATTCTTTTCAGTGAATTTAACTATTTCAGTAAAGAATTTTCTTTAAAATTAGATTTTTATAGGAGTAAGAACACTGGCATTGTCTTTGCTTTTCTGATGAATTTAATTTTAATAATAAGTAATTTACCTAAACATATTAAAGTAAGGGCAGTCTGGAAGACAAGATTAGGTCTATATTGATTGGATAATTTTTATAGTTAAAGTTATACTTAATTGGTAGACAATTTAGTTTATGTCAATCAACACAAAAATAATTATTATTGACAATACACTATGATATCTAATGTTAATTACTTTCACACAAAAAAAGATAAGTTACGTAAAAACATGGAGCATTTTTTGCAATAAAATGCAATTGCATTGCAACCCGTCGCAAACGCTGCGAAATATTTTATATTTTAAAAAACGATTTGTATACATTTAAAAACTAATGTATTCGCTATGAATAAATGGAAGTTTCATATTCATACCTGTTCACACAAAGAAGTTAAAACACAATCCATGTAAAACTTCTCTCTTGTATTATTGCTTGTATTCATCTCAACAGTAAATGTATTAAAAATCGAAATCTACAGAATTAAAGTTCATAAATCAAATCAAATTATTTATATTTTTTTGGGATTTATGGGATATCATTTCAAGGTATTAGATGCGAGTTGAATATCGCGTAATTTTTGCAGATTGCAGTAGGAGCCCCTTAATGTATATCTAAATATAGTATAAAATACTAAAACAAAGTAAGGCAAAGAGATCAGTAAGTCATAAAAAAAAACTACTATCCCACTATGGCAATCAATAGGAGGCCTACTTGTCAAATGGCCAAGGTACAAAGATTAAAAATAAATATGAACTGTAGTTGCCAAGAGGTTATCTTTACTGAGGTATGTACGTACCGTACTGTATGTACATACGTAGGTATATATAATGTACTTTTTAAAGTAAATAAAGGCTTTGAAATTGAATATAATCCTGTTCCTTTCAAACATATATAAGGTCTCCTTGCAAGGGTGCAATAGATCACAAGACTTTCTAAAACTTGGGCCTTCTATGGGACCAGTATGCTTATAAATAGACAACCCCAGCGTTAGGAATGACTCCTGTGTCGCATGGGGTTTTAAAAGCATTTAAACTACGGCTGTCAAGCTATCAAGCTGTTGAGGCTTATCAATAATGTAGAATGTGTATGTAATATGCAAAATTAATGACTGAGAAAAGGAGATGTCAAGCTTGTTAAGTTTCATGGTCTAATAATGTTGTTACCATTTGTTCCAGAATCCCCTTCGCAGTGAAGGACAAGCTATGTTGTCATGGGTACTGCAAGCAGCGGCCGGCTTCTACCTTTGTTTGTTACATCAGATCTGTACTACATTTAAATTGGATTTACCATTTAGGTAACACTACTTCATAATTGTTTGTTATATATCTTGTAATTCTACCCTCTTTCTATTACCGAACCTAAGAATCTAACTTCGTAATTATAAGGCGGGTTCTTTTACATAACTTTGTGTATATTGCAGACGTCGGGCGTCCCTCTTGGGTCTTGTAGAAGGTTGGGGGGCGGCAGAGTCTGCAGTGGGAGCGAGGCTGCCTCCTCCTGCGTCGGCGCGCTACATTTGCCAACACTGCCTCGTGCACCTGGGGGACCTGGCACGCTACAGGCAACAACTTAGAGTCGCACATACTTTCTACAGGTATTTATTGTGACGTTATATGCTTTACGACCTCCTTTTTTTGTTTAAATGAATATTTTTACAAATAAAAATCCTTTCTTTTCTTTTGGATAAAAAATTTATTACATTGTGTGAAGTAAAAATATATGAAACGCATTCAAAATGATCTTCATTGGCTTTAATACAGTCCTTTAAACATTGAGGCCAGTTATCCATAGAAATATGCACACTACATGGGGAAATTCTTCACTGTAAATCTTGTGATTAATTTTAGGGACTCCAAATTTACATGGCGTTTAGAGCATGCAATACTTTCTAAACTAACTATGAATTATAATAAAATCCACTGGGATTAAGATCGGCTCTAGGTGACGGCAAGTTTTCAGCTCTGATGAAGTTAGAAACATTTGTTTCCAACCTGCTTGGGTGGATCGAGCTTTATGACCTAAAAGGACCATTATTGGTTATGGAACATGGTATTATTAAGATGTTTAACCACCCTATCAAGAATCCTATCTTGATACAATTGTACCGATTTTTGAACATCTTTATCACAAAAATATGGCTCATTCACTGGTTGAGATAACATCCCACCAACCCATCACTGTAGTCGGATAATGCCCATGTTGTACTCTGCTAACTAATTGGGAAGCTTCTATAGAGCTTTTAGCACAAACTCGGTCATTGTGCTTGTTAAAATATTGCTTAATAGCAAAAAAATCCCTTTGTGATTTAATATTCTATTGATTTTTAACTTATTCGTTTTATATATCTTATGCTTTCGGACAAGATTTTTTCGAATTCTTTCTTTCACTTCTTTAATCTCCTTTTTTGCGCGATTACTACATGGATGGTCAGATCTTTTTGTCACAAATAGAGGGGCTTTCATTGTACCTATGAATAGCCTGGTACACAAACATTCGGCAATACTAAGCGGATGGAGAGTTTATTAAAATGCATTTGGCTTCATACTACATTGTGTATCTTTATCATTCTCATATCTTTATCAGCCCACTCTATTTTAATATCATAAAAATATTAAACACCTATTCGCGCCAAAATGAGAAACACAATGAATATTTAGAGAAGAATGACAGATTCCAAATTCAAATGTAATATTATGTTTGGGCGTTAAGTGTAACAGTATATATGGCTAGACTAAGTATAATATAGTTTAGATTTTTAGTTTTAATGGGGGATTTCTCAGGGTTTAAAAAATATATTTAACAGTCCATGTGAAATTTAATATAAAAGGATTTGACCTAGATCCTTCTATCTTTTGTTTGTGATTTTGTGTGGCTTGTATAATTGAATACCTTAAATTTAATGAGACTGTAAAATATATTACAAGTTCTGCTTAGTATGGGATCAGACGGCCTGGTGTGAAATGTCTGACGATATTATTATTATATATCTTAGCAATTAAAATATATACAATTTTAATGTCTCAATATTTTAGCTCATTTTTAAACAAGGAAACTATTTTTATCAGATATCTGAGATGTGTTAAGGAAGCAGAAGGAAGATTGAAAGTATAATAGGGATTACTTGTATGTGCAGGCACGCGCTCGTGGTGTCAGCTCACTCCGGGCAGCCGTACAACCAGCTGGCGCTAGTGGCGTGGCGACGTGGCCGGCGGCTGGGCGCGCTTTACTGGCACGTGCGCTCGCTGCTAGTGCGCGCGCCCTTCCCGCCCGCGCCCGCCAACCTCGCGCGCACGCTCAGGGCCGCCGCAGCTGCTGCCAGGTAACTGTACATATACAACCAGCTGGTGCCAGTAGCGTGGCGGCGTGGCACGAGACAACGAAATTGAAACTACTATTATGACCTATCTTATTACAACCTTTCTCCCCTTCATAATTAATACAATAGGGGATCCGCCATATTTTCAAAAAGCGTTTCAAATCAATCTTCTAAATACTTATTCCCATAAAAAATAAAATTTAATTTATTTATAGCTTTTTAGGTACTTAAAATCGTGTTTTTAATATTGTTTGTTTAAAAATGCCGCATAATTATTCGATTAATAATCGTAAAACAGTATATTTATTTTATCTAAGTACATTTTAAATTTGAATCTAATTACTGTCCGATCCCCTATTTGATGTATATTAAACAACGCTACCTAGATCCAAACACAGTGTACATGTACTACAGACCAAACATTTGAGACATTTTTTTTTACTTATTAAAACATTCAAAATCAAATTATCTTCATTTCATAAAATTTCTCTACAATTATTTGAAATCATCTTATGAAAAAAAAGAAAAATATAGATCAGTACGCACGGCAAATATAGGTTGCCTTGTCAAATATGAAATTAATATTAAATAGATAAAATAATTAAATACCTGCCTGTGTTTATTATGAGAAGAAATCGGGTAAACAAACTCATGGCACTTGAGCCGTATAAATAAAATTTTACCACTTTTAAAATGTAGGGCAGTGTTCATAGTAGGTATAGCTTGAATGAACCGTCTCGGCTGGGCTGTTGGTCTGACTTTTAACCCGGAGTTTGTAGGTTAACACTCGTCATTTCCCCCGCGAAGATAAACAAAATGATGATGAATGATTTGTACCAAGCAGCACGGAGGTGAACCCCGTGCCGGTGATACCGGGTCTCACGGACAGCCGCAGTCCGGCCGAGCCCGCCGCGCCCACGAGGCTGGACGCTCACGCCTACGTCACGGAGCTGATACGTGCAATACATTACATACACACTGTCGAAGAGTGAGTATACACCCTCTATTTGTTAACTGGTATTTAGTTTAAGTTCTTTATATGTAATAAAACGTGATTACGACCTGATTGTATATTTATTAAAAACGTGAGTGTTTTATGAATCCTTGTCATCTCTGCAAAAGTACTAGTGTGAGTGAGGCTGGCAGGACCATTCTTGGTTATGGAACATGGTGTTTTAACCACTTTCTCAAGAATTATATCTTGATACACTTATGCCGATGTATTGACACCTTATTCACATAAAAAAAAAGCATAAAACTTATGGAACAAACTGTCGCCTGCCGTATTTCCGGACCGATACGACCTTCAAACCTTCAAGAAAAGAGCGTACTCCTACCTAAAAGGCCGGAAACGCACTTGTGACCCTTGAGTTGCGGGTGTCCATGGGCGGCGGTAGTCATTTACCATCAGGTGACCCGTCTGCTCGTTTTCCCCCTATCCCATAAAAAAAATAAAAAAAATATGGCTCAGTCACTCTTTGACAGCTTACACCCCACTAAACCATCACTGAAGTCGGATAATGCCTACGTTGTACTCTTCTGACTAACTGGGAGGCGTCTATAGAGTTTAAGCATAAATTCGGTCATTTCGTTTGTATATTTTAACAAACGGACTGATTGACTCTTTATTGTACAGTCTGATACAGTATTAGTACAATTTATGGCCTTATCGCTATTAGCAATCTCTTCCAGGCAACCATTAGATGGAGAGAGAGATTTGATTTAAAAGTTACGTATTAGTATTTTAAGTTATTGATCAATAATAAAAAAATTGTCGGTTGTCACTTACCATCAGGTGACCCGTCTGTTCGACTGTCCGCCTATATTATAAAACTCACTCTATCCAAGATACAAAGAAGAATACAAATTCGAATTCGATCGATAATTCTATAGATTGGTCCGTTTAAACAAACAAAAGCTCCCGATGTTTTATTATATAATAAAATAATGTATTATATAATACTTAAAAAACGATGCATTCAAGTGATCGGTACCAAGATTGCATGGTTATCAAAATGTGGGTGCTTAACACGCGTCTGCCTATCCTTGCAGAGTATAGGCACGAGTGTACATATGTATACATGACGTAGAATATCACAATGTTTAAAAATATTTATTTTTATATATGTATTTTATTTTGATATGTGGTATGACTATATGGTAATAAACTCAAGAAAGACATGAAAAATTGTCACTGTATTAGCGACCAACGTAAGACATGGACATAGTAAAGATTCAGACTTGCGTAAACCAGAATTTCATGGCAAATGGGCTTCCCCATTTGCCATGAAATTCTGGTCTGGTAACATTTCTGATAAGCAATACTCGTGAAGTCGGAATAAAACTTCTTGATATCATTTTTATTTTATATAATAATAATATAACATGAAATCGTTTATTTTTTATTTTGTTAAATAATAATAGAAACGTAACTTTACGTACATCTTGAAAATGATTTCAAACCAAACCTAAATCGATATATATAATTTATAATCATGACTTGCTGAAGAGGACGATGAAGAGACAGGAAGTACATATTTATGATAAATCGCTCCTCCAGCCTCTCAATCAAGCGATCTAGCTCAACAACTAGATCTATACAACATTTTGGCCATTCATTTGCCTCTAATTTGTAAAAAATCTCCTTCTGTTAATGTTTTAATATCACTTGCAGACCTATTAATATTTTTATGGGCAACCCTTTGTTTCATTACACTACAAATCATTTCTATAGAATTCGAAGTGCAATGGTAAGGGGAGCTTTTACACTTCGTGAACATGCGATTTGAAAATCTATCTCATATTTTCGTACTGACTTGTTCACTTTGACTATTTCAAGTAATTTACATTTTTGAGAGTAATTTATCTTATATAATATTATTTATACGGAGCCATTCTTTGATAACCTCCACACGATTGGCTTGTGTAGATGGTTTATTCAATTGAACAGAATGAGGCAACAGTTTGGCAAAAAGCCATTTTCTCCACCCAACTTTATAATGATGTATCTCGCTCCTGACGAAATATGTAGAAAGATAGAATACACCTTCTTTCATCGATAATACGTGGTATAGTAGTATTAGAAACTCCTTTAAAATGAAGTATCAAAACTAGTCAGACCTACTCACCTGTCAATATATGAACGTGCTTTAAAATCGCAGATTGTCACTGATCTCCATTTTCTTCTTCACAAATTTTACGATAAAGATTGAAAGCAATATATCTTGCTTGTGACCGTAGTGGTTTCTTCGACATATTGAAAAAAATACATACAAAATCGCAGTAAAACTTTCACAATTCGTACTTTGACCTCACGGATGATAGATTACCATTGCCTTATGAAAATCATATTTTCTTTTTCTTATTTGCCATGATATTCTGTTTTACCTATAGTAGTATAAATAGTTAAATATATCAAGAATAAATTAGTGTATTGTATAATTGTATGTTGATACTTTGTTACAGGTTAGACACGGCAGCTGCTTTAGTGAACTCGTTAAATTCGTCGCTGACAACGCTCATTGCTACAGATAATTTTGAATCTATGACATTAATCAAGGTAATTGCATTTGTTTAGATATAGGGACTACAGAAAAACTAATGTTATGTCACTCCAACACGGGACGGTCGTCCGAGAATGGTTTTAGATCATGCCCCTTGTGAGTTATCATTGCGCGATGCAGGATGAGAAGTTAGCTTAGTTAGCATGTAAATGGCTTGTCGTCGCTAGACGGAAATAAGGTATGTTTTGCGTTAACTGATGTTGTCAGAGAACATTTATTTCTTTACACACGATAAATTACTCTTTTTAAAAAATAAAACAAGCTAGGGGCGAATACGTTAGGTTTTTGTAAAGCAGTATATCTTCAATCCTTCCTTTAAAGTAATGCTAGAAATAAAATAATTTCGACTAAAAGCAGTTTTTACTCATTGTCCACTAGATGGCGTGTGTAATGATATGGCTGATCGACTCGACAACTGAGGAGTTGAGCGTGGAGAGGTGTGCGCTTAGTGCTGGTGAGGCTCGAGCCGCTGAGCTGAGCTGCAGCCTCGCCACCGGCACGCTGCTGGCGCTACTGCTGCCCAACTACACCGTCGACGTGGTCGTGCAGAGGGCGCTGCCTGCCTGTAAGTACTCTACCGGGCTACTGAGTCAACGAGCGACCAGCTAGTGCTCGACAGGAAAAACATGAATGCCGATACAATCTCCCACACAATATCAATATTTATTAATTGTAAAACGTTCGTGAGCCAAGCCTTATCCCTTTCCTGACGTAGGAACGAAATTATATTTTTCTTCTCTAAATTTTTACCCATCGGTTTCAATGTGGTCACAATTTCCCTATCATGAAATCCTAAATTGCACAGTTGAGTGTACAGATTTACCTCCTATTCGTTATTTGGACCTTCATCATCATCATCATCATCAGCCTATCGCAGTCCGCTGCTGGAGGTAGGCCTCTCCCATTGCACGCCACTTCGATCGATTTTCGGCTTCTCGCATCCTTTGGATTCTTTAATACACATCTTTAATACAAACACGTGTAAGAACGTATGTATATACGTATAAATTTTAACTCTTCCAGCTAAAGTAAATGCTTATGCACTGTGTGGCGTTCGAATCGTAACTACTCGATCAATTATATGCATATATTGATTCAATATATATCGACTTTTGCAGTGAAAGTGTGGTTGGGCTATGCGTGGTGTCACCCGAAGATAATGCAGGAGAGCTCATGGAGCTCGCTGGTGTCGCTGTGGCCTGCCGTCGCGCACACGCTCAACATGCTCGCGCCCACCGCAGCTTTACTCACCGACAACTGTAACAACCCCTTTATTATTTATTTATTTATATAATCACATGGTTGGGAAGCAAAGTAGATTGTAAATATGAGGCAATCCATAAATACATATTTGTTTTTGGGTCGAGGATAACAATGGATATATTGAATCCCAGACTTGGGACAACTATTTGTGGATCACGAACGTTTTTGCCCCGTGTTGAAATCTAATCTCTGGCTGAGCAGTCAGGAGCACTAACCATTTGACCAGTGATACTCAAAGTGGTCTATATCGACCCCTAGGGGTCGACGGCGGCTTTTAAGGGGTACATGCCATTAAAAAAAAAGGGGTCCGTGAGACAAACGAACGGTTGTCGACGATGGTGGGATTTTTCATGAATTAGTAATAAACTGTAATATAAAAAATAAAATAAAAAGGTCCTTAATAGCAAATCGTACTAGAACATAATAATTAATTATATAAAAGCATATCGGCTTGACATCAGCTCTTAAAGTAATTATATTTTCTGTATGACTTTTAGTTGGATATTTAGTATTTTAATTATGACGTGTTTAGAATATAAAAATGTAAAAACAACAGAACCATAAACAGAACAGTAAATATAAAAAAAATGTTAAAACCTTATGCTACCTTACAACACAAACGTTAATAAGTACCATAAATATTAAAAAAAATATTTTTTATTTTTTTGTTCTGTTTGCTATTAAAGCGTGATTTTACTATTAATAAATAATTTATGAGATCTTTAGAACCAAAAAACTAAACAAAAGTGAGTTAACTACTACTAGTAAGGGGGTCCACCCAACATTAAAAATATAGCAAGTGGTTTAAGACCGATACAGAAGTTTGGTGACGGCTGCACTAGAACTATAATAAATAAAGAAAATCTTTTGACAAAGACTGTGACTGTGATCTGTCTTGTCCGCGCTAATTTGTTTAAAATAATGGCAATTTATCCTTATATTTTCTAGCGTTCATAGATTACGGTAACTAATGTAGCATATTCTTATGTTTGTCTACAAACTCCCACCTCTTTTCGAACGTCATCTTCTATTTGATCTTATCTCTTCTTCAGATGACAGTGTCCCTCTCCCCGAAGACGAGGAACTGGCAGGGTTCCTCCCTCTAGAGAACGCACTCAAAGGTCTACGGTTCCCCAACCACGCTGCGTGGGATACGTACGGAGGAAGAGTGCCCGATTTAGACGAGGGAGATGACAATATTGAGTAAGTGTCTCCTTTCTAATTAGTTCGATCACACCTTGTTGCAAAAGAATAAATTGTTTATTCCCAAGAGGATACAATAAAATACACTGTTCTTTATTTTACAATACAGAAAATATATAACATAACGAAAATAGTATTATACAGATTGCTGGTACAATCGGAGTAATACCACGGTCTGATAGAAACAGGCAAACAGCACTTGATTTGTATTGTAGAGTAAATGATTGTATAGGAGACTTAGCTCCTCCACTCTTTCCCCTGTCGTCCACCTTTCTTCTTTGACCTCTGCCATGCCCCCCCTATCATCTTTCCCCTCCCCTCGTCATCGTCAAAGGCGGGCAGCCGCGTTTGCGAATCTTGAGTTGCAGGTGTCCTTGGGTGGCGATTATGACATACCGTCAGTGACACGTCTATTCGTCCGTCCCGTCCATATTAAATAAATATATATATATATATGTATATATATATATATATATACGGGCAGTCTTTAGGGACTGGCGATAGAAGTGAAAACTAAGTAACTTGTGAATTGTATCGTCGAGCTATTGGATTATACACAATATACATAGAGCTCACGGGAAGCGTGCGGTGACGATGAAATGAGTTCCATGATTTTTGTTCCTCCAAAAAGTGCTTAACGCGCCTAAAGAAGTTTTCACTCCAAAAATATATGTTGACATTTATAGTTTACCTATCTTTTTGACAGAACTATTTTCCTGAATGAAAGATACCCTATTTCCTCTTCCTTGTGTTTTTATTATATATCCGTTTTATTTACACAAAAATGTATTTTCTTTTTTTTTTGGATTTTGTGTTTGGACCTTGTGTCTGACAGGTAAGAGTTGGTTCAGTGAGTCGCCTGTTACGATACGAGATGGGGTGGCCTCACTCTACACCACCGAGTACTTCACTGCTCTTTACATATCAATAATATAATATATATCCGTACTATACCATAAAGTAAGGAGTTTTTTTTTTTGTAGCCCACCAGCGGAAGTGTCAGTAACGTGTCTGAGCGGTGAGCCCGAGCTGGAACAGAGAGTGCGTGCACACCGTATACTGCCTAATATGCCGTATACTCCCCAGAGGCTCATAGCGTATTTGTGACTCTTGAGTTGCACTTATCATCAAATGATTCAAACTAAATTCAGTTACTTTCTAATTCTTAAATACTTTCATCATGCCTATTGTGTATCGGGTACAATGACCCATTTATTTTTGCATTTTGCCTTGTCTTGTACCCTAATGGAGAAGGACACGAACATAAACTTAAACGTTACTTTTATAAACTTAATTCCTTTCCCTTCCCGGCCTTTCTGTTTACGTTTATGAACCGGTTATTTACAAATTTTTGCTTGAGGGTCCAATATGTTTGTGTTAAATAATAAATCTTATCATCGTATTCATTTGCGTTGTACTTACAACCACTTTCAGCGGCTAGCTCTCTCTCTTTTGTTCTTCTCAAACTCCCTCTTGAGAATTTTGTTTGTGAGCACTAGCCTATATCACTGTCAATGGTGACTTGTGAAGTAATGTAAGACTGTTAAGAGAAATGTTAGTTTTTGTATCCCTGAATCTCAATAGTTAGTTTGTTGTATAGTGAAGAAGAAGGCTCGCTAAGGTTTAGCGCGTCGGGCGTGGGCGGGGAGCAGCTGTCACAGGCGCTGGCGGTGCTGAGGGCCGCGGGGGCCGGGGTGGGGGTGGGAACGGGGGCGGAGGGGGTACACCCGGCGCCCGACCCCGAGGACGAGTCCGACGACGAGCCCGCGCCTCCACCGCCACCTATCGTCATCTCAGAAGCTGACTTTCGGGAGAAAGGTACTAATTTCGATCTCACACTGACTTCTTACGTACATTTCTAGACACAGTTGGGGCTCTGAAACTGGCAAAAATATATAAGAACAAATCTTTGATTTTATAAAGCGCGATCAAAACAAGACCGGCCCGACCGGCGTTAAACAATACAATACTAGACATTCACTTTCGAAATTTTTTTACAAACACGTTTTGCTCCCCGTAGGAAAATTAAAATATGTATTTCTCAACTACTCCTACCCCCTAACACGATGTCATAGTATTTAATGTTACAATGAATGCATGGATTAGTTCTTATATTGCCTTAGGCAGCAAGTCCGCCTATGTCCTAATGTGTATAAAACTAATATATATATAACTAAATTTGTCTGCCCAAATTATATTTACAAGTTTAGATAACTTCTATTAGTAGTCAGCATGAGATCTGGAGAAAAGTCAGTTAAAAATGTATTGAAATTTTCTGTTTTGTAGTTCGTGAAAAACGCGTTGGTATTCTAAAGCCTCAGGGATCGTTGGAGCGAGCGCGGGAGGAGAGAGCGTTGGCTACGCAAGAAGAACAAGTTAGTATTTAATTGTTAATATTACATTCGTGTGGTTCTCGATAGAGTAGATTAGGACTACTCGCATCTCTTCCCGTGGGAGTCGTAAAAGCGACTAAGGGATCGGACTGTTATCTATCAGACACGGTATTAGGAAAACGCTCCCGAACACGATTACAGACAAATTGATTTTGCGTTTCACTGCTGGCTTATTTTTTTTATTATCGTGTTACTCATCTGTACTATCATGATGGAACGTTTCATCGGATTCGATATTTTTTCTAACCAAAAAAAATACTATCAAATGTATCATTAGTACTGTTGGCTGTCTTCGGTTTCAACAGATTTTACCTAACACCGTGTATATAAAGTTTTACAATGTCTGGACTGGACTGAATTATTGTTGGCAATGAGGGGGCGTTTGAGAGACATTATAATTCTATTTGTAAAAAAGCGCGGTTTTATAACTTTCGTTACGATTTAGATATCTATTACGGCTTGATTATTATTTTGTTCGCCGTGAAAAAAAAATCTTTTGTAATTGAACAGTTGACCCAAGAGCCGGATATCGCCGAAGAAGGTAAGGGCGAGGACAAGAAAGAGATTCGGAAGCCGCGTGTGAACATTGCCATGGCGGCCATCATGAGGAAGCAGGAGGAAACCAACAAACAGGTAAATATGTTATGTAAACATTCGTTAAGGGTTGTTATGTTTGTTTCTATCACATATTCTATAGTCAATCACTTGTAATTTAAGGTATAACTGAAATGTTTTATTTAAAATCTTAATCCAACTTTTACTTTACTATAGGTGAAATTTGTAACGCCACCACCAACACCTGACTCCACGATCGACTCTCAAGAGAGTAAGGAAGAAAAGCCCAAGATCATTCAACCGAAAGCGATCAAGTCCCTCGCGAACATTCCCCTCGGGAGGAAGACAGGCGGGATCCTCTCTCTCAAAGATAAATCCGCCGGATACCCTCACCTGGTCAATACTGACCCGGAACCAGCGAAGAAACCAGAAAAGGAAGAGAAGAAAGATCCAAAATCAAGCCAGTCTAACCAGAACTCCCAGCCCTTCCAACCAAAACGGCAGGAACCTCCTCCAGCGCCAAACTGGACTCCAAACTTAACATTCCCTGAAGGACCCAGAATGACCCCTAAAAACTATGGAATCCAAAGCCCTGGTTTGACATACCCTAATTACGTACCGACAAATGTTAATAATCAAGGTATAAGACTGCCGGTCGTTAATCCGAAGGAGATTGACGTCAGAACTGCTGCGCTACAGAAGCAGAACTCCCGCCAAGAGCTGTTCCAAGATGGCCAGAAGTTTAATCATAATTACCAAATGTCTGGCGACAAAAAGAACTTTCTTAGCGACCTACCTCCGCGATTTGCCAACCAATACAGATATTGGCAAACTGCGCAAGATAACCAGTTTAACGAGAATAAGTTTAGAGATGATAGTTTTAAACCAAATGCCATGTTCAATGCTCAGCAACCTCGCAGTTGGAACACACAACCACAGCAACCAACTGCGGAAAGTTACCAGCAACCGATGTGGTGGAAGCCGGAACAAGCTCCCAATTTCAACGCGAACTTCTCCACACCCTTACC
Source organism: Tyria jacobaeae (assembly GCA_947561695.1). Classification (NCBI taxonomy): domain Eukaryota; kingdom Metazoa; phylum Arthropoda; class Insecta; order Lepidoptera; family Erebidae; genus Tyria; species Tyria jacobaeae. The sequence continues at coordinate 3,160,754 of OX387208.1, read as the reverse complement.
AAACTTCTACTCCCAACATTTAAACGCAAACATGCCAAGTCCTTACCCCAATATTTCTTATAATCAGGTTCAGCCCCCAAATAAACAGGAAACTTTCACCCAGCCAGGATACTTGCAGACTGCTATTGGCCAGCCTCAGTTGCAAGCGTTACAGAATTTAGTTACATCGCCTAACTTTAGTTCGTCTTTGAACAGCTTTAACTCCTACGCCCCTTCAGTGAGCTACGATTCCTCCATGTACCCTCAATTTAACAATAAACTTAGTTATCAACCTCTACAAATGAAAATGGCTGATAAACCACAGATGGGTTACCAGGGTAACAAAGATCTCATGGATATGAATCCACTTGGGTTTGGAGGGAATGTTCTAGATATGCAACAGCGGAATTTGACTATGAATTTTAATGAGCCGCTTAATGATGTGTCAGGACCGAAAAATATGGATCAGATGGTTGGGGTGAGTATCCTTTTAATAATTTTAAAACTAACATACATACCTCATATAACATACTTCATATGTTGGCTGTATTGTATCGACTCTAGCTTCAATCCCTCAGTGTAATCGATCTAGAAAGGGCCAAATTGACCGACGATAACGTCGATTTGCTTGTATTAAGTCTCTTTTTCATTGAAACATTGATGAATTAGCGGCAGGCTATTACACAGTACAAAGAGGCATGCTAAGTTTCTTCCAAGATTAGATATTCTCTAGTAAACACTTAGTGTCACCATCAACTGACTGCACTCTACGCTGCCGCGCCGAGTGATGTGGGTGCGATCCCCGCATGGGGCTACACTTTGTGTAATCCTCAAATTTTTTTTTTTAGTCTGGGTGTTCTTTGTGTCCGTTGCTTGAATGTTTGTAAAGTCCCCCGCGACACAGGAATGAATCCTATTGCGGGAGTTGACTTTTTTAATATACGTAAAAAAAAGAAACTCGCAAGATTCAAAGAGAGGCAAAGTTCTTCCCAAACAATCTATATAATTTAATTTATATAAATCCCGAAGATTCTACATAAAGTGAATCAAAATCTCTCCAAAAGATTATATATAAATTGAGTCTACCTAATTGTTAGTATTTGATTAACATGATGACGTATGTATGTATGTGTCAGAGCGGCGAAGGTCCGAGCGGCTCGCCGCCCAGCAGCACGTACTCGCTGTTCAGCGGCGCGCCCGACACACCCGCTTGGGGCAGCGCGCAGCGACAACCGCCGGTACGTTCTTTCTTCTACTTAACATCACACACTACCGTAGATCACGACCTTAATATTACTTTGTTAATATTAATGAATATATCAAAAATGGTACACTACTTTTATGTTTAGAAAACTCATCTCAACTCAACTCAACAAAACTCAACTTATGTTTAGAAGACTCACTCCATACTCTCCCACTAAAATAATTTATCCCCTTTCAGTAAGCAAGTATAGAGTAGATTTTTTGCTCTAAAGTGTAGTTTGGACCAAAGTAACCCTCTAGGACCAATATAGTCCTAACTAAATACGTACAAGAAGATTCGATGTCAGAATTTTTATTGTTTTGTTGTAAACACTACTTTACTTCAGACTTTAACTCTGGTTTTCAAATAAAACCAATGTTTTATTTGGTTGTCAGTTTTAAAATAAGACTATATTTGAATCTTAAACCCGTAAAAAAAAATAATTATGTTCAAAGGGACTAACACTTTCACTATGTAATTTTCAGTCTCTATGGTCAGGCCCCGGGCCGTCTCCCCTAGAGCGTCTCCTGGAACAGCAGAAACAGATGAAGCAGCCCCCGGCACCACAATGACACCAGCACTGCACACACTACGTACATTGTCAACCGATGTGGCGCCGATAATGCTCGCTGAATTGTTTTGTACAAGTATTTTTGTATGTGACTCTTAACAAGTTGACTACAAAAAGGCGGGCAATACGTTTACCAACATTTTCGATCCACTTTTTAACCTTTCAATGCCCGAGAACATCACATTATTCCTATTACTATCATAAATACAGTAATAAGGAAATTTTGTCGTGCTTACCAATGTGTAGTCGTGTTTGTATAGAAATTGTTCATGATATAATAAAAATACTGTTGTATAAAATTGTATAAATGTAAACAGTTGTATAAAAAAAAGACAGCGTCAGTTACTGCTCTCGTCCAAGCACTTATTTATCGATTTATTTTTGTAAGAATTAGTTTCTACTTTTCAGTGTTACGTTATAAAAAGGTTCAGTACTTTTTCATATAAATATATATTAATTGTCTTCCTAATAGGTTTATACTTCATTAAATAGCTTGCTTTATGAATAGTTTTGTGCGTACTTTTAAAAGTAATGTCTTAACTATAAATTAGTATTTCCGCCACATATTATTCAATAAATAAAACCTTATATTGATTTAAAAATATTTGCCGATGTGTTATTAAGTGCTTGGTCAGGATGTTGTATAGTGTAATTGTCGGGTGTCGTAGTTAAATTGTTCTTAAATGTGTACACATACATCTTTTGTATAGTCGCAGTTGGTCGGTCGTGAGCGGACATAGAATATACGGCTTTGTTTGTAAATGTCGAATTACATGGAGTGTTATACGACCGTTTATTTGAACTTGTTAAAAATATCTCAAGTATGAATTGATAAATACTCTTTTTGTACAATTTATTCTAAATAAAACCGATGTAGTTTGACATTTACAAAAGCTTTATTATAAGCATGATTTTGTTGTGATTTTAAGTGAAAATAAATTAAAGTAACCTTTGTGAAACGATATTTTTTAGTAAATATATTTTTTGTTATAATTATTGTATTTTTCTGTAAATTAGTTTAATATGCACCAAGGATAAGAGCAGAATTCTTAATTGGAAATATTGAAAGTAACAAAATATTTTATTAAAATGTGCGTAGGCAAATTCGGGCAAATTAAACACTATTAAATAGGGCATTCAAATTAAACACTATTGAATCAGTCAATAATTTAAATTTTATTCCCTTCATATTAATTCTAAACAAATTATCAGTTGTAATACATTTCTAATGTGTAAAAAAGCGTCCTAATTAACTAATTGCATTATATAATTATGAAATATTTACAGTACATATAAATATTCTAAAAACAAATAGGATTTGAGACAAAAACAATCTAGATATGGCCTGGAACAGACCGCCTGCGCCGCGTGTCTTATGTGTGCGTGTGTGTGACACGTCACGCGTACGCAGCCGATCGGCTCAAACTTTTATAATCACCAATCTTATAACAAGTATAACTATGAAATAGGTGCTAATATTTATTAATTTCCAATATACTAACTTAAGGAGCTAAAAAAATAATCGCCAGTACTGTAAAGCAAAGTAAAGCTAGTTACATATTAATAAATAACAGTCGTGCGAACACAATACACTAAGATATGTACAACAAATTGACAAACAATATCGTGCTAAAGTGGACCGTAAATGGATTTGTCTAGGTTTATTAACCTGTGAGGTAAAGTCTAATTGTGGCCATATAATATTACCACTACTTTATATGAGTATACCCAAAAAGGAGTCTTAAAGCCATACGGCTATAGTATACTTTTGTTAGGTAATGGCTAGATTCTACTTGAGTGTGTTTCTTTTAAAGTATTCAGCACTGACTTTCCTGACACTTAAAATTTGTATTTCACATAACATTTATTTCATTACATAAAACAGTTCATTGGCATGCTATTAATAACAGTTGAAAAATGTGTAATTTTCTTTAAATTTGTTTTAATTGTACAACTTGCAACATAATCAACATTCCAAATGCTGTGTTTAGAATTAATTCAAATCCCATAGTTGGCAACATTTCAATATTTACCATCACCTATCGTTGCCGTGTAGACATTCGCAATATCAACATATCACTAGAAATCCTGAAAAGAAGCACTGGACATGGGACATAAATTTCCCCATTTCCGCTGGTATCGTGCCTGTACGGTAACATTTTATAAATATTAAATTAAACAGTCATTAGATTCTGTTATGGCTCGATATCGTTTAAATTATAGCTCCAAAATTCTCAAAATATTAGTTAATATATATTCGAATGAGTTCATGAAGCAATCAGATCAGTGAACTGAATGATGTATATAATTCGTTTAGTTTGACTAGTCGTGTTGGCTGGCGTTCGGCCGGTAACCAGACTTGTACGTTGTATTGGCACTTTAATTTGTTCATTGTAAAACATAATACTGCAGTACAATCGTTCCGTAAAAATTAATAAGGAAAAAGAATCTTAGGAGTCTAAATACAGATTTGTAACACATATATAAATGGACTGAAAATATACCTAATTACAATTATATAATAAAGAAAAGGGTCAATACAATTTATATTAGTTGACTTAATTAATATACCATTATTTTTATGACGTGATATTACAGAAATGTTTGGCAATTTTCTTTTATGTCGATATAAACAATTAACATTAATAATGAGCGAGTTTAGCAAAAGAACGAATACTTTTAAAATATTTAATTTACTACTATGTATAATTCCCAACCTCTGTACATATTTCCATGATAAACATTATAAATTAATCTTCAAACTTGGATTTACACATGCAGAATCTAGCATGATGTATGTCTTAAACAAAATTCATTTTAATTAGCACTTGTATAGGTACAGTCACCAATATGAAGCAACAACTTAATATTTTCATTATTCATCACATTGCTAACTCAAAACGTTACGAGTTCGAACCCCATCTAGTGCATCACCAACCCGAACCCACTTTTAACACAGATATAATATTATAGTGCCCATAATAATAAAAAAATTGTTTTAATATAATACTCTTAAACACAAAAAATACTTACTTTGACAGTTGAACAGATGTATGTTTTTTGAGTACACATCAACATCGTACTGTTGAGCTTTATTCAATAACAACCACATTATTTTTTATGTTGGTTGCCGCAGGAACAACCCGCACCGCAACCGCACTTGCGGCTCCACTGCTGCAGTGTCCATGAGCGGCGGTAGTCACTTACCATCAGGTATCCCATCTGCCCGTATACAATAAAATAAACACCGTTATGTATGTGTATTAGCTAACGGTACTGTGATTGGTATAACGAAACTGTATAACTGATACATTCCGTGTAGAACTACCTCAGTCTATATAAGCACGCGGCGTCACGCGAACAAGGCCCCACGGCCTATCTACGGCACGTGATAAAAGAGACAGCGGATAAAACACTTAAGTTATTAGCATTTAAAGTTTACTTTTGAATCCCAATATCTGTTAAACTACTTCTTCTTCGCATTAGAGAAATCGATCCAATGAAAATTAAATTCGAAGAATAAAAATTATTTCTATGGCATAAAAAGATGCATATTGAAATAGCATTGTTGGTTATGGTGTAGGGACAGAAGAAGCAGGTGGGTCACCTGATAGTAAATGACTACCCAACCCATGCACACCTACAACTTTTTTTTAGATGGTATAATATTATATAATTATTATATAAATTTTGACATAGTATAACCGGTAATATATCCATTATCCAATGTTCGGCAGCCAATTATAATTATATGGGTTTTTACCTGAGCTCCGATTGGTAGGAGGAGCATCTTTTAATACAGTGAATAGCAGTGCGTACAGAAAAAGAAACAAATTATATGGCATTAAAATAATATTTTATGATGATGTGTAATGTATTTCCAGTTCAATTGGAACTGGAAATATATTTAAAATATAACAAATGTATACTAGAGGCCTACTCATATAAAAAGAACAAAATCATTTTGCACAGAAGAAGCTAAGCCACACATACCCTGTATCATAAAATTATACATATGGGCAATGGCACTTTTATGTTAGTTTTTCAAATTGTTTTTACAACTTCACTATCCACGGTGATGTCGGAAGCCGCATTAATAATAGTACTATTGTAATGCCATTGATCTACATATGTGGTCATGACCTTCAAGACTGAAATTATTCAAAGCCTGTTACTAGAAGCAGGCAACATTTTTATTAGAAGATGGCCCAATAAAAATGTTGCCTGGCAGTCATGGCCAACTTCTCTTGACAATGCAGAAATATGATTGGTTTAATTGTAATAAATGGTAATCAAAACTATTTATTTCAATTTTTGATTATAATTTTTGACTTTAAACCAGCATCGAAGAATGCCATTTTTATTCAATGTACATTGAAAACACTGCTACTTAAATTATTCAAATAACATTTGGAAAAAGGGCAAGCAATGCATTTTAGTAAGTCAAAAACGACAAGGCATTGTGCTCTTACTATCAGCTCATTAAATATCTTAAGGTTTTGGTTTGCAACACCGAACCTTAGAAAGCTTACACAAATCACTCAAGTTGTCTTAACTTGTAGCAATTATTGCAAGTCGCTATATTCCAGCTACACATAATGAGAGGCTCAGAAGTCAAAGCGAAGACAAAGGAGCACATAATGCGAGATTATTTTTTAATTAATTGCCAAATTATAATTAGTGCTGGTAAAATTAGTATAATACATTATTTAGAAAGATTAAATAATTATATTTTACTTTTTATTTTTATTGGTGACTGTCCTTTTGGCTAAGTAAGATAAGTAATAAAAATAAAAAAAAAGCAATTGTAGATGTGGAAAAAAATATCCGCTCTTCTCACTAATCGGAGTACAGATAGGAGTACAGGGAACACTCAATTATGTATAACAAAAAGATAACATGTAAATACATAAATTGCTACAATGACATTAAGATACAATGTTTAATCCAATGTTTGAGCCAATCTTGGTCACTTTAACACAACCACTTTACAGTAATCATAATAATTTATATAGTAGGTAAAAATCTCAAAAATGTGGCCAGTTTAAAATGTAATTGTCTCCATTTTGAGAAAACTTTGGAGACAATTATAATACAGTAAAACTACTTTAATTTTGTTTATAAGTCCTAGGTATACGTTAAAAATATTTCATCTCAGCTTAAAAAATGAATATAAGTATCATATTGCAGTAACTATCACTATAGCTAACTTTTTGAAAAGAAAATATACAACCAACTTCAATTACGACTATCGTGGTAATTGGTAATGAGCTGTATTTTTCGTCCCTTAATTTTCAGCCTTATTTTAATAAAAAAAAAAATGGGACCAACCTCGACCACTAACATTTAAATTAAAAAAAAAATAAGTCACTTAACAAATGGGGGAAGAGATTGCATAACATGCACACAACAAAAATCAGTCTAATTGAGAACCTCCTCATTTGAAAGTCGCTTTAAACAGAGATTTTATGTTATTTCTTGGTTGAATTGTTTAATTATCCTTCTATGTACATATTATGATTCCAGTCAGATTTAAAAAATAAAATCTTAAGAACAATCGCTCACACCCTAATTGTCCGATTATAGTAGTAATCACTTACGATTTAAGCAATATTGTGTCCAAATCCAACACAATAAGGTTCAAATCCCCTGGGCTTTGCGCGTTTAGTTGTATAACCTAGCGGATGACGTGTAAAAGATCTATCACATCGTTCAGGAATAACTTTGGCCGTATTAATTGGGAACAACATACACTCACGCCTATAATCTCGAAGGGGTAGGTACAGACATCTCGTCTCACTTACGTAATAGGGGCAAGGCTTTTGTAGTGATCGGGGAGCTGTATGATAGATAACAGTCTCATTTATATAACAATATTCTGGCGTTGCATCCCCAAACAATCAAACACCACAAATACATAACATAAAATTACTTCCTATCAATGGTAAAAAAATAAAACCATTTTCTACAAGTTTAAAAGAACGAGTCTATAAAGATCTTGACATCCAAACCAAACGTATAAAACAACGCGAAGCACTCCGCGCGATGGCACTATGTCTACCAGATATTATTCTCTGCTTAGGAAAAAGGTGACTTATTTACTTTCTATTAAATCATATTTTACTCATAAGGGTGCAAAACATTATCAAATAATCGTACTACTCCAGTGAGTCAGATCTTTAGAGAATTTCTATATAGTTAAGTCAGGAATGTATTAAAAAAGTCGCATCTTTCCGAAACAGACTCGTTCACATAATTCACAACAATTCTTAATTAATAATTCGGCTAAATGTTAAAAGCCAAGGATCGAACAGGTTACAATTAATTCTAAACGTTATTATAGATTGATTGGGATTATCATTCTTGTTACAACGGATTAGAGTTGATTTTTAATCCCATGCAGTATCTTTTCTTGTTTTGAATAAATCTGACCTGTCTTAGTTTGAGTCTCACTCATTTGGTCTCACTAAGCCGTATTATTTTATTACAATGTTGATGTCTATAAAGGTATGGACCTAGATATTACTAAAGAACTCCTTTCTCATTTAAATATTTTGTCTATGCGGAGATATCTCGAGTCTAAAGATTTGGTGAATTTAGATCGAATATTAATCAGTATAGGTTTAAATAATAGCTATAAAATAAATCTATAGTAACATTTGATACAGCCATAACACTCTTCGAGAACCAAGGTTATATATCAATAATTTAATCTGACATAGAAATATGTCGCACCTTTGATAATGTCAAGGCAGGTGACAAAACGCTGCACAAAACTTTGTTTTGCTTTTTGGTTGTATGTTTTTCTTAAAAAAGATGACTCCTGCATTAGGATACCGTCGTGGGCTACTATACAAACATACAAGTAACGTACACAAATAACACAAAGGGACAACCATTTGTGGTTCACACAAATTCTTAAAACCCCACACAAATCAAAAACATGACCTCTGGCTCAGCAGTCAGAATTACTACCCACTAGATCAAAATGCTAGTCAACTACTTACGTTACAGAATGAAATAAAAGAAACAAAGAATTAGCTTTGTCTGTTCTTTCGTTCTTTCGTTCGTTCGTTCGTTCGTTCGTTCGTTCTTCTTTTCAAAACAGTCCTTCACGCACCGACCGCCATTACCAAGTGTGCGATGGATAATATACCTTATTAGTATGGCAATACGGTTAGTTCTCACGTCTGTCGTTCGACGGCGAAGTTGTAACTGTAGTCGCGGTCGAGATCGAATCGTGTGCGTCGCTTCACCGTCGGCAATTGGACCTGCGAAGGACAAATGAGTTTGAGGAATACAGTCAAAGAGTAAGAGGATATTTTGCTAAAATTCGAACTACTGTTGCCATATTGCGATTGTTTCTACGATACCACATTTACGTTCTTTCTGCGTTTAAACGATTTCTACTAAAAACAAATTTAAAAAATATATATATTTATATATATTTATATTAACTGTTAACATATATAGTACAGTATTAAGTAAGTAAAAACATATTACATTATTTAATTAAATCATACCTACTTTTATGTTAGCGGTTTTTTATTAGGTATAGAAACATTTCGATTTGGTTTTTTTTTTTTATTTTTTGTCTAAAAAGCAATTATTATACATTTACATGTATTTGTGAAGTAACTAAGAATGAGCAAAAATTGAATTTTTAGTTTTTTTATTAAAATTATCATCAGAATGTGACTCACCATGTTATCGCTAGGCACTCCCCTCAACTTCGAATTGAGTAAAAATGGCACTCCTTCCATTCCATTGTAACCTCCTAAAGTCTGGTAAGTATTTCTTGGCAGTGGAGCTGGACCCTTCTTCCTCGAAGGTGCTACGGGTGACGTGGGACCGCCTAGCGCAGGACTCCCATGCGGAACTGGGGACTTCATCGGAGGAGGCCGAGGCGCCGGCCTTGAAGGTTTGATATTATAGGAAGGGCTTAGGGCTTCGTAATCGTGATCAGACGTGAACTCTTCAATTTTGGGGTACGCTGTTGGTGACTGCTTGAGGCTTAAGTTTTCGATTGCTAAGTTGGAAACGGGTGATAGTTTTGGAGGGCGTTCTGGGACTCGCAATCTGTTAATATTAAAACATTGTAAAGGTAAAAAAATGATGATTGTCAAAAATGGGCGTTTGAGACGCCTATCATTTAAAAGAAAGTGTTTTTCTTTTCTGTGCGTGCGTACATGCTCACTGCTCCACCCATAAGAGACGCAGCATGCTGTGTTATAGCCTATATTAATCCTCAAATACCCTATATAATACAAAAAGATGTGTGGTGTCGTGGGACACCAGATAGGAACGAAGTTTCTAGAAGAAAATTCAAAACAACTACTTTACAAAATTATCTTAAAACCTTTATTTTATTTACAATGATTTATAAAATTATATAATAATAATATACAAAGAAACAGCTATTTACATGAATAATAATAGCAAACTGCAATAATAACAGTCGTCCCGTAGACTATACATTAGACACTGTATAGTCATCATACATAGACTATACATAAAAATCTCACGCTTTTTTTTAACGTTACGGACGTTTTTTGCCGACTAGAGTTCCCCTCCGCGACGCCTCATAAGAAACTTGGTTCCAAAAATAATAATTCAAACGCAACTGATAGTTCAAGAAATATGCGTGTTTGAATAAACAAGCAAAATAACTTTACAAATATAGAGAAAGATAGATAGATTATCGTACTCACTTCTTGTTACCTTCAGGCGTCATGTTAGTGACGACGTTTTCGTACTCGTTGTGGGTAGGAGACGTGTCGGCGCTACCGCCGCTCACTTTGTAGCACACCATTTTACCGTTCACCTCTCTAAGAACGAGAGAAACGTCATGTCATTCCTTATTCCAATACCGTCATAACACTCATAGTACAGAATTTTACGACCCTGATCCTGTTACGGCAAGCCAAGAGTTACTATAATTACGATTAGGTTAAGGAGTTACGGAAAACAAACATTATACCCAATGTCTAAAGACGAATTATTTTTTGTTGTGGTTTTCTTGTCAGTAATTTCTGTCGATATTGAATTATTCCATGAAACGAAATCAATTTTTAAAATTATATTTGCGAACTATATTCAAATACAATATCGATATAGAAATACGATGCGTATTATGTGTTACTAAATGTAGATATTCGTTTGATTAAATTAGATAGAAAATACAGTAAACTTTAAACCTCTAATTACATGGACATCTTAGGATAATTTATGATGATTACATGGTTAGATAAATGTTATTAATAAATATAGATCCATTTTAAATGTCAAGTTAATGAGCAAAAAAACTAAACGATATTTCAACTATGCACCATACAATTTAAGAAAACATCTGACATTAAAGGACGATTCTGGTGGACATTAAATTTTTACCAAAAAAATACCCTAAACCAAATCGAAATAAAATTCTTTCTAAGTAAGGTTCCAAGGAGCACCGACTGACCAAGACCGATGGATGGTCTTGAGCACAGGGGCACACCAAGCCACATCCATATCCAATTTTTGTTTAAGTTGAGCGATTCTTCCACAACTAGACATCATATCATCATTTTTATGTGATAGGTGGCAAACGAGCAGACGGGTCACCTGACGGTAATTTTTGGGTAGCAGTACGCTCTCTTCTTCGAGGCTTGAAGGTCGTATCGGTCCAATGGATATATTTTCGCATAGGACGATAAACGCAAACAACTTTATTCACTCGGACATACTTACCCAGCTAATATAAACCCCTGAGGTGCCTGCCTCATCTTGGAACACACGATGACATCGGTGACAGGGGGGAATGTCCGCGCCGCAGCGGGCCTTGAGACCCTTGTGCATAATCGCCTCTTTCCAGCACGGCCCGCCACACTGTACCCCGCTGGAGCTGCTTCACGTTCACCAACTACCATAACGCCATCCATTACGTAGCCAGGTACACCTGGATAACAAGGATATATGTGTCATACATTTCAGTAAGTTTAGAGTGATTAGGGGGTTTAGTTAGTAAAGACCACAAATGCGTTGATATGACGCTATTCAAAAGAATAGCGGGAATAAAGTGGCATATACTGAAAGCTACTACACCTCAGCCTTTACACATTTTGTTAGTAGTATACCTTCCATACCTACATACCAGTATTTGCTGCTCATCAAATTTAAGTGGAATCAAAAACGTAACTCTTAGGTATCCTAACAAGCAATGCCATGCTTCTTTCTAGAACAGTATATCAACAGTTAAAGGTCGTTTTCTTGTTATGATGCAGCTCAAGTTTACAGTATTCACAATTAGTAGTCAAAAATGAGGGCACAATGGACCATGAGCGACCGCCTTATTTCCAGAAGCATGACTGTGTGTTGTTATCATGTTATAATGTATATAACATAATAAAAAGGTCACGAACAATTTGCTGTCCCTGCCTAAATATAAAAATAGAGAATTGGTTACAAACTAGGATGGATGGATGGAGGAGGAGGATGGAGATGTGTTCAGTGGTAGAGCCATGCTTAGGCACGAATGGGCCGGCTCGACCGGTGCGATACCACGGCCTCACAGAAAACCGCTTGTGAAGTAACGCTTGCGTTGCATTTCCCCGAATTGAGTGAGGTTTACGGAGGCCCAATTCCCCCTCCCCCTTTTCTCTCCCCTCATCTCCTTTTTTCCATCTCCTCATCCCTCCTCTCTTCTCTCCACTCCCTGCATCCCCCATCCCTCATCACCCTCAAAGGCGGGCAGCGCACTTGCGACTCTTGAGTTGCAAGTGTCCATGGACGGCGGTGTCACTTACCATCAGGTGACCCGTCTGTTCGTCTGTCCCCCTATAGTATATAAAAAAAAAAGATGCATTTCGGCAACACCCCAATCGAGAAGTCTGCTATGCACATTATATTATTATATTTTTAAAGTGTTTAAGAAGTACAAAGTTGTTTTATTCCCATCTGTATTTCTTATCGACGTACCAACATCCTACTATTTTCCTATATGTGGAGCTTACTCAGACTTCAACTATAAAAAACAAATTAGTCCAGCCGTTCTCGAGTTTCGTGACGAACAAAACATTTTTTTTATAATTTTTTCAATAAAAACTTAATTATTTTTATTAAACTATTAAGTGGAGATCTTGTATTATTTTAAATCAAATTATTTATTGTCAATTTATATTTACGGATTTACTTATATACAATCTCAGACATACACAAAGAGATCAATGACCTAGCACTTAGGCAGACTTATATATACTTTCAAACATTAAAAAGCAAAAAAAAACTATATAAAAAAGTATATGCAGAAAATGTTTCTTAATAATATCCGTACGGCCGTATTAACGTTTTGCGTATTACAATAAACATTTAAATCCTCCAAACTACTTTTATTATTACTTGAAGTCCTTTGTCTTAGGTCATTAATCCTTTGACAAAATTGTAGGGGAACACCGCTTTGTGAAGGTCGATACAACACCCCTGCTTCGGCACGCGTGGTTGTTGTCTAACTAGAAGCCTTACTCGGTTATCGTTTAGATTTCAATTCGTCACTCTGTCGTTAACAATAAACTTTATATTTAATTGTATAGATTATAGAATAGATATAGTTTACATACAATGCAAGACAGTCCAGTTTTAGGTTAGTTTTGAACTATAAGCTAAACGGGCTAATAGTTTTTATTATAAAATAAGACCGTCTTAAAATAAGAGATCAAAACCCTGATAAAATATGAGATTAGACCCGGATAAAATTTGTAGTAGGCAGTGTTTGAAATTTTTTCAGTCTTTATTGCCATTATACGTAAGTTTTTTCCTCGTTTATTTATTAATCGACTTCAAAAAAGAAGGTTCTTTTTTTTTGTTTACCTCAGAACTTTCGACTGGATGAACCGATTTTGATGATTTTTATTTGAAAGCTGGTGCTTCCCGTGTGGTCCCATTTCGATTTGATTCAGTTCCGACAGTGGCATCCATGAGAAAACAAGTCTTAAATTTTATGATAGACGCATTGAAGACGGTTGTCTACTTTTTTAAAGTTAATTGTTTCTCATCACAAATGCGTCTTCACTACAATTGCTTCATTTAAATTAAAAAGATAGCGCCCTATTACATTGATTATCAGATTTTTCACAGGCTCTATTCATTATATTGCAAACCTGCGACTTATGTAACCGTGTGACTTCTAGTAACTACAAACAGCTTAGATCTTGGATACAAATATGGCTAACAATGTCGCCAAGATCTTACGTATTATGTAATATCCTTTGGAATTCTCTAGCCATTGATAGGGACGAAAGGCCGTGGGAAGATGTGATCGAGACAATCATGTAATCAGTGCGTTGTGTTCCGTTACGGTGACGTCGGCTCAGCTCAGCTGTGAGGACATATTAAGTGCAAACTATTTACGGTTCGGTCAGCATACCTAGGGTATTTAGCACGAATCAAGACGTATTAGGAATCTCTATTTTAGGAAACAGAATCTTTCCGTCAAGGAAAGAGAGGATAGGAATTCCTTATACAGATGAATTGGGGAGTTTAAGCAATAGCTAAAGCAAGTCAGGGTCGCATACATATAACTCGAATTAGCAGGTGCCGAGAAGTCCGAGGCCCTCTAACGTACGTTGTATGACACATATAATATATAATACATATTATGCATAAAGTATAATTTTAGTTATTCAACCTTTGACCTCGTTTTGACGGATATTTTATGATCACTTTTATTTCCCACTTTACTCTTCTTCTCAAATAATACTAAACAGTAAAACAACAGCAAAAGTACCGTACCGAAAATGAATCTAAATTAAATATGCAAAGCAAGTCCACCAGGCCATAAAAGACTAGTTCGAACACTAGAGACTGACCCAGTCGCAACTTAGATATCGGTCAACCGTGTCACGTTCATTTACAAATAATTGAATTGGACCTTCACAGTGATTTTTAATGAAAGTGAAAGAATAGATTACTAGCGATTTTATTGCATCGTGATTGATTTGATTGATGCTAGAAATAAGGTCTTGAGAGTCTTAGAGATATAAATTACATAGTTTTTAATTACGCTTTTTTTCAACCGACATTGTGAGAAGACTTTTTAATGTAAAATATTATGTGATGAGTATATTTATTGTTATTATCAAGAAGGAAAGATGTAAGCACCTTTTTGAGCAATAGTAATTAAATAGTCAATGATAGTCGGACCACTGGACAAGTTTAATTCGCGCCTTGAGTACAACCCTTTCAAAAATAATAATTGCAGTCAGTTCTCAAATGGCGACGATTTGGCGTATCATTCATATAAAACTAACAGCTGCATTGACAACCTTTCCTTTTGGAAGTCGGTTAAAAAGAAAACAAACGTTCGTCGTTCGAAATCGTTTTGTTATAAGTATACATATTTTAAGGCGTGACCTTTTTACTAAGAGATAAACTATTGCTATCACCCTAAAATTTAAAAGGCCATTTGTCTAACGAATAATGCAGTGCATACAATGCTCCGTTGTGTAGATTAGGTAATCGATAAAATAATTATCGATTATCGTGTCCTGTTCAAACTTCGAAGTTGTGGAGTAGTTATGTCAGGAAGATCTATCAACGAGGCTTTGTAATGGATTAAACAACGGAAACATTGTAGTTCCGATTAGACTGCATCATGAATTGGTGTTCTTATGTTCAGTGAAATAGAAAAAATAAAGTTTTTTCACAACTGAAAAAGAACTCTTCTTTCTTGGACGATGGAAGGTACAACATCCACAACAAGCACTAAAATATGGTGAAGCTAAAAGTACCAACAAGCCATAACCCCTATTAACGTAATAAGATAGGGCCATCCTGTCTGTTACAGAGGTTGTCGTAAAAGGCAACTAAGGGACGAATATATTATCTACAAACATACATACATACGCTCACGCCTGTATGTCCTAAGGGGTATGCAGAGGTGTAAAAAACACCGGTTCAACAGTGGTAGAGCCATGCTTAGGCACGGAATGGGCCGGCTCGACCGGTGCGATACCACGGCCTCACAGAAAACCGGTTGTGAATTAACGCTTGTGTTGCATTTCCCCGAAATGAGTGAGGTTTCTGGAGGCCCAACTCCACTCTCCCCCATCCCCCCTCTCCTATATTCTATCTCCTCATCCCCAATCTTCTTTCCCTCCCCGCATCCCCCGTACCTCATCACCCTCAAAGGCGGGCAGCGCACATACGACTTGAGTTGCGGGTGTCCATGGACGGAGGTTGTCACTTACCATCAGGTGACCCGTCTGTTCGTCTGTCCCCCTATAGTAGTATTTAGTATAGTATAATAAATAGTATAGAAGTATATAAAGAAAAAACACCAAAATTTAGCATATTATAATTTGGTCCCACTAACGTAACAGCTCTATGGCCGTCAATCGGGCACTTTATGACGGTATACATACTGTCAGTCCTATCCTTTAGTCGCTTTTAACGACACCTATAGGAAGTCCTGGGGGGAGGGTCTATTCAAGTCCACCGAGAATCACAGGGCAAAACTATTATGTATCGGACGGTATACATAGATACAATCATAGAGAACCTGGACAATCAAGTAAGTGGGCCTAAATTATAGTTGGAAGAAAGCGAGCGTTTGAGACATATTCACGTACTATCCAGCAAGGTCAAGAGACAAGGGCTAGAGACATTAACCCGCTTTAGATCCCCGCTAAGTGAATACCGCTCGGTACAGGCGCGCAGACTACGTGCAAAAGGTTCCAAAAATCGATATTTCTAGACAGAGATGAACTAAACGAAGTACATTGCTCTTAGATTGGGCAAATTACGTTCATTTTAGAATTTCAAAGTTAATTTTCGAGATTGGCTGTGAAAGCTTTGGCTGACTGCTTTTATTATCTTTGATGTAATAAAATCTGAGAAAAATTCTAGACGTTTTATGATTTTTTAAAGTTATTTTCTTTTTCATCTTTATTAGTTTATCCCAGGTCCCAGACGTTCGCAGTCGGTCAAAGTCAAGTAAGTTTATTCACCCAAGTCAATTGTAAAACACATGAAACTTAATATTTATTTAATGCTGGATTTGTAATACTAACCACCTTTTTCATGTGTTTTTTTTCTTTCTCTTAATAAGAAATCTGAATATAGCTTTATAGAATAATAGTAATAAATAAACTAATCAATTTATAAGTAAAGAAATAATAATTAGCCTCGAAGAGTTTCGTTTACCGTTCATAACTCTTGTGGTTACGCCGAGAGGTGTTAACGAACTAACGCCGATGCTCTTACACATATATAAACATATATACATATCTCACATTGTGAATGCTTATGTAATTCAACACGAGATAAAGGAGAGATATTTAAGGAATTACTATACTATATGATCTATATACTATATTATCTATGGATTCCCTGTAAAATGTTACAAAAACCTTAGGATAATCTGGTTGTTTTTGATAAATCCGTTAGACATAAGTTGCATAAAGCCAGTTCAAGGTACAATTTTTGCAGCTAGCTATTCTAAATCGAGTTCCTATAACTTAAACTATATGACAACAAATACGAATCTACACTTAAGAGGATCGGGAATTATATAGTTATCTTAAATTGTACATGAAGCAATCTACTCGGAAGTTCGTTTTTGAGACAAACGATCCTTTACAACATTAGTGTGCTATCTCTTTGTGAGATTAATTACAACAGACAGCATGTGTTGCAATAATTATTCACGTTCTTATATATTCAGTGTTTTGCTCGTTGGCACTGCACTAATGATTCTGTTGATACTAACAGCACTGAATCATTGCCGATTTAGATCATAAATTTAAGTGACGACTTATTAGACTACAATTTTATTATTATTAACGTGAAGCCTTAGGCGATAGATTGAAAGATATTAATTACTAATTTTGACAATACTACTAAACATATTTCGATGTACATGCATTTACACAATACATAAGAGTATTCCTTTTGGAACAATAAACATTTAATGAGCTTTACTTCTAAATATAGTCAAGTATCTATTTCAAGTATTTTTCCTTAGGCAGTCGTAGGGAAAGGATATTACTTAAACGGATTGATTGAATAGTATAAACAATAGCACGAGCAGATCAGGGTCGCATAAATATACGTTACTTTTTTTTCTTTCTTTTTTTTTCGTGTGGAAACCCTCACGGGTCATCGCCTCACCGGAGCTAACGAAGAGGTGGTATGTCGGACTCGAACCGACTAAAACCACACGATGTTCCGTCACAAATGGGTCTATTGCAAGGGACCCGGGAATACCCCAACAAGGAAGCCTCCGGGAACCCCTGCAGACCTTGGCAACCTTAACAGAGGGCCACACCGTGTAGGGGCCTGGCCTCTTCTTCAGCTTAGAATAAATATGGGTCCTACTATCTGTTGTATAAGATCACATTTTTATAATGTGATTATTAATCAAAATAATAACTTTCGGCTTTATTCTTTACTTTTGCTTTTGACCATGTATCTTGCCAACATTAATCGTTGCACTTCCAGACAATCACGCCTGTATCCCAGACAATGGAAGGTAGAGAGGTATCAAGTGCCCAAAGTGTAGTCAGTGAGAAGTACCTTATAGGTTTTTATTTATCTGTGTACAGTTCAAAGTATACCTATAAACTAGGTACGGTGCCTTCAAGGCAAATTTTATTGTTTTCATATAATTATTATCAAAATAAATACTTTTAAAGCCTATTTAAATTAGATAAACATTGCTTTCTAAATAATTGTAATATATCAGTGTTGTTAAATTTCATTTCTCATTGTACTATTGTGCACGACCACAAATCCACGATAACTCTTATATATAAAATATTAAATAATATTCGTTAGTCTCAATAAAAGTTATTAACGGTGATCGATTTGAATATTTCTTTTTTTACGTATTCGCATCAATATAGGGTTTGCTTGGTTAGGTTGGTGGGTGGTCTGGTTTAAAAAAAAAACTACCGTCACCCGAAAGCAGCTAATAATAATATTTAAAAATTTAATATACACATATATATATGTTTGTTAAGTTCAATAAAGAAAATGCTAATATTACCATTTGTTATTACAAATTTACAACAAATGATGTTTCCTTCCTTCTTTGATGGTGGTTTATAGTACAGGTCCTCTGAACTATTACAATTAATTACAGAACTTCGTCACAATAATCACTTCACATTGAACATCCGGCAAAGGTCATTGTAACATCGTTTAACAGACGCGATTAAATGTTTTTCTGGGAACACAATTGAAACAAGAAACATTGTGCTGCAGATAGTGGCACACGACATTCTTTAAGGAAGACGAATAAAATCATATAGTAAGCGGACACCGGTATCATAAGCACTTGCAACACATCTTGTGTTAGCAACCCTGGCTATGTAGCTGTACGTATTGAATCAAAAGACTTATTACATACAATACATGTACACTGAAGACTACAAAAACTAGTATGATTTGAATTACATTATCAAGCACTAAATGGAGGGTGTAAAACCCAAGGGAGAACACGATCCTAAACTCGCTTCGTCTTAAATGTTCTATATATATAGATAATAACTTTTTTTATGTTATTGGAGGACAGACTGGTCACCTGATGGTAAGTGACAACCGCCATCCATGGAAACCTGCAACTCGAGAGTCGTAAGTGCGCTGCCCGCATTTAAGGGTGATGAGGGAGGAGGGGAGGGGAGAGAAGAGAAGTGGATGATAAGATGAGAAAAGGGAAGGAGGGACAAGGGTGAGGAAAAGGAAAGGGGGAGTTGGGTCTCCGGAAACATCACTCATTTCGGGGAAATGCAACACAAGCGTAACTTCACAACCGGTTTTCTATGAGGCCGCACCGGTCGAGCCGGCCCATTCGTGCCTAAGCATGGCTCTGCCACTGCTATCTGTCTCTAACTATGACTAATATTACAATATCTTTACTGACGGTTCAAAAGAAAACATACATACAGCAGCATTTTTCAATACACAATCTGACATTTTCGATAATGAATTTATATAAGTAATTGCTATCTTAGAAGCACTATATTATTTAAAAACAACAAATTTGTAATTATGACTGACTCAAAGAGTTCTCTAGTTCTCTATAACGTGTGACTCGTACAACATTTTGTTTAAGTGGTACACCGTTCGCCTACAATATTCTTAAAATACTAATTGAATTGCAATTGTGTGATATTCAATTGAAATAGAATAACTGTAAAGTAATCTTACAATGGATTCCTTCCTACATTGCGTTGACCGGGAACGAAATACCTAGCAGACATTTCAGCTAGAGAAGCTTCAAGCGATGGCGAACCTTTACATGTTTTGCCCTGCTTCTCAGACTGCAAGTATTTAATTAAAATTTATTGTTGAGCTATGGAAGATTTTTTTTTTGTACTATAGGGGGACAGACGAACAGACGGGTCACCTGATGGTAAGTGACACCTCCGTCCATGGACACTTGCGACTCAAGAGTCGCAAGTGCGCTGCCCGCCTTTGAGGGTGATGAGGGAAGGGGGATGCAGGGAGAGGAAAGAAGAGAGGAGGGATGAGGAGATGGAAAAAGGAGAAAGGAGATGAGGGGAGAGAAAAGGGGGGAGGGGGAATTGGGCCTCCGGAAACCTCACTCAATTCGGGGAAATGCAACGTAAGCGTTACTTCACAACCGGTTTTCTGTGAGGCCGTGGTATCGCACCGGTCGAGCCGGCCCATTCGTGCTAAGCATGGCTCTACCACTGTTTACTACCAAGATACATTTCGATATCGTATAGGACACTTCAAACGGTTTGAAGAATACACAATGGGGCGAGGGGCTTTAATAACAGCTTTTTCAGCTTCGAACCGGCACATCCCATTAAATAAATTCGTATTGTTTATGAAAAAAGTTCGACGGAACGAAGATGTTAGAAAAAATGGCATGTTACATAAAATTGTTGACTTAAAACTAGTAGGTATATGTACTTGTACTTATCATATTCGCTATCTGCATCTGCTTTACTTATATACAAAATTGTTACTATAGGTATGCGCAGGCGGACACAGTAAATAGCTTGGTTTTTTATTTCTGTAATAATCGGACTTTAAAAAGTAGACAACCGACTTCAATGCGTCTATCGTAAAATTTAAGACTAATATGGTTTTCTCATGGATGCCATCGTCACAACTGGAGAAAAAAAAAAAGAATCATCGAAATCGGTTGGCGTGATATTGAGTTATTCGTCCATTTGTTGCGCATATGCTTAATGCAAATTTAAGACATATGGATTTCACATGGATGCTATTGCCAGAACTGGACCAAATTGAAATGGGACCACACGGGAAGCACGAGCTTTCAAATAAAAAAAAAGTCGTCGAAATCGGCAGTCGAAAGTTCTGAGGTAACAAACATAAAAAAAAAATACTCAGTCGAATTGAGAACCTCCTCCTTTTTGAAGTCGGTTGAAAATGTATAAGAATTGGTCCAATAGGGTGACAGAATCACTTCTCGTTCAATTCCTTAAATGAAAATAAGTTTTCCTCTATCCTACTTCTTATATCAATACCTAGATACGACCTAGAGAGAAGCTGTGGTCGGACACAATAATAGCTACACCACCATGTAGAGAGTCGTGATAATGGCACCTGACAGATAAAATCATACAGACAGACACTATATACTTTTGCAATAGTTTAACATTTGACAAAGCAACTCTTTATGGCGGTTTGTGTGTTGATTTTTTTATTATTTATTATATTATATTATTAATTATTTACTCAAAAAACAGTACGGTTGAACAATTTTACGAAATAACGTTATTAACAGAATACTAGCGACGTGGGTCACACATTACTAATATTCTTGTTAACCCCCCAGCTAAGCTAAATGCTTGTGTTAGGCGTGGGTTTTGAACCCGCAAGTACTTGATCGCAAGTCCGACGCCACAGCCATCACGCTACCGCCGCTTAATGCATACACTCACGCCTGTGTCCCCGAAGGGCAGAAGCGTAATTAACCCCCACAATTAGCCGATAGGAGATTAGTCAGATGTACGTAATAGGAGGCAAAAACCTATTGCCGTCATCCAGGCACTTTTGGGAATAAGATGGGAAAATTTGAGGTACATTGACCGGAAAGAGAGGATAGAAAGGGTAGGAAAGGGATATTGCTTACACAGGTGGATTGGGTCTTATAGGCAATAGCTCGAGCAAGTCAGGATAGCATACCTATAACTGGAACTGTCCGAAAGTCCAAGTCTTCCAACTAATAAATATATTGAATTTTAATGCGAAAATAAATATAAAGTCATGAAAGCGCTTTCTTAAATACACAAAAGGACTCACCTTCAGTCTTCGATAAGCATATATAATGGCTGGGCTTCTTCCCAAAGAGTCCATTTTGCCTTAACAATCCTGCGTCAGCGTCTTCGTCGTAGGTCCTGCTGACCGGCCAGTAGCCGGCAGGGCATTTGGCTACCGTTTCCACGATCTGTAGAGAGAGCAGTGGCCGCTCGTCAGGCAGCGCACCTCCAAGCGCGCTCAGCACTTTCGACATCTTCTGGCTATGTCATCTTACTCAGTCTTATGGTATTACAATAGATTTATCAGTCTTTTAAAAGGTTAGCACCTAAAACAAAACAAAGTTTATGTTTTACCAATAATCTGTTTTATTAACAGGGTGATAAAAAATACAATCATAGATTCCAATTACCAAAATAAGATTTCTGTTCTCTCTGGAAATGTGAGGGCAGAGGAACCCAAAGCATAGCAACTCCAAATACGTGAAAAATATTAGAGGAGCCCAGAAGCTAAATAGTCAGACTTAAAGGCGCATGGCCGCTTACAATGACTGAAGAAAAAAAATTGATGCCGCATTTAAATAGATTAATTTATCACGTATCGTACTAAAGAAAGTATAATGAAACAGTAAAAAATAACAAAATTTTTAATATATCAAATAACCTACTGCAACTCTGCCATTTAATATGTACATGAATTTTATATTCGAAAGGCGCTTTCTCAGTCACAGCTGCGTATCATATATAAAACACAATTGTAAAGTATAATTATCCACTGAGAGATCAAGCATAGGACCACCTTTAGGTACGGAATGTCCAACTCGCGGCCTTAAAGACCCTAAATTGACATTATGTAACTTTGTGAAAACAACAAACACAGATATTGTTGAACTGTTAACAAAGTGTACTTTGTATACACATGGAATGCAAGTGTCCCATTTCATTGACACGAAGCAGGTTAGCACTAGACTCGCCAATTTTTCAGTGTTTTAAAACAGCGTTAGAAGTTAACTCTGTTTAACGCATGTAGAAAAGTAGTACGAGCGCGTATGTGAGTAAAATTGTATGTAATAGAACGAATACGTACATAGTTTGCTCACGCCTGCATATGTATGTATGTATATTTGACAGTCTACTTCATCTATCAATCGGTCAAGTCTCTATAGTTAAAAAATATTACAAGAAAATGCGTACATATTATTAGTGAATTTTAATTTGATAGTCCTTTAATAAATTAGAAACAAAACGAAGCCAAGATCTAATGCAGTTGGCACATAAAATTCGAGTAATTTCCGTACCCAGGCCGGTCATGGGGATTATGGGGTCATGACCCCTTAGATCCTTGGCCGAGTGTAGGCCGACTACTACTACTATTGATAGTTTCATTGATAAATTAATAGAATAAATTCTGTGTATCATGGCAAATACATACATGAAAAACGCTCATTATATAATTATACTCGTATTATGCTACATCTATACTAATATTATAAAGCTGCAGAGTTTGTTTGTTGGTTTGTTTGAACGCGCTAATCTCAGGAGCTACTGGTCCGATTTCAAAAAATCTTTCAGCGTTGGATAGTCCATTTATCGAGGAAGGTTATAGGATATATTTTATTACCAAAAAAATTAGGGATCCGTAAGATAATTGCGATTTTGTAACCCAAGGTGTAAAATCGAACACCTATTGACAATAGAACAAAATGATGTACTAAGGGTTTGTAGGTCTTATTAAGATCTACAAAAAAGTCCGCAAGAGCACATATCTAACTACCATAGTTAAGTCACAATAACCGCTTTTATGTTCATAAAAAATATTAAATCGTCTAAAGTAAGAAACTACGTTAAATGTGTATCGTAATATGAATCCTTATCCAAATTAAACATTATGTTATCATGGGTATTTATGTAGAAGTAAAATACTTTTTGTTATATTCCAATCGGACATTTCGTTGAGAAATTATCACGAGTACAAAAACGCAAGGAATTGGTACCTAATGAGTTATTTGCCAAAGAGTTTTATCAACATAATAATATTAATCTTTATCGAAATAAATGTGTTGTTGATTAAGAGTATTTAATTGTGAACAAAATTGTCCTTAAAATCATCAAATCAGTTAATTTCAATTAAGATCTTACAAGGAACTACGCAGGTGAAACCGCGGGTCACAGATAGTAATCAATATTAATCAAGGGCAAGAGTTTATTTGTTTAATCGCGATAATCTCTGGAACTGTCACTCGGATTTCAATGAATCTTTTTGTATTGAATAAAGTATTTCTTGAGGATTAATATAGACTATAAAACATTGACGCTGCGGCCCTTAAGAGTAGAATAGTGAAAATAAAACAGGTGAGGGGAACGGCCATTCTACAAACCAAAAAACTAACCCTTACCCTTTTAATAGCACATTGAACATAAGATATTTGTTTATTGTTAAAACAAGGACAGTAAAATGCGCCTCTAAATAATGCATCTATTTTGTATCACAAATCACAAGATTCTATATACCTACGGAATGTCTAGGAACTCATCACCTAGCACAGTGCCATTCGCCCATAATCTATCTGGTTACATCCACCAAATTACCATGGCGTATCGCGTAGCCACATTTTTGATGATTAGAACGTACAAAGCAAATAATTGTTTTGACGAAGTAGTCAATAATGGCATGAAACCTGTCGAAGGGGGAGAATATATAGCGAAAATAATAGGAAAAAATAAACTAAAAGTGATGATGTTTTTTTGGTAAAGATAAAAAGAAACATGTTTAGTGGAAGGTAACGTTAATGCTGTTTTTTACAACTATTTTTGTAAACTGATATAAATAGCAAAAAAGATTTATACAACGTTTATATATCTTTTTATTATCTACAACTTTTAACTTTGAGCTTCGTTTTTCGCATCACATTTTCCTCAGATATTAGATACTAGCACACCTGTTGACACCCCCGCAACACCCCTTGTGGGTGGAATTTCGTAAAATCCGTTCTTAGCTGACCTCTATTCGGCGATAGGAATATTCCTAATAAATTTAAAGTCTCTACGCCTTACGGTTCCAGAGATATCGTGATGAGTCAATATATCGGTGGAAATCTCTTATATGAATATAGAAGTACATTCATAGAGGAAAAATACGTATACCAAGCAATAGCTTTTGTTGCAAATTAAATGGTTGCGTCCGAATTAAATTTTACCGCATTGTTTTGTTATAAAAAGGGAATAAATATAAAAAAGAAACGCCTCTGAAACTACTCGTAAAAGAAGCATTAAATGCGTTCGATGATTTTCTAGGTGAAAATGTTGTCCTGCTAATAAGCAGAAAAACATTTTCAGTGATCCGGGCACTATATGACTATACATATAATATATATATACATATATACTGTCTGATAAATAATAGTCGCATTCCTCAGTCACCTTTTATGATACTTGAGGGAGAGAGAGTGTGACTCTATTCTACTCATCCGAGAACCAAAAAGAAAAAAAATACGAATACTTTTAGCATTTACAAGCCATGTACAACGTAAATGGGGCTGGCGGCCGCCTACAATATTTTTTGAAAGGAAATTCGATTCAACCTCTCTCCTTCGTCTTCCGACTCCCTTAATATCAATGTTTAGCATAAGATATGAGTCGCGGTTCCCTACATTTTTAGCACGGCATGTTAAAAGCCTTAAATATTTATATTAGTGAACTCATCATAGTTATTTCAATACACGGATTATAGTCAGTTGAGGATGTTATAAGATAACAAAATTATAATATTATTACGACGAGCGCTCTACGGTTAATTCCTTACGTAACAGGTCCCGTAGCAATAAAACGGCAGACCCCAAAGCATTTCCAAATTTTAAGTCTTGAATTGCAGGTGCCCACCTGATCGTTAGCCACCTATCTCATAAAACTAATAACGTATCGCCGGCCACAGCTACTTAGAAATATGATGCAAAAACCACAAAAATCATTTGTCTATACTTAGAGTTACTTGTAAATGAGTGAATCACGATCTTTTGTCATCTTTATCAGATACTGTTCTGGTATAAACATAACCGTTTAACATACATAGTCCCTGCGGTGTCTACGTCATATTGCTTTCGTTATTCATTTATTAGTACTTAAAGACTTTTGTATGTCGTTTCAGTTCGATTTTTTAAAAAAAAAACGATAACATTTTCGTGGGGTCTAGCTGCACATAAACTAAATATTATACCCTCTGCAATAGGAATTACTCCTGTAACGCCTAAGACTTTACATAACTAATTGTGGCAAATACAAATTGTCACATCTGGGAATCAAACTCATGACTAACCACTAGACCAGGCTAGTCAAGTTATTGATAACAATTAATAAACTTGAAATTTTACTTAAACAATAACTAAACATGAACTCTTAATTTTATTTCATTGGTGTTCTAATTGCTCGCTTGTTAAGTAGCTCCGAGATGCTAGAGCCATAATAAGTAAGAACCTCTAAAACTGGGGCAGTTAACAATTAGTATGTTGGATGTAGAAAGACAGGTGCTGACACAATTTTTAATTTAAATTAGTAATGTATGTAATTGAATTTTATAGCTTCATGGCTGTTAATTTATTTAGTTAATGTTAAATTTTCAAATCATAGAAACATATCAGTAGTTCAATGCAAAAAGCTTGATTTAAACATTTTTATTATATGAGCATTCAAAGTTTCAGACAAATTTGACCCTCATCACCGTAAAATCCTCCTTATCACCCTCACAGGTGGATGGCTCAATTAGAGACTTGCAAGTGTCCATGGGCACACATGGTGTCACTTACCATTGGGTGACTTGTCTGTTCATCTATCTTCCAAAATCATTAAAAAAACTTCGGACATTTTCAGTGACAATGCATCTTCATCATCTTTATAATAAAAATGGCCTGACTCTAATTCAAAAAGCTTGTTTAAATACAAAAGTATATGTATATACTTGGTATATACACATACTTTTGGCTTTGGTACTTGGCCTGGTAATCTGTGTGACAGGTTTTCCTAGTACAGATACCAGTTTCTCACAAAGGACTATATTGAATATGTGTAGTATTGACAATCATAGACTTAAGTTACCTTTGAGGAAAAGAAATAAAATATTATTATTATTACTTCAAGAAAAGCAAAACATAAGAAATTATGTTGAGGTCAAGATTACAGTTTTAGTCTATTTTAAAACTGTCTGGGTTTTGGATGAGAACAGGCATTCAATTTCAAATTAAGATAAGATTTTCAGAATCTGTAACTACAAACATTAATTTATCTCTCAGTCCAGTGAACAAAATAAAATCTAACAAGTTACTAATATATTATTTATCTGCTAGCTGTTCCTCATAACTCTATTCACATTAGAAATTTTGACCCATATATTACATACTTGACATATCTGAGTGTTAGCCATGTGATTCTCAGTAGAGAAGAATTAGAGCCACCTCACTCCCTTCCAACAATGCGTCCAATAAGACATGCATATACAGTCATATAGTGCCCGGTTGATGGAAATAGGCTTGCCCCTTACTAAGTAAGTGGAACCAAATTCTAATAGACAAAATGTCGGTAATTTAATACACCTCAGATTGCCCTTAAAGGGATATAGGAGTATATATGTATGTATGTATGTTATTGAGATAAAAAGTGTGTGTAAAAAGTGTATGTACTATTCCAGACTCTAACCTACATATCTCTATTCCAAATTTCATTCAGTTTAGATCATCTTCACTTGTTCTGGTGTCATTTAGTAACAAACATTCTTACAAATAAGAAACTTGTGCATTTAAAGTATTAACTAGTAAGATAGGGAGTAAAGTAAGATAAGGTACTTGGAACAGCAAGCACTTGATATTTAAAAGCTTCTACTAAACAAAAAAAGATTAAATTACATTAACTTAACAGCTATTGTTGACTGATGCAGTTTTTTGAATTTTTTATGCCAGTTAAAATAGTTATTCTGATAACTAAACTATTATCAACTATAACATAGTTAATTAAACTCATTTTATTAAAATCTGGTAAGGGTATTTCATTATTCTGCTAGTAATAGTGGCAATGGCTTTATTTTATTGATTATATATTAAACATATGTTTAGATGAACAAAACGGATAGTTCTTATATTGGTTATACTTACAGTGGAAGCCAAGATTAAATAAAAGTATTTACCCACATAGCTTCCTATACGCAAAATGAATAATAAGCAATATTTTAAGCTTACACCTCAATTAACACTTGCACAAGCACTGCCGTAAATAATTTCCGGAGAATATGTATTTCTAGTCAAGTGAATGAATACTGGTTACGCGATACGACCGACTTGGCAGTATTCCATATGATCAGTAAAGGCATACACGCGCCCTAAGCCTCCGATACAACACTAATAATTAAAAGCAATTGGAAGGCGCCTGGGAGACGAGCAAGAACATTGACCCCGAGGCCAGATGACAAACAGATGATACTACTTCAATCAATCTTTAGTAAATGAGAGATAAACTCACCGTAGTCATGACATCACACGATCAAACTTGAAACCTAGACCTCTTTTATTACTGTCAAGTATTATTCTCAAACAATGAAGACACAAATTAAGTGTAAATATTACATAAATGTTAACGCTGTAACAAGAAAGTTCACTCACAATATGTTACACA
The DNA here is from genome assembly GCA_947561695.1 of Tyria jacobaeae. Classification (NCBI taxonomy): domain Eukaryota; kingdom Metazoa; phylum Arthropoda; class Insecta; order Lepidoptera; family Erebidae; genus Tyria; species Tyria jacobaeae. The sequence continues at coordinate 3,132,079 of OX387208.1, read as the reverse complement.
TTCAGAACTGCTTCTTTTTTATATTTATTTAAAATAAAGCTTTCGGATTTTGTATATTTATTTCTATAAATATTTGACAACAAAACCCCTCACTCCTCACTCGTCACTGAACAGAATACTTGTGTTGCCACACAATTTCTATAGATTTCTTCTTTGATATGTATATGATTTGTTACAAAATTCTAAGAATGGTATTTTTTTTTAATGAACATTTCGCTATACATAAACTTAATGCAAGCAATATATACACATTCATAAAGTAATGCACTCTCATATTTTTATAATATAAATGTATTTTATATCAAGTGAGAAAAAATACGGAACGAATGACCAATGAAGTACCTATATAAGGCGAACGTGAAATGAAATGCAGAACATGCACCGATCAAATTGGTGATGTTCTGGAGAGAGAACAGAGAAGATAAACTCGAAACAGGCTTGCATGAAAGGTATTACAGTAGAGGAAGCTCGTGATGTTTGTAAAGATAGAAGCTGGTGTCTCTACCTATCCCGATTGGTAAAAGGCTAGAATTTATGTATGTATGTATTTATAATGGGACTGTTTTACGCTAGTATGTCAATTACTAAAACGATTAAAATGATACCAAAACTGTCGAAATCCACCAAGGCTTCTAGGCTCTAGTACGTTACGAGGAAACATACATAAAAACAAAAAACAACCCCCCTTGTTCAGCCAGGTTAATAGCGCTGAGGTCTATCTATATCATAGAAACAGTACCCCGGTAAAGATTACTCGTAATAAGTAGTAATAGTAATCAATTTCCTTGTTCTTTGTCTTCTGCATCCATCAACCGACAACATATTTTTTTAAATTCTTTTTTCGGATTGTTCCCCCAACCCTCGCTTCGCTTAGTCTGTGGCGGGTAATCTTCCCGCAACGAGTGAGGCACTCACCACCGTCGATGGTCTCCTTGGCCAGAGAAGACGGGGAGTGAGACGAGGAGCCGGAGGATGTGCTTGGTATCCGCTCCAGGTACACCACCCCGGGCCAGACGGGATCCTGGTCTATCGGCTGACGGCCGAGTTCCAGGCAGATAGCGGTGGTCGGCTACAGTCCGAAAGGTAAGAGAGTGGCGTCAGGTTACTCGACACTGCCTAATTGAGAGTTACCCAAAGGTGGTGCCAGTGCTTATACTCGTACGGGCAACAAGCGCTAGGAGGGGTGGGGATGTATTGCTAAAGCTGTTCCCGGATTCTTCCTATTTCAGGGGCAAACAAGCGTAAAATAAATTTAGTTACATAAATAAAACAATTTTAATTCGACATAATTTATTGTATTAAAGCATTACATAACAATAACTATACAGACTAATACAAGGCAATTACAGTTATCGAAATATCACTAAAGTGTGAAAGCGAAGGGTGTTTGCACAATTGTTTGAACTAAATTGATTTGAGACTAAATCCAGAAATAAAAAAAGTTGCCTGCAATAAATAAACTAAGCTACTACAGAAAATTCATGGCCTTTATCAAAAAAAAAGGTTAAGTTTTATTTTCAGGAAACAGCTACTGTATGAATAGCACAACCTTTAGATTATGTCAATTAATCAATTCTATCTATATACCACTAACTAAGTATGTCATTGGCAGATAAACACTACTATGAAATAGCGACAAAAGCAATTTATTTCTTAGTACTTGTTTACACTTTTGTCATAACTAAGTTTTTGTTCCTTTAACATAGTGTAGCAAAATCAGAGTATTCTAATATATTGACGTGAAATATTTAAACGCTATATTTGAAAAGTATACAATGATTTTAATACACATATAAAAACAAATGTGAACAATACTTGACCCACCAATTATATTAGTATTACGCCCCCGATACTACGATATATGTATGTTGGTAAATTATTCTAACACTTTGAATGGCAATGGTGTGTTGTCAGCAGTGCCTGGTGACGATGTAAAATATGGTGAGACGTCGGACAAGTAGTTCCGTGGTAGCAGCCCGATCAGGAGCGCAATTTTGGCGGCAATCGGAGCTTTTTCAGTGTCGTCTATTATGGTATCTTGGTCTGGCATTACTTTGTCTACAATATGTTTTTGAACTAGACCATCTCCACCAACATAGAAAGTCGAAAACCCGTCGTACCATCTATGAATTAGAATCACGTATCAGTGCACCATTACATGAATAGATTTTTACAGATACAAAGATAAGGTTTCTCAACTTTAAGCCTATTTTAGCATCAGTCAAGGGTGACACTAAAGTATTACTCTAAAATACTATCCTTTATGGCTTAATTTTGAAAATGACCAATAAGAAAGTGTAAGTGGTTTCTAGCGGAAGATTTTATAGGCTACTAGCATCTTAACTTTTTTATACAACAAAGAGTCTTGTAAAATCCCATTCATTTGAGAGGTATGATGCATTCCATTATTCTTATAAAAAAAATCAATTTAGAAATGACAGAATATCAATACATCTTCATATACAGATCAGATATATCACAGACAGTAGTGAAAGAAAAGACAATACCTATTTCCAAAGATGTGATGATTTACGATTGACTTTAATAATGTATCGTTTTACATAAATAATATTCAACTTACAGTTCCTGATCTCGGAACACTTGCTTCATGTCCCACAATTTATACTTCCAAAACATAAAGAATACTTTGAGCCCCGATATGCCCTTGATGCGCCATCTCATTCTGTGAACAAATATGTAATTAATATTACAATATCTATAAACATATAATAAAATTGTATTGAAGAAAAAATAATCTATTGAGTCTTTATTAGAGAAATAGATTTTAGATTTTTGATATCTGTATTATATTGTCTGTCTGCATGTTTACAATGCAATGCAATTTTCACGGATATGTTGCTAGAGGTCTCACTTAAAATATAAGATAGGTACTTAATTCTAAATTCCATGCGTACGAAATTGAGGTCAAAAGCTAGTCTAGTTATAAAATTATAAACTTGGAGTAGAAATCATATAGACTAGCATAAATATACTATAAATACAGCAAACGAACTTTTGAAAATCCAATAGAAAATTACTAATCAAATGGAGTAGTGCTTTTAATCTATAAGTGCATAAACTGCACTCTGATTGATGGAAACACATTGTAATATCCACATTACAAAGGCCTCACATAATAGAATGACTCTGGATTGTTTTTTTTTTTTCTAGGAAACTTCACTTACTTCGGGGAAATGCAATACAAGCGTTGCTTCACAACCGGTTTTACTGTGAGGCCGTGGTAGCACCTGTCGAGCCGGCCCATTCGTGCTTAAACATGGCTCTACCACTGTCCGGTATATCCTAAGCTCACCGACTCTTTATTTATTTATTTATACATAAAATGGTTTAAAAATCATTTTTATTATTAATACATAATTAATATGTAATAATATAATACATACATTATATATATATATATATATATATATATATATATATATATATATATATGTATATATATAGATACACTTATACAATCTTTACTTATCTGGAACAAATCTCCTGTCAATCAAAAGTATAACTCAATATCCGAACTAAAAAAGCAAATTAAATGATTTGATATTTTTGAAAATGCGTATGAAAAAACGAAAAATATGTGTTATTATAGCTAACCTAATGGAGGAGTCCTCAGGGTGTGACGTGATCTTCATGACTTCCATCTTCACGTAGGCGAACTTCAAATGTCCGACTGTACGGAGCAGAGCCACCTGCTTAACGAAGTGGAACAACCCTCTGTAATGTAGTCAACAGTCACAATGTACAAACACCACTCAAAACTACACCCTCTCATTCACCCATTCCCACCCTCAGTTTAGGTTGGCTATAATTGGGCATCCCTATCTCTTCCCATGAGTGTCGTAAAATGCAACTAAAGCATATGACTGTTATCTATGAGACAGGCATACATATAGTCATACAGAGCCTGGACAAACGCAATAGACTTGCTGTGTATTAGGTTAGTGGGATTAAATTATAGTTGTCAAAAAGAGACACATCTGCCTACTCCGCATGAGTTTTCCTTTATTTTGTTAATGAACATTGGCACTATCGTTTACTGATGATTTTGCCAACATCAAGGTGGAAAGTAGTTTTATTAGTTGTATAGGTTCAAATTTATAGCTAAAAAATAATAACTGTTTGTGTTTGTGGATCCGTGGGAGAAGAGAAAATGGTTAGAGTATCAATGTACAAGCGAATACTATAATTGGCTTTTGTTTAGAGTAATAAAATTGTAAAGAATTTTAACAAGTAGGTCAAGAGTGCCTTCCTCGAGACCACACTCAGCTTTTTCCTTTTAGTCCCCATCCATGCCTATATATTTAGCTGTAACTGATTTCTTATCAAAAGTAACCTATTTAGCTAGATTTATTTTTTAGCTAGGTTTAGATACTTACATGTGTGTAGTCCCTCTAATGTTGTTAACGAAAATTAAATTAGGAGAGTAGATGGAGTAGTCCAGTGGCTTTACAAATAGATTGGGCATCTGAAATAAGAACAACACAACACCAAATTGTGTTCATAGAGATGTCACGAATAGTGATTTTGCCGAATATCCAAAATCCGGCAACGCTCTTGGCCGAAGCGCCGATTACTTGGCGCGATGATAAGTATAAGTTACAACCTGCTTGGCAGATTTCAGGTTTATTTATGATGCAAGATTACCATTTACATGATTTCTCTTAAACATTATTGAGGCATTTTCTGTGCTGTTCACATACCAAAACAAAATGTTACTCAGTGCGACTTTTTATACGATAAGAAATAACGCTTTATAGCAGAGTAACGAATAGTAACCCAAATATTTGTGGCATCTCTAATAATATAATTCATAAATACTAACAACCAGTAACATCTGTTATTAATGGTGAACTCAATAATCATTACATATGTAACATTAATTTACTTTATATTGCTATCAGAAGGAACTGTACTTTCTTTTTATCAGCTTACCGTTTCAGACAATGTGTTAAAAACTTTCGAGAGCTGTTCTTCAGAGGCTTTACCTTCTGGACTCGGATCTGGGGCAGGCTTAGGAATGGGCGATACCCCTTGACAATACGCAATCGCATCGCGCTCAAAGTCGGACAAGCAGGTCGGTTCAATATCCTAATTGGAGACAATTAAGTTAAAATTATGTATATCTGTAAGGGAAGCTGAGAACACAGCAGACTATACACCAACTTTGTTGAAAGATTTAAATAATTTAATAACATGCTTCAGACAGAATATATGATGTGATCATGTGATAAATGTTTGTTTTATATATATTATGTATTACCCGTGGCCTTGATTGCACTGCACTAAATAATATTGAAGGCTTCCACACAGAAAAATATACATCATACAAGTATTTATACTAATTGGTGTAGTGTGGAAATATATTGCTGTACGTATAAACAGATTAACAATACTTACATTGCTATATTTTGTTAAATCAATGTCACTAATGTTTGTGTGTGGTATATCAAATGAATATGGAGGCATTCTCCTCTCTATATAATCATCTGATGTAAGTCCTAAGGCCTTCACCTCCATTCCGTATTCATCCTGGCTTTCATGAGAGTTGATGATACAATTTATATAACTTTCATCTTTATTATTGTATTGTTGATAGTAGTTCTGCACTGTGTCATGGATGTAGATATCATCAATATTGCTCTCCGTGGCACATTTAGAGGCTAGTTGACAGCTGGATATGCGTCTGCGGCTTAGGAACTAGAAGTATAAAACAGAATATAAAGCTTTGGTAACTAATATTTTTTATTTAAAAGAAAATGTGAAATAATTACTATTTAGAACCAAAAGTGGACTAATTGATTGTTTGATTTAAAAATATAAGAACAGAATCTGATACACAACAGAAGCATTGGAATATACCACCTTCTTTCACCTTTTATACTACCTTCCTCATACCATTTAAACTATTCAATTTTTTTTTTAAGTTATACATAACCAAGGCAAGTCAAGGCCAGGCTTACAGGTTAGAAGCAATTTCTAACCTGTAATTTTATATTTTGTGTCAAATGCAACTAAATACTGAGATTTTCTGTAAACAAAAACTGAACACACAATGTGGTAAAACCTTTCAGTTTTACAACATTGTGAGAAAAATTATATTAGTAAAGGGCACTGTACTGGTCTTTTTAAGCGAAAGTAAATTAGAGTATAAAATAACAGCTGTATGTCAGTAAGCATAATTACATTTCTTTATTGTCTCCGAAGAATGTTTGTGTCAAAACACGGGAATCTAAGGAATTGTAACAATTCGCATACTCTAATTAGTTCAATGTCAATGAGGAAAAGCTTTGTTGTCATTACATACATTCTTAAATGATTATGTAATAGAACTGAATGTTCTCCTACGATGCAAAACAAGGACACACTATATAAATAATTACTAATAACACAATACTTACTTCTTCCAGAAATTGTGTCCGCATAGGGATTTTTCTAGACAAGCGGCTCGAGTGGCTTTTGGTCGAAACGATGCCATTAATAGGCAAAATTTTATTAGTTATAGTACGTAAACAAATAGACATTTTATTTCCGTATATTAATCACTCCTCAACAGATCGAATTCTCAGTATTTTTGGAAATATGTCGCAAAAAAGGCCCGACATAGCGCAGAGAGATTGACAATTGACAGGTGTGTTTACTTTTAATTTTCGAACACATGTTCACAAGAACAGACAACAGAACCGCTGTTATACAAATACCAAAGTAAGTGAAATAAATTGTTTTTATTTATTTAATCAATAAAATAAATAGTATAAAATAATCTATCAAAATACTTATATATATTATGTCATAGTAGAATGCTACCTTTACACAAATGTGAATTTTCACCAAATTGTTTGGTTGTTTTGAATTAGACGTCACATGAATCTGTAAAATATGCATAAAAGTATCTATAAAAATATAATTTAATTGGTAAAAAAATAATTAAACAAGATATTAGAAATATCAAGGAGAAAGAGTTAAAATAAATGATTACAAATACTTTGATTACCTGTGATGTCAAATAACATACGTCAAAAGTATGTATGACTTTTCTCATAGAACTTTTCTAGACGGTTGTTATAATCTATTCTGCTTTGCATTTCTAATATAATAAATAATAACACAACTTAGAAGGGGTCAAGACTGATAAAATTAAATTATATATTTAGTTAATTATATATCCACAAATCATGAACCTCCAAAGAACATTTCATAGGGTCTTTAGCGTGTTATTAAACACAAATGTTAACACAGTAAGTATAAAATCATTCTCATAATGTAAAACATTCTAAATAATCTAGTATAATTGTGTTAAGTGACATACTAACATGTTCAAATTCAACAACATTTTGTTTAGAATTTGCTTTGTTCTTAGTTCTCGTCATCTTGTTAAAATCCCCGTAGGTGTTTGCAGAATTCTTTAAATTTGGATTGTCGTTTCAGTCACAATGTAATACTACAAAAAACAGTTCATTAAATTGAATCATAGTAATAAGTCTAAGATATTTTAAGCAATTTCTATCTCTTAATTTTTTTGCATATTTAAGGCATTACCATGTTCCATCCGTCTCAAGCATACCAAAGAGGAAGTTTCTGAACATAGAGCTAAAGTGATGGCTCGAGGTCTCCCTGAAAAAAAACCTTTACCAGGTGTCAAAAGTATAATATTGGTAGCATCAGGGAAGGGAGGTGTTGGAAAGACTACTACAGCGGGTTTGTTTTTAAGTTATTATTTATTTTTTTGCTGTAAATGCAATAGACTGTATCTGTATGAGTTTAAGCACTGAAGGTGTTACAGTGGGAGTGTTGAGAGTTCCCACACAGGGCAAGCCTGGTCATCAATTGTGTTATTTCTGAGGAAGTTGTTCTGTGGTTCTTGTTTGTATATTTCAATTCCCTATGAAACATTAATCATTATCTTTTAAAATAGAATAGTCCCAAAAATAGCCTCAAAATATTTTTGTTCATATGTTATCATAAACTAAATGCTTTTTATCCTTTAACTGAATCATTCAACTAATTAGCCTACTTTAGTCTACCGTCATACTTATGGCTGGGGTTTTGAAAGCTTCAAAGTCAACCAGTGTTCCCCATAGTACATGGTCTTTCACCTTCCTCATCCAGTCACTAAAAAAAAGTTAAACAATAAAAATAAAAACAATTTGAAATCTATGATATGCCACAATTTACACTGTTTAAGGAGTAACTACATATATTATTTACATGTTTTACTTGTTTATCTCTTTCAAAATGTTATACACCTTATATGTAATTTATTAACATGTCAAATTGTTTATACTTCTATCTTATTTCAGTGAATCTTGCATGTGCTATGAAGGTGATAGAGCCAGACAAGGAGATAGGCCTCCTAGATGCTGATGTGTTTGGACCCTCAGTGCCTCTTATGATGAACATCAGTGGAGAACCCATGCTTAATGATGATAATCTAATTGAGCCATTGCTTAACTATGGTGTCAAATGGTAAATATTTCTATTTGCAGTGTTGATTTGAGTAAAGTTAAAAGCTTTTTATTTATTATTTATCAATTTTTTTTTTTTACATTATTCATAGCTGGTGCTTTACAAATTCATTCGAATTTAACCCGTACACCAGTGAGTCGATACATGTTATACCAACTTGTTACTACATAATCTATATCACACACAATATAAACAAAATAAATCAAGAACTCCACATTGCAATGAAAGCATAAACACAATGTACTTATATATATAACTAAACTTTTATTTATTTTTTAATTTTAATAGCATTATCAACTGTATCTACACAATTTAATATAATAACTTTGCAAGAAACATTTGCACCGCCGAAACCGTTTTTTTTTTAATAAATATTATATTATATTAAAACATTACAATTTCAACAATATGTGAACAATACTCATTTGTTAAAAATATGACTACATTACATGTAATCTTACATTTATAAAAAACAACAAAAGGAACCAAGCAGCAGTTTCTATTATCCATTTAAAATTGAGTTAAATAATATTCAGTATGATTATAACTGTAATGTATGAATGTAAACTGTACCCACCACTAATATGATGTAATATTCAATGAATAAAAAACTTTTTCGTTTTAAATATTTTTCTAACTGTGTATAAAAAACTTCACATATCCTGAATTTAACATTTACTGTGTTTGTATAAAAACTTAACTGTTCTTTTACAGCATGTCAATGGGTCTCCTTGTATCGGGAGAAAATGCAGTAGTATGGCGCGGTTTGATGGTCATGCAGGCTCTTGAGCGGCTGACACGACATGTTGCATGGGGGCCACTCGATTGCCTAATTGTGGACACACCCCCGGGAACTGGTGATACTCACCTCTCACTAGCACAGAATTTGCATCTTGATGGTAAGTTTTTTATTGGCGGTTAGTATTATGAAGTTTAATATATTATGTAACTAAATTCCTTAAAAAGTTAAGTAATTAAAGGTCCTGGAAACACCACACCAGTAGTTTCAGTTGCACATTGTTTGTATGTTTCGTAGGTGTCGTAAAAGGCGACTAATGGATCAGACTTATCTGTCAGACAGTATTTATACAGACTATTATATAATACCATAAGGACAATATACTTATTAATAGACTTTATTATTACCTTACTAAAAGGCAAGGTAAGTGTGATTAATCACATAATATTATATAAAAAACAGTTGAATAAGTTTATGTAGATAGATAAGATTGAAACTCTTAAACTGGTAGTATGTCTGTGCTAGTCAACAAGTCGTACTCATTCTCATTTAATTCCTTGTAAAATAATAATATGTAAAACTTTAATAATAACTAACTGATATTCTTTTTTTAGAAGTGTAAAAAACTATTATCAATTAGAAGATTATTCTTGTATGTCAATTCCAAATAATAATATTAAGAATTATTACTTCTTGTAGTCTATATTTCAAATTATATCACTGGATTCTTTCTTTGACAGGGGCTCTTGTAGTAACAACACCGCAGCCAGCCGCACTTCAGGTTACAAGACGAGGCGTCAACATGTTCGAAAAGCTCAAAGTACCCGTCATAGGAATGGTGGAGAACATGTCGCATGCCATATGTCACAAGTGCGGTTCCAAAAACTTCGTATTCGGGACCGAAACGAAAAAAATCGCAGACCAAATGAGATTGGAAATTATCGAAAGCTTCGAAGTCGACCAAAATATGTCTGAATGTATAAATAGTGGGAAGCCAGCTATATATGCCCTACCAGACAGCATACATGCAGAGAAATACAGACAGTTAGCAAATAAGATTTTTAAATATATAGATACTAAGGAAAGGCAACAAGCTGAGCTAAAGGAATAGCTTTATTGCACTAATGTAGTCATCTGTAGTTGTTGAATTTAATTTTGAAATTGTGTTAACTTTTAGTAATAAACGTTTTATAAACTTGTGTGTGTATACTATTATGAATTAGACTGACGCATAAAGATCATCCATTGATTAAAATATCAACTTTAATAACCAGGCTATTAAGTGCAAGTTGCTTGTATGGTGGTTAATATTTTGATAGAATTTCTGTTCAACTTGATTTTACCTGACTGCATAAGCAGTTATATTTTCCGAGTTGTTTGTTTCTTTGTCACAGCCTAAGAATATATATAGATGGCTTAATGGATTTCGACGCAATGTTATTTGAATCGCCTAATATTGAGCGTGTCAGGGACATGAATTTGCTAATACAGTCAGGGTTTGTATTTTTGATAACAATTTTACGTGTTCTATATTTGGATTTATAGACCCCACAATAAGTTAAATCGAGAGTCTTAAAACCTATTTCAGAGTGTGATATGGGCTATAAAATAAGCTGGAAACAGTTATTATATAAAAATTTATTCAGAACAATCTTTTCAGGAATCTTTTACATCTATGGACAAACTGCAACTTAATAAAATAAATAAAAAATAATAATACAAAAATATGTGTCTTTTAAATACTTTTTATATATCAATCAATTCATGCTTTTAGAACAACAAGTTACGAAGAAAAATCAAGCACAGACCTCTAGTGTGGTTCCAAAATTAAACTATGGCTATTAAAATAAATTCATATTTGAAACTGACAATGATTACCTTCAAAGATCTGTTGAATCACTCAGTCCAATAAGTACAAAATAGATATTTTTTGTATAAATATTTACATTGAATCACAACATTAAGAAAAACGGAATGAAACATGTTCGCTATAGACAATGGCAATGGTCAGTCTGAGTCCACTTTCACACGACACTCCACTTAGAAAATATTAGTCTACGCGGATAGGAAGATGGCGGTTAATTTGGCGCACTTAGGAACAACACTGCATAGACTTGAACGTATTTTTAATGAGCATGTCTCACAAAATACATAAGTATCTACTATAAAAATCTAGTCGCCACATGTCCGATTTTGTTTGTGTATTGATTGATACTAACTACTCAATGGTATTTTGGTAGGTTACGTGTTATCTTCAACACGGTGTGCGTTAACGATATTTTTGCTTAAATTTTCATTTATCTAAATCGACCTTTAGGTTTAAAAAAATAAAAATTCTATTAGTTCCATACAGTGTTGTACTCCTGTGATAAGCTTTTGAGTTAAAACAGAATAACAAACAGTGCTCAGTAAACACTATATCTTACATATAAAATAGACAATAAAAATATTAAAAAAAAAAAAAGTTAATTTTATTCAACAACATTGTGTTTCTTGCTATAATCCTTTACAGCATAAGTGTATATTATGACGTGATACTTGTCTATTATGGGCAATTTGTAGAAAATGTAGGTGTATTAAATATGTACAAATTTGTGGAAGTAAAGATAACTACAATTTTAACTGTCAAGCTTGCATCATGAGAGATTTATTTCCTGATATCTCCGGTCATGGAACAACTTCAGATTTTTACTATAATACAATTTTTGACAAAATAAATACTTCGCGCTTTATTATGATTTGAACTAAACACATAGTTTGTAATTTGGTTTAAAGGTTATACATTATATGCAGTGGCTACACTAGGGATTATTCCAGGGTTGTGGTGGTGACTTATCAAACATGCAACTAAATTTATTGTCCCTTAGGGAATTAAACCCACAGGCCAGAACGGCTCCATCAGGGTCATTAGCCACTAGATGAACAAGCCAACAATACAATGCATGCCTTTTAAGTTCTGTCGTTTCCATATTTCCCGGCAATTTTGAATTTGGAACTGTTCTATATTCGAATGTGTTTAAATTTTGAATCTCAAAACAGTTGAAAGTATTAGGATTAGTAGGAAAGTAAAAGGACATACTAGTGTAAGTGACAAATCTCGCGAAGGACGCCCAAAATCCGCCTTCACTGAAGATAACATCATTGCTGTGAGACAACTAATTCTCGAAGATCGTTATCGTGGTGACGAATCTTGGATCTATGCCTACGATCCTGATTCCAAACAACAATCTACAAGCTTTCAAGACGAGCCAAACTAAGAATAAAGTTGTTCGTTCTCGAAACACTTCAAAGAAGATGGAGGCCACGTTCGTTGAAAAAACCGGCCATGTTGCGACTATTGCACTTGAAGATCTTAGAACGGTTAACGCAGAGTGGTATACCAGTTTGTTTACCACAAGGCATTAATTCTTGAAGTTAATGTTCCACTCATCGTTTTAAATCCTAATCTACAACTACTCATTAAATTTATTTTAGGTTATACAAGGAATGTTATTAAAAGCTTTCAAGTGATAAATAGAAATCCTCATTAAAATATAATATATATAATATAATTATTAAATTTATTTTGCTGCTTACTTTCTATTTGCAACAGTACCACAGAAGTCTTCACATAATAATTTATCTTATAGATCGTAGCAGTACTCAAATTATATATACATACATATATATATATAGGTTTTTAAAATTGTAATTAGCCTTTCCCACCACAAGTCATTGGCACAAATGTACGATATAAACTGCCCACTTTATAAGTAAGTTAAAAGTACTTCCCCCAGTTGATTTTTTAATGATATATAATATTTTTTGCTATTTATGCAAATTATTTAAAAATGTGCCTTATTATTTTTTACAATCACGTAATAGCCTTGCCTCCTATAATAGCAAAAATACGTAAAAAGTCTATATCAGTAATAAATCACGAGGTATTTTTACAGGAAGTTGAAAATGTATTATGTCTGTACACTAAAGAGTAGTTGGGAGTGACAGCAAATGTCAATCATGATCAATCTGAAACTCAACTCTAACGTCCTTAAGATGTGGTTCAATTTATTTACTTTAAGACTTTATTTACTGCATGTTAATCTGAACTTTATGATGATACAATTATAGTTGAGTTTCAATCTTCAAAGTATTTACTTCACAAACACTACCAACCTCTTTGTGTCAATTGGATATAGGATTAAGCTCTGTTCACGAATATCATCGACTAGTCAGAATGTCACATAAAAACACCGAATGTATGAATTATTTTCTTTCGTCTCGCACCATAACAACCTTACGATTAATATCAATGTCTTTCACTGTGCGTACAAGGTACACACCGCGCGCCGTTTCTACCATTTCTTCTTGTGCTCGTCCATACTGACACCGCCGGGGCCCAGGTACACGATCATTAGGAGACCGCCGATCACAGATAATGTCTGGAACACAAGGAGAACAATGTTACACGCCGGCACTCTTTCTAATTAGAAAGCAACTACCGCAGTGGGATTTGTTCCTGTATTAGAGGGGACTATACAAACATTCAAGTAACGTACACAAAGAATACCCAGACTCCAGCAATTTGAGGATTACACAAAATGTTGTCCCATGTCGGATCTAACCTACAGCACTCGGTGTTGCAGCTAAGTGGCGAGGTGACCACTTAAACCACTGGGCCATCCGTGTAATCTAACTGCCACTGGAAATTACTTTTAAATTTAATTGAAGAAAAAAAAACATTTGCGTTTTTAGAGTTTTTTTATATATACATACACTCAAGTTTGTCTCTGTGTCTGCCGGAGTAGTGACCATACACGCTGTTAAACTGCGACAGGGAACCCCTAGTATATGTATATTTTTTTTTTTCTAAAGAATTACTTTCGGTGGGGGGGGGGGATACACTCCTGTCATATCTTCATATCCGACTGAAGAACTGTAGAGAAAGGCCCTTAATTTCATTCAAATCATTTACTTCAATAAAACCAATAATTGGCATTTTAAGAAGAAGAGAAGAACAGTCTAGAAACTCCATGAACCCTCTTTTTGGAATATTTTACACAATTTTCTTCAGATTATAAGCGCTAAAATGTGAAGACATTGCAAAACATAATTTAGAGATACAAATCTTACCTGGAAGAAGTCATATTTAAGGAAGTCTCTAAGCGGTTTATAGGAAGGTACAGCCCACCACGCGTTGTGGTACAGATTGAGTACGGAAAGGACGAGCACGAGCATCAGGGCCGAAAGCTTGGTGCGATAGCCCACCGTCACGAGCACCATCAGAATGCTCCCCAATAAATCTTGGATGATCTGAAATTAGATGGTTTGGTTGCTTCGTTACGTGAATATGATGTATGAGAGACGTAAAATAGTTAGTGATTGAACTAGTGGTGATGTGATGTTGAATGTTTTTCTTTAAAGTGGGACCTTTATATGAAATTAACGCTTTAATTGTTAAACGACTAAATTTATTTTTGCAAATAACAGCGTTCAACGTTTACGGGGGATTTGAAATTATGCCGCTGTCTGTTAAAATAAGACGATTACATTTTATTGGACCCTAATTTCTATATGCTAACTTAATAAAGGGATGCTCTTTTCGTAGCATATAGAACGTGAATATTGATTCATTTATCATAGAAATATATTTCACTGCTCGGTTATTTTTTTAAGGAGCGTTGTTAAAATTTCAATATCATAACTTAAGCCCAAGAAGTTATAAAACCAAGACCCTCATGGAATCACTGATGGATGTTGGCAAGATACAAGATACTTTAGCTACGTGTTCCATACAATAACCCGTAATATGTATTTACTCGACTGTGCATGTTTATTATGCAAAATAAAATAAAAAACCATTTTTGTTTAGAATTTTTCTTTTTTAAGGGTTCGGGGCCATCGAGCAGACGGGTCAATAAGTGACTACCGCCGCTCGTGGATACCCGCAACTCAACAGTCACAAGTGCGATGCCGGCCTTCCTTGTTTTATTTTGTCTACTGAATACAAGGAAAACGAGTTTATTGCGTCCCGGTCATGGCCAATAATCTTTATGGTTAAAATAACAATTTTGTGTCTGGGCATTATTATTCTATAATAGATAGGTAGATACTCTTTATTGTACATCAAAATAATTTCATTTTTATCATTATAAATATACTTACAAAGTCAAGTTTCAGTATAAAAACAAAGATATAAAATAAAACACAAACTAGTAAAACAAATGTTGTACAAATGGCGACCTTCTCGCTATTTGCGATCTCTTCCAGGCAACCATTGGATAACATACATTTATTTAGAAATAAGTAAGTTTATCAGGAGTCCAATTAACATAGTACAAGCTCTGCTTAGTTTGGGATTGGACGGCCATGTGTTAGACATGTCTGCAATAATTATTATAATTCCAATATTTACGACAAGTATGTCAAATAAATATAAAGTATATCTAAGCTTAGTGCACTAGGCACAAAGGCAGGCGTCTGTCATTCTTAAATCTGCCACTCAACCATGGGATAATGTAGAGTTTATAAACAGGTAGCCACGTCTGTCGAGGGTCGAGGGAGATCCTTCCTAGGGCTTTCCTTAACCCCCGGCCATAGACAGCAGTGACGGAACAGCGTGTGGTTTTAATCGGTTTGATTCCGAGAGCCACTTTCCGAGTTTTACTCGATGAGGTGGTACCCGGGGGGTTTCCACACGTTTAACAAAAAAAAGGGTAATGTAGAGATGTTTATAAATGTATTATTAGGTACATAATTAACTAATATGTCAAATCCACTTTAATCAACCTGCTTTCATGTGTGGGTGATCATGACGTCACTACAGTGGGTCACTGTAGTGACGTCATGATACTTTTTCCTAACATTTTATGAATATGCGATGCGATCGGTAATCAATGTGTTCAGTGAATGTGATATAATGCGTTATGACGCGGACTTCATATAGCGAAGTTATTTATAGATATTGATTTCTAGGTTAATATAAGACAATATACAAACGTTATTATATTTACAGACAACATACATTTTTTATGACAATAAAGTGCAATAACATGAATTTCAATATCATAACAAAGAATAAAATAAAAACAATTATTTACTGTTCACCATACTATTCATTGACCACACTCATGTCTTTAAAATCCGTAATGAATAAACCGACAAAAAATTACTTTTAAATTGTAAAATACACTTCAATACAGACAAAACAAATTAGCATAAAACGCTTGAGATAAGTCTATCTATTAAAATTTTCTTAATAAAAAAAAAGAGGTGCTACTACCTTTTTCGTTTATAAAGCAAAAAACATTCATAGAGAGAACTGTTTTAGAACGTTTATCCGCATTTGAAACGATTTCAGTGCTTTGTATAAATTTTATTTTCATCAGTTATAATAAGCAATATTTTAATGCATCCCATAAACCTGTTAGGGAATTTTTTTGCTGCGCCTAAGCTCAAAATTATCGGACCAATTATTAATATAACATAATAAATTAATAATAGTTGATACTCTTTGTGCCATGATTAGAGATAATCCATAGGATTATTTAAAACAGTATTTTTTTGGATTATAACGACATATGGGTCGAATTAGTAGTATGGTCTAGTAACATTGGTCATTTTAACAGAAGAACAGAATCGATTCTAAATAAAAAAAAATATCTTACCTGTAAGAAAGAAACTTCAAATCGCAACAGAGTGATGAACATAAAAGCGAGCAGAATTCTGCCAGCCAGCTGCAGGTAAGTCTTGGGTTTATTTTCGCCCAGGGAGGGCACACCGGCGAAGAGGCTGCGGCCTTCGGCCCGTGCCTCCGCAAGTACCAATAACAGAGCTCCAATGAGGGCCAAGTTACGGAGCAAAAATTGCATATCCCACAGTATGCTGTAGGCGAACGTCTGGAAAATAATACGAAAATAGTTAGTGTTGTCGATACATATATACATACGCTCACGCTGTATTCCCTACGAGGTAGAGGTACCTACCTAGGTAGAGGTTTATAAAACACTTATATGTATATGACAATAAGAATTTGGTTCCCCTAACGCAATAGAGGGCAAGCCCATTGCCGTCATTCGGGCAATTCACATATAAATGAAACTGGCCTACATACTCTCTTTTTTGCTGACTCTATCTCGAAATTCTATATCACTCCCACTATTAAAATGATTGAAATGCGATCTCACATGTCGAAGTCCATCAAGCCGTTTAATTTTTTTTAAGAACTAGGACAGACGAACAGACGGGTCACCTGTTGGTAAGTGCAACTCAAGAGTCGTCAGTGCGCTGCCCGCCTTTGAGTGATGAGGGGAGGCGTAAGAGGACAGGGGGGGTGAGCGATGGGAACAAGGAGAGCGAAAGAGGAGAGGGGAAGGGGAAGAGAAGAAGGAGGGTTGGGCCTTCGGTACCCTGACTCCCTCGAGAAATAATGCAAGCATTGTTTGAAAGCCGGTTTTATGTGGGACCGTATACTTCGGTCGAGCCGGCCTATTCGTGCATAAGCATGTTCTTAGACTTTTTGAGCATCATGAGCCTAAACTTTTTAGGGTAAAAAGTCTAGGCTCTAGAGAGACAAAGCAACATTATAGATACATACTACATGCAGTCAAAAAATATGATCCTCCTTATTGCGCTTTCAAGTAAAAATAACTGTAATCTTAAGTATTTGTAGTTTTCCTGAATGTATTACAATACATTATGAACAATTATGTTTTACTACAATTATCATTATTGATACTGTCCGTTTATAAATTCAGAATGAACATATGAATTCATGAATGGCGAAAACGGTAAGTTCATTTCTCACCAATAATTGTGAACCAGCTGTTCAACCTTTGTTGGAGGAACGGCCGAGTGCCAAGTGATTGGTGCAAGGTTGTAATCGTGCCATTGTTTAAGGGATTGGGTCACAGCAGGATTGCAAAAACTACCGGGGTATCAGCCTCCTAAACGTGGTAGGAAAATTGTATGCAAAGTTATTCATTGAAAGGATAATGAAAGAAACTGATGAAAGCCTATGGGATGTGCAAGCAGGATTTAGAAAAGGAATGGGATTTCCGGGCCAGGTTTTCTCCCTGAGAAAAGTTTTGGCGAATAGTCAAAAAGTTCACTGCGTCGTCGTGGATTTGGAGAAAGCCTACGATCGAGTGGAGAGGGATGAATTGTGGAGGGTCTTATCGGTGAATGGGGTGAACAGCGAACTGATCCGAGCGCTGAAATCTCTATATGAGAATTCCAGTGCTTGTGTCAGGGGAACGGCGCCGAACGGTTTAAGATTGAGAAAGGTCTTAGACAGGGATGTGTAGCTTCGCCATGGCTGTTTAACTTATTCATTGATGATTGTCTGAAGGAAATGGAAGGGAAAAAATGTGGCTTGAGAATGAATGGGTTACTATTTAAATATGTCCTATATGCGGATGACCAAGAAATTCTTGCGTCATCAGCTGAGGAGTTACAGGAGATGGTAACAAGCTTGCATGGGGCATTAAAAAGAAAGGGTATGAAAATTAATCTGAGCAAGACGAAAACTATGGTTTTTGAAAGAGATGAAAATAGAACGTTTTGTGAAGTTGTGATAGGTGGTAAAGAAGTGGAACAAGTGGATGAATTTGTATATTTGGGATCAAAGTTTACCGGGGACGGAAAGTGTGATAGTGATATAGAACGAAGAGTGAGTGCGGGTAATGCGATCAATGAATCATTGCATAATTTTATGACCAAGTTCAAGACAATCTAAGCAAAGGCCAGGTCAAAATTACCTTTTACCGACGAGCCTGTATGCGGAAGGGAATGAAAGTTGAAGAAGCGAGAAAGGTATGTTAGAATCGTAGCAAATGGAAGGAAGTGGTCTCTGCCTACCCCTATGGGAAAGAGGCGTGATATTATGTATGTATGTATGTAATTCTGCATCGTGTGCAAAACATAAGATATTATATTAATTGCTTAAACCTAAACCGTCTGAGATCTTCATTTGTTTGTCACGATCTGTTTTACATTGCATAGTAATAAATTACAAACTACTTTCATTTCTTGAGCCCAAAAAGACATTAAACATCGAAGCGCTCACTTAATTCTTTGTCTTATATTAAATTTATTTAATTGTACATGCCTCGGAAATTGACAATAAAAATGTCATCACTCTTTACACACCGTTATCGTTTAATGAATGCTGAAAAACTCAATCACAATCACGTCGATTCGAGTTTTACAAATGGAATATATAAGTATCAACAGCACATTACGCAGCGTATCGCATTTAAACAATGCTTTATCAACACGCCTTTTGTAAGCACCTACTATAATTAAACAATAATAGCATGCAATCAATAATAGTAGCTTTTTAAGACAGCCACAGGTAGTTCAGACTCACCTCATGTCGTATGAGGTGAGTCTGAACTACAGAACTACATGGCATTTGCAAATAACTTCATTATAAACATTTGTTTGATAAATAAGGGAGCGAATAAAAAGCTTGCCAAAGCTGTCCAGGGGAACTTTTGTAAGCCATCCCTTCCACCTCTGCGCATAGGAGATAATTCGTTGGCCCAC
Organism: Tyria jacobaeae; assembly: GCA_947561695.1. NCBI lineage: Eukaryota > Metazoa > Arthropoda > Insecta > Lepidoptera > Erebidae > Tyria > Tyria jacobaeae. Next base: position 3,112,329 of record OX387208.1, on the reverse strand, counting down.
GACGCTAAAGAAAAAGCCGATCTTCTGGGCAAACTCTTTGCGTCCAACTCGACCCTGGACGAACACGGGGAAACGCACCGCCGACCATACCGCAGTGCGAGACCCGCATGCCGGAAGTCCGGTTTACACAAAGGGCAGTGCGTAAAGCGCTTCTTTCCCTCGACGTTAATAAGTCGAGTGGGCCCGATAGATTCTCTCCTATCGTGCTGAAGACGTGTGCTCCAGAGTTAGCACCGGTTTTAACGCGCCTTTATCGGCTTTCCTACTCTCTTGGCGTAGTCCCGAACTCATGGAAGACAGCTCTAGTGCACCCAATCCCTAAAAAAGGAGATCGCTCGGATCCGTCCAACTACAGACCCATAGCCATCACCTCCTTGTTCTCCAAGATAATGGAATCCATTGTTAACTGCCAGCTCCTCCGGTACTTAGAAGACCACCAGCTCCTCAATGATCGACAATACGGCTTCCGTCAGGGTCGTTCAGCTGGTGATCTTCTCGTATACTTGACTCACCGGTGGGCACAGGCGATCGAGACAAAGGGGGAAGCGTTGGCCGTTAGTTTGGACGTGGCGAAGGCCTTCGATCGGGTCTGGCACAAAGCGCTCCTTGCGAAGCTTCCTTCCTATGGGCTTCCCGAGAAACTGTGCAATTGGCTCACCACTTTTCTTACAGACAGAAGCATCAAGGTCGTTGTTGACGGTGCATGCTCCGACTCGAAGTCTGTTAATTCTGGTGTCCCACAAGGCTGTGTGCTATCACCCACGCTGTTTCTTCTGCATATCAACGACATGCTGCAGATTAGCAGCATCCATTGCTATGCAGACGATAGCACGAGTGATGCCCTTTACACCGGCCGCGCTAACATTTCTCGGGTAAACGTCATCGAAAGCCGATCCAAACTTGTGTGAAACTGAACTGAAACTGAAATCGAAACTTCTTTATCAAAAGTTTCAGATTGGGGTCGACTTAACCTAGTCCAATTTAACCCCACGAAGACACAGGTTTGCGCGTTCACCGCTAAAAAGATGCCATTAGTCGTATCACCTCAATTTGAGAGCACTTCCCTAACTGCATCAGCCTGTATCGGAATCCTTGGCGTCGATATATCAAGCGAAGTCCAGTTTCGCGGTCACTTAGAGAGTAAGGCCATATTAGCCTCGAAGAAGCTTGGTGTGCTATACAGATCGAGACAGTATTTTACTCCGGCCCACCGCCTGCAACTTTAAAAGGCGCAGGTTCGGCCGCACATGGAATACTGTTCTCATCTCTATGCAGGTGCACCCCAGTACCAACTTCTGCCTATTGACCGCATTCAACGGAGAGCGACTCGCATCATCGACTGCCAAGATATTTCTGATCGACTTGACACCTTGGCGTTGCGTAGAGATGTACCTTCACTCTGCATCCTCTATCGCTTGTATCATGGGGAGTGTTCAGAGGAATTGTTCGGACTTATACCGGCTGCTGGTTTCCGCCATCGTCCTACGCGACAAAATATCCATCCCCATCACCTGGACGATTGGCACTCCACCACTGTGCGCTTCTCGAGAAGCTTTTTGCCTCGCACAACCAGCTTATGGAACAAATTGTCGCCTGCCGTATTTCAGAACCGATACGACCTTCAAACCTTCAAGAAGAGAGCGTACCTCTACCTAAAAGGCCGGCAACGCGCTTGTGACTCTTGAGTTGCGGGTGTCCATGGGCGGCGGTAGTCACTTACCTTCAGGTGACCCGTCTGCTCGTTTGCCCCCTATCGCATAAAAAAAAAAAAAGAATATCTTAAAAATGCCAGGACGTACCTGTAGGTTATAATTTTCCGGACCATGGAATCGTACCTTAAAACTTACGCCAAGTTAAATGACACAGACTTGACCTTTTTGGTCAAGGCAATCATATAATAACAGTTGTAAGTTTTTTAAATAAATATAAACATATTAGTGAAATCAGCCTCTGGATAAAAAGCTGGTACATGCTGAATTATTTCATAAAATATTACATAACAGTATTATATGAACCCAGGATTCAAGTACCTATTGTATTCCAATCATCATTCCTGGGATAAGTAGTCGGTATGTTCACGCAGCAACTGTACACAGTTAATCTTTGAAGTGATAAAGCAATTTATACGTTGATGTTAAATATTAATAAACATAGTGTAAACCAAATTATCTCTATGAAAGAGTAATTTGATAATGTTTTATTTCATTAATTTTAAAATTAAAATACATGATAAAGCGATATTCATGTGCTTGTTTATTAAATAGAGAAAAATAAGATAATGTAATTAAAAGAGACACAAAAGGCATTACAATTTCTTAGATATGTTTGCTATTGGAAACAACTCAAAAAGTACATTGATTGGCTTGATATTTTGTAGGAACATTGCATTGTAATACATGACTTTTCTTCTTCATATAACAACAAAGACGTATAACGTGGCGCCACGATAATGTACTTCAAAAAATATATGACTTGGTGAATTTAGTAGGTCAGCCTAAAGAAACCTGTACATTGCTAGGTAATAAACATTTTTCAAAAGTTATTACTTACAGGCAATTGAAAAAAGAGTCGTTGAAAATGTTTATATCCACATATAAAAATTCAATTGTATTGATTGTTCGTATCAGAGCGCTCGCTAACAATGATGATCAGGAAAAAGGAGCTGTAATATTCTTATTGAATTTTCTATATTTTTTTTCTTACTTTAAGACTTTAAGAATGACAGATCAATTCAGAATTATCATAGACATTGATTGTCTGGCCTGTTAGTCTAGCTATTGGTTAGTGACCCTGACTTCTGAGCACGACGACCGCGTGTTCAGAAGTTCGATTCTCACTCGGTACAAAAATCTGTGTGATTGTCCCGAGTCTGGATATTCTTTGTCTTTGTAAAGTGGGGCAACACTAGAATAATTACTAGTGCGGGAGTTATCAAAAAATACAAATAGATAATTTATTTTAACTAGTGGTAAAGCAACCTCTCAACCCGAAGAGGTAAAAGGAAGTCAAATGGTTAAGAACACAAAGTGCACTTTATCAAATGCGGTTTTTATTTGGCGTACAATTTATAGTATATTGGAGTCGTATATACTAAAAAAGACTTATGTCCAACATATCCTTGCCACTAATTTTGGCAACCCCGTCAACTATGACAAATCTAAAAACTATCATAAGAAAAAATTAAATATCTCTTACCTGAAGTACAACAATGAAGAACAGTAATCCGCACGCTATGTCCACCTTGATCCTTCCAAGCACCATTACACAGCCTCCTAGCTGGCCCACTAAGTTTACTATCTGTAAATAATATGACACAATCATTTGTGCTCAGTTACAATAATGGCGTAACTCATAATACAAGCTGAAATTTTATGCAATCGGCATTGAAGTTCAGGATATAAGCCTACTTCAGTTACGCGTAAGCTCTCAAAACATGTCATGTATTCTATAACAAAACTGAGACAATCTCACACTCAATATAATTATGTTTTACATTGTTTATGAAACAATAGAAACTGTCAAAGTAAACAAAATATGAAGTTAATGTTATTGTATTGAGTTCAGTCTCTATACTCTCTGTCTACCCTTTAAAATTAGCATTTTACACAGATGATTGATAAAACTGTATTGAAAACAAAAATGTACGAAAATCTACTTTCATATTGTAACACGCCTCTGCTGTTGTTACATCTGAAGTGTTTAGCTAATAAGTATTTGTTGTATATATGTATGTATTAAATGCGAAAATGTAAAACTTTAAAAGTGAATATGAAAAAAAAAGTTAATCAAACAACAAGTCATTCTACTGGGGTCTAAAGTCGCATTTTACCCAGAAGGGCCTAGGTCAATAATTAATTATACAAGAACACAAATAGTAAAAAAGTCAATATATAAGAAGAAGTATTCACATTTAATGCAGAAATAATAGTTACATAGAGTCACTATATAAAAACAAATAAAAGACAGCCATTTGTTACGCTTCAGACCATTACTTTATAAAACAGGCTCCTAGCATTCCTAATGTATTTGTCTCACCAACAAAGAAATCTAATTAATTATTTAGCTACGTGTAAGTGCACGATTAGCAATGCATTGTATTGTGATACAAATTGTGACGCAGTAAAACAAGTGTACGGTGCCAAATAACAATATTTATTACATTTTCACTTACAAATGCTGCAAATATAAATAATATTTTTAATTATAGATTTCTCTGTATTTAGAAGGTAAATCTCGCAAAACTTTGTGAGTTTGATGATGAGCGACCATTATAATGTTTACCTGAGCATGTGTAGGGACGCATGAGGAGTTCTACAGGTGGAAAACGTGTGACACAACACACAAAGTTGACACAAAAGAAGTTTCGAGTTTTTAGTTTACACTAAAACGTGTCAATAAGTCGTGGTACGAGAACGACAATAATGCATGCATAACAACAAGGAGCTACCAAATCAATACAACTAACAGCTGTGAAATAAGTAGATGACATTATTGCCCCTTACGCCATATTGTGTACACAACATTAAATACCTTCACACCACAGGGGAAACATTTAGAACAATTTAGAATGACGTCACACGGCCAACCATGCATTGTCATCTATAGGTACTAAATTTCAGCTCAATCGGTTGAAGATATCTGTTTCAAAATTGAGTTGCAAGTTAAATAAAAAGCTTGTAAAAAGCAAAGCAGGTGTTATACAATCGTTGTAAAGTTTAAAAAATGCAGTTTAAAGTGTTAAAGACTCGCATTTATGGATAAACAATGCATTTTCGTCTGGTAGTCATCTAATTGTGCAATCATGCATCTTTTTACAGTAAAACACAAAGTTGACAATAATCATGATAACATAAAGTGTTACGTATACTCACAACAAACATTGTGGCGAGGAACTTGCCACAACCCCACGACATATCCATGTAGTCACGCTGCTCCGACCATTGCACCCACATACGAATACCATCTTCAAGGAATGTGGAGATGAGGCATAGCCGCGCCACCGTTGGCAGCACATTTTTCCCTCTTCGAATCACCTGCACGAAGAAAGAAAACCGCTTTAAAATAATCGACTGCAAAATAAATATGAAACAGATCGTTGTGACTACTTAAACAGCATCCTCGATATTTGTGACGCAATTTGATATTTGGTTTCAAGGTTTTACTTCGAACAAGGTCATGGGAAATCACAATATTTTGTTTTACTGTGGGCCCGTATATATACACCGGTGTTGTCTATTATAGCAACACGTCGATCGCAAATCCTAGGTACTAGGGTTAAAAGCGATTACTAGGATCCAATTAATACACTAATACAAAAGACACGTCACCATATCCTAACTTGACGCAGTTTGAATTGGTACTACACTGTAATTGCCGGATTTCAGTGAAAGTAAAACATTTCATTTAAGTGTTCATAAAATTAAAGTGTTGATTATAAACCAATAAACCCATATTTAGAGCACTGGACTCTGTCTAGGTGTCGCTTATTATTGAAACTTTGTAAAATAATTCCCAAATGTTCTATAATTACGCCGCACTAATGAGAAGATAGCAATTCATCTACATATTTTGTACTTCGCCAAAATGCCGTAGTTTCACAAATGGTTTATCTATTTAATTAATATTGTTTATTTTTAATAAAAAAATAAAACAGTACAGTAGCATTTTGAACTTCTATAAGGTTCGCCACTTGAGCATGTCTCCATCGTCATGCCTGTGGAAAAGTGTAATACAATCTGTCAAAATCACTTAAATGTCAATGTCAAATTAAAATAAGACATTGTATGTGTATCTCAAGAACATAAACAACATTGCCGATTCGTAGAAATTCGTACAAATTTATTTATTGCAAAACAAGCTTGTCGACATTTTTTTTCATATAAGGAAACTAAATTAGTTACAATCACGCGAATAATAACTAACAGGTTTAGATAGACTCAGTCGTCGCAAAATTGGCAGCATAATACATATGTATAATATTATTTAAATTTACTTAATTCATAGACATAAGAAGTTTTGGCATCACCTTTATGGTATGCATAAGTGATGCCAAGACAAATAAACATAAGGCCAATTCTGTTTATTAACAATCGCGTGTAATAAAAACTGTTTTTGCGACTAATCTGCTATTCGTAATAAGTACACGAGCTGTCCTTATGATCACAGGTATACATTTATTTTGTGTGTTTCAAAACGGGCTCTGATTGATTGAATCTAATTTTGGATTTAAATTTGGTTTAGCGTTTAAATTTATATACATACACATGTCTTTTCTTGAGATGAATCGCGATACAAAATAAAACACAGAACGAAGCTTTAAAGAAGTCTTGGTTTGTTAGCATAATTTATAAAGAAACCAAAGAAATGTTGGGAACAGAGAGTATTTTTTAATTAATATGTATACTGTATACACACATACATACATAAGTACATCACGCCTGTAATCCAGAAGGGATAGGCGGAGACGTACCTAATTAACGTTCACATTTTGCCGATTATAATTTAGTAGCATTTACGTAATATAAGGCAAAACCTATTTTTTGTTATAAAAAGTTAATTTCAATAGAAGTCTACCTTCCTTCACAGTATGACCACATTTGAAAGATTTAACAAATTTAAACAAGCAATAATATTCATATAAATCCCGAATGCATTAACCTCCTATTTTTTTTTGCTCTACCTTAAATTTTTATTGTAACACACATTCTCACTATTTTAAAATGCGTCAAATGTTACCTCATATATCCAAATCCTTGGAGCCGCGCTTAGCTTAGGCTATAGGCCGTGACAAAGAAACATCATACAGACGTACACTTCAAAACATAACCCTCCTTCTTGTGGGTAAAAATAAAAGTGATCAGATTCTAACGTTTCCTTGGATAGTCATCTACACTTTCACTTACACTCGTAACTCAAAACTAGTTTTAATAAACACGAGTGTTTGCTTTCTTCACCTATAGATGTTGTATACAATTGCGCAGACGCAACCATCCGTCTCGATATATTAAAAAGTCTGTGACGTCAGTCTGCAAGTACTACGTTAAATTAGAAAAATATGCAAATTAAACAAAATTAAATTAAAATACCGTTTAAATGAAAAAAAAAATACATTATTAGGGTCAAGACAGGCTAAATATTCTAATATGCGAACATACTGGTCCCCTCTGTTACTCCGCACACAAATTCACACCTTTGAAAATGTTGACAATATTTGACGTTAAAAATATTTGAAATCCGACAAGAAATATCTATAATACTCTTACACATACATATATTTGATTTACAATTACGAACCCTATTCCTTTCCGTGGCTTGCGTAAAATAAGTGGTTTAGTGACGAACCTGCAGACCCCTTCGGGGATATAAACCCCGTATGTATGTATGCATGTATTTATTTTAAAATTTATCAGATGATTGGTATATTTTACAGAAATGAAAAACGCGTTGTTTCAAAATGTGCTACGTTGTCCTGTCGACAAATTGGATTTATGTTTAACGAACTTGCACTGATAAAAGTTAATAAAGTGTAATAACGAAACAAAAAAAACGCTTTAAAAATCTAGTGACAATGTAATGCATAATAGACGTAGCATAACCTATTTTTTATTTATAATATAGGGGGACAGACGAGTCACCTGATGGTAAGTTGGTATGTGAGTGGTCTGATTCGGTTGTATTTTTTTTAATTGCAAGTTTTTACAATTAAAAGTATTGCGTGAAAGAATCCAAAAAGCACATTGAAGGTGCACAGGTGAAGCACACCAACTTTTTTAAAACTCAATTATTTGTCTATAATATGTTAGAGGGTACGGAATTCTCAACAATAGCCAGCTCGAGTTACACTTTTTAATGCCTCGTTGATCTAGCGGTTAGCGCATGCGACTACCGTTCGCGACGTTTCGGGTTCGATTCCCGGGTAGGGCCAAAAAGCGCTATTGGTTTTTCTAATAGGAAATTCTTAGTAACAGCCCGGAGTTTGGAAGTTTGGGGTGTTACGTACTATGAACCTCAGAGAGCAAGTTAAGCTGTCGATCCCGGATGTCATGAATACCTATAACATTTGATATTGGGAAGACAGTGGCCTCTAATATCCTGACAAATAGTCCAATTATCAATTCAGTTAGCCCTCGCTAGCCAGTCGCTCCGTGGAAAAACTGATATTTAGGCAATAACCATTAGGACTAGAAGCCAACCCTACTAGACATGGGAGTAAGTTACCCAAAGGTGTTGCCCGCATAGTGCGGGCTGGCGTTAGGGGGGCTCTGGATGTCTTAATAAAGCTGTTCCCGGATTCAACACACACGTGGTTGCGCTTAAAAAAGGAGTGTGGTTTTAGTAACAGTGTGGTTTTAGTCGGTTCGATTCCGACACACCGTTCCACCGAAAAGCCCAGTGGAATGACGGCCCCAGGGGGTTTTCAAAAAAAAAAAAAAAAGTAGAAGCCAGTTAGTTTTGCAACTCTGACTTACTAGAATTATTGATTATACTTCCCAATAGATAGATATGTGACTGTATATCTGTATAAGCAAAAGCCTTCGAGGCGGCAAAAACTTAACCCCATTTACATGAGTGGAGGGGGGGCCAAATGATAATTGATAAGATGTGGGTTTCTTTTTATATATATAAGCCAACCAAAGTTACTCCACTTTGCCTGATGGAAAGCAATAAGTGGAGTCAAAGAGTGGTGGTCACCATCCTCATTGCATGTCTAGTCAATGCAGCATGGTGACCCCACACTATGTTGACCTGGTGAGACTCTTTTTCACGCCACGCTTAAAAGACCCGGGATCAAAGTGGGAAGGAAACACGTGCGCTGGTAGTGAATTCCAGGCTTTCAACATACGGCACAGGAAAGCCAAACCGTTTAGTTCGGGATCGTATATTTTCGACTCTCAAACGGTGATACTGCTTAATCCTGGGATACAGCCATTAGCTGTAATAGTATGTATGCGTCTTTAATAAACAAACACAACTCCTTCTAAGATTTATTAGAGTATTGCTGATTTAGTACAAACATCAAATAGTTAAGAGGACTCGGACTTCCCTACACAAGCCAGTTATACTTATAGGCATATAAACCTTACTTCCTTGAGCTATTGCTTATACTCCCCAATCTGTCCGTAAAAGCAATACCCCTTCCCTTCCCATCCTCCCTTTTTTGTCAATATACTCTAAATTTTCCCACCTAATTCCCAAAAATGACTGATGACGGAAATAGGCTTGCCCCCTATTACGTAAATGGGATTAAACTTTAATTGGTACACCTCTGCTTGCCCGTAAAGGAATACAGGCATAGGTGTTTGTATGTAAAATATGTTCAGACTGAATTGCTTTTCTTTTTTGATAGCAATGTAATTATCTCTCTTCAACTATTTGCACCTACTACTATTTATTTCTGCCACACCAAAAGGTTGACTGGAAGAGAATGCTCAAGGCATTAAGTCTGCCATTGTACACTATATGTATGAAGTCATAATAAATAAATTAATTAATTATTACATGTTTTTTGTTAGTTAGCTGGCTAGCTTGGATGTAACATGTTATATGATTTCTTTATTTATTAATTACTCAAGTGATTTTTTATGAAGTAAAGATTCTGTATTCTTTTTTTTTTTAATTATTTAGTATTAAATACTTCACCCGTTTTGAAAGTGTTGTAAGAATATTTACTTTCATGACTGGCACATTAAATTTCCAAAGTTAATTACCTTAAAACACTCTTTCATTGATATAGATACAAAATAAACAAAATATGTAAAAAGACAAAACCACAAATAGTGCTATCCACATTTTACACTCAGATTTAAAGCAATATCTTAAACATTTCAGGTTTGCACACCTGTAACACCACCCACCTGTTTTAGATGATGGATGTCTTAGTTCACCCTATAACTTGAATAAAATATTGCTTCTGTATCCTTAAGTGTGTCTCACATTAAGTAGTCAGTTTGTAAAACAGGGATGTCACTACAAATGTTTAAATTTGAATTAATTTTGTAAACACATGGAATTATTACCATTACTTCCAAATGGACTCAAATATCTGATTAAAAATATACTTATTTAAAGAGCTAACTTAAATTGAACACACATATATATATTATTTTAGTGTTATCTTTACTTATGTAATTATTTTATTAAGTAAATGAAGATATTTATTTTAAGCAAGTCATGTATTGTGAAAATAAGATAAGATATAACACATATATTACTTAATAATAGTACATATTACTTAATTCATTTTTCACAATCAATCATTATAATTTTATATTAATAAATATTTTCTTAATGTAGGCTAATGACTAAAAAAATATAACAGTTCAAATACTTTGTTTATTGATCATTTAGCATGGTAAGCACTTTAAAGACAAACTTATATTCAAGCTATAATTAAGTCTACTGATAATCATTCTATGACACAGCTTTTTGGTTGATACATACTCTTAATTTGCATTGAATTACATTAACACAATCAACCAACATACAAAACATACAAATCTTTAAAAGAAGAGGGTGAGGTTTACAATAAGGCAAACCATTTCAATTGTAAATAAATAAAATGTTTGTGTGCTGAGAAATTTAGGTAATGATAGGAATCTTGAAGTTAAGAATGATAGAATCTTCTGAAGAAATTGACCTGAATTTACCCTCGGGCATAACTCCCCTTATTATGACATCTACAAATAGCAATGAGTAGGTCATTCATATACACTTTACAAGAAAATAATAGACCATTTGGGCTCAAGTGAAAGTACAAAAAGTAAAAGTTCTTTAACTATGTTTTCAAGCTTGTGTAAAATGTTCTTTAGGTGACATTTAGAAAAAAAGAAGAGTTTCAGATTATGAAAAATATGTTTTTTTTAAAGACTTAGTGATCAGCACTTTTGACCTGAAATAAAAAGTGGCTAAATGCAGTAGTAAAAAGACTTAGTAAAAAGAAAGAATGTGGAGTGAATGTTGTGGCACATTGGGAAAGGCCTATGTTTTACCATACTGTTCTTTAGAGACTGGCAACAATACTAAAAACATAAATAGAAGTAATGTTTCATAATAATGTTTAACAATATTCTACATGAGCTGATGCCTAGACACTAGGAATAAGAATTATTTCTTAGCATGCTATACATACATACATATATAAACTCTACATTAGGGATATATGTACAATAATATCAATTAATAATAGTGATTCTTAGCTGTTATGTTTTTTATGAAAAGTGTGTAACCATATTTAAATTAAATTAATAGTGCATGATATGACCAGCATGAATGTTATAATTCTCTTATCTAAAGTCAAATAACACTTAATCTGCTCAATGCCATTTGTTTAAGGTAATATCTTTTAGCAATAAATTATTACTTTTTCTTAAAAAAGTTAATCAGTTCATTAAAGGTTTAACATAATTTAAGAACAAGAGAATGTTCTTAGAAAATTTGTATTACAATAAATTGGTTATTAATTAATATTAAATCGAATTTCAAAATTCTTTTTTTTATAACTATAAAGACTTATGGGTACACTGTTGTAAAACAAATTTAAGTCATAAAATCAAGAGATAAGTAGGTTCAAGGGTGAGACATCTGTATGACTCTTACTTCCTAATCAAACGTTTCCCCACTCAAACAGAAGGGATAGCAAGACCTATCCTATTACTATTTATACTGTCATATACTTGCGTTTGAAATCTTTAAAGAAGCGCCAACAAGAAAATAAGTTCGGTGACGTGACAATCGCATCCAAAGTACGTTTCCAAACTACTTATTTAAAACATGAATCTAGCTAAAACTAGATATTATTAATAAACTTACCTGATCTGCTATGTCCTCTGCCGTAGACACATATTCGTTGGGAATTTGCATTTTTCAAAGCCGTTTCACTAGCACATTCACTTAAAAATGAAATTTCACAACTGCCGGACCGTCACGTCAGTCTTTCGCTATCGAATGACGTGTGTCGTGTGGACAGTTGGAAGACACTTCCTGCTCAACTAATTATCTTTTAAGTATCTAACAATTAGTTAACTACAGACTGTTAACTACAGATAAAAAAAAAATTGATATAATAATATTATTTTCTTTCGTGGTGATTTTATAAGTTTTGTATTGATATTATACAAAAAAGTAGAAATAAAACAGGATGTTTTGATTTTTGATCATGATTGGTTTTGTAATAAATGTCAAAAAGAAGGGAACGTATTGTAAGCACATTGGATACTTTCAATTTGTAATGAAACTGTACATATCATAGAATGCTATCCTATGAGTAGGTTTAGAATATGTATTATTTAGTTTCTCATGTATTTAAATCTTCAACTTTATACTTCTAAGTATGTCAAAACAATTTAGTTAAACCATGCTCCACAGGGTATTCCATTTTGACATTTTGTTTGTAGCGCAAAAAATCTTTAAAACACTTTAAAAAACTTGATTGTTTTAAATAACTTTTATGGATTACTTTTTGGACAACATTTTGTTTATCAGAAGAAAAAACACCTTCATTTGCAAAACACATAGGGTACTTATATTTATAATACTAACAACAAAACGTTACAGATGTCACAAAGCCTATAAAGATCTGTGTCAATATTATCAGTTTATTTATCATAAGCAGTGGCTTGTTACAACTTAAGAGTGTGTGTACATATATATTTTCTTATATTTCCTGATAATATAACACTTATTTTATTATTGTAATATTATTTTGAATAAATATAACCTAATTTGTAGAAAATGCTAGAAGTAACTTGCAACGACCGACTTGGGAAGAAAGTTCGAGTAAAATGCAATCCAGACGACACCGTTGGCGATCTTAAAAAGTTAATAGCAGCACAAACCGGGACTCGTCATGACAAGATTGTCCTCAAAAAATGGTACACAGTATTCAAAGATCATATCAAATTATCTGACTGTATCCTTTTTTGATATATATAAACCTGCATACTGTTGATTTGATGGAACAGTTTTTGTATATTCTGTCAGGATTACAAAGCTTGGCGTTAAGATTTTACTACAGACATTGACAATAGACTCATATAAAGAATCACAATGTGCTTATAGTCAGTTCACTCAAATATAAATAAAACCTTACTTTTATAAGCACCAAGTGATATGAATTCAGTCGTGTCCAGAGTGAAGTAGCAATTTCAGGTATAATCACTCAATTATTATAAATATAACTTGCAAGTGCATTTTTTTTTTCTACAAGGCATAGGTGTGTGTATGTATAGCCTACAAGAGCATAGACTTAGCTCAACCTGAAATTGTCTTCAACTCATGTCAGTTACTGTTCCCAGTATAAATACCATGTGCAAAAATATTTCCTTAACATTGTCGCACAGATGAAATTCATGATGGAATGAATCTTGAACTTTACTACCAATAAAATGGTGAGAGAAGTCTAATATAATAAGCAATGTTATTTTTATTAATTTTATATTTAAGTAAATTAAGTTAAATAAATATATCTGTTGTTTACTTTTTTCATCAAAAAGAGGTGTTACTCTACAACTCAATCTGAGTCTTGGTTATCTGAATGTTACACATACACATATTGGGCAGCCAGAAACATAGTGAGGGCAGCCAGAAGCATAGTGAGCACCCATCTTTTGAAGTGGCACTTTGAGAAATAAAGGGGAAAGTTCAGGAATATGGAACTCAGATTGGCTCAGATTGTTTCTATTTCACACACTCACATAGCTACAAAATTCAACTGCCTAAAAGACTGCTAGACATGTATTTGAACTATGTAGACTGCTGATATCTGTACTAGGAGACCTGTATGACAGATTACCAGCCTCTCCAGGCAATGGACTTGTGCAGTACCAGTATGTAAGGTAAGCGGGCTTGTATAAAGCTTATGAATAACATTATTTTTTTAAACAATGCACATATTTACAAAATTATGAAGTCTCAATTTTAATGAGTGTGTGTGTGTGCCCTTCAATTCAGGAAAAGATTAATTAATTCATTCATGCAAAAGATTTTCGGTCTCGTCGTAGTGATTAAGAACGATGTTGAGATACTGCAGCTTTCGTTTTTATGCGGAGCTGACTGACACGCAATGTACCATAACACGTGTTTGAAAGTTGCGCTCTCTGTGCGAAAAGCCATGGGAGTATGTAGATATTATTGTATAACATATAAATGTACTGTATTTTCGTTTTAAAATTAGGATGAGAAAAATGTAAGTTAAGGCAAGCCCACGTTTACTAATCACACTTTAATTATGATATGGCAGACAAGCTTTAACAGGCGAATTGGTACAACGAAAGTAGAACAAACAAAAAAAGTATAGTTTTCTTCTCTTTCTTTCTCGTCCCAAAATATATTATGTAAACTGTAAGCATAACAAAAATATTAGCATAAGATCACAAAAACGAATACCAGTTTTAATGTTTGAAAACAAATAGTGCCCTAAACGTGTCATGATTTTTTTTTTTTTTTGGCCTTTGTGGAGATGTCACCACAATTTTGCCAATGTCAAGTTTTTATTATTATTATTTATTTATGGACTCTTTCTCGCGTGAATATTCAACGCAGAGATTCTGCCAATGTCAAGTATTTCTAGATAAAAAAACAGTCTATAAAAATATGATCGCCATGACACGAAATGACATGCTATCATGACAGACAAACTGTCAATGTAGCACTTATATCGATCTCGACAGAAAAGTAAGTTATCTTTAAATTGCTTGAAATTAAACTATAATTAATATTTAAATCTTATAATATTGAACTCTTGTGATTTCTAATCGCGTATTAAAATGTAATACTAAACTGCGCTCATGAGAAGTCAGCGTCAGATGATTCTCGATAAATCTCATGTACTGTAATAATTGCGAATCATTATCACGTCATTTTATATGTGCTTAGAACGCCACAGTCACTCATGACAATCTCACTACGTCGCAAGCGGCAAATTTTCATATAGAGTTGTAACTATTCTATTCTTAAACATTAATAATATCCATAAATCCTTAAAAAAATTCTCCCAATGAAGACAAAAACTATGCTTGTGCAGACCTTGATTTTCCCAATTATCGACTATGGTGATGTGTGCTATCTCGACCTGAATGCAGATCTGCTCAACAAACTTGACCGACTTCTCAATAATTGCATTCGATTCAAGGCGTTGACTACGTTGCACTCCCTTCTCCACTCACCCAACTCACCTTCTTGCCCAGCATCTAACTTCCAGTATCTTTGCTCTAACCATGATAGAAATCTTCGCTCTTCTAATAATCTTCTCCTTCTCTGCCCTTCTCATAACACCAACAAGGTTCACTCTTCCTTTGCTGTCTAAGCCGTAAACCTCTGGAATGCGCTCCCTCAAGAAGTTAGGACGTCCACTAACCGTCTCACCTTTAAGGTTAAAGTACGTAAACTCTATAGAGATTTTTTGGCGGAATCAAAGGAATAATACTGTGCAAGTGTCTCGATTATCTATGTATTTAATCAGTGTATCAGTATGTATATATGTATGTATATGTGTGTGTGTGTTTATGTTTTCGGGATCAGCTGTTGGGGTAGCTGACCCGATAAGTTTTGAAAGTAGTACTTTTCCTACATCTGTGCTAGCTGGCTGATTGAGGTGAGGATATCTACTTAGCCGGCCAGGCTGTATAAGCCGTCGAACCGTAGCTAAGTAGATTATACTAGGAGCAAGGAAAGGTGCCTATGTTAGCCGGCCAGACTGGTTAGTCCTTGTACCGTAGCTGAAGTGAAACACCAGGGAATGGTTGGAATCGATTTGTATTTGATAAAAAGTATGCTAGTTATATTTACATTTTTGACCATTAAGTAATCGAGTTAGTTTACCGCACATTATATGGATTAACCAATCACATTTCTTATTCTATATTTACAATATTTACTGTGTACGCAACCAATCAGCTTACGTTGCTGTTGTCGTTTTCTGTGTGCGTGAGTATAAATTACATGCATCGTATAAAAACGCGGTGATCGTATTAGCTAAGAACCTACCTACCTCCGGCACAGGAAGTGCTCGAGGACCTACCATCGGACCACAGGCCGGTGCTACTTGTGTTCAGGGAGCCCGCGGCTACGGTCGGCCCACCGAAGCCCACAGTCCACACAGACTGGAGGGCTTACCAAGAATCCCTAGCGGGTTACAGCCGCCCTACGGTTGTAAAAACGCCAGTGGAAGTCGATGAAGCCGCCGAAGAAATCACCGGAGCTATCCAAGCCGCACTTCGAGTCTCCTCGAGCACTAGACCGAGCAGCGAGCGACAGAACCCTCTGCCCGCTCGGCTCCGTAAAATGCTCGAGGAGAAGCAAGAGGCTAAGAAGCTCTGGCAGAGAACTCGGCACCCCCGAGACAAGACCCGATACAACCGCCTTACCAACTCGTTCAAGGCTGCTCTTTGGGAGCACAGAGGTGACGCATGGGAGAACTTTCTCATAGATATCGAGGACGAACAGCCCTCGGTACATCGACTCTGCAGGCAACTGACTGCAGAACCAAACCCCACGCGCCCCCTGTTCGCTGAGGACGGGCAAATACGCTACAAAGCGCAAGACCGTGCCGAGATCATCGCGAACAGCCTCGAAAAACAGTTCACACCTCACGACAATCAAGACGAGGAACACACTCGGGAGATAGAGGCGGCAACCCATCTCTACCTCTCGAGGCCCCTCGCCCAGTCTGAGGGTGAACTGCTCGTAACACCGAGCGAGGTTGCTGCCATGATCAGGAAAACCAACTCACGGAAAGCACCTGGTGAAGACGGAATACCGAACACTGCACTGCAGCGACTTCCACTGAAATCACTCATAGCGTTGACACAACTGTTCAACGGTATCTTGAGGACCGGCCACTTCCCTAACATCTGGAAGCGGGATCGGGTTATCGTACTTCCGAAACCCGGCAAGGACCTCAGAAAACCGGAGAACTACCGGCCCATCACACTCCTCTCGACGACGTCCAAGGTGTTCGAGCGCTTACTGCTAGTAAGGGCTCAACCCCACATCCGGCTGAGGCCCGAGCAATTTGGATTTCGTCAGGAGCACTCCACCACGCTCCAGCTGACTCGTGTCCTAGACGAGATGGCTACGTGGTTGAACAAGGGCGGTAGCACGGTAACCGTGATGCTCGACATGGAGAAGGCGTTCGACAGAGTGTGGCATGAAGGTCTCATCCACAAGCTGTTGACATCGTCTCTACCACGAAAAGTAGTCGCGATCATCGCATCGTTCCTGACACAGAGAACCTTCCGTGTGGCTATAGAGGATACCACATCGGAAATCAAAACCATCAGTGCCGGAGTCCCGCAAGGGAGCTGTCTGTCACCGGCCTTGTACGCCCACTACACGGATGACATCCCTGTAGTCGGAGACGTCAAGCTGGCACTGTTTGCAGACGATGCCGCGTACTTGTCAAGTTCACGCAACGCCGCACACGCTGCACGGAAATTGCGCCCCACACTCGAAGCCCTTCCGGGCTGGCTGTGTCGAAGACCCAGGCGATGATAACCGGTATGGCACACCACCCGCCAAACCTGCGTCTTATGGAAGAGGACATCCCATGGTCCCCAAAGGTCAAGTACCTGGGAATCACTATCGACAGATCACTGTCGATGAATCACCACGTCGAGACCATCACAGCGAAGCGTCCCCTGCTATCCTCCAGACTACCAGTAAGTGCCAAACTAGGCATTTACAAAACATATATCAGGACGCGCCTCACCTACGGTGGGCCGGCCTGGTACAACTTGATAGCAGGGACATCGCGCCAACGTTTGCAGGCTGTAGAGAACAGCTGCCTTCGCATGGTGGTCGACGCCCCCAGGTACCTCAGGAATGCAACAATCCACCGAGACCTCAAGTGGGAACCTATAAAGGAGTTTGTGAGCAGACTCACCACGGGGATGTTTGAGCGGGCTGACCGCTCAAAACTTCCCCACCTGGTAGGCATTGCTCCGCTCCCACATCCCGACGATACAACACTCATCCGGAGGCGACTCAAACGCCCCGCTCGGGAGCTCATATCAGTTCCTTCGAGCGGGGCATTGGCTTCGCCATCGGATGCAGATAGCCAACCACCGACCTCTCGCAGGCGGCTCGCTGGACCCCTCTTCAGAGGAGCGATCGGCGAGCAAACCTCGAGGCCGGTGAGCTAACTCCAATGACCGGCACACAGTGGTGAGCTGCGAGGAAAACCTCTATAAGGAGCCCAGTGCTTCAAATAGTCTCCCCACCCCCCTCAGCAGGGGTGAGATGATACCAGATAGATCGTATTCATTCGCCGCTTGGTATGCTGTGCGAGTGGATGCGTGCTATCTTGATGCATTTTTAGAGCTTTAGAGTACGTTGCATATGTACGCCACAATTTAAATGTATATATATCTATCTAAAACCAATTATTTACATACATATATATCTATAAATGTAAATAATTAGTTTTAAGTTAGTATATATTGTATATGTAAGTACTTCTAGTATATGTATTTAGAACTACCTATGCAACATTCTTTTTTTCTATTTAATCATTCAAAACACCTGCCACAAACATCTCTGCATCACCCAAAGATTGGCTGGTAGAAAATGTCTACGGCATTAAGTTCGACTTGAGCAATATTGAAATTGCAGGAAGTGTAATAAATAAATAAAAAATAATAATATCAATAAAACCGAGCAATTCCTCTGAACACTCCCCATCACATAAACAAGCGATAGAGAATGCAGAGTTAAGTAGCTTCAGCTTCGTGTCAAGCCAATCAGAAACATCCTGGCAATCGATGATGTGAGTCGCTCTCCGTTGAATGCGGTCAAGAGGGAGAAGCTGGTACTGGGGTGCCCCTTTCGATTTCGATTCGATGTGCGACTGAACCTGCTCCCCATAAAGTTACAGGCGGTGGGCTGGAGTGAAATACTATCTCGATCTGTTTAGCACTCCAAGCTTCTTTGAGGCTTTTAGCTATTAGTAGGGCCGAAGTACCGGGGGATATACGGACTAAGCCAAAATTAAACCTTTGAAACTTTCATTGTCAACAGGGATTTCATTAGTTAGAACACTAAAATAGTATTTATAATTCTTTTAGATAACTGTACTCCATGAGATAATACATAGCAAAGTTGACACTGTATTTAAAGTACCAAACTAAATAAAACGCCAAGTAGAAAATACTGATTATCATTTCGATATTACTATACTAAAATTTATAAAAAATCCGCTAACTATGCAGGTGTCATATGGTGACAAAAAAAATCATTATCATCATGGTATGACAGGATTGGCTTGAGTTTATAGATTATTTTTAGTTGTGGTTACATTTAAAAAGATATGCTTAAATAGCGCACTGAATGCTCCAAATTATATTTCGAAGGACAGAAGGGAGGAAAATAAAATTCTGTTATTACATGTGGTATATTATTTGATTTATGTGAATGTAAAAAGTTGCCCACGTGCTTTATCGATGTTGTTCCGGCATAACCGCTGTTTATAGGTATTAAAGAATGAAAGTCAAGTCCGTGGTGGTCAAAAGGTCAAGAAACTAAATTACCCTAGTAGAAGGCTGCTTTTATAATTATTAAATTTATTGCCATTATCCAGAAAGTTGTTGGTCGCTTACCTCAACATTCCGTTTACTGTTTTAAGTGGCAAACCAGAAGTTTAGTTCAGTAGTATTTCCGTTATTATTTCTCAATCTTCTCTCCATGGAATCTGTAATTATTCATTTCATTCATTCGTTGTCCGCCATTGTGGTTTGTTTTGTGAATTGGTGTTAAAATTAAATAGTAAATTAAAGTTATTTTCTTAGAGAAATATAATTTACTATTTAGTCCTTTAATAAAAAGGTGACATTATCATTCTCGTTTGAACTTCTATTATAAGTGTAGTGGGTTAGTATTAAGATGACGGAAGTTGAAGGTGAGTATCGTGCCAATATTTCTGTGAAGTAAACTAGGGCTTCGTGACTAATGTTTGTTGAATTTCAGAGTTCAATCAGCAAAAGCCCGCGAAGACAGGCAAACAGCATAACGTGTTACCGATATGGGGTAATGAACAGACTATGAACCTGAACCCACTAATATTAGCAAATATACAGGGCTCTAGCTACTTCAAAGGTAGGTAAGCAAACATACCAACGCACAGGAGATTCATATTTCTTCGATTGTTCCACAGAATTATTTTTATTTAATTTACAATTGTTTTCGAATATAATAATATAGCAATAAAGAAAGTTTTACCATACTCTTATTTTTTTTACTTGTAATTTCAAGAAAAACTAGTCACAAAAAGAAAAAAGTCCTAAAACAATTAGCTTGTAATAAGCGTGTATTAATTTTATTGTTAATAAATCAGAACAGCATGGCAATATTGTATTGTAACATACATTTTCATTTGAAATATTTTATGATACTGTATTTTCAAATACTTTTATTATTAATTTCACTATTATCATTACCTGCAGTGCACCTATTCAAACTGAAGACTTACCATGAGGTGGTGGATGAGATCTACTATCAGGTGAAGCACCTGGAGCCATGGGAACGCGGCAGCCGCAAGACTGCTGGGCAGACTGGCATGTGTGGCGGCGTGAGTATGTGCAACAGTGTTGTATTTTATACTTTTTACTAACACTGCTGTAAGTGGTCTCTGGTTAGGCAATATTTCTGTCATCAATAGATGATATATTTGGATGAGAAGTTCTAATTATGAGGAAATCTACTTGATCTAAATGTGTTAGATATTGGTTAGAGGGCATAATTCCTACACTGCATGCTTAATTGCTTGCAACAGGATTGCTTACTATTATTTAAGTGGGATTGAATGAAGCCATCATAATGTGTGTGTGTTTATTATAGAGTCATAGTAATCATACACTCTATAGACAGAAACCTATCCCTTCAGGAATATTGGTGTGAGTGTATGAAAGTATGTATCTTTGTTTATTTAAACAAGAAGTAAGGGATAGATTATCTAATTAACAAATACTACTATTGTATTATTATTAAAAATATGTATTGTGTTTGTTAGGGAGCTGATTAGTTTTTTTTAATGTGTCTTTGTATGGCATAGTGCCAAAGTCATAGTAACAAAGAAATTTTGCTGTCATTTACATTTTTATATTAATGAAGTAATTGTCTATTTACTCAGAAACTGATGTGAGGCTATTTTCTGTTGTATAACTATATTATTATATCAGATAAGGTTGATCTATCCTGCAATCAACAGCATTTTCCATTGTTCTCTAGGTACGAGGTGTAGGTGCAGGTGGCATTGTCTCTACAGCATTTTGCCTGCTGTATAAGCTTTACACTCTGAGGCTGACTCGTAAACAGGTCAATGGACTGTTGCAACATACTGATTCTCCCTACATCAGAGCACTTGGTAGGTATGATATTCTTTTTTCCGTTTTCCTTACAAACTACTGTGTAAGAAATGGTTCCTGTTTCACAAATATTCAAACATCTGACACAAAAATCACCCTGACTTGGGATGGATGGGAACTATTTGTGGATCACACAATTTTTGTCCCAAGTGGGAATCTAACCCACAACCTCTGGCTGAGAAGTTGGTATCACTAACCACTTGACACAGACTAGTCAATAATGACATTTCCCGTTATCTATAATTATATTTAAATATCGAATTTAATATTTATAACACCTTGGCCCCGCACCACAGGAACAAACTACAGTATCAAAATTATATGATTTGATAGAGCTTCCAGAGGGCTCTTTTATTTCGAGTCACGAAATAAAAGCTGCATAAAATGTAATGCTGACTCCTTATCTCAAAATGCGGCGATCATTTAATAATGCGGCGATATAATTTATTGATTTTAGTCAAAATTAAATTACTGTAAGCATAGTTTAAAAAGAGGATAAGGAAGTATTTTTTTTTGTAAATAGTGAATATAGATCTAGAGACACCTATTTCTCAATATCAAAAGAATTCAACACATGCATGTTTTTGTATTTGACTTATATCATACTTGACTGGCCTGTTGGTCTCGCGGTTAGCGATCCTGACTGCTAAGCCGAGGTCTTGGGTTTGATTCCCATCTGGGACAAATATTTGTGTGATGAGCATGATGTGTGTCTAGATGTAATGAATCTATAATATGTATGTATTTATTATTTTATTTTTAGTTTACTCCTTCGATAGTCCTATTGTCAAAAAGTCAGAATTTAATTCTGGGGAAATCAAACAAAACCTTCAAATTTTATAGGCACTTCCAATTTTTTATTATTTGGATTTATCAGGATAAAATGGTAGAAGGCAGTTATCAATTTTTTTAAAGTCAATTATTGTAAATTACTAGTCGTCTTTCGCATCAACAATGATGTAGGTAATGTAGAATATGGGATTCATCACGCAAGTGTTATTTTCTTAATAGCAAAATTATTTATCAGTTGTCTTTTCTGCAGGATTTATGTACATCCGTTACACACAGCCACCTCAAGATCTGTTCGACTGGTATGCAGACTACCTGGACGATGAGGAGGAAGTCGATCCTCGCGCTGGAGGCGGAGGTTCGACCACCATCGGAGCAATCGTGCGGCAGATGCTCATTAAGCTTGACTGGTTCAGTACACTTTTCCCGAGAATACCAGTCCCGATACAGAAGCAGATTGAGCAGAAGTAGGTAACTTGTTCTCTTTTGGATATTCTTTTACCTTTTTAAGTTAGTTTATCTTGTGATTGTTTTTGTAAAAGCTTTTTAAATTTGTTAAACTTTTATTTATTCCCCTATTACAGTACAGCAATATCTAAAAAAGGTTTAGTGCACCCCTACTGTACAAATCTTACTCAAATAAATCTAATCGGAACTGGTGTTCTAACTCAAATAAATCTAATCCGTCTGTGTGTCAGTGAGATGGTATGTTGGAATCGAATCATAAGGTTCTGGGAACAGCACATTTCTTCAGACATATAATAATAAATGTATTCGTAAAATATTCAGGTTAATATATAGGAAATAAAAAATATTATTGTTATTGATATCTTTGGACATCTCTGATAGACTTTTTATTATATTATTTTCTATAAATAATCAAATGTTTTTTAGAATTTGTATTAATGGAGATTGGCTATCCTGCTGTTTTGCACAAACAATCAACAGGAACAATTTTTTTTCTTCTATCATAGTATGTTCAAACATGTATAAACAGTGTTCTAAAATACTAGGCTAGGGGAGCACAACAGACAATCCACGGCTTCAAAACCAGCGGCGAATTTTAGCAACCGTGGGGCAAGCAGTAACAACGCTGGCGCCTACAACCCTAACAGAATGGATTCTGACAGAAGAGAACACGACGACAGAGACAGACGAGATTATAGTGATGGCGACAGGTGAATAGATTTGCTTAAACTAACTGAACTGCCTTAAAGCGTATGGTCGCCCTGTGTGATCCATTATGCACATCTTTTATATCACGCTAATAATACTTCTTTACTGGAGAGCTCATTTTGTATAGTCTTTTTTACTGAACAACTTGTTACATATCTGCAGGTACTCAAAAGACAGGACACGTTACGACGACAAGAATAGAGACAGGGGACGTGATCGTGATAGGGACAGAGATCGCGGAGAGCGGTCGGACCGTGACAGGGAGCGGCGCGACCGTCGTGAACCACACCGCGGCGACCGTTCGCGATCGCGGGACCGTCATCGCCATCGGTCGCGCTCCAAAGACCGCCGCTATAGATAATAAATGTATGTCTTAACAAATGAATAAATGTTCTGGATTATGAAATTCGTTTTTTTTATTTCATTTCAGTTTATTGTAGTAGTATATACGTACTACAATAATCTGAATATAGTAGTTGATACAAGTAATTTGTTACTATCTTACATATTGAGTTACAACTTGAGTAAAGCATATGCATAATTGTCTTTCATTAACACAATCGAGTTTTATTTAGCAACTACAAACAATTATCTTACCAATATGAACACATGCAATATTTCTTACACCACCAATGTTGATGAAGAATTAATAAAGAAAAACGAATCAATGAATATCTGTTTAATTTAAGGAACAGTAAGTAACTTTTTAAAAAAGCAGTTTTATTGCAACAATGAACAAGCTTATAGCTAACAATAAATACAGAAT
Source organism: Tyria jacobaeae (assembly GCA_947561695.1). Taxonomy (NCBI): domain Eukaryota; kingdom Metazoa; phylum Arthropoda; class Insecta; order Lepidoptera; family Erebidae; genus Tyria; species Tyria jacobaeae. The sequence continues at coordinate 3,088,245 of OX387208.1, read as the reverse complement.
GAATCAAATACAAATAGACCTTAATAGAAATATTTGCCCAGATAATAACAGCTGTGTTGCATCATACTAAGCTACAACACCTTTCACATTTTCCTGTTGTTCAAACTTGGGATACTTTAGTTCAACATTGGCCCAAGATATCTTACTGTTAGCTAAGTCTCTAACAACAGCAGGAACATCAATCAATGGCAATCTTACTTGTCCCATGCTATCCCTCTCTCTCAAAGTGACACTATGTGGTTCTTTCATTGTATCAAAATCAACTGTAATAGCATATGGGACACCCAATTCATCAGTTCTCGCATAACGGCGTCCAATAGAACCTGATGAATCATCAACTTTGTGGGATACATCCACATTTGTTAATTCTGAAGACAATTCTCTGACAAAAGGTTGGAACTCTGCATTACCACTCAGTGGCAAAACAGCACATTTCATGGGAGCAACTGCTGCTGGCAATGCAAAATATGTCCGCTGCTCAGCACCATCTCTCATCTTGAAGTTATGTTCTAAGGTGCTGTAAAGAATTCTGCCTATGCCAAAGGAAGGTTCAATGACACTAGGGATGATTTCTTCCACATGAACTGTTTTCTGAGATTTCTTCACACTGACAAGTTTTTGAGTAAGCTTGAAGTCACCAGCAGGAGAAGAAAGCACATATTCTCCATCACTATCTAACTTGACTTGCAGTTCTTCTAAAGCAGCAGAATCCATTGCTGCCAGTTCATCATTAATTATTTTGGCATCTTTTTTGAACTCTTTTCCGATGGCAGCTTTGTTAGGAACAGCTTCAACAACTTCAATTTGTTTGGGTGTAGGCAATTTCTTCTCAGCTGCTAGTCTAATGCCAGTGGCTTTAGTATGTTGGGTTAAATCATAAGCTGATCTATCAGCACAGCCCACGCATTCTACCCAGCCATAGCTTGTAAGGCACTCAGCATCCCAACAGTCACAAGCATAGTGGGCCATCTCATTGCTCATGTGTTGTCTAAATCTCAACTTTTTGGAGTCTATACCTACAGCCAACATGTACAAGTGTATCCTAGCCATAAAGTAGCCAAGAGTCTCATTATTGACAATGCCTTTGGAGACAGCATCACCAATAGTCATGATTTCTGCAGGCTTACCCTGCTCCTGGTTATCGGCAGAGTAAAATAACATTTGGGTACCTTTTACACATTCAAATTTAGGATGATCTTTAGTGTCACAAAAATGCTCAATTTCACACATAGTGAACTCTCTGACCCTAAGTAGGCCCGAACGGGGTGAGATTTCATTCCTGAATGAGTTACCAATCTGAGCAGCAGCAAATGGAAGTCGCCCTTGATTGAATTCCAGAAGACGTTTGAAGTTAACAAAGATACCTTGTGCTGTTTCTGGCCTTAAGAAGCCTTTCACCAATCCACTAGGTCCAATTTGAGTGTTGAACATGAGATTGAATTCAATTGGTGGTGTAAGCTCATTCCCACTTATGGGCGACTTCATTTGGAACCTTTTCATAAGTGCTTCCATTTCAGTAGCAGTCATCCCATCAAGTTTTACAAGAATATCTTCAATGTCAGCTTTTAATTCTGGTGTGGTGTTCTTCTCACTTTTTATTTTTTCAAGGTGGGCTTTAATTAAGTGGTCTAACCGAAAGCATTCTCCAGATTTAACATCTTTTGTCATAAGGTCGGCAAACCGTTCCACATGGCCTGATGCTTTAAGAACTGGTTCAGGTGTCAAAATTGAGCAGTCTACCTCCAACATCTGCTCTTGAAGAATGAAGTGCTTTCTCCAAAGCTGGATCATGTTGCTTTTGAGAGCACAGCCCATAGGACCGAAGTCGAATTGACCAGTAATTCCACCATAGATAGCAAAGGACTGGTCATAAAAGAACCTCCTTTTGATAAGGTCCTCCATTTTAGCACGATCAAACAGCTCTTCCGTTGGGGCTAGACTTAGTTCCTTGTCCTCTAAAACTTTTTTGCGAGTCTTTAATTCAGCTACAGCCTTCTTAATGTCAATTTCTGGTGCTTTCTCTTCTTTCAGTTTTCTGACTAAATCACCCTGTTCCTTGACCAAGGCTCGCAGTGGTGCCAGAATTTCTTCAACTTTAGAGTCAGCCATAATTATTTCTCTTAGAGGATTTTGTATTTTAATTTTCCGATGAAGTTTATTGCTGCCCCACTGCTGAGCGTGATAAAATCTGAATGGTTCGCTGACAATGGGGTGATATTTACTAAAACCACTACACTTAAACACTAAAGCTACTAAGATTCTCATTTAACTAAACAAAAATTCTAACTTTTAACACTACTCCATCTGGAAGCGGGCAATACGTTTTTTGATCGCGTGGTAGATGACGAAACTGTTACATTATCAAGTATAAAACGACATCTACATAGATTATACACAAATACTGGAAGACATCTACGAGTGAACTGGTAGCATAATAAAATTGCCTGTTGTGTAAAAGAGATAGTTTAATATTTACGCTAGAGAACCCACTTCTCAGACTAGAAAATAAAATATACATGTAATTTTGACAATACTTGCACACGTTTGTAAAATAGTTTCGTTCGATCGTAAGTACGAAAATATAAGAAATACATAAAATATAAGAAGTACTTGAATACGGAGACCAAACAATACTATATTATTTAAAAAAAATAATACAACTTATGTATCCTTTAATTTATAAACGATACATAAATTGTAGTATATTTTTTTACAATGTCCTTTTTACTTTTACCAAAAAATAATAAGCAAAGAAATATGTATTATTGAAAATACTGGCAACATCGTCATCTTATATCTCTTTCTTGCTTTGTATATCACTGCCTAAATGATTGTAAGATAAAGCGTGATAGGAATAGTTTTAATTATTTGTTTTCTTTGTCAAATATTTTAGTTTTGACAGCACAAAGGAGTCGGCCATTTTATTACTGGTTGGTGAATGGGGGGTGAAGCTGAGGCAATTGCGCCCAGTGTAGCATTGTTGTATTTATTTTGGGTTATTTTTCTAAATATCCGTTTTATCTACGTACAAAGCAGTATACGTACTTAGTGTAAGTTTAGGTGTATTTATGTATTGAGTCGGAAGAGCAATGGACGATCCGAATAGAATGATGGCGCACGGTGGTGGGCTCATGGGGCCGCAGGGCTATGGTTTAGCTGGTGGCGAAGGAGCCCCAGCTGCTGGCGAGGGCGAAGCGCGCAAGCAGGACATTGGTGAAATATTGCAGCAGATTATGAACATTACGGATCAGAGCCTTGATGAAGCCCAAGCGAGGAAGCACACGCTAAACTGTCATAGAATGAAGCCTGCCCTATTTTCAGTACTGTGTGAAATTAAAGAGAAAACAGGTAAGTGATTTGTTGTATTTAGTATTAGAGTAGAGTAGTACAAAGTTTATTTAAATATTTAATGAGTAATTGTTATCAATTTTTCGTTTTTGACGGGGAAGTAGAAAATATTTCGTGATTGTCTGTAAATATATCTATGTTTAGATTTGAAATAAACTATGTAGATATCTTGTTATGTATAATTATTTATGTGAGTTTATACCATTGGGGTACCTGATTTTTGAATATATATATGTATATACATATATTATATATCAAAAACGATTAACATCAACCATGAAGTGCCTTTTCGCTTCACTTTACTTTGATTAAAATTAGTTTACATTTTTTTTTAAATCTGCATTGCAATACCTGTTGCTTTTTTCATCATACATACATACACTCACTTGTCATCATTTTCTCTATAAAAGGGAAAGCAGAGGTTTATTAAATGCCTACATTGTGCTAACTATAGTCAACACTTGCATGCAATTGAATCAACTCAGGCCAGACATTCACATGAAAAGAGAATTACTTTATAAACAGTTTTGTTTATTTTCATTCATGTGCTTTTATTCGGAGGTCTGATGTTTTTCTATAAAGTGTAGCTCTTTACAAATAGAAAATTGTCATTTTCTATTTGTGTGTGTATTATAACTTCCTTGAACTTTATGTGGTACCCAAGAGTTGACCAACTACACCACCTATAAAGTAATATAAAAAAGAATATAATATAAAAGCTAATGTGACCCATATTTCTTATCAGTCACTCATCAGATGTTGACTGATACACATCTCTGTTCATTTTTATTGAAAAACAATGGAAGTTACACCAGAAGAAGTAACCAAGTTGTAGCTTTGTTACAAGCAGGCCAAAATGAATGACATATTGTGAACTCTCTTCTACTCTTGTGAACTTATAATGGTCCAATCTACTGGTTCACAAGTTTCAAGAGACTGGTGGCTTCACTCAGAAACCACAAACCAACAGGCACCATAGTACAACTTCTGGGTGTTGACCTGCAACAGGAGCTCAGAATGGCTGTCAATCAGTGGACAATAACACCTGAAGAAAGCTAACTTTACTCGCAAACGGCCGGCAGCTCACTGTGAAGCCTGGCTTCTATTTGTCACGAACACCTTAACTGGATTCTGAAAAGCTGTATTCGGAAATCAACCTTTTATGCCAATGTAAGGCTTGAATCAATTCAGTGGCACACAAGTGTAGTTTCGCATAATTATGTAATGAGCAGTAAGCCTGTTAACTAAATAAATATGTTATGTTTTTCATATAGATGTTATATGAAAGTTGTTTGCATATCATATGTTTTTGACCAGTACATCTGTATGGACTTTAAAACAGACTTTGACCTCTGAGTTTGTTTCGGTGTTTCTTTTAGGGTAGTCAGCTAGGAAACACCGGCCTCATCTAGCATAAACTAACAGAAAAAAAAATTGATGTGTAAAAGTGTTGTTATAACCTATTTACAAAATAAAGATCATTTATCATTTAACATATCCTGCATATAATATGAAAAAGAAAATCGCTTGCAGTTGTGCTGTACTTTTATCTGAGGGTTTTATCTGAGGGAATATATTTAGGCATTTAAGATTATGCTTGTATAGTAATCACAATAAACCTAAAAATCATCCATAAACAATTTTGCCCATAACATTAATATATATAACATTAATATAATAACATTAATATATATATATAATAAATGTGAATTTGGTGTAGTTTTATCCCTCCGCAACACGCAAGAAGAAGAGCCACCAGATCCCCAGCTGATGCGCCTTGACAATATGTTGATTGCTGAGGGTGTTGCTGGACCTGAAAAAGGTGGAGGCGCTGGTGCTGCTGCATCAGCTTCTGCTGCTGCAGGTGAATGGGGTGTGTATTGAAGTCTCATCTTAATGTAATTTTTACTAGAAGAAATACCTTATCCTCCTGTGTTATATATTATGAAGTCAAATTTAAGTTTTAGAAATTATACTAAAGATCCTACAAGGGTATTTATGTTCATAACACTAAATAAATAATGCAGTAGGATGAAAAATTAAAGATGAATCAATACTACATGACTATTTTATTATTTATAATGCTCTACAATTAATACAAATCTTAGGTTTATAATTCAATTTCATAGTAACAACTATTATTGTTATACAGAACATAGAATATACATATATATATATATATAAAACTTCAGTGATGATGTAATAACTAAAATGAAAAGTATTAAATTAAATAAGTTTTGCTTACTTTCATAGCTTTAGTTTAACCTTTAGACTGCCATTGTCAACGTGACGAAAACATGATTTGTATTCATAATACATTAAACTTATAATGATTTATAAGTTTAATGTATTATGAATACAAATCATGTAGAACAAAAACTTCAGTATTCATATTTATTAAGGAATATACAGTTAACCTTCTTGTGTGTTTTTGGGATGTCCATGGAAGGTCAATACTATATTGATAGGCTTTGTCTTGACCATTTTTAGTCTCTCTATCCAGGTCAAAGATATTTTATAGGTGTCTTAGATTGATTACTAAGGAGTTTTTACGCCTTTCGCCCTAGTAGTGTGTTCTAATGTGATGTATAGTTTCTAATTACTTCTTCTTTTACCTATGGCATTTGCAACCGTTTTTTAATCTAACTGCGGATACGGAGCTCGATTCCAATACCTTGGGCATCTTCAGGTGCTCATGAGTTTCCGACTTTCTCAGGAACTATACTGCGCCAGACATAGAACGTAAAGCTACATTTTGGAATCTTTGTAGTAATATCAATTACTTTTCTTGATACTTTATATACTCTATTGGACAGATAATGCAATCGAGCATTCCGACTATCGCGCTAAACTGGCGCAGATCCGACAGATCTACCACCAGGAGCTGGACAAGTATGAGAACGCATGCAACGAGTTCACAACACACGTCATGAACTTGTTACGAGAGCAGAGCCGCACCAGGCCGATTACGCCTAAGGTTTGTATATTTTTTATAGGCTTTCTATGCAATCACAATATGTCATAGCAAATTCATATATTTTCACTGTTTCCATAGTTACCAGCGGATTCAAAATATTTTTTTCCACCCATTCCAACCATATAAGTAATATCCTTTTACTTGCCTTTCTTTCCTACAATTCCCTTTTTAAAAATATTTTTTTTTCTATTTTATTCTCAGTAATCTATATAGTTACGGTGAAATCATTACATTATCACAGCTTTTGATATATAAATATGTATAATGCCGACTGTGTGATCCAGAGCTGAGAGTTGAATAATGTAATGTGTTCTACAAATGACTGTCCCAAGTCTGGTTGTTTTTGTGTACGTTATTTATGTTTTGTAAAGTCCCTTGTGATGACTGCGACACAGTAGTTATTTCTAGAAAGAGAGAAAATACTCACTGCAAACGTTTTTAGTAGTTCAGTATGTGGTCCCCAGGAAATCGAGCGCATGGTACAGATCATCCACAAGAAATTCAGTTCTATCCAGATGCAGTTGAAGCAGTCCACTTGCGAAGCCGTCATGATTCTGCGCTCACGGTTTGTATAACGCCTTCAATATTTAATAGTGACCTGTTTTACCATGGGCCTCATATTTCTATACATAATGCTGTCCCAGGGTTTTATTAAAACTCTTAGAGTTACATTCAATTCAGTTGTGATTGTAAAACCATTCCCTTTTAATTTGATAAATAAAAAATTAAAAACGTTGCAGTAAAACAGAGCGACAATTTTAACTATTTGTAGTAATCTTATTGTCTGGCTTGCTATATATACAATACACATATCCATGACACAAAGTAAAAAAAAAAACAAAAACTTATAGATTGTATCGTGATGTTGATGTGGTGTGTTGCAGGTTCCTTGATGCGCGCCGAAAACGCCGCAACTTCAGCAAGCAAGCTTCAGAGATACTGAACGAATACTTTTACTCACACCTCTCAAATCCCTATCCGAGTGAAGAGGCAAAGGAAGAGTTGGCACGGAAATGTGGCATTACCGTTTCTCAGGTACACTTACTCTGCTTTCCAGTAAATGTATTGAGTTAATATCGAATATAGGTAGAGGGTTCTGATCTCTTGCCTACAGCGAGTTCTAGTTGCAGGCAGGCTACCAAGTCCTCAAGCCATTGCTTACACTGCCCAATCCATCTATCCATCCATCCATTCAATCCAATGCCAATCCGTATATAGTAATATCTCTTCAAAATCCTTCCCTTGTTGTTACCATCTTTAATTCCTGAAGTACCCTGTTGGTTGCATTAGTCTTGCCCCCTATTACGATAGTAAAACCAAATTCTAATATTGTGGGTGACACACATTACACCTCTATTTACCCCTTCTGGTATTCAAACGTGAGTGCATATTTGTTTATATGTTAGTTTAGGAAACTGCAGAACCGTGTTGAGTCTTGGATTGCATGTAGCAAAACTAGCAAATAATAATACAAGCAAGGGGAGTTTACATTTTTTTCTTAATCAGCGTTATAATTGCAGTGGCATCATTGTTCAATATGAATGAAAGCATTTTGGTTTTGTTAGGCGAAGCTGTTGATATTCGAATTCTAGAAAAAAACTCTGTACCAAGCTTATATGTATATACGACCTTCAAAAATTCAAGAAAAGAGCTTTCTCCTACCTAAAAGGCCGGCAACGCACTTGTGGCTCATGAGTTGCGGGTGCCCATGGGCGGCGTTAGTCACTTACCATCAGGTGACCCGTCTGCTCGTTTGCCACCTTCGCATAAAAAAAAAAGTTAGATTATGCGTGACTTTGAAATTGACATATGAATACTTTCTAAATAAACAAGGTATAGTATTGGGCAAGAAATAATGCACATCGACCTCTAGAAAGGGACAATCGGCTAATTTCTTTGTAGAGCGTTGTCCCTTTCGCACGAAATAACACATGAAGTGTGCGAAAGGTAGAGTCGAAATTAGCCGATGTCTCTTTCTAGAGGTTGTTGTGCATTATTTCTTGCCCAGTACTGTACTTGATTTGAAGTGCTTTTTTAAAAAGTGATTCTAAAATTACACTGCAGTACACATACAGACACACACTCCTATATCCCCAAAGGGGTAGACTCGACTCAAACGCACACTTTTTGCCAAACATAGTTTAGGCCCACTTGGATAATAGGAGGCAGGCTTATTATCGTCATCTAGACACTGTATGGCTGTATATATACTGTGTGATAGATGTCAGACCGACCCCTTAGTCGCCTTTTACAACACCCACGAAGAGGGATGTGGTGGCCCAATTCTGTTCACTGAGAGCTACCCGGTTAACGGTACCTATTGATTTTCACTGATTGCAAACGCTGTAAGTGATTTCTATAGCTTCTTATGATAGTGTATGTTGGTGTGATAATGACTGTACTGTTATAGGTGTCAAATTGGTTTGGAAACAAACGCATTCGGTACAAGAAGAACATTGGCAAAGCACAAGAGGAGGCCAATCTCTACGCTGCGAAGAAAGCCGCCGGTAAATACATCATCTTATTTGTATCTAAACAATACACTGCCAGATTTGTTTATTTTTTTAATGATATTTACTGAGAAGATCTTTCACTATGTCAGAAATTAAAATAACGTATTTACGATGGAATATCAGTTAAAAATATACAGGTTCTAAGATTTATATTTTCAATTTAAAAAAAATGTTTATTATTTGATGGTGATTTAAGTTTGGTAACAACACATGTGATTTTCTTCATTCTATTCTATTTTCATTCAAGCATTATAGTATATAATTATGTAAAGACAACGAATTGAATTTAGACTATCCATCGGTTAAAGCAAATAGTTGAAAATTGCGAAGGGAGAGGGAAAAAGGGTATTCCTCACCCTTTGTAGTCATAGTGCAATATAATATTTTAACTTATCTATAAATAAAATCACATAAATAATTACGTTTCGTGGTAATCCACATTATATTCGAATACAAGCCCCTGAGAAATGCTTTCCCCTAGAATGATTCCCATCTGATATAACGTTGCTATGTTAAGTATACACTTATTGAAGTAGTTGGCCCATAGTCCAGCTCAACATCCCAACCCGTATTGGGTGTAAACTTGAAGAGTGAGCTACATGAAGGTACGTTTTCGCACACAGACTTGCCTTGGGTCGGTGGGGGCCGCGATGCCGGCTCGCCTCCAGCCAGAGCTACGGCATATTACAGTAATAATAGATATTATATAGACATATTACACTTACCCATATATCCTTTCATATTACTTTTAAAGATTAATGATAAAATTATCTATTCAAATTATTTAAAAATCTTGTGGTGGTTTTCTTATTAAATACTCTTTTAAATGATTTTTTAAGTAATAAAAATGTCTATGGTTGGATTCTAATTGAAAAAAAAAATAAAATAAAACAAGACTAAATATGATTTGCAACGGTTTGTTAAACTTTTATAAAGATTAAAATTAGACATTATAGTGTCTATTCTTTTTTATAAGATAATTTTCTCCTGTGAACGTACCAAATAAGTAATACAAAAATACAATTTCAATTTAGATTTGATTAAATAGCTTGTGTATCACCCAAATTTTCCTCATGACTTTAAATCCAAAATACGTCTTTATATTTAGGAGGTTATAATTTGCAATAATGCATTATCAGTAATGTTTAATTTAAAGTACAGTATCTAAGGATCCTTTGAAAAAAATGAAAAGTTCTTGGTCCAAGTGTACCTTACTCATTAAAACAAATTAGTCTAACGGGTTTCATTATAGAGTTATGCTACCAAGCTCTTGATTTTATAGTTACATCAGCACATTGGAATATATTTTTATTGTGATTACATATATTTGCAAAGCTTCAAATTAAAATGGCAATAAGAAGTTTGTTAAATTCATCTTCCAAGATTTTTTAACTTAGTAAGCCACAACTCCTGTGTTAGGATTATTTTGCGACTTAGGGGACTAGACAAACATACACACAACAGGCACAATGCAAATCCAGACTAGGGACAAGTATTTTTGTATTACACAAATTCTTGAACCGTGTGGGGATCGTATCTACGACCTCTAGGGTCATTAACCACTAGACCAACAAACCAGACTAACCCTGATGCTGATAAAAGCATATTAGAAATTAATATTAACATACAATTGAAACTGATTCAATATACATAATGCGAGTAAGAGAACCACCACAGACCCCTTGATAAATGCGATACGAGATCCTAGAAAGGGCATAACGTGAGTGATTTGTGGCCAGCAGCAGGCGCATCGCCGTACTCGATGGGCGCGGCGTCAGGCACAGCCACTCCGATGATGTCGCCGGCTCCCACGCAGGACTCCATGGGCTACTCACTGCCCGCGCCGCCTTACGACCAGCCGCAGCCCGGCTACGACGGCTCCATGGGCTACGACCCCATGCACCAGGACCTTTCACCCTAGGCACTAACACATCCCTAGCGCAGGTATGCTCTGTTCATTTTACAACACAATACAGGTTGCCTGGAAGAGACTGCATTTTTTTTATATACTATAGGGGGACAGACGGACAGACGGGTCACCTGATGGTAAGTGACAACCGCCGTCCATGGACACCTGCAACTTAAGAGTCGTAGGTGCGCTGCCCTACGACTCTTAAGTTAAGTTGAGGGTGGTGAGGGATGGGGGATGCGGGGAGGGGAAAGAAAGTAGGGCTTGAGGAGATGGGAAAGAGAGGGGTTGAGGGGAATGATGGAAAGGGGAGAGAGGGAGTTTAGCCTCCGGAAACCTCACTCATTTCGGGGAAATGCAACGCAACCGGTTTTTTGTTGGCCGTGGTATAGCGCCAGTTGAGCCGGCCCATTCGTGCCTGAGCATGGCTCTACCACTGACATTTTAGTACATTATCAAGTTGACATAATGTGTTTTTGTGATACTTCTCCTGTAATAGTTGTGTACAAATAATCCATCTAATTTGAAAGAATAACATTTTTTTTTAATACTGTGAGTGTAAATAGAAGTAGCATTTTTTTATACGTAACTGTTTCAGGGTTTATAAGTTAATTAAGATGTATGCGAGTTTTTTTTTTCATCATAGCTTTTAAATTCCTGATAAGATTTCTATGTATGAGTTTATAAGCTATTGTTAGAATACTTAAATCATACGACTAAGTGACTATTAGTGTACATTCCTTATAGACGCAATATTATTTATTTTTAAATCGGTACACAAACAGATTACAGTTTCAACATAATTAGTTGTTAGTATCAAAATGTATATAAACTTTGTAAGCATTATATTATAAAATGATGTATTATTTTTATGTACCTGAATTGCGAATATGTTAAGATTACGTGATCTATGTGAAATATTAAAGCTGAGAGGAGCAAAGCCAGTGATTCGACAGTTGAATGAACCGACTTATGCCATAGAGTAAATCATATCTCGAGTCGGGATTGCAAAGAAAGAATATAGAATTTGCAGAACCTCTGAGCATACCTAATTAAAGCAAATTTCTGTATGTATAAAATTTGTACAATAAAGAATTAAATACATAAAGCATCTATAATTACATTATCGAGAAAAAAAAATCAAGTAACTTTTGCTGGACTTTGTTAATGTTATTTATATGCGTTTTTTAATAGAAGGATACCAAACTATTGAGCAGTATTTCACAATACAGGCTTGAATGGAGACATAGGATACGTTGTGGATTTTTAACCTCTTTAGTGCACATTATTATTTGTTACATTTATTTACAATCTGATCATAATGTGAATGGAATGTTAACTCATGATCCCAAACAAACAATATTTGATGGGGAAATAAATAGATATTAATTAAAATACATAGTTTTTTTTTACTTATATTGTAAGTCTATTCAGATTATTGCTATGTATAAATATATGGAGCATGCTGCATTTCACTTATATGTGAAGCACAAATATCTATTAGACAAACTATGACTATAATGTTGTCATAATTATGATTATTTTTGTCATTCAGTAAGATAGACAAATAATATTAATTTCTTCTCAATTTGACCACAGAGTGTGACCATGAACAAAAAAGTGTATACTAGTGTATATACCTAGTCCTGTCATAAATATTGTTACAAGGATTTTTTTTTCTATTATATAAAACATTTATTAACGTTATGTGTTAGTTTATACATTTTTCTTCAATGGCTTTAATACAGTCCTGTACCGTCCTGTCCGTTTTGGCCAGTGATCAATAGAAACACGCACTATCTCAATGGGGTGCTCTGATGAAGTCAGAAACGTTCGATTCCAAAAACACTTAGGTGGATCGAATTTTGTGACCCGCTGCCGAGCCTTGCTGAAAGGACTATTCGTGGTTATGGACGATGGCGTGTATTAAGACGCTTAACCACCTGCTCAAGAATCGTAACTTGATATACTTGTGCCAATGTTTTAACACCTTTTTTTATAAAAATATGGTTCAGTGACTTGGTGATAGCTAAAAACCCAATAAACCATCACTAAAGTCGGATAATGCCCATGTACTCTAATTCGGAAGCGTCTATAGAGCTTTGATCATAAACACGGTCATTCTGCTTGTTAAAATATTGCTCAATAGTAAAAAAAACTCGTTCGTAACTTAATTTTTTTGAGAAGACGTGACGACGACTGACCTTTTTTATTAAGAATTTGTTTTGAAATAACCACCCTATTAACATTTAAATTATCAGTTAAATATATATCAGTGTGTCTCTCTCTCTCGCTACAAGTCATAAGTCGTCCTTTACAATATGCGACATGGTTCTAGGTGCTATATTCATTTTCCAAAATGAAATCTTTTGCTTTCGGCCAGGATTTCATCGAATTCTTTCCTTCACTGCTTTTTCATACAAATACTACCACGACGGTCAGATCTTTTTCTGTCACGAACAATGTTTCAGTGTACCTATCAATAGCCCGGTAGGCAAATAATATCGACGACGAATACCAAGCGCGGATGGAAAGTTTAAATAATCGCATTTGGCTCCTTATCTACTTTGTGTAATGCTGTCACAGCAATTCGGTTGTCACTCCATTAAGTTTATGTCACAGAATTACTATCACAAAAATATTTAACACCGATTTTCGCGAAAATGGGAAACCAATACATATAAGAATGACAGATTCCAAATTCAAATGTAATTTTTTTTTTTAACTGTAGCAATATTTATGGCCAGACCAAGTAGATGTGTGTGCGTCAAACGTATGGTAGAGTGTAATGTATTTTTGTACTAATTTAATGTATTTTTTAGCATTATTATAAAAAAACTATTTTTGTACTCCTCTCCATATAAACTTTAACTGTGCCTAATTTCACAATCCTCCTTTAGCGTATTTTTTGTAAAAATGGGGTACCAAGATTTTGCTTCACATAAATAATTATCATAAGAAAATAGTTTTTTTTATATAAACGTGGCTTTTTTTTTTATCTTTGATTTTATTTAAAGCTTGCCTTCCCAATTCTATCCGAAAGCATTTCTCTTTTTAAAATAATTGACAACACCTTCGTTTGTATATAAATGTTAGCGATACAAACTTAATTGATAATAGACACTTACGTTGTTCCAGGTGACAGGTCCGACACATAATTGTGCAGCTTCCACAGAATTGCCATTTACATTACTATTATTATGTTAATTAGGGCAGGTACTACCTGACGACCGTTACTTACCGCCCCCGGTAACGGACCGGGGCCAGATCCAGGTCTCGGACTCGGACCTGGCCCCGGTCCCGGGCTCGGAGGCGCCCTAGCTCGTAGGACATTGTATACTACACACTATACCTTAACATGTAGAGTATATATTCTTAGCGATATTTTTGGAAGGAAATGTAATTGAATCGTATTTTTATTTGTATTAATTACAATCTACACGACTGTTACCCAGTATTCGTTTAAAAGTTTTTATTATATACGATTTTATTTTTATTATCATTTATTATATTGTAATGATTTAATGAAGTTTTTTTTTTCATATGGCAACTATTTTGGAAAATAATTAGTAGAATCGCTATTTGACTTAAGTTTGAGTTTCTGGCCTATATGTGCAGATAAGCTTTAAGAGAAATTAGTACTCAAGATATGTGCTAAGGCTCTTTCAGTTTAGAATTTAAATTTAAATAAAAATAAAAATTTGTGAACACGACTGTCTTCTTACTATCGTTATAGTATTATTATTAACCGATGTATTTTATTCTTTTTAATTTATATTTTAAAATTGGTTTTGGAATGTAATTATTTGGACAGTATTAGTAATTTTATTATATTCAATAAAAGGTATCACCACATCGATATGGCGGGGATCTCGTTTCTATACGTTCTAATAATGTTTAACTGTACGGTGGATATAAATATACGATAGATGTAAGTTGAATCTAGTGTAATATTAGTTGTAAGTATTCAGATATTTTGTGCGGACTAGTGTCCTAATAAGAGGATTATCCGTACATTGTGACCGAGAACCGATTTTATCTATCTTTCTATTATAGTGATAATGCTTGCTACTAAATAAGTCTGTCTGTCTGTTTAAAAAAAATACGAATGAAATATTTATGATTACTATTATGATTGTAAGGGGCTTGTGCTTTAATGTTAGTTAAACCGTTTTTTTATTATTTTTATTATTAGCCGATTTTCACTACTCCGCTCCTAGATGTCGCAGCGTGATATTGAGTAAGGTATATTGTTTGTCAATAAATACTCTATTTAATACAAATTTGTAGAGTATAGTGCGTTTAAATTACATATAAAAACTGCAGCATAACTTACGTTAATACTGCTTGTCCTATTATTGCAGTGTACTATTTATTTAATATTAACAATAAGATCATATTCAGTTCACTGATACTCTTGAGAGGTATGTTTTTTCCTCCACAAACACGCATCTCAATCGCACATATGACATCGGCACGGTTTGCCATATTCTAAATATTAATAATAAAAGCTATTCGAGCTTCTTCAAGTCAAGTCTGTCAAGTTCCAACTGACAAAATTATTTTTACATACAATATAATGTTTTGCTTTGTATTTTATATAATAACATTCTTTTATATTGATATATACGTATCTGTATATAAAATGCACAGATAGCAAACTTAATACACGTAAACGCACTTTAAACTTATGTATACGCAATCAAATATAAATATATTCATATTTTTATATACACTAGTTACCCTTCGAACAGTACTCGGATTACATACTAGGTATATACGTAGTACTGTAAAATACTCGGTTCTACGTGGGAAACAATGTACGGACGCATAGAATTGTGTGCAATTTTAAATATTTTATTAGCAACGGTTGTGTTAGTTATCGCATACGCAATTTGGCCCTCACTTTTCTAAATGTGGAGTCCAGTTAAAATACCAGTCAATTTGGACGTTGGCCCAGTGATGTACCAACGTGTGTTTGGTAAACTATTGCACTTTTTTATAACAGTACTTTAATAAAATTATAGTCAACGGGTTACAGTAAGTTCTCATATCTCAAACAAGTATTTTAAATTGCTTTTTTTCAAATAATTGTATGTTTTTATTTTCGACTAATTATGAAACCTGGTTGTCTATAAATTTAAAGTGTTAAGTACGAAAGTTTTAAATCATTCTCACCTAAAACGGCTCTATGTGAACTATACCCTTATTCTTAAAAACTAAATAGCAGATGTCTGTACAATATATTGCAATACGTTTTAGAGCAATACGCTAATATTTCGTTTTTTTTTTGCATAATGTAAAATGTATAGTGTTATAGTAATCTTATACATGTAGTTTGTGCAACCAGGTTTTGTTTCAGTTTGCCTGAAACGCAGTTGTATTAGATACTACTCACGTCGGTATACTTAAGATTAAAGTAGTAAAGTCTTTCTCATAAATAAATGTGCGACGTGTAAAAGATGACGTAAGAGGACTGAACATTTTATTTCTATTTTAGGCGGGAAAACGGACCCCTTGTATTATGTTCGCGACTACTACTTTAGAAATGATACCTGGCCGTACATTCTGTCGTCAATGTTTGATGGATTTATTGAAACAGAGGGGTGATCGTGAGGTCATGCAGAAATAAAAAACTTAAAAAAAAACTGCGCAATACCCAATATGACTGGCATAAAGAATACTGTCAAATTTTGTTGCTCGCAATAGACACGGTATATTTAGTGTTTATGAGTAAGGGGATAGATTCTGTCAAGTGAACAGCGGTATACCAGGAGTTGTGAATATCAGAACAAAACATTTAATTCTCGTGGTGCTATGATGTTGTAGCACAATTATATTTTACGTGCTAGGATTAGTTTAATGTTATTTTATTTCGTCGTACACATTCATCGAAGCAGAATGATATAAAACTATTGTCAACATAAAATTAGTTCCACTTAGTGATAGTTTGGATATAAAATTGCTAGAGTTAATGTGTTCTAAAACAAAATATCTGAAACAGTATACGAAATAAACGAAATTTAATTGAAATGTTTAACGCTGTGGAACATTGTAATTAGTACCGCACCGCTGGCGGTACCGCCGCCCAGCGCTCACAATAAACTATTTATTATACGAATATATTATGTGAGCGGTACGGCCGGCGGGCGGGCCGGCGCGGTCACACATGTATACGACGACAAATTCAATGTTATTGCGACCATCTGATCGACTAAATACATTTTTGTGTAGTTATAAATAACTGTTGTTTTATTTATTTGAATTAACCTAAGATAGTAAGCTCTCGTGAAGCTCCCTTTTTACTTACGTGCAGACAAAGCATTGCGTTACTAGTCTCTTTTAACGAGAACTTGAAGTATTGGAGAAAAACAGAAAATTAAAAGTATAGACGAACCCTGGAAAGTGGAGATAGTATTATTACAACCCTCTGACAAGGATGGAATTCATTGAAATTATTAAAGACATCCTGAATGGTGTGGAGGTGCTGGTTGGATGCTTCAAACCCCAGTTGAAGTGTCTGAGGTAGGTACTTAAACCTTACCCGATATATTCGTATATTTTTCAGTTAAGCCACTGTATTTGATATTCATGGTTATTACAACTATTGTACTGTGGTTTGTGAATTTAAATATAGGAAAAAATAATATACGATGACAATCATTTGAGATATATTGAATAACCATTCTTGTTTACGGCTTTCAAACTTGAACCGATTTGTGTGTCAAGTAATTCGATTTGCATTCGATCTTACATTGGATTGTTTATGATGATGACGTCATGCTACTCGTCATTGGGCCTGAATAATTGTCAAATGGAATGGTGCGGGGTGGGTATAATTTATTTGTGAAGTTAAATATGATCAATTTGAAGTAAATTGGGTTCATTCTAAAATCAGAACTGTATACTAGTAAATAACATAAAAAGGTAAGACGCTAATATAGGCTTCACGAAGAATTTATAACGGATAGGTAATTCAGTAGCAACGCAAATGCACGAATAAATTACACCGAATTTTGTTAATCTCTACTTACAATCCAATTACTTAAGTAACTGGTTGATATAGCAAAACTATGTAAGTAAACAACAATATTATTAAGTTGCTTGTGTTTATTATAATCGGAATGGCTGACCTTGGCGCGTGGAGTGAATCAGGTGGTTTGTGTCATCGTTTTTGCTAGTATCGTGCGGTCTGCCGTACAGAACACTCGACTATTACACACTTTATTTAGTACCTATGTTAAAGTCGATTGTTAACTTGACATCAGCTGTGACACTAAGAAATTGTAAGTGGGATCTACTTATATTTTCCCTAGAAATAATCTTGTATATTTATCTAACCTTATTCATCATTTAAAACCAGTTTGTTGTGAAGTTGATAAACTTTACGAGAGTGACATGCAATTCTACAAAAATGGAAATTACAATTTACATAAAATTTAATTTACGATTAAATATTTCAGTGAACCATTTATTTAAATGTACTTACCTATACGCACTAAGAACAGTCGGATCTACTTAATTAAAGTTAGTTCTACACACATGCCACATTTAGATTATTGCAATTAGGAAAATGTAGCCTTAGGCACATTGACTAAGTATTCATTTAATTGAAATCGATCCCCTCCCCTTTAATAAGTTTGAGTACTTATACGGGGTGCGAACTCAAGTTATCAGCAAAATTTACCAATGTAATGGACGGACAAGGTAGGAAAACACCTTTAATATATTTTATTAAGATAGGAACAAAAGGTAAACAAGCATGGAAGAAAGTTTGAAGTTTATGTTTTGTCTAAAGCTTGTTTGAAAAGCATATTGATACTTTAGTAAACTTATTAAAAGTTTATGATCAATATAACCAACTCTTTGAAGTTCACGTGTGTCTCAGCAAGGACTGAAATTTAAAAAAGTTAAAGAAAAAAGGAACTAATTTAGACTTTTTTCTACGTATGTATAGAGGTGGTAATGATATTCTGAAATAAAATAAAATAACGTTTAGATAGCATCCGTTGCTCTGTAGGGACTGGGATGAGAGGTATTATTACGTAGTATTACCAAATTTCGTTAAGCATTTTTAACGAAATTTCTTCTTTTGAGTTATTTCTCCGCTGTCATAGGGTGCTCCGCATTATACCTACCTTATTTATAAAATCTAAGGAAACAAATCTAAACAAGTTAAATACCTAATCTTGGTGACCAGTTATGGTCTCCATAATAAGAAATGGAACGAGTGGGACACTGAATTTGCAACAACGTAGTTGTTTGACATGCAGTTTTACAGGTGGGCGCTATTCTGTTGAAACCTCAATACACTTTCACTTCATTTTGTCTAATTATTATCAAAATAATTATCATCATTATATCGAACCGCAAGTTTTTCAATATGCATCGAAGCTCTATACGAAAAACTTACTCACCCACATGAGACAACCGACGAACACCAAGAAATTCATGACAATTTCTTCAAATTCGAATTGTACTCGAAATTGTAAAATTAGGTAAAAACAATACAGCCATAATGTCCCATAGACTAACAGTGGCTATTTATGCTATTAAACGGATATTATAACACTTAAAATTGTCAAGCCTCCATACATATACCTAATGTATAATCTCGTTCATATAATATCTACCCCATACATACATGTAGAAATAAACTTTGAATCTGCTCTCACTTTCAATCTCCTCATATTGAAACTCAAATCTTTGTTTTTTTTTATATCAACTTAATTGTAATAATATTAGATAAGATTAACATATTATGTAACGGTTAAGTATCGTCCTGATTGCTGAAAAAATTAATGATATCAATATTGTTGCCCTGGGTTGTAACGCTTGTAACGGTTATAGCATCGAGGATGACGAGTGTACACAGTGCGTGGAAGGAGGAGGTGCATGACGTGCCCATGTCTGTCATCACGAGGCCTTTCATACCGGAGCTAACCGAGGAAAAAGTCCTATCCCTCATGGAGACTATAGAGGTTAGTAAATTTTATTAATCGAATTTCGAAATGATAAAAGTAAGACTAACGCGTAAAATTATTTGCCATGGAGCCGCCGTATATATGTGTTTTCCATGAATGGCTAGTGTCACTCGTCATGTTGGGATTTAGGAAGTGTCCTAACGATACAACTACATAACCTGTTCTGGAACTTAGATGTTATGGTTCAATGCGGGTGCGTACATAATAAATTTCCGTAGAATAGGATATTTATCACTGTAGCCTGCCGAGATTCACAGAAGCTGCTCAAAAATGTATTGTGTGACACGTCATTATGTAAAATCTTAATGTTATTTGTAACTTACAATATCGTTTTGGCATGATCTGTACAGGATTAAATAAATAGAATAATAAATTAACCTTGAAAATATTACATTACCTTTTTGGGCAGTCGGCTAGTCGTGCAAAAATTGTAGGTAGTTCTAATTTTCACAGAACTAAAGATAGATTTATTGCATAAAGGCGAAGGATTTATTGCATTGCATAATATTATGAGTAAGAAGGGTTTTTACAAGGAATTGACAAATTAAGGAAAAGATTTCATAGTATGATCGAATTACACTGAAGCTTCCATAAATCGAACAAATAAGGTTATCTAAGCTACGAAGACATGCAGATAACTTGTCAAACTAAAATTATTATAGTAAATAATTTAAATTCTTTCACTCTTTGCAAATTGTCATTGTGATGGTCATATAAGTGACTTTTGTTCAAAAACATTTTTTGAATTACAGTTACACACTGTTAAAACGATAGTTCATATGGCTAAGGAGTGGCTTACCTTTCAAATGAAAACTAAGGCTATTTGATCCACCATCTGTTTCCTTGCTAAACATGTTCAAGTTACCTTTAAAATATCAAAATGCAATTGACCCTCATATTCATACAGATATACTTATGATTGCTCTGTCAATAGCTGCACACCGGTTAGGCAACCTTGTTACCCAGTTATTCTTATATAATGTTCTTGACCCTGATAACAGGAGAGCTAAATTATTGTCAGTGTAAGAACTGATAAACTTGTAATGCTTACAGATAATTCAATGAAGTACTAAACTCACCTCAATTTTGTACAATCGCACAATGGGACAAAAAAAATGTGTTTTCGTAAAAAAACAAATATTACTTAATTATTAATGTTGATACATCTATTGGCTCCTAGCGTTCTTGGTTGAGTTAAATGACAAAACACTCATTTGTAACAGTCTTTTTCTAACTGTTATTTCTCCGTAACATTAGACAATGGAACCTCATGAGTTCTCGTTTGATTGTTGCGCGATGGTTCGAATAGTCTGGAGTACGAAATAGTAAAATATCAACAGCAGTTA
This sequence comes from Tyria jacobaeae, assembly GCA_947561695.1. Classification (NCBI taxonomy): domain Eukaryota; kingdom Metazoa; phylum Arthropoda; class Insecta; order Lepidoptera; family Erebidae; genus Tyria; species Tyria jacobaeae. The sequence goes on along the minus strand of OX387208.1, from coordinate 3,067,168 downwards.
GTGCCAAATTCCAGAGAAAACATTTCAGCGTAGCGCTGTTTTGCGTTGTCTCTATAAGAGAGGAAGTCAAGTCGTCTTAAGAGTCTTTGTTATTGTTATTTTAAAAGGCAACTTCCCAAACATACAAATAAAAATATATAAACTGTAATGTGAATCACGTGACGGACTTGACAACATTCAGACAAAGGACCAAAAGAAAACCTTCATTCGGGACAACTATTAGTGAAATTCGCACCCCCAGTAGTCTAGTCGTAGTAGCGAAGCGACCACTTTAATAAACGCGCCATCCGTGAAGCCAGGCTCCTATTTCTACGGTTGTATTATATCCAAGGAAGATATATTATATACATAACATCCCTGTCAGTTAAACTACGATTATTATAATCGTTTCATAAACAGAAATCTGTCGTACATAAAAGGTGACTAAGGAATCAGTCTCTCTGTGATATTTCAGACGGTATGTATACAGTCATACAGTGCCCGGTTGATGGCAATACGCTTGCCCCCTATTATATTAGTGGGATCAAATTCTAATAGGCCAAATGTGGATGTTTAATACACCTCTGCGTACCCCTTCGGGGATACAGCGTGAGCGTATGTATGTATGTATGTCTTACATTTATTTATATTTATAATTTATCTACCACAAATAAAATCTTTAAGATAACCTATCTATAAAAAATATTTATGATATTATAATATTTATGTTAATACAGCTTTATTATGTTTTGATACACTTCATTTGAAGAATACAAAAGGTCGATGTAATTTGCCATAAAAATAATGTAGAGGTGCCCGTCCCGATAAGCATATCTCAAATTATTTACCTAACTAAATGCAGTACGAGTAGATACACAATCGAAAATATATCGTTACAAATACGTGTGTGTATGACACAAGATTTACGTCAATACTAATTAACTTTATTTACAAAAAACATACATACATAGATAAGGTAAGGTACGATAAGGTATAACCTTTGCTATCATTTTAGGATATCAATACATACATACATATATACATACATGTGTATAATAAATCTCACTAGGGCACCAACAAAATCTGTTTCTTATACCAACTTTTTATGCACTAATATGATTTTCAGAATAAAATTATGGCTATTAATTTTAATCGCTTTACTCACAGATGAATAGTATATTGTATGACAAGGGAGCAACATAATATTTTTGCCGCGAGGGCGCTATTTTGAAACCAGAGCGAAGCAAAGGTAATTAAAATAGAATCTTGAGCGTAGCAGGGGATTCAAAGTACACCGCCCGAGGGAAAAATTTTTTGCTCTCGAGTCATATACTCTACTTTTCATCTTCTTCTATGAGATCTTCTGATGTCACAGTGGCTACTTATGCTGATGATATAGCTTTCCTGTCCAGCAACGTGAAACCCAAATCGGCGAGCCGCGCACTTCAAAGGTCACTGAATGAAACCCAAACTTGGCTCAACAAATGGCGCATTACAGAAAGTGCACAGAAATCTCACCATATTTCATTCACTCTGCTGTAAAACTTGGTGACCGTGCTTTCCCCCATTCTTAATGTGTTAAATACTTGGGATTCCATATTGACAGAAGACTTACCTGGAGTGAACACATCAAACACAAAGTAATGCTCTCAACCTGAAATATAGAAAGCTAACATGGCTGATGGGAAGAAACTCCGTCCTTTCAGTTGACACCAAGCTCCTCATATACTGTAGCATCTTGAAGCCAGTCTAGTCCTATGGGCTACAAATTTGGAGTACAGCCAGTAAAAGCAGTTTCATGCGCATGCAAATGGCTCAGAATGGCATTTTTCGGGACATCGTCAATACACCGTGGTTTAATAGAAACGAGGAAATCCAAGAATACCTCTCAATGCCAACAATCTTCAAAGAAATCGCTACGGTTAAAACTAAATATGCGTTAAGGCTCTCATTTCACCCAAACCTTCTTGTTACAGAACTTCTTAAGGAAAGTACCTCAAGACTGAAGAGGAAAACTAAATTTTAATGGATCTGCCAGTGGTTGTCAGCATCCTCATGTAAAATCCCCACTCAACAAATCCGATTATAGTCCTAGATGACTGATTGCGGATTAATTAAAAAACAAAAACCTTATTATTTCATACACTGGCGAGCCGTTTGGTTAGTCGAGGCCATAAATGAAAGTTTCAACTAGAATGAAAAAATGAATTATTACAGACAACTTTAAGTATGTCGTTATTTCACATGTATGCAATGATAACTTTCTCGATTTAAACGTTAACGTCTTTTATACTGCACTTAATAAACAACCATCGACCATCGAATTTCTTGTTTTATATGTGTAATAAGTATTATTATTTTTTTTCGACATTAACGCGAACGAAGTTGCGAGCACAGCTAGTCCCCAATAAATTAATTAGATATTCACATCCATACTTATCTATTCTATGTTAAGAATACAAGTTGCTTTTAGAAAACAGCACGTTTCCTGGCGAACCTTTTTTTTTACATATTCATTTCATCATTCATTATAAAATAAGAGGCTTCATTCCCACACGAAAAAATATGTGATCTACATAAACTTAATTTTAACTTACCTTTACAGAAGGAAGGAGAAGCGAGTAAGGTACCTCCGATCGACATCCTCTGGATCAAAGGCTCTGAAGGAGGCAACTACTACTACAGCTTCGGCGGGTGCCATCGGTACGCAGCGTATAAACGGCTTAACCGACCAACAATTCCCGCCAAATTAATAAGATCTACCGTTACAGACCTAAGAACTTACTTAGGCAGCAGTACACCTGACTTAAAATAATTAAAAAGAATAAGAAAATTGGTAACTAAAAAATAAATAAAATATGGCCAGACTTGTATACTCTGGCCATATTTTAAATGACCTAGTAGGCAATAAAATGACTATTTTACTTATTTTTGAACCATATATACATAGGTATAATTATTAATTAGTCTACGATAAACAAAACCAGACGTCCGCGCTGTCCTGGGATATTCCAAAGTGGGCCAACACTATCATTTTCTCACAATCCAAACTCCTTTGTTGTTTGTATTAAATTCAGTTTCTGCGATATATATTTTAAACGGACTATCTCGTGCAAAATATTTTTTCAAACGCGTTCAAACAAACAAACTCTGTCTCTTTACAACATTAGAATAGATTAGTACCAGTAGGGTAATACTAGCTACAAACAAAAGTTACAAATAAGTACATAGTATAACTAAGGATGACTTTTTCTACGTGCGGAAATCCGCTCCGGCCGTCATCCCACCGGAGTATTCGATGAGACGATGTGTCGCATCGAACCGACTAAAACCACATGATGTGCCTGCCATACTACATACCCCATCGTACCCTACAACACACATTATGTAGTTGTTTTGCGGAAAGAAAGGGGACTTATCGATGATTGCTGTGGCAAACTTCAACCAACCAAAGCACACAACTGCATAGCAATTTCCGACTTTGGATTCGCCAAAATACTTTGTACAAGCCCAACAAAAAAAAAAGAATTCTCAAATTTGGTGGTCGTTCGAAAACTATTACATTATTAATAAAAGTAACACAACCATTTTGTAATCACTTCGAGACGTGGACAGGTAAAATACTCGTATACGAATGATTTCGATTATGTTATCCTGTTTACTATACTTTTTTAGGGAGTATTTGTACAAAATTATTATGGTCATAACAGTAACCTCGGGGCTTTGGCGATTGTGCGATGGTAGAAATGCTTTGAATTGTTTGTTCGGCATTCTAAATCCCAAAGTACTTTGAAATATATATCGACTGTTTACTGCGAAACAACTAAACGCTGTCAAGTCAGTTTATAGTTATTGCGATTTAACAATTTCATGTAGGTTTTCGCAGTATACCCTCGACATGTGTTATGGGTGTGCAAAAGAGCATTCTTATGTAGTTATTTGTGTAAAATACTACATAGTTACTTACCGTTACTTAACGTTAGTTAGAGTACTCGGACTCCTTCGGGGATACAATCGTGAGAGTGTGCACATATGTTAAAAAAACCATCTTTCGGTGGTTTGCGGATATTAATGTATTAAATAGTAGTATTTTTAATTTACCGCAGGACCATCATTTTCAGATGTATTAATTTTGCATAACAAAACACGTTTACACAACTTAAGTTTTTTTTTTTAATTTATTTACTTAATAGTAGCTTTGTTATATAATTTTAACTTAGATATACTCATTCGCGAGAAGAATTCAGTTTGTTTTACGATTCTATTCATTGTAATGGTACATATAGTACAAATAACGGTATAATACTAGCTGTAATTAAATTAAAAAGTTTAATTTAATTACAGCTAGTATCATACCGTTATTTTTGTTGTTGATTATAAGTTGCAACATTATGTAAACACGTCTTTAAAATAAAATGTTAATGAAATAAAAGAAACAAATTTCACTGATAGTGTATTTATTGTGGTCTTACCTAACTACAGAACAAGGATATGCCATTTCTGTATATTTACAAACGTGAACATAAATAATATCAAAATACATTTTATACTCAAGTAAACTGTCACTGGAAAAGTAAATGAACACAAAACTAAGTTAGCACCAACACTCCACACGTGCAGACATTAGCACCAACACTCCACACGTGCAGACATTAGCACCAACAATCTACACATGCAGACATTTAACGCAAAATTGGCTATTATAACTAGGTTTACTTAACAAATTACAGAATTGAATGACCTCTTTATTAATAAAGGTGCGGAATATACGCTTGTAAGCCCTATAAGTACTTGCTACAGAGTAGTTCCTAGCCAAATGAAATCAGTAAAAAGTTTAATGTTAAAGGCAAGGTCCTCGTCGCAGCAATATCTAACAGAAAAAAAAATAAGCTAACTCTATGTTTCAATGGCGTCTATTTGGCAATTGTTTATGCCTTTCCACGAATTCAAATGTATTAAAAACTTAAACTTTCTTGACTCGTCTAAACAGAACTAAGACTGATCACTATATAATAAAAAAATATATGACATTGAGGCTTCCAACAATAATGAACATCTCTAGATTTTTCAATGGGTCTGAAAATATTTAGCTTACGTTCTTCTTAATAATAAAACTAAAAGGATACCGTATACTGGTAACATAGTGATATATTTTGATTCGTGATAGTACATATTTAAAAGAATTTCTAATATCCCTTATATGCTTAAGCATACTAAGCGTAGGGCGATATAGACTATTTTATAATACGTCTATACATTAGACAGCAGGCAGGGCCGTGCTTCTGCCAGATATTGCTCATCGTTGAAAGATATCTTTAAGCCACCGCTGCTCGAGGACTTTGCCTTATAGGTAGTATATTTGTTTGTCGATATCAATAGCAGCGCCATGGCCGAGATATTATATACATACATATGTTGGATATGAGTAAACCATAACAGTTTGAAATATATTTATAAAATTGTAAATTAAATCGATATGGTTTGCTAACACTTTATTAACATTATAAAGAGATCATTGTACGTTGTTTATAATGATGTATACAATTTGGCACGCTATTTTACATAAAAATGTATTGGTTATAAGAGCTAGACTATGCGGCGATCGCTGATTGAAGGCGAAAAGCTCATCGGGGGCATTTGATGTTTTGATTCAGTTCTGATTTACATATGAATATAAAGTAGGTAAATATTTGATAACAAAACAAACAATATTTGTGTGTAGGGACAGTATGGGCACAAATAGGTTTGACAGCTTTTAAATTACGATGTTACCCTTTTCAATAAAGCAATGAAACAATCTTCGCTCAAGTTTTATACCATCATGGTACTACTATGATACTATGGAAATGCTTCAATTCCCACAAAGCGGCTTAGGACAGTCACGTCTCCAAAGTATATAAAGGTGAGTATGTACACAGAACCTTTGCATTTATAATATTAATATTATTTTATTAATTATTTATTATCAGCTATCTAGACAGATAGCTGATAATATGATATTCAGGTGCAAAACTACGAAGTTTTAGAAGTGCAAAATGTTAGCTCTTATTCCCAACAAAAGTAATGGTAAAATGAAAACAAATCAGTGCATATTTCAACTATTAGTTTGATGTACATGTTTCACTGCTCACACGTGACACATCACGCCCTCCCGGCAGTACAACTAAATAGAAAAAATATATATCTATTAATTTACAACAACCATATTAATTCTTGACTATATTCTCCATATAATATTTAATTTTTTTTTTTACTTTACATAACAACTTCTGAAACCCTGTCGCCATGGACAAGTAACTATTTTTTTTTCAAAAGATATTTTTTTTTCTTCACAACTTTTTAATAAAGCTGTGTAGTTACAATGATTATAATCAGAGATATATTCAAGCATATATTTCAAATTTAATTTCATTTAAGTGGCACTAGTATTTACGACATACATTTAAATCCATTTAACATTTAAATTCATTTAACATTTATATTTTTATTATAAGTTATTATGTCAAGATGGAAGTGGCTAAGTAATATCGATTGGAGAAGTAGTAGTAGAGAGTAAATAATTAATTCTTTATAATTTGTTTATAATATTATGCAATTAAAGAACAGTGGTTTAAATAAAACATAGAACAGTATTATTGGTATTATTGTTAATAGGGAGGTTTAAAGGAAGCCACTTCCACGTCATTTTATCTATTATATTTGATTGTGTTTAAATCTATGGTATACCTATAAAATACTCATATTCTAGGCCAAAATTAGTAATCTGTAGAATCCAAAACCTTTATGGTAAAAGACATTTATTATATATTATGGCAGCTCGAGAAATTCGAATATAGAACAGTGAACATTAGGTGTAACAGTTATAAAGTAGGCAGTATATGTAGATATCCTCAATCCATACTTCGGATATAACATATTATTAATTTTGACTGCTAACGACATGTGGAAGGATACCATTTAATATGAACGTCCTTCGTTACTCATTAAACAAATAAGTGTTGGTAGTACAATACTATTTACAATTATTAACAGGTAGTCAATATCATGGAATCGAGTAGTCTAGTACATACATATATGAATGTATTGAATTTACAACACACAAATATGATACAGACAAAGCATTTCCTTACCCATTTTATATCAAAATATTATATAGTGACTTGCTAAGGCTTGACGTGTAATACCATTAGACAAGCAGTTCAGGTACGCAACGTGGTGTAGGGTAAACTAGGTTTGTATAATAGAAGGATATCATCAACGTCTTTCTCAAAACAAAAGTGTTATAATGATGTCCACCTAAACTGGATAAGCCACACTTTTTAGGGTATGTTAATAGCTCTTAAAACCGTCACTGCGTTAATTATTGGATTTGGATGCCCTGTGGTCCCATGAAAGACTCAACTCCACATGTCAAATGACAAAATAAATTAATTTTAAAAATATTTTTTACAAGCTTTTAGAATCAGACTCCAGTGATGCTTATCACAAAGACCATTAAGTTGCATTGTCATAGGAACTGAAAGTGTATGCAATATTTCAACTCAATCGGACACCGGGAAGCGGGTCAAATTCAATGTACAACATTTGTTAGAATAAAAACTTCCGTAAGTTACATTCGTATTTCTTTAAATATATACGGTTTTACTCACGTGTGTATTACGGGTATGCCTGATTAGTTTCGGTCCCGACAGGAGACCTTTCTCAAGGAGTAAGTCGTCCAGCCGCGAAGGTGCCGGACGTCACGCTATGCGACGTTCGCATCTGTTTTTGTCTTTCGGACCTAGCGAACGATGACGGTTGCGTTGCTGTTTAACACATAGCGAAACCAATCGGGCATCTCCGAAATATACACGTGAGTAAAACAGTATATTTATATAAAGTACAAGATTTGACACAGACACAACAAAATAATTGCAAGTTAAATAAAAGCTTGTAAAAAGAGATAAGAGAACAAACTATTAAAACATTTACAGCTTATAATTTGTTTTTGGTTCTTCTGAAGAAGTAAAGCTCGAACAGCTATATAACTAGTTTGTAAGATTCGTGATATGTGGACGACTCTTTGAAGGTTTGTCAAGTACATTTAACATTTTTTTTAACTAAAAGCTATTTTCATAATTAAAATAATCAATAAATCGATTCATTGCATTTCTAATCGAAATAATAGTTTATTAATAAATGTGTTATGTTATACTATTATATAGTTACATAGAAAATAATAATGAATAATTGAATAGTGAACTTATTGTCATACTTTCTAAAAGGGATACAGTCGTGTATCATTGTACTTTTTCAGATTAGTGTAAAGCAAAATAATACTATTTACTGGAATGTCATTAGAACTTTGTGTGTGATGTGTGATGTTCGAAATTGTATGAATTTGTACATGTTCGAATTTGTACCGGACATTAAAATATATACAGTCGTGGTCAACTAATTAGGGACACTCTCTAGTTAATCCAAATTGTGAATTTATTGTTTATTTTCCAACGAGTCTAAACAATATTCCACATCTTTTACATGTAAGTATAATTAGTCATTTATGTGCCTAATTATACAAACAATAACAACTTCTTAAACATTAAACCTCTTTACAGTATAGCTGATAGATGATCACAGTGCTATTTGTTCAAAGAATGCTGGCTGGCCATTTAATTAGGGACACTGAGAGTTCTAGGGCGTTCTAGTTTCAAAATCTGAATCTCAATTATTATTTTCCTTCTTCTCCTATTCTTTGTGGTAGTTTTGGCGGCAATCTAGATTTGTAATTTCAAGTTTTGAGAGTTATTTTGAAGAACAATGGGCAAAAATAAAAGTTGCGATGCAACACTACGAAAAATTATCATGAAGTTTGTCGAGCGTGGTTGGTCATACCGAAGGATAGCAGGATATTTAAATTGTTCAAAAACTATGGTATGCAATGCATTGCAACATTTCAGGCGCAATAACACAACTTTAAATGTGCCCAGAAAAAAAAGATCGAGAAAAACAACTCCGCAAGAAGATAGAATGATAACCAGGTTAGCTAAGAAAGATCCGTTTCTAGGCTCTATTTTAATTAAACATGAAGTGTTTGGGGCAGACGAAAGAGTCAGTGTATCAGCGAGGACAGTTCGACGACGTCTGGTAGAAGCAGGGTTGTTCGGAAGAGTGGCTCGCAAAGTACCGTTGTTAAAGAAAGAGCATAGAAATGCACGTTTGGCGTTTGCACGTAAATATGGACATTGGACCTACGACCAATGGCAACATGTATTATTCTCTGACGAGACCAAGGTTAATTTGATTTCTTCAGATGGAAGGCAATACGTACGGCGTCCTGTAAAAGAGGAAATGAATCCAAGATTCACAAAAAAGCAGGTGAAACATGGCGGAGGAAACATTAAAATGTGGGGATCATTTTCTGGACGTGGAGTGGGACCTGTGAGGAAAGTTCAGGGTAACTTAGACCAACATCAATACAAGGCAATATTAGAAGAAACTATGCTTCCCTATGCTGAGGAACATCTTCCTATTATATGGACTTTTCAGCATGATAACGACCCAAAACATACAGCCCGTTCAGTCAAGTCGTTTCTTAACAGACAGTCGGTATCAGTGCTAGATTGGCCAGCAAATAGCCCCGACCTCAACCCAATCGAGCACCTTTGGCACGAAATTAAGAAAAAAGTTGCCATTTATCGTACCACAACTTTAGATGAACTTAATGAAACTTTTTGTGAGGCATGGGCAAACATTCCTGTTGAAATATGTCAGAAACTCATAATGTCTATGCCACATCGGTGTCAAGCGGTAATTACTAACAAAGGTTTTGCTACTGGGTACTGATTTTACCCGTAATAAAATGATGTTGTTAAATAAATTAAAATACTGCAGATTATTAGTTCTGTTTAACTCTATTTTTCATTTTACTTTACTGTTCTTAATTAAATGTCCAGCTACAGAATTGTACCTTAAATTGAATACATGGTTAACCTTTGATATTAAACACTTTTTTATATTTATTTAATCTTTTATTTACAGCCATTTATAGTATAATAATCGGATCAAATTATGCAAATAATAGTTACTGAGAAATCAACAGGGTTTTATATTTATATGTACATAGCCGGTTATTGCTGTCCACTATCTTGAATGTCCTTAATTAGTTGACCACGACTGTATACTGTAATTTCATCTATGTGATTGTAATTAATTGTTTTTTGTGTGTGTTTTCAGAATTACGCAAGTGAAATTGGTGTAATAAGAAAAGCGACATGTGCCGATACGCTTACTGGTGCAGGAAACATTTCTGAAAACTATCAAGAACCGAGAACAAACATATTTAAATACCTAAGATCACATAAAAATAAGGATAAGTAGAATTTATTAACAATGTAATGAACGGCCTGTTCATTAAATTGTTAAAAAAACGATATAAAAAAGGTATTTGACATCGAGGAAGTAATTTCGCTACGCAAATATTTAGAAAAGCTGCAATTTTACCTATGGGTTACAATTTTAAAAAATGTAGTGAACTAGCTTATTAATAAGCTGTTTCTAAACAAAAAATACTAGATAACTGGAAGAAATACAAAATGTCGTAGCTTGCTTCGAAATTTTAGACTGTTTTTCCTAGATTGATCTCTTAGTAAACCCGAACCCACAAGCATAGTACAAGCTACCAGCTTTAATAAAAAAAATATGACTGATTTATTTAATAACCCGGAATCGGTTATGAATCGATACAATTTTGAACCAAGATCGATCTATAACGTTGATGAAACTGGAATATCCACAGTCCATAAACCGGGAAAAGTACTGGCTGCTAAGGAGAGTCAGCTAGGAAAAAAATATATCAGGAGAACGACGAGTGAATGTCACAATGATAGGTTGCATAAATGCTGTTAGAAATGGCTTGCCACCAGTGTTCATCTTTCCAAGAGTGTTTTATAAAGATAATATATTAAGAGGAGCTTCGTCGAGTTCATTATGTGTGGCAAACCAGTCAGGACGGTCAACAGAACCTGTTTTCAAAATCACTTCATACAAGTTGCTAAACTAACAAGGGAAAATCCAGTTCTTCTGACATTGACAACCACGAAACACATATTTCTATTGAGATAATAGACAAAGCCGGAGACACGGGATCATTCTGTTCATATTACTTCCTCACACATCCAATCGATTGCAATTATTTGAACGAACTGTTTTCGGACCATTTAAAACCAAATACAGCAGCAAAGCGAATCTTATGAAGAGAGTGGTTTCGTTTGTATGGCTTGCTTAGTTTTAGCAAATGACAGCAATAGTGATGAATTTGCTAATCTTGTATGAAGGTTGTCATAAGGAGTACAAATATGACTAACATAGTACTGTTATATTTGTTTACTGTTGACTTTAGAGGTTTATTATTGTTTTGCTAATTTTAAATTGTAGCCCATCCATAAGTTCGAGGCAGCCCACAGGTACAATTACTTCTGTACACAGGTACAGTTGTGGAAAAAGAGGTGTTAAAAAAAAGATGATTTTCTACGTATAAATGTAAGTGTTATCAAAAAGTTAATTTATGTTTAATAAAGGCAAAATTGGTATATACTTACTAATGCAGAAAACTTACCTATTTCTGAGAAAAAAAATACATTTCATTTTTAATTCTTCAAACTGCCCATATGTTCCGCACTTGCCCCAAAAGCTAATAATAATACATCAATGTACTTTTAACAACTCTTTCTCACGCTTAGCTAAGAAAAGAAATTAAATTTGCCTACAATATTTCAAATAGTTCCCCTGGGACACATTGACTCACCTCAAATGGTTGTCTAACTTCGCCTTAAGGTTTAACACGTAGGCGAGTTGACTTACAAATTATGATATATTTCTATAAACGTTTTAATTATGATGGTGGGCATGGTGCTTTCATTATTCAGATTGCATTTACAGAAAATTATGATTGACAGGTATTATTTTAGCTCTAAATAAGAAACAAAATTTAACAGATAACGCAGAACCTGTGGATGATTTAAAAGCTTTTTTTATGAGCTTTCAGTATTCAATGTTCATTCAGTGTTCTGCTCTCTGTGTCATCATAATTGTGTACATAGCAATCAAACCACCAAATGTTGTGAATGTGCCCTTTAGAAAAATATGAATACAAAGAGTGAGGAGAGACTGCGTTCAAAGAATGCACTTTAACGAGCAAGAAGTAAACATAAAACACAATTCTAAACATTCTAACATCTTTACATGACACATTTATCCATGTGTACTTTACGTATAATTTAAAATACTCATATTTAATGAAGGTCTTCATGAACACAATTAAATTATTGCATTGCTTTACACAAAATGAGGTTACTTTACGCGAATTATAATCGCTGGCTAAACTAAACGAGTGCGTTAGTTTGGCACTTTATCTCACTATAACGTACTTAAGGAAATATAATTAATTCAGGAACGAAGAAGCTTATACAGGATATTGTACATAAAGCATGACAGTTGTAAAAGCTACAGATTTGTTTTATTTATAACTTTTTTTTTTTCAAACGAGCAGACGGGTCGCCTGATGGTAAGTGACTACCGCCGCCCATGGGCACCCGCAAATCATGAGTCACAAGTTGCCGGCCTTTTAGGTAGGAGTGCGCTCTCTTCTTGAATGCTTGAAGGTCGTATCGGTTCAGAAATACGGCAGGCGACAATTTGTTCCATAAGCTGGTTGTTTCGCCTTAAGCATTGTAAATTTCATACGAATCGACTTTAACCGCTTTACGGTTGCGGTAGACTTTTTACGAAATAAAGTTGACATAAAATATGGTTTTATAAACACCTCAAGAACATAATGCTCTTTTCCCGGAGAGCCTCAATATGTCATGTTAAAGTACATTAGAGCTACTAAAGGCGCTTGTCCATCGTCACCGGGTACGCAACGAGATGACGGTACTGAAGTAGCGAGACATATATATGTATATATACTATACCGGCAACTGTACTCCCGTCCCAGTGAGATCGGTCCCGTCACTCTATCTTTAAATCATATAAATTAAAAATATAGCCGAACTCGTTGACGGCCTCTTGTGGGCGGCGTTGGACATACGCTCTTATTGTAAATAGTAATTAGTATGGCTTTCCGTTGTTAAAATTATATAATAAATGATTTTTTGCTATTATGCAGTATATTAAGGCGTGAAAAAAAAAATTGAAACCCATAATATTACGGCAACTAACACTTAAAAGGTTAATATTTGGGAGTTTGTGTTAAAAGTTGTTCGCGCCTTATGTGTGTAAGTTTTTAAAAATATAATAACGTCACGGTTTTTACTTCTTAAATGGGAAACGGGGAAGTATGTCATACACGTAGCTATACTATTAGATTTTGTAAACATTTTAAAAACAGAACTGTCGATATGATTTCTGTTGTCTCTTCCAATTGTTAAATAAAAAATAAAAATGAGCATCTATCGCAGAATTGCCAAAACTTTTGCTCTTAACATGCGATTTTCAAACTGTTGAGTATTTGATAAAAAATGTTGCTATTATACAAATTTTTAACAACTTTACCAGTTACTTTACATTAACAGTTACAATTTTTTAATCTGTAGTTAGACAGTTTGAGCATTGGATTGCATTTATTGCACCTGAAATATATAGCCTTAAACTATTGGAAACGTTAAATTGGTTCCATAGCTGTTTTTGAATAGAAAAAAAAAACAGAATTATAAAACTAATAAGATCCGAAGAAAGAATAGTATCTCTTCAAAGATTGGTACTAACTACATTGAGAACTAACACAAGTTGAGCATTATATTTCGTCGTGGTGGGTGTAACTATTAGCAAGTGTCTGGTTAGTTTAAAGTATTTTGTACGAAGAATAGACATTTAAACACATACTTATGCTAGTACAGAGATAGCGTATATTCCAATGAGCGAATTCAATGACCACTGGAAAGGACGCTATCACCGTTATGTTTGTAAATTATTAGTTCAACTTATAAAACGACACGGCTAAGGGTCGGTACCGACACTCAACTGGGTGTATGTAATAACACATTTTTGAAAAGGCTTTTCAATAAACACCATTATTATTTATGCGAAAATCATTCTTTCAAATTAATTAGCTGCGGCTACGTAGATGAAAAATAAGAAAATATAAATAGACATGAGTGTGAATTGAATCCAACCCAAGCGACCCTAGACTTAAGAAGATCTTCACGTCATGTGCCAATCATTACTAAGTGATATTCCTATGATATATCTATCTATATTAAAGCATCATTTCGCACCATCAAACATTACCAACAATAAGTGCCAACCGTGAGAAGAAAGAGAGCGAATTAGTCACCAAAGTGGAAGATCCATTAGTCATGACTTTGCTAAAAAATACTGTTTTAGTACCAATTGTTTTGTACCATAACTCCACAAGTGTGTAGTATGATTATTAGTATGTTATGATAGAAGGTTTGACGTCATACTATTACCCTTACGGCTCAATAAGATTTAACATGAATTCGAATTTAGAATGATAAATAATTTTGTAGAGTACTGCTTACCTTTTCACATGTTTATACTTTTTATATTTTATCGCAATTATTGGCAAAGTCATATAATTTAGAATTTTGTGAAGAACATTTACACAGTGACATTTATACGTACATATTTTTAACATTATGATCTAAATGTTCAACTGAGATTGCTTTGTGAACCCTATACACTTGACTAGGGAATTTGTGTCATTTTTTTTTTACATAACAAGTATTCGTTTATAATATTTGGTTAATATCAATAGTGGGCTTTCATATTTACGTAGAACTTGGAAATGGTTTTCAACACTCCATACACACTCCATACCCACAAAATGACAACAGACCAGTTCTCTAGGACATACACATGTTGTATGTTTAGTTCCTTAACATAATGTTCACAAAAGTGAACTGTATTTACACAAGTAACGGCGTTACCTAACAACTATAACAAAATATCTGTATTATACTAAATAATATCATCTCTTTACATAAATGCCTATTTGAGAGCTTCTCTTGTTGCTTTAAGCTGTATGTTCATAGGCTGTCTGTGTTTATACTTTTCACATGTATTGTTGTATTTCTTTTATTTCATATGATTTTTACTACGTTTAAAATAGGTCAAATTTAAAGTTAAGTCATTTTATATTTGTATAATATTTAGTAAACGTAATATTTCAATTAAATAAATCTAAGTCAAATTCAACAATGGGTGTGACAGTTCGTTACTCGAAATCTGATCAACATTTCATCAATAATGTGTCTTAGGCGTTCGTGCGTTAAAACATTTGATCTTTGCAAAATATTAAAAAGGTCTTAATACAACATCATTTCTGAACGAGTTTCAAATATAATAAAAAATAATTTTAAAAAGCTTTTTCCTTGAATAAAAAGGGATATCGAATAAAGAGAAAAGGTATATTAGGTATGCCTTCAGAATCGAATGTGAATCATTAACATATTATTAATCCATTTCTTAGTTGATAAGCAATCGAATAACTGTCACTATAGAAATATATCTTTACTGTAGCTATTCTACACAGACATATTTACAAGTTGACTTCTAACTATTAGAGGACATTTAAACTCTCGCAAATTCGTTACACCACTTTACTTAAATTTACTTTCGGTATTTGATAACACCCGCCGACATCTATATTATATATCTATCGGATATTGACAACATCCCAACTCTGTAACTATAACATCTATGGTTTGCATTGCTCCGTATGAGTTGGGACGTTTGTTCATATCTCCTAAACATCCAAGACACAAGTGAGATATATCATTACCACATTTAATTTATACTAAAATTGTTTAAAGATGGATACACACTTGGTACTACTTACGGTGTGTAACGCAGGCCTCGGTTTGAGGCGTATGTGGTAATCAAATTAACCACTGCGTTCCGATTATCCGAATTCTCGATAGAAACATGTCGTATCATGTATAAACACACGACTTAACACTGAATCACTTATTCGGGGAAGGCTGTAACATACCTTGTCGTCTATAGTAATAAAGGTAGATACACGCACGATGCGCCGCACGGGTTGCAATGTGTGTATCCGGCTTAACATTGAGTATCAGTGGGAGCGGTTCAGACGAGGTCGGGCGGGTCGGAGTCGTGCAGCAGGGCGTGCGACTCGAAGTGCAGCTCGCGCTCGGCGAGGCACAGCTGACATCAGTCGAGCGCGCCGATACACTCCGGCTCCTCGCGCACGCATTCCTTGGGGAAGTAGCCCGATCTGTTGTCGCCCTGACAGTAATCATTGTAAAATTGTTATTACTAAATAATTAGAGTACTAAAATTAAAAAAGACGCCGTATTTTAATGGCGATAAGGTTAGTTTTAAAAATGGTCCATCTACAAAATTACTTGATACCTCATTATCGTTAAATCTTTTTTGATAAATTATCAAATGACAACATTTAAATCCATATATTATTTTCTCGACTGAGCCAGAAGGGTTATGGACAATTAAGGTATCACTTTGAGATAGTCGGCGAAAAAAGAAATAGAGATAATCGTGTCTTATATTTACTTTAACAGTTTCACATTTTTAAACTAGTCAGCTAAAGGTTTTCTACCTTATCAAGTGTTCGGCCCTTCCACCATCCCCGGCTGTCCCCTTCCTTACTAAGCACCAGCACCTTGGAGCCAGGTCTCAACGCCAACTGTGTGGACTCTAGTGGCCTGAAGTCGTGGATCACTGTGGCCACCACGCGCCGGAATGGCCAACGAAGATTTGAATTTAACCTGTACGAAATTTGGGAATAAGATATGGCTTAGTAAAAATTATAGAGAAATTAGAACGATAACGACAGTAAAAATAATGGGTTGATCTTATTCAACTTCACCGTGAACCAAATGGCTAGAAATAAAAAGTGACCAGGAATAGTGTTAAAATAATCATAGTTTACGCATTAATAGTCTAATAATATACATAATTAAAAAATAATACTATGTTAAGGAAATTAACCGGCGTTACCCTTCAAAATTTTCGGAGAGGCTCGTCTTCTCATAGTAGGTGATGAGCTCGACGATGGAACGGAAGAACCGCGACTCTGATAGGAAGTAGTGCTGCGTCTGGTCGATGGGTTTACGGCACACTCGCATGTGTTTCACGGTGTCGTCCGTTCTGTGGAACAGATCATGAATTAAAACATGAATGGCAATTTTATAGAACAGTAGGTCGAATATACAGCTTATCAAATTAAGTCCATAGTAGACATCGAAAATAAAATAAATAACATACATAAATTAAGCGAATTGGTTATATAAAATTATAAGTTTATAAAATATTTTACTTTTCAAATCGTTATAAAACATAATATATATATATGTATATATATATATATATATATATATATATATATGTATATATATATATATGTATATATATATATATATAGCGGGTATACTCAAAGAGTACGTACTTGAGTGAGAGCGCGTAGTTGGTGTCGTTGGGAGCGTGGTTGGGCGTCTGCGTGGAGTGCGGGCGCACGCGCAGCAGGAACGTGCCGTCCACGCGCCGCTCCAGCCGCGCCGTCGCCGTCTCGCGGCCCATTTCGCCCACGTACCTGACGCGACACGTACTCATTATATATACAGGCACATCTGTACACAGGGGAGTAATTAGGTAACAAGTCCAGGCCCTCACGCGTGTCACCGTTCAGAAAAACACTGCTTTTTTTTATGGGATAGGGGGCAAACGAGACGAACAAGTTATTAGTATTTTTTTAACTATTTTCAGTTCTTTTCTTCCTTCGTCGGTTTTCTTTTTATTATCTTTTTTTTGCAGCTTATTTTTTTTTGTTTTAGTAATCCGTTGAGAAATTTCCTCGTCTGACTTCTTTATCCGTCAACAAATGGTCTAAAGATTGACGTCATATTGTAGAAGTACATAATATGTGTGCCAAGTTGTTTTTTTTTACAATATAGGGGGGAAAACGATCTACGAGACGAATCGCTCAAAAGCCGCAAGTGCGCTGCCCGCTTTTGAGGATGGTGAGGGGTGGGGTGATGCGGGGAGTAGAAAGAGGAGAGGCGGGTGACAAGATGGAAAAGAGGAAAGGAACTTGGCCTCCGAAAACCTCACTAATTTCGGGGAAATGCAATGCTCTGTGAGGCCGTGGTCGAGCTGGTACATTCCTGCCTAAGCATGGCTCTACCTTCTATTATTATTATATAAGAGAAATTTGTAATGACTAATAACTCACCACATATAGTAGTGCAGGGCCTGGTCGGGCTGGTGCTGGTGCGGCGGGAGGGGCGGCGCGGGCGCCAGTCCCCCCCCGCAGCGCCCCGACAGCGCTATGCACTCCTTGTGCGCGCACGCGTTACACACCGAGCACAGGTAGCCCTGCGCAAACGTCTTCATTTATAATCTCATATCGCGGAAACAATATATACATATGTCGTGTAGAAACTATAGGCTACTTAACACTATGTTGCACACTATATATACGCTATGAAACTGCGGAGAAAGTACAGTCAAAGATATATATTAAAGGTACTTGTAATACTGCCGATTATCGACTTAAAACTATTCACTATACAAGTACAAGCTTATTGATGAATAGTCCGAAGCCGTGACTACAATTTCATAAATTGGATAAATATGAATAATATTCAAAAAAATATTAATAACATATGTATGTATGTATATATATTTATATGTTGCATAAGTACCTGAAATAATCGGCCTTTGAGGAATTTGGAGCAATGATGGCACGTGGCGGGCTTCTTGAATGTGTGCAGCACAAACTTGTGGTTCGTACTCCGGCAACCTGGTGGCTCCAGATTGTCACTAGGGAAGACATAGACAATAATAGGGGAATTTCATCTATCAAGATTAAATTATGAAAGTATTTTAATTATATATATTAGTTTTTACTACACGACACCAACTACCATTTTTTTATTTGTATAGCAGATACAAGTTATTGTTTGTAAACAATAGCAAACAATTAAAATATGTTTAAATTGGTAATAGTTATTTGCAATTTCATTTTTAATTTTAGAAATCACTTAAATTTGATTCACGTTCACTATGCACTGCATACTTGACGTTTCTTTGTTTCTGCTGTCATAACGACACGATAATGGCGGCGACTACCTTTTATATAAAGACTAGCTGACCCGGCAAACATTGTTCTGCCATAAAAATGTATGTATGTGTATTAAATATACTTTACGACATATTCTCAGACCTAAACATCCATCCCCGAAAATACACACCGTATATTTAAATAAGTACTCAAGGTTGGTAAATTTTAAATGTGAATACGTCTATCGCCTATAAGATTCAATATAAGGGAATGTAAAATACAGCAATTTAATATAATATTTATAAGACAGGCGATTGAAGTCAGTTGTAAGTTTTTTATTAAGTTAAATATTTGTTTTTGAGAAACATATCACGTAATCTTCGTTACCCTCCTACTTCAAAGAACAAAATCGAGTTTCGTCATTGTACACATTCGCGTTATCTAAGATCATCAAAATACCTTCAACTGAAAATGCCTCCTACTTCATTCCTCGATAAATCTTTTACGGTCACTGCAATCCGTTTGTGGAATGCGTGAAATTAGACGAGGTCAACCTAACATTGTAAGCAATTTAAAACACTTGTATTTTGGAGTGTACCAGTGTAATTTGATTTATTATTACCATGTACCTGGGTATACCTATATATGTATGTATGTATTTGCAAGTGTGTATATGAATATATATACATTTTTGTACAAAGTTTCGTATTTATTTATATGACGTATTGTTGATGTTTTTCTAGTTAGAGACTCATGTATCTCAATACTTGTTGTATTATCGCTCAAACCCTTAACGTCTATAATACGCCATCATCTACCGCTTTTTTCTTTCCATTGTTGTTGTGTGAAGACATCGCTCTTAGCTATACGACCGCCCATAGTACCATTACCATACCACCTCTTATCAACTGATTCGAATTATGTGTATTTTAATATAATTGAAGTGCACAACAAAGAAATTTCTATCAATATATCTATGTAAAACAATACTGACAGACTGCTTTGACAAACATTCATTGATAGACGAGCCTCTCAAGTGTCAGCTAGAGGGCGATACTCACATAGCGTCCCGTATGGCCTTGACCCATTTCCGCTTAGCGTCATCAGACTTGGCGTAGAGCGTGAAGGTGGCATCCTTGGTCCTCCGCACGAGGTAGAAGTGCGCCGTCCACCGCCCGTCGCTGCGGAGGGCGCGCCTTCCGCACCCCTCCTCTACGCGGTACTCCGCCAACCGCACGCCCACGCGACATGAGTACTGGTTGTCCTGGAAGTGGAAATGTGCTGATTGTAAGCGATCACCTATGCTTATGGACGTTTGTGATACCATTATCTATCTGCTCTTGGTGGAAAAATGTATGTTGCAACACCCTTTGGTGGACTAAAGTGATTAATATATAGGAGCCCTTT
Organism: Tyria jacobaeae; assembly: GCA_947561695.1. Lineage (NCBI taxonomy): Eukaryota > Metazoa > Arthropoda > Insecta > Lepidoptera > Erebidae > Tyria > Tyria jacobaeae. The sequence goes on along the minus strand of OX387208.1, from coordinate 3,046,737 downwards.
TTAAATCTTTTTTTTATATAATTAGCTGGCTGTGGACAACTGCACCTGAGTAGTCACAAGTGCTTTGCCGATCTTTGAAGTGTGAGTACACTGTTTTCTCGTAAGTTGGAGGTCGTATTGGTACAAAAATAAAGCAAGTGACAATTTGATCCTCAGGTAGAATGTGTACCAGCAAAGTTTGTGGAGAAGCGCATAGTGGTAGAGTACCAATTATTCATGCGATGGGGATTGAGGTTTAGCTGTTGAACAATAGTCGATCGCTGCCCCCGGTATATGAATGAGATCTTAGGAACTACTATGCTTATGAGTAAATGTCGTATGGTTGCCTCAGTTGATACTTTCCCCGGTTTTAAGTACAGTACGTTGTGGACGTTAGTGGCGTAAGCGTTTTACTGTAATAGTAGGTTCCCCTCCCGTGGACCTGAGTCCCATGTAAACCTTCAGTATAGTCGCTCTAGGGGCAACTATCCGCAACTACACAATATGTTTACACACCTGTTTACACAAAATGTGTTTCTTTATTGCATAGTTTGTAATAATTAATAATACTTAATAATTAAAATAAGTTGCATGTTGTAATTCTATATTTTTTTTACTAAACCCTCTGCAGACATTTTAGATACCGATAAAATTGTACAGAAGAATAAAGAAGAAAACAACTAAAACAAAGGAAGCTAAAAATATTACAGCGAAAAAATAAAGATTTAAAAAGAGTAAGGAACAAAGGTAGCAGGAAGAAAAGAGTGCAACTGCAAATAAGGAAAACACCTGAAGATGTAGAGATATTAACTGCAGTGAAACTAAATAACACAGATTTTATTAAACTGAACGAAGGAAGAGCTTTAAGTAAGAGAACGAGAATATATATGATAAACTCTGTGATTTTTGTTATATTTTCATAGTTCTAAAGTATAGAAGTTGATTAGTACTTAATAAAACATTGCAGTAAATTAATAAAGACAGATTACTTAAACTTATATAAATTTAATTTTATTTAAAAAAATCATTGTGAGCTCTATGCCTGCCAGAGGCTACAGTAGGCAACGATTAATTTTTTGTGAGGTCAAATAAAACAGGATTTACTCAAAACCATTACTAATTACGTTCACTAAAATAGGCAACTCTAAAAGATCAAAGACATATGTTTAGATATAAATCTTGCGATCTTCTAATTAAGTTCATATTTTTTAAATTAGAGCTTCTCTGAAATGCATCTATCCGGCTTTTATCCTACAACTTTTTAGAAAACTCATTTACCTTTTAAATAGAACATTATTCCAGATGGACACAATGTATATGTAATAGAAAATTTTTAAACTCAGAGTGAGTAAAAAGCTTAAATATGAGATAGAATTACCTTCACTTTGCACAGCAACATTAGTTTGTCGAACACAAAGACGTATCGCAGCCTGAGCTTCTGGTCTTCGTGCGCCTTGACCTTGAGCTCCCCGTCGAGCAGCAGGCGGCCGTACGCGGCCAGCCCCGCGCCGCCCGCGCCCAGCACCCCGGCGTCCCAGTCTATAATACTCTCCTATAACAAACATAAATACATATTTTTTTATACTATAGGGGGACAGACGAACAGACGGTTCACCTGATGGTAAGTGACAACCGCCGTCCATGAACACCCGCATCTCAAGAGTCGCAGGTGCGCTGCCCGCCTTTGAGGGTGATGAGGGATGGGGGATGCAGGGAGCGGAAAGAAGAGAGGGGGATGAGGAGAAAAGAGTTGAGGGGAGAGGAAAGGGGAGAGGGGGTGTTGGGCCTCCGGAAACCTCACTCATTTCGGTGAAATGCAACGCAAGCATTACTTCACAACCGGTAATCTGTGAGGCCGTGGTATCGCACCGGTCGAGCCGGCCCATTCGTGCCTAAGCATGGGTCTACCACTGTTATAACATACACTCACTGCCTTTTTTGCTGTCTTGATATGTTCTTTAATTATCACTTTTGTTTTTTTATTATAGCAGGACAGACGGACAGACGGGTCACCTGATGGTAGGTGATAACGGCCGTCCATGGACACCTGCAACTCGAGAGTCGTAAGTGCGCTGCCCGCCTTTGAGGGTTATAAGGGATTACGGTATACGGGGAGGGGATAGAGGGGGATGAGGAGATGGGTAAAGTGGCGGGGGGTCATGGAAAGGAAAAAGGGGTTGGGCCTTCGAGCTTCTTTCTGTGAGGCCGTGGTGTCGCACCGGATGAGCCGGCCCATTCGTGCCTAAGCTGCTGGCTGCCACGTCTCTACTGTATTAAATTGTGTCACAAATGTCTGGAGGAGACTGGTCGCCTCGGAAAGGTGACTTAAGGATCACCCTGTCAATATCTATCAGAGAGTATATACAGTGCTTGGAGGACGGCAAAAGGCGTGTTCCTATTATCTAAGTGGGACTGAACTATTTTGACAAACAATGGGCGTCTCTGCCTACCTATTTGATGATACAGGCGTGAGTGTGCGTATGTCAATCTTAGCCCAATATACTATAACTTTAACGAGTAACACAATCTCGAGGAGATTTTGAGCCTCAGTTTGTAATAATTAAAATTATAAAAAATATATAAAACCCTGACTGCATTATTAACGCGCTGTCTACATCTTTTTCAATGACTAACGTCATTGAAGAAGATCTTGAAATGTTATGTCAGTCTCACTGTTTAGACTATTTAAATAATCAACGAATGATGAATAACCCTAATTCTTGTCATGAAGTAGTAACTGATTGATAATTTTAAACAAATTCAACTGTGATCGAACAATATATAATAGGACACCTGAACTTTGGCGAGTAGCGCAAGCACCTCGCTGTCTCGCTTGACTTCGTTTATGTATTGTGCCACATCCACCATCGCCTCCTTCGCACGCTCCAGACCGCGGAATTCTTCGTGATTCTGTCGGCAAACATAATATCAATTAATAATAAAAACCAGACTGTAATTACCCTGAGAACTGTAATAATATAAATAAACTTAAACATTTTTATCGTATCGTATTATAATGTGATACTTAACTAGGTAAGTAAAAAGCTTAAATAGGAGAATTGTAAAAACGTTGCATGGTGAATGGCTGAATACAGAAGAACTAAATATCATATAACACCAATGTACCCTACCTATATTCACAATAAATGATTATTATTATTATAAACAAATAAAGGAACGTGACAGAAAAAAGTAAAAGTCAGTTATTAATTTCCAAGTTTTTTTTTTGACAAAGAAACCCTCCTTCCTGCTGAGTCGGGTAAAGCTTTTTTTTCTACGCAACGCCCCAATTAGCATTAAGTCCTGGACAGCCGCGAGGAGGCGACGTCTATATGCGTAAAAAGGTTTCATAAATAAATAAAATAACATTTGTTAGAGTTGCAAGTATTCCTAGGTAGCTCATAAGGCTTCCGTGAATTGGAAGTTTAAGCCACTTATAATTAAAAATAATGAAGTACCGCTTCTAAAATTTAAATTAAGAAGTAGAAAATAATAACAGTAGTATTTACCGGTTGTGTTTCATGCACCAGCTTATCGAGAAGCAGATGGTATTTAAGGATCCTTTGCATCGGCACTGACAGGATGTCTCGCAGCTGTATCCGACCGTCGCTGTGTTCCTTCTGACATTTCTGGCAACAAGTTAAATTGGACCATAATACTATAAACCATACGGTCTAATACAAATTATTTCTGTAACATATTTAAATTCATACTATGCTATGCAAATGAGAAATAATGGCGACTTCACTCGTCATGTCCAAGAGTAGTGTTAGCATCAAAATTATAATCACGTAATGTGAAAAAGTCATGTTTTATGTTTGACATATAAAATTATAGTATCAATTACTATATAAATTACATACATATTAATTTTCAGTTGTGTATAGCTGGATGTGATAGGCCGATGACCGGATGGTATGGCACGCATTGGCAGAGGCCTATGTCCAGCAGTGGACTGCTCGATTGATTGATTGATTGGAAAGTAATTATAACCTTATGTATATCTTAACTGTGAATTTGGTACGTTGGTTATGTGGTTGGTGTTTACGTACATATATATATATATATCCATGTTTTTTTTTTATGTATGTAAAGTAATGTAATTTTTCAGTCACAATGATTAGTAGAAAATCAATTCTGATATATTCAAGAGCCCAAGTGGTTTCACTTATTATAATAGAAAAACAGTAAATAAAAACTGTCGTAAGCACTCGTGTTATGTGCGTTTTAACATACTATACCTACACCACCATACCTGCTTATTTGGGTTTCTAACAATATGTTTCAAAGCGTATTTAATTTAACTGATCTTAGTAACGTAATTTATTTAATTTATTACAGTACATATATTATAATAAGTACTTACAGCTAATTGTTTATTGAAGACGGCATCCTTTGCGTCCAACATTTTTAAGGTTTCCTGTGCATTGGTGAGGTTCGAGCAGTAGTCTCCGTAAAGCAGTAACCGCTCTCGCCACGCTAAGAACACGTCGGCGAGTCGCGGCGCGCCGCTACCGGGCACGCACGCATCTGTCGCCAGTTTCAACTGCCGTAGTAAACCCGAGTGGATTTCATGTAGTTCCTGGTGACAAAAGAAAAACATACACTCACGCCTGTAACTCCTAAGGGCTACGCAGAGGAGTATTCAATGTTCACACCTGGCCAATGTAACGTTAAAGATCTTGGAACGCCGGCACCAGACAGTTCGAGTTATAGGTATGCGACCCTGAATTCTTTGAGCTATTGCTTATACTCCCCAATCCATCTTTCTATCCTCCCTTTCCTGTCAGAATACTTCACATTGAAGGGAAGGGGGGGGGGGGGTCATTATAAATAGGGTAGCGCTATTCTCCTCCACTGCCAATACCAACACGGCTGACAAAAATATGTCTGCTTTTTTGTACTACTTTTTGGGATATTCTGAATATAGAATTAATAAACAGAATTTGCTCAGACTGAATTCAGAATCGTAATAATTAGACGTATATCACACATCTGCTCACGTAAGGATCTAATCTACGACCGTCCAACAAAACGGCCAAGTGAGAGTCGGACTCGCCCACGAAGGGTTCCGTACTATTATATATTTTCTATAATATATATATATATACATAATAGTTATACTATTAAAAGTTATTACATAATAGTTATCTATAAAAAATCATGTCTGTTGTATGGGAGCCCCATTTAAATATTTTTTTATTTTAATTTATTTTTTTATTTTTAAAGTGAATATATGTATAATTAAATATTCTGTTAATATTTTCTACCTATTGCCGTGATCAATATCGAAACGAGCAAAAAAATCAAGTTTCTTGTATGGGAAGAGGAGTATGGGAATTCCTTCAATATTTATTTTATTCGGTTTTATAGTAATTGTTGTTATAGCGGCAACAGAAATATGTATATCATCTGTGAAAATTTCAACAGTCTAACTATCACGGGACATGAGATACAGCCTGGTGACAAACGGACAGATCGACAGCGGAGTCTTAGTCTTATTCATTATTTTACCCTTCGGGTACTGAACCCTAAAATGGAAGGAATTTGGAAATCACTTTAACGTGTAAACGTTATGGTAAATAACCCGTTGTCGTATCGTTAATTTTTTACCTCCTGCATATTCATACAAACCCAAAATCTACGTCTATCGCAAGTATTTTAAAAAATAAAAGCTTAATTGAAGCCATGGAATTAATACATATTATTTAGTTATTTTCTAACAGTTAGAGTAACTTCTCACCTTAATACCGAAGAATACAACTTGAGCATCCTGAGGTTTGAGATACGGAGTTAGTGGCCTCAAGAAATATTTAACAATTTTGCCTAAAACATCCACATAGTTATTTTCTGTATCAACCAGTTCTCTTATAACGTAGTCCCTCTTCTCTAAGCTGTGTGACGATGTTGCTAGCTGTAAAAAATTTAAAAGTGTTTTTATTACACATTCCTCAACACTAAAACTAGTGTAAATCCGGCATGCATTTTCATTTTTCTATGCACCCTATTAGTGCAGGCCGTAGTGCAGTGGCATAAGCAAAAGTGAACTTTTAATATGTCTAGTTCTACAATGTGCATATTTATTTACATTGAATATACCTTGTATCTGTTGCGCTCCGTTTCATTGATTCAAAACAACAGTGAAGATCGACATTCATTTCGTTACATGTTGGTGTTCCGATTTTTTATGGATTTATATCTCGAAAAAAAAATTGCTAACAATCCTCTGCATGAAGATTACTTCATTCAAAACTAATATTTGCTTTAGTCTGTCAACTGATAGCCAGTATAGGCTGTCCAGTTATAATTCGGAGTATCTACACAAACACTTTCAGTACAATTTATTCACATACCACAATTTATTTATATAAGTATTACACACTTACTCTAAGATATCCACTTATTTTTATCATGAGGAACGGAGCGCTACAGAGGCAGGCGTTAAAAAATAGTGATAGCAAAACTAATAGGCGTGTTGTAGAAACATCGTGATTGTGGTGCGATGGCGGAATGAATAATTCAGTGAACGTACAAAACGATTCGGTAAACTTTTACTTGTTCGGTTGGAATTTAATATATCCGTATTTGGTACACTTTTTAGGCTTATGTTGGTATTTTTGCGTGGCACAAGATTTTATCCAAACTTTGTGAATTAAAAATATACACTTTTTATATCTGAAGAATCAAAGTATGGAGCGGTATAAATACAATTATTGTTGACATAAGGATAAAGTAGAATATTATATATCACACTTGTTGACTTAAATTTTGTCATTGATGGACAAGGCGCGGTCACCGTAAGGCTACGCGTGTCCTTTAGTCTATTCCATTGTTGATAGCAATTGAAACTTGTTTGTATGAAAGAAAACGTTGCGACCGTGCGGAATTCATGCAGTTTTTATATAGGGACCTTCACTATCTGTTACCGCCTCTACGTGGTACGTGCCATCTAAGAAAGAAAAAGCGTAAAGAAATACCACCACTTGTCATTATACCATGCCACCATCGCCCAATAAAGAACTAAATAAAAAAACCCTGTCGTACTGTACGTAAAGTAGGCGTATGGACAGCGGCGGGCAGTTCATGAGCCGTCTTGACCGCGCACAGGTCGTGGTAGATCTTCTCATCGTGGATGCGGGCGCAGTAGCTCGCGTACTCATTCACCTCGCGGTCGGTCGTCGGTGCGGACGCGCCGCCGCTGCGCACGCCCCCCAATTAACCACATGCATAAGCTTAAGATTCGCTTTCACATCTAGTAGACTACGATCATTTCTTAACCTGAGAGGACCAACATCTCATAGTCAACTCATATTTTTAGTAGTCTTCTGTGAATTCTTCTGTTCCAATCTCAGGTTGAAAAATGAATTACTGTACTATTTATCTTAGTTAATATCTCTTAGCTAATCTCTCATTTCGAGGAATCCATAGAATATCAACGAATCGTAATAATTAACGGTATGATTACTAATACAAAAGCGAATTCTAAGTAAAATAAAATGGACAAGGTTTTAAATTACACCGGCTATAAGGCTTTGGATTACATTAACACATAAATTACTGTATACAACGGTGAAAATCTGTGTTTAGTGTAGAAACATATTAAGCCGAAGAGGTGTGCTGTTTTGTAGCGTTGCAGCTAGCGAGAGGGCCCCCCTACTTAACTATACCTTATGGCCATACTACTATAGTATAGTTCTATCAGCTGTCTCAGCTTTCACTGAGATAACAGAGTACGGAGAGATACTACCTACGTATTACTGACCTGAGTTACAGCAATTGTTGTTAACGTTTTCGTGTGCCTAACAATAATTTATAGCCTTATGCATGTTGAGAACGATTTCGTGTAATTTATAATTTCTCATAGCATAAGTGCATACTCCCCAATCTGTCTGTATACGCAATATCCCCTTTTCTACCCTTTCTTTTCAATATACAAGACATTTTTCCACCCAATTCCCAAAAGTGCGCAGATGACGGCAATACGGTTAGGACGAAATGTGGCCGTTAATTACGCCTCTGCCTGACCTAACGGAGATACCGGTGTGTGTGTGTGTGTGTGTGTGTATATATAATTTCCAAAAAAAAAAAAACAATTCCTTGGCCAAATAGCCTTTGTAATGAAAAAATCTAAAATAATATTAAATTTAAAAGTACTTTCAATTCTGTACGTACTTCTGTAAATGTAGACAATGCCACTGGGGTTTCTGTCATCTTTCACGTTAACGTACGACACGACTCACACGTCACAATAACTAACGTTAGGGTGCAACTGTTAGATTATCGTCAAAAAATGATAAATAATTCTACATCTATACTATGACTTAAACATATTCTGTCGTGGCGTTCCCGTGAAAAATTATAAAAACGTCCAACAAGTCACATAAACAAACTACACAAATATACAAAAATGCTGAGTGTACATCTATTCAAGTATGATAAGTTTACGAACTACCGAAACACAGACTGATAGAGAATAATTACAGGATATGTTAGCATACTTTGATAACAGTAATTATTTTCTGTAAAGTGTAATTAGAATGGAATTTAGAGATGAGCGTAACTAGAATGGAATTTAGAGTTTGGTTTATCATAAAAATATTGAATACGGATCTGATCATTGCCCTTTCTGCAAGTGTTGAAAGTAAAAAGGCGGTTTACAAGTTTGAGGCGCAATTTTGTCTATGTGTTAGCAAAATAACTCCTAAAAATATCAGCTAATTTGGATGATGGATGTAGTTATCCTTGAACAACTGGTTTAGTCAATGCAGTTGTTAACTATATCATAAACAAACGACGCAAAAAGTGGGGTCCTATAAGTTTGAAGACTTGCCTTTCAATGTATCTGTGTCACTTGACTGTATGTCAGATCTGTTATTCTTAGAGGGGTTTGCTAGTTTGGATTTGTTTTTTTCTAATATAGTATACTAATAACTTGGATCACACATTACTAGTATTCACGTTAATCGTAGCTAGATGCTTGTATTAGAGGTGGGTTCACGATGGTGGTGCATTGGGTGGGGTTCGAAAACGCTACCACTTGATCGAAATTTATTTCCTTTAATTTATGTAAAGCTTGTGAAAAAAAATAACTATGACGCAACTAGATCTAGCAAGTATTTAATTGAATTATGCAAATAGGTTTTATTTCTTGTTTTTTTTTTTATTGCTAACGTATCCTTGGTAACATTGACAATACTTATAACAACTGCTACAGATAGTGACACTTGAGATAGTACAAAACATGACATAATATTTTATGTGTGTTATTTAATCTGCTTAATGGTTTTTGGCCTTTTTGCTCACCGGACAACATCCTTCGTTTGTTGGTCTTTCATAAACTTGACATTGGCGAAATTGTGGTTAGATCTCCACAAAGGCCACAATGAAGAATTAAATTGAATTGAAATAATATTTAATATATTCAAAACAAGCTTGTTATTTTTTAATTAATATATTTGTTGTTTAGGTATCGAATAATGAACGTTAAAAAACCGACTTCGAAAAATTGTTATATGCTGTGCTTTATTACTACTCCATGAATTTTGCACTTTATATTTTCTTCAAATTTTAACCGAACTAACTTTAAGTACAAACAGTTCAATTACAATAAAAAATATGAAACTTGATCTCTCAATTTTCTACCTTAGAATTGTATAATATATATACCGTTTTATATCGGACCAAACTGGAAACATAACCTTGAACATAATATGGAATATTTTTGCATATATTTATGTGCATATGTATGTTTAATGAAATTTTAAAATCAGGGAATAAATTACAGAGTTACATACCGGTAAAACATACAATTCCGAAAACAAGTGTAAAAAAACCTAGGCGAGCTTACTTAAATAGGCAGCTGTGATTTGAGATGTTTGAATAGACAGCGCCATTAAGAAGAGAAAAGCCTCACTTCAAGCCTTGATTAGTTCATACAACTTTTAGTTCCCTCCTACACGGTAATCCGGTTGAAAAGAAGATATTTATAGTCATTGCATATTGAAATACCCAATAAAACAAGGCCGACACAAGGAATAAAAAAAAAAACAAGTAGTAGTGATAAGAGTATCAACTGAATTGGATTAATTAATTAATAGTACTTGAATAAAAAGTTTGACTCTTGAATTCCGCCAACGCACACATAAAATATCTAGTCGGTGTCATAGCAAGTTTAAAATATTCAGAGCTCGGGTTATCAGACCACATTTTTGTTTGGCGCGGGATGTAGGGAGCATACATCCAGATATACAAGGTAATCGTGATAGATAAGATATGCGCTCCAGTCTAGAGAACCGCCAACAAAGAATTGACTCAACCTGAACTACCTCTGAGGTTTAAATAAAATTTCTATCTCTAACTCTATATTACTCTACCGGAGTCCAATATAGAGTGGACGAGTTATTTGCATAGTTTGTTGTATCTCAAGTGTTAAAAATCATTACTACTAATTTGTAAGCTGATAAATAGCATGCCGGTGTGTGAAGCATATCTACACGTCGAACTATTTGCTAAAGCAGCGACCACCGCTAATGCTTGCAAACACACTTGGTACATTTCAATACTCGTCTTTAAACCTTATTACTAGTTGCAGTACTAAATAAAAATATACTAACAGTTTTTTTTTTAAAGAGAACTTAACCGCATTAGAAATGTTTCTTGCATTGTGTGTGATCACTGATTACACAATTTGTTTGCTCATTTGGGAATCGCACCCATAGCGTGTGACTCAGCAGTGAGGATCACTAACCACTAAACCTGTAGGTCAGACTGTAGGCATGAGTGATGGAATACTTAAATTTTCCGCACTTTCGCTAACAGAGACAAACAATTCTGGAGCTAAGTTTAGTAGAGAGTAGATACGACTTTTTAACTGTAACGGATTTTGATCACGAGCTATATAAATGTGACAATAGATTTATAAAAAAAAAAACGATAAATAATTGGACAAAGACCATGTTTAAGAAAGTTCACGACTGTTCTTGTCTAACTGCCGAATCGTTCCAAATGTTTTACGCATACTTTCAATAACATGAATTCTATTTAGGTAACGATAACCACTTTTTATATTGCTTATTATATATATTAATAAAAAGTTAGTTTGTTGCTTTGTATGTTTAAGCGCGCTAATCTCGATTACTATCAGTCGGATTTGACATCACTTCATTAAACATCACGCTGTGACCTTTGAGCGCGGAGCAGTTAGCATCAGTGCTTTCGTATTAGATTCTACACGAAGAAGAACTTTAATATTTGATAAGCTTTCGTTGAGCTGGTCTTCTGTAAAGGTGTCAAGCCATTCCAATGATGACGAACCTCTTGGTATAATGGTTATTGATATCTTGGTCAAGAGATATTTTCTGACAATTTTAGTCTTCTTAAGAAGAACCAACAACAAGAAAATAAAGATGCTTCAACCGCGCCACTTTGGAACGATGAAGACATCGAGATAAAACAACAATCCGACAACGTAAAATATTCTTAGTAACCGCACCAATATATGGGACGTAGGTATTATAATTTTACATTCTGACGTCATAAGAAAAACTGGAGGATTTATAAAAACAGACAATCTTATCGTTCCGCCCACGTCACGTAGCACACCAACTACGTTTTTCGGTAGCGACAACATTTTCCCAAGAGTATTTGGGCAAACTGAATCTTCTTATCCAAAAAGAAAACAGGATGAAGGCTATAGAGATAGGATAGGATTTATGTATTTGCTGCATTACATAAACAGTTGCCGCGGTTGACATAAAAACAATGACGCTTTGTTTACTGAGAGCAGGGAGAGGGAACGCTTTGATAACGATAACATCAAACTGCTCGTCCCAACTCGACTGTAACAACAGAATTTCGTTATCCACAATATTACCATATTAGGCAAATATACTTTGCTATTAATTTACGTAATTATCTTGCTATATTTATAAGAGAAGGAGCCAATCCAGTATATCACAGACATATATGTAGACTAACTATAGCACTTTATATCATGATATATAAACCATGCTTAGACACGAATGGGTAGACTCGACCGGTGCGATGTCACGGAACCCCACAGAAAACCACTTCGCAAAACTTAGTGATGCCCAACTCCCTTCTCCTCTTCCCACCCCGCATTATCCTCAAAGGCGGGTAGCGCACTTACTACTCTTGAGTTGCAGGTCAGTTCGTCTCTCCCCTCATTTATTTAAAAACATGTAAGTATATATATTTATCAAATCTGTATTAATATAGCTATTTTTTATTCGTTTGTTTGTTTTAACGCACTAACCTCTGGAACTATGGCACGGATTTAAATGGTTAGTATTGTATTGAATAGACTATTAATTGAGGAATAATGTGTGTGACACTCGGAACGGCCACATACATACATATATACATATTGCTAGATGGTACTAATAAATGTGACACGTGTAGTTAGTCTCGTTTATGTTTGTTCCTGGAAATATTCTTCCAGCTATAACACAAAAGGCCAATGCGACAGAGATTTTTTTGTTTCATTTTCAATTAGTTACCAGTTTTGTTGTTCTCATTCCAGTTTACATTTAACCACAAATACCTTCACTTCTTTGTTCTCTACAACTTGTTTCCACTATTGAGTCGGTATTGGCCTATCTATTTTTATTTTACTATACCAAGTGGTGCGATTCCAATGATCAGTATTTTCAGCGCATTAACCATACAGTCACACTGTCAACTTTTCAAAATAAGGCAAAAGTAAATCACAGAATGTATTGTGGTTATTATTGGACAAAATACATAATTAAGCTCGCAATACAAACAAAACCGTCGTAAATAGACGAGATTTTACATAAAATTGCTTATCCATATTTACGTCGAGCCAAGAAAATGTACGTGACTATCATATACAAATAGTTGGCTATCGGAACGAATATATTCAAGAACAAGACATATTATGGTAAACGAATTCGCATAAACACCGGAGTTTACGGTCGAACAAAGAAATATGAAAAAAATGGAAAATACAGATTTTAAATTCTTTAGGCAGGTGACAATGGTTAGTCAAATGATAATTCATAACCGTCATTGCCATTCGACAGATATAATCTATTTTCATGTGCGTGAGTAATATTCAACTTAAATCAAGCGTCGTAAGTGTGTCCGGCCATGAAGCTGATGAGGAGGGGGAAAAGACTAGGGGGAGGAGTTGGTGCTCCGATGCCCTCACTCAGCAATACAATTCAAGCATTATTTTTCTACCGGTTTTCGGTGAGGCCCCACGGTTCGACCGGAGTAATACCACTATTATTCCGGTTGAGCCATCCTATCAGTGCCTAAGTGCTTCCTTTCTTGTAGAGGCATTTTAGAACTACATAAAACAGTAGTCTATCAAATTATGTGGACGGTCGAAGCTACAGATACTATTGCGAATTATTATTTAAGTCATTGTAATATATACATATTTTTTTTATTATTTGGAGCCTAACATGGACAGTAAGACAGCAGACGTACTTTTTAGATATCTTTTTGACTAGTTTGGCAACACGCCCGTGACTCTCCTAGTATTGCAAATATCCATGGCTTAGTTACAATCAAATGAGCGATCGATGTAGTATTTAATAGCCGTACATAAACATAATTCCATAAATTCCGACCAGCATTTTACTTCTCCACACACTGTGCAATTTTCAAAGAACAGCCGTTTCACATTTGAATATAGAAAACGTCAAAACAAGATTTCCAAGAAGTACTTTTGCACCAACTTTGCGCTTATCTGTAGAGTTATCGAGTTCGCGTAAACGCAACCGCATCCAAGTGCTTCAATTGACGGAGTCGCAAGAATTCGCATGACGTCATCGACCCAAGGCACGGTCGTATTCTAAATTATTAATGTCTTCCGCAAGTATTGTGAATTCGCATCGTTCCACGACTGAAACTTTCTAACAGGAAATGCAATGAAAAAAATTGCAAGCTTTAACAAAGTGTATACAATTTTGCTGGTCCATTGACACGGTATAATGTTACACAGTAATTGTTGGCCTGTTGCCAACTAGCCTCTTGGTCAAGTCTAGTGATTAGTGATCCAGACTGCTAAGCCGTAAGGCGTGGGTTCGATTCTCACCCAGAACAAAACAATTGTGTAATGAGCACGAGTATTGCTCTGTGTTTGGGTGTAATTTATCAAGAAAATGTATGTATTTAGAACTATATAAGTATGTATATGAGCAGTCTAGTTATCTTAATACAGATTTGTTTAGTGTACGATTTGACGGCCGTGTGCAAATAAAATCCAAAAAAAATATTAACACGTGCCACCTTGTCTTAGTACTTTCTTTCTTTTTCTTTTTTTAAAAAGACAACTCCCGCATTAGGATTAATTCCTGTGTTCCGGGGTCTTAACAAACATTCAAGCAACGGACACAAAGAACACCCAGACTCAAAACAACAATTTGAGGATTACACAAAATGTTGTCCCGTGCGGGGATCGAACCCACAACACTCGGCGCGGCAGCGTAGTGGCGAGGTGACCACTTAAACCGCTACGCCATCAGTGCAGTCTATGTGTCCAAAATAATATAAAACATTAAAAACTCGTTAATGTAAAAATGTTATGTAGGTAAAGTAAAGATGATTTACAAGTGACACATTCTACCATTTTATTTAAATAAAAAAAAACATTTACATAGGTATTTGTAGAAAATATTGATTTTTTAATCTTCTTACGAATTATTTATACATATATAAAGATACGCTACTTTACGGAGTCGCGGATGAATACTCAAAGGAATTCTTACTAATATTACAGTTCTCTAATTTAAGGCAGCTGCTGCGAATATACACGAGGGCGGCGGCTGCTAGTTTTATAGGTAGGTATTTTTACAAATTGATTACCAAAGTTATAGATATACGACTCAAAATGCATGCAAAATTTCGAATGTGAGTTATTGGTAACCCAATACAGAGCCAAACCCAAATCATAGGTAGTGTAAATTTATACTCAAAAAAGTTCTCATCAAATTTTATTCAACAGCTGTCCATCCAAAGCGTTTTTATAATTTTTCAGGTTTTTTATTAATATCGAAAACTAAATAATAAATTAATGTAAGAGAGGCTAAATCACTAGTGTTGTACATACATACATAGGTCGGTCTCAAAGGGGTGATATTGCAACTAATATATTAGACAACTAACTCCCTGTAAGTTAGTTTGTCTCGGGGAAAACGTGACTTAAGTAATAACTTATGTAATAAGCTACAAGCTAAATGACATTGCAAAAATAAATTCTAACTTTATATATGTAGCAGTGGGCAGTGAATACTATGGGGGTGGGGAGACGGGTGGAGTTAGGCCTCCGGAAACCTCACTAATTTCGGGCAAATGGAAATGGAAGGCAAGCGTTGCTTCACAACCAGTTTTCTGTGAGGCCGTAGCATCACACCGGTCGAGCCGGCCTATTCATGCCTACGCATGCCTCAACCACTATTTACCCGACACCGCAAGAAGCGATTTATGTTTTTGTTGTGAGGCCTTTGTCAATGCCTAAGGCCTAAACGGCTTTATGGATATCGACATGTAAGGCGTCTGTTGACTTGTTTTACTTGTGGTAGCGTCATAGGGTATTGGGGTGTACATTTCCAGAAAACCGAGGACAGTAACAATGCAGTTGGAAGTATAGACGGGCCTGTTGGTCTAGTGGTTAGTGTCCCTAACTGCTGAACCGGAGGTCGTGGGTTCGATTCCCACACGGGACAAAAATGTGTGTGATCCACAAATAGTTGTCCCGAGTCTGGGTGTTCTTTGTGTCCGGTGATTAATAGTTTGTAAAGGCCCCCGCGACACATGAATTATTCCTAATGCGTCTTTTTAAAACACACAACTTTCTTCTTTTAAAAAAGTATACGCACAAAGCTATAATATTTGTAACTTTTATTCTAATCAACAGCTGGTTGCTAGTGACGAGGGTTAACTTCATGAACCCCCCCTAGTTTCTAGTTGTAGGTAGTTCTACGCTCTAGGTACCATGAAACGTGTACTTCTTGTAAAAGCTTGAGAACAGCATCTAGACATGTTTAAACTTTTGTTTTTTTTTTTCCATTACGTGGCTTTTAGTAAGTTGAAAGACAGAAAAAAAATCTACTTTATACGTAAGTTCCAAAATATACTTGCGATATACATACATACATACGATCACGCCTTGTTCCCATCGGGGTAGGCAGAGACAACAGACTGCCACCTACTTCTATCTTTTAATTACTGTCATTAAACCTTTCATATAACTGTAATAAAATGATTATTACACTCATTTTTTTTTATGCAATAGGGGGCAAACGAGCAGACGGGTCACCTGATGGTAAGTGACTACCGCCGTCCATGGACACCCGCAACTCAAGGGTCACAAGTGCGTAGCCGGCCTTTTAGGTAGGAGTACGGTTCGGAAATACGGCAGGCGACAATTTGTTCCATAAGCTGGTTGTGCGAGGCAAAAAGCTTCTGGAGAAGCGCACAGTGGTGGAGTGCCAAGCGTCCAGGTGATGGGGATGGATATTTTGTCGCGTAGGACGATGGCGGAAACCAGCAGCCGGTATAAGTCCGAACAATTCCTCTGAACACTCCCCATGATACAAGCGATATGATGCAGAATTATTAATTATTAATAATTAATGCATTAATCTAACACAGCAAAGTTTTACAATATGATATTCAGTGACATGCACATATTCAGCCTTTTAATAACGAAGTATGTACCCAAACTAAGTACGTTATACTTTCAACTACGCGTTACGGAATCATTGTTAGACGGCATTGTCGGATAAAAATGAATGAATTTTATAAAACAAGAGATATTCATTCGTACTCTTCGGTGAATCTCGGATAAGTAAGTAAGTAGACGTCATAAAATTTGCATGTAACACATTTTCAGATTCAGTGTGATTAGACTATAAGAATACTTCATTGTAATGCCTTATGTACTTGTATATTTTGTTTGACTCATTTAATATTTAATTTAGAAATATGCAAATAGTAATAATGTGTTTATGGCAATAGGCTCGCCCTAATTACATAAGTGGGACTAATTTATGCTTGACACAATGTGCCCATTGAATACGCTGCTGACTACTCCTTTGGGGATTTGAAGAACTTATTTGTGTGAAAATAATATTAGAAATATATTTTGGATTCGGTTTTATTTTTGCGTTAGACAGCTTTTTGTGAATTGTGGATCTAAGGAGAGTGTTGCCAGCACTTAAAAATCATTTTGATAGAAGTTTTCTAAAACACTTAGATTCGTGATGATATAATGTCGACTTGTCATACGTGTGTTCAACATACAAACAACGGCTCGTAGCCCCTGTGGCATCTTCTATCAGATAAAAACACACATATGTACGCTGCCGTATATATCCTCGAAAGGGTAGACAGAGGCGTCTCAACATTTCTCTAATATTAAATCATTACAAGGGACTTCTAAAGCCTTTGCTTTAACAGTCCCTTGTAATGAAGCTCCAAGCTTTAGTCATGACAGAACATGTAATTTAATCATAAGTGTATAATATCCATACATTCAAAAAATTGTCGCAAGAAAGTTACGCAATAATAAAATCAATAAATGTAAACTATTTCGCATGCGAAAATGGAAACCGCAAACTGTAGTTAACACTTTTATCATTGAAGAAGTTTCGCAATACACCTTTCTGTCGAACAACAATGAAATAGTTTCGATTACCGTACACAATACAAACCTCACGAGAATGTACTATGTGTTACACAATATAATCCATGTCTATTTTCGTATGGAATATTTTCTATATATATATGTTACAGTTCACGCAAGAAAAAATATTTCACAAAATTGAGTGGGCGATCATTGATAGACATAAAGCAAACATTTCGTGGGTCTTTTAATACGATTTCCTTTTGTATACACATATCAACATACTGTCACACGCATTTTCCATGAAACTGTTTAGGGTGGGAGGTTGTTTTTCTAAAGTATACCAAAATAGGATTGTACACAAAAAGCTCCACTGATTTTTTAAACAAATTGTCGATCTCTTAAAAGTTTTAGGTTTTATTCTTTGATGGTTTTTAGAATCCCTTTTCAGTAATAGAAGATTTATAATGGAATTAGATTAATGATATATTAAATCTTTAGTAAAATAAACTATATTTTGTTAAAAAAATAACCACTGTGCCCTTCTCTAGAAGCTTTTGCCTCGCACGACCAGCCTGTGGAACAAACTGTCGCCTGCCGTATTTCCGAACCGATACGACCTTCAAACCTTCAAGACAAGAGCGTACTCCTTGTGACTTTTGTGTTGCGGGAGTCCATGGGCGGCGGTAGTCTCTTACCATCAGATGACCAGTCTGCTCGTTTGCAGACAAAAAAAACAGAAAGTTGCTCTACCACACAGCTGATGACGTTCGCTTTAGTAATCATATTAATTCAATTACCAACGATAACCTATTTATGGTATATCTAAATAAACAATAAATTGTATAACCGTAGGACTAATTACTTGTATCTAATTGCTTGAACCATTATAAATAAATAATGTCAGCGAGATTGCATGACCCGCAGTATTGCTAAGACAATATAATTGAAGATTCACTATTCACTTAGAAGTTGCTGTTACACCGACCACCTCTCATTAAGTTCAAGGGGTGAACGTTTTCTACGTACAGTGAAAAGGTCCCGATAAATATGGATTACTGCATTCGAAGTAAAGTCTATGACGTCGGTAATTGATTGCCAACCGGAGATATATTGTTTCTTCTAATTTTAGATAAAAATATATCTCAGGCGAATGGATTCGTGGAATTCACATCAATAACGACTATTACGAGAAAAGGACACTCCCTGTACGTCATTAGCGCTATCTGTAGTAATTTAACGGAATGGAGTTATAGAAATTCTAGAAGGTTAGACATACTTTTTATTCGATTAGATGATAACCTTCCGACATGGAAGTGGAATTGATACCGTTAATATTTGTACCCGGTCATTGTAATCACTGACAAATGATCAAAAAGATCTTTACAGATACGGTCACGCCCGTGTCCTCGAAACGGGAAGGCAAAGGTGAGTCTGTATTGCCAAAAACTGTAACTGTCATATTTATTATTATTGCTCTTAGAATCTGACTGTTAATTTACTCTCGTCGTGTATAAGCATGTTTTAAACAAAAAAGAACAGAACAACACGTTGACTTAGACAAGGGAAAAGATAATACATAATGGAAATACCTAATGTAATGAGCGCAATTACAGATATGTTTAGGGATACACGCGTCACTGTATGTATGTATGTGTGTGCGTGTACGGTATAATATGCAAGTTTTGGATTTGAAGTGTTTACAACACTCTAACTAAGTCACTCACAGTCTATTTTTTAGAAATTACATCAGACCTTTGTTTCTTAATGAGTTATTATACAAATATACTTGTGTTTAAGTATAAGAATCAGTTGTGTAGGTCGATAAAAGTTCGTACATACACTACTACATATAGCTACATGTGCTGTTCAAGTATACAATATTGTACCACAGCTTAATTGGATGTGGAATTTGTAGGAAATTTCCTTAATAAATCAAAGGTCATACTATATTTACCAGCCATGAGTTTAATATTAAAACGAAACTGTACCATTTTCAATTCTGTTGCTCTTAAGACAAGGCCTGTGATATTGAAACTGAGGATCGTGAACCACACGCGGGCTACCGAGATTATGTTCTGTCAAGATTGTTTTAATAGACATGACATTAAATTACTAAGGGTGGGGATTGTGATTACTGCATTAGAATATAGACGTCGTAATCTCATATCTATATGTCATTTAACTAAAAACCTGTTAAGCCAAAAAACCTTAATCGTTTATAAGTGATAGAATCGCAATCATCAAGTTTTTGTATCTCGAAATATATTCATACAGCTGGCTACTCTATGTGGTATACATACGATATAAATCTTGTGACTCAGTATATTAATTAGGAAGTATAGATAGATAGATAGAATACTCTTTATTTATACACCATTCTTACAGTTAAATACAATAGATACAGTACAAGTGTCAACTATATAATGTACAAATGGCGGCCTTATTGCTATATGCAATCTCTTCCAGGCAACCTTAGAATGGATTATAATCATTCGGAGAGACAGAGGTAGTTGCAGGATCACTTCTTGAAAACTATACTAACTTATGTTCAAATATAAAACTTGTATAAAAAAACTAAACATATTTATGTACAACATATAACATACATACTAATACAAATACAGATAAACATACATACATACTAACACACATACAGATAAACATACATACATACGCATATAAATATATACAACAATACATACATACATACCATTAATATGGAAATAATAGATACTAGATAACAGAACTAAATTGATAAATAATAGTCATGAACCATTTTCTTAAAAATATTTAATGATTCCGCTAGCCTAATGTTCTTTGGCAACGCATTCCACAAGCGTACAGCTTCAACAGTGAAAGATTTGTCATAAAACCTTGTGGAATGCAATGGCATCTCCAGCCTCAAATTTTCCGATGACCTTAGATATTTGTCATGTGTGTCATGAAGGAACTTGAACCGTTCTTTGAGATAAAAAGGGGCTTTAGGATTGAATAAGATGTTATAAAGAAAAGTTAGAATGTGAGTATTCCGGCGAAAACGAATTGGAAGCCACTTGAGCTTTTGACGGAATTCAGAAACGTGATCATATTTTCGTAGCCCAAATATAAATCTTATACAAACATTTTGAAGTCGCTCAAGCTTATTAAGTTGTACTTCAGTGAGATTCAGATAGCTGACATCGGCATAGTCAATAATTGGAAGAAGAAGCGATTGTGCAAGTGCAACCTTAGTGGCAGTTGGAAGAAAATTGCGTAGCCTTCGTAGAGACCCTGCTGAAGCAAAGACCTTGCGGCTGACTTCTTGCAGCTGTGTACCCCAAGATAAGGTACTATCCATATATATTCCTAAGTTTTTGACAGTATTGCTGATTTTTAAAGTTGTGTCGTTAAACTTAATTTGGGGCAGTTGTGACCAGTCAATCCTTGAAACCAACATAGGACTGCCAATAACACATACCTGAGTTTTTAAGGGATTAACTTGGAGTCCATAATGTTGACTCCATTGGACAATGTGTGATAGGTCGGCATTGACTATGTTAATGGCTTCCGATAACCTGTTAAGTGGAGCTTGTGTATATATCTGTAAATCATCTGCGTAAAGATGGTAGAATGAACGTAATTGTTTGGAAATGGAGTTTATAAAAATAGCGAAGAGTAATGGAGATAGAACGCCACCCTGCGGTACACCAGCAGAAATACCACACCAAGAAGAGACCGAGTCTTCAATGCGTATACGCTGTCGGCGACCAGACAGGTAACTATGAAACCAATCAACTGTCCTTGGAGATATGCCAAGAGACCGCAATATACTAATAAGAATCTGAAAATCTACAGTATTGAAAGCATTACTGAAATCAAGTAATGTAAGTACTGTAATATTTCCAGCATTCATGCCTAGTCTAATATCGTCTGTGATGTGAACCAGTGCAGAAGTCGTGCTGTAACCAGGGCGAAAGCCAGATTGGAAGGGGTTTAGTAGGGAATTCTTGGACAAAAAGTTACTGAGTTGAGAGTGAATAAGACGTTCGAGGACTTTGGAAAGGAAAGGTAAAATGGATATTGGACGGTAATCAGAAAAGGAAGAGGGTTTTCCTTTTTTCGGTAGAGGAGTCAGTTGAGCGTCTTTCCAGGCAGTTGGAAAAACACCACTTGAGAGGGAGGAATTCAGGATATTACATAAAATGGGTAGGATTTCGTCAAGGATAGGGAGTATCATCTTTCGGCTGATACAGTCACTTCCTACTGCATTTGACGAAATTTCTAATATAGTCTTCTTAACATCACAATCTGACAGCTGATCAAAGACAAAAGGAGTATAGTTGGGAGTTGGGATAGAAGAAATATGTTTAAGCGTATTAGCTTTAATTGTCTTATTAAAATTAGACGAAGAAGAGAAATGTTTATTAAGTGAATCGATATCAATATTTTAGGAATAAAGTCCTGGCGCGACTTTCCAACTCCCAATGTTCTTAGAAATTTCCAGACTTTGGCTGGGTCTCCGTTCTCTACGGAAGAATGGATATGTTGGCGTTGTGCATTTCTACACATCTTATTGCAGTGATTCCTCAGTAATACATATTTATTCCAATTAGTGTCCGTAGGTCGGCACTTGTACCTATTTTTAGCTGCAGACTTTTTAGTCATAATCTGCCGTATCTCTTCAGTAAGCCACGGCGCCGGTAAGTGCTTTATTTTAATCGTTCGCAAGGGCGCATGCAAGTTGTAGAGTTCTAATAAACTTTCAGATAACATTTGGACTTTCTCATTAACACACTGCGTGTTTAAGAGAGCTAACCAGTTGATGTTACTGGCATCCTCTCTGAGTTTGGTAATATCCATTCCACTAAAGTTGCGTTGAACAAGAATTTTCGACTTTGCCTTGGGTGTGCGGATAGCATAGGATAGAAACACCAAATCGTGATAAGAAAATGCATCAGCTGGATATTGACCATGTTTGATGACATGATCGGTGGAGGAGACAAGAATAAGATCAAGAAGAGAAGGAGTACAGTTCGGAAAATGATGTGTTGCATCTAGTGATAAAAGAGTTAAGTTACTACTTTCTACTACACTGCGCAGCAAAGAAGAGCGAGAGTCGTTTTTTTGTAAACAAGTATTGAAGTCGCCCATTATTATTATATGACTATACAATGGTGTTAAGTTTTCTAAAATATTTTCGAAAGAGGAAAAAAAGTTTATACGTGATGATGGCGAGTAGTAAACACCAAGCAAAACCTTCGTACAATTTAGTTCTACTTCCAAAAAAAGATGTTCACCCGCGCTTGACGGAGGTGGCTGTGATGACGTACTTACAATTGTATAGGGAATGTGGACGCGTAAATATATACCGACACCACCCCCACCACCAAACACGCGATCGTTCCTAATAAGTTGGAAACCTGGGATAGTATAAGCTACAGATGGTAAACAAGGTTTCAACCATGTCTCAGAAATTAAAATGGCATGTATGTTGCAACAGTCAAAAGAAGCCAGCATATCAGGGAAATGAGCAGGAATACTCTGAGCATTGATATGGACTACATTAAAATTTCTTGGAGTATCGGAAAACTGGAACTGAAGATTTTCTTGGAGCGAAGGTAGGCTATGAAAACTGTCATTATGACTATTTGTGGAAAGAAAACTGTCGTTATCACTATTGTCAACATCAGACATTATTATGTAATATTGAAAATATATACATATATCTAAATAATTAATATATAATATAATATATATAAAAAAAAATATATTAAGAAGTGTATAAGACTTGCAAATATACTTGTTTATGAAAAGCAATAAATCAATTTTCATTATAATCCACCCACCAGTTGCGTGTTGAGAAATAAGAATACATAAAAAAAAAACTAATAACAAAACAACAAGAGAATATACAGCTTCCAAACAAAACCTATGTGTTATAACATCACGAATATCAGGGTAAATATTTCCATTGCCAAAAGCCTATGTTCCAATATAACAGTTAATGCCAAGACTAAGATTCAGGTACGTATAAGTCTGGAACGCAACTTTGACAGATAAAAAGTTCGTATTTCGACTAAAATCATAATTATTTTACGTGAGGTAGATACTAATATTGCATAAATAAACAATAACAGTTCATTGTAGCTGTAAGTAATTAAACAAATTAAATATATATCGGAAGTAGTTACTGGAACCGTATTAAAAATACTATCTACCCAAACAGTGTCATGTAAACACATTGTTTGAAAAAGTTAAACAAATCCACTTATTTCTTGGACCCAGCAGCTGCTCTTCTTGGTTTGGACGTAATGTTTTTAGAAGCAGTCGGCTTCTCAATATCCACCGACTTGATTTTGCTGAGATCGGACAGACATGTTATACGATGGCGTGAACCATCGGGGCCCAAAACATAAACAGCACCCTCTCTGGTCCAACTATTGGTGATCCCATATGCCTCACGCGCCGCCATGAACGCAGCGTGTCGCGACCGGGTCAAGAACTCAGAAAGGGTCACACCGGTACCCTTTAACTTAGTCTTAGATGTCCAAACCTTGTCCCTCACTGTGATTGTCCTAAATTTTACAAGAATGGGCCTTGGCTTCTCACCTGATTGTCGACCCATCCTGTGACAGCGGCTTATATCATCAGCAGAGAAGAAGTCAAGCTTGAGGTTCCTCTTAGCCACCTCCAATATCAACAGAGAAGCGTCCTCATCCTTCTTCTCCTCTACGCCATGAAGCAGCAGAGTCTTGCGACGGCTACGAGTCTCCATATGATCTACTTCGCGTGAGATAGCATCGATTTGACTTTTAAAAGATTTCAAAGTTTCAAGTATGAGAATCTTGAAACAGGCAAATTCTTCAGCAAGACCAGCCAAGCTCGTAGAATTGGAAGATTTCTTCAACAGGTCTGCTTCGAAACTTGCCATCCTCTTCTCAAAACAGTCCTGGATCTCCTGAATATTCTTCATCATGGACATTTGTGTTATTTTTGTGATGTTTTGTTAGCAATTATTTAATTATGGAAATAACACTAAACTGGCAGGTATTTATTGCTACCAACTTGTTTTAATCATTTAAATGATATAAATTACATTTATTGTATTTTAATTAAATTATATTATTGAGAGCTGTAAAATTTAAAGTTGACCTTACAACTACCCACAATTTAGTAGGTAGTAGGAAGTATGAGCATAGTCTATGTTTGTGCCTCATTTTATCAAGTTCCATTCATTCGTTACGAGCATGAGTATAACAGAAAAATAAAAACTTTGCACCCGTAGTCCTATTCCGACTACAACAGCTTTAAAGTGGTGTCCCGTTTGGGGATCGAACCCACAACACTCGGCGCGGCAGCTTAGTGGCGAATTGACTATTTAAACCACTGCTCAATTCGTCCAGTCATTTCGTATTATTTCGTAAATGTCATGATTTTATATTTGTACCGCTCTTGTCGGGTTTCCTTGTAAACAAATAGGTAGAGATATACCTACGCATCTATAAATAAACGCGTATCGTTTTATCTCATGATCAATTACATATATACTGAAATATTACGTAAACAAACATCTGAATCAAATATATAAAAATGGTAGAAAATTTATATAAAAGTGTTACTGGTTCAACTGGTATAATTGACCTAGCTCACTTAAGTCTTACGCATTACGTGTTCTAATGACACACGTACGTAATTACGTATGTATGTGTGCGTATGTACGGTTATGGAAGTCGCTGGACTGGCCATGTTAGTCCATTTTATAAGAGTACGTGTTGCCTCTACTGGCGTATCGCTGTTTTTTTGTAAACGACTGCGCGAAAAGGAGGGTTATGACTTTCAAGTATGTATATAGCGTACATATGTATGTATGTATGTATCATGTTTCTTTGTCACGCAATAGAGATTTACCGACTTGATGGATTTCGACATGAGATGTCCTTTGAATTGCCTTAATAATGAAGGTGACATAGACAATAATTACAATGCAGTGACAAAGAAACATCACACACATGCATTCACTCTAAAACCATAAACGTCCTTACACAATCGATAAAAAGCTAAATAAAAAAAAAAGATTACTTTAATCCGTGTTTAAAATGTCGTATTGCTTCTTATAACCGAAGCCGGTAAGGCAAGTCAGCTGTTAAATCAAAATATGAAAGTTTACTCGGCAAGGACCCTGGCTAGCTTCAACTAAGTTATTGAGACATATAGTAATAATAAAGTGGAAAGTTAACAACACTCCCACACGAAAGGCTTAGATGTAATTAAATTAAAACTTTTAACACATTACGAGGACAGGCCGGCGGCGGCACGACCTTATCCTTGTCATTAATCATGGTTAGAAGGTACACTAGTTCTTCAGGGTCAGTATTATATAATACGTTGGGAACTTTATCAACATAGCAGCAGTAATTTTTTTTCGTGTGGTCATCACAAGGGACCTGGGTATACCCCAAGAGGGATGCTGCTAGGAAACCCTGCAGACCTTGGCCCACCTGTTTGCAAAGGCACCCAACACCATGAAGTGCGGAGGCCCTTACCCCCCTTCAACAGAGTCATAAATATACAATTATGAAATTGTTACATAATTAAAAAAACATTTTATTCTTAAAAGCAATCTTATATGAATCGATAACTGTTATCATCGCTATAGAAAAATAAATATTAAAACAACACATGAACTGATAGTTAAAAATCGAATTTGTTAGCTCGATCTCGAGAACAAGCAATTGCCGCTGTCTTGCTTATCGAGATAAAGATTGATTTAAGATGTTCATTTTCATTTAATTGAAATCAGAATGCATTGTTTACTTACTCGTATTTTGTTGTCGCTGACTTTATGTCAAAATTGTTTCTGCCCTATGTTACACCCACTATACAGGAGACTAAAATTGAATAGTTAGAGGATTAGATTAGATTAGAAGAAAGACTTCCCGGAACCAGCCAGTGCTAATTATAGGTTTGAGACCATGACTTGCTTGAGCTACTGTTTATACTAGATTAAAAACTTTCATGAGTTACATTCATATATATATAATAGTGAGGTGAAGACCCGTGGGTGTTGCCACACGAAAAAAAAATGATGATGATGATAAAACAACCTCCAATCTAGTGATTTACGTAGTATTAGAATGAAAAGTCGTGAATTAGATTCATATTTACTTAAGTATACGGTTTTACTCACGTGTGAGTGACGACATTCGAGTGCATCGTCCGGTACCGTCGCGGCTGCGACTTACTCCTTGAGAAAGGTCTCCTGTCGGGACCGAAACTAGTCGGGCATCCCCGAAATACACACGTGAGTAAAACCGTATATTTAAGTAAATTGCTTAATACTTTCCAATCTATCTGTATATATTCCTTTAATTCCTGTTATATTCCTGAATAGAGTTATTCCTGATCGGCAAAATATAGGCGTTATTTATATATATTTACGCCTCTGATTCATGAGTGTCTGTCTGTATGTATAAAATGACACCTCATATCCATCAAGCTGTCTAAACTCTTGAAGATGATAAACAAACATGACCATTCTTCTTGCGCAGTCGGGTAATAAATAACTGCATGAGAGTTTGTTGTTTTAGTGAAGTAATTTTAAATTTTGAAATCGGTTGTTGAATTTAGTTCTGAGCATTTAATTGAAATCGATTGAATAATTAGTTTAAAAAAATGAATGGTATGATAATTGAAGTAGAAAGCGGAAAACGGCTGAGATATTTTGAAATATCACTTTATGCTCAGTTGCGGGAAAACGAGGTTTTCCGCTTTTAACCGTCTTTTTAAAGTTACATGCGTTGCATTTTCTTTTATTTTAGTGCACTAATATAGCGTCTACCCGCACACTTTAAACTAGAGAAATAAGGTGTGCAGGTGGAATTAATCGCCTAATAATCAAAGGAAACATTGACGTTTCGCACTCCAAAGTGTCAAGACTAAATGAAATAACGTAACGTTTGAATTATTTTGTTTAATTTGGTGGTTGGTATAACATCGTTGAGCGAATATTATTAAAGTCATTCGTACAAGTGCGTGAGTTGTCATACTATACAAAATCTAAGCATATCTTATGTTCAGATTTGGATTAAATAACGATATGGTTTTGAGTCGGCAGCGGACAGCTTTATATTTTTAACCGACTGTGCAAAAGGGAAAGTTATGTTTGCCGAGTGCACGTGATTTATCATTCAATCGTCTTAATAGTGAGAGTGATATTTCAAAGTATATTTTAAACATATTACAAGAATTTAGATAGTGCATAATGTATTCAGGGTTTATGTTTTTATATTGCAGTTGCTATTGAGTTCTCAAAAGACAACATACAGTGTATATAAAATCCGCCACAAGTGGGTTTTGCGGTAAAACCACTTCACGGACATAATAGGTATAACAGTTATGGCACAATTTTAACTCACACGTTGATATCATAAAGATGTTTCATTTTGATAACGTTAAAAAATAAAGAATGGAAGTGAACCTCACAAAAGCGCAAACTTCTCAGAGAGAGTTAGATTTAATATACATACATGGCAAATCCAACCTTAGCGTCAAAAAGTTAAAGTTGAGTATTGTTAGCTTTATTGTCAGAATAGTTCTGTCAATTATGTAGGCAGATGTTGCACAATGAAATACTGAAACGGATTCATTGATGAGCGTTTAATACACAGAACAATTCATTCAATGAGACTCTTACGAAACTGATGACATTTAAAATTATTTCTACTCTTATTAATATTCGTATTCAATCACATGTGAACAATAGTAAAGTCGCTATTTTCATTTAATGAATACCTACTGAGGAAATATGTTTTTGATTGATTAAAGATTAAATAATACGGCTGCTGGTCTAGTGGTTAGTGACCCTAACTTCTTAGCTAGTCGTGGTCGAGGTCGAGGTCGTGGCTTTTTTTTTTTATGCGATAGGGGGCAAACGAACAGACGGTACGGGACAATATTATTTGATCCATAGAGAGTTGTCTTGAATGTGGGTCTTCTTTGAGCCCGTTGTTCTTACATTTGTGACCATGCGACAAAGGAATAATTCCTACAGCGGCGTTTGACTTTAAACAAAAAAGATTTACTTGGAGAATATAAATGAAAGAAAGAAAGATATATAAAACAGATATATATCAACTCTACGTCTTAGCAATGAGACTAATAAGACCATTCTAGGTCGTATTCGATATCGATAGCATTTATTTTTATGAGGGGATTATTTGTTTAAACAGTACGCAACGCAGCTTCTCTTACTGTGACAGGGGCCTGAATTTAATTTACGGATGGTATAATAAACTGTGTTTTCAAGAGTTAAGACTTGTAACCCTGACTGTATCTAATAGGAGCATTACTAGAGTTGTTGATGATAACCATAAAGAAATGAGTTCAGTTGTTTCTTAATTCAAAAATAAATAGCGATAGACACAACTCATTCTTTCTGTTTTCTATTAAAGAGTTTGCAATAGTAATTTATCAATAAACGACTGTTTGTTATTGTTCAAGATTGCTTATAAGAAAAACGGAACGTTTACATAAAATCATAAAAAAAACCGAAGAGTATTCATTCTATAAATTAAATCAAGATACTACTGCATATAGCATACGGATCCGTTACGTAAGCTCGGCTCGAGGCTTATGCTCACAAAAAGTTAATTTCAAACAACAGACAGCACTGAAATGTACCAAGCGTCACCTCTACTACAATCTTTGAAATATTCGAAACGGGTCGAAACCTCTGGCGTCGCCGAAGAGAACTTCACATAACACAGATCCTCGTAGATTTCCTCGACCCGATCTTCGCACGTTGCACTCGGGATCGTGAATTGGACCCAGGGGACTTCGTGTGAAGTCGCAGGATGAGCCGGGCTAATTTCCATGTCGCTGCTGTATGGAGGCGGCTCGAGCGTGGCACACGCGCTACTACAACCGCTAGCGTTAAACATGCGAATTTACGACTCGTAGTTAGGGTTTTGTTTACGTTAATATTTAAATTAGAGTTAGTACTTACACAGACTGTAGATCTTTGTAAATATCCTCTTCTGATTGGGTTCGGTGAGCTGAGAACGGTCTGAAACAAATCAATGTGTTACTTTTTCACTCTTTTAATAATGAACAGATTTTAGCAATGCTTTATATTTCAAATCCTTGTGTTACACAAATGTGTAAATTATTCTGTCGGTTTAAATGTAGATATTTATTTTCTTAATAATAGCGTAAATAACGTTTACATAAATCAATTCATATTTAAACTAGAAAATTCTAATACAAACAAAGCTACAAACATGAGAACATACAAAGAAAACCTATTTCAAGCATGCTACAAAAACAAATATTTCCTATTTCTAATATTTACATATAAACTTAGTCTCCCCGTGTATAGTTACTTCAATAAAACATAATATTTTATTTGAATTTGGAATCTGTCATTCATATAAGAATGACAGATTCAACTCAATCGGTGTTAAATATTTATGTGATATTAAAATAGAGTAGGGTGATAAAGAGAACAGAATTACTGTGATAGCATTACACAAAGTAGGTACAGCTTGGTTACAAATACAATTTTTGAAACTCTCCATCTGCTGGCTATTGATAGGTACAATGAAACCTTGTGTTTGTGATAGAAAAAGATCTGGCCGTCCCCGAAGTATTCGCATGAAGAAGGCGATAAAAGCAGTGAAGAAAGAAATTCGAAAAAATCTAGTCTGAAAGCAAAAGATTTTATCTCTGGAAATGAATATAGCACCTAGAACCATGTTGCTTAGTTTTAAAGATGACTTAGGAGATGACTTGCAGCCTATAGAGACGCACTGGTCATTATTTAACTGATAATTTAAAAATGAATAGGGTGGTAAAATCAAACCAAATTGCTAAGTGATAAGCAAAGGGAGGTCACGTAAAATGTTTATTTACTGACGAGATTTTTTGATGTTTGTTTACTGGCGCTGGAGGGAGCAGAATGACCTTCGACCTACATGAGCACTGGCCTCTGGGGGTAGCGGATCGGGATACCCACTACTCTAGCAGAAGCAGGCCTAAGAAGGTAGAGCGTAGTGTTCTAGGCGCGCCTTTCCAAGTTTGAGGGGGGCAAGGCTTTAAACGGTGTGGTCACCTGATGGTCAATCTAAGGTCTGCAGGGGTTCTCGGAAGCTTCCTTCTTGTCCTCTCTCTCCTCCTCCTCTGCAATAGACCCACTTGTGACGGAACACCGTGTGGTTTTAGTCGGTTCGAGTCCGACAGACATACCACTTCACTGTTAGCTCCAGTGAGGTGAAGACCCGTGGGTGTTGCCACACGAAAAAAAAATGATGATGATGATAAAACAACCTCCAATCTAGTGATTTACGTAGTATTAGAATGAAAAGTCGTGAATTAGATTCATATTTACTTAAGTATACGGTTTTACTCACTTGTGAGTGACGACATTCGAGTGCATCGTCCGGTACCGTAGACCGAAACTAGTCGGGCATCCCCGAAATACACACATCAGTAAAACCATATATTTAAATTAATATTTACGTAGTAGTTTATAATTTTAACTAGATATAAATATAGGTAGCCGAGTTACAGCGTTCGGACTACCCCGGCATCAGTCAGTTCGAGTTATAGGAATGCGACCCTGACTTGCTTGAGTTATTGCTTATACTGTCTAATCCACCTGTATGATTAATATCATATTCCTTCCCTTTTCTGTCAATATACTCCAAATTCTTTCATCGAAATCTAAAAAGGGCCCCACCTTTATAATCAGCAAAATGTGGCGTTAAATACGCCTCTGCCTAGCCTGTCGACCGAGTTTAAATATAGTTCTACAATCTTTTTAAGCCCTTAGCTATCTCACGATACTGAATCTTTAATAGGATTACTGTTTTATACAGTTGCACGAGAGTAGTTCTCTACTTGGACAGCAATTTCACCGGTGTTCAATTTTAATAGTTCGTGCCGCGCTTCCATGGGTCATAAAGTGATGTTGTATAGCCAATAAAATGTCTAATGCTACGGGGCTATCTAACAGAGAAAAGAATTTACAAAATAATTCTTACGCACAGTTCGTATTTAATTGACACAGAAGTATGAGCCTTATTTTGCAACTAATTCGATTCGTCAATTCTAGTTTCAAGATGTAATTTATCGTGTATGCATCATCATGTATATCATGTTGTAGCTCCACAACAAATTGCGTCTACCCGAAGCGATTGGTGTAAGGGAAGGAAGACAGTTTCATTGAAATTAAACCAGAAGAATTAATCGATATATTGATAGATGCGTATAGCTTAGCTATCAACCTGAGATATCTACTCTTTAAAGATTTGAGATATCTACTCTTTAAATTAGCTTTGATGTGTGATTATAACATATATTGTATGAGTGAAGTTCCAAACGACATTTTTTTTTTATGCTATAGGGGGACAGACGAACAGACAGGTCACCTGATGGTAAGTGACACCGCCGTCCATAGACACTTGCAACTCAAGAGTCGCAAGTGCGCTGCCGGCCTTTGAGGGTGATGAGGGATGGGGGATGCAGGGAGCGGAAAGAAGAGAGGAGGGATGAGGAAATGGGAAAGAGGAGAAAGGAGATGAGGGGAGAGAAAAGGGGGGAGGGGAAATTGGGCCTCCGGAAACCTCACTCAATTCGGGGAAATGCAACGCAAGCGTTACTTCAAAACCGGTTTTCTGTAAGGCCGTGGTATCGCACCGGTCGAGCCGGCCCATTCGTGCCTAAGCATGGCTCTACCACTACTAGATTTTTTAGCCAACCATAATTTAGTCCCACTTACGTACTTAATACGGGTCACTAGAATTGCCGTCTTCTGGGTACTATCACTGCATATATACTGTCTATTAGATAACAGTCTGATCCCTTAGTCGCCTTTAAAACCCACGGGAAGTGACGGCGTGGCCCAATTCCACTCCGCCGATAACCACACGGCTATTATATAATAGGATGGTGCAATTAATTATCAGGAACTGACTTCGTTATCTTGTTGAGCATAGATTCAGTGCGAAAGTTACATATATGGTCAAAGGTCGTACATCTAATGAAAGACGAAACCTTCATACGATTGCTATAAGTCTACAAGATTCTTTAAAGAGTTCTCACGAAAGGAGTGATATTAAACACAATCTAACATGACATATTAGAAAAGTACTTTGCTACTTTTTGCTGACTTTCTTAGCAAATGTCTATTTCTTACTTATTTCATATCTAGTATCAGCGATAAATCAAATTGCTATTAGGTTCTTAGACTTGGAGATTCTCAGTTACAGTTCTGTGCTAATATGGGATACCAGATGCCAGAATGTAGGTTGTGTAACAACGGTGTATATTTTTTTTACACTTTTACTCTGTACTCTTACTTTTAAAAAATCTGAATATTTTTAAATGAAAGATTGTTGTTGTAAATATTATAAACAAAAATTGTATACAATAAAATTTTCGTTAAGTTTTTTTATTGTTTATTGAAAAACTACATTCTAAAATAAAATATATAATAACTCTTTAAATTGCCGATAATACAACTATTTTGTGTCTATGGTCATCATAAGCGTTTTACAGTATTTTATTTGCTATAAACAATTACCGTTGTAGCAAAGAGTACAGTTATGACGTAATAGTTTATGGCGGCATGTACGTATTTGTCTGTTGTTGCCGTTATGTAACATAGTTTCTATAAATGCTGGCAATATGTTAAGTGAACATAATCCATGTGTTTCTCTACGTTAATTGAAATTTACTTAAAAATAGCAGGAATAAAATTTAAAGTAACTATTCCAGACTATTATTTTTCAATGGGCAAAATTACATCACGATCGATTCAGTTGTTTTGGCATGAATAAGTTACAAACATGCATTTAAACATTAGCATTTATCGCCTCAAGAAATTTGTATATTATTCTACTTACTTGATGTTTTTAATGATTGCTTTGGGGCATTGGCTGAGCTTGGCCAGCGTGCAGAGTACACGATGAAAGTTGGACAAGTCGAATAGCATCGATGGGTCGAACAAGTCCGTCTCTCGTAGCTCGAAGACCTCGTGACATGTCCGCAGAAACACTTTGATGTTGCGCATGCACAGGAACTAGGAACAAAAAAAAATATATTACCACCTTACTTTTATAAATAATTCAGACGGAAATTGTAATAGACTGCTAAAGCAATAAATAAAGATAAGATGGTATGTTTCAGCTCTGTATAAAGTGAACAACATCGATCAGTAGTTAAGGCCACGAATACATTATCGTTGTGGCGGTCTTACTTACAACAATTACAGCATACGTATATTTTGTTAACCGCTACCACAAAAACAGATTGTGTAAAGACGATATATGAATTCAAAAAGACCAATAAGCTACAGCCGATAGGAGTTGGGCATGAGTTAAGAGAGGTTTAGTATTAAATAAGCTTTAAGCGGCTACTTCGTACGTGTGGAATTTAGCATCAAGTATCTTTATTTTTATCTTCGCAAATACACTTATAGCTTATAAGTTGACCTCTGGCAATCTGTAAAAACTGCCTTCAATTCCATACAGTAGTTTTTATATACTGTATATATATAAAATGTAATTTACTCCTTTTATTAAGTAATCTTTCATACACCAGTCGTTTCTCGCAGTTTCAACTGCGTTTATTATTACTGCTCCGCTTCTAAGGGCTGCAGCGTGATGTTTCATTCGTGGATAAATACATAATTGAATAAAAAAAAATAACTTCAGTTATATTATAAAGCATAGATTCGACTCAAAAAAAATGCATTTCTATTTTTATACGCAGAAAAGTGTCACTGGATTTTAATCTGTTTTGTGCCACGTTTGTGTCAATAAGCGCTAACGACCGTTAGTGCAGCGCTTAATGTCTCTCCAGTCGTGTCGCATTGCCCGCCGATCGGATTATGGGAATCACAAAATAGGAAGTGCACCTACATATGTATATGGTCTTTTAAGTGGAGCGTGAAAAAGCATCTCACCAGGCGGACATAGTGAGTCACCATGTTGCATTGACTTGACATGCAATGAGGATGGTGACCACCACTCTTGGACTAAACCTTTGGCTTTCCATCAGGCAAAGAGGAGTCACTATGGTAGGCTGATATAAAAAGTAATGTATGTTCGCAAACATTGTGGGCTTATAATGTTGGTGATAAAATGCATCCAAGAGTACTGTCCTTTTTTTTTTGCGCCTTTTTTTCAAATACAGACATACATATATAACAGCTACAACCACGCATAGCCTTAGAATTACTTCATAACTTTGATGATTTTCGTGTGTTTCTAGGGGAGTAGAATAAAGCCACCCAATTTCTCCTGCGGGTATCATAAGGGGACTACGGCATCGTTCTGTTATCTATCAAACAGTATGTATACAGTCATAAAGTGCCATATGACGGCAATATGCTTGAACCCTATTACCTTATTGGGAATCAAAGTCTCATTAGTACAATATAGGTGTTTTATACACCTCTACCTACAGGGGGAAACATGTGGGAACGTTTTTTTTATTTATACTATCGGAGGACAGACGAACAGACGGATCACTTGATGGTAAATGACAACCATGGACACTTGCAACTCAAGAGTCGCAAGTGATCTGCCCGCCTTTGAAGGTGCTGAGGGATGGGGGTCGCGGGGAGGGGAAAAAAGAGAGGAGGGATGAGGAGATGGGAAAAAAGAGAGGAGTGATGAGGAGATGGGAAATAGGAGAGGGAGACGAGGGGAGAGGGAAGAGGAGAGGAGGAGTTGGGCCTCTGGAAACCTCACTCATTTTGGGGTACTGCAATATTACTCTTTACAACCAGTTTTCTGTAAGGCCGTGGTAATATCTATTTTGTTAATTATCATTTAGGGAAACTTACTTATTAAGGGATAAACGCGATGGTACCGAAATACACATGTGAAATGACACCGTATAATTAAATAAATATGAATCTAATTTACGAAAGTTTTTATTCTAAAATGTCCTCAATGTCAACACAGGTAATTTGTAAACAACGTAATTAATAATGTTCTAATTACTCAACATTAGTCATTATCACTTGCCTCCTACTATTTTTATGTAAGTGCATACACATTCAGATTCATAATGACCTTATTTTATTTAGTATTTTGATGAAGTATTATATTGGAATCAAACCACAAGTTTTTGGTCACAGGTGGGTGTATTGCAGGGGACTTTGTTGTAATAGGTATAGGGAGCTAAGAGGTACTAAAGGAGTAACTAATTAAGTAATGCTTTAAATATTTTTTTGTAGTTTTTCAGTCATATAGTATTCTTGTCATATAAAGAAAGGTTGAAAAATACATTTAACCTCTGGAACAATCAGTCAGATAAAAAAGAAATAACATAGCAGAGCAAAAGATCATAAACACAGCTGAAACTGCAAGTATCTATATATTAGCAATAATTTATTAAAATCTTTCATTTCTTTTTTGTAATAAACTATGATAATATTATAAGTTTACCTTCCAAGGACATTTCATCAAGCTTTTACTACAATACAGACACGGCAAAATATAATTTGATGAATTGAAAGTATAAATGATAAGTACCAAGTACTATTCATTCATAGCAACTTTATGATGCAGATAACACCGGTACATAAATTCAGTGTGTCTTGAATACGAACATATCAATGGCAAGCTCCCATTCAACACTGCATGCATAATTAAACATTAACACATTATAACTGTACATTGAAAGTTTAGCTTCTATTTGAATATGACGATTTATAATATAAATATTCACTATTTTGTTCAGTTATTTGCGAAAGATCTGTTAACCTTATGTGCGAAAAACACAAGAACTCTTGTGAATTATTGTGCCCTTGTAACAATTTTCTAATATACAAAAAATACGATCTAGAAATTAGTTCCACATAGCACGCGTACCACTATTATGTTAAAAATTTACTGGTTTTATAGTAAGCACTGTGAAGGCCGTGGCGACTGGAGATAAATTACCTGTGCCATCTGAGGTCGCTGGTTCACGTCCTTCATGTCAACACAGCCGGGGTGTAGCACATTTAAGAGATTACACAGAAGTACTCCATCACGCAAGGTGTACGCTAGGTCATGGATTGAACTGTTTTCCCAATTTGCCTTATGGTCCGGACGCAGCAAGCCACATCTCGTCAGCCAAGATGCGCAATCGCGCCATAGGTCCTCGCCTCCAGAAGCCATGATTTACACAGGCGTTTTAGTGCACATCGATAGTATCGGTATCGAACACTGCTTTTTAATAATCAACAGGCCATCATTAAACGAGGGTTAATTGATAATTGACATACAAATTGATACAACAAACACAGAACGAAGAACGAACCAAGCTGGAGCAAGAATTTTTGACAACTAGTTATCAGTGTTGCTGAGCCTCAAACCCTAGAAAATAAAAAATGAATAAAGTAACCAACATAAAAAAATTAACAAACAGTAATATCCCAAAAAACAGAATTTTAAAAATAACCTCTTCATTTTAATGACTATAAGAATTAGAAAAAGAAGAATTAATAATCATATCATTAAATTAAAAATGAAAAAGTAACAGGGTGAGAAATGAGGTCAACGAAAAGTATTCGTCGACACTAGGAATGTAAACTATGGTAAACTATACTGTCAACAAAATATACACGCTGGCAACATTATCCCAGTAGGTGATGTGACGCGAAGGCACGTCGAACGAACGATTTTCCATGAAATTCCTAATTTTGTGTTTAAATCCGTGTGAATTTTGTGTTATTTTGAAGTGAAAGGTAAGACTTATATATTTCTACTACAGCATACAGATTTATTATTAAATATTTAACTCCGAAGTGTTTTAAATTTTATCTATGACACACCCATGTATCGGCGAATTCCTTTACTAATGTCCAACTTTCCGAAAGAAATCAGTTATAAGAAGGTGAAAATCAACATGGAAACCTATGTTCACATTCAGTTGTATCATTATAGGTCCTCGTATTTCTTGCGGAAGTCTAAAATTGACTCCAGTCGTTATCCTTATTAGGTTTATTTTGGATCATTACGTCATTGTACATAAGAGGGAAGTATGTGGGGTCGATATAGTTAGATGTAAGTACCGGCGTTGATTTTACTAGTGTCGGCGATGCGTATCGGGCGGTACCGGTCGGTAGACCGATGGCCTAGTATCTGGATCAGCAGTCGTCGCTGTGTAGTCTTAAGCTTACCTCTGTGTTCAGAATACTGATAGTGTTGTATTTACTACTGCTGTTCAAATTGATATTTGAAACCAGTCTTGGTTTTATAAGGTAAATAATTAATTGAAATAGTACTTCACATTAAATACAGGTCAGACAGACATCTGTCATAAACATATGATTTTATCATTGAATTCCTTGTTGGAGTGGATTCTCATATCATTTTAAACATCCTTCTACCAATGAATCATCTATGAAACTTGACTAAATCACTGAATTTACTTGCAGTCATAGTTGCCAAGGTGGCCCCACCCATGAATTGACACATATATCAATATGAGTGTCATTGCAGTGTTCTAGATCAGATTGCATTAGTATTAGTTACTTGAGGGATACTCTATGTGCAGTGAAGTGTGCCTGCCATCTAGGCCACTGGATATTACAAGAATAGGTATTAAATCAGTGTTGGAACATGTAGTTAACTAAGTGATACTTGTAAGGGGTATTAAGTAATCTATATAGTACCTTAGTTCTTGTATGAGCCTATACATATAATGGAATATATATGTTGCTTTACAGTACAGCAAAAGCTTGTGTACTAAATTATTCACTCAAAAAGAAAATAAATGTTAATTTAATGTACACTAAGTTCTTGCTTTTTATTTTGGTAGGATTTGATATTTTTTATTCTCTGTATTCATATCTTTTTTATACTATTACACTTTTTTTTTGTTATCATAATAAACAATTAACAGCCTATTGCTGTACAGTGGCTTGTTTACAAATAAGTGCATAGAAGTACTATGATCAGTCACAAGGATATAAAATATACATATATAATATATATATACAATTTGACTTCATGGATGGACTAGCGGTTTAAGTTGTTACTAAGATACAGCATTCAGTGTTGTAGGTTTGATTGTTCTGGGTGTTGTTTATGTCAGTTACTTGAATGTTTGTAAAGTCCCCTGCGATACAGAAATTAATCCTGGTGCAGGAGTTGTCTTTTTTAAAGCAAAAAACAATGAATTAATAATTAAAAAATATGATTTACTTTGCAATCCTACTATACATATATTTACTATTACAAATGTGAATGTTTGGATAAGTGTTACGCAATCATGACTGAATTGCTAAAAGGACCTGGATGAAACTAAGCATGTGAAATTAAATTCATAAACTAAAATGGTACATAGTGTGGTTTAAAATTCCCACATGAATAATGTTGATATATTGAATTCTTAACTTTCGAAAACAGGATCTTGAATATGAGTAGTCTCTTATCTCATAATAAAAGAGTGTACTTAGAAATCAACTGATAATAATATTTAGGTACTGATAAACATGCTATCATTTTAAACACTTTTATATTAAAATTACCTATTGACAGAAAATTCTTAAAATGAATTAGTATTAAAAGCTGTTTGATGTTGTAGACTTTTCTTCCAAAAGATAAAAAAAAAACAATCACAATACATTACATTGAGGTGAGTCACAAGGCTGTGTGATGTAATCGTCGCCTGACCGCCGACATATTGCAGATAATATGCAGTAATTTAATTTAGACTGCCTTTCTCAACATTTTCTTCCCTGTTGTTAATAGCATATGGAAAATCATAATCTTTCTAGCTTTTAGCCAGGTGATCTTTGTCTTTTGGTAGTATCTGTTCTTAATTCCAACTTATAATCATGTTTATTAGCCTTGAAGTTACATGGACCTATAGACTACAAAATAAAAACTAATTAAGGACTAGGAATATATTCTTTCTCATTGTCATCATTTCATATTGTTGTCGGAACTTACAAAACTTCATAATAATTTAAATGCTCTTTTGCACATTTAACTTTAATGTTGTGTAAGATGTTTTTATGATAAGTATTTTAATTAGATAGTGATAATGTAGAGATATTGTGATAATAGTGTATCATATGTAATTGACATGTTCTCTTGATAAGAAACAAATCATATTTTTTTCTTTCATTTCCAAGACATATATTTGAGAGGTTGTTCAGCCCACAAATTTCTGTTGCTTGAATACTGTTTGAATTTTAAATCATGATTATTACAATTTGTAAAGTTGCATTTGAAAATCATTATTGTTTGTCTTAAAATAAGGCCACCCCTTTATTTCCATGGGTGTTTTAAACTTACTGATTATACTTTTATCTGTCAGACTATACATGTACAGTCAGTGTCTGGTTGATGGCAAGTCTTGCACTCTATTACATACTTTGGACTAAATTATGGTTGCCAAAATGTGACATGAGTGTATGTATGTATATACCTATGTCTTTACTTATTAAGGACTCAGTAGGAAATAGAAAACATACACACAAACTTGTTTCTCAACTGGCTTTCAGTGCGACCATGGTAATACTCTGGTGGAGCTGGCGTGCTTAAGGATGGCTATTTCACGATAGTCTATTCATTAGTAAGTTATTGGCAGTGCTGCAGAAAGATAAGGTGCCTGTACCACTGTGATACAACAACCCTGCTCTATCTCTTTAAGGATTTAAAAAATCCTTTATGGCAGTTTAGATAAAAACAAATTGGGGAGGTTAGGCAGTTTTGCTAGAAGATGTTTTTTTTATATTTTTTTTTAATATTTATTATATAAGTGTTATAGTTAATCACCATAAAAACAGTAACAAGAAGATTGTATAAAGAACAGTTCAAAACGACATTATGATGGGGTGACACCTGATCTGGGAAGGTTCAGGTTGTCAATCCTCCGCCCCATTTCGCCTTACAACATACATAGCATATGTATATAGATTTTCTGCCTTATTGACGAACGTATGTAGCGATCGTTCGTTATTAGCGACTTACTACTACTACTACTACGTTAGTGTGATTGAATCCACTTACTTAGACTAGTTATCCTCTGTTCATTTTGAAATTGAATTAGGTCACACATTGCGAACATCTTCATAGCTATATTTTCTCTAAAAAAATCGGCTGTGGTTTGGATGAATACTGTTTTATACATTTTGCAGTAGTAAACTCGCCTTGAAGATCTGTTGTGTTTTTACTGGGCAGATAGGTATTTTCCGGGTATCTTTGTCTTATATATACGCAATCGCTTTTCAAATATGAGGACCGTTGCCTGGACACCATAATGGTAACTTTTCTGAGACAAAACTATTTGCTGAGTTTCATTTTGCCATATACATATAGGTACACAAAAGTAAAAAAAGTGGTTCAAAGATCAAAAAATCAATGGTTAATTGGTTCTTAAAATTAAATAATTTCATTTTGAAGATTATTACAGACTTATAAATTACTTATTTCTGTAGTGTAAATTAGAATCTATTCCTATCAAGTTGGTCTTCTGGCTATTTTCCGTATATGTGAGGTATGACGTCATGCTAATTGACCTTCTAACGTAATTAATACAATGTTTGATGAGATCAGAAGGATGAATGACGCTCACTGTTTATTATACTATTTGTAGGTTTTACTTTCATTTTAGTTTTTCGAGAAATACTGAACTATTTCAAAGAACGCGATTTGAAATTAACGAACCAATTTGAGGTATGATATAGAAAATTCTAGAATTAACTGGGGCTAATACTAAAGAGCATGCGTGCCGCAAAGATGGATGCGGGACGCTGACACTAATTGACCTATTTCTTTTATTCGAGTAAAGTTTGATGAGCCATGTCTGATGAACGCTGTTCACTTGCTTAACGTGCCGTTCATTTCATTATTCTGTTTATTAAATTCTACAGTTTATCTTTCTACAAAGGCTTCCTCTAAAGCTTTCCACTTTTGGCTGTCGTGCCTGATTCAGTCGTAATCCAGCAAAAGGGCAATCACTTAACTAATTATGTTTTCACATCGTTGTACTACACGAGAATCTAACGTACTGTTGACAGCCGGAATTACCGTCAAAGCATTCCACCATTTGTGATATAATTAGTTTGTCAAACGGAAGTTGGCATTTTTTGTTGCATGTCCATTTGGTTAACTATAAATAGATAGTTCCCCTCATGGCTTATGTTCGTTACTAACCCTTTGTTTATTTTATCTAAGAGCTGAAAACTTAAAACATTCTGTTCCGTATACAATGCATTTTTTTATTTATACTATTAAAAAGTGTGGTTGTGGGTGGAATAGAATAGGTCGACATCGTTTCTTGTGTCGCCCTAGACATCGTTTCTTCCCGTGGGTGACGTAAACAAGGACTTAAGGAATCGGACTGTTATCTATCAGACAGTAGGTATATATAGTCATACTGCGCCCGGATAGCGGCAATAGGCTATTAAACTCCATTAGACTTAAAACTTGCGCTGTGAAGATGGTGCGTAATTTTCAACCGACTTCAAAAAGGAGGAAGTTCTCGATAATTTGGTCCAATTCTGACAGTGACATCTATGAGAAAACCATATAAGTCTTAAATTTGCATTAAGCGTGTGCGCAGCAAATCGACGAATAACTCAATATCACGCCAAACGATTTTGATGATTTTTTATTGTAAAGGATGTACTTCCAGGGTAGTAGTAGATGAGAGTTTGGTCCAGTTGTGACAATGGCATCCATAAGAAAACCATATTAGTCTTAAATTTTATGATAGACGCATTGAAGTCGGTTGACTACTTTTTTAAAGTCCGATTATATGATATATGCAAGCCACAAGTAAAATGGCGTAAAATTAACGGCAAGCGGGGTCTTTTTGGGTGTATTTAAAAAGTTTTTAGGGAGGCCTATTAAATTAAATAACCTCTAAATATTACACGTCTGCTGTTTAGAACAAAACTAACATAGTTAGTACTTATTATGATACAAGATTTAAGACGAAAGTGACAAGTCATGTATTCTATGAACTCAATAGGTATCCGCGAGACGATAAGTACCTCATTTCGACCTGTATATACGTTTGTATATACTAATGTGTATATATATGATAATCATCTGTACTTATATGATAATTTTTGTAAGAGACTTTAGTTTTAAGTTTAAAGAGGTTATGCACCTACAGACGTATTAGAATACTTTTTTTTTTAGGCAAAAGTATATACCGATCAGTAATATAAGCATTAAACAATAAAAATATAGGTCGGGTTAGTAGGGAACGGTTAGTTTGTTGTGTTGTATTTTGGTCTTAAATATTTTTTATTGTTACA
Source organism: Tyria jacobaeae (assembly GCA_947561695.1). Lineage (NCBI taxonomy): Eukaryota > Metazoa > Arthropoda > Insecta > Lepidoptera > Erebidae > Tyria > Tyria jacobaeae. The sequence continues at coordinate 3,003,883 of OX387208.1, read as the reverse complement.
GTAAAAATATAATCATGGAGCAAATTCCACCACCCAAGGAGGTGAAGATCCTCGAGACTGCTGAGGATATTCAAGAGCGTCGTGAGCAGGTAAGGATCCTAATGGACTTGCGAAATTTGTATTATAAATTTGAAACTTTGTGAGGATGATAAAATTTCGTACAGTGATAGATTATAGTCTGGAATAGCACATAGGCTTTTATTCTCGAAGGTTCCTGTTGTTAGTATTTCGTATTTAGCAGCGGGCAATAGCTCGTGTAGAATACTATTAAAATGTTTAGTATCTATATAAATATATCCAAAGGTCAAATAATGAACTAGTTGCAAGTACAGTCGGAGAATGCATTAATTTTTTAACGGCCTGTATGCAAGTTTTGAATCTATCTAATCATGTGTGTCACAAACATAATAGTGACTTAGGGACACTTATCACTGTCTTGTATTTAATGTGTGGTCGTTCGCTCGAAGCCCTATGCACATGTTTTGATTTTAGTTTAAACTTAGAGTGATTAAATAAATATCAGTAATACTTAATTAATTAATAGATTGATAACACTCGTACTGGAAGTAGCACAGCGATGATTGTCAATTATAGGTAGTTAATAAATCATGAAAGTCATTATAAACATATTTTAAGTGGAAATGCAACTATTATCGACACATATAAACAAATTTATATACTCTAAACTGTTTCCTCTTCGTATATATATAGATAGATAGAAAACTCTTAATTTCTACACCATTGTTAAAGTAAAAGTATGATTAAAGCCGTGTCAGACATATACCGTACTAGCACACCTGGTGACACCCCCCGCAACACCCCTTGTGGGTGGAATTTCGTAAAATCCGTTCTTAGCTGACCTCTACTCGGCGAAAGGAATATTCCTACCAAATTTCAAATCTCTACGCCTTATGGTTCCAGAGATATCGTGATGAGTCAATATATCGGTGGAAATCTCTTATATACACTACCGTCCAAAAGTTTGGAAGCACACCTGATTTCAAACAAAACAAAAGATTGCCGACTCCCTGCGGTAAATAATAGCAATAAAATAAAGTTTTATGACCTTTTGTGATTTTTTAACACAAAACAAAAGGATTACTAGTGCATATTCCTTGAGTTTTAACAAATTCCTGGATTTTGACGAAACACGTGTTTTATTACTTCATCCGCCGGGGACTTTCTTTCACGCATTGATGCGGTTTTATTGAAAATATTTTGTAGTTTTATCTTTTTTGGACCTTATTTAGTCACACTTGAGCATTAGAACGCGAAGGTTGTGATATTAACATCGTCTGTATTCAAAAGATTTCGACTACTTCCTTGACCGTCTTTTTTTATTGAAAATGGCAAAACGCAAGCAAATCACACTTGAACAGCGAAGTGCTATTTGTACTCTGCGTGAGGAAGGCTACAGTGAACGCCAAATCGCAAAAAAACTCGGAATTTCTTGTAAAGGTGTCCACTACACCCTCGCTAGAAAAAAATAAACTGGCAAAAATGAAGATAGAAGAAGGTCTGGTAGGCCCAAATCCACTACAAGTCAAGAGGATAACTTCATCAGAGTTCTTTCTAAACGGAATCGTCGCTTAACTGCACCACAAATTACCGCATCTCTGAATGAAACGCGAGGAACACCCGTGTCAATAACAACAGTTAAAAGACGACTACTGTCTGCGGGGCTAAGAGGTTGTGTTGCAGTTAAAAAACCAAAACTAACAATTCGGCATAAGAAAAACAGACTAGAATGGGCAAAGGAACATAAAAACTGGACAATAAACCAATGGAAAAAAGTTCTTTGGAGTGACGAATCGAAGTTTCAGATTTTCGGGTCCAATAGACGTGTTTTTGTGCGCCGATCTAAAGGAGAGAGAGCTTCAGAAGCTTGTACAGTGCCTACTATCAAACATGGTGGTGGTAATGTCATGGTTTGGGGGTGTTTCGGCAACAATAAACTCGGAAGTCTTGTGAGGATAACCGAAAAACTAAACAAGGAACGCTATTTGAAAATTCTTAAGGATTTCGCCATACCCAGTGGACTGAATCTTATTGGTCCTGGGTTCGTTTTTCAGCAAGATAACGACCCGAAACATTCGTCCAAACTGTGCCAGAACTTTTTAAGGAAGAAAAAAGATGTGAAAATCATGCAGTGGCCGTCTCAATCCCCTGACCTTTCTCCCATTGAACTTGTTTGGGATGAACTAGATAGAAGGGTGAAAAATCAATCTCCTACGAGCTCAGAACATTTGTGGCAACTATTACAGAGCGAATGGAAGAAGTTAGATGAACAGTATTTTATAAAATTAATTAGTAGGATGCCTAGAATATGCGAGATGGTAATTAAAGAGAGGGGTGGACACTTCGATGAAGCTAAAATTTAATTTAATTTTTATATTACTTATTTAATTTCATTGTTGTAGAAGTGTGTTTTGTCTATTTTTTTAATTCTGTATCAATAAAAAAAAATTAAGATGGCTTACTTTTATTTTATTTGATTTTATCTTGTTGCTTCCAAACTTTTGGACGGTAGTGTATATATTCCGTATATACAAAGGGCAGCCTTATTGCTAAATACAGTTTCTTAAAGGCCTAGCGCAGTTGATCAGATAACACAAGTTCATGTACCGAATGGCTCAAAAAGACCGAAGGTAGAAGGTTTACAGTATGCAAAACAATGAATTCTTAGAATATAAGGGTTTCCTTACTATTTATAAAATGCAATTCTGACTTCTCCTTAAATAACACTCCAAAACATATATTCGCAGATATATACATATGTATATACAATATTAACTTATTTAACATAAATAATACCATTATATATCACATTCTTGTAGATATAAAAATATTGATATTAATAGTTTAAAAAACGGTATTAAATAGTTAAATAGTTTAAGAAGTTGTTCCATAGTCTGTGAGAATTATTTGACACTAAAATATTGTTGCTGTATTAAATGTATTTGTACTTTAAATTTAAATTCACACAAATTGCAAAACCCAAACTGGGTAACTGTCGACTCTGAGACTATATGTGTATGTTACAACACCTTTATGTATACACATATTATGCAATAAATAATTATCTATAACCTCTTTCAGAAAACAAAAAAAAAATGTTAATTAGAGATAAAACAACTATATAACTGCCCCCCTACTCCTCCTATGACGTATTTTCTCTATGGTATGGTTGTCTGTAAGAGGTTGCCTTGGTCGTCAATTGCATAATCTGTGTATAGTCATAAGTTTAGTTTTCAGTGTGTTGAAACCCTGGTGAACAGTAAAGAGTGTTATTATTATTATTATATAAGTAACGTAATTCTCCCAGGTGCTGAACCGCTATGAAGACTTCAAGCAAGAGGCTCGCGCTAAACGCGAGAAGCTGGAAGACTCACGTCGTTTCCAGTACTTCAAGCGCGACGCTGATGAACTCGAATCATGGATCCAGGAGAAACTCCAGGCAGCCAGTGATGAGAGCTACAAAGATCCCACCAATCTCCAGGTAAACTCACATCAGCTCCTAAAGATATAATATTTATATACATTCCTGGTATCATAAACTTGCCACAGATAGCCGTCCGTCACCTTCAAGGTAGTGCTGATGGAGGTTGGAAATCATTTAGCAGGCTGTTGCGTCTTCTGTCGGACTTAAGAGTACTATTTTTCTTACGTTCCCTTTCCGCCGCTTCTCTTGGCATGCATCATTGCCTTACTAAACAAAACCCATCAAAGAATATGGTCGCAGAAATTAGCGAATAGTTAAAAAAATTATAATAAAATGTGCGTATTTTACTCAACTTCAACTATTTATTTCCCAAAGGCCAAGATTCAGAAACACCAGGCCTTCGAAGCCGAAGTAGCCGCTCATTCCAACGCTATTGTAGTGTTGGACAACACTGGTTCTGAAATGATATCCGCCGGCCACTTTGCCTCGGAGACGATCCACCGTCGATTGGCCGAGCTGCACCGCCTGTGGGAGCTGCTGCTTTCTCGCTTGGCCGAGAAAGGCATGAAGCTGCAGCAGGCTCTGGTGTTGGTGCAATTTTTGAGGCACTGTGATGAAGTCATGTTCTGGATTCATGATAAGGTATGTTTTGTGTATTATATGTGCTTAATTTTTAGTGGACATAATTAAATTTGTGTATGTTAAGCCACACTTTCGCCATTTGTTATCCAATTTCAAAAATTAGATAACAAATGGCCTTATCGAATTTCAAAAATTACTTTTCTTCCATAAAAGGAAGAGTCCAATTTAAATTTGAAGAAAATATTCTATTTCTGAGGGTGCAAGATGGGGTATAAGACTAACTATATAGCTTATTATAATATATCATGATATAGGCGCATTAAGGTCTCAGCAGCAAAACAGTGATTGTAGTACAGTCATGTCAGTTATAATAATGTTAATAGAAAGAAATTTTCGGCGTGGGTGTAACCTACATTACGTATTTGTAAGGACGCGCGTAGTTGGTTCATGCAAGTCTTGCCACCAATTTACAGTTAAACTTTATTCTATTATAATAAAATATAAAAAAAAAAACTCAATTTGACTCTAATCATCAGACTTTATTTCTATGTTATTTTCACCTTCGAATAGACACTTATTTTTTCTCCATAAAAATATATCTACGATTCAATAAAAGTATTTTTATTTTAATTATTTACTGAAATTAATATTTTTATATTTCTATCCTTTACTAGGAAACCTTTGTGTGCGCTGACGAATTCGGCTCAGACTTAGAGCACGTGGAAGTGCTGCAGCGCAAGTTCGACGAATTCCAGAAGGACATGGCCGCACAGGAGTACAGGGTCACTGAGGTCAACCAACTGGCTGAAAGATTGGTACTCGAAGGCCATCCTGAAAGGGAGACTATTGTTAAGAGGAAGGATGTAAGTATATTTAATTAGAAAATAAACTAACCATAGCTTATTAAGGGTTCTAGAGGAGGATATATAGAACACGGCATGTAATGTTTCTATTGAGCGGAAATCAAACTCGACCTTTGACGTTGCGGTCAAATGTACCTACCTAATAAGAATGTATAATGCATTTTGGTTCATTTGTTAATACATATTAAAAAACATATTTCTTAATATTCAACTCGACTACTTCCAAGTTTTTAAATTTGTATGTTAATTTAACAAATTATTTAAATATCTAGGAGTTGAACGAGGCATGGCAGCGTCTCCGCCAGATGGCGCTGATGCGCCAGGAGCGTCTGTTCGGCGCTCACGAGATTCAGCGCTTCAACCGCGACGCTGACGAGACCATCGCATGGATCTCTGAGAAGGATGTTGTTTTAGGATCTGACGACTACGGACGTGACTTAGCTACTGTTCAGACTCTACAGGTATGCGAAAAAAAGTTAAAAATTACGATAAGAACTTGATTCATACAAATTGTGACAAAGGTCTCTTCTTCTTTCACTAATAAAAATCGTGTCTCTTATCTCTGATCGAGTTTTTTAATTTCCATCACTTTTTTATTAACCCAGTTATTATATAAATCTGTTTTAATTATGATTAGCGTAAACACGAGGGCGTAGAACGCGATCTAGCAGCTTTGGAAGACAAAGTGTCGACGCTTGACGGTGAAGCTGCTCGCCTGGCCGCCATACACGCCGACCATGCTCCCGCCATACACGGCAAACGGGATGAGATCACTCTCGCTTGGCAAAAGCTTGTACAGAAAGCCAAGGTAAATGTGTATTCCTAATTTTTTTTACTGTTATGACAAAATATTTTAAGTGCTATATATTAAACAGATGCTCTTATAAAATAATCACAATTGTATGTTTGCCTGAAGATTTTTAAGGAATGTTAAGAGTTTTAACATTCTTAAAAAATGTGTTTTGAACTTTATATACATTGGTCAGTTCTGAGTTAATTTAATACAGCATTTCTTGGTGACCCGAGCTTTGCATGTATTGTTGTAAACTCGTATTAATTCACGAAATAGATGTTATAGATGAATTAAAATTGCTATTTGAAATTAGTAAATGGTATAACCTGTCTTGGGTGTCTTTGATTGTGATGTATGCATATTGTTGTCTGTTCAGGAACGTCGTTCCGAGTTGGAATCCTCGCACGCGCTGCACCGTTTCCTGGCGGACTACCGCGACCTAATCTCGTGGGTGTCGGATATCCGCGCGCTCATCGCCGCCGACGACCTCGCCAAGGACGTGCCCGGCGCTGAGGCGCTCCTCGAGAAACACCAGGAGCACAAGGTTCCTATTATTGTACTAACTGAACAAACAGCAGGCTGATGACGTAATACTACATATATTTTATAACCATTACATATTTGAATCAAGACTATATATAGGGTATAATCCCCACCATTTTCGGCTACAAGGTTTTTCGATCGGTCGTGGTCTCGGTAGACTGATTATGCCTTCAAACCTACTACAATAAGTCATACTTCCACCACACCACAGCCTATTAACTTACTTGCGACTCCGTAAAGTAACCCATCTGCTCGATTGCCTCTATATGTCATAATGTATAAACAAAAATCGCTAAACTTTACTAACAAATATTTTATAATGATGTTACAGTATCAGCAAATGACCATATATTTTGTGTGATTGAAAGGTTTTGTCTTTTTCAATATTTGTAGCTTGCAGTTTTTTTTTGATAATCATTTGAGTAGTTAAGAATTATAATCCGATAGAAATTCAATTTAAATTTATAATAATAGTAAAGGTATGTAAGCTATATTTTTTTCATTATCTTGGGGAACATATTACACAATGCAGTCTAGATCCAAACTAAGCATAACATTTAATATGGGTTCTAGAATAATACTGTCTATATAATAAATAAATTTACTAACATTTTTCGTATAAACTCGTGCTTATTGTAACTGAAAATCCTTAAAGATATAAAGAGCATTACACTATACTGTACTGCACACTATACTAGCCATATTTGCACTACACCAAATTCAAGTCGACTGACTTTGTAACTATCGGCGCTCAATACTAATATAATATTATATCTGCTTTTTGTATAGGGTGAGATGGACGCTCGCGCTGACGTCATCCAAGCATGCGGTGCGGCTGGGCACGCTCTCGTGTCAAGTGGTCACCGCGCCTCGGCCGAAGTATCAGCTGCATTGGAAAACCTTGAAAGAGACACATCAGCCTTGCACCAGCTGTGGGACCAACGAAGAGTGCTGTACCTACAGTGCATGGATCTACAGCTGTTCTATAGAGACACTGAGCAGGCTGATGCTTGGATGCACAAACAAGAGGTATGGACTAACTGTATTGTAATGCACAGAGTGTGTGTAGTGTGTATAGTTAAAATAAAATTAATTGTTCATATAAAAGTTAATCTTAAGTTCGAGAAATTGCATAAATTCTTAAACATTATTTTTAATTGTTAAAAAACATTCAGTCAGTCAGTTACTGGACTAATTATGATGTCAACAGTTGTTATATCATAAAGGTTTCTAGAGTACCATTTCAATATTTAAAAAGGTTTTTAAAGTTTAACAGTTAGCTACCACACTACTTAATATTCAACTAGTCAGATCATTATGTTTTAATTTTATGTGAAACACAGGCATTCCTTGCTAATGAAGACGTTGGGGACTCTCTGGACTCGGTGGAAGCCTTACTTAAGAAGCATGAGGACTTTGAGAAGTCTCTTGTAGCCCAAGAAGAAAAAATCAAGGCACTTGATGAGTTTGCCTCAAAGCTGATTGAAGGACAACATTATGCAGCAGATGATGTAGCGCAGAGGAGAGAGATGCTGTTGGAGAGGAGAGCTGCACTTTTGGACAAGTCTCAGCAAAGGAGGGCGTTGTTAGAGGATGCCTATAAATACCAGCAATTCGAAAGGGATTGTGATGAAACCAAGGGTGAGTATCTTCTATCAAAACCGAAAAGGGTTTTAACAAGCTATCTCTTTAGCTTGAAAGGTTAATTATTATAGTTACCAAAATTGTATAAGATATTGATTAAAGTATTCATTATAATTACTAAACTGTTTTGTCTTTATATATTTGTTGTCCTGTTAGGCTGGATCAACGAGAAACTCAAGTTTGCAACTGACGATTCGTACCTAGACCCTACCAACTTGAATGGCAAGGTGCAGAAGCACCAGAACTTCGAGCAGGAGCTGCAGGCAAACAAACCACGTATCGATGAGATCACCATCACTGGGAGCAAGTTGCTTGAACAGGAGCATTTTGCTAAACGTAAGGAAATACTTAATTTTCTAAAGAAATAGTCTTAAAGAAAATTTAAGGGGAATATTTTAACAACAAAAACGTGATAGCGTCCTTGCCTTTGTCTCCTATACAAAATTAAAATGAAACTCTGATTATGTTTAAACAACAATGAAGATTGCACTTGACGTCCTTGTCCTTGAGAACCTTTTTTTTCTATAATATAGGAGGACAGACGAACAGACGGGTTACCTGATGGTAAGGTACAATAGATGTTCATGGACACCTGCAACTGAAGAGCCGAAAAATGAGAGTGTAGATGAGGAGAGGGGGAATTGAGAATACGGAAACCTCACTTATTGCACAATAACTACAAACACTAGTAACTGGTTTGTTTAGTGTTGAAACTTAAACAAACTGAAAAAATAAATTTTCAGGTTATTGCCATTGACAGTATCTTGTGAATTTTAGAGAGAAAATATTAGATAATGTTATGTACAATGAATTATTTACCCATTTACTGCAGCTCAAATCGAGTCTCGTGTGGGCGAGTTGGGCGGTCTGTGGGAGAAGTTGGCGCTGGCCTCCGAACTGAAGGGGAGCAAACTTCAGGAAGCCGCCGCCCAGCAGCAGTACAACCGGAGTGTAGAGGACATCGAACTGTGGCTCTCTGAGGTCGAGGGACAACTACTCAGCGAGGACTACGGGAAGGTGAGCTTGTAACGACTTTTTTATAAATGTATGAAATAAATAATTTGTGGTATTGTGCGGAAGACTTGATTTTTTTTACAAGGTTTTATTTAGTTTTACCTGTCCCAGTGTCTTTCTTTTTTTTTTATACTATAGGGTTTAAATGGTAAAGGGCTCTGTTTCCGCATTTAGACTCATGTTCGGTCCATTATGCGTCCAGGAGGCTGACTAGTTAAGCCAGCCTAGCTCCTTCCAGAAGCGCAGAAGCCTCCTGGGGCGTTCACAGGCTTCTATGAGCGTCCTCGCGCCTGCAAGGATTTCTGCCCGTTGTGCAGCCACGCCCTCGCATTCCAGGATAACCTGGGCGGCCGTTTCCTCCGCGCTCAGACAACCCCTGCACTGGGGGCTATCGGTCGCATTAATGACGAATAGGTGTCGGTTCAGAGCCAAATGGCCTGTAATGCTTTCGACCACTATTCGGATGTCCGTTCTATGAAGACTGATGAGTCTACGCGATAAACGTGGTGATATTTCTGTTAATACCAGTTTGGATTGCCTACAGCCAGGTGTGTCAATCCATCTGCTATTGTGTACTTCTCGAGTCCTTTGCCTTACCCAGGAGCGATATAAGTTGAAGGGTAGTGGCAGGAGTGTGGTAGGGCCTGCCACTGGTGTTGTAGATCCCTTCCTTGCTAGCTCGTCGGCGGCATCGTTACCGAGTGAGTTGCTGTGCCCCTTGATCCATTGAAGAGTTACCCCATTCGCCGAGGCCAAGCGTTCTAGCGACTGGTGGCATTCGTAGATGAGACCGGAGTTCATGGTGTTGCCCATTAGGGCCCTTAGCACCGCCATACTATCTGACAGTATGCGGATGTTATATTGCTTGATGCCTCTAGACATAGCCGCGAGGGCTGCGTATGTTAGCGCAACACATTCGCATTGAAAAATCGAACTGTGCTTGCCTAGTGCCAGCGATATTTTTATGTTTAGGTCTAGTGAGTACACCCCGGCTCCAGTACCTGACCCCATCTTGGAGCCGTCCGTGTATATTCGGACTTCATTTATGCCGGAATGATCACTATCGTTCTCCTGTAGTTCTATACAGTACCTTCTTTCGAAGATGTGATGTGATGTGTTGTTTTGGAATCCTGTCACATGGGGCAGCTATCAGAGGTTGGTAGTCCACTAGTTGATTCCAGATATTGGAGTTGAGTTGGACCCTCTTGGTTATTCCACAGACTCAGGTGTTTTAGTCTGATTGTTGCCATAGCTGCCTCCTGTTGTATGTACAGGTCTAGTGGTGCTAGATCGAGAGCCAAGTCAAGGGCGGCAGTAGGGGTTGTTCGCATGCATCCAGTGACGGCCGTACAAACGAGTCTCTGGAATTGCTGCAACTTGTTTCTAACCGTGCTAAGCTCAGTTCTCTGCCACCAAGCAATAGCACCGTACGTGATTATCGGCCTTATTACCGCTTTATAAAGCCATAAAGTGATTTTCGGTGATAGACCCCAGGTTTTGCCGAGGAGCCGCTTGCATTGGTGCAATGCAGGCTATACTATAGGGGGACAGACGAACAGACGGGTCACCTGATGGTAAGTGACACCGCCGTCCATGGACACTTGCAACTCAAGAGTCGCAAATGCGCTGCCCGCCTTTGAGGGTGATGAGGGATGGGGGATGCAGGGAGCGGAAAGAAGAGAGGAGGAATGAGGAGATGGAAAAAGGAGAAAGAAGATGAGGGGAGAGAAAAAAGGGGGGAGGGGGAATTGGGCCTCCGGAAACATCACTCAATTCGGGGAAATGCAACGCAAGCGTTACTTCACAACCGGTTTTCTGTGAGGCCGTGGTATCGCACCGGTCGAGCCGGCCCATCGTGCCTAAGCATGGCTCTACCACTGATATGTGTCTCTCTCTGTCTGTTCGTAATCATATGTTACAACTAAAATTTGCCCCTGTTCCTGGTTTCCAATGCATGCATATGTAAATCGGATGATAATGGAATAAAAAATAATAATAGCTTTTTCTTATTTTTTAATTAATAATAATGTCATGTTAATAAATGTATAATAACATATACACGGAAATCCTAATGGTCCCTTATTTTCAGTAATGTATCCTGCCATATTTATAGTTTCAGTACTATATATTTATCTAATTTCTATTTTTTATAATTTTATCCAGGACTTGACCAGCGTGCAGAATCTACAAAAGAAACATGCATTATTAGAAGCAGATGTTAGTTCCCACGCTGAGCGCATCGAGGCGATCCGCAACCAGGCGGAACAGTTCATAGAGCGGGGACACTTCGACGCTGACAACATCAAGGCTAAACGAGTAAGTACAGCTTATGAACAAAAAAACTTGTAGTAAACTAATTTTTTTTTTGAGTTTGATGATGTCGAAGCTGATGAGTACATATTCTTACGTATCACACAATTAACACTTTTTCTCTCAAAACCGTCAAAAAAAGACCGTCATGAAATATGCTATCATAATTAGTGTTATACTTGTAAAGTAAAAATTGTAAGTAGATGTTTCTGTCTGTTGTTCCCAGGATGCTTTAGTAGCCCGTTACAGCGCCCTGGACAAACCTATGGCGATTCGCAAGCGTCGTCTCTTAGACTCGCTGCAAGCTCAGCAGCTGTTCCGTGACCTCGATGATGAAGCCGCCTGGATCAGGGAGAAAGAACCCATTATCGCATCGACTAACAGAGGTTAGTTATGTTGAAGGGTCCTGCTTACTTTATAATACTGTGTACACAAAATTTAGAGCTACTAAATAAAACAAGAAACTAAAATCGACCACTTGAGTTCTCGCCTGCGGGGTACAGGGGTGCGGGGGTAGGACGAGAAAGGGGAGCGGGAGAGGTGCGGGCAGCGGGCGCTCGAAGCGTGATACTCGAGATGCGAAATGTGCACTGGACAGTTCTTAAGATATGTGATGTCACCGTGGTTGACTCTCGCAAAGCGTCTGCTGCGGTTAACATGTCCGATCACTAATCGAGTACTAAGCGAACTCAGTTTTGACAAGAGTCAAGTACTGGACTGAATTAGATAATTTTCATGATTTATTCATCATTAACATCATCATCATTATCATTTTAGTCAAAGGATACTACACTACACTTCTGAACATATGTATCCAATGGCTCAAGAAGACTGGAGGGAATCTGCAATCGAAAATAGTAATATACAATTAAACAGCAATTGACATACATGCTTTTTTTTTCTGTGTTTCGGTTGGATAAAGAAACATTCAATTAATGGACACAAAGAACACCCAGACTTATGATAGACAACTTATGCTTTCGTGACCTACCATTGCTTTACCGAAGTATTCACCCGGAATAACATAAAATCAGGATTAAAGTACCAGAGTGCACTAGAAAATAGTCGAAATTGCAGCAGGTACTCATGATCAATAATAATAAGATAACGGTTGTCGTCTGTAGGTCGCGACCTGATCGGTGTCCAGAACCTGATGAAGAAGCACCAGGCGGTGATGGGTGAGATGGCGCAGCACGAGGCTCGCGTCGACGCCGTGCGTGCTGCCGGTGCCGCGCTGCGGGACGCGGGACACTTTGCAGCCGACGACATCGGCGCGCGCCTGCAGCAGCTGCACCAACAGTGGACGCAGCTGCAGGAGAAGGCTCTGCAGGTATGTACATTCACGCTACCAGATCCGGGACACTTCGCAGGCGATGACATCGGGAAAGTAGGAAACGATTGAGCTCATCCTTACTAGACAATCCAAATCCTGACTTGACTTGCGGTTCTTCAGCATTCATCAGGACACTATCGGCGCTGCAGTTAACACATTGATTTTGATTGATGCCAATCAAACAATTGCTCGGCCACATACACAACTAATCAAAATGTAGTTGTATAAAATGACTTTTGGTCTAGTTTTGTAAAGCAGTTTCTTACTCTTTTGTATCAAGCTTTTACTTATATAAAAAAAATACGCTAGGCAATCTGTTTACTTTGTGTCAACGCTCATTATACAGTTTATTTCAATCCACATCTTCTATACTATATTTCTACCAGACCATTTATCACTAAACTAAATTTTCAAACACTTAACTTAATCTTCTTCGTACAGCGCAAACAAGATCTAGAAGATTCGTTACAAGCGCAACAGTACTTCGCCGATGCCAACGAGGCGGAGTCCTGGATGCGAGAGAAGGAGCCCATGGCAAACACACAGGACTACGGCAAGGACGAAGACTCGTCCGAGGCGCTGTTGAAGAAACATGAGGCCTTGTTGTCTGATCTCGAAGCTTTCGGCAATACCATTAAGTCTCTGAGGGAACAGGCTGATGCTTGTCGTGTAAGTTTTACAGAATTTTATTGTTATACAGAAAAATAAAATATTTTTTTATTTGTATCACATTTTATACATCTTAATCGTATATATATAGTATTCGTATATGTATTAAACTGTGTATGTTTGATTTTTAATTTATAGAAACAATTATCACTGTCCTTAAAATTTTCCTATGAATGAATGAATATGAATAAATTAAAGTATGTTAATTGTTGTTTCTACTTCCAAAGTTTTACTAAGCCGTATAAGAAGCTAAAAATTAGAAGTTAAATAAAATCAATCAGGTAGTTCATACACAAGACAATTAATGTATATTTTATTTTATTTATATTTATTTTAATTACAGACTAAACAAATTTACTAACTAAAGCTTATATATTAGTTACATTGATATTATCCACACTCTATGAAGAGATGAATATATTATTTATTATATATTTAAATATACATATTTTTTAATAATTATTTAATGAATATATCGTTATATGTACAAGCCACTGATGAGAGATTGTGTTGTAGCAACAAGAGTCACCAGTGGTGGACGTGTCGGGCAAGGAGTGCGTGGTGGCGCTGTACGACTACGCCGAGAAGTCGCCAAGAGAGGTCTCCATGAAGCGCGGAGACGTGCTCACGCTGCTTAACTCTAACAACAAGGTAATTCGTCATATATTATTTGTTTCAAATAAGAAAATAGGTATGCGACCCGAACTTGCTCGAGCTATTGCTTATTCTACTAGATCTATATTTAAATGCAAAATCTCTTTCCTTTCTATCCCACTATTCCTGTCAATATACTCCCAATTTTCCCATCTTGTTCCCAAAAGTGCTTAAATCACATCAGCAGGCTTGCCACTATTATGTAAATAAGGTTAAATTATAATTGGCAAGATGTGTTGTTAGTGACGCCTACATACAGGCGTGAGCGTATGTATTTATTTATAAGGTTATGTCATTACTTATTATTATTACTTTTTGGTCAAGTCCCAAATAATGTTCACAATTATCTTTTTTTTTTTAGTACTTCAACATACATTTCCTTGCATTAAATAACAACTTTTTAAATTAATGACGGCAACGCACTTGTTACTCTTCGAGTTGTAGGTGTCCATGGGCGGCAATAGTTACTTACCATCAGGTGACCCATCTACTTGTTAGTTACTTGTATCATAAATAAATATTTAGATCGTTGGTTCATTGACATCAAATGTTATAGTGCGGCCGTGTTAAAAGAAGTTTGTACATTAAATTATTAATGTTATTATTATTATAATAATAAGAGTTTTGTACATTAACCTGGTAAAGCATCTCACCAGGCCAACATAGTGTGGGTCACCATGCTGCATTGAATAGACATGCAATGAAGATGGTGACCACCACTCTTTGACTCCACTTATTGCTTTCCATCAGGCAAAATGGAGTCACTATGGTAAGCTTATATATAAAAAGAAAAGAATTTCTTGTCCCACATATACAATATATTACAATCATACAATGATCGCCGTCTAAAGAAATGTAACCTGTAACCTGCTGGAGTAAGTTCTGCTCTTATTGTTATTCAATTTGAAATCTAATAATTGTCATATTGCATGCTGCGAACGAAATGAAATGGTTTATGAAATTTTTAGTGTTTTGTTGTATCGTTTTAATTGCCATTGTTACATTATCTTGTTACGTTGCTGGTTGTAGACTCGCCGTAACACTTATGTCCTTACAGTTGTATACTTAGGACGCGATTATTATGACTGTTCCCTTTTATTTCTTGGGGTATAACCATCTACCGCCCAACCGGGAATCGAACCCAAATATTAATACTCAAAAAGCAGACGCACTACTTGGCGTAACCTGCAGAATAAACATAAGAAGGAAAATTAGATTTTTTTACTTTTTTTTTCTTTTTTTTTTTACTTTGAAATATATTATGTTATAAACACGTACTTATATACAAAAATGTTTGTGACCAGTTTAGTGTTGTGGGTTCGATCCCCGCACGGAACAGCACTTTAATCTTAGTACGGGAGTTATCTTTTTAAAAAAAAAAACAAAAAACTTTCAGTAGGCAAAGAGGTCATTGTGCAAATGTTTTTTTCCGCGACCGTTTTATTGTTTCAAAAATATTGTAAAAAGCTACCCGCGTTTTTTACCTTTATATACATGCATATTCCATACTTTTTGATTTTGTTTGTTATGAAAGTGTTTAATATTTATTTTTTAAACAAATATATATTTATAACATACAAGTGCCCTTTAATATTCCGAAATATTAATGTTTGAGAGCAATGTAGTTTCACGTTACGTATAACAAATAAAGTATAATTTAAAAATA
The DNA here is from genome assembly GCA_947561695.1 of Tyria jacobaeae. Taxonomy (NCBI): domain Eukaryota; kingdom Metazoa; phylum Arthropoda; class Insecta; order Lepidoptera; family Erebidae; genus Tyria; species Tyria jacobaeae. The sequence goes on along the minus strand of OX387208.1, from coordinate 2,988,370 downwards.
ATCTATTGAAACTTATCGAAGTCCTTAGCTCTCAATAATGGAGCTGTAAAGAGTGACGTCACACGTGAACTAAAACGACTAGACACAGATAAGAGCCGAACCTGGTCCTTGTAATTATTTACTTTACAGCAATGTTTATTGATAAGTGTATGAAGTATCTTTTATCTCAATATTTATCGCATTGACTATAATTTTAGTTTCAGTTATTAAAAAAAAATGTTTTCATTTTATACATGTATACTCATTACTATTTTTAAAGATACCTCCCGCACTAGGAATTATTCCTGGGTCTCGGAGGACTTGACAAACATACATATGAAGGACAGAAACACGCCCAAACTCGGGAAAAATATTTGTGAATGATACAAGTTTTTTCGCAAATAGAGTTGTCTTTTTTTTTTAATGTGGGAATCGAACCCACGGCCTCTAGCTTAGCAGTCAGGGTCACTAACCAAAACACGATGAAATAGGAAGCTGGTGGTCTTAAGAAACCCACGGGACTATAATTAAATAAAACAAATCGATCCCAAAGCAATTAACATTGAACGACATTGTTTAAATTATTGTATAGATGTATGATGAGACCAGCAATATTTTTTCGTATGTATTTATTTGTTTTAAGTTTATAATAGCTAATTGTTCTAATATTTTAACAATAAACGATTTCCTTTATACAAAAACATTCATATTCGAATACAAAAGAATAGGTGCATTTTTAAAATAATATGATGAATGAGGCCTACCAAAGATCTATGCATCGAAAGTACATCACTATTGTGATGGAGATACTATTAGTAAACTAATAACATTGAATTGTAAAAATAAATATATATATTATTATATATATATTATTATAATAAAATAATAACTAAAAAAACACTGAAGCGAATTTACAATCGTAATATTCCAGCTGTGTACGATTCTCTATTCGAATATATAACGCGATCTAAAATTACCAAATTATTATATTATTTAATTATTTTTTTTATACAACCATTAATATTCAAATTGCGATGTAGTATATCACCGGTATTTACTGCTTGCTTTATCTGGCTGAAGCCGAACGCGCTTACGTAACATTTTGTTAAGCGACACGGGGATCATTATACTATGGACCGCATTATCGAACAAACGCCTCACGTAGCGTACTGAATAATTAAATAATGTTGCGAACTTGAAATTATACCGAATTTCTTTTATTGTCATTTTGATAAACAGATGTAATTTTGTAAGTGGCCTGTGTTAGTTTATTTTTAATTTTTAAATGTAATAAAGTTTGTTATTTAGTGAATCGTTCTGTGATAATAAAGTGATATTAGTTAAAATGATAGTGTTAAGTTGGTTGTGTGTGATAGTGATTGAGAATCTGTTTGTACACAATAAGAAGGATGATAAACGGATAGCACGCGTGAGTGACACATGTCAATTATGATTTTAATTACAGTTTAGTAGTTCTCAGCTCTCTATGACGCCACATACAAGTGAATAATTAAATAATGCAAATTATTTAATAATCACTTGTACTTTAATTGTTCAATTATTTAAGATGGTTTACACGGGCGTGGGTGCATGTATGTATGTAATTATACTTAACAACCTATTTTCCCACAAATACGCAAATTTTTATCATTGAAATCTGATGTCCCACAGATGTTTCTCAGTCTGTCTTTCAATCAGATTTAAAATAACAAATATTGTATTTATTGAAATAGATTCTGTAATTTAAGGATGTCACTTAGGTGGTCTTAATTATCCCTTCTAGGATCTCTTGTTTTTTTTTTTCAATTTAAATCTTTGGTTATTAGAGGTTGGTCCTTACTTCTCTTATTTCTACTTCTAAATTAAAACCTTTCATTATATAGATCATTAATTTAAATTAAACGTATTTAATTCTCTTTTCTGTCTGCCATTAATTTCAATACAAACCTTGTTATGATATTGGTTCCGTCTTTAGTTTTCTTCTCAGTTAATTTCTTGAGTATCTGAATTGGAATAAGAAAGATGTTTTTAAACAACTAAGTGTTCAAACAGGGCCACTGATAGTTACCGACGTCTTTAATCACAACTATAATCCGATACTGCCAAATGCAGCCGAAGTTTTGAATCAGCAGAGACAGTTGCTAGTAATTCTTTAATACCGTAGAATGACATTGTTTCCCCAAAAGAGTGGCCATTGAGCTACTCTTTTAGAAGCAGAAATTATCGAAACCTTTTCTCCACAATATCAGTTTTTATTACATAATTAAAGCACCACACACATGTTAAATGTGCGAACGAATTATAATTTCTTGCTCTTTACGTTTGGTCACTTCTTCATTTGAAACTCGAACCCAAGACTTCGTAATTACAAAATGAGTAGGTTGTCCATAGCTACATACATACGCCCACGCCTGTGTCCGCAGAGACGAATTAAACCGTAAAAATGTTGCAAAAGCCAATTAGAATTTGGTCCTAATAAGCGAGCATATTGCCGTATACCTGGCACTGTATGACTGTATACACACTGTCAGATAGGTGATAACAGTGCGATCCCTTAGTCGCCTTTCACCCCACCACCGGGATGAGATGGGTGTAGCTAACCTACTCCATCGTGAACCACACGGCGTTATTTATCCATAACTGTCATCGTTTAAATTTATATATCGTACTATTCCATTAGTGTAGTGTTACCATATCCTTATACCTCAAAAGGAAACGCCAATCATGTAGGTTTTCATAACCGGAAGCATTTCCACCAGTTGTAAACCACATAGAATTTAAATGCATACCTACTTGCGATAAATAGTAACTTAACTTCCTACTGTCAGTGATGTCCTATGGTTCCAAATAGACGATGACGACGACAAAGTTAAATTTTTAAAAAAATTCGTAATATTGATAACATGTTCGTGTAATGTTTGCACACTTATAAACTATATTACTGCGAAGCATATAAATATTTGTCACATATGATATTAATCAGGTCTCTTCAAATACTGAGTTGTCTCCTGAACCATTTTGTATCTTCATCTTCAACAGTAGATTCCATGCAATCATTATGATGGCTAACGTAACGTTTTGTTCCTTGACGAAAGTTCAACAAATACTAAAAGGATTTTTTTAAACTTAGAATATGTAAATATTGTATGCAATAGTACAGTATTAGCACTAATACGAACTCATTCATAAGAACGAATACGAACACATATGCGTGTTATATTCGTTTGATCGAGGACAAACCAATAATGCTTCGAATCATTTGAGTCAATTAATCGTGAAATGTTTCTTCGTGAAATCTTAGAGAATTACCAAATATTCCAATAAAATATAATACATACCACAGTGATTACTATTTTGTTACTTAAAAAATGACACACGTCTGTCTATATATCTAACTATTTAACCCTAGCTCCTAACTGTTATACCTTGTACTGAGTTGTACCTTTCTCCATCAGCTCAGGAACATGAGACGCCAATATCTTAATAGCTTTAAGTAAATGAGAAATAAAAACATTGTCGGTGTCTATTAAATTTGAGGATTTTCTTTGAGTCCCTCAAGAAATCCTGATTTAGTGACAATGGTACCACCGCCGATATTATAAACATACATAAAAGAAAAAATATATAGTCGAACGTCTTTGCTTCTTTTTTTAAGTCAGGTATAAAATAATGTCACGTCGGATTCTATTTTTATTTTAAGACAACTCTCACATTAGGAATAATCCTGTACTGCGGGGGGCTTAACAATCATTCAATCAACGCACACAAAGAACACCCAGACTATTTTTGTTCCGTGTGGGAATAGAACCCCCGACCTTCGGTTCAGCAGTGAGGGTCACTAAATACTAGATCTACAGACCCGTCATGCAAATAGAATATAATAAACTATTTAAATATTTCAACATAATTTTAGCACAATCTAACACTAACACTATGTCCTATCCACGTATCTCGTTTACGTTTAGTTTTCCACTATCCAACTCTTAGCCCCATCATCATATAAATTCCATGATGCCAAATTGTAAATATTTTAGACTCTGCTACAAATGTATCCTCATGGGTATTGGGTGTTATTTTTTGTTACATTTGTACAAGAACTACAATTTAGACAAAACTTATATTAAGAAGCACAACGGTCTTACCACTGTAAGCAATATATTTAATGTTGTTTATATCCTCAGGACTGGTGGAAAGTAGAAGTAAACGACCGCCAGGGCTTCGTCCCTGCTGCCTACGTAAAGAAGATTGAACCCGGTCTGTCCTCATCACAACAAAATCTTGCTGACTCCAGCTCGATTGTGGCCAGACAAAACCAGGTGTGTATTTCTTTTAGTGTAGTATATATTTCATTTTTAAAAGTAGCTTTATTAAGATTTTTATGACTATGATTACTCTTTAAAATGTAATTTTTTATCAATATATTAAATTATTGAGTTCATTAACACTAAATGTAATTTTATTAAAAAAAAATTGCCAGTACAGTCAAAAGTTGTGACACCTATTTAAAATATATACGTGTATGTATGTTCTTCATATATAACAAATGGGGTAAAATTGACATCGATGAAAACCGTCGTTTAAGACAGCTCACTTTGAGTTATACGTTATACAAACGAGTAAAGCACATGTAATATCGAGATGTTCTTGTAATGTATAACAAGACTCGCTTTTATAAACAATGTATTTTGCTCACAGATTGAAGGTCAATATGACAACTTGCTGGGGTTGGCTCGCGAACGACAAAACAAGCTCAACGAAACCGTCAAGGCGTACGTCCTCGTGCGTGAGGCGGCCGAACTCGCCACATGGATCAAGGACAAGGTACAGTACCGATTAAAAAGGTTTTAACTGTTTTATAGATAATCACAAATTAAATGGTCAAGTAAACATAATTAATACTCCATGTGCGTATTTAAAGGAAACATATTTTGTATCTCTATGATATAGTAAAGCTGTTGAGATTTTCTTTTTTTTTTTGTTTTAACGCTCTTACCTCTTAAACTATTTTGGAATGGGATTAAGTATGTATTGAGAAATAATATAGGCTTTCAAACATCACCTTGCTACCCTTAGGTGCGTAGCAGTTCCCACAAACGCAAACAGCGGGAAACGGGTAGTTAGAAATAATTTCTAAAGTTATATCAACTAATAAGTCAGCCTATCACAGGCCTCAACTGCATGTTGTATTTGGATAACTCACGTACAACGCTTGACTAAAAAAAAGAAATAACGAAATCGCTAAGGAGATCTAACTAAAGTGCACGTTGTTTTTCCATTCAGTAATTGTCGCCATAGCCATAACAAAGGAAGTATAATAATACTATAATCTGCACAAAGCCTGGAATTCACAACTAACGCAAGTGTTCTCCTCGCACTTTGAACCCGAGTCTTTTAAGCGGGGCATCCCACCAGGCCGCCATAGTGTGCGTCACCATGCTGCATTGACTACACTGGCATTATTATATAAAAAAAAATGTTCAATGCTTGTCTGAGTACCTAAAAGAAATAAAAACCCCATTTCTTTGTATTTAGTTAGGTGATATATCGATTTCTACTTCAACGATCTTAAGGCATACGTAAATTGAATAGTGATATGCTATGATTCATTTATGTTTCATAAAATAAAATAAAAAATATACATAAAATATAAACGATTTACTCTCAGGAAATGCACGCCCAAGTGCAAGACGTCGGTGAAGATCTGGAGCAAGTGGAGGTGATGCAGAAGAAGTTTGACGACTTCCAGAACGACCTGCGCGCGAATGAAGTGAGACTCGCCGAGATGAACGAGATCGCCGTACAGCTCATGACCGTCGGACAGACGGAGGCTGCTCTCAAGATTAAGACCCAGATGCAGGTTGGAATTATTATTTTGATAATTACTAGAACATATTAAAACGTTTTTGTCATGAAAAAGTTAAAATATAAGTAATAGTAACAAATTACAAATAAGAATAGGAATAGTCATATCTACCCGACTGCTCTAGAGGCAAGGTTGTGTTTTTCGATTGTATGTATATATGTATGATGCTTCATTGTTGTGTGGCTGGATAGATTTCGACATGCTAAGTGTCATGTGTATCATCCTAACAGTGCGATTGACAGAGTATGATAAGTCAACTTGAAATTCCGCCCCGTCGTCGGTGTCTTTATATATATAACGTGTAGATAAACATATGCGTTCTCAAAAATGTTCACTCTAAATGTCTCTTCCAGGAGTTGAACTCTAAATGGACGTCTCTCCAACAACTGACTGCGGAGCGCGCCGTACAGCTGGGCTCCGCGCACGAGGTACAGCGCTTCCACCGTGACGTGGATGAGACCAAGGACTGGATAGCGGAGAAGGAGGCCGCCCTCGCCACTGACGACCTCGGCAAGGACCTGCGGTCCGTGCAGACCTTGCAACGTAAGTGCAACTTTATATTACTTTGAACAGAGTTCAGATTTCCTTGCAACATCCAGTGCGAGGTGCATATAGAAAATTATATGTATTAAAAAATGCAAAAATTTGTTAACAATTTATTCCTTTCCTTCAGGCAAACACGAGGGGTTAGAACGCGATTTAGCTGCTCTCGGTGACAAGATCCGACAGCTGGAAGACACCGCCAACCGCCTGATGACCACACATGGTGACTCTGCTGACGCCACTTACAGCAAACAGCGCGAGATCAATGAAGCCTGGCAGCAGCTGCAGGCCAGAGCTAACGCACGAAAAGAGAAACTGCTTGACTCTTATGATTTACAAAGGTGAATAACAAAAAAAAACTCACTCTATGCTTCCGTTCAATTTTAACAGGTAAACAAGAGTTCTTCGATTTTGAGGGTAATCTTATAGATGACCCCTAATTGTTATCACTTTTTTGATTGTATAAGTACTCTTTATATTAAGTATATTTACTCATCATTTAAAATTGATATCACCTAATTATAAAAAAAATTAAGTCAAGCTTTTTAGTATCAGAGTCAGGTCACGCTTATCAAAAGGATGCATTGACATCGAAATTTAAGGTGTATGAAAATTTTCAGCTCAAATACAATACCGTCAAGCAGGTCAAAAACCTTACAATATTTGACCCAATGAAACATATATTGCAAGTTGAATAAAGGCTTTTAAAAATATTAACTATTAAATATCTTCTCTCTGTCATCAATAACATACATAATTACATTTAAATTATATAAACTACCCAGGTTCTTATCGGACTATCGCGATCTGATGGCTTGGATCAACTCTATGATGGCTTTAGTTAGCTCAGACGAGCTCGCTAACGACGTCACTGGCGCTGAAGCACTGCTCGAGAGACACCAGGTAACATACACTACCAAAAATAACAATTAATTAACTACCTCATTGTATATTATACAAGAAATGTTTATGCCCTTAGATGAGTAATGGTGTGACAGCATTATACTTTTTGCATCTATAGATATAGACTATTGAGAATGGTTGAAGTTCATTCCTCCTAATCTATTTATTCCACACGCCATCTACGGCAATCCAAAGATTGACAAAAAATTGAATCTATTATGTACTATATCCAAATTCCACGAAAATTTTGGATCCAACACTGTAAGTTGTAACCAATTGTGACTATTTCTAGACCCAGCGTTTGGAGATAGACGCGCGGTACGGCATAATGCCGCAGGTCAGACGCATTGCACGCATGTGTGACCCTAGCCTAACATTTTATATAATTGCTGATCGCTTCACTCGTATCAATCGGTTGTGCAAACGCTTTTAAGAAAATGGGTCAAACTTTATAGAGTAACTTTCAAAATTAATACTTTTTATTACTCTTGGTAGCTGACCCTACTACAACTATCTATACAAGCTAATGATTATAATTGTGTAAAGATTTTCCACAGTTCTAAATACAATTTAATTTCTAAAAAAAATGTAGAAGTTTGTCTTAATCATAATAATAATTGTCATTGATGTGTCTCATTCATAATTCGAATTCAGAAAGCCAGACTTCTTGTTCAATATTTGATTTTTAATATTGAAAGGTGTCCAAATTTCAAGACACTTATCAACTTTTGCGAGCACAAATGTAGAGGCTAAGTTGATGTATAAGATATAGTTTCTCTATGTACAACAATGTTTAAACAGATGAACATACTGAAGAGTGGTGCGATTTGCAAGAAGAAATATAATATACACCTGTATATGCATAATAAGTAATAATACACAATACTTGATGTACTGCTGTTTACCTAATATAATATGAATGGTAAGGGGTAGTTAGTTACCCTAACAGAATATTTAACAATGAAACACGAGAGAATATTAACAGATTTACCGTTTTATAGTTTTATTTTTATTTGCAATGTTTTGATGTAAGTATCGTCAACTATAAAAGTATTTATGAATAGATTACTAAACTAAGAGGCACTCTCAACTCTATTAGTCTAGATAAAATGTCCAGAGGCGCTTGAGTACTATGAGGCTTGGTCCCTGACTGCAGTGGCAGCAATGCAATGTTGAGCGATCTCATGTAGAATGTGTATCAGCATTCTTACTGCTATTGCTCCAGATCACTAAGCTTTTTCCATAAAGCGGATTTCCTCATTGTCCCATAGCAGTTTAGTACTTGACTCCCTATATGGGGCATACGTTGCCTAACCTTCTAAAACATGCATTACAAGACCTGGACTGCAGGGATGGCGCAGTGGTTTAAGTGGTCACTCCGCCATTGTACTGCCGCGCCGAGTATTGTAGGTTCGATCCCCACACGGGACACTGTGTAATCCTCAAATTACTGTTCCGAGTCTGAGTGGAGATGAAATAATCCCGCTCATTTATGTATGCCTCGCCATTCTTCGATGTTTCACCTGTGCTTATGTTCACTACTCCAATCCCAAAGGCCGCAGCTAATGTTTAATAGTCTATATTATTCCTCAATAAACTGTTCAATAAAGAAAATAAAATCAAATCCGACTGATGGTTCACAAAAGCTTTTCTGCTTTATTTAATATAGATAGATTAAGTAATCTGGTCATCATAACTACTTTTTTTGTTGACCGTACTTTTTTGTGCGATTTTAGTGTCTTCAGTGTGTTTGTGATATTGTATACTTTCTTCACTACTTCAACTGTTATTCGCCCCACACTTTTTTCTTTCTACAATCGTTTTTGTGTTGTGTTACAAAACATAAGTACATAAAAATCTGTATTTTTTTTCTACATTGTAATATCGGTGTACAGAAACATCACGTCATATTTTTATACCAAAAATACATTTTGTAAATAAATAATTGTTAGCTGTCTTACGGTGAGCTAAGAGAAGCAGAAAACATAGAAACGCTTGTATCTCATCTCATGTCCGAAACATGTTTAAATTTGTCTCTAATTCAAAATTCAGGAATATTTTCACGAGCTCTTTGATTGGTAGAATCGTTTATGGAAGTAAACTTGGGTGAAAGGGGCGCATTCTAAATAATTAGTATTGCCACAAGGTAAAACCAATATACTACTGTATTAACGATCTTAATTTGTCCCATTTAAAACCTCAAATTTTTAGCCCTTTGCTTATCTAAATACTTCAATAACTACTAGGCCCCAACAATAATCATATTAATGTATATAGGAGCATCGTACGGAGATGGACGCCCGCGCTGGTACGTTCCAGGCGCTAGAATTGTTCGGTCAGCAACTGCTGCAGGGCGGACACTACGCCAGTGTCGACATACAGGAGAAACTTAACAACATGAGCGATGCCCGACAGGAACTTGAGAAGTACGTACATCATGTCATCTTAACTATATTACCTTCATAATTGCAGCATTCAAGCTCCGTTACTTAGCGCTTCTTGATATTTTTATATTTATGTTCAAGGTCATAATCTCGAGTTACTTGTGGCTACTGTTCTTACCAAAACAGACGTGAATGACTTAAGTTGAGATGGTAATCATATCCAGTGTGGTTGTGTTTTGCAGTGTTTGAGGCCTCTAGTCACAGGTTGTCGAAGACATTCGGGCATGCAACCCTGGCTTCTAAGAGCCACTATAGTCTTAGTCCCATTTCCTAGTTTGGTGGTACGGAATACCGTAATTATCGACTTACGGTATCCTGTACCACCGACAACCCCAAATTTAGGACAAAAGTAAGAAGAAAAAATCTCATGAACGTTAGTAGTGTTAAGAGTAGTGGGGACAAGTAACTCGACCTATTGTACTTTCATAGATAATTAATACTATTTCCTTTTGCAAATACCAAATCAATCAAAATCATAATTTTGGTTGTTTTGGTTTAATTTATAAAGCTTAATTTCTAATGTTCTATAAATTCTTTATTCGTCCCAGGGCGTGGGTAGGTCGCCGCATGAAACTGGACCAGAATTTAGAGCTCCAGTTATTCTATCGAGATTGCGAGCAGGCTGAAGGCTGGATGGGTGCCCGGGAGCAGTTCTTGGCTCCGCTATCTAAAGACCAGGCTGACGCTGGTGATGCCGCTGATTCAACACAACCTGACAACGTAGAGCAGCTCATCAAAAAGCACGAGGACTTCGACAAAGCTATCAATGCTCACGTAAGTTTTTCAGATACCTTCTTGTATAGTGTCTCGTAGTGTGTCTGAGGTATCACTTGTAAATTAGTCGACAATAGATTATAGATCTTCAATATTGTTTTAATTTATTTATAACAAATTACTAGTTTTTTTTCACACTACAGTAACACTTATCAAATAAAGGAATAGTTCAGTAGCCAATGCTAATACCGCACACAAGTCATTTTAACGTTTTCCAAAACAATGGCAACAAGGACACAATTAGACGGCGTCTAGTTTTACTCATGTAAATAAATCGATAACTGTTGATTTTAATACAATATTAATAAACAGGAGGAGAAAATCGCTCAAGTGCAAACTTTGGCCGATCAGCTAATGGCCACCGACCACTACGCGGCTGATGATATTGACGGCAAGAGGCGTCAAGTGCTGGACAGGTGGCGCCATCTCAAGGAGGCTCTCATTGAGAAACGATCTAGGTACTGTAGCTTAATAATATTGATTACCTCTTAGCACTATTTCTTTGTGAGGCAATTCTGTGTTTGTAAAGACCTTTGATAATCTTTCACCATTCATAATACATGCTCCCACAAACATTCTCAGCAATTTATATGGAGTTGTTATTAAATCTCGCTTTAAGGAAAGCGAAGAGTCTGTGTCGTAATTATTGAAATAAAACATTTTAACGTACATTTACAACCATTGTTAATCAATATTTACTATTGTATAGGTTGGGTGACGAACAAACTCTACAACAATTCTCTCGTGACGCCGATGAAATGGAGAACTGGATCGCTGAGAAACTGCAGCTTGCCACTGAAGAGAGCTACAAGGTATATGTTTATTCGATTGTAAACTTAAAATATGTACTAACCAAATAAATAAACAGCTGGTCTATTTGTGACATTCACATAGAGCAAAAAAAATCGCCATCTAGTGAGAACAAAAAGTACTACTCAGAAATTTGTATCTATATAACTTCCTAACATCAAACTATTGATCACCGTCCTCCAGACATGATCACCTCACCTGGTCCAATAAACTTTTCTTTTGTGTTGAAAGAATATAACACGAACACAGCAATATAATACAATATTTGTTTCACAGGATCCTGCTAACATTCAGTCCAAGCACCAGAAACACCAGGCCTTCGAAGCAGAGTTGGCCGCAAACGCTGAACGTATTCAATCAGTATTAGCCATGGGTGGAAACCTTGTCCAGCGTGGACAGTGCAGCGGTAGTGAAGATGCTGTTCAGGCAAGTCATATGCATTATATAAGAATACCTGCTATCGTTAAGTATAAATTCGGGTATATCTCGTAGTATTTTATTGTTGAACGAAAGAAACCATAATGTTCTCGCTGTACTTTTTTTACTCCTAACTAAAGTCTGTTGTTAGATTTGTTATATAAAATGTAACAAGACAAGTCCAATCAGACATAATGTAACTTTATATGACAATTGAAATTGTAAATTACTTACATTTGAACTATTTACGAACATTTTTTTTTTTTGCTTTATGATCTCTTCGTTTCGCGATATGTCTTATGTAGCCTTCCGACCATGAAATAGCCAAAACTATTAAATTATCTATGTACACACATCAAATCTGGATACCAAAACATGTCAAAAAAAACTAATTATTATTGAAAATAGTAAGTACTAAACATTTGTTACTAAACTTTTTTCGTAAGAAACTAAGTATAGTACAATAATTTAAACATATTGTCTTTGTATAGGCTCGTCTGGCGTCCATCGCTGATCAATGGGAGTTCCTCACTCAGAAGACCACGGAGAAATCTCTGAAATTGAAGGAGGCCAACAAACAACGTACTTACATTGCTGCTGTCAAGGATCTCGACTTCTGGTTGGGAGAGGTGAGTAGTTTGACAGATAAGAATTATGATTTCTGTTTGACAACATTCAACACCGGTTAAATTATTAAAAGAATATAAATGCCTTATTAGCTTCTTATCTTTTTTTTTAAACATTACATACATATAATATAAACACACATACAGGTAAAAAGCTACCCTCATCTTCTTAACAATTAGATCGTTGCCGTAATGCCGCTGTCTTTTATATAGAATAAATCCTGTATCGCGAGAGACTTTCCAGACGTTCATTGAACGGATACAAAGAATACCCAGACTCGGGACAACTGTATGTGGATCACACAAACTTTTGTAGGTGTAGGATGGAACCAACTATCACCGGTTCACTAACCACTAGACCAATACGAATATCAAGAAACGAAGATTCTTTGAAGTGCATGGAGATCGGACAGTGATAAAGTTTGTTCTCTGGAGCTTCCTAAAAATTAACGAATTTCACAGGTCGAAAGCTTGTTGACATCTGAAGATTCTGGCAAGGACTTGGCGTCCGTTCAAAACTTGATGAAGAAGCACCAGCTGGTCGAAGCTGATATTCAGGCACATGAGGATAGAATTAATGGTGAGAAACAATTTTACTGTTTTCAATTGAGTGTACACTACTGGTGCCTGTTAGTCTGATTGAATTTAACCCTTGAGTATATGAATGTACTGTATGTTCAATTTCAATTAACGTAGGTTTTAACGTATAATGATTTCAAAATGAAGAACATATTTTATTTCAACACATGACTCATCACTCACTCACACTACAAACTACGACATACAATACAAACAAATTATGATCCACCAATATCAGCCAGCGAACTACTTGATATAGGTAGTAGAAAGAAGATACTAAATATATTTTTTTTTAAATATAATATTTTGAAGTATAATTCGTCGTTAAGTTAAACAAAAGCCCTAATTTACTGTTTTTGCAGAATTTTATTTCTTGTTTTCTTTTTTAAATGAAAGCACTAAGTTGTTATGTTTTTGTGCAGACATGAACCGTCAAGCAGACGCGCTAGTGTCGTCGGGCCAGTTCGACAGCGCAGGCATCGGCTCCCGGCGCGCCGCCATCAACTCGCGCTTCGAGCGCGTGCGCAACCTCGCCGCCCACAGGCGCGCGCGCCTGCACGAGGCCAACACACTGCACCAGTTCTTCAGAGACATCGCCGATGAGGAGTCCTGGATCAAGTAAGATGATACGCAGGCTCACCATGCACTCATTTGTGTTTGTATCATACAACGGACGCAAATGAGGGACAAAAATGTGTGGCGGGGGAGTTACAAACATGCAACTTGTATGTTTGTAACTCCCGCGCGACCCCAGAGTTATTCCTAATGCGTTAGTTGTCTGTTTAAAGAAGAAAAGAAGTAAAAGGAAAGAATAACATACAGAGAATGGTATCCAAACTAAGCTGTATTATAAAGTTCTAAAACATAGTAGTTGGTTCAATCCACCCTTATTAATGAACATAGTAATATATCATGTTGTTATTTATAAAAAAATATAAGTAATTAAAAAATATGTGCACGTATATAATTTGGACGAGTTTTACATAAAAAACTATTTACTCTATATGGACTGAACATTAAAGTAACTGCTGCGAAAGAATAAGGTTTAATTTAGGGCACATACTATACATATAATTAATTCAAACATTTTATTATATATTATGCGAAAATGGTTGCTACTTCGATGAAAAGATTTAAAATAAAATTCACAATACAGCATGCGATTGTACTAAACAATCCTTAGGCACAGACTAAACAATGTAGTTAACTAGGCAATTTAGTTAACTAGGCAATTTAGTTTAAATAAAAATGCCCAAAAACTAATAAGTGCCTCAATCCACAGAGAAAAGAAACTCCTTGTGGCATCAGACGACTACGGCCGCGATCTGACCGGTGTTCAGAATCTGTTGAAGAAACATAAGCGTCTCGAAGCGGAACTTGCCAGCCACGAGCCCGCCATACAAGCCGTGCAGGAGGCTGGCGAGAAACTCATGGATGTGTCCAACTTGGGTGAGTTAATTGAATTGATAATATGAAGAAGGCTTAGGAGAGAATAAGCAGCCAAGCATATAGCACTCTGAATCATAAGGAGTTGATAAAACAATATAAACCTATCTTATCTAGCAAATAATGACACATGTATATTATTTTAATTTTCACCTTTTTATAATACTTTTTCTTTAAGAATTTAAACTATTTTTAGAATTTATTTATTTATTAGACTCATAACAAATATCAGATTGACTACATAGAACTTGTGTCATTGTGTAGATGTTTTTTTATAATTATTTTATAAAAAAAGGTTAAAGTATTGATTGATTTTCCATAGGGACATTTAGATTTTTATGCAATATTCTCAGACATACAAATAATATTTTGCTACACTATGCTTAATGAAATATTACACATATTCGTTAGAGGGTTGAGACTGCACTACAAAAGCTATATCGAGTACCCGATTGTTCCATCCCTATGAGTAATAAGTAGGATCACTCCCTTTCAACGTCCTCCCAATTTTCTTATCTAGAGTTCCCAAATAGCCTGGGGCCGGCAATTAACTTTCCGTAAAACGTTTTTACGATATCGTATCATATCGTAGTGATGGTAAATTCCTTAGTATATTCTCAAGCTGAGAACTTTGGCTGTCAAGTTCTCGGGAATATTCGCTTGGAAGAGTATTTACGAGAATACAACAATATCCAGGCAAACTTGTATTATTCTTTTTTGGAAATAATAGTTTTTGCTGAAGGTGTATGAAGTTTACATGTAGTCTATTGTATTGTAGCCGATGCTGGTGGGATACTAAGTATATATTTTTAAATATATTTTGTTTTTTCTTTTAGACTTAAAAAATAAATAATGTAAATGTTGTTGAGGAAAATAAAAATAGATAAAGTTAAATAATATTAAATACAGTGTAAACTCTTTATAACGAAACTCAAGGGACTGAGCATTTTTTGTCCTTATAGAGAGTGATTGTTATATGGAGTGAACAAAAAACAACCAAATTAACAAGAATTTTTAATATGTATGTTTCAAAGTAGGTTTACGACTGATAATACGATAGGTACCCAGTATGCTTGGTCGAAGACCATCACTTCCGAGAAAACAATGCATCATACTGCACGTGTTCAAGGCAATTAAGGATAACAAAAGCTAGACCGACCTCGGATGTTTCGGAGCTTCAAAGTCTTTTGTTACCTGATAACATAACATAAACAATAATACCGATAATAAATATTTACTGCCTACAAATATGAACACATTTCTTCGTAATAGAGAATGGCGTATCGCTATAAAGAGTGTTTCAATATGTGGGTTTTAACGCTAACCAATCAAGTTGGGCTCACTTTAACGTTACAAGGAGTTTATTGTTATAAAGGATATTACGTTATAAAGAGTTTACACTGTAATTATTACTTAAAAAAAAGAAGTATATTAAAATAAAATAAAATTACTATTTGTTAACTAAAATCATAATTTCCATTGCACAGTAATGAATATTCGACTCATCACTAGTCGCAGTTGTATGTGTGTATATTAACGAAAGTTTTATTACCCAGGAGTCCCAGAGATCGAGCAGCGTCTAAAGGCGCTAGCGCTCGCGTGGGCCGAGCTGCAGGCGCTGGCGGCCGAGCGCGGCGCCAAGCTGCAACAGTCGCTCGCCTACCAGCAGTTCCTGGCCAAGGTCGACGAGGAGGAGGCTTGGATCAGGTCAGCACATATACAGACCAACATTTTTAATTATAAAATAAAAAAACCGTATTACACTATGTGGCTTTAAATTATTCCTATTTCTGTGTATTAAGAATCTAAATATTTTTTGTAATCTCCATGTTGACGATAAACATATGTGTATGTAATTATAGACTTAAGCTCAAAAGTACAAATTCCTGTACTGATCGAGAATTGTATCTTCAGCTTATGACTTGTAACCGAATGCTCTTTTAGACTGATATGCCGCACATCGTACTTTAGGGTCAACTATCAAGATTGAATTGAATTGAAATATATCTTTCCACAATAAATTTAATAATTATAGTATTGAGCCTTTCAAGAATTCATTCCTCGTTTTTTCAAAGATTTAAAGAAATATGTTCTATATCTTCTTCATTATATTGTGTAGTGAGAAGCAGCAACTAGTAGTCGTAGGCGAGTGCGGTGACAGCATGGCGGCGGTACAAGGTCTGCTGAAGAAACACGAAGCTCTGGAAGCCGAGCTGGCCGCCAGGGCCGAGCGAGTTAAGGACTTGTCCAGCGATGGAGAGCGGTTATTAGCCGAGGGCAACTTGCATGCTGATGCGCTGTCACATCGTATACAAGCACTACAGGTATGTGTTTTAAAGAAATAGCTTGGTAAAATACTGTGTTGTGCAGATAAACTAAATTAAGGATGGCAAAAAGTGGGCGCTTAAGAAGCCTACCCCTTTGGGGGTGTAGACGTGAGTCCTTATATATAAAAAATATATTATTTTTGATTTATTTCAGTTCAGAAAAAGTCGACCATATTACGTAATATGACGTCATGAAATATGCTTATTATTTTTCTTTTTGTCTGAAACTGCTTACTTTATAATTTGATGAAATCAATATTATAAATAGACTATTAGATAACACTAAACCGCAATGTCTTTTATAATAATTTGCTTCTTATTTTATTCTGATCATTCAAATAATTGAATTTGTTATCATAACAAATATTTTCAAAATGTAGCCCAGATCTACTTACTCCCCACTCTTGTCTTACTCAATCTCATAAATGTCATTTTGTACTCTTATCTACATAAACTAAACGCACCTCTCTAAATATCGGATACCACGTTTGGGTCGCCTCGCTCATTAAGGGGCCATACCTGCCGAGATCACAGAGTAGTCAATGTAGTAATTGATGTTATATTGAGCGGTGTGTTTGTTGACATCAGGCCAAGTTAGAGAAGCTGACAGGCCTGGCGGGTCGTCGCAAGGCGGCGCTGGTGGACAACTCGCTGTACCTGCAGCTGCTGTGGAAGGCGGACGTGGTGGAGTCGTGGATCGCGGACAAGGAGACGCACGTGCGCTCCGACGAGTTCGGCCGCGACCTCTCCACCGTACAGACGCTACTCACTAAACAGGATACATTCGATGCTGGTACGTTACCTTGTGAATTTCTATTACTAAAAATAATATACTACTATATGTATAATATATTATACTACTTTATATTTCTCCCTTTATATTTTTAATTATTTAATTTTAAGTTTAGGGTTTGATAACTTTATGTATATACTAGCTGTTACCCGCGACTTCATCCTCGTGGTATTTAACAAAAAAGTTGTTGTTCAGTTCGCATTAATTCTGTATTTAAGAAATACCTATACTAATTGTAATGGTATTCTTCTTTTTCTTTTTTCTTTTTTCTTCAAATTTTAATTGGATTTAATTTTTTTTCGTGAGGTCCTATTTTTTTTTTCTAAATTAAAAGTAGCCTAAGTTACTCGTTGTTACATCAGCTATCTGCCAGTGAAAGTCCCGCCAAAATCGGTCCAGCCATTTCAGAGATTAGCCGGAACAAACAGACAGACAGACAGACAACAATTGTAAAAAATGTTGTTTTGGTATATGTACCGTGTATACATTCATATGCAATTAGTAAAAAACGGTTATTTTAATATTACAAACAGACACTCCAATTTTATTTATTTGTATAGATTTTCTAATGTGGGATAGCCATGCTTCGGCACGTTTGGGCTTGCTCGACCAGAGTAATAAACCATCTCTTACACAATGCTTGCTTTGTGTGACCGAATGAGTGAGGTACTGGGCGCCAGAAGTCACTTAGCATCAGGTGACCCGTCTGCTTGTTTGTCTCCCAATACCATAAAAAAATGTATCAACATTCAAATGGGCCCCTGAGATATTTTTCAGATTTTCTTTTTGACGTTAAGCAATGAGAATTCGATATAAACAACAAATTGAGATTTAAATTATTTGAAAATTATTTTTTGTACAATAATTTTCATACCAGTTACCCCATGGTGTATATCAGAAAGTCACTTATATCTCAAGGTCAAAACATAAAAATTGAAAATTGAAAGGTAATTAAAGTAAGTCACATTACACGTGGGCTCAGGCTTGACTGCGTTCGAGCACGAGGGTATCCACAACATAACGTCGCTGAAGGAGCAGCTGGTGGCCGCCAACCACGAACAGACGCCCGCCATCGTCAAGCGGCACGGTGACGTCATCGCGCGCTGGCAGCGCCTTCTTGCCGACTCGGCCGCGCGCAAGCAACGTCTGCTGCAGCTGCAGGACCAGTTCCGCCAGATCGAGGAACTCTACCTCACCTTCGCCAAGAAGGTACGGCACCCTTACACACATTTCTTTCTGCAATAACAAAACTTGACTATACCAATAACAGAACCTTATAAAATATAAACAACAAATCGTTCACCGCCCTCAGAAAAATTGAATGTTTGAGACTGAAATTAATAATTATTATAATTTATTACACTTTATCAATAATTTTCTACACTAACTAAAAAAGTATTCTCGGCGAACAAATATTATTAGTATTATTAAAAACCATGATCTGTATTAAACAGGCGTCGGCATTCAACTCATGGTTCGAGAACGCGGAAGAGGACCTGACGGACCCGGTGCGCTGCAACTCTATTGAGGAGATACGAGCACTCAGAGATGCACATGCTCAGTTCCAGGTGAGTACACATTCTTAAAATATATTATATATATTTTTTTTAATGATAAAGGGGACAAACGAACAGACGAGTCACTTGATGGTATGTGGAGGCCGGATAATTAGGGGTAGGAAGATCAGGAGAGTTAGGTCTTCAGCAGTCACACAATAATATAATATGTTTAATACATTTCTGCCTACCCTTTCAAAAATATATTTAAGGTTTTTAATTATAACTCTATAGCTCTTCAATAACGAGAACTGTTTGTCAAACAAATCAGAATAAGGACTAAACTGCTGTCTTTTACTTATTAATGACCTATAAAATGTGTACATTCAGGCGTCGCTGTCGTCAGCTCAAAGCGACTTCGAAGCCCTCGCTGCTCTGGACGAACAGATCAAGTCGTTCAACGTTGGCGCCAACCCCTACACTTGGTTCACTATGGAGGCTCTCGAGGAAACTTGGAGGAACTTACGCAAGATTATCGGTCAGTTATTATCACTTAAAACAGATAATGCCATTGCCCAGCCCACCCATCCTGCTTTATTTAAGATTTTTACTTCACTAAAGTATATACTTGCAGTATTTTTAAAACTACTTGTATAGTTTTACAGCAGGGGTGCTCAAACTTGAACTGCTGGAGATCTACCTCAATATTTTTAGACTACTTACGATCGACTTGAGAGGCTGCAAGTATGTGTGATGCAGGTTTGTCGTACATACACGATACACCCTACCTACCTAGGTAGGGTGTACCGTAGCATATATAGATATTAGCTTTCCGCACAATTTACATTATCTTAGTCAAGGTTTGGGTTAGGTTTACTTAAGTTCTTCTCTACAATATCAATGAAAAAACTCCTAGTTATTCAAAATTGCGAGTTTATTCGTTGTTACAAAACAAAAGAGTTACATATGGTGTTAAACTCAACTAAGGAGTGACTTCGGATCTTGAAGCGTGGCACTGCATGTCCTCAGCATACTTTTCATAAGATGGTGCGTAACCACTGAGTGCCAATCGCAAGCATGATGACATATGATCGTCAGTTAGTCGATTGCGATATTTTGACTTAATTATCTTCATTTCAGAAAATGCAGACTCGCACAAGTAAGTTGACCCAAACATTGCCTTAGATTCGGATATTTATCTTCAGATATAAAACACCAGAAATTTGTATCAGATGCTGTAGCTTTGAGATGTATATCTGATATAATCTGCACCAACTCATTTTCAACAGAACATGAGTTCATATTAAACTGACTTGCTACTTCAGTGGTTAATTCCTCAATGTTTTTACATGAAAAAGGATAACTCATAAATGATGCTATATTTGCCAATTTACTGCAATCATAAAAACGCATTTCGAATTGTCCCAAAATATTTGATAATTCAGCCTCATACGTATCATAATTCAACTTAGGAATCCTTGCTTTCAAAGACGGAAAATGTTTCAGATCCTTTCTTTTCAGTTGATCTATCATAAGTTGCAATTTACTTTTGAATGCGTTTACTGCGCTAATCATCTCAATAATAGTTTTTCCTTTACCTTGAAGCTCCAAGTTAATGGTGTTTAAGTGCATTGTGATGTCAGTCAAAAATGCCAAATCAGTCAGCCATTTTTCGTTTTTCAACATCTCAGTGTCATCACCTCTTTCGTCTAGAAAAGCTGTTATTTCGGGCAATTATTCTTGAAACCTTTCTAGGAATTTTCCGCGACTCAACCACCTGACGTCCGTGTGAAGAACTAAATCAGTGTGTTCAGCTGACTCCCTATCTTCCAACTGCAACTTAAAGAGCCGCCGTTGCAAGCTACGTGCACGGATGGAATTCACAATTTTTGTTGCAATGCCCATAATTTCCTCCGTGTTTAAAACTTTTGAACACAAACTTGTTGATGTATAATGCAATGGAATGAAAAAAATGAAGGGAATTCTTCATTAGCTCGACACAATGCCACAAAACCGTTCTTGTTTCCAGTCATTGCTAGTGCTCCATCGGTTGTAATGCACACTAATTTATATATTGGTAGCTTGTAGTTTTTTACAAAATTGATGAAAACGTCATATATATCTTCGCCACGGGTCTTCCCCTTCAGAGGAATGATTGTCAAAAATTCTTCCTTAGCCAACATGTCATTGAATACCATCCGAATAAAAATACACAACTGGGCAGTGTCTGTCATATCGGTGGATTCGTCGAACTGTAAAGAAAAGTATGTACATTCCATGATATCATGTTTTAGTTTATCTGCGATGTCCTGACTCATGACTTCAATACGCCTTGTGACAGTCGGACTAGATAACTGAAGTTCTCTAATAGCAGACATGATTTCTGTTTTATTTTTAAAATCTCCAAATAAAGTCTCACCCGCTTCAATAAATGCTTCCTTCACAACCGATCCATCTTCGAATGGTTTCTTGTGTTTCGCCAATATATGAGATATTTTAAATGACGCGATTGTAGCAGCTTTTGATTGTTTGGCTGGTCTTGTGAACATGGTTTGTTCTTTTTTCAAACAAGATATCAAATTACTTACTTTTCGTTTTCTTAATTCACTCTGTGGCGGAAAATCCTTTTCATAGTTTTTATGAACCGTTTTATGATGCCTCTCTAAGTTACCACGCTTAGGTATTGCAACTGACGTACGACAAATAACACAAATGCACTTATCCTTCACCATACAAAAGAAAAATTCTTCCTCCCAATCGTTATTAAAATAATACGTTTTAGATTTCTTCACTGCACTCATTTCGCACTATTTAATAATAAACTTTGTATCGACGTAGTAACGCCTTCAAGTTACAATTCAGAATGACTCCAATTCCTGCAGGCGCAACATTTATATCGGCGTGAACGAAAGTCTCGAATGTTCCCGTCAAACGCGCCGCCCGAAATGGTCTAGTACAGTCTAGTCTAGAAACAACGCGGCTTTTCTTTGACAAGTACCGCGCGTTCTTTTGATAAAGCCGCCTTTTGCCGCAAGCAGTGTTATTACGTAATAAATTTTTGTAGTTTAGTTACCTACTTATTAAAAATTTTTTTCTTCTCAAGATCTACTCAAAAAGCACTCGCGATCGACCGTTTGAGCACCCCTGTTTTACAGCATTTTCAAGTTATATAATATATCACTAATGTATAATTTATAAGGAAATATTTCTTCGTTATGAACAACATGCTGTCCTATCTACCTATGTCGGTATCAACTAGTTGTCAGCTAATGTCACACCTTGTCTTCCAATATAATGTGGCCGCAAAAATGCGATTTGCGTTGTAAAAATGATAATAGTTAGTGCATTTCATTGAGAATAACAAAAGTTAACAACGATTTGTGAATATAAAAAGGAACTTTTGAAAAATTATATCACTGTAAATATATGTGTAGGTGACATGATATTATATTATACCGTGTGGCTATAAAGGGGCGAATTAGGGATGGATTGTTATCTATCGGAAAACATATATACAGTCTGCGCCCAGTTGACGGCAAAGCCCTCTTGCCCCTTATTACGTAAACGGTCTAAAATATGGTTGGAAAAGTGTGGACGTCTAATACGCCGCTGCCTTATTCTTCGAGGATATAGTGTTTGTATGTATGTGTTATAATGACTACCTCATGTTTACTTTAGCTTATTATTATATTCGAATACACAATTTAAAATAAATTTTTCTGTTTGTCCGTTAGCCGAGCGCGACGTGGAGCTGACGAAGGAGGCTCACCGCCAGGAGGAGAACGACAAGCTCCGCAAGGAGTTTGCCAAACACGCCAACGCATTCCACCAGTGGCTCACCGAGACACGGTATGTACATATTTCTATTACTATTTATATACAATTAGTGTGTGATACGTTTGACATCTTAATAGCGTTTGGAATTGGATTACAAGCAATATTCAAGTACAATAAACCATCAATAAACAAACAAAAAAATAGACACTGTAAACAATACCATTGACTAGGATATTAAAAATATGCTTTGCTTATTGCGAGTACACGGGTCATGGAATGGCTAGGTGATAGCGGTGACGCGATCATGAAATTGCGGGTTCTAACCCCACCCGGTGCACTACTGCATAGGACCCACTCCTAAGACAAGCATTTAGCTTAGCTGGAAGGGATAACAAGAATACTAGTAATTTGTGAATCACGTTGCTAGTATTCTTCACTAAAGAAATGCTTTATGAAAGTAACACGAACCACAGTGTGACAAAGGTGTTGATATAATGGTGTGTATACAGGTACCGGCTGCTAGGCTGGGATGGGTAAAGTATTCTGTTTGTCACGTGCCTTTACTAAACGTTGGCGGCTTGGCAAGCGAACCTAAATACATACATACGCTTTTTTTTTATAGACAACAGGAATTATTCAGAATGTGGGAGGCATTTTACAAACATTCATACAATGGACACAAATAACACCCCATCCCGGGACAACTAATTTATCTCTGGGAATCAAACCCGGCTCAGTAGTCAGAATCACTAACCACCAACAAGCACGTCATACACTCACACTTATATCCTAGAAAGGGTATCGAGAGGGGTCTCACACTCCGAAATTTCTGCCAATGTTGATTTAATACAACTTGCGTAGTATGGGGCAAGTCTATTGTCGTCGGGCATCTGATAGGTACAGTCTTATCCACCTAGAAGCGGTAGATACGTTCCCTAAGTATCTCCAGAGTAATTCTTTTAATTGTTTAAATGATTTTAAAATTCGCTAAAATCTTTGCCAAGTCGTCATTTCCCGAATGCACAACCGTGACACATGTCTGTTCTATTCAGCTTACTACAGATTGGCTTGTTGACATCATAGATTTCTAAAATATCGCTTTAGTAAAAATATTTAATGTAAATATTTTGTATTACCACTTAATCTAACTTTTTATGTATAAAGGTGTGTATTTAAAAAAATACTAATATCACATTTTTATTAATGTGTTTGTTTTTTTCTTTTTGTGATAATAACTTTCCTAAACTTCTATTAAAACGTAAAGTGAATTTATAAAATTTAATTCTGAAAATAAGAATTGATATATTTACATACAGGGTGAAATTTTCAAGGTGGCTTTGCAATTCCAATCTGACTCTATGGTGAACCGAAAAATACTTAAAGGAGTCTTATTTTCATGAAAATTAAAACTGCATCAATTGTTTTTTGAAAAATCAATATTCCTAGTCAGGAATCGAACTCGTTGATTTGAACAACCCTCGTCGTTGCTAGACATACATAGATATTATAAAGTAGCTATACCTGCGGCTATTGCTATTTATAGTTTTCGACTCGAAATCTTGATTTCAAACTGAAAGCAGCTAAGTTACTTTTAATTACATCAGGTACTTGCCAATGAAAATGGGTCCACATGTTCCACATATCAACGGCTAAAACAGACAGAGTTATCACCTAAAAATTATATATATTTTAGTATAATTAATTAGCTGTTTACAGATGAACATAGTCACATAGTAGACAATTTCAAGTTTGTTATTTGTAGGTATGTGCAACAATATATAGCCGAAGTATCAGTAGTATAATGTGTGTTCTTTTGTATAGCACGTCGATGATGGAGGGCACGGGGTCACTGGAGCAGCAACTCGCCACTCTGCGCACGCGCGCCGGCGAGGTGCGCGCGAGGAGGGCCGACCTCCGGCGACTCGAGGAACTCGGTGAGACATACATACACTCTCGCTACTTTATATGAGGGCTCATAACACAGCCTTATCATCGAATCCCCTCTTCAAATAGGACGCAATCACCGTAGCGGCAATCGGTCAGGGATATATCTACATGTAATAAATAACACAGGTAGTGATGCTGTCGCGTTATATCGCTTTGAACTGTCAAATTAGAAAAAAAAAAGAAATTATGTTTCGTTTCTTCAAAGAACGATAAACTTACATTGTGACGATAAATTTACATTGACTAATTTCAGTATATAGTATTTAAAAGAACAACACAATAAAGGAGAAATAGTAGGAAGTTCTGTGACTATTCTTAGTGTATGTTAAGCGAATTCTCCGTCAATAAAAGTGTTTCTTCCTAGCCTTATTATTCTCATGTCAATTGGGGGTTGGTTGGAGTGACTGGCATCGGACCTCCACCACCCTGAATTTGATAGACTAGTTGTCAGGAATAAATAAAATGGTAGACCGATTTTTAATATTCCAACGCGTATACTGTGATGGTCCCAGGTAATCATGATTTGGTCATGGGAAGCTTTTAAATATCTCATTTTTACAATTTAACGTATATCTACTTTTTAACACTGAATCATTTTACTTGTTACGGTTATAGTACACTCATAGTATTATTCAATAAAACAAATGAACCCCATGTCCAAATTTATATTAATTTCATAATTGAACACTAACACGCGAATAAAAAGATAACTAACATAACATAACCCAATATTATGTGTTGTGTATTTCACAATAATCATTTTTGACAGGTGCGGCACTTGAGGAGCACTTGATTTTGGACAACAGATACACAGAGCACAGCACAGTGGGACTTGCCCAGCAGTGGGACCAACTCGACCAGCTGTCCATGCGCATGCAGCACAACTTGGAACAACAGATACAGGCCAGGAACCATTCAGGTAAGGAAATTATACTAGTAACGACTTTCAGTCCTTCCCATCTAATTTATTTTTTGGCGTCATTGTACTTGCAATTTTCCCAAAGTGCCTAGTTGCAAGCTTGTTGTCCACTATTATATAATTGTTACTTAATTATGATGAGCAACATTAGCGTTTAATACGCCTCTGCCATCCCCTTCTGAGATTACCGCATCAGTGTATTTATGTGCAAGCTGAAATGTAATTCTAGAAAGAAATATTATAACAGTTGCACACAGCTATTGCTTATTCAAAATGATTACTATATGACCTGTATAATAGATAATTCCCATAATTTATATGAATATTTTTCTAACGACAGGTGTAAGCGAGGACGCTCTGAAGGAGTTCTCGATGATGTTCAAGCACTTTGACAAGGACCGGTCAGGCCGGCTCAACCACCACGAGTTCAAGTCGTGTCTGCGCGCGCTCGGCTATGACCTGCCTATGGTCGAGGAGGGACAGCCTGATCCCGAGTTCGAAGCCATACTGAGTGAGTATCTTAAATACTTAGTAATTATTATACTTATAGGTCACTGTGTTACAACCTCAATCCTTGCTTAGAAATGTATATTTTTTTATTATATAGGGAGACATACGAACAGATAGGTCACCTGATGGTAAGTGACAACCGCAACTTAAATTATGTAATATAGAGAACAGTATTTGTATGCAAATAATACAAGACTTTTTCGGAAAACGACTGACAAAATTGATGTTCCCAGTAAGAATACCTGCTACCACGTTATGTACTGCGGGTTGTTTGTGTATATTACTAGTTAGAAATGTATTGTTCTCTAGTGCTATAAATTGATTCTTGTAATAATAAAACATATACTCACGTTTGAGTAAAAGACTGACCAGTAGAAAAAAACAGTATCCTATTATTGAGGCTATACTGCATTTGCACTAGCACTAACGAATTGCTCTATTTCCAGATGTGGTAGATCCGAACCGCGACGGTCAAGTATCCCTCCAGGAGTACATGGCGTTCATGATCAGCAAGGAGACTGAGAACGTACACTCTTCGGAAGAGATCGAGAACGCGTTCCGAGCTATTACAGCGCACCAAGACCGCGCCTACGTCACTAAGGAAGAGCTTTATGCTGTAAGTTACATGTTATATTACACGATTTATACTATAACAGACAGACTTCATGATAACATCTAAGAATAAGAAGCCAGTGAATACTACAATATAAATAATACTGTCGCTCATCAAGTGTGCTCTCTTTGTAGCAGACATACCGCCCAGTAAGCAAGTATCTGCAAGTGCATTCGTAGATATCAGTTTTATTTACATAGTAATGTCACCTAAAAACTGCTAAGTATGGCATAATGTTCTTTTTTTTGCAGTCCCAACAGCCTTTGCAGCAACACTTATAATTTTCTAATAAACATATATTTTTTCTACAGAACCTTACCAAGGAGATGGCAGACTATTGCGTGGCTCGCATGAAACCTTACATCGACCAGAAGACGGAGCGCCCTATCCCCAACGCGCTGGACTATATCGACTTCACGCGCACGCTTTTCCAGAACTAAACACATACAACGTGGCGCCCTCTCGAGACACCATCGTCCAAACTTGATATATCATAAAAAAAAGTTATCCCCATTTTGCAATACAAACTAAAATAACAGAATAATCTTCATAACTATGTATAAGTGATTTGTATTCTATTTATATTTTTCCATTTCCGACCTCGTATACGGATATCATGCTTTTATTGTATATCAGTTTGTCTCTGCTTTATATAACGCCATTAAACTTCAAAAACAATTTTGTTTTTTAATTTTCGATCTTCCCCCCTTTACGTGTGTATTTCGCAGTAGGGCGCCCGTTAATAGCTTGCAATTCTTTTTTTTATAGCACTTAAACCTTACATTATTCCACAATTATATAGACTGAGTCTTAGAAAAAAATATTGTCTAGAGTTTTGCTTATTAATAAAACTATGCGAGTTATGTGTGACGGTTCGGGAAAGCGTTCTTGTGTTCGATGATCGAGCAAGTTCGTGTCCGAAATTAATCGGATCGGATCGGTTGGATGTCACGTGACTACAGTACGTAGTTAACACCGTACCTCGAGGTACGGGAGGGCGAGAATTCCTTTTCTCTGATGCGAGCAGAGAAATACGAAGCTGCCAGTCTATCCCACTCTTGATAATTTTCAGCATTTAGTGTTTGCATATTCAATAAATTTTAATATTTGCTTAAAGTGTTGTAAGCTTAAAGTAATAACTATTTCATTATTAACATATTCATTGTGCTAAGATTCTATTTATTTTTTGTAGCCTTAAATATCTCTTCAATAAATATTTATTTCAAATTAAATTGTATATATTTTTTAAGGATATATAGTCCATTTATTCAATAAATTATCTGATAAATTACATTAAATTATGCTACCGTTAATATTACATACACATACATATATTCATCATTTTGCAACATTTCTTTATACTTTATTACCAGGTTACACCAGGTCTTAAAGGTGATTAAAATACAAAAATATTACTAACATGCAAATTCAACTGAATGTGTTATGTTACGTATTTACAAGGGGTTGTTATATACATTTTGTGATTATATTACACACTTTTAATCTTTCAGTTTATAATCTTTTATATTTCACGATTAAATTCCTTTATGTAATGTCTCTTATTACTTCCGTTCTCTGAATTTTAGATGTAGCAATGAAGATGATATATCAATGACTTCAAACGACATACACTGCAGAAAAGATAAAAGTGAATTTCCCATTATTAAAACATATTACGTTAGATGATTATTAATTTAACAAGAGCACAATATTACATAACGCACCTTACCACATTGTTGTGTTGGGGCGTCAGGATCAATATCTATATTGGGGAATGACGGCCCTAGTTTCATTATTCCTAATAGATTTTAAGAGACTGCTATATTGTTTTGCAATGTATCTGCAACAGTGTTGGGCATAAATCAATATTTTAATCATCCTAGTTATTGTCAAAATTGCTATTAATTTAATCACAATTTAATTGCTATTAATCGGTTAGTTGCATATTTTAATCAATTTATTTAAAGGAGATTGCCCATTCATGGTTTCGTGTTGTGCTACAACGAAATAGATATTAATTTTTTTTAATTTTATCAAACCCTCAAAAGTATTAAGTCATAACTTCGCCGCATAAAAAAAGACTTAAATAATGAGTAGTATGAGTAGTATAGTAAAATATTTTCCGGTACCCTTTTATTTTTGTCATTGTTTTGCACAGTTGCCAGTGCTGAAAAAACTATGACTTGATTTACAGACATAATTATTTGATGTATGTACTTTGATTATGATTTTAATATTAAGGCGGTCAGATTTAATGTTTACATTTGTTTACTTTCATCACGATCACGACTTTCTAAAATATTTAAAAAATATATTCTACAATACAAATGTAAATTATGTACAATTT
Organism: Tyria jacobaeae; assembly: GCA_947561695.1. Taxonomy (NCBI): domain Eukaryota; kingdom Metazoa; phylum Arthropoda; class Insecta; order Lepidoptera; family Erebidae; genus Tyria; species Tyria jacobaeae. Next base: position 2,959,257 of record OX387208.1, on the reverse strand, counting down.
AGAAATCTAAACACGATGTGACTGGCAACAGTGAGACCTGAGATTAACTAATGACAATATTTTGTAAATGTTTCACTGATGCCGTTTCCGATAGCGTGCGCTTCAGTTTGTTTGTTGGTTTCTAATTGGCAAAACGTGGGTGTTAAATACACCAGTGCCACCTCTTAGGGAATAGGCGTAAGCGTATATACGAATGTGTATGCTCAATAGTACCTTCTTTACCTAGACTACGTAGCGGCCCTAGACACAATACTAGCCCACATATAGTACATCAGCTCATATTACATACGAGATTTTATTATATATTATTATTTTAATCAAATAATATCTACTCTGGACGTGTACTAGGCATGTGCAAAAAATAACCTATTACGACAAACTTCTTTAGTCTTTTACCAGCAAATCCCGTGAACTAGAGATATTATATTTTTTAAAATTGAATAAACATTTTGAACTCTACAAAATGAAGCAAGTTACTTGAGAGCACAATGTGAAACCAAATTCTATACTTCAGACGGCATTCTCCTTTATTTTTTTTTTATTCCAAGATACAATTAAAATATTGCAACTAATATTTTTAATTGTTATAAGAAACAATTTAAACTAACAATTAATAATCATGTTTCTCTGCACTGCACCTGTGCACACAATATAAATTATCTTTTTTGATATCTTACTTATTCCGAAACTTTCCGTCCGTTTCGGTGTATTTTTCAATGCAAACTTTTGTTACCTGTGATTTTCCAGGTACAAACCCTTTTTCGTTGCGCGTGCGCAAGTAAACGAAAAGTGAACATCGTTTGACAAAGTTGTAAACTCTATGTGTCCATTTCGCTAAGTAAAATTACGTAATGGCTGCCTTTAAGTAGTCCAAATATCAGAAAAATAATTTAGTTTGGTTTTAAAGAAAGATCGACAAATAAACTTTAAATGTCGTTTATTTGTTTAACAGGTAATGTAAAGTTTAAAACTTTATGATCATGTAATTAGTGTTTTATTTCTAAATATGAAAATTAAAATAAGAATTGTTTTACAGATAAACACATATACTGTAAAACAACTCATCGCCAGAAACTAGATAACAAATAGGCTTATCGTCTTATATATATGAAATATATAAATAATAAATCATATAAACAATATTACGTAGAAGCGCACTATAAACAAGTTATCACTAATACCACAAATACCATAACACAACACATCGCTGACTCGGCCGCGCCATTGTTTATACTCCTCCGTATCGATACGTAAATTCTTCAGTTGAGTATAGTAAGCTGTCAATATGCCGAAAGGAACAAGTATCAGTGAGTCAGGAGGGCGATCAGTGTTCCAACAGCTACAAAAATTGCCAGAGAAGCCTACGGTAGCAGTGGTATGGAGCCATATAAGCTGTCTACACCGAAGAAAAACGTCAGCCCTGTAAAGTTACATGCATTGACGATTTGGATGCCGATGCAATTCGTCGTCATATATAAGAGTACTGCCAACGTAAGGAAATTCCGACTTTAAGAAGAATGGTAATTTCACTGAGGAATAGTGGTTTGTTCCGTGGCCAAAAATCGTCGCTAGGTAATAAGTGCTAATACAAATTGGATTTTATTTCAAAAAGTCTGACAAGAAGAAAATCTTATTGCTACGACACGACATAGCGCTTGCTCGATGTAACTTCCTATGGAAAGCCAAACAAATCGAAGACTGGTCGAATGTGGTTTTCACCGACGAGACATGGCTCAATGCTAATCATACTATATCTAAATCGTAGACTGACGACACTGCAGCATCCACTTCGGATGTGCTTATAGGCAAGGGCGAACGCCTTATAATTTGCCACGCGGGCACTGCAAAAGGATTTGTAGCAGATGCTTTCAAATAAAAAAAAACTGGCAACTATCACAAAGAGATGAATGCAGAAGAATATGAAAATTGGTTCAGGGAAATTTTGATGTTACTGGAAGAACCTTCAATTATATTTATTGATAACGCCCCCTACCATTTACGGCAAATAAATAAAATGCCAAGGCAAGCAAACACCAAACACGAAATTATTAACTGGCATCGTGATAATGGCGAGGATGTAAACAATTCAATCTTTAAAGCAGAATTAATAAGAATTTTAAATTCTTATTAATTCTGCTTATTTAAAAGATTCGTAGTCGATGAAATGGCAGCGGAATATGGACATACTGTCATTAGAATCCCACCTTATCACTGACAATACAATGCCATTGAATTGATATGAGCACAAATCACAAGGGAAGGGAGCAAAAAACACAACGCCGCCATTTGTAGCGAATAAAATGATGCAATTATTAAATAATGCGTGTGAAGAAGTGACACCTGAAAACTGGACGAGTGTCGTGGAGAGGACAAGAAAAATAATAATGTCTGATTGGGATCGGAACGTTACGAATGACAATATAAATGAACAAGAATTAATTCTTGATGTAACCGAGGACCCAACTGACGAGTCTACTGTAAATTATTAAGAAGAGTCTGATGGATCGTTGTAATAAATATTCTTTAATAATTTTACTTGTTTCTTAAATAAATAAGTAGGTAGGTATGCGATTTTCCTAGTATATTTGCTCATACTCATAACTCTTGATTTAGACTTTATTAACGTAATTTATTTAATAACGTACGTAACGCGTGCATAGTTACATTTTAAGGCATCCGTCACCAAATAATTAAATGAATGAACAGTTATTGTTCTTTACTCTTGGTTTGAACTTAAACTCCAAGATTTCGACTTAATTACTTGCAAATAATCTTGGAATCATAGATACTATTTTTATTTCCTTTTGTTATTACATTTACAGAAACAATACTTACATGAAGTCAAATTATTTTTATCATATGATCGATTTATCGTATTTCAAGAACTGTTTTATAGTCTGTGGTTGTTTGTTATGTACAGGGCACTTCACTACCCATCAATAAAGTACGACATTACTATAGTACATTATTCCAAAATAAAAATATATATAGGCGTGAGCTGTCAAAAAGAAAATAAACGAATGGACAGAGTATAATTTGCCGAAAACTCACAAATTGTTATATGGTGTGTTTGAAAAAGAGTTGTTTTAAAATTCAATCTGAATTATTTTAAGAAATAATACTTGTGATTTAATATATGTAATTAAAATGTGTGTTTTTGTTGTCTACCTATATTATGTTAGTTTAACTGACTAATTAGAAATAAAAAAATATTATCGTAGTACTTATAACTCGCCTTTTATTTTCTATTTACGAGAATTACTATACTACATATACTATACTATAATATACTATCACACATCATCATATAAGCCGAAAAACGTCCGCTGCTGGACATAAGCCTCCCCTAATAACTCCCACGAATAACGATTTAGCGCGGCCTGAAACCAACGGCTTCCTGCTGACTTTGCAAGATCATCAGTTAAACTTGTGAGAGCCCTACCCTGTGCCACTTCTCAATATTCTATTATTTCTGTTTACTTTATTTAAATTTAATTAAAGTTTGATTGCAGGAACAATTAACAATTGATTAAATGCCAATTTAAACACTTAAAGTTAACAATTAATCAATTGTTAATTGAAACGTCACAGTTAACAATTAATCAATTATTAATTGATATTTTACAATTAACAGTTAATCAATTGTTATTATTAATTGTACCTTGCAATTAAATTTTGCCCAACACTGGTCAGCAACCATGAAAATGTTTGTCGTTCCAATGACTCTCTAAGCTCAATTTTTTTTTTTTAGTAGAAATAGTCAAGAAGCGTGTACATTGATCAACTTTAAATAATTATTTATATGTTTTAAACCGTTACAGTGTCACATCTGATTTCGTGTCAACACGTCAAAACTGTTGTAGGACGAATTCAAGCTACTTTTGGTTTTAAGTTCAGGATCCAAAGCATTGAATTATTGCAAAACGTATAAAGCTTCGTGGGTCGTCATTTCATATTGCCTGTCCTTTGTTGTTCTCGTGGCTCGTCGCGGATATTTAACTAATACTCCAATAGTTAATAACTAAGCTACTAGAGTGGGCGAGTCGGTGAAGGTAGGCCCCAAAGACTTATACTGACAAAAAATCAGCAGTGCAGTAAAGAATTACCAAGTTAAAAGCACCCGTAACCGACGATCGTGTACAAAAGGTCGAACTGTATGACAGAATCGTTAAAATTTCACTTTACCGTCTCTGCATATGTATGATGTTAAATTAACACCCCCACATAATAATTGCTTTCACTCATTCAATCAGGTAAATCTTAAACTAGTTATTCCAAAGTAATAAATAGACTAGATTTGTGCTCTCTGTAGCAGCCGAAACTCCTGTTGTGAGACGAGTGGCTGCAGTTTGTCGAGCAGCGGCTGCGGCAGCGCGGCGCGCGGCGGCGGCAGGTACGGCACGCCGAGCAGCTCGCGCACGCTGGGGCGCGCGCGCGCGTTGTACGTCAGGCACCACTTCAGCGCAGCCACCAGTGACGGCGGCAGGTCTGCAACAACGTACACAGCTCATCACAAATATACTTGCACTAGTTTTTTCATGGTGTTAGTGTCTATGTGCTTTCCTGTACCCCAAACTAAGAATCATGATGATTGGTTAAATACACAAACTTTTAATTTTGGTTTCACCCGGTTTAAACGAAATTAGTTTAGCCACTTGTGAAATGGTAACAGAGTTCCACATTTGTATTACTAGTATAGATAGCCGGGAATATAAAAAGTGTTTTACAAAGTGTTCGCTTAAAAAGTATAATCTTTATAGCAGTGATAACATTAACACTTAAAATGAAGAAAAGCAAGACAATTATATGGGATTTTTGTCCTAACTAATATCATATGTATTTTCATATTATATTAGAGCCATCACAGAGTGTTCTGACGAGCTTAAATGAGAATGGTGATCACCACTCTTTGACTCCACTTACTGCTTTCCATCAGGCAGAGTGGAGTCATTATACCATAATATATAAAAAAAAATGTCTATATACATAAAAAAAAGATAAAAAATATTAAAATATATGTATGTTATCTGGTAGAGATAATTAGCAACATATATTTTATTCCTGTAGTTTATCAATGGTATTCAATAAATAATGTTCTGTCTACATGTATTGCTTGGGCTACTCACGCTCAACGGGCGGGTAATCGATGCGATGGTTGGGGTCGAGTATGGCGGCCAACTTGGCGAGGTTGGGGATGTGGCCGAACGGAGTGCGCCCGTACACCATACTGTACAGGATGCACCCCAGAGACCACACGTCCGAACGAAACGAGATCTAGAAATCAATAATAAACTTTTAAAAATTAATTCGAACCGATTTGAATGCCATATCATGATAAATTGTGATAAACTGTATTTTTATCCATTAATACCTGAACAATATATTTAAAGAACCCCCTCCTTTTTGAAGTGGGTAAAAAATTTTAACAAAATAGTACATCTACAGGTCATGCAATTTTTGAGGAATCCTCCAGTTAAGATAATAGGTGGTAACATTTAGGACGGGTTGTTTCAAGCAGTCAGTCAATGTAAAATGCAACATTTGATGATTTTTAACGAAAACTAGTGCCGTAACGACGACGTCAACAACTGGTCGTTGGTGTTATAGTGTAATAGTTTAAAATTAGTGAGGTTCTAAAGAAAAGACAAGTCAGAAGTACCCGAAATGAAAGGTTTGATGACAGTAGAAGAAACTCGTAAGGTAAAAAAAAAAAAGAGTTGCCGTCCCCTGGGCACTTTTTGGATTAAGATGGGAAAATTTGGGGTGTATTGACAAAAGGGAGGATAGCTAAGGATAATGCTTATATATATGGATTGGGGAGTATCAGCAACAGCTCAAGCAAGTCAGGGCCGCATATCTGTAAACCGGGACCTCCTAGTCATCTAACTATATATTTATTTGTGTATGTGTTTTACTCGAATACAGCTTATTGACAATAAGGTAATACAGCCGTCGACCCACTTAATCCAAAAAGGCAAATTTTCTTTTTATACCCCATGTCGTTAAACAAGCATACCTCTTGGTGATGGACTGTATGGATGGTAAGCAATTACTGATCTTTGAAAATCTTATACAAACCTTTCGTTACAGGTCGTATTAAACGGATAACTCATTGGTTCACGTCATGTGATATGCAAATTATAATAATAATAACCTTACGTTAAACTCACCGTGGAAGAGTCAAGCTTAGGCACGAGTATCAGGCTCGAGCGGAGTAATATCACCACCAAACAATGCATTGTATTGCCGAGTAAGTGAAGTTACGGAGGTCCAACCCTCCCATCATACACTCTCAAATTTATTGTCTCCCTCATCCCCACCTCATCACCTTTCAAGGCGGACAGCGCACGACGACACTTGTAGTAAATGTATGGAGGTTGTCACTTGCCATCAGGTGATCCATCTGTTCATTGGACTACCTACATAAAAGAAATAAAATGAAGCTATGTGAGAATGGACAGTTAACCTTGATGGGAGCGCTGCCGTCCGGGTGGGCGACGCCGTAGCCGCCCGCGCCACCCATGAGCGCCTCGGGACTGATGTAGGAGTAGGTGCCCGTCGCCTGCGAGCGCACCACGGACGTCGCGTCGCTGCTGATCGCCGACGCGATGCCGAAGTCTATCAGCTTCAACCGCCCGCACACCAGCAAGAAGTTCGCCGGTTTCAGGTCTGCGTGGATCACACCTGTCACACAATTGTAGACAATATATAGTTAGTTTTTTATTGTGTTTCAAATGACGATTAAGTAGAATACGGCCACCCCCTAACTGCCCGGTGATGTCGTAAACTGCGGCTAAGGGATCGGACTGTTATCTATCAGACAGTCTGTATACAGTCATAGTGGGTTCAAATTCTAATTGGCAAAAAGTGGGTGTTTCATACACCTCTGAGTACCCCGTAGAGGTTACAGGCGTCAGCGTACGTAATGTAATGTAAATCTTATACCTCAAATTATTTACGGTTTAAAAAGTTTTTAAGTGGAGTTGCATATATAACGTGAGCGCTCGACAATATAGCAGTTTAAAAGTTATCACCTTTCAAGTTATCTGCAATTATACACATAAACAGCCAGACCAATGTTTACTATATATTTTCAAGCATTCAAATTTATAGACTGAGCGGTAATCACACCCGCCACTCCCATGCCATTCGCACCACAGAGATATTAGCACAGATCGTACAACGTTAACACACTGCCAGTCTGTTCTCAAATAAGGCAGAGTCTGTACTATGGTAGCCAAACTGCTGATAAACATTTCATTCACACTTATGAAAGAAAATTGTATACAATATTTGGGTAAAAGCGTCCTTGGAGATTCTTGCCTGTTATTCTTCATAGGAGCTACGTATTGGAACAGGCAACTAGCTTCACGACTGACTTCTTCTCGTGACATTTCAAAATTACTTGTTATTGGTTTAATTGAAATAAATGTTTTTGATTTCGACATATTATCATAGTATGTATTTAGTAATATTATTGATATTACTAAATACATACCTACATATACATAAATAGAACCCACATGCAGAACAAATGATTAAGCTAATCATTCTATTATTTATCCTGAATATGATTGAACCCACAACCTCTGAATAACTCAAGATCACTAACCAGTGACATGGTTGATCAGGCTATAGTGTATGTATATAGAGCAATATACATCCTGAATCTGATCCTTTTAATAGACAAATGTATATATGAGTAATATGTTAGGGGTATGTACAGCAGTGAACTGAAATAAGCTAATTGATTGAGGTATACATGTTGAATATGCCACTGTTGTTTTTAGTTTAAGATTTTACTGTTACTGTGTGTCTTATGAGTCTATAAGATAAGTCTACAAAAACATGGATTTGATAGGATGTTACCATGCTCATGTATATAGTGTACAGCGTGGAGCATCTCCTCCCAATAGTGCAGTACGAGTGCCGGGGGAAGGCCGGCGCCCCGTGCCTTCAGGAACGACGAAAGATCCGTCTCTCCAACTTCCAGTACCAAGCGGAGGAACTGGTTCGTGCGGTCATACTCACTGGATTATCATAAAGAAAAGGTTGAATATATGTAGATGAAGAGTTTTGTCTTCAGTAGATAGTGTTGTAAATAAAAGGTTCTTACATTTAATTTAAGTAGCGAGAATCAATACTAATTATTGTTTTCCACTTACACAATAATAGTATGTGAATGGATGCAAACAAAGTATTTATTTCGTGTATAATATATAGTTATATAACTTACTAATCAAAGAGTCTTATTACACGGTCAGAGTTCTGCAGTTCACGCAGGAGTCGCACCTCGTTGATGTAACCCTGCGCCAAGTCCTGATCTGTCGCCAGGTACACGCACTTGACAGCATATTCGCATGATGTTCCCACTTCTAATACCTTCATATCAACAACATTTTTACCAGACAGACACATTTAAAATACTGATCCAAGATAAAGAATCCAAATTGCATTAGTGATTGCATAAGAGTGATAGCATTGACGATCTTAGAATTGCTAAACAGATTTTCTTTATTTATAACTAAGACTATTTTTGACCAAGAGACCATTTAAAATAAAACACCATTGTTGTTTTAGGGGTATTGCTCATTGAACATAGATACATTCCATAGAATAAAAATTTCATGAAAGTTTTTCATATTCATTAAAGAACATTCAGAAGGAACTGCAGCTTTCTGAGATGGAAGAAGACTCTGTTCTACTTTGTTCCTTGATATAGGGTGCTCCTTAGGACTGAAACTTCTCCTAAATACACACATGTATAAGCATGTATGTTTCTTAATAAATATTTTTTATATAATTATAATAAGTAGCAGGAGTATTAGGAGTTTATAATTATTATAAACTCCTCATACATACAGAAATGAGCACCATTTGATTGCTTTTTACCTGAAAACCTACACATAAATAAACTATTTATAGCACTACAGCTATTCTCTATACTATAATTTAGTGCTGTTCAATAGTATAACTGTAGGACTAGGTCAATCTGTTGTTGCTATTATTCTGAGAACACTGCATATAATGATAGGAGATCTATAGATTGTTGAACCCTTTGGATTAAATATTACGAGATTACTTTGTATTTACACATTATGATGCACCTAAGAATATACATACTAGATCCTATTAACATATAAAGTTATCAATTCATATTAAGTTATATTTAAAACTTATACAAAACACAGAAAAATACTTCTTTAAGAGATTAGTCTACAAATATACATTATTAAAATTAAAAAAACAATGTTATGTGAAGTAGAACAGATCATAAATATATATATTCACTCACCTTATACACTTCACTTGAACCTCCTACACCCAATTTCTTTATAAACATGTATTTTTTATCCTTTATACTAGTTGTCTTGAACAAAACTTTTGAATTGTTGTTACTCATAGGTCCCTGTGGATATGATGGTGTGGCTGCATATGAAGCAGGCATTGCCTTCTTGTTCATTGGAGTTTCAGGTACAGGAACTTGTACCATAACCTCCGGCCGTGGATGAACTGGAGGTTGAGGTTCATCTTTTGTTTGTTGATTTTGTGTAAATAGTTCACACCGCACCCTATCCCTATTCTGTAGTATAGCCTTCTGAGGCGTTTTCTTATGACTTTGCTTTGCTGAACTAGGTGTAAACCTTCTAATACCAGATTTAATCTTAGGTGTGGCAGACTTCAATTTTTGGGCACTACCTGGAATTTTGGCACCCTCTGGAGTTTTCGTAACACATGCATTTGGGGGTTTCATGTTATTATGATTTTGTGGCATTAGCACATTGCGCTTTTTATTTCCTGAACTTGGGTAAATATTAGAACTAACATTTTTAATTTTGTCTTTCGCGGGATATGTCTGACTTGACATCCAGTTATCACTATTGTTCTCTTTGTCGTAATCATTGTAAGCAACTTTTTTCTCCGAAGCAAATGCTTTAATGTCTTTTGGAAGGGGCTTGACTGTGGGAGTGAAAAACTCTTTGTTTATTTTTGCCTTTGGAGATGGCCTTAGCGATACTGTTTCAACGAATGAATTGTCGCTTTCATCAGCGGAGGAGAAGCTTGAATCCCGGCTGTCTGCTGAATTCTGCAGAGGCATCAGGTTGGCAATCAATGCCGACATCGGCATTGGTGCAAACTTGATGCTATTCGACGTCGATTCCCTGTTACCACTCATTATAACTAAAATGTATTCATTTGATATTAAATTAAGTCTTAGTCAGCACTGTCACAGTTGTTTTTACTTGTGTATGAGGCGAGAATACAGCAAATATTTCACTATTTTCATCACTTTTAAAGTATAGAATCCGTTGAAGTTTTGAACTTTTAACATTTGTTTGAGTTGTTGTTTACTGACGTTCTCAATGGGGTTACTAGATTGAAAAAGTAAAAATTGTTTTGACTGACTACACTACTTTACAAGGTTTTTTACCTATAGATGAAACTAATGTGAATCGGTATAGTAATAAACCCTATGTTAGATACTGAAGTGGGAAAGAAATATGTCGTCAAGTTTTTTAAATATTTACAATATTTGTTTTTTTTTTGTGTGACCTACAAAAAAATCAAAAGTGACACAGATTACTTTTTCTTTTATACTGACTGCAAATCTTCATGAAAACGATCACCATGTTCATCGCTAACGCTTCCCAGGTTTTCAAAAAAAAAACCCAATGTAGCCCAAAATGTAACCCGAAAAAAAACCAAATCAATTTTTAATTACATATTCATCCCCATCTTTTGGTAATTCTTCAACAAATTGGAAACAATTTCTTCATAATCTTCTGATTTATGGTTGCCCAGGATTTTTTTTAAAGCAGTTCAAATTAATACCAAGCATCTTTTTCGACACTGGATAAATGACCATCAAAATTTTTCTTCTTTTCATATCTTTCTTATTTGCGGGCCCACATGACTTTCAATCCAACTTTTGTCAACTAATGATGACCCTAATCAACATTATAATGATTTTTTCAAAATGTATTGCTCGCAATTTGATACTACATTCATTCCTAAGTCAATTTCGGTAAATAGCAACACTTCCTTCAGTGACTGGGCCACCATTGGTATTTATAAAAGTAGAAAACGGCTTTATGAACTGTATGAAGAACGGCCTTATATTAACACTGTAAAATATAATTTATATGTAAAGACTTATTCTAAATTATTTAAAAAAGTTTGTTATTTGGCGAAATCTCGCTACTTAAGTTCAAAAATTAAAAATAGTAGTAATATAATTAAAATGACTTGGAATATTATTAATAGCGAAACGGGAAGGTCTTGCAACCGAACTTGTGATTATAGCCTTGCTGTTGATGACAGTATCATTAAATCAGATTCGAAAGTAGCCGCGGCATTTGAAAATTTATTTGCAGAGATTCCCGTATCGACTACAAAATATCTAAATTCATCACCAACTGTTGCAGAAACAATACTTAAAGAAAACGTTCCAGTTTGTGAATTCCAGTTTTATTTTCAATATGTAACTTATAATGATATAATAAAAAATGATATTTAAAAACTTTAAATATTAAAAAGACTGCAGATCTATAGGGTAATATAATATATATATAATTCTGTTGACGTTGCTAAGTCTATTATAAACATTGTAGCACCAACTTTAACAGTAATCTTTAATAATTGTATAAATTGTGGTGAGTTTCCTGATCTAATGAAATATAGTAAAATAATACCATTGTTTAAATTTGGTAGTACATCAGACCCTTCTAATTATAGACGTATATCAGTGCTACCTACTTTTAGTAAAATTTTTGAGAAACTTATTTTAGATCAAATGCAAAGATATTTTACTAAACATAAATTATTACATAGCAAACAGTTTGGTTTCACAAAGGGTCGTTCAACAACTGATGCTGGTGTTGAACTTTTAGGGCACATTTATAATGCATGGGAAGATAAATGCGATGCGTTAGGCATTTTTTGCTATTTGTCTAAGGCTTTTGATTGCGTTCTCCATGATACATTGATCAAGAAGCTGCGCTACTATGGAATCCGGGGCACCTCTCTGGATCTTCTTACTTCATATTTAAGTAATAGGATTCAGAGAGTTGATGTGAACGGTAAAAGATCTCCCGGATCTGTAGTCAGAATGGGGGTTCCCCAAGGCTCTATTCTAGGTCCCTTTTTATTTATAATTTATATTAATGACCTGCCGTACCTCATAAAGGATAAACATGATATAGTGTTGTTTGCAGATGACACTTCACTTGTATTTAAACTCAAACGTCAGCAGGTGGTTATTGATGATGTAAATAGTGCCCTTTCAACAGTAGTTAACTGGTTTAATATCAATAATCTTCTCCTTAACGAGAAAAAAACGAAATGTATAAAGTTTACATTGCCTAATGTAACACAGGTGAACACTAGTGTGTCAATAAAGGGCGAAGTGTTAAAACCGGAAGATTCCACAGTGTTCTTAGGCTTAACTTTGGATGCAAAGCTTCAGTGGAGCCCCCATATAGATTAACTGTCCAAAAAGCTTAGTTCTGCAGCGTATGCCGTTAGGAAAATTCGTGGTTTAACTGATTTAGAGACAGCCCGTTTAGTATACTTTAGCTATTTTCATAGTGTAATGTCGTACGGTATTCTGTTGTGGGGAAATGCCGCTGATATTCAATCTATTATTGTTTTACAAAAAAGAGCTATACGTGCAATTTATAAATTAAGTCTCAGACACTCCCTCAGAGATAAATTTAAAGAGATTAATATTATGACTGTGCCCTCAGTATATTTATGAAAATCTCATGTACGCACATAAAAATATTAATCTGTTTAAAAAATACAGTGATATCCATAGTGTAAATACTAGGAACAAAAACAAATTTCTTGTTCCTAAAACCAGGCTCAAGAAAATAGGTGGTTCGTTTAGATGCCAAAGTATACATTTCTATAATAAGCTTCTTAGCCAATACAAGAACTAAGCAACAATAAATTTAAATCATTTATCAAAAAAAGAACTAACTCAGAAAGCTTTATACACAATTACATTGAGGATAAAAAGGCTTGGGAATGAGCTGCTTCATTAATGTACATGAGCCTTTGTTTTTCGTTTATACTTTTTGCTTTTTTTTATACACATTGACATTTTATATTTTACTCTTTGACATGAATACTTACTTTGTTAAGTATTATATTGTTTTTTTTATTGTTTTAATCTTTGTACTTTTTGACATGAATACTTTGTTAAGTATAATATATATTTGTTTTTTTTTTAATTTAAAAAAATAATTATTGTAAATGTGAGGACTATGTAGGTTATTTCTTTTCTCCTTTTTTCCAGTAAGTTTGTTTTTTAACGATGTCTGACTGTTTGAGTACTTTTGCGGCCTACCCAAATGTCCTTGCTTTGGTACTGTTCGTCGGTCCGTTGAGCTCCTTAAAGTTCTAAGTTGAGCTACACGATAACTGACAAATGCTTGCACTGTTTGGACGGGTCCACTCAAATGAGCGTGGTGCTTTCTTCAAAAGCTCATCTCAGACGTTAGCGTGCATGGTTCTCATATGTTTTTGACCAGTACATCTGTATGGACTTTAAAACAGACTTTGACCTCAGAGTTTGTTTCGGTGTTTCTTCTCAGGGTAGTCAGCTAGGAAACACCGACCTCATCTAGCATAAACTAACAGAAAAAATATATTGACGTGTAAAAGTGTTGTTATAACCTATTTACAAAATAAAGATCATTTATCATTTATCATTTGGTATCAGAAAGATTGGGAAAAATGGTTTTTAAGTACTTAGGCAGGTCCATCTTTGTCAAGTGCTTTGACAAAAATTTTCAGCAACCCAATTTGATATGAAGTGGAGATAAAAACAAATTTTTTGATTCAATCAAAGGATTGTTTTTAACATTTATTTTGTTGGGTGTATATTCATTACGTACAGGCCATTTTTTTTAAATATAGTGATGTTTCCTAGCTCTACTGTCCCAGGAGCATATAAAAGCAGTATTTGGTATAACCACTTCGCAAACCTAGAAGTAACCCTACTACTTTGATATCTCCACAAGCTTTTCAGTTATGTTCTTCTATAAGTTTCATTAACGTTGTCATTGTCTCATATTACTTAGAATTTACCGCATTACAATTTACCTATGGGGATAGATGGTTTTTCATTGACATTATGTAATAATACTGCTTTCAGATTAGAGGAATCTATGAACAAATGCCATTCTTCAGGATCGTATGACGGGTTCATCGATTTAAAAAGTGCACGAATATCATGGCAATACTGAAAAAATCTTTTGATTCAAAATACTCAGTGAATTTATCACTCCTTTTGCGGTAAAAAGTCACTCGGGTATCATAAGCTAGTAAATTCCACTGCTGCAGTCGTGAAGCAAGCAATTCAGATTTATTTTTTATAAGAATAATTTAACAGTACCATGCTTAGGCACGAATGGGCCGGCTCGACCGGTGCGATACCACGGCCTCACAGAAAACCGATTGTGAAGTAACGCTTGTGTTGCACTTCCCCGAAATGAGTGAGGTTTCTGGAGGCCCAACTCCACTCTCCCCCCCCCCTCTCCTATATTCTATCTCCTCATCCCCAATCTTCTTTCCCTCCCCGCATCCCCCGTACCTCATCACCCTCAAAGGCGGGCAGCGCACTTTCGACTCTTGAGTTGCAGGTGTTCATGGACGGCAGTTGTCACTTAACACCAGATGACCCATCTGTTCGTTTGTCCCCCTATTGTATAAAAAAAATAAGACATATATTTTTGTAATAATACCCTCTTATTACAAAAGTATATATCTTATGGTAATGTAGAAGCCACATTCAGTGTTAGTTGTCATGAGAAATTTAAAAAAAAAATTATTTATTTAACAAACTTACAACTATTATTACAGGTTATAAACCTAATGCAACAGCTAAGCAACTATAATTATTCCTGTATACCCTATTATTAATTTATAACATATTATAAATAGTGTTATCTTAGTGAATTCACTCAGTGATCAATGAAATATGTCTGTCTCCTCTGCTACGAGATACAGCCCGCGAAACGCTCGAGACAAAGGCGCCTCATTGAGAAGATTGGTACGCCCGCTTGGCACCGCAACACGTACCTGTCGTACCTGTCTGTTACCCACAATCTCATATATTGAGTACACGAAATAACTTCAGAACGAACGGGTCGTATATATACATATGTATGTATAAAATTGAAAAGAACTCGAATTAGTTTTTGCAGGGAGTACTGAACCCTTTAAAAGAAAAAAAGGGCATTATACAAAATTCAAATAAATAAGAGCGAAGCACTCACGTTAAGACATTTTAGATGTAAAACCTAGATCATTAGTTCATCCTGAAATACCGTTGTTTTACGTATACTTATAGAGTAATAAGCAGCTGCATGCTACATCATATCATTATTACATGGTACAGGAAAATAAAATCGAGACAAATGATCACATTATTTATTTGTAGCACAATTTACAGTCATTGATTATAAATACATTTAAAAACTTATTGCTAATTTATTTACAAAATCACGATTAAGAGGATTCAACATCATCGTTAGACTTAACAGGGTATCTACAATCAACATGTCCACACTCACACTTCATCCATTTTGATTTCACAGACCAGAACTTGTCACCGTAATCAAATCTGAAAAAAAGTACCTTTTTGAGAATTAAATAGTTATAATTAAATATTTAATAGTTTAATTAAATTTTAATAGTTATAATTAAACAGTGGCAAAGGTGTTGCCAACTACATGAAATCTTTTTGGTTTATAATTTACTTTAATAAAAAAAGTATTTCATTTATTATCTTATAAAAATAATTAGTTTACAATGGTAATTTCTATTTATAGCCAAATAAACCAATGAGGTTTGTCCAGTAACAGTCAGCAGAACACCCACATGCAATTAATACTACTAAATAAGTATATAAAACTAAACACTAAACAATACTATTATAACATTTGTTGCTTATCCACTTTTATTAAACAATAGGTATTGTTTTGTGCATATGTAGAAAGAGACGGAATTTTAATTTATTCTTAATATTTCTTTCTGTAACAACATTAATAAATTCCGGATGTAGTACATTAATCAGTCAAAGGACGGTTAGCAGGCCCTTTGAATAACTAGTTATGTGCAATCGCTCGTGTATATATACAAGACGGTCAACTATATTCCATAAGTTTTCATTAAAAAAGATCTCAATTAATACGTGCAAGTAATTATTTTCATTACATTTTCATTAACATTGGCCATTTTCGTCATTATACAATTTTTAATAGATTTTATTTGAAACAATATTCTTTAATATTTTTAATTGCAGTTAATAAATTTGATTAATAAACCTTAATAGGTTTGACCATAATTACTGAGGAACTACCGGGAAAATCTGCTTTCAATGACCTTATCGTGATAAACCACTACTATACATTTGTATCGTAACACAATTAAAAGAATTATCCTCTAACAAATTCCGTTAAGGAGTTGCATCTTCCACCATCAGTTCAGCAACATGAGACGCCAATATCTTAATGGCTTTAGAAAGTATATAAACAACAACTTTGTTAGTGTCTATAATATTTTAGAGCTTCCCTCGACTTCCATGGGATCATCAAATCCTGACTTGGTTACAATGCACACCACCGCAACATTTCAAACAAACAACATACATAATATCACGCCTCTTTCCCATAGGGGTAGGCAGAGAGCACTTCCTTCCATTTGCTACGATTCTGACATAACTTTCTCGCTTCTTCAATTTTCATTCCGTTCCGCATACAGGCTCGTCGGTTAAAGGTACTTTTGACCTGGCCTTTGCTTAGATTGTCTTGAACTTGGTCCAAGAACATTCGCCTAGGTCTTCCTCTTTCGACAACTCCATTTACCTCAGCCGTATAAATAATTTTTGTCAATCTTTTTTCAATTATCCTTTCGATATGACCGAACCATCATACTACTTTTTCTATTTTAGTCACTACACCCTCTTTCACACCACACTGATCCCGTATCACACTATTCCTCACTCTGTCAATCAATTTCACATCAGCTATACTCCGCAATGTCTCATTAATTGTACTTTCGTGCTTCTTCTGCCATACCCAACTTTCGTTGCCATACATAAGTGTTGGCACCAACACACCTCTATGCACAGCTACGCGAGCCTTCGTTGAGACTCTGTGGCTGGTCATAAAAGTATGCAATGCGCCATTGATCACATTACCCGTACTCACTCTTTGTTCTATATCACTATCACACTTTCCGTCCCTAGTAAACTTTGATCCCAGATATACAAATTCATCCACTTGTTCCACTTTTTTACCACCTATCATAATTTCACAAAACGTTCTATTTTCATCGCTTTCAAAAACCATACTTTTCGTCTTGCTCACATAAATTTTCATACCCTTTCTTTCTAATGCCCTATGCAAACTTGTTGAAATATCCTGTAACTCCTTAGCTGATGACGCAAGTATCACCTTGTCATCCGCATATAGGAGACATTTGCCGAGTAATCCATTCATTCTCAAGCCACATTCTTTGCCTTTCATTTCCTTCAGATAATCATCAATGAATAAGTTAAACAGCCATGGCGAAGCTACACATCCCTGTCTAAGACCTTTCTCAATCTTAAACCAATCAGCGGCTGGCCATATGGCGGATGGAGGGGAAAACCCGTCCCGTCCACCCGCGGCTACACTCAGGGCGGCATAAGGCGCTGGTAAGGGCGCCTACGTCGCCCGGTTCGCCGGCGGCGAATTGGGTCCGAGTGGAGATCGTCCTCCCGGGCTCGCTCCGCCACCTTCTTCTGCGAGATGACCTTCTCACAGAAGGTTGCAACCGCGGTAAAATTCCTGTCGCTACCAGCCATGGAGCGTATGACAGCCGGTAGCGAGAGGTCCTCTCCGATGACTGCAGTGAGGACCCGACGCTGCACCGCCCAAGCGGGGCAATTCGCGAGCGTATGCTGAGCCGAGTCCTCATTACAGTCGCAGTGGTGGCAGGCGGGAATCTTACTCCTCCTAGCGACCGAATGCAGGTACTTTCCGAAGCAGCCGTGCCCGGAAAGGACCTGTGTCGGAAAGAAAGAGTCCCGTGCTGCCGCTCTGTCCATTCGACGATCGTGGCTCTACGAGAGGTCACAAGCTACTCGCGTACCTCTTTGGACGGGGGTCGTCTGCTGCCACCCGCCCGGAACTCAGTCGTCCGCCGATAAACTTCAGCGAGCACTTCCGCCTCCAAGTCCCACGGGGGAGATCCGGCCAACGCGCACGCCGCCTCCGTCGACACGGTGCGGAAACCACGTATAGCTCTAACCGCCATAACTCGCTGAGGGCGCCAGAGGCGTGCCCTATTCTGGGCGGTCAGAGCCTCCGCCCACACCGGTGCACCGTATAGTGCCATTGACCGGACAACCTCCGTGTACAGCCGTCAAGGGCGGACGCAGCGCCAACCAGCTTTGGAGCAAGCTGCCGAAAGTGCTCGTCGAAGAGCCACCTGCCGTCAAGGATCTTATGTGGGCCTGAACCGGTACGAGAACCGAGTTGACCATGATGGAGGCGCCAGGGGGCGGACCACGACGGAGCCATGGAATAGAAGGGCTTCCGTCTTGTCCAGGGCCACCCGCAAGCCCAGCGCCTCGATGCGCCTGACCACCAGTGAGTCTCCTCTGGTTGCCAAACGCACCGCCTCCTGAAAGTTCGCCCCCCGGGCCGTGACCAAAGTGTCATCGGCATAACAGATTACGCCCAGCCCAGGGGGGAAGTCGCCGTCGTACCCCATGTTCCACAGCACCGGTCCAAGGACGGATCCCTGTGGAACACCGCACGACATGGGCCGACTACTCAGATGTCCCTGTCGGTCCTCGTACATGACGGTACGCTCCTCTAAATAGTCTGCCACTAGCCGCCTCAGGTACTGTGGCACCCCGTGATAGCGGAGTGCTTCCCTGATGCAGCTGAACGGCAGACTATTGAATGCGTTGGCGCTGTCCAACGACACCGCCAACAGCACGCCACAAGCAATGGAATTCTCTTATAGAGATTTCAGTGCTCGGATCAGTTAGCTGTTCACCCCATACACCGATAAAACCTTCCAGAATTTACCCCTCTCCACTCGATCGTAGGCTTTCTCCAAATCCAAAAATTTTCGCCAAAAAACTTTTCGGTTATGCCTCGCAAGGAGAAAACCTGGTCCGTACATCCCATTCCTTTTCTAAATCCTGCTGGCACATCCCATATCCTTTCACCAGTTTCTCTCATTACCCTTTCAATTAATACCTTTATATACAATTTTCCTACCACGATTAAGAAATTGAAAATTGGTCGACACATGGAGAAATCGATTTAAATAAAATAAATTTCTTTTTTTATGGTATAGACGGACAAACGAGCAGACGGGTTATCTGATGGTAAGTAACTTCCACCGCCCATCAACACTTGATACATAAAAGACACAAGAGTTCTGTCTTCTTTTTAGGGTAGGGAAAACTGAGAGGAAAGGGGGGATGGGCAAATGGGTAGGGGAAATAGGGAAAGGGAAAAGGGATTGGGTCTCCGCTAACCTCACTCACTCGGTCACACAATGCAAGCATTGTTTACCGGCCAATGGTACTACCGTGGTAATACCGGCCCATACGTGCCGATGTATGGCTCTCCCACGAATACATACAATCGAACATAGAACTTCCTCCCAGTTAAATAATATAAAGGAATTTTTTTTTATACATACGTAAACTCCTCATCTAGATCGATGTCTTTTGTGGCGAAGAGTGCGACGGTTGGCAGTCTCAAATCCCTGGTGTGAGTGAACACCCTGACCGGCGCCAAGTTCGGTTTGCAGCTGTGATTGATGAACCGCGCTGCGCTGCCGTACAGAGCTGCGTCAACGCATAGCTGGGTTTTGTCATCGCATTGCTGAGGGAAAAAAGAAATGATAGGGTATAATGTGTATAGACTATAGTGTCATAGAGGTATTAGAGATATAAGTCTACCTTCATTTCATTCACTATGAGAACTTTGAGTAATGTGACAGAAGAAAATATTACAGTATCACAAACTTGTACAGGACTATTTGTTAAGTTTAACCATAAATCTTTTTTTTTTTTTATTTGTGTTTAATGTTTGTTTATCAATGTTATCATTATTTATGTTTGGTAATTAAATTAAATTATCAACAATATGGAAAGAAATAAATGAACAGTATAATTGAACATTTCTATTGTTAGTGTCTAGGGCAGCGTATAGGCGGATAATGACATTTATGCCAGAAAAAAAAAATGTAAATGACTTGTTGTTTATTTTTTACAATTGCTTTAGAAATATGTCGAGAGCGTCTTGCCAAACATTCAAATAACGGAACAAAGAACACCCAGCCTCAGGATAACTATAAATATGTTATTAATTTTTTAATAATATTAATGATTATTATTACATAAAGCATTTTAATATGAAAAGATAGATCATCATTAATAACTATATGGACAGCCATAGGTATGGTTACCTATCGCAAACATAACCCTTATGACCGTATTGACAGCCTTATATATATATAATAGTAATATGCCTTAAAAATGAAATAAAGACGAAATTTGCGTTTTCTGAAATAACAAATTTTACTTTTATTCACAACACAATTAAATACAAAGTTTTAACATAATTTTGACATTCTAAACAGAGTAACTTACCTGAAATAACAAAAAACAACATTTAAAGCCTTTACTTCTAGTTTAGTTAATCTATTTCCTTTTATTTATACAGGAAACTATTTACTGTTTCATGTGCTTCTAAAATAACATAACCTCACTTTTGAATTCTTGGAAATTTCCTCAATGCCAGTCGATGTCACTCACATGACACCGCCATCTACTTATTAGAGATCTATAGATAATAAATCCATAAAGAAAAGGAACGACACTAGTGTAGTGATATTCTTTACATATATATAATATGTTATGGCGACATCTACATTGTCTGTAGACTGTCCCTTCTCTTGATCGGTGATGCTTTTGCAACATGTAATGTGTCTCATGTTGTAAACTAATAAATAAAGTGTTTACTGAGGGCATTCCGAATATCATAATAAATATAATAGTTTTACTTTAAATGAAAGTTTATTCGGACAAACTGTTTAAACCGGACTGTCATGCAGTATATATACGGTGCCCGGATGACGGCAATGGGCTTGCCCCTGTTTTAGTCATTTTTTAAACTATAGGGAGACAGACGAACAGACGTGTCACCTGATGGTAAGTGGCAACTGTCGTCCATGGACACCTGCAACTCGGGAGACGCAGTGCGCTGACCGCCTTTTGTGGCTAAGCATGGCTCTACCACCACTATATTAATCAAGAATGAAAACTAGAAAGCTTGAATAACTTATTAAATTGAAAAATACATTGCCCGGATGGCGGCACTTGCTAGCTGTTGCAATTATTACGTAAGTGGGACTATATTATGTTTGGCTAAAGTGGGCGTTTGAGACGCCTCTGCTCACCTCGTATGTATACCTTAATGTTATTATTACCTCAAGCAGGTCCTGTTTAACATCTAAAGCGAACATGTAGTGATCAGCTGGCCGCGTGTCAGCGTTGGGCAGCGCCAGCAGCTCCCCGCAGTAGGCGCCCACCGCGGTCCCGCGTGGAACTGCCTGGCGCGACCGGAGACCCCAGCCACGGGCACCGCCTGCTCGGAACACTTGCGCGCGGACGTTCATGGACCCCGACAGAGTAGCTTTTGTCACTACGCTATTGTTGCAGCGACGCTATTTAATATATAATGGATAATGTATGAATTATTGTTATAATACATAATGAGTATTTTTCTACTCAGGGGTTTTTGTTCCTTTATTTTACTGTATTTTTATATCACCTTTTTATTATTCAATATTGTCTCAGCATCCAGAGTATTAATATTTCTTCTATAACTTACAGACTGAAACTTTTGGGTGCAAACGAATAGACAAACGTACAAAAACCCATTCGATGTTGGTGCATAGATTATCACTCATTTGCTGTCAAGCAATTTGTAAACAAACATTTGTATTTGTATATATAGTACTTACGACCAATTTCTCAAAGTTTAGGTTCATAATAAGTGTAATAACTCTAATTTTTACCACTTTACACGAAAAACATAGTAATTATCATTATTGCATCATTCGCGAATGCACAAACGTATTGAGTAATATGTAAGTAATTAATTCGCGCAGTAAATGAAAGGTTTAAGCTGGTTAAAAGGGATTAAGAATCTACTTCATCATAAGTTTAATACACGAAAGCAGTGATTTTTGTAGTATGTAGAATTCGTTTTAGAAATAAATACTAATGACTTTTATTTGTTTACGAATCTTAAAACGCCGTTTAGTCGAAAGCGTTTTCAAGGTTAAATTATTATTAATTAAGTAATTTAATTGATATATTTCGGTTGCCTAAATCAAATAACGTAGGGTTCAATAATTTGTGGCATAATATTTTATATAAATAGTTTATTAAAACTGTAGCTAGGGATGTTTTTATAGAGAGTGATGTTACGTAGTAAGTATTCAGTAATGCTGGAATACAGCTGCGTGACACAGGCTATACATTATAAAAAGAAAACAATACAGTGGCTATATGCCCCGTAATTCTTTTTAAGGCAGGATAATACCATAAACACTTACCAAATTACATCCACATGTCTGATTACACTCAAACAACATAGGCGGGTCATGATAAGGGAAAGTGGCCTGTAGACGACCGCGCGTGTACCAGCAACGTACACCGAGCGCGCAACACGCGCACTCGCCTGATATGCAATCGCCGTCCTTGCAATCACAGCCCTAGGAACAGAGAAAATAAAATAAGCACACAAATTGGAGGTCAGGACGGTCATTAGGCGAGAGACGCGGGTACGTCCTTTACTTACTATGATTTAGCACAAATATTTGTATGTATATAAATATATTTATATATTTTATACTATAGAAGGACAGACGAACAGACGGGTAAATGACAACCGTCGTCCATGGACACTTGCAACCCAAGTCGTAAGTGAGCTGCCCCCCTTTGAGGGTGATGAGGGATGAGGGGATGCGGGGAGGGGGATGTGTTAATGGTACGTATTTTTATGCGTAGTACACCGACAACTACCACTTGCTCCTAACACTAAATCATCACAAACATAATAAGGTTGTCTGGTAGCGATTAATTTTAATGACAAGACCACCCGGTGTACAATCTCTTCGACGCAAAGTGAGCACTATAATGATTTTTTTACAGAATTAGATTTTCTAAGCAGCTTAATCAGGTGGCGAGCGGCACTGGCATTTTTTTGCTTATTGCTATGACTTTGACAAGGAAGTCACAGCTTGTTATTGTGTTTTCTTGTGCTCTGAATTAATGTTTTCTAACTTGTCAAGCTTGTATCTGTTTCCTTGTGTGGTTTTGTGCAAAAGAATTATATTTGTTTATAATCCTTCCTCTCAATAGCTTGGTTTATTACAATTTTGTGTAAGTGGATTTACTGTATACCTTGTGTTACTAGTTTATACAAAAAAAAAAAAGTTCACTATGGATAACAGTGAGTGCATGTATCCTTTTATAATAATGTTTAACTGATTGTTATTGGAAAAAAAAAGCGAATGTTTACTGTTTAGTACGTGACTATTTTAAAGCCCCCTTTTTACGAGGGCCACTGGCCCCCTTGCTGGGGTTCCTGGAGGCTTACTTCTTGGGGTATTCCGGGTCCCTTGCAACCTTTACAAATGGTCGCATTTGTAAAGGTACACAGTGTAGTTTTAGTCGGTACGATTTTGAGTGACTGAATTAAGACTGGGACTGTCCACGCGAACAAATAGGGTCATTTATCCAGTGACATCAGAGTCCTACCACTTGGTACATGTCTCCAAGACGTGTCTCCTATTGAATACATGGCTTAATACTAGCGATACATTTTTTTATAGTAACATACATACGATCACGCCTGTACCAAACGTAGGCGAAGACATATTAAAGACGATGATGAACGCTGTACGACTTTATATATACTGTCTGTTAGATGGCAGTCCGATCCCTTAGCCCTCATATGAGACACCAACGGGAAGCGTTGGGATTTATTCTCAATTTATTTATTTAAAAAAAATGGTAGTGTACTCACTTGCATAGTTTCAATGGTGTTATCTACGCTGATGGGATGCGGCGTGACATGTTGCGTGACGTACGTGAAGTCTTCCGGCAAAGTCGCGTCGTCCACTTCGTTCACGCACGGGATCGGAAACGGTTCACGCCCGTTCGATATATCGCTGAGGACCACAAAGAACTTTCGTTGTTATAATTATATTTTTTTACTAACATTTTTTTAAATATATTTGTTGTGATATGTTTATAAATTGAGTTAGACCGCATAAAAAATGGGATGACGACAAAAGACAAATGGCAGGCGTCACATGGAGTAGAGTGGCTCAAGAAAGACATGTGGAAAAGTTGGAGGAGGCCTTTGTCGACTCTGGATGTCTAATAAAGCTATTCCCGGATTCCTCCTATTTTAAGCGCATTATGGTACACCGTGTGGTTTTAGTCGGTTCGATCCCGACACACCGTTCCACCGAAAACCCCAGTGGAATGAAGGCCCGAGGGGGTTTCCACACGAAAAAAAAAAACAAACAGATTTAATCCACAGAAAATAAGTAAAATTCAAATAAGAGACTAGATTAAGGTTTCCATTAAATTTAAGTTTTCTATGTATCATAATCATATCATTGTAATATGGATCTTAATAAAAGGCTATTGTTATATTATTATTATTATACGTTTATAGTCTAAGAGACGGTAGCAATTATATTCCATGAACAGTGTTTATATTCAGGCAAGTCCATCTAGCAAGTATAGTTAATCACAATTTCCCATGTTTCTGTTAGGTATACTGTAGCATTTGTGTTTTTATTCGATACTTTTTTCTTGTAAACCATCAACAAAACAACAAATTAAAACATATAATTATTGAAATCTGTCATGAATTTATTGAGTTTTAGTGAGGCTAAGGAACGCGTTTCATTTCACATATAAGTAAGAAGATTTACAGCATAAACTACGTAAAAAGTAACGAAAATACCGTTTCTTTTCAATTGCATACCTGGAAAGCAGTTTGTACCGCGACACCTTGTCCCGGACAGCGATGGTCATCTGCATGTTGAGCGACACCGCGCTCTGGCACTGAGAGCTGCACACCTCCACTGGCAACTCACCCGCACAGTTCTCTATGTCCGTCTGGTAACATATATGATTCCTTTTTTATGATATACGGGGACAGACGAACAGACGGATCACCTGATAGTAAGTGACAACCGCTGCCAATAAATACCGGCAACTCAAGTTGGACCGCAAGTGCCCTGCCCGTCTTTGAGGGTGGTGATAATTAGGGGATGAATATTATGAATCACTATACACTGAAACCAAGTTAGTATATACCTTGCACCCGTGCGAAGATGGGGTGGGTAGTTTATAATTAAAAAAAAAGGGATGACGATAAAAGAACATAAGTTGGAAGAAATGATCTAAGTTACAAAGTAATTATAATATAGTAATTATAATAGAGCGAATAAATCATCAAATATAATATACACAAAAAAAAATCGAATATCTAAAATATAAGCCAAGATTTCTCGAATTGCTCATATTATTCGAAGCTTTGAATTAAGTCTTTGGGCCGTAATTTAATTTAATGTAAAATATAAACATAATAATATACATACTCTCGCACCGCGAGCAAGAAGAATGACGACACACGCATAATGTCCCTGTCTGGCTGCTATATGCCTAGAAAAAAAAAAGATTCGAAATTCAAAATATTATTATAAAAAATCAATCCCGATGAAAAATAAAACACTTTTTACAACGTTTTATTCGCACTATTCGCGCTGTTAGTACAACTAAATGAAAGTATAACTATAATTTAAAATTAAAATAAAATTAAATAAAAATCCATTAAAAAATACAAAAAAAAACTAAGCCCGCAGTGCAACGAAACAGCTGACGTTGGGGTCAAAGCAGACGAGTTCACTCAATTTCACGCGCCGCTGGCTCATGTCGCCTCTCGCTGCACAACTGTGACAATAGGTATTGGTGCGCAATAGTTCAGTGTCAGATGTTTAGTTTCACTAATAGCTTATTTTATTTAGTACCTGGATGACCGAGTTTTAAATCATGTTAAAGAAAGCACTTGAAAAAGAAAAAGGGGAAAAATAATCATCTGGACTCGAACCGGGGTCTTCCGGTTTCGAGACAGCACCATTTCCCACCTGAGCTATTATAACATTGTGCATAGTGGCGAAATTTACCTTCGGATTCTAATAACGTTGTTCCAGTTTTTCATTGCTTGAAAACACGGATAAAACGACGTTTTATAAAAATGAAACTTAGCTAGATCGATTTATCGCCCCCGAAATCCCCTGCATGCTAAATTCACGAAAATCATTAAGGCCGTTTCCGAGATTCAGATTATATATATACACTAGCTGAATCGGCAAACGTTTTCTTCCTATATAAAATAAGTATAGGGTCACCTTCATCACCTAGCGGTATGAAATATTTTTTGACCTATTCTCAGACCAACAAATATGCACAAAAATTTTGATAAGAATAGGTTAAGCCGATTCAGAGGAGTTTGGCAACAAACACGAGAATTTTATATATTAGATATATACAAGAATTGGTCGTTTAAAGGTATTAGATAAGTAAACAATGGTGCAACTCACAGCGGCGTGTCTCCGTGCGCGTTGGTGGCGAGCGCGGCGCGTGGCGCGTGGTGCAGCAGCACGCGCAGGGCGCCCGCCGCGCCAGCCAGCGCGCACCAGTGCACGGCGCCGTTGCCCTCGTTGTCGGTCGACAGCGCGTCCGCACCCGCCTCCAGCAGTACCCTGGGATACAAACATTTTATCACGTTCTAATGATAATCAGAAGACCTAAACATAAACATAGCCGCACCGTTGGGTGCTCATAACATTGTATTCCAAGCAGAGTATTTGGGCATCATCAAAGCGGCCACAGCGACGCTGGTAAGAAGTGTAAAAAGCTACTCCGTTCATCCATCACCTCAAAGCTTATATACGACTGTCACCAATCCCTGACGAAAGTACACATTTGATTCTCGACAGTCACAGTAACTCACGAGGCAACGATGCTGCAGAAGAACTAGCTAGAAAAGGATCAGAGTTGGCTGCGATGGGCCCTGAAGCAACGTCCCCCTTCTGGATGGCCTACATCAGTCATACGGCGTCATACTAAGGTAATGCACGACAAATACTGGACAGAGGTGAGCGGATGCAGAGAGGAAAAAGAGGCTCTCCCTCGCATAGACCGGAAATTTTCCCGCAAGCTGCTAAAACTCCCACGTCCAGAACTACGGATACTAACCCAGGTAATAACGGGTCATGGTCCTTTTAACAAACATCTGTTTAATATAGGTGTAACCGACAGCTCCCTCTGCAGAGCGTACTTGGACGAGGAAGAGACGGCTGCCCACATCCTTCTGCAGTGCACAGGAGTGGCCACATACCGGGTCAAACACCTGGGATCGCCAAGGACTCTCCCCGAGGTCATCGTCGACACTAGAGGTTTGCTAAATTATCTTGAGGAGTTGGGATTGCAAAAGCAGTCATTCACCCTGTCACGTAAAACATACGCACAGAAGTCGTGGAGTTGCGGATATTAGCCCTCGTAGCCCAATACCAATGATAGCCTTGGTTAAATAGTCTTAAGTTCATCAATATCTACTAAAAAAAAATATTAATAATAATCGAACTTGCATCGGAAAATGTACGTACTTGACAACGTCAGTGTGATCGTTCTCGGCGGCCCATACGAGCGGTGTCCACCCGCCGTGGTCCCTGGTGTCGAGGAGCGTAGTGGTGTAACTCAGCAGCAGGGAGGACACCCGCGCCGCGCCCGCCCCTCCCAGCTGGCCGCACAAGTGCAGGGCGGTCATACCTTCCGGACCCTTCGATAAGCAATATCACTACATTATTGGCTAGATACCTACCAGGCCATGAGGATCCGTTTATCCTTAAGATAATATATAGGAATAAAAATTATTTTTCAACCAACTTCAAAAAAGGATAAGGTTCTGAATACGACTGTATGTGTTTTTTTTGTTATGTTTGTGAGCTCAGACCTTTCGACTGGGTGAACCGATTTTGATGACTTTTTTTTATTTCAAAATTGGTGCTTCCCATTGGGTCCTATTTCAATTTGGTGCAGTTCTGACAATGGCAATCACGAGAAAACCATATGCGTTATATGGTTTTCTCGTATTGAAGTCGGTTGTCTACTTTTTTAAAGTGAATTATTAACGAATATGGATAGCCGGAAATTGCCTTAAAAATATACAAAGTAGGAGAGATATTTTTGAGGTTTATTAGATTAACCTCTTGCGTCATTACTCATGGTTTGCATTGTCTTTAGCAAAACATAATAACTGCAACTCACACACACACACAAAAACTTACAGAAATGATCACATTAAAGGATGCTGCTTAACTTGTGTTTGTGTAAGTGTGTAGTGTGTTATGTCATTGATTTAAGGATTCAGTATACACATAATCTTTAGACGATAGGTTATGAATGATGTGTTGTTTACATATTTGTTTCGAAGATGTTTGGAGTTGAAATATATATGAAGATTTTCCATATTATTACATGATACAGAACAGTACAGTGCCCAGATGAAGGCTTAGAAAGTTACGCAAATGGGACTAAATTTTGATTGGCAAAAAGTAGGCATTTAATGAATATAAATAAAATGGAAAATGCTAGAAGTGGCAGCAATGGTGGAATTAATAGTTTTATTTTTAATTTCATAAAACTCACCGGGAAATTAATATCACATCCTGCAGCAAGCAGATATCTGATCACTTTGATGAGATCTTCTTCGTTAGGTTTACTTCGAATGTCTTCTATCTCTTTTACCTTATCTTCTTTTTCAACAGCATCAACTATTTTAGTTTCAACATCTTCTTTCTTAACTGTGACATGTGTTTGAGTTTCATCATGTTCTCTTTCAACTGTTATCACTACTTGCATTTCATTTTCTTCTTTTTCAGTCTTAAATTTGTTGGGTTCCTTATCAGTTTCCACTTCCATAACCTCATTGTGTTTATTAGAAGTTTCTTTGAGTTTATCTTTGCCCTTTTTCTCAGGTTTTTCTAGAAGGGCTGCAAACAAAACATTCAGTTAACAGTCCTTGCTTTGCATTTTATCATACAAGTCCTAGCCACAAATATAGGGTGACCAAGTTAGATGTTTTGTCTTGTGTCTAGAAGAGTTTTAAGTGTTATCAATAAAAAATATAACGTTTTTTTTTTTTTTTTTACTAAATGAGATTAAAAAAATCATTATGTTCTCGCTATTACAAGAGACACTATCAGAGTATGATAATAACTTAGCTAAAATACAAAAAACAAAAACATTCAACACTTTTATTGAATAACAGTCGGATTAATTGAATTAAAATAACTGGATGAATCTCCAATGTGATTCCCTTTACTTTGGAAAAAGTTTTAACAAAATGTAAATATTGTATAGTAATAGTTTAGCCCTGATCCAACTTAAGATGAGTCAGTTTAGATACCCTTACAAAAATAATAACTCATTTTTTTTAATAACATCCACAAACAACCACTTTACAAACATTCAAACAACGGACACAAAGAGCACCCAGACTCGGGAAAACTATTTGTGGATCAAACAAATTTGTTCTATGTGGGAATCGAACCACAAGGTAAGAGACCAACAGGGTAGTCAACCCATAATCCCAATAAGTATTATGAAAACACAATAAGCAAAAAGCTTGACTTAATAAAATATTTGTATGACGTCACTCACCAGCAATGGCCACCATGAGAGGAGTCTTCATATTAGAGTCTGTAGCATCAATATTGGCTCCTGCGTACTGCAGTAAGTACATCGCGGCAGTGTGACCGCACCGGGCTGCTGCGTGAGCGCACGTGCCGCCCGACTGGGACGGGAGGGGCTTGTTTATGTGACTGCTTGACACTGGATTGAATAAATACAGAGTTAAAAACCGGACTAGGACTCGCGCACCTAGGGTTCCGTACTACATATTAATCTATAAAAACTGCTAAAAAATCACATTTGTTGTAAGGGAGCCCCCCACCCTTAAATATTTGTTTTATTTTAATTGAATTATTTATTTTTAAAGTGAATATATAACTAAATATTCTGTGAATATTTCAGTCTGCTGTTGCCGTTATCAATATCGAGCAATAAAAAATCACGTTTATTGTATGGGAGCCCCCTTAATTATTAATTTTATTCTGTTTTTTAATATTTGTTGTTTTAGCGGCAACAGAAATACATCATCTGTGAAAAAATCAACTGTCTAACTATCACGGTTCATGAGATAAAGCGTGGTGACAGACGTACAGAGGAGTCTCAGTAATAGGGTCCCATTTTACCCTTTGGGTAAGGAACCCTAATTACAAATACAAACATACATAAATAAACAGCCCGCCACTTGCTCTAGTGAGCAGGAATGAGTTTGTGGAAGGACAATTACCTGATACGGGCACTAAAGTCTTTATATAAGGCCTCAGAGCCTGTGTTGGAATTAATGGTGCGTACAGACTGGTTTCATTTCTCAAAAGGAGTCAGACAAGGATGTTTAACCTATTCACAGATGCAGCATGCATAGCATGAGTATAATAAAAGAAATTGGACATGGGAGGGTTGCATGTAAAGTGCCTAATATATGCTGATGATCAAGTTCTACTTGTTTCATCAGCAGAGGACTTAGAGATAATGGTGGAAAGCGTGAAGAGGTCTTGAAAGAGAAAGGTATGGTTGTTTTTTTTTATATGTGATAGAGGGCACTCGAGCAGACGGGTCACCTGATGGTAAGTAACACCTGATGGTAAGTAACTACCATGGACACCTCAAGAGTCTCAAGTGCGTGCTAGTAAGACGAAAGTTATGGTTTTTCAGAATAATTGACAGAATGTAATGTTATGATTGGAAATGGCCGTACAGAACAAAAACGTGGGTATTGCCGAAAAATTATAAAAGTAGAATAATGCTGTTGAGATGAGATCACTACGAAATATGTGTGGGGTAGGACTGGTTGACGGAAAGATGAATGTAGATATACGAAAATTGAAAAGAGTATGCTGAGGTGGTTTTGGCAAGTTGAAAGAATGAATGCGGAACGAATGAAAAATAAACTATATAAGGAAAACGTGAATGGGAATACCGGTAGGGGTCGACCACGCAGCATATACCGATCAAATTGGTGATGTTCTAAAGAAAGGACAGGTCAGAAATACCCGAAACAAACGGGCTTGTATAAAAGGTTTAATGACAGTAGAAGAATCTCATGATGTATGTTAGGATAGAAACAGGTGGCAGTCTGTTGTCTCTGCCTACTCCGATGGGAGAAAGGCGTACGCTTATTATTGTATTTAGTATGTATTCACTTATTTCAGCGGACAGAAAACAATTAAAAAATGGCTGGCAAGTGTTTTTACTTTTAATTTTATTTTTTTTCTTAATTCCCTATATTTATTAATATTAAAACCAGCTCTATTATTTCTACCAATACGAGAGAAGACTTACCCAACCTTTTAATATTACACATATATACCTATATATTAACAGGTAGTTAAAGTATAGTCATATTTTAAGGATTAATAGTGAGTCCGTGAAACTTCGCTTCATCATTCCGAAACACCTTTACATGGTGTTCCGTTCTGACTTGTTCTATACATGATATAGTTTTACTGAACATTATAAAAGTGTCGATTTAAGGCACCAATTTCATATGTCCTACTATGCACAGAAACAGTCAGGCCATGAACTAGTTACGTGCACTCTATCGACTTGTCCCTTCACCACTTGATAAAGAAGGGATGTCGAAAGCGTTTTTGTTTTTCAGACGTAAAAGTAAATAAATAGAGTCAATGTTTAGATTTCCCTACAAATAAATATTATAGCCAGTGTCGCTCAGAATGGTGTAAGGATTCAAACGATAAATCTGTTCAGACATTTGGCAGTTATGGATCACTTAACAAACTTGCGAAAAACAATATACGGAACTCGAAAACATGACACTCCTTTTCCAATCATGTAAAAAGACTATACAAACCCAGTAAAGGTAAAAGCTGGTCAACGGGTTCTCCTTTCACGATAGCCTCGCACAGCTGTGTAGGTGATTTGGCCGGTGTTTGGCCAAGCTGCTTTATTTCTATTGGTGGTGACGGTAGCAAGTCCTTAGGGATGATCGGACCTTGCTCCAATTGAATATCCTGAGCTGAGAAACTAAGGTAGGCAGGGGTGCTGTGGAATAAATAAGGAGTATTTTAGATTAAATCTCATAAGCTTATACTTAGAATATAGACATTGAATGAGTTGTTACAGTATATACAGTAAGTGAATTTAACAGGGGTGCCGGTGCGATGCCACGGCCTCACAGAAAACCAGTTGAGAAACAACTCTTGCGGTGCTTTTACCCAAAATTAGTGAGGTTTCCGGAGGCCCATCAACCTCCCCTCTTTCCAATCTCCTCATATACCTCTCTTCTTTCCCCTCCCCGCATCCTCCATCAATCATCACTTACCATGAGGTTACCCGTTTGTTCGTCTGCCTGACTATACCTTAAAAAAAATTGTGAAAAGAAAAGGTTCTAGGTTCTGTATCCACTTCATCTCCTAAGGGATCAGACTGTAATTTATCAATCAGTATACATATATACAGTCATACAGTACCCAGATGTAAGTGGTACAAAAAATGGGATATAGTATGTAAGTACAAATTTTTTAAGAAATGAATTAAGTAATAATTTCGCTCGACTATTATTAAATAATAATAAATGTCTCTGTCGGTATTTACCACTGTTCTCTCTGATCTGGTAAGAAGATCCTCTTATTGCTGCACTTCATCTCGACCTTGACTTTAACACACTCAGTATTGGCCGGCTGCCATCTATATGAGTACACTCCACAGTGAGGACACCCTGGACGATTGGCCTTCACATCGTTGTATGGAAGACCACAGTCTATGTGGAACAGGTGGCCGGACGAACATTGGTAGAATGTACCCTGTAAATAAAAACATTTGTTATAACATGGAATAAACAGAATTGAAAGAAGGACATGTGGTGTTGTCTCTCAAGGAAAAAAAGTAAATAAACCACATGACAGATTCCTGTGTTGGGAGGCATTTGACAAACATAACTCAATGTACACAAATATTTATAGATCTTAGAATTTTTTGTCCTATGTGGGAATCAGACCCACTACGTCTCAGAAGTCAGAATCAATACCCACTAAACCAACAAAAGCCAGCTACTAATATACCAATCGTATTTACATAGTTTTAATCTCAAATTCCAAGCTTCATTCCATTACATAATCTGTTCATTGGTTTATTTGTTGACTCATTAAGACTGTATCGCATCGCACTGCAGCTCTTGATAACGGAGTATGTGAAGGCCAAAAATAATAAACATATGAAAAAAATATTTAGACCGATCTGTACCTTAGTTCCTTACCTTAGTCAGTCCTTTAAGTGTGAAAAAGAACAGCAGATAGAGTTACTTTCACATTTATATTAGTACTAGCTTTTAATCATACTAGCATAAATCAAACCTATTTAAAAATGCCTGTACCACATTTGGAGATGTTAGGAGCAAACAGTGTCTACATGGCACTACTCGTTTACAAATAAATTTTGTCATTAACTGAAAAACTTTTAGTAGAGTAATTGAACAAAACTTTTACTCTTTTAACGAGTTCCTAAGAAAATTCACTTCTCGTTCCTCTCATATTAGGTATGCATTGTTTTAGCTGTATACTTTAATTGTGTCACTTTGCTTATGTTTTTCATGTAGCTTCAACAGCTTATTACTTGCATATCTTTTGATGGCGAAATGTGTCATGTACGTATTGGTTATGTTTAATCTGTCAGCCTTTTGTACCATATTTTATGCAAATAAATGTATATTATTATAAAGATACGTGGCGTTGAAGTTGCTAGATTTTTAAATTTTGTGACAATCATATCTGCCAAAATGTTTTTTTATTAATAAAAAGTATCTTATGTCCTTTCAAATACATTTGAGAATATGTGTGCAAAGTTTCATGATAATCGGTTGAGTAGTTGCGGCGTGAAAGCGTAACAAACAAAGTTACATTCACATTTATAATATTAATAGGGATTAGTAGGAATGTAGATGAAGCGCATTTAGTATACTCATATGCATTTATTGTTTACCTGAGAACAGAACAGTCCGCAGGCCGGACAGCACATGTGCTTGGCCATCTGCGCGGCGTGTAGTGAGCACGCCAGGAAGTAAGGCGCGCGAGGCCCGGCGCGTAACATCGCACCTAACGAGTCGGCCTTCCCGCCGGCACGCGCTCGGCGAGCGCTGTGGGAGCATCCCACACGGACACCGTCTACTAGCTCGACAGCTTGGCAGAATACTGGCTCTGAAATTAATTGTTTTATTAATTATTTCAGTATAATATGCATCAAAATTTCATTCAATAAATATGTATATGTAATAAAATTATCATTTAAATTTCTTATTTTTAAGTGGTAGAGTCATGCTTAGGCATAGACGGGCCGCCTCGACCACACCATAGCCTTCAGAAAACAGGTTGTGAAGTAATGCTTGCCTTACATTTCCCCGACATGAGTCAGGTTTCCGGAGGCCCCATTCCCCTGTCCTTTTTCCTCTCCCCTCATACCCCTTCTTCCCTTTTTCCCCTCCTCATCACCACCCTCTTCTTTCCCCGCATCCTTCCATC
Organism: Tyria jacobaeae; assembly: GCA_947561695.1. Lineage (NCBI taxonomy): Eukaryota > Metazoa > Arthropoda > Insecta > Lepidoptera > Erebidae > Tyria > Tyria jacobaeae. The sequence goes on along the minus strand of OX387208.1, from coordinate 2,924,481 downwards.
CCTCATCACCCTCAAGGGTGGGCAGCGCAGTTTCGACTCTTTCCATGGACCATGGTTATCGCCGTTGTAAATGAAAACCTACAAATTAGTTAATAATTTAACTAACTGAAAAATATGGTTGGAATCAACAGGGTGCGGAAGGTGGAGATTGACCAGGTGTTATTGGGAGAGTGATTGACACCTATTTCCAAGAGTTGACTACAGTGGGCTAGTTCAATGATTGACTGTTTTTTTTTTTTTGTTGGTCTCAAATACATCAAAGTTTATTGTACATGGCGATACTTGTACGTGTACTGAATATAGACTCTACATTAAATATGAAGGCAAACCAGATATTTACCAGTCAGTTCTTCAGGAGCTGCGTAAACATTGCTGGGCGTCTCGCAGTAGCACGTAGCCATTATAGAGGACTTATCTTCTGGACAAGCCGCTTCAGATCCCTCATCTCCATCAGCAGGCAGGAGGCTAAGCAGTCGTAAAGGACACCAAATAATATGTCGGTTTACAATTCTTTGTTTTAAAACCTCACGCGTTTTTATCTGTATGTTTTAGTTAGTGTGCTTCTTATTTTTCCCTTAAATGTTATGAGGTGTTTGACTACATTTTATATACAACTACTTTTTTACGACTATTAATTAAGGACTCAATTTAAATTGTCGCCTGCCCTATTTCCGGACCGATGCGACATTGAAACTTTCAAGAAAAGAGCGTACTCCTACCTAAAAGGCTGGCAATGCACTTGTGACTCTTGAGTTGAGGGTGTCCATTGGCAGCGGGCCTTACCATCAGGTGACCCGTCTGCTCGTCTGTCCCCCAATATTATTAAAAAATAAAGAATGAGTAAGTTTGCGTGTGATTGAGTGTATTGATGTATGTGTGTGTGCAATGTGTTTCTGTAATGTGTGTGTATCGCATAAAAAAAAGCTAAATATTTTATAAATATATCAAAGTGTTTTTTTTTACGTTTACTATTCAAATGTTTAAACTTTTAATTTAAGGATTTTGAAACAACTTTAAAATATTATCTAATTGCCTCGTTGGAGTGAAAACTAGTAATTTACCCGCCATCTTCCTCTTTTCCTTCTAATAGGTATTCATCTTCTTCTACTCGGTTTCTCCTGCGCTTTGGTCGATAGCTGGAATAAACAAGAAAACAAATCAAAATCAATTACACCATCAAATCAAACATGGGCATCATTCCTAATGTCTTATCTAAACATATTAACAAAAAAATATGTTTTCTGTCCAACCAACGACTAACTTTCTAAAAACTGTTGTTTTGGCTTCTGCCGCTCTAATAGAGACCCCCCCCCCATATTAGATTTTCTTCAATATGTATAATTTATAGACATCAGCCTGTTGCAATTATAACACAATTGTATTATGTGTATAGATATATTAACATATATAACATTATATTACGTTAGTATATTATAACATACCTTGAGATTTGATGCATATCAAGGTCGAAAAGGGCTCCAGGCTTAGGTTTGGCAGCACGTTTTATAGAACGCCGTGGTCTAGAAAAAACAATTTAGACTATAAGTAAAAATGCTGGTAAGCTATAAATATTTTGTGCATGTTGAATAACTCCATATCTAAAAACACGACATCAGTTTGGCTCTTAATGTGTGTAAACCCCCACGGGTTATCATCTCACTGGGCCTTAAAGTGAAATGGTATCTTGGACCCAAATAAACTAAAACTACATTTTGTTCTAACAGAAGTGGTTGTAGATTAAAAATGGGCTTATAGCGTTAAGGAAAGGTGAAAATGTACAGTTGGGTTCCAAATAAATTAATTCCCACAGATGCTGAACTACCGAATTCTTTAAGAAGTGTTAAAAAAAGTGACACATGAAGACATTAGTCTCAGTATATGACACGTCACACTGTCACAAATACACACATGAGTAAAACCGTATGTTTAAATAAATAAGACAAACCTGATTTGTAAACTGCAACATTTTATGTGCTTTGTAAAAGATATCTTTTGATTTCACGTGACCTATGTGCTTGTTTACCCCAGCACCAAAAACCTCTTTGCTTGTTGTTGATATAATAAAATACAATCTATACAGTGGTGATTACATGTAGATAGTTTAGACTGACCATCGTAATCACAGATCCTAATAATCTAAATCATCTCCAACTTATCTAAATCGAATGTGCTTAAACAGTTTAATGAGAATAGTTATTAGCCAACCAGACTAGAGTTGAAGTCACCACAACCGCAACTGAAATAACTATGAACTAAAATCTGAACAGTAGATGGTAAACACATACTTAGGATCTTCTTCCAGAGCAGGTGATGACCTGTCACTGTCATTCATGCCATATGAAGAATGAAGCCTAGTGGACCTTCTCGTCCGAGGTCGTTTTTTCTTGACTTCTACAGAACACTGAAAATCCTCATCAGAATCTTCATCTGTTTCTAGAAGTTTACTGATCACATTTGGATCATCATCAATTTCATCATCTTCATCTATTTCCTCAGCTTCATTTTCTTCCTCTTCCCCTAACTCTTCTTCTTCTCTGCTAATCAAATAAACAATTATTTAAAACACTGGGACATAAACAATTATTTAAAACACTGGGATGTCTCATATTGCCCTAAGGGATTATTTTTTATGTTATTATACACTGGCAAACCAGGTTCAATGACTTGACTGACTGACTGACTTATATACATAATATCAGTGAATATAAATAAATTTTATTAGTAAAATAAAATTTGAAATAAATTAAATAAGTGTGTTGCTCTATACACACAGGAACATAATGTAATAAATAATATGTATATTGCAAGGACATATTTATGAAATACATTCAGGCTCTGTGTGTCTGTATTTTTATTTATCTCAAGTTGTCTTCTCAACTATCTAACCAAATGAAATACAGTAAAGGGCAAATATTATCTACAGAAAATTTCTGATGTGATCAAACTCATTATTTTTAAAGATTGCATAATGTACTTTATAAATGAACCTAAACATTTCTTTAGAATTTTTAATTATCTTCTAACAAAAAAAAAACATTATTCTGTGTTGGAAAAAAAACATTATTCTTGTGTCAGACTTTATTATAGATCTACTAAAGACTACTATTTTCCCTTTGTGTGGAAAAATTAGCCCAGCACACACCAATAAAGTATATAACTGGTTAATTTATCTCCAACTTGATTTACAAATGCTGCAATAGTTTACACTAAAATAATATATATTTTATAATAAAATATAACCTGTGTCATTAGGAAATAGTCTAGCTTTAGACTATTTCTTAATGACATAGGTCATAATGACATAAATCTTTTATTACCCCCGACAAACAAACAATTTTACCTCTTTATATATTTCTTTTTTTATGCGATAGGGGGCAAACAAGCAGACGGTTCACCTGATGGTAAGTGACTACCGCCGCCCATGGACACCCGCAACTCAAGAGTCACAAGTGCATTGCCGGCCTTTTAGTGTAGAGAGAATTGTGGCAACATTTTTCATACATTTAGTCATTGAATCAGGATTCCAGTTTATTGTTTAAACATCTAGAGCATACCTGAAATAATTTCACATACATACATACATACAGTCCACTCTCAGTGATATCTCGGATAGGATAAACAGCAGCATCTCAAACTCTCACTTTTTAAAAAGAATTTCATCAACAAATTAACCATTTATCAATGTCTTTGTAGAAAAAATAATTACCTATTTTCATTGTCACTTTCTTCTACTTCTTCAGGGCTTCTAGCTTTCAAGCCGAGTTCACACAAATGCTTCAATTTCATAACAGTGTTTTGACTCTGGCTATCATCATCCGTAGTAGCGATTTCAACAACTTCATCCTCAATGGCTGGTTGATTCTTCTTCTCGGTAACAACAGGACGAGCTGATCGCCTTGTTCTCACTCCTTCTTCAGGTGATTTGTCAGTTTGTATACCTAGCCGTGCATTATTTTGAGATTCAAGACCAATACGAAGCTCTTCATTGGCAAGAATTTTAGCTGTGGGTTTAATTCTACGAGACAACCGTTGTGGTGCTTGCTGGGTTTCATAAAACTTCTCTTTTCTTGCTATTGCGTTTGCGAGAACATTGTCAGAGTCTTTACTACGACGTCTCGTGGACCGTTTTGTTGTAGTGTGAGAGCTGTCTGATTCATCGTTTTCAGAAGTAGTTTGAGTTCCTGATTTGTCTTTTTTCGGAGATGTGTCGCTATCACAGATCCATTCCCACTTTCCGCGCGTCCTACTTGATCTTCGAGGCGCTTCCTCGTGTTTTTCTTCCGAAGAAACGATCTTCATGTTACTATTCTTTGCGCTACTCTTTTCAGAACGAAATGTTAAAACTATACGCGGCTTAGGATCCTCGTCGCCTTTTTCAAGTCGTTTGGAGTCTATTTTGTCCACAGTAACAGTTATGTTGTCAGTAGATGGTTTTTCAATTTTTTTCTTACTAGGCGACTCCTCATCCGCATTCATGGTGTCTTCAAGGCTTTTTGACTGTCAAGGCTGGCTTTCACTTTATACCTTTTGTTGGAATACTATAGTTTATAAATTATTAACTGCACTATTGATAAACATCGTTAAAATAGTGCACATATTATAGGTAAACAATAAATAAAAAACTATTCCACAATTTCATTTAGGCATCCTCCAATATGTTTAGTTTTAATGGTGAAATTAAATAAATAAACCTAACTTAAGTAAAATCTTATCTTAGCATCTTTAATCAAACCCTAAAGTACATGAATAATATGAATATTAAATATACATAAATCAAACCCATAGAGAGTAGAGTAGTACAGAGTAACTATAAGTGAATCAAAAGATTGATGAAAGCACAGTATACATTATAACTGTAAATATAAGAAGCAAAGATTACCATTACTCTTTTATTTGTATTATGTATTGATTTAAATGACAATGATGACTTAACATTTTATTCTTTTACATATGCCTTAAGTTTTGTATATAATTTAGTGATATAGTGATAATTGAAGATAAATCTCCCTGGAGTCCCCCGGCCAAGCTGAGTTGATTATGAAGCTACCCTCAATGGCTGATAGCCTAATGCTTGTATATGATACATACACCAATACAAAACACTCACACCACACACATACAAACACTCACGCACCATATTCCCGTTAAGGATACGCACGGTATACGCATGATAGTAGAACGCCAAGATCATCGTTTACAACTCAACTTCTACATTAATCAGACCTTTCAAAAATGATGTACATATATTATTTCAGACAGTATGAAAACAGCCATATACATATAGTGCCCGGTTGACGGCAATAGTATAGCCTTCTATTACATTAGTGGGATGAAATTCTAATTGACAAACTGTATGTGATTAATATGTTGTGTCAACTAAAAAAAAAAAAAATGCTTTATTACAGACAACTTTAAGTATGTCATTAATTCGCGTGTTTGTAATTATAACCAAATTTAGTAGATGTGCTCTGGTTGTTTTTAAAAAAAGCCTAATTAAGTCTATTATTTCATAAGCGTAATAGGTACCTATACCCTTACTCTTTGGAGTACCGCAGGGAAGCCTGTTAGTTCCCACACTCTTCCTTATTTTTTATCAACGACCTTTGTAAATTATTTCTTCACTAGTATCAAATCTTTTTTATTAATCAAAGACAAATTCTGAGGTGGCTCTACCTAAGTAACACTTTGGATATCACTGAACCTTCTTACTCTAAATATATTTAAAAAACTGAATTAACTAACTTTAGCCTCACATACGGAATCGTGTAATCCCATCACCAACTGCGATTATGCGTTATTTTCACACCTAAATATACCCACGATCTCAAACACACACTAAACACATACACACACATTACACATACACATACATCAACACACTCAAACACACGCAACCTTACTCAAGCACTCTTTATCTTATATATAACATTCTCGTGTCACAATGTTGGTTACCATCCTTCGAAACGGCTTTACCGGTTTTTATGAAATTTTATATGCGTATTCAGTAGGTCTGAAAATCGGCCAACATCTATTTTTCATACTCCTACATGATAAGGGTGACCCTATACAGATTTTTTATGGCAGAACAACGTTTGCCGGGTCAGCTAGTTTTTTAATAATATTGGGGGACAGATGAACAGACAGGTCACCTGATGGTAGGTAACAACCGCCCTCCATAGACTGCAACACGAGAGGCGTAAGTGAGCTGTGAGCCTTTGAAGGTGATGAGGAATGGGGGATGCGGGGGGGGGGAGGATGTGGAGATGGGAAAGAGGAGGGAGAGAGTAGAGGAGAGGGGGAGTTGGACCTCCTGAAAAATCACTAGTTTCGGGGAAATGCAACGCAAGCGTTGCTTCACAACCGGTTTTCTGTGAGGCCGTGGTATCGCACCGGTCGAGCCAGCTTATACGTGCCTAAGCATGGCTGTACCACTGCAATTTTTATTCTTATATATTGTTTAGAGTCATATTATTTAAATAAATTTAATTTGATTTGATACATTGTCTCCTAGAGAAGAGCGTTAATGCTTTTTTTACAATGAAGGCGAGCAAAGTCGAGGTCATAGTTAGTAGTTATCTAAATTTCTGAATCGATTTCAATAAAAGTTAGCAATAAAGTAAATTCATTATGTAGTGTAGGTCTGAGGCCTAGAGCGGCTAAAACAGCATATCTGCCACTGATCACATACCCCTAAAAATATATAAATAAAAAACACATTTTTGACGGGATCTAGAGACTCAACCACTAAGCAACTTAAGTATTGCTCCTTGAGTACTTTTTTTTAAATGTGCAGTGATTGGGCTTGTCTAATTTCAAATGATAATTTGTTCCACAGGCAGATAGCTTGTACTATGTATGATGTTTTTTGTCGCTCTAGAGGCTAGACAGCTTGATGGATTTTGATATGAGCGGTCTCATTTGAATAATTTTAATAGACAGATACGGTTTAAAAAGTGAGGAAATTAATCATATTTTATTGATTATTTTACAATTTTATATGTTATGTTGTGTTAACAATGTTCGATAGAGGGCTTGGACTTCCTTGCATTACCCAGTTAGAATTAAAGGAACGGTATCCTGACTTGCTTGAGTTATTGCTTATACTCCCTAATCCCTCAGTATAAGAAATTTTCCTTTCATTTCCTTTCTATTCTCACTTTCCCTATCAATATACTCCATTTTTTCCAGACTTACAAATAAAAATGCCCGATTGACAGCAATAGGCTTGACCTATTACGTAAATAAGATTAAATTATGGTCTAATAGTTCGGTGATAAAGGCGTTAGTACATATGAACGTATAATTATACTCATCCTGTTCAGGTTTGAATAGTTCCAGTTATTAGCAATTACATTATATTAATATTATATACATATATATTAATATTAATGTTGATTTTAAATTCTTTCTGCCGGGAGTGTACAGTGTCAACATCATAACCGACATCGATAACAACGAGAATATTCTCCTTAAATCAAATGTAAAGCAATGATTGTTAAAAAAACAAACTATATTACGGCACTGACCACTGACATATCAGTTCTGACATGCGTGTTATGTTATGTTTATTCATTCAAAAATTCGTTTCTGCTGAAGTGCAGGGGTACCTAATTTTGAGAATTCAAGCAGGTATAAGTACCTTGCTTTTAAATTTAGTACCCAAATTAAAAAAAAACGTTTGTTTATTTGTTATCTAAGTAACTTAGCGGTACCTGTAACTACAATACACGATGAATCAATTATTTTTGAGCCCAGAACATGTTCTGCAGGGAGGATACTTTCATGCGACTTTAAGGAAATTACAAGAACCTAATGTTAGCATTGAACCGCATAATATTATGTACCCCGTCTTTCTACTGTAAGTAATAATGTTTATATTCCGAATGACCCGGCAACCTTACAGAAAATACAATTTGGAAGGAAATTTTAGCATAAAATTAGACTTTCTTAATTAATTCATCTTTCCGATTCTCTTAACACAAATGTGAAAATATACGTAATATGAAAATGTTTGTATGATTTTTACTAACTACTAGTCATTCAACAATACTTCTGAATAAAATTAAGTAAAGAATGTATCCAATTTAATGATTGTAAAATTCATTAAATCTAATCTTTAAGTGTTATATTGTGTAATGCATAGATATTCTTTTGATTTTTTAATGTTTTCATCATCATTTTGCTTAAACACATTGTTTTTATGAAAAATGACTATTATTTCAGTTTGTTTGATATATTAAACATTTTAACATAAACTTTAAAGTATAATAAAATTAAATTTTATTTTTTTAACTTTGATATTGTCAATGGCTAGTCAAGCCATTCTTTACATATTCATCTGTGTTTATTTATGCACACTGCTAGAGCAATGATTGTTGCAATATGATGTTTTATATCCAAAATTATTCCTATGTTTTTTATCCAAAAGTCAAAATATCATTTGTATCATCATCAAAAAAAAAACTTGCTTTATTATTTTAGCTGATTTATTTATGGTCTCTTACTTTTTCACAGAGAAAATGACGATGCAGTTCAGCCAGTAGCTAGCATGCCTAATGTGAACAGATATGGTATCAACCAACTTATTCCAGTACTCAATGAATTGGTTGACAAAGGACTCAAGTCAATTCTCATCTTTGGGATTATCTCAAATTTACCAAAGGTACCTAAATAACTAATTACCATATAATATTATGCTGTACACCACTGTTGCCCACTTTTTGCCAACTATAATTTAGTACCACTTATGCAGTAGGAGGCTCACCCCTTACCATCACCTTGACTCTGTAGGACTGTGTATATGCATACTATCTTATAAATAACAGTCTAGCCAAGGACCAAATTGAGACTGAATTATAGTTTGTTAAAAGTGGCTATTTGAGACACCTCTGCTTACACCTGTGTGGATATTGGAGTGAGTGTGTGTATATATGTATGCTTTCTTATAACTACATACATTCCTATTTGTGTTTCCATTGATACAGGATGCAACAGGCACAAATGCTGATTCCCCAGAGAACCCAGTAATGAAGGCCCTGCCTAAGCTTCGAGCTGCACTACCACAGTTACTCATTGCATGTGATGTCTGCCTCTGTCCTTACACTTCACATGGACACTGTGGCTTACTCACTTCTAATGGTGCCATTGACCATGCTGCCTCAGCAAGAAGAATTGCGGAGGTGGCTCTGGCATATGCGAAAGCAGGTAATTATTAGTATGTAGTATTGTTAGGTAGATAATTATATAAGAAACTACTTGTGCCCTGCTGTTTTACCTATATTAAAATTGTTTATAAATATGTATACACTACTATATGAAAGTCAGCCCGGTTTGTTGACTTTTATGATTTCTGCTCTATTCAATGATGATAGAGTATAGTATGGTGTATGCGGGCTAAATTCCGTAATTGGATGTCTTCTGTGTGTATATTTTGCTTGATATATACAGCCTTCAACAACAAAAGGGCTATCTAACGAGCCCGTTGAACATAATGTCACCTGCCGTATTTCCGGACTCATAGGATCATAAAACCTTCACGAAAAGAGCATATGTTAAGTTAAATTATGAATCTGCTTGTTTGTCTCATAAAAAGAAAAATATGTACATATTTTAAAAAAATAGTTTTTTTTTTGTAATATTGGGAGACAGACGAACAGACGGGTCATCTGATGATAAGAGTCGGAAGTATGGTGTCCCCCTTTGAGGGTGATGAGGGACGGGGAGATGCAGGGAAAGGAAAGAAGAGAAGGGTATGAGGAGATGGTAAAGAGATGAGGGGAGTTGGACCGGAAACCTTTCTGATTTTGGGGAAATGCAACACAGGCATTGATTCACAACCTGATGTCTGTGAGGCCGTGGGTATTGCGCCGGTTGAGCCAGCATATTCGTGCCTAACCATGGCTCTATCACTGATTAAACTGTTTTGTTGCCCATAAGCCCATTCACTGTAATTGATGTAATTCTTTTATTCAGGTGCACAAATTGTGGCTCCTTCCGACATGATGGACAACAGAATTAAGACCATCAAGGATGCTCTTGTTTCTTGTAAATTACAAAATCAAGTAAGTGTCGTAAATTAATACAATTTAGTTTTTTCCGAAGCTGCCACAGGGGAATAGAATAGAAATACATGTCTGTATTTGTGTGTGTGTGTATTGTGTATAAAAGGTTGGCATTTTATAATGTTATTTTGTTGGGTGCTTCACACTATCCCATCTACACCTGTATCTCCCCATAATAACGTCTTGACGACCATATTACCAAAGGACGTACAACACTTTGTCAGACTGATTATATTACTAACACCAATCTTGCAGATACCTATATATTCATAAATACATATGCATACTCTAAGGGATACATTTGATTTTGAGGAATTAGAATTTGGTCCACTGATTTAATATGGGCAAGCCTATTGTCTTCAACTGACACTGTATGACTGTGTGCATACTGTCTGATAGATAACAGTCTGATCCCTTAGTCGCTTTCAAATTCGTTAAATTTAATGTATGAGTAATTATAGATTGATTGACAGAGTGAAAAATTATATGGTTAGAAAACGGTGTGTGTTAAGGATGTAGTGACAAGAATAGTGAAAGAAATGCTGCATTGGTTTAGGTACGTTTATTTTTTATGCAAACGAATAAAAAGAAAAAAGGCAAACGAGCAGACGGGTCACCTCATGGTAAGTGACTACCGCCGCCTACGGACACCCGTAACTCAAGAGTCACAAGTGCGTTGCCGGTCTTTTAGGTAGGAGTACGCTATTTTCTTGAAGGTTTGAAGGTAGTATTGGTCCGGAAATACGGCAGGCTACAATTTGTTCCATAGGCTGTTTGTGCGAGGCAATTGTTGTACGTTGAATATATGTAAAGAAGTTTATAATGCTTTACATAGCTATATATTTCTGTGAGTGGCCGAGTCGGTACGGATAGGCCACTCACAGACGAGAATGTATGAAGAGAGTGATATATGTGGAAGAGTGAAGTTGAATGTCAGGATCGTGACTCTTCGTGTGGACCCGGCGCTGAGGGTGAGATGATTTGTCGGACTCGAACCGAATAAATCCATACGGTGTACCATCAAAGATGGTCTATCACAGGGGACACTGGATGCCCTAGGAAGGAAGCCTCTGCCGACCTTGGACGGGAATAAGGCGGTATCTAAGTACGTATTTTCAATGTTTTTTTAAAGATTACAAATAATGCAATTAAATATTGCAGGTATCGTTGCTGTCGTATTCGTGTAAGTTCGCGTCGTCAATGTACGGTCCTTTTCGCGACACGATGAAGAGTTCCCCCATGGAAGGTGACAGAAAGTGCTACCAGCTGCCACCAGGTAGCGCTGGACTCGCTGCCAGAGCTGCTGTAAGTTATCTAAAAGCGCTTGCAGTCATTCTGTAGATAAAGATTTTGTACGTAATTTAGTATATTGTTTTTAAAGGGCTGCAAACTCTATATGCTATGTATCACATCTATTTACACTCTTAGACTCCACTTGTTGCTTTCCATCAGGCAGAGTGGAGTCATTGTGATAGGCTAATATAAAAAAAAAATAAAAAAAAATCTGGAAGTTGGAGAAGTTTTATAGAAACTTATGGGCTGACCGGAGTAATACCATGATCTCACAAACAACATGTTGTGAAGAAATGCTTTCGTTGTGTTTCACCGAGTGAGTGAGCTTCACGAAAACTCCAAACGGGGGTGGGAAGTTTGGAGTTTCATACCTCAAACCTGTGACTCTTTGAGTTTCAGGTTCAATGACCAACAGGTACCCCGTTATATGGTTCATCGCTACACACCCATATTAATAAGATCAATTATAGACGCCCTAAGCTTTACGCCTATTTTTAGAAGGTCCTGCCTTTTCAGGGGTAAAAGAGCCGAACTCACTGTTCAGAATCAAAATGTTTATTGGATATCACAAGTAATGTCACTGCAAATTATCAGCGCAGATATTACTTTTTTATTTTATTTATTATGACATATAACAGTTATATATTACATTATATTACAAAAGTTATATCATAACTATATAAGTTTTTGCATAAAAATCAATGTGTGAAGAATAAGGTTTCGATCGGGCTGGTGGCGCGTATTCGCAATAAAACACTTTAATACTATCGGGTACCTGTATTTGATACAACACTACAGTTCAGTACAACGTATTAACAGTATATATTGGTGTCGACCCAATCAAAAAGCGGCTACCAGCTTGTATGTAGCTCGTAGTAAATGAACCATAGCGCGATTCAGGTTTATATTAAACGCCATCTATCGGGCCATGAAGTAAAATTTACTTAAATCTCAGACAATGTGTCATTCGCATTTAATAATATATATTATATATATGTTGTTACTGTAAACATTGAAAATAATAATAATAAACCTGACATCTTATTAGAGATTATATTTCAATGATCGTTGATATTACCGATGTGACGACAATCTCATAAAGGCTGAAAAGGAAAAACAACAAAAATATTTGGATTCAGCAATCATTGTGCCAAGAGTCATATCAGCCCATGGGTTGATTGCTAAAAGCCTCGACCAACACCTTCAGAGGCACAAGTTAGGTAGCTGGGTTAAGGGCATGTAATGTGATTGTGTGGCTTCTGTCTCTGGAGCCCTCACCACCGGTAGCTTGGTCCCTGTACCCGATACCGGTGGGAGATTATATTCATATTCTTAAATATATTGTTTTTCTTTTATATTTAAAAATATGTATAGTTATATATTTGTTAATTGAATATAGATAATAATAATAATAGAAGAATAACAGCAGTGAAAATCGTAAAATCCTAAATTGTTTTAAGATTTCAACTGCTGCTCCTTTGAATTAAGAATTTGTGAGCCCGAAATATCAATTTCAACGAAGTGTGCGTTATATGTGTCTAAGTGACATCGGTACACTTTCGAAGTAGAACAGCCGAGGCACACGCACCTCCCGTAATTGATTTCTAGGCGCCACATAACACGACTTGACTGCACGGATGGCTTAGCGGTTTAAGTGGTCACCTCGCCTATACGCTGCCGAGCCGAGTGTTCTGGGTTCGATCCCCGCACGGGACAACTTTGTGTAATCCTCAAATTGTTGTTTTGAGTCTGGGTGTTCTTTGTGTCCGTTGTTTGAATGTTTTAAAGTCCCCTGCGATATAGGAATAGTGCGGAAGTTGTCTAAAAAGATACCTGCAACTCGAGAGTCGTTAGTGCGCTGCCCGCCTTTGAGGGTGATGAGGGATGAGGGTATGCGGGGAGGGGAAAGAGAGGGGGATGAGGAGATGGGAAAAGGGTTGGGGGGCCAGGAGGAGGAAACAGGAGAGGGGGAGTTGGGTATCCGGAAACCTCACTACTTTCGGGGAAATGTAAAGCAAGTGTTCACATTCACCAGTGTTCCTGAGCATGGCTATACCACGTAAAAACTGTCAGGAACCTCACATTACTGAATCAGTATTTTAATGATGTCAGAATATAAAATTATTTTTAGTATTCTTACACATACATACATACAAACACTAACGCCTCTATCCCCGGCTTCCATGTGCGCTGGCCTGGGGGTAACGGGTAGGGCTGCCCTTATCCTAGCAGAAGCACGCCTGAGACGGTGGTGCGACGTATTCCACGCTTGCCTCTCAAATTGGAGGGGGCAAGGTCCCGGTATTCCATGGTGGTGCCTCTTGCAAAAGAGGCGGCCAAAGTCTGCAGGGTCCCTGGAAGCATCCCTCTTAGGGTTATACCCAGGTCCCTTGCAAATGATCCACAGGTGGCGGAACACCGTGTGGTTTTAGTCGGTTCGAGCCACTTCACCGTCAGTTTCGGTAAGGTGATGACCCGTGGGGGTTTCCACACGAAAAAAAAGGCAGGCATCAGAAAAGGCAAACTTTAATTTAGTCTCACGTACGTTCATCGGGCACTGGCTGACTGTATATATACAGTTTGATAGATAACAGTCCGACCTCTTAATAGCCTTTCGTCGACGACACGCTGTAAGAAGGGGGCTTGCTATTCGAATCCCTACTACCAAACCACACTACTTACTAAAGTGTATTTTTTTTAAGAGAGAAATCTCTCACTAGGATTAATTCCTGTGTTGCTGAGGACTTTACAAACATTCAAACAACGGACACAAAGAACACCCAGACTAAGAATAAAATTTTTGAGGATTGCACAAAGTGTTGTACCGTGCGGGAATCGAACCCACAACATTCCACCAGTGACCGCTTAAACTTCTACGCCGCCGTGCAGTCAGTTTACTAAACTACTGGTTTCTAATTGGCAGTCTAGTATGAGGGTTTGTAATCACAACCAAGGCACGAGGCACTCGCAATTCCGACAATTTAGCCACTAATCACGCTACCGATTGGATTCTACTGTATTATCCTATAACTGAAATGGATTTTCATATCTCATTTAATACTACTAGTTAAGTATAGGTATCCCTGAAGGGGTAGGCAGGTTAATGCTAAGCAAATTATACATAATATGTCAATTCATTTTCCACTAACATGCCACTTGACTAACATTCTATTTCATAATGACTACTATTACGCATATTTGGTAACTGATCATGTAATAATCATTCGATAACGATAATTATATCATGTGGTACATAATAAGCGTAATCACTTGTACTATAGTGCTAAGTGTCGCCAACAGACACTCGCATTATCGCAGCACGTTTTAAGAACACCTTAAAAAAGCATTGTATAATATATCATCTACATAAACAAATAAACTTTAAATACCCAAGACCTGAAAACCCCTCGAAAGATTTCAGGCACTTTAACTGATTATCTTGTGACATACCGTTTTCTAATGTACACATCATGCTCTTTCATTTGATTCCCCACTTGGGGATGTTTGAAAACAATAGATTATTCATCTTTTTCTTCATCTCTTTAAATCTTGTAAACGGCTACACCGATTGCGATCAAATATAGCTAAGAACACTCTTGATAGAATTACCTTTCAATCAAAAACACTGCATCAAAATCGGTGCAGCCGTTTGGGAGCTACAGTGCCACAGACAGACACAAAAACAGACACGTTAAAATGTAAATCTGTAAACTGGGTACTTGGTCAGGATTATGACGTAATCAAAAAGTTGCTTGCAAACGTTCTGTTATACTCGTAGGTACTGTTGGTGTTATTCAATTGTGAGTTCAATTGAAGTCGGTTGTCTACTTTTTTAAAGTGAATTACATGGTATTTCTCTTCAAGGCCTTATCGACCGCTTATTATTTTTCTACACAGTTGAAATATTTTTTGTAAATTTTGAAAATTTGCTGTTATGCTTATCATGGCGGTGTGGAAATACGCTAACGAGACAATCAATATAAAATATGGTAAGC
Source organism: Tyria jacobaeae (assembly GCA_947561695.1). Taxonomy (NCBI): domain Eukaryota; kingdom Metazoa; phylum Arthropoda; class Insecta; order Lepidoptera; family Erebidae; genus Tyria; species Tyria jacobaeae. The sequence continues at coordinate 2,909,132 of OX387208.1, read as the reverse complement.
TGTTTGTTGTTACTATACTATAGGTACTGTTAAACGTTTTGTCGTAGTTATAATTATATTGTATTGTTATAAATTATACATATTACTTGCACGTTGATGTTAATTTTAAAAATGTGTAGTTATAGGCTGGTATACATAGGAACTTAAAAGGTCGGCAACTCACTTGTGACTCATGCATTGCAGGTGTTCAAGGGCGGCGGTAGTCGCTTACCATCAGGTGACTCGTCTGCTCGTTTGCCTCCTATTCCATATAAAAAGCTATTACTTAATTAGTTCTAATTTTCCTCTAAACGTTTATCTTTAAAAATATCTTATTCCTAAAAGACAGTATAAGAATTATGGTAGGCTGTTTTTAGCTTAAAGCATCCATCGATATAAAGAGGTTGACTTAGCAACATATACCTTTTATACATTGATTTAATCACGTTCGAAATTTATCAACAATATATTTTATGTCTAGTTTATTCTCGAAACTTTTGCGATATGTTATCAGCTATTGTTTGTTTGAGCACGTTCGCATCTTGCTCAATATTCGTCTGGCAACAGTCGTGTAACTGATATCATGAATGATTCTTATCGGAAAACAATCTTACACTCAAGTTATTTATTACTTAATTTGTTCCTAATCGGAGCTAAAAATTATCTGCATTTATGGTAACTTCTCTCTTCATTTGAGTTGCAGCATTATAAGTATAATATATTTTAATAGATAAGAATGAGGCTTTAACTTTTAGATATTACGCTTGACGTTCATTTAAGTTTTCCCTCCATTTATGCCGCTATGTTAAATAAAAAAAAAACATTTTTTTTTTGTTTTGAACTACGTTTTTATATTGTTTTTTTTTAATGGCCGTTGAAAATTCAGTTTTTTTTTTAAACAAATAAGTACCAAAAGTATGTGTAAAAAGAATTGTATTGAGGTTCATTTATTTAATTCAATACAATTTTATAAACCTTTTGCTAATCTCCGCGTAGTGATAACAAAACAAAATGTATATTTTTCTATATTGTCTAAGTAATAATCTTTGTGAGTAATGAGTACTCATTATTATACAACAAAGCTATGTTAATTAGCCATACTTTCCATACTTTCTTATGTTACTAAATAGATTTAACTTAGATTTTTTGATGCCATGAAAAATTACTAAATGCCGGCCATTGCTAATCGAAAGTCCTGTTCTGAAGACTTCCAGGGTGCCAGCCAGTTTCTTGCTTATTTTTGTCGCTTGGCCCGACATAGAAATGTGTAGGAGTTTCCACAAGACTAAAAAAAAATTATCGGGATGAACTGAGATGGTTCTTCTGTATGAAGAAAATCCTGGACATCCAGTTATATACAGTAAAGTCATACAGTGCCCGGATGATGTCAATAGGCTTGCCCTTATAAGTTAAGAGGATCCCCTTCGAGGATGTAGGCGTTGAGTGTAGGTATGATATATATATACATATATATATATATATAATTTTACAAAACTATGAAATTAATTATTATTACAAATTTCATATTGTCGTATATAAAAATAATATGTTAAAAAACTGGCGAGTTTTTTTCTTTCTCTGAACTCATATATACTGACATTGCCCTCAGGCGCGTGACGTGGCCGAGGGTGCCGACTTCCTGATGGTGAAGCCTGGTCTGCCGTACTTGGACATCGTCAGGCAGACTAAGGACCAGTTTCCGAATCATCCGCTATTCATTTATCAGGTATGATTTTACGAACACTTTCTTCTTTCAGGGTTAGAGACAACAGCCCGTCACTTGCTTATATATTATATTGCATACCTCACTAGCTTCCTCTATTCTTTTATTACAACTTTCATAAAAGCTTCAGGTACTTCTGATTTGTCTATGATTTACAAACCTATTTAGATTGATATCAAACCTATAAAATGGACTGGCCTGCTAGTGGTTTAGTGGTTAGTGCTCCTGGCTGCGGAACCGGAGGTTATATCCCTGACGAGACAAAAATTTGTGTGAGCCACAAATATATTGCTATTTGTGTTCGTGTAAATCGTATCTAAAGCTGGAGTAATATATTTAAAGAAAGTTATTGGTGCTGTTTAGTCTGTAAAATAGGTAAGTTAAAACGGATATGCGTATTTTTCCACAGTAAGTGTAAACCAGGGTATCTTTTAGACAACCCTGAAGGTTCACGACCTGGATTGTAAAATCTCAAATATTTTTTTTCTTGTAAGGATGGATTCAGAATTTAGTACTGTGGACTCCTCAAAATTATAGTTTTTTTTTTGTATTGAATAGGTGTCTGGTGAATACGCAATGCTCTGTCGCAGCGGAGACAAGAAGGAAGTTGAAACGTTGCTGATGGAGACGCTCACCTGCATGAGGAGAGCTGGTTAGTTTATATGAAGTTTTTGTTTAAATTCTCCTGAATATTCTCGAAAGTTTACTCTTCAGAAGAGGGCGAGGAGTCCATACTTTACAGTTACAGCCCGCAACGAGCTTCCTTGATTGAACAATTGTTTACAATATACTAGTTTACAATTCCCGGGGTTTGACGTCATAACAAATTTACTACAAATGGGCTCAGTTGAGACGTGAAAAGTTAACAGACAGCTAAATGGCGTAACTTTCGCATTTTTTTTTTTTATACTATAGGGGGACAGACGAACAGACGGGTCACCTGATGGTAAGTGACACCGCCGTCCATGGACACTTGCAACTCAGAGTCGCAAGTGCGCTGCCCGCCTTTGAGGGTGATGAGGGATGGGGGATGCAGGGAGCGGAAAGAAGAGAGGAGGGATGAGGAAATGAAAAAAAGGAGAAAGGAGATGAGGGGAGAGAAAAGGGGGGAGGGGGAATCGGGCCTCCGGAAACCTCACTCAATTCGGGGAAATGCAACGCAAGCGTTACTTCACAACCGGTTTTCTGTGAGGCTGTGGTATCGCACCGGTCGAGCCGGCCCATTCGTAATAAGCATGGCTCTACCACTGAAGATTTATAATGTATGAGTATAGTTAGTATAGAGAGTTAGTCCACAATTAACAAAATATTTTTTTGAGATATAAACAGCGATCTCCTTCTTTATAATATTCACAGTTATCTGCCTGTTCACATTTCTGTACTGAATATTTCAAATGCGTAAATTGGAATACATAACAGTGAATCTAATCAAACAATTTAGCGTGTTCTGTTTGGCTACTATTATCGTTACTGTTAATGCTGTTAGTAACGTTATAATGTCGCGGTATTTTTGTTAGCAACACTGACTTATAAAAAAAAACCCTGGTCCACCTTATGTTACTAAAAGAACTCGGCAAGCGTTGTTCTGCCGGTGTATATTTTTTTATTATTATGCGATGGGGGAAAATGAGCAGACAGGTCACCTGATGGTAAGTGACAAGTGCGTTACCGGCCTTTTAGGTAGGAGTACGGTTTTTTCTGGAAGGTTTGAATTTAACCTTATTTATCTAACATCCAAGAGATGTATGTAGACTTAAGGTTATGAAGAGTTTTTGATACTTATGTATATAATATGAAAGCCGTGTGTGGCTCTCGGATGATTAGAATAGGACCACCTTATTCTCGTTCCCGTGAGAAACGATTGGACTGTCACCTATTAGACAGTAAATATATAGTCCGTATCTGTATGACGGCTATAGGCTCTTTGCGTTTTATATTTATTTATTTATTATACTTAATGGACATATTGTACAAGGCGGACTTAATGCCTTAGGCATTCTCTGCCAGTCAACCTTCGGGTGTTGCAGAAATAAAAGTGGTAGGTGCGAAGAATAAGGGAGAGAAAAAGGAACTAGTTTAAAAGTAGTATAAATACAAGAAAAAATTTTTATACACATTATTACTTACCACTACGTAAAAAAAAAGAACTGAAAAAAAAATGACGTGACATCAACAACAATGTTTATAGGTGTTTTTTTTTTCTTTTAGTATTAAATTGATTGATGTAAAATGCAAACCACACTATAAGATTATTGTATATAAATTTAATAATTTATTACTTGTGAATGTTAATTGTTGCAGTTGATAAGTGAACACTTGCCATTAAAAAAGGTACCTACTTAAAAAGTTTTATAATGTTTGTTCCAGGCGCGGACTGCATCATAACTTACTTCGCGCCGGTTATTTTGAGCATAATATCTGAGAAAAAGAATTAATTTAAATATTTCATTGACTGTTTTAGTTTTCGTTTCGTTTTATTATCTCGGTTTTTGGGGTTTGTGAAATTTAAATAATCCTATTGGACGCCCTCCTTTTTTAAGCCCATTCTTTAATAGTTCGGATTTTATAAAGTTGTTGTAGATTTTTTAAATACCGATGTTGCTATGGCAACATTTTGTTATGGTTTTAATATAGTTTTAAGCATCTTATTTTAATATTTCAAGAATTCGTATCTATTTAAATAAAGAAGCCCTTTTTATTTTGGATATAAGAATGACAGAAAGCTCATGCACATTTAAAATGTCCGATGTTTGGTGCTGGATAAATAATTTGCCGTAACTTTTGTTACACTTGTCTTTCACGTCTGTCTGCTATCTATGTTCCTATTTTATGGTGAGACTGGCAGGAATTATCTATGTTAAGTGTGGAAAGGGAAAAGAATTTAAATGTTTTAATTTGGAAAGAAGAGCAGTACTAAAGAATTGTTGTCAGACGCTAAAACTTTCACTATTGAGTAATAAGTACTATTTGTCGGTTAGTGAAGTTTATTTTCACAACTTTTTTCTTTTTTGTTATCCTACACCAGTGTGACTTTTATTAGAACTTTTGATGTAGACTATTTGATTATGTTTAAAAATATGTGATAAAGTTGTACAAAATCTTATTTAATTAATCAGACGACACTGTAAAGTTTGTATGCTTCTATTGCGATAAAAACGTACCTTTAGTATTTATTTCGACTTTAAATAAATATGAACAAACTTATATAGCAATTCCTGTTTTTTAAAACAAAAACGTGTTATAATTTGCTCAATATCTCTTATAAGTACATTCACTGTTGTGTAATTTAAAATTTTAATTAAGATGCGGGTAGTTTTAGTCTTTTTCTTATACAAAATAGTTTTATATTTGCGCTCTCACTAATAATGCTGACCTGGTGGAATGAATGTGTAGTAAACGGATTTATTACGGTTTTATAATTAATAAAAATTACCACATTTGAATCGCTTTTCATACGAGTATAAAACCTAGTAATTATCTAGAATACAAACAATTAAAAAACAATTTTATAGTCAAGTTAGCAGTATAGTGTGAGAGCACCTTTATATTAAGTTATAAAATTATAATAAAGGAATCATAATATCTTGAATGTGATACACATTAATGAGAGAAATAAATGTATATTAAAGTTTGAGCTGAATTTTATTTCATATACATAGCCTATGTATGTATATGAGTCCATAGTCCATGGTTAGGATAACACGTAAAGCTATCCACAGACAAGGTCCCCCTATCTTCACAAGTGACTCTTGCTTGTCGACATACAGCCAAGGTATACCATTGTTCTCAGGAGTTTCCTTGTTACATTACGCCTGTTAGTGCATCCCATATCTGGCACTACCCTAGCACCTTATGGTTTTAGGCAATTCGATCCCTAAATGCTACTTTGCAGCAGAATCTGACGAGGCAACTAATAAGTAAAATTATTAATACAATTAAAAACCTGCATTACTTAGAAATCTTATACCTAATGTCATTCCTAATATTTAGACGAATTAAATAACATCTTACATCAAAATCCATTACGGTTTTTGGTCAGTCAGTGCCGTGACAAAAAAACATCATATATGATGAATTAAAATAACCTTTATTATTCCGCAGTCGGGTAAAATAATATTAAATAAAAGTTTCTTTTGTAAATTATTTATTAAATAATATTCTAGCTTTTAAACTATGTACTATTAATATGTTTATGTGTCTATTGTTTGAAACAATTGGATATTTCAAACAATGTTTGTTCTTTTTGTTGTCTTTTCTTACAATAATAGTATTATTTACGGTAAGTATGTATATTGTGTTTTACCAATATTCATATAATACACTTATTTAGTTTTTAACTAAATGTTACAAACAATTGTAGGTTAATACAGTATTCTACGGTGAACTACTCAAATTGACTTTAAACATATGTGAATATACAAATTAAAGCAAAAAATAATTTTTAAAACTTTATTTTTAAAATATTCCTGCAATAATGTGGATTGAAACTTGAAAAGTGAATTGGCATGTATACACAAAATAACTATAGATTATTTGCCAACTTTGAAAGCCTCGAATCTCTGAATTAGCCGTATAAACTGTTCTACATAGTGGTGGGTAGAAAGGATTTTTGGCTACCTATTAAAATACATCTCATTTTGATCACACCATTCATTCAATCTGTTTACATCAGTATATTTTGTATGCTACACAAAGTAATTACCTGTATGTTATCTGTCCCCGATACACGCTGACGTGGCCTTTTAAGAGTAGTATGACGCCGTTCTTCAGAAAGTAGGTGTTTCAATGTTGTCTAAATATTGTACTTAGAGATAACAATATCGTCATAATAATCATTGGTAATGATTTTCAGTAAGCTGTGGTAGCAAAATAGCATATGGATTACACGATACCTTTACATATATGTTATATTATTGACACATATACAGTGCTCAAGTGTGTAACAGTATTAAATGATAAATGATAAATGATCTTTATTTTGTAAATAGGTTATAACAACACTTTTACACGTCAATTTTTTTTTTTCTGTTAGTTTATGCTAGATGAGGCCGGTGTTTCCTAGCTGACTACCCTGAGAAGAAACACCGAAACAAACTCAGAGGTCAAAGTCTGTTTTTAAGTCCATACAGATGTACTGGTCAAAAACATATGAGAACCATGCACGCTAACGTCTGAGATGAGCTTTTGAAGAAAGCACCACGCTCATTTGAGTGGACCCGTCCAAACAGTGCAAGCATTTGTCAGTTATCGTGTAGCTCATCTTAGAACTTCAAGGAGCTCAACGGACCGACGAACAGTACCAAAGCAAGGACATTTGGGTAGGCCGCATATTGGTTAAAAACATTAGTCGGGATAAAATAGCGAGCACATGGTAAGAAATTAATCACTTGAATAGGCCTACAATTAGACGGCCTATATAGTGTATAGTTTTTTTAAGTAGGTAACAATTCAAATAGCAAATAAGGAGTCTTCTAGCTTGTAGTTTCTGGTCTACAGTAAAAGCTCGTAAGTGAACCTACTCCTAAGCATTACAAGCACATATTACATATATATGTTTATATACTGGAGGGGTTAGAAGAGTTGTACATTTTGCCTATTAGAATTTGGTCCACCTAACTTAACAAGGGCAAGCCAATTACTATTAATCGGTCACTATATAGGTTAAAAGAAACTATATTCTCATAATAAAAATAAACAGTTCGCCTATATGAGATGTCATACATATAGATAACAGTGTATTAAAAAAGATATGTGAACATATCCAATTGGCAAGATGAATCGCTAAGGACAGACTCGACCAGAGATGTCCAATGACAGCCGAATGCTTTATTATTATGTAGAGTTATCTAGATTTTAATTTTCAATCACAACACATGCACACCTCTGACATTTGCTTGTTGATATTTTGATATGCGTATCAAATATTATTAATCACTGTCTTCAACAGCTGAAGAAAACATTGGAATGAATCTGCGAACTCGAGAAACTTCGATAATGTTCTAGAACGTTCATGAATTTGCGGACCACGTGGATAACATTTTTTTAACCCTTCTAATAGTGAGAACTGAGAATAGTCCTATGTCCAGTATGGTTATATCCATGACGTATTTTTGTTAGGCTCGATGAGGTTTTAATGAGATAGAAATACTAGCTAGCTAACTAGGTCTTTAAAAGAAGAGCAACGGTTTGAGTGATCATCGTGCCGTGCGGGTTCAATCCCCATAGGAAGCAATTTACTATTAATAATTTCTTGTTCTCAGTATGAATGAGATATTTATGAAGACCCCCGACATAATAATAGGTACCTAATTCTAAACTAAAGGAGATGTATTTTAAATATGAAAAACTTTTTTAATTTTATAAGAGGTGTAGGTCAATGAATAAAAACAAAAGGCCCAGAAAGTTAAGTGTTGTAGACGAAATATTTAACATTAGAGAATAATGAGTGTACTTAATTATTTTTTGTTATAAATAAATTAATATACATATTCAGTAAAATGAATTTAATATTCACAATAAACTTAGTACGCTAGTACACGTTAGTGAATAAAGTAAGAATGTAATAGAAAGAGAACATATTGCTATACTTAAACGAGACTATATTTAACGTCGTTCAGTGTTTACTCCACTTTCTTCCTTTCTCTTTCTTGTGTAATTTAATTAAAAGTAACAACTGTAAATGTTTTAACAATAAATAAACGAGTATATTTTAACAAACCTTTCGCAATGATGTTACACGTACTCTTACATTCAATTCAAAGTTGGCGCTAAAGGGGATATCACTTTTAGGGCCAGTTATAAACGTGGGCCAATCAGCTTACGACAACTACGCACAGTTGACTCAATCACTACAGAGAATATTAAACGTCATCGCTCTATAGACCAATCGCGTTAGACCACGATGTTACACTAGCGCTAAATAATAGCGACGGCGGCCTGTGAACATCAGTATTTCTTGAAAAATCGAAGGCGAAGGAACAACGTAATTGTGAATTCGTAGCAAAGTGTTTAATTCAAAGTGGTTGTATCGTGGCAGTGAACTGTAAATTAGATTCAATTCAATTTGTTCATCTATAGTTTTCGGTAACTATAACTTTCGTATTCCCATCGATTCATAATTTTAATTCCTGACTATTAAAAAATGAAAACCTACTAGACGTCTGGGGTGTCAATTCTGGTTAGAATACATACTGTGATTTGCGAATTATCGTCGTATATTCGAGATACTAATAATGAAGGCAAGCATAGTGGTAGCGGGTTTGATATAAGAATAATTTAATATATCTTATAAGATCGTAAAACGTCAGCGAATTTTCTCGACGCCGAATGGCCTGGTGCCGCGTCCTACTTCTACAATGTTCCTCTTGCTGTACCGTTAGAACTTTTATTGCCGTTATTTGTTACGGTGTACTTTCCTTTTCTATAAATCGAATCCCGGTTGAGTTTGGCCCGGCGCTCTCTCATGACGTGTCCTCTAATTTAAATGTTACGTGTCCCTCTAAAGGTGTCATCTGTTAGATATTAAAGACTTAATAGCAATGTTAACGGCATAATATGTTCAACTAGACAATTGTAATGCTAATTCAAAGCTTTATTTTGTTTCAGAAAAGTATAATATTGGATGCTCAAAATGCGGTGGAGCTTATTAGCGTTGGCCTGTGTGGTCGTGGCGGTTTGCGCCGACGAGAAGAAAGAAAAAGATAAGGACATTGGCACCGTGATCGGTATCGACTTGGGAACTACTTATTCATGGTGAGCATTTGCACATTTGTTAAGTGAAAGGGCTGCTATATTAGTTACAAATCAAATGATAATGAAACATCCTCCGACAAAGATAGCTACCTACCTACATTATATCCATAGGCGGCGTGGTTTTACACCCACATTTTAGACTAAAAATACTAGTTGTCCTTACTTGCCATAAATTAATTTATATTACAATACAGTGTTTTATGTCATGCACTTGGTCTACATCAATTAAGAGTAATTTACAGTTATTTCAAACCCATTGTAACTTTGTATTTATAAGTAGTTATATTTAGATCAATGTGAAGCTTTGTATAGTTTGTATCATTTAATGCAAAAGATTTCACATAAGTTTTATTATGACTTATTTTATTGAACATTGTCTGCCTTTTGTCATGTAATAAAAGAGTTTGTCAGGAATTATATTTTGTTAATTTACTTTCAAATAAAAATGTTTATCATAATCACTAAATTTGACATATTATAAAAATAATCTTATAAGAAAGTTAAGAGCTAAGGTTCTAATTAGTTTTTTTTTATTATTAATATTCTCTTCTTTACCCTTTTGCCCTTACTAAGGTGCAGGACTCCTTCAGTAAATGTGAATAATAAGTTATTTTTTTATACAATCAATTACATATATTAATTTTAATTTTCTCATTTGTCTACAGTGTGGGTGTTTACAAGAACGGCCGTGTGGAGATCATAGCCAATGACCAGGGTAATCGTATTACTCCTTCCTATGTAGCGTTTACGGCTGACGGCGAGCGTCTCATTGGTGACGCCGCCAAGAATCAGCTGACTACCAACCCTGAGAACACAGTGTTTGATGCCAAGCGTCTGATTGGTCGTGACTGGGGTGATACCACTGTACAACATGATGTCAAATTCTTCCCCTTCAAGGTTATGGAGAAGAACAGCAAACCCCATGTTTCTGTCATGACTTCCCAGGGTGAAAAGGTCTTTGCTCCTGAAGAAATCTCAGCTATGGTTCTCACTAAAATGAAGGAAACAGCTGAGGCTTATCTTGGCAAGAAGGTGACCCATGCTGTTGTTACTGTCCCAGCCTACTTCAATGATGCTCAGCGTCAAGCAACCAAGGATGCTGGTGCCATTGCTGGACTTCAAGTTATGAGGATTATCAATGAGCCTACCGCCGCTGCTATTGCTTACGGTCTTGACAAGAAGGATGGTGAAAAGAATGTTCTTGTATTTGATTTGGGTGGTGGTACCTTTGATGTTTCTCTCCTTACTATTGATAATGGCGTTTTTGAAGTAGTAGCCACTAATGGTGACACCCACTTGGGAGGTGAGGACTTTGACCAGAGGGTCATGGAGCACTTCATCAAACTGTACAAGAAGAAGAAGGGTAAGGACATCAGAAAAGACAACCGCGCTGTTCAGAAACTCCGTCGTGAAGTTGAGAAGGCTAAGAGAGCTCTGTCATCCAGCCACCAAGTCAAGATTGAAATTGAATCCTTCTTTGAAGGTGAAGACTTTTCAGAGACTCTTACCAGGGCTAAGTTCGAAGAGTTGAACATGGATCTCTTCAGGTCTACTCTGAAACCTGTACAAAAGGTATTGGAAGATGCTGATATGAACAAGAAGGATGTTGACGAAATTGTACTGGTTGGTGGTTCCACTCGTATTCCAAAAGTACAACAGCTGGTTAAGGAATTCTTCAATGGCAAGGAGCCTTCCCGAGGTATCAACCCTGATGAAGCTGTAGCATATGGTGCTGCTGTCCAGGCTGGTGTACTTAGCGGTGAACAGGACACTGACGCCATTGTGCTTCTCGACGTCAATCCTCTGACCATGGGTATTGAGACTGTTGGTGGAGTTATGACCAAGCTGATCCCCCGTAACACTGTCATTCCTACCAAGAAGTCTCAGATCTTCTCTACCGCCAGTGACAACCAACACACTGTTACCATTCAAGTTTACGAGGGAGAGCGTCCTATGACCAAGGACAACCACTTGCTCGGCAAGTTCGACTTGACTGGCATTCCACCTGCACCACGTGGTATTCCTCAAATCGAAGTCACTTTTGAAATAGACGCTAACGGTATTTTGCAAGTGTCTGCCGAGGACAAGGGAACAGGAAACCGCGAAAAAATTGTTATTACTAACGATCAGAATAGATTGACACCAGAAGATATTGAGAGGATGATCAAGGATGCTGAGAAGTTCGCTGATGAGGACAAGAGGCTCAAGGAACGCGTTGAGGCCAGGAATGAGTTGGAAAGCTATGCATACTCCATCAAGAATCAGCTGCAGGACAAGGAGAAGCTTGGTGCTAAGGTTGGTATTACTTATAAAACACATAGCTAGATAAGGCTTACTGATTTTAAATTTTTTAGTTACCTACAACTCCTATAGCTTTAAATTTAGATATAAGTAGTTCTCTTTTCTAGTTAAAGATATAGTGGATCACAAAGAATGATTTATGTAGGCATCTGTTCTCGAAGGTGAGGCTAACAATATTTTATTTTTTCTGCAGGTAAGCGATGATGAGAAAGCTAAGATGGAAGAGGCTATCGATGCCGCGATCAAGTGGCTCGAGGACAACCAAGATGTAGACTCTGAAGAATACAAGAAGCAAAAGAAAACACTAGAAGATGTTGTACAGCCAATCATTGCAAAGTTATACCAAGGCCAGGGTGGCGTGCCCCCGCCAGGCGCGGGAGGTGATGATGAAGATTTCAAGGACGAGTTGTAACCAAACAGACTTTAAAACGTGTGATCAGCCAAATGTGATCTCGATCACTACAGACTGTGCTTCTAGTGAAGTTGCTATCATCTGAGGCATAGCCTGTATCCTTACACGGATGCGAAGTGTTTTAGCTCGTGTTGTGTATATTTATTGGTATGGCTGTACGTGTGCGTGTGGACGAGTGCTTGTGTGTGCGGTGGTCGTTACAGAACAGAGATCTGATCGAGTTTCTGCTGCTGCGCACCAGTGTGTTTGATGCGCGGCGATATTTGTAAAAATTGATGCATTTTTATTTTAGTGAAATAGGTTCGCCTGTGAATTACTAGAGGCATGTTTCCATGACTTTCTGATGCCAATACATTTTTTTTATTGTTTATGAAAGTAAAAATGAATTGGTGCAAGTCTCATTTCATCTAAGAGACTACCTCAGTGTTCTTAACTGTATGTATGTAATTATTTTGAGACTGCAGAATTGTTAGTTAATAATTAGCAGAATAATTAATTATGTAGTAATTAAATAATTTCAATTGAAGTATGGAGGAGTACATAAATAAAACATTTTTCTAACGATATAATCTTTTATTGTTGAAACAAAATTAATATAAATTAAGCTAATCACCACATGCATTGCGGATTTGGCTGCAGGCTTCGATGTCGAAGACCGGTGCTGCGATCACGGCTGCTTGAATCTTTACTTGTACCTTATCTGCAAATATTTTTCATAAAGATAACATAACCTGGTAACACTACATCATTCATCTAGTATAATTTGTATTTCACAAATAACGTCGGATTTATTTTTCGTTTAAAGAAAATAATTATACATCACACATACACGGGCATGACCACCAGCACCTGTCTGATACCAAACTAAGCAGAGCTTTTACTATGGTAATCGGATTAGATTATTTTTCTTAATACATACACATTATGGATAAATTTCACCCAGATAACAAATGAAATCACAATTATTTATCCTAGGTAGGATCAAACCTAGCTTGGTGACTAGAATCAAAAACCACTAGAGCAAATAGTTTTCTCGGCCATTGAGAACACTGCATTTGCGATTATCCAGCTCGTTCTACAATAACTTTAGGTTCTTGACATTTAAACATAGATTGATTATGTAAATAGGAAAGTATTAAAAAAAAGAATGCCTAGTGTAAATTCCACGTAGAGGTTTTTTTTTTACAATGGCTCCATCGTTTAGCGATATTTTTGCCTTGATGAAAGTTGATTTATTACTTGTATAAGTTTGTGACAGAAAATAAAATAATAACTGTTTGTGCTTGTGGATCTGATGGAGAAAAGAAAATGGTAAGAACATCAATGAACAAGGAAAATGGATTTTGTTTAAAGAAATGAATTTGTGAAGAATTTTGACAAGTGGGGTATGGACTATTTGTTGAGGGAGAATATCATGAAAGGCATGATTAGTTGGGGGCAAGAGACAAAAATATAGTCAAGAGTGCCTTCGAGACCACACTCACATAGTGATCCCGAATTCGTACACGTAGAGGTTATGTGGAATCTACAAATAACAGCAACAGTTACAAATAAACGTTTCATTGATATGTGCGTGCATACGTTGGACGCCTTCACGTCACTAATGTCATTGACCTTACAATGTGAACGGTAATAAGCGTGGCCGCCTATACGACCCACTTTGGGTATTCTAATGGTATATATGAAAGACTAACCTTGATCTTGTATTATTTTTTATCCCTTAGTCCCTACGCATATATTTTTTAACACTTAGCGGATTCAGTCTGATGTAGAAGTTATTTTAGAATAGTATACCTACCTACTAACGCCGAAATTTTTTATGAAAATTCTTTTTATTTCTACAAATATCCCAAAAGCATCTGACGTAGAGTTATAACGTAGTCCGTGCCGGTTTCGTCAGTGTTGTCGCGTTGAGGCACTGGCGGGCAATTTCCAAAAAGTTCCTTCGGCGTAATATTTAAAATCCGTTACTATCACAGAACACTTTCTGTCCAACGATTACTATACGTACCAAAAGGTTGGGTGGCGTCTACTTCTTCGGCTGACAAGCCGGCTGCTGCGCGTAGCTCCGCCAGGGCATCAGAAAAGTAATTATCGAGCTAAAAAGTGATATAAGTAGGTAAGAACTTTGAAATTATAGGCGTTACGCGAGATAAACGAGTAGGTGTTACGTGGGATAAACGGATAGGTGTTACGCGGGATAAGCGGGTAGGTGTTACGCGGGATTAGCGGGTAGGTGTTACGCGGGATAAGCGGGTAGGTGTTACGTGAGATAAACGGGTAGGTGTTACGCAGGATAAGCGGGTAGGTGTTACGCAGGATAAGCGGGTAGGTGTTACGCGGGATAAGCGGGTAGGTGTTACGTTCGATAAACGGGTAGGCGCAAGGTTTTTTTATACGTCGAAGTATCCATAACAGTATCCTACAGTCGGGAGCCGAGGTAAGCAATGTGGATGTGCACTCGGTAGACAAAAAATACCACAGTGGGACTTGTTAGGCGGTCAGAGGTGTTCGTAGGATTCACGCCATTACTCCAGTCCTCCTTTTACAGCCAAACTCATTACTCTCAATTTAGACTTCAAGCAAGACATCATACTCATTTGATTAAACATAAAAGGTTTTCGGCGGCCAGTTTTAGCAATATTGCCATTTCTAGTTCTAGTCTTCCTAAGTGTAAACTATTTTGAATTTAAATTATAACAAGAACAAAAACGGTATTGTGAGGTAACGTTACCCAAGCAAGTCGAACACATTGTCATATAAAGAAGTGAAAAGCATAAGTAGGTACCCCCCATATAGTTACCAATATGTAATAACCAGTGATCGGAATAGGTAAAGCTAATGTACTTAAAGTTCAAGTAATAGAAACGAAAGTGGAGACTTCC
Organism: Tyria jacobaeae; assembly: GCA_947561695.1. Taxonomy (NCBI): domain Eukaryota; kingdom Metazoa; phylum Arthropoda; class Insecta; order Lepidoptera; family Erebidae; genus Tyria; species Tyria jacobaeae. The sequence goes on along the minus strand of OX387208.1, from coordinate 2,894,080 downwards.
TTACGACTAAATAGCTTTTTTTAGTTATAACTAATAACTTCTAAAAATCAGACCTCGAAATCCAGAACTTCCTCGTTATTTTGAGGATGGCGCATCACCCTTGGTCCACCAAAGGGAACAGTTTTGCCGGTGCACCAGTCCACACCATAGGCCATCTTGCGTGCTTTGCATGTTTCTATATCCGCATTCAGGAATATGATCCTGACAAAATAAACAATATACTATTTAATATGTGTACCTGTACATTATTAACATATCAACTAGTACATTAATACATATATTTTTATATAGTGAAGCTGAGGTTTTTGTTTTTTTTTGTTTAAATGGGCTTATTTCTGGAAGTAACAGTGCTACTAAATAATCGGCAAGATTACCTCTTCGGGGATATGGACGTGAGTGTATGTATGTACATATGTCCGATAAGGTATTTATAGAAGAATAATATAGGCTCTTAGATTAATCTAAGTAGAGGCTATGAAACTGACCAGAAAAGCAGGTGCGTGTCTACTATATAATATATCAATCAATCAAATAATCTTATCTTCATTTGTTTAGAATGTACTTACTAAAATTATAAAACCAATTTTCTTTTTTTGATTAGCCTCACTATTTCTAAACGTATTGTAAGTGATATTCGCAATAAGATACTAAGTTCTACTAATAATATTATTACTACTTACTGCCAATTAATTTCTTGTGTTGCAATAACAAATTATTGTCTATAATACTTAAAGTATGAATTAAATTCTCTGTTTTTTTTATAGAATAGATATAGTAATTATAGACAACATAATGTACTTCTGCAAGCGAGTGGGACTGACAGTGTTTTCTGTAGGGGTGTTTGTGAGGTTTAGTGGTTGGCAATGAACCTACAACAAACACCAATATGTTAGTTTATTGTGTTAAGTTAGATTTTAAAAGTTTTCCCGCGGAAGTGATATGTATGTTTTGGTATAGAGGCGAGAGGCAAATAGGAGTTTTCATTTATGGAGTTCATACATAAATATACATAATATCTTAGCAGCTATAGTTCATTTGGAGACAAGTTGTCACGTTTACACACGAACGTAAAAAAAATTAGTACCTACTAGGCATATTCCCTCTCTAAGTTGGAGGGGGGCCAGGCCCCCCGCTTTCCACGGTGTGGTCGCCTGAGCAGCAGGTGACCAAGGTCCTCTGCAATAGACCTCGTGAAGGAACACCGTGTGGTTTTAGTCGGTTCGAGTCCGACATACCACTTCATTGTTGGCTCCAGTGAGGTGATGACCCGTGGGGGTTTCCACACGCGTATTCAATTGCGTTCCTTCTTTTTCCTTTTGAAAAAACTACCTGTCTGCTAGGGAACTTTCCTCTGTGGCGTGGAACTTTACAAACTACAATAAAACAGCACTAAGCGTAGTCAACTTATTACCCATGTATGATTGAGACGAAAAATAATCATATTGTTTAGACATATTAGCATATTACAGTTATTCGGGCACTTTTGGGAAGTACGTGGGAAAATTTGGAGCATGCTGATATTGCTGATATTATATTCTAACATGATGACATTCTTGGAAATAAATAGCAGTGATATTCTGTTGCCTACTCTTTCTCTTTTTAAAGTCATTCAGACCTTAAGGCTGACTGTAACCTCTTTTGGCCGGTTATCCGGTCGGGTGTATAGTTATACGGCATTTACTAGAGCCAGAGCCTCGTTTGTTATTTAGCAGGGAGTATTCCACCGTCAACACACCGTTCCGTAGTCCAAGAGTTTACTTGAATACCGTCTCCGAAGCGCGTGCAAGGGAAGTTGACTTGGGCTGGAATAGGTTTTATTTCTGTTCTCCCAAAGACAAGGTCTAGGTTGAGCTGTCCAATAATGACAACGATCTTCAGTCAACTCAGTGAAACTCAGGACTCGCAAGCGAGTTGTCAGCCTTTGAGGCGGGAGTACGCTCTTTTCTTGAAGAATGGAAGATCGTATCGGTCGATCATAGTATTTAGAAGTATGTAGATACCTACCTTTTTTCGCGAGACATTTAACAGAGCTAAATATAGATAGGTACTTAATAATAAATTAATCTGGAATAGGCAGCTGAATACATATTCTGTAGTTTCTCAATAGTACTATCTGTAAGCTTTCACTTAGAAAGTCTTTAAATCAGAGCAACTATTTAACTAACTTTCGTTCATGACAATGATTCGAAACGAAAGTGTAAGTGACGACAAGATGGTGGATAACGAATGGCAGGTAATAATGTCACGAACACGAATCACTTAAAAAATATTGTTCTGTGTAAAAATATATTTGAGATATAAATAATAAATTCAATTTATTCATTTAAATTGGGGAGATTGATTATAGAATAAACGAGGACAGTGCCTCTCAAAGTTCTTTCGATCGATCCATTAATATAGTAGAAACACTGCTTTATGCATTCTTAATATTTATCAATATTATATAATAAAAAAACATTTGTTTTTAAATCTACGGCTTCGGCCTTAATACTAACTTAGATTTACGCTATCATTATCGTAATAGTAAAGTACGTCTAATGTATTATATAATATATAATTGTAAAAGTTTTTTTTATTAATTATATTAATAGCCAAATCGGCCAAAAAATAACACTGCGATGTTGGCCAGCGATTCAATAAGTGGGTTGTATTGTCACGTATATTCATCAGTTTCAGAGTTGATTAATCATAGCTGTGATGCGTCAGAGTTGTCATTTACTTGATTTTGTTCTGGGTTACCACTTACTTGATAGTATATATATAATAAAAATATGAGTGTATTTACCGGTTCGGAGGAGTTCGTTGATTTTCAAGCTGCTCAAAATCATTCCCGCAAGTTGGATACCCCGCTAGTACCCACCCGTTTTCGAGACAATCCTGTAAGAAGGTAAATATATATAATATCTTACGTGGTAGAGCCATGCTTAGGCACGAATGGGCCGTCTCGACCACCACTACACGGCCTGCCAGATAACTGGTTGGGAAGCAACAGTTGCGTTGCATTTCCCCTAAATAAGTGAGGTTTCCGGAGGCCCAGCTCCCCCTCTCCTTTTTCCTCTCCCCTGAGTCCCCGTGCCTTTACTCATCCCCTAATTTCTCCTCTCTTTCCTCTCCTCTCTTTCCTCTCCCCGCATTCCCTCATCCCTCATCACCCTCATAGGCGGGCAGGGCACTTAGGACTCTCGAATTGCAGGTGTTCTTATTTACCATCAGGTGACCCTTCTGTTCGTCCGTCCCCTTATAATATAAAAAAAAATGTTGCTTTATGACTATTCGATACCACGACAAACTGTGGAAAGCTTTATTTTTTATCTCTCTTTTAATACTTATTTTTTAAGTCGGTTACAAAGGCATATATACACATACCTACATACATAAGTACTATACAGACATGATTCTACTACAAGGTAAATTATCAACATTTTAATTATTTTTCTGGTGATTCAAAGAAATAAAACAGCCATCGGAATTTAGGTGAACTTATATTTAATATTCCTCACCTTCCTGAGTAAGCGCTCCTTCACTACATCAGCCCGAACCTGGATGCTGGTGCCAAAGTTACGAATTCGTGCCCCTATGTCGTTGTCTTTCTCCCTCGCCTCGTTGAACATTTCATTGAAGGACACTGTCAACAGATAAATATGTATCACCTCTCTTGATTAGGTGACGTTTTGAGGATGTCTACCGTAATACCCTAAGTATCTAATCTAATTTTATTCAAATGGACTTAACTATGTCCTAACAGTAAATAGATATATTGAAGCCTTCAAGGTACCTGCTCGCTTTAAGTGTTTAGAAGAAGAATTAGAAGATTCCTTAAAGAGGCAGAAGAAATTGCAATTCGTATTCCATGCTTTTGCGGCCTATTAGTGCGGTACTTAATACCAGGGGTTAAACATTTTGCAACGGCAGGAAATACAATTAATTATAAGATCTGGACGTTTCTTAGCCAGAGCAGTGAACTAAAAAAATAAAGTAAAGGCACTCCACAAAAAAATCATACATATACATACATATATCCTCCAAAGATTTATAAAACACCAAGATTTTGCCAATAAGAATCGGGTCCCTCTAACGAAAAAGGGGTCAAGCCTCTTGCCGTCAATCGGGCACTTTATGGCTTAAAAGAAATCAAGAAGGATATACTGTTCATTTCTGTTTCTTTTTTCTTATTTATTTGGCATAGGTCTGACTTAATTAGTCATTTAAAACGAAGTAAAAGTTGTGACAAATCCATACTGATATTATCAAGGGAAAGAGTCTTAGGTCGTTCTGTAAGTTCTAAAAAGTTTTTTAGTAGTAAAGCAGACTAATGTTGCCTATTCTTTATCAGGTTCAGTATACTTATTATTGCAATAGATTTATTGAATTTATCAAATTCGATAAAAAAATCATTTTACATCAATATAATTCAAAACTTACAATAGACTAATCCAAAGTGTTTAGCGAGCATACGCGCCTGTGAGTTGCGACCAGATCCCGGAGGTCCCAGTAGCAGCACGCGGTACACACCCGGAGCCCCCACTACGTGAAACCCTTGCTTAGGGCCCTGAGCCCCGGTTGAGGTTGCCCGCACTGCGTTCAGGCATTTGGTAATTATTTTTTCCAAATCATCTTCTGGTTCAAGGTGTACTTCCTGAAGCGAAACCCCTTAATAAGCCTTAATATGTATGTCACTCGTTCTAACAAGACGATTCAAAAGATACGTATGTCGTGTGACAAAAAAAACATACATACATACTCACGAAAAATACAACCCTGTTTCTTACGCAATTAAATTACATTAAATGAACGGAAGGACGTCAAGATTGATCGATCGATTAAATACAAAAAGACATGTGTCTGTACTAGAACCGGGATGCTAGCTATAATATAACCTTTATGTAATTTTAAATGGCTAAGGTGAAAGCGACGACAACGAGCAGTTACCGCTCGTTATTTTTATTAGATGTTCTGCTCTTACTGCAGGTCAGAAGAAGAAGAATTTCAAAATAAAGTGTCCTACCTTCAATGTAGCCTTATATGCATACTTGAGTCCCTCAAAGTCCTGTTGAAAGAAGTTTCTAGCTGAAGTATGATCGTTACAAGCTGGTGCGGCTGGAGGCGGTGTGTTCATCAGAACCAGAGTAACGGTTGGTAGAACGCCGTCTTGCTGCAAGCATCGAGCCTCTCGGATCGTACACGGGTGATCTGTAACCATCCTGTTATTTATTGAATTATTGTAATTTTACAAACACATCTTCTTAATTCTGTTTAATGGATTTTCAGCATTCTTTATCGTAATTAAACTGATAGTAGAGAGTTTTACATACATACATACACAAGATGACGCCTCTCCCATCAGGGTAGGCAGAGACTGCAGACTGCCATCTACTTCTATCCTTACATAGATCACGAGCATCCCCTACTGTTATTAAACCTTTCATATAAGCCCGTCGGTTTCGGATGCTTCTGAACTGTCATTTTTTCACAACATCACTAATTTGATCGGTTTATGTTCTGCGTAGTCGACCTGCCGGCATTCCCATTCAGGTTTTCATACTTGATTTGTCACACATTCATTCACTACGCCTGCTTTCAAGCCTCATTTCTTTCGAATATCTACATTCCTCTTTTTGTCAACCAGTCTTATCCTACACATACTTTGCAGTGATCTGATCTCAACAACATTTACTCTCTAAGTGACCGCGAAACTGGACTTCGCTTGATATATCGACGTCAAGGATTCCGATACTGACTGATGCAGTTAGGGAAGTGCTCTCAAATTAAGGTGATACGACCAATGGCATCTTTTTAGCGGTGAATGCGCAAACCTGTGTCTTCGTGGGGTTAAACTGGACTAGGTTAAGTCGACCCCAATCTGAAACTTTTGATAAAGAAGTTTCGATTTCAGAAGGAAGTAAACGATTTCCATAGAATATTAACAAGTAATATGTCAGTAAGTGTGTGAATTAAAATAATCACCGAGTGTAAATCAATGTACCAAAAATATAATTCCTGATACAATACAATTAGCAACCAGTTTGATTTTAATAGACTGGCGTATTTACTTGGCGATATTATTATAGTGTAGTCCGGTGTTAGCTAATCATTGTGTTAAGTTTTAGGGAAGTGGATGAATATGTTTATGGGAAGTGGAAGTGAATGTTATAGGCTCCGGCTGCCTGACACTAGCTGGATAGTGATTTTTAATATGTGTTGTGTACACATAAAGCATTAAAATAAAAACATAAAAAATTGTACAGAGAAAGATTTACCAAACATAAGCCAACCAGCCTGTGGCACTGGGTCTTTCAAGGTCAAACCTTTCGTCACTTCCGACATAAGAACGGGTGACACGTGCCCAGGCTCGTAGTTATCATGCTGTAATTAAACATTATCATATTACAATGTATTAAATATCGCAATTGTTTATATAATATAGCTTGTTATTACTTTCTCATAACGATCCATCACGCACCGCCGAGTAATTACGAAGCATCCTAGATCTTTTATCAATTGTCTCGCTACTCCATTAATATCTGAAAATGGTGATTAATTTTAACATAAGTGAATCGATTTTATAGTTACTACAGTAATGTAATTAGCCACTGTGTGTACAGAGAATCTGCTTAAGGAGCTTCAAGATTACAGAAGCAATGAAACCTCCTTTTCAAACCTCTCTTAAGAAAGAGCTTCGCTTTTCGTTTGTTCTGCGAGGGCGGAAGTACTGTTAAGAAATATCCCTGCTGGATAGAACTCATATAATGTCATAGAAAAAAAAATATTCTATAAGATTTTATGAATTATATTTATTACGTATGAGCCATAGACAATTTTTTCTCCAATATTTTAGGATATTCTATCAGTAGTTCGTCAACTCATAGATTCTCTTAAAAGTATTACTTCTTAGTCGTTATGAGATGTTATGAGATTTTATGAGTAATTTCATTAATTACTAATATTTATTAGATTTTATGAGAACTTCGAGATTAAACTTCAAGTAGCATTTCTATGCGATTTTATGTGGAAAATTGAAAGAAAGGTAGCTCATAAGAAGTTATCAACAGTTTATAAGAAATCGTGACCAGTATTGCAATTGAAATTCTAATGACTATTTATAAGTATTTCCGTGGACAAATACACATCAAAGTGTACTGAAACTTAACATATTCTATGTGTTAAAAAAGCTCGGAATTCAGTATAAAATCCTATAAAATACCATTTTTGGATCACTTTACAAGATAATCTAATTTTATAATGTACATACAGATAATCTAATTTACAAAAAAAAAAGCTCTGAAATGTCTGAGTCTGTTTTGTTAAGATATCTTAACAAAACTAGACTTTTAAACTTTTGATAACGTCAGTCTTTAATTACACAATTTCCAGTATAACCAAATATCTCTTGTTGTTTAAGTAAAAAAATGTTACATTACCAAATGAAAGTTTAGGTTCGATGAGCAATATAACCCTATCTACATCCTTGTTGGAGTGCACATGGTGGGAGAGGAATATCTTCATGTGTTTGATGTGGTCCTTTGGCAAATTGATTATCAAGTCCCTTACCATGTCCTGGAAAATACTAGACGATTATAACCAGATAATTTCTGGGCTTTTGTTTTGTTAGTAGCTCTCTAGTATCGTACATCTGGGACTAACAGATATATATACTTACTATAGGTAGGAATGTACTTAGTGGGTTATCTATCTGTCCAGTTTATTAATAAAATATTTGTAAGTTTGGATTGTAGACAGGCATCTCGACAATCCAAAGTTGTACCCAGTTTTGTATCACTCACTTAAACTAGAAACTGGATAAAATATTATGTAATATTTATCCGAGCGTTTTTAGGTGATGAGACTAGATGGATGGGGATAGGCTGACATATTTCCTATTCCTGTATTGTAAATATTCAGTATTTTTTTCTTCCAACAAAATTGTAATTTAGGTACTTATTAAAACAATTATACCTTGAGTAACTTATAAATCCTATATCTCTCAAGATAAGGTATAAACCTGACTGGCATTTGCAGAGGCCGTTTAGTACTATCGGTTTCAGTCATCTTAGTCTTAAAATAGCGTTTCAAATAAGAGTATATAAATTATTCAGTAACTATAATACAAAGTAATATTTGAGTTTGGGTAAGTAAAAACGTATTTGACATTAATTGTTTGACTGACACAAAAATACTATTGTAATAATGGAGCATTTTTTTTTAATAATGAAAACTTTTTTGAAAATTTTAATGGCTTTAAATTATAATGATTAATGCCAGTATCATCATCTGTTAGTATCTGGATTATAATCAATCAATTAACCTACTCCATTCCATTGCTTTACATAAACTTCCCCCATGTGCACCATAGTGCCCATTGCACTCGATAATATTTTAAAATAGTTTTTTTTATTGGAACGCAATAAAACTTCTTCACTGATAGTTGTGACTTCTTCTTTTTTCATAGTTGTGACTTAGAAATCCTAATAACCAGGTCTTAAAAAAAAACTCTGACAGTTGGCAGTCATCTGTCAATTTTACATGTCATGTCTTGAAGGTTATGTTTACGTAATTTTGATTATTCTAGGAAGCGATTATCACCTAATTACCGGTTGTGTACGGTCAAATGTTATGACAATAGCTAATATGAGGGGTCAGATGTCTTACACCTTATTGATAAATAGAAACACTTCTACAAAAACACCATGTGAATCGATACGTTCGCAAGTCTGGTCGAGGTTAATTTTTTTTCTTAGTGCAATAGAATTGCGTTGTTAGACTGCTCGATACAGCCGTTGCTAGTCTTAAGTGACGTGCCTATGAACAGGGTCAAATTATTCCGTAGTTATTTAGCGAGTAGTGTAGCTCTCAGAATGTCTTCTTGCAAGAAGAGTTATGAGGTATGTATTTTAAGACTACTGTATTATTTCAATAACGAAATCATTCCTATATAATGTGATCAAGGTAACCTATTATACTTTCAAAATTAACGGAGTAACTTATTTTTTTTATATATATATATGCAATACACAATTCACTCTTAACATTGGTTTTGATTATTGTTATAGCTTATCAATAGAAAAGAAAATCAATTGTAAGTGTATGATTTAGACACCTGCATATTTGTAAACATTAATGCCATGAATAAAGCTTATTTATTTTTTAATTGTAGTATTAAAATTTTTGCAATTTCAGTTTTTATAACTATAGATCAATAGCGGTAAGTTATTTAATGTGACAGGTAATTCTTAATTTCTTTTTTTTCATATTTTATGACATTTTTTTGTCTATATAATAAGTGTATTTGTATATAAAATTATTAATGTTTATGTAATAAGAACCTTGCTCAATAGTGAGCTCCTAAATTGACTATATACATATTTTTATAATTACTATATTTTGTAGATACTATTCAAATGCCTCTCTCCTAATTAAAATATATTTAATATTTTACTTTTCATCATTTTATACTTTTACTGTTGTAGTTACAATATTGTATGTATATACATCAAAAGTGTATAGGGATCAAGTACATTTTTAAGTATCAAAAATTATCATATTAATATTTATCAAATCTAGTTATCCAGACTATCTTCTTATTTTAATTTTTATGTTTAAGTTAACAAGTTATCCCTATTTTTGTAAAAAAATAATAAAATGCATATTTTGCAAATTTTGATTAATTAACCTAAGTTAATGTTGTCAATTAAATGTGATAACAGGTAAAATTAGGATTTTTTTTAATTTTTATAATAAAAATAAAAAAAAATAAAAAAAAATAAAAGAATTGTCTCCACCATTACTCAAATCACACAATCACAGCAATTTGGCATGCTTAAAATCAGTTCATCAAAATCACTTTGAGGAATGGCTGCCCACATTCTTTCTAACAAGTCCAAAAGTTATTGTGCGGCATACAAGGCATCCATACTCAGCACTGTACTTCTTATGACCATATCCTACGCATGCTCAATTGGGTTGAGGTCTGGCGATTGAGAAGGCCATGGCAGAACGTTGCTGTGAGCATCACCAAGAGTACGTGTTACGACGCTAGTCGTGTGTGGACGTGCATTGTCATGCATTAGGAACGAATCACCCAACCGGCTTCGCCAAGGGATGAACACCTCTGAAACAATCCTCTCTGCATAAATTTGAGCATTGAGTTTGCCACTGGTTCAAATGAGATCAGTTCTTCCACCGATCCAAAAACCGGCCTAAACCATTATATGTTCTTGACGTCCAGAAGTCCTCAAAACTCAAGTACGTCTTGCATCCGACCTCATACTGAAACAAGATTCATCGGGAAAGCAAACATAACACCAATCTTCTTCCTCCCAAGTTCTGTGTTCGCGAGCCCTTTGGAAACAGGCCTTACGATTGCGGGGTGCTGTTCGTGGAACTTCGGGAACTCAGACCCATTTCAAGTAATCGAATGGGTTAATCGCTTATCAGCAAGCCTGAAGAGCTGTGGAGCGTCGTAGCCAACATCATGGCGGTCATGATACGATTCCGTCGAGCAGTATTTTGGATGTACCGATCCTGTATGCGAGATCGTCCTCCATGTCGCTCGGCCACGTTCCCCTTGTATGTACACGATAGTGTGTCCAAAGGCGCCTTATGACGCTCTATGTAGTGCCAAGAGAGACAGCCACAGTACGTCTGCTGGAACCAGCTTGCATCATTCCGACGGATTCATCATCTCTTCTCGTTTCAAATGATGTCGTCGCTCCATATCGATGCAATTTTTTTCGCTTCCGATGAAGAAAGCACTATTACTTTTATATTAATCCTGACTGACACTTGATTTTCTATTTTTAAAGGAAAGTCTTTATTCAAATACTGAAATTCACTAAAAATATATAAACAATAACGAGCCAAAAAAGTAATAATCCTCAATTGCAGCGATACTACGATACAACGTACTTGCTCCCTACCCTACCCCGTCACTTTTGAGATTAATTTAATTGACTATTTCAGGATGCTGTGTGTAAACTGAACTTGTTACAATCGAACAAGGCCAGTATAGAACAGATCAGGAAGGACATAAGGACCGGACAAGTAAGTAACATTGTAGCCGAACTGCAACAGGTAAATGTTTGTTTTGTGACGGGTATCTTGCATGTTGGGGTACACAAACCATGTTACGTAAGTCACATTACTACATCAACCATTTATACTTGTGTTATTTAAGAGTCGGTTTCAGTAGCGTAGTGTAGGGTAGAATTATCACTTCCCGTGGGTGTCGTAAGAGATTGGATTGTTATCTATTCGATAGTTTGTGGGACAAGTGGGACAAAATTGTGTTATGGTTGCAAAAATGTGGGCGTTTATGTCTGTGTAGCTATGAGCTTATGACGTAACGCCTTACTGTTGTCAAATCATTTACTTTCCGTGGTAATTTAACGATGATAAAAAGTTAATTAAAAACGTTGGAAGTATTTTTTTTTTAATTTCATTAATGTTTTTTTCTTTGCCCGACTTGGAGAATGTTTTTTTAGCATAGTCATCTCCCAGAATCTGATACAATAAATTGAGGCCTCATTAATACACACCAAATAACGAATGTGGGTTTCTTTCCTTGTCGCTTTTCAGCTCTTGAGATTGTAGAGAAATGCTTATCTATACATGAGTATAATAGTGCAAAAATCCTAATATATTGGTCTGTCCCCAACACCTAAAAACTACTGTTGGAAATTGAATGAAGGTTTCACAGATGTATTGCTAGAGGTCTCGGAATTTAAAATATAGACTACATTTTACCCCAGGAATTTATTCTAAATGTCAAGGAATAAAAAAACAGTGTTGCTGTTTGAACGTCAATTTTACGTCAGTTCTTAAAGAATCTTTCACATCATGATGCCATTTCCATCGCTATCGATAAAAGGATATATATCGATAAAAGGAGGCGTTCTTTTAATACATGTTCTTGTCGCTTTACTTTTGTATTGTGTATTTTCAGACGTATGTAACGTAGAAACTGAGACACATTTGTTCAGTAGAACGACATTTATAGTTTTATAGAAAAAAAAAACATTTGCATAAATACTCATTTGTTAAAAAAAAACACGGCTATCAGGCGTTATTAGGTTTGCTTAACAAGGTCACATTCACATAACCTGCTCATGTTAATGTAAGTACATATATCTATACTAATATAATAAGGTGGAATAGCTTTAGATGGCCCGTTTATTGAGGAAGGCTTATAGGCTATAAAACATCACGCTGCGACTCTTTGGAGCGGAGCAGTGAGTATAAATTCAGGTGAAACTGCGGGAATGGCAGTATATTATATATCGTGGCAAGTATAATTTATCTGCCTTGAAATTGCTTGTCAAAATATTTTATAGACTTGGGAAGTATGTAGTTAGGTAACTACATACAATGATTTCAACATTATGTTATAAAAAAATACATCTCGTGACTTGTGACACGCGTCATAGCTTGAACATAAATTGTATGATACATAAAACTGTATGTGGGTCGCCATATTTGATGTTAATTATTTAAAAAAATACTCTAGAGGAAACTCTAAGTGATATATTGGCCTCGAAGACAATGAAAACTAACTAGCAATGACAAAGTCTATCGTATGTAAGTGTGAATAAAGATCGTAGCGTATGCCCGTGTGTGTCAGAATTAGGATTAAATTCGCTGGTTCAAAACCAAATTAGCACACTACCGGTTTGAACGATCTTGCAAAAGGTAGGTATATTATTAACTATACCCGTTGGACGAAAATGATTTGTTAAGAATCAGTTAATCTATAAGTACTAACTCTTAAACTTACGGGTTTTGTAAGTTGTATAATTGTTTATTTTCGGAATTAACCCTAAACGTGTCCCGAATACACACTTAACGTATGTACGTCCTTAGTCGAATACATGTAACAGTTACTTCAAGTGTTAGTGGGCATCAAATTGAAATTGATCTCATTAGATAACCATTTATCAACTAGTATTTAATTATTTTATATTTTAAAATTAATAATAAAAAGATAAACATAATTTAATACCTGTGTTGATGTATAACCGCCCGTTTTCAAAGGGTAGAGATGAGAAGAAATTTGGCCAACATACTCAAGGCTTATAATCACCAAACAGGTATTACAATATTTCGTCTACAGCATGTCCTATTCAATCAAACACTATTGTATCGTGTGCTATTATGTTGCTAAAAGTAAATAAACTTAAATTAAGAAAGAAAGAAATATAATAAAAGAAGATAGAAACGTATTAGCTTACATTATATTGTGCTGATTATTAGCAATAGCCTGTGAATCTCTAACAGTTCAATCCAAAGCGCTTTTATCTTCCATGGAATCCACCACTGAGTAATATACATATAAATAACCTTTGAAGCACGACTTTCGTTTTATAGTGGACATAAATTTATTAAGATTTAAAGGTTGCATAATTGCAGGGATTATTTCAATATAAAAATACACATAATACACACCTAGAAACGACTTGTTAGTTTTTTGGCAGGTACAACAAATTTATGTTTATAACGTGTGTTATAAGAGTGTTTATAACTTTTTTTAACCTTTATTTTTATGAAAGTAAATAAAATTTTCATAGATATGCTGACATACATTATTCACCGCACTTTTATTTGCTATTTGCTAATTATAATGCGCTTTGAAAATAAAATTATTAATAGCCTCCATGATGCGTCACAAAAACAAAAGGACATCGTCTCTCACAGTGGAAAATACAAAACAACAAAAACAAAAAATATTTTATTTTTCTCTCAACAATCGTTGCAATTTGATCTATAGTGTTACTCCAAAATGACAGATATGAACGTAACAAATGTGAGAGACTGGTGCCTGAGGTAGGTCTTGGAATACTTGTATTACAGGTTACCAGGCCTCCACTCGTTGCTAGCAGACGGGTCACCGGATGGTAAGTGACTACCGCCGCCCATGGAAACCCGCAACTCAAGAGTCACAAGTGCGTTGCCGGCCTTTTAGGTAGGAGTACGCTCTTTTCTTGAAGGTTTGGAGGTCGTATTGGTTCGGAAATACGGCAGGCGACAATTTGTTCCATAGGCTGGTTGTGCGAGGCAAAAAGCTTCTGGAGAAGCGCACAGTGGTGGAGTGCCAATCGTCCAGGTGATGAGGATGTATAATAAAAGAGAGAAAACAACAAACAGAGAGAACTATTATGTCTAATCGTTATAAACTAAACTTAAGACAACAAACTTGACAAGAGTGGAATATAGCTAAGAGTTTAGTGTAATTGAGTAGAGAGTGTTAATAGATTGAGTGTATATTTAAGTGAACGTGAGAATGAGTGAGCGTGTGTGTATATGGGTTTATAAGTTTATAAAGGTGCATTGGGTTTATCAAAATCAAATCGCTAAGCAGTAAAGCAAACATAGGGATAGTTATAAATTACGTGAAAAGTTAAACTAGATAAACAATAGTAATTTTATATTTAGGAACAGTTAACAGATTTTCAGAATCCTGATAATTCGACGTCTTTTACAACGATACGATTTTTTTACGAGATCTAGTTAGAGCCGAGGTGTCAAACTTAATTTTGCAGAGGGCCGTAGAGGAATCGAATGAAGTCTAAAAGCTCTAAAAAACATAATTCTTCTTTCTGTGACACATTGCGATCGCGGGCCGTATTGATAGGGCCGTACAGTCGCCATACATACGCCGAACAGTCATGCGTTTAGCTGTTTATATCGTTAAACACTAATTATACAATGAGCTTGTCTGACCATATCATGATGTGATCGACCATTTCATAAAATATCGATTAATTCTCAGGAGACGAAAATACCTTTTTAATTTTGTAATGATAATTATAAATGAATTCTTTTTTTTATTGTTTAAAAAGACAATTTCCGCAATAATTCCTGTGTCGCGAGGGACTCTACAAACATTCACACAACGGACACAAAGAACACCCAGACATACACAAAGGATTACACAAAGTGTTGTCCTGGCGGGGCTCGAACCCACTCGGCTCGGCAGCGTATTGGCGAGGTGACCACTTAAACCGCTACGCCATCCGTGCAGTCCAATTTAGGTATTGACTGTGCAATTATTGTTTAAATCATAACCAAACATTGCTTTTGTTTCAGAAATGTACAAATTTACAAGACATGCAGAACTACTTGTCAAGAACTGGTGTGAGTCTGACGAAATTGGATGAATTATCTGTGATACACGTTGCGGGTACAAAGGGAAAAGTAAGCTGTTAAAACTATACATTTAGCTGCTATTTAATAGGTACCTAATAAGTTTTTAGAAACACATTTCTGTTGACTTCCCTGTTAACCGACTCTGCAAAAAAAGGGAAAGGAGGCTTGATGGTCACTTGAACCGTCTTAATAGTGTGAGTGAGACGGTATATCAGTGCCAGACAATGTCAACGAAAAAAAATGAAATGTGGTTTATTTATGTTATTTAATAATTTTAATTCTTTGTCATATGTTTGTTATTTTATTATAAAAGCTGCTGTGTATTATATATTAGATCAGAGATAAGCCTCTGAAAATAAATAAAAAAATAGTTCTGAGTTTAAAGGCCAGGCTAAATTTATACATTATACATTTTCAAATTAATAAATTAAAACCAAAAGGTTTGGCACTTAACATATTGGTTTTATATTAAAGTGACACGTATTGTTGTCAATTAGAGTAGTCACATTACATTTCATAACTATGCGTAAATATTCTTAGCCGCACACTTGGTAAAATTTAGTATTTATTACACACTTGTGTACATTCAACTCGAGGACTCAATTCAGTGTACACACTCAACGGTTTATTATCTGTCTTCACTATAATGCTGAATAATCCTTTTGTATACATATACATTTATGCACACACATATGTGTATTTTATTATAAAAAAAAATGAATTGAAACGGTTACCATTGTAATTGTTTTAATAAAACTGAATTCTCTATTTTATGAAAAAAGCAAATAAATACCAATTAATTTATTGGAAAATGGGACAGGACAGGACATTATCCTCTGTTCGACGGTGAAGTTAATTATATATGATATGTAGTATCGTGACACAAGATGTCGCTTATACAGTGTTTTAATACCTTTTTTTTTATTGTGGGGAAATCTCCCCGGGTCATCACCCTACTGGGACTAGTAGATTGGTATGTCGGACTCGAACCGACTAAAACAAAAGTGTTCCGTCACATAGTCCTATTGACGGGGTCTCAGGTGTACACTTGAAAGGAAATCCCTGTGCACCCCGGCAGACTTGGTATATTATCAGTTATTGACTAGTTACCATATTAAGTACGAGTCAAACTAGCTAGTTAGCTACTACAGAGCAATGGTGTGAACAGGGTTCAGCTCTGTTAGCAGATACGGGTGGTTTGTAAGGAAGGGCTCGAGTTCCTTAACATTTTTGGTAATTGCTTCACACCTAAGGGTGAGACATGACGTGGTGTTCAATCAATTAGACCACTGTACAAGTCGACTGTTGGTCCTGTTGGACATAGGCCTCTCATTTGTGCGCCATAGCACCCGGTCCTCATCGCCATCTCGTCTTCTGCATTATACATATGTAAGCTTCCTTAAGAATTCAGAAAAAAATATTGTATTTCCAGGGGTTATATATATATTTATTAGTTATTTATGTCACCATATTAAATATGCCATAGTTAATTTAAAACTTTTTCACAAGATAGATTGTACAATGGCGATCTTAATTGAATGTATTTTTACGAAACACATGAGTAAAATGGTGTACCTTTTATAAAGTTTTTGTATGTTTATATACGAAATTTCAGATGCACATTGTTTACCGCCAGACTTTAATAGTATGCTTATTTTTAGGGTTCAACAAGCGCAATGTGCGAGTCGATACTGCGTCACCACGGGTTCCGTACAGGGTTCTACTCGTCGCCGCACCTGGTGGCCGTGCGGGAACGTATCCGCCTCGACGGAAGAGTTATATCCGAAGATAAGTTCGCGCAGTACTTTCATCAAGTCTACGACTTATTGGATGTCAGTAAGGTAATTTGGGAAAGAAATATCTATATCAATAAAAATTGCCCTACCGTCTCAAGTATCGTGACTTATTGATAATATCGAGATGGAATCTCGATTATTCTCGACTTATCTCTCGATCGATTATTGTAAATGCTTACTATATTAGCCGTGTGTTTCTAAGTAGAGTAGGTTAGAGCCGGCGAGGTGACTAAAGGATCGGACTGGTATCTCTCAGACTGTCTGGGCACTGTCTCTTACTGACGGACAAAGGGACATTCAAACACAAAAAGATGTAATATATGATTTTATTATATAATTCCTCATTTATTTCAAAATAAAGTATTATATTGACTGTTTGTTAAAAAAAATATTTCTTCAGGAGAATTACATCGTATCTTATTAATGTGGAAAGACATTATAATTTTTATTATATGTGGGAATCGAACCTACCGTCTCTGGCTCAACAGTCCGGGTCACTATCCACAAGAGACTAGTACTAGCGAGGTACAGCCTGGAGGTTTAGTGTCTGGACCAACAGGCCAGGCACGCTATATGATTGTTTTATCCTTTCAGGCACATCCCAACGACATGCCAAAATACTTTGCGTTCCTAACAGTAATGGCGTTGAACGTTTTCCTCAAAGAAAAGGTGGACGTGGCGCTCGTAGAAGTAGGCATCGGCGGAGTTGTTGATTACACTAATATTTTAAGGTACATTTATTTATAAAGGAATTATATTGTTTATGACAATATTGTCTGTAGCTAACTTTTAAATGTAGATTTATCTCCTTTAATAATTTTCTATTCTTTGGGAATACTTTTTTGTTATAAAATTCCAGTACTTAATAAAATGAGTACTCCTTTGTCCTTTTCGCGTAATTTTCATGATGTTCGGTGAAGTTTTATTAGATCAGGTAAGTGTCATATGACAATGACACAGAAAAGGCGGGAAATAGTATATGTAAATGTTGCCAATGTAAAAATCTCAACTGTATTTTTTTTTGTAATGTTATTTGCTGTACGTAACTGTTCTATTAAATAATATAATTTTCTTTCTTCCCTTTCTATTAGTATAGGTGTGCCCTGCAATTTCCCTCGTCCCCGATTTGTTGACTTTTATAATTACTGCACTGCTAGCTTGGGTAATATCATGATGGTTTATAGCCCACAGCCTTCCTCAAGAAACGGGCTATCTAATGCAAGCGCTATCAAACTATACAACTATTTTAACAGTGGTAGAGCCATGCTTAGGCACGAATGTGCCGGCTCGACCGGTGCGATACCACGGCCTCACAGAAAACCGGTTGTGAAGTAACGCTTGCGTTGCATTTCCCCGAATTGAGTGAGGTTTCCGGAGGCCCAACCCCCTCCCTCCCCTTTCCTCTCCCCTCATCTCCTTTCTCCTCTTTCCGATCTCCTTAACCCCCTCTCTTCTTTTCGCTCCCTGCATCACTCTTAAAGGCGGGCAGCGCACTTGCGACTCTTGAGTTGCAGGTGTCCATGGACGGCGGTTGTCACTTACCAGCAGGTGACCCGTCTGTTAGCCTGTCCTCCTATAGAATAAAAAATAAAAAAAAAACAAACAAAACAGCCTCTTCATAATATTTATATATGTAAATAGTTATACCTATTTCTTTTTAGTTTCATTACATACTCATCTCTTTTCAGAAAAGTACCAGTTGTGGGAATAACGGCTTTAGGATTGGACCACACGAGTATACTTGGTACTACGCTGCCAGAGATCGCATCGGCTAAGGCGGGGATTATGAAGGCCGGCTGTGAAGCGTACACCGTGTCTCAGCCCAACGAGGCGATGGAGGTTTTGAGAAATGTGGCCGATAGACTTAAGGTCGGTTTTATAGCTTTACCAAATCAGTTTTGTCTCAATGCTTAACAGTCTTGTAATATGATTAATGCGAATTAATTATATTATAAATGCGAATGTAGGTCTGTTTATTTGTTTTTATTTCACTTTACCAGTCATTATTATTTTTGTAAAATATTTGACTGTAAAAAGATAAGAAAAGAATTTCTAGGAGATAGATTAGATTAAAATATCGCCTATCATGATATTGTAACAAGCTGCATTTCAGCTTAGTGTGAATATTTTCTTCAAGTCTAAACTGGCTCAACCTCAAAAACAAAAATTAAAATGTTCTCAAAAACAAAAATTTTATTTTTATTAAAATGTATTGAAATCGGTTTACAAATGACGAACATATCACTTAACGTGTATTCTTCATCACTTAATTTTTCACCCTAGAGGTGAAAAAGGTTATTTTATACACAAGAACTTTTTGGATTTAATACTTTTTGCTCGACAAAATACATTTCTAAAAATCGGATCATAAATGACTGAACAAACAAATAAAATCGAGAACCTCCTAAATTGAAAACCGAAAAAACGTTACCTAAGCTAAGCTTCATTATTAAAAACTTTGTTTCGCTTATGCGTTTTTTGCATCAAGAAACTCATACCCTATACAGGATATCACGCAATTGTTTAATCGACTTCTCATTGTTACTTTCATACATAAGTCATTACATAACTGGTCTCAAAGACCCACTTCTTGCTAACCTTATGGTTATGATTCAGTCCTACTCACATTCCAGGGGCAAGCCTATTACTGTCATTCGGGCAGACTATATAGTGATAAATAACAGTCCCATTATTCAGTCGCTTGTTATGACACCCACGGAAATAGATGGGGTATTTATATTCTACTCCACCGAGAACCACACGGTATTGTCCATTGTTAGTAAAATAATATACAGTGGCGAAGCTCCCCCCTCTTCTCTCCCTTCATCCCCCCTCTTTATTCCCATCTCAGGATCCCCCTAACCGTTATCACAATCAAAGGCAGGCAGCGCACTTACGACTCTTAAGTTGCAGGTGTTCATGGACGGCAGTTGTCACTTACCATCAGGTGACCCGTTTCTTCTATATTATATCAAAAAAAATAAAGGAACATTGATATCTACCTGTTAAAACTCTTTTTATATTTCAGTGTCCTCTAACAGTGGTTCCAGACTACAAAAGCTATACATTCCCGAACGCGGACAAGGTTCATTTATCTGTCGACTTAGAAGCTTACCAGACTAACGCATCTCTTGCCATTCAACTTGCACACGCATGGATGAGAATCACAAAACCGACACACAGAAAAAACGGCTTTAAGAAACAAGTAAATAACGCTCAAAACGAAATATCAGCTGTATTAGAGCCTGTAGTGAAATGTGTGACAAAAGAAACTATGGAAGGGCTGACGTCATGCAAGTGGCCGGGGAGATACCATGTTGTGAGTGCTGAGTACGCCGAGTTCTACCTGGACGGAGCACACACTAAAGAATCTATGGAAATTTGTGCGCAGTGGTTTAGAGATACTAACAGGTGTGTATTCGTGAATTTTTATTTCTGGATTTATTGGAAAGCAAAAAAAAATGAAAGAAAACAAGTTTTTTTTTATTTGGCAACAGAAAATATAGGTACATAAACTTTGCAGTCTTATTATCTTACCGTCAGTGCCAAAAACGGACTTAATTCAGCATTTTGTCAGACGAAAGCCAGACGCTGGTTTTCAATTGGGCCCAAGTGACGCTAAGCGTAAAACCAGTTGCAGACCATAATTATTACAGATTACTAGGTACATACATTATTTATCAAACCTGACTGCATTCCATCATATTTTTATGCTAACATGATCTCGAAATGTTGCAGCTACACCATATCAAATTTAGAAATCCATTAAGCCATTTTTCAGGGATGTGACAAAAAACATATATAAGGACTTATGTACACACACTATAAAAACATGACTCTCCTTCTTGCGCAATGAGGTAAAAATAATAGTAGTACTCGTGAGAATCTAGGAATAGAACAGAATGGAAGCTTAACTTTTTACAAGGAAAAGTTTACTCTTTTGCACACAACAGTGTTGTTGTTAAAACAGTCACCTTGGAATGTGTAATAATGGGATATATTTTCATCCTTCATATTGCAATTTAACTGGTTTTTATTGTTTCAGATTACATGACAAAACATTAATATTTAGCGCAACAGGAGACAGAGATGCAGAAATGTTACTACAACCTCTGCGAAATTTAGGTTTCCATTCTGTATATTTTGTCATCCCGGCCGCCTACAGGAACACAAGCAAAAACCAAGACAATTATTCTAAAGTGGAAGAGGAAGAATTTATAAACAGGTGCCAGAAACACGCTGACATTTGGCGGGAGTTCCATGGAGGTTGTGATACAAATGTCACGGTTGCTGACTGTGTAGCCGATGCCTTGGTTTCTCTAAAGAAAAAAAAATCGGTTGACAGGCCATCTGTGTTGATAACAGGGTCATTGCATTTAGTGGGTGCTGCATTGTCGATATTAGATCCTAATTTAGTAAGTTAAATGTAAATAAACTTTCAAACTCATTGTTTTATTTGTGAATTATCTATGTCCTTAATACTGAACATGTATACATATGCTTACGCCTGTGTACATAAAGGGGTTGGCAGAGGTATATTAATTACCACAATTGGTCGCATGAACTTGTTGGTTCGCCGTCAACCGGGCATTTTATATGATGGGGATAAAGATAAGAAATTTGGGAGTACATTGAAAGGGAAAAATGGGAACAAGAGAAAGCATTGAATGAAAAGGATATTGTCAATTAGTATTGAAGTTATATTGAAAAAACAGTATACTTGGAATATTAAAAAAAAAAAACTACCGCACTACGATAAATTCCTATGACGCGGGGGCTTCACAAACATTCAAACAACGGACACAAGGTTTTATTTCCATACTAACATACACATATATACATACACTTTCACTTGTAACCCCTATTAGAATTTAGTCAATCTAACATAATAGAGGGCAAGCCCATGCCACCATGTGGACACTGTATGAATGTATACATACTGTCTGACAGATAACAGTCTAATCCCTTAGTCGTCTTTTACAACACCACTGGGAAGAGATACTATTCTACTCAACCGTGAACCACATGGCATACTTAAAACAACTTATTTACAAAATTTAACAAATCGGCATAAGTAAGAATACTACATCATTCATGAACACCTTTGAAGGATCAAAACATATTTCATTTAATTAGTAGAGATAGGAATATTGATTTATTCCATTGTTAACTGTGTATCATTTGTATCCAACAATCTATCTATGTCAGTGAGCCAACATATAAGTCTATCTAAATATCCCCCACCTTGTTTGTAACTAAGTAACAATAACTGCATATGTTGGTAAGCCATTGGCTGCTCTAGTAAATACTCTAACCTCTTATCTCGTAAAGACAACAACTTAATAAATATTATAGCTATTAAAGTCCACTGAATAGGTTTAAACATAATATTGTTTGCTTTTAACTTAAATGTATTCACTAATAAACGGACATCAGCACTTATTTGTAAGCTCAATAATCCTAAAGAACGTAGCAAATCAGGTAATACTTTGTTCAAATGCTGACATACTATTCTTCTACGTAAAGCATTCTGTGACTTTTTGTCAACTAACGGTAAGTTTGTGGTGTTTTCTTCACTTGAGATTAACGGAGGATTAGTATCCCCTACTTCTGGTTCTGTTATATCAGTCTCGCCAGAGAAGAAAGCTTTAACTTTAAGTTGCATTTTCTTACTCTCTTCTTGTAATATTGTATAATCTGGCAATGGTCTTGTCTCACGTTTCAATGTTTCACTATCATATTTCCTATCTTCCAACTCCAGCATGTTAAGCTTTTTACATAATGCCTGATACTGATCATAAGCATTGGAACTGTAGAAGATACCTTTCGAATAATTATTTAAATACTCCTTTATACATTCTCCTTTGTCTGCAACCATTTCTCTAACTTTTTCATCACCAAATAATAACAGCATAGTGTCTAATGTAAACCATTCAGCTAGGCATTTCTCAACTTCAATTGTCAATGTAGTTACCAATGGTTGTTTTTTCTGTAAAACTTTTGACTTTTTAGTGTCTTTATTATCTTCAGCAGTATTGGGTATGATAGTTGATGTCAGTATTGGATCTACTTTCTTTTCAGGCCTTTCTACAATATCTCCAACAATATTTAGAGGGTTTTGCTTGTTTTTTTTATTACCTTTCTCTGTTATTGGATTTGTTAATGGTGTTTCTTGTATTGTTGCACTTTGAGTTTGGTTTATTAATTGAGTTACATTGTTACTAATATTTGTTTCCATAGTACAATGAGGGGCATTTAATTCTGTTGGTGTATCTACAATAATATTCTGTATTTCTTTTGTGAGACTTTCTACATCCATTTCATATTTCCGTTTATTTCCGTGTGGTTCAGTTTCACTTGGTTTTAGATCATGGGATTCAAAGACAGTATTGCAAAAATTGTTGTCTGCATGTTCACTATTTATATTTAAAGCATCATTAGGCATATCATTAAGGCTCACTTGAGCAAAATCATTTATTGATGTAAAAGATTTGTTATCTGTAATTTTGACTCTGTTTACCAGGGTGACATCAACTTCTTCTCCTATTCCGCCTGAAGAATCGAAATTTAATAAATGAAATGTAGGCATATCCTCATATTCCCTAAACCACAATGGGCTTGTCAACATTTGTTTCTTCACAAACATAGCTGCATTATAACAAGTATTACTACAAAAGTTCTTTCTGGCAGTTATATCATATACTTTATTAGTTTTTAATGATATCCTATATTTTTGTTTGGGTATTTCTTTCATAGATAAGGTTTTCTGGCATATGGGATACCCACAAAGTTGTATGATGGATCTCTCTTCAAAAACATCCTCAAAATGGGCTTGGTTGATGTCCGGGAGACATTGAAGCAAGTACTTCTCTGTAATACCGCGTTCTAGGAGACTTTCCACGATTTGTTGGGCTTTTGCATTGCACTCTCTCTTCTTTAAAATCGCTTGACGAATTTGTTCTTTAGTCATATCTTCAATTTTTGTTGGTTTTTTCTTTGTTTTTTTATTAATAGTTTCCATCATTAGTACAAATAATATTATAAAAGCAATAAGCTATACAATATATGTTTTCCAATATATTTTTTACGTATTTGTTTCGTTCAAGTTATGAGCACAACATACATAATACATTTATTTGAACTTGCATGATGGCAATATTGACAATTTGACTCATTTTTATACATAGGTTCTTGACAGCTTAGAATCGTTTTGAAATCATTATCTTTATCATTGACATATTCCAAAACAAACATTTGTATCCATACACCCTTATAAAAATAATTAACGAGTGATTTAGTAGTTTGATCCGGATCTGCTTCAATTCTCCGTTATTAGCCGTAGTGACACCCGCCACTATGGTATATAACGATGAATTGAATGCGATTAAACCTTGAACCTTCGATTTATAGAATTACCCCTTCCTCGGGTTCAATCTTTAAATCGAAGTTTCCCCTACGAAAGGGAATAATAACGATAATTTTGAATCATCTTTATTTTAAAAGGTTAATGACAAAACTTTTGAATGTTACAAATTCGAATGTTGAACAAATTTTCAAGGTTTAATATTAGTACAAAGTGGCCAGTTAAAATAGTCGTTTCATACTTAAAGCCGTATTACCTACCTATATCAGATACTTACATTAATTCGAAACGTTTCATGGGTTTGAAACACACTTGAGCACCATCAAACAAGGATTTTTATCGTACCGACTGTATTTTTGTTTTTTTTTTTAAACTTGTCATACTAAAAAAAAAAACTGCGACAAAATTAAACTCGGCAAAATGTGGGCGTTAATTACACCTCTGGTAGACAGAGGCGAAAATACCGCCTTCATTTTATATCACAGACATACAGACCGTAAGTGTATGTATATGTGTAATCTGTGTATGTTTTTAAAACCTACAAAATTTGTATCCTAATTATAATATTATCAATTATAAAAATTATAACCTATTCTTCTTGACTTTAATATATACAGCGTGATCCACTACGACTGACGACGAAAGTATACATCTTTAGTATGCAGTTGTGACAAAAACAACCCGTGCAAAAGTTGATTTTAAATCTTAAATATTTCATTGTTTCACTAGCATTTAATCCACTATTGAAAGAATCAATCAAAACTTTTAAAATTATTAGTTCGTTTATACATATATATTTATTGATGACTTGTAAGTTTCCACAGTTTCAACAAAAAATAAGCATAAATCAATTTGATTATATTAAAAAAAAATATATATATAAAGGTAGTTTATAAACACATACGTAAACTCACAGGGTTATATCGAACCTGTAATAAAATTAACTTCGACGGCTAAGATAAAGATTGACATCGAAGCTTGGCCTTCATTAAATGAGGACAGTATTCAGCGTAATGATGCAGATGTCCCTGATCACACGTGTAGTAGTACTCTGGATGTGATTCGTACTGGTCCGTTAAAGATGAGACCTTTGGAAGACTTTCAGCTCTTTGTATCACAATAGGCGAACTTTCATGTATTGAAGACACTTTTGGCAGACTTTCGTGGGCGCAAGGGTACAGCTCCGTGGGTGTTTGCCGATCGCCTTCATAATGAAATGGGTCAGACTGTAGGTCCGTCTGGCGTAGTTCGATCTCATCCAGCCTGTTAAGAAGATGGCTTCTACACTCCCTGGTGTGCTCGCATTTTCGCATTTCAATTTCATCCAACCTATTAAGCAGATCCTTTTTACACTGTACTGGGTCACACAGTTCTCTGTTGCAGCGATCTGGATGGAGAAAATGTACAATACAAAAATTACAATCACCATCAGATTGACTACAGGAGTATTCAAAATTATATGCAAAACGAATATTCAATTAGTGTTATCATCAGACAGTATGTATAAAGTCATAGAGTGCCTGGATGATGGCAGTAGGTTTGTTCTGTACTACATTAAAAAAAAAAGTGGGACTTAATTATTGTTAGTAAAATGTGGGCGATTGAGACGTTTCTGTGTATGAAACTTCCTGATGATGTTTAAGACCCGGTGGAAAAGAGGGGTGTTTTAAGTTTTTAGTGTATATCTGTGTTTGTAATGTCTGTCTGTGGGATCTTAGCTCCTCAGCGGGTGAACCAATTTGATTAAGTTTTTTGAAGATCATTAGCTCTTTTCTAATCGTGTTAGGTGTTTCAAGTTGGAGTATAAAGATTATAGGTACATATAAATAAATACGAAAAGTAACATTTTATATTTATAACAAAGGTCTTACCACCGCCAGCGTCGTCGCATTCCTTCGTGCATTGAGAAATACATCCACAGAAACACTGCATGTTAATTCTTAGTTGCATAATGCCGAATAAGAAATAACCTAAAAATAATATTTAGCTTATTTTTTTTTATTTTATTACCTACTAGAAAAACACTATACTAAGTGAAGCATTACAATAACTTCAGACTCGAACTTCAGACATCTCACACACAGGGCCTTTTAATACCAGCTTGTAATAAGTATATTTTTTTTAATACATACACAGTATTACAGCCAGACGTAAAAAAAAAGTTGAATGCGACTTTATAGTAACATGTACTTTTTTTCAGTGGTAGAGCCATGCTTAGGCACGAATGGGCCCGCTCGATCGGTGCGATACCACGGCCTCACAGAAAACCGGTTGTGAAGTAACGCTTGCGTTGCATTTCCCCGAAATGAGTAAGGTTTCCGGAGGCCCAACTCCCCCTCTCCCCTTTTCTCTCCCCTCATCTCCTTTCTCCTCATCCCCCCTCTCTTCTTTCCGCTCCCTGCATCCCCCATCCCTCCCTCAAACACCACCACCAGTCAGTCACAGTCACCACTCAAAGGCGGGCAGCGCACTTGCGACTCTTGAGATGCGGGTGTCCATGGACGGCGGTTGTCACTTACCATCAGGTGACCCGTCTGTTCGTCTGTCCCCCTATGGTATATAAAAAAAAACAAGTAAAAAATTCTTATACAAAAAAAAAACCCACGACTACCCTTACACCATGATTTGAAAACCTTTAAGATACCCCACCACTTTTTTATACAAATAATGCAAAGATCTCACTGTTCATAAAATGTTTGTGCTTCAGTCAGTGCTGAGCAAACATAGCACGCAACAACAAGATCGATCCGATAATATAGTAATACACACAGTTCATATAACGTTTTTCCTACCGATACTTTCGCATTATTACAGGGACACCTTTGCAACACCTAAACAGCTTGTCACACATGCCCACACGCACATTCGCACACGCGAACACGTGTACACAGCTATTATGGTACGGGTTATTTTATATACATATATAGACGATAAAATACATATACATTTATGTTCTTTTTATATAATATAGAGGAACAGTCGAACACATGAATGTATATCTTCATATTATGTATGTACTCTATGATAATATGGTGTCTCTGTGTCCTAAAATATTATTACACCCAAGGAATTGGATTTCTTTTATTCATATAGCATAAAAAAAGCAATAAGTTTACTTACCCAACATCATGCCTAACATAACAGCTAACAACAACTGAAAGTATATCATCACAGCAACCATCAGCATGTAGCTAATTAAACTATGCAAGAAGGCTGTCGTTGTAAAGTTTATGCTCAAACATATTCTAAACAAAAATACCATATTACTTATTTGCAAATTATAAGAACGTAGCTTCGTAACGTGTGTGAACGTAGCATTCAACGATTGGAACACGCTTAAATAGAGTCAAATATCTCTCTCTCGAAATCGAACCTTTTAATAAACTTTACTACTTAAGTTTATTAGTACATCAACATTTTAGATTTAAATTACTTTTGATCCCAAAATTAGTTTTAAAAAGTGCAAAAGAATAAATAGCCAGCGAAAGGAAGCCATTAACGGTCTCTTTTTTGTAGCCCTTTGTCCTGTTTCTTCGGGTGTCGTGTCGCGCTATCTATCCTTATCATGGTTATATATAGTACATGGATGACCGAGCTTTGCTCGGCATTTTTATTGTTAAATCGTGTAAAAGAACAAAAAAAAGTAAAATAAAATAATCATCAGGACTCGAACCGGGGTAATCTGGTTACGGGACCGCCCTATCCCACCTGATCTATTACAACCTCATAGACGGTGGCGAAATTTACCTTCGTATTCTAATGATATTGTAGCAGGTTTTCATTGCCTGAAAACACGGATAAAACGAAGTTTTCTAAAAATGAAACCTAGCTAGATCGATTTATCAGCCCCGAAATCCCCTGCATACAAAATTTCATGAATATCGTTGGAGCCGTTTGAGAGATTCAGATTATATACATACAAGATTTGCTCGTTTAAAGGTATTAGATATACATATATATATATATATTACTAGCACCGAGCCTTCGCTGGGTACGGCAAGAAAAAGTAGCATTTCTCAATACCTACGGCTCGAACCAATATTAGTATATTCAAGAGGGCGTTTAATGCACCAAAGTATGTATTTAAAAAAAAAGTATTGAGTGATGATTTTAACTTACTTATTCTGTTTTGCGCAACTTCTTTGGTATTTTAATTTGTTAGCGTCCCGCTGAAACTTTGCCATACATAACTGCAATAGAACACATTTCATATAACAGCGTTGTTAATTATTAAAAACTTTAAAATAAGCAGCTAAGAAATGAATATCCACTGCACTGAATAATCGAATACTATTTGATATGACTAAACAATAGTTACTTTATCGTACCTTACACACTTCGAAGTAAAACGCCACAAGAAAAATCACCACCCATAAGAGAATGAAGTCCCAGTGCGTCTTTATCTTGAGACCCGAAAACATAAACTCACCCGTGTCACGCTCTTCGCTTAGAGACCACCAGGTGCTTTTAATATTATTTGTAGCTTGACGAAGCGCCGATTTCAGACTCATCAAACCTAAAAACGTAATGTGACATACATTTGACTTGTTGGTCTATTGGCTAGCGACCCTGACTGCTGCCAGAGGTCGTGGTGGTCGATTCTCACCCAGGACAAACAATTGCACAGATATGCAGAGATTTACAAAGAGTTGAAATCGTCTTAGAGCAAAGCGATGCATCGTTATCATATAAAGGAAATAAACTCAAGTACTTACCGAAGGAATTTGCAAGAAATAGCGTAACTAGCTAAGGTTTAAGGTATTAAGAGAGATAAAACACCAGTCCGCAAATCCAATCAGTTATAAATTCTTTTATTAGTCTTACACATCAACTTTATTCTCACGAAAAATTTGTACAAATTATTCACTTAGGTACGTATGTGACAAAACCATTTCACACCAAAAGAACGTTCAGAAGTAACTCATCATTTTTAAAACACTTATTACATTCAAGAATACACTTAAATAAATAATGAACATGAGGGTAAAATTAAAATATCACACCGGGCGCCACCTTAAATCTTTCATGTGACCTATCCTTTATTTAGAACAGGGCTAATTTAATTTTTGTATGTTCTGCGTGGTCGACTCCTCCCGCCATTCACGTTTGCATTTGCAGTCTTGAAATAAGTATTGTTACAAGTTTTTTTTTTTTCTATTGCATAAAACAAAACATTTATAACTGTAATGTGTGTCACTTTATTAATGAATATAATAGCATTAAAAATATATGAAACGCATTCAAAATGATCTCCAACTCCAACTTCAATACAGTCCTTTAAACGTTGAGGCCAGTTATCAATAAAACACGCACTCTCTCCATGGGAAAATTCTTCGCTGCCAATCTTATGGATTTTTAGGGACTCAGCTATTATGGCATTTAAAATAAACCACAATCTCTAAAACTGGTCATAAATCATAATGCAGTGGCTTACGATCGGTATTATATGACGAACTCTCATGAAGTCAGAAACGTGCGTTTCCAACCATGCTTGGGTGGCCAAGCTTAGTCTTGCTATGAAAAGACCATTCCTGGTTATAGAATATGGTGTTTTAAGACTCAAATGTGGCTCAGTCACTCCTTAAACTTAACACCCCACCAAACCATCACAGAAGTCGAATAATGCCATACTCGTACTTCGTTGAGTAGTTGGGAAGCTTCTATTGAGTACCGCTTAAGAAGTTTGTTTTGATTTATGTCATTTATGTTATCAGTTAAATAATGGCCATCGCGTCTCTTATGGGCTGCAAGTCATGAATCATCTTTTAAAATACTCGACACTGTTCTAGTTGCTATATTCATTTGCCGAAGTAAAATCTATTCGGTTCAAATTTGGTAAAAGCAAATCGGTTCTCTTTATCAACCACTCAAATATTTAATACCGATTGGCGCGAAAAACAAACAATGAATATTCATTCATATAAAAATGACAGATTCCATATTAAAATGTTTTTTTTTTAATTGTAACAGTATTCATGGCCAAACTTTATACTTGATTTCACATTCATTCTTTTTACGTGTCTAAACCACCTCGACATACCCTTTTAAATTTTCGTTCTACGTTTTCTTTCAAGCCTCGCTTCTTCCCAATATTTACATTCATTTTTCTGTGTTACCCCAGTATTACCCCACACATGCTTCGCAGTCATCTCATCTCAACAGCATTTATTCTATTATCATAATTTTGCATAACCAGCACACTATTATGAACTGCCAGGAGTGGCTTCTTGGATACCATTTAACTGCACTTTACTCTCCTTTCAATAAATCCCATAAATCATCCATCCCAGCAAACTCCATAGGCAAATAAAATATATAATAGATGTTTTAAATTTAAACTAAACCTCTTTGTATTTAACAGAGTAGTTGCAACACTGAACGAACAAATACGCTATCTGGCCTAAACCTCAGCCTGGTCGGTTGAGTAATAAATGCATAAAAGCGCGACAAATTCATTTTTCTTAAAAAGACATTGCCCGCATTAGGAATCCTTCCTTGTCGCCGGGGACATGTCAAACCTTCAAGCAACGGATACTTAAACCCCCAGGTTCGCGATAACTACTCGTTGATTACACCAATTTTTGTCCATATTGGGCATTGCACCCACAACCTCTGGCTTAGCAGTCAGGATCACTAACCATTAGATCAGACAGGCCCGTCAAGGGTCTCTTTTTGTGATAAAGGGACTTTATATCTAGCTCCTTAGTGGATTGCATACTCAGTGGAATACTCTGGATAGCTAAATCAAGGGCAATATATAGGAGCTAACCTGTTTGAGTAAGTTTGGCCAGAGGAGGCTCCATCTCTTCCATTAGCACTGGGCTATCGCTAACTTTTAGCGAAGCCATACTAAAATAGTATAATTAATTTGTTTTAACTATTTATAAAATTATTTATTGTGGCAAAACATTGGCACAGTAATTTGACATTTACGATAAAAATTACAAAAATATGTTAGATTTGACGATTTATAAAAATTTATTATGGATTGACAAAACATGTCACTACATTTTTTTTTTAAATTTAAAGGTATGTGTAGACTGTTTTGGGCAAAAAAATTTTTTTTCGTTTTTTTTTTTAGTATAAGAGCTCTGTGTAGAGCAACGTAGTGTTTGTATACTTTTTGGTTTTTGGATTTAGTTGTATAATTGTTGTTGTTTAATACTCCGCTCGTGGCAGGGTTATTATACATATCTACATGTATATGTTTAGTACTAATAAATTATTTGAGTTTTTGAAAGTTCCACAGAGTCGACAAAAAACGTCCAGTCTTGTAACGACTATATCGCTCAGAATAATAATAGTAGCCTTAGAAAGTCTACACTAAAACTACGCAGAAAACCAACATTTTTAAACACACATATTTTAGATAAATTGGAGGCACAGAATAAAATATCCTGCTTATCACAATAAAAATAATTTAACCTGGGTAGGAATCGAACTGCCGACCTCTGGCTTAGCATTCACTAATCTTTTTTTCTTATACATATAATGTAGGCGTGAGTCAACATTAAAGAAAACACATCAAAACCAAAATAATTCGTCTTTATTTCAACAGTAACACTACGCGTACGGATGCCAGAACAATTGTATTACTAGAGTTTGGCACATCGCAACTCAATATTTACTAAAGGCACTTCAAATATATATAACCAAGATATTTACGTATAAAGGTAATCGAGCCATTGGAGACTGAGACTACTTAGGACTAAAACATTCCAAATAACTAATTAACTTGCAATGCAAATTGCAACAAAATTATTAACTTTTATTAAGTAAACAAGTGGCCAAGAGTTTGGGCGATTTCTTATCATAAGCCTCAAACATTTGGAAACTTGCAATTACAGAAAAACACAGACAGGTACTTAATTATCTAATATTTTAATATTAATTTCACATTTGACACCCTATAGTTGCGTTGACGCCGTGTGTATTGATCTATAATTTCATAAATTAAAAATAATTTCGTTTTCGAATAATTGTTGAACAATTCGAACTGGAAGAAAGGAACTAACAAATTAAATATAGTATAGTTTCCTGCACCTAAAATGAAATAGTTAACAACATTTACAAAATGAAGTGACGTATAAGACTTCATTTAATACAACACCCAATGTACACAAACACCACAAAGTAAGGTAAACGTGCAAGAAAACCCTGTAAGTTAACAGACGTTCCAAATACAGTATAAATATAAATATTTTGAGAACTGTACTAAATTAATAAATGGAATAAAATTTTATAAAATAAAAATTCTATATTTTTCCATTTCATGCTTTTTTTATTACAGCTCTTCTTAATCTTTAACTATAACAAAATGCATATTTAAAAATATTCGTGTACTGGTGCCAAAAAAGGTTGTTTCAATGTGTGATTGGTATTGGTTTTTTTACCAATCACTATATTTTTAGATTATTTGGTAGTTATTAGAAGCGCAGTGGTCTAAATATAGCCCAACAATGGTAAAATATGTACATTTGGTAAAAATAGCAACAAAGCAAAGCTTTTACTGGTCGCAAAGCATTTTAACCCATATCGCACCTCATTTCAAATAGTGTCATAACTCAAAAAGAGTGAGGATTCCATAATATAATCTAAACATTAGTTATATAAAATACAGAACAACATTCATAAAATTGAACTATAGTAATGAGACTTTGGCAGATTCAAGTTTGAAGCGTTCCCAATCTAATGGAGTTACTTTCTTTACATTTTTTAGTTATGACTCAATTTATGAGTCAGGTTTGTAAAGAATTGTAATTCATGTAGCCTATAGAGGTTGTAGTATATAGTCCGGCCAAGTAGCTCAGTTTAGTTGCCTTAGTCACAATGGGCGAGCACCTTTATCATTAACAAGATACAGTCAATATTATTTATATACATTATAACTCAGTACTTATTGCATGCAAGTTACAGCATATCACAATAATATTATACTTTTATAAAATCAGTCATATATTTATATTTATATATTATTATTAATTGTTAAAATAATGATTATGGCTAAAGATTGTTCGGAAAATAAAAGGTCTGTTTATGCTGACGCTAGAATTCTGTCAGTGTGATAAGACGAAAAAATAATGTCGCACCGTTTTAAGGTAAATTAAAATATGTAAAAATAACTCTTTTAATACTAATGATATGATATTACAAAACTATACATCTATCCAAATAAAAAAATAATTCTGTACAAACTTTTTTTTTTACATTATTCGTTATTATTGAGCAATCTTTTAGACATTGCCGAGGTCATCGGGCCGGCTAAGTTTATTTGTTATGAAGAAGTTATTATTGCTGTGTTTAAGACGACAATTCTAAATCTTAAAAGGTATGTAAATCTGCATCAGTTTACACATTTAAGACACTTTGACTCTGATAAAGAATAAGGTATCTTAAAAACATCTAATTTTTTAAATTTTTTGTCAGTGGATTAGCACGTCTATACGATAGACTATGCTTTATAGTATATTATACTATAATGGAACACTTATGTGACTAGTTTATTTTTAACTGTTCTCATTGGCAGAACTACGGAGGGGACGAAACAAAATGTTCGACATTTTTATCTGTACTGGAGTGCCGAGTGTATAAGAAAATAATCTTAGATTGGTTAAACCAATAATTTTATATGACAATGGTGCCGATTCTGTTGCACATCGAACTCGGCTAAGTTGACTAACACAACCAGTTTTCATAATATCAAATGTCAATTAGCAGTACTAAATTAAGTTTTAGTAATTTTAGTCAAGTTTAGTTGAGTGTACATCAGAATTGTTACCAATATTTGCCAATAGCCTCTTAAAATATTTAATCTACATAGTTAACAAAGGTTGATCACGCTCTCAGAAATGTCGGAGAACAGGGCTTCTGCCCACTATTAGTCCATTAAACAACATGTCAAGTGGATACTCACACTAACTCTTTCGTCAGTTGATAATTTGCTCCTGGGAGTCACTGGGCGTCTTGGTGTTATGACAGCAAGTTATTTGAGGACTCCTCTCCCTTGTCTCCAATCTCTTCTGCTCTTCTTCCTTGCAACAACCCTGGCTAGGAGTCAGTTCATGGATCACAACTGTGGTCTCACTCTTCTTACAACATTTCTCTTCAGGTGGTGGCTCTTGCTTCTTCTTACAGCATCCCTGCCGCTCTGTTCGGAGGAGTTGAACGTCTTCAACGCTAGGACTGTCTTCTTTCTCACTCTCACGGTGGCAGTGCGACGTGGAAGCTTGCATTTTCTTAATCCTAGCAACTTTGGATGGGCATTTCTTAGCGCCATAGAAGCATGTGGCATTTTGTTCGTTAGTGCCGCCATCTACAGATGATGCTGGGAAGTAGTGCGAGGGTTGGATGCAGGTACGTGTTTGACAGATGAAGAAATCTGACTCTGAACTCATAGAAGAGTCAAGGAGAGGCGGCGTTGTATTCTCCGCTGTGGAAAGAATATGTCATCAATATATGTAAGTAACTACCATTATATTTTATATATTTACTATAATACACATAATATTTTAAAATATTAACTTATTAACTATAAGACATCGCTAAGAGTCAACATGGTGTCGGTGTCAATTAGAGACGTATTTAGACTTCACGACGTCCTATGTCGGAGTATGTTTTGAGTGTTCGTCTGTAAGTATTTAAAGACCCCAGTCTTTAGTCTTATTTTATTGATGAATGTGATTGATTTACTAAATGCGCTAGCGTTGGTTTTTATTATTAAAACTGGGATTCGAGAATTCGAGACGAAAAAGTTCTGTGCATACAAAGAGAAGGTATTGTGCCACAACGCAGGCTTACTCCTTTGTACGATGAACAGGCGCACATTTAAAGTTCCTATACCAACAATATCTCCGCTAAATAAAAATACATGTTCGGATGGTTATAGATAGGAAACATCAAAAAAATAAAAAAACAAAAAATATTTAGAATTATTAAAATATTTACTTTCGGCTTCTTCTAAAAAAAAGCCTCGTGTATGTGTCGCGGGGGAATTTACCAATACTCAAACAACGGACACAAAGAACACCCAGAGTCCCAGTATTTGTGGATTAAACAATTTTTTTTTTATTTAAAGATGTCTGGCCGAGTAGTCACATTACCCACTAGACGCTGTTCGTCTAATGGGTACTGTGACTACTGCCAGACCATTATTGAATTAATAATTTATATAATTAATAATAAGTTACATGGTGATCTCCAAAGCCAACAAGAACTAGGTGGGTTTAAATATTATTTCGATACGCAACTGGTGCTTTTATTTGCAAAGATGGTCTGTGTGTACTGTACACAGACACAAATCCGCATGTCTAAAATAGTTCAAGGTTTGCAAAAATACTCTAACCTAATGTTCACCCAACTGTTTCACATTTATTTGTTCTAAGAAGAAATGAATGCGACAATGGCATTTTATATATTAATTACATAACACTTATAAAGTTTTAAAACAATATAACATTAGCACCTGCCTCTGAGTTTATAATTTTATAACATTGCATTCCATTGTGTATCAAGTATGTGTAAGTGTATTACATTGAAGGTATAAAATCTTAATAATCGTCACCTATTTATAAAAGCTTACTACCTACTATATTTAAATAAAAGGAGTATATTAAGGTTTAAACATAACAGTAGTATGTATTCCTATAGGCCTATGATGTAAGTGACAGCGAACATCGAAACAGTGGCATCACCCCCTTTGGTGAATAGTTTTGTGTTCAAAATTATTCACCTAAAACCCCTATTTTTATAGTGTGGAATCTCCCACGGGTCGTCACCTCGCCGGGCTAAAAGGTGAGGAGGTATGTCGGACTCGAAACAACTAAATCCACGCGGTGTTCCGTCACATAGTCTTATTGTCGGAACTTCAGGTGCATCTAAAATCCCCGACTTCTATTAAATGTTCTGATTTCAAAATTATTCGCCCAAAATCCCTGAATGCGATGAATTGTTCTGGGTACAAATTTATTCCCCTAAGCCCCCTAGTTTTAGACAAATAGTCCAGGCCGGGATTTAACTGTGGATTGACTGTTGATGATATTTTGGATTTTGTTAGTAAGCTCAGTAGTAACAGCAAAGTCTTTAAGGTTTTTCTTTTTTAAATTAAATTGGCACGTGTAATAAATGGTTTCTGGGACAAAGCTATAATATTTTAACAGGTGAGAGTCAGTATAGAGAAAAACAAATGTTTATATACATATATATATATCTAGTTTAAGACGTGCGTCTCAGCTCTTGGAACACCTGAATCGAATGCAAATATTACGTTAAGATACTACTTCCTTAAAGCATTTAAGCGTAACTAATTTATATTAAATATATTAATATATGTTACTAAGCTGGAAAATAAATTGTTTTAGGAGTGGGTGTAGTAACGAAAAAATATTTCTCAGAGGAATTTGGGACATCTCTAATAATTTCAACTATGTACGTGAACATTCCCCCAACTTTTAGAAGGTTAAAGTTGGGGAAATGTTCACGTACATAGTTGAAATTACTAGAGATGTAAAATACATACATACAACAAAACATGTATGTACATATATATTAAATACTAATCTCCCTGCTATACAGGGATGTATATCCCTGCTATGCTTTCTCCTTGAAAATGTAACACAAAGTGGACAGCTGTGTAATACATGTTCTGTAGGCTAGCAGAGGAATTATCTTAAGACCATTATATATGTATATGTACATACTTTTCCTGCTGTACGTAATATATAGTAATGTAACAAAGCTCAGGGGGATTTTTGTATGTCTGTTTAGACGCAACAATCTCTGGCACTATTAGTCAGACTCGAATGATTCTTTTTGTACAGGGAAGCTCAAGTACCTTACATATAGTGCTAATCTACACTAAGTACACACAAGCAACTAAAACGATATCTACATAAAACAATTATGTTATTGTTACATTAAGAGCAGTTCTGAAGCTGACACTTCGGCGCCTCGAGACTGCTCACTAAGGCGCTGGACTGTCTCTGTGAAGGTACGAGTCCCGAGGGAGCTTGGGCAGGTTACGGTGCTCATACGGGTAGGGCTCCGAAGACAGTTCTTCCGGTGTCTTGCTATCATATTTGTACGGCTGTGATGATAGTGGAGATTCCTCCTGCTGAATTTGTAGCTCCATTGCGTTCATTTCTTTGCATAACTTGCCCTCGCATTCCTCCCAGCTACACTTCTCTCTGTTGCATCGATCTTGGAATGGGAGAGGGATTAGGAGGGAAGAGGTTAGTTACATGTGTAATGAAGCTAACAGTTAAAAGTAATGTATCTTTTAGCTTTTAACAGTTAAAAGTAATGTACCTTTTAGCTTTTAACAGTTAAAAGTAATGTACCTTTTAGCTTTTAACAGTTAAAAGTAATGTACCTTTTAGCTTTTAACTGTTAAAAGTAATGTACCTTTTAGCTTTTAACAGTTAAAAGTAATGTACCTTTTAGCTTTTAACAGTTAAAAGTAATGTACCTTTTAGCTTTTAACAGTTAAAAGTAATGTACCTTTTAGCTTTTAACAGTTAAAAGTAATGTACCTTTTGGCTTTTAACAGTTAAAAGTAATGTACATTTTAGCTTTTAACAGTTAAAAGTAATGTATCTTTTAGCTTTTAACAGTTAAAAGTAATGTACCTTTTAGCTTTTAACAGTTAAAAGTAATGTACCTTTTAGCTTTTAACAGTTAAAAGTAATGTACCTTTTAGCTTTTAACAGTTAAAAGTAATGTACCTTTTTGCTTTTAACAGTTAAAAGTAATGTACCTTTTAGCTTTTAACAGTTAAAAGTAATGTACCTTTTTGCTTTATATAATAAAATTTTCATTGTGACGGTACTTGTACTTCAACACACGCAAGCCCTATGTTAAGGAACCGTCTTTTTTTTCAAGAAGTGCGTGCCTTAGAATAAACCGATTTTTGTACACTAAATTAAATATTTTTTCATGTAATCACAGTTACTTATTAGCGAGCTAGCAGCTTAGTTGCCACAAATCTACTGCAATCAATAATATCATACACCGTCATCAGAGTGCATAATTTTGGTTGCGAAAGAACTAATTAGATAAACTCCTGGTAAGAGTATATTTAGTCCTGGACCAATTTCTATGTAACAATAGACTATAGACAACTGCAGTAGTGATGATCAGAAGAATTCCTCCACTAGAATATCAGGAGAGCCATAACGTCTAATTACATTCTTACCGGTATCATCACACTCTGGTGTGCAGATGACCACTCTCTTTGTGCTGAAGCATTGCATCTGAAGCCTTGTCAATCTAGTACCAAACAGGAAATAACCTGCAAAACGTGAAAATACTATGTTATGGTATTTAATTTAGTGACATTTAGAATAGCTAAAGCTAAAAATTACACGAGATTTTTACTTTTTCACACTCAAACGGCTGGAGCAAATTTGATAAAATTTATAAAGGAGGTAGCTGACACCCCTAACTAAACAGATAAGCTATGGAGTAGCGTAAAAAATTGAGATAAATTTACTCTCCAATATAATTATATGATGAATACCCTTGGAAGTGAAACATCACACGCTGCGAGTGAAAGAAGAAAAAGAAAGTAAGCGAACGAAAAAAAGTGTTACTTCATAAAACAACACGGTATTCAGTTTGTTGGCACTCAACCAACCAAGTGTAGAAAACCCCTCGGATCGTCATCCTGCCGGAGTTTTCAGTGGGACAGTGTGTCGGAATCGAACCGACTAGAACCACACAGTCCACTGCTGGACATAGTCCCAGAAATAAATATGAAGGTAAACATTTCAGGTCTTAGTCTATACATGTCAGTCGTTATTGGTGTATCGTCTGTTATAATAACAATGAAAAAGTAAGAGAAGATCTAATATACAGAATTTACATTAATCATAAGAGAAATCGATTAACGCATGAATATTTTAAACATAGAAGCATTTTCCAAGAAATTATTTAATATGTTATATCAACATTATTTAAATAACGGGTAAATTTACATCAGTAGCAACTAAAATGAATAGAGTTGAAAAGTAATGTGTCTAATCACTATGCAATATCTAACACAAAGATCGTTGATACTTGAGTCTTATATCTAGTAAAAAAGTTGAGTTACATCAGTTTATTACTGATAGACGTTTACTAACCCAACATCATGCCAAACACGACAGCGAGCAGCAAATGCACGTTGTACACCATGACAGCCAGCATGAGCAGGTACCC
The DNA here is from genome assembly GCA_947561695.1 of Tyria jacobaeae. NCBI lineage: Eukaryota > Metazoa > Arthropoda > Insecta > Lepidoptera > Erebidae > Tyria > Tyria jacobaeae. The sequence continues at coordinate 2,854,594 of OX387208.1, read as the reverse complement.
GACCACGTTGTGTATTAAAAACACGAACGATTGATGCGTGTTTACCAGTGCTCTGAGCAATAAAAAAAAAATACTGTCAACTAGACCTACTTAATTACTATATACTAGGTTAACAAAAAGGATTTCCGTAAAAGTTGAAGACAAAATTAGGGTTTTTAATAGAAAAAAAAATACTACAAAAATATGGTTAACTTACATGACATAGAAAACCTATATCAACAAAATCAGTTAAAATAAAATCCCCTAATATTTTTTTTTATGTTATAGGGGGACAGACGAACAGACGGGTCACCTGATGGTAAGTGACACCGCCGTCCATGGACAATTGCAACTCAAGAGTCGCAAGTGCGCTGCCCGCCTTTGAGGGTGATGAGGGATGGGGGATGCAGGGAGTGGAAAGAAGAGAGGAGGGATGAGGAGATGGAAAAAAGGAGATGAGGGGAGAGAAAAGGGGGGAGGGGGAATTGGGCCTCCGGAAACCTCACTCAATTCGGGAAAATGCAAGCGTTGCTTCACAACCGGTTTTCTGTGAGGCCGTGGTATCGCACCGGTCGAGCCGGCCCATTCGTGCCTAAGCATGGCTCTACCACTGAAAAAATCTATTGAATGTGGTACAAGATAAATAATTGCGTGATGACCTTGATTATTTCATTAGCTATATTCTGTGTAATATTTATTATATATATATATATATACATATATTGTATTTAGAAATATACGAGTATAAGTATTATAATCAGCAGTCTGGTTACCATAGTACAATCACTGCTTATATATCAAGTTATTATTGTTTGTAACGTGCCATCTTCTCATTGGTTCAATATTTTCTCCATTTAAATGTTAAGTAATTATTTTTTCTGATATATGTTTCTAAATAATCAATTTACAAATACATCAATGTTACGTTACGGTACGGCAAGTGTGTATGCACAAGGTTAACTCACCGAACTCTGAGTGAAGCCCAACGATTTGCAGCACCATTGTTGGCGTTCCGACTTGTCGTAGGTTCCATTATGCTGCCTGCTTCCCTGCAACCAACATCGATATGTATGTAGTCATTTCTACAGGGTACCAAATCAATAAAAACAGTGTGCAAACAGATTGTCGCTCGATCAATCAAATAGCCCACATAGGCGCCTGTTTTTAATGTTATACTTTAATGGGTACTGATTCTTTGTATTGAAAATATGCATTGCTTTATGTACTCGTTAGATTACTTTACCAAATGAAATAAATAAAAATCCGAACGCCTTGAAACTTACTATGTCACTCCTACTTTTAAGAAGATTTAAAACTTATCACCGTTCAAAGCTGGACGAAGGCCCGCCCCAGTGCCGAAATCATCAAGCGGTCTAGGCTGTAGGGTTGTATGCTTGACAAACAAACATCACAGATACATCCACTCTTAAACTATAACCCTTCTTTTTGCGTAGTAGGGGATATTCCATAGCGTTCGTCCGTCGATTATTTATCAATGTGAGCCAATTGACCACGACAAATCGAAATAATCTTATCACACAGTAATTTGTCGCATGTTATGTTCACTGACTGTAAAAATAATCATTTTTCATTCAACTTCGTATAAGACGACGATCTAAAGAAGGTAGCTGCCGCTGGCTGGACTGGTCGAGAAAGTATTGCTATGGCGCACATTAGGGGCTAAGCTAATTGATTTATTAGCTGCCTATGTATAATTGTTAACATTACTGAATATAATAACTATCAGAAAAAATCCTAACAGCCTCCCCCCCACAGCCCCTGGCATGCTATTACTATTATTTGTTTTGACTTAAGGCAACTAGAACGTTTGACATTATTAATATAATCAAATATAGTTATGTGTAATCTTTACCATCAGAGGATCATATAAATTTGTCAAAGCATTTAATTACGCAGACAAATTTTTCAAAAATAAGTATGTATGTATATATAACTCCGAATACTGTGAACTCCTAGTGAGCATATCTCTGCCAACAACGCTATCTCGATTATAAATCGGTAAGCGACATCTATCGACAGTGTCGGTGAAACAAACTATGAAGTATAGAACAATACGCGTTTTAACCAATTAAAATAAATTATTACTTATTTATAACCGTGCTATATGCTTATTAGAGGTTTGCTTTTTTTTAAATACAATAATGAGATGATGGTGATGAGAGTCATGATTTGACACGTAAGGGCCTAGCCTATCCGAAAAATAAAATCATTTTGTTAACATAATTACTGGTTGCCGCGAAAAGTTCAGGAACAAGTCTCTATAGATATATTGAAGTAAGGCAGCTCATATTGAAACTGGCATGTGCTGTGTTAGAACACAGCTGCTTCATGAAGGCAAAGTTTTATTTTTATTCTTCACATCATTGGAATGGAAATGGGGAAATTAAATAAAGTGCAATATATAATGAGAGAATGGCCTTCTTTGCAGCATGCGCGAGAGCAGTAGAATTAGTCTTTGTGAGGGATATACAATCTCATTACTGATGAAAGTGGATGGTTCATTCGAATCACGGTAAGCAGTGTACGAACTCTTCTATCCAGGGCATCCAATTCCATCTCAGTCCATCTAAGTATGTCAAAGGAGTAAGGTAGGACTGGTTGGACCCCATTGTTATGGACCTCATTACCATCTGATAAAAAACTTTTTAATACTTTTTGACTCTGTAGCTATTGCTTCATAGTCAGTTCATTTATATGTAGCAATACCTGGATGACAAAAAAAAAAGTAAAATAAAATAATCAACAGGACTCAACAGATCAACACCTGACCTATTACAACCTTGTAGATGGTGGCGAAATTAACCTTCGTATTCTAATGATATTGCAGCAGTTTTTCATTGCCTGAAAACATGGACAAAACGACGTTTTTTAAAAATGAAACCTAGCTAGATCGATTTATCGGCCCCGAAATCCCCTGCATACAAAATTTCATGAATACTGTTGGAGCCGTATCCGAGATTCAGATTAAATATATATATATATATATATATATAAGAATTTCTCGTTTAAAGATATAAGATATTTGACATACCTAGATACGTTTCGTTCGCGGAAAAAAATCTAAGATGTCTGTAGTCGTACATCAATCACATATATTCCGCTTCCATTGTCCAATAACAAAAGGTAATAAGTAAAAAATTAACATAATACGCTTAGGTACTTATAACGTTAACTGAATGTAATACAGTTCAAGGTGATGTTAATTACATAACATATAAACGTTACGTAGTACCCACATACCTCATTGTTACATATTTTCAAGGTACTGCCACGAGCAACTTTCACTTAAACTACGTTAACTGCTTAGCAGATTTGTTTGAGGACCATAGATAATAGATATATCACATTTACCGTTTCTAGTTCAGGTATTTTTTTTTATACTATAGGGGGACAGACGAACAGACGGGTCACCTGATGGTAAGTGACACCGCCGTCCATGGACACTTGCAACTCAAGAGTCGCAAGTGCGCTGCTCGCGGAAAGAAGAGAGGAGGGATGAGGAGATGGGAAAGAGGAGAAAGGAGATGAGGGGAGGGGGAAGTGGGCCTCCAGAAACCTCACTCAATTCGGGGAAATGCAACGCAAGCGTTACTTCACAACCGGTTTTCTGTAAGGCCGTGGTATCGCACCGGTCGAGCCGGCCCATTCGTGCCTAAGTATGGCTCTACCACTGAAAGATTAGAGGCATTCCTTAAGAAATTTGGTATTCTCTTCTTTTTTAGGGTTACACACTTCAAAAGGTTAAAAAAGGAACCCCTATAAGATCACTCTCTTTTCCGTCTGTCTGTCCGTGTGTCACCGCCGATTTTCTCAGTAACGGTTGGCCTGGCAAGTTGAAATTTATACCAAATTCCTAATTCTATAGTGATGTCCTGAGTCAACACAGTTAAAAGATATGGGCAAATTTAGATTTTCGTGAAAACTTGTAAGTACCATAATTTACCTTAATTTTAAACTTTTTTAATTTTCGGAATTTTTCCTTTGACCAAGACCTTGCTTTAAACAAAAATTGTCAATTCTACGTCAACTGGAAGTACCCTATAGGTTTTGAATCGAAAACCTATGTGTATGGTAGTTACCGTTGACCTGTCCACCAGACCAGTCACCTGGAGGTTGAGAGTTTCTCGAAGGAATAAATTTTCAAGTTTTATTTTACACCATTACAATATTGCTGCAAACTGTACATAAAGTTTGCATATACAAAATAAATATATTTATAGCTTCGTTATATTAATTTAAGATTGTGTATTAGTTCCCAGTTATTAGTTACTACGCAAACTACGTTCCGCTTTAGAAGTTAACTATAGATAAGGCAGGATGTATATCTATTTACTATTTGTAGTTACCGTCATCAGAGATGGCGCTGCATACCAAATGTGTATGAGACAACGAATTTTCTTCATATATTTTAATTCGTGACTTTTTAAATTTTTAGAATTAATGAAATAGAAAAAAAAATTGTTAATCTCTGCGTTTAAAAAATTAAGAGGCTTATTGTCTAAGACACAACCCATGTAGGTGTTTAAGTGTTAACCGCTGCGGACTTAACAGAAGACAACTCTGGGGTCTTCACACCAGGCAAGCCTGTATCGTGAAGACCTGGACCACACAGGACCATTAAATACATTAAATATTATATTATCATACACCGAAGGACCGGAGACCAATCGAACAAATAATACAAGCCGTCCTCGAGTTATAAATGGTGTAACACTGTAACTAACAAGACTTTGACCTAAATATACGTATAGAAGATTTTTGGCGACGACTTTTCATTCATTCGTTTTTTTTTAATCAACTTAAAGTAAGCAGATTTCTTGTCTCTGACGACAAAGAATGAGCGACATTATAAAACATAGAGGGCTACTTTCACCTTTATTTTGTCTTTTTTTTTAAATGGTTTTTTTTTATACATTTAAATGATAGTATTAAAATAATAAATGATAATTTAAAATATATATAAAAATATTTTTATTTATTGATTTATTTGAATTTACGCACATTTTTTAGAAGGCGGACTTAATGCCACATGCATTCCTGTCAACCTTGTGGCAGAAATAAATAGTAGTTGGTGCAAATTTGTGAGGTTATATATAGTCAGTTAATAATTAAACTAAAGTCTTATTACATATATATATATATATATACATATATATATTTAACCTATTATATACTAATATATATGTACATACATATATATAAATAAACAAATACAAACATATATACATATGCACACATACACATAATAAACAGTACAATACACAAGTCTTACACCAAGAAGTGATAAGTAGATTTTAAACAATAAGGCCTGTTATTGGTACTATAACAAAATTGAATGTAAGTTTGTTGAGTTGCTTGTGATACTCATAAAGAATCAATACATCTAGAACAATGTTTCGTTTTGTTCTTTTGTGAAGTAGAATAAGGCATCAACATCTCTTACCGTAGGTGTAGTTAAAAGCGACCCAGGGATCGGAGTGTTATCTATCCAATAGTTTGTGTAGAGTTTATACAGTGCCCGGCTATATGCTTGTCCCCTCTTAAGCTTAAGACACACTAAATTATGCTTTTCAAAACAATGAACATTCGTGACGACGAATCCTAACCCTTCGGGTATTTAGTAGTGATTTTATATATACCGGGTACAGCATAGGAAATATCATCCAGCAAAAAGTAAACTTTCCGAGTGATAGATGAGCGAAGTAGCAGGCAAAAGCTATTCAAGAAAAAAATCCACGCGTCGCCAAAAGTGACGCGTGCAATGTTTTGCACACGGCTCTACAGTAGCGAGTGCCAAAACACCCTCCAACACAATCGAACTACCAAAACAGTTCGTCGTTTCACTATACACTGTTAACAATAAGAAAAAAATAAAAGGAAAAACTGAGAGCACTCTCTAACATGTACGTTCCAGTTCTATTTAATTCTGGAAGAAGTGCCCAGTTGCAATAGGTTCGAAACCCAGTGAGAAAGGTAAATATTCGTATTTAAAACGCACTCTGCTGCTTACCACTTCGGGATTACAGGATTGAGAGTATATACCTATGCATGTATGTGTAACATACTAATAAAAAATAATAAAATCAGAAACCATAAGTGATTAGGGAGCAACAGATAAATAAAGTGGCGGCAATAGAGGCCCGCTTTCGGTTCCCGATGCCGATGTTTCATATTCAAATTAAATTTCTTTATTTCATAAAAATGCTCAACAAATATTTAAAATCGTTTTATCGCCCCGCTTTACCCTTTAAGTACGGAACTCTAATTAGTACATTTATGGAATAAAACCTTGCAATCAATGAAAGCGTCTAATTTGTATACATAGATAAAAAAAATATCGTTAACACCTATCGACGTTTTATTCGAATTCGGGCGAAACTGCCCGTGAGTGTTGTAACATGCGACTAAGGAATCGGGCTGTTATCTTTCAGACAGTATGTACACATTCATACAGTTACGTCAGTAGGATCAAATTAAAACAGACCAAATGTGGGTGTTTATAACACTTCTTTGAATGTAATATATTTTTATTCAATCAATAGACAAGTAATGGTAATTCTAACGTAAATAATTCTTCACATTACAATGAGAAGGATGTGAAATGTTCAATGAATAGGCGTACTATACCTGTATATATTTTAAAGCTTGAATGAACAGGAAACTCATTACCCCTTGTTAGTGCATTGTTACAGAACACATAAATAGTTTAGCATTGCATTCTTTTTCTTTTTTATAATATAGGGGGATAGACGAACATAGTCCGTACATGGACACCTGCAATTCAAGAGTCGTAAGTGCGCTGCCCGCCTTTGAGGGTGATGAAGGATGGGGGATGTTGGGAGGGGAAAGAAAATTGGGGAATGGGGAGAGGGGGATGAGGGGAGAGGAAAGAGGAGAGGGTGAGGTTGGGTCTCCGGAAACGTCACTAATTTCGTAGAAATGCAACGCAAGCGTTGCTTCACATTTACATTTTTTATTGTTATTTTTTTTCTTTCTGTGTTACACCATATACCATTTCCAATTTATTTTATTCTACCAGCTTTTATCATATAAGTTTGTAATCAAAATGTCACTATAAGGAGGGCAGTATCTCTCGAGATACAAGTGCCAACTTACTTCCAGAGATTGTGTCTCAGACTGTTGTAAACAATGTTATTTGCTATCTTTAAGAAATAAAATAATTATTATATTAGAGGGCTCTGAAGCTTCCATCCATCTGTTTAAGCTATATATATTTTTATATTTATATATTATAGACGGGTCACCGGATGGTAAGTGACAACCGTAGTCCATGGACGCCTACCTGCAACTCGAGTCGTAAGTGCGCTGTCCGCCTTTGAGGGTGATTAGGGGAGAGGCTATGCGGGGAGGGGAAAGAGAGGGGTATGAGGAGATGGGAAAAGGGCGGGGAGTTGGACCTCGGGAAACCTCACTAATTTTGGAGAAACGCAACGCAAGTATTGTTTCACAACCGGTTTTCTGTAAAGCCGTGGTATCGCACCGGTCGAGCCGGCCCATTCGTGCCTAAGCATGGCTCTACCACGTAACCTTTTATATACTACTGCACGCCTTTCCTTCTCTTTCTATCCTCCTTCTCCTTTCAATATACTCCAAACCTTGGCATATATTTCCCTACATTGCTCGGGAGACGCCAATAGGACGCCCCTATTACATAAATGGGACTAAATTGTAAATGGCAAAATGTGGGCGTTAATTACGCCTCTGCGTGTACGTAATATAAAACATTAATCATTGGACTTCATACTGGCAATTTTATTATCAGTTATTATTATTAGTTATTCTTGTTAACCCCTCCCCCCCAGGTAAGCTAAATGCTTGTGTTAAAGGTGGTTTTACGACGGTAGTGTACTGGGCGGGGTTTGAACCCACAACCACTTGATTGCAACTCCTACGCCTCAGCCAATACGCTACGTGTATAATCAGACTAGCCATAGAAAGCCAATTTTGTTTAAACAGTTACAAATTCAAAATAAAATTGACTTCAAAAAGTAAAAAACCGCTTTCAATGCGCCATGTCAGTTAGTTGACGTAATACTTACAATCGTAAAAAAGTGCAATTTAAAAATTTACTCGTATTTCTGATTTGGTTACAATAGGACCACGGCAGCACGGAAAAAACATTGAAAATTGTTCGACAACTGGAGAAGATACGCTTGACAAACTTATAAAAGATATATTCATACAGTCAAACATAACATCTTCCTTTGCTAAAGTTAGATATAGATATATAAAAAATTAGATAATCGGACTTTAAAAAAGTAGACAACCGACTTCAATGCGTCTATTATAAAATTTAAGACTTATATGGTTTTCTCATGGATGCCAATGTCAGAACTGGACCAAATTAAAATGGGACCACACGGGAAGCACCACCTTTCAAATAAAAAAAAATCATCAAAATCGGTTCACCCAGTCAACAAACATAAAACATACAGTCGAATTGAGAACCTCCTCCTTTTTGAAGACGGTTGAAAAGAGCTTATGATCTTAAAGCGGCTATTTTTCGTCAGGTGGTATTAGAGTACAAGTAATTAAATAAAATTTTAGCAACAATTTTATAAAACTTTATAAAGAATGTAAACTAATTCAATTCTCAATAATTGACGAACAATGCTAAATAACACGAGTACAATTGTCAATAGATGTTGATCTAATTCAAAGGCCATTGTGAACTCTATTAGTTGATTGTTTATTGTTTATTAAATTAACAGAACAGTAAAAAAGCGGCTGTGCATTTTGTAGACATAGACATTTTATTTTTAATTTTCTTAAAAAAAGCCGATGAAAGCCAATGGTCAGCCTACCAAAACGACAGTAAACCAGCTCGAACTTTTTCAAAAACAATTAAATGAAATTTAATAAAAAAGGCAGCTACAATATTACTCTATAATACCGTTAATTTTTACAATTTACTCAAATAAAGAGGTTCTATCTAAATTTTTTTCAGTGGAAAAAATATTGTTCCTTTTTTAGAGAAAGATCGATGGCCATCCATGGTCTTTATAAAAATTAATATAATTACATTAGTATACATATATATATGTATAGAATGAACTGATGAATATTGAATGAACTGATGAATATTGAATGAACTGATCAATATTGAATGAACTGATGAATATTAAGGTTTTCAATTAGTCTTACCTTTCACATAATAAATTTCTTCTCTCGTCTGATCGATAGGGATATAGCCTTTTTATCGCCGCGCGTTGCACTTTCGCCAGGTACACCTGCAACAACATTTACTTTCATTAGTTATTAAATATTCCGATAAGCCCATATATCATTGAAAAATGTATAAATATATTCAAGACAAAAAGTGGAATGCACATACAACAAATAAGATGTAATAAGAAGTACAAACATTCAATCTAAGTATTCATAAAATCATTTTCAGTGGTAGAGCCATGCTTAGGCACGAATGGGCCGGCTCGACCGGTGCGATACCACGGCCTCACAGAAACCCGGTTGTGAAGTAACGCTTGCGTTGCATTTCCCCGAATTGAGTGAGATTTCCGGAGGCCCAATTCCCCCTCCCCATTTTCTCTCCCCTCATATCCTTTCTCCTTTTTCCCGTCTCCTCTTCCCTCCTCTCTTCTTTCTGCTCCCGGCATCAGGTGACCCGTCTGTTCGTCTGTCCCCCTATAGTATATAAAAAAAAAAATTGGTTATAATTTTTAAGCCTCACAGCACAAATTAACATGTTAGTAATGTAGAAAACAAGCGTGACGCCTGCCATTTCTTAGCTTTTTGGTTTTTTCATTGGTCACTGAAATAGTATTTGACCGTTAGAGGAGGTTCTTTTGGTATCTATGATGTAACTGTTCTAGTGGTGTAGAGTCAGTACAAAACCTCCAGCAGTTGTGAGGAGCCAGGGACACCATCATGAATAATTATTGAACAATTTATGAGTAATTCCACCTCTTTTTTTGTGGAAACCCCCACAGGTCATTACCGGTGAGATGGTATATCGGACTCGAACCGTGTGTTCGAGTGAGCAAACCACATAGTGTTCCTTCATGGACTCTTCTGGCCGGGGCCTCAAGTGTACCCTAGAAAGGAAATCCCTGTGAACCCCGACAGACTTGGCCGCCTGTTGGATGGTGTGATCCAAGCTCTGATTTAGAGTGACGCGCGCGGAACTCGTCGCGCATCTTTCGAAATCAGAAGCGTCTGGGCCCTACTTCTGCTAGGACGACGGAGGCCGGAAATCATTTTGCACTATCCGGCGCCAGGTGCGTAATTCCACCTACACAGTATTACTACACAGTATATTTTGACAGTATGGCAGAATTACCCTTTGAACCCAAAAAAGTCTGACGATGGTGATGATGCAATTATATTTTATTACAACTTATATAAGTTAACGAGTAATGTGAATGAATGAATAGTAACTGGGACTTCTTAGAATGTCTAAGAATGTTTTCATTATTAAATAACATTTTCCTGCAGCTGTTACGTGTTTTACATAATATTACTACGATAGAATCACGAAGCTAGAATATATAACGACTAGATTCTTTAGTGAACAAGAACGATAAACAGGAACTGACCGATTACATGTAAAGGCTCCCGAGAACGAATGCTGCATCATAGGAGATCAAGTAATTTTGTCCAATTTAAATTAAACGAAGACATTAGACACGTAGGAATAAGAACAGTAAATCTAAACCATTTATATTGCACTCCGAAATTCATTATTATTAGACTTCTTTCCTTTAACGAACAAGTACAAGACACGTGACGACATCCATGTGCAACAAAAACATACTTAAACGACATCTAGCGAAAAAGAGTCAAATCAAGTAATAACTACTGAAGCTGCATGGCACAAAGAAAGTTCTCCGACTGATATGTACGTACATATATGCAACTGCCCAACCGTTATGTAGCGGTAAAGTACAACTTCTCCTATTCCTCCACCTGATATGAGAACACTAAACCAAAATAATAGAGAGGGTTAAGTATATTTCTATACAATCAAATAATAGAGTGAGAGGTACAATCAGTAGGCAAAAAACGATGGTTTTACGATGGCCTAAACAAAAACACATTTCATCATAATTCTTGTCTCACCTTAGATCCCTCGAACAGTAAGGCCACAAAGAATAGCGTTATCCAGGTGAGTGCGAAGGCCCACATTGTATTGATCTCAAGCCCCGGGAACAAGAACTCCCCGAGGTCGTACCCAAACCACATCCACATGTGCATCGTCATGACTGCCACTAGGCCTACGCTGCCGTCTGCAAAAAAAAATGTTTTGTTTATTTATTTTATTAAGACAAGTTCCGCAGAGGACTTTACAAACATTCAAATCATCGACACAAAGAACAGACTGAAAACAACAATTTAAGGATTACACAAAGTGTTGTCCCGTGAGAGGATCGAACTCACAACACTCGGCGCGGCAGCGCGTAGTGGCCACAACTAAAACCACTGCGGCAATCGTGCAGTCACCGTGACTTGATGAATTTTTGAAATTTTCTTAACTATACGTGCATACACGCAAACGCCCACTTTTTAACCCACTTCAAAAAAGGAGGAGGTTCTCAATTGAGTTCTCAAATTTTATGTTTGTTACGTTTTTTTTTACGTCAGAACTTTCGTGGCTGGGTCTACCGATTTTGATGACTTTTTTGGAAGTGTGGTCCAATAACAATTAGGTCCAGTTCTAACAATGGCATAAAATCATGTGTCTTAAATTTGCATCAAGCTTGTGCGCGACAAATGGAATAATAAAAAGGATGTACTTCAAGGGTAGTTAGATGAGAGTTTGGTTAGGTTCTGACAATGGCATCAATGAGAAAACCATATAAGTCTTGAATTTTATGATAGATGCATTAAAGTCGGTGTCTACTTTTTTAAATGAATTATTGCCATTATTAAATTAGTCCCACTTACATAATAGGGGGTAATGGGGGGTCTTGCCATCATCTAAGCACTGTACGACTGTATATATACTGTCTAATGGATAACAGTCTGATATATTAGTTACCTTAACCGACACCCACATGAAGATGACATTGGCGGAATCTCTGAGTTAACTGTACACGAGTGACAGTCCATTAATAATTAATACTAATAATAGATAACAGTTCAATCCTTTAGTCGATTTATACAACATTTCAAATTGTTGCCATAAATACAATATATACTAATATTATACATGTGAAAGTAACTCATTTATATTTAGAATAATTTTCTTGTTTCTTTCAAATAACTTCTCTACCTATCTATCTGTGTGTAACCGTTTTCAGGGCTAAGCAGTTGAACTGATTTAAATTAAATTTGATACGTGGATACTTCAAATTCTAGAGACGGACATAGCCTAACTTTTATTGAAATACCAGTAGTAATATCACAAATGTCACACATTAAATTTTTAATTTAACGTAGATTTCTTTGAATTAATAAAACGATTCTATCGAGATAACTAAGGAATTTATAGAAGTTAATCAATAAAGTAATAAACACATCAGAGGCGTTAGAGCAATATAAGTATGAAACGTTAATTTCTTATGTTAAAGTGAATAAACACTTTTTGCTTTTATCTTTTAAGTTTAAAGGTTTAACCTAATGTCTGTATTTTTTATACCACCCGAAGGTTGACTAGTAGAGAATGCCTTAGGCATTATGTCCGCCTTTCTGTGACAATGAATGTATAAGTTTTAAATAAATTAAAAAAAAACTCCAACCCAAGTACAAGATTTTATATATGACAACTGATTCGGTTAATCTGATTAAATATAACCATCAATAACGATAATGTAGCGCCATTAGGGGCGTTAAAATTCGAAAATCGAACGCAAAAGTGAAAGTCAACAATATGTTGACATGTGGTGTCCAGTCATTTTGAAATGATTTTTATATTTAGGAAATGATTCAATACAGAAACAGATAATATTGTAACAAGGATATTGCATACATGTAGAACGGTAATGCGTATTATGTTATCGATAAGCTAATTGGCATAAACTACAGCGTTAAATTAGAAAAATTACAAAACAGTGTCAGATATTAGGCAATAAAGATATGTAAGTATAGCGTTTTTTGCAGCCGTGGTCTGATTTGTCACCGCCATTACATCGTGTTGCCCCACATAGATGTAACAAATACGATAAGCATATCGACAACAGTGTAAGGCCTTCTTGTCTAAAAAAATATTGAACGGTGTCGTTTTTGCGTCCAGACATTTTACATGTCTTTAAGTCTTCAAAAAGTTAGTTTATGGCACAAAATCATTCATCATGAATTTAAAGAACATTCACTTCATTCACAATCACGAATTTAAAGAACCAAGTCTCATCACTTAAGGAAGACACAGGATTAAGACTAAAGAAAAAACATCGGTAAACGGTTACCATAAAAAATACGACAGCTATCATTATTTACCATAATAACTTGTACACAATATAATATATATATATATATATACATATATATATGATCATGTCTTATTCCCGTAGAGGCAGAAACGGTAGAGCGCCAATGCCTCGATCCTGACGCATCTGTCGTCTCTTCCAAATTCATCAGTCTTTTCATACACGGTCGTAGGTTACGGGTCGTTTAGCCCTTCTTAGTATACTGCAGAGCGGGGCAGTGTACGTCTTTTTGGACTAAGCCACACCGATTTGCCTACCACAGAAGCCTTATAAGTTCCTTTAGATAGTACACCTTGTATAGTATATTTGCCAGATGCAGGTGAAATAATATGCTTAATTTTTTTTAAGAGATTGTAATGACAACGCATTTCAACAGCCGATCTTCATGTTTAGATATTGTGATACACTCACACACACGCACATATAATTCATTAACAATCGTCTTTGGACGTAGATTAACAAAATATTCACACGGCATCGTTTGAGATTCTAACATAAGCGATGCACTATATCTGCCGTAATGCAAATCTGTAGGTAACCTGGTATTAATTTCTGTTAATTTTTTATTATATGCCTGCAGAAGAATGATTGATACTATTTGGTGTATATTAATGTATGTATGTGTATAATATTTATTGAATTGATGGATGTAAATATGTGAGATATCATTCGAATCATCTCAATAGGGTATACGTTTTTAAGATGAGAGCCGCGAAAAAAAATAGAGGATATCAATTTCTTTTAATTATTACAATTTAAAGTAGGTTCCCCCCCCCCTGTGCCTACCTGTGCCTCCTGACCTAATACCTACACCTGAATTAATATTAATTTTTTTCGTTGCTGACTGAACAAAGAAATACATAGATATGTTAGAATATTAATATCATTAGACATCTCACACACGGCCGTCTGATCATAAACTAAGTAGAGCTTGTACTAAGGTAATCAGACTCCTGAAAAACAAACTTATATAGTTCTAAATTTTCTTTTTTATGCGATAGGGGGCAAACGAGCAGACGGGTCACCTGATGGTAAGTGACTACCGCCGCCGATGGACACCCGCAACTCAAGAGTCACAAGTGCGGTGCCGGCCTTTTAGCTAGGAGTACGCTCTTTTCTTGAAGGTCTGAGGGTCGTCGGTAATACATACATATCATAGATAAATTACACTCATACAGAACAAATACTCGTGCGTGCGTCTCATTTAATAAAAGTCACACGCTTCAGCACATCTAGGTTCGGTTAGTAAAATCTCAAATTTAAAAAAATGCCGTAGTCAAGGTCCATGTCAATAGTTAGAGGAAAAACCGATTTGACAACCAAAATTTAATCCACGTTTGACCACTCAAACCTAAATCAAACCATCAAACTAAATCAATCAAACCTAAATTAGGCAAAGGAATGTATTCGTTATTTAGACTAAAGTATAAAAAAAAGAATTTCTTAATCTGTATGTATAAGTACAAGTTACAATATCATATTATAAGAATGTATAACAAAAAAAAAATGAATATGTTAATCTGAAAAACATTTGTGCGTCATTCATTTCATGTGTATATAAATATAGTGAGTTGTAATATGTATATTAATTATAATTACTATGAAATTATTAAAAATAAATAAAAATATCACACAGGTTTTGATTATGAATAGAATAACTTTTAGAAGCCCCCGTCATGAGAACGGTTTGTCGGAATCGGACCGACTAAAACCACATAGTGTGCCATACTGCGCCTCAAATAGGAGGAATCTGGGAACAGCTTTAGTAAGACATCCGAACCCCTCCCTTCCCCAACCTCTGCAGCACCAAAACCTTTTCTTTTTCGCTTAACTTAAAAATTTACTCTTGTCTCTAAACATGGAACCAGAAAGTACGAAAGAAGTACTGTCTGATAGATAAGATTTTTTTATTTCAATTATTTATATGTATTATTATTTAATTAGAATAAAATTGCATTGTCAGAAATTAATCGATCGTAACCAGTCAAGTACGGAACAGAACCGAACCGAAGTAAAGCCACAACGCAGTTACTGATAAAGATATTATCTTATGTATTTGCAATGAACTGAATATATAGTAAACATGTATAATATATAAGACCCTTTGTCATTTCATGTCTTACATTTTTAAGACGATTCGAAACAAACAATCAGTTATCTAATGAACAACGGTTGATAGGATTCACTAGCAATTTTACAATTGGTTTTATGTACGAAAACGAAGAACGAAGTTTGTGGAACTCATACATAGAGTACAGGGCGTGCGACATGTAAAGCTATAAATATGTGAACTAATAGATAAACCAGATGTTTTCTGATTGATCAAGTAGTTGATGCAGTTTTCATTATATGAAATGCCTCTAGCAAATGAGATAGATAAAACTCAAACAGAGTTCTTACCGTCACTATTTAACGAAAATCCACATCGTTAAAGCCATAACACAGTCACTAAACACAGAAAGAACAACACTGTCCTTCGCATCTACGATACACAAGGGCTAAGCTCCAAATAGGCATTATCTCTGTCGCCTGCGCCTGCCTGATTCACTTCTGTTATTATAAACACTCAGTAACAATGGCAGCTATGTTTAAAATATGGACGACCGAATTTAATTTTTTTGCCAATAGGTATTGTGATTAGGGATTGTATAGTGAAGTGACTAGGCTCTAGGTAGTACAATTAGGAAAATAATATAGCATTGTTTAAAGGCTCTGTTGTTTATATTAACTAACATAAAGTGAGAGACGCTACGTTTAGTATAAATTTCATGTGTTGATATAACAAGGTTAAGAACGGTTCGTATTCAACTAATACAGTTTTTCTATACTTTTTTTAAAAGTCGATATAATTTGAAAACATATCAATGAGAAAAATTACATTTTTTATTGCGGACTATCGGTGTGAAGTTTGGAGTAAAATTGGTAACAAGCTAACAAGTCTAACTAACAAGACTAACAAATATTTAACTAACAAGATTCAATCAATTCAAGATTCATAATCCTCTCATCTGTGTGCATTCAATAACATACGACAAATTTCGGTATGTCTTGGATATTGATGTATTTCAGTAAGTTTATACGGCTAACAGTACCCATAATCCGGCCAAAATAGACATGTAAGGGTACAATCATTACCATAGACCCAAAATGTGATAAGTCCCCCACCGATATCACATCTGCAAAAAACATAGGTCAAAGTTCGCAAATATAGGTAAGTTTTATCATAGAAATACTTTTTATTATTTACACCGCTTACGTAATTTATAATAGCTATTTTTTATTATTAAAAAGTATGGAATTAAAAAGGATTAAAGACTGTGGAAAAGGCCTACGTTAAAAAAAAGTTTCAAGTACACCACCTCCGGGTGGAGTTTAAACATGTGCATATTATAAAAAATACAACTTTTTCAACTTATTTCATCCTCATACGTCAGAAACAGTGAATCTTAGATGAATGATCTTTTTGAAATAATTGCATGACCTACAATTTCTGTCTTACCTATTTTAATGATATGTTAAAACTTACCGTTTGGCTGAAACCCTAAAACACCCATATTAGGGAATTTTTACTTGGGACATTTTTTTTTTGCATATTGGGGGGACTTTTCAAAATTCATTCGTAACAATAATTTAGCTCTACCCGAATTATTTAAATGTCACTCCTATTTTTTTGGCTTGACCGGACACGACATATAGAACTGCCATGTGGTTCTCGGGGGCGTAGAATAGCGCCCCTACTCTTCCCGTGGCTGAAGTAAAAGGCGGCTAAGAGATTGGACTATATCTATCTGATAGCATGTATACAATTTATACAGCCGATTGACGGTAAAAGACCTTTTCGGGGTTATAGGTGTGTCTATATGAATGTGTACTTATAGAACGTCCTACCAGCACATGTCTATCATGATCTCATATCTTGATTTATATTGAAAGCTCGTTTTATACTATTTGATTTTTTTCTTCTTCTGTTATTTGTATTAGACATCTGAATTAACAGATTTACATAAGTTTTTTTAATGCGATAGGGCGGAGAGGTCACCTGATGGTAAGTGACTACCGCCGCCCATGGACACTCGCAACTCAAGAGTCACAAGTGCGTTGCCGGCCTTTTAAGGTAAGAGTACACGTGGTACAAGAGTAAGAGGAGAAAGCTCTTGAAGGTTTGAAGGTCGTATCGGTCCGGAAATACGGCATACGACCTTGGACAATAAATTGCATTTTGCTTAACGCTACGATTCGATACATGCGTTCTATTGGCTACTCGCTATTATCATCTAGAAGACTAAACAAGTCTAAATTATGATGAATAGATGAGAAGCCACTATGACCACCTGATATTAATCAATCAATTTGCCTACTGCAGTCCACTGCTAGACGAAAGCCTTCGCCACTGTGCTACTATAGCATCCGGTTTTTTTTTATTTTCTTTTTATAATATAGGAGGGGGGGGCGATACGACCGGACTGGTCATCTGATGGTAAGTGACCACCTCTGTCCATGGTCATCTGCTACTCACGATTCTTAAGGCGGGCGCCTTTGAGGAAGATAACTAATAAGAGATGGGGTGATGCGGTGAGGGGAAGGAGGAGGGGGGATGAGGAGGAGGAAACCTCACTAATTTTCGAGAAAACAGTTGCTTCCCAACCGGTTTACTGTAATGCAGTGGTATCGCACCGGTCGAGCCGCCTCATTCGTGCCTAAGCATGACTACGACGATAAAATAATTTATAATATCATATTTTGAAGAAACTAATACAAAATACAGTTACGAGATATGACCACACCAGTGTTTACTTTACGCTACAAAAAAATGCGTATGATTTTTTTAAAATTTAATACGTACGTAAGACTAAATTAGTAATAGTCATTAAATACGAGTCTGACTACGAAAACGGCTTAAATGTATGTTCATATCTAATGCTCCTTAATTATATGTAAGTGTGGCAGATCTAGATAGTAAATTAAATAATTTCTACTAGAACTAAGAAATTACATAATAATGGTAATTGCAATGGTAAAGGACTCTGTTTCCACATTTAGACTCATGGTCGGTCCATTATGCGTTCAGGAGGCTGACTAGTTGAGCCAGCCTACCACCTTACAGAAGCACAGAAGCCTCCTGGGCGGTTCACAGGCTTCTAGGAGCAACCTCGCACCTGCTTTTTCTCCGCGCTCAGATATCCCCTGCACAGAGGGCTGTCGGTCGCGTTTATGACGAAAAGGTATTGGTTCAGAGCTAGATGGCCTGTGATACTTTCTACCACTATTCGGATGTCCGTTTGGTAAAGTTTGAGTGGTCTACATGTCAATTAAATAATTGAAAAGAACTAGTATGTACTAATATGTGACTAACTAGTCCTATGAAATATATATACAAATATTGTCAATTATGCAGATATTGCACTGTACTTGTACAAAGACCTGCATCTGGACATAGATTGCCATGGCAGACCAGCCTGACAGAACTGTATCAGACTGTGATTTTACTTTGGTTGGTGTAAAGACAATGAGAGTTGTTCAGTTGGGGATTCAGTTATAGTACCAATTTTAGCTGTTTGTGCTGTACCATACAAATGATGGCCTATCTGTCATTGTGCTCTGCGTGCAAGATTTAAAGTCAGGGCATAAAATTTAAAGTCTACCTTAGGTACCAATGTTTCTTTTTTTAAGAGACAACAATGGGTTATAAGTAACCTTATTTTTTAAAAATCCATAGTGTGTCGGAATCGTACCTACTAAAACCACATGGTGTGATATATTGCTCTTAAAATAGATAGAATCAGGGAATGTCTTTAGTAAGAAATCCGGAGGGTTATAAGTGGCCTAGTTCTATGCTGCAATAATTTGAATTAGTTTGTCATCAAAACAAAAAAAAAAAATATCATGCCGATAGAATATGAACAAAAAGTTGTAATTAAAAAGAGTTAAACTTCACAATTTCTCTCAGAAGTAAGAAGATGAGAAGCTTTTGAGTGTCCTGATTTCTTCTTTTGTTGTATAGATAAACAATATAAGCACAAGATAAGCCCTCTAAAGTATTTTATCAAACCAGTATCTAATATTGAGTAGTTATCTATCATATAAATAATTATTTTGTGTTACAATGTAACAATACTGAGTGATAAAGTACTAATTACAGATACTGATAATAATTAAAATTTTATGTATTAATCATCATTTTACATTTATTTATTTATGTTCTAAAAGATCTTCATTACTAAGCATCTAGCTTATAAAAACACCTACATCTACAAAATTACGATAGCAAAGTTTTAAGTTGTACGAACTGTCTAAATAATTTTTAACAGGACTAAGAACCATTATAAAATAATCAGTTAAATCATTGAAAATTACTGTTTTGAGAAGTGTCTACCCATCGTGTATATATATCATATAATCCTAACAAATAGAACATTTCTTTTATAAATACGTTAAAAGGACATATATATGTTACGAAATAAATAAAATCTAGTAAGGTCCGTTATAACTGAAATAATTCAAAGTGCACTTACCTCAAAACCCTAGCCACAGCACTCCGATCTAGAGTTTCTTATCATCTATGTATTTGTTTACTATCCACCCACAAGATATCACACTATACGAACGCGGTTATCACACATTTTATTGATAAATTAGAAAGTAAATATACAATTCACTTTGGATTGATAAAACAGGTAACTTAATCCATTTCAGGCTGATTTATACACGTTATCACTGCGACTACCAATAATTCGTTATTTAATTTAATTTATTCACGATGAAATTGGAAAGTATAAAATAATTTCTCAAGTTTTGTGTACAAAAACCTCGTCAACCTGACATAAACGAAAATTTACTAATGATACTGAGTTCCTGACAGCTGTCAAATAAAATAAGATTGATAGTAGAATAATTACGTAATTAACATTGTTTAACTTGATTATATGCTTTTATTCGACTAAAGGTGAAACCCTTAGTCGACTAAAAAATTTCATTTGAATTGACCTATAATTATCTTTGCCTATGGATAACAAAAGTTGGTAAGTTATGTCTTCATATAAATTAAATAATATTTTAAGTGACCAAGTAGGTTTAACCTGTTCGTCTAAAATCAAAACTCTTCCCTATAGTCTGCAAAACATACTAAAACACTAGATTTATATATGTCGTGTGAACTATTGTGGTGGGTGGAAAAAGCTCTATTCTTATGGAAATTGACAGATACAAGATGATCAAGCGACTAAATAAAAGATAGATAAACTGCATGTAAAGGGAGATGAAAAAAAAGGTATTGCAGCGACCTCGAGTAAATTTGGGAACTGGGCAAATAAATGATGATGAGATGAGTGAAACATTGTTTTTTTTTATTGTTACTTGAAAGGCACATATTATTGTATTTACAAAGTAGATTAAAATATAGTATGGTATAAAGTGATAAAACCTCAATCCTATAATCCAATAAGGATAAATACATAAAAAATAACATTTGTATTTGAATCAGCCAGAAACGTATACGAAGGACTTTCTATGATCCACCAAGTCATAAGGTATAATAACTGTCGTTTTAGTCGATACCAATGGCAATGATTGATAAAGATATGTCTTTTCAGACTAAACGTATTGAGGAGCAGTCCGTATGTCCCCGAGATTCTTAGAGGGTTACCCAGAGTATAGTTGATGTTTCATCAGGGCCATAGCCTCCATATCCATCTATTCTAGGATGCATGTGCAGAACATATTGTGTAAGTAGGTACAGAACGTAGATATAAAATAGACATAGATATATAAGAACCTAAGATACACACTTAGCTACTCAAAAACGTCCCCAAAAAATTAACGCACAATCTAAGAATTGTGTGTCCATTTCATTTAGTATATCGTCATTCGCGAGACCGCTTGGACGTCATAAATGCCGAGGTGCGTTTTTGCACCTTGAACCTTGCGAAAAGATCCAATGTCATATTTTCGGTAAGTACAAAAGTAATGCGTTCATTGTTAGCTATTTACATTTTAGTTTTCATTAATTTTGGCAAAATTATTTTTTTAATTTGGTTGATTAGTACAAGCTCAGTTGACGGCTGTTCTTTGTATTTTTGGATGGAGACGATTTCAGTTTATTATTAAGTTTTTCTTTTTGTTAAAGTTTTTTATTCTGTGTTTAATATTGACATAATCTTGATTTATAACCCACTAAAAAGGGAGGAGGTTATTTAATTTGCGGTATACTCAAAATTTGTAAAACCGAAATTAGTTATACTCTCTCTCTCTCTACTTGTATTATAGAATAAGGGAATTTATTATATCGTTTTTGTAGCAATAATTATTATATAAAAAGTATATTTCAGCTTTCCTAATGTATAGTAATCTGTGAGCTTTCCTCGTGACCCAATACGATGTGGAGAGTGGGTCGCAATAGTAAGCAGATGTGATGATTTTATGTGAAGAAGAAGGCCCCACACTAAAAGCGTAGTTTGTTAAAAATATTTTTTACTGAATTCGAAATCACTTTACATTATGATTTGAAGAAAACGCACTATTAAAAAAATTTAACCCACAAACAAACGATAGAGTTAAATAAATTAGTTGGCGATGTTTGAGTAAAAAAAATTGGGGCGCATTTAAAAATCACCACATTTATATTGATTTTATGTACAAACTATAAACAATTCTTTACATATTTTACATTGTTCTGTAATCCTCAAAGCACTTTTGTTTATTTGAAGGGATAGGGTGCATACGAGCAGACTGGTCACCTGATGGTAAGTAACTACCGCCGCCTATGGACACCCGCAACTTAAGTCATAAGTGCGTTGCAGGCCTCTTAGGTAGGAGTACACTCTTTTCTTGAAGGTTTGAAAGCCGTATCAGTGCGGAAATACGGCAGGCGACTGAGTTCTGTCTGGCTGAGAAAGTTCTGTACAGGTTTTTTTACTTGATTGTTGGGCAAGTTAGAGTAGAGAGGTAAGTGTTTATAATTGGAATTTTGAAATAAGCCGTTAAATTTACAAATATCGCCTCATACGATAAAATATGTTTTGCTGTGTCAGCACTCAGCATGAAAATTGTCTTTTTTATTTCAAAGTGGGTCCAAACTGCACCCCGTGGTCGCGCTGGTGGTTAAATTTATAAGTTTTTAGATAAAATTATTTACTTAAAATTATATGTAAAGTTTTGAACACTTCCTATCATTTTAAATATTTACAAAGATGATGACTAAAAGAATTGTCGTATTTACAATATTATATTAATATTAGTCACTTTGTAAGCGTAATTAAATAATACGAATGCAATGAATGAATTATTATATATTAAAAATGGCGAAAAAATTATTAATTTATTATTTAAAAATTATATTATAACAATATAAACATCAGACAAGATCAAGTGAATGACAAAATCTGTTTAATACATAAGTGTTTAAACAATAATGTCATTACTTTCTTATGTTACATGCCACCTTATCTCATTGACATAAAAGCTATTTTAGAAAATCAAATCGTTTAAAATTGTTAACTGTTAACCAATCGTTCGTTCATACCTTACACGGACAACACACAGCTGTACACTGGATATCGGTTTGACATTCGCTTCATCTCTTTCTCAGAGACGAGACGACGTAAAGTTAAAACAGAACTCGGAGCGAATGTCGAACCAATATCCGATCTACAACTGTGAGCAGTACATGTAACTTAGATTTTTCGACAATCACACCTATAACTATAATCTATGTTAGGTAGTTTTTTTTTAGATGTGTTGAAAACGGATGTCGATAACATCCAATCGATGTCATCTGATGTTAGGACAACATCAGATTTTAGATGTGTGTCAGTCACGCCAGTTGTGTACAATATTTCCTGACGAAAGGTGGGCCTACAACACTTCTAACCAATATTACGAGTAAAACAGGCGTGATACATAATGTAATTATTTAATTTTACTAGAAATAAATATTAATATTATCTATTGCGAGTTTTATTTATTATATTAACGAGTATTAACATAAAGTGGATAACAATTATTTTTATGTTACAGTAATTTTAATAGCTTGCATTGTTTATACCAAAATAAAAATAATATTAGATCGACTCGAGTCCTTGGAGTGGATTCATTTAAGTAAGGGTCACAAATTTTATTGCTTTTCGTAGGTTGCATTTAGAAAACGACTTTATGCGGAGGGCATAACCATGAAATTATTTAATACCTCTAAATGTCTTCTTTTCAAAGGTTGCATTTGTATGTGGAGTATTCAACTGTGAAAATATTTTAAATTATTGAGGATTTGTGTGATTTGTACGGTTATGCGGTTTGATTCATCCGTGCGACACTTGCCTGGGTTTTTATTATATCAATGAAAATACACCAATAATTGACTGAATAATCAAACTATAGTGGATCATCTACAGCACCTGTCACTGAATATCTGATTATCATACTTACACATACAATAATGTTTAATGAAAAAAACAGTTTCATAATACTTTTTATTTATCATCATTAATATAATAATAGAACATTAAATGAATGATATTAAAATAATGCCTTACTCTAGCTTACATTTAAGTTTTTGTTTCAACACAATCACAATATAATGCGGCGGGCGCGACAGATACACCGAGATTCTATAATATTCTCACTTTCTTTATTAATACCATAGTATAGTCATTTTAAAGAAGAGATCTACAAATGAACAAATATGCAGATGCAGAGACAAAATCTCTTCCTTTTGTAATTGCTTTTGGTGAGTCCAAACCAGTTTAACATTTGTGTGTGCAACTCTATTACAATGATCTAAACATGTATTGAAGTATGTAGTGGTGATGTCATATTGATTATATATATGTAAAGTAAGACTTAAGTAGGTATTTAATACAATATCTTTTTATGGTACTGATTATTACTTTCATTTATCTTTCATATGGTGGATAAATCGGAACTTATTTAAAGTTTTTAACTTAATTTTTATGCAGACTAGAATGTTTTTTTCTTAAAAATGTACAAAATTTTGATCTATATTGCACATTTAACTTCTCACTAATACAAACACTGGCAACACCACTTACGGCGAACAATGACTGAATAGAGAATATGCATGTATTTTTTGTTTATATGTGAGACTATTTACAGAATGCGACGCTTGTGCAGTAGTTTTTTTATTTTTTTTAATTAACTCATATTTAAACCAATTGCATATTCCCTATTACCTACTAATTGAATATTATGCCTGTAACTGTATCGTCAAACATATTTCAATGAGATTGTCAATCTAATCGACAATTTCTTCGTTGACAGTAATTTAGCAGTATCTGTATGCATAATAACAGCTTCATCTTTGAAACTATAACAATAAAATATAACAATTTCGATACAATAATAACTGCAGTCAATTTTTACTAGTAAATAATTGTGAAGAAACATTACTGACAACAGGCTTATATTCGAGGCTATCATACCACATCAGTGTAAATCATTTATTATTATGGATTTCATCAGCACTTTTTATCTATGATGAAGCATGGAATAGTATTGTAAATAAATATAAAACATTGGACCACACTACATATAGGAGGATAATTTTTCAGCTCTAATTGTACAAGGTTTACATTACAGGAATATTTTACACAATACCAGAAAAAAAAGTATATACATAGCGTTGACCAGTCGCGCCCTTACTGCGAGGCTTCTATCAAACAATTAAATATAACAATAAAGTTAAATAAATATGGCTATGACTCAATACGTGATTCAATTGATCGTACATGAGAATAAGGGAACTCCTCACCCAGTATAGTATAGGAGAAAATGTCAACATACTTGTGTTGTGCATTGTTGTCTAATGAAGTGTTCCAAAAATCATTATCAAATGTTATACCTTAATTGTTTAGGAACTTCTGTATTGTGTCACTTTAAGTTGTACAATAGGGATAAATAATAATAATAATTATATTGTGGGATATTACAGAGAGAAATGTAGAACAAAGATATGTGTTGTTCGATACTTTATTTTATTCTTTTCATTTTAATGTGAAATAACCACATCAAATCCATACAAAGGTACCTTTTGCTGAGCAGTTTTCTGCATTTAGGGTGGGGTTGTGCTCAATCACCCAGTCTTAAGTAAATTATAATCATTTAAACTGGCAGTAATTATCAGACACACCAACTTAATTAAATTTTCTTCTACTATACTGGATAAGAAGTTTAATAAATCTTATAGAAACCCCTTATTTCAATAATTAATATTAGTCATTGGAATGATCCTAACTAGAGGCTTAGCATGGGCAAACACAAGACATACATAGATGAGAAAACTTCTCAGTATCAATACGTTCATATTACATCAGCCCATGCTATGCGTGGGTTAGTGTTAGTGGGAAGACAGACAACTACTCCAGTACCAGTTATCTCACAAATTTCTACCACAGCATATTTCAAACCTTAAGTCTAATAATATAGCGAAACTGACCTAAGAGTATAATATACACTCGATAATTGAAACATATATTTTTAACTTTTGTGGAGGTAAGAGGTCTACAAACCCAAGTTGGTGTTTGGGTGGCTTCTGAAAGACCATAATTTCATTCCGGTTGGGTTTATTCGTGGATATAGCCTATTTGCGTTCTTCTAACTAAACAACTAAACTGGTTATTTTACAATTCGGCTTAGACTCATTTTCGCTATATTAACAGACATTAGTAAACTAATATGTCTCAAATGAGTATCCTTCAACATTTCATATTTTTGTTATCGAAATTCGTCCAGGAATGAGCCACTGTTCCTATCAAATATCTTGTATTCAAGAGTCCACATTGATCTGTGTAGATATTATACCAACTCATGAATTTTCTGGCAAGTGGGTCTCATACTTTCCCTTGTGTAGTGAAAACCACCTCCGTCTACAACTTCGGCGATATAAGAAGTGTGTGTATGTATGTAATTATTTATACAGGTGCAATGCATCATTTTTTTGCAAACATTGGTGGTATTGGTAAATAGGGTGATCAGTTCTACCAACTACTGATACATACGGTGATCGGTTTTGCATTTGAGACGCATTAGTAACATCATAACTAATCCTTATATGTGCTTATTCTGGACAAGAGAATCATATCAATTTACTTGTAGAGAAAAAGACACCCCCGCAGGTCGATAAACAGAAGATAAATCGTAATAGTTTTAATGAGTTATTGAAGCACAAACACATTTTTTGAAGTCTTAATATAAATATGTTGAATTTACGGCACGTTAGATGTTTTGGTTGTTGCTTTTAGTTACATAACTTTATAATAAAAATTCTTGAGTTATAAAACCATAAAACGAAAGATTTTTTTTTCATAAATATCTTCATAAATATCTTATTTACCGTGTGAAACCATACTGTCAAAGATACAAAGATGAAAGTGTGATATCAATTATTTAAATTGTTATAAATTTTAATATTAAAATTAATAATAGTTTTCAAGATTATAAGTATTATATTTGTGTTGAAATACTTAATTTCAACACAAATTTTAACACACATGAAGGATTAAATAACTCATAACCTAGTTAAATCTATAAAACAAACAATCATTACATAGAAAATTAAATATTTTTAATGATGTTAGATATTTCTATGAGAAAGAAAAATGTATTAGACACTAATTTCACAAATTGAACATTATATTACATTACATATTATATGGTGTAAAGATATATTTTTTACTTCGAGGTACAGGCTATAAAGTTTAAAAATAAATTCCAGAAATTCCAAATTTAAAAATAAATTACTATTTAACTTCAGTTATCAACTGCGGGCCCAACAATGACATCACAGACACAATTAGTTCATAAAAAAATAAAATTAACCAAATTACAACATTAATTATAACTTTAACATTAGAGTGCAAAATGTATTCAAAACCTTAATCTATCGACTTTTATACTCATTATATAACTTACTAATTTTGTAAACACAAGGTTTTACAAAATTAGGAAGTTAATTATTTCACTCACAAAGTAAAGGGTAGGCTATTTTGTTAATAAACTAAAAAAAAGGTGAATATTTCTTATATTTAGTCATCAACAATTAACATTAAAGGGCAAGCTAAACTTCTTTGCTAGGCCAAATACTTATAATACGGTTTCAATTTGCGGTTAATAACCTCTAGTAAAAAAAAGTATTTGCACAGCATCTCTTAACAAAAATAACATTAGAAAAAGATATGCAATCATTTAAAAATAAAAATATCTAACTTTGATTTCACCATTTGAATCAAGATTTTTTGGGAAAACCAGATAAGCTAATTGGATGATAACAGCAACTGTATTAGAACCTCTTTACAGATAAACTTGTGCTGGTGTTGTCAAATTCTGGAATAACATTATTATTATCAGGTAAGAACCTCAATAAAGAACATTCAATTAAATTTAAAGAATGAATATAATTAAGTTTTAGTGAATGCAGTGTAATATTTTTTTTTCCCAATTCTCTTATAAAAGGTTCTGACAAACAATATTTTATTATACTTCTGATACTATATCACGATCGAAATTGATGATCAATTCCTATCATTCATACAACTTTGATGGCTGCACAATTTCAACAGTTTGTCTTTATTTTTCTGGACACACAATTACTTATACATAAATTGCAATATTATATTAGTATATGCCAAAGAGTAAAATTTATATTTCTTAATAATTTTTACTACAGTTTCTAATCATAAGAGAAATATTAGAATCATGGTGAAGATTCTGATATTAATTCGAAAGTTACATTTTGAGAGTGGTTTCAACCTATGCTCTCATAAACACTTAATAAAGGTCAACAAATTGTCTACGTACTTGTAATAAGTACAAAAGTTAAAAAAAGAATTACCAAATTGTCAACAAAAAGTAACCTGTGCAGTAGACAAAAAAATATTGGTCCTACCATTTGCGTTGCTGCTTACGTACTGATCAAATCCGGGCCCACATAAGAACAATAGAAAAAAACTGACCTTGCCATCTTTGCCCTGCTTGCCTATCCTTTTAATGCCTTTCAGTCTCTGATTCTCTCGCAAGAGGTCAGAGTTTTTAATATAATTGTCATGTGGTCTGGATTCAGATTTCCTCTCGCCTATTAAGTGGATAAATGCGCGAGTTTGTATGTAATATCTGATAAGTGTATAGATACTGTATCTTACTGGCTCGCTCTTGCGTCATGTTCAGGCCATCAGTTCCCAGTACTGCGTGACGCGTTCACCTGATGATGTCATGCCCTGTGGTCGGACGAAGTTCATTTCTATCGTCTTGAACCTTCTTTTTAGTTCCGCGTCGAATGACTGAAAATAATTATATGATAAATTTAGTGTCACAATTTCAATAGGAAGGCTGTTTCAACTCCGCACTTGTAGCGAATTTTTAAACGGTTTTATTTAGCTCACCCCGTTTGTTTTATTTATTATTCTTGGGTCAAATTTAGTAATTCAAATTTCACCCTCTTCCTGTCAACCGATTAATCTGAAATTTTGTATACACTTTGGATTTTGGTGACAATACAATTATGTTTATTCATTATCATTATAAATTCAAGATGGCCGCCGCTACAAAATGGCGGATAATTTTTAATACTGTTTTTGCAAGCGACGGTATAACTTGAGGCATCGGACTTGCACCGGCTTAAACATGTAAAGAAATCTACATTGCGTAAAATATATTTCATAGCCATCTAGCGAACACAAGCTGCACCATGTGATGATAACTGATCCTCAATTTCGCACTGAAAGTTCTCGCGTTAATGTATCTACAACTTCATAATTTCAAAAAGCCGTGGAGACTGCTCATCTTCGTATCATCAGTCTATCACTGTCCATTGCTGGACGACAAACCGACGACTTGAAGGCGGTGTATGGATAACTGCCCAAGGCCGGAATAGATGGCGCTCATGGGGGAGACACTACTCGTACAAGAAATATCTCTTAAGATGTGGTTTTCAGAAATATAGTGAGATTGAAACCAGTTCCACTGTTGTATTATTTTTATTATTATTGTATGCCTGCCTTACATGTTTTATGTGAAACCTATATTTTTATGATTGGTGTAGCTTTACAGCATGTTGTGTCTCATGTAAAGTATTCCATATAGATACACATACATACAATCACGCCTGTATCCCTGAAGGAGAAGGCAGATGCCTAATTAACGTCCACATTGTATGTATTAATGAATACAGAACTCTGCGAACTTGTAGATGACGGGGCTACTCACACTGGCCAGGTCCTGCGGTGAGGGCGGGAGAGGCGCGGCGCGAGCAGCTCCGGTGTCGAGCAGGCGCGCGGCCGCGGCGCTGAGCGCGGGCACATTGTGCCGCCGCAACGCACATACCTCCCACAGGGACGAGCCCAGCGCCCGAGATGCGCTCGCGCACGTCTCCTCCATTACGTACGGATCCGTCGACACTATTATGAAAAAAAAAAATATATTTATTTATTTTATTTTATTATATATTGTAGGGAGACAGACGAACACATGGATCACCTGATGGTAAGTGACAACCTCCGTCCATGTGTGTGGCAGTGGCAGCGCACTTGGACAAGTGTCGTCCAAGTGCGCTGCCGGCCTTTGAGGGCGATGAGGGAAGGGGTAGAAAAGAGGAGGGATGAGGAGATGGGAAAGAGGAAATGGGGATGAGGGGAGAGGAAAGAGGAGAGGAGAAACCACTAATTTCGGGGAAATGCCACAACCAGTTTTCAGCGAGGCCATGGTATCGCACCGGTTGTGCCGGCCCATTCGTGCCTAAGCACTGTTATAATATATGTTTCTGTTGGTTGTTGAGTCAAATATACACGTTTCACAGTTATAATAAAATTAAAATAATTTAAAATGCGAAATGTGTGTGGTGTTTGGAATCAGGCTCTGTTTCCTTATTTAAATTCTTATGCATATAGACAAGCTGACTAGTTGAGCCAGCCTAGCTGCTTCCAGAAGGCCAGAAGCCTCCTGGGGCATTCCCAGGCTGCTAGAAGCGACCTCACGTTCGCGAGGACATTTTGTTCATACAACACGAGTGCTTCTCGCGTCTGTACATATACCACACATCTATTACGTAGTATGCTGTGTACCTGGGCCTTTGTGAATAAAAGTTAACTTATAATTAACTTACTGATGTTGGGAGAGTCTTCGTAGCATATCATGCGCTTCAATGCGGGGTGCCGTAGCAGCAGATTTGCTACGAGCTGTAGCAAGCCTACAGCATCTTCAGCAGAAGCTACAAGCGCCAAGCGAGAAAGCCGCTTTGCAAATGCGGCCACCAAAGCCTCGGGAAGGTGACTGTGGACAAAAAATTAAGTAGAGGTATATTTCTGTCTAACGAACTGTCTGCAAAAGGTTAGAGGAATCCCGCTATTTCACTACCATGTTGCCATTACATTAGAAGATAAGAACCTGTTTCTATAAAATCTACTTTAAAGAAAGAAGTACCTTAAAGTTATAAATAACTGTTCAACTGCATAATAAAAAATCTAATAACCTTTTACTATAACCAGCTGTAACTTCAATATCATAATATTTAGACCTCACATTTCGTTAGTGCTTATAAAGTAACCAGAAATTTGTGAAAAAAAAAAAAAACATCTAGAAAAAGAGTATTGTCCATGGAGTTCTCCATATCATATTTATTTGAACGGGCAACTAACGTCTTAGTATAACTGTAATCTTTTTAAATTAAATAAATAATTTTGAATATTAATTATGAGCTAAAATAAGAAACCAATTTAAGTTAACAAGCTAACAGGCTTCATTTCATAATAAAGTTATTAAGAAAGCAATGTAAATTATGAGTAAAAACTAATATACTTACGTGGAACTAAGGAAGATATCAGCAAGATGCATGAGGCGTTTCTTGTACCTAGTGGCAAACATCTCCGGTTCAAACATGGCATACAGACGGTCATACATATCCGGATAATCAATGTTATGTGCTCGTACAAGCTCTAGCACACCTTGCAGCGCTAGCATGCTTATGGGTCCACCTGAGAATATACAGAAAATTTATATTTTTACACACACACACACACACACATATACATGCAGGAGAGAAGACATTATTTGTTTTTATCTTTCATAACTAATATGTTAGAATAAAAACTTACGTGAATTAAGATTCATATTTATTTAAATATACGGTTTTACTCACGTGTGTATTTCGGGGATGTCCGACTAGTTTCGGTCTCGACAGGAGACCTTTTTCAACGAGTAAGTTGTCCAGTACCGGTACCATATATTTAAATAAATATGACTGATATGGTTATAAGATGTGCAAATAGAGTCAAGCTTTCGTCTGACACAATGCTAATTGAGTCTGTTTTTTGTACTGACGGTAATTCTAGCTTCAAAATTAAAAAATATATATATATATATCATAGAGCCAGCCCATCTCGACCCGCGGGTATCCGTAGGTTATAGATCACACACGCACACGTCAACTATAGGATGCCTTTGGTAAACGTGAAATTAATATTAAAAAGATAAAATAATTAAATACCTGCCTGTGTTGTTCTATAACCGCAAGTTTCACAACGGTTGAGTCTTAAGGGAAGAAATTCGGCAAACAAATGCATGGCCACTCTTTTAAATCACCAGATAGGTGTTACAATATTTCATGTACAACATAAACTATTCAATGGACTTATATATAAATTCGACTGCAGGAATGGAGTAGCTGTTTAAGTGGTCACCTCGCCACCATGTTGCCACGCCTAGTGCTGTGGGTTCGATCCCCCACGGGACAACACTTTGTATGATCCTCGAATTGTTGTTCTGAGTCTGGGTGTTCTTCGTGTCCGTTGTTTAAATGTTTGTAAAGTCCCCCGCGACACATGAATTAATCCTAATGCGGGAGTTTCTTTTATCAATAAAATAAACAGTCGGTCTTTCGAATCAGCGACGTGGCAAAGGGCAGAGATAGATTCTTACCTATTTATATATATATATGTATTTGTAAACAAGATCGTCGTCTTTGTAACCTGACAACTTTGTGTGAAATTCTGTCGTTAAAAGCGGAGTCGTAATAAACGGATGTACTTTCATAGTGGCTGATATTAAAACCAAACATGTGCCTATACTTACGTCGCTAAAAACGGTAGGTTGTTATACGCGAAGTCGTACTAAACGGACTAAACAGTATACATAGTCTATTATGGGATGAGAGCAATAGCCTTGTCCTGTTACCTACGGTGGATTAAATTATGGGTGTTTTATACGCCTCTGCGTACCTCGAAAATAGGCGTGAGGGTATGTATGTACTTTCTACAAATACAATCAAGCTTTCGACAGCTCTTGTATTGTTAATGTAGGTCCTTTTCGGTCGGACGAAAGTCTTTAGTTTATGTTTCTCATCTTAGGAAACAGAATTTACTTTTTAGATACAAGGTATTCTGTAGTCTGTGGTGATGATAAAATTTCATGCCGACTATACCGAATAAGTTTTATAGTCATTCGTGTTTGTAATTAATTTGGCGTAACTCCTTAATTGAAACAGCTATAACGTAGACTCGGAATGCTTTTGGGTACAGCATAAGACGTACATGATTGTACCCCAAAGATCATCAAATTCTATTTTTCCATTCTATTCAGTCTTGTAATAAGTGAATTAGTTCTGATAGTAAAATTCTTTATTTTTCGAATTTTTGAGAAAGTTCTATTCTTTATAAATATAAGTGTTTTTTTTTTAGTGTAAGATACTTCATATAATAAATAAGAAGAATTATTTAATAGCCACACGCGCACTAATAAACAAGTAAAAAGGTGCTTCAGCACCTCCAGTAGAAGGAGGCAGTCAGTCTAAAATCGAACTTGGTTTGGGTTCCTTTCTATTTCCTAAATCTTTGTATTTCGTTCTAATTAAACTCGCACTTGTGACTCTTGAGTTGCGGGTTTTCATGGGCGGCGGTAGGCACTTACCATAAGGTAACCCGACTCCACGATTGCCCCCTATCGCATAATTCACCTTTAAATAATAAGTTTTAATTTTTAAAGCTATCTGCAAGGTCTCGTGTAACAGTACGCAGTAACGAACAAAGCTAGTTTTGAAATAAAAAAGTGTTGAGTAGAGTGAGTCACCAGCGTCTAGGCTGTCGCACAGCATGTCGGTGGCGAGGTGCGGCTTGGTGAGCAGCGGCATGAGGCGCTCCACGAGCAGCACGAGAGCGCGGCGGTGCGAGCGCGGCTCGTCGCACAGCGGCCACTGGCACGCGAAGCCCCAGCAGCGGTTCGCGTAGCGCCGACACACGCCCGGGTTGTAAGGGAATGGGGCTTTGTCTGTCAAACGAACATACACATTTTATATTCCATCACTTCAGGAGGAAGAGCAAAAAGAGGGGTGTTATGAGTTTCACGAGTCTCGTATCTAAGTGTGTGTGTGTCATCGTAACTCCTAAACGATTGTAAAACTTTTATGTTTGAAAGCTGATGTGATCAAGAGTGTTCTTAGTTATGTTTCTAGAAAATCTACTCAGTGGTTTTAAGGTCAGCAGCTCTTTTAGTAATGTTGAAGGGGTATTCAAGTCACAAGTTAAATTTATAGTGATTGAACTATGTATAGACAATTTTAAAACCAATAATGATAGTTCACTTCTCACAGGTATCCTTTAACGAATATTAATGTTCAATTCCAAAAAGGTTCTTTAATTCCTTAATGCAGACTTTCATAAGGGACTTCAGTTGATTTACAGACTAAGATCATACTTGTATAATATTTATTTGATTGATGTAAATACATATCTGCACATGGTTAGAGAAAAGTCATATCTGACTCGCTCTCTCTTATTATCATACCATATAAGTAAATTACTAATAAAAGTAATATAAATAAAAAATTACCTTCTGAACCGCACAATAACTTTTCCTCCTTTGTTTCAAAATCTCTCTCCTTGATCTTGCCTTTATTGTCCATGGTGATATCACAAACTAACAGCTTGTCCAGCAATTCCAAATAATTCTGCATGTAGATGCTGGTTGGTGACCTGAAAAAAAAAAAGAGTCATTTCTTTAAAAACTGTATGATCCTTACACTGTTGAAGTCATTGTGACTACTTATTGTGCTCAGCAGTCAGGATCACTAACCACTAGACCAATAAGCCCATCATTATATACCATGTACTTGCAAATCTTTTACTCTATAAATGAGTTCTGGTGATATGTATGGAATGGATATGTATGTGGGGAAGTTAAACATGACTAATTACTATGGAATTTGTTAAACAGATATTGCAAAACAAGAAGATTTGGAATTTAATATAATTGCAAGAAACTCCCAATTTACATATATTGATAACCTTACTTGCGATAAGCGAGTGTCGCGAGCACTTTGAGGCCATACTGCTGAACATCTCTATATTCAGTGAACTCCTGGAAGCGAGCTATCGGCGCCGACATAGATGTCTCCGAGTCTAGTAAAGTGCTGAATATGTTCTGTAAATATTTATATAGATTATAAAGATTTAAACCCTTACAATATTCCCTCCATATTTTAACAACCTTTACTCAGCTCTGTTAAAATTAATTTGCAAACATCTTATATCTCTAGGATCATATCTTATTTCATATGAAATAGGTGCCAGACGAGCAGACGGGTCACCTGTTGGTTAGCAATAGTGATGCGTTCCTCACTCGTGAGTCGCCTCATTTGAGGTACTCGTGACAGAAAATTGAAAGAGTTACTCAAATTTTGACATTGAACCTCATTGTCCTCATTCGCTCTTCGTTCCTCGTTCTCTCGTGAAATGGCGGCGCTCTCCGTGAGGTGTGAGGGAGTGAAGAGTGAGTAAGTCGGTTATTACAGTTAGTAGATAAATGAGTGAGGATGTGTGTCGATTTGCGATTAAATGAACCATTAGCTATTAG
This sequence comes from Tyria jacobaeae, assembly GCA_947561695.1. NCBI lineage: Eukaryota > Metazoa > Arthropoda > Insecta > Lepidoptera > Erebidae > Tyria > Tyria jacobaeae. The sequence goes on along the minus strand of OX387208.1, from coordinate 2,819,351 downwards.
GAATTTATTGTATACTGTTGACATTTATCTACATTTATTTAAACTAGCTGTTCCTAGTGGCATGAAGCATCACTTGAGTGTTGCTCAAAACTATGAAATATGAGATAGTATGAACGTGTGAAGTTTCGTAGCATATTATTTAGATAATGGAGAAACATAAAAATCATAACACGTATTTGAAAGCAATGAATACATACCCATTATTACGAGTATACATTTACGAATAAAGTTAGTAATTGAGTGTCATATTTTGTTTATTTAGGTGCTTAAACCTTGTGAGTGAACGATAATGATGTGTGTGAGAGAAACAACAAGACTTAACATACTGCGCTGAGGCCAAACCTCGCGCTCGTCTCACTCATTTGAGGCGCGCCGCTCACGTGTCAAGCAAATCCTCACCTCAAATGAGGTGTGCCTCGCGAGTACCTCACGAGGTAAAATGAGGTACTCCCTCATCCTCATCTAAAATTGACGAGTTACCCATTACTAGTTAGGAACTACTTATGCCCATAGGCAAATGCAACTCAAGAGTCCCAAATGGTTGCCAGCCTTTACAGTGGGAGTGCACTCTTTTTTAATATTTTCTTTTATCTATGCTAATACCATAAAGCTGAAGGGTTTGTTTGTTTGAACACTCTAATCTCAGTAACTACTGATTCGATTTGAAGAAAAGCTGTTTATTGAGCTAAGCTAAGAAATATCACGCTGAGACTCTTAGGAGCGGAGCAGTAAGCATTAACGCAGTTGAAACTGGGGAACGGCTAGTTATTCATATGACTTCTAAATTAGCCAAAAACCTGCTCTTGAATTACCTTAATATGTATATGTATAAAAAATATGTATTGGTTAATGTGCTAACTTACTGGCACCAGCTAGTTAGAGTTACAATATGGTAAGCAACGGTGACCTGCTTGACCTATTGCTTGTACTGCCTAACCTATCGGTATAAGTTATATTATTTTAATTCCCTTTTATCCCCATTTTCCCCTTCAATGTACTCCTAATTTTCCCATTAATATCTAAAGTGAGTTCCTAAATGACGGCGACAGACTTGTGCTTCATTACATAAGTGGGATAAATGTGGGCGTATAGTACGCTTCTACCTATATTTGGATACAGGTGTATGTATGTATATGTATAGTGGGCACCTCTATCATATAATGTTCACTATAACAGCACTATATGAAATTGATTCAATGCATTATATCATGTATGATTATATGCAAAATTGATATTACGAATCTTTATTTTAACGTAACCCGTTCCCCGCAGTTCAACCTGCATTTATTTTCACTGTTCCGATTCCAAGGGTCGTACGTATAGTGATGCCTTCCTCAACGAACAACTCATTTTTCAAATTATCTACAATATATTTTTTATAATTTACCCCTCTTGACTACCCCTTCACTCCTGCCTCACATATATGTATATATAATAGATATGTTTACCTAAACATACGAGTAGGCAATTTCGTAAAGCGTTTTATTGTTATTCATACATAAACGATATATTGTTGAAACAGGCCATGTCAGGAAACAACATAACAATAACATTACATACAGAATAATGTAATATCTTACTTAACTTAAACATGCACGTACAGGTCTACAACTTTTATAAGTTACGCCAATGGCAGGTACATGAGCTCATATACATTGTGGGAAGTCTGGTTAGATTGTTGTTTTTATGGTATACGCGGACAAACGAGCAGACGGGTCACCTGTTGGTAAGTGACTTCCGCCGCCTATGAACACTTGCATCTCAAGAGTTACAAGAGTCACAAGAGTGCTGTCCGCCTTTTAGGGTAGGGGAAACTGAGGAGGGCAAAGAGGGGATTCGCGAATGGGAACGGTTAAGAGGGGGAACGGAAAATGGAAAAGGGGTTGGCCCTCCGGTAACTTCACTCACTCACTAGTGAGGTTTCCGGAGGCCCAACTCCCCCTCTCCTCACACCCTTCTTCATTTTCCTCCCCGCATCCCCAATCCCTGATCACCTTCAATGGCAGGCAGTAAACTTACGACTAGAGTTGTAGGTCTCCATGGACGGCGGTTGTCACTTTTTTTTTTTTATGCGATAGGGGCAAACGAGCAGACGGGTCACCTGATGGTAAGTGACTACTGGCGCCCTTGGACACCCGCAACTCAAGGGTCACAAGTGCGTTGTCGGCCTTTTAGGTAGGAGTACGCTCTTTTCTTGAAGGTTTGAAGGTCGTATCGGTTCGGAAATACGGCAGGCGACAATTTGTTCCATAAGCTGGTTGTGCGAGGCAAAAAGCTTCTGGAGAAGCGCACAGTGGTGGAGTGCCAATCGAAATCATCATCAAAATATCCATCCCCATCACCTGATGGGGATGGATATTTTGTCGAGTAGGACGATGGCGGAAACCAGCAGCCGGTATAAGTCCGAACAATTCCTCTGAACACTCCCCATGATACAAGCGATAGAGGATGCAGAGTGAAGCTAAATCTCTACGCAACGCCAAGGTGTCAAGTCGATCAGAAATATCTTGGCAGTCGATGATACGAGTCGCTCTCCGCTGAATGCGGTCAAGAGGGAGAAGTTGGTACTGGGGTGCACCTGCATAGAGATGAGAGCAGTATTCCATGTGCGGCCGAACCTGCGCCTTATAAAGTTGCAGGGTGGGCCAGGGTAAAATACTGTCTCGATCTGTTTAGCACACCAAGCTTCTTCGAGGCTAATATGGCCTTACTCTCTAAGTGAAGCGAAACTGGACTTCGATTGATATATCGACGCCAAGGATTCCGATACTGGCTGATGCAGTTAGGGAAGTGCTCTCAAATTGAGGTGATACGACCAATGGCATCTTTTTAGCGGTGAACGCGCAAACCTGTGTCTTCTTGGGGTTAAATTGGACTAGGTTAAGTCAACCCCAATCTGAAACTTACCACCAGGTGACCCATCCGTATATATAAAAACATAATATCAGTCTGGATGCTAAGAAAGAAAATACTCTCTAATTCTACTCTTTAGAATGTCTATAAATAAATAAGATTTGTAAATATATAAGATTATCATCATACCTTAAGTCTCACAGAGGGGAAGTAGTACCCAGTAGACTGCTCCATAGGATGCTTCCCTTCAGCCTGCATCAATTTGCAAGCGGTCACTAATGCCTGGAGTCGGGAATTGGTGCGGCCGCGTTTGATACATTCGACCGCGCGGGTGTGGGCCGCCTCGTAGCACTCGCGTAGCCATCGCTTATACTCAGCTTCGGGACTGTGTTCTGTTTACAGTTACAGTTGAAATGTATTTGAATATGATTCTAAACAAGAAAGTTTGGCTGAACGTATTTGTATGAAATTTGACACAGGTAGATTATAGTCTAGAATAGCACATGAGTTACTCTTATCTCTATATTCTTCTCTATCCCGAAAAAAAAGGATGATTTAAAATAAAATCAAACTGTATCTTCTGTGTTCAAAATCTGAAATGCAATGTTACTGCTCAATTACTTTAAAAATATACTTGAATCCCATAGCAATATTGCAAGCCACTAAGCATAGCTAGTGTGTAGGTCTTAAATACAGAGAGGAATGACACAATGGAATCATGTAACAGTGGTCAATTAATAAAAATTATGGCCCTATTCATCTCAGTCATTAATGTCAACTAAATAAAATGTAGAAAAATACCTATGTATTTGTTAATAGGTGAACACAATTCCATAGCATAAAAAATCCATTACATTTAATTTCATTGCTATTTAGAAATAGCAATTTCATTAATACTTATTTCTACTAAATATTAATAAAGAATAATAGTTTTCTCATGAAGGGATGAAAAGTAGAATTAATGGGATAAATAACAATATGTTGACAGTAGTAATCATATACATCACACAATGGGTCAATTCAGCATTCTTGAAACATACATTTAAACTTGTAATGACCTAACTTGTCTTTCAAAGGTTCAATTCATATGAATGACCAGTCAGGTTTTTGTAGCAGGTGACATCATACATCATTATTTATATATCAATATTTGAAGAGACATATTTTTACTTATTTTAATTGCTGTGTGGTTTTCTGTAAAGTAGAATAGGGCCACCCCAACTCTTCCCAGGGGTGTTGTAAAATGTGCTAAGGGAATGGACTGATATGTATCACAGTATCACAATGGACAGTATATGTAGTCAGTGTAGTATAATGTTAGCGTTTAATATGCTATAGGTTTTAGTATATGTCATTTTAAATAGAATTTTGCTTATGCAGGAACATTAAATTTATATATAGTAGAAGCATATAAATATTGTGGTGCAAAATTATATACAATGACAGTGTCAGGCCTACCAGTCAATAAAATAAACAATGGATAGAATAAGTAATATTTAAAAGATCGCTGATAGCTGATATGACAACAGTAAAATTAAAAAAACAAATTCTCTATACAAACTAATCATACTATTTGTAAATTTGGTTTGATTTTTTATAGAATTAAAATAAACAGCTGCATATTGTCTTTATTAGAGGATATTTAAAATAATGTAATCTTTACACTTCAAATTTAATCATTTAAAAAAATATTAATTCAATCTTATAGTGAAATTGGTAGTAGAGTACATGCTAGTATAAATTCAACTAGGTATACAAAACCTACACAAGCCTGACCTTGAAATTGTAGCAATAGACACACCAACACAAGTTTATAGAACAATGGTGAAAGAGGCACCAGCTTTTTTGTCTAAGTAACTAGAAAACTGACATTATATAGAGTTTATTCATATAAAATTATAACGCATAATGCCCCTTTGTAACAAGACCAATTATGCTATGGGCTCGGCAACCCAATCAATTTTTATATAAGCTAATAACGTCACTCACATGTCGCGAAATGTGACTTCAGTATCGTAATATAGAACTCTCATGTCTATCTTAAATAGTAGGCGCGCCGAATAACAAACATAATCCTTGTAATATGAAATGTAGCGGCTACTCGGTATATCCTCAGAAAAATCAATAATATAAATACAAAATAATCTATATTGTGGTAAACCGCACTGACACTTACCTACAGGTTTTAGGGGTATGATTTCTTCTACTAGGTCTCCTCTTCGCAATAGTTCAGTAAATATTACTTCCACAGTAAGCAGCAAGGGCGTATAATTGTCCGTCTCCGCCTAAAATTCAATAAATAGCCAATAATAAAAAACGTAACCTATGACGCAGTTTATAAAACCTGATATTAACGTCATTATTTAGAAATAGCATACCTCAAACATCTGCAGAATATCGGCAAGGTTATTGGCATGCTTCCGTGAATTTAAAAACTCATTTGCTTTATTGCGTAGCTGCGCTGAAATCATTTTTGATAAATTCTGTTGTACAGCAGCCATTTTTGTATTGAAAAGAATTTGTCAAACGTCAGGCAGGCTGACAACATCAAGGAAAGAATAATGTTCCTTATTTAGAGTCGCGTTCAAAATCAAAGCTCAAAACTCTCGCACTCGCATCATCGACTGCCAAGATATTTCTGATCGGCTTGACACCTTGGCGTTGAGTAGAGATATAGCTTCACTCTGCATACTCAATAGTTTGTAACATGGGGAGTGTTCAGAGGAATTATATACCAGATGCAGGTTTCCGCCATCGTCCTACGCGACAAAATATCCATCCCCATAACCTGGGTGATTGGCACTCCACCACTGTGCACTTCTTGCCGAAACTTATTGGCTCGCACAACCAGCTTCTGGAACAAGTTGTTACCTGCTGTATTTCAGAACCGATACGACGACTTCAAACCTTCAAGAAAAGAGCGTACTCCTACCTAAAGAGCCGGTAACGCACTTGTGACTCTTGAGTTGCGGGTGTCTATGGGCAGCGTTAGTTACTTACCATCAGGTTACCCGTCAGCTCGTTTGCGACGCATAAAAAAGTATCGCATCGCATAAAAAAATAAAAAATAAATAAGGAATTAAATAGAAATTGGTAAAAGAAGGTATCTTTCCGTTTCAATAATAAAGATAATTAAATAATTGAATAAAATTAAAACAATTAAATGGGAAAATATAACTAGATTTTGTCTCTTGTTGACCATTAGGTACCAAAACCTTAAAATAATATTTAAATTAGTACTTATTTACGTACTTACTTCGTGCAACCATCTTACAAATAGAAGCTTTAGCTATGTACAGCTTGTGAGGTTTATGTTTTTAATGAAGGTTTAATGAAGTATGTTTAAAAGAGATGGCAAGTTTACAAGTCCAAAAGTTAAACTGCCTGCATTTTACAAATGAGTGAACGGTGCCTTTCACTCATTTGTAAAATGTCAGAATGTGTCATTAAAAGCACGTCTACCTGTTTATGAGGGTGTGCTGACACCAACTGAGATGTATGACTGCAAGAGTTGGGTTTGGCAGAAGAAACATAAGAGTAAAATGAATGCGTTCACTGAAAAGTATGTAAATGTAATGTCAGAATAATTCTTAGAGTTAGGAATGACGTAGTTAGGAAACGTTGTGGGTTGAAAAACGATGTAGTGAAACTACATGCTGCGTTGGTTAGAACACGATGAAAGGATGAGTGAACAGCGACTATGCAACGAAATTTATAAGGCTCCTGTGAGTGGTCGAGTTGGTACGGGTAGGAATAGAAAAACTTATGCTGACGAGATCGGCAGTATCCTGAAAAAGAGCCGAATTAAAAGCACCCGTATTCGACGAGCTCGTATGAAAGGTCTGATGAATGTCGAAGAGGCGGTGTGTATCAGGATCGTGACTAATAGCATTCTACAGCATATGTATGTATGTATGTATGACCTTCATACATACATATACTCACACCTTATTCATGTCCAGGGTAGCGTATATATTTATGACATAAATACACACATTGTATGGTATTTGGCTTTATTTCCTTAAAGCACCTATTCGTCATTCTTTTTGTAATAATGGCTACATCTACAGGCCCTTCAACTCAGCTCATAGTTCAATGTGAGGTTATATGTCAAATGTGCTGACAAGACTTAGAAGCGGCTTTTGTTTTGAACATTATCCTGATCTTGAATATTTATATAGTTTTATAAATACAACTTTATAATGGACGGCGATTTATATGATGAGTTCGGTAACTATATCGGTCCGGACCTAGAGTCTGACTCGGACGATGAACAGAGTGTTTACGGACAAGATAACAGGGATGCGGATGAAGATGCTATGGAAGAAGATGAGGACGCCGATGCGGAGCCCGAGGCTGCACCTATGTCCGTAGTATTACATGAAGATAAACGGTAAGTTCTTATTTGAACAACAAAATAAGCTCCTAATAGCACACTACACTCTAACTGCCACAATTATTTGTTGTCCTGTTTTTTAAATGGTAAACAGTTAAGTATGATAGTTACTGGAGCTTGCAGCGATATGTAAATGCTTGTAAATAACTGCTCACCAATTAGGTTTTTACAAACTTTTTTTACCAATATAGTTTTTAGTATAATTATACCCATAAAATGCCTATTTTGGGTGGATATCAGTTAGATTGATTTCTTTAAGTCTATGAAAGTCTGTACTTTCATCTCACAAAGGCGGTGAAGTGTAACAAAAGTACTCTTATTTAGTTGTCATAAAAGTCACATAACCTGCTTTCGTGAGATAAAACAGCTAAGTATACATAAATCATCACTACTACCACTAAAAAAAGTGTAAAAGTCAAAGCCAGGTCACTTTATCTATGTCTTTGTAACAATTAAAAATGAAGAAAATACCTTCTCTAATAGATATTATCCACAAGCAGTAGAAGTTTATGGACCGGATGTAGAGACAGTAGTCCAAGAAGAAGATACCCAAGCTCTGGACAAGCCACTGGTAGAGCCTATTAAACATAAGAAGTTCCAGGTGCAAGAACAAAGTCTTCCAGAGACTAAGTATGATATGGAATATTTAGCCGATATGCTTGACAATACTAATCTGATGAGGAATGTAACTCTGATGGGGCATTTGCACAATGGTAAGTATAAAATATTTTTTTTGTGTTTCGCACTAATGTTTATGCGTACTTAATGGTTTTTTTTATTTAATAAGTAGAATCTGGATGTAGGACACACAAGATTTTTTTTTAAATAATTCCTAAATGTAAACAAATGTGGGTCTGAATATATTAAGTCATAATTTTGTAGGCAAATTTACTCATATTGAAAATCTAGCTTGCTTAACCTAAAAAATATAAAATAACCATTAGCAAATAGTCATAATTTTTTCTTTCTTTTCAGGTAAAACATCATTTGTAGACTGTCTAATTAGACAGACTCACCCAAGCACTATAAACACAGATACAACAATACCCATGAGGTACACAGATACACTGTTTGTGGAACAGGAACGAGGGGTGTCCATTAAATCAATGCCAGTTACGTTATTGCTCAAGAACATCAAAGGAAAGTCTCATCTTCTGAACATTATGGATACTCCAGGACATGTTAACTTTAGTGATGAAGTTACTGCGGCATTGCGGATATCTGACGGTAAGTTTTTTACTTTGACTCGAATGATTATGCAGATGAGTACATGGATTGTGTGTCCCACACTGGGTCATAGGTGTGCCATAAGTTGGTCCTGTAAAAACCATAAGGATTTAAGAAATTCTTAAGTCACTTTCTTTTGAGGATTTTCTTGCCAGTTTTGGTCTCATAACAAGTTTTTTGTAGGTCTAAGGTCATGCAAAGACAATGCAATCATGCTATTGAACATTGACACCAAGGGTACCTGTGACTAACTAATACATATTACAAAGTAGAGAATGACATTGCCTTATGGATGATATGCTGTCAGTATATTCAATTATATATACATATGTATTTTTTTGTATAATCACTCAATGTCTTAAAAGTATTCTGCATGTGGATTTTTGGATGTCACTCCAGATAATATTTGAAAACTTAATTTATGTCAATATTTTCAGGTGCTGTACTCTTTGTAGATGCAGCTGAAGGTATAATGTTAAACACTGAGCGTCTCCTCAGACATGCAGTTCAAGAACGAGTTCCTCTTACTCTTTGCATAAACAAGGTTGATAGACTCATTTTAGAATTGAAGCTGCCCCCTGCAGATGCATACTATAAACTTAGGCATATTATTGATGAGTTGAATTCAATGTTAGAGACTCACCAACCGCAAGACAATCCTGATGAGCCAGCTACTGTGTTTTCCCCTCTGCTGGGTAAGTTTATAACTTTATATGGCAACTCCTAAGTGCAAGTAAGTTGTAGTATATAAGTGAATGATAATGAATGTCAATTATATGATTAAGGTAGTATCTGAGAAAACATTGAGATGCATTTTAATGCTACACTATTCTCTTTAAGCTGTACCTGAAAATGGCTTATTTAGTATCAAACATCTTAATAACTACAGAACAAAACATTTATATATTTACATTTCCATAATAAATACATGCAGTAATAAAAATTTAGAGTATATTGACTGGAAAGTAAGGATAAAAAGAGAATTAAAGGGATATTGCTTATACAGATGGATTGGAGAGTATGAGCATTAGCTCAAGCAAGTCAGGCTCGCATATCAATAACTTGAACTGGCTGGTGCCAGGAAGTCCTAGAGCTCTAGTTGCTAGAATAATAAGTAATAAAATATAAATGCTAGATATGGTTCGTGGATGGTTTTGTATGATTTTATTTATGTGTATGGTATAAACAATAAATCTTTGTCTCTAGTCTCAATGTCATGTAAAACTCTGCATTATTTTTCTTACCCTGATATGGTATATTATCAGGGTAAGAAAAATAATCTCTTAAAGAAATACAGCTCTTGAAGTGAACTCTACTTGAATATATAATACCATCCTTACGCAGGTAACGTCTGCTTTGCTTCATCTCTCTACGACGTATGTTTCACTGTGGAGTCATTCGCGGCCATGTATGCCGCAGCACACCCTTCTTCGGGACTAAAAGCTTCTGACATGGCCGCTTGGCTGTGGGGAGACGTGTACTTCAATGCTAAGACAAGAAGGTTCACTAAGAAACAACCCCATGCTTCAGCGCAGAGGAGTTTTGTGGAGTTTATCTTGGAGCCGCTGTATAAGATATTTGCGCAGGTTATTTTTTTGAATAAATTTATTTATGCCTAGTATGATTTTAAGATCACCTGTTCATTCATAATTCTAGCAGTTCTAATAAGTATCTAGTTTTAGTTAATGTCTTACCAGTTAAAAACTGCCTATTTGCTTAATGGTAATTATCTTAGAATCACTTTGAAAAGTGATATTACACTCTATGAAATGTTTTTTTAAGAAGATATGTATGTATGTAATATTTATGTTGTATATATAATGCGTTTTTTGTTTGTTTGTTCGTTAAAGTTCAGGTTTCAATCATTTTGAATCCTGTTACTTTGCAAGTTACCAGTGCAGTGGTTACTGTACAGTAAGATTATCTTTAAAAACAATAAATATATGACTGTAACATAATTGCAAGAAAACTAGTCGACTGAATCGAAAATTGTGCAATTGCGAGTTCGATTGTCGATTTAGTAGTCTACACCATGGTTATTCGATTAACAAGCTACTAATCACTAACTATGCGAACGTGTGCTTATTACTTCGATTTGTTTACTTTAGGGTGTCTTTGACTCTTTAACTTAATTCTTATTTTTAATAATTATTAGTAGACCTACATACTACTAAATAAGTAATTATAAAAGGTGTATTAGCACGATGTAGTAGTAGTTAAACGACCGTGCACCACTACTTTTTTTTTTTTTTTTTTTATACTATAGGGGGACAGACGAACAGACGGGTCACCTGATGGTAAGTGACACCGCCGTCCATGGACCCTTGCAACTCAAGTGCGCTGCCCGCCTTTGAGGGTGATGAGGGATGGGGAATGCAGGGAGTGGAAAGAAGAGAGGAGGGATGAGGAGATGGTAAAAAGGAGAAAGGAGAAGAGGGGAGAGAAAAGGGGGGATTGGGAATTGGGCCTCCGGAAACCTCACTCAATTCGGGGAAATGCAACGCAAGCGTTACTTCACAACCGGTTTTCTGTGAGGCCGTGGTATCGCACCGGTCGAGCCGGCCCATCGTGCCTAAGCATGGCTCTACCACTGTTAAGTATACTTGTGTTATTTAGTAATACGTACGAGTATATTGATCGTTATCGAGTTTGATTGTCTAAACTGAACAATCGACTAATTCGATTAGTTTTAGTATAAACCGCCCATCGCTAATCGAAAGCTGAAATTTTAGGTTCTAACACATGATATTAAAACACCGATTACCACAACACGTGCACCGACCGATTTACTACAACACGTGCAACTAATATTAGCCATTTTTTAAATGAACCAGGTGGTTGGTGATGTGGACGACACGTTACCTGCCGTTTTACAAGAACTGGGTATAAAGCTGACCAAGCAAGAGGCGAAGTTGAATGTGCGGCCACTGTTGAGACTTGTTTGCACAAGATTCTTTGGAGATTTCTGGTAATTATCTTATACTTCTGTGTATGTTTTAATTACCATACAATAGAACATATATACGCTCACGCCTGTATCCCTTAAGCGCTTGGCAGAGGTGCATTAAACACCTACAAACATTGAAAATTAGAATATTGTCCCACTAATGTAACAGAGGATAAGTCTATTGGCATTTTCCGGGTACTGTATAAGTATATATGTATATTGTCCCATAGATAACAGTCCAATCCCCTAGTCGCCCTTCGACACAAATGGGAAGAAAATGGGTGGCCTTATGCCGATTGGGCCCAAATGGACTGTCCCCTATTACGTTAGTTGCACTTCTACCTACCTCTTAGGGGATACAAGCGTGATTCATGGCGTGGTATGTCATTTGACAAAGCAACCTACAAATAGTTATTGTGACGCTGTATGTGTTGATCTATAATTGAATTATAAATATATAAGTAATTGATTGAAATATATAGGTAATTGATAAGTAATTGATTTCAGCGGTTTCGTGGAGATGGTAGTTCGTCATGTGCCTTCGCCCCTGGACGCGGCGCCCCGCAAGGTGTCTCACACGTACCGCGGGGGCTCCGGCACGCTGTACGACGACATGCTGGCGTGTGACCAGTCAGGCCGACTTGTTGCACACACAACCAAGATGTACCCCACCGATGATTGTACATTCTTTTTGGTGAGGAGTTTACTTTCTATGTTAAAATCGAATCATCAATCGTTTAATAATTTTATCCTCATCTGTCTCTAACATAATTCTAGTATGATTAATTCTTCCTTTACTGTTCAAGTTATAAACCTTTCACTATAAATCAGGATGTATGTATGTAGGTATCGAGTATATATATTATGTATATAGCATAATATATTATAACTACATAGGTTATGTATATAATTTATATTTATGTTTTTTTTTTTTATTGTGTTATTACCTATTAGGCTTTAATGTGATTGATACATTTGCCACACATGTCTCCATATCACTGTAAGGGTGACCGTTAGAGAATGCCTACGGCATTGAGTTCACTGCATGCGATATGTCTGCATAAATAATTGATCGCTAGAGGGCGCTTTTCAGTGTTTTATTTCATTGAATAATCTGTTACTTAATATTAATTAATTTAAAGAATTTCCTAAAAGATTATTCTTTGCAATAATGTTTTTAAATAACTTTTAAAAGATGGGCTTTGTGTTTACCAAGTTTGGTATCTACAAATTTTTGAATTTGGAATTAGAATTTTCAATTTAAAAGTGTATTCTATCTGATATGACCCCATTTGAATTTAAAGAAATAATATATCCCCAAAAGATAAGATAATAGAGTATTGGACTTTTCACTTAATTAATTTCTTGGAAATCGTTCTTTTGCTATTTTTTTTTAATCCTTCAAAGTAAAGTGTCATAAGGATATTAATGGCAAAAAAAATTGTTTCAGGTATTAGCTCGTATCATGTCAGGTACGCTCTACGCAGGACAAACTGTTCGTGTATTGGGAGAGAATTACAGTACTCAAGACGAGGAAGATTCGCGTATCATGAATGTAGGACGGTTGTGGATATACGAGGCCAGGTATAAGGTATGTGTCTAAGAATAAGAATAAAAATAAATAAGAATACTCGCAACGTGGGTCACACATTAGTATGCTTGATATCCCCTGAAGCCAAGCTAAATGTTTCGGAAGGAAAGGTTACGTTGTAATGGGTTTTAATACCAACTAAATAAAACTAGCTCAACATTTATGTGCTTTCCAAATAATCGATAACTTCATTTTAGACTCATCCAAAGTTAAAAAAATTCAATTATAAAACCTTATAAATATAAACACATCTTAATAAAAATAATAATAAAAAAAGTGTGAATTTTATTAAATAATGAAGGAAAACAGTAAAATGACCCTCAGTAATATAATAAGAAAAAAGTCAGTCATTATTTTCATTACAATATCGAAATCTTTATTTAAATATAAGGTTTTACTCATGTGTTTTTTCGGATAGTAAGTCGCTTAGCCACGACGGTACCGGACGTAACACTCACGTGTGTGACGAGTGTGACGTCCGGTACCATCTGGACGACTTACTCCCTGAGAAAGGTCTCCTATCGAGACCGAAACTAGTCATGCATCCCCGAAATATACACGTGAGCCAAAACCGTATATTTAAATAAATAAGAATGCGGTCGATTGTACTTCTGAGCGTATGTATGTATGTATAAATGTAAACAAAAAATCATCCACTTTAGAAAAAGGTTTTATGTTTAAAATTTAAAATTAGTTATGTACTTTATAATTTTTTAATCTGCATAAAAAATGTGACCTTCTGTGACTTTACGTATTCTAAGTAAAGTTGTATGCCAATTGCGATGCATAATGGCTGTATGGCAGTTACCTTCTTGTTGACTATGAAATTCAAATAAAAAGATAACTGTCTAATCGCCATATTGCGCAATTTCAATCGCCATATTGCGCAATTTCAATCGCCATATTGCACAATTTCAATCGCCATATTGCACAATTTTAATCGCCATATTTCGCAAATGGCTTGCAACTTTATTATTATTGATAGGGTACAATAATTAAAATTATTACTTTTAAAAGTTAATAATTTTGGGGTATGAGATTGTTTCAATTAATAAGGTTTTGAAATTACTTATTAGCACTTTTTTTGAAGAGTCTCAAATGTTTGTTGATAACATCTCTTTATTTATAACAGTAAAGTAAAAATCGTATAACAATTCTGAACAGACGTGGTATCACGCTAGTTAGACCATTGACAGTGCAATTAATAGCTGTTTAGGTTACTCTAGGATTTTATCTCATTTATTAGGAAAATAAGCAATTCTCTCATGCACATACATACACATATATGTATATACTCACTCCTGTATCCCCGAAGGGGTAGGTGGGCCCATATTTTTCCGATTATAATCCAGTCCCATTCACGTAATATTGCCGTCCTCTGGGGGGCTGTTGGGAATTAGATGGGAAAAGGGAAGAAGAAGGGAAAGTGTATATGTGGTTGTGGGCGTTAAGTACGCTACTGCATACCCTTTCGTCGTTACAGGCGTGAGTGTCTGTGCATATGTTTCATCTTGATCACGTTTATTTTTAGGTGGAATTGAATCGTGTACCAGCCGGTTGTTGGGCGCTGATCGAAGGCATCGACCAGCCCATAGTGAAGACATGTACCGTTGTGACCGGGGACGAGGACGCCGAACTTCACACCTTCACTCCGCTGCGGTTCAACACGCAGGCCGTCGTGAAGATAGCTGTGGAACCTGTCAATCCGTCTGAACTGCCCAAGATGTTGGATGGGCTTAGGAAGGTATGATAGTGATCCTCGCTACTCTGTAGAAAAAACCATTAATAGGTGCCAATACTTATTAATTTACTGCAAAGATGGCACAGTGGTTTAAGTGTTCACCACGCTGAGTGTTGGGGGTTCGATCCCAGCACGGGACAACACTTTGTTTAATCCTCAAATTGTTGTTTTAAGTCTGAGTGTCTTTGTGTCCATTGGTTGAACGTTGTAAAGTCCCACCAACAGGAATTAATCCTAGTGTGTGGGAGTTGTCTCCTAAAAAAAAATTAAAATATTAAAAATGTAACGTATTTGTTTATATATGAAAAACAAAATAAAAGTCTAAAAGACCTGACTGCAATATTATATTTTCTTTATGTGACCGTTATGTGATAATGCCATCTTGTATCACTCTCACCAAATAGCATTTAAAATTTCGAGATACATTATGCTTTAGGGCGAGACAATGAACCTACCATACCTAGGTAACTTTTTTACCCAACTACTCAAGAAGAAGGTTTATGTTTATAGATGTATGTATGTTGGTTTTCAACCTCCTAGTTCCTAAACAGTTGTAATGGATTTCGACATGTGTGGTCTCATTCAAATCATCTTAATAGTGTTAGTCACATACATACATTTAATCATTCGCCGGTTCCGTTTCCATTTTGATTCCGTTCCGTTGAGCATTTTGAGGGACAAAAATCATGGAACTCGCGTCATCGTCACCGCACGCTTCCCATGAGCTATATATACTGTGTATAACCTAACAGCTCGACGATACAATTTACAAGTTACTTAGTTCTCTTTTTAGGGTTCCGTACCCAAAGGGTAAAACGGGACCCTATTACTAAGACTCCGGTGTCCGTCCGTCACCAGGCTGTATCTCATGAACCGTGATAGTTCAACAGATGAAATTTTTACTGATGATGTATTTCTGTTGCCGCTATAATAACAAATACTAAAAAACAGAATAAGCATTTAAGGGGGCTCCCATACAACAAACATGATTTTTTTGTTCGTTTTTGCTCGATATTGATAACGACAACAGGTAGACGCTTAAAATATTCACAAAATATTTAGATTTATATTCACTTAAGAAATAAATAATTAAATTCAAATAAAACAAATATTTAAGGGGGTCCCATACAACAAACGTGATTTTTTTGTCGTTTTATAGGTAATGGTACGGAACCCTTCGTACGCGATTCCGACTCGCACTTGGCTGGTTTTATTTATTCTTGACATTTAATATTTGTAATTAAAAGGTGAACAAATCGTACCCCCTGCTGTCGACGCGTGTGGAGGAGTCTGGAGAGCACGTGATCTTGGGAACTGGAGAGCTTTACCTCGACTGTGTTATGCACGACCTGCGGAATATGTACTCGGAGATAGACATTAAAGGTAGGCAGAGACCTTGATAGTTGGCTTTTTTTAATTCAATAATATATTGCATCAATCATTTATACTCGTGGAGTGTTCAGTTGTTTTGCACTTTTAAATGTGTTCAGCACCTTATGCGGCCGACTGTACTTCTGAGCGTTTTTTTTTTAATATTATAGGGGGACAGACGAACAGACGGGTCACCTGATGGTAAGTGACAATCGCCGTCCATGGACACCTGCAACTCGAGAGTCGTAAGTGCGCTGCCCGCCTTTGAGGGTGATGAGGGATGAGGGTATGCGGGAAGGGGAGAGGGGGATGAGGAAATGGGAAATAGGAGAGGGGGAGTTAGGCCTCCGGAAATTTCACTGATTTCGGGGAAATACAACGCAAGCGTTGCTTCACAACCGGTTTTCTGTGAGGCCGTGGTGTCGCACCGGTCGAGCCGGCCCATTGGTGGCTAAGCACGGCATACCACGTAAGTATAAATATAAACAACAAATCATTTACTTACTTTAGATATTTTTTTGACATTCAAAATTAATAATGTACTTTTTGTACTACTAGAATTACTTATATCTTCAGTAGCCGTGTGGCTATCTATTAGACAGTCAATATACAGTCATACCGCGCCTGGATAGTGGCAATTATTACGCAAGTGGTATTACATTATGGTTAGTAAAAAGGTTTGCATATCTGGTCATAGCTAAAGGTAAAAAAAAGTGTATGTACATATAAACAGTCGTGGTCAACTAATTAGGGACACTCTCTAGTTAATCCAAATTGTGAATTTATTTTTTATTTTCCAACGAGTCTAAACAATATTCCACATCTTTTACATGTAAGTATAATTAGTCATTTATGTGCCTAATTATACAAACAATTACAACTTCTTAAACATTAAACCTCTTTACAGTATAGCTGATAGATGATCACAGTGCTATTTGTTCAGAGAATGCTGGCTGGCCATTTAATTAGGGACACTGAGATATTGCGTTCTAGTTTCAAAATCTGAATCTCAATTATTATTTTCTTTCTTCTCCTATTCTTTGTGGTAGTTTTGGCGGCAATCTAGATTTGTAATTTCAAGTTTTGAGAGTTATTTTGAAGAACAATGGGCAAAAATAAAAGTTGCGATGCAACACTGCGAAAAATTATCATGAAGTTTGTCGAGCGTGGTTGGTCATACCGAAGGATAGCAGGATATTTAAATTGTTCAAAAACTATGGTATGCAATGCAGTGCAACATTTCAGGCGCAATAACACAACTTTAAATGTGCCCAGAAAAAAAAGATCGAGAAAAACAACTCCGCAAGAAGATAGAATGATAACCAGGTTAGCTAAGAAAGATCCGTTTCTAGGCTCTATTTTAACTAAACATGAAGTGTTTGGGGCAGACGAAAGAGTCAGTGTATCAGCGAGGACAGTTCGACGACGTCTGGTAGAAGCAGGGTTGTTCGGAAGAGTGGCTCGCAAAGTACCGTTGTTAAAGAAAGAGCATAGAAATGCACGTTTGGCGTTTGCACGTAAATATGGACATTGGACCTACGACCAATGGCAACATGTATTATTCTCTGACGAGACCAAGGTTAATTTGATTTCTTCAGATGGAAGGCAATACGTACGGCGTCCTGTAAAAGCGGAAATGAATCCAAGATTCACAAAAAAGCAGGTGAAACATGGCGGACGAAACATTAAAATGTGGGGATCATTTTCTGGACGTGGAGTGGGACCTGTGAGGAAAGTTCAGGGTAACTTAGACCAACATCAATACAAGGCAATATTAGAAGAAACTATGCTTCCCTATGCTGAGGAACATCTTCCTATTATATGGACTTTTCAGCATGATAACGACCCAAAACATACAGCCCGTTCAGTCAAGTCGTTTCTTAACAGACAGTCGGTATCAGTGCTAGATTGGCCAGCAAATAGCCCCGACCTCAACCCAATCCAACAATTTCGTGCCAAAGGTGCTCCTTTGGCACGAAATTAAGAAAAAAGTTGCCATTTATCGTACCACAACTTTAGATGAACTTAATGAAGCTTTTTGTGAGGCATGGGCAAACATTCCTGTTGAAATATGTCAGAAACTGATAATGTCTATGCCACATCGGTGTCAAGCGGTAATTACTAACAAAGGTTTTGCTACTGGGTACTGATTTTACCCGTAATAAAATGAAGTTGTTAAAGAAATTAAAATACTGCAGATTATTAGTTCTGTTTAACTCTATTTTTCATTTTACTTTACTGTTCTTAATTAAATGTCCAGCTACAGAATTGTACCTTAAATTGAATACATGGTTAACCTTTGATATTAAACACTTTTTTATATTTATTTAATCTTTTATTTACAGCCATTTATAGTATAATAATCGGATCAAATTATGCAAATAATAGTTACTGAGAAATCAACAGGGTTTTATATTTATATGTACATAGCCGGTTATTGCTGTCCACTATCTTGAATGTCCTTAATTAGTTGACCACGACTGTATATATGTATGTATGTATGTATGTATGTATGTATGTATGTATGTATGTATGTATATATGTATGTATGTATGTATGTATGTATGTATACAATTACCTCATATCTTCAGTAGAAATACTTAAGCTAAATGATTCTAGTTCTTATGATAAGCAAATGCCTCCAATATTCAGCTTTTGTATGTCTTTAATGAGTAAGGATTCACCCATACCATGGTATATTACAGTTGCGGATCCAGTAGTCTCCTTCTGCGAGACAGTAGTGGAGACTTCCTCACTCAAGTGTTTCGCTGAGACTCCGAACAAGCGCAACAAGTTGACAATGATTGCGGAACCGCTGGAGCGAGGTCTGGCTGAGGACATTGAAGCGGGAGCTGTGTGTGTCACGTGGGATAGGAAGAGACTTGGAGAGTTCTTTCAGACCAAGTAAGATTGGATTTTGAAGGTATAGAAAATTATTAGCCCAAAATATTATGACTAGCGCATACCCGGCACGCGCATTGTTTTAGTTTTCTAAAATCTCCCCCCTACCCCCTCTCCTCTTTCCCCTTTCCTCTTTCCCCTCTTCGTATCTCCCATCCCTCATCACCCTCAAAGATGGGTAGCGCACTTACGACTTGAGTTGTAGGTATGGACACCTGCAAGTCGTTGGTTGTCACTTCCCATCAAATGATCCGCCTGTTTGTCTGTCCCCCAATATTATATAAAAAAAAATATCTTCCCATCATTGCCATTCTAATAAAACGTGTTTGGGGTACATCGGTTGGATTTCAAAGTCTATACTGGACATAGGTAAAAACAGTTTTTATATAGTTTTATAGTACATATAGATATAAAATTTTACTCACGCGTGTATTTAGAGGAAGCCTGACTAGTTTCAGTCCCGATGACCTTCATCAAGAGGTGAAGCGACCTCCCGTTGATAACACACATGATAGAAGAAACATATATGTTAAAGAATATATTGAATATGTATATTGAAATATACATAAAAAATATCAAATATTTTTACGCGTTAAAGGTCTTAACGCTTTGTTGTTGTGTTTTTTTTTCATGTTTTTTTATGTACCATAAGGGAAATGTGTATGTTTTTAATAAATTTGTTTTATAATAACAGGTACGACTGGGATTTGCTGGCGGCTCGTTCGATTTGGGCGTTCGGACCGGACTCGACGGGACCCAATATTCTGGTAGACGACACACTGCCTTCCGAAGTAGACAAACACTTGCTGGCCTCCGTCAAGGATAGCATAGTACAAGGTAAGCAGATCTAATTAGGCTGGACATACTCAATTATGATGATCTTCGGTCGGTGTCGACCACGGCGACTGCTTCAATTCCTTATCCTGCGTTCATGTGACATATGTAGTCAATTTTGTATGTTGAGTGATTTCTCCGCCAATAGCGGACCGATTTGCATTTTTTTTTTTATTAGTAAGTATAATACAGTGATCCCATTGTAACCAAATCAGGATTGATCATGGGATACTTGGAAAATTGCATTTTTTTTTAAATAGTTTTTTTTTTCGATGGAAAGTATTGCGCAAATTATATTACCAATTATTCGATCACATTGTAGATATGTGAAAACACCGTTCATGTATTGTTATTAACCATTTCAAGATATGCCCGATGCCGTCATGCGCACTTGCGAGTTTGTCTCAGCTAGGAGCGACGCAAAATGACTAGATCAACTTATTCATGACTTGTTTTACAGTAATTTGCAAACATACATATGTATACACTCATGCTTAATCCCCTAAGGGGCAGTCATACGCCAACCTCTTGCCTATCATAATTTAGTTCCCTTTAAGTACTGTATATATATATACTGTCTGATAGATAACAGTCCAATCCCTTAGTAGCCTTAGTTGTTTTTTTTTTATTTTTTTTTGTTTATTTCTATCTGCTTAGGTTTTCAATGGGGTACCCGTGAGGGTCCTCTATGCGAGGAGCCGATACGTAACGTCAAGTTCAAGATACTCGACGCTGTCATAGCGCAGGAACCGTTACACAGAGGTGGGGGACAGATTATACCTACAGCGAGAAGAGTAAGTTATGATTATGCTAATAATATTTTTTAATGTTAGGATTTGTCTTACGAAATTGTCGACATGTTCAGTATAGATTCGGCGATCATTGTTCAAATAGTCATATCTGCTTACAGATTGTAAACCAAGAGCCTCTAACAACACATTAAGATGCTCTCGTTAGATTAGATATCTAGATCAAGGGACTGCTGCCGAAAGCAGTGCTTGTGTTATGGTGGTTTGACAGTTATCTTTTTATTTTAAATGTATTATATATAGCAGGTGTCGATCAGTAGAGCACAGAGAACCACATTAAAAGTTATTCTTAGAGAGTGTAGAATTGATTCTACAGTCGAACTCTATAAAATAGTCACGAGTCTTAAGTATAAGTATACGGCAGCTATACTTAATGAATAGGGTCATAGACATAAGTTTGTACTGAGGTCCCCTTTTTACAAAAATGCAAGTTTCAAGAACCTTTAAGCTGTCTGTCACACAATATAACACCACATATGGCATAAACCATATGTCTTTGCTCAAAACAGGGCTTTGATGGATTTCGTAAAACTTAGTTGGACAAACACACAACACACACAATCAAACACACACAAACAAACACACACAATCAAACACGCACAAACAAACACACACAATCAAACACATACAAACAATCACATACAAACAATCACATAAAAACAATCACATACAAACAAACACATACAAACAATCACATAAAAACAATCACATACAAACAAACACATACAAACAAACACATAAAAACAAACACACACTCAAATTCACTCTCAAACTCACAAACACACACACACACACGCACACGTATACGCACACCTCCATATACACGAATTCACTAACTCACTATCACAACGCACCATAATTCATATTGTATGTTGCAGTATTGGTTATAATGTTCAAGACATTATATTTGATAGTAAAAATTGTAAAGATTTCACTTATAAAAATATAGAAAAGCTCAAACTCAAAACAACTTTTTTCCGTCACCAGGTGGCGTATTCAGCGTTTCTTATGGCAACACCTCGGCTAATGGAACCTTACCTTTTCGTGGAAGTGCAAGCGCCGGCCGACTGCGTGTCTGCAGTATACACCGTACTCGCTAAGAGAAGAGGTAAGTAAAAAATCCATACATACATACAAGTTTATTCAAATATTTGGTTTTACTCACGTACAAAACAGCATCGCAACCGTCTTCGTCCGCTAGGTTCGAAAGACATAAAAACAGATGCCAACGTCGATTACTCAGTGTATCGTCCGGTACCGTCGCGTCTGGATGACTTACTCCTTGAAAAAGGTCTTCTGTCGTGACCGAAACTAGTTGGGCATTCCCGATATCCACACGTGAGTAAAACCGTATATTTAAATATGGATAAATCTAATTGACGAAAGTTTTTATTCTAATATACATACAAGTGTTCACGCCTGTATCCCTTAAGGGTAGGCAGGTGTATTAAACACCATAATTTTGCCACTCACAATTAGTCCTACTAACGTAATAGGGACGAGCCTTTTGCCGTCCACTGGGCCCGGAATGTACTGTATGCAGACAGAATGATTTTTTTGGAACTACACAATGATTCTGTTCATATACCAATTGAAGTTTATTCATTACATTATATATATATAAAAATATACTAGCCGTGATTTGCGTATACGGTCAGAATATACATCCCTACTCTTACGCCTATAACCCAGAAGGGATCGGAACGAAACGTCCACATATGCAAAACATATTTTAGTACCACTTAAGTATTGCGTGACTATTGCTGCCATCTGGGCACTACATAAATAAGTATATACTGTCTGATAGATAACAGCTTGATTCCTTAATCACCAATTACGACACCCAAATCACAGGGCTGCATGCCGTTCATGTATAACAATAACTAAATAACTTTTATTTTAACACCAACAGGTCACGTAACCCAAGACGCTCCAGTACCTGGTTCGCCTCTGTATACAATCAAGGCGTTTGTCCCTGCTATAGACTCGTTCGGCTTCGAGACAGATTTACGAACGCACACACAGGGCCAAGCTTTCTGTTTGCAAGTGTTCCACCATTGGCAGATCGTGCCAGGTGATCCACTTGACAAGAGTATTATTATCAGGTAAAGACTTTCAAAGTGGTTGCATATTTTTTGTATTTCTGGTAATTTGGTCTGGTTAATTTCATTCAGTTGTTACGCTACGTATAGCGGAATGAGAGATTCTGTTTGAGAGAACATGGGGACACTGCTGCACTGTTTTCTTTTTGATTAAAAACTTGGTCTTTTACTTGCCGAATTCCTGGCCCAAAAAAAAACTTCGGTTATGTCCATAAAAAATAACCTGTCTTTACCCAGGGTTCACAGAGGCTAACAGCACATTTGGTAAATGCAATTAAGATCGGTGCCGCCGTTTAGTAAATACAGATAGGTAAAACTCGTTCCTTTCGCATTTATAATATTGGTGTATATTTATAACTCCTTAAAAGTTACATGACAGTATTTTTCTGTGTGCAGACATTTTTAATCTAAAAGTTACAATTATTTACTTTATTCCCCAGGCCACTTGAACCTCAACCAGCTACACATTTGGCCCGTGAGTTTATGATAAAGACGCGGCGCCGCAAAGGACTCAGTGAAGACGTCTCCATCAACAAATTTTTCGACGATCCTATGTTGCTGGAACTTGCCAGACAAGATGTGCAGTTGAATTAAACTATTTCATAAATATGATGTTTTTTATTTTACAATAATTCCCAAAAAATATACCTAAAAAGATGGTTGAATTCCTGAACTAAGTTTACTATATGTATGTTTATCAGTATCACACTACTGCATGTACAGAAGTTTAGCTCAGTGCCCAAAAATTGCTAAAATTGGGAATGTGATAAACGCTTGGTTAGTTATAAATTAATACATTTGAGACGCCTCTGACTACTCATTCGGGAACTTAGGTGTGAGGACATGTATGTAATACCTTGAACCTACTATAACTTATTTTCAAAAATCCTTTACATAGTAAAATTTTAACAGTAAGTGTTTGTACAAATCTATAACTACTACTAAATATTGACTATAATTATAATTAATTATATAGGCTGAGTCTGAGGGACAAGTTAGAGTCCGATGAAAAGTGGGAGGTCTTTATGAGTCAGGAATCCGCCATTCATCTTTTTAAATAGGAGTTTCGCAAGGCTGATAAGACCTCAAAATAAATAATTGTTCTTAAGATCATACAAGCCTTGTGTTGGCAACACAAGTTCTCAAAACACAACTGTCAATTCTGTCAAAACAAAAACATGCTTTGCGGGCTATCGTAAAAACACGCGTAATTCTTGAACTTTATTAATTAATGCTATTTGCCCAGTCATAAACAGCTTTGTTATTAAAAGTATTATATATAATTAAAAATGGCTCGCGGAAAGGATAAGAAGAAGTAAGTATGGTGTAGAAATGGATGTACGTGTTACTTTCATTTGAACAATTAAGTAACAAGATACGTATTATTTTAGGCGTAAATTAGAGAAGAAGCAAGAAGGTGATGATGTGCCGAAGCAAGTGCCACATACGCTCGAGTCCCTTCGAGAGAAGGATGAGACTATGCTTGTTAATGCGGACGAAGAAGAACAATTAGAGGTTAGGTTATGTTCTGTATATTTGATGAGTGAGACTTATGTAGTTTAAAGTACCTACACCAAGAAAAGAGGTCTCTTACACTATTAAGTATGTATGTATTCTATTTGATTACTGGTAAAGGGTCTTGTTCGTCTTTTGTTTTTGTTTGTTTCCTTTCTTTTTGTTTATGATTTACTGTTTGTATAGCCTCTAAAAAAGATAAAACTAGAATATTTCAAAATTTAAACAAATAAAATTGCTAAAAAATCTTAAATATATCTGCATAACTCCCACTATTAAGACAATTTTAATGATACCTTACATGTCGAGAGCCATCACACCATCTAGGATGTTTGTCACATTCTAAAGAGGGTGTGGCAAAAAAACATCACACATACAAGCTAAAAACAAAACCCTAATTTTTGTGCTGTCAGGTATAAACAAAACCGAGAGTTCTAGATTTTTTTTCTCGGTTTTGTTTAGAAATAAACAAAAACAAAAAAAAAATGATGAATATGAATAACATACAATTAGATTTTTTCTTAAATAAATTATCTAAAAATATGTGATGAACAGGATGTGGTCTACTCATTTAAAAATAGAAATAAATTATAAGAAATAAAAGGATTATGATGTTTGCTCCAAACAAAATTTTTATTGTGCTACTAGTAGCAAAAAAACAAGCTTTTAAAACAAAAGCCTCTTTAACATACATATTTCAAACATTTAAACATTAGCATTAATAACAAGCAACACAATCAAAACAACAATCAAACAAACATTAATAGCAAGTTAATAATTAAAAACATTACTCACTCATCAAAAGCAAAGAAATTATGGGCCATGCAACTAGATTATTGAATTGTTTGAAATAAATATATGGCCAGTCTTACTTTGAATAAAGTAAGTCTAATAAAAATACATAGCAATCAGTTTAGGCATGATGTTATTTCGAAGTAAATAAACTGACATACATATTAAACAACTCAAAAACACTACACTATCCCATCCACTCAGAGCATTTGATTATTTACAGGCACAAAAAGATATGGAATTAGATGAGTTGTCTTCATATTATGAGAATTCTTATGAGCCAAAAGTACTGATCACATACTCAGACAATCCACACACCAAGACGAGGGTATTTGGCAAGGAACTCACCAGAATGATACCTAACTCAATATCTAGGTACAGACAAAGGTAAGTTTAGAGAGATTGTTCAGCATTTTTGATATAATGATAGTTTAAACCACAGGTTCTCATTAAGTGCTTGATTGATGGCAATACCCTTGCCCCCTATTATGTTAGTGGGACCAAATTGTTATTGGCAAAATGTGGGGGTGTGCATTCATCTGTGACTAACTCCTAGGGGATACAGGTTTGAGGGGGGGGGGATACAGCATAGCAGGGTTTCTGGTTGCTCGACCTTTTCTATTACTCCAAGTATGAAATGAGAATTCTTAATCAAGATTTCTCAAATATGGTCAGAGCTTTTTGATTTTTTCATAAAACAATGTAATTTTAAAGTTATTGTTGTATTTCAAATAAGACATAGATGAGATGAATTATATGAAATGGTAAATTTAAATATATATATATATATATGTATATATATATATATACCATAAATGGAACTTATTAATGAACAAATCAATAACAAACAATCCATTAAGCAAACTATACTTGGCTACTTACGCTTAAAACGAGAGCCATGCTTAGGCCAAATGGGCCCGCTAAACTGGTGCCATGCCACGGCCTCACAGAAAACCATGGGATACACCTGTTGTGAAACCATAGAAGGAGGAAAACCATTTCTACCCTCTCCATTCGCAGACGACGTAAATGGACCCAAGGGCGGTGTACGATGGGTTCAGTTCATCGCCCCAATCGTTGAGCGGGTCCAAGGTTGCAGGCGCGTAAAAACGTGTTCCACGCGCCTCCCTCAAGGAGTGATGGTGGGTCACCATAGTGGTTTTACCAGGTCAAGTCCTTCACACCCCTGCGCTCATGACCCTGGCGGAGGACAGTCCATGAGGACTTCCCCACGTAATGAAAAAACGTGTCCATGAACGGCGGTTGTTACTTACCCGGGGGACAGACGAACAGCGTACATTACCCCCTATATTACAAAAAAAGTATACCGGTTCTGAAATGTACAAAAGTCTTAAATTAGTTTGGAAATAATTAGTAAAACTGAAATCAATAAAATTACATTATTTAGAAAAGAGTATAAAAACATTTTGCTTACAAAACTTGCCAACTTAAACTAAAACTGCCTTTTATATTTATACGAGTAAACAAATCATATCCCTTGATCTTACTCACGGTAATATCATTAGTTTCGCTGATAACACAGCACAATCAGGGTTCAACACAGTGTGCAAGTGGCTACAAAGCAATCGATTGACCCTTAATACTGCCAAAACACAATACATGACATTCTGTCTAAAAACAAATGCACCAACTAATCCTATTGTAGCTCACACTTGTGCAGATGCACTTACCTGTAGTTGTGACTGTGTAACACTCTAAGACGGGAAAAGTAAAGTACCTTGGAATAATAATTGATAATAATCTAAGATTTAAAGAGCATATAAGCACCCTTAGTAATAGATTGTTATCTAGAAAATGTAAATGTTAAGGGGTGGGAACCTGGTGTCCTGAAACACAGGCCTAGAGCCTATCGTAGGTACCAGTCTCCGACAATATATACTTATCTGAATTATGTACCATACTAAATAAACTGATTGTTGTAAACTGTATATTGTAGTGACAGAATCAATTATATATTATTATTAATTAACTTTCAATAATATTTTTTTTATTTGAGCCTAGTATGTAAATAAAAACTAAACCGGTTAGCAGAAAAATAATCAACAAAGAAATAAAATCGTAATTCATTTATTTTTCCTTACAAAATAGGCATTGAATTGATGTCTCGACTAAAGAGAATTTCTTTTTTGCTCACTATGAAATAATAGGGTAGGTAGGTAGTTAGGGTTTCTGTTCGAGAATTCTCGCATAATGCACTACATAGTAGATTTGCAGTTTTTTCAGTAAATAGTTTAAAATGTATACCTCTAATTTAAAATGTCAATTAATAAATTTCAGATCATCAGTAAAACGCATTGTTCAGTCATCGATCCGGGAGCAAGTAACAGATGTCATTATAATCAATGAAAATCAGAAACAGCCTAACGGGTTTCTTCTTATACACCTGCCCAACGGACCTACCGCACACTTTAGACTATCTAGCTGTAAAATAACACCAGAGTTGAGAAAGGATTACAAAGAAATTACTACACATAGACCAGAGGTAAGTTAGGTTTTTGGAAATAACTAATGACCCGGCAAACGTTTTTCTGCCATAAAAAAAATCTGTGTAGGGTCACCCTTATCGTTGAGGGGTATGAAAAATAGATGATGATCGATCATCACACCTGTCCGATATGCACACAAATTTCATAATAATCGGTCCAGCTGTCTCGGAGGAGTTTGGTAAAAAAGCAGCACTGCACAGCAAGCAACACTAGAATTTTATTGTTTTTTTTTTCTGGATCCATAATTCAAGATACCTCCATCACTTTGCACTTCTCCAGAATCTTTTTGCGTTGCAAAACCAGCCTATGGAACAAATTGTCGCCTGCCGTATTTCTGGCCCGATACGACCTTCAAACCTTTAAGAAAAGGTCGTACTCCTACCTAAAAGGCCGGCAAAGCACTTGTGACTCTTGAGTTGCGTGTGTCCATGGGCGGCGGTAGTCACTTACCATCAGGTTACCCGTCTGCTCATTTGCCCCCTATCGCATGAAAAAAAAACTCAATTTAAGAGCTTTGCGATGAAGATACCACGAATTTAACTAAACTAACAATCAGACCTACATCCCCGGAAGGGTAAAGATCTGCGCATTGTATGACTGAATGTGTACATATTGTCTGATATGTACATATACAGTCATACGATACCCACGAATCATAATCCCTATTTTACTCCACCGAGTACCATTGTCTAGTGGTTGACCCTTACGTTGTGAATTTAACGATTTAAACTGAACCTTTATGTTTACAGCATACTGTTTAAAATGGCATGCCAATTTAGCGGTCTGCACTATATGCGAGCCTTTCGCTATTTTACTTTGGCATTCCGTTTTAAATGGTATTTAAGTGTGTTTATCAATTTTCAATTTTTGTGCTAATGATCACATAAAAAAATTGTGGCAGAGCCATCCTTAGGCACGAATGGGCCGACTCGACCGGTGCACGGCCTCTCAGAAAAAAAATTGCATTTTCCTTCATCCCCCTCTCCTCTTTCCCATCTCCTCATCCCTCTCTTTTCTTTACTCTCCCCGCATCACCCTCATATCAATCCATCAAAGGCGGGCAGCGCACTTACGACTCTTGAGTTGCAGGTGTTCTTGGTCGGCGGTTGACACTTACCATCAGGTGACCCGAATGTTCGTCTGTCCCCTTATAGCATAAAAAAAGAGAATATTGTGTAATGGTCTTGTTGTGTTACACATAAATAAAAAATATATATTATTAGCACTTCATTTGTACTGAATTAACGCGTTGGCCCTCCACTATTGCGAAAGGGTTGTCGTATTACACTAAGCCGCACTTCTTTTAAATTATTTTTTGCAATTATATGACTTATATGCCGAATTAAACAGTCTTTTGCCTTGGGAGTGCCATGCTTAGGCACGAATGGGCCATCTCAACCGGGGTTATACCACGGCCTCGCAGCAAACCGGCAGACAAACAATACAATACTGTATTGCCGAGTGAGTATGGTTACAAGAGGTCCAACTCTCCCTCTCATCACCTCCCTCCTATTTTCCCTCCCTCTCACCCCCTCTTCACTCCCCCACCCGTAGTCACTCTTAAAGGCGGGAAGTGCGCTTACGACTTTTGAGTTTCAGGTGTCCATGGGCGGCGGTTGTCACTTACCATCAGGTGACCCTTCTGTTCGTCTGTCCTCCGATATCATAAAAAATAAACTTACATTTTTTAAGTATGCAATGACCTGATCTGATGTAGTTGGTGAATGAAACTGAGTAAATGTATGTCATCTACAGGTAATCTTGAACAACTTCAGCACACGCTTGGGTCTGACAATCGGGCGCATGCTGGGCGCACTGTTCCACTACGAGCCTCAGTTTCGAGGGCGGCGCGCCGTCACCTTTCACAACCAACGAGACTACATATTCTTTAGACACCATCGGTTTGTTAATATTGCACATTATGAATACAATTGTTTTTTCAAAGAAAGAATTGAAGAACCTCGCTCCCATCGGAGCAATTTCGCTTTCTTGCTCGCACGTAATTGCTGGGGCGAAGTCGGCTCACATCGGCAGAATTGGCGAGAGACTAGTTAGTCTCCCCTCCGGAACTCGTGCATTCTGGTCTCTTGCCAAAGCTGTCCAGGGGAACTTTTGTAAGCCATCCCTTCCACCTCTGCGCATAGGAGATAATTCGTTGGCCCACGACGCTAAAGAAAAAGCCGATCTTCTGGGCAAACTCTTTGCGTCCAACTCGACCCTGGACGACGGGGGAAACGCACCGCCGACCATACCGCAGTGCGAGACCCGCATGCCGGAAGTCCGGTTTACACAAAGGGCAGTGCGTAAAGCGCTTCTTTCCCTCGACGTTCATAAGTCGAGTGGGCCCGATAGAATCTCTCCTATCGTGCTGAAGACGTGTGCTCCAGAGTTAGCACCGGTTTTAACGCGCCTTTATCGGCTTTCCTACTCTCTTGGCGTAGTCCCGAACTCATGGAAGACAGCTCTAGTGCACCCAATCCCTAAAAAAGGAGATCGCTCGGATCCGTCCAACTACAGACCCATAGCCATCACCTCCTTGTTCTCCAAGATAATGGAATCCATTGTTAACTGCCAGCTCCTCCGGTACTTAGAAGACCACCAGCTCCTCAATGATCGACAATACGGCTTCCGTCAGGGTCGTTCAGCTGGTGATCTTCTCGTATACTTGACTCACCGGTGGGCACAGGCGATCGAGACCAAGGGGGAAGCGTTGGCCGTTAGTTTGGACGTGGCGAAGGCCTTCGATCGGGTCTGGCACAAAGCGCTCCTTGCGAAGCTTCCTTCCTATGGGCTTCCCGAGAAACTGTGCAATTGGCTCACCAGTTTACTTACAGACAGAAGCATCAAGGTCGTTGTTGACGGTGCATGCTCCGACTCGAAGTCTGTTAATTCTGGTGTCCCACAAGGCTTTGTGCTATCACCCACGCTGTTTCTTCTGCATATCAACGACATGCTACAGATTAGCAGCATCCATTGCTATGCAGACGATAGCACGAGTGATGCCCTTTACACCGGCCGCGCTAACATTTCTCGGGTAAACGTCATCGAAAGCCGATCCAAACTTGTGTCTGAAATCGAAACTTCTTTATCAAAAGATTAAGATTGGGGTCGACTTAACCTAGTCCAATTTAACCCCACGAGGACACAGGTTTGCGCGTTCACCGCTAAAAAGATGCCATTGGTCGTATCACCTCAATTTGAGAGCACTTCCCTAACTGCATCAGCCAGTATCGGAATCCTTGGCGTCGATATATCAAGCGAAGTCCAGTTTCGCGGTCACTTAGAGAGTAAGGCCATATTAGCCTCGAAGAAGCTTGGTGTGCTAAACAGATCGAGACAGTATTTTACTCCGGCCCACCGCCTGCAACTTTATAAGGCGCAGGTTCGGCCGCACATGGAATACTGTTCTCATCTCTATGCAGGTGCACCCCAGTACCAACTTCTGCCTCTTGACCGCATTCAACGGAGAGCGACTCGCATCATCGACTGCCAAGATATTTCTGATCGACTTGACACCTTGGCGTTGCGTAGAGATGTAGCTTCACTCTGCATCCTCTATCGCTTGTATCATGGGGAGTGTTCAGAGGAATTGTTCGGACTTATACCGGCTGCTGGTTTCCGCCATCGTCCTACGCGACAAAATATCCATCCCCATCACCTGGACGATTGGCACTCCACCACTGTGCGCTTCTCCAGAAGCTTTTTGCCTCGCACAACCAGCTTATGGAACAAATTGTCGCCTGCCGTATTTCCGAACCGATACGACCTTCAAACCTTCAAGAAGAGAGCGTACCTCTACCTAAAAGGCCGGCAACGCACTTGTGACTCTTGAGTCGCGGGTGTCCATGGGCGGCGGTAGTCACTTACCATCAGGTGACCCGTCTGCTCGTTTGCCCCCTATCGCATAAAAAAAAAAAAAAAAAAAAAACGTGAGCCAGACTCGGCACGACCGGTGCGATACCACGGCCTCACAGAAAAGCGGTTGTAAAGCAAAGCTTGCGTTACGCTGAAATTAGTTAGGTTTCTAAAGTCTCGACTACCGCTCTACTTTTTCCAATCTCCTCACCCCCCCTCTCCTCTTTCTCCTCCCCGCATTCCTCCACTCCTCGTCGCCTTCAAAGGCGGGCAGCGAACTAAGGATTCGTTGAGCATGGACGCCTATTGTCATTCACCATCAGATGACCCCTTGGTTCGTCTATCCCCCTATGCTATAAATATGTATATGTATATACATATATAAATTGACTTCTACTTTTGATTGGCACGGATGGCGTAGCTGTTTAAGTGGTCACCTCGCCATTACACTGTCGCAGTGTTGTGGGTTCGATACCCGCACGGGACAACACTTTGTGTAATCTTCAAATTATTGTTCTGAGTCTAGGTGTTCTTTGTGTCCGTTGTTTAAATGTTTATAAAGTCCCCCGCGACACAGGAAATATTCCTAGTGCGGGGGTTTCTTTAAAAAAAGAAGAAGGAAAATAAATGAATGCTCGAATATGAGATGATAATGAGATCTGAAACTTATTTATTAGTAGAGATTTTCTCGAAGCCGGGACGGATCTCCTCCACTCTATTCTGAATCACTCACTCACTTGCGGCTTTAGCGTTGCGGACGGCAGTTGTCACTGACCATACGGTGATCCGTCTGTTCGTGTGTCACTCTATATTATAAGAAAAAACAAACTCTATATTATAAAATATGTAGAAATTATACAAGGTGTTGAACAAAGAGGTTTCCAAGGATAGAAGCAGTAGGGAAAACAGATGGGAGAAAGTTTGCAGCCACCAAATTTGTTTTTTTTTTTAATAAATTAAATATCTCTGTCAGGTATGAATTCACTGAAGACGGTAAGCGCGCCAAACTTCGTGAGCTCGGTCCTAGGTTCACGCTCAAGCTAATATCACTTCAGCAAGGTACCTTTGACTCCAAACGAGGGGATTACGAGTGGATCATCGCTGGAAGACGACACCAGCTGGAGACTTCGAGGAGAAAGTTCTTCTTATAGTTGTTGATTAATTAATACATATTTTGGTAAGGATAGTAATGCGTTTTTTTAAGTTTACCAGACGTGAAATTGGATTTTTTAAAATGCGTATACCTATTATATGTTATGGTCGGCTACAGTCGAAGACGTGCCCACGATGTCATCCGTCGACAATGATATATAAAAATACAGTTTTGTAGTGCATACTAAATATACAAAATCTGCATTTCCTTGTTTTTTTTTTCAAAATATGAATAAAAATTTAATCGGTTATTTCAAAAACCTCAATATTAAAATAGGGAAAGTGTTATTTATAATTAAAAAAAAACGAATTTGATGCTATGTTGTTATAAAACCACTAGATTTATTTGTAGTTTCGAAATTAAACTCGTTTAATTATCTGTATATCACGTGACCGAAAACGTATACAACCATTTTCTTCTCGTGAGTGACGCCACTATAGCAGAAACAAGTTCTTGTTTATAAGCAGCAGCAAATAATATATTATTAAATATCTTTATATTGTGAATTTGTGGCTCTTAATTATAGTTATTCGTAATTAAATTTTTAGTTGTCTTTGTTTCTGCAATTATGACGTCACGACAGCTACCTTTTTGGCGCTACTATTCATAGTTGAAATTTTAAACATATTTTTTTACATAAAGCGATTTTGAGGAAATAAAACTATTAAAACATATTGAAAAAAGTTGCAGATTAATATATGAGGCTTTTTAGTTATCAATAAAAACAGTCATTTACCAATAAACTAGCCTAAAGTGCCTTTCTTTTACTTGATATAGTCTTTGAGTTTAGAAAGATCGATATATCGAATAATCTCCACAATTTATCAACATATTTATTAATGAAAAATAATTGAAAACCTCTTCTTATGTTGTTGCTAGAACAAAACAAAAGCAACAGAGTTAATGGCGTATAACTTATAGAAAAACATCATATTAATCATATATCTGTCATTGCTCATAAAATTTGTACTTATAAATTAATATAAGGGTTTTTAGTCCAAGATTCGTATTATAAATACGTTTATTTAAATGATAACATACTTTATAACTGGTGTACATTGTTATTCCTTACTTATGTATAAAAATATGTCTCTGTTTGGGAAGAGCGGTGATGCTAGGGCAGCTGTGCAAACTCCAGTACTCTCTTTTTGTTACTGAATAAATGAATGAATGCTCCGAAGACAGAGCATATGAAATTTGTTAAGGCGCCGTTCTTTCTTAGCATTCGCGACACGTCAATTGATATTCGAATATGAACGCGAACTAACTTGAATTCCGATTTAAGCAATTCATAAAGTGAGGTGCTGACACAGCTCAAAGTATAAAAGCATAATACGAGAAATATATAGCGTGGCTCGTACATTCTCCCGGGCTAGAAAGAAAGGAAGATGGTTTGCTTATAAAATGTGTTGCAAGGCGATAGACCAATATTTGCTTAAAATGAAGGTAATAACTTATATCTAAACAATGTACCATTATAAAGTACGATCGAACTGTTTGTGGAAAATCACAGGTGAGCTGCCTTTATTCACACCACCGAGATGACTTTTAACTTAATAGACACACAACATTGATTCACTGCACTCTCACTAACACGTCGGACCGAAAAAGGCTCGTTGCTCGCTGTTGGGTGTTCGACGTCAGGCGTTCCTGCGCGGCGAATTGCCTAATTGCCCGCAATTCCAGGCACGGTGATGGCTGCGAGACTGGCTGCTCTTCTAGTCTCGGATTTGGCGCTGGTCGTATTCGCCGACGCTGCCACCGACATAGTGATGGACGTCATGATATCATATGCTCGGTCAGCACTCCGTCTGACGCGCTAGTTTTTTCATTTGCTTTATCTTTTTGTCGATTTCCTCAAAATACTTTTGATGCTGCTAGTGCATGTTTTGATTCTATATAGTTTCTATTGGTGTCGAAATTTTCAAAATATTGATAATAGGAGGAATCCGAACTATAAATAATTGGTCCTTTTCCTAAGATAGTTCCCTAGTTTCGTCGTCGTCATTTCAGCAATATTGTTCATTTCCTTCATATTTTTGAGGCTCGTTTTACCTACAATCAGTAGACATTAATAAAAATACACGCAAGACATATTAATACAACATAATATTTCCGATAGCTAATAATAAAACACGCTATCAATACTGGGGTACCTATATATACCCCGAAAAATATCGAAAACCCTTTCATCAAAAATTTATTGAAAAATGAAATAATAGTTATAAAAAAAAGACACGAGGGATAGATGCCTCTTAAGGCACTTATGTGTACTTCGAAAAATCGGGGCAACTATCCTTATCGATATGGTTAGATGCCCTTTTATTTCTTGAATTAACTAATAACATAAAAGTTATAATTAAACGAAGGTATACACCTGATGAACCAGTGTATTGATACAGTAAAAGATATATAACAGAATTTATTACTATTTATAATTATAAAGTTATACAACGGCCAATACTTACCTCTAAAACTGAAGTATTCGTTTCGCTCGCCACGGAGATAACCACACGCACAAGCGAGACACATTCGTTCCGAACAACAACCGAAGGGGGATTTAAGAAATTCGGTTTTTTGAAAACGGTACGAAGTTGTCTCGGCTGACAAGAGGTACCCCGATCTCAAAGATGATATAATTGTTAGTTGCAATGGCTTTCACGGTGAGAAGATGTTACATTTTTGATATATATTGTTGGTTACTTATAGGCAATGTCGTTTGATAACAAACTTATAATGATATTCATCTCCTCTCGAAGCTGCTCTGGAGTAAGGAGATGGAAGTTGAATTTACCAGTGTAAATAACAGTTAGCGCATCGATTATCGTATTTTGTATATTCTGTAAGTTAGAGTACCTTGATCAATAACCGCTGATAAAGTAGTCGGCTGCGTTTGACATGCCTTGTAGAAAGGGTTACCAGATCCAAAAATCTAAATATCTGGATAAAATTTCAAAATGTCGGGATTTTGGGGTTTGTTGTCTGGATAAATGAAAATTTATGAGTTAAAATTTTGAACTTTATTTTTAAAATAAACAGCTCTTTAAAAAAGGATTAAAAAAAATTACATTATTTTCTTAACGGTTTGCTTGCCATTGCTTTTTACTGAGTCCACCAATTTGGATCCCTTTGGAGTATTGACGAAAGATCGAAAACTTGAGCAATTTTCATCAAAATTCAGTCGTATCAGAAGCTCAGCTTTTATCAAATCAAAGCCCATACGATCCCTTTCTTATACACAGAAGAATATAAATTATTTAGCAGTCTAAACACTGTTTCACAATATGCATTGCTCACTGGAATCGGCAACACAAATGATATTATTATTTTTTTATATTTCATATCATGGTGGTGGCATTTTTGAAAAAAATATGCCCATATTTTGTCATTTGGAATATTCTTTTCTTTTGGCAGATGCTCAA
Source organism: Tyria jacobaeae (assembly GCA_947561695.1). Classification (NCBI taxonomy): domain Eukaryota; kingdom Metazoa; phylum Arthropoda; class Insecta; order Lepidoptera; family Erebidae; genus Tyria; species Tyria jacobaeae. The sequence continues at coordinate 2,783,335 of OX387208.1, read as the reverse complement.
ATATCTCAGCAGCAATCCGTGTATAAGGCATCATAATCAATATTTTTTGAAATTTTAAGTACGTTGGGCAATTTGGAGAGCTCTTCCCATGTAAATATGTTTGCCCCTATTGGACTTAATACAGCGAGCTTTTTATATAAACAGTTATCAGAAAAATCATACCGTTCTTGCAAATATTGAATTGCTCGCTTTAAAAACTGTTCAGCTTCAATGCAAAAAAGGTTTTTTTCAGTATCGGAAACATTCCTCAATAAAGTTCTAATTTTGCTTCTTCTAATTTGTCATATAACCTGTTTTTAAGATGGCTTATAAGTTTTCTCATAACACTGTCGATTTCGATGATAGTGCAAGCATCACTTTCTAATGCCAAAATTGCTGTTTGAAACTCCAACATCACGTTAATAGATAATAAAAGTACAAATAAGCTTCCGAAATCCCTTCCTGCCTAATCATAATCATAATCATTTATTTATTTGTTAAACATAGGTAAATACAATTATTGAAGGACTTAAATAAATCGATAGTCCACTATGTTTTGCCATTAGGACATACAAATACAATTCAAATAATTGGCATAGTTACATTTAAATATACATTAAATTGTTATTATTAATTATGTCACATTTATCAATAACAAAGTATTGAAATTAATATTAAGGCTTATATCGTCGGCGATACCCTTTGGGGTTCCGTACGTAACACCTCCACCCTCAGTTCAGAAACTATTTTAGCATGTTTATGGAAAATGTTGCTGGAGTCTTTTCCTGTTTGGGGCTGGTTGTATCTTCCGAATTGTATATCTGAAGGGTTGGCTTCTTCTGTAGGCTATTTTCCTTGAAGTGCCAGATCCTGTAGTTACGACCTACCGTGACGAGGATAATTATAACTGCAGCTGATGCGAACACGTAAAATGAGATGGTCGTATGGTACAAGGCGGTTGGCTGAATGTCATCGATCTCTACGGGTTTTTCTAATGAAATCCTGTTCTGGATGCTGTGAAGATCCCTTAGGTTTATTGATCTTGAGCCAATATGGGTGTAGGCAATTGTTTGATTGATCTTATCGTAGGGGATCTTTTATAACTTTAACGGCTGGCCTTTTATCTCGTAGTCCTCGTTGACGATGGTAAGTTCTGCAGTTCTTATGTAACAATCCATGGGGATAGTGACGAGATAGCTTCCTTGTAGCGTATTGAAGTCTTCTATCGCATGCTAACTGTAGTTTGGTAGGTCGCGGTAGCGAGAGTACATAGTGCTCATGGTTGTGGTCATCCAGTTTATCTACTGCTTGTCTAGCGATTGAGATTTTTGTAAAGAGGCAGGTGTCCTTTAAGATTTGATTGATGATGAGCTCTTGGGTGCAATCGGGTACTGTCCGGATCTGCTGGGCTGTGTTTTTCTCTATGTACGCGAATTGAATCATTGGTTGCTATGTAAGGAGCGGAAGGGATAAGGGCAAGGCGTTCGCCGTTGAGTACAATCGACAATCTGTATAACTCGTATATTTCTTCTGAAACTATAGGAAAGCTATAAACTATTACAATTCTATTCTTAACAAAGTAAGAGCCAGGTTTGATAAGTTATTCTCGTAATTCTAAGTCTAGAATTTGATCTCTACTGTATACTGTCTTTACTTTATCTATCTTTTATGTGGCGCGCGGATCCTCTTCGTCTCAAGGATGGTTTAAATTATAGACTTCAGCCGGTTAAAACAATGATTTAATAACTTTGTTAAATATAATAAATTAAGTTAATGTTTCGACTGAAGTTTTCTCGCGGCCATCTTCATATCGTCCCAATCCCCCTCCCCTGCAGCGGCGCCCCTTCTCCCGCATAAAAGTGCGTTTAGTTTTGCACTAAACATCTTCCCCCCCCTCGAAACCCTCGGGTTCTCGAGGTAATTGTGATGATGAATTTGGTAGCAGACAAGGCTTGTGTACTGCTCTCCGCACGATGCCCTTTGCAGTGATGACATCTGCGACTCTTAATACTCCATCAGAGCCAGGATATAGTTTGTGGAGCCTTGCCATTCGCCATTTTAAAGGAGGTATGTTCTCTTCTTTGATGACTACCAGATCGCCTTCCTGGAGTCCGTCTTGATCTACATATCTTCCACTTTCTCCTTTGCTGTAACTCGCAGAGGTACTCGTTGCGCCAGCGTTCCCAAAAATGTTGACGCATCTGCTCCAAACATCTGTATCTATCCAGCCTGGTTGTCTTCAAGTCTCTTAAATCGGGGGCCGGAAGTGATGTGAGCGGTCGTCCGTTCAGGAAGTGCGCTGGAGTTAAAGGATTTAGATCGTTGGGATCGGAACTAAGTGGAGACAGAGGTCTGGAATTGAGGATTGCCTCAATTTGGGCAAACAACGTCGAGAGTTCCTCAAACGTCAAATGCTTGTCACCCAAAATGCGAGTGATATGATGCTTTGCAGACTTAACGCCTGCTTCGAACAGACCCCCAAAGTGGGGAGAGTAAGCTGGCGAAAATTTAAATTTTATACCTTCGTTGGACGCGAAACCGTTAATATTTCTACTATTTAATTTTACGAAATTACTGATCTCATTATTCGCACCGACAAAATTCGTACCATTATCGCAATACAATTCAAATGGCTTTCCTCTTCGCGAAATGAAACGACGCAAACATGAAATAAATACGTCCGTTGTGAGACCGCTCACAACCTCAAGGTGAATCGCCTTTGTAGCGAGACAAACACACAAACACATATAGCATTTGCTGATCTTGCACCCGCGACCCTTACGATCAGTGATGTAGAATGGAGCAGCGAAGTCGACGCCGCTGACTTGAAATGGATGACTCGGAGTGACTCTAGGAAGGGGTAAGTTTCCCATTAGTGGGTTAATACTTTTGGCTTTTATTATTCTGCATAATTTGCAGTTATTTACTGTACTGCGTGCTAAAATTCTGCCTCTTATAGGCCAATATTCGTTTCTTAAATCATTAAGCAATAGTTGAGGACCACAATGCAGTAGTTTTGTGTGGTAGTGTTCAAATAATAACCTGGTAAAACCGTGGCTTGAATTTAATAGAATGGGATGTTTTTTGTTGTAGGTTTCCTGGGAATTCTGAATTCTGCCGCCAACGCGCAAAATTCCATCTATATATAAAAAAGGACTGAGGCATAGAATGGGAGAATTCGAAGGTAAGTTGCTATTATGTTTTAATATCCTTATTTCCCCTTTGAAGCATTCATCTTGATGCTGCTTTATTATTCGTGTTAGTGCTGAACCCAGTTCATCAACAGATAAAGGTACATCGATACCTCTTCTTTCATTGGGATAACGAAGATTGTGTATATATCTCCAAAAATAGGACATAGCTCTATGCAAGATGGTGAATTTTGAAAATCTTTCAAATTTGAATCTCCCACTGAGATCCTTGGTTGATGACCTTGATTCATTGATTGCGTTCCTTTGAGTGTTATGTTGTACAGTCGTTGTAGTATGTAGTGTCTTTGGTTGTTGGTTAGGTTTTAAGTTTTTAGAATAAGTTTTTCTGGCAGGTTTAGTATAAGTTTTAATTTTAGGTAACTCTGCAGACGGTTTGCTCAGATTCTGAGGCCATTCAGATGGATCGTTTTTTAGAAAATCTGGACCTTCCCACCATAACGTTGCTAAAACAAGTGCTTTAGGTGTTATTCCTCGTGAAGCCAAATCCGCAGGGTTCTGCTCACCAGGGATATGTCGCCATGAATTGACATCGGTGAATTGTTGGATTTCGCTAACGCGATTTGATACGAATGGTTTTAAATTGCGTGGTTCAGAAGCCAACCAGCCTAAAACTACAGTTAAATCCGTCCAGTGAACAACCTTATCAACATTGCAACGAAGAGCCTTTAAAACCTTTGAGCTCAGACGTGCTGACAATAGCGCACCACAAAGTTCCAGTCGGGGTATTGTGACTGTCTTAACAGGAGCTACCTTGGTTTTGGCACACAGCAGCCGAACGAGGATGTTTCCAGAACTATCTATTGATCGGATGAATATCGCGGAAGCGTAAGCGGATTGAGAAGCATCTGAAAATGAGTGCAACTCTATCGCCTTTGGCTCATTGATAATGACGCACCTTGGGATATCCAACTTGGATATATTCTCTAAGGTCGACAGGAATTGAATCCATTTTTTTTCAGTAGTTGGGTCGACTGGATCATCCCAATCTAATTTAGTTAGCCAGAGATTTTGTAGTATCATCTTAGGTATTATGGTGCATGCACCCAATAAACCTAAGGGATTAAAGATTTGAGCTGAGTTCGATAGAATTGTTCTCTTAATAACAGCTGATTTCATTTGTATGTTTACGGGAAATCGAAGTACGTCTGTAGCGGGATCCCACTTTAGACCCAAAGCGCTAGACTGAGAAGACAAATCGAAGTTTTTAGGAATCGTCGTAATCGAGTGACCTTGGAAAACTGATGGTGCATTGGTACGAAACTTTCGTAATGGAAAGCACGCAGAGTCAAGAATGGTAGTGACAGACTTAATTATGCGGCATTATTCTATTTCAGTTTCAGCACCTGAAAGATAATCATCTACGTAGAAGTCTTCTTTAATTGATTTGGCTATTTTGTCATCTATGCATTCCTTTGATAGCTGTACTAGACACCTTGTACTCAGGAAAGGCGCTGAAGAGGTCCCATAAGTCACTGTGTTTAATTGAAAAATTTTGATTGGTGGGGATGGTCCATCTCGCCATAATATCAATTGCAGCGGACGCTGAGCAGGGTCAATTAAAATTTGCCTATACATTTTTTCAACGTCACATGAAACTACGTATGGATACTGTCTACCTCAATAGAATTGAAAATTAATCGTCCTGTACTATGGGACCGACACACTGAATGTCGTTGAACGATACCCCACTAGAAGTATTCGCTGATGCGTCGAAAACGGCGCGAAGCTTTGTGGTTTCACTTGTTTCTTTCGAGGAACAAGCTGTCCTTCGGGACAGCGTGATGCGGAAGGTAGCACCCGAAAGCTGGTTTGGGAATTTCAGTCATATGGCTTAAGCGCTCATATTCGTGAATTAAGTCGGAGTAATCTACTTTGAGCTTAGGATTGTTTTTAAATTTTCTTTCAAGGTGAATTAACCTCCTTTTTGCCATTTCGTACGACTTACCTAAAGCGTTCACAGATTCCTTGAGTGGAATTTGAACACAAAATCTACCGTCACTTTCTCGACGAGTAGTTTCAACGAACAGCCTTTCACAATAATTTAAATCTTGAGTTTCACTGTTAAACGGAATCTCCTCAAGTTCCCAAAACTTAGCTAATTGATCCTTAATATCCTTTGAGGAATTGCAACGTATTTTTATATTGGGTTTGTCTTTAAAGTAGCTCCCCCCCGTGGGGCCAGCTACGATCCAGCCTAGTTGTGTTTCCTGTAATATAGGTCTCGGTGGGCCTAACCTAAGTCGGGAGGTACCAACGATTTCCCAAAAAACATCTGCACCCAACAACAGATCAATGTCTGACGGCTGACAAAACTTTGGGTCAGCAAGCAGGACATTTTCAGGAATGCCTAAATCTTGTACACGCACTGCAGCGTGAGGCAATTTATCAGTAATTTGAGTAATTACAAAAAGTTTTACAGGAATATTGAATGAGCTATATAATGAATGCACCAATATGTTACAATGTTCTGTTACATTTAAAACTGTATTCCCTAGGCCAGATACACCTTGATAATAGTTTTTTTGTTTTGCAGACACCCGTTCTTTGTTGAGCCTCTAGGCTAATAAATGACGATTGACTACCACAATCCAGCAAGGCCCTCAAAGTATATGATTTGTCATTGTATGTCACCTTGACCAACGCCGTAGAAAGAAGGGCTTGATTGGTGGAGACAGCAGACATAGAAACTGAAGTAGAGGGCGCGGGGGTAGCGGTGCTTTCAATGGATTCAGGTAAGTATTTTTTATTAGTTTTAGAACAATTATTTATGTGCGATACTGAAGTTAGATGTGGTGTTTGTTCCCTTTGTGTGTGTTGTTGCATGTTATCATGTTGAATGGATTGTTGATAATGTAATAGGGTGTTATGCTTCTTTTTGCAGACTTGACAGCCACCAAGTCTGCACTGGTAGGACCGATGTTCACCACGGAGACAATTGGCACAATATTTCAATGCTGAGATTTTTGCGAATCGCTCTTTAGCAGTTAAAGACTTAAATGTGGGACACTCGTATAATTTGTGATGTCCCTTGCAGATAGCGCACTGCGGTGAGAAAGAAGGATGGTTGCCAGCAGTGGAAATAAATGACTTCGTTTTAGTCAAGCTGTGACGTTTTTCCTTTGTATGAGATCTACTCGCATTGACAGTTTCTATAACGGTTGCCAGTTGACGAAGAAACGTATAAAAGTCTTCTAATGTGGAAGAGTCCTTAGCATTCCTGAACTCCTCCCATTTTCTAGCGGTCACGGGGTCCAACTTTGCTGAAGCCATATAAATAATTATGGAGTCCCATTTGTCTGTCGGTTCACCCAACGAATTTAGGGCACTTAGATTTTTTGATAAAGTATCAATTAAATTATGAATGCCCTTCTCAGACTCCCTTTGTAAGGGTTCTACAGCAAATAAGCACTTAATATGTTCGTTTATAATATAAGACGTTTGTTGTCAAATCGCTGGCAAAGTAAGTCCCAAGCGATTGTATAATTTTTGGATGCAACGGTTACTGAATCTATTACGGAACTTGCAGCGCCATCTAGGTACGAGCGTAAGTAATGAAATTTACTAATATCGTCAATTTTTTCATTGTTATGAATGAGTGAAAGATAGGTATCACGAAAAGAAAGCCATTTGTTTGGGTCTCCATTAAAATGAGGGACCTGAATAGGAGGCAGTTTTAAATTACTGTAACCTTTGCAAGAATCGCCCGATGAAGATAATGTCTTTACCTCAGATATTTGTGATTTTTGAAACCTTTGTACCAAAGTGACAGCTTGAGCAATTAAACTAAATAATAGATTTTCGGTCTCTTCTCGCTCATGTAATTGATTAGAGGCTGACATATCTTCATCCAGCATCTCAATTTGCGACTGAAGTTCATCAAAACTGCTTGCCAGTTCTCGCATTTTATTCAATCGCAATTCAAGTTCATTTACAGTTTGTTCACTTGTTTCCTTAGATTGTAATAACTGCTTTAAATATTTTTCAAAAAGTGTAATACGGCCCCTTAATCCGGCCCTTTGCTTAAACAACGTTTTTAATTCACTCATTTTGCTAACGCGAACAAAGAATCAGCATTTAAATATGTAGTAGTAAGTAAATAAAAAGTAGGTCAACAGAAGGTACGTTACGGTTTCCAGTGCAGTGATAGATATAACAATAACAACACGGTCTCGCACCCGCTAGGCTCGCTTCAGCTGACCGCCGGCAATTATTCGACAGCGGCAGATTCTTCGTATTCTTGCCCACTTACTCGTAAGATTAGCTGAAATAGTCAGCAAATGAGTTTTAAATTGAGTTAGGAAAGTATTTTGTATACGGGAATATCGTTGAATTGTGAAAATAAAGCGTATTTAGTGTTAAATTACGATTGATTCGGAATGACCTGTAATTGTATTTTGAAGTGCAAAATTATCTTAATTACAAATGACTTAACTTTAATTTTAATTAGAAATTAGCTTTGTATTTATTTAGAGTAAAATATTTTAAAGAAATTTTATGAAAATATAGGAAATAAAGTGATTTTAGTTTCGAAAATGCGTATGGTGGGTGTGACGTTATCTAACGTGAGAAACCGACGGTTGTTTACACAAATGAAAGTTATTAGAAAGGATTTGTGGTACAGTACAAGGATAACACACTTCCCTCGGAATAGTTTGCTGCAGCTCCTCGCTGGCAATCCTTTAGGTAAAGATCGATTCCTTCAGGTACGAAGTCGCCGGTGCGGGAACACGTCACCTCACTCTCTTGAAGCGTGATTATTACGTTGCTGGGGTCACCAAAATGTACCGCGCGGGTCCTCTTCGTCTCAAGGATGGTTTAAATTATAGACTTCAGCCGGTTAAAACAATGATTTAATAACTTTGTTAAATATAATAAATTAAGTTAATGTTTCGACTGAAGATTTCTCGCGGCCATCTTCATATCGTCCCAATCCCCCTCCCCTGCAGCGGCGCCCCTTCTCCCGCATAAAAGTGCGTTTAGTTTTGCACTAAACATGGATTTTAAAACTTCTATATCTATCATAGAATTATGTGTGCTAGATGCACGAATGAAAGCTAACATGTTCTCTAACCTAATTATCTCTAACATTAAGTCTTCTATATTATTACTAATAATTCCCAATAATTGGGCAAATTGCGCGGATTTAATAAGACTGTAATCTCTATAAGCTTCTCTTTTTAACATCGATTTTACTGTGACGTTAATCTTCTGCTGGTTAGACGTTAACTGCTCTAAAACTATGCTATGTTTAGACATCCACTCTTTGTTAAGGCTGATGTTGTTATTAATTTCCGAAACTATCTTGTTTTCGTTATTTTGTAAAGTCTTAATAGCTTCGTTGTATTTCAAGGCGTCTAAATAGTCCAAGTTACCCGTAATGCTTTTTATAACTGATCCTAGGCTGTCTACTAGACCTCTTTTAATTCTACTAGTTTCCAAAGATTTTACTTGTTTTAGTACCTTGCCAAGCTTGTTAGCGAGATAGTCGATCTGATTCTCGTAAAGTGTCTCGTAAAATGTTTCGTTATTAAGCCTGAGTTAGAAAGTTTAAAGTTGGTCTCTCACTGAGTATATCTTGTTTTCAATGGCGTATACCTGTACGTATTATATGAAAGAATGGTAATAGGTGGTTAGTCTAGTCGGCCCTAGTTTGTAAGGTAGTATTCCTGGTCCGTCAGCTAAAGATTCAAGTCTTATGTCCTGGGGTTGCGTCGCGTGGACTGTCAGCAACGTGAGAATCCTGTAACAACGTATTTGCTTTAGGTAGCCGTTTTAGTCGTGATTTCGCTACCAGGCCGCGTTTCTTTGACGTATAAATATGAATGGGTATATCGGCTAGAACGGTGTCTTCTGCCAGCCAGCGAGAGGGTTTTTGATAAATAACTAAATATAATATATATATAATAGATAAAGACCTGTTGCTGAGGTGTGTATTCTATTTCTGGTTCGCGAATTTTGTTCCTATTTTCAATCAAGGCTGTCCTACTACTAAGTGACGATTCATTGATTAACTCATAAACTCGTTTTGTTTGTTGTCTATGGTTCTCTGCGTATTGCTGTAAGAGGTGTTCCGTGAGGTCTATGGTTACTGGGTCCGTTTGGTCAAAGTATCCGTTTAGTAAGTCGTACATTTGGTAAAACTATGGATAGAACTATTGTAAGCTATGATGGCATATGGTACGAGATTTACTACTGCTTCGTCTTTATGCTGTTATTTGAGGATTCTAATATGTTCTAATAGTGTCAAGCGAAAACGTTCCACATGTCCGTTGTCGTTTGGGCTGTGTGGTAGAGTTTTGTGGTGAGTTATGTTATGAAGACGTGTAAATTCAGCAAACTGTTGGTTAGTGAATTCTGTTCCGTTGTCTGTAATTATTGTCAGTGGTAATCCGTGGTGAGTACAGAACTGTAATATTGCTTGCAATATACTAATGGCGGTACCATCGCGTAAATGGTATGCTTGACCGTATTTCGTGAAAACGTCGATGAAGGTATCGTACTTTTCGTTTTGGATTGTGAGCAGGTCCATGTGAACAATTTCAAGATGTTTGGTAGTTGGGGGAACTACTTTAAACTGAGGCTTTACCGGATTTTAATCGTACTTTGCCTGACCACAAAATATAATCGTTAATAAATTTTGTGATTTGTTCTTTCATTTTCGGCCGGAAGTATTTCCGAGAGAGGGCTAGGTAACATTCGTTTATGCCACGGTGGTTTGTCTTACCGTCGTGGTAATGCCGTATTATGTCTTGTTGCCGAAGATACTCTTTGACGTTTTCGAGTTCTACTTTACAAAGTATTAAATTCAGGGACGAACTTTTAAATTTATCTTGTACTAGCTGACCCGGCATACTTCGTACTGCCTTAATCGATAAATAAAAGACCTAAACTTTTGTATAAAATAATCTTAAAACAAACAAAACGAATCCGTATTTAATAAAAAAGCATTTTTTGAATGAAGCATGAAGTTTTATTATTATTTTCGACACATCATGTTGCTTACTTACAAAACAGTTTTCCTGAAATACTGGCTATTTATAAGGTTTAAATTTGATATTAACAGACACACACTGTCATGATACAGTCTGTTAATCACTTTCTCATAAACTATATTTTTTGTTTTGTTTTGTGGTGCGTAAATAAACAAAGAAGACGGTTTTCCAACGCGCGAACACGCGACGTATAATTGTCCATGCGCGAAAAGGGGGAAATTCCAAGTTGATTCCGCAAACTTCTAACGACTGTCCTTGCGATTTATTTATGGTCATCGCAAAGGCCAGACGTACTGGAAATTGTAAGCGTTTAAAATCGAATGGTAAATCCGTTGGAGGGATAGTTGACTACGTCATCCTGGTTCATAACAGTGTCGACTGATTTGAAGGAAACCAACTGTCCTGGAAAAAAATTCTGAATGGTCACATTGAAATCCTCGGCATCTTTATTTTTCGCCGCCAATATTGCTCGTTCACCCAGCCAATTATGGTTATTGAACTTTTGCGCTATTTCGGGAAAACACGCTGAATAAACTCCTATTTTGAAGTCTGTGACGTGACAGAAATCTGTTGGTAATGCGATCAATCCGGTCGAGGTGTCCACTACAACTTTATTATATCCAATATCTAACAACATGTCTAGCATGTTAGTTGTTAATTGGAGTGTCTTTACATACTGCCACAAATTCGATGATTTTAGGCATGCATTTAGTTCATCAGCAACAATTGATCGGAGAATAACTGGAAGAGTCTGACGAAAATCACCTGACAACAGAATCATGGCCCCACCTAAAATATTTTGCTTGTCAGGCTTTAACGTTCTGTCAGTGCCTCTAGTGACCTTTTATGGGTCATTGTGCATTCATCCCAAACAATCAATTTGCATACCTGTAGGATCTTTGCCATTGCGCTATTTTTGGCGATGTTGCAAATTGGTGTTTCGGTGATTTGCATGTTTAATCGTGATTTCAAGGCAGAATGTGCAGTTCGCCCACCTTCTAGCAGAGTCGCAGCTATTCCAGATGAAGCCAACGCTAGAGCTACATCATTTCGCGATCTGATCCTCGCCAAAAGCAATGAAATTAAGAACGTTTTTCCGGTTCCTCCGGGAGCATCAAGGAAATAAATTCCACCAGAACCACTGTTCACAGCTTCTATCAAAGTGTTGTACGCAATTCTTTGTTGTCGATTTAATTGTGGAACATTTGTACGAACTGTTTCGGCCATTGCTTCAATGTCGTACTTTAGTTCTCTTTGCAACTCTTGGGTTAATGCATCGTGCATATGACGATTTTGTGCTGTCATTCCCAAACTCGACAATACTTTATTTGCCATCAATAAACACATATCTTCTATAATAATCACCGTCTCATTGTAAATTTCTGCTGTCATTTGTAGTGTAGGATTCAAAGTTTGACGGCGCACACGATGCAAAACATCCTCAGACATGTCATCTCGATACTTAACCCACAAATCTTTTGGATTCGAGGGAAAACATGTCGATATGATAATCACAAACAACGTACGAATTTGATGCGGCGATGAAGATATTACGGAATCCTTGAGCGTATCATCCCAGTGCGAATCGTTCTCAAGTAAATGTAATTGTTGACATGCCTCACGGTACGTCGCACACAGCTGTCCATTAACTGTTCTCAGTTGTTTAAACGATGTCGGACCGCGAACATTTACCAACAACAACCGATAATAATAACATTCATCGTTATTTGGATGTACTGTGTAGGTGCGACCCAGAGCGTCTGAAGCAAATACATTTGGATATCCTTTAACTGCTGTTCCTTGTTTTCGACGCTGAAACGATTTCGATTATGCATTCCATGTGTAATAGCGTGGCATGTCAGCATACAGCAAAGTGCGATTAAAATCATCACTTTGACAGACTGTGAAGAAACTTGTTAAGGTTTTCGACGGTGGACGTGCCGCTGTCTGCCGCGTTCGATTCATTAAAATAAACTCGTTGACCATTTTCTAAATGGACTGCCAAATGGACTACTGTAGGGTGTCTTTCATGGATCACAAATGAAAAGATACGCCAAATTGCTTCGTTGCTACTTACATAGCGACCCATCTGGTACTGTGATATTTCATCATTTACATTGGTTACAGCGAAGACAGCCATACCTTTGTTAACATATTTACATATGTACTTTATCGGCTTCACAGAGTTACAATATTTCACATTGATGTGAGTCTCAAAAGCTTTGGACAATATTGGCGAGTATGCTTACCTTCACAACTACCGATCGACCATTGTCCGCAACTGATCGCAGACGATACAATGGGTATCCATCATTTCCCGTTATGGTTTCAGCAAGCAGGTCTCTTGGGTATCGCTTGGAACACTTGCCGTCGACCATACAGGGTGAATTGCAGGTGAAAGGTCCATGTATCATGTGTTTGGTAACTACTGCATGCAATTTTGGGTCAACTGTTTCATCTGGAATTTCAGCTGAAATTATGGAATCAATCTCATCTGGCCTTATTTTGTACACTAACCAGACTAAAATGTGCGCATGTGGCAGTCCACGCTTTTGCCATTCTACAGAGTACATCCAACAACGGACTCGGCCATACACTCAATGCTTTATTAAGAAATTCATGAGAGATTTTAATTTTTGTTAAAAAACTCTGGCAGTTATGTCATGTCTATCAACTGGTGTTTGGCTATGTAGTAATTCCCTCTTGATTTCGGACCATTTTGGGTTACATGTGAATGTAACAAATAAGTCTGGGCGGCCATAATACCTAACATATGACATAGCATCCTGAGCATATTCGTGCATATGGCGTGGGCATCCTATATAAGTGGCTGGCAAAATAGTAATTCCTCCCACATTATTCACATTGCCATCGGCATTTATAGCATCGCGGAGATGAATGTATTCCTCTGATCGTAGCTGTCGTTGGTTCAAACGGATGTATATCAATCATACAGTCTCAATTTTGACATACATGTTAACTGCAAACTGATGAAAAAGTCTTTGACACATCAAAATATGATTTACTTCACCTTGATGGATCATAAGTCTGTATGAATAGAAATTCATAGCACGAACTTTTTTGTTGGTTGCAGCACCTGCAATCAACTTTATTGATTTAATTTGTTACTTAGATGAATTGAATTTAAAAATATTATTTAATCTTGTTGAATTTATTTACCTGTTACTTGATTTACCATTTTGATATTAAAGTGGTATGTATCTACCCCCTGCTAGAAGATCACTCATTAAATAAAGCATTTCTGATGTAGCAATACGACTATTTTCTTGATCTGTCTCTCTCTGGTCATCAGTGCGGTTAGCACGTGAGGTGGCTCTTCGCACATTTGATTGACTGCGACGACCTAAGTCAGGTCGTCTTCTCCTCGGCATCGTAAATTGTAATTAATCAAAGTGAGAAAATTTCTCGCTCACTTAGCAGTAAAGTGTCACTATCACAAAATATAAAAAAAAAAGAGCACATTACTTACAATGTCACTATCACAAAGGATCACCAATGTAAAATAAGTTCTCGCGCACTCATAGATATCGTAACACAATATCGGAATACTTTTTTCCGTGTTCTGAAGTGCGACAGGATTTATTGACATATTAGTTGGTTGTCAAATCTAATGTCAAACATTATGGTTGCGTTCAGAAATTTAATTTGTGGCAAAGCTTAATATTTATCACAATAATCTGATAGATTAACAACTGAAGTTAGCTAAAATTAAGTTTCGCGAAGCCGAACAAATTGAAAATCAGTACTAATAATGATCTATTACATTTTGTGACTAAACAATTTGGTCGCATTCGCGATATTATCACTTTTGTTGAGTTTCGGAACGCGACATTAGATCCTCCAACGCACACGCGAAGACTATTTTGATAGATATGATTGAATTTGAACTTTGTACAGAGGTAATAAAGTGCAAATTGACTCTTTGACGTTAGGAACGTACCTACATTGTTTAAAAAACAGTGAGTGCTTGTAATTCAATATGAACTTTATACAATAGCAATAAAGCTCGTTTTAGTTAGAAAAAGTTTGTATGGGAATAAGAAAAGGGCTGTTTTTAGGGGTTTTCCGGCAATTATTCGAATTTTTCTCGCCGTAAAAACCATCTTTGAACTTCAACGAACATTTAAAAAATAGAATTGGCAAAATTGGTCCAGACGTTGTTGAGTTATGCGCTTACCAACACATTTTGTGATTCATTTTTATATTATAGACTAGCTGACCCGGCGAACTTTGTTCCGCCTTAATGGCAATAAATAAGCAGACTTTTTTTTTTTAATTGAAAATACAAAAAAAATTAAATACCTACATTAATCATTCATAATTATTTCTGTATTTTAGTACATAGGTTGCTCTTCATTTAAGTACCTTGTGATACTCGACATTTTTTGTTTTATTATCAGGCGCAAAAACAAACAACGCAGATGGTCTTCCGACCCGTGAACATGCCACGTATAATTGACCATGGGAAAAACATGAATGTTCTAGATTTAAACCACAAACTTTTAAGGATTGGCCTTGTGATTTGTTGATGGTCATGGCAAATGCAAGACGTATCGGAAATTGAAGTCAATTTAAATTCAAACGGCATATCGGTTGGGATCATCGGTATCCTCGGAATGAGAACTTCCTCACCTTTGAATTTTCCTATCATTATCGTAGCGTAAATTACATTGTTCATCAATTTTCTAACCACCAAACGCGTACCGTTGCACAGTTTTGGGTGGTTTATGTTTCGAAGCATGATTACTACGGAGCCAACCTTTAGGCGTAAATTGTGCGGTGGTAAGCCAGGCACGTCCAAAGAGTTTAAAAATTCAATTGGATAGTTGGTGGCTTCATCTTCATTTGTGACGCAGTCAATAGATTTGAATGAATGCATTGTTTCAATGATCTTATTTTGAATTATGTAGTTTAGGTCATCTACATCTTTATTCTTAGCCGCTAAAATTGCTCGCTCACTCAACCATTCATTATTTTTGTAGTTAGAAATAATTTCTGGAAATATATTGTTGATAAGTTCGTCTTTTGATGAGATAAAATTACAGAAATTATTTGGAAATGATATTAATCCGCTCGATTCATCGACAGGTACTTGACCATTACCGATAGTCAGCAATTGCTCCGAGAAATCTTCAGCAGATGTATCATTAAGCAATGTAACTCTCATGTTTGTTGTCAGTTGCAGTTTCTTCACATAGAGCCATAGATACATACGACCAAGAGCATCAGTAGAACGCACATCTGGATACCCAGGAACCGCATCGCCTTGCTTCCGTCTTTGAAAATTCTTCGATGAAGCATTCCAAGTATAATAACGTGGCATCTCCGAGTAAAGCAAAGTTCGTGCAAACTGATCGCTATGGCAGATTGCAAAAAAACTGGTCAATGTAGTTGCTGGAGGTGTTTCAGCACGTTGCGTAGCATTCGAAGCCGTGAAATATACTCGTTGACCATTCTCCAGATGCACCGCCAAATGCGTAACAGTAGGATGACGTTCGTGAATGGGAAATGCGAATATACGCCAAATCGCTTCATTACAGTTCACATAACGACCAACTTGCGTGAAATTTCATCGTTGGTATTCGAGGATTGGAATCCAAAAACCGCCATATCACTGCCTTTCGTGACATATTTGCAAATATATTTTATGGACTTAACTGAATTTCAGTATTCAACGTTGCAATGTGTCTTGAAAGATTTAGAAATAAGTGGCGAATATGGAACAATCCAACTGTTGTCGACAACGAAATCCATTCTTTTCACTTTCGTTGTGACAGTTCGACCGTTGTCATCTGGTGATCGACGCCGATACAGCGGATAACCATCATTGCCAGTGACAGTCTCGGCCGTTAATTTCCGTGGATATCGTTTAGAGCACTTTCCATCGACCATGCAAGGTGATTGGGGATTGATGGCACCACACGGTCCATGAATCATATTAGTAGTAACAACATCATGTAGGTCTGGATCGACTTCATAATCAGGAATCTCGGCACATATGATATCATCTATTTGGTCAGGCTGAATTCTTTCCACTAACCAAATAAGAATGTGTGCGTGCGGCAGGCCTCGCTTTTGCCATTCGATTGAATACATCCAGCATCGAGTATCTCCAAAGACGCGTTGTTTAACAATAAAGTTCATCAGGGACCGAATTTTTTGCCTGAATATACGTGCTGTGATGTCGTGTCTATCACTTGATGTTTGTCCGGGAAGCAGCAATTGAGTAATTTCTATCCATTTTGGATTACAGGTACAAGTAATAAAGAGATCGGGCCGACCGTAATGACGAACATATGTCATTGCATCTTGTGCATATTCATGCATATGACGTGGACTACCAATGTATGTCGCCGGCAGAATAGTTAATCGACCAATATTAGCTGCATTTCCTTCAGTACTAACTGTATCACGTAAATGGATGTACTCCTCAGAACGCAGTTTGGCTTGGTTTGGTTCAACCTAATGAATGTTAAACGTTCCGTTTCTATTTTTACATACATGTCAACGCAATACTGCTGAAACAATCGACGAAACCGCAGCAAATAGTTGTCAGCATTTTGACGAATCATCAAACGATATGCGTAATAATTCATTGAGCTAACTTTCTTTGTAGTTTCTTTACCTGAAATTAAAAATTGTATAATTAACCATTTCAAAGGCAAACAATACAGCATTAAATGTCCTTTCGTGTGTTCCAGATGGTCGTTTATCTGCTTTGATGACAACTTTATAGTCATCACTTGGCATGCGCTCTAAAGCACTCTTAAACAACCTGACCAACGCATGATGTTCATGAAGCAGGCACTGCAAGTCTTGAAGAATTGCTTGCTTCATTCCTGCATTGATCTCTAGGCGTCGATCAAGTTGTTCTTCCATGTTGCCCATGAAATATATTTGTAAAAATTTATTCTGTGTATCTTCGAAAGGTAGTAATGATCCAATTCGATGATGAATCTGTCCTTGTATCTACAAAATAAAAACCAGACAGTATTAGTAGTAGAGTAGTAGTTCAGAATTAGCAAATATACTACATAGGTACCAATAGATAAAGAAAGTTATTCTTTAAATACAAGTACAGTAACGTACAAGTAAGTACAAAAATAAATACCTTAAATGTCGGATTAAATCCTCGTTCTTCGATAATATCTGCCCCAAATGACGTCATCTGGAAACAACCATTGTATTTTTGAGTATTTGCAAGAAAGTGGCGTGATTCTTGTGTTTCGCCACAAAGCAATGAATACAATGGCTCAGGTGGCGGAGTCAACAATGGCAATTTCACTTTACCATTAAGGCAGCATAATCCAGGCGTTTCTCCGGAAAACTTTAATGCACCACAATACTCGCAAATGATAAATGATAAATGATAAATGATAAATGATAAATGATAAATGAATGATAAATGAATGATAAATGATAAATGATAAATGATCTTTATTTTGTAAATAGGTTACAACAACACTTTTACACGTCAATATATTATTTTTTTCTGTTAGTTTATGCTAGATGAGGCCGGTGTTTCCTAGCTGACTACCCTGAGAAGAAACACCGAAACAAACTCAGAGGTCAAAGTCTGTTTTAAAGTCCATACAGATGTAAAAACATATGAGAACCATGCACGCTAACGTCTGAGATGAGCTTTTGAAGAAAGCACCACGCTCATTTGAGTGGACCCGTCCAAACAGTGCAAGCATTTGTCAGTTATCGTGTAGCTCAACTTAGAACTTTAAGGAGCTCAACGGACCGACGAACAGTACCAAAGCAAGGACATTTGGGTAGGCCGCAAAAGTACTCAAACTGTCAGACATCGTTATAAAACAAACTACAGGAGAAAAGAGAAAAAAATAAATAAATAAATAACCTACATAGTCCTCACATTTACAATAATTAAATTTATAAATTAAAAAAAAAGAAACAAATATATAATATATTATACTTAACAAAGTATTCATGTCAAAAGGTACAAAGATTAAACAATAAAAAAAAAACAATATAATACTTAACAAAGTAAGTATTCATGTCAAAAAGTAAAATATAAAATGTCAATGTGTATAAAAAAAAAAATTATAAACGAAAAACAAAGGCTCATGTACATTAATGAAGCAGCTCATTCCCAAGCCTTTTTATCTTCAATATAATCTTTAATTGTGTAAAAAGCTTTTTGACTTAGTTTTTTTTTATAAATGATTTAAATTTATTATTGCTTAGTTCTTGTATTTGGCTAGGAAGCTTATTATAGAAATGTATACTTTGGCATCTAAACGAACCACCTATTTTCTTGAGCCTGGTTTTAGGAACAACAAATTTGTTTTTGTTCCTAGTATTTACACTATGGATATCACTGTATTTTTTAAACATTAATATTTTTATGTTCGTACATGAGATTTTCATAAATATACTGAGAGGGCACAGTCATAATATTAATCTCTTTAAATTTATCTCTGAGGGAGTGTCTGGGACTTAATTTATAAATTGCACGTATAGCTCTTTTTTGTAAAACGAAAATAGATTGAATATCGGCGGCATTTCCCCACAACAGAAAATACATGTTATAACACAATAAACTACGTCCATTTGCCCAATGCAAACGCTAGGATGCAAGCTGTAATCATTGCTGCAATCTTATTGAAACGCTGCTCGATTCAAATCAACACTTGATAAATATCTTGTTCTGCGTCGCAAATTATCTATTTGTTGACCTCTGTTGTTCGCTCGACGATTCTGCATTGCCAACTGAGCTGTTTCACGGGCTGCTTCAATTTGCTCTCGTGATTGAGAAGCACGAAGTCGAGCCATACTATCGCGGCGCTGTTCACGTGCAATTTCTTGTTCTTCTTCACTCCTTTCATTTGCAGTATTTCGTATTCTTCTTGCATCACGGCTTTGTAAACGAAACGGTGGCACGGGAAATATTCGATCGTCTTGGTCGCGGCATTATTAATTAAAGCAGACGGGGCCGGTCGGGACGCAGACGGGGCCGGCCGGGACGCAGACGGGGCCGGCTGGGACGTAGACGGAGCCGGGTTCTCTAGCTCAGGGCGCTCCGCCCGGAATTGGGCGAACTGGGCGCTCAGCTCCGCCACCTGCCCCGTTAGGTGATCGTTGGCCGACTGGAGGCGAGACACGTCCCCGATTAGGGTCTCTATGACCCCCGCCACTGCGGAAGAGGAGTCCTTAAGGGCCCTGACAATGGGACCCTTAAGGTTTACGGACTTGGTGGCCACCTTGTTTATGATGGCCACTGCCGCGTGCGCCCTCTCCTGCAAAGAGGCCGGTGATTGGGGCACTGAATCCCCCTCCACCGGCTCCCCGATTGTTAGCAGGAGACCAGCGATCTCCTCTTCCGCCTGCAGTTCGCCGTCGGCTCTGGCCCGCCTATAGGATTCCGCCTTGCTAAAGACGGAACCTGACGGGGCTGACACCGGGGTACGGGAGCGCCCCCTATGGCTGCTTGCCACCTTAGGAGGCAACATCTCCCGAGCGATGTCACTCTCGCAACCTTGGGGGCGTCCGCGCTTACGGCCGTCTGCCTCGGTGTCCATCGGTTCCGGTGCGTCCGGCGTCGCACCGGAACTACCACCCGCTACATTAGCGACGGACTTGGAACGCGTGCGTTCCGATTGTCTTCGGCTCCCAGCAGTCAGATTGACTTCTGGGAGCACCTGCGAGATAGGCATCCCGGTCAAAAGCTCCTCATTGTTAGACGAGGTGTCGTCCACTTTCTTCTTCTTCTCCTTCCTCTTCTCCTTCTTTTCGTCTTTGTTAATATTTTTTAAATTTAAAGTATCCATGATTAATCCCACGAGAGGGGGAGAACTAGAGGTCAACCCGGGCAGAGATCCCCCAATACCCGGGCAAGCGTAAGTTTATGCACAACCGAGGGGTCCGCAGTTGCCCCGGCTAGGAGTGCGCTTGCGAATGAACCACCCATCAGCCATGCATCTCATGGTCACGCACCAGAACGCGGGATTTGGGGTAATTTTTTATAGAGGTTTTCTTCCTCACAGTCCGAGCGGCTAAGCCAAGACCCTCGCCCCCGATTGGAGCCTCGAGACCACGAGACTCTTTTCGGGATTACGATATGCCAACGGTGCATTGATATAAAATCTTTTAATGCCTGCTCGGTGGCAGTGTGAGTACACGCCGAGCCCGTCTTTGTTCCTCCGCTGTGGACAGCGGAGCAACACTGAGTGACCCTTGGAAGGGTCCCACAGTGTATCCTGTTTTGTCTGGAGTCTCCCCTGGGCCAATCCGGCATGAGTGGCTCTGCCGGCACAGCCCCAGAGATCATTGACCCGCGCAAGCCCCCCCACGACGACAACGTAAGGATACAGTTGGGGGGGAATAATACTGCTCCTAGGGCAACATTCGAAGCATCCGTTGTGAGGTTAAGCCTGGGTACTGTAGGATCGGATCGTTGGTTAATAGGGTTTTGCATTTGGCAAAGGTTAATAAACTCGGGGCTATGGACAACTTTGTTACCCTTTTTTAGGCATAGGGTGAGTGGCTTAGTAATGCGTGCAAAGTCCGGAATGAATTTTCGGTAGTAACCAAGAAGACCTAAGAATTGTTTTATCTCCTTGGGTGTTCTTGGGATGGGATATTTCTCCATGGCGGATATTTTGTCAGGATTGAGTTTGATACCGTCTCTGCTAATGATATGTCCTAGGTAACCAGTTTCAAGTTTAAAAAAATCGGACTTATCCATTTGTATTCTGAAGTTTGTTTCTTGGAGTCTTTGGAAGACCTTCTCCAGTTTCTCCATCTGTTCTTGGAGCGATGAACTGAAGACGATAATGTCATCTAAGTATACCAGACAAATACTATTCTGAAGACCACTTAGCACATTGTCCATGACTGGATGGCGAGTTCTTCAAACCCATGGGCATTCGAAGAAATTCAAAGTGCCCATGTTCTACATTGAAGGCGGTTTTGGGTATATCCTCCGGGTCCATTTCTACTTGATAAAATCCGCTAGCCAAGTCTAGTGTCGTAAAGTATTGGCACTTCCCTAATTTATCGACAACATCATTTATGTTTGGTATGGGGTATTTATCGTCTATTGTTTTTTCATTCAATTTACTAAAATCTATTACAATACGCCATTTCTGTTTACCGGAGGCGTCTTTCCTTTTGGGCACTACCCAAATAGGTGAGCTCCATGCGGATTCTGAAGGTCTTATAATGCCCTGCTGTATCATTTTTGAAAGTTGGTCTCTAACCTCTTCTCTGTGAATGAACGGGTACCTATAGCTTTTAGTGTATACGGGGACTTCGTCTGTTGTTCGAATTCGGTGTTTAACTTTGTTAGTAAAGCCCAAGGGCTCTCCGTCCATATAAAATACGTTCGCATAACGAGCGTAAAGTGCTACGAGATAAGCCTTTTCTTCTTCGTTGAGATGATCTATACGCAAACGTGATAATACTTCGGTTATACGATTTGACTTTTCGACTGGTGAACACTTAATACTAAATACTTCTGCAAGAGCTGGCTGGTCTAAGGAAAAAATAATGTCGTTTGACGTGGGGTTTCCTATTTCTACGTATCCGCGGTTGTTATTCACTGTGGGAAGGCATTCGTGTATGATACAGTTACAAAAAATTTGCTCGGTTATTAAAAATTCTCATCTCTTTAATGTCGTTGGTTGCGGTTCGTGTAATTAATTTAAAATCTTTTAAATCTATTTTGGCTTGCCATTTAGATAATAGCTCTAGTCCTATTAATCCATCGAAGTAATTATGAAACCGGTGTACAAAAAGTTTAATATTATCTTTTTCATTAAGTTCTGCAAAACAGGGTAACGTTATGGGGTAGTCGTTTCTACTGACTCCGTGTACGTTTGTAACTTCAAATGGGTCGTAGTTAAGAGAGTAATCTGCGTAAAAGTTCTGAACAGCCTCGGGGCTTAAAAATGACTGGTTGGCACCGGTATCTATTAAAAACTTTAAAGGGGGGTTAATAACTTCATTATATGGTAGCTGTCTCTGAGTTCTTTTAGTCCGCGTACAAAAGCCTGCATGGTAACCTTTTTGTAAAGCGTTCTCTTGGCTTCTATAGTCGTTGGGATACTTTCATGTAAAGTCACGTATGTCATAATAGTACTAAACAAAGTTTGGCACTCATTATAGAATTCTTGTAGTGATTTATTACCTTGGGTAGCTAAAGAGAGAGGTCGTTGTACAAAGCCGTCTCGTCTCGCTGGTCTGAAAAATTATTAATAAGCGCTGATCTAATCCCTGCCCACGTCTCCGGAATACCGTTCGAGTTTATAGTGGATGCAGCGGTTCCTGTTACTTTATTTAGAATACCATTTAACAGACACAAGTTTCCTAGCTCGCTGCCTGGCTCGGAACACGCGTACTGGGCTACTATCCTGTCGCAAATGCGAATGAACATTGTTAAGACATTCGGGTTGCCGTCGAACTCTGGCACTACGCGTAAGGCTTTGAAGATAACTTCTGGGTCGTGTGGTATTTTTACTTTGAATAAGCTACTTAAATCTAAGTCTAATTCTATATCCCTATTACTATCTAATATGTTCCGGCTAGCCTGTCGCGATGCAGGGTCCGGGGGCATGACTTTTCGTGGCGAAAAATGTTGGCTGTAAAATTAATTAGGATAGAGTAGGAAGCAACACGAGAAAGATTCAAGTGGACTTACAAATATTTCATCTCTGGTTTTTTTCCGTGAATCGATGTCTGGATTCTCCGTCCGGCTATGCAGTTGTTCCGTAGATTCTGGATCCTCTTGCTGGAGCTTAATAGCCACCCGGGTGACTCGCGAACGCTAATATCGATATGAGATGCTTCTAATGCTCGCGAACCGGCCCGTGAGGATCCTACCGACTGCGCCAATTACGTATCCTGCAGCCGGAGGTTCGAAACCAAATTTACTTAAAATAAATTTAATAAAAAAAAAATAAAAAAAATAAAAAGAAAACAAATTACAAACTAATTTAAGTGAAATGGAATGGAATGGAATGAACATAAAATGATGTAAATGAATTATATTAAATTCTGCTGCGTCGGCGCCTCGTGTCGTAGTTGACATCGGAGGCGAGTTTCCGTCGGTTTTGGTTGCACAATGATTGCTGTGTCGGCACATCGGATGAGTCCGCTGTTGTTGGCTAATATGCTACGTCGGCGATACTCTTTGGGGTTCCATACGTAACAAGCGTGAAAATAATAGATCTTTATTGTCTTTAAACTTAAAAGTAAACAAAAGAATGACTTCTTTAAATATTCGATATTAACAATAAAATATGCAGATGTGCATTATTTTTATTTACCTTATGGAATTTTATTATTTTTCCGGCAGTGTATATAAACAAATTCTAGGGTTTTAAATATATAAGTGTCATTTAAAACTTGCAAAGTTGACGGCTGCAGAACACTGACATTGGAAACAATTAAATTCATCGGAAGGAAACGCGATTTCAGTTGATTAATAACGATGTCCAGTACTCGATAAAATATGTTCACTCTGAACAAACTTTCCGGATCTTGGAGACGGTCATTTCGCAAAGTTCGTCAAAATGGCGTTTTGCCTCCCTCTGACAAGTTATAGAAAATTCAGAGGTGATGGACAATTTCTTTGCTACACTATTTGCTTCCATTTTAAAATTTACAAATTCATGTCAATACCTTTCCAATTCTTATAGAAAATTTTTCAAACGTTAAGGCATTTCAAAGTCAAAGTCAAAGCATTTATTTCAAATAGGCCCAAGAGGCACTTTCGAACGTCTACATTTACATTTAAATAGAATTGATTCTAGTCGCCTATTCCAAAATGTAGTTTCGTATGGAGAAGAATGGGCGAGAAACTCCACCGTTAAGCCACGTATTCATTAGTAAACATTTGTTGATAAACTGTTTATGACTAGCGTTAAACAAGTTTACAATAAACACATGTTTCTGAAACTTGGCCGTCCACACTTGTCAGTTGTTCACAGGATGTCGCCCGAGGAGGTAGTGATGCTCTCTGCTGCTTACATAATAATTCACAAGAGCATTAATCGAAAAAAAAAAGAAGAAAAGGTGGTGGATTCGAAACTATTTGTTGAATAGAAGTTATATATTTAATGACCTCCGCGGATTTGATGGGTCATTTCAGAACTTCACCAGAATGTCGCCAACTGATTTTGAAATGTTATTAAGATTGATTGGACCATCAATAAAAAAAAAAAGAAACGAAATTTCGGCATCCTATAATCTAATAAGCCTCAGAAAAGACTACTTGTTACTTTAAGGTTTCTTGCAACAGGTGACTCATATAGCTCACTGTCATATACCTTTAAAATATCAAAACAATTGATCAGCAAGATCATACCAGAAGTTTGTAAGGAATTGACTAATGTTTTAAAGGACTATGTAAAGGTGAGTAAAAAAAGTGTAATCACAAATCAGTATAATTATCAAATATCTAAATCAAATTTATTTATTGTGTGTCATCTTCTAACTGGTTAACTATTTCTTCAATGTTGCTAAAGTGCAACTCGTCACCAGTTGCAGTATGGACTCCTGTTTGGGGTTCTGGTGTATGCGTTGGGGTAGATGCATCAGCATATGTAGATGTCGATGATGTGGTGCGGTATCCGCCGCCAAACTCTTTCCATCCATAGCCATGATATCCACTGAAACAATTATTATTGAAATTGACCATTCTCGCTTGAAGCAGTATATTATTTATATAATATTTGGCCTGTAATACTGTTCTTTGATTTTTTACATTTTTTAGTTCAGATGCCACATACTGGCCATAAACTTCAAATTCGTCTTTTGATTCCTCCATCTTCTTTTTGGCACTTCTCATAATTTCATAAACTTCTTTTAGACTATCGTCACACCTCTTGTTTGACTGTGAAAGCGGTGGCGGCGGTGGCGAGGTTGGAGGTGGTGTTGGCGCTGTCAGTTGTGATGTTGTAGGTGACGGCGGCACAGACAGCGATGAATTCGACGGTTCCATTGAGCCACTCCCATCCTGTAATTAATATTATGTTTTATTTATTACAGGTCCCAAATACTGAACAAGAATGGAAAAATAAAGCCAGCCAGTTCGAATTTTATGGAATTTTCCTCATTGCATTGGATCCATTGATGGAAAACATATTGTTATTGATGCACCGTGTAACTCTGGCAGTGACTTTTTCAACTATAAAGAACAATTCAGTATTGTACTACTGGCAATAGTCGATGCAGATTACAACTTTATATATGCGAACTGTGGTGCTAAAGGCAGATCTTCCGACAGTGGAGTATTTCTGGAAACTCCATTTTACGACGCATTGACTCAAAATAATTTTAATATTCCACAACCACAACCAATTACACCAAATGGTCCGAATCTACCTTATGTAATAATAGGGGACAGCGCATTTGCCTTATCTGAAAATATTATGGTATTCACAATCGAGGAACTATAAAGCGCATTTACGACTACCGACTTTCCAGATCAAGAAGGATAGTAGAAAATGTGTTTGGCATATTAAGTACTGTCTTTCGCGTTTTCAGAAAAGCCATACCTCTTAAGCCTGCTACTTGTGAAATAGTAACAATGTCATGTGTATATTTGCATAACTTTTTAAGACGCAATAAACTGTCTCGTGCTTTGTATACTCCACCAGGAACATTCGATTATGAAGACTCAGAATATAACATCATAGAAGGTACTTGGCGAAGAGATATTGGTACTCATAGCAATATGTTAGATTTACAAACTGTTGCAAGACACCCACCACTCGCTGCTACGGTCGTAAGAGACAAATTTGCTGAATATTTTATAGTCCAGAAGGTAGTGTACCATGGCAAAATGCTCGTGCATAATAAAATAGTTCTCTTTTGTATGTACCTATCTACATATACTTTTCCAAATAAAGTTAAGATTATAATATTCAGTATCGCTTCATTTAAAATTAACAAGACCCTAGTAGGAAGTTGATTAAAATAAATAAATACAATATAGATACCTGACGAAGTTACTATATAAATACTTAGAATTATTAAACTGCGTTAGCTTTTAAGAAACACTTGACAGACATTTTAAGACTTTTTGTATGGATTTGAC
This sequence comes from Tyria jacobaeae, assembly GCA_947561695.1. Taxonomy (NCBI): domain Eukaryota; kingdom Metazoa; phylum Arthropoda; class Insecta; order Lepidoptera; family Erebidae; genus Tyria; species Tyria jacobaeae. The sequence continues at coordinate 2,757,065 of OX387208.1, read as the reverse complement.
AGATAAAAGCTAAAATAAAAACTACTCACTGTTCCCATTGTATCTGATGTTCCAGACGTTATTGCACCACACAATAAAAATTGCAGCGATTCAAACCACTGCCATTTGCTTTTAATCACTTCCTCGGAACCGCTTCCAGTCCTTTCTGATGTTTTAATTTTTTTCTTTTCACGACTAAATTGTGAGCGTAGAATATGCATCTTTGTTTCCACTTCTTTTTGCGATATATGCAATTCTGCAGCAATGTCGGTCCAAGCATCATTTTTTTTTATTTATCTTTATAGTCTTTATTTGAGGCGTCCCAAAGAATACTACGTTGGTGATAAAGCTCTATGAGCTTCGAAATTTGGTTGTTGGACCACACTACCTCCATGTTTATAAACTCGCGCAAAACACGTCCACACCTGTTGACTTTTGTTTATAAACTAGATGAACAATGTTTCATCACCTATGTTTATGAACTGTTTATAAACTGTTTACAGAGATGATGAAACATTATGTAACATTGTTTGTTCACTCTTTTAAAATGTTTTGTTTACATACAATCATTATATATAATTAAAATTGCAGCAGCATTGTAAAGAGACTATTCCAACACGTTTTACAGTCGAGCAGTAAATTAAACTACTAAAACTAAACAGTAAAAAAAATATTTTTGAAATATACTATAATTTTTCAAGGATGCTCTTTTGAAAATAAGAAACACTTTACGAACTTTCTTTACTACTTCAATAGTATTCCGATCAGTAGTCAAATCCCGACCATTTCCAGTTTCAATGACTAATCCTGAGTTCAGTTCTTCATTATCGTCAACCAAGTCATCAATATCATCACTGGTAGGTTCTTTTGCAGGCATTTTTTTATTCAATAAATCACAAACGGCTAAGTGAATACCGAGTGCACAACAAACTTGGTGTTCTGCGTTAACAAGTTTTCCAACCTTCAGTATGACATTTGGACCATCAGTCACTATTGCCACAATATCTTTATCTAGTGAGATATGGAACTCAGAAAGCTGCTTTTTTAAAGTACGAACACAAGTTCGCGACACAAGCGGTCAGCGATTTATTCATTCGAATAAGTCGAAAATTCCAATTTTCTTTGACGAATGAATATTTAAAATCATATATCTCTTATTAGAGCTAGACTTCCATTCATCAAAACTTAGACTAAATCGTTGTCGTCCTTTTTTAATGTAGATAGTTCAGCTGTTATTTGTTTTTCTATTTTTCGACTGTAGGCTACTACTCTGTTGGGATTGTTGAGGCCGATTTAGGTAAGTCTCGAGTAACCTTTTGCTAATAGTAACGATCTTAAATCTTGATGTCACAAATACGCTAAAAGGAAAACCATCTAGCGCAGTCATACGGGCCAAAACATCGTCAAGAGTTTTCACAAAATAGTCGGCGACTGACGTAATTTTTCCTTTCAAAGGTGGCCCTACATTATTTTGGTCCGTTGAGAAAGACGCCTTAAAAGAATCTACTTTCAAGGAATCCCAGTAAACACTGTTACATTGTCGTTATGTATATATGACATTACCAGTGTTACATAATTATGTTGCAGTAATGTAACATGGGAGTAACATGGATGTTGCTATTTCCTACTCAGCAACATAACATTGTTACATAACCTTTGTAACATTTTAGTGGCCTATTCGTTATGTTACAATTATGTATTTGCAATATTTTTGCAACGTAATAAGTTTAAAAAGTGCACAGAATACAATATTGTGACATTGCAGTGATATTTTTTCTACGTTAGTAATATATATGTAACATTAATGCAACATTACTGTTATCTCATAGAATGCTACATAACACTGTTACATTTCTAGACCATTTATGTTACGTTACAGTGATGTGTTAATAATATCATTGCAATATTTCCGAAAAGATGTTCAGTAGACAATAATAAATTTAATACATGGTATAATGGCAATATATTACTTTATTTCTTGTATTGTAAGTTTGTTACTCCTTTCTACAAAATCTAAATAAAAATAATAATAATAATTGAGATCAAAGTATTTTTTATACGTATTATAGTTATGATTAGTCATTCATCATCATTATTGCTGCTGTTTTGTTCATCTTCATCATCGATGGCACCATCAGGTTCCTGAAGAGTTTGATCCTTTTGTTTTTTTTGAAGTTCTCTTTTATATCTCTGGGTTCCAAACCGAAACCAATCTGATACAAGTGATTTAAATTTATCCTCTGTTAATCTTTTGTGCTGAACGATGGTGTCTATAATCATATAGTAGAATTTGTCAATGATTACTTGCACAGATGCAAAACTGCTCACTTTGTTTTATCATCAAACAAAAAACTTTACCTCTAAATGTAGTCATGAACTCCATTTCTTCGAGCTTATGGTTTCCTTTTCGTCCTAACCATGAATATTTCATAGCTACTTGATTTGAAAATGTTCTCTGACACACATTCGTAACGTGATCTTCATCAGTTTTTCCTCCTACTTTTAAAAGGAACTTTTTCTGGAAATGATGGAATGTATACGTTCATTAACAATTACTCCTCAAAGAAATAGTGATAATTCAATGAAATATTAATTTGAAAGGACATGAATATGAGTATATAAAGTTCGAGGACAAATTGGTATGAAAAGGACATCTATTGGTAAAATGCAATTCCGAATTTATTTGTTTTCTATCATTTACAAAATAAGCCTAAGTTTGTATTATAAAATTGTAAGTTCATTATAATTTAATTTACGCAATTGGCATATGGAACTATACAGATAGGTAAACTATAGTCAATATACATATTAAACTCTATAATTACATTGAAGTAATTATCGAATTTCAATTTTTCTTATATTGGTAATTACAAAAAATTAAGAATGCAAGTTACTTTATTTTACATAGTTCTTATAAACCGTCGAAAGCTCTTTGTTAAAGCTGTCCTTGTCATACCACTTTTTCTTTATAAAAAAAATCGGATTAGCAGTAAAAATTATACTATCAATTTAAACTTCATGGTAGCACATGTCGTTAAGAAAATATAAATTACATTATTTCTTAATAGTGACTATATTTACTGTCAACATTAAATGTTATTTTCATGCATGATCCTTATAATTGTTATTTGTAACTATAATATAATCAGTAATATATTGTAATCATAGCCATAAGTGAAATAGATATGAGCTTCAACAACAATTTTAAAAGTATTAAAGAAGCCTTACCAATTCTTCTTTTAATTCTCCATGCTGTTTCAAACGTGTTTCGAATTCGTTTACTTCTTCAACTGTTTTAAAGGGAAAAATAGATTTAAAAATATTTTGTTCAGTCACAGTTTCTTGTCTGGTACTAGGAGTATCCCATCTTTGTAAAATATCGTCAAGTTTTAGATTCCCTCTTGTTATTTTATTAATTATGTAATCAAGTTTTTCTAAAACAAATAAACAATTATTGAAAATATATTGCTTTAACAAAATTGAAGTAATTATCATACAAACCTTCCATTCGATCCATTTGTCGTTGGTTAGACGCCCTCGGTTCTTCATTATTGTTATTTTCTTTTGAATGGCCTTTCTCTTGTTCATTATTAATAACCGAAGTGTTATCCATTTGTGGCTCATCTACAACTTCTTCAGAAACATGTTCTAGGTGTACTGAATCACCTACAGTTGGTTTGATCCTGTTTTTATCTGAAAATATTATTAAAGATAATGGACCTGATAACTAAGTTCTTTAGTTAATGTATAATCAAAATAATACTATTCACTGATAAATAAATATTTTCTCATTTAGATGTACTGTACTAATGATAGATGGAAAATAAATTAGATAATTCTTAGTTATTGAATAATTAAAACAAATATATATTATTAATGTATTAATTTCATAAAAGTTAAAATAACAATTCATTTTCAATGAAGAATAAAAACAAATCGTGATGAAAAAAAGGCTACAAATTCATGACTGTATGGTGCGTATAGGTTAGAAAATCATTTTTACGCTAATACTTAAATAATTCATTATAATTTAAGATACTTACATCTCTTCTGACATCTTCGATGAACGTAAAACATTAAAATCGATGAATTCACTTTCAAAACTTCTTATTTTGCCTGGAAATCTTAGTTGTTTTATTCATTAATACAATGCGACATACGCTGAATAGTTAACCCGCCAATTTGTCTTCGTTTCCTCTCGGCGCACGCGTGTGAATAATACCCAACAGCACAGCGTTACTAAAAACGCCAACAGCAAAGCAAGTTTCATGGTGTAGTCACAACAATAAAGTTTTTACCAGAATTTTATTTTAAAATTAAAATAATATACTATTCATCTTTTGATTATTATTGTGATATTATCTAAAAAAAAAAAACTATTCCTAGAGCAATAATTATTGAAATTATAAAGTAATTACTAGAAATGCCTTTATAGGTTATCTCTTCCACTGTCAACACAATCATTGCGGTGAGTAAAAAAATGTTTATCATAAATAATGAACAATTATAGACTATTAGCCGTTTTTGGCACTGTTCATACAGTCTAATGTTTTTAAAATTTTTTTTTTTTCGTTTGACAGAAAATGTCTATTGTCACATTATGTAACATGTACATCACTTGAGTGTCATAGATGTAACATAACATGTTGATAACTATATTACATAACATTGATGTTACATTTATGTAACTTTAGTTACATATTAAAATTTCTATGTAACATATTTATAACAAGAGTTATATTGCTCTCATGTTACAATGTTACATTTATGTTATGTTTCAGGGAGATAACAGTTGCAATATTATCTTGTTACATTCATCATACATTGCAACAACATTACATACATGTAACAAAGTGTTATGTCACACGTTACATTCTGTTACTTCGATGTAACATTGCTGCAATGTTCGGTGTTTACTGGGATGTTTTGAAGATAGATGAATGTGTAAGCCTTTAGTCGATCCTCCTAAGGTCTTTAAAATAGTTGAGCAACGCTTACATTGTGCTGAGCTATCCGCTTTATCGACTAAAAAATAACTCCACACTGACGCAACATCTTCATCTTTTTTATGTTTGACATAGAAACTTTTTTTGGATAGTTACATTGTTTACTTTTTAAACCTAAACGAAAATGAAAAGAACATTTAAGTCCACGTACGACATTCATAACCTCTTAGAGCTACAGAAAATAACACTTGTTGTTTTTTATCTATATTTACTCAGACACATTAATGCATTGTTGCTTTTTAATTATTTCATTGATTATCACTAGAGATGCGCCGAATATTCGTTTGGTATTTGGTATTCGGCGTATTCGGCATCTTTTCCGCTATTTGTATTCGGCGAAATTATTGGTTTTGTTGCGAATATATTCGGTTCAAGCATTTCTATTTTCTTGGCTCATGTAGTCAAGGTGTAGAACTAAAAGTTAAAAAAATATCTAAGATTTATGCTATATTATAAATCAATGAAAACATATTTATTTCAAAAACATAATAATATATAAAATATATTATTAAAAGAAACATACATATTCTAATATTCATAATTAATTAACGGTAAATTATGGTGCAGAAACACCAAACTCTCGGCCTTCTCTGGCAAGAGTCTGTTGCGTTTTGCATCATATAGGTTCCCTGCTTCCGAAATAATCATTCGCTATACACACTGCTACCAGGAGCACTAAGAAAAACTCTGGCTAAATTAGCTAAATGTGTATATTTAGACTTATGCTTTGACCACCAATCATAAGGGGTCTGGTTTCTGGGTAGAAGACTTTCAGCTGCATAGATATTCAATTACATGGCGATAGGGCTCTTAAGATCTTCCGAAATGACAGGATTCCTCGAGGCATGTTCTTCATAACAATACCAAAATGCCAAATGAGATTTATAAACCATCTTCGCTAGAGGTTTCAGAGTCAGGGTGGCTTTTTTGAGTGGCTTCTAGAAAAATCCTTCTCCTTACCAGTTCGCAATTTTCGGGAGCAAAAATCTCATTCTAAATCGGGGGTCAGTATATGTTTTCTTCCAAATTTCGAAAATGACTTTGAACTTCTTCTCGTAGTTTCTCTACCATTTCTGGTACATTTGGACATATTTCTGAAATATTTTTATTTCGGGTAGGAGCGAAAAAGTCTACATGCATTTTAAATAAGCTCCTGTTCTATTTAAGTTAAATATTTATTAATCATCTTTAACTATAGTAAAACAGTGATTATAAATACAGTACTTACAGTTATACATGAATTGAGCTAAGTATTCATACCACCTGCCAGCTCATTTGCACAATTTAATATCACAACAACAAAGTTTGCAACTGTCACTGTAAACTATAAGAATAATGCCCTAACTAGCAGAAATTCAGCAAGCACAGAGCAGCCTAGAAGATAGCTTCTCCAAGAGGATGGCTGATTTGGAGTCACTGCTGCAATCCGCAGGGAACAGCAAGGAGACTGTTGCAAGGGTTGCCGAGGAGTTTAGAACTTTTCGGGAGCTAATGTTCACCATGTTGGGCCTCTTGCGTAAAAAAATAAATTAGTGTGTCAAGATGGTAGATGTAATGGAGACCCGGCATCGCCATAAGACACTCATCTTCTTGGGAATTCCTGAAGCAGTCAAGGAGGATTGTGGTAAGACCATGCTTGACATCATCAACAACAAAATGGGTCTCAAAGTTGTCTCTCCACCAAACATCACAATCTGTCACCGCATTGGTAGTCCATCCACAGAACATCGACGGCCTATATTGGTCAGATTTTCTTCGGCAGAGGTAAGAGTTGCTATCTGGAAGGCGAAGACGGTTTTGAAGGGGTCCGGCTATGCGGTAAGAGAGTTCTTGACTAAAACTCGACAGACAGCTTTTAACATGGCTCGACAACATTTCGGCATGTCAGCTTGTTGGACACAGGATGTCACTATAGTTATCAAGACCCCCGACAATAGCCGTCACAAAATAAAATCTTCGGACGAGCTGAAACCTTTAGTTGCCAAATATCCCATGGCAGCATCCACATCCAATGTCAGTTCGGGTACAACCACGAAAAGTTTGCGGAGACACTGATTCTACTTTAAGTGGGGTTTACATTATATCACTTTTGAGGTACATCCAAAGTGAATCACTCAGAGTGAAATCATCCAGGGTGATCATCCTCGTTTACATATTTTCTACAGTTTGCTGGTTTCACCTCTCGTGCACAGTGTTCGTGTCTGTGAAAAGTGATGTCTCGTTCAAGAAGAAATCAAAAAATTATACGCAGAGGCATTGCCTTAATTTCACGTGGACTGCTGCATGAATTGAATGCTATTATATCACGTAAACGTGTTCAAAGACGTTGGTGGGTGAAGCCATGGGTTTCAAGGAGGACAAATCTGGGAGCTTCGTCAACCCTGTTAAGAGAATGGGCAGAGGAAAATCCTGAGGTGTATAGAAATCATTTAAGAATGAACGAGGAGCAATTCGCATATCTTCTAGACAAAGTAACTCCGTTGATAAGAAAAAAAGATACTTGGTTCCGAGAAGCTTTAAGCCCTAAAATAAAACTGCAAATGACGCTACGATATCTAGCGACTGGAGATAATATAGGTACCTTAAGTGCACTGTACAGAATTCCAAGAAGCACATTTTCACGGTTTTTGCCTGAGGTATGCAGGGCTATATACAACTGTTTGGCAGATTTTATAATGGTAAGTAGAAATTTAATATCTTGTAGTTTAATTAATTCATAGGTTAACAGAATAAAAAGTTGAATGAATGAATGAAACACATACTTTATTTACATGAAATAGATGGGGTACAAAAAAAGAAAAAGAAGAACATTACTTAAAAAAAAACAAAAAAAAAAACATTAATTGAACTTTAAAACAGTAGGAGAAAAAGTATTTAATACCAGCAATAGCAAAAGCTGTCTGCCGGTAGAATAAAAAGTTTACAGAATACAAAGTTTCAAGTAATTTTGAAAATGTTTTTTATTTCTATAAAATAACGTAAGATAATTTATTATAAAGCCATTAAATCATCAACTATTATTCCCGCTGAAGAAATGGCATCGGACAAAACATCACTGTCATCGTCATCTTTTTCGGTAGATTGGTAGTAATGGTTTTGTGATTGCCGTGAATGTGTGCTGCTTTGCGTTGATGACATCGCAGAGTACGGGCCTGAAGTTGCTATCGACTGTTGATAATCAGCAGGTGACCTGGACGACATGGATGAGTGAGACTGGGGGTGTGATGTGAGTTGGAAGAGTCGTTCTTGTGTCATCACTTTCTGTAGCTGTCCTTGACAGATAAGAGCCCTATCTAAGGGCATTTTTTTCAACTGTATAGCAAGGCTGTCACAAAACACGTCGAAGTCGTTCAGATCCTGCTTATTTTCTTCCGATAGTGTCTTCAATTGTTTTATTGCATCCTGAACCCCTGAAACGGTAGTACTGAGGGAACGTTTACGCCCCTTTGTGTTTTTTGGAGTATTCCTAATTTCTGCCGAAGAGGTTGCAATCATATTTGGAGATGTTGCCTCAGTGTCCTGAATGTGTGCTGTTTGCTCAGTTTCCTGTTCACGTTGTCCCAAATGTTGGCTATCATCGGTTGCTTTTCCAGAAATGCCCTTTATCGTCGATTCTAACTCCTGAAACAAAGAACATGAAATTACATGAAATCAATCATTCCCGAAAGCAATTGAAAGTTGACACAAATACAAAGCTCTAAAAATAGAATAATGTACACTGTCTAATAATTATTGCTTGTTACAGGTGCCTAACACAGTTGAAAGCTGGGAAAATGTGATGCGAGACTACGAAACTTTGTGGAATTTCCCAAATGTGTGTGGGGCTATGGACGGTAAGCACGTCACCATCAGGTGCCCTCCAAAAACTGGTTCACAGTATTTTAATTACAAGAAAGATTTCAGTACGATACTATTCGCAATTGTTGATGCCAATTACAATTTCATATACATCGATGTGGGAACCAATGGAAGAGTAAATGACGCTGCAGTATTTGCGAAATCAACTTTTAATGAGGCCTTGCAAAATAATTCACTGAATATACCGGAACAAGGAATTTTCGTCGCTGACGATGCCTTCCCGTTGAGAACCAATATTTTAAAACCATATTCTAGATGTGGTCAGCTAACGGAAAAACAAAAAATATTCAATTACAGACTTTCAAGGGCCCGTCGCGTTGTGGAAAACACATTCGGCATACTTGTGTCGAAATTTAGAATCTTTGAGAAACCTATTCCACTCGCAATACAAACAACGGAACAAGTGGTGAAAACTACATGCGCTCTTCACAACTGGCTGCGAAAGACTTCAACTCCCACACACCCATACATCCCGAGAGATATGCTGGATATTGAAAACTGGGAAGAAGGAAGGGTTGAACCAGGTACCGCTACCCAACATCCACACAGTGGTCTTGAGGAAATAACCCACGGTGCTTCAAATAACTACAGCAGGGCAGCAGGAGAAGTACGCAATTATTATGCTGAATGTTTTGTCACAACACACATTGTACCATGGCAATTGAAAATGATTTAGTAATCAACAAATTTAAAAAAAATAAATAAACATCTTATTTTTGGCTTTGAAATTGATTTGTCATTTGGTTTGTGAATTTTTATTAGCAAAAATTAATCATACATCATTTTGAGAAAAAGAAATAATTACGTAAGTATATGTATTTGAGAGAACTCACCTTCAAGTTTGATGAACTGGCTTTTGGAGTGCATATGTTGCGTAGAAACACGTCTGCAAGTTTAAACCAGAATAGTCTGGGCTCATAAACGTCATCAGCACTAGCTCCACTTCTTTCTGAATTTTTTATCTTGCAAAGTTCTGCCCCATAACGTGTTCTAATAGTTTTTATTTTTGCCTTGATGTCGAGTACAGTTAATCCAGGCAAATTTAAATCGGCCAGCATTGAGGAGTACGCTTTTTCCCGTAGGTTAGTTTTGCTGTAATCACTGCATTTATTATTCCACAAGCACTCATACCGCTGGTAAGTTTCTAGAAATAGTTCCATGTGTTTATCTTGCCACTTGAATGACATTACCACGATGATAGGTATGCACAATATTTAAATCAAATAAAACTACCAAAACCCAAAACAATCAACTGGTGTTTGTGAAGTGAACAAACGTAATAAACAAAGTGTTTACATTTGTCATTGGGCCCTCACTCTCGATGAATCATCGCTTCGAGGAACGACTCTTTCATCAAAAGTAGGTCGGGGGTCGAAATATTTCATCCTTCATCTTAAGTGTACACTTTGGATGAAATCACAATGAAAGGCAATTTACACTTGTCACTTTCGATGATTCCTCCAAGATGATCATCAAAAGTGACAAATGTAAATGGGCCTTTAGCTTACATCAAACATAAACATCAACAATGTAAATATGTTTTGAATTCAACAACAGTTGCAATAAACACAAAAAGTTGTAATATACCTTCAACATAAATATTGTAACTATACAATTCGAAGTGACAACTATGGTATCTGTCAATGTCAAGTCCCCGTTTAGTCGTCGTAAACTTATAACTCCATAACAGTTCTGTAATCTTGACTTCACCTTTTCTCGAATACTATTGTCTGTGTATTTGTATAGATATGTACCTGTATGGGAGTGTATATAATATAATTAAGTATAATAATTGCGTAAATGCATTTTACTTTATTTATAATGCAATGACGTTTCGTAATTGTTACACATTTTATTTATAAAAACATTTGAGACGTTTAAGAAAACAGACAGATTTATCATTTATTATGTTCCAATTCAGCTTTTGTTTCATTTTCTATTATTGCGGGGTATATATAACTTGTACTCTTACTTTTGTATTTTTTCTTTTCTTATTACTTTTATTCTTTTTTTAGATTGTAACGGCTGGCGGGTGGTGCAGAAATAGATTAAACCAACTTCGGTATATTTATTGTACCTACTTACTAGATAGCATATAAATAATTTAATAGTAATATGTAGTATTTATATCTGACTGCAAGGCCTCGATACTCAGAAATATGTCTAAATATCTTAAAAGCATATGCCAGACATTCGCTACATTTGACTCAGTAAGTGGCCAAAATTTGCCTTGCGGCACAGCATAGCTAGAAACGGAACTGATTTATATCCACTAAGGGCATTTAGCTTATAAAATGTATGTCCCCTGTACAAGTTTCCACAAATACCAATATGTTAGGCTTTAGCCATCAAGGTAGAATGGTCAACGCGATCAAACGCCTTGGAAAAATCAATAGAAATATAGTTTACTTGAGCTATACAGTTAAAAGAAGGTTAGTATTTGTTAATCTGCCAGAAGTAAATCCGTGCTGTAGTGGACTTAATACATTCCTATGATGGCTATAGAGATGATTAAAAATGAAACATTCAAATATTTTGAAGAACCCTTTTAATATATATAAAGATTGATCTGTTATTATCACCAGATTTATGTATAACATTCGTGATGTGAAACGAACTTGGGAATTTACCTTCTTTAAGAGATGTCTTACCTTTGGCGATAACAATAGTTTCCAACTTTTTAAGAAAGTTTCTTTTTCTATGTATACTAATTATGTTATTCAATATTATATTAATAGTTATTCAATATATTTAAATAAGTTTATTTTATACCTTATAATTAAGTCTATTTTATACCATATAATTATGTTTATTTTATAACATAGAATTAAGTCTATTCTATTGAATTGATTTCTTTGATATAAATTCATACTCTGCTGTTTATATATGTGTTAGTATTTTTGTAATGAGCGATGATGATGAAGTGTTCTATTCTGCTAACGAGTTTTCTGAAGATGATAGTTTCAGTTCCCTGACAGAAACACTGGGTGATCGATTGCCGCAAACATTTGTACAAACTTGTTTCTTGCGAAATTATATTAACGCACAGAGTATCCTCAGTCACTTCAGTGATTTATTTGAAGCGTTTACCGACAACGGCGTTCATGCTATCCTTATTTCGGAGACCTGGCTCAAACCTCACCTACCATCTACCTCATATTTTCTTCTCGGCTTTACACTTATTCGTAATGATCGATACGACTAAAGAGGTGGTGGTGTTGCCATCTACCTTCAAAGCTCCCTACCTTATAAGATTCTCGATTCCTCCACCTCTAACTCTTCTACTACTGCGGAATTCCTGTTTCTAGAGGTTTGTGTCAGGGGTGTTAGTGTCGTTCTAGGCGTAGTCTATTGCCCTCCCGTTGTTTACTACTTCTCCAGTCTGGAAACAGTTCTGGAATCTTTAGGGTCGGAATACTCGCACCACATCATCATGGGCGATTTTAATACAGATGTCCTAGCATCTAACTCTCCTCGAACACGTCATCTCCTTGATACCATCCACTTAGCCTGTCTTCATGTCCTACCTCTTCAAGCTACTCACCATAACATTGATCATCAAGATACCTGGCTAGACCTTATGCTTACCTCTGCTCCCAATCTTGTATCTGCCCGTGGCCAGTTTCCTGCTCCTGGTTTTTCCCGTCATGACCTGATTTTCCTCTCTTACGTCCTGAAAAGTCCCAAACCCTCTCCCAAATTTTTAACTATGCGGAGCTATGGACGTATGGATATTACAAATCTATGCACGGATGCTTCTAAGCAAGACTGGAAGAACGTTGTAGAGGCTACCAATCTGGATGATAAAATCAGCATTTTTAATAACACTATAATTAACCTTTATGACACCCATGCTCCTATTAAGAGGGTAAAATTGAAGCGTGCGCCAGCTCCGTGTTTGACGATGGAAGTACGAATGGCGATAAGACGCAGGGACCGGACTTTCATAAAATTCAAAAAGAATCGCTGTGTGGACAAATGGAATATCTATAAGACTGCCAGGAATCGGTGTAACCAGGTGATACGCAATGCAAAACGCCGACACATCTACAAAATATAGAGGCTTCATCTCCTTCTAGTATCTGGATGTTTCTTAACACGTTGGGTATTGGCAGAACACAGCGCATTGAGTTTCAGACGACAGTTTGTTTGAATGATATCAATCATCACTTCTCATCTACAACTCAACTTGATCGTCAAACCAAATGTCGGACCCTGGACCATATTGCTGGTCTTACCAGACCCAATATTGACTACTTCAATTTTTCTCCAGTTGCTTCTGCGGACATCAAAAAGATTATCCTATCCATCCGTTCCAATGCCATGGGCTGTGATGACATTAGCCGAAGGATGATAGTCACTATACTGGATCATGTCATTGAAGTCATAGCTTACATCATTAACTTTTCTCTCGACTCTGGAACCTTCCCTTCTGTCTGGCGTAAAGCTTACATTACCCCTTTACCTACAGAAAATAACCCATCTCTTCCAGAGCATTACAGACCTATTTCTATTCTTCCCTTTTTATCCAAAGTCCTGGAAGCCTGTGTACATAAACAGCTCTCACAGTTTGTCTTCAAACACATCCTCCTAAGTCCTCTACAGTCGGGCTTCAGACCCGGTCACAGCACTCCTTAAAGTGACTGGCGATATTAGGGAGGGCATGGAAGGCACCAAGGTCACTATTTTAGTCTTGATTTACTTTTCAAATGCCTTCAATACCGTCAGTCACGAAGTCCTGTTGTCCATCCTAAAACACTTAATGATCTCCTCAGAAGCTCTGGAATGATTCTCCACTTATCTTCAGGGACAATAACAGTGCATACGCGTTGATGACATGTCATCAGATTCGTGTGATCTTTACACTGGCGTCCCTCAAGGCGGTATTCTATCTCCACTATTGTTTTCAATGTATATTAATCTCATTACTCAAGACCAGGGGTCGGCAACCTTTTGCTATAGCAGGGCCACATATGTTGCCAGAGTATCAGTGCGGGCCGCACTTATTTTTATATTTATATGTTCGGGCATGTATTTTTAATATTTGAAATAAAACGCATATATATTCATACAATCATGTATATTTTAATTGAATTACTATACTAACATAAAAGTAAGAACTAGTGAGATTTTTGCGGCTGCAGATGCCTTGCAAGTTTTTAAACATCTGCTTTCATTTTAGTAGTAGACACGCGCAGTATCGCGTCTAAATGTTCATCCGTTAACCGCGAACAATTCTTATTTTTGCGGTAGTTGAGAATTGAAAAAGTCTGCTCATACAAATATGTACTACCAAACATAGTTATTATCTGCTGAGCAAACTTTTTCGATTCTTTGAAGTTTTCAGAACTCAAACCTCCGTAGAATTGTCAGTGGTTTCCTTAAATGCCGTTTTAAGTGTGCTATTACTTTGCAAATCTACTATGTTCATTTGCAAATTGCTTGGTACCTCACTAATATCAATTGCAAAAGGGTTTTGGAATATTTCCATGTTAAGGGAGCTCTTTTTAAAGTCGGTGAATCGATTTACAAACTCAGTTTGTAGTTGTGTTAACACGTTTCTCATTGTAATATTTTGCCACACAAAGTTATCTCCAGCTTCTACCACGGTTTTCTTGCAATTAGGAAAATGGTCAAGCTTTTTTTCATCAATATGCTTGATAAACAGTTTCAGTTTCATCTCAAATGACTTTACATCTGAATACATATCGCAAATCAATTTATTTTTTCCCTGCAAGCGTTTGTTGAGCTGATTCAGTTCCTTAGTCAAATCAGTCAAAAAACCAAGATCGATAATCCACTGTTTGTTAGTAAGCTCTTCCACTGGCTTTCCTTTCATCTCCATGAAGTTGCCAATTTCTTTCCTCAAATCAAAAAACCGTTCCAAAACGGCACCTCGACTGAGCCACCTCACTTCACAGTAATAAACCACGTCACCATGATCAGCTTCCAGATCTTCCAAAAACTTTTGGAACTGACGGTGTGTGAGCCCATTTCTTCTTATAAAATTAACAGTGGATGTTACAGTATCCATTATTTCTTTCCAGGATATAACCTTGGAGCACAATGCCTCTTGATGGACAATACAGTGAAAAATCAATGGCACAGTAGATCCAGAATCTTCCACTTTGCTGATGATTCTCCCAACAACACCTATGTTTTGACCGCTCATGTTCTTGCCTCCATCGGTAGTGACACTTGTTAACTTTTCCCAGCTTAATTGCAATGAATCCAGAGCTTGTTCCAAATAGTAAAATAAATCTTCTCCCGTAGTTGTACCTTTCAAACTGCACATTTTCACAAGCTCTTCGTAAACAGTAAAGTTTTCGTCGATGCCGCGTACAAATATGAGTAGCTGTGCTGTGTCCGACACGTCCGTACTTTCATCCATCGCTAAAGAGAAGCAGTCAAAAGACTGCGCCTTATCCCTGAGTTGTTCACACAAATTAGCACTCAAGTCTTCAGTACGTCGGGTGCAAGTTCTCGCAGAGAGACTAAGACTTTCAAACATTTTTTTCTGCTCTGGGCGTATTTCTTCTGCGATAGCTAAGACACACTCTTTTACTAATTCACTATCGGTAAACGGACGTCCACTTTTTGCTAGAATCTCTGCTACCCTGTAACTGGCACGAACATTCGATTCGCTGTTGTCTTTTTTTTTTTTTTTTCGTGTGGAAACCCCCTCGGGCCGTCATCCCACCGGGGTTTTCGGTGGAACAGTGTGTCGGAATCGAACCGACTAAAACCACACGGTGTGCCATACTGCGCTTAAAATAGGAGGAATCCGGGAACAGCTTTATTAAGACATCCGGACCCCTCCTAGCGCCTGCCCGCACTATGCGGGCACCACCTACGGGTAACCTATCAATAAGGCGGCGTCCAGACACACGCGGACGTCACCCCCTCGTGGCTGGCCACTAAAGCGGGTGGAGGGGAAAACCCGTCCCGACCACACGCGGACACACTCAGGGCGGCATGAGGCGCTGGTAGGCGCGCCTCCGCCGCCCGGTTCGCCGGCGGCGGATTAGGTCCGAATGGAGATCGTCCTCCCGGGCCCGCTCCGCCGCCTCCTTCCGCGAGATAACGTCCTCGCAGAAGGTTGCAACCGCGGTAAAATTACTGTCGCTACTGGCCATGGAGCGTATAACAGCCAGTAGCGACAGATCCTCTCCGATGACTGCAGTGAGGGCCCGACGCTGCGACGCCCAAGAGGGGCAAACCGCAGGCGTGTGCTGAGCCGAGTCCTCACTACAGTCGCAGTGGTGACAGACGGGGCTCATTTCCCTCCTAGCGACCGAGTGCAGGTACTTCCCGAAGCAGCCGTGCCCGGAAAGAACCTGCGTCAGTCGGAATGAAAGAGTCCCATGCTGCCGCCCTGCATTCGACAATGACCGGCTGGAGCGCCTCCACGGCGGCAAATAGCCAGCACGTGGAGCCTCCAGCCTGGACGACCAATGGTTCCATTGTGGCTCGGCGTGCGGCCTCACGCCACTCGCGTACCTCTTCGGGCGGGGGCCGACTGCCACCAACCGCCCGGAAATCAACCGTTCGCCGATAGACCTCGGCGAGCACTTCCGCCTCCAAATCCCACGGGGGTGTTCCGGCCAACGCGCATGCCGCCTCCGTGGATACGGTGCGGTAACCGCGTATGGCTCTAACCGCCATAACTCTCTGAGGACGCCAGAGGCGTGCCCTATTCTGGGTGGTCAGAGCCTCCGCCCACACCGGTGCATCGTATAGTGCCATTGACCGGGCAACCCCCGTGTACAGCCGTCCTGTTGCGACGCTGGGTCCTCCCAAGTTGGGTAAAAGTCGCCCAAGGGCGGACGCAGCGCCGACCAGCTTTGGAGCAAGCTGCCGAAAGTGCTCGTCGAAGAGCCACCTCCCGTCAAGGATCAGGCCCAGATATTTTATGTGGGCCCGAACCGGTACGAGAACCGAGTTGACCATGATTGAGGCGCCAATAGAAGGGCCTCCGTCTTGTCCAGGGCCACCCGCAGGCCCAGTGCCTCGATGCGCCTGACCACCAGTGAGGCTCCTCTGGTGGCCAAACGCACCGCCTCCTGAAAGTTCCCCCCCCGAGCCGTGACCAAAGTGTCATCAACGTAACAGATTACGCCCAGCCCGGGGGGGAAGTCACCTCGAAGGGCCCAGTCGTACCCCATGTTCCACAGGAGCGGTCCAAGGACAGATCCCTGCGGAACCGCACGACATGGGCCGACGACTCAGATGTCCCTCTCGGTCCTCGTACATGACGGTACGCCCCTCTAAATAGTCTGCCACTAGTCGCCTCAGGTACTGTGGCACCCCGTGATAGCGGAGTGCTTCCCTGATGCAACTGAATGGCAGACTATTGAATGCGTTGGCGATGTCCAATGACACCGCCAACAGCACGCCGCCACAGCTCACTGCCTCTTCGGTTACGGCCCTCAGACGCAACACAGCACCGATCGTCGAACGACCAGCTCGGAAACCGAATTGAGCGTCCGACAAATCGGGGCCGACCTCGTCCAGGTGCCGGACGATGCGGGCAGAGAGTACCCTCTCAAACAGTTTACCCGCCTCATCCAGCAGCACGAGGGGTCTGTAGGCCGCAACCGAGTCGGCAGGCCGTCCCGGCTTCTGTAAAAGCACCAGCTTCCCGCTTTTCCAGCCATCACGAAAGCGTCCGGATGACAGGCTAGCGTCGAACACTTCCCTGAGGCGGTCCGCTATGTGGTCAAGGGCCAGGGCCAGGACTCGGGCAGGGATTCCGTCTGGCCCGGGGGCGGTTTTCTTGGAGCGAATCCGTAAAACAGCCGCCCCTATCTCCGCCTCCGTGACGGGTGAAACATCTTCCTCCTCGAACTCCCCGTCGTCACCGGCCAAGGGGGCCATCGACGGGGGTGAGTGCTCCACCCGTTGCGGGAAAAGGCCCTCAACCACTTCTCGCAGGAAGCTGGGCTGGAGAGTCTCGGTAAGGGGGGAGCACAACGCGCGGAGCTTTTGTTGCGCCGCACGATAAGGGCGACGCTCCGGTAGTAGGATCTCCGGGCATCCTCGAATCCGGGGCATGGCCGCATCGCAGATATGCGTTACTGCAACGCAGAAGCGGCCTGCCCCTGTGTCTACCTCCTCAGTTGGAGGCTGTGGAGACAGCCAAGAATAAATGATGGCTGCCTCCTCCAGTAGGTCCCTATCTAATTTTGAAACAGACCACCGCGGAAAACGGAATGATCGCCACACCGTGTGACCCCTTCCGGGGTCCTGGGTCCGGGAGAGCTCAAATCGAATGTAAAGATGATCCGAGAGCGTCTCAACCTCTTCCAGGACACGCCAGTTCCTTACTCGTGCGGCGAGAACAGGGGTAGCGAACGAAAGGTCCACTATCGACCCCCCCCTGCTGTCGCACACACGTGTTGGTGGAGCCTCTGTTTAGGAGACAGAGGCCCACCGATGTCGCCCACTCTTCTACAGCGTCGCCCCGTGCGTCCGTCCTGGGGGATCCCCACGCAACGGACTTCGCGTTAAAATCCCCCAGCACTAGGACGTGCCCAGACGCTAGCCGCCGTATCGAGGTCTCCAAGTTGTTGAGGAAGACCTCGAAATCGCTCAGACTCCGGTTGGGGGAAAAGTACACACCGTATATGGTGATGCCCCCCCATTCAGCAGCAACATATCCAGTACCCTTGTCTATTAACGACAAGGGCGGGGAATGAGCCGCCGTGGAGCCAACGACTGCTACAGAGCCGTCCCGGTCACCTAGCCAGTTTGGCCGGGGAGGAACATAATAAGGTTCTGCAGCTACGGCTACACCTATCGACCACTCTGCCATGGTTTGCAGGAAAAGGTCCTGCGCACCGGCACAGTGGTTCAGGTTCGTCTGGACAAGGAGGCTGGAGACTTGGTCCATTAATGTATCGTCTCTACAGCCTCATCCATGGGCGACGGCGATAACAAACGATTAGCATAGGTGGCAGCCGGGGCCGATTGGCTAGCCACCGATGTTGTCTGAGAAGTACGAGGAGGTTTGCAGCCCCCCTGCCCCATCTGATGATTTGCGGGCAAATTACCCGCAGCACATGCTGGGCAGTGAGGGGCACCGGCACATTCCACCACCTTATGCCCCGGTTGACCGCAGCGGAAACAGAGTCCACTGCAGTCGAAACAACTTTCGCACTTGATGCGGGTGTGTCCCGTTGCTAAACACTTGAAGCACCTCATCGGCCTTGGCGCCAGAATTGTAATTCGGGCGTTAACAAAACCGACAAGGATTTTCCCAGCATCGCCTAATGCTTTGGCGACTGCCACTGGATAGCTGACCCACACCGTACCAAGCCCTCCTTTTCCGGGGCGGATGGTGCCAATTCTAATGTTGTCCGAGGTGCAACCTGTTTTTTGTTGGATTGCCCCTCGAACGTCGTCGATCGTGACGGAGTCGTCCAAGCCCGATATGCGTATCTCTGCGCATTTAGTGGGCCTGGCGATCCGTACCCCATCAGTCTCTGCAAAGACTCCCCGCAACTTCTCAGCGATTCTGCCGTCTTCGCACCCTCAGCCCCAGGGAACTCGAGAACCCGAGCCCCCGTCTGGGCAAGGCGTAAACGAGCTCCTGCACTACCGAATTCGGAAGTGAGGCAGTCTCGGGCCCTCTTGAAGACGGCAGCGTATGAAAGGCCGCTACTTGCAGCCTCCGGCATGACCGTAATTACTACGGCTGCCGTTTTGAAGCTTCCGCGACTGCGTCTGCGCTAGGACTGCTCCTGTTGGTGCTTGTAGCGAAGCGACCTTCTTGTTGCCCTTCTGTCTCCTCCGACGGGATTTCGGCCACCCTCGACTGTCTGCCAATTGTCGTTTGAGGGGGCAGACGTGGACGAGCCAGCCGCAGCTTCAGTGCCAGGGGATACCATAGGCGGGCCAGTCGCTTTATGTGCCCGAGTAGGGAGCAGGGGGAACTCCTCAGTCGCCTTGGTTGGGGCCTTAGAAGCACGCCTGGTCTTCGGTGCCGGGGCTGATGCCGCCACCGCCGTCGCATAGGAAGCACTGACGCGGCCACCCGAGACGGGAAGCGGCGTCGGCACCAATGCGGCCTTCGGCTTTTTCGCACCAAGTGGCGGCCGTACTATGGGTGCCGGAGGCAGCCTTGCCTCAAGCCCTGCCAGGCGCCCATCCATCATACGCCACACTGCGCCTATTATTTGACGCAAGTGGTCATCAGGGACGGGGGAGGGGGAGAGTGATAGAGCAGGTTGCTATGCAGCCGGACACAGCTGCTCAGGGCTATGAGAGCGCGCTCCCGCCCGAAACTGTGCGAACTGAGCGCTCAGTTCAGCAACCTGCTCCGTCAGACGTTTGTTTGCCGCTGTAAGGCGGTCATTGGCCTCTTGGAGGTGCGAAACATTTTCAGCAAGGCAAGTCATGGCCTCCGACACGGCGGAGGAGGAGTCCTTTAGCGCCCTCACAAAAGAACCCTGCAGATTCGTGGACTTAGTGGCAACTTTTTCGATGATGGCCAACGCCGCACTAGTCCTCTCCTTCAATGCCACCGGCGTAGAAGGGACAGAACCTGCGTCTAATCTAAGACTGCCGCCGCCTATTGTCTCAAAGGAGCCGCCCGCCGCCGACGGCCACGTGCGGCGGATAAACGCAAAAGAAATTGCCAAGAATTGAATAAGTACAGCAAATATTTATTTTCAAAAACAAACAGTTCTTAAGAAATGAAATAGGTACATTTTTATCACCCCGCGTGGGAGCGAGCTTTCAAGAATACTCTCATGGCCCAGCAGCATGGCCGTATAAATTCTAGTGAATTTATATGGCCTTTTGCTTTGGTATTTTTTTCTTACGGACCGCGCGGACGTCTTGCGGGCCGCACCGAGTTAGTCCACGGGCCGCATGTTGCCGACGCCTGCTCTAGACCTTCTGTGTGCGTATCACCTGTACGCTGACGACTTGCAGCTTTACAGAGATGCCAGCGTTGAAGAGATACCGCAAGCCATTGATAAAATCAACAATGACTTAGAATTCATAAAATGTTGGTCAAAGAGGTTCGGTTTATCCGTAAACCCTACCAAATGCCAGGCGATAGTTATAGGCAGCAAACGTATTATGTGTAGGATTAATACCACCTCCATCTCGCCTACTGTTCTCAATGGCTCAGTCATACCCTTGAACTCGGTAGTTAAAGATTTGAGGTTGCATATTGACACAACGATTGATTGGCGAGCCCAAGTAACTCATGTAAGTCAGAAAGTTACTAGAAGTCTCCGAAATTTATACCGTTTAAAAAATTCCCTTCCCACTAAGACCAAAACTATCCTAGTGCAATCCCTTATTATTGCTATAATCGACTATGGTGATTTGTGCTATTTCGACCTGAATGCAGACCTTCTCAACAAACTAGACCGTCTTCTTAATAACTGCATTCTATTTATTTTCAATCTTCGCAAGTATGACCACGTGTTTGCTTTACGCTCCCGAGTTAAAATGGCTCCCTATTCGCCAACGCCGAAATCTACGTGCATTAACTTCCCTCTTCTCTTTTCTTAACTCTCCGTCTCCACCATATTATTTGGCTCCCTACATTCGGTTTCTATCGTCAAATCACGACAGAAATCTTCGTTCCACTCACAACAATCTTCTCTTATGTCCCCCTCATAACTCTGACTTTGTTAACTCTTCCTTCTATGTCCAATCAATCCTACTCTGGAATTTACTACCTCTCGAAATCAGGATGTCCACTAACCGCTTCACTTTTAAGAGGAGGGTACGTGACCTCCTGTATAATCAGTTGGCAGAAATTTCACACGTTAGTACATATTTAATAGACTTTTATAGTGTTTATTATATGCGTTGTATGTAGGTATATGTATATACGTTTGTATTTATATGTATATATTAGTATATGATGTATGAAAGTAATATATGTATATAATTAGGTCATATTTTATAATAATTAAACTGGTACCTCTCTCACCTATTTGCACCTTTTATTTTTGCCACACCCCAAGGTTGACTGGGAGAGAATGCCTGAAGCATTAAGTCCGCCTTTGTACAAAATGTGCAATAAGTCGAAAATAAATAAATAAATAAATATCGGTGATTCCCCATATTTCTCAGGAATCACTTCAGAAATTGACGAAAATGTAGAACTGGGACTTTTGGTGACTTCTTCAAACGGTTTTAATAGAATTAAACATTCTTTGAGAATCAGCCACTGTCTTTCAGTACAATTTCGAATGTTAACTGAGCCAGAATTGTCCGAAATGTAAAGCGAAATAGCACGTTTTTGTCAACGATTCTTTCATTTATGGCTTTAACCATATTGGTACCATTATCTCTTATAATCACGTGGATAAGCGAAGCTATGTGCCAAGTTGAAGCTAACTCTTCTAATATTGAACGTATATGTTCACCTGAGTGAGACCCAGAAAAATGTTTCATTTGCAGAACTCAATGTTGAAGAACAAAGTCCTTATTAAGCCAGCTTCGAAAGCTAAGCATGTTGTTCGAGCAAGTCCACATATTAGATGTAATCGAAATAGCCTTGGCTTTTGAGATTTCATCTTTGATTAATGTTTTCACTCTCTCATAAATTGTCGGAATCATCACTTCACTCATATACTTCCTCCAGGCAAATTATGTTTAGGCTTCAATAAAAGCAATAATCTGTCAAAGCCTTTGTTTTCCACAATCGAAATAGGCTGATTGTCAGTTGCGATCATTTCAGCTATGGCGTTATGAATTTCCTTTGCTCGAAATTTTTTTATGTCCCAATTTGTAATAAAAGCCTCCTCTAGAGTTCGTCGTGTACCTTGTGAAAGAGACCGGTCTATATTTTATCGTGATCTTTTACGTCCACTCATATTGCAAACACAATGAAGTTAATACTATCAATATTTTAATATTTTTGTAATGATAAGCACCTTTGCTTTTTTATTTTGTAACTTAATCGTGCGATGTTTGGAAACAAAGTGACAGCGCGGTGTGTGAACGGATAACGGGGGGTGAGGTACGGCTCTTTCGTCATCTAGCCAGCAGCGACACGTAGCGTGCATGTTAGAGCCTGTTTACGCAGCAAAACAATGTAAAGGTTAACCGAATAATTCGGCCGAATATCCGGTTTGGTAAAGGTTAAACCGAATAATATTCGGTATTCGGTTATTCGGTGAAAACACTATTCAGCGCATCTCTAATTATCACCAATTATATTTAAAAAAATCAATACTTACACGAGGTGAAGCGGGAATTTTTACACACTACGCATTACCCGGTACCGGTCGTTAGCAAAAACGAATGAAATCAGCCGTGTAAACAAGATGGCCGTCAAAACATAAAATCAAGGTAAGTGCGTTTCGTTTCACGCACATTTTTATTGTATTTTGTAAAAAATGTATTCATCCCAAAAATCCCGAGATTCATTACATTTGATCCTGAAAATTTCGAGACTAAAATATGACCCGGATCTCGAGATCCCGGGATCGAATCCTCTGATTGGAGATCAATCACGTTTTTTTTGTAAATGATTCGATACTTTCTCAATATCACACGAGAAAGGGGTTGCAAATGTCTTCAGTTCGCTTGAAACTTTTTCAAAATCACTAAATCTGTCGCTGAATTGAATTTGCAGTTGTATTAAAATTATCCTTAATTTTATCACTTTTCCAATTAAAATTAATTCCAGCTTCCTCGACAGCCTTTTTATACAATTCGGAAAATTATCCAACTTTTTTTTCATCAATATGTTTTATATATTTGTGATAGCTTTAACAATATTTGATCCATTGTCCGTGATAAATGCTACCACTTTATTACTTGCAATGTCCTATTTTTCTTGTGCTAAGTAGTCAGCATTGTGTGGTCATGTTAGAGCAGTTACACCAAATATTATGCTCATCAATTTAATTTCATATATACAGAGACCAGTTAAGCCTAAGTAGCTTTGACTATTATGCGAGTCAGTTCATCGGCAGTTTCAACTTCTTGTATTTTTAATTTAAGTTGTGTCGAAAGAATGTCACGTTTATCATCAAACATGTGGTTTATTGTTTTTATGGCTGGAGCTTTATACTTTAATTAAATAATTAAATCCTGTTTTTTCCACAGTATTGAGAGGCAAACCATACTTTGCTGTCATGAAGACTATTGCACTAGTTATTTGACCATGCTTAGCACCATTATCTGACAATTAATTTAAAAAGTCATAATTATCGATCCTGTATGCATCTCACTTTCATGAAAATGAATTCAAAAAAGATTTGTTTCATGTCTTACCTCTAAATGATTTTATATATTTGTTAAGCAAGAAGTGAATTTTTGCTGGTTTTAACCTCCGATGCATAAAGATCTGTCTATCTCTGTGTGTGTGTCTGTCTGTGGCATCGTAGCTCACAAGCTTATGGACCGATTTCAATGCGGTCTTTTTTTTGTTTAAAATCCAGTTTCCTTGCGGTGGTTCTTAGCTATGTTTGGTTAATAGCGGTCCAGCAGTGTTATAATATCAGCTCTTTACCAAAATGATGTAAGGCATTTTTGGCGTATGATTACTCGATCAAGTGCTTCACGCGTACCATTATAATCGTTAATGATGTTAAATGCAAAAATTGTGTTCAGCAGTTTTTCCGGGGCAGATGGGAGTAAAGTTTGAACTGGCTCTAATGTTTTGTTGACCAACTTCCAACCCCAGTCTGTAGGGTCTAGTTGATAACCAAGTCACACTTGAACTTGGTAACATACCCGAAAAAGATGTTTGTGTGTGCAGCAGCTGAGGTTGGAGGAAGACAAGCTAATTGAACTTGTTTATTATTTTTAGTATTTTTAACGAAACATGCATATCGATGCTTATCTAAACAGGTAGTTTTTTTAGAAGCTCCGTACATAGAAAGAAGAAAGCGGATACCGTTGATGATAACTTCTTGTTGAGTTGAATTACCCTTTTTAAAAAATTCAGCACATTGAACTAAATCTAGTTTTTCAAACATTTTGATAACTGCTGTAAAATGCAGTAAAATGCAGGTTGCCAGTTATTGCGTGTAAAAATAGTACCTGATTTTGACATGTTACAAAAGTAGATAAACTTTTTAATTAATATACATATATCCGATTGATGTTAAGCTTTTCCTGGTTTTAAGAAGAAAATAGTTTTTTCAGTTGGCGTTCGAGCATTGAGTAATACGAGTCAGTCTAGATCTTCACATACAACAATAGTTGTATTTGTCAAATTGAATTGCTCTATTGTTGTTTCAATAATCAATGCATCAGCATCATTATTAGCTTGTTATTTTCAGGAGTAAACTTTTCTTTCAACATTGAAATGAACCAAGACTTGTTGTGAGTATTTGTAAGAAATTTCTGTTGACTGCTTTGAATTGTCATAAGTTCATCAAATAAAATATCAGAAGATGAAGATGTTGCTAAAGTTTGACGACGTTGTTCTGCAGCTTTGATATTTCTCGTGCAATCATCATAGCCATCAAATACGACACTAACTCTGGAACCAAAATGTCGACGTACATACTGAACGTATTTATCTAAGATAACATTGAATGTTTCTTCGTCATCCCACACAACGCAGGATAGTAAGTATCATCCTTGAATGATGTATGTCGCATTAGTGTTGTTAATATAAATATTTACCTTTTCAAAACAATTGTAATCGGCAGACTTCTGTGTTTTACGCATCCCGATGTCATCAAACAACGATAAAGAGTAGGGAGCTAATTCAGATTCAAAATATTTTTCTATTTTATCTTGAAATGTTGCGGTAGTACTCATGCGTATTGATACGTATTATTTATATTCGTTCTCTTTGATAAAAAAATAACAAAAAAAATTATTGAAAATTTCTACTTAACTTCTTAAATGACGAACGACTGCACAAAAAAAATAAGCGACTTACAGTGTTGCCATACTAATACGCATAACGATGTGCAACGATACCGTGGCTATTCAGCCAAGATCAAAATTTTCACTTAGCAAGTTAACACTCCCACTAAAATTTTACATTATGGAAGCAAACCATATTTATTTGTTCATTCATTATTTGTTCTCTTAGAAAGACAAAAAATTGAGTGGGAAATGGCTTTGCTAATATATCAGCAAGCTGATTCTTACTTGGGACATAGGATATATTTATTAAACCTTCTTTCAGTGGTAGAGCCATGCTTACACACGATTGGGCCGGCTCGACCGGTGCGATACCACAGCCTCCCAGAAAACCGGTTGTGAAGTAACGCTTGCGTTGCATTTCCCCGAATTGAGTGAGGTTTCCGGAGGCTCACTTCCCCCTCCCCCCTTTTCTCTCCCCTTTTATCTCCTTTCCCATCTCCTCATCCCTCCTCTCTTCTTTCCACTCCTTGCATCCCCCATCTTTCATCACCCTCAAAGGCGGGCAGCGCACTTGCGACTCTTGAGTTGCAAGTGTCCATGGACGGCGGTGTCACTTACCATCAGGTGACCCGTCTGTTCGTCTTTCCCCCTATAGTATAAATAAAAAAAACCATTCTCCACTTTCTCTCGGATAAAATTTTACTTGACATCTATATGTTTGGTGCGTTTGTGAAAACTGGACTTTTAATTAACTTAATGGCACTCTGATTGTCAATATACAGCTTCATACAATTATATTTTTTACCCAGGTCCAACAACAGTTGCTGTAAACATAGTATTTCGCAGGCTGCAACAAATTCTGCTTCGTTGGTAGGGAGAGCAATTGTCTTTTGCTTTTGGCTTAACCATGTTACTGGCCCCCCATTCATTAAGAATATATATCCAGTAGTGGATCTAAGAGTATCCACATCACCTGCAAAATCAGCATCGGAATACGCGATTAGATCATTGCTTTCTAATCACATGTTGACATTATCTAATCACATGTTGTTGACTAGGATTATTAACATACCGACTCAACATGTTCACCGCATAAGAAATATCCGGTCTGGACACTGAGCATAGAAACAACAGTGAACCAATAGCTTCTCTATAAGGAAATTTACAACAGTTTCCTCAATATTTTTACAAATTTATAGGCGTTTTGGAAACGAAACATTTTAATTTGGAATCATCTATAGTACCAATAAAAATGGATAAATCAATTGTAATGTTGACTAAAAAAAAGTTTCAGTTTTAATATTCATTTTTACTCGATCGACTTGGAAAGTAGTAATGCACTGATCATTCGTTCATTATCTTATACTACTGCGGCCGCTAACGTTAACAGCAGCTGATAAGTATACCTATAGGCGCGAGGTAGCGAGTACTTACGTAGATAGACTCTGGAGTCTATCCTTCATACTTTACACGGGCTTAGGACCGTCGGAAATACCTATTTTATTTAAACTTTTTCGATTATTAACTAAGATTGTTCTTTTCAATTTATCAACGGACTGTAGGTATAAATATTTCAGGCGTATTTAAAATATCGGAGCTATCTACAGAATCTTACATACCTATTTACAGTTTATTTACACTTCTCTGTATCGAAAGCAACTGCTCAAAATGGAGTCCACTGCGTTCAATACACAAACGTCCACGTTTAATACCATTGTCTCTTAAATTTCGTAATGTGTCTCTATCACTTTTCACTTTATCAAAAGCGTCCACTATCGCAATGCGTAAATCATCACGGCTTTCATATTCACGTGTATAAACAGGTCTTTTTATTTCCGACCATAAGAAAAAATCCAGGGGCGTTAAGGCCAGAAGCCACCCTCCTCGACCTATCCACCGATCACTAAACTCATTATACATGTATGCACGCCCTACACTCGCGTAATGAACGGGACAGGAATTGGTAGTACATACCTATCGAGTAAGCTAACGGCACATCATCTACTAACTCAGATATTACTGTCCATCTCTAAGTACGAGTTGCCGGTTAAATGACCTTCAATAAAAATAGGCCCTATTAATTGGTCGTTAATAATACTGGCCCAAACGTTCACACTGAAACTAACCTGGTGATGGTTTTCTCGTATCAAGTGGGGGTTAATTAGAGCCCAGTAATGCTCATTGTGCACATTGTATAGTCCCACTCAAGTAAACAGTGACTCGTCCGTCCAGAGTATGTTGGCGTTTGTATTATTTAACAACCACTGGCAAAAGGCGATTCTTGCCGGTGCGTCAGTGTTGTTTATTACGTGAGCCTTACGAAAATGATACGGATGTAATCCTTGTGTACGTAATATCTTCCATACGAAGTTTTGGCTAACATCGAATTCTCGTGCTGCCATCCTTGTGCTCCGCCGGGGATCGCGCTCGAAGTACTCAAGAACATCTTCTCCGGCGAATAATAATTTAAACGTCCTTGACCTTGCGCATGAGTAGGCGCACGAAGTTGTCCGTGATCGAGAAGACGTTGGGTTGCAGCCAAGATGGTAGGTGTGGAGGGAATTTGAGGGCTATCAATTTCCGTAGCCGTAGTGCATTTAAATGCTCCGGCTGGGAATACAAACGCCGAGCCTCTTCCAAGTTGCAGCTGGCAGTAGCGTACAGCTGTACCATGGCCAAGTACTCCACGTTTGAAAATTCGTACTGTCGACTCATTTTAGCGCTAATCAATGTAACGTGCCGTCACGATGTTATGGTATTACTGACCGACTGAAAGCCAAGGACGCCTGACGATTACAGGTGTGTCCCGCGCATGCGCCTACGGGACGCGGGAATTTTAGTCGTGCTTTGTACATACCAACGAGTTTTCGACGACTATGTTCCTATAGTATCTACCTATACTGAATACAGAGTGTTTTAAACGTTAAGGTAAACACTGCTAGGAACCTTGTAAGACTATTTTCAATACATCATGTAGTTGAAAGTATAGATGTATAAAATACAACAATAATAGGTAGGTAATGAAAATAAAAAACATGGCTTATTACATAATTTGTTTTTATTCATCATCAGATAAAAAATCATCACTATCGCTTTCGGTGACATTAATTATAAATCTGTCTGGAACATTGTCAATCATGTGGTCGAGACCATGCATTTTGTCTTCTTCTTTAATTATATGAGACACGCAGCTACTCCATTTTTCAGGTGTGATATGTTGAAGCCCTTCAAAAAGATATTTTACTTCTGTCATTTTGAAGGTTTTGTTATAACTTGCAACATATCCTTTAGCCTGCGCCCATACCAACTCAATAGGATTGAGCTCACAGTGGTATGGGGGCAGACGTAAAACAATTATCCCATACTGCGCTACCATCTCGTCCACAACATACTTATCGCAATGTTCTTGTTTGTGCTGCCGTACAATGTCTATGAATGCCGTCGAATGAAATATTTTTGCTCGTTAGCCACTCTTGTATTCTAGGTTTAGTCCAAGAAATTGTAGGCAGCGATTCTAGTTTCCTGGAGTGGTAAGGGGCATTATCCATCACTACTACGGAATTTGGTTTTAGTTTTGGCAAGACCCCCACTTTTCAAAGGAATCGGCATTCATCTCTTGATGATAATCTTCTTTATTTTTTTGCTTCAAATATTAATAAGCTGTCTTCGACGAATCCTTCTTCCCCGCCTATATGGCGCATAATTAATCGTTTGCCCTTTTCTGAAGGCTGTTTTAAGCCAGTGGCCATCTAGGAAGGCCTGCCGATAACACTGTCTGGTCAATCCATGCCTTCTTCGGTGCATGACCTTCAAGATAGTGAAAAATATCAATTAATTATTGAAAGTACAATTTAATGTAAAGAAAACAGAAAATTGTAATTACCTTCGTTGATCCAGGTTTCATCTTGGTAATAAATATACCTTCCTTCCCTTCGATACTTTTTTATTCGAAGGTATCGCTGGCGCCATAAAATAATGTCATGTCTGTCAATTAAAATGCTTTGTCTTGATTTTGTGACATATGTGAAATTTAAATGTTTCATAACATTTCTTAATGTACTCCAAGAAAAATTGGGTAAGTCTGGGTCTTCATTGACAACCTTAAGAATCTGTAAAGTAATAAAAAAAAGTTTTTGAGTAAGGAAGTCTACGCAATCTAATACATTGGTTTTACAAAGAACATTATGGTGGACACAGAATATAATGCAGTAGAAGGAATAAAGTTTAAGTTACCTTTATAATGGTGGGTGGCTCATTTGCATAAAAAAATGATGTACTTTTCGCCTTATAGCGGCAAAAGTAAAATCGTCTAATTTATCTTTGAAACTGTGTTTCGGTCCACGTTTCTCGGGAGACTTAAATTGTTCATTTTCTTTGTATTCTTTTAATACACTGTAAACTGAGGTCACACCAATTCGCAAAATGTCAGTAATAGTGAAGCAGCTTTCTCCTCAAATACGTGTTTGTAGACGTATTGTATCATAAGTTTTTCGGTAACGCTTAACGCAATCCGTGGTCTCTTCTTTCTTGGCGACAAGCTTTGGTTTGACGTGCTTGGTTGAGGATCCATATCGTTTGTACGAAACAATATAGCAAAAAATAAATACAAAAATTACCACAAACACAACTTAATGAAAAACTTAACAAAAACAATAACTAAACAGCGTGAGCGCAGAAAAATATTCATGCTATCAGACCAGAGGTTAGAAGCCGAATTAAAATCAAAATGGCGACTAATGGTGTTGGCACTAGCCGTGTTCAAGCGCCTTTAAGATTTACTAGCGTTAAGTGATTATGTGTATCGCAGGCGTTTTTTCATTTTATATTAACATCGATTGATTGATGATTTGTCACTTGACATTATATAGTTACCACGAAAGCACCGTTTTTATCTTTTAACTATTTAAAATAAAATCCTACTGGACCCATATACGCCCCTACATGGTCCGTACCGAACCGGATTGATAAGACGAACCTGGATCAGTGTTATCAAGCCTGGATTAAACTGATAAAAGGGATAATTTACCGTATATGTGAAGACCATTTGGATTTTGCACGGACCAATTGGAATGTGGATGTTTTTCGTGGTGTTAAGTCCAATTAGTTAGTAAATTGTTACCCAGCACTCAATACAGGTATTTTTTATTACTTGCATATACATATGTTGACACAAGTTCAAGGTTAGTACTTATTGTTTGAAATATATGTAACTTAATTGTTATTCAGTAGGTAGTTACTTGTAAATGTAGTAAGCTTATTTTCTTAACTATATATTTTGAAATAAATAAGTTTATATTAAACTGTATCATTATTGAATTGTGTGAATAGCCTGCTACATAGATAGGTATACACCGTATACAGTATAATAATATCAATATACGTTAACTGTTATCCTTGCAAGATTAATAAGCATTCCATACGATTGTTATTTAGCATACATGTAAAGTGAACAATCACTTGCAGTTTAATTATTTTCATTATTTCACTTTAAATTGTTTAGTTAATCTGTAAGTGGGTAGGTATACTATTAAAAACCTGTTAAAATTATCCGTGTATTTAACCCGTTGTATTGATAGTATTAGTTAGTGTGCATACTTATTTGTAGGGACGTAATTTCAGGTCAATCATTTAGGTATTTTTGTTATTGTAATTAAAATTAGTTTTGTATAAATTCCAGATCACTACACCGGCTTCCCAAAATGACTACTATCGACCAACTTAAAGAGTAAACTAAAAGAAGGGCCAGTTTTAAGGGTCAATTGACTAATTTTATTAATTACTACACTGAATTGAAACAGCCAATGTCGTCTGCGACCGCTAAAGAGTTGCAATTACGTCTAGGTAAGATCGAAGCGTTATATGAGTGCTATGACGAGGTGCAATTACAGATTGAGTGTTCAGTGGATGATGTGAGCCCGCAGTTTGCTGCTTGAGCTGAATTCGACTCTCAATACTATAAAGCACTAGCGAGTGCGCAGGAGATTTTATCTACGTATAGCGAGGTGCAATCAGGTGGTAGTAAAAGCGTAACAAGTAATAGGAAGCTTGTCAAACTGCCAACTATTCAATTACCTAAGTTTAACGGCTCATACGAAAATTGGTTGGAGTTTCGAGACACCTTTGCTAGCCTTATACACTCTAATGACGATATAGACGACATAAATAAATACCATTATTTACGTGCCTGCTTGGAGTCATCCGCTGCTGTGGTTATACAGTCTACTGAGATTTCAGCTAGCAACTACGCTGTGGCTTGGAAGATGTTGTGCGAGCGTTACGATAACAAAAGATTATTAATACAGAATCACGTCACTACTTTATTTAATATTGAAATTATTAACAAAGAGTCTTCTATTAATTTAAAACGTTTAATTGATCAGTTAAAGAAAAACTTACGAGCCTTGGAAGCTTTAGGTGAGCCTGTCCAACATTGGGACACGTTATTAATATATATAATTACTAGGAAGTTAGATCAAAGGACATACCGGGAGTGGGAGGAGTTCAAAGGTCGTTTAGACGAAGATAGTTCTAATAAATTCAGCGAATTTATGAAATTCTTACGTAGTCGCGCTGACTTATTGGAAACCTTGGAACTTTCTCACACTAATCCCACCAAAACAAATCCTAAGTTTAAGCCTATGGTTTCAGTACAACATAATAACAAACCTAGTTTATCCAATGCTGACTCACCAAGCAAAACCTGTCCTAAATGTAAAGGCGACCATCTATTGTCTAGTTGCTCACAATTTCTCGCCCTTAGCAATGTGGCTCGACTTAAGCTACTACCTACCTTTAAGGTTTGTTTTAATTGTTTCAAATCAGGTCATTATGCAAATCACTGCAAAAAGCCAGGTTGCAATATTTGTAAGCGCCGGCACAATAGCACATGCAACATGTAAATGATTTAAAACCTATAACTAATAATATACAAAATGAGAACGTTAACTTCCCTGTAAATGTAACATCCTCACCGTCACCGTCCGTGGCTACAAATGTTAGCCGTGGTGATCTAACTTTGTCGGCAAACGTAACCTCCTCAGAGCAACTCGACGTATTATTATCTACCGCATTAATAAAATTGTATGACAATAATAATCGCGAACATGTTGTAAGGGCAGTTCTCGACAGCGGTAGCACATCGTGTGTGATGACGGAAGGTTTGTGTTCTAAGTTAAACTTAAGACCTCACCAAATAGACAGGTCAATACTGGGCATTAATAATGTTACGTCACACGTTGGTAAAACTTGTCGTGTTAATATGAAATCTTTAGATGAAAGATTCGCTTTCGACTTTTATTTTTTTTGTTTTACCGTCCATAACTAATAATGTACCCAGTCGTGAGATTGACATTACTAATCTTAAAATACCCTCAGATATTTATTTAGCAGATCCTACCTTTTATAAGCCTGCTCCTGTTGATATTTTGCTAGGCGCTGATCTCTTCTGGAGTTTGTTAGGGTCGCATAAAATAGATTTAGGTAAGAAAAAGCCTATACTCTGTGAAACAAAATTAGGGTGGATTATATCAGGTCCGATTTCCAGTAATCACATCTCCTTACTGTCACGTGATATACGGTGTAATTTAGTTAATTTGTCAGACGAATATCGTTTTGAAACCGACGGTGTAATGGATTTAACGCGTTTTTGGCAATTAGAGGAAATACAATCGTTACCGTTATCTCATTATTCAATCGAAGAAAAGCAAGGTGAAGAGCATTTTCTTAAAACTATGACTCGTCTCGAAAACGGTCGTTTCTGTGTACGAATTCCACTGAAACAGAATCCTGACCTTTTAGGTGACTCATTCAAAAGAGCTAGTCAGTGTTTGCTCTCATTAGAGCGTCGATTAAAAACTAAACCAGACCTAAGTAAAATGTACCATGAAATTATGTCTTTGGGCCACGTCTGAGTGTCATCAACTTGACACAAGTCAAGTTGTTTATTATATACCACATCATGGAATTCAACGTGATCAAAGTACAACAACAAAGTTGAGAGTGGTGTACAATGCTAGTTGTCCCACAACGTCAGGAATTTCATTTAATGACATTCAGATGGTTGGTCCGACGGTTCAGGATGACTTACTGGCAATACTACTTCGTTTTCGACAACACAAATACATCTTGGCAGCTGACGTCGAAAAGATGTATCGTAGTAGTAGTGTAGTCGTAGTAGGCAGATAGTCGTTCATCCGTCGGATAGGCATTTACAACAGGTACTCTGGCGTAATACAATTCATGAGCCGATCAAAGTCTTCCAGTTAAATACCGTCACGTATGGTACTGCCAGTGCACCCTTTCTCGCGACAAGATGTTTAAAACAATTAGCTCTGGAGTGCAACAATACTAAGGTGGCTGAGATAATCGAACATGATTTTTATGTCGATGATTTGCTGACTGGAGGGGATGACCTATCTGAGGTCATGAACATTCGTAGGGAGGTAACGGCAGTGCTTGCATCGGCTGGTATGCCATTGCGCAAATGGCAATCTAACGAGCCACAATTAGTGTCAGATGATTTCAAAACACCGCTTGATTTAAATATCGGATCTCATGAAGCCAATAAGCTGTTGGGTCTTGGCTGGTATGCAGATTCAGATGAACTCTGTTTTCCGATAGGCTTGTTTCAACCTAAAGGCAATACCAAGCGTGATGTATTATCAGCCATAGCCCAAATATTTGATCCACTCGGTCTACTAGCTCCTGGAGTAGTTAGAATGAAAATATTATTGCAACGGTTGTGGTTGCAAAAAATATCCTGGGATGAACCTTTGAGCCCAGAGATATGCAAGCGTTGGAACGACATTGTGAGCTCATTACCTTTAATAAATAATATTAGAATACCTCGAATGGTAGTGTGTGACTCACATAAAGTGCTTCAGTTAATTATTTTTACAGATGCTTCTGAACTTGGCTACGGAGCGTGCGCCTATGTTCGTACTGTTAATGATCGCGGAGAGGTTGTGGTTCGCTTACTATCGGCTAAGAGTCGCGTTGCCCCAATCAAGCCCTTGTCGATCCCAAGATTAGAGTTGTGCGGGGCTCTAGTAGGCGCCCGTCTGTATGAGAAAGTGGTTAAATCACTACGGGTTGCTATTAACGAGGTTTGCATCTGGACTGACTCCACCATCGTGTTGGGATGGTTGCAGATGCACCCTTCTAAGGTTCAGCCATTTGTGCGTAACCGCGTTGCTGAAGTTCTAGATAAGGCGGGCAGTTGTACTTGGCGACACATCCCAACTGAGCTTAATCCTGCAGACCTACTATCTCGTGGTATGGATATTAGTTCCCTGCAAGCCTCGAAGCTATGGTGGAGCGGTCCAGACTTTCTTAGTCAAGAACCTATGATAATTCCTATTCAACCTAAATACGTACGCACATTACCCGAAACTAAACTTAATGTTTCATTGACTGCTGTAGTTGACAGTAGCAAACAAGTTAGTTTTATTGATATGAATCGATTTTCAAATTATTTACGACTTGTTCGTACAGTTGCTTATGTCTTTAGGTGGATTAATCGTTGTAGAAGGCGGCCTACAGGAAGGTACACCTTCATCATTTTTAGAAAACAGTGAATTGAGAGGCGCTCTTAACTTATTAATTAGGCAGTGTCAGATAGACTCATTTCCTGAGTATACACTTTTATTAAACAAACGACCATTACCAAAAAAGCGTCCTCTGCTTAAGTTTAATGTCTATTTAGATGAGGACAGTATTATGCTCGTAGGTGGGCGCATAAGTAATTCTGAATACCACCATAATAAAAAATACCCTATTTTGTTACAGTCCACTCACGTTTTAAATAAATTAATATTTGATTTTGAGCATCGAAAGTTGATGCATGCTGGCCCTCAATTGCTTCTCGCGTCTATAAGGGAGACTTATTGGCCTATAGGTGGTCGAAACTTAGCTAGAGCTTGTTATCGTAAATGCGTTCGATGTAGTCGAATGGCAGGCAAAACTGTTGTTCCTATTATGGGGAACCTGCCACAGCAGCGAGTTACTTCTAGCGGTTTTCCTTTTGAGAATGTAGGCGTAGACTACGCAGGGCCTATTATGTGTGCTAGTCGTCAAGGCCGAGGGTGTAGACTAGTAAAGGTGTACATAGCAGTTTTTGTGTGTTTTAGCACCAAAGCCATCCATTTAGAGTTGGTTGGGGGTTTGACAAGCAAATTATTTTTAATGCCATTGTACCGCTTTATATCTCGAAGAGGTAAACCTCTTAACCTCTATTCTGATAATGGAACCTCGTTTGTCGGTGCTTATAACGATATATCTAAATTTCTTAAGCAAAATTGCAATTCCTTAGGGGAAAGTACAGCTAACGATGGCATTACTTTTCACTTTATTCCGGCTTATAGTCCTCACATGGGAGGCCTCTGGGAAGCCGGCGTTAAGTGTACTAAATATTATTTGCAAAGAGTTTTGGGCACTTGTAATTTAACATTCGAAGAGCTTAACACCACGTTAACACAGATTGAGGCAATTTTAAACTCCCGGCCGTTAACCCCGATGTCTCCAGATCCAGCGGACTACACTCCATTAACTTCTGGCCATTTTATTATCGGACGCCCCCTATAATAATATATCTTTGCCCCAACCAAGTTATAAAGACCAGTGCAACAATAAACTAACAAGATTCCAACAAATAGAACAGCTCCGCCAACATTTTTGGACTAGATGGAGCAAGGAGTACATTGCAGAGTTGCAGCTGACAGTGAAGTGGCGAGCGTCAAAGGGTAGTTTTCGACTACATACACTGGTTGTGATAAAGGAGGATCACTTGCCTCCGCTAATGTGGAGACTAGGGAGGATAGAAGCGCTTTATCCCGGATCAGATGGTGTGCCACGTGTTGCCGACATTCGGACGTCCAATGGATTAATTCGGCGTTCTTTTAACAAAATCTGCCCCTTGCCAGTGTCTACGGAGTCTGGGTGAAACCAGAGTTTCCACCGCCCGGGGGGATGTTCACGCGCCTTCAAGATTTACTAGCGTTAAGTGATTATGTGTATCGCAGGCGTTTTTTCATTTTATGTTAACATCGATTGATTGATGATTTGTCACTTGACATTATATAGTTACCACGAAAGCACCGTTTTTTTCTTTTAATTATTTAAAATAAAATCCTACTGGACCCATATACGCCCCTACAAGCCGTCAAAAAATTGATTGTAGTTACATACTACTAGTAACCTATATCAGAGCAATTTTATATTAAAATATAAATAATATGCTTTGACAGTTTGAAATTATTAACTATTCACACTCATTGTTCATTCATCTGATTGAACGAGAACTGAACGCATCACTATTACTTTAAATATGGCAACTAATGTTGCTTACAAAGTGAAAAGTGTTGTTTTACAAAGTGACATTAGCTACTGTTAGTTGGCTTCGTCTAATTAAAAATACGACTTTACGTGTGGTTTTCACTTTTTCTCTGTAAACGATATGAATATCGACTTTGATGAAAAAAATATATATATTTTATTAAATTAACGTTATACATAGCTTCTGTTATTGATAAATAATTCAAAATTTTCGGTTCCAAAACACTTTCAAAATCACCGTGTATACAGTATACAGTAGCTTGTGACTGAACAAAATCATATTTCAAAAATTCAGAAATCTTTTAGTTCCAACACCTTGGTGCCTTTTTTCGTGTGGAAACCCCCTCGGACCGTCATTCCATCGGGGTTTTCGGTAGAACGGCGTGTCTGAATTAAACCGACTAAAACCACACGGTGTGCCATTCTGCGCTTCAAATAGGAGGAATCCGGGAGCAGCTTTATTAAGACATCCGGACCCCTCCTAGCGCCTGCCCGGGCACCACCTACGGGTAACCCGTCAATAAGGCGGCGTCCAGACACACGAGGACGTCACTCCCTCGCGGTTGGCCACTAAAGCGGGGGGAGGAGGAAACCCGTCTCGATCACCCGCGGCCACACTCAGGGCGGCATGAGACACTGGTAGGCGAGCCTCCGCCGCCCGGTTCGTCGGCGACGAATTGGATCTGAGTGGATATCATCCTCCTGGGCCCGCTCCGCCGCCTCCTGCTAGATGACCTCCTCGCAGAAGAATGCGACCGCGGTAAAACTTCTGTCGCTACCCGCCATGGAGCGTATGATGGCAGTTAGCGAGAGATCCTCTCCGATGACTGCAGTGAGCGCCCGACGCTGCGGTGCCCAGGCGGGGCGTGTAGAGTCCTCACTGCAGTCGCAGTGGTGCCAGGCGGGACTCAATTCCCTCCTCCACTCCAACCGAGTGCAGGTACTTCCCGAAACAGCCGTGCCCGTAAAGCACCTGCGTCAGTCAAAAGGAAAGGGTCCCGTGCTGCCTCCCTGCCCACTCGATGATGACCGGCTGGAGCACCTCCACGGTGGCAAAGCCACAACGTAGAGCACCGATAATCAAACGCCCCGCTCGAAATCCGAATTGGGCGTCCGACAAATCGGGGCCAACCTCGCAGAGGTGCCGGACGATGCGGGCAGAGAGGACCCTCTCTAACAGTTTACTCGCCTCGTCCAGTAACACAATTGGCCTGTATGCCGGGCCTGTGTCCCGGCTTCTTTAGAATAATAATATATTAATAACAATATTTATTTATTCTTTCTCTACAATGGTTACAATTTGACTTATACAGTTACTCCAAAAGAGACAGATGTGAACGTAACAATTTTGAGAAACTGGTGCCTGAGGTAGGTTTTGTAAAACCTGTATTACAGGTCAAGGGACAAGGACTGATCAATAGTAATTCCAAGATATTTTATTTTGTCTGTTCTAATGAGGGTAGGGCATGAGCATGAGGGAAGTCTAGCCCTGCATACATGAGCAGTAATGTTTAGAGAGGAATTAGTCTATGACCAAAGGCGATGTATTTAGTTTTTTTCACGTTTAGGTTTAGTATGTTACTTTGGAGCCACTCACTAATGATAGATAAGCCGGACTGGGCAACCAAGAAAACTTTTCCTAACTAATATCACTAAAAAACAGTGCAGTATCATCAGCGTAGGTCAAAATCTTACCCTTGTTGAGGGAGAGTTGACAGAGGTCATTAATATATGCCAGAAATAAAGTCGGACCGAGGATACTGCCTTGTGGGACGCCATATTCAACAGCTAGCTCATCACTCAACCAGCTATCAATTCTTACCCGTTGTTTTCTACCAGTTAGATAGCTTTCAAGTAATTTAAGTGGAACTCCTCTTATGCCAGACCTCTCCAACTTCCTCAAGAGGTGGGGGACTGATACAGTGTCGAAGGCTTTGGCTAGGTCCAAGAACACAGCGAAACACTTCTTCCTTTGATCTAGATTAGTTATGATTGCATTAACCAATTCATGAACTGCGCTATTTGTAGATCTACCACCACGGAAGCCAAATTGTGAAGATGAGATAAGTTTATTTGTTTCAAAATATTTTACAAGTTGTTGGTTTATTAGGCGCTCCAAGATCTTCGATAATGCGGGTAAAATGGAAATAGGCCTATAGTTATCGACACAGTCTCTATCCCCGGCCTTGTAAATTGGCTTAATAACTGCGGTTTTAAAGGCACTGGGGAAGATGCCAGTCGACAAAGCCAAATTACAGATGTGTTTCATCGGAGGTACAAAAACGTCTGCGTACCTCTTAATAACTTTACTCGAGATCATGTCAGTTCCCGTCGCGCATTTTTCTTTTAGTCTCATAATCAGATCTAGAATCTCACGTTCGTCTGCAGGTAGCATGACAAACGAGTTGACAGATGACATAAAGGTACAGTAATTTCCTGTAGGCGTAGCCAGATTTGAATAGTCAATCTGAGCAGCTAAATTCTTTCCCACATTCGCGAAGAAGCTGTTAATTTTGTTAATGTCGAGTTGAGGGTCACTAGTGGATAAAAGACAATGTGAATTGTCGGTAACGTTATATGTATAACTAATGTTTTTAATAACTCCCCCCATCTGTTTTTTATCTCCTCTCGATTTTTCTATCTCTTTCTTCTCGTAAGCTCTTTTCCCTTTCTTAAGAAGAGAACAGCAAAAAATCCGATAGCGTTTGTAAGTGACTTTAAGAGTCTCGTTATCGGGATAACGTTTTAATTTTTTAAAAAGGTTATCTCTGTTTTTCATACACCTAAGTAATCCCTTTGAGATCCATGGTTTACTGATACGTTGTCTCCTGGGAGTGAAAGTAATGGAAGAGTTTTCTTTTATAGCAGCTGATACACAATTTGTAAATAGGTTAGTAGCTTGGTTGACATCTGAACATTGCATTATGCTTTGGACATTAATGTTTTGCATAGCCAAATCTAAACGGTCAAAGTCAACATAGTAAGTCATTTTATTTGAATAATTAAGTTTAGAATATAGTTACCAGGTTAAACCTACACTTTGGTGATCAGTAATTGAAGAATTAAATATAAGACATGTGGCTTTCATTTTTGATTTGATCATTAAGTGGTCGAGGCATGTACGTCCGTGAGTTGGAGTAGAATGACCTGAGAGTAGGGCATAACTGGCCAGGGTATTTAAATAATCGGATGAGCGTCTATCAGTGCTCCCTGATAAGATGTCAATATTTATATCACCACATAAGAAAATATTTTTATATTCGAGAGTAAGCTAATAGACCGACTACTGCTGGTTACATACTTTTTAGCATCCTCTATGTCACAGGTAATTGTCCTAGCCACTTGAAATCGATCCAAGTCAGAGTTTATATGTTCAATATTTTGCATTAATATTTAATATTACCCTATCACTTTTAAGGTAGACAAGATTTCGTCACGTCTAATGCGTGACATACCAGTGTTTATAGATTTATTATACAAATTCTGACACGACGACCCCGCAAAGAAGAATAGGAGAACTGATCTCGAGTTTGGTGGACATAATAGTATTTTACGGTGTTTATTGTATATAAGTGATGATGATTCTACCCTTGACCTTAAAGTATGATCGGATGTGTATGAGTATAGAGTAAGTGTTATATATTGTGATATGCGTAGAAATATAACGTGAAACAGTAAAAAGTTACCAAAACCAGTCCTATCAATTAACTCACAATAATGAAACAATGAGGCATGCAAACAGGAGCATAAAGAACATAAATAAATAATTAATAATTTAAACATAATATTAAAGTACGTTTGACCTACTATTAGTCACATGATGATTTCACAGAGATCGGATTCTTCATCAATCTTAACAGGTTTTGAATCTGCATACTTCTTGATATAAATTTTTCTATACGCTGTCCAAGCCGCGACTAGGGTTTTGTTTTTTACGGCGAGCAACATAGAATATGCGTCTTGCTTTAGAAGTTAAGTATTCTGATAAGTATATAGTACGCGAGGGCCCAGCAAGCTGCAGAACTTCTGAATTCAATGAAGACTCGTTATTTTCACGTCTATTTTTATTGTAAAGCTTGTACTGGGAGATCACTGAGTCCACGCGTAGGGTCGTTGAAAAATCGATTGTTACTGTCCCAAGTTTACTGCGATAAATATCCCTGATCTCTGACTCATGAATAATCGATTGAGGGCACAGTTTTGTACAGATGTTTATGATGATGTCTGTAAGGGTTTGCTTCGATTCATTTTCTTGTTTAGGCAAATTTCTCACTTCCATCGTACGTGATCGCGTAGTTTTTTCAATTATGATCAGCTTTTTTTCTAGCATTGATATACGTTGTTTGTGTTCCCTATTTA
Source organism: Tyria jacobaeae (assembly GCA_947561695.1). Lineage (NCBI taxonomy): Eukaryota > Metazoa > Arthropoda > Insecta > Lepidoptera > Erebidae > Tyria > Tyria jacobaeae. The sequence goes on along the minus strand of OX387208.1, from coordinate 2,715,726 downwards.
TAAGTTCCAAACTATTGACTTTGGTTAGTAATTCTTCCTGTTTATTTGTTAGGGCTACAACCGTTTTCTGTATTTCTTGGTTTTGAGTTATTATCGTCATTAATGCGTTATTGAGATGATCATATTTTTGATCTTGCTGGGTTTTTAGTTCGTCACACATTGATGATTAATCTCAATGAAAGAGGACTGCGGTTGCTGAACTATTTTGTCAAATGTGCGCTTTTGACGCTTTGTTATGTTGAAGTAATTGTCCTCTGCCTCAGACAGATTAGTTTTATTTAGTGCTGAATCCGAATGTAATGACAGATGTGTGAATGTGATGATAATAATTGTTGTCCACCTAGGTGAACTTTGACATCTTTTTGAGTAGGAATTTGAAAATTGTTGAATTAACTTATTGCTTATAGTACGATAATAATAAATATCAACTTTTATATAAAAACATATTTACACAAACAGTTACGAAAAGGTCGCCAAGTGTATTTAGATTTAAGTAATAACATTGTATCCTATTTTTGTGCACAATAAAGAGTACATCTGAATACATATCAATCTACAATAATTGCAATAGGTTTGCCCAAAATCATAGCAAAATGTGGACGTTTGAGAAGCATCTGCTAACCCTTTCGGGGATATAAGCTTGCTTATCATTGTCTCCGATAATATCTGTCTGAGCCACTGACGGTATAGAAAAGGAGCGCCCTTTGTCCAAAAAAAAATAACTATTATTCGGCAGAATTATAACTAAAGCAGAAGCTATCCTAGATGTATTGATACGGGTGTGCCCCGTCCCTAGATATTTAAAACACCTCATCGGTCTCGCTGCCAGGACTGTGACTTTGGCGTTCACGAAGCCGTTGAGGACCTTGCCAGCGTCGCCCAAAATCTTGGCCGACGCTACGGGACAACTGGCCCACACCGCACCAAGACCACCTGGGCCGGGGCGGATGGTGCCGACTTTAATATTGTCCGAGTTGCACCCCATTTTCTCTTGAATTGCAACCCGGACATTATTGACCGTGCAGGTAGTCGTCAAGGCCCGAAATGCGCACCTCCGCGCACTTGGTGGGCCTGACAACCTTGACACCATATGTTGCAGATAACACTCCCCGCAGCTTGTCCGTAAAGGTGTCAGCATTCTTTGCGCCGTCAGCCCCGGGGAACTCAAGAATTCGAACGCTGGTTAATCAGACATCTGAGGGCGTACGATAGCCCGGTGTTTTGCGTCTGCGGTAACACAGTGACTACCACAGCACCTGTTTTGGGCGCTGCAAGTTTCCGTGGCTTCTTTGTGGCAGTCTTTGCCACCGACGATGCCTGAGGCGGAGAGGCTGAGCTTTTAGTGGTGGTCGAAAGACGCTCGAACCTTTGGTTGCGGTTGAAGGGAGCTGAGGAAACTCCGAAGCCTTTGTCGTCGGGGTCTGAACTGAGTGCCCTGTCTTCTTTGCGGATGCAGGCAGGCAAGTACATGTGACCGCCGCATACGAGACCCCGACGTGACCCCCGAAGCCGAAGCTTTACGTCTTCAATTAGGCTTCTTCTTCTTTTTCTTCTTCCAGGTTTAAGAAGGCTGTTTTGACATCAAATTGTTGGATTTCCCAGTTATACTTAGCTGCAATACTAAAAATTATTCTAATGGAATCATACCTTGTGGTAGGGGAAAATATTTGCTGATAATCAATACCAGTTTCTCTTTGCGGTTTGAATTTTTGTGTTGTTTGTTGATTCTATCTTAAGTCTTCTACAGGTAGTAGAGCCACGCTGATTTATTCAGCAGGAATGGGCCGGCTCGACCGGGGCAGTACTACCCTCTCACAGAAAACCAGCCTAAAGTGACAACATTCGTGGTGTCGCCTTTCGCTGGTGAGTGAGAGACCGGAGGCCCATCGATGCAGGGGTGACAGTTATCGTGGTATGTGTGTGAGCAGTGGAGTGCTGTAGAGTCATTGTGAGGGTGGCGTGGATCGAACCGGCGGTTCGGTCACCGTCATGCTTCACCGATACATGATGACACAGCATTTTTAGTCTCAGTTTACATTGCCACGATGACTGTCATGCATTTTACACCCCCTTCCTCTTCTATCATGGCAGCACAAAAAAAGAAAAGTGGTCTTACAGCGTCGGCATCCTCCTCTCCCACCAACCCGCTTTTTGAGGTGGAGTTCACTAACATACGTGGACTCCATGCCAACCTCAGCGCCGTACACCAACACCTCGAGACGGCTCGGCCGGCCATGCTCTTTCTTACGGAGACACAAATACGCCGCCCTGCCGACACGGCATATCTCCACTATCCCGGCTACGTGCTCGAGGAGTGCTTCCTCGCAAGGGCTGGACTGTGCCTTTTCATCATCTGCCTAGAAGACACTTCCTTCTCCATCTTTGGCTCCACGTGGATTTTGGCTCTACGAGCCGGATTTACGTGTGCCTCTATCGCTCCCATTCCGGAGACTCCGAGACAACTCGACTCTTTGACCACCTGAGTCAAGCAGCGGATAAAGCGCAGGAGCAGTTTCCGACCGCCGAACTGGTGTTTTTGGGAGATTTTAACGCCCACCATGAGTCCTGGCTGGGATCTTCCAAAACTGACCACGCTGGCCGAACTGCCCACGCATTTGCTCTCACGCATGACCTTACCCAACTGGTACTCCAGCCCACCAGGATACCAGACATAACGGGTCAAGCGCCCTCTTTGCTGGACCTACTGCTGACGAATCACCCAGCGCAGTACAGCATATCGGTTCTCGCCCCTGTAGGATCCTCCAACCACTGCCTGGTGTCGACCTCAGTGCCTCTTGTTACGCCTCCACGACCTGTGGTAACAAGGCGGCGGTTATGGCACTACTCGTCAGCAGACTGGGATGGAATGCGGGAATATTTTGCATCCATCCCGTGGGCTCCATCTGTCGCAAAGTGCGTCTTTTTTTTTTTTTTTTTTTTTTTTTTTTATGCGATAGGGGGCAAACGAGCAGACGGGTCACCTGATGGTAAGTGACTACCGCCGCCCATGGACACCCGCAACTCAAGAGTCACAAGTGCGTTGCCGGCCTTTTAGGTAGAGGTACGCTCTCTTCTTGAAGGTTTGAAGGTCGTATCGGTTCGGAAATACGGCAGGCGACAATTTGTTCCATAAGCTGGTTGTGCGAGGCAAAAAGCTTCTGGAGAAGCGCACAGTGGTGGAGTGCCAATCGTCCAGGTGATGGGGATGGATATTTTGTCGCGTAGGACGATGGCGGAAACCAGCAGCCGGTATAAGTCCGAACAATTCCTCTGAACACTCCCCATGATACAAGCGATAGAGGATGCAGAGTGAAGCTACATCTCTACGCAACGCCAAGGTGTCAAGTCGATCAGAAATATCTTGGCAGTCGATGATGCGAGTCGCTCTCCGTTGAATGCGGTCAAGAGGCAGAAGTTGGTACTGGGGTGCACCTGCATAGAGATGAGAACAGTATTCCATGTGCGGCCGAACCTGCGCCTTATAAAGTTGCAGGCGGTGGGCCGGAGTAAAATACTGTCTCGATCTGTTTAGCACACCAAGCTTCTTCGAGGCTAATATGGCCTTACTCTCTAAGTGACCGCGAAACTGGACTTCGCTTGATATATCGACGCCAAGGATTCCGATACTGGCTGATGCAGTTAGGGAAGTGCTCTCAAATTGAGGTGATACGACCAATGGCATCTTTTTAGCGGTGAACGCGCAAACCTGTGTCTTCGTGGGGTTAAATTGGACTAGGTTAAGTCGACCCCAATCTGAAACTTTTGATAAAGAAGTTTCGATTTCAGACACAAGTTTGGATCGGCTTTCGATGACGTTTACCCGAGAAATGTTAGCGCGGCCGGTGTAAAGGGCATCACTCGTGCTATCGTCTGCATAGCAATGGATGCTGCTAATCTGCAGCATGTCGTTGATATGCAGAAGAAACAGCGTGGGTGATAGCACACAGCCTTGTGGGACACCAGAATTAACAGACTTCGAGTCGGAGCATGCACCGTCAACAACGACCTTGATGCTTCTGTCTGTAAGAAAACTGGTGAGCCAATTGCACAGTTTCTCGGGAAGCCCATAGGAAGGAAGCTTCGCAAGGAGCGCTTTATGCCAGACCCGATCGAAGGCCTTCGCCACGTCCAAACTAACGGCCAACGCTTCCCCCTTGGTCTCGATCGCCTGTGCCCACCGGTGAGTCAAGTATACGAGAAGATCACCAGCTGAACGACCCCGACGGAAGCCGTATTGTCGATCATTGAGGAGCTGGTAGTCTTCTAAGTACCGGAGGAGCTGGCAGTTAACAATGGATTCCATTATCTTGGAGAACAAGGAGGTGATGGCTATGGGTCTGTAGTTGGACGGATCCGAGCGATCTCCTTTTTTAGGGATTGGGTGCACTAGAGCTGTCTTCCATGAGTTCGGGACTACGCCAAGAGAGTAGGAAAGCCGATAAAGGCGCGTTAAAACCGGTGCTAACTCTGGAGCACACGTCTTCAGCACGATAGGAGAGATTCTATCGGGCCCACTCGACTTATGAACGTCGAGGGAAAGAAGCGCTTTACGCACTGCCCTTTGTGTAAACCGGACTTCCGGTATGCGGATGGTCGGCGGTGCGGCGGTATGGTCGGCGGTGCGTTTCCCCCGTCGTCCAGGGTCGAGTTGGACGCAAAGAGTTTGCCCAGAAGATCGGCTTTTTCTTTAGCGTCGTGGGCCAACGAATTATCTCCTATGCGCAGAGGTGGAAGGGATGGCTTACAAAAGTTCCCCTGGACAGCTTTGGCAAGAGACCAGAATGCACGAGTTCCGGAGGGGAGACTAACTAGTCTCTCGCCAATTCTGCCGATGTGAGCCGACTTCGCCCCAGCAATTACTCTTTTGAGGGACCTGGAGGCAAAGTTAAATTGCTTCTTTAATGTGCTGGTCTTTACATCCCGTGCTGTCGCTGCATTAGCCCATGCTTGGTAACATTCCTGCTTTCGGCGGGACGCCGCTTTGCAGGTTCGACCAAACCAAGGCTGGGACTTGCCACCTGTGGGAATCAGGGAGAATGGAATGAAAAGTTCCATACCCTGAAGCACAACATCTGCGACAGAGTCAGCAACGACATTGGGATCATCCGGCGAGAAGCAAACCTGCCTCCATGGGTAGGATGCAAAGAATGTTCTCATTCCATCCCAGTCTGCTGACCTATAGTGCCATACGCGGCGACTGCCTGTAACTCGCGGCCGCAGCGAGTGAACGAGTGGCACCATACTCCTAATCAGGCAATGGTCCGAAGAGCCAAGAGGGGCCTCAACGGATACTTTGTAGCCGTCAGGATGTGAGGTCAGCAGAAGATCCAACAGTGAAGGCACGTGGCTTTCTGCATCTGGGATTCGCGTAGGCGTTGCTACCAGCTGCGTCAAGCCATATGCCAAGGCGAAATCGTGAACAGATCTTCCCGCATGATCGGTTTTGCGCGACTACCGACTTGACTGACGAAATCACTGTCGGTATGGAGTATTATATCCCCTACAGTGAAGTCGCCAGCACGAAGACCCGTCCCTGGTTCAATCGCGAGTGCATCCGGGCCGTTGCTCAAAAGCAGTCGGCCTACCGCGCATGGATCAGGGCCCGCGCACATTGTGACCCAGACATTGATCGCCTAAAAGCAGCACTAAACAGAGCCACTAGGGAATGCAAGAGGGCTTACATCAGAGCAGATGCCCAGCGCATTGCACAGTTTGGTCAAGAACTCGTCGCGTACCCTACGGGTAGCCGTAAGTTTTGGCGATTGGCCAAAACCGTGCAGTCCAACTATTGCCAACCTTCGCTGCCGCCGTTGAACTACCCTGACGGATCACTGGCCCACGAGCCGCAAGAGAAAGCGAATCTACTAGCTGACCTCTTTGCGGCTAACTCCCGAATCGATGACCGTTGCGCGCACACGCCCACCATTGCGTCATGCGACTCCGCAATGCGGGATATTCGCATCCGGCAGAGGGATGTCCGTGCGGAGCTTCGGTCACTCGATGTCCGGAAAGCCAGTGGACCCGATGGTATTCCGGCGGTGGTTCTTAAGAACTGTGCACCTGAGTTGTCTCCCGTACTAACGCGCTTGTATCACCTGTCCTATTCCTTAGGAATTGTTCCGGAGGCCTGGAGAGAAGCGAATGTTCAACCGATTCCCAAAAAAGGCGACCGCTCCGATCCAGCCAATTACCGACCTATAGCCGTCACTTCCATACCCTGTAAGTTGTTCGAGCGGATCATCAACACCCAACTAATCCGCCACCTAGAGGATCACTCCTTGTTAAATGATCGGCAATATGGTTTTAGGCCGAACCGATCCACGGGTGATCTTCTAGCGTACGTCACACACCTTTGGGGTGAGGCTATGGATAGGCATGGGGAGTCCTTGGCCATCAGCCTCGACATTGCCAAGGCCTTCGATAGGGTGTGGCACCGCTCGCTTCTCTCCAAACTTCCTGCATTTGGTCTGCCACCTAAACTCTGCAACTGGGTTGCTGCCTTCCTCCATAAGCACCGCATTAGGGTTCTCTGCGACGGCGCGGCCTCAGACTTCCACGAGGTAAGCGCTGGTGTACCTCAGGGCTCCGTCCTATCGCCTACGCTGTTTCTTCTGCATATCAATGACATGTTGGCCCTTGACAATATACATTGTTATGCAGACGACAGTTCAGTGCACGGGCGATATTTCGGGCATCCTACTGCCAAGCTGGCAGACGTTGAGGAAAAACGACAGGAGCTTGTCGCTGAGCTCGACCGGGTCTTGAGCCGCATTTCCCAATGGGGCTGTGAGAATCTGGTCGAGTTCAGCGCCAAGAAAACACAAGCGTGTGTGTTCTCTACCAAAAAGTCTCCATTCCTTCCCCTTCCTACTCTTCAGAGCACTCAACTGCCACTGCAGGATAGGCTTAGTATTCTGGGTATGGATATTTGCCGGGATCTCAATCCGCGCGATTACATCGAGAGTGTCACTAAGGCGGCCTCGCGTAAGCTCGGCGTTTTGAACAAGGTGAGACGGTTCTTCTCGCCCGAGCAACTGTGTCTTTTGTACAAGACCCAGGTTCGCTCCTGCGTGGAGTACTGCTCTCATCTCTGGGACGGCTATGCGCAGTATTTGCTTGACGCTCTCGATCGGTTGCAGCGGCGCGCAGTCCGCATTATCGACTGTCCTGAGATCACCCAATCTTGAGCCTCTGCAGTTGCGAAGAGATATCGCCTCTATGGCAGTCCTCTATCGCCTACATCACGGGGAGTGTTCTGATGAGCTCTTCCAATTGGTCCCACCTTCTCCCTTCCTCTACAGGACTATACGTGCTGGCCTGAGGAGTCACCGTTTGTGCGTCGAAAATATACGTACCCGAACTAAACGGTTTGGCTCTTCTTTCTTGTGCCGATCGGTAAAAGCCTGGAATTCTCTACCAGCGCACGTGTTTCCTTCCCACTTTGATCCCGGGTCTTTTAAGCGGGGCGTGAAAAAGCATCTCACCAGGCCGCCATAGTGTGGGTCACCAAGTTTAGTATTAGCAACCACAAAAGCCATTTCTTGTTCTTCACAAGTACTATTAGCTTCCTCATCGAGTAGTCTTGCCGTTAAGTTATTCAAGTTTTGTTTTTGGATCCAGCGACATCCATGCTTGCTTAAGTGATCTATATTTAGGAGGCAGAGTTAACAATATTTTCGTGATTATAGCAGTGTCACTGATGTTTTCACCACTCTTTAAGCTGTTTGGCGAGATTCTCAACCTTTGCAATATATTGTGCCACAATGTCACTTGGTGACATTTTGTACTAGTAAAACCGTTCATGAATTTACATTTTATTTAATTCACTTTTTTTGTTCGTATACGGATTCCAATATACGGATTCCACATAAATTCCAATGCGGTTTTACAGTTTTCTATCAGGGTTATTTGATTTAAATCCATCGACGATGTGATAATGTACATAGCCATGCCGTCATCTTTTAGCCATTTATTCGCATTTTCTTCTGTTCTTTCTATCGAAATATCGATTCCTGCTTTCAGGGCACATTTTATTTGAAATTTCCATTGCCTGAATTTTTTTGTGGATGGATGTGAGCCTGATATCAGGTCTTTCAAAATTGATGCTGGTTCCGGAATTTTAGGTATATTTACTTTGCCACCACTACACCACAGTCCAGGCGCTTCAGCCGGCCATTTTTTTGCTTGACATGAGTCGCATATTTTATCCATTCTGCAAATATCAGTATAATTTAGCTCAGCATAGTTAAGGGTACAATCATAAGCAAACACAGAATTCAATAAAGTATGTTGCCTGCGAGTTCCGTTCCTTGCTAATAGTGCATTTTGTTGTACTAATCTCAGCGCTTGATTCCCGTTCACGGTTTGCCATAGTTCGGGAATTCTATGCAGCTAAACGTTGAGAACGTTCAGCGCTTGATTCCGTTCGCGGTAAGCCAAAGTACGGAAATTCTGTGCAGCTAAACGTTGAGGACGTTCAGCGTTCAGCAGCAACAACACAACTACACGCCGAAGTTCGGAAATTTCATGAGGCTAACCCTGTGAACGTTCAACGCTCGTTTCCCTAGCACAGTTTTGTTCACTGATTGCTCGTTGAGTAGCCAGCCTATGCATATTTTCATCCGCCGTTTCATTGCTGCGTAAAAGTCGCAGCCGCTTTCTTAACATGAATATATGCGGCCGGTTTATGAAGCACAGTAGTTATTACTTCCTTTATTGCTGGCAAAATTAACTCTTCTCTGATGTTTTGTGGTTTGCCTTTTTGAGCAATCATCTTGCTTAGCAGCCGCCGAAAAGGGTTTTGCTACACTTTGCTGAGTATTATGCTTCTTCTCTAGATCTTAAAAATATGCTACATTGTTGTCTTTCTTATGTGGATGCATTTTATTCAATTGATCTTGCAGTTTTGAAGGCTTCATTGCTTCATTCGAAAATGTTTTTATTCTATTTATTCAATAAAACATGACAGATATATGAACTACGCGAAGAGAAATATCGAACCGAGTTAGTTTCAGCAATTTCTTAACTTGATGTTCACAAGCTGTAGTCGAGAGTCGAGAGCTACGTCGGTGTCTAAGAGTCCTCCCAGATGAAATTACAAATCGCTACCTAAGCCTCTACACAAAGCCCCCATTTTTTTTCTGGGTCTCTTACCGCCCCACTTTAGGACTGCAGCGCCCACAAGGGGGCGCTATCGCCCACTTTGGGAAAGGCTGTGTTAGAGCAGTTACACCAAAAATTATGCTCATCAATTTATTTTCATATATACATATATGTCGCAGATTCGAAAGGATTTGAATCCATGTTCTCTGTATTGTTGTCCGCCATCTTAACTTATTACCAATCAGTGCGCACACCCGGCGCAGGCGACGTCTCGGCAACAAGTGAAGTTCCGATTAACGTACGCACCACTGACAGATATCGGTTATGACATAGACAAATTCACTATAGGCCGTTAACTACAAAGTAATGACATTAGGAGCAGTGTTGCCATCCTAATAAATGAAATAATCATTTATTCTCTGACACGGCCATTCTGCAAATCAACGCGCTATCGCGTTGCCCGTCAACGTCACAAAATAACATAGGAAAGTGGTTTCTACATCCTTTGATTTCTACAGCCTTCCAGAACCACGAGCGCGGACTTGTACCAAAGTAATTTCAATTGTAACATGAAGCGTTGAACCCCTTAGCTTTATTTCCATGTATCATCACAATCAGTCAAGTCCAATGACAAAGCGTTAAAACTTTCAATCAAGTATCCAGACAAAGCGTATGAGCTTTCAACCAAGGTCAATTACAAAGCGTTAAAGCTTTCAGTCAAGTTATCAGATAAAGCTAAAGGCTTTAAGCCAAGTCCAATAACAAAGCGTTAACCCTTTAGTTGGCAAAAAAAAAAAAACATTTTGAATTGAAACAAATACTGAAATAGGAATGTGTAGAGACTAAATATGCCCAGAAAAATAGTAAAAAAAAAGTCTAGGGTTTTCAGTTTTCCTGAAAAATCATGTATGCTACTACATACATTGCGAAGTGGGTAGAGAAAAATGTATTCATTTGAATGTATGTTGGGACATACCTTACCAAAACCAGTAAGAAAAAAAATCATAAATATGTATTGTAACTTTAATTAAAAAAAAACATAAATCAAACCTCTATATAAAAATGAGTTGATTGACATACATTATGAAAGCAAAGTAGCGTCTATAATGGCTCTACAACACTGTGATTGGCAGTAAATGCTGGAAGTAAACCCAGAAATTCTACTCATTTTTGAAAATGATAAATTAGTTGACAATTCCTGGGTTTACTTCCGGTAACGAAACATAACCGGACTTGGCATTTGCTGCAAATGACAGTCGTGAGCTTAGAGCATAACCTGCACCGACTGTGAGATGTCATGGTCATGAAATGACCCACATTGTCAAATCGCGAGGACTCAACGGGAACTGGCTGTATCGCTTTTTGTGGTCGTTTTTTGATGTCGAGTGGGTCAATCACAGCACGTCTATTCTTTTTGAGTCCTTCATTTCGTACCTAAAAGCCTTCAAAGGCATAGCCTTTTTTTTATTTTAGTACAATCATTTCTGTAAGATAGCCATGCATTGTTGATGCATATATCAAGCAGCTGGGCAAATATGCCGATATACCAACGTCGTATCTTGAAAGGAGTTCTGTATAGCGAGATGAGCATATCCTCCAAATCTACACCACCCATATGTATAGCACAGGACGAACTTTTTGACGTTTAGCAACAGGAACCGTCGGTTTTTTCGATGGTGTTTTTCTAGTTAGACGATTTGGCAATGTGGAGGATGTAGTGGGGGTGCTAGGTATGAACACTGAAGGTTGTGCAGGCGAAGCTTGTGATGCAGAAGCGACTTGAGATACAGGATTTAGAGTAGCAGGAGTGGCAGGAGTTGCAGGCGTGGCAGGGGTTGCAGGCAGTGTGGGAATGTCGCTTATTATCGGAATAGTACTGCAATCGGGCTCAAGCGATGGATTCGGGTATACTTCTTGGAATACAGGCGTAAGCCGAACATTCTCATCGGTTGAGGTTTCATCATTGGAATCTAATATATTCAGTCTTTCTTAGGAACTCGCAATAAATGGGGCTGGGGAAGATGAGTCTGAATGCGAAACTTGAGCGCCCAAAAATTCATCATCGACGTCAGATGCATTACCATCATCAGAGAGTGCATTTTCAGTAGGGATCAAAGCTAAAATTCTACCAACACGTGTTAGTAGCGCGTGCTGTAAAGAAAAAAAGCTTGCATACACCAAAACTCAAGCCCAAGCAAACAAAAACCCATAAATCGCAAAAAAAATATCACTAAAAGAAATCAAATAAATTGACAATGTATGCCGTGAGATACAGCTTCGTTATGCAGTGATTCATGCTGCAATGTATACTGTGACATACAGCTTCGTTATGCAGTGATTAATTACTAAGTTGGCAATGTATGCTGTCACATACAGGTTCGTTATGCAGTAATTCATTACTAAGTTGGCAATGTATGTCACGGCACACAAAGTTTATTATCAAATAAAACAACAAATATCCACAAATATTGCCAAATTTATAACAGTGAACACTTCACTATAATGTCACGATCGAATTATTAGTGTTTTATTAGAAATTTACGAGGAATAAAGTAATAAAAAAACGAATAAATACCTTTGTGAGCACAGCCGGCTTCTTTCGGGCAGACATTTTGAAAAAAAGTGACAGCACCAGTGTTGCTAACACTCAAAAACATTTTGTTCATAAAGTGTGACTAGTTTATGATAATAAATATTAATAATTATTATAAATAAATAATAATAATTATATTGTAATCATAATATTTCTTTAACACTTTATTTTTTTTAAAAAGTTTGTATGGCACAGCAGACAATACCAAATTAAGGGTTAAAGCTTTCAGTCAAGAATCCAGACAAAGTGTATGAGCTTTCAATCAAGTTCAATGACAAAGCGTTAAAGCTTTCAGTCAAGTTATCAGCCAAAGCGTAATAAGCTTTCAGGGTGTAATAAAACAGTCTCACGTTTAAACATCACACACTGTTTACTTAGTTAGCTCATAATCAACTTAAGCTTAAAACTCCTTAATTTAACAAAGGTGATAACAACTAGGTAATTTTGAAAGCCTCTATTTTTATTAATCAACTCATCAACTATGGAGTGTGCACAGTGAAAATAAACAAATCATGCCATTTCATGTTAAAAGGTAAATTAAAAAGTATTTTCTCTAATAATAGTTTCTTAACGATCTAGACAATCAGACAACCCTGGTAGGCTAGATGGATATGGACGTAATCGCTCATGACATACGTATTGGCCATTGCCACCAAACATTGGCTCAACCATGTAACGCTCATTTGGACAAAGTTTAGTGATTTTACATGGACTACTAAACTTCTCGCTTAGTTTATTAATTATACGAGGGTTCTTTTGAACCAAAACTAAATTCCCTAGAGCAAATGGACGGACCGTAGCTTTGTTAGAATCGTAACGTGTTTTATCTTTAGGCGCCTGCTCGTCCATCCTGTCTTTTGCTTCGTTTCTTATATCAACCAGGTTCAGTGCAGGGTTCATGTCGGGTCTGATCGAAAGAAAGTTTAACCTCGGCGGACTTTTGCTATAGCCGATCAACAATTGAAGTGGAGTTTTGCCCGTGCTTTTCGAAACAGTGCAATTTAGCGCGAGTTGGACTTCACCAAGGACAGATTTCCAAGACTTATTTTCATGATTTTCAGCAATTATGAAGCAATTAGTTAAAACTGACATCATTCGCTCTACCTGGCCGCCGCTTGTAATTTCATGAAATTCTATAGACCATTCTCTACATAAACATTGAAACTCCCCAATAATATTTTCGAAATTCTCAGGAGCTTCACAGGCTGACCGCAAAGTTAGGTCTTTAACCGCAATTGAATAACAAAATTTTGTAAAGGAATCTATAATAACAATCACATATTCCTTACTCATTCTTCCACCGGTCAACTTGCCACTAGTGTCAATGTGTATGGTAAAAATTTACCGAACCGTTCCACGGTTCGGTAAATTATTCAATTGGGTGCGAAACAGATTGCTTCTCACCTGAAGGATTCTTATTTATTTTGCAAGGCAAACAGTGGTCAACGTACGCCCTAACAGTTGTAGTCATATTGGGGAACCAAAAATGCTGTCTTATTTTAGACAGAGTTTTATCCCAGCCGTGGTGTTTTAATTCATCATGAAATCTCTGGATTATTTGCCAACGGAAATTCTTGGGAACTATCAATCTACTAAAAGTTTTACCATCATCCTAAAAGATTCTATACAGTAAATTATTTTTATAAGTGTACGATGATTTAATGTTAGCATCAATTGTATCATTATCGATAGACTCAATTATACGCCTTATATCAGAATCTAACCTTTGCTCGGCCTGCAACCATTCGTCACTCAAACGTGAAATATTCACTTTTTTGCAATCGATGGGGTTACGACTAAGGAAATCTGCGTGCGGGAGCCTTTCACCCTTCCGATACTCTATTTCGAAGTCAAAAGTCTGTATATACGCCCACCATCTATGCACGCGAGGTAACAATTCACTTTTGTGACTCGACGCCTTCAAGGCTTTGCAGTCTGTAATGACCTTAAATTCCCTACCAAGTAAATAGTGGCGATAATGTTTCAGTGCCTTTAATACTGCTAGAGTGTCTAACTCATAGCTGTGGTATCTACTTTCCACATCTGTTGTCCTCTGACTAAAGTAGCTAACAACTTTCAACCGAACAAAACCGCTCCATATCCAATTGAACTCGCATCAGTATGAAGCTCGATTGGTTTTCTGGGATCAAAGATAGTCAGTATGGGTACAGAAGTCAGGTACCCAACCACGGTAGAATGAGCTTTATTATGTTCAGCAGTCCAGACCCATTTCGTGTCCTTCTTTGTAAGAGCGTATAGAGGTGCCATGATGGATGAGAAGTTAGGGACGAACTTCCTGAAGTACCCAGCAAGACCGTTAAATTGGCGTACCTCCTTTACACTAGTTGGGAGAGGGACATTGGCCAATGCTTTTATTTTTTCAGGATTCGGTTTTATAGAATTATCGCTAATAAGGTTGCCTAAATATTCGACGGAAGAGTTCAGAAAGGAGCATTTTTTTGAATTGAAAGTGAAATCTGCCTCTGATAAAGCTGATAATACGCTTTCTAGGTCCTCAAACGCCGATTCTTTCGATTTAGAGATAACCAGAACGCCATCTACGTAGACTAGCGCTATTTTATCTTTTAACCCCTTAAGAGCCTTATTAATCGCTCTTTGGTATACGAAAGGTGCATTGCAAAGTCCAAAAGGCATCTTTAGAAATTCCCACACACCATCCTGGGTAATGAAAGCGGTTTTGTCAATATCACTCTGAGACGCCATTTTAATTTGTGAGAACCCAGAGGCCATGTCTAAATTCGAAAAATGAGACATTTGTCCTAAAGCATCAATTTGGTCAGCTATTAACGGCAGAGGATAACTATCGCACACAGTATTAGAGTTGAGTTCTCTATAATCTACTCAAAGACGATCGGACCCGTCTTTCTTTTTAACTAGCAAAGCGGGGCTTAAAACGGCGAAGAACTCTCACGCACTATACCTTTACTCTCTAAATCAGCTATTATTTCATGCATTATTTTTCGCTCAGACGGAGCTAACCTGTAAGGTTGATGTTGCACAATTTTATCTGGATTTTTAAGTTTTATTTGCATCTCACCAGTACTAACGGTTGATTTTGAATTACCACTAGCAAAATGGTGTTTGTACTTTTCCAATATAGACCTTAATCTATCAACGTCACGGTGATCAGTTAAATCTGTGTTAATTTTATTTAGTTTAGAGGTTATGTTTTTGGTCAGACACACATTGAAAGAAACATCTCGCGGTATTTTAGCTATTCAAGGTAAAAACTAAATCTGGAGTCTTAAATACCTCTCTACCCAGGATAACATCGTAAGGCAGCATTTGTGACTCAACAACCAAAAAGGTTATTTCACTATAGATTCCATCAAACTACGTAGGTAGTCATTTTGCGAAGCGAAAAACACGGTACAGACCCGATGCCTGTAAGACGTGTAAACGTGATGTCCTTCCTGTCTGGTTAACTGTCAGCAATTTCTCTTTTAATTAAAGAGCACTCTGAACCGCTGTCGATTAACGCTTTTAGGTTATACCCTCCTATACGCAATTCACTCAAAGAATCTTTAGAAGGTGAGCAAATATTTACAGATTTTGTTTGCGACTTAGGGTTTTTCAAACTTTTAAATTTTTCATCGCGTTGTTTTGTGAAACATGTGGTTTCAGAATGCCCAGGTTTACGACAATAAGAACACTGTGTTAATTTATCATTGATTTTGTCAGTCACCCTTGGATTAGCGATACCATCACTTTTATTATTTTTGTGTAACGACAAACAGTGACGTTTCAAACGACCCACTTTATTACAATAATAACAACGCCTATCAATAGGATTCCCATTAATTTTGGGGCGTTTAAATCAAGAATCTTCCGATTCATTACGCATCTGATCATAATGTCGTTTAAGGTTCTTAATATTTGGATAAGTGCTCAAGTGTCTATCAAGAGCCACAAAAGTTGTCGGAGTATTTTTAAGTAACTCTGAACGTACCTGAGCATCCGCGATACCGGAGATTACCACTTCGATCTTGTTTGACTCACTCCAGGCGGTCTCCAGCTGATTAATCAATGCCAATTTATTAGTAGAATACTGTTGAATGGCAACATTGATTCATTGTCTCTGGTCATGTGTGTACTGTAAGTGTAGCATTGTTTAAATGGTCTAAATAAAAGTAGGTACCTAATTTTTTCAAGAATATCAAGTTTTCTTTTTACTTTCCAGCTTCGTAGTATTCTCGATTATTAAATTTAACAGGTTATGGGCCCAGTGTTCGCTGCGAAAGTAAAAAAAAAAACAGAAATTTTATTTTCATCATGGAGGACGATAAAAAGAACGAATATGGAATTGTGCCATTTGCCGGCACAAACTTTGGAAATTGGTTATTCCGATTAGAAACCGTCCTGAATGAAAACGATTTACTCGAAGAAATAGATTCAACAATAAAAAAGAAAAAGAAGAAGAAAATTCCGCAGAAGGAAAGAAATGTCTAAGCATCATAGTCCAAAGTATCGCAGACAGCCATCTTGAACTCGTGAAAGATCTACCATCTCCAAAAGACATTAAAGAAAAACTAAAAAGAACGTTTCAACTGACTTGAATAGCGTCACAATTATTAGAAAGAAAGAAATTGCTCACAATTAAGTACAACGAGAAAAACCCACTAAGTGAATTTTTCTTGGAATTTGATAAATGCATTAGATTTTTACGCGAGTCAGGAGCAAACCCGGCGGAGGAAGAGCTGATATGCTATCTTTTATTCGCCATGCCGGCTGCCTATGGACACTTAGTTTCAGCAATTGAAACGGTCAGTTCCGGCCAGTTAAATATGGAATTTGTTCGAAGAAGACTCTTAGATAAGGAAACAAAGAAGAAAGGTCTAATAGAAGCTAATGAAGAAGGACAAACTTTTCATGCAAGAAGTGGACAGAAAATCAATAAAAAAATAGAATAGAAAAAATAGAACCACAAAGGAAAATAAGAACTATCAAGAAGAAAAGAAACCCTTCTCTTTTGAGTGTTATAATTGTGGAAAGAGAGGACACATGAAAGCGGACTGTAGATCTAAAAATAAAGTAAGTGAAAAGAAAACAATGAGCTCAGAAAAAGAAGAATCAAATATTTCATTTTTTGCGGAGAAAGAAGCGCTGTCATCAACTGATTTGTCAGAAAATACTTTAGAGTTTATTTGTCATTCTGGCGCTACAGACCATCTGATAAATAATGATGAAAATGCGAGAACTCTGTTGGCAGATACTAGTTTTGAAAAAGAACTTTGGGGAGAAGCCGTCTACACTTCAACTTACTTGATAAACAGACTACCAACCAGAAACGGTGTTATCCCAGCAGAATTATGGTTTGGAAAGACACCATGCTACGAGAAATTTCAATCTTTCGGAACTGAAGCCTATGTACACCTTGTACCACAACAGAGACTAAAAGGAAAGTTTGTAGAAAAGTCAAAAAAGTATTACCTAGTTGGATATTACTCAAACGGATATAAATTATGGGACAGTGATCAGAAAAGGGTTATAAGAGCAAGGGATGTAATTTTTAGATGCATAAATAAAAATGAAGAAAAGTTTACCTTGACCCATCCTGAAGAAGAAGAAAAGAAACTTATAGAAAAGAAAAATGATGACAATGTTCTGAAAGAAACAGAGAATAAGGAAGAAAATATAGACAACATAAAATTTTGTAAACCACAGGCAAATACATCAAATGTAAGAAAACAAAGAGTAAGAAAACTACCAACTTGGCTCACAGATGATTATGAGACTTATCATTGCGCATTTCTAAGCATGGAAGAAGAACCCAAAACACTGGAAAAGGCAATTAACTCACCGGAAAGCGAAAAATGGCAAGAAGCCATTGAAAAAGAATTGGACTCACATAAACGTCATAATACATGGAGTGAATTTTAAAAACCTATAGATCAAGAAGTGATAGAGAGCAGATGGGTATTTCGCAAGAAGGGTGACCTTTTCAAGGCTCGTTTAGTAGCCAAAGGTTTTCAGACTAACCTTTATGAAGAACCCTATGCACCTGTAGGAAAGTTGACTACCCTTCGTACGTTATTGGTTATAGCTAATCAGTTTGGGTTAAAAATGGAACAGTCAAATATTAAAACAGCCTTCTTACACGGTCGTCTAAAGGAGGAGATTTATATGAGTCTACCCAGTATGGAAAGGAGTGAAATAGTCTGTAAATTAAACAGGTCAATCTACGGATTAAAACAAAGTCCACGCTGTTGGAACGAGGCTTTCCACACAGTAATGTTAAATAATAATTTCAAAGTGTCGGAGCATGACAGTTACCTGTATCTACTTCATCAAGCGAATAAAGTGATTGTGTACTTATTTCTGTATGTTGATGACATCATAATTATAAGTGATAGCGACCAAAAATTAAGTGAAATCAATTGTATATTAAAAAGGGACTGATGTGGTAGATATTGGTGAAGAGAAGAAATTTTTAGGCATAGAAATTGAAAGAGACTGTAAAAATAAAGTGATTAAGTTGCATCAAAAAGGTTATATTAAAAAGGTATCGGAAAGGTTCGGTATGCAGGACTGCAAGTGTGTCAACGCCTTGTGCAGTTGGACTAAAGTTAGAAAAACCTGAGAACTTTACATGTAAACTTCCTTATCGAGAACTAATTGGTTGCCTTATATACTTGGTTATATGTACCAGACCAGACCTGTCATACACAATAAGTTATTTCAGTCGCTTTCAAAATAATGCAACTGATGACTATAAACTAACTATTAAAAAGAGCTACTATTTAAAAAGAGTGCTAAAATACTTGAAGTTAACAGCTGATTATGGCTTGATATATAAATGTTCTGAAACTGAAAATATTGCTTTAGCGTATTGTGATGAAGACTGGGGCAATGATAATGTTGACAGGAAGTCTGTGTCAGGATATTGTTTGTTTTTATATAATAATATTGTATCTTGGTGCAGTAAAAAATAAAAACTGTATCTTTGTCGACTGCTGAGGCAGAGTACATGGCTCTCAGTTTAGTTTGTTGTGAAGTAATATGGTTCAAGGGCCTTCTTGCTGACTTAGGTATACTTTGTTCAAGTATTACTATTTGTGAGGATAATCAGTCTTGTATACAGATTGCTAAAAATAGGGAAAATAGCAGGAGAGTAAAGCATATTGATGTAAGGCATCATTTTATTAGAAATTTGATAGATCAAGGTACAATCACATTGAAATATGTACGTACAATCTTCAAAACAGCTGTCAGATATCTTCACAAAAGCTCTCTGTAAACAAAAATTTGATAGTTTAAGAAAATTATTAGGTATTGATAAGTGCTAATTTAGAAAACTAACATGTGTATTACTGTTCTCAATTCTTCTTTAAGTTTAATTATGGAGACAAAAACAAAAATTGTTTATTGTGTTATTAGGCTATGAGGTGTTGTTTTTACTATTTTTAACTAAGGTCAACTCGGCAAAGACCGGCATACAGCATTCATCTTTATTTTCAATGACAAATTTTTGACATTTCTATTGTATTCAAAACGAGTTGTATTAGTTTATGTGTTCAAATATTAAGTTGATTTCTAAATAAAATCACCCAAATCGCGTTAAATTGTTTGTTTACAAAACTAATACCAAATTTGGAAAAACCGCCAAGTAGACGGATTTCTCTGCCATGTCGGGTAAGATCGTCTATTATGCAAAAGAATTATAATAAGCCGGTTTACACGATTACGGACATTATGTATGTGTGCATCATTCATCAACAATTCACTATCAACTGGCACATATAAATAAAAGTCTTTGAATGGCACCCAATCGAATAAAGAAACGTTTGACGGGTAAGTTCGGCACATTTTGCTCTTTTGAGGTAAAAAACATTTTCGTCAGATATTTTGCTTAAATAAAAACATGATTTTAGGTGAATCATATTTTAATTCAATTAAACTATGATATGTAAATTACAGAACCAAATTAATACAGAAAAGAGAACATGGGTCATTAATAATTTTATTACATATTATTAATAGTAAAATAAACAAGCTTTGGCCTTAATTTGGCATTTAGGTATGTTGAACGACATAAGATCAAAACGAATTTATCTAAAATGAGTCCGTAAATATCCGTAGTACTTACTTCTATAATATTTATCACTTTTAGTAAATATCACTATTTAGGATTTATAATTTAAACAACATTCTAAATATCTTATACTGATCACACAACATTTATATAACATGGAATCGATTCACATTAAAATATAATTGAGGGTTTAAATGTCATATTTTGATGACGATGGAAGGTTTGTAAAGATTAAATCATAAATAAAATTACTTAAATAGCTAAAGTATTTTCTCATCATAATCTAATTGGAGGTTCTCCCCTAAAATAATAATTAAATAAAATAACAATAGAAATCAAGGTTCACTTCTAAAAAATCTATGAAAAACAGACAACATCGTATAAAAATCTCTAGGTATGAATTAAATAAGTACTTTATGTACAAAACAACCGAAACAAACTTAAAGATATGTATATTGAAAATTGCAGCCTGTGTTTTTAGTTTTGGTTCGGTCGTTGCCAGTGCTTCTGTAGTAGCAGTAGTAGTAGAAAGTAAAATCATAGCTACAACATTTCTATATCATAAAAATAATAAATTAATTCCGGTTCAATTAGCTACAGTGATTCAGATGAAGGCGATATAATATCAGAGAACACTATTTTGACAGATGATGATGAAGAAAGTTGTTGTAAAATATCAACATCAGATACTTTAGATATGAAAGACTCGGCAAAACATTACATTCCGGACAGTAATAATGAAGTATGTCAATTTGAGGCATACAATACATGAGATGATGTCTTGGTAAGATACCATATCAGACAAAAATGGACGTATTACGTGGGCCGCATTGAGAATACTAAAATAATTGACGAGCAAACATTTTATTCAGTAAGATTCCATAAAACAATAAAGAAACCAAGCTTATCCTTTAAAATGGCAAAAAAGATCGATCGGGAGGATGTGCCTGAAATATTAATAGTTAAAAAAGTTCATCTAGAACAAGGTCCTATAACATCAAACTACTATTTTCTTAGTTGTGATGAGAATTCAGTTTATTTATGAAGTCTGTTAAAAACCAAAGTCGATGCATAATTTCTTTTAGAGGTTATATTAAATCTCCTACTATTAAGTATTATTCCATAATACTTATTATTCCATAATACTTAATAGTAGGTTGATTTTGCTAAATTGATGTCTTCGTCCGCTTTGATCTTACCTGGAGAAACTTGGTTTTCTCTTGACGGTAATGGTTTTTCAGCAGTAGTGTATAGTAATGTTTTCCCTTCCTTATATTTGTAATTTCTTTAGTATCAGGGGCCTTGATCAATATATTAGAAATAATCTTAATTTTTGAAGAATCAGATTTTTGACTCCGTAAGCAAGGAGGTAAATTACTTATATCTTTTGCAATAAATGGACGCAACTGACAATCTTTTCTTGACATGTTGGTCAAGTAAATGAAGTCTTCAGTAGTTTTGAGAGAAGATTTTGACGGTCTACATTTATCCTTCGGCAGATTCTTCTTTAGATGTGTAGTAGCAATATTTCGTTGTTCCTCTCGCTTTTTTTCTAAAACATCATCGTGAGTTATCACCTCAGCACCTGGCGCTACTTTACGGCGCCGAATCTTCGGTGAGCATTCACCACGACTCACTTTTTCTAGGAGTAGATCTTCAAACGTAATTGCATGGTCTTGTAGCGAATGATGCAAAGGTTCCTTAGGATTACCTATTTCTTCAGCAAGTAGAGAGTCTTCACATTGTTTACCGTGGTTTAAAAAATTAAGAGTTAATTGAAACAAAGAGTGTGGGTTTCTATTAACATTTTGGTCCTCTGCATTTTGTTTAAATCCATCCTTCCAATGACTTAATTTTAAGATGTCAAACAGATTTTCTTTAATTTCGTCGCGGTTAACAGGATATATACCCGCCTTTCTGAATCCATTTTGTAGCACCTTAGGAACTATATCAGACCATACTTTGCCAATTTGCTTAGTAAACTCACTTTTTGGCATTACACTCCCAACGTTCGATCGCTGCCACTTAACTAATAAGGCATCCCAACGATCTTTAAATGGCTTCATTACTGCTATATCGAGTGGTTGTAGAACATGGCTAGAATGTGGCGGCAAATTCAAGTTAGTTATGTTTTCTTTGCAAGCTTCTTCTATGATATTTATTCCTACGTGTGTGGAATGTCCATCATATATAAGAAGCACAGGACGTTGGCCTCGGACTGCTGGCAAAAAAGATTTCTTGAAGAACGATTCATTAAAGGTAAGGTTAGGTTTTTTTTTTTTTTTTTTTTTATACAGCCTACCTCCAACATAATCGGAGCCTTTTCTGATCTACTGCTCTTTCTCACTCCAGTTCTATCAGGTATTCTGCTCGCACTGTCATGCTACATACTAGTTCTTTCTGCATACATCCTTTCAGTCCTTTAGTGGGTGGAATGCCCACATCTAACCTACTCTATTCTTTTCTACATGATCTGCTTTTATATTGTATTATATATTGTATCTTTTACTGGGGAATTAAAGGTATTACTCAGACTTTTAATATCAGTTTAACTAATTCTACTTACAGCTATTTACAATACTTAGCGTCTATTTTCTCTATTTTCTTATACTTTTACTTATTTTAATTTTACAACTTGTTCCAGTAGCTTACTTATTCTATATCTTATTTCTATTACAGTTTTGTATTTATCTTTCTTTATCTATGCAAACTTCTTATAGTTACGCTACTTATTACTATTTCAAGTGCCTAATATCTATTTCATTACACAGTTCAATTTTTATTTCTAACAGGTTTCTAATTTTTACACTCTTATACTATGTCTTATTTTCTATTTCCTTATTTTCTTTTACAGTTTTATGTTATGCCTATATTACCTATTTATATAAAATACTAATTAGGCATACTTATGAGCTATGATTTACTTTTGTTCCTCTCTATTACTTTATCTACAATTCTCTTACAATATTTAAGGAAACTCTCTCTGTTATCTTTATTCATCAATTCCCTAATTCCTGCTAAGTTGACACTACAATACACTTGTTGTTCCAGCTTGCAACTATGGCCTTATCGGCCTCGGTCTCATACTCCTCTTTCAGTTCGAGGTACTTCTTTACGACCTTCGATCTTCTGACTGGTGCGGCGCACCTTATCCTGCGCTTTCGGGTGGCAACTTCCCTTTTAAGCTTTGCGAGATTTTCGGACCACCACGGCATCCTAAGTTCCTCATTGGACTTCTTAGGCGACATGGATGCTACACAAGCTTCGACTACCGTCTTTGTGTAGTTATTTACAACTGTCTCCACCTCACCAGTGACCTCAATTTTGCCGATGTTTTGCTGGTCTAAGTTGCGCTCTTTTTTAGCTTGGCTGAATTTCCTCAGAAAATTCTCCCAGTTAGCTTTGCCCGAGTTGAATTTCCTGGTGGTTCGGGAGACAGAAATTCCTTTTGATTTCGTAAGCCGAATGTTGAACTGGATGCCATTGTGGTCCGAACTCGTTAGACCTTCTTCTACTCTCCACTGCTCAGTCAGATCTAAAAGATCCTCCGAGCAGGCTGTGATGTCTATGAAGCTATGGTACCGTTGACCACCCCTGATCGTGTCAAAGGTCGGAGTACTTCCACTGTTGAGGATGTGCAACTTTATGTCTCCGAGTGCTTCGGCCATGCAGTTGCCTCTTTCATCTATCTTGAGACTGCCCCACCAGGTGCTCTTCGCATTTGCATCTCCTCCTATGATCCATCTCCGATGCCCCATTGTTTTTGCGATGTTCTCCATCTGGGTTATATACGATTGTATTGGGAGGTCTGGTTCGAAATAGAATGAGACTAACGCGATATCCCATGCCACCGTTCGGATCCTCACCACCACGATGTTGTTGGTGGTGAGTTTCGGGTATTGCGTGACCGTAAGGTCTTTGTCAAAGACAGCTATCGCTGCTTTCACTCTACCCTCCCCCACGTTGGTGTTCTGGTAAATTCTCACGCCAGCGTACATTCTCATGGATCTGTCACTGCCTGTGTAAGGCTCCTGGAGGAGTGCTACTGCGGCGTTTACTCGCTTCGATGAGGACCTCCTTCGTCGCCAGTTGTTTACGCTGCAGATTCGCTTGGAGCACCTTATAGGTGGTTTCGCCCGGGACGCCCTTAGCAATAGGCCCTTGGCAATAACGCTTTGTATGTCCGAAATCCAGACAGCAGCTGCATTGAATTAACGGACTCTGATCCTGAGCCTTCACGCGCTGGAGGTCTATATGCACATACCCTCTATCCGTTACCCTTCTCCATACTGTGGGCGAAACGCTAAGTATAACGTGCCCTATGTGCGGGTTCCTACCTTTCCTGCGATACTTCACGGATACTCTATCTTCCCCTTCCCGAAGGTCCTGGAAGATAGCCCGGTTTTGATTTCTCAGGGCTTTTAGGACGTCCTCAGCCGTGTTTACCGCTAGAACGTCCTTGAGGATCACTAAGGGGTCTTTGTTCTGAACGTCCTCTACTGTGAGGCCGTTACCCTTCTCTATTAGTCTTTGCCTGGCCTTCTCCCTTTCTTCTTTCGTTGCAAAGCCCATAATTATTTTGCGATCTTTCGCCTTCCTGACCCTCTCCACCCTGATCTATCCTTCCTTGGCGTCAACTGCCTTCCTCACCCTGTCTAATGTCTCTTCCCCTGTCTCAGTGTCGTCCTCCGAGGTGATCACAACCGAGTGTAAAGTGCTCGGCTGTGATCTTTCTCGGTTACTTGACGTTACTTCTGCGTAGGTAGGTTGATGGGCTTTATTCAAGGCTTCCTTGTGGAGCTCTATGTTGTTATTTAGCTCTTGAATTTTTTCGCTTGTCTCCAATAGCAGTTTGGAGTGCTCTTCTATCTTTGAGAGCATCTGCCTATTTAGTGTAGCGTTTAGTGTGGTATCCAGGGGACTTTCCTCAACTGGCTTGGGACCGCAGTCTACCTTGCTGGAGCCAATTTTCGAGGATCCTTCTGGTTTAATAATGGTGGCAGCTTCAGACTCCTTCACCAGCTGGTAGAGCCTGTCCAACACTTCAATCACCGCTGCTTTTGCTTCCTTCTTCATCGACCTCTGCGTGCACAGATGATATTTGGCTTTTAGCAGCTTCGCTCGCGCCTCCAGTGTGCGGTTGGCGTATGAGTCAGGACTCCGGGTCCGGCCTGTGCTGTACCAGTTGGTGTGGTCCGTTTCTGTTGAATTACTGCCTTTGAGACTATTTTATCGGGGGCCTCTACCTTGGAGGGACCGGCTTCATTATCCCCGGGGGTTTTGTTTTGAAGGGAGGCGTCTTTAGACGCTTCACCTTCCTCGAAACTTTGTCTCACCTGTCTAGGTTTTATAGGCGATTTTTTCCCTGCCATTGGAGTTCTTATTCCGAGCATTTTGGTAGGTTGTAGCGTCAATCAGAGAAACAGACAACTCGTAAAAAGTTGTATTGTAAAAGATATTGTAAAATGTAAAGACAAGACACAGTAAACAAAAATATACAATAACACAAATAGGTAAAAAGAATGTAGAGTCGCTGACTCTAGTCAGATATTATAAGAGTCGCTGACTTTCGTTTTAAATATAAAATTCCACTATATTTTAGTCAATCTAAATACGTCTAGATAAAAATATACCGTAAAAGTAAAATTAAAAATTAAAAAAAAAAAATGTTTAATATATAAGTGGAGCTAAAACTCTCGAGTCAATTTGGCTCTACAACGTAAACCGTCTTAATACTAATACAACCGAGCAAGAAACTCACTTGTATGGTCAAAATTGAGAGTTTTAGGACCCAATAAAATTTCGACTCTATGTAGAGACGACTTGACTGTCTCAAAAAATAGTCCTCGTCAGCCCCGTTCCAGAGAACCCAAACACGACCCGGTTCGGTGCAAGGGTTTTGGAGCTACAGGAGTTGAAAATTTCCTGGTTACTGGTAACCAGGGAAACCAGAAATGGTTAAAAGGCTGTAACTTTTGACTGAGTCTGCCGAAAATGGTCGAGTTTGGTATCTCCGCAACCAGCTCGGCGCGCTCTATCGACTCCCACGGTTTGCAGCCCCGAAAAGTTTTTATCAAGGAATCTGGCTAAAACCTATCTGAGACTATTCTCTAAGGCCTGGCTACACGTCTCGAGAAAACCCCACGTCTCTACGACCCTTGGTTTGGAAGTTATAGATGTTTTAAAAATCCAAGATGGCGCCGCGCGCAAAGTTTGGCAAGCGATATCTTCCTTTCCAGTGGCCGTAGGATACCCGTGTTTGGGTTCTGTCGCTTCGCCTTCGACCTAATCTGTGCTATGGAACCACCAGCAGAGGTGAACAATTTTTTACCACGGGTGTGCACTTAACCCTGATGGTCGTCAAGAGGACTAATAGACCTTTCCAAATCTCCAATCCGCGTCCGTCTACGACTTCCGGGAGAGGAGTTATGGCTGTTTGAAATTTGCCAAGATGGCGGCCGAACTGTCAAACTCAGGCGTAAAATGCCCGTATCTCCTCAACCGTTGATCGCAGAGAGCCCGGGTTTCGACTGGATGTATTGGCGTAACCTGCTCTATCTTCTGGGGGTGGCTCCAGCGCTCAGAAAAATTTTTGCTCGTACAGTCTTGAACTGTCCCACACGAGTAGCTTATAACTCGCTAAAGGCAATAGTGAAAACCGCAGACTTCTGCGGCATGTACAACCCGAGATATGGAACTTTAAGTTTTGTAACCCGCGTAACCAAGATGGCGGTTTGGTCTCCAAAATGGCAATTTTGAAGCTATCGGGTCAGTGTTTGGGCTTGTCCCAATGTCAAACATCAATATAAAGACGCCCCCGTTATAAAAATTGTAATTTTTATTATATTTACTGAATTATTTACTAAAAACCTTTAAAATTCCATATCTTCGGCCACACTAATAATAAAAATATACAAAAAATATCAAAAAAATTGTTAATTCAGGCTCTATAATAATATATATTTTTCAAAATTAAATACTAAAAATAAACTATTTTTAAACTAGTTTTAACTCCTTCACCGACCACGTCGCCACGTGGTTTTTGGTTTTCCCGGAAAAGTGGCAGGTCGGGCAGTGAAAAAACACCGCGCGTCAGATGGGGGCCGCTTAGCTCTACACTTGAACACCAAGCACTCACTGGTAAGTACACTATTTTGACGTCTTTATCGCAAATTATGTGGTCTATTTTCCACATATAACCTCAAGATTTGAGGAAAAAACACTTTTTCACTGTCACACGAGGATGTGCAGCTGCACCACTATGGCCCAACGGCTGGGGCTCGTCGCGACGCAACTTTTGGTACTAAAATAACGTCGATAGCACTAAAAAATACCGCTCAAAACGATTTTTGAAGATCGGAGCGAGTAAAAAAGCACGTACTCTCGGTGGGACCTCGAATCGTACTCGGGTTAGGTTAGGTTAGGTTAGGTTAGGTTTTTTTTTTTTTTTTTTTACGTGGTGGAATGCGTTTAGGCACTTCGGTCGCCCCCCGCGGGGGCAGGGGGTTCGCTTCGTGTGGGACTCCTGACCTCAAAGAGAGGCCAGACTACCCACTAAACCACCACGGTGTTCCTCCTTCACCTAATCCGAGCCACGGGATAGTTTGCTCACCGCGACTCGGCTAGGGACGCCCTTTTTCTTTTCGAGCTCGTCTCTGTCGAGACCCCACCATCCGGGCCATCGTGCCCAGACGATGGGGCCTGTCCTCCTCATGAATGCACCCCAGGAACACAGAGGGGCGCATTCCGCCACATTAGCATGGGGCGGCAGGTCCCCCCACCGCCCGTGGCCACTCTCATTCGGGGACGCGGGCGAATTGTGCTCGCCAGCGCCCCCTCGCCAGGGGTCTGCGGGGCGGGAGGGTGAGCCCAGCTCGCTCCCGCTCCCCCAGAGCCTCTCTCTTGGCCGCCATCACCTCGTGAGCGAACGAAGCGACGGCAGCCCAACACTCTTCGCTGCCGTGGTCCGCACCGCTGGTGCTCATGAGGGCCGTCCTTTGGCCGTCCCACGCCTCACACACGGCCAAGGTGTGGTGGGCCGTGTCAGGGTCGCCGCTGGTGCAGTTTCGGCACCGGGGCTCTGACTCCACCCCCACCACCTCCCACAGGTACTTGGCAAAACAGCCATGGCCCGTGAGAAGTTGGGTGAGGTGGTATGTTGGGGCCCCATGACCCCTCTCCACCCACTGACGCAATACGAGCCGAACGGCCCCCACAAGCAGCGAGCCGCCGCGGGTTGCCCGCAGTCTTTCGCATATAGGCGCTCCGTAGAGCGCCTTGGAGCGCACCACTCCGTCATAGAGGCGGTGGCAGGCAGACCCTGGGCCTCCGCTGTTGGGCAGCAACCGCGAGAGCATTCCGGCGAATGCAAGCAACTTCGGTGCCAGCTGCCGGAAATGCTCCTCGAACCGCCACCGACTGTCGAGAACGAGCCCGAGGTATTTCAGGCTGGTCCCGACAGCGATGGGGATGCCGCCCACCATAATCGTCCTATCTCTAGGCGGCGTCTGCCGTGGCCCGTGGAAGAAGAGGGCCTCGGACTTTTCGAGGGCAACTTTTAGGCCGAGCGCCCCGATTCGACGCACTACGTGGGCGACACCTGCCGTGGCAAGGACGGCGGCGTCCCGAAATGTGGGGGCCCGCGCGGTGACTAGGGTATCGTCGGCGTAACAGATTACACCAACCCCCCGAAGATTAGCACCACGCAGGACCCAATCATAACCTATGTTCCACAGGAGCGGCCCGAGGACCGACCCCTGCGGAACGCCACAAGACATGCCATGGACCCGGTCCACGAAGTAGTCCGCAAGGACGCGCCTAAGGTAACACGGGACATTGTGGTACCTCAGCGCCTCCGCAATGGTTTCCCAGGGGAGGGTGTTGAAGGCGTTGGATATATCCAACGATACAGCCAACAGCACCTCATCCCCGGAGACGGCTTCATCGACGCTGACCCGCAGTCGGGATATCGCGTCGAGGGTCGACCTCCCACGACGGAAGCCGAACTGGCCGTCGCTCAGATTGGGCCCCGCCCCCTCCAAGTGGCGGACGAGACGCGCAGCGAGCACCGTGGGCCAGGTGGGCGCTGTATGTCGCCCACCTTAATGTGGTCGGCAGCACAGCCCCCCTCCGCCGCCAGCGACGCCGCCACCGACTCTTTCGAGGCCGAGTCGCTCAGCCCAGAGACGCGCATCTCCACGCATCTCTCCGGCCTAGCGACGCGGACCTCTTCCAGCACCTCCCTGAGTTTGGCAGCGAGCTGGTCGGCCTTTTGGGCTCTGTCAGCGCCAGCCACCTCCAGGGTCCGACCTCCGGTTACGGCGTTGCGGAGTCGGAGGCCGCCGATGCCCAAGCCCTTGAGGTCTATCGACCTCTCGGCTTTGGACATAACCTGCGCGTACGTGATGCCCTGCTCCGCGGCGCTCGGCTGCAGCGTGATGGTGACCGCTGCCGTTTGCGGGGTGCGCAATTTGCGGGGCTTCCGTTTCCTCCGCTTGGTGGCTGGCGCTACCGGAGTGTTAGCGGTTGGGGCAGCCGACCCGGCAGGGGGCGGTTTAGGCGCCTTTGGCCTAGCCGCCACCTCGCTCCACGCTCCGCTTTGCGGGAGCGGGGCGGGAGCCAACTTCGTCGAAGTCGAAGTCGACGGGGGCGACTGCCGCGATAGTCGGGCAACCTCCGCCTCCTTCGCCGCGGCAGTCTTCTTCCCCGCCTTCTTCCTCTTCTTCTTCTTCTCCCCCTTCCCTTCCGGCGGCCCGGTAATACACGGCCCTGCCTCCACCTGCCCGACTGGCATTGGAGAAGAGAGGGGAGGGGGGAGAGGCCCTGAGGGAAACGCCTCAGGCTCGGGCTCAGGCCCGCTGGCAGACCGTGCCGCATCCCTCTTGTCGGCCTGCAGAGGCGGACGGATGCGGGTTTCCGGCAGCAGGCGGTCCGCGATCCCCGCGATTCGCGCGTCGACGAGAAAGCCGATCTCGTCACGGCTCATCGGGGGCGGCGCAGCCACCGTCTGCCGCTTCAAGGCCCGCATTTCAGCCCGTACAGCAGCCAGCTCGGTCTGTAGCTTGGCCACCTCCTCCGATTCCGTGCGGGACATGAGAACGCGCGTGTTCTCCATGATGGAGTTGCACGCGGCTCTGAGGTCCCGCACGTATTGGCCCTTAAGGTTCGAGCTCGTTTGGACGATGGTTTCAACCACCTTCACCGCCGCCTCTATGGGACCCGAAATCTCCTCCACATTGAGGGACTGGGTGGCCGAGGATGCCGGTCCCGCTTGGGGCTGCAGACTGGGCTGAGGCTGCGGGCCAGGGGTCTCTCTAAGGTAGAGAGCCCTTCGCCGCTGCAGTCGCAGCTCATCCGCGAGCTCCTCTTCGGCTTGGAGCTCGAGCTCACGCTGCTTGGCCGCGTTGAGCTCAGCCTTCGCCTTCGCTAGACCGACATATTCACCCGTTTTCGGGGGACGGCCACGGCCTCTTTTTGGGCCCCCATCCACCGAGTTCCCACTGCTGGGGAAGACGAGCGTGTAGCTCCAGGTGTGCTGGCAGTAGATGACCGCTCAAGCACTACCGCCGGGTCCATCCTCTCCAGCTTCACCACTGGCACCAACACTGGCACCGTCTCAGTGAGAGAGACAGAGGACTTTGCGGTCTCCGTCTCGATCTCCGTCTCCATCTCCTCCTCTTTGTTTTTGTTTTAAAAGTTCCAAATCCATACAATTCCCACGAGTACGAGACGAACAAATTACACTTCCCGGGTGACGCTCATTCCAGGAAGCGGGGTACATACTATGGAGGTTCCCCGGTATCCATAGGTTAACACCATTATATATTTATTTACTTATCATCTTATTTGTAACATTCTTTCTTTTGCTATTTCTTAGTTCTATTTTTATTTCTATAGTTTGTACATCAGTAAGTACTTTATTTATTTAGTTGTTGCTGTTTACAATTTCGCAAGATCTTAATGTTTTTGCATTTTGCAGGATTGGTGATTTTTGCATGTTGTGTATGATTTAGGTACTTCCTTCTATATTTTAAAACGTTTTGCCTAGACAATAACATATATATACTTAGTAATACATATTTATTGACTATTTCTTTTGCTAGTCTTTATTTCATACTTCGGTTTACTTTGTTTGTGTTTCTGTTTGTGTTTTATGTAAGTGTTCCTGTACTGATATAATCGTGTATATTCAATATACCTTCTGTATATCAGTTGGTGTTCGTGTTGTCATGTATTTCATGTTTGTGTGTGTTGTGTTTATGTTTCTGTGTGCATTGTGTCTGTGTGTACGTGTTTTGTGATGTCCTGCATTTGGATTAAGCATAGGCCGTATTCGCACGAGCCAAGCAGTCCCACTTTTTACGTACCGGACAGTCAGCACTAAAGGCGTTGTGGTCGGTCTTCCGCAACCCAGAGTGCGAACAGTTGCAGCACTGCGGTTCGTTTCCTGTGATGAAGTCTGCGCATTTCTCGCGCAGATGCGGTCCTCCACAGTGACTACATCTGTCCACACTCTCAGTGCAAAATTTCCGACCATGTCCAAACGCGAGGCACTTCGTGCATTGGATGAGCGGAGACTGGTCCTCGACTCTGACCCTTTGAAGGTCCAGATAGAGGGCTCCAGCCTCCGTCATCCTCTGCCATACGTTAGGCTTTACCTGAAGGATGATGTGCGCTGTCTTAGGATTTCTTGTGCGTTTTTTATATTTTATCGCCATTTCTATGTCCTCCTTAGGTAGACCCGCGAAAATGTCCTCGTTTTGAGCGTATAGCGCCTTGTAAATTTCTTCGTCTTCGCTATCCACAAACACATCCTTCAGGACAACGAGGGGGTTTTTGTTTTTCATGGGCGCTACTATTAATCCGTCCCCACGACTCTCTATTGTTCTCTGAACTTTCTTCATCTCCTCTTCAGCGTCGCAACCCAATATAATGGTTTGGTTTTTAGCCTTCCGAACCTTGGTGATTTTTAGGCCGGTGCCTCTGGCATCGACTGCCCTTTTCACCCTGGCGAGTACCTCGTCAGCAGTCTCCTGGCTGCCCTCGGTTTGACTGCTGCGACACTGGCGTATGTCTTAGGGGCTGGGGCTGGGGCTAGGTTTATTTCGCATGCCAGTCCTTTTGCGACCTCTATAAGCTCTTGTTTGGCTGCTACGACATCCTCGGCAATACCACCGACCAGATCTTTAACGAGAGAGAATTTTACCACTTTCTACCTCACGCACTGTTTCTCCTAATTTTTCTAAACAATAAGATCGTCTATTTGACTTTCTTTGATATTTTCCCATACTTAGCTTTGTTTGAATAGGTACCTGTAAATGATCAATACTCAATATATTATTACATTAAATGTTAAACCTTATCATCTTGAAATACAATAAGAACGGCAAAAATGCCTAAAAGTGCATTTTTTCATTTGTTTGGGAACAAAACTGAACGTATGAAAACATTAATTATATTTATATTTAGTATGCTACATACGTTGAGGCTCAAATGTTTATGATTTCTGAAATCGGCGAAGACCGGCATAAGCCGATCTTTGCCTCCAAAGACTAGACGGACTTCGCCACTTCGACATTTTGAGGTTACATTTAATTCAACTACTGTAATTTCGTGGAATATGTGTTATATAAAGAAATAGATAATCTAAGAACTTACCTGAACAGATCCGCTTAAGAAGTGTAGAAAACGTGATAATCACAATTTTGTTGCAGCATGGTACTTTTACAATGCAAGTAGAAAAACCGACTAAACTTCGAATGTCATTTTTTTGTCTTTGTGTCACCAATAACGTCATCTATGTTAAATTATTACAACTAAAGTAGATTTACGATTTAAACATCGGAATGTCATTTATGTATCTAATAAGGATTCGACGTAATTATTGTTATACGGTCTTCCCCGGCAGACGGTCTTCGCCGCATTGACCTTACCTATTAAAATTGTCAAAGATTAAAGAAAATGTAGAAGTGAAACTTTCAATCCTATATTTATTGCATAAGATAGGTTTAATATTGTAGAATTATAAGTAGACAGAAAAGTTAAAATTATATTTTTCTGTAATGTAATACAATGTTGAGGAGGAGTGTTGAATGGCAACATTGATTCATTGTCTCTGGTCATGGCTGAAGTGTAGAATTGTTTAAATGATCTACATAAAAGTAGGTACCTAATCTTTTCAAGACTATCAAGAAGTTTTCTTTTTACTTTCAACATATGTTACTGCTTGATCACTTTTGTACTCTACCATATCTCGAAATAAGTCGTGAAACCTCTTCGTTGCTACGAACTGTCGTATAAGTCTCTCCTGTAATTCGTTCCAAGTATTGCATAAAGGATACAATCGTGCTGCCTACTTCTTCGCCGACCCTGTAGATGCGTGAATGCAGCATTTCGCGTTTCGTAGTCTTTCCACGAGTTATTTTTCCTGTGATGTTCGACCTCCTCGCACCATTGCGCCGCAGTGAACTGACACTCGTCTGGATCAAAAGA
The DNA here is from genome assembly GCA_947561695.1 of Tyria jacobaeae. Taxonomy (NCBI): domain Eukaryota; kingdom Metazoa; phylum Arthropoda; class Insecta; order Lepidoptera; family Erebidae; genus Tyria; species Tyria jacobaeae. The sequence continues at coordinate 2,682,487 of OX387208.1, read as the reverse complement.
CGGTAGGTAAATTTCACTCGCCTTAAGCCTTCGGAACACACTAGCACTTGTGTTGAGCTCTTGGTTGGAATTCTGGAAGCCTACCATCATATTTTGAAAGAATGAAGCCCATGCTTCTGGCGCGGGAGTAAAAGGGTGACATTCTACAGTTGCAGGTAGTCTCTCCGCTATACTTTCTCGTGCCTCGTATTCGGACATGAAATATCCTCGTCCTTGAGTAGCTGGCATCGCAGTAGGCTCGCAGGATAATAGTTGTGGTGATCCCACCGCTGCTGTTGCAGATTAAAAAAGGATTTGAATCAATGTGCTCTGTATTTTTGTCCGCCATCTTAACTTATTACCAATGCGCACACCCGGCGCAGGCGACATCTCGGCAACAAGTGAAGTTCCGATTAACGTACGCACCACTGACAGATATCGATTATGACATAGACAAATTCACTATAGGCCGTTAACTACAAGTAATGACATAAGGAGCAGTGTTGCCATCCTAATAAATGAAATAATCATTCATTCTCTGACATGTATGTCGCCGCAGCCAAAAATATGATTATATTGAATATAATCATATTTTTGGCTGCTTATAATATATTCTCATTAAACGATTGGTAAATTAATATCGCTATAAATAAACACTATACCAACACTAATATTTAACAATATTCATACTATATATATATATATATATATATATATATATATATATATATATATACTCACACTATACCAACACTAATATTTAACAATATTAGTGTTGGTATAGTGTTTATTTATAGCGATATTAATTTACCAATCGTTTAATGAGAATATATTATTTATTAGTAATAATTTTATTTTTTACAGAATTTAAATAGTTAATTAACGATTGTATGTAAAGATAGATTGTCACAATTTACATAAGGCTATTTACGAATTCCGTTATTATTGTAAAATTAGTAAATTCCAAATAAACTTTATTTAACCTAAAACTTTATAAAACATATGTTTAAACTACTTATTTTGTTAGACGTACCGCCATTTATTGTTAATAACTAGAGCCATGTGTTATTGTGTCGTACAGTTTGAACTGGCGGGGGGTAACCTATAAAAAGCCAGCGATTTGAGTCGAGAGGCTCACTTCGCTGGCGACTTCGCAACGAATAACATTGTAAGTAAAAACTATGTTCTGATATTTTATTTACTTGTCTTATATTTGTTGAAACTATCATGTAAACATGCTATGTTATTATTATGATGTACCTTCTGGCTTATGTATGGGCCATAAATCTATACAATAATACTATACAGCAAGCTCTAATATTTAATGTATCTACCTTTTATTGCTAATAATAATAATAAAGCTTTTTTGCTTAAATTTACTAAGGTTTGCTTAAAATTAATGTTAGTTTTATTTATCAGATTTGGACCCCTGTTTGGGTAAAGACCTCCTCCAACCTTTTCCACGTCTCCCTGTCCTTACCTGACTTTATCCAGTCGTTTCCTGCGATGTGTGTTATGTCATCAGCCCACCGTCTTAATTGTCGACCAACATTCCTTTTCCCCACTGGTCCTTTCCATCTTGTGGCTTCAATGGTCCATCTTCTAATTTTTCATCAACTTGTGTCATAATGTCATCGGTTTGTTTTGACATTTCTATTTTCATTTGGTCGAAAAAAGATTGAAGATCATCCATTTTTGCCTTATGTAATAACTAAACGTTTAGTAGATGCGTGGAATGGAACGCGTTTTAGGTTGGCTGCACTGCAACTGTCAGAATTATTTTTATTCCAGTCTTGCAACACTTTATTAAGTTGGTAGCTTGGTGTACGGTCTTGGTGGAGATAATAGTCCATGGCACTTTGACACTTTGAGGTTATGTTTACTGGTGTATTTCACTGTGTTGTACTTAAGTTTACGCACAGAACACTGAGTTTATTATGATATCCGCCTAATTTAATCCGTGTATATAAGGACCATCACTTTTGACGCGATTTCAAGTCCTTGTAACTGAGTTTTATATTTTTCTTTCGGAGTGCACTTATAAACGTCTTTACTGTTTGACTACCGGAAACGGATCAATCTAATACCCTTAACATAAAATAATCTACTTATATCATACTAGCTAGTTTACATATGTACTGTATAACATTATTATAGGAGCAGAACCGGGGACTAGATGTGGTCAGCGGTCAGCGGTTAAAGATAGTGTTTCGACTTGTCTTTTTAAGTTGTGTCGAAAGAATGTCATATTTATCGTCAAACATGTGGGTAATTGTTTTTCTGGCTGGAACTTTATATAGTGGTGCCACTACTTAATAAATTAATTAAATCCTGTTTTTTCCACAGTATTGAGACAAATCCTTTGCTATCATGAAGACTATTGCATTGGTTTTTGACAACGCTTAACACCATTATCTGACAATTATTTAAAAAAAAACATAATTATGGATCCTGTATGCATCTCACTTTCATGAAAATGAATTCAAAAAGATTTCACTTTCATGTCTTACATCTAAATGATTTTATATTTGTTAAGCAAGAAGTCAATTTTTGCTGTTTTTAACCCCCCCCCCCGCATAAAGAGGGGTGTTATAAGTGTGGCTGTGGCATCGTAGCTCTTAAACGGATAGACCGATTTCAATGCAGTTTTTTTCATTTGAAAGCCAGTTTCCTTTCGGTGGTTCTTAGTTGTTTTATTAGCGGTCCAGCAGTGTAAGAATATCAGCTCTTTACAAAATCGATGTAAAGCATTTTTGGCGTATGATTACTCGATTAACTGCTTCACGCACGTATTCAGCAGTACGCATACGCTTCAGCAGTATAATTGTTAAATGACAATTAATTGACAACTTAGACTTGTAGCTGCAACCCCAATGGTCTCCAGAGTACCCAACTCTTCGAAAACTTACAGCAGACATATCGTATTTGGGTTCAATAGATTAGTTTCAATGAGTAGGTACCTTGCAGATTATGATCTTGCAATACAGTCACGTTGACCTGGTGCTGCAACCAGGATGATGGTCTCCATTTTGCTGATGTAAGTAACCTCTTTTCGGAGTTTCTATCGCCCTCAGGAAAGCTTTTGCCGATGCATCTCTTTCAAAACGAATGTTCCTTTCCAGTGCAGTCTCTTAATTACGTAATTCAGCTTTTTGAGTAGCTTGTGATGTCAAAAAATTCTCCCTTTCAGGAGCGTTATGCTCGGGCTGTGTAAGCTTGCGCTCTTTACCTTAATTTTACGCTTGCTTAGTTTTTTGCCCAGACCCATTCTGGTGCAGCACAATGAACTTACTGTCAATACCAACCTACATACACCAAATAAAATTTTAAATGAAAATTTCTAAAACACAATTACACAATCTTGCCAAAACTAACTATTTTAATGATAACTCTTACACTTATTTATGCTAACACGGTAAAATACTTACACTAATTTAAGAAATGCAATAGATACACCAGGCGCTAGGGGTAAGTGAGTATGCATAATGTGATTATCGAATTTCGCCCACGGATTTAAGTGAAGGAAAGAAAGGTCAAAGAATAATAATGTGGATCTTGCCGGTCAATTTTTTCGTCCATTTTCTTACCCCGTCTTATTCATAAAGGGAATGTATTGAGTACATGATATAAAATCATGTTAATGATTATTTCCTTAATAATTTATAGTCGTTCTAATGGTAAAAGTGAGGATGGATTCTTAAATAATAATAAAAAAACGAAAATGACAATAATATTTTTTTTATTAATAAAATAATTTAACTTATATATGAAAAACCAGCGAATTCAAGCATAAAGTTACTTAAGGTAGGAAAAAAGTTACTCATTTTATTTTGACGTTTCTTATTGATTCATTTATATAATGAAATACAAAACAATTCTGTTTTTTTTTGCAATTACAAGACATTGTACGATAATTTGCAGTACATTTATATGGTGGAATTATGACTCTGGTACTCTGGTCTGGTGGTAAAGACGGCTTCGTCATTTGTCGTGGACGTAAGTCACCGTTGAGCTTTTCGAAACCAAATGAACAATAGTCAATGGGTGGTAATTGTTTGATGAGATTTTTTCCATATAAATGTTTGTACTGTAGCCCATAGTAAATGCAAAAGCAAAGCATCTTTAATTGAAATTGAAACCTATATTTTGAGATATCAGTATAAATCTGAGTTCATCAGCAGATATTTTTTTCTTTGAAAATAAATATGTGCCAACTGCTTCTGTTTGAATTGCTCATTATTTAGGTCAAGGTTTTCCAAAGGCATGAGAGCTGTCTGTACAAAATCTTCAGACGCAGCTCTCAACCATTTCATTTTACTACCAAATCTACTAGTAGTGTCGCAACCACTTACAGCATGTAATGGTGGCAAAATATTGCATATGTTTTCACTTAGGGATTCAGCAGCCATATGGCATCCTAGAAAACATTTTTATGTGTGAAAACCGTCAAACCATAGACTGAGACACCCAATATTTGCTAAGTATTTCCAGAAATAAACTGCAAAGACGAATACATCTGTATCAGCGCTGATTATCATAATCCTTACTGCGTGAAATATGTGGACGAACATTCTTGAACCAGCTCCTAAATGGTTTGATTGTAATTCAAGTACTTCACAAATTAAAGATCCTTGCAACTTGAAACATTTAGTTGGATCATCCAATCCTCCACAAATATACATCTCGCAGTCTTCTTTACTTGTGCATATTTAATTTTGCCGTAATTTTGCCTTCAAAAATTTTATAGAAATATCGTCGTATCTATCAAATATTATATCTATTCTCTAAATGCCACGCAAAGTAAAAAAATCCATAATTTTGAATTTAAATTTTGAAGAAAGCCTCGGCAAAATCACCAAAAGTATTGAACTTATTTAACTGACTTTTGTGAACAAGTCCCATACCATTAATAATATAAATTTTGAAAGTATTTAAATTTATTAAATCTGAGAGCTTGTACCACATTTATAATTTAAAATGTGAAATATAATAATGTCTTCAGGACACACGTATGTAGGTACTGTTAGCCGTAGAAAAAGTTAATTCGTTCCTAATTCTTCCAAAACAGTATACGAGCAACAGTGCCCGCACAAGCTTTTTACTGCCAGACCCAAAGTAATATGCTTGGAACTTTTGATTTTATGACTGGAAGCCGCGTATATCACATCTTGTCCGATAGAAAAAATCGCGAGATCATTATTGCTTTTTTTTACTTCGCGTTTTTTTGATAAATGCGAAATATCGCCCAAAACAAATGTTTTCAAGAAACACGTGGAAAGCTTTGGCAGATAATCACATTCACTTCTAATTAAATCTTAGCAGTGCAATCTTCAGGCAACTTCGTTGTTGTAGAATTTAAAATTTCTTCTCGTAGTTGTAACTGAACGAATGGTTTCTTTCATTGACATGCTTTTAACACGTTCACTGCGGGCCACATTTTGAAGAACTTTCAGCTGGTGCGGCTGAGGTCGAATCAGCCTCAAGCTAAACTTCCTTGTAATGCGGTTGAGGCCTTTTCTGCCTCATGTTTCAATCATTTGGTAAATGTGTTGTAACTTGATCAGGAGCGTGATTCGATGTTTAATTTTATGCTAAAATTACTTGCATGGTATTGTTTTATGTACACCTAGCTTCGCCCCGGGTTCTGATTTTTAGTTTTAGAGAAAACACCTAAAATATATTTGAGGTCGTTTTAGACCACACATCGCACTAAATCGGGGTGGCATTAGTGATGGAATGAATTTATATCGATGAATGTCCATGTCTATGTTATATTTCTATTACTTTTTTATATTGTTATAGTATTGTGCATAAAAGTATGGGGTGTTGTTAAATAAAATACAAACTATTCGTTCATTTAATTTATTCTATATTACTTTGCATGCTGTTCGTTTAAACAATGCAAGCACATAGCTTTCTTACATTGTAAGAGGCCCAAAATCGTGCTTTAAGCTTTTAAAATAAAAACAAGTCATTGACCTAGTAAATAAACGCCCCCACAACAATAAAACTAATACAGCCAATAGTGATCAAAACATCAAAAACTGCGCATGCAATATTTTTGAAAAAAAGTGCTTTAAAAAAGATCATGAATTAGATTCCAAAAATAGAGAAAATATATAGCATAGGTAGTTTTAGAACGGGCATAATTCATAAGCAGCAGTTGTAGTTGAGTGCAGAAAATTTGTGCATTGCATGGTATGTAAATTATTTTACGTAGAAAGATCTAAATGAAACGAAAAAAAACAAAAGCTTATAGCTATGGTTGGCTTATACATAAAATGATAGCGTGGTAAGTAGAGCAGCCAATTGATAAATAACAGTATTAATCTATTTATCTACCTCTTTGATTCCTCCAGTAAAATGTTTTAACATAAAATTGAAAATAAATCAATTACATGTCTCCCAATATGAATCAAACCTGAAACCATTACAATTTCATATCCTAATAAAAATATATGTAATGGGTAGTAGTTGAACAATCTAAGGACGACTTATAGGGTTTATGGGGTTATTTTTTATCAATTAAGAGATGTTAATTAATTGATTAAGAAAACTTTTATTCTTCAATTGCACAGCAAGAAAGAACACCATGTATGAAGATAATCATAGAGCAAGGTCACAGACAATGCTGTCATCTGGTTAAACCTTTTAAAAGCCTAATCAATCCAACACGACTTATCTCATTCGTACCCAGATTTTGAAAAATCTAGAAAAATTTAAACGCGCGATTGTGTCGCAGTGGGACTAGAACCCACGACCTGCCGATTGCTGAAATAACAAAAATATGGCGACAAAACTTTATTTACTGTAAGGTAAATTAAAATACATAAATTTGTGTAACGTACCATTGCCAGAAATACTTTTACCAGTAAGTGACTCAATTAAGCATTCTGTGAAATCTTTTTTGGACATGTTCATGCAGCTCTAATGATCCTCGATTCATCATCATCTTCCAATTCGTCACTATCTTCTGACGATGATAAAGAGCTTTTCTCAAATGATAAATTCGTCAGTAGTACTAAATGAAACTTCACTTACAGATTCAGATATATAACCTCTTTCTTCTATCATTAATTGTAGGTCAAAACTTTTTTCTGGTGTCTTATTATTCAACGGCAAAGCTAACATTTCTTCTGTGGTAGTATTTTTTATTCCATTTTCTATCGTAATCATGTTATTATTGTTAGTGTTTAAAGTTACATCATTATTGGTTCTTTTCTGTGAGATATTTTTCTGGATAGCAATTATATCAGTGTCTTCGTTTTCTTCCTCATATGTATAAGTAAAAGTTCTTTCAACATCTTTTGTTTCTATTAAATTCGTGCATTGTAAATTATTTGTGTTCAAAATTTCAGTTTCAGCTAAAGGCATTAAAGAAATGTCTAAAGATGGACATCTGCTGTTTGATGTGCAAAAACGACTTATTGAATCTGGGGTAGATATTTGAGAAGAAACGTTAATATTACGTTTTTGAGTTGGAGTTAACAGTATAGCTGGAGACGGCACTGTAACACTTAGGTCTTTGAGAGGTACAAAGTCGTTGTGTGCACTTTATTGTACACGTTATTCTATATTATTATCCTTTTTGTGTAATGAGTGAGACGGAGATAAAATATTGATGGCATGAGTGTTCTCTAATAAAGCAAATTTTTTGTTAGTAATTGGACTCACGTATATCCGAGGTTCTCTTTGTATTCGTTTTCTTTTTGGATTAGGAAAAATTTCATAATCAGAATCATTAGAATCATCTTTGGCTTCATTTTCCAAAACAGGCAGAGCAATCGGTGGACATACTTTTACATTACTGAGAATTTTCACCCCACTCTCAATTTCTGATTTTGAGTTACTCAAAGGGTATTTTAACTTTTTACTGCACTTTTTATAACTTTTATTCTCCATATTTGTCTAATGGATTAAGAACGGGCTCTTACTTTTGTTATATTACAAATGCTGAAAATTCTTCTATTTATGTCCCCTATACAGGTTTATACCTGTATAGGGGACATGCAAACCCAGAATATACAACCTGGGTCGCGGTGGCTTTGGCAGGTAAAAGGTAGTAAAGGTGAGTAAAATTGTGTTTCAAATTTGTGATAGTATAAAACTTAGTTTTCATATATTTTAACTTACAATCATATTAAAAACCGCCTCGTCTATTGGCGGACTCTTAGGACGGTGACAACCTCTTCCCCTTAGAGTCTAATTACTTTTATATCTACTTTCGTCATAGTCATATATACTTTTCGTCATTACATGTACATTTAGGCAAAAAAGTAATTGTTTGTAGAGGTTTAAGAAAATTTTTAATGTGACTGGAAGAATATTTGGCCCATTGGATTGGTCTGACTGTCCACAAAAGGTATTAATATAGTCCCCTAAGCATCATATATAAAGTTGAAGACTTCAAAAATAAGAAAAGTTCAGTTATTTTTTTATGATATTTAAAGCGTCTGGGAGGAGTTTCCGCTCACAGAAACAGTCTGTCAAACATGAAACATGTATTTTTAATAATATTCTGTGTAACATATATAAAAATCAGTACTTCAAATTTAAAAAAAGTAAGCTATGTTTTTGTTTAACTTCTCTGCCTGCTACCTGTGAACGGGCCGCCTAGCCAAGCTAGCGAGTATGCACATACTCTTATACACATATAGGAGTATCTATACTGTAAAATTCGTTACTTCAAAAATAAGTAATGTCTGGCGGCCCTGGGATCTTACTCTAATACGTTGGTGCGAGTGAAATAGCGCGAGCTATACTCTAATTTATCAGGAAAATTAATTTTGTAGATTTATAACGGATTAAAAAAGAAAATTAATAAGTAATGTTTAAAAAAAATCATATCAACAATATAATAAAGCGATTCATTGCGCTATTAACTTTTGCAAAATAACATTAAATTTTGTATTCAACTAAAATTTGAATATTTTCAAGTGAATTTTATGGAATCAAGTTGTGATTTAAGAAGGTTGTAAAAAATATCTATCGATAATTTCACACAAATGTGAAACACACAATAATAAAATACAAATTTGAAACACAATTTTACTCGCCTTTACTACTTGTTACCTGCCAAAGCCACCGCGACCCAGGTTGTATATTCTGGGTTTGCTTATACCGGTATAGGGGACATATATATACACACTGGCAGAAAATGCCACTAGGCATTAAGTCCGCCTTGTGCATTATGTTTTGCAGAAAGTGTAAATAAATAAATATATAGAAGAATTTTCAGCTTTTATAATATAACTAAGGTATGGGTGTCACGGGCTCTCACTCTATAAATATATAACTGAAAACACACAAAAAAACATTAAACAAAAGAATTTAACAAAAATAAAAAACAAACAATTAACACGATTGCGCAAAGACACGTGCTCCAGTATCGACTATGGTAGCGTCACTAAAGTCGACTTACCAGGTAAGTGTGTTCCCAACTCTCAAAAATTTTTCCCCCCAAAGCTTAAATCAAAAACCCCTAAAATCATGACAATTACATGAAAATCCCCCTAAAAAAGTAATATTAAAACAAATATAAATAATAAATTAATAATAATTAGTAAATAATAAAAAATATTCTTTAATATTCATAACATACATAAATTACAATTTATACATTATTTAATATATCCAATATGAGTTCATTTTCTTCTGATTCTGAGTTTTTGAAATCATACATATTGACATTAAATAAACTTAACATTTTAGCGGATGGATTAAAGTAGAAGTGTTTTTCCACGTTTTATTACACAATTGTTGCCACTCAGACTCGATGCCATTTTTGTTGCCATAGATGTGAGTTCGTTGAATGTGGCTCAATATTGGTGTGATATCGGGTTTTATTTGAGACGTAGCAACCTTTGGGTGCAAATCGGCAAGTGTTTTTAACATTGATAAATTATCTGGAAGCCTTTCTTGGATCTGCTCTGCCTAACATAAAAAGCTCTTGCACCGTTCTTTAACGTCCAACAAGTCATTGGCTTCAAGTTCTCGTGATATATTTTGAAAGTCAAAACCAAAATACATTGAATCTGTAGGCATTAGATGGTCCTTGAAATTGAATTCCACCAGTGCAGAATCCACCACTTTTTCCAATTGTGAAGGTACAACAAGTCGTCTGAGCAAGTTTTTGTATAATAAAAATAAATCCTCAAATAATTTAGTAGGCTCAACATCGTCACTTTGAAAAAGTAAATTCAGTTGAGTAACATTTTTTAATTCGTTTTTTAGAAAAATCAAAAAAGCTTTAAAAGGTAGTCTCCTCATAATATCATAAAGCTGTTCTGCCATATAACATTTATCATTAGTTTTAGCAACTGAAAATAGCAGCTTTAATTCTTCCCATTGCTCCAATATTGTGGTAATAGCTTGATAGCGAGCGAGCCAGCGGGTTCCGCTAAGTCCTTGAATTTTTTTTTGGGTCCTTGTTATCATTCATCGTTTGATATAATGCTCTATAGTAATCTAAAAGTTTAGCCCTAAACGTTTAGATGACTAACCAAATCTTTTTTGTGAGCTTTTAATACTACATGGCAATATCGACAATGGGCCAATGTGTCATTCGTAACATCAGTTGCAAGCCAATCTGCAATAAAACCATAAATTGTAAATAACGACACATAACTGCAGTGCCTATACAGACATAAGGATAGTAAACTACAACAAATAGAAAAACTCTCAATCATGACATAATCAACAAATAGACATTACAACAAATAGAAAAACTCAATCATGACATAACCAACACCACATAATTTTTTATAAATATTTCACAGTATATGTATGTATGTATATGTATATATGTATGTATGTGTATATGGATATGTATACACGCCCACACCAGTCATCAAACAATCTTTAAAAAAACTGAAATAATAAAATTTCACCAATATTTTGTACTGTCCAACCAATCGACTCCCAAAAGACGTGCGTAGTCATAAAAATGCTGGTAAGTGTATACCTAAAAAAACTAAGAAATACCTCTTTTGAATTTTTGTGAAGAACGGATTCTGCTGCAACTCGATGACACTAGTAATTCTATAGTAAAGAATCATAAATATTGAATTTAATATTGCTTATCATGATCATTTATAAATTACAAAAAATATAATAAAATTACTTTACCTTTCAAATCTGGATCTGTCTCCCAAATCTTTGTGTATTTTTGACTGTACTTCTTTTTTTCTTTAGGCATAATTAACAAATCGTTTTTCGACACAGCAGTACAATAGTAAATTTAAATCAAATAAGTGAATAACAATCAACGTATTTCCAGTAAGCATAGACAACGTAGCCATCAATCACCACAGGCACAGAGTAGTTGTAATCAAAATTACTACAATAGGGTATTTTGGTAACCTTGATTGGAATATCACGCCCTATGTGTTTATATTTATGTTAAACACTATGGTGACATTTGTTTCTCATTCAACTCCGCATACTTTGTAATTGAGGAATCGTACTAGATGTCGCTAAGCTGCTAGGTCAACAAATAAATATGATTGGATAGATTAAATATTACTCCAGGCCTTAATTTTTATACCTTCATTTTTCTAATTAAAAAAAAATAAAAAAAAAAATGTAAGAAGTCAAGAAGGCCCTAACAATACCCCTAAAAATATATCACCCCTAAAAAAATCCCACCTCACTTATTTACCCCCTAAATTTGGGGGGAAAACCCCTAAGTTGGGAACCCTGACTTACCTGCTCTCACGCCGCCCGCGCGCCCCGCCGCTGGAGGTCGAAATCGACCTCAACCCGCACCTTATTCAATAATTTTGTGATCAGTGCGTTTGAGGCGTATTTCGACCTCAAATATTTTTTTTACAATATTGAGTCAATGCTTCGCAGACATAAAGGCTTCTTCGATTAGGGCATTTACTTTTGATCTTCAACAATGCTTGCTAACGCCTTATTTAACAACCTCGGTATCCTTTTATAAACGACAGCTTTGGTCCTTCAATTTAACTATCCATGACCTAGGAAGCAATGAGGCTACATGCTATATGTGGGATGAGACCATAGGAGCTCGAGGAGCCAATCAAATCGGATCATGTTTGTGGCACTTTTGCAATACATTGCCACCAAATGTGAAGGAGATAATTTTCTACTCAGATACTTGTGGCGGCCAAAATAAAAATAATATTGTTGCCATGATGTTTATGTATCTACTAAACAATCGCCCTACGCTGCAAACAATTCATCACAAATTTCTAATAAGTGGACATACCCATATGGAGTGCGACTCTGATCACGCAATAATAGAAAAAACAAAGAAAAGGACAAAAATGAAGATTAATCACTTAAATGATTGGGTACAGCTAGTCAGAACATGCAAACTTAAAAATCCCTTATCCCTCATCCCCTTATCCCTTATCCCTCCTCAAAAAACTTAAAATTAAATGGATTTCTCAGAGTTAAAATCCAAGAAAGGACCGTTTTCTATAAAGAAGAATGATTCTTCAGGACAAAAGTTTTTATGGCAACCAATTAAATGGTTGCAATACAATAAAACGAGTTTTGGCATAATTCATTTTAAATATAATCTTGATCGAGAATCCATTTTTAACACTGTACATTTTAAGAAAAGAGAAAGATTGTGTACTGGTGAAACTTTTAGATTGAACCAAATTTCTAAAGACCCATTACCAATCAGTGCCAATAAGAAGAAAGATTTAATGGATCTTCTGGAGTTAATCGATGAAGTTTTTCATAATTTCTATAAACATTTAAAAACAAATGATTGTAACCCTACTGATCCAGATATAGATGAGGACGATCTAGAAGATAAAGAAGATTGCTAATGGCTAATCTATTATTATTTTACTAATTTGCATATTAGACGTAGTGGTGGCCCAAAGTGGAGCATTTTTTTAGCGTTTTTGTGTTGCTTCTTTCTGTTTTTAAAATATAGGTTCATAATTAAAAGTTTTTTCTTCTTAAAACAATGTTTATTTTGAATGTGATTATAATTTTAAATACCTAAAAAAAGGAGTCGATTAGTAGTAGTAGTCTTTAGTATACAGACAAATGATAAAAAATAACACCTTTTCCGTAAATATGACTACCTATTTTTTTCCTACTAAAGTGGTCAATACATTGATAACTCATTGGTGAACAAATTGATAAGTCTAATATTACAAAAATTTAAATAATTTAAACGTATTTCTTATCATAATTCGATATATAGCATTACACTATCTCTAAGTCAAGTGAGATACATAAGTATTTAAGATAACACGATTTAACATAATAAGTCAAACTTTAAAATTGCGACCCTGTAAAAATGACATTTTGAACATATCAATATATTCACACCAGCCAGCATATATGGTAAGCGACTGTAATTATGAATGTTGTTCATGGAAACTAAGTTGTCATTAGATTTTCCCAATTTTCCAAAAGAAAATTTAGTTACTGTCTCTTCGGAAAATCTTCGTCGAGGTCTTCCTAGGGAGCTGTTTGATTTTCTTCTTTATTTTCTACCTCGTTTTGGTAATGGAATTTATTTTTATTTACTTGGTTATGGTTTTCGTTTTGTTTAAATTTCCCTGATGGATCCTTTTTGAAGAAGGTTCCCGATTTTTGGAATTTATCGAGTGTGAGTTTTTTGATGATCTCTCTTAATTTCGGTTCCCCTGGTTTGGCTATAGTAATTGCCTAGCCTGTTTTAAATTTACTACTTATTTAAGTTTTATAATAATTGCCGTAATTGAATTTAATTTTTCTAAGAACGTTTCTAGAGCCATCTGCCCACAGTAAGCGTGTTTATCTGTTTTTTTTACATTAAGCTTCTAATTTTTTCTCCGAAAAAGTCTAGAGAATTACCATTCCTAGTCGTTTGTATGAGTTCCTGGACGAGTTGCATTTCTGAACTCACCAAATTTTCTCATGAATATTTCTTTAATGTCTGTTCAAGTCTTTAGACCTGGGTTTTGTGACAACGCTTCTACAGCTTTTTCTGTTAACTTATTTCGAATAAGACAAGATATGCATGGGTCATGGGTCAAATAACTTGCAATGCATTTTCTACACCTTCTATGTAAAATGCGAGAGCGCGTCTGTTCCCGTTTTAATATTTGCAAGTCTTTGTTTAACTTGTTGTACAGTCTAGAACCTTGAATATACTACTGTCTTCCTGCAAAACTTGTTCTGTGTGGTGTGATAAGCTAGTTTATGTTTTCGTCTATTTGAGTCTGGTAAGGGAGTCAGGCGGTGTTTCCTCAGAACACATTCAAGTGTATAACAATAGCTGTGTCATCGGCATAAGCATATATTTTTGCATGTGGCACTGTCAATTCACACAAACCAATAATATATGTCGGAGAGTAGACACGATCCAGCGGCGGTCGATCCACAATCCCATCATCATTTACTAATGGTGATATCTACCACTGTATTTGGGGTTACCCGCTCCTATTTTTGTAACATTGCTTACAGAATCGACTAAAACTAAACCACTATTAAATCAAGCTATGATTAAAGTGAGACGATATTCAACAATAAGTAATGTAATTTAGGATACATAATCACGTCACTAACAAATAATCAGTGCGCCGTCATTTACATGCACCGTCCACAGATTCCACCCAAACTACCATGTTTCTCGAGGCACAGTTTGATGTTTCGATAATCGAATGAACTAAATAAAACTAATCTTAAACTTAAATACTACTCGTTCTTCGACATATAGATTTTAAAGAATGGCCCGATACACTCCCCTGCGGGACTCCGAATGTGATTAATTTTTCGTCGCTGAGATAGGAATCAATCTTTTCTTGTTGTGTTCTATTTCTTAGATAATCCTTGAAAAAAGTTAAGGGTACCCCTCTAACGCCCATGCTTTCCAATTTACTTAAAAGGCTGGAACCACAGACTGTGTCAAATGCCTTAGATAAATCCAGAAAAATACCTAAAAATTTTTCCTTATTATCAGTTTGTTGTGTTAACAAATTGAGTTAGATTTATAACTGCATCTTCCATAGATACTCCGCTTCGAAATCCAAACTGATTATTAGCTATTAGGTTATTTTTTAGCCTAGAGTTTAAGACTCTTTCCATAATGTTTGATAAAACTGAAATCGAAAAAAGTGAAATTGAAAATTAAATCTATAAATCTTATATCTTTAAACGAGAAATTCTTGTATATATATGTACATATATTTGGAATCTCGGCATCGGCTCCAACGATTTTCATGAAATTTAGTATATAGGGGGTTTCGGGGGCAATAAAACGTCGTTTTATCCGTGTTTTATCCGTGTTTTCAGGCAATGAAAAACTGCTATAATATCATTAGTATACGAAGGTAAATTTCGCCACCATCTAAGGTTGTAATAGGTCAGGTGGGAAATAAGGCGGTCCCGTAACCAGATTACCCTGGTTCGAGTCCTGATGATTATTTTATTTAACTTTTTTTTTTCGTTGTTTTACACGATTTACCAAAAAAAAAATACCGGTCATTCAGGTACTGTATTCTAATATACCAAATAAAGATATATGTAGTTGTACTTGATACAGGATAAGTAGCGTTAGTCGTACAATATATCTTATATCTTTAAATGAACAATTCTTGTATATACATATGTATATCTCCGGTAAATCGACCTCTGATGCGGTGCATGATCTCATAGACTATATCGTCTCAAAAATGGATAGTGGGGATAAAGTTTTAGGCATATTTTTGGATCTCGCAAAGGCATTCGACACGGTTTCTGTTCCAATTCTTGTTGATAAGATGGAATGCCTGGGCATTAGAGGACTGCCACTAGATCTTTTTAAAGATTACCTGAGTGAGCGTACCCAGAGAGTAAAGATAGATGAATTCATCAGTGAAGAGCAAATACTTACCTACGGAACTCCTCAAGGTTCTGTCCTTCATCACACTCTTCCTCATCTACATCAATGAACTGGGTGCGCTCGATCTTACTCACGGCAAAATCATTAGTTTCGCTGATGACACAGTACTTTTGTTTAGCGCAAGATTGTGGGATGATGTTTATCTACACGCACAATCAGGGTTCAACACAGTGTGCAAGTGGCTACAAAGTAATCGATTGACCCTTAATACTGCCAAAACACAATACATGACATTCTGTCTTAAAACAAATGCACCAACTAATCCTATTGTAGCTCACACTTGTGCAGATGCACTTACCTGTAGTTGTGACTGTGTAACACTCTCTAAGACGGGAAAAGTAAAGTACCTTGGAATAATAATTGATAATAATCTAAGATTTAAAGAGCATATAAGCACCCTTAGTAATAGATTGCGTAAGTTAATATTTGTATTTAAAACACTTAGACACGTAGTCGATAAAGAAGTCTTGAAATCAGTGTACTTTGCCCTTGCTCAATCCATAATAAGTTACTGTATCACTTCCTGGGGTGGAACATCGAAAACTACCCTACTGGAACTGGAAGGAACCCAAAGAGCTATCCTGAAGGTCTCGTCTTTTCGTCCACATCGATATCCCACTGAACAGTTATACAAAGAGAGTAAAGTTCTCACAGTGAGACAACTATTCATACTACACACTATTTTGAAACAACACTCTCTTTTGGTCTATGACCCGTTGATGTCTAGTGTTAAAAGACGACATAACCCAGTGCAACATCTTCACCCCCACCAAAAAACTACCTTTGCTTAACGCTTCTTTAGTCATTTGGGTTTTTATCTTTATAACAAAATTCATAAATTGTTATATATCTTTAATCTTACAAAATATAAATGTAAAAAGAGACTAACTGAATGGCTATTAAAACTAAACTATGATGATACGGAGCATATATTTACTAATATTGTGTAATCATTCTTAAGTATCCACAAAAAGACATACATACACTTCTCAAATATATAATATATATTACATATACATACTTGCAAGCACACAGACTTAGATATTATACTAACACTACTTTTAACATAAAATAAAAATATATTGTATTTATATAAAGATTTTATATCTTACTACTTACTGCTTCAGCGCATACTTGTAATCTAGGAAATGTAAATGTTAAGGGGTGGGAACCTGGTGTCCTGAAACACAGTCCTAGAGCCTATCTTAGGTACCAGTCTCCTACAGTATATACTTCCCTGAATTATGTACTATACTAAATAAACTGATTAAAAATAATAATAAATAAACTGTATATTGTAGTGGGAAAATAAATTATATATATTATTATATATTATATTATATATATAATTGGAATCTCGGAATCGGCTCCAACGATTTCATGAAATTTAGTAAATAGGGGGTTTCGGGGGCGATAAATCGATCTAGCTAGGAATAATTTTTAGAAAATGACATTTTATTCGTGTTTTATCGATAATCAACTTAAGAGGGTATTCTGGTCTAGAAATAAAAAAAAACGTTTTTTTTTTTTTCATATTTTCATAGTTTAACTATTTAAGAATATGTCTACGAGAGGATTTTCCCAAATTCAAATTATTTTCGGAGAAATAAGTATTTTGCTGAGCAGGCATCCAAATCGGTTGGGCTGCAACTAATCGAACAAAAGACATAATGGGTTCTCCGACTACCTGAATCTATATTTCTTAGTAAGCCCTTTTGTTCCGTGTTATATATATCATATATTGTAATACAATAACTCTAGGTGACCTGTGTCTTTTATATTCAGTATTCGCTTACATCCAGCTGCTAACAGTTGAATTTTAACCTGTAAACCACGTGAACGTATGTGCTGTGAGTGAAATAAAAATATTTTGAGTGATTATTTCAATTTTTTTTAAATAAAATGGATAAAAAATCCTCAGCGCGAAGGATTACGCGTCCAGAGCGACAAAAAAAAGGCGATTTCACGGCATTAGATTTACGGAACAGGAAAACACCAGTTTTACGAGTGCATCAGCAGCAAAATTGAGGAAATCAAATGATGAAGAGGTGATTATAGATAATAATTACGGCTACTGTGTTTTGGAGTTTTTCACGGTCTTTTCCGCGATTTCTTCATTTGTTTCGTGTACTACATGCAACAACAAGATTAGATTTTCAAGAACGGCTCAACGCGGACTCGGGTTCAAAATTGCATTACAATGCAGTTGCGATAGTCTACGCTACATTCCATCATGGCCATTCGTTGACAAATCCTTCGAAGTAAACCGACGAGTGATATTTGCTATGCGGCTTTTGGGAGTTGGCAGGGAAGGATTAAATATCTTCTGCAGCATAATGGATATTTGTCAAGGAATATCAATCTCTACTTATTACGCTTGTGTCAAAAACATACACGTGGTCGCATCTACAGTTTATGATTTCATTATCTCCAAAGTTGTGAATGAAGAAAAAGAGTTAATTTCAGATTCTGATTCTAATGACAGTCCAACGGATTTCACTGTATCCGGTGATGGCACATGGAAAAAAAGAGGTTTTAATTCGCTATTCGGAGTAACTACACTTGTAGCAAAAAATTGTAAGAAGGTCGTTGATACCGTGGTCAAAACCAGTTTTTGTCAAGGCTGCAATGTTTGGAAAAATAAGAAAAATTCCGATATTTCTGCATACAACGATTGGTATGAAGATCATGAAGAATCCTGTACAATAAACCATAAAGGAAGTGCGGGCAAAATGGAAGTTGATGCTATCGTCGAAATGTTCTGTAGATCGGAGGAAAAACACTGCGTGAAATACGTAAAGTATATTGGAGATGGTGACACTAAGACGTTCAAGGGTTCAAGGTTCTTGATATAGATATCACCTTACGATGGTGACCCACTTGTCCAAAAAAAAGAGTGCGTAGGACACGTCCAAAAAAGAATGGGTGCGAGGCTACGAAAAGCGAAAAAAGATAATACAGGGGTTGGTGGAAAAGGTGAAGGCAAATTAACTGATAAAGTCATCAATAAATTGTCTTTATACTATGCTTGCTATGCTTAGCGATTCGCCGGCATCCTGATTCTGTTGAGAACATGAGAAATGCAATTTGGGCAACGTACTACAATAATAGTTCTACGAATAAAAACCCACAACATATGTATTGCCCACCTGGTGCGGAGAGTTGGTGTAAGTGGCAAAAAGCTGCATCTGAAGGAACATTAGACGAGTTTTACCACGAAAATCCTCCTCTGTGTGATAAAGTTTTGAAAATTATAAAGCCAATTTACGAGAGCTTATCATCAGAAGAGTTATTGACTCGATGTTTGGGTTCAGAAACTCAAAATAATAATGAGTCTCTAAACTCGCTGATACTGACTTTCGCTCCAAAGCATATCCATTCCGGGTCTCAGATCATTGAAATTGCAACATTTATTGCTGTATGTATTTTTAATGAAGGCTTTATACCGATATTGAAGATGATGACGATTATGGGAGTGAAAATTGGTCCAGAAGCGCATGCATTTGCTATCAGACGAGACAACGCCCGGATTGACCGCTCCGAGATACGAGCATCCAGCGCATCAAAGGAGGCCAGAACTGCTCGAATAGAAAACAGAAACGCCGAAAATAGTTTTTTCGAAGTCGAGGAAGGTCCGATGTATGCAGCAGGAATGGCAGATTGAATAAATTTAATGTAAGTTTAAAATATAATTTTATGACTTAGACTGTAAAAATTTTACTTGAAACTTTAAACGCGTTTTTCTCAGAACTGTCTTTTTGAATCTGATACCCACGATTTCTCAGGTTCTGCCGAACCGATTTACTTGAAATTTTAAGAGAGTCTTCTTTAGGGACTTGTCTACGTCCGGAACTACGGCCATCCCCAAATTTTCATTTTTACTATTTTTAACAAATCGAAGAATGTTCAAAAAAGTGGTACAAATTTTTTTTTTTAGGCAGGCGCCATTTTGTAAAAAAAATTTTTTGTAACTTTTCCGTAGTTCTAGACATTGCGACATTATTGTAGATTGATAATCTTTTTTATTTTTTGATTTCAGATTGCTAGGAGAGTTAAAATCGTGGGTATGGTCACGCACCAAATTTTTGAGACGCCACTACACGCACTCCATCAGCTGATAACTAACGGAATTTTGATTTTTTTTTACTTTTTATTTTTTTTTGTATGCTTCTAATGTGAATAAATATAAAAAAATTGATGGTAAAAATATTGCTTGCTTTATTTTACAGCACTTCAAAAATTACCTAAAATTCATGTCTCTAGACCAGAATACCCCCTTAAACATAAACTTCCTGGAAGAAAAATATTAAAAAGGAGGCGTTTGAGTAGTCCCAATTTAAACTGAAAATGACTCTTCCTGACATCTCTTGGCGAAATAATAATACTATTTTTTGTGAGCAACTAATTGTGTGTGAGCAATTAAATTAGAGGGCTCAGCCGCTGTAGTAATACAATCAATCGAGTTTTCAGCTCAAAATTATATAGTAGCTTGGGATCTTCTATGTGATAGGTACGACAATAAGCGTTTACTAATATATAATCATGTGTCAGCGTTGTTCAACCTCGAAACCATCACTAGGGAGTCCTCAGTCTCATTAAAACGTATAATTGACAAAAAAAATAAACATATTCGAGCTTTAAGTTCTTTAGGCGAGCCCGTCACGAGCTGGGACACACTTTTAATTTAATTAATTAGTCAAAAATTAGACTTCAAAACATTCCGAGAGTGGGAAGAGTACAAAGGTCGTTTAGATAAAAATAAATCTACATATTTCATTCAATGATTTCATTGAATTTATGAGGAATCGTTCAGATTTGCTTGAAACGATGGAGTTATCACGTCACTCGGGCAATACTAGTTCGTCGAGCACTAAAGTTAACACTAAGATGAAGGCGATGGTATCTCTTCATCAAGTGTTGAGGGAAACTGTGGACAAGTGTCCACAGTTTCTGTCGTTGAACATAAATGATCGGTTATCCGTGTTGCCAAGCTTCAAGGTGTGTTATAACTGTTTTCGTCGTGGGCACTTTTCCAACAACTGCCGAAAACCAGGGTGTAAGGTTTGTAGTCGCAAACATCACACGTTAATTCATAAGAAACAAATACCAATGGCATACAATGCAACAGATAATGCGACTACAAACGGTGACGTTCCGGTCCCTCTCACACTCACAGGTAATAAGGTGAGCGGCGAGTCCTCGCCCCCGCGCGTCTCCTCTGCCAGCCCCTCCACCGCAACCACAGCCCTCAATAGTCATGTTACGCTGTCGTCTAACATAAGTGAAAGTGAACATTCGAGCGATATCTTGCTGTCGACTGCATTGATAAGATGTTACGACGTTAATAATAAGGAGCATATAGCGCGCGCGCTGCTCGATTCGGGCAGTTCCTCCTGTTTAATGACCGAAACCTTATTTAGAAAATTAAGTTTACCATTCGTATCAACAAACATGTCTGTACAAGGTATAAATAATTCTATATCTCATGTAAATAAAATGTGTCGCTTTAATATTAAATCCCTTTGCAAATCGTTTAGCGATAATTTGACATGTTTTGTTTTGCCCTCAATAACGGATAATGTACCCAGTAGACGAGTAAAATTAAATATACCTACTGAAATTAACTTAGCTGATCCGTATTTTCATACACCGAAGGCCATTGATATTATAATTGGAGCCGATGTGTTTTGGAACTTATTAGAGTCAGAAAAAATAGTATTAGGAGATAGGAAACCAGTTTTGTATCAAACTAAGCTCGGTTGGCTAGTTTGTGGCCCAATTAATAGCGGCGTTATGATAAAACCTTTCTCAAATATTAAATGTAATTACAACCACTTAGATTCTCAAAGTTCTTCTGAAGTAGATGATATTCAAACCCAATTAACGCGGTTTTGGCAATTAGAAGAGAGTTGTCATGAGTCTTCTACTTATTCCACTGAAGAAAAACAGTGTGAAGAACATTTTACAAAAAATACCTCGCGTATGCCTGATGGTCGTTTCTGCGTTAAGATACCACTTAAGAAATCTATAGATTTGTTAGGCGATTCATTTGTTCGTGCAAAACGTTGTTTTCTATCACTCGAGCGTAGAAACAAGAACGACGCCTCACTCGACAAAATGTAGAAGGATTTTATGGCAGAATATATTTCTTTAGGGCATATGTCAGAGTGTAATATTAATGAAGAGAAGCCGTCATAATTTATACCTCACCATGGGGTACTTAGAGAGAGTAGCACTACTACCAAGTTACGCGTAGTTTTTAATGCTAGTGCTCCTACTTCTTCTGGCACTTCATTAAATAATATACAGATGGTGGGGCCCACCGTTCAAGACGATTTAATATCTATTCTTCTACGATTTAGATTATATAAATATGTAATCTCTGCAGACGTCGAGAAGATGTACCGACAGATAGTGGTACATCCTTCAGATCGACACCTTTTAAAAATAGTATGGCGTGACGATGTATCTAGTTCCCTTAAGGTTTATCAATTGAATAGAGTAGCGTATGGCACTGCAAGCGCTCCGTACTTGGCCACGAGATGTCTCAAACAAATCTGACTAGAATGTACTGACAAAAGGGTTGCCGAAGTTATTTTACACGATTTTTTTGTGGACGATCTGTTGACAGGTGAAGATCGATTTGAGGATGCCTACAGTTTGCGTTGTAAGGTCACTGATGCTCTTGCTTCTGCTTGTATGCCTCTCAGGAAGTGGAAGTCCAATGAGCCTACCTTAATTGCGGAAAGGTCCGAGCCTCTCTTCGATTTAAATATCGAAGGCGATGTTCTCAACAAGACTTTAGGACTAGGGTGGCAAACTCAAACCGATCTGTTATGTTTTCCGATTAATACACCTGATAATAGTGGAAGTACAAAGCGAGACATGCTTGCAGTCATAGCTCGCATTTCTGATCCCTTAGGATTATTATCGCCGTGCGTTGTTCGTATGAAGATGTTACTTCAGAAGCTGTGGCTTGAAAAATTATCATGGGATGAGCAGTTGCCACAACTTGGTTTAACTTAATTAAAGCGTTACCAGCACTTCGTGAGTTAAATATTCCTCGTCGTGTTGTTTGCGACTCGTACAAAGAACTTCAAATCCACATTTTTACCGACGCATCGGAACGCGCTTATGGTGCTTGTTTATATTTGCGTACTGTGGATCTAGCAGGTAATATCACCGTTCACCTTATGATAGCAAAAAGTCGTGTCACTCCCATTAAACCTATAACCATCCCCAGTCTTGAACTTTGTGCTGCTGTCGTTGGTACCCATTTGTACAAAAAGGTAATCAGTTCACTTCGTACTCAGGCTTCTAGTGTAGTTTTTTGGACAGATTCTATGATTGTTCTGGGTTGGCTAAAGATGCTACCGATTAGATTAAACACTTTCGTTAGGAATCGTGTTGCAGACATCTTAGACCAAACTAATTCGTGCACATGGAGACATGTGCCCACTCATGAGAACCCTGCTGATCTCATATCGCGAGGGGTGGACGCGACCGCTATGCAGTCCCTTGATCTATGGTGGCAAGGCCCATCGTTCCTGCAAAAGGACAGCAGTGCTTGGCCTAGCATTGGAACGTCGGAAGCGTCTAGTGATTTGCCCGAAACGAAACCTACTATTTGTTTGGTCAGTTGTCACAACAATCAAGCGATTAGTACAGGCGTGATACCTTTCGAACGTTTTTCTAATTTCTTAAGATTACAACGTGCTATATGTTATATGTTTCGTTTTATTAACAAATGTAAGGGCCAACCATTGTGCTCTTCCCCTCTGTCTGTAGAAGAATTAGAATATTCATTGAGTTGCATCATTATACAGTCACAACGTGAGTCTTTCCCGGAATATAATTTATTAATTAATAATAAAATACTACCCAATAAAAACCAATTATTAAAATTAAATGTATTTTTAGACAACAATAAAATCATGCTTGTAGGAGGCAGGTTACACAATTCTGAATACTCGTTTGAAAAGAAACATCCAATATTAATACAGTCCACTAATTATTTTACTAAACTTTTATTTAGATACGAGCATTTAAGGTTACTACACGCTGGTCCCCAATTATTACTAGCAACAATAAGTCGCAGTTTGGCTAGAACTTGCTATCGGCAATGCGTTACGTGCCGACGTCAAGCGGGAAGGCCTATTTCTCCACAAATGGGTAATCTACCAGCAAGTAGGCTTTCTCCAGCGGACTTCCCCTTTCAAAACGTAGGTGTAGATTATGCAGGCCCGATTAACTCTGTCAGCCGTCAAGGTCGTGGATCTAGATTGGCAAAGGTCTATATTGTCATTTTTGTATGCTTTACCAGTAAAGCCATACATTTAGAGTTAGTGGGTAATTTGACGAGCAGTAATTATATACAGGCTTTGCGACGATTCATGACCCGACGAGGGAAACCGTTAAATATCTATTCTGATAATGGAACGTCATTTGTAGGAGCGTACAATGAAATATCAAAGTTTTTAAAGCAAAATTGTAACTCCTTAGCTGATAGTGTGGCTTAAGATGGGATAAAATTTCACTTCATACCTGCTTACTCGCAAAATTTTGCTGGTCTCTGGGAGGCGGGAGTAAAGTCGACTAAACACCATTTAGTCCGAGTGTTGGGCAATTGTAATTTGTCATACGAGGAATTGAACTCGACTTTAGTTCAAATTAAAGGTGTTTTAAATTCACGGCCACTCACTCCTCTTTCGTCGAACTCTGAAGACCTTTTGCCTCTCACTCCTGGGCACTTTTTAATTGGAAGACCTCTTACGTCCCTGCCAGTCAAGGATCTTTGTGATCAGTCGATTCACAGTCTGACTCGCTATCAACGCATCGAGCAATTACGGCAACACTTTTGGGCGAGGTGGAGCAAAGAATACGTCTCCGAGCTTCAGCAGCGAGTTAAATGGCACACCTGTAAGGACTCCTTGCAAGTTGGCTCCCTCGTCATTATAAAGGACGACAATTTGCCACCACTTAAGTGGAAGATGGGTCGGATTGTTGCTCTTCATCCAGGCAGCGACAACATAAGCAGAGTTTCGACATCCGGACAGCGAATGGAGTGGTCAGGCGAGCTGCATCGAAGATGTGCCGTTTATTGGAATCTCCGGTTGAAAGGCAAGCTTTCAACGGCTGGGGGCATGTTGAGGCGTCATCGCGTGAGCGCCTACAATAAAGTTTAGAGCCAAGATTTGCATGGCTTCATTTCTTTGTACATAATTTATATTTAAAAATGTAACGATCCCTAACATATTGTCAGTTTTACCTCAAAATCATTTGGGACTTGAATTATAGTAGCCTTGGAGAACAGTCGATTTGAGATTTATTTCACAAAAATTACCTGAAGTCCTCTCGATTTTATTCACAATCTAACTTCACGAAGCCGCAACTCGTCTCAAGAACACCTAGAAGAGCATCGTCATCAAACTGATCAGGATTCTCAAACTTCTCAAAGTGAAGAATCATTTCAAGGATACCGTCATGAAAATAATCAGGTTTCTGCTCGTCCCACACGTGCTGCTAGACATTACACGAGCAGAAAGGTCTTATGATTTAGATGTTTCACGAAAACGTGCGGCCCAATGTGTAGCTAATGAAAATAACGAACAACGAGAGCGGCGTCTGCAAGATTTGCGGCAGCGTGCGGCACATCGTGTAGCTACTGAAAATGACGAACAACGAGATCAACGTCTGCAAGATTTGCGGCAGCGTGCGGCACAACGTGTAGCTAATAAAAATAAGGAACAACGAAAACACCGATTAGAAGAACAAAGACGTCGAGACGGAAGACGACGTAGGCCTTTAGAACTTAATAATTGTTTACCGACTTATAAGTGTGCCGTTACTGCAGCTGTGCAATATCACGCCTTAGGACCATTTGAAATTTTGTGTATCCATTGTGGTGCATTGCATTTCGCTGAGGAACGCGTTTCTAATCGTATAAATAGAAATTCTTTTGGTGACTGTTGTTTGCATGGACGAATTGTAATGGAGCAACCAAAATTTTCAAATGAATTAGTACGTCTCTTTTTAAACCGTCACCCATATTCAGAAAATTTCATAAAAAAATTAGAAAGATAAACGCATCTTTTGCTCTAGCATCCTTCAATGTAGAAGATGATAGAACAATTAATAGCCATGGAATTTATAGTTTTAATGTTTGCGGACAAGTATATCATAAAATAAATATGGCAGCACATCCGACCCAAAATGATGTTGGTGTCTTTGAACGGCCACATTATGGACAACTATACTTTTTAGACCCTGATGAAGCCGTGAATGAAAGAGTTAATCATCCACTTAATTCAGGAATTACTACCTCGAAGTTATTGGAGTTTATCATTCGAGCGCAAAATCGTTATGCACAGGGATATATAATGATGCGAGAAGTAGAGGATGAAATGAATCGGTTAACTTCTGCCCAAGGGTTGCCCCCACCATACGTAAAGCTTTTATTTAGACTTCCAGATCAAGCTGATCGCAGAAGGTTCAATATACCGGCGCGTAATGAGGTTTGTGCAGTTTTTACACTAAGTGCTGATCAAAGCTTTCCAGAAAATGAAATGATTGTTCATCAGCGCAATAAAAACATTGTCTCTTTAAATAATGTTGATAAGCGAGTTGAGCCATTTACTTATCCATTATTTTACCCCGCTGGCACGGATGGTTTTAGCCCAGATTTGAAGTTACAAACGCCTTACGCCAGCCGCAGTCATTTAACTTGGCTTGAACTGGCACAATACAGGCTTTCGTTTCGACCAGTATTTGTTAAATTTTGTCTCCATCAACAGAAGTACCCGATGTACGGGGAATTCCATTTAATGCACTGCACTTTGGGGGTCGATTATTTCAACAATATTTAGTGGATACTTACATTCGTGTAGAGCGTGACCGTATTCAGTGGATAAAATACAACCAAAATAAGATTCTAGCTGAACAATATACGGGAGTAACCAGTTTCATTAACCAACTTGCCGAACAAAAAAATGCCAGAGTTGATGAAAAGATTATTTTACCCTCTTCTTTTCCTGGTTCGACGAGGTATTACACAGAAAATTTTGAAGATGCAATGGCAATCGTTCTAAGGCTTGGATCACCTAATTTCTATATCACCGTGACATCAAATCCTAACTGGCCAGAAATAAAACAGGCATGCAAATAAATTTAAAAGATGGAACAATCTTGCAACAGCTTCCGCAGGATCGTCCTGATATCCTGGCTCGAGCTGCTAAGTTAAAATTTTACCAATTAATAAAAGATTTAGATAAAAAACAAATCTTTGGAAAAGTATCGGCTTTTGTATACACTATAGAATTTCAGAAACGAGGATTACTACATATGCAACTGCTTATAATTATGTCATCTGATGACAAGATTCATCAACCAGAAGAGCTCGATGACTTGATTTCATCCGAAATACCCGGAAATGAGTTAAGAGAATTAGTACTCCAATGGATGATTCACAACCCATGTGGCGATTTAAATCCCAATGCAACGTGTATGGTTCATAAAAACGGAAGAACAAAATGTCGATTCGACTTTCCAAAATCGTAACATGAAGTTACGTCTTTAGTAGATGATGGTAAACCAAATTACCGACGACGCTACAATCCGCAGTTGGATAGTCCCCAATTTTCACACGAACATGCGGTTTATCGCAAAGACATAAACGGTCGTCGTATAACAAGAGATAATCGTCATGTAGCCCCCTACAACGCCTATTTATTGAAAAAATATAATTGTCATAAATGATAAATGATAAATGATCTTTATTTTGTAAATAGGTTATAACAACACTTTTACACGTCAATATATTTTTTCTGTTAGTTTATGCTAGATGAGGCCGGTGTTTCCTAGCTGACTACCCTGAGAAGAAACACCGAAACAAACTCAGAGGTCAAAGTCTGTTTTAAAGTCCATACAGATGTACTGGTCAAAAACATATGAGAACCATGCACGCTAACGTCTGAGATGAGCTTTTGAAGAAAGCACCACGCTCATTTGAGTGGACCCGTCCAAACAGTGCAAGCATTTGTCAGTTATCGTGTAGCTCAACTTAGAACTTTAAGGAGCTCAACGGACCGACGAACAGTACCAAAGCAAGGACATTTGGGTAGGCCGCAAAAGTACTCAAACAGTCAGACATCGTTAAAAAACAAACTTACTGGAAAAAAGGAGAAAAGAAAAAAAAGAAATAACCTACATAGTCCTCACATTTACAATAATATTTTTTTTTAATTAAAAAAAAAAACAAATATATACTATACTTAACAAAGTATTCATGTCAAAAAGTACAAAGATTAAAACAATAAAAAAAAACAATATAATACTTAACAAAGTAAGTATTCATGTCAAAAAGTAAAATATAAAATGTCAATGTGTATAAAAAAAAAAGCAAAAAGTATAAACGAAAAACATAAACGAAAAACAAAGGCTCATGTACGTTAATGAAGCAGCTCATTCCCAAGCCTTTTTATCCTCAATGTAATCTTTAATTGTGTAAAAAGCTTTCTGACTTAGTTTTTTTTTTGATAAATGATTTAAATTTATTGTTGCTTAGTTCTTGTATTTGGCTAGGAAGCTTATTATAGAAATGTATACTTTGGCATCTAAACGAACCACCTATTTTCTTGAGCCTGGTTTTAGGAACAAGAAATTTGTTTTTGTTCCTAGTATTTACACTATGGATATCACTGTATTTTTTAAACAGATTAATATTTTTATGTGCGTACATGAGATTTTCATAAATATGCTGAGAGGGCACAGTCATAATATTAATCTCTTTAAATTTATCTCTGAGGGAGTGTCTGGGACTTAATGTATAAATTGCACGTATAGCTCTTTTTTGTAAAACAAAAATAGATTGAATATCAGCGGCATTTCCCCACAACAGAATACCGTACGACATTACACTATGAAAATAGCTAAAGTATACTAAACGGGCTGTCTGTAAATCAGTTAAACCACGAATTTTCCTAACGGCATACGCTGCAGAACTAAGCTTTTTGGACAGTTTATCTATATGGGGGCTCCACTGAAGCTTTGCATCCAAAGTTAAGCCTAAGAACACTGTGGAATCTTCGGGTTTTAACACTTCGCCCTTTATTGACACACTAGTGTTCACCTGTGTAACATTAGGCAATGTAAACTTTATACATTTCGTTTTTTTCTCGTTAAGGAGAAGATTATTGATATTAAACCAGTTAACTACTGTTGAAAGGGCACTATTTACATCATCAATAACCACCTGCTGACGTTTGAGTTTAAATACAAATGAAGTGTCATCTGCAAACAACACTATATCATGTTTATCAATTATGAGGTACGGCAGGTCATTAATATAAATTATAAATAAAAAGGGACCTAGAATAGAGCCATATAAACGTTGAGTACGTAGGAAGTATTTTGGTTGTGAAATATCTTTATAAATACATTTATAAAGGACACGACTGTCAAAGTTGTAGAAGAACAAAGGACACTGATTTATGATGAAGCAAATACATACATTGAAGGACGTTGTGTCACGCCACTAGAAGCATGCTGGCGATTATTTGCTTTTGAAATTCAAAAAAAAAGTCATAGTGTCCAACGACTGGATATTCACTTACCAGGACAGTATCGGATCTCAAACTTGGACCAAACCCATGAAGATTTAGCCGATATTGGCCAAAGAGGGTCTACTCTAGAGGCTTATTTTAAGCACAATGCAGAAATTAAAAGACAATCATTCAAGCGATAATGTCTCACGTCAATATCATTTTTATTGGCAGATGCCTGAAAATTTTAAATGGATCGGAAAATCTAGCAAATGGGAGCCAAGAGTTCGTCATTTGCGAGTCATTGGTAGGATTCATAATGTAAATTTCGTTGCTCAACCGGAACTTTACCACTTGCGATTGTTACTATTTCATGTGAAAGATGCGACAAGTTTTGAAGACCTTCGAACCGTAACAGATATCCATATCCAATATCAGACGTATAAACAAGCATGCTTAGCACGTGGCTTGACTTACGACGATCAACAATAGATAGAAGGATTACAAGAATCCGCATTATTTAAAATGCCTGTAGCAATGAGAAGTCTTTTTGTTCAAATTTTAATTTACTCAACGTACCTAATCAAGATATTTATAATAATGAATGCGGGTTGTTGAAGTAAACTTACGATATATGTATTTTGTGTTTTTGTTATCTTTTTGCTAGACATGGAGACCTTAGTAAGCCGATGAGAAATGCAAGAGGTAGGATCGTGGCCATCCAGCTTTAGACAGGAAGGCCATAGCTATCCAATTGATGAATGTAAGTTGTTTGGTATACGTAGCTATTATCATTTTATAAGAAATTGGATAAGATGGAAGTGTTATATGTATTTTTATTTTTTAGGTATTGAGCAATGGAATGAGCCTGGACCTTCTAGCCATGTAGAGCCTCCTATAAGCCAAGCCATCAATGTGGATATTGAAATCATAGAAAGTAAGTTGTTGTTACTTATATTATATTTATTTTTAAGCATAAAGTGAAAATTTTCGGAGAATGTGGCATATAGAAATATATTACTATATTGGCAGTGTTCATTTTGCAGATCCAAATAACAAATGTTTTCTTTTGTCAGATGCTGAAGAAGTCTTACCCAATTTATCTCCAGAGCCTCATGTTGCTGTCCCCCAGCCTCGTGTGCATCCTGCCCAGTATGGGAAAACTACACCACGCCATAGTGAGAGGTTTTCACGAATACAACCCTCACCTCGAAGACGTGTGAGACTGACACAAACGGAGCAGGTTGCATGTCAGTTTGTAAACTCCAATTGTGAATGAAGAGCATTCAGAATGCAGCAACATAGAGATTATGTTACGATAAAAAGAGAGCAAAATAGGATTAGAGAAATGGATGTGTAGACTCAGAGAGAATGGCAAGCTTTAAGTTTAAGAATGATAGATATATTAGATAAACTAACTAATAAGTTTTGTAAAGATTAGTTTAGTAAATTAGACATTATCATTTATATTTTTCTGTAAGTTGTAGTTTATTTTTTTAATAACTGAATAATAGTTCAAACTAAGTTTTTTCTTATTTTTAGTACGGCAAACTCTTAAGGTTATAAATTAAACAATAAAATGTTTCAGATTATTTTATTAAGCTCTTTTTCATTTAACACCCAGTTTATATACATACTCATGTCAAGTTAAGGTAGGCATAAAAAAATATTCAAGAAAAAAAAAAGGGTTTTATTAAGTTTTTCAGGCGAATGGTAAGATTATACTAAATAATAATATATTAAAATAAACTTATAATCTACAAGATAATAATTATTGTTGCTGTAATCTTCTTACTAAATGATCCCTTAATACCCTGCCTCTAATTAAATCAGTAGTGGAACTTCCCTTTCTCAGTTAGTAGTAGTAATTATAATCTTACCATTAAGTAAGTAATTATAATCTTAACATAAGTAGTTATAATCCTCTCATCATGGTCTTGGTTGTCATCATCCGAAAATTATATATTTATTTTAATGAATATGTTTAGCTATTAGACAAGTTATTGAATATAAATAAAATTATAGAAAAGTCTTTATTATTGGAATATAATATAGTTAATAGTTTTCTAATGAACAAAGTTTAAACTTATATATCAATATTTTTTATAGTTCCATACTTATACTTGTGGTATCCACAACATCTACAATGCCATGTTTAACAACTATATTATGTAAAACACAAGCCAATATGATTCTTGAACATTTTATAGGATTATAATGTAGAACCCTGTCTTTATTCAGGCATCGCCAACGATTTTTCAGCCTTCCAAAGGTATTTTTTCGATGACAGCTCTGGCAATCATATGCTTTGATGAAATTCTCGAATGAAAACACAACAAATATTATTATTATATTTTAAACTTTGTAAAAAATGTTCGTATTATAATTATCGTTAAAAATTATCACTTTCACTACCAAAAGCTAAGTCACAAAGTTACTTGCTCGAAAGTGAAGGAGTGAACAATAGAACTGTCAAAATTGACTAACGTTGCAACTCACAGTCACAATAGCTCCGACTGCCATTGTACGGGCGCCCCTAACACTGCTTATTTTAATATTTAATATTTGTTAAATATTATTATTTGCACCCGAATTGTACTTGTACATTCGGAGGCGAATACCTTCCCCGAGAAAGCCAGCGTGTAAACCTTCGCCGCGGGGTGGGGTCTCCGACCCTAACCTCAACGGTGATGGCAAACATGCCAAGGCGCCACGAGGACGAATCCACCAACATGAAGAGTACCAGCAGCGAAGAGAAAGGCTCGACCGACGCAGCACTGCAGGACCAGCGACAAAAATACCAGGGCGACCTGAGTATTTTTAACTCCCTTCGAGAGAAGGGAGAAATGTCGCAGGGTCTGCAGCGCTGGTTGGAGGCGTACTTCCGAGTAATGGAAGTACATATTGGCAACAAGAAAAAGGAGGACCTCACTGCCCAGGATGTACACATCCTGACAGCGGTGGGGTCAGCACTGCCGCCTACCGCAACGCCTATACCAGGCAAGCGGAGGCGGGAAGAAGACCCGGAGCCGCAAGCGGCGAAGAGGACGACAGTAGAGGCTTCCCTAACCTCGGACTCCGAGGAAGGGGATAGCGAGGAGATGGACGTCCAAGTCCTCTCCACCTCGCCCGAACCGACTCTAGCAACACTGGAAGTCGAACGGGCCCCTACGCCTACACCCAGGCCAAGGACAGCAGCAGCTGTACTTGCCGCACCACCACCCCAGAAACCCATAATAACAACAACTCAGAGGCCCATAACAACGAAAACGAGGCCCATAACAACACCAGGCCCTTCCAAGGCGCCCACTACCCAGACACCCACAAGGAGACAACCAATCCTTGTAGTGGACCGTCTGGAGAACTGGACGTCCCAAATGAAGGAGTTGACCGCCAAAATCGGTCACCCACCCAGCGTGAGGCCCTTTGGGAAGGGATTTAAATTCACTCCCAAAGAAGACGCTGAATTGCGAGTCATTCAGGCTCACCTGGATGACCTCGGACAGGACAAGGCGCCGTATTACGCCATCGCCCCACCGCACCAGAAGCCCTTGAAAATGGCTATCCGGGGCTTACCTGCGGACACTCCCACAGAAGAAATAGTGGAGGACTTGACTAGCAAGGGAGTGCCAGTCAAGTTTGCGAAGCATATCCGTGCTCGCACCAGCAGACCCGGATGCATCTTCTTCGCAGAAGTGGAGAAGAGCCCGACCGCAGCCAAGACCTACAACATTGATGAGGTCTTGCTCATGCCAGGCGTCGTCATAGAGGCCTGGAGGGGCAAGAAAGGAGAGGGTCTCAATGCCACCGCTGCCAAGGTTTCCGCCACAGTTCCCAGAACTGTCACAGGCGCCTAGCCTGTGTGCGATGCGGTGGCGAGCACCAGGCGCACAACTGCCCTCGACCAAATTAGGAGCCACCCACGTGCGCCAACTGCCAAGGCCCGCATCCAGCCTGCAGTGCGGCGTGCCCAGTCTACAAGCGGGAAGCCCGCAACAAGAAGGCGGGACTCACGCCGAGGACTGGCCCGCCCAAGGTCATCGACCAACCAAACGTGGTCGTCGACTCGGCACCCACCACGCTGATGGCCGAAGCAAACCCGGGGTCAAGCTCCACAAAAAAGAGGAGAAGGCACCGAAGAAAGAAGGCGGCCCAGGAAAAGCCAACCACACCTGCGGCGACACCCAAACACTGCAGCCCAGCAGCCAAGGACCCGGAGAGGGACCAACTCGCTGCCTTGCTCATACTGTTCGTACAGCGTGTTAAGGCAGGCGAGATTAACACGACAGGACTGCTGCAATACCTCACTACCAATGGATAAGCCGCTCAGGGTGGTTCATTGGAACGCGGAGACGCTGAAATCCAAGATAGGCCTACTACGCCTATTTCTCAAGGAACAGCGGGTCGATATCATGCTGATAAGCGAGACCCACCTGAAGGCCAACAGGCCACTCAAGATCCCAGGGTACATTGTGTATCGCCAAGATGAGGTCTCGCCAAGAGGCGAAGCATATCGTGGACTCGCTGTCCTAGTGAAGAGGACAGTAGTGCATCAACCCGTCGAACCGAAGAGACTCGATACCATGTATGCGCTTGGTATCGATGTCCAAATCGGCAGGCGGGAGATGCGCCTCTACGCGGCCTATCGAGCTCCGAATCAGAGAGCTCGCGTCGATGAACTTCGGAGCCTTCTCCAACATACAACGCCGACCATAATCGCAGGTGACCTGAACGCAAAGCACCAAGCATGGCACAACACTACCAACAACGCAATGGGAAATCTCCTTATGCAAGACTCCGATATGCATAATTATGAAATCGCTGGCTCCAGAGAACCCACTAGATTGGACCCAGCGGGCTATAGTGATAGCGTACTGGACATCATAGTGTTCAAAGGACTAAGAGCACCTCCAGTACAGGAAGTGCTCGAGGACCTACCATCGGACCACAGGCCGGTGCTACTCGTGTTCAGGGAGCCCGCGGCTACGGTCGGCCCACCGAAGCCCACAGTCCACACAGACTGGAGGGCTTATCAAGAATCCCTAGCGGGTTACAGCCGCCCTACGGTTGTAAAAACGCCAGTGGAAGTCGATGAAGCCGCCGAAGAAATCACCGGAGCTATCCAAGCCGCACTTCGAGTCTCCTCGAGCACTAGACCGAGCATCGAGCGACAGAACCCTCTGCCCGCTCGGCAATGCTCGAGGAGAAGCGAGAGGCTAAGAAGCTCTGGCAGAGAACTCGGCACCCCCGATACAAGACCCGATACAACAGCCTTACCAACTCGTTCAAGGCTGCTCTTTGGGAGCACAGAGGTGACGCATGGGAGAACTTCCTTATAGATATCGAGGACGAACAGCCCTCGGTACACCGACTCTGCAGGTAACTGACTGCTGAACCAAACCCCACGCGCCTCCTGTTCGCTGAGGACGGGCAAATACGCTACAAAGCGCAAGACCGTGCCGAGATCATCGCGAACAGCCTCGAAAAACAGTTCACACCTCACGACAATTAAGACGAGGACCACTCTCGGGAGATAGAGGCGGCAACCCATCTCTACCTCTCGAGGCCCCTCGCCCAGTCTGAGGGTGAACTGCTCGTAACACCGAGCGAGGTTGCTGCGATGATCAGGAAAACCAACCCACGGAAAGCACCTGGTGAAGACGGAATACCGAACACTGCACTGCAGCGGCTTCCACTGAAATCACTCATAGCGTTGACACAACTGTTCAACGGTATCCTGAGGACCGGCCACTTCCCTAACATCTGGAAGCGGGGTCGGGTTATCGTACTTCCGAAGCCCGGCAAGGACCTCAGAAAACCGGAGAACTACCGGCCCATTACACTCCTCTCGACGACGTCCAAGGTGTTCGAGCGCTTACTGCTAGTAAGGGCTCAACCCCACATCCGGCTGAGGCCCGAGCAATTTGGATTTCGTCAGGAGCACTCCACCACGCTCCAGCTGACTCGTGTCCTAGACGAGATGGCTACGTGGTTGAACAAGGGCGGGAGCACGGTGACCGTGATGCTCGACATGGAGAAGGCGTTCGACAGAGTGTGGCATGAAGGTCTCATCCACAAGCTGTCGACATCGTCTCTACCACGAAAAGTAGTCGCGATCATCGCATCGTTCCTGACCCAGAGAACCTTCCGTGTGGCTATAGAGGATACCACATCGGAAATCAAAACCATCAGTGCCGAAGTCCCGCTAGGGAGCTGTCTGTCACCGGCCTTGTACGCCCACTACACGGATGACATCCCTGTAGTCGGAGACGTCAAGCTGGCACTGTTTGCAGACGATGCCGCGTACTTGTCAAGTTCACGCAACGCCGCACACGCTGCACGGAAATTGCGCCCCACACTCGAAGCCCTTCCGGGCTGGCTGAAGCGATGGAGGCTCAAGTGCAACGTGTCGAAGACCCAGGCGATGATAACCGGTATGGCACACTACCCGCCACACCAGACTACCAGTAAGTGCCAAACTAGGCATTTACAAAACATACATATATCAGGTCGCGCCTCACCTACGGTGGGCCGGCCTGGTACAACTTGATAGCAGGGAGATCGCGCCAACGTTTGCAGGCTGTAGAGAACAGCTGCCTTCGCATGGTGGTCGACGCCCCCAGGTACCTCAGGAATGCAACAATCCACCGAGACCTCAAGTGGGAACCTATAAAGGAGTTTGTGAGCAGACTCGCCACGGGGATGTTTGAGCGGGCTGACCGCTCGAATCTTCCCCACCTGGTAGGTATTGCTCCGCTCCCACATCCAGACGATACAACACTCATTCGGAGGCGACTCAAACGCCCCGCTCGGGAGCTCATATCAGTTCCTTCGAGCGGGGCATTGGCTTCGCCATCGGATGCAGATAGCCAACCACCGACCTCTCGCAGGCGGCTCGCTGGACCCCTCTTCAGAGGAGCGATCGGCGAGCAAACCTCGAGGCCGGTGAGCTAACTCCAATGACCGGCTCACAGTGGTGAGCTGCGAGGAAAATCACTATAAGGAGCCCAGTGCTTCAAATAGTCTCCCCACCCCCCTCAACAGGGGTGAGATGATACCAGATGTTTTTTTTTTACTCGACAGTCTCGGTCGCGCGCTCGCCCTGAGCGCACGTCTCTTCCGCACCTCCGCTGCATCGTCCGCGCTACCGCCGGCACGCTCGTACAACGCTGGCGCCCCGCCAACGTGCCCGACTTGCCGTGACAGTGACAGACAGTTCAGTAGTGTATTGTAGTGCAGTGCAGTGCTAGTGCCAGTGTTAGTGAGCCGCTGTGTACAACTTACGCAGGTCAGTACCTTTTTCCCATTCCCCCCGGCTGTGCCAGCCAAACCGGGGAGGCGAGAACCCAACACACACACCCACTCCCCTCCCAACCTTGGTTGGGGGGGGGGGAGTGGGTGTGTGACCGTGACCACTAGACACCACCACCACCTGCACATTCATCATCAACGTGCAGACCTTATACACCATTCTACAGGACAGAGAAGTGTTCGCACTTCTAAAGCAGAAGTTCGGGAAACTCATTCCCGACACTCCTCCACGAGCCCTCAGCAGCCCCCGCAGCCCCAGCCCGTCTCTACACCCGCCCCAAACCCAAATACTCCTACCGCGTCCCCGAAGCCCCATAAGAACACCCTCTCCCACCCCTCCCTCCGATATGTCCGAAGACGAGCTAAACTCGTCTAACGATGAGGGGTTTGAGCTCGTCACGGGCAAAAAGAGGAAGGGAAGAACCCCCAAATGCGCTGCTCCGCCCAAATCCACCTGCCGCGCCCCATCCCCATCTCCAAAATCTGCCCCCCTGCCTCCACCCACGCCTTCCCCAGCCCCCGAGGCTTTTAGCATCGCCTTTAGTGACGAAGTCTTAAAAATAAAGTTACTTGACATTAATGTAGAAATTAGCACTGAAACGGATACTGCTTTACGATCAAAGAGAAATGACAATCAACTGTCAATGTTAAATAACACTTTAACCAGCCGTAAACAAATAAAATGTTACAATTGTAGGAAAATTGGCCATTTTAAAAATAAGTGACCAGATTTAAGAGCGAAAGACATAGAAAACGTTTTTAGTACTGCATTTTTAAATGGTAGCTACAAAACCGATGGTGGGTATATTGACTCGGGAGCAAGCATGCACATGACACCAAATCGTGAAAAATTGTTACTCACCCGACAAGTGATCGAGAGATAACTTGCATGAGAGTACATGAGATAATCGTAGCAAATAAGATGACTGTTCCTGTTTGTGCGCCGAGGATACATAGATAAAAAGCAAAGTAAATTCTCAGAACTACGACGTAATTGTGAAAGATATTTTGTGTGTATCAGACCTCTTAACGAATCTGCTGTCAGTCAGCAGGCTGATAGAAGCTGGAAACAGAGTTGCATTCTGACGAAATGAGTGCCAAATACACAGTAAACAAAACTAACTGACTAACGTACGTTGACGTAGCCAACATTCGGTTAGTATAATGATATCCCAATCAGTGTTAGATCTTGCAAAAAGAGTTCGAAATCTGGAGAAGTTATGATTTATACTTCGTATATTCTGATGAATAATGTGTAGCGAAGCATGTTTGTTTTTTATTAGCATAGGACACTCTTCTATTTCGCAAGTAGATGATTGTGCAATTAGTAATTAGTTAAAGTTGGCAGTATTTATATTATCGAAATGTATACAGGTACACTGTTAATTTTTTTGTAAAATTACAATTGTTTTACAAAACAAATATCAGCAAAATTCCAAATCAACGTATACTAATACAAAACATAACACAATTTGAGTAAAATTACAAGACATGTGAAGGAACTTACTATAATGAGTTGTAATTTTGGAACCTTTATGCAATAACCCGACACGTATTGTCATTTTTCCTAACTGTTGGTGAATTTCTAATGAAAGGTTGTAAATTTACCAAAATTGTTTGTAATCCGATTTAAAATATTTTTTTGTGGTATTACGAAAAAATGTTGAAAGTCAAATTACTATCAAGTCATTAAGAATTTACAAATAATTTTATTATTTTTGTAACACAAAGTTGAAAATTACAATACGTACTATAATTCTATCGAAAGTTTTTATTTTTCTTACACGTATTGTAATTTTCTAAAACTGTTGATTAATTCTGAACAAAATGATTTGAAATTTAGAACAACTCTTTGTAATTTGATTTACAATACTTTTTTTAAGAAATTACAATAAAAGTTGAAACACAAATTAGTATAGAATTTACAATTTTTTTTTTGTATCATAAATTTGAAAATGACAATACGTATTATAATTCTACCGAAAGTTTTTATTTTTCTAACACGTATTGTATTTTTTTCAAACTTTTGATTAATTTCGGCCAAAAAGATTAAAAATTTACAAAAATTGTTTGTTATTTGATTTACCATACTATTTTTATAAAATTTTGAAAATATGTTGAAACACAAATTAGAATGAAATTATTAAGAATCTGCAAACGATTTTATCATTTTTATAACACAAATTTGAAAAATGCATTACGTATTGCAATTCAACCCAAAAGTTTTTACTTCTCTAACACGTATTGTTTTTTTTCAAATTTTTAATTAATTTCAAGCAAAAAAATTTAAAGTTTTTAAAAAATGTTCATAATTTGATTTATTGGGTGTACAAATTAGTTCGGTCCGTTTTAAAAAGATGGCTCTGGCTGTCATGAATGTTTTATTGTGGCAGTTGATCTCGGTGGTTTCAGAGAGGTTAGACATCTGTCAATAACATTCCGTTCCCATCACTTCGAATTTCGTAAAAGAACTTGTTTTAAATTTTTTTGAATATGTCAAATTTTGTGTTAACTAAGCAGCATCTGCGGTAGGTTTTAATTTTTTGCTTCAATTGGAAGAAAAGTGCAGCGGAAGCGCATCGAATGCTTGTGGAAGTTTATGGTGATAATGTTCCAACTGATAAATCATGTAGGGAATGGTTCCGACGTTTTAGGGATGGTAATTTCAGCGTTGAAGATAAGCCTAGTCCCGGACAACCAAAAAAATTCGAGGACGAAGAATTGGAGGCATTACTCGATGAAGATCGAAGTCAAACACAAGAGGAGCTTGCAGATAGTTTAGGAGTGACTCAACAAGCAGTTTCTGTGCGATTAAAGTCCATAGGAATGATTCAAAAACAGGGATACTGGGTTCCTAATGAAATGAAACCAAGAGACGTTGAAAGGCGATTTTTCACTTGCGAGCTGTTGATTCAAAGGCAAAAAAGAAAGGGTTTTTTACATCGAATTGTTACTTGAGATGAGAAATGGATATTCTACGATAATCCCAAGAAGAAAAAATACTACGCTAAGCCTGGTGAATCGTTACCATCGACCTCGACATCAACAGCAAAGCAAAATTTGAGTTCAAAAGTCATGCTGTGTATTTGGTGGGACCAAAAAGGTGTTGTGTACTATGAGTTGCTACAATCTGGCGAATCTATTACGGGTGATCGGTATAGGCTACAATTAATTCGATTGAGCCGTGCATTACGTAAAAAGCAGCCGGAATACGAACAAAGACATGATAAACTTATTCTTTTGCACGACAACGCTCGACCTCATGTCGCAAACGTCGTCAAAAAATATTTAGAAACACTCAAGTGGGATATTTTACCACACACGCCGTATTCTCCGGACCTTACTCCTTCGGATTACTGGTTATTTTATTTATTTATTTTATTTAAAAACTTCATGCACACGTGTACAAAGGCGGACTTAATGCCTAGGGCATTCTCTACCAGTCAACCTTGAGGTGGTGAAGAAAAGGGATAAGGTAGGTGCAGACATCTGGAATTTACTGTATTGTAATGTATTTTAAAACAACTATAGTTACATATATATATACAAATACATAACAAATATACACATACATAAAAATATATAATGAAGAATATATATATATATATATGTGTATACTAACATACACTTATAAATAGGTATACAGTCAAGTGCATTGTGGTTATTCTGCTAATTCAGCGAGGAGAAGTTCACGTACTTTGTTCTTAAATGTTAAACGGCTTTCAGACATTCTAAGCTCAAGAGGGAGCGCATTCCATAGAAGAACTGCTTGCACGAAGAAAGATGAAAGAACTTCAATTGGGAACGTAAAGCAGAGACATGGTCATACTTGCGAAGATTGAAAATGAATCGAATGCAGTTATTCAGAAGACGGTCTAGTTTGTTGAGAAGGTCTGCATTCAGGTCAAAATAACACACATCGCCATAGTCAATCATGGGAATAATTAAGGAATGCATTAAGGAAGTTTTTGTTTTAATAGGGAGGAAGTTTTTGAGACGGTATAACGTTCGGAGAGCACCAGTGACTCTCTGACTCACATGTGTAACCTGGGCCCGCCAATCCAGGGTCGAGTCAATAAACAAACCTAGGTCTTTAACTGCTGAACTCACAGATATAGGTGAGCCATCAAAGACTATTGGTATGAGAGTTCCAGTGTCGAGCCTGCCCATCATTGGTTTGCTTCCTACGACGATCGCTTGACATTTGGTTGGATTTACTGATAATCCAAATCTCGACGACCAGGATCTTATAGTTTCCAAATCTTTGTTTACCTTATCAATGGCCTCTGATAAGTATTCAACCCTACTCTGGGAGTATATCTGCAGGTCATCAGCATACAGGTGATACGGACACTGAAGGTGTGGCGTTAACTGATTAATAAATAAAGAAAATAGTAAGGGAGATAATATACCGCCTTGAGGGACGCCGCTGCAGAGATCAGTCCAGTTTGATGACGAGTCATCCACCCGAACGCACTGCTGGCGTCCCTGAAGATAAGACGAGAACCATTCCAGTGCTTCTGAGGAGATCATAAGATATAAAAGGATGGATAGCAGGACCTCGTGACTGACGGTATTGAAGGCATTCGAGAAATCAACCAGGACTAAGACGGTAACTTTAGTGTTATCCATACCCTCTCTAATATCGCCAGTCACTTTTAGGAGAGCGGACATGGTGCTGTGGCCGGGCCTAAAACCAGACTGTAACGGACTCAGGAGATTATGACGAAATATAAATTGCGAAAGCTGCTTGTTTACACAAGCCTCTAGAACTTTAGACAGGAAGGGGAGAATAGAAATAGGACGAAAGTGGTGTGGAAGAGAAGGGTTACTTGTTTTGGGCAAAGGTATGATATAAGCTTTACGCCAGAGGCAGGGAAAGGTTCCAGAGTCAAGGGAAAAGTTGATTATATGGGAAATGACATGGATAATATGATCTAGGATGGGGACAACCATGCGTCGACTGATGCCATCACAGCCCGCGGCATTGGAGCGAATGGACAGGATAATCTTTTTAATATCCTCAGGAGGAACTGGAGAAAAAGTAAATGCGTCAGTAGTGGGACTTGTTAAACTACCTATATAGCTTAAGGTCTGACATTTGGTTTGATGATCTAGGTGAGTTGTGGATGTGAAATGTCGATTGATGTCATTCAAACCGATTGTCTTTTGAACTACTGGATGATGTTGTTTGCCGATACCCAGAGTTTTTAGAAACTTCCAGATACAAGTAGGGGATGAAGCCTCTATGTGTTGAAGCATGTGTCGGCGTTTTGCGTTGCGTATCACCTGATTACACCGATTCCTAGCCACCTTAAAAAGGTTCCAATTAATTTCAGAACGATCCCGCTTGAACCGCAGAAAAGTCTGGTCTCTTCGTCTCATGGCAATTCTCACCTCCTCCGTCATCCATGGTGCCGGTGGACGCTTTAATTTTACCTTCCTAACAGGAGCGTGTGTGTCGTACAACCTAACAATTTTGTCATTAAAAATTCTGACCTTGTCATCTACGTTGGTGACTGCTGCTACACTCTTCCAATCTATTTCAGAAGCATCAGCACATAGTTTTTTGACATCCATGCGTCCACAACTTCGGACATGAAGAATTTTGGGAGGGAGTTTAGGTGGTTTCAGGGCATAGGAAAGGAAGATCAAATCGTGATGGGAGAAACCGGGAGCAGGATATTGGCCATGGGAGGAGATAAGGTTAGGAGCAGAGGTTAGTATCAAGTCCAGCCAGGTATCCTGATGCTCGATGTTGTGATGCGTTGCTTGAAGGGGCAGGACATGGAGACTGGTAGATTGAACGATCTGAAGAAGATTACGTGTTCGTGGAGAGTTGAGTGCAAGGAGGTCGGTGTTAAAATCTCCCATGATGATGTGATGTGAGTATTCAGGCCCTAAAGATTCCAGAACTGTTTCCAGACTGGAGAAGTAGTTAACACCTGGAGGACAATACACTACACCTAATATAATATTGGCTCCCTTAACATAAACCTCAAGAAATAAATATTCGGCAGTGGCAGACGAGCTGGAAGAGGAAGAGGCAAGAATTTTATAGGCTAAGAAGCTGCGAAGGTAGATAGCGACTCCTCCACCTCTTTTGACTAGTCGATCATTACGAATGAGAACAAAGCCTGTGAGAGGATATGAAGTCGAAGGGAATTTTGGTTTGAACCAGGTTTCAGATATCAAAATAGCATGAACGTCACTGTCAGTGAAAGTCTCAGTCAAATCACTATAATGACTGGGAACACTCTGAGCGTTTATGTGGCATACGTGAAGGTTCGACCGAGTGCCATTGTTAAAAGCTTGCCGTCTGTTAACGAACTAAAACTATCCTCATCGGAAAATT
Source organism: Tyria jacobaeae (assembly GCA_947561695.1). Taxonomy (NCBI): domain Eukaryota; kingdom Metazoa; phylum Arthropoda; class Insecta; order Lepidoptera; family Erebidae; genus Tyria; species Tyria jacobaeae. The sequence continues at coordinate 2,639,445 of OX387208.1, read as the reverse complement.
CATTAGCAGAAAAATATACTTCATCACCATCAGCGATCATTAAAAACGACTAAAAATATATTAAACAAACTATAGATCATAAAAATAAATACTCTAATTAGATATAATCTAAGTATACCAAGCAAAAAAAGAAAAAAAAAATTAATATAACAAATAAAAGTAAGCCTTGGCTCGTAGGTCGTATTTCAACACCACCCGCCGGCCTACACAGACATATAAATACTGTAAGAAAAGGATATGTAAAGCAAAAAGAAGACATTATACCAAAAAAAATCGTATAAAAATCATTACTGCACAAAAGTTAATATTACTTAAACAAGTTTCCGAACGCATCAAAGAAAATAATTGACAGATGTCCTAGCTGTCACTAACATTGAGTGACTCACTATGTTTTTAACTTATGAAGGTAAACTATGAAAAGTTAAATTTTAACATAATAACATAAGGATTATTTGTAAAGTAATTGTGAGTAGTTGCATAAGTGAATCATAACTAGAAGAGCTGGATATGCAATATACTATGATCTATCTAATAATAACAATATAGTGCAGCCGGCAGCTGACTCTCAAAATAAGATAATTATGTTCTTCTTGAAGTTTTCGTGTTTGTGATTGAACTCGCGTTACTATTGTTGCTCTTGTTAGCGGAAGTCACCTTTGGAAACTTTGTTATCAAGGGTTTGAGTTCTTCCGGGGATGTTATCTTATGGCGGGAGTTGTCGGGTGTTTTGATGACTATGGTCCCATCCTGGGTCCAACAAGAAAGCATGCCAAAATGTTGCCGAGCTATACTAAAAGCTGATTGTCGGATTTTAGTCAGAAATTCTCTTACCGAAAAGCCGGAACCCTTCAAAGAAGTCTTCGCCTTCCAGACGACATACCTAACATCAGCTGTTGTAAATCTGACCAGCACAGGGCGACGATGTTCCCTTGATGGGGCCCCAATGCGATAACAAAGCCTGATATTTGTCGTGTTTATATCCTTGAGACCCATCTTGTTGTTGATAATATCAAGCAGTCTTATCACACTCTTCCTTGACAGCCTCAGGTACTCCTAGGAAGATGAGTGCCTTTTGTCTGTGCCGAGTCTCCATCACATCAATCATCCTAGTACACTCATTGATTTGCTGCCGCAGAAGACCCAACATACTAAACATCAGTTCTCGGAATGTCCGGAATTCATCTGCAACCCGGGCCACTGTTTCCTTGGAGTGAGCTCCACTGTGTAGCTGTGCTTCTAATTCAGCCATTCTTCTGGAAAAGCTCTCCTCTAGGGTGGTCTGAGCCATTTCAATCTCAGCAAGTTGGGACATAGTTCTTGAAGATTATGATGAACAATTTAAAGTATTATAGTGAAATTATGAAAATATGTCAATATACCGGCAGGTGGTTTAACTACTTGGTCTAATTCATAAATACAGTGTATTAACTGTAAGTACAGTAGATTTAATATTATTTAAAAGTTTATATCCGTAAAATTATTAAATAAATAATTTAAATTATACAGAGCTCTTAAAAAAGTGTGTCAACTTTTTCAACACCTACCCGAAAATCCGTTATTCCGACGGATGCAGCACGACTTGGCAGGTCACCGGTTCACTTCTTTTGCAGAAATAGAAAATTGGATGGGAAGTTGGATTGCCTCGAAAGACGAATAATTTTTTCGAGATGGAATTCAAAAATATCCTAAGAGATGGGAAGTAGTAGAGTAGTAATCAACGATGGACAATACTTTGATTAATCTATTAATTTATTTTGATTTAAAAATAAATATATTTTTAACAACAAAAAAACGGACCGAATTAATTTGTACACCAATACAATACTTATTTTGTGAAATTATGAAAAAATTTAGAAAATGAAATTATTAAAGATTTACAAATAAATTTTATTATTTTTATAACGCAAGTTCGAAATTGCATTATGCATTGTAATTAGAGAATATAATCCCGGATCCAGGGATCCCGGGATCCTGACCATTTTCTGGCCCCGAAAATCCCGGGACTGTACTTGGCTAATCTCGGGATTTTCGGGATTGCCACAAACAAGTCTAGTTTGTATTCCGTAGTCCGTTGCGCCTTGCCTAGATTATTTTAATACATTACGACAAGAAGCAACTCGTACAATATGTAGGTACCCACTATTTCCTACACAGGTACAGTCCTAATAATATGTTTGTCGTAGAACTTAGAAGGGACTTCCCCACTCGGAATACTTTAATACAATACTCTTAAGGTAATTACCCCAACGAACCAACAGGGGAATCACCCGATCATCTCATATCATAATATTGTTGCGGGTATTTCCCGTCGGGGATTCCCTGTACGAAAGTATAAATATGCAAATCAGGTTTTATCTTTTCATTTATTGTTCTGTCAGTGACGGGTTACGTAGGCTACGTCAGTGACGATGGGTTACGTAGGCTACGTCAATAAAATTTAAAAGTCAATTATCTGAAATTACGTATTTCAAATGGCGGGAGACTTTGTTAAACATAAAAAAGACAGTGATACGACGTCAGTGTGGAGTTATTATTTAGTTACGAAGGACGGGAATAGTGCTAAATGTCAGCGATGCCCAGCCATCCTCAAGACTTTGGGTGGATCAACTAAGGGATTACATACACATTTGTTACCAAAACATAACATCAAGGTTATATCAGCTTCAACAAGTCAAGATTCTGAAAATCTGAACACAGCACCGCCGCCAGCCAAGCGAAAGTTAGATAATTATTTTACTAAAAGTGCCGACGATAGCCTGGATGATATTTTGGCAAGAATGATTGCATTAGACGGATTTCCATTCAGTGTATTCATAACCTCAGACGATTTGAGAAAATTGCTCTTAGCAAAATACACGGATTTACCAAAGTCAGCCGTCACTGTTCGAAAACGTGTTATGAATTACAGTGAAAAAATCAGAAAGCAAGTAACTGCAGAATTAAAACATTTGAAAAGTGCAGGTAAGGTGAAAGATTTAGTCTTTCTTTCGACGAGTGGACTTCAACTTCCAATAAACGATACATGGCGGTCAACGTTCATTCATATAAAAAAATTTGGAACTTAGGACTTGTTCCTATTTACGATAGTATGACAGCTGAAAATTGTCTTCGTATATTGCAAGAGCGTCTAAGTAAATTTGACATTTCCCTAGAAACTGACATCATGGCTATCGTAACCGATGGACCGAATGTTATGATAAAGGTAGGGCGGCTTGTTTGCACTTTGTTTGCAACTGTGTCTCGCACATGGTATCAATTTGGCGGTCTGTGATGTGCTTTATGAAAAACATAATAATTTGCAAGATAGCCCTGCCTCAGATGATACTATAAATTAACCAGCTGGTTGATTATATGGACGACAGCGATGATGAACACCATTTAGAAGACTTAGACCTGTCCAGAATCAGGTTTAATCGTAATGTCACAAAATGATCTTGCGCCAGAATACGTACCAGAGTTAACACAATATGAAAATATTAATGAGCTGATAAAGAAAATCCGCAAAGTTGTAGTGTATTTCGAAAGATCTCAATTGAAAAATGGAACAAAACTTCAAAAATGTGTGAAAATTGAACATGGAAAAGAGTTGTCACTTCTTTTGGACTGTAAAACCAGGTGGAATAGTCTTTTAACAATGCTGGAGCGATTTTATCTTTTAAAAGCATGCATTCAAAAAGCTCTTATAGATCTCAATCATCCAATTCGTTTAGAAGATGTTGATTTTGAATTGGTAAATAAAATTGTTGATGTGCTGACCCCAATTAAATTGACAGTAGAAGCAATCTGTCGGCGAGATGCTAATTTATGCACAGCTGATGCCGCTTTGAAATTTCTTATAAAACAACTGTCTAGCAAAAACTCAGCACTTAAATTATATTATTTAAATTTATATATTAAAACATCCTTAGTGGAACGTATAAAGCAACGACGAAGTGATGATTTAACTGGCGTGTTAAATTATTTACAAAATCCACGAATGGATGTTGAAAATCAGTTATTATCGGATTTGGAATGGCACGACTTATTTCCAGTTCCGACACAGGCTTTCGTGAGGAAGCAAATAAAGAGTATTGTTAAAAGAGTTAATAGTCGAGATTACACGGAAGATGAAGCAAGGTCAGGATCACAAACAGATGATGAGCTAAGGTCAGAAAGCTCCCAACCCCAATCGACATTAAAGGAAAAGTTACAGCTGGAAATTAACAAGAATATGAAAACCCCACATCCTGAAGTACAAGTACAAAATGAATTGGGGTTGGCAAATAGTATTAGACGTGAAATGAGCCTGTTCGAAAATGGAGGAGTTCGTGGATATCACTTAGAAACAGCAAATAAGTATCTATTGTCTATTCCTCCAACCAGCGTAGAAGCTGAACGAGTGTTTTCAGCTTCTGCTTATGTTGGCAATAAACTACGAAGCAGGCTCGGAAGTCAAACATTGGATGCTTTAATATATCTGCGATTATATTTTCGAATTTCTAAATAGTTATTTTGTGCTGTTTTTTTAATTTCTTGCAAAAGTATAGTATTTTTTGGTTTGTGTTTTTTCTTTTCTTATTATTATTCTGATTTGTGTTGTGCAAAGACATTAAAGACATTTTTTTTTAATTACTCGTGTTTTTTTTATTTTAGCCCAATTAGAAACCAAATAGGCTAATCCCGGGATAGGCCCGGGATCCCGGGAAAAGGCTTCAAAAGCCCGGGATTGAAAAACATGCTAGGGATTGTATTCTCTAATTGTAATTCTACTAAAAACGTGATTTCTCTTACACGTATAGTAATTTTTCAAACCGTTAATTAGTTTTGAATCAAAAGATTCTAAAATTCTTAAAATCTGTTTGCAATTTGATCTAAATTTTTTTTTTTGTAAAATTACAGAAAAATATTAGTATTGAAATTACCATGAAGTCATTAAAAACTTATAAATATTTTTAGTATTAAAATCTGTAAATTGAATTTTCAAACCAAGTCTCTAAATAAGCTGTAGATCATCATTTTCAGAGCGATACGTTACCTCTGAGAGGTAGAACTTTTTGACTCGGGTTAGATATATCGCAATTCATAACTGCACAGCGTTTAGATTTAATTCTAAATTAAAATTGTTAAACGTATTTCGTTTGCACTATAAACGCAGTGAAATTTTCGATAGCTTAACATGATATTTTGCATGAATTCTTAGCAGTCCAATCAACAAAACGTTAATAAAAAAAGTAGAGTTTGTAATTTCTATAGAAATATACTATAAATATTATTAATATTGAAAGTTTTGAGACTTATATATACAGAACTTTTATATAAGACGTTATACTTCAAACTTAGATTTTTCCCGATATCTTTGAGATTTTCGGTTTACCAGACATTAAGGTAGTCACAAAATCAAATAACGATTACCTTTGTATTTTTTTTTCCATATTAAATATTATTTGGCATGTGTTCTGAAGAAAATCAGGTTATTCAATTGACCGTCATTTTTTTTTTTGTTTTTGTAAAACTGAAAAGAGTTAAAATTGGTAAATATACTGTACTTAATAGAAATTTATATTATTCCGCATGAGCTAGGCACTTTATTTTTAATATAATACGTCGTTAAAACAACGGTTTACTCTTTTTTCTTTCTCGTCATCTTTTGGACGAATAGTATCTTTGTTGCATTTTTACAATAAATGGAATTTCAAGTGTTTTTCTCATAAATAAATGAAGTTTTTTGGAAATGCCCGCAGGGCTAACCGCTTTCTAGATTTTTTTATTATTGTAAACACACTACAACACAGTCAAGTGTTCCAGATAAGCACGTATATTTTATTTGTTTCTATATACTTATTTGTATTTCAATGTTTATTGGTATATATATTTTTTATGTTTTTATTTAATTTTGTATGACAAGCTGAGTTTCAAAATAATTTCAACTGTTAAAGCTTAGTGGCGTATCATGTTCATATCGGATGGTGTATAATAAAATAATAGTTTTGTTCGCGGTTATTTGAAAACCGATACTTAAATTTCTTCTCTAGAGGATAAAATATTTATCCGATTCATGAAATTCTGAATCGTTTGATACCTATATTGTAAGAAAAAAATTTTAATCGTTAATTAACTATTTGTTTAAACAAATAGAAAAAAAATTGTTCTCAAGAGGATAAGATATTTATTCGATTCATGAAATTCTGAATCGTTTGATACCTATATTGCAGAATCAAAATTTTAATTGTTAATCAAGTTTAATTGTTAGAAAAAAAAAACAACAAAAGATCTCAAGAAAGATTTCAGTACGTTGAGCACCGTTTCTTGCGAGTGAGAGGTAAACTCTCTGTCTTTGTCTTACCAACAGACAACCGAGGCGGCGTCGGTAAAATTAAAAATTTAAAAGCTGCGATTTTTAAATAAAAAAAAAATATGATTAATTTCATTCATAGCAGGTGTATTTATAAACCAAGTAGCCACCTGAATTAAAAAATGAGCATTTTTTTTATTATTAACAATTGTTTAATCGCAAAAAATCGAAATTTAGTTTTTAATTGATAACAATTACAAAAAAAAAAAATTAAGCTTAGCTGAATTTTTCCATAATGATTCTAAGTATAAGCTATATGTAATTAGAATCATTATGGAAAAATTCAGCTAAGCTTATTCTAATTCTAATTCTAAGTAAAAGCTATAATTGCTTGAAAACCTCCCCGTGGTGCATTCTGGGCAACGTCGGCGATGGCGCTTCTACTGTTTTCTCCTTTTGGAGTGGGCGTTATCGCCAACGGCTAATATTCTGGCATGGAGGGGCCTGCCTCAAAGGTCACTCTACATTTCTCCGTCTGCCCTCTGATTCATGCAGATGGAACAGTTCGGAGAAATGATAAAGGGGAGACGGGTTTACAAACCCTGAAGTACTGCAGAGCTAGTCTAACATAGACTACCGTTCGGCCCAACCGTAACTCTACCTGGCTACGGATAGACACGGAGGCTCAATGGAGCTGCGAGGAAGAAAACCTCTATAAAAAATTACTAATGTGTCACTGGATCTTTCCAAGGACGGTAGAAATCGGCCTAATACAGGCCACCTTCCGGCCAAGCCGTAATCGTGAATGGACAGGACCGGTGGTTCTCCGGGGCCACGAGGAAGACAAACCTCTATAAAAAATTACCCCAATCTTACGCTCTGACGCCTGGCAATAGGATGAATGGCTGAGGGGAACTCAGTCCCAAAGGCGTCGCCGTCGAAGGACGAAAAACTCATGATAATGGCAAAGGTAAATACAGATATGTCTACCCAGGAGGGTCCCATTCATTCTATGTATGGGGAATCCCTCCCGGAGCCAGCCGGCTCCGGCAGCTCCCAATCGTATTCTGGGGGGAGCAACCAATGCCCAAACAGCCCGTTGGTCAGCTGTAAATCGACCACCGAAAACTGGTCACGAGACTAGAGAGACTGAGGCAGACATCGTAATGTCGGATAGCCAATCAGGCAAAAGCCCGATGAGCTGTGCTGCGACAAGGCTCTGGCGTAGGAAAAGCGCCCGCGCTCAAGAGCTTCAGAGTCAGGGCGCAGTAGGAATCACTCCGGCGCTGAAACTATCTCCTCGAGAGAGGCTGACGATGCAATGCCAGTCGCAAAGGTTCCGAAAGCGCCACGTGGCAGAGGCCGGCCACCAACCACTGCAGCTTATATAGGCGCTGCTAAGGAGGCAGACGAGGAAAAGCGTTTCAAGAACCTTTTCCTCAACATAGCTGCAAAGAGAGCAGAAAGAGCTCAGGCAAGAAGAAGCCCTCAACGAGACGTTAACTCTGACCCTAACTGGGAGAGCAAACTTCAAGAAGCAGTGTCTCGTATCGAAGAGGTTGCCAAAAGCTCCAAGGGCATTAAAGGTGCAAACCAAAAAGCCCTAACAGATGCGGCCCTAGCCATTAAACAGGCAATGGAGACGCTCCTAAAGTCTTCTTCTTTGAAGAAGTTGCACTCCAGAGCATAGCCCAGTGGTCAATCAACGTCGCCGTTTTCGCCGAGCCGTACTTCGTTCCTCCCGGGGATATCTGGGTGGATGACATTGACGGTTTGGCGGCTATTGTTCGTGGCACCGCGGCCGGCACTGCTCCTCTTTCTGTTATCGCTAGAAGACGAGTATGCGTGGCAGTGGTAGTTGACGAGATCGCGGTAGTGGCCGTTTATTTCTCACCGAACTGTGTTTTAGCTGAGTTCGAGGATTGGCTCACTCAGCTGGCAGTCGTCGTCGAAGGATCCCCTCACCCCATTTTGGTCCAGGGGGACTTCAATGCCAAGTCAACGGCCTGGGGTTCTCCAGTCACAAATGCCAGAGGTGCATCACTGGAGGAGTGGGCCGTGTCATCTGGCCTAGTCCTGAACCGGGGCTCTGTCCCCACGTGCGTGCGTCCGCAGGGTAGTTCGATTGTGGACATTTCGTTCGCGAGCCCTGCGCTAGCACGTCGTGTCCATGGCTGGCGCGTCGTGGAGGAGGTGGAGACATTGTCTGACCACCGGTATATTCGGTTTCGGTCACCAGGCAGTCCGCTGATGCACCAGTCAGGACGGTTCAACCTAGTCGTCGTTGGGCGCTCAAGCGTCTAGATCGGGAGCTCCTCCTGGAAGCTTCCATCGTACAGGCCTGGGTCTCTGCACCGGAGAGGCCTGTTGATGTCGATGTTGAAGCCGATTGGTTTCGGGAGGCTATGTCGCAAGTGTGCGACGCAGCGATGCATAGGGCTCAGCCAAGGTCTGCAAGGCGCCAGGTGTACTGGTTGACGCCAGAGATAGCGAGGCTGCGCGAAAACTGCGTAACCGCTCGCCGCCAGTACACCAAGTTCCGCAGAAGGCGTAGTCGCCCAGATAATGCTTTAGCACGAGAGGCAGAGCTTCTTTTGGGCTACAGGACGGCCAAGAAGACCCTTCAAGCGGCAATGATGCGGGCAAAATTAGATGCCCGCGAAGAATTACTGGAGACTCTCCAACGGGATCCGTGGGGGCGCCCTTACCTATTGGTGAGGGGCAAATTACGCCCGTGGGCCCCCCCGTTGACCTTGAGTCTCCATCCTGAGCTGCTTGAAGGAATAGTTGGTTCACTGTTCCCATCACGGGTGGAGGAGCATGCACCTCCGCCAATGGCTCTGCCTCGGTTACCCAACGACGAAGACGACGACGCCCCCGAAGTTACTCAGGTAGAATTAGGGGCAGCGGTGTTACGGCTTAAGACCAAAAGCACCGCTCCAGGACCAGACGGCATCCAGGGCCGAGCGTGGGTTCTCGCCCGACCGTCCAATAGCACTGCTCGACGAGGTGTGCAAGCTCTTTGAGCGAATCATCGTGGAACGCCTCGTCAAGCACCTATCGAGCGTGGGCCGAGGTGTAGGCGGTTTCCCGGTGTGAGGTAATGTTGGCGGTGTCTCTCGATATCACCAACGCATTCAACACCTTACCCTGGAATTGCATTAGAGAGGCACTCATTTTTCACGGAGTGCCTCTATACCTACGCCGTATTGTCGGGGCGTACCTATCAGAGAGAGCCGTAATCTACCCGGTCAGGGCAGGGCAGGACACGGTCGGAGAGAGATGTCGTGCGGTGTTCCACAAGGCTCGGTTTTAGGGCCACTCTTGTGAACATCGGGTACGATTGGGTGCTGCGCGGAGTGCTCTTGAGAGGTGTCACCGTCACTTGCTACGCTGATGACACCCTCCTGACGGCGCGAGGCAAGACGCTCCGTGAGGCTACCATAAAGGCCACGGCCGGTGCAGCTCAAGTCGTTGGCAGGATCCGGCGGCTAGGTCTCGAGGTGGCCTTACACAAATCCGAGGCCCTCTGTTTTCATGGGCCACGGAAAAGGCCTCCAGCTGGATCTAGCCTCATGGTAGGAGGTGTTCGCATCGGCATCGACCCCTCGATGAGATATCTTGGGCTGGTGATCAATAGTCGTTGGGATTTCGGAATTCATTTCCGAAGTCTGGCCCCCAAGCTTATGAGGGCAGCAGCTGCACTCTCACGGCTGCTGCCCAACATGAGAGGGCCCGACACCTCCTGCAGGAGGCTCTACGAAGGAATCGTGCGATCGATGGCGCTATACGGTACCCCTAGTTGGGCGGAGTCCCAGACGGCTCGTAATGCCGCCATGTTACGGCGACCACAAAGGGCAATGGCCGTCAGGGTCATAAGAGGATACCGCACGGTTTCCTTCGAAGCAGCGAGCCTCCTAGCCGGAACTGCCCCGTGGGACCTTGAGGCAAAGTCCCTTGCGTCATTATATCAGTGGCGCAAGGCGCAAGAGCTGAGGACCACTCAATCATGGAACAGTAAGTAATGTTTCATTTTATTAACTAATATGGTTAAATTCTTCACATTTTATATCAAAAACAACATTTGAAGCCACAGTCAAGCCATTTTACGAATTTGTAGATGGATTTAATTTTATGATATTTGCTAGAAAACTTATTATAACCTAAACGAATATGTATAATTCTGCTCATTAGTTTAATGAACTTCTATCTAATTATTACAGTTTACGTGTATTTAATCACAATCGCGAAATTTTCAACCTCATAGATATGAATGCACTCAAAGTCCTGTACTGGGATCCGTCACAATACGTTTTATTTAACAAAATGGCTGCTGATTTAGCTGGTTGGAATAGTATGGATAACGTTTTTGAATTTTGTATTATTTTTTTTACGAATTTAATTACGAATACGGCGCCATCACCTGCCCTGTAAATATTTAACCTATTTCGTTAAATAAATAAATAAATTAAGAAAATTTAGTAGCTTAATTATCAAAATTTTATTTATTCATCATCGCGTAATTGGCAATCAAAGAAAGTTCATCTCGGTATACCTACTCTATAAAAGAATTACAAGCGTTGATTAAAATATCTTTTTTATTTTTAGAGTTCTTCCGGCCAGTGTCAGACCTCTCGACGATACTGAAATAGCCAATATGCTAAATTATGGTAAGGCATTTTAACAACAACTATTTTTCAACAATCGCGGAAGTAAGGTACTTATTAAAATCGAATCCAAAACTTGTCCATTTTTGCCTTTTAGGCAGCGAAGATGAGTCTGGCGAAGAGGAAGAAGGCAGTACCCCAATGTTAGGGGTGCCCCGGGTGGCGCGGATATATTTGGAAGAAGATGATGAGGAGATCCAAGAAGGTTATGTTCACGTAACCTTAAACTGGCCTCCTCTCCCATCTGAACTACGTACATCTGCATCAATGCCCGGGTTACCAACGCCCGCCACACCGACGCCCACCTCACTGACGCCCACACCGATGGTCACTTCACCCGTGCCTGCTTCGCTATCCATGACTCCCATGGAGCCGAGCGATAAATTTAAGTTTAATTGGAGAGCGATTACAATGCCTCAAATTGAACCTCATTTGAGACGAGAACCGTTCTCGCAAATTAATAGCGGTCCTAAGGTTTCTTTCGCGAATCCGTATGAAGCTTTTACAGCCATATGGGATCGCGAAATTATTGAACTGATTGTCAGGGAAACCAACATTTACGCACAGCAGTTGGCAGCATCCATGCTCGTCAATAACTCAATAAAGCCCAAAAGCCGGATTACACGATGGCAAGATACAAATGTAACTGAAATTTACACATATCTTGCCACATGGCTATGGGCTTGGTCGTGAAAAGCCGACTAGAGGAGTACTGGAATGTGGCTCAAGATATTTTCATCACACCGGGTTTCGCCATGGAGATGACATGCGATCGCTTCCAGCTGCTGTCAAAATGCCTCCACTTCCGCAACAATAATGATTGCGACCCTGCATTGCTGACACGACCCGAGGCTAAAATTTACAAGATAAAGCCAATATTAGACCACCTCAACAATAAATTTTCGTCGCTATATAATCTGTCAAAAAATATAGCTCTCGACGAGAGTCTAACCATGTGGAAGGGCTGGCTTGACATCAACCAGTTCATCCGTAACAAGGCAGCGACAGTTGGGATCAAAACATATGAGATTTGTGAATCCCAGACGGGATATTTGTGGCGTTTTGAAGTGCACGCTGGTCATGATGACTCGGCGCTTCAAGATGATGATCCAATATCTGGTATAGTACCATATCTCGTGCTCGGACTTTTAAATGGTCTCGAGCATAAAGGGCACACAATATGGATGGATAATTTTTACAACTCACCAGCGCTAGCCCGAGAGCTCAAGGTGCTAGGGTTTGACTGTGTGGGCACCTTGCGTACAAACCGCCAATTTGTGCCCCGTGAATTGGCGACCATCACGAAAAGAGACATGACTGTCGGTCAAGTGTTGGGCTGCACCTCAGGAGATGTGGATCTTATGGTATGGAGAGATAAAAACCGAGTAGCTTTTATCTCTACATACCATGGTCTCGCAGTTACCAGGTGTGGCGATACATTAAAGCCGACAGTCGTGCAAGATTATAATGTATGCATGGGCGGAGTAGACCGAAAGGATCAGCAATTGGCTATGTACCCTATTGAAAGAAGGCGCACAAGAGTTTGGTACGAAAAATTTTTTAGAAGGCTCTTGAACGCTAGTATCCTTAACGCACACATACTACTCAACAATCAGTTATTAACACATCGGCAATTTCGGAAGTCGTTAATAACTGATTTGTTGAGAGCACACCGACCACCTACACCCAACCCACGCCAACATTGACACCAATCATACATAGCCCAGCCCAATACGAACTTATCAAGCCCAGAAAGCCGGACCGTCTTAAGCGGAAATGCGCCGTCTGCCACAAGCGTACAATAACCTATTGCAAAGCATGCAAAGTGCCTATGTGTGTTTTCACCTGCTATGAGCCGTACCACACTTCACACTGACACTTTACGGATCATATATATACACACATTCACATACACACACACATATACACACTCGCACACACAGGATATTTCGGCACTGGTGTTCAAGATACTTCTAAAAAATTTAAAATGCTAACTTATTTCTTGTATTTCTACACCATTTATTTTATATTGAATTTTTGCGTCCCCAAAGAATATGTCAATATTTTATGGAAATAAATAGCTTTGATTTTACCATCCATATTGTTGTGAAGTACTACACAAAAAATGCTGTATTATGTGATGGCAGGTAATTTATTTTCTGTATTTCTATACCATTTATTTTATATTAAATTTTAGCATTTCCAAACAATATGTAAATATTTTATGGAAATAAAAGGTATTGATTCAAAATACATTGTGATTACCAGGGTCATGTCACCAATGCAACTCGTAATCATTAGAGAGGCACATACATTATTATTACTTATTTAGTTGTATATTAACCAGTTTCTGCTACTTTTTTAACCAACTTCAAAAAGGAGGAGGTTATACATGTGCCACTACATTATTATTATTATTTTTTATGTATGTTTACCGATTTCGCCACCTACTGTGGGCCGATTTTCAAAATGTTTATTCGAACGTGTATATGCCGGTGGTGGTCTCATACATTTTATTGTTATCTGACGTGAAGTAAAGGATGGAAATAGTTTATAACTTTTTTTTGCCTAAAGCAATATTATTTTTCTTTTCTTTTGTCTCTTCAAGCACACAATCATAATACAATTGTTTATTTGACTTCACAATAGTTAACTTCGAAAGAAAGATCAAACCTTGATAATTATATTAATTTAAATAAGTCGCATCCATACTATTTAGCCTTCATGGAGCAGATAAATGTAAATTATTCACTACGTTTATGAACATGTTTTTTTGTATTTTTCTACCAGATGAGTAGTTTTTTTCATTGGAATAAATACTTAGTTTCATGTAAATCTTGAATAATTAATTATTATGACACTGGTAAGCATATATTCTGCATTATCTTAGTTTTTATGTGACATTGGTTTTGTACCAATTTATGAGACTCATATTTGATGCATTCCTACTCAAGATCTGTAGAATATAACAACATACAATTGTTTAAACTAGCTTGGCGATAAGCTTAAATTATTGTAAACAAAACACCCAAGGTCCCTAATGCCAACAATGTATTAACAACTGAAGAAATATGAGACCCACTTAAGTGACATTTGAAGAGGGCCTTTTTTTGTTCAAAGTTTATAAACATGTGCATTATAAAAAAAAATGTATTGAAACACATGACAATTGCTTTTTATTTTAAAATATACTCAAGGTTGTATAAGAATAAAAGAAATATTACATCCAGAAAGTGTTTTTATTTTTTATAAACAGGATAATTAGTTCTAGTTAACTCATTTTATTTCCCTTATAACAATTGCACTTCCAATCAAAACCAGGTGTAATGTAGGAAATTACGTAAATAAATATGTTTTATTTATAAAACTAAGAAGTGTTATACAAAATTCAAGCACCTTTCGAAAAAAATCTAGATTTTTATAACCTAGGTCTCAAAAAATACCCTATCTGTGAATTGTCATTTTATTATGTCACGTATGAAAGGTTTTTATTATGTCACGTATGAAAGGTTAATACACTCACAGGCACAATTAACCGCCCACCTTGTATTTCTTTCAATTTTCAGTAGTCGGATAATTTTGACCACATTTGATGGAAATTATGTTAAAAGCAGCCATTAAGGATAAATAAAATCACAAAAGTCTTCAAACAAAACCGTTTAATAAAAAAAAAAATGCCAAAAATCGATTTTGCAAAAAAATTGCATGAAAATGTGATGACTTTAATTCGAAAAAAATCGTCCGCTTTCTTTTTATTTAAATTTTAATAATGAGTATTATTACCTCGGGCCCTGATGACTTCTTGTAGTCGGTTTGGCAATCCATCTACGAGGTCTTGAATATCCGACTGAGGGATATTATGCCACTCCTCTATCGCAGCCGTCTTGAGCTCTTGTAAGGTCGCAGGGGCTGATATTCTTGCTCGAATACGTCTTTTTAGGTTGTCCCAAATGTGCTCAATTGGGTTAAGATCGGGACTGCGTGACGGCCATGGCAAAACTCGAATCCCGACCTCATTGAGGTATTGAGTGACGGATCTTGCGGTATGGCATCGAGCATTGTCGTGCATTAATTTAAAGTTTTCACCAATAAATGGTGCGAAAGGTATGACGTGGTCTTGTAAGACTTTGTAGCGTGTCTAGCACATTAACATTTAAATTCATTTTTATTAATCTCTGAAAATATTGTCAAATTTCTATATGTTTAAAACTCTTTATAATATACCATATAATTGTTAGTACTACTTAGTTTTCTGTAAATTCAAAATTTCGTTTGTCTAAAATAAATAATTTAAATTAAATTAAATCAACATAACATCAAACCTCTTGCCTAGGGTGTACACCGATATGATTTTGTAACCGAGGGTAGATCGCTAGCGGTGCGCTCAGGCAGTGAGATCTTTACCGACGAGATATCAACAACAATAATTCAAAACTGTGTTAGGAAATTAATATATGACTCTAAACTGTTTAGTGAAATAAAACTGTAAACCTAGTGTTCATGTGTAGTGACAATATACAATCAGAACAACTGTGTGAGACTTTTATTTGTGGTGACGAACTATTACGCTCAGCTGCACGATAGGTGCGATTTTAGGGATCCTGATATCAGACCCACCAACAATTGCACTCTGACTTACGTCAGTTTTCTTTTGTTTAATCCTACCGACGACGACCCCCCCCCGCGCTAACAATGTATCTTGATGTAGATTTCGCCGAATTGGATATGGTTGAAGAAGTTGACTTTCTTCCTTTAGTTTATCGTGATTTCACTCCAGAGAATCAAATCTTAATGTTTAAAATAATACACGATTTAGAATTAAAGAGGAAACTTCCATTAATGGAACGTTTTAAAGCAGTTTTTGAATACACATTTAGAGAACCATTCGTTCAACCAATTATTAACGAAGCAGACCCCGTATATAACGTTACCGAAGATATGGACGAATTAGAAGTCTCTGAAGGACTTCCTTTAGCAAGTCAAATCGCTAAAATCTCTATGACGAGAGGTAGCAAGGAAAGCTGCGTCAAAGTAGATGTCCAAACTATGACAACCGATAGAGTTCACTTTTCCAAGAAAAGAGGATAAATTCCCATCAAATTTGATGAAGAGGATGAAGGCGCGCCTATCATGGGAAAAAGAGAATGGAGAGAAATCCTAGCTCAAAATATTGAGATGAGTGACACTTCCTCTAAGAGGAAAGAAGAAGACGCCTTTTCTGGTGAAGAAACAATTGAAAAAGCATCAAATAGCAAAGATGTTGTTGTCAATGATCTTCCTAATAACAAGGTAAAAGAGACTCCCCTTGTTGAAAAGTCACCATTAAAGAGGAATAAAAGAGTTGTTCCTTATAACTTAAGAAGTCGTTCGTCGAGCAGAATGGTAGCGAATCACGAAGCTAACCCTTGCTCTGTTGATTATAGTATGTTTCATGATGCAAATGCTGTTGGTACTGATCGCAATGTCCCAATGGACATCTCATCTTTGGATACGGTCCAAGAGTTTGATTGTAAGTTTGTTTCAAACTTTAAAATTTCCGTGAAAAGATCTGAAGACAATATGGTCTTATCTAATGGCAATCAGTTCATTGCGATCTCTAGACTAACCACTGAAGCCGCTTATTATAGCAATGGCGATGTCTGGATTCATGATTTCTGTGAAAATAAGTACACAGCTTTAGCCCTATTACGTGGCTATATAACTAATCGTGATATAATTAATGGTCTATGGGAGCGACCACCATCTGAAACTACTATCCAAAGTTGCCAGTAGGCAGCATAGATAGATAAAACCGTCCGGTGTATAATAGACGTAAAATTTTCATTACACAGCCAAAGATGGCATAAAACATAGAGGTCTGAGCTTATTGTATGGATTAGCGCACATACGCCCATCAACAACACCGTATAAAAAAAAAAAAAAAAAATAAAAAAAAAAAAAAAAAAAAAAAAATCACCACCGCCTACAGAAAAATATGAAACCCTCAAAACGGAATTAATCAAACGTCTATCGGCATCGGCAGAACAGCGAGTGCAACAGCTGCTCGTTCATGAAGAACTGGGAGATCGAAAACCGTCTGCATTTCTTCGTCATCTCCGCTCCCTGGCAGGACCTAAGGTACCAGATGATTTTCTTCGTACTCTGTGGGCTGGCAGGTTACCTCATAATTTGCAAACAGTGATAGCAACTCAGCCGAAAACAACTCCACTACAAAGCCTCGGTGATTTAGCTGATAGTGTGTACGATTTAGTACCGAGTATACCCCGCACCACACAAGTTGCGTCATGTAAAGTTAATCCAAATAATGATACCGTGACGGAGATTTCTAAACAAGTTGCAGAGCTTACCAAACAAGTCGCATCACTTCAAGCACAGCTATCGCGCTCTCGCTCTCACTCCAGGTCTCGTCGTAGAAACCAGTACCGGTCACGTTCAAATTCGAATAACAGAGGGATATGTCGTTATCATGCAAGATTCGGCGACAGTGCTTACCGGTGTTTGGCTCCCTGCAGCTTCCAGCCTTCACACTCACCTGCGGGAAACGCCAGCGGCAGCCGACAGTAGCGGCTAACGACTGCCCCAAACACACCGGCCGCGTCTTCGTCACCGACAAAAATACCAAGGTACAGTTTCTTGTGGACACAGGATCTGACCTATGCGTCTTCCCTAAATCAGCGATCCCGGAGCGTCGTACAATAACGAAGTACGAATTGTTTGCGGCCAATAACACAGTTATACATACATATGGGTACATAGATCTTTGCCTTAACCTCGGACTGCGTCGGGATTTCCGCTGGAGATTCATCGTGGCCGACGTATTGAAACCCATCATAGGCGTTGACTTCCTGAGTCATTACAACCTGATCGTGGACTGCCGTCACCACCTCCTCATCGATGGACTTACCTCACTCTCCGTCCAAGTGCCACACTTCAAGGCACCGGCTTCTCCAGAATCAGTGACAGTTAAAGCTGTAACAGGGGACTCACCTTACCACACTCTCCTGCGCCGATTCCCGGAGATTACAAGGCCAGCAGGAGCTCCTAGGGAGATAAAGAATAAGACGTTACATCATATACGTACCACTCCTGGACCTCCAGTTACAGCACGTCCTCGTCGTTTGGCTCCAGATTGACTCCAGGTGGCTAGAAAAGAATTTGAAGAGATGCTCACCAATGGCACTGCTCGTCGTTCGCAGAGCTGCTGGGCGTCTCCACTTCACCTGTGTAGAAAAAAGGATGACGGTTGGCGTCCATGCGGCGATTATCGCAGCCTAAATGCCAGAACAATACCGGACAAATACCCTATAAGACACATACACGATTTCGCTTACCAGCTCTCTGGTGTCCAGGTCTTCTCCAAAATCGACCTGGTCAAGGCGTACAACCAAATCGCTGTCGCTGAAGAAGATATACCAAAAACAGCCATTACCACTCCTTTTGGACTCTTTGAGTTCCCATTCATGACCTTCGGGTTAAGGAATGCTGCGCAAACGTTTCAGCGCTTTATAGACGAAGTATTGCAAGGCCTGGATTATACTTTCGGATATATTGATGATATTTTAATATTCTCCAAATCACACCTGGAACACCTGGAGACCGTATTTACCCGTCTTAGACAATTTGGTGTACTAATAAATACTTCCAAATGTGTCTGGGGCGTGGCTGACATCACATTCCTCGGATACCACGTAACTTCAAACGGTGTACGACCTCTTGAAGAAAAAGTGAAAGCCATAAAAGAGTTTCCCGTGCCAAGAACCGCCAAAGAACTTCGACGTTTTCTGGGAATGACAAATTATTACAGACGTTTTGTCCCGAACGCCGCGAGAATTCAAGGCCCTCTCAACACCGCACTGTCAGGTCCCGATATGAAAGGATCGACGCCCATAAACATGACTCCAGAGCTACTACGCGCTTTTGAAGACTGTAAACGGAGCCTAACACAAGCAGCGCTCCTGGCTCACATTGATTGTCGTGCTGAGCTAGCCATTTTCACCGACGCCTCAGATGTAGCTATTGGCGCGGTCCTGCAACAAAAATCTGTCTCTGGAGACTGGCAGCCACTAGGATTTTTTTCTAGAAAACTCACCGACGCTCAAAAGAACTATAGCTCCTATGATAGAGAGCTGTTGGCCATACATGAAGGAATTAAATACTTTCGCTACATGGTTGAGGCGCGAACATTTACGGTGTTCACCGACCATAAGCCCATAACGTTTGCCTTCACTACAAACCGCGTCAATTGCTCGCCTAGACAGCTGCGATACCTTCACTACATCGCACAATTTACGACAGACATCCGTCATGTCGCAGGGAAGGACAACATTGTAGCGGATAGCCTTTCACGTGTAGAATCAATCGTGAACATTGTTGATTACAAGGAGCTCGCAAAAGATCAGGATACGGATCCAGAATTGCAGGCACTTATTACCAACGGTTCTTCTCTGAAGCTACAGAAGGTCGCCACCCCGGAAGCAACTCTTTACTGTGACGTCTCAATGACAAATCCACGTCCTTATGTCACACCGGCGTTCAGGAAGCAGATATTCCTCGGTCTCCACAGACTGAGTCACCCTGGCAGATCAGCTTCAGCCATGTTGGTCGCTCAACGGTTCGTCTGGCCTGGCGTACGCAAGGACTGCAGAGCCTGGGCCAAAGAATGTACAGACTGCCAACGTAATAAAATTAACCGACATACCCGTGCTCCTCTAGCTACATTTAGTGTCCCGTCGCAACGATTTTCACACGTCCACCTGGACCTAATAGGTCCTTTACCAGTCTCATGTGGATACAGGTACTGTCTCACGGCCATTGACCGCTTCACTCGCTGGCCTGAGGTGTACCCAATCACGGATATCACTGCGGAAACCTGTGCCCGCGCTTTCGTGTCGGGCTGGATGGCTCGCTTCGGCTGCCCCCTTAAAATAACCACAGATCGGGGGAGGCAATTTGAATCACAGCTATTTCGGTCCATGGCAAGTTTCATTGGTGCTAAGCACTATCCAACCACAGCTTACCATCCAGCTGCTAACGGACTTGTGGAGAGGATGCATAGACAACTGAAAGCCGCAATCATGTGCCACAACCACTCAAACTGGTCAGAGATCCTTCCCTTAGTACTCTTAGGAATAAGAAGTGCATGGAAAGAAGACACCAAAGCTTCAGCGGCGGAGCTAGTATACGGGGAACCATTGCGCTTGCCAGGTGAATTTTTCATGGCACCTCGTCATGATCTATCCTTGGACCTCACAGATTTCGCCAGTCGTCTACGCAATCACGTCAGCAGATTGTCTCCAGTACAAACGAGTACTCACAATAAAAACAGGACTTTCTACTTACCAAAGGACATATTTACATCGGATTATGTGTTCTTGCGGTTGGGTCCTGAGAGAGGGTCGCTTCAGTCGCCATACTGCGGACCCTACAAAGTTCTCGAAAAAGGACCTAAGACTTTTAAATTAGAAGTCCAAGGAAAGGATGTGACTGTGACGATCGACCGAATCAAACCAGCACATATGACCAGAAATGATGACATCATCACTCTCACGGACAACACCACACCTACTCCTGAAACACTGGATGCTCCAAGAAGATCTAGAAGTGAGAGAATAGTTCGTTTTCCCAATTACTATCGACCTTAAAAAGGTCTCGGTGGGGGAGTATTGTAGCGTGTCTAGCACATTAACATTTAAATTCATTTTTATTAATCTCTGAAAATATTGTCAAATTTCTATATGTTTAAAACTCTTTATAATATACCATATATTTGTTAGTACTACTTAGTTTTCTGTAAATTCAAAATTTCGTTTGTCTAAAATAAATAATTTAAATTAAATTAAATCAACATAACATCAAACCTCTTGCCTAGGGTGTACACCGATATGATTTTGTAACCGAGGGTAGATCGCTAGCGGTGCGCTCAGGCAGTGAGATCTTTACCGACGAGATATCAACAACAATAATTCAAAACTGTGTTAGGAAATTAATATATGACTCTAAACTGTTTAGTGAAATAAAACTGTAAACCTAGTGTTCATGTGTAGTGACAATATACAATCAGAACAACTGTGTGAGACTTTTATTTGTGGTGACGAACTATTACGCTCAGCTGCACGATAAAAGGTACAGTCCATATTCTACACCACAACTTCCTCCACGTATCTTTGAGCAGTCACACTGCCTCTATCAAACACCACTAGATCGGTACGAGCCTCGTAAGAGATACCTCCCCAAACCATTATGGATCCTCCCTGATAACCCACGGTTTCGATTATTGCACATGGAGCAAACCGTTCATTTTGGCGCCTATAAACACGCTGACGTCCATCTGGACCCCTTAAGGCTATTCTGCTCTCATCTGAGAACAGTACGTTCTTCCATTGTTCCGTAGTCCAGTCAGCATATTCTCGTGCAAAGGCAAGTCTTGCTCGACGATGCTGTGCAAGCAGCTGTGGACCGCGAGCTGGACGAAAAGCTCTCAGATTCCTTTCAGCCAGTCTTCTTCTTATCGTACGTTCACTTACAGTGACATTTCTCACCTCAAACAGACGTGTGCGCGCTTCAGTAGCGGTGCAAAAGCGATTTCTTAGCACGTTACTGACAACAAAGCGGTCATCCAGAGCCGAGGTGCACCGATGTCGGCCTCGACCTGGCCTTCTCGTGTATGAACCAGTCTCCCGAAAGCGTCTGATGGCATCCCGCACTGTAGTTCGAGGTACACCAAGCGTACGAGCGATGCGACGTTGGCTATACCCAGCGTCAGCTAAAGTCACTGCCCTAGCAGCTCCAGTTGCATCCAGTGGCATTTTTTTCAGTCACAAACAAAAAGCGTACACTAAAAACTCAAATTAAACAATGTTCGTACACGATAGCAGACAAGAACAAGAAATGTAATCAATGTAACGTTACTGCAACAATGTCAAACAGAGACTAAATTCTAAAAACGCTTCGGCGATACAAGTTTAAGGGTCGAAATAAGGGTTTTTAAGTGTTTAGTTTATTGCTAAAGTACCCACTTAACTAAAAACAAAACAGTAGATAAGCCACAGTTAACATAAACAAACAGGGTGACGAAAAATATAGGTGGGCGGTTAATTGTGCCTGTGAGTGTACATGTTTTGGCGGGTTTTCCATAGCTAGGCTACCGGCCACGCTAGACATCGGCTAGACGCTGACTTTTCATGGGTAATAAATAATAACGAATTAATATTCAGTGTCACTCGGAACCACTTCTCATATAAGCAGAAGCAGCAAGCATTATTTGAATTATATTCATATAATTCTACGTGTATCATCTTCAACGAATCTGTTTAAATTGTGAAAAAAAAAAGTGTACTTATTGACAAGTGTGTATTTAATAAAAGAAAAAGCCATAAACCGTTGCTAGTTTCGACGTGTCGCAACCTGCGTCTTTTGTTTTCCCGGCTTTACGAGACAGCCGGCTTCGACACTAGCTAGCCAACGCTGAGATTGAATTACAAAAAAATATGGTTTAGTGCCACTTTGGTTAAGAACACGATTGGGTTATGGTTTATAAGAAGAAAGAAAAATTTACAGAATTATATTTTTATTAACCTTTTTGTTTAGACTGGTGTTATTAACATATAACCTCTTAAAATAGTTAGAGATAAAAATACATATGCGACTATTATTTTCATAACTCGAAGGAATTTTTCGTAATCAAAAGCCAAAAAATAAAAAATTCACAGAAATTGTTGGTAAGTACATAATAATCAATTTTTTATTTGATATCAATAATTATTCAGAATCCTCAAATCTACAGTCACTTGATTATTCTCATGATTTTGAATCTAGCAGGTATTAAGTAATATTTTGGAATTGATAAAAAATAGATAAATAATTACAAATAATGAATTTAAACAACGCACATTAAGAACATTTTAAAATCTACAAGTGGACATTTATTTTTCAGGATTTATATATATTTTTTTAATCATAAAAAAATAATTATTGTCTGCTAGATCAATCGTCAATCATTCTTTTGTTTCATTGAATTTTTCAAACTTCAATTAAGAAAATTCTTTCAATTATTTCGCGTTTATAGTTTTTAAAATTTTCAAGTATATCATTTTATATAACTGTGAATCTAGCAGACATTAATTATTTTTTTTATCATTGGAAAAAAATATTATATACAAAATCCATAAAAAAATAAAAAAATGTGCATTTAAAGAACTTTAAAATCTATAAGTGCGTTTTTTCTATTTTTTTTATATTTATACATTTATTAATTTTTTTATATATGTGTATGTCTGCTGGATTTACAGTCATTATTTGATTCCTAAATTTTTTATTATATTAACAATTATTAAATGAATCTGATTTCAAATTGAATTTATTTATACTTTACCATTTATATATTTTTTTCAATCATAAAAAAATAATTATTATCTGCTAGATTCATAGTCATTCATTCTTCTGTTTCATTATTTTTTTTCTAATTTCAATGAAAATTTTTATTTTCAATTATTTCGCGTTTATAGTTTTTAAAATTTTTAAGTATATTATTTTTAAATGATTGTAAGTCTAGCAGACATAATTGAATTTTTATCGGGGCCTATATAAACCTCATATATCGCTTATTTATTACAGATGTAAGAATGTTTTGCGAATTTTTACCAAGATGACATGGATTTTTGCATTTCAAAAATTTACTTTTTTTCAACAAAAAATGAACAGGATATATTTCTTCAAACACTTATTGATAAAGTACATATAAAACAGAGGCGTCCTCGAAAAGAAAATGCTATACAGAGGCGAAATGCTTTTCAATTCTATGTTTTAAAACAAACTAATAAAGTTAAAGTCTGCAAGAGAGCATTATTCAGCCTATATGGAGTTACTGAAGCTAGAGTTCGCAGACTTTGTGATTTGCTTAATGAAGGGAAGAGTCCTAGAGATAAGAGAGGATGTCACCCGAAAGCAAATACAGTGCCTCCTGAAATATGCCAAAAAATACACGAACACATAAGGATGTGTTCGTGTATTTGGAAAAGGAAAGGTCCTTTCCTAGGAAAAAGACAAATTATGCAGGAAAAGACATTGAATATCTTGATGCACGATCGGTCAAAAATATGCATTTAATGTTTAACAAAAAATATCCAGATCTCAGTGTAAAGTACAAATTTTACTTACAATACTTTAATGAAAACTTTTCCTTCAGATTTGGTCGACCACAAGTCGACACATGTATAACTTGCGAAGAACTCTCAACAAAAATAAAACAATCAGACTTATCAGAAAAAGCAAAACGTTCGGTAGAAGCTCAGTTAATGATCCATAAAAGACGTGCCAAGAAGTTTTACAACAAAATTTCATCAGTTCAAGATCTTTGTGAGGAACGAGATGATGTTGCGGCTATAACATTCGATTTTATGCCAAATCTACCACTGCCTCACATACCAATACAAAACATTTTTTTATTTACGGCAATTATGGGTTCACTGTTTTGGTATTAAGGACTTAAAAACAGGCAAATCGACATTTTACATGTATCACGAAGGCATTGCTAACAAAGGAGCCAATGAGGTTTGTTCAATGTTGATGCATTATATAAAAAATAATATTGGGCCACATATTAAGTATTTATATCTTTTTTCCGACGGCTGCCCTGGTCAAAATAAAAATAATACATTGTTGAGATTTATGTTGGCTTTGACTGACTCTTAAAGATTTGAAAAAGTTTGGCAGTATTTTCCTATACGTGGTCATTCGTTTTTACCAAATGACCGTGATTTTGGAGTCATAAAAAAAATGTTCGAAAGCATGATCGTATCTACGTCCCAGGAGAATACATTGATTTGGTTTCGAACTCCAGATCAAAATTTACAGTCGTCGAGCTAAAAACTGAAGATGTTTTGGAATTTAAGAAATGGTGGCCAAATTTGTACAAAAAAACATGTTTGTCAACTGAATCTTATGGAAAAAAAGTCCCAAAGGACCAGAAAAAGTCATTCGCACCTTCGACATACATGAGTTTTCAGTATGATTCAGATCGAAAAGGAACTATCATAGTCGAGGAATATATTGATGGATTGATTAAACATTCATTCTCATTAATAAAAAAAATAACAACTTCTGTTTCACTTCCATCAACCAAAGCCTATGATTTAAAAGCGCCCATCAATAAAAAAAAATACACGATTTAAAACAAGTTCAAGATAGCATTCAGGAAGAACATATGCCATTTTATAATAACATTTTTAGCTGGCCAACTGCAAATGTTGAAGATAATCCAGATGAGAATAATGGAGAATATGACTATGTACCATAAAGATATTAAAACAGGACAAATTAATACAGTGGACCCCCGATAATCCGGCCCCTGTCTAATCCGGCGCCCCCTGTAATCCGACATGACTTAGAATTACATGTATGTTTGACAATCTTTGCTAATACATATAGATCACGCAGGTTTGAACAGGTTACAACTCGTACACGCCACCGCTATTGTGCTCGACGCGTATGCATTGTTTTACTTAGTTTGAATTTGACTACTAGTGATAGCGGTACGGCCTAGCGTGCGTTCATTGTTTACTATTTATTCATTGTGTATTAGTAATGGGCTGAAGAGAATGGTACATCCTACAACGAACTTTTACTTTTGAGAAGACTGAGGGACAAAGCTCTGATCTCGCGTTATAACAACCTTAAACAAAAAAAAAATTGATGAATACATATTTCAAAGCTTCATAATTTTATATGTACGTATAATATATAGATTCTTGTCATTAGATATGTATGTGCATTTATGCTTAATTTTATAATAAAACGTAAGCTCTCAATTGTTATTTAATTTACTAAATTCGACTTACATAAATTAAGTCTGATTTGTACTTCAAAGTATGTACATACATATGTACGTATAATATATAGATTCTTGTCATTAGATATGTAATTTGTCGGATTACAAGGTACTCTTTCGTAAAAAAATCCGGACTATAGGGGTCTTAGGCAGTGCTCTATAATCCGACAAATTCGATAGTCCGACACTGCCCTGCATAATGTTTGCCGGATTACCGGGGGTCCACTGTACATGTAAAATATTAATAAAATTATTTTTAAGTGTAATTCTCAATTATAAGCAATAAAAAATATGATTACTAAGATTGTTTTGGTTAAATTATATACCACTAACCCTATTTTTCGCTAAAACAACATAAGTCAAGAACTGTTTTTCAGGTTTTTTTCCTTATTTCTATTAATAAACTGTAAAGGTTATTCGCTATTTTTATTTTTTACCACTCAAATATTATGAAACCACCTAATATTAAGAACATCCTCCCAACCTACCCCGGTTGGGAGGGAACAGTAAACTCACACACTCACCCGGGGACTTTGGTTTAGGTTAAATAACAATGGTAGCTGTTAGCCTAGAAGACCTACTTAGTGATAAGGAGGTCTATGCCTTTCTAAAGCGCCGCTTTGGCGAGCGCATCCCCGATAGGGAAACTAGAGAGCTCACTAGGAGCTCAACTAAAACCCAAGTCGCGAACAAATTGCTCGCGACCCGCCCCAAACCGATCGCTGACTCTCCCCTACCACCGGACGTGGAGAACGACAGGCGCGGACGTCCATCAAGCGCGATGGACACCACCGAAAAGCCCGAGGAGAGCAGTGGCTCCGACCTCGAAACGGAGTCCTCCGAACAGGACTCCGAATTCACCCTGGTTGCGTCTAGAAAACGCCGCCGCAGCCGTAAGGGTCCTAACAAGACCCTAAAAACCGACTCCGACAGCGTATTCAAGGCCAATCTCGCCCAAGCCCACGGCAACCTCCGCTCGTAAAGAGCCAGCCCCTCCTCCGCTGTACATCCAGGATAAATCCAAATGGACAGCGGTCTCTACCTGGTGCAACGAGCACCGTCTTAACTACACCGCTGCTCGGTCCACCCAACAGGGTATAAAGGTCACAGTACCTTCCTTGACCGATCACAGAGCCCTCACCAAACTCCTCCGTGAAAGAGATGTCTCCTTTCCACATACACCCTTCCGGAAGAAAGACTTCTGCGCGTTGTAGTCCGCAACGTTCCCAAAGAATTGTCCACTTCAGAGACCAAAGAATCTCTATTGGCACAAAAATACCCGGTGCACGAGGTCCACCGCATGGTACGAAGACGATCGCACCTCGTTTACGACATGGTCATCGTGTCCCTCGACAATAACGTAGAGGGCAAGACCATCTTTAAGATGACGTCAGTCTGTGGCCTGACCGGCGTTACGGTCGAGCCACCACACCGCAGGGGCGGAATCTCCCAATGCCACCGATGCCAAATGTATGGCCACTCGGCAAGAAATTGTTTCGCTCGTCCTAGGTGCGTTAAGTGCCTGGATGACCACGCAACAGCGGACTGCAAGCGGCCCAAAGACAGGGCTCAATGCAACGAGCCGGTAGCTTCGTCCTCTGCGGTGAACAAGGGCACCCCGCAAACTATCGCGGGTGCCACCGTGCACCTAAAACCCCCAAGGTGAGGAGCCCTCAGCCACCTCGCCCAGCCCCTCCCTCGTTCCGAAACGCGTAAATGCATGGGCCACTCCGCTAATTAAAGCAACCGAATTCCCTGCTCTACTGGCTCGGAAACCCGGTGTAAGCCCTAAGCCAACCGTTGGGCAAACGAAGCCCACCGTGGGCCATCCTAACCCCCCCTTCAAGGAATCACGTACCGTCGAACGTAGGTCTAGGGACCCAGGAGCTAGATCCGGATCTAGACCTTGTGGCGCGTTTCGCTAACCTCGTTGACACCAACGAAAGACGACAGTTGGCAAAACTAATCCGAGAGAACGAGGGCAACCAACTAGCCCTACTCAACATTAGGATCAGACACTCGAGTGTACTCGAGAAGCTAGGTTCTTTTAGAGTCAACCCATAAAGGATAGGTCCAACACAGGCAGAGTCAAACCCCGATCACTCAAGTTAGTGTTTTTCAATGCCAATGGCATTGTCAAACAACGAGACGAAATAGGAGAGTTTCTTAGGGCACACCAACCAGACATAATGCTGGTGCAAGAGACCTTTCTCAAACCATCACAGAGAAACCCTAACATCGCGAAGTACTGCGTGGTTCGTAATGATAGGTTGAACTCGCCCCTAGGAGGCACCCTTATCTACTACAAAAGGTCCTTGCACTGCATACCTATTTGAGCCGATACTACTACCGATTTGAGCTCTCCCGGTCCCAGGGCCCCAGTAGGGGTCACGCGGCGCGGCGTAATTCCCGTTTTCCGCGGTGGGCTGTTGCCAAGCTGGACAGGGACCTACTAGAGGAGGCGGCCATTGTTCACTCTTGGCTGTCTCCGCAGGCCCCGACCGAGGAGGTCGATGCGGGGGCTGGCCGCTTTCGCGATGCGATTACGCAGATTTGCGATGCGGCCATGCCCCGTATCCAGGGTCGTCGGCCTCCAAGGAAGGAGGTCTACTGGTGGTCCCAGGAGTTGGCGGACCTCCGTGCGGCTTGTACTCGTGCCCGGAGGTCCTACACTCACAGCCGGCGGCGTCACTGCGGAGACGGTGAGGAGGACTAGCTTCACGAGGAGTACCGTGAAGCGCGGAAAACTCTGAAGCTGGCCATTTGCCGCGCCAAGGACGCAAAGAGAAAGGAGATGCTGGAGAGTCTCGACCGTGACCCCTGGGGTCGCCCATACCGTGCGGTGCGTCAGAAGCTCCGCACGTCGGGCCCCCCCCTTACCGAGACTCTCCAGCCCAGCTTCCTGCAGGAAGTGGTCGAGGGCCTTTTCCCGCAGCGGGCGGAGCACACACCCCCGTCGATGGCCTACGCGGTCGGAGACGACGGGGGTAGAGAGGACGATGTGCCGCCCGTTAGGGAATCGGAGTTTGGGGCGGCTGTTCTACGGATCCGTTCCAAGAACACCGCCCCCGGGCCGGACGGAGTACCAGCCCGAGTGATGGCCCGAGCCCTCGACCATATGTCGGACCGCCTCAGGGAAGTGTTGGATGCTAGCCTGGCGTCCGGACGCTTCCCAGAGTGCTGGAAATGCGGGAAGCTGGTCCTGTTGAGGAAGCCGGGACGGCCTGCCGATTCGGTCGCGGCCTATAGGCCCATCGTGTTGCTGGACGAGGCGGGTAAACTTTTTGAGAGGATACTCTCTGCCCGCATCGTCCGGCACCTCAGCGAGGTGGGCCCCGACCTGTCGGACGCCCAATTCGGGTTCCGGGAGGGGCGTTCGACGGTCGATGCCGTGATGCGCCTTAGGGCCGTGACCGGAGAGGCAGTGAGCTGTGGCGGCGTGCTGTTGGCGGTGTCTCTGGACATCGCCAACGCATTCAATAGTCTGCCATTCAGCTGCATCAGGGAAGCACTCCAATACCACGGGGTGCCAGAGTACCTGAGGCGGCTGGTGGCAGACTATTTAGAGGAGCGTACCGTCGTGTACGAGGACCGAGAGGGCGTCTTGAGACGGCGACCCATGTCGTGCGGCGTTCCGCAGGGGTCTGTCCTTGGACCACTCCTGTGGAACGTGGGGTACGACTGGGTCCTACGAGGTCACCTCCCCCCCGGGCTGGGCGTAATTTGCTACGCTGATGACACATTGGTCACAGCCCGGGGGGCGAACTTCCAAGAGGCGGCGCGCCTGGCCACCAGGGGTGTTTCTTTGGTGGTCGGGCGCATCGAGGCACTGGGCTTACGGGTGGCCCTGGACAAGACGGAGGCCCTTTTGTTCCATGGGCCCCGTCGTGGTCCACCCGCCGGTGCCTCCATCGAGGTCAACTCGGTCCTCGTCCCGGTTCGGGCCCAGATGAGGTATCTG
The DNA here is from genome assembly GCA_947561695.1 of Tyria jacobaeae. Taxonomy (NCBI): domain Eukaryota; kingdom Metazoa; phylum Arthropoda; class Insecta; order Lepidoptera; family Erebidae; genus Tyria; species Tyria jacobaeae. The sequence goes on along the minus strand of OX387208.1, from coordinate 2,609,722 downwards.
GGCCTGATACTCGACGGTAGGTGGCTCTTCGCACGGCTTCGGTGGCTTCGACGAGCACTTCCGACAGCTTGGTCCGAAGCTGGTCGACGCTGCCTCTGCCCTTGGGCGACTTTTGCCCAACTTGGGTGGAGCCAGCGTCGCAACGCGACACCTCTACACGGGGGTGGTCCGGTCGATGGCGCTGTATGGGGCACCGGTGTGGGTGGCGGCTCTGACCGCCCAGAATAAGGCGCGCCTCTGGCGGCCTCAAAGGGTATTGGCGGTCAGAGCCATACGCGGATACCGCACGGTGTCCACCGAGGCGGCGTGCGCCTTGGCTGGAACACCCCCGTGGGATTTGGAGGCGGAAGTGCTCGCCGAAGTTTATCGACGGGTGGCTGAATATCGGGCGGAGTATGGCTTTCGCCCTCCGCCCGAAGAGGTACGCGAGTGGCGTGAAGCCGCCCGTCGAGCCACGATGGCTAGTTGGTCGTTCCGGCTGGAGACTCCGCGCGCTGGCTTTGCCTCCGTGGAGGCTCTCCAGCCGGTCATCCTCGAGTGGGCAGGGCGGCAGCACGGGACCCTTTCCTTCCGACTGACGCAGGTGCTTTCCGGGCATGGTTGCTTCGGGAAGTACCTGCACTCGGTCGCCAGGAGGGAACTGAGTCCCGCCTGCCACCACTGCGACTGCAGTGAAGACTCGGCCCAGCACACGCTGGCGATCTGCCCCGCTTGGGAGTCGCAGCGCCGGGCCCTCACTGCAGTCATCGGAGGAGATCTCTCGCTACCGGCCGTCATACGTTCCATGGACGGTAGCGATAGCAGTTTTACCGCGGTCGCAACCTTCTGTGAAGATGTCATCTCGCAGAAGGAGGCGGCGGAGAAGGCCCGGGAGGACGATATCCACTCGGACCAAATCCGCCGCCGGCGAACTGGGCGGCGTAGGCGCGCCTATCAGCGCCTCATGCCGCCCTGAGTGTGGCCGCGGATGGTCGGGACGGGTTTTCCCCTCCATCCGCTCTAGTGGCCACCCGCGAGGGGGTGACGTAACGTGTGCCGTACGTCGCCTAATCAGAGAGTTTAACAGCAGACGGTGCCCGCTTCAGTGCGGGCTAGCGCTGGGAGGGGTCCGGATGTCTTAATATCAGCAGTTCCCGGATCCCTTCCGTCTCAGGCGCAGAGTGGCACACCGTGTGGTTTTAGTCGGTTCGATTCCGACACAACGCCCCGCCGCAAGCCCCGGCGGGGTGACGGTCCGAGGGGATCTCCACACGTTAAAAAAAAAAAAAAAAAAAAAAAAAAAAAAAAAAAAAAAAAAAAAAGGCTGGCCAAATATCTAGGTATAATCCTTGACGATCGTCTATCCTTCGGACCTCACATTAAGGCGGTTCGTAACAGGGCGCCTTTGTGTTAGGTCGACTTCATAGCTTAGTGAACTCTCGTTCAAAGCTGTCGCTTAGGAGTAAAGTTAGACTTCACACAGCTTGCATTAGACCCATCATGACCTATGGTAGTGTAGTTTTCGCACACACTAGGGAACACAGGATCCATAGGCTACAAACACTACTAAATAAGTTCATGCGCCAAGCTACGGGAGCACCGTGGTATAATGTCGATCTTCACATCGACCTAGAGCTGCCGACCATCAGGCAATTCATAAAGCAGTGCTCCCTTAGCTACTTTGCCTCTGCTCCGACTCACCCCAACCCTTTAGTGGTTGCGGCTGTAAATGACACACCCAGCAATATGTCACGAATACGTAGACCTAAACATGCTCTCGGAGAGCTAGACGATAACATCACACTCGCTCAACGTAGAGCGCACACAGTTCGCGAAGCTACCACAAATCGTCCGCGGTTTCGCCCCCGCCGCCGGGGCCGGAATACGTGTCGCGTTAATCATTTAAATGTGGGTCTTGGTCGCCCTAGTTTGCCAGCGATGCCCCAAGCCGAGGTGCGTACTCCACAGGGGGTGCCCTTGGGCAACGTCGCTTAAAAAAAGACCGGTTGAGAGAGCCCTCAGCGCTCACCGTAAGCCCGTGCAAGGTTGTCGAGGCCATCTGCGGCCAACAGCCATACATCACACAAAAAAAAAAATTAAGGTTGTTCTGTAGAGTTAACCTCCGCCTTTGGTCGCATACATTAGCAACAATAAAATCAAGATACGTTAATGTAATTTCTTTCATCACGACAAAATCTGTAAGTGGGTTGGGGAGCTTACGCCCAACCCACTTCACTGGTGACCCCGACGTGATGCAAGACCGGCACCCGATGTGATTCAAGACCGGGACCCGAAATGATGCAAGACCGGCACCCGACGTGATGGAAGCAGCCTTCGTGAAAGCAGACCAGCAGCATCATCATCGCCACCATCAAGCATACTCCTACAGCAATGAGCGATAATCAAGTCTCAGCCAGCCAGCATCTTCGGCCCCAACAGGGAATACCACCTACGGCCTTATCAACGACAAGGCACAGCATACTGCACCTACGGTACTAATAAGCAGAGCATCTCTCTCCCGTCTACGCAGTAGCCAACACCGCAACGCAACCCCGACTCACTGGGGACTTCCTCGCAGCACCGCAGCATCGCAGCACCGCAACGCAAGCAACATCGCAGCACCGCAACGCAACCCCGACTCACTGGGGACTCTCTCGCAGCATCGAAACACCGCCGCACGCAACACCGCAGAATCGCAGCACCGCAAAGCACGCAACACCGCAGCACCGCAACGCAGTCTCGACCCACTGGGGACTTCTTCGCAACACTGCAACACCGCAGCATCTCAGCACCGCAGCATCGCAGCACCGCAGCATCGCAACACCGCAGCATCGCAGCACCGCAAATCACGCAACACCGCAGCACCGCAACGCAGCCCCAACTCACTGGGGACTTCTTCGCAGCACCGCAACGCACCTCCGACCAACTGGAACTTGCGGAAGATGGTTCCGACTCACTGGAACTTGCAGCACATCGTTCCGACTCTCAGGAACAACTCGCTACTGGCCCTAGCACACTCCACAAGGGAACATAACAGCGAATCTCAATTGACCGATTAAAACCTGCGTACGTTGCCGATGAAACGCAACAGCCTAACTCTGAACAGCAAAACGCCGTAGCCGTTAAGCAGACAATGAGTGGGCGAACAGTTAAATTTCCTGATTACTATCGCCCGTAGTCACGGTCTCGGCGGGGGAGTAGTGTAGCGATCATAATGTTGGTTGTAAAGCAACGCCCCAAACCTTATCATCCACTTGTAAGTCGAACCTAAGTCAAGTGACAGGAATGCGGCGAGCGATAACATAGGAATGCGGCGAAGCGATAAGATCAGGAATGCAGCGAGCAATTGACGATCGGCGAACAACACTCGACTCCAGTATAAAAGAACGGCGCCATTCTATTTTAAGTTAGTTAAGTCTCGGTCGCGCGCTCGCCCTGAGCGCACGTCTCTTCCGCACCTCCGCTGCATCGTCCGTGCTACCGCCGGCACGCTCGTACAACGCTGGCGCCCCGCCAACGTGCCCGACTTGCCGTGACAGTGATAGACAGTTAGTAGTGTAGTGCAGTGCAGTGCTAGTGCTGTGTTAGTGAGCCGCTGTGTGCAAATTTACGCAGGTCAGTACCCTTTTTTTCCTTTCCCCCCGGCTGTGCCAGCCAAACCGGGGAGACGAGAACCCAACACACACATACCCACTCCCCCCCCAACCAAGGTTGGGAGGGACCACCAGACACCACCACCTGCACATTCATTCATCATGAACGTGCAGATCTTACACACCATCCTTCAGGATAAAGAAGTGTTCGCACTTCTAAAGCAGAAGTTCGGGAAACTCATTCCCGATACCCCTCCACGAGCCCTCAGCAGCCCCCGCAGCCCCAACCCGTCGTTACACCCGCCCATAAGCCAAATACTCCCACCCCGCCCCTTAAGCCCCATAAGATCTCCAACCCCTCCCTCCGATATGTCCGAAGACGAGCCAAACTCGTCTAACGATGAGGGGTTTGAGCTCGTCACGGGCAAAAAGCGGAAGGGAAGAACTCCCAAATGCGTTGCCCCGCCCAAATCCACCTGCCGTGCCCCATCCCCATCTCCTTAATCTGCCCGCCTGCCTCCACCCACGCCTTCCCCAGCCCCCGAGGCACCTCAAAAAATCCCCCCCCCCCCCCCCTATACGTCCACGACAAACAAAAGTGGACGGAAATTTCCTCCCGGTGCAATGAATTGCACATCCAATATACCTCCGCCCGCACCACCCCACAAGGTATAAAAATATCAGTCCCCACGTCCCGCAACCACCGCTCTCTTACAAAAATGTTGAAAGAGAGAGGAGTCGCTTTCCACACCTACACCCTTGAGGAGGATCGACTACTCCGCGTAGTCATCAGAGGGATCCCCAAAGAGATCCCACTGGAAGACATCACCAAATCCCTCCGAACCCACAACCTACCCATCCACGAAATCCACAGGATGGTCCGGGGTAGGACTCAACAGCCCTATGACATGGTCCTCGTATCGCTCGACCACAACGAGGCGGGCAAGGCCATTTTTAATATCAAGACGGTGTGTAACCTATCGGGCATACACGTCGAGCCCCCACACAAAAGGGATATCATATCCCAATGCCATAGATGCCAAATGTATGGACACTCATCCAGAAACTGCTTTGCCCGTCCAAGGTGCGTCAAGTGCCTCGAGGACCACCCCACAGCCGACTGTACCAGACCAAAAGACATCTATCTCCAAATGCTCCACCCCTCCCGCATGTGTACTGTGTGGCGAGACCGGCCAGCCCGCTAACTACCGAGGATGTTCGAAAGCTCCCCGCCAACCTACACGTGCAACCAAACGCACATCAGCCCCCACAACCCAACCCGCCTTCATACCAGCACCCCCACCAACAAAACCCTGCCCATGGGGACCAAACAGCACTAAAAATGCTGTCTCACAACCCCCAGCCCAACCCAAGGCCCCATCAAACACCGCCATACCTTCCCTCCTCAGCCTACAAATCCCCCCCCACCACGCACACAACCCCTTCCAAAACCCACTCCCTCTCTGTCAGGGATCGACAGGGAACTTAAAGCCCTCCACCAACTTGCCGTCACTGTGAACTATACAGAGATGCGCGAAATCGGTGCCAAATTGTTAGCCAACCTAGGCGACCCTATGGCGATCACAGTCATTGCCCTAGAGCACATGGCCTACTTTGAGTCACTCGCCAACATCAGAGTCGACTAACATGGACGTACACCCAACGGGCAGACTCAAACCGAAAGCCCTACGCATAGGTTGTTTTAACGCCAATGGCATAAGAACCCAACGCGAGGAAATTACCATCTTCCTCCACGACCACGACATTGACATTTTCCTTATCATAGAGACCTTCCTTAAACCCTCCCACAGACACCCTAAAATTGCTAACTACTCGTTAGTCCGCAATGATAGGGAGAGATCAGCAGGCGGTGGCACCATCATATACTACAAACAATCCCTACACTGCGTCCCCTTGGACCCTCCTCCCCTCATAAACATTGAGGCATCGAACTGTCGCATAGGCATGACAGGACACCAACCCATCACCATCATCTCTGCCTACCTACCACCCGGTCAAACAACCGGCACCCCTCCAGCCCTAGAAAGTGACATCCAATCCCTACTCGACCTAGGAGGAGCTACTATCCAGACAGCCTCCCCCTACAAAAGAGATCACCGACTGGAGTCGGCTTGAAGAGAAACTTAAGTCGACGACATCTGCCCATCTCGACTGCATCCCCGACGTAATACAGACCACCGAGGAGACTGAGGCTGCAATTGACTCCCTCAACGACCACGTCCAAGCGCTTATTAGCGACTGCACCCGGAGAGTGCCAGCTAGAGACGACTCTAGATGGCACATCCCCGTGGACGTACGTGAGTTGCTTAGGGAGAAAAACGCAGCCATCAGAAGGTACGACCGCCACCCGAGCGAACAAAAACGACTAACACTGCGCTCTCTCCAACGTGACGTTAAAAATGAAATTGAAATCTCCGACAATCACAGTGGGACAACCACCTTAGTAACCTAAAGCCCTCGCACACTGCCTTCTGGCAGCTGTCTCGCGCCCTCCTAAAAGACACAGTTACTCCCATGCCCCCTCTTAACAGACCTAACCTTCCACCAGCCTTCGACGACTATGAAAAGACAGAATGCCTAGCAGACAGTCTCGAGCTTCAGTGTACACCCAGTACCCTCCCAGTCGTCCCAAACCACCTATCGAAGATAGACTCCGAGGTGGAACGGAGAGCCACACTACCCACTCCCAACACCCCTGAAGGCGAAGACAACCCCGTCCCTCCGACCACCCCCGAAGAAGTGTGCTACATCATCCGCACGCTTAACCCGAAAAAAGCCCCTGGCCCGGATAAAATAACCAACCGGGTCATCAAGCTATTCCCACCCCTCCTCATAGCCCTCATGTCTGCCATCTTCAACGCCGCAATGACCAACAACCTCTTCCCACGTCAGTGGAAAGAGGCTGTGGTCATAGGCATTGATAAGCCAGGCAAACCCAAAAATGAACCCACCAGCTACCGCCCCATCAGCCTCAACGGTATGGGTAAGATCTATGAAAGACTCATTCATAGCCGTCTCAAATCCTATGCGGAATCAAACATGTTAATACCACATGAACAGTTTGGCTTCCGCTCCCATCACTCCAGTGTTCACCAAGTTCACCGCATTCCTAACTGGCGCACTCTTCTTCGACGTTGCGAAGGCGTTCGATAAAGTATGGCACAATGGCCTACTATACAAACTCTTCACTATGGGAGTACCCCACAAACTAGTACTCATCATAAAGGACTACCTGACGAACCGCCAATTTCGCTACAGACTCGAAGGTACGTTCTCCTCTCCCCGCACGATCCGAGCCGGTGTCCCGCTAGGATCAGTACTCTCCCCTCTACTCTTCTCGCTCTTCACTAGCGACATGCCCAAACACGTATCAGTCCAACTAGCCCTATACGCAGACGACACCGCCCTATACTACTCGGGCAGGTCACCTGCAAACATCACAAAGGTTCTCCAAACCGCAGCGAACACTCTTGGCAAGTGAATCACCAAATGGAGAATTGAAGTGAATCCTGTAAAAAGCCAAGCCATCCTGTTCCGGTGGTATAAGAACTCCCGATATTCCTTTCCCATGCCCTCTCCGATCACCCTATTCGGAAAGGCTATCCCGTGGACAACTCAGGTCAAGTACCTAGGAGTCTTCCTCGACGACACCCTCTCCTTCTCCCACCACATCTCTGTAGTCCGAACCCGCGCAGCGAGAGCACTTAGTAGACTCCACCACCTACTAAACCCAAGGTCCAAACTCTCGCTCAAAAACAAAATCCGCCTTTACACCACCTGTATCCGTCCCATAATGACCTACGCCTCCATAGTCTTCGCCCATTCTCCCCGACAAGGTTACATCGCCTCCAAACACTACAAAATAGGTCCATGCGTCGAGCCACGGGGGCCCCGTGGTTCATTCGCAATGAAAACCTTCACATAGACCTAGGACTCCCGACATTTCATCATTTCAACCGTCCGACATTTCATGAAACACTGCTCACAAACTTACTTCGACACTGCCACCACACACAAAAACCCACTAGTGGCAGCCGCAGTGAACTATACATACCATCTGCCATAACTCGCAAGCGCCGACCGAGGCACGTCCTCTGGGAGCCAGACGATGAAATAACAAACGCACAAATCGCTGCGCTCGCCGCACACTCCTCAAACACCAACACACCACACAGAGGCCCACGTTTTCGTCCCAGACGGAGGGGCAGACACAGACAACAAAGACACACCACCGCACACAACGGTTCTCACAGAACCCCAAACCCTATCCCTATCCCCATTCCCACTCCCATCCCCATCCCCATTCCCACCATCCTAAACACAAACCCCACAACTATCCCTGGTTGAGAGCTAACGCTCACCAATTGACCGTGTAAGGTTGTATACAGCCTAAAGGCTTACAACTAAAGACATTACATAAAAAAAAAAAAAAAAAATTAAGTTAGTTCAATTGAGATCACCTCTGTCTTCGGTCACATAAGTTAGCAACAATAAAATTACGATCTACATGTGTAATTTCATTTACAACGTTCCTTTTCACCCACTTTTACGAACAATTTGTAATTTTGTGAACGCTAAAATCCTCGAACACTATTATTTTACACTTCTGTCACGAGGCACCTCTGTCACAAATAAACTGTGACGGAGTGGCATAACTCGTGACGAAGTGGTAATTGTACACAAAACTGCGATGCGACGTCGCATCGCAAAAATCTGCGAGTTCCCTCTACGCATCGCAAGAACTTGAGAATTGATTCGCATCGCGCATTCCTGCGATGTTGCGTCACACTTGTTGACGCCATTTTAGTTCGCTCAGGGACAGCGTGTGGGCAAGACGTGTACTTTAAAAATGACGGAATACGACGTTGATTTTTTAATATCACTGATTGAGGAGCGCCCTGTTCTTTGGGACACTAGTAATGAAGATTATAAAAACAAATTCATCAAACAAGATGCTTGGAAGGACGTGTGTAAAAGTTTATTTCCAAATTTCGAGGAAAAAGAAAACAATGAAAAAACTAAACTTGGTAAGTACACAAATACATTTATTAAGTATAACTTCTTTTTACTTTTTGCTAAAACTACCTACAAATCAAACATTCTATTCATATAAGCACAAAAAATATTCTTTAAATTGTTTACATGTTTAGGCGTCGACAGCGAGTTCCTTTAATGTTTTACGATGTGATCCTTTTGTACCTGTTGTATTGACTTATTAACAAGAATGCGAGCAACAATGCAAGTCGCATTGTATATTCTTTAATTTTTTGTAGTTGCCAGCTTAATGCTCCAACTTCACTAGTAAAGTAGTCCGAATATTCGTTTCTAATTATATTTGCACTTACCACCTGACTACCTACATTCAACCCTTGTTGAAGTGGTTGTAGTTCAGAATCATCTATGATCATTTCTATAGGGGTGTCTAATTCATCACGGTTAATTACAAAGTTATGTAGTATGCAACAAGCCTTAACAATATCTATTGCAAAATCATATGAAACGTTAATGGGCCGGTGAAACTTGCCGGAGAGCCATGCTTAGGCACGAATGGGTCGACCTCGACCGTTACGATACCACGGCTTCACAAAAAACCAGTCGTGAAGCAACCGCTTGCGTTGCATTTTCCCGAAATGAGTGACATTTCCGGAGGCCCAACTCCTCCTCTCCTCTCCCATCATCCCCTTCTCCTCCCCATCTCCTAATCTCTCCTTTCTTTTTTCGCCTCCCGGCAACCCCCATCTCTCATCACCTTGAAAGGCGGGCATCGCAATTGCGACTCTTGAATTGCAGGTGTCCATGGACGGCGGTTGTCACTTACCATCATTTAACCCGTCTGTTCGTCTGTCAGCCTATAGTATTCAAAAAAATGACATTTGATATATCGAAATGAGAAGGTCTTATAATCCTATAAGCGATAGAGTAATAGAGCCACCCTCTCTCGTCCTATGGGTGTGGTAAAAGGCGACTAAGCGATCGCAGTTTCCTATCAGACGGTATGTATACAGGCATATAGTGTCCGGTTGCCCCCTATAACGATAGTTGACCAAATACTAATTGAAAAAATGTGGGTGTTTAATACACATCTTATGTATACTATACGTACCTGACTATATCTTGATAAATTATTATGTATTTCGTGGCTCGAAAACAGCCCTCTCATTGAAAGAATACATACTCGGGTGAGAACATAGGTTAGGGCAACAATGACTTTAATACATTTTACACAAAATGGATAAACACAATTCTTTCTTCAAACTAATGAAAACTTTTTAATCACCATTTTTTCTTCGAATAGTTCTTATTCTATAACCAATAAAACAATAAACCCAATCTACAGCCTATGGGTCAAATGCGATCTTCAATAATTCAATTAAAATTATTGGCCAGTATGCCGAAAGTACACTCGACATATCTTCTTGCCCTACTCAAACGGTAGTTGAATACTCTTTGTTTATGTAATGCTAAAATTTTGTAATGCTTGCCAGAATAAGGACGCATGACATTATTCGAAATAGAAAAAGCTTCGTCTCCGACAAAAACAAATGGAACCGGTTCTTGAAAGCCCGGTAACGGCCTTGATGTTGGTGTAGGCAAATCACCTCTCATCAGTAAGTCGTACAGTTTCGTGTTGTGGAAAATAGTGGAGTCACTTTCATTTTCATATGCTCCTATGTCCACATAGATGAATCTGTATTTCGAGTCCACAATAGCCAACAAAACTATTGAATTGTAGCCCTTGTAATTAAAAAAAAGTGATCCACTTTTTGGGGGAATACGAATATGTTTCCCATCAACGGCTCCAATACAGTTAGGGAAGTCTTCAAACAGCTGTTGTGTTATTTTTGTTTGTTTGCATTTAAACAAAATTTCCATATTGCATTACAACCTACTCGTATTATCTTAGCAACTGTACTTATTCCTCGATAATAATCTAAATGTATATTTCTGATTTCATTTACGGTCGCTAGGAATCTATAACATAAATAGAAAAAAAAAGGATTAATTTATATAACAAACTTGAAAAGTAAAGAACACTAACCTAAAACGACATAAACACATAAATTGTTTTAATTTAATTAATTAGTAGACAACGCTTCTAGCGTTAAGTTCGCCTATTGTTCTGTACAATTGGTATTTGATGAATAATAAAGATTAATAAATAAATGAATAAATTAAATATTGTCTATAATTTTTTTGCAGGTAATTCAGTATTACAAAGATGGAGGGGGATTAAGGATACCTTTAATAAATTTGAAAGGAAACTCAAAGATGCAAGTAGGTCAGGGTCTGGATCCAAAAATATAAAAGAATACCACCTGTACAAACAATTACAATTTCTTAAGAAAAATTTGCAAAATACTACTAGTATAAATGAGTCAGAAAATGAGCAAGATAAGAAGGTACATCTAAAACACGTTACCAAAGGCAGCCACCAAAAAGAAAGATGGTTAATAATAAATTTGAAGATGATATTGTAAAGATTTTAAAGGAACCTGAGAATAGACACATCTTTCAGAGCAGAGTTCTTCAAATTTTAACAGAATTGCATCAACCTCATGGCTACTACTATCCGAATAGCAACTACCAGGGTGGCTATCAAACTCAACATTTTGCGACATCTCAACAAACGCCACTGATACGTCCACAGTCATCTAACATACCAGATCAAATTGATTCACCCAGTAATGATTTTTCTAACTCAAGCATATTAAGCACACTTTCAACTGAAGAAGACTTTGATTTTTCGTAAATTTTATGGATTGTAATATTTTAAAAACTCTTTTTTCAATAAAAACTAATGTAAACAATTATTGTTTTACTTTACTTACCGGATAGTGAGACCAATCATTTCCAGAGGCATAACAGGAATTCTCCCCTTGTACCATTGTTTCTGAAGATATGGTGATAATAAACTTAAAAGCTCTTCGAATGAAGATATGCTCATTCTCAAATACTCCAAAAATATTTTTTCGTCGGTTTTCAAAGCTTTATAGCTTAAGATTTATATTTTAGAAGAAAATAGTTTCCATCGGGATTCATAATAGTAATAAATGGATGAACCCAAAATCTTCTTTGTTTCTTTTTCCTGTATCTCCTAAGCAATAATAAAAGTGCACATTTCTTTTTACGATCCATGTCACGACCTACTTTTCAATTCAAAATACATTTAGTACGGTTAACGGTCGTCGAGAGAATGGTCACCCTGGGAGACGCCTTGCCGCACGAAATCGCATCGCAGCAATTCGTTTCGTAATTTTCTGCGTTGCGAATTCACATCGCGTCGCATCGCAGTTTTGTGTACAAGCCCTTAGAAAGATAACATACTCGCAAAAAGCTAGTCAAAGATATGACACCAAGAGAACACAGACAAATGAAAAGAAAATGTCAAGTTAGAAACAAGAAGAGAAGAGAACAACAGAAAGCTTTACAGAATATAAATCACATATATTTAATATTAAAATCAATATAAATCATATCGCCAATGTATAAATGAATTGACTGAAACCGAAATTGCTTTTACATATTGACTGTAGTGAAAACTACGCCTGTAAGTACCACGAAGAAATTCAATCAGTGCATTTTGGTGGATCACGAAACCAAGTGAATTTGCATACCGCAGTAATGTATTACTGGACTTTTCCAAAGGACAAACATATCACTTCTTTTTGTACTGTGTCTTCTGATCTTAATCATGGCCCTGCAGTTATTTGGGCTCACCTACATCCGGTACTTGATTGGGTTCAAAAATAATTACCCCATATTAAGACAGTCCACTTTTTTTCTGATGGACCAGCAACACAGTACAAGCAAAAAAATATTTTTTATCTTTTTGCAACAAGATTTTTTAAACATTACGGATTTGAAAGTTCAACTTGGAATTTTTTTGAGTCCGCTCACGGCAAGGGAGCAGCTGATGGTATAGGAGGGTCTATTAAACGTTTAGCTGACCATTTCGTCGCCAGTGGACACGACATTAGTAACGCTTCACAATTTTATGAAACACTTAAAGACCGCAGTAAGATAAAACTTTTTCTTGTTGCCAAAGATATTGCCCAGATTTTATTGGAAATTCCAAGTGAAATTATTCTGCTGAAAGGTACTATGAACGTCCACCAACTAGCTGTTCAGCAACCTGGAGTGCTGAGTTATCGAACAATGAGTTGTTTTTGCCTCAAATTTTGTGATTGTTACAATTTGATGACTTATCGCCCATTGCCTGAACATGAGATGGAAGTTAACGATAGCCCAACCTCAGATTTAAAAGAACCACTGGCTGATATAACCAACATAATTAGAGCTCCTACAAAGAGATTTTATGAGACTGTTTATACTTCTTCAGAAGATGAGGGTGATCAGCCTCTTGTTAACCCCTGACAAGCAAACTGGGTAAAAAGTACCCACCCCAAAATTTTATTTCGCTATAATTCTTTGTGTATATTTCAACAAACAAAGGGTTTTCCCCTCCAGCGATGTTTTGTTGAGACCTTGAGGAAGCGTGTTCAGTAGCCGTTGGTGAGATTCAGTTGTTACTACGCAGTGAGCGCGGAACGCTGTGGGTACTTTTAACCCAGTGTGCCAGTTAAGTGTAGTCAGTCAAGTGTTCAAGAGTTTTCTCTCGGATCATATGAGTGTTTTTTTTTTTTTATTTACCGTAAGTAATAATTTATGATTACAATTTTAGCTCAAAATATTTATAAACTTATGTAAATTAATGTATTTATATGCATGCATAAGTTATATATATTGACATATAAAATATTTTTAAAGAGATTTTGAATAGTTTCGTAAATTGTGATATTTGTTTTAGATGAGTAAACGAAGGAGAAATTCTACTGTGCTTTTTAACGACGAAACAACTGATGACGAGATTACTGATGAAGACCACGGGGAAAGTGAAGGTGAAAATTATAAAACTTCATCTTTGTCAGAAAGTGAGGATGATGACGATCCGGATTACGATATTTACCAGCCATCTACCAGTAATCTACGACGTCCTAAAAAGAGACGGCGGATTGAACAAAAGCCGACCGGTGCACTGTGGGACCGATCGGTATATTTCATCTCAAAAATCGATAACTTTGTTGTTTTGTGATGATTCCCCTTGAATTTTTTTTTATGTATTAATGAATATATAGGAAATAAAATAAATTAAACATCATTATTTTAAAAGTTATATAATTTTCATAAAAAATGACAAAGATAACGATATACGAAATTACATACAAAAAATTAAAATAAGTTTAAGACTTAATTATTATTATTATTATCAAACAAACATGCTAAAAAATGACACCATAAAAAAAATTGCGATCCTATTCATAACCTCCTATTTCCAATAATTCTTTAGCTTCGTCAAACAATTCTTTGGATATTACAAAACTGGGTTCATTTAAACTAGATATATAAGGATCAGATGTATATAACAAAATATGCAGAACGTCCTCGTTTGTTGCTGATCTGGAACACTTCCTAGCGTGATGTAACCTATATTTTTTGTAATCTTTATTCCTGGCTTCCTGAGCATCTTCGGATAATTGTCCTATAGGCAGAACTGCATAATGCTCTATTATTTTAGCACCATGTATAAGTACTTTATGGACCGAAGATGGCATGAAATACCAGTTATATTTGCTTACGTGTAATTGCGTGGTTATCAATGTATACTGCCCAAATTTTTCTGCGTTTATAGGGAATCCCGATGACATGGTTTGAAGAATTACATAAAATCTCTTAATTAATTCTCCATCAATTCCAGTTAACCCTGCAGAGCATTCGTAATTTTGGAAAAATCGCCTTGCTGTATTTCCGTCATTGCTATTACCGGAACCTTGTCGTGGTTTATCAATGTGCAAACCAAGCACTTCTCGGAAACGTTTTTGGACATATTTTTTCTTGTCTTCTTTAAGTTGCTTTTCTGGAGTTGTTGCTGACCACTTCTCAAAACCCAAATTATAAGAAATATGGAGGATCGTCTCCATAAATCTTATCCATGCATGTAGTGTCGACAATCCGTATTTAAATGCATCTTCATTTTCAACTCTTGATGTAACTTTTAAAAGATCGTTCAATTGTCTGGGAGTTGCTCCACAAACAGTGCAGGTAGCACTGGATGATGTGTTCGTTAACACTTGAGCAACTTTCCCATCAATCATTGTCATAAACAGTTCATGTTTAACCTCGATGACTTTGTCGTCTATAGACACAAGAGTTGAAATCAATCGATTAATTTTGGCTTCAATTTCACTGACAACCGCTGTAGTTTTTTCGGGTGTTTCTTTTGCAAATTCTAATGAAATTGGTCTGCAATATCTAACAGATGAGCAAGTAGGATTCTGCCATATAACTGTAGACGTTTCTTCGTCTACAGGCCTGGACACACCTGTCATACAGCCTTCCGATCCGACTACGGTCATACAGCGGGACGACTGTATGATATGGGAATAAACAATGGTTTGGAATGCAGTAGGTCTCACCTGTCCGACACGCGACCCGTCCTACTCCCACCCGTCTCCGATTCCGATATCCCGTCATGCTCCGACATTGCAGACCATTCGTTTACTTGATGCGGGAAGGTTGTCGGTGGCAGTTTTTGTGTTAAATTCAGTGAAATGGCGGGTATAAAAGCGGAGGAGCTTATTGAAACTGTCCGAATGTTTCCAGCTCTCTATGATCAGGCACAAGAGCAATATAGAAACTCGGAGTACAAGGACATTATGTGGAAAAAAGTTGCGAAGAAACTAAATGTAGAAGGTAAAAACATTTGTATATTTATTGTTAAGTTGTTGTGTTTTAAACTAAGCTATTAAAATCTTGTCATAATAACAATATTTAAATCCACTTCCACTTCTAGGGAAGGGGTTTCCTGTTGGAATTGTGAATTAAAATAAATAAATTAATTAATTCCGAAAATATTCAAGGGATTTATTCGTTAGGAATATACCGGGTGTTTCAAAAGTCAGTTTACACATAAAAACATAAAAGTTAAAACATAAAAATGTTAACAATGACCTTCACAGTTGATTTTATCATTGCTCAAAAACATGTTGTGCAACATTAGTTACGAAAGCATTGTGTTTAATAAATCAGTTTACCTCAATTAGTTTGGTAAACTGACCTTTGAAACACCCGGTATTTATTCTTATCTATAGTAATTGACGAACGTAAGTGAGTCTATGATTAGAGAGTAGACTCGATCTGCATTTGTATTTTCTGTCTGTCTGTCTGTCTGTCCGTCCGTATGTCTGTCACGCGATACCGGCCGCAATTTTAAAGATATCGGCTTGAAATTTGGCAAATTTTTGCTATCTTTTGTACTTGTATTATTTCAATTTGTTTTGCTATTTTGCATTATAATTAATTCAACACATTGATTTTGTGCAAGTAAGTTTCAAACATATTCTTTATTGTACACAGGTTCTTACAAATTTTCAAATTTTTTAAAATATAAAACCATAATGTTTAGTTGTAAGTAACACAAGAAGAGCTATAAAATACTCATAGTTTCGAACAGTTCCAAGGAAGAACAACTAACTTATTAACCTATGAAAGCCCGGCGTTCTTGCCACTCCACACTACCCTCTTCAGAGTTGAAGAATTGCTTAAACTGCTCTCTTACATTGAATGCTTCACGATTTTCCCCTCCTCGGCGACGAGGAAAATCCTGAAGACGAGATTTCTCCACTGGAGTTGTGTCAGTATTGTCACTTACTTCTGGCACTTTGTAGTCTTCATACATGCTGCAAGAACTACCCTTGTTATGTTGTCAGGATTTCCTTGGAGAGGCCTCATGAACATTCGAAATTTTTGCACCATAATGCCAAAGACATTTTCTGACATTCTTCGAGCTCTGCTCAATCTGTAGTTGAAAATTCTTTGCTCGTTAGACAAGTTCTTTCCAGGAAATGGCCTCATGATATTTTTTGTGAGGGGGAAAGCTTCATCGGCAACTATAACCATGGGAAGTTCCATGTTTGTTCCTGGGAGGCCTTTTTTGTCTGGGATGTTAAGTTGGTTTCGAGATAGTTTTCTACCTAAATTGGAATTCGCCAAAACACCACCATCAGAGTTTCTTCCGTAGCTTCCCACGTCTACAAAAATAAAATTGTAACGAGCATCAACTAGCGCTAAAAGAACAATGGAGTATGCTTTCTTGTAGTTCCAATAGAGGCTTCCTGATGCTTTTGGAGCTTGTATTGTCACATGTTTTCCATCCAAAGCACCAATGCAATTGGGAAACTGCCACCTTTCCCAAAATTCGATTGCTATTTCATTCCACCTGTCCTCTGTCGGAGCTGGCATTACTTCGTTTAAAAGTACTTCAATTACAACTCTGCTTGTACGATGAACAATGGAACCAACTGTACTTCTTCCCATTCTGTAAGTGAATGAGATGGTCTTGAAAGAATCTCCAGTAGCAAGAAACCTGTAACAAACAACTTATACTAATACACATACAAACTATATTTAATCAATAATTATTAATAATTTAATAAGGTTTTTTATTTTCCTGCTATGATGCTATCTAATTATAATAGTTTTAATTATACATTTTTGATTCTTTAGGTCAAGAGGAGGAATGTAAAAAGAAGTGGAACGGAATTCGTGACAGTCTGCGAAGAGCGAGACAAAAACGGAAAACCAAATCTGGACAGGCGGCTATATCTTCAAATAAATACAAATTTGAGACCATTCTTGAATTTCTGATTCCTCACCTCGCCGAGCGGAAAGGTATAGGTAACGTTCCTGATGAAGCGGAAGAAAATAATGAAACCCAACCCACTGATGACCCCCAAATGCAGAACCTAAACAATGATATAAATGCAGATATAAATGAGTATGTCTCTGATGGGACTGCAGAATCCGAGTCGTTGCTACCACCTAGAACTCCATCAGCTAGTCGAGTTTCTATCGACAACAGGACTCCATCTGCAAAACGCAAAAGAAAGCTCCCACATACCGAAATGAAACCTGGAGAATCTGCATCATCTCAGCTAATGGCATATTTATTGGCTGAGAAAGAAGCTGAGAAGAAAAAAAAACCTAGTGACAATGACGAACAGCATCCCGTTGATGTATTTTTGTCTGGAATTGCTGCATCTCTGAAATCACTGGATCCTCTGCGCTTACATTCTGCCAAAGGGAAGATCTTTAATATTGTTCAAGAGTATGAACTAGAGCAGCTTCGTGAAAATAACAACCGACAAACTGCTATGGTTGTTACAAGGAATGTGTCCTCTGACACAACATCTTTCACACTGTCAGAAGAAGAAGGATCGTGTTTAGATGGACATCTTTCGAGTGGTGTACCACAAACATCATCATCTCCTGCTGTCAATGCTGACACGTACACCAATGTAACATTTTTTCAACTTTAATAAATCTATGTTTTGATGTAACTATGTAATCACATATTAATAAATTCTCTTTTGAAAAATTCCTTGTGTCTACTATGCTCTAATTCCAGTAAAAAGCAGTAATGTATTGTCCCTGTACCAATGATTCTTGCTTTGCCGCAATATAGTTCTTTGTTGATTTAAAGGAAAAAGCACTTTCAAAAAAGTAAAATACACTTAGGTGTGAAGGGGATTAGCAAGCATTTTACATCCCTATAGTTTATAGTTTGTTACGGCTGAACCATTTTTTATGAAGATTTACTCACACACTATGATTGTAATTAATTTTATTTTATGACAATATCTTGATGTAAAATGGCCACTATCTTAAAAAGGCTTGAATAATTTTAATAACAATTTATTATAACTACGTTTAATATTTTACCTAATTTTTATGTGTCATGTCAATATCTTAAACAGAGTCAGAGATAGGCTTGTTGGGGTGCTGACCCAGAAAACCTCCCCGTGGTGCACCCTGGGCAACGTCGGCGATGGAGCTTCCTTTGTTCTCCTTTTTTGGAGAAAGCATCACCGCTGACGGCTAATATTCTGGCTAGGAGGGGCCTGCCTCTAAGGCCACTCTATAAATTCCTCCATCAGCCCTCTGATTCATACAGAGCGACTGTATGGAGAAATAATAACAGGGGCGAAGGGTGCACGAACCCTGAATTTCCTCAGCGTCAGTGGACACTGGTCTAACGCAGACCACCGTTCGGCCCAACCGTAATCCTGCCGGCAACGGACAGGAACGGAGGCTCCTTGGAGCTACCAGGAAGAAAACCTCTTTAAAAAATTACCAACGTGGGGCGGAAGGGTCTACTGTCATTGGATCTTTCCAATGACTGTAGACACAGGCCTGATACAGGTCACCTTCCGGCCAAACCGTAATTCTGAATTGACAGGACCGGTGGTTCTTCGGAACTGCGAGGAAGAAAACCTCTATAAAAAATAACCCCAATCTCACGCTTTAACACCCGGCAATGGGATGAATGGCTGAGGGGAACTCAGTCCCGAGGGCGTTCCCGTCGGAGGACTAAAATCTCACGAAATAATGGCAGAAGTTAATATACGAGTAACTACCCAGGAGGGTACCAGACGCTCTGTGTCTGGGGAATCCCTCCCGGAGCCAGTCGGCTCCGGCAGCTAACAGTCGTATTCTGGGGGGAGCAACCAATGCCCAAACAGCCCGTCGGTCAGCTGCAAATCGACCACCGAAACCAACGCGAAGGTCGCGATAGTTGAGGAAGATAACCCGGAAGTGGTGCTCATGTCTGACTGTCAGTCAGAGAAGAGTGAAGCGAGCTATGCAGTACCAGTGGCCTCCAGGTTTTGGCGAGGTGGGAAACGGCCTCGCTCAAAAGATCCCGAAGGTGCACGTAGCAGAAGTCGCTCGGAGTTAGAGACGGCCTCTTCAAGCGATGCCGACGACTTGCTCCCGGTTGCAAAGGTGCCAAAAGCGCAACGTGGTAGAGGCCCACCACCTACGACCGGTGCATATATCGGTGCTGCGAAAGCCCGTAAGGAAGCAGCAGCTCTTAAGGCCGCTGAAAAAGCTGTACAGGCGGAAGAAGAAGAACAGCGCCTAAAAAGCCTGTTCCAGAAAATTTCTGCCAAAAAGGCAGAAGTTCAGAAGGGTCGACTCAGTGGATCGATCGCCAGGAAAGATCCGTCTCATTCACTGGAGGATGGGTTTGCTCCCGATTGGGGAGAGCAAATCAGTGAAGCCCTAAAGCGCATTGGAGAGGTAGCTAGTGGTTCCAGGAATCTTAGGGGTACCTGTCAGAAAACTCTGATGGAGGCAGCCTCTTCGATTAAGGATGCAACGGAGGCGCTCCTGAAATGTTCCTCTTCTGAGGGGACGGCAAAGCTCCGCCAATATATCGGCCGCCTTGAAGCCCGCCTAGCCGATTCGGAAAGAGGAAGCAAAGAACTGCAAGAGGAGATGCGCGCCCTTCGAGAAGAAATACGAAGTGAGCGTAGCAGTGGTGGTGGTACTGGAGTAAAGGCGACATCACCGATGAAGACGGCCCCAGATGTAGCTATCTCCAGATTAATGGCGGAGATGGAGGAGCGCATTATGAAGCGTATCTCCGCCATGGAGGGGGCAAAAAACCGTCCACCGTTAGCGCCACCCAGATCTATAAATTACGCAGCCTTCCCACTGACCGCTCAGTGGGAACCCCAAGTCTCCTACGAATGGAGGGACGGCGGTTTTGAAAACTTCAAGACCTACGATTCCCGCTAACCTGTTGGCTAAGGGACAGAAGAAAAAGAAACCGGACGTCCCTCCCTCGGCGAAAACTGTGGAGGTCGGGAAGAACCCCAAGGAAGGTGAATGGCAGGTTGTGGGAGAAAAGAAGAAACGAAAGAAGACCAAAAAAAAAAAAGACTAAGAAAGCTGCGGCTGCTTCAGAAAAGGCACCGAAAAGACTTCGTGCTCCACGCTCCACTGCCGTTGTCCTGACGCTGACAACGGAAGCAATAAAAAAGGGCGTGGGATACGCTGAAGTCTTGCAAAAAGCAAAGGCCTCAGTCGTTCTGAAGGACTTGGAAATTGAAGGGGTTCGATGTAAAGTTTGTCTTTAAAGTCGTGACATGAATGTTTAAAGAACTAACATTATTCATGTGTCTGGCAACACCAAAGACAACCAAACTTATGTACATCAGCTGTCATCAAGTTTGAGTTGTGGAATACTTTTCCTCTTAGATTATTAATACTTTTCCTGTTGTATTATTTATTGCTCTAATTAAACTTTAAATTAAGACCAAATTACGTAGAAAGGTATCAAAAATGAGTAAGGTAAATCGGAGTGGCACGCTGGAAGTGATTTTTAAAGTTTTCCAGCGATGTTTTGCGGAGTACGAAGCTGGACGAATCTTGTGGGATTTGGATGATGTTTATGGGCGAACAGCATCTATGACGGGTATGTTATCGTATAATATATTTTTTTGTAATCTACCTGATCGTCGTAAATTCAGCAAATTTGTAACAAATTTGCTGAATTTACGATTTGGAGACCAAAAAAGGCATTGTTTACATTACACATTTTTAGGTTAAGGCCCATTTACATTTGTCACTTTTGATGATCATCTTGGAGGAATCATCGAAAGTGACAAGTGTAAATTGCCTTTCATTGTGATTTCATCCAAAGTGTACACTTAAGATGAAGGATGAAATATTTCGACCCCCGACCTACTTTTGATGAAAGAGTCGTTCCTCGAAGCGATGATTCATCGAGAGTGAGGGCCCAATGACAAATGTAAACACTTTGTTTATTACGTTTGTTCACTTCACAAACACCAGTTGATTGTTTTGGGTTTTGGTAGTTTTATTTGATTTAAATATTGTGCATACCTATCATCGTGGTAATGTCATTCAAGTGGCAAGATAAACACATGGAACTATTTCTAGAAACTTACCAGCGGTATGAGTGCTTGTGGAATAATAAATGCAGTGATTACAGCAAAACTAACCTACGGGAAAAAGCGTACTCCTCAATGCTGGCCGATTTAAATTTGCCTGGATTAACTGTACTCGACATCAAGGCAAAAATAAAAACTATTAGAACACGTTATGGGGCAGAACTTTGCAAGATAAAAAATTCAGAAAGAAGTGGAGCTAGTGCTGATGACGTTTATGAGCCCAGACTATTCTGGTTTAAACTTGCAGACGTGTTTCTACGCAACATATGCACTCCAAAAGCCAGTTCATCAAACTTGAAGGTGAGTTCTCTCAAATACATATACTTACGTAATTATTTCTTTTTCTCAAAATGATGTATGATTAATTTTTGCTAATAAAAATTCACAAACCAAATGACAAATCAATTTCAAAGCCAAAAATAAGATGTTTATTTATTTTTTTTAAATTTGTTGATTACTAAATCATTTTCAATTGCCATGGTACAATGTGTGTTGTGACAAAACATTCAGCATAATAATTGCGTACTTCTCCTGCTGCCCTGCTGTAGTTATTTGAAGCAGCGTGGGTTATTTCCTCAAGACCACTGTGTGGATGTTGGGTAGCGGTACCTGGTTCAACCCTTCCTTCTTCCCAGTTTTCAATATCCAGCATATCTCTCGGGATGTATGGGTGTGTGGGAGTTGAAGTCTTTCGCAGCCAGTTGTGAAGAGCGCATGTAGTTTTCACCACTTGTTCCGTTGTTTGTATTGAGAGTGGAATAGGTTTCTCAAAGATTCTAAATTTCGACACAAGTATGCCGAATGTGTTTTCCACAACGCGACGGGCCCTTGAAAGTCTGTAATTGAATATTTTTTGTTTTTCCGTTAGCTGACCACATCTAGAATATGGTTTTAAAATATTGGTTCTCAACGGGAAGGCATCGTCAGCGACGAAAATTCCTTGTTCCGGTATATTCAGTGAATTATTTTGCAAGGCCTCATTAAAAGTTGATTTCGCAAATACTGCAGCGTCATTTACTCTTCCATTGGTTCCCACATCGATGTATATGAAATTGTAATTGGCATCAACAATTGCGAATAGTATCGTACTGAAATCTTTCTTGTAATTAAAATACTGTGAACCAGTTTTTGGAGGGCACCTGATGGTGACGTGCTTACCGTCCATAGCCCCACACACATTTGGGAAATTCCACAAAGTTTCGTAGTCTCGCATCACATTTTCCCAGCTTTCAACTGTGTTAGGCACCTGTAACAAGCAATAATTATTAGACAGTGTACATTATTCTATTTTTAGAGCTTTGTATTTGTGTCAACTTTCAATTGCTTTCGGGAATGATTGATTTCATGTAATTTCATGTTCTTTGTTTCAGGAGTTAGAATCGACGATAAAGGGCATTTCTGGAAAAGCAACCGATGATAGCCAACATTTGGGACAACGTGAACAGGAAACTGAGCAAACAGCACACATTCAGGACACTGAGGCAACATCTCCAAATATGATTGCAACCTCTTCGGCGGAAATTAGGAATACTCCAAAAAACACAAAGGGGCGTAAACGTTCCCTCAGTACTACCGTTTCAGGGGTTCAGGATGCAATAAAACAATTGAAGACACTATCGGAAGAAAATAAGCAGGATCTGAACGAATTCGACGTGTTTTGTGACAGCCTTGCTATACAGTTGAAAAAAATGCCCTTAGATAGGGCTCTTATCTGTCAAGGACAGCTACAGAAAGTGATGACACAAGAACGACTCTTCCAACTCACATCACACCCCCAGTCTCACTCATCCATGTCGTCCAGGTCACCTGCTGATTATCAACAGTCGATAGCAACTTCAGGCCCGTACTCTGCGATTTCATCAACGCAAAGCAGCACACATTCACGGCAGTCACAAAACCATTACTACCAATCTACCGAAAAAGATGACGATGACAGTGATGTTTTGTCCGATGCCATTTCTTCAGCGGGAATAATAGTTGATGATTTAATGGCTTTATAATAAATTATCTTACGTTATTTTATAGAAATAAAAAACATTTTCAAAATTACTTGAAACTTTGTATACTGTAAACTTTTTATTCTACCGGCAGACAGCTTTTGCTATTGCTGGTATAAAATACTTTTTCTCCTACTGTTTTAAAGTTCAATTAATGTTTTTTTTTTTGTTTTTTTTAAGTAATGTTCTTCTTTTTCTTTTTTTGTACCCCATCTATTTCATGTAAATAAAGTATGTGTTTCATTCATTCATTCAACTTTTTATTCTGTTAACCTATGAATTAATTAAACTACAAGATATTAAATTTCTACTTACCATTATAAAATCTGCCAAACAGTTGTATATAGCCCTGCATACCTCAGGCAAAAACCGTGAAAATGTGCTTCTTGGAATTCTGTACAGTGCACTTAAGGTACCTATATTATCTCCAGTCGCTAGATATCGTAGCGTCATTTGCAGTTTTATTTTAGGGCTTAAAGCTTCTCGGAACCAAGTATCTTTTTTTCTTATCAACGGAGTTACTTTGTCTAGAAGATATGCGAATTGCTCCTCGTTCATTCTTAAATGATTTCTATACACCTCAGGATTTTCCTCTGCCCATTCTCTTAACAGGGTTGACGAAGCTCCCAGATTTGTCCTCCTTGAAACCCATGGCTTCACCCACCAACGTCTTTGAACACGTTTACGTGATATAATAGCATTCAATTCATGCAGCAGTCCACGTGAAATTAAGGCAATGCCTCTGCGTATAATTTTTTGATTTCTTCTTGAACGAGACATCACTTTTCACAGACACGAACACTGTGCACGAGAGGTGAAACCATCAAACTGTAGAAAATATGTAAACGAGGATGATCACCCTGGATGATTTCACTCTGAGTGATTCACTTTGGATGTACCTCAAAAGTGATATAATGTAAACCCCACTTTAGATTGACATTGTAAGTAGGTAATATTGTAGTACGACCATTTCTTTTGATACTTTAGAATTTTCAATTTGAATTAATTGTTTCATGTCAATTAGTGTTTTTTAACTTTTTAACCGACTTCTAAAGAGGAGGTGGTTATCAATTCGACTGTATATTTTTTATGTTTGTTAGAGTTAACATTTTTTATGTTTGTTAAAGCATAAAAAATGTTAACTCTGTGTTACAGTTATGAGTATAACTGTCGACTGGTGAACCGATTTTGATGATTCTTTTTACTATTGGGTTTACCTACAAGAAATGCCAAAATAATAGAAGGGCTCTAATCGAACAATCGCATATTGCTGAAAAACGAGAAGATTACTTGGCGATCATAAAAAAAATAGAGATTTGCCAGAAGAATTAAAAAAAGATATAATTTATCTCGATGAGAGCTATATTCACTCTTCATATAAGGTAAAGTCTTAGTTCTTATTGAGTATGTATACTTTTTGTTTTATAAAATGTTCACTATCAAGAACCTATTTATTTTCCCACCAGGTTACAAAATGTTGGCAATCTAGGGACATTACAGGTATCACAAAAGACATATCCAAAGGAAAGCGTTACATCATAGTCCATGCTGGAAGCGAAAAGGGGTTCGTGCCAAACTGCCTGCTTATATTCACTGGCAAAAATAAACTAGAAGACTACCACTCAGAAATGAACGCGCATAACTTTTCAAAGTGGATTAAAGAAAAGCTGATACCAAATCTTCACGATTCATTCACGATCACATTCTTCACTCCGTCGTGACAAATAAAGCGCCTACCTCTAATTCTCGTGTAGACGAGGTAAAACTCTGGCTGTTAGAGAATAATATTGATTTTGATCCTACACTTAGGAAGCCAAATTTACTGAGGTTAGTGAAAAAAAAACAAACCTAGCCCCATTTATGCCATTGATGAACTTTTAGGAGAACACGGGCACACGGTGGTACGGCTTCCGCCGTATCACTGTGATTTAAATCCTATTCAGCTAAAGCAAAAAGTGGCAGCACACAATGTTGGGTCACGCGATGTGAAGCAACTTGCTGAAGAGGCCTTCAGCAGCATCACATCTGAAGTATGGAAAAACTGCTGCCATCACGTTGAGAAGCTCGAAAAAGAATATTATGAGAGAGGACATCACCTGTACCAAAATATAGACGAGTTAGTTATTCGCTTAGGCGATGATAGCAGCAGCGGAGACAGCAGCTGCTGTAGTGATGACAGCGCTGCTGATGAAGGTGGCAACGAAATGTTTCTGGGAATTGAATATTTAGAATCCGAGGATGAGAGTGAATAAATAAATCTCTTTTTTACCTATAATAATTGTATTTTTTTATTTGTAATAGGAAGGTAAACAATTGACAGTCTAGGCTTGATCGTGAAGAAAAAGTGTTAGTAAATTACGTGAGTGTAGTAAATTAAGTGACGACCTTATAATTACTTATTTTCTGCTAGTATCAAACTCATTTTGGTCAGACTATATAGGGTTGCTATATGCTTAATAGAAGCGCCATCATTTAATGTCGTGTCGTGTGTGTGTAGGAGTCAAATGCACCACAGAAGTCACGGTGGGAGAGCGATGTTTCCGCTGTGGTCAGCTTGTCCATAAAGCAGTCACTTGCAGTGCCCCACCGCGTTGCTTTAGGTGTTCTGCGGAAGGCAAAGCGGCTGATCACAGGGCTGGCACCAAAGCCTGCGCCTTATCAAGGTCAAAGCCTGGGAGAAATCCACTTACTCCCCGGCAAAGAGAAACATCAGGAGAGGTCCTCGAGGAGGGGCCTAATTTGTCGCGGGATGCGCAAATGGAGGACCATTAATGGGCTCCCAGTTCCGCATAATCCAGGGGAATTTAAACCACTGCGCCAATGCTCAGGATCTTCTGCTCCAGAGCATGGCGCAGATGGCAATCAACGTCGCCGTCGTCGCTGAGCCGTATTTTGTCCCGCCCGGTGATAACTGGGCCGGGGACCTTGACGGCTTGGCGGCTATAGCCCGGGGTACCACTGCAGGCTCCCCCCCCTTTTTGGTCATTGCAAGGGGACGGGGTTGCGTGGCGATTACTGTGGATGATGTTGCGGTTGTGGCCGTCTATTTCTCGCCAAACCGTGTTCTGGCTGAGTTCGAACACTGGCTCACTCAGTTAGCCGTCGTCGTCGAAGGGTGTAGACCTCGCCCTGTAATGGTGCTGGGGGACTTTAACGCCAAGTCAACGGCTTGGGGTTCCCCAGCCACAAATGCGAGGGGTGAAGCACTAGAGGAGTGGGCCGTATCACTCGGCCTAGTCCTCCTGAACCGGGGTTCCGTAGCCACGTGCGTACGCCAACAGGGCACCTCGATCGTGGACATCTCGTTCGCGAGCCCTGCTCTGGCGCGACGTGTACGCGACTGGCGTGTCATGGAAGAGGTGGAGACGTTGTCTGATCACAGATACATTCGGTTCGACGTCTCTGCCGAAAACTCTGAGGCGCCAGTGGCTATGGCTCCAACCGGTCCGCGTTGGGCGTTGAAGCGCCTAAATCGGGAGCTCCTCCTGGAAGCCGCCATTGTACAGGCCTGAACGACTGCACCGGACAGGCCTGTCGATGTCGGTGCTGAGGCACAGTGGTTCCGGGAGGCCATGACGCACATCTGTGATGCGGCTATGCCTAGGATTCAGAGCAGGCCTGCGAGGCGTCAGGTGTACTGGTGGACGCCGGAAATAGCGCGGCTAAGAGAAGAATGTGTAACCGCGCGCTGCCAGTACTCCAGGTTTCGTAGGAGGCGTCGCCGTCCAGATGATGCGCCAGCCCGCGAGGCGGAGCTTCTTCAGGGTTACAGGGATTCCAAAAGATCCTTACAGGCGGCTATAAAGCGGGCCAAGAGGGAGGCTCGTCAGCAGTTGCTAGAGACTCTGGATAGAGATCCGTGGGGGCGCCCCTATCTCTTAGTAAGGGGCAAACTGCGCTCGCCAGCGCCCCCACTAACCCAGAGTCTCCCCCCAGCGCTGCTTGAGAATGTCGTGGGCTCCTTGTTCCCATCCGAAACGGCGGAGCATACCCCTCCACCGATGGATCCCAAGCGCCCAACGCTGAAGACGACGACGGCATGCCCGAAGTCACTGAGGTAGAATTAGGGGCGGCGGTGCTAAGGCTTAAATCCAAAAGCACTGCTCCAGGACCCGATGGCATTCCAGGCCGGGCATGGGTCCTTGCCCTGCAGGCTCTAGGGCCCCGACTAAAAGGGCTTTTTAGCGCATGTATCGAACGGGGCCAGTTTCCAGAAATGTGGAAGACGGGTAAACTGGTCCTAATCCGTAAAGAGGGGCGCCCGGTAGACTCACCATCTGCCTACCGGCCTATAGTGCTGCTTGACGAGGTGAATAAGCTCTTTGAGCGAATCATTGCCAATCGCCTCGTTGAGCATCTCTCTAGAGTAGGGCCGGATCTGGCGGATAATCAGTTTGGTTTCCGCAGAGGGCGCTCCACTGTAGATGCGGTCATGCGCGTTAAAGCCTTGGCGGAGGACGCAGTGTCTCGGGGGGAGGTGATGATGGCGGTGTCTCTTGACATCGCCAATGCTTTCAACACCATGCCCTGGAGTTGTATTAAGGAGGCGCTCGTCTATCACGGCGTGCCTCTCTACCTCCACCGTATTGTCGGGGCATATTTGACAGAGAGAGCCGTTATCTACCCGACTCGGGCAGGATACGGTCGGCGTAACATGTCGTGCGGTGTTCCACAGGGCTCGGTATTGGGCCCTCTCCTGTGGAACATCGGTTACGACTGGGTACTGCGCGGTGTGCTCTTGGGAGGTGTCGTAGTGACGTGTTACGCCGACGACACCCTCGTGACAGCTCGGGCAAAGACGCACCGCGACGCAACCATAAAGGCCACGGCCGGGGTCGCTCAAGTCGTTACAAGAATCCGGCGATTGGGTCTCCAGGTGGCTCTCAACAAATCTGAGGCCCTCTGCTTCCACGGGCCTCGCAAGGGTCCGCCTGGAGGATCCAGTCTGTTTGTGGGAGGTGTTCGCATCGGCATCGAGTCCTCGATGAGATATCTGGGACTCGTACTCGACAGCCGATGGGACTTCGGACCTCACTTCCGGAGTCTGGTCCCCAAACTTACGAGGGCAGCGGCCGCGCTTTCGAGGCTACTGCCCAATTTGGGGGGGCCCGAGGCCTCCTGCAGGAGACTATACGTTGGGATCGTGCGGTCCAATGCCCTATATGGGGCCCCAATATGGGCGGAGACCCTGACGACCAGTAACGCTGCTATTTTGCGACGGCCACAGCGGGTTATGGCCATCAGGGTCATAAGAGGATACCGCACGGTCTCTTTTGAAGCGGCGAGTCTCCTAGCCGGAACACCGCCATGGGACCTGGAAGCAAAATCTCTCGCTGCACTGTACCAGTGGCGGCGGGAGTTGCAGGAGCCGGACCTCAGACCTGGTCCTCGTGATATCGAGGGGCAACGGTCCCAGCTCCACCAGGCGCTCATGGCTCAGTGGAAAGAACGCCTGGAGCGACCGAGCGCGGGGCACGCCACAATTGTGGCGGTAAGACCCATCATGGAGGATTGGCTGGAGAGGCGACATGGAGTTCTCTCCTACCGGCTAGTTCAGGTACTCACCGGACACGGATGCTTCGGTAAGTACCTGTATCGCATAGGCCGGGAGCCAACGCCTGTGTGCCACCACATATGCGTGGGTGCAGCAGCGTGCTGACCTCGTGGCAGCTATTGGTGTGGGTAGCCTCTCGCTAGAGACCATGGTTATTGCTATGGTCCAGAGCGAGAGTGCATGGGAGTCCGCCGCTTCGTACTGCGAGGCAGTGATGCTTGCAAAAGAAGCGGCGGAAAGGGAACGGGAGAGAGTTAGTACTCTTCCGTCCCGCAGAAGACGCACAAGGCGCCGGAGAGTGCAAAATGACCTCCGGCCTCCATGAGCGCTGGCCTGAGGGCGACAGACTGGGCTATCTATCGCCCTAGCAGAAGCAGGCCCGTGACGGCGGCGCGACGTGTTCCACGCGCGCCTGACTAAAATATGAGGGGGGGGGGACAGAACCCCACACATCATATTGGGGTCGCCTTGCTCAAAAGGCGGCTAGGTCTGCCGGGGTACACAGGGATTTCCTTTCTAGGGTACACCTGACCCCCCGGCCAATAGACCCGTTGACGGAACACTGTGTGGTTTTAGTCGGTTCGAGTCCGACATACCACCTTACCCATTAGCCCCGGTAAGGTGACGACCCGTGGGGGTTTCCACACAAAAAAAAAAGAGATAGGCTTGTTAACAGATTTTAAGTGACCGGCATTTATAAACGGATGATTCGACAACTATGTAAATTACAAAGTATTTTACCTTAAAAATGTAGCCAAACGGTGTCTAGGAGTGATAGTTTTTCTAAAATACGTGTCTTGCATGGCTAATCTTTCTTGGAGTTTAAGTTCCAACCGATTGAATGTATCCATCGGCATTCTAAAATAATGATAAAATTTTGTTTCGTCGTCCAACAGGTGAGGTAAAAGTGTGGCAAACTCTCCTTCTTTGTCTCGTGTTTTCCACGCATCATGAACCCAATATTTACGTTTTCCACTACTCTTCATCGAAGACTTCGCATTAAGTCGATCTTCTTCATCTAAACAGATAGCCACAATAGCTAAATCACGATTGCTAAAATGTTTCAACATTCGCGCAATATATTCCCAACCGTTTCAACTGGCGATTTCGAGTAGACTGAGTGTCAAATCTGAAAAGAGCAGGAAGTGGGCATGACATGTGTGCTCACCCCTTTCCGATCCCGCACCGATCAGATTCTTTAAGCAATATCGGACCGGAGTCGGATCGGAAGGCTGCATGACAGGTGTGTCCAGGCCTTACTAGTCGCAGTGGTACAAGGGACACTATAAACAAATTAGCATCCGATATTTGTTCGTTTTCTTCCGGTAGAATTTGTTTATACTCACTTTGCCCGGAAGATCCATCACACCCCCATTTAGTGAACAGCTTGAGACGATTGTAGTTTGTCGAACCTGACTTTATCTTTATAATACGGCAGACTGTATGGTCTAAGAGATCTTGCAGATTCATTTTTGCGCTTATATTTGTCACCGTTATGCTAGATGCAGGCGGATAGCAAGCCTTTTTTGCTTCACTTAGTATTTGATACGAAGGTAAAACAGAACTTAAATTTTTATCAACGAGCCTTTTTCTTAGGTACCCATATTGGGCTTTCGTTAGATCCGTTTCAATACACATGCTCAAGGCCTCTTCTTTTGTAAAAGAAAGTGCACTATCTGGACTGATTATGGTTTGTAGAATTGCTTTCTTCTCGTCTTTTTCCTTGTTTCTGATAATAGACACAATTGACGCTTCATCATTTTCACCCATAGATCGTAAACCTTGCACATAAGCGTTACGGACATGTCCCATTCCATACTCCTGGAGCAGTTCCATATTTTTTCGTTTTTTTGTGTTTTCCGAACACTCGTCGTATGGTTTTGTTGGTCTACCACGATCACCAGAAGTATTCAAGCCAGATATTTCAGAGGTTGAGGTACTGCAAGAATTCAATGGTACTTTAAATTCACCGTTTAACCAATTTGAGTATAGACTCTCGAACCTGTCTGGCTTTCTTTGAGCTTTCGTCCATTTCTGGTTGCAACTTGATGTTAAATTTTTTTGAATACTTTCTATTACAGTGATAACGTCAGTTTCCGACAGTTGAAAGTTGTTCAACAAATATTGTCTAAGGTCTGAAGTACTCTTCCCTCTTATTATTTGATCACAAAGATCGCGTCGAACACAAACGAATTCACTCATGTTTTTTTCTGTTAATTGTTATCGAAAAGAAGTATCTGAATACTTTGATGAATAGTATGCTGAAAACACGCGTATATAAAGGACCGATATTTTGGTGCCTTGTGCAAAAACCGCAGGGTAATTGATTGTGATAGTTGTCATCGAAATAGTGTAATCAGTAGATACTGGTTGTAATAAATTACCGCAACAGATAAATAGAACTTCCGCAACAATACAGTTTCTCATACTTGTGGTTTATTACCGCTATCGAAAG
Source organism: Tyria jacobaeae (assembly GCA_947561695.1). NCBI lineage: Eukaryota > Metazoa > Arthropoda > Insecta > Lepidoptera > Erebidae > Tyria > Tyria jacobaeae. Next base: position 2,578,307 of record OX387208.1, on the reverse strand, counting down.
TACCAAGTGAATATTCTTGTAGTCTATTTATTTGTTAATGTATGCTTCTATCATAGAAATGAAAAAAAAAAAGACAAGTTAGACATCAAATATTATTTGCCATCTCATAAATGGTTTTGACAAAAGTCGTAAATCCATAGATCCTTTTATAGTTTTATTATAAAAGGATCTATGGATTTACGACTTTTGTCAAAACCATTTATGAGATGGCAAATAATGTTTGGGCCCATAGTGCGGTGGTCGACCAGTTTCGATTTTAAGGGGACAAGGGGACAATAAAATCAAATGGAGTCTAAAACCTGCCGTACGTCGTCTATCACAAACCAGGCAAACAATTCATTTACCTGGCGTTATTGGAGAAGCCCGTCAAGCTGAAACTCCGATTGATACATGGTCTTATCTTTTTTAAGGCGATATTCTCGATATAATTGTTGTTCATACTAATAAAGAAATCGATCGTGTATGTGCTAATATAGAAAATCTTCTTACTTATCATGGCAAAATCGATATTGTTGAAATTAAAGCTTTGATTGGTTTACTCTATATATCAGGGTACAGGAAGCAATCTAAAGTAGATGTGTAGATAGAAGTAGTTATGGGGTGAAGAATTTTGCGTTACAGTATTCAAAGCTACTATGTCTTCTCACAGATTTCAGTTTTTATTGAAATGTCTTAAATTTGATGACAAAGATACTCGTAAACAACTTCGGAAACTTGATAGATTTGCTCTGATACGAGAAATTTGGGATAAATTTGTATTAAATTGTGGAAAATATTATACACCATATGAAATTTGTACTGTAGACGAACAAATGGTTGGATTCAAAGGTAGATGCATTTTTAGAATGTATTTACCGAGTAAACCTGATCGTTATGGTATCAAATTTTTTATGTTAAATGATTTTAAGACCTCGTATATGATGAAAGCTGTACCATATCTAGGAAAAACAACGCAAAGATTACGTAATGAACCACTTGCAAATTTTTTTGTAAGAGAATTAGTAGAACCAATTAGAGGTTCAAATCGGACAGTTGTGATGGATAATTGGTTCACGTCAGTTAGTTTGTTTCGAATATTATTTGATGAATATAATTTAAAAGCAATAGGTACTATTCGTAAAAATAAAAAAAAAATCCACGTAGTTTTACAGAAAACGCATCACCATCAACTAAATATTGTTTTACAAATAATCAAACTTTACTATCTTATGCTCCAAAAAGAAATAAAATAGTTTTGATACTTTTAAGCAGTAGTACAAATACCCAAATTGATCCAGAAACAAAAAAACCCAAATTAATATTACAGTATAATCAACACAAAGGTGGAACAGATTCATTCGATCAAGCTTGCAAATTATATTCAGTTGCACGTTGGACAAGAAGGTGGCCTTTAAAAGTTTTTTATGGAATGTTAAATACAGCTAATGTTAACTCAACAATTTTATATAATTTAAATCATGTAGAGGAAAAAAGACTAGATTGACTTTCATGAAAAACTTGTCGTTTGAGCTGATAAAGCCATTATTAATTAGACGCCATGGGATTCCACAACTACGAAAAAATATTAAAACTGCAATAGCTCAGCTTCTTAACTACGATACACCTGCTGTTAATTATTCTGAAGTCATATTAATATCCAAAACAAGATGTTCATATTGTCATTACTCATTAGGAGTTAAAACAACCATGATGTGCCCGCAATGTGAAAAATCTATGTGTAAAAGACATCGATGCCCTATGTGCGTGGAGTGTTGTGACAAAAATTCTATTTAAAATATATATTTTATGTTTATTTGTATTTTCGTGCTTAAAAATAAAGATTACAATGAGTAATAGATCTCTGATTTCTTTAACAACCTGTTATGTACTTACTTTTTAGCATACGCTATTTTAATGCATTCAAGTAGCAAAATAACTATACTTTTTGAAGCAGATCAAAAAACGAATCACAGCATCTTTTAGAGTGCTTTTTCAGCTTTCCAAAACACTGTATTTTTTTATATTTTAGTCCAGTAGAATCAAAGATACGGCCAAAAAACAAAAAAATCTCAAAAACCCACTTTTTTAAACTTCGATAGTATTTTTATCTATTTTAATTGGCACTAATTAATTTAATATTATATCTATTTTATAGAGAATTGTTTGAGCTTTAATTTAAAAAAAAAATTCTAACTTTATTAGGGACCAAGATATTTGAAAATGAAATATGTTGGGTACTTTTCACCCTCAATGCCTAAAGAGGTATACTGTTTAGATGTGTGCTTGTCAGGGGTTAATCAGAAAAAAAAATGTGCACATAAAACCGGGTACTTCATATGACCTGTCTGTTGACACCATTCACCCATTATTAATAAAAAAATGGTACACATATAGTATGTTAGTAAAAGTACCCAGTAAAAAAAAGTCGAGTACACCTACTTAGGAGTAGCAAAAAGTTGTGTGGATGAAGATGGAGATGTTCAGGTAATGTTTTATAAAACTGTTGATGACACTGGAAAAATATTTAAATTAGTAAAATCAGATCTATCAGATGTGATGTTTGAAAACTTAATAAAAATAATTCCAACTCCTAAAGAAGTCAAAAGAGGAAAGCGTGTTTATTACGAAATTGATAAACCAATAGAAGTATTTGAAAAGTAGAATAAGAGAAAAGAGAAAATTAGTCTGATTTTACGTGTACCAAAGAATGGTTCCACCAAGAAATAATATATTATGTACAGTCGACTCTCGATAATTTGACACTCGTTAATTTGAATCTCTCGATAATTTGAAAATTTATCCGGTCCCTTGAAAAATACTCGATAAATTGAATAAAATCAATGATAATTGGTCCCTTCGGTAATTTGAAGTTGAAAAAGTATTATCTTGCTCGCCAACATGCGATAATTTGAAATCCAGGCTTCCCTACTCTCTATAATTTGAAGCGTTTATCATGCACATACCTGTCGTTTGTTTACATACATGCACAGACTTGTCAATTGTTTACATAAATGAGGTATGAGTAAGTTCGCATTCCAGTCTTTTTTGAAACGTTAATGAGTCACGTTAATGTTCGATTTGTGCTATTAAAATGAATCCAAGAAAGAACAAATGTCTTTCCATAAGTGAAAAAAAGCGTGTGATTCAAGCTGTGGAGGATGGACAATTTAAAAAAGATGTTGCTAAACAGTTTGGTATTTTACCGTCGACATTGTCAATGATTTTGAAGAAGAAAGATTACATTACGGGAAGTGCCTTAATTGCGAGTAGAAAAAGATCACTCCAGGGAGAATTTCCTCGTCTTGAAGAGTGCTTGATTAAGTGGATTCATCAGTGTAGAGGGCAAAACGTTCCTATCGGTGGTTTTATGTTGAAGGAAAAAGCCAAGTCTTTTGCACAGTCTTTTGGAATTGAAGGATTTGCAGCAAGCGAGGGTTGGCTCTCAAATTTTAAAAATCGACATGGCATTACATTTAAAAAAATCTGTGGAGAAAGCGCCAGCGTGGATAATTCCATTTGTTCTCAATGGAATGACAAATTAATCCAGCTTCTCAATGAGTATAATCCAAGGGACATATTCAACACAGACGAAACCGGGCTTTTTTATAAATGTCTTCCTAATCATACTCTCACGTTTAAAGACGAAAAGTGTCATGGTGGAAAACTCAGCAAGGATAGATTGACCGTTCTTTTAGCTTGCAATTGGGACGGTTCTCAAAAATTGAAACCACTTGTTATAGGAAAATCTGCGAAACCACGCTGTTTTAAAGGAATTAAATCGCTGCCCACAGCATATAGATCGAACAAAAAAGCGTGGATGACAACAGAGTTATTTAATGAATGGCTCATCTCAGTGAACAGTGATATGAAAAAGGCAAAACGCAAAATCTTACTGTTTCTGGACAACTGCACTGTGCATAATAACCCACCCCAATTAGACCACGTAAAACTGATTTTCTTTCCTGCCAACACCACATCAAGATTGCAACCATTGGACCAAGGCATTATTCAAAATTTTAAAACTCTCTACCGTAGAGAAATTATTTTTCGTGTGCTGGATAGTATTGAAAAAGGTGAAAAGGAAAACATAACAGTTTTGACCGCGATAATCATGATTGATAAGGCCTGGAAAAATGTCAATCCAACCACTATTTATAACTGCTTCGGAAAGTGCGGATTTAAGAAAACCGGAAATGTAGAACAGTCATCAGAGCCACCCAAAATTACAAATTCTGGCTCAGAATGGGGACTTCTACCTGACTGTAGGGAATTAACATTTGAGGATTATACTCATGTTGACGATGACATCAGTGTCTACGGTATACTAACCGATACCGAATTGATGAGTATGGTCTCTCTAGACGAGGATGATGAGAAAGAAGATGAAGAAGAAGAACCGCTAACTCCAGTCACATTGAGTGAGGCAAGAAAATGCCTTACTACTCTACGCTTCTACGCCCTTGGAACCGACACAAGTGACGATTACTTTGCAGCTCTCACCACTATCGAAAATTCTTTGGACAATGATAAACTGAAGTCACTCACTCAAAAAAAGATTACAGACTTCTTTTCGAAATAAAAATTTGTGAATAATTGTTATAATAATTGTTAATACATAATAAGAATATAGAAATAATAAGTAACAAATTTTGATCAAATTCTTATTTCCTTCAGTCGCCCCTCCCCCTCGTGGTTATTCAAACACTTGTTATTTTGAACTCTTGATAATTTGAAATTTATCTCTGGTCCCTTGAGTTTCAAATTATCGAGAGTCGACTGTAGCTGTTCTCGCCACTAGCGAGACGTCTGCAAAAACGAAACGTAAACGTCAAATTGTCAAACAAGTGACGTTTGCGTAAGAGACTCGAAATAACGTGTACCGGCGCGCGCGCCATAAAGTTTAAATATATTCTGCTCAAGAAACGCGAGTGTGATCAAGAAACCCCGAATCAGCTCATTGCTTCCCGTGTCGTGATAAAACAAGAAGTGCCACGAGTGCCGAGAACCCCTGGCGCCTTCCACCAGCTCCTAACCATCACCAACCCGTGAGTACATTTCCAACACTTCCCCTTACCTCAGCTTACCTCACCGCTGTATGTATGCGTCGCACCAAGGCGCATATAACACATTTTGGTCCATTTCGAGCCAGATTTTGATCCATTCTAGCCGGTCATAACACATTTTGGTCCATCTTGAGCCGGCCTTTGGTCCGGCCATAATACGTTTTACAGTCCACTGTTCAGCTCTCAGCTCCCAGCCCTTAAATAATACTTGCAAATATCTGCCCATATTATAATAAACCATTTATTTTCATTTACCCTATTCCACAAACTACTCATTCCGCTCAATATATCAGATTATATCTTTATCATCATTCATTCATCATTATATCGCTCAATATATCTTTCTCTGGTGTTGTTAATTACATGCAATATACCATCCCTCAGCTCAAAAGGTATCTATTGTCCATATTTCTGCACAAATTTCATATTTTTATAATAATTTTATACTTACCTACATACATTTAATACATTCTTAACTTTTAATAAATCCCTATTGTAACAATAAAAACCCATATCATTGGTTAATATTAATACTATGCTTAATATTAATTCATTTGCTAATAGTAAGCATTAATCTCAGCTCATTTCATATCCTTACAGTTAAATTTTAATCACTTACAATAAATTGTACCACCTACCCCATAACTAATAATAGTTATAATAATTTTGAAAAACTTGCCCAATTCAGCCCAATATCTAATAACTTTGTTTGTTGAATATATCAGCAATCTTCCCATTTCTTTATATATAATTTGAGTCATAAAACACAAAATTATAGAATCTCTTTATTCGCGTCCGCTCAACACTGCTGCCTTGTATTTTTTTTCCCCTTCAATTCAGCCTATTTTTTTTTTCGGCCCATCAAACGCATACAGGTATTGTTTTGTCGACTTTAACAATATATTTTATTTTTAAATAAAATTCAAAGAAAATCCCTCAACGGGTTCACATAATTATAAGGAGTTAAAACCACTTGGGTAATTGCATCATATGTTCACATCTTATAAACAGTCATAAGTTGTAATATCAATTTCTTCTTATTTCACAAATAATTTTCATAACATCTAATAACGGTGGTAAAGAATAAAGGCGCACATACCAACTTGGTGTTTGGTTTAAATTTTATTATAAATTTATGGTTATTTTTTTTTTCTTCTTTCAATTAATTTCTTAATACTCATAGATGGTGTGTCGACATACAGGTTGATATTTATTTTTAATCACATACAATAAGTTTTTTTTTTTCTTTCTTTAACTTCAATCAGCACTTCCCTTAATTATGCCTACCAAATCACAGGCTGCGATCTTCGGAGAGGCCTTTAAGGCAATAACTGCCTTACTTCAGATCGCAGAAGACCTGATCAGCCCAAAACCCAAGTTCACACTGTATAATGACAGCCACTGTATAATGACTGCTGTTCGGCCTAGGTCTTTCAAATCAAGATTGCAATTGGGTTTATCAGTTTTTTTTCATCGACGATTTGGATCAAAACGTCTTATACAGATTTTTTCGTCTTTCGGATTGTGTGCATCATATAATGATACTATAATGTATGAAGCAGCAGCAGTTCTGCATCGTCCACCGCATATTTTGCCACCAAAAACTGGCACATTTATTCAGTATGTTGCAGACAATGCTGATATACTATAAATGTACATACTTTAGACCAGGGGTGCTCAAACGGTCGATCGCGATCGACCAGTCGATCGCGAGTGCTTTTTGAGTAGATCTTGAGAAGATAAATTTTTTTAATAAGTAGGTAACTAAACTACAAAAATTTATTACGTAATAACACTGCTTGCGGCAAAAGGCGGCTTTATCAAAGGAACACGCGGTACTTGTCAAAGAAAAGCCGCGTTGTTTCTAGACTAGACTGTACTAGACCATTTCGGGCGGCGCGTTTGACGGGAACATTCGAGACTTTCGTTCACGCCGATATAAATGTTGCGCCTGCAGGAATTGGAGTCATTCTGAATTGTAACTTGAAGGCGATACTACGTCGATACAAAGTTTATTATTAAATAGTGCGAAATGAGTGCAGTGAAGAAATCTAAAACGTATTATTTTAATAACGATTGGGAGGAAGAATTTTTCTTTTGTATGGTGAAGGATAAGTGCATTTGTGTTATTTGTCGTGCGTCAGTTGCAATACCTAAGCGTGGTAACTTAGAGAGGCATCATAAAACGGTTCATAAAAACTATGAAAAGGATTTTCCGCCACAGAGTGAATTAAGAAAACGAAAAATAAGTAATTTGATATCTTGTTTGAAAAAATAACAAACCATGTTCACAAGACCAGCCAAACAATCAAAAGCTGCTACGATCGCGTCATTTAAAATATCTCATATATTGGCGAAACACAAGAAACCATTCGAAGATGGATCGGTTGTGAAGGAAGCATTTATTGAAGCGGGTGAGACTTTATTTGGAGATTTTAAAAATAAAACAGAAATCATGTCTGCTATTAGAGAACTTCAGTTATCTCGTCCGACTGTCACAAGGCGTATTGAAGTCTCATGACTTCCGGCCTTGACGGCCTGTTTGCCTACGTCGTGAACGACAACTGAGGGGGGAGCGGCAATTTCGGGCATAATCATGATCATGATCATGCGCTTCGCGCGATCGATCGATTGCCCGAAATTGCCGCTCCCCCCTCAGTTGTCGTTCACGACGTAGGCAAACAGGCCGTCCGGCCTGTTCTTTCTCTTTTTACCGAGCGCTATAACCATACGTGTAATTCGAGATAGAAGATAATCGTTACATTGTTTTAAATGGTATAAATACGGCGAGTATTCAACCATGTCCTTATTATGAATCGACATACGTTAAGTGATTGTAGTGACAGTAGTAGTGAAAATTTTAGTGAAAATGAAGACTCCAGTCAGTTCCCCAGTAGCATCGACGTCGAACAGTCGTTCTGGAAAAAAATTATCAGTACATTTTCAGAACCAAAATCATTCTCCAGTGACTTCAAGCGACGAAAATTCGGAGGAGGAATCACGAGCCCCGAACAACGAATTAGAAGAATTTCTTCAGATGAACAACAAAAAAGAAAATTCCCAACAACAGTTAATGACCACAATAGATTTGGTAGAAAAAGAACAATGTCAAGATATTGGGGAGTGCACGCAAGCTGTAGTGGAGGAGATGGAAGTGGAAGCCGAGAAATGTATCAAAAAGCAGAAAAAAAAACAAGAAAAAAATCAATGGAAAAAAAACTACCCCGACGAAGAAGACTCTGGATCAGATGCCCGATCCGTCACCGAATTCATTTCTGGGAGTGTTGGAGTTGATTTGGACGTCGGGAACATATCAGACAGTACTGAAGAAATTTAAATACGGCGAGATCAAGGCAATGAATACAAAGAACTTAATATTGAAGAGAGAATTCATGAAGATGATGTCATTGTGGAAGACTGCGTTGAAATTAATTGTACACAAACTGAGGCAGACAGAGTGCGACGATTTATCATGGAGTGCATTCAAAACTATCCTCTTCGATTCCGAATTATACATGACATTTTCGCCTTGCAAAATGAGCGATACAGCGATAGACATATTTCACGAATCTGTGAAGGATCCGGAAATAGTGGTTGTGCCTTCAAAGGGAGCATCTTCTGGGTGTCCAACCACGGAAACGACCACTTGCATGTCATCCACGATTGCACCTACAATGGAAATACCTGTCGTTGTCAACGAATCAAAGAAATCAGATCCGAATGTGGACAGCCCCGACTTAATCGTCGACTTCTTCAGTCTGCAGAATGTACAGCAGAACATTGGCTCAATCTCGCAGTCTATCTCGAAAGTGGCACAAGGAAAGCAATACATTTTGAAATCTCCGGGCGAGTGTGGACTCAATGTCGTAAAACTAGAGACTTATCCATTCGCCAAAATCCAAAACTTGGATCGGAAAAACTGGTGGAAACATGCAGACAACAAGATGATATTCTTAACGACTTCCAATGTGGACCCGATCCAAATGACAGTGAACAAGCTTCAAAATCAGGTGTTCAAGGAAATATCCAAAATTCCAAACGTACAAAAAGAAGTAAAGGAGATAAACTATTGGAATTCTTTTGGAAATTTCCAACAGCGCCAATAAATAACGTGTTCAATAATAGTGTTTGGTTCAGCAGCCCTTGGAAGTATTTACCTTTAAATAACACGCATATAAAAGCGGTACAAAGAATATTTCAACGTCAACTGTGTGATATGACTTTATTAGATTTTATTAATAAATATAAGGAAAGTGAAGTTTTATTTTTTAATTGTGGTGTACGTGATGTTAATGATTATTATTATACAACTGATCAATCGTTGCGTATAGCTGTAGATTTACTTAACTTTCAATTTCAAAACGATCATGATAGAATCCAAGATTTTTTAAAAAGTTTATATAATATCATTGATAGTTATTCCAAAAAAAAATTGTATGTTTGTATTGTCGCCACCTAATGCTGGTAAAAATTATTTCTTTGATGCTGTTATTCATTATTTTTTAAATTTTGGTCAAATTGGTAACTTTAATAGATATAATAACTTTCCTTTGATGGAATGTGTAAACAGAAGAATTATACTATGGAATGAACCGCATTGTGAAACAAGTGCTTTTGAGACTATAAAAATGTTATTTGGTGGTGATACGATGAATGTGAAAGTAAATTTTCAAGATGATGCTATTGTTAATCGTACACCTTGTATTGTTTTATCTAATAACGATATATTTCCAAAAGATACTGCCTTTAGAACACGTATGTATTCATATACTTGGCGCGCTTGTAATGCTTTGAAAAGCTGTAAAAAAAAATTATATCCTTTATTTTTACCTAAGCTTTTAGAGATGTATAACATTATAGGTAATAGTGGTATATTAGTAAGTAATGAAACAGACAGTGAATCAGAATAATTTTTTTATTATTTTATAATTTTACAAATCTCTCATTTATACCCATAGTAGAACTTTCACTATCAGACATTATTGTAGTATTCGTTTCACATCTAGTGGTCCTTTTCGAGGCACTACTGCTTGCAGCATCTTTTTTCCTTTTTTGTTGTCTCGTCCTGAAAGCTGGGGAATCAAAATCAAACGATTTTTTATATTGGTAATGTCGGTTTGTGTAGACTGATCTTGATAAGTTCGTTCCGGTATTTTTATCAATGTCTGGTTCGGATTCATTTTCGGTAAGTTTAACTGATCTCTCCAAATTTTGTTCGACACCGGCAAAGGTTTCGGCTGTTGTGTAACGTGGATCGTAGAGATGGAAGTATTTAACTCGTTGTGGCATATGAGCAATGGTACCGTAAGTATAGTAACTGCCAATATCACAAGAAATATCCATTTCGTATTCACACAACCAGTACACCATAGTCGTTTGAAACTTTTCAAACTCAGTTGCGGGATTAATCTGTGGGATTGCTCCGATACCAACGTGTAGTTGAGGTTGGGGTGACATAGATGCATTATACACTGGATTACGAGGATCAAATACTGCACTACTCTAATGTAGTTGCGTATGCAACTCCCATTTGATCTGACATTTTACCAAACATATCACTTTTATCACCCAACTCTGAATATTTATCGGATGAATATCCTGTTTTTGTTAGTGTACGTTTAGAAACAAATGCTGCTGTATTCATAACCATTGCTTTGTTATGATACGCTTTAGGTGTAACATGTATTTTGGCTGGAGAAATGTATCCGTTTTTAGGATTATACTTATACTCCGCTACTGGTTTTCCAATCATAGTATTTACTAAGAAACGGTCACATAATAAATCTAATTGAACGTTTCCCATCCCGTGAATAGCGTGTCCATCGTCTCTATACCACCAGTATATTGAATTCTTTCTTGGAACACCTAAAGATTGACATGGCACATCTAAATACATTTTTTTAATAGCGTTTTCCATATCCGGAGCTTTTACAGAATTAGGTATCATTGGCTTATCTGCAGCCGATTCATATGCAACATTAGTACCATATGTACTAATATTTAAATTTGTCGCAACATATCCAATAGGGACGTGTTCGGTATTAGCATTACCAGATAATGTTTCGCCTACACCAAAAGTAGTTCGACATCCCAATAGCGTAACTTTACAACGTACTTCCTTTACCTTTGCTTCTCTTGGTAAATTAATCCATTCAGCACTGGTCAAATATGATGGTACAAAATCTACTAAACAATTCATGAAAGGAGTAGTAATGCCATCATCATTGTCTCCATACTTTAAAGGCTTCATAGCATATCCATAGCTGTTCCATATTCTGGATTTCTTATAGGTGAATATCTGTGCCTTCGGCATAATACTGCGAGGAATCCGTACCGCTCTATCAGGTTCCGCTGAATGTGGACCCACACCCACACCATGTCCGCCACTCGAATTACCCAATCCTTGTGGTTGACCACCAATGTTACCAATGTCAATATCCATAGCAGCAAGAAAATTATCATCCAAGTCTGGAAATTCGTCTCCAACTGTGGGTTCACCGGAACTGGTCGGTGTGTCGGGAGGAACGGCACCTCCGTCGGTTCGTGGGGAATCGGAGGCAGCGTTACTTGGGCCGGGTATATCTGAATTTTCATTAGTATTATCTTCAAAACGCACTTTTTTAGGTACACTGTGTTGACGTCTAATCTCCTTGGCGGCATCACTACGAATGAATTCATTCCATGTACCAGCATTAGCTCCTAAATTTCTTTTATGTTCTTTCCACGCTTCTGATAATTTCTGTTGTATTTTTTTGTATGCCTCTTGACCGACGTGCACTCTCTTCGACATATTGGGATATACTGTATCTTGCCATATATATTTTTCAAATGCATGCTTGAGAAATAAACCACTTGCACCAAGAAATGATGATAAATTTTCAGTATCTAAAAAATTTTCTGAAAATTCTTTTATGGCCGTTTCATCGGCCTGAAAGATATCTTCTTTATTTTCTGCTATCCAATACATAGCATCGTGCTTTGCTGCTATCCAATCGGCGTCGTTTACAGGTTCACCTTTATCTAATTCATTACCAGGACCCAGATATTTATAACCTGGTAACGTAAAATCTTTTTTAAAATATTTAATAAATTCATATGAAACCATTGCGCTCGGTAAAAAGAGAAAGAACAGGCCGGACGGCCTGTTTGCCTGCGTCGTGAACGACAACTGAGGGGGGAGCGGCAATTTCGGGCAATCGATCGATCGCGCGAAGCGCATGATCATGATCATGATTATGCCCGAGATTGCGATGTCCTGACTCATGTCAGGACATCGCAGATAAACTAAAACATGATATCATGGAATGTACATACTTTTCTTTACAGTTCGACGAATCCACCGATATGACAGACACTGCCCAGCTGTGTATTTTTATTCGGATGGTATTCAATGACATGTTGGCTAAGGAAGAATTTTTGACAATCATTCCTCGGAAGGGGAAGACCCGTGGCGAAGATATATACATATGACGTTTTCATCAATTTTGTAAAAAACTACAAGCTACCAACATATAAATTAGTGTGCATTACAACCGATGGAGCACTAGCAATGACTGGAAACAAGAACGGTTTTGTGGCATTGTGTCGAGCTAATGAAGAATTCCCTTCATTTTTTTCATTCCATTGCATTATACATCAACAAGTTTTGTGTTCAAAAGTTTTAAACACGGAGGAAATTATGGGCATTGCAACAAAAATTGTGAATTCCATCCGTGCACGTAGCTTGCAACGGCAACTCTTTAAGTTGCAGTTGGAAGATAGGGAGTCAGCTGAACACACTGATTTAGTTCTTCACACGGACGTCAGGTGGTTGAGTCGCGGAAAATTCCTAGAAAGGTTTCAAGAATTATTGCCCGAAATAACAGCTTTTCTAGACGAAAGAGGTGATGACACTGAGATGTTGAAAAACGAAAAATGGCTGACTGATTTGGCATTTTTGACTGACATCACAATGCACTTAAACACCATTAACTTGGAGCTTCAAGGTAAAGGAAAAACTATTATTGAGATGATTAGCGCAGTAAACGCATTCAAAAGTAAATTGCAACTTATGACAGATCAACTGAAAAGAAAGGATCTGAAACATTTTCCGTCTTTGAAAGCAAGGATTCCTCAGTTGAATTATGATACGTATGAGGCTGAATTATCAAATATTTTGGGACAATTCGAAATGCGTTTTTATGATTGCAGTAAATTGGCAAATATAGCATCATTTATGAGTTATCCTTTTTCATGTAAAAACATTGAGGAATTAACCACTGAAGTAGCAAGTCAGTTTAATATGAACTCATGTTCTGTTGAAAATGAGTTGGTGCAGATTAAAGTAGAACTCCAATTATCCGAACTCCGACTATCCGAATCGCCGATTATCCGAATCACAAAAAATTGTCCAAAAAAAGTCTAAGTGCGCTATTATTCTTCCCCCCGCGAAGCCAGTGTTTGCGCGTCAAGTCTTGACTTGACTTGTCTTAACTTGCCGTTGTGCCTACACTGACTTCCCCCCGCGTGTGTCGCGGCGCACCTGTCATTGTTTGTTTTGATTAGCCAGTGTGCTATTGACCTTGCTCGAGGACGCTACTCCTTCGCTACGGCTTACTTTTGTTTGTGCGTGTACAATACTGTATTGTTTTTATACCATGGCTTCGAAAAGAAAACGTGTTGTGCTATCGTTAGCGGACAAACTGAAAATTATAGAGCAACTCGATAAAGGTGTAACGGGTAAGAAGTTGTCTGAGATTTACGGTGTTGGACAAGCAACAATTTCTGTCATTAAAAACAGTAAGTCAACACTTTTAAACTTTGCTTCGGTGCTTGAAAATGAAGATGGAAGTTCCTCCAGGAAAACAATGAAGACAGCAACCAACAAAAATTTGGAAGATGCCGTGTTTAAATGGTTTTTGCAGCAACGTTCTATGGGAAATCCGATTTCAGGTCCAATCCTTTGTGGAAAAGCCAAAATCTTAGCAGAAAAGCTTGGTTATTCATCTTTTAAGGCTAGTAACGGCTGGCTAAGGAATTTTAAATTCAGGCATGGTGTACGCGAGTTAGATTTGGCTGGTGAGAAGCTTTCAGCAGTCTCTGCAGCTGCTGAAAATTTTATTGAAAAATTTAAAACTGCATCAGAATCCTATGATCCGGATTTTGTTTATAATGCCGATGAAACTGGCCTTGTTTGGAAAGCATTACCAAAAACCACTTTGGCTTCTAAAAGGGAATCTAGTGCCCCTGGACATAAGGTCAGTAAAGAACGTGTTACAGTGCTTAACTGTGCCAACTCCACTGGAAATCATAAACTGCCACTTCTTTTGATAGGAAAATCAAGAAATCCAAGAGCATTTAAAAACGTAAAAAACTTCCACTCTTCTACAAAAGTCAACCCAAGGCTTGGATGACTGCAGCTTTGTTTACCGAATGGTATGATGAAATGTTTATTCCTGAAGTGAAAAAGCACCAAAAATCGGTGGGAAAAGAAGGCAGTAAGGTGCTTTTAATTGTTGATAACGCACCCACTCATCCTACAGCAGAACTGTGGAAAGAGAGAATGGGCAGTTTAAAACGACGTTTTTGCCTCCCAATGTTACAAGTTTGCTGCAACCCATGGACCAGTCTGTTATTGAAACAATGAAGCGCCATTACAGAAGGCAACTGCTGAGAAAACTGCTGATCGACGGTGCTGAAGATGAAGAATTGGTTTTGGCAAATCATAGCAAAATAAATTTAAAGGACTGCTGTTACATGGTAGCGGAAGCTTGGAGTTTGGTTACGGCAGTGACGCTAAGACGTGCGTAGAATAAACTGAAAGGCCTACCGTCTGAGAAGAACAAAAAAAAAGAATATGGAGAGGATGATGATGATAAAGATGCGTTGTCACTAGAGGAAATAAGAAAAATGATTGTAAAAATTCCTGGTTGTACAGAAGTAAGTGCTGAAGATGTAGGAGAGTGGATGGCTTGTGACACGTCTGACCCTGGTTTTCAAATTCTCAATGACGATGAAATTGTTGTAAGTGTGAGAGAAGATGTTGAAGTGGAAGTGGAAGAAGAACTTTCTGCTGATGTTGAAGTAGACGCTGGACCATCAGCTAGTGAAGCATTTGCCGGCCTCGAGACTGCTTTGAAGTGGGTGGAGCGTCAGCCCGAGTGTGACCACTTGCAACTGCTCACCGTCAAGCGAATGCGTGACCTGGCTGCTCGAAAACGGTTGAAGACCGCAAAACAGCTTACATTGACGGAGATGTTTAAAAAACAATGATTTTTATTTCTAAACTTGTACATAAGTACATTTTATTTATATTTAAAACATGTGAAAATTTCATGTTTCTTTCATTTAATTCAATAAAAAAATAGTGCAATATCAAAACGTAGCTTTTACTCTCTCCAATGGCAATTTTTTTTTAAAAAATCCGATTATCCGAATATTTGATTATCCGAATGGGTCCCGGTTCCCATTAATTCGGATAATTGGAGTTCTACTGTATATCAGATATACATCTCAAAGCTACAGCATCTGATACAAATTTCTGGTGTTTTATATCTGAAGATAAATATCCGAATCTAAGGCAAATCGCCCTTCAACTGACGGCAATTTTTGGGTCAACTTACTTGTGCAAGTCTGCATTTTCTGAAATGAAGATAATTAAGTCAAAATATCGCAATCGACTAACTGACGATCATATGTCATCATGCTTGCGATTGGCACTCAGTGGCTACGCACCATCTTATGAAAAGTATGCTGAGGACATGCAGTGCCACGCTTCAAGATCCAAAGTCACTCCTTAGTTGAGTTTAACACCATATGTAACTCTTTTGTTTTGTAACAACGAATAAACTCGCAATTTTGAATAACTAGGAGTTTTTTCATTGATATTGTAGAGAACTTAAGTAAACCTAACCCAAACCTTGACTAAGATAATGTAAATTGTGCGGAAAGCTAATACCTATATATGCTACGGTACACCCTACCTAGGTAGGTAGGGTGTATCGTGTATGTACGACAACCCTGCATCACACATACTTGCAGCCTCTCAAGTCGATCGTAAGTAGTCTAAAAATATTGAGGTAGATCGCCAGCAGTTCAAGTTTAAGCACCCCTGAGTTAAACAATTGTTAACTAACGAAATTTTCTCGAACTACCATCTTAATTGTAAGTGAAAAAAATGTTTAAATAATGGTCGTAAAAAAATTTCGCTTCGTAGAGCCTTTCTTACATACATACTTAACAAGATCGTGTCATAAAAGTTAAAAAAATATTTATACTTTGTTTATAACAATTTTTTTACTTCAACAAAAACTAAAAAATCCAAGTAGTTGTTAAATTTTTTTTTTCTAAATCATCATATTATCGTTTTTTTATTAATACAAGATATTTATTGATTTGCAAAAAAAAAAATTCCCGCCATTTGTTGATAAATTTTTTATAAACAAAATGATTAAATCAATAGTTAAAAAAAAAAAATTCACAACTTTATTACATTACAAATATTATTTAAAAAAAAAAAATTCCTTAATAACAATTTTTAACTGTTTATAATCGTTTTTTTTTATATTTCTATTGTTTAAATAAATAGTTAAGATTTTTTTTTTCTAAAAATCATAATTGACAGTCCTCAATAAAGTAACAAAAAAAAAATTTACCAATTTGTTATAAACAAATTTTCAACTTTTTTTATTTTTTTCTAAAACCTAAAATTAACAAAAACAACCATATACATATAACAAAGTGAAGAAAAAAAATTTTTCAATTTTTTATTGTACTTTTAAAAAACACGTGTTTCAAAAGTTGCAGCGGCTGCTTCGTTTGTATACTAAAAAACTAAAATAACTTTTAAACTATTAGAGATACGAAAATAAACATTCTAAACTATCTTTTAAATGAATTATTAAAAAAAAATTAGTTATTACTAATTTATTGTTACGCGCATTTGTTTATAAAAACTTATTTTCGATGTTTTTCGAACTTTCGTGACTCCTAACTTTTTAAATAATGCAGATACGGTTACAGACCTTGAAGGCTATTCTGTCAAGTAATAAAATATATAAACGTTGTAGTTATTTATTTATGTCATGTCATTTTTTAATTAATTATTGGCATTTTTTTCTCTTTTACGGTTCTCTCGCTTCTCACAGTTATTATTTTTCTTGTAATATTCATCATTTATTTCGAGTTCTGTACTTAACAATGAACAGCTGCTTCTTTTAGAGGCCATTTTTTCTGTCCGACCTTTGAATCTTGTCCCTTCTGTTACCTGCTTTCTTTGCTAACGTAGCTTATAGTTTAAAACGTGGCTCATAGTCGATCTTACAGTTACCAAAAACAGTTCAGTTTTTTAGTACATCGAAGTAAAATCGATTTCTATAAATATATTAACTGAAGTGCCACGTGTTTAATTTATTCTGAAAGATTATTTGATATTTTTCTCTGAACAGTTTAATATTTTATAACAATGGACTTCTCAGTGAAATGTTTTCTTTGTGAAAAAAAACTCATTAGTTCTTCTCACGAGTGGACGTTAGTTAACCCTCTGTACCATACTGTAGACCTGGTCAGGTAATCTTCAAGTAAATTATCTAAACCATATCTCTATGGTATCGTCTATGGTTCACATATCTCTTTTAATAGTTTCTTCCCCTCCCGCCTTCCTCATTTTGTCACTTTGTCGCCATGTTTGTTAATCTGTCAAAACTTTTGAAGTTTAAAATAACGTTTTAGTTTCAAGTTGATCGAGTGAAGTTATACGTTGATTTATTTCCGTAACTTATCCTCTCAATTTCTGAAGCTGAAATATTATAGTGCAACATGTACAACAAGTGCTGTATGGCGACCTGTGCTAGTAGACGAAAGGACGTCAGTTTTCATATGTTTCCTAAAAGTGAGACAGGACTCAAAAAGTGGTTACAGTGTATTAATTGTAATAAACTGCGAAGCTTAAGCTTCCAAAAACTTCGCAAGCAATTTGTGTGTCGGAAACATTTTGAGAAGAGGTTTCTTTCAACAACGCGCGATAGAGTTCGTCTTTGCCCCGATGCCTATCCAACGTTGTTTACTGCTCACGAGATATCCAGTGGCATTCCTCAAACCGGTGCATTAATACCCGACAAATCTGGTATGTACCTGTTTAAAATAAAATCCCATAGGTATAGTAAATGTATATTTCGTGATCTGCACACTCTTTGGACTATTAAACATGTTTTCAATAGTTTTTTGACTAGACACTTTAATCTCAACTCGAAATATGCTCTCAGTATAGTAAGAAACATTTAGTAAAAACAAAAATATACCTATTGTTAACATGCTTATCAGCATGCTGTAAGGGGATGGTTACATTAGCTATTAGTGCTATTACAGTGTTGTAGTCCAACTAAGATTTATTAACCGCCTTAATCTTTAATCTATTTGTAATATTTTTCAGAGAGTATTCAAACTGATCATGATTATTTAAAAAAAAGGAGACATGTGGATCACACCTACTGTAAACCAGGAGTTGTCGTACACTCAAAACCTGATAACATGATTAATAGTAAGTTTTGTTCAAGTCATTAAACATTATTTTATAATACTTGTTATAATATAAAACTTGTTTTTCTGCAAGACACTTAAATGTTTTTTTACTTCTTCAATGCTGTACCTAAGTGCAAAATGATTTACAATAACTCAGACTATTCATTTATATTTCAGAAATGGAAGCGGATGTTATTTCCACATTACAGCCTTTTCCTTCGACATCTGGATGTGGACGGGAAGTCTTTCCAGAATCAATAGTAGGTAAGATATACAAATTGTTTATTATTAGTTGTGGGAAGTAAGTACCCATTCATTTTTGCTCCAACGGACAATAATATATTTCTACCATTTTGGATAAGATATTAATAGTCTGTAAACTTACAAAAAAATATGTATTACAAATAGTCGTGTTGACTATCTGTAAAATAAATAATTGATTTAGGATGTCTGAAATGACTGTGAAAAACTAAATAATTGATTTAGTATGTATTTATTTGGGACATGTGTTAGATTGTTTTATTAACTGTTAATGATATTACAATAACGAAAAAATTGTGCTTCAGCATAGCATCATGTGAATTAGTTACACTCTTTAACTTTGTCATTTGATATTCATGGAAAAATATGTCTCAAATATTTTTTGTCAATCTAACCAATGTACTTGTACCGCCACAAGTGCGTTATCGGCCTTGGGGGATGAGGGGAGAGATAGGGGGAGGGGTTGGGATATGGGCCTCCGGTATCCTCACTCACTCGGTGAAACACAGCACAAGCACTATTTCACACCGGTTTTCTGTGAGGCCGTGGTATCACTCCGGTCGAGTCGGCTATTCTCACTCACTCGGTGAAACACAGCGCAAGCACTATTTCACACCGGTTTTCTGTGAGGCCGTGGTATCACTCCGGTCGAACCGGCCCAATCATGCCGAAGCGTCTGTGCGAGGGTAGTACCGCCCCGGTCGAGCCGGCCCATTCGTGCTAAAATCAGCGTGGCTACTACCTTATAAGTTCGTCATTTTTGAAGTTAGAAGCATGAAATTTTGTCTTCAGACTTTCGATTAGAAAGAAATGAATACTTATATCAGCATTCATGGGAATTCTACTCGTAAGGGGGTTAAAACAATTGTTTAAAGTTTGTATAAAGGTAGGCCCTTATTAATGGGCTATCGATTAAAAATAAATAAATAAATACGTTTAAAAACAGGAATAAATTAATAATACACATTTATACAGTTTTTAATTAAATATAATCAATTTCTACGCGAGCGAAGTCGCGGGCAACAGCTTGTCTATACAAATAAATAAAATTGGAGTGGGTTTGTAATATTAAAATAACCGCTTTTTACTAAATGCATATGTATGTACACATGGTACATATACCAAAATATCATTTTTTAAATTTTTGTCTGTCTGTCTGTCTGTTTGTTCCAGCTAATCTTTGGAACAGCTAGACCGATTTTGACAGGACTTTCACTGGCAAATAGCTGATTGATGATCTAAGGAGTAACTTGGCTACTTTTTTAGACTAGATTCGTCCCGCGGCTTTTTGTGTTTGTAACATCATAACTTTCGACAGGATAAACCGATTTTGTTGATTCTTTTTTTATTTGAAAGTTGGTGCTTCCCGTGTGGTCCCATTTAAATTTGGTCCAGATTGCAGTCGGTTTTTTTTTGTTAAAATTTGTGATTAAATAGAGGCTAGATTAAATAATCGAGCCTCGTCCCGCGGCGTTACCCGCTGTTACAACAACAAGCACGGGTAACACCGCGGGGCTCAGTTAGTATACGATATAAATGTCATGACCAGACATCACATCTTACTAGCGGTACAGGACCTGCCATTCTCCTTTTAAGATAATATAGTGTATGATCTAAATGGAAATTGTATAATAAGGGGTTCAATTCTTTTCTATTTATTTTTCAATAGTTTCGCCTTGTACTCCATCTTCAAAGAGGCAACGGCGTATTATACACAAGTAAAATAAGCTGTCACCACATTGTGCTAGGCTGTATAAAGAATATAAAAAGTCAAAAGAAAAATCTTTTGAAAAACTTACGGAAAATTTGAATCCAATCGCAAAAGCATTTTTATGGATGCAGATAAAACAGTGCACTAAAAGAGCTAGGGGCAGGCGATTCTCAGATGAAGAAAAATTGATATCGATGGCAATAATGAAACAGAGCCCAAAGTGCTATAGATTTTTACACAGAATTTTCATTTTGCCTTCCAAATACACATTGAATAAAATGATTTCCAAATTAAATGTGCAATCAGGAATCAATACACAAATATTTGATGCTGTGAAAAAAGAGGTACTTATTAAATATTATTTTTAACCCACTTCCAAAAGGAGGAGGTTTTCAACTTATCGGTGCTTTTTTATATGTATGTACACTGATTACTCCGTCAATTGTGGACCTATTTTTTAAATTAACGTAACAAGAAAAAAAATTGATCATTAATTTTTCTAGTATTTTGTATGAAATGATGATGATGAAAGAAAAATTATATTTTAATTTTCTTGCTTTCAGGTTAACGCATGGGAGGAAAACAGAAAATATTGCTCCATTATTTTCGATGAAATGGCTTTAGAAGCAGGCTTGTCTTACGACAAACATAAAGACAAGATTAACGGATTTGTGGAGTTAGACCAGGGGCGTAGCTACCGCCGTATTTGCCATATCAATTATACGGGGCCCCCGGGCCACGGGGGCCCCCAAAGTGTGTAAGGAAAAAGAATAAAAACTTTCTAATTTATTTTATTTTACAAATGACAAAATTCTATAAAGCAATTCCTTTTTTTCCCGCCTTAAGCGTGCGTTCAAAAGTTGGCAACACTACATCGTTATGGCGGGCTGCGGGACTTCCCCGTTTTACTTACTTCATCTTCAACTCAGCGGGGAATCCCCGGGAATCCTTCATCGATATCGCGATGTACGTGTACGTTGTTGTACTTTGCATTGGATGTTAAACCACGGAGTGCAGTGCACTGTTTATTTACGCGCTTTATATAAATGTGCATTACATTGTAATTCAGTACAAACAATATTGTTCTTCTGGTTTAGCAGTATTAGTAACGATTTGTAAAAGAAATGAGTGAAAGAAAAAGAGATTATCCCAGCGGCGCTGAGAAAAGAAAAATTAAACAGAAAAGGGACGAGGTTATAAAAAAAGTGCCCAAAATTTCTTCATTTTTTCAGAGACAAGATACTGTGAGTGATTTAGATTGGAAAAGTAAGTACTACACTACTACCCAACCCATTTATTAGGGGCCCGTAGTGATAAACAAGGAAATCTTTTAATTTCGGTCTGTCCATCTGTCCGTCACAAAAAGTTGTCTCCCCCCTCGATTTTCACAATTATACTGTTTTTAGGGTTCCGTACCTTGATTAAAAAAAACAAAATTCAAACTTATCTATAGGATCGATTTGTTTTGTTGTTTGTTTATCAGTCCGTATCGTATCGTTAATTGCGTGTTGAGAACTTCAGATGTGCAGACTCGCTTTCGGGTTCTCGTTTTGTATGGTCACTACACTACGCGCTGCGTTTAAATAGCACGCAGGTGTATAGTAATGCACGGACGGGCTGCAGGTGATTTTGTATCTACTAATAGGTACGAGCACAATCCGCGTAGAATCTGTGTGCGTCTGAACTGAACACTCTCTAACTGTGACCCTTAGTAACGTTATTTATTTATATATAACTCTTTTTAGTTTAGTATCAAAGCATTGGTATTTATTTTTTAACAATTACTCGTTTATTTTTAGATTCTTCTGAAGCATGTTCTTCGTCACATATCCATCCGGAAATAGAAGAAAGCCAAGCACATACTTTATCGGATGTCCATCCAGAAATCGAGGAACCCCAAGTCAACGATTCTGATATATCTGCAGATAATGCAGATTGTAATATAATTTCATCAGATAGAGGAAATTTTGGTGACAATTTAACTGAATGCGAACGAAAAATAATTTTTAAATTGGGTCCATTTAAACCACAAGGACCATTTCCAAAAGTTTCAGAAAATAACCGACATTTTTCAGCTTATTATTATTCATATTTCAATCAGGCAGGCATAAAAATTATAAGACCATGGTTATGTTATTCTAACGTTTTAAACAAACCGTACTGTCACTTCTGTTGGTTATTAGCAGATCGTCAAAACAAATCGTACTCCTCTGCTTGGGTTAACGGTGTTTCGGTTAGAAGCAATTTCACACAAACTATTCTTGACCATGAAAAGTCACAGCAGCATATTAGTGCCTCACTCTCTTATAATAATTGGTTGCAAGGAAATACCATCGATACTCTATTGAAAAGTGAAATCGATAGTAAAATTACATTCTGGAGAGATGTACTGCATCGTATAATTAATGTTATAATTACTTTAGTATCTTGTAATCTACCTTTGAGGGGGCATGATTCTGATTCTGGCAATTTTATGGCAATTTCACGTCTGCTATCTAACTATGATGCAACTTTAAAAGAACTTTTTCTAAAACCGAAAGGTGAAATAAATTATTTAAGCCCTACGATTCAAAACGAAATTATTAGTTTGCTTGGTACTAACGTTAGGAACAGTATTATCTCAGAAATTAAAAAAGCTCCATTTCTGACAATAATTCTGGATACAACACAAGACTTGTCAAAAATTGACCAACTATCTGTAGTTTTTCGATATATCTCGGTTACAGAAAATGATGATAATGTGCCTAAAGAAATAAAAATCTGTGAGTCCTTTTTAGGATTCATAGCAGTAACCGATTGCAGTGCTGCAGGTCTGAAAACTGTCATTTTAAATTTGACTAAAGAATATGGAATTGATTTGACTAAATGTAGAGGACAGGGATACGATGGAGCAAATGTTATGTCGGGTGTGTATGGAGGATTACAAACCCTAATAAAAGAGCATGCTCCAAATGCCGATTATGTTCATTGTGCTGCGCACGCTTTAAACTTGGTTTTGAACGATGCTGCGAGACATGTTCGTGAAGTATCGACTTTTTTCGATAATTTAGAAAAAATATATACTTTTTTTGGCAATAGTATAAAACGCTGGGCTATGCTAAGTGACGATTCATCTGAAAAATATTTGATTACCCTTAAAAAGGTATGTCCTACCAGATGGTCTTCTAGGAACGACGCTTTATTAGCAGTAAAGAAAAATTTTTTACTAATCATGAAAACTTTGTACCAACTAAATTTAATTTCAAATAAAAAAAATGAACGTGAAGAATGTAAAAGTATAACACTGATCAACAAAATTTTGTAACAAGAAAAGTAAGCAGAAATTTCGAAATTTCTACCTAACCTCTCCACAAAATCATATGTATATTAATTTGATTAGGACTAGTTTCCGTGTACCGGCACTTATCAGTAAAATTTAATATTAATTGTTTTTTCCTTATTATTTTTTAATTCAGTGTTTTATTTTTCAGAAAAGTGGCTGTGTTTTGTGTTTGCTGAGTGAAGTGATTCTTAAAGAATGTCAAGAAAGTGTAAAAATGATCCTGACAAGTTCTGTTACATTTGTGGTGAAATTACTTTTACATCTCAACGAAGAAATTTAACACCTTTAATAAAAAAATTGTATGAAAGTTATTTCGGTTTTCCTGTTGGCCAGCAAGATAAAGTGTGGGTTCCTCACATCTGTTGTGTTACATGTGTAGGACTTCTTACAGGATGGGAAAAAAGATCTCGATCTATGCCTTTTGGAATTCCGATGATTTGGACGGAACCGACAGACCATTCAACTCATTGTTATTTTTGTCTAACTAATACAAAAGGCATTACAATTAAAACTAAAAAAAAAATTAAGTACCCTGATGTTTCATCTGCTAAAAAACCGATTCCTCACAGTGAAGAATTACCTATACCAGAACCACCTCAACGCTCTGATCTTTCAACTGAATCAGAGGAAACAGATTATAAAAGTACTGATCCTGATTTTCAAATTTCTTCTTCATCTATCTGTCTCAAGGAAGAAACGCCACACCTACTATCTCAAGGAGATCTTAATGACTTAGTTCGTGATTTACACTTGTCTAAACAACAAGGAGAACTTTTAGGATCTCGATTAAAAGGATGGAATTTATTGCAACCAAACACAAAAATAACTTTTTTTCGGCATCGTGATGAAGAGTTAAAAAGCTTTTTTTCACAAGAAAATGATTTAATATTTTGTAACAATGTCTGTGGTGTTATGAATATTTTGGGAATACAGTACAAAATTGAAGAGTGGCGTTTATTTATCGATGCTTCAAAAACAAGCTTAAAGGCAGTTTTGTTACACAATGGCAATAATCTTCCCTCCGTACCGGTAGGTTATGGTGCTAACATGAAAGAATCCTATGAAACAATGAAATTTCTTTTAGAAAAGATTAAATATGACGAACATAAATGGAAAATTTGCGGAGATTTAAAAGTTGTTGCCCTTTTATTAGGATTGCAACTTGGGTATACAAAATTTTGTTGTTTTCTTTGCGAATGGGACAGTAGGGATAGGAAGAATCATTACGTTAAGAAAAATTGGCGCGAAAGACAATCTCTTACTCCAGGAATAAAAAATGTAAAACATGCTCCATTAGTACAACCTAAAGATATATTTTTACCACCTCTCCATATAAAACTTGGCCTGATGGAAAATTTTCTAAAAGCAATGGATAAAAATGGCGCTGGATTTCAATACCTAAAAGAAAAATTTCCTAAAATCAGTGACGCCAAGATTAAAGAGGGTGTGTTTGTAGGTCCTCAAATCAGGCAAGTGATAAAAGACGATATATTTAAAGAACAACTCGATGACTTGGAAAAACCAGCTTGGGAATCATTTATAAAAATTACTGAAAATTTTCTTGGAAATCACCGATCAAATGACTATCAAACTATTGTCGAGGAACTTTTAGAGAATTACAAAGCCTTAGGCTGCAATATGTCCTTAAAAATACATTTTTTAGATTCACATTTAGACTTTTTTCCTCCAAACTTGGGTGCTGTTAGTGATGAACACGGGGAACGATTCCACCAAGACATTTTTACTATAGAAAAACGATACCAGGGAAAATGGAGTCCAACTATGCTGGCAGATTACTGCTGGGGATTACAGAGGGATGTTCCTGACGCAAAATACAGGAGAAAATCATAAAAATGTACTCATATTAATATTATAACATTGATAATAATTTAATTCTTGTTAAAATAACTTGTAATTTAAGAAAAGTTAAAAAAATCATTTTACAATAAAACTATTCGTATCTGAAATACTAGACTACTAATTCTACTCTACTTGACCTTATTCCTAATAGAATCAGCCAAGATTTTTCTTGTTACACAGAAAATTTTTTTTTTTGTTGATCAGTGTAATTAATATTTTAGAGAGTTTTGATTTCTTAGTGATCGTTACATTTTTTTCTTCACTATTTGAAATTATTAATCCTGTTTCTAAAGCTCTACAGCATGAAAATAATGACTTACAGAAATCTAGTATTTTATTAAGTAATCTTTTAAATAGACTGTGCCAATTAAGAAATCAGAATTCATTTAATAGTTTGCTAAATGAATCCAAAGATTTAGCAAAAAAGTGGGGGGTAACAACTGTTTTTAAAAACAGTAGGCGAAAGATAACGAAGCGTTTTTTTGATGAGTTATCACAAGATGAGAGAATTTCCGACCCGGAATCCTATTTCAAAGTCAATGTATACTATTGCTGTTTAGATATATTAATTTCTCAAACTAAAGAAAGATTTCAGAGCCTTTGCAACCTGAGTAGTATATTCGAAATATTACAACCGGAGAAACTCCTATCTTCTTCAAGCGAAGAGATATTAAACGCTTCCGGAAAACTGTCTGCTAAATACAGTAAAGACATCTCACTTAATCTTTGTGACCAATTAAAGGCTCTAAAAACATGCTTAAATTCTGAAATTAAAAAAAAAATTATTCCATTAAAGAACTCATTGAATTATTGCTAGTAAAATTCAATAGTCTTGGATCCAGTTTTCCCGAGGTAATCACAGCATGCTTTTTATTCTTGACCCTTCCAGTTACAACCGCAACGGCAGAAAGAAGTTTTTCAAAATTAAAACTAATAAAAAATTACTTAAGAACTTCGATGAGACAAGAACGGCTGTCAGACATCTCACTATTGTCCATAGAGGCAGAAACTTTAGAAAAACTAAAATCATCATCAGCCATAAATGATTTAATAAATCAGTTTGCCGATAAAAAGGCAAGGAGAGTGAATATTTAAAATTCGACTTTTATTTGTAAAATGGGTAAATTATGTGATAAATAAATATTACTTCTCACAATATTTTTTTTCTTTTGTGAAAAATCTTTACCTCCATATAAGGGCCTCCAAAAAAATTTTTATACGGGGCCCCGACAAGGCACGCTACGCCACTGAGTTAGACAAACAAAGTAATGATTTCGCTGACCATGCCCTTGTGTTTATGTTACGAGGAGTGGTTCACAAGTGGCAGCAACCTCTGGCCTTTTATTTTTGTCAAGGAGCAACTTCTGGGGTTGTGTTAAAACAAATTTTAAAGAACATAATTGCTGCTGTTGGAAATACAGGGCTGAAACCCTTGGCTTTAGTGTGCGACCAAGGTACAGCAATTCAATCTGCTCTGAAGAGTCTCCAAGAAGACACAAGGCGCCTGCAAATAATTGCTGGTGAAGATATTGGTGAGTAGGTTTTGTTCCCTCAACGAACATTTTTTTGTTACAATACCTGTACAGGCCCCACTCCACAAAAATAATTTGATTTTAATAACCTAATTTTAATGTTTCAGATGATGTAATAGAACTTAGCGGACACAAGCTCAGCATCATTCACGATCCACATCTCATTAAAGGGCTAAGAAACAATTTCTTGACCAAAAATATTTGTCTTAATGGAGCAATTTCAAAATGGAGTGATATTGTGGATGTTTACAAAACTGATTGCAATCATGCACAATCGCGACTCCTCCATAAATTGACTGACGAACACGTCATACCAGATAAAATAAAAAAAATGAAGGTAAATGATTTATTTAATCATTTTTGTTGTTTGGATACGAAATCCCCAAACAGTATTATATTAAATGAACTAACTCTGTCACTTAGAAAATATGTAGTAATAATTCATATTATTTTATTTCAGGTGAAAAATTGCACTACAGTGTTCAGCAAGACTGTTGCTGCTACTTTGTCTTATACAGCTCAATTTTGTAAGTTTTAGTTATTTTTAGTTTTTTTATGTCCATTATATTAAACTAGCTGACCCGGCTAACTTCGTACTGCCATATTTACATATCTGTCTCAGCTTCCCACAGGCAATGTACAGTTGCGGACAAAAAAAAAATTGACCATTCCCGTTATCTTTTATTTTTCTTGTACACAAACCTTGTCCTAACAACGAATACATTAAAAAAATAATTATTTAATTAGGTGCAGCGGATCGGAAGTTATGTGCGTACATACATTTTGCAATTAATTTTTATATTTACAGATATGTAATATTTTGTTTTAGCTCACTATGCAGATGGTACCCAAGTGAGCTCTACATTAAAGAACACCGCCGAAGTTGTACCATTCTTTGACGACCTATTTGACTCAGTCAATGGGACAGGCTTCAGCAAGACTTCAAAAGGAAAACCTTTAAGATAGGCGGTAAAAAATAACTCGCAGCACCACGAATTTTGGAGAGAAGCAATTAAAAAATTAAATGTAATTAAATTTGTGGACAAGCATGGTAAGGAAACATCTGTGCCATCGTTAAAAAATTGGATAACAACATTAAAAAGTTTCCAGAGGGTGTGGCAATACTTGGATGGAAAAAATATAAAAATTATGCGTCCGCGATATCTTAATTCTGATCCAGTAGAAAATTTTTTTGGACAAATGCGGGCATATAATTTTAGAAACACTAATCCAGATTGCCATACCTTTAAATCACTATTAATCACGAGGTTCATAAAGTTTCACTCTGATAGTTACAATTGTGAAGAGGATTCAGGTAAACAATTATTAAAATTAAAATCACTTTTTAATAAAGACTAACCGGACTCAAAGTCAGCAAGCTCATCACATGCGGATTTTGAGTCAGTTTGCTTTGAGTCTCCTGAGTCCTCCGAGCTATCGAAATGGGTTGAAAGTGAAAGCATTCAAAGATCAGCTAGGCAAGAAAGGCTAAATGTACATTCACGTGCATTTACCACTGGGTGGGTCATAAGAAAAATATTACAAAAAATAAAGTGCTCCCTGTTGTGAAGAAAATTTAACCAGTAGGGAATCCAATTACTTTGATAAAAACACTATAAATAATTGGATTTCCTTTAGGGAGTACAAAAGCTTAAAAGAAAGGAAATTGACCTACCCTTCAGAAAATGCAGTGAGATTATTTGGAATAATTATAGAAGAAACAAACAAATACTTAGAAAATAAACCTGAACAAAATCCAATTTTAAAAAATATTAAAAATTATATTAAATCTAAGTATTTGTTTGATTTCATAAATTGTGAATTGCATAAGGATGCTGTTTCTGAATGCTTTCTTGAATTCACTTTAAGATTGACAGTATTTAATTGGTGCAATGTTATTAATAAAATATTAAAAGGCACAGATGTCTCCAGACTAGAAAATAAACCACTGCTGCCTCAAATGCAACTAAAAGCTCTAAATAAATTTAAAACAAAATTAAAAAATAAAAAGAAATGAAAGTAACAAGAAATGTTTTTTTCCCTAAAATTCCCTTTCTAACTTACTTTAAAACTATTGTTAAATAGTTTCAAAGCTTATGCAAATTTGCAAAATGAACAAAAAAGTAAATCGATTCCTAACGAAAAATACCTTTTAGGCTGAAACCGTACAACACCTGTGCCTAATGTTCAGACGGAACGCAATGCTGCATTAAAAAAAATAGCTGTCAAATATGATATGTGAACTTTAATGCGAGTCAATTTTACTCTATGACAGTGCCCCGTCTGAAGGCCTTTGTGGTCTGTGCTGTAGACTGTAGGCAACATACCGTTCGATCGTGGTTCAAATTCAAAGAATCGGTTCTACAACGTAATCACGCACTGTAGCCTGTCGTATACACTCACAGTTAGAGAATCTAGTATCTAGAAACACAACTAGATGGCGCCGTATGTCGTAAGTTGAAGTTCATTACTCGACAGTGGGTAACTAACGACAAGTGCGGACCGCCTCTGATTCAAAAAATAATAAAAAATATAGGCCAGTCAAAATAGCCGTTTTTTTTGGTCAACTTTGCACTAAATTTCCGATCCAAGTTTTATTTTTTATAAGGTTTAGGATCACTTACTGAGCATAAAATCACAAAATGCTGACAGATCCAGGTGACGCTACAAGCGCCATCTTGAAAAAACGTTTTTAGCCGATATCTCGGAAACTATGCACTTTAGGGCAAAAGTTATAGAGATCATTATTGTAGAGAATAAAATTTCGCATCTTTTGTTTTCAGTAAATTTTTTTGTAAAACTTACCGTTGACGATTTATGGCCCATTTAATGAACCGGTTTTTCTATCGCGGCCGATAACTTTTGAAATATTAGAATAATCAAAAAAATGCATCAATTCATTTTTAAAGATCAATTTATTCTCTACAACTTTTGTTTAAAACTTTTTTTTCTAATGTCCATACTTTTTGAGTTATAATGTAGAAATGCCGACGCACGGCGGATGACGCGGTAGCCCAAAGGTTGTTTTCTATAGCAGGTAACCGCTTCTTTTGTATCTCTACACAAAAGAAGGAACGAAAAGGTCTAGCGTTAGGAATTATATCTATATATTAGCCTGCCACTTCTAAAAATAGTTTCTTGAATAGAAGAGGGGATAGGAAGAAGGGTCTAACGGAATTTTTTCGAGCTCAGTTTGCTCTGCACTATTGTAAAGTAAGCAGTTTTATTTTTGGTGTATTTATAATTTTGTTATTCTGTCTGAAAAAATAAATTAATCAAGTGTATTAAAATGAACAATTGTTTTATTTGTGGTGGATCATTAGACGATGATAATTCCGTATTAGTAAAAAAGAAACGGATACTGAGTCTAACCAAAGCCAGCATTGAACGAGGCGAGAGTGAACATGAAAGCATGTTAAAGGACCTCGAAACTTTACGGTAAATTGAATATATATTATCCGTATATGTGTGCGTGTATTTCTGCGTGTGTGTATGTGTGTTTATTTCTGTGTGCGTACGCGTGTGTGTGTGGTTGTGTGTGTGCTTGGTTGTGTTTGTGTGTATGCTTGGTTATGTTTGTTTATGTGTGTGCGTGCTTGGTTATGTTTGTGTATGTGTGCGTGTGTGTTTATTTCTGTGTGCGTACACGTGTGTGTGTGGTTGTGTGTGTGCTTGGTTGTGTTTGTGTGTATGCTTGGTTATGTTTGTTTATGTGTGTACGTGCTTGGTTATGTTTGTGTGTGTGTGTGTGTGTCTGTGTGTGTGTGTGTGTGTGTGTGTGTGTTGAGACATTCGAGTAATTGTACTTGATTTTAGGGTTCACGCTTCTTGTCAAAAAAATTATACGGATGAGAGGTCCATCAAAGCTGCGCTGAAACGGAAGAGTCTATCACAATCTCCACTGCCATCCACGTCATCGCAGTCGTCTTTGCCACCTGAACGCTCGTCATCTTCGTCGATGCAACTGTCTGGATCTGAAGATTCCGAAGTTCATCCAACTAAATGTTTTTTGTGCGATGCAGAAATCTCAACCGATTGGCTCGAAAAAAATCAAAAGAAGCGAAGGGATATTCGAGAAAAAATCCGTTTGGTGTGGGATTTCCCCACAATAAAAACTACTCTTCTTGGATTTTTGAGTAACCGAGAAGATAACGTTGCAAAAGAAATCACCGAACGGATCAATAACATTCCCGATAACACTAGAGTTTTACAATATCATGATAGTTGCTATATGAATATGAAGAAGCCATTACCTGCCAATGTAAAACGCGGACGTAAATGTGAGCAAATTGATGATATTATACAGGGCATCATGGATTACATGTCTGCAAGTGACAATTGCCAGTTCAAACTGTCTGAGATTCTCAAGGAAATTGACGCCAACAACGTATATGATATTCGTACCATCAAAAGGTACTTACAAGAGAAGTACAGTGATCAAGTTACTATTCATCATACTCAAGGTCGTGATGCATTTATTCTATATAAGAGTACTGGGTACGAAGCCCTAGCAGCAAATTGGTACCGAGAAAAAAAAAATAATAAAGAAGAGGAAAGAGCAAGAATTGTAAAGGAAGCAGCGGCTATAGTTTTAGAGGATATCCGGTCTGTTTTTTGTGACACCGAACATTATCCTCCATCAGATAAATTTTTGGACAATGTTCAGTCACAAATTCCTGCAACGCTTACCCTATTTTTGACTGAAGTTATAACGAAAATGAAAAAAACTTCTGAAAATAAAAAGGATAGAAAAGTCAGCAGCATTGCTCATGCAATCATGGCTGCAACTCGACCACGGCAGTTTTTGTCGACTCTGCAAATTGGAATTGGTACCTTTATATATAAAAAAACAGGCTCAAAACATCTACTCGACTTTTTATCATCTTTCGGATTTTCCGCATCATATACGGAAGTCACCAATTTTGAATTAGCTTCCATTCAATCTCAGCAACCAACAATACTACCTGAGGGATTTTGCCAATTTGTTTTCGATAACGTCGACTGGAACATTAGTACCATCGATGGTCACAATACATTTCACGCTATGGGTGGAATTATGACTGTAACTCCTCACAATGCCATCGGTGAGAACGAAGAAATGCGACGGAAACTACCTAAACTGAAGCCCTCGGAATTGGGACGTTTCGGAGTGATACCAATCAAGACGTATGAAAAACCATGGGGAACGAAAGAACTAATCATGGCAGACGTCAATAGTATTCGTCAAATTGATCATACCATTTTACCAACAGTGCAGGATTTCATGTGGTTATACGGTAAATGGGCTATGACACCAAATGTTCCTGGTTGGAGTGGTTTTATGGAAGAAGCAACACGTCGACGTGAATATTCAACCTCAAAAATATTGTGTATGCCCTTTATTAACGCACCACCCTCAGACTACGATACGATTTATACAACGTTGCTGGAAGCAATTGAAAAATCAAAGACACTACGACAGGAATCGTGTATCGTAACGTTCGATCTGCCATTGTACGTGAAAGCACATGAAATCATATTTTGTGCCGACTCGTCTTCACCTCTAAAAAATATTGTCTTGCGGCTGGGAGGATTTCACTTATTAATGTCCTTTTTGGGTTCTATTGGAAATATCATGGACGGCAGTGGACTAAATGAACTGTTACAGACAATTTATGCCCCCAACACTGTTCGAAGGATAATGGGCGGTCACGCATACGCTCGAGCTGTTAGAGGGCATGGATTAATATATTAAGCACTTGCCAAACTTATCATGGATAATTCAGACTTCCCTGAGTTTGATTTCAGCGATGATGAACGCGACGTTCTGGATTCCATTGTAGATAATATTGATCGATCTGCTATTTATCAACAATGCGAACTTCAAGAAGTTCGAACCGCATACAATAAATTTAATCAGAAGATTAAAAAAATTGAAGAACAGGGTCCAACTGCTAAACTCTGGGTCCAATATTTTCGGATGGTCATTTTATTAAAGCAGTTTATCGAAGCCGAGCGATCTGGAAACTGGGATCTGCACCTGGACTCAGTTCAGAAAATGCTTCCGTATTTTCACGCAAGCGGTCATTTTCCCTACGCCAAAGCCGCTCACTTATACTTACAAGAAATGATAAATTTATCTCAGAAAATGCCACACGAGGAATTTAAAAGATTTACAAGTGGACTGCATTCTATACGACGTACAAATAAGTTCTGGGCAGGAATTAGCACAGATATGACAATTGAACAGGTATTAATGCGCCAATTGAAAACAGATGGAGGCATTACTATTGCAGGACGTGGGATCACCGACGTGGTATTAACTCGCTGGGCTTTGGGTATGTACTCCACAATTAATGTTTGCGATGAAGTCGAGAAATTTTCTGGGGTATTAAGTAATACAAGTGAGCAACATATTGATGCACGTGACTCACGGATTACGATAGACAATAATCATTCACAAAAATTGATTGATTGGCTTAGTGAACATTATCCATTCTCTGAAGATTCGAACTTACGGTCAATACATTCCGGAATCGTAGCAAATTCCACTATCAACTGTCATCTCAGTTATGACATAGGTGTTACAATGATGAAACGTATGATTGGGCAGAATTACTTCGCTTACTCATTTCGGCGAAAAGACAAGGCACATTCCTTAGCAGAAATTTCAAATGGTTTGCTCGTGAATCCAGAAGAGCCGAAAGTCGTTGTTAATTCCCAATTATTAATTCAACGGATCAGCGTATCGAAGCAATCGACAGAGGATTTAATAATGTTTTTGTCATACGAACTATCACCATGCCCATTGTCGTTGTTCATACCTGGGCAGATGCGACACGGTACAAAGTCCACATTGTATAAATGCTTCAGTCCGTTGAAGAAAATACCTGACTTCGGATCTCAGCCAGCGTTTGTGATAGACGGAGGGTTTCTTTTACATCGAGTGGTGTGGGATAATCATCTTTCCTATTTGGAGTTATGCCAAAAGTATCTCCATTACATTCTAAAACACTATAGTGCCAGGACAATAGTTGTTTTCGACGGATATCCAGACGATGTAACAGCTATAGGCACCAAATTTTCTGAACGTTTGCGTCGTAGCCAAGGTCAGCGGTCTGCAGATATCATTATTACAGAAAATATGGTGTCTACGACCAAACAACAAATTTTTCTGTCCAATGAGCGGAACAAAACTCGTTTCATAACTATGCTGACAAAAGTTTTAAGTGAATCCGGGATAACTGTCAAGCAGGCTGTCGAAGATGCTGACAAAGTTATCGTAGACACGGCCCTTGGTTTGACAAAGGATTTCTCGTCGATTGTAATCGTCGGTGAGGACGTAGATCTCCTAGTCTTAGTAACAGCATTGGGGAATAAATACAACAACATTTTTTTCCGGAAGCCTGGAAAAGGACGCGTCCCTGAAGTGTACTACTCAACATCTTCACTTGCAAAAAAATACACCGCACTGAATTTGAACACAAATTTTCTAACGGTTCACGCGTTCAGTGGGTGTGATACTACGTCGGCGCCATACAATATTGGAAAAACAAAAATGCTTATGACGCTCCTCAAGCAAAAATATCTACTCCATATGCTAAAGGTGTTTACGGAGAAACGGAAACAACCTTTCGAAATTGAGCAAGCTGGGAACAATTTATTCATTGCCCTGTACGGTGGGAGCTCCAACGACACCACGTTAAACCAATTAAGATATCGTAATTACGTTCGGTTGTCGACTCGGAATAACGTAAATTTAGCAACTCTACCACCAACTGAAAATGCTGCTAAATACCATTCCTTCCGGACTTATCACCAAGTTCAAACCTGGCTTGGGAATTATCTGGACCCGGAAGAATGGGGATGGACACGAACTGCTCAGGGCCTTCTACCAATCGCTTCAACATCTCCTGCGGCACCTCCCAGTCTACTGGAATTGATTTCCTGTAAATGCCGCACTGGCTGTGGAAGAGCATGTGGGTGCAGAAAAGCAGGCTTAGACTGCACTGTGATATGCGAGAATTGCACTGCAGAAACTTGTACAAATCAACCGACAGTGAACCTCGACTCCAACGAGGAGTCGGTTGATGTTGACGAGTTTGACCACGATAACGAGGAATTCATTGAGGCTTTACAGGCCTCTTTGTATTCCTCGGAAGAGGCTGACGAAGATGAAGAGGAAATATCCAATATAGTTGGATTTTCGCCGCCTTCAAAGCGGTCAAGAATTTGATATAATTTTGAATTTGCATTTGTTTTATGTTTTTTCTAAATATAAATTTTGAATAAATTTTTTAAAAATATTCCCCCTTCGTTTTCTCTCATTTTATTATAGGATTTGAACATAACATAATTTATAATAATTACTAACTATTTTTTAGCTGTATAAAATATAATAAAATAAAGAAAAGTTCGTTATTATTGCAGGTAAGGAATTGAACTATTAATTTTTAACTACATAAACAATCGGGATATTTTTTCTAATTTATTTGTCAAATTTGTATCACTATATTCTATGCGTATCTTGAAATTTTCAACTTTACGCCCGGTAGTCCAACATAAACCGTCTTATAACTCAAAAAGTATGGACATTAGAAAAAAAAGTTTTAAACAAAAGTTGTAGAGAATAAATTGATCTTTAAAAATGAATTGATGCATTTTTTTGATTATTCTAATATTTCAAAAGTTATCGGCCGCGATAGAAAAACCGGTTCATTAAATGGGCCATAAATCGTCAACGGTAAGTTTTACAAAAAAATTTACTGAAAACAAAAGATGCGAAATTTTATTCTCTACAATAATGATCTCTATAACTTTTGCCCTAAAGTGCATAGTTTCCGAGATATCGGCTAAAAACGTTTTTTCAAGATGGCGCTTGTAGCGTCACCTGGATCTGTCAGCATTTTGTGATTTTATGCTCAGTAAGTGATCCTAAACCTTATAAAAAATAAAACTTGGATCGGAAATTTAGTGCAAAGTTAAATGCTATTTTGACTGGCCTAATAGTTTTTCGTGTGTTTTGTGTTTTATATTGAAACAGTGAAGAGGTAAGTGTTTCAAATTCATTGTATAATATTGATTTTTACCCAATTTCACGTATTTTATAGGATTTTATGCTCAAAAGTGTTTGTTGCCTGTAGGCTACATTAGGCGAAGCGTAGTTATTTTGTTTGAATACTGTAATGATTATCGCAATTTTTTTCTGTTTCAGGATGTCTCGTAAGCGCCGCACTATGGGCCCAAACATTATTTGCCATCTCATAAATGGTTTTGACAAAAGTCGTAAATCCATAGATCCTTTTATAGTTTTATACCCTCAAAGGATGCAACTTTCGAATTAATTCCAAAAAAAAATAAATAATTTAGTTTCATGTTTATAAAGTGAACCTCAAACATTGAGCATAAATATTTTCATGCCAATTAAATTACCGTTAAGGAAGTTCAACACAAAATTATTCGGATGTTTTCGATGGAAACATATTAGTGTAATACATCATTAGATAGATCAGAATGTACACTTTGTATCCACGTTCAGTTTTGTAAAAAAAAATAATGATATATATTTTTTTTTATTTTTTTTAGTAAAGTAAAGAAAATTTCGATTTTGTTTATTTCAATTGGACTTTTCTATGTTGCCGAAAGCTGCCGGTGTCAAGTTAATCACTCTATTTGAGACCTTACCTATTCAGTAATACGAGGATCAAAAAAAAAATTGCGCGTTTTTTGCGCGAATGGTGATTTCAAGGCAACATGTCAATCGGGGGCAAAAAAAAATCTCGAAACTTATGATCGGTTCTTCTTTTTTACTGTGATATATTATATTTGATGTCCAACTTGTCTTTTTTTTTTCATTTCTATGATAGAAGCATACATTAACAAATAAATAGACTACAAGAATATTCACTTGGTACTTTCGATAGCGGTAATAAACCACAAGTATGATAAACTGTATTGTTGCGGAAGTTCTATTTATCTGTTGCGGTAATTTATTACAACCAGTATCTACTGATTACACTATTTCGATGACAACTATCACAATCAATTACCCTGCGGTTTTTGCACAAGGCACCAAAATATCGGTCCTTTATATACGCGTGTTTTCAGCATACTATTCATCAAAGTATTCAGATACTTCTTTTCGATAACAATTAACAGAAAAAAACATGAGTGAATTCGTTTGTGTTCGACGCGATCTTTGTGATCAAATAATAAGAGGGAAGAGTACTTCAGAACTTAGACAATATTTGTTGAACAACTTTCAACTGTCGGAAACTGACGTTATCACTGTAATAGAAAGTATTCAAAAAAATTTAACATCAAGTTGCAACCAGAAATGGACGAAAGCTCAAAGAAAGCCAGACAGGTTCGAGAGTCTATACTCAAATTGGTTAAACGGTGAATTTAAAGTACCATTGAATTCTTGCAGTACCTCAACCTCTGAAATATCTGGCTTGAATACTTCTGGTGATCGTGGTAGACCAACAAAACCATACGACGAGTGTTCGGAAAACACAAAAAAATGAAAAAATATGGAACTGCTCCAGGAGTATGAAAGGGACATGTCCGTAAAGCTTATGTGCAAGGTTTACGATCTATGGGTGAAAATGACGAAGCGTCAATTGTGTCTATTATCAGAAACAAGGAAAAAGACGAGAAGAAAGCAATTCTACAAACCATAATTAGTCCAGATAGTGCACTTTCTTTTACAAAAGAAGAGGCATTGAGCATGTGTATTGAAACGGATCTGTTCTCGCCACTAGCGAGACGTCTGCAAAAAAAACGAAACGTAAACGTCAAAGTGTCAAACAAGTGACGTTTGCGTAAGAGACAAGAAAAATTTCGAAATAACGTGTATCGGCGCGCGCGCTATAAAGTTTAAATATATTCTGCTCAAGAAACGCGTGTGATCAAGAAACCCCGAATCAGCTCATTGCTTCCCGTGTCGTGATAAACCAAGAAGTGCCACGAGTGCCGAGAACCCCTGGCGCCTTCCACCAGCTCTTAACCATCACCAAAACGTGAGTACATTTTCACCACTTCCCCTTACCTCACCGCTGTATGTATGCGTCGCACCAAGGCGCATGTAACACATTTTGGTCCATTTCGAGCCGGATTTTGATCCATTCTAGCCGGTCATACTACATTTTGGACCTTCAGCCGGCCTTTGGTCCGGTCATAATACGTTTTACAGTCCACTGTTCAGCTCTCAGCTCCCAGCCCTTAAATAATACTTGCAAATATCTGACCATATTATAATAAACCATTTATTTTCATTTACCCTATTCCACAAACTACTCATTCCGCTCAATATATCTGATTATATCTTTATCATCATTCATTCATCATTATATCGCTCAATATATCTTTCTCTGGTGTTGTTAAATACATGCAATATACCATCCCTCAGCTCAAAAGGTATCTATTGTCCATATTTCTGCACAAATTTCATATTTTTATAATAATTTTATTATACTTACCTACATACATTTAATACATTCTTAACTTTTAATAAATCCCTATTGTAACAATAAAAACCCATATCATTGGTTAATATTAATACTATGCTTAATATTAATTCATTTGCTAATAGTAAGCATTAATCTCAGCTCATTTCATATCCTTACAGTTAAATTTTAATCACTTACAATAAATTGTACCACCTACCCCATAACTAATAATAGTTATAATAATTTTGAAAAACTTGCCCAATTCAGCCCAATATCTAATAACTTTGTTTGTTGAATATATCAGCAATCTTCCCATTTCTTTATATATAATTTGATTCATAAAACACAAAATTATAGAATCTCTTTATTCGCGTCCGCTAAACACTGCTGCCTTGTATTTTTTTTTCCCCTTCAATTCAGCCTATTTTTTTACAGCTCATCAAACGCATACAGGTATTGTTTTGTTGACTTTAACAATATATTTTATTTTTAAATAAAATTCAAAGAAAATCCCTCAACGGGTTCACATATGTTCACATACAAACCACTTGGGTAATTGCATCATATGTTCACATCTTATAAATAGTCATAATTTGTAATATCAATTTCTTCTTATTTAATAAATAATTTTCATAACATCTAATAACGGTGGTAAAGAATAAAGGCGCACATACCAACTTGGTGTTTGGTTTAAATTTTATTATAAAGTTAAGGTTATTTTTTTTCTTCTTTCAATTAATTTCTTAATACTCATAGAGCGTGTGTCGACATACAGGTTGATATTTATTTTTAATCACATACAATAAGTTTTAATTTTTTTTTTCTCTCTTTAACTTCAATCAGCACTTCCCTTAATTATGCCTACCAAATCACAGGCTGCCATCTTCCGAGAGGCCTTTAAGGCGATAACTGCCTTACTTCAGATCGCAGAAGACCTGATCAGCCCAAAACCCAAGTTCACACCCGATGGTCTGGTGAGTTTCATGGTCGTTTCGCCAAACTGAATGATTATAAGCATAAGCTAGACGATGTCTTCCATGAGATCCTCGATTCGGCTGACCTCACCAGCGAGCAGGAAGAATATTATACGGAGAATCACTCCAAGGCCACCGAAGGCTATACACGTATCTTGGTCATCCACTATAAGCTTCAGGCTATGCCTTCTACATCAGCCCAATCCTCAGCTCGTTCGTCGGCCCAACCCCCATCCAAGTCTTGTGTACCAGCAACGTTCTTACCAAAGATTGAGTTGCCCAAATTCAGCTCGCTAGTGGAGGATTGGCCGTCCTTCATTACCATTTTCAAAAGTCTGACTGACGACATGGCGACGCTCACAGATGCGGTCAAACTACACTACTTGTTGTCTTCCCTTTCAGGTGAGGCGCTTAGTATGATTTCACACCTAAAGATAACGGACAAGAATTACCCCATAGCCTTAGACATATTGTCTAAGCGCTTTGAAAATCGGAGGGTACTCATCGATAGGTTTGTGGATATCATATTGGGTTTGCCCACCATACATGCCCGCTCTGAGATCCGACGATCCTTTCTCACCCCTCTAGTATCAGCCCTATCAAACCTCAAAAACCTGGACCTACCAATGAACGACAGTAATTACGTATTCGTTTCCATTCTCATTCGCAAGTTGAAAGGCGAGCTCCGTACGCTCTTCGAACGAAGATACGGCTCCTGTCAGGAGCTCCCTACCCTTAATGATTTGGTCTCGTTTTTGGAGGAGCACGCTCGCTGTGTGGAGAACGAAAGGTCAGCACCAGCGCCTGCTCAGCCCTCTCATTCCCAACAAGCTGCCCCAGCTCAGCCCACTCGCCCGCGTCAGCTCGCTTACCAAACATTTCGCCCAGTCTCTCAGCCCATGCGCTCCGGCCATGGTCGTCAGTCAGACCCTCAAGCTCTCCGCCCAACATACACTTCCACGCCAATGTCCAGGTCTCCCGTAGCAGTTACGCCTGTAGCCCCTATGCAGCGCTCCTCCCCAACATCGACTATGTACTGCCCATATTGCAGGAGCCGAGATCACAGATTGATCGCGTGTCCCCAATTCAATAACCAACCGGTTCAGGGTCGTTGGGACTTCATCGAAGCCCGCGACCGCTGCTGTCGCTGTCTGGGTCCGCACTATGAGACCGAGTGCAAAAGCACCGGAGCATGTCGGCACTGTGGTAATCCCCAGCACCACACAGCTCTGCACCGCCATGATGAGGTTCCTCCTGCAATGCATTCAGCCGCTCGGCGCCTTCCACCCCATCTTCGGGAACAGCCCAGACAGCGCCCCCCTAATAGACCTCAGCACATCTCCGCCCACGCTGCACAGGCGAACTCCCCTCCACGAACCAGCTCTTCACCCGGTTCTCGGTCGCCTGGCCGGGAATCTCAGGGAAGTCGTCGTCATCCACAATGACTATCCAACGTTCGTCGGTCCAACATTACTCATTCAGCACACACTTCCACACCCAACACACATTCAGCACATACTTCACAATTGAAGTTCAGCACTTTCTTAACGCGGATAACGATGCAATTACCCACAAGCAGCTCCTCTACCGCGTAATTGGTGAGCAGCGCTTCACCTTTGAAGAGTTCTCAACCCTCTTGGCTAGAATTGAGGCTGTACTTAATTCTCGGCCCATCAGCCCAATGTCCTCCGACCCTTTAGATTTTGAACCCTTGACGGCCGGCCACTTTCTCATAGGTCGGCCTCTCACTGCTCTCCCCGAAGAGCCCCTAACGGACAGACCATTGTCTCCCCTTAGACGCTTTCAGCTCATAAAAGCTCTCTCTCAGCGCTTTTGGACTCTATGGACCAACTCCTACCTTCATACCCTCCAAACCCGATCCAAATGGCTCTCCACATCTTCTGCTCCTCGAGTCGGTGAATTGGTCCTAATCAAGGAGGACAACCTACCACCCCTTCAGTGGAGACTTGGAAGAATTATCCGCACTATACCAGGGAAGGATGGAGTGGTTCGAGTGGTGGACCTGGATACGGCCACTGGACATCTGCGGAGACCTGTGTTCAAGATCGCAAGGCTCCCATTGGATTCAGCTCAAGATGATGGATCTGTCCCGGCCCCCCAGGATGTTCTCGCCACTAGCGAGACGTCTGCAAAAAAACGAAACGTAAACGTCAAAGTGTCAAACAAGTGACGTTTGCGTAAGAGACAAGAAAAATTTCGAAATGACGTGTATCGGCGCGCGCGCTATAAAGTTTAAATATATTCTGCTCAAGAAACGCGAGTGTGATCAAGAAACCCCGAATCAGCTCATTGCTTCCCGTGTCGTGATAAAATAAGAAGTGCCACGAGTGCCGAGAACCCCTGGCGCCTTCCACCAGCTCCTAACCATCACCAACCCGTGAGTACATTTTCACCACTTCCCCTTACCTCACCGCTGTATGTATGCGTCGCACCAAGGCGCATATAACACCGGATCTAACGAAAGCCCAATATGGGTACCTAAGAAAAAGGCTCGTTGATAAAAATTTAAGTTCTGTTTTACCTTCGTATCAAATACTAAGTGAAGCAAAAAAGGCTTGCTATCCGCCTGCATCTAGCATAACGGTGACAAATATAAGCGCAAAAATTAATCTGCAAGATCTCTTAGACCATACAGTCTGCCGTATTATAAAGATAAAGTCAGGTTCGACAAACTACAATCGTCTCAAGCTGTTCACTAAATGGGGGTGTGATGGATCTTCCGGGCAAAGTGAGTATAAACAAATTCTACCGGAAGAAAACGAACAAATATCGGATGCTAATTTGTTTATAGTGTCCCTTGTACCACTGCGACTAGTAGACGAAGAAACGTCTACAGTTATATGGCAGAATCCTACTTGCTCATCTGTTAGATATTGCAGACCAATTTCATTAGAATTTGCAAAAGAAACACCCGAAAAAACTACAGCGGTTGTCAGTGAAATTGAAGCCAAAATTAATCAATTGATTTCAACTCTTGTGTCTATAGATGACAAAGTCATCGAGGTTAAACATGAACTGTTTATGACAATGATTGATGGGAAAGTTGCTCAAGTGTTAACGAACACATCATCCAGTGCTACCTGCACTGTTTGTGGAGCAACTCCCAGACAAATGAACGATCTTTTAAAAGTTACATCAAGAGTTGAAAATGAAGATGCATTTAAATACGGATTGTCGACACTACATGCATGGATAAGATTTATGGAGACGATCCTCCATATTTCTTATAATTTGGGTTTTGAGAAGTGGTCAGCAACAACTCCAGAAAACAAGCAACTTAAAGAAGACAAGAAAAAA
The DNA here is from genome assembly GCA_947561695.1 of Tyria jacobaeae. NCBI lineage: Eukaryota > Metazoa > Arthropoda > Insecta > Lepidoptera > Erebidae > Tyria > Tyria jacobaeae. The sequence continues at coordinate 2,535,361 of OX387208.1, read as the reverse complement.
TATGTCCAAAAACGTTTCCGAGAAGTGCTTGGTTTGCACATTGATAAACCACGACAAGGTTCCGGTAATAGCAATGACGGAAATACAGCAAGGCGATTTTTCCAAAATTACGAATGCTCTGCAGGGATAACTGGAATTGATGAAGAATTAATTAAGAGATTTTATGTAATTCTTCAAACCATGTCATCGGGATTCCCTATAAACGCAGAAAAATTTGGGCAGTATACATTGATAACCGCGCAATTATACGTAAGCAAATATAACTGGTATTACATGCCATCTTCGGTCCATAAAGTACTTATACATGGTGCTAAAATAATAGAGCATTATGCAGTTCTGCCTATAGGACAATTATCCGAAGATGCTCAGGAAGCCAGGAATAAAGATTACAAAAAATATAGGTTACATCACGCTAGGAAGTGTTCCAGATCAGCAACAAACGAGGACGTTCTGCATATTTTGTTATATACATCTGATCCTTATATACCTAGTTTAAATGAACCCAGTTTTGTAATATCCAAAGAATTGTTTGACGAAGCTAAAGAATTATTGGAAATAGGAGGTTATGAATAGGATCTCAATTTTTTTTATGGTGTCATTTTTTAGCATGTTTGTTTGATAATAATAATAATAATAATTAAGTCTTAAACTTATTTTAAGTAAAAGTGTTACTTTTATTGTCATTTTATTATAACTGTATAATTTTTTGTATGTAATTTCGTATATCGTTATCTTTGTCATTTTTTATGAAAATTATATAACTTTTAAAATAATGATGTTTAATTTATTTTATTGCCTATATATTCATTAATACATAAAAAAAAATCAAGGGGAAACATCACAAAACAACAAAGTTATCGATTTTTGAGATGAAATATACCGATCGGTCCCACAGTGCGCCGTCTCGGTGACTTAGACATTATATGTGCTCTACAAGTGGTGCAGACAGTGAAGATGGTCTTGATTTTGATGACGACAGCGTAGCCGACCCTGATTTCATACCTGAATTAGAGAATTTTGAAGATGAGATACCGGAGGTAGATATTGATGTTGATTCAATAATAGAAAACCTAGAAGATAGTCAAGAAAGCGCTTCATCTAACATTGAGACTGTCCAAGCAAACGTATGCATTGCTGAACCTTCAACAAGCCAAAAAAATTCTGCTAATAAAAATCCACCAAAAACAAAGGCTAAATTCAATTTACGTTGGAAAAAAAAGAATCTTGAATTGAATGCAGAGCAACTTATGTTTACTGGAAGCAAGTCTCTGGGTTCTGATCTTTTAGATCTTGACACACCCATACAGTTCTTTTTTTATTTGTTTCCACAAGAACTGATCAAATAAATTCTGAGGAGACCAACCTGTACCAAGTACAAAAAGACCCTAACAGCACTTTTCGGGTATCTGAAATGGATGTCAGGCAATTCATGGGTGCAGTATATGCAATGTCTCTCATTCAATTACCTAGAGTTACTAACCATTGGAATTCAGTACTTGGAACTCCACTAATACAGGAAACTATGTCATTGAATAAGTTTGAAAAAATGAGTCAAACACGAAAGACCTTCCAAGGGATAACCCTGATCATGATCGAGTATTCAAAATCCGCCCAGTAATCGACACCTTGAATGAAGCATATAGCAAAGTCCCAATGGAAGAACAGCTTTGAGTCGACGAGCAAATGTGCTCTACTCAAGCACGTAATATGTTAAAAAGATACAACCCTAACAAACCACATAAATGGGGTTATAAGATCTTTGTATTGAGTGGCGTTTCAGGCTTTGCTTACAAAACAGAAATAGAAACCGGCAAGAAAAATATTGTCCTGGATGAGAGCCAGATTTAGGAGCCTCATCTAACGTAGTCATGAGGTTAGCGCGTATGATTCCAAGACACCAGAGCTACATGCTATATTTTAACAATTATTTAACGTCTCTCCGTCTATTGGAATATCTAGCCATAGAAGGAATCCTCAGTCTTGGCACAGTGAGAAGAAATAGAATACCGGATTGTAAGCTGTCGACAGAAAAGATAATTATGAAAAAAGAAAGAGGGTATTCAGAAGAGTATGTAGCTGACGTCAATGGCATCGATGTCTCAATTGTTTCCTGGAAGGACAACAAAATTGTCAATCTGGCTTCTACATTCGCTGGGCAAAAGCCTGAAACCGAAGTTCGAAGATGGGATAAACAAAATTCAAGAGATGTCAACATAAAAAGACCCAATGTGGTTGGAGAGTACAATCGTCATATGGGCGTCGACCTTCTTGACAGCATCATGGGATAAGATACGGTAAGGTACGGTACGGTTGCGAAGCAAGCGATGGCATATGCGTCTTTTTTATCAATACTTGGACCTCACGATCGCCAATGCATGGCTACTTTACAAAAGAGTTGCTAAATACAAAAACCTTGAAGGGTCTGGCCGCTTACGATCAGCAGACTTTCGCCTCAATGTTGCGGAGACCCTTTGCAAAATGGGTATAAAGCCAAATTTGCTATGTCGGCGATAATTGGAGAGCGAGATTCAAGCTAAAAAGCACAAAGGACCTGCTCAACACGTGCCTCCAAAAGCTGTCCGCCAAGACCAAATTGGGCACTGGCCGCAATGGTCTAATAAAAAAATAAGATGTAAGTTCCCGAAGTGTCTTGGATTCACGCACAATTTATGTGAAAAATGTGGGGTTGCCTTGTGCTACACTAAAACTAAGAACTGCTTTAGAAACTTCCACCTCTCGTAACATTTGCTGCTTTGTAATTTTTGATACATTCATTTGATGTTGCTTTGAGGCAACAATCCTATTTTTGTTTGTTTTTTCGAAATTTATGAGAAATAAAAAAAAAACCTGAAACACGTGTATTTTATTTTTTTCCAATCATTACGAAACAAATAAACACAAAAATATTAAAGGTCATGAGTTACAGAGGGTTAAAGAACGTGGAATACGTACAATGTGTGAAAATAGTAAAAAAATAGGGGACAATAAATATAAACTATTTATTGGAAGGTCAGTCTGAAATTAAAGTTCATGAGAAGTGTCGAGTAGCTTATTTAGTGGCAAATAAAGCCTCTACAGGGTCTTCTAATTCATCCGAAGTATCAACTCGTAGTTTTTCAAGTACTTTCGATTATAAAAAAATATGTTTAATTTGCCAAAAAAATTATTATCAAAGTATACGTAAAAAATGTATTATAAGTTCCGACGAAATAAAAAAAAAAGTTATTAGAAGTTGCAAAACTGCGTAATGACTTACTGGGAAGTCAAGTCACAGATTTAATTTTACGTGTAGTCATTAACAGAAGCAAAAGCGCGTTATCATCGTACGTGTCTCAATGATTTTAAAAAAAAATACAACTAATCCAAGTGATAAAGAAGATTCACCACTTGAAAGTTCATTGAAATTTATTTTTCATTTCATTGAAAACAATTTAGAATGCCAATTCACACTATCGGAATTGATAATAAATTATTATATATTATATATTAACTTTGATCAGTAATTTACGAAAACATTTTGGCAATGATATCACGATTACTGGGGTGGGCCTGAAGAGTATTGTAACATATTGTAGAGCTGGTGATTTACCTCTCGATGATTTGTGGTATATGCACCATGAGCAGCGTAAAGATGATGAATACATTCGTACAATTCGAACTGCGGCTGAACTAATACGAAAGCAGATTAAAGGTACACAGTTCAAAGTGAAAACATTTCCATCATCGACTAGCTTCCTTGAGACTGCTCAGGGAGATATACCAACATATTTAGATACGTTTCTAGAAGAGCTGATGATGTATGATGCACACAAGAATAAAACAAAATTAAATCAAAAGAAAAAATCAACGAATGCTACAGAAGATGCTGAATTACAAGAGAGTGATGATGACGACACGACCGACGAGGATGAGAATGCAAATTTTACAAGTCTTGGAGTAAAGAAAGATTATATAGCCCATTCCATTATTTCGGCTATCCGTCCTAAGACATTTGTTTCAACCTTACAGTTAGCAACCGCATTATACAATGTGTCCCAAAATTCAACGATAAGCGGGCGCCAAAAGGTAGACCTGCTCATGAGTACATAAGGAAAAATAAATAAAAAAAATATACCTAGTTTTTTAGAAGAGTCTAGAATTTCTTTGAAAATTTACACCCTTCATGATATTTTGAACGACCACGATGACATTTCTCAAATATGCTTAAGATTTTTTTTTTATCTTATACCTATTCCACGACTTTTAATTCGATTCCACATTTGACATTAGCTACTGTCATTTTGTAAAATAATAATACCACATATAATAGTGTAGTGATGAACACAAAAATTGATAAACAATCGCGATTTATGTTTAAGTAATCATAATATTGGTGTGCCAATTAAAGACAAAATTATTGATTTTTATTTAAATAAATACATAATTATTCATAATAATGATTTATTAATTAGTAACCGCTGCTTTATTTTATAAAAAGTTAGTATTTTTGTTTTTTATATTAAAAACAAAACTTATAATAAAAGAACCTAAATAATTTTCTGTATTGGCAACCCGTGCGCGCTCGTGCAGCTATCGCCATTTTGTTTATCTTGTCATTCGGCTTCATTCTCCCAGTCTGACTGCACGAATATCTTGTTTCATTGCGAATCGATATTTTGTTGGGTTTTTGTTAAAGTTTTGTAACGTTGTGTTTGTTGTTACGTTTATAGTTTTTTGTGAACTTAGAGTGAATCTATTTGTTTTGGTTTCCCATCAAAATGGATCCTCAGCCAAGTACATCACAAAAGGACGTGGATGTTTTCTTGTCCCCAAGAAAAAAACGTCCACGAAAAGCTTTCACTGTTACTGAAAAAGTAATGATCCGCAACGCCTACAAGTACGTGAAAAATGAAACTTCTGCGCAATTGGAGGCCTTTGAAGTTGTGGACGAAAATGAATGTATGAGCAAAGTTGCTGACATATTGGGAATAACCTCACGCTCTGTTTGTAACGTTTTGAAGGAAGGAAATAAAGGTGCGCCGCCAACTCCTCCTAAAAAAACTGGACCAAAGCGAAGTTTCAAAGATAAAATTGATGAATTTACATTCTCCGCAATACGAAGAATTGTTCATCAGTTCTTTTACCGAAATGAACCTCCAACCATTGCAAAAGTTAGTCAATCAGTCAGACAGTATTATTTACCTACATCTTTTATCTATATAAGCAATGATTCCAAACTATTATAAAATTTACTATTTTAGATTTTACAAGTGATGAACGATGATCCAGAAATGCCCAAGGTTTCCAAAGACACCCTCAGAAAAATTTTAAAGCATCTTAATTTTAAATTTGTTGCACGGTCACGCAAGAGCACACTTATTGATCGAAATGATATAATAACGTGGCGCCAGCGTTACTTGCGTTCTATATGTCAGTTTCGACGAGAAGAGAGACATATATATTATCAAGATGAAACTTGGGTTAAAGCAGGTAAGGCTAACATTTTGAATTTATATACATTTTACATTAAATTTAATAGTAATATTAAATGTTCATGTACTATATTTATTTTTAGGTCATACTGTAAAAAAAACTTGGGTGGACAAGAAAGTCACATCATCTCGGCAAGCGTTTTTAGAGGGACTGACCACTGGATTAAAAAATCCATCTGGAAAAGGCAAACGTCTCATAATTAGCCATATAGGTAGTGAAGAAGGCTTCCTGGAAGAGGGGCTCATGATTTTTGAAGCAAAGAAAAATTATGAAGATTACCATGATGAGATGAATGCAGTTTGTTTTGAGGAATGGTTCGCTGGAGTCTTACCAAAATTAAGACCAAACTCAATTGTGGTGATGGATAATGCACCTTACCACTCCCGAAAATTGGAAACGGCACCAAAAATGAGCTGGAAAAAAGCTGCCATTCAAGACTGGCTTTTAAATAGAAATATTCATTACGAACCATATATGGTTAAAGCTACGCTTTTAGAACTGATTCCACATAACGAGTCTTTTAATAAGTACGCTGTAGACGAAATGGCAGCACAACATGGGATCACGGTTTTAAGACTGCCCCCTTACCATTGCGAGCTGAACCCTATCGAATTAATATGGGCGCAGGTAAAGGGGCATGTGGCTCAAAATAATAAAACCTTCAAATTGACAGACGTGCGAAATTTATTTGAGGAAGGCATTCAAAAAATTACGGCTACCGAATGGTCTAAATGCGTATCCCATGTTGTCAAAGAAGAGGAAAAAATGAGTAGGCTAGATATGTTAATTGACAATATCACAGACACATTTATAATAAATGTTACAGAAAGTGACAGCGATAGCGATAGCGATGACGGCGACGATTTATAAAATAAAATATTACCATGATACATCTATTTGTTTTATTTCTCATGTTCCTTCATGATCACATTTTTTTATTCATTTCACACACAATTATTAAAGAAAACTCTCAGATCCTTAATAAAATTAATCGTCATAACTAAATTATCCTTTCAGAAATATTTAATTTCCTGATATACTTAGTTTCTATTAAAGTAGTAGTTGTTTAGATATACTGCTATAAACCAGAGGAATCGATCTGGAAATATTCCATTTCCGTATCGAATAATTTCGCAACGTCACTATTTAGTACTTGTCATAACGTTGCAATACTGAAATTGTCAAATCTGGAATCGAATTAAAAGGTTTAGTATAAATAGTGCTACTATTCACCACAACTCTTAAAAACACCAAATTGCCCGCAGTTTTTACACAAAAAACGTTCAAAATCATTTTATTCCCTAAAATTATGAAATATTTTGACTCTTAGTGTACTTTGACTCATGGTCTTGTAAAAAAAGTATGGACACCACTACGGCAAGTTGTTTTTAAAATTGGCGCAACTAATCAAGATTCTAAAATGGTATAGTACTCCAAAATAGCTAACCACAAAAAAAAATATGTCTACCATTTGTAAACAAGACCCAAATTTCTTAATTGTTCTTGTTCGTAGAAATCACTTTTACTTTATGCACAAAATTAGCCAGATGTTGCAAATTCCTAGAATTTTAATGGAACGCACGATAACATTTAAAATTTAGAGAGAGAGAGAGAGAGAGAGAGAGAGAGAGAGATAGCGAGATGTGTAAGGTAGAGAAGAATAGATAGGTGTTTTGTTGAATGACAATAATTCAGGTAGAGATCATGTTCTCAGCAAGTCAGTACGCTCTGCTCCTTCGTATTGCTTGCGCATATCCGTATTCAATTCACGTGGCTCTCGTACTAACGACTTTTGGCTTTGCATTTTGGACTGAATTTATGTGATCTGTGAACTGAACTGACCTGGCATTATTTTGGACTGTGACATTGTTTTGTGAATTGGACTTTTGCCATATTTTGGGCTGTTACGCGTTATCATGCCGCTACCATACACGCCGGTAGAATACGCTAACATGCACCTCATTTATGGCGAATGTCGGTGCAATGCTAACGCTGCTAGCAGACTGTATCGAGAAAGATACCCAAACGCTCTAAGATATCCAGATCCAAGAAAGATGGCTATTTAAATCTTCACAACCTACACAGCTGGAGCAATGAGAATCCACATCTGATGAGACAAGAGAAATCCCAATATCAATTTAAGGTTAATTTATGGACGGGAATATTAAATGGAAAAGTGATTGGGCCTTTTGAATTACAAGGAAACTTGGATGGGGACAGTTATTTGAACTTCTTACAAAATAATTTGCCAGAATTACTAGAAGACGTCCCCTTAAGTGACCTTCTAAATATGTGGTATCAAAATGATGGTTGCCCAGCTCATTACGCTCGTCCTGTGAGACAATACCTAGACAAAGAGTACCCGGGGTCTTGGTCCTATCTTATGGCCACTCCGATCACCCGACCTAAACCCCCTGGACTTCTTTTATCGCGGTTGTCTCAAAGACAGGGTCTACCCAAAACTGATTGCGACATTAGATGAGCTTCGGCATGAAATAACTCAGGCTGCGGCACATATCAATGCAAGATATGCAAGAAAAATAAAACGGTCCTTTTTAAGGCGATGTCGTGCCTGTATTAATGCCGGTGGAAAACAGTTTGAACATTTACTGTAATGTTAATTATTTAATAAATTAATTACACAAATAGTTTCCATTGTTTTATTCATTTTTGGAACATTATAATATTTATTACTAACAACAAGAACAATTAATGTTGGGTCTTGTTTACAAATGGTAGACATATTTTTTTTGTAGCTAGTTATTTTAGAGTATTATACCATTTTAGAATCTTGATTAGTTGCGCCAATTTTAAAAACAACTTGCCGTAGTGGTGTCCATACTTTTTTTTACAAGACCATGAGTCAAAGTACACTAAGAGTAAAAATATTTCAAAATTGTAGGGAATAAAATGATTTTGAACGTTTTTTGTGTAAAAACTGAGGGCAATTTGGTGTTTTTAAGAGTTGTGGTGAATAGTCGCACTATTTAGGTACAAGATAAAAAAAAAAATCTTAAGCATATTTGAGAAATTGTCATCGTGGTCGTTCAAAATATCATGAAAGGTATAAATTTTCAAAGAAATTCTAAATTTTTCTTGTAACTAAAAAAAAACTAGTTATATTTTTTTTATTATTTTTCCTTATGTACTGTACTCATTAGCAGGTCTACCTTTAATTTTGGGACACCCTGTATATAAACCGCAAATCGGGTTCCAAATGAATAGTCGATTTATTGGCAAAGCTGGGAGTATGTGCTTCTTATCATAACGTAGCAATATATGAATTATCTGCGATAAAAGCTGAAGTGACAACAATTAAAAAGCCATGCTTCACTCAGTATTTCTTCGACAACGCAGATCACAATCCATGTACAATTGACGGAAAAAATACTATGCACATTATGGGAGATATTTTCTGCGTCGCTCCTAAAGAAGCTGTATGTACTGCTGGTGAGATACCCAAGTTAAGCAGATTACCTAAAGCATCTGAAGATGCTTCCGTAGGTGCTATTGAGTTAAAAGATTTTCCGGACCAAGAAACATCTCTGAAGCCTGTGAAATATGTAGACGTATCAGGTTTTAAATTTGGAGATATTGTTCCAGGAATCACGACTGTTTATTCAGCACATATTTGGGCTTCGTACATGAAAGTGAGGAAATTGCCAAGTATTCGTGGTTTATTTGACAGAATTGCCAGAGTACCATTTTACCACGTTTCAAGAATTTATTGCTTGCCGTTCATAGATGAAAATCCATCAGACTTTCGAATTTATACTGCTTTGCATTTTGCGCCACAACATTGTAAAGCTACTGAACGTCAAACTTGTTTTGTTACTTTTGATTATCCTCTTTATATCAAAGCTAAACAGATACTCTGTAACACAAAAGATGAGAATTTACAACATGTAATTCCTCGTCTAGGAGGATTTCACTTGCTTATGTCCTATGTAAAAGCTGTAGGAACAATAATGGAGGGTTCCGGTATTTTTGAATAGTTTTGCACTGCATTTGCTCAAAATTCTATCGATAAAATGTTATCATGTACAGCATATTCCAGAGCAATTCGTGCTCATATGCTGGCAGTAAATGCTATTGGACAATTAATTGCTGATGATAAAAAACGTACTATTTCAAACTTATTTGCAGACTTGAAGAACTATCCACCACCGATAGATGATGTTTATGCTTCGAAAGATGCTATGGCATTGTTGAATCTTCTAGTTAGTGCAATTGACAGATTACAACGTTCAGGTCCAACTGCTGAGTTGTGGCTACAACATTCAACTGTACTACTGTAGCCTTGCAATTTATCGAAGCTGAACGTTTGGGCAACTGGAACTTACATTTATCCTGTGTTCAACAACTGCTACCGATATTTCATGCTGCAGGACATTCTAATTATAGTAAAGGAGCTCAAATCTACCTCCAGGATATGGTCGATCTTCGAGATATAATGGATCCCTCTGAGTTTATAACGTTTACCGAAAATGAACTTTTTACCGTGACACGTACCGACAAAGCCTGGTCGGGAATTTGGTCTGACATGACCATTGACCATTGAACAAACATTGATGCGTGTCCTAAAAACTGGTGGCCAATCAGCAACTCATGGACGCACAGTATCAGATAGCGTTTTAGCTCTGTTCATTCAAGGAATGCCATACGCTTATGATATAATGGATCAACTAGAATCTTTCGCCAATTCCAGATGCGCTTCTTCCGACCAACGTACAGATCTCTCATCAGCTCGTCAAAAAAAAGGATGAAGATGTTCAATGTTTCAAAAATTGGCTTCAGGAACATGGAGCTTTTGATGAAAGACCTGGCAAACTCATGTCTCTTTCCACAGGGTTAGTTGGAGATTCAACAATAGATTGTCATAAAGAAGTAGAGAAAGGCTTGAAAAGTATGTCCACAATGGTTGGAATGGATGCAGACTCATATAAGTTTAGCAAAAAGTACAGCGTGAAAACTCTGGCGAACACAAAACCAGTCTGTGTCATCGATAACGAGCCGATTACTGTGAACACTTCACTTTTATTTCAACGAATTGTAGCGGCTATGATTGACAACAAAGATATTGTAAAAACTGCTTTACTTCATGAGTTAGCTCCATTCCCTATGAGTTTATTTAATGATAAAGGGTTGATGAGAGAAAGCAATAAATCCGAGTTATACAAAGCATTACAGTCTACAACCTTCGTTCAACCGGATCCTTCTGAATAAGAGTTCATTATTGATGGAGGATTTATTTACATAAAGTGGGTTTGGCGTAAAAATGTTACATTTCAACAAATTTTTGAAGATTATACATCTTATATCTATAAACATTACTCACGTAATGCCACAATAGTTTTTGATGGATACAACACAGAACATTTTGGTGTTAAATCATATGAACGCTACAGACGAGTACGTACCAAAACTTCACAAGAACTTAAATTTACCGAGAGCATGATCATTCCAAGAAAGAAGGAGTTTTTCTTATCCAACATAAAAAACAAAGCTAGATTTGTTATGTATTTGATAACTTATTTAAAAAAAGAAGCAATCTGAAGATTAGTCAAGCTATAGAAGATGCAGATACATTAATATTCCGTACAGCATTAAATGTAGCTGAACAATCTCAAAAGAAAGTCATTGTTGTGGGCACTGACGTCGATGTAGCAACTTTAATAATCGATTTAAGGGCGGGGTAAGGGTTTTCACTTTCGAAAAATCGATTTTGTTTTATCTTATTGTTTAACATTTCAAGAATATGTCCTCAAAATTTTAATCCGATCTAAGCAATATTCTTGAAGTTATTGTTTAATTAGTGTCGGGGCCTTTAACGCTCTAGCTCTAACAGCTACGGGCGGTTGGGATTGCAGTACAGCTGTCGAGCAGGTATACAGGTTATTCATTGCTATTGTCCTGATCCCATTATTGTTTAATTAGTCTCGGGGCCTCTAACGCTCTAACTCTAACAGCTACGGGCGGTTGGGATTGCAGTGCAGCTGTCGAGCAGGTATACAGGTTATTCATTGCTATTGTCCTGATCCCATATCCAGTTTTAGAAATATTTCATTTAGTAAAGCCAGGTAACTAAAACCATATAGATATATTTTCTATTTGTATGTATACTATACACTACATTATTTAAAAAAAAGAAGCGAGCTTCAGTTAGTGATTAGACGTTCGACCGTGCACTTGTAATTTTATTTTTCAAAAAATTTCCTGTTCAATAATGCCGAGAGTAAGTAAAATTTCGCGAGAAGAACGTCAAAGTGGAAGGACCTATTTGTGTCGATCAAAAAAAAGATCAAACCCGAATAAAAAAATAAAAGATGAGGCTACCACCAAAAGTGCTTCGGCGAAGAAAATAAAACTAAATACGAGTGCTAGTGTACCGGAAGATGTTGAAAAACATATTAGAATCATAGATTTTTTGCTTGTGTTTTCAACCATCGCAAGTTTAGTAAAATGTGCTCAGTGTGATGGTTCAATCGAGTTCAAGAGCTGTAAAAAAGGACTTGGCTTCCAAATCCAAGTCAAATGTACAAATTGTGATCCACGCTTTATACCGTCGAGTGAGAAAACTGGTCATCGCTATGAACTCAACACTCGTTTTGCCTTTGTAATGCGTACATTAGGTTTGGGTTTAGCAGGCTGCAATAAATTTTGCGGGCTCATGGACATAGCAAGTAGTTTTCTATCAAAACAATCTTATTTGGATCTCATGAAATCTATTTGCTGCAGCATCGAAACGACTGCTGAGAAATTTCTTGTCTCCGCCGCAGACGAAGAAAAACAGCTAACACGTGCAAATTCGGAGTCAGACACTTTGACCGTTTCTGGTGACGGCACGTGGCACAAGCAAGGCTTTAGCTCTTCCTTTGGCGTCACTTCCTTGATTGGATATTGGTCTGGAAAAGTTATCGATATTTTCGTAAGTAGTTCGCACTGCCAGGCTTGCAAATTATGGAGAAATCAATTAAATACTGATGAATTTCAAGATTGGTACAAAAAACATGTTGGAAAAGATGAATGCCAAGCAAATCACACCGGACCATCAGGTAACATGGAAGTAAATGCTGTCATCGAACTGTTTCGCCGATCAGAAGAAAAATACGGAGCGAAAATCAGCAACTATATTGGAGACGGAGATAGTAAAACTTACGGCAATTTAGTAAAAGCTAAACCTTATAGTCTAAGATCCGACCGCGTGATTTATACGTTCATATGTTTGATTAATAAAATATAATTTTTATCGATATTTATAACTAAACCAATGCAGATCCGCAAAGGTGGCCATCCAAATTTGGCCGCAATTAATTTTAATTAAAATGTAATTAATTATTTATTTTTGAACAATTACGTTCACTTGTAATTGTTAAAAAATATATTTCATTAGAAAGAAATATACCTGAGATACCGAGAAAGTTCAAGGTGCCATCCCTCACTTGGCCGCAACCTAATGTCAGCCAGGTGTAAACAGGTATAATTTCGTTAAATATATACGTTCATAATGTATTATCATGTTATACATACCAAATTGAAGATTAATTCTTTCCCTACATGATGAGATATAGGTGCCTATGCAAAAATGCCCGCAAATAGTGACTGCCAACGATTAAAGATAAATAAAAGCGAGAGAAACTTAAGATAAACACCCCATGTCGAATAAAGATAGAGCATCCCAGCTGCTTGTCGTTTTTATGCTACTGCGCATGCGTCCATAGGCAAGGTGCTCAACTAAATACCGTACTGAATATTGCAATCATATGTTTTTGACAGTCTTATGCGCCACGTTGTTTTTTTTCAAGTCCAAAATTATAAAACTTTGTTAATATTAATATTGATATATTTCATTCTTAACGTTATTAAAACGTAAGAATAAAATGAAGAAGTGTTTTTTGTTGTGTAATGAAAAGCAAGAAGTGCTTAACTTTAGTGATGTATCATTTAAAAAGTGTTTTTTAATGATATTGTTTCGACGTCACAAAAATTTTATGTATCATAACCTAAAACTTAATGTGGAATCAACAAATGAATTTGGTTATCACATGAATTGTTTAAAAAAAGTTATTACTGTAAAAAGTAAATACAAGGAAGAATTTGAAGAATTTTGTAAAACCCAAAATGTAAGTACAATTTTTAATCACACAGGACAAATGAATAATTTTATAGCTACTAAATATAAATATTATTGCGTTGAGTGTAGGTTTAATAGTACGATGTTTTTAATCTAATAAAACTTGTATAATAGTAGACTATCTTTTTATATTTAATAATGTATAAAATAATGTTTAATACAGCGATATATACAGAAATTTTCAACTACCTAGTTTTTCATCTAATACTAAAATTGAAAATTATTCCAATGATACTTATTTCTCCACGAACTCAGGTAGGCAAACCTTTAAAGAACGAACTCAGGTAGCCAGACCTTCTTTAAAAAGAACAATACTATCTATCGAGTATCGTTTAGGTTTTTTTTGTTACTCCAAGATGAACATTGTACATGATTTTGAACTGACAGTAGTACTAAAATGTATGTTTCAAATTCGGGAAAAAAATTTTTTTCTGTTTTTTTTTGTTATTGAAAATCAGTAAACAAATAAAAATATTTCATTTGATTATAAAAGTTTCGAGCTGTCGATATTGTCTATGGGATAGCTGTTTTTAAATTTTTATTGTCGAATAAATACTCAAAGTACTTAACTATTAGTCTCATTACTGAAAAATTTTTATTGTTGATATTTTATAAATGATCAATGACAGACAATTTAATTTTAACGAAGTTTTTTTTTCAATTCATAGGTACCAAATCTTTCATCGCAATGTTCTGAGCCGAGTACATCTGTTGCGAATCAACAACCGAGTGCATCAGTCTCTGACCAAGAGACCAATCGTATATCTGCTCCGAACGACGACATCAGTAGCTCATCTACTCAGCAGGAAACATTGGAAGAACAACCAAGTACGACATCTGAATCAACAACAAGAAATAAAAAATTAGCTTGTGTTTTTTGCGGCCACGTTGAGAAGAAAGTTGGTAAGCGACGACTTTATGTAACGATTCCACAAAAAGAGGCAACTGTAACCGAAATCAAAGAAATGGCTGAATCATCGCGAAATTCGTCATTAATTAAAAATTTAGAGGACTTTCCGACTGTCGCTTACCATTCCAACTGTTTTACAGCTTTGAAGACAACTTTGCAACGTCAAAATAAAGAGAAGGCAGAACCAGGACATTGGCATGCGAATAGGCAATTGCACCAGTCAGCATTTGCTGTTATTTCAGATGTTATCACCATGGAAATAATTGAAAAAAATCGAGTCATGTTCCTTTGTGATTTATTTTCTCAATACAAAGCTTTATTATTAGAATTTGGTGAGAATAAAGTAAAAGCCGAAGACTTTCACGATTACCGTGCTGAAAATTTAGAAAATAAAATAATAAATTCCTTTGGCGATCGACTGATCATAGAGCCATCTTCTGCAGCACACAGAAAAAAAATTGTTTATCAATTTAAGATTGATACCTCTCAATTAGCTGGTGAAATTGCTAATTTAGAAGAGAAACAGCAAAATCGCCATAGGGACGTTGCTTATGAATTACGAAATAGCATCACCTCTGTTGAAAATAAGAAGTTACCAGCAGATCTTAGCGTGGACGACGTTATTCGTGGAGAGTGCACCATTCCAGAAGAATTGTTTAACTTTGTTTGTGACTTGGTTCAAGGGCCGGATATTCGTCGCAAAAATTCAAACGAGGATTTAGTTAAAATTAAATCAGTGTGCAGTGACCTTATTTATATAGTTTCTAAAGGTCGAGTAAAACCATCTAAGCATCTTACTCTCGGATTAGCAATGAAGTCAATAACAAGTTCCAGAAAAGTTCTTTCAATATTGAATAGGTATGGTCATACTATCGGCTATAATCTAGCCGAAGAAATTGAAACGGAAATGACATACGCAACGCAAAAAGACGAAAGTTTAGTACCATCCGGCATCCGTAAAGTTAACGGATTAAGTACGCATGTTGCTTTTGACAATTTCGATCGTTTTGTCGACACTGCTACTGGTAAAGACACTTTACATGATACCGTTGGTATTATATACCAGTTCAATCATAGGATTAATGAAGAAAGTGGTGATATGGAAATCTTGAATTGCTCTACATCACAATCTAACGATGACAACATTGAATCTCATCCGCCTCGTAAAAGACGGCGTTACGAAGGAATTCCACAAAGTATTCGAACTTACTACAAAAAACCTCTCACCAGTATGCCTTTTGTTCATGTCGATTCAATTACACAGACTATCGATGCGTGTCAATTTGCGAAAATAATAGCTATGGATAAAGATTATATTTGGAGTATGTCTCTATCACGGATTGATTCTCTCCCCATGTGGTTGGGATACAATTGTAAGATTTGTATTGATTGTAGCAAAACTCAAACAGTCGATTACTTACCTCCTATTAATTCGTCTCCTACTTCATTAGCAGTTGTTTATCAAACTCTCTGTACTGCTAAGGAAATTGCGAAAAATTGTGATCAAGAACAGATTATCGTCACTTATGATTTGGCAATTGCAAAATTAGCTATGCAAATACAATTACATGAGAAGCCTGAATTCGATAATGTGTTTGTAAATTTAGGAGCATTCCATATGCAAATGGCATATTTCAAAGCCATTGGTAAGTACATTGACTCCAGTGGATTAGTGGAGATTTTGGTTCAAGCTGAAGCACTAGCGGGAGGATCAATGGTTAGCTTTTTAGACAGCAAACATTTTAATCGGTGTAAGCGATTGCATCCGCTGGCATCTGGTGCCTTACAAGTTCTTCATTTCGAAAAGTATTTATCGGAAAAACAATATGATCCAGATACATTGAATGAAGATTTAGCTGCTGTAATAAATACCCCGAGTGAAGACAATGAACGTATAATTTTACAGGACTCACTACAACAAATACTTGAAGATTACAAACAGTATCGAGAAACAACGCTTCAGGGTGGCCATGGAAAGACCGCTCAATATTACTTGCTATACTCGGAAATGATTAATATTTATCATCGATTTTCCAGAAGTATTCGTTGCAGTAACTTAGAGCTCTACCTAAATAGCATTTTTGAAATATGAGATTATTTCTTTGCATTTAATCTACCAAATTATTCCAAATGGGCAGCTTTGTACTTAAATAATTTAATTAAGCTGAAAATGGACGATTCAGCTTTGATTGCGGAATTTCGTCAAGGTGCATTTGGTGTTAGGCGTACCAATTCATGTTTAGGTAGATCACCTGTGGACCTAACATTGGAGCAAACGATAAATGCAGATGCTGGTAACACATTGACTGGTGTTAGCCACTTCACTAACTCTATAGCTGCAAGACAAAGGTGGGCTCTTAGCCATAGCATAAGAACCAAAATTTTATCAGCTGTAAAAGCGGAAGTTGGCCTATCACGGGCAGATGATACTTCTCATTCACTGCAAAAGAATCAAATAGAGAAAGACAATAAAACGCTGAATAGAATTATTGAAACAATGAAAAAAACAACGAATCCTTTCAGCGAAAATTTGGATAAGAATATTTTATTCAATATGTCAACTGGTAAAGCAGCATCTTCACACGTTTCTGATTTTTTATTGAATTGTAAGACATTAGGTCATGAACAAAAATTACGTTTCTTTTCGGAATGTTCTGAAGATCCTACAAGGTTTGTGAAATCTATCAAACGTAATGTTATTTCTAACTTTGCATCTGACTGTGCAAAAAGAACAATTAAGAATAAAAGTAAAGACAACCAAGCTCTATTAAAAATGGAACGCGATATTTTCGGACGACTTTTAGCAATTGCTATCGAACATAAAGTTGATATTGAGAACTGCCTGTCGTATCCACTTGCACCTGTACCTCCGGCACTGTTCCACTGTACTGGTCATATGTATAAGACAGACAAATCTACTCTAAGTAAACATCTAAAATCAAAAATTGAAGTTTCAAATCCTGGACATATTGATGTAGAAATAATAGATGGTTTCTATTATTTGTATTCTATAGGTTCTACTCTACCACAAAGTTTTGGAAAAGTAGCTGAAGCAATACTGATAAAGCTATGCTCAACAAATAGCCAAGAAATACACATAATATTTGATAGATACCTTACTCCTTCTATCAAAGATTGTGAAAGATTGAACAGAGCGGAAATTGATATTCCATATACAATTAGCGGTCCATTACAGCCTAGACCCAAGGATTTTTTAGCAAGTTTAAAAAATTATCGTTTTAAAGAAGCTCTCGTAAAATTTTTAGCTGATCACTGGAGTGATAATAGTTTTGCTGCAATATTAAAAAATAAAAAAGTTTTCATTACGGTCGACGAACTATGTTTTTCATTTTCTTCGGTTGGAAATATCGTACTCAAGAACGAAGAACCTGAATTAGCATGCCTACATTAGGAAGCTGATACCAGGATTATTTTTCACATCAGTAAAATACATGACGGTGCAAAAATTTTGGTTAAGGCAACTGACACTGACATCTTAATAATATTATTAGGAAATATACATAAATTTGCCAACTTACAAATTTGGTTGGCAAACAGTACTTCAAAAAAAAACTACCAATCAAGATCAAGCTTGCATTAACTGCACAAAATTATCAGTGGAACTAGGTCCGACCTTATGTCTTGCACTACCAGCATTCCACGCGTTTACTGGTTGCGACTATACAGCAGCATTTTTTAACAAAGGAAAAGTCCGCCCTTGCAAGATATTTTGTAAACACCAGAACATTCAAGAGACATTTGCATCATTAAGCAATCCGGAGGATATTCTTGATGATAACAAAATGATAGTAGTTCAGGAGTTTATAGCTCTAATGTATGGGATTAAAAATTGTCAAAATGTAAACGCTGCAAGACTTTTAATGTTTAATAAAATGTATGCCATGACTACAATTAATGACAAATTTATGAAAAAACTTAAAGGTTTCAATTCAAGCACTATTCCACCATGCTTGAAATCCTTGCAACAAAAATTATTGCGTACGATCTTCGTTAATTCAATGTGGCAAAATGCCACTAATCCAGATTGCATCAGATTTAAACCTGAAAATAATGGTTGGATTTTAGATGAAACTTTAAAACCAACATGGTTCATTGGAGATTCAATGCCACAGCAAGTAGAAGATGTTATTTGTGATTTAATTGAACAATCTTCAGAAGATACAAACGATAAAGATTCTGACGTTTCAACATATGAGAGTGACAGTTCTGATGATTCAAGTGACGATAGTACGTAAATGAAAATTTTTTCGTTACAAGTACTCCGATATGTATTGATAATTATCTAACTGTAAAATCTTTTTTATCATTTTTGTAATTTTTATCATTTTTTTTTAATAAAGAAGTGTTTGTATTTTTTATCATTTTTTATAATAAAAAAAAAGTTGCATTTTAAATCAAAAATAAATAATTCACTTTTTGTTGTCACTATCCCTATCAAATGAAAAAAAGGTTTGTGCATTTTTCTTTTAAAATATATAATTAACAAATAATTTTTTTAAACAAATAATAATTGTTAAATAAATGATTCCAACATTTTTTGTTTTCAAAAAATAAAACTGAAAAATTTATATTAATCAGATCCCTGATTAAAGAACCGAATTAAAAGCAATGGAAACAGAATTCAACAGAATTAAAAAATCAATTCTGTTTAATTCTGTTACCATTGTTTTTAATTCAGTTCTTTAATCAAGGATTCAAGGAAAATAAACGAAACTTTATATTGATGAAAATAAAAATAAAAAAAACATTTGTGTATAAAGATAAATTTTAATATAGATTCAAATTAACGTCTTACAGTTCAAAGTTATTGTTTGAGTTGGATATAATTAAAAAAAAAATTAAAAACACTGGTTTGGATAGTAATTTTTATGACATTTTTTATGAAGACCGAAAATAAACGAAACTTAATATTGTTAAAAATTGTAATAAAACAAAATTTATTTAAAAGATAAATTTTATATTTAAAATGACGTTTCACAGTTAAAAAATATTGTTTTAGTTGAATATAATTAAAAAAATATTGAAAACACTAGTTTGGTAGATTAATTATTATGACATATTATTTTTACTGCTCAATTTTTGGAGTATTTTAAACTCCAAGCAAATACGCGAGCTACTAGTTGAGCACCTTATCTATGGACGCATGCGCAGTAGCATAAAAACGACAAGCAGCTGGGATGCTCTATCTTTATTCGACATGGGGTGTTTATCTTAAGTTTCTCTCGCTTTTATTTATCTTTAATCGTTGGCAGTCACTATTTGCGGGCATTTTTGCATAGGCACCTATATCTCATCATGTAGGGAAAGAATTAATCTTCAATTTGGTATGTATAACATGATAATACATTATGAACGTATATATTTAACGAAATTATACCTGTTTACACCTGGCTGACATTAGGTTGCGGCCAAGTGAGGGATGGCACCTTGAACTTTCTCGGTATCTCAGGTATATTTCTTTCTAATGAAATATATTTTTTAACAATTACAAGTGAACGTAATTGTTCAAAAATAAATAATTAATTACATTTTAATTAAAATTAATTGCGGCCAAATTTGGATGGCCACCTTTGCGGATCTGCATTGGTTTAGTTATAAATATCGATAAAAATTATATTTTATTAATCAAACATATGAACGTATAAATCACGCGGTCGGATCTCGTACTATTATGGTGAAAATTTTATTATAAACAAAAAAGAATGTGTAGGTCACGTGCAAAAAAGAATGGGTAAACGTCTACGTGATCTAGTAAATAAAACTGTTGAACATAAAGTTGTAAAAACCGGAAAAAATGCTGGTAAAACAAGACAAAGTAAATTACTCGGTGGCAAAGGAAAGCTCACTGGAAAAGTCATTGATAATTTGAGTCGATACTACGGAGCAGCAATCAGACATAATTGTGATTCTTTAGAAGGAATGAAAAATGCAGTCTGGGCAACGTTCTACCACCAGCAGTCAACAGACGATTACCCTCAACACCATAAGTGCATGAGCGGTGAGAACTCGTGGTGTTTGTATCAAAAAGCTTTGGCCACAACAGGAGTGGAAAATTTCAATCATGACTACACTCCACTTCCACAAGATATCATAGAAGCGATCAAACCGATTTATGAAGATTGAGTAAATACGAACTTCTAGAAAGGTGTCTTGGAGGTTTTACTCAAAATGCCAACGAAAGTTTGAACCAGCTGATTTGGAGAATTGCACCGAAAAAATTATCTGGCAGCAGACAAATTGTTAAATTTGCATCTTATGTAGCTGCATGCACATTCAATGAAGGTGCTGGTGCTCTTCTAACTTTTCTGACATGGACGTCAGTGTCGGCCCAAGCGCTCACGAGTATGCATCATCTACGGACAGCAATCGCATTGATAGGGCCGAGTTCCAAGCTGTGCAGCAGAGCAAAGAAGCCAGAATAAAACGAAGACTTGAAAAAAAAACAGGCTGAAGACATCGACAATGTTGAAGGAGCTGCTTGAAGGAGATGCTGCTGTATAGAGCTGGAATTGATGATTCTGTGAAAGTTTAAAAAAAAAATTTTTTTCTTCACTTTTTTGCTTCATAAACTTTAAACGCGTTTTACTCAAAACTACTTTTTCGAAGTCCGTGTTCACTGCCATTTGAAAACTACTCGACCGATTCATTTCAACTTTGTACACATTTTCTTCATATAAAATACCTCCCCCCTACGTTTAGTAAAATTTTTTTTCACTCACAAAATGGCGGAAATTTTAGTCGAAAATAACGGTTCACACTTTAGATGGCCGCCAAAAAATTAAAAAAAAAATGAAAAAAATAATCAGAGAACGTTGGGGGGATGATTTGTTTATAATTTAACTAAATTTTTATGGTTTTTCATTTTCAGATAATTTCCGGCCGAGTTACAGTGAACACCGCAAATTGTTTTTTTTTCAAGACGTCCTGGGGGAAGCTCTGTCACGGGCTAATGGTTTAATATTTTTGCATGAAAAATTTACAGAACATAGTCAAAACTATGCTCAATAATGTATAGAAGGTTTGAATAATGCTCAATCGATATTTGAGATAAAAAATCACAAAAAAAGTATTTTTTTTTACGCTGAAACCCTTACCCCTCCCTTAACACCAAATAGTTCAAGATCCCAGAGCGATAAGACACAACTTATTTTCACATAAATGAAACCTCATGTTCTCAGTAGTGTCTTATGTGCTCAGAATACCTGCGCGCTTGTGGAGCTTGCCGAGTGACACCTGGGCAGGTACCAGGTGTGAAAGGTAACTAAAATTAATAGTTACCTAACTTAAATTTTCATAGCTGATTTTTAAATATATTTTGTAGAGTGTTATTATAAAGTTATACCATAAGCGTCAGACACTTTTCGTGGGCCAGTACTTTTGTCAGACGCTTTAAAGCTCTACAAAAAATAAATTAACTTAACTTATTTTTACATGTCTGACATTTAAATATGTTGTTCAGACAATTGTTACGAAGTTATATTTAATTAGTCAGACAAAATTGATTGACCAAACACCCCCTAAACAGCAAAATTATTCTGCCGTGAGTATGAGCGCGAAAGCATTATAGGTGCGTTTCGGAGCGAGTTAGACGGTCTTACTAACTCAGTTCCCCTTCTCTCATTCGTGTAATTCTTCTGTGTATTGTGTATGTGTCCTTTGGGTACAACCTAATAGTATACAGTATAGTTTGGATCTGTGAGACCACATGTTTTTGTTGTTTACGTCGTGTGATTTGTGAGTTATTTACATTACTTATTAACGTGAAAATCATGGAAGAAACAGAACCAGCAAAATTAACGTGTACATTTTGTGAAGAATCTAGTGATAAATTAATATTATTTACCGAGATAACATTAAAAAAGTGTAAAATTATTTTACAACAGCGAGTGACACATAACCTAAAATTTAAAGACGTAGTTTTACATGAAGATTTATATGATAAAGGTTATCATCGGGAATGCTATAAAAATTTTACTGCTCTGCCCAAAAAATATTATTCTGAGATTCCAGAAAAAACTAAAATCAGTAAAAATAAAAGTTCTCCGAGCATTGTTGACAAACCATTTGTTGCATCGACATCAATTTTACCTAGTAGTACAAGTACTAATAGTGATCCATCCACAGCATCTACCTCAACTGAACAAAATAATTCTACTGTTGCCGATTCAGATTTAGTGTCCAACTCAATTTCAGCTAGTGCTACTCTTGAACCTTTTGTAATATCTGAGCCAAATGTCGATCAAGGTATTGAATTTGAATCAGTTGAACCGGTGCCTTGTAATTCTGGAGATTCTTGTGTGGCAGGTGAAAATGATTTTCATTTGTCTACCAATCAAGTCCCATTTGAAAATAATATAAATAATGACGATAATGAAAAGTGTATATTTTGTGATAGAAAAACTAAAAGACATAAATTAAAAAGACTCCCATTGCATACGTGCAATAAATATGATTTTTTTTAAAAAATAAATGAAGAAGACTCCGCGGAATTTATAGAGAAAGTGCAAGATGTACTAGAGTCAACAATCTATTATCACCAAAAATGTCAATTGGAATATTTCTATCAAATATCGTCAACGAAGAATACTGTTCAAACGTCTTGGCATGATCTTCGTCAACACCATAAAGCTGTTTTTGATGAAATTTGCAATTTTATTCAGCAAAATGTCATCGAAAAAGGTCGATGTTATTTTCTCACCTATCTCCACAGATATTATTTAGAATTATTCGACGACAAAATAGATAACTCTAAAAATATTATGGGCAATTTTACTCCTCAAAACTTGGAGAGTAAAATAACCAAAACATTTTCGAAGGAGATTAAGTTTATGATGTGTCAAAACAAAAAGCTACTTGCTCCAAAAAATATTTCTGTAATTGATGAGGAGTTATTAGAAATCATAAAGGATCAGGACATTATTAATAAAGCTGCTTTAATATTAAGAAAATCAGTGTTAAAAGTTGATAAAAAAAATTGCCCAATAATTTATCCGTAGAGGACCTTGAAAATGGTGAAATTTCAGTGCCAGAAGACCTATCCCAGTTTTATTCGACTCTTATTGCGGGAAGTAACAACAAACGAAAAACCAATGATAAATGTGTTCGGATAGTTGAATCTTTGAGCCAGGATGCTGTATATGCCATTTTTAATGGCAAATACAAAACGTCGAAACACATCAAGCTTGGAATAGCTTTAAAAAGCTTAACAAGTAGTCGTAATATAATCGATATTATCTACAGATATGGCCATTGTATTAGCTATCCAGGTGTTGAGGAGCTGGAAACTGAAACCACTTATTATGCTATGAAGAAATCATCTAGATGTCCTGAAGCAATAAAAAAAATTCCGAATCTATGTACTGGAGTGGCGTTTGATAATTTTGATAGGTTTGTGGAAACTAAAAGCGGGAAAGACGCGTTACATGATACCGTCGGTATAATTTATCAAAACGAGGACTCAAATGCTTCACATGAATTGGACACTCCACATCTGTCTTCTGTCGCCAGCGAAGAATCATCACCACCGATAAAACGACGACGAAGAACAGTAGAGGTTACTGAGGTAGAAGCTACACCATACATGAAAAAACCCAAAATGACAGAAACTTTACAAGTTTCTGTTCATGAAGCTGAAGAAACACCGCCTAAAAATTTGCAATTATACAAATCGATTGATGTAGTCTGGATGTTAAGTCATGTATACAATTTATCAAATCTTCCAATGTGGGTCGGCTACAATTGTTTAATAAGCAATAATGAAAATAATCCAAAGCAAGTGGTTTCGTATCTAACTCCAATCAATCTATCGCCCACAAACACATCGGTTGTTTTGGAAACCATGGAGCAAAGCTTAAAAATTTGTAATGAGCTTCGCCAATCCTGCATTCAAGTTACTTATGATCTTGCAATAGCAAAGGTAGCCTTACAAATTCAATCTACCGAAGCACCTAAGTTTGACAATTAATTTATCCATTTGGGACCATTCCACATCATGATGTCATATTTTAAAGCTGTAGGAAAATTTATAGCCGATTGCGGCTTGTCCAACGTCATGGTGCAAAGTGGTTTGCTAGCTTCGGGGTCAGTTGCTGGATTTCAGGATGGCAAACACTTCAATCGGTGTAAGAGGCTTCATCCGTTGATGTCTTTAGGTCTACAAATACATTTTAAATCTTTCTTAGATATTAATAATGTAGAAGTATCAAGTGAAAGTATTGAAGAAATTACGCGTCTACAAAATACTCCAATGTCATCTTTTGAAATTGAAAATGATGAGTTAAAACAACTATTAAATAGTTATGACGTTTACAAACAGCAGACTCTGAACGGTGAACATGGAAAAACACCACAATTTTATTTAATATATATAAACCTGATCGACTATTATTTAACTCTATCCAGAAGTATTCGTATTGGAGATTTTGACCTGTTCAAGTACATACTACCCAAGATTACAAATTTGTTTTTTATCTTTAATCAACCTAACTATGCTCGTTGGACTGTTAGATATTGCTCAAATTTATTGAACGCGTCAGAAACTCATCCTAATCTGTATGAAGAATTCCAAGGTTTTTTCGGTATTCGAAGAACCAATAAACCTTTTTCTAAACAACCAATTGATCTAGTTCTTGAGCAAACAATAAACGCTGATGCAGCTAGGAAACTAACTGGAATAATACATTTTACCAATTCTGTTTCTGCACGTCAACGGTGGGCCCGAAGTCATGATATCAGATCCACAATAATTAGTTCTGTTTATAAAGATTTGGACCTTCAAAAGGATCAAGACGTTTCGGCCGAACTCAGTAATCATGCTATAAAAAACAATGCTAAGCAGTTGCGAAAATTTGTTGAAACTTTTGATTTATTCATAAACCCATTTGACTCACAAGTGCCAAAAGATCTGTTAATTAATATTTCATCGGGTAAAGCTGCGTCGGAACCAGTAGAAAAATTTTTGCTTAACGTCGAAAAAAATGGTGAAGCTAAACGTCTAACTTTTATTGCTGACAAGGGGACCTTACGGCAATCGGATTTTTGTAATTTTTCATACTCATGGTACGTAAAGTTCAGACCCCCAATATTAAGATCCCAAAGCAGCTCGACGCCATATTCAGAAATTCTCGAGAAAATGGAGTTTGAAGTTTTCGAGCGCGCTCTTATACCATAAAGATTACACCGGTTTTCGAGCCGGGCTCGTGGTGTAGTCGGTAGCGGCCGAGACTAGTAATCGCGGGGTCGCTGGATCGAGTCTCACTCGGACCTTTTTTTTTTTTTTTTTTTCATTTTTTTTAATTCGCATACCTCTTTCATTTAAATATTCCGATAAATTTTTGTTGTTTATAATCACATATTATTACATATAATTAATATATTATATCTATATATGTTTAATATTTGTACAAAATTCATTATAATATATATTTTCTCATATATGATAATATATTATTTATATATAACAATAGGTGATTATTTATAAAAAAATAAATAAATAATCCCGGGATAAAAATCATAAAACCTATGCTAATTCACATATGTATATATATTCTTCATGCTTGCATGCAATAATATATATATAATATATATAAATATAGAACCATAAAATCGGAAAAACTGACGGAATAACGGTTTCCGGCGATGGTTCATGGCGAAAACGCGGATTTTCATCGCTTTTTGGAGTCACGTCATTGATCGGCTGGTTATCTGGAAAAATAATCGACGTCGAAGTGAAATCAAAGTATTGCAAATCATGCGAGCACTGGAAGTCCAAAAACGGAACAACGGAATTCGAGGAATGGCAAATAAGTCACGCCGATGAATGCCAAGCCAATCACGAAGGATCATCAGGAAAAATGGAAGTCGATGCTGTCGTCGAAATGTTCCAACGCTCAGAAGATTTATACGGAGTAAAATACTCTAATTACATCGGAGATGGCGACTCTAAAACATTCAAAGGCATCGTGGATTCTAAACCTTACGAAAATTTTGATGTACACAAAAAAGAGTGCATTGATCACGTGCTAAAACGAATGGGCACTCGATTGCGAAACTTGAAGAAAGGAACAAAAGGTCTCGGGGGTAGAGGTAAACTAACTGCCAAATTAATTGACGAACTATCCATTTATTACGGCTTGGCAATCCGTCGTAATCCCGATTCCATCGAAAATATGAAAAATGAGATCTGGGCAACCCTTTTTCACAAAATGTCAACGGATGAAAAGCCTCAGCACGAAAAATGTTCAGAGAATTGGTGCAGTTGGAAGAAAGCGAAAGCGGAAAATGCCTTGGATGCGTATCATCACAATCAGCCAATGAGTGAGGAGGTTTATCAAGCCATTAAACCCATCTACGTGGAATTGAGCCGGAACGACTTGCTGGAGCGTTGCTTGGGGGCCTATACTCAAAACAATAACGAAAGCTTCAACGCTACCGTTTGGAGTTTGGCCCCCAAATCATCCTCAAGCGGAAAAACTGTACTGGATATCGGCGACGGATATCGCTGTTTGCACATTCAATGGCGGCCTTACCAACGTCTTGCAAATATTCAAGATGTTGGAGGTGGAAATTGGTGCCCAATTATATAATTTCTGCACCGAAGCCGACGCCAAACGC
Organism: Tyria jacobaeae; assembly: GCA_947561695.1. Lineage (NCBI taxonomy): Eukaryota > Metazoa > Arthropoda > Insecta > Lepidoptera > Erebidae > Tyria > Tyria jacobaeae. The sequence continues at coordinate 2,508,212 of OX387208.1, read as the reverse complement.
ATCACGCACGCCGAGGCATCTCTGAGCGACGCGGCAAAAAGTGCGCGCACGCTCCAAAAATCGACCAGGAAAGACGAAGAAGACGAAAATTTGGCGACAAATGTATGGTGCTGGAATTGCAGACTAACGGTACAAATTTTTTTTACCTCCTTTTTTAATTTTTTCCCATAAAAAAATAGTCTTAAAACTTTAAACGCGTTTTTCTCGAAACACGGTTTTTCAAAATGGCACGCAGCATCACTCGAACAATTCTCATTTTTTTTACTTGAAATTTTTACCAGATGTGAACATTAACATTATCTTGAGAATGTCGATCGGGATTTTCAATAACTTTATTTATTGTTTTTTTATTAACAAAAAACTAGCCGTTTTTTTTTCGTAAAAAAATCATTTTTTTTTTTCAAACGCACGCCAAATCCACAAAAATTAATACTTTTTAAAATCCGATCGACATTCTCTAGCTATAACCCTCTAGATTAACGGATTTTTTTTTTTGTTCTAGATTCAAACGTGCAGCAGTGGTGCTGCGTGCCGCGGAGCCCTGCAAGCAAAACATGCCCCGGGAAGATGGCTGTGGAACCGCCATTTTGTTTTTTTTTTCGCTGTAAAAAAATTGGATAATAAAGTTTAATGTATGCCCGATAACACCCTTAAAAGGTTTTTTTCAATTACCTTCAATTTCGGAAGCAAAAAATTCGTGAAAAAACCTTTCTTTTTGGACCATTACAGTGAGTGGCATTACCCCTTAAGGGGACCCGGTGGTCTAGAATTTTCGAAAAATCGATTTTTTTTTTACATATTTCGAAAGTATAGTATTTCAAAAATATACTGTTAAAATTTGGTGACAAAATTCCGAGTATTTCTATATTTAAAACCCATTACAATGTCAGGTAGACGATCGGTGAGTTGGGCTCCATTGTTCGCTAATTGCAGCTGCTCGGGTCCGTATACCTGACTTAGACTATTGTATGAATTTAACGGGAAATATTTTAGTTTTAAGAGTTGTTCAGTTAGTTTAACGTGTTCCTCAGCGACAGCAACATCGAGTGTAATAATATTACAGAAATAATTTTATAACAACATCAATAATTTTATAGTGATATCGAGTGAAATAATTTTATAAAACCAATGGATCGTAAGCAGGGCCAAACTAGTAGCAGAAGACCTGGACAAAAAGGCAAAAAAAGATATTTTAAAGGTAATCGTTATACAAGTGAGAATGATACTAATTATACAAGCACTTCAGCTAAAAAAATCAAAACCACTGAGGAATTTAAATATAACATGGATCCAGGCATGAATTATTGTATAATTCAATTCACCACTGTTTTTCTAACATTACAGCAGATAGTTAAGTGTAAGGACTGCAATGGTGATATCGTTTTTAGCAAAAATTCGCAACGTGGTTTAGGGTTCAAGCTTTCTGTCCAATGTCAGTGCAAAGAAAGCTTAATTCCATCTTCGCCGTTCATCGATAAGGCATTTGAGATCAATCGCAGGCTTGTTTTTGCTATGAGGATGCTCGGAGTTGGTTTCCAAGGAATTAACCATTTTTGCGGATTGATGGATTTAGGACACGGCCTCTGTAACAGTACTTATTATAGTATAGTAAATAACATAAAAATTGCTGCAGAAGCCGTTACCAAAATTGTTTTCGAAAAAGCCGTCTCTGAAGAAATAAAAATGAATGAAGAGCAAGGACATCCAGCTAATGAACTTTCTATATCTGGCGATGGTTCATGGGCAAAACGTGGTTTTTCTTCTCTTCTTGGATTAGTTAGTAATTCAGCTATGAGCATTCCCCTGCTCTGGATGATGATGCTCAAGCTATTTTAAAGCCAGTTTACGAGAGCTTAACGGATGAAAGCCTGTTAGAAAGATGTCTCGGAAATAACACTCAAAATAACAATGAAAGCTTCAACTCTTGCGTCTGGCAACTTGCACCGAAGCATCAATTTTCTGGAAAAAAAAATGTGGACATCGCTGCATGTTGTGCTGCTTGTACATTTAACGAAGGTTTTAAAGCTATTTTAAAGATGATGGACGTAATGGGTATTAAAATCGGCCCATACGCCAATCAACTAGCCCGAGACCGTGATGAGCGAAGAATCTAGAAGGCTGATCGTCAAAGCACAAGTGACTCCAAAGAGGCAAGAACTGCTCGTAAAAAATCCAAGAGTCAAGAAAATGAAGACTATGAGAGAACAGAGGGAATCCTTTATGGTGCTGGGATCGCCGATTAATCGTAAGTGCATATTTCAATACAATTTCTTGAGAATATAGTTACTTAAAACTTTAAACGCGTTTATCTCGAAACTACTTTTTTTGGTCTACTGAAGCTAAAGAAAAAAACGGTTCGACCGATTCGTCTGAAATTTTAACAGGTCATTCTAAATAGTACTGGCTCTCGCCGGGAAATATTTTCTGTTGAGTATTTCTATTTTTTTTTATTAAAAAAACATTGCTAAAAAGTCGTTTTCAGACTCGTACTTCGAATTACGCGCCATTTTGTCAATTTTTTTTTTATTCTAGTCCCCGCCATAACTATACTTATACTGATTAAAAATCCGTCTTATTTTTTAATTTCAGATCAAAGGGAGAGATAAAACCTCCTTCAGCAGCCAGGTCCTTTTTTTTTGAGAGGGGAACTTCATCGCCACTTTTGGAATTTAAAAAAAAAAAATGTGTTTACCATCATTTTTGTATTGTTAATAAGTAATAAAATAAGACTAAAAAAATTTAAAACCCTTAGTCATTACTGTCATATCAAAAAAAAATTTTAAAAATAGGCTATATTTTAGGCCGCTAGACCACCGGGTCCCCTTAAAGAAGCTGGAGAATATGTTAAAATTATTTGGGTCTGATCACAATTCTGTAAATCAATGTAGAACTGACCGGTTTTCGGTCAGTGTCACGAATACAAAAACTGTAAATTTGGCAACATTGCCACCTACCGCATCAGCGACACATCAACATGCATTGAGAACTTATTATCAAGTGCAGACATGGCTTAATAATCCTTTAAAGAGCTGAAGATTGGGGATGGGAAAAGACAGAGAGTCTGTTTCTGCCCATAAGGACAACGGAATCATTGGCGCCAGCGGAATTATTAAAACTAGTTAACTGCAGTTGCACAACATCTGGCTGCAGCAAAATTTGCAGCTGTAGAAAAGCGGGAATGAAGTGCAGCCGATCATGCAAGGGATGCAAAGGTGAAACTTGCACAAATGCCTCAGATATAGTTGACAACATTAATGAAGGCGATGAAGATGAAGATGACGAAAATGAAAATTTTGAGTACGGAATGATCGTTGATCAGCTAAATACGAGTCGTCCAGCATATCGAAAAATCATCTAACTTAGATACTGACTCTGACGAAAACGACGAACCGGAAGAAACAATGGTAGAAGAAGAGGAAGAAATTGAAGAATCCAGGAATCAAGAAGAAGAAGGAGACGGGCAAAAAGCAGGAAACCCTCCGTCTAACGTAGACAAAGAGGTGGCCCATTCCGTTCCACATATAGAAGAACCGAGTACTTCTAAATCTCCCCAAAAAAAAAAAGAAAACGATGTATTTAACTCCATATAATTACTATTTTTAAAATTGTAATTATCATTAATATTACTTTTATTATTTTTGTAATTCATGCAAACAAAATTCTGTTATTAATCAAAATCAAAAGTTTTTTTAATAATACAATTATATCCTAACATTGCTTGTATAAACATGTTGACATGACTTATAAATAAATAACTACAACGTTTACATATTTTATTACTTGACAGAATAGCCTTGAAGGTCTGTAACCGTATCTGCATTATTTAAAAAGTTAGGAGTCACGAAAGTTCGAAAAACATCGAAAAAAAATATAAGTTTTTATAAACAAATGCGCGTAACAATAAATTAGTAATAACTAAAAAAAAATTGTATAATTCATTTAAAAGATAGTTTAACCATTTATAAAATCGACTAGAATGTTTATTTTCGTATCTCTAATAGTTTAAAAGTTATTTTAGTTTTTTAGTAGACAATCAATATTGGGACCAGGACATGAGGTTTGACAATGTGCTAGAAGAATTGATCATAAACCTGGGAAAAGGTTCAGGATCCTCAAGAGGATATGGACATTGAAGGCACTTCTAGTAATGAAGAAGATATGGATTAATTATGTATTGTACCATGACAGTGAAGCATATATTTTAAAATTTAATTAACAAAAAATGTATTTATTTTTGTTTAGAACGGAAATAGAAAAATACAATGTAACAATTTACCCATTACATTAAATAAGACTGTTTCTAACATGGTTATCAGAAGATTTATCTGCCCTCAAATATCTCGTGTGCGGCTTGTCAATCGCACCCTCCCGTCTCAGCACTCGCATACCTTAGGCAGTGAATAGCCCTTCCGCGCAGACTATAGAGTTATCTATTACTTAAAATATATACCCGGTTAATTATTAGATATGTTAAAAAAAATATACATGTCATTGTCCTCACATTTTATTATACACTTACATTATACAATGTTACAAGAAAATTGTATAAAATATTTGAAAAAGAGTGTCACTAGGACTGCTTGCCTGTTCTTCTCCATAGCTACCACCACCTCCACGCACAATCTACGTAGCAACAAAATGCCTATGATTGGTTGAATGAAAATAGTTAATAGTTTTCTCCCGCGTGAAGCTACTAATATATATAAGGTATGAATCTTAATATTACATAAAGGGAGATATAACATAGTCATAACATATTTTTTAAATTTCTGATTCTGATTATGAAGCTCGATTGCAAAACCACTGCGTCCCCACCACCCACCATCTCCGGCATTCCGTGACCTTCAAAACGCACCCTAGTTATTTTTTTTAGTAACGACCGTGACGCCAGAGATCGCTTTTTAACCCCACTTTTGTGTACGGAGTCGCCACTCGTTCCGTCCGTGTTAGGAGATGGTGTAGATCTCGAAGGATTGTATAGAGTAGAAATTATTGTAGTTTACAAATCTTCAGTTGTAACATCAACGGCTGACCTGTTAAAAATTTTTAGGTATTATTATTAAATCAGAATCTAAACAGAGGTCCTATAATTTAAATTGCATAAGCTCATAGCTCCTGATTTACGGTTACGAACCCATAGTTAGAGGTAGATAGAAGGCTCGGACTTACCGGCACCAGCCAGTTTTAGATAAGAGTTGTACATACTTGCTTGAGCTCTTACTTATACTGCCCAATACATACATCTGTATAAACAATTTCGCTGTCCTCCCAATTTATCCTTCCTTTCCTCTCAATATACCGCAAATTTCCCCATCTTATTCCCAAAAGTGCCAAGATGACGGCAATTAAGTCCCTTTTATATAAATAAGACTAAATCATAGTCGGCAAAATGTGGGCGTAAATTACGCCTCTTCCCACCCCTTCGGGGATACAGGCGTGAGTGTATGTATCTATGTAAATATTAAGTAGTCTAAAACTATAAAGTCTTAAAATTGCAAGCCAAAGTTCTTGTTTCACGATTACCTCATGTTAACAACAATATAATTTGATGGCCATAGTAAATATAAAAAAATTGTAGTGTGTCTATATAACTGAGGTGGCCGCTAAGGTGCCATCCCCAGCAGTTTGAACCACATTACTCTTCTGTCTGAGTTTAAGAATGTTACATAGTAAGAAGCATTCTTAACACACTTTAAGACAGTATTGATATGCTGAAAACACCTAATTTTGTTAACATAAGCATGTTGAAGTATATATAGGCGCAAACACTAACCAAAGAGATTCGAGACAAACCTACTTTGATTCTACAATAAAAAAAATAACAAGTAATACAATTAGTTCATATCGAAACAGTATTTACGCATGCCTGTACTCCGAAAGGTATACGAGGAAAATTGGGAGTGAAATGAAAGAGAACAAAATGAAAGGCTAGGTATGTTGCTAAAATATTTGAATTCAAAACAAGAATTTATAAAACCCAATGGAAGAAGGATGTTGCTACAACGGTTGAATTAAAGAGTTGTCAAAAAACCAGCTGATAACGGGAAATCCAAGCCCAAAATAGCTTTCATACAGTTTGTTTTTCTCATCCCTACATACACATAAGCATTACACCACCTATACATAAGTACATTCTGAAAAGCTTTCGCCTCCGTGGTATGGCAATAAACAGTAGCAGCTAATATCCTCCCAACTGAGTTCAAAATATACACACTCACATACCAAATTCAATCAAAATCGATTTAGAGAGCACGGACAGAATATGCCGATAGGAAAGACGTTTTACTAACTAAAACTTACCTTTAGTTATCGCAGAAGGCTTGACTTCGTATACCTCCAAGATAATATCTGAAACAATAAATTATAGTTTCATTTCGGCGTACCTATATTAAATATTAGCTATGTTAAATATTTATTATAGGTACTCAGACGTATAGGGTGGTCAACATGGTTGTTTGGGTTCGCTCTGTTGAGGGAGACCTGAAGGTCGTGTCATCATTGAAATAATTTACTAAGTTTTTACGCTCCTACATGAAGGTGTGTGATGTTTTATCACGGGCTTTGTTTGCTTGTTGAGTCAAAGGTTAAAAGTTACATTAACTGTAATATTGTTTAGTCTTTTGTAATATCTTTGGTAACATTTAAAATATCAATTTACTTGACTCTTTATGTATCTAACGTTTATACCTATTATTGGCTACTTATGTAATTTTAGTTAAGTGCAGAGTTGGCAGCTGTTGTTATCCCTAAAATAAATAACTCTAATAAACTATAATAAAATAATAACTCTAAATATGATCTCACAAAGGATTATTTTATTTAAAAACACATTAAAAGTACAAAAGATCTTTTTACAAATTAGTTAGGCGCCTACTTTCTTTGAATGGGTAGAGAGACAACCCTAGCAAAATTTCCGATTAACCTCTTTCTCGTACCTATTATCCCCGTCAGGGGTAAATTGGAATTCAATAGGTTTTTTGTTGTATTTCTCAAAATATGACAATAAATAGGAAATGTGACGCTATTTAACATCTAAAAGAACTTACCATACAGTCTTAAGTAAACCGTGATATACCCTATATGTAACGGAAGAAGGTTTAAATTCGAGTTGAAACTGAAGATTGGACCAATTTACCCCGTTTTACGGTATGATTTTTCTTAATCTAATTCTATAAATAAAAATTGTTACAATTTTTTGCCATACTTCATGTTTTCCGATGAATGCGCAATGTTGCTTTAAAACAACAGGTTATTTTCAATAAAGTAACTAATTTATTTCGTATTTTTTTAAACATTTTACTCCTAATGTACATTAATAAATCTAACATATATTTTACTAGGTTAAGTCATACTTATATGATAGGCAACAGGTAACAGAAATAACTATAGTGAATACTTTAACAAAAACTGAAGAATAATAATACTGAAGGATATACACTACCGTCCAAAAGTTTGGAAGCACACCTGATTTCAAACAAAACAAAAGATTGCCGACTCCCTGCGGTAAATAATAGCAATAAAATAAAGTTTTATGACCTTTTGTGATTTTTTAACACAAAACAAAAGGATTACTAGTGCATATTCCTTGAGTTTTAACAAATTCCTGGATTTTGACGAAACACGTGTTTTATTACTTCATCCGCCGGGGACTTTCTTTCATGCATTGATGCGGTTTTATTGAAAATATTTTGTAGTTTTATCTTTTTTGGACCTTATTTAGTCACACTTGAGCATTAGAACGCGAAGGTTGTGATATTAACATCGTCTGTATTCAAAAGATTTCGACTACTTCCTTGACCGTCTTTTTTTATTGAAAATGGCAAAACGCAAGCAAATCACACTTGAACAGCGAAGCGCTATTTGTACTCTGCGTGAGGAAGGCTACAGTGAACGCCAAATCGCAAAAAAACTCGGAATTTCTTGTAAAGGTGTCCACTACACCCTCGCTAGAAAAAAAGAAACTGGCAAAAATGAAGATAGAAAAAGGTCTGGTAGGCCCAAATCCACTACAAGTCAAGAGGATAACTTCATCAGAGTTCTTTCTAAACGGAATCGTCGCTTAACTGCACCACAAATTACCGCATCTCTGAATGAAACGCGAGGAACACCCGTGTCAATAACAACAGTTAAAAGACGACTACTGTCTGCGGGGCTAAGAGGTTGTGTTGCAGTTAAAAAACCAAAACTAACAATTCGGCATAAGAAAAACAGACTAGAATGGGCAAAGGAACATAAAAACTGGACAATAAACCAATGGAAAAAAGTTCTTTGGAGTGACGAATCGAAGTTTCAGATTTTCGGGTCCAATAGACGTGTTTTTGTGCGCCGATCTAAAGGAGAGAGAGCTTCAGAAGCTTGTACAGTGCCTACTATCAAACATGGTGGTGGTAATGTCATGGTTTGGGGGTGTTTCGGCAACAATAAACTCGGAAGTCTTGTGAGGATAACCGAAAAACTAAACAAGGAACGCTATTTGAAAATTCTTAAGGATTTCGCCATACCCAGTGGACTGAATCTTATTGGTCCTGGGTTCGTTTTTCAGCAAGATAACGACCCGAAACATTCGTCCAAACTGTGCCAGAACTTTTTAAGGAAGAAAAAAGATGTGAAAATCATGCAGTGGCCGTCTCAATCACCTGACCTTTCTCCCATTGAACTTGTTTGGGATGAACTAGATAGAAGGGTGAAAAATCAATCTCCTACGAGCTCAGAACATTTGTGGCAACTATTACAGAGCGAATGGAAGAAGTTAGATGAACAGTATTTTATGAAATTAATTAGTAGGATGCCTAGAATATGCGAGAATGTAATTAAAGAGAGGGGTGGACACTTCGATGAAGCTAAAATTTAATTTAATTTTTATATTACTTATTTAATTTCATTGTTGTAGAAGTGTGTTTTGTCTATTTTTTTAATTCTGTATCAATAAAAAAAATTTAAGATGGCTTACTTTTATTTTATTTGATTTTATATTGTTGCTTCCAAACTTTTGGACGGTAGTGTACGTTTGCAAAGCGTTATGTCTCATACGGTGTTCCCCAGGGGAGTGTACTGGGCCCACTCTTTATCATTTATTTTTTAGGCCAAATACAGTAGAACCGCGTTAAGTCGAACCTCAATAAGTTGAAAACCTCCAAGTCTCGAAAGTCATGTTTTGTTCCCTTCCCTTCAAACACCAAAACGTCCATTACTCGAAATCTCAACCCTCTATTAGTCGTAATAATTTCAGTGAGTCCCTCCAAGCCATTTGGTACATATTTTCCCTCCATAACTCTAAAATTTAATTGGACCTCTGTATCTCGGAACATAGCAATGTTTTATTTTACAACCTTTACAAATCAATTATTTGAAACTTATTTATTACCTCTATATTTCGAAGAAAAATAAAAGAATTTGTCGACAGTGTCAGTACACCATTGCTTTTTAGAAAACAATTTAGGACTATACAATAAATAGGATTACCACGAATTTATGACAACTCAGCTTTACTTGCTTGGTGTCAAGGTGTTTAATTTTATGTTATGTATGTACTTCTGATTTCATTTTTACTTTAACGAAGCAAGTAATTTGTTGTAGACGCAAATATTGTCAGAAGTACAGTACTGGGCAAGAAATAATTCACATCGACCTCTACAAAGATACATTCGGCCAATTTCGGCTTTTTAAGCATTTTTTCTTTTCGACAAATGCGGTGGAGTACGGTCGCGTAAAGTTCAGAATATATATTTAGAGTTGTTAATACCCCAAATTTAATTGATTTAGAATTGTACTATGGCATCTTTACTCAAAAGAGGGAAGCCTTTACATGCAAATGCCAGTGGAATTTCAAGAAGAACTTTGAACAATATATGAAAGGAAGTCTGTACTAAAACAGATTCTACTGCAATTAAGTTCAGTACCCCAAAAAAAGGCAGACCAAACAAATAATCTTTATGGGTGAGTTTCACATACATACATCACACACTAAGTGATGGTAAGTAAGAAGGGTGATAAGAAAAAAGGTGTAAAAAAAAAGCCAGTTTCAAATGGTCAACGTTTGATGATAGTTCATGCGCGAAATTATAAAGGCTTTGTTCCTGGAGCCTTTTTAATGTATAAATCCACGGACACTATAGGTGATTATCACAATGAAATGAATAACGATAAGTACGAGAAATAACTATCACAATAAATATGTGGAAAGACCCCCCAATTCAAAAACGATTAAACAGGAAATCATCAACTGCTTAAACAGGCATGAAATTCCAGTAGAGACTAAATTGACAAAACCCCAGATTTACGGTATTACATGTCAGCATAAGGAGAGGTATACAGAGTTTTCCTTGGAAACTCTGTATACCAAAATACTTGCTGAACATGGGCACACTATTGCGATTGCCACCGTATCATCCGGATTCTAAAGATTTAGAAATGAGCAGTATAAAGAATATTGTGCAAATAATAAAATACTTCCGAAACAATCATGCAACTAACAGCTTGTACAAATCGGAAGGAGGGAAAGCATTAGTGCTGCCACAAGATGTTCGTTGGAATACTGTAACGATTGTTTTGAAGTCTTTGTGTCCAAAAACTACTAAAAATATGTGAAGAGAACAGGGACGTCATAAATCCTGTTATTAGAACAAAACTTGAAAATATGGTCGTAAAGAGGTCAGTGGAAGATTATCTAATAATTTTGAAGCTAATATCTATACTGTTGTAAAAAGAAAGTGATGGTTCAGTTTAGCCAAGATCCTCAACCATTTGATTTGATCTGTACTTAACAAAGAAACTTGAAATTTTAGCATCTTGTTTATTTGAAAAAAACTTGTTTAAAAGAAAAAAAAACATCACATTTTATCATACCGGTTTCGTACCTGTTTTAATATAAGAAATGTTTATCATAATCCAATATTTAAAAAATCCCACATGAGAGCAGTAAACTCAGAAAATATCTTACCTTCTAGAAGAATCAAAGCACGCTCTTCAGCAAAGAGGCAATATCTGAAACGAAGTCAAATTTAAAAGTCTATAAAAATATATCTTATTTATATTAAAAACTTTGTTTTATTGTACTCAGACGCGAATTATATCAACATGATAAAATGGGTTCACTCTGTTGAGGGAGACCTGAATTGGTCGGGTCATCATTGTGATGCTATTTAGCTGTTTAAAGTAAGGAATAATGTATAAACATACCTGCATATTTGTAGTCATGTTGTTCTTTAAATGTACGGAACCTTAAACAAAAAAGGAATGTTTTCAATTTCAGTAGCACAAAGACATAAGTATTGAAGAATAAATAAAAACTCAGACGTGTGGGGTGGTCAACATGATATTTTGGGTTCGCTCTGTTGAGGGAGACCTGAAGGTCGGGTCATCATTGTAAATTTAATTTCTACAGCAAAAAAACTTTGGATGTACTTACATCAATGTTGAATCTGTCCCAGCTATTTATCTTCTTTTTATACCTGTGAATAAGACGAATATTTGTGGTAATGAAATGTGTAAAATATAGTAAACAATGCAAATTATTACTAAGAAATCAGTGAGGATAGTTATATTAACAGCATTATGCATCAGATGTCCCTATCAGTGGTCATCATTTGAAGGTTTGAAAATAAGTTTTTTTTTTTTAAGAAAAATGTAAGTGATCTTACTCTTACTACACAGCGAGTATTATCTAATGAGTAGTCTTTTAAGCAAATAGTTATAACTTTAAACTACAACAAAATATTAACAGAATATACTTACATTCAAATGCATGTTGTATTTCGTGAAGTTTTCTTTAACACCTGTGAACAAGATAATTAATTGAAGTTAGTATAATGTAAAATAAATATAAAAACATAGTTAGCTTTTGCTATTGTATTCAGTAAGGATAGTTATGTTAACAGCAGTATAGATCAGATGTCCCTATCTATAATCATCATTATACAAAATTACATGGATTCATTTAACTTTTTTATTTATTTAGGAAAACCAATAGTTACTAAAGCAACAAATTGAAAAGTAGGTAATCTGTTTCAATTCACAAAATATTGTTCCAGTAATATCTATAACAGCTTCAGGCAAATACTGTAGAAAAACTCACCTCAATTCTGTTTATCCTGCTTACTTTCTCTTCAGAATTTTTTATCTGTAAATAAAGAACAATAAAATATAACACCATATTGAAAACATTAATAAGAAAGTTTAGTAACAAAATCATCAGATAGGAGCGAAAGACAAAAAAATGGTTGTACATCACAGCACTCAGATGAACTATGTTATCATCATTTACAATTTAAATATAAATGTATATTAAGTAATGGTAGTAATAATGAATTGCATATAAAAGCAAAGATTAGGTTTGCTTAAATAATTGACGAGAATAGTAAACTGTCTTCTTCTACTGTGGGAGAACCATGCTTAAGCACGAATGGGTTGGCTTAACCAGAGTATTACCTCAGCCTCACAGAAAACTGATAGACAAACAATGCTTGCATTGTATTGCCGATTCAGTGAGGGTACTGGAGACCCAACACTCCCCTTCTTCTTAACCCCCCTCTCATCCTCCCCTCTTCTCGTTCCCCTCCCATCCTCCCCTCTCTTCTCGGTCCCCTCCCATCCTCCCTCTCTTCTCGATCCCCTCCATCATCATTCACCCCCTTTTTCCACTCCCTCATAACCCTCAAAGGCGGGCAGCAACGCAATTACGACCCCTTACTTTTAGGTGTGCATGGGCGTAATGTTCTATGATTGTCACTTACCATCAGGTATCAGTATGGCTCGTACACACTTTAGAACTACAATACAGTACATACATATGCACATAATATTGATTAAAACAAATAAAGAAAAACTCACCTAGCTTATATGCAATTTTCAAGCCAAACCATTAATACCATCTCGATATTGAGCCTAAAAGAACAAAAAGTAGAAAGTTAAAAAAAAAATAAAAGTAATTTTTAACAAGATATTTTTAATTAAGATCAGATAGGAGCGAAAGACAATAAAGGTTGTACATCAAAAACATTCAGATGAACTATGAAATCATCATTTAACTAATCAAAACGTCGAGTATTAAGTGATTGGTGAGGTTGGATTCCATTCCCCAGTCAATAAAAATTTGTGTGATCAATAAAATAGTTGAACCTACCCTGGTGTTGTTTGTGTCCGATTTTTGATGTTTAAGTCAATTATTACAGCATAGGATGCATTCCTACTGTCATAGAAGTAGGTACATATCTTGTAAAGTGACAAAAAGGCACAATTTTGGTTGTTCAATCTTCCTCTACCTACCCTTTTGCCCAGGTGTTAAGTGTATATGTAGTAATAATTAAGACAGTCTTCTTAATGATGAAACATCTATCTACATTTCATAATAAAAAATAAAGTAAGCTCAAAATATTGTTCTGCACAACAAATATATTGATGTAATTTCAATTCAGTATTAATTTAAAAATATTCTTACCAATATCATATCAAATCTCTTGTGGCGCCAATACCTGCAAAAAAAATAATAAAATTAAAATATCATAGAAGCTATACTACAGATGGTATCAAAAATATAGTATCAGTTTGCTTTCAAAGCATTTATTTGTACATCAAGCCTCACAATGAGCTGCCCTATGCTAAAATTTATAAAAAAAAATTAAAAAGTTAAACCTTAAAATTACTGCCAAAGGGTCCCCTACTCTAGAATAAGCCCTTGTGAGGCAACTGAAGGTTCTCAGCTGCACTGCGCTGTCATCACTATATTGTAAGTTCATACATTTACTTTATACATAAGAGGAATAATATTTATAATGTTCATCATCATCATATCCATGCCTCAACCTTCATTATTCCACCATACTTCAATTTAAATATATAAGTGTATAAATATTGTATGCCTATCACTTTAGATAGTTGTGCTACTTTATTAGTAACATCATTTTTTATAGAAATAAATAAACAATAATGAAAGGGAGCCTGAACTTACTAAATTATTTTCTTCCAATGCAGTCCACCTCTCCATGCTTTAGACTCAGCCTGTAACAAAAAGCAATTTTTTAGCCTTTTTATTCAATACCACAAAAGATTTAGGATTTGTTCTAAATAGTCAGCTAGAGCTAATATACATGCAAGATCATGGTTCTTCAATGGTTAGCACTTATCATCATGTTAAGCAATACTACTAGTAGTGTTGGATATTGATTGGTCAATATAGTTAATAAATATCCTCTCAAATGCGTTAGAAATTCTATCCAAACATACTCACTCCTGTATCCCAGAAAAGGTAAGCTAAGGTGTATTAAACACACATTTCTGCAACTTTAATATACATATGTATGTGGTTTCACTTACAAGTACTTTGTGGTTACAAGTATTTTTATCTTTTTTGGTTTCTGTTATGTGTATACATATTTTATAAGGAACTTTTGGAGAATTTACAATTACTTAGCAACCTATTTCCTAAGTGATTATTGATGATTCTTACCAATGGCAGGCTTTTTATATTTCCCTTGAACAAATATGCGAGGCACATCTATCCCTTCCTTAAAGTTGACTGTTCGTCGCTGCACATATGTGTTCATAAGGATTTCAAAGCCAGCATCAGTGAATAACTTCTGTAGTTCCTCTTCAGTGAAGTAATAACTCCTGAAAAATAGAGATCAATTTAACAAAATAGTTTATACTCATACATTAAAGATAAGAAGTCTGTAAAATACATTTTTTTATGATTTATTTACATTATTTTATCTAACTATGACTAAAATGTCTGTAAAAGGTTGGTGTAACAATAGAGATTTGTAGCAATTTACCTCGTGCCATCTTGCCGCATGTAAAAATTTTCAGAGATTTTGTGTCCAGGCTTAAACCGTAACTGTGCCATGTCATAACGGCCATAGTCTCTAAACAAAAGCACTCCGCCAGGGCGAAGAGCACGATAAGCGACTCCTGCCACTTGCGGCCAGGCTTCTGGATGAATGGTAGACAACACAAATATTAAACTTGCTATATCTACACTTTCTTCCTGAATGTTCTCGAATAAATTATCCGTTGTCAAATCCGCGCAAAACGCCTTCATACGGTTCTCGTTATACAACTTGTTTGACTTTACAAATTCTACAGCACGTGGTGAGAAATCGCATGCGTAGAAATAAAAATTAGAGAAACCCTCTTCAACTAAAGGATACACCATGTTTCCAACACCACATCCAAGCTCCAAAAACGTTATTTTTTGTTCTACATCGAAATTTATAAGCTCTTGAAACTCACGTGTAGTCCAATGCCGGTCTCGAAAAAATTTCGTCTCGTTCCGTTTGTAAAAGATATCCCAGTGCCGTTTTGCATCTTTCTCGAGGCGTGCAGCTTTAGCTTCAGGTATTATTCGAGAATTTTGTGCTTGAAGGCGATGTTTTTCCCCTTCAGATAAGTCTTTAAGACGATGAATGAAGACATCACCGCTTTCGGCGTTTTCATCGGTTTCCATCACGTTGATTAGAAACTATTAACGAAATGTTTAAATAGTTTATATACGAGTTGTCAACGAGCGTCCGAGTAACATATGTATTACAAAGATATATTTTTATTAAATACCGAAAATACGAAAACTACAACCACAACACAGCTAGCGACCGAAAGAAAGAGAGTGAGTGATGAACTGAAAATGAAATTCAAGTGAAGTTGATGTATGGTGAACTAGGTGAAGTGGTGAGTGAACTAAGTACTGAGTAGGTTTAAGTGATCAAATCAGTGTTACCCACGGCACTTTAAAGAAATGGTAGATTTTTTTTAAATAAATGTGGTTAAATATCACATATTTTTGTCTCAATGGAGAAACCCTACATTAAGGAAAAAATGTATGATAAATACAAAAATATTTTTGAATATGTGCCACTATTGCCCAATGCATTAGAAATTGTTTTATAAAGTAAACTGTTGAAGTGAAAAAAAAAATTAGGTGCCAAGGCATATTAGAAAATTAATGATAACATTTTGTACAAACTACAATGTCTGATGTGATCGATGAGAATACGCTATTCGTTAAAGTTTAAATCTTACGTTTATATTTAAAATGACTATTACTAAAACTTTTATACAAGAATAACTTCAAAAATTATTTGCTAAACTCAAGTGGCTCCCTATACGACTTCGCCATAATGCTTATGGAGATTTTGTAATGACAAGACTGGTTCATCGAAGCGAGCAACGCAAATTTTCCCAAAAAAAAAAATGACAAATACTTTAAGGTCCATGCAGCACCTACTCAGGTACCGGAATCTGTGAGACGTATATTATTATTTCTTAACTGAGTATGAGTGTTTTCAACATGAAAACAAAAAAAAAGTTTCAATGACGTGATGTTATAATTTTATTTGTATTTTATTTTTAGTGCGGTGTTGAATATTGTGTCGGATACCAACAATGGCGATTATATTTTTATAAGCTGTTCACGTTCACATTGTCGGAATCTCTTCATTGAATCTACACATGAGAGAGAGTCCATAAAAATCTAATAATAATATTTTTATAATAATTCTTTCATTTAGATATGTGGAACCAGAACCAAAGACAAAGAATCATAGACAAAAAATATTGAAACCATAAAGTAGTAAGTACGCTAAGTACTGTATAAGTTCGTTAATAGTAGACACTTCGACGGAGAATCAGATATTCTCTGTCTACGACGTAAATACCCCAGAGCCTTGCGATGTGATCCATAACTTATAGTATTTGATTTTTTTTAACTTTAAGCACATCTGGTGCATTATCCACGTAATGGTTAAGATAATATGATAGTCATGGCTGACTGAGATTTAATTTTTTGTCCCTCTAGATTCGCCTTTAAAATGTGAAACTTTATACTACTTAATATAATAAATTTGAAGCTGACTGGACCAATCTAGTGTAAGCTTTCGGAGTTTATGTGCAGAATCGAATAGAATTTTTATGGTTCCATTGAGTAATTTTTTTTATTTATTCTGGCAACACAAAAATGGAGGCTCTTTGGCATGGCAACTAAGAGTAGGGATGGCGATTCTTTCCGAAAAAGATCGATTTTTTAATCGATTCGAATCGTAACCTGATAAATCGATTCATAAAAAAATCGCGGTCTTAAAGATCGATTTCTAAAAAATCGATCTTTTTCAAATTTGTACTTACAATATAAATATAAATTCATTTTATGAAAAACAAGAAAGATACCAAAATAAACAATCTCTGGGATCTATTATCAGTAAAATCAGGGATTTTTTAGTTCAGGGAATTCGATAATAACAATCATTTTTATTACCATATCAAAGTATCAAATTAGGTATAAAGAAGACATTTATTTTCTAAATGTATTTGCTACATTAAAAAGTTAAGAAAATAGATAATATAGTATGACTTATAGTTCCCAATGTTTAATATCTAAGCTTTTTAAAAACAACAGTCTGTCAAGTCTACTGGGATCCAAGCGGTTCCGCTCATCACTTGCGATGTTGCCAGCAATTGAAAAAAGGCGCTCACAAGGTACTGATGATCTCACGACACTCATATACATCATGGCTATCGAATAAACATGGTGATAAATAGAGTTCTTTTGTTCTTGCCAGTAAAGTATAGGATCATACTTTAGGTGCACAACTGCCTGCGATAAATAATGTTTAAATTCTTCGTTCAAGCCCTGACTTTCCAGTGCAAGTGTATTACATGTAGAGAGTTGCTTTTTTACAAGCAACTTATGAAAATCCCAAATTCCTTTTTCCGTATCAGACCCTTCTATTGCGTCGAATTCTTCAGCATCATTTAGTGGAAGTTGTTACTGTGATTTAATATCTAAAATTGAAGTATTTATTCTATTTATTGCTCGAGAACAGGCTACATGGTCAGCAAAATGAATTTTCTTAAATTTAGGATCTAAAATTGTCGCAGCAGCTAACAAATGAACTTGTTCAACGCTTCCAAATCTTTTCTTTAAACCGTCCATAATTAAAGTTCTTGTTTTAGCACCAATATCAGTGGAAGTTTTCATAGTATTATGTTTCACTTAGACAAGATACGATTGGTATAATTTTACTGGCTGTAACATAGTCTTCTCCTGATATTTCTTTAGTTATTACCTCTAATGGTCTCAATATATTTATAAGATCTTTTATAAATTCTAACTGCTGTGCAGTTAGCATTGGCGGCGCTTTAGGATACTTGAGTAATATTGGCGCAATAATTTCAGATAACTCAACAAATCGTTCCAATTGATAAAAAACAGAATTCCATCTGGTACATACAGACTGAATCAGCCCTAAAGGCTTTGTTTGGTGATCCTGGGCTTTTTTTAAAGAGTCAGCAGCATTTGTATTATGCTTAAAATATGTAGTAATATCTTTGACAGCTGTTAGTAAATTCTTGGCTTCTTCCAGTCCATCCTTATTATCAAATGGTTTCGACGCTACTAAGTTTAATGTGAGGGCAAAACATGGCATGTGTTTATTTTTGCCATAAACATTTGTGACAGCTTTAACGATATTTGCACCATTGTCTGTGATAAACGCTACCACTTTGTTACTTGTGATGCCCCATTTTTCTGTCATATTAATAATTACTTGTGCTAAGTAGTCGGCATTATGTGGTTCTGTTAGAGCAGTTACACCAAAAATTATGCTCATTAATTTATTTTCATATATACAATGACCAGTTAAGCCTAAGTAGCTTTGACTATTATGCGAGTCGGTCCAAACATCTGCAGTTAAAGACAGTGCTTCTACTTCTTGTATTTTTAATTTAAGTTGTGTGTGTGTGTCGAAAGAATGTCATATTTATCGTCAATCATGTGGGTAATTGTTTTTCTGGCTGGGACTTTATATAGTGGTGCTACAACTTTCATTAAATAATTAAATCCTGTTTTTTCCACAGTATTCAGAGGCAAGCCATCCTTTGCAATCATGAAGACTATTGCATTGGTTATTTGACCACGCTTAACACCATTATGTGAAAATTAATAAAAAAATCCTAATTATCGATCTTGCATGCATCCCAATTTAATGGAAATGAATTTAAAAAGATTTCAAGTCTCACCTCCAAATGATTTTATATTTGTTAAGCAAGAAGTCAATGTTTGCTGTTTTAAGACTGACATAGTAGAGGCAGTAGAAGAAGCCACGCTTTCAGTATCCGAATTATCAACATTTTGCAAATCTGGAACTGGCACGATGTCTAATGTCGTATCATCAACAGCCTAAAAAAATAAAACATAGTTATTTTGATTTATTGAACATTGATTCTTATTTTTCTCAAACTCAGTACATTGGAAAACAAAGAATGTGATATAAAGAATACAGGTTTCACTGACTTGTTCATTTCCATCACCATTTTGTGCATTATCACATTTAACACCACCACTTTCACTCTTCTTTTTGAGACTTACGGTCTTAACTGTTGGATGACGTCTTAATAAATGATTACGCAAGTTTGTTGTGTTTCCCTTAGTTTTTACTTCCTGGTGACAATATTTGCATGTGCCTCCTGAGTCTTTTTTAATAAAATGATTCCATATATCACTTTTACCCGACATGCTAAAAAAAAATTTGTTTCTCATTAAACTTGTTTAAATTAAAATAAAATTGGAGTAAAATGGGCAGTTGATTTTTAAAATGATAACGGGAGCTTTACTATTTTGTATGTAAACAAAATAAATAATTTGAGGTTATACAAATGAATATGGACATAAAGTAATAGTAAAGTATGAACACTTTATCAATTAAAAATTCCACATAGTTATTTCAATGCTCATTACATAAATACATGATTAGATTTAACAATAGCAACTAACAGAACAGACTCAAAATAATAACATCAAAGTAATAAAAAACACTTTACTTACTCTCAATTACTTATCATTCCGCAACAATCACTACACAAAAATAAGTATTTATTTCCCTTATCACAGTATATATATTACGACAATCAACCAATCAAGGTATACATTAAGAAATAAATGAATGACAATGCAATATCAATCAACAAAGTATTTTTTTTGTATTTTTGACAATTTTTGTAATCAGTATTTGACAAAGTCAAATATTACAAACGTAACTTTTTTTTATTAAAGAGAGGCGACGGAAACTAAGCGCATAGCCATCTCGCGAGTTTTTGAGTAATTAACCCTTTAACGAACAACACCGTAATATTACGAGTACATTATAATTGTAAATAATTTTATGGTTTTTATCAAAACAGAAAAAATCGAACGTCGATTTTCAAGGGTGAAATATCGATTCACTAAATCGATTCATCACAACATATTGATTTAAAAAATCGATTTTTTTGGTCCGAAGAAACGATTCTTCGATTAATCGATTTCAGATCGCCATCCCTAACTAAGAGCAAAAGAAAGTTACATATTTTTTATTGAGTACAACGCTATCACAAGGAGAAATTGACAAACTAAAATCCATGTGACATGATAAAGTTATTCTCGCATCCATAGTAAAATATGTATTTTAGATACTGTTTTCTAATAGTTGAATTTATAACATTAGCTTGCGAACACTTATGTTCCAAATGACTGCATAAGAGCATTGGCGAAAACGATGTCAAAAACAAATAAATAATTCTCGTTTTCCGTTTGTACAACATGAAGGTTCCATGTTATTGAAATATAAGTCACATTTGCGTTAAAAATAAAAAAAGATTACTTTTCATACGTAAAACCTTTCGTTACTTAACCACAGAAAACGGAGATTAGTTACAAAAATACCTTTTACAGCCAAGTATAAAATCCTCAAGTTAATGAGTAGGCTATACATATATTTTACTAAATGTATACTCGTATATGATATATATTATGTATCTATAGTTATGTATATTATATTGATTTTGCATATCTGGCCACCAGGTGGTGTCTTGTGTTGTCAATAAAAATGCTGAGTTGCCTGTTTATATGCTACATATATTCTATTGTAAAGTATTATATAAAGCAGATGGTCGCACTGATCGGACCATAGATTATACAAAAATGTATCGTCCGTATATATTAACTTTTGTTTAAACTGTAGAAAGTTTTGATTAAGCTATACGAAGTTTTGTTTAAGTCTATTTAAGAATAAATAAGCTTTGTTGAACCTAATAAGTTTTGTAAGATAATTTGGTATATTGTTAGATGTTAACACTACCTAGATATCTACAGTGCGGCTACGCATATTAAAAGAAGCGAGCGGAGTGGATGAATGCGCGGCGATATAACTAAGTATGTGCTTTCCAGTACGCAGTCAGGGTACGGAGTGATATACTGGGTACATACCTTACACGTCCAGTACGATACGAACTGTGATCAAAAACCACACGCTTTTAGTTACCCGACAGCTCACGGACGTACCCGAAGTGTAGTAGGCTACACTTCGGTTCCTTTCGGTTAGTTCGTATCGTAGGTATGTTTTAGGAACTTTCCACTCAATTACAAAATTTTAATACCCAAAGTACACCCCATTTACATAGCTATGTATGTGTATATATGTATACATAGCTGTGGAGTGTAAATGATTAATATTTGTTAGTGAACGACTAATTTCTGTAGCGGGAAACATATTGGCAAAGACGAGATCGCAACTTGGTAGTCGAAAAGTGCAACAACTGCTATTTCTGCAACAAAATTAAAAGTCTAAGGTCGCTAAAATATCGTATGAAACAAACAAGAACTTAAAAAGCCGACTAAAAATTTAAAGACTAATTAGAAATAAATTACTTATGTAAATAAAGTGATTTGAAATCTTTTAACTACGCCCGCTAGTGACTTTGAAAGTAAATAATGTCATGCCTGGAACCTAAGATATCTTGGCCGACAGTCCTAAGCCTGGTAAAGTAGAAAAGAAGCTTTCGTGTCTCTTAACGCATATGTGAACTATTGTATATCATTTTTAAACTGTAAGTACGTTTACTTATGACAAATGAAAGTATATACCCATATACTTAGAAGTATTTTGAAACCTGGTTTCTGAACCGAGTATTTGACGATATCTATACCTTGAAGGTCGGGTACACAGCTTTGTCTCATCCCTATTCTACCCAAAGATATCAGAAAGAGCTTTCATAATATTACCTACTAGTAAATAAAAATTTATTAAAAAATGATGAATATTGCATTTTGTCCTAGTGTTTGGTTATACAGTGTAGGTATCTACACACATATAGATAAAGCCCGCATGTCAGACTTGCCGACCCTGCCGATAATAGCCAATTGACGGCCTTCATTTATTTAACTGCAATATACGTCAAACATATTTAGATTATTAAAATGAGGTACCTACACGTAGCATACGATAGATATTAATGGTTAAATAAATGTTACAAAATCACGCTGATGCAGTGATGGTGGTGATAGTATAAGCAAGTACAAATTGGTTATTGCTAACTTAGCAATAGGTTTGATGTTTGACACTGTGTAGCCTGTAGCTTTAGTCGTCTTGATTCCAAAAGATCATGAACCATCTTCATCTTCCCTTATCCCAAATTTATTTTGGGGTCGGTGCAATGCCTACATTGCAGAAGTGTTTTGGCTAGTTGCTTTTATGGCGCCCGGCCATTTTAGACCGGAGATTTTCCCGCAAGCTACTAAAACTCCCACGTCTAAAACTACGCATATTAACCCAGGTGATAACAGGTAATGGTCCTTTTAACAAAAATATCTGTTATGTATATATAGGTGTAACCGACAGCCCCCTCTGCAGAGCATGCTTGAAGGAGCAAGAGGCGGCCGCCCACATCCTTCTAGAGTCCAATCCATACCATAACATGGCCGGGCGCCTGCATGACGTCAACCCTCAATGGAATGTATCGTTTTAAGACAGCAACGAAAGAAAAAATGGAGATTTGTAGATGGACAATGGGACCGCAAGTCTCGAATGAAGAAAAGGAGACTACAGTAGTTTGGAGAAAACAAGATCGCGTCCTCGTATGGCCTGTACTTCCTATGGCTGGAGACCTGGAACATATTATATTGAAATGTTAATTTAATTTTGTAGTGGTTGTAACTTAAAAACGAATCAGATTTCTTGACTTTAAGTCTAAATAGGCCGCGTATTTGTGTCAGAAATAAGTACGTTCAACAAAAGAAACTTTAGCCTTATTTATAGCACACAGACTGTACAGATAACAAATTGTTGATGTAAGACATCTGTTGTGACAAGCGTGTGATTAGTTAAAGATGTTTTATTCTTGTTTAACGATCCGAGAAGCGTGAATGTTGACATAATATCACAGAACGAATCTCATAAACGATGAAAATATAAACAGTTTTTATTTCATACACCATTTGTGACTATACCGTGCCAACCTACAACTGTGATATCGGTGGTTAATTAAAAGACAAGAGTAATAAGATAATAAATGATTTTAAACGTTTACATGTTTGAAATTTAAATTTTAAATTTTGTATATTAAAAAACTGAAAAGTTATTCTTGTCCTTCATCAAGCTCCTTTTAACCGACTTAAAAAAAGGAGAAGGTTATAGTACAGCCGAACATTGCCCATCAAACATTAATAAATAAAATTAATAATTATAACTCAACACATGTCACACACGGCCGTCTGATCCCAAAATAAGCAGAGCTCTTGCTTAGTTTGGTGTCTTACTTACTATGCTATGTTACTACGGTTATCAGACTACTGGTATATATATGTATATACATACATATTATAGATAAGGAATTGAAGTTTTCGACCAACATGGCGATCATATTTTTATAAAGTGTTTTTTTTTTCAAGAAATACTTGACATTGGCAGAATCTCTGCGTTGAATATACACGCGAGAGGTAGTCCATAAATAAATAATAATAATACATATTACAGATAAACTACACCCAGACTCAGAACAGATACTCGTGTTCATCAGACAAATATTTGTCCTGGGTGCGAATCCAACCTCTGGCTTAGCAGTCAGGGTCACTAACCACTAGACATACGAAGGCTGAAAATGTGAAAGAAGTTTAGTAGCGATCTTTATGCTTCGGTATAATTTTGTAAAAATAAACAAAAGTAATAAAATGAATAAATAAAATAAAAGAAAGTGGAAGAAAAGAACACTGTATGTGTAGGTCACTTAATAAAACATATTATATATTAAAAAGTATGATCAACAAAGTCGATATAATAAAAACACCGAATGAAATTGACAAAGTAATAAAACAATTTTATTTATATGTAAGTAGATAATGAAACAAATATAAAACCCGACTACATTACAAATTTACAATTTTGTTGCTGACGTTATCTTGAAAGCTTAAATATATCCTAATGTCATTCTCACTATCAAGGCCATTGTTTTGGCCTTGCTAGTGAGGATAAGGCGATGGTGATGGCGCAGTATTTTGTTTATAAATAGTGAAAATAATACATACATGTGTAGACGAACGGTTACTGTCAGTTATTAAGAGGAATGTGGCTTATTTAAAGTAATCTTTATCAGATCCCAATATATTGCAAAACTTTGCATTTCAAATATGTTGTATATCCGAATTTCGGACCAAACAAAGATACATACTGTCGAATACAGGAAACTTCTGTTTCAATTTAATTGATAATAAAAAAAATGAAATGCATGCGTAAAACATTTCACAATATTTTCTTTAAAATAATTTTCCATATTTAACGCTACCGCCATGCTCCATGAAAACTCTAAAAGTTTATCCATATTTAAGTAGCGGTTATATCATAAATGTTACTTGAATAACCTTAAATCACACATACTCGTATAGTTACGCACAATCTGTGTAAAATTGTATTCGAGCAAAAGTATCGAACTGATATTGTATACTCACAACGCATTAATTATTCGTCTGTGAAATCGTACTTTGTGTTTTTATATTAATTTGGTGTGTTTTCAGTTTTAATTTGTAAGGAAATGAAGCTGTCTCAAACCCTAAATTCGCGGTAAACGCCATCTATTAGTGTATTTTATAAACTCTTAGTGTATTTTTGAAGTAGCATTTGCTATTGACCACTAGGTGGCATTACGTGTAACACATAAAGATTATAACGATAGAAAAAAATAACGAATACATAATTCCCGAATAAACAAACACCTAAATTTTACACGACATTACATACAATATTTCTGCATAACAATATAGTTTAAGTGATACTTGTACATTTAGAAATGATTATCTAGAACTGAGATAAATGTTATTTATAAATAGTTTAAAAAATCATAAATAGTTTCATCATCATCATCTTTATTACATTTTAATGATTTTAAATAAAATAAATATTCTATATTAAACTATGAAGTTTCTGTGACGTCATTCTTTAAGTACAAACATGCCATTTTTTTAAATGGCCATCGTCATTAGCTATCGAGACAAAGGACGAACCTCAGAATTATCCAATTATCCATTGGAACGGTTAATTAGTAAAGGGATTATTTAGATACACATACGATATTTATAGTAGTCTTGTAAATAAGCCATCTAATTCTTCATAATCAAGAACCACCATCTACTTCAGTCTTAGGCAGCCTACATTCATTCCTTGCCAGCCTTCGTTCTGCCGTTTTTCTTGGCTTTTAGATATTACAATATAATTTTGGTGTTTCAATCCATCCGTAAGAAAATAAGATTAAGAATTTTTCAACGTGCAAGAGCCATGCTTCCGCACGAATACTCAACCGGAATAATACCACGGCCTAACAGAAAACCGGCTGTTAAACAATCCTTGCATTGTGTGACCGAATAAGTGAGGTTATCCTTTCCCCTATTTATTAATCATTATAAAGAAAGTGTTACGAGTTTTACTTTTATGTAACGTCAAGTTCAAGGTTTGACATGTTTAAGTTCAAAAAATATTTTCATAAATGGATAAGCGGTCTAGAACTAGAAGGCAGAGGCGAAACGTCCACATTTTGCCAAAACAATGAGTTAGCCCCTCTTGTGTAATAGGAGGAAAGCCTCTAACCATTATCCAGGTATTGTATTACTGTATATATATAGAGATGGAATGGCTTAATTTACCAATAACTACACGGAGCAAATGTGTTTGTTCTAAAGACTGCCGTGCAACATAACATGGTATTAATTATTATTTGAACATGTATTCTATTTTTGAAGTGAAAACTTCTTTTAGCGCGGTACGCATACTTTTAGATGAGATAAAATCTATGGACTCGCGACACCGTTACGAGACGCATATGTCTAATCAACGCAATATTAGCACAACGAGATATAAAAGTACAATTGGTGCGGAATTCACGAGATACTTAAATAACTTCGAATCGAAATTGTTTATTTCCTATTTTAGTTACCATGAACCCATAGTTTCTATTTTAGATTGTAATAATTTTAATGATAATGATGATGATACAAGAGTTGTCGAAATTGTTAACGATAATTCATAAAAGAATATTAAATGTATTTTAAAGTTTCTAATAATTCATAAAATACTATTAATAAATTAAATGCAATTCATTACTCAATAACCCAATAACCCTAGTAGTACCCATCTAAAAAATGTCTAACGCGCCAAAATAAGTTTTCACTTCTGGAGTGCATTTTTTTTAAACCTTTTGTGCTGACCACCTGGTACCTATTCCTTTAGAAACATATGTTACATTTTTAAACATGTACCGTCATCAGACGACTTGAACTTTGCTCTGCAATATCAAAGCTAGAATTACAATGTTATGTCAACTCAGCATCGGTCACATGCTCACAGCAAACTTAGTTGACATACCTTGTTTATATAATTGTCACGTAGGAATGGCTGCAGCGACATTTGCACTGAGATATCACAGATGTGAGCTGTTTGTGGAGCTTTATCTACTAGGTGTAGGCTAGGGTTGCTATTCGAGTAATTATTTGAGATTGAGTTCTAGAGTTATTTAATAAGATTCAATTATTACTGTTGTATATATGTATGATTACATTTAACATATTAGAGAATGCATTTGTTCAAAGGCACACTGAATTTAGAGAAATATTATGACCTGAACTTGAAACCTTTGTAGTTCAGGATACTCATGGTACTACTTTACTCTTTAGAATAGCAGAAGCGTATTAAAAACTTACAATTAACAAGTATAAAAATGGTCCTGTTGAAGTTACAGGAAAATCTATTTTTGTAATGACTGACCAAACAAGGAGTGTAATGTAGTGCAGTTTCGGGGTTTACATGTACGTATATGTGAATTTCTTTATTACACCATAACTAATTTATATGATTTGGTTATATAACGTTTTAGAATGCTCACCTCATTACGAGTGACACTGGATATGATATTTTTGAAGTTTTATATACTATTGTAAGGTGAAGGTGGAAGAAAATGCAATTGACGTCACACATTATTTATTAGGCTTAAACATAAAAAAAAAACACATCATTCGATATATGGCCTTAAAAAGCTGCGCTAACGTGCGGCTAGGGCTCTGTTCGGACCAACCCGATCAGTATCGTGTTATTTCTGTGGATTTGCTTATTTATTAATTCTAGTTAACATCTGGTTTATATGTTATCCGTCATTTTGTCAGTGAACATAAAATGCAGAGCAAACATCTTTCGTTCTGAAGTTAGAGCTGTTTTATGTAAATTTGTTTTAGTTTTATTACGTATTTAGCATTTTTAAACTGCAATATAGCTTTAGGCCGTACAGAGTAACGTATTTTTTAAAGCACCAAAATATACCTTTGCTTATAAGGCTAGTTTTTAACTGTCAAAAGTATTTATAATCAAACATAAACGTCCGAATCAAAAATACGGATTTCACAACGACATAGTTATCTCAAAATATTATTATTATTTATTACCATTTTATCAGTCATAATCATCTATTAAACTAATTGTTTAGTACTTAGACAAATAATGCTTGCATTCTATTGCCGAGTGAGTGAGTCTCATTTCACTCCCCCATCCCACAATCCCCCTTTCCTCTTTCCCCTACCTTCAAAACCCTCTCCTACTCTCGTTCTTCTCCCTACGACATATAAAAAAATACTAGTTATTTTAAAGAAAGCGGTTTGGTTCTCGGCTCATCTCCTAAAAGCGACTAAGGGATTCGAATATTATCAATCACGTAATATATAATATATAAAAAAAATATTTGTGTTATGACTTGCCTTTTCATCACTTGTCGTTCACTAAAGTGTTTTGAACACGGGAAGGCAAGACAATACATCTTTTAGCGTAGGCTAGATAAAGTACATTTGCAAGTTACACAATAAGTTCGTAAAGGAAAATAAGGAAATGATAATGGCGTCCCAAGGTCAAGGTAAGTAATGAGTTCTAATATCACTGCCGACTGACGTGCTATTTATTATTGGCAGTAACATAAAATCACATATTTTTTGTAAAGTTAATTATTATTTCTTTATTAGACGTTTATAATCATTGTATTTAAATTAGGTAGTAATTTTTCGGCATTGACTCACGGATCCACATTATTTAATTTTATATGCTAGATATATGTTCATTCTTGACTATAAACTATTTAAAAAAAAATTAAGCAAACAAGTGGTCTCTGTAAGAGGAGGGATACGAACCCACGAACAATGGGTCACAAGTCTGATGCCTTACCCAATACATTACCACCACTTACAAAATGATTAATTGCTTTTGTACTTTTATAGTGTAAATCATACAATACGTACATAGTGAGAAGGTACTACGTATTTCTTTGTAATTTTCGCCTAATTCTTCACCCGACTTTTAGGGTTATGTCTTTTGAATGTATTTTTTTTATAATATAGAAAGGCAGACGAGCAGACGGGTCACCTGATGAGAAGTGACAACCACCGACCATGGACACCTTGAACTCA
Source organism: Tyria jacobaeae (assembly GCA_947561695.1). Taxonomy (NCBI): domain Eukaryota; kingdom Metazoa; phylum Arthropoda; class Insecta; order Lepidoptera; family Erebidae; genus Tyria; species Tyria jacobaeae. The sequence continues at coordinate 2,479,486 of OX387208.1, read as the reverse complement.
AGGGTCGTCAGTGCGCTGTGGTGAGGGATGGGGGATGCGATCAGGGTAAAGAAGAGAGGGGGATAATTATATGGAAAGAGGATAGGAGAGTGGAAGTTGGACCTCCGGAAACCTCACTAATTTCACTACCGGTTTTCTGTGAGGGCGTGGTATCGCACCGGTTGAGCCGGCCCATTTGTACCTAAGTAATGCTCTACCACTAGACAATGTATGTTTGTATGTATGATAATATGACGAATTTCGAAATGTGAGTGTGTCATTTGAATTGCCTTAATAATATAAGATTTCAAGATAACATCAACAAAACAAAGTGGATGTTTATATAATAGTAATCCACCACTGTGCGTTTCTCCAGAAGCTTTTTGCCTAGCACAACCAGCCTATGGGACAAATTGTCGCCTACCGTGTTTCCAAACCGATACGACCTTCAAACCTTTAAGAAAAGAGCGTACTCCTATCTAAAAGGCCGGCAATGCACTTGTGACTCTTGAGTTGCGGGTGTCTATGGGCGGCGGTACTTGCTTACCATCAGGTGACCCGTCTGCTCGTTTACCCCCTATGGCATAAACAAAAAAATCGTTATATATACAGATTTTTGATAGTTTTATTTGTTTTATGGAACTGGTGGATTCTTTCTTGTCTTAACATGTATAGTCTTCTAAAAGATGAAATATTTCGATTGCTATGACAAGAAAGGAGAAAAAGTCTATGTTGCTAAGGCCTCTGTCCAGTAAGACAGTAAGGTCCAAGAATAGAACTAAAAAATATTTATTTTTAATGACTGCCATATATGACAATAGCCAGGCTCAGGCTTATTGGTTCCATGTTCGAACCTCACCCAGTGCACTACCGTCGTGAACGTTCCCACAAAAGCATTTAATTTACTTTGGGGCAGTTTACAAGAATACTAGTAATGTGTGACCCACATTGATCGTATTCTTTTCTTTTTTTAAGTAATTATTGTGTAGTTTTATTGTATGGTTTCTGAAAGTGTGTTTTTACTAAAATGCTTATAATTTTGTAAGGTAAACGGTTTTACTCGTATGTATTTCCGGGATGTCTAACTACATAGCTTCGATACCGACGGGCGACCTTTATCAAGGGGTGGAGCGACCTTTCCCGGCGATGTCGGTTGCTGCATCATCGGCAGTCGTCGAAATCATGTGCCTTACAAAACCTTTCACGAAAGTTTTCATTCGAATGAGACTTACTTAATACTAATAGAAGCACTAATAGAAAAAGAAGAGTCAATTTTGATAAAACATTAACCGCCATATTGGTTTATTGCTTTTTTTTTCGTTTGGTTTCTTATTAAACAGTTTGAAAAAATGGGGTGTTGTTGTGTACCTTTGTTAAATGCTAAAATGTTTCTGTAATTCCCGTTACGGAGCTGCTTCCTTTTGTAGGAGTAATACATCTACCTGCCCCTCTAACATTAAAAAAATTAACAATCCATTGTAAGATTTGTTAGAAACTGTCATACTGCCAGCAGATATTTTATGACCATTTTCAATTTTAGTTCGCTCAGGGACTTTACTGACGGAGCAGACACTAACAGGTAACACACGCCACGCATACAACATTTATAAATACTAATACATAAGCACCCATTGTGGAATTCCATACTTTGTAATTTCGGTGTATTAATGGCTGGCCTGTAAGTCTGCGAGACAAGTTGCTAAGGGCCTCAACGGACACTAAGTAAATTATTAAAAAAAAAAACTTTAACTTCCAATAAAATACAAATTACTTTTTCTAGCTTACGTGGTATTGTAACCTATGTCACTCCCATTTAACAGTGCGAGGATATAAGGTTTCAAATGACACCTCACACCTCAAATCGCGAAGTCCGTACAAACAACGATAGCAACAAAGGGCATAACAAAGAAATGTACATACGCTAGAAAAAAAAACATCCTTATGCTGTGGTGAAATATAAATTTGTAAGTATCTGTATATACTACACTTGCACGTTTTATTTCTCGTGTAGTGTGTCTGTGGTCGTTTGTTCTAGGCAGGTAAACGAGCGCTTCCCGGAACCGCATTGTGTGTCTGAGCCGGCGCAGTGTGCAAACATCACGACCAACGCGAGATATTGATAAGTCTAAAATATTTCACACGTTCTCTATTACATATTAGTAGGTGTAGTTTGTTCTGTATTTTTAATTGTATTTCTTAAAATTGGAGGCGAGTTAAAAAAGTAAATAGGTTTATTTAAAAAGTGAAGATTAAAATTATCATGCATGTCAGTCTTTTAGTTCGAATAATTCATTAGATTTATACGAATGATCTATCAATCGTACACTGCTACTCCTCATGGTATTCTCCGTCTTTGTCTACATCCAATGACAACGAGTTCTCTTTTCACACAGGAATTATCTACTTCGATTAGCCGAAGTACGGTATGTGCACCTGTGACCGGCTGCGTCTAGCTCAAGCCGGCTTAAACTAGGTGTATCAGCACTTCGGCTTATAGGCGTGACATATACATATATACATACGTATGCCATAACATGATCGAAGCAGGCATTACGAGTATTAGGGCACGCCACAATCGTGGTACTTACCGGACATGGCTGCTTCGGGAAGTATGTGCATCACTGCGGGGCTGCCGCGAGGACACTGCACTGCACACTCTATTGGAGTGCCCTCTGGATTCAGGAGCGTGTGGCTTCGTAGCGGCCATAGGAGTTGGGATTCTGCTGCCTCGTTTTGTGAGGAGGTGATGCTCGCCAAGGAGGTGGCGGAAAGGGAACGGGAGAGGTCTAGCGCTCTCCCATCCCGCAGAAGACGCACTGGGCGCCGGACAGCGCAGGGATTTCCTTTCAAGGGTACACCTGAGACCCCGGCAATAGGACTATGTGATGGAACATCGTTTGGTTTTAGTCGGTTCGAGTCCGACATACCAATCTACTAGTCCTAGTAGGATGATGACTCGTGGGGGTTTCCACACGAAAAAAAAAGGCATTACGAGTATTAGTGTGGTAGGTGACCCTGTTTAATATTGAAAAATGAAATTATAACAAATATAAACTACTAATACTTTTTTAAAAGCTATTGTGAAATTGTGTGTCAAATCTTGTAAGTTAAATTTGAGTCGCTGCCTTGGCTGTTGATGAAGCTAAAATTTTGCAAACTCCTTTAGCTTCTATGACAAGAATCGTTATTATAAGCAATTACTTTATTCTGCATATGAAGTTACGCATATGTTAACAGTAATAATGCCTTGCCAATATGTATACGTATTTACGATGGTTGGTTCAGTAGTGGAAGTGAGGAAGAGTAAAAAACAAACGCATTCCTAAACATTAAGTTGCACAACTTCTGTTATAACGGCCTCGTCTTTATTTGTATGACTCTAGTAGGTGTTAGGTTACCTATGTGGGACAGTATTGTTATGAATGAATATGAATAATAATATGAATTAATCGTGGAAAAGCCATGAAACAAAGGATACAAGGAACACCCAGAGTCAGGAACACTATTTGTAGATAATGAAATTTTTCGTTCCGTCTGGGAACCGAACCCCTGGCTCAAAAATCAGGATAACTAATCACTACCTACCAACAGGGCAGTAATTATGTCATCAAAGATTTCCTAATAAATATGCTCTTCTATTTAATTGTATAAAATATTGTTGTATCATCATATATATCATTTGGATAAGGAATTGCTAAATATTATCGTTGAGTAACAACATTCCTTGCTTGAAATACTCTTTTCCTTAGCGTCAGTGTCGAAGTGATATAATAATATTTAAAGAAAACTAAAATTGTACGACTAAAAAAACTGAGTTACCCCTACTGTTCACTGTTACGTTCTGAAATAGCGCCATCTGTATTTGTTACGCACCAGTACATTTCAGCTTGTCGACAGATGGCGCTAGAAGTTATATTTTGTGTTAACCCGTTGCATTGTTTTTAAGTGAGACCGTCGAGGATTCCAGAGACACGCTGAACAAAGCGTTTTGTTGTTATCTCTGTGATTAGTTGAGTCACTATCAATTAATGTGGCATTCTTATCGAAATAATACAAAACTTATGTGGCAGTAAATATATTCAGAAAATATCAATGATGATCCAGGTATTTAACGATTTTATCAGTATAAAAAAGTTTTTAATACAAATCAGTACGAATTACCTACATACATGTATATAATATTGTCAAATTTGTATACTTAGCTTTTACCTTAAAATTAGTAGTTCAGTTTAGTTTATTACAGTTTAGCTTTATTATTGCTTTATACAATATCATCGTGCAGTCGTCCACACGTTCTGTCCTACACGTATACGCTATCGCTAGTCACTTAATTTAGATTAATAATAATTACATATCACAATGAGACGTTCCTTCAACATGATACACTCGCACACTAATACAAAATACAAAACGAAGGCACGAGATCTAACTAAAGCTACGTCTAGTACAAACATGCTTCACTAACGTAATCCTAAATGCACGCGCGCCCCGTGCGGCGCGGATCAGTCGAAATATTGTGTTTAGAAGACTCATATTACCTATTCAAATTTCGGTAGAGTTAAAATGTTTCAAAGCGGTTCTGGAATGGAATACAACAAGCACAGCGGTGCGGAGGTCGTTCCCCGCATCGGCCATGGGTAATGGAATGTCGGCGTTCAGCCGCTCCCGGCGCTCTTTGTGCGCCGCACGCCCCTCCGCCCCGCGGCGCGCGGCCCGGCCCCGAGCAGGTAGCCGTGCCGCCCGCCACGCGGACCGGACCCTCTATCACTATTAACACGTCACACGGACGACCCAAAGTCCACTATCCACTTCACACGCCCCGAAAAACTACACACTGTTCTTTTCTTGGAACTTATCGGCCAGCTCGACCATCAACTCCTTGTAGATCAGAGGGTCGATGTTCTTTCCGAGCTGGTAAAGGACGAACCAATCACCGATCTGTAAATTACTGGCCACCGACTCGACCTGCTCCTGTGGGGCCAGCCGGCTGCGCGCGCGCAGCAGGTAAAGGCGCACGCGAGGACCTGCCACTACAGCCATGCGGTAGATCAGCGAGATTCCACTCAAGATAGCCAGTATCATGAACCAGAACCATAGGAAGACGTAGATCTTCTCGTTGACGATGTTCAGAGGTAGTACGCACAAGCCGTCAAACTTCTGCACAGTACCCGAAGGACCGTATTTGTGGAAGGTGCACTTTGTAACTTTGGGGAACACTCGAGCCATTGGGTCCACACGATCCTCTGGTTCCATTTCAGTAAAGCTTACCACGTCGCTGCCATACGTGGAGAACTCGCCGTCTAGGAAGAAATCCATGAAGAAGATTTGTCCTACAACATTGATAAAATTCAGAACTTCGCAAATAAAGAAGCGGAACGCATAGAAGTTTTGTGTGTGCAGGTTTGTAGCGAAGTAGTCTACGAGTAGTTTCTTGCGGTCATCTTTACACTCCTTGCCTACAACAGGGCAGTTAAGATCGAGCACTAACATCTTTATACGGCCTCCTTCCCAAGTTTTCCACAAGTACCGCGGCACATAAAACAAAATAGCTTGGAAGAACAACACAAAACACACCCATTGGTAATACTTGTGGTATTTAAGCTCGTCGCCCTCGGCTTGTGGGCCCACCCCCAGCTGCGCCACATCCTGACCAACACGACCCACCAGTCGGTTAGGGATGGTGAAAGTTGAGTAGATCCAGCAGTACGTGTCCATAACGGCCAGCGGAATCTCATCGACAATGCAGTCGATCGGGTCTCCGATGTATTGTCTTGATGTCACGAGTAGCGAAAACGCGATCAGGATGATCACAGTAGCTTTGTAGTGCAATCTGAACACATTGTTGTCGATGCACACTGAATCGAGCTTGAGAAGCCCCTTTACGGAGCCAAAAACGTCAAACATGGCGGTCGGATAAGCCGCGAGCGCGCGGCGCGTCGTTCACTGTCGAGTAAGTTAGGGCGTGCGTTTCGCCCTCGCGTCGAGTGCGGAATGCTGATCGGTGGGGAGCAGTGTTTAGTCGAGGAGGGCGCAGGCCTGCGAGCGGTGGGGTGCGGGTAGTGGGGTGCAGCTGTCCCCCGCCTCGCCGCGCTGCCGTGCAGACTCTCGGGGTAACGACACAGCGCTGACCCTATTTCTCCGTGGCGTCATCTAGTAGCATTATGTGACGCTTGCCCAGGGGCTATGCATCTTAGTCGTGGCTGGTGATAATGCTTAAGGCGGCGCACTGCTTAATTAAATACTTGTCTAAGGATTGCATCATTGGGTTTGGGAGAGAGGACTGATACGGTAGGCAATCAAGTATGCACACATAACGGTAAAGGGCCAGTGGTCATACTTGAAAAACTAGTATAGGCCGTGCGAGTGTAAGCCATAAACAGTTTTAATTTGTCGAAGAATTTTCAACACATTGAGTTCGAGCGTAATAGGACTGTTAAACTGACGTATTCAATTCTTTAAAATTACCAAATTACTACACAAATTGTGTCGAAGTTTCGACGGACTTAAATTAATTATTATTTCTAATGTAACTGTTAGTTCATTATCAATATGTTACATACACAAGTGAAGCATGATAATAATTATGCATTTCGTCCGTATCTTACTTTTCTCAAAGTCAGTATCTTACTTTAAAAGTGGTTGGTTACGTGGTAATGCAATTTGTTAGAAACATAATTTTATTGTAGTTCTGTTTGTAGAAATCTTAAGATTAGTAAAGAGTAATAAAGTTGGTATATCATTGTTATCTAACTTACGTATACAATTTATATTTATTATTTTTACGCGACGAGTTCTTATATATAAATAAATGGGCAAAGACAAAATGGGTCAGCTAATGTTCTCTTCTCTTTGTTCAACCGATTTTATTTAGTATCTGTAATAGAAAAACTGTTTTTTTTTTTTCAAAAATATAATACTAATAATTAGGGTCACAATTCGATCATCGGGCGACAACACATTATATATCTATAATACATAATGTGTATTGTGGTCATAACCAGCGCAGGTTGGGTAGGTACTTGTTGATGGTTACGATGATATGTCGGCCAGAAGGGCATAGTTCAAGTGCAAATAATTAATCTAATCATTGTGCTTATAGGAGCAATCAACTGAGAAATTGAGCATAAGTTTAAATATATTAATGCGTTATTGTTGAATTTAACGTATATTTTATTAGTTGTTCTTTGATTGTTAGTTAGCCCATATAATGCACAAGCAGTTTCCGGCAGTTTTACCTGCTTTTATGATCCTGCTTCGTTCCTAAGGGTTACAGCTTTATCTTCTATCGAATTAAAAATAATCATTCTAATCGGAACGATAGTTCAAGAGTGCTTTTACACAAACAGCTTAACAACGAACTCTATGGCTTTATAACAAGTAACTATCTGTACAAGTTACCAATTTCAATTCCACAACCAGACAACAGGCACAAAAATACCCTTTGAAATTTTTGTGCCTGTTGTGTGATTAAATTTAATCCAAATATATGTATGTTAAAGACTTTATTACGTCAAAATAGAATATGACTTAGAATAATAGTGATATTGAATTCAAATCCCAATGGATTCCATTTAATTTTCTGCATTTTTGCAACATATTTTTAAATCTTTTTTTTAATTGGATAATTAGTTAACGAGATTAGATTGTTCAAAAAAATTCTGCCTCCTTACAATATTAGTAAACATACATACGTGTATATAATATTAAACTTTTTAGTAAAGTAAATAATTTATTTAATGTTATATTAAAATTAATTATCCAAATAAGTATATTACAACGCTATACAGCAACGATTGTTGAATTTTAGGATATGTTATTATTATAAATATATATTGCAAATTGAACTTAAATTTTGAATTTGTAATAATTTTAAATTCAATATATTTTATATGAACACTAAAGTTTGACTTTGGCTTTGACTCATTTGAAAGTGACGTCATCCTTTAGTAATGCTCATTTCTTTTGTAATTAGTGGTTTAATGATAATGATAATTAAAGTGAAATTTGTTTTATTTTAGTTTTTAGGTTACAAAGTTGGTTCCCGCCACTTGGTTTACGTTGAAAGTTTGAACCGTAGGGTACTTTGTTCAGTGATAAAAATTATGCGGTCTGTGTTTAAGACTGTAACTATCTCTGTGGAAAATTGAATCTTATCTTAAACTTTCGCATTTATAACAGTACTAATATCAAAAATGGATTCGTTTGTATGGAGGGTAGAGTAATACAAGTAAACTTGTTAAAAAAAAAACAAAAATTATAATCTTTTTTTTTTTCTATGTTTTTTATTTCACGGGCCTGTTGGTCTAGTGATTAGTGACCGTGACTACTGAACCGGAGGTCGTGGGTTCGATTACCAAACGAGACAAAAAATTGTGTAATCCACAACCTTGGTGTTCTTTGTGTCTGGTGAGAGACTTATTATTAACGCGGAAGTTGTCTTTAAAAAAAAAATACTTGTGCACTTCAAACTGCCCATTACCTTATAATATGGTCCATAAGCAGACAGGCAACCGCTTGAAAGAGACCGAAGCCTGCGGTAAGGCGCCCATTGTAACACCAATATTTTATGTACCTTACCGACTGCTTTTGTTAAATTTGGTGTGCAATTCATTCCTCATTTTTCTTCTGACGTTATCTAGCATTTTTTATCCTGTTTAACTATCACTATTAACACGATTCGAATGATATCTTCCTTTCTACATGTCAAAATCGATTAAGCCATCAAGGCTCTAGTGAGTGACAAATAACATCCTACACATTAACATATACTCGTATAGAAAGAGATTCATACTCGAGAAACATTACCCTGCATAACAATTGTATAATATCAGAAAATAATCTTTATATATATAATTCTTCTGTGAGTGTGTATGTCACTGAACTACTCTCAAACGACTGGACGGATTTTGATGAAATTTTTTGTGTGTGTTCAAGGGGATCTGGGAATGGTTTAGATTCACAAATCAGCCCGGCAGATGGCGCTGCAGTCGGTATCTAGGTTATTTATCTATATTGATCCTAATCGCTTGAAATATCATGCAGGACAACGTCTGTCGGGTCCGCTAGTCTTTATATATACTAGAGACTATAGTAATTCTTCTTACCATCAGGAAAAGTGGAGTCATTATGGTAGGCTTACTCATAAAAAATAAGAATGTACAGACGAACAGACGGGTCACCTGATGGTAAGTGACAACCTCCGTCCATGGACACTTGCAACTCAAGAGTCGCAAGTGCGCTGCCCGCATTCGAGGGTGATGAGGGATAGGGGGATGCGAGGAGGGGAAAGAAGAGAGGTGGATGAGGAGCTGGGAAAGAGGAGGGGGGTGGGGGGAGGGGAAAGAGGGGATGGGGAGTTGGGCCTCCGGAAACCTCACTCATTTCGGGGAAATGCAACGTTAGCGTTACTTCACAACCAGTTTTCTGTGAGGCCGTGGTATTTCACCGGTCGAGCCGGCTCATTCGTGCCTAAGCATATCTCTACCACTATAAATAAAATGTATTTACCTACTTTTTAATTTAATCAATTCAGATATCCTTAGGGCACCATACTTTTTTCTAGATAAAAGATATAATATATTCTATGTCATTATCTTTACCCCTCAGAGCTTATATGCTAAACAAAATGGTCGGTTGAGTAGTTAAGACATGTAGACGTGTCAAACAAACCAACTCACGTTCGCATTTATGATATCATGTGACTGTGTACTAGTCTTAATTGTCTGAATTATGCGCTAGTGGAGAGTGACCTGCTGGGCCAGCGGTTTCACGCATTCAGAGTTCATAAAGTTGTCCCGCGTATGAGCGGTACCTATTCTTGTTGTGGCCGTTGATTGAATATTTGTAAATCCGCCAGCTCAAATTAGAATATTTTTGGATTTTAGTTCCTGGAATTGAAACCACGACCTCCGGCTTAGCAGTGAGCGTCACTAACCACTAGACCAAGAAGGGAATAATTTCGAACATTAGTAAAAGCTATGATTGTCATAGCTTTTTCTATTATTATGTCACCTTGAGAACGGTTTTTATTTTATCAAGTTTAGGTATACGGGCTCTAATAGTCGTCATATTTATTTAACGCAATCGATATTGAAGTTAAATGAGATTAGATTAGCTTACTTTTGAAATATCCTAAATGCGTCGTACAGATATATTATTCAATGTAATAAATAATTTGGTAAAAATAAAATCACATGAATTTTTATTTTAAATATTACCTTGAAAATGTTGTTGGTTTCACAAAGGTATTACTTTATTTTAACGTATAACTGTTTATTTTTCCACATAAATAAATACATAAAAACGATCTTAAATATACATCCAATTATTATATATTTGACATCCAAGGCGGCCGATATGCCTGCAACAATCATGTGTCATATTACAGAAGCGGGACCAGTTTAAAGAATGCAACATGTGGTTGTTCAATACATCTTTGTCTATTGGAATAAAAGCGTGAGAGTGTACATATGTGTGGAACAAACAACGACCTCTTTCCTCATTCTCTTTGAACTTTATCCTGTTTATCGTATCTATATCGTTCATGTATTGTACGTACATATAGCGTAAGTATATCCTTAAATACGTCATCAACATAATGATATATGATTGATATTTGTGTATAACGATTACGTGTGTTTAACGATTACACATAAACGTTACAGGACAACACGTGAATATTTAGAAAAATATTAGTAAATATAGTGAAAGCAACCTATTTGTGAGTTAATTTATTTCTATGTCCAATTTGTGCATCGATTCTTTAGTATAATTAGGTCATTATTAATCAATATCATCATTGAAAAGGTTAAAAATGAAACTGTATAAAAATGTGGGGGTCACCTCATCTATTACAGTGGGTAAGGCGACTAAGGGATCGAACTGTTATCTGTCCGAAAGTATATATGTATAAGTGATGGCGGGTGACAGCGATAGCTTTGCTCCCTATTAAGTAAGTTGGATTAAATTATGATTATTCAAAGTACTCGTAAGTGTACTTATGTATAATAATAATAATAAAATTAAAGAATAATTTGTTTTAAATTCTCTTTAAAAACATTTGCAGTTGACTTTCAGAACTATAAAGAATTAAAGCAATTAGCTTGCTTTAAATACTGACCTGACTGAAATACTCCTCGTCAGCCCCATATAAAATTAAAAAGTAAAATTTTGCTTCTAGACTACTAAGAATATTTGTAAGAATAAATTAGCCAAAGTCAGCTGTTCCAGAATTATTTATATTTATATAGATAATATTTCGGGTTGTTTGGCTCCCTTTGATATGGTTGAGATGGATGATGGCTGGCGCATGCGCCGTGAACGAGTGCCGTTGATCGGGGCTGGTCATCTCCGGACTACTACGAGTATTACTTAACATAGAATAGTAATTATCTTAAACGTTATTTCAGAATGATGTATTGCATTGTCATCACATAGCTCATTTCATTTTATAAGCATTTATGAACTGATACAAGAAATTTATGTAAAATAGTTGAAAAATTTTAGCTTCTTACTTGTTCTTCTCTTACTTACTTAACTTACTTAGTCTGACCGACTTCATCTCTTGACAATTTAAAAATACCTTTGATTGATTCAGTTTAAATAAACGATTTTGATTTTGGATTGGTTTTGATTTTGATTGTAGACCGACAGACACAGGGACAGGTGAAAATAATATTAATAACTTACATATTTCACGAACGGCCCTCTGATCCCAATGTAATATGGTATGTATGTATGTATGGTATGACCCCTTGTAATATGGTAGTCAGTCTACTGATAAACATACTTATATACTACCAAATACATACATATAATAGATAAATCATACCCAGAACTAATGATCATCCTATCGCACAAATATTTGTTCTTTGTGGGAATCGAATCCACGACCTCTGGCTTTACAGTTATAGCCACAAACCATTAGACCAACCGGACAGTCAAATAAGGCAGGCAGACAGACATGACGTCTTCAAATGCAACGTATGTACCTGCCTGAAGATAAAGAGACCACAAGTTTGACAATTGCAAGCGCCACCGTTAGCTGTGGTTACATTATCTAACGTTTAATTAACCAACATTTTTTTCCTCTTATTGCTTACCCGATTGCGTTAGAATTATTTTCAATCGATTTCAAAAAGGAGGAGGTTCTCAATTCGACTGTATTTTTTTTTATGTTTGTTACCTCAGAAGTTTCGACTGCGTGAATCGATTTTGACGATTTCTGGGACTTTGGGAAAATGGGACCACACGGGAAGCACCAGTTTCCCGTGTGGTCCCATTTTAATTATGTCCAGTAGACAATCGACTTCTTCAATGCGTCTATATATGCGTTTTGTCATGGATGCCATTATCAGAACCTTACCAAACTCTCATCTAACTACTCTTGAAGTACATCCTATTTATCCCAATTATCGAAATCGGTTGGCGTGATATTGAGTTATTCGTCTATTTGTCGCGCACATGCTTAATGCAAATTTAAGACTTATATGGTTTTCTCATGGATGTCATTGTCAGAACTGGACCAAATTAAAATGGGACCACACGGGGAGCACCAGCTTTCAAATAAAAAAAATCGTCGCAATCGGTTCACGTAGTCGAAAGTTCTGAGGTAACAAACATGAAAAAAAAATACAGTTAATTGAAAACCTCCTCCTTTTTGAAGTCGGTTGAAAATGCATTTGGGTTTTATAATTTTTTAAAAATTTTACTCGTTTATTTGTTGTATACAGGGATGTTTTGAACCACACACATATTAAAAGTATAGTTAAACAATATGGCATGTACAGCGACATGGGTACGTAAGAGGCCGGCCGATCATCAAACACTTTAAGCTTCTAGTATTGCCCTATTTTGATAGATAGATTTGTTTGGATGCAAGTTCTTAATAAATTTGGTTCAAAATCTGATAATAAAATGTATGAGTGAAGGATTTACATCAATAAAAGCATGAATATTGAATACATCTAACACATATTTTAACTTCGTAAATCTATCGTTACTAATGATTCTGAAGGAACTGCTAATGCCGTCTAGTCTAGTGTTAGTGATCCTCACTACTGAGACAGAGGTCCTGGATTCGATTCCAACCCAGAACAAACAACTGTGTGCATGAACATTTGTTCTTTGTTTGGGTGTAATTTATATACATTATGTGTATTTAGATATATATAAGTATGTTTATCGGCAGTCTGGTTGCCACAGTACAAGCATTGTTTCAAGTTTGAGTTGATTATTGACGGGCCTATTGGTGTAGCAGTTAGTGACACTGACTGCTGAACTACAGGTCGTGGGTTCGATTCACACAGGGGACAATTATGATCCACGGATAGTTGTCCCGTGTGTGGTTGTTCTTTGTTTTGATTGAATGTTTGTTCTCCGCGACACATATGTTATTATTATTGTAGTTGTTTTCTAAGAAAAAAAAAACTATTATATTATTTATTTATTTACTTAAAGGATAGATTCCAGTAAGTTTATGTGTATACTTTTAACACTAACGTTTCAAACAAGCTTAAGGTCTGCAATAGTTAGATGTCATTATATACTAGACGCGTTGCCTGAGCCACCTCTCAAAGGTGTTACACAAAAATGGTTTTGTGAATATTAATAAAAACCTTTTAAAAAAACCCTGTTCCGTAGTCTTCAATAGATCTACTGCAGTAACATGTCGTAAGGAATAACACTTTTAACCGCACTGTACGCAACTGGTATGATGGTGAGAATAAGCCTTGTGTATTTCAGACTGCCCTGTTTGTCCTTTCATCTCTGTAACTTATTTATTGCCGTAGAATGGGCCGTGTGGTTTTCGGTGAGTGAGAGTGAGTGAGAGTTGCCAAAGGCGACTAGTACATTGCTCTCAAGCCTTGTATACTCCTTAACTTCAGTTAAATCGGCTAAACATTTACATAAAACCCCGAGAGCGTCAGTGATACACTGTGACGTCATAATACAGGACAAGAAAATATCCATGGGCTGTGTTGTGAATTAATAAACAATGAGTCATTCAACTAAGATGTCTGAGACTGAAAACTTTGTTCGCATTATTCCAATCCGATGCGACTGCAATGAGTAGATAAAATAAAATGGCGGTTCATAATATTTCAGAACTGTATTAGGCTACTGGATTTAAAAGCTGCTAGTAGCAGTTATGCCCTTATTTATATACAATAGAATAATGTGAACAAGGAATAAGTAATAAGTATGGCAAGAACACCAAAATTCATAAAATTTGGTAATTTACTTATAATAGTACTTAACTAATTGGCTAAGAAGTCATTTGGACTACAAATATATTTTTATATGTATGCATATATTTTATTCTATAGGGGGACATAAACAGAAGGGTCACCTGATGGTAAGTGACAACCACCGTCCATGGATACCTGTAACTCAAGAGTCGTAAGTGTGCTGCCCACCTTTGAGAGGCAGGGGAAAAAAGAGAAGAAGAGGGATGAGGAGATAGGAAAGGGTAGAGGGGGGATGAGGGGAGAGATAATGTTGGGCCTCCGGAAAGCCTCACTCATTTCGGGGAAATGCAACGCAAGCGTAACTTCACAACCGGTTTTCTGTGACTCCGTGGTATCGCACCGATCGAGCCGGCCCATTAATGCATAAGCAGGGCTCTACCACTGTTAACTTTTATAAACAATATTTCATTTTATCTATTACAATTAGAATCTACTTTCTATCAAACTTTATGTTTTTTTTTTATTCCAACTAAAGCAAATGTGATCAAATGTGGGGTTGACAGGTGTATTAAACAGCCACATTATGCTAATTAGAATTTAGTCTCACTAATGTAATACGTGACAGGCTTATTGCTGTCAAGCAGGCACTATATTACTATACTTCTTGATAGCTATCTGCAATGCACTAAACTGCACTGATGGCGTAGAAGTTTAAGTGGTCACCTCGCCACTACGCTGCCGCGCCTAGTGTTGGGGGTTCGATCCCCGCTCGGGACAACACTTTGTGTAATCCTCAAATTGTTGTTCTGAGTCTGGGTGTTCTTTGTGTCCGTGGTTTAATGTTTGTAAAGTCCCCCGCGACACAGGAATTAATCCTAATGCGGGAGTTGTCTTAAAAAAAAAAAAATGAATGATCCCTTAGTCGCCTTTACGACACAACCAGGAAAATAAGGTGTGGGTGGTACTCTAATGATCACCTGTCTTTAATGTATTATCACACCAATATCACTGTAAGAATCGCTTTGTTATCGTTAGAAAGTCGCGTGACAGAACGCCTCTGGCGGCCATGCTCTCAAAACGAGATTAATTCAACATTTATCTATCTACCTTGACCCAAAACCCAGTTGTACAGCAAACGTATGAGCACAATTATGTAAAAAAACAAGTTAATTATGTCATAAATGTTGGTATTGTATTTAGTATTAGTTTTTAGTACGCCGCTATCAATAATTCTTATCAGGATTTACGGTCAGTTTGAAAAGTTTTATCCAAATTGATGAATTATCGTATGTTTTGTTTTTGTCTATATTATATATATATTTTTAAGGGCAACGGGAGCCAGGGGATGAGTGGTATTCCTACCAGGGATGAGTGCACAGGTCCATTGTCTTTTGCCTCCGGTCTAACCCCGTTACCTTTAACAAGTCCATCTGGGTCCACTCGGTATAGCGGTAATAATTATGAGGTGCATCTTTTTTGGTTGGTGCTTTTATATATTTGATAAAAGGGCGACTTTTTGGCATTGAGGCGGATTTTTGTCCAAGAGCGTGATACATTACATTACACAGCAGAGCGTTGGACAAAATATGTGACCACATGAAAGAATATCAAAATCTCAATTTACAAAATAAACCGCCAGGCGCTCACGTCATTATAATTTTAGAGCTTATTATAAATTAAAAAAAAATATTGTAATGTTTATGTGCTATAAATGTTATTGTTTGTTTTGTGTGGTTATTGTATCAAAAACACTTTATAAGGAAAAGTCCACACAACATGTCTAGACCTACTCGTTTGAATGCACGTAGCAAAAACAAATTTGACTCATTTTTCGCGGTTTTTAGTCAAAGAATTTACAAAAGTGAGTTCGATGGGACATTTAATTGTCCATTCATATATTTTGCAATATTGCCGTTCTTAGAAAACAAGCAAATAGATCGGTAATAATTACTATGTGGTTTTAGTGAACAATAGTCAATTTGGTAATCAATATACATACCAAACAAAGTAATTTAATTATTAGAATTAAAAAAAATAGTCGCTAATTAAAACTTTATTTTGTTTTGACTATTTATATCTCAGAGACTACCACCAGTCAAACCCGATTTTTATTTAAAAGTTTTATTTTTTTTTAATTATTTAACAGGGCTATTTCGGTTAGAGTTAACCTAACCGAAATTATCTGTTATTAACTCTATTAAAAAATGGGTTAACACATATTTTGGGTTTATCTAAATGGATGTTACAGTATTAAATATGTTAACAGAAATAGCCTGTTACAGAATAATTACGGTTAACTTTATCCGAATCAATATATTATAATGTTACTACATGTTAGTAACTACGTGTTTTATTGCACGACACTCAGTCACAGTACGTATCTTAGCAACCGCAGCGCGCGGCCCAACTAATTGGCCGGGCATCGCACGCGCCGCGTTTATATATATATATATATGTATATATTGTTTTAATACTTATATACAACAAAAAGAGATAATGATAGTTTAATATCACCCTATAAATCATAAGAGTGTAACAGAGAATGAATCGGTTTGAGAACCTAAACACACTGGTCGTCCAAAAACAAGCCATTCAAATGTCGATATCAAAGCAGTATGTGAGAGTGTTGCTGAAAATACAGGAACATCAATTCGGTGTCGTTCATATGAATTGCAAATTTCGAGAAGCTGAAGAATTTATGATATTCATTAAAATCGAAACCATTTTTTTCAATCAATATGATCAATTTACACATACACATCCCTGATTCTTATCTACGTTGCTGCCACTTCGATAGTTCGTAATTTACTTTAATGTTCTTCTGATATTTTGGATATTTCTTTTAATTTCAATTTTGACATACTAGGGCTGCCATTTCTGGACTTTGTGTACTCTTTTCATGATAGCCTGGCTTTGATAACGCATATAAGACTTAATAATATATTTTTTAAGTTCACATTATGTCATTTATACTATCGCTAAGTGATTTGCTGCTAATGGTTATCTCAACCACTGTTTTCGATCGTATACATCAATATTTTGCCTTTCTAACATAATAGTAAAAGTATATTATTTTTTGCATTACTAAATAGCATTTCTGAGACAAATTTATGCAACAATTAACTTTTTTTTCGACAATAATCGAATTGCTAATATAGAAAATGAATATTATTAAAAAAATAATGTATATATATATATATATATATATTATATGTTCCTATTTTTTTGCAGGAAGATTAGCACATTGGTCTCGTGGTTATTGACCCTTACTGATAAGTCCAGGTTATGGGTTCGATTCCCACACTACAGCAAATCTTGGCGTGATGAACATGTCTGTGTTCTGTAAGTTGTTTATTGTATATATTTTTATTGTCTTTATATTTATCGTGTGTATCGCGTGTTTCTTATGTACAATTGTAACAGTTAAGAAAAAACTTCAATCAAGCGTCTACACCCAACTATCTTAAGAAAGATCTAACTACTAGGCGTGTCAGGTCTAAACCTGTAACGCTGATATGAACTGATACTTCAACACGTACTTCGCCCCTTCATTGAACATTTTTTGTACCTATTACATAAGAAATGGACCATATAAACAAAATAAGACAGCGTCATGGCTGGAAACGGACGTTTCCTGCTAATGCTCAAGAATTATGTTGTTTGTAAACAACAATATTAACTAAGTTGATGTGACCATTACTGACCTGATTTGTGAGCTTGCTTAGAATTAGCCTCGGGCAACACTTCGGTATTGTAGCGGAGAAATTTCTTTCTCCCGCTAATTATAATATAAAAACCATGAGTCGTTATTTCCTCGCGTTTCAATTTGGTAAACTCTGTTTTCCTCGACTTTGGAATGTTCCTAAACCTAATTTTAAAAAGACTAGTAATATATGAGTGAATGTTCACTGTTTTCCTTTTGTGGGTCGTAAGCTACCACGTCTCATTATGAAGTTCAATACTTCAGCATGCCCAACAAATTTATATTCTTTTAGCATTTCATTTCAAGAAGCGATATAAAAGCAAGAAATGACACGTAAACCAATGTTCGTAAAAGGTGAAAATACAAATAAATAACTGATTAACATATTCAAGTTGTACACGTTTGTATTCACCTAGAAACATATTCGTTAGCATGCACACCGTTAGACAGGCTTTGTGAACATACACAGAAATATCTTTAGCTGAATGTTAAGTGCATATTCTTAAAACATGTTGTGTACGTGCGCTACATGTCAAGAGGCACAAAAGTGACCTAAATGATACACACAATGACTTCTTACTATGGCTGTTGAGCCTTTGAAACAATAAGAATTATATTAATCACTTTTGTTTGGTATGTATTTTATTAAGGATTAAATATCGATAAGTGCATGAAAGGGACGTGTTTAAATTTTTTGATTAATCATTAACTAATGGCACCCACATTTGTTAATGATTTCATCACTAAATACTAACTACTAATTGATTTTACACTAATGCCTACAACCCCGAAGCGGAGGCAGAGGCGGAGAGGTTTAGAGTTTTCCGATTGTCGATGCATCTGCTTTTTAGGGTTGCTAGTCCTTTTTTTAGGACTGTAGTTAGGCCTCCGGATGCCTCGGTAATTTCGATGAAATGCAACGCAAGTTTTGGTTCACAACTGGTTTTCTGTGAGGCCGTGTTTATGGCTCTCAGACGATAAAACTTTATTTTTTCAAATCAATAGAGCAATATTTATATAACGTTTTATTTATTACTTGTAGTGACATTATTCAGTTTCTGGCAGTCAATTTTTTAAACATATCTTATTTTTTATAATCTAATCTATGTAAAGCGTAAATCCACACTTCAAAAGCCACCGTGATACATTATCTAATGCTTGTCACTTATAAATGTTGATTGCCTAAGCCAGCTATAAAGCTGTCGCCATCGATATACAAAACCCGTTTTTGTTTAATATATCATTCTCGTTATAAAGATCCAAATCCTTTACAACTATTTGTTGGCAATACATGTTCCTAATATTTCATTATGGCTTTATCATCGTGTATCTTTGGCGTGATCTTGATATTAGAAACATAGATGATTATCAAGAAAGATTATATCGCATATATATGTATGTACTTATGAAATCACGCGTTTCTCCTATTCCTTACAAGCTTCTTCTAATGTCATAACATGACATAAAAGGCATCCGATTTCGAATGCTTCTGACCTACCCTTACTGCATTGCCATTTTGAGTCCACCTACAAACCTACCTTTCCTACTAACATAATACCGTCTACCTTTCATTTGTTTTGTCAATAATACTACACTCATTCTTTCAGCGTGCCCAGATTACTCCTCAGCTCATCATGTCTTCAACTTTAAAGCTTGATTTCATCACTAATCTTATTATGATTTCAAAAATATAATGCAGAACTCTCAGCATGCCAGGAGGTCAAGGTGACTGAGCTGTAGTACAAAAATATACCTACTCCAAACAACTGATATGTGTTGGCAGTCTTACTAGGCTTTACACGAACACTTCGTGTCATGTGATCACCTCATCTCTTTGACCAGGAAGACAACAAACCAAAGTTTATTTACTTGTTATTCCATTTAACTGATTGGAGGCGTCCTACCTGTTTATCGATGCTGGTCGTCGTCATGGTCTTCATTCTAAGACACGAAGGCTATCAGTCATTCGATAGACGAGTACTTTGGTCTAAAACTTTTTCTCAATAACATTTTATTTAAATAATATAACCTGTAGCCACCAGCAGTCTAGATTTATTAGGGATATAAAACTGAAAGATCATCTTTTGGTTTCCAATTTTCACCTCCCTTCCACATTCTTTTTGACACCTGTTACTCAATAGTAGCAAGCTTCGCTATTTCAAATTTAAATTGATTCATGTGCGAGCCTGTCCATGCGTGCCTGAGCATGGCTCTTTCACTTCCAAACTTCCCATTCTCGTCTTCGTACCTTTTGTGCAAGTAGCAGCTATTAACACGGGAGCGGGTTTTGTTACTTTCTTTTGGTAAGCTAAGATACCCCTGGGATGATTGAAAAAGTCAACATCGGTATATATAACCTAATGTAATGTGTAGATTGCGTAATTTAAAATAATGGTTTAACTTGTTTTGCAATTGCAACGGACCTTGCTTGATATCAGTTTCTGAACGTGTTATCGGATGCAAAAGAAACAGCTTACCTTAAGAAACTTCATAGCAAAACAACGAGTGTTTTCATAACATTTCTCTGTTACATGTACACCGTGTAAACCTTCTTGGGAAGGTTCTAATGCATATAACTCTTTGTGGTAACAATAATAGAGGGTTAATGACCTCGGAGGTAGTAAGTCTAAAGGAAGAAATAGACCAATTAAATAGAAAACGTCAAGAGAGTGTTAGAGTGAGTAAGAACATTTAGTGTGAGAGTTTCGAAGGAATATTTAGTGTGAGATTTTGGACTTTCCTTTAGTTTTATTCTGGTTTATAAGGTTATACTCGTACTGATCTATATGTGTTTTTTTTTTTCATAACTGTCATGTTGCGATGATTAATGATAGTACATTTTGTGCAGAATAGGCGATACCTATTTGCTAGGAACATGAACAGATGTGTAAAAATTTACTAGAGAAAGTATACGTTTATTAATATGTATAAGAGCAAGGAAACTGCATTGCGTAGTTGGCATAGTCACTCAATATAGATATAATTAGATCATGCTAATTAGCATTCCGTAGCACTAATGTGGTGGAGGACAAGATTATTACCTCAACCGAGTCCATCAGGAATAAAGGATGAAAGAATAAAGCATTTGAAGGAAAAGAATATGAATTATATAAGATTGTCAGAATTATACCAAGCAGTTCAAAGTCGCATACTGAATGTGCAACAGCCGTGAGGTTCCAAGTTCCAAGTGACATTATGTGGCCTGTAAGTATTTTTCGTGGTAGAGCCATGTTTAGGCACGTATGAGCCGGCTCGACCGGTGTGATACCACAGTCTCACAGAAAACTGATTGTGAAATAACGCTTGCGATGCATTTCGGCGAAATTATTCAGGTTTCCGGAGGTTCAACTCCCCCCTCTCTTTTCCTTTTTTTTTTAACGTGTGGAAACCCCCTCGGGCCTTCATCCCACCGGGGTTTTCGGTGAGACGGTGTGTCGGAATCGGACCGACTAAAACCACACGGTGTTCCATACTGCGCCTAAAATAGGAGGAATCCGGGAACAGCTTTATTAAGATATCCGGATCCCTCCTAGCGCCTGCCTGCAACCGAGGGCACCACCTTCTTGCAACTCTCAATTAGGCGGCGTCCAGGCACACCAGGACGTCGCCTCCTCATGCTGGCATGAGACGGTTCGCCGGTGGCGAATTAGGTCCGAGCGGCGATCGTCCTTCCGGGCCCGCTCCGCCGCCTCCTTCTGCGAGACGATCTCCTCACAGAAGGCTGCGACCGCGGTAACTCCCCCTCTCCTCATCCAACCTTTCCTCACCTCCTCGCCTCTTTTCTCTCCACGCACCTTCTACCCCGCGTACAGGTGTCCATGGGCAGAGGTTGTCACTTATCATCAGGTGACACGTTATTCAATGCCATTACTAAACTACCTGCGCTTGTGAGCACCTCCCTATTTATTATGAAAGAATAATTAAGTAAGTATTTTTAGAGTGCGTTAGATATCGAGTTAGATTAAAAACTTTCGTGAGTTGTATTCATATTAATTTTAAACGGATTTCCTAAAGTGTGTATTTCAGGGAGGAAGAGTGACACCGTAGTGTCAGGACACTTCACTTAACGTTCCGTGGGGCCTGAAACTAGTCCGGTGTTGGTATGAATGTCCATCAGACACTGGCAACAGTTTGAAAAAGTCAAATGCATTATTAAACTCACCTTATGATTTTTTATCGTATTGATGTATAATAAAGGTGTGCCAAAAGCACAGTTCCTGATGTTATCTAATCATTTGTTACTACTTCTGTTAGGGGGAAAAAATTAAATAAAATGTTAAAATGAGGTTAAAATCATTAAAAAAAATATTAGATTGATTTCATTTATTATTTTAATATTGATTGTGAGTTCCAACGATAGTCACAGTCTGTTAAGAATGAGGACGTAGATTTAGTTTAATTTACTGAACAAACATTTTTGTTTTTGTAAAAAGTTGCAATAAGGAACTTTGTTTATTTGTTTCAACAGTGGTAGAGCCATGCTAAGGCACGAATGGGCCGGCTCGACCGGTGCGATACCACGGCCTCACAGAAAACCGGTTGTAAAGTAACGCTTGCGTTGCATTTCCCCGAATTGAGTGAGGTTTCCGGAGGCCCCATTCCCCATCCTCCCTTTTCTCTCCCCTCTTCTCCTTTCTCCTTTTTGCCATCTCCTCATCCCTCCTCTCTTCTTTCCACTCCCTGCATTCCCCATCCCTCATCACCCTCAAAGGCGGGCAGCGCACTTGAGTTGCAAGTGTCCATGGACGGCGGTGTCACTTACCATCAGGTGACCCGTCTGTTCGTCTGTCCCCCTATAATATAAAAAAAAAAAAAAAAATTAAACTTTTTAAATTATAACAACAAAGTTCATTAGAATAATTAAGAAACACATCAATCAATGTACTTTTAATAGGTGCTTACAAATCACGAGTTATTAATATTTTCGTTTATTATTACACAAATGATAATTTTCTTTTGCAGTTTTTTTTTTTAATTTTTAATTAGTTACTCGTTTCATTATGTCTAGCTTATAAGAAGAGAACATTATTTCTAAATATATTTTGCAATAACATTGGCATGTAATCAGACTTTCTTGCAGTTCATATTTAAATCATCTAAACGAATGTCGTTTTTAATAAATAATGTAGTCAGTTTGATGGCTGAGGCGTCGGACTTGCGATCAAGTGGTTGCGGGTTCAAACCCCACCCATTACACTACCGTATCGTAAGCCCACCCCTAACACAAACATTTAGCTTAGCTGGGGGGGTTAACAAGAATACTGGTAATGTTTTAACCACGTAGCTAGTATTCTAAAATATAATTTAAAAAAAAAATGAGTATTATTATACTATTAATGAGCGAAATATGCTTTAAGTCGTGTAAGATGAATTAGTCTAATATGTCTGTGGTAGACAATAAGATCGCTAAAGCTCTGTATAAAATAGATTTGGCAAGAACTGGCATTTCAACTGACATTACGCGTCAAGACAATTCGTTTTTTAAAAAGATAACTCCCGCATTAGGATTAATTCCTGTGTCGCGGGGGACTTTACAAACATTCAAACAACGGACACAAATAACACCCAGACTCAGAACAACAATTTGAGGATTACACAAAGTCTCGGCGCGGTGGTGTAGTAGCGAGGTGACCACATAAACCGCTACGCCATCAGTGCAGACAACAATTGTTAGTTCTAAAGCCGAAAACGTGTTCTCCTTTTCATACTGCTGAAACACCATCTTGGAGGTTAATACAGTTATTAAGCTTTCAGAATAAAAAAATAGGTACTAGAAGATTTCATTGTGTTGGTAAGTATGTACTAGCAGGTGGGATAAACAGGACTGTGACACACATATGACAGATGGTTGGTTTACCTTGTTTATGATATTTATTTCTAGAAATTTCCTGTTGCAAACTTGTTTAAGTTCAAGTATTACCCCTTAGTAGATAGATAGAATATAGGAAGTGTTTCAATATAATATTAGTGATAATATCCATACTGTTATTTACTAAGCTCGTTCCACTTCCATATTTAATATTGGCAGCGTTATGCGTGTGGTCGTAAAATTGTTGACTAATTAAAAAAAAATTTCGGAAATTAAAGAGCACAATTATTATTAATTGATATAAATGGTCATTATTTTTGTTATGCTGAGATTAGTATGTAGTTTTATTATGAAGTTTTTCAGTTTCTAAATAAATTTCACATATACATTGCCCCGAAGAGGCAGGCAGTGGTGAATTAAACATTATTTAAATTAAATTAAATCTGGGTGATTTAGACAATCAGAATTTGGACAACCAAGGGCTAGGGTAAAGCTGTCAACCGGACACTTTAGGAACTAAAGATGAGAAGTCATAGCCATTAATCGCATTTATATAATATCTACCTGTATGTACTTGAGTATGTGTGTATATGTACATATATTTATACTTGTGTATGTGTATATTTAGGTACATATGTATGTGTATTCTGTTTTAAACTCTTAGTTTGAGTCATGATTCTTCTTTTTCTCTTTCTCTGCATTCTGCATCACCCATAGGTAAAATGGCAGAGGATGACATTAAAAAAAAAGAAAAAGTAGTACACAATTTCAATATGTGACTGCACGGATGGCGTAGCGTTTTGTGGTCACCTCGCCACTACGCTGCCGCGCTGAGTGTTGTGGGTTCGATCCCCGAGAGAAGACAACACTTTGTGTAATCCTCAAATTGTTGTTCAGAGTCTGGGTATTCTTTGTGTTCGTTGCTTGAATGTTTGTGAAGTGGGAGTTGTCTTTAAAAATAAAGAAAAAACGCACCGGGAGTGCCAACAGAAGTGAAACCTTATTTTGGCGCGTTAGACATTTTTTAAATGGGTACTAGGGTAATTGGGTTATTGGGTAATGAATTGCATTTTATTTATTAATTGTATTTTATTAATTATTAGAAACTTAAAAATACATTAAATATTCTTTTATGAATCATCGTTAACAATTTCGACAACTCTTGTATCATCATCATTATCATTAAATCATTACAATCTAAAATAGAGGTTCATGGTAACTAAAATAGGAAATAATTTTGATTCAAAGTTATTTAAATATCTCGTGAATATCGCATCAATTGTACTTTTATATCTCGTTGTGCTAATATTGCGTTGATTAGACATATGCGTCTCGTAACGGTGTCGCGAGTCCATAGATGCTATGCTATGCTATCTCATGTATCTTCAAAAATGTGTACAGTAAAAGGAGTACACATATTGAAATAAAGGTAATAGATATTGTTTATACTCCGCAACCACGGTCGCATATCTACTCTACCATAAACGTATATTTCTGTACCAAAATCACCAATGTTTCATAAATTCTATGTCAAGTACGACCACACACATGACACAAATATTTGACAAACAATATTGAACTTTATGCACGAACAATAGTGGCGTTTTTATTTTCTTTTACTTTAATTAATTTAGTTAGCACTTTAATTAACTAACGGGTCTAGTATATTAGTGTTACCGTTGCCGTGTGGTTTAAGTTTGAATAGAATAGGGCCACCGCATCTCTGACTGGCGGTGTCTTAAACGCAACTAAGGGATCGGACTGTTATCTATCAGACGGTATGTATACAGTCATTCAGTGCCCGGTTGCGAAAATAAGCTTGCCCCCTATACGTTGGTGGGACAAAATTCAAATTGGCAGAATTTTGGTGTTTAATACACCTCTGCAACGCTTTCGGGGATACAGGCGTGAGCGTATGTATGTATACGAGTCTAAAATATGACTGCACCTTTCAGCACCACGCTGTAAATTATCTGCTCAAAAATATTGATACACATTACATTGATGTACATTGATTGTACCTGTCAATGTTAAATATACGATGCTGTAAATTATTACTTAGTACCTACATATTTATGATTTAGCTAATTATAGTATTACAGTTGTATGTATGTACTGTTTATATTTAGCTAATTATAGTATTACAGTTGTATGTACTGTTTATATTTAGCTAATTATAGTACTACAATTTATGTCCCTTTTTATATTTAGCTAATTATAGTACTACAGTTGTGTGTACCTATTTATATTTAGCTAATTATAGTACTACAATTTTATGTACCTGTTTATATTTAGCTAATTATAGTACTACAATTTTATGTACCTGTTTATACTTAGCTAATTATAGTACTACAGTTGTATGTTCCTATTTATATTTAGCTAATTATAGTACTACAGTTGTATGTACTGCTTATATTTAGCTAATTATAGTACTACAATTTTATGAACCTGTTTTTATTTAGCTAATTATAGCACTACAGTTGTGTGTACCTGTTTATACTTAGCTAATTATGGTACTACAGTTGTATGTTCCTATTTATATTTAGCTAATTATAGTACTACAGTTGTATGTACTGCTTATATTAAGCTAATTATAGTACTACAATTTTATGTACCTGTTTATATTTAGCTAATTATAGCACTACAGTTGTGTGTACCTATTTATATTTAGCTAATTATAGTACTACAATTTTATGTACCTTTTTATATTTAGCTAATTATAGCACTACAGTTGTGTGTACCTGTTTATACTTAGCTAATTATGGTACTACAGTTGTATGTTCCTATTTATATTTAGCTAATTATAGTACTACAGTTGTATGTACTGCTTATATTAAGCTAATTATAGTACTACAATTTTATATACCTGTTTATATTTAGCTAATTATAGCACTACAGTTGTGTGTACCTATTTATATTTAGCTAATTATAGTACTACAGTTGTATATACCCTTTTATATTTAATTACTTGACATAACTAAAATTGTAATATTGTAAAATATTAATAATATATTCTTATTACTCGTAAAATGTGGTAGATAAAATTACAATTTTAGTGTGTTGTAGTTAATATAAATATTCGTATATAGGTATGTGGTAATTATTTCATAAAATTCCGAATTCCTATTATGAATCGGTGTGTTCCCTATAAATTAGGCAGTATAGCTATATTCGGCAACATTAACCGACGCGACGACCTAAACGAAGAATATATATATAATAGGCGGAGGAATGAGTGCTAAGGCTCATATATGGAGAAGACTAAGTACACAGTAGATTTTTCTGGATTAATTGCTTAATTGACGCTAAAGCAGACTGACGATAATGAAAGTATTAATAAGTAATACAACACAAAGCTAATATATAGTTTTTAAGTGAACTCGGTGGATTAGCATGTGGCCATTATAGTTATTGCAATATGACTTTTTTGTAGGCAGCAATAGGCTTGCCAGAATATTATTAAATATTCTGGCAAGCCTATTGCTATTAAATGCTTCTCTGGCTTGTATTTAGTGGTCAATGTAGCCATGCCCCAGTGCTATATCCAGTGATCTGAATGTGCACATGATGGAACACGAAAGTCATGTGTGTTTCAGAATGCTGTTTATTCGAATTCGTTCCACTACAAATATGATAGGTTTTATATAATGGTTTATTGGTATTTTACTAAGAAGTGGTTATTAAATATCTGTCGAACTAAAAAGCTTTGTCATCAATGAATATATGAACAGCAAATTGATGATTTATACTCTGTTCTCGGAATATTTACGCATATATATTCCTGCACTTTTTAATTCGCTAATTCTATAGGAAAAAATATTATAATACCGAAGTAAAGGGGGATTCTGGATTTTTGAATGAATCTTCCTTCTGTGGTTATAAACAAATTGCCAAAAGTATGTATATATCTTTACCTGAAGTAAATGATAAATGATAAATGATCTTTATTTTGTAAATAGGTTATAACAACACTTTTACACGTCAATATATTATTTTTTTCTGTTAGTTTATGCTAGATGAGGCCGGTGTTTCCTAGCTGACTACCCTGAGAAGAAACACCGAAACAAACTCAGAGGTCAAAGTCTGTTTTAAAGTCCATACAGATGTACTGGTCAAAACATATGAGAACCATGCACGCTAACGTCTGAGATGAGCTTTTGAAGAAAGCACCACGCTCATTTGAGTGGACCCGTCCAAACAGTGCAAGCATTTGTCAGTTATCGTGTAGCTCAACTTAGAACTTTAAGGAGCTCAACGGACCGACGAACAGTACCAAAGCAAGGACATTTGGGTAGGCCGCAAAAGTACTCAAACAGTCAGACATCGTTATAAAACAAACTACAGGAGAAAAGAGAAAAAAATAAAAAATGAATAAATAAATAACCTACATAGTTCTCACATTTCCAATAATTAAATTTATAAATTAAAAAAAAAAAGAAACAAATATATAATATATTATACTTAACAAAGTATTCATGTCAAAAAGTACAAAGATTTAAACAATAAAAAAAAAACAATATAATACTTAACAAAGTAAGTATTCATGTCAAAAAGTAAAATATAAAATGTCAATGTGTATAAAAAAAAAAAAAAAAATTATAAACGAAAAACAAAGGCTCATGTACATTAATGAAGCAGCTCATTCCCAAGCCTTTTTATCTTCAATGTAATCTTTAATTGTGTAAAAAGCTTTTTGACTTAGTTTTTTTTTATAAATGATTTAAATTTATTATTGCTTAGTTCTTGTATTTGGCTAGGAAGCTTATTATAGAAATGTATACTTTGGCATCTAAACGAACCACCTATTTTCTTGAGCCTGGTTTTAGGAACAACAAATTTGTTTTTGTTCCTAGTATTTACACTATGTATATGTAGTAATTTTAAAATAGTGTCAAACACAAATTATTTCGTATATAATGAATTTATTATTATTCAATTTACAGTAGTAAACTCTTCGACTTATTGGCTTGGTGGGAATTCGTCGTCCGAACAGTTACAGGCCTAAGAGAAATGAAGAATACAATTGTGATCCTCGCCCCCGGTCATTGGCAAGAAGAGGAAAACCAGGGTGGTCTTTGTCGGTAAGAGTCCGACAGACCCCTTCGCCCTCCCCAAGGGGCGGAGGACATCCATGCGGATCTTCCACCCTAAAGACAAAAAAAAGCCCCGTATGTCTAGTAGTTAGTGACCCAAACTGCTAAACCGGAAGTCGTGGGCTCGATTCTCACATGGTACAAAAATTTGTATGATTTAATTTGATCAATTTACAAATAGTTGTGTGAAAGCGTGAAGCGTTGAAATCGTGAAAGTGTCGTAAGTGGCGACTCAGGGGTTGGACTGTTATAAATCAGAGAGTGCAAATACAGAGCCCAGTTGACGGCAATGGACTTGCATTCTATTACGTCAGCTGGACTATCTTATGTGTGGGTTACCCCTTTGGCTTGAATTTATGTATGTATGCATGCTTCATTGATATGTGACGAATAAATAATGATCATTTCCCCCCCCCCCCCCCCCCCCCCCCCCCGGGGCGGCATCCGACCAGGGTTTTCGGTGGAATTGTGTGTCGGAATCAAACCGACTAAAACCGGTGTGCCATGCTGCGCTTAAAATAAGAGGAATCCGGGAACAGCTTTATTAAGACATCCGGACAGCTCCTGGTGCCTACCCGCTCTATGCGTGGCACCACCTACGGGTAACCTATCAATAAGGCGGCGTCCAGACACACGAGAACTTCACCCCCTCGCGGCTGGTCACTAAAGTAGGTGGATTGGAAAACCCATCCCGACCTCCCGCCGCTAGTTATCTACACCTCTATGTCGACGTATATGACGATTCGGAAATAATGTACGTTGTTTCCTTTAATAAATAGTGGCGTATTTATTAATTATTAATGCACTGGAATAAACATTAATTCATTTTATTATTAAGACTTTAAATCATTATAATTTATATACTGATAATGAAATTAATATAGCAGCTATAGTAAAACTCGATAATGGTACTACAATTATCATTTATCATGTGATATTATCATATAGTTCCATTTATCAACGGTTTTTTTTTATTAAAATGTCTACTATGTAGCTTAAAATTATTGATACTAAAAATGTAAATTTTAAAATTTAGACTAAAGTTTGAAGGAAAATCGGCCATCTTGTGGAATTAGTGGTTATTTAGTATAGTGATATTATTAGTGGTTATGTAGGTTAGATAAGACACAAATTCTCTTTTTCTGTTACGTTAAACACCGAATCGGATATCAGAATCTATATTACTTTTTAGGTTTATTTGTTCAACTCAAACATTTAAATGTCAAAAGTATTTTAAATTTAGAACGTTATAGCTTGTGTTAAAAAAGTTTTAATCTGGGACTTTGAACCACGCAGTTTTGATTTTATTAAAATAAAGTTTTTTACAAACTTGCCATTTTATGCTTCAACATACAAAAGCGAACTGCATTTCTTAGCTTCATTGGTTTACAAATTATTATTGTACTCACTGTAGTAGTAAAATTAATAAATAATTATAGTAATAAAGTAGGCACTTTATTATTGTGATAATCATGAGATAGCCACGTGATAAAGGTATCAGTAGTGTTAAAAGTAATTGACCTCGCAGGTGCATAGGTGTGGTTGACTGACTCATATCGGCTTGTAGATATTTGAGATCAATTCGATATTTTTTTTACTAGAAGTGTTATAAGTTTTTATCAAAACATATTTTGCGATCGTTAATAAAGATATCGTTTTTGCTATGATTGTGATAAGTAATTTAATACTGACAAGCATAAAACTTTTTTACAGAAGCGGTTGTACGTTAGATCAAGAATAGGAAAGTTACATACGCTCACGACTGTTTACCTGAAGGGATAATTGGTCCCCCTAACTTAGTACTACAGTAGGAAATAAAGAATAGAAATATTTGACAGGTACAGGGAACGCAATGTAAAGACAATATAGATATTGCTTGTACGGATATATTGGAAATCATCATCATCATCATCAGCCTATTGCAGTCCACTGCTGGACATAGGCCTCTCCCATTACACGCCACTTCGATCTATTTTCGGCTTCTCTCATCTAGCTCTTGTCAGCCATCTTGCGCAAATCGTCACTCCACCTGGCCTGTGGGCGTCCTACGCTACGTTTGCCGAGACGCGGTCTCCACTCAAGAACTCGTTTTCCCCAACGGTCGTCGGTTCTGCGGCTAATATGGCCAGCCCATTGCCACTTCAGCCTGCTGATCCGGTGGGCTATGTCGATTACTCTGGTGTGTTTTGTGTACTTGCTTATAAAAAAATAAACTAATTACTTCTCAACCTACATTGCCTACAGTAAAACCTAGCTAATCGGGCTCTGGACATGTGAGAAACCTTGACTCCAAAAATGTTATTGTAATGAGGCCCCGACTCTTGCATTTGAAATACTTCTGTACTGGGAAATTGAAACCTTTTAAATTGAGATTTACATACGATTTTTAGGTATTTTGATGTATACCTCTATGTATACATATTTATTTTGTAGCTCAATACCCTACAATAGTAAGATAATTCATCAGGCTTGGATATGTACAGACACAATTATAACTGCACTTAATTATGCCTACATCAAACCAGGTAATGAAACTGTATTCAAAGGCGGGGTCCGTCCGTTCCGTTCCGTCTATCTGACAGTTGTTGTAACTGTCAGTTGTTGTTGTTGTTGTTGTTGAGCCGACTACGAGTTTGACCGACTACCCGACTGGAAGAATGCCGGTTAGTCGGCCAATCCGATCATTTATTTAATATAATGAATATAAGATTACCATATATTATATATTATGGATACTATATATTATAAAATCTTTTTATGTACGGTAGCAATATTCTACATAACGTGAGACACAATTATGATCACTTAATACTAAAAGGAAGGAAAACCGATATTGCACCACTTATGGCTTATCGCATATTAAAATAACATGCTTTTTAGCAATATGTATAATTTGTATGTCTTTTGTTAAAAAACATCTTTATGAACGAAATAGATCGGTGTTTGCCTACACATACAAAGAAGTTTACTATTATTTTCCAAAGGCTAACATGCTCTAGAAAAAACATAGCGTTGCTTCTTGCTATGGCAGTTTTTAGTATTTGAAACGGAGTGGGCCCTTTATTTAGCCTCATTTATAGCACTGTCTATAGCGTTACAGAGATCTTTTAATGGGTGGTTGTCATACATGATCATATAAAATAAATTTTGTCTGATATATGATGAGTAGTGTTCCCTCCATAGTGTGGGAGAATAGTTGAACCTGGCTGGTTAGTTAGTTGTTGAACTCACAAAAAAGAAAAAAAGGCTGAAGAAAATTGTGAACTCACAAGTGCCTTCAGTTTCAGCAATTTGAAATTAGAATAACTTTTTTAACATATTGTGAGAAGCTAGAGTTGTGAGAGAGCCACGCTTTTACATGTATGAGTTAGTTATATAAACCGGTGCAATACCACGACTTCACAGAAAACTGGTTGTGAAGTGACGTTGCGTGGCATGTGCACCGAAATTAGTGAGGCTTCCGGAGGCTCAACTCCCCCCCTACTCTTTCTCCTCTCTCCGTGATGAGGGGTGGGGCCTTATCACTCTGAAGGACGGCACCGCACCTACGACTCTTGTGTTGCAACTATCCGTGGACGGCAGCTGTCACTTATCATCAGGTGATCCGTCTGCTCGTCTGTCTCGCTACTGTAAAAAAAAAAACGTGACGAGAAACGTTATAGAGTAATACTTGTTTGGTCACCAACATGCTCCACGCATGTGATAATTTAAAGATTCGATATACAGTAATCTGAAAGCACTATCAGGATTCTTTTATCAGAATCTAGAAGTGACTTTGAAACTAAACATCTTGTACTCCTATCTTATCGATAGATATATTTTTATATGAAAAGTCTTGACAAATTAGAACGAAATCGATAATAACTCTATCGATTTCGTTCCGATTTGTCAAGACTTTTCAAGGTCTATTTTCAAACGTTTTATAAGCTGATAGGCAAAGGAAACCAAAGTCCAGTTCTCAATTTTTTTGCCAAACCAAAAGTTGGATTCGTTGTCAAACATTTAAACAATTTTTGAACGGATGTGACGCATAACTCGAGGAACCTATTACTCAGTACGAGTATAAACTTGTTGAGATTTTAGCCGATATGTTGCGGTTTTAATGACGACCTAAAAGGAGGACATGAAACTTCGTATCCGTGTTCTGGTCGTGACTTACTTAAGTTTGATGTGCATATGTAGTAACCGTTAATACGCTTTCCCCGCAATGAATAGTGTCTTGATTAAGTGATCATCGATAATGATTGCCGCAGTTCCCAATAGAAACGATTGGGAACTGCGGCAAGTATATTGGGCCCGGTTAGTTCGCCAGAAGGCTTGAGAAGTTCTATTTTGGTAGGTCGGTAAGCAGGTTTTTTTTTATATATATTTATATTCCTGTAGTTGTAAATAATAATAATTAACTAATAGAAATCTTAATGCTGCTAGAAGTTAACTTTAAAAGTAATTTCAATTGTTGTTTGTCGTGTAAAGTTAGTTTATTTATGTTTTTGTTTCCGTAAATTATTTTTCAGCCGTTAGTTTTGTAATAGTTTGTGGGAAAATTAAATCACACATTTCCTTAAGTAATGTTTATTATTATAATAGCTTAGTTTCGGTATTATCTATGATCACGAAGCACAGTATTCACTAGTTAAGATCTATATAATGTACGTATACAACAATTAAAATCTCCATCTAATACAAGTGCGAAAGTCATCTGTCAAAAGCGCTTGGGTTTCGTTCCGAAACCACGCCATGACAAATTGATAGATGACTCCGCCACAAGTTTTATAAGTAGTCTGAAATGTATCAAACAATTTATTTATTTTTATACAACCCTTAAGTATTTACTATACTAATATACCTAATAAACCTGAAGAGTATTTGTTTGCTGGTTTAAACGGTCTAAACTCTGGAACTTCATGTAGGGCTCCATAAATGATTTTTATTTATTGAGGATTAATATAAGATACTTTGGACCGTTGTAGTGTCGTTAAGAGCAAGTTTTAAACAAGAAAATATAGAAAATTTCTATATCATTGTCTCGAACATAACAAGATAGTAAATTACTACGCAATTGGAATTCCTTGAACAGTCAGTCAATTTCATATCACAATGGCGGCTATAGACAGAAAATATTAAAATTTATCTTCAGTATTGAAAAAAATATTGGTTGATAATAATTTGTATTGTTTCAATAGCTTTTAGATATATATTAATGCTAAATAGACTTTGGAACAACTTGCCTGAGACAATTCGACAAGCAAAAAATTTGCCCGTTTTTAAAAAGCTAGTGAAGGACCATTATTTGTCATTATGATATATTAAATGGATATATAGAAATATTATATCCTCTTTTTAGCATATTATAATATTTAGATTGTATATGTATTGTATGTATATAAATATAAATTGTATATATGTATATGTAGGGTATGAATATATATGTATGTATGTGTGTAATGTGAAAGTGAGTAGGTGCTATTTTTGTTTATAATTGTCTAAATGATATTTTAACCATTTACGTAGAGGATTAGGTGTGTTACTTGTATGTAAGCAACCCAAAAAATTTTTGAATGCCGAAAATCCGTGTCATGGTTGTCTGGAAGAGATCGTCGTGAGCGATAAGACCGCCTATTGTAACATTTGCATATTTTGTAACTCATCCTTTGTTTTTCTCTTTTTAATTTTGTATGTATACAATAAAGATATAAATAAATAAATAAATAAATAAATAGGGACATAAAAACAGTATTGAAAACAAACGTATTTTCGTATAGAAAAGAAACACTTACAAACATTTAAAAATACAATTTTAAAAAGAGTGTCCATGAAGTTTATTACCTAATCTTCTGTATAGGACCTACATACCTATTGGAACACGTACTATCTACACGGCTGACTTCGTCTTATCGACTCCTATTCCTGACAATTCCAAAATATCTATAATTGGTTTATTTTTGTTTATACGATAATTGGTTTATTTATGTGTATCCAGGTAATTTACTTATTTAATATTTAAATGGAGGTGTTACAGAACTTAAAGGTTTTTGTTGTGTTGACAAAGTAAATAGGTATTGTAGCGAGCATAATGTAGTGTTGTAAAGCAACACCCCAACCTTATCATCCTGTTGTAAGCCCCACCCCTGTTGCTTTGCAACACTACATTATGCTCGCTACAGTATCTTCTCTTTTCAAATTGTACTTGTATTCAAAACTTTATGTATTTAGCACCACTACATTGATAACCATTAGCCACTGTTGTATGTTATATTAGTGATATAATTGGATATATAATAGTATGTTATATTAGTGATATAATTGGATATATAATAGTATGTTATATTAGT
Organism: Tyria jacobaeae; assembly: GCA_947561695.1. Taxonomy (NCBI): domain Eukaryota; kingdom Metazoa; phylum Arthropoda; class Insecta; order Lepidoptera; family Erebidae; genus Tyria; species Tyria jacobaeae. Next base: position 2,444,381 of record OX387208.1, on the reverse strand, counting down.
GATATAATTGGATATATAATAGATAAAGTATCCTCTTAAGATAACTTAATAGTAGGCATGTATAGTTTAGAAAACAAGTTAGTGATGTTATTAATTCTATCAATTTACATTAGTTTTTTTTAATATTATAGGGGGATAGATGAACAGACGGGTCATCTGACGGTAAGTGCCAACCGCCGTCCATGGACACCTGCAGTCGTAAGTGAGCACTTTTATGGGTGATGAGGGATGTGGGGATGCAGGGAGGGAAAGAAGAGAGGGTTGGATAAGGAGTTGGGAAAGAGGAGAAGTGGAGTTGGGCCTTCGGAAACCTCACCACTCACTCACACACACATATCTCTACCACTGTTAAATCCTTACCGGCACTAGCCTTTTCAAGTTATAGGTATGCGACCCTGATTGCTACTAATTTGGGGTATGCTTTCGCTATTACTTATATCCCCAATCCATCTGTATAAGCAATAACCCTTTCCTACCTTTTCTATCCTCCCTTTTTCTGTCAATAGCGGCGGTAGCGTGATGGCTGAGTCTACTTGCGATCTAGTGGTTGCGGGTTCAAACAATATACTACCTTTGTAAACCTACCCCTAACACAAGTATTTAGCTTAGCTGGGGGAGTTAACAGGAATACTAGTAATATGCGACCCACGTTGCTAGTATTTAAAAAAAAAATATATGAACTAAATTTTCAATTAAATTCCCAAAAGTACCAGGTTAATAAACAGGACTATATTATAGTCGGCAAAACGTGGGAGTTTTAAATTCCGCCTCTGCCTACCCTTCGGGGATACAGCCGAGGGTGTACATATATGGAAAATTAGAATTGGCCAAGGATTATTTGTTGACTAATAATTATTTATTGTCTTTCAAGGGCCCTTGCTAGAAATTCGCAATAACATTGAAATTTAATTCGTCTGTGTTAAAAGCAGTCGTTGGTCTCAACTTCTCAGAACATTTATTTTGGTGTTAGAATATATTTCGTATGAACATAAGTTCTTTCTAACAGTTCAATATTTTGTTTTATTGTTAATTGGCACAAGTGTTTGTCTTCTATATCATTCCGTGGGAAGAAGAGACGATGAAGACGAAGATAGTAATTCTATCTAAGAGAACCATAAACAATTATGTCTAAATTATATTATAGGGACTCAAGATGTCATTTAGACATAATTTTAAACTGTTTTTCTAGTATTGGCTACAATGAATTATATGAGTATATGACTTTTCATATACAGTTTTAAATTTAAATAAAACTAAAGTTACCTCTAAGTCTCGAAAACAAACACTTTGGTGTTCTTTGTGACAATTTGGATTTTTTTTCGCGATAGTATATTTCTAGACAAAGAAAGTTGGGATTTATCTGTGGGCAAAATAATAATTAAACTTGTGCAGTTGCAACGAATCTTGAAAAATCGCATTAAAAGTAATAGGTATGTTTTTAAGAAAACTTCAGCATTAGGAACAATTCTTGTGTCGCGTTACAAACATTCAATCAACGGACATAAAGAACACCCAGACTCGGAACAACTATTTGTTTATCACATAATTTTTTGTCCCGTGTGGGAATCGAATCCACGACCTCCGGTTCAACAGTCAGGGTCCCTAACCACTACACCAATAGGCCCGTCACTTACTAACTAAATATGCTATTAGCGGTTTTCTTTCTCTTTCATAACCACAAACCTTATAATTAAAATTCAATCAACAATATTCCAGAAGTACCCACCTAGTATATCAGAAAATGTTACGAAACCGCAATAACCTATCGTATACCACAAAATATCAAGAGACATTTTTAATACACATAATTGCTCCTAGACGGGTAGCCTCGCAACCTGCGCCATCGCAGACGGACCAGGGAGGGGTGATACAGCGCTCGTCGCGCGGGGGGAGGAATGAGTAACACGGAACCCGTCAAACCTGCAGCCGAGCAGGAGATGCCGAGAGCCTCGCGAAATGCTTAACTACTAACAAAACCTCATACAATTTTAAACTATAATCTCCAGGTAAAAGCACCCAAATTGCCATACCACATAAACAGGCTTAGAGATTACCTTCTATTCGTTTTACAATCGCTTTCCAAATAAAAAAAAGTCAAATATTTATTTCAATAATGAAACCCCGCTATTGCCGTTTGTCATAAGGATTACATTGCTTTGCACTTTATGGCAACAATTAACATGCTATTTGAAGCATTATTAAGATTAACAGAAGGATGAATTTTATGTGGATGGTTTTAAGTAATTTATGTCTTTTATAGTTGTCTGTGGAGTAATGCACAAGACATGTTCGAGTTTGGTGATTCTCAGAAACGAAAAACGCTGCCTTTAGCGTAGCCCGTGTTATTTTTTTTCTGTTGAGAAAATTAAGTTGTTCTGATTTGAATGCAATAAAAACTAGCTGGTATTTTGTAAACGCGTCATTTTTATATTTCAGGTTTTCGATTTTTTTATTGGTGTTTTTATGTTGTTAACTTACGTATGATTGTAGTAACGAATAGAATTTTAAATATATAACAACTTGTGCAGGTGTGGTTTTAAGTCGCAGCCGTAATTTTTTGTTCATAACATTTTTTTTGTTGCACATACGGTTAGAGCAATATTCAAACGGTCAAGGAACCGAAATAAGAGATTAAATGATGAGATGAAAATAAGTAGGTACGTGATTTGCACTTTTAATACCTGTATTAAACCAGCTACACATATGTAAATATATTCCGAGCATTGTTGCTATGGAGTTTTATTTTAAACCACGGCACTAATAATAATACAAAGTGATGACATCTAAAATAACAATTATTATCGTTGATCTCGCAATACATTGGACACTTGTTCTAGCTTTTTAAAGATGTGTAGGTACACACTGTTTGTGGTTCGAAGAAGAAAAGTAATGTACATATAAACCTAAGTAACTATACTAATATAATAAGCATAGCTTGTTCTATGATAACCAGGCCGCTGATTAACATACTTATATACTTCTAAATATATACATATTATAGTTATACAAATATATACATATTATAGTTATATAATTACACCCAGACACAGAAAAAATTATCAAGCTCATCACACAAATATTTGTCCTGGGTGGGATTCGAACCCACGACCTCTGGTTTAGCAGTCACTGTCACTTATCACTAGACCAAGAGGCCAGTGGTTAATTTAAAGTGAGTGTTTCTCGGTTTGTCCTCATTGCAGATAGCACCGGTGAAACATGTTTTTTTTTGCATTCATAGCGTTATTCTATATCTGTTATTATGATACCAATACGACTGTTAACATAATGCAAGAAAATATATTTAGTGGAATGAAAGCAGAATTATATAACAATAAAAAAAATGTCTATTAAAAAGTAAGTTACCACAGATATGTAGTTTGACAGTTATTTTATTTAAAATTCCAGCATCGAAAGCTTTTACCAAGTCGAAAGTTCACTAATCGACTTAACTCGCTCTGTTCACGACTTCGTACGCGCATTGCATTTTTACGACCAAAGTCCGGTCTCACGGGTCGTATTTAAAAAATGACTACAAAAAATGGTCGACGAAAAAACCGGTATGACCATCCATCCACGTCGGATTAGTAACTGGCCTATTATTGGGTTGTTTACCCTATACATGGCAACGTTTGTTTTCTATTACATATGACATATTGCAATAAAAAAAAAAAAGAATTATTTGTGGCGGTTCTAAATTTGATTTATTTTTTTAAAGAAAATTCCCGCGTTAGGAATAATTCATGTGTCGTCTAGAAGGAACACCCGGAGTTAGGACATTTATTTATGGATCACATAATTTTTCATGTGATTTCAGGGTCAGTAATCATTAGACCCGTGAATTTGCAGATCATAAAGCCAGGATTTCTAATATGGGTTTAGAAAGCATTAATAATAATAGTTAGTAGGCATCACGACTCACGACTCTGCATTGGTTCATACACCGTTGTGGTGCACGTCAAATGTAAATCATTTTGATCTTTAACTTATATATAAAGGAAACTTATTTAAACTTTAATTTCATTATGCAGAAATATGAAATTTAAAAGCAATTTCACTATCTTAATACTTATTTTTTATGTTTGTTACCTTTTTTTTTATACTATAGGGGGACAGACGAACAGACGGGTCACCTGATTGTAAGTGACACCGCCGTCCATGGACACTTGCAACTCAAGAGTGGCAAGTGCGCTGCCCGCCTTTGAGGGTGATGAGGGACGGGGGATGCAAGGAGCGGAAAGAAGAGAGGAGGGATGAGGAGATGGGAAAGAGGAGAAAGGAGATGAGAGGAGAGAAAAGGGGGAGGGAGAATTGGGCCTCCGGAAACCTCACTCAATTCGGGGAAATGTAACGCAAGCGTTACTTCACAACCGGTTTTCTGTGAGGCCGTGGTATCGCACCGGTCGAGCCGGCCCACTCGTGCCTAAGCATGGCTCTACCACTATGAAAAGAACTCCTCAGAACCTCAGAACTTTCGACTGCGTGAACCGATTTCGAAAGCTGGTGCTTCCCTTGTGGTTCCATTTTAATTTGGTCCAATTCTGACAATGGCATCCATGAGAAAACCATAAGTCTTAAAATTGCATTAAGTATGTGCGCGACAAATGAACGAATAACTCAATATCACGCCAACCGATTTCGATGATTCATTTTTTAATGGAAATGATATACTTCAAGGGTAGTTAGATGAGAGTTTGGTCCAGTTGTGACAATAGCATCCAAGAGAAAACCATATGAGTCTTAAATTTTATGATAGATTTAAGTCGGTTGTCTACTTCTTTAAAATCCGATTATTTTATTCCTACTTGTTGTTGTCAATGTCCGTTGAATGAAAACTTATATTTTTTTTCAATAACTTATGCATGCTTGATAATAAAGAAGGATGTAACAAGCACAATACGGGGGTCATACTGAAAGTCGTAACAAATCATTGAGCGAAAATTTTCTCTAGTCAAATCCATTTCGATGCACGACGAAAATGACATATGAGTTCATTACACATCTACAGATGCCCAAAAAGTTTCCAATTCCAATTTTAAACAAATTGTTCATCGGCTATTTTTCTTAGTGACCTCTTTTAAACACTTTCAGTGTGACCCACATTCAAAACCTACGTAATATGCATCATAATTGTAGAGTTTACTGATTTCACGTGACTCCAATATAAACGATTTATTTGTAGATAGACACTTAAAATAATACCTTAAATGATTTACATGCGACATTAAAGGTGAACCACAGATAATAAATCTGATAATCTGTCGAAATTTGCTCTGTTTCTAATACTAGTCTAATACTGTTTCTAAATCTAGGTTTGGAATCAAAATTAAAGGAATATTAGACCACGTCCATTATTTTCATTGGTTTTTAAGTCTGTATTTTATCTCTATTCATTCATTCAATACATTCTAAAACTAAAAAAAGTTAAAAATCAACGTATTAAGAACTCCTTATGCCGCATTAAGAAAAATATTTCTTTACTTGAAAATGTATTCAAGTTTTAAGCTGACTAAGTAATGCTTGAGGACAATAGGGCATAAAAACGCTTCGAAATGTATATTGTGAAGTACCCTAGCTATGATTAATAAGCTTACAGGTATTGGTTGTGGTGACTTAGACCGTGGACCACCGTGCACGTACGATATTGTTAGGGTTGTCAATAAAAGAAAATACAAATTAATAAGTTTTACAAAATTGCTCGTAAATCTGTATACTACTGACTTGACTGTGTATTGCAAGCATTTCTGGCTTCTGAGTTTCAAGGGGCTGTCCGGTAATCTGGCAAGAACAAGTCCGAGATGGTAGGGTGGTGTTCTCCTCACGTCTTTTGTGATCTGAATGGGGGCAAGCCCCCCTTAGGTCGCTTTCTTAGGGCACGAGTTTCTATTCAATTTAGACATACTAATTCACTGTTAGCTCCACTAATACGGTTGGTTCATCACAATTGAAAATGGGCTCTGAAACACGCCTTGAAAATCAAAGCGATCAATAAATGTGTAGAAAAGACGTTGTTTAGAATGTTTCAGAATTTGTAATTTCTCAATTCAAGCTAACTTAAAGCTGAATTAGCTGATTATGTACCTACCCATGAACTCCCTAGGTGTGGGGTTTTAGCTACATCTTTTGTTTTCCTGTCATGAGACTTGCTTTTGTTTCGAAAATTATTTTATTAAGACACGAACAGTGATAATTATAGAAATTGCTTATACTTGAAAAGATTTTTGCATAGTTGCAACAGTGCATTATCAGTTTTTGAGTTCAAAAGTACCTATACAATACTTATTACAACCGGTTGGATACAAAACATGCATGTGTATAATTGTTAGTATCTTATGTTACTGAAGTGTAAGAAGCTTGGTGTGCTAAACAGATCGAGACAGTATTTTACTCCGGCCCACCGCCTGCAACTTTATAAGGCGCAGGTTCGGCCGCACATGGAATACTGTTCTCATCTCTATGCAGGTGCACCCTAGTACCAACTTCTCCCTCTTGACCGCATTCAACGGAGAGCGACTCGCATCATCGACTGCCAAGATATTTCTGATCGACTTGACACCTTGGCGTTGCGTAGAGATGTAGCTTCTCTCTATCGCTTGTATCTTATGGAGTGTTCAGAGGAATTGTTCGGACTTATACCGGCTGCTGGTTTCCGCCATCGTCCTATGCGACAAAATATCCATCCCCATCACCTGGACGATTGGCACTCCACCACTGTGCGCTCCAAATTGTCGCCTGCCGTATTTCCGAACAGATACGACCTTCAAACCTTCAAGAAAAGAGCGTACTCCTACCTAAAAGTCCGGCAACGTACTTGTGACTCTTGAGTTGCGGGTGTCCATGGGCGGCGGTAGTCATTTACCATGAGGTAACCCGTCTGCTCGTTTGCCCCCTATCGCATAAAAAAAAAAAAAACTTTTTTTATAAGATGTGTGTGGTGCCAGGGAACGCCATCATTGTGTCGATAATAAACGTCATGGATTGGCTGGATAGGCACGGCTTCCTCTCTTTTCGGCTGACTCAGGTGCTTTCAGAACATGGATGCTTCGGCAAGTACCTGTGTCGCATAGGCCGAGAGCGAACGCCTGTGTGCCACCATTGCAGAGTCTGCCGCTTGGACACTGCACTCCATACCTTGGTGGAGTGTCCAGTGTTTGCTTATTGACGACGTGATGTCCATAGTCCAAAGCGTTAAAGTCTCATTCTGCGAGGAGGTGATGCTTGTCAAAGAGGCGGCGGAAAGGGAACGGGAGAGAATAAGCACTCTTACATCAAACAGGGCCCGCACCAGGCCCCTAGGAGCGATTAACGATCTCCGACCTCCTTGAGCGTTGGCCTAAAGAAAAGCGGGTTCAGCATGGGTTGGCCTGAAGCGAAGCCACCTGACATCCTGCCAGGGAGGTAAAGTCTGTCGGAAGTTGAGTGGTAATCCTTCTAGGGCATATCTTGACTCTCGACTTCAGGCTATAGGATGTAAGCCGTGTGGTTTTAGTCGGTTCGAGTCCGACATAACCACGTCATCGTTCACATGAAGTGGTACCCGTGGGGGTTTCCACACGTTAAAAATAAAAACAAGATGTGTGTTATGCCGACCTCCACATACAGCACTAAAATAAATCAATACCATCTAGTGAAGAGTCCTTAATCGCGATACGATAGTTCCCGCGCTGATTATAAAAAAAATGTGATACGCCATATGTATTATTTAGCTAATCTAACAGTGGTAGAGCCATGCTTAGGCACGAATGGGCCGGCTCGACCGGTGCGATACCACGGCCTCACAGAAAGCCGGTTGTGAAGTAATGCGTGCGTTGCATTTTCCCGAAATGAGTGAGGTTTCCGGAGGTCCAACTCCCCCTCACCCCTTTCCTCTCCGCTCCCTGCAAAGGCGGGCAGCGCACTTGCGACTCTTATAAAAAACTGATAGATTGATAAATAGAACTTAAAACAAGAGTTATTATCAATTGTAACGTTTGTTGGCATTGTTACAATTATGTTTATTATAAAACGTATAATTAAAAGAGTATTATTGCATAATCAAACAATTTTATTACCCGTTTTAAAGATCTTTGTCAGTTTCAAATCTTATTTAAAAATAATGCACAATCGAGTTTTACAGGTAAGAAAAACGCACCTGTGAGATAATGTCCACAAACAACATTTTAATCTGTAGTAAAAATGTCCATAGACTTTAGTAATCATTTTGGTATCGGGCGGGTCGTATACTTGGTGGTATAAAAAATCCACAAAATACTTACTTGGGAATAGAATTCTTGGTTCAAAGTATTCAAGTTCACTGACACCTGTCTAGTACCTCGTATTTATAAAAGTAAAATGTCCGATTAAGACTGGTTTCTAGACTTAATTATGTAGGTATATGAGTACAAGAGGTTGCGAACTCTAATTTCTTAGCAGTAGCTTCTCAATCATATATTATTTGTGGATATTGTAACACCCGTTCATATAACAAATGCGTAAAGCCATCGTCTGCCAGGTGTTAATCCAGAATTACATTTTTAGGCAATACGTTTGCAGAGTGACAAGACAAGCTTTCATGTCCATAAGACAGCTTAAATGCGATCTATAATACTTCTTAGTAGGTATCTATAAGTTGCTTACCAGTGTCCTAATCCCCTTTCCTATTTCCTTTGCCCTCTTTCCCCTACTTCCCTTCCCCTCATAGGCGGGCGGTGTAGTTGTGACGTGAGTTGCAGGTGTTTATGGCCGGCGGTAGTCACTTACCGTCAGGTGACCTATCTGCTCGTTTGCTATCCTATACAAAAATAGCTCGTCTCAAGTTTAACTAGATGCTTTTGGCAGAATCTTGTTGTTCCTTCTGTTGATAACGGTTCCCTTGTCCAAAATTTGTCACGCATCCCCGAAACTTACAGGTACGAGTATGTTCCTCAACAAATAAAATAGTTTTTCAGTAGTACAATTGAAAAGTACATCCAGGAAGGATTGGAGGAGAAAAGGTCGAAATGAATAACTATTAGGTTGGCAACTAATAAACCCGCCACTTTTTTTGATCAGTTTCTAAAACGTTATAGAACTATCTCGAATTTCTTGGAGTAGTATATAAATGAAGCAAGAGTTGTATGTCAGATCAGTTGACAACTGGATCTCGAATAGTAAAACTACAGTAAATTATGATATCATATATAACCAAACATTGGTTCAGAAGATATAAGGGTGGAAATTACGACCTATCTGATGAATCTCATCCAGGACGACCTTTAAAAGACTCACAGAAATGGATCCCAGGTTCACTTCACGTTGTCTGGCAGAGCAGCTTCAGTGTTCTCATACTGCAGAAAAACAACTCCACGCTTTAGAAAAGACCTGGAAATATTCAGTTTGGTTGCCACATGAGTTGACGCCTTTTCAACTTCAGAAGAGAGCTAATGTGTGCTTGGAACTACTTAGTTATCATCGTACCAATGAGTGGCTGAGGGATGTAATTACGGGGGATGAAAAGTGGGTTATGTACATTTTTTTTATGCATAAGCGCCAGTGGCTTGGACCTAGAGAAGCTGGAGTACCGACGCCAAAATCTGACACGAGTAAAAAGTTCTTCTAAGTGTGTAGTGAGGAATAAACGGAATTATATTCTGGGAGCTGTTGCCATCTAACACTACAATCACAGCCAATATTTATTGTAACCAACTGGATAAAGTAGCAGCGAGATTACTGAAAAATTAAAATAAAGTATACTTTTTGCACGATTATGCTCGACCACATGTAGCATTAGCGACTCGTGAAAAATTACTTTCACTTGGCTGGGCTGTCCTTCTTTACCCACCGTACCAGACATTATGCCCTCAGATTATTATCTATTTCTTTCTCTAGCCCACTACTTAGCAGATAAAAAATTACAAAATTAAGACCAGCTTAAAAGTGACCTTACCACCTTTTCTGATCAAAAGCCTAAAAATTTCTACGAGAAACGCATCATGTCTCTGCCAGCGCGTTGGCGTTATATAGTTGAGAAATAAGTTGATTTTGTATACTTAAAAAAATTAATAAATTTGTGTACAAAGATGGCGGGTTTATTAGTTGTCAACCTAATATTACAACTGCTATTAAACAGGCATGCACATGAAAAATATTGCATGAAGTCTTAAACTGCTGGCAGCCCTATTCGTCATGCTAGGGGCTATATGGTGTCATTAAACGGAATAAGCATTCGCAACCATCGGCTCTCGTTGCCAGATATACCTAATATCTGCGGTAACTAACTGCTTAAGCAGATACTTAACAGATATACCTTGTAATATAAGACTGCGTTTTTTATAACTTTACAATGGAACTTCTAGCTGTAGCAGGTTTTAAACTCAGTTTTTCAAGTTCTCGATACCAAAAAAATATAACCACACCGTCTTGAATTTCCCATACTGATCGTATTATTTGATGCTTGAAACATCATCTTCATGGTCACCGAGTCATCTCCTTCAAAAAGAAGAAAAGAAATAATAAAAAAATCGATATGATGCGAGGCGACGGCTCAAGGATCCAAAAAAATTAACAAGTCGTTAATGTGTGCGGTTTTATAATAAAATCCCTGATAATATGAAAATAAATGTTAGTCCACAAGTTATACGACAGTTGTGCTTTAAAGGTGAACTCAGTGATAGATTAATTTGGGGATAGTAGCGCTTGGGACTGAACTGTTAGAGATTCACAAACTATTTGAAATACTCAATACCATGTTATCTGAGCTAATATGTTTTTCATATTTCATGGTTTTGTATTATGTTTCTTTCCTTTTTTAAATTAACTTTTTGTTATCTGATTTACAGTTACCGTTAACGGCCAAATTTAGTGCTCGCCGATAGGCTGATAATGTTGACGATGACTGTGCTCTATTAATTACGAGTTGAAGTACATAATTGTATAAGTTTTAAACGATGAATTAAATATTTGTGACGTAAACCTTCTTTCATGTTTTTTTTAACAATTCATTAATTCCCTCAAAAGATTACTATGATAAATAAGATAGTATATTATATCGAGCTTAACACAATGTGATTCAAATGCCTCTTACAAGGTAGATAAGTGAATATTTTTGTATGACATTTTTTTTCCTTGAAATGCAAGTAATAATGAATGTTTTCCAGTATCATGGAGTGAAGTAAACAGGTAAACCAAAAAGTGCAGTCATCAAATAGTACACTGTTTTCAGCATTGGGAAATACAATGACCAAAGTTTTAAAAAGAATTAATATAAGAAAACCGACTGTGAAGCATATACTTGCTTTCTGTTTTACCGAGTGAGTGAGGTTACCCGAGGATCAGTCCCCCTCCCCTTTCCTCTTCCCCTTCACCTTTTTTCACTTCACTCAAACTCCGGCACTCTTCAGACTCTCGAGTAGCAGGTCAATAGGCGGCGGTAGTCATTTACCATCAGGAAGCATTTACTCGTTTCTCCTCTCTCCTTTGTACTATATTTTTATAATTAAATAGTCAACTTATTAACAATAACATTATTTAAATACATAATATACAATGAAACAAAAGCCTAGATTGTTATGTATATTGTTGTGTTTCCTTGATTTAGTTTACATATTTACTAATAAAATAATAGTTTAAATATTGTCAAAGTAATGTTACAATTGACATCGACCATGCATTCCTACTCACCTACATAGAAATAGGTACATCTGTTATCACTATATGGCTTTTTATCTGTATTCTGAGACATTAATAGATAAGGTTTGATGACGCTTGTCATCGTCAAAAATATAAATTACGCAATCACAATATTAATTTGGATCACTACGACACTTGTGTATCACAACACGGTGTAGAACAAGTCCAAGGCTTCTCCCAACGAGCGCTATATCACCCGGTCCGCCGTTTTTCACATCCAGCATGTATGTGTGCGTGAGTGATGTACTCGTATGAAAAAAAATTTGGTGTCTCATTTATTTTAGTTAGTTTCGAATACCTACTTCTGCTAATTTGGTAGTTTACGTACAGATAGTTGATACGTACAGATTTAATAGTATGTTTAACCAGCTGATAATGCTGATTTGCTGATACATAGCACCACACCGTCTTCAATAGGTTTTGATATTTAAACTGTCCACTGACTAATTATTCGGACTTGAAAAAAAGTAGACAACCGACTTCAATGCGTCTATCATAAAATTTAAGACTAATATGGCTTTCTCAAGGATGCAATTGTCATAACTGGACCAAACTCTCATCTCACTACACTTGAATCGGTTGGCGTTATATTAGAGTTATTCGTCCGTTTGTCGCGCATATGCTTAATGCAAATTTAAGACTTATATGGCTTTCTCTTGGATGCCATTGTCAGAACTGGACCAAATTAAAAAGGGACTACACGGAAAGCACCAGCTTTAAAATAAATTGTCGAAATCGGTTCACGCAGTCGAATGTTATGACAGTAACAAACATAAAAAAAAAAAACGATTGAGAACCTCAATGACTGGAGTAGGATTGCCTTAAAGAGGGCGTTAAAAACGTCTCTGACTGCCGTTTTGGGGATTTAGTAAAATAATATTATATATACAACTGACGACTTGGTTTAAGAAAAATACTATTTTATGCTTGTAAAGCAAATATAAACTGTAGAAAATTAAAAATATATTGTCAGCAAAACATCAGTTTCTGGTCGAGTTAAGTAGGGCCCATCTCTTCCCGAGTGAGTCATAAAGGCGACAAAGGGATCGGACTGTTATCTATCCGACAGTATATAAGTATATACCTACAGAACCCGAATGACAGCAATGGGGTTGCTCTATATTATGTAAATGGAAACTAAAAAAAAAAATATTGAGTCGCCTCTGCCTTCCTTACCCGGGAATATAGGCGTGATTCTATGTACTAGTATGTAGTTCAAAAGGCAAACTATTCCTAAATTGTACCAATTGCGTGTAAAGTGTTCAAAAATGTATTAATTTAACAGCTTTAGGAGACGTGCAGCTAAATTACCATCACAGCAAATAGTCTGGCAATATGAAAGAAAGAAAGAAAGAAAGAATATGTCAACTAATAACAAGTCTCAACTTTCAAACGTCGTTATAGATGCGTGTGAGTGCGGACAGACACAAGTATGACACAAAATAACAAAACTAAACATTACAAAAAAAAAAAACGATAGTAAATTAAGTTACCGTGGGAGAGCCATGATTAGGCACGAATGGGCCGTCTCAACCGGAGTAATACCACGGCCTTGAATAACAGATAGACAAACAATGCTTGCATTGTATTGTCGATTGAGTGAGGGTATCAGAGGTCCAACTCCCCTTCTCTTCTTTCCTCAGCGAAGCCCACTTACGACTCTGAGTTATAGGTGTCTGTCACTTTCCTTCAGGTGACCCGTTTAAGTGATGAAGATCGTTTCGAATTGTACTATAGGGGTCACTAGGTACTACGCCTCCAATAGGTATCAGAGGAACTGAGTCACAGCTACATTCATCACACCCACATAATTTGTAGTGCGTACATATACCTGATGCAAGGAATGGCATTCGAACAAGTAAATGTAACAGTTTTCTGTAAAGGTGATTATCTCCATAGAAATGCAGGACACAATGATATGTATTTGTACTATATGAATAGACGGCTTGAAGATAAGTAGAATAGAATAGAATAGAATAGAATAGAATATACTTTATTGTACACCTTAAAACAAAAATTAACAGTACTGTAGTAAGTAGTTCTGAAGGACAAAACCAGTGTGATTGTTTTGAGTGTCGACTTAACCGCATACTTGTCATAAAAGATATTATTTTAACAATTTCTGTCTGGAAATTTGAATATCATATTTAACCTAGAAAATGTAGTGTTCAAATCTTATCAAAATTGCTTTTGATCTACATGAGATGCATTCTGAATCGGTGTTTGTTTTCAGACCTTTTAATTAATAATACAGTTGAAATTTATCTTTAATATTTTAAGAATGATTCACCCTAAAGTCAATTAAGTAATTAAAAATAAATGGTTCATAGGTACGTTCTGAACGTGGAATTCGAGAATGGTAATGGTTATAGAATGGAACACGTTGTAAGCATTATAATTAATACAAGTAGATTCATAAAATTTAAGGAATGTAAGTGACAATATATTAAAATCTAAACCCTAAATGAAATTTTACGTGGGAGAGCTATGCTACGGCACGTATGGTCCAGCTCGACTGGAGTACTACCACGGTTTTGGCGTTAGGAAGGTCGCGGGTCACAAATGAAACTAGCCAAAACTCTATAGCTAATGTAAGCATTTTTTCAGTGGTAGAGCCATGCTTAGGCACGAATGGGCCGGCTCGACCGGTGCGATACCACGGCCTTACAGAAAACCGGTTGCGTTGCATTTCCCCGAATTGAGTGAGGTTTCCGGAGGGTTTCCGAGTGCCCAAAGGAGGCACTTGCGACTCTTGAGACTCTTGAGTTGCAAGTGTCACAAAAAATATTTTCTGATAAGTTGGGGTCTTCCCACATTGGACAAAAAATTGTGTGATGCATTAATGGTTGTCCCGAGTATGGGTGTAATGTTAAAAAAATAAAACGACGCTAAGGAAATTTAATAAAAGAATATAATAAGGTTTATAATAAAATAATATGGTTTAATGCTCTGTCGAATGACCCACGTCATGGCGAGACGTCACGAAATATCGTTTCATACATACATATAAGGCAAATGACCTATCAATCTCGAATGATTCCACACAGCCGTGTTCTAATTTGGCTCGGAATTAACGGAATGTCACTTGCGTAACCATAGACAACGGGTCAAATGTAACGTGAGCCATTGATATGGACAACGACAATACGCGTAAGGTCTTCGATGATTGTTAAACTCAAGTCATTATTTATAATTTGAAGAAGCGGCGCCGTACTGTAATTGTCATGAATGAAGTAGTTTACGTCAGGCTAGTACTACATTTAGTTAAATTATTAAGTCAACTACAGTGGTCGTTCATCGTAAATGATAAAATACGTATACTAAACATTGAGCAGTTATTACTACGTAAGTAATAATAGCTCAATGATTCAATACTTTCTCATTTATGTTTTTTTTAATTCCACTATAAAACAATCAGGAACATGTAAGACTTGATTTTATTATTTTATCAGTGCCTTTAAGAACGATATTATAACATTATAACAATCATACAATTGTGTTTGAATATTATAAAAGCACAATCATATAAAACATACAAAATTCATATGTACATTCGAGTATATAAAAAGCTTTGTTGTATTTTGTATGTAAAAATTTGAAGAAAAATCACTTTGGTCTGTTTATGCTGGTTTTAATAACAATAAATATAGGACATTAAGAAAAAGAAAAATAAAAATCATAACCACTTCCCGCTGTTTTAATTTTTTTTTCTGTCCGCCAAAAAGTCCGCGAGGAAATATAACGAAAAAAAGTCGATTCGTTCTGTTTTATTAAAAAAAAATAAAAATAAAAATGAGACTCAAGCATTGAAAAAAAATTATGACTTTTATAGACCTTATGCAGTGTCAGTTAGAGTAGCACAAAAGTTGGTTCAAGCGTTTCCGTCCGGGAATTTAGATGTCAAAGATGCAGCTCGCTCTGGGATAATCGGGGAACTGAGGATTGATCACGAAACAGTTTTCCATTTGAACATATCTGGCTTGTATAGCCAGTAAAGTAGAGGTTTTTTGTATAGCCAAAATCTTTGAGTTTTTTTTTTGTCGTAAAAAGGTAAGAAACATATAGATAGCTAATATATAGATATGCGTAACTTTCGTTCTGATAATAATATTAAAGATACACCATAATTACGACTGTAACAAACATAAATGAATATTAATCCCAGAGCTATTACCCTATTGCATATTTACTGTTATAAATACGATCGTATTACAAGTTGCGCCGGAGTGGTTGCGCAAGGCCGAAGCAATTGCGCCGATTCCCGCGGGAAGAACAATTTGCCGAGCACCGTTACATGACCACTTGTATACTTGGATATACATTTATGTTTATGTATGGCATTTATTTGCATATCCTTGTTTGACTGGCGGCAGGTATATAATCCTATTGCGATGTTACTATGGTTACTTTGGCTCGGAGCTGTGAACAACTGTGTATACTAATGTTCCCAGCTTCGTCGAGCCGAGCCTTCATATCACGCCAACCGATTTCGATGATTCTTTTTTTATATCAGTGTATACTGATATTCACTGCTCCAGAATAGATATACACATATTTGAATGACCCGTTGGGCTCGTGGTTAGTGACCCTGACTACTAAGCCAGAGGTACTTGATTATTTGTTCTGAGACTGGGCATAATTTATTTATACCTGGACGTTCCCCGCTGTTGAACTGCGTTTATGCTCTCTGCTCCTCTCCGAAAGGTCTCAGCAAGTTCTCAGCTCTCAGTGTGGTAGTTCTTAAAGTTAGCACGTTTGAACAAACAAACTCTTCAGCTTTATTATATTATAGTGTAAATATACACTTTTCATAAAAAAAAACGACACAGTACTGCAAGTACTATTTAAAAGGCATTAAATTAAAAAAGAGGACTGATATCATATTAAAAACTCTAATAAATAGCTGGGAATTTACTTTCTACAATGGTGTACCACAAGTCCCAATTTGAATTTTAATTCATTATTATTATTAATATTTATTTTTATTTGAAGGCTGGTGCTTCCCGTGTGGTCCAGTACTAACTGTGGCATCCATGAGAAACCCATATAATAAGTCTTAAATTTGCATTAAGCATGTGCGCGACAAATGGACGAATAACTTAATATCACGCCAACCGATTTCGATGATTCTTTTTTTATTGGAAAGGAAATACTTCAAGGGTTTCATGGGCTCACTTAGATGAGAGTTTGGTTAGGCTCTGACAATGGCATCTATGAGAAAACCACATAGATTTTAAATTTATGATAGACGCATTGAAGTCGGTTGCCTACATTTGTTAAAGTGAATATTTTTTTTTTAAATATCGTTGTTCAAAAGTGATTGCTAATTGAGTAGTTGATGAAGCTTTATGAGTTCGTAGCAAGAGATTTTTTCCCAATAAATATGGACACCCCGCATACGGAAGCCCGCCTAAGTCGTGGCGTTACTGGATTCAGTCAGCGTGTTGTGGCTGCTCGATTGCGTCGTAGCCTCTCTGCTGTCAATAAAGTGTATCAGCGTTATCGGGAAACTGGTATGTGTACTCGCCGTCCAGGATCTGGTAGATATCACGTCACGTCTGAGTAAGATGACCGATGTATATTGAGTCAGTTTCTATAAGAACTCCTCACTTTAACTCTATTCAACTGCAGGAGCAGCTCCGTGAGGTTCGAGGATTGACTGTGAGCGATTCTAAT
The DNA here is from genome assembly GCA_947561695.1 of Tyria jacobaeae. Taxonomy (NCBI): domain Eukaryota; kingdom Metazoa; phylum Arthropoda; class Insecta; order Lepidoptera; family Erebidae; genus Tyria; species Tyria jacobaeae. Next base: position 2,427,062 of record OX387208.1, on the reverse strand, counting down.
ATTAGAAGATTAGCGAAGCGTAGCCTGAAACCTTCAAAACCAGCTAATGGCCTAAAATTTACGGTAGACCACTGAAGAGCGCACCTTAACTTTGCATGTAATCACTTAAATTGGTCATACTTTAACATACTTTAACAGGTAGTAGAGCCACGCTGATTTATTCAGCAGGAATGGGCCGGCTCGACCGGGGCAGTACTACCCTCTCACAGAATACCAGCCTAAAGTGACAACATTCGTGGTGTCGCCTTTCGCTGGTGAGTGAGAGACCGGAGGCCCACATCGATGCAGGGGTGACAGTTATCGTGGTATGTGTGTGAGCAGTGGAGTGCTGTAGAGTCATTGTGAGGGTGGCGTGGATCGAACCGTCGGCCAGGGAGACCCGTAGAAACGGTGGTGCCGCTGGCCGCCCGCGGCATAGAGAGGGGCCCAACCACGGCTAACCACCCTGGGAGGCTGCCCCGTCAGGTCGCGCATAATCCACGGAGTGGCTCGTCGTGCCGGTTGGTGACCGGATGGTGGGACCCGGCGACCACTTCCGGGAGGGTACGGGGGCCCTTCCGTCCGGCGGTTCGGTCACCGTCATGCTTCACCGATACATGATGACACAGCATTTTTAGTCTCAGTTTACATTGCCACGATGACTGTCATGCCTTTTACGCCCCCTTCCTCTTCTATCATGGCAGCACAAAAAAAGAAAAGTGGTCCTACAGCGGCATCCTCCTCTCCCACCAACCCGCTTTTTGAGGTGGAGTTCACTAACATACGTGGACTCCATGCAAACCTCAGCGCCGTACACCAACACCTCGAGACGGCTCGGCCGGCCATGCTCTTTCTCACGGAGACACAAATACGCCGCCCTGCCGACACGGCATATCTCCACTATCCCGGCTACGTGCTTGAGGAGTGCTTCCTCGCAAGGGCTGGAGTGTGCCTTTTCATCAGGGCGGATGTTTGTTGTCGCTGTCTGCACTGCCTAGAAGACACATCCTTCTCCATCCTTTGGCTCCACGTGGATTTTGGCTCTACGAGCCGGATTTACGTGTGCCTCTATCGCTCCCATTCCGGAGACTCCGAGACAACTCGACTCTTTGACCACCTGAGTCAAGCAGCGGATAAAGCGCAGGAGCAGTTTCCGACCGCCGAACTGGTGTTTTTGGGAGATTTTAACGCCCACCATGAGTCCTGGCTGGGATCTTCCAAAACTGACCACGCTGGTCGAACTGCCCACGCATTTGCTCTCACGCATGACCTTACCCAACTGGTACTCCAGCCCACCAGGATACCAGACATAACGGGTCAAGCGCCCTCTTTGCTGGACCTACTGCTGACGAATCACCCAGCGCAGTACAGCGTATCGGTTCTCGCCCCTCTGGGATCCTCCGACCACTGCCTGGTGTCGACCTCAGTGCCTCTAGTTACGCCTCCACGACCTGTGGTAACAAGGCGGCGGTTATGGCACTACTCGTCAGCAGACTGGGATGGAATGCGGGAATATTTTGCATCCATCCCGTGGGCTCAACGCTGCTTTAAAGATAGGGATCTGTCGCAAAGTGTGTCTGCCGTGACTGACGAAATCACTGTCGGTATGGAGTATTATATCCCCTACAGTGAAGTCGCCAGCACGAAGACCCGTCCCTGGTTCAATCGCGAGTGCATCCGGGCCGTTGCTCAAAAGCAGTCGGCCTACCGCGCATGGATCAGGGCCCGCGCACATTGTGACCCAGACATTGATCGCCTAAAAGCAGCACTAAACAGAGCCACTAGGGAATGCAAGAGGGCTTACATCAGAGCAGATGCCCAGGGCATTGCACGGTTTGGTCAAGAACTCGTCGCGTACCCTACGGGTAGCCGTAAGTTTTGGCGATTGGCCAAAGCCGTGCAGTCCAACTATTGCCAACCTTCGCTGCCGCCGTTGAACTACCCTGACGGATCACTGGCCCACGAGCCGCAAGAGAAAGCGAATCTACTAGCTGACCTCTTTGCGGCTAACTCCCGAATCGATGACCGTTGCGCGCACACGCCCACCATTGCGTCCTGCGACTCCGCAATGCGGGATATTCGCATCCGGCAGAGGGATGTCCGTGCGGAGCTTCGGTCACTCGATGTCCGGAAAGCCAGTGGACCCGATGGTATTCCGGCGGTGGTTCTTAAGAACTGTGCACCTGAGTTGTCTCCCGTACTAACGCGCTTGTATCGCCTGTCCTATTCCTCAGGAATTGTTCCGGAGGCCTGGAGAGAAGCGAATGTTCAACCCATTCCCAAAAAAGGCGACCGCTCCGATCCAGCCAATTACCGACCTATAGCCGTCACTTCCATACTCTGTAAGGTGTTCGAGCGGATCATCAACACCCAACTAATCCGCCACCTAGAGGATCACTCCTTGTTAAATGATCGGCAATATGGTTTTCGGCCGAACCGATCCACGGGTGATCTTCTAGCGTACGTCACACACCTTTGGGGTGAGGCTATGGATAGGCATGGGGAGTCCTTGGCCATCAGCCTCGACATTGCCAAGGCCTTCGATAGGGTGTGGCACCGCTCGCTTCTCTCCAAACTTCCTGCATTTGGTCTGCCACCTAAACTCTGCAACTGGGTTGCTGCCTTCCTCGAAAAGCGCCGCATTAGGGTTCTCTGCGACGGCGCGGCCTCAGACTTCCACGAGGTAAGCGCTGGTGTACCTCAGGGCTCCGTCCTATCGCCTACGCTGTTTCTTCTGCATATCAATGACATGTTGGCCCTTGGCAATATACATTGTTACGCAGACGACAGTACAGTGCACGGGCGATATTTCGGGCATCCTACTGCCAAGCTGGCAGACGTTGAGGAAAAACGACAGGAGCTTGTCGCTGAGCTCGACCGGGTCTTGAGCCGCATTTCCCAATGGGGCTGTGAGAATCTGGTCGAGTTCGGCGCCAAGAAAACACAAGCGTGTGTGTTCTCTAACAAAAAGTCTCCATTCCTTCCCCTTCCTACTCTTCAGAGCACTCAACTGCCACTGCAGGATAGGCTTAGTATTCTGGGTATGGATATTTGCCGGGATCTCAATCCGCGCGATTACATCGAGAGTGTCACTAAGGCGGCCTCGCGTAAGCTCGGCGTTTTGAACAAGGTGAGACGGTTCTTCTCGCCCGAGCAACTGTGTCTTTTGTACAAGACCCAGGTTCGCTCCTGCGTGGAGTACTGCTCTCATCTCTGGGACGGCTATGCGCAGTATTTGCTTGACGCTCTCGATCGGTTGCAGCGGCGCGCAGTCCGCATTATCGACTGTCCTGAGATCACCCAGTCTCTTGAGCCTCTGCAGTTGCGAAGAGATGTCGCCTCTATGGCAGTCCTCTATCGCCTACATCACGGGGAGTGTTCTGATGAGCTCTTCCAATTGGTCCCACCTTCTCCCTTCCTCTACAGGACTACACGTGCTGGCCTGAGGAGTCACCGTTTGTGCGTCGAAAATATACGTACCCGAACTAAACGGTTTGGCTCTTCTTTCTTGTGCCGATCGGTAAAAGCCTGGAATTCTCTACCAGCGCAAGTGTTTCCTTCCCACTATGATCCCGGGTCTTTTAAGCGGGGCGTGAAAAAGCATCTCACCAGGCCGCCATAGTGTGGGTCACCATGCTGCATTGACTACACATGCAATGAGGATGGTGACCACCACTCTTTGACTCCACCTATTGCTTTCCATCAGGCAAAGTGGAGTCACTATGGTAGGCTAATATAAAAAAAAAAAAAAAAAAAAAAAAAAAATACCTTCAATGGAGCAAAGTTCTCTTTTCTAATGAGAGTAATAAAGAAAGAACGGACGGAAGAAAGAAGGTCTATCGAAGAGAGGCAGAGCGTTTTGCAAGTTGCTGCATTGAAGAAAGAGTCAGTTACGGTGGCGTTTCATGGACGGTTTGGGGAGGCATAAGCGCCCATGGAAAAACAGAACTTGCTTTTGTATCTGTACCTCGCTTGCCATTATTAAATGGATTACATCGAAGAGTGTCTGGAGCCGTATGTGGTACCCTACGCAAATTTTATTGGCGAAGAGTTCATTTTTATGCAGGACAATATTACCAGGGCTCGTACCACAGCAAACGCATTGTAAATGACTACCTGAGTGAAGTCAGTATTACGGTATGGTTATTACGGTCAGTATTATGGTTATTGCCTGGATATAAATACCATAGAATACCTATGGGATGAGATGAAGAGACAAGTCGAAGTGAGAGATCCTGCTTCGGAGCTGCTTGGCCAGCTTTGAACGGCTATACAAGACAAGTGGGATGATATCCCACAACACAATATTGTGACTCTCATCCGTTTCATGAGGAACCGCATGGAAGCAGTCATTGGGGCCCGGGGAGGAAATACAAGATACTAAATGAAGTTTTTAAACACTTTATTGTTTTTCGCCCTTGTTTCTAACATTTTACATATTCTTCTTAAAGGGTAATACATACCTGTTGAACAAACCAAGACAGTTCAATAAATTTAATTTTAATTTGACACAGTATATTCGTTTATTGATACCTTATAACATCCGCAATTACCTGGCATTACTGTTATTTTTTGCTAAAATAAATAAAACATATACATATATTATAAAAATAAATAAAACTCAAACAAAACTAAACTTCAGAACTGTTTCGGTTTTATCTGATGAGAAGTATATGTATGTATGTATGTATGTATATATATGTACGAGTATTGAGATAAGTATATTTATCAGCAGTCAGCTTAGTTTGGGACACCTCCCGTATGTGAGATGTGTTGAATTTTTACATTTTAGTTTTGTAAACAATAATATTATTATTATTCAAGAAAAAATATACCTGTCGCCATTGACACTGTTTTTGTTGTTGATTTATGTTTCGCAAAAACATAAATCTTACTATAATTTAAAATAGAATTGCCAAACCACATATAACTCTTTTGAATGAAGGTTGGCAGTCAGCTCTGCATATTTGGCCTCGTCTTTAGCAATATAAATAAGTTTAGCCGCACTCATTACACCCGTTTGTCGTCTTCATTTATGTATACGGCCATTCTGAGAGCAATTAATATTTTGCATACAAAGCTTGGGAAAACCATATGCAGCACATATGGGTCAACTCGAACAGATTATTACCACGGCCGCACAGAAATCCGACTGTTAAACAATGATCGTATTGTGCAACCGAGTGAGTGAGTTTACCGGAGGCCCATTACCGACAGCACTCTTGTGACTGTTGAGTTGCAAGTGTTCATGAGTTACGGAAGTCACTTACCAAATTAAACGTAAGTAGAATAAAATTTAGGAATATGTATAAAGTAATTTACCACACTGCGCAAGAAGGAGGGTTGTGTTTTTCGTGTGTTTGTATATATACATAATATTATAATATAATAACTTCAGACATGCCACACACGGCCGTCCGACCTCTAAATAAACAGAACTTGACCAGTGATAACCAGGCTACTGAACACATATACTTAAAGACTGCTAAATACATACATATGTATCTATACAAATAAATAAAATTGGAGTGTCTGTTTATAATATTAATATAACCGTTTTTTTACTAATTGCATGTGGATGTATACACGATGCATATACCACAACAACATTTTTGAAAATTTTTGTCTGTCTGTCTGTCTGTTTGTTCCGGGTAATCTCTGAAATGGCTGGACCGATTTTGGCGGGACTTTCACTGGCAGTTACCTGCCAGTGAAAGTCCCTCCAAAATCGCCTGATGTAACAAAGAGTAACTAAGGCTACTTTTAATTTAGAAAAAAAAATAGGACCTCACGAAAAAAAAATTAAACCCATACAGAATTAATAAGTTATAGTAAACTGCGAACTGAATATTTACTTTTTAGGACAATCAACGGATCATCTCGCAAAGATTGGAATTCACTACCGGCGCACGTTTTTCCTTCCCACTTTGATCCTGGGTCTTTTAAGCGGGGCGTGAAAAAGCATCTCACCAGGCCGCCATAGTGTGGGTCACCGTACTGCATTGACTAGACACGCAATGAGGATGGTGACCACCACTCTTGGACTCCATTTATTGCTTACCATCTGGAGTCATTATGGTAGGTTTACACATAAAAAAAAAAATATCCTGGGTGGATATCCACACAAGTTGTCCACTGCGCTTGCAAAACCTGATCGGCAACGTTGCAGCCGTTTATACTATGTACTTATCTATACTAATGTAATAAAGCTGAAATGTTTGTTTGTTTGGATGCGCTAATCTCAGAAAATACTAATTTTGTTATAAGTCATAAAGTCTTGTATTATTTTTGTAAGCGACATTTTTGTGTCGCCATACCGTTTTATTTGGTGACGATGTATAAGATCACAAGAGAAGATCACTCTTACCTACTTGTTCGGGGCAGCGAGAATCGCCATTGCCCCCGACAGGCATTGACCCGTCTCACCCAAGACGGACGTCTATCGCGCGCTGCCCCTCTAGCTCCGTGTTGCCATATACATCACATCCGACCTCTTCTAAGTATAACAACTTAACTCACCAATCAAAAAACATCGCTACCGTAGCATACAGTATCTAACATATAAAAAAAAAACAAATACTGAAATCCATCTTCAAACTTAAAACATTACCGAATAAATAAATAATTACATTATTGTATCACTAAGATTGAGCCGCGTTACAGACCAATTTGATCTCTCATCCTCCGGGCCCATTATCTCATTCCAAGACATTAGTATTACAACTCCTGAGCGGCTAAACCTCTTGGGCAGACACGTATTGATCTCATCGACACCAATCATCACTATTATGCGTAAATGTAGTAGTCCACACTACTTTCCTAACGGTGTTTTTCTCTCTCGTTTCTTCTTAATAAGAATTATATTTTTGTCTTTTTCTCGTGTAGGTGTAACCCAAATAGCTGCCCGCGGGTCATACGACAGGCAAGCCAGAACTTTAGTTTGGGACAAAACTTGTTAAACAGTTATCATACAAATTGCAGTGATATACTAGATATGATTGAAAGTTGTGGCCAAATCTATTTACCTATAGTAAAACACTGATTACACGCTTATACACATTTAGGACTTGAGTTGCAGGTGTCCATGTCGTCTGTCCTGTACTAATACAAAAAAGAAGATTTATGTACAGAATAGTGCCAGAACAGTGCCATACAGTTCATACTTTTATTTTAATAGACTACTAGCGCCACTTTACACAGCTTTAGATTACATCAGCATCGTTGCCTGTATAATTTGATAATCAAAACTTGTTTCAAGTAATAAACTTAACTAACTCGTTTCCAGACAAAAGTTGAATAATAAAAGACAAGCACAACTCTTTCTTTCTCATCTTTTTTTGTCTGGTTAATTATATACATATATATATATATTTTTTTTTTTATACTATAGGGGGACAGACGAACAGACGGGTCACCTGATGGTAAGTGACACCGCCGTCCATGGACACTTGCAACTCAAGAGTCGCAAGTGCGCTGCCCGCCTTTGAGGGTGATGAGAGATGGGGGATACAGGGAGCGGAAAGAAGAGAGGAGGGATGAGCAGACGGAAAAAAGGAGAAAGGAGATGAGGGGAGAGAAAAGGGGGAAGGGGGAATTGGGCCTCCAGAAACCTCACTCAATTCGGGGAAATGCAACGCAAGCGTTACTTCACAACCGGTAAGAAGTTTTTGGGTTAGTAACATATATGATTATTATAAGACCCAAATAAATAAACTTTCTGGAGCTATGGACCAGCAAGGGTCTGTAATTCATCGGATTTGATGGCAAGTTCGTATGTCAGACTTGTACAAGCTAAATCTACACGATGCTTATTTCCGTATCACTAAGATAAATTTCTTTTGTATCGTCAGCGATTCTGCTTAGATAATAAGTAATATTTGTATATTCATTATATATGTACGTGTAAAGACTAAAATCATTGAAATGAATAGCGTACATCGCGGTACAGATAAAGTAAATATTGCTGGCTACTAAAATAACTCTATGATTATTCCAGTCCAAAAAATATGTAGACAAAACGTCACTTTAAGCATGTTTATATCTTATACAAATGTCTAAGTACGATGGTTATTAGAACAACAGTTCAACAGTCGTAGAGCCGTGCTTAGAAGAATTAAGGCCAAATCAAAACGCTTATTGCTGGATTACAAATAAATATTCATTAAACAAAATATTATTTTCGTGTGTCAGTGGACGTAGAAACATCTGTTAAAATGATAAAGCTTACTTGGATCTCTTATTAAGCCAGGGATTAAATGGATACCCGCTTGTATTTCATGTGTTGTTTTATTACGAAGTAAAAAGTAAAATAGTACGTCAGATGTGATAATATTATGTTCACGGGCTAGGATATTTATGCGTTGGAAACATATCAATTTCTTTTTAGTCAGCGAAATGCAGTTCAACACTTATTTGACTCGTAAGGTGAAAGAAACTGAATAATCGCGTTTGTAAGTCTGAACAAAGTAATTTTTAAAACTTGCTATCAAACTAATGTTTTTAGGTTCAATTGATTAACGATATAGATTTTTTTTTTATACAATAGGGGGACAGACGAACAGACGGGTCACCTGATGGTAAGTGACACCGCCGTCCATGGACACCTGCAACTCAAGAGTCGCAAGTGCGCTGCCCGTCTTTGAGGGTGATGAGGGATGGGGGATGCAGGGAGCGGAAAGAAGAGAGGAGTGATGAGGAGATGGAAAAAAAGGAGATGAGGGGAGAGAAAAGGGGGGAGGGAGAATTGGGCCTCCGGAAACCTCACTCAATTCGGGGAAATGCAACGCAAGCTTTACCGGTTTTCTGTGAGGCCGTGGTATCGCACCGGTTGAGCCGGCCCATTCAAGCCTAATTATATATAAATAATACCTTATAAATAGAACTATAATACTTATTTATTTATAACAAATAATAATATTTAAAACTTTTATTCTATATTTATGTGTATTTATATGTAATTTTGTCATTACATATTTATTTTAAGATGTCAGGATACATGTCAGAATAATTGAAAACCAAACATTTAACACCTACTTAATGCTTTCTGCATCACCTAAAGGTGGACTGGCAGAGAATGCCATTAAAAGTGTAAAATAAAAAATAACAAGAGACGAGAGAGAAAAATTTAAAAAACCCCTACGCAACCTAACACAACCCTTAAGTAAAAATTTTTTTCGAAAAGAGCTGATACTCTTATACTCTTACACTACAGGATAGATATTAACCAAACATAGCTAAATGAACAAACGCAAGGTAACTGGCTTTCAACTAAAAAAGCGCACGAAATCGCTCCATTGGTTTGAGATCTACGATGCCAGAGACAGACACACACCCACAGAGACAGACAGACATCGACGTCAAACTTATAACACCCCTCTTTTTGCGTCGGGATGGGGGGGGGGGGAAATAAAAGTAATATATAGAGAATCAGACATCTCATACACAGCCGTTGTCGTTGAATCCCTAAATGAAGCTTGTACTATGGCCAGACTGCTGATAAAAACACTTATATTTCTCTAAATACAAACATATTACAGATAAATTACACACAGGCACAGAGCAAATGTGGGTTCATGCCGAAAATGCTTTAAACATAACTAAAAATTAACAAATTAAAAATTTTACTGTGGAATATACATATATGTATACCGGGTACTATATATATATACATATATATATGTACACATATATGTATACTGTCTGATAGATAACAGTCGTGTAATACTTGAAAATGATCAGCATTTATATTGTAACTAACCTTCTGTCTTACTTGCACAGTGGTAAGGGTCACTAAAAAAAGGTGGGAAGGTATTTTGATAAGGGCCTTAATTATGTATTCTCGGTGATGATGAACAGTTTGTGCTTCAATAGGTTGTTAGCGGGTTCGACGCCGAGGAATGCATGCTTTGTGACCGGTAGTGGGATATGTTTTCTCATAATCATTTATGTGGTGGAGGTAAAAATCATAAATGTCGAGTAAGATGTGACCTACATGCAATGCACCCGAATGCACCTATACGCGCATTGGAAACCGCTTTATATCACCCGTATTCTTGTTTGCCACCTTAGTTGCAAATACAAAGTACAGCAAAACATGAACAACTATAATCGATATAAGTTTATTTTAATTTAAAAGAAAATTTGTGCAAATGACCTTTCTTAAATAACCGAAGGACCATATCAGGATTAGGAGCGAAGGCGGCTCGTTGGACCAAATTTATAAACTGTCATGTTATCTCATTTACACAAAGTCTGTGTGCCATCACTGCGAAGGCTGTCGAGACGACACTGTACATCACACACTAGTGGAGTGCACAGCGTAGGCGCACCAGCGCCTCAAGCTCGTTACTGCTTTAGGTGTGGGAAGCCTCTCGGTGGAGACCATGGTTCTGTCACGCGAGAGGTAAAACACTTACCAGCAGAAGTCTCCGGCCTCCATGAGCACGGGCCATCAAGCTGCCCGTACCCTAGCAGAAGCAGGCCTGAGACGGTGGCGCGACGTGTTCCAATGTTAACAGTAATGTGATAAGGAATTTGCAAAATGTCAGTGCAGCTATGGCTTGTCCCATCTTGATAGATTTGAATAACACAGCAGAACAGACTGCACAGATGGCGTAGTGGTTTAAGAAGTGACGTTGCCACCATGCTGCCGTACCGAGTGTTGCTGGTTTGAGTCCCCGCAAGGGACAACACAGGAAAATGTAAAAAAAAATGTATTGTATCATTATTGTAGACAATTTTAAGAAACCACTGACACTGATATATAACATTGTTTTTAAATATCTGCTTTCCCATAACGATTGGCACTCCACCACTGTGCGCTTCTCCAGAAGCTTTTTGCCTCACACGTCCAGCCTATGGAACAAATTGTCGCCTGCCGTATTTCCGAACCGATACGACCTTCAAACCTTCAAGAAAAAAACGTACTCCTACCTAAAGGGCCGGCAACGCACTTGTGACTCTTGAGTTGCGGGTGTCCATGGGCGGCAGTAGTCACTTACCATCAGGTGACCCGTCTGCTCGTTTGCCCCCTATCGCATAAAAAAAAAAACTCAATGGAGCGGGAGTAGTTATAAGGATATAATATTTTTATGTAAAATCGCTCGTGACACACGAATCAGACCTTGTGTGGCAGTTGTCTTATATTGTGTACCAGTTGTTTAGTGCCTCAAGAGTACCTTGCTACATAGCTTTATCTGTTATAATTAATAACGTTAGAAGCATATCCTAAATCTTTACTTAATTGGATTGAACAATTACACAATTTAATAAACTCTACTTAATACTTTTTAATAAACTCTACTGGCACCACACCTGAATGTAATGAAGAATGGTGTTTACAGAGTTATTAAATCAATTATTACATAAATTAACACAATTATTTAATATTAATATTTAACAGATTAGTACAACATTTAAAATATTTAAAAAATATGTAGTATTAGTTGTTTATTTAATTGCTTTTAAGAATTCAGGTACTTTTGAGGATCAAAGGATATATGTATACCTCGGCAGCTGGTGGGACCGTCCAGCCAGGACAAACCGGCGTAGAAGTGCAGATGACCTTCTTTATTTTAATGCAACAGAAGTTATATCACATTTAGGTGAAAGTCGACTCAGCTAATTTTGCACAGTATTATAACAAACCTATCGTTTATGAAATGTATCATAGGTAATTTGATTTTACACTCGTCTACTCAACTCGAATCACATTTTGACAAATCAAGGACGAACTTTTGATCTTCGAAATTACCATAAAATACAACCTATCCAAAGGCTATATTATTTTATAATTTGTATAAATTATTGATATTTGCGAACGCCTAGCAACAGCCTGGATGAATAAGGTCAAGCCAAGAAGTGAACAAACAGGTTTCTGTCTGGGTACGATCTCATGTATTATGGTTGCATTCCAGACGGATTCCCATGCTGATTTAGCGTTTTATAACGACACGATTACTGCAGAGATTTAAGGAAAAGCTAAGAGCAACAGAAAACTACTTTGCTAAGTTTAGAGCTAACTTGTTTCGCTGACAAGTTTAAATTTAAAATACCAAATCAAAAATCTCTTTAAGGTTTAAAAAGTTGAAGGTGTTTGAATAGTAAAAGAGATTTTCTTTATTTATAGCTAACTCACGATAACCATTCATACAAAAAACTTTATCAAAATCGAGCCTTGTGTTGAGAAGCTGTGTAGACTACAGACAGACACACATCCAAGTTAAACTAATAACACACCTTCTTTAAGTAATAGAAAAAAGAGGTACTTTAAAATGACAATTTCAATTATGATAACCCTTCAAATCTAGGCAAAATTGTATTGTACACATGGCACCGCCCCCAAAGAAAGCCAAGAGTAGGAAGATGATGAATTATGACAATCCGAGTCGCGACTGGTCAGCCTAAAATTATTATTTATCTACATGACACGTCTACAACTGACAAACTGGCACTTTTCTGGAATTTTCCGACCGATACATTCGTAACGTGATGAAATAAAAGAATTATTCCCTTACTCCTGTTAATGGGTGTTAACTTCCACCATAAGCTCAGCAGCATGAAATGCCAATATCTTAATGGCTTTTAGAAAGATTATAAAAAAAAATTGTTAGTGGCTATAAAACTTGAGGGTTTCCATAGATATCCCTGGGATCCGATCATGAAATACTGACTTGGTGACAAAGGAACATTCGCAGGAGTATATATGTATGTATATATATATATATATATATATTATGCTATAGGGGAACAGAAGAACAGACGGGGCACCTGATGGTAAGGGGCAACCGCGGTCTGTGGACACCTACAACTCAAGAGTCGCACTGCACTGGGATGCGGGGAGGGAAAAGGAAAAGGAGGAGGTCAGTGGGGATGAGGGTAGAGGTTGAGTTGAGCCTCCGGAAACCTCACGAATTTCGAGGATATGTGTTGCTTCACAACCGGTTTTCTGTGAGGCCGTGGTATCGCACCGGCCGAGCCGGCCCATTCGTACCTAAGCATGGTTACACCACTGTTACTGATTTGAAAATTTGAAAATTGGCCTATAATTGGCGGAGAAGTCTATGAACATACAAACATTAAAATATAATTACAGTCAAACATAATCGCTTAATTACTTTTATCTGTCAATATGAAGGTGGTCTCTATGGTATTATAGCTGTGAGCGATAAGCCGCAATACATTTATTCCTTTATACAGCGTACACTCAAACTCATTGTATTTATTGATTACTATAAACTGTGGAATGAGTTGAGTAATTAATTGGAATGCACCATTTAATACATATATTAATCATTCGTAAACAACGTTAATTGTCAACTCTTTATCGCTTTAAGTGATATGATTATCATTGTTCCACTTCGAGAACAGAACGTATTTAGAAAAGAAAAATATTTCATCGGTGACGGTACAAGTTTATTGTACTATCGACGACGATTTCTAATTGTATTTATTGACGACATAAATAATAAAATTCGCTGTTGGCTATGGAATGATTTTTTCAATCACTCAAGTTATATTTCATGGAGAGTCTTTTTTACTATTAGAATAAAAACATTCCGTGAATTAGATTCATATTAATTTAAATATACGATTTTACTAACGTATGTATTTCGGGGATGGCCGACTAGTTGCGGTCTCAACAGGAGGCCTTTTTCAAGGAGTAAGTCGTCCAGCCGGTACCGGACGATACACTCGTAGCGGCCGGTACCGGTGTCGAGACCTAAACTAGTCGGGCATCCCTGAAATACACACGTAAGTAAAACCGTATGTTTAAATAAATGAGTTTTTTTTTAAATAAAAGTAAATTATGTATTTTATGTACGTAATTTTATGTTTGTTAGAATACTAGTAAAATATGTCAGATTGTTAACTTTCTAGTATTTGATTGGCCTACTGGTCTAGTGACTCTGACTGATAATCCAGAGTTTATGGTTTTGGAACGAAGTTTCTTATGGGGCATTGCGGAGGGGTAACGTCCGTATTGCGTCCGTAACGTTAAAAAAAAGTGTAAGGTTTTTTATTTATTGATAATACTGCCATCTAGTGTTTCTATTATGAACTGCAAAGAAGGTTAGGGATTTATGTTTTAAAACAAAATATGGTACATGTAACACTGCCATCTAGTAAAAGTATTACAAACAACGGAAACTTGAACCTTTCCTTATAATAACGAACTACGTTCCTATCTGGTCTCCCACGACACCACACGGTTTTTTTTTCCTACCTACCTATGTACCTACCTATTGCTCAACCGGGTACAGACTGTATACTTACTGCCTGGTAGATAACAGTCTAATCCCTAAGTCATCTTTCCCCGCTCTTTGGCCACGGTAAGAGATGGGGGGGGCCCTATTTAACTCCACCGAGACCCACACGAATATACTATACCTACATACTCGATGTTAAAACTGGGATATAAAGAGGCGAACAAGTTAGCAAGTCTAATTCGTGAATTCATCAGTGCCAATATACTTACAGTAATTTAACCCAATTAACGTGACCGCCAGACTAGTGAATTAAGTGTTACATTCGTTCTCCTTATAACGGCCGTCCTTCTATTGTATCCAATCTAAGATTTAAATTTATTATTGCACTATATATCTACACTAGCCGCACGCCCCGGTTTGACACGAGTGGTGTACGTAAACCTGGCAATGTTTTGTCAAAATATAAAAGATCTGTAGTCTTCTATCTCACTCGCTCACTCACTTTTCATAGCAAGAGATTTTAGTTCACTTTTACCTTAGAAGTTTTTTGTAAATTTCTAAAATCTTATCGTGACAATAACGAAGACAACAAAAAATAATTGTCTAGTTCGGTGCAGTCGTTCGCAAGTTATGCGTTTTTATTATCGCTTAACAGTAAAGTGAATAGGTTTCTTTTGTATAGGCGTGCACCATATTCGTCTTTTAAGTCACTTCCCTCTTCCAGTTGGAACACAAAATAACAGTAATAAAATCATTAATACACTATTCTTATTTATTTAACATTAAAAACAAATTAAAAAATTTAAAAAAACTTTAACTTTATTACCATGAATCCTCTTGGCATTTGCAAATTTGAATTTAGAACAAGTCGTTTGACAGAAAAAAAAAACAAAAACATTCGCTAATAGCATTTTTATGTTTTCTCGGCAGCAGCAGCCGATATTCGTAACTCTTGTATGTGCACGAGTTCATGAATCGTACGTGTATGTATGTATGCACGTCAGTCTGTACAAAATGTAAGACTATCCATGTGTGTGTAAGTCACAGGTCAAATTGAGAATTAGTCGTTTGTCGCGTGACTTACCTTGTAGCGGATATTAAGTTACGTTCGTATTAAACAATGGTTGACATGTTTTAAAGGTTACGTTTATTGTTCTATCCAGTAGTAGTTAGGTTTAAGAGATTCACTATATTTTGTTTTTATTAGGTAGACTAAAATAACAGCTCCAGTTGACCTTTCTTTATAATGTTGCAAGCGTTCAGAAAAATTACAATTTGCGCCTTTTTTGTTCTCATTTAACATGAGACAAACACGTTGAAAATCTCGCAATGGGAGCGAATAAGCTGTAAAATGGTAATAAACCTTTGTTCGCATTCTAAGACTAGGACAAAAGTTTCATATAGTTTTATGTATTCATCATTTTTAAGGTGAAAATCGTGTTTTTTGCAATTCTGAAGCTGAAGCTGAAATTTGTCTGTACAAAAAGTTGACCAGAAAAGGGTTGTCATTTGAGAGGACGTTATGTGTATGTGTCATTTGTTTGTATGTTTGTCAAGTGTCAAGTCATTCACATCGCAACACAGAAATAATCTCTAAAAATGAAAGATTAGATATTGCCAGTCATAGACACCTACAATTAATAAAAGCATTCTTTTTATAAATTCTTTATCTCTTACAGACCTCTATGTAGTTATAGTCTCTTCCACCCACGAGTTCAGTAGCTCTGAAACATGTCTATGGAATGTACTTCCCATTTTAATTCTAACTCCGTATGTTTCTCATCTTCTTGATGTTGTTTGCGTGTATAGGATCCAAAAACCATCCCATCTCTTCCCGTTTTTATCGAAAAGGTGACAAATGATCGGTATATACTGTCTATATCCAGCCGTACTGTATATATAGAGCCATCAATTTGCCCGCATGACGGCCTTAGACTTGCCCCCAAAAACGTAAGTGGGGGAAAATTTTAGATGGCATCGATTGAGCGTTAAAGACGCCTCTGATTACCCCTCGGGAGTTGAAGGCGTGAGTGTATGTATGTATGTATTTATCTGTTAGTCGAGAAAGTATAAAAATAATATGTTATGTAGTCATAAGTTAATTGAATATCTTAATTCTTTAACATTACACAACACACCTGCCGGCTAAATGTCAAATTAGTAATCATTTAGTAATTAGTTGCGTCACTTGTCTATGCTCTGTCTGTACTATGATTACTTTTATCTATTATGTGACGTAAGTATAACATAATATATTTTTAAAATTGAGCCAAATTGAGGGTAATAAACAATTAAATATGTTAATTAACGTACATTTGTACTAAAAAGTTATGTAGTGGTAATTATTTAACCTCTGTGGGAAATGTTTTAGTAAATGTTGAAAACTACGCAGCTAGCAAGCGTCTATCGGAGCAATTCATATTGCTGGACCTACTGATTCGACTTCTATACTTTATTTTATTTTTCTTTATTACAAGCGTTTGAAATTGTACTGTTAGAGATTCACAGGCTATTTCAAATAATCAGTACAATACGAGTATAAAGTGATCTAATGTTTCTAATTTTCTATATTCTTTTATTGTACTAGTTTGTTCTTCCTTTTTAATTTCATTATCCCTGCCTAACTTTTTTTTTTTTTTTTTTTTTATACTATAGGGGGACAGACGAACAGACGGGTCACCTGATGGTAAGTGACACCGCCGTCCATGGACACTTGCAACTCAAGAGTCGCAAGTGCGCTGCCCGCCTTTGAGGGCGATGAGGGATAGGGGATGCAGGGAGCGGAAAGAAGAGAGGAGGGACGAGGAGATGGAAAAAGGACAAAGGAGATGAGGAGAGAGAAAAGGGGGGCGGGGGAATTGGGCGTCCGGAAACCTCACTCAATTCGGGGAAATGCAACGCAAGCGTTACTTCACAACCGGTTTTCTGTGAGGCCGTGGTATTGCACCGGTCGAGCCGGCCCATTCGTGACTAAGCATGGCTCTACCACTGCTATGACATATGACATCTACATTACTTTAATAGCCTAATTTTTGTTTATTTACTTTTAGCAACATAATAGCGCCAATAAAATAGTGTTTTATTGAATAGTGTATGTTGTACACGAAATATTGTTATACCTATCGGGTAATTTAAAAGTGTAGCCATGAGTTTGTTTGCCATTTGGAAACGCTTATAGATCAACAAAAGCAGGTATTTAATTATTTTATCTTTTTAATTTTAATTGTGCATTTGAAAAGGCAACCTATAGTTGCGGTGACGCTGTGTGTATTGATCTTGAACTTTAAATAGTTGGAATTTGATTTGAAAAAAATATTTGAATTTGAATTTACTGTACTTTCTTTAAAAATTTTGCTGGGCATCTTTATAAGCGCGGGAGAACGAGTTTAAACCTTTTTGAATAAAATCTCAGTACACTCATGTGTCATAATACTAACCTCTATAATAAAATTGTATTATAGAGGTCAGCGATAACAAGTCCATAAACTAAAACATGAATTTATCAATTCTGTGATTCTAAAATAAAATGGCATATGTACAGATAGACAAAAATAAGTTAAACTTTGTAAGAATAATATAATAATAGGGAACTACTCTAAGTAAGGATAGTGTACCAGCGATATCAATAGCATATATATTAATATATATAAGTAGGTATAATAATAACAATTGAGCTGAAGCGGTAATATTTTCAATGTGCTGTTTTTTTTTTTATAAATAATGGTTAAAGTTAAGGAAAGTGGCTGGCAACGGATGGATGCAGACTGCCTAAAACCGATATAGTTGGCCCTCCTTGAAGCACTTCGTCCAGTAGACCACGATTGACTGATGACAAGAGTTTGAGTTAAATTCTTGGTCTTCTTCTTGAGATTGAGACATGGCAAACTACCATTAATATATTTTCTCACGCCTGTGTCCCTGAAGGGGCAGTCAACGATTTAAATATTATATCTTAAACCTGAAACAGATATTGAAGTTCGACGCATGATTATTGACATTAAAATGATGAACTTCCAGTACAAAAGACGAGAGAAATTTCACAATGACCCCCAGAGCGCGTGCGGCGCGAACAGGAATGCAGTCTTGCGACCCTTGTGTGCTCCTCTCGACTAGACATACACACACACGGCTTATTATATTTATATATGATCATTTATATATAAGTTTCTTCCTTGAATGTGTGCAGTGGATACTAATGGCTGAAAACTCGTATAGTCATCACTTTCGGAGACTTACGTGATATGTTATTTTGTTTAAAAACAACTTTCGCACTTGGAATAATTCCTGTGTTGACTATGTGTCTCATTATCTGACTTGTCTCTGACTGACTTGGCTAGTGTAGAAACAACAGGACGCAAAGAACATCCAGATTCGGAACAATTATTTGTAAGACACAAACTTTTGTCCCTCGTGGGCTTCGCACTAGACCAACAGGTCAGTCAAACTGAAGAAAAAGAGGCACTGAAAGGTTTTTTTATAGTTGCCAAACAGACGACTTTAGGCCTTCTTTCTTCAACACAAAAGGCTTTAGTTCATAATCCAAAAGACAAAAAAATATTCTTGTATTCGTCGACTATGTCAAACCGTCATCCATCCATATAACATTCTTATCCTATTTTTTTTTTTTTTCGATCAATTTGGCTATTTGAGCATTTAAAAATATATTATGTTATACTTACGTCACATAATAGATAAAAGTAATCATAGTACAGACAGAGCATAGACAAGTGACGCAGATACATAACAATTCTATAAAAAATGCATGAAGTAAAGTAATTATTATAAACGTAAAACAGGTGAAACCTTTTAATCTACAAAATATTCACATAAATAAAAAAATACTTACGGAACATACAATCATTAACCCTTCTTTGCAAGCTTTAGACCACGAAGGTTCTACTTTTGACTTTTTAAGCTAATCAATTTACTGCACTAGAACTTTTTGTGTATTATAATAGAATTTATCTTTAACTAATTAAGAGTTATTTAACACTTAATAATTTGTCAGAGACACAGCAAGCAAGAACCGTTGTGGTCGTGATTAACAAGAACGAAATTGTGTCCCATAGCTCGTAATAAATATAAAAGTTTGTGTACTTTTATTCAAATACGCATTCACCACTGAAACATTTAGAGAAAAAATAAAGTTGTCTGAATATAGCATATAAGGAGCTACGACCGTTCCGCGCTACAACACTTTATTCGAGTTATATATATTTATGTGAGAATCGTGTGAGAATCTCTCTCATAGTAGTTCACTGAATCACATAAGCTTGTGTCAGTGTGCTTTACACCATGACACGTTGGCTTTTTTGCAATGACTCGAAACTGGTTTGTGTATTGCATATAACCTTATGTAATATACTGCTGCCGGTCAACAAAAAGTTTACTATATAATTTGAGACAACATTTTTTGATACGGCTTATGCTTGAATGAGTAAACATCTTTTGCATATTTAGAATGTAAAGTCATTACGTAAAAAGACGTATTTCCTTATTTATTTGCCTGCTCTGTGACGATAGATGTATTAGTAACAGCATATGATATTTATGACATAAAATAACTACTTTAAAATTTTCTTAATTCTTACATTCATACATATATTATCCAATCCAGTTAATACAGAAGACGAGAAGAAGATAATTGTTACAGAAATATAACCTACTAAGCTTGGAGTCCAGGCGTGTTCATTTGTCGGCTATGATGCTGCACGGCTTTTGTAATAATAAGTTCGAGTGCCCTCATTTCACAAATCATGTTATGTCGTAACCAAAACGGAACGTCGCGGGGTCCGCGGGCCAGCTGTTTTACACTGCAAGGTGAAAAACGGCTGCTGGTGCACGCGCGCCTGTGCGCTGTATGGTTAAAACTCACACATTTCAGAGACCTTGACATTTTTTCTCCTTCACAATTACATTTTTAAATATTAGCACGTAATATTTTGACCTGCAAATAAATTATAAATTGCTTTAACTTCACCCACTGAGATATTCAAAAATATTATTATTTGTGCAATTATGCACTAAACATTTTACTAAAAATACCAAATCCATGGACATTGATGAGGGTTATACGTTTACATATTATATTTAACTATATTTTCTTAATATTAAGACACGAAGTGTACCTACCTGTTTTATGCCCCTTTATAAATTAATAAAATAAATAAATACTCGTTAATATTTCTTGGAGAAGTAGGTCAGAGCGCCTAAATCGCCCGCTTTTTGGCAAAACTACTTTAGTCTCTCTTACGTAATAAGACTGTATATATACTGTCTGATAGATAACAATCCTGCCCTTTGTCGCCTTTTACGAGTACATCGGGAAGAGGCTCGATTCTACTCCGCGGAGAACCACACGGATTCATCCTTAATAGATATATTAAACCATTATACATATATACATAAGGTCACGCCTGTATCCCTTAACCTACCCCACCACAGAGGTATTTACAACACATCCGAGAAGAGCTGAGCTATCTCAAGTGAGTATCTATTTTATAAGCTTTTATTAAGTTTTTCTGTCCCGATGTTTGTCATCAAATCTTGCAAATTAAATTTGATCCGCCTTGCGGTTACCGATTGAGCTGATTTTTTGATTAATTAAGTTCGATTGTTTTATGGCAGAACCTTAGAAATATCTCCTAATTTCTTGGTAGTTATTAGTGATGTGGTCTCGATGTGATGACCGAACTGTTGATGCCCAGAACTCTTAGTCAATAATCGGTGATGCGTTTTTGAAATCCTGTAAGACAGTATACGTGTATGTATATGCTTAGTTTGGGTGTTTGGAGCGGCGAGGCGGCGTGCCACTTGAATAAGTTTCTGAAAAATGAGGGCCGGCTCGACCGGTGCGATACCACGGCCTCACAGAAAACCGGTTGTGAAGTAACGCTTGCGTTGCATTTCCCCGAATTGAGTGAGGTTTCCGGAGGCCCAATTCCCCTTCCCCCCTTCTCTCTCCCCTCATCTCCTTTCTCCTTTTTTCCATCTCCTCATCCCTCCTCTCTTCTTTCCGCTCCCTGCAATCCACCATCCCTCATCACCCTCAAAGGCGGGCAGCGCACTTGTGACTCTTGAGATGCGGGTATCTATGGACGGCGGTTGTCACTTACCATCAGGTGACCCGTCTGTTCGTCTGCCCCCCTATAGTATAAAAAAAAAATGAATGTTTTATATAATTACCCTCACAATCGCAATAAAGTATAGGTTTATATATATGACATTTGTTTTTTTTTTAAGACAACTCCTGCACTAGGCAGCAATTATGTGTAACGGACGACTCACAATCAACGGACACTTAGAACACCCAGACTCGGGACAACGATTTGTGGATTACACAATTTGGTCCCGTGTGGGAATCGAAGGATCACTAACCTCAAACACAGTGTCATCACTTCCTCCCAAATTATCACAGTTAGTCAGAGATGTTATCTAAACATACACAAATGTAAGTCAAATAAGTCACGACTGCTATTAATATATCTGACTGTTGTTAGTTCCTTAGCGACTAAGTGTGAAATATACCTAACAGTTTTTATTTTGCACTTCTTTAGTCAAAGGTAACGGCCACATTTGTCATTTTATTTTTTTGAAAATGATTGAATATATTATTTATGTATTGAGTTTTCAGAGTTTTCATATACACGGAAAATAGAAATACACCCTGGCGCTTATATTCCTAAAGGGCAGTCAAAGTCTAAATTTTACCATCAATAATTGAGTCCCACTTTCGTAATAGGGAACAAGCCTATATATTATACCGCTTCCAACTTTATAATTCGCAGGTTCGGCCGCACATGGAATACTGTTCTCATCTCTATGTAGGTGCACCCCAGTACCAGCCATCCCTATTGACTGCATTCAACGGAGAGCGACTCGCATCATCGACTGCCAAGATATTTCTGATCGGCTTGACACCTTGGCATTGCGTAGAGATGTAGCTTCACTCTGCATCCTCTATCGCTTGTATCATGGGGAGTGTTCAGAGGAATTGTTCGGACTTATACCGGCTGCAGGTTTCCGCCATCGTCCTACGCAACAAATTATCCATCCCCATCACCTGGACGATTGACACTCCACCACTGTGCGCTTTAAGCTTTTTGTCTCATAAAAAAAATAGACTGTCTTATACTGTATTATACTGCGAATGTCAAAAATTTCACAATAGTGTCCTATCTTTACGCGTTTACTTGCGAATTAATCACACCTAAGTATTACACAACTCATTTCTTACAACTCATGACTACTAGACGTATTATACGAGTAAATGCTTATCAGATTTGATTGCTTTTAGTGTTTTTTATAAATGAGGAAAATCTTTGAAGAAAGCATGCTAGATGACTCACATTTGTTCCGTAGAGTTAATGTTTGTTTCTCTTGTATTTTTTTTTTTTATTAGGGGCACAAGGTTTCTAATCTCGATTAATTTTACCCAAAGAGGTTTCTAATATTTTCCAGTCTCATGTAAAAAAATAAGTTACTGGGGGCCTGCGATTAATCCAAGGTCGACTGTCCACCTTATTGATTATACCTTATGTATTAAATAAATAAGTAACAAATTATACAATTGTATTCTATTTATTTAGCCGTATGCATACATATACCACGGCCTCACAAAAAAAAAATTGTCAATGCTTGCGTTGTCTGTACCAAGTATTTATTCTATTCTTGTAATGGGGGTGTCTATGGGCGGCAGTTATCACTTACAATCAGGTGACCCATCTGCTCGTATGACACCGTTGTGCTATATAAAAACATTAGCAATAGTCAGCAAGTTCTTTGTAAATACGGTCATAGAATTACATGTTTTGATAAACAAGTATTTTTTAACAACAATGAATTAACGACATCACGTCTGAGTCTCAGATTACCTAATATGCTTGTTAATACAAATGTAGCACAATTTCTTATCTGTCACTAGCTTTTATGATATTATAAAATATACGAGGTTGTGCAGCTATTTATTTTCATCTGTGTAAGAAAATATTAAATTAGAACGCCCTGTTCTACTTTAAGTATTTAAACAAATCGATATACATACATCATTCTACTATAAAGTTTTAAAACAGCTGCGAATAGAATCGTTTGATACATTATTGAATAAAGAATGTGAACCATTGTCTATATTTGACAATCATTTGTTTGACAAGTTTGGTACACAATTCCACTTCGAAACCTAAATAAGGTATACTTTTTTATATCAACTGATGATGAAAGGGTGTTGCACCCACACACCATACTGTGCTAGAACAAGGACCTACCGGGGCTAACCGTCACCCTAGCAAAAGCAGGCCCTAGACGGTGCGCGACGTGTTCCGCGCGCGCCTCTCTAAATCAGAGCTTGGATCACACCATAGCGTGGTCGCCACCAACAGGCGGCCCAGTATGTCAGGGTTCACAGGGATTACCTTTCACTGCACTAGGGTGCACCTGAGGCCCCTTCCAGAAGTCTCCATGACGAAACACTGTAGGGTTTTAATCGGTTCGAGACAGCCGTACCATCTCACCGTAACTTTGGGGTTGGGTCTAACTCACTTACTCGGTGAAGTAAATCGCAAGCACTACTTCACAACTAGTTTTCTGTGAGTGAGGCAATGGTATTATAGCAATCCGGTTGAACCGGCCCACTCGTGCCTAAGCATGGTTCTCTAGATTAATGACTAGCTGACGGTTGGCGAAATGTGTTTTTTTATTTATTTATTTTTTATTTGATATGTTTCTAATTATCCTTTGGGGAATACTGGCATAAGTGTATGTGTGTATGTGTGTTAAATGTCCAATTAAAAAATTCCGTACATAGTCGACCTCTGTGTACATAAACTAAGTTGAAACTATTTCTTCGTCTATTAAGCAACAACTCGACTTGAAACAGTAAGTGTGTTAGCTCAACGCACTTTATGTTTGCTTCGATAACAAACTCTCATTGAACTATAACGTACTGATAACCCAAATAACCCTATCAACAGAGTACCTGTGCAGTACGGTATAATAATTAATAAGATGTAATTATATAAGAACAAGAAGATGTTTATTGACTAAATGTATATCATGATAAATAATTATAATAATATCTTTTGACATGACGCTAGTAAAGACTATGTTTCAGGGGTCAGTGTCTCGCCCCAATGTAATTACATATCATTTTATATCAATTGTAGAAAAAAAAAACTATTGTGAAGTGTGTGTGTCTATGTGTGTGTGTGTGTTTATTTTTGTAATAATTCTTACAATCCTTAAAAGCTGTATACTTACTACATCAATAAATTTCACCCTTGACAGTATAATATTTTCCTTAAATTTAAACTGGACTGACCTTCAGTTATATCAATTCAAGTTAAAAAGAAAAAGAAATCGCTGTACAAATGATTCTGATGTATTTTCAACACTTAATTTTCGACCTTATAAGTTTGTTACGTTCTTTGTGTATCAATGATACTTAACAGAATAAATATGTTAAAAAGTCGCTAAACTAACGAATTACACATCTTGTTCCATTAGTAATTATGATTGTTACAATCTAATCTAGAAGGCCTTAAACAGAAATTGTAAGAAACTTTAATGATAAAACACATGATCCTCCATTGCAGGTGTCCTTGACCCTCCAATGGAGGATTCTCCAAACAGGCTAGACTAGGTATGGCGAACCAATGGCACGCGTGCCAGTGGTGGCACGCGACAAAATATTTTGGACTCGCCAGCATTGACGAACCTACTTATAACTTAGACTTGACGTACATTAAAATTTCATAGAGAACAACAATACGACACAATAAATGTATCGAGTTTGGAATTAAAGAGAGACAGTTTTATAACCCAGAGTCATTTCAATTAATTGAACATAAAACTTCAAGGTCTAAATAAAACCATTATCGTTATGACTCCTGGGCTTTATTCGGGTCTAAAGGCCGTCTTATGTTGGAATTGCTTCCTAACGTTTCGCTAGCACGAGTGGCCAGCTTCTTCAGAGTCTGCATCCAGTATCGGAGATGGAAGGACCTCTGAAGAAGCTGGCCACTCGTGCTAGCGAAATGTTAGGAAGCAATTCCAACATACGACGGCCTTTAGACCCGAATAAAGCCAACGAGTCATCAATCGGCCGCGAAAGCCTCAACCAATTTGCCATTATCATTATACTTTCGACTCTAAATTAAAAGTTTATAATAAATATATTATATTGTTACGAAACCCTACAAGTATTTCCAAAACTTGAAAAAAAAAAAACAAGGATTTAGATATATGTAGGTACATGAGAAGTCAGACGGTGAAGTGTTTCATTCGCGAATCTAAAAATGTTGCAGGAATGATTAATCAATTCAGAGAGTTGTAGGCAACATTCAAATTATTACGTATCCTGACTTAGACGGCAATCTTAAAGTTTGTAGCATTTTATTTTCTTTATGTTAGTTATTTCACTAATTAAACCAAAGGTCTATGAAGGTACGTTAAAGAAGTTTTTTTTTTAAATAATGGCACTTGAAACCTGTAAAGGTTCGACATCCCTGGGATAGACTGTAAAGTCTGGCGGATCGCGTTGATTTTCTCTCAAATCTTCGTGTGAAAAACATGATTTTTCACTGTTTCGAGGCTTTTGTTTTGCTTTTGTAAATATTAGATCTTTGGAAATACATGTAGTACGAGTATATCTATTGCTGAGATAAAGGTTCTCCAAAAACCTTACACAAAGATCTAATATTTATGTAAGGTGTTTGGATTTTTTTAACTAATAATAATAAATAATAATAATCTTAAATACATGTAGAATAGTTAGAAAATTCATGCAGATTGATGAAAATGAAACAGGCTCTCCTCACAACACAGCATAAAAACGTAACACACCACACTCCACATTTACTTGGTTCCCACCCGTAAATGTGGTTAAAACCGGCCAAAGAGCTGAGAAAAAAGTAAATACTAACCAATAATAATAATAAAAGATGGAACATTGGAACAAAATTAAAATTCTCGAAACAGTAAAAATCATGTTATAATTTTGCTAATGCTAATATTTGCGTTAGGTGTTTGATTTTTTTTAGGTTGTCAGTGGAGTAGAGTAAAGCCATCCCATTTATTCCCAGTATAAATATAGTCATAAAGTGCCCGATTGACGGCTTGCCTCTATTATGTTAGAGGGACAAAATTGTTATTGGTAAGATGTAAGTGATATATACACCTCTGCCTACCCCAAACTGGCAAGCCTATTGACGTTAACCGGACACTTTGGGATATATCGGTGAAAATTACGAGTACATTGAGAAAGTGAGGACAGAAAAGGAATGAAACTTCTTTAATGATGTTTATACGAATGGATAAGGAGTGTAAGCATTAGCTGAAGCAGGTCAGGGTCGTATGCAACTGGAATTCGCTGGCGCCGGGAAGTAAGAGCCTTCTAAACGACACTATATTAAATTAAGATTATAATAATTTTAGTCACCTCACACATGGCTGTCTGATCCTTCTTGGTGATGATTCTTCAGTGGTAGAGCCATGCTTAGGCACGAATGGGCCAGCTTGACCGGTGCGATACCACGGCCTCACAGAAAACCGGTTGTGAAGTAACGCTTGCGTTGCATTTCCCCGAATTGAGTGAGGTTTCCGGAGGCCCAATTCCTCCTCCCTCCTTTTCTCTCCCCTCATCTCCTTTCTCCTTTTTTCCATCTCTTCATCCCTCCTCTCTTCTTTCCGCTCCCTGCATCCGCCATCCATCATCACCCTCAAAGGCGGGCAGCGCACTTGCGACTCTTGAGTTGCAAGTGTCCATGGACGGCGATGTCACTTACCATCAGGTGACCCGTCTGTTCGTCTGTCCCCCTATAGGATAAAAAAAAAAAATCCCAAGCCAAGCAGAGCTTGTACAATTTTGTTTTGTAATATTGATGAACAGATGAACTGACGGGTCACCTGAAGGTAAGAGACAACGACCGACCATGGACACCTGTAACTCAAGAGACGTAAGTGCGCTGCCCGCCTTTGATGGTGAAGGAAAGGTGGAGATGGAAAAGAGGTGAGAGGAAATGAGAGAAGGGGAGTATGGCCTCCGTGGTAACCGAACTGATGATAAACATACTTAGATATTTCTAGACACATACCTACATACTACAGATAAATTACATCTTATCACACAGTCACAGCCCTGAATAGAAATTGAACACGCGACATCTAAATCGATTTAATTCAAACGAAGTTAACTTTATTTCGAAGGTGGTAATGGTAATGGTATAGGGCTCAGTTTCCGCATTTAGACTCATGTTCGGTCCATTATGCGTTCAGGAGGCTGACTAGTTGAGCCAGCCTAGGTCTTTCCAGAAACGCAGAAGCCTCCTGGGGCGTTCACAGGCTTTAGGAGAGTCCTCGCGCCTGCGAGGATTTCTGCTCATTGCATGCCCACGTCCTCGCATTCCAGGATAATGCGCTTAGACAACCCGTGCATTCTGGGCTATCGGTCGCGTTAGTGACGAATAGGTGTCGGTTCAGAGCCAGATGGCCTGTAATGCTTCCGACCACTATTCGGATGTCCGTTCTGTGAAGACTGATGAGTCTACGCGATAAACGGGGTGATATTTCTGTTAATACCAGTATGGATTGCCTGCAGCCAGGTGTGTTAATCCATCGGCTATTGTGTGCTTCTCGAGTCCTTTGCCTTACCCAGGAGCGATATAGGTTGAAGGGTAGTGGCAGGAGTGTGGTAGGGCCTGGTGTTGTGGATCCCTTCCTTGCTAGCTCGTCGGCGGCATCGTTTATGAGTGAGTTGCTGTGCTCCTTGATCCATTGAAGAATTATCCCGTTCGCCGAAGCTAGGTGTTCTAGCGATTGGTGGCATTCATAGATGAGACCGGAGTTCATGGTGTTGCGCATTAGGGCCCTTAGTGCCGCCATACTATCTGACTGTGGATGTTGTACTTCTTTATGCCTCTTGACATAGCCGCGTGGGCTGCATATGTTAGCGCAACACATTCGCATTGAAAAACGGAAGTGTGTTCACCTAGTGCCAGCGATATTATTATGTTAAGTTCTAGTGAGTACACCCCGGCCGTCTGTGTATATCCGGGCTTCATTTATACCGTAATGATCACTATCGTTCTCCTGAAGTTCTTTACAGTACCTTCTTTCGAAGATGTGTTGTTGTGGAATCCTGTCACATGGGGCAGCTATCAGAGATTGGTAGTCAACTAGTTGATTCCAGATTTTGGAATGTGGACCCTCTTGGTTATTCCACAGACTCAGATGTTTAAGTCTGATCGTTGCCATAGCTGCCTCCTGTTGTATGTACAGGTCTAGTGGTGCTAGATCGAGAGCCACCTCAAGGGCGGCAGTAGGGGTTGTTCGCATGCATCCAGTGACGGCCGTACAAACGAGTCTCTAGAATTGCTGCAACCTGTTTCTAACCGTGTTAAGCTCAGTTCTCTGCCACCAAGCAATAGCCCTGTACGTGATTATTGGCCTTATTACCGCTTTATAAAGCCAGAAATTGATTTTTGGTGAGAGACCCCAGGCTTTGCCGAGGAGCCGCTTATTATTATTATTTTTTTAACGTGTGGAAACCCCAGGCACACCAGGACGTCCCCTCCTCGCGGTTGGTCACTATAGAGATACTTGACCTCTGTGGTAAGAACCAGACTATTGCCAAATAGTTTAGGCAGCCTTTGATCACCTACGTTTGTTTGTGAACATAATCAACTCCGTTTTTCTTGGGTTCACCAATAGATTGTGTTTTACGCACCACTGTTCGACGACCTTTAAAGCAGACCTCATTTGGTCACAAATTGTGCTCTCAAATGTGCCGCTAATAAGAATGGTCAGGTCGTCCGCATAGCCCACTGTGAAGAACTTGCGGTCGTTGAGTTGAGTTATCAGCTCGTCACCACGATGTTCCAGAGGAGTGGTGAGAGAACTCCGCCTTGTGGGCACCCTCTTGCCACTATTCCTCTTGTTGTGTTGATAACAGTGATCATCTGCTCTGCCTCTAAGCATACTGTCGATCCACCCTGTGATGGTGGAGTCAACTCCGTGTCTAGACAGAGCCTGGCTTATGCTGTTGAAGTTTGTTTTAACGAAGTCAGTTTATTGCAATGTAATAATGTAAACGTATTAGTTATGGCTGTGTGTAGAGATTTATAAAATATTTTAGATACGATTTGATGGTACTCTGAAAAATAATGTCACATATTTTATTAAAGGACTATTTACGTACATCGATATCACTAAGTTATATAATAAAAACTTTAATTGCGTAATTTGGTTCAAATTAGGTCTAAACGTGTGTATATCAGCAGTCTGGTTACCATAGTACAAGCTCTGCTTAGTTTGGGATCAGACGGGCGTGTGTGTGATGTGTCAAATTATTATAATGTCACTCTTTACTCAGTATGTCACACCAACTATTACGAGTAAGACGCATTAAACGACACTCACTGTCGAAGTGCATGAAGCCGTCTGACATTTTAGAGGCCTTATTACTACATATATGAGATACAGAGAAATTCAAACAAAGAAAAATCATGCATACATACATACATAAACAATATTATTATTATTATTTTTATACTATAGGGCGACAGACGAACAGATGGGTCACCTGATGGTAAGTGACAACCGCCGCCCATGGACACCTGCCGCTCAAGAGTAGTAAGTGCGCTGCCAGCCTTTGAGGATGATGAGGGAAGGGGGGATGCGGGAAGAGGAAAGAAGAGAGGGGGGATGAGGAGATAGGAAAGAGAAGAGGGGGATGGTACGAGAGGAAAAAGGGAGAGTTGGGTCTCCGGAAACCTCACTCATTTCGGGGAAATGCAAGCGTTATTTCACAACCGGCTGTCTGTGAGGCCGTGGTATCGAACAGGTCGAGCCGGCCCATTCGTGCCTAAGCATGGCACATGACGCCATAAGTATAACCCTCCGTATTATAAACGCAAAAAGAGTGATAAATAAAAAACACAGGATAACAGAGTGCCGCAAGAGAGGATTTTGTAAACTATTGCTTTTGCGCTATAGTTTGATCTAAAATTGACAGAACCGCACCATCCTAAGCTGGTCACATGGCACACACACACACAACAGTCTTTCTTGATTTTATATTGACCTTCATAGGAGATATATCAAAAGAATATCCGTAAAATAGTCTATTATAGTCTCGTGTGGTGGTATGTTTGTCTTCCAACTACCTTGCTGGAAAGCATATCTCCCCTTTAGCCTCCTCTTCATGGGTGTCCATGGGCGGTGGTATGCAATTACCCGTCTCTTCGTCTAACCCCCTATATCATAAAAAAAACTGCAAAGTCAAAGCATTTATTTCAAATAGACCTTAAAGGCACTTTCTAACGTCTACATGTACATTTAAATAGAATTGATTCTAGTCGCCCATTCCAAAATGTAGTTTCGTATGGAGATGAATGGACAAGAAACTCTACCGTTACTCTTTTAAAATGTTTTGTTTACATACAATCATTATATATAATTAAAATTGTGTGTGAAATCGATGCACCCAGAACAATATCACAATACCGAAACAAGTTAAAATATTAATTATTGTTTAATTCTTTTGCTTCAAACACGAAGATGGTTCATGCAGCAACTAATTCTAAACTTTGCCGACTCGTACAAGTTACATTATTTACATATTTATACATATCTTCAAACGAGACATATCTTCTAATGGATTTCAAAAGAACGGAGCTATTGACAAGCAGTTGGTATTGTCTATTGTCCCACGAGAAGTAGGATTAACCGTAGTGCATTCTAAATACAATTCCAAGAATAGCATTGTCATTTGAAGTCGTTTATAGATATGAGATATCAGCTAAACATGTTAGAGTGCTACGTGCTTCAAGTAAAATTACACTAAGTACTTTACGTGAAGTGCTATCAGCAAATAGGCTAAATTATGATGTATTTTATATCATTAAACGCTAACAATTTCTTTCCTGTTAATAATACTATATATGACTTAAAACTGTAAGTGAATTATAGGTACAACTGGCGGCCTTATGGTATTTACTGTGGTAGAGCCATGCTTAGGCACGAATGGGCCGGCTCGATCGGTGCAATACCACGGCCTCACAGAACAACCGGTTGTGAAGCTTGCGTTGCATTTCCCCAAAATAAGTGAGGTTTCCGGAGGCCCAACTCCTCCCCTCCTCTTTCCTCGCCCCTCATCCCCCTCACCTCATCTCTCCTCTCTTCTAACCCTTCTCGCATCCACCATCCCTCATCACCCTAATAAGGTGGGCAGCGCACTTACGACTCTTGAGTTGTAGGTGTCCATGGACGGCGGTTGTCACTTACCATCAGGTGACCTGTCTGTTCGTCTGTCCCCCTATAGTATAAAAAAAGAAAGATTAATTGAAGGTACTATCTCTGTGAACGCTAGTAATTCTTTATACATAAATCCATACATACACTATGCGGTTTAGGGATTAGGGACTTGTTGTCGACCACCGAGCACTTTAGAAGTTATCATGCCGTGAAGTCTTGGGCCTTACCTTATTTTATAGCACTTTAAAATGACATCAATACAATTGAAAATATTACGACTCATAGTCCACTTTTAAGAAATTTTTAAAGAACTCATTATTCGATAGAAAACAATTGCTATTCACGTTATAAACAGGATAAGATTAGATAACCATTATTCATTCGAAACTCGGTGACAAAGATTTTTCATGCTAACTGTATTAACTCTATATACACTCACTCTTGTATCACGCCTCTTTCCCAATGGGGGTAGGCAGAGACTACTTCCTTCCATTTGCTACGATTCTGATATACCTTTCTAGCTTCTTTACTTTCATTTCGTTCCAGAA
This sequence comes from Tyria jacobaeae, assembly GCA_947561695.1. Classification (NCBI taxonomy): domain Eukaryota; kingdom Metazoa; phylum Arthropoda; class Insecta; order Lepidoptera; family Erebidae; genus Tyria; species Tyria jacobaeae. The sequence goes on along the minus strand of OX387208.1, from coordinate 2,395,081 downwards.
GGTTCTTGGAAGGAACTTGAGCTGTTTAATTTAATTCCCAATATATCCTCCCTTTGATTATTAATTACGCCTATGCCTAACAGGCGTAATTAATCATCCATCCGTCATCAGGGCCCTTTTGGAAATTGGATGGGAAAATTTGGAGTATATCTACAGGAAAGGGAGGATAGATTAGGAATTAAAGTAAACAGCTCAAGTTATTCCACCCAACTTTGAGGGTGATAAAGGAGAGATGAGGGATGGGAAAGAAGAGAGGGGGGTGAAAGGAGGAGGAAAATTTTACAAGCTTTGTTTGACAGCCGGTTTTCTGCGATGTACAACTCCAACTGCAGCTCGCTGGTGCTGGGAAGTCCGCGGCCTATAAGTTAGTTACTGAGTCTCACTGATATACATATATTTAAATATACGGTTTACTCACGTGTGTATTTAGGGGATGCCTGACCAGTTTCGGCCCCGAAAGGAGACCTTTCTCAAGGAGTGAGTCGTCCAGCCGCGACGGTACCGGACGTCAAACTGTGAAATACACACGTGAGTAAAAACGTATTTTTAAATAGAATTACTTACTCATAAAAGTTTTTATTCTAAGTCTCGCTAAATATACAGTTGCTATTTTTTATAATTAAATAATAAAAATATATGATAAAAAAAATATTATTGATAATGTACAGTGTTTTGTTTTATTGAATGAAACAGTTACAGAAAGGAGGGTTATGTTTTTCGAGTGTACGTATTATATTTCTTTGTCACCCTCATGTTGTTTGTGATGTATGATTGGAACAGTCTTAATAGTGAAAGAGTGACATGGTTTATAAGATTTTAAGATGACGTCATCAAAACGAAATAGAAGTTTATAATGCCGTTGGGTTTATATATATTGAATAATTTTACTTGTTAATGTTTAAAGTAATCATTAAAGAGTTAACTGTTACGTTTATAGTATGATACAAGTAAGTTACAGCATCATCGTTATTTTAAGATACGATAACACAGTTACTAAGATAAAGCTAGTTAAAACGTGTTATATAGAAAGAAAGTAAATAGAAAGAAGTGAAAAGAAAGAGAGATAGTGTTATATAAGAAAAGAAAGTGTTATATAAAGTATATAATTATTTTGCTAAACTATATAAGAAGTATTTATATAACACAACATAAATAAACCCTATTCGCCATATTGGTGTTATTATAGATTATCTACGATTTGCTATTAAGCTATTTTTATCCAAGAATTTGCATTTTGTTATACTATTAGGGGAAATACTTATAGACGGGTCATCTGATAGTAAGTGACAATCGCCGTCCATTTACACTTGCAATGATGCGGGGAGATGAAAGAAGAGAGGGAGGATGTGGAGAGATGAATGAGGTGAGAGAAAAAAGGAGATACGACCTCCAAACCTTCAAGAAAAGAGCGTACTCCTACCTAAAAGGCCGGCAACGCACTTGTGACTCTTGAGTTGCGGGTGTCCATGGGCGGCGATAGTCACTTACCATCAGGTAACGCGTCTGCCCGTTTGCCCCCTATCGGATAAAAAAAAGAACCAAAAGCAATACTACTTTTTTTTTTAAAGAAAGAATACCAGCAACGTGGGTCACACATTACTAGTATTCTTGTTATCCCCCCCAGCTAAGCTAAATGCTTGTGTTAGGGGTGGATTTACGACGGAGGTGTACTGTGTACTCAATACCCAAAATTTAAAAAAATGAATTTGAGTAAACCAACAACCGCGACCGTAGGTTAGATAAACAATACATCGTCGCACCAGTGAAATAGTTTTTGAGAAGGAAAAGCTCTTAACCTCTGTTTGCAGACCCCAACGGTAACAGCAGGGTTTTTAATCCTTGATTACTATATAACCAGTTTTATCAGTGATAGAGCCATGTTTTGGCATGAATGGGCCGGCTAGGCTCGGTTCGATACCAGGTCTAACAGAAAATCGGTTGTGAAGTAACGCTTGCTTTGCATTTCCCCAAATTGAGGGAGTTTCCCCTCTCTTTTCATCTCCTTTCTCCTCTTCCTCATCTCCTCGCCCGCTTTCTTCTTTCCCCTCCCAGCATCCCCTCATCCCTCATCACCCTCAAAGGCTGGCAGCGCACTTATGACTATTGAGTTGCAGGTGTCCATGGACGGTGGTTGTCACTTACCATCAGGTGACCAGTAAGTCCCCCTATAGTATAAAAAAATAAATAAAAATAACCATAGGTTTCAACTAAGTGATTTTCGGTACTGGTGTTGGAGTACAAAGTATTTTATATTTTTTTAGTACCTTCAGTCAGTTTTTTCTTGGAATACTCGCTTATAGGCATAATTATAAAACTACCATTGACTGCACGGATGGCGTAGCGGTTTAAGTGGTCATCTCGCCACTATACTGCCGCGCCGAGTGTTGTGGGTTCGATCCCCGCACGGGACAACACTTTGTGTAATCCTCGAATTGTTGTTCTGAGTCTGGGTGTTCTTTGTGTCCGTTGGTTGAATGTTTGTAAAGTCCCCCGCGACACAGGAATTAATCCTAGTGCGGGAGTTGTATTTAAAAAAAAAAAAAAACAAAACGAAAAAAAAAAAAAAAAACAAAACCATTTTACTAGGATATGAATTCTTCTTATCAAATCCAAATATACACACAAGTCTTCAAATATTTCCCATAATTGACACCCATTTATTTTGCTGATGACATAACCAGGACACCAAATAAATGCAGTGTTATATTTCGCAGACAAACAGAACCGTATTGATACAATGACAATAATTCTGCCTACATAGTCTAAAGTCTGACTATGTATTAACTAACACCGTACCTTGAGACGTGTTAGCAGTGCGATTCTTTTAAGTTTTAGATGTGATATTTTGTACTGAAAAGTTATTTTGGAATGGTACCGGAATTACACCAGAGGTTATATAGGATTTGTTTCGTTTCTGGAAATCCTTCAAAAGAAATCCGACTCAGAGTCTCTTGTAGATTCAGCCAGATTGAGTTCAAAATTTTTCTTCACCTTTAGCACTTGTGATGACCTGTTTATCTGGACTCTCTACACGTACAAAATATAGAAATTCTTGATTTACCGTCCAATTAAAATCACAAGTCAGTATTATTTTCTTAAAAAAACACGGATCAGAAAATAAGTTTTTATATAAATCGAAGTGATTTCTTTCTTGTGCAGTTCTTCAATATTTGGCACAAAAAAGAATGAATACTGGTGATATCTTATCGTTATCTATTAGATACGGCAAGTGACACACTAGCTCTGTCAATTGACACTTGGCAGTATTAAATATACCTCCTTAAGTCGTGTTACTTGTAGCAAAATTTAAAGTTTACTACGTGAGTGTGTCATCAACTATAAAGCAAGGTATCGGACATAGAAGGCCGTAAATGATCTTAAACGCTGTGGTAAGTGGTTTTAGATTTTTGACCTTAATTATAAAGCCTAAAGCAGTTTAGTGGGTTTTAAAGCTAAATTGTTAATTGATTTGTTAGGTGTAGTTGTTATATTGGAATTCATGAGTAATAGAAATTTGAGATAAACTGTATTTTATTCCCCTATTTTGATATTGTTGTATCAGAATCCTTGAAAGCGTGTTCTAACGGATTCAATTTGACTTGTGCGGCTAAAAAGCACGAGAAATGACCCGCGTCTTTAATTTTTTCTTAGGATTATGTTGCTTGGTTAGATTTCCTTTGATTTTTGAGATAAATAAGACCTCTCCATAATATAATCTTCCCTAAGCGATCACGACACCCTGCTTTGTACCCTGGTGTTATAAGTATCTATATCATGTTGTTATATGATTTACTTATATCTTAGTTATATATTTAGAAAACCGTTTGACACCATGGGAGAGCCATGCTTATCCACGAATGGGCTTGCCCGACCGTAGTAATACGACGGACTAACAAAAAACAGGTAGACAAACAATGCTTGCACGTGTTTCCCCTCCCATCTTCCCCCTTTCCAATTTCCCCTCCCCTCGCACCGCCTCGCGTCTATCCCTTCCCCTCACACCGGCTCTCCTCTTTCCATTGCTTTTTGCTCTCAAAGGCGGCAGCACACTTACGACTCTTGAGTTGCAGGTGTCCATTTGCAGTGGTATTCTCTTATTATCAGATGACCCGTCGGTTCTTCTGTGCCCTCACATCATAAAAATTCACTATAAATTATTTTTAGATATTTTATTATTCTTACTTTCTTCTGCATCTGAATATTTTCTTATTGCAAAAACTCGCTTCTAAGCTGGATTTAAAAGTATTTTAAACTATTGTCGACAATGAGTGGATGAAGGTGCTGAGAAAAGCTACAGTGTTTCTTTATTTGAACGCAATTATCTAATGTTATATTACAGCAACTGTTATTTTGTTACTATATTATTTTTTGTAGACTAGTCATATGTCATCACGACGCAGCATCGGAGCTGTCACTATAAGTGTCAACAATATAACTGCCAACTTTGCGGTATTTCTGGACCGAAATGACCTTTAAACCTTCAAGATAAGAGTGTATTATCACCTTAAAGGCCGGCAACTCACTTGCGAGTCTTTTCTTGGTGTTAATGGTCACTCACCATCAGATATACTTCAACATATAAATATATATAAATACTAGAATATCTGAAAAGTAGCAACATAAAACATATGATATGAAGTTAACAGCGAGGACGTTATATGACATACATTCATTATAGTAACAAATATGAATGGCATACGCTAGAAGCAGAACACGTTGTCTCTAGCACCATCTAGCGAATCTAAGAAGTACTACATCGTAAAATTTTGCATTCTGCATCGCGTATTGATATTTTATCTCTTTTTCCCCTCCCCGCACCCCACATCCCTCAGCACCTTCAAAGGCGGGAAGCGCACTTGCGACTCTTGAGTTGCAGGTGTCCATGGACGCAGGTTGTCACTTACCATCAGGTGACCCGTCTGTTCATATGTCAAAAAAAACAATAGGCCACCTGACCCGATGATCCATTTCAAACCATGTAACGAATGGTTTAGTATAAGTAAGCGGAGAAACAGTGACTTTGCTTTATATCCTTCAACACAATAATATAGCTTTCAATACTTTCTTTGCCAGGGTCCGTCAGGCGTTAGGCCTTATGACCCTGTCTAGTCGGAGGATGTTCTCTAAGTCGGACATCAAAAACGGTCTTCCAAAGGTTCAGATAAGTGTAGGATGTCATAGAGCATGCAGGCACGTCCGAATTCTAATCGCACACCTCTAACTATCAATAAAGCTTACGCCTAGGACGAGCTATGATTTATGAAATCCTTGTAACACATTTTTATTGTTTGTTTAAGGTAAAGAATTCAAATAAATCTTTGTAATATGTGTCGCACGTATTACAAATGGTTTTTGTTTGTATGTCAAAAGCGAATGGTTTTTCTTATCATTCGCTTGGATAAATGCGCAAAATAATCTTATTTATTAAACATACTTCAATTACTTTTCGGTATACGATTTTTCTACTATGCGTTTGCAATAAGAACATATCTGTCAAACCGCCATATTGTTTTCCAATTGGCGTGCTACTTCACTTATAAACGTACAGTCACAGAGTAATTGTAAAAAAAATATAATTTGAAATGTCGAAATCAGGATGTCCACTAACAGCTTTATTTTTAAGATGAGGGTACGTGACCTCCTATATAAAGAGTTGGCAGAAATGTCACTGTGCTAGTACATATTTACCAGACTTTTATAGTGTTTATTATATGCGTTGTATGTAGGTATATGTATATAAGTTTGTATTTATTTATATATATGTATATATGTAGTTATATATTAATATATGATGTATAAAAGTGATATATGTATATAATTAGGTCATATTTTATAATAATTAAACTGGTACCTCTCTCACCTATTTGCACCTATTTACCCATTATTTCTGCCACACTCCAAGGTTGTCTGGGAGAGAATGCCTGAGGCATTAAGTCCGCCTTTGTACAATATATGCAATAAGTCGAAAATAAATAAATTAAAAAATAAAGTCAAAGATATATATCTGAGGTAATAATTGTTTTTTATATTTATAAGATATATAACTGACAATTTCTATGACGTCATAAATAATGTTCTCATTTGAAACGCATAGTAAACAATACTAATAAACTTCTTGTCGTAGGTAAATTCTAGTGACGAGTGTCTAATACGAGTACATATATGTTTGAATACACTTCTACTGACGTGTCTTATATATGTTTATATTCAATCATAAATCAATTTGAAGTAAAATGAAATGACATGATTATTTGTAGGACTTTATCGCGGTATTTGAAGGCATGTTACATTTTTGCTACCGTCATTCGTCGAATGGGCATTCGATCTAATTCAGCGAATGGAATTATACATGGTTATCTACTTATTATGTGACCACGTTTTACAACTTGTACTTTTAATTGTTAGGAAACAGGGGTCAATTTGCTGTGGCATTTTAATCGTTTTCTTGGGACAGCTTTTGATCTTGCTTGTAAAGCATAAGGAGTTTTATAAGACTGGTGGTTTTTAAACGGATCATGTTTGCGTCACGTCCTATCAGCATGTTAAGGTGTGTCGCCAAAAATACATATATCTTATCGTTGTAACTGCATCAATAATCTTAGCCGTATTGTTAGATTAGGGATGTAATTGCGATACTATAGCCCTGCGATATTGTAAATTAGAGCTTCCACAAATCTAATGCTCAAAAAACTGACATCAGACACTATATGTATATCTCGACATTCTACTCGTCCATTTTGGTTTTATGACATGTGCAACATATGAAGTAATAATGCTAAGCACTTAACACTCTATTCAATCCGACTCGGAAGTGCATGCTCACAAATTTTATATAAATTTTCGACCAGCTCTGCTGCTGTTTTCATTGAAGATTTCGAGCATTGTGATTGGTCAATTTATGCTCCGCTTGATTTCCCGTCAGTGGAAACGCAACCTTAAGTGAAGATGAAGAAAACTTTATTTATTAGCATCCATCGCAGTAACATATTACAGTCGTGAGTTAAGGCGTAAATTGTATATTAATAGCAAACTACTGACAACAGACTTTGAAGTAGCTACTGCTTTTTAATACTGAACTTTTGATTTCCTCACCAGCTCTAGTATCAATTTTGAAAGAAAATGAATCATTACCAAAAATGTGATAACTGTTGTTGTAATTCATATATCATTTATTTTATTTAATCAGGGTGTGGATAGTAGCGTATTGCTGATCTTATGAAATATATGTGTATATATTTTAAATTTGGTAGGTAGGCCTCAGATCCTAATCACTTTAGACCAACTTCAGTACTACCAACAGTCAGTAAATTTTTTATTAAAATAATTTATGATCAAATGCATAGTTTATTTAATAATAATAATTCGTTACATAAAAGACAATTAGGTTTTAAAAGGGGTCGCTCCACAACCACACACACAACACAAGCCGGTGTGGAGCTTGTAAAACATATTTTTGATACCTGGAATTATTCTCGCGATGCTTTAGTAGTATTATTTGCAATTTACCTAAAGCTTTTGATTGTGTTGTTCATGAAACTCTGATCAGAAAATGATTTCCCTACGGTTTTGGAGATACGTGGCTGGATCTTCTCACTTCTTATATAAGTAATTGGATTCATAAAGTCGATATTAATGGGACAGTGTCTCCAGGCTCTGTGGTTAACATGGGAGTTTCACAGGCTCCTATACTAGGAGCCTTTTTAATCTTTATTTATATTAACGATCTACTTCATCTTGAACCGCCAAGAGATAGTGTTTTTTTCCAGATGATACTTCAATTGTATTTAAACTAAAACCTATGACTACAAACTTTAAGGATGTAAGCTGCGCTGTTTCGAAAGTGGTTCTCTGTTTTAACGTTAATAATTTACTTCTTAATGGAGATAACCAAATCTATACGATTCACTACTCCAAATGTTACACACTTAACAGCTCACTCTTATAACACACGTAAAAATATGTGTGATTTTAGTTTTACTGTAAAACGAAAGTTGTGGTTTAAAGATTATTACTCAGTGATGGATTAGTATAATGTTATGTGTTATATTTCTTTGTTCTTCCTTCTTAACTTCTTTTTTCCCTGCCTAACTACACTAATAGCTTAATTTAAGTTAAAATACTTTTAGCAACATAATAGCACATGATAAAATAGTGTTTTATTGAATAGCATATGTTGAATAAGAAATATTGTAATACCCATCTGGTGATTTCAAAGAGTGGCTATGAGTTTATTTGCCCGATTTCTTTTCATGAGGCTCAACCATTTGGAAACGGGTGGTTATAGATCAACATAGGCTTCATTAATTTCATGGAGTTGGCGGACCTCCGTGCGGCCTGCATTCGTGCCCGGAGGTCATACACCCGCAGCCGTCGCCGTCACGGCGAAGAAGGGGAAGAAGACCGGCTTCATGAAGAGTACCGAGAGGCACGGAAAACTCTGAAGCTGGCCATTAGCCGCGCCAAAGAAATGAAGAGAAAGGAGATGCTGGAGGGTCTCGATCGTGACCCCTGGGGTCGCCCTTATCGTGCGGTGCAACAAAAGCTCCGCGCGTTGGCCCCCCCCCTTACTGAGACTCTCCAGCCCAGCTTCCTGCAGGAAGTGGTTGAGGGCCTTTTCCCGCTACGGGTGGATTACTCACCCCCGTCGATGGCCGCCTTGGCCGGAGACGACGGGGAGTTCGAGGAGGAGAATGTTCCACCCGTCACGGAGGCAGAGATAGGGACGGCTGTTCTACGGATCCGTTCTAAAAACACCGCCCCTGGGCCAGACGGGATCCCAGCCCGAGTCTTGGCCCTGGTCCTTGACCATATGGTAGACCGCCTCAGGGAGGTGTTCGACGCTAGCTTGGTGTCCGGATGCTTTCCTGATTGCTGGAAAAGCGGGAAGCTGGTGCTTTTAAGGAAGCCGGGACGGCCTGCCGATTCGGTCGCGGCCTACAGACCAATTGTGCTGCTGGACGAGGCGGGTAAACTGTTTGAGAGGGTACTCTCTGCCCGCATCGTCCGGCATCTGGACGAGGTCGGCCCCAATTTGTCGGACGCCCAATTCGGTTTTCGAGCGGGTTGTTCGGCGATCGGGGCTGTATTGCGTCTGCGAGCCGTGCACTTTCGGCAGCTTGCTCCAAAGCTGGTCGGCGCTGCATCCGCTCTTGGGCGCCTTTTACCCAACTTGGGTGGACCCAGCGTCGCTACAAGACGGCTGTACACGGGGGTTATCCGGTCAATGGCACTGTACGGTGCACCGGTGTGGGCGGAGGCTCTGACCGCCCAGAATAGGGCACGACTTTGGCGCCCTCAGAGGGTTATGGCGGTTAGAGCCATACGTGGTTACCGCACCGTGTCGACGGAGGCGGCGTGCGCGTTGGCCGGAACTCCCCCGTGGGATTTGGAGGCGGAAGTGCTCGCCGAAGTTTATCGGCGGACGGCTGAGTTCCGGGCGGGTAGCGGCAGACGGCCCCCGCCCGAAGAGATACGCGAATGGCGTGAAGCCGCTCGTCGAGCCACGATGGCTCATTGGTCGTCCAGGCTGGGGGCTCCACGTGCTGGCTTTGCCACCGTGGAGGCGCTCCAGCCGGTCATCGTCGAATGGGCAGAGCGGCAGCACGGGACTCTTTTCCGACTGACGCAGGTTCTTTCCGGTCACGGCTGCTTCGGAAGGTACCTGCACTCGGTCGCTAGGAGGGAATTGAGTCCCGCCTGCCACCACTGCGACTGCAGTGAGGACTCGGCTCAACATACGCTCGCAGACTGCCCCGCTTGGGCTGCGCAGCGTCGGGTCATCACTGCAGTCATCGGAGAGGATCTCTCGCTACCGGCCGTTATACGCTCCATGGCCGGTAGCGACAGGAATTTCACCGCGGTCGCAACCTTCTGTGAGGAGGTTATCTCGCAGAAGGAGGCGGCGGAGCGGGCCCGGGAGGACGATCTCCACTCGGACCCAACTCGCCGCCAGCGAACCGGGCGGCGTAGGCGCGCTTACCAGCGCCTCATGCCGCCCTGAGTGTGGCCGCGGGTGGTCGGGACGGGTTTTCCCCTCCATCCGCCATATGGCCAGCCGCGAGGAGGTGACGTCCTGGTGTGCCTGGACGTTGCCTAACTGAGAGTTACCCGAAGGTGGTGCCCGCGCTGTTGCGGGCAACAGGCGCTAGGAGGGGTCCGGATGTCTTAACAAAGCTGTTCCCGGATTCCTCCTATTTTAGGCGCAGGATGGCACACCGTGTGGTTTTAGTCGGTCCGATTCCGACACACCGTTCCACCGAAAACCCCGGTGGGATGACGGCCCGAGGGGGTTTCCACACGAAAAAAAAAAAAAAAAGGCTTCATTAATTTCATCTTTTTAATATTAATTTAATATTTGACAAGGCAACCTATAGTTGCGGTGTCGCTGTGTGATGATTAAGATCATGGCAAATAACAGTAGAGAAATTTTATAATATAAATTTGAATTTTAATTACTAGTACTTTTGCATTGTTAATTCCTCCAGCTAAGCTAAATGTTTGCTTTTGGATTTGGTTGTCAGTTGATTTGTTCAAACCTGATGCTTGATGTCAAGGCCGACGTAATTACAGATATATTAACACCAATTAGAAAATTCCTTTTTAATAACATTTCTTGTTTCAGGTATCAGCTTCAGATGCAATCCTGAAAACAGCGAAAGAAAACTGTCAAAATGTTAGCGGCCGCAGCAAACACGCTTGCTCCGCGCTTAATGCGCATCACATACAGGAAACCTATCATAGAAAACTTCGTATTCAAACTACATTATCAGATGACGGTGACGATACTTATAGCTTTTGTGATCCTCGTTTGCGCTAGAGAGTACTTTGGAGACCACATCAGATGTATCTCAGACCAGGGTGTGCCTGACAATGTCATTCAGACATATTGCTTCTTCATGGCTACGTTTACCATTGTAAGTTGTTTTTTTTTAATAAGCAGGTTTTTACTTTTTTCTTTAATTGGTTTTTAACAATTCAGTTGTGTAGGAAGCTGACAGAGCATTTCAGCATAGCATTTCTTTAAATCATTTGCCATATCCAATCCAATCCAATCCAATCCAATTTCGGTTTGTGTTCTATTACAAAATCGTGTACACTATTTATATTATAACGATTAATTTACGGTGTCATTGAAAATATATGACATACTCATAGGTTTTTAATTTATCAATTACATCTTATCTATTCTTAGTCTTTTAACCATTATCAGGTAAAATGGTAAATGGGGTTAACAATATTATTTTAAAAGAAGTAAACTTCAATATATATTATATATATACTGATCTACTACTACTACTAGTCGTATATATGTATATACACTGATGGTACTATGAGGCCATGGTATCGCACCGGTCGAGGCGGCCTATTCGTGCGTTAGCATGAACATCTGGTCAACCAGTGCGTCTCCTGCAAATATTCAATACATTAAATTGATCATTTAGGGTATTAATTTAAAGTGAATTAAAGGGAAAAGAAACATGAGAAATACAAATAAAAAAAGGATATTTCTTCTGCAAATGTATTTGGCGTGTAAGCAAAATCTCAAATAAGATAGATTCGCATACTTGTTACTCAAAATGCAACCACCGGGAGGAGAAGTTTCACCTTCTACTCTTAGAGTTTGGAACTTGTTGTCCTCCAAAGAAATGCTTATGATGTCATGTGAGGATCCGGCTGCTTATCACGCTCCATGGCCCACCAGCATACCACCACCAGCGCGAAAACTGTTCTTGCATGATCTGTTGTAGGATCAGTATTAATGTCCAAGTAGTTTAGCTGGTAATGGCTAGTTATATTTTTAATCGTATTTGACAGTTTCTTCAGGGCATTAACTGGCCTGTTAAAATACAATTTAAACATAGATAAAAAGAAACAAAAATTAATACATACGTATGCTGTTAGTGCAGTTTCAGACTTCATCCAGCATCAGCCAGTTCGAATTACTTGGTATGCGACCCAAACCCATTTGATATATTGCTTACACTTCCCAGACCATCAAGACAAGCAATATGCCTTCCCTTCTTGACTGTTCTCTATTACCCGTTCAATATATGTATTATATATTATTAATATATAAATTAAATAGTGGAATAGATAGATACCGACTGCAGGACTGATTTGTGAATTTAAACATCCAGGGCGCCACCCAAACGCATACAAAAAATTCATTCAAATCGGTCCTGCCGTTTAGGAGGAGTTTAGTGACATACACACGTAAAGTAGAATTATATTAATAAATTTAATATAAAGATAAAAAGCGGCGATAGCGTGATGGCTGAGGCGTCGGACTTGCGGTCAAGTGGTTGCGGGTTCAAACCCCGCCCAGTACACTACCTTCGTAAACCCACCCCTTTTTTTTTTAACGTGTGGAAACCCCCTCGGGCCGTCATCCCACTGGGGTTTTCGGTGGAACGGTGTGTCGGAATCGGACCGACATAGGAGGAATCCGGGAACAGTTTTGGTAAGAGGGACAGCCCTCCTAGCGACTGTTGCCCACCAAAGCGCGGGCACCACCTTTGGGTAACTCTCAATTAGGCAACGTCCAGGCACACCAGGACGTCGCCTCCTCGCGGCTGGTCATATGGCGGATGGAGGAGAAAACCCGTCCCGACCATCCGCGGCCATACTCAGGCATGAGGCGCTAGTCGTAAACCCACCCCTAACTCAAGCATTTAGCTTAGCTGGGGGGTCAACAACAATACTAGTAATATGTGATCCATGTTGCTAGTATTGTTTAACAAAATATATCATAACTTATAGTCTGCGAACTGTAGAAGTAGATGTTTCCTTCCCACTTTGATCCCGTGTCTTTTAAGCAGGGCGTAAAAGAGCATCTCACCCGGCCGCCACAGTTTCGGTCACCATGCTGCATTGACTAAACTCTCAATGAGGATGGTGAACATCACTCTTAGACTCCACTTGTTGCTTTCCATCAGGCACAGTGGAGTCATTATGGTAGGCTTATATATATATAAAAAAAAAACTTTAATATATTTTTGCCTACCCTTCCATCCCGCTGAGAAGCTTTTTTTTTATACTATAGGTGGACAGATGAACAGATGGGTCACCTGCTGGTAAGTGACAACCGCCATCTATAGACACTTGCAACTTAAGAGTCGTAAGTCTGCTGCCCGCCTTCGAGTATGATGAGAGATGGGGGAAAGAAGAAAAGGGGATGAGGAGACGGGAAAGAGGAGCGGGGCTTGGGCCACCGGAAACCTCATTCATTCACAAGCATTATTTCACACTCGGTTTTCTGTGAGGCCGTGGTGTCGCACCGGTCGAGCCGGCCCATTGCCATGCCTAAGCATTGCTCTACCACTGTGTATATATAATAATATTTTTTATATATTAGTATATGTTTTTTGGAACATGGCTAAGAACACTCTCGTCACGTATTTCACGTCAGCATACAAACTAAAAAAAAATACTGCATCAGAATCGGCCCCTACGTTTATGACCTATGACGATAAAGATAGGCAAAAAGATACAAATTAGAACACGTCATAATTTATGGGGCTTATAAATTACTTTCTGTCGATAGTGAGTTCACGATCGGCCGAATAAGTATTCCCTATGCCTTTTTAAGTTATTTTTCATGTGTCCAGGTTCGTCACTACAATGAAAGTCTACTAGAAGCTGGGTTCCTCCCACACCCTGGTGTAGGACCTGTCCTTGATACGGATGAGACGTTACACCATACATATTACCAGTGGGTGCCCTTCATACTTTTCATACAGGCAATCTGCTTCTATATTCCTCACTACATCTGGAAGAAAAAGGAAGGTGAGTTATATTAGTGTATGAACTATTACCAATAGCTTTTAATGCGTGTCGAGAATCAATATCAATGTGGATCCTCGACATCGCGAGCGTGGCCGGCTGAGCAACTAGCGAGCGGCGCCGAGCAGGTGATCGAAAGGCAAGGAAGGGCGCGGGCGCGGGCGCAAAAGCTCCCACTCCTTTTAAAAAGACTCACACTTTACCGACTCGATCGGGTACACCGTCTTATATAGTTGTGCCTACTTGCAACAATATATACCAGCGTTAATTATAATCTTCCTTTTATTTGGTCACCAACGTCAAGACCTTAACAATGCGTGCCTGAACAGGAAAGCCGCCGAGGCCATAATACACACAGCAAGGACTCGACGACGAGATGTCCCCAGAAAAGGTTTTGTGGGAGCTTATTGTCCAGCATCAGGACGAGTATGGGCAATGAAAAAAGCATTTTAATACTCTTTTGTGCGCTCAGAAAACGTTCTAACAATGTAAGATTTTCCCAGAATCGTATATGTACATACACCGTAGGGTGAAGCAGAGCCGTATTCAATGCCATTTTAGTGGTGCCCAGGGATTAAAGGTGAATAAGGGATCGAACTGTTATCTATCAGATGGTATAAATACTCGTACATATATATACATACATACAGGCCTTATACAGGATCAATTTCTAATTGGCAAATTGTGAATTTTTAATAGACATTCTGCCTACACCCCCTTTTAGGTTATAGGCGTAACCGTATGTATGTATGTATAAGTTTTTTTTTATTAGATAATGTGTATATTTTTTTTTATGGGTAATAGGAGCAGACGGGTCACTTGCCATCAACTTGTAATCAGAAACTCAAAAGTCACAAGTGCGTTGCCGGTCTTTTAGGTACGGTTTTTGTCGTATCGGTCGTAACAAATAGGGCAGGCGACAATTTGCAAAAGTTCCGTTTGCAACGGCAACCGGACACTTCTGGAATTATAATAAAAATGCTCAAAGCATATTACACAGAAATATTGCTTACATAGATCGATTGGTAATGATTATTATTTGACGGCTCAGGGCGTGTGTACGGATTAATATTTTCAGTTCATATAACGTATTCGATTTTAAAGAGACAACGTGTTTAATAAAGGTGACTTGGCTAACAGAGGATTAACGTATTTGAACGTCAACCGCTTGTTTATTTGCAGTTTCTATATTATAATAAATAACGTGTGATCGTAATAATAGAACAAAGGATGTAGTTTTAATCGACTTCTAAAAGACATTTGTGAACAGACGAACAGACGGGTCACCTGATAGTAAGTGACAACCGCCGTCCATGGACACCTGCTACTCAAAGAGATCTCTGAGATGGGGATGGGATGAGAGATGTGTAGAGAAGAAAGAGGAGAATGGGGTTAAGGGAGGGGAAAGAGGAGCACCCTTGTGTTGGGCCCACGGATACTTCACTAATTTAGTGGAAACTTCGGTTTTTTGTGAGACCGAGGCATAACACTGGTCGTGCCGACCCATTCGTGCTTAAACGTGGCTCACCACGATTATTTGAAAAAAAATATGCACTTTATTAATTTTTTATTTTTTTTGTCTTCCCCCTTTTCCTTCCCTTCACTCCCCACCTCCCTTTCCTCTACCATTAAAGGCTAACAACACTCTTGGGACTCTTAAGTTACAAGTTTTCATCGTCGGCGGAAGTCACTTACCATCAGGTGACCCGTCTACTCGTTTCCCCATATCCTATAAAAAAAAAACAGCTAAAACCAGTCTGTATTAAATTAATTATATGTCTACTTTTTTCTTATACCTTATGTCACACTATTGAGAAGAATGACATGACACCACACACAGGTCGAAATCCATCATCAACACAGAGTCACACAAAGTGATCATACAGTGGTTCCGTTTTTGCCGACTGAGGTGCGGCACTCTAATAAGGGAAGGAAAATGGGAAAGGGGCTGGGCCTCCGGCAACCTCCCTCACTCGGTGAAATACACTGCATGCATTGTGTAACAACCGGTTTTTTGTGAAGTCGTTTTAATACTCCGGCTGAGCCGGCCCATTCGTGCCTAAGCATGGCTCTCCAACGTTAGCCTATACATACAGAAAGTCTTAATATATTCATGAAGTATTAAAAAAAAAACTTTGTTCAGGTGGCCGGGTTCAAGCTTTAGTTCAAGGGTTGCAGTATGCATCGCTCGCTTTGGAGGGCGATGACATGAACGTCGGCGCCATGGAGGTGCCTTCCAAGGCGACCATCGATGAACGAATAGATTTAATACGTAAAGATATTATTATGAGGTGAGTACTTACATTACGCTTTTGCTGCAGAGGGTTTTGAGATGAGTCACTTAGGACTACCTTTTTCCTCTCCAACACCCTGGGTTGGTGGCAGTTGTTTATCATCAGGTGGCCCGTCCGTGAGAAAAAGAATGCCGACCCCTATACCATAAGAAAAATAATGCCGAATATCCAACATGATTGAGTGATTGTGAATTAACTAACTATCAATATGCAGACATACACGTAGTAACCACAAGCGTCCTTTCATCCAAAATAAAGTAACTGTTCCCGGAGGATTTAAAAATAACTTTAACGATTACGAGACCATGAAGTTTTCAGTGGTAGAGCCACGCTTAGGCACGAATGGGCCGGCTCGACCGGTGCGATACCACGGCCTCACAGAAAACCGGTTGTGAAGTAACGCTTGCGTTGCATTTCCCCGAATCGAGTGAGGTTTCCGGAGGCCCAATTCCCCCTCCCCCCTCCTTCTCCTTTTTTCCATCTCCTCATCCCTCCTCTCTTCTTTCCGCTCCCTGCATCCCCCACCCCTTATCACTCTCAAAGGCGGGCAGCGCACTTGCGACTCTTGAGTTGCGGGTGTCCATGGACGGCGGTGTCACTTGCCATCGGGTGACCCGTCTGTTCGTCTGTCCCCCTAAAGTATAAAAAAAAAAAAAAAAAAAAAAAAGCTAACTCTTGGTAAAATTAAACATTTTGTCCCCAGGTTGAAAATAACTCGTACTTGGTCAGTTTGGTTAGTCTCTATGGAAGTTGTGAACTTCCTACATGTGATTTTCCAAATCTGGCTGATCAACAAATTCTTAAATGGAAATTTCATTGGTCTAGGCTCCAGAATTATGAACTACCATGAATGGGACCACGGCATATCTGATCCACTTGAGACTATTTTCCCCAAGGTAAGAAAATTTGAATGATCAAAGACCTTTGGATTTAGAAGGCAGAAATTTTAAAGACACTGAATTTAAAAATATACCAACAGACCACAAACTACCACTTGGTAAATATTTCGTTAGCAACAAAGTTATAAGTGACGCTGGTAATATCTGGTCATGTTTTAATGGGTTTTCAAAAAAGCATAAACACACAAAAAATTGTGGCAGTTATACGATAAATGTTAGTATATGAATGTATATATATATTTATTAAAATTAAGTTTTTGTTTGTAGGTGACGAAGTGCATCTTCCACAAGTTTGGTCCGAGTGGTTCCATACAGCAGCATGACGCGCTCTGCGTGATGGCGCTGAACATTATACACGAGAAGATTTATGCTGTACTCTGGTTCTGGCTTCTCTTCTTGTTTATAGCCTCTTTACTCGGTGAGTAAAGGATCTTGATCTCTTTGTCCTTGTTCTTTTGTTGTATACCTGTAAAAGGGATGTTCAATGAGCGTCTGTATGTATATTCTGGATAATAGTGATAATATACATATATACATATATATTTATTTTAAGCTTTACGCACCTTTGATTTAATGTTTAGGGCGTTTTCTCCCAGTCAACCTTTGGGTGATGCATAGAAAAGAAGTAGTTGGTCTGCTCATTTGCCTCTAACCCATTAAAAACATTTAAAGGATAGCTACACATACATAAAGCTTGTGTTGTGTTATGACAAAGTTCGAACGTAATAAGGTTAATATGCATAGTTAACTACTCAAAGAATTATAGACCCGATTTCGTGAGACACCCACATAAAAGCTAACTAAAATATTTATAAATTGGTAAGTACTCTAAACTCTAACACACAATTAAAAATATGATTGAAAAATATGAAACCCGACTTTTTTTCACTGATGACATCCCTAATTGTTTAGCTTAGCCTTTTTTTATATTATAGGGGCAAACGAGCAGACGGGTCACCTGATGGTAAGTGACGACCGCCGCGTATTGTCACCCGCAACTCAAGAGTCACAGGTGCATTGCTGACCTTTTAGGTAGGACTCTTTTCTTGAAGGTTTGAAAGTCATATCGGTCCGGAAATACGGCAGGCCACCATTTTATTCCACAGGCATGTTGTTCCAGACTTTCGGAGAAGCACACAGTGGTGGAGTGCCAATCATCCAGGTGATGGGGATGGAAACCCAGGCCTAGTTTACCCTTAGTCACTTCCACTATAAAAACGATTGAAAAGCAGCTCACATGTCAAAATCTATCAAGTTGTTTAGGCTCTACTTCGTGACAAAGAAACTTCACACATACACTCGAAAAATATAACCAGTTGTAGACTACAACTTGTATAGTACACAATATTTATATTAAGTGTTCTGTTTTTTTTATATATATATATATTTTCGAATTGTTTTAATTTCTTTGCTTTGTTCCAAGCACATTTTAATTTTTATCTATTTTTTTCAGCGATCATTTGGAGAGCTGTTACTTTTTACCTCTACCGTCGGTCTTACCGTTTCAACCACGTGTTGTTGCAGCGCGCCAACGAGGCTAAGTTTGATCCCTCCAACGTCATCATGGTAATAAACGGATGCCAATTCGGGGACTGGTTGTTCCTTTACTACTTGGCAAAGAATATGGAAGGAATTGTCTTCCAGTAAGTCTATATTTATCCAAACTCATGAATAGTATTTTTTTGACCATGATGACTTAACGTTTACGGGTTTTAATGTTTAAGATTACGATTTTTTTTTTAAATAACTGGATGTATTAATTATGATATTTCCGTGGGCGTGGTAAAAAGCGACTCAACCGACAATATATATTTATACAGTCTTATAGTGCCTGGATGACAGCAATAGGCTTGCACCGTATACCAAATGATTGTTCGGAAACAGTAGGCTTTTGAAATGCTTCTGCTTCCGCTCTGGCGAGTGAGTGTACATCATGTTAAATTTACATCCATTGCTATTGTAATATGACATAGTTACAGACTATATACCATTTTTTTTTTTTATTTATTCCAAGCTGAAATTAGGAACCTCAATTGTTTTAGGCGTTGCAAACAAAGAGGTGAGGTCTTTTTCTTTGATGCCAACAGACAGAGATCACATTTTTTTTATGCGATAGGGGTAAATGAGCAGACGGGTCACCTGATGGTAAGTGACTACCTCCGCCCATGGACACCCGCAACTCAAGAGTCACAAGTGCATTGCCGGCCTTATAGGTAGGAGTAGGTACGCTCTTTTCTTGAAGGTCGTATCGGTCCGGAAATTCGGTAGCAACAATTTGTTCCACAGGCTGGTTATGCGAGGCAAAAAGCAAACACTGATAATTACTCCAAAGGAGGAATGCTTCGTATAGATGTATATGAAATCAAATTACTTTGTACGGGTCAAATTAGAATTAAATGAATTGTAAACATAATATTGTTTTCCTTTACAAACAACAGCATTATGTTTTGCAAATCTTATTTACGACGTTTAAAGTCTTTTTTATGTTCCTATACATCCCCTCGTTGGTTTTAAATAATGGTATAGGATATTAGCTCTCCTACCACCAAACTGACTGATGGTAATTCGGCAACTCCTTGGTCCATAGACACTTGAAATTCAAGGGTTGCAAGTGCGGTGCTCGGCTTTGAGAGTACGATAGGTAATCCCCCGGGGTTTTCCATGCTAAAAAAAGAACCCATGCTTAATAACCGGTTTTGTGCGAGACCGTGGGGTACTTCAAAGGTCGAACCGGCTAATATTTCTTTGCCATGTCTCAAGCATGGCTCTCCCACGGCCTCACTAAGTAATTGTTAACATAATAATATGCATTTTAAAGCAATAGTTAATATATTTTTTCTTTGCAGGCAATTATTAGTTAAGCTTGCTCAAGAGTTGCAGGCAAGTGAAATCCCGTCTAATGAAGTCGGTAATGGATCAAAAGGAGCTGATCCAGTCCTTATCGGGTCCGTGGACTTCGATGACGAAACTCTGCCACTGAAAACTGATAAGAAATCATCATAGTACATATGATGATTTGCTTTTGGTGATTATTTAGTATTAGAAACACTGGACACAGCAGGGCATTATATTAACGAATATGTAGGTAAATAAAATATGTCGATATTGAATGAAGGAAATTGTGAATGTAAATTTACTCGTAAGTTGGTTTTGAAAAAGATTTGAAGTCAATTTAGGCTCATGAGTCATAAATTTAGGTATACTGTAATAGTACCTGGGCTTCTCTCGGCGTTCAGAAGAAACACTTATTACACATTACACATATACATTACACATACAATAGCAAAACCTTTACACAAATACAATATTTAATTTAAAACGATTTGATGTCGAGATTGACGAAATATACTTAGGTATACACAAAAGAATTGTTCGTTAAAAGGTATTTGATTACAATAGATGTTTGAAAGGACACAAAAACATCCAATTAGTTAGCAGCGTGGGCTTTACCAATATTGTAGTGAACCCCTCCAGCTACGCTAAATGCCCTCTACACTTACACAGAAAGTGTAGAGGGCTCATGATGGTAGTGCGCCGGGTATGGATCGAACTCGTAACCACATGATCGCAGGTCCAATACCTTAGCCATTACGCGGTTTCTATGTTTATACTTAAATTAAACAGGGTGACATTAAGATATTATATACTCGTACAATTACATATATATTTTGGCGAAGATAGAAAAGATGTATAAAAGAAATCGACAAACAAATAATTGCAAAAAGACGTCGATATGCAGATGATATAAAGTTGATATTTTAACACTCTTATCTGTCTGTCTTCTTAGTGTTTGTTTGTTATGGAATACATGACATTGAAAAAAAAACAGACTATAAATAACTATTTGTTTCTTAAACAAGCTTTTTGTACAGTGTGGAAATCAAACCTACGCACTCAGGCCAGGCACCAACAGGCCAGACAAGCAATGTAACTTTTAACTCATTTTTTGTATTGTTTTAAAATTTTGTTAACGCTTGATGTATAACGATACAGTAATGCTTTTTAAACAAAAGAATGCTAATGTTTTATAAAAGTGATTTATGACGTAAGTCACAAACTAATTTGACCAACAACAACATGCCAGCAGCTTATGTCATACCAGTATTTTTAATTGTAAGTAATGGAATTAATTTTGTTTTTTTTTTATGATTTTTAGTGAAATATACATTGTCTAGTCTATTTAGATACGTGTTATCTGTTGTTTAGATGTATGTGAATAAAGTTGTATATAAAAGTTTATAAGAATTTTATTATTTCTTAGAGTACGGAAGCTTCCACTTTCTGGAATCTCTGCAAAATATATAAAATGTTTTAATTTTTTCATTAATTTTATAATAACCTTTTCTTTCTTTTATCGTGGGCAATTCCTCGTGGACTATCCTCCACAGGAGTCACGGGCGGAGGAGTGTGCCGGACTTTACCGGTTGCGAAACCATCACGGTATTCCTTCCTCGCACCTGCTGCCATTATTCCGCATTGAATAATAAATAAAAATAAAAACAGACATAACTATTTTTTTTTGGAACTGCATGGTTAAAATAATCGGACTTTAAAAATAGACAATCGACTTCAATGCGTCTATCATAAAGTGTAAGACTAATATGGTTTTCTCATGAGTGACATTGTCACAACTGGACCAAACTTTCATCTAACTAAACTTGAAGTAGATCCTTTCCAATCAAAAAAAGAATCATCGAAATCGTTTGGCGTGATATTTAATTATTCGCCTATTTGTCGGAAATTTATGGAAAGTCTAGACTTATATGGTTTTCTCACGGATGCCATTGTCAGAACTGGACCAAATTAAAATGGGGCCACACGGGAAGGACCAGCTTTCAAATAAAAAAGTAATGTAGTATGGGTCTCAGTGAAGTAGAATAGGGCCGAATGCCATGTCTTACCGAGGGTTTCGAAAAAGGATAGTTCGGGATTGGTCATAACAGTATATACCCGTTTGACGATAATAGGATGTCCCCTACACTCACTTGTGGTTAGTTAAATGCAGGTGCAGGTGCAAATGTATATCTATAATATAGTCAAGTTAATAGCGAAAACTTATTTATTTGAAAAAATACTAGATGATCATGATATTCATCGCACGCACGCACTGCTGGACATAGGCTTCTCCCATTGCACGCCACTTCAATCTATTTTCGGCTTCTCTCATCCAGCTCCTGCCAGCCATCTTGCGCAAATTGTCATTCAACCTTGCCTGTGGGCGTCCTACGTTGCGTTTGCGGAGACGCGGTCTCCATTCAAGAACTCTATTAATATTTATCGCTAATATCTATCTATTAGGGAATATCTCGCTAATATTTATCTATTAGGGAATAATTAAAATCGTATTATAATTGTCATTAAAATGGCTAATTTAAACTATACAGTAATCGTGGATCGTATACATTACTTCGTAGCCTTGTAGCCGTTTCAAATCTGAGCTTGTCTAATTTTTTGATCAAATACTAATGCAAACATTACGTGTCAATGCTTTTAATAAGGCAAATGAAGATAACTTGTTTTATCAACAATTAGCATAAGTCAAAATATCTACAGTAAAGAAGGCGTGGGTTGGTTTTGTTATATTGATAAGAAATACGGAAATACAAATAAATACAAATGATACTATATTTGTCAAAATGTGAGTGTTTAATACACCTCTGCTTACAGACGACAAAATTATTAAGAAACAATCCTCCAACGACTAGAAAAGAGTTCTTCATAAGGCTGTACAGGTTTTCTTGAAACATAGCTAAGAATATTAAGACACTTATCAAACGAAAAAACTAAATAAAAAAGCCCTTGCACAGGCACTTCTTCCAATTCTCGATTATGCCGATGTCAGCTATCTAAATCTCACGGAAGCGCAACTTGATAAGCTTGAGCGCCTTCAAAATGTTTGTATAAGATTCATATTTGGCTTGCGAAAATATGATCACGTTTCTGAATTACGCCAAATACTCAAATGGCTTCCAATTACTTCTCGCCGGAGTACTAACATCCTCATTTTTCTTTACAACATTTTATTTAACCCTAAAGCCCTTTTTTATCTCCAAGACAGTTAGATTTCCTTTGAAACGGACATCAAACTACCAACGTCTATCCGCATCATTTTGTTCCATCATAAGGTTGCCTGGAAGAGATTGCATTTAGCAATAAGGCCGCCCTTTGTACAATGTGTGTGTTATATTTCTATGTGTAATTCTTATTCTACCAATGTTGTACAAATGAAGTTGTTATATATCTGTCTATCTGGCTATCTAAAAAAGACACAAAATGCACACTACCAAATTGTTTTCTGCGTGTTGAAATCCCCTTGGACCTTTATTAAACCGGGGTTTTAGGCGTAACAGTGTGTCGGAATCGAACCGACTAAACCACACAGTGTATCATATGACGCCTAAAGTAGGAGGAATCCGGAAACAATACACTAAATACTTATTTTTCTTTGAAGGTTAAAAGCAGGTTGAATTCGACTCAAATGTTCAAATAAAAGAATGTAAAACTTAGGTCAGTAGTAGTATTTTTGTAACCAGTAGGTTTGTTGCAATGAAACTTACGGTATTTCTATTGGCTTTTTATCAATTTTAATACATTACTCCATTCTTCGAGACTATATTCCAACGACTAACGTACGTGAGTCCTACTAACCTCATCTTCCTTTACACAAATCTGCCTACATGTATAAGAACACGTTTTTATGCGATGACCTTAAATAAAAAAAAAACAAATACCTACATAACTAAACACATACACGAATAAAAATACTTAAAATCCTTATAATGATTAGAAAATACCTGGTTATCTTCAAGATTCAAGACACAAAGACATGAAGAAGTGAAGATTTTTTCTCTTCAAGAGGAAAAAAATCAAAATTAATCCATCTGTTCAGGAGTTGTTACGCCACAGACAGAAACGCAGAGACATATACAGACACGAGAGAGTTTGTTTGTTTGTTTAAATGTGTGATGAAAAAAATAATGTTTTTATGTTTATGTTTGTTCGTTTGATCCCCAATATTATAAAAATTAGGCTTTTTTTATTAGTTTATGACCTTACACTACTACTGACCTAAGTTTTACACACTTTAATACACTGTACTACCATTTTTTTTATGGTAGATACCATATTTTGGTATCTAGTCTTGTGGTTCGATAAAGATATATACAGACTGTTATCTGAGTTGGCGAGTACAAGTATTTCAGAGTCGCATATCTATAGTCCGTCCCTCCGTCTAACTCCGAACCCTCTAACAATGAGGTTATGAAGTGATCAATATAAATAGTAGCTTTTAAGAGAGGAGCACCATCTTGTCTGTATCGAGTTGAGCTTTCTCCCACGAGTCCATCAGTCGCCCATGCCTCGAGATTGTTGACCCTACCGAATGCTGCGGGACGCTGTAACCGAGTTTGAGAAAAGAGGTCAGTGGGTTTAACTGTTCTCTGACTCGTGTACTCTGTTTGTTTTGTGAGTCTTAACGCTAATTAGAATAACTTAGATCTTACTGAGTGATTGTTTCTTTTTTATCGTTTAACGTGGGAGAGTCATGCTTCGGTACGTATGGACCAGCTCGATCAGAGTATAAACCGGCTGTTAAACAATGCTTGCGTTGTGTGACCGAATGAGTGAGGTTACCGGAGGCCCAACCCCCTATCCCTTTTTTTTTTTTTTGTTTTTTTTTTTTTTTTTTTTTATGCGATAGGGGGCAAACGAGCAGACGGGTCACCTGATGGTAAGTGACTACCGCCGCCCATGGACACCCGCAACTCAAGAGTCACAAGTGCGTTGCCGGCCTTTTAGGTAGAGGTACGCTCTCTTCTTGAAGGTTTGAAGGTCGTATCGGTTCGGAAATACGGCAGGCGACAATTTGTTCCATAAGCTGGTTGTGCGAGGCAAAAAGCTTCTGGAGAAGCGCACAGTGGTGGAGTGCCAATCGTCCAGGTGATGGGGATGGATATTTTGTCGCGTAGGACGATGGCGGAAACCAGCAGCCGGTATAAGTCCGAACAATTCCTCTGAACACTCCCCATGATACAAGCGATAGAGGATGCAGAGTGAAGCTACATCTCTACGCAACGCCAAGGTGTCAAGTCGATCAGAAATATCTTGGCAGTCGATGATGCGAGTCGCTCTCCGTTGAATGCGGTCAAGAGGCAGAAGTTGGTACTGGGGTGCACCTGCATAGAGATGAGAACAGTATTCCATGTGCGGCCGAACCTGCGCCTTATAAAGTTGCAGGCGGTGGGCCGGAGTAAAATACTGTCTCGATCTGTTTAGCACACCAAGCTTCTTCGAGGCTAATATGGCCTTACTCTCTAAGTGACCGCGAAACTGGACTTCGCTTGATATATCGACGCCAAGGATTCCGATACTGGCTGATGCAGTTAGGGAAGTGCTCTCAAATTGAGGTGATACGACCAATGGCATCTTTTTAGCGGTGAACGCGCAAACCTGTGTCTTCGTGGGGTTAAATTGGACTAGGTTAAGTCGACCCCAATCTGAAACTTTTGATAAAGAAGTTTCGATTTCAGACACAAGTTTGGATCGGCTTTCGATGACGTTTACCCGAGAAATGTTAGCGCGGCCGGTGTAAAGGGCATCACTCGTGCTATCGTCTGCATAGCAATGGATGCTGCTAATCTGCAGCATGTCGTTGATATGCAGAAGAAACAGCGTGGGTGATAGCACACAGCCTTGTGGGACACCAGAATTAACAGACTTGGAGTCGGAGCATGCACCGTCAACAACGACCTTGATGCTTCTGTCTGTAAGAAAACTGGTGAGCCAATTGCACAGTTTCTCGGGAAGCCCATAGGAAGGAAGCTTCGCAAGGAGCGCTTTGTGCCAGACCCGATCGAAGGCCTTCGCCACGTCCAAACTAACGGCCAACGCTTTTCCCTACTCTTCTTTCCCCTTCTTCCTTACCCCTCCTCCTTTTCTCTTATCCTAAAAGGGGGACAGCACTCTTGTGACTCTTGAGTAGCAAGTGTTCATGGGCGGCGGAAGTCACTTACACTAGGGTGACCCGTCTGCTCCTTTGTCCCCCTATAGCATAAAAAAAAGACGGGGCAAACGGGCAGGTGAGACACCTGATGAAACTTTTGTTTAGGATAGGCATGTACCAAATTCGTCTTCATCGTCACTTAACACAAACTGAGTTGGAACCATAACGCTTACTCCAATTACCATTTTAAAAAAGTGGCTAACGCGGCCCAAAGACACTTGCAACTCAAGAAACTCTAGTGCTGCTCTGCTCTACTTTGAGGATGATGAGTGGGGGATGAGTGGAAGGAAAGGAGTAAAGGGGTACTAGGGCCCATGGACAATTGGTGATGGTAGTCACTTCTTATCAGGTGACCCACCTGTTAGCCTGTCTCCTGTACATATTAAAAGAAAAAATGCGTGTGAAACCATGGGGCACAGGTAGTATACATATTATATTATAGTAAACACATTTTTTTTTATGATCCTTGATAACCTCTGTCGTATATCTGTACTATATCATCCACATAACACTTATGTCAATCATGTGTCAAGAAGTGATTAAATAATATCTCTCTGGTTTTTATCATTCTTTAACAATATTTAATGATATTGTACTAATTATTAAGCTGATCTCTTAATTATAGTCTTATATTTTTACATAAGGCAAAGGAGTAAGAAGTGAATACAAGAAGCTTCTTATAAAGTCTTTAAAAAAACTAAGACCACTGTAATTAAGGTATATACAGAACTATTTTTTGCTTTTTATGGTGTTTAGAATTGGGGAAAAATTAAGGTCGGATCACAGCCGCCACATTGATTATTTTCAAATAAATACATTTAAAACCAGTGTCACTTGGAACTTGAATAACATAAATCTGTTCAGTCATAGAATCTATGATGAAATAAAAAACCCATATACATACATGAACAATTAGAACATTACACTTCTTTTTTAGGCAGTTGTGTCATATTGTCATGTATGTAATATTGAATTTTATTCTTCTTGCTGTAAAAGTAATGATACAAAGTATATAAACTTGCAATATAATCGCTTAATCACCCTCTTAGGGGTACTTGTTCTAGGGGTAACTGTTCATCTCAACATCCCTATAGTTTAATAACGAAATCAAAGTAATGGTTGGTCGTGGTCATGGTCAATGGTCATGTTATGGTAAAATTGACACTGTAATGCATTACGAATTTGTATACTTTGTTGTGTGATAGTAAATACTCTGGAGTCTGTGACAACTTTCAACCGACTTCAAAAAGGAGGGGGTTCTCATTCAACTGTATTTTTTTTTTATGTTTGTTACCTCAGAACTTTCAACTGCGGGATGTTCCCGCAGTTGAAAGTTCTGAGGATTTCGACGATTTTTTTTTATTTGAAAGCTGGTGCTTCCCGTGTGGTCCCATTTTCATTTGGTCCAGTTCTGACAATGGTATCCATGAGAAAACTATATAAGTCTTAAATTTGCATTAAGTATGTGCGCGACAATAACTCAATATCACGCCAACCGATTTCAATGATTATTTTTTTACTGGAAATGATGTGCTTCAAGGGTAGTTAGATGAGAGTTTGGTCCAGTTGTGACAATGGCATCTATGAGAAAACCATATTAGTCTTAAATTTTATGGTAGACGCATTGAAGTCGGTTGTCTACTTTTTTGAAGTCCGATTATTTACATGTAAACACAAGTGGCACATATACATTGTATATATTATCAACCTATCAACCGTAAGTTACTTCAGAAATCTATTAAGTACGCGAGATACAATACATTTACGTCTTGGGTATATTTATTTGTTTATTATTAGTTCCCGCCAAAAGGTATCTATTACGTTGTAACCACAGATTACCAATAGACAAGATACTAACGTATGTTGATTCATTTTTTAGGAAAGCGACCCTGATCTTCTTGAGCTAATGCTTATACTCCACAATCGGATACAGGTATATGTATGTTTTTTTTTTTATATTACAGGAAAAAAGGTTAATTAGCTAGATGTAAACATACATTTCATTGCAAATGTACGACCCAATAGCTTAATTAAAAAGCTAAGGATCAGCTTTCTTTTTTTATCAATGTTGCATAGTCATACATATGTAAATTGTATTACTTATGTAAGCAAAATCAGGAGGAAAGAGAGGGACCAGTGTCAAAACAAACTTATAAGATTTAATTACAAAGAGACAGACATACACCTTGACGTTGTAAGCTTGTAAAATACGTCCCGAAGTGTTCATTCCGACTTCCCGGAATTTCGGAGGCAGGTAACGAAGTAGACTGGTTGTGTGTACGTGCAGTCGCACACGACACCATTACTCATTGGCACAAAAACATGTGTTTTTAAGTCACATGTCAAGTACCTAAGAATCAGTGTAGGTATATGATACAAATGCTTGACGTTAACCATATTTGTGGATCTTAACTTGTTCTTAGTTAAGTTATTTTTTTAAAGAGGCCGCGAGCGTGTTGACAAACATACAAACGACGGACACAAATTACAAACAGACTCTGAACAATTATTTGAGGATCACACAATTTTTTTTCACGGGTGGGACTGGAACCCACGACCCTTGTCTATGTAGTCAGGATCACTAACCACTAGACCAACAGACCCGACAAAATATACGTACATTCACATCTTTTTGATAATTTAGCCAACGTGCGAGCAACTAGCACCCGTAATCGGCGGGCCTGCGTATCTATTTTTTTTTTAATTTCTCACAAATCTCACACACAGCCGTTTGATCTTTAACTAAGCAAAACTTGTACTTACCAAACTGATGTTCAGAATAGTTATAAATTTCTAAATATATACATTATTTATATATATATGTATTTAGAAATTAGTAGCATATAGTCTATATTCCTTGATTTGTCAACTTAGAGGTGTATGGTCTTCATATTTAAAACGGACCAACATTGAGTACAACCAATTAAAAAAAAAAAGATTTCTTACTTTACCACCTCAGAAGCTTAGAGATGGAACATATTTTCATCTAATGAATCAATTAAATTAGAAAAAAATATTTGAAATCTTTCAAGAATGGCGAAGATGTAGAGCATAGGTTCTCAAAGTATAGTTTTATTATTGTTTTGACCGTCAGGGTCTTTGATCTGAGTTTGTATGTTTGATTGACATACATGTGTTAAATGCGTCGACAGGTCTGAGCCCGCACTCTGTCCGTCCGCCGCCCTCGACACCGCGCCGCGTGAGTCCTTACCTTTCGTGCCGGGTATTATAAGTTATAAACGAGTCACTACATGTTAATCTTATTCCTGTCATTACGTATTGAATGTACCATGTCGGAAGCAAAACAGAAGAGGTGCCAGTATTGTGCAGATTTTATTAAATACAGATTTATCGAAAACCCATAAATCCATCATCACCAATGTGCCTTATTTGTAAAACAAAAAACATATTCAAATGAAGCGATAAATGGCTTTTTATTATTTAAGATTATTTTAATAAAATACACCCAGATAAGAAAGACAAAGATGTAACCTATTTGGAAGACATGAAAAAAAAAAAGTATGACGGTCAACCAACTAGTAAATCAAAACTCAGCAAACATCAGCTTCTAAGGAAGACTACAACTTATCTCACTTTTGATTGCTAAAGTAGGCACACTATGTGAAAGATTTAATTTTACCAACAGTATAAAAAGTATTAACCACTATGGTCCTTAAACCAGCTGTAGATATTATCTGATAAATTCCTTTGAAAAATAGTTCTGTGCACAAACAAATTGATGAGATGGCGAAATAGATAACAAAAATTAAATTGTGCAATCATCTGCAAAACTTGTCAGTTTTCTATTTAGCTGGCCGAGTCCACTTTACTAACCAACAAAGCATTGTTATTTATTACACACATTGTCATATGTGAGGTTTATTAAGCATGATAAAATATGTCAAGAACTATATTTAATATTCTGGAAAAGTTTAATTAATATTTTTATCGTTAATTAATATTTTGTCAGTTGCTACGGATCGCCCACCGGCTATGAGAGGTCGTCACAAAGGCATGATAGCGTGCTTAAAAAATAAAGTCCCTGACGAACTTGCAGTGCATAGCGTAATTCAACGCCAGCATTGGGTTGCAAAAAATTAGCGAGTGTACGCCTTAATGTATCACTGCAATAAGTCATCAGGTCAGTTGGTAAAATCAAAAGAAATTCCTTAAATAACAGATTACTTAGTCAGCTTTGCATTGCTAATGACGAAAATACTGTAACTCGGCAGCCACAAAGTTATATCAAGTTGCTGATGGACTATCCTGGCCACTTGGTTATGTCAATTCTGCCGTCCCCCGGGACATGTCCCCGATAGTTGTTTGTCATTACAATTTCATCTGTAATTGCACAGACATAACTTTCAGTATGCTTGTTCCTAATTACGTTAGTGGGACCAAGTTCTAATTGGCAAAATGTGTATTTACTCCTTAGATGAAACAGGCGTGAGCGTTTATATATATGTATTTAAAACCTTCAGTTTCTCCGAAGTGGTCACGTAACAAAATGTAGCCAGGTTCCGCAGGATATATAGCCTCATTACTGTTGAACGTAGATTGTGCATTCGGGAAGCGAAGCGTTAGCAGTATACGGATGCTCCTATCGAGGGCATCCAATTCCGTCTGGGTCCATCTAAGTATGCTAATGGAGTAGGTTAGGACTAATATGACCCAACCGTTATAGGCCCGCATCTTATTACTACCCGTCTAATGACGTATCAATATTTTTTTCAGGTGGCCAGACAAGCGTTTCGCAAGACTCCGCAATTACGCTCGAGATTGAGAAGAACAATGTTTTCATTATTACCACTATCATAACGTTTCACATTTCTATTACGCGATGGAGGATGCTGGGATCTTGTATCGTAGTTATTACTTAGTTCGACCAATCTTCGCTAGATGGCACTGAAGTATATTTGTTGTGTTTGGATGTTGCATGTCGTAAAGATTTTTTTTTAAATTCACCGGTTTAAGTTAAGAAAGCTGACAAAAGTAAAACATAAATTATTGACTACGATTTTCCTTCATTGCTATTTGTAGCTATGAGTATTTATTAAGTATTTCTATATGATTGTATAACGCGCCTGTTAATAAATAAATTCACAAATGAAGTTTTGTTTCCTTTTTCTCTTTTGATTTAGGGGCTTGTAGTCACACATAAAACCATGTCAGCCCCAAGGTATCCTGAACTTAAAATCGATTCATCTCTAAATTTAAATTATTTATAACTTAAGTAGGAAGAGATACATACTTATTTGAATATTACTGCTACATATTATAGTTAAAAGAATTTATAAACTACCAAAGCTGCTTCTGACAAAGGCGCTGACAAAATGCTTTGACATATGCAATCATCTATTATATTATTTTTTTTACTATATATCAGAGCCACTCTCTCTCTAGCTTAGCTTTTCACACATTCTATCAAAACATTATAGACATCCTCAACAATACCACTCTCTTCACAACTCAAGCTGGTACTTATGCCCATAGATGTCTAAACTTGTTAAGTGGAACATGTCTAGATCATATTCATTGAGAATTCTGGTGGCAAACCAGGGAACGTCCTATAATAGATTCCTTTTTCTAGAGATCTGTGACCTAAATATTCTTTAAAATCATTTCAAAATAACTTGGAGGGACATTGATTTCAATATCCTGCTTCCTCATTCCCAATTAAAGTTTTTTTTTTATGGTGCAAACGATAATGTACCTATACTTTGTCAAGAGCACAGAGAAGAAAATAAGTAGGTTACAATTTATTACGAAAAAAGTACTGTTCTCGAAGGATTCATTTAAAAAATCCTTTGAGAACGGTACCTTCTTCGTAATAAATTGTTACTTACATATTTTCTTCTCTGTGCTCTTGACAAAGTATAGGTACATAATCATTTTAGGAGACAATGTCTCAAACCGGAACAAAGAAACGAAATACTTTCGAATTCAATTTTATTTGGTACTAGCTGTTACCCGCGACTTCATCCGCGTGGTATTTAACAAAAAAAATATTGTTCAGTTCGCAGAGTTTACGATAACTTATTAATTCTCTATTTAAGAAATACCTATACTAATTTAAATGAAATTCTTCTTTTAATCGAATATTATAAAATTTTAATTGGTTTTAATTTTTTTCATGAGGTTTATTTTTTATCTAAATTAAAAGTAGCCTAAGTCACTCCTTGTTACATCAGCTATCTGTCAGTGAAAGTCCCGCCAAAATCAGTTCAGCCATTTCAGAGATTAGCCGGAACAAACAGACAGTATAAATATAAATAATAATTTTACTTACAATTGAGATTAGGCATAATTCAATCAATATTTCATTAGTTGATCTGCCATTAACGTATCAAAATAATTAAACTTACAAAACCGATTATATACGACACGAGCGATCTTTACATTTATTTAGATTTTTTTTTTATATAAGGTCTTAATTTAGTTTCAAATAATTTTATTAATAATACAGAAGATAGAATAATATTTGTCATAAATCTAACTTTTCAAATAACATTAGCTAGAAATGAAACTCTGCATAGAATGAAACGTACATTTTATACTCTGGCAAGAAACAAGATGGCGTCGCAGAGCGTTCTCCCATTATATCGTCATCCTTTTCAGACATCTTAGGAAATATACTTCTATCTCTACTATCGCAGGACAGATAATAATTTTCTTTCATGCCTGTGATGTAAAACAAAATAAATTGTGAGAGCCGGGTCAGCCGTGAAACGGAGCACTTTTCTTTGACGTTGCATGGTTCCGTTCTGTGGTGTATGTGTTTTGCGTTTGATTTCGTGATTTATAAAAGAAAATATCCGATTTTATAAAAACTATTCGTTGAAACGTTATCGAAACTTGATTTCCTTTAAATGTGTGTGTTTTTGACGAGTTTTTCTAATATTGTTTTCATAAAATTGTAATTTTAAACGATATTTACTAGAAGCGAACTAATTTTCCGCGAAAAACAATTTATTATAAACATTTGGCCGTTGTTTTGAACAGTGTTTGGAGACAATTAATCAGAATTGGTAAGTATATTATATACATATATTGTAATTTATAAGTCGGTCGCGTAACATTTTACGCACTACGATTTTGGTGCAAGTACAGCTGAGCTAACACACACACAGCACTGTTTACTGCTCTTGTATTATTGTGTGCCCTAAAAAAGGTTTTACTTCAATTCCAGTCTTATTATAAACATAAGAGTAAATTCTTTTGTTTTAAGGTCTCAAATGTTTAAATTCTAGTTTGTAACTAATTAGAATAAGTAGGTCGATCACACAATCAACGGTCATACATTTGCTAAATGTAACCCAAGATTTATCATTTGTATTCAGACTGTTTCTTAATAAAACTATGGACTTGTTTATAGAGATTCCAACATTTTCTTTATTACTAGAAATTCCTTATTTAAAAATGGTGTTTAACTTACGGCGATAAATTATTTTCGTCGTATGACAGTAAATTTAGTTTTGTTAAAGTGATAGTGCTTCCTACTAGGTAGTGGCTGATGTGACCTCCTCTCATACAGAAAGACTAAAACTTTAAAATTCACAGTTACTGCAGCCTGCCAATATCATAGCTGTAGTCACAAATAATAAAGAAACCATGAATAACATCTGAATAACATCTCATATGCTAAGAATATATAGTATATGTAAAGTAACAATTTGACTACATATTAGTTCCCAACTATTTGAATAACTGTTACGTAAATCATGAGCATTTATCACGTAAGGTCTAGAGGTTTCTAGCGACCAATATTTTAGAATTTAATAATAAAGATAATCGTATATGTAGTGGAACTATACAATCAAACAAAACAAATAGTAATATAATTTTGAGACCACACATCATTGTATCCGAGTACAATTAAAACCTGGTTGTTTCCGTTGTTGCTCAATAACAATATCTGGAGAGATAAGCTGTGTATTTTTAACCCAATTAATCATAACTTAAGTAATTATTAATTTATTATATATTAGTACTTTTTTGTGGTTATCTGAAGTTTAAATTATGTTAATGTATTGGATGTGAATTAATAAAAAAAATAAATTAAAGAGTTTTTGTTGTCCGATTATTATTATCTCTGTTATGTGATTAGAACTATTTAAATAGGGAACTTGTAAAAGGAAGTTTGGTTATTTACCTATTTATTTATTGAAGCATTTACCAAAAATGTTTAAAGGCATTCTAGAGATGCATTCTACTTACAATTGATAATATGATGAAAATTAATCAACCTATTTGGATATAGATGAAAATAAATATTCTTTTTGATAATGTTATGCATTTTGCATCCATTTATTAATCCATTTTAAATGTGATTGTAGATAAAAGTTTATAATACAAGCCTTTAGCATTAATAAAAATATACTTTCAACATAATATAATTATATAAAGACCTATGTGAATAGCTTATAATTACGAATTTCTATACACCACTCTTTTGCTTTAAGGGATTCTAGAGAACGCCATGTCGGCATCATGCCTATTTGGTGCAATTCAAATAATTAACTCTAAAAGAAATTAAATATTAACATTTAAATAATAGCTTAAAACATTACCTGCTATATATATATACATATATATATATATATATATATGTGTGTATTTCACCTAGTCAAAATCTCAGGTGAAATTTTTTTAATTTAGAATTCACGGTTTATTCCATCATATCATTAAATAACAGTAAGTAAAGTCACCAAAATCACCAAATATGCCTTTAATATATTGTATGTCTGGAAAGTTAATCTTTAAAACAAATAGCAAGTGAAGTCATGCGTCGCGTTGTTCCCGTCCCAACATGTGGTCGAGGGCGCACGTGCTGTATTCCACGTCCATGGCGGATAATGACCGCACATTTTTGTGGCCCTAACTGAAGCAAACCGTATAATTTGGTCCATCCTGCTCTCGCGCACACTTTAATCACTTTTAATGGTAGATCGCCGGGGGCGGGGCGGGGTGATTTATAGTCATACTTGTCTAGTATACAGCCAATGATCTAAGACCTTCAATTTTATCTGATGACTTGAAGATTTCGTTACTATAAGGAATTTTGAAGGTCTTTATTTATTGGTAGTCGTGATTCCTGTTCAATCATAGTCTCAGAAAAGCCAGGTGTGGATTCGATCTAGAATATATCTCTTTATCGGGTCTCTAAGCTTTACACGTTATCAATTGTTACATAACCAAGGTTTCTACCTTAGCAACAAATTGTCAAAAGGAATTATTTACACATTGGAATCTCTATATACTATAATTAAAACGGCATTTGTAAAGTAAGCTCTTTGTATTCATAAATACGAGTAATATTGTACTCGAATCGCCGATTCCTGGGATACTGTTTGCGCAACGAGACATGAATCTTAAACTTGCGAATGCTAATGTTATACAATCTGGTGCGTAGGTATACATAGGGTTGCCATCCGTCCAGGTTTCCCCGGATTTATCCTAGTTTAGAGAGCATTCGAAGAGGGTCCGGGCGGGGCTTCATTTGTAGTCCGGGTTTAAAAAATTAAAGTCTTGGGCCGCCCGCGACACATTCACTGTGCCCGCACGCCGCGATCAACCGTTATATAACCGATGACTAAATTTCATTACATGGTTTGAAATCCGGGGTTTTCACGCATCCTGTCCTTGTTGCCATATTTTAGAGATGGCAATTCTAGGTATACATGAAAATTGAAATGTCAGGTGCCGACTACTCTATTATTATTTTTATTTGAACACTTTTTGCAGTAGAGATTATTAAATAGGTGCACTTGATATTAAAAAAAATAAAAAATAAATTATATACTATACATACATATAAAATAAATACATAAAAGAAACTATAGACGAGGTGGTTCTGCTGGCTTATTCCCTAACTGAGTTCGTACTTTCGCCTTAAATGAAAGGAAACTAGAATTTCTTCATAGAATTGTCAAATTCAGAGCTTTGAGACGTTAGATAGATTTCTGGCCTGTTATTCTAGTCGTGGTCGTGGTTTCTAGTCCTACACAGGACCAATGATAGTGTGATGAGAATGATTATTTGTTATGTCTGGTTGTAACTTACACCACAATCTGATTACCGTTATTATGGTCACCAAACTGCTGATAAACATGACTGTCTGATCTCAAACTAAGCAGAGCTGAAGTACAAAATTATTATATTATATTAAATAGAGAGAAATGGACATGGCCCACAGTCTTCTTGCGTTCTGTCGTCTTAGTTTTTTTTTTAAATATCTTGATAGTCTGATTATCGATTATTTAAGTTATGGGTTTCAATTGACCTTAAAATGATTGTTTAATCGTCTATAATTTCCCTTTGCCTTCAATAGTCGGCATACCACACTAAATATCTATTGTTCTCGATCTGTCAGTGAGTACTAATCGATACAAATGGTCACGGTTGTCCTTACTAATGTTTCATGAAAGTGTAATTTTAGCATACCATAATTGAATATTTACTGTTTATCTGTTTTGTAGGAATCAGGTTGTGATAGACTGATTTCATTTCTCAATGGTGGTGCGATACCACGGCCTCACAGAAAACCTGTGGTGAAGTAACGCTTGCGTTGCATTTCCCCGAAATGAGTGAGGTTTTCGAAGGCCCAACTCCCCCTCTCCTCTTTCCTATCCCCTTAGCCCTTCTCTCCTCTTTCCCATCCCCGCATCCCCTATCCCTTAACACCCTCAAAGGCGGGCAGTGTACTTACGACTCTTGAGTTTCAGTTGTCAATGGACGGCGGTTGCCACTTACCATCAGGTGACCCGTCTGTTCGTCTGTCCCCCATAGAGTAAAAAAAATTGCTTTGGCACAGTATAACAAACTTGCACTTTTTTTTTAAAATCACCACTGCGCGATGACATACATAAGATTATTATACGCGCATCATCGATCATCACCTAGCCTTACCCAGGTATAATATACATACATACATGCGCTTACGAGTGTCTCCCTAAAAGGTTAGGAAAAAAAATAAGTCAAGAGTCATAAGAGGGATGAGAGATGGGGAGATTCGGGGAGGTAAAACTTGAGAGGAGATTGGAAAGCGAAGAGGGGGGGGGGGTGATTATGTCCCACTAACGTAATAGGGGGCAAGTTAAGAGGGTCTATTGTCGTCAACAGGGCACCTTAAGAATTAGGAATCGGTAATTATTAGTATATTTAAGTGGGAAATTAATAAAAAGTACCATATCTAACATTGGTTTTTATGCTTTGTAGAATTGAGCTTTGAAAAATAAGTACTGAACAGAAGTTCCTTTGCATATATTTCTGATTGTTTTTTCAATGACTAGACATATAATTGAAACAGCGAGACGTGCTAAATCGCCAATCATTTTTAAAAAATTAGTCTTGGAACACTATTTGTCCTTATAGTTGCATGCATATATTTATTATTTTGTGTTGTATGTATATGGTATGTGTATGTTTATATGTTGTTATATGTAGGTATATGTAGTGGTATGTATATTTAGTGTATGTATATAAACGTGTCAACATATTTCTTAATATAGCATTAGAGTAACCTTCTTCTGAACTTCTTCATTTGTACATCTGCAAACTGCCCTACTTACTAATCCATTGCACTTGTCCATTACAAAGGTTGTCTGGAAGAGATCGCAGCTAGCGATAAGACCGCCGATTGTACCAGTTGCTCGTATATTATTTGTTTCATATTGTTTATATTTTTGTGTGTGTACAATAAAGAATATTGTATTGTATTGTATTGTATAATTAAAGATTGCATCAAATATATACCAGTGTTGCATGATCGGTATACGATCGACTGAAGAATAGAAGTGCCAATTCTTAGCGTTTATAGTAATCGTGTTTCTCGATAAATTAATCGATGCCCAGCTTTGCAATACGTAGTTGCACCTGCAGTTTGCCTTGACCGCGAAGGAAACCTGTTATATTGCACGGTGCACCTTAGAATCAATATACGTATGCAAGGGTAGATAGATCAGCTGTTATTGAAACCGCTTGTGTTTAACACTGCCGGTTTTGAATGAGAAATATGCGAAATATAAGGCAAATGTTCTCGAGATTGAAGAACCTTTGAAAGACTAGCTTGCTAGTGGAGTGATCAGTTTCACTGACATCAGAAATACATTCAAGTTGCCCAAAACAAGATGAAAACAAAAAATTACAAATCATTATTTTTTTTCTTTTTTAATATCACATCTTCACGATAACTTTCGTGATGTACATACATACATTAACCTTTTCCCCTCAAAGTAGGTAGACACAACAGCCGGCCACTTGCCCTTTCATACAAACCTGCCGGTTTCGGGTTTTTCTATCCTGCCCTTTTTTCAGAACATCACCGAATTGAACAGGCCATTCAACCAGGGATTTATATGTTAGTTTTGTCATTCGTAATTAGTTCATCCCTTATTAGTGACACATACCCAAACCCCCAAATCCGAACCAAAAGTTTTACTAGCGTGTGTACGAGGGACCTAAAGGGTCGAAGCGACCTGAATCATCAGATCCGAAACTAATCGGGCACCCTCCGAAATAGACACGTGTGTAAAAATGTGTTTTCCTTAAAAAAAAAGTGTATATCTTTCAGTAAGTTTTTTTTAATCAATCTTACATATATATGCAATCTTTCGGATACATGAGAGGTTGCTTATTTATCTGTGACCTTATGACGTCAGGAATCACGGCCATATTGCTCGCTTCAATTATAATTTTGGGTCAGTCATTCATCGCATCATCTACTTCTACATATTTAAAAGTTTGTGTGTTAACGAATATTGTCAACGTCGTAAATTCTTTGATTGGTCTTTATGACCATACCACATTTATTAAGGTACAGGTGTTCTAGTCCCATACCGTTTTCTCTAATCTCCAAATACTAATCAGTTAAGCCGTTTTCGAGTAATAAATACATTTATCAACAAGCAATATTTAACAAAACACAATCACTTAAGCTTTTAGTCCTGTAGGAGATTTTTTTCTGGCTAATTTTGGTCCCACTAATAGGGGCATAGCACTTCAGTTACCAGCAACCGGGCATTTAATACATATATGTATATGCGGTGTAATTATAAAATTTTAATTATCTCTGCTGAACTTTTAATTGAATAACACTCGGCTTTAGATCCTTTGTTACAAAAATAAGTAGGATGACGTCTGACGTCATCAATACCGTTACAGTTTGGCCTTTACTTTCGAATCCCCTCCTAAGTTCATTGTAAAGTAGAATTCGACAGTGTATTGAAGGAAGCTTAAAATCAAGTATATATATATATAATATAATACTATTTCTTTCTTATTAAATTATCTGTTTCTAAAAATGCTGTTATAAGTAATTTATTTCCGTAAAGAACATTTAGTGTAACGGTTTATAAACGTTTTGTTATTACATAGATTTTTGCAGAAAAAAAAAATACTACGCTAGTTCTACTGAAGTGAAACATAGTGGAAACGTGAACAGATACCTCACACAGGACCGTCTGTCCCCAAAATACGCAGAGCTTGTACTACGGTAATTAGACTACTGATAAACATACTTACATATTTGAGATAAAATTCCCAAGCGCATAACAAATAATCATGTTCATAACTCAATGATTAGTAATGGGTAGGCATCGAACCCACGATGTGCGGTACCTTAATAATAATTACATACACACATCCCCGGAGGGGTAAGCTGAGGTTAGCAGATATTTTGTCCCATTTACGTCAGAGGGGGCAAGCCTATTGCCTTCAACCGGGCACTGTATAAACTAAACATATTATCGGACAGATAACAGGCCGACCCCTTAGTCACCCTTACCACATTTTTTTTTCTTTATAGGCTGTATTGAAGGATTATAAACGGAATCTCTCTGAATTGGTTCTTGTCTTTTATTTTTCTATTAAACGGAAGTTGGGTCAAGTCGAGTCTATAATGAAAACCAGCTATTCTCATTAGATACCTGATCTGGCACCACACGACTGTTCAACTTAAGCTCTTGTTACTCATTTTATTATCAGATCAACTTGAATGCATGAAAGACTTCATTGTGAGTTATTGTGTGTTGTTAATTTGACCGTTGACATAAGATAGTATGATATTTACTTGCGTTAAAGTAAACATTTTATTATATAATTAACGTAATACTTTTACGGCTCATAGTAGGGCTTACCTCTTATCGAAATAAACAACAATATACTATAATATTTTAAAAATAAAATGAATTAAGATAAGCGATTTACAGAATAACAGACGGGTCACCTGATGGTTAGTGACAACCTCCGTCCATAGATACCTGCAACTCAAGAGCCGCA
The DNA here is from genome assembly GCA_947561695.1 of Tyria jacobaeae. NCBI lineage: Eukaryota > Metazoa > Arthropoda > Insecta > Lepidoptera > Erebidae > Tyria > Tyria jacobaeae. The sequence goes on along the minus strand of OX387208.1, from coordinate 2,354,828 downwards.
AGTCCAGGAGGCAAAGGCTGTCAGGAGTTGAGTGGTAATCCGCTTCGCTTGGGTCAGGCACAAAGCTTCCTTGCTGTGGGCATCCCGAGAAACTGTGCAACTTGATCACCAGTTTTCTCACAGACAGAAGCATCAAGATCGTTGTTCACGGTGCATGCTCGGATTCAAAGTCTGTCAATGCTGGTGTCCCACAAGGCTGTATTCTACCACAAGGAGTGTTTAGAGGAATTATTCGGACTTATACCGGCCGCAGGTTTCCGACATCGTCATACGCGACAATATTTCCGTCCCCATCACCTGGATGATTGGCACTCCACCACTGTGCGCTTCTTAACAAGCTTTTTGCCCTTTTTGCCTCCCACGACCAGTCTGTGGAACAAATTGATGTCTGTCGTATTTCCGGACCAATATGATGTTCAAACCTCCAAGAAAAGAGCATACTTCCCACCTAAAAGGCCGGCACCGCACTTGTGACTCTTGAGTTGCAGGTGACCCGTCTACTCGTTTGCCCCCCATATATCCCATAAAAAAGAAAAAATATATATTCAGTCGGGGTTATTTAGTTTTTATTTTTGATACCTGCCGCTGTTTACAATTATGTACATGCAAAGTCAGATAATAACTATTTAATTTATAATATAATTACATCTTTTAGACAAGTTAAGCATGAAGATTAATATTATATAATATTAGCTTGACACATCTCACACACGGCCGTCTGATTCCAAACTAAGCAGAGCTTGTACTATGGTAACCAGACAACTGATAAACAAACTTGTATATTTCTAAATACATAAATATTATACATAAATTACACCCAGACACAGAACAAATGATCATACTCATCACACAAATATTTGTCCTGTTTGGGAATCGAACCCTCGACCTCTGGATTAGCAGTCACGGTCACTAACCACTACACCAACAGGCCAGTCGAAATGAAAAATGCAAATGCTTAATACCACGGCCTCTCAGAAAACCCGCAGACAAACAATTCTTCCATTGATTGATGCCCAACTTGCCCTCTTGTCTTACGCCTCCCCTCACCCGGCTTGCCCCTCCCCTACTCACCCTCAAAGGCAACTAAAGATTCGTAAGTGAGCCGCCCATCACTTACGACTCTTGTGTTGCAAGTGTCCCTATATCATTAAAAACAGAAATTGGTCACTACTACTGTCAATATAAATTGGACATGATTGGTAGATAGTTAACACTGATTGCCAATGAAACGATTGCGAATGTATTTTGATAGATCAATGATTTTTTTTTATACAGGCTTCAACAATAATTGCGTGTTGTTTTTATTTCTACACTTCACTGACACAGTTTGTGGTCATTGTAGGTTGCAAATGACTTTAATTGTAGTCGTGAGTTTCTTGATAGATATTTAAATATCACATTTAATAAAGACTAAACAATATTTGTTTAATTTTACATATATACAGTTTTAACCTGTGATGTGGGTATAGATAATTAGTTTTTTAAGCTTATCCGAAGGCAATATGACAGTAGTAAAGTCACTCACCCGTTCTGAACCACACTCCTGAGGTCCATGTTACCAGAAATAAAAAACAGACTGCAAAATGAAAATAAGTAATTATACATATAATTATATATATGTATATATATTAGGTTTTATACCACCTTCCCAAAAATGCTATGGAATGAAAATAAGTAATTATATATATATATATATATATATATATATATATATATATATATATATATATATATATATATATATATATATATATATATATATTTATTAGGTTTTATACCACCTTCCCATGCTATGGCTATGGCGCCCTATGGGAGATTGAGAAACCGACTTCACTTTTAGTTATAAAAAGGTGTTGCAACAGTTTGAGTTGGAACACTCGGCGTGTCAGCGTAGTGGCGAGGTGATCACTTAAACCACTGCGCCGTCCGTGCAGTCTACAAAAAGCAATTACTACAGTCATTATATTTAGATAAACATACCTTACAAAAGAAATTATAATTCAATTTAAAAAAAATTAAGAAATTAAATTTCAGTAGTACAGCCATGCTTAGGCACGAATGGGCCGGCTCGACCGGTGCGATACCACGGCCTCACAGAAAACCGGTTGTGAAGTAACGCTTGTGTTGCATTTCCCCGAATTGAGTGAGGTTTCCGGAGGCCCACTTCCTCCTCCCCCCTTTTCTCTCCCCTCATCTCCTTTCTCCTCTTTCACATCTCCTCATCCCTCCTCTCTTCTTTCCGCTCCTTGCATCCCCCATCCCTCGTCACCCTCAAAGGCGGTCAGCGCACTTGCGACTCTTGAGTTGCAAGTGTCCATGGACGGCGGTGTCACTTACCATCAGGTGACCCGTCTGTTCGTTTGTCCCCCTATAGTATAAAAAAAAAAAAAAAAACATTCCTTTCTAAATTTATTTGTATGAGTTTTTGAATATGAACGTTACAATAGAATAGAAAAACATTAATCTTCACATGAAATTAGTGGCATTACAATAGACCCATTATTGTAATTTACAAGATTCAGATTATTTAATCACGTCATTTTTTTCATAGGTTATGTGCCGGATTTCATCTCAACCTATGAAAAATTTATGTTTTAATGCTGTTATGCCATTCGGGAATAAGCAGGACAGCCAGATTCAGAAATATATAATGGCTGGTTAATTGGTCTATCTCTTGATACAAATCTATTTAAGAGATAGATCAATTATTAATTGTGCGTTACTAGTAACATCACGGGGACGTAGACACGGGTTAGGTGGTGTCTTCGAGTCGATTCTTTTAAAACACACACACACACACACACACACACACACACACACACACACACACACACACACACACACACACACACACGCGTACACTCAGTACATGTATGGTATATTGTATACTTCCGAATATTTTGTATATTATTTTTGCTTTTTATCGCCCTCTCTGTCTCTCTCTTTAGTTAATTGTTATTATTTTATTTTATACATATTTTATTAATGTCTCGTAATGCAAGTGAGACTAGATTCCACGACCCAGGGAATCCTAGTGTGAGACGTAGGGATCTAACATAAAACAATAAATTAAAATAAATTAAATAAATAAAAAATAAGTACTAAATATACAGCTAGGAAAATTAATGAAAATAATTTAAACTTCTTGTTCGTTTACATTTCTTAAGTAAAATAATATACAAAAGTATTTTTTGCAACCGAATCGTTGTTGATTTTGAACTTTAAAAAAAACTGCAAAAAAGATGTGTTTCAGAAAACTAGTGTTCCTTTTGTATAAAACACATACAATATCTTTGCCATTTGTAATATGATTTCAATAATTCCTACTTCAAACGGTTCTACTAAAGGTAATCATTTAAATTGGAAGGAAATATTCCATCATTAAGACGTAAAAGAGATGAAATATATGCGCAATGATGTCGGTTACATACACATACTCTTTTAAATGTCAATAATCATAAAATCGTTTTACAAAAGACACGTAAACAAATATATATATAAACATTTTTTCATTCTTTAAGAAGTAAACACACACACACACTTGTTTTCTCGTATAATCTAGCCTATTGTTAGTTTCATTCTGAGTGTGTTCTTGTTTAGTTTTAGTATTTATCAACAAACATTGTGAATATGTAAGTATTGTGATCTCAATCTGTTTTATTTTCTTTGCTACTGTCTCATGTACATATATGTATTTATAATATAACTGTCTTTAGTACTGGTATAGTTTTTTCTTATAAGTCGCACGGGTTTTTATTAATCACTTATTTGCGACAAAACCAATATTATTTTTAAACAGTAGAATTAACATTCATATATGACTAATGGAGCAGTCTATAGTTGGTTATGGTATAGAAATGGTAGTTTTTTTTTGTTTACGGGATGGAAGATCCTCATGGATGTCCGTCGCCTATTGGGGAGGGCGAACGGTCTGTCGTATTCTTACAGACTAAAAACCACCCGGTTGTTCCTCTGCTTGCCAATGATTAGGGGAGCGAAATTGCATTCTCCCGCCACCCGCGACAGGCATTGACCCGTCTCACCATAGACGGGTCTCTTCACCCGGTGCGACCGTCGTCCTTCGGTCGCAGTCCTCCAAGAAGCACACATGGAACACTGCGCGCTACCTCTTAGGCTTGTATCTGTTCGGACTATAAATTTCCCAAAACCGTAGCCCGCAAGCCATTTGCTAAGATGGCTGGAGATCGATGAATGCCCTCCGGCGCTCAGTGCGCCTTCTGCTTACAGAGACAGATGTGCTGTGTTCTCTCTTCCATTCCGACGCTTCTTTTGAGGATATTCCCTCCTCGCAGAAGGAAGCGACAGCACTCAATGCGCTCTCGCTCCTGATCATGATCACGACTAAATTATAGTCGACAATTATTATTATTATTGTTTTATATTAGCCTATCATAGTGACTCTACTTTGCCTGATGGAAAGCAATAAGTGGAGTCCAAGAGTGGTGGTCACCATCCTCATTGCATGTCTAGTCAATGCAGCATGGTGACCCACACGTTAAAAGACCCGGGATCAAAGTGGCAAAGCATAAAACACGTGCCCTGGTAGTGAAGTCTAGGCTTTCACCGATCGGCACAGGAAAGGAGAGTCAAACCGTTTAGATTTTTTGTTCGGGCTCGTATATTTTCGACTCTCAAACGGTCACTCCTTAAGCCAGCACGTGTATGTCCCTTCGGGGATATTGGCGTGAGTATTTGTATGTATATATATTTTTTAATATCAGTGCTAAAACTTATATGTTGACTGAAAACGCCACTCGCTACCGCTTGTTTTTGTGTGTTGTTCTATCCAGAAGTCATCCAAAGAATGAATAAAATGAATGAAGCCATCGTTAACGGTGATTTAATTGTAAACGAATTTCTTGGTAGCGGTGTGGCTTTACTTATTGCGCTCACTATTAATTAATATTGTGTCATGGTATATATAGAAGTATGTCATGAGTACTCTGTGACTTCATCAATAAAATTGTACCCATTAGCTTGGTAAAATTGAAAACTGTCTTACAACCTGTTCGTTCTATTGTTTGTGTTTCTTGCCTGTCTTAATATCAATGATGTGGAATGAAGAAGCAACCTGCCGGTGGTGGTTAGGGCTCCATAGACTTATGTTTTAGGATCTATAACATATATTAAAAACCCACAAGTGCCTTCCGCAAGTATCATCTGTTTTTATAATTATCTGTAGTCAGTGATGGTAAGTATTGAATTATATTTTTAACCCCCGACGCAAAAAGGGGGCTGTCATAAGTTTGTTTGCCTGTCTGTGGCACCGTAGCTCTTGCGGTTAAACCGATTAGGATACGGTCTTTTTTATGTAGTATAAGATTTTCTTGCGAAGTTGCTTAGACGTGTTTTATCAAAATCAGTTCAGCCGTTACAAGGTTATCAGCTCTTTTCTAATCGGAGGTTTTTTAAGTCGGCGGTGTATTATTTTTTTAATTTATTGTTATTATATTACTCAATTTACTGTACCTAATATTTGTTCAGTATTGTAAGCAGTTATACATTATATTCTATAAATTAAAGTGCCTACCTTTACTTGTGATAACACGCAATACCAAGAAAGAGAATTGTTACCAGAAAACATATTAGTGTCAAACCGTTCTCAATTGTAATCCAATTTAGAATAAATCTATCTTATTCAGTACCTCCTTATTCAGACATATTCTTTATGAGCTGTTAACTTGTTGTGAGCTTAATGGCTTGCTGTAAGTAAAATAGGTCGGCGAAGAAATTACGTCCGACTTGACTTGACCTGACTGAGTGAGTCTAAACACAAATGGATTTGTTTCGATTGTCCCATTACAAGATAGTCGGGCACATTTCCTATTCCTTGTTCCACTTACATAATATCAGCCTATTGCTATCAACCGGGCAGTGTATACCTATCTGGCACTGTATACCTACCTGGCACTATATACCTACCTGGCACTGTATATGTATACCTACTGATAGAAATCAGTCCAATCCCTTAGATGCCTTGTTCGACACCCACCCAAAACAGATGGGTTGTCCGCAGTCTACTAGCAACTACACGGCTCCGTGTTACTAAAATATAGCACAAGATAATTCAGAATAAATAGCCATTTATTATTCTGGCTGTGCATCCCCGTAAAGACTCAACGTAGCCCTGCACCTTCGCTTTTTTATCCAAAATAACGACACATACATACACTCACGCCTGTGTCCCCGAAAGGGTAGGCGGAGGCTTACTTAACGCCCACATTTTGCCGATCATAACTTAGACCCATTCACGTATTAGGGGCAAGCCTTTTCCTCATCCGAGCACTTGGCAATTAAGATAGGATAGAAAGTTAAGAAAGAAGATATTGCTTATAATGATGGATTGGAGAGTATGAGCAATAGCCCAAGCAAGTCAGGGTCGACGTCATACTTATAACTCCAATTGGTTCGGAAGTCCAAGCACTCTTATTATAACTATCTTGCATTTCTTTATATTATACATATTCATAGCGAGATTTGGATTACTAAATAATTCTTTGGCTTCGCTAGATTTGTCTACACGCAATCCAGTCCCATCCCTGAATGTACGGGAATAGGTTTAGTAACTTTTTTTTGTAATATGATTTACATAAGAAACCTCATACGGCCAAATATTTTAAAGGATAGTTTATAATATGCTATTGTTATAGCACGTTCTGTAAAAAATATAGCTATATAACGCTGTTATATAACGGAACACATCAAATACGATAAATGTAACCCTTTCCGGCTTAAAACTTTTAGTGTAATTCGGTACAAGTGAACAACAATCCTCCACGTTCCCGGTACCCAAGTGCATTGTGTCGAAACTCCTGCATTCATTGGCTGACAATGTCAATTGAGGCCGATGACGGCAATTGGCCAATTGCTCCAGCCTTTGCTATCGGATCCAACGATATGATGGCAATGATACAACATGCACTTGACTGATTTGAACTGATGGAGATGTCAGTGTGTTCCTGTCAGAACGGAAGAGTCGTTGATTAGAATAAGTTATATTTTGGTAACAATGTCAATCGATGAAAGCAATCGATTAACATAGATTAGGTACAATATAGGTAGTCTCTACGGGTCATCCCAGGAGCTAATTGTGAAGTGGTATGTCTAGTGGGTCTGTTGCAAGATACCCTTTTCTATCTTAAGAAGTAAGTCTTAGGGAAATCCTTGTTCTTCACGTTGTCTTCACGAGATGCACGAGATTCCTTCTAACAATGGGTAATACTTACTCTAAGTGTTATTTGTAGACCTTTATATTTTTATTTAACCACTACGCTATAAGCTTCATTCACACAGAATGAATATAATACAATATATACGTTCACTTTTTTGGGGAAAGTGTCGAGATTATTTTTTAAACTAGCGGTTCCGGCAATCGCATAGTTATTGTTGTGCAAACTAATAGCATTTTATTTACCGCTAAATATAGCGTAGCGTTCTTTCATGTTAGTTTCAATTTTAATATTAATTTTTGTGTTCAACTTTGTGTTCGTAATTTACAAGTAAATGTTATATTTATATTAAATGTTAATTAGTTTTAGTCAACCACATCTCACATAAACAAAATTTGTACCAATTTATACATGTTTTAAAATATTAACAAAAATATAGATTTTAAACTTTAACTTAGACATAAGACAGAGAAAGCATAAAAGCATTTGAAAAAATAAAACAGTAACAATAATAATACATTTAAGAGAACATGAAATAGACTTTCTTTTACAGGTCTATTATTGTTCGGATCGAAGATAATCTGTGATTTTCTCCTCAAGTCCTAATTTACTATTACTTAATATTACTACTTACACACATAACCTTTTTCTTGCACAGTGGGGTAAAAGGGTTTCGTTCATTATAAATATTACCATGTTCAAACCCTGATTTAAACATCATATGTGCGATATTTACATATACTGTTTCGCCGTTCCGTTGTAAACTGCTCCGCTCCGTAGTATCTAAGTGTGATGTTAAGTAGTAACTAACTAGTAATAAACTTCCTCCAGAATTTGGAGAAAATCAACCGAAATCTAAAAATATAACATGCGAAGGATATTTTTAATTTTGAATTGTGTTTCTAGAGAAAAACGATCGCTTCAGCTTAATTATTACGATGACGCTCTCTGGGTCTACGGATGCTCCTCTACATTAAGACCCTGGGCATTCCAGATCTCCTGGTTCTTACGATTAGCAGTTCCTATTTCACTGAAGTAATATTAGCTTTACCCAAATAAATCATTTGCTCTGATAGATGTTCGAATTCAATCAAATTAAATTTCTTTATTTCATGAAACGGCTCAACAATTATTTGAAATCGTCCTGTTTTAAAAAATATTTAAAATTATAGATCACAGCAACTATACATGCATTGCTTTGTCAAACGTGAAATTTATATTGAAAAGATAGTTAAATACCTATCTATGTTGATCTATAACCGCCCGTTTCTTATAATTAATTTATAATTAATAGGGCAAACAAACCCATGGCCACTCTATTAAATCTCATTAAATATTTCCTGTCCAGCACATAGTATACAATACAACACTATTTTGCCGTGTACTATTATATTTTCTGTAGAAAAGAAACTGGTTTAACAAAATGAGGTAGCTGATAAGCAGGAAAAAAAAAGTTAAAAAGGAGGAAGAAAGAAACAGAATATAAAAAGATAGAAAATGAGACACATCTTATATCCAAGCCAAGCCAAGCCAAGCCTGTCAATCTCTAACAGTTCGATACCAACCTTTATTTCTCTTTTATTATCGTGGTAGAGCCATGCTTAGGCATGAATGGGTGGGCACGATAGGTGCGATACCACGGCCTTAAATAAATCCGGTTGTAAAGCAACGCTTGCGTTACACTTCCCTGAAATTAGTGAGGTCTCTGGAGGCCCACCTCCCCATATTCTCTTTTTCTCCCATCATCCTCCCTCTCCTCTTTCCCATCTCTTCTTTCCCCTCCTCGCATTTCGTCATCCCTTATCAGCTTCAAAGCCGGGCAGAGCACTTATTGAGTTGCAGGTCTTCATGGACAGCGGTGGTTACTTGCCATCGGGTGACCCGTCTGTTCGTCTGTCCCTCTATATTACATTGAGAACAGTATTCCATGTGCGGCCGAACCTGCGCCTTATAAAGTTGCAGGCGGTGGGCCGGAGTAAAATACTGTCTCGATCTGTTTAGCACACCAAGCTTCTTCGAGGCTAATATGGCCTTACTCTCTAGGTGACCGCGAAACTGGACTTCGCTTGATATATCGACGCCAAGGATTCCGATACTGGCTGATGCAGTTAGGGAAGTGCTCTCAAATTGAGGTGATACGACCAATGGCATCTTTTTAGCGGTGAACGCGCAAACCTGTGTCTTCGTGGGGTTAAACTGGACTAGGTTAAGTCGACCCCAATCTGAAACTTTTGATAAAGAAGTTTCGATTTCAGACACAAGTTTGGATCGGCTTTCGATGACGTTTACCCGAGAAATGTTAGCGCGGTCGGTGTAAAGGGCATCACTCGTGCTATCGTCTGCATAGCAATGGATGCTGCTAATCTGCAGCATATCATTGATATGCAGAAGAAACAGCGTGGGTGATAGCACACAGCCTTGTGGGACACCAGAATTAACAGACTTGGAGTCGGAGCATGCACCGTCAACAACGACCTTGATGCTTCTGTCTGTAAGAAAACTGGTGAGCCAATTGCACAGTTTCTCGGGAAGCCCATAGGAAGGAAACTTCGCAAGGAGCGCTTTGTGCCAGACCCGATCGAAGGCCTTCGCCACGTCCAAACTAACGGCCAACGCTTCCCCCTTGGTCTCGATCGCCTGTGCCCACCGGTGAGTCAAGTAAACAAGAAGATCACCAGCTGAACGACCCCGACGGAAGCCGTATTGTCGATCATTGAGGAGCTGGTGGTCTTCTAAGTACCGCAGGAGCTGGCAGTTAATAATGGATTCCATTATCTTAGAGAACAAGAATTGATGGTTATGGGTCTGTAGTTGGACGGATCCGAGTGATCTCCTTTTTTAGGGATTGGATGCACTAGAGCTGTCTTCCATGAGTTCGGGACTACGCCAAGAGAATAGGAAAGCCGATAAAGGCGCGTTAAAACCGGTGCCAACTCTGGAGCACACGTCTTCAGCACGATAGGAGAGATGAACGTCGAGGGAAAGAAGCGCTTTACGCACTGCCCTTTGTGTAAACCGGACTTCCGGCATGCGGCTCTCGCACTGCGGTATGGTCGGCGGTGCGTTTCCCCCGTCGTTCAGGGTCGAGTTAGACGCAAAGAGTTTGCCCAGAAGATCGGCTTTTTCTTTAGCGTCGTGGGCCAACGAATTATCTCCTATGTGCAGAGGTGGAAGGGATGGCTTACAGAAGTTTCCCTGGACAGCTTTGGCAAGAGACCAGAATGCAAGAGTTCCGGAAGGAAGACTCACTAGTCTCTCGCCAATTCTGCCGATGTGAGCCGACTTCGCCCCAGCAATTACTCTTTTGAGGGACCTGGAGGCAAAGTTAAATTGCTTCTTTAATGTGCTGGTCTTTACATCCCGTGCTGTCGCTGCATTAGCCCATGCTTGGTAACATTCCTGCTTTAGGCGGGACGCCGCTTTGCAGGTTCGACCAAACCAGGGCTGGGACTTGCCACCTGTGGGAATCAGGGAGAATGGAATGAAAAGTTCCATACCCTGAAGAACAACATCCGCGACAGAGTCGGCAACGACATTGGGATCATCCGGCGAGAAGCAAACCTGCCTCCATGGGTAGGATGCAAAGAATGTTCGCATTCCATCCCAGTCTGCTGACCTATAGTGCCATACGCGGCGACTGCCTGTAACTCGCGGCCGCAGCGAGTGAACGAGTGGCACCATACTCCTAATGAGGCAATGGTCCGAAGAGCCAAGAGGGGCCTCAACGGATACTTTGTAGCCGTCAGGATGTGAGGTCAGCAGAAGATCCAACAGTGAAGGCACATGGCTTTCTGCATCCGGGATTCGCGTAGGCGTTGTTACCAGCTGCGTCAAGCCATATGCCAAGGCGAAATCGTGAACAGATCTTCCCGCATGATCGGTTTTGCGCGAACCAAGCCATTCGGCGTGATGGGCGTTAAAGTCGCCAAGAATCACGATCTCTGCGGATGGGACCTGCTGGAGCACTGAGTCTGTAGCCATTTGGACGTGGTTGATGAGTCGGTCCGTTTCGGCATCACCGCTATGGGACCTGTAGAGGCATACTACTGCTTACAATATAAGATGATATTCATTCGTTTTCCCCTCCCTCAGTTGTTTTTAAATTAGGTGTAGTAAAGGCTTTAATGATTTCTAGTGGATTGACATGTTGAACTTAAATGCACTGTTAGTCCTATCTACATTTTCCTCTAAAAGAGATTCTGCAAGATCTGGTGAGGAGTTCAGTCTTTCAGTAATCGATGCAGGAATATTCGTGAAAAAGTTCTCAAAAGCGGTGGCTATTTCAATGTATGTTGTCACTAGTTTGTTATTAATAGATATGCAATTTCAATTCATGATCACAAATTTTCCGTTTTCCAGTTTCGCTATGAATAATTATCTCTGTGGTCTTCACCTAGTTATCGCTACTTTTAATATTTGAACATAGAAAACGGGACTTTGCAAATTTACAAAGTTCCCTGAACAATTTAGAGTATTCTTGTACACATGTATGTGTAAAATTAGTCAGTATCATAGTTTCTTTCATCGTATAAGTCATACTGTTTCTTTCTGCTCTTCTGTAAGCCTAAGCACATTTACTAAATGTGGCTTAACCTTTAAGCACTATCATTTTGAGAGTAAAAACTGAATCCAATTATAAAAAACGAAATTATTAAAGGAGTTATTAGGGTTATAATAAATCACAAGTTCTGCTCTTTTCTTGTTATCCTAATAATATATAAAAGCAATAATGAATATCATCTTATATTGTAAGCAGTAGTAAGATTATGAAGCCGTGAACAAGGAACGACCATTCAAAATATAAGTCTTGAGTGTACCTAATTAATATCGGCTGGTTTGACTCCATAGGTCAACTACCAATTGTCTGTCCCAATAGTATCTAAATTTTATAGTTCTGGAATGTTGAATGACATTATACATGAATCATTATATACGGTCATACGCGGTATATGGCGATGACTTCTATCTTCTGTTATTTACAACAGTAATTATGATTTCGATGATTTCAATTATGATTCGATGAATCGATAAAGTATGCTATGGCGTAGCGGTTTAAGTGGTCCTCTCACCTCTACGCTGCCGCGTCGAGTTTTGTGGGTTCGTACAGGACAACGCTTTGTGTAATCCTCAAATTGTTGTTCTGAGTCTAGGTGTTCTTTGTATCCGTTGTTTGAATGTTTGTAAAGTTGTAAGAATTAATCCTAATGCGGGAGTTGTCTTTGCTTTGTTAAAAAAAAGAAAAAAGTATGGATTTTCCGGCAGCAGATAGTTCACTTGCTCTTACTCTCCCCGATTCATCATTGTATCCAATATCCCTTTCCTTCCCTTTGAATATAAACTCCCAAAATTTCTTCACCCGATTCAGGGCATTCCTCGTCAGGGATACAGACTTGAGTGTATGTATGTAGTTAGAAATACTCTTAATATCGCCCCAGGGGGCAGGAGGGGCTCCTTTGGAATCTGTTATAAGCTCGAGGAATGTATGTGTAGTAACATTATACTACTTGTGATACTGTTTATTATGTCCTATCTTTGAAAGTACTTATACACTTGTGATCGTTATAAATTATATGTATTTTTTTAAAGGAACTTGTACAAATGAAAAACGTTAGAATTTACAGGTATGTTGGATTTACTTAGATAAATCTTTATATAGAACTTCTTCTCAACTGAAATGCTATATTTGTTTTTTAATATTATTATTATTTTATTTTAACACCAAAGCTACCCGCTACTTTCTTGATGTCTTGTATATTTTTGTCCATCGTAAGGTTGTCTGATAGTTTCCCGGATGTTTCCTTCTGAGGGTATCCCGGGTCCCTAGCAATAGACGCTCTCATGATGGAACACCGTGTGGTTTTGGTCGGTTCGAGTCCGACATACCACCTCACCGTCAGCTCTGGTGACGTGTTGACCCGTGGGGGTCTCCACACGAAAAAAAGTGTAGCCTCTATCGAAAAGGGTTTCCTTACCAAACCCATTGGTAACACCTGCTCCTAGATATATTTATATTGCCTAGAATTCTTTAAATAGAATCCTATCTCAGGTCGGTCGGAGTAAAGGCAAAGTGTTCAGGGGTGATGGTACCGATCAACTGGTGCACCGATGGATCGGCTTGTGCGGTACAAACGATGGCCCATTTGACATGTTTGCCGTAACAGCTGCACGCATTGAGATCTATTTACTGCCACTTACAATGCTGTCTCAGTGGCCGAATGTTGAGACTCAACATTGTTGTCTGGGCGGCTTTTGAAACAGTACTGGGCGCGTTGCGGACTAGTGATGTGTCGCGAGCGCCGCATATACATACATATGTCTGTACATTATAGATACTGAAGAAAAAATAATACCGTACTCTTAATAGTCTATTAATTTTTCGTTTTTTTTTGTCTGTCTGTCGGTCTGTGTGTTTCTGTACACTCATCACACAAAAACTATCTATAACTGCTGCATGTAATTGAATGCAGTTTTCAAAGATGTATTACTAGAACTTTATGTTGAAGTATAAGTTACATTTTAAAATATTTGAGTACAAATAAAATATTTCTGACACCTTGGCGTTGCGTAGAGATGTAGCTTCACTCTGCATCCTCTATCGCCTGTATCATGGGGAGTGTTCAGAGGAATTGTTCGGATATATACCAGCTGCAGGTTTCGGTCATAATCCTACGCGACAAAATATCAATCCCCATCACCTGGATAATTGGCACTCCATCACTGTGCGCTTCTCCAGAAGCTTTTTGCCTCGCACAACCAGCCTATGGAACAAATTGTCAATCAAATACGACCTTCAAACCTTTAAGATAAGAGCATACTCCTATCTAAAAGGCCGGCAACGCACTTGTGACTCTTGAGTTGCGGGTGTCCATGGGCGGCGGTAGTCACTTACCATCAGGTGACCTTCTGCTCGTTTGCCCCCCTATCGGATAAAAAAAAAGATACTTGACTCAAAATTTCACGCATATGAAGTAGCGGACAAAAGCTAAGACTACAATAGCATTATATAATATTTTTATCGATAAAAGTTACTCGTTTCATTACGGTGTCCCACGGGCGGCAGTCATTCGACCGAATCAAATCACTAATTTAAATTGCAGGACAGTTTTGAAACCTTTATTAGTTAGGAATTTTTATTCATCTTTAAATATATAATTCTTCTGTGAGTGTGTATGTCACTGAACTACTCTCAAACGACTGGACGGATTTTGATTAAATTTTTTGTGTGTGTTCAAGGGGATCTGGGAATGGTTTAGATTCACAAATCAGCCCGGCAGATGGCGCTGCAGTCGGTATCTAGGTTATTTATCTATATTGATCCTAATCGCTTGAAATATCATGCAGGACAACGTCTGTCGGGTCCGCTAGTAATTACATAATTTAACAAAAGGTAAGGGCTCATTCTAGGGTCTTATATGTACCGCTTAGCTAAAGACTATACTGCTTTTTTGCACTCTTATTGGTATAGTAAGCCAGTACTCTTAATATAGGTGAGTGCAAAATTGAGTTATTCAGATAGAATTGACTACTGCATATACTTGAATGCAGTTTTCAAAGATGTATTGCTAGAAGTTTGTGCGATGAAGTATAAGCTACATTTTACTATATCTCAACATAAATTGACTAGACATCCAATGAGGATGGTGACCACCACTCTTTGACTCCACTTATTGCTTTCCATCAGGCAAAGTGGAGTCACTATGGTAGGCTTTACTCCAAACTTTACTCCAAATTTCACCCGTATGAAGTAGCGGACAAAAGCTAGACTACAATAGCATTCTATTTTTCTTGATAAAAGCTACTCGTCTCATACAATAACAATTGTTTTATAACAATAAAATTCATTATTATATAATTGATTGACACAAAAGATAGTATTGAAACTCCAGACGGCAGTGCTTTGATAACCGTAATATTATATTCCGCACTCTAAAATTAATTTCCTCTTTCAAATAAAGACTTAAGTTTTTTAAAAAACGGTGCAGCGATATATAATTAAACATTTGCTATATTATAATATAGCGGTCATTTTAAAATATCGATAAGGAAATTGCATTCCTTATGAGTCCGACTATCGATAATTGTTTCCTGTAATGAGGCTTATTGTGTGTAATGTGTTTTTTTTTTTATTAAAGCTTCAGTTACGAATTATAACTTATGACCCGAGTAATACCACAGTCGTACAGAAGACTGGTAGCCAAACAATGCTGGCTTTGTACTGCTGAGAGAGTGATGGTACTGCAGGCCTAACTTCTCGTCTCCTTACGACAGCGCACTTACGACTCTTTCGTTGCAGGTGCCCACGGGCGGCGGTTGTGTGGCGGCACTTACTATTAGGTGAACCTTCTTCTTGTTGTTTGAGAAGCAATGGGGCTGCTACTCTATAGCGTTTTTCACCAATTGAACAGTTACCATATTACAAAGCCTGGTAATTATTTCTAGTAGCGAGTTTCTAAACTAAGGTTGTTTTATACTGTCGCTTTTCTAGTTATTCGACCATATCGAATTACCAATTTAAATTGCAGAACAGTTGGGCAACCTTTATTATTTTTATTCGTAATTACATAATTTAACAATAAGTACGGGCTCATTCTAGGGTCTTAATTGTACCGATTAACTTAAGACGATACTGCCTATTTGAACTCTTATTGGTTATAGTAACCCAGTACTCTTAATATCGGTAAATACAAAATTGAGTTTTTCAAATAGAATTGTAAATTCTCAGAGTATTGTAAAATTTAGCTGATTATTACAAATTGTATCCCTAAAATACGGTCTCCGGTTTCACTCCGGCGGACGCTTCTCTCATGTTTTAAAAACATTACTGTACTTTAGTTGTCTGATTGTAGGAACATAGCTTTCCCTAACAATAACTATTTCTCCTTTTAATAGATTGTGCACCAAAATAACTCGCATCCCTTCTCGTTCTTAAGTTGGTAGATCGTAAAGCGTGTACGCCTGGCCATTAACCCTCCGTATATTATCCAGTAATAAAGCTTAAAATCTATTATTCATGACGGTGGTTCCGTATGCTTTGAAATTTTCCCGGAACCTGTTTGGAGGTTAGCCAATGATAACCTTTAGACTTTATAGATAGTTTTCAAGAGCAATGCTCTGATATGTAATGTTAACATGACACATTGTTTCAAGGCTAAAAACATAATGTACAAAATAGGTCGATATTCGTCGAAAAGTGTAGAAGTTAGAATTACAATACATAAAATCGCCCTGTTGATGCTAGCGATTATTGACCTGGCTGCTGAATCAGAGGTTCGATTCCTACCCGGTGCCAATTATTTTCAATGAATAAGATCATTTTTTCTGAGCGTATTTTTCTGAAAATATGATATATATGTACCAAAGCTGAAAGGTTTAATTTACAAGACTACATAATTAAAAAAAAAAAACTTAAACTTGGAGAACAACTATTATTCCATCAATGATTCTATAAGTAAGTTTAGGCAACTGAATTATTATTATATTTATATTTTAAATTGTATTTTTTAAATTGCCATTTATTATTGGCATTTATTTTGCATGACATGTACAATTTTATTTTTATTATTTAAAGTTATTGTAATTTTATATTATTTTTTATGACATTCTAATACAATTTCAGATTCTGAATAATAATGACAGTATACATATAAGCATTTTTATCAGCAGTCTGGTCACCATGTGCTGCTGTGGGATCAGACGAGCGTGTGCGAGGTTCTCTCATATTGTAAGTTATTAGTCACTTTGGGTTACGTAGAGCCAGCCACTTGCTTTACATACATGCCTCTATATAATTATATGCGGGAATAGAGTCCCAAAATCACGTATTGAATCTAGCTGGAAAATGTATTTTTTTTTATTTTTTTTTATGCGATAGGAGGCAAACGAGCAGACGGGTCCCTGATGGTAAGTGACTACCGCCGCCCATGGACACCCGCAACTCAAGAGTCACAAGTGCAGCAGAAGAAGTTGGTACTGGGGTGCACCTGCATAGAGATGAGAACAGTATTCCATGTGCGGCCGAACCTGCGCCTTATAAAGTTGCAGGCGGTGGGCCGGAGTAAAATACTGTCTCGATCTGTTTAGCACACCAAGCTTCTTCGAGGCTAATATGGCCTTACTCTCTAAGTGACCGCGAAACTGGACTTCGCTTGAAATATCGACGCCAAGGATTCCGATACTGGCTGATGCAGTTAGGGAAGTGCTCTCAAATTGAGGTGATACGACCAATGGCAACTTTTTAGCGGTGAACGCGCAAACCTGTGTCTTCGTGGGGTTAAATTGGACTAGGTTAAGTCGACCCCAATCTGAAACTAATTAAAAAGGAAGTTTTCATATTGAATTGTTCTCATTGTAATCTCCAATTTGAACGATTCCGATTTCCACTTTATCGATTCCAATTTAGTTTTTTCAGTGTTAGATTATTTCTTTTAGTACGCTTTGATTGAAATTTTAATTGACTGTTATTGCAACCGTTTTACGGGTTGAGCCAATTTTGAACTTCAATTCTTTGGTAGTACCGCCTGCACCGCCTAAGCTTAAAGGGAGTTCAAAATTAAAGCTTAACGATTGCCTGTGGAAACCCTCTCGGGTTGTTATCCGACTGGGATTTTCGGTGGAACTGTATGCCGAAATCGAACCTACTAAAACCACACGATGTGAGGACAACAGCTTTATTTAGGATCCCTCCAAGTTTTTTGAGTGGTGAAAGCATAAGCAAGTCTAATTTTTTGTCAATTTATAGTTATTTTTATGTTATTTTTCTACTCAAAGCGTTGCAAGAGATTCTCATGTAAAGGACGTCATCAACATTAGTGACATGCCTTTATAAGCGGTTATGAGACACGAGTAACTGCTTTCATGAATAGAGTGCTTAGATTAAAAAAAAAAACCTCAGGCATTTGATCTTGGTAGCCAGTTTAATAAACTCACAGTTTTACTGCTCTTGTTTCCGCCATTTGAGGCGGGTGAAGCCATTGTCGAATATTTTATCCAATTACACAATTTGTCGCCAATTCGTTTAATTGTTTTAATGGTTTAATTTACACTAAGAACAAAGTAGAATGGTGCATTTGTCACATAACCTTCGGATTTTAATATATAGACTGATATGTATGGTAAAGATCAAACGTTAATGACAAATTGTGGCCAAAGTTGATGTGACATCTTTGTAGCAGATGTGACATGTTATGAACCGATGGTCAGGTTGATATAAAAAGATATGGGGCATAAGCAGGCATCAGGTATTTTTGTAATGCATTACGAATTAGAAACAGAAATCCCATACAGAGCAGAGATAAAGTTCTGATATCGCTGGACTTCCCTTAGTATCGCTCGGGTAGAAAGTACTTACAGAATAGAAGCTTTAATTTTGTAAAGCAAAAGATAAACAAAATGGGATCTTCCCATTTCTGAAATAAATATAACGAAGTCGAGCTATCCTTTCATTGATCCGTTATTCTAAACTTGACCTTATACTAGCATTTTTCGTATATTTAATTGTTCAAGTGCCCCGTTGACGACAAGGAGACAAGACTGGGACATTTTGATTTATTCTAGAGTACGTCCGTGAGCGTGTGTACTATTTACGATTAAATACAGTTATTATATAGTGGCATATGAAATATATAATTTAAATATAAGTTTATAAAATAACCTGAATTAGATATGCATAGGTATTTATTTATCTAGAAAGTATCTCTAAATCAGCCGTCCCGTTTCCCTTTTTTCATCATTTAACATCTGTGACAATTTTGGTCGTTGAACTAAATGTTTAGCATATTAATTTAGCTGCATTAGATACTATTTACGGTGAAAGGTCTTAGAAAGTGAGAATTAAGTATAGTTATTTATTAACAGACTCTAAAAGAAGTGGTATGCGTCTGATATTGTTTGTTTATTTGTGGAGGTTCGGTTCGGTTTGTAGGAGGTCATGCCGAGCTAGACTGTTTGCTTAGGGAATACTCGGGGAGCGAATCAGGCTAACACTTCGTTTGTTTGTCTTAAAATTAGTAACAGCGCCCTATATTTTAGGGCTACAAATATAGTAATAGGAGTGTAGAATAGAAATATAGTGATACATATCTGCCTATGCATTTATTATTATATAGTCACCACTATATAATAATAATAACATTTAAAACTTCCTTATTTTAAATTAAACTTAGATCGCAATCATCTCTATAATTTATACTTCACAAGATCGAATTACATTCGCACGCTCACAAAGGGTTGGTTACCAGAGTAAATCCAAAACACGGGTAGAGCTGAGACAATCAGCTATTGACCAACAACGATCTTTCCGTAATTGTCTCCAGAAGGCATGTGAGTTTCCGTTGTGACCGTTCAAAAGGTGCATTCCTTTGTTAACTGTGTTTTGGAATTAAGTCAACAAGTCACACAGGAACTCTTGCTGATAGCCATTTGTTAGTTATAATATTATGAGAGTTTTTAACCGATAAGTAGTATAACAATTTACTCAACCTTCGACCCCAAAAGTATTGAACCAACCTTCATCTAAGACGTATAGTATTTCATTTTTATTTTCATTTTAGCATTAGACCCATATTAGTACAATACTAAAATCAGCGCTAGAAAGCTGTCTAGCAAATGCTGAACTAGGTTCTTTTCAGCTGGCGTGTGAGGTACATAAAGGAAAATAAATTTATAAGCACTTAGCACTTATTTCTTGTAAATTTAATTTGCATGTGTATCTCAAACGTCAATGAATAAATTATTTTTCTTTCTTTCTTCTTACGTATAGTTTAGAGTCTAGAAATTATGGACCTGTTTGAAATTTGAACATAAAACATACATTCAAACCCCAAGTCAATATTGGATGTTAGATTTTCAGTGAATAATAAAAAAGTGCGTTTCAGCATTTTTATGAGCTCAAAAGTACAAATTGCTTTCAATAAATGTAACAATCGTCTGTCTAAAACTCGTGTTTGTTCTACAAGTACATTTAATATCACAATTAATATCACATTTAATATCACATTTTGGGCTATAAAAATTACCTCAAGTAAGTCGTTCTTCTGTTCTCAGCTTGTATAACGTGTTTATTGATAATGCAATGCGTTCTAATAATTATATTATTCATTGTGTATGAATTGCTTATATTAAAATGGCACAACAGTTCGAGATCGTGTCACCTTTGAACTCGCACATGCAGATGTTATTATTACGGGAGACGGCGGATTGAGCTCTCGATTAAATGATTACTATCTATATATCATTTAAATAATTATTGTATTAAATTATTTGGCTAATGCTATTCACACGTTGTTATTCGTTTTGCCAGGAACAGCAATAGGGATCCGCGGAAACAACGAATATGCATGAGGGCAACGAGTCCCGCCCGTAACTGTGTATTCTGAAGAAATAAGAGTAAACATTCACTATAGTTATTCATCTTAAAATGTACATACATAATATACACAAGCGTTTCAAATGCCCACTTTCTACTAACCATAATTTAGTTCCAATTACGTAATTGAGGGACAACCCTATCGCATTGCATTACTTTATATATTATATACTGTATGATCGACAATCCGATAATCTTAGTCGCCCTGTACGACGCCCATAGGAAGAGAATGAGTTCTCTTATTCCATTTTACCGAGAACACACCGCTGCACATGTACTTTTCTACTTTAGAATTATATAAATAATCTTAACAAGTCGTAATTAGTTCGTACCTTTCTTGATATTAGTACATCGACCCTTTGAAGTAGGCGAATGTGAACAATTAACTGAAAACATACATACGGCTTTCTTAGTAAGCTATAAGCTTGGTTTTATTTTTAAAACTAGGCAGGTAGATTACAGGTCATGCAACTTGTACGTGCAGTTAGCTTCTAAAAATTAAAATATTTGTTTTGCTTGTACGTAACATTGTTGTATGTTTTATTTGTTTTGGATGTTAACTTCATTTTCCTTGGTCATGTATGTTACTTCAAATGGTATATTTAACGTTGCAATTACGTATTTTTTCAAGCTTATATATATATATATATATATATATATATATATAAAGTTATATATTATTAGTACATTTGAGGCGCTTTTCGGTGTCCGAGCAGTGAAGAAGTAGTCGTGGCAGCGAGTTCTGAGATTGAATTTTGCATTCAGTTCCGTTGACAATGCGTCTTTGTGATAAGCATGGCTTGACTCTGATTTTAAAAGCTTGTTTAAAAACTATTTCTTAAGGTTAGTTATTCTGTGGTTTTTATAGTTTCGCGTATTCACAAAGTTGCAATTTTCAATGTGTTAAGGACATGATTTTTGCAAGTGACGACTCTCTTAATTAAGGGGCATTACTGCATTTTGAAGGGGTTGCCAATACTTGTATAGCTATTAATTAAATTAGGCCTAAGTTCGTAGCCATCAATAAATTATAAGACTGAATATAAACCCATTGACCTTTAGTATATTTATGCCCAGCCTTTCAGAATAGGTAACGCCATCTACTCATATGTCTGATACGGCACGGAATCTGATCAACTTTGATTCAATTTTGTATGTCGATACTTCTAACCCTGGGAAAGATATGGGCTACTTTTTATGTACATATTACGTGGACGAAGCCGCGGTCGGAAGCTAGTAAAACGTATTAATTTGTTATATTTTTTCTTCTTTAAATCCTTTTGAGTTCAGTAAACTAACGTATCTCGTGTAAAATGGAAAGGTTGATTTTATGTGGACGAATCGTGCGTATGTATGTATTTATAGTCTGGCGAGTTTGTCACGCAATTGAACAGTTAGCGATTGACAGTCACATCGTGTGTCAGGTTGTGTATTTATAGTCTGGCGAGTTTGTCACGCAATTGAACAGTTAGCGATTGACAGTCACATCGTGTGTCAGGTTGTGTATTTATAGTCTGGCGAGTTTGTCACGCAATTGAATAGTTAGCGATTGACAGTCACATCGTGTGTCAGGTTGTGTATTTATAGTCTGGCGAGTTTGTCACGCAATTGAATAGTTAGCGATTGACAGTCACATCGTGTGTCAGGTTGTGTATTTATAGTCTGGCGAGTTTGTCACGCAATTGAACAGTTAGCGATTGACAGTCACATCGTGTGTCAGGTTGTGTATTTATAGTCTGGCGAGTTTGTCACGCAATTGAACAGTTAGCGATTGACAGTCACATCGTGTGTCAAGTTGTGTATTTATAGTCTGGCGAGTTTGTCACGCAATTGAACAGTTAGCGATTGACAGTCACATCGTGTGTCAGGTTGTGTATTTATAGTCTGGCGAGTTTGTCACGCAATTGAACAGTTAGCGATTGACAGTCACATCGTGTGTCAGGTTGTGTATTTATAGTCTGGCGAGTTTGTCACGCAATTGAACAGTTAGCGATTGACAGTCACATCGTGTGTCAGGTTGTGTATTTATAGTCTGGCGAGTTTGTCACGCAATTGAACAGTTAGCGATTGACAGTCACATCGTGTGTCAGGTTGTGTATTTATAGTCTGGCGAGTTTGTCACGCAATTGAATAGTTAGCGATTGACTTTTTTTTCGGTCACGTAGACGAACAGACGGGTCACCTGATGGTAAGTGTTTACCGCCGCCCATCATTACGTTAGTGGGGCCAAATCTAATCTAGAAAATTGGGTGATTAATCTCTGCTTACCCCTATTTTTATATTTCGTTTCGTTATATTTCGTTATACAGAGAATTGTTTATGACATTACATACATAATTATAAATTCATTTTCCCGTATAGACATTTTATCTTCTAATTACAAGGATAATGTTATGTCATAACCACATAATCATGATGTATTACACAATAATATAAAGCTTTTTGTGCTAACGTGGTTGACGCAAAACCCAAGCGCATACAGTACATACATACACTCACGCTTAAATCTGTGGAAGGAAAGGCAGAGGCGTATTTAAAATAAATATGAGAGGCAAAATGTGGAGTCCCATTTATGTAATATGCGAGCATATTGCCGTAATTTGGGCACGTCGGGAATATAGAAAAGGAAAATGAGGATATAAAGGGAAGAAAATAGGTATTTCTTATACAGAAGGTTGGAGAAACATTCTTTAATTGTTGCGGCCAAGTTTTTGATTATTGGACCGATACCCATGTAAAAGGCCGTTAACGCACTTGTGACTCTTGAGTTGCGAGTGTCCGTGGGCGGCGGTAGTCACTTACCATCAGGTGACCCGTCTGCTCATTTGCATATCACATAAAAAAAAAGAAACGGTGCGAAAAAGTTTCGTAGGATTAATATATGTATTTAATTTTTTATTTCTTTTTTTTTTGCTTTAGTTAAAATAAGGGTAGGTAAAATGTAGGTTTAGTAGGTAGATGAATGCAGGTTTTGGCGTAGGAAACCTCTCACTAGAGACCATGGTTCTGTCCATATTCCAAAGTGAGAGTGCATGGGATTCTGCCGCCTCCTTTTACGAGGAGGTGATGTTGGCCAAAGTGGCGGCGGCACGGGAAAGGGAGAGGACAAGTACTCTCCCATCCTGCAGAAGACGCAACAGATGTCGGGGAGCAAACACTGATTTCCGACCTCCATGAGCGCTGGCCTCTGGGTATCAGGCTGCGCTGACCGGTACCCCAACAGAAGCAGGCCTGAGACGGCGGCGTTACGTACGTGTTCCACGCCCGCCCTATTTGATGTGGGGAGCGTAAGGCCCACATATTCCAAAGTGCGGAATCCCGGGTCCCAAGCAATAGACGCTCTCATGATGGAACACCGTGTGGTTTTAGTCGGTTCGAGTCCGTCATACCACCTCACCGTCAGCTCTGGCGAGGTGATGACCTGTGGGGGTTGTTTCCACACGAAATGAAAAGAAAAAGAAGATGAATGTAGGTTATAGAATGTTTGCTCCAAATTTTTTATCTGTGGTTTAATTGGAATAAGGTAGCCTTACAGAAATTATTTCGTTTGTCATCCAAAAGCTTTAGGTTTTCCTTATTTGTGTATGTAGAAGTACTACATACATACATATGTTTATATAGAAATGAGTCAACAGCTAATATATAATGAATATTTTCAATTATTTATGTTCATTATTTAATATAATTCTGAAAACGTCGGAGTAACTGCTTATAGGGCTAATTATATTATTATAAATAAACATGGGATTGGCTTATGTGTCGTGTATATCCTAGATTGGTAAGTTTTTTAAAAAAAAATCCTTTGGCTTCGCTTTCTTCATTTAGAAAGCGTTAGCGTATTTTTTTATTTTATTTACACTTACACCAGCTTTAACGAATGATGTAACAATTTTTAACATAGGTACACACATACGCCCTTTGTACATTATTTTTTGACATTTGACACATGTGTATGAAACCTCTTCAGTAATAGTTGTGTACAAATAAAGTTTTCTCTATCTGTCTCTCGCTATCTACGATTCTATGTCCCCGAAAGAATAGACAGAGGCGCAATGAACGCCCTTATTTGCCGATAATAATTTATTTATACGTGGTGGAGCCATGCTTTTAGGCACGAACGGGCCGGCTCGACCGGTGCGATACCACGGCCTCACAGAAAACCGGTTGTGAAGTAACGCTTGTCTTGCATTTCCCCGAAATGAGTGAGGTTTCCGGAGGCCCAACTCTCCCTCTCCCTTTTCCTCTCCTCTCATTCCCCCTGTCCTCTTTACCATCTCCTCATTCCGCCTCTCTTCTTTCCCCTCTTGAGTTACAGGTGTCCATGGACGGTGTTTGTCGTTTACCATCAGGTGACCCGTCTGTTCGTCTGTCTGTATTAAAAAAAATTGCCTAAATTTTAGACGAGCGTGGAAAGGGGTCAGAGAAATCTCTCAAATAATACTTGCTTGCCACAATACATACGAAACTAAACGTGATTCGACACAATCCTAGAGTCCAATTTGTTTATTTATGCACTATTCGTAGCACAAACTTCTTTAAAAATAAATTAAGGTCATATCTGATAGAGAAAAGTTATCATAGTGTGTTTAAGTTTTTAGGAATTGATCAATTAATTAACGCTTGTATTAAGTAATAAAATTGGATTAATATTAAATATATAGTCCTTTTAATAAATAAAAATAACACAATAATATATACATATATTAATACTGCATATTCGATAATGTAATCGAATTTGAAATTTTGTGACATTTTAATTTTAATGGTGTGAATTGGGTTCATGACATAGATTGTATAAGGTAATGTTTGATTATTCTGTAGTTATAGTGTAATTATTATTATTGTTTTATAACACTGTATGTACTCATGTTTTTACACAAGTAATTGATCTGAAATAAATTACTTATGACTTAGTAATGGTTGAAATTCGATTGCAATTTTTAGACATATCTATAAATGTTATCGATAACCAACGATGGTCTATTGTTTCGTCAGTTTAAACGTAAACAATGAATATTAATGTTGTATTCGTAACTAGCAATGTTTATAAATTATACTAGCTTTCACCTGCGGCTTCACTCGCATGGTATGTTGATGAAAAGTAGCCTAAGTCGTTCCTCAGGATTCGAAGAATCCACTTAAATTTAATCATAATCGGTTAAGCCATGAGAAGGTAACACATAGATACATATATTTCGTTACTTTGGAATTTTTAAAATGAGGATAAATTTTCTTTCTAGAAAATATAACTTAGATATATAGACTCTTACAGTGCGCATTATACGTATGTACTAAAAGTTTATAAGGTTTTCTTCACATATTCGACCGCACGAATGGCGTAGCGGTTTAAGTGGTCACCTCGCCACTACACCACCGCGCTGAGTGTTGTGGGTTCGATCCCCGCACGGGACAACACTTTGTGCAATCCTCAAATTGTTGTTCTGAGTCTGGGTGTTATTTGTGTCCGTAGAAATGGTCGATACTTATGACTTATAAACGTTGCTAAATCTTTTTGTGTTAGTCTTTTACAAGCTTTTGCAGCTTAAATTGTTTGACAGATTTTATATGCATATTATATAAAATTTCATAAAAATCGGTCAAGCCGTTTCGAAGGAGTATGGTAACTAACAGTAGGTCTGAGAATCGACCAACATCTATTTTTCATATAGAGATGACCCTAAACAGATTTTATATAATATGCATATAAAATTTCATAAAAATCGGTCAAGCCGTTTCGAAGGAGTATGGTAACTAACATTGTGACACGAGAATTATATATATAAGATATATTACTAGTAGTTTCACTTGCGTTTAGCGTCACTGTTTCGCTCCTAAATATTAAAAATTCCAGATTAGCTAAAACAAAGAAATAAGTCAGCTATATTATTTAATAGATTTCAAACAAGTGAATTTATACAAAAAGGTATGAAACCCGACTGGATTACATAAATGGCTCTCTTCAACTTTTTCTCATTTGATTTTCGTTGACGTCATCTTGAAGTCTTATAACCTGTATCACGAACACTATTAGGATGATTAAAATGATAACTCACATGTCGATATCCATCAAACCGTCTCCGCTCTCCACACATCTTACACACGGCCGTCTGATCCATAACAAAGCAGAGCTGCTGTGGTAAACATACCTATACGAGTATATTTCTAAATACATACACACACATTTAAAAAACATAACCCTCCTTCTTTCCCAGCCGACTAAAAAGCTGAATAAGAACTTTCTGATTACCTTTGACGTATTTAGGTTTAATTATTTTTTTATTCTTGTTTCAGATGAGAAATCGACTGAACTGAATCTCGACAGTAATCTCGAACATTCCCTCGACAAAACTTCAATTAAATCAAGACTGATTTTCACTAGTATATGTAACTTGACCATCAATGTATTATGAACAAGTAATTATCAAAGAGAAATAAAAAGAAAGAAGTTAAAAAGTAAATGATGCTATAAGTGATACAGCAGCAAAATGTTTAAGTTACTCGGAGATTTACGTGTCCACTTTAAATACCAGCCAATAAGAACTGACAATGCCGTTTTCCGGCTACACAATGTGTTCACCACGGTGCTGCTTCTGGCCTGTTCCATGATCATCACAGCGACACAGTATGTTGGTCAGCCGATCCAGTGTATTGTCAGCGGACTGCCCACAAATGTGGTAAACACTTATTGTTGGATCACGTCCACGTTTACCATGCCAGATGCCTTCACTAGAGAGGTGAGTGAGACTTTGTGTATATTGCTTTTATTCGTATCCAGATATTTCATCATCAATATGTAGATATTTGTTATTTTTTTTTATGCGATAGGGGGATAATGAGCAGTCGGGTCACGTGATGGTAAGTGACTACCGCCGCCTTTGGACACCCGCAACTCAAGAGTCACAAGTGCGTTGCCGGCCTTCTAGCTAGGAGTACGCTCTTTTACTCGTTTAGTATACGATCCTGAACTAAACGGTTTGGCTCTTCTTTCCTGTGCCGATTGATGAAAGCCTGGAATTCACTACCAGCGCACGTGTTTCCTTCCCACTTTGATCCCGGGTCTTTTAAGCGGGGCATGAAAAAGCATCTCACCAGGCCGCCATAGTGTTGGTCACCATGCTACATTGACTAGACATGCAATGAGGATGGTGACCACCACTCTTGGACTCTACTTATTGCTTTCCATCATTCAAAGTGGAGTCACTATGGTAGGCTTATGCATAAAAAAATCATTTTTTTTTATTGTTTATTATTGAGCTCTCGGAGCAAATTGCTGAAAAAAAAAACGTTTCTGTTCTTGTTTCAAAACTTAATGAACATCTTACATTTTTTTATTTACTCTTTTTTCTACTGTTCGTGCTTTTATAAGACCTTCATTATGTTTCATCATGTGGGAATGACCTCGTATTCGCATCAGTGCCAACTCTTATCTTAGTAACTAACTGTACCTTCCTTTAAACGATAACAAGTGACACTGTCAAGGAGCTTTTAGAATGGCCACAAAAATATTTTCTTAGGGTGTGGGAAAATTTCAGGGTATTGTTCAGAGTATTTCTGATAAATTTGCGTAAAGTCCGATGTGGGGAATACCATTTTATGGACAGAACGGGCAGAAAGAGATATATGTACGTTTATTTTGTGTCAGTTGTTGTATTTTTGTGAAGTTTTGTTTAAAAGGCAATTGTTTAAAAACAAAAAAAAAATATGTTCAGTAAGTTTAAATAACTAAGATTATGTTATCTTTATTAACATGGTTAAATTAAGGGCTCTCGGAATATATTGTACTGTATATAAATCCCTCTAATTAAGGTGGACGGCAATTAGGGGTGCCCCTTTTCCGTATGTGACACTAAAATAGGGTTGGTAAAATTTGGACGGGCCTGTTGGTCTAGTGGTTTGTGAGTAGGCCTGTTGCTGAAGGTCGTGAGTTCCATTTCCACACGAGACAAAACTTTGTGTGATCCATCTACAAATAGTTGTTCCGATCGATGTTCTTTGTGTCTGTAGATTGAATGTTTGTACACAGTAGTTGCCTTTGTCAAAAAAGGCTGACAACGCACTTGTGACCCTTGAGTTGCGGGTGTCCATGGGCGGCGGTAGTCACTTACCATCAGGTGACCCGTCTGCTCGTTTGCCCCCTATCGCATAAAAAATAAATAAATAAATAAATATGCGCCTGCTTACTCTATCTTCGGGATGTACTACTGACGGTATGTATGTATGTACATATATCGAGTCGAAAATCTAAATTTATACAATACACAATGACATGCACTTTTTCACAACTATTACGTCTCATTTACACAAAAAACATGTCTAAAAACAGAATTTACTGACACATTAAGTGATACTTACGCTTAATTTAATCAAAAAGCAAGTGAACACCTGTTTTTAACGTCCTTGAGTTAAGGTAATTTTTTGTTTTAAATAATTTTAGCTTCATTGAAACAAAACAGAAATACTTATGTTAGTGATAGTTTGGTGTTTTCTTTTATATATAAACGTTTTTATCCTTAGTCTATTGATTCATTGTTACGAAAAACACTGTTTCCTTTAAACAGTTTAATATAATTCAAATAATCGGACTTTCAAAAAGTAGACAACCGACTTCAATGCGTCTGTCATAAAATTTAAGACTATTATGGTTTTCTCATGGATGCCATTGTCACAACTGGACCTGAAACTCTTATCAAACTACACTTGAAGTACATCGTTTCCAATAAAAAAATTGGGCGTGATATCGCGCACATGCTTAACGCAAATTTAAGATTTATATGGGTTTCTCATGGATACCATTGTCAGAACTGGACCAAATTAAAAAGGGACCACACGAGAAGCACCAGCTTTCAAATAAAAAAAAACGTCTAAATCGGTTCACGTAGTCGACAGTTCTAGGTATAGGTTTCTTTAATTACTGTTACATTTTCACAACAGAATACGCCTGGGTATCAGTTGCCAGTTCCTGAGCCATTTTTATGATATTTTTATTGCATTGGAAATATTAAGTGGGTATTCATTAATTTCTGAACTGTTAATATTTTTATTACACAATCTTTGGATACACGAGATAAAAATATACTTACACACGCTAAAATCTGCATTTTCGAAGAACAGAGGCGCACATACATTTTGCCGACCGCAATGCACCCCCATCTACAAAATGAGGGGTAAGTTTGTTGACTTGTGATCGCACCCACATGAAGGATTAAATTTGAAAACTAGGAGTGTATTGAAAGAGATAGCAAGATAAGGAAACAGATGTTACTTAAACGAATAAATTGGGGAGTGAAAGCAAAAGCGATGCTGAAGTACCATGTAAGTTTTTAGTAGAGCCTTGCTTAGGCACGAATGGGCCGACTCGACCGGTGCGATACCAAGGCCTTACACAATACCGGTTATGAAGTAACGCTTGTGCTTGCTTGTGTTTCCTCTCCCCTGACCCCCAGCCTCTTTCCCATCTCCTCACCCCCAGCCTCTTTCCCATCTCCTCACCCCCCTCTTGCCCCATGTATGTAAATTATCAGACAACACTCGTCCCACCCACGGTGCGGTAACTTTTAAGCTAGCCATCTTGTGCCCACCTTCTTCTTGCCTTTCTTCTCATCAGAAGAGAAGGACAACGCTTTGCTGTAAGTGTTCTCTGTCAAAAAATATTCTGTACGATCGCGGGATTGATTTAGAGTTCTCTCCTATTAAACTTCTTATCTCAATATGTATGTTAAGACCTCTACCATTTCTGATTTCAACACTGAAGTTGGGTATATATTAAAAAAAAAAAAAATTGGTTTCCGTTTTCCTCCGATACCCACTCGGCAATACAATGCAAGTATTGTTTATCTACCGGTTTTCTGTGAGGCCTTGGTAATACTCCGGTCCATTAATGTTTAAGCATGGCTCTCCCACGGTAAAAATCACTCAATCAATTAGCCTTCTGCAGTCCACTGCTGGAGGCCTCCCCACAGACCGCATACACTCTATCCCTGCTACATTCCTTATGTTAGCACTTTCAAAGGTTAATCGTTGCAGTTTCCTTATTTATCTAAAAACTGTTGACATCCGTATCTGTATCTGTAAGACATCTTGTATCTGATCCGCACGTTGAGTTAATCCGATTCTGGCTATAATATGATAAACCCTTGATTAATGTAGTAGGTGCCTTCAATTGTTCTACGCAGGACCTTAACTGTCCGTTTCCTCTTTGGAGCTCATCGTGTTGCGCGTGAGTTAGGGTTGATATGTCATAGTGTAGGAATATGTTTTTCGTCTTTCAAATCAAATCAAATAAACCAATCATAGCTATTATTAAATTGTCAAAAGAAGAAGTCAGTTGGATTAAGCCCGGAGAAGAACAGACAAGAAACAAGGACACATATTTTACACAATTAACTTTTTAAATCATTTGTAAGCGCAAATTAATTGTGAGCACAATGTAACAGATTATTCTGAAATATTGTTTAAGTTGGATCTGAGAAATTTAATTTATTAAAATCCTAATAGTGTTGTATTTCTTTGTGTTATTGAAAAAATAAACATACTAAATTTCTGTATAGTAAAATCACCCCAAGCTTGTGTCTTTCCGTCGGTGTTTTCAAGACGAATAAGGGATCTCACAGTATGTATACATTCATACAGTGCCTGAATGTCGGCAATCGTTTTGCCCCTATTACTCGTACGTAAGTCTGACAAAGTTACGGTTGGGAAAAAAATAGGCACTTGAGACATCTCTGCCAATCCCCTCAGGAATATAGACGTGAGTATGCGACGCTGTATTGTCCGTAGTACATAATGACATACTGTTAGACTTATGTTTAAATACATTTTATCAAACAAATAAGTTGAATGAACTGTGCTATTCGTCTTCCTTATATTAAAAATAAATAACATACTAATATTAATTAACATTTATGACTTAATACCTAATAAAAGTAATACAATTATAAAACACGTGTGTCTAATATTCACGTATACGCTTATATAAATATACAATGGCTTAAAAATTATGTAACATATTGTAATGTTACATAATTTTTAAGCCATTGTTTGTAGTTAATATACTACTGACAAATACTCGTATGGAAGACTGATTAAAACAGTATGTAACAATTGTAGTTGCTATTACATACGTTTCTTATAAAAAATGGCCACCAACCATACCCTTTTCAGTTACTTTCATCTGTAATACAAATGACAAAATGTATATTTTTACTAATAAATAGTATTCACAGATTTTTACGCTGAAAATGTTTATATGTTAGCAATTTTGTGACTGACTTCATGAACATAAAATTCGTAATATACACCTATCAAAATAGGTTAAAAAAAATACGTTGTTTTAATCAACCAAGACTTTCTATAATAAAGATTCTAAACACAGTTTACTATTGATATTCCATATGAGAAAATAGGCACCTTACTTTTCTTAAATTTTAACTAAATTTTCAACTGCTTTGCTATTTCTGTAAATCAACCACAGTTTTTAAATTGCCTA
Organism: Tyria jacobaeae; assembly: GCA_947561695.1. NCBI lineage: Eukaryota > Metazoa > Arthropoda > Insecta > Lepidoptera > Erebidae > Tyria > Tyria jacobaeae. Next base: position 2,322,790 of record OX387208.1, on the reverse strand, counting down.
AACATTACTACCTAACGTAATGTCCCATTAACGCATATAGGCTAATTACTAGTTATCCTCATTGCTGTGAAATAGTACGTTTCCTGGGCAAATGTGATGTCACCCTCGGGACCATAGATAGACCCAATTGAGAGGTCAACTGGAAAACAATTATGCTTGTTAAGATCCCTGATACAGCTCTGGTCTCTTCGTTATCACATTAAGGAATGCCCAGGAGTCATTAAAAATTATCAACGTTCCTCAATAAAAAAAATCTTTGAAGCGAGAGTTTAAAAAAGTACAAGACTATTTAATTGCTATTCAATTGACTGCCCTGATTGTTCCGGATGGTTCTTGGTTCATTTGGATAGTAAAAGGGGACCAAATACGAATTGACAAAATGTAAGTGTTTAATACACCTCTGCCAACCCCTTCGAAGATACAGGCGGGAGCGTATGTATGTCAATTAAATACTTAAATGGCCAATGTAAACTCTTTTATGTAAGACGAATACATTCGTTAAAGCCGTCAGTCTCGCATGAGTTAGATGATCAGAAAGTGACACTATCCTTCATCATCCAACAAATAATACGAGGCATGAATACAGGGGTGTTAAGTGGATTAGGTACAGAAAGAACTGAAAATTAAAAAATGTTAGACATAATCTGCTACAAAGATTAAGCATTGCGATTTTAATTAACATTTATGCACGCGTCATTCAAGGTGTTGCTAGTGAAAATGTTCAAACTGTAAAATTAATATTTAATTTTTTTTAATGGATTATATTTTAATTGTATACAAATCCTCTCCATCTCTTCAACAACTGTCAAACTGATATATTCTCATAAAGGTACGTATGGTCAAGGAGTACTTTTTTGTACTGTCAAATATTTCCTTAATTTGTTGTTTCTATTTGCAAGGTTTTGTAATTGGTACTTTTTTAGGCAAATCTAAAATGAAGCGGTATTCATCTCATTTAAAACGCATAAGATTTGTACAGGGTCAATCATTAGAGAATTTAATATATTATGTTTAATATTGCAGATGTTATAAAAACGTTAAATTTGATGATCGGTAGCCCTAATATTGTCATTGCACAGATTGTTGCTCGCAAATTGCAGTACGACATGGACGTATGCCGGTGGGTGTGTATTCGTCGAGGTCAACACTTGTCTTCTGCCTATTGTTTATTTGATCTGTATGACCTGATCTTATTTATGTTTCATCTGAATGATTGCTCTTGAGTGTACTGCTCATTTTTAAAGCAAATTTTTCATATCTAGGTGTGAAGTAGTTAAATTGTATAATTCATTCTTTAACACTGTTGTACTGTAGGAAGAAACTTGAAATAATACAAGGCAAAATTTATTTAAAAAAATTGATAATGCCGTTTCAACTACTAAGTGTTATTTGAAATAAAGGATGCTTAGTTAATAATATAAACTTTATAACAACATATATGTGTACATATAATAACAAACATACCTGAATTTCTGAATGGGCATGGTCAAACTGACTCACATCACCACTACGCTGCCGGCCGGTTGTTGTAGGTTCGATTCCCTCACGGGACAACACTTTGTTTCTTAAATGGTTGTTCTAAGTCTGTGTTCTTTGTGTTTCGTGTTTGTCTAAAAAAAGTCCACATTTTGCCAATCATATGTAGTATGTAGTATATATATACATATATATATATATACTAGAATATATAGAATATTTTCCTAGCATAACTGTACAAAAATCATTAGGTAGAAAAATTTAATATTGCAGTGCACTACTTTGCCTGTTTACTTCTGATCATAAGATTCCTAAGATACTTTTGTGTATGTAAAAGATAGGCAAAGAGTATCATTTGTTAAAAAATATATGGTTTTACTTACGTGTGAATTTGGCTATTCAAGACTAGTTTCGAACATGACGGGTGACCTTTATCAAGGGGTGAAGCGACTTTCCGTACTTCCTCCGTCCGTTTGTTATGTTTCTTAACAGCTAACAGAAGGAAAATATTCTATATATGTATATATACTACATATATATATATATATATATATATGTCTGCGCTGTAAAAGAAAATATAGTTGTTACCTATTATAATAGTACTGTAGCAACAGATTATTATTTATTTATAGGCTTATAAATATTTATTATAGATCTATGTGCGAGTTTATCTACTGCGCAGTTTCGGACAACTAAATTCACGAATTAATGTTTAGTAGTTTATTTATGGCATTTTCTTATATATGTAGGTATAGAACATCGGTAGCACTCAACAACATGATTATGTCGTTTACCGTTTTATTGTAATTTTACGAATTGAGAAACAGCTATAAACATGTATGTATATAAAACATTTAATTCAATAGAGTTCAACGGTTGTAGATAATTTTAGTATTAGGTATAGTTATATATACGTATTTTTTTTTAAAGAATACTAGCAACGTGGATAACACATTACTAGTATTCTTGTTAAGCTGTCTCGTTAGTTGGGGGGAGCTAAGCTAAATGCGTGTGTTAGGGGTGGGTTTACGACGGTAGTGTACTGGGCGGGTTTGAACCCGCAACTACTTGATCGCAATTCCGACGCCTCAGCCATCACGCTAGCGCCGCTTAAATACAGTTATTTATTTAATTATTTTAATTTCAAACCCGCCCAGTACACTACCGTCGTAAACCCACCCCTAACACACGCATTTAGCTTAGCTCCCCCCCATAACATCTGAAATGAAATCTATTACATAACTTATCATCTCTGGCCTGGTGTTGACTGACCTGAACGTCTAGTAGGTTCGACTCCTACCTGGGGCAGATATTTTTATGATGAGCTCGCTAATTTTTCGGTGTCTGGGTGTAATTTATCTAAAATATTAATGTTTTAAGATATATATATATATATAAGTATACACATACTAAAATTCTGATTTGTTTGGGATCAGACGGACGTATGTGAGATGTCTGAAGTTATTTTATTTTTATGCGATAGGGGGCAAACGAGCAGACGGGTCACCTGATGGTAAGTGACTACCGCCGCCCATGGACACCCGCAACTCAAGAGTCACAAGTGCGTTGCCGGCCTTTTAAGTAGGAGTAAGCTCTTTTCTTGAAGGTTTGAGGGTCGTATCGGTTCGGAAATACGGCAGGCGACAATTTGTTCCATAGGCTGGTTGTTTATTGTTATGACGGCTAGATGCTTTGATATGCTTTAGTCAATAGGGTAACGTCCAATTTTATGTATATTTATACAATTGAATATATATTTTATAAATCGACTTGTTACAGAACAGTAACACGTGTCTTTGTTTCATATTTTGTATGTGTCTATATACCTAATTATTTTGTATATACTAACTACTAATCGAATCTTCATAGCAATATAGTTACCCAAGGAACTTTACAGTCAAATATTGTGTTGTGTATTATATACAGAACTAGATTTATTAGCCTGCCATAGTGACTCCACTTTCCTGATGGAAAGCAATAAGTGGAGTCCAAGAGTGGTGGACATCATCCTCATTGCATGTCTAGTCAATGCAGCATGGTAACCCACACTATGGCGGCCTGGTGAGATGCTTTTTCACGCCCCGCTTAAAAAACCCGAGACCAAAGTGGGATGGAAACACTTTACCATCTGCAGTAAATATCTGCCGTTCTTAATATCCTAGCTAAAGTAGGTAGCTAGCTACTAATTGAAAATAACAACGCAACTAGCTAGCCGAATAAAGAAATTACGCTCAGTTATAGACAAGTCTGTTTTTTTTAATGTATCCTGTGCCACCGGGTCTGATGTAATGATTCTAACGATTCCAAGCATTCAAATCTGTTCAGGCGTTTAGAGGTTACGATGTAATAAAGAAACGACTATGCAGTATATACCTACGCTGAAAACGTGCAAAGCCGTGCAGTACGTCTTTTTTGAGCTGTCGTGTAAAAAACTGTCATGTTTTAAATACCTGATGTGCCTTTTTATGTCATCCTATTTACAGTTATCGATTTGATACATATTTATCATATTGAAATATTCTTCTTAGAATCATATTTATTGAGAATACTTTATGTGATATTTAGGAATTGAAGCTTCAGACATTTTACATTCGATTTAATGATTATCTCCTATTTTGGAATTCATGAGATTTTAGATCGCTTCTGGATTGATCGCTGGCATAAAATATTGATGTTATATGTAGTTTCATGCGGTTAAGCTTTAGACACTATTGTTATGGCTTTTCTGATAATTTTAGATTTATTACGTTAACATAGAATTTATTGCATATAGGGGCTAGTAGTGGTGTATATTATAAAGCTGCAGGATAGTTTGTCTATGCATACTTATAACAGAATCTTATTAAAATATCGTACCTATTATTATAAGTTAATATTTTTGTATTTTAAATGTTTATTTATTTTTCAACCGACTTCAATAAGGTTCTGAATTAGAAGATTTTTTTTATTTGAAAGCCGGTGCTTCCCGTGTGGACCCATTTAATTTGGTCCAGTTCTGACAATGGCATCCATGAGAAAAACAATAAAAGTCTTAAATTTGCATTAAGTATGTGCGCGACAAATGGACGAATAACTCAATATCACGACAATGGATTTCGATGATTCTTTTTTATTGGAAAGGATGTACTTCAAGGGTAGTTGGATGAGAGTTTGGTCCAGTTGTGACGATGGCATCCATGAGAAAACCATATTAGTCTTAAATTTTATGATAGACGCATTGAACTACTGTACTGTTTTTTAAAGTAAAGTCCGATTATTATTAAAATTTTGCCTCTACTGGTTCGGGCATATCGAAAGGATGAATGAAAGAAGGTTGACAAAAGGTATTTATATGGCAGAGGTAAATGGAGTTGTCGGAAGAGGAAGACTTAGGCGAATGTTCTTGGACCAAGTCCAAGAAAATCTAAGCAAAGGCCAGGTCAAAAGTACCTTTAACCGACGAGCCTGTATGCGGAACGAAATGAAAGTTGAAGAAGCGAGAAAGGTATATCAGAATCGTAGCAAATGGAAGGAAGTGGTCTCTGCCTACCCCTATGGGGCGTGGTATAATGTATGTATGTATGTTTTCACCTTACAAAAGACAAAAAATCGTCGGTATAAAATAAGCATACCTGATGACTGATATTGCATACTGATAACTTATCCTCTTATCCGATTCTAGGTGTCCCCACAGTGTTTACCGCTTGTATGAACTAGGAAAATCGTAGTTTATGCACCTATGCTATGATATCCTATTGCCGAGTGGTTATCGGTGGAACAGAGTAGAGTCCGTCTCTTCCCGTGGGTATCGTAAAAAGCGACTAAGGGATCGGACTGCTGTCTATCAGACAGTCTGTAGATATACTTTGCTTCGCGACACCTGAATTGTTCCTAACGTGGTAGTTGTCTTTTTATAACAAAAAAAACCTTCGATAATGAAGTAGTGATCGGCATGATTTTTTTTTTATTTGTTTGCGCTATTCTGTGGAATTACGGAAGGATTCTAAAGAATCCTTTTTTTATTAATTAAATTATTTAAAAAAGGGATATCATTTTATAAAATATCATGGTGCGCCCCCTTGGAGCAGAGCAGTGGCCTTAAACGCAGTTGAAAGTGCAGGTAGACCCAGTAATCATTTACTAAAGACAGCAGTACGTATTGGAAAAACCTTGTTTTAGAAGAATCATTTATTTTAATATATAAGTAAAAAAAAAAATACGTAAAATGGAGAACTTACTCTTTTTCTAAAATTTTATCTCTATTCGTCATTCTTACTAAATATTATAAAGCTGAAGAGCTTGTTTGTTTCAACGCTATATATAACATCACGCCACGACCGGAGCGGAGAGAATAAACGTAGGAGAAATTGCGGGGAACGGCTAGTAATGTATAAGCTCTTCTCCTATTTCCCATATCCACAACCCCCTCTCATATTTCCCTCCCCGCAAACTTACGGCTCTTGAGTTGCAGTTGTCCATGAAAGGCAGTTGTCACTTACTGTTAGGTTATCCGTCTGTTCGTCTGTCTCCCTGTATTATAAAAAGAAAAAAAAGTATCAATGGAATTATTATCATATATCACTTGCCTAGTTATTAGAGTTCGTAATTACTTTTCTTTTTTAACGTGATAAAACCCCTACGGGTACCACTTCATCGTGTGAACGATGTCGCGGTTATGTCGGACTCGAACCGACTAAAACCACACGGCTTACGTCATATAGCCTATAGTCGGGAGTCAAGGAATGCCCTAGACGGATTACCACTTAACTCCCGACAGGCTTTGTCTACTGGCAGGACGTCAGGAGGCTTCTCTTTAGGCCAGCCCGTGCTCTTGAACCCGCTTTTGTGTAGGCCAACGCTCATGAGGGCCAGAGTTCGTAACTCGTAATAGGTCAGATTAATTATGCGCTTACGCTGTTATAAAATATGTCATATTCAAAATTTCATATTTCCAGTATTGCTTAGTAGACGCATTAAAGATAATTTTTATTTCAGGTTGGCAGAGAAGTTGCACACCCCGGTGTGGCGAATGAATACGACAGTTCGCAAGAGAAGAAGTATTACACATACTACCAATGGGTGTGCTTCGTGTTATTCTTTCAGGTAACAATTTTCCATTTTGTTTTAATTTAGTGGGACTTGAAAATTAGGATGTACCTAATAGTTATTAAAAGTATATTTTTGTTTGTATGGAGATTCTCGACTTCCGCAAAATACCTATGAATATTTCCTGCTCTATCAAGGTTCAGACGGATTTTCTGTCTAGGTTACACATAAGGTCCCGGCAAAGTTACTTGTAGTTTAGGTATCAGACTGTTGTGGTCAGTTTGAGTTGGAAATACCTTGTAGGAACACCCCTTACGGTGATGACTTGTGGTAGTTTGCTTTTGAGCTCTATCGCGTCGAGTCGCGTTCTTTTATCAAACATTACTATCTGATTGTCTATAAAAAAAGTTTCTTTAAAAGAGGTCAGTATTTATTTTCTTGAAATCACTTGACCGAAAGTACGAGGCAAATTTATTAAGTTAATCCAGTCCATCCAATTATTAAGCAAATCCTCGCTGTAAACTTATGTTGAAGTTTTGGCACAGAATCAAATTTTATACTCACGCTCATGCTGCAGTTTGTATTATGCCTGCATACCTACAACGCCACTTACACTCCGCTTGACATACTGACATCTAATAAGCAAGCTGTTAGATGGAAACAAATATCAAAAGGTGGTTTTACAATTACAGTCATCACACCTTAGATGTTTTATCACTCCTAGCATTAATTCCCGGCTTCGCACCCATTACGTTCTTGTTCATACATAAATACACTCACGCATAAATCCCGGATGGGTAGGCAGAGGCCCTAAACTCACTTACTTAATAGGAGACAAGTCTATTGTCATCATCTGGGCTCTGTATGACCATATATGTTCTCTCTGAAAGATAACAGTCCGATCCCTTAGCTGTCTTACACGACACCGACGGCAAGAGACGAGGTGGTCTTAATTTACTCCAAGAAAAACCTGGCATGTTGTTCATGATTCCTATAACTGTACCCCCTTTTGTGTTGGATTACAAGAATTATATGTCTCTGTACCTTTGGAAAATGTATACCTTCAAAGTGAATGGTGATATTTTAATTGGGATTAATTTTATTATTGTCTATAATTGACTGCGATCGCTAAAGTACTTGTCGTGTAGTGGTTTCACTTGAAAATGCCGTTTGAAGTGGTTAATGGTGTTGATACAAAAAATATGGGACCAGTATCAGATTGTTATCATTGGACACATGTGACATGTAAATATGTATAATCCGGATTTATATAAGCGATGTCATTTATAATGTTTTCCTTTTCATAACATGATACATGATTATTAGATTTGTGAACCCCGACGTATCATTTGAATGGATGAACTGATTATGATTGTGATTTCGTTTGAAAGGCGTTTTCTAAACCTTGATCAAAATTAAAACACCACGACAAGGTGACTATAATGACGTCATTATATTTTATTTTCATTGCAGATTTGATGAGTATAAAATCTGTAGATAATGGGCTTATTAGCAGAGGTTAATAACCCTTGTTTTAGATAACCTTTACCTTTAAAATATGACTCATTGTAGTGTACATTCCCATTAAATTTTGACAAAGCTTGTGTATTATATTGTTCACCCGACACATTTTACGATTGGTATGTTCCGGGTTCGTTATTAGGCCGAGTATATTTTTGTGTAAAACAGTTTTTAAATGTTCCTAAAATAAAAACACATTTCTTACATACTTATTTTCGTTAACTGTGAAACTCGCTTATTGTCAAGCCGTGCTTCTATGGAACCACGGTTTACAATGATGAAAAACGTTAACAATGATGAAATATTACAAAATATATGAAATATTGTGTAATGGATGCGCCACGACGGATTGATGGAAGTGACTGGTAGCAAATGGATGCCGACAGCCGAATAACCGGGCTTTCTACTTCGTCCGGTCCGGTCCGGTACCGGTATTCGTCTAGCAGTTGATTATATAAAATATCAGAAAATACATAAACGTTATATTGTTTATTTATTTGTAAATTTTTTGCATATTTACTAAAACGGTGGTGGTCTGTGGTCGTCTGACTGTGTTAAACTGTCAACAAATGTACCGTGTTTGTGTCGCCTAAGGCATTCTTTAGTTTGTCACCGTCATTACCGTTAGTCACTTTCGAGATGTGAATAAGACGCTTACGTTACCCAGTCGTGATGAAGCTGTTAGCCACCATACCCATTACGGTATTCCTTAGAGCCATGCCATCCATTAGTATTATTACTTATAGTAACTGGTTACTGTTATTTATAGAGCTAGATTGTATTTATATATACAGCTTGGCCTGTTAGTCTAGTGGTTACTGATTCTGACTGTTAAGCTAGATGTCCTGGGTTCGATTCCTATTCAGAACAAAGAATTGTTTGTCAGCAGTCTGGTGACATTATTTATTTAGTTTGGAATCAGACGGGAGGTGTGGGATGTCTGTAGTTATTATTACAAGTATATGTTGAAAAAAATATTCCTAAATTGAGACACAAACATAGTATATACGCATTGATAACTGACAAGTCTGGAAAAAGTTAGCCAAGTCTGTCAACTTACACTAAACTAATCGTAGTTAAGTATGGCTCAGTCCATCTCATACTAGGAAAAGACTATTTTTTAAGGATATTTTTATATTCCTATGTGAAAATACACAAAACAGTTCTGTGTGGAAGTACTAACAAAACGATCATATATAACGATAAATACCACATCAGTGGTAGAGCCATGCTTAGGCACGAATGGGCCGGCTCGACCGGTGCGATACCACGGCCTCACAGAAAACCGGTTGTGAAGTAACGCTTGCGTTGCATTTCCCCGAATTGAGTGAGGTTTCCGGAGGCCCAATTCCCCCTCCCCCCTTTTCTCTCCCATATCTCCTTTCTCCTTTTTTCCATCTCCTCATCCCTCCTCTCTTCCTTACGCTCCCCATCCCTCATCACCCTCAAAGGCGGGCAGCGCACTTGCGACTCTTGAGTTGCAAGTGTCCATGGACGGCGGTGTCACTTACCATCAGGTGACCTGTCTGTTCGTCTGTCCCCCTATAGTATAAAAAAAAAAAAAAATCTTAATAAATCTGGTTTACCAATTTGTTTAACAGCATTTGACGATAATATTGAATATTACTTTACTGACCGTATAGTCCATCTATCGTCCTTATAACGGGCTACGTGACGTAGCGTGCGCGGGCGGAAGTTGGCTGGACAGAGCTAATGACAGAGAAGGATGGCATTTCTTGGGGGAGGCTTTTACCCGAAAGGGGTCCATGCATTAAATAATTAGGTAGTTGATAATTAAAGCAAATATTAATTAACTAATTACAAAATAGAATTTATAATTAGCAATCAAATTCATCTAAGTGTTATAAATGTAATTGAATATTATAGGTTAATAAGTTACCAATTGTTACCGTTTGATATGTACTATGCATGGAATTAAATAAAGCTTTATTATTATTATATTATTATTATTGAATATTATAGCCCTATCAAATACTTTTTTACGTCAACGATCTATTTTGAGACAGAAAAAAATATATAATAATAAATTTAAAATTTTAAAAGTGAATGCTGCCGTGATTTTAATTCTTTCCTTAAACATACTTCAACTCAATTCAATTCTTCATTGTTAAAACATACTTGTCTATGATTCAAATATTTGTGACATTTCATTGGCATGTCGAGAATCGTGACGACTCAATTTGCAGACTGTCACACTGTACGACAATATTGGGTGAAGGATAACACCTATAAGACATTGAACTCCATGGTAGATCAACGACTTGGATAATATGTTAATTAAAAATCTATTTATGTATATTTAAATCTATTAGATATTTATAAATTCAAATATTTAAAATCGGAATTGGTCCAGTAGATTGGTCCATTCACACTATGGTATTGTCTTGTCGTTATTATTTTTTATGGCTTTCGTTAAGCCACTACCAGCTGATAGCTAGACTTTAATGGTCTGTCTATTTGTACTCATTAAATACATTATATATACACATATATATGTATATATGTAGGTGTAACTAAACTGACAAAGTGAGCCTATTATTTTTTTTTTAATAAAACCATGTGTATTAGCAACAAAATAATACACCTGAAATGAGTTTTATCTATACAAATAAATAAAATTGGAGTGTCTGTTTGTAATATTAAAATACCCGCTTTTTACTAAGTGCATATGGATGTATACACGGTACATATACCAAAACGATTTTTTTTTTAATTTTTGTCTGTCTGTTTGTTCCGGCTAATCTCTGAAATGGCTGGACCGTTTTTGACGGGCCTTTCACTGGCAGATAGCTGATGTAACAAGGAGTAACATAGGCTACTTTTATTTTAGAAAAAAAATAGGACCTCACAAAAACAAAAAATTAAAACCAACCAACCAATTAAAACCAAATTGAAAACTGCGAACTGAACAATAACTTTTTTGTTAAATACCACGCGGACGAAGTCGCGGGCAACAGCTAGTAATTTATATATCTGTGATTACTGGAAAACAGCTGGCTTAATTTGATTAGAATTACTGTTGTTTTTAACTTAAGAATAAAACAGGGATAAACTTTATTGGTTAGTAATGTATTTAGTTTTGACTATCTATTTATATTCATATATGTAATTTAAATAAATAATACAATTGTTAACACACGGAAATACTGATACCAAAAACTGTCACTTCCTCCTCCTCCTTGTCACTTCAATGTCAATGAAAATACACAATAGATTTTAATACTAAAATGGATAATTGAAGGTGAATCTTTATGGGTATGTTAATAAAATAATTTAATGAGTGCTAGTCAGTATCAATGTGGTGATGTTTGTGGAAATATAAATATACATAATATGCAATATGACTATTTCTAGATGGTTCTATATGAACTCTGTCGGTAAATGAAATCGGTGTATTTACATAAGGTTATTTAAATATTGATGTTTTTTTGTATATTTGTATATTTTAGTTTATTGTACTCACATCATCGTACTAACTTCAATATGTTGAATGCCACTGGTATTTAGAGTGTAATAGGCAGCAGTAACACCTTACGCTAATCCTGAGGCATAATTCGATCCCCGAGTTCGATTACGATAAAAGCTTCTTGTAGAATGTGTTTGAACATCCCCCACGTGTCTGCCCATCTCTTCGGCGATACTTAGATGTAGACCATTCACAGCCTTTGTTTGTTTTCACAGGCTATAATGTGCTACACACCCAAGTTCTTATGGGATGCCTTCGAAGGAGGACTCCTGCGCACGATCGTGATGGGCCTGAATATTGGTGTCTGCGAACAAGACGAGAAAGATAAGAAAAAAGACTTGCTCATCGACTACCTCATCAGGTATAAAAGGGTAAGTCGTTCATTACTATTGGTTTTTAGCGAGGGCGTGTTACTGCTTACCCGACGGCGCAACCCTCCTTTGTTGTGGTTATCAAGCCTTGCCATGCTAGCCTTGAGGTTTGATAGATTTCGACTTGTGACGTGTCATTTGAATTACCTAAATAGTAAAAGTAATATAATATTTTGAGATACCGTCTGCAAAAACAGTAAAAGTTTACAATGCAGTCGTATATTGTTAATAATTTTACTTGTCGGATTAGATAGTAGTGAATAAAGCACTTCAAAAAGAAACTCAGAATTCCTCACTGCAGTTTATTCGCCTATGGGAATCAGACCCTACTGTCCGACGCTACGTGCATGGCTTGGGTAATGCATTCACTGTTAGGGCTCATTTGGATTCGATGGACGTGCACTGCGCGTGAGTTGAGTGCAATTCTAACAATATTGTAATTATATGTGAATTTCAGTTTGTTTGTTTGTTATGCTCTCACGCATTAACTTCTTAAACGATCCTATTTAAAAACTGCACATTCACTTTGACAAAGGTACAAAAAGGTCACTCATATACTCGTATCGTAGATGATATAAAAATCTGCTTTGCTCGCAGCCGATCTGCAGTCAGTTAATGGTTTGAAACTGCCATTTTACATGTTTCATACAGTTTTAGTAACGAATGCTATATGCCCTCTGAATCCGGTAACTCACTTGGCGAAACATTGCGCCAGCATTGCGTCGCAACCGATTTTCTGTGAGGCCGTGGTTTCTTTCTCAGGTTGAGCTATCTAGGCCTGCCTAAATTAAAAAAAAAGTTTAGACCGATTATCTCAGATGTTTTATTACATATACGTTATCTTCATGTCTCATTTTACTTGTGACCTCATTAGAAAGAACCTTCATGAGTTATTACTTGGTAAGACGTTAAGTTAACTAAAAATAGAGGCGCCCCCTCTTTGTTAATTTTTGCTATCATCATTGCCATCGATCATTGTCAGGCGTGACATGGACTCGACGCAGTATGGTTTCAATAGTTTTTATTAAATCACACTTAAAGTCATGCTGTGGCACAATGTTTGTTGCTTATTTTTTATTGAAATATTTATTATTAAAACTGATTTGTTCAAACTGAACTTGATTGATTTAGATCTTGAGGCGACTTTCTTGTTTCAATATAATTCCAGAAAAACAAAAACAAATGAAGTATGTAATATTTACCTTTAGTTCAAATATTTATATAATTAATCGTAAACTATCACATAAGTTGACGTTGTCATCATAAAACGTATTTAGTATACTTTTGACTAAAGGCGTCCCTAGACCGTCTCTATGGTTTCTAGTCGTATAAGGAATCGTGCGTAAAAAATTTCGTATTTTGAAGAGTCTATTCGCTCACCTGACATTTATTTGTGTGCGAATTGCCCCCTTTTCAAAAAGTAGGTGGCATTCGCAAATTAAAAAAAAAAGTGATTTAATGGAAAAAAAAAAGTCTTAGTGGTCATTTCGCTTTTTTGTTGTCTGTCAGCTGTTTAACGATTAGATTCTATTTGTAAAATAATTTATAGTAACGGCATCATAAAACCCCGCATTTCTTCGTCTATCGTGATCAAATTAGTAACTTTTCAAGTATTTTCCGCTTAAGTATTTTTTATAAATGTTTTATTCATTTATTCATGATATGCTAACGACCTTGACTTACATCATTGTCTCTTTAAATTTTATACTGTTTAACTAAGAACATGTTTTTATTTCCTTGTACATATTTGGGTTTGTTAGCTACTTGTTTGTCTGTCTGTGAACACGTTGCTCGATTACCGCTAATTCATTGCTTCTTGTCAATGAAAACGACAAATTCTAAAGTCTAAATCTGTTGTGTAATGGTGCTATAAATATATGGCGGCTAAAGACTTATATTATTTTTTTTATACTATAGGGGGACAGACGAACAGACGGGTCACCTGATGGTAAGTGACACCGCCGTCCATGGACACTTGCAACTCAAGAGTCGCTGCCCGCCTTTGAGGGTGATGAGATATGGGGGATGCAGGGAGCGGAAAGAAGAGAGGAGGGATGAGGAGATGGAAAAAGGAGAAAGGAGATGAGGGCAGAGAAAAGGGGGGAGGGGGAATTGGGCCTCCGGAAACCTCACTCAATTCTTTTACATCACAACCGGTTTTCTGTGAGGCCGTGGTATCGCACCGGTCGAGTCTGCCCATTCGTGCCTAAGCATGGCTCTACCACTAAAAAAGTTTACTAAAAAATTATTCCTTCTTAAAAAATTATATGTATTTTAAGAAGGAATAATGTTAAATATCAGTTTTACGGTTCCTAAGATGCCAGTAATAACGGAACGGAACGGACCCAGTGACGGAATACCGTCGTGTTTTGACAGTGTCCTTTCCTAACACACGCCTTCACAACCTTCAGTAATGACATAATAATTAGATGGTACTAGCGCAAACCTATTACCGAATAGAATCGGATTATAACAAATACAACACGTCACGCTGGTCTTGTGGTAACATCCTGACTTATTTTTTAATTGTTAAAGACAACTCCTGCACTAGTATTAAATCTACAAATTATTGTCCCGTGCGGGGATCGGACCCACAACACTCGGCGCGGTAGCGTGGTGGCGAGGTGACCACTTACCGCTAAGCCATCCGTGAAGTCAATCTGCTGAGCTGTGTCCGATACCCACACGGTGTTATGTGTGTCCGTTGTTTTAATGTTTGTATATTCGCAACACTCGCAACTCAGTACCAGTCGTAATCTGCGACATGTCTTTTTTAAATTCCGTAGTATGTATCTTCGTAACGCCTCGCAGAGTTTGCAAATGCCTTTTGGGGTTCCAGTCATTAAATTAAATTATCAAGAAGTGATTCGCCCTTAATTGAAGGACAAGTGCAAGGCTTGGCTACGATCGTTTGACACCTGTATAGTTTTTATATTAACCGCTAACAGCTTAAATATCTTATGGCCATATGTTTATTTATACTTGATTAAAAAAAAGTACATACCGAACACCGACCACGTTAATTTCTTTGCCCATTAAACCATTGTGCTCTAAGACCTCATGTCTTTTAGAGCATGACCACCAATGACCACAGTCGTGACGTGACACTCGATCAAATCGCGCCAGAGACGACCAACACCAAACTTTTTATCCGCGGTCATTGCCCATTCACCGTTCATTGCTCGCTTCTAGTTACGCAACCATTACATCGGTGATTTTCATTGCTGGTTTCTGTTGACAATAATGCAAGGTTTAGGTGCTATATCGGCAATGGATCGTGAATTATTTTTTGCTTCAGATACCTTCTGCGGAGTCACTTTTCCGGTTTTAAGTGACTGTACCAAGCGTTAGGTAAGCTTGAAGTTGCATTAATCTTTTATGGTTTTGTGGCAGGTCTAACTCTTCTGTGGAGGTAGCCTTGTTCTTGAAAAACTGCTGCATTCTAATTTTGGAGCCAAATTTTTGAATTAAAAAAATGTATTCATGATATACAAAGTTGATCTGTTGGAAGGATATTTTATCTGCACACACAAAATTATGATCAGAAAACGATTTATCAAATAACTGTATTAGTTGTGTTTGCTCCGCTTTTAATGAATAATTAACCAATATGGCTTTATAAGTGTTTCCTTAGCTTCTGTTTGTTAAAAACTTTTAAACACTGTTCTTTAAACACTTGACATAAAGGCTTTTGACGTTATACTCAATTTAAGGATTTCATAGTTTTATGTGGGTTGTAGAGTACATATTTTACTTTATCGTATTCTACAGTACTGTAAATTACATACGTATATTTTATTTGTTATTAAAATGCTAACAGTTATAACAGCTTGTACGTAAGTACTTAGACGGTTTTTTGATACGAAAAACACATCTACACATGGAATGTAACCTTTGAGAAGTTGTATCACATTTCCTGCTTTCGATATCATGTAATAACACCTTCTAGGAGGTCTGACTAATGAGTTTACGATGAAATCATTTATTTTGAAAGGCTTCCACACAATTTCCGCGAAGGAATTGACACCGTATGTTTTAACTGTTAAAAGAATTGTTTGCCAATAACGAAATTGGATATTAAATTGGGCAATCGAGACCTTTTTGGTATATAGCCTGATGGTAAGTGAGTATTAGGAGTCAAAAATATTTGTAACAAAGAGCCCCATGTAGTTAAATCTAAGTTTACGAAGAAATAAAGCGTTCATTATTTAGGTATGACAGTTAAAAAATAAAAATAAGAAACTTTTAATTTGAAAGGAAAAAAAAATTTGGAGTATATTGTCAGGCAAGAAAGGATAGAAAGAGAAGAAAAAGGATATTGTTTATACTTGATTTAAGAGTATAAGGTTAGCTCGAGTAGTCCAGGGTTGCATACCTGTAACTCATACTGGCTTGTGAGGTCAAGTCTGAGTCCTCTAAATATATAAGTAAATAAATAAAATATACTTTTATATCTTTGATAAAAAAGTTTGGCAAGGCCATTTTTTATTCGTCTGGAAACCTCCACGGGTCATCACCTCACTGGAGCCAGCAGTGAAGTGGTATGTCGGACTCGAACCATGCGACATCGACATGCTGAGGGACGAATGGGCCGGCTCGACCGGTGCGATACCAATGCCTCACAGAAAACCGGTTGTGAAGCAACGCTTGCGTTGGCATTTCCCCGAAATTAGTTAGGTTTCGGGAGACCCAACTCCCCCTCTCCTTTTCCTCTCCCCTGACCCCCTCCACTGTTCTCATCTCCTCATGGACGGCGGTTGTCACCATCAGATGACCCGTCTATTCGTCTGTCCAGCTATAATATAAATAAAATAAAAAAAAAACGTTTCTCGACGCGTCGGTCTTGGTGAGATGATGTTTAATAAACATATCACCCCCAGAGCAATTAATTGACATAGAAGGGTCGACGCCCGTAGTTGTTCTAAAATATGTCTACCTTGGCAGCTTGGTAGAAACAATTTAAAGAAAAACGTCACCAGGAGTATTCAGTTAGGTCGGGCGGTATTTGGTACCCTTTGTCGCCTTTTCTCATCACCCTTACAGCAAAGGCTTAAAACAAAGGTCTTCGATTAGTGCTACTTACTCCCGACCTACGGTGCTGATATGTAGACACTAACAATAGAGTTTGGTTATGGCGCGAGCTATGCTCGGTCGGTAGATTCTTTAACAGATAAAATTCGACAGAGGTCATCCGGCAAAGCTTCAAAGTTACCAACATAACTCGCAGAATAAGTGAGCCGAAGGCTGGCCACGTTTGCCGATGGTATTATTGTAGAACACATACATTTTCGTACTAACAGAAAATCAAATTCATAAACCACGCATCACTAGTATCACTAAATATTACTTACCAATATGATAACAAGCATATGACTATAGCACAAGTAAGTCTTAAACTAAACCCGATCGGTAAGAGGTCCGACCGCTTCCTGTCATCTGGCGGAAGTGTCGTCTTGCACATTACATTGTACTTACACTGTAGATAGGTAGGTAGGAAGGTACAATTTCACAGGTGTGTACAATTCATTTGTTCGCTCGCTCATATGCACGCAAGTCTTGATAAAGGATTATGTTATCATAACTTTGGAATAAATGTTCTTGGTTTCTGTGTTAAATGTACAGATGTGATCATTAGGTAATGTTTTACTCATATTTATTTAAATATACGGTTAGACTCATGTGTGTATTTCGGGGACGCTTAACTAGTTTCGGTCTCGACAGGAGACCTTTTTCAAGGAGTATATATTATATATTTAAAAAAATATGAATTTAAATCACGAAAGTTTTTATTCTAATATTTTACTTGCCTACTCGCCTAATACGACCACGCTTAATACGATTTCCCGCATAATACGCTGTATTACGTCAGTACCTCTAACTCGGAGGAACGTTTCCGTACATTATATCACGCTTAATACGATTCGTCATCCCGTTTAATACGCTATCTGTACAAAAATTATCAACACCGATTTTGTCTAAACGCCCAGGCATTATCAGCAGTTAACGATTTTAAGGCGACAGACGAGGCCAAAAGTTAAAAAAGTCTTGTAATTACTAATGTATTGAAATCTCTCGAAACCAAAAAAGTTATTACTTTAAGTAATGTTTATATAAATACATAATAATTCACTATGAATGTAACGTAATTTAAAAATACAATAATATTCTAATAAAAAACTGTATAACAAGTTTATAAATAAATAATTATGTTAATTCTAGTATCGATATAATATAATAATTCTAGTATCTAAATAAAGCGTGATTATCTCGGACGGCCTCAAAACCCGTGATAAAGCTATGTTGGAGATGCTGGCTCATAAGCGAATACGCAGGCACGAGAGAAGTATGGTTTCGGCGTCTTCTTCGGGTAACCAAGTCCTATCTTGCCAGTACTGTGGGTGCTGCTGCGGTTCCCAGTTTGGTCTATATAGCCACCAGCAAAATTACCGTAACACTCAAGTCGCTGCTTCAATCATCTGATCAAGATGTTTGTAGGCCAATGATGATGAGTATTTATATTTTTCCTTTTCTGCAGATTCCCGCTTAAGACGCGTTTTTGGCTGAGTCCCTATGAAATCTATCAGACAATATGTACACTGAGTGCGTTCATTGATAGTTTGTTAAGTCCCCCGCGACACATGAATTTTTTATAATCCGTGGGTCGTCTTTAGTAAAAAGTAGTTATGAAGTAGTCTTGTGGCAAAATGTGGGTGTTTTATACATCTCTGCTTACATTTTAGGGCATACAGTTGTTAGGTTATGTAAGTATGTATGTATATGATATATTACTTGTGAAGCGATAAAAAAACTAACACTTTATTAACTGCTTTTTTACTTCAAATCGTTTTTATTGTTTTGTTAAAGAGCAAGTTCCGTCTTAGTCAGATTTATTGGAAAAATGAAATAGTCTCCATAATTAAGTGATTCTTAGTAATATAAAAACATTGCTATAGACCTCTGACGTATGATCTGTACGGAGTCATTTCCCTTTACGTGAGTCATAAATATAGATCAGGATATTATTGTTAGGTCCCAGACTCTGACTGTATGAGCTATTAAACCTTTCCTCTTTTTTTTTTTTAATTTTATACTATAGGGGGATAGACGAACAGACGAGCAGACGGGTCACCTGATGGTAAGTGACAAACGCCGTCCATGGTCACCTGCTCAAGAGCCGCAACTGCCTGCCCGCCATTGAAGGTGATGAGCGATGATGAGGGGGATAAGGAAAAAACAAAAGGAGGGATAAGGAGATGAGAAAGATCAGGGGGTGATGAGGGGAGAGGAAGGAGGAGTTGGACCTCCGTAAACCTTACTCGTTTCGGGGTTTGCAACGCAAGCGTTACTTCACAACCGGTTTTCTGTGAGGTCGTGGTATCGCACCGGCCGAGCCGGCCCACTCGTGCCTAAGCATGGTTCTACCACTGTTTTCTCAGTACAGTTCGTGTAATAAACTTATTTTCTTTTTAATTATGGTATTTGCCTAACCCAGTAGCGAAATTGGTTAAAGGGCAGTGGTAGCAGTGTACTGTAGAGTATATGTGTATATATGTACTTGATTGATTCCTGGTTACGATTGCGCTACAGCTTGGCACATAGACCACATCTTGGAGTTAGTGTAGAGCCATGTCAAAAAAAAATCAATTGATTTAAAAATAAATTCTCTTTTTAAATCAATTCAGCCAGTCCGTTTATCCTTTTAACGTGTTTATCATATCCATATCTTACCCAGTATCAGTCTGAGTTATATCCCTATATTGCTACTAATATTTATATATCGGCTGCCTGTATAAAATTTTTGAGCAAAATATACTTACAGACGAAACAAGCCATAAACATGCAATATGAACATACTCGTATGTATATACATGGTTATGTTATAAATAGATGTCTCGCTAACATTTGCATTTTATGACTGCGGCAATGTGATGACGAATGTTAGGTTATAACTATGTGTGTCCTTATATGAACACATTATATTTGTATTATGCGTAATTAGATATACATATATATGTATGTCTAATTATATATATATTATTATTATACATATATATCTATATACGGTCAATGATGATGATATATTTTATTAATGCAACTTATAGTCAATGTATATTCTAGGTAAGAAGATACGCAGAACAGACTTTTGTCTTTTTTTTTTATTGGGGGACAAATGAACAGACGGTTCACCTGACGGTAAGTGTCAACCGCCGTCCATGGACACCTGCAACTTAAGAGTCGTAAGTGCAATTATTAGGGGCAAGAGGAGAGGGGGATTAGGATATGGGAAAGAGGAGAGGGGCGAGGAGGGGAGGAGAAAAAGGAGTAGGGTAGTTGAGTCTCCAGGAACCTCTATAATTTCGGGGAAATACAACGCAAGTGTTGCTGTACAACCGGTTTGTTGGTTGAGTCTACATCGATAAAAATATCACATTCTAGACGATTGTCGAGTTAAATCAGCATATTTTTAGTAAATGTCAAAACGGTAGGTTCTGTACATTTTTTTATATAGGTATGACGTCACGGCTTAATATTGTGAAATCATTCAATTTTAATGTTAATATGAAGACGTTAAAGTAAAAACGGGATAACAATTGTCAACTCTTTTTATTTCCCGAATTAGTGACAGTGAACATTAACTAATGAGTAAGAACAAAATAAAATCTATAAAAACATATATAAATATAAAAATATATATTAATTAATATATATTTTGTTATAGAAAATATTTTGGTCTTACTCATTAGTAAATGTTTTGTAATATTTGTAATATAATAAAGGCGTAATATGGCGTAAAATAGGTCTAAGGAATTTATGAAGCATAATGTATTCGATTACGAGTTATTTAGCTTGCTTGGGTCAAAGCTGCAAATAAATTTTAGAGCAGTCTGTTATCCTCAGCCCATTGATATATTTTTTCTTAGTTTATAATTAAAACGCACAACGCTCTATAAATATGGAATAATTGTTACACAGAAGCTCCTATTGCCAAAAGTTGTGGTAAGCAATAGTGATGATTATATCTACAATTTCCGCATAGTTTTTTGATATAACTAAGTGATATCTAATCTATCAAATGTGACCTTGTGCAAAATTTATGTAGCAGTTAGTTTTTGTCAAGATATCATGGCGGAAGATAAAAAATTCATGAATGAGCATTTTATTTTGTATTTCTTAATTCGAATAAAAACCTTCAGCTATAGAAAAAATGTGAGATCGTGAATCCATCAATGAGCTTACTACGTTTTTGTTTTTACGTTTTTGAATTTGGAATAGACATCAAGATTTTAATTGTATATAGGAAAAACTTAAAAAAAAAACTAGGTGATAATTCTAAATTGAAGGTTTGGTCAGCCATTCATAGACTATACAAGATACGTAATTCGACAAAGGAAGTTAAATGCGTGATAAATATGATGAATATTCAAAACACCAGTTTCTTATTTAACAGAACAAGAATTGTATGGTAAACAAGAAGATAACCTATAAATGTTACCGCGATTTAGACTATATATTGTAAGGATGTTTTACAATAGAATATATTAGTATGAGAGTCTTAGAGGTGATGACATGTTTTAGATACTGGCTTCCAGGAAGTATGTGCAATCGTCCCGCAAGTGACTAGTGCCTTATTATACTGTACACTAGTGGAATTGACTTGAGAAGTCAATCCTGTCTAAGCTTCAGCTATCAGTAAAAAAAAAAAAATTAATACATTACATTAAATTACATTAAAAAAAGGAGTGTATGCCTCATTTTGTTATGATGAAGGATAATGAGTCCTGACTGAAAAGATTCCTGTGTAATGATTAATTTAATATTTAAAATACTACTACGGTGTGGGATTATGCCCAACTTGTTGACATTTATGATTACTGCTCCGCTCCCTTGGTTAGTGGCCTGATAATATACTTAGTCTTGCCATAAATACTGTTACAATTAAAACATTTGAATTTGGCAGCTGTCATTCTAATATGAATATTCATTGTGTTTTCTAATTTTCGCGACAATCGGTTTTAAATATTTTATTATTTTATTTTATTTATTTATAAACTTCATGCACACGTGTACATAGGCGGACAAAATGCCTAGGGCAATTTCTACCAGTCAACCTTGGGGTGGTGAAGAAAAGCGATAAGGTAGGTGCAGACATCTGGAATTTACTTGTTTTTGAAAACAACTGTAGTTACATATATTTACTATAGTTACAAATACATAACAAATATACACATACATAAAAAAAATATATGGAAGAATATATATATATATATATTGTACTAACATACACATATATGTATATAGGTATACAGTCAAGAGCATTGTGGTTATTCTGCTAATTCAGCGAGGAGAAGTTCACGTACTTTGTTCTTAAACGTCAAACGGCTTTCAGACAATATTTCTGTAATGTTAAATTGGAATGGGACGATAAAGAGAACCGAATCGCTGTGATAGCATTACACAAAGTAGGTGTGGAGCCAAATGCAATTTTTGAAACTCCATCCGTTTGGTATTAGAATGTTTGTAATGAAACCTCCCGTGTTTGTAACAGAATGAGATCTGGCCGTCAACGTACATTCGTACGAAAAAGCGATCAAATCAGTTTTCAATCTCGGGAAATTAATATAGCCCCTAGAACGTCGAGTAATTTAAAAGATGACTTAGGACTGGCAGCCTGTACAAGAGCCACATATACATATATACATATAATTTAAGAATGAATAGGGTGGTAAAATTAAAACAACTTCTTAAGTGGTACACAAAGGGAAGTCACAGATTTTTTTATTTAGTAACGAGTTTTTTTACTATTGAGCAATATTTTAATAAGCAGAATGACCTAGCTTATGCTCAAAGCTCTATAGAGACATCCCAATTAGTCAGCAAAATACAACGTGTTCATGATTTATGTTCAGTTTTAGAGAGTATGGCATGCTCTATACGGCATGATAATTTGGAGTCCCGAAAACTATCCATAAGATCGGCAGAGATGAATTTACACATGTCTCATGAGAGATCATTTTAATTCAGCTTCATATATTTTTAATACTATTATATTAATGTAAAAGCTAACAATCATTATAATAATAAATAATTTAGGCAATGGAATAAAAATCCTGGCCATCCTCAAAAAAAAAAGGGCTATACATGCAAAAATTTGTTTTTAAATCTTATTAGTAATAACAGATTATCCAGGCTACACAAACTAACTTTACCTTTTTATATTGAAATAGTATTAGCCCTATTATTATAATTTGTATGATTTTCGATAAGCTTCTTTATACTGGCAGCATACTGTATTAAAAAAGAAAAAACAATAAACACAAAAACAACGCAGACCCGGTATAAGTATTTATTGTCACACAAATTTTAGTACCGTGTTTGAATCGAATCCTACGGGTCCTAGACAGTGGACAGGGGACTGCGATAGGCTGAATGATGACGATGAAGTGGTAATCGAACCCACGATCTCCGGCTCAACAGTCAGGGCAACATGTAAGAATCAAACCTACGACAGTGTAGTGGCATTTGGCGGAGTGAACCTTTATACCAATATACGAATTCTTCCATTCACTACACTTACAGCTTTAAATCATGGACAGACCGGTGTTTATTAGAGCTGAGACTTTTCCTCCATTCTGGATATCTTTAAGTACTGCCATTTTCATTCCAGACTTCTATAGAACAACAACTATAATTGTAGAGCCGTGCATAGGCCATGGGCCACCTCGACCGGTGCGATACTACGGCCTGCCCGCACACCCGCATCCCTCTATCCTTCAATGGCAGACATCTCACTTGCGATTCTTGAGTTACAGGTGTCCATAGACGGTTCTCACTTAACATCAGGTGACCGCCTGTTCGTCTGCCCCCTTATATTCTAAAAAAAAACATTAGACCAATATTCTTATGTTGTACACTTTTTAAATTCCACGTGTCTAGTTTTTGTGTGTCGTCAATTTTGTAATAACGGTACCTACAAGTGGTGTCACCGGTAACCTGCTGCGCTACTGAGCAGTGATAATTTGCTATGCTAAGTGCGTGTTGGAGTAGTGTATCTGCTGTGGTTCAAATACATTACACAGTTTTTTCATTTTTACCGTCTTTAAAAAAGATGAGACATGTCGATTGTTTTTTTTTTTATTCCATGTCAGGCGATATCGTCGTTATTTATGAATTAAAAAAAAACACTTTGTATTAGAACGTATTTGATGTTGATCAGAAGGTGAAGGTTACTAGTTACATAATATGTTTTTACAAGTACATATGTATATCAATTTCTATAATTATTTATTTAATTGAATTTGACATGAAATTCGTGTGTATAGGTAGCTAATTTATTACATATAATCATCATCATCATCATCAGCCTATCGCAGTCCACTGACATAGGCCTCTCCCATTGCACGCCACTTCGATCTATTTTCGGCTTCTCGCATCCAGCTCCTTACATATAATGTTAATGTTGTAATAAAGAATTACCAGCAAACACTCGAGACGCCTTTAACTTAAACTTGAGATTTTTGTGATTTTGTAACTTTTTATTAACATGCCGCATCAAAAATGGACTGCAGTAGTTATGAACAACTATCATAATGCAATACAATGAGCTGGAAATGATATAAAAGGCGAGGTTATGCAGCAGCTACAGAGGTGATCATGTCAAGACCGGAGTCCTTACTCTAACAGGTCTAGGGAGTTCGCCTTGACATGTAACGCTTTGTTGCTATAACTTCTATATTTGTTGAACTGTTCTAGTTTTTGTGGTGACTCCTATTACGAGACTTATCGCAACAAAATGCTTCATTAGTATGAAATGGTATATGTATAGGTTGTGGCAATAATGGCTTTATTCTAGAGCTAGCTTTTGCTCGCTAATTGGTACGCGGGGAATTTAGAATGATGTATCTATATTTTTATTAAAGCGCTCTGTAAAATTGAGCATATATATATTAAGATAGACATCTAGCAATACATCTGTTAAAACTGCATTCAATTCCATGTAGCAAATATACGGACAAACAAAAAATCTAAAAACTGTTGTTTTTGCTTCTGATGTTCTTAATAAAGAATGTTAGTTTTTCTTCAATATAGATAATGTACAGGCGCTCACTGTTACAATTTGATTATATGTACAGATTAAGTTGTAATAACTACATTACTAATGAAGGTTTACGTCAGGCGGATTGAAAACTCTTGCAACAGATAATAATAACAAATTTCGAACAAGGTTAGAAAAATTAAAGTGACCAGATTGTAATATAATGTCAATACATGATGTTATATCAAAATGATCTTAAACTTTTCTGTCTTTTTCTGATCTTATACTAACTGTTGTAACTAACTAACACGTCTTATGTGATCATTCAGAGTAAAGAGTCACAGCGTGATACTAAGTAGAATACACGGATGGAGTAGCTGTTTAAGTGGTCACCTCGCCACTACGCTGCCGCCTCGAGTGTTGTGTTCTTTGTGTCCGTTGCTTGAATGTTTGTAAAGTCCTCCGCGACACAGGACCTAGTGTGGGTTGTCTTTAAAAAAAACCGTTTAAAACATATTTTTTTTAATTTTTCAACAGACATCAAAAAAGGAGAAGGTTCTTAATTCGAGTGTATTTTGTTTTTTTTTTATGTTTGTTAACTCAGAACTTGCGACTGGGTGAATCAATTTTAATGTTTTTTTATTTATTTGAAAGCTGGTACTTTCCGTGTGGTCCCATTTCAATTTGGTCCAGTTCTGACAATGGCATCCATGAGAAAACCATATAAGTTTTAAATTTGCATTAAGTATGTGCGCGACAAATGGAAGAATAAATAACTCAATATCACGCCAACCGATTTTGATGATTCTTTTTTTATTGGAAAGGAACTTGTACTTGTAAGAAGATAAGATAAGATAAGAATAATCTTTATTGTACACCAAATACATATTGCTTAAAATTAAGTATAGAAGGTACTTTAAGGCATCCATGAGAAAACGTTACAAGTCTTAAATTTTATGATAGACGAATTAAAGTCGGTTGTCTGCTTTTTGAATGTAAATTATTAAGAATTGTTTATACTATCTTACCGCCTGCCACAAGAAAAACAAATTTATTCAACATTCAGATAACAATTTTATCGTCAGTGTCACTTAGCTATCTTTTATTAAAAACATATTACAATAAGTCTGCACCATAAGATGCCGTGACTCCCAGGGATCCGACGTTTTGACGTCAGATACTGAATGTTTGTTCCTATTCATGTCCTCCCTTCAAACTGTTGTAACAAAAACTAAATTGTGTGTAATCACAGCGTCCCCTCTTACTAGGGATACGAGTAAAGCGTAATTTCATCAGTGTACTCATCGATCAAATTTGAACTTAAGCACTTTAAGTTTAAGACTATTTTTAGTAAGTTCGTTTTTACTGTACGAGTTATAAGAAGTTGGGACTCGTATCTGGTTGTCTCAATGGATAATACGATAAAGCCTTTTGAGTGGATTATTAAACCTTGATTTAATGTTTAATAATAATCTGATAACTTCCTGTCTAGGCTACATCTAGTCCAAACGATAGAGGTTCAATATACTCTATCCAATCATAAATCCTGATAAACTTGTCTAATTTCATTTGATTTTAAAAAAGTAGACAACCGACTTCAATGCGTCTATTATAAAATTTAAGACTTATATGGTTTTCTCATGGATGCCAATGTCGGAACTGGACCAAATTTAAAAATAACATTAATTTTGCATCATCCGTCAGATATGGCTTGTCTGTCCGCCATTGTAATTTTCTACACCAAATATTGCATAAATATATTATAATACCTAGTGAACTTGGCAACCCTATTGTAATTACCACAAGCTGACTTCCGTTCAAAACCTGACTAACTTCAAAAGGGGTCACCGACTTCAGATTTTTGATCCCAAAAATTATTATATTTCTTTTTGCCCTTATATCACGAAAAAAGATCGTATATGTGTGACTTTAAAGTATAATATTAGTTGTATATTTGTTGCAAAAACTCAGCTGCGGGCGCAGACATATGGCTAACAAACAGCGGCACTACTTGTAAGTCAAACAAAATCGACCGGTAGATGCTGGGCTATTTGAGCATTATACTTAAATTAAAAAAAAAAAAAAAACATTACAAAGCAGATTTTGTAATAAATCTAAAGCCGATAAGGGCAAAAAAAAAAAAGATTCTCTCATTCTAACATTATAGGTACCATAGAGTTGATTGTCCTCGATTGGACCTCGATTATACTTTTATTTTAAAAAGAACATTCAATTGAAAACGAACTGGTTATATAGCTACAGTAACAAGAGAACAATGTTTACGTCAAACAATGTATAATCTTTAAAATCATCTAATTGCCTTACCACAAGAATAAGTTAAGTATGTACGTACAATGACCAGAAATATAAAAAACCAGTCAGTGCTAATACCTACATATAGGCCCTACCCATGTAATTCCATATACATGGTCCCACCTTCTCCCTTCCTCTACAGGACTACACGTGCTGGCCTGAGGAGTCACCGTTTGAGCGTCGAAAATATACGTACCCGAACTAAACGGTTTGGCTCTTCCTTCCTGTGCTGATCGGTGAAAGCCTGGAACTCCCTACTAGTGCATATATTTCCTTCCCACTTTGATCCTGGGTCTTTTAAGCGGGGCGTGAAAAAGCATCTCACCAGGCCGCCATAGTGTGGGTCACCATGCTGCATTGACTAGACGTGCAATGAGGATGGTGACCACCACTCTTTGACTCCACTTATTGCTTTCCATCAATACTTTCCATCAGTACTGGTCCATATTATGTTTTGTATGGATTACTTTTTTTTTTAATAAAAAAAAAACAAGGTTTTGTTTATCCTTTTAATACACGAGATAGAGTAACACGAACTAGAATTATATTTTCTTTCATTTATTAAATTTACAAAACGTTACTCAAAACAAATATGTGTGTATTAAGTTTTATTAAAAACGTTAATATACTTACAGTACAACTAAATTCATAAAAAAAAGTCGGACCCGATATACGATGTGTTGCCCACACGTAAAAACAAAAATTTCCTTTTGTGTGACCCTACTGTGTGCGTGTGGTGTGTGCTGTGACCCTATCACAGCCACTTACCAGGTCCTATTGTGAATGTAAACAAATCAGGACCCATTCAAAGATACACGAAAATATCATAAAAAATATCGTCCAAGCGGTTTAGCAGAAGCTCAATGACACATACACGCGAACAGACGAATAGTGTGCAGAAGATTGTTTATCTGAGCATGTTCAAATGGCCAGGTGGTTGACCGCTTTATGTGCCTATGTTCAAATTACTCATTCTATATTATCCTTATGTTTTTATAAGAACTTATTCTTAGAAATTTTATAATATTGTTTACGAAACTTATGTATTCGTACTGACGTTATATTACTAAAATATATGTCCTACCTTCCGTTTCACACGCATTTTAGAATCATATATTTTGCTTTGTGTACTTGGTGGCAGATCATCAAGATCCTGAAAAACATCTAATAATGTGTCAAGTGGTGAAACTCTTCTGTTACATACTCACATTACGTAATGGGGGCGACCCTATTGCCGTCTACCGGACACTGGCTATATATACTCGTATAAGAGTACTGTCTGGTAGATAACAGTCCAATCCAGTAGTCGCCTTTTTCGACACTCACGGGGAAAAATTGGGTGGCCTTTACCCCACTGAGAATCATGGTGCGGTTGTTGTTAATTGTGGTTGAACTCATGTTTCATTTGCACAAGTCCAACAGATTCGGCTCAGGGACGACGTTCTAATAATGAGCCTGGAGATGTAATGTGGCCCGTCTTTATATACATATGTTATAATCTGGTCTGGTTTGGTTTGGTCTGGTCTGGTTTAGTCTGGTCTGGCCTAGTGCTTTTTTGTAGTTTTTCTAAGCTATAATTAGTTGTAAATGTATATGTTGTTGTTGAATTGGAATACCGATCTGAATAATTTGTTTTGCTTTATATTTTTCTATATCTGTTGGTCTGTAATCTGTTACTAAATTATGAAATAAAATAAATAAAACATTAAAAAATTCTCAATGCAAAGTCAAAGTTCGTAGGTTCGATTCCCAGCCAAGATAAGTATTTGTTTAATCAGAACGATTATATCTTCTGTGTCTGAGTGTAACTTTTCTTTTTATCCTATGTAAGATATATTTAAGTATGTTCAAACTCCGGGTATGAGATGTCTCAAGGTATTATACAAAAAAAAATGCGTCCACACAAAAAGTCGCAACCGTAACAGGCCTTTATAAAATAAGCTATAACTTAATCGCTCAGTAACCACTAACCAGTACATTACACCATCAACTGACGAAAGGGTAATAGCAGTATTGCAAGCTTCCGTCACTGATTGACGGTTCTATGTATGTCAATGTAACAATAGCCAACTCGGTACTCATAGCTACGGTGTATTATGTTCAAGCGAATGCCA
This sequence comes from Tyria jacobaeae, assembly GCA_947561695.1. Classification (NCBI taxonomy): domain Eukaryota; kingdom Metazoa; phylum Arthropoda; class Insecta; order Lepidoptera; family Erebidae; genus Tyria; species Tyria jacobaeae. Next base: position 2,293,450 of record OX387208.1, on the reverse strand, counting down.
TGGCTACATGGTATTTGTATGATCACGATAGTTGCTCTTGCTCTCTCTAGTGATGATGGAATTACATCATCCGTATTTCTCATTCTTTCTTAACTATAAAAGGTGTGGTCGTGTCCTGGGAGCGTAATAACGGAGAGTATTTTTTTTTATAATATAGGGACAGTCGAACTGACTTGTCACTTGATGTTAAGTGACAATAGCCTCACTAATTTCGGGGAAATGCAAAACAAGCGCTGCTTTACAACCTTTTTTCTGTTAGGCCGTGGTATCGCACCGGTCGAGCCGGCCCATTCGTGCCTAAGCATGGCTCTACCATGATAAAATATATGTATAATGGTAATTAGTTGAGGTAAAGCCTAAAAATAAATAGATATGGAAAAATAAACCGGTAATCTTATGTTTTAAATATTACTACACTTTGTATAAATATTTAAGACCCGGTAGATTATTGTTACTAGTGATGATGATATTTGTACTAAGCAAGTGGGCATGAGATTAGAAGCAGTAAAGAATTAAGACATAATCGCAGTAATATTTATAATGTATGACAACTTTTTGTCTACCCCATAAAGTATAACACTGTCGATCAAATAAATAGGTAAAATGTTCCATGACAAATCAGGTTAAGCTCGTGCCTTGAACAAATATTTTTATACGAGCACTAGCTCGTAATAAAATATTTGTTCCAGCCAGGCAAAAATAGGCTTAAAATAAAATGTAACCACAAGAACGTTTGACTGTCTTGACCTAATATAACATGAATCGTCTTTAAAGGTGCAGGTGCAGTCCACGCAGCAGTACATATGTACATACATGCATACGCTCACGTCTGTATCCCCTAAAGGGTTGACAGCGGTTTAATAAACACCCACATTTCTCAAATTAGAATTTAGATTTAATTTAAGTTCAATCAAACTCAAAGAAGATCAATAAAATTAGCAGCAGTAATGTAACATTATAAATCATTATATAACACTATAACATTATGCGAAAATTTTGAGAATGTTATATTATTTATGTTATCAAGGCTCTCACATATGGGTGTAACATTTTGTAACCAATAGTTTCAGTCTGACTTTTAATTAATGTTTAAGGAAGCTAGTGACTAATAATGAACTATTTTTTTTTTTGTTTTCTTATTTTTTTTTTGAAAATGTAAAAAATGTGGTGGCAATTAAAAACATTTATTTTAATTTGGTAAAAATGTTAAATAACTAATGATATGCTATACTTAATATTATTTAACAAATGGTGTAACATTTTGTAACCAATAGTTTCAGTCTGACTTTTAATTAATGTTTAAGGAAGCTAGTGACTAAAAATTAAATATATTTTTTTTTGTTTTCTTATATATTTTTTTTTGAAAATGTAAAAAATGTGGTGGCAATTAAAAACATTTATTTTAATTTGGTAAAAATGTTAAATAACTAATGTTATGCTATACTTAATATTATTTAACAGTACTCTGAAAGGACTATACTAGAATACACCTAATTAATAGTGTATGAAATGATTTTCAGCTCAACTACTATCAATATATCTATTATAGAACCACCGACATTACTATTATTCGCCTTGCAAATGCACAAAAAAAACTAGGCAGGTGCGATCCGACGGGCATCTGTCGAACGAGCCCCTTGTCGCCCTTGCGAGTGTTGGGAAGGGGCACAGGGTCGATTTGTCATTAAGATTTTTTGTCGATGATGCAATTCAGTTCATAGTTGCGAAAGATAGTATTGCGATGGAGTAGTCGGTGATGAAATTTTATGTTCGAGCATGTAATCTTCACCATTTGTGAGCCGATTTGAATAATTATAGAGTTTCTTTAAAGGGTTTATACATATATAGTCATTATATTTTTGTAGAAAATATTCCACCTGTAAGGGATTTAAGCGCTTTGAAGATGGTTTATACTTTTTAAAAGTCAATTATACATGTATTTAGATGTGTATATAACTAAAAGACAATAAACGGGTTGAATTTAGACTCATATATAATATTATAGTTAATTGCAATAGTTTATAGACCATTGCATGTTATATACAAACATTGGTTATTGAACATAACGCTTGGAGCCCCTGAGAGCTTCTATCTACTAAACATCTACTTTAAAATAGTGATTGTTATAAAAATAATTGAAATATATCTCTACAAATATTTCCGGATTCTTGTTATGCTCATTTTATGCGGTTATAACAATTATGCTAAACAACAAACAACGTAATGAAAGGTTGACGTCTGTAATTATGCCTTACTTATAAGTGAACCTTGAAGCTCTAAAAACCCAATATTTCAAGTAATATGTAATCATATCTTGTTTTTTTATTTTTCTATTATAAATAACAACGTTTCGGTTCTTCTCTGTACTCCTGACAACGTTTATCCACAATTTCGTGATAATTGGTTCAGTAATTAAGATTTGAAAGCGTACCTACAAACAAACAAAACTTACTTTCATGGATATATACACTCACGCTGAAGTCCTCGATGGAGGAGGCAGAGGCACTTTTTGGCAACCATAATGTAGAATAATTTACTTTTGTGGACTAGAATAACCTTGACGTCCAAGTATGTATACAGTCATAAAGTGCCCGATTTACGGCAATATTCTTGCCCCCTATTACTACCCCCCTATTACTACTTTAATATGACCCAATTCTAATTGACAAAATATGGGCGCTTAATATACCCATATCTTTCTATTTGGGGATACAGGTGTGCGCGTATGTATGTATACAAGCTACCTTAAAGATAATCTAAGTTTAAATAATAAATAGCCTTATAGATAATAAAGTCTTTTATGAGATCCATGGGAATAGCGTTGTGAGGCTGCGGAAAGAGAGATGGAAAACACGACTACCCTCTCCATTCGCAGACGACGTACCGGCTGTCGGAGGAGGGCCGATAATGCCCAATTCCGGCGACCGTAAATGGACCCGAGGGCGGCGTACGTGGGGTACAGTCCAGCGCCCCAATCAGCTTAGCGGGTCCGAGGTTGCAGGCGTGTAGTGTTCCGCGCGCCTTCCTTAGGGAGTGACGGTGGGAGAGAGAAACCTTTCCTCCCTTCAAAAGGAGATGGGGTCCGGTCACCTGCTGGCCGCGGAAAAATGTCGTGTGTCGTGAAAGGCTTACTTCGTTATTTTCTCACTGATAAAATTTGTAAAGATGTAAGAATGGGACGGCTATAGTTACTAAGCTGTCAAGGACGTGCAGTTAATCCTCATTCTTGCACAGGCCGGTTAAAATTCATAAAATTGAAATATCAGTATTACTTACTGGTACAATTTATACAAAAGCTTTTTAGCAATGATTATTACTCAAACTTAAAAGAAAATTGGCAATCCAGCGTCGTTTCTAGAACTAGAAACTAAGTTTTACAATCGACTATGCTAGACAATATTTTATGTTTTATTATAAGGAATATGAATTGACATTACCTCGTCGGTTGAATCACTGGGCTATAAACATAAGCGCCATGTTGGCACAATGCTTAGTCCTTAAGGTTGAATATTCATGACTTGACTGACCGTCATGTCCCGGTATGTCCTCTTCGTCATTTATTTCTTATGCCGTAATACAATAATACAATAGTAAAAGTTCAGGAAAATTAAATGTGATTCCGTAACCAAGAAGTGCCAGACATTTTGTAACTTGTACAAATATGTACTGTGCGTTTCGAATAAGAAGATAAGCGTCAAACCACATGCAACTTTACTTCGCTTAGAAAAGTACTGTCACACAACATATTTTTATACTGACGTGTAGGGCTAAAAATAAGAGTTAGTAAAATGATAAATATGAATTATATCATTAGATTAAACTCTCAAACACAAAGCATTTTTCTAAGGTCAGTTTACGATTTGTTTTTAATATATATGTATAAGTTTTAATTGATACTTTTTAACAAAGCGATTATTTTATCTACTTAAAAGTATGTTATTTAGGTGTATATGCTACATATAATTACATGATATAATTAAATAGTAAAGAATTTACGTATACAGCAAGCGCCGGTTCGAAATGTCCTGAACTCCTGACCCTCGGACGATATTCATTAAGCGGTTGTTCGCTCAAGGAATTTTAATACAGACCACTCAGACATAACGTCTGTATGCTCTTAGATAAGTAACTGTGGACAGGAATTCTTTGAGACGCTCTCCTTATTAAATTCTTTAGATATGACTTGGTAACTTATGCCTAAGTGACATTATGTTATCGAAGTATTTCTTCTTTAATTGCCGGTATAAATACTGACTTTCTCGATCTCTCGGTCTTAGCGATGATACGAAATGATTACAAAAGTTTGTGTGTTCGACAAAATTAAATATTTTCCAATAATTCCAAGTATTAGTTCTTGTTAATTTTTCATTGTGGTGGTCGGTAATGTCAAAAGGCTGATCCCTGTAACAGTACCGGAACCATTTTTGTTTCTTTAATAACCAAGCATTTAGGACAGATTAACTGTAATACTAGTAATATATCTTCCATAAGTATAGTAAAAAAACACATCTGCTCACGCTTAGTCACGACGGGCTGGCTCAACCGGTCGGAGTAATACCACGGCCTCATAGAAAACCGGTAAATAAATAATGATTGCATTGCCGCGTAAATAAATGAGGGTGCCGGAGGCCTCACTCCCTCTCTCATCTCCCCCCTCCCTAATGCGACTTTTGAGTTGCAGGTGTCCATGGATGGCGGTTGTCACTTACCATCAGGTGACTCGTTTGTTCGTCTGTCCCCCTATAGTATAAAAAAAATCCCATCACCAGTCTGGCAGAGCACTTACGAGTCTTAATTTGCACGTGCCCATGGGCGGCGGTTGTCACTTATCATTAGGTGACCCGTCTATTCGTGTGTCCCTATATGATAACAAAAAGAAATATATAAACACCATTCGATATAAACAGCACTCAGATTGAAGTTTATTTTTCTATCATAGGGTAAGCGCAGATATATCTAATTAGACGATTTAGTTGTAGGTGGCATATTACTTTTATTAATGAGGCCAACATGATGATGGTAATTGCGTAATCTGTCTCACCTGGCAACCTGCTAGTGAACTCCGGTTACTCAGACGATGTCGCTCATATTTTCTTGCTAACGAAAACTTGATATTGGAACCCTTTAATGTGACACTGTGACACTGGATGCAGAATACTTAAACATGATTCTGTATCATTAGCGTTTAAGAATTCAATCATCAGCCCGTTATGGTCCACAGGCTGTACTAGACCTCTTGTGAAGGTCAAAAAATAAGTTAAATGTTTTAGGAATCATATACTTTAAATACATACAGAGAGACATGTTGTGGACAGGTGTCTCAAAACCATCTTTTTGCCAATCACATTTTAGTCCCACTTATGTAATAGAGGGCAAAACTTTTCAGTGGTAGAGCCATGCTTAGGCACGAATGGGCCGGCTCGACCGGTGCGATACCACGGCCTCACAGAAAACCGGTTGTGAAGTAACGCTTGCGTTGCATTTCCCCGAATTGAGTGAGGTTTCCGGAGGCCCAATTCCCCCTCCCCCCTTTTCTGTCCCCTCATCTCCTTTCTCCTTTTTTCCATCTCCTCATCCCTTCTCTCTTCTTTCCGCTCCCTGCATCCCCCATCCCTCATCACCCTCAAAGGCGGGCAGCGCACTTGCGACTCTTGAGTTGCAAGTGTCCATGGACGGCGGTTCTCACTTACCATCAGGTGACCCTTCTGTTCGTCTGTCCCCCTATAGTATACAAAAAAAAAAACGATTGCCATCAGCCGGGCACTATATGACTGTGTATATACTAGTACTGTCGTCAAAATTGTACATGTATAAAGGTCGAGGTATAAAGGTAAAGGTATTTTATTCTATATATCTATTCAAAATCCTTGCTATATATGTATTCAAAATCGTTGCTATATATCTATTCAAAAAAGTAAAGCGCAAATACTCTGACAAAAACAATATAGTTTTAATTTCTATCCTCCCTTACACCCAAGGTTTACTGAAAAAAAGACTAAACTATAGGTTAAAATACATTAAAACTACATTGCGTTTTAATTTAGTATGTTATAGTGCTCAAAACTAGGTGTATATTTATCATAAGTGCTGTAAAAGTGTAGAAATAAAAATATCCTTTAATGTCACCTAAGTGCGGAAAGAGGAGGATCAGATGGCTATAGGTCTGATTAACATACATTGGAGTATATGTATAGTATAAATTTAGATTTTATTATTGTTTCATTAGGTTCAGTATCATAAATGAGGTACAGCAGGCTACATTCTAAGGCTTAACTCCTGCTGTACAACACCTTTCTAAATCTACGATTCGCAGACATAACCCACAATGATAACCCGTCATTCACAACATATCTTTATACATTATTATCACAGAATGTAGTAACGCGAACTGTATGAAGGAGGCATTCATGCGCGGTTGGCCAGTAACGTTATCAAACTACCATGTTTACAATGAACGATTGTCATAAGATCCGTTGTGATCGGTTTCTAATCTTAATTATTGGAGATATCATATGAGATAATAATTGTGTGAGTATGCCTGTGAAGCAGGCTTTTGTGAAAGGGAAAATTGATGTACTTAAATATTATTAGTAGAATATGAATGAATAGCTATAGAAGAGGCCATACCACGACCTCACAAACTGGTGGACAGACAAATACTGACATTGTATTGCCGAACGCCTTCGCTACCCTCAAAGACGGTTGCAAGGCGGCGGTTGTCACTTACCATTAGGTCACCCTATAACATAAATTAAGAATAAGGTTATGTGTCGTTAGTTTTGTAGTGTAGAGACACCCGTATTATGTAGTATGGCTGTTAACCGACCAAAATGTTATTCGACATATATATTTCCTTCCTGAGGTTCTTGTGTTTATTCTTTTTGTTTTACTGAGAAAGTGTCTTCTTATTTTAGTATTTTACATATATTATACACTCACACCCAAATCCTCAAAGGGAAATGCAAGTTCAAGTGGTGCAAGCCTGTTGCCGTGAAACCGGGCACTCTCTGATAGATTACAGTCTGATCCCTTATTCGCTTTTTACGACACCCACGGTATGAGAGGGTGTCCCTATTGTACTCTATACAAAGCCACACGCGCGAAGAAAGTTTGTATTTGATACTTAACAAAGGTGCCAAGGGTGAGGCACATGAAGGGTAAGTAGAGTCACATTGTGACTAACAATGTGATGATTGATGAGTAGTTTACAACACAAAGTAAAAGGACGGTAGCAAAATGTCTTATTTGTTTTTACATACATTCATACGTTCATATATTCACCCCTATTTCCCCGAAGATGTAGGCAGAGACGGCTCAAGCCATGTTTTGCAAACAATAATTTAATTTGTGTATTTAATACACGTCTGCTACACCAATGTAATAATTAAGTTCCTTCTCATGTATTAGGAAGCGAGCCTATTGTTGTTATCCAGGCATTGTAGGACTGTATATATACTGTCTGATAAACAGCAGTCCGATCGGGATATTTTTATTAAGTCTTTACATACCTTGTAAGTAGAATAAAGTCATTGGTGTCTATGAAATATGATTCTAGTAAATATATATCTTTTAATTCATATTGTTATAATTTATTTATTTATATAATATAATTTATTTATTTATGTATTTTCTGATTGCAGACGCACAAACTGTACGCTATGAGGTACTGGGGCTGTGAGCTGCTGTGTCTGGTGAACATCATCGTGCAACTGTGGATGATGAACAGCTTCTTCAATGGAGAATTCTTTAGCTACGGGGTCAGGGTGCTTGGCTACAGTGATATTCCTCAAGATGAGAGGTAAAGAAAATATTATACTAAACTCGAAATTGCCATCCCCATCACTTGGATGATTGGCACTCCATCACTGTGCGCTTCTTCACAAGCTTTTTGCCCTTTTTGCCTCCTAAAACCAGCCTGTGGAATAAATTGTACTGTATTCTGAACCGATACGAATTTCAAACCTTTAAGAAAAGAGCGTACTCCTACCTCAAAATCCGGCAACGCACTTGTGACTACTGAGCTGCGGGCGTCCATGGGCGACGGTAGTCACTTACCATCAGGTGACTCGTATACCAATGCACTAGCCATTTCATACAATTTCAACCGACATCAAAAAAGAGGAGGTTCTACGTTCGACTGTGTGTATTTTTTTTTATGTACATATGTTAAACGATTTCTCCGGCAATAGTCTACCGTTTTTTTTTTTAATTTTAGTTGTATTCGTAAAGAGTAAATTCCTGCAGTAATCTTGTTGTAACCAAATTATTGGATGCCAGGGAAATTACAAATTACTTATTAAGTTGCACGTTTTTATTATTGAAAGTATTGCAGAAAATAATTCAAAAGGCGCATTAAAGGCGGTTATCACCTTCCTTTAAAAGTCAACTTCTCATAACTACTTTGATTACATATTTCAAAGAAATCTCTATGCCTGATTATCACTCTTTATACTACAATGTAGACATTCAAATATTACATACGTATGTAACAGTAAAAAGATAAAAACATACTTTAGCTATTAAAATACCATCATCATAACATCGCAGCCCTTTCTTCAATCTTTACAAACAGCTTTAAATAAACAATTTTTTTTTTTATACTATAGGGGGACAGACGAACAGACGGGTCACCTGATGGTAAGTGACAACCGCCGTTCATAGACACCTGCACCTCGAGAGTCGGAGGTGCGCTGCCCATGGATGCAGGATGATGAGGGATGGGAGATGCTTGGACGGGAAAGAAGAGTGGGGGGGAGGAGATTTGAAAGAGGATTGATGAGAGGAGATTTGAAAGAGGAGGGATGAGAGGAGAGGAAAGGGGATAGGGGGAGTTGGGCCTCCGGAAACCTCACTCATTTCGGGGAAATGCAACGCAAGCGTTACTTAACAACCGGTTTTCTGTGAGGCCGTGGCATCGCACCGGTCGAGCCGGCCCATTCGTGCCTAAGCATGGCTCTACCACTAGAATTTTAAATTCAAATTTACAATCTATGAAACCTCTTTGAAATCGATTATAAAATAAAACACATTCTTTTTCAGATACGATCCAATGATCTACATTTTTCCTCGAGTAACGAAGTGCACATTCCACAAGTACGGTGCGTCCGGCAGTATACAGACCCACGACAGTCTATGTATACTACCGCTGAACATCGTCAACGAGAAGACCTACATCTTCCTCTGGTTCTGGTACATCATACTGGCTGTTGTGCTGGTTCTTCTCATAATATACAGGTAAGACAGACGTTCTCTCTTATATAGCACTCAAGTTTTTTTAGCGTGTAACGTAGCGTAGGACGCCCACAGGCCAGTTGGAGTGACGATTTGCCCAGGATGGCTGGCAGGAGCTGGATGTGAGAAGCCGAAAATCGATCGAAGTGGCGTGTGCAATGGGAGAGGGCTATGTCCAGCAGTGGACTGCTATTTGCAGTTAGATGCAGTTGCCAGTTGAGTTGAGTTTGAGTGAGTGAGTTGTGAGTCCGTCCGTCCGTTCAATCCTGGACGAAGACCTCCTCCCACAAGTAGCGCCAAAAAATGCATCCATCCGCTGCCAGCCACCTTCATCAAGTAGTCGGTCCATAGCTTACTCTCATTGTATAAACGCAAGGTTTAATTGACACGTCACTTTGAAAGACATAATTGTTTTTATCGTTTGAATAAGTGTCATCACTTTACCGAACTTAAGGTTGAATATGTATGCCAGAATGGAACCGACTAAAACAGCACAGTGTTTTAATATCAGTATTCAGGTTGTATCGCAATTGATATCATAAGAAGGAACTGAACCCCCTGTAAACCATGGCCCCCCACTTGATTAGCAGGTAGCTGTATGTATAGTAGGGTTCAATAGACCTTGCCCCCTCCGGCTAAGAGTCGCAGGCAGAACAATGTCAAAATCATGTTATTCATACAATCAAACATGAACTCGCTATACTTTTGTCGTTAGCATAGTAACACGTTTAGTTTAGTGAGTAGTCTTACTATTTCATTCAAAGATGTATTGGAGAGTTTTAGCAACAAACTAGCTCAAGCAAGTCAGGATCGCATACCTTTAACTAGAACTGGTGCGGGAAGTTCAAGCGACTTTGAGCTATTGCTTATACTCTCCAATCCATCTGTATAAGCCTTTCTATCCTCTCATTCCTGTCAATATACTCCATATTATCCCACCCATTACCAAAAGTGCCCGGGCCCCAATAGACTTGCCCCTATTACGTAGAGAGAGAGAAGAGCTTGTACTATGGTAACCAGACTGCTGATAAACATAATTATATATTTCTAAATACATACAAATTATAGATAAATTACACCCAGAGACAGAACAAACGATCATCATCACACAAATATTTGTCCTGGGTGGGAATCGAACCCACGACCTATGTTTAGCAGACAAGATCACTAACCGCTGGACCGTCAGGTACCAAATTATAATCGGCAAAATGTGGGCTTAAATTATGCCACCGCCTACCCCTCTGCTTTACAGCTGTGACTATATGTATGTATGTTCAATAACGAACAAAAATTATAATCTATGCACAAAGAGGTCGGCTTAAAGGGTACACAATACAGTGTACTTTATCTGTGTTTAGTTGACAGAACAATCACTCACATATTACTATAATGAGGGCTGGCTGATAGCGCGGCTCTCTTAAACTAATTATGATAAACAAACTGTGTTGTTTAGACCTAATCCACATACTCATTGTTTACACTTATTGTTTATTTAGCATTATCTCTTCAGACGAAACAAAACATCCCATAATTATAATATTTATAAAACCTACTTCATCTAACGGGGTTCGTAACTATATATTTATTAATAGGTATTGTTTTCATAGTGGTAGAGCCATGCTTAAGCACGAATGGGCCGGCTCGACCGGTGCGATACCACGGGCTCACAGAAAACCGGTTGTGAAGTAACGCTTGCGTTGAATTTCCCCGAAATGAGTGAGGTCTCGGGAGGCCCAAAATCCCCCACCCCCCCTAATGATAGCGTTGTTAACAAAAAGGATACCCCAGGGGGGTACCAGCGCTAGCGTTTGAGAATCCCCCCCTGGACGTCCACACTCAGTACGGATTATGCCTGAGCGTGAACGCCCAGGCTGCCCCTCGTACTCTGGGGGGGGGGGCTCAACTGCGCTCTCTAAATCTGCTTGGGGCAAGAGAAGGCATACCATGGCACCCCCTGTCACGTTTACCGTGGATTTTTGTAACATCAGGGGCTTACATTCGAACCTCGACACTGTCCACCACCACCTTGAGACAGCAAAGCCAGCCTTGCTCTTTTTAACCGAGACGCAGATATCATCTCCAGCGGACACATCCTACCTCTGCTACCCTGGGTACGGACTGGAACACTCTTTTGTTCCTAAGGCTGGTGTATGCGTGTACGTTATAGATGATATCACTTCTCGCCGCCTCGGCAATCTTGAAGGTAGGGACCTCTCCATCTTATGGCTACGTGTAGACTGCGACGACCATCCCCGCATCTACCTATGCCTCTACAGGTCCCATAGCGGTGATGCCGAAACGGACCGACTCATCGACCACGTCCAAATGGCTACAGACTCAGTGCTCCAGCAGGTCCCATCCGCAGAGATTGTGATTCTTGGCGACTTTAACGCCCATCACGCCGAATGGCTTGGTTCGCGCAAAACCGATCATACGGGAAGATCTGTTCTCGATTTCGCCTTGGCATATGGCTTGACGCAGCTGGTAGCAACGCCTACGCGAATCCCAGATGCAGAAAGCCACGTGCCTTCACTGTTGGATCTTCTGCTGACCTCACATCCTGACGGCTACAAAGTATCCGTTGAGGCCCCTCTTGGCTCTTCGGAACATTGCCTGATTAGGAGTATGGTGCCACTCGTTCAATCGCTGCGGCCGCGAGTTACAGGCAGTCGCCGCGTATGGCACTATAGGTCAGCAGACTGGGATGGAATGAGAACATTCTTTGCATCCTACCCATGGAGGCAGGTTTGCTTCTCGCCGGATGATCCCAATGTCGTTGCCGACTCTGTCGCGGATGTTGTGCTTCAGGGTATGGAACTTTTCATTCCATTCTCCCTGATTCCCACAGGTGGCAAGTCCCAGCCTTGGTTTGGTCGAACCTGCAAAGCGGCGTCCCGCCGAAAGCAGGAATGTTACCAAGCATGGGCTAATGCAGCGACAGCACGGGATGTAAAGACCAGCACATTAAAGAAGCAATTTAACTTTGCCTCCAGGTCCCTCAAAAGAGTAATTGCTGGGGCGAAGTCGGCTCACATCGGCAGAATTGGCGAGAGACTAGTGAGTCTCCCCTCCGGAACTCGTGCATTCTGGTCTCTTGTCAAAGCTGTCCAGGGGAACTTCTGTAAGCCATCCCTTCCACCTCTGCACATAGGAGATAATTCGTTGGCCCACGACGCTAAAGAAAAAGCTGATCTTCTGGGCAAACTCTTTGCGTCCAACTCGACCCTGGACGACGGGGGAAACGCACCGCCGACCATACCGCAGTGCGAGACCCGCATGCCGGAAGTCCGGTTTACACAAAGGGCAGTGCGTAAAGCGCTTCTTTCCCTCGACGTTCATAAGTCGAGTGGGCCCGATAGAATCTCTCCTATCGTGCTGAAGACGTGTGCTCCAGAGTTAGCACCGGTTTTAACGCGCCTTTATCGGCTTTCCTACTCTCTTGGCGTAGTCCCGAAATCATGGAAGACAGGTCTAGTGCACCCAATCCCTAAAAAAGGAGATCGCTCGGATCCGTCCAACTACAGACCTATAGCCATCACCTCCTTGTTCTCCAAGATAATGGAATCCATTGTTAACTGCCAGCTCCTCCGGTACTTAGAAGACCACCAGCTCCTCAATGATCGACAATACGGCTTCCGTCAGGGTCGTTCAGCTGGTGATCTTCTCATATACTTGACTCACCGGTGGGCACAGGCGATCGAGACCAAGGGGGAAGCGTTGGCCGTTAGTTTGGACGTGGCGAAGGCCTTCGATCGGTTCTGGCACAAAGCGCTCTTTGCGAAGCTTCCTTCCTATGGGCTTCCCGAGAAACTGTGCAATTGGCTCACCAGTTTTCTTACAGACAGAAGCATCAAGGTCGTTGTTGACGGTGCATGCTCCGACTCCAAGTCTGTTAATGCTGGTGTCCCACAAGGCTGTGTGCTATCACCCACGCTGTTTCTTCTGCATATCAATGACATGCTGCAGATTAGCAGCATCCATTGCTATGCAGACGATAGCACGAGTGATGCCCTTTACACCGGCCGCGCTAAGATCTCGGGTAAACGTCATCGAAAGCCGATCCAAACTTGTGTCTGAAATCGAAACTTCTTTATCAAAAGTTCAAGATTGGGGTCGACTTAACTTAGTCCAGTTTAACCCCAAGAAGACACAGGTTTGCGCGTTCACCGCTAAAAAGTTGCCATTGGTCGTATCACCTCAATTTGAGAGCACTTCCCTAACTGCATCAGCCAGTATCGGAATCCTTGGCGTCGATATATCAAGCGAAGTCCAGTTTCGCGGTCACTTAGAGAGTAAGTCGAAGAAGCTTGGTGTGCTAAACAGATCGAGACAGTATTTTACTCCGGCCCACCGCCTGCAACTTTATAAGGCGCAGGTTCGGCCGCACATGGAATACTGTTCTCATCTCTATGCAGGTGCACCCCAGTACCAACTTCTCCCTCTTGACCGCATTCAACGGAGAGCGACTCGCATCATCGACTGCCAAGATATTTCTGATCGACTTGACACCTTAGCGTTGCGTAGAGATGTAGCTTCTCTCTATCGCTTGTAGCTCTATCGCTTGTATCTTGGGGAGTGTTCAGAGGAATTGTTCGGACTTATACCGGCTGCTGGTTTCCGCCATCGTCCTACGCGACAAAATATCAATCCACATCACCTGGACGATTGGCACTCCACCACTGTGCGCTTCTCCAGAAGCTTTTTGCCTCGCACAACCAGCTTATGGAACAAATTGTCGCCTGCCGTATTTCCGAACCGATACGACCTTCAAACCTTCAAGAAGAGAGCGTACCTCTACCTAAAAGGCCGGAAACGCACTTGTGACTCTTGAGTTGCGGGTGTCCATGGGCGGCGGTAGTCACTTACCATCAGGTGACCCGTCTGCTCGTTTGTCCCCTATCGCATAAAAAAAAATACGCAACTACGCATTATTCTATTAATCCAATCAGTTTTGTCCATCAAAAGGTTGCTTTTAAGAAATCGCTCTTAGCGATAAGGCCGGCTATTTTGTATATTAATTAGTTTTAAGCAATATGTCTTTGGTGTACAATATTTTCTTATCTTTTTCTATTTTATATGTTGGTCATCAGAGGTGCTATTTATTAGTTTTATTTAGATTTACCAACAGCATACATACAATTTACCATGATAGATAGCGAGCAGTATCCATTTTTTTGTCGCCTGCCGTATTTTCGGACTGATGCGACCTTCAAACCTTCAAGAAAAGAGCGTACTCCTACCTAAAAGGCCGGCAACGCACTTGTGACTCTTGAGTTGCGGGTGTCCATGGGCGGCGGTAGTCACTTACCATCAGGTGACCCGACTGCTCGTTTGCACCCTATCGTATAAAAAAAAATTCCCATCTTTTTTTCTATTCTACAGACCTGTTGAGATAAAGGTCGTGGGTTCGATTCCCACCCTGGACAAATTATTGTGTGATGAGCACGATCATTTGTTCTGTGTTTTCATGTAATTTATCTATATTATGAATGTATTTAAAATGTATAAGTATGTTTATCAGCAATCTGGTTACCATAGTCTCACCATAATCTCTTTTTAGTGTTTGTGATGATACGGCCGTGTGTCTGATGTGTCATGTGTAAAATATTATAAGCCTTGAAATTTAACACTAGACTAGACTACAAGAATTTAAGACAACCTTTTGATACATTACTTAAGAACTTACTTGATTAATTCTAATCGTCAATTGCATATACGTAATTCAATTTTCATTTATAAACTTAGCACTTTTAATTAATTTATATTTTACCATGAATTTCTAAACTTAAAATGACTCTGCAAATATTCCATTCCAGGCTGGTGATAATCTTCGTGCCATCAATTCGCCCTCGTCTGCTGCACGCTCGTTCACGCACTCTCTCCCGGGAAACCGCTGAGATTGTATCCCGACGGACTGACCTTGGAGATTGGTGGTTATTATACATGCTGGCCAGGAACATCGACCCTCTAATATACAGGTGAGGTACAGTCAGGTGTTAGACTTATAAGTTTTTGTAGCAGGTATTGATGAGAACGAATGCCGATTACAAGCTTCCTCATTTAAATAAGTATGCGAAAATATATTTAAAAAAAAATTAAGAGAAAAATTTTTTTTTGAAAACATAATTTCAAAAAAAAAAAAAATTAAAAAATTCATACAAGGAAAATTCTCCCACCAGAATTTGTGTATTAGATGTGGCGGGTACTTGTAAATTATCTAACTAAAATAAATAGTATCGGCCTGTATTTTACTGTGGAATTTAAACAAATTGATTGTATTTTATTTAAATCAATGCATCATCTCTTGTCAGTAGAAGAGTGCAAATAGGTCGGAAGCCCGAACTCTATCTGGATTTTGCTTTTAATGGAAATAGTAACCGCTATTGCTACAAGAACAGTGTTGATGTCGAATTACGTACCGTTGTTGGCAATTGATGTTGCAGAACTAGTTCATAATATCGACATGAACGATTCCAATTGACATTCCATCCTATTTGTAGGGAGCTGATATGCGAGTTCGCGAAACGCACTGGAGAGAAGGAAGGAGCGCGTGCGTGACCCGCGCCCCCCGCCCCCTCCGCGCCGCCCAATGCACCCCCCCTCGCTCTCATCGGCGTCTGACGGCGGCCACTAACACTTCTCACTAAACTTATACAATTCTGACGTACGTACTGTTGCTGATCGGTCAGTATGTACACGTAATCTCAAACATTCCTTGAAATAAATAGATATCTTCGAAAATACTAATTATTCATTCAAATAGTTCTAAATTTGAAATTGAGTCATAATCAATTTTTTTTTTGTTTTTTTTTTTTTTTTTGTGAGTAGATGATTCCCTCAACTCATATACTTCTTCCTAAGATAGCAAAAATGCAGATCCTATAGGTAAGTGATTTAAAAAAAAAATATATAATGGAACAGTGACAAATCTTTTAGTTATGCTAATTGTATAGGCGTTATGATCCTAAGTTTATATTCTTGTGCATTTAAAAAAAAGCAAATTGTTTTTAAGTACTTTTACTTGTAACGCTATCTAACGATGTTTGTACCATTTTCATGCTGGCTAAATATATTATTAATTACTGTAATTGCTGTAGAAGACTGTTGACAAGACAGACTAAAGTTATTTTTGTCATAATCGGTGATATTGTATTATAACAATTCGGAAATTGACTGCCAAGTCAAATTAATTCAATATAACTTGCTTCTTGTATTTGAATTGTTGTTGTCTTTGTAGCAAGTATTCAAACGAAGGAGGCTATTTGATTGTAATAAGAAATAAGGTTACATACCTACATTCTTATTTCAAATCTTAACTTATGAAGTTTGATAATGACGTTCGAAACATAAATAAATAACTTAGTAGAAGTGGAAGAACAATTTAGTAGTCGATTGACTACTAAATTGTTCTTCCAAGTTTTAATTCAAATTTTTGTAAGATAAGCTTCTTCTACTCATTCTTATGAAAAATGTAACTGGACTTTTCGTGACAAACTTATAGTAACGTCCGTGAAAAATAAATTAAGTAACAATTTTATGAATTTGTATCTTTATAGCGAATCTAAGTATCATAAACTTTTTTTACATTTCCAATAATATTTTAAGATATAGATTGTAACATTTTATTGAACATGAATTATTTTGCACACAATTTATGTACAGTCCGCGCGTAAGTAAAGCATTTCTAAAAACAGGACTGCTACCCTTATTAGTACGTGAAATAATTATATTACATTTAATTGTACATCTAAGAGTGTGCGGAACATGACAGAAGAGTTCCAGAAATTACTTAAAAGTATAAATTCTTTTATTATATATATTTTAGTTATTATTTTTATGGAGACGTATTTATCACTGCCGTGTATGCTATACCTTGTTCCTCATAAAAAAAATGCGAGATCTTTAATTACTGTATGTTTTCTCTTCTCTCTTGACAGCTATCAAGCTGACAGCTCCTGTCAAATATCCATAAAACAAGGCAAGTGGTGGCATACCATAGTTTAGCTATAGTTTTATCACGGCAAGGATGAATCTTTAACAATTTACTAACTCGAAATTGAAAGAAACAACAGATCTGTAGTAGAAAATTAAAAAATAAAATAAGAAAAATAAATCCATCTCGTTATACTTTTTAGTTTTAATTTTTTATAATCTGAGTTAGAACTCTTGACTCTTGTCACTGTGATGACTTTATCTTTTATGTTTCATAAGATCAATGATAAAATCCCCCTGTAATAGTTATTATCATATTTCTCAATCTATAATTCAACAATATACAATATATATAAATTCAATACTTTACTACATAAAATCTGTATAAAATCTTGTAACATTAGGTGAATTTTAGGGGTGAAAACTGTTTTTCCAGTATATATATAAATTAGATCTGTTAAAATACATTTTTACTAAGCTGTTTTCATGCATATCATGTTGTCATTTAATTTCTTCTTGAATCTTTATTTTAAGTTTTAATTTGTCCAATGAAAACAATTTTTGACGTCTATTATTATAAAGTCTTTAATTTTTCTGTATAGCACAAATGTTATTTTAACAATTTATATGGCAACATTTTTTAGCTTATTAGTAATGGTAACATTATGGATGTTTATTGAATTTAATAAGCCATATTATTATGTAAAATTGTAAGCAATGATGACGACAAAAGGACTGGTAATGTAATGGCCTTACTTTTAGTGTTGTATGTAATAATGTATAGAGTTGAATAAGAAGTTTTTGAAAAGTTTTTTATCAATGTGGTGTGTTGGATAATGTAGAGTGTGTAATTAAGGCAACTATTACTATGACAAGGTTTAGAAATGTTCCATAATATATGCCATGGAGAATGAAATACAGCTGTCTCACATTGTTATATCCATGGCATTATATAAGTTGTCAGTGATATAATATGTCAGTTGTGTGTATTATACAAGATTTATACTATCATTTTAAACAAAAAAAAAAAAAAACTATTACCAAGCATGTTTTTTAGGCGATACTTAGTAAGTGTAACTAACGCCATCTGTTAGTTACATAACTAAACTAGTGTTGTGAAGTATCTTCTGATTGGTGTTCATTTTTGTAACGAAATTGTACGTTCCGTGTATTGGAACGTTTTTTTAAAAATTTTTACTGTTGCAAGTTGACTAGATGAATTGTTAAGTTTTAATGTGATATCATTTACTTGTTGATGCTGTGGCTAAGTCGATGTATCATAGTTTAAAGCTTTGTATCAGAAATAAGCTTGCAAAACTTATTTATTATTTTGGTTTTTTCTACAGTTTTTATATTTTATATTATACATTTTTATGTCTATTTTTTCAACATTTCAAGAAAAATAGTTATTACAATTTTCAAAATGATTAGGCATTTGCCTATTTGCCTAGTGTTTGATGAATAAATATTAGAAATAGGTGCAGCAGTTTAGAAGATTACACTCCTTAACACGCAAACTTACAAATGTAATAGAGATTTCATCTGCACCCATCTTACAATTCAAGCTAGCTATATGTTTACTTTAGCCACAAAACTTCTTAGCCGCAGTATCATACCTATTTCATTAACATATATCATATTGTTGAATTCATCATGACTTCATATTATACTTAAAATACGAACAAAATAATATCTAATTAATCCTCTATGTACGTCGCAAAAATAAATCGCTCCTATGTAAAATATATATGTACTAAAAGTGAATAGTAGACATAGTATGTACTGAAACAAATAATCCCCTATAAAGTTAAGTGATAGCCCCCTATAAAGACATTTTTATATTGTTAGATAAGCCAAGCGTCACGAATCTTAAATACTTAATGTCAATAATTTTCGTATTAAAAGAAAACTCGCTCCTGACTTGACGAACAGAAATGAAACAAAATCATATATGAATTTGTATATGTATGTATGGAAACATTTTGTTACTTTTACAGTTCTTGTTGTTGTGCTTTTTAAATTCATGTTAGTCATAGAAGTATTTTCCTAATGCGGTCGTCAATTCTAAATTTAAAAAAATACATTTGTGTTTAATTTTCGTGACAGTTTGCCTCTTTGGAACGCGCTCAAATCAAATAATTGCCATAAGACAAAAAGATAACTTCACAATATATATATATATATATATATGTGTGTGTAATATTATTATTTTGTATATTTAGGATCGTGTAATTTTAAATTTAGAATTATATTCGTTGGAACACGTTTTCCATTTATCGTTAAGTTGGTATTCGTATATTGAAAGACAGTGTAAATAGTGAATTTAATAGCTTATACGTATGTTCCTAAACAAACTCAGTTTTAGTTCAGTCGTAGGCTGTATTTCATACTGTATTTAATTGGTTCTGCAACTCGGGTGGTACACTTTTATATATACATACGCTTAATCCTGTATCCCCGAATGGGTAAGCAGAGGTGTATTAAACAGCCACATATTCCCAATTATCAAAAATATTATGAATGGAAAATAAAATTGCGAGTTTATTGAAATGGAAATTTAACAAGACAATTGAAGGAAACCACCTTGGATATGCAATATTATTTATTATTGTTTGATTAATTCACACACTTTTTATACTTATCCACAGATAGACAGTCTTTAAAACAACATCGCCAATATAATAAATTATTTAATTACTTACGTCACGATCTCCACCCGAGTGAATTTTCTACTTATAAAATAAGTATCATCATATTGGATACGTTGCATGGGCAACACTCAATATAATTTCTGTTAGTTTTAAAATTAATATAAAAAAAATTAAAGCATTTATTATAGAATAGTTATTTTTAATTTATATTATACTTTGTATGATATGATTGTGACATGTCATTAAGACATATAAGTAAGTTTTATAATGTACGCAATAATCGATACTGATTTTATTTTACAATTATACCTTTGACTAGAGTACGATATATTTTTTTTTAAGTTTTATATTCACCTCCTTTTAACAATGGTGAGGAATTTTGTTATAAGAAGTGTAATGAACAATACTGAGTGCCATGTTTCTTTAAAAACTGTCTTTAAAATTCTATTACTTGGATCATTTTTAGAACATTTTTAATAGATTCTTGATAATACATAGAGTAAGTATGTTTGTGTTTGTTAATTTACCGATCTTCACCTATTATATATTGATTTCAATTATTCTATTTTATATAATAAATACCAAATCTCAATAGTGGTTCCATTAAAAAAAAACAAAAAGACTTGCAACCATTCAGTTTAATATCTTAAAAAAAATAAACCAATCTTGTTTACAATATTATTGAAGGGTATTAAAAGTGAGTGAATGATTTCTAAATCTGCTATCCTAAACTATTAGAGAACCATCTTGACTAAAGTCTTTTTTGTTAGTGTCCCAGAGATCAAAATTTGTGTTTCTTAAGGAACTTTTTTTTTTGTTGTTTCAAAGATTCTCGGAAGTGAATAGTTTGTAGACCTTCTCATATAGGAATTCCTCACAATTTCTGCTCTTTATACTATGGAATTAGTAATCTCTATTGTACCTTCCATTTTAAATGATAACTCCTCTTTAGTACTTGTAAGCGGCTGATGTCAGATGTAATTGTTTATTACTAGGTGACTAGATGTTACTGTAAGTCTGCGGTGTTTCATTAACATGAATTATACAAACATTATTCTTGTAATGCATTCGTTTTATTTATACCTACTGATTAGATCATTCCAGAATTACAAAACAGTTGCAATTTTATGTAATAAAATATTTGAAAAAAAAAAAAAAAATTGGTCCTGTTTAAATATTTAAAATTATAGATTAATACACAGTGTCAATATAATTATGTATTTAAATACAGAGGGTGTCTCATAAGTAATGTCGGGTTTCATAACTAAAAATTTACTACGCCTCATTTTATACAAGACAACTCGCAACTTGTTAAGATATTCTCTAGTCCTGTGGAGAGTGCAATTGATTCACTTTAATTTAATCGTACTGTCTTTGTTTATTGACGTCGTAGGTCGTTTTGATACTAAAAAGTATGGAGTGTGATAAATATGAAATTCGTGTACTGTTAAGACATTATTGGAAACAAAAGTTCAAAGCAGCCGCGGCAGCAAGGAAAATATGTGAAATTGAAGGGGAAGACATGGTTAATGAGCGAACGGCACAGCGTTGGTTTAATCGTTTTAACAGTGGAGATTTGACACTTGAAGATCGATCGCGTTCTGGTCGTCCACCTGTGTGGGATGTTGAGGCTACAAAGGAAGCAGTAGAAAACCAACCCAGTACCAGCACTCGTCGATTATCGGACTCGTTGGGACCTTCTAAAGACACTATACATCGCCACTTAAAATTTGATAAGACTTATAAAAGTTGTCGTAAAGTGCCCCATGAATTAGACGAGATTCAGGCGAAACGTCGAGTAGAGGTGTGTAAACAGCTCCTTGCTCTGCCGAAAGGTGATCGTTTTATTAAACGCGTTGTTACTTCCGACAAAAAATGGATTTATCTAAACAACCCAGACATGTCAAAACAGTGGTTAGACATAAGACAATTACCTGAACCTGTCGTGAAAAGAGGTCGTTTCGAGTCGAAAGTCTTGTTATGTGTCTGGTGGAATTATGAAGGTTTAGTGTACTTTGAGATAATTCCGGATGATCGCACTATTAATGCTGAGTTATATTGTGGACAGCTGACCCGAATGTATGAGGTTTTATGACAAAAATATCCAGGCTTAGTCAATCGAAAACGAGTGCTCTTACAACAGGATAATGCTAGACCGCATACGGCGAAAGTTACACGGGATAAGATTAAAGAACTTGATGGAATTGAACTCCTACCACATCCAGCATTTAGTCCAGACCTTGCACCATCTGATTACTATTTATTCAGATCCATGGCGAAGTTCCTGCGTGGAAAAAAATTCGAGTCAAGAGAAGATGTTGAAAATGCAGTGCGGCAATTCTTTGCATCTAAGCCCAAGGAATGGTTTTACCAAGGACTCAAAGAGCTGGCTGAACGTTGGGTTAGGGCTGTACAATACGATGCTATACTTTGAATACTAAGGTTTTCTTTTTGTATGATTAATTATTAATCAAAGTGAATATTAAAAACCGACATTATTTATGAGACACCCTCTGTATAATTATGTACTTGCCTGTGTTATTCAATACCCGCTTGTTTTCTAGTAGTTTCAAGCCTTATGAGAAGAAATTGTGCAACAAACTCACTATAACTATTATACATACATACATAATCTCCTCTTTCCCATTGGGGTAGGCAGAGACCACTTCCTTCCATTTGCTCCGATTCTGACATACCTTTTTCGCTTCTTCAACTTTCATTCATGCGGAACGGAATGAAAGTTGAAGAAGCGAGAAAGGTATACAGGCTCGTCGGTTAAAGGTACTTTTGACCTGGCCTTTGCTTAGATTGTCTTGAATTTGGTCCAAGAACATTCGCCCAGGTCTTTCTCTTCCGACAACTCCATTTACGTCTGCCATTTAAATATCTTTTGTCAATCTTCTTTCATTCATCCTTTCGATATGACCGAACCAGTATAGCATACTTTTTTCTACAACTTTTCAAGGAGTAAATCATCCAGCCGGACGGACGGACGGACGGACGATGCATTGATTAATCGACATCTGGCATCTGTTTTTATGTCTTTCGGACCTAGCGGACGAAGACGGTTGTGTTGCTGTTTCGCTATGTGTTGCGGTACTGTTGTAATCAGGCGCTGTGATGCATAAACTACTGACCGTGTCGGTTTTTTTAATCGAAGCTGTTTCTTTTTATAGCAATTCTGATCTCCGAAATACACACGTGAGTAAAACCTTATATTTAAATAAATTTATATTGTGATGGAATATATATTGGTGGTCAGCATATGCAGTTAGAAAAAATCGTGACCTGACTAATATTGAAACAGTCGGATAATAAAACCTCAGGTAATGTGTTCGAAATTAGTGTTGTAGACTAACTTAAGTTGTTTAGACGACTTTGATCCTGGGTCTTTTAAGCGGGGCGTGAAAAAGCATCTCACCAGGCCGCCATAGTGTGGGTCACCATGCTGCATTGACTAGACATGCAATGAGAATGGTGACCACCACTCTTTTACTCCACCTATTGCTTCCCATTAGGCAGAGTAGAGTCACTATGGTAGACTAATATACAAAAAAAAAATGTTTGCACGTTGAAGTCGAAGCGACTTGTTAATTTTTCGGAGCCTAGGGGCAGGTACAATTAATTTATGTTTATTGGGATCATTCAATGAGTGTGTATCACTTTTTTTAAAGATCTGATCTTTATTTTTATAGATATATCGACATACTAGTCATTATATTTATTTCTTTAAAATAAGTTGTCCAGGTTATAACTAATTGCTCGTGCAGCACGAAGATAAATTAAATATCTAGAATACTGTATATATACTCTTCTTATAACGCTCAAGTATTTGAAAATGGCTGGTTATAGATCAATACAGGCAGGTACCTACTTATTTTTTTAATATTTTTACAATTAACTTTTAACTGGCCTTGCGACTTAAAGTTGCTGCAACACTATGATCTTTATTTCATAAAATGCACAAGAAGAAACCAGGGACACTGCCAATGAGTAGCTTCTGTACATCAAACAAACACTCAGCCTCTCAGAAAACCGGTTGTCAAGCAATGTTGGCATCCTCTAAGATCTATGGGGCGGCGGTAGTAACTTACCATCAGATGACCCGTCTGCTCAATAAAAAAAACCATTTTTATTTTGAGAGCTACAAATAATTTTATCACCAATAAACGTAAGTTATTTTTTCAGCTGTAATTTAGCACATAAATCATATAATTAGACAATTTTAAATAATAAATAAAACACAAGATTATATTACCATTTTATTTCTAACATATATATATATATTTATTTTGATTTTGCTTCAAAACATTTTAAAACGGGACAGCAGTCGGGGTACGACTTGGTTATGTCGGGGCTGGCCAGCAGCTTACAGTCTGGAGCGCTCATTGAGATATCACACCTGGTAACAATCAAATTCCACGTTTAAATTGAAATAGTAATTTATAAAAAGAATTGGCAAAAGATCGTGGTAAAGGTTGTATGCGAATTAAAAATTGCAAAAGCACTTATGTGGTGACCCTAACAATGATAAAAACCCTTATACATATAACGAAAATACTAAGATGCCTTTATCAAATAAATCAGGTAGGTACCGCAGATCCGGTCATTCTTCAATTTACTAACTAAAATTTGTAAGTAACAAACAGATACAAGCAGAGTACCTACAATATAAAATTATCTGCTTCTAAATGTTCTAAAGTGAGCTTCACGAGGCCGAGTAGTGGAGCTTCAATTAAAAAGTAGGCAGGTAAGTACTTACGTGTAATACTCCAACCACTTCTCGTCACATTTGTACAGGACACAGTCTGGCATAGTCTCCTCCTTACCAAATGGTATTACCTTGTCAAAGTCAGCTATATAACAACCACGTGCATCTCCTAAAACCATATATGCATGAAGTAAAATGTTTAAGAATAAATAATTAAGAAAATGGTTATGTTTACATACTTCTTCCCTCTATTTAATTCTTGATTTTACACGTTGTTGATTTACTACACCGATTTACACTGTCGAAAGCATTCTAAAGATAACAATAAAGCACGCAGTACAATTATCTATTTAAAAAGAACATTAATAAAATGTTGAAAATAATTCATATAATAGGCGTTTTTTTTAAATATTACTTTTTAGGTGAACAATAAGTTGTTTTTTTAAAGAGAACTCCTGCACTAGTATTAATTGCTGTGTCGCGGAGGACACAAAGAACACTCAGACTCATAACATCATTTTGAGGATTACACAAAGAGTTGTCCCGTGCGGGGATCGAACCCACAACACTCGGCGCGTCAGCGTAGTGACGAGGTGACCACTTAAACCGCTACGCCATCATACGCTATTTTATTTTTATTTCTAAAAATATATCGTATCACATAAACTTAAAATTATTATTATTAATTACAAATATATTCAATTTTAGTTACACACCTCCATAAATGAAAAATTGTTTTCGGCTTTTCAGTGCAGTATCAGCTCAATCGTGGTTTATGGACAATTTTATTTATTGTTTCTCAATAGTCTATACTTTTGTAATTATAAATAAATAAGTTATAAGTACACAATTACACGTATTTGCATCCTGTAAGCTACATAGTTATTTCTGATTTTTTTTTTTCAATAATACATATTTGTCAGGGTTACAATGTCTTGTCTTAATAGTTTTTTTTTTATATACTATAGGGGGACAGACGAACAGACGGGTCACCTGATGGTAAGTGACAACCCCCGTCATGGACACCTGCAACTCAAAAGTCGTAAGTGCGCTGCCCGCCTTTGAAGATGATGAGGAATAGGTTGATGCGGGTAGTGGAAAAAAGAGAAGGGGGATTAGGAGATGGGAAAAAGGAGAGGGGGGAGGAAAGAAGGAGATGAGCCTCCGGAAACCTCATTCATTTCGGGAAACTTCACAACCGGTTTTCTGTGAGGCCGTGTTATCGAACCGGTCGAGCCGGCCCATTCGTGCCTAAACATGGCTACTACAAAAACTATCACTTTATACTTAATAAATTCAAACTTACTGTATTTATCAGGCTTTGGTTCAAGGGGACTACTCCCTTTAGAGGCACTGACAGCCGTCATTAAGGTCCATAATGTCACGACCACACTGAACAACATATCAACTCACTATGCCTACTGCATATGCCAACAGTATACTCACGCACTTATTTATATAGAGAAGAACGACAACGCGTTATGTCTCTCAAAGGTTTGTAAGGAAGTTGTGACAATCAAGTGTGGGAATATTGTTGTTTAAAGATGATACGATGAACCAGATTCAGTGTTGACTAATAAAGTGCATGGCTTAGCGGTTTTGTTGATTGATACAAAAGTATATACCTGAATTATAACTGCATAAGATTCGATGGATATTTTTACTCAATCACGACAGAATAGCTAAACGGATCTGTATGAAATTTGACATAGAAATAGATTATGGTCTGGAATAGACCCTTGAAAAATTTACTTTTCAAAATTGTATGCAAAATTAATTTAGCTAGTAGCTAAGATAGTAAATTTATATATTATATGAGTATATTTCTCAGATACTATATCAGGGTACTTAAATGTTAATAATTTCCCTTAAAAATGTTATAAGCATTCATTATAATTATATAACCTCAATTTTTCCCGCCAAAAGTTACTTTTACTATACTCGTACATATCTAAAATGACGTTCAGTTACACGTAGTTGTCGTAAAAGCGTTACAAACAAACAAATTCGTTCACGCTGTGTATTAGTACAAATTGTAATGCTTCAAGCTCTTATCTGCACATATACGATATTTAGTAAGAAACTTCGACGAATTACACCATCACTAGACTACCACCACCAGAGACCATCACTTTTATTACAAATTACTCGTATTTTTATAGTGTTATTACACTAATAAAAAGATAAAAAATAATGTAATAAAAACAAAACACTAATTAATAGACAATATACTTAATTTGAAATCATTCTATTTTTAAATACAATTTCATTTGAATTTAGAAATCCATGGCAAATTATATTTCAAAATGCTATATTGTAGAACGGCAACTTGATAGGCAATCATCTATTTACCAATTAGCGCCATCTAGTGCGCTTTCAGTTAAAGTATATCTGTAATGGCCAAAGTGCATGATCCTGATCATCTGTGAGATATAGTAAAAATCAATTGAAATCGACTGATTTCTTCAATGAAAACGGTGTACATTTGATGTGTAGTATTTTTCCACTATTTGTGCTGTGTGGGACTCCTGTCTAGACCTTCTGTAAACCCAGTTCGTGTTTTATTTGTTTTTTTTTCGTTTGATAAGTGCTTTCATCTTTGTTCTCTTTCTGTATCTGATCGTTTGTTTTGTTCTTGATATCGCTGGGTAAAAACATCTAGCTAGTTAGCTAGCTTATATTATTTTACGGACTAAAGTTAAATTCTTATTGAACGTACGCTTGCGTTTTCACTTATTTTATGATTTTTATGACTTGAGGGTAGAATTTAAAACGGATCACCTGATGGTAATTCTTTGCATGCATTATTTGACAACCGGTCATATGTGTGACATAAGAACCGGTCATATGTGTGACATAAGAACCGGTCATATGTGTGACATAAGAACCGGTCATATGTGTGACATAAGAACCGGTCATATGTGTGACATAAGAACCGGTCATATGTGTGACATAAGAATCGGTCATATGTGTGACATAAGAACCGGTCATATGTGTGACATAAGACATAAGGCAGACATGTCAAGATAATGTATGTCAGGATAAAAGTATTTGGGTATGATTCATGCACATAATGTACCGTTCGGGATTAATGCCTGAGGCACTCTTGCCCATTTGCCCAAGTATCGCTGATGTTAATGTTAGTTCTAGTTTGATGTTAAGCCTCATTTTCTTGATTTTCTTTAAAAAGACTTGACTTTCTTGACTTAAATCAGCACTTAATAACTGTTTAGAGGTTGTACAAACATTTTATGAACAACGTATTGTTAACAATATATTATTGCAAATGTACTCTAATTAAGAGTAATAGTAATAATGTTTAAAATCGCGTTCAAATACGTCTTGGGTCTTGAGACAAACAGCATAGGTAATTTACCTTAAATTATATAAGAATAATAAATAAAATCAAATAATACTTAATTTGACAAACCGTTTTTGTGTTAGAGCCGTGCCTGGGCTCATATGGGCCGCTTCGACCGGATTATTACCACGAACTCACAGAAAATCGGTTGTTAAGCAATGTCTGCGTTATATTTCACTGAGTGAGTGGGATTACCAGTAGCGAACAAGGCGAACAAAGTACTTACGTCTCTTGAGTTGCAGGTGTCTATACTCTCCATAAGGTGACCCGTCTGTTCGTTTGCCCCTTTATATTAAAAAAAAACCCTGTTTCATTCTATGCTTAATAAATCTCAACAAGTAAAACTATAAAGAAGTATAAATCCTATTCTTTTTGCTGACGTTATCTAGAAATATTTACCTTATTAAACTGTCAACATGAAATTCAATTCAATTGCTCACATGTCGAAATCTCACAAGAACTCTATACTCTAAGGCGTTACAAAGAAACATCGAAAACAAAACCCTCTCCCTCCTCTTTCCCCTCCCCTCAAAACTCCTCTACTTTTTCCCATCCCTCATTCCCACTCTCCTCTTACAACCCCTCATCACTCAAAGGCGGGCAGCGCACTTACAACTCTTGAGTTGCAGGTGTCCATGGGGGCGGTTGTCACTTACCATCACTTGACCCATATGTTCGTCTATTCACCTATACCTATCATAAAAATAAAGATTGGTGTTCCTTACAAACCAGTAAGTATCGTTTAAATGATTATACACACTAAGAATGATCTCCTCATGTACATTAAAACGCCCTCTTTCCAAGAGAATACATTGCTAGTATTTGACACAATGATTCACGTATGTACGTGTTATTACCGTCTACAGCCTGGAATTCTTAATTTCGACAAGGAAATACGATCTTTTAAGAACATCGTTCGTTTTATATTTTGGTTTTAAGTAAAGTTGTAATTATTACTGGAATTGCTTTTTATAAAATGTGACACCATGAGCTGGATACATCTATTTTAATGTTTTAACAGAAAAAGGGTCTCTTTTTGCGTCGGGGTTAAAAAACCCTGTTATAGGTTATATTATAATTTTTATTTGACTGCGAACAACTGTACTGTGCTGTTCTTAAGCGAATGTTTGATTTTGATACGGTTTTCTCTTTCGAAAGTGGACATGATAGAGTGATCTTTGATATGCTGCATAGAAATCTGTTAAGCCCTTTGAAGATCATCAGCCAAGATTATGTAGGGGGTTGGAGGGGTTTTCAAATAATTTATAGTTATTCTATTTTTTTTAGTCTACTTATGTTCAATAAAAATATATGTTTCCAAGTAAGCAAACTACATTAGAAGCGACAGATAAACTTAGATATCACTTATATACATATAGTAATTGACGGGCCTGTTGGTGTAGTGGTAAGTGACCCTGACTGCTGAACCAGAGGTCGTGGGTTCGATTCCCACGCGGGACAAAAATTGGTGTGATCCACAAATAGCTGTCCCGAGTCTCTGTGTTCTTTGTGTTCGTTGTTTGAATGTTTGTAAAGCCCCCGCGACACAGGAATTATTCCTAATGCAGGAGTTCTATTTAAAAAAAAAAAAAAAAATCCGTGTGGTTTTTGGTGAAGTAAAAAAGGCTCACCCCTTCCGTTCCCGGACTAAGGGATCGGAGTGTTATCTATCAGACAGTATGTATACAATCATGCAGTGCCCGTTTGACGGCAATAGGCTTGCTCGCTATTACGTTAGTAGGACGAAATTGTAATTGGCAAAATGTGGATGTTTAATACACCCCTGTCATGCCCCTAGGGGACAAAAGCGTGAGCGTATGTATGAATAAACAGTATCAAGGTAGGTATTGATTCATTGTGGTCATAGAATATATACATATTATATATAGTATTAAAATTGTATTCAAAATCCCATCAGCCAAAACGGGACAAGAAAACACACAAATAAATAGATGGTTACCTTTGCATTAAATATAATATTTGTATAAGTTTTGAGCTGCCATATTTCATCTAAAGGCATGTAATTATGTTTAAATTGTATTTAGTTAGAATGTTGTGCTGTGCTGCACCACCATTGCAGCATAGCTCTAATGCCGCTGCCCTCTAGTAGCTTTTAGTGGAAGCAACTAGACCGCTTACTTTTTTTTTTATACTATATGGGGACAGACGAACAGACGGGTCACCTGATGGTAAGTGACACCGCCGTCCATGGACACTTGCAACTCAAGAATCGCAAGTGCGCTGCCCGCCTTTGAGGGCGATGAGCGATGGGGGATGCAGGGAGCGGAAAGAAGAGAGGAGGGATGAGGAGATGGAAAAAAGGAGAAAGGAGATGAGGTAGAGAAGGGGGGGGGGGGGAATTGGGCCTCCGGAAACCTCACTCAATTCGGGGAAATGCAACGCAAGCGTTACTTCACAACCGGTTTTCTGTTAGGCCGTGGTATCGCACCGGTCGAGCCGGCCCATTCGTGCCTAAGCATGGCTCTACCACTGAAAAAAACATACATAACGAAATAAAAAACAAATAGAGTTTAAAATTATTTATTCGATATCGCCCGTGGTAACTGTTCCGTCGTACACTTCTGCTATAATATATGTTTTGGCACAATATTTGGCATAAGTATTGTGTGCTACGTACCCGTGTTCGGTTGCGATCCATGTTAAACTACTGATTATGCAATATGTTGCGCATTAGTCGCAAAAATAAGTACAAGAGTTATCATAAACACGTTTCGTGATTTTTTTATTTGTTCATATGACGTTAGCTGTGTTGATATGCTTTATACTTAATATGTTTCTTAATACACTAAAAACGTAATGCTGATGAGTGAATAACTTGTAATGTATTAAAATCAATGATTACTTTCATATCGTTATCAACTATGTATTGTTTTATACAGTACTTAGAATCGCTTTCAATATTGAATATACTTTTTCTTAATTTTTTTCAGATACCTTGTGTACCATAGTTCGATTTATGCAAAATGCAAGTTTTGTTTGATTGCCGAACACGGGATAAGAATATTTTAGGTTCAACATATAAACTACATAATAGCTGTATTTAAATGCGTATGTACACTTCATTGTTGTACATCAGATACCTTTTCATATTAACAAAATGTGTGTGCCCTTAAGTACAAATGGTATCCTACCAATTTATTTTAATACATATTAATAATACTTACAAGTCTGAACGTTTATTTGTTATTTAAACAACATAAAGAATCGAAAAGCAACATTGTTAAAATAGTTCTGGAATTTGAACAGATTTTTCGGAGACCACTGTTTAAATTTTAACAAAATTGATACAAATTTACTAACATCCTCACGAACACCCAACAAGATTTTGTAACAATAATAATTTTAGACTAATTTAAGACAAATAATGTTCTCTACATAGCTCTGTACTATTTACAGTTATAGTTACATATTAAATGTTAATTTTATTATATGAATGCGACATACATTTCTTAAATAAAAAACTCTTTTTAGAAATATGTTGATCAAGGATTATGTTTTAAATGTAACTGTAAAAGCACAGTACGGAATTCAATAGACACCTAATCAAAAGCAAAATCATTCACTTTCTTGTAACAATCAAAGTCTCTAATTATATTTTACTTTCGATTAGATTCCGTCGTCTTTATAAACGTAAGTCTAAAAATTTAGTTGCTCCATATTTTATCCGTGAATAGTGAAATACAAAAAATCTTAATCAAAGTTCTAATGATTGTGATTCGTTTTGCGGCAGTGTTCTTATTTGTCATCATTTTGAGCTTCAAGTAGTTTATTGAAGATAATTTTATAAGTACAACATTAATAGAGTTCAAATTTTAGTTATTTATAAAGAAGTTATTATGTATAAATTAAATTTCAATTATTATTTGTTTCCTAATTTATAGGAACACTATCATTGTCAAATAAAAAAAAATTAAATCCATTCATAAAATAAATAGTGTAACAATAGTTCGTTCGTAAATTGAAATTAATGTCTTTTGACAAGCTAGGTCACTGCCAAGTTCGTGGTCACTTACATATGCGGGGATATGAACCTCGACTCTCCTAAGTATAACTTCATTCAACTAGTTAATATTATAACTACACTATAATACTAAATTGCTTTAAGTAATTATTGCTTTAATATTTTTTTGGTCTGTCCAATTCTTGGCGAGTGAAACCGTGTATATAAAATGTATATTGTGTGCTCACCATGTCCTTACACTCAGTACATTAAAACAGCTAAAAAAGAAATAAAACGAAGCGTCGATTAACCGATTACTACAAGTTGAACTATGAGTAAAAATATGTAGATCTATAAAGTATACTAGTGCTTACGGGTCAACCGTCGATGTTACTGTAGAAGGCCTTCGATAGGATTCGTCCTGAGATCACGTTCTTAAAGATTAAGTACAAACTATTATTGCATGTTTAGAATTGCACTGTTACGATTTCGATTTAAAATGTATCGATAAAAGTAGTCTTTACACTCGTTAGTATTGTCCAGTATTTCGAACATACCTGGGGTACTGCAGGGCGGTATTCATGGCCCGGTCTGAAACTGTCAACCCAACTTTAACGTTTACACGATAGTCTTTATAGGGTCAGGGCAGCTTAGACTGGCGGGTCCATGTCGCGCTGCAGTGACGTGAGTCACGTGTGGAATACCCACCCGGGCACCGGAGGTCACGCGTCCTGAACACCGTGAATATGATGTTGATAATTGTGGTTCAGCTTGTTCGCGAATTCGTGCATGATGTCCCGGAATATTACAGAGTCCAAGTTTTCTCCTAAGATGTAAAGAAGATACCAGTCGCCCATCTTGCTTCGCCTGACAATCGTGTCGATGTTGTCTCGACGGACGAGTCTGAACCGCATCCGCATCATATACACTCGCATGCGTGGTGAAAAGATGATGACGACTCGGTAAACAAGAGTAATAAAAGTGAGAACGCCGAGGATGACGAACCAGAACCAGAGAAATACATATATCTTTTCGTTGACTACGTTTAATGGCAGTATACAGAGAGCATCGTGCCGCTCCACCTCGCCTGATGAGCCGAATTTGTTGAATAGTGTACATTTCACCATCCTGGAACATATATTATTGGAAACATTAATCGTGGTTCATATTAAGCGGAGAATGCTTGCTATGAATTTTCTGAAACAGACAATATTCGTAGTTTAAAAAAAATATGTGACTTTCATTTGGTTACTAATATTTTTGACCTTCATTGTATTTTCTTATACATTCAATTTCTAATAAGAAAGTCTTTTAAGACTTATAATACGCAATTTAATATCTCTTACCTTGGAAATATGTAGATCATAGGGTCGAAGCGGACCTCCTGGTCCGACTCCATATATTTGATGACTTTTAGTCCAAACGTCATGAACTCGCCGTCGAAGAAGCGGTTCATCAGGAACATTTGCCCTAGAAACATTCATATTATATTTAACTACATAAAATTGTATAATACGAAGTGAACTACAAGTACTTTTAAAATCTAGTGACCCCGGTCTATATAACATCCTCTTGAGTTTTATTACAGTAATGTTAAAAAATATTTATTTAATTCTTGTCAGTGGTAGAGCCATGCTTAGGCACGAATGGGCCGGCTCGACCGGTGCGATACCACGGCCTCACAGAAAACCGGTTGTGAAGTAACGCTTGCGTTGCATTTCCCCGAATTGAGTGAGGTTTCCGGAGGCCCAATTCCTCCTCCCCCCTTTTCTCTCCCATATCTCCTTTCTCCTTTTTTCCATCCCTCCTCTCTTCTTTCCGCTCCCTGCATCCCCCATCCCTCATCACCCTCAAAGGCGGGCAGCGCACTTGCGACTCTTGAGTTGCAAGTGTCCATGGACGGCGGTGTCACTTACCATCAGGTGACCCGTCTGTTCGTCTGTCCCCCTATAGTATAAAAAAAAAAAAAAAAAAAAATTCATTCTACATAATGAACAAATATTATTGACCTTGAAACAGAATTATTGAATGTAAAAGTATAAACGTCACTCTTTTTTTTTTTGCGATAGGGGGCAAACGAGCAGACGGGTCACCAGTTTCAGGCTATGTATTGATTAAATCATTATATGGACTCTTAGACTCCACTTATTGATTTCCATCAGACAATGTAGGCTGTATAAATGTGTAATGTAATATATATATATATATATTGAACACAGGTAACACGTGTTACATACCTATATATCAAAGCATGGTCCCCTTCTCAACCTGTGTGAGCAATTCTAAGCAGTCATGTCCGAAATACGTAACGCAACATTTTTTATAGCTTAGCTGTGCAGGACCTGGCACATAAAATAGTATTGTGTTGTAAAAGCAACTTTATGTTTGTTTTAATTCAATATGTTCTGATTTACAACCGGTGCGCGCCGACCATTCGCTGCCTAGAGAGAAATAAGTAGGTTCACTTTGAAATGGCATACAAATTACTGTTATCTTTTTCTTCAGACATCATGCATACGGCCTATTGATCCTCAAGGGTTGCTTGAGGAAAAACAGAAAAGTGATGTTAAAAAAACTTTTAATGCCACAAAAATATTTAACACTGATTGGCCCAAAACTGAGAAAACAATGAATATAAGAATGTCAGGTTTAAAATTCAAATGTAATATATGTTTTTTTTTTTATTTATATATATTAAAGGTAAATGTTCGACTTGGAACATTTTTTCATAACCAAGTCATCTTTAAAACGGTGAGTGAATCCTCTGTTGTTTGTTTGTTTATTGCGAACGTGTTTTAGTTCTCGATTCAGATCGTGGCGGCCGCAGATGTGTCCTGATATATCAGTTTAGGGCATGCTCGGCCGCGCGGGTTACGAAATAAGCGTAAAGAACCCCCTGCGTGGTTACGTAAATCTTGTAATTTTTTGCGACGACATATTATCCAATAGTTTATACATATGTAAAATTTTTTCTTCTTCATTTTTTCTTTCTTTTTCTATTTTTTTTAATGACAACTTCCGCATTATAAATAATTCCTGTATAACGGGGGCTTTACAAACATACTTTTTTACAGTAGAATTAAATTAAATTCTTTTAAAGCAATACCAAGTGACGAGGTTTGAAGGAAAATGGATTGTAATTTCTGTGAAATTATTTAAGTTCATTAATTCGATGTACGCCAAAGAGGTGGCGGAAAGGAAACGGGTCTAGCACTCTCCCGTCCCGCAGAGGACGCTCGA
Source organism: Tyria jacobaeae (assembly GCA_947561695.1). Taxonomy (NCBI): domain Eukaryota; kingdom Metazoa; phylum Arthropoda; class Insecta; order Lepidoptera; family Erebidae; genus Tyria; species Tyria jacobaeae. The sequence continues at coordinate 2,258,363 of OX387208.1, read as the reverse complement.
GGCGCCGTAGAGACGATCTACGGCCTCCTTGATCGCTGACCTGAAGAAGACGAGACGTGGCGTGACGCGATCTGCGCACGTCCTTCGAGCTCGGATTGGGAAGCAATTTCCCAACACGTTTCGAGACCACCTGTTAAAACGGGTGGTCACGTCTGTCGGGGGTCGATGGACATCCTTCCTTAACCCCCGACTACAGAACCGTGTGGTTTTAGTTGGTTCGATTCCGACATAGCCACTTCATCGAATTTTACTCTATGAGGTGGTAACCGGGGGGGTATCCACACGTTATAAAAAAAAAAGGTTCATTTTCTCCGTTCACATTAAATTCATATGAGTTATGAGGGTAAAGTATTAATTTTACTTATAAAACTGATAATTTACTATATTGACTATTTATTTAAAAGAATTGATTATTATATGAGACGTACACACTCAAACTAAAGCGTTTCATGGCCCGACAAGGACGATCGCACGCACAGCGATTTTTCCCGTGGCAGACGTCGTTTTTTGTCGTTGGGCAACAGGAAGTGAAAGTAAATAGCCATAACAAGTTTGACATTACACCGGAAGCGCGGCCATATTGTTGAGTATTTGTTGTCAGTTTTTTAGTAATGTTCAATGACACATGTATCATCTGCTGAATCTCTGGAAAATAGCATTTATTTATGTTATAGCCTTACGTTAGTATTATGTTGTTTCTATTTTATACTTTGGTATCAGACCATTTTAGTTTGGACTATTACTGACTAGACACTCAAATGTCTAAGAGTTGTGCACTTAAATTAGGTATACAAATTTTCTTCCGAGCGTGTCTATTTTTAAACGACTTCAAAAAAGGAAGAGGCTCTGTGTTCGACTGTATGTATGTTTGTTATATATTGTTAAAGACTTCTCTGCCAAATATCGACTGATTTTAATTTTTTTTTGTTTGAAAGAGTATACTCCCTCAGTGGGCTAATGGTCACCAAGTCAGAGATAGATGATGCGTTCCAAGGGAACTCTAAGGAAACCCAAAAACACAACACAAATTTTATACATCTTGAATAAAGTCGCTTGTGCTGTTAAACAATACCTGTATAGTTAACCTAATAGGTTTTGTCTTAAGGCATTTTCAAAGTTTACAATGTGGGTACATATAAAAAATAGGATACCTGAAGGGATGTCCTGAAGATACCATTAATTGTTAAAAATGATTTTAAGTCTTAAGATAAATATGAAATATAAATGTCATGAATATCAAATTATATTTGCTTTTAATGTTGAATAATGTCATTATTATTATACAAATAATAATTACAATGTCAAAAATTAAATGAAATAAAAAAAAATTGGAGAACAGTACAAGTGATTTTACTCAAGACGAGTGTCAAGTGCCAGCAAGTGCCAAAAAACAACAGTAACAGAACAGTTAAATTTTATCTGTACCAACGAAGTTTTTTTCACATACTCTTTTTGGATATTTGCGTCTCATGTCGCTGAGCTGATAGTGGAAGGTAAAATTTATCCTACCAAACCTTTTTTTTTTTTAACCTAACCGTTAAGGTTAGGAGCGAGGGGATATTTTTTACGAAACGTTGAGAGTGTTATTAAAGTTTTATGATTTTTTTTTGTTATTAATTATTGTAATAGGCTCATGTAAAATGGCGGCTCTCTAATTTTTTTAGTCATTTATAATCATTACTAACACATTCTCTGATGTTTTTAATATAAATTATTTAAAACTAAACATTTTAAGGGAAATTAAACAATATCTCACCTATAACATTGATAAGAGCTAGAAACTCGCAGAGGTAGTACCTGTAGGCCCACCAATTGTGGTACCTCAGGTTCTCCCACAAGTAGTCGAGAATCAACTTCTTCTTCGTCTTCTTCTCTATCTCCGTGCACACTCCCACATCCAAGTCCATCATAAGGGCTCGAATCTTGCCCCCCTCCCACGACTTCCAGAGCCATCGAGGAGCGTAGAACAGCATTGCCTGGAAAGAAGCAAATGAGTGAATTGAGTTTTATATACCAGTTCTCAATACATCATGTACAGGGCTGTTGTCTATCCGTGTATCCCCTGATTTGTAGTAGATTTAAGCCGTCGCGGATTTTTTTTTGAGGTTTAATTTTTATTCCTGGATTAAAGTTTTACATGTCACGATCTACCGATTAGCTGGATTCATTTTTATATAATTCAAATAAATCTATTTTGAGATTGCTAAAAGTTTGATATTTTTAATATGGTTATGTTTTTTTAATTTGTCTTTTTATAGCTAGAATTAAAAACAATAAGTAAAATTAAACTTTTTTGTAACTGTATTTAGATAATTACTGTCTTTAATGATTTTTTTTGTATATATAAGCCTACATAGGTGACTCTACTTTGCCTGATGGATAGCAATAGGTGGAGTCCAAGTGGATGATGAAAGATGACTAAATTGATTTTACAGTTGTTTAAAAATAAATAAAAATCATTACATATTACTATACTGAGTAAGTTTAAATCAAACTGTTGCTATGTAAGAGTTCTGAGCTCCAAAATCCGTAATTAAGAGTAAACATATATTTATGTATTATATACAACTTCAAGTTTTATGCTAAATATCACTCAAATAAAAACTTGTTTCTGTGTGAAATCATCATCTATCTGTCTTGCAAGAGGTACGGCGACACAAGAGAGTATGGCTGTTTTTTTCTATGGCTAGACCCCTGACGCCAACCCTAATTGGAAATGAGGTCCTTTTAAGAAGGGAAAGAAGAAAGAAAAAGAGACTTGTAGGAAAGTTTGGAACGGATAAGAACTGGAGGTAACCACAAATATCCGATGAGGAAACGGATCTGTACATCCTGTACTTCCAGTGACTGGAGGTCAATATTGTTTTTTTCAGTGGTAGAGCCATGCTTAGGAACGAACTTACTTTACGAAATTTATGGTATGCTTGTTACCAACTTCAAAAAGGATGGAATTGATTGAATGTCTTTAATCGACTGTATATATTTTTTTATGTTTTTTTTTTTACTAAAGGGGGACAGACGAACAGACGGGTCACCTGATGGTAAGTAACAACCGCCGTCCATACACACCTGCAACTCAAGAGTCGTAAGGGCGCTACACGCCTTTGAGGGTGATGAGAGAGGAGAGGGGGATTAGGATATAGAAAAGAGGAGAGGAGGGCTGAGGGGAGAAAAAAGAGGAGAGGGTTAGTTAGGCATCCGGAAACTTCACTCATTTCGGAGAAATGCAACGCAAACGTTACTTCACAACCGTGTTTCTGTGAGGGCGCATTTTCGCACCGGTCGAGCCGGCCCATTCATGTCTAAGCATGGCTCTGCCACTGTTGTATGTTTAGCGATTTCTCCGCAGATTATCAACGGACTTTGAAAATGTTTGTTTAATTCTAAAGAGTGCGCTGGTCCCACTGTAACTAAATCCCTTTTTGATCATGGGATACCAGGGAAGTATTTAATAAGTTTGTAAGTTGCACGATTTTACGATTTAAAGTATTGCGAAAAGGAATTGGAAAAGTGTATTGAAGGTGGTTATGACTTATTGTAAAGTCAACTATTAAAAAGATAATCAAAGATGAAGGACTGAGCATCTTCTCTTATCGCGAAGACAAAATATGACAAGTTTTGCTAAAATTGACTGCATAATGCATAGACAATTTGAGATCAAAGTAATACCACAAAAAGCAACTTTTACGACAGCATTTCATCCTAATATGACAATACCTTTTGCAGACATCTTGATTGCTTGGTTCATTAGTTATTTTAAACCTTATTTCGTTTCAATGTAAAGTCTAAACTTGAAGATCGGGTAGTTATAAGGCATGATTCACAAGCCATATCCTAAATCAGTAGCAATAAAAATTCGTATCAAAAGTTAAAAGTACCAGACGCTTTTAGTAGTTCAACCTGAAACGATTTTGTACCACAGTAATATTGTGTGTGGCAATAGATTACATTACATATTGCTTCTGTAAATGCAGTCTTAAAAATAGACGCAGGAACTTAGTGTAAGGGTTGTCGATTTAATTCAATTCAATAATATGTACATGTTATGTATTTCATAACAAAACAACTGTCAAACCGCCATATTGGTTTGCATTTGGCACCCAACTTCACTTAGTACCGTACGGTCACAGATTATAATGTTTTATACTGATTCGTACAGTTAATAAATAATAAATTGAAAAGGTGTAATACATAAATTATATTATAAAAAAATAAATCTCAAACAAAACATTTTTCTGAGTTTATATATCTACTCAACCCAGTAAAAATTATTTTATAAGTAAGGTTTTGTAATTGGTACTTTTTGACAAATCTAAAATGTAGCTGGCTGGTTATCTTTTTATATATTTATGTACCTAAGTAGTACAGAAACGCCCTATGTGCTATAAATCCCGGGTTCTGTTCCCGCTTAAGTCAATATTTGTTGTTGACTTGAATTAGTATGAGATTAATAATTTTTTCAAAAACAAAATGCATCAAGTCTATAAATATATCTAGTTTAAAACTCATAGACTATGTTTGCATTGGGTTAAGTAAGTCTAATCATGATAATATATCACAAACGTTTTGGATTTTCTTTTCAATCTTATTTTAAACATTATGAATAACCCAATCTCTTTTTGCTACTCATACTATCTCTTTTGACTGGCCTGTTGTTGTACTGACTGCTGAGCCAGAGATCGTAGGTTCGATAAATAATTGTCCCGAGGCTAGGTGTTCTTTGCGTCCGTTGTTTCAATGTTTGTCAATTCACCAGTCACAGTGATTGATTGATAACGCGGGAGATGTTTTCATAAAATAAAATATATTATTTTTTACTAGTGTTATACGAAATGAATACGTCATCGACAGCCCTGTCTATGAGCCAATAAATTCATCTGACTAGACAGTATCGTAAAATGGTTTATTGCCATCAGATATTATTGCTTTCATCGCAGTCCGACGGCTGACTATACCGCCAATGAACGCACACTGACAGATATCATAGCTAGTGATAGCTTTATATAAATAAACTCTAAATATTATTAACGCATGGAACAGATGCATACAACCCTAATATTATAAATACGAATGTAAGTTCATTTGTTTACTATGCATCCACTCCTAAACTGCTTAGCATCGTTGGTTGGTAAACGTGAGTCATGTTTAGCGGTAGATCATTTCTGTCGCATTTTATTTACACATTAAAGACAACAAAACCATATCCCAGATTTTGAGTACAAGCTTTTTGTACTCAATTTATGAACCCTATAAGTAATTATATTGATAATGTATAACAATACTAGCTTTCAGCCAGGGCTAAATAATAGAATAAGTCCTTGCAGTCCTTAAAATGTAGATATAACTGTAACTATAGATTGACATAATACTGAAAATGATGATGGACAAGTAGGAGAGATGACCTAAGAGAAATGACACTTGTCAATAATTGATTTAATCCTGTCCTTCGTCAGAACTAAACTGGTCCAAAGACCACATACAAGAATATTACTGAATTTCAGTACTTAATTCAAATACAAAAAAAAAACTCTATCACCCACCATACTTATTTGCTCAAACTGATTCCCATTTTTTGCGAAAACGCCTTTACAGAGGTTATAAAATCCTGTCCCAAAAACTCTTTAGTTGAGGCATGAATTAATATCCATTAAAACGGTAAAATTGCCTCGACAATAAAGAAAAATAGTTCCATTCATCCAATAATATTCAATATGCAGTCTGTGCTCATTGATTTACGACATCTGCATATTTGCGGGTTCTACTTACTTCAAAAAAAAAAAAAAATATATGCCAACTTCTTGTCAACCATAATTTAGTGCCACTAACGTATGGGGCAGCATATTGCCGTCGTCTGGGTACTGTATGACTGTATATGGCGACTGTATAAATAAATATATATACTTATTTATTTAAAGAAACGGCTTTACGTGTTTCACGTGTTCCGACGGGGGACCACTCTCAAGAAGTAAGTCGTCTAGTCACACGTGAGTAAAACCGTTTATTTAAAAAATATGAACGTAACTCACTAAAGTTTTTATTCTAATATTTATGTATGTACATATACTGTCTGATAGATGATGCTGTTATCCTTTAGTTATCTTTTACGACGTCCACAGGAAGAGATAGGCTATTCTACTCAACCAAGAACCACACGTAATTAATAGCCATCATTTTTTTTTCATGTTTAGTGTATTTGGCTGCAAAGATTATACTGCAAATTATGTCTGTTGCCGTATGGAGGCTGAATTTTGAGCTACTATAGATAGGTCTACAGAAATAAATAGGACTAAAGTACCTACTCTAAACATATCCAGTCGCTTTATCTTTCATTGCAGTAGAAATTTAACTGACATTTGTGAAGCACTGAATATATGGCAGCGGTAGGCGGCACGGTCACTGAATTACGCCACTATTAAGGGCATAGTGATACATAAAGTTAGTGTTTCAATGCACCGCTTGAAGTAGCGGCTTTATTATTGATGTAACACTGCTGATTGAATTTATAGGGTTCTGTTGTACGAAACAGACAATAATTTGTGTTCCTGTGTATTTATAAAAGTCCAATTTGATTTTTTTAGATGGTAAATCAGTATGATAAATAAATTTATTAAACTGACATGAATCAATATACATATTTTAGTACATACATATAAATACAAAACAAATATATATATATATATATATATATATATGTAAACAAATATATCATAAAAATTATGTTTTCACTTTTGAATTTTATTTGACATTGTAAATGCTGCTTCAACTGAAAGTACCCTCCCTATAGGTTTAGGGTCGATAACCTATATGACAGTTGCTATTGACCAGGAATCAAATTTTTCAGTAGTAGAGCCATGCTTAGGCACGAATAGGCCGGCTCGACCGGTGCGATACCACGGCCTCATAGTAAACCGGTTGTGAAGTAAGGCTTGCATTGCATTTCCCCGCAATTAGTAAGGTGTCCGGAGGAGTTCCGGAGGTGTCCATGGATGACAGTTGTCACTTACCATCAGGTAACCCGGCTGTTCGTCTGTCGCTATCTCATGATAAAAAAAAACACGAAATTTGGGAAAAAGTAATATCTTACAGCGCAAAGAAAGGAAAAATGTAAAAAATTGAAAAAGTTAAAAATGGAAGAGTGTCCCCGAGCCACACATAAAAATGATACCATAATTATTATGGCGGTATAATGGGTAGGTACGGAAGCCTCAGCGCATGAGTTCGAGACCTTTTAATCTGATGTTACCTCTCAGTCTAAAATTTAGTCCGAGTGTAACGTTGATTTGTTTTCCACAAAAGTGTCCTACGATTTTACGAATTACAATTAAAATAGCGTTGTACTATTTTAAAAACTAATGCTGTAAATCGAAAAACACATTATTTAAGATTTATGCAGACTGTATACAGGTGTTTCAAAAGGCCGTGGTCACAGTTTACGCGAGTTATGTAGCTGTAGCGGATACTTCAAAATAATATGGTATTAAATACCTTTAGATTCATTCATTTCAGAACCTCTCTCACGATATATCAGTTTTAAAGACAAATTTGAAGTCCTCTACTGTCCTCTTTTAAGTATATAAGGCAAAACATATGGGTGGGAGAAAGGTATGTTTGAAATTGCAATATCAATTTCAAACTTACTGTATTAATAATCGCCAACTTTTCTAAAACTGTTCGTGATTTAGGTACGTTATTCACGGGGTCAACAATACAAATCCAAATACATGAACACCTTTCTGAAACAGCCTTTATATCTTAAAAGCAAAACTTGAGACGGCCTTCTAGTCTATATAAAGGATAGTAAAATAAGCCGCATAAAAGGCACATCTATCACTGCCGTATCGTTGCAGCATGCGAACTGTCAAGTGTGTAAGTAAGTTCACAAAGCTGTAGCACTGCACCTAGCACGTAACACATAAATCGAGCCTGTTCAGAAAGTTTCGAGGCATCGGTGCCTGCCTCGCGCTATTAAAAATTCCCAACGACTGAATATAAATGAGGATATATTGATATTTCGTGGGTTATTTAGCTCTACACGTAGGTTTAAAGTCTTATTCGAAAAGCTTGTTCATTATTTTTATTTGTACACACAATTTATTCTATATAATACATACCAATATTACGCTTTCAGCTCTAAACTACTTAACTGATAATCATGACATAATACATACGTATTTTAACTAGGAGTACAGAAAAGACAATAGGCACTGTATCTCATCATTTAAAAAATACTGCTCACGAAAGAGACGGTCAAAAATAACTGTTACCCAAAGCAGAGCCGCGGCCAAAAGCTATATCTATAGCTAAATATTTTATCTTTACACTCAGTTTAGAATTTTTTCTTTTTTTTTTACGAGTTCAATTATAGTACTGCTAGTGAATAAAATAATATTAAGAAAAACTAGGGACTTTTAGGATGGCCAAAATTAGCAAAATATCTTTATATATGTATATAATTCTTCTGTGAGTGTGTATGTCACTGAACTACTCTCAAACGACTGGACGGATTTTGATGAAATTTTTTGTGTGTGTTCAAGGGGATCTGGCAATGGTTTAGATTCACAAATCAGCCCGGCAGATGGCGCTGCAGTCGGTATCTAGGTTATTTATCTATATTGATCCTAATCGCTTGAAATATCATGCAGGACAACGTCTGTCGGGTCCGCTAGTAATAATATATAATAGTTCTGCCACAAAAAAATCTGTATAAGGCCACCCTTATCATTTAGGGGTATGAAAAATAGATGTTGGCCGATTCTCAGACCTATATGCAGACAAAATTTAATAAAAATTGGTCCAGGCGCTACGTAGAAGTTTGGTAACAAATACCGCAACACGAGAATTTTATGTATTTGATAGCGTTTTTTTTTAAACCTGTATATATGGGCAGAGGGCTTGGACCTCCCGCCTACAGCCAGTTCGAGTTACAGGTATGCCAACCTCCCGACAACCCCTACTCCCAATCTTGCTATCATTAATTCCTACAATGTCCAATTGACGACAATAAGATTGCCCCATGCTACGGTTGTGAGACATTGTTATTGGCAAAATGTTAAATAAATCTCTGCCTACCCTTTCCGGGATTTAGGCGTGAGCGTATTTATGTAGATATTTGTCCTAAATTTTAAAGGCATAAAAATGTTTTTACTGTTTTTCTTGGAACAATGCCTAATGTAAAATCAGATAAGATCTTAATGCCGGTCTCCATGAGTTATAAGGTGCGGTGTGACGGTGTGATTGCAGCCACATCTCACACCGTAAAGATGATTTATGTTGTGTATACAAGATAGACGGGTTTAATTCTATTTACACATCTGCGTTTTACTAAGCGCTAAATGATATTAGAATTGTAGGTAGGTTAGTTACTCAAACTGATTGGCATGTCCATCTTGATTATAAAACTTTATATGATTATATCTACCAGTACCAGCTGGCGGTTTCGCCAGAGTAGTCTCGATAGCAAGTAAAATTGAAAAATAAAAAATGCAAATGACACCTCTAAGGTCAAAACGTTAACGTTAGGGCGTGATAAGGAAAACAGACTTGATACATGACAGTGGTAGAGCCATGCTTAAATATGAATAGGCCGACTCGATCATGCGATACCACGGCCTCACAAAAAACCGCTTGTGAAGCTACGCTTGCGTTGCTTTTTCCCGAAATCAGTGAGGTTCCTGGAGTCCTAACTCCCCCTCTCCTTTTTCTTCGCCCCTCGTCCCTTATATTAACCTAATAATAATAGCAATAGTTTGACGATGTCGTTCTTGTTGAAACAGAAATAGGCCATCCCATTTCTTACCTTACGTACCGTAATAGGCGGTTAAGATATTAGACTGTTATCAATCATAGAGTATATGTACAGTGACCGATTGATCCTGTTTGCGTAATTGGGACTAAAAATAAAATGTGGGCGTGACACGCTTTGGTTACCCTTTCGTTTAAAAGATTAAGCCACTAAGAAACAATCTATATCTATATAAAAATATATAATATATATAGTATAAACAAACTGAGAGACAACTTATTGATTAAATCCATTAAATACTTACTTACAGAAATTTTTGAGAAACAGTGTTCTCTGTTCTAATGTCGTTTGGTAAAAAACAAACATGAATCTTTTGTTTTTGACATTGACATATTTCGGGATCCTATGAAGCAGTGTGATTGTTTTAGAGCTTCAATGGTGCCAAGTCCATCAGCTGTCTGAAGTAAGCGGTTGATTATACCAGCTGTAGTCGACCACACAAATAAGCTGAGTTTTAAATTAGATTCTAAATTCTGATTGTTATTTTCAAAGATTTTAATAGGTCGGGTTTCAGAAACTTTATACTCATTAAGTTAACTTACAATAATTTACATGAGAATATAATTATAAAACCGGTGAACCGGTGGTCGTGGGTTCGATTCTCGCACGGGACAAAAAATTCTATTGTCTATAAATAGTTGTCACGAGTGTGGGTGTTCTTTGTGTCCATTGATTGATATTCGATTTGAGTGTTTGTAAAGTCCTCCGCAATTCCGTCCCCGCATTAGGAATACAGAAACAATATTTTCAGAGATTAAATCTAAGTAAGTAAAAACAAAATAAGTATAGAAACGCTAAGTGTGAATATTTTCGCAAACGAAAACCTTTTTACAAGTTCTGATATCTCAAAGTATAAGGATCAAGCATAGCTAAATGTTGCATGCGTAGTGTCAGTACAGATCATTTGATGTTAAATTACGTGATTTTTTAGTAACACTATACTTTTGGATGTTATATGTTATTTTATGGTAACATATACACATTTTTGAGGCACTTTGTATAATCCACAAATTGTTGTTCTGAGTCCGGGTGTTCTTTGTGTCCGTTGTTTAATGTTTGACACAGGAATTAATCCTGTGTGGTGTGGATTAATCTAGTGTGGGAGTTGTCTCTATTTTTTTTGTGTTAATGTTTTTAACTAAAGCTTATTTGTGAGTCTATAGTTTTATTAACACTATTGCTATATGCAATTAAAGTAACGATAACCTTGTGATATATTCATAATTTTAGTGTATATAAATTTTCAAGGTAGAAGTCAGAAACTCATAATTAAGATATATAATATAAGATCCTTTTTATTAATTTGTTTTATGCTGTCTGTAGCTGAGCCAAGTTACATAGTTGGGGCAGCTGTGCCCCAGATTTCTATTAAATAATGTACACGTGGTTTAATTAAAGAGTTATTGATCGTATAACGTATTGGAAGCGTGATACATTTTGACATTTCTTTTTTTTAAAGAAAACTCCCTCATTAAGACTGAGTCCTATGTCGCGGGAAACTTAACAAACAATCAAGCAATAGTCACAAAGACTACCCAAGCTCGGAACAAATTTATTGATAGTATAACTTTTTGTCCCATGTGAGAAGATTAAGCCAGCTCAGCATTCAAGATTACTAATCACTAGACCAAGAGCTATCTGTTAATTTTCTACTCAATAATCGTTTATTAATTTTCTAAAAAAAAAAAAACTCGCATATCAAATCCGTTCTATTTGAATACTGCTGACGTCATAGAAAGTTCAATAACCAGAAAGAATAGCAATTTAACCGGCTATTTGTGGCACTGCCCCTTTCCCGTCGTATTATCTATGGCTCAGACCATAGAGTTCCACAATAGTAGGTACATTACTATACTCGTACCTCCGATAGCTTCCTAAGATGGTGGAGAAAGCTGTGCTCAGCGCATTTTGCTTGGCGTTATCTTAACACGCGAATGCTCGCTTCGATCAGCTGTGAATTGATCGCTCTACTTGTTGCGTACAGTGAAGCTAAGATAATGAACGTAGGTTAGGAAAATCTTATTCATTGGATATTTCATACAGTGTAGGAAACAGCTACACCCTGCTTACATGGTGACGGTTTGTTGTATTTGTTTTAATCCTGTATTGTTTTCTATATTGTACATAAAGATCATAAATTACATTTAAAAAGTAATGGTGTGTACAGAGGAGCATACACTAACATCTGTATCCTTAAAAAGGGAGCCAGAGGTGTTCTTAACGCAAATATTTATAAGTAGTAGTCCTAATTACGTGACAGGAGCAAGCCTCTTCGTCGTATCCAGGCTTTTTTGCAGAATAAATAGATAATTAAATTAAAATTTTTAAAAACGTACAGGTCGAAGTTATCACTTAATTCTCATTTAACAATTATACTGGCACGTGTAGAGCACTTAATCGAGTAATCATACGCCAAAAATTCACACAAAACCGGTTGTAAAGTAACGCTTGCGTTGCATTTCCCCGAAATGAGTGAGGTTTCCGAAGGCCCAACTCCCCCTCTCCCCTTTCCACTCCCCTGATCCCCCCTCTACTCTTTCCCATCTCCACAACATCCTACTCTTCTTTCCCATCCCCCCATCCCTCAACACCCTCAAAGGCGGGCAGCGCACCTACGACTCTTGAGTTGCAGGTGCCCATGGACGGCAGTTGTCACTTCAGGTGACCCGTCTGGTCGTCTGTCCCCCTATAGTATATAAATAAAACAATCTAATTCCCAAAAGTGCATGGACGGCAATAGGCCAGCTCCTTTTTACGAGATTAGGATTCAACTTGATGATATTGATTGATTGATTGATTGATTGATTGATTGAATTATAATTGGCACAATATTGGCATTAAATACACCTCTACATATATATGTTATCTATTGTATGTATAGTGATTATTAGAATTGATAATTATGTAAAAATCGTTTCATTGAGACTTTTATTGTATTGTTAAGCGCACGACAAAGTAGTACAGCCATTAAACGAAACGGGGTACAGAACAATTAAGAATCATGCCAAATGATTCCCGCGGCAATTTCCTGCCTTGTACCGCGGCCACCCCGTTCCCGAGCGTGACTCTTTCACGGTCAAACTAAATGACTTATGAAATGTGGCACTATTAATTATTACTTTGATTTAATTTCGGAATGTGTTATTTTTGTATTGAGTGTAAAAATCTATTGTTTGTGACATTGTTAGTTAACGAAACGTTATGTCAACCTTGGGACTGCAAATTTATTTTGAATGTTATATGGCACCAACTAATTTCCATTACGTTGAAACGTATTTTAACTATGTACATACGTGCATAAGCTCACGCCAGAATCCTTGAAAGTTTAGGCAGAAGTGTATTAAACACCCATATTTTTGTAATTAGAATTAGGACCCAATAAGGCGTAAGTTAATTCGACATATACATATATTTGATATGTTCTATATATATATATATATGTATATATGTTTAACTATGTAAACCGTTACCAATATTGATAGTGCTTTCTGAATACACACAACAAACTAAATAACACCTTCTTAATTTATGCGTTTAGTTTCTACAGAATAGTATCTACATGCCTTTAGTTATTGTTTATTGTTATTATTTTGTTTTTTTTTTTTGGTCCTATTTATGATAAGTACCGTATCGTATTCTCTACCAGCCCACGTGTTTCCTTCCCACTTTGATCCCGGGTCTTTTAAGCGGGGCGTGAAAAAGCATCTCACCAGGCCGCCATAGTGTGGGTCACCATGCTGCATTGACATGCAATGAGGATGGTGACCACCACTCTTTGACTCCACCTATTGCTTTCCATCAGGCAAAATGGAGTCACTATAGTAGGCTAATATAAAAAAAAAAATATCTCAACATTAGAATAATTTAAAAAAAGTTTTTGAGAACCATCCTTCTTAAAATTTGAAGTGTTCATACCAATACCTACTTGATGAGTAAACTATTGAGCTTGGAGTCCAGACGAGAACTTTTCAAGTGTATGATCTTGCATGGAATATATCATAATAAGTTTGTTTGTATTTAAGTTTTTAGGTTGTATGGAAGAGATCGCGGATTGTAATAAGACCGCCATTTGTAATCACTTATTTATATCTATTGTGTTTAATACCTTACGTGTACAATAAAGAAAAAGTATTTATTTATCTATCTAATCAGTGTTTTGTGGTTCATCACTGCATTGAAGCTTGACGTGCATGTGCTTCGGTTTATCTTAGAAACGTAAAACAAATATCATGCGGATATTTTTGCTAAATCACACTCTAAATTCAATTATCAGTTATTAATCTTTTAATATTGAGACTCTATTGGCACGTTTTAATTTTCTTCTTAATTCATAAAATTAAACAAAAAAGCTTTCATTGTAAAACGTGCACGTACGTACGTATTTTTCGCGGACATTGGTGTGCGTTGCACGTTTATTAAATAGATGTAATAACAGAGTTTTGATTGCAGCAATGTATACAACGTGTGACCGTAAAATCTCTTACAAATAAATAAATAAATAACAATCTTATGTATGAGCTCTAAATAAATTTGTTTTTTTCTATTTTTAAAGAGGTTATAATATATTCACAACTTTCGTCTCGATATATTGAATCATCACGATATCGCTGCAACCATAATGCGTAGACTTGAAATTTGATAGGAATAATCCTTTCGCCGAGTAGAGGTGAGCTAAGAACGGATTTTACGAAATTCCACCTACACGGGGTGTTGCGGGGTGTCAACAGTTGTACTAGTTTATAAATAAAGTCTCTTATTTGTTGAAGCACTTATAAAATTATGTAATTGTTACAACACGGTGGTAATTTCAATGTCAAGAGTAGAGTGACTCTTCATTGTTACTTTTCATCAGGTGAGTTGGTTGTCATTGCCTATGATGCCCACTCTATATTACTTATCAATAAAACATACTCTGTTTGTGTTGAAAATTCACAGCACGAGAATTAAATACATTTCGGATGCATCGATCATCAGGCGTCATTCCGTTACACGCTGCAGGCTGCACCCTATCGCCGCCGACATGCATGATTTATGCCACGCTAGCTTTATATCGTTCAGTTGTCTTTTCCTGTCATGCGGACAGTACAAAAAAAACAATATGCCCATTGATTTTTTGATAGGCTTTATTAGCTACCAGATTTCTTCTCATGTGTAGCGTAAAATGCGACTAAGGGATTAGACTGTTTTCTTACAGACAGTATGTATACAGTCATATACTATAGTGCCCAGTTGACGTCAATAGGCTTGCCCCCCCTTTTACGTCAGTGGGACCAAATTCTAATTTGCAAAATGTGGTGTTTAATAAACCTCTTTATTTTGTTTTTTTTTTTTATATTGTAAAGGGACAAATGGGTCACCCGGTGGTAAGTGACAACTGTCGTCCATAGACACCTGTAACTCGAGAGTCGTAAGTGCGCTGCCAGACATTGAGAGTGACGAGGGATGGGAAAAAGGGAGGGGGGACAAGGGTGAGGAAAAAGGAGATGGGGAATTGGGCCTCCGGAAACTTTAATAATCTCGGGGAAATTCATCGCAAGCGTTGCTTCGTAACCGGTTTTCTGTAGGGCGAATCAAATGTCTCTCAGGAAAAGGCGGTAATAAATAAATATTACTCTATTTGATTTTACCGTCAAACATTGAATTATTATGTTTACACTAGGCACATACAACAGTAATACTAATGAATTATTGTACAATGTAAATAGCAACACGTCTCATTACAGCACACATTGTTTAGTATTTACGTATTTTTATTAGTTTACAATTAACAATTCTTGGCTGCTTTGGTTAATTATTAATTTATTGTTCCAATTTTATGCTTTTGTCGTTTATACGTGGTATGTATTAATGGTCACGATTTTAGAATTGCTGTATACCTACATACGCTTTCACCTGTTTCCCTGAAGTAGTTGGCAGAGGCATATAAAACACCCACAATTTGCAAAATAAAAATTTGGTCCCGCTAACGTAACAGGGAACAAGCTAATTGCCGTCACTCTGGTACGTCCGAGCCTTTATCCAATGGATTTAGATTTTTTTATTGTATTCTAATTTTAAATACACGATGTTTAAGCATACTCATATATGACTTGTGTGACATGTTAGGATCATTTTTTTTTTATCCGCTGTAGTAATTGGCACAGCACACACAACACGTCCTGTGTTGTTCACCATATGCTACCATATGAGTTTAAAACTTGAAGATTATAATTACGAGTATATCGTGTTGTCTCCTATGACCAGTATGATCATTTAATTATTACTGTATACCAATATATATTTAGATACATTTAACTACAGGTTGTCTTATCAGTCTTCTAAACGATCGGTCATCTTCTCTTTTACAATAATAGAGATTTTTAATAATAAACACATTATTAGTCCAACTTGTATGTGTGTTCATATCACGGAACTCACGGAAAACCGATTGATAAGCAATTCTTGTATGTGTTTCGAATCAGTGAGTTTATCACAGACCGAACTCCTCTACTCCTTTTCCCCCCTCAAAGGCGGGAAAAGCACTTGCGGCTCTTGAGTTGCAAGGGTCCATGGGCGGCAGTAGTCACTTATCTTATACCATAAAAAATAATAATACTTATTATGAGTAACTTAGAAATAGCTAACTTACATATGGAGTAGCCCTATGTTATTATATCATATCATATCATGACAGTCTGGGATTTTCATTTAACAATGATTATGACGGACCATAACTTTTTAAAGCGTATTTTTTACCGTTTCTAGTTTTAGGACTCTTAAGTAATACTGTAATGCGTGACGCCAATATCCAAATATAAGAATAACAAAGCATGCAAGTAAAACCACACCGAAGTACACTGTGATCATCAAAATATCACTTTTTATTTTGAATACTGCACCAGAACACCCACATGGCTGTTTAGTTATCCATATTTAAGTAAAACAATGTTTGAAAATACTGACAAACACACAAAATTATTTTTGTCGTAATTGCAAACAAACTGACAATAATATAATCAAAAACAATAAATCTGACGGCTTCGTGTAAACAAAGCTGACGTATGCACCAAGCGTGCACGAAATATTTATGTATTTCGTAATATGCCAAAGTAATAATGCAGGGTTTCTTTCAGCATGTGTCGAATAAAAAGTTTGGATAAAATGACCCACGCGCTGTTTTGGCGGGAATTTTGACATATATGTATGTATAAACAGTCAGTGCAGCTGTCAAATAATGTCACGTCCTTGTTGCCTTTGCTCGCTCACGTTCGTTAAAAAATAGCCGCAAGCACATTTGATAGTCCTGTAGGTACCTATTTCTGATTTTTGGATGCCATATTAGTCTTAAATGTTGTTAAGTATTCAATAAATTTTATATACATAAACTAAAATATACAAAAAAATATATGAAATTAAAAAAAATACTGGCTGCTTTTTATTTTTCCCTTTTATCTCGATTCTTATTTAGATTTTGTATTAGCGAATATGTATTTCTTCACATTATGGTTAATTACGTACGCACTTAAACCTAATAAGCGATATCACGGTAGATTTCTTACTGAAGAAACCGTTTCAAACACGTTCCACACAATTCTTTTTAACAAATTATTTTAAAATTATATAAAAAAATAGGTTGCTTCAAAATCCGTCTTTAAGTAGTTTTTTTTACGAAGATTTATTTTGCATTGACTTTAAGCTTAAAACAAAAGAAAATTCTATAACGAATTAAAAAAAGCAGAACCTTAGTATTAACATTTTATTAATATTTAATATTTTCGGTAACGTCTTCAATAATATGAAATAACCTTACGTAACTATCGTTCATATCGATCAATCCCATTTATTATTCTAAAAGTTTACTTGTGAATTTAAAAATATGGTTTGCATAAACATGCTCCTTAATTTAATATTTGATCTTAATAACTATTTACTTCTGGTGATAAAAAATAACTTGAGTGAAACTCTGGGCCCTGTTTGAGGAGGTCCTCGAGCTTATCAACCTCTCTTGGACATAATTATGTGAGGTCACGTCCTCGTAGTCTAGAACAGTGTAGGGCCATAATTTTAATTAAAATACGTGTCATGTGCGTCTTCTGGTTTTAAGTTCACAGTTTAAACTGACGTTATGTAGAATCACCCGCAGTCAATGTCACTGTAAGACGATTAAAATGATAGCTCACATGTCCAAATCAATTAGGCCTTTTGGTTCTTGAGCGAAACAATGAAATATCATCCATACATACGGACAAACATACATACGAAAAACATCATCCTGCTTTCTAAATATAATGAAACCATACAAATATCATACACACGCTGTCACGTCAGACTAAAGCAAAACTCTTTCAGTCTGACGCGTAGATTGTTATATCAAAAATAACTGCCTTTCTAGGAGTTTGAGTTTGCAATATTTATTTATTATATAAATAATTAGCCATTTAACATTACGCCACAGTCTTTCGAAGTGTAATAGCTATCGTGAACGGTTTTGTAAAATAAAGCGTTGGATCTTGCATACGTTTGATCGAAACACTGACATAAAATTTGTCGTTGTAATGATGAAACTATAGAGCCGTGTAACAGGGGCAAATTATACAACTTACTAAAAGTTAATGGAGCGAGCAGTGCATTGTGTTAGAGGAAGGTGGGGCTTCAAACTATTGTGACGACATTACACAACTACACGTGTAATACATATATACGCTATTTAGCTTTGAAAGTTTTAAACCTTACTTTTATAAAATAAGTTTACGTAGCGTAGCGTGATGTTTTACAGTCTGTATTATTTCTGATTACAATTCAACACATGAAGATTTTCAATTCTGGCTAGTATTTCCAGAGATTATTTCGTTAAAACAAGCAAACAAAAAACTCAGCATCATTATATATATATTAGTTAGTACAGATAGTGTTTAACTGTAGCACAGCCATATCAAAATGCGAACTACGCCAAAACCGCCGAATGGTCCTGGATAAACTTTAGCATAAATATAGTATAGGAAAGCACATAGCTAAAATATTTATTAAAATTTCCACGGTAACGAAGTCATGGGTAACATATAAATACCACCGTATTTGTTTTGTTGAGTATTGTCCATTTAAGCATAGACATTAAAGTTACGAGTTAATTTAGATGTGACGTAAGTCAGTAAAATAAATGTGTATGTATAAGTACACTCTATTCCGTATCTATGGTAAAACCATGTAGTATTTAACGTAGCGTCACCTACTCTTAATGTTAAATGCTTTTCAAGTTGTTTTCCCTTCTCCTTCCTGAAGATTTTTTTTCCTACAAACCCTCGCATCTTCGAACGGGTTGACTGAGGCGTAATTAAAAATAATATAATAATAATTTTAACAGTGTAGAGCCATGCTTAGGCACGAATGGGCCGGCTCGACCGGTGCAATACCACGGCCTCACAGAAAACCGGTTGTGAAGTAACGCTAATGTTGCATTTACCCGAAATGAGTAAGGTTTCCGGAGGCCCAACTCCCCATATAAAAATAAAATTTATAAAATACAAATGGATTGGGGAGTATCAGTAATACGTCAAGCAAGTCAGGGTCTCATACCTATTACTCAAACTGACTGGTATGAAAGTCCAAGCCCTCTAACGAAACGCTTTTTTCTCAACCTACCTAACGTAGAATAAATAGTTAACCAAATATTTCTAACTAAAATGTTAATCCGTAAGATTTGCTCCACATCAATAACACATTTTGGCAAAGCAACTGCGTAATTTTAATACATAATCCAAGTACGCAAGCGTTTGATACCAATTATTTAGCTACATAATACTACGGCCAAACCCACCCGCATTGGCAACAATGCCGGCCATATTTTAGCTGTAACATAACCTATTGATACCAGACCACAGTGCCCGCGGGACGCCGGTTCTAATCCGGTTACAGCTACGATGGTACATTAAAAGCTTTTATCTCTTATAATAAACAGACTTCGAATGGTTTCTCGCGATTGGCGTAAGTAGTCAGATTACGCATACTGATTAATTTGTTTCTTGATATTAGTTGATGTAAAAATAGGTTTTTTGTGTAAGTGGCACTGGCAGTTGACGTAGCAGTTTGCTTGACCTTTTGACATGGGAGAGCCATGTTTAGGCACGCATGGAAAGAAGAAAGAAAGAAAGAAAATATATTTATTTTGTACTCATACAAGGCAAGGATAACAATTTCATCAGACGTTAGTGCCAACAAGTACCACTATATGAGACAAAAATGGCCGTTAGCTCAGCTTTGTGCTACCTCGTAAGAAGCAGCGCTGGTATTATGCTAACACCTAGTGTTAGCATAATACCAGCCGTAGCATAGGGCCGTTAGATCGGCGTAATACCTCAGCCTCATTTCACATTAGCTATGAAGTAATGCATTGCGTTGGCAATTTCATTGAATGTCCCTTACCAGTCGCCCAAAGCCCTCGGAAGGCCCTTAAATGTAGGTGTCCATGGATGGAGGTGGTTAAAGACTATCAGGTGACCCATCTAGCCACTCATACCAGAGTTCTTGTCGAGGTGTTAAAAGTAATCTGGCTTTTACAGCTCTCCCGACCACAACTGTATAACCTCCTCACACTTGTCAATCACTTTTCCAGTTTTTCAACTTTATGGCGACTGAGAAGATCACGATTACTCATGATTATAATAATATAATTATAACTTTAAACATCTTACACTCAGACGTCTGATCCCAAGCGGAGCTTGTGCTTTTCCGGAGGCATTAATAAAGCTGTTCCCGGATTCCTCCTATTTTAAGCGCAGCATGGCACACCGTATGGTTTTAGTCGGTTCGATTCCGACACACCGTTCAACCGAAAACCCCGGTGGAATGACGGCCCGAGGGGTTTCCACAGAAAAAAAAAACGGTAACCAGACTGTGTCACGAGGACTTGGCAAACATAGAAACAACGTACACAAAGACCACCCAGATAATATGCAGATCTCAATAATGCCTGTCCTCGTGTGGGTCGTTCTCTGAAGTTAGGATCACTAACCACTAAACAAAGAGGCTAGTCATATATTTCTAAATACAATCATATTGCAGATGAATTACAAAACAGACACAGGACAAGAATCCAGTACTTCTCGTTTAGCAGTCCAGGTCACCAACCACTGGGCAGACAGGCCATTATTGTTAGGTTTTTTTTAAATAGGCTGAGCTACTCGACCATATAGGTTCCTCGTCATTCATAAGCCGGCATAATATATAACTGACTGTATAGTTTAAGCTTATCTCTAAGTAAAATGCAATGTATTGAAAATCCTTCTACGAATTACCTGTATAAATTCAAATTGATTTCGTACATTTAAAAAGAAGAAATCTTACAGCACAAACAATGTAATAATTTCCATAAAAGCTGCCATAACATTCCAAAACCAACTCTAAATAGTGTAAAGTGCGTTCCATTCGGATAAACACTGCTACTTAGCTTAATACAGTGGGAATCAGGTCACTGGGTATAAATAGGGGTAATACAGGGAGGGCAGGGGGATGATAATCAACCGATATTAACGGCCCCTCAAGATACTCGCACATTTTTATTCTGATGATCTGTTTAAGGGGCGGTCTCGAAATATAGACTCGACGAAATATCGTTTCGACTATATAGACAAGTCACATCTTACTAAAGAACACACACACACACACACACACATCCTTGAAGACCTTTTCAACATTCTTTTATTACCTTTTTTTTATATAATATAGGGGATAGACGAAAAGACGGGTCACCTGATTGTAAGTGACAACCGCCGTCCATGGACACCTGCAACTGAGTCGAACATGAGTCGTAAGTGCGCTGCCCGCCTTGGTAGGATGATGAGGCTGGGGAGATACGGAAGGAGGAGGGCTTATGAGGGGGTATGATGGGAAAAATGAGAGGGGGAGTTGGGCCTACTACTACATATACTAGCTACAACTTTCTTACATACAACGCCAAAAAATCTTTGAAGTCGAATTTAAACAGGTTCTAATTATCGCACCGATTTAAAATTTTGCCTGTATATGTAATATTGATGACAATATAAAAATAAGGTTCCTTCGATCTGGTCTGATAATGTAATCTGGTGGTGGATATCACAACTTTTCAATGATTTCTAATAAACGAGGAGTTCACTAGAAATCAGATTTTGAAGTGATAACTTCTTATGGGAGGGTAAACCGCTTCGTTACGTAACGCGTTACGGTGCCAGTCTGTGTGGCTGCCCTTTTTCTCACATATATTGCAGCGGTAGTTTAGTTTAGTTTAAGTTATCACTTCTGTCGGGCGTCCCGAGACGCACACTTTTTTATTATTTTTTTAATTTACTCGAAATTTGGATTGTTTTAGAGAGTCGAATAGACTTTAAAACGTGGATCAAAATGATACAAGATATAATCAAACTGGCAAACAAGCACACTTGATTGTAAACAATTACAAATATGTATCTGTAAGGCATTGAAACGTTGGGTGATGCTTTACAGACCTCTTCTAACGTACAAGTCAGTATTGATTTTGAGGGTTCCGTACCCAAAGGGTAAAACGGGACCCTATTACTGAGACTTCGAATTTAGCCTGATAGTAAGAGACAACCGCCGTCCATAGGCACCTACAACTCGAGAGTCGGTAGTGCGCTGCCTGCCTTTGAGGGTGATGATTGATGAAGATATACGAGGAGGGGAAAGAGACGGGATGACGAGATGGGAA
The DNA here is from genome assembly GCA_947561695.1 of Tyria jacobaeae. NCBI lineage: Eukaryota > Metazoa > Arthropoda > Insecta > Lepidoptera > Erebidae > Tyria > Tyria jacobaeae. Next base: position 2,235,882 of record OX387208.1, on the reverse strand, counting down.
AAGGGGCGGGGCAGTTGGGCATCCGGAAACCTCACTAAGTTCTTCGGTTTTCTGTGAGGCCGTGGTATCACACTGGTCGAGCCGGCCCTTTCGTGCCTCCACCACGTTTAGCTTAAATTAAAAGCACATTTAAAGCAAAATTTTAATTTAACTAAGTTACTGTCTTAAGCTCTCTGCTACTATCTTAAGAGGTGGCGGAGAGGAAGAGGACAAGTACTTTTCCATCCCACAGAAGACGCACCAGACGTCTAAGAGCAAACACTGATCTCCGACTTCCATGAGCGCTGGCCTGGGGTATCAGGCTGAGCTGACCGTTACCCCAGCAGAAGCAGGCCTGAGACGGTGGTTTGACGTACGTGTTCCACGCGCGTAAGGCCTCCATACCCCAAAGTGTGGTCGCCTGCTAGTCAGGTGGCTAAGGTCTGCTGGGGTTCCCAGTTGCTTCCTTTTGAGGGTATTCCGGGTCCCTAGCAATAGACGCTCGTGACGGAAGACGTTCCAGTGGGTTGATGACCCGTGGGGGCTTCCATACGAAAAAAAAGTTGCTACTGTCTTAAAGTAAGGAGTTCTGTAAGGTAGCTTAAAATTACATTATATTAAGTTTTATATTGTTTAAAATACTTTTAATTTCAGAAAACGTAGAAAATCGCATCAGCGGAACGCACAAGTATGGCAGACGACAATCGACTACATTATCAAGCTACTATTTGCATTCATTAGCCGACTGCTCGGCTAATAAAAACATTGTCAGTTGCCAAAGTTGTGGAACCGACCCCCTCCTCCATTTTACGTCATTTATTTAAGGTTAAAACTCTTAGAGTTGTTTATTAAATACTCGTATTATTATTTGAGGGCGCACCTTTTTATATTTTATGCATACTTGATTTACAGGACAGGCCTGTTTGTGTAGTGCAGGGATGTCGAACGTTCTACTCAGGTTTACAGGTTCACGAGCCATGATAATTAAAAAAAAAAATGCCGCTTTAACGTGCCTTCAAAGAACTTTGGCTTAATTAGTGAAATAACTAACAAACTTCAAGATAACAATCACGGTCGGGATACGTAATAATTTGAATGTTGCCTACAAATTTCTAAATTAATGAAGCATTCCTGCAACATTTTTAGATTCATGATAGAAGCACTAAATTAAATTATTAAATGACTTTCACCGTCTGGCTTCTTATGTACATATGTCTAAATCCTTGGTGATTTAACCTCCAAGCTTTAAGCTCTAAGATTTGGAAATACTAGTAGGGTTTCGTAACAATATAATATATTTAAATAAACTTTTAATTTAGAGTCGAAAGTATAACGATAATGGCAAATTGGTTGAGGCTTTCGCGGCCGATTGATGACTCGTTGGCTTTATTCGGGTCTAAAGGCCGTCGTATGTTGGAATTGCTTCCTAACGTTTCGCTAGCACGAGTGGCCAGTTCAGAGGTCCTTCCATCTCCGATACTGGATGCAGACTCTGAAGAAGCTGGCCACTCGTGCTAGCGAAACGTTAGGAAGCAATTCCAACATACGACGGCCTTTAGACCCGAATAAAGCCAACGAGTCATAACGATAATGGTTTTATTTAGACCTTGAAGTTTTATGTTCAATTAATTGAAATGACTCTGGGTTATAAAACTGTCTGTCTTTTGTTCGAACACCGATACATTTAATTTCTTTTAATATTGTTCTCTGTGAAATTTCAATTTACGTCAAATCTAAGTTGTAAGAAGATTCGTCATTGCTCGCGAAGGTTCGCCATACCTGGTCTAGTGTTTAGTGTACCTGACTGCTGAACCAGACGTCGTACAAACATTTGTGAGACCCACAAATTGTTGTGCCGAGTCTGGGTTATCTTTGCGAAAGTTAATTGAATGTTTGTAAAAACCCTCGCGACACAAGAATTAATGCGGGAGTTGTATTTCTGAAAATGAGGATTGGAATGCAAGCGTTGTTTCACAACCGGTTTTCTATCGAGGCCGTGGTGTCGCACAGGTCGAGCCGGCCTATTCCAGCCTAAGCATGGCTCTCCCACGATAATATTTTGGGTGTCTTTGTATACTTAAATCCGTATTTAATTTAGAAATTTTATTAAACTAAGTCTATAGATTGAATGTTGTCCTGTACGGCCTATTTCCTATTAAAAAGAAATGAAATATATATCCGTCCAATATTTTATATACATATACAAACATGTATATAAAATATTAACAACCAGTCCTTCACAATGATTGCACTTCATGTATGCTATGCGTAACAGGCCCTTCAATAATTAAAAAGTAGATTATAATTACTGTTACAAAAAATATTGTAAAACGATAAGAAAACTTTAGACACACAACCGTCTGATCTTAAACTAATCAGAGCCTGTACCGTTGTAACCAGACACACATACACATATTATAGATAAATTACATCCAGGCACATAACAAATAATGGTGCTTATCACACAGCGATTTGTACTACGTGGGAATCCTACCCATGAACTCTGGCTTAGCAGTCAGCATCACTGACCACTAGACCGACAGGCCAATCAAATATTAGATTTTTTAAAAGTAGGCTAGTAATAAATCGTGAGTATTGTACAGATACCTTGTCATAGCAGTGTACGCGCACACGATCTATGCACTCTATAAATTACACGAACATATTTTGATTACCCCGAATTCCGGATTCCTAATTAACGACCCAGTTTGACGGATCGTTAAAGCGGCAAAAATAATAAAAAATAAATATATATTGTGAAACGTTGGCAACATTAACACTGGCTGGACTAAATACTGTGATTATTTTACTTGGACTTTGTTTATGCCCACCTTTATGTTGCGACATGTTGATTTTACGTTAAAAGAAGAATAGATGGTACATTGTGTGTTTATAATTCGAAAATTAAAAACAAACTATCTTAATAAAATAATATAAATATACTTTTTAATGCCATAGACAACTTGAGCAGTAGGAAAGAATCTCTCGATGGAATACAAAGTATGGAAGTCATCACTCACCAAAGAGTTTATGCGTTTAGTTTTGATTTTTTGTTTATGGTTTTCTGTCTTCTCTAATTTTTGTATCTTTTGGAACGTTGTTTGATTTTTACAGGAGGATCTTTTAAATACAATGATTTGGAGAAAAAATGTTTTTAACTTGTCAACGTACTCCGTTTGCAACGTTTACAGTTACTTACTTATTCTAAATTACAAAGTCGCTTGTCTGAGTTGTAACGATATTTCAACATACTTTAATTAACCATTTGCACATTATTATTCATTTTTAAAACATAATAATTATCAGCCGCCATTACACATCACAAAAACAAAACGATATCAGCGCTTCAAACCGTAGGTGGAGTAACTATTTCATATAGTCAGTCGCTAACATAATTTGACCATATCAGGAATTGGTCGTGCGTTTCATTGCTCAAAAGTCACTGATTATTCAATGATCTGACTTGGCCACGATATAGGTATATACACAGTTCCCTAATGATGGCAATAGGCCTGCCTCCTATTACGTAATAGGTAAAAAGTGGGCCCTTGAGACACCTCTTCTTACTTTCTTTTTAGATACAGGTATGTATGTAAAAAGTTTAATTTCTTTGAAATGGCTATTTAGCTCAAAAAATAATGTTAGGACCTAAAAATTTAAAAAAAATTAAGAAAAGTTATATTTACGTCTTATAATATGTTTTTGTTTATTATAATAGGTTCCCGTAACCATTAAATTCTCAGAAAAAAAAAGAATTATTTAAATATGTCATGCCTTTATTAACTTTTAGTGAGCTTAACAAACGGCATTTCATTTTTATGTATAAGATTAAAAAATAAATAAAAAAAAAAACAATAAATCTTATACTGATGAACAATTATCTATTTTTAAACTATCTGCACGTAGCTTTGAACGAAAACACGGCTGTCATTAATATGTCAAAAGCGTTACAGAAAAGTGTTAATTTTAAAATGACACATCTGTGATGTTTCAAGAACAGATGACGACTAAATGAGAAAGGATTATTATTATAACAGACAGTGTCATCTGTAAGTTAAATAGGTACAAAAAAGGAAGTCACATTTTTATAAGATTTAATGTACAACATATGTATGTACAGAAATAAATATTAGACTTTATACATCCTCGAAGCCTTTTTCCAACTAAGTCTCACTACGATAGGGTCGAACTTTGATATTTTACGTAAAACGACTGCTATCGGGTCTCCACAACCCCAGTATCAGACGATATCGAAGTTCTGTAGTTACACCAGGTTGTCGGACTTTGACGGACCGGGCGGCGGAGGCACGCTTTCCAGCGCCTCATGCCGCCCTGAGTATGGCCGCGGGCGGCTAGGACGGGTTTTCCCTTCCACCCGCTGTAACGGCCCGCCGCGAGGAGGTGACCTTGTGTGCCTGTACGCCGCCTAATTGAGGGACGCAGGAAGGTGGTGCCCGCGATTTTTCGGGCAGGCGCTGGGAGGGGCCCGGATGTGTTACTAAAGTCGTTCCCGAACTCCTCCTACTTCAGGCGCAATACGGTACACCTTGTGGTTTTAGTCGGTTCAATTCCGACACACCGCCCCACTGAAAGCCCCAGAGGGGCGACGGCCTGTCTAGGTTTTATAGGGCTCCGACTACCTGAGAAGAAAGGTAACTCATCCTAAGACTGACCTGGCTAGTATTACTTAACCATATATTATATATTAGACTTTTTAAAACTTAATAAATAGGCATTGTGGAAATCAAGACTCATAAGTTTATACTTGTTTTTGTGTGGAAAACCCCACGGTCATAACTAACCTCCCCATAACTGACGGTGAAGTGATGAGTTTGGTCACATATGGATCTATTGCAGGAATACCCTCCGAAGGAAGCTAAGGTCTCATTTTCCGATTACAATTAAGTACTTCTTGCGTAATGGGTGTTCAGGCCTATTGCCATCATCTGGGTAAACAGGAAGAGGAGGATAGAAACTGAAGGGGAGGATATTGCTTATACAGTTGAATTGGGGAGTATAATTAATAGCTCAAACAAGTCAGGGTTACACACCTATAACTCGAATTAGCAGGTGCCGTGAAGTCTGAGTTAATTATGAAAATATTTAGTAAATTATATAGATACAACATTCTTAATGTTCATTCAAAATACAAAATTCAAATGTTGTATTCAAAATACAAATTTCAAATATTGTATTCAAAATACAAAATTCAAATGTTGTATTCAAAATACAAAATTCAAATGTTGTATTCAAAATACAAAATTCATACAAGCAACACCAAATACAGAATGCTTCAGAAAGGTATGATCATATTTTAAGGTTGTATAGTATGGGACCCCGAGAATAATTTAAAACGCTAACAATTTTAGCAAAAATCGTGATATTTCATTCATAAATTTTACTGTGAAACTGAAAATTGGTCCTTAAAATTTATCTGTAAAACTAATAACTTTTAAAGACTGAGGCTGACATGAATACCTATAGGTATTTAATACCGAGGGCTGTTTGTGGCATACACGGATTTTTACAATGTAAACAGAAAAAAAAATGGCAAGAAAGTTATAAAGTTATACAGTGTATAGTATGGTTTTCGGAACACACAAAACCAAAGTATTTTCCAAAGAAAAATGTTTATCAAAAAAATTTCAAAACCCTCTTTTTATTTTCTAGCTTAATCAATTATTTATAAACACACATTACACTCCTTAAATTTGACACCAACTTTCTAAAACAGTCTGTATATCTCATCACACTAATCTCCATTTATTTCGTGTACAATTCTGTTACCATGAATATTCACAAAACTCAATTTGGTATAATTCTAAACTAATATTCGTTAAAACCTTGTTTAATGTCGTCCTAGCTCAGTTTCAGTTAATGTTTTCTTAAAAACTAAGACTCACCTGAAAAAATAGGCAAAAGCACACCCATTGGTAATATTTGTAGGTTTTTCTGTCACTCATATCTTCTTCTCCTTTCTCTCTACTGTTGCCGATGCCTGGGTACGGCACTTCGACACCCACCTTCTTGTAGAAGAAACTTTTGAGCGTGTACGTTGAGTGGATCCAGCAGTATGTATTGAGGACGTCCTCAGGGATGTCCTTCGTATGTATACAGTCTATAGGATTTCCCACGTACTGCCTCGTCGTCACGATCAGGCTGAACGAGATCAGTAGAATAACAGTGATTGAGTAGTGCAACCTGAATACCGGCGAATCGATATGTACATAGTTCACTTTAATAAGATTCTTCAATCCGCGAAAAACGTCTAACATTTTAAACGTTTGACCTTATCGTCCTTATATATGTGTCCACTAACATTATTTATTGTTTCGAAGCACCAATATTCACAATTTAAAATGTAAGGCACTATTTTGTTTGGCAGTGTTCTCGTTCGAGGAAGTCCGCGGCATTACGCTTTATTTTATTTTTCACTATTTTCTTTTTTCAAGTTGGTGTAACTTTTTTGGTATTTTTATGAACTTGAGCAGTGACAACGCTTGGCTCATGATTTCTTCGTTTCATTGTATGTTGAGTCAGTGTCCGCGCGCAGAGTCCATGTTTCTGCCCGCGCCAGTCATGTAGTCTCGTCAGTAATGACGCCGGGGCTGCGTAACCGTTAGAAAATTAATCTTTAGAGGAATTAACGTAAACTAGATTAACAGGTCAACTGCTCTCGTATAGATTTATGAGATCACACGTCGTCGTTCGAAACGGAGCACCCGTACGCGTTGTATACGGTACGCTAATAGCTGAGAAACTGACGAAAAATGATTAAATTATGGGCTTAAATAGAAGTGGAGTAATCCCTATAGTTTATGTTACTATATGACTCAATGTGATGGTGAAGTGTGGGAGATGTGGTTACGGGAATGAGTAATAGCAATATTGTTTAATAGTTCAATATATGCCAGCATTTAGATGTTTATCTGCTATAATAATAGCGCAAGAAACTCGAGTGTTACAACGCGTCTAGTTACCTATGTCTAAGAAGATTATAAAAACTTCCCATACTTTTTTAACCAGAATGACAATCTTTTGGACTACCGTGAGTTGAAATTGTGCGTTTCTTAGAAGTCTATTGTTTTTTGTAAGACGATTTACGAGCGAAGCACGCTCCAAGGCCTTTGTCACAAAGTGTTACGGCAGATCTGTTTGTGTTCAATGATAATATTTACACGTAACTTTTTAAGAGTTCCTTTGAAATATTATATTTAGTAAGCATTCTGACGATTCAACTCACAGAAAATACAAATATTTCCTGTGTGTAATGGATTCGTAATTTGTTATTTCTTGTTAGAACTTTAAAGCAAACATTACATAGTTTTGCTATTTGATTGAGGTTTCAATTTATTTCTCTACTTGTTAAAGAAATAGCAAAATAATGTTATTGATAATAAATTACATTCTTCGAAGCTTTATATGCGAACTGTTATAAATATAAACGGTCTTAAAAACAACTTTATCAAATGCACTTACATCAAAATGCGTGCCATATACATATACAGTGGAAGAGCCATGCTTAGGCATGAATGAGCCGGCCTCGACCGGTGCGATACCATGGCCTCACAGAAAACCGGTTGTGAAGTAATGCTCACGTTGTAATTCTCCGAAATGAGTGAGGTATCCGGAGGCCCAACTCCCCTCTCCTCTTTCCTCTCCCCTCATTCACCCTCTCCTCATCCCCCCTTCTCTTGTTTCCCCTCCCTGCATCCCTTTATTCCTCATTTGAGTTGCAGTTACTTGAGTTGCAGGTGTCCGTGGACAGCGGTTCTCGCTACCATCAGGTGACCCATCTGTTCGTCTATCCCCCTATTGTATAAAAAAAAAAACGTATTTCGTGTCAGTTAGACAGTATTTCTTTCTATTTTCCCATAGTTCACATAATTATATATTTATTTATAATCTATTTGTCTTTTCAATTTGTAAGTTTAGTGATATGTAATACACATTACAGAGAATAGATTTAGTTGAGAGAACAAAGCGGTTCTCAATATGCTTAAAAGGTTTACAGAACACATCAAAGCATTTGATATCTCTACTGTTGGAAATGTTATTTATTGATTTCTTAGTACAGTTGATGGTGTAGTTGTTTTAATATATAAATGTAAAGGAAATCAATGAAACAACATCAATGATTCAACCATTGCTGTTCTATTGTAATTTAAAAAACACTTTTAATGTTTAAATAGCTCACGATTTTACTAACGAGTGTCAAGTATTAGCTGCATAATTAATTATTTGTAAGAAAGGTAATGGTTTTCGAGTGTAATATATGTATGTTAGTATGTTGTTTCTTTAAATTTCAACATGTGAGGTGTCATTTGAATCTTCTCAAGAGTGGAAGTGCTGTATAACACATGGAAATAAATTTGCAAAAAAATTGATAGGATATCAATCATAAAGTCGGGTTGTTGGACGTTTGAAGCTAGCTAAACCAGACAGAATGATAGTTTTACACACATACACTCAACGCTTGTGTCCTGGAAGGGTAAGCAGAAGCGTAATTATCGTTTACATTTTACAATAATTCCCTTTTAAATAGTAGGGGGCAAGCCTATTACTTTTGGGGAGAAAATGGGAAAATTTGGGGTATGTTGACAGGAAAGGGAGGATAGTAGGGGAAGGAAAAATAGATTGTTTATGCAGATGGTAGTAGAGCCACGCTGATTTCAGCAGGAATGGACCGGCTCGACCGCCGAGGCAGTACTACCCTCTCACAGAAAACCAGCCTAACTACCACTACACTACCAGTACTAACTGGTGTTTTTGGGATACTTTATGCCGCCCACCATGAGTCCTGGTTGGGATCTTCCAGAACTGACCACGCTTGTCGAAACGCCCAAGCATTTGCTCTCACGCATGACCTTACCCAACTGGTACTCCAGCCCACCAGGATACCAGACATATCGGGTCAAGCACCCTCTTTGCTAGACCTTCTGCTAACGAGTCGCCCAGCGCCGTACAGTGTAACGGTTCACGCCCCTCTGGGATCCTCCGACCACTGCCTGGTGTCCACCTCGGTGCCTCTTGTTGCCCCCTCCACGACCGGTGGTAACAAGGCGACGTTAATGGCACTACTCGTTAGCAGACTGGGATGAAATGCGGGATTATTTTGCATCCATCCCATCGGCTCAACGCTTTAAAGACAGGGATCTGTCGCAAAGTGCGTCTGCCGTGGCTGATGAAATCACTGTTGGTATGGAGTATTATATCCCTTACAGTGAAGTTGCCAGCACGAAGACCCGCCCGTGGTTCAATCCTCAGTGCACCCGAGCTGTTGCTCAAAAGCAGTCGACGTACCGCGCATGGATCCGGGCTCGCGCCCATTGCGACCCAGACGTTGATTGCATAAAAGCAGTGTTAAAGAAAACCACCAAGGAATGCAAGAGGGCTTCACATCAGAGCAGATGCCCAGCGCATTGCACGGCTTGGTCAAGAACTCGTCGCATACCCTACGGGTAGCCGAAAGTTTTGGCGATTGGTTAAAGCCGTGCATTCCAGTCATGCCAGTCTTCGCTGCCTCCGCTGAAGTGCCCTGTTGGATCACTGGCCCACGAGCCGCAAGAGAAAGCGAAACTACTTGCTGACCTCTTTGCGGCTAACTCCTGAATCGACGACCGTGGCGCGCACCCACCTACCATTGTGACCTGCGACTCCGCAATGTGGGAAATTCGAATCTGGCAGAGGGATGTCCGTGCGGAGCTTCGGTCGCTCGATGTCCGGTCCTCATTGCATGTCTAGTCAATGCAGCATGGTGACCCACACTATAGCGGCCTGGCACGCTAAATTTGTATTCTTTTATTACACTATCATTGCAATTTTCTGTATGTAATTTTATTATTTTATGTGATTCGTTAGCTGCTGTAAATAAAAATGATATAATCTGTAACATCGGTTTTGTGAAATGACTGGCTTGAAAAATGATCTAATCTGCTTTTGGTCCTTAACGTGTAAACATTCATACATACAGTTACGCCTAATAACTAAATGAGATTCTCTTTAGAAGAATCGACATCTTTTTGGACCATTATTTATTTCCTACATATTGTTACGGAAAGAAATCCCAAACAACAACCCATAGAGTCCGCCGGGGCTTGAACTCACGATTTTCGGCTGCAGCCGCAGCCACTACCGCTTAACTACCATGACTAGTAAATTTTCCTTCGAAAAACTTCTATGCTTTGTTTGTCTGTACGGTGACGTAGGCATGGCGTCACAATAGAATACACTCACGCCTGTATCCCCAAGGCTGTAGACAGAAGCGTCTCACAAGTCTCGCTTACGTCATAGGGTCAATTGCCGTCATTCTGTACTGTATTAATGTACCTATATATTATTGAATTAAGTTAAATTATATTATTTTAACAGAAGTCGTAAAATAATTTGCAACTAAATTTAATACTGTACAGATGGCTATCAATCGTCCTAAAACTAATTAATCACCAGCTCATTAAAATCATTTAACGGTTAACAGGCGGAAATTATTAAATATGATTGATTGATTGCTAATCTTTATTACATAAAATGATATTGCCATAATAAATAATGCAACTCTTCTCCACCAGGGACATCTATTTGTCAAAATTAAGTGGTAGAAATCGTGGAATTTTATAGGGTTGCCAGACTTTTTGGCGGAAATCGTAAATTATGCAACTCACGCGGCCTTAGCAGGTTGGCGAAGAGAATTTCGTGCCAAGTGGCGAATGTGCTGGCTTAAATATTTCTCATTTCTCTAGTGTTAGTCCTTTTTGTTTCAACTGAATTGTGAAAACTGCTAAATGACATATCGCTTTCTGGAAATATTGTGTTTCCGTTATGTTGTATACTGGTAACACTTAAATATTTCATACTTTTTAAATTTTGTTATCTGCTTTTGAGTAAAAAGAAAGATGTCTGAATGTTATATTTTCTTTTTTTTGCAGTTAATTATAATTATTGATTATTTATTTAAGTAACTTGAATAATTATAGTAAGTAGGTACCGTTTTATAGATCTTTTCGTAGACAAATTGTACAACCACAGGGAGTAAATTTTACTCTATATATTAGACTAAGAAATATGGCTGACGGTGGTTGCCTAGGGGTTCTCAGAGGAGTACGAGTAAAATAGGGTCACCGCATCTCTTCCTGCTTGTGTAGTAAATGGCTACTCAGGGATCGGACTGTTATCTGTATATAGTATATAGTCTTGCCCCCTATGACCTAAGTTTGAGACTCCTGCCTACCCCCTTGGGGATATAGGCGTGAGTGTATTATATGTAAGGAATAAATAATGGTCTAAAAAGATGCCGATTTTTCTAAAGATACTGTCATTTACTTAGAGTTTTATTAGTTAAGAACTCCGAAGAGTTTAACTAGAACGTAGTTAAAATCAAAATCTTTTCAACTGAATTGTCAAGAGAGGAAGATGCAACTAGTTTCTTGTTCCACTACGTACATCCTATGGAGAAGAACAAGCAAGAATCTCCAAGGAAGAGTGTCGTCGTAGAGTTTCTTGCTTTTCAAATGTTTTACATAAGTTTTTTGTAACAGCTCATAAGTGCACATAAAATAAAATAAGATATGAGTGGACAATACAATACATCTTTCTAAAATTACGTCTATGGTAATTACTTTATTTTTAGGGTAATACTATTTATCATTTAATGATAGGTGGATGGACAGCCGTTAGTAATGCAGTTTCAATATTTTGAATAAAAACACAAACATTAATTTATGTATTTATATGTGTCAAAATGTTATACGAAGCCTAATGTTATATACATGTGTATGATTGTAACATTAAGATTTAGGGGGCTTTACAAACATTCAATGAACAACACACACAAGGAACAACTATTTGTGGTTCACACAATGTTTTGTCCCGTGTGGGAATCGAACCCACGACCAGCGGTTCAGCAGTCAGGGTAGTTAAGACTAGAGAATAGGCCAGTTCCGTCGTCAGGATATTTACTGTTCATTAATTGACTTTCTTTAAGGGATCGCATTAGGAATGAGGTGATCCGGCAGTAAACCAGAGCAATCGACATATCCCACCGGATCAGCAGGCTGAAGTGGCAGTTGGCTGGCCATATTAGGCGCAGAACCGAGGACCGTAGGACGAACGAGTTTTAGAGTGGAGACTGCGTCTCGGCAAACGTAGCGTAGGACGCCAATAGATCAGGTGGAGTGACATTTTTCGCAAGATGGCTGGCAGGAGCTGGATGCTGGTGCAATGGGAGAGGCCTATGTCCAGTAGTGGACTGATGATGTTGGTGATGATGATGAGGAATTAACTTTCTGATTTGGTTGACAATTTTTCTTATATTTTACACAAAAAATATTATTTGGACTTATAAAAATATTTAAATTTATTACATTCACATCTTATATCCTATGTTACTCTTACTATTATAATGATTGAAACGACACATCATATGTCAAAATCCACCACGTCGTTTAGGACAAAGAAACATCAAACATACACCCAAAAAAATATAACATAACTACTTGCGTAGTCGTTGTAAGAGTTACTCGGTAATGATACTATAAACTATAATAACAAATAAAAAAAAAATCTCATTCATAACGCGTGTTCATAAGAGCATAACAGCTATTCGTAAGTAAAAGAAATTTATAGAACTATTAGAATAGACAAATTGGACTTGAAATATGTAATATTTTAGCATTATTTAAATATATTTTTAACATAACTTATTTGATGTCTGTAATTGCCCACAATATATTGGCGCGAAACCGAGAATTTTACAGCAATGCTTTTAAGTGGGCAACCCTAACCACATCTGAGCGTTAACGGTCCTTCTAATTTATGATCAGCTCTTCAAAAGGATCGGCTGTCTGTGGCACATTTCTTTTTTTAAAATTTCGTGTGTCATATTTATGTACATTATATGTTTTTTATAATTATCTGCAGTGGGTCAAGGCAAAAATATGTCATATTTTTATAAGTTTTGTATCGCTCGGCGATTGTACGAAAGACCATCATCACCTTCTTACCCTTGTCCCAATTTTATTTTCCCTTTTTAGTCACATTCACGAAGTCCATCCATTTTTTCTTTAGTCGTCCCAAACATAAAACCTGCTCCTCAACTTTTCATCCACTGGCGCTACTTTCAGGCTCCCTCTAAATATTCATTTCTCACCTTGTCCATTCTAGTCACACTGCATATCGTTCACTCTCTTTATGGGCCAGCTTTCAGATCTACAGGAGGACTACAGGTCTATTTATGGTCTTGTCGATTTGTCTCTTTAATGTTTGGAAACCTGGGATTGCATATCGTTCCAGTCACCTGTCGCCACTTCATCCAACTTGTACTGATTCGGTGATGTGTGTGATGTTCGGGCTATGTCGCCATTCATCCACCTTATAGGAGGGAGTCGAGATACGTGAAGTTGGAGCAGACGGGTATCACTGTTTCATTCAGTGAAATGGTTACCGCTGAAATCGGCTGAATTTTCAAGCCAACATTTTCCAGTCTTTGTTGCCTTTTTTGCATCCCGCTCTGGACCTCACGCCCATCCTCACCGATCAACACACTGTCGTCTGCAAAGAGCATTCGCCAAGGTACCTCCTCCTGTATGTCCGCTGTCAGAGCATTCATTATTATCAGAAAGATATACGAACTTAGAGCCGAACCCTGGTGCAGTCCCACAAAGAAACTGAATTGTTCGGTGTTTCCACTCGACTTGCAGTGCATAGTACAAATCAGTGTTACATACTTCGCTGGCACTCTTTCTTCTTTCAGAGCCCACCACAAAACCTTTAGGGGTAACATATCGTATGCTCTTTCTGGGTAAAGAATTACCATATGCAAGTTTTTGTATGCGCGTCTGTATTTATCACATAGTTGGCACACTGTAAATATGGCATCTGTTGTACCGGATCCTTGCATATTCTGTAACTGTATCTTTCATTAATATGCACCACATAAGGCAACCCTGAACTAGTCTTATAAATGCGAATATGTACCACTGTATGTCTGTTACGTCACGGCTGATCCGCTAAACCAATCTGGATGAATTTCTTGGATATTTCTCCGTTTAGAAGAGCAGTAGAGCTATTAAAACTTTTAGAATATTACTTTTTTTTTTAAGAAAAATGATTTAAAAAAATTGATTGGGTCAGCTGGTATATCATAAACTATATCTGGATTTGTAATGTAGTTAGCTCTAGAATATAGTATCTACACATATGTAAACACGCCTGCAATAGCATATTTGCAAGTAAATCGTCTCATTAAACCGTGTTTGAGACGGGCAGACTGTCTGAAAACGGATGCGTCTTTAAAGATCAGCTAATTAGTCAGTGGCATATATTGTATCAACTACGTATATATATTATGTTCCAATTTATTGTTTGTTATGTAATATGAACTGAGGGAGTCAGTTATGTTTAAGGAGTAAAGGGGAAAATTTAAAAGAGAGGTTGTGAGATATGTTTTTATGAATATAGTTTATGTGGCTTGCTTTTTAAAAATATATTCGAATTTAATGCATCAAAATCAGGCTGAGAAGATGAACAAATTGACGCTTTCTGCGTTCTGTATTGTATTGAGAACTTATTTAAACGAAATACGGCGGCGAAACACTTAAAACACTTATTTAGTTATGTATTACGATATAATAATATCAATCTTAGTATACCTGGTGGCCATACTGGCCCATTTGTGTCTAAGCATGGCTCTTAGACACAAATGGGCCAGCTCGACCGGTGTGATAACACGATCTCACATAAAACCGGTGTTGCATTTCCCCGAAATTATTGAGATCTCCGGAGGCCCAACTCCCCTTCTAATCTTTCCCATTCCTTCATCGCCCCCCTCCTCTTTCCCCTCCACGCATCCCCAACCTCTTTCCCCTCCACGCATCTCCCCATCCTTCATCACCCTCAAAGGCGGACTGCGCACTTACGACTCTAGAGTTGCAGGTTTCTATGGACGGTCATGGTCCACTAACAATCAGGTGATTCGTCTGTTCGTCTCTCCCCTATTAAAAAAAAATTAATAAGTATAACTTAGATATCTAGGCGTGTGCTTCTCTATGTATAGAATAGGGTCACCCTTTCTCTTCCGGTGGGGGTCGTATAAAGCGCTGTTAGCTATCAGATATTATATAGTCATACAGAGCCCTAATAAATACAATAAGCTTGCCTGCCTTGAAAGTGAGCGTTTGACACGACTCTACCTAGCCCTTCAGGGTTATGGGCGTAAGTGTATGTATGCTTCTATGATTTATCGTATTTTATGAAACATAATAAAAAAACTACTGCGATCTGTAATTTCTTAGTACAACCAACTGCGGACATCAAGTCTTCGAGTCATATAGATATAATCTGAGCATCTCGCTACTACTCAGAGTCCTATCCTCTTTCCTTTCCCCTCCCCCACATCACCCTTAATGACGGGTACTTGCGACTCTTGAGCTGCAGGTGTCCATTTTGGCGGTTGACACTTACCATCACTTGTTGGTCTGGTCATTAATTTCTCCTACAGTGACCGAATCTTTCCATGCAGTGAAAAAGTTTAAAGAATTCGAGGTCGAGCAGAACCGCAAACATTGCTTCACGACCTTTTTTATCTGAGGCTGTGGATTTACTCCGGTCGAGAAGGCCCAGGTAGCTCTCCCACGTCATCCTACAATACTATCAACATTTAAAACTTTATTCACATAAGTCTCTTTCGAGATATTCGTTCTACATCTGTCTGTAAAAAAATGATTGAAATACAACATAATACCTCTTAATTTCATCACAATTCTCCAGAAATACATTTCTTAAGAACAATACTTTCGTTTCTATTGTTCAACTTAAAAAGAAATGTATAGTTAACGGGCATGGCGATTGACAATGCGCGCGTTGGCAACACACGCGCAAGCATTGAAACGCTTTATTCATTCATAGCGTGTATTTAGTGACGCGTGGGTGTAATCTTGTGTGGTTGATTTGTCAAATGAGTGTACAGTATTAATAAGTTTTAAAATGTTTTGTTTAGTCTGCTCCTTTATCGGATCATTACAATAATTCATTTTACAGAAATAATACAATTTACAAGTTAATTACTTGAATTCAATGAATTGCGAAGACTGATTTAGTTATGATGAAAAAAGAGTATCTTATGATTATAGTCAGCTATGGACTAACAGAGGGGCGGAAGGGCGGCCCGCCACGGGTCTTGGGGGGCCTCCAAACATCTCCATTTTTCTTGATCAAACCCTTAAGAAGACTTTAAGCTGGGAGGTATATAGTACTTATAAATAAATATAGCCTGAACCGGTTACTTACGATTTTTAAAACTATATTAAGTACGTACAACTGCTAATCTTTCTAATATCTGTAGTTCCAGTATCATTTATGTATTGCACTTCATATTTTTTTACTATGTTAGGCCTTGCTACAGGTTATCGTATCATTATAGATAGTATAAATTATAACTTATTCAAGTCATTAAAAGGATTAACCTGGTTTAAAAAGATATATACAATTTATTAAATATAATTTAAATTTAAAAAGATATTTACATTAATATTCCTTTATGCTGAACGCATTCAATGTACTTAGGGTATTACCGTCTTTGGAGCATGTTGTTTCCCCGGGAATCCCTGAACGAATGTTTTTATCTGAATTATTAAAGACGAAATTAAATAACATAAACAAATAAATATGTGAACTGAATAAAATGCTTATAAAATTACAACTTCTGCTCTGACGGGCCCGGTCCGCCTATGTCAACTACGCCTTTAAAAAAAATAGAAAAAAAACATTCATAAATTTATATTACATTAAAAAAATATCATTTAACTCCTAACCGTTAAACGTGTTGTACCTACCACCATCAGCTTAGAAACGAAAGACGTAAATATCTTAACAGGTTTAAAAGGTATAGGACAAAACCTGGTTAGTGCATATTAAATTAAGGATGTCTTTTCATGTCCCTGAAATCTCATGATCCTCTCAACTCCTGTTTGATGTAGACATTTTTTTAAGATCTCTTTCAATAAAAGAAAACCCGGACGGAGTTTAAAACAATAAAATCAAATCGCCTTTTAAATAACATACATCAATAAACATTCTAATCGAACTTTACAGACGTATATTCATCACGAAACAAAGGATATAAAAGCTTGCCGTTCGAAATTCAAATTTAAAACGCTGTTATATTTTATATTAAAGAAACCATAAAGTATATCCATACGTTTTTCTTACGTCCGGTGTCAACGATCTCGAACGAACGTTTTTGGCTCTTAGTGCATTTGATATTTTATTGACGAAGGAAACAATTGACTACTTTACTACTGCGTAATAAATTATTGTTTAAATAGATATAATTCTACATTGACACACTGTGAACTGTGAACTGGGTGTTAATTGGTGACCGTTTGCAAAAGCAATGTATCATTCTTGTTTTTCTTTACATTGATGTAAAAACGATACAGCAGTGTATATACATATGTACTGACCGGTTGTCGTACAGCAAATATTAATAAAGTATGACTTAACCCATAGTAATTTTACTTAGGGGCCATTGGGGCCAAGAATCCATTCAAGAGAAGTCATCTGGAGAATAGTACATACATACATACATATGTATGTATATCCACATTTCCTCTTATTCTTTTAAATAGGGTTCTTTTAACAATAAATGCCTGTACCCAAAGTAGGTCTGTCTTCTGACACTAGTGGGTTGTGAACTCTATCTAGGGTTGTCAAATTAAAATCCTGACTAGATAAATACAAGATCGTTGCCTACCGGTGGCGTTCCCAAAAAATGCTGGTAGGGCTGGTAGCATTGCAATGGCAATTCTAATTCGTCCTTCTGGTGACAAGAAATGTCGATCACTCATTTTATAATTTTCTTGTATTTTTGTTATTGGTTAATGTTAATATATGTAATGTATGTAATGTTAATAATGTTATATTAAAAATTATAACATAAAAACGTTAAAAAAATTAGGTATAGAGTTCCTGTGTAGTTGGCCTGGGGGGGGGGGAGGAGCTTGGTAATGGGATGGCTCATTGTTACCGTAGCAAAAATGGGCCTAAGATGATAGCGCGACGTGTTCCATCCTCTTAAAGGCGCCCCGTACTACGGTGTGGACACATGCTCAATAAGAGGCGGCCATGGTCTGCAGGGGTACTTGGAAGCTCTCTTTTTAGGGTATACCAGGTTCCCCACCATTAGACCCACATGTGCCGAAACACCGCGTGGGTTTAGTCGGTTCACTTCCGACATACCACTCACAACAATAGCCCACTAACGAAGACGACTAGATCTCCATATCAGCAGAATTCTGCTGCTGTAATACTCTCTATCTGTTCTTAAACTTGAAGGTCATTCTTTTATCTAGTGTTTTGATGAACAGTAATTCGAGTAAAAAACTTAGGTTAAATTATAATATGGCACGTTATTTTTACAATTTGTTATTGCATTATAATATCACGAAGCGAATGGGTCAGTAGCCTTAAGTTAGTTTATTTATATCTCTATGCGTAACACATGAGAATGTACGCTGCCATTATTTTCATGCGACTGCAATATTAACTGTTTATGTCTATGGGTACAGTATAGCATAAAGATAAATTTCGTAGTCTATGGTAGATACTTTGAATTTAGAATTATATCATAATTCATTCTCATTCTTCCTTCATTGTCCAAGCTGTAAACCTCTGCAATGCGCTTCCACAAGAAATCAGGATGTCCACTAATCAGTTTACTTCAATATTCTTAGAATCGTCTAATAAATATCTTCTTTTTATATTTATATACACACATATGTATGTATATGTGTTGTGTATAGTTATATATACATATATTTGTATGTATATTGTGTAGGGTCAAAATAAAAGTTAGAGGGCTCGGACTTCCCATTCCCAATTCGGATATACTCTTTAGTATATAAAAAAAAGACAGGACAGATGAACAGACGGGTCACCTGATGGTAAGTGACAACTGCCGTCCATGGACACCTGCAACTCAAGATTCGTAAGTGCGTTGCCCACCTTTGAGGGTGATGAGGAATAGGGGTTGCTGGGAGGGGAAACAAGAGAGGGGGTATGAGGAAAGAGGAGGAGGAGGAGGGGTATAGGGGGAGTTGGGCCTCCGGAATCCTCACTCATTTAGGGGAATGCGACGCTTGGCGTATTCACGACCGGTTTTCTGTGAGGCCGTGTTATCGCACCGATCGAGCCGGCCCATTCGTGCCTAAGCATGGCTCTACAACTATATTTATATGATAGTTATAGGTATGCGACCTTAATCTGCTAGAGCTATTCTGCCGTGTAGGCCCTAAAAAGTAAAAAAAAAAAATGTAATCTACACCTAAAAATATAAATAAAACAAATTAAAATGGAAACAAAGAACAGACTCGTTTGTTTTTGATACTGATACTGAATAATAGTATCTACTTTTTGTGATTTATGTTTGATTGATAGATATATTGTCATTACTACATTTTTCATTTAGGTAACACAAACCTCTTAGAGATGATAACCATTTATGTCATTTTTGAATCCTTACAATTTAATTTTTAGTTTTTTATTTATACCTAGAAAGAAATAAAAGACCTAATTTAACTTGCAAAATTACTATTCGTGACTTAATTTAACTTATAAGTCATTATAAACTACTATTACATGTGTTCAAAACGCCTAGTGTTCTAACCTAAGTTAGAATAGCTCAAAATGTGTAAGAAAACTTTCAAAAATACCTATTTTTATAAACTCTCACCTATAACATTATTATTTGTTAAATTTGTTATATAATACACACACACAATTAGTTCAAGACCTAATTTAAAATGCTGTAATAAAAACTTATGCTGCAAATTAGTCTACAAAGCATCAAGCAAACCAAAAGCATTTGTAGTATCAAATATTTTTACTGCATCTTATTATGCATATGTGTATCGTTTTGCGTGCAGTAACTTTAAGATTTTGAAAATAATCCTTTATATTTTTTATTTCAAAATTAAATAAACATTTTTTTCGTAAATTTGATCTTTGCTGACTTATACAAATTTAGTACACACAAAAAATAGAGCGTCAAAAAGTTTATCGTCGTTTTCTCGAAAGCGCTTTTTTAATCATACTGCATTTTAGAGCCTGCACGGCAGTATTGCTATTACTTCCCAATCCATCTTTATAAGCAATATTAATTCAATTTAATTTCTATCGTTCGTTGCCTGTCAATATTCTGCTCCTAATTTTAACCTAAGTCATAGGCTCATCCAATAATTAGCAAAATGTGGGCTTTAATTACGCCTCTAACTACACCGTCGAAGATACAGGCGTCATTGTATGTACATATGTATGTATGATATTAATTATACACCTGATTCTGCAATTGTGTTGCATAAAGCGGACTTAACTAAGGAGGCATTTTCTATCTTTGGATGATACAGATATTGCAGTTGCAAAAAGTGTAAATAAATAAATAAAACAATAGTAACTAATACATACAACGGGCAAACACAATACTGACGTTTAAAAAGTTTGTTTATTTACTTATGTTATTGTTTTTAAGTTAATTTAAAACTAACTAAACATAAATATTGTTTGATTGAAATGATTGATGGACGCTCTGACTGAGTGGCGTAAAAGTTGTATAAGATTGTTTTGGTCGTGTTAGTCTTTTTTTCACAAATGTCTATTAGAACTTATTTTAATGGACCAGAGAGAATATTCTTCATATTCAAATTATACCTATTTCAGGTGAAGAACTTGCTATAGTAATATATCAACTAAAAGGTCACTAAATAATAGATTTTTTTTTGACTGACTTATTTTACTGATTCTGAAAAATCTTCAAAATGTTAGTAAAAACTGTGCTATAATCGTAACGGTTATAAAACGTGAGTGATAAGCTTACATATATATTAAAGTAGTTAACAAAATATTTATTAGTTATACATAAATAAAAAATCATGTTAGCCATAAATTATCGCCTTCTTAAAAAAACTATAACGATAATATCATCAGATTTAGTCAAATTCACTCATTTTCGTTTGACACTTTGACTCACACGCGTTCTCTTTTTAAATTTAAAAAGTAATAACCAGAGACTACAGCTTATTTCGATGGCGCCATTAACGTCAATAAAACACTTTTATTTTACAACGCATCCGGAAATCTTTATGATAATATTCATCGGAATTCGACTGTTAGCATTTTATATATGTTACAACTTCCTTCTTGAGCGCAATTAAAGTTTTTATTAGATAGATACATACGTGTGTAAGTTGTAATGATTTGTTAAGAAAACTATTGGTGTGCGATCAAGACACTTCGTAATAAAATTAATTTTAATGTTTGTTATATTAGGACAATATATTTACTATTAGTAATAATATAATCGGACTTTAAAAAAGTAGACAACCAACTTCAATGCGTCTATTATTAAATTTAAGACTTATATGGTTTTCTCAGTGATGCCATTGTCAGAACCTTACTAAACTCTCATCTAATTAACCTTTCCAGTAAAAAAAGAATCATCGAAATATCGGTATGCGTGACATTGAGTTATTCGACCATTTCTCGCGCAAAAACTTAATGCAAATTTAAGACTTATATGATTTTTTCATGGATTAGAACTGGACCAATTTAAATGGGACCACACGGGAAGCACCAGCTTTCAAATATAAAAAAAATCATCAAAATCGGTTCACTCAGTCGAAAGTTCTGAGGTAATAAACATAAAAAAAACATACAGTCGAATTGAGAACCTCCTCCTTAATGAAGTCGGTTGAAAATATCTTATGTCTGTAGATTTTTTTCTTTTCTTTTTAGATGCGATAAGTGCGTCTAGGCGTTAAGACGATTTCATTCTCCGAGTTATACTGATAGACTCCACCCCATGTACGGTACGTAAATTTGGTAATATATACATATATTTTTGACTGCACTGATGGCGTAGCTGTTTAAATGGTCACCTCACCATTACACTGCCGCAGTGTTGTGGGTTCGATACCCGCACGGGACAACACTTTGTGTAATTTTCAAAAATTGTTGTTCTGAGTGTGGGTGTTCTTTGTGTCCGTTGTTTGAATGTTTGTAAAGTCCCCCGCGACACAGGAATTAATCCTAGTGCGGGAGTTGCCTTATAAAGAAAAAAAAAAAAAAATTGTCAGTGATAAGAAGGATGAAATATATTCACAACCGACTATGTTCAACGATTTGTTCGCTATTGGTTGTTGGGACTTGATGACTCATCACATAGAAACCTCTGAAAATGCCGTAAGGCGAAGACAGTCAGGTTAATTAAATAAATATTGTGGACCGGTACAAGTGATTTTCTCTGCCCCCCCCCCCCCCCCCCCCACCTATTACGTAAATGGGACTAAAGTAGAGTAGGCAAATGTGTGCGTAAACGATGACTCTACCTACCCCTTCGGGATAAAAGTGGTGAGTGTATGTATTAATGTTATTAAAATAGGGCATATATTTAAGTTTTAATGAATCATCTTAATTATGTATCAAAGAAACCATATACAAACACGGTTCAAGGTAATGCTCAAAAGCTCGTTGCAAGATTTTCGGATTGTATAATTTTTATTGAACTATTCATAAATATCTATGGATTTTACCACTGAGTATTAATCAAAGAGTTCACTCATTTCCATTTAATGGAGGATTTATTGAGTTGTGTTTTACGACGGTTCTGTCGACAAACAATATACAAGATTAGTTGTGACATAATGAGAACAGACAATAGTTGTTGACAAATCTACAGATCTCTCTTTTATGTTGTGAATCTTGAAAGTGTTTGCATTACTGTTCTAATTAGAATATTGTGCAAGTACTAAATAGAATTCGTACATAGTAACAGCGGGCATTAAGTAGTTCATTAAGTCGTTTGTAAAATTATAATCCAGTGGCTTCTTCAATTTGTTTTGATACGCTTTTTTATATTTACTTGTTTAAACATGTTTACTTCCGAGAATTGTTTCGTAATTTCACTTTTCTTTCATATTATTTATATGTAGTTTGGAATACAATATTATATTTTGGCATATTGGATCTTTAATGATGAAGCCAGGAAGTGGAAAGTGAACCTATCGGGCTCATATGATTCGTTTTGTCGAATCTAAAAAATGGGGCTTCGTAGCGAAGCTCTGATGTTATAGCCAGGAGGTATCCACTTCTCCTCAACTATTCAACAGTTACTAGTAAACCCTTCGAGTTTGGAATCATTTCTTTTGTTTTAACAAGTTGAATACACTTGACCTTGACCTTGATCATCCTTAGGCACGAAAATGACGGCCTGAACGGAGTAATACCTAAACAATGCCTGCATTGTATTCCCGAGCCCGAGATAGTGAGGGTAACGGAGGCAACCATTATCCACTTTCCTCTATTTTCATCCCTATATCACCCTAAAAAATTGGCAGTGCATTTACGACTTGACTCTTGAGTTACAGGTGTCCATCGGCGGTATTGTCACTTACCATCAGGTCCCGTCTGTCGTTCGTCGGGGTCGTCCCAATACCATAAAAATCCTTCATTTTAGTAGGTTACATTTCCTTTAATTCCTTGAATGTCACATCTCTGCAATGGCGCAATCCGCACTGCACGGCGTGATCTATTGATGCTGATCAAGGTCTGCAGGGAATGTTGGAAGCTGTCTTCCTAGGGTATAGCCGGATCCCCTGCAATTCTCAGATTAGAGAATTCTCAGATATTAGATTCTCAAATCTAATAGATCTTCACCGTTGGCACCGGTGAGGTGATGACCCATAGGAGTTCCATAGGGTTTATTTTTGTAAACTTCCTCCCTGGTTATAATCTGTTAACTCAATAAATTTGGTGTATTTAAAAATTTGACATGTCATGTAAAATTTTTCGTTGTCGTCAGTACTCATCCATAATATTAATGTAAAACTTATAGTAATAAAAAAAAAATTGAAATATTTTTCTATGAAATCATCTACAAACATTTTCGCTTAAACATCTTATATTTATTTACTAAAATTATGAACACTAACACGAAATCTGAGATAGAAACTGTTTATAAAATAAACATCTGAGGAGCCAACGATAAACGTCATTCGCTCAAAAGACTTACTCTCAAAACCTAGATTACTTATGACTCATCATAGATTAAAATAAATTACGTAGTGTATGATCCTTTATACAACATCAGCGTTACAAAAAGATTATTGAAAATAAATGATTTAATATTAATAAACTAAGTTTAAACACACGACAGTACTAGAATCCTATAATATGGTTTCACAAAAATACGTACGCTCATCCCCTAGGGGGTAGGCAGCGGCATATCAAACACCCTCATTTTGCCAACTTAAATATGGTCCCACTAATATAATAGGGGGCAAGCCTATTGCTATCACCGAACACTGTATTAATTTTCACGACACCACCAGGAAGAGATGGGTCCGGCCCAACTCTACACACCACCGTGAACCACATGGCTAATAAAAATTATGTTAAGGTTATGGGTGATGATCCAACGGGGTTCCACATAAAAAAAAGGAGAAGATGCCTGGGATTCGAAACCCTAACCACTTAATCGCAAACCTAACGCATTAGCCATTATGCGTGGTAGAGCCATGCTTAGGCACGAATGGGCCGGCTCGACCGGTGCGATACCACGGCCTTACAGAAAACCGGTTGTGAAGCAAAACTTGCGTTGCATTTCTCCAAAATTAGTGACGTTTCCGGAGGCCCAACTCTCCTCTCCTTATTCCTCTGCCCTGACCTTCCACCCCTTTTCACATATCCTCATCCCCATCTCTTTCCCCTCCCCGCATACCCTAAAAGGCGGGCAGCGCATTTACGACTCTCCAGTTGCAAGTGTCCATGGACGGCAGTTGTCACTTTTAATAATAATTCCTTGAATGTCACATCTCTGAAATGGCGCAATCCGCACTGCACGGCGTGATCTATTGATGCTGATCAAGGTCTGCAGGGAATGTTGGAAGCTGTCTTCCTAGGGTATAGCCGGATCCCCTGCAATTCTCAGATTAGAGAATTCTCAGATATTAGATTCTCAAATCTAATAGATCTTCACCGTTGGCACCGGTGAGGTGATGACCCATAGGAGTTCCATAGGGTTTATTTTTGTAAACTTCCTCCCTGGTTATAATCTGTTAACTCAATAAATTTGGTGTATTTAAAAATTTGACATGTCATGTAAAATTTTTCGTTGTCGTCAGTACTCATCCATAATATTAATGTAAAACTTATAGTAATAAAAAAAAAATTGAAATATTTTTCTATGAAATCATCTACAAACATTTTCGCTTAAACATCTTATATTTATTTACTAAAATTATGAACACTAACACGAAATCTGAGATAGAAACTGTTTATAAAATAAACATCTGAGGAGCCAACGATAAACGTCATTCGCTCAAAAGACTTACTCTCAAAACCTAGATTACTTATGACTCATCATAGATTAAAATAAATTACGTAGTGTATGATCCTTTATACAACATCAGCGTTACAAAAAGATTATTGAAAATAAATGATTTAATATTAATAAACTAAGTTTAAACACACGACAGTACTAGAATCCTATAATATGGTTTCACAAAAATACGTACGCTCATCCCCTAGGGGGTAGGCAGCGGCATATCAAACACCCTCATTTTGCCAACTTAAATATGGTCCCACTAATATAATAGGGGGCAAGCCTATTGCTATCACCGAACACTGTATTAATTTTCACGACACCACCAGGAAGAGATGGGTCCGGCCCAACTCTACACACCACCGTGAACCACATGGCTAATAAAAATTATGTTAAGGTTATGGGTGATGATCCAACGGGGTTCCACATAAAAAAAAGGAGAAGATGCCTGGGATTCGAAACCCTAACCACTTAATCGCAAACCTAACGCATTAGCCATTATGCGTGGTAGAGCCATGCTTAGGCACGAATGGGCCGGCTCGACCGGTGCGATACCACGGCCTTACAGAAAACCGGTTGTGAAGCAAAACTTGCGTTGCATTTCTCCAAAATTAGTGACGTTTCCGGAGGCCCAACTCTCCTCTCCTTATTCCTCTGCCCTGACCTTCCACCCCTTTTCACATATCCTCATCCCCATCTCTTTCCCCTCCCCGCATACCCTAAAAGGCGGGCAGCGCATTTACGACTCTCCAGTTGCAAGTGTCCATGGACGGCAGTTGTCACTTACCATCAGGTGACCCGTCTGTTCGTCTGCCCCCTATAAAAAAAAAAAAGAAAAAAACTAAAGCTACTTTTGAGACCTTCCGCATCAACAAATGTTAAGGGTTTTTATAGTATATTTATGTTTGTATAGACAATCGATAGTGATCGAGTCACCCCCAGATGATGCTGGATCCGTTCCAGATGCAGTTATTCGATACGGCCAATAGTTTAGTGGCAAATTTACAATATCGCTGGGTATATGAGCTTGCTTTTTATGATTAGTGAATCCGCTTATGTCGTGTTTCGGGATGGGTTTGAAATTTATTGTAAATGTACTTCGATACATTTTTTTTAATGTATAGTTAAGTAAATAGTGTAGGTGTAGAAATATGTTTTTATTGTTGGTTATTTATGTAAGTAAATACTTTTTTCTGTCATTGTATATTTAAACGATGTCCACTGTCTGTAAATTTCGCTATCGGTGTTAGCATAATAGTAGCACTGCTACATACGAGGTAGAACAATGCGGAATTTCAGTCTTCTGTATCTTTGTTTAATGTGACGTTTTGATCGAATTGGACCAACCTTGGTCACGTGGGTTCTCAGTGTCTGTTATGTATGTATTCAGTGTCTGTATTCAGGTTTAGAAGATGATGTATAGAAGTCATGAAGGTCTAAAAACAATTCGTACACAGGTATTTGTTTTTCAAAACTTTGCAAGCGCGCTATTTTCGTTTGTGTGAGTTCAAAATAGATGAATAGAATGTTTTCTTTTTCTTTCTTTATTTCTTTCAGAAACGTCATCTAAGAGCATCAGGATTCAGGTTCACTAACAATCTTTTTTTCACCGTTCAAATTTGCTTAGAAATTAAACTTTAGAAAATCATTTAAACCACGCAACTGCTTTTGATTTGGAATGTTTGTGTGATTTTAATTGTGAATTTAATTCTAATTAGTTTTATTGCTTCTTTGAGTTAGGTACAAACATACACTCACCGCTATGTACGATTTTACGAATGCTGTGGCTCTAATCTACACCGAGAACCATAGAGGAATGTTGTTGTCTATTAAAAAGAATTTTAGACTTTTCGATTTTGTTGTTTCCCAGCGTCTTTAAGACATATGGTTACTGAATGCTAAATTTAACTTAAAAGGAAAACAAACTAATGTAGTGTTAGTGTAAACCACACCGTGACACGTGTTTCTTACAGCCAATACAAAAAAAATGTACGCACATAACAAATTGATATGATTCACATATATTTTCTATCTATCTCTTGTATATTTACGAGAAAAAACAGTTTATTTATAACAATTCTACCTATCATGTTGGTAGTTATTGGGGAATTATATAAGAAATATAAAAAAAAAACCATAAAACTCGACTGCATTATATAAAAATTTGTTAACTAACGTTGACCAGCTTTTAAACGGAGGACAAAATAATATCACACATACATATGTATATACACCCATACCTATTTACATAAACTCGAAATACACAACTACAGTTTTACAACAAAAATATCAATATATTTACAACTGGTTGATGTCAATTAGTACTTGAACACAAGGTAAGACTACCTTATATTCAAGCACAAACCAATATTACTATTACAGACACGTGTTAAACAATTATTTTGGGCAATCTCATCTTCAAGGCAGGAGGTATTTCGCTTCACTATAATGACTAAGCTAATGCAACTTGAGCACCAGATGCAGGGCAGGGTCATGCATCTTCGCCGATTGGCTCGTGTCTGCCTGACTCAGATATATTTTCATGTTTCACGTGGCCCAACTTCTTTACTTCCGTTCGCAAAGCGCGGTGAATAAGCGGCATTCATTAAGCGTTTTCTACCAATGAGTGTTTTTCTAAATATATTTACTTTCAACGTGTTACAGTATATATAAAATTATATAAGTATTTTTTTATCCCTGTGAGTATGGATCGTAATTTTTAATATAGACTGTCTATACAAGGCATGCCTACGACAGACTGGAGGTGCACGGCGGAGGGTCTCGTATAGACAGACACCTACAATTATGAAATTTATAAATTAATAATATATCATATCATTAAGATGTATTATCATCGGAACTGAAGGTGCATTGCTAAATATCAGCTCAATTGGACACGGGAATTCGGGTCAAATATGACGTGTTAGATTGGAAAAAAACATACATTGCAAGTTAAAAATATGAACTTGGTAAAAAGCGAATGAAACCGATTTATTGACGAATAAAACTATACGTATTTTATAGTAGTAATAAATTAAAGATATTAATTAATGTATTGAGCAGTTTAATTGTAAAAAAAAAATATATAGAATTAGAGCCCAGACTATTTCTAAATACATATGTATGTAAAAATTTTACACACATTAAAATAAATGACATTGACACATTTGTACAAGTATGTGTGTATTAGACAGTTGAACAGTAACGGCACTGTGTATTACAGTTAAGCTCCTGTCATCCTCGCGACAGGTGCCTTCACCACACAGAAAAGAAGGCAATTATGGCTTGGCTTTGGATGTCGTACTTTAAAATCTTTTCAGCACATTTTAACCCATAAATAATAATAGTTTAAGGATGTAGGTAGAAGCGGGAAAGAAGAAAAAATATTATGCGAAAGCTTTCGTCCGAAAAATATTTTCAACGTGTCCATGTGAGAGCCATGCTTCGGCACATATGCGCTGGCTCGACCGGAATATTACCACGGCCTCGCAGAAAACCGGTTGCTAAACAATGCTTGCATTGGGTGACCGAGTGAGTGAGGTTACTGGAGGCCCAACCACCTTTCCCTTCCCCTCTATCCCATCCTCCCTTTCCCTACTCTAAAAGGCGGACAGCACTCTTGTGACTCTTGAGTTGCAAGTGTTCGCAGGCTGGAAGTCACTTACCATCAGGTGACCCATCTCCTCGGTTGTCCGCCATTACCATAAAAAAAAAAAACTAAAGTTTCTTCATGGATATGCTCTATTGAGTTACATTCTATACGTAGTACATCGTAATACAAATTGTATTAAAATGTTTACAGAGTTTAACGATGAATAATACAATGATTAAAGCGATTTCTTGAAACAAACCATAAGTATGATGATGAGCAATCCTAACTTTATACCCGACTGCGAAAGAAAGACGTTTATGTTATTAAAGAGTATTTATGTATGTAGTAAAGCATATATGTATGACGTTTCCTTGTCCGGCCTAGTACCTAAACGGCTTGACGGATTGACGAACAGACGGGTCACCTGATGTTAAGTGACAACCGCGTTCCATGGACACCTGCAACTCAAGAGTCACAAGTGCGATGCCGGCCTTTTAGGTAGGAGTACGCTCTTTTCTTGAAGCATATTTATTTATTATATAAGTGTTGTTAACAGTGTTTTATTGAAGGTAACTTAAATACAAGTCGGTGAAGACAAAATACAGACAATAATAGCAAATTTAAACCCGCCTCCCGGACATACATATATATATATATATCTTTATATATATAATTCTTCTGTGAGTGTGTATGTCACTGAACTACTCTCAAACGACTGGACGGATTTTGATGAAATTTTTTGTGTGTGTTCAAGGGGATCTGGAAATGGTTTAGATTTACAAATCAACCCGGCAGATGGCGCTGCAGTCGGTATCTAGGTTATTTATCTATATTGACCCTAATCGCTTGAAATATCATGCAGGACAACGTCTGTCGGGTCCGCTAGTGTAAATATATAATACATATACACATAATAGTACGGAAGGCGAGTGGTGATTTCAGGCCGCGAATTTAGTCGGTCTTATCTCCATTGAAAATTTGCACAGCAACATATATTAGCTCACGCTTTTCTCCTATCGTAGTAGTCAGACACTACAACCCGGCAGTTGATTCTATCTTTACATCACATGCTTCCTTCTCTCTCTATCTTCTTCTTTTTTGATAGTGGCAACTCAGCCAACAAAAGTTTATTCTGCAAGTGTCGAGTAAGTACTTTGATGAAATACTTAAATATATATACGCCTAGAACTTTGTCGTTGGAGACGATGACGAGCACAGTCGCCGCATCGATAACTTGTTAAAACATTAAACCTTCATTACAAAACCTACAAATACATATATAGAATTAAATAACACATGTTTATGACAACAAATGTTTATTTAATAACAATACTATATGAAAAGTAAATTTAGACTTGTTTATCTAGTCTATCTACTACTGCTACTAATAGTATATCTACTAAACTAACAATAGTATATCTACTAACTGTCGCTATCGACTACACATAAAATTTTGAGACTTGAAATTACCATTCCAAAATTTAAAGACTGGAATCTGGTCGCAAAGTGCGTCTGCCACGGCTGACGTATCACTGTCACCAGCACGAAGACCCGGCCCTGGTTCAATCGCGAGTGCACCCGGGATGTTGCTCAAAAGCATTTGGCCTACGACGCATGGGCCGGGGCCTGTAATCATTGCGGCCCAGACGTTGATCGCCTTAAAGCAGCCACTAGGCGGAGGGTTTACATCATAGTGTGGTTCACCATGCTGTATTGACTGCACTTGCAATTAGGCTGGTGACCATCACTCTTGGACTCAACTTATTGCTTTCCATCAAGGTAGAGTGGACGCATATATAAAAAAAAAAAAACGACACAATGTTACAACATTGTTACTTATAAATGTCAGTATATGTGTAGCAATATATGATTTAAATTTAGTTACAGAAGATCCGATTACTTTAAAATACCAACAATTTAAATATATTCACGTTTAAATATTATATTTACAGCTATTAAAACCGTACATTGTCCCACTCGATAGGAAAGCAACTGCCTTGAAAACATAAGTTGAATGATAAACGCCTTTTCTCATATACAATAAAAATACATTCATTTTGGCGCCTGAAAATCACTATGTTGCTTTTATTTCCTTTTTTTTTTGTTTTTTTAATACGCTTGCAAAATAAAGAAGAATTTAACGCTTATAAACGCTTATAGATCTCTATTTTTATGTTTTGCTACAATCGTG
The DNA here is from genome assembly GCA_947561695.1 of Tyria jacobaeae. Taxonomy (NCBI): domain Eukaryota; kingdom Metazoa; phylum Arthropoda; class Insecta; order Lepidoptera; family Erebidae; genus Tyria; species Tyria jacobaeae. The sequence goes on along the minus strand of OX387208.1, from coordinate 2,204,754 downwards.
TAAAATGCATTTAAATAAGTTTTAATCGTACAACAAACTCCTTGCACCGCCGATTGTCAAAACGGCGTAAGTCTTAAAATATTCAACATTATTCCGAGGACATGGACTTATCCCAAGGAAGTAGTTTGTGGAAGCAATGACAGTGAGCTAGGTACATTAGGGACAATCGATATGGCGTGGCGTAAGACGCACTCGTACGGCCTCTGTATTACAAGAATAAGAAGGTAGAAAATATAAAAGTACAGTGTACTACACGTGTACCAGACGGTTACTGATACTGCAATGAGGTTTTAGCAAGAATATCAACAGAATATAAGCCATAATATAAGAGACAAAACAAGCTCTCTAGACAAAAGTCTATTCTTTGGATCAAATCAAGTATACCCAGCTTTAAAGTAGCTACTGTGACGTGTAAAAAAAACATAGCGGTCGATTTAGGCGCGTGTTTATTTGAGCCGACGCACGACTGACACTGTAAAATTATTTGAATTTCTGAAGGAATGTGGGTTGACTTCAGTTCAATGGCGAAGGGCACTGGAGAGCCACGAGATTTATATGTCGAGCTAAGGTTATTTTTATTCTTTGTTTTATTCAGTTTGGTATAAATTATTATGCTATTTTATTATAAACACTTCTAACATTACATGTTACTTATTAAACTTGTCTATTATATCTGCATCTTTTTTTTTTATTCATTTTTGTTTTGTTTTTATTCGTTTTTGTTTTTGTTTTTATTTCTCAATCAGGTACATCTATCATCATATATATAAAATTCTGGTATCACAATGTTAGTTACAATACTCCTCCGAAACGGCTTTACCAATTTTTATGAAATTTTGTGTGCATATCGGGTAGGTCTGAGATTAGGCCAACATCTATTGTTTCATACCCTTAAATGGTAAGGGTGACCCTATACAGATTTGTAATTGCAGAACAACGTCTGCTGGGCCAGCTAGTAAGTTATAAATATTGATAATTTACTAGCTGACCCGGCAAACACAACAAAACAGAATAACTGTTACAACTTTGAACAAAATTGTTAATTTGTTCAAAGTTGTAACAGTTATTGTTTTTTAAGGCGGAGACAAATCTAACAAATCTAAGACCAAAAAGATCGACCAACCAGATTTTGTTTTGGATGCATCGTTTACATTTACAATATAAGCACAATACTATTACAACCATAAGAGCTTCGATAAACATTTTCTCAACTAGAAACACTAAGATGTAATAATCTAGTTATTCTCGATCAAGAATTGGGCTAGTGATGCATCTGAAATGAAAGTTCAACGGACTAACAAAGCTTGAAATCTGCAGATATCTGTCAGAATCCTCGTGGTTATCGGTCGGCGTACATACAGCAATGTATGATCGGCTGCCAACTATTCAACAGCAGATAGATCAACATTCGCGGAGTAACAGAATGACGTAAAATTAAGATGATGTATGGAAATATGACGTCATAATGTTTTTGATTCTTTGCATATTTAGTACACTCGTATGTTAAGTTTTTTTTTATATTATTGTTTAAATTGTCACTATATTAATCTGAATGTAATCATATACATTTATGATTTTCTCTGTATTTTTTTAAATATTATATAGTTATTGATGGATGGCCAGTAACAGCAATTGCACGTCTTGGTCTCAATTTCACGTAATTAGTTCAGTTATTAGTAGGATGTGGCGCTACCATTTATTATTTGTTTAGATCAAGGAGTTTTCCCCGATCTAATGAAACAAAGTAAAGTCATACCGCTTTTAAATCCGGAGACACTGAGATGCTAATAACTATAAACCTATTTTAATCCTGCCGTTAATAAGCGAGGTTTTTGAAAAAAATGGATTCTATTAAATGCTGCTTATATGCAACAATATGGTTTCACTAAAGGGCGTTGCACAACTGAAGCATAGGATGCACTCTGTATCTTTTATGACCTGTCAAAAGCATTTGACTGTCTAAGTCATAAAACTTTGCTCCTGAAAGTAGAGCATTATGGACTATGTCAACTCTTTCTCTCTATGTCGGCTCTCTGTTCACTTAAATCGTGAGTGACAGGCAATAACAAATTTAGATTAATAGTGTAAATTCATTTGGACTAGAGAGAAAAATGGGCGCACCGCAGACTAACAAAGTTATAGAATACATAAAATAAAATAAATACTCTTTATTTTAGACCATGTAGCGCAAAGAGTAACTCTAAAAGTTACGATTTAAGCTGTATTATTTGTGGTTTTATCGCTAAAAGCGATCTCTTGCATACAACCTTTGGACTGAGAGTGAGAATGTATGAACAAAAAACACAATAGCTCTATCAACTACAAACCTCTAATGGTTAACCTCAGCGCCAGAATTAATTAACCCTACAAATATCCAATCAAACGGCTATAAAAATTAAATTTACCAGAAACAAAACACGATTTCCATAATCGCCAATTGGTTTAATCCTAAGTTGTCAAACAGCATCAATCATTTGATACTGACGGCAGGCGGGATGGCCTGTACGCTGCGTCTTTATATAGCCCACAAGTGGGTTAATATCGGTAGATTTTTGTACGAACCAGACTTCTGGTACTATGTTTATTGTTATATAACACCCGTTAAGAGATAGGTGATACTAGATTGAGATAAAGTATTTGCTTGCGTAGTAGTGTTGTGTTTGCAGCAAATTTATTTAAGAAAACGTTTTAGTATCAGAGTCAGGTCATGCTTGTCATAAAATGAATTGACATCGGAACTGAAAAAAGCAACTGCATTTAAAATAAAAGCTTGTAGATATAACAGTAATTATAGTAATGAAAATATTTTGTAATTCAAGTTTGGATGAAGCAGAAAAGCTTGGAAGTGTGCTATCATTTTACTCAGGCCCGTTTATATGTATGTGTAGCCCCAGTTTGAAGGACGATAAGTGTAAGTTCCATTTGTTGTGGTCAAATAAGTTATATTGGGATGCTGTTAAAATAATGCGGGTAATGCGATCAATGGCGCATTGCATACTTTTATGACCAGCCATAGAGTCTCAATGAAGGCTCGCATGGCTGTGCATAGAGGTGTGTTGGTACCAACACTTATGTATGGCAGCGAAGGTTGGGTTGGCAAAAAAAGCACGAAAGTAGAATTAATGCGGTAGAAATAAGAGCATTGCGGAGTATAGCTGATGTGAAATTGAGTGACAGAGTGAGGAATAGTGTGATAAGGGATCAGTGTGGTGTGAAAGAGGATGTAGTGACTAAAATAGAAAAAGTATGCTGTCCTGGTTCGGGCATATCGAAAGGATGAATGAAAGAAGGTTGACAAAAGGTATTTATATGGCAGAGGTAAATGGAGTTGTCGGAAGAGGAAGACTAGGCGAATGTTCTTGGACCAAGTCCAAGAAAATCTAAGCAAAGGCCAGGTCAAAAGTATCTTTAACCGACGAGCCTGTATGCGGAACGGAATGAAAGTTGAAGAAGCGAGAAAGGTATGTCAGAATCGTAGCTAATTGAAGGAAGTGGTCTCTGTCTACCCCTATAGGAAAGAGACGTGATAGTATGTATGTATGTATGTATGTTAAAATATCATATTATTGCTACTGTTAAGCCAGCTGTACAGTTGTGAAAGTATTTCCACGTTATCTTCTTTTCTTTCTGCCTTTAAGATAATCTAATGCCTATGTTGAAAGATCTAAAGGTGAGTTTTGACTGCTCGAGCTGGAAGCCTTTAGAAGTAGATTATAGTCGCCAGTAGACACCCCCCTTAAGTTGTCTTTTAAAAAGATTTTAGTTCGTAATTAACGTCAAAGCTGCCAACGACAACTCATAGTTTAGGGACATACTTTGTTCGAATTATTACCAATGTTATAACAGTAAACTAAAACAAGGTTGGTAGCATAAAGCCCTCTTGGCAATTTGATATACTTTTCAGTTTTTTTAGCCTAATTTCTCTCTGAGTTATAGACTCCTGATGTCAAAAATCAGCTATAATTAACAAGCAGCCACATCTTTCATTATACGCCTACACATGTACGAAGAGTTTTTTACAAAATTATAACATATACCTGGTGTACTCTTTATTAAAGAAAATAATTTAGAATCTTCAAAAGATATCTTTCTACAACACACGATAAAGAAAAAATTATGACTCCAGCAATAAAAAACGTTCATTTGTGTAAAGTAAAACCCTAATGAGTCTTCAAAATACCCTCATTTGTGACAATTATTTGTGCAATATTTATCTAGAACTATGCAATAACTTATGTATAAAACCGTAAAATAAAATAAAATTTCTGTTCAAGAGTAGTTACGGTTTCTGTGACAGGTATTATAAAAACAACTGGCAACAACGAAATTCCACAAAAAAAAAAACATTTGTAATGATAAAATAAATAATGAAAAAAGAAACTTTAATGGTCTCTCATTATTTTTTTGACAAAACCCTCCAGGAGAAGGTGCATTATACGAACAAAGAGTTTGTCTTTTGTTATCAAGCGATTTTTTTATCTACCACTAATTACTGTATACAGTTATATACAATAAAATATGTATGAAGTTCAATTAAGAGATTCAAAGACCATACACTTAACTAAATAGACATTTTTTATTTATTTAAACTAGTCAGTACAATGATAATGTTCATCAAATATCCATTTAACAATGTTCCAATGCGGATATCTCGAATTTTCATTACAAAAATATGCTATAAAACATTGCAAAGAGCTACAGTACGGTTGCCGGTACAACAGACATGATAGGATTACATTATTCAGTTCAGGCCCGGCTCAATATCGCGCTAGCCAAAATAGAAGGTTTAAAAAATTATCAGCTCTTTTCATCTTCTCACCTCTATTGTTATAATCTTTTAGAGTCTTGAGCATCTGAAAGAATTTCTAAAGTAAGCTGATTTAAAAGGAGGTTTGTTACTTTTGACTGACAAAAGTGAAATATGACATTGAAAGATAATGATACAAACAAATGAGAACTTCAATAAGGTATTTTAGGTTTTATATAAAGGTTATTCAATACTAAAAGCTCATTTTTTTTGGCATATGGCTATCGGTGGAGTAGAATAGGAGAATAAAAGGTGACTAAGAGATCGGACTGTTATCTATCAGACAGTATGTATACGGTTATAAATTGCCCGGCCGTCGTCAATAATGGGTTTGCCCCTTGTAACGTTGGTGGGAGGTTCTTATTGGCAAAATGTGTGTGTTTTATACACCTCTGCTTACCCCAAAGGGGATTATTTTAATCCGCCATTTATAAGATCGTTTCTAAAATTACTCTGATTTAAGGATGTAAATTTTCTCTGTGCCTAGTGAAAAAGAGTTATGAAATATGTAAGATTCCGATTAATTACTACTGAAAGTATGTTTTATTAATTTGTTATAGTAGTAAGACCTGACAACATATATATAAATAGAGTAAAAGCAGTTAGTAGCGGCCATTGTGTAGTGTAAATCTGTCTAAAACCATACTAGATAAATTTAGTATTTAAAAACTACATATGGACAAGGAGATATTGACCATAGCGTCTTTTATTTTTATTTTACTATGAAACTAAAAAAACATGTAAATATTTTTACTATCGTATTCGTTATTCTACAGATATTGAGGCATCTCAAGGTTAAACTGAGTCACAGGAAAGTCTTGAAGTATGACTCAATTTCGAAGAATACGTCACCACGCTAATTTTTAACCTAATTTCTAAAACAAATCGTCAAAACCGAGTCGTTTGTCAGCTCCTGTCGTTACGTGGGTAGATAAAAAGATCAACGATAACTCACGGAGTAACGATAGGATCGTTGAGCCAGTGAACATTGGCACTTTCATGTTTCCGGTGATCAATGTGATCATAGACAAGAAAGATATTGACAGCGATTCAACTTTTTTTATAGTGAATATAATTAGGCTTAGGTTGTCAAAGAAGAAGGCCGTAAAGAGATAATAAAGATCAAAGGGGGAATGTTGACTGACATGAATTAAGCATTTAATTTAATTTAGAACTCGGTCGGCTTGTTGCAAAATTCTTGCAGACAATATTTTTGTTGTTTAGTTCGTATGAGAAGCTACATAATTTTCAAGCGACTTCAAAAAGGAGGAGGTTCTCAATTTGACTGTATTTTTTTGTTTTTTTTTTAATGTTTGTTACCTCGTAACTTTTTTCTCGAAGTTTTATTTAAACTAATAATTACGTCATCTTCGGTAATGGCGTAATATTTTACCGTTAAATGTCTTTTCAAGTATTGATATTTTTTCTATAAGTTATAGTTTTATATAGAGTTCCACGGCCTTAACTGTTTTTAATAAAATTAAAACATCTTTAAATTTTAGTAGGAAACAATGTCAATTTTTTTTGTGCTTCTTTCAAGGAATAAGATTTAAACGAACAGACGGGTCACCTGAGGTAAGTGACAAGCCGCCCGTCGACACCTCCGACTCAAATGTAAGTATAAGTGCGATGACCGCCTTTGAGAGCGAAGAGGCGGGGGGTGAGGGCAGGGGTAAGAGGGGGTTTCGAAAGAATTAATTCTGGTAAAGCCATGAAAAATTAGTTTAAAGTAGTGATACCAAGAGTAATATATATCGAGAAATATTTTTTTCGTGTGGAAACCCCCTCGCGCTGTCATTCCAACGTGCTTTTCGGTGGAACGGTGTGTCGGAATCGAACCACACGGTGTGCCATGCTGCGCTTAAATAGGAGTAATCCGGGAACTTTATTAAAATATCCGGGCCCCTCCTTTTTTTTTTTTTTTTTTTGTTTACGGGGTGGAAGATCCTCATGGATGTCCTTCGCCCATTGGGGTGGACGAAGGGGTCTGTTGGACTCTTACCGACTAAAAACCACCCCGGTGTTCCTCTTCTTGCCCATGGTCGGGGGAGCGAGAATCGCAATTGCATTCTTCCGCCTCCCCGAGGCATTGACCCGTCTCACCCAATACGGGTCTCGTCACCCGATGCAACCGTCACCCTTCGGTCGCAGTCTTCCAAGAAGCACGCACGGAACACTGCGTGCTGCCTCTTAGGATCCAGGCCCCTCCTTGCGCCGGATCCCCAACGTGGATCTACAAACGCAGGCTCATCAGAAGTATACTAAAATTAGAACTTTCTACTTTCCATTAATAAAACGATAAATATATATATATATATATATATATATATATATATATATGTATATATGTATATATATTATTTTTAGAGGAATAAAATATTACAAAGTGGTTGAGGCTTTGTGGCCGATTGATGACTCGTTGGCTTTATTCGGGTCTAAAGGCCGTCGTCCGTTGGAAATGCTTCCTAACGTTTCGCTAGCACGAGTGGCGAGCTCCTTTAGAGGTCCTTCCATCTCCGATACTGGATGCACACCTGTCTGCATCCAGTATCTTTCAAGATTTTTTTTCATTTCTATAACATCATTACGGGGTATGCGGAAAGGAACGAACGACGAAGACGACAGAAATAGCTGCGCTGAATAAGGGTGGCAAAGGGGGAGGGGTGAGGGGAGAGTGTGTGGGGGGTGAGGGGTGGTGTAAGAGGAGAGGTGGATGCGGGGAATCGAAAGAGGAAGTTTGGACACCGGCACCCTCAATCACTCAGCAATACAATGTAAGCATTGTTTGTCTGTGTATCGGTTTTCTGCGAAATTTTATGTTATTACTCCCATCGAAGTCAAGCATGACCATTCGTGCCTAAGCATGACTCTCCTACATTAAACGGCCTGTTCAACAATTCTAAGAAGTATGAAGTCATCAGGTGTGTCTGTATACTAACGTTATAAATGATTTCGAGGAAAAGGCGGGTTGATTTTAGTACGCTAAGCTTTGCAAATTTATATTCAGCTATTTCAGACTATAATTTTCAGGTTCTTTCTTCCTTTCAGCCGTTCTGTCGGTTACAAAGATCATGCCCAAACTTTCGCGTTTATATTAGAAGCAAGATTGTAATGAAACCCGGACAATTTTTTTCCTTAAAACAGTCAACTCCTGCGAAGAAATGAATCCTAATTTCTTTACCGCGGAGCACTTTACAAACATTTAAACAACTGACACAAAGAACACCCAGACTCAGAACAACAATTTCACTTTGTATCGAATCCACAGCATTCGGCGCGGCAGCATGATGGCCAGGCGACCACTTAAACCAGTGCGCCATCCGTGCAGTCTAGGCTATCAAGGTATGAAGTGCTTATTGGTATCCAGAAACATATGACACAGCTCACTAGCTAAATAGTTTTAGGGAACAAACTAGCAAAAGGGTCAGTTTATAGTAATGCCTAACGCTGCCCATGACAACTTACAACTGTTTAGGGTCTTGGGTGACTTCACTCCATTAATATTGTTATTGCTATATTTATATTACCTATTGCTTCTTAATCTGTTTTCTGTCAGTTTTTTTTTTAATACTACAGACGAACAGACGGGTCACCTGATGGTAAGTGACACCGCCGTCCATGGACACTTGCAACTCAAGAGTCGCAAGTGCGCTGCCCGCCTTTGAGGGTGATGAGGGATGGGGATGCAGGGAGCGGAAAGAAGAGAGGAGGGATGAGGAGATGGAAAAAAGGAGAAAGGAGATGAGGGGAGAGAGAAGGGGGGAAGGGGAATTGGGCCTCCGGAAACCTCACTCAATTTGGGGAAATGCAACGCAAGCGTTACTTCACAACCGGTTTTCTGTAAGTCCGTGGTTTTACTACAGTCGAGTAGGCGATCACGTGCCTAAGCATGTCTCTCGCACGTCTTTAATCGTGGTAGAGCCATGCTTAGGCACGAATGGAGAAGCAGCACTTGCGTTGCATTTCCCCAAAAATTATTAAGGTTTACGTAGGCCCAACTCCCCCTCTACTTTTTCCTCTCCCCTGACTCCCGCTTATTTTCCCATCTCCTCATGCCCTTCGCTTTCCCCTCCCTGCTGACCCTCATCACCCGCTAAGGCGGGAAGCGCACTTAAGACTCTCGAGTTGCAGGTGTCCATGGACGGCGGTAGTCACTCGCCATCAGGTGACCCGTCTGTTCGTCTGTCCCCCTATAATATAAAAAAAAGTATATTAATCATAATATTGTATCGTAATTCATTTATCTTTTGTTTTTATTATTCTTTTTTTTACCTGTCATGTGGTTCTCGGTGGAGTAGGATGGGGCCTATCTATTCATTAATTCTCGTGGGTGTTGAAAAAAGCGACTAAGAGATTAGACCAGGGATCGGTAAATGGCGCAACGCGTTCAGCATCTGGACTGCTGAGCCATTTGGTGCGAACCGCGAGAACACAGCAACTACAGCTCTTATATCGGAATTTTAAAACAGGTTCGCAGATTATAAGAAAATTGACAATGTTGTAGAAATCCTCAGCAGGATTTACTCTCTGCATCTTGATCGTGAATTGAGCAACGAAGCTGAAATAGTTTTGGGAAGTGATAAAGCTACACTGTAGATGGAAATTTTCGATGTTCAACAAAACACAGTTTTAAAACACAAACTTGTGGAAGTTTCTAGTGAAGAGTTCTGGATAAAATATTTAGTGAAGCAGCATTTTTTCGAAGATGAACTTCATTTTTCAGTGGTAGAGCCATGCTTAGGCACGAATGGGCAGGCTCGACCGGTGCGATACCACGGCCTCACAGAAAACCGGTTGTGAAGGAACGCTTGCGTTGCATTTCCCCGAATTGAGTGAGGTTTCCGGACGCCCAATTCCCCCTCCCCTTTTTCTCTCCCCACATCTCCTTTCTCCTTTTTTCCATCTCCTCATCCCTCCTCTCTTCTTTCCGCTCCCTGCATCCCCCATCCTTCATCACCCTCAAAGGTGGGCAGCGCACTTGCGACTCTTGATTTGCAAGTGTCCATGGACGGCGGTGTCACTTACCATCAGGTGACCGGCCGTTCGTCTGTCCCCCTATAGTACAAAAAAAAAAAAAATAAGAATAAATTTTGATCTCGACTTACTCCAAACTGCGGACAGATGCCCTCAACAAATAAAAACATTTTTCTCGTTGATGTGTAAAAAATACTTTTGTTATTTCCATATTTACATTAGTTTAGTAAATATTATTTTATATAAAATGCTGTGCGGACCGCGACATTAAATAGAATTAAATTATGTTTTTTTTTCATTGATGCCTACCAAAATTAAAAAGTTGGCATTTGACGCCTCTGCCTACCCATTTGTGGATATTGTGGATATAGGCGCGAGTCAACGTTGTTTATATCATGATTTTCCAGACCAACAGTATAGTTTTCTATAAAAAACATGTAACACGGCCGGTCGGTTCGGGTCGATTAACTATTTATATTTCCCATGTAATAGAACCATCTCTTACGGGTTTGTTTACTCGTGGAAATAAATTATTGTGTATCGTAAAGTATCATGTACTATTCTAAAAGAATACATCACTTGCTGTGTATGACCCACATCGACTGAGACTTGTAAACGGAACATGATTCAATATTTATAAACATTTAAATATATACATACATATATAACTAGCGGACCCAACAGACGTTGTCCTGCATGATATTTCAAGCGATTAGGATCAATATAGATAAATAACCTAGACACCGACTGCAGCGCCATCTGCCGGGCTGATTTGTGAATCTAAACCATTCCCAGATCCCCTTGAACACACACAAAAAATTTCATCAAAATCCGTCCAGTCGTTTGAGAGTAGTTCAGTGACATACACACTCACAGAAGAATTATATATATAAAGATTATGTAAGAAATAATTGGGGTTGTAAACAGCTTTAATTTTATGTTATAAAATATATACCTTTTATTTTGTTGTATTTCGAGCTTGTTGTTGTTGAACCATGTTTTTCGTAGGATAATTTATTAATAATTTATTAATTTAATTATCGTAATTCTTTTCAACGGGCTCTAATCAAAATTGAGCATTGTGCATTACTAAACTCGTTCGTTTTTCAGATGCAGTCCAGTCCATTTCAATCATAGCAGTAACTAAATATAGTTTGTCACTGGCGAAACAGTTCATCCTATTTAAATCGAATTGTTATAGCAGCTTTTTAGTTTAATTTAATTATTTACGTTATTTTATGTTCGTCTTCATGTATACGTATTCACACCTTTCATGGTTGCTTAACATGATAGATAGATAGATAGATAGATAGTCTTTATGGTCCAAATAAAAGATATTACAATATTGTAATTACATGTTCTTTAATGAGAATTTGTAGAATTGGCGGCCTTGTCGCGTTTTGTGATCTCTTCCAGGCAACCTTTGGATAGAAAGAGAGTTTATGTATGGCAAGAGGAGTTGCAGTGTTTAATTAACTAACTCACTCACATATACACTCTGCACTCATACACATAAATACTAAGATACACAATACACACAGACAAAACACAAATCCATATTATTAATATTAATTATTATATTCCTAACATACACCTAAGGAATGCTTGGTATCAAGATAGCAATTAGTGGTTATTAAAAAAAAAAAAATTGGTTATGGTCTTGGCGAGCCTGATAGGCAACAGCAAGGCATTCCATAGACGTATGGCCTGTACAGAAAAGCTACTGTCCATGAAATTTGTGTCACGCGGTGGCATTTTCAATGTCAAGTTCTCCGAAGACCTAAGGACCCTCGAATGTTTGCTATGCAAGAATTCAAATCGTTCTTTAAGATAAAGAGGATTGATCCTTAAAGTTTAAAAATAAGATTAACTAACTAACTTCTATAAATATCATCTATGCATTTTTAATACCATTACCTCAAGAAAGGGCAATCGGTACCATCAATTTTAGGAAACAATTGTTCAAGAACCGTTAATCATAGTCACTTGAGGAATGAAAAAACTATGAAGCAAACATTGAATCCATTTCGTTAATAAACATTCACTTACACATACTACTTAATTAGAATTAGTATGTTTTAAATGTATTTCTTTTTCAATGGAAAGTTGATTAAAAGATCATATTCTTAATTGTACACATTTAATACAGAAATAACAAATTATACATAAGAAGGAAAATAGTATGTACAAATACGAGCTTAGCCCATAGTTGAGTTTTCTTCCAGCAAACCTTGGCCTTGAAGAGAGGATAGTAATGAAGAGTCAAAGTGTGTACATAGTAGCATGTAATAAACATATACATATATACACATAAACCTAAATCAAGAATATGAAAAGTATACTAGTTCATATTATATGAAAATACATATATAATACATTATACAGCGTAAACAATATGTTAAACATATACACAGACCTACACACATAAATACACAATACATAATGTATGTAGCAATACTCATTGCTGAGAGAGATAAAAAATCTTGATTCTTCTCTTAAAAACGATAGAGAAGGGCGGGCTGTCTCCGATAGTGTGGGGCAGGAATTCTATTTTGTAACATTGTTTTACACGATTAGTTTAACTCACACACTGACTTATGACTTGTTAATATTCTCTGTATCTATCTATGTAAATCGTATACTACTTTTACTATGTTTGTTAATGTGTGAGCACCATGTATCTATCATAAAATTATTTTATCTGTCGTTGCTTCGATTTAATTCTTTTCACCCGTTTCGGTATAGTGATATTGTTCTGGGTACATCGTTTTCAAACATAATTTTAATTATATATAATGATTGTATGTAAACAAAACATTTTAAAAGAGTAACGGTAGAGTTTCTTGTCCATTCTTCTCCATACGAAACTACATTTTGGAATGGGCGACTAGAATCAATTCTATTTAAATGTAAATGTAGACGTTCGAAAGTGCCTTTTGGGCCTATTTGAAATAAGTGCTTTGACTTTGACTTTGACTTTGACAAGGATATACCCCTTTCTTTTCTTCTATACTTTCAATATATTCTCAATGTTTCCATCTCCATGAGCGCTGCTTTGTAGGCTTGCTTCTCATTTATTACTAATTGTAGTTCGCAGAATGTAGACGTTTTATTAGGTCCGTCTACCTTTCCAGGATACACACGTGACCGTATGTACGATAAATAGATGTTGTAACATCTTAAAGTCAGTAATATATCTCAAAACATAAGAACAGTTCGACAATCTTCATTTATATAGAGGCAGCAACTAAATTTATACTACAAAGTCGCAATATATGTTCATACATACATATGCATATCCACCTCGCCTAACTACAAAGAGTTACTCCACTATCCAGACATGTGTATCGGTTCATAATCCTAATAATAAGCCGTACAAAAATACCACACTACTCAATCATAATACGCTATAACGATTTCCTAGTAAATATCAGACGAAGCTAACCCGACGGCAGACTATTAGTTAAATAAAGACGTTTAAAAGTAAAGACGTGAAATTGAAGTATAACGACGTTGTATATTTTCACGTTTACATTAAAATAAATAAATGTTTTGATGCGTTACACCAATGTAAAGATTATGGAATACCTTTGTTTAAATTTTCAACAGCATTTATTGGCATTATATTTTAATGACCTGTTAGTGTGTAGGCAGAATTATCGACATCGCCATCACGTATGTTAGTATTAATATTATTATTTGCATTGGTTTCTGTATCTAAGCAGGTTTATCTGTATATTTAACAGTGGTAGAGCCATGCTTAGGCACGAATGGGCCGGCTCGCCTCAACCGGTTGTGAAGCAACGATTGCGTTGCATTTCCCCGAAATGAGTCAGGTTTCCGGAGGTCCAAATCCCCCTCCCCTTATAACGTAACATTATAATTCATTGGATATTATGTATGAGAAGAAGTAGTGCATATGGTTAAATAGCCACGAAGGTTAAATAGTACATATATCTCAAATGTTGTCTAGGTACTCTCTTATACCTACTAACTTAGCCAGGTCAAGTAAGGTTAAGCGGTACTCAGTTGCGACAGGTATAAAAAATGTCTGATGAACTTCCGAAAAAGTATTTCAAAAAACTTTCTTTTATAATAATTTTTAATGCGATTAAAAATAACAATAATAAACAATTATTGCAATTGCAAAGTCGCTATGACTTAACGCTTATAAAATGTTATTTCGTTTTGAAAGTATTAAGTATTTTAACAAACCTGAATTCTAAATATGTTATATTTATCATGTATTTTTTTATAGTAACAGATCGACAGGTTTAATATAACCTGTCACGTATACGTACCGCTACAACTACCGCGTATAAAAAGGTACAGTACAACATTTAATATTTCTTAAAATATGTACTATCTGTCCTTTAATGGGTTTCTTAAGTTTCATAAGAAATATACTGATTTGATTCTAACCTAGTTTACAACAGACGTGAACAGTCTTATAACACAGGATTTTAGAATAGGGTCAATAAAACTACTAGTATTCAGTGGAATAAGTCATGCCGCAATGAACTTAAAACAGAATATAATACTTCCTTTTTTTACTATATTATGTTTTTCTTTTTAGTTTCTGTCAAATGTAAATATTCCTTTATTCTTTTTAATTGTATTAGAAGTAGGATTACTGTATAATTGTATTTATATATATACATACATATATACATATGTTATAACAATTTAAAAAAATTGCCGAAAAAAAATATAATAAAGCGTAAATGTTAACGATGATTTGATGATTTTTATATAACACGGACATAGAATAAAAAATAACAACATAACAACGTTGTGTTAAAAAAAAGTTTTTTTATGAACACAACGTTTTAGGTTTCGTTTATATACTATTATCATATTGGTCCTTCGAGCATCTCTAACAATGCTATAACAAAATATATGAACTATTTTTATTGTTTCAAACCTAGCCAGTGTATCGATTCTACAAATTTTGGTTGCACCATGAAAAATAAAACAAATGTAGCGGAACCCACTGCCACAATGCCGACAATCAGCCAAAACAAAATAAATGGGTTTTACATGAACCACAAATGTACCTAAATATAAAATTTATTGTTATAAATTCACACTAAATAATAGCCAATAATATTTCCAACGGGAATAAAACTGCGGATATTCTGGTTTTGTGAACTCTAATAGAAGAGGACACACTGCAGTCATATTTAGACTTGCTTTAAAATTGTTTTGACTAGATCACAAGGTTTTATTATTTATAGTATAACAACATTCCTGAATGTATTTTTAGTATCAGTTGTGATCTAATTTTGATGACCATTATATTTTGTTATGCACGATCATTAACGCTGTAAATTCCCAAAAGAATACACTCGTATTCCACAAAATATGTTTCGAAGCAATTCATAGGAACCTTAAATATCAAGAGTTCACACATTTTAAGAATCCGTGCGACTACTAAAAAAATAATATTATCGATATTCCTATTATAAACAACACAAATTAATACCTCTCAACCCTAACACAAATACAGTGTTGCCAACATTAGTTCTTTTCTAGAAAATTTCTAGCTCCTTTTCATTTGTATTGAAATTTACTTTACTTAACAATGTTTAAATCTACGATGTTTTATTATACGATTATGTACGTACTAATGAGTGAATAGTTAATATTGAATGGCAACGATATCTTATAGCGTGGAGTAACATATTAGTACACTGAAATTGTGATGGTGCATTCAAAATCCACTTAATTAAGCCCATTTAAATATTTTGTTGATAACATTCTGATAATTCTGATAAGTATTGCTACTACTAAAATACATCAACTTTTCCCTCATAATCTACTGGTTCTATTTTAGTAACTCGTAACGAACTTAACCTTACCTAAATTTGTTCACATTTAATTCTTCCTACGAATGCCAAGTTCGTAACACAAACAATTCTTTCGATCAAATAAACATACCGTACCACGATAACCACAGCCGATGTGATTACGCGCTTATATTTACATGTACTTACACTATTTTATAAGCAAGCTATTCTTCGCCATGTTTGCTAGTTCGACGCGTAAAAAAAACAGTGTTGCTATAGATAAAAAAAAGTTAATTTAGTGATGGGTAAAGTTATTGATGAGAGAACGGGTGAGGGAATGAGATCGATAAATTTGTAGGAAATGGAAAGCTCCATTTTTTTTTCTTTAATGTGGATAATATAAACAGTGCGAGTGTGATTTTAATTATACTCATGCCTCAATTAATAGTTTCGTTTATTTTTTAATCGGCACAAAGTTATTTCAAGGGTATTTAAGTAGTGAATCTATTAGTCGATAAATATATACGAAACACTGTTTATGTAACTAATATTTATCTTTAATTTTAAACACGAAAAATACTTGCCTTAATCTCAGTACACAAGCCAGTACGCTTATGAAATGTTTTCTAAAATGTATATCGCTATTGTTTTCTTTAAATATCAATATTCAATATAACGCAACATTTTATTCCGAGTTATTATTGGTTCTATAGTCTCTGACTACTCAAAGCTTCAACCAGTATAATGGTTGATGGATGAATTTAGATCTTCTAAAAGTCTCACGAGATGTTTATTTACTAATTAAATTCTTCATCGATCATTAAACCATTTTTAATATTTTTATAAAGCCAGTGTTGCCTGCAGCACTAGACACTTGTTAACAAAGGAGGAAATTCTCGACAGGCACTAAATCTCTGTTTGTCCTCCGCAAAGAAAACATATCTAGCAAAGACCAATCAGTGGTCGTAAGTCATATTAATACATACATATTTAGTAAAGTAATTGACTGAGTTAAATCGACTTATATAAGTTCGACTTTTTGTGTGTAAACCCAAACGAGTCGTCACTTTAAAGGGGGTAATGGGTAAGGTTGTATATCGGATTTGACCCGACTAAAACCACACAGTGTTCCGTCATCGGGTCTTATGGGTGGGGCTTCATGTGTTCCCTAGAATGGAAGTCCCTGTGTACCCCGGCAGACTTAGTAGCCTTTTGAGCAAATCGACCTCAATGTGGTGTGTCATGAAGTCCCTTCATAAATTAAGTTTAGCGAATTCGTTGTAAACGTAGTATTAATACATCGTAAATAACTGAGGAGGCGTATGAACTTTATGAAACGAAAGATTTAAAGAAAGACAAATCTGTAAAAGAATTTGAAGTAGTAGCATCATCAGAAAGCACACGCAATGAGGTTTCATAACAAAAACGTAGTATTCTTCAATGTTTGTGTCTATCTCTGTATCTATTTAGAGCGTAAATATAGTAAAAAGGTGCAGAAGGGATGGAACAGAGCAGATTAGAAAAACAGTTTAATACATTTTCGAATAAGTCTACAAAAATATAAGTCCTCAGTGTGTTGATACGTTTAAAACTTTTAACGTAATAAAATGCTTATTACTAGCTTATAAGATTAACCGTTTAAATATTCAAAGCTGTCATTTTAAAATTGATTGAAAAATAGCCGTAATTTCTCACACAAAATATTTCTTTCAAATATTACACACATAACAAATGACAGCCATTATGAAACACACTGTCAAACTTGTGTGTGACAAGATTAATGAAATCCAATGGCAAACTAGAAACATGTTAAATCTGTGATCATCGTGTCAATTGCTTGCGTTTATAAATATCTCAACACATTAAGGCTAACTTTTCTTAATGGCATTACTACTTTTTTAGAGTTTTCTATTAGTGATATAGACGCCAAAGGTGTTTATTCGTAAAAGTATTTTGACAGGTTTGTGGTGACAACAAAAGATAGCACGTTCAAGGGGCTGAGTGAGTGAATGAATGACCCACATGTTTCGTTCATAAGGTGATATAAATGCTTCGTATATATATCATACGTTAGAAAAAAAAAGTATTTCACAAAGGAATCGAACTGTTTTAGAAAAAAGTGGAAGTCAAGTTTACCGAAATGTTTTGTATAAAAATACTATAAATAGATGTTTGTATTTATTTTTATGTCGAATGACGAATTTTTCTATTTACCCTTTATCGCGTGTTTAGACGTTATCCTTTATTTAGTATACTTATGAAGGAAAAACAAAATGATCATAAAGTAACAAGATGTTTAGTTTTCTGAAACAATATGGCGGAGCTTTAACACCAATAAATGGTGGTTTGGCGCCAAAAATAACGTTATAGTTTATTTATCTATGCGTAGAAAATTATTCAAAGAAACTGTAACGTTTTAAAAATAATCTTTTATTAATTTATTGTGTGTTTTCATTTGAAACAGATAGTACTGTTTAGTTCTTCTTGTGACTTATAAAATTGGAAAGTGTATCGTGGTAGAGCCATGCTTAGGCCCGAATAGGCCGGCTCGACCGGTGCGATACCACGGCCACACAGAAAACTGTTTGGGAAGCAACGCTTGTGTTCCATTTCCCCATGTGGGGTTTCCGGAGGTCCAACTCCTCTTTTTTTACTTTCCCCTCATCCTCCCTCTCCTCTTTCTCCTTTCCACATTCCCTCATCCCTCATCAGCCTCAAAGACGGGCAGCACGCTTTTTCATGGACGGCAGTTGTCAGTTAACATCAAGTGTCCCGTCTGTTCGTTTGTCCCCCTATAATATTAAAAAAACATCTTACTACTAAACTTATTTATATACTCGTATTTATAATGTTAAATTGTAACAGGCCGATGTCTGTACATTATATTTATAAAAAAAAAAGCTAATGAGGTTTAATGAAATAGTAATATTTTGGACTAAAGAATAAGCTATTTTTTTAGTCTATTTAAAACCCTCCATCTTGGATACATAAATATATGAATATATATAAAGACATTACGCCCGATTCGGTAGGAAAGAGGCGTTCCTCTAGAATTCCATTTTTAAAATATAACAAATAGATAAAAAAAAAAAACCGTATTTGTTATAACGACATAAATCAGCTTACATCTGACAGTCACTCCTTTCGTTAAAAAATACCAAGTTAATCGTGGCCAGGAATAGGAACATTCATAGGAATATTGCAGCAGTATGGCACACCGTGTGGTTTAAGTCTGTCAAAAACAAAAAATGGCCAGGAATATTTAAAGAGTAGGAAAGCTAGGAATTGAACTTGCCTTATGAAGTTTGCTCAGGAGAGGAGAACTACTAAAATTCGGTTTAGAATTCTGATGTAATATAACGTACTATAAGTGATATGTTGTCATGCTTACAATACATATGTACATAGTTTATAATACATATGTACCTACAGTGCAGGCTTTTATCGAATAATGTAATTCGATTTCGTCATAGGCTCATTTTCTGTTTTCCATAATTTTTATTGTACTTTAAATGCGTAATTATTGTGTGTTATATATATATTGTGTATTATGTATATTGTATGGGCGGCGGTTGAGACTCACCATCAGCTCTGTTCGTCTGTATCTCAAACGTAATATCAAAACGGTTGTTGTTCGTTTTATTTACTTACACACGTACCAAGGAGTTTGAATTGAAATAATTAAATATGTGTACACCAATCTTTTAGTTTATAGGTCGTTTATACTTTGAGTATTTTATATAATTTAGCATATTACAACGAATATTACATGTACTTATCAGGCCGAAAATAATTTATATTGCCATATTATAATATTGTTCCTTTTTCAAAATCTATCTACGTTTTGGATTGAAAGGTACAAAGTTATTTCTTAAGGTCAATTTTAACAAGTATTTCACCGCTGAGAATTAAAAATCCATATCACGCTATATCTTCGACTGTTGTGAATCAATTTTACTAATTCTTTTTTTATAGAATTGGGTATATTCAAAGTAACAATTTTATGAAAATATTTCAAAATGTAGAATAATTGAATTTATAATGATAGGAGCATTGAAGTCGGATAAATAGTTTTTTAAAAGTTAATTATGAACTCAAATAGTTAGAACCAAAAGTCACTGAAATCTTAGTGTCTAAGGATATTAATGTACTTATGTAGACACTATTACCGGTCGTGTGTTTCTATAACAAACACTTGCAATACTAGATAGGAGTTTTTTTATTATGGCACATTACCCAACCTGTACCTACTTGCACATGGCTGGTCTTCATGGTCTATTGGTTAGTGATTCTTGAAGAGGTACGCGACTGGCGTCAGGCCGAGCCACAATAGTTAGTTGGTCGTCCCGGTTGAAGGCTCCACGTGCTGGCTTCACCGCCGTGTAGGCACTCCAGCTCTATGTTAACATCGAATGGGCAGAGCGGCAGCATCGGAACCTTTCTTTCCGACTGACACAGGTTCTTTCCGGGCCTGGCCGCTCCGGGAAGTATATGCATTCGGTCGCTAGGAGGGTGTCCCGTCTGTTACCACTGCAGTGGAAAGGCCGGGTTTTCCCCTAAACTCGTTTTAGTGACCGCGTGTGCGTGGACGCCGCCTTATTGATAGTTTACCCGTAGCTGGTACCCGCACAGTGCGGGAAGGTGCTATGAGGGGTCTGGATGTCTGTTCCCGGATTTCTATTATTTTAAGCGCAGCAATGCACACCTTTCGTTTTTATCCGTTCGATTCCGGCACACCGTTCCACCGAATACTCCGCTGAGTGATTGATTCCCAAATGTGCAAAACTATTGTGGTCCACAAATATTCATCCTGATTCCGACAGTCTTCTACGTTGTTTGAATGATTGTCCTTCTCGACACATAAATCATTCCTAATGTTGGAGTATTTCGTATTTCATAAACTTAAAATACTAACCCATTCTCCGTCCATTTAAGTTCAAAGACAACAGTGATATTAGTGCTGTTTCAACATTACTTTCGATAGGCTTTAAGAACAGCGCAACAAAAATCTACGTTGCCCTACTTTCTATATATCTTTAGTATTATAAGATTACCCAATCGATGTTCTAATGAAGCGACATATGTTTTCCACCACGGTCGAATCAGCCATTAAACACTTCTAGCGCCATTGACCTCGACAAAACACAAACACAGAAAACAAATCGTATTTATTTTAACAACATTTTGCTTAATTAGCTATCGACTGGGATGTACAGCATGTACGAAACTACAACGCGAGCTTTATAAATATATAATAAACTTCCTTCATGAGAAATCAAAGATGAGTGCTTAGGGTTGTCAAATATTAAATCCTATAAGAAAATGAAATAAATACATGTTATCCAAATTTTTACTTTTATGGATATACTTATAAATTAAATAATGTCACGTTCAAGGCTGTTGTGTCTTGAGCTGTCTTGCATGTCTATTGCTAAATGTCCTTCCATTGTAATTTTAATACAACGGCGATTTGGACATAGAAAAAATATCCAAATATCCAATCTTGTAAAATGTCAGAGAAGTACGACAGAACTATCAATTTTGAATAAATATACTTATGTTGTATATTAATAGTCTGCTTAGTAACCTAACCGTATGAAATTCTTTGTAAGTATTAGCATGCTTAGCATTCTTTTAATATAAGAAATACGTACATAGATACATTCACTCATGCCTATTCCCTGAAGAGGTAAGCAGAGGCGTCCTTAACACGAAATTTTACATTCCATAATTTAGTCCCGTTTAAGAAGCAAGCCCATTCCTGTCATCAGGACATTATATGACTAGATACATACATATATACTCGTAGTGTCTGATAGATAACTGTCCGATCCCGTAGACACCATTCACGTCACCCACGCGAGAAGATGGGGTGGGGATGGGTGGTATTCTAAAACAGTAATCTTAGAAAAATATTCTGTACTAAATAGCATACAATTGTTTTTTTATGTTCAAAAGAGACAACTCCCGTACTAAGATTAATTCCTGTGTGGGAATTAATTATAGTACGGGACTTTGCAAACATTCAAATAGTGTTTCCAACAGTGGTAGAGCCATGCTAAGGCACGAATGGGCCGGCTCGACCGGTGCGATACCACGGCCTCACAGAAAACCGGTTGTGAAGTTACGCGTACGTTGCATTTCAGCGAAATGAGTGAGGTTTCCGGAGGCCCAACTCCTCTCGCTCCTCTCCCCGCATCCCCCAATCTCTCATCAACCTCAGAGACGCGCAGCGCACTTACGACTCTTGAGTTGTAGGTGTTCATGGACGAAGGTTGTCACTTAACATCAGCTGACTCGTCTGTTTGTCTATCCCCCTATAATATAAAAAAACCGGACACAAAGAACACCCAGACTCAGAACAACAATTTGAGGATTACACAAAGTGTTGTCACGTGCGGGATCGAACGCAGCGTGATGGCGTGACTACTTAAATTGTACGCCATCCGTGCAGTGTACATATATACTTAATTCATACCATAACGCCTGTATTTTTTTTTTTTTTTTTTTTGCCTGTATTCCCAAACTTGAAGGCAAAGGCATCAATTGGGCACTGTATGACTGTAAACATACTGTCTAATGGATAATAGTGCTCTCCCTTATTCGCTTATTTGTGTGTTCCACTTCACCGAGACCCATACGGTATTAAATAGATAAAAATATAAATTAAATACATAAAATGGTAACCCTAATCACGAATTGTACATACTTGTATCAGTTACGCAATACTCAACTATCATTGGCTATTATTGAAAAAATAAACGATACCGTTCTCCCAATACAATTTACGATAGTAAATAATTATTATACGCGAAGTGTTTTATGAAGGTTTCGTATCTGTTATTCATTTACTTTTGCCGCAATGGTTACCGTGAAATTGACAACCGATATGTATATTAACCAAACATTCAACGTCGTGATGGGTTCGGGTTATTTTTATTCCAATGGTATTTTACCATGGCCTCGAGCTTATAATCTTAAAGAAATCCCTCAATGGGGTGCGAAGTACATTTCAGTGCCTCAATTTACTTGTATCTTTTTTAATGTAGTGGTAATGTTGTACTGCTGTTTAGTTCAACATGGCCGCTTGCGTCATTGCGTAGGTTACTTTTATTAATTAACTATCTGATTCTGGCATTTTCACTAACTGATACAAAACTTTATTCTTAAATTTTCGTAGAAATACCTAATTTTATGCACATTTTTGTACAATTTATCTTTTAAAGCTTGATTAAGGTGGCAAGTGATCAATATGGGTTTAAATATACTAAGCTCAGAGCACTTTAATATTCGTAGTAACAACATCAGGTTATAATATATATATATATATATATATATATATATATAATTTAAGTACACAGATGAAAAGCTTCTATTAAAACGTAACTATTTTCGGTAAAATGCATCGCGTCTTACTTCAGACATTTCTATTGTCTAAATAACATTTGTCAATGCTGCCATTAGTTTGGTTAGATTTTCATTTGTTCTCAAGGTAAGGGTATTCCATGTCGTAATGTCTTTTATTTAGTTTTTATAATACAGGAGGACAGAGGAACATACAGGTCACCTGACGTTAAGTGAAAACCGCCGTCCATGGACACCTGCAACTCGCGAGCCGGAAATGCGGTCTCCGCCTTTGAGGGGGATGAGGGATAGGGGATGCGGGGAGGGGAAAGAAGATAGAAGAGATGAGGAGGTAGAGGAGAGGGGGGATAAGGGTAGATTAAAGAGTAGAGGGGAAGTGGAACCTCCGGAAACCTTCCTAATTTCGGGGAAATGCAATGCAAGCGTTGCTTTACAACCGGTTTTCTGTGAGGCCGTGGTATCGCACCGGACGAGCCGGCCAATTCGTGCCTAAGCATGGCTCTACCACTGCTAAACATTATATACATTGATTAGATTTTAGATACATCTGTACATAGATACATCCACGTATGTATCACTGAAAGGGGCAGACACCGGCATAAGCTCATTTATTTGAGAAAATTTGGAGTATTAAGAGGACAGGGAGGAACGTGTATTGGGAGAGTATAACCATAATAACTCCGAGCCCTCTAACTTCATAGGATTCTAATAACTAGAATGTTTAAAAAACTTACGACAAACGTGTATCAAGTTTTATGTAAAATATAATAATAATAAAAAATGATGTATCAGGTTTTCAGTTGAAGAGATCACCAAATTTACTGCCTTCCACGTCAATTTGTGACGACAAAGCTTTCAAAGTTTCGATAACCAATCTCTTTAATAGATTATGCTGAAGATAATTCTGATGTTGTAGTATTATCAGTAATAAATCATCGCAACGGCGTAGCTGGATCGTAAGCTTGAAGATCGCTTGGTTTTAATTTTAGCTTCATATATATGTACTTTGATAGGTTTATTCTTACAAAGTCAGCTTCGTGTATTTTGGAATTCCCATTTTTAAGAAGTCAAACAAATGAAATAGAAGTAACATATATAAAAAAATTAATCAGCTAACTAATTATCCCATAAAATGATTGTATTTGTCGATGTATTGTGATTTGTCGAGGAAAATACACACTATCGGAAGCGATAATTACATAATTCTTGTATGTTTTTTAATTGATATAAATAACTTATATTTTTTTTTCTTTTTCTTTTAGAAGACAACACCCGCATTAGGATTAATTCCTGTGTCGCGGGGGACTTTACAAACATAAAAACAACGGACACAAAGAACACCCAGACTGAGAACAACAAATTGAGGATTACACAAAGTGTTGTCTCGTGCGGGGATCGAACCCACAACACACGGCGCGGCAGTGTAGTGGCGAGGTGACCACTCAAGCCACTACCATCAGTATTAGCGGGAGCTTTGTTCTTTGATTTCACCGAAGTATATATCCTGCACAATAGACCCACTTGTGACGTACCACCGCTTCTGATATACCACTTCACAAAAAACACTAGTTATACAGGTCATATTTTATACTATGTGTACTCTGTATTTAATACTTTACTAATAAATGTTTTTTTATGATAAAAAAATATGTAAGAAACCAAAAAGAATTAAAATTCTAGGTGAGCATGACATACTCAGAACATTAATCCAAATAGGCCATGTTTCGGCAGTTATGGGCCGGCTCGACCGGAGTATTACCACTGCCTCACAGAAAACCGGCTGTTAAAAAATGCTTGCATTGTGTGACGTGCGTGAGGTTAGAGAAGGGCCAACCTCTTTCCATCTCCTTCTTTCCCCGCCTCCCTTTAAAAACCCTTCTTTCCCCTCCTACCTTTACCTTCGCCTCTTTCCCAGTTCCCTTGTGCCATAATAAGAAAAATTTACACTGTTCTCAAATGTGGAACTCAAAAATATTGTTCATGAAATGCCTACAATACAATTAACTTATGTCCATATTGTACAAAAAGTATGCACATATGTCAGCTATAATAAATGAAAACATCAACAAATGAAATAAATAACACAAAGGTTACGATTTGTCCCTAACCAATTCCTACGCGCAAGAAGTCGCAGACAACCGCTGGTTTATCTTATTCTCAGACTAAGCAAGGGAGTCAACTTCTCCTTAAATTCTTATCTCATTTAGAAGACCGTCTTTGCTCTATCTATAGTAAATTTGTGTGTCACTGTTCCTGATGAACCGAAATCTAACAGTGGCAATGTTTGTATACGGTCTCTTTCATATTAAAATCATATAACATCAAGAAGTGAAGTCAAAGCCAGCAGACTTCCATACAGTACGTACATATGTAGATAACTATAAATAGCTAGTAAACGGCACATTTCCTCGCGTATTTTAAGACGACTCCAATCAATTACGATTGTATGTCGATGACCTGGGTTTAGTTCTAAAATTCTTTGAGATAGTTTAAAGTTTTCATTTAAATTCTTTCGAACGTGATTAATTCTTCTATCTTTATAGGTGTCGTCTTGGTAACCAAGGCTGGGCTAAGTCTTATTTTCAAGACTAGAAGCATCTGACTTAATCTGCTAGTATTATTTTAACTTCAGCAAGTTTAATGCTTATACTGGAAGTGGTTTAACGTTGGTAGTCAACTTTTCTTTCGTGGTGAAAACTCCTCAGGTTATCACCTCACCGTAGCTAGCGGTGAAGATCTATGTCGGGATCGAACGAACTAAAATCATATCGTTTTTCAAGTGGATCTATTGCAAGAGACCCGGGTGTACAGAATGAAGCCTCCGATAATACCTGCAGATATAGGCCGCTTTTTAAAACAGCCTTAACTATAAGATGTAGAGCATCAAACAACAATCACGAGATTGAGTCGGACCTTGTCATCATACATACATACGTTCAGGCCTTATTCCTGTCCAGGGTAGAACACCAGCAACGAACAACGAGCAGCTAAACAAAATGTTCAAACGATCTAATGGGTGGCAGAACCTATTAAAAGTGGTCATATTTATGCTCCTACTGTTACTACACATGAGAATAAGGGGCAGGCAGAGCTGTATAAAGACCCACATTTTGCCAAAGATAATTTGGTTCCTTTCTTTTACGTGGAGAAATCCTCATGCCCTGTACTCTGACCGTCCGCCGGAGCGAAACCCGTTTCGTTTTTAATAGGGGAAAGGATGTTGCCTCCCCCCCACCATCAATACTAGATGGAGACGCGCGGAACACTAAGCGGCTCCAACCTCGGACCCGCTAATACTATACACAATATATGTGATTACTAATTATGGAAATATTTACAAAATCATATCCTTAAAGGTTTAAGGTCTACAATCATCCAATGGGTATTATCTTCTCCTCCTCAACTTAAGATTACACATCGGTGTCGTTAATTCCCTGAGGTACTAGATACAGAAGTTTGAAGTTTATGATAATACTTAGATTCTATAGCTCCCGCTGTGACATTCAGACCAAGATCCTTAAATAAAAATACCTTCTACTGAATTAATTGTATTAGAAAACCATCTTCAGATCCTGAGAATAGCCCGTCAAACAAATAAACAACAGTTTCGGCTTAGAATAACTTCTCCATACAATTAATATCACCTTTATAATTCAGAAAAAGTAAAATTGACTATTGTAAACATGTGAGCATTGAATTGCGTATAAATATTTGGACATATAATGCCGTTTTGCATACTTTTTCCGTATCTTGTTAAATATTTCTTACGGCTTTATTAACTAAACAAATGCGTACTATTTAGTCTAGTTGTCTGAAGATCAATGATTTATCTAACCAGATGGAATGATCACGAAATTAGGTATTACACCTGATAAGTATCGAAGATACCATCGTGTTCTGAATAACTGCATTCGATTAATTTTTTACTTTGAAGGTTTTATCACATTTCCTCATTTCGCTCTGAATTTAAATGGCTTCCTATTCTTCAACGCCGTCATCTACGCGCCCTCTCCACTCTGTATTCCATACTCAACTCACCCACTTCTCCTTCTCTCTGCCTCATGGGAAGCAATAAGTAGAGTCCAAGAGTGGTGAGCACCCTTCTTATCGCAAGTGTAGTTAATACAGAATGGTGACCCACACTATGACGACCGAGTGAGATGCTTTTTCACGCCCCGTTTAAAAGACCCGAGATCAAAGTAGGAGGGAAACACGTGCGTTGGTAGTGAATTCCAGGCTTTAACTGACGGAAGAAGGAGCAGAATAGTTTAGTTCGGGATGGTATATTTTCCATAGTTTAGGTCCGTTAAAAAAAATACTGGCCACATATTTATCATGAGGCCTTGGGTATTCCATATTCAATTTTCATTCAGTGCCTCAGTTCGTTTCGAGATTCTGAGCATAACAGTATTGAATCGAAAACTGAAGAGAGCTAAGCAGATATTTTAGTGAGCAATTAGAGAATTAGAGTCCGGCCAGGAAGGGCTTTGCAATGATCAGGTCATGTTGGATATCAGGCACTTCTTTTTTAAACCTCGTTTTATCGCAAAAAGTAGCCCATGTCTTTATAAGAGGTCGGTTTAATTCTATATCAAATATCATCAAAATGCTGTAAGGGGTTATGGCATTGATTATATTCATAACACTCTTTGTTATTCCACATTCGTCCCATTTTTTTTTTTTAAATGTCACTAAAAGCCTTCGCCATACATATTTTATTAATTTTGTTCTTCGGAACTTAGCTGAATTATTTATTTTGTATTTTAAACCTAATCCTTTTTCATTTCCTCTAATAAATAATCTAATTCAACAAAAATACTAATTGTAAGTACCGTTTAAATAGGTAGTACAATATACATACATTCATGAAGTAATGCGGACTGTTATCTATCAGACCGTCTATACATACATAAATACAGTCCATCCATGCTCGGTTGATGGCGTTAGGCCGCCGTGCGGTATATCGGCCTACTCTTTCGTGGATTCAGTCGTGGGCGTATATAATTATGTATTTCTGTAAATAATGCGTCTTATATGCATTTTAATAAAATGTTGTCCGAAATAGTTCCCAATCAAAAGCAATATAAATGAAAAACTTTATACAGCGTTGGTATAATTAAAAAAACACAGCAACTAATGAAACTGCACAGTTAGATTGCGTTTGTACGTGGCTGATGAGCACACGCCGATGTTTCACTCTTACTACACACTACTATAAAAATTAGAAATACATATACAGGGCGAATCTTCTCCCGCTTCGCTTCCTAACATAAATTATTGTTTAGGGGTTCAGGGGGACAAACGAACCGACAGGTCATCTGATGGTAAGTGACAACCGCCGTGCATGGACACCTGCAACTCAAGAGTCGTACATAAGTGCGCTGCTCGCCTTTGAGGGAGATAAGGGATGGGGGATGTGGGGAGGGGAAAGCAGAGAGTTGGGATCAGGAGATGTGAAAGAGGAGAGGGGGAGTTGGGCCTCCGGAAATCTCACTAATTTTGGGGTAATCCAACGCAAGCGTTACTTCAAAACCGGTTGTCTGTGAGGCCGTTATATCGCACCGTTCGAGCCGGCCCATTCGTGTCTAAGGATGGCTCTATCACTATCGACT
Source organism: Tyria jacobaeae (assembly GCA_947561695.1). Classification (NCBI taxonomy): domain Eukaryota; kingdom Metazoa; phylum Arthropoda; class Insecta; order Lepidoptera; family Erebidae; genus Tyria; species Tyria jacobaeae. Next base: position 2,176,207 of record OX387208.1, on the reverse strand, counting down.
GTATGTTTTGGCTTTTGGCTAGTAAAAGTTATTTATTCTGGAAAATATCTTCTTTATGGCGGGCAAGTGCCACTCGATCATACAAAGACATAGCGCAAAAGTGCTACTAACATAGCTTTAAGTTATATTAAAAAAAAATATGTATAAAGTATTAATGGGCCCGTGCAGTACGAAAATAAATAATATTCCCTTTATTAAACTTAATAACACTACGAATTACATTATTAAAGATACCTGCACATAAAAACAGAATATATTTAAAAATATAAAAAAGTTCTAGACCACCGATATCGGGTAATGGACTAAGATAGATAGATAGATAGATACTCTCTATTGTACACGTTAGGTATCGAGCAAAGAACATAATAATATAGTGAGGTTTCCGGAGGCCCAACTCCCCTATACCCTTTTTTTTCACCTCATAATCCTCTTTCCTCTCCCAGCATCCCCCTTTCCTCATCACCCGCAAAGGCGAGCAGTGCACTTATGACACTTACCATCAGGTAACCCGTCTGTTCGTCTGTCCCCCTTTAATATAAAAAAATGTATATATACATATATATAATATAATATATATATATATATATATATATATATGTATATCTCGTATATCTTGGTAATATTTGCACGAGACAATTAATAAGTAACGATTACAATGCCATCAAAGAACAACGAACTGTTATATTAAAATAAAATACAGAAAAAAGGTTATAAATGCTTGCGATTAACTGGCTGTTTATTTGTTTCCTAGACATACATATTCCTTTAGAAATTATATTTGAAAAAAAAAAAAGTTTTATAAAACAAAGTGGGCTTTCTTCTTCAATCATTCTGTTTACCATACTTAGAAAATAGTTGCATTCTAAGAATCGTACTACTTTAATAAGACAAATATGCAATATAAGTTTATATTATATACGTTTTTCTTCTATTAAATGTGACCTCACTATTAAAATTGTGATGCCTAAATTATCTCTATGCAACAAATGTGACGTAATTATCTCCTTAATACATAAAATAGCTCTACTATACGTATTTTATAATATACGCAATTTAGCATCAGCTTATATAACGACACTAGATTTTATAGACCTTTAACACTTTTAGCTCGTGGATATTAATTTTGGTGAGTGGGTTTTAGACTAATAGCCATCGTGCTTCTGAATACGCCATTTTATTCACAAAATAATTTGGTATTATATGTTACATACATGCACTTCCAAGGGGTAGGCAGAATCGTCCAACTTCTATCTTCTATAATTACATACAACACGAGCTTTCTCTACTTTATCACATTACAAGCCTTTCTTCATAAAATCACCAATTTGATAGGTGTATGTTGGCATTCCCATTCGCTTTTGTTTGTGTACTGAATTTGTCATTCGTTTCTCATTCATTCTTGCTACGTACCCAAACCTTTATTTTTTATGTTAGTTTTTTTATGAATAATTCCTGAATCGCGGAGTGTTTTACAATAATTCAAACAATGGACCCAAAAATACCCAGACTTGAGACAACTATTTGTGGACCACACAAATTTTTGTCCCGTGAGGGAATCGAACCCGCGACCTCCGGTTCAGCACAGGTCAATAACCACTAGACCAATAGGCCCGTTAAATATGTATATTGAAACGGAAAAAGAGCATGGTAAGTATTGGCAAAGCAAATGTACATTTTGCTTATAGGGATGGATTGGGGAGAGCAAGCAAGATCTCGAGAAGGTCAGGATCGTATACCTACCATGTGATTCGAAAAGGCTGATGCCAGCAAGTCTGAACCCTCTAACCGATAATATAATTTTTATCGTTAATCGGAATAGGTGTTTGTCTTTCAACTAACCTGATGGAAAGTGAAGATGAAAACGAAGATGGCGTACGCTTATCCATAAGAAACCTATTTAGTCTACGTTTAATCGGACTTTTCACAGATATGTTGTTTATGGTATTTATTATTGTATTTGTTATCTGTGGAATCATAATTATAATTGTAAAATAGCCAGGTTTCTTGTCGTGTTTCAATTAAACCTCCATGCCAATTACAATGATTTTTAAACGACTTAAAATAAATTGTTTATTCGACTGTATCTGTGTGTGTTCTTTTATTTTTTTTACGTATGTTTAACGATTTCTCAGCCCACTCAAGACTGAATTTAAATTTATTTCTGTATTCGAAAGAGTATTTAAAGTTTTGCTATGGCCTCATTTTTACCAAATCAGTTTGTGATCATGGTACACCAAGGAAATTACGATTCAGTCTATTGTTTTTTTTTTAAGAATCCTGCACTAAGCTTAATTCATGTATCGCGGGGGGGACTTCACAAACATTCAAATAACGGACATAAAGCAAAATCCAGCGTGGTGTTTCGTGTGGGGATCATACCCACACAACAGTCGTGCAAGTCGGAACTTTGACGATTGTACTATGTACAATATTCACTTATGTACAAGACTTTACGCCGTCCGTACTTTTAATATACCTTCTCAACGAACCTCAATCCACCAACAGAGGAATGTACTAACAAACAGAATCCTCCTCTGTTTGTTAAGAGGATTAGTAGTAGACAGAAGTAGTGTAATAATCAATGACAATACTAATTAGCAATTACACATTATTAGGTACTTAACTCTACTTGAAAAATATAAACCAATAAAAGAGCGAATACCTCACAACAGCTGTAAGATTACATGGTATTTCAGATTCGTTTTTAAAATTCAGTTTTTGGCTGACATGTTTGCCCAGACATTAGTGATTCAGAACGCTTATTTATCGTGGATTCGATTCCCACAGAGGACAAAAAACTATGTTACCCACAAAAGCTGTCCCGATTCTGGGTGTTCTTTGTGTCCGTCATATGTATGCTTGTTAAGCAAAAAGATAAAAAAGTACCCCGCGACACAAAAATTATGCCTACTTTTGGGAGTTTTCTTCTGAAAGAAGAACCACAGTAGAATAACGTAAGTCCCACGTGCAATAACTGCGATATTATAACTCCGCACATCTCACACACGGCCGTCTGATCCCAAACTAAACTGGCCATAAACATACTTAAATATTTCTAAATACATACATATTATAAATAAATTACACGCATACACAGAACAAATGATCGTGCCGATCACACAAATATTTGTCCTGGGCCGGAATCGAACCTACGACCTCGGCTTAGCAGTCAGGATCGCAACCCACTAGACCAACAGGTCAATCAAGATTCCATCTCCTCATATTTTTTGTTTTAATATTAGAATATTTCACTGACCCCAGCTAATTAAAGAACATAATTAATTGTTTAACTAGTGAAGTATGTACAGTAACTAGACTGTTCCTACTTAAAACTGATTAATAGCTCAATGCACCTGTTAAGCTCAAAGATGACACTAATGGAGAAACTCTGAATAATTTTCCTGGTTATGTAAAGCCACTGATATATTATGACATGTCTGCATAATATTAGAACGAGTTGACTACTGTCATGTATATATACTTAACCTAGATGAAGAGTATGCAACGGTAATATAAAAAATAATAATTCATATTTAAATAAAGTTGATAACCGACAATACTTTCAATCGTAAAATTATCTGATATCCTAGGGCCAAATCCTGACTACTGATTGCTGTTTTGGTTAAGACAACAATTTAGAAAATCTGAACAATTGGCGAAGAAATGACGTAAAAAATATACATAGTCGAACGTAGAACCTTCTTTTCGAATTTTATTAAAAAGTAAATAAATTAAAAAGAGTACATAATATTTTGTTCTATTTTTAAATAACATTGGAACAACCTACGTTCGGTAATAAAAAGTTAAGTAGTATATTAGTTAAAACAGTATGCGACATTCGGATTATGAAAATCTTTTGAAATAAATAGAATGTTAGACGCAAGGTGTAATTAAATAACAAAAAACAGTACCAAGAAGGTACTGTTTTGAGGGGCTTAGCATTAGTATCTAGGATTACCTTGTACCTTGGAAAATATTAAATAAATAAAAGTTACAATTATTGATTGGTAAAATTAACTTAGAATTAAGCTTTTTTATTTTATTAAAACCTCTATAAGAAAACAAATAGATCCAAAATATTAATGCACAGAATAAGTAGATGCAATAAGTATACATTGGGTTAAGTAGTTCTTTCTATACAAAACATTGGATATTTAAAATTAACCAAATAAAGCATTCCTTAAAAGATATAGCGTTTAAGTTTAAATCTTTTAAGGTATGTTACACAACTGAGTAGAAGTAATTTCGGCAGATTTTTTAATTCTAAGTTTTGAAAAGTATATAAAATACTTCAATTCATCTAACATGACACATTGTGATAAATAGTATTTCATATAGTTATAGGGTTTGCAACTTCTTTTATCATTTTTTTATTTTATTGGGGCAAACGAGCAAATGGGTCATCTGAGTGTAAGTGACTACGGCCGCCCATGGACATCCGCAACTCAGGAGTCTCAAGTGCGTTGCCGGCCTTTGAGGGTGATGAGGGATGGGGAAAATTTGAATGGATAATATTATAATCGGCTGTGCTATATGAGATGTGGGCGTTATATATATCATATTACATTTTTGTTTTAAGTAAAAAAACAACTGGCAAGTGTCGAGTTGGACTTTACGAACATTCATATAACGGACTCAAATACACACCTGGTACAACTAAATTTTCGTCCCTTGTGGGAATCGAACCCACGACCACGAGCGAGCTGTCAGGGTCAGTGACCACTAGACCAAGAGGTCAGTCATTATTTTAAGAAGCAATAAATATTTTTCTTATGTACTTCTAACAGATTTTTTTTTGACATTGTTCGGCAAACGAGCAGGCGGGTTACTAGATGGTAAGTGACACCTCCATCTTAAAAGTTGTAAGCGCGCAGCCCATCTTTGAGAGTAATGAGGTTGTTTGGACCTCCGGTACACTCACTCAGTAAATACAAATCATCATCATCACTAAAACTACGTGCTACGGCGACAATCAATAAAAATCTCTACCGTTAAACTTTATGAAAACATTATACTACAAACCTAAACTCACAATTAAAGGAAATCACAAGTCTATCAACGCGAAGTGATCATAAAATTAGTGTAACAGCAACCTACGGAATTTAATAATATCTTTCTATCCTTAAATTTTTCAACGGGACTGTGAAAGTCCGTCACTCGTCGTTTATGGCGTGTATCAAACGATTTGTAGCCCCGCCATCAATCGCTAATGAGTGACAGCCAAAAGCGCGGGAAACCAGTAGCCGCATAGATAACGCTCATGCGGCCTAATATCTGTTACTCGATGAGAAATGGAAAACATTTACAGCGGTAGTTCTCTAAATGTTTTAATTTTTATTGTTAAAGAATTATTTTTAATATACGTCTTTTTGAAATTGTCGTATATGTAGGTAGTTCTTTCTTTGCTTTAAATGGCAAAAATTCGCAAATTTTAGTATGATAAAGACGGAATCTATCACTTCATGTTTGTATGATTCATCCGACTATCGTCAGTGCCATAAAATTGCGATTGCAATAAAATGTTAGTATTGTGGTTCAGAATCCTATTAATATTTTTATTAAAATACTTTTTGGATTATGTCATGGTCGAGTAGAAACATGGGAAGTTCAGAAACAGCACTTCGTGACAATCAGTGTCTTTACACTGCTGCATCAAATTTCAGCAGCATGCGTAAAAGAGTCGAAACGCAAGTACCTACTGTGGGTAATTAGTACAAAAAGGCATAATACCGATTACTGTTTCGTGTAGGAACCACATTGTAAGGCAGCCGCTACCGCGATATTGGGTCAACATTGTCCAAATGCCTCGTGGTATGAACTATGGGCGTTATCGACGCGTTTCGCAACCGTCGTAAATCAACCTCATGGAAGGATTGAACACGGTTTGGTTTCTAAACTGATCTTCTATAAAAATTTAGACATCAAATTGTAGTACTGGCTGGTTTAAAACAAAAATAACAATGTTATCAGTTAGGTTGTCCCAAAAAGAAAAAAAGAAAATATTATTATACTTCCGATTAAAAACTTTCTAATATTTTTGCCATTCTTATGTACGCAGTAATGTAAAAAAAAATATTGTTTAAACATACAACAAGAGTCATGCTGTTTTTTAAATCGTTTAAATTAAGATTGTATTCTTTATAAAAATTATGATGAAAATGTTCTTATTATGTCTGCAGCTGATAGAAGTGTGTTAATTTGAGAACTTTGTGCGAAAACTTTCATCGGTTTCATTACGAAACGAAATGTAAACAAATACTAACGAACACCTCGATTTGTTACAAACGTCTAACGCCGGTGAATGCATCGTGAGAGTTAATTAGAACGCCTGCTCTAATTAGACCGCTAATTTGTATGAATTACTTTTACAAGCAAATGCTGTACGCGCTCGCATCGAAGGAGTTACTTGACGATACACACATTTCACTCCTTAAATAAAGTTTTGTCAAGATCATTCCTAAAAAAAGTCTTGTCAAAGCGAAATGTATCGCGACTCACATGTCGATACGGCAAACAGAATACCAGAGCCAGTTTGTGGCTATCTCCCACAGTTTTCAAACACCATTTTAATGCATGCTTTTTATTTTGTCATTAACCTTCGGGGTGCTCCGGTTTCGAATCGGCAACGTTTTATTTTTGAAACACGGTTACGCGGCGCGGTGTTTAGCGCGGGTCGCTCACGGTACGCACACACTGGTCGGCACGTGGGCCCACACTGCACCGGTGTCGCCGCACGCACTTACTATATCGAAAAACTTTCAAAATTCGATACAAAAAAAGTTCGCGTTCCGTTTCAAAACTTGCGTCTGCCGGTGTATGTACAGGCGCGCGGGGCAGGCGCGGGCGGCGCGCTCAAACGTTCGCGACGACTGGCTCGCCTCGCTGAAAAAGCTCCTTACGTTAAATACATACAGGGCGATGTGCATTCTATTTATAAACTTAAGTTGGGCGTGCGGCATCGGCACGCGCGTGCAGTGAGCCCGCCACTGCCTACATTAACATCATAATATTTGAAGTTATTAGGTCAGCTGATGAAACGTGGTGCGGAACCGCGCTCGCGCACAACCACGCTAATTACCATTATCTGAAAGGGCTATTACACTCCCAACCTGATGAGTGCTGATGAAAACTTAAATTATGACTATAAGGTGAACCAAATACTAAACAGACAACATATTAGAAGTGGGTATAATAGTTAAGCATTGGAAGGTCTCCAAGAATAATAGAGATATGTTTTTTATGATAACCGTAAGAAACGTTTTAACGCGTTCCCGACCCGAGCTACCTATACGCTTTAAATTTTATTTTATTTACTCAAATAACATCTTTAGTTACAGTACAAACTATAAAAACGGCAATAAATATTGAGTTCGACATTTAAAATTTATTATCGTACAAAAAATGGCTTCAAATATTATATATTACTTTACGTGAGGTTTTATTTACGTCAAAGTCAGACGTCATTGTTGTAAGTTGTCAAGTGCGTACGTGGCCGACAGCAGCCGTCACGGGTGTCACCGCAGTGACGAACGAATACAAATCTGAATGAATATTTTGTAACACTAAAATTAAGGGACAGACTTTCAACTTGAATATAGATAGATATACTACTACCAGTGCATAAAATGTGAGAGTGATGACGAGTTGTCATTATAAGAATAAATCGCAGTAAGTTATATAGTTTAGTGGACGTAATAATTTCAGCACATTTATAACAAGAAAATGGGACTCGTTGTTATATATTTTTTTATTTATACAAAAACGCTCTGATATAATAATTTATTTGTTTTACGAGCATCTTGTAAATGAGGTGACAAGTTTATTTCAATGGAATACAAGTCTGATATTTATTATATATATTTTATATTGGGCATATAGTATTTGACTAATGAGTTTGTAAGTCACGCGGGGACTAATTTGACAAGTTAAGCATTACAAATTGCCAGTAAATATGTAATATATTTCATTAAGTTCCCAGCTGAACGTGTACGTCAATAAAAATATTAAAAATATAGAAAATTTTACAAAATGAACACAACACAATACCAGAACTAGGAGCCATGTTTACGAAATATTAAAATATTTTTTAAATATACATTTTTTTTTAATTTTATATAATGTTTAGATTATAACCGATGAATGCAAATGAATAATGTGACAGATCTATTTAAGCTAATTAAAACATGAAAGCAACGTCATAGGTTTTATAATTTGTAAATTAAAAAACCTATGACGTTGCTATCATGTTTTAACAGCTAACCTTCTTGGTGAAATTGTCATTATTGCATTGAATTGTCCGTGTGAGAACTGTAGTCACTTGTAAAATTGACTTTCTATGTTGCCTGGCTGTTCTGAGTATGTCATACTCGCCTAGATATTCTGTTGTTGGTGGCGTGTCTGGTCATTAGGCTCCCTGAGCTATGGTTGGGTTGGACGATGGCCATGCTCGTGAATGAGTGCCGTTGGTCAGAGCTGGTCATCTCCTGACTGTTATAATTTTAATAATGTGCACGTATGTTTTATTTAAGATTCATTATTCTTTACATACATATACTCGTAAATTGTTCTCACATATCATTTGCGGTTTTGAAATAGGTCGTCTAGTGGCTTTCTTGTCTGTCAATATTTTAAAGTACCAAGACCTAACCGACTTCTAAATGGAGTACATTCTAAATTTAATAGTAAGTTCGTTTTTGTGCTTATATATAAGTGATATCATTGCCGTTTTCAACCCGATTTAAGGGTAGTAGTTAAGATTGGTCCTATTTTTATTCAAATAAGATGGAAAATTAAGTTTTAAAACATAAATAAAAACAATAAAATAAAATCAATCCATCTTAACATGGCCGAAGCAACTTCAATATTAGTTAATTGTTCCTTAAAATGACGTTTTATAACATTCGTCGAATATTGTAATCGGTCTTCACCCTGCTTAAAAATAAAAACATTTTTATATACAATTACTCATAAACTGCTTCTAGTATACGGTCAGTACCCGGAGCTATCCGGTTGTCTGTCCGATTTACAACAGGATTAAGTTGCAGAACTCCCTGTCTTAATTCCCATCAGTCGTGTGGTGTGCAAATTGTAATGGCTGCAATACAAACGGCTGGCTTGTGCAATACATTACTAGTTAGCAATTGCAATGTTGTATAACAAAATAAAGTGTAACGGATAGTGAACTCTTTCTTCATGGTATCAACATAGAATATACATTAATTTAGTCTGTATACTTACCTAGGTATAAATTAGTATTAGTTAGAGGGCTCGTTCTTGCCGCACCGGCCCGTTCTAGTTATAGGTATGCGAACCTGACTTGCTTGACCTATTACTTATACTCTCATATCCAGCTGTATAAGCATTTTTCTATTCTTTCTTTACTGTCAATATACTGGATGGCCTATTACGTAAACGGGATTACACCTTCAGGGATGCAGGCGTGAGTATATATGTATGTATGTGTAGAAATTCTAAAAAAGATATATTTACAAACTAGCTGTTACCCGCGACTTCGTCCGCGTGGTATTTAACAAAAAAGTTATTGTTCAGTTCGCAGAGTTTACGATAACTTATTAATTCTGTATTTAAGAAATACCTATACTAATTTAAATGAAATTCTTCTTTTAATCGAATATTATTAAATATTTAATTGGTTTTAATTTTTTTTCGTGAGGTCCTATTTTTTTATCTAAATTAAAAGTAGCCTAAGTCACTCCTCGTTACATCACCTATCTGCCAGTGAAAGTCCCGCCAAAATCGGTCTAGCCATTTCAGAGATTAGCCGGAACAAACAGACAGACAGACAAAAATTAAAAAAACTGTTGTTTTGATATATGTACCGTGTATACATCCATATGCAAATAGTAAAAAACGGTTATTTTAATATTACAAACAGACACTCCAATTTTATTTATTTGTATTGTATAGATATGAAACAAAAGGTTGCCCAAAAGTTGTACAAAAAATATTGTCTTTTTGAGATTTGTGATCTCATTTATTATGAAATCTAGTTTGCCCCTTGCAAACTAGCAGTCGGGTTACCTGATGGCAAGCGACTGCCGCCGCCTATGAACACTTGCAATTTAAGAGTCGCCAGTACGTTGCTAGCTTTTTAGGTGGGAGTGCGATCTTGTCTTGAAGATTTGAGAGTCGTATCGGTCTGGAAATACGGCAGGCTTTCACAAGCTGGTTGACTCCCAGACAACCATTGGACGGAGAAGGAGTTTCAAAATCAAAAATCGAAATCAAAATCGTTCATTTCGACTGAACCAATTATAGGTATTTTTGTATTGTCAAAAAAGGAAGTCGGTAAGACTAAGTCAGTCGTGAAGCTAGTTGTCTGTTGAGAAGAACAAGCAAGAGACTCCAAGGACACTTTTTTTTAAGGGATCGGACTGTTATACATATATCAGTCAATGTGTATACATCATAAAGTGTCCGACTGATTGCAATAGGCTCGCCCTCTTCTTTCTCTTCTTTTTTAGAAGACAACTCCCGTACTAGGATTAATTCCTGTGTCGCGGGGACTTTACAAACATTCAAGAAACGGACACAAAGAACACACAGACTCAGAACAACTATTTGAGAATTACACAAAGTGTTGTCCCGTGCGGGGATCCAAACCCACAACACTCGGCGCGTCAGCTTAGTGGCGAGGTGACCACTTAAACCGCTAGGTCATCCATGCAGTCTTTCCTCTGTTAGGTTAGTGAGACCAAATAGTCATTTGTAAAATGTGTGCTCTTTATACATCTTTGCCTGCCCCTTAAGGGATTGGTATGAGCGTATGTATACATACCTATACATATATTATTGTACATAACAATTATATATCTTAAAATAATGTGTAGCTACAAGACTTTTAAACTTTGTGCCAACTAGACACGACAGATGATCCGAGAGCAGCTTCTCTCTTTTTAATAGGAACGGAATAATCTGATCAATATCGTATTCTTAAGTTGTTTTATATGTATAAAAGTTCTACCTATATTAAAAAAGATATCGTTTGAATAATTAAACTTTGAGTTGATTAAAAAAGCTAGTGCACTATAACACTTAGTGTCAAGTACCAAAAATGTTGTCACATTTAAAAGTGGTTACTTTTTAAAAGTGGGTAGGATATGTGAGAGGGCAAATACTATGTTGGTAACGGGTAGGGCTGCCCGTACCCTAGTAGAAGCAGGCCTGAGATGGTGGTGAAACTGGAGGGGGGTGAGGCCCCCCAATTTCTATGCCCAAGATCTGCAGAGGATCCTCGAAACATCCCTTCTTAGGTATACAAAGTTCTGAAGAAGAAAAATTAAAGTTTTTGAAAGTGTCGCAACAATCGAACTGAGATCCGCTTTATTGTTTGGACAAACATGAAAGACGGAGGTTAGTTAAATAGGTACTTCAACATGTTTAGAGATGGAGATAGGAATATGCAAATGGTGCGTACGTCTGTATGTGCCGTTTCACCAGACGACGTTACACCGTAACGGCCCAGTTGCGCAGGTGCGTCGTAAACGATGGACACGCCACGTTGTTAAATTGTAACTACGGTGTGAGTGTAGAGCGAGGAGCGGAAGGAAGTAATAATTAAAAAAAAAAAAAACATTTTTAAAAAGAAAAATAAAAAGAATTACTTGTGGACGTTTAAGTGTTAATCGTAATACATATATAACCCTCTAGCATCCAGTGTAACACAGTGTTGATATAATTAATTAATTATTTTATATATTGTACACCATTATATTATTAAATGATCACTACAAATACTTTTTTTTGGTTGTTTTGTAATTCAATTAAGAATTTATGGTATTCTGTCCACGAATTTCGCGTTTTCTGGTATACAAAATTGAAGTGTGAAGTGTAATTGAAGTGAATATCTTAAACGTAGGTTGTATGTAAGAAGTCAAATTGAATAACCAGACTTATTTACGCTAACTAAACTATACGTTTCGGCTACATAACGGTTCCAAAATACATAATGCACATTTTTTTTAGTTGGTCACTGTCGTAGGCCTTTGTCTTGGTACATGTGGGTGTTTTATACACCTCTGCCTTACCCTTCTGGGACACAGGTGTGAGCGAATGCGATGAAGGTGATATCAGATGGTTAATTTTTCGTTCATTTTCGTCTTTCACTCGAAATGAAATGTCAAAACACAATGAAACACGATTGCCGAATGAATTCGACGTTGAATATTGGCGTTAGAAATCATTCGTTTCCACTTCCAATAAACGACAAATGAACAGTCTAAACCCGAAAGAGAACATTCACTCGCATTCATCCATTTTGCATCGAGTCCTGTAGCAGACTAATGCCACTTCAAAAGATGTCCACGGTTTGTTTTCATCACGCCCGATCGCGCAGAGCGTCAAGATCGCTCGTGTAGGATACAGCATAAAAGACGAAGATGCCTTGTGTACGGCGTGTCAATAATATAATCGCTCAACTCTCATGCCTTGGCGGGTATCTTCGCGACACAGGCCCACGTGCTCTAAAACAAGAGACGACATAATACTAGTCGTGCTGAACACAAAACGTTAACATACTTTAGCGTTTTATATTATTAGTATAATGTGCGACAACTGAAGATCTGTTGTTGCACGGAATTGCTGACGAACTTTGTGCTGTAGGCTGAGTCTAGATCTTATTTAAACACATTTTAAAACCGAATTATAAAATTTTGCTTTGAAGACATTTTTTTTTTATTATTTAGAACAGCGGTCATTGTAGGCTACGAAAAATCTTTCATACATGAGTAGCGGTACTTTCCACTTTGTAAATTAATTTCAATTTAAATTTTTATTGCTCTCCATGTGTATTAAATATTGTCACAAAAAATATCATTATAAACCAAATATGGATGTTAAAATAGATAGAAGAGAAGAAACAAGGCAACCACTTGTATAGTTTCTTTAATATTGTAGCAATAATTGAAAGTAAATAAGCAATCATAATCTTCAATCTTTTATTTTTTTTTATCTTTTATTTTATGTTAAATTTATTGTAGGCATATGGTTATAGGCTTTGAGCATAAACTACGTCTTTCTGCTTGTTGAAATACTGCTCATTAGTAAAAACAAATCTCGTCAGTGCATATTTTTATTCTGCTGCATTGACTAGACATGCAATGAGGATGGTGACAATGTAGAGTCACTATGGTAGGCTTATATATAAACGAAGAAGAGCTTTTTGCCTCACACAACCAGCATATGGAACAAATTGTCGTCGCCTGTCGACCGATAAGACCTTCAAACCTACAAGAAAAGAGCGTACTCCTACCTAAAAGGCGACACCCCGCAACTCAAGGGTCACAAGTGCGTGACTCTTGAGTTGTGGGTTTTCGTCTTTTAGTTAGGAGTACTCTCTTTCTTGTCTTGTCTATGGGTGGCGGTAGTCACTTACCATCAGGTGACCCGTCTGCTCGTTTGTCCCCTATCGCATAAAAAAAATGCAATAGAAAGAAATAAGATTTGCCTTAACTATATTTATGTCAAGACTTTATACTTATATAAATATGTATTTAAGGGGGAGAACAGCTAATAATAATAACCTGAGACTGATACACACACGTACCACCACCTCTGGGTGAAATAAAGACCAAGAAGAGTTTGAATGAAATTCTTTGTAACAATACTATCTATGAGAACTGTACAATGAACAACACATACATATCAAGCCGAAATAACGAAGTTATAGGCTGAGGCGTTTATTAAGGCGGAGCAACTCTTGTATATATAATCTGAATATCGGTAACGGCTCCAATTATATTCATGAAATTTAGTATGCAGAGGGTTTGGGGGCGAATAATCGATCTAGCTAGGTTTAATTTTTTGAAAACGTAATTTTATCTGTGTTTTTGCTACAATATAATTAGAATACGGAGGTACATTTCGCTACCGTTTACACGGTTATAATAGCTCAGGCGAGAAATAGGGCTGTACGGAAAGCGGAAGACCTCGGTTCGAGTCCAGATGTTTAATATTTTCGCTTTTTTTTTTTCAAATTCCTTCTTTTATTTAATTTATTTTATTTATTTAAAACTCTTCCTGCATAATACAAAGCACGAGGCGGACTTAATGCCACATGGCATTATCTACCAGTCAACCTTTGGGTGGTTCAGTGAGGGACATGGCAGGTGTATAAAGATGAAATATTAAGAAACAAAAAAAAACATTATATTCACATACAAATGAACAAATATATACAAATATGCTATATAAATACAATATACATACATTTATATACATACACATAAATACAATACATAGATACAAACTTTAGTTATAGTTTTAGTCATGGGGGTATCTCAGTCAACTGTCTCAAATAGAATTCACGGACTTTAACTTTAAACGTGTCGCGGTTGGTGGTCATCCTAATCTCAGGAGGGAGCGCATTCCAAAATAAAATGGATTGGACAGCAAAAAAGAATGAACGATTCCCTAAAAAATAACGGTCATCCAGGTATTATAAATAATAATTTACTACCAGTTACGTAATAGGAAGCAAGCCTATTGGCATCCTCTGGAAACTGTAGGACTGTATATATATATAATAATATTTTACTTAACTGAGAATCACACGGTGGATATATAGATATTGACCTTAAAATAACGATATAACTTCTCTCTGCCATTACTTTCCCAATATATCGGGTGTTATTTATTTTTATCACGACAAAGTTATGTTTCAAAAAATTACATATCTTAAGCACGAAATGTTAACTTTATTGTTGTAAACTAAAACTGCAGTCCAAAAAGTACTAACATCAGGCATTCATATGCAAGTTGTTTTGTTTTTGGAACGAAGTTTCTTATTGGACGTTGCGGAGGGGTACCCTAGCCGGCAAAAAACATCCGTAACGTAAGATTTTTTTATCTATTGATAGTACTGCCATCTAGTGTTTCTATTATGAAGTACAAAGAAGTTTAGTGATTTTTGTTTTAAAACAAAACATGGTGTAACACTGCCATCAAACACTCACATTTTGCCAATTAGAATTAGAATCCGTCATCCCGGCACTGTATACATAACAATACAAACAATACAAACAATACATAACAAAACATAACATAACAGTAATATTAATGTAATGCTATCAGCGTCCTGGAAACGTTACCGCTTACGTTGCATGTTTGTGAATAGTCCCTATTTTTATTTTAGTATGTTTTTATTATATTTCTATTCTATTTAAAAAAAGATATGTGTCGCGGGGGACTTTACAAACATTCAAATAACGGATACAAAGAACACCCAGACTCAGAACAACAATTTGGGGTTTACACAAAATGTTGTCCCGTGCGGAGATCGAACCCACAACACTCGGAGCGGCAGTGCAGTGGCCAGGTGGCCACTTAAACCTTCCTTATTTAAATTTAGTCAACTGTAAATATAAAACATATCAAAAAAAAATTGTGTTGTTTTCAATCCTATTTTAAATCTAGCCAAGCTCTGTTAAAAAAGAGTTTCTTAAGTCTACAGAGATCTTTAGACCCTTGCGACTAAAGCGGGTAAACTTTAGTCACTTATAATATATTCTATAATGTGTGAAGTTCAAAAAGGTTTCATAAAAAGAGCGACTAAGAAGTCGGCCTTTTATCTATCGGCCAGTATTAATACAGTCATACAGTTCTTTTTTTTTAATGTTTTATAAAGTTTGTATAAAGTATAGTAGGTAAAAAGAGGATAGAGAGAATCTCTTTGTTAGTTAGAGGGTTTGGACTTCATTGGGAGTTATAGGTATGCGACCCTGACTTGCTTGAGCTATTGCTGAAACTCCCCAATCAATCTGTATAAGCAATATCCCTATCTTTCCGTTTCTATCCTCCCTTTCCACTCATTATATTCCAAATTCTATTCTAATTCCTCATAGTGCTGGGATGCCGACAATAGACTTGCCCCGTATAACGTAAATAGGACTAAATTGTAATTAGCAAAATGTGGTCGTACATTATTGTGAGCGCCGCTGGCTACAGGCAGGATACAGGCGTGATTATATGTCTATGCATGAAATCACTATACCTTAATTAGGAAATTGAAGTGTGTAAATAGTTATGCGGGTGAAGCCAAGCAATAGTGCTAGAGAAAAATCATGGCTTGGACTGAAGCCACGCATGGTTCCGCACACAATCCTTTCTGTTGTAACGGTTTACTTCTGGCGCTACACTACCGTTCACTTGAATTGGCCAATGCGTTGAGCTGCATGAGTTTCAATTTTTTATAATTTAAAGTTAAAAGTATTAGTACTTAAAAATGTTAACCAAATAATTGTTACTAGCTCTTTTCTATTAAAAAGAAGGAAAAAAGTGCTACATAGATTTTCTTAAATTATGCTTAAGCACACTCTTGGTAAGGTCACCTTTAAAAAAATACGAAACAAAATTGAAATGGGTCTCATGTGTACTGTCTACGCTTTTTATGGGCATATAGAATTTTATAACTAATTATAATTCCAAATGGATTCTATTAAAAATACTTTCCTAGTATTTCGTTTCTTATTATTCTCAATACACGCTTCATTGATTCCACATTAAATGCAATCAGGCCTCTTCGATGTATAGGGGTGCAATGTTTAGTAATTTGAGTCACATTTATTTTCGAAATATTTAATGCAAGGATTTTTGAGGTTACATAAATATTAAGAATGTCAAGGCAATAACCAGAGTTTTCACAAAAAGGACGAATTAATTATTAATAAATAGTTAATACTTAGTAAAAATAATTATATTTTTTTCATAAAAAAATACATCTAATATTCTCTAGGTTTGATTTTAAACCTTTTTTTTTTATCGTGTGGAAACCCCCCCGGGTCCTATTGCCGGTGTCTCAGAGGTTTGATTTTAAACCTAGGTCACAGAATATTAACGAAATATGACCAGCATGCAGTATACATACTGGTCCTATTAATTGAAAAAGTGTAATAAAATTTGAAAAAAAAAGACAAATACAAAATAAAGTAGTATAGACGAGCTTTGTTGAAGTCTAATACGAATTTTCACGTAAGACGATGATAGTGAGATAACTTTCATATCGCCTTAATACATTTAAGGCCATCAAGGAAGCTACGACGTAGCATATTCGTAGCAAAAACGTAGGCTTTGTAGCATAAGTACTTTAAATACTATACAATTATTTTATCATTATCATCCTTGACAAATATTTATAAATATGGAAAGTAGTTTTTTGAAATACATTTGCTGCTCCTCAACCTGAGAACTCAACTTCAATTATTAATGAAATTGATTATTTAAAGTACATACAAAAACTCATGACATTTTAAAATTTATGGTATTTTATAACGTAACCGGCTGAAGATTTTAATAATAAAAGGTTTAGTTGCCAATTCATGGCACTCGCACTATATCGTAATAGCGTGATATCTAATCCTGAGGCCCACCAAGTAGCCAATTCACGATGACTGCACTACAATCGTTTAGATTCCGCTGAATCTATATAGTCTATGCCATACCATAGATTAGTGACTGGCCGCCACTTACGTTTATTGCTCGTTTATCAATATTATTTTGCAATATTTGCTTTCATTATCACTAAAATTACTTTTTGATGATTCACTCTTATATTCAATTTATTGTTATTTTCAGTAAATACCTACTATATATATTCATGATTAGCTTATAGCTTCGCACATACTTTCGAATTAAATCAGAAAATGGTTATTAGTATTTTTTTTACCATTTTACTAAAACGTCATGATAATAAGCGTTTATTTATAAATATATATATGTATATTCCTATGTATTTATATATGTCTAACAACTTCACTCAAGTACCTACTGCTTAGTTCATAATCTTCCTGCTTTTTATGAACCACCTCAAGGTTGAGTGGCAGAGAATGCTTTGGACACTAAGCCTCTCTACATGAAGTGCATAAAGCTTAAATAAATAATAATTCATAAATGACTAACTCTACATTTAAAAGGTTAAAATACATTAAATATATGTTAATTTTAAGACTCGGCAACAGAAATGATGGGTTGAGAGTTTAAAATACAATAGAATAGAAATAAACTGCATTGTAGACCAATTACATTTTTTGGAACGAAGTTCCTTATGGGGCGTTGTGGAGGGGTACCCTAGCCGGCAAAAAAAACGTCCGTAACGTTAAAAAAAGCGTGAGATTTTTTTGTATAGTCTTTGTAAGATGACTATACAGTGTCTAATATATAGTCTACAGAATGATTGTTATTATTATTGCAGTTTGATATTGGTATTCATGTAAATAGCTATTTCTTTGTATATTATTATTACATTATTTTATAAATAATTGTAAATAAAATATAGATGTTAATATAACTTTATAAAGTATTTTTTTTTTATTTTTCTTCTAGAACGTTCGTCCTATCTGGTGTCCCACGACACCACACATCTTTTTTTTTAATATGTATATATAATCCTACCATAATGACTCCACTCTGCCTGATGGAAAGAAATAAGTGGAGTCTAGGGGTGGTAGTCACCATCCTTATTGCAAGTGCACTCAATGCAGCATGGTGATACACACTATAGCGGCCTGGTGAGATGCTTTTTCACGCCCCGCTTAAAAGACCCGGGATCATAGTGGGTAGAAAACACGTGCGCTGGTAGTGAATTCCAGGCTTTAACGGATCGGCACAGGAAAGAAGAAAAATAACTTAGGTTACCAGGATATCATAAAAAATACTATGGGCTTATTGCTAAGAGCAATTTCTTACAGGCAACCTTAGAATAAACATTTTTAATTTGATCCCAACTATCAAATTCATTTTGTTAACTGCAGGAGTGTTAAAATCACGAGTAAATGTTTTTTTTTTATACTATAGGGGGACAGACGAACAGACGGGTCACCTGATGGTAAGTGACACCGCCGTCCATGGACACTTGCAACTCAAGAGTCGCAAGTGCGCTGGCCGCCTTTGAGGGTGATTAGGGATGGGGGATGCAAGGAGCGGAAAGAAGAGAGGAGGGATGTGGAGATGGAAAAAAGGAGAAAGGAGATGAGGGGAGAGTGATCTCGTGGCGGCCATCGGGGTGGTGGTTCTCTCGCTCGGTAACATGATTGCGGCCATGTTGCGGAGCGAGAACGCGTGGAACTCCGCCGTCTCTTTCTGCGAGCAAGTTATGCTTGCCAAGGAGACGGCGGAGCGGGATCGGGAGAGGTTTAGAACTCTTCCGGCCCGCCAGGCCCGGGAATCAGGTACCACAGGCGACTCAGGCGCCGGAGATCGGAGAATGATCTCCGTCCTCCATAAGCGCAGGCGTGGGGGTGACAGATGAGGCCATCTGTCACCCTAGCACAAGCAGGCTTGGGTGGCGGCGCGGAGTTACGGGAACATTGGGGTTCCCACACAGGAGGGGGCCATCTACAAACCGTAGGTGGCCCGAGGTACGTCGGGGTTCCAGGGTTTTCCTTTCTAGGGTTTACCTGGTTCCCCGGCATCTAGTACCCAAGATGGCGTGCGGTTTTAGTCGGTTCGAGTCCGACATGCCACAAGAAGGTGGTATCCGAGGGGATTTCCGCACGGAGAAAAAAAAAAGGGGGAGAGAAAAGGGGGGAGGGGGAATTGGGCTTCCGGAAACCTCACTGAATTCGGGGAAATGCAACGCAAGCGTTACTTCACAACCGGTTTTCTGTGAGGCCGTGGTATCGCATCGGTCGAGCCGACCCATTCGTGCCTAAGCGTGGCTCTACCACTGTTCGACGACCAAGTAAAGAAATAAGACATACAGCTAATGAGAATGAAGAATAAATAATAACAATTGATCTCCGACCATATTTTTAAAAACTATCAGAGTTTGAGCACGGCTTATGAATATCATCTGTACTATAAAAGATTTGGTATAACCTATAATAGTGTGATTTGGCATCGTGAACTCCAGACATTCCCATGATCTTCATACGAAACTTGCATTTAAAATGGGGGGAGGGGGAGAAGGGAATACGTTCAATTGACTTTTAAAGAATGTAAATAATCGCCTTAGCAAACTGTTAAATACACAATTTAAAAATGTATTCCTAATTTCGTCGGTATCCCATGATCTAATCCTGATTTAGTTGCGATGGGGCTACGAACATAGAATAGAAGGGGCTACTTACAGTTGAACATAGAATGTTCTACTTTTCTGAAGTCTTTTCTGAACTCTGGCCTTATTACATTTACGGTACCCCTTAAGCTGAGCCAAATACCTTGTTTTTCTTTCTTTTTTTTCTTATCTTTTTTTTTAAAGACAACTCCCCCATTAGGATTAATTCCTATGCCGAACAGGCTTTACAAAAATTCAACAATTATTTGTGGATCACACAAATTTTTGTGCCGTGTGAGAATCGAACCCACGACCTCCGATTCTGCAGTCAGTGTCACTAACGACTAGACCAATAGGCCCGTCTTGTCAAGTGTATGTCACTGAACTACTCTCAAACGACTGGACGGATTTTGATGATTTTTTTTGTGTGTGTTCAAGGGGATCTGGGAATGGTTTAGATTCACAAATCAGCCCGGCAGATGGCGCTGCAGTCGGTATCTAGGTTATTTATCTATATTGATCCTAATCGCTTGAAATATCATGCAGGACAACGTCTGTCGGGTCCGCTAGTATATATGTATATATAAAATATGTTTAATTGTGGCCATACCAATAGGTAAGAAATAAATTAAAATTGTAGCAGCTATACCGTCCTAGTGTTCCTTTATTCGCCATATTTTAGGAACAAGGAAAACAAGCAAATAGCAAACATCTAAATGACTGCTTTAATTAAAGCTGAGACAGCGTTTTGCGCATAATTTTAAAAATAAAACGGCACTGGCAATAGTTTGGAGCAGCCTATTATATCTCTATTGAATATTGATAAATTTTATTGATAGAATTAGAGGTGTTGGACGTCCTGGCAGCAGACAGTACGCAGCAGAATGGGACTAAAGCTTATAAGCAATTTCCCTAACTTTCCCTTTATATCCTAATTACTAATATACTGCAAATTTTCTCCTCTAATTCCTAAAATTGCCTGGATGGCGGCAATAAACTTGCCCAATATAACGCAAATGGGACAAACTTATAATAAGGAAAATAGTAGGAGGTAATTACGGTTCTGCCTACCCCCTATTGATTAATTTACGCAGACTGAAACTTATGATTTTATACACACTTTATTCGTTAAGTTGTAAGTTTTTTATTTATGGAGACAGGGGGACAGACGAATAGACTGGTCATCTGATGACCACCTGCACCAGTCATAAGTACGCTGCCCGCCTTTGGGGCTGACAAGGGGGGGATGAATGCAGGGGATGAAAGAGAGAGGAAGTGAGGCGTTCTGTATACTCACATAGTACTCAGGTAGTAATTGCTCGGCAATGCTAGTATTGTTTGTCGTATTATAAGAGTTAATATACCGCCCTGCCGTTCTAAAGTTAGATGAATTCCGCATATCCTTTCTTTTTATACACAAATGTAAAATGCAGTTTGTAAGTCTCTAAAGCTCAAAAATTGAATTAGAGTTTTTTTTTTATCGTATCACTTCAATAGAGGACTGATTAATATAAAAAAATCTCAGGAATAACACATACTGACTTGGAAATCCAGGCTCTTTGTAAATTCTCTGTTCTATTTAAATATTTTAGAAAAAAAAAATACTTAAAGTTGGATAAAAAAAATACATACATTGTTCATTATTTATTTATAAATTAGCTAGTCAGAGATAAGTTTTACCATAAACGAAAACCTTTAGAGCACCTACACACAACGTGATCATTACTCCAGCGCGTTGTTCACTGACTTGCGCAACGCTCATGCTGAAGAGTCCATAACCATTCGCCAAAACTGGTTTGATATCGTACTTACTAAAACTTAACTTATTTATGGTTGGGGCTTCTTGTGCGTCACCTATGACTGTCATGCAAATCAAAACAATATCAATTATCTCAATTAAACCAATCATAGTTATTATTAAACTGTTAAAAGAAGAAGTCAATAAGACTGAGCTAGGCTAGCTAGGTGCCTGTTCTAATACAGAAATTCTATTGAGAAGAAGAGTCGTTACACTCATGAGCTCTTTCAGCTCTCTATCAATAGTCACACGGACTCCGGTGGGCTGAGAGCAGAATCACATTTCATATATTTGTTATTAGTTCTGCTAACGAGTAGCTACGACGCACGTACCTTTCGACGTGAGGTTCAAAGATAAATGTCCTCTGGAATTCTGAGACCTTCTTCACTTGACCCATGCATATAATCGTTGTGAAGTAACGCTTGCGTTGCATTTCCCCGAATTGAGTGAGGTTTCCGGAGGCCCAATTCCCCCGCCCCCCTTTTCTCTCCCCTCATCTCCTTTCTCCTTTTTTCCATCTCCTCATCCCTCCTCTCTTCTTTCCGCTCCCTGTATCTCCTATCCATCATCATCCTCAAAGGCGGGCAGCGCACTTGCGACTCTTGAGTTGCAGGTGTCCATGGACGGCGGTGTCACTTACCATCAGGTAACCCGTCTGTTCGTCTGTCCCCTTATAGTATAAAAAAAAACACCATAAAGCATTCTCATAGGAGTTAATAAGTCCATAGGATGGTATAGTTTTACGTACAGACAATGAGAATTGTTTTAAAGTAACATACACCACTGTGCGCTTCTCCAGAAGCTTTTTGCCTCGCACAACCAGCTTATGGAACAAATTGTCGCCTGCCGTATTTCCGAACCGATACGACCTTTAAACCTTCAAGAAAAGAGCGTACTCCTACCTAAAAGGCCGGCAACGCACTTGTGACTCTTGAGTTGCGGGTGTCCATGGGCGGCGGTAGTCACTTACCATCAGGTGACCCGTCTGCTCGTTTGCCCCAATCGCATAAAAAAAAAGAAAAACATACAATCGGACTAGCCTTTAAAAAAGTAATAACGGTATTCAGTAAAATATTAGATATCCACTTATATTGGAACTTTGCTTTCGAAACTGCGTCTCTTGTTAGTACATGATTACTCCTGTCCACTGCGATGTTTTCTTACAAGACATAACTGAAATAAATATGTCATTAACAATGATGAAGTAGACTTACCTGAAAGAAGAGAGTGAACGCAACCCATTGGTAGTATTTCCCGTAGCGCCTTGGCGCTTGACCCGCGCTCCTGACGCCAGGATAAGCGCCCGCTTCACCGGCCACCGTGAAGGTTGAGTGGATCCAGCAGTATGTGTTCAACACGTCTTCTGGTATGTCCCTGGTTAACGAATAAGTATCACCTATAGTGATGGCTGTAGGCATTTGGTATTGCAAATAAATACGTAAAACAATCCCAGAGATGCATTTTTGTCCAAATCTAAACATTTCTAAATAAAAATTAAAAATATCCATAAAGAATAGAGAATTTATAAATAAACTGTGTAGTCAGTTCGTAATTTTTTTTTTAATTTGACACAACTGAGCTTGGTTACTGAGTAGGGTAAGTCAAAAAATGCAAAATGGATTTCAATCCCATTTCAAATTTTCAACATACTCAACATTATAACCCACACACGATTACCAGAAATCTTTCTAAATTAACCTGCCGTGTATATAAATCAAACATATTTTCTAAGAAATATGCTCGTATTATCTTTATGAGCTTTTGACAATAAAACTATTAACTGAAAATAAAACCAACAATTGGCATGAATATCTAACAAAGTGAAGTGTCGCAGGAATATCGTATATAAATTATAGCTGCCCACCTAGCAAAGCTATTGTAATAATTCATAAACAAATTGGTTTAGTGGCTCAAAAATCATAAACCTATTACTTAACTAAAGTTTATTATAGCGCCATCTGTCGTTTTCTCATCGGACTACGTGAACTAGCTAACTAGAGAAATGCTTTACCTGGTATGTATACAGTCAATAGGGTTGCCCACTAGGTGGCGTGTTGTGAGCGCCGCGCTAGCCGCTAACAAGGCAGCAGTTGTAGCACCGCAGTGCAGTCGGAATGCAACAGAATCAATCTTCGGGTTTACCCCTTGCTGTATAGAAATATAGCTCTTATGAATAAGATCAGAGTTATTTCCCTGTAAATATCTAAATATGGAAACCACTTGGTTGAACGACGTTTTTGCATTGCTATTCAGTTTTAATTAATGAATAACTTTAAAAAAAAATCATAAAAGGGTATACAATATTCCATATATTTTGTACTTAATATAATTTCTAGTACCACGTGATAATTTTTATAAAAAAAAACTTAGCTAAACAAAAGACTTGCTCCTTCAGATAATATTTAAAGGAATTCTACCAATAAACTAGCTATTAAACGAAAATAAGTTGGAGACTAAGAGAGAAATAGAAAAAAAAAACATTTGTTTCAATATTTATTAAAATTACGTCTGTTCTTTAGAGCTATGCAGGTAGCTCCTAATCTACCACGTACCGACTATTTAAAGTGTGTTTATAAATATTTTGGAGATATCTAGTTTTTACTTTCATATGATATTTATTCATTTACCGTAGAAGACCTAATAACTGTTGTACTTAGCTTAGCTATCTTTATAATAATTGATATTGGTTTTTTATTGTAAAGCTACAATTGAATAGAGTATCCGAAGTTACAGCAAAATATTTATCTGTAAATTTAATCGTCCCCAGACAAACTAAACATGAGAACAAATCTCCCCTATTGTGTTATTATTATGTATCGATCATAAAGTTAAAGAATCTTCACCTGCGTTGCGATATCAACTTTATTTCTACTTTAATTTAGAATTCAGATTCTTTTAAACGAATTGAACAGAGTAAGGATTTCTAATAAAATTAGAACTGCTGGATGAGAATGTATGAATTAAAGTATTGCATATTAAATTTCTAAGAGAATGAGAGCTACCAAATGGCAATTAAACTTTGACTTATGTATTAAAATTGTCAATTTAAAAGTCTAAAACTATAGTGGATTTAATTGAACTAAATGAGTTTGATTTTTACTAACAGTTGTTTTCTGGTGTTTAGTTGGGTGGTTAATTAAAACGTAAAATCTTCTAAAATCTATCTATTTTCTATCTGAGAGAGACTTACCCCGCCAGACAGCAACGCGTAGATGCTGGTGAGGATCTCCATGGGCCTACGCGGTTGCGGGGCGCGCTCGCGCCTCCGCCACGCGGCCGCGCCCGCGCCCGCGCCCGCTCCCGCGGCCGCGGACACGCCGCCCGTGCGCCCGCCTGCGCAGCGGCCCCGTCTGCCCCACGACACTATCGAATCTCTGCACAGAACAACCACATAGTGTTTATTTATTTTTTTATAAGGTGAGGTGGGCAAGTAATGCGGCCTATAAACACCTGCAATTCAAGAGTCGTAAGTTAATTGTAGCCTTTTAGGTAGGAGTACGCTCTTTTCTTAAGGGTTTGTCAACATGATGTTTGTGCGAGGCAAAAATTATATAAATATTCAGCAGTCTGGTTACCATAATATATTAAGTCCTGCTTAGTTTAGGATCAGAAGGCCGTGTGTGAGATGTCTGAAGTATTTTTTTATATATAAACATGCTCGAGATACACATACTATAGATTGTTAGTTTATTATAACAAAATTATTTGTCTTATTGTTAATAAGAGACATACATGTTTTGTTTGCTACCTTGTTTACTTTGTTGGCTTTAGGAAGCTGATTAAAGACAGTTTACGGATTGACTTCACTTCCATCTTTTTCGTCAGTAAAAAAATTCATTTTTTTTTCGATATATCTTAACCGTGTACGTACCTTTAAATATGCACAATGTTATTTGTATACTAAAACACTTAATATATTCGAATCGATCACAAAAACAATCGATTTTTATCGAAGCCGAATGAATACGAACTGCACGCGCGCTCACACATGTGCCACAAACTAAATCTAGATGATTTCCTGAGAAACGGTGTAATGTCGTAAGGTTGGGACAAAACTAATCAACACTGAAAGGGAAAGATGCTAAAGATATATAAATAGAACGATAATGGCGGCCCAAGGTCGGGAAAATAGTTTATTAAAGATAGGCTCATTTATTTATACGTTCATACGCTTACTATTCCCTTTAGGGGGTAGGCAGAGATGATTAAATACCCGTCACCATTAACGCAAGCTTATTGCCATCAACTGGGCACTGTATGACTATATACTGTCTGATACATAACATAACAGTCTGATTTCTTAGTGGCCCTTAGTCGTTTATTTATTTATTTTGTTATTATTTGATGCATAATGTCTTATTTGGACCGTAGGAAGTATTGTAATAAAATAATGATTTTACTTTGAATAAACTCATATTGCGAGACTATAATTTTTGATGTTTTATCGCTCTTACTTGTTATAATGTCTTTTCTTATTTCGATATCTATTATTATATTAGCTGTAGTCGGCATATTTCATATTAGGTAAACAACCTATACAAATAATAAAATGTTAATAGGCCGATGACTGTAAATTACAGATATTGAAAAAATCTAATACGGGGAGTATTTTTAAAGCAACAGATGCCAAAACAACGATTTTTAGAATCTTTGTCTGGATGTCTGTATGTTTGTGCATGCATAACGCAAAAACGACTGCATGGAATTGAATGCAGTTTTGACAAATGTACTGCTAGACGTCTATCTTTAAATATAGGATAGATACTTGATTCTAAAGTCTCAAGCAAAAGCTAGTAGCATATAAAACAATAGAAGTTCGGGTTCACTTGATTCTTTAGTTGTGGGTGTCCTTCGGTGAAGGTAGTCACTTTCCATTAGATGACCCGTCTCCTCGTTTGCCCCCTTTCTCAAAAACAGAAGAAATAAAAAAAATAAGGCGGTTTCTGTGTATGTGTAAAAAAAATCTATGTATAATTGTAATAAAACTGTATCGAGTTAGATTCTGTACATGAAAGATATTTTGAATTATATTTTAGAGGGGATTCTTTTGACCATTTTTTCCATGTGGAAACTGGCTGGGGACGTCATTTCATTGGAGTTTTTTTCCCAGGGCAGTGAGCCAGCCAGTAAGCACGCTGCCTCGTAGGAGATCGTGCGGTACCCTCTCACAACACTGACTGCCATCGCCTGCTGCGGCCTGCGCAGTATGGCGACGGTGGCTACCGTCAGATGGTGGGCCCATACTGGGGCTCCATAAAGGGCCATAGAACGCTCGACCCCTACATATAAGTACCGACTAAGGCCCCCTAAGATTGGGAAGCAGCGAAGACAATGCGGCCGCAGTACTCATCAGTTTTGTCGACAGCTGGCTGAAATGTGGGTGGAAGTCCCATGGACTGTCAAGGACCAAACCCAGGTATTTGATAGTGTCCTTGACAGTCATCCGCAACCCGCTGACGACTATGTGGAAGTCCAACGGCCGTGGGTTTCGAGGCCCGTGAAAAACAATGGCCTCAGACTTTTCGAGGGCAACCCGTAGCCCCAGCCGCTGGATTCTTTGGACGCTTTGGGAGACTGCAGCCGCAGCAAGCAACGCTGCCTCACCATTATTCGCCCCCCAGGCCGTGACCAACGTGTCATCCGCGTAACACGTAAGGTTCACGCCTGGGAGGAGAGCCGCCCTCAGAGATTTTAATATGGGATTTTAGGTGGGTATTGTGGCAACATCGAAATGAAATGGAATAATGTAAATTTTTGTATTATATTATATAAACTATCATCTTGGCATTTCAAATAAATAGTATCTCATAAACCTCAAATGATTAAGGGTAAGATATTCAACCGGTTGTAAATCAGTTTTTTGAAGCTTCTTCGTTTGCATCTAACGCATTTTCATTATTTCGAAAGTTGTAGATTATGAAATTCTCAACCACTTTAGTGTATAACAAAATATACATTTGACCTCGAATATCAAAGGACGCTGACAAGTGACCATATTTTGAATGTTTTGATTTAATATCAAGGATACCAAAATAAAGGTTTATACCTGCAATAATTCAGCTCAGTTGCTGTGTGGTTCAGGGTGGAATAGAACAGGTAAGGCGGTGATGGTTGAGGTGTTGGACTTGTGATCAAGTGGTTGTGGGTTCACACCCCACCCAGTACACTACCGTCGTAAACCCACCCATAACACAAGCATTTATCTTAGCTGGGGGGTTTAACAAGAATACTAGAAATGGGTGACCCACGTTGCTAGTATTCTTTAAAAAAAAACATTAAAGCTGTCCCATTTCTTTCCGTGGGTGCCGTAAGAGGCCACAGTATGTATACAGTCATAAAGTGCCCGTTGACGATAATAGGCTTGCTAGTCGGAACAAATTCTAACTGGCAAATGTGAATGTTGTATATATACCTCTTCCCCTTTGGGGATACCGGCGTGAACGTATTTATGTGTATATCTAATTCAGCTTATTTATTTCTTCGAAGTAACACTCTGATTTGTCACCCATGAAAAGATATAGGATATTTATATAGATACACATATATATATAGAAACATAATACATACATATTAACTTTGGTTTAGTATTAGGATTTTACGTGTGTGGTGCAGTAGTACCGACACGGCGTCGGGAACTGAAATATTATAAGCTTTAGTTAGCAGTAATTAGTTCAGCTGGTCGACTAGCTAGCTATTAAGTCTTATTACCGAACTTAGCATTCTGGGAAATAAGGTTTACAATGTTTCTGCCACATCAATAATTTGATAATATTTCCGAAGCATTAAATAAATTGCTACTTCTTAAATCATCAAGTTTATGATAAACAAGGAGAACATTATCTTATTCGTTACGTTACAGACAAATTATACCCGATCATTTCATATCTAACATTGCCTGGGTAAAGATCCTATAACATTAAGCAAGATAATCTTAACCGCATACATTCACCCCTCATTATGAAAGAAAGAGCCATTCGGTCAACAATATTTACTAAAAAAATAACATTGGCAACGCTCCAAATTGTCTGAACTTGTGTGATACATGCGCTGCGGAGAGCTTTTAATCCCACTTTATATATAGTTACTAATTAAATTAATCGTACTGTATTCTGTTATCATACAATAATCATAGTTACATATGAATGACTCATTTAAGCCTTAACAAAAAAACTTGAACCCAATACGCAACCTTGCGATACTCCTCCTTGCTGTCATTGTCAAAATCCATTCCATTGATCTCATAGAAAAGTTGTACATTATTTTATTAAAAAATAAACTCAGAATTAAGTGTTTCTTTACTGATTATTGTTAAATCTTGAAGAGGTTGCCAAATAAATACAGGTGTTCTCCTTGTCAAACGTAACACACAAAACCGCCTTTGAAGATTGATGCCTGAACAACTGCTACAGTCAAGCGAATTGAACTCTTTCTGTGTTTGAATGATATTGTGAGTCACACGTATATTTGGAACTCGGTCAAACGTTTATTGACTTTTATCATTTACTTTTCATTGTTAATGATTCTTGTGTTTATTTTTAATATTTAGTTAGCTTCGCTTCTCCCTGATATTGCTTCTACGATTATGTTTTCATCACAGGTTGGAATGAAGCTAATTTTAATCTTCGGTTCTAAATTTGTTATGTATACATCGAAGTTCTAGTTATAATTCGACTGATCCTTTTAAGGACGGAAGTTCTTCTGTTTTTTCATGAGTTTGTATATCTAGTAATTAGCATACGATAAACAAAATCTAAGCAAAGATATATATCAAGTTATCTTTGGACAACCAAATAAGCAAGGGAATCGGCGTTGTCAACCACATGTAAGTCTTGATATAATGCATAACTTGATATAAACCATGATGATTCAGACAAATGTCGTGTTCTTAGGTTATCTTATATATTATTTCTGAATTCGCTTACTAAATATGTATGATGAGTGGCCTTACTAAATCCCAACAAAATATTATTTTTTATTCATTTCTGTTTGAAAGCTTTTAAAATTTGTAAATTTTGCACATACCTTCTATTAGCAATCCTGTGCGCTCGCACTCCAGCTTCAGGTCGTCCGCTGGACGTCTTGCCCATTAGGTGGTCGGCCCGAGCGGTCAGCGCCGCCTAGCCACGCTGCCTCCGCGCAACCCTCATACTTGCCCCTTCTAACACTGTTGACAAACCATTCTAATATAATGTCAGATATTTGAAATTTCCCATAACTTTTCTAAATCTATAGCTAAGATTTTTTTAGAGAAAGATAGTTAACGAGAGCTAAATAACAGTTCGATAGGGTATATCTCTCTTAACTTTTTTTTAGATAGAGAGTTAGACATAGAGGGATAAATGAGTCACCTGATGGTAAGTGACACCTGCTGCCCATAAATAACTGCAACTCAAAAAGTCGTAAGTTCGATGCCCACCTTTGAGTGTGATTCTGGATAGAGAGGGGGGTTGAGCTGGGGGGAAGAGGAGAAGGGAAAATGGGCTTTCGACTAATTTCATAGTTCTTGAAAAATAAACCTTTACATTTTATTATTTGTATTAGAACCTATCTTTTATTAAAAAAACTCTGTAACTCTGTAACTTTAATATTTATTTAAGTAAGTAAAATTGGTAAAAAATATTAAATATTATTAGTTTTTTTTTTAATGGGATAGGGGGCAAAGGAGCCGACGGGTCACCTGATATTAAGTGACTACACAAAATAACACAAGTCTGTTGCCGGCCATTTAGGTAGGAGTACGCTCTCTTCATAAGGTTTGAAGGTCGTATCGGTCCGGAACTACGGCAGGCGACAATTTGTTCCACAGCATGGTTGTGCAAGGCTTCTGGAGAAGCGCACAGTGGTGGATTGCCAATCATCCAGGTGATGGACTTCCTCTCTTTTTTACTGCCGTTATATTTAAATGTTATATCTGTCACTTTTACTTTTAAGACAATTCAAATGATGCCTCACATGTCCAAATCCATCAAGTAGTGTAGGGCCTAGAAATATCATCATCATACAAAAATACATACAGTCAAGTAACATCACCCTCCTTTTTGCGCTGTCTGCTAAAAGCTGTTTTTTTAACAATGGTACGTGGCTATCAATCGCAATAATTATGAAATTTCTATTTTGAATTTTAGAATACAAGACAAGAAAATAAAATTACAATTAGTAAACGTATCTAATTCAGTTATCTGATTATACATTTTACTACCTCAAATAAAATTTGTGCATACTATATTAAATGCTAGTTGACCTTGATTATTCGACATGGATCGGCTTCCGAAATTACTCTTGGTAGCCAAGCTAAGCCATTTAAACCAGTTAGCGCCTAATCTTTCTTGCAGCTCAACGTTCGTTCAAATCGAAATTTCAAAATTAAAATTTTTCTTTCTCTAAACACAGCATAAAATCACAGGCATGAGAGCGTCAGCGAAACCACTCTGGTGAGAAATTACTGTAATATTTGATGTATGTAGGTAAATACTAAACTAGCCAGCTTAAACTATCGGCATTAGTAACATAACATTGTATTGTAATTTTTCAATATTCAATTATTTTTACAAAGAAGAACACGGTGTGAATATTTCAAGCGTCTGTTGTTGCCATTATCGATATCGAAAAAAAACGAGCAAAAAAATAGTTTTTAAGTATTTGTTGTGATAGCGAAAACAGAAATACATCATCTGTGAAAATTTCAGTTGTCTAACTATTGTTACGGAAGTGGGTACAGGGATTGGAAGGAAACGAATATATCACTGCCGAGAGTAACGATTTATTTGCGTTTCACAATATTCCGAACGCGTAACACTCACAGCACAGAACGAGTTGTACTGCACGAACCGCGTAGCACTGTTCCACACTGTCCCCGCGGACTACACTTAACTCAGTCCAACGGTAGTACTGCACCACTCACTAATCACTTTCACTTCACTTCACTGTACTTCACTGTACTACTTTTTCACTTCTTCTTCTTATTCTTCACTTGAGAGCACTTTCCACTGAACTGCCCTGTAGGCGCGTCTGGAGCTCTTTATATACCCCTAATTTCGATCGTAATTTGTTGAATTTCGACCGTCATTTCGTTATTCTTTTCGATTGTCTTCTACAACTTAATTTATTTATTCATTTTGCTTGATCTAGTACTTTCCATTATATTCGAATTTTGTAAAGAATCATCTCCATTTACTAGAATTTTCTATAAAACACCGAAATCACAAACAAAAACCCATAGAGTAGCCACTACCGCTCAGCTACCGTGACTTGTCAATCTTCGTTTGAAAAACTTCTATGCATTGTTTGTCTGTGCGGTGACGTAGGCATGGCGTCACACTATCATGGTTCATGAGATACAGCCTGGTGACAGACGGACAGCGGAATCTTAGTAATAGGGTCCCGTTTTACCCTTTGGGTACGGAATCCGAAAAACTAACTTTTGAAAGAAGAACAAACGAATATACCTCTAAAGTTGAGTAAAGAAGTCCTGGTAAAGAAAAATAAGAATAGAGCATGCTATGATTATTTCAATATTAGTTCGAAGGAATGACCCAGTCCCATTTAGCTTACATTCCTTGAACATAAGTATGGCTTCCAGATAATATTGTAAAGAATCAGTCGTCATAGAGATTAGTTGAGGATTTGTGACAACTGTGCACCTAAGGCAGTTGTACAGTAGAAAGACTGAAGAATAGTTACATAATTTGTTTATAAATATAAGGTTTAATGTCGCTGTAGTAAATTTATTTAAATCTTTTAAAAAAAAACAAATTGTTTATCGTCCTTAATATTACTATTTAATAAATTCATTCACAAGTCATTTTGTTTAGGTGCAGTATAACTTCTCTTGTTGATGTTTTCAACAGTGACTAAGGGATTGTGCTGTTATCTAACACAGCATACATACAGGACAAAGTTGACAATAATAATCTTGCCCCGTTTTTGGTAAATTTGCCTAATTATAGTCTTGCCTCTGCCCACCCCTTCCGAGAGATCGGATCTTTGATACTGCCTTGGAAAAATTAATTTATATTTTATATTCTAATCCTTAATGAAGATAAGACGATTGAAAGTCACACTACCTTTAGCAGCGGAACTGTGAAGTTACTATTTACTTGAAAGTCATCAAATAACAAACATTAACAGAGTAACTTATGAATAAGGAACTGCTTTATATTTCATATTTTCCTGGTAGCTTCCATATATTTGCAATATCTATTTTAAATACAGACTTGCATTAGTATTTTGTCTGTCCGTTCAATTTACTCGTCAATCATTAGCATGGCTGCGGGACGTCATTAAACGTATTCAATTTCACAAGTTAATCGTTTTATTTCACGTTTGACAATGTCATTTGACCTAAAAGTTGGATTTTTGGTTCAAATGTTTGTAAATCGATCTTTCAAAACTTTTGCTCTTTGTTGATTTTATCTTTTTGTTAATGAATTATTTGTGAAACAACTTTGCTATTAATCAAGTATGTTCAGGAGACATAAGCTGCTCAATTAAAAACAGCTGATGCTGACTAAAGAGAGAAGAGGATTAATATTCTATCATCCTTTAAGAGGCCTAAAAGTGTCTAAGAGCTTTATAAACGTCCAATTACTCGAAATCCGACTGATAAACATGTTCAATCTTTGTTATATCTTTACTGCTACGGTTTTATTGTTCTACAACCAATATCAGGATTTCCTAACAGTGTTTCATGCATTGCCGAGTTCCCGTGATGTATTATCCGTTCCGCCTCATTCCCCTGGTCCAGTCGTAGTCGTTCGCAGGGGAAACCATACATTAAGGGTATACCAGAGCACGTCCGTGACGATAAACCACTGTAACGTAACACAGCGCACTTCATTCCTTTCATATCGATGGGTTTCCAACTTGGATATGGTCTATGCGATAAAGAATTGTCCCTTAAATCTCTTTTTTCGCTTATTTTATATAATTCAACCCACTCATTTCGCCAATTCGATATGCTATAGAGCCGTTATTATAAATAAATTTCAGTGTGCTTACATGAGATAAGGACATATATTATGACTTGATGCAGTAGCAGAGGACTGGGTGCTACGGCGCATTTCGGGGGAGGCCTATGTTTAACAGTGGACAGAAGTGGGCAAATTGATTGATGCTTACTTACGTACCAAAATATATTTTAGACAAAACCAAGGAAAATAAATTGAATTTTGCAAAAAAGAGTTATTTTAAGTTTTACTTCATTTAATTCAATAACTGATCAGGTTATTAGGTACATAACTGACCCTCACAGAGCTCGTTTCCATTACTTTTCTGTCATCTTTAGACTATCGACTATATATAAAATTTTGCGAACTGAAATCACCTTCCGAAACCAGCATTACCTCTCGTTTTTATCTTAATATGGATCTGTATTTTAGAACATCTAATGACTAAAGTCATTTTAAATTCCCTCTTAAATAAACGTTCTTCAATCATACAAATTTTAGATCTTTCTCAAGTAGGTATCAAGTATCAAACCAACGCTAACAATCTTTTATAGTTCAAATAAAACACCCTCAAACAGAAACATAACCTTATCAAATGACTAAAGGTTAAAACCCTTCACTTAGCAATAGGGGTATTGCTCCGCCATCATTTCGTAACATCTGAAAGCAACCGCAACCATCTAAATAATTGATATTGTGAATACATCCAAGCGATTGCATCCGTTAACAACGCATTTAGATCGAGAAATATGATGCCTCAGGTAAGATAACACAAATGTCAATAGCGGAAAGCGTTTTAACATAAAGGACATTCATACAGCTTCCCTGTACGAAAAGGTAACAGATAGACAGATAGATACTGATAGATATAAGCTAATTTTACTTTGTAATATGAGTATAGATATGAACAATTGTGATGACCTTCACATACAGCAGAAACATACACATCAACACCATCTACAGAAGATAAGCTGAACTACTACTCTAACTACGTAGTAAGATCCTGAATCGCGATATGAAAGTTCTACCGCCTTATATATTATATATATCAACTTCCCAACATCAACCATAGAACCATGGTCGGAAGCTCATTCTTTTATGTTAGACGAACATGACATTTACATTCTTCCTACATAAACTGATGCCTTTCTTCGATCGGTTTATGCAGAGACAACAGCACACCACTTCAATCTATCTTTATTTAATCTACTAGCTTTCTCCACTGTCACTGCACGTGCTGAGATTCAGCTCGCTACATTCCTACATAAGATTTCAAAAGAAACGAACACATGACGTATCTCTGGATATTTTATATACCTTGTGTGCCGACAAACGCAGAAGTGGACGTATAAGGATACTATAAACAAATACCAAGCGCCTCCAAATATACCTTGTAATAATATCTTTAGCATCCATGCGGGCCCAAGAAATTGGAAGAACTGGTATTTCTATGAAACAAAATGTAATACAAGTAGTAAAGTACTGTCAATAGTAAAATACGTTTTATAGCACAAATGCTTCTGCAATAAAACTTATTTAATCTCTCTTCACACCGGAGCATCGGTCTTAAATTTGAAGAAGACATTAATGGTCATCAGTAAATTATGGTTTCGGATAGAGAGCTCGGACTTTCTGGCATCAGCCAGTTCGAGATAATTAGTAGAGGAACCTGACCAATCCATTTATCCCTTTTCTTAATATGAAATAAATTTAGAGCTCAGCTAGAGGGCTGGGGTTGCCTGGTACCAGCCAGTTCGAGTCATAGGTATGCGACCCTGACTTGCTTGAGCTATTGCGTATACTCCCCATTCCATCTGTATAAGCATAGATACATACCATAGTTAGAGAACTCGTACTTAAGGGCGCCAGCCAGTTCGAGTTATAGGTATGCGACCCTGACTTGCTTGCGCTATTGCTTACACTCCCCAATCCATCTGTATAAGCTATTCATTATCTTTCTATGCTCCCTTTTCTGTTATTATATGATATTATACAAATTTTCCCATCTAATTCCCAAAAGTGCCAGAATGACGACAATAAGCTTTCATCCTATAACGTGTTACCTTTTTTTTTTAAGACAACTCCTGCACTACGATTAATTCCTGTGTCGCAGGGGACTTTACAAACATTCAAACAATTTACAAAAAAAACACCCAGACTCAGAACAACAATTTGAGGATTACAACCAACCAATTGAAAAAAATTAAGCCAACTTGGGTTTATAAAAAAAAAAAATAGATTTTTGATCTCCTTAACCCTCGCTCCCCAAATCATATAAATGACATATCTCATTTATTATATATTTAAAAGAATCTGCATAATTCAAATGAGTTAGCGGTTACGGTGGCACAGATAGACACATAAACAGACACGTCAAACTTATAACACGCCTCTTTTGGTGTCGGAAGACAAAAATTAACTGGTTAAAACCTAATTGAATGAATTATATAGTCGGAGATTAGAAAAGAGAAGAAAACTCTAAGCTTATAGTAAATTTTGAACTTTTTTTGAACTGTTTTCTAAAACAATGCTTTTAGAAAATAGTTCAAACAAATACCAGCTCGTAGCAGAAAAGAAAATCTAAAACTGATTAAATGACCAACCACAAGACGTCTATTAAATCACAGAACAAATTAACAGAGATACCAATCTTTCATTCGTTCGCTCGTTCACTGTTCGTGTGTCCTCTAACCAAAAGATTTGTCGCGGAAAAGTGCGCGGAAATTGAATGGCATTCGATTCCCGAGCGATACTCGCCACGGGATAAATTCACGGTGTACCAGAAAATGCTGAAATTTCACGTCTCACTTATCGCTCCATATGATATTAAAGTTTTGTCTAGAATTTTCCCATGTGTCGTACGTAAAATTTTATCTCCCATTTTTACGAGCTTTGTGAGTGCGACAGAAACGTATTTTTTTTTTTAGATTTGAGTGCTTGTTATTTGTAGCTTATCTTGCGTCTAGAGATTGGATTTGAAATATATTCTTTAGTGGTATTTCACTATAAATTCGTATTATTCGTTACAAACTTATTACGTTCTTATTCCCTTTCCAAGTGCCTTTTATATAGAGGCATATTAATTGATAATTATCAAATCGAGTACTTGAAAGTAAAAAGGCAGAATGAATGCTTTTCTTATGTCATTTTCCATCATTCAAGTTTATGTAGATTGCACAACATACTATTTTTTTTTATATTATAAGGGGGACAGACGAACAGACGGGTCACCTGATGGTAAGTGACACCGCCGTCCATGGACACTTGCAACTCAAGTGCGCTGCCCGCCTTTGAGGGTGATGAGGGATGGGGAATGCAGGGAGCGGAAAGAAGAAAGGAGGGATGAGGAGATGGAAAAAAGGAGAAAGGAGATGAGGGGAGAGAAAAGGGGGGAGGGGGAATTGGGCCTCCGGAAACCTCACTCAATTCGGGGAAATGCAACGCAAGCGTTACTTCACAACCGGTTTTCTGTGAGGCCGTGGTATCGCACCGGTCGAGCCGGCCCATTCGTGCCTAAGCATGGCTCTACCACTGAAAAAATACTATATACTATGTAATAGATAAGGTTAAAAAAAGTTTAATGTGTCATAATGTAAAACATTCTTAATAAAAGTACCCTAATATGTAATACGTGCTATTTTGAGACAGAAATTTTTGGACTATCCCCAGAATTCTACAAAAGCAAATTGACAGTCGCATATTTACACTATTAAAGATAAAGTTTTAATACTAATCTATCAAATTGGATACCTCACAATTTCACAAAAAACCAAGACATGGGAGAGCCAACCCAACTAATTTAGTGTCAACATATTGGTACCAATCGAGTAAGGCCGACAAGATTGCATAGATTTAATATGGGCCTATAGTATATATCCATCAACATGTCGCAACACGTTTACAGCGTGCATAAAACTGTGCAATTTATTGCATTTTACAATGTGTTAGTCGGTACAGAATTTATGGGAATGTGTTGTATTACTTTTGTACAGGGAAAATAGCTATTGGTAGATTGCATTTGGAGATTTGTACCGAAGATCCAGTTATTACATTATAGAAAGATACCTGGTGCTATATTATTTCCTTCAGAAGAAATCAGAGACTCCATTAAGTGTTCTTTCTAAAGGGGTTCGATTCCCACACTCTCTCGAGTTCTATCGAGTCTAGATGTTGTTTGTGTCCGTCATTTGTATGTCTGTCAAGTCCCCTGCATTATTACCTTAATCTTTCCTAGTGCGGAAGTGTTTTTTTTTATCAATAAGAAAAATGATCAATAAATATACAGCTCGCAGCAATATTAGCACATTTTTTTTGTAGTCGCACGTTTCCTTATAATATTTATAGAATTATTTTAAAAAAGAAGACATACTGTATTAATGAACCGGCAAAATTTGGTAACTCCGTTATAATATTTATACGATATCGTACAGAATTACTAACTTTTTTTCTATATAACTAAGAGTTCAAAAGTTTATGCCCATGGGTGTACTAAAACTGTGCCGCGATACTTTTCACTTATTTCTAAGTCCAAAACCAAGAATAGAAATTCCTTTTTACCCATGGGATGTATACGGGGGTTGTAGGATTATTCAGAACTCGTTTTATCTTCTTTCGTAGCGGTTGGACGACTGACATTATAGAGAAATGTGTAAATATTTGATTCTTAAATTTTTTATGTGGCAAAACAGGTATCACGGACACCGTATATATGTATGTACTGCGCAGTTTTTACATTTGAGAATATTTTTACACAAATGTAAATAATAATAAAACCACACAGTCCACACACGAGTGTATTAAAGTATTACTTTAAAATATGTACATATAAGTTTTGTAAGTGACGCGTTCCTGATGCTAACACCTTGATGTTAAGACTGTACACGTACAATGTGCCATATCGCTAAAAGCAATTTCTTATAAACAACGTCTAGATGGCCACAGATGAATACCTTAATTGTCAAAGTACTGAATATAGTTCGCATAATAAATATGTACAGAATTGAGTTTTGTTTTCATATAAAGCATTTACTAGTGATACTATGATCTGTGTCAATGTGTATAAGTTCTCCAATCAAATCAATTCGACAGTGGTAGAGCCATGCTTAGGCACGAATGGGCCGGCTCGACCGGTGCGATACCACGACCTCACAGAAAACCGGTTGTGAAGTAACGCTTGCGTTGCATTTCCACGTAATGAGTGAGGTTCCCGGAGGCCCAACTCCCCCTATATCCTTTCCTCTCTTCTTTCCTCTCCCCCATTCCTCATCACCCTCAAAGGCGGGCAGCACATTTACGACTTTTGAGTGACAAGTGCCCATGGACGTCGGTTGTCACTTACCATCAGGTGACCCGTCTGTTCGTCTGTCCCCCTATAGTATAAAAAAAAAGTTAACAATATTTGATATAAAACTAGGAGCACAGAAAATAAAAGAGATTGTCGTGTATATTAACTACGTGTGACTACTAACGTACTGAGTCAAATTTATTTTATCTGAATACCGTGGTATTAGCATCACCGTTAGCCAGTCTTCATTCAGTAAGTGAAGAACAGCCACATGACTAGCTATAAACTATAAAAATCTCTAAATAACAGTAACCGCGACGTCGTTCGTACTTCGATCCGAACTGAAGTGACAATATAAAACTTATCCAGCCTCCCCGTCTCATTACCTCATCATTCGCAGTTACTTGCGGGGCGGATCAAAGGCGTGGTGGTTTTTTTTTTAATATACTAAAGGGGGATAGAGAAACAGACACCAGACAGACACCTACAACTCAAGAGTCGTACGTATGATTCCCGTCTTTAAGGATGGTTAAGGAGGAGGGGATACAGGGAGGGGAAAGAAGAGAGGGGGTGAGGTAAGAGGAAAGAGGAGAGGGCGAGTTTGGCCTCTCCGGAAACCTTACTAGTTGTGGGGAAACAACCGGTTTGCTGTGAGGCCGTGGTATCGCACTGGTCGAGCCGGCTCATTCATGCCTAAACATTTCAGCTTTTACCACTGTTAGCTTGTCATAACACTGTTTTATGTATCTATTATAGTTTCTATATTTTAATTAGATAAATACTTCACGAAGCGATAGCAGAAGTATGTATGTATTCTTTTAGAATATTGTAGTATATATTTTTTTAGTATAATGTAATACAAATGCATATAATTCAGTCTCTACTCATCACGTTAGACCACTTCGTAGAACTGTACTTAGTGCTAACTTACCATATTCAAGAATAGCATTATTAAAAAAAAACTCAATTTTTTTTTTGTGCCTTTGGCCTGGCAAACCAGCATACGGATCACCTGATGTTAAGTGACAACCGACCAACCTTACTACTCAAGAGTTGTAACCCACGTACTTACAACTCTTGTGTTTGAGGGTAGTGGGAGGAAGGGGATTTAGGTAAGAGTCAGGGTTTGGGTCTCTGATACCCTCGCTCAGTCGATAAATACAAACAGTACAATAATTATTTGACAACAAAGATTATTATGTATGCCTATGCAGAGCTCTCAAGCTATGATCGAAAGTGTTTTTTTTTATATTGTTTTAAAGTGTGTGTAAATACTTTTGAAACAACGAACACTGCTTTTTGGGGGTCGGTTATGCCAGTATTCTAGCAAAAAGTTTCGATTACATACTCGATCTTTGCTATGATTGCTATGGCAATTAACGGTGTTCTTTAATAGAGTTATAAACGAGCGTGATTGGACTGCATTACCTATACAGTTTAACACATGTCATATAATCCGAATATAAACTACTAAAAGCGTCGTGCAATGTTATGTATCGATGTTTTATGAGAACTGTTACACAGCAAGTTTTGGACGTGACCCCGACTTAACCTTGATACTCTACATTTCTTGACTTTGAAATGTGGAAATTATTTAAAAAGAAATCTAAAAAAATGGGCGCATTTAATAATTTTATAAATATTGATAGTAAAATAATAAGAATTAATAACACCTAGGCATTGCGTAGAGATTTAGCTTCTCTCTGCATTCTCTTGTATCATGGGGAGCGTTAAGATTAAATTTCAGACTTATTGGCACTCCACTACTGTGCGCTTCTCCAGAAGCTGCGCCTCGCACAACAAGCCTGTCCAACAAATTGTTATCGGACAACTTTCAAACCTTTAAGAAAAGAGCGTACTCCTACCTAAAAGGCCATCAATGCACTTATGACTCTTGAGTTGTGGGTGTCCATAGGTGGCGGTTGTCACTTAACATCAGGTGACCCGTTTGCTTGTTTGCCCCATCTTAATATAAATAAAAATATAGGATATGGTATATATAGTATATTTGATATATATTTACGTGGTAGAGCCATGCTTAGGCACGAATACCACGCTCTCACAGAATACTGGTTTCATTTCCCCGAAATGAGTGAGGTTTCTGGAGGTCCAACTCCCCTCCTCTTTTTTGTTGTTCTGAGTTATTTATTTATTTGAATAGTTGCAAAGTCTTTGGTTACGACAAAGTTTTTGAAAAAAAAATACAGGTTAAATAATTTAGGTTAAATATTCATGTCCACTAATATATAAACTGACATGCACGGCTGGCGTAATGGTTTAAATGGTCACCTCGCCACTACGCTGCCGCACTGAGTGTTGTGGGTTCGAGCCCCGTACGGGACAACACTTTGTGTAATCCTCAAATTGTTGTTCCGAGTCTGTGTGTTCTTTGTGTCTGTTGTTTTGTTAAGTAAAATATCCACTAGCCCTTTTAAGAGCACAAAGACATATCTAAGAAATTATTTTTAAAACAACGCCTTAACACCAACACACGTGAGTTATGTCACTTTTCTTCAGAAATAATCGACATGTTACTAAACAGGATAAAATTCAGTGTGTTAAAAGTAAATTTAACATTAAATTTAATATTCGACATAACAATAAAAATGGCCATAATACAAAGCAGAACAATAAGAACCAATAATTGAATAAAACGAGAACGTTCAAAAGACGTAACTTGGGTGTTGCGGTCGATGCAGTGAAAATAAAATGTGTGTGAGTTAGAGTTAATATTGCAGTATGTTCGCGTTGAAAGTGTCTGTACTCGTCTGGGGGATGGTGGCAGCCAAAATGTCTGAGGTATTCGTAATTGTTTTGTTGCAAATTTTAATAAAGTCAGCAATTTGGCAGCTGTGCGGCATGATAACAAGTAAGAAAAAAAGAGACTTATATAAAAAATAAACCAGTCAAGTGTGACTCGGACTCGCGCACGAAGGGTTCCGTACCATTATCTATAAAAACGGAAAAAAAACACGATTGTGCTATCCCCCCTTAAATATTTATTTTATTTTAATTTAATTATATATATTTTAAAATAAATATATATCTAAATATTTCAAGATTCTACCTGTTTCCGTTAACAACATCGAGCAAAAACTTGCGTTTGTTGTGTGCCCCCTTAAATATTAATTTTATTCTTTTTTTTTAGTATTTGTTATTATAGCGGCAACAGAAATACATCATCTGTAAAAAAATCAACTGTCAAACTATTACGGTTCATGAGATACAGCCTGGTGACAGACGTACAGATGGACAGCGAAGTTTCAGTCGAGTTTACGCTTTGGCTACAGAACCCTAAAAAACGTCTGACACTATTTCAACGAAGTAACAGTGCTGGGTGTATTGTTTTAACTATCACTACGTTTTTATATGTTTTCGGGGTGGGGTAGTTGGAATATTTAAATGGGGAGGATTAATACAAAGGGTGTAAGTATTATTGTAATAATGAGTATGTTTTTTCGGGCCTTAGAGAAAACGGTTTACTCGACTTTAATAGAAATTACATTTGTTAGTTTTCTGAATAAAATGAAGTACCAGGTGTACTGAATTATCCCTAATATCTAAGTTCAGTTACTTCGATACGTAGGTACGACGATTCCTTTTGAACTTATATATTTTTACAATTTAATATTAATAAAACTACTCGGTGGATGATGGATCACACCTTAAACTTAGAAAACCATTATGATAGGATCATTAGGTTAGATGTTTTTATTCTATCACACTATTTATAGAAATAGAAATGTTATTATCAGAATAATAAAAACATCCTGTACTTTTTTTTTTGGGTTTGGTACCAACATTGCAACAAAGGATTTCTTGTCAATTTATTTGAACAAAGGTTTTCGCAATGGTATAATGTTGCAGTCTGCATACGAAACATTACCATTGAAATAAATCTATTGAGGAAATTAACAGATAACAAGTTTCCGTTGCATTGTACATATTAAAGGAAGAAAATGTAAAAAAAAATGTAGAATATTAGATGTGGGGCCTAATATTCAGGAAAAAATGTTTGCGTTGAGAGAAGCTTGAATTATTAGAATCTGTAGTTACTACTTCGCATCTACTAATATTTTATAAAATCTATTTCGTTTAAAAACTTTACAACCTTATAACTCTATGCTGGCTGTTGTCTGCGACTTCGTTTGCGTGAAATTGTACTTTTTTAAAAGTATGACTATGCGTTATTCAGGATTAAGTGTGTGCCAAATTTCATCTTTATCTGTTCAGCCATGTTCACGTGATGGAGTAACAAAAATTCCTTTCATATATACAAAATTCATAATAATAAATGGAATATTAATTTAAAACTAAAACACAAACAAACAATCAACTGTTAGTAATATTAAAACAAACAATGTTTTAAATCTAGAAATTCTTCCAAGAAAACCGACGCCTGGCGAAGACAATTGTGGAGGCGCTACAGGATCAGCAGTTTGATGTAGAAGTCCTGTTTGATATGAAGAAGGAGAACCAGGTCTACTTGAACAGGACTATGTCACTCATCATCAAATATATTGTTAAACGGTATTTGTATATATAAGTATATAGTTTTCATTGATTCTGGACTTCACTTCGATGATCACATTAAACACATCGCTTTCAATAGCGCAAAAAAGGCTTTTCAAGTATATAATTTTGTTAAACGAACTTGTCAGCGCTTTAAGCGTCCTGCTACTTATCTATTTCATATACAAGTCGCTTATTAGAACGTAACTCGAATATGATACTCCAAGTTGGAACCTTTTTACGATAGAACCCTATTAGAATCAGTTCAACGCAAGTTATTAAAATTTATTCATTATTTGTTGTTAACACACGTGTTCTTCATACAAAATTTAATAAATAAATTCTCATTTAAAACACTCAAGCTAATAATTTATACCTTGATCAAACATTTATATATAAAATCTGTAACAATATTTTTTATTGTAATGATTTAATGAATCAAATCCAAACTAAAAAGAGTTAATTCAATCCTAAAAGAGTTACTGAGTATGATATATTCTCATACCCAGTACCTAACCCTTTGAGAATTCGAAACACATACGAGTATAGTCATAATTTATTAGAACCTAAAACAAGTAAGCATGAGATAGAGCGCCTCTTAAAATAATTATGAAATCATATAATGATAATGTCACTGACATTGATTTATTAAGTTTATCACGACCGAAATTAAAATTACGTAGGAAAGCCATGCTTCGGCACATATGGGCCGGCTCAACCAGAGCATTAGCACGACCTCACAGAAAACCGGCTGCTAAACAATGCTTGCATTGTGTGACCCAGTGAGTGAGGTTACCCAACCCCCTTTCCCCTTTCGCGTCCCCTCTTTTCCCTGCTTATTTTCCTCTACCCTAAAAGGCGGACAGCACTCTTGTGACTCTTCAGTTGAAAGTGTTCATGGGCGGCGAAAGTCACTTACCATCGGGTGATCCGTCTGCTCGTTTGTCCGCCTATGTGTGTGTATAAACGTACCTCAGTATATGTATATGTACATATATTTATTATATCATAGTGGTAGAGCCATGCTTAAGCACGAATGGGCCGGCTCGACCGGTGCGATACCACGGCCTCACAGAAAACCGGTTGTGAAGTAACGCTTGCGTTGCATTTCCCCGAAATGAGTGAGGTCTCCGGAGGCCCAAAATCCCCCACCCCCCTAATGATAGCGCTGTTAACGAAAAGGATACCCCAGGGGGGTACCAGCGCTAGCGTTGGAGAATCCCCCCCTGG
Source organism: Tyria jacobaeae (assembly GCA_947561695.1). Classification (NCBI taxonomy): domain Eukaryota; kingdom Metazoa; phylum Arthropoda; class Insecta; order Lepidoptera; family Erebidae; genus Tyria; species Tyria jacobaeae. The sequence continues at coordinate 2,131,430 of OX387208.1, read as the reverse complement.
ACGTCCACCCTCAGTACGGATTATGCCTGAGCGTGGACGCCCAGGCTGCCCCTCGTACTCTGGGGGGGGCTCAACTGCGCTCTCAAAATCTGCTCGGGGCAAGAGAAGGCATACCATGGCACCCCCTGTCACGTTTACCGTGGATTTTTGTAACATCAGGGGCTTACATTCGAACCTCGACACTGTCCACCACCACCTTGAGACAGCAAAGCCGGCCTTGCTCTTTTTAACCGAGACGCAGATATCATCTCCAGCGGACACATCCTACCTCTGCTACCCTGGGTACGGACTGGAACACTCCTTTGTTCCTAAGGCTGGTGTATGCGTGTACGTTAGAGAAGATATCACTTCTCGCCGCCTCGACAATCTTGAAGGTAGGGACCTCTCCATCTTATGGCTACGTGTAGACTGAGACGACCATCCCCGCATCTACCAATGCCTCTACAGGTCCCATAGTGGTGGACCGACTCATCGACCACGTCCAAATGGCTACAGACTCGGTGCTCCAGCAGGTCCCATCCGCAGAGATCGTGATTCTTGGCGACTTTAACGCCCATCACGCCGAATGGCTTGGTTCGCGCAAAACCGATCATGCGGGAAGATCTGTTCATGATTTCGCTTTCGGCAACGCCTACGCGAATCCCAGATGCAGAAAGCCACGTGCCTTCACTGTTGGATCTTCTGCTGACCTCACATCCTGACGGCTACAAAGTATCCGTTGAGGCCCCTCTTGGCTCTTCGGACCATTGCCTGATTAGGAGTATGGTGCCACTCGTTCACGCGCTGCGGCCGCGAGTTACAGGCAGTTGCCGCGTATGGCACTATAGGTCAGCAGACTGGGATGGAATGAGAACATTCTTTGCATCCTACCCATGGAGGCAGGTTTGCTTCTCGCCGGATGATCCAAATGTCGTTGCTGACTCTGTCGCGGATGTTGTGCTTCAGGGTATGGAACTTTTCATTCCATTCTCCCTGATTCCCACAGGTGGCAAGTCCCAGCCTTGGTTTGGTCGAACCTGCAAAGCGGCGTCCCGCCGAAAGCAGGAATGTTACCAAGCATGGGCTAATGCAGCGACAGCACGGGATGTAAAGACCAGCACATTAAAGAAGCAATTTAACTTTGCCTCCAGGTCCCTCAAAAGAGTAATTGCTGGGGCGAAGTCGGCTCACATCGGCAGAATTGGCGAGAGACTAGTTAGTCTCCCCTCCGGAACTCGTGCATTCTGGTCTCTTGCTGAAGCTGTCCAGGGGAACTTTTGTAAGCCATCCCTTCCACCTCTGCGCATAGGAGATAATTCGTTGGCCCACGACGCTAAAGAAAAAGCCGATCTTCTGGGCAAACTCTTTGCGTCCAACTCGACCCTGGACGACGGGGGAAACGCATCGCCGACCATACCGCAGTGCGAGACCCGCATGCCGGAAGTCCGGTTTACACAAAGGGCAGTGCGTAAAGCGCTTCTTTCCCTCGACGTTCATAAGTCGAGTGGGCCCGATAGAATCTCTCCTATCGTGCTGAAGACGTGTGCTCCAGAGTTAGCACCGGTTTTAACGCGCCTTTATCGGCTTTCCTACTCTCTTGGCGTAGTCCCGAACTCATTGAAGACAGCTCTAGTGCACCCAACCCCTAAAAAAGGAGATCGCTCGGATCCGTCCAACTACAGACCCATAGCCATCACCTCCTTTTTCTCCAAGATAATGGAATCCATTGTTAACTGCCAGCTCCTCCGGTACTTAGAAGACCACCAGCTCCTCAATGATCGACAATACGGCTTCCGTCAGGGTCGTTCAGCTGGTGATCTTCTCGTATACTTGACTCACCGGTGGGCACAGGCGATCGAGACCAAGGGGGAAGCGTTGGCCGTTAGATTGGACGTGGCGAAGGCCTTCGATCGGGTCTCGCACAAAGCGCTCCTTGTGAAGCTTTCTTCCTATGGGCTTCCCGAGAAACTGTGCAATTGGCTCACCAGTTTTCTTACAGACAGAAGCATCAAGGTCGTTGTTGACGGTGCATGCTCCGACTCCAAGTCTGTTAATTCTGGTGTCCCACAAGGCTGTGTGCTATCACCCACGCTGTTTCTTCTGCATATCAACGACATGCTGCAGATTAGCAGCATCCATTGCTATGCAGACGATAGCACGAGTGATGCCCTTTACACCGGCCGCGCTAACATTTCTCGGGTAAACGTCATCGAAAGCCGATCCAAACTTGTGTCTGAAATCGAAACTTCTTTATCAAAAGTTTCAGATTGGGGTCGACTTAACCTAGTCCAATTTAACCCCACGAAGACACAGGTTTGCGCGTTCACCGCTAAAAAGCTGCCATTGGTCGTATCACCTCAATTTGAGAGCACTGCGCTAACTGCATCAGCCAGTATTGGAATCCTTGGCGTCGATATATCAAGCGAAGTCCAGTTGCGGTCACTTAGAGAGTAAGGCCATATTAGCCTCGAAGGAGCTTGGTGTGCTAAACAGATCGAGACAGTATTTTACTCCGGCCCACCGCCTGCAACTTTATAAGGCGCAGGTTCGGCCGCACATGGAATACTGTTCTCATCTCTATGCAGGTGCACCCCAGTACCAACTTCTGCCTCTTGACCGCATTCAACGGAGAGCGACTCGCATCATCGACTGCCAAGATATTTCTGATCGACTTAACACCTTGGCGTTGCGTAGAGATGTAGCTTCACTCTGCATCCTCTATCGCTTGTATCATGGGGAGTGTTCAGAGGAATTGTTCGGACTTATACCGGCTGCTGGTTTCCGCCATCGTCCTACGCGACAAAATATCCATCCCCATCACCTGGACGATTGGCACTCCACCACTGTGCGCTTCTCCAGAAGCTTTTTGCCTCGCACAACAAGCTTATGGAACAAATTGTCGCCTGCCGTATTTCCGAACCGATACGACCTTCAAACCTTCAAGAAGAGAGCGTACCTCTACCTAAAAGGCCGGCAACGCACTTGTGACTCTTGAGTTGTGGTTGTCCATGGGCGGCGGTAGTCACTTACCATCAGGTGACCTGTCTGCTCGTTTGCCCCCTATCGCATAAAAAAAAAAAAAAAAATTAGCAACAAGAAGTAAAAAACAAACAAATTATATTGTAAAATCGTAAAACTATCGTTTTAAACTCAGGGGAACCTTAATTAATTTTCAGGGAGGTGGACAATTACCGCTCCCGTCGCACGGACGCCATCAGTCGTCGGATATACACATCGCTCGTGATGAAACTTATCGACATTGCCAAGGTATTCTAACATACTATACATACATAAGCTCACGCCTTCCTCCAATCGGGGTGGGCAGAGACAACCTTTACATACCTCACGATCTTCCTCTCTGTCATATAACCTTTTATTCTAGCTAATCAGTTTCGTGTACTTCTGATCTGCCCTTTATTTAGAACATTACATATTTGATCGGTATATGTGCTGCGTGGTCGACTCCTACAGGCATTCCCATGTTTGCCTAGTATACTTGTTTATTTTTTTACGAGGTGCAAACGAGTAGACGGGTCACCTGATGGTAAGTGACTACCTCCGCCCATGGACACCCACAATTCAAAAGTCACAAGTACGTTGCCGGCCTTTTAGGTAGGAGTGCGCTCTTTTCTTGAAGTTTTGAAGGTCGTATCGGTCCAGAAATACGGCAGGTGACAATTTGCTCAATAGGCTGGTTGTGCGAGGCAAAAAGCTTCTGGTGGCACAGTGGTGAAGTGCAATCACCCAAGTGATGAGGATGGATATTTTGTCGCATAGGACGATGGCGGAAACCTGCGTTCGGTATAAGTCCGAACAATTCCTCTGAACGCTCCCCATGATACAAGCGATAGAGAATGCAGATTAAAGTTACATCTCCACGCAATGTCATTGGTTCCTCATTCATTCTTTGCATGCCCAAACCACCTTATAATACGCTTTTCTATTTTCGTCACGACTCTTCTTTCAACCGCACTTCTCCAAATATATGTATTACGATTTCTGTTAGACAAGTCTCACTCCACACATATGTACTTGAAAGTGATCTCAACTTACTTTCATATTTTTTGCCATACCCAACTCTAACTACCATGGATTAGAGTGCCTTCTTCGGTACCGGTTGACCGCTTATAAAGATAGGTATATAATATACGACTGCGATGAGTAGGGGGTGCGGTACCCGATAACATAAATGAAAGGGTAGCGTCAGGCAGGCAGGCAGGATAGCCTTATGGTTGGCAGCGTCAAGCAAAACTTGGCTGATTTATTTAATGCTCTTCTGACTGGTGATCCAATACCTTTGAAAAGATACAAATAGAGCAAAACTAGGATATCAGAAAAGTAATAAAGAGGGGTCAACGTCAAAAGTACTATTTATGTAAGTTCGCCAAAGATATGATTATTTTGACTCTATACGCAAGACAGTCCCTCCGTTCCTCTAATTATCGACAACCGGTTCTCAGCCGGGCGTACGACCGCTTTATTGCATCATTTCTTTTTTAGGTAAAGACCTGCTTTGCCTCTTTTGCAAAAACGTTGTTTTTTCTTTATAGGCAACCTTTCTTTTTATCTATGTATGCATATAAACAAAATTGAAACGTTTATGCATGCAATATATCTGCTTGCTAAACACTGCATTTAATTTATGTGAGTCAGTGACATTAAAAACAGTGCGGGAGATCATCAATAGAAAAAAACATTGACAGATTATATTTAGTTGTATGAAGCCAGGGCGGACAGCTGAATGAATAAAAATAACTTTATCCCGGCTCTACAAGAATTTGAGAAACAAAACAACAGTTAATAATATGACATTTAACACTAATAATAATGAGTTATATTTTAATACTCTAAAATCGAACAAGGGAGCAGAACGCAGTAGCAGATTATAATCTGCAACGTTAACTCTACCAGGTTGGTAAACCGTGTTTGTCAATTCAGAGCCTTTATACACCACGTTTTATAAACGTGAACGGCTTTATCAAAAAGATTTTCAAACTTTTTATAAGCGATTTTGTAACGATACAAATCGATGTGTGTATCCTATAATTACACTATTTTTTTACATAGTAGATGGAAAACGATCAAACGGGTCACGTGATGGTAAGTGACCACCGCCGCCCATTGACATTTGCAACTCTAGAGTCGTAAGTGCGATGTCTGCCTTTGACGGGGAGATGAGAGGGGTAAAGAAGAGAGGGGAAAAGCTCCGGTACCCTCACTCACTCCTCAAACAATGCAAGCATTGTTTGACAGCAGACTTTCTGTAAAGCTGATGTATTATTTCGGTCACTCACTCCTCAAACAGTGCAAGCATTGTTTGACAGCAGACATTCGTACCTAAGCATTGCTCTCCCACGGTAGAATTATTGAATGTTTTTCTTTCACGAATTTTTCACGTTTTTCAAGTTTTTCACGGATTGCAGCACAAACAGAACTGTCTCGGGGACGTCGTCGTAAAAAAATCGTAACATAATTCCTAAATGGCGGTGACTTTCTACGCGTATCGTGTTCAAAGGTGTCGACGCCGCCTTACGTTTGCTGTGCGGCCTGATTGCGATCAACGCAATTGCGAAAAAATATATTTCGGACTAACTCCATTATTCCGGGATAAATATTGAATCTATCAAGTCTATCCAGCCTGTCCACTAAAAATATGACTGAGCTGTTCGTCTAATGGTTAAGTGAGATAGACTACTGAGCTAGTGGTCGTTGGTTCGGTTCCCTACGGAAGTCGGATTCCCCAGTCTAGTTGTTCTTCTTGTTCATTGTTAGCATGTTTGAAAAGTCCCCCGCCACATAGAATAATTTCCTAGTGCGTGATTGCCATTAAAAAAAATGAAAAAGACCATATAACCTATTTTGTTTCAAATTTCACTTGTTTTAGCGTTATTGAGTATTAAACATAGATTAAAATTTTCGCTATTCAGATCATATCAAATCAAAATAATCACAGATCTTTTTGTGGGAGTTCAGTTTGGAAGAAAAATGATGAAAGAAGAGTAAATAATGTTGAGGTGAAATCTACTGCGATGTATGTGTGGGGTAAGACTTTTTGGCAAAAAGAAGAATTAGAGATAGGAACGAGGCATGAGAGAAGACGTAATAACGAAAATTGAAAAGGGTTTTATAAACACTTATGAACTGTAACTAGAAAATTGTATAAAATATACACAGTGCCCTTGGAGTTTCTGGCCTGTTCTTCTCCATAGGATCTTCGTATTGGAACAGGCATCTGCTGAACAGGCAGCTTCCCAAAAAATATTTTATATAAATCTTGTCTTGACAATACTGAACACAAAATCATTAATTTTTCATGTAAATATATGTAAATAATATATATATTTTGTAGTGTTTCAACAGGCATTTAATTGTTTCAGGACCTTCCAAGAAATACGACGTATCAAAACCGCATCGACACAGCTCACCGCTACTACATGTCGGTGGAGAGCCGCGATATGCACGATCAGATGGCTGACATCCAGGTGTTTCACGCATGCGCCAGGCTTTACGACATCATGTTTACTGTTAGTATATATAATATAGATTATATATATATGTATATATGTATATATATATAGGCCTACCTCCCCCTATAATACAAAAAAAATATGTTATATGTATATTACGTCTATGTATAAAGAAATATACATTTAAATTAAAAACAGTCTGGTTACCATAGTGTACATGTTCTACTTAGTTTTGAATAAGACGGCCGTGACCAATGTGTCTACAGTATTTTATTTTCTGAACTGTTTACACACAATCACGCTTATGTCCCCGAAATAGGCAAAGGCGTCTATAACACATATAATAGAGGGCAATCTGAAGTGAAAGTAACAGTCCGATCCCTAAGTCTGCTTTTACGACACTCACGGTAAGAGATAACCCCATTCTACTCTGCCGAGGACCACTCGGTTTTACACACTACATAGAATATACATATATGTAAATGGATTCTGGGTTTATTAGTATTTATTTATGTCCTAACCTAAACAACACATAATTAATGTAGGAACAAGAGTAGTTTTACGCCAAGTGTGTGGCTATATGTGACATTAATATATTCACTTGTCAGATGAAATAAATAGAGCAGGGTTGGTCTTAGGGATTTATTGATAAGAACATCGCAATTCACTATGCTATTGTTTTTATTGCTGTGACAGAAGGTCAACTATTGGCTATGGAGCAATTAAGGGGAGGCCTTAGTCCAGCAGTGGACAGCAACAGGCCAATTAATGAATCGACTTGAATCAATCCCCAATCTCATTAAAAAATGCGTGTTGCCTTTGATGGTGCCCCCCCCCCCCGCCCTTGAGGAGGGGGGGGTTGAGCCGCTGGTAACCCCACTCGCTTAGCGAAAAACTGCGCAAAATTGCTTCACAATCGGTTTTGTGGGAGGCATGGTATTACACCAATGGGGTCAGTACGTAGGTATCTAATAATATTTTTATATAAAATATGCTAAACTATATATGTAATAAATAGGCTGTTATAATGTTCATGCAACAATAATACGATTTTATTAAGATATATTAAGATTTTATTTATTTTATTTATTTATTTAAAACTTAATGCACAAAATGCACACAGGCGGACTTAATGCCAAAGGCATTCTCTGCCAGTCTACCTTAGGGTGATGTAGAATTGACTGAAGTAGGTGCATGAAACAGTAATAGCAAATAAGTTAAAGAAAATAAAGGGTATAATTATCATATCAGAAATAAACATAAACAGATGTTAAATATATCTACAGAAATATAACACATATTATCATACACATACATCTGCTTTACATACATACATACATACATATACATATATACATACATATATATGTATATATATATGTATAGTCTATCGTTGAGATGTATCTGCCAGTTTATGGAGGAGAAGAGCTCGAACCTTGGTCTTAAAAGACAGGCGACTAGGTGCCATCCTGATTACCTCCGGTAGAGAGTTCCAGAGGAGGACAGACTGAATAATGAAAGAAGAGTTGACGCAGGCGGAAGAATAATTTGGGCATAATAGTAATAGGTTGTTTGAAGATCGAAGATGTCTGTTGTGGTTAGAACAAAGAAACTGGAAGAGAGACGTAAGATACGAAGGAGTGGTGGGTGAGTTGAGTATGTGTATGTGTATACAGAGTGGAGAGGGCGCGTAGATGACGGCGTTGACGAATAGGAGGCCATTTCAATTCAGAGCGAAATGAGGAAATGTGATCAAACTTCCGAAGATTAAAAATGAATCGAATGCTGTTATTCAGAACACGATCGTATTTGTTGAGGAGATCTGCATTCAGGTCGTAGTAGCATACATCACCATAATCGATAATGGGGATGATTAAAGTCTGAACTAACATAGCTTTGGATTTAGATGGTAGAAAGTTCTTCAGACGATACAACGCTCGTAGAGTTCCTGTGACTCTTTGGCTGACACTAGTAACTTGGATTTGCCAGTTAAGATCGGTGTCAATTATAAGACGTAGATCCTTTACAGAAGGACTAAATGGTATAACTGATCCGTTAAACGTCACTGATGGCAAACTGTTTAGATCAAGCCTAAACATCAGTCGTGGGCTGCCTACAATAATAGCTTGACATTTGGATGGGTTTACTGTCAAGCTAAACCTGTCAGACCAGCGAGAAACAGACTCGAGGTCACCATTTATTTTATAAATAGACTCAGTTACATTTTCCACAGAAGCATGGGAGTAGAGTTGCAAGTCATCGGGGTAAAGATGATGCGTAAACTTCCATTCCTTTCCTGATGTCACAAGTTACTTTTAGAAGAGCAGATGTCGTGCTGTGACCAGGCCTAAATCCCGACTGAAAGGGGGTTAGTAGATTATTATGAAATACAAATTGTGTGGTGTTGACCAAGATTGCGGATAAGGGAAGGAGAAGAAGTTAGGATCAAGTCTAACCATGTGTCAGGTCCATCGATGTTGTGATGAGTCGCAGACAATGCTAGAACATGGAGGCTGGATGAATCGATGATCTGGAAAAGTTTCCGGGAACGGAGGGAATTAGGAGCAAGGAGATCGGTATTAAAATCGCCCATGATGATATGATGTGTATGCTCAGACCTCGTAGTAGTATATAGTAGTAGTATGTAGTACCTCGGTATCTGAAAAAGACTCAAGTAAATCACTATGGTGGCTGGGTATGCTTTGCGCGTTAATATGACAAACATTCAACCAGCTTTTAGGTTGATTGTTAAACGTCCGTCGCACAAAATCACCAAGGGTATCGGTAGTTGAAAAGAAACTGTCGTTACTAGATTCACTAGCAGATTCGTTTGCTGAATGAAAAGATTCAACGTCAGAAGACATGAAGTAAATATATAAAATATTTCAACACTATAATATAATAATAGTAAGCCTCTAATCCTGAACTGTTTCTTTGACTTTGTGGTTAACTCTTATCTTTAAGTTATAAAATATCTCTGAGTTCAGTGTGCCTCTTGGCAAAGGCCTCCTCTAACAATTTCCATTGTACTCTGTCTCTTGCAACCCTTCTCCATTTTGAGCCTGCTGTTAGTTTTAGTTCGTCTTCCCATCTCTTGCTTTGTCTTCCTCTGTTCCTTTTTCCATCTCTAGGGTACCAGTCAGTTATGATGTTGTTCCACCTTTCTTGTTTATCACGTATCATGTGCCCAGTCCATCTCCACTTCAAACTATCTATTCTAATGAGTATGTCTGTTTTGTCTTTCTTCTTATGACAATGTTTCGTATCTTATCTTGTTTCTTAATACCTATCATACTTCGTTCCATAGCTCTTTGGCAGTGTTCCAGCATGTTTCTGTGATGCTTTGTGAGAGCCCAAGTTTCACATATACCGTTGATAAAATAAATGTTAATATAAATAATAAAATATTAATATAATAATACGTACTTGGGTAGCGTGAACAGATCTACACCACCCGCCAGCCACGACATATAAACAAAAAGAAAATGTAACTAAACTAAAACATAATTCAATTCATAACAAAAATGCATAAATAAAACGTATTGCTGCACTGCGTATATCTGAACGTAGTTTCTCTACACCGTTTGACACGATAAATGTCAAATATTACTCAAAACGTCACATGGACGTCTTATGATAATTTAGTAAAATGTGGGTTATTTATACATTAAACTATTGTAGGCGAGTGACTCAAAAATAATTCATCATCAATAATTTCAGGATTAACTTAAATGTACATAACTATTCGAGATATACGCAAATGTAAAGCACTCGTAGATGTAAACAAAAATAATAGGTGTAACGGAGATTCGCAAGTTATTTACGGACGTTACCATATCTTTTGGACGTCGACCCACTGTCAGCTGATGGCTTCGGATGCTTCTCCAGCAGTTAACACAACTCCTCCATGGACTTTATCTTGGAACGGTTGCCATCCCGTAATTTAATGATAATAGTGCCGTCTTGTGTCCAAACTGCTCTCATTCCGAAGTGTTGCCTGGCCCTGCTGAAGACCGACTGTCGGGTTTTTGTGAGGAACTCCCGAAATGAGACAGGGGAGCCTTTAAACTTCGACTTTTCTGTCCATACGGAAGTATTTAAATCCTCTGCAGAGAAACGTACCAAGATAGGTCGAGTATGGTCTTTGCTCCCAGCTCCAAGCCTATGGCAGGCCTTAAGATTGTGTGCCGTGATGTCTCTCAGGCCTAGTTTATCTTGGACAAGATTTCGCAGTGTGATTCACGGTAGAGTGGAATAGGGCTACAGCTCTCTTCCCGGTGGTGTCGTGAAAGGTGACTAAGAGATCAGCCTGTTATCTCTTAGTAGCCTTTCAGTTATCTAACACTATTGTATAACAGTCTTGGGCGGGACTTATAGAGCTAAAATAATAAAAGTTGAACGAGCCCAACGGTCAATCCTCAAAGTTATGCTTAGGAAGCCGATTCGTTATCCAATAATCAATTTAGATAAAGATGCCAAAGTCATATATAGCCGTATGCATAAAGTAACTCTATGCCAAAACTGCCTATTTCAGACGACAACTTCTCTTTCTTGCATCATATTTGTATAATAAATTGAACACAATATTAAATATTTTCTCCAAAATGACATCCAATAAATCTGATATCCAACACTACTTAATTAACCTATCGTATACAGACACAGAATCACTCATCAGTGTTATTAAGTGACGCACACCATCCAAACAAATACACCACATATATACACAAACACTCAACATGCACACAAACACTCAACACGCACACAAACACACACAACACGCACACACACTTACCACAACACACTGAATAACAAGACCGCGCGGGTGTGAATCCTAAAGTCCTAAAATACAGTTTAGGCTCCAATCCATCATAAACTATAACTTTTATTGTTGAACCAATATTATTTATTTATCATGGTATATTCTGTTGTTTGTGGTGGAAATTAACAAATTACTATTATTATTACGCTTGCCGGGAATACGCTTGCCGTCTGTTACTTTAGTATTAACCAATTCTAATAATTAATAATTGGCAAAATGTCCGTGTTTAGGCATTAGAATATGTATGCATATGTATGTAAGATTTACTAGGAAATGTATCAGAATAAGAGGTAAAGAAATTTATATTTCTACTCTCATCCCTCAGTACTCTGTTATTATATAGTAAGATAGTTAGAGGACTCGGCTTCCCGGCCCCAGCCAATTAGATTTATAGGTATGTGACGCTGACTGTTATTATATAGTAAGATAGTTAGAGGACTCGGCTTCCCGGCCCCAGCCAATTAGATTTATAGGTATGTGACGCTGACTGTTATTATATAGTAAGATAGTTAGAGGACTCGGCTTCCCGGCCCCAGCCAATTAGATTTATAGGTATGTGACGCTGACTGTTATTATATAGTAAGATAGTTAGAGGACTCGACTTCAAGGCACCAGCCAATTAGATTTATAGGTATGCGACGCTGACTGTTATTATATAGTAAGATAGTTAGAGGACTCGACTTCCCGGCACCAGCCAATTAGATTTATAGGTATGTGACGCTGACTGTTATTATATAGTAAGATAGTTAGAGGACTCGACCTCCTGGCATCAGCCAATTAGATTTATAGGTATGCGACGCTGATTGTTATTATATAGTAAGATAGTTAGAGGACTCGACTTCCCGGCCAAAGCCAATTAGATTTATAGGTATGTGACGCTGACTGTTATTATATAGTAAGATAGTTAGAGGACTCGACCTCCTGGCATCAGCCAATTAAATTTATAGGTATGCGACGCTGATTGTTATTATATAGTAAGATAGTTAGAGGACTCGACTTCCCGGCCCCAGCCAATTAGATTTATAGGTATGTGACGCTGACTGTTATTATATAGTAAGATAGTTAGAGGACTCGACTTCAAGGCACCAGCCAATTAGATTTATAGGTATGCGACGCTGACTGTTATTATATAGTAAGATAGTTAGAGGACTCGACTTCCCGGCACCAGCCAATTAGATTTATAGGTATGTGACGCTGACTGTTATTATATAGTAAGATAGTTAGAGGACTCGACCTCCTGGCATCAGCCAATTAGATTTATAGGTATGCGACGCTGATTGTTATTATATAGTAAGATAGTTAGAGGACTCGACTTCCCGGCCAAAGCCAATTAGATTTATAGGTATGTGACGCTGACTGTTATTATATAGTAAGATAGTTAGAGGACTCGACCTCCTGGCATCAGCCAATTAAATTTATAGGTATGCGACGCTGATTGTTATTATATAGTAAGATAGTTAGAGGACTCGACTTCCCGGCCCCAGCCAATTAGATTTATAGGTATGTGACGCTGACTGTTATTATATAGTAAGATAGTTAGAGGACTCGACCTCCTGGCATCAGCCAATTAAATTTATAGGTATGCGACGCTGATTGTTATTATATAGTAAGATAGTTAGAGGACTCGACTTCCCGGCCCCAGCCAATTAGATTTATAGGTATGTGACGCTGACTGTTATTATATAGTAAGATAGTTAGAGGACTCGACCTCCTCGACCAGCTCGACTTCCCGGCACCAGCCAATTAGATTTATAGGTTTTTATAGGTTATAGGTATGTGACGCTGACTGTTATTATATAGTAAGATAGTTAGAGGACTCGACCTCCTGGCATCAGCCAATTAAATTTATAGGTATGCGACGCTGATTGTTATTATATAGTAAGATAGTTAGAGGACTCGACTTCCCGGCCCCAGCCAATTAGATTTATAGGTATGTGACGCTGACTGTTATTATATAGTAAGATAGTTAGAGGACTCGACCTCCTCGACCAGCTCGACTTCCCGGCACCAGCCAATTAGATTTATAGGTTTTTATAGGTTATAGGTATGTGACGCTGACTGTTATTATATAGTAAGATAGTTAGAGGACTCAACCTCCTGGCATCAGCCAATTAAATTTATAGGTATGCGACGCTGATTGTTATTATATAGTAAGATAGTTAGAGGACTCGACTTCCCGGCCCCAGCCAATTAGATTTATAGGTATGTGACGCTGACTGTTATTATATAGTAAGATAGTTAGAGGACTCGACCTCCTGGCATCAGCCAATTAGATTTATAGGTATGTGACGCTGACTGTTATTATATAGTAAGATAGTTAGAGGACTCGACCTCCTGGCATCAGCCAATTAGATTTATAGGTATGCGACGCTGATTGTTATTATATAGTAAGATAGTTAGAGGACTCGACTTCCCGGCCCCAGCCAATTAGATTTATAGGTATGTGACGCTGACTGTTATTATATAGTAAGATAGTTAGAGGACTCGGCTTCCCGGCACCAGCCAATTAGATTTATAGGTATGTGACGCTGACTGTTATTATATAGTAAGATAGTTAGAGGACTCGGCTTCCCGGCACCAGCCAATTAGATTTATAGGTATGTGACGCTGACTGTTATTATATAGTAAGATAGAGGACTCGACTTCCCGGCACCAGCTAATTAAATAGATATGTGACGCTGACTTGCTTTGCTTATACTCGACAATAAATCTGTATATATCCTTTACTTTAGTTTCTGTCCTACCTTTCATCAAGAATAAATTTGAGGTAAGGTGAAGGTAGGAGGTAATAAGCAAAATTTTGGTAAAAGGAACGTAGAACGCCCTCCAGGGGAATGGACTGACGACCTGAAGAAGGTACCTGGGGTAGACTGCACGCGAAAAGCGGTGGGCCGGATGATATGACGCAATTTGGGAGAGGTGTATGTCCAGTAGTGGAGTGCGATAGGCTGACTGATAACGATCATGATGGCGAAGGGAATAACCACATTTTAATAATAAATAGAGGGCAAGCCTATTACCGTCAACCAGGATACTTTGGGAATTGAATATGAGGAATGAATGAGTATTTTAAATTGGAATGGTAGGTAAGATTGGAAGACATGGAATATTATTTATATAGATGTTTTTTTATGCAATAGGCATACATAGACAATAAGCAGAAAGGTCACTTGATGGTAGGTGACTACGCTGCCCATGGACACCCGCAACTCCAGAGTCACAAGTGCGTAGCTGGCTTTTAGGTAGGAGTACGCTCTTTTCTTGAAGGTTTGAAGGTCGTATCGGAGTGTAAGCGATGGATCGAGCAGTTTTAATGTCTTAACTGTCTCTCGATCTTTTGCAAAAATAAATAGAATTTACAATATTTATGGGGTACAGTACATTTCTTTAATTTTCGATCGATTTGGCCATGATGGTTACGGATACCTACACCTAAATGATTATCGTAACCTAACAGATGTCTAATAAAACAAGGAAGACATAAAAATGAATATTTCAAGAGGCCGTACTGTGTACATAATGGATAGAAGTATTGACTTCGAATACAAACAGTGACCGACCGAGTTCGAACTATTTATATATTATATATACATATATATTATATAAACATATTTATTAAATATTTATATATTATTACACACAAGCAAGCTTATGCGAAAGGTGATATAAGTTAAATTGCCTATAAATTTTCTTAAATTTTATTAGTACTTTCAGTTTTAACCATTTTTAAAAAGAATCGAAACCATTTATTGATTGAAACATTTTTATAATGCAGATTGGACTAAGTTTGAAATATTTTATAACACCAATTTTATATGGTAGTTTTTACTCCTCGACACAGCAAGAAATGTGTTATAAGTTTGTGTCTGTTGGTGGCAACAGCTCTCAAACGATTGAACCGATTTTGGGGCAGCTTTTTTTTTTTTTGAAACGTTATTCGACGTCGGTTCAGTCGTTTACAAGATTTAGCGGATAAAGTAGAGGATAAAAAATTAAATGTTTTTAATAACCGAAGTGAAGTACTAAAAGAAAAGACATGATGTGTTACATTACAAAATTTTAAACGATCCACATTAAATCGATTTAATCGTCCCAGAGATGTTAGACGCGGGAGTATATTTTTAATTTAAAAGTAATGAATGTCATTTGTCATTTTTTTTGTGATCGAATAATGTTTGGCATGTCATTTGGCGCAATATTATCACAGCTGTACACAATAATATTTGTAAATTTTTATATGTAATGAGTTGAATAAAAATTATTGTTTATGTTTTATTAGAACTCTATAGCACTGAACTCCAAAACTCTGAACCTCTAAACATTTTAAACAGATGATACTTTTTCTAAACATATTGCGTTAATCTCCCAGGCTCCTAGGATCTTATCAGCGCTGGGCAGTGTTGACGACCTAACTCCGAGAAGCCTGGCCAGAAAACTGAATGAAATGGAGATCAAACCAGTGCATCTGGGGGTTGCGCTGTTGATTCAGGTGAGTTCCAATAGGTATTTTATACGCGGTTTGAGACTGGCATTTACCCTGAGTAAATTTAAATACCCAGATAGATTTTCTGTTCACCAATTTTGGAAAAAAAAAACAAAAAATATTGTCTCTAATTGCTTCGATTTTCAAAAAGAAGGTAATTTAATTACCAAAGTACCGAACCCTTAAAATAACCAATGTTAAAAACTGGTAAATATATATTTTTTTTGTTTGTTTTGTCCTACAACACTTTCTCAGTTTATCCATCCCTATTGTCATTTTCCCTTTATTTAAAGCTTTATTTAAACCTTTATTAGAATACGCGTTTGTCTTCCCAATCACCTGTTGGGAAGTTTCAATAAAGACGTAGATATATTATACGCCTTTTTAAGAGAAACCAATTCAATCTACTCTTGATCGGGCTAGGATTATAGTTTTCTAAAAAGTGAGACGCAGCCAGTACATTCCAAACCTTGTCAATTTGAACTACACAGGAACTTTCGTAAAGGTAATTCTATAAAAAACTTGTAGGATTAACTTTGGTAAATGTGCGAAAATTCTCTTTGAACTTATCGAACGCTCATCATACTGTGTCATTGGACTACTAGACGCCTAATACCTAAAAGTCGAACTAAACGCTTTGATAGTTAATGTTGACTTCGATTTGACAAAGTTTGGAATGTACTGCCTGCGTTTAATTTTTTGAAAAATCATAATCCTGGATCGATCAGGAGTAGTTTAAATAAGTTTCTCTCAAAAATGCTTATAATATCAACTTCTTCATCATCATAATCTTCTACGCGTCCAAGTCGCCTTGCAGGACTTTACGAGACGAGACTTTACGATAACAATGAAGACTAAAGATTTTCCTATCCGTGAGCATATCGTCTTTCGTTTATGACTTACAATCTCTTCGGTAAATTAACTATATCTAAATGTTTACAGTACCATCTTCGAAATACCGTGAACTATGCTCTCCGCTCGAAGGCCCTAGACGTATTGTCGACTAAACCGCAGAGCGTTGGTCCTCAAGTCATCGACATGCTGAAATCAATAGCGACCAGGTTGTTACCAGTATCTGAATTACTCGATATACACCTGGCTCACTCCAGTCCAGCTTTCAAGGATACTTGTCCTTCGACCTGGCTTGGAATTGTTAATAATAAAGCATAATCTGAAAAGTGATTTCTTATAATTATTGAAATTTAACATAGCATTTGGCCTTCTATAGACTACGGTGACTATAATATTTGTTTAATGATAAGCAACAACAAGCGGTCCTTTTCTTTACCCCTGGCAATATGTATATCAAATTCCATTATTGGTTGACTAGTCGAGTGATCAATTTCATAAAATAAAGAACAAACACCGCTATTTACAATGTTAAGTGAGGATTAACAAATAAGACTTCACGATGTGGTAATATGTATCTGTATATGCCAGGAATATAAAGCTGTCTCACGATTCAACTGCCAAAAGTGCATAAGCACTTGGTTAACTCAGCTCTGGATATTGCGATGTACCTTTCCTAACAATTTCAGGAAGTAATCTTAACGATACTTCTCAGAAACAAACGAGGCATACCCGGGTGTCGATCCAAACACATCGGTATATATTTCTTAGAGATTATTTCGATCTAATTCACTAAAACCAAAGAAATAAAAAGACAACCGCGCCGTTTGTATTACCAAATCTCAATATTAATAATCAGCCGCGATCGGCTTGTGTGTTATATATAGCAGTAGATATAGGTCGGGCCACTATCACATACCGGACAGAGGTTTTTATTAGACAACACGCAGATTTATTGTTTAACCATCGACTTTTATATTCCATCTTTAATCTTGCAAAACAAATCTCTTTATGCACAAGTATACAATGGCAGAAACCATAGACCAATACCAGTCTACCTTAGTGTTGTGTAAATTTAGGTGAAGAACTATTTTTCATTACCGTCATCATTATATTTACGTTATAGGTCACTGCCTCAATCTGGTGACATTCTATTAAAAACAAAAATAATGTATACAAACTCTTTTACCGCTTGCTTCATGTGAGAACAACCAAAGAGAATAGACAGGCGTGGAGTCGCGATCGTAAATTGTATCGGACCTGCGCACACGCCAATATTATAATATGGGGCATCATGACGTCGTAATGGCCACTTTTATCGACGTCGTTTGTGTTCTGTCGCTAGTAAAATTTGTTTTCTTTGATATAATATTTGTATTACACAGGGTATACAACATTATTAGAATATTATAACGGGCAGAAACAATAATTTCGTTTTGGACTAGTTATTTATTTATATAACAAGTTTGCATATATTTTCTACGAGTTTGAGTTCGAAGTTCGAAATTCGAAGTACTTTTGAATAATACTACTGAACAGTACATGGCTATCATTACCGAAATCATATTTTGTTCGGTATACAATACATAACAGTATAATATGTATTTTTATGATGATTTGAACTGAGCTGAACTGAAAGGTTGTGTGATCACAAATTAAGCAGAGCTTGTACTTTGGTAACCAGACTGCTGATGAGCACGAACTGGGCTAACTGGTAGGTAACCAGTAAACAAGTAACAGTGGTAGAGCTATGCTTAGGCACGAATCGGCTCGAGCGCTTCCACGGCTTCGCAGAAAACCGGCTATTAATTGCATTGTGTGACCGACTGAGTGTGGTTACCGGACCTTTACCCTTTTCCTGCCTCTCTTTCCCTTTCTATTTTCCCATCATCTCTTTCTTCCCTCTCCCCTACCGGAAAATCCGGACAGCACTCTTGTGACTTTTGAGTAGCAAGTGTTCGTGGCGGCGGAAGTCACTTACTATCAGGCAACCCGTTTGCTTATTTGTCTATGCCATAAAAAAAAAACTTTAAATAAGAACTGCTTGCACGTCCTGTACACAATCGAAAATGGTTTTACGAGTTTTAATTGACTTTAGCGAATTTAAAAGACAACTGTTAAGACAGATATAGAAACTTACGTAAAAAGTATAAAACTTACGTAATTATAAATTATTTTTAAAGTTGACTATATGTAGATGATTTTGAAGCCTCTGCCTACCCCTGTAAAGAAATATAGGCGTGAGTGTATGTTTATTGGAAATAGGGACCACGTCATTTATTTAAACGTTACTCTTTATCTGGTGAAGAAAAATAAAAATTGTATACGTAATTAGGTTGCAGGGTTATCTCGCATAAAGGTTAGGGTACACTCCCGCGGTATGTTTAAATGCTGATCCAGCTGCTGAGGACCGTCATAAAATCAAACAAAATACACCCTGTTATCTGCGTACGCATGCTGCTTCGTGTTTATTTTTAGACATTCTCGTGACACCCCTGCACTGCAAGCCCTGTTGATTACTTCTGTTATTGTCAACCCTACAGAAGACAACGCAAACGTCTTGTAATTTTCATACAACAGACAGTTACGGTAACTGAATAATTAAAAGGTAGGTTTTATATGTTTTGGCAGAGGATTAACATAATAGTAACCACTTTTTGTTTTTGTTTTTACTCAAGAGTTGTAAGTGCTCTTTCCAACTTTGAGGGGGATGAGGGAAAAGAGCAGAGGGGGAGGGACGTGCAAGCATTGTTTGCCACCTGGTTTTCTGTGAGGCCGTCGAGCCGGCCTATTCGTGACTCCTTTTATGTAGTGGGTTAAAGAACACATATACAGCTTGTTCCAGACAGTGGAACACTTTTATTAGACCATTAAATTTTAGCGGTTAAAATAAGTCTACATCTCTGTCAAAAACAAAATAACAGAAAAAGCAAAAAAATATAAACTTGATAATTATAAATTAAATTATTTTATGAATTAAATTTCATTTCGGGTTAACTGCGTATAAACACGCGCATTTTATTATATAACAATACAGATAACATTAAGTAAAACATAACCCCAAAATACCAGCAGAAGTTGAAACGTAACTCGACTCCCAAAGGGTTAAGTAAGTACCGTCAGCAAATCAATTACACCAGTAACCCTTCAATGTGAGAGCGGCAAACCCGAGTATTTTTCGCAACAAATAAGCTCAAGATTTATGGGCGCTTCTGTCCCGCTATTCCGGAAAGATTTTGGTCACTGCGACCCGGGTATAAAAATGACCGGATCTGATATCAGGGTATTAAATGTTTAGGGTGGTGAGGTACTAAAAACTGGGTATTATTGTGGTATCATTTCTCATGAGAATGTGTGAGAGCGGCAAAAAAAATATATTATAAAAAGTAGTACATTATTAACAAAACTATCTCTAGCACTTTAGAAATACAGGACACAGAATAAATTTAGAATTCAGAATGTCATGTGGGAATTAATATTTATTATTATTTGTTTGTTTAGTAACTATTTGAGAGCTTTGTCAATAACAATGTCTTTAATGAATGACGACCACTTGTTTCGTTGTACAAAAAAATAGGTACATAAATTACATATAATTATATAATTCTTATTATTCTATTGCAACAAGAAGTGATCACAAAAGCTGTGCAGCTCTGATTCCCGAACTAGCGTGAGCTCTATATTGGGAGTCAGTTTCTTACCAAAAACAAGTGGAATCGAATATCATACAATCATAAATACAATCTGATTAGTACTGTGTGTGTGTGTGTGTCCAAAACAACATACAATCAGTTTCCAATTTGTAGCAGGCTTAATTGTGTAGTTAGATAGGTTTTTAGTGTTCTAAATTGAATTAAGTGCCTCAGTAACTATTAAAACATCACCAGATTTTGAATACCTCAGCAATCTGAAAAATATATTTTTCGTTTGTTGTTTAGCATGCATCGATGAAAATGACGAAAATAATCCTTTTATCACGCGTGTGTAGCGTTTTCATTGCGGATGACTGAATATTTTTAACTAGCATATCAATTCTTTTTACTTTTGTAAAAAATAGATGTGATATCTCTGACACAAATGATGGATTTAACCAAGCAATGCATGCAAAGTAATGTAATAAAAGCATTTTAATAGGCAAATTGCGCTCTTGTTTACTTACAGTACTAGTTAGCGATTTTCTGCAATCATCATTTAATGCACGCATATTTTGACCGTTTTCAAATAAGGACAGAACACTTTGCGAAAAGTGATATCTAGAAAATAAAATATAAGTGGCTTGTGTAATGAAAAATATTAAAAGGGTGGGTGGATTATTTAATTTACGGTACGTAATTTTTTTTCATCTGATTTTTTCCGTTTGCACCGACTGTTTTAACTATTACAAATTGGACCGTATAGAACATTTAAATATATTTCGTATAAGTCGAATCACGTTTAAGTCAGTATCTTTTGACTCTCTTCACGGCAACGAGCTTGCGTAAATAAATTATTATGTCCGTTTATGTTGTCAAATAGTGGAAATCTTTTAAATGACGCAGAAATTACTTTTTTTTGTTAAGTTTATTTTTTTTTTTTTTTTTTTATTCGTAACCCTACCATAATGACTCCACTTTGCCTGATGGTAAGCAATAAATGGAGTCCAAGAGTGGTGGTCACCATCCTCATTGCATGTCTAGTCAATGCAGCATGGTGACCCACACTATGGCGGCCTGGTGAGATGCTTTTTCACGCCCCGCTTAAAAGACCCGGGATCAAATTGGGAAGGAAACACGTGCGCTGGTAGGGAATTCCAGGCTTTCACTGATCGGCACAGGAAAGAAGAGCCAAACCGTTTCGTTCGGGATCGCATATCTTCGACTCGCAAACGGTGACTCCTCAGGCCAGCACGTGTAGTCCTGTAGAGGAAAGGAGAAGGTGGGACCAATTGGAAGAGCTCGTCAGAACACTCCCCGTGATGTAGGCGATAGAGAACTGCCATAGAGGCGACATCTCTTCGCAACTGCAGGGGCTCAAGAGACTGGGTGACCTCAGGACAGTCTATAATACGGACTGCGCGTCGCTGCAACCGATCGAGAGCGTCAAGCAGATACTGCGCATAGCTATCCCAAAGATGAGAGCAGTACTCCACGCAGGAGCGAACCTGGGTCTTATATAAATGACACAGATGCTCGGGCGAGAAGAACCGTCTCACCTTGTTCAAAACACCGAGCTTCCGCGAGGCCGCCTTAGTGACGCTCTCGATGTAATCACGCGGATTGAGATCCCGACAGATGTCCATACCCAGTATACTAAGCCTATCCTGTAGTGGCAGTTGAGTGTTCTGAAGAGTAGGAAGGGGAAGGAATGGAGACTTTTTGTTTGAAAACGCGCACGCCTGTGTTTTCTTGGCGCTGAACTCGACCAGATTCTCACAACCCCATTGAGAGATGCGGCTCAGGACCCGGTCGAGCTCAGCAACAAGCTCCTGTCGTTTTCCCTCAACGTCTGCTAGCTTGGCAGCAGGATGTCCGAAGTATCGCCCGTGTACTGTGCTGTCGTCTGCATAACAATGTATGTTGCCAAGAGCCAACATATTATTGATATGCAGAAGGAACAGCGTGGGTGATAGGACGGAGCCCTGAGGTACACCAGCGCTAACCTCCTGGAAGTCAGAGGCCGCGCCGTCACAGAGAACCCTAATGCGGCGCTTGTGGAGGAAGGCAGCAACCCAGTTGCATAGCTGAGATGGCAGACCAAATGCAGGAAGTTTGGAGAGAAGCGAGCAATGCCAGACCCTATCGAAGGCCTTGGCAATGTCGAGGCTGATGGCCAAGGACTCCCCATGCCTATCCATAGTCTCACTCCAAAGGTGTGTGACGTACGCTAGAAGATCACCCGTGGATCGGTTCGGCCTAAAACCATATTGCCGATCATTTAACAAGGAGTGATCCTCTAGGTGGCGGATTAATTGGGTGTTGATTATCCGCTCGAGCACCTTACAGAGTATGGAGGTGACGGCTATAGGACGGTAATTAGCTGATTCGGAGCGGTCGCCTTTTTTGGGAATGGGTTGGACGTTCGCCTCTCTCCAGGCCTCCGGAACAATTCCCGAGGAATAGGACAGGCGATACAGGCGCGTCAGTACAGGAAACAACTCTGGTGCACAGTTTTTAAGAACCACCGCCGGAATACCGTCGGGTCCACTGGCTTTCCGAACATCGAGTGACCAAAGCTCCGCACGGACATCCCTCTGCCGGATGCGAATATCCCGCATTGCGGAGTCGCAAGATGCAATGGTGGGTGGGTGAGCGCCACGGTCGTCGATTCGGGAGTTAGCCGCAAAGAGGTCAGCAAGTAGTTTCACTTTCTCTTGCGGCTCGTGGGCCAGTGATCCGTCAGTTTACTTCAGCGGTGGCAGCGAAGGCTGGCAGTAGTTGGACTGCACGGCTTTGGCCAATCGCCAAAACTTACGGCTACCCGTAGGGTATGCGACGAGTTCTTGACCAAACCGTGAAATGCGCTGGGCATCAGCTCTGATGTAAGCCCTCTTGCATTCCTTAGTGGCTTTGTTAAACGCTGCTTTTAGGCGATCATCGTCTGGGTCACAATGAGCGCGGGCCCTGATCCATGCGCGGTAGGCTGACTGCTTTTGAGCGACAGCACGGGTGCACTCGCGATTGAACCAGGGACGGGTCTTTGTGCTGGCGACTTCACTGTAGGGGATATAGTACTCCATACCGACAGTGATTTCGTCAGCCACGGCAGACGCACTTTGCGACAGATCCCTGTCTTTAAAGCAGCGTTGAGCCCACGGGATGGATGCAAAATAATCCCGCATTCCATCCCAGTCTGCTGACGAGTAGTGCCATAACCGTCGCCTTGTTACCACAGGCCGTGGTGGGGCAACAAGAGGCACCGAGGTGGACACCAGGCAGTGGTCGGAGGATCCCAGAGGGGCGTGAACCGTTACACTGTACTGCGCTGGGTGACTCATCAGCAGAAGGTCTAGCAAAGAGGGCGCTTGACCCGATATGTCTGGTATCCTGGTGGGCTGGAGTACCAGTTGGGTAAGGTCATGCGTGAGAGCGAATGCGTGGGCAGTTCGACCAGCGTGGTCCGTTCTGGAAGATCCCAGCCAGAAGTCATGGTGGGCATTAAAGTCTCCCAAAAACACCAGTTCGGCGGTCGGGAACTGCTCCTGCGCTTTGTCCGTTGCGTGACTCATGTAGTCAAAGAGTCGAGTTGTCTCGGAGTCTCCGGAATGGGACCGATAAAGTCAAACGTAGATACGGCTCATAGAGCCAAAATCCACGTGAAGCCAAAGGATGGAGAAGGATGCGTCTTCTAGGCAGTGCAGACGGCGACAACAAACATCCGCCCTGACGAAAAGACATACCCCTGCCCCCGCGAGGAAGCACTCCTCTAGAACGTAGCCGGGATAGTAGAGATATGCCGTGTCGGCAGGGCGGCGTATTTGTGTCTCCGTAAGAAAAAGCATGGCCGGCCGAGCCGTCTCAAGGTGCTGGTGTACGGCGCTGAGGTTTGCATGGAGTCCACGTATGTTAGTGAACTCCACCTCAAAAAGCGGGTTGGTGGGAGAGGAGGATGCCGCTGTTGGACCATTTTTCTTTTTTGTACTGCCATGATAAGAGTTGGGAAAGGGGGCGTAAAAGGCATGACAGTCATCGTGACTGTGTAAACTGAGACCGAAAATACTGTGTCATCATGTAACGGTGAGGCATGCCGGAGACCGAACCGCCGGACGGAAGGGCCCCCGTACCCTCCCGGAAATGGACGCCGGGTCCCACCGTCCGGTCACCAACCGGCACGACGAGCCACTCCGTGGATTATGCGCGACCTGACGGGGCAGCCTCCCAGGGTGGTTAGCCGTGGTTGGGCCCCTCTCTATGCCGCGGGTGGCCAGCGGCACCACCGTTTCTACGGGTCTCCCTGGCCGACGGTTCGATCCACGCCAACCTCGCTCACCCCTGCATCATTGGGCCTCCGGCGCACTCACTCACCAGCGAAAGACGACAGCACGAATGATGTCGCTTTAGGTTGGTTTTCTGTGAGCGGGTAGTACTGCCCCGGTCGAGCCGGCCCAATCCTGCTGAAGTCAGCGTGGCTCTACTACCTAATGAATATTAGTAAGTAACAATATTAGTTTCAATTCCAATAATTTTCAGACAAAATACGGACTATTTTGGCAGGAGGTATCTTATAAATATTACGTAGACTGAGTCGCTTATTATACACACAGACAATATGCATTCAACTCATTTCATCATAAATAAATACGATCTCATAGTTATTTAAAAAAAAAAAAAATGTTTTGAATATCAGTTTAACTAAATCCATCACAGCCTCGGTTGCTGTAGGAATATTTGCCCGATAACTACTGAGATATACCTATAAGTATGTCTGGTATATTGATAAAAAATTAACGACATTTACTAGAACAGGTATGGCGAAGTAATTGCAGGCGTGCGCTACAAAATTCGCTACATTACGTAACATATTTTTCGTGTATACCATTTTGAAGTAACTTTTTATATATATATATATATATATATATATATATATATATATGCGTTTGCCCCCAAACGAGAACATGAGTCACCAGATGGTAAGTGACTACCGCCGCCCATGAACACCTGCAACTCTAGAGTCACAAGTCCGTTGCCGGCCTTTTAAGTACGTATGGAACTAGTAAATTAGATAGAGAACTACCGTGTGGTGTCCGAACTAAAGAATAGCTTTATAACGCATAGTCATTTCAGTGAAATGAGCATGAAACTTCAAGTTCTAAATAAAACCATTATTTTTATGTTATCGTAATTCTTTCAATTCTAAATTACAAGTTTATAGTAATTGCATTGTTATGAAAACTTACACATTTAGATATACATGAGAATTCACAGGGATTTCCTTTCTAGGGTACACCTGAGGCCCCGGCCAGAAGATTCCATGTCGGAACACTGTGTGGTTTTAGTCGGTTCGAGTCCGACATACCATCTTACCGTAAGGCCCCGGTGAGGTGATGACCTGTGGGGGTTTCCACACACAAAAAAAAAAGATATACATGACAAGCCAGACGATCAAAAAGTCATTAAAAAATTCTATTCATGAATAGACGAAGATTCTATCGATTCAGAGAAATGTAGGCACAATTACATTTATTACTGACTTCGGTTGATAAATTAAACTTACCTTAATTTAATTGGTTAGAAATGGAAGACACTGTAATGCATCTCAACTATACTGTACAATACGGGTTCAAAAAGATCGACGTGACAAATTTGTCTGAGATTCAATTTCACTTTCAACGAAGTTACGCTGTTGGATTAAAGAAACCACATATCACCAGTAGCTGACTGACAACTCATTTCAATTCTCCTTTATCAAACTAAGAATAAGAAATATGTTCTGAATGTCGTGGAAATCTATTGTCAAAACATATAAGTTCTATAATAAGTCCCATTTAAATCAGACAAAATGTTTAAACAAAGCGTTTTGGGGAAACCCGTCAGGCGTTCACATTGACTGTGCATGCGGCAGGTTACTAAGTGTCCTGATCGGCCCCGAAACTTATCGGGATTCTCCAAAACACTCTTAATTATAGGGTTGACTTAAACGGAATATTTTATATATTTTCATAAGTTTTCTTTTTTGCTTTATAGGTAAGAGTGTCACTACGCTCTTGTTTCTTGTTTTAGATATTTGTGACTATGCGAATTTAAGTAATATTAACTACTCCATTTTTTTTTTCAAAGATATGTCTTTAAAAAAACCATGCGTAAAGCCATTTAATGGATAAAAATAAATTTGTATGCTCAAAAACGGTATTGATTTAAAAAAATAGATAACCGCCTTCAATCTTATCTATCATATCATATTATATCATGTCAGGAAAACCGGTACATAAATAATGCTTGCATTGTATAGTCTAGTGAGTGAGGGTACCGGATTCCCAACTTCCCCTTTCTTCTCTCCCCTTTCTTCTTTCCCCTCCCATCAGGTCCTCTTTAAGTATCCCATCCCTTCGTCCCCGCTCTTCTCTTTACCTTTAGGTTCTCTTCTTTAACATACATGAAATCAAGATACATGCAGTCGAACATACAACCTCCTTCTTTTTGAAGTCGGTTGAAAATAGTCCTTATTTAGCGACAAACTAAAGCCATGAACACACAACACTAAACCATCAATCATCGTGACAATTCCTAGCCGGTTCATTAGTCAGAGGAGTGAGAAGAATGCTTGTTATACACACCGCATATTGAGTAAATTCCGTTCCGGTCCAGATTGCTGCTTCATTTACAATTTGACTGCAGAATTAATCAGACAAGGGACTGAGCAGTACTATAAAATGTATTGTGTCTTACATGTGGTGTACTAGGAATGTAGTATGTTAAGTAGGTGTAACAAAGTCTAGCTCAATTGGTTGGATTTATGATTTACTGTGTGCTCTATTTAAATTAGTTGTGCTTGTACGCAGTTTGGAGTTTATTAATACGAACATTTGTAGTGTAGGTAATAATCAATTATTAATATAACCGGCCAAGTGCGAGTCAGACTCGTGCACGAAGGCTTCCGTACCATAAGAACAGCAAAATATTCACGTTTTGCATGGGAGCTCCCTTAAATATTTATTTTATTCTGAAAATTTCAACTCATTAATTATCATGGTTCAGAGACAGACGGCCTAGTGACAGACGGACAGACGCACAGAGAGACAGACGGACAGCGGAGTCTTAGTAATAGGGTCCCGTTTAACCTTTGGGTACGGAACCTTAAAAATTAACAAATATTAAGCAATCATTTCAAGTCGCCATTGCATGCAAGTAAATTGGCAAATGGACATACGAAGACAGTGAAATATAATGATATATATATAATTTTTTAGATATAAAATTTAATTAAAATAAAACAAATATTACACACTGATCACAAGCGAACTCAGGTATTTTTTAACAAGCTTCAATAAAAGAGGTTCAATGTTCGACTCTTTCTAAGTTTTAAGATGATGGGATAATGGGGCCTCCCATTTAATGTAAGGAAACCCACAAATTTTATACTACAATGTGCAATGTTAAATGGCACTAACAATATCTTCTTTAAATACTTTCTAAAGTTATTAAGATAGTCGTATTTTATCAGGAGTTAGAGGATCATTCCTAAATTACATTACTTTACGAATGAACTATATTCAACTGACTTCAAAAATCCCGCACGGCGGAATCCCACGCGCTCTCGCTTTAGACCATGGAAAGAACCATGGTCTCTAGCGAGAGACTTCCCGAACCAATAGCCGTCGAGAGGTTGACGCGCTGGTGTGCCTACGCTGTGCACTCCACTAAAGTGTGAAGTGTAGTGTCCTCGCGACAGCTTCCGCAGTGATGGCACGCAGACGTTGGTTCCCGGCCTATAAAACACAGATACTTACCGAAGCAGCCGTGCTGGGTGAGTATCTGTGTCAACCGGTAGGAGAGGCTGCCATGTCGCCTCTCTAGCCAATCCTTCATGACGGGCCTTACCGCCGCAATTATGGCGTGCCCTAAGCTCGGTCGCTCAAGTCGTTCTTTCCACTTGACCAAAAGGACCTGGCGGAGCTGGGACCGTTGTGCATCGACTTCACAAGGCATGGGTCGCAGCCCTCTCTCCCAGCGCTCCCTCTCGTTCAGCGCTTCCTTGCGCCAGTTATATAGCGACGCAAGGACTTTCGCTTCCAGTTAACAAACCCTCTAACCTGTTGCCAGAATAATGCCCCGTTCAATGATCCTTCTACCATATTTATCTATTTTCTCAAACCAATACTTACTAATTACTAATTATTTAATAAATTTTATCTATTAGTATAGTAATCAGTTTATAATATTAATTATCACTTATCTAATCTATTTATAAATATAAACCAATGAAATAGTAAAAAAGTAACAAAAGCAAGGCGTCTTTTTAGTATTTCAAGCATTTTCAGTAATCAGAACTTCGGTTATATGTGAGTTCATTACGGTGATACGAGGCCATGGCACAATTTAAAATATCCTTCGGTGTCTTGCTCATAAAGTTCACTGCCATGAAAATACAGAGAAAAGTTTATAAAAATTCCCGATAACGCAGGACAAAAGAGCCGTTCCGACCCAACTACTTTTGGTAAAATATTATGGCATTATTATATTCTATATTCTTTGTAAAAGTCCAGCAGAACCACTGAGAAGTGAAAGACTAGGACAATACGGTGGCCAGTTTTGGACGTATTCAGTTAAACAATGTCCAAAGAAGCTTGGTGTGTTTGGATGTATCCATATATGGTTAAAAGTGCCTCGTGTAACATTTTTATGTATGTTCTGGAGTTAACAATAGCTGAAGAATAAGAAAAATTAGGCATATATTTCTATCAAAAGTATGTGTTGGACAGATTGCGAGTACCGAACCAAATATTATATATTTATATTAGTACTTTCTCAGGCGGATTGGATTTTTCATAGAAGAATTGATTCTAATAATATAATTAAAAATATTGACAATTTTTTTTTTAAATATAAATAGACTTTAAATATTTTACAACCAGCGGTATCGTAATCGGGCTTGCGATCAAGTGGTTGCGGGTTCATACCCCACCCAGTGCCCTACCGTCGACAACCAACTCCTAACAAGCATTTAGCTTAGCTGGAGGGGTTAAAAAGAAAACTAGTAATGTGCGACCCACGTTGCTAGTATTCTTTATAAAAAAGATATTATCAAAATGATAATCCAGGAGTAGAAACTCATCAATAAAATATTTATCACTGTTAACACCATACACCTCACGCTTTTCATAGTTTTTTTTTTTTTATATCACTATTATTAATTCAAATTTGTGTTTGTGTGTATATATTGTAATGAAATCAGAATGATCATGCGATACCGAAGAAATTATGAATATTTTTTTGTTAAGTATTTCGGGAACTAATTGAAAAGGCGCATCGGATTTTATAATATTTTGTTTTTTAAAATCAATTATGGTACTTGTAAAGTTAGATAAAATGCAATAAGGATACCTGATGTATATTGATTGTTAATTTTATTACCATAATATGAAATAGAACAAAAAATTTTTTTTAATATACGGTTTTAGCACAAGGAACCTTTTTTTATGTGGGAAAATCTTCACAGAATGCCCTCCACCGTGACCATGGCCGTCCGCCAGAGTGGACCCCGTCTCGTGTTGAAGGTTCGTTTTTTTACGTACTAGGTTCCTGTTTAATAAATATGAATAACACTCACAAACATTTTCATTAAAAAAAAAAACAGAAAAGCCAATGCTTTTTAATTTTTCTTTTTTAAAAAGAATAGTTGGCATTCCTTAGGAGGCCCTCATCCATCAGTCCGTTTGTCTTATCGTGGGAGAGCCAATCTTACGACTCTTGAGTATCAGGTATCTATGGACGGCGGTTAGGTGACCCGTCTGTTCATCTGTAATTCAACAGTAGACAAAAGTAGACAACCGACTGCGTCTATTATAAAATTGAAGACTAATATGGTTTTCTTATAGATGCCATTATCAGAACTGGACCAAATTAAAATGAGACCACTCAGGAAGCCCTAGCTTTCAAATAAAACAAAAATCGTCGAAATCAGTTCATGCAGTCGAAAGTTCTAAAGTAACAAACATAAAAAAAAACAGTCGAATTGAGAACCTCCTCCTTTTTGAAGTTGGTTGAAAATTTGGTGCTAAAGCTGCCGCTTTAAACTTAGATAAAAACATAGTATAAATCGAAATAATACAAACATTTTAAACACTCCCACATTTGCGTTTTATCCAAGTGGGGACAGACGAACAGACACGGGTCACCTGATGGTAATTGTCACCTACCATCATATGACCCGTCTATTTGTATGTACCAATATATCATAAAAAACTAAAATACTTTACTAAATATTATTTATAACCGCACGTATCAAAGAATTACATATGATGCATAGCAATAAGTGGAGTCATTATGGTAGGCTTACGAATAAAAAAAAAAAAAAAAAAAAAAGCACGTACACTCTGTGACCTTTTCTAAGTGAAGTTTCCAAATTGCATCGAATAGTTGTCATGTTGGATTTTATTTTTAATCTATGGCTCAAAGAAAACCGGTTATGAAGTAAAGCTTGCGTTGCATTTTCCCAAACTAAGTGTGGAGGCCCAACTCCCCCTCTCCCCTTTCCAGTCCTCTCATCCCCCCTCTACTCTTTCCCATCTCAACCCTCCACTCTTCTTTCCCCTCCCCGCAGGCGGGCAGCGCACTCACTACTCTTGAGTTGCAGGTGTCCATGGACGGCGGTTGTCTCTTACCACAAGGTGACTCGTCTGTTCTTCTGTCCCTCACAGTATAAAAAAAAAATTACAACAAAATGGTCCTCTTAATTAACCCTACATAAATTTGGCAGGCAATATGGCGGCGGTTTTGGTTTTATGGCCATAAAAAAAATATCTAAATATTATATATTATATTTAATCAACAGATAATTTAGAAATGAAATTATTTTATAAGACCTCAATACCATAAACGACAATGGTAAACTGAAAACTACCTCCCGTGGTCTATCTAACGCAACCTATTGTGTGAAATACAACAGTTTTACAAACACACGAAACTGTCAGCCGCTTCCTGCAGATAGCGGTGCAATTCAAACTGCAACCGCTTTGATATATGACGCCCTGGTACTTCTGTCACCAAAAGCAACTACTTAATACTGGTTCTGGAACATTCTGCTATAAATTAATTATATGAGAGTGTTTATTACTTTTTAACCAAATGCGCAAGGAAGAGAGTTATGTTTTCAATTGTATGTATGAAGAGTCTAGACGGCTTGATGGATTTCGACAACGTAACGTCAACAAATAATTATTATGTCATATATCGTCTTTATATATCTCGTATATAAGGTGACCTCCTTTCACTATTATAAAGTACGGCCTTCTCAGTGTAAGTGATTACTTCAGCTCCACTCAATTAACTTATCGGAATATTGCGATCCACTGCTGGGCGTGTGTATGTACGAGTATGCTTCTCTTAATATTCGATATACTTCATTCGATTATTTACTGCAACGTGAACAATTTTAGTGTACAAGATTATTACAATAAGAAAATATACATTTAAAATACATCTGATATTTTCACATAAAATGTACAATGGGCGGCCTTATCACAATAAGCAATATCTTACAGGCAACCTTTGGATGGACAGAATTTTAATGATCGCGTATGGGTGGCTGTGGTGTACAGTCATGTAATGTGTGCTAGTTTAAACGCAAATATATATAAATGTTTGCATCAGACGTATATTATTGGGCCGAGCCTCACACCCAGATTCGAGTAAAGTATTTGTAGGTCTAAAAAATGTTGGTTACGTGTGGGAATCGAACCCACAATCTCTAGTTCGGTAGTCAGGGTTACCAAACAATGGACCAGTAAGAACGCGGTCTTTGTTTTCAATAACCAAGTCTACTGATCATAATAATAAAACAACTATTCCTCCCTAGAAGGAAATTGGTTTGATGTTACTTAGAACGTGACGGTAAATTGTAATAGCACACAGTCGTAAAAAATCAAATCCCGCGGTTTACGACGCGTGTGACAAAATATGTGTGTGTAGCTACAGTATTGAGCCTCAACGGAAATATAACTATAATAAATTTGTACATGAATTGAAGTATCAAAACTTTATAACTGGCAAGCCAAAATCGCATTGATAGTTTCTAGTTTCTGAACACATGGCACAAGTTCAGCCACGTCCATCTTTCTAAAGTTTTCGGATGAATTCTAGGTTCTAAGATATTACAAGATGTTTACATAAAATTTGAGAAGAATTTCCGTACATTGAGAGTAAGTTATGAGTATTGCGAACACTGAGGCTTAAAACAAAGTAATGAATATAAATTATATATATGTACACATTATACATATAGCTCATGGGAAGCGTGCGGTGACGATGATGCAAGTTTCACGCTTTTTGTTCCCAAAAAAAAGTAATCAACGTGCCTTAAGAAGTTTTCACTTCGAAAATAAAGAGACCGCCACAAGGACCTGACTCCCCACCGAGCCGGGCGGTGGAGGCGCGCCTATCAGCACCTCATGCCGTCCTTAGTGTAGTTGCAGATAGTCGGGACGGGTTTTCCCTTCCATCTGCTATATGGATAGCCGCGAGAAGGCGATGTACACGTGTGCCTGGATACCGCCTAATTGAGAGTTGAAAGAAGTTGTTGCCCGCGCTTATGCAAGCGGGCGCTAGGAGGGATCCGGCCTTAATGAAGCTGTTCCCGGATTTCTCCTCTTTTAGGCGCAGTATGGCAAGCCGTGTTGTTTTAGTCGGTCCGATTCCGACTCATCGTCCCACCGAAAGCCCCGGTCGGACAATGGCCCGAGGGCGTTTCCACCCGATAAAAAAAAAGGGGTAGGTTCACGACGGTAGTGCACTGAGTGGGATTACCCGAAACCGCACGATCACAAGTCCAACGACTTGGCCGTTAAACTACCGCAGATTCTGTATAAGTATAATAATATATCCTTCCATTTTCATCCCTCTTTTTCTTTCAATTCACTACAAATTTTCCCATCTAATTCCCAAAGTGACCTGATGACGGTTATGGGCTTGCCTCTATTACTTAAACTGGACGCCTCTGCTTACCCCGTCGGGATACAGGCGTGAGTTTTTGTACGTACGTATGTATATTGGACATATATCTCTCCGGATATCCGGATATATACGAAATCAGCGTACAGACCTACATTAGTAGTGCGTAGTGCTTGACACTCTCAAAATGATTGAGAACAAATAACTGACTTAATATTCCTGATCACCACTATCCCCAAACGTAAATGACATGCCATGACACTTCAAGGCAGACGATTTACCAACTTATTGTGAGTGTAAACTTCAAGATTAACACAACGTGTATTCGCACGTAATAAACACAAGAACGGAAACCCTGCCAGTTAGATTTATAACACTTCTTTTACATACATGAACAATTGTGTTAGTGCACATTGATGTCCTATGATGACACGGCGCATAAGAATTTGATCATTTAGAGTTCTATGATGAAAGTTGAAATTAGTATCAAGAGGTGGTATTACGTTAAAGCTTTATATTTCGTTTATGAATGGAATCTATAATCGGTAGAATATATTGTGACGCCATGCCTACGTCACCGCACAGACAAACATTGCAAAGAAGTTTTTCAAACGAAGATTGACAAGTCACGGTAGCTGAGCGGTAGTGGCTACGGCTGCGAGTCGAATGCCGTGAGTTCAAGCCCCGGCGGACTCTATGGGTTTTTGTTTGTGATTTCAGTGTTTTATAGAAAATTCTAGTAAATGGAGATGATTCTTTACAAAATTCGAATATAATGGAAAGTACTAGATCAAGCAAAATGAATAAATAAATTAAGTTGTAGAAGACAATCGAAAAGAATAACGAAATGACGGTCGAAATTCAACAAACTACGATCGAAATTAGGGGTATATAAAGAGCTCCAGACGCGCCGACAGGGCAGTTCAGTGGAAAGTGCTCTCAAGTGAAGAATAAGAAGAAGAAGTGAAAAAGTAGTACAGTGAAGTACAGTGAAGTGAAGTGAAAGTGATTAGTATTAGTGAGTGGTGCAGTGCTACCGTTGGACTGAGTTAAGTGTAGTCCGCGGGGACAGTGTGGAACAGTGCTACGCGGTTCGTGCAGTACAACTCGTTCTGTGCTGTGAGTGTTACGCGTTCGGAATATTGTGAAACGCAAATAAATCGTTACTCTCGGCAGTGATATATTAGTTTCCTTCCAATCCCTGTACCCACTTCCGTAACATTTGGTGTCAGAAGTGGGATTGGAAGGTAAAATGCGTATTACGCCGAGGGAAGGCGTGAGTACTCGCGCTAAAACAGCCGCACAGCAACCACGTGGCTCTGGAGCCGAAGCTTCTGAGGAAGAGATTCCTGGACGTCAAGACAACTCCGGGGTGGCAACTTACGACGTAGCGTCGTCGTCGAAATCCCAGGGGCCGGATCTCGGCGCCTTACTCGAACAGCTGCGCGCTATGCAGGAAGAGCAAGCCCGCCGACAGGAAGAGCAAGCTCGCCGACAAGAGGAACAGCTGCGCGCTGTTCAGGAAGAGCAAGCCCGTCGACAGGAAGAACAAGCTCGCCGACAAGAGGAACAGCTGCGCGCTGTTCAGGAAGAGCAAGCCCGTCGACAGGAAGAACAAGCTCGCCGACAAGAGGAACAGCTGCGCGCTGTTCAAGATGAGCAAACAGCCATGCACGAGGACCAAGCCCGCCGACAGGAGGAACTGCTGTGCGCTATGCAGAAAAATCTTCTGACGGCTATCACCGAAAGCATGCGGAGGGTTGAGGCTATGGAGACAACCGTGCAAAAACATGAAGACCGCCTCTCCTTCATCGAAGAAGACGTCAAGAAAATTGAGGAAGACGTCAAGAGGATAAAAATAAATGGAGTTCCGGCTTCAGCGACCATAGTAAGTGCATCCTCTTCAGGCGGAAATTTTAAAGTGCCACCCTTTGATGGGACCTCTTCCTGGGCGGCCTATAAATTACAATTTGAAGCGGTGAGAAACTTAAATAGATGGACCAACAGCCAAGCCAAAACCGCTCTTACTTTGGGACTACGAGACAAAGCTTTGACTGTATTGGAGGCTTTAGGAAGTGAAGCTACCTATGAGCAGTTGCTAGAAGCCTTGGAATTGCGCTATGGGGACTCGCATCTGGAGCATGTCTTCCGCGCTCAACTCCGTGATCGATGCCAACGAGCCAATGAATCCTTACAACAGTGGGCTCTAGAAGTGGAAAAGTTGGTCCGGAAGGCGTACCAATCGTCACCACCATCAGTCATTGACAGCATACTTTTGCAGTCGTTTGTCGACGGTATTTTCGACGCGGAAGTAAGGGTTGCCGTGCGCCTAGGTCATCACGGTCAGATCAAGGAAGCCGTTGCGCATGCTCTTGAGGTAGAAGCTGTCCGACGAGACCCGAGGAGTGGACGCCTGAGGGAGATTAATTCAACGGAACTGGAGCGACGAAACCAACGTAGAGCTTTCGTCCCTAGATGCTACAACTGCGGGGAACGGGGACATCTAAGAAGCGGCTGCCCGAATCGGATTGCAGAGAGACGAGGGACCGATGCTTGTGTACAAGCGTCAGAAGAACCAGGAAAACTAATTAAGGACAGGGCTGAGGGGTGGGCACTGGCCGATAGACATGAAGCCCCGAAAATTAAGATTCATCAGAGCACGGATGGAAACAGCTTAACCGTTAATGGATCAGTAAATGGAATTCCATGCCCATTGACTTTGGATACTGGTGCGTCACGTACGGTAATTGGGACACAGCTGATAAGAAGAAACGGGAAGATAAACGTTCGGAAGGGAGCTTACCAGCTGACAACGGCTACCGGCCAGCGAATACCAGTAACAGGCAACCAGAAAGTGGCCATTAAGATTGGTGATAAACTTTACTGGCAACAAGCAATCATTGCTGACATTGTGGATGATTGTATTATTGGCCTTGACTTCTTGAAGGACCATCGGTGCAAACTTGACATTAACTGCGGTATCCTGAAGTGTGGAGATGATGAAATACCAATAAGAGGCGGTGGTAAAGGCAAGGTGTATTGCATTAAGAACACAAAATTACTGCCGAGATCACAAACGCTAGTTCCAGTAAATTTCAACAAACAAAGTAAGTTGCAACAACGACGGTGGACATTATTGGAAAAAGTGAATAACGAAACTTCGTGGTTGCCAGCACGTACAGTTGTCAACACATCTACAGAAACAGTGGTACCTGTATTAAATTTAAGTAATGAAGAACAGGTATTGAGGAAAGGTACGCTAATAGGACGGAGCGAAGAAATCGTCTGGTTGCGAAATTGTCAAGAAGTCAAAAAGATGGACAGAAGTACAATCGACGTTAACAGTATACTAGAGGGATGTAAGGAAGATTTGACAACTATTGAATTATTGAAGGCGAAGAATTTGCTACGTCGGTTCTCCGATATCTTTTCAAAGAACGATGGTGATATCGGCAGAACAAGTATGGTACAACACAAAATTAATACTGGTAATGAACAACCTATTCGTCAACGACCTCGTCGAATTCCTTTTGCCAGAGAAAAAGAGGTGGACGACATGATTCAAGACATGAAGAATAATGAAGTAATTGAACCATCGTCTAGTCCGTGGTGTTCACCAGTGGTCCTGGTAAAAAAGAAGGATGGCTCAACGAGATTTTGTATTGATTATCGCCGACTGAACGACGTGACCAAAAAGGACAGTTATCCATTACCAAGGATAGATGACACTTTGAATACTCTCAATGGCATGAAATGGTTTTCTACGCTTGACCTAAAAACTGGCTATTGGCAAGTAGAGCTGGACCCTAAAGATAAGGAGAAGACCGCGTTTTCCACAGGAAAAGGTCTTTGGCAGTTCAAGGTGATGCCGTTTGGACTTTGCAATGCCCCAGCTACTTTTGAGAGATTAATGGAACGTGTTCTGACTGGGCTACTGGGAGAAACTTGCTTGGTATATCTTGATGACATTATAATAGTGGGGCGAGACTTTGATGACCATTTAAAGAAGCTGGAATCCGTATTTAACAAGTTGAGAAGTGCAAATCTTAAACTAAGTCATAAGAAATGTTCATTCTTCAAACGACAGGTGAATTATTTGGGACATGTAATTTCGGAAAAAGGCGTCGAAACAGATCCAACAAAGATTTCAGCTGTTAAAGATTGGCCTGTGCCCACCGACAAAACACAAGTCCGGGCGTTTATGGGACTTTGCTCTTATTATCGTCGTTTTGTCAGGAATTTTTCGGATATAGCGAAGCCTTTACATCGACTTACAGAAGAAAAACGACCCTTCATTTGGGATCAACAATGCAAGACAGCTTTCGAAGATCTCAAGAGTCGGTTATGTGAAACGCCCGTTCTCGGATATCCGGATCAGAGCAATAAATTTATAGTAGACACAGATGCAAGTAACACAGGGATTGGAGGAACACTCTCACAAAAGAAAGAGGATCAAGAAGTTGTGATAGCCTATTACAGTAAATCATTGTCGAAACCAGAACGTAATTATTGTGTCACCCGAAGAGAGCTCCTGGCAGTGGTCAAAACGCTTCAGCATTTTAAAAAATACTTGTTGGGCCGGAAATTTCTAGTCAGAACAGATCATGCAGCGTTGAAGTGGCTATTGCAGTTCAAGAATCCTGAAGGACAAGTCGCAAGATGGATAGAACAATTACAGGAGTACGACTTTGAGGTTGAACATCGCAGTGGGAAGTCTCATGGGAATGCCGATGCTTTGTCAAGACGCCCATGTTTTGATGACTGCAAGCACTGTTCGAAACAAGAAGATAAAGAAAAAGCTACGGTCCGAGTTATAAGAACTGATACAATTGATGAAGAATGGAGCAATGATGCCTTACGTAAATTACAAGAAGAAGATGAAGACTTGAAACCAATACTCAGTTGGATGAAAGACTTATCTGCACGGCCAGGATGGAGTGAAGTTGCTGGAATGAGTGCAACAACTAAGAGCTATTGGGCGCAATGGAATAGTCTGCTCTTACATAATGGGCTTTTATGTCGAAAATGGGAGAGTGCATCTGGGCAAGACAGTCATCTTCAGACAGTTGTACCAAAGTCAAAGATTTCTGATATACTACGAGCGTATCACGACGGAACATCAGGCGGTCATCTTGGTGTAAAGCGGACTTTAGTGAAGATTCGTCAACGTTTTTACTGGTTGCACTGCAAGGAAGATGTTGAAGACTGGTGCAGGAAATGTACGAGCTGTTCTTCTGTCAAGGGACCACAAACAAGAAGTCGTGGAGCATTGAAGCTATACAACGTGGGTGCTCCTTGGGAACGAATAGCTTTGGATGTGGCCGGGCCGTTTCCAATGACAAATAGTGGAAATCGTTACATTCTAGTAGTAATGGACTACTTTACGAAGTGGCCAGAAGCGTTCGCACTACCAAATCAAGAAGCTATCACTGTGGCTAATAAACTTGTGAATGAAGTTTTCTGCCGATTTGGATTACCTCTTGAAATCCATAGTGACCAAGGCAGGAATTTCGAGTCTCAAGTCTTCCAGGAAACATGCAAAATTATGGGGATACACAAAACTCGGACTACGCCGTATCATCCGCAATCTGATGGAATGGTAGAAAGATTTAATCAAACTTTGGAACGGCATTTGGCGAAAGTTGTGGATAGCCATCAGGACAATTGGGACGAGTACATTCCTCTATTTCTTCTGTCATATAGGACGGCAGTTCATGAAAGTACCTCTACCACTCCGGCTCGAGCGAACTTTGGTAGAGAACTTCGACTTCCAGCAGATCTACTCGCAGGTTGTCCTCCGGATACGCCCAGCTGTATTTCGGAATACGCAGAAGAATTAAGAAGAAAGATGGAGGAGGTTCACGGGCACATGAGAGAAGAGAATCTGCAAGCTAGTGAGCGAATGAAAACGCGATACGACAGAAGCATTAACTCCAAGTCCTTTGAAGAAGGTTCTGCGGTTTGGCTTCACAATCCTGTTCGACGAAAAGGGAAATCTCCAAAACTACAACCAAGTTGGGAAGGCCCTTATGAAGTAATTACGAAGATCAATGATGTCACTTACAGAATTCGGAAAACGCCAAGAAGTACAGCTAAAGTCGTTCATGTGGATAGGTTGGCACGGTACCACGGCTCTAACGATGCTCGGGACGAGCACGTCTAAGGAGGGGATAATGTGACGCCATGCCTACGTCACCGCACAGACAAACATTGCAAAGAAGTTTTTCAAACGAAGATTGACAAGTCACGGTAGCTGAGCGGTAGTGGCTACGGCTGCGAGTCGAATGCCGTGAGTTCAAGCCCCGGCGGACTCTATGGGTTTTTGTTTGTGATTTCAGTGTTTTATAGAAAATTCTAGTAAATGGAGATGATTCTTTACAAAATTCGAATATAATGGAAAGTACTAGATCAAGCAAAATGAATAAATAAATTAAGTTGTAGAAGACAATCGAAAAGAATAACGAAATGACGGTCGAAATTCAACAAACTACGATCGAAATTAGGGGTATATAAAGAGCTCCAGACGCGCCGACAGGGCAGTTCAGTGGAAAGTGCTCTCAAGTGAAGAATAAGAAGAAGAAGTGAAAAAGTAGTACAGTGAAGTACAGTGAAGTGAAGTGAAAGTGATTAGTATTAGTGAGTGGTGCAGTGCTACCGTTGGACTGAGTTAAGTGTAGTCCGCGGGGACAGTGTGGAACAGTGCTACGCGGTTCGTGCAGTACAACTCGTTCTGTGCTGTGAGTGTTACGCGTTCGGAATATTGTGAAACGCAAATAAATCGTTACTCTCGGCAGTGATATATTAGTTTCCTTCCAATCCCTGTACCCACTTCCGTAACAATATGTATATATTATATAATCTTCGGGCTCATTTTCTCTCTCCTGAATTTAATTTAGAACTTTATATGCAATATTAATTACCAGGAGAGCAGCAGTACCACGTAAGTGTCCTAGAAAATACTCTCTTAACCTAAAATATGGGGTAATAACTATTCGCTTTCTCTCTCTTTTTAATGGCATATAATTAAAATAAGATAAAGAAAATTATTTCCAAATTCTCAGTACTTTGTTCGAAACAAACTACTAGGGCACCAGAAATGACAAGGAAGTGGCCAAAACATTGTCAAGTTATACATATCGAGTGAGAACGTTGGTGGTGCAAGATGACGTATCAACTTTATGTCTCCGTTCTGCGCACGGAAATAAATAGGAAATTGTTTATTGTACTCAGAAATAACATGTCTTAACCACATTATGAAGTATACACCACTTTTTTATGTTCACTGCTACGTTGAAATCGATTTCAAGTGTCTGTGGTTCTGATTTCTGTAGGAAATAAAAATTGTGTTAAAATCGTAAATATCGAGGGTTGTTTTTCAGGGCAGATGATTTCTTTGTGTTTATTATGAGACTGTGTGTATGAATACATAGAAATAATAATGATAAAAAAAATCTAATTAGGTACATACATACATATATGTACATACATATGTATGTGAATTTGAACCAATGATTGAAACTGCCTTGATTCCGGTAAGCATCAATAAATTACTGAGTTGTATCAGTAATTTTCTCTTTAGTATATTTACTTTATACTATGTCATATTATGCTATACGTTTGTTAACTAGAAAATTGCGGGATCATCTATCATCTACCAGTTATCAGTTTATTGCAATAGATAGTCAATAGCTGGTCAACTCCCCGCACAACGAATGATTTCTTCGTCGCTGAGGGCTCCACAGATATTGAAGCAACGGATA
This sequence comes from Tyria jacobaeae, assembly GCA_947561695.1. Classification (NCBI taxonomy): domain Eukaryota; kingdom Metazoa; phylum Arthropoda; class Insecta; order Lepidoptera; family Erebidae; genus Tyria; species Tyria jacobaeae. The sequence goes on along the minus strand of OX387208.1, from coordinate 2,090,490 downwards.
CAAGTAACACACAGACTCGAGAGGACTATTTGTTTATGATAAAAAAAAATTGTTCTGAGTGGGAATCGAACCGATATATATTCATCTAACGCATTGACATGAAGTGTCTGATTTGTCATTATAAAGCTCTGGAGGGTTAGCGTGTTATATAGTGGTTAAGCACCCAATTTGTTAACGTTTATTTATTAATAAATATAATAAAAACCCATGACGCACACAGCTGGGTTCACGACATTCGATTTTTATACACATTTCTATCTATTAAATTAGATATTAAGTAACCGAAAAAATTAGGCAGTTTCTTTAATTAACAGATGTTATATGTGTGTATATTCTGCGATATATTTGCCGTTTATGAACCGATTTTAAAAATATTGAAAGTACAGCACTAGAGATTGCTTCCATTTAAATCTAAACTAGGGAATTAAGGTAGAAAAATAATCGATAAAAATATATCTCAATACGATTGATCGTGTCAAATCACTTAATTGATTATGAAAGGTTTGTTCCTAATTTAAGACTGCTTTGGCCATTAAATAAAATAAAAACGAAATGAATTAAACAAATATTTGTAGGACGAGGCCATCTTTATTAAACAACTGTAAAAAGGTTTTAAATCAAATTGAAAGTGGCCCAAATTCCAAAGATGAGTAAAATTATTTGAGATTTTAGGCATTCCCATATAATTAGAATAAAAACAGACAGTATATCATCCGGTACCGTCGCGGCTGGACGACTTACTTGTTGACAAAGGCCTCCTGACGAGACCGTAACTAGTCGGGCATCCCCAAAATACAAACGTGAATTAAAACGTATATTTAATAACATTAAACATGTTCTTGTAATGTAAAAAAAGGTTTAGAATTATAACTGCTGGCAACGATACGAATGCAGAAACCACTTAACTACTGCTAAAGAAACTTTATAATAAATTACCTCGAAGCCAGCAGCCGCGGTAATACTATATCATTTTAAAAGGATTACAAACTGCTAATGCGGTGCTAATTATGCAAGAAATATTGTTGGCAACTACTGCAAGATCCCACTAGTCTCGTAATATTTCCGTATTAAGTCAGGGAAGTAAATACTTTACTTTTGTATTTTGTCTGTCTAAAATAAGCTGGATACTGAGTTACTTATTCAGTATCTGCTTGGTTCAGGATACTAAATAATTAATACAGGTCCTTCCTCTACAGGACTGCACGTGCTGGCCTGAGGAGTCGCCGTTTGAGCGTCAAAAATATACGTACCCGAACGAAACGGCTTTGCTCATCTTTCCTATGCCGATCGGTGAAAGCCTGGAATTCCCTACCTCTTTTAAGCGGGGCGTGAAAAAGCATCTCACCAGGCCGCCATAGTGTGGGTCACCATGCTGCATTGACTAGACATGCAATGAGGATGGTGACCACCACTCTTGGACTCCATTTATTGCTTACCATCAGGCAAAGTGGAGTCATTATGGTAGGCTTACAAAATAAAAAATAAAAAAATATAATGCCGTGTGATTTTCGGTGGAATTGAATAGGTCCACCACATCTTATACCGGTGGTGTCGTAAAAAAAGACTAAGGGATCGGAGTGTTATCTATCAGACAGTATATATACAGTCATACAGTGTACGGGTGACGGCAATAGGGTTGTTAACGTTACAGGGATCAAATTCTTATTTCCAAAATTGGGATGTTTAATACACCTCTGCCTAGTCCTTAGTGGATACAGACGTGAGGGTACGTATGTATGTAAATATTAATAATAAATATATGTAAAACATATTAAAAGTTGGTGCCAGTGCTCAATATTTCTGCGCTGTTTTATCGTAACTTTGGTAGTAAATTTATATTAATATACTGGTTTGTTGGTCTAGTCATTAGCGAGCCTAACTGCTAGGCCATTGATTCAAATTCTACTCGGAACAATTATTAGTTTGTTCCGATTCTGGGTGTTATTGGTTTGACCCGGGTATAATTTCCAATGCCATGCATTGTTCGTTGTCTGCATTGTTTGTGTTTGTGTTTAATCAGACTCGATTATAAAAATTGTGCTAATCGATTACGTTGAAACACTTTCACTCACTTCAGCAATAAAAAAATACGATCTTAAGAAATGAATACTACATAAAATAAATGAAACAAACATCATATATGTACTCGTATATAAAATCTAGTGTCACCATGTTTGTAGTCACAATCCTCCGAAACGGCTCCGCCGATATTAACACGCTTTTATATATGATTTTTTTTACAGGCCATAAAAAAAGTATATTTTACACCGTTAGGTTATTAGGATTAGGGTGTCCCCATCCAGATTTATTTATTGCAAAACAACGTTTGTCGGGTCATCTAAAAATCAATAATATAATTATACAAAAACACATGAATTTACACACATAACGTAATCTGTTAATAAAACTTTGAAACGTATTATTATTATTATTATTTTTTTTTATACTATAGGGGGACAGACGAACAGACGGGTCACCTGATGGTAAGTGACACCGCCGTCCATGGACACTTGCAACTCAAGAGTCGCAAGTGCGCTGCCCGCCTTTGAGGGTGATGAGGGATGGGGGATGCAGGGAGCGGAAAGAAGAGAGGAGGGATGAGGAGATGGAAAAAAGGAGAAAGGAGATATGGGAGAGAAAAGGGGGGTGGAGGAATTGGGCCTCCGGAAACCTCACTCAATTCGGGGAAATGCAACGCAAGCGTTACTTCACAACCGGTTTTCTGTGAGGCCGTGGTATCGCACCGGTCGAGCCGGCCCATTCGTACAAAAGCATGGCAGACAGACAGACAAGCAGTGGTAGACCACTGAAAAATTATTGCAGCATTGTAACAGTATAAAATCTAACCTAACACAGATATTTAAAACCTCATTAATAAAAGTGTTAACAAAACAATTATTTCGGCTTTAAACGTGGCTTATGTAAGCCGACCCCTCCCGTATAATATAAGCTAGACTAAGTGCCTCTCTAATTGTTTGGTTTGCGTAATTATGTGTATATAACAAATTTATCATATAACAAATTTATATAACAAATTTATCAAAAACATACTTTACTAGAATTATAGCCGTCCTATAACCGTCAACCGGACACTGTATTAGTATATACACACTGCCGGATACATAACCGTCCAATGCCTTAGTCGCTTTTTACGACACTACCGGTTAGAGATAAGGCCCTACTTACTCCATCGTGAACCACATGGGAACTTTATTTTTCTTAAATATTTTATTTGGTTTCTATAATGTTATACAGTCATATATGCTGGAATGACGGCAATTGACTTGACACCTGTAACTTGAGTATGACTAGATAATGGTTTGCATAAAATTGGTGTTTGGGACGCCTCTGGACATCCCTTCATTGATATATCGTTGGGGACTTTACAAACATTCAAACAACGGACACAAAGAACACCCAGACTCGAAACAACAACTGGAGCATTACACAAAGTGTTGTCCCGTTCGGGGGTCGAACCCACAACACTCGGTGCGGCAGTGTGGTGGCGAGGTGACCACTGAAAGCACTACGCCATTCGTGCAGTCAATGTATGTATAAGGTATGTTGAAGAAAACACACAACATCATCAAGATATACAATCGAATACCTAATGCCTGTTTATGTCATCTAAACACTGATATATTTACCTAATCTACTGCTGGTACTGGTAGAGCCATGCTTAGGCACAAACGGTCGCACAGAAAACCGGTTGTGAAGCAACGCTTGCCATGAATTTTCCCGAAATGATTGAGATTTCCGGAGGTCCAATTCCCCCTCTCTTATTTCCCATCTCCTAATCCCCTATCTCCTCTTTTCAATCATCGCCCACCCTCATCCCTCACAACCCTTAAAGGTGGGCAGAGCACTTAGGACTCTTGTATTGTAGGTGTCAGTGGACCGCGGTTGTCACTTACCAAGTACCACTTACCTTAATAAAAAAAATGCATTAAGGATTAAAACAGATAAATTTACTTCATACTTCATACTGTTTTTCCTTAGAAATTCAATGTGTCTCCACGATTGAGATTTTTTTACAAAACGTAATACTTTTTTAAACTATCTAATGAACTATGGAAACAAATCATGCAATCAATTATTTAATCATTTAACTATAAGCGTTTTATATGCATATGCTTATCGCTTTGAGGATATAGGTGTGAGCTTGCACGTATGTGTATAAACATTTGGGATCATTTGTCGATTAAACATTTGCGGTTTTAGAACGTAAGGGACGATATGCATTTTTACAATATTAATAAGGAAATCGTATTAAGCCTAACAAAAAATTAGATTACAAGCAATTTTACCTCATAGATAAATATAATCTAAATAGCCGGTTTCCAGTTCAGCTGGAGGCCAAAATCCACCTCTAATACAAGTCCGGCCGCTCAGCAGGGGTCCAGTAATTTATGTAACGTAAGGCTTCATAAATCATGACCTTTACGCAAAACGGACAGAATAATCTCTGTAGGCATACACACCACTTACTTCTTGCAGCTAGTTATAGAAAATATCCAGAAATTATTAAGTTAACCAGTCAGTATAGTTGTACGATTGCGTTAAGAATCGTGACTAAATCGTGACCAGGTTGATGAGATCCTGGTCACATGTTGGTAAATGAAATCTACTTTTACCATGATCGACACAATTCGATAGAAACATGGAGTTAAAAGTGATGTCGTTACTTATATAGTTATGTAATGGCGATAATGCATCGATAAAAACTTCAAATTGTCGCCTGCCGTATTTCCGAACCGATACGACATTCAAACCTTCAAGACCGACAATACCTAAAAGGCCGGCAATGCACTTGTGACTTTTGAGTTGCGGGTGTCCATGATCGGCAATAGTCACTTACCATCAGGTGACCCGTCTGCTCGTGTGCCCCCTATCGCATAAATATATATACATATATATAGAGGTTTTAGATGTTTTAACATATATTTTTTTGTACATTGTTTAGTTACTTCCAGAGGGAAAGTATTTTTTGATGCGATACATCAATCAGAAAAGGATTTATGGCGCTACAATTTGGAGACACACCAAATTGATGTCTAACAAAAATATTGTATGCCGGATTTGCATTGTCTCGCTTGGGATTAGCTTTGGGAACGTCGCGTAGACGGAAAGATAGAAAAAATTAGGTTTGTTGAAGGTAAATAGGTAGCTAGAGGAAATTTCGTTAAGGGTTACTGCTAGTCTGATGAGTAAACTGGGCTAAAACTGCAGTAGCTTGCAGCAGCCAGGGTTACATCCCTGAATGTCTTTAACTCGATGTTACCAGAGAAGCAACTAGAACAGGAACACTTGCCGGCTCCGATTATTTTAAACATGTCATATGATCACAATTTTATTTTACTCGTAGTGTTACTGGTAGTTTTGTAATCAATTTGCATAAACCTGTCCAACCGTGACCAAAATAGGTGCAACTCCATACATACTACCGCCAATTAAGTCCAAATTTATATATCTAATTTAAATAAATCCGTTTCCATCCAAAAAGGGCATTTAGTGGTATTCAACAAATGTATCCAGCCGGCATTGTTTTCCAGTGTAGATAGCTATATCTGCCTTAGGACCTATAAAGATAGGAGATTTAGATATAAGCTGTGCATGTCAGCAGTTCTGATGCCAGGATAATATGAAACGAAAAACTAGAGGCAAAATGTATTTTTTTTTGTTACTAGTAAATGTGTTTGCGACAACGAATCGATGTCTCATGTTTATGTTTTGTAGAAATATTATTCTGAGCTGACTCTAAGGTTTACTGTAGACATTTTAAACATGGTCTACGGATCCCAAACTAAACAGAGCTGAACTACGGTAACCATGGCACTGATAAATATACTAATATAGACATATTTCTAAATAATAATTATAACGATAATATAATAAATACTCCACACCTGTCACACATGGCCGTCTGATCCCAAACAAAGCAGGAGCTTGTATTATGGTTGTGGTGCGAAGGGGGCCAGGCCCCTACACGATGTGGCCACCTGTTGAGGTGGCCAAGATCTGCAGGGGTTCCCGGAGGCTTCCTTGTTAGGGTATTCCCGGGTTTCTTGCAATAGACTCATTTGCGACGGAACACCGTATGATTTTAGTCGGTTTGGTTCCGACATACCACTTCAGCGTTCGCTCTGGTGAAGTGATGACCCGTTCGTGCTTTCACACGAAAAAAAAGGGTAACCAGACTGCTGATAACCATACTAACTAAATATATACATATTATAGATAATTTACACCTATACATAGAACAAATGATAGTGTCATCACACAAATATTGGTCCTGGGTGGGAATCGAACCAATGACCTCGGCTTAACAGTCAGAATCGCTAACTGCTAGACCAGCAGGCTAGTCATAAATATATAAATACATATATATTATAGATAAATAAAAAGCAGACAGAAGAAATTATCGTACTGATTACTATTTTTTTTAATGGTAATCGAACCCATATACTATATATACCCATAGCCACTAGACAAACAGGACAGCTTAGTGTATTATACAAGAACGTATATCGAGATCATTATTAACATGCAATCTTCAAAACTGCTGGGAAATAAATTCCGTAGGCGATCGGTAGAGAAGCAATGTTGCAATGCGGTGACGTACATTAACAGTTACCGGTAATTATTATTTAAATAACTAAGTCCTTTTACAAGCAAAAACATGTTTGTAGAAATTAGGTGCTTATTACACTCATGGTAATGATAAATATTGTGTAACTATATTGCAAAACACAAGGAAAGAAGAACACTTGTCTTATGTTGAACGATCTGTGCATATAAAAATTCATGCGTAAACCTTCCAAGCTTTTTTAATATGATAATTCTTATGAACGGAATGAACGAATGAATGCTATTGCTCAATAGTATCAGACACTTTTTGCTACTTCGCATCTTTCAACTACGTGTATACTTATCATTCAAATATATGTATATATTTTAAACCCCTCAGTAAAGATTGCCTACACAAATAAAACCTGGTTCAGGTATAAACTAGAAGCTTCTTTATATTTATATCTTTGGTTTTACTTAAGTTGAAGTCGTCAGTTAATTCGTTGAGTTAAGCTTTAGTAAGACGACTGAGTTTTAAAAGAAATAGATAACTGTTGAGACAAGGGATTTACTTAAAAGCAGTTTGTATTTAAATGAGACACAGAACTGCAATCGTTGAATAAATAAAATAAACAAGGCTTCGCCTGGGTTTATGTAGAAAAGCATTATTTTTTATTGTGGGAGAGCCATGCTCAGGCACGAATGGACCGGCTCGACCGACTCGACCATAGCAAATCGGTTGAAACAACACTTGCGTTATATTTCGCCTAAAATAATGAAGTTTTCGGAGGCCATACTCTCCCTCTATCCTATCCTCTCCACGCATAACCCTCAAAGGCCGGCAGCGTACTTATGATAGATACCTGCTGAATGGCGTCAGGTGACCCGTCTGTTCGTCTGTCCCCCGTATTATATAAAAAAAGTAAGCAACAGCCATATTTCATTTCATGACAATGTCTAAGGTCGCAAGTTTGATTCTTCCTCAGAGTAATATTGTTTCAGTTTCAGAGATTAATCCGTTTAAACAAACCAACAAAAAACTTCTTCAGCTTTATTATATTAACACTATAATAAAAGCTAGAGAGATTTTTTGTTTGTCTGTTTAAACGGGCTTATCACTGAAACTGTAATACGGTTAAAAAAAATGTGTTGGATAGAGTATTTATTCAGACACAATTAAGATTCTACAATTACGCTTCGATCCGTTTATAATATGTCGATTCGCTTTGGTCTGGTTGATGCTTTGCGTAATTTATGTCTACACAAATCAAAAGTGTCTAGTGACCAAGAACATTTTAAACGATAATAAAATATCCAATTAATATTTACCACATCTAGTCATCCAGACCTCTCACTTTAATTAATACGTTCATTTTAACTACTTATTCTTATATTTTGTGAACATTAAGAAGAATTGTTGTGGGAAATTAACCGAAGTTAATATCGTCAATTAAACATATTGAGCAATAGTGATCGGTAATCTATATTTAATATTATAAATGCAAAAGTGACCCTATCAATCTTTTTTGTTTATGCGATAAAACCCGTCTGCTCGTACCCCCGAGCAGACGGGTCACCTCCGTCGCCCATGGACACCCGCAACTCAAGAGTCACCAGTGCGTTGCCGGCCTTTTAGGTAGGAGTTCGCTCTTTTCTTGAAGGTTTGAAGGTCGTATAGGTCCGGAAATACTATAGGCGTCAATTTGTTCCATAGGCTGGTTGTGTGAGACAAAAAGCTTCTGGAAAAGCGCACAGTGGTGGAGTGCCATTCGTCCAGGTGATGGGGATGGATATTTTATCGCGTAGGACGATGATGGAAACCTGCAGGCGGTATAAGTCCGAAGAATTCCTCTAAACACTTCCATGATACAAGTGATTGAGGATGCAGAGTGAAGCTACATCTTTACGCAACGCCAAGGCTTAACACGGCTTAACGGCTGAACCAATTTTGATTATATTTAGTATGTGAATACTTGGAACTTTGTGAAGGAACATAGGGCTACGCACGGACACTATGAATCCGAATAATAATGATTGTGAGCAGAAATATAAATCTACTTGATATGGAATACGCTGTAGATATTTAAAACTTTGTTTTGAAAATGCACGAAAAACATTCTACATTTGCAAGTTAATTTCACATCGAGTTGGGAATGTAGTTCGTCTGAGTTTTCAATCTCAGACGATTGTTGAGGCTTGATTACCCCCCACTGAAGGCGCGGTCTCGTACCACACCGAGAACTACGGGAATGGAATCTTTTTTTAATGGACTTCTAAAAACGAAGAGGTTCAATATTCGATTGTAATACATACAGTACATTAATTAAATATATATTTTTCAATCAGGATTTGAGTAATGAATGTTAGGGACAGTACAAATAAGTTTTCTAGTTTCAAGTTTTTATCATTGACAGTATTGCTGCAGAGAATTTCAAAGGTGCATTGAAGGCGGTTATGAACGTCAATTATTTGCATGTATTGTAATGAATAAAAAACTATGACTGCACTGATGGCGTAGCGGTTTAAGTGGTCACCTCTTTGTGTAAACTTCAAATTGTTGTTCTGAGTCTAAGTGTTCTTTGTCTCCGTTGTTTAAATGTTTGTAGTCCCCCGCGACACAGGAACTAATTACCCCATGTCTTCCATGGGTGTGGTACAAAGCGACTAAAGGATTGCACTTGTATCTGGTACTGGTTTATACAGTTTTTTTTATGCGATAGTAAGTGACTACTGCCGCCCAAGGACATCCGCAACTCAATATTCACAAGTGCGTTGCCGGCCTTTTAGGTAAGAGTACGCTCTTTTCTTGAAGGTTTGAAGGTGGTATCGGTCCGGAAATACGGCATGCGACAATTTGTTCCATAGGCTGGCTGTGCGAGGCAAAAACTTCTGGGGAAGCGGTCAGTGGTGGAGTGAAAATCGTCCAGGTGATGGGGATGGATGGCGAAAACCTGCAGCCGGTCTAAGTCCGAACAATTCCTCTGAACTCTCCCCATGGTACAAGCAATAGAGGATGCAGAGTGAAGCTACATCTCTACGCAACGCCAAGGTGTCAAGCCGATCAGAAATATCTTGGCAGTCAATGATGCGAGTCGCTCTCCGTTGAATGCGGTCAAGAGGGAGAAGCTGGGTTAAGTCGACCCCAATCTGAACCTTTTGCTCGTCCCCTATCACATAAATATATATATATATACTGAAAGTTATATACAGTTACATACAGTTGGCTCTCCATTTAAGTTGTGTGTATGCACCTGCTTGACCCTCTCTGCACAACCCAAGGGTTGACTGGAAGACAATGCTTCCTGGCATTAAGTCCGCCCCATGCAATGAAATGCAGGTAGTGTAAATAAATAAATAAATAAATAATATTATGCATTTTTATACATACATATAATATCTATACGTATATTTCCCCTCCCCTCATCCCCGAGCCCCGAATCACCCCCAGCCGTACTGCCTGCGCACTTGCGTATCTTATTTACTTATATGTTAGTATTATATATCATAATAAGTACATATATTCATGTTATTAGAATAGTACACCTTAAACTACCCCTAAAATTGATTTAATAATATCCGAATAAAGGTTGTCTGTAAGAAATCACCGTGAGTGATAAGACCGCCAATTGTCATACCGTAATACATGCAATCATGTCATCATATATTTTTTTTTTCTATTCCTTGTATGGTGTACACTAAAGGAGCAAATAAATTAATAAAGAAATATTTTTTTTCAATACTATAGGGGGACAGACGAACAGACGGGTCACTTGATGGTAAGTGACACCGCCGTCCATGGACACTTGCAACTCAAGAGTCACAAGTGCGCTGCCCGCCTTTGAGGGTGATGAGGGATGGGGGATGCAGGGAGCGGAAAGAAGAGAGGAGGGATGAGGAGATGGCAAAAAAGGAGAAAGTAGATGAGGGGAGAGTAAAGGGGGAAGGGGGAATTGGGCCTCCGGAAACCTCACTCAATTCAATATTTCAATAATGGTTAAATTGTAATAGACTGATGTCTGTACATCATAGATTTAAAAAATAAACTATTAAAGACGTCTTTATTAAAGCTATGATAAAATTAATTACTTTCCAGTGTAATGAGGTTTGTTATAAGTATTTCATAGACGAAAAAATTAATAACATTTTGGACTAAAGAATAAACAATTTTTTTATTCTATTTTTAAAAAAACCCTCCATCTTGAATCGCACGAGGCTCGATGTAAGTTAATTAGGCCATCTGCGGACTGCGGCAGCGAGTAATGAAAGTCGTAGCTCGCCGCAGTTCCCTCGCCCGCTCGATTGTAAGACGCCTAATAACTGCTGATATATTAGACCAGATAATGGCCAACCCTTGGAGATACAAATAAAACTGGTATTTTCTATACTAGTTTAATATTTTTCGATATATTTTACTTAGCGCTATCCAAACATGAACTAATAATAGCTGACGCCTATATTCTCGAATTGTAAAGCACAGGCTTCTCAAACGTAATTCATTATTACTTACGTACCACGGTCAAAGCTATTGTTATCATCCGACCATTGTATGTACAACTGTCTGACAGATACCAGTCTGCCTTTAGTCACCTTTTACCATACTTATGTATACCATATCGCACAACCAGCTTATGGAACAAATTGTCGCCTGCCGTATTTCCGAACCGATACGACCTTCAAACCTTCCAGAAAAGAGCGTACTCCTACCTAAAAGGCCGGCAACGCACTTGTGACTATTGAGTTGCGGGTGTCCATGGGCGGCGGTAGTCACTTACCATCAGGTGACCCGTCTGCTCGTTTGCCCCCTATCGCATAAAAATTTAACATTTTACTCCAAGGAGTTCACTTATACCAAGATAATATATTTTTTGTAAATAAGTACCAATGCAATGCAGTCCTGGCGTACATAACTACAATTAGCGAGTATCGAAGCCACGACTCTGACTTTACACTTAATAATCTATAATAATCTTGACACATCTCATACACAGCCGTTTGATCCCAAACTAAGCAGAGCTTGTGCTATGGTAACCAGACAGCCGATAAAAATACTTATATACTTCAAAATACATACATATTATAGATATATTACACCCAGACACAGAACAAATGTTCATGCTTATCACACAAATATTTGTCCCCGGTGGGAATCGAACCCATGACCTCTGGCTTAGTAGTCAGGGTCACTAACCACTAGACCAACAGGTCACTTGTGTGGCCTGTTGGCACAAAGGTCGTGGATTTGATCAAAATAATTGTATGATGAACATGATAATTTGTTCTGAGTTGGGATGTAATTTTTCTATGATATGTATGTATGTAGTAATAAATGAATATGACAGAACAAGCTCTGCTTATATGTAATCCAATGGCAGTGTGTCAGAAGTGTAATTTATTATAATTCCTAATTGTACCCTCTACGATTCTGCGTAGACCTGCTACACGTGCTACGAGCATCTACGAAAAATTTCTTCTTCACTTTCCTAACAAATTTTAAACACCTATGTAATTGAACCAGTTTGTTAATCCCCAAAATTCCTGAAAATGTATATATACCAACAGCCCCATTCTTTTATCACCATAAATGCATTTATTAGATAAATGGTCTAGATACTGAGGATGTAATGACACCTTCTGTGCTATTATGAGACCCTGGTGTGGGTGACAAAAATGTGGATAAGCCTTTAATTCTATTAAGCGCTGTACTAATTAAGTTATCTTTGTCGTGGAACTACCTCAAGCAATAAATAAATCTTTTTGTTAATTTTTTATCATGATATTATACTACAAATATATTTATCCATCCATTTACCTGTCTGTTACTTTCACTTCTAAACGGCTGTACCGATTTTGATTAAATTTGGTACGTCGATAGGTCACACCACACTTTTTATTAAAATATCAATTAGACGAAGCCGCGAGCAGAAGCTTGTTTAGATTTATTTCTTGTTTTTTAATTAAATTAGTTATGATTTTACTGCTAGCTTCTATAGTGATTTATTTTGACATTACATTCAGCATTTTTTTTAAAGTAATGCTAGCAACGTGGGTCACACTATACTAGTATTTTGTTAACCCCCTAGCTAAGCTAAATGCTTGTGTTAGGGATGGGTTTACGATGGTAGTGTACTGGGCGGGGTCTAAACCCGCAACCACTTGATCGCAAGTCCGACGCCTCAGCCATCACGCTACCGCCGCCTATAACATTTGATGTTAAAACAGTAACTATCCCTCATTTATTTTATTTTAACATACATCATATAGGTTTTATGTTTTCATAAGTTGGAAAAACTGCTGTAAAACAAGATAAATTTAAAGTAATAAAATAATTGTATTAGTTGATTGCAGATTACATAAACTGGAAATAACGTATCGAGAGCTAAGCACGAATAGGCCGGCTCAACCGAAGTAATCGCCACGGCCTTACAGAAAACTAGTTGTCAAACAATACTTGCGTTGTGTTTCACCATCAAAGGTGGGCAGCGCATTTACAACTCTTGAGTTGGATGACGGTGGCTGCTGTTGTAGTATACCAAATAAAACAACACAACTATCAGCCACTTAACTGCTTAATGTACAGTGCTCACTTATACATTATAAATATCAAAAGCTTGGAATAACACTGCCAAAATTCGCGTCCCAAATGACTACAACAATTGGCATTCAGTCACATTTCATTTTTGAGGACCAATACTGTTCTGCCAAACCATTTAAACGACAAACAGTATTGAAGCTATTAACCTCTTTAAATATATTACCATGTTATATATAAGCTACCAATGAAGTAAGGGTCTGCCAATCAGACAGTCAACGTACATACATCATGGCCGGACTATTGGTAAGATGAATATTTTAAATTAAATTTCTTATTAGGGAATTAAATACCTACTTTTTTAACAAAGTTTTTTTTTGATTTTTTTTTATACTATCGGGGACAGACGAACAGACAGGTCACCTGATGGTAAGTGACACCGCCGTCCATGGACACTTGCAACTCGCGAGTCGCAAGTGTGCTGCCCGCCTTTGAGGGTAATGAGGGATGGGGGATGCAAGGAGTGGACAGAAGAGAGGAGGGTTGAGGAGAAAGGAGATGAGGGGAGAAAAAGGGGGAACAATTCCGGGAAATGCAACGTAAGCGTTACTTCACAACCGGTTTTCTGTGAGGCCGTGGTATCGCACCGGTCGAGCCGGCCCATTCGTGCCTAAGCATGGCTCTACCACTGAAAAAGTGATAACATACTCATTTTTTATGTTTTTGTTCTTTTTAAAAAGACAGGATTTTTTCCTGTGTCACGGGGACTTTACAAACATACAAACAATGGACACAATGATTAACTCTTGATCTCTCTTCTACCAAAGGTAAAGTTATTATATTGTCCTTTTCTACCTTCACCGCCTCATGCACGGGTCAATCTCCGTGTTGGTCTAGTGGTTAGTGACACTGACTTATGAATAATGATGAATCACACACGTGACGTGTACGATCCACAAATAATTCTTTGTAAACTGAGTGCTCTTTGTGACAGTTATTTAAATGTTTGTTAAGCCCCGCGATACAGGAATTAATCCTAGTGTATGAGTTTTCTTTTCAAAAGAAGAAAAAAAAATAGAGATCTTAATTTAACGCGTAAAAAGTAGAGAGCAAAAGTTAGAAATGGTAATAAATTCTGTGATTCCACAGCGTGTTCGCTACGTCATCAACGATTACCTCATCTCTGCCAACTCACACTTAATTAAAACAAATTCAAACATCTATAAAAAAAAACGATAGACTCCGAACGAAGCTGATAAAGCTAACGAAGCCTTTAATGAGCGCTCCCCTCGCTCGCATTAACGCCTCGTCTCGAAAAACCGCTTCAAACCGTACGAGGCAGCGAGGCAAGGCAACAAACTTACAAGTGCTGTAAAAACTAGCCTTAGCGTAATGTATGTACATGTTTTGGTTTACGAGGGTAATCGCGGAAATGTCCTGCTATCAATTATGTTGGCCTCTGATGTTGTTAGTAATCAGTATGTTTGTGTGTGTGAGTGTTGTCAAGTTTTGAAGTATGCTGTCATGTTGGTATTAAACATTTAATGGTTTTACAATAGATGAATGAATCTTTAAAGAGCTGATCGATCTTTGATGTTCGGAAACAGTGCTATTAATTTGTGCTTAATATAGCGTAGGTATAATTAGATCTCATTGTTTGGATGACAATACACTTTGGCTCTCATCTCTAAGTGGCTTAAAACACAATGACCTCAGTTGCAGTATTTTTCACCTATTAACTACTTATATCTTTCTTCCTGTATTGAGATTTGTTTCCTTTTTAAGATCGCAATGGGCGAAATATATCGACGCGAAAGTATATATTGTGTTAAGAAAACGCTCCCTAAAACAAAGGACGATATTAGGTAGCTCTGATGATGGCTCAAAACAAAATCGAGTATGACCAAATAAATACATCTTTGTACAACGTTTTAATAGCATTATTTACACTCCATCGTTAGTACAGTTAAATAAATCGATAATTTTATAATCGGGAGCGTATCTTTAAAACCGTTTATAACTGTCTTCAATGCACCTCTAATAAAAAGCTATATGTTTCATCCCTTAACTTCAACATATATGATTATTGCAATTTAAATTGGACCAAAGTCGACCCAATCGGTGAAGATATGACAATAAAAACAATCTTGACTTGAGTATCTCCTCCTTTTCGAAATCGGCTAAAACTTCATTAATTGACTTTTCATCACACAATTCTTATATCAATCGTGATCATTCACATCACATCTTTGTTTCATGCATATACGCTCGTCTCAAGGGCCCACTATCTACCAACCATAGTTTGGTAGTACTTACGTAATGGGGGGCCATTTACAGTCACCTGGGTACTGTATGACTGACTGACATGTATATACTGTGTTGTGGATATCAGTCAGACTCCTAAGTCGCCGTTTACGACTCCCACGGAAAGACATGGTGGCCTCTATCTAATCCATCGAAAACCACACAGCCAACACAACCCACAATATACAACAAAGTCCATCCCACAAAACCAGTACCTTAAACAACTGTTATACATTAAACATGAGACTTAGTCTAAGGAAGCAAACAAATGTATTGTGTTTTTTGAAAGTAAAGATCAAAATTTATAATCATCAATAATGTTTTATAACTGAATGTGGCGTTTGGTTTTCAGCGGAGTAGAATAAGGGCCAGCTCATTTCTTCCCGTGGGTGTCGTAAAAGGCAACTGAACGAACATCGATTTATCTCACAGTATTAATACATATAAGACATATGTCTACAAAACCCAGTTGCTGGAATAGGTATGCGACTAAATTAAGAAAATATGGGTATTTGATACGTGTTTGCCTACCCCTCATGGTGTATAAGCGTGAGTATATGTATGTATATAATAAGTAAAGAGTCTTGTACAATGAATAATATTGTAGTATGTAGTGTATTGACACTACATATGTAGTGGACAATATCCGATCTCCATTCTCTGATTGTAGATTGGAGAATGTACTGTGTAGTGATTGGAGATCAGGGTTAGAGAAACACATTATTAAAGATTAAAAATTCATTAAAGGGATGGCATAGACATTTAGCTTTTCGATAGTGTTTAAACTTTATATATTTTTTTATATTATAGGGGACAGACGAACAGGCAGATCATGGACACCTGCAACTCAAGAGTCGTTAGTCCACTGCCCACCTTTGGGTGTGATGAGGGATGGGCATACGGGGGGGAAAAAGGGGAGTGGAATGATTGGGCCTCCGGAAACGTCACTAGTCTCGGGTTCACAATCGGTTTTCGGTGAGGCCGTGGTATGGCACCAGTCGACCCGCCCCATTTATGCCAAAGCATGGCGCTATCAAACACAAAATTTAATTATAAAAACACAGTAAACGAAACATAATCACATAACGTTTTAGTGAGACATAATCTGTCAAGCGATGACCATGTGTCATCAATATTTTATATTCGAATGACCAATTTTTTTCACACAGATTTCACAAGATACAGTACCTTAACAGTACTCTAAATATAATTATTTTATTAAATAAATTTATTTTTCTACGCTAATATTAACGTAAATTGAGAAAGAACATAAAAAAATTTTAGATGGTTGTAAAAAATGCTTTAAAACGCCTCTTATAAATTAACTACAGAATTCATTATTAAACCAAAAATAACAGTTATAATAATATTAAAAAAACACAATCGTATACAAATAATGAAAAAAACTTACATGCTCGTAAAGTGAGAACTTGAAACACAGATAATACAAAGGCACAACTAAACAACACGCGAAACAATCCCTGCAGTCCATGGCAGATACTACAGAACCGTTCAATTTATCATACCACAATCGGGGACATTTGTAACGTACGTCAAAACTAAAATAGAATTCGCTTGTTTGTGTCCATACAAAAGCCACGTGCGTCTCAGACCGCTCACCGAGCATATCTGACGGGTTAAATACACTTTTTATATAAACCTTAAAAAATACAGTCAAAACCTTAATACAGGTACGTGGAAATTTATCACAGAATAACTATTTTCACATAAATTAATTTAAAATCAATGAATTTCTCTTTGATGATTCGTTTGGTCGTGTCGCTTTAATTCAAATGACTAAAAACTAGGTTACTGTGGTTTATTTTGTAAATGAGACAATTAAACGTAAAACATTTCTTTTCGTCGTTTACGGTTACACAACGCCGTTTCAACAAAAAGTTTTTAGTAACAATAAAATCGATATTGTCGATGTCATTAATTATGTTATCTATGTTACTTGAACGCACCTGTACTGAAAGCGCGGGAAGCTCATTCGTCAACGGGGGCTGTCGTTTGCCGCCAAAACGCCCGCCATTCATTGTCGTTTACAAATCCATATCATTGTCATATGAAGCACTTGTGGGACAAAAATATCACTCTTTAGCGGAAAAATAATGTATGTTAGTATGTGATATTACATTTTGTCACGTGTTGAAGTTTCCCGACCGTAGGCGCACTGACGTAGGTGTCGACCAACCCGCGAAATGTTGTACGGTGGACTGGAACAAACAGCTCTGTGGTCGCATAATTTTCTGTTCTGTGTTCGTTCTCCTCTCGATCGTGTCATATTATCTGTGGTTGACATCGCTGCGCTATTTTTAATTGTGTTTTTGTGTATCCGTTATAAAAATGTGTGAATTTCCAAACGCTAGTTAATTTATGTGTATTTAATAGTTCATCTTTGCGAATGTTTTTTTATTTTTCTACACGATATATCGAATATATAATATAGTATACATCCCCGAAGGGGTAAGCAGAGGTGTAAGTAGGATCTACATTATAATATATTCCCAATTATTTATTAGGGGGTAAGTATATTGCCATCATCCAGACACTTTTGGGAATGAGATTTGAAAATTTGTAGTATATTGACAGGAATAGTGTGATGAGCATGATCATTTCTTCTGTGTCTGAGTGTAATTTCTCTATAATATGTATGTATTTAGAAGTATATAAGTATGTTTATCAGCTGTCTGGTTAACATAGTACAAGCTCTGCTTAGTTTCGGATCAGACGGCCGTGTGTGAGATGTGTCAAAAAAAAAAAGCAAGGCTCTAGCATATTAGCATACCTATAATTTGTACTCCGAGCGCGGGAACTTCGAGCCCTCTAAGTGTATGACTAACTAAAATTTATATATATGTTTTTATTTGTATTTGTAAGTCTGATACGTTTCTATTTATACCAAGTAGCTGCATTTATGTAACGATTTACAACTTCTATGTTTGATGCATGCCGTGGCAGCCTTTAATTAAGGCTACACTATATAATGTAAAAATATGGTCACGTTAACATGTATTTTGGTGTATGCTTTGTTGATGTCCATAAATAAATACATAAAAAATACACGTGTTTAACTAATTTTAACAGAAATAATAAAAAAGCCGATCTGTTTATTCATAAGTTACTAGCTTATTGCCCGTGACTTCAAAGGGTTTTTCTCATTTATTAGTATTACCTGAAGTGAAAATCGAAGTTTTTTTTTTATGCGATAAACGAGCGGCAATCGAGCAGACGGGTCACCTGATGGTAACTGAATTGTTTATGGTTACTTGTGTAGGAACTCACGAAACATATGTTGTGTTCTTTAAATATTAAAAAGATAGTTTGTTATCTATTTTAAATCAATTATTTTTAACATGAATTAAGGTAAACAATAATAAGTTAACATAAATAATAATTGTTGTATTGTCACGACAAAACTGTTGAACTGATTACTAGAAAACTATTCTTGCTAATCGTTTATGGTTTATAGAAAAGAACCAGGGTCCCGTTATACAGGCTGTTTCAAAAATGTGTAGTCATATTTTAGAGTCGTATAGTTGATCCCGTTAATAACTCAATTCAATAACAATTTTAGGAAAATTTATCATTATTATTACAAGATACTTTGAAACTGATAATTGATCCATAAACTTTATCTAAGCTTATATTTTGTGAGAGAGAAGTCTGACATTAATGAAACTATACTTATTCAATACCAAGGTCGAATGTTTAATTTTATCCGAAAATGTATGCATAAAAAAATTAAAATCTTTGAAAATAGCAGAAGCTTTTGTTTAGAAATGGGTATTAAAAAAAAATGTTTTTTTTTTTTTTTTTCAAGTCTAATCACATTTCTGAAACAGCCTGTATAGAGAAAGTACGAATTCGAGACACAACTGTTGTGATAACTAAAATACATTACCGCAAGTAAAGCCACGGTCAAAAGCTACATCCAAATATGAAGCAGTACGTGGAATCGTAAAAGATAACACGCTAAGGGACTGCAGTCGTAAAATTTCAGCTGAGCCATTCGCGATGTGTGTTGATGAGTCAGACCAAACATTGTGTAGCTACGTTTTTCAATTGGCAGATTTGGCCGAAGGTCACTGTCTGGGTTGGGGGGTATTACAATGTCCCGAAACGCTTACCTCTAACATTCTGTGACATCAAATCAAATGGAATGTTCTAAAGGTTTCACAAACCACTGCGGTATTTGATGTGTATTTCTAATATCCCTTAATAAATAAGACCTGGGTTTTTGGTTAATTTAGGTCATTAAAATGTATATATATATATATATTTTATGCAATAGGGGGCAAACGAGCAGACGGGTCACCTGATGGTAAGTGACTACCGCCGCCCATGGACACCCGCAACTAAAGAGTCACAAGTGCGTTGCCGGCCTTATAGGTAGAGGTACGCTCTCTTCTTGAAGGTTTGAAGGTCGTATCGGTTCGGAAATACGGCAGGCGACAATTTGTTCCATAAGCTGGTTGTGCGAGGCAAAAAGCTTCTGGAGAAGCGCACAGTGGTGGAGTGCCAATCGTCCAGGTGATGGGGATGGATATTTTGTCGCGTAGGACGATGGCGGAAACCAGCAGCCGGTATAAGTCCGAAAATTCCTCTGAACACTCCCCATGATACAAGCGATAGAGGATGCAGAGTGAAGCTACATCTCTACGCAACGCCAAGGTGTCAAGTCGATCAGAAATATCTTGGCAGTCGATGATGCGAGTCGCTCTCCGTTGAATGCGGTCAAGAGGCAGAAGTTGGTACTGGGGTGCACCTGCATAGAGATGAGAACAGTATTCCATGTGCGGCCGAACCATTTTCACCAATATTGTCCAGAAAAAATGACAATTTATAACATGCATAATAAGGAATCTCTTCGAAATATTTGTAGAACAGAATGTTTATACGTACATATATATATGTATATATATACTAGAATCATGTTTATTTGTGAAAAACAATATGTAATACATAAATTTAAAATCCGAATCTAAGACAAATATCCGAGAACAATATAATATAATGGTACCTTCTATTACAATTAATTATCAAAGTACATACATATATTTCTGCTATCCGTGTACACAATCAGTTACCACCAACTAATAGTTTTTTTTTATGCGATAGGGCAAAAGAGCAGACAGGTCACCTGATGGTAAGTGACTACCACCACCCATGGACACCCGCAAATCACATAAAAAAATGGTTTACTGAAAATGTATTTTATAATCTGCAAGAATTTCATATCCGATATGGATAGACTGTTGGGCCGAAATACTGTAATGGTTTCCATATAACAACAACTATGACACAGTTACGCAAAAATATATCTTTACCTTTATGTCAGAACCGCTTAGGAGAGAAATGCTTAGGCGGCGGCTGTGTAGCGATGATTGCGTTGTGTTTCACCGAGTGAGTGAGGTTACCCTCTCCTCTTTTTCCTATACTTTTTCCCTCCTTGTTTCCTAAAAGACGGGCAGCGTAATTGCGACTCTTGAGGTGCAGGTGTCCATGGGCGGCGGTAGTAACTAACCACCCCGAGGTGACCCGTCTGCTGGTTTATCAAGGTTAAGTTAATCTTTATTTATCAACCAAAACCATTTATATATGAACATATATAAATGGTCTTATAACAATAACAATTTGTCCCAAGTTAGTAGCTTTTTCCAGGCTATGCAAATTTAATTGAAAAAAAAAACGTGAATTATTAAATACAAATATAATAATAATAATAGAATAATTAGATTATTAAAAAATAATATAGTACAATAATTGAACAATATTACAAAAACAACATATTCTTCTACTGACCTAAATATTATTATGGATCAAGACCGTTTCTTTTTTTTTTTGTTTGTTTTTTAATATGTACGTCCCCTTATAACAAAAAAAAAATTGTTGAAAAAGTTTTTAATGAAGGCAATTAATCATGGCAGTCAATTTAAATTAAACGGACAATCCTTGCGGATCTTTTGACAATTGTGACACATGAGCTATAGCGATATTTTTTTTTTATATAAACTTTTGCTACAGACATCGTATAGTTCTAAATTCGAATTAAGATATGTTCGTCATCAGTTCTTCTTTTTCCTGTATGCAACATTACAAAAGTAGTAATTAGCTATACATACATATATTTGACGGGCCTATTGGTCTAGTGGTTAGTGACCCTGACTGCTGAACCGGAGGTCGGGGTTCTCACGCTCCGCTTAAAAGACCCGGGATCAAAGTGGGAAACACGTGCTCTGGTAGTGAATCCAGGCTTTCACTGATCGGCACAATAAAGAAAAGTCAAACTGTTTAGTTCGGGATCGTATATTTTCGACTCGCAAACGGTGAATCATCAGGCCAGCACGTGTAGTCGTGTAGAGGAAGGGAGAAGGTGGGATCAATTGGAAGAGCTCGTCAAAACACTCAAAAGAGCCAAACTGTTTGGTTTAGTTTAGCTCGAACTGGTCGATGCCGACAACTATGAGTCCTTTAACTAATTAATTCTATTACTTAGTACTTCTACAAACCTAGTATTTTAGTCCAACATCGAAAACTAAAATAATTTCTAGCGCCTCATTATTCATCTCGGTGCAGACATCTCATTTTCATTCTAACAGAATTTTCAAATAGCGTTCACGATTCGCCGCTAAAAATGCACAAACACCGAGCTTATCTTGGGGGGGGTGAATATCCCCAACGCGTATTAGCGTAACCCTCCCCCTCTCTCCATACGCACCGGGGGTAATTACTGTGTCCTTGATGCCATGACGCTACTTGTATGACTCTATATCAAGCTCTTCGTTATTCAAATGTTACTCGTAAACTTAAAACATATGTATATAATTCACTTTGCTGGTCGGTTGGTCTGACAGATATTAACTGCTAAGCAAGCGGTTGTGGGTTCGAGTCCAAACAAGGACAAACATTTTCATGTAGTATGGGGGCAATGCCTCTGTCTCTGTGCTGCCGAAGAGGGCTACTTGAACAATTTATAATTTAGATAATCGTTGTTCGCTAAGGCAGGCATTCAATGAATAAACATATGTATATGAAAACTTAATTTACTTTTATAAAAATAAAGGTATGTTTAATAAAAAAAAAACACAACATAAATTTGTTGTGCCTGCCTCCAGGCTCCAAAAAACTAACAAGTCGTTTGTAGGTCAATGCTTGCTATTTAATAATAAAATCCCTGACAATATACAAACTTTAAGTCTAAATAAATTTAAGTCCACTGTAAAACGAAAGTTGTGCTGTAAACGTAAGTAGTGTATGAAATGGGGGATAGAAGCACTTAGGATTGAACTGTTGAGATTCACAGACTATTTGAAATACTTAATACAAAGTCATATGATCAAATGTGTTTCTCATTTTCTGTCTTCTTTTATTGTATTTCTTTTTTCTTCCTTTTCAACTTCTTCTTCTCTTACATTACTTTAATAGCCCAATTTTAGTTTATTTAGTAGTAGCACACGATGAGATAGTGTTTTATTGAATACTATACACGAAATAATGTAATATCTATCAGGTATTGGTATCTCATTCCGCATCCCCCCCCCCTTATCACCCTCAAGGCAGGCAGCGCACTTACGACTCATGAGTTGCAGGTGTCCATGGACGGCAGTTGTTAATTAATTACTCTGTTGGTCTGTCCTGTCTTGCAGTATAGAAAAGAAAACACATATAACCTATTACAGAAAACCTATAACTATCGCTCACGCCAACTAAAAACAGTCGCGGTAAGTTAAGCGGTAAGCAAATATCTCAGGTATAAAAATTTACTCGAAACAATTGTTGATAATAAAGGAAAAATATGTGGTAATTTGTCTGATTAGGTTTTCGTTCAGGTCGAAGACCAGAAAAGGAATTGTAATTAAAAAATATTACCAGGGTAACATGTCAAAACTAAATCGACCTTAACTACGTAGGTGATTTCTAAAAACCAATGTCAGGATAACCTTTATTTAAAATAAATTATGTAACAAATTAAAGCTGAAACTCACAAAATCTGTATAAAAATACACACCAATAGATAAAATTCTTTGAGATTAGATTGTAGATTCACTTGAAGTCTTATCAACGCAGTCCTCTGCGTCGATAAGTACCTTCTCAGTAGATAACGATTGACTAACTAATGGTTATTGAAGTTCGTCTGGATGTTGCTTGGACATATTCATTATTTTAATATGCTTAACAAACATATTTAATATTTTTTTTATAATATTTCAATTAAATCAACTGTATTAATATGGTTCAGACTTTTCAACACAGATGTCGCTGTTCGTATAAATAATAAGTATGTATATTCAATTGTTCATTGATCATGAGTTGTACTTAATATTATACTAGCCTGTTAAAATGAGTAGCCCAAAGTAGGGTTCACTTATAAAATTATCAAGTTGATATGTTCATCTAACCACACTACGCCATCTGGCAAAGTCAGATGGAACTAATTCGCAGTGTTCTACATTACACAGTGAAAAAAAAATGAGATACAAACATAACGTTAGAAAAAATGGATTTGTTACAGTAAGTAAGATATACTATTATTAAATCATTCTCTACGGTATTTCGTATCTGTATAAAGAAGACACACAATATTTCTCCACAAAATAAAAAACAATAACATAGTTTCCCTCACAGTACCATCAGATTATATTGAGGACTTAATACTAAAACTACTATATCAGTCGTAATCAAATTCTAAATTTATTTCACTAAAAGAAATCGACGTTCTCGCTTATAACTATGGATTTTTTTTAATCAAGTGATGTAATGGTACCTGGAAATACCTTTATAAGACTCTTGGTATGAGTTATGATTACTGTATATGCTTTTTTCAATTATCTTGTACGTCTGCTCATATTATTATTGTAGAGAGATATCTTAATTTCAAAAAACCTAGAAATATGTCACTTATAAGGAACATACATATAGCTATAGTATACAATGTTCAAAGTATTTAGCCTCGTTTTTATACTCGACTTTAAGAAGGATGTCCGAAAAAACCAAAAGCGGTCCCATTCGATGCACAAAACCGCACAAATCGACATTTTAATGCGGTTTTTGTTGAATAAATGGTGAGTAATGAATCGTAAAAAACTGTAAAAAAACGACGTCAAGCTATTTGTGGAGAGCGTGTGAAAGTTGCACAGACGGCACGTGTTTCAAAACTTTTGGTATCAGGTCCACAGGAGCTGCGAGGAGTTTGCCACATTCCAAAAGAACAAAGTAAGAGAAAAAATATTATGAAGTAAGGCAAGTTATGTCTACTTAATAATATTAGCTGGCCACTATCTATCACACTCCAGAGAAGTAAACAGTTGGCATGTGTGTTTGCAAATTCTTCAATTTTAATTACACTTTCTTGTAATAAGAGTGAGTATATAAATATAGTGAGACCGCGGGCTAATTACCATCATATTGTATAAAAAATGGCGACAGTAATGATTTTGTTACATACGTTTCTTACTGCAGTGCTCTAGCTCCAAATTGCTGCAATTACATCGAAACTCAGCAACTCATTATTTTATTTTTTAAATCCAATTTACTTGTTTAAAGAAGACATAGGCACGAAAGTATTACTGTATTCTGGATTCTAGTCCTTTTTGGTATTTAGCTGAACTTATTTTTATATATATAACAATAAAAATTGCTTGTAAAAAAGCAAAGTCTTATTTCTAGATATCATTAATCAAATAAGATATTTTTTACTCTATTCAACAAAAGACAAGACTTGAAAAAAAACTTGCAAAAATAGCTTTTGAATTCGTGACGACATCGTGGTCGAAATCGTCACGTTTTCCACACGTGTCAATACCAGGATAGCAGTACACGTAAAGGGTTTACTACATTCCTTATGATATTGGGGTGAGAGTTTCGTGAATCGTTAATATACATACATACGTCCATGTGTGGAACACCCATCACCAATATCCCGTACTTGTGTCAGGAAACACAAACGCAGATGTATGTATTTGTGTGGATTGGAAATGAGAGCATGAATGCAATTTTTTTAGTGTGTGTACCTTAAACGCATTTGTTGCACAAATGCGTTTTAGCAAGGTAGGTATCCTAGAGTAGTTGCAAGTGTTTTCTAGTTATGAATGTTATTTAAATTTCAGATAACCATTTGGAATTAATCACAGGTTATTTAAGAGCGCCTAATAAGTAATAAATCTACTTTGTTGAACCCCATGACCACACTTTTGTAAAAATTCTTGAAACCACTTCATCAAACGAATCTCCCCATGTAACCATTCACCATCAGTATAGTTTCTGTAACTGTCAATTAATTAATGATGACGTCTTACGTCACGTTTCTGCTATCAATGTTACTAGGACGTCAGGAGTTTCTTGGAGTCAGCGCTTGTGACGATCTATCCAACAGGAGATTTAACAGGCGCGTGGTTGGTTTAATGATAAATGTGGTGCACATCACCGAGAATATCTGTCAGCCGGGATCAAATAATCCTGATCAATAAATGAATTGATTGTTTGCCCGATTTATTCTCATAAATGTAAACCATTTGGAAACGGTTATAGATCAACATAGGCAGGTATTTCCCTATTTTATCATTTTAATATTAATTTCAGATCTGACAAGGCAACCTATAGTTGCGATCACTAGTACAGTCAATCTGTCAGAAAATAAATAGTTTGACTAAAAAAACTGCCACGAGAGCAAACGTTGTTTTATTCGTTGTAAAGTGAAGTCACTAGGCTACCTTAGCGATGGGCATGTGCAACTCAGCAGTTTTTTGAAAAACTCAAAAAAGTTAAAAAAATTAAAATGCGTTTTTCTCGATTTGTATGCATTTTACGAGAAAATTTATTGTACAAAAAATGTAGAGGGCGTTGCGATCTACATTTTTTGTCATTGGCGCAATGCTGTACAACAAAAAATTCACACAGTAGGTGGCGCCAAAGTATCAAAAAAAGTGTTTTTTCACTTTTTTGTTCAGAAAATATTATTTTACCGCAAAAATGTAAATGGGAAAGTTGTTCTTTACATTATACGCAACGCCCTCTACATTTTTTGTTCAATAAATTTTCCTGTAAAATGCATACAAATCGAGAAAAACGCATTTCAAATTTTTTTTTTTACCTTTTTTGAGTTTTCCAAAAAACTGCTAAGAGTTGCACATGCCCATTGCTAAGGTAGCTTAGTGACGTCACTTTACAACGAATAAAACAACGTTTGCTCTCGGGGCAGTTTTTTTAGGAGTATATCTACAGATTGACTGTACTAGACGGTGTGTGTAGAGATAAATAATTTGAAATATTTGTTAAATAAGAAGTTTTCAAATATCTGTTGAGCAATTTTATGAAATAAAAAAATAATAATTTGAATTTGATTATGGGGGTTACTTATTTGAAACATAGAATTGTTTCGCAATTTTTTTTTTATAACCAAAGATCAATTTCAATGTTTTTTTTTTTTTTACAATGCAGACCTGAAAGTAACTAAATATAAGTTTTTCTCCACCGGTGTCAAAAGAAAATTAAACCTAAATTAAATAATCAATCTGGCAGCAACGAATAGCCTCGCGTTAAGTTTTTTCAGCATGTTGCGTACCAGGATCTCAGAAGCTGATAGGAGTAAACACACATTCCACACGCTTGTACACGAAGACTACACTTGCGTTACGATAGAACACGGAAACTCTCTTCACTGTAGGTATACATTTAAAGAAAATATTTATCTCTGTAGTTATGAACACAATATTCTCATACATGTATAACCACATTCACACACAGGAGCAAGTTATGTTATTAGTTTTCTACAAAACATTCGTCGAACGTGTCATGTTGTCATGACGTATATCTAATATTGTTTCTTTCTTTCGAAAAGATTTCTTTCTAGATTACACTCACCCCATATTTTTAACGTATTTTCATTAAAAATCCAATCTTTCTAAGTAACATTATTAATGAGAAAGTGAGTTTGTTTGTCTGTTAATTACAGAACCGATCATTAAATCAACCGATCGAACCGTGATCGTGATTTTTTTTTTCATATTTGTTGTTGGGTACCCACCCCTCTTGATCAATAACTTCCTTTGGAGGAAAAGCAGTCAAGAAGGACCAGAAGGACTGCCTTTCCATGTACAGAGAACTGTACCCATGACCATGTGTATTAAAAATTTCAAAGTAACTGGTTGAGTAATTAAAGAGTAAGGGCGTAACAGACAAGCCGTTATACACCTGAGATCCCGGCCAAAAGACTCCATCCTGGAACACTGTGTGGTTTTAGTCGGTTCGAGTCCGACATACCATCTCACCGTAAGGCCCCGGTGAGCTATTGACCACCACACAAAAAAAAAAAAATATTATAATAAAATATAAGACACGACTTTTAATATTAATAACACTCTCACGACAGTAAGACGATTCGAATGGAGGTGCTAGGCTTTAAGGCGTGACAAAGCTTGCGCAGTTGTGTTGTGTAAAAATACACCGGTCGTCATTCAAACTTCGCTGCTATTGATCTGTCGTTTTAATAGTATTGGTACCAGGATATCAGTAATCACCAAGAATGCTCAGCTATCCAGGTCATTCAAAATGGGCATGCAAAGTTACCCTGCAATATTTTACGAGTATGTGTACAAAATTTGCAGTGTGCGCGTAACATTTACATACCTTATGTATGTAGTTGTCGATTTGTGTGTAATCGTGTAATATAATCCTCCTCCTTGTAGTTTACGGCACCTATTTCTAACATCCTGATCGTGCCTAATACCCTAGTATTAATAGTTGTAGAAAATAGAACGCCCTCATCCCTTGTATTTGTGTGAGGTTGTGTGTACCTAATTCTCAACCGCGTATTTTATTTACTATTTTTTTTGGATTTTAACTATAATTTTTATTTTGGTCCGTCTTAGATATATATCTATAAATTTATTGAACGCCGTCAGCATTAGCCTAGAGAAGATACAAGAAAAGGTACGCTTTGGGCAAAGAAAATTGTGTGGAATTGTGAGAGAATTGAGTGGAAAGAGAAGAGGGGATGAGAAGTTGGGAAAGAGGAGGGGTAGTAGGGCCTCCGGAAACCTCAGAAATTTGTGTGAAATGCAACGCAAGCGTTGCTTCACAACCGGTTTTCTGTGAGGCCGTGGCTCGCACCGGTCGAGTCAGCCCATTCGTGCCTAAACATGGCTCTAACGCGATAAAAGCCTAAGAAAAAGCCTGGGCAATATCCAGGTGAGGCTCGCTATTACTTTGTCGGACATATATTCCGCTATATCACCAATAAGAAAGAATAAGTAAAGGGGGCTGGCTGACGACCAAAACCAAAATATATAATCAGTGACTCATTTGACTGCACGGATGGCGTAGCGGTTAGGTAGTCACCTAGTCACAACTCCCGCACTAGGATTAATTCCTGTGTCGCGGGGGACTTTACAAACATTCAAGCAACGGACACAAAGAACACCCAGACTCAGAACAACAATTTGAGGATTACACAAAGTGTTGTCCCGTGCGGGGATCGAACCCACAACACTCGGCGCGGCAGCGTAGTGGTGAGGTGACCACTTAAACCGCTACGCCATCCGTGCAGTCAATGTGGGTTCGATCCCTGCACGAGACATCACTTTGTGTAATCTTGAAATTGTTGTTCAGCAATTAATCCTAGTGCGTTAGTTGTCTATAAAAAGAGAGATAAAACGGTTAGCAACAATTTTTGATGTGTAATCGTCGGAAGTGCTTTCAGAAAATTTGTGAATCCAAGAGAAAGGGTTCATCATCATCATCAGCCTATCACATTCCTCTGCTGGTTATAGGCCTATTGCACGCCACTACAATCTATTTTCGGCTTCTCGCATCCAGCTCCTGCCAGCCATCTTGCGAAAGGGTTACTAAATACCTATATATATAATTATTATTACTTATTTATTCAAGTTAATTCAATTATCTAATAAACCTAAAAGATCATATTTTTTTTTACAGTTACTTGTTGTAGCTTCTTAAGACGTGATATTCCATATTCTCCAAATTTTATTACTTCGATACCATAAACTACTAGAATTCAATGAACATTTCCATTCTATCAAAATAATTTTCGGGGAAGAGTAAAATTAACAAACAAGGATACTACCAACCATTATAAAAATAATATAAGTTCATATTTCATTACGAATTCTTTCAGAAACGCTTACCTACTACCACACTACTACACTACTACCTATGCCTCTATCTACAGAACCTGTGCGCTTATCCGTAAGCCTCCATGACTAAATTATCCCAGTATTGATGTTATGGTTATCAGAATATCTGTCATATAGGTATCAGAATAAGGTGAAAAGTTCCATGGAATTAAAGCCCTGATACTGTTTCGTAGATTCTCCTTACTTTCAAAATTTTCTGAGAAAGTTGAAACCCAAAAAAATATTAAACCACTTTTATATCGTCCTTACTGTGGGAACCACAGAGCAAATAAAATGTGGGAACAATTGTACCCACCACGAAGCAAATTGAAGCACGTGGGAATCACTATGATTTGTATAACTCTTTGTACTAGGGTAACAGAAGTTTGTAGTAATACTACAAACTTATTCATAAATTAAATACAACGTACACAAACTTTCAGGACCCGGTATACTGATTGAGTAGATAGATGACACATATGTACAGTAGCCGCATTTCCTTTTCGAGTCCGATTAAGTGGAACGACGTCAACATCATCCTAGAAATCGATCATCTTTTATTGTCCCGACTGTGAGAACATTTGGTGCACGTGGGAATCACTACGATTTCTACAACTCTTTTTACTAGGATAACAGAAGTTTGTAGCAGTAATAAAAACTCATTCATATATTAAATACAACGTCTACAAACTTCCAGGACTTGTCTTGTAAACATAAAAAGAACGCTTATTAGCTTCTGGTAACCTGGTATCCAACGTTTTATAACACGTGCCAGAGACACAAAGTTCCCACGAGATTGTCCAAAATTTGAAAAAGAAATTTAGGAGAAGCTTTTATATGAAGACTAAAAAAGGGCGGGTTTCGCTAAAATCATAACATTATGAATGAGATATTCACTTACAACCGACAAAGGTGTTTTTTGCAACAGGTGACCATTATACCTCGTGAGAACACCTTTTTGCATGCCTGTCAACTCAGGTGATCTATTTTTTTCTATACTTTGAAGTAGTCACTCTATTGTCTGATAACGGCATTTACTCATATCAGAATTCCTTGTAACGATTTATGTAGGTATAAGAAAAGGAAATGGGATAACAGCAGCTCGATTGGCGAAATTTTATGTTTACCGTATTATGGTTTCAAAGGAACTGCCAGGAGAACTAAAAACCCATTCTAGGCTTATTCTGAATGCATTTTAGACCCTAAACTACATAATTATTTAGACTTTATGTATATAGCATTGTTATATATATATATATATATATATATATATCTTTATATATATAATTCTTCTGTGAGTGTGTATGTCACTGAACTACTCTCAAACGACTGGACGGATTTTGATGAAATTTTTTGTGTGTGTTCAAGGGGATCTGGGAATGGTTTAGATTCACAAATCAGCCCGGCAGATGGCACTGCAGTCGGTATCTAGGTTATTTATCTATATTGATCCTAATCGCTTGAAATATCATGCAGGACAACGTCTACCGGGCGCAGCTAGTACATATATAAAGTCTAAATAATTATGTAGTTTAAGGATACTATACGTATAGTATAATTCCATTCCATTCCATCAGTTTTGTTTATTCTCCTTACTTTTACAATTTCCTGAGAAATAAGTTGGAAACACCAAAAAAAATATGAAACCTTTGCATAGAAGTGATACAATTAGCTACATTTTATTTACGAGGCCGATTCAGTTGCAAGGGACGACTACCTACCTACCTACCGACTGTGGGAACTATGGAGCTCGTGGGAATCACTACGATTTCTACAACTCTTCGTACTAGGGTAGCAGAAGTTAGTAGTAGTAGTAGCAGTAGTAGTAGTACTACAAACCTATTCATAAATTAAATACAACGTGCACAAACCTCCGGGATCTCGGTATACTGGATGAGTAAAATTGAAATTACCGTATAGTATAGTAGGTCGCAGTCGCAATGAGATCGAAGTGTGGCCGTATATCATATCGATAACTATATAGGACCCTAGTAGGTGGCAAATACAATTTGTTAATTCATTTATATCTGTTGTGTGATGCGAGATATCTCATAGAGGTAAATCAAAAGATAAAGAAGTCGATTAACAAATGCAGGAGAAGTAAAAATAGCTCTTTTCTTTTTAAGCATTTACATATTATTATCTTCTTATGTGTAATCTCACTAAAAAGTCTCACTAAAAATCCCAACCTCCTTGACAGATGTCAATATATTTTTTTTTTTCTCTCAGCTTATATACATAGTATAAGCCAAAAACAATAGGAGAGCTAGTGTATATGTTTAGACGACATTTTGAAGTAGGTGAAAATAAGTTTCAAAGATTAGGTATGTTACATAGATACAGAGAGTTAAAAAAAAAAACAATAAAACCTGAGTATTTGACGTATCATATGAATTTGGACTAATAATAAAATGGAACATAATGTCGATAAAGAAAATGATTATAAAACACAACGATCCGCCCTTATCCAGGAATGTAAATATTTTGTACTTTTAATCGAGACGATCAATGTGCCTAGAAAGATGCATCTTGTACTTAAGTCCTCTGCTAAGTTTCTGGTAGCCTGGTATCAAAAGTTTCAAAACACGTGCCAAAGTCACAAAGTTCCCACGACATTGCCCAAAATCGAAAAAATAATTTTGGGAGGCTTTTTTTATGTCACCAGCTGGCCCAAAAAGGTGTGGGTTTCGAGAAAATCACATCATGAATAAAGATTAAAACGTGATTCAAACACCTGACAACCGACAAAGGTGTTTTTTTTTTAAACAGGTAGAGCCAGGTGACACTTGCGCTAGCATTATCACGTGAGAATACTTCCCTATTTGCATGCCTGACATAGAATCGACTAATAATAGCTCCATTTGATAGCAGTTAATCTGCCGTTAAACATTATGGTTGCTTTTTTTTTATGCGATGGGGGCAAACGAGCAGACGGGTCACCTGATGGTAAGTGACTACCACCGCCCATGGACACCCGCAACTCAAGGGTCACAAGTGCGTTGCCGGCCTTTTAGGTAGGAGTACGCTCTTTTCTTGAAGGTTTGAAAGTCGTATCGGTTCGGAAATACGGCAGGCGACAATTTGTAATAATAGAACTAACTGCCAGGAGTCGCTGACTACATTAGTTATAATAATATAATTCTTGAGTTTATAATATATATGTATACTAGCGGACCCGACAGACGTTGTCCTGCATGATATTTCAAGCGATTAGGATCAATATAGATAAATAACCTAGATACCGACTGCAGCGCCATCTGCCGGGCTGATTTGTGAATCTAAACCATTCCCAGATCCCCTTGAACACACACAAAAAATTTCATCAAAATCCGTCCAGTCGTTTGAGAGTAGTTCAGTGACATACACACTCACAGAAGAATTATATATATAAAGACTAGCTGCGCCCGACAGACGTTGTCCTGAAGTTGCAGTATAGATAAATAACCTAGATACCGACTGCAGCGCCATCTGCCGGGCTGATTTGTGAATCTAAACCATTCCCAGATCCCCTTGAACACACACAAAAAATTTCATCAAAATCCGTCCAGTCGTTTGAGAGTAGTTCAGTGACATACACACTCACAGAAGAATTATATATATAAAGACTAGCTGCGCCCCACAGACGTTGTCCTGAAGTTGCAGTATAGATAAATAACCTAGATACCGACTGCAGCGCCATCTGCCGGGCTGATTTGTGAATCTAAACCATTCCCAGATCCCCTTGAACACACACAAAAAATTTCATCAAAATCCGTCCAGTCGTTTGAGAGTAGTTCAGTGACATACACACTCACAGAAGAATTATATATATAAAGACTAGCTGCGCCCCACAGACGTTGTCCTGAAGTTGCAGTATAGATAAATAACCTAGATACCGACTGCAGCGCCATCTGCCGGGCTGATTTGTGAATCTAAACCATTCCCAGATGGGGATCTGGGAATGGTTTAGATTCACAAATGCCCCTTGAACACATACAAAAAATTTCATCAAAATCCGTCCAGTCGTTTGAGAGTAGTTCAGTGACACACACTCACAGAAGAATTATATATATAAAGATTTGTATATTATTATACATATTTTTCAACCGACTTAAAAAAGTCTCCTCGGTTCTCAATTCGACCGGTTTTTTTTATGTTTCTTACCTCATAACTTTCGAATTGGTGAACCGATTTTTATTTGAAAGCTGGTGTTTTCCGTATGGTCTCATTTCAATTTGGTCCAGTTCTGACAACGACATCCATGAGAAAACCATATAAGTCTTAAATTTGCATTAAGTAGTGCGCGACAAATGGACGAATAACTCTATATCACGTAAATCGATTTCGATGATTCTTTTTTTATTGAAAAGGATGTACTTCAAGGGTAGTTAGATGAGAGTTTGGTCCAGTTGTGACAGTGGCATCCATGAGAAAACTATATAAGTCTTAAATTTTATGATAGACGCATTGAGGTCTACTTTTCTAAAATGAATTATTATTATTTTAAATGAGTAAATGAGTGATTCCTGTGTTGCAGGGCACTTTACTGACATACAAACTAGAGCCACAAAGAACACCCAGACTTTGTACAACTATTTATGAATCACACAAAATTTTGTCGAACCCATACTCTCTGGTTCAGTAATCAGATCACTAACCAGTAGACTAAGAGGCCTGTCCAACGTGTTGAGTCATGTGGTTTTCAGAGGAGGAGAATAGAACCACACACACAAGATTAAGAGAGCGGATTGTTCTTTATCAGACAGTATATATATAGTCCCTATTTTGTTAATGGAACTAACTGATGGTTGACTTTAAATATGAAATTAGCTTTTTATAAAAGGAGCTTTTTTATGCTATAAGGGGCAAACGAGCAGATGGTCACCTGATGGTAAGTGACTACCGCCACCCATGAACACCCATCCAATCCACACCAACTCAATTCACAAGTGCGTTGCCAGGCCTTTTAGGAAGGAGTACTCTCTTTTTTGAAGGTTTGTAAGTCGTATCGGTCCAGAAATACGGCAGGCGACAATTTGTTCTACAGGCTGGTTGTGAGAGGCAAAAAGATTCTGGAGAAGCGCACAGCACTGAAGGTAGGTAGTGATCCTGTACCGGTTCTGTTTTTACACGTATAAATGAATTCTGGATTTAACGAATGCAAGTTTGCAGGTGTTGCAAAATGGGAAGCCCATAGATATTGCATTACTCGTCGTAGCGTAGTCTGACTTACTACACGTTTGGGAAATTCACATGAGTCTACATAAGTTCATTTAATTGTTCAATATACAACATAGCGACACTTTTGGTTGCGTCATTCCTACAAACGATGCGTGATTGATGACTGAAAATAAGAATCACTACATTTTTATTCGGATTAAAGGTGATCTATGTACTAATGAGAACATATACCTTATAATATTAAGTATTAAAAGTTTATAATGGACGTTATACTCGTATAAGTTCAGTCTAAGTCATGAAAGCGTTAAAGCGTAACTAACAACTTTCGCATATAGGTATAACTTTAGCCTTGATCATGATTATGATCAGCCTATCGCCGTCCGATGCTGGAAGAGGGCACCACACAGGACACACACCTCTAAGATTTCAAATAGGCATAAGTCTATTAATACGTGCAACACCTTTGGTGTCACTTACACTTTAACCAACCCTATTCAGTCATTCAACCAGACGATGCTCATAATCGTCATCATCATCATCATCAGCCTATCGAAGTCCACTACTGGACATAGGCCTCTCCCATTGCACGCCACTTCGATCTATTTTCGGCTTCTCTCATCTAGCTCTTGTCAGCCATCTTGCGCAAATCGTCACTCCACCTGGCCTGTGGGCGTCCTACGCTACTTTTGCCGAGACGCGGTCTCCACTCAAGAACTCGCTCAATGCTCTAGCAACCATAATGCTAGTCCAGTGATATGTAACCACCACATTATATTAAAAAAAAAATTGAATATGTACTAATTAAAATTCTATTAGAGACTTAAATTTTCTATATTTTTTTCTATCTGTCTTTAAAAAGAAACCCTAAAGAATTTTAGATTATTATAACTACCTGACGGAACATATGATCCTAAATAATGAGATGGCAACACCTTTCGTAACAGCTGTTAATAGAAAAAAATAGGAAACACGAGCCCCTCCCTGGGAACCGTGAGAATTTGCTGACGTGTTCTTGAATATTCAGTACTAGGCTATCATAAGCTACCAAGATACTTTTCCGATACACACATACATGAACATGATATGGAATTTTCTGAATGCAGTATACACCTCGATGCAAAATTATACATTCTATGTATGTGTAGATGAAGATTGCAGCAGACAATAAGATATTACTTAGAACTGTCTTTGACAGTCATTACCTAAGCGTCTGAGTGAGGAGAAAAGCGAGCGCCGTTTGTGAAGAATGATTTCTGTGAGCAGGTTGATGACATTTACAAAATTTGCCAAGAAGTGAAGTCGTGACCATAAAGTGATCCTGAGCTTTATTTAATTAAATGATTTATTAGAGTTACATTACATCTCTCATATAGTCACTAATACTATATGAGAGATATTAATAACAAGTTTAGTTTAGTTTAAGCTTTTTCTTAATACTATTTAATTTCTAAGTATTCTGCTTCTAATTTAAAGCAAGATATTTTTTATGTATGTATAATTTAAATAATACGTTAAAAGCAATGTATACAAAACATAATATTTATAAATATGTAGCTTTACTGCTAACATAAAAAAACTGGCAGGTGCAGTTAAACGCATGTTTACACCACCTGGCATTACGTACCTAATTAAAAAAACACCTTTCTCAATAGATCAGGTGGGATGCTGATCAGCTGTTTTCTTAGAACTGCATAAAGGTTCATATGATAATAACAAAAATAGCCGTCAGCTGTTTCACTAAAAAAAAGGATTTTTTAAGGTATCCCGGCATGAGTCGTGAGAACACAGCTGCTATTGACACGTGTACATAAAAGATTTGTACCAGGGTATCATAGTCACATGGAGGTATGCCAAAAACGTTCCTAGTTCATAATACATGAAAGAAAACGTTACTACTGTACCTAGTGTGAGAAAGAAGAGGTTAGTAACGTTCGTAAAAATACTTTTAAAAAGTAATAGAAAATATAATGATATGTTTACTAAGATATAATTAGACATAGCTTACATAAGCCAGTATTCCTAAATTTACCGCATATCTGTTCAGACAAAGATGATGCATGATACAATTAGATCTAAGGACCGGTGGAGTTAAATCGCTTTATAGCCAAATTTATCTAAAGTGTGGTTTGTCCATAACATTACTTCAATATGGCTGGTCTATTATGGGGTCGTGATTTCGAGACATTTTTTCTCGGCTAGCACCTCCTATGCCAAAATGATCGGTGCTACAATCTTATAGGCTCATAAACTACATTCTAAATACGTAATGTGTGTTGTACTTAAATTTTTCGACTTGACTACAAACGGATCTAAGCTCAGTCAGGTAGATAAGACCTTGAAAAAACCACCTCAAATTTTTTTGCTGCTGCATCAGTTGTTTACTAACAACAGGCATCATCTGACTGCACAATAAGTTTTTTTTACGTTTTTTTTAACATAACCGTTAAATGTCAGTTGCATTTCCAGAAAAAAAGATTGTGATCCCTTTTGAAAGCACCGCTGGGGCTCGTGGGAAAACGAGGAGATCGTCACGTGTTTTAGATCACTCGATACTAGGGCATCAGATATTATGAAGAGTCAAAAATTTTTTGGGGAGTTCCAATCTGAATTCAAACATATATTTTGTGTGTATGATTGTGTCTCTATTTACGGAGTTATGCTATAATAAGAAAGTTTTCTTTGGATATTCCGTTATTGCTGAACCAACCTGAAATATTATACAAATTATTTTGTGTGTTTATATTTTTTAGGTGATTCCCGCATTTTACCTGTATTTATGCTCACTGCTCAGCTCCTAAAGGACACGTATTGTTTTATAACCTATCTTATCAACCGACTTCAAAAAGGAGGAAGTTCTCAATTCGACTGTTTTTTTTTTGTTTGTTACCTCAAAAACTTTCGACTACGTGAACCGATTTCGACGATTTTTTTTTTATTTGAAAGCTGGTGCTTCCCGTGTGGTCTCATTTTAATTTGATCCAGTTCTGACAATGGCATCCATGATAAAACCATATAAGTCTTAAATTTGCATAAAGCATGTGCGCGATAAATGGACGAATAACTCAATATCACGCCAACCGATTTCGATTATTCTTTTTTTATTGGAAAGGATGTACTTCAAGGGTAGTTGGATGAGAATTTGGTCCAGTTGTGACATTTTTATCCATGAGAAAATCATATTAGTCTTAAATTTTATGATAGACGCATTGAAGTCGGTTGTCTACTTTTTTAAAGTCCGATTATTTATCAATAATTAATCCATCCAATACAAAAATAATCATTCAAATCTAACTGATAGTTACATAACAGAGTACATTTACCTCACATATCTTATTATTATTATTATTATTTTACTATTAGGTACGGCAATTGCTGACTCGTCTTACCGTGAGAGACTGGTGATGACGTCACGTGGTAAATACGAGCTTATGTTACCAGGACACTATGCGTGTCTAAGAGGTATACGAAGTCTTCCAATAAACATGAATCCTTATTTTTAAATTTCGATAATCTGCTGCTACCCCAACCTTAATGTACACTTTGTGTCATGCAAAATGCAACTCAAAATATACGATTTACATCAGAATGTTGCTTAGCAATTCTTGGAGCACGAGTGGTATGTTTTCTCTCCTTCATCCCTAGTTTGTCTCATATTACAAGCTCAACAATCAAACTCCGATCTTATTATAAAGACGATAAGTAGCATTTTACTCTGGTATCGTTGAGACTTTAAGCCTTTTTGTAAAAACATCTTCGTAACTGCATACCCTCGTATTTTTTATATGTGAAAGAGATAGAATGTGGGAAGAACTACTTTCTCCAAACATAAGTCACAGTATGTGTTTGCGTCTTCGTTTGTACGAGTCCTGTATCTCTTAAAAGAACAACGCTGTAGACAACCTCCGAAAAATAAGATGTATTATTATAAATAGAAATTACAAGTCATGTCAGGTAAAATGCTTTTTTTATGATGGGTTAAGACGAACAGACGGGTCATCTGATGGTAAGTGACAACTGCTGCCAATGGAGGGAATTAGAGGCAGGTGGCGGTTTTCTGTGCAGCCGTGGTATAACTCCGGTCAAGCCGGCCCAGTCGTGCTTAAGCATGGCTCTCCCATGCTTATATAAAAAATTTGCATAACTTGTGTTTAAAAAATTTATGAACAACAAATCAATATGACTTTGTTTGGCTACAATGAAACGATACAGATGAGACACCCAAAAACTATGTACAAACTGAGTGAGTACTAATTTATAGCACACATTCGCACTTTTTAATTTACAGCACACATCATACATACATCACTCATACTACACACACCCACACCTTCAAAAGCGCACACTAATATTCGAGTATGTATTCCTGTTCATTTAAAATTAAGCTACCCAAAATTATACATACCTGTTCTAGTTTTGTTTTCAGAATAAAATAAGAAAAGTATACTATGGTGAAGCAAATAACCATTGTAAGTAATACAGACACCATTATAAGGAATAATAATTTATTTACCAGCATTTTCTCCGTGCATTCAATGATGATCCTTTGATGATTGACGAGTTATATTTAATCATCAGCATAGATCAAACAAGCAGATATAGTGGCCATAGTTAACTGAAAGTCATAAATAATGTATATGACTCTATCTTTTAATTAAATATCAATAGTGCATAGTGGCACTTTAATTTGAATACCGCTCTGGCTATTTGAGTACCAGGGCGAAAGTAATACATATTACTTCTGCAGTACAAGGAAATCATAAAACAGAAAAAGTGTTATATGTAGTAATAAACTTGTTTATGGTTAGTTATACAACTATTGTACACATTGATATTTTTTTAACATATAAATGGTATCATGTCATCCACAATGACCGTATTTCATCATGTTGTTTTTTAACCCATTACATCTAAAATGAACCAGAACAGGGATTGAACATAATTTTTTTAACATGTTTACATCTACTTAAAATAGAAATTTATATTAGTGATTTTTCTTTCTTGTGTACAAAATTATTTTGTCACACATGTCATATATTAAAAATAACCGTTTTACACCATATTATTTAAAGTTATCGCATGTGATATATGATATACAGGGGAGGTCCATTGTTTGAAGTCTCGCATGTGTGTGGGGTTACTACGGTTGTGAAACCACATGTTCACACTTGCCATGCTACCAGGCAACCATATAAGCAAAGAGGTTGAAAACTACATTCCGTGACTGACACTGTTATGTGGCATGTATATTGCCGGTAAATGACTTCTAAATGAATATCTAATAAAAAAATATTGAAGTCTTTTTATATATAATGGTTTCCTTGTTTCGTTAGTGTTTGCTCGTACCTGGTACTCGAACACTAATAAAATAAATTAATAAAATAATAAAGAATACTCTATTATGTTACAAAATATTATTACTGAATCTTACTTAAATGTATTGTGATTATATGATATTAAGTCTGGTGTGTTGGTGTAGTGGTTAGTGGTACTGACTGCTGTGACTAAAGTCTGGGTTCCATTCCGAATCTGGTGTTTTTTGCTTTTGTGTATTTTAGAAGTCCTCCGCGACACAGGAATCATTCTAAATAATTGAGTTGTCTTTTTTTTATTATTATAGGGGTGCAGACGAGCAGACGGGTCACCTGATGGTAAGTGACAACCACTGTCCTTGAAAACCTGCAACTGGAGAGTCGCAAGTGCGCTGCCCGCCTTTGAGAGTGAAGAGGAATGAGGGTACGCGGGGAGGGGATAGAGACGGCAATGAGGAGATGGGGAAAGGGGCGGTAGTTCAGGGGAGAGGAATAAGGAGAGGGGAGTTGGGCATCCGGAAACATCACTAATTTAACTTTTAAATAAATATATACTTAAATGTAAACTTTAAAAAACATCGATACTTATATCTACCGTAATGATAACACCTAACTCCTTATCGAGCTAACAACCTAGTACAAATTGTGAAAATTTTTAACTTCGATATTGTTTTTCTAATTTTGTTGTTTTAAATGTATGGTAGAGAGCTTACCCCAGTTATTTGCTTAACAGTTACTTTTTATTTTCCTTTTTCTAAACCATGAGGATAATCTTAAGTAATACGAGTAATAAATTATATTATAAGACTGACTCACTTGTTTCTAATTTGATTACGATTTAAATTCTGAACATGTATTGAACCTTGTGACTTATATTGAAGTCACTATACTAGGATACCAGAAAGCAGCAAAGGTGGTTATTGCAACAAATATCCCAAAGTTATCTATATGGAACGTTACTATGAATGGGCATTATAAATAATGGTAGGTACAATAAAATTATCTTCGGAACGTTCTGAACGATTAGAAAAAATAAAGTATTGTATTTGTATGTGGAATAAAAATTATAACTGAAAAATATATTTAAAAACTCAGCACACCGTCCACTGTTACAGTTACTAAAATAATAAACCTAGAAAGGCTCATATATAAGTTACTAGTGTTTAAATTATTAAATTACCGACTAAATAATAACGCACACTTAAAATCCTAAATAAAGATCTGTTTCATTATGGTTTACACTTGTAGAAAAATAATTTATTTTTGTAATAGCGTCATCTACCGGTTAACAGCAGTACTTATTAGAAACACTAGTTTCATACTAGTAGTGCTGCTACACATTTAGTTCCAATTTCAATAACTACGAGTTTGCTTTGACCAACTTCCAACTGTTGTGGCGATTTATAGTAATTCTGATGTTACGATACCCAAGTCTACGCACCAGAAACTAATAAAATTTGAATAAATGTTACACTATTTATTCAAATTTTATTAAATTAAATAAATAATAGCCATAATCAGAAAATTACTGTTCATTGTTAGAGAAGTACATGTTTGATGAGATTTAGCAGCATTAGCTATCTTAAAAATTAAGGTAAAGAGTAAACGTGTAGTTTTTATCATGTGAGAATATTACATCGTTATCGGGTTTCGTTTCTATTCGAAAATCGTGTTGACTTTTTTAAATGGGAAGTAATCAATAAAAATTTCCTTTGTTTTTGGTTCTAGTCAGAGAAACTAAAAGTCAGTCAGTTCCTTTTTATAAAATAATTTTGAACGGAATTTGACGGATACAAAATAGTACAGAAATCAAGCATTAAATGCATTTGAAACGACAAAACATTAATGCATTCGTATATACCTATTGGATATGTTGAATGACAATACCTGAAACACGTTATACCTATTTGTCATTTATTTTTAATTATTATCATTTGGTCCATCGACAAAGCGCCACCTCTCTTAATTTTCCACGGTAACATACCAGGACATCAGACAGTAGAAAGAGTATAATTACATCTACTGTTAATCAATAATGCTTGAGCGGGATGGAAACACAGCATTTCCCTCTTCTGTCTCTGTCTTAATACTTACACATTACTCGGCCCTTCATTCATAGCGAAACAATGAATTTGTTTTTATGTTTCAATTAAATTACAATTTAGCGATTATAGGAGAGACTTATCTACAGTGCTTTAATTTCCCTGATTTTCTCAAAGAAACTAGAAATTGTGCGAATATAAACGTTTGTTATATACAGAATTTATATTACAAAAAAAAACTACCAAACAAAACTGATATTAATAATATTTTCTTTTTTACATTTATAAACAGATTTTTTACTCGAGGTGGGTCTAGTTTAACTATAAAAAAAATATCCAACCTCTGAGTGAGTGGAACATTAACAAATGAAAAATACAAAAATACAGTCTATACAATAAATAATTAGATTCGGTTATATACATATATTGTTTTAAAATTAAGCTTCATCTTAGGCCATTGAATCTTACTTACTTAATCAAATATGTTTTTCATTGATCAATGAGGAGCTGTTATTTCATTTCCAATACTAGGCTCACAGAATTTTAGAGATGTATATGAAAAGTCATTGATGTAGGCATGTTTCCAAAGGGGAGGGTGAAGCCTCCATTTATGTCGTGTTGTACAGAATGCAATCGAAACACCCACACTAACATATTGCGTAATACTAGATATCCTCTCATTTGTCTAGGAGCCTGGTAACTACTCGACTGAACTGGCTCCCTCTATTTCGTGAAAATGAGTTTATTCAAAGCTGACCCCGTAGTTCCCGACTGCCCACCTGCAGGGATGACAAGGATTTAATTTGATTTGGTGTGGTGATATTTTGAAACCTAGTGTTTTATATATTTTTTAGTAATTTTACTTGCTCTATGCACAAATGTACTAGCTGGGGCCCGCGATTTAGGCTGCGCGGCATAAGTAATGAACATAAGTTTTAACCTACTTCGAAAAGGACATTTGATGTGTGTGTATGTTCGTAAAACGCGGAAGGTGGAACACCTGTACGCGATTATAATCCAAATGCTACGATACTCAAGTCTACGCGCTACGAGTACGAATGCTGATATTACGTCACACTCTCTATTCAACCGACTTCAAAAAGGACGAGATTCTCAATTCGACTGTATTTTTTTTTTATCTTGAACCGATTTCGACGATTTTTTTTTGGTATTTAAAAGCTGATGCTTACTGTGTGGTCCCATTTTAATTTGGTCCATTTCTTACAATGACGTTCAAGCTATTTGTCATAGTATTAGTGTCGTAGATATCTAGACATCCTCTAACCTATCTGGGAGCCTGGTAGCTACTCGACGACACTGACGCCCTCACCTTAGTAAACTAAAACTAGGTTTTCGTTATGCAAACTATCACTATTATTTTTACCCGACTGCGTAAGGCGGCGGCTTATGTTTTCGAATGTACATATATGACGTTATTTTGTTACGGCCTTATAGCCTAGATGACTTGAATGATTGCGACATGAGAGGTGTCATTTAAATCATCTTTGCTACGGTAATATATAAACATTTCGAGATAAAGTCGTCAGCAAAAAAAGATATTGAGGAAAATAATAATAATTTCATATATTTCTTTAATAATTTCACTATTTTTTTTTATCTAAATACTTAAAATGCTATAGGAAACAAATAGAGTTATACACCAAAAAAAAAAATTGTTCACAAATGATGAAACAGATAAAAACGTGGTAAACAGCTTAACAGTGGTAGAGCCATGCTTAGGCACGAGTGGGCTGACTCGACCAGTGCGATACCACGGCTTCACAAAAAACTAGTAGTGAAGTGCTTCATTGTATTTCCCCGAAATTAGTAAGGTTTCCGGAGACCCAACTCCATCCCCCTCCACCCCTCCTCAGCCTCATCTTTACCCTCCCCGCATCCCCCATCCCTCATCAACGTCAAAAGCGGCAGCGCAGTTCCGACTCTTGCAGGTGTCCATAGACGGTGATTGTCACTTACTATCAGATGACCCGTCTGTTCTTACAATGTATGTATGCTATGTATGTACAAACGGCGGCCTTATCGCTAAAAGTGTTTTCTTAAATTAAAAACCTTTGGATTGGAACAGTAATTAGACCATTCTCTTTTAAAAAAATGAAATATCTACGTATAACATAGCTTTGCTTAGCATAGCATAGCTTTGTTTTTATTTCGTGTGCGTCACATTGTTAGTTATGTATTAATTAATATATTTTAGCGAGTATGTTAGTTACACATGCAAGAAGACGTGAGCGTGCAACCCGCAACTGTATGTGATTGAAATCCAGAATGCTACGATACTCAGGTCTACACGCTACAAGTGATAAACGGAATTTAGAGATAATTTAGAGATGCAAATAAAAGAAAACAGAA
This sequence comes from Tyria jacobaeae, assembly GCA_947561695.1. NCBI lineage: Eukaryota > Metazoa > Arthropoda > Insecta > Lepidoptera > Erebidae > Tyria > Tyria jacobaeae. The sequence goes on along the minus strand of OX387208.1, from coordinate 2,046,074 downwards.
TCTGTTTAAAGTCAAAAGCTAATACATATTACGTAAATCGTGTATTTAGAATAAAATATAACTATAAAACAATCATTCGGTCTGTCTATAAATACTCGAATGGGCCGATTAGATTTTTGATATCATCTATTTATTTATATTTGAGAAACCGAAAAAGCGCCACCTCTCATAGTTTTCAACTGAAACATACCAAGACATCAGTCAGCAGGAGAGGTATGACTACATCTACCATTAATCAAAGATGCATGAGCGGGACGCAATTAACTTATTTTTGTCTCCTGTCTTTGTCGTTACAGACACGACTTTCATTCATAGCAAATAATCTTATTATAATATTATTTTCCCGCAGTTTGACCTGCATTTATGCTCGTAAGGGTAGCAGCGTAATGCTTTATAGGATTTTTAAATTTAATACTACTATATTAAAACATATTTTTTCTTAGCCGGCATCCCCGAAGGGGTTGGCAGATGTGTATAAAACAGTCATTTTTTGTTTACAATAGTTTAGCCCCAGTTACGTAATAGTAATTAATTTTTAAATATATGTTATACTTGATTTTACCCGCGGTTTCGCTCGCATTGAATCTCTTAAATATAGATGGCGTAGAAGTTGCTAGATTTAAAAAAAATTGATAAACAATCTTATCTGAAAGAATATTTTTTTTACCCTCCGTAAGTAACATTTTTTTTAGAAAAAGTATCCTGTGTCCCTATTATATACCTTTGAGAATGTGTATACAAAGTTTCATGATAATCGGTTGAGTAGTTTCGATGTGAAAGCTAACAAACAAACTTACATTCACATTTATAATAATAGTAGAGATGATTTGTGTTATATTTTCAAGGCTCACAAGCTGCAAATTTTAATACACTATATCAGTTATAACTAAAAATAAGCTTTTCGTTACGTTTAAACTCTTTTCTCGTTCTTCTGCAACATTTCTACTAGATTTAAAAAAATAGATTATTCAAGAAAAAGCTACATAAACAGTATTTTTCATAAAACTTTCCATTCAGTTAGAATTTTCATCTAAAAATGAAGCCCCAGGACTTCGTTGAACAGATCCACTTGAATTATTTTTTAAATCTCTCATATTACACACGGACCGTTGACCCAAAACTAATCAAAGCCTGTATGGTGGTAACGTGCTGATAAACATACCAAAGACAACTGGTAAACAATGACTGACATACCAATCTGCAGCATCCTTTTATTTTTGTTTTCTACTGTGATTATTGCTAAATGAACCGTCTGTCCAAAGAATGTACCAATAATCTTTTTGTCTAGACTTCTGCCTTCATTACTTTTATCGGCAAATCTTCGAACGGAAATATCGCTTGGCAATTTAAATTTATATATATATATATATATATATATATATATATATATATATATATATATATATGATGGTAAGTGACACCTCCGTCCATGGACACTTGCAACTCAAGAGTCGCAAGTGCGTTGCCGCCTTTGAGGGTGATGAGAGATGGGGGATGCAGGGAGCGGAAAGAAGAGAGGAGGGATGAGGAGATGGAAAAAAGGAGAAAGGAGATGAGGTAGAGAAAAGGGGGGAGGGGGAATTGGGCCTCCGGAAACCTCGCTCAATTCGGGGAAATGCAACGCAAGCGTTACTTCACAACCGGTTTTCTGTGAGGCCGTGGTATCGCACCGGTCGAGCCGGCCCATTCGTGCCTAAGCATGGCTCTACCACTAAAACAACTTTTTTTTTTGTCTTTTGGTTTCAGGTTCGTATTGTGACACCATGCCTACGTCACCGCACAGACATACAATGCATAGAAGTTTTTCGAAGGAAGATTGACAAGTCATGGTGGCTGGGCGGTGGTGGCTGCGGCTGCGAGCGGAATGCTGTGAGGTCAAGCCCCGGCGGACTCTATGGGTTTTTGTTTGTGATTTCGGTGTTTTATAGAAAATTCTAGTAAATGGAGATGATTCTTTACAAAATTCGAATATAATGGAAAGTACTAGATTAGGTTGTAGAAGACAATCGAAAAGAATTACGAAATGACAGTCGAAATTCAACAAATTACGATCGAAATTAGGGGTATATAAAGAGCTCCAGACGCGGCGCCTACAGGGCAGTTCAGTGGAAAGTGATCTCAAGTGAAGAATAAGAAGAAGAAGTGAAAAAGTAGTGAAGTGAACAGTGAAAGTGAATAGTGAGTGGTGCAGTGCTACCGTTGGACTGAGTTAAGTGTAGTCCGCGGGGACAGTGTGGAACAGTGCTACGCGGTTCGTGCAGTACAACTCGTTCTGTGCTGTGAGTGTTACGCGTTCGGAATATTGTGAAACGCAAATAAATCGTTACTCTCGGCAGTGACATTAGTTTCCTTCCAATCCCTGTACCCACTTCCGTAACAATATGTTATATACAGCATGCGGGGTTCACTTCCGTTCACTTTTCAAGCAATAATCGGCACCAATCCAATCCATTTTTTATCTTCCATCAAAGTATTAGGTATCCATCTGGTACAAAGCTTTCTGATTCCAAATGTTCATATAAGACTTTTTGTGCTTGACTCCTACATTGCAAAGAGTTTTAGCTGTCCGAATCCGTAGATATATCACTCTTCCATCAGCTTCTATTAGCCATTCGCCACACAGTACTCACTTTATCTTCAGTAGAAGGACGTCCTTCTCGAGAACCATCAGTGAGTTTGCTTCGACCACGTTTAAACGCACTAAACCAGTTGTAAGCAATGGCACGAGACGGGGCTTCATAATGAAGTCTATTGTGAAGTCTATTGTAACATTGTTGACACTTTTAAATTGCCGCAAATTTGTAAAAAAAAATTACATATGAATTTATTATACATCTACAGATTCCCAAAGAGTTCCAATTTGAAATTTCAATAATTTTTTTTCATCTGCCGCTTTTCTTAAAGGCTTATTCTAAAAAAATTCAGAGTGACCAACGTATATATGGGGGGACCTCACATATATATAAACATAGTATATATATACAGGTCAAACAACTTAATTTAACTGTAAGGTCCCGTCGTACCCTTAAGTGTATTCGATAATATATACATTGTTCGATGCAATAATTACAATCGAACACCCTTTTGCTGTTCTAGCAACCTAACGCATACAGACATATTCGGACAGCAACCGGGTGCATTCGTACTTATTAGCATTTTAGCGTAGCTTAGTTTAATCACACTTTTTATATCATTAAACGTTTCTAAGTTATCGAAGTGTTTACTTTAGGAAACACGTAGGAAACGTACCTTACATACATATATACTATCTATTCAAGTGGCAACCGGGCCCTGTATGCCAGTATATATTTATTCAGTGGTAGAGCCATGCTTAGGCACGAGTGGGCCGGCTCGACCAGTGCGATACCACGGCCTCACAGAAAACCGGTTGTGAAGTAACGCTTGCGTTGCATTTCCCCGAATTGAGTGAGGTTTCCGGAGGCCCAATTCCCCTTCCCCCCTTGTCTCTCCCCTCATCTCCTTTCTCCTTTTTTCCATCTCCTCATCCCTCCTCTCTTCTTTCCGTTCCCTGCATCCCCCATCCCTCATCACCCTCAAAGGCGGGCAGCGCACTTGCGACTCTTGAGTTGCAAGTGTCCATGGACGGCGGTGTCACTTACCATCAGGTGACCCGTCTGTTCTTTTGTCCCCCTATAGTATAAAAAAAATATATACAGGCGGTATTGCGGTTGACGGTAACAGGCTTGTTCCCTGTTAGTTGTGTGAGTTCGACGGAATTAAGGTACACTGTGTCTCTACGTGTCGCATTACTTTCTAAACATTATTCAGTAATGCGACGCTGTTACTTGTTATATATGTATTACAAAAGTGTATGAAATACTATTGATCTCGTTCTGTAAACACACTAACATGTGTTGTCATAGCAACAGTATTACTAGCATCTACGTAGATAGACATCCTCTCACTTATCTAAGAGCCTGGTAGCACTCGACAAATGAGACGCCCTCTACTTGGTTTAATAAGTGTACTTCTTAAAATCAGATGAGTTTTTACCCGACTGCTCAAGAGGGAGAGTGGTGGTGGGTTGTAGGTTCGATCCCTACACGGGTCCACACTTTGTGTAATCCTCAAATTGTTGTTTTGAGTCTGTGTGCTCTTTGTGTCCGTTATTTGAATGTTTGTAAAGTCTCCCGCGATACATACAGGAATTAATCATTGTTCTTGGAACTTGTCTATATGATTATCAGCAATCTTGGAAGTCAACTTTAAGAGTATTCAAATCTATGTTTCACAAAATATAGTAAGTATGATATCGCTGGTAACTTGTTTTCTTTTATATACGAGTAATTTTTATCCATACTAAAATAACGTGTTTGGTGGGTAACATTATTCTTTAATTTGATTTAAGGATCTATATAGGCTTGAGTGTGTTATGCAAATGTTCTACAAAACAGAATCTATTTAAAGTCTCTTTCCAGGTCAGATCTTTCTTTCGAATAAACATGGTTACAGAGATACAACGAAAATGTGAATTTTCAAAGTATTTACTTAGACCAAAAAAAAACTAACGACTAATTAAAAAAAAATTAAGCTTAGTCATGTACGTTGGTACAAAATAATGGTACCACAAGCAAAATAATTAATTTACTTATATATCAATCGACAAAGCTTTATTTTTTATTATAGGGGACAGACGAACAGACAGGTCACCTTTTCATTCATGGTATGATGGTAAGTGACAACCTCCGTCCATAGACACCTGCAACTCGAGACTGGTAAGTGCGCTGCCCACCTTTTAGGGAGATGATTGATGAGGTTAAAGAAAGGGGGATGACGAGATGGGAAATGGGGCGGGGGTTATGGGAGAGGAAAAAGGATAGGGGGAGTTGGGCCTCCGGAAACCTCACTAATTTCGGGGAAATGCAACGCTAGTGTTGCTTTTCAACGATCACATACTAGGATATCAGTCAGTAGAAGAAGTATACTGCATCTACGATTAAATCAATGAAGCATGAGCGGGATGGAATGACAATATTTCCGTCTTGTCCCCTGACAACGTACTAAAGGTTTTCATTAAACATTGTAAGCTCTTCGTTACAAGGCGACATTATCGAATTTTGAAAAGATTGACAGATGTCAAATGTGATCTATTATATTGGCCCTCGGTTTCGAAAGTGTAATAGCTTTAGAAGGTGTATGAAGAAAAAAACATTGTTAGCGACTTCAATGTGATGCCATCATCAAATCCTGACTTGGTGACAACGGAACTACCGCAGGAGTCTTTCGAACAAAAACAGTAGAACTAAGAGCCTTCCTTATTTTTTAAAGTCGGTCATAAAACCGATCATGATTTTGGACTGTTATCTATCAGAGAGTATGTATACAGTCACACAGTGCTCGCTTGACGGCAAAACTTTTTGCCCCCGTTACGTCAGTAGGACAAAATTCTAATTGGTTAAATATACCTCTGCCTACCTTTTAGTATGTATGTAGAAAGTATGTATGTAACTGAATACCGTAGCTACCCGTTGGCTTGTAAAGTTGCAATATACATCTATGAGCTTGTGATCGTTTCCCTCAACAGTGTTTGAAAACTTTGACTTTCACTCGACAGCTGTAGAAAAGGAATGTTAGAAAATAGATTATTTGTTTGCACACGTTTATATTCGACCAATTCGAGTGTAATCTTTTTTTTAAAGACAGCTCTCCCTCTAGGATTAATTTCTGTACCTCGGGTGGACTTAGAAACATTAAAGTAACAGACACAAAGAACACTCAGAGTCAGAACAGCAGCTATGCTGTGAAACTGGGTTGCTGCCTTCCTCCACAAGCGCCGCATTAGGGTTCTCTGTGACGGCGCGGCCTCTGACTTCCAGGAGGTTAGCGCTGGTGTACCTCAGGGCTCCGTCCTATCGCCCACGCTGTTCCTTCTGCATATCAATGATATTGTGACGCCATGCCTACGTCACCGCACAGACAAACAATGCATAGAAGTTTTTCAAATGAAGTTTGACAAGTCACGGTAGCTGAGCGGTAGTGGCGACGGCTGCGAGTCCAATGCCGTGAGTTCAAGCCCCGGCGAACTCTATGGGTTTTTGTTTGTGATTTCGGTGTTTTATAGAAAATTCTAGTAAATGGAGATGATTCTTTACAAAATTCGAATATAATGGAAAGTACTAGATCAAGCAAAATGAATAAATAAATTAAGTTGTAGAAGACAATCGAAAAGAATAACGAAATGACGGTCGAAATTCAACAAACTACGATCGAAATTAGGGGTATATAAAGAGCTCCAGACGCGCCTACAGAGCAGTTCAGTGGAAAGTGCTCTCAAGTGAAGAATAAGAAGAAGAAGTGAAAAAGTAGTACAGTGAAGTACAGTGAAGTGAAGTGAAAGTGATTAGTGAGTGGTGCAGTACTACCGTTGGACTGAGTTAAGTGTAGTCCGCGGGGACAGTGTGGAACAGTGCTACGCGGTTCGTGCAGACAACTCGTTCTGTGCTGTGAGTGTTACGCGTTCGGAATATTGTGAAACGCAAATAAATCGTTACTCTCGGCAGTGATATATTCGTTTCCTTCCAATCCCTGTACCCACTTCCGTAACAATATGTTGGCTCTTGGCAACATACATTGTTATGCAGATGACAGCACAGTACACGGGCGATACTTTGGACATCCTGCTGCCAAGCTAGCAGACGTTAAGGGAAAATGACAGGAGCTTGTTGCTGAGCTCGACCGGGTCCTGAGCCGCATCTCTCAATGGGGTTGTGAGAATCTGGTCGAGTTCAGCGCCAAGAAAACACAGGCGTGCGCGTTTTCAAACAAAAAGTCTCCATTCCTTCCCCTTCCTACTCTTCAGAACACTCAACTGTCACTACAGGATAGGCTTAGTATACTGGGTATGGACATCTGTCGGGATCTCAATCCGCGTGATTACATCGAGTGCGTCACTAAGGCGGCCTCGCGGAAGCTCGGTGTATTGAACAAGGTGAGATGGTTCTTCTCGCCCGAGCATCTGTGTCTTTTATATAAGACCCAGGTTCGCTCCTGCCTGGAGTACTGCTCTCATCTTTGGGATAGCTATGCGCAGTATCTGCTTGACGCTCTCGATCGGTTGCAGCGACGCGCAGTCCGTATTATAGACTGTCCTGAGGTCACCCAGTCTCTTGAGCCCCTGCAGTTGCGAAGAGATTTCGCCTCTATGGCAGTTCTCTATCGCCTACATCACGGGGAGTGTTCTGATGAGCTCTTCCAATTGGTCCCACCTTCTCCCTTCCTCTACAGGTCTACACGTGCTGGCCTGAGGAGTCACCGTTTGCGAGTCGAAGATATGCGATCCCGAACGAAACGGTTTGGCTCTTCTTTCCGGTGCCGATCAGTGAAAACCTGGAATTCCCTACCAGCGCACGTGTTTCCTTCCCAATTTGATCCCGGGTCTTTTAAGCGGGGCGTGAAAAAGCATCTCACCAGGCCGCCATAGTGTGGGTCACCATGCTGCATTGACTAGACATGCAATGAGGATGGTGACCACCACTCTTGGACTCCATTCATTGCTTACCATCAGGCAAAGTGGAGTCATTATGGTAGGCTTACGAATAAAAAAAAAAAAAAAAGTTTAAGATTACACAAAGAGCTGTGATGTGGCTTTCAGTGAAGTCAGTTATCAATTACTAAATAATCGCCCTACGGTGGTGACGTATTCACTATTTTATTGGTTTATATTTACAAGTACTTAATTATTTCTATAACTATAACTAATGGTTATTTTGTATATTAAATCAGTAACTTACAATTACATGTATGTCGCCGCAACCAAATATATGATTATACTCCTATAAAAAGCTTGAATTTAAATAGTGATTAACAATTGTATGTAAAGATGGGTATCCAGGACTGCTCACTGTATCAAACGTACCCATCCTCACAGAACTGGGCATACGAAATTTCATCCCTAAAAATCTTTAAAAAATCCTTAAAGAAGGCAACCTAGAAAAACTGATCGTTCCTGGGAAGATCGAAGGGTTTTACCTTCGATCTTTCCAGGGTATTTTACCCAGTGGTCAAATTCCGCTACGCTGGTCCGACAAAATCCACCATACCCTTGACACTACGGTCCATACTTCTCTAAACATAGCTCAAGAAAGAAACAGATGGCGCATCCTTACAGTCGCCAAGACTTAAAATAATGGTCACGACTTACATAATTGAGGAAATCGACAACGAGGAGGAGGAGGGATCGTGACAGCGATCACGAAATAGAAATTTAAATCAAACGACAAACATTAGGTTCACAGAATATTAAAGAGGTATTTAAAAAATTGTTGGTTTCCAAGGGCGAAGGGTGTGCAATCAAGCTGAAGCCTCCAAGTTGTTATTGAATGCAATCGAAACGCACACCAACATGCGTTTTGTCAAAGTATTAGTGTCGTCGATATCTACATCTAGACATCCTCTCACTTATCTGGGAGCCTGGTAGTTACTAGATAATACTGACTCCCTCACCTAAGTGAAATGGGTTTGTGTTCCATACAAATCGCTATTATTTTTACCCGACTGCGTAAGGCGGAATGCTTGTTTAGAAATACATTCTATGTATGATGTTATTTTGTCAAGGCCTAGGTCTCTTTATAGCTGGATTGACATAGCTATTAAGCTATGTCCCGCCTACTATGTACACATATAGACATAATTATTATTAATAATATAGACAGGTTTCATATTTCATTAATAATTTTATATATGTTTATTTTTTTTTATAACGAAATGGTATAAAGATGTACGTATAAATAAGTAAACGGCATTTTTTGGGCGGGGTTGGATGTGTTCCATTAGGCCAAGATCGCCTGGAACAGATGCAGCCCTGGCGCGTCCTTCTGTCCAGAGGGCGCGCACGGCGAATGGTTATGGGAGCGAGCGCAGGTCGTGTAGATCCCCATAACAAGTCTGGAGTGTTGTCCTTCTCGTGGTTGCCGCCTGTTCTTGCTCTGGTTCCTTATGAAACAGAGATAACTGAAACATCCAGTCGAATTCCCAACTGCATACCTCCTAACCCTACCTATCCCTCTTCCTTTCCCATCTCTTTCTACTGCGGGTAGTACGTGGTTGATACCTGCGGACTCATCATCAACTATGACTGATGGTGAGAGGGGGGGACCTGGGCAACCACCCGCATGTTTGTGCCGTGTGCGGGGACCCGTAAGGGGGGATGAAGGAGTCCTGGCAGTTGAGCTGAAAGGTAACACACTGCTTTGGCCCGGAGTTCCCCCGACACGGGAGGTTGGAGACTAACCAACTCCAGTCAATCGGCTGCGGCGTCCCGTCGGAGGGCCGCCTGGTGAGAGCTCTACCCTGGTGGGGGCAGACGACGGGTGGGAAGACTATGTCATTCTGCCTTGCTCGGCCTGTTTTCTGCCAGGGTTGGAGCTCTATATCTCTCCGTTACTTCTGGCGTTTGTGTGCCATCTGCCGCAACGCCCCCACTTGAGGGCTCCAAGGAGGGTGGAAGAACGGAGGGACGAATAAAACTAATAACACACATGGATAACCAGAATAATATATTTTCCAAAAAAAACAAGGCAGCTCCCCGGACCAACAATCCAGGTGATGCGCCATCCTACAGACAGGCCGCGCCTCGGAATAACAATCCGAGTGCTGCGCCATCGATCAAACCGGAAACCCCTCAGGTAACCAACCCGGGTGTAGCGCCACCAAACCGACCGGCAGCACCTCCAGCTGACAGCAAGAGTGTAGCGCCATCCAAGACAGAAGCAGCTCCTCTAATAAAACAGAGTAGAGCGCTAGGTTCTAACATCGACCTCTCCTCTTTGAAGGCAGCGATACCCGCGGGTTTCGTCCAGGACGAACCCTGCTGGAACCTCGTGGGCGTAAAGAAGAGGGGAGTTCCGAAAGCACCGAACCAGTCTAAACAGACTCATAAAGCCAAGAGGGCTAAAGCCCGGGCGGAAGCCAAGCGAGTGCGGCGTCTGGCGTCAGATGGTAGTAAGCGACTTGAAGCCGCTGAAGGGTCTGAGAAGACCCACGTTGCCCCCGTTAGCGACGCGCTGACCCATGGCGAAGGCACTTGCCTAGCCGAGGGAGTAGCTGCACCTGCGGGGGTGCCATCTGCCGTCATGAGGCCTGCTGCTGCTAGCGCGACCCCACGGCAGGGTCACATTAGACGGGGAAACCGAGCTGGGAAAGCCAACCGCGTGGGTAAACCTCCGGGCCCATCCAAACCCGCCAAGAGAAGACGCCCGGATGATTCCCTTACCCCACAAGGTAAGGGTAAGCGAGCGAAATCCCAGCTCACCACCACAGGCTCAGCCAGCTACTCCGACGTATTGAAGTCCAACGACAACTGCGTCGCAGTGATGCTAGAGCCTTACCACGACCTGACCAAGGAGCAGGCCGAGGCCGTTGAGAGTCGGCTGCAGGGCGTGCTGGAAGACGAGATTTTCTCGCCCAGCACGTCTAGCGCTCCAGTTGTTGCACCGCAATTTAGGGGAAAGGCCTTCCACAGCGAGGGCGTCCTCAAGATGTGGTGCAATGATGAATATGCTCTCAAATGGCTACGTCAAGCTCTTGAGAAGGTACGATCACCACGCGAGGGAACCAGACTAATAGTCAAAAAACAGGCTGAGATTCCCAAGCGCATTAAGGCCGGACTACTAATACCACAGGTAGGCCCAGAAGACACGCTAGACCGTATCCGTAAACGGCTGACGTGTCAAAACCCTGAATACAAGGTGTCCAACTGGGCACTTTACCATGCCGAGCCCCCGGAAAAAAAGAAAAGTGTATTCCTGGTGCTTGGTATACCAGAAGAGGATGCGCTCAAACTCAAGGTGAGCGAGCGTAGAGTTTACTACAAACTTGGTAATCTCTACGTCCGCTTCCTTGACGAACGCCCTCTGCCGCCGCCGAACCTCGATGCCAAGCCCGAGGAGGTCTCCAGGGATGACCCAGGCAGCGGAAAAACGCAAGGGGTAGGCCAACCGTGCCCAAGCAAAGGGCCAATCGTCAGGGTCACTAGGGAAGAAGAGGAACTTCAAATGGAAAGTGACCCTGACGAGGAAGAGGCCCTAATGCTGAGCAGTGATGATGGCACTGCCAACTCCCCCAGCTCCTGATCTCGCCATCATCCAAACCAACCTCCAGCATAGCCAGACTGCAACGGCTAACCTACGCAGAACACTGGAGGTAAACACCAAGGCCGTGGCCTTAATACAGGAGCCGTGGATTAGGAAAGGCAGGATTTGCGGCCTCAGAAACTTCGGAGGTAAACTACACCTAGACACCACTATCGACAACCCGCGTACTTGTATTATTACACCTAATTACGCGAACACTACCCTAATTACCGAGTTCTGTTCCAGAGACTTAACTACCGTCAGGCTCAATGAACCTTCCCCAGGCTTGCACAGCGTGGTGATGGCGTCTGCCTACTTGCCGGGCGACGTAGACATCCCCACCCCTGAACTCACTGCGCTTGTGGATTTCTGTGAGCGACAGGGAATGGAACTGATAGTCGCGGCCGACACCAACGCGCATCACGCCCTATGGGGTAGCAAAACCAACAACCAACGCGGTGAGAATTTTGTTTCTTTCTTACTTTCAACCAAACTAAATGTTATCAACAAGGGCTCAGAACCAACATTTGTCACATCGAGAGCCCAAACAATAATTGATCTAACTCTAGCCACTGAGTACGCGTCATCATACATCTCGAACTGGCACGTCTCAGAAGAGTCATCGTGCTCGGACCATCGCTGGATTAAATTCCACCTTAAGATGTCACTCACACCACCTAAACCCCGACGAAATCCCCGCAAAATGGACCTCCTGCAGTATAAGCGGATGACAGCAGAGCTGCTAACAAACTCAGCTGCGCCAAATGCTCATGAGACCACAGTGGAGATCGATAACCATGTAAAAAACCTCACTAACTCATTGATCACCTGCTTTGAACAGACATGTCCACTTTCGTCACCCAGAACCACACCAGGGGGTGAGCACCAATGGTGGACACCAGAACTGCAGAGATTGCGGCAAAAGGTAAGAAAGTTGTTCAATAAAGCGATGAACTCAAGACTAGACCAGCACTGGGATGCTTACAGGCAGGCCCGACACAAATACAAGAAGTGGATCAGAATCAGGAAAACTGATTGCTGGCGAAGCTTCTGCACCAACATAGACACCAACAACCATGCTAACAGAGTTAAAAATATCCTGTGCTCTGAGCGGAAGCCAGACCTTGGCTTCCTAAAAAAACTTGATGGTACCTTCACCAAAACAGATTCGGAGACTTCGGAACTGTTAATGACAACTCACTTCCCGGGGTGTCGCATACTAAATGAGAATGACATTTGGGAGGAAGGTGAGGTATATCTACCAGATGAGTCAGATTGGACCACCGCTCACAGAATCGTGAATCACGATAAGCTAAAGTGGGCTATAAACAGCTTCCTTCCATTCAAAGCTGCAGGACTGGATGGTATTTTCCCAGGTCTGCTAAAATGGTGTGACGCTGCACTGATGGATCATCTACGGTCCATCTACAGAAGCTGCGTAGCACACCGCTACGTACCTACGAATTGGAGAGAAGTCAAAGTAGTATTCCTTCCCAAACCCGGCAAAGGAGACTACACACAACCTAAATCATTCAGACCTATCAGCCTCACATCCTTCATGCTAAAGGTTCTAGAGAGGCTAATAGATAGAGAAATCAGGAGCACGGCGCTAAACAAGCAACCCCTGAACCCACACCAACATGCTTATTCGATGGGTAAATCAACAGAATCCGCTCTGCATCGTGTAGTCTCATACATACAGGGCAACCTCAAATATAAAAAATCAACTCTAGGAACCTTCATCGATATCGAAGGTGCCTTCGATAAAACAAACTTCAACAGCATAAGCCAGGCTCTGTCTAGACACGGAGTCGACTCCACCATTACAGGGTGGATCGACAGTATGCTTAGAGGCAGAGCTATACAATTCACTGTTAACAACACAACAAGAGGAATAGTGGCGAGAGGGTGCCCACAAGGCGGAGTTCTTTCACCACTCCTCTGGAACATCGTGGTAGATGAGCTGATTACTCAACTCAACGACCGCAAGTTCCTCACAGTGGGCTATGCAGACGACCTGACCATTCTTATTAGTGGCCCATTTGAAAGCACAATTTGCGACCAAATGAGGTCTGCTTTAAAGGTCGTCGAAAAGTGGTGCGTAAAACACAATCTATCAGTGAACCCAACAAAAACGGAGTTGATAATGTTCACAAACAAACGTAGTTTAGGTGACCTAAGGCTGCCAAAACTATTCGGCACTAGTCTGGTTCTTACCACAGAGGTCAAGTATCTAGGAGTCATACTTGACAGCAAACTCCTATGGAATAGACACCTAGACGCAAAACTTAATAAAGCCTGCATTATCTTTTACCAATGCAAGCAGCTCCTCGGCAAAACCTGGGGTCTATCACCGAAAATCACTCTATGGCTTTATAAAGCGGTAATAAGGCCGATAATCACGTACGGTGCTATTGCTTGGTGGCAGAGAACTGAGCTTAGCACGGTTAGAAACAAGTTGCAGCAATTCCAGAGACTCGTTTGTACTGGATTTCACTGGATGCATGCGAACAACCCCTACTGCCGCCCTTGAGGTGGCTCTCGATCTAGCACCACTAGACCTGTACATACAACAGGAGGCAGCTATGGCAACAATCAGACTAAAACACCTGAGTCTGTGGAATAACCAAGAGGGTCCACACTCCAATATCTGGAATCAACTAGTGGACTACCAACCTCTGATAGCTGCCCCATGTGACAGGATTCCAAAACAACACATCTTCGAAAGAAGGTACTGTATAGAACTACAGGAGAACGATAGTGATCATTCCGGCATAAATGAAGTCCGAATATACACGGACGGCTCCAAGATGGGGTCAGGTACTGGAGCCGGGGTGTACTCACTAGACCTAAACATAAAAATATCGCTGGCACTAGGCAAGCACAGTTCGATTTTTCAATGCGAATGTGTTGCGCTAACATACGCAGCCCTAGCGGCTATGTCTAGAGGCATCAAGCAATATAACATCCGCATACTGTCAGATAGTATGGCGGTGCTAAGGGCCCTAATGGGCAACACCATGAACTCCGGTCTCATCTACGAATGCCACCAGTCGCTAGAACGCTTGGCCTCGGCGAATGGGGTAACTCTTCAATGGATCAGGGGGCACAGCAACTCACTCGGTAACGATGCCGCCGACGAGCTAGCAAGGAAGGGATCTACAACACCAGTGGCAGGCCCTACCACACTCCTGCCACTACCCTTCAACTTATATCGCTCCTGGGTAAGGCAAAGGACTCGAGAAGTACACAATAGCAGATGGATTGACACACCTGGCTGTAGGCAATCCAAACTGGTACTAACAGAAATATCACCACGTTTATCGCGTAGACTCATCAGTCTTCATAGAACGGACATCCGAATAGTGGTCGGAAGCATTACAGGCCATTTGGCTCTGAACCGACACCTATTCGTCATTAACGCGACCGATAGCCCCCAGTGCAGGGGTTGTCTGAGCGCGGAGGAAACGGCCGCCCACGTTATCCTGGAATGCGAGGGCGTGGCTGCACAACGGGCAGAAATCCTTGCAGGCGCGAGGACGCTCCTAGAAGCCTGTGAACGCCCCAGGAGGCTTCTGCGCTTCTGGAAGGAGCTAGGCTGGCTCAACTAGTCAGCCTCCTGGACGCATAATGGACCGAACATGAGTCTAAATGCGGAAACAGAGCCCTTTACCATTACCATTACCATTAAGTAAACGGCATACATTTTGTTTTATTTTGTGTTAATAAAACGTTCAAGATATGAGCGAGCATTCCGCCACTGTTTGTAATTGAAATTAAGAATGCTACGTACTCAGTCTACGCGCTACGAGTACAGTAAACGGAATTTAGTGATGCAAAATATTATAGAAAATAGAATGCTATCAAAGACATAACTTGAATGCGTCTATCATAAAATCACTACCCTTGTATTTCATCCTTTCCAATAAAAAATATTCATCGAAATAGGTTGGCGTGATATTGAGTTATTCGTCCATTAATTTGCATTGCGCACATGCAAATTAAAAACTTATATCGGTTTCTCATGGATGCCATTGTCAGAAGTGGACCAAATTAAAATGGGACTACATGGAAAGCACCAACTTTCAAATAAGTAAGTTTTTCTACTGTAAAATGTTGTGAGATCCATGTAACGGCATTTATTCAGCCCGTATTTATCGGTAATTCTGTCTTAAGTTATTACGTAATTCGCTAACCTAACAACATCTTATGGTCACTCCATATCAATATTGAAAATCTTTTATATTTTAAATAAATAGATTGAGATGGCAATCGAATGAAAACATACTGTATCTCACAAGAAATACATATTATATTAAATTAGTTTAGTGCGATTGCCAAGTCTAATCTATTAATTTAAAACATAAAAAATTTTCAATATTGATATGATCACTATCAGATATTGTTAGATGTTATAGAGTTACAAAATATACAACAATATAAATAATTATTATTAGTACATAGTATTGGTAGTAAATAGAAAACTTTATCTCAATATGTTTTTATATGGCATAATGACAAATAAACAGACGGGTGAGGAATGATTGTAAGTGACAACCGTCGCCCACCTTGAACTCAAGTGTTGTAAGTTCACTGCCTGTCTTTCAGAGTGACGATATCAGAGGAAAGGAAAGAGGAGGGGGTGGAGGTTGTTCCTCCGGTACCAGTTTTCTGTGAAGCCATAGTATTACTTCGGTCGTGTCTGTAACTGATGTCACGAAAATTCAACAATAGCAACAGAACAAAACCACACTAAATAAAAATGGTGGACACAAAAGCAAGACTAAGTGTATCTTTGTAAGATATAGTTGAGTAACGTATTGGGAATTAGAGCAATCATACTAGGAGGTGATTCACACTTAAAGTATTAATTTTGTAAAGTTATTTACTCAACCCATTGAGAGCAGATTGCGATAATGTTAATAGTGCCATCTATACAACGGTTTAATCATTTATCGGATTTCAGCGCCACTGCTGATGTATTTGTTGCCGTGGATTACTAGGCTTCCAGATGATTGAGAAGGTGCATCGTTTACATATATGTATTTAATTAGTAGGATAATAGCGAAACTTTAAGTCAACTGCAAGAACCATTAAGTACAGGCTTACAATGTGCAATCGATATTATTAATAATTAGGCTGGGAGAACGTTCAACGTTGTCATGTTACATAACTCGAACCAATGAGTTTTCGTTTACGTTTACGAACAATAATGTCCAAACATCTAAAAGATTCACACTTGCACAATCGCAAAAGTGATTTATGTCATTTGAAAGTGATTAACGCAAAGTTCTTTCAAGATGTGTGTGTGATATGTACGCGATCCGTTTTATCCTAAGCAAACACACAACAATTCTTACAATATTTTTATAGATCCTGTGCTCTATTACATCATATTTACATACATATGCTCACGCATGTGTCCTCTAAGGACTAGGCAGAGGTGTATGCACCCACATTTTGCCCATTAGAATTTGGTCCTACTAACCGGGCAGTGCTTGACTGTATACATACTATCTGATAGATAACAGTGGCAAAAGATGGGGTGGCCCTATTCTACTCCGCCGTGAACCACACGGCAAAAGTTATTTTACCTGTAACTCAATAACACATTGATAGCCCTATTATATATATATATATATATATATATATATATACATATATATGTATATATATTGTTACGGAGTGGGTATAGGGATTGGAAGGAAACTAATGTCTCTGACGAGCGTAGCAATTAATTTGCGTTTTACAGTCGGAACACATAACACTGCACCGAACGAGTTGCAATGCACGAACCACGTAGCATTGTTCCACACTTGCACGAACCGCGTAGCACTGTTCCACACTTGCCCGAATCGCGTAACACTGTTCCACACATGCACGAACCGCGTAGCACTGTGTCCTCACGGACTACACGTAGCCCAGTCCAAAGGGAGCACTGCACCACTTTTCACTTTTACTGTTCACTTCACTTTACTACTTTTTCACTTCTTCTTCTTATTCTTCACTTGAGAGCACTTTCTACTGAACTGCCCTGTAGGCGCGTCTGGAGCTCTTATTATAGGGGTATATTAAGAGCTTCAGACGCGCCTTTCGAATGTAATTTGTTGAATTTCGACTGTCATTTCGTTATTATTTTCGATAGTCTTCGATAACTTTATTTATTTATTCATTTTACTTGATCTAGTACTTTTTATTGTATTCGATTTTTCTGAAGAAACATCTCCAATTACTAGAATTTTCTATAAAACACCGAAATCACAAACAAAAACCCATAGAGACCGCCGGGGCTTGAACTCACGGCATTCGGCTCGCAGCCGAAGCCATTACCGCTTAGTTACCGCATTGTTCGTCTGAGCGGTGACTTAAGCATGGCGTCACAATATATGAACTACATTGAATAATACAACATTCACAGCGCCAGCCACAAGTCACAAAATATCATAAAATAATACATATATATTTTATAATCCTATACATAAATTTCTCATGTCACACTGTTAGTTACCATACTCCTTTGAAACGGCTGGACCGATTTTTATGAAATTTTGTGTGCATACCCTTAAATAATAAGGGTGACCCTATACAGATTGTTTATGGCAGAACAACGTTTGCCGGGTCAGCTAGTATTATATAAATACGCATATTATATCATAGAATATATTTTATTGGGGTTTAAATTTTAATACAAGTAAATATGCATATTAAATATAGAACGGGTGTGCAAATTACGAACTTCCACTTGGTAAGAGGTTTGGGTGAATGTATGACATAAACATGTGACTCACGGCTTACTGCTACTGCTAGAATATTGTAGTAATTGTTTATTGACGATCTCCTCTAACCTCTTGTTGCCTAGTAGGTCGTCGTCACCGACACCTCCCCCACCAAGCATGGACAACTTAGAAGAAATGTCTGTGGTCCTTAGTTGCTTTAATTTTCAAATTATTCATTTTTTTCCTAGGTATGCATAACCTCCGCCGCTTCGTACTGTGAGGCAGTGATGCTTGCAAAAGAAGCGGTGGAAAGGGAACGGAAGAGAGTTAGTACTCTTCCGTCCCGCAGAAGACGCCCAAGGCGCCGGAGAGTGCAAAATGACCTCCGGCCTCCATCAGCGCTGGCTTGAGGGCGACGAACTGGGCTATCTATCGCCCTAGCAAAAGCAGGCCCGAGACGTTGGCACAACGTGTTCCACTCTCACCTGACTAAATATGAGGGGGGACGGGACACACCATATTGGGGGTCGCCTTGCTCAAAAGGCGGCCAGGTCTGCAGGGGTACACAGGGATTTAATTTGTAGGGTACATACACACTTGAGGAACCGGCCATAAGACCTTTTGCGGAACACTGGTTTTAGTCGATTCGAGTCTGACATACCACCTTACCATTAGCCCCGGTAAGGTGATGAGGACCCGTGGGGGTTTAAACACAAAAAAAAAGGATATGCATAACCTGTATTTTTTTTTTATTGGCATAGAAAATCTTACTCCTAAGAAGTGTATTAAAATAACATTTTAGTGAGTGCATACGATTGTTGATATATGTATATACCATAGGGATGGATATTTGCCGGGATCTCAATCTGCGCGATTACATCGAGAGTGTCACCAAGGCGGCCTCGCGAAAGCTCGGCGTTTTGAACAAGGTGAGATGGTTCTTCTCGCCCGAGCAACTGTCTTTTATACAAGACCCAGGTTCGCTCCTGCGTGGAGTACTGCTCTCATCTCTGGGATGGCTATGCGCAGTATTTGCTTGACGCTCTCGATCGGTTGCAACGGCGCGCAGTCCGCATTATCGGCTGTCCTGAGATCACCCAGTCTCTTGAGCCTCTGCAGTTGCGAAGAGATGTCGCCTCTATGGCAGTCCTCTATCGCCTACATCACGGAGAGTGTTCTGACGAGCTCTTCCAATTGGTCCCACCTTCTCCCTTCCTCTACAGGACTACACGTGCTGGCCTGAGGAGTCACCGTTTGAAATATACGTACCCGAACTAAACGATTTGGCTCTTCTTTCCTGTGCCGATCGGTTAAAGCCTAGAATTCTCTACCAGCGCAAGTGTTTTCTTCCCACTTTGATCCCGGGTCTTTTAAAAGCGCCACCAGGCCGCCATAGTGTGGGTCACCATGCTGCATTGACTAGACATGCAATGAGGATGGTGAACACCACTCTTCAACAAAACCTATTGCTTTCCATCAGGCAAAGTGGAGTTACTATGGTACACTAATATAAAATAAAAAAACCAAAATATCAATCATATATATAAAACTACAGTCTGCCTGTGTTTCAGGCTAATCTCCGGTACGGCTATACCGAGTTCTGCGTTACTTTTACTTGCAGATTAGTTAGTGCTATCATCAGTATGTTACTCACAACTTTTATTTTGGAAAAGAAATAGGGTTCTGTACAAGATAATACTCTCACGCTAAGTTTATTTTTTGTGCAGCGCCACCAGACGGACAAACCGAACTCATGTTTCGACGTCGATCTACTGGGCTACCAGACTAGAGAAGAGGTTTACTTCTATTAAAAAATAATATTGATACATAAAAATGAGGAATGGGCGTGGACTCGAAGAAGCTTCCGTGGCCCCGCCTAGATCCTTTGTTTGGGGTTGGGGGTGAATGCATCACACTACTGCACATCTATCGACATATATATCTACAACAACCATATGTATTATATTAACAGTTTATTGACTATCTTTTCGTTCCTCTGATAGCCTAGTAGTTCGTCGTCATCGAAGCCTCCCCTGACTAGACTGTGATTTTTACAAGACCTAACAAGACGAAATGAAAAAAAAAAAAAAAAAAAAATATCTTGCGAGTCCATCTAGTTTGGAGGCGCTCGACCTACCTGTTATATCAAATTTAAAGCCATATCATTGTTTAGCATAACGTTTTTCACATAATTAATACATACTTTGCCATAATACAAAGGTTAGCATAACTATCATTTGGTCTAATTTATTTTGGCATAATTTGCATATTTTTTATTAGATTTGCATATTTTGACTACAATGTCGTTTTTTTTTTTCAGATCGAAAAAAGATTTGTTGACAGGCAAATCAATAAATCAATTTTTGGTTTGGAATTTTATGTTCAAACATTATTACGATTTAAAAAATAGTGTTATGCGTTTATAATTAAAACATGCTTTATAAACGTGATTCATTATAATTATGCCAATGTTAATTATGATAATATATTTCAAGCTTATCATTAGTAAACCTCGTTCTTCTCTTATTAAAAATATACAAGCAAATGATTCATAGAAAATGAGTATGTACACTTACAGAAAGTATGAAAGAATGTGGTCATTTTAGTATGGGTATTGATTTTTAATCATAATTAAATCTAAAAGTAATCAAATAAAGCTGATATAATTTACCAAAATAATGCTCATAAAACACCTAACACTCGTACTTTGATGTCCAAATATGTATAGTATTAGATGTACCCTACTTTACGAATAAACTCTGCAGTGCGAACCTATAAAGACACGGTGTTTGGCTATGTTCGCTCTAACCTATAAAGGAGTTTGTGAGCAGACTCGCCACGGGGATGTTTGAGCGGGCTGACCGCTCGAAACTTCCCCACCTGGTAGGTATTGCTCCGCTCCCACATCCAGACGATACAACACTCATCCGGAGGCGACTCAAACGCCCCGCTTGGGAGCTCATATCAGTTCCTTCGAGCGGGGCATTGGCTTCGCCATCGGATGCAGATAGCCAACCACCGACCTCTCGCAGGCGGCTCGCTGGACCCCTCTTCAGAGGAGCGATCGGCGAGCAAACCTTGAGGCCGGTGAGCTAACTCCAATGACCGGCTCACAGTGGTGAGCTGCGAGGAAAATCACTATAAGGAGCCCAGTGCTTCAAATAGTCTCCCCACCCCCCTTAACAGGGGTGAGATGATACCAGAAAAAAATGTTCGCTCTCTTGCTGTTCAGGCAGCGCTCGGACGTGTCTTGATAGGTCGGACGGCATACATCAGCCATATTTTGTTGTTTAAATCTTATTTCGTTGTAAATCTGTTTCTTTATTGTTTTACTGTGGATCTGTTACGTATTTAGTGAATTACCTGTAATCATATTCCAAATTATACAATCGTTAGATGTGAACTGTTTAGTGTTTTAATTGTTATAAGAAAAATATACCTCCAATTTGTTTTTTTTTTTTATTTAATCCTCACTCCTGGTTTCTAAAAATAGTTTAATAATATATTTTCTTCAAGTTCAAGTAAAATCAATTATGTATGTCGGGTTTTGAATATAATGCTCTCGATAAGTTTCTTTTTATTTTGTAGATGTCTCATAACTCTAGTTATATTTGTTTTAATAATCTTATAAACAAAGTGAACCGACAATATACCTACCTATCTATAGAGAATATTGACAACTACAGTTAATTTAACATGATTATGAAATTAAATTAACACATGTTAATTTAATTTCATAATCATTATCACTTTCACCCAAAATACATTTTAGAAGACAGTTTCATATGTATTTAAATTTAAAATCATTACAGTTACAAAAAAAAAAATGTTTATGTATAGATAAATGGGCTACTAGGGGGCTTCCAATAAATTTTGGAAAAAAACTATTCCACGATATCATACATAGCGCAAACAATCTTATAACACTAAGCCGGTTTTGTCAACAGACTTCAAAAAGAACAAGGAGGTTCTAAATTCGAATATATTTTTATTTTTATGTTTGTTACGTCAGAATTTTCGATTGCGTGAACCGATTTCTACGATTCTATTTGAAAGTCTGTGGTTCCCGTGTGGTCAGATTTTAATTTTTTTTTTTTTTTTTTTTATACTATAGGATGACAGACGAACAGACGGGTCACCTGATGGTAAGTGACACCGCCGTCCATGGAGACTTGCAACTCAAGAGTCGCAAGTGCGCTGCCCGCCTTTGAGGGTGATGAGGGATAGGAGATGCAGGGAGCGGAAAGAAGAGAGGAGGGATGAGGAGATGGAAAAAGGAGAAAGGAGATGAGGGGAGAGAAAAGGGGGGTGGGGGAATTGGGCCTCCGGAAACCTCACTCAATTCGGGGAAATGCAACGCAAGCGTTACTTCACAACCGGTTTTCTGTGAGGTCGTGGTATCGCACCGGTCGAGCGGGCCCATTCGTGCCTAAGCATGGCTCTACCACTGAATAATTTGGTCAAGTACTGACAATGGCATTCATGAGATAAACATATAAGTCTTCAATTTGCATTCAGCATGTGCGCGACAAATGGACGAATAACTCAATATCACGCCAACTGATTTCGATGTTTCTTTTTTTATTGCAAAGGATGTACTTCAAGGGTAGTTAGATGAGAGTTTGGTCCAGTTGTGACAATGGTATCTATGAGAAAACAATATTAGTCTTAAATTTTATCATAAACCCATTTAAGTAGGTTGTCTACTTTTTAAATTTTTATTTCGGATCTACCTATCGCTGTAAATAGATAAAAGAAAATCAAAATACGAAAGGTATTACAAACAAAATACTAGTACAATATAAATAAATAAATTATAAACATTTGTATCATTATCATCATCATCAGCCTATCGCAGTCCAACTGCTGGACATAGGCCTCTCCCATTGCACGCCACTTCGATTTTTTTTTTTTTAATATTATCCTACCATAGTGACTCCACTTTGCCTGCTGGAAAGCAATAGGTGGAGTCAAAGAGTGGTGGTCACCATCCTCATTGTAGTCTAGTCAATGCAGCATGGTGACCCACACTATGGCGGCCTGGTGAGATGCTTTTTCACGCCTCGCTTAAAAGACCCGGGATCAAAGTGGGAAGGAAACACGTGCGCTGGTAGAGAATTCCAGGCTTCAGATCCTGGATTCCAGATCTATTTCCGGCTTCTCGCATCCAGCTCCTAAAGCTTTTAAACATTTGTATAGTTTCTTTTTTTTATACTATAGGGGGACAGACGAACAGACGGGTCACCTGATGGTAAGTGACACCGCCGTCCATGGACACTTGCAACTCAAGAGTCGCAAGTGCGCTGCCCGCCTTTGAGGGTGATGAGGGATGGGGGATGCAAGGAGCGGAAAGAACGGAGGACTGATGAGGAGATGGGAAAGAGGAGAAAGGAGATTTAGAGAAAAGGAGGGAGGGAGAATTGGGCCTCCGGAAACCTCACTCAATTCGAGGAAATGCAACGCAAGCGTTACTTCACAACCGGTTTTCTGTGAGGCCGTGGTATCGCACCGGTCGAGCCGGCCCATTCGTGCCTAAGCATGGCTCTACCACTTTTAAAATATAGTATAAAGTGTATACTAATTGGTACTATCTATATTTATAATGAATTTGTGGTGAATTGTTTGTACGCTTATCAATTAACAAATACTAAACTTTGATACCATCTCTTTATGCATTAATATTGTGTGTCATTTAGAGTAACATTTAGGCTTTTTTTCATCTTAATCGGATTACTATCTAACTCTAACTAATATATGTCATTTATATTTTAAGTAATTTTCCCGCAGGTCATTATTACACCATTAATAGACTATAGACGTTCAATATACTTACTTATTTCACTCCATCAATAGACTTGGGAATGTTGGAATAAAAACATCACGGTACAACACAGTTGGGGTACAGCAGAACTTAATTTCCTTCTAAGAATGCAATTTACTTACACAAGAAATGCTTTTATAGGATAAATACACAAATTAACGCAAAAACACCACGTACAGTTCACAGACGAATAAATAATACGTTGTTTGTAATGTGAATGAGTGTTAGTTCCATGCTTTTAGTAGAATACAGTTATGCGTAACAGTAAATTATTTAAGTAACAGAGTAAAATATGAGTCCTTTATGCTTTTAAATTTTAGGCTTAAAGCAATTCCTATAAATAAATATTTTTTCAGAGTAAACAAACTGCAAAAATAAATCATACATTTTTAAAGGACTGCTATAAATTTGACGTGTCTGTTTGTATGATTGTGTGTCTGTTTGTCTGCCTGTGGCATCGTAGCTTCCAAATTGCCGTACCGTGTAAGGTAATTATTTCGAGTGTTTTTTCATATACATTTGATCGAAATCGGTATCGATAAGGGAGACTATGCACGATCGAGTGAGTGTTTTCAAATAAAGCCAAGTGAGAAATTAAATGAAAGGGTTACGATGTGTACATTACAAAGGTGTAAGAGACATGAAAAACGTCTAAAAGAAAAAGCTGTCTTTGAAAACGTATTTTGGGTACACAATTGAGTCTTTAAATATGTTTGTAATGAAACATACTTAACTGTAAGGAAAGTTAACGAGAGAAGAGACTATTTCTTTAGTTTACACCATTTTCGATAGATGGCATTATATGTAATGATGTTCCGATGCTCCGCTAAATGCATTTAAAATATATTTACCTGTTATAAATGGTTATAATGTTTTTTTTAAGTTATTCAAAAGTAAAATAATAAAATCCAATAACATCATATTGATTCCTGTTATTTATTTTAATTCTACGTTAAACAGCGCCACTAAACATTATTAAAATTTATGACTATACATACTTCTATTCGGCTACCAGGCTGGCAGAGAGGTTCAAATAGAAATAAAGGAATATCCGTTTATAATCGTGTATTACTAAGAATGTAGAACCGAATCTCCACTGTTCATTCATCACACTATCGCATCTACCGTCAGGTATACTACTACAACAATATTATAGTAGTTGTAAATTGACAATCTCTTCGTTCTTCTGATGACCTAGTACTTATTCGTCACCGAAACCTCCCCCGACATGACTGATTTCAAAAAACACTAGCCTCGCGCGAATTTCAAAAAACACTAACTACCATTATCTGTAAAGCAGTTCAAAGGAATATTATTGAGCTACTTTATTCATATGTAAAGGTGGGTTATACATATAAATATAAAGAGTGGCCATGAGTTTGTTTGCAAGAGTTCTTCTCATAAGGCTCAACCGACTTAAATTGTTAATACTTTTGCATTTTACATTAATACATTAATTTCTATGTTGTAAACACAAAGAACACCCAGACTTGCGACAGCTATGTGTGGATCACACAGATTTTTGTCCCGTGTGGGAATCGAACCCAGTCCGGTTCAACAGTCAGGGTCACACTAAGCCCTAGAACAACAGGTCCGTCAAAATATATAATGTCCAGAGGAGCATTATCATGTTTTAATATTATTTTATACATTTGATAAAGCAATCTAAAAATTAGTTAATGATGGTGAAGAGAGAACTTGGCGCCCTTATATATATATTGTTACGGAAGTGGGTACAGGGATTGGAAGGAAACTAATATATCACTGCCGAGAGTAACGATTTATTTGCGTTTCACAATATTCCGAACGCGTAACACTCACAGCACAGAACGAGTTGTACTGCACGAACCGCGTAGCACTGTTCCACACTGTCCCCGCGGACTACACTTAACTCAGTCCAACGGTAGCACTGCACCACTCACTAATCACTTTCACTGTTCACTTCACTACTTTTTCACTTCTTCTTCTTATTCTTCACTTGAGATCACTTTCCACTGAACTGCCCTGTAGGCGCGAAAAATGAATGACTGAAGTCCTAAAGCAAGGGATTTCATTAGCACCGTGTCGCTCACTTATTGTGATACGGTTACCGCATACATATTTAAAATACATACTTAAAAAAAAAAAAAACTCTTGCACTATGATTAATTCTAGTATTACAGGGGACTTCACAAACATTCAAATAACGGACACAAAGAACACTCAGACCCAAAACAACAATTTACAAGTTGTGCCGTATGGCGATCGAAGCCACAACACTGGGTGCGGGAGTTTGAAGAACCTTTGATGTTTGCAGTTGAATACACTAACACCGCGCCGCGCCATATATTTCGTTGTTATAATATACATATACATATGTATACTGCTTGTGCTGCAAAAGAACAATGTTGAAAAGTATTGGTATTGTGAATTGTGTATTATTTTCAGAGTAAATACAAAAATAAGTATTATTAATATTACACCACATCTCTTCCCGTGAGTGTCGCAAACGACCAAGGGATCGGACTGTTATCGAACAGACAGTATATACAGTCATACAGAGGAGCCCGTTTGACGGCAATAGGCCTGCCCCCTGTTGGGTTAGATAGACGAAATTCTAATTGGCAAAATCAAGCAGTACAATTGCAAAGTCTAGTTGATTTATGTGTGTACATTTAATATAATATGTCATGTCAAATATGTCAGTTGCTCTTTCTGACCGATGAAATGTCAGTTTCTATTCATTGTATTACTGTCTATGCACGGTTCAATCGTTCAATAAACCAAGTTTCTGTATTTTGAAAGTCAATCAAATCAGTCGCCCAGTGGCAACGACTTACTAGGCTAGTAGCGATACATGGAGATTGTCAGTGCATATTTGATGTAAGCATAAACACAGAGAATATAATATCTAAGTACAGGTACTAGTGCGTCTGTGTGAAACACTACCCAATCCCGGCATCCATGTCTAGGTTTAGCTTTACTGCACACTGCCCATTTGTTTTATCAATTAGTATATTACCCTGTAAACCCCTTCGCTTTCATGTTACCCTAGTCTAGTGTAACAACGACAAAAACATGAATGGCGGCGCTGTTTTAAAACTAACTTATTTCATAGGAGCGAGAGAAACATCGTTCTTATTTATAACTAGCTGACCCGACAGATGTCGCCCTGTTGACGATTTGCAATAAATTAGTTTTCATTTTCAATTTAAAAAAAAAGCCTCTTACTGACCGATATTGGCAATGTTTGAGTTTTTAACAGATTTGAAAAAAAAATAGATATAATGTCTCTTTATGTATATTAAAAAATTGTTACGTTTAATGTGGAATATAATATTTTATTTTAATGTTTTTGTTAGACGGAGTATACTCTCGCGGTGTCTTCAGGTCAGGATATGATGAGATAAGTTCCCAAGGTAATCCAGGGCACCCATCAAACTTTATAGCACATATATTTTTTTTATATACATTCTAAGGCTATTAAGATATTGGCGTTTCAATTTGTTAAGAGAAAAGAGTTAAATCCTTAATGGTTAAGACTTAGGGGATAGATCTTTTAAATAGGTTACGTAACAAATTATTTTTTAAATTATACGTTTTTACGCTTTATCTTTACAGACACGCTGTAAGTGGCTATATTTTTTAAATATTATTATTTTTTGATGAGCACCATTGCATCTTCTCGATGCGCTTGTAGCCTAGTACTCTAACTAAGGGTTTAAGTTACCCTTAGTGATGGCGTTGGCGTGGCGACGGCGCTACAACTGATAAATGCTTAAACAGCGCCATAGATGTCACTGCACTACGAGTATGTGTTCTTAATTTGATTATTTTTTTTTTATATAATGTCATTATATTGTCTATATTTTTCATTAGATTGTCTATATTTAGGTATATCATGCACCAACTCATGAGACAGACTTGACTATAAACTTTGATAATCCGAGAATTTTAGTTTGGCAACTAACAAAAACGAAATTAACCTGATATCAGTATTATTATTCTCTTTGTATATTAGAGAACAGAGAACAGGCTGACTTCTCTTATCGAACGATGGGCTGGATAGTCTGACAAGATATATATGTTTATATATATAGTTAATTAGCTACTACACTGAACCTAGGCTCAGAGAAATATGAAGGAAATACAATTAAAACTTTCTGTAGTTTTTGCCACAATCCAGGGTGGAGAGTTAATATTGATTTTCGGCCCCAGAACTATTGGTATCCACTTCTGAATTTTACTTTTAATTCTTCATTAGTTGTAACTTGTGCGTTCTACGAGTTCTTCTTATAAATTTGATGATGCTGCTTAATCTGAATCACTCTTTAAAATCAGCATGAAGAGCATCCAGGTCTTGGCAATAAGTAAGTAAATCTTACCGATAATGTCGTCTAGATTTTGTTTATATAGAAGAAGTTTTTTAACACAAGCAGCTGTGATGTAAGACTTGCAATTGTAAATAATTTTGTAATTTCGCAACATCGTGTTCGCAACGCAGTTCATCGTGACTGTCTTTAAATAAGTCCCGCGCTGAGTGAAATAGATTGAAAAAGCTATTCAAACAAACAGTTATCGAGAGCCATCGTACTTATGTGTGAAGCAGCAAACGATTATTGTCGTCATCGCCTTGACGATTGGCACTCCACCACTGTGCGCTTCTCCAGAAACTTTTTGCCTCGCACAACCAGCCTGCAGAACATATTGTCGCCTGCCGTATTTCCGGATCAATATGACCTTCAAACCCTCAAGAGAAGAGCGTACTCCTACCTCAAAGCCCGGGGTTAGTTTGGGGTGTTCATGGGCGATGATAGTCACTTACCATCAGGTGACACATCTGCTCGTGTGCCCCCTATCGCTTAAAAGAAAAATATTTTTACTACAAAGTTTCCCAAATAATCTGTCAATTAATTAATTGTTTATTATCTTTTGTAGCGTGATGAAGCTCATTCATCGATTTGAATGGAAAATTTGGATTTTTTAAGCAATTCTTTTTAACGCTTATCTCTCAATTCTCCCCTCATTCCCCTTCTTCTTATCACCCCCTCTCTTCTTTCCCCTCCCTGTATCCTCTATCGTTCATCACCCTCAAAGGCGGGCAGCGCACTTACGACTCTTGGGTGGCAGGTGTCCATAGACGGCGGTTGTCGCTTAGCATCAGATGACCCGTCTATTCGTCTGTCCCCATATAGTATGAAATAAAAAAAAGACTTTAGTAACTCTATCAAGATAGAATTTGGTGGAGACAAGTGTGCAGTAAGTTTTATAGTGGTAGAGCCATGCTTAAGCACGAATGGGCCGGCTCGACCGGTGCGATACCACGGCCTCACAGAAAACCGGTTGTGAAGTAACGCTTGCGTTGCATTTCCCCGAAATGAGTGAGGTCTCCGGAGTCCCAAAATCCCCCACCCCCCCTAATGATAGCGCTGTTAACGAAAAGGATACCCCAGGGGGGTACCAGCGCTAGCATTGGAGAATCCCCCCCTGGACGTCCACCCTCAGAACGGATTATGCCTGAGCGTGGACGCCCAGGCTGCCCCTCGTACTCTGGGGGGGGCTCAACTGCGCTCTCAAAATCTGCTCGGGGCAAGAGAAGGCATACCATGGCACCCCCTGTCACGTTTACCGTGGATTTTTGTAACATCAGGGGCTTACATTCGAACCTCGACCCTGTCCACCACCACCTTGAGACAGCAAAGCCGGCCTTGCTCTTTTTAACCAAGACGCAGATATAATCTCCAGCGGACACATCCTACCTCTGTTACCCTGGGTACGGACTGGAACACTCCTTTGTTCCTAAGGCTGGTGTATGCGTGTACGTTAGAGATGATATCACTTCTCGCCGCCTCGGCAATCTTGAAGGTAGGGACCTCTCCATCTTATGGCTACGTGTAGACTGCGACGACCATCCCCGCATCTACCTATGCCTCTACAGGTCCCATAGCGGTGATGCTATAGGGGGACAGACGAACAGACGGGTCACCTGATGGTAAGTGACACCGCCGTCCATGGACACTAGCAACTCAAGAGTCGCAAGTGCGCTGCCCGCCATTGAGGGTGATGAGGGATGGGGGATGCAGGGAGCGGAAAGAAGAAAGGGGGGATGAGGAAAAAGAAGATGAGGGGAAAGGAAAGGGGAGAGGGGGAGTTGGGCCTCCGGAAACCTCACTCATTTCGGGGAAATGCAACGCAAGCGTTACTTCACAACCGGTTTTCTGTGAGGCCGTGGTATCGCACCGGTCGCGCCGGCCCATTCGTGCCTAAGCATGGCTCTACCACTAAAACCGATCATGCGGGAAGATCTGTTCACGATTTCGCCTTGGCATATAGCTTGACGCAGCTGGTAGCAACGCCTACGCGAATCCCACATGCAGAAAGCCACGTGCCTTCACTGTTGGATCTTCTGCTGACCTCACATCCTGACAGCTACAAAGTATCCGTTGAGGCCCCTCTTGGCTCTTGGGACCGTTGCCTGATTAGGAGTATGGTGCCACTCGTTCACTCGCTGCGGCCGCGAGTTACAGGCAGTCGCCGCGTATGGCACTATAGGTCAGCAGACTGGGATGGAATGAGAACATTCTATGCATCCTACCCATGGAGGCAGGTTTGCTTCTCGCCGGATGATCCCAATGTCGTTGCTGACTCTGTCGCGGATGTTGTGCTTCAGGGTATGGAACTTTTCATTCCATTCTCCCTGATTCCCACAGGTGGCAAGTCCCAGCCTTGGTTTGGTCGAACCTGCAAAGCGGCGTCCCGCCGAAAGCAGGAATGTTACCAAGCATGGGCTAATGCAGCGACAGCACGGGATGTAAAGACCAGCACATTAAAGAAGCAATTTAACTTTGCCTCCAGGTCCCTCAAAAGAGTAATTGCTGGGGCGAAGTCGGCTCACATCGGCAGAATTGGCGAGAGACTAGTTAGTCTCCCCTCCGGAACTCGTGCACATCTGGTCTCTTGCCAAAGCTGTCCAGGGGAACTTTTGTAAGCCATCCCTTCCACCTCTGCGCATAGGAGATAATTCGTTGGCCCACGACGCTAAAGAAAAAGCCGATCTTCTGGGCAAACTCTTTGCGTCCAACTCGACCCTGGACGACGGGGGAAACGCACCGCCGACCATACCGCAGTGCGAGACCCGCATGCCGGAAGTCCGGTTTACACAAAGGGCAGTGCGTAAAGCGCTTCTTTCCCTCGACGTTCATAAGTCGAGTGGGCCCGATAGAATCTCTCCTATCGTGCTGAAGACGTGTGCTCCAGAGTTAGAACCGGTTTTAACGCGCCTTTATCGGCTTTCCTACTCTCTTGGCGTAGTCCCGAACTCATGGAAGACAGCTCTAGTGCACCCAATCCCTAAAAAAGGAGATCGCTCGGATCCGACCAACTACAGACCCATAGCCATTACCTCCTTGTTCTCCAAGATAATGGAATCCATTGTTAACTGCCAGCTCCTCCGGTACTTAGAAGACCACCAGCTCCTCAATGATCGACAATACGGTTTCCGTCAGGGTCGTTCAGCTGGTGATCTTCTCGTATACTTGACTCACCGGTGGGCACAGGCGATCGAGAAAAAGGGGGAAGCGTTGGCCGTTAGTTTGGACGTGGCGAAGGCCTTCGATCGGGTCTGGCACAAAGCGCTCCTTGCGAAGCTTCCTTCCTATGGGCTTCCCGAGAAACTGTGCAATTGGCTCACCAGTTTTCTTACAGACAGAAGCATCAAGGTCGTTGTTGACGGTGCATGCTCCGACTCCAAGTCTGTTAATTCTGGTGTCCCACAAGGCTGTGTGCTATCACCCACGCTGTTTCTTCTGCATATCAACGACATGCTGCAGATTAGCAGCATCCATTGCTATGCGGACGATAGCACGAGTGATGCCCTTTACACCGGCCGCAAGTTTTCACGTTCACCGCTAAAAAGATGCCATTGGTCGTATCACTTCAATTTGAGACCACTTCCCTAACTGCATCAGCCAGTATCGGAATCCTTGGCGTCGATATATCAAGCGAAGTCCAGTTTCGCGGTCACTTAGAGAGTAAGGCCATATTAGCCTCGAAGAAGCTTGGTGTGCTAAACAGATCGAGACAGTATTTTACTCCGGCCCACCGCCTGCAACTTTATAAGGCGCAAGTTTGGCCGCACATGGAATACTGTTCTCATCTCTATGCAAGTGCACCCCAGTACCAACTTCTGCCTCTTGACCGCATTCAACGGAGAGCGACTCGCATCATCGACTGCCAAGATATTTCTGATCGACTTGACACCTTGGCGTTGCGTAGAGATGTAGCTTCACTCTGCATCCTCTATCGCTTGTATCATGGGGAGTGTTCAGAGGAATTGTTCGGACTTATACCGGCTGCTGGTGTCCGCCATCGTCCTACGCGACAAAATATCCATCCCCATCACCTGGACGATTGGCACTCCACCACTGTGCGCTTCTCCAGAAGCTTTTTGCCTCGCACAACCAGCTTATGAAACAAATTGTCGCCTGCCGTATTTCCGAACCGATACGACCTTCAAACCTTCAAGAAGAGAGCGTACCTCTACCTAAAAGGCCGGCAACGCACTTGTGACTCTTGAGTTGTGGGTGTCCATGGGCGGCGGTAGTCACTTACCATCAGGTGACCCGTCTGCTCGTCTGCCCCCTATCGCATTAAAAAAAAAAAGTCATGCACGTAAAGGAAGGCGTAGTAGTAGAAGCTGAATGAGTTGAACTTTCAGATTCTACTCAACTTAGATCTCTTTCTACTACTGAAACCTACAAGTATCTGGGTATATCACAGTCATTGGGAATACCCGAGTCTAGTGTGAAACAGGCATTGCAGGACAGATTTTTTGGCCACCTGAAAAAAGTGCTTAAAAGTCTTTTGTCAGGCGGTAACAAAATAAGCGGCTGCAAAAGTTAGGTTACACCAGTTCTCACGTATTCCTTTAGTATGCTCAGATGGACTCAATCTAAACTAGATGTTCTTGATAGATAAGTCCGTACACTGATTGATGACTGCATTTCGAATGTACCATCCACGGTCATCTGTAATGAGATTGTATATCCCGCAAAAGTTTGGAGGTCGTGGCCTTTTAAACATTAAGACTCTACACAATCGCGAGATATAACATACAACCTCAGAGAATATTTTCTTCAAACCAATGTAGAAGTGCATTGTTATGTAGTTGTGGACAACGGACTTACTACGCTCGATCTGGCTAAAGGGAACTGGCGTAAACCTGTAGTACCCAGTACTAACGATTACAGTGAGGTTTGAAAGTACAAAGATCTCCATGGTCGTTTCTATCGGGCCCTAAATGGGCCTGATGTAGACCTAAAATCTTCTACATTCTGGCTACAGTATAGTGGTCTTTTTGAAGAAGCTGAAGGTTTTGTCTTTGTAATTATGGAAGAAGTTGTTATAACGAATAATTATCGGAAAGACAGTACGGTGGACATATGTGGGGCATGCCACCGTCCCAGTGAATCTATCAGGCATATTATTTCAAGGGCAAGTGGCCAGTACATCATCAACTTGCCCTTAAATACAATCTTATAAATTAAGAGGTGCTATATTACAGGTATATGCCCAACCCAGTTCTCGAAAATGGTCATGCTACATTGTGTTGGGATCGATATCATTATTGACAGGACTACTGTTGCGAATACGCCTGATATAGTTGTGATAGACCAATTGGAGCACCGCGCAATGATTGTCGATATTGCTGTTCTTCATGACGATAATTTCGTGAAAGTTGAAAAAGATAAACAAGTAAAATATTTGGGTTTGTCTCAAGAGAATGTCGATATGTGGATCATTCTTACTAAGAACATCTACCAACACTTTGAGAGGCTCTCTTTATATGGTCGGATCAAGGGACTGATACTAAAGGCAATTCTTCTTGAAACGGCCCGTATTGTCAGGAGTTCCTATCTTTGGAGCCCTAACCACCGGTGTACCCGATATCGGTGGTGTACCATTTTTTTATATTTTTAAATATATTTTTTATTTATATGGTATATAGTACTCGTTTCAGTGGCAGAGCCATGCTTAGGCACGAATGGGCCAGCTCGACCGGTGCGATACCACGGCCTCACAGAAAACCGGTTGTGAAGTAACGCTTGCGTTGCATTTCCCCGAATTGAGTGAGGTTTCCGTAGGCCTACTTCCCCCTCCCCCCTTTTCTCTCCCCTAATCTCCTTTCTCCTCTTTCCTATCTCCACATCCCTCCTCTCTTCTTTCCGTTCCCTGCATCCCCCATCGTCTGTCCCCCTATAGTATAAAAAAAAATACCTAAAAATGTAATTTATATCTATGTATTATTATTATATTAAGATAATAATAAAATAAAAGAATGAATGATCTAATTTCAAAATTTATAACAGTTTTTCTGTGTTTGCATAATTAAGCTTACCAATATAATCGGTCAACATACTCACACAATGTTTATATCTTACGCAATATATATTTAATATCGTAATAAGCCTATTATACAAACAGAGTCCTAAGAATGAATAAAGTCTATTTACGAATGTTTAGTCCGAGGTTTGATACAAATCATGTCATTTCTTCTCTTAATAGTATGATGTGAATGATGAATAATTGGCTCACTGTAAGAATCATTCAATCCGTATAGATGTGTAGAAAATGTAAATTATTATAGCTCTTTGAGAACTTTAAAAAAAAAAACATTTTGAGAACTCAGAAATCTAAGAGCTAACAACAGTAAATAAAAAAGAACATAAAAAAGACACTGAAAGTGAAATTGAATTTGCATCGCACGCTTCTTAGAAACAATGACCTACTAGGACATCAAGCTTTGAAGGAGGTAAATCTTAAATGTAAAATGCACTTCCATCGTTGCCTCTAAAATGCAATTCCTTGAAAATGATAATAATTTTCACTTGATATCTGTTGCATTCCTAGTACTGCGACGTGCTAAGAATACGTGTTTTAAAGACGATGACGTGTTTTATGAAAAATACATACATACACACACGCCTGCTTCCCCGAAGGGGTAGGTAGGGTTAATTAACGCCCACATTTTGCAAATTATAAAAGTGCAATTAAGTTCAAAACGATGCTTGTAATGTAGAATCCATTGCTTTCATTAAGCACTTAGCAACTTATGCGCTTTAATGAATTCCCTGCCCTAGAATGGAACTACTTACAATTCCGCACACGTTAGTTTTAAATTCAAATTATTTTTTTTTTTATTTGATAAAACTGCTCACCAAATATGTAAAAACGTGCTGTTTTAAACAATATTTAAATTTATAGATCTGAGATCTGCTTTATCAAATGCGATATTAATATTAAAATATGAAATATTTATGAACCTTCCTATGTTGATCTATAACCGCCCGCTTCTGTCGTAGTTTGTCTATCTCACGGAACCAGTACCTTTTTTTTAGATAAAAGGTCCCTTCGTCGTATTCAGTAACCACGGCGAGTACATAATAAGTACATACTAAGTGGCAGAGGCGTAATTAAGCTATAAAAGTTTTTGTTTTAAAGTTAATGTTCAAAAGTATTAGTTTACTTCTAATAGTAATATCAAAATGAAACTTTGAATGTATATTTAGCTTCGATGGCAGCACTACAATTTAGTTTTGTGCAGCTGATCTGATAATGGAGCCAGGAGTTTAATAGTGGATGGAACTCATTACTTTGTTTCAAGTTTTGTGTTGAGTAGAAAACAACATCAGTTGGTGACACATCATGTTTACTTGTTTTTTTTTTATTGTTGTAATTGTTACAACTTTAAGTTAACTTTATACTTAAATATTTACATATTATGGTGTAAAGTTTAACTTCATACCTAAACGCGTTTCTGAGGAAAATCTTTTGAATTTTCTTGCCTGCCTGCTTGTCAGAATCATAGTGGCGTTGGGGGAGGCTTCGATGACGACGAACTACTAGGCTATCAGAAGAACGAGAAGATCGTCTATATAAATACATATATCTATGTCAATATTGTCGATACATGCAGTAGTGTATGATGCATCAACCCCCAACCCCAAACCAAGTGAGTCTAGATCTAGGCGGGGCCACACGCCCATTGTACATAACTATATTTTTATTGAAATTTGTACCTCCTCGCATACCTAATAGCCCAATAGCACTACATCGAAAACTTGTGTATGGTCTGGACGTTTGGTGGCGCTGTACAAAACTCTCGCTGATGAACGCGTATTCGTGTACGTAGAAAAATCAACAGCTTTTTTATTTCTGTTGTTAAAAATAGATTATAATCTTCCATAAAACTTCAATTACTATGTATAATATACTTTTTGTATTTATGATCAAACTGATTTGATCATATATACAAAGTGTACTGTATGTCGCCAAGGTCCCGTTTACTTCTATACAATAGTTCATCATAATGGGTTAATCGGTTAATAACACAGAAAGTTTCGTCAGAAGAAATATTAATGCCTCATATATATAGGTAAAGAATGGGAGACAGTGGGGAAATGTAAGAAGCCAAAGACTTTGGACGTCATGTAGTTCCAATGATGATGAGACTCTCATGGATATGTATTGTGATGTCGAGAAGATATGAGACTTTAATGTATAATAAGGATAGATAAGTAGAAGACGACAAAATAAAACATGAAGGGACTTCGTAAAAAGGATATATCTAGCTATTAAGACGTACGAACTTAAATTACAAATATTACATCTATACTAATATTAGAAATGCGAAAGTGACGCCATCTATTTATTAATCTGAGATAATTTGAACTATGGCAAAGAACATAAACTAAGCTGCTTTTCAACATACTTCAAAAAGGAGGTTCACAATTGGACTTTCGACTGGGTGATCCGATTTGGATGATTTTGCTTGGCAGCTGGAGCTTCTCGTGTGGTCCCACTTTAATTTGGTCCAGTTCTTAAAATAGAATCCATGAGAAAACTAAATTTGCATTAAGTTTGTGCGTGACAAACGGGCGAATAACTCAATGTAACTGCTTTGCCAAAGAACATTAGGCTAGCGGAATCATTGAATATTTTTAAGAAAATGGTTCATGACTATTATTTATCAATTTAGTTCTGTTATCCAGTATCTATTATTTCCATATTAATGGTATGTATGTATGTATTGTTGTATATATTTATATGCGTATGTATGTATTTTTATCTGTATGTGTGTTAGTATGTATGTATGTTTGTCTGTATTTGTATTAGTATGTATGTTATATGTTGTACATTGATATGTTTAGTTTTTTATATAAGTTTCATATTTGAACATAACTTAGTATAGTTTTCATTAAAATATTGAAGTGATCTTCCAACTACCTCTGTCTCTCCGAATGATTTTAATACATTCTAAGGTTGCCTGGAAGAGATTGCATATAGCATAATATAATAAGGCCGCCATTTGTACATTATATAGTTGACACTTGTACTGTATGCATTGTATTTAACTGTCAGAATGGTGTACAAATAAAGAGTATTCTATCTATCTATCTATTTATAACGCCAATCGATTTCGATGATTCTTTTTTTATTTAAAAGGATGTACTTCAACGCTAATTAGATGAAAGTTTAATTAGGTTCTGGTAATGGCATCTTTAAGAAAACCACATAAGTCTTAAATTTTATGATAGACGCATTGAAGTCGGTTGCCTACTTATTTAAAGTGAGTTATTATCGACATACCTAAAAAAATGGAAAATATGGTATGTAGAAAATATTACTGCCTATATATATAGTGATGTGTTTATACATCGTGTATACATCGTTGTGAAGCAACACTTGCGTTGCATTTCCAAGTTTGTGAGGTTTCTAGAGGCCCAACTCCCCCTCCTTTTCCATTTCCCTTCATCCCCACTTTCCTCTTTCCCTTCTCCTCATCAAGAATGGCTTCTCGTTCAAGTCCCACATCCCTCATCACCCTCAAAGGCTGGCAGCGCACTTTCAAGTCTTGAGTTGCAAGTGTCCATGGACGGGGGTTATCACTTATCAACAAGTGATCCTGTTCGTCTGTCCCCTAAATAATAAAACAAAATATGCCCATCTCTACTTGTAAAAAGTATCTATCCTTATACATAATGGAGAACATTATCAATTTGAGATTTTTATTTTGAAGTACAGCTAAATTTTTAATACTTAATATACTTTGGGAGATATTTCATTTTTACATACGATGACCGCTGCTGTGACGTTACTTCCAACGTCTCCAAGAGCGTGCACCTACTCCTGGCTTGCATGTCTGACCTTTTGGTCGAAAATGAGTTAAAATACACAAACTGGACATGATATTGTGATTAAGCAGAGAATATTACATAACAATGAATGAGAGATTACAGTGAGCGGGGAGTGTTGTAAGGTTACGCCTCACAATGATATGAAATAGATATTTGAATAGACAGAAAATTAAGATTATCATAACATCCAAAGTACTTGGTCGATTTGAATGAAACATGAACAAATACCTAATAATTAGACAACACGGTTACGAAGTCTTAATAGCTTAAATGACGTTCAAATCCTCCAATTCTACTTTTATATGGCATGGTGGGCAAATGAGCTGAAGGATCACTTGATTGTAAGTGACAACTGGCGCACATGGACACCTACAACTTAAAGAATTGTAAGTGCGCTAAACGATTTTGAGAGTGATGGAGGGAGAGGAAAGAGGAAATGGCGTTTGAGCCTCTTGTACCCTCGCTTACTTGGTAAGTACAACGCAAGTATTGTCGGAAAGAAGTTTGTCAACAACCACTTATCTGTGTGAACGTAGTGTTTATTACACTGGTGGTCATGGCCCATTCGTGCCCTAATAACATGCAATCCAAAAGGTAATTAAGTATAAAATAATTAAATAAATGATAAAGTAACCCTTATCTAAAATCCTTATCTAAATATCCATCCCCATCACCTGGACGATTGGCACTCCACCACTGTGCGCTTCTCGAGAAGCTTTTTGCCTCACACAACCAGCTTATGGAACAAATTGTCGCCTGCCGTATTTCCGAACCGATACGACCTTCAAACCTTCAAGAAGAGAGCGTACCTCTACCTAAAAGGCCGGCAACGCACTTGTGACTCTTGAGTTGCGGGTGTCCATGGGCGGCGGTAGTCACTTACCATCAGGTGACCCGTCTGCTCGTTTGCCCCCTATCGCATAAAAAAAAAAAAAAAATCTATCTGTCTGTCCTTTATATGGTTCGCAAAACCCCTTTTTATTTTTTATTTTTTTTTCTCTGTGCGGAAATCCCCTCGGATACCACCTTCTGGTGGCATATCGGACTCGAACTGACTAAAACTGCACGCCATCTTGGGTACTAGATGCCGGGGAACCAGGTACACTCTAGAAAGGAAAACCTTGGAACCCCGACGTACCTCGGGCCACCTACGGTTTGTAGATGGCCCCCTCCTGTGTGGGAACCCCAATGTTCCCGTAACTATCCCCCAAGGGCGCGCACGCTCCGCAGCGTCCGCGCCGCCACCCAAGCCTGCTTCTGCTAGGGTGACAGATGGCCTCATCTGTCACCCCCAGGTTCGCAAAACCTCTGGAGTTAGTTTAGAGTTAGATAAATAATGTCTCGTTGGGGGAGGCATCGATGATGACGTACTACTAGGCTACCAGTAGGACGAGGAGACAGTCAATAAACTTCTACTATAATAGTTTTGGTGTTGTAGGTATACATATATGTACGAGTGTGTCGGCCGATGCAATAGTGTGATGCATTAACCCATACCCCCAACAAGTACGTCTGAATCTAGGCGGGGCCATGGGAGCTTCATCGGTTGTACGCCCATTCCTCATGTTCATTCATATCTATTAATATTAAAAATTATACCTCTTCCCTTGCCTGGTAGCTTAGTACGACGATGTCGAAAACTTCTTCTATCTGGTCTGAAGTAGTCCGTTTGAAGGCGCTGTAAAATTCACATATGATAAAACACATACGAAAAAAAGAAAACCTAATATTAGAAGCAACAGAAGCCAAAATTCCTATTTTATTTCTATTTCTTTTAGAATTGTCTGTATCTTGAATAACTCATCACGTAAGAACTACTGCATGGAATGGAATGCAGTTTTCACAAATGTATTGCTACAAATATAAGGTATATGGATAGATTAAACTATAAGATAGATACTTATATTAATTTAATTTAATGTAGACGACGCACCTTCTCAATCGTCTAAGAGCCTGGTAATCGACGGCAGAAAATAATACGTCAGTGGTGGCGCTGAAATCTGATAAATGATTAAACCGTTGTGTAGATGGCACTATTAACATTATCTCAATTTTCTTTTAATGCGTTGAGTCAACCTGAACTTAACAGGATTAATGTTCCTATTACTATAAGTATAAATTACAGTATACTTTCTCTTGCTGAAATACACACAACACGCAACTCGACTATCACCACGTTACTCGTTTTGCTTTTGTGTTAAACAATCATAAATTTACTCAACATTTTCTGAAATTACTCCTACATACTAACGTCCAGCCAGTCAAAAACGTATTATGTAATAGATCCAATGTACTAAACAAGGATGTTGCGGATGCATAGATTTTCACATCCGCGGATGCGGATGCGGAGGCGGATATTTCAAGGCTAACATCCACGAATACAGATGCGGATGCTAATCTTAGGATATTTTATAAGAACTGGCATCTGCCCGCTATTCCGCTCACGCTAATGACCCCACAGAAACCTGGGCCCTAAGTCTGCTATTTCAATTGCAGTTTTTTTTTCTGGAATTGCTTTTCATTACTCGAACTTCCATAAAAGCATGATTTGTGCATCGATTTTATATGATTTTTTAAAGACGGGGTGGTACGGCCCTTGAGTAAGTTTTATTGCATATTTTATAATCAACCTTATCCTGGTTTTGCATTTGGTTTAAAATAATTCCAAATGTCACTTTGCGTTGGTGGTGACATTGCAATGTTTTTCGATTCACTTTCAAATAATCAGTGTATATTCACAATTCCACAATAACACTCGAAACGACAACAAATATGATAAGCGCAACTAGCTCAACACGTTATGACTGAGATACGAAAACAAATGATATAAACACAATAACAAACGCGTCAAATCTTGTCACCGAACGAAATCTTCGTTACTATTGGTAATACACACGTGCATAGCGTTCGCGGACGTCGCCTGGTCCTCCTGTTTTCTTTTTTGTCGCGACTTGTGGTACATCTGCATCCGCATGAATATCCGCATTAATTATTGCGGATGCGGATGCAGATGTTCAAATCGATGCGCAATTGCGGGTGCGGATGCGAATATTCGCAAAATCCCTAGCACTAAATACTGTGACGCCACGCTAGCGTCATCGAACAATGCATAGAACTTTTTCTCAGAAAAACTGACAAGTCACGGTAACAAAGCTGTAGTGGCTGCGAGCCGAATGCTGTGATTGCCCTAGCGGTCTTTCAATTCTAATACAATGGAAAGTTCTTGATTAAGCAAAATGAATAAATAAATAAAGTTTTAAGAGGACTATCTAAAAGAATAACGATATGACAGTATATAAAAAGCTCCAGACGCGCCTACAAGGCAGTTCTTTTTTTTTTTTTTTTTTTTTTTTTTATGCGATAGAGGGCAAACGAGCAGACGGGTCACCTGATGGTAAATGACTACCGCCGCCCATGGACACCTGCAACTCAAGGGTCACAAGTGCGTTGCCGGCCTTTTAGGTAGGAGTACGCTCTTTTCTTGAAGGTTTGAAGGTCGTATCGGTTCGGAAATACGGCAGGCGACAATTTGTTCCATAAGCTGGTTGTGCGAGGCAAAAAGCTTCTGGAGAAGCGCACAGTGGTGGAGTGCCAATCGTCCAGGTGATGGGGATGGATATTTTGTCGCGTAGAACGATGGCGGAAACCAGCAGCCGGTATAAGTCCGAACAATTCCTCTGAACACTCCCCATGATACAAGCGATAGAGGATGCAGAGTGAAGCTACATCTCTACGCAACGCCAAGGTGTCAAGTCGATCAGAGATATCTTGGCAGTCGATGATGCGAGTCGCTCTCCGTTGAATGCGGTCAAGAGGGAGAAGTTGGTACTGGGGTGCACCTGCATAGAGATGAGAACAGTATTCCATGTGCGGCCGAACCTGCGCCTTATAAAGTTGCAGGCGGTGGGCCGGAGTAAAATACTGTCTCGATCTGTTTAGCACACCAAGCTTCTTCGAGGCTAATATGGCCTTACTCTCTAAGTGACCGCGAAACTGGACTTCGCTTGATATATCGACGCCAAGGATTCCGATACTGGCTGATGCAGTTAGGGAAGTGCTCTCAAATTGAGGTGATACGACCAATGGCATCTTTTTAGCGGTGAACGCGCAAACCTGTGTCTTCGTGGGGTTAAATTGGACTAGGTTAAGTCGACCCCAATCTGAAACTTTTGATAAAGAAGTTTCGATTTCAGACACAAGTTTGGATCGGCTTTCGATGACGTTTACCCGAGAAATGTTAGCGCGGCCGGTGTAAAGGGCATCACTCGTGCTATCGTCTGCATAGCAATGGATGCTGCTAATCTGCAGCATGTCGTTGATATGCAGAAGAAACAGCGTGGGTGATAGCACACAGCCTTGTGGGACACCAGAATTAACAGACTTCGAGTCGGAGCATGCACCGTCAACAACGACCTTGATGCTTCTGTCTGTAAGAAAACTGGTGAGCCAATTGCACAGTTTCTCGGGAAGCCCATAGGAAGGAAGCTTCGCAAGGAGCGCTTTGTGCCAGACCCGATCGAAGGCCTTCGCCACGTCCAAACTAACGGCCAACGCTTCCCCCTTGGTCTCGATCGCCTGTGCCCACCGGTGAGTCAAGTATACGAGAAGATCACCAGCTGAACGACCCTGACGGAAGCCGTATTGTCGATCATTGAGGAGCTGGTGGTCTTCTAAGTACCGGAGGAGCTGGCAGTTAACAATGGATTCCATTATCTTGGAGAACAAGGAGGTGATGGCTATGGGTCTGTAGTTGGAGAGCGAGCGATCTCCTTTTTTAGGGATTGGGTGCACTAGAGCTGTCTTCCATGAGTTCGGGACTACGCCAAGAGAGTAAGAAAGCCGATAAAGGCGCGTTAAAACCGGTGCTAACTCTGGAGCACACGTCTTCAGCACGATAGGAGAGATTCTATCGGGCCCACTCGACTTATGAACGGCGAGGGAAAGAAGCGCTTTACGCACTGCCCTTTGTGTAAACCGGACTTCCGGCATGCGGGTCTCGCACTGCGGTATGGTCGGCGGTGCGTTTCCCCCGTCGTCCAGGGTCGAGTTGGACGCAAAGAGTTTGCCCAGAAGATCGGCTTTTTCTTTAGCGTCGTGGGCCAACGAATTATCTCCTATGCGCAGAGGTGGAAGGGATGGCTTACAAAAGTTCCCCTGGACAGCTTTGGCAAGAGACCAGAATGCACGAGTTCCGGAGGGGAGACTAACTAGTCTCTCGCCAATTCTGCCGATGTGAGCCGACTTCGCCCCAGCAATTACTCTTTTGAGGGACCTGGAGGCAAAGTTAAATTGCTTCTTTAATGTGCTGGTCTTTACATCCCGTGCTGTCGCTGCATTAGCCCATGCTTGGTAACATTCCTGCTTTCGGCGGGACGCCACTTTGCAGGTTCGACCAAACCAAGGCTGGGACTTGCCACCTGTGGGAATCAGGGAGAATGGAATGAAAAGTTCCATACCCTGAAGCACAACATCCGCGACAGAGTCAGCAACGACATTGGGATCATCCGGCGAGAAGCAAACCTGCCTCCATGGGTAGGATGCAAAGAATGTTCGCAT
This sequence comes from Tyria jacobaeae, assembly GCA_947561695.1. NCBI lineage: Eukaryota > Metazoa > Arthropoda > Insecta > Lepidoptera > Erebidae > Tyria > Tyria jacobaeae. The sequence continues at coordinate 2,002,717 of OX387208.1, read as the reverse complement.
TCCATCCCAGTCTGCTGACCTATAGTGCCATACGCGGCGACTGCCTGTAACACGCGGCCGCAGCGAGTGAACAAGTGGCACCATACTCCTAATCAGGCAATGGTCCGAAGAGCCAAGAGGGGCCTCAACGGATACTTTGTAGCCGTCAGGATGTGAGGTCAGCAGAAGATCCAACAGTGAAGGCACGTGGCTTTCTGCATCTGGGATTCGCGTAGGCGTTGCTACCAGCTGCGTCAAGCCATATGCCAAGGCGAAATCGTGAACAGATCTTCCCGCATGATCGGTTTTGCGCGAACCAAGCCATTCGGCGTGATGGGCGTTAAAGTCGCCAAGAATCACGATCTCTGCGGATGGGACCTGCTGGAGCACTGAGTCTGTAGCCATTTGGACGTGGTCGATGAGTCGGTCCGTTTCGGCATCACCGCTATGGGACCTGTAGAGGCATAGGTAGATGCGGGGATGGTCGTCATAAGATGGAGAGGTCCCTACCTTCAAGATTGCCGAGGCGGCGAGAAGTGATATCATCTCTAACGTACACGCATACACCAGCCTTAGGAACAAAGGAGTGTTCCAGTCCGTACCCAGGGTAGCAGAGGTAGGATGTGTCCGCTGGAGATGTTATCTGCGTCTCGGTTAAAAAGAGCAAGGCCGGCTTTGCTGTCTCAAGGTGGTGGTGGACAGTGTCGAGGTTCGAATGTAAGCCCCTAATGTTGCAAAAATCCACGGTAAACGTGACAGGGGGTGCCATGGTATGCCTTCTCTTGCCCCGAGCAGATTTTGAGAGCGCAGTTGAGCCCCCCCCAGAGTACGAGGGGCAGCCTGGGCGTCCACGCTCAGACATAGTCCGTACTGAGGGTGGACGTCCAGGGGGGGATTCTCCAACGCTAGCGCTGGTACCCCCCTGGGGTATCCTTTTCGTTAACAGCGCTATCATTAGGGGGGTGGGGGGATTTTGGGCCTCCGGAGACCTCACTCATATCGGGGAAATGCAACGCAAGCGTTACTTCACAACCGGTTTTCTGTGAGGCCGTGGTATCGCACCGGTCGAGCCGGCCCATTCGTGCTTAAGCAAGCATGGCTCTACCACTCAAGAAAGTGCTCTCTCTCTTACTTCAGTGGAAAGTGCTCTCAAGTGAAGAAAAAGAAGAAGTGAAAAAGTAGTAAAGTGCAGTGAAGTGAAAGTGAATAGTGGTGCAGTGCTCCCGTTGGACTAGGCCACGTAAGTGTAGTCCGCGGGGACAGTGTTGAACAGTGCTACGCGTTTCGAGCAGTGCAACGTGTTCGGTGCAGCGCTACGCATTTGGTGCATTGTTACGCGTTCAGGCTGTGAAAAGCAAATAAATTGCTACTCTCGTCAGAGACATTAGTTTCCTTCCAATCCCTGTAACCATTTCTGTAACAATACTAACATATCTTGAACTTATCTATATACTTAATATAACTAAAAAAAGGGTTATTTATAAGTTACCGACTCACCGTTTCCGAAAGGCAGGCAGTATTACCACGTAGGCGCAATTTTAGGTCTAGTATTCTGACACACCAAAATCCCCGATGGGATAAGACCCTGTAGGGGTTTCCACGTGTAAAAAACAGCATTGCTACATTGATTTTCATTGATAACTCGCTCTGCAAGGAAAAGACCCGCCTTCTTGTTCAGAAGAAGTGTAACTAAGTGTTCAATCATTTAATTGTATATATACTATATTTCTAAGCGGTACAGCCATGCTTAGGTGCGAATGGATCTGCTCGAAACCGGTTGTGAAGCGTTGCGTTGTATTTCCTCGAAATTATAGAGGTTACTGAAGGCCCAACTCTCCCTATCGTCTTTCCTCATCCCGAAAGGCGGGCTGCGCACTAACGACTCTTCAGCTGCAGGTGTCCATGGACGGCGGTTGTTACTTACACTTACATAAACATAAATATAGTACTAGTAGAACTTTTTTTTATTGTGGAATCCCCCACGGGTCATCACCTCACCGGAGCTGACGGAGAGGTGGTATGTCGGACTCGAACCGACTAAAACTTCTCAGTGTTCCGTCAGAAATAGGTCTATAGCAAATGACCCCAGAAAACCCTAATAAGGAAGCCTCCGGGAACCCCTGCCGCCCTTGACCACCTTAACAGGTGGCCACACCGTGTAGGGGGCCTCGCCCCCTCTTCAAAGGACTAGTAGAACTACGTCTAGTCATAAAGTCATACTTTGTGGCGCTTTTAAGAATCTATATAATATATATTCTATATAATAATAATAGTATTTATAACTTAACTTTTGAATAATTTAAAACATTATTTAGAAAACTGCCATTACAATAGTTTAATTATAAATAATATATTTAAAATGCAGATAGCACAGCACCTATGACATTATCACGTGTAATGCCATCTATTGAACGCTGTGTAAACTAAAGAAACTTCTCTTGCAACTTCCTCATAGTTACTAAAGGTACTACACACATATCAACTCGGCAAAGGATCGTAACCGTATACAACTCGTATACAACTCAAGCCCTTCAGTATTCTTTGTATGGAACTCCCTACTGCAAAGTACACTATAATCGTTATTATAATATAACCAATATTATATATATCTATAATACAATAATGATATAATATAATTTAATATCTATTATACTTTATAATTATATTATAACAGTAATCTCACCAGAATCTAACCAACTGCGGTACGGTACGTTGTCAACTTCAGTCGCCTCGCTTACGGCTCGTTGTACAGGCGCTAAGGCTCGTCGTCCCCGCGCTTTACTTACGTATCTTCGTCCACGCAGCTTTACTGATTGCGATGCGATCCCTTCTCTGTTTCCCATCAACGTAAAGGCGGACAGCCTTTGAGGGGATGGGAAACAGAAACCTGCGACCCTTCGGACTCTTGGGTTGCAGATGTCCATAGACGAATGTCTGTAAATAAGGACGAATGTATTTGGGAGAGAAATTATACCAATCAATGATCGAATAAGTCGTACTTTTTATATTCTTATAAATAAAACATTAACAAAAATAAAAATAATAAAAAATAAAATAAAATAAAACAACAAAACACGGTATTTTGCAACAACTGTAGGGCAGAGAGCAATGTTGCTTCCTCGAAGTCAGGTAGAACCATCTGCGCATCCACTCCGCTCGCTTCCTTTTATATGCGTTGCCGTTATCTAGGTAGTGTTGATATTTAAAAATATTATATAAATAACATACGATTATATAGGCTAGGTTATACATTCATAGAAATATTCTTCACCCCCACCCCCTACTTTATATTAAAATATCATCTTTTGACTTTTTATCATCTGTTACAAATAAAACTTATATTTTGTATAGTTCTGTCTCCTCTCAAACACACTATTTTTGTCTTCTTCATCATGCATTCCTGTATACCCTACTCCTCAACCCCGCATTGGGGACACAATCAAATACCTAGTATTGATACCTATACAAAATATTTATAGTTTATTTATTTAGATAATACTTAATATACTTTTATTTTGTTTTATTTCTATCTATCTACACCGTCAGAACCGATATACAGAAATGAGATATTCATAGCATCCATACCACCTACTTAACTTTAGCTCATCACCTACTTAGCAATATCAATGATTTCTTTTTTAAACGTCTGCCTGTCTGCCATGTTAAATTTTTGATTCTTGTTCATTGGGGAAGGCTTCGATGACGATGAACTACTAGGCTATCAGAAGAACGAGAAGATCGCCAAAAGTATAATAGGTCGTAGTAGATCTACATATGATATGTTCGATAGAAGCAGCAGTGTGATGTATTAACCCCCAACCCGTGGGTTTGCCAAGGATCTAGGCAATTGAAGCTACCCTCCGATTCTTCATTTTTATTCATCAATAATATTATTTATTGAAAATTACTTCTCTTCTATTGCCTGTTAGCCCAGTAGGTTCAATATCGAAAACATGAGTTTGGTGTCTAGACACACCAAACTCAAGTTTTCACCTCGCCACCTAGGTGGCGTTGTACTAAAATAAAATCATTAATATTCCTATAGCTGTACCATAAGTGGTGTATACTGTACACTGTTGCCTAGCGTATATATATATATATTTTTGTATGGAACCCTAATTCTTTTTCCAAAATAAAAGTAGTGAGTAATAATATTACATCTGAGTCAGCCAGTAAAAGTCCCGTAGAAATCGGTCCACCCGTTCCGGATATAAGTAAAAAGCGACTAAGGAATCGGAGTGTTATCTATCAGACAGTATGTATACAATCATACAGTGCCCGGGTGACGGCCCCCTTACGATACTGGAACCCATTTCTAATTGCAAAATGTGGGTGTTTAATGGACCTCTGCCTACCCCTTAAGGGATGTAGCCGTGAACGTAAGTACGTAAAATTAAATATATGTAAACGGTGCACCTTCTCAATCTTCTGTCAGCCTAGTAATCCACGGCAGAAAATACGTCAGCGATGGCGCTGAAATCTGATAAATGTTTTAACCGTTGTGTAGATGGCACTATCAACATTATCTCCATTTGCTCCCAATGGCTTGAGTAGACATACATAAAACTTTACAAAATTGATGTTCCTATTACTGTGTGAAGTGGGAATCATACCTTCTTGGACCTAACCTCAAATTCACAACACGTAACTCAACCATATCTGTCATAGAGAGTACTTTTATTTTCGTGTCCACCAATTTTTGTTATCAACCGACATCAAAAAGGAGAAGGACTGCGTGAACCGATTTCGACGATTTTTTTCTATTTAAAACCTGGTGATTTCCGTGTGGTCCCATTTTAATTTGGTCTAGTTCTGACAATGACATCCATATAAGTCTTAAATTTGCATTAAGCATGTGCGCGACAAATGGACGAATAACTCAATATCACGCCAACTGATTTCGATGATTCTTTTTTTATTGCAAAGGATGTACTTCAAGGGTAGTTAGATGAGAGTTTGGTCCAGTTGTGACAATGGTATCTATGAGAAAACCATGTTAGTCTTAAATTTTATGACAGTCGCATTGAAGTCGGTTGTCTACTGTTTTAAAGTCCGATTAGTTTTTGTTTTGATCTGTAGCTATTGGTATTTAGTGACATCAGTTACCGTGAGAGAGCTATACTAACTTATCAGAGCCTCAAAGAGAGTCGTTTGACTAACAATGCTGGTGTTGTATTTACTAAGTGAGTGAGGGTACCTAACCGGGGTCAAACCCCAGCCCAGTAACAACACGATCAATTCTTAAACAGCGTCATAGATGTCACTACGCTTTGTGTTTCCTATATGCTAAGATGTTATATATAATATGTAATTTCATTGCCTTTGTGTATTATAAACCCACTCATGAGCCAGACGCTTCTGTAAACTGTGAGAGTGAGTATTTTCTTAAGAAATTCTTCTTTTAATTAAGAAATCAGCCCGCTTTCAATAAGGAGTATTACTTCAGTAATACTTTTATAAAAAGTGGCAACTCTTGTATTTTTTTACCTCCGACCCAAGAACATGTATGTGACACGAAAAACGGTGTAACTGTCTGTGTAAAGACCCAGAAGTGGAAGTGATAATAACTCACCGAATTGTAGCAAATATTATATTGTAGAGGTTTTCATGTTTTTGGTTATTTAAAGATATTATTTTTTTATTGGTTAGTTTTGTTCTTCGAATTCTATTGGTGCGTAAAGATCCCACAGTAGGTACACGAAATTGACAAAATATTATATAAAATATGACGTTAAATGTAACTTCATACCTAAACGCCTTTCTGTGAAAAAGCATTTGACAAACAAACAGAGCGACAACGAAATGATCCTGTTTCCTTCCTCTTGTTTTCTTATAAAGCCTGCTTGTCATGGTGGTGTTGGGGGAGGCTCTGATGACGACGAACTACTAGGCTATCAGTAGAACGAGAAGATCGTCAATAAACTTTTACTATAATAATATATTGTTTTACTTCAGGCGTAATATGGCACACCGTGTGGTTTTAGTCGGTTCGATTCCGACCAACGTTCCACCGAAAACCCACGCGGTATCACGGCCCGAGGGGGTTTCCACACGTAAAAATAAAAGGTATATTACGTCGATAGATGCAGTAGTGTGATGCATTAATCCCCAAACCCCAAACCAAGTCTGTATGTTTAGGCGGGGCCAGTAAATGTGTCGTACGCCAATTGTACATATTTATCTCTATTTTTGTTTAAAATTTTCACCTCCTCGCATACCTTGTAGCCCAGTAGGATAGTGTCGAAAACTTGTATTTGGTGGCGCTGTAAAAGACTTGTTGATGAGCACGTCTAAGTAGAAAAATCAACAGTTTTACTTTCTATATCAATAAAAATAAATTATAATCTCATATACCTATTAAGTACTAAATATATCCTATGTCCTCCAAGGTCCCACCAAATTCTATAACCAAAGTTAAAGTTCCCACGCCTTGGAACCTTGGACTTCAGAGTTACTTCGTCTGTGTCATTAAATTTTTAACACCTCAACCGATAAACAAATTGATTAACTTTGGTTATAGAATTTGGTGGGACCTTGGAGGACATAGGATATATTTAGTACTTAATAGGTATATGAGATTATAATTTATTTTTATTGATATAGAAAGTAAAACTGTTGATTTTTCTACTTAGACGTGCTCATCAACAAGTCTTTTACAGCGCCACCAAATACAAGTTTTCGACACTATCCTACTGGGCTACAAGGTATGCGAGGAGGTGAAAATTTTAAACAAAAATAGAGATAAATATGTACAATGGGCGTACGACACATTTACTGGCCCCACCTAAACATACAGACTTGGTTTGGGGTTTGGGAATTAATGCATCACACTACTGCATCTATCGACGTAATATACCTTTTATTTTTACGTGTGGAAACCCCCTCGGGCCGTGATACCGCGTGGGTTTTCGGTGGAACGTTGGTCGGAATCGAACCGACTAAAACCACACGGTGTGCCATATTACGCCTGAAGTAAAACAATATATTATTATAGTAAAAGTTTATTGACGATCTTCTCGTTCTACTGATAGCCTAGTAGTTCGTCGTCATCAGAGCCTCCCCCAACACCACCATGACAAGCAGGCTTTATAAGAAAACAAGAGGAAGGAAACAGGATCATTTCGTTGTCGCTCTGTTTGTTTGTCAAATGCTTTTTCACAGAAAGGCGTTTAGGTATGAAGTTACATTTAACGTCATATTTTATATAATATTTTGTCAATCCCGTGTACCTACTGTGGGATCTTTACGCACCAATAGAATTCGAAGAACAAAACTAACCAATAAAAAAATAATATATTTAAATAACCAAAAACATGAAAACCTCTACAATATAATATTTGCTACAATTCGGTGAGTTATTATCACTTCCACTTCTGGGACTTTACACAGACAGTTACACCGTTTTTCGTGTCACATACATGTTCTTGGGTCGGAGGTAAAAAAATACAAGAGTTGCCACTTTTTATAAAAGTATTACTGAAGTAATACTCCTTATTGAAAGCGGGCTGATTTCTTAATTAAAAGAAGAATTTCTTAAGAAAATACTCACTCTCACAGTTTACAGAAGCGTCTGGCTCATGAGTGGGTTTATAATACACAAAGGCAATGAAATTACATATTATATATAACATCTTAGCATATAGGAAACACAAAGCGTAGTGACATCTATGACGCTGTTTAAGAATTGATCGTGTTGTTACTGGGCTGGGGTTTGACCCCGGTTAGGTACCCTCACTCACTTAGTAAATACAACACCAGCATTGTTAGTCAAACGACTCTCTTTGAGGCTCTGATAAGTTAGTATAGCTCTCTCACGGTAACTGATGTCACTAAATACCAATAGCTACAGATCAAAACAAAAACTAATCGGACTTTAAAACAGTAGACAACCGACTTCAATGCGACTGTCATAAAATTTAAGACTAACATGGTTTTCTCATAGATACCATTGTCACAACTGGACCAAACTCTCATCTAACTACCCTTGAAGTACATCCTTTGCAATAAAAAAAGAATCATCGAAATAGGTTGGCGTGATATTGAGTTATTCGTCCATTTGTCGCGCTCATGCCTAATGCAAATTTAAGACTTATATGGATGTCATTGTCAGAACTAGACCAAATTAAAATGGGACCACACGGAAATCACCAGGTTTTAAATAGAAAAAAATCGTCGAAATCGGTTCACGCAGTCCTTCTCCTTTTTGATGTCGGTTGATAACAAAAATTGGTGGACACGAAAATAAAAGTACTCTCTATGACAGATATGGTTGAGTTACGTGTTGTGAATTTGAGGTTAGGTCCAAGAAGGTATGATTCCCACTTCACACAGTAATAGGAACATCAATTTTGTAAAGTTTTATGTATGTCTACTCAAGCCATTGGGAGCAAATGGAGATAATGTTGATAGTGCCATCTACACAACGGTTAAAACATTTATCAGATTTCAGCGCCATCGCTGACGTATTTTCTGCCGTGGATTACTAGGCTGACAGAAGATTGAGAAGGTGCACCGTTTACATATATTTAATTTTACGTACTTACGTTCACGGCTACATCCCTTAAGGGGTAGGCAGAGGTCCATTAAACACCCACATTTTGCAATTAGAAATGGGTTCCAGTATCGTAAGGGGGCCGTCACCCGGGCACTGTATGATTGTATACATACTGTCTAATAGATAACACTCCGATTCCTTAGTCGCTTTTTACTTATATCCGGAACGGGTGGACCGATTTCTACGGGACTTTTACTGGCTGACTCAGATGTAATATTATTACTCACTACTTTTATTTTGGAAAAAGAATTAGGGTTCCATACAAAAATATATATATATATACGCTAGGCAACAGTGTACAGTATACACCACTTATGGTACAGCTATAGGAATATTAATGATTTTATTTTAGTACAACGCCACCTAGGTGGCGAGGTGAAAACTTGAGTTTGGTGTGTCTAGACACCAAACTCATGTTTTCGATATTGAACCTACTGGGCTAACAGGCAATAGAAGAGAAGTAATTTTCAATAAATAATATTATTGATGAATAAAAATGAAGAATCGGAGGGTAGCTCTAGGCAAACCCACGGGTTGGGGGTTAATACATCACACTGCTGCTTCTATCGAACATATCATATGTAGATCTACTACGACCTATTATACTTTTGGCGATCTTCTCGTTCTTCTGATAGCCTAGTAGTTCATCGTCATCGAAGCCTTCCCCAATGAACAAGAATCAAAAATTGAACATGGCAGACAGGCAGACGTTTAAAAAAGAAATCATTGATATTGCTAAGTGGGTGATGAGCTAAAGTTAAGTAGGTGGTATGGATGCTATGAATATCTAATTTCTGTATATCGGTTCTGACGGTGTAGATAGATAGAAATAAAACAAAATAAAAGTATATTAAGTATTATCTAAATAAATAAACTATAAATATTTTGTATAGGTATCAATACTAGGTATTTGATTGTGTCCCCATTGCGGGGTTGAGGAGTAGGGTATACAGGAATGCATGATGAAGAAGACAAAAATAGTGTGTTTGAGAGGAGACAGAACTATACAAAATATAAGTTTTATTTGTAACAGATGATAAAAAGTCAAAAGATGATATTTTAATATAAAGCAGGGGGTGGGGGTGAAGAATATTTCTATGAATGTATAACCTAGCCTATATAATCGTATGTTATTTATATAATATTGTTAAATATCAACACTACCTAGATAACGCATATAAAAGGAAGCGAGCGGAGTGGATGCACAGATGGTTCTACCTGACTTCGAGGAAGCAACATTGCTCTCTGCCCTACAGTTGTTGCAAAATACCGTGTTTTGTAGTTTTATTTTATTTTATTTTTTATTATTTTTATTTTTGTTAATGTTTTATTTATAAGAATATAAAAAGTACGACTTATTCGATCATTGATTGGTATAATTTCTCTCCCAAATACATTCGTCCTTATTTACAGACATTCGTCTATGGACATCTGCAACTCAAGAATCCGAAGGGTCGCAGGTTTCTGTTTCCCATCCCCTCAAAGGCTGTCCGCCTTTACGTTGATGGGAAACAGAGAAGGGATCGCATCGCAATCAGTAAAGCTGCGTGGACGAAGATACGTAAGTAAAGCGCGGGGACGACGAGCCTTAGCGCCTGTACAACGAGCCGTAAGCGAGGCGACTGAAGTTGACAACGTACCGTACCGCAGTTGGTTAGATTCTGGTGAGATTACTGTTATAATATAATTATAAAGTATAGATATTAAATTATATTATATCATTATTGTATTATAGATATATATAATATTGGTTATATTATAATAACGATTATAGTGTACTTTGCAGTAGGGAGTTCCATACAAAGAATACTGAAGGGCTTGAGTTGTATACGAGTTGTATACGGTTACGATCCTTTGCCGAGTTGATGTGTGTAGTACCTTCAGTTAACTATGAGGAAGTTGCAAGAGAAGAAGTTTCTTTAGTTTACACAACGTTCAATAGATGGCATTACACGTGATAATGTCATAGGTGCTGTGCTATCTGCATTTTAAATATATTATTTATAATTAAACTATTGTAATGGTAGTTTTCTAAATAATGTTTTAAATTATTCAAAAGTTAAGTTATAAATACTATTATAGATTCTTAACAGCGCCACAAAGTATGACTTTATGACTAGACGTAGTTCTACTAGTCCTTTGAAGAGGGGGCGAGGCCCCCTACACGGTGTGGCCACCTGTTGAGGTGGTCAAGGTCGGCAGGGGTTCCCGGAGGCTTCCTTGTTAGGGTATTCTAGGGTCATTTGCTATAGACCTATTTGTGACGGAACACTGAGAAGTTTTAGTCGGTTCGAGTCCGACATACCACCTCTCCGTCAGCTCCGGTGAGGTGATGACCCGTGGGGGATTCCACAATAAAAAAAAGTTCTACTAGTACTATATTTATGTTTATGTAAGTGTAAGTAACAACCGCCGTCCATGGACACCTGCAGCTGAAGAGTCGTTAGTGCGCAGCCCGCCTTTCGGGATGAGGAAAGACGATAGGGAGAGTTGGGCCTTCAGTAACCTCTATAATTTCGAGGAAATACAACGCAACGCTTCACAACCGGTTTCGAGCAGATCCATTCGCACCTAAGCATGGCTGTACCGCTTAGAAATATAGTATATATACAATTAAATGATTGAACACTTAGTTACACTTCTTCTGAACAAGAAGGCGGGTCTTTTCCTTGCAGAGCGAGTTATCAATGAAAATCAATGTAGCAATGCTGTTTTTTACACGTGGAAACCCCTACAGGGTCTTATCCCATCGGGGATTTTGGTGTGTCAGAATACTAGACCTAAAATTGCGCCTACGTGGTAATACTGCCTGCCTTTCGGAAACGGTGAGTCGGTAACTTATAAATAACCCTTTTTCTTTAGTTATATTAAGTATATAGATAAGTTCAAGATATGTTAGTATTGTTACAGAAATGGTTACAGGGATTGGAAGGAAACTTATGTCTCTGACGAGAGTAGCAATTTATTTGCTTTTCACAGCCTGAACGCGTAACAATGCACCAAATGCGTAGCGCTGCACCGAACACGTAGCACTGCTCGAAACGCGTAGCACTGTTCAACACTTACGTGGCCTAGTCCAACGGGAGCACTGCACCACTATTCACTTTCACTTCACTGCACTTTACTACTTTTTCACTTCTTCTTGTTCTTCACTTGAGAGCACTTTCCACTGAACTGCCTTGTAGGCGCGTCTGGAGCTTTTTATATACTGTCATGTCGTTATTCTTTTAGATAGTCCTCTTAAAACTTTATTTATTTATTCATTTTGCTTAATCAAGAACTTTCCATTGTATTAGAATTTTCTAAAGAAAATTTTCAATAAAGCACACAGAAAGCACACAGAAATCAAGACCGCTAGGGCAATCACAGCATTCGGCTCGCAGCCACTACAGCTTTGTTACCGTGACTTGTCAGTTTTTCTGAGAAAAAGTTCTATGCATTGTTCGATGACGCTAGCGTGGCGTCACAGTATTTAGTGCTAGGGATTTTGCGAATATTCGCATCCTCACCCGCAATTGCGCATCGATTTGAACATCTGCATCCGCATCCGCAATAATTAATGCGGATATTCATGCGGATGCAGATGTACCACAAGTCGCGACAAAAAAGAAAACAGGAGGACCAGGCGACGTCCGCGAACGCTATGCACGTGTGTATTACCAATAGTAACGAAGATTTCGTTCGGTGACAAGATTTGACGCGTTTGTTATTGTGTTTATATCATTTGTTTTCGTATCTCAGTCATAACGTGTTGAGCTAGTTGCGCTTATCATATTTGTTGTCGTTTCGAGTGTTATTGTCAAATTGTGAATGAATATACACTGATTATATGAAAGTGGATCGAAAAACATTGCAATGTCACCACCAACGCAAAGTGACATTTGGAATTATTTTAAACCAAATGCAAAACCAGGATAATGTTGATTATAAAATATGCAATAAAACTTACTCAAGGGCCGTACCACCCCGTCTTTAAAAAATCATATAAAATCGATGCACAAATCATGCTTTTATGGAAGTTCGAGTAATGAAAAGTAATTCCAGAAAAAAAAACTGACAATTGAAATAGCAGACTTAGGGCCCAGGTTTCTGTGGGATCATTAGCGTGAGCGGAATAGCGGGCAGATGCCAAGTTCTTATAAAATATCCTAAGATTAGCATCCGCATCTGTATTCGTGGATGTTAGCCTTGAAATATCCCTGTTTAGTACATTGGATCTATTACATAATACGTTTTTGACTGGCTGGACGTTAGTATGTAGGAGTAATTTCAGAAAATGTTGAGTATATTTATGATTGTTTAACACAAAAGCAAAACGAGTAACGTGGTGATAGTCGAGTTGCGTGTTGTGTGTATTTCAGCAAGAGAAAGTATACTGTAATTTATACTTATAGTAATAGGAACATTAATCCTGTTAAGTTCAGGTTGACTCAACGCATTAAAAGAAAATTGAGATAATGTTAATAGTGCCATCTATACAACGGTTTAATCATTTATCAGATTTCAGCGCCACCACTGACGTATTATTTTCTGCCGTGGATTACCAGGCTGTTAGACGATTGAAGAGGAGTCGCCTACATTAAATTAAATTAATATAAGTATCTATCTTATAGTTTAATCTATCCATATCCCTTATATTTGTAGCAATACATTTGTGAAAACTGCATTCCATTCCATGCAGTAGTTCTTACGTGATGAGTTATTCAAGATACAGACAATTCTAAAAGAAATAGAAATAAAATAGGAATTTTGGCTTCTGTTGCTTCTAATATTAGGTTTTCTTTTTTTCGTATGTGTTTTATCATATGTATGTGAATTTTACAGCGCCTTCAAACGGACTACTTCAGACCAGATAGAAGAAGTTTTCGACATCGTCGTACTAAGCTACCAGGCAAGGGAAGAGGTATAATTTTTAATATTAATAGATATGAATGAACATGAGGAATGGGCGTACAACCGATGAAGCTCCCATGGCCCCGCCTAGATTCAGACGTACTTGTTGGGGGTATGGGTTAATGCATCACACTATTGCATCGGCCGACACACTCGTACATATATCGTACCTACAACACCAAAACTATTATAGTAGAAGTTTATTGACTGTCTCCTCGTCCTACTGGTAGCCTAGTAGTACGTCATCATCGATGCCTCCCCCAACGAGACATTATTTATCTAACTCTAAACTAACTCCAGAGGTTTTGCGAACCTAGGGGTGACAGATGAGGCCATCTGTCACCCTAGCAGAAGCAGGCTTGGGTGGCGGCGCGGACGCTGCGGAGCGTGCGCACCCTTGGGGGATAGTTACGGGAACATTGGGGTTCCCACACAGGAGGGGGCCATCTACAAACCGTAGGTGGCCCGAGGTACGTCGGGGTTCCAAGGTTTTCCTTTCTAGGGTGTACCTGGTTCCCCGGCATCTAGTACCCAAGATGGCGTGCGGTTTTAGTCGGTTCGAGTCCGATATGCCATCAGAAGGTGGTATCCGAGGGGATTTCCGCACAGAGAAAAAAAAAATAAAAAATAAAAAGGGGTTTTGCGAACCATATAAAGGACAGACAGATAGATTTTTTTTTTTTTTTTATGCGATAGGGGGCAAACGAGCAGACGGGTCACCTGATGGTAAGTGACTACCGCCGCCCATGGACACCCGCAACTCAAGAGTCACAAGTGCGTTGCCGGCCTTTTAGGTAGAGGTACGCTCTCTTCTTGAAGGTTTGAAGGTCGTATCGGTTCGGAAATACGGCAGGCGACAATTTGTTCCATAAGCTGGTTGTGCGAGGCAAAAAGTTTCTCGAGAAGCGCACAGTGGTGGAGTGCCAATCGTCCAGGTGATGGGGATGGATATTTAGATAAGGATTTTAGATAAGGGTTACTTTATCATTTATTTAATTATTTTATACTTAATTACCTTTTGGGTTGCATGTTATTAGGGCACGAATGGGCCATGACCAGCGATGTAATAAACACTACGTTCACACAGATAAGTGGTTGTTGACAAATACTTTTCCGACAATACTTGCGTTGTACTTACCAAGTAAGCGAGGGTACAAGAGGCTCAAATTTTTTTTTCCTCTTTCCTCTCCCTCCATCACTCTCAAAATCGTTTAGCGCACTTACAATTCTTTAAGTTGTAGGTGTCCATGTGCGCCAGTTGTCACTTACAATCAGGTGATCCTTCAGCTCATTTGTCCCCCATGCCATATAAAAGTAGAATTGGACGATTTGAACGTCATTTAAGCTATTAAGACTTCGTAACCGTGTTGTCTTATATTAGGTATTTGTTCATGTTTCATTCAAATCGAGCAAGTACTTTGGATGTTATGCTAATCTTAATTTTCTGTCTATTCAAATATCTATTTCATATCATTGTGAGGCGTCACCTTACAACACTCCCCGCTCACTGTAATCTCTCATTCATTGTTATGTAATATTCTCTGCTTAATCACAATATCATGCCCAGTTTGTGTATTTTAACTCATTTTCGACCAAAAGGTCAGACATGCAAGCCAGGAGTGTGTGCACGCTCTTAGAGACGTTGGAAGTAACGTCACAGCAGCGGACATCGTATGTAAAAATGAAATATCTCCCAAAGTATATCAAGTATTAAAAATTTAGCTGTACTTCAAAATAAAATCTCAAATTGATAATGTTCTCCATTATGTATAAGGATAGATACTTTTACAAGTAGAGATGGGCATATTTTGTTTTATTATTTAGGGGACAGACGAACAGGGTCACTTGTTGATAAGTGATAACCCCCGTCCATGGACACCTGCAACTCAAGACTTGAAAGTGCGCTGCCAGTCTTTGAGGGTGATGAGGGATATGGGACTTGAACGAGAAGCCACTCTTGATGAGGAGAAGGGAAAGAGGAGAGTGGGGATGAGCGGCAAGGGAGAAGGAGGGGGAGTTGGGCCTCTAGAAACCTCACAAACTTGGAAATGCAACGCAAGTGTTGCTTCACAACCGATTTTCGAGCCGGCCCATTCGTGCCTAAGCAACGGCTCTACCATGATAATACATGAATTATTTGTATCGATATACCGGTGTCTTTTCGTATCGGAACACGATGTATAAACACATCACTATATATGTAGGCAGTACTGTTTTCTACATACCATATTTTCCATTTTTTTAGGTATGTCGATAATAACTCACTTTAAAAAAGTAGGCAACCGACTTCAATGCGTCTATCATAAAATTTAAGACTTATGTGGTTTTCTTATGAATGCCATTACCAGAACCTAATTAAACTTTCATCTAATTATCGTTGAAGTACATCCTTTCAAATAAAAAAAGAATCATCGAAATCGATTGGCGTTATAGATAGATAGATAGATAGAATACTCTTTATTTGTACACCATTCTTACAGTTAAATACAATACATACAGTACAAGTGTCAACTATATAATGTACAAATGGCGGCCTTATTGCTATATGCAATCTCTTCCAGGCAACCTTAGAATGTATTAAAATCATTCGGAGAGACAGAGGTAGTTGGAAGATCACTTCAATATTTTAATGAAAACTATACTAAGTTATGTTCAAATATGAAACTTATATAAAGAACTAAACATATTAATGTACAACATATAACATACATACTAATACAAATACAGACAAACATACATACATACTAACACACATACAGATAAAAATACATACATACGCATATAAATATATACAACAATACATACATACATACCATTAATATGGAAATAATAGATACTGGATAACAGAACTAAATTGATAAATAATAGTCATGAATCATTTTCTTAAAAATATTCAATGATTCCGCTAGCCTAATGTTCTTTGGCAAAGCAGTTATATTAAGTTATTCGCCCGTTTGTCACGCACAAACTTTATGCAAATTTAATACTTATTTAGTTTTCTCATGGATTCTATTTTAAGAACTGGACCAAATTAAAGTGGGAGCACACGAGAAGCTCCAGCTGCCAAGCAAAATCATCCAAATCGGATCACCCAGTCGAAAATCAAATTGTGAACCTCCTTTTTGAAGTATGTTGAAAAGTAGCTTAGTTTATGTTCTTTGCCATAGTTCAAATTATCTCAGATTAATAAATAGATGGCGTCACTTTCGCATTTCTAATATTAGTATAGATGTAATATTTGTAATTTAAGTTCGTACGTCTTAATAGCTAGATATATCCTTTTTACGAAGTCCCTTCATGTTTTATTTTGTCGTCTTCTACTTATCTATCCTTATTATACATTAAATTCTCATATCTTCTCGACATCACAATACATATCCATGTGAGTCTCATCATCATTGGAACTACATGACGTCCAAAGTCTTTGGCTTCTTACATTTCCCCACTGTCTCCCATTCTTTACCTATATATATGAGGCATTAATATTTCTTCTGACGAAACTTTCTGTGTTATTAACCGATTAACCCATTATGATGAACTATTGTATAGAAGTAAACGGGACCTTGGCGACATACAGTACACTTTGTATATATGATTAAATCAGTTTGATCATAAATACAAAAAGTATATTATACATAGTAAGTGAAGTTTTATGGAAGATTATAATCTATTTTTAACAACAGAAATAAAAAAGCTGTTGATTTTTCTACGTACACGAATACGCGTTCATCAGCGAGAGTTTTGTACAGCGCCACCAAACATCCAGACCATACACAAGATTTCGATGTAGTGCTATTGGGCTATTAGGTATGCGAGGAGGTACAAATTTCAATAAAAATATAGTTATGTACAATGGGCGTGTGGCCCCGCCTAGATCTAGACTCACTTGGTTTGGGGTTGGGGGTTGATGCATCATACACTACTGCATGTATCGACAATATTGACATAGATATATGTATTTATATAGACGATCTTCTCGTTCTTCTGATAGCCTAGTAGTTCGTCGTCATCGAAGCCTCCCCCAACGCCACTATGATTCTTACAAGCAGGCAGGCAAGAAAAGTCAAAAGATTTTCCTCAGAAACGCGTTTAGGTATGAAGTTAAACTTTACACCATAATATGTAAATATTTAAGTATAAAGTTAACTTAAAGTTGTAACAATTACAACAATAAAAAAAAAACAAACATTTTCTACTCAACACAAAAGTTGAAACAAAGTAATGAGTTCCATCCACTATTAAACTCCTGGCTCCATTATCAGATCAGCTGCACAAAACTAAATTGTAGTGCTGCCATCGAAACTAAATATACATTCAAAGTTTCATTTCGATATTACTATTAGAAGTAAACTAATACTTTTGAACATTAACTTTACTTTAAAACAAAAACTTTTATACCTTAATTACGCCTCTGCCACTTAGTATGTACTTATTATGTACTCGCCGTGGTTACTGAATACGACGAAGGGACCTTTTATCTAAAAAAAAGGTACGGGTTCCGTGAAATAGACAAACTACGACAGAAGCGGGCGGTTATAGATCAACATAGGAAGGTTCATAAATATTTCATATTTTAATATTAATATCGCATTTGATAAATAAAAAGATCTATAAATTTAAATATTGTTTAAAACAGCACGTTTTTACATATTTGGTGAGCAGTTTTATCAAATTAAAAAAAAATAATTTGAATTTAAAACTAACGTGTGCGGAATTGTAAGTAGTTCCATTCTAGGGCAGGGAATTAATTAAAGGGCATAGTTGCTAAGTGCTTAATGAAACCAATGGATTCTACATTACAAACATCGTTTTGAACTTAATTGCACTTTTATAATTTGCAAAATGTGGGCGTTAATTAACCCTACCTACCCCTTCGGGGAAGCAGGCGTGAGTGTATGTATGTATTTTTCATAAAACACGTCATCGTCTTTAAAACACGTATTCTTAGCACGTCGCAGTACTAGGAATGCAACAGATATCAAGTGAAAATTATTATCATTTTCAAGGAATTGCATTTTAGAGGCAACGATGGAAGTGCATTTTGCATTTAAGATTTACCTCCTTCAAAGCTTGATGTCCTAGTAGGTCATTGTTTCTAAGAAGCGTGCGATGCACCAATATGGAGAATTCAATTTCACTTTCAGTGTCTTTTTTTATGTTCTTATTTATTTACTGTTGTAGCTCTTAGATTTCTGAGTTCTCAAAATGTTTTTTTTTTTAAAGTTCTCAAAGAGCTATAATAATTTACGTTTTCTACACATCTATATGGAATGAATGATTCTTACAGTGAGCCAATTATTCATCATTCACATCATAATAAAACAGCACTCGGAACTACCTTTAAAATCCTTAACTGCTATTAAGAGAAGAAATGACATGATTTGTATCAAACCTCGGACTAAACATGCATTCGTAAATAGACTTTATTCATTCTTAGGACTCTGTTTGTATAATAAGCTTATTACGATATTAAATATATATTGCGTAAGGTATAAACATTGTGTGAGTATGTTGACCGATTATATTGGTAAGGTTAATTATGCAAACACAGAAAAACTGTTATAAATTTTGAAATTAGATCATTCATTCTTTTATTTTATTATTATCTTAATATAATAATAATACATAGATATAAATTACATTTTTAGGTATTTTTTTTTATACTATAGGGGGACAGACGAACAGACGGGTCACCTGATGGTAAGTGACACCGCCGTCCATGGACACTTGCAACTCAAGAGTCGCAAGTGCGCTGCCCGCCTTTGAGGGTGATGAGGGATGGGGGATGCAGGGAGCGGAAAGAAGAGAGGAGGGATGTGGAGATGGGAAAGAGGAGAAAGGAGATGAGGGGAGAGAAAAGGGGGGAGGGGGAAGTAGGCCTACGGAAACCTCACTCATTTCGGGGAAATGCAACGCAAGCGTTACTTCACAACCGGTTTTCTGTGAGGCCGTGGTATCGCACCGGTCGAGCCGGCCCATTCGTGCTTAAGCATGGCTCTACCACTATAAAACTGACTGCACACTTGTCTCCACCAAATACTATCTTGATAGAGTTACTAAAGTCTTTTTTTTTTTCATACTATATGGGGACAGACGAATAGACGGGTCATCTGATGCTAAGCGACAACCGCCGTCTATGGACACCTGCCACCCAAGAGTCGTAAGTGCGCTGCCCGCCTTTGAGGGTGATGAATGATAGAGGATGCAGGGAGGGAAAAGAAGAGAGGGGGTGATAAGAAGAAGGGGAATGAGGGGAGAATTGAGAGACAAGCGTTAAAAAGAATTGCTTAAAAATCCAAATTTTCCATTCATATCGATTAATGAGCTTCATCACGCTACAAAAGATAATAAACAATTAATTAATTGACAGATTATTTGGGAAACTTTGTAGTAAAAATGTTTTTCTTTTAAGCGATAGGGGGCACACGAGCAGATGTGTCACCTGATGGTAAGTGACTATCATCGCCCATGAACACCCCAAACTAACCCCGGGCTTTGAGGTAGGAGTACGCTCTTCTCTTGAGGGTTTGAAGGTCATATCGATCCGGAAATACGGCAGGCGACAATTTGTTCTGCAGGCTGGTTGTGCGAGGCAAAAAGCTTCTGGAGAAGCGCACAGTGGTGGAGTGCCAATCGTCAAGGCGATGACGACAATAATCGTTTGCTGCTTCACACATAAGTACGATGGCTCTCGATAACTGTTTGTTTGAATAGCTTTTTCAATCTATTTCACTCAGCGCGGGACTTATTTAAAGACAGTCACGATGAACTGCGCGGAAACTGGATTGCGTCCAAAAATTACAAAATTATTTACAATTGCAAGTCTTACATCACAGCTGCTTATGTTAAAAAACTTCTCCTATATAAACAAAATCTAGACGACATTATCGACATTATCGGTAAGATTTACTTACTTATTGCCAAGACCTGGATGCTCTTCTTGCCGATTTTAAAGAGTGATTCAGATTAGGCAGCATCATCAAATTTATAAGAAGAACTCGTAAAACGTACAAGTTACAACTAATGAAGAATTAAAAGTAAAATTCAGAAATGGATACCAATAGTTCTGGGTCCGAAAATCAATATAAGCTCTCAACCCTGGATTGTGGAAAAAACTACAGAAAGTTTTATTTGTATTTCTTTCATATCTGTCTGAGCCTAGGTTCTGTGTAGTAGCTAATTAACTATCTATGAAAAGGAATAGACTGCAGATCACTGAGTTAAATCGTGTGATATGAGACTGATATTAACTAAATTGAAACAAGATATCAACAAATTGTTAGCGACATGACTTTGTTATATCATGTCATAAAATTGTGGGTTACGTCATCACTCACGACATTTCAACGTCATACTTGGATAAAAATATATTCGGACGTTTGCCGGGATGTCATTCCGCGTAACATCAAGAGCGTCACTAAGGCGGCTTCAAGGAACCTCGGTGTATTGAACAAGGTGAGACGGTTCTTCTCACCCGAGCATCTGTGTCTTTAATACAAGACCTAGGTTTGCTCCTCCGTGGAGTACTGCTCTCATCTTTGGGACGGCTATGCGCAGTATTTGCTTGACGCTCTCGATCGGTTGCAGCGACGCGCAGTCCGTATCATCGACAGTCCTGAGGTCACCGAGTTCCTTGAGCCTCTGCAGTTGCGAATAATAATAATTCCTGTGCCGATCAAAACCTGGAATTCACTACCAGGGTACGTGTTCCTTCCTACTTTTATCCTGAGTCTTTTAAGCAGGACGGGAAAAGCATATTACCAAGACCTCCTCCTCCATAGTGTGGGTCATCATGTTGCATAGAGTACACTTGCAATAAGGATAGGGACCACCACCCCTAGACACCACTTTGCTTTCCATCAGGCAGAGTGGAGTAATTATGGTAATATATGGCTGATATATACAAAAAAATAACTACCAGGCTCCCAGATATGCAAACAATGTTTAAGTAGCAAGGAGCAGAAAAGTTCAACCTGTAACACAACACCTCCTGTTGACAGTAAATATAGATGTCAGTCAACACTATGGATATAAAGAAGTACAGAAGTACACGCTAAGTATATTTATTTTAAATTATTATACTATAATATATATTAAGAGTAAAATACTGAAAGATAAACTTTGAAATACTTAAAAAACATGCTGTTTTAAATATAAGCTAACTTCAGAAAACATATCTTTTGTCGATCCTATCTACCCTAAGCACTTTCAAATGCAGATCGAGAAAAATACTAAATATTTATAATAAAAACAATTTATTTTACTATGTATATTATTTATATATGTATATGTGTATATATATCTCGTCAGACTATCCAGGCCATCGTTCGTTAAGACAAGTCAGCCTGTTCTCTGTTCTCTAATATACAAAGAGAATAATAATACTGATATCAGGTTAATTTCGTTTTTGTTAGTTGCCAAACAAAAATTCTCGGATTATCAAAGTTTATAGTCAAGTCTGTCTCATGAGTTGGTGCATGATATACCTAAATATAGACATTTAATGAAAAATATAGACAATATAATGACATTATATAAAAAAAAAATAATCAAATTAAGAACACATACTCGTAGTGCAGTGACATCTATGGCGCTGTTTAAGCATTTATCAGTTGTAGCGCCGTCGCCACGCCATCACTAAGGGTAACTTAAACCCTTAGTTAGAGTACTAGGCTACAAGCGCATCG
Source organism: Tyria jacobaeae (assembly GCA_947561695.1). NCBI lineage: Eukaryota > Metazoa > Arthropoda > Insecta > Lepidoptera > Erebidae > Tyria > Tyria jacobaeae. The sequence continues at coordinate 1,980,604 of OX387208.1, read as the reverse complement.
AGAAGATGCAATGGTGCTCATCAAAAAATAATAATATTTAAAAAATATAGCCACCTACAGCGTGTCTGTAAAGATAAAGCGTAAAAACGTATAATTTAAAAAATAATTTGTTACGTAACCTATTTAAAAGATCTATCCCCTAAGTCTTAACCATTAAGGATTTAACTCTTTTCTCTTAACAAATTGAAACGCCAATATCTTAATAGCCTTAGAATGTATATAAAAAAAAATATATGTGCTATAAAGTTTGATGGGTGCCCTGGATTACCTTGGGAACTTATCTCATCATATCCTGACCTGAAGACACCGCGAGAGTATACTCCGTCTAACAAAAACATTAAAATAAAATATTATATTCCACATTAAACGTAACAATTTTTTAATATACATAAAGAGACATTATATCCATTTTTTTTTTTTCAAATCTGTTAAAAACTCAAACATTTCCAATATCGGTCAGTAAGAGGCTTTTTTTTAAATTGAAAATGAAAACTAATTTATTGCAAATCGTCAACAGGGCGACATCTGTCGGGTCAGCTAGTTATAAATAAGAACGATGTTTCTCTCGCTCCTATGAAATAAGTTAGATTTAAAACAGCGCCGCCATTCATGTTTTTGACGTTGTTACACTAGACTAGGGTAACATGAAAGCGAAGAGGTTTACAGGGTAATATACTAATTGATAAAACATTTGGGCAGTGTGCAGTAAAGCTAAACCTAGACATGGATGCCGGGATTGGGTAGTGTTTCACACAGACGCACTAGTACCTGTACTCAGATATTATATTCTCTGTGTTTTTGCTTACACCAAATATGCACTGCCAATCTCCATATATCGCTACTAGCCTAGTAAGTCGTTGCCACTGGGCGACTGATTTGATTGACTTTCAAAATACAAAAACGTAGTTATTTTAAAAGGTTTTTTTGACTTGCTTTATTGAACGAATGGACCGTGCATAGACAGTAATACAATGAATAGAAACTTACATTTCATCGGTCAGAAAGAGCAACTGACATATTTGACATGACATATTATTATATTAAATGTACACACATAAATCAACTAGCTATACTGCTTGATTTTGCCAATTAGAATTTCGTCTATCTAACCCAACAGGGGGCAGGCCTATTGCAGTCAAACGGGCTTCTCTGTATGACTGTATATACTGTCTGTTCGATAACAGTCCGATCCCTTGGTCGTTTGCGACACTCACGGGAAGAGATGTGGTGTAATATTAATAATACTTATTTTTGTATTTACTCTGAAAATAATACACAATTCACAATACCATTACTTTTCAACATTGTTTTTAATGCAGCACAAGCAGTATACATATATGTATATTATAACAACGAAATATATGGCGGGGCGCGGTGGTAGTGTATTCGACTGCAAACATCAAAGGTTCTTCAAACTCTCACACCCAGTGTTGTGGATTCGATCGCCATACGGCACAACTTGTAAATTGTTGTTTTGGGTCTGAGTGTTCTTAGTGTCCGTTATTTGAATGTTTGTGATGTCCCCTGTAATACTAGAATTAATCATAGTGCAAGAGTTGTTTTTTTTTTTTTTTTAAGTATGTATTTTAAATATGTATGCGCTAACCGTATGGCAGTAAGTGCGCGACACGGTGCTAATGAAATCCCTTGCTTTAGGACTTCAGTCATTCATTTTTCCGTTTTGGAACTAACCTGGAGTTCCGAACAGGTAACATAAATACCTCTTCAAACAACTACTTGCCTGGTGCTGTTCTCCGTAAAACGGATAACGTAGTATTTGAAATCTGTGAATGGATTCTGTATTCTGTATCAGTGGATAGATAGATGATATATCATACTCACAGACAAATTAACTGCAACACTTAATGATTAAACTTGAGACATTTTATTAGTAATTACTGTAGGTGTTTGTCTTCCAACTGACTTGTTTTTGAATTACACGGGAACCCTTAAAAAATATAATATACATAAATTATGCAAAGAAAAATGCCCAGACTTGACCTGCAAAAGTGTTGCAGAGTAAAAAACATTTTTATAAAACGTTTTTTTATTTCTTATTTATTTACACGAACTTTTGTCACTATCGGTAATCAGGAAAAAAAGGAATTAATTTTCAAAATATCACCTACACAATAGTTGACTTCACGTTCAGTTTGATGTCATGTAAGAATTTATGAAATAAGTATTATTTTGTATTTTTGGAATCTCTCTCAGTAATAAAGGCTATTTTATTTATAATGAAAGAGCCAAATTGCACAGTACCCACGTACATACTGTGCAATTTGGGTATTTTCTTCTTTATTGACGAGTTTCATGTTAAATTTGTTTTATAAAAATTCCACTGGTCTATTTGATTAACGCGCGCGTCGCGATTAGGCGTCGAGACTCGTAATATGGACATTAGGCCGTAGGTTTACCGCGAGCGGCGGATGATGCCGGTCAATATGTACCACTTTGATACTTGTATGTCATAGCTTGAACACATGCTTGACGAGCATAATACTAAATCTAACTGTCTTCTGTTACAATTTTATACTTTATTTAACTGAGCGAATTCGCAAAATGCTATAAAGAATTTTTTTTTTAATACCAGCAATAATTATCATTGTCAAATAAAAAGCAGTTTATTATAAAATTATATGATTAATTAATTAAATATATATTACTGTGCGATTATGTATGGATTAATAGATATTTATAGGCGCTCCACCAGAGGCAGAGTCCTACAGTTACATAAATAAAGAGCAGTTAAGTAAATTGGCAAATCAGTGGCATTTATGAAGGAAACCTATGTGCTTTCAAAGGTACAGGTATAACCATACGAGATTTCTTAAAAATTGGTTTAGCCGTCTAGCAGTGAAAAGGTAACAGGCAGAATTCATACATCTATATATATAAAATTTCCCTTTGCTAAATCACTATCGCTTTGTCAATCTATAAAGGCATTAAATAAAAAAAAGATTTCAGTACCAACGGTTCCCTTATAACAGACGGTTTTAGGCAAGCCAAGCAAGTATGGGTATGACATTATTTCGTCGCATGTAAACAATTATACCAATATTTTTTGTGGATACGCCCTGAGTGTTTAATAAGTTTAGTATTGTACAAAAAACAACAAATATGCATACCGTAAATCGATATAAAATTATAGGTATTTTGATCCAATTATTTTTTTATTTAGATCTGTTTAATTAGCTTTTTTAAAACATCAAAGTCTCACCGGGGGAGGCTTTGATGACGACGAACTACTAGGCTATAAGAAGAACGAGAAGATCGTCAATAAACTGTTAAAATAATATAGTTGTAGCAGATATATACATGTATGTCGATAGATGCAGTAGTGTGTTGCATTTACCCCCAACCCCAAACCAAGAATCTAGGCGGGGCCATTGTAGCTTTACCGGCACGTCCATTCTTCATTTTTATTTTTCAATATTATTATTTAATAAAAATGACTACTCTTCTCTTGCCTGGTAGCCTAGTAGGTCAACGACGAAAACTTGAGGTCGGCGATTTCTGGTGGCGCTGTACAAAAACAAACTTTATTATTATATTAATCACAAGAGGCCTGCCTAGCGTTAGCCTTATCTCTACATTACAACATTATCAGAGTTTTCCAGTAAAAGTCCCGCAGAACTCAATCTAGCCGTTCCGTAGATATATATACACAGGTAGCACAGTTGACTGTAATTTTTTTATAAATTATTGGTATTTTGGTATAAAAAACAATCGTATGCACTTAGTAAAAATTTACTTTAACACACTACCTAGTGATAAGTGCTTCTATTTCAGTACAAATTAATATCTCTGCATACGTAAGAAAAAGTTGAATTAAATTTGAAGATAAAAAGCAAACTCCGGACCACAGACAGATTTCTTCTCCATTTTCAATGCTTGTTGTGGGAGGTGTCGGTGACGACGACCTACTAGGCAATAAGAGGTTAGAGGAGATAGTCAATAAACACTTACTACAATATTGTAGCAGTAGTAGTAAGCTCGTCCCAGTCATGTGGCTGTGTGTTGCATTGACCCAACCCCCAAGTGGAGGTTCGTATGTTGCACAATCATTCATATTTTACCTTCATATTTATTTCTATTAATTTAACCTCTACACCTGCCTGGTAGCCTAGTACGAAAACGTCGATAACTTGTGACTTGTGTCGCTGTTACTCAACGTAGTTTTCAGTGTGGTTATTGTTATACATTAGGCAAGTTTAATTCCATAAAAACATTGTAAGATTATTGACGTTGCACCAACATTTTATGCTTAAGATAAAACGGACTGCTCACAGCACATACGTTTCCATCGCCGCCACTTGCAGGATCCCTCCTAGGGTATACACTTGCGACCCTACCCACTGGTGACGGTACACCGTGCGGTTTTAGTCGGTTCGAGTCCGACATACCACTCCACTGTGATGACCCGTGAGGGTTTCCACACGAAATAAAAAGACGAAAAAATCATAAAGATCATTGAAAAATATTGTTATCACCACATTCAACGGAGAGCGACTCACATCATCGACTGCCAAGATATTTCTGATCGACTTGACACCTTGACGTTGCGTATAGAGATGTAGCTTCACTCTGCATCCTCTATCGCTTGTATCATGGGGAGTGTTCAGAGGAATTGCTCGGACTTATACCGGCTACAGGTTTCCGCCATCGTCCTACACGACAAAATATCCATCCCCATCACCTGGACGATTGGCACTCCACCACTGTGCGCACAACCAGCTTATGGAACAAATTGTCGCCTGCCGTATTTCCGAACCGATACGACCTTCAAACCTTCAAGAAAAGAACGTACTCCTACCTAAAAGGCCGGCAACGCACTTATGACTCTTGAGTTGCGGGTGTACATGGGCAGCGGTAGTCACTTACCATCAGGTGACCCGTCTGCTCGTTTGCCCCCTATCGCATAAAAAAAAATCATATAGCTACATAATATACTTACTACTTTACTTACCAGTCGGTAATAGACTTTATATCACTTTCTATTAATGTAGAAATATTCTAAACAGCCCTTTTCGTAAGACGGATTCATATCCTAAAATCTTCATCGTCGCGAGATTCAAAATAGTTTTTTTTTTTAATATATATTAGCCTATCATAGTGACTCCACTTTGCCTGATGGAAAACAATAAGTGGAGCCAAAGAGTGGTGGTCACCATCCTCATTGCATGTCTTGTCAATGCAGCATGGTGACCTACACTATGGCGGCCTGGTGAGATGCTTTTTCACGCCCCGCTTAAAAGAGGTAGGGAATTCCAGGCTTTCACCGATCGGCACAGGAAAGATGAGCCAAACCGTTTAGTTCGGGTGCGTATATTTTCGACGCTCAAACGGTGACTCCTCAGACCAGCACGTGTAGTCCTATAGAGGAAGGGAGAAGGTGGGAATAATTGGAAGAGCTCATCAGAACACTCCCCGTGATGTAGGCGATAGAGGACTGCCATAGAGGCGACATCTCTTCGCAACTGCAGAGGCTCAAGAGACTGGGTTCTTACTCATTCTATGTCTAGGGTGAATTACTCGGTCCCTACGAGGTCGCGCGATACCTTCGTAATATTCATCAAATTCGTCTTCTGATAATTCAAACAAATCCATCACGTGACTTCAATCAACGTTTGTTAACGTGAAAATTGTTAAAAAGTAGTATTTATTATGCCAATAAATGAAAACTATTTCCCGCCACTTTAAACCTTTTTTATCTGCCAGGTAAACTTTAAGGAAAGCTGGAATCAGCTGACAAGTTACTAGCACCTTTATCTGAAACCTAAAACTGAAACCGATATTTGTAGTTTATCTGGTAGATAGATAAGTTCCGAATAGGCTATCAGGGCCTTTATCAGCAAGATATTTGAAATGATGAAGTAGAATAACCTTGAACGTTCTCGTAGCCGTATTAATAATTTAATGTAAATTGTAAGCCTGTACTTAATAGTTCTTGCAGTTGACTAAAAGTTTCACTATTATCCTACTAATTAAATATACGTAAACGATGCACCTTCTCAATCATATGTCCGCCTAGTAATCCACGGCAACAAATACATCAGCAGTGGCGCTGAAATCTGATAAATGATTAAACCGTTGTATAGATGGCACTATTAACATTATCGCAATTTGCTCTCAAATGGTTGAGTAGATAAAGTAAGCTTTCCAAAATTAATGTTCCTAATACTTTAAGTGTGAATCATGCATACTTTCTTGTACCCAATCTCAAACTCACAATACGTAACTCACCTAAATCTCACAAAGATACTAGTTTCGCTTTTGTGCCCACCAATATTCTTTACTTTGTTACTTTTTGTACTGGTTTTCTGTGACTATTGCCGAGTTTTAATGACATCTATTAACGTGGGAGAGCTATACTTAGGAACGAATAGACCTGCTAGACTGAAGTAATACCACGGCTTCATTGAAAACTGGTTTTCGAACAATTGCTGTATTTACCGGGTGAGTGAGGGCACCAGAGCAGCACCCCCTCTCTTCTTTCCCCTCGCCTCATATCGTCATCCCTCAAAGACAGGCTTACAACTCTTGAGTTGTAGGTGTGTCCATGGGTCGCAGTTGTCTATTACAATCAGGTGGCCAGTCTATTCGTTTGCTCCCCTATGCCATAGAAAACAATACATCAATAGAAAAAAATTTAATGAAATAATATTTTCTTATTTATAAAAATCTAAAGGCGTCCTTTATATCGTGTAAGGAAAGTAAATCAAAGTTCAAATTATATCCGCGGATCAATGCATTCGAAATTTATTTGAAATTCGAATCTATTTCGAATTCCACAACTAAACAGTGCATTTCAAATATTTAATGTTTTAGCATCTATTGAATAGCTTAGCCGTGCGATTCTCTGTGCAGTAAATCAGGTCTATATTTGCCTGGCCTATTATTGGCCTGAGGATATAGTAGCTAGTGATCCTGACTGCTGACACAAAATTTGTGTGATTCAAAATTAGTCCTGTTGGTTAAAATCGGTCTCGTTGGGGGAGGCTTTGGTGACTAGAACTTACTAGGCTATCAGAAGAAAGAAGAGATCGCCGATAACGTGACGGGGGCTGTAATAGTGTGATGCGTACACCCCAACTCCTTGTAGTACATATTATGTCTATATCTAGGAGGGGCCAGTGGAGTTTTGGTTGCACATCCTTAGTTATGCATATTTATTTATATTTCCATTTTTTATTTTACCTCTCCGCTTGCCTGGCAGCCTAGTAGAACTACGTCAAACGCTCATGGTTTGTGGCGCTGTTCAATGTAGAATTCAAGTTCAATTGATAGAAAAATATTTTAAAATATAAATTATTAAGCAAAATGAAAATTTGGAGAGAGTTTCGTATGAATTTAAATTTCACATACCAACATAAACTCAAGCCAATATCCCCGAAGAGATAGGCAGATCTAAAACGCACACTTTTGTAATGACACCACAAAACAATGATTTCGGACGTTATCTATTCTATTATAAATAACATGTATATTGTGTTTACTTCTGTCTTCTGTCATACAAAGAAATGAAACTTACGTAACCACTTACAATCTCTAGTACTCAGCTTGGATACTTGTCACACATGCATAAGCTCATGCCATACTCCCTTCGGAATAGGCAGAGGCAACTGCCAGACACTTGCTTTTATCTGTACAAAAAAAAAACATTTTGCATAGCTAGTTGCAGACTGATGGTCCCAGAGTGTCGTATTAGTTATTTCTGAATATTTTAGTGATATGGCTGATATGATTAAAACAATACTCTACTTTATAAGCCAAAATAAAAGGGTTCGAAACTTACACTGACGGTGGCGAAATACAGAACAACGCCAGAGTCGCTTGCGACGTTGTCCTACTGGGCTGTCAGACAAGCTAAGAGGTTATAATTTTAATAGAGATAAATACATAAAATGGGCGTTCACTACCCGCACCTAGATCACCCGAGATTCTATGATGGTATGGGGTTAGAGTGAACGCATTTCACAATTACATACATTGCATCAACAATATTGTTTTAATGTCTCTTGTCTTTTCTGGTGGCCTAGTAGTTCGTCGGCATTAAAACCTTTTTTTTTTTTTTTTTTTTACGTGTGGAAACCCCCTCGGGCCTTCATCCCACCGGGGCTTTCGGTGAGACGGTGTGTCGGAATCGGACCGACTAAAACCACACGGTGTGCCATATTGCGCCTAAAATAGGAGGAATCCGGGAACAGCTTTATTAAGACATCCGGATCCCTCCTAGCGCCTGCCTGCAATCGCGGGCACCACCTTCTTGCAACTCTCAATTAGGCTGCGTCCAGGCACACCAGGACGTCGCCTCCTCGCGGCTGGCCACTATAGCGGGTGGAAAGGAAAACCCGTCCCGACCACCCGCGGCCACACTCAGGGCGGCATGAGGCGCTGGTAAGCGCGCCTACGCCGCCCGGTTCGCCGGCGGCGAATTGGGTCCGATTGGAGATCGTTCTCCCGGGCCCGCTCCGCCGCCTCCTTCTGTGAGATGACCTCCTCACAGAAGGTTGCGACCGCGGTAAAATTCCTATCGCTACCAGCCATGGAGCGTATGATGGCCGGTAGTGAGAGAACCTCTCCGATGACTGCAGATAGGACCCGACGCTGAACCGCCCAAGCGGGGCAATCCACGAGCGTATGTTGAGCCGAGTCCTCACTGCAGTCGCAGTGGTGGCAGGCGGGACTTAATTCCCTCCTAGCGACCGAGTGCAGGTACTTTCCGAAGCAGCCGTGCCCGGAAAGGACCTGCGTTAGTCGGAAAGAAAGAGTCCCGTGCTGCCGCTCTGCCCATTCGACGATGACCGGCTGGAGCGCCTCCACGGCGGCAAAGCCAGCACGTGGAGCCTCCAGCCGGGACGACCAACGAGCCATCGTGGCTCGGCGAGCGGCCTCACGCCACTCGCGTACCTCTTCGGGCGGGGGCCGATTGCTGCTACCCGCCCGGAAATCAGTCGTCCGCCGATAAACTTCAGCGAGCACTTCCGCCTCCAAGTCCCACGGGGGAGTTCCGGCCAACGCGCACGCCGCCTCCGTCGACACGGTGCGGTAACCGCGTATGGCTCTAACCGCCATAACCCTCTGAGGGCGCCAGAGGCGTGCCCTATTCTGGGCGGTAAGAGCCCCCGCCCACACCGGTGCACCATATAGTGCCATTGACCGAACAACCCCCGTGTACAGCCGTCTAGTAGCGACGCTGGGACCACCCAAGTTAGGCAAAAGGCGCCCAAGAGCGGACGCAGCGCCGACCAGCTTTGGGGCAAGCTGCCGAAAGTGCTCGTCGAAGAGCCACCTCCCGTCAAGGGTCAGGCCCAGATATTTAATATGGGCCCGAACCGGTACGAGGACCGAGTTGACCATGATGGCGGCACCGGCAGGTGGACCACGACGGGGCCCATGAAATAAAAGGGCCTCCGTCTTGTCCAGGGCCACCCGCAAACCCAGTGCCTCGATGCGCCGGACCACCAGAGAGGCTCCTCTTGTGGCCAGGCATGCCGCCTCTTGAAAGTTCGACCCCTGGGCTGTGACAAGAGTGTCATCGGCGTAACAGATTACTCCCAGCCCAGGGGGGAAGTCACCACGAAGGGCCCAGTCGTACCCCATGTTCCACAGGAGTGGTCCAAGGACAGACCCCTGCGGAACACCGCACGACATGGGCCGACGACTCAGGTTTCCATCTCGGTCCTCGTACACGACGGTACGCTCCTCTAAATAGTCTGCCACTAGCCGCATCAGGTACTGTGGCACTCCGTGATAGCGGAGCGCTTCCCTTATGCAACTGAATGGCAGACTATTGAATGCGTTGGCGATGTCCAATGACACCGCCAACAGCACGCCGCCACAGCTCACCGCCTCTTCGGTCACGGCTCTCAGACGCAATACAGCTCCGATCGTCGAACGACCCGCTCGGAAACCGAATTGGGCGTCCGACAAATCGGGGCCGACCTCATTCAGGTGCCGGACGATGCGGGCAGAGAGTACCCTCTCAAACAGTTTACCCGCCTCGTCCAGCAGCACAATGGGTCTGTAGGCCGCGACCGAGTCGGTAGGCCGTCCCGGTTTCCTTAAAAGCACCAGCTTCCCGCTTTTCCAGCAATCAGGGAAGCGCCCGGACACTAGACTAGCGTCGAACACCTCCCTGAGGCGGTCTGCCATGTGGTCAAGGGCCAGGGCCAACACTCGGGCAGGAATCCCGTCTGGCCCGGGGGCGGTGTTCTTGGAGCGGATCCGTAGAACAGCCGCCCATATCTCCGCCTCCGCGACGGGTGGAACTTCCTCTCCTCCGTACTCCCCGTCGTTTCTAGCCATGGGGGCCATCGACGGGGGTGAGTGCTCCTCTCGTTGCGGAAAAAGACCCTCAACCACTCCCTGCAGGAAGCTGGGCTGGAGAGTCTCAGTAAGGGGGGGGGCCATCGCACGGAGCTTTTGTTGCGCCGCACGATAAGGGCGACCCCAGGGGTCACGATTGAGACCCTCCAGCATCTCCTTTCTTTTCTCCTCCTTGGCGCGGCAAATGGCCAGCTTTAGAGTTTTCCGGGCCTCTCGGTACTCCTCTTGAAGCCGGTCCTCTTCCCCTTCTTCGCGGTGACGCCGCCGGCTGCGGGTGTAAGATCTCCGGGCACGAATACACGCTGAGCGGAGATCCGCCAACTCCTGGGACCACCAGTAGACCTCCTTCCTTGGAGGCTGACGACCTAGAACGCGGGGCATGGCCGCATCACAGATCTGCGTAATCGCATCACGAAAGCGGCCTGCCCCCATGTCTACCTCCTCGGTAGGCTGCGGAGACAGCCAAGAGTAAATGATGGCTGCCTCCTCCAGTAGGTCCCGGTCAAGCTTTGAGACAGCCCACCGCGGAAAGCGGGAAGGGCGCCGCGCCATGTGACCCCTTCTGGGATCCTGGGTCCGGGAGAGCTCAAATCGGATATAAAGGTGATCCGAGAGCGTCTCAACCTCTTCCAGGACACGCCAGTTCCTTACTCGTGCAGCAAGAGCAGGGGTAGCGAACGAAAGGTCCACTATCGACCCCCCCTGCTGTCGCACGCACGTGTTGGTGGTACCTCTGTTTAGAAGACAGAGGCCCACTGATGTTGCCCACTCCTCGACAGCGTTGCCCCGTGCGTCCGTCCTGGGGGAACCCCATGCAACGGACTTTGCGTTGAAGTCCCCCAGCACTAGAACGTGCCCAGACGCTAGTCGCCGTATCGAGGTCTCCAGGTTATTTAGGAACACCTCGAAATCGCTCAGACTCCGGTTGGGGGAGAAGTAGACACCATAAATGGTAATCCCCCCCCATTCAGCGGCAACATATCCAGTACCCTTGTCTCTTAGCGACAAGGGTGGGGAATGAGCCGCTGTGGAGCCGATGACTGCCACGGAGCCGTCCCAGTCACCCAACCAGTTTGGACGGGGAGGAACGTAATAGGGCTCCGCAGCTACGGCGACACCAATCGACCACTCCGCCATGGTTTGCAGGAAGAGATCCTGCGCACCGGCGCAGTGGTTTAGATTCGTCTGGACAAGGAGGCTGGAAACTTGATCCATTACTGGATCGTTACTACAGCCTCCTCCATGGGCGACGACGACAACGCACGAGTGGCATCTGTGGCAGCCTGGGCCGATTGGCTAGCCACCGATGTTTTCGGAGATGTGCGAGGAGGCTTACAGCCAACCTGCCCCATCTGGTGATTGGCGGGTAAATTACCCGCCGCGCACGCTGGGCAGTGAGGGGCGGCGGAGCATTCCGCCGCTCTATGCCCCGGTCGACCGCAGCGGAAGCAGAGCCCGCTGCAGTCAAAACAGCTTCCACACTTGACGCGGGTGTGTCCCGACGCTAGGCATTTAAAGCACCTCATCGGTCTCGCCGCCAGGACTGTGACTCTGGCGTTGACGAAACCGATAAGGATCTTGCCAGCATCACCCAAAATTTTGGCTGATGCCACGGGACAACTGGCCCACACCGCGCCAAGACCACCTGGACCGGGGCGGATGGTGCCTACCCTGATGATGTCCGCGTTGCATACCGTCTTTTCTCGAATGGCAACACGCACATCTTCCACCGTCACTGAGTCGTCCAGGCCCGATATGCGCAGCTCCGCGCACTTGGTGGGCCTAACCACCTTAACACCATCCGACGCTGTAAATACTCCCCGCAGCTTCTCCGCAACGACGTCCGCTGTCTTGGCACCTTCAGCACCGGGGAACTCCAGAACTCGAGCCCCCGTCTGAGCAAGGCGCAGCCTCACACCTGAGGCCCCGAATTCGCCACCTAGGCTATCCCGGACTTTCTTGAAAACAGTCGCGTAGGATAACCCATTGCTGGCCGCCTCCGGCAACACGGTAACAACTACAGCCGCCGTTTTGGGCGCCTGCAGTTTTCTTGCCTTCTTTGTGGCGGTATCTGTCACAGAAGCGGCACTTTTTGGGGCCTTGTTTTTACCTCTTCGGGACCTCTTTTTCTTACCTCCCTCAACTTTCTGCCACCCATCATTGGAGGGAGCAGACGTGGAGGGTGCAAAGACAGCTTCAACACCAGAGGGAGCACTAGGGGCGCTCTTACGTTTTCGTACTTGAGAGGTGAGTGGAAGTGGAGGGAACTCCGACGCTGCCCCCGCAACAGCCCTAGCAACTTGCCTAGTCCTCGGTGCTTTTGCAGGCACAGACGCAGACGCAGCTGCCGCGTAAGAAACCGCGAGACGGCCACCCGAGACTGGAAGTGGCGTCGAACCCGATGTGGCCTTTGTTTTTACGGCGGCAATTGCGGCGAGTGGCGGCCGAACAATGGGCGCTGGAGGCAGCCTTGCTTCCAGTCCCGCCAGACGCCCGTCCATCATCCGCCACACTGCATCTGTAATTTGACGCAAGTGGGCATCAGAGACGGGGGAGGGTGAGGTGGCAGGATTTGACTGCTGTGGACTAGCAGCACTCGCCTCAGCCCGAAAGTGTGCGAACTGGGCACTCAGCTCGGCAACCTGTTGCGTCAGGCGCTCGTTAGCCGCCGTAAGGCGATCGTTTGCCTCTTGGAGGTGCGAAACCCCCTGAATGAGGCCTTCCATGGCCTCCGACACGGCCGAGGAGGAGTCCTTCAGGGCCCTGACAAAAGAGCCCTTTAGGTTGGTGGACTTGGTGGCCACTTTCCGGATGATGGCCACCGCCGCATTCGTCCTCTCCTTCAAATCCACCGGAGTAAGTGGATCAGAACCCCTTTCCACCGGTGGACGGATTTTAAGAAGGAGATCCGTGATCTCCACCTCGGCAACGATTTCACCTTCAGCTCGCGTCCGGGCGTATCCTCCAGCCCTGGAAAAAACGGAACCTGACGGGGCCGGGATTGGCGTACGTGACCTCCCACGCCTGCTGCTCGGCACTTTTGGCGGCAGCATGTCTTGAGGCGTATCAACGTCCTCATCCCGTCCACGCTTACGGTTTTCTAAATCGCGGGGCTCTAGTTCCATTTCCTCGGCTGAGTCAGCCGCGGAACTGGTGGTCCTAGAGCGCACTCGCATCGAAATTCTTCTGCTCCCAGAAGTCAACCTGCCTTCTGGGAGCATCTCTGAGATAGGCGTTTTGGTCAAAACCTCCTCGTCGTTAGGCGAGGTCTTGTCCGCCTTCTTATTATGCCCCTTCGCCTTGCTCTTCTCCTGCATCCCATCAGTTTTAATTTTATTATAATTAGTAAAAGATTCCATTACTAGTCCCACGAGTGGGGGAGAACTAAGAGGTCCACCCGGGCAGAGATCCCCCAGTACCCGGGTAAGCGTAGATTTATTCCCAACCGAGGGGTCCGCAGGTGCCCCGGCTGGGAGTGCGCTTACGACTGAACCACCCATCAGCCATGCATCCCATGGTCACGCACCAGAACACGGGATTCGGGGTTATTTTTTATAGAGGTATTCTTCCTCGCAGTCCGGGCAGTTAAGCCAAGACTCTCGTCCCCGATCAGAGCCGTGAGACGTAACCACGACACTCCTTTCGGGATTACGATATGCCGACGGTGGCATCGAGACAAATCTCCAGATGCCTGCTCGGTGGCAGTGCGAGTGCACGCCGAGCCCGTCCTCTTTCTCCGCTGTATACAGTGGAGAAACACCGACCCGTGAAAGGGTCCCACTTTGGTAATTTTTTATTGAGGTTTCCTTCCTCACAGCTCCGAGGAGCGAAGAGCCAACAGAGGGATCGGCATACAAGCCCACTCTGCTGGGCCGAGCCTCAACCTAGTGGCTGAAGGAAATGGCCATCTCTTCTTGCCAGAATATTAGCCGTTGGCGATGACGCCCTCCTCAAAAGTGGAGGAGGAGAAGGCTGCGTCGTCGCCAACGTTGCCCAGGGAACACCACGTGGAGGTTTTCTAGCCCGCACCCCGTCGGCATTAAAACCTCCCCCAACGCATAAAACACGCTCAAACGCGTTCTCTCAAATGTGTAGGTAAAAAAATACTGCTTCAAGATTCAAATTATTTTTGCTAAGTATACACAATATACTTAGATTATATCAATCAAGTTGTGTTAATAAAAAAGCCTTTTATTTATTTCTTCCCCAGAAACTTGTATCGGTTTGACAGTGGATAATATGGCCTCTATTAAACGTATATACTATGAAATCATATCTATCTGACTAGATTTTGCCTCCCCGCTACTGTATCTTTTTGATAATCGACCTTGAACATATTTTTGGATATAAGATAAACTATAAAAGTAAAGAAATAAAAGGAAAAAAAGGTAAGGTGTTCTTTGCACCCGGCAACGTGTATGCGAATAAATGCATTAATGGTGCATTAATGCGGTATAACAGCATTAACTACGATGTTAGTGAGGAAGTAAGAAGGTTGTTCCAAATTTACGTAAAAATAGGTTCGTAGTTTTTTTTTATGCGATAGGGGGCAAACGAGCAGACGGGTCACCTGATAGTAAGTGACTACCGCCGCCCATGGACACCCGCAACTCAAGAGTCACAAGTGCATTGCCGGCCTTTAAGGTCGGAAGGTTTGAAGGTCGTATCGGTCCGGAAATACGGCAGGCGACAATTTGTTCTATAAGCTGGTTGTGCGAGGCAAAAAGCTTCTGGAGAAGCGAACAGTGGTGAAGTGCCAATCATCCAGGTGATGGGGATGGATATTGTGACGCCATGCCTACGTCACCGCACAGACAAACAATGCATAGAAGTTTTTCGAAGGAAGATTGACAAGTCACGGCAGCTAAGCGGTAGTGGCTACGGCTGCGAGTCGAATGCCGTGAGTTTAGGCCCCGGCGCACTCTATGGGTTTTTGTTTGTGATTTCGGTGTTTTATAGAAAATTCTAGTAAATGGAGATGATTCTTTACAAAATTCGAATATAATGGAAAGTACTAGATCAAGCAAAATGAATAAATAAATTAAGTTGTAGAAGACAATCGAAAAGAATAACGAAATGACGGTCGAAATTCAACAAATTACGATCGAAATTAGGGGTATATAAAGAGCTCCAGACGCGCCTACAGGGCAGTTCAGTGGAAAGTGCTCTCAAGTGAAGAATAAGAAGAAGAAGTGAAAAAGTAGTACAGTGAAGTGAAGTGAGCAGTGAAAGTGAATAGTGAGTGGTTCAGTGCTACCGTTGGACTGAGTTAAGTGTAGTCCGCGGGAACAGTGTGGAACAGTGCTACGCGGTTCGTGCAGTACAACTCGTTCTGTGCTGTGAGTGTTACGCGTTCGGAATATTGTGAAACGCAAATAAATCGTTACTCTCGTCAGTGACATTAGTTTCCTTCCAATCCCTGTACCCACTTCCGTAACAATATTTTGTCGCGTAGGACGATGGCGGAAACCTGCAGCCGGTTTAAGTCAGAACAATTCCTGTGAACACTCCCCATGATACAAGCGATAGAGGATGCAGAGTGAAGCTACACATGCATACATACATACATACATAATATGACGCCTCTTTGCCATAGGGGTAAGAAGAGATCATTGCCTTCCATTTGCATATGTAGTTAATTTTACTTATTCATACATCTTTTGTGGAACCTGTGTATCCTATAGTGGCATTTATCTCTTAATTTTGTGAATTTATAAGACATATTTTTTTTTAATTTAGACTTAATGCAATTTTTATCACATAACGCGGCTGTTAGGCAAAGAATATTTCAGAAGCTACGAATCAGTAAGGTCTGTAGTTTAATTTTATTAAGATGAGACTTAACAGTGGTAGAGCCTTGCTTAGGCACGAATGGGCCGGTTCGACCGGTGCGATACCATGGCCTTACAGAAAGCCGGTTGTGAAGTAATGCTTACGTTGCATTACTCCGAAATGAGTGAGGTTTCCGGAGGCCCAACTCCCCCTCTCCCCTTTCCTCTCCCCTCATCCCCCTCTCTTCTTTCCGCTCCCTGCATCCCCCATCCCTCATCACCCTCAAAGGCGGGCAGCACACTTGCGACTCTTGAGGAACGGGTGTCCATGGACGGCGGTTGTCACTTACCATCAGGTGACCCGTCTGTTCGTCTGCTCGTCTGTCCCTCTATAGTATAAAAAAAAAAAAGATGCTATGAGCTAATAATAGTGAGTAGCTATTGTTGATATGTAATGTTTTTTATACGTAGACGCTTAACAGCGAGTTAATAAAAAATGTATTTTTAAACAAACCACGAGACACGAGTTTTCTACGTTGTGCTACTGGGCTGCCAGGCAATCGAAGCGATGTAGTTTTTATTATTAATAGAAATAGGTATATGAAGAGGTGTTCTACAACTTTATTGGCCCCGCCTAGATCCAGACGTACTTGGTTTGAGGTTTGGGGTTGATGCATCACACACTACTGCATCCATCGACATACATATATTTGCTACTACAGCAATATTAGTAATAGTTTATCGACGATCTTCTCGTTTTTCTGATAGCCTAGTATTTCGTTGTGATCGAAGCCTCCCCCGACGCCAGTATTATAAAAGCCGCCTTATTTTCATAGCTTTTTACGAATATATAGTCCAGGAGCCGGTAACACTGAAAGTCCCGTCATGGCGGAATCAATAAATATTCATTCAAATAAATAGAACATAAGTATAGGAATAAATAAAGCTCGGTATGCGTGGATTTCTATTGCCGAAACAATTTAAAAAAAATATATAAAAAAAATGGAAAAATGTTTTACCGTCATCGCGGATTTTTTTTTTTATGTATTCGACAGTAAATTTTATTGGCTTTTAGTAAAAAATCACGCAAACCGCTTTTTCTTGACGGAAAGGTCTGGCATACCTATTTGAAGTGTATGATAAGGGCTAAAATTTCTCCATCATGAAGGAAACTTTTTTTTTTTTTATTAATTTTTATGTCATTTTTAAAAATATCTTGGTATGCATACCATCTTGAAGTGCAAAAACTATATTAGCATCTACTCCAAAATGTACAATGTTCAATACATTTATTTTGGAGTAAATGCTTTTTGTCGAATAAGATGTCTTTTTCTCCGCTTAGATTTAAAAGAATATAAGAATTAATATGATTTAAGAAATAATAGGATAATTTTTATTTTAGATAATTGAAACAATAAAATAATATTAAAATAAATGACAGGAGTCTATTCTCAAACTTAGTACATACAGACCCTTCCGGCAAGGAAAAGTGGTTTGCGTGATTTTTTTCTAAAAGCCAATAAAATTTACTGTCGAATACATAAAAAAATAATAAAATAACATCTGCTATGACGTAAAACATTTTTCCATTTCTTTATATTTTTTTTTACATTGTTTCGGCAATAGAAATCCACGCATACCGAGCTTAATTTATTCCTATACTTATGTTCTATTTATTTGAATAAATTTTTTTTGATTCCGCAATGACGGGACTTTCAGTGTTACCGGCTCCCCGCCTAATAGGAAGGCAGATGAACAAATTGATCGCCTGTTGGTAAGTGACACCTGCAAATCCGCCTGCCAGGGTTATAAGGGGGGGTTGGTCAGAGGGGGAAAGAAAAGAGGGTGAGTCGATGGTGGCGTATATCACGGGTCATTCGGCTCCCTAAGATATGGTTGAGTTAGACGATGACTGGCACGTGCGTCATGCTCGTGAACGAATGCCGGTAGTCGGGGATGGTCATATTCTGACGCCACCATTACTTTAATATTGTAAGAAATTGTTTAAATCTGTTACATGCATTTAAAAACAAATTTAATATTGTCTTCACATATTCCTTGCACTTATAAACAATGTACGCGATATTAGAAAATAAAAACATGTTGAAAAAGAGTGTCCATTTTGTTTGTTGCCTGCTCTTTCATAGGATCTACGTATTGGAACAGGCAACTAGCTTTACGACTGACTTAGTGTGAGTGACTCCTACTTCTAAGTTAATGTTTTTTTTTTTTGGGATAGGGGCAAACGAGCAGACGAGTTGCCTGATGGTAAGTGACAACCGCCGTACATGGACACCTGCAGTATACCGGTAGTATAAAAAAATCAGTCCGGAAATAGGGCAAACGACAAAAAGGGTCTGGAAAATTAATCAGTACACGTGGTTTGAAGGATGTTTAGCAAAGCTTTCAATATATATGTATGTACGTGTTGGTTGCAACCAAACAGTAGTGTGTGCTGTGTATATGTACTTCTTGGCTGTATGGACATACTAGAATATTACAGATAGGGGTGGGTTTTAGGACCACTCATTCAACGATTTTCTCTTGCAACGATACCTCTCTGTTTCCTTGCTAGCCTAGTACCCCGGGGTCAGAACTCGTGACTTCGGTGCTGTCGATCATTTTATGAATGAAGTTTGTAAATAATATATGTATGTACATTTTACTTTTAGCTCGTTTATAATATCAATCAGTTTAAAAATAGATATTATTACACAACAATACGTTATTTCTACTGTACACCCTACGGGGCCGTCACCTTTCCGGTGCCGGTAAGGTGTTATGTTAGACTTTAACCGACTAAAAGCACACAGTGTTCCGTCATCGCGTCTTGTGGCCGGGACCTCAGTTATACCCTAGAAAGGAAAACCCTGTGACCCCGGCAGACTTGGCTGCCTCTTAACAAGGCGACCCCACTATTGTGTAATGCTAGCTCTGATTTAGAGAGGCAGGCGTGGAACACATCGGGACACCATCTCAGGCTTGCTTCTGCTAGGACGACGGATAGCCCCTTCCATCGCCCTCAGGCAAGCGCTTACGAAGGCCGGTGATCGTTTCGATCTATATAAATTTTGAATTGATCAATGAACATATTTCTTTCACTCAAAATATGTACTTGTATTTATTTATTATATAAATTATTCTTCACTAACGATGACTAAGGCGACATTAATGTTTGTTGCGTGTTTTGTAGTAAGGCTACCAGGACAACATAAAAGCGGGAGCGTGATAAAAACACATTATATGTGTGCACTAGTACCTATTATTCCCTATATATTCTATCGTATACACAGTATTTGTCTCGCTTTAAAAAAATAAAAATCATATGTGCTGAAAATCTGACTAAATTATATTGTTTGTGTGGTCGTTGATGGGCCTGCCTACCCTTTCAGGCGTGTGTACATCTTAAGATAAACCTGGTTTGCACCTACATAAAATTAGGTCTCCTGTTTGTATAGTATGTATGACATTCTCCTATATTAGCCATATGAAGACAAAAGCTATAAGGTCAAAGCAAAATTCGTCAAGTCAGAAAAAACTTGAAAAAAAAAATGGAAAATTATAATCATATGTACTCAAACCAGGGTCTTCTGGTTTCACGACCTCACTATATTACATCTGAGCTATTATAACCTTGTAAAGAGTGGCGTAATTATAAAAAAAATAAAACGACGTTTCCTAAAAATTTAACCTAGCTACATCGATTTATCGTCCCTAAATACAAAATTTCTAGAAAATTGTTAGAGCCTTTCCCGAGGTTCAGATTATATGTATACATACATATATACGAGCTTAGATTATTAAACTTTTAAGGCCGTGTAACTATTATTACTAATTGTTTCAAAATTTCAAAATGAATCCACTTAAAGAAGGTTGAAGGTTGCTTGCAAAAATGCAGTATTTATTCCCTGTAATCTTTCGACAATTTAATGTATTTATTTTCCGTAGTAACGTATGCCGTTTCTATAATGTACATTCACATATGTATGTGGTTTTTTCGTCACCCAATCACTTTCATTTTGGCCTAGTAGTTTTTTTACAACACACGTGAACTTCCCTGTGTCATCGCTGCTTTAGTCGACCTAATTTTCAATTAAATTTAATTTCACACATGAGATGATGAGTTTTGAAGGTATGTTTTACATATTACTAGCATTTTTATTAAGTCCATGGGACCTTGGTGATATGGGATGTTTTATAATAAGGGGCTAATGGTAATTGGAGCCCTGTAGCGTCCATCCTAGCACACATTCATAATTATATTTTTCTATAGTTCACTGTAGGGTAGACTATGTTTACAAAGCAACCCCTTTACACATAGATTTTATTTATTAAGAGTTTATAAAACTCAAAGACACATTTTAAATCGATTATTCTCATTATATTGCAAAAGTAGAAATAGTCATCAGACCATTACAAAATTATATTATACTAACTAATTTTTGCCGTAGGCTGGAATTAAAACCTAAACCTCCTTACGTAGCAGTAGAAGAAATCAAGCAGAATAATAATATAATCTCGGGTAATCTCACTGCAAAGTTGGGGGAGTATCATACTTTGCAGAGTGGCTACCAGGTTCGCAGTCATGAGAGGAGATGGATTCAGGGCAACTAGTTGCCATAACAACAATATGTATGCGTTAGTGTGCATTTCCATACCATTGCATCCCTCCATCACGTGCGGGGTGGGTATTTAATTCACCCTTTCCATCGTAAACATTCTCAACAGCTATGTACGAGACCTCTTTAGAGCTCTGAGAGCCTAGTACTTAAGGTCCAAGAACATTTATCCAGAGATGGCGCTGCTCTCGCAAAGGGTCTTTAATGCTGAATGTGATGGATGATTTGCTAAAGCTTCATAATAAGTACGTACGGAGTCTTACATATTTCCTGATATTTTCTTTTGAATGACAGGACTGAGTTTAACATACCTTGAACCACTCTACTACTGTGCGCGACCCTGACTTGATTGAGCTATTGCTTATACTCCTCAGTCCATCTCTATAAACAATTTCTCTTTCCTTCCATTTTTTCTTACTACCGACATACGTGTCTGACCTCATAAATGACCTCATTAGATTAAAATGTCATACCCAGTGTCACTGCCCAAGATGATTAAAATGACACCACATTTTGAAATCCATTAAGCCGTTTAGGATTATATGGAGTGACAAAGAGACATCATCCATAACTAAATAATAACTTAATTCAAAAAAAAATCCTCCATTTTGCGCGTTCGGCTAATAATAAACAATCCACATAGTTGACGGCGGTATAGTGTGGTCCAAGTTGGTCAAAATTCCTTGTTGGGGGAGGTTTCGACGATAATGAAGTACTAGGCAATTAGAAGACAGATTGTCAATAAACAATCACTGCATGTTGTACTGCCATGCTTGTCCATAGATAAGATTCGTGATTGTGTTATGCGTTCAACCCAACCCCGTACCAAGTACGTTTAGAACAGCATGGCGCCAGTGGAGATTCGTTTTTTACACGCTCATCATGATTTGTTACTAAAATTTAAACCTCTTCACTTGCCTGGTTGCCCAGTATAAAAACGTTGAAAATTTGGTGACTATGGCGCTGTTCGGTGTAATTTAATTGGAGTGAATAGCCAATTTTATTTATTTTTATTTAACTTATTGGCGTATTATAATTTCACCTATTTCTATTTAAGATGTTCGCACTTATAGTACGGAGGCAGACTTATTCTATTTTTTAAGGCATTGCTAAGGCATTTAGTGGTAGTCAACATTCTGTTAGTACACCGAAAGTAGGTGCCATACACTAAAACTTAAAAGATAACAAGTTAATGATGTAACTTCTGCAGAAACTTCAACCGTTTGTCAGGTCACTTCATATTTGTCACATCAATACGATCACGACGACGTCACAAATACGATTATTTATCGGAATAACATTTAGGCTAGTATTGGTTTACTTTCTTAAAAAAAAATAATAATATAAAAAAAAAACAAGAAGAATGTATTACTACCTAACATGAGTGTCCTTAATATTGTTAGATATTTATTCTTGTAGTTTATAATAATACAATTTATACACATACAATATATGTAGACGTGGAATACGTACTATGTTAATTCTATCAATACAAAACATTACAGTATATTTCAGTGTAGGCGTGAGAGAACTTTATTTCCCTATAATTATTTACTGAGCAATATCTTCCAGAAACATCAGAATTATTTGAAGATTTGCACAAATTAAAACTAAAAATACACAAATTAATACAAAACAACAAGTTTCCCAGAC
Source organism: Tyria jacobaeae (assembly GCA_947561695.1). Classification (NCBI taxonomy): domain Eukaryota; kingdom Metazoa; phylum Arthropoda; class Insecta; order Lepidoptera; family Erebidae; genus Tyria; species Tyria jacobaeae. Next base: position 1,958,229 of record OX387208.1, on the reverse strand, counting down.
GAATAAATAAATCGTTGTGGGTAATAAAAAATAATTTTATTGATTTGACATGTCTGTTTGTATGATTGTGTTTGTGTTTGCTTGTGGCACCGTAGCTCTAAAACTGCTGAACCGATTTTGCTGGAGTTCTTTTTGTTTGAAAGATAATTCAATCTAGTATCCTTCCGTATATATTTGATCGAAATCGGTTAAACCGTTTACAAGATCTAACAGTGGTAGAGCCATGCTTAGGCACAATGTTAAGCATTTCCGAGAAATTAGTGAGATTTCCGGAGGCCCAACTCCCCGTCTCCTCTTTCCAAACTCCTCAGCTCCTCCTCCTCTTCAGCGCACTTACCACTCTTGCGTTGCAGGTTGTCACTTCGAATCAGATGACCCGTCTGTTCGTCTGTTCACCTTTATTATAAAATAGCAGGAAATTAACAATCGAATGTGTTGAAATATACCCAAGTAGAGTATCAAATAACAGGGCATGATGTGTACATAACAAATGTATAAGTGACATTAAGTTTGGTTAAACTGTTTGAAAGTTAATCAGCTTTTTTTTTTTAAAAAATGTTTTTTACATTAATTAATCGAAGGTGTACAATAAGCGACTGCCTTCTTATCTGCATTCAAACCCTATATTTAGAAAACTAATTTCTACTGTTAAATTTTAATGCCTTCATTCGTGGGGTGTAACCACACCCATCGGAGAGCTGAAAATCGGAGAAAACTCGAACGATGTTCAGGAATAGTTAAGCGACTTTCCTCAGTCACTGCAAGATTTGATCATCGCTCTAGGTAGAAATCGGATTTAAAGATGATTTGTAAAACTATTCCTAAATGATACATGATAAATAATAAATGATCTTTATTTTGTAAATAGGTTATAACAACACTTTTACACGTCAATATATATTTTTTTCTGTTAGTTTATGCTAGATGAGGCCGGTGTTTCCCAGCTGACTACCCTGAGAAGAAACACCGAAACAAACTCAGAGGTCAAAGTCTGTTTTAAAGTCCATACAGATGTACTGGTCAAAAACATATGAGAACCATGCACGCTAACGTCTGAGATGAGCTTTTGAAGAAAGCACCACGTTCATTTGAGTGGACCCGTCCAAACAGTGCAAGCATTTGTCAGTTATCGTGTAGCTCAACTTAGAACTTTAAGGAGTTCAACGGACCGACGAACAGTACCAAAGCAAGGACATTTGGGTAGGCCGCAAAAGTACTCAAACAGTCAGACATCGTTAAAAAACAAACTTACTGGAAAAAAGGAGAAAAGAAAAAAAAATAAATAACCTACATAGTCCTCACATTTACAATAATTATTTTTTTAAATTAAAAAAAAACAAATATATATTATACTTAACAAAGTATTCATGTCAAAAAGTACAAAGATTAAAACAATAAAAAAAACAATATAATACTTAACAAAGTAAGTATTCATGTCAAAAAGTAAAATATAAAATGTCAATGTGTATATAAAAAAAGCAAAAAGTATAAACGAAAAACATAAACGAAAAACAAAGACTCATGTACATTAATGAAGCAGCTCATTCCCTTTTTATCCTCAATGTAATCTTTAATTGTGCAAAAAGCTTTCTGACTTAGTTTTGTTTTTTGATAAATGACCTCCTACTCCTTCATTTCATACATATTCCTTAGGGGATACACGTGATCATATGTATGCATGTATGTATATTCCTCTATCTATAAACATTATCTTAAATAATGCATAAGATAATACAATAAAAGGAATTAGATGTAATACAGAAATTAGTCAGAAATAATATGACGTGAAAACAGTATAATGCGTCGCGTGATTTGAGAGTACAGGTCTGTATTTATGATATTTCTCAGGTCGGACAGCAAGTAATCATTATGATTCTTAATATGTAGTTACATAATTTTAATTTTATATTACTTAGTTTAATAGTAATATTTAATAGGAATAATATGACTGTTAATTTATTATTCGGTAAATTAAACAGTCGTATAATCTTATTTACAACAGGAGTCAGTATTTTTTTAAATATAAATATTTTTTTAAATTTTGTGCCAGTGTATACACTGTTAATAGATCAGGGTAAGAAGAATTCCGGTACGACCACCATTATCTTAAATAGTTAACAGTAGTAGAGTAGTGGTAAAATATAGAAATATAACATCAAGTTATAAATTATGTAACTAACATGACTTAGTTTATATACAGATTATTAAAGTTTGTTTTAAATTGTTTTATACATTACACACGGAACACGTAATTATATCACGATCCTTTACTAGGAATACAACAGATGTTAAGAGAAAGTAATTATCAAATTATTGAGAGTGGGAATGTATTTTGCATTTAAAAATGACCTCCTTCAAAGCTTGATATCCTAGTAGGTCACTCAAAAATTAATGTAAATTTATAGTTTAATATATTAATTAATTAACTATTTGTTTTAGCTGTAATAAAATGCCATTGTTATTTCATTATAAAATAAAACACGTTAAAATAAATAAATAATTAAAAAATCGTATTCAAATTCTATTTTGAGTATATACTCGTAAAAGGCTGAATTGTGTAACTGGCAGGGTCGCAACGTAGAAAACATGCTTGCTCTCAGCCTCGGAGGATTTCGTTTGAAAATACAGGAAACGCAAAACTAAAATTATATAGTCATAAACTTATGTAACTTATTAAAAATAAAATAGGTTACTTTACAACCGGTTTTCTGTGAGGCCGTGGTATAGCATCGGTCAAGCCGGCCCATTCGTGCCTAAGCAAGGCTCTACCACTGGTAAATTTTAGATGTTGTATGTAAACAATTAAAATAGAAGTATAAATCGTTTGTTTATAAGTATGTAAGCTAATCTGTACCAAGGCAGAACATGAGCTAGACGAAGATTATTGACAGACGACACACATATAAAAGCGAATTTCGTAGGCAAAACAGACTCAGGAAGCGTGACGTTGCTTGGTTTTAAACGTCACGTATGTCACTTGGTTTTAATCGCATGTAAAGTAAGGATGATAAATACACACAGATCCTAAATACATACATTCATATTATTCAATTGAAGCTGCACCCTGCATGTAGGGTTGGAGGGTACAAATTGCACTATAGATACGTGCAAACTTATTAATGAATACCTAGAGATACAGAAGATATCTCCTCGCTTCCCTAATAGCCTGGTACATAGTGGCTGTTGAAACCTCTACCAACAGCGTTATCGCTTCAGTGGTTAGAAGACAACCACAATGCTGGGGGGGAGGTGGGCAATCCATGTTGAAACCTCCCTAAACATCATTATTTTTTTGGTTCTCCACTAGAAAATAAAATATTTAATTAAAGTACACGAGTCACAGGGTTATTTTACATACAAAATATATATATATTTGGCTACTTTCATTGCTGTTCGTATGTTCTTATTTCTCATTCCATACGCAACTTGTGGGACTCAAGCCGTTTATCAGGTCAAGAATCTCTTCAGTTTTTTATTGCAGTGATTTTTCAGAGGCATAGTCAGAATTCGCTTCTTATCAGTTGTAGTCTAGTACTCTGTATCCTGACATCATAAATTGTGGGTTACGTCATCACTATACATTTCAACGTCCTACTACCAGGCTCCCAGATATGCAAAGGATGTGTAAGAAGCAAAGAGCAGCAAAGTTCTATCTCTACACAACACATCCTGCTGACAGTAGCTATAGATGTCAGTAAAGAGACTATGGACAAAATGAATTTGTGGTTTTAAATATAAATAAAATTCAGAACAATATCTTTAGTCCATCTTACCTACCATAAGCCCGTCATCCTTAAATGGAAAAAAACCGAGAAACCATACTAAATAATAATATTACAAAAAATTAGCTTGTATGTTCTTTAGCAGCGGTCTTCTGTAGGGAAAAATATTTATACGGTCGGACTATTCTGTCCATTTTTCCTTGAGAGAGAGAGAGCAGGTTAGTTCTAAGTTGCAAAAAGTAAATACTCTGATTACATTATACAAAAAACATCTTGGCGTATGGAGAACACATATTTAAATTCAAATGAAATATCTTTATTTCATAAGCTTGTTCAACAATTATTTTAAATCGTCTTATTTAAAACATATTTAAAGTTATACATCAATACATCCAGCGTCACCGCAACTATAGGTTGCCATGTCAAATGTGAAATTATTATTAAAAAGATAAAATAATTAAATGACTCCCCTCGTGATCTATAACCGCCCGTTACTAAATGGTTGAAACCTTATAAGAAGAAATCTTGCAAACAAACTCTAAATTTAAAACTAATAATCATAGTGTTTACAAGTGTTACAAGTGTTTCCACGTGTCACAAGTTAAAATGGCGGTTCTGTGACAGAATTTAAAAAAAACATCGTATCGAATCATCATCAAGGGTTTAAAAAAAATCTTAAGTTTAATAGTTGAGTGGAAAAATAGACACACATACATTCATACATATATCTAGTCTAGTCTATAGTTAACCCCGACCAATGAGCCTGGCAATCATGGCCACTCTTTTAATTTACCAGAAAGATATTACAATATTTCATGTACAACATGTACATTGCGTAGTGACATCTATGACGCTGTTTAGGCATTTATCAGTTGTAGCGGCGCGCCACCACTAAGGGTAACTTACATTCTGAGTTAGAGTACTAGGCTAGAAGCGCATCGAGAAGATGCATTTGTGTTTATGTTTGCTATGATTAAGAAATTTGTATGAAGAATATGTATAGTGTGCCTGTATAGATAAATCGTAAAAAGGTATAATAAAAAAATCATTTTATACGTAACTTATTTAAGACTATAATCTAACTCCTCACCGTTAAGGAGTTAACTCCTTCCACCGACAGCTCAACAACATGAGACACCAATATTTTAATAGCTTTAGAAATTAAATGAGAAATATATTTTGTGCTTTAAACATTGTATAGTTGCCCTCGATGTCAAATCATGACTTGGGACACTGGGACCACAGCCAGAGTATATTTTGTAAGAGTATGTTGGAGAAATCATTTAATATAAAGGAAGATATTGATACATACAAACGAACATAGAACCTCTTAATTTTTTTATATGGCCATGATAAGAGGTTTTCTACAAAAAAATACGAAAAATAATACATATTTTTGCAAATTTATTGCAAATCGTCGACATGTGACATCTGTTGGGTCAACTAGTTATAAATACGAACGATGTTTCTCTCATTGATACGAAGACAAGATAGATTTCAAACAGCGCAACCAGTTATGCGTTTTCGCCGTTGTTTTACTAGGCTACCATGAAAATGTAGGAGTTTTTTTACATAATACTAAAATGATGAAATAAACGAGAAATGGGGAGGGTGTAATGCTCCACCTACATATGAACATCGGCGTTGGGGTAAGTGTACCCTCAGATATTATATTATCTATGCTGGTGCTTATACCAAATATGCACTGACGATCTCCATGTGTCGCTACTATCCTAGTAATTCGTTGTCGCTGAAACCTCCCTCAACAGTCCGCCTTTTTTTGCATTATTTCTTGAAAGTATATTTATCTAAGAAATAATATTTATACAATTTTCAGAACGTCTACCGTATTTATGCATATACATACATGTGTATGTGTTTTTATCGTATTCAATGTATTAATGAAATTGAATGAAATAGGAACAGGTTTAAAATAGAAAATAAATAAATCAAATAAGCAACGATTAAAAAGAGACGACTAATTACGGCAATGATTTTAAAGCGTCATTTTTGTAAATAAAGTACATACATATTATACTTAGTGTCAGTTATCTATTATGTCTTAGTCTTTTGATCTCTTAGTCACCTCTTACGTCACCCACATCCCACTCCCATCCCCATCCCCATCCCCATCCCCATCCCCATCCCCATCCCCATCCCCATCCCCATTCCCACCATCCTAAACACAAACCCCACAACCATCCCTGGTTGAGAGCTAACGCTCACCAACTGACCGCGTAAGGTTGTATACAGCCTAAAGGCTTACAACTAAAGACATTACAAAAAAAAAAAAAAAAAACGTCACCCACAGGAAGAGATCCCGTAGCTCTATTCTACTCGCCCGAGAACCGCACCAACAATTAAAATAAGTGTAAAATAATATAATGATACATGCTTTTGGTTTTACTCTGAAAATAATACACAATTCATAATGCATTCTTTGAACATAATTGTTTGTTGTGTATCAGAGGTAGTAAATATGATACACCTAATAGTAACCGGCTGGAAATAGGTGCAGCCGATCACAGGTGATGGTAGTAATAATATAGACATATATTTATATCATAACGACGGTGGCAGTGTATTTCATCAGAAGTAGGCAGTTCAATTCTCTCTTAGAACAAATGTTTGTTAGTTATTTTCAACATGCGGTAACCGTTTAACAAAAAGAGAGCAGCTGGGTTATGCCTAATGCCAAAATACAATACTCTAATGAAATCCGTTGCTTTGTGGCTCTCATTTTTCAGTTTTATAATTAAACCGGAGAATAAATTTAGTGCACTGTATAGTTCCGAACAGGTAACATAAATAGCTCTTCAAGGAACTACTTGCCTGGTGTAGTCCTCCGTAAAACGGATAACGTAGTATTGGAAATCTGTGAATGGATTGTATCAATGAATATACTCACAGGCAAGTTCATTGCAATTCAAAACGTTACACACTTATTTAAAAAAAAAAAAAAACGAAAAAGTACTTAAGTACTATTCAGGCGGCATTGAAATAAAAAGAAGACTGACATTAAAGAAAAACACTAATAAATAGCTGGCAGTTAAGTCTACACATTGGTGTAACAGAATTTGCAAGTGGAAATTAAATTTTCGAATTTTTATATAATAAAAGATTGTAGAGATTGTTTCTTGTGAGATTGTATTCCAACTGAATTTCTGCATTTAATTACATTTATTTTGCAAAAAAAAACATCGATTTTTCTATCGATTGCTAACTAATTAGTTAACAAAGCTCTGTGACATCGTAGCAAAGAGGTTTTTTATAAAAAAAAAAATGGATGCCTCGCCCACGGAAGTCATGGCGTTGCTGGATTCAAGGTTATAGTTAACCGTGTTTTGGCTGCTCGATTCACTGCATGGAAGTAAGAGTCAGTTACGGTGGCGGGTCATGGACGGTTTGGGGAGGCATAAGCGCATTGGCGTTACGTAGAGATGTAACTTCACTCTGCATTCTCTATCGTTTGTACGAGTGCTGTGTTCAGAGGAATTGTTCAGTCTTATAAAGGCGGTAGATTTCGGCCATCGCCCTACGCGATAAAATTTCCATCCCCATAACCTGAATGATTGGCACTCCACTACTGTGCGCTTCTACAGAAGCTTTTTGCCTCGCATAACAGCCTGTGGAACAAATTGTATTTCCGGACCGATACGACCTTCAAACCTTCAAGAAAAGAGCGTACTCCTACCTAAAAGGCCGTCATAGCACCTCTTTAGTTGCGGGTATCCATAAGCGGAGGTATTCTGAACGCGTAACACTGCACAGAACAAGTTGCACTGCACAAACCGCGTAGCACTGCTCCACACTGTCCCCGCGGACTACACGTAGCCCAGTCCAACGGGAGCACTGTACCACTTTTCAATTTTACTATTCACTTCACTTCACTACTTTTTCACTTCTTCCTCTTGTTCTTCACTTGAGATCACTTTCCACAGAAACATCACTTACTGGAATTTTCTATAAAACACCGAAATCCCAAACAAAAACCCATAGAGTCTGCCGGGGCTTAAATTAACGGCAGTCAATATTCTGTTGAAAAATTCTATGCATTGTTTGTCTGCGCGGTGACGTAGGCTTGGCGTCACAATACAGTTTTTCAAAAATGGGCGATTGAGACGCCTGTGGCAATCCCTTCAGGGTTACCATATCAATGGGGAACCTGATAACTGAAATAGCTGTTGCTCAATATGTAATGTGTCTTTATATCCGGCGAATGCACAATAGATGGCTGTACCGCTGTTTGGTTTTGACCCTCACTGTACCGACTATACAAATAAAATTACTTACTCTAAACAATTTATTGTATAACATAATTATCTGTGTGTCTCTTGTTATCCACCCCTATTACTCAATGCATAGAAAGTGATAGTGAGTTGTCGTTTTCAAACATACATATATAATATAACATTACGTCATACGTATATGTACATACAAAAAGACACTACTGTGTGTGTTAGTTGTTGTTGAGTGTGTGTCACTGGCCACAGATTCAATATACTACATGAGTGCTACTACTACGAACTTATTTGGAGCAATTTCCTATCACGACTGTTAGCCTGGTATCTCATAGTCAAAATCTCCATCATGCCCAATTAAGGGCATGGCACGGTAAGCGAGCTAAGTATGTTCAAGATGATTAGAAATACATATGTCATTAAAGTAATTCAGTCATAAAATCTTTTCTACTATACATTAAACTCGAATTTTCATATAGTTTTAATTGTATTATGGCTATTCATCAGTTTTTGTATACTTTTAAACAAATCTGTGCAAATCCATTGCACCAGTCGATCTAGGTTGTCGGGAAGAAATCGCAATCAGCGAAAAGACCACCACCGCCGTACGCACCGTATTGTATTTTTTTTTTTTATTTATTGTAAACTTTCCTTTATGGTCTAATCTAAATAATTTACCGATACGTCGGCAATGCTAGACTTACTAACTGGAAACTGATCATATTATCTGTGGCATTTCCATCAGCAATGTTTTTGATGTGACAAGAAATCATTTAAATTTATAAAATAAATTTAAATGATTTCTTGTCACTTCTAAAGTTAGGTAGGTTCTTTATAGACAGTGTGAGGACATGAGGCTCGATCGGTGTAATACCATGGCCTCACAGAAAACCATTTGTGTATATGATTTTAAAATGTGTCACCAAGTGAGTGAGGTTACCGGAGGCCCAACCGCACTAGCGAACTTGAGTTGCAGGTGTCCATGGCTGGAGGTAGTCACTTACCATCAGGTGACTGTCTGCTCGTATACCCCTACATCATAAAAATATACGAAACTTAAAAAATCTCATTTTCTTTATTTCTTGGGAAATAATAATGTAATACAATTCAAAATGATTTACCATTTAAAAGCTTAAGTACAGAGTTATAGAATTTATAATTGATTGAATGCTTCATACCCATTTTCTTTAATACTTTGGACAAATACGGACATACACTAACTAATAAAACTTCAATTTACGGACTCGAGCGACGAAACAGAAATATGTTGAAGGAGTAATGTATTTGTGTTAAAACTACCAAGCAACCATAAAAGCGAGAGAGTGATTCAATAAATCAGTTGCTACGACAACTAGTTTCTGGCAGAAAACATAATGTACATGTGTGCTCATCCTTTGTCTTCGTGTGTGTACTATGATTGCATATTCTCCCCTCACATGTGAGTGTTGCACAGGTTTTATAGATCAAGCAATGAGCATTGCACTCTGTGGCCTCTATCTCGATAAAAGTTGAGCGCATTTTTTTTTTAAATAAAGTTATTTCATTTTTTTTTGAGCTACAACAATTTTATTATAGATAAACATCTTTGGAACTACAGAAACGGAGTTAAATAAATAACTTACGACCAAACATGAGATTCTATGAAACTGAAATAGATTAAAGAGTATATCACGATACCAAAGTTAACTTATTTCAAAATAAATTCATTTAAAAACTTTTTAATTCAGTTTTCAAATAGCAAAGATAGACAAGATAGAAAAGAATAGCCACCAAGCTGCCAGATAAGTGAACAGATGTCTAGATATCTACGGGAGGTGAATGGAGGCTTCATTGCTTCATTGCATTGGAAATAGCCTACATCAATACCTCTTCATAGATCTGTCTTATATTCTGTGAGCCTGGTCCTTGAAGTTAAATAACATTACCGCTTTTCTCAGTGAAGTTCGAGATCAATATGACGCATAGATAGATATATATATGTTTTTATGTATGGGGTACATTCATTTCCATCGAGGATCACTCAACTAAATATAATATTTTAATCTTTACACAAAAATACATTACATATTTCTCAGAAATTACAAAATACTGTATTTTATTTCTAAACGGAAAACGAGACGATTAAAGTTATAATCTGATCGAAGAAGTCACAGTAGCTACGCAATAGTGGCTACGGCTGCGAGCCGAATGTCGTGAGTTAAAGTCCCGGCGGTCTCTATGGGTTTTTGTTTGTGATTTCGGTGTTTTGTAGAAAATTCCAGTAAGTGGGATAATTCTATAGAAAATTCGAATACAATGGAAAGTACTAGATCAAGCAAAATGAATAAATAAATAAAGTTGCAGAAGACAATCGAAAAGAATAAAGAAATGACAGTCGAAATTCAACAAATTACAATCGAAATTAGGGGTATATGAAGAGGTCCAGACGCGCCTACAGGAGGGCAGTTCAGGGGAAAGTGCTCTCAAGTGATGAACAAGAAGAAGAAGTGAAAAAGTGGAAAAGTGAAGTGAACAGTGAAAGTGAATAGTGCTGCAGTGCTCCAGTTGGACTGGGCTAAGTGTAGTCCGCGGGGACAGTGTGTGTGTGCTACGCGGTTCATGCACTGCTACGCGTATTTCTTTGTCTTGGGACTGGAATGATACAACGGATTTTACATCTAGCTTATACTACTGTATAATATTGTGACGCCATGGCTACGTCACCGCACAGACAAACAATGCATAGAAGTTTTTCGAAGGAAGATTGACAAGTCACGGTAGCTGAGCGGTAGTGGCTACGGCTGCAGGCCGAACGCCGCGAGTTCGTGCCCCGGAGGACTCTATGGGTTTTTGTTTGTGATTTCGGTGTTTTATAGAAAATTCTAGTAAATGGAGATGATTCTTTACAAAATTCGAATATAATGGAAAGTACTAGATCAAGCAAAATGAATACATAAATTAAGTTGTAGAAGACAATCGAAAAGAATAACGAAATGACGGTCGAAATTCATCAAATTACGACCGAAATTAGGGGTATATAAAGAGCTCCAGACGCGCCTACAGGGCAGTTCAGTGGAAAGTGCTCTCAAGTGAAGAATAAGAAGAAGAAGTGAAAAAGTAGTACAGTGAAGTGAAGTGAACAGTGAAAGTGAATAGTGAGTAGTGCAGTGCTACCGTTGGACTGAGTTAAGAGTAGTCCGCGGGGACAGTGTGGAACAGTGCTACGCGGTTCGTGCAGTACAACTCGTTCTGTGCTGTGAGTGTTACGCGTTCGGAATATTGTGAAACGCAAATAAATCGTTACTCTCGGCAGTGACATTAGTTTCCTTCCAATCCCTGTACCCACTTCCGTAACAATATCAAGTGAAGAACTGGATACAATATTTTATTTTCTAGCTTCAGCTAGATGAAGCAATATTCATACATGGGTATCGATCTATGATATTATTTGAGTCATAGTCCTGTATATGTGCAATTGACTTTAAACTAATTAAAAAAGTTTCTTCAAAACTCGATAATAAAAATAGTTGTAACAATTGTTCATTAGACATAATATTTTTGCACTATGTGTATCCGAATTATCATTAAAAACAAAATCTCTTCATTTCATTTCACAAAACATTACTTCAAATTGGACATGTAAAATAGAAATGTATACCTTTTTTTTATAATATAAGAACACAGACGAAAAGACGAGGCACCTGGTGGTAAGCGATAACGGCCGTCCATCGACATCTACAAGAGTCGTAAGTGCGCTGACCGCCTTGAGGGTGATAAGGGATGGGGGGATGCGAAAAGGGGAAAGAGGAGAGGAGATGAGGAGTTGTATTACAACCGGTTTTTTGTAAGGCCGTGGTATCGCACCGGTCGAGATGGCACATTCGTCGCATGGCTCTACCACATATTTGCAAAAGCAATCAAATGTTAAATACATACATATATAAATACAGTTTGATATTATCTTTATCACTTCAGACTAACACGTAATGACCACTTCACTTGTGTAGTGGTTTGCTGACCACCGCTCGTATAGCACCGCTTCTCCTGCAACTGATGTCGAATGTTCCTGCCGTAGTTTTCTTTACATTTTTTTTAAGACAAATATACAGCTTTCGTGAACAACATGCCTGAGTTGATTGATATCTAATTTTCTAAAGTAGATTTATTGATGCAGCGTTCCCTGCAACGTTCTGTGCAATTATAATTTCTTCTTTCGGTAATTGACTCTGAGCCTTGCCCATGGTTATTTAAAATATAGTTAATTGATGTGAAGAGATTACTTACTGGTATAATTTATTGGGAGATGTATTCGTTAGCTGTGTATGAATCCTATAATGCAAATCGTGCAACAGGTTATTAGAGTTTTTTTTATGCAATAGGGGCAAACGAGCAGACGTGTCACCTGATGGTAAGCCTACTACTGACTACAGCCGCCCATGGACACCCGCAATTCAAGAGTCACAAGTGCGTTGCCGGCCCTTTAGGATGGGAGTACGCTCTTTTCTTGAAGGTTTGACGGTCGTATCGGTTCGGAAATACGGCAGGTGACAATTTGTTCCATTGGCTGGTTATGGGAGGCAAAAAGCTTTTGTAGAAGCGCACAGTGGTGGAGAGCCAATCGTCCAGGTGATGGGGATGGATATTATGTCGCGTAGGGCGATGGCGGAAACCTGCAGCTGGTATAAGTCCGAACAATTCCTCTGAACACTCCCCATGATACAAGCGATAGAGGATGCAGAGTAAAGCTACATCTCTAGAATACGCCAATGTGTCGAGCCGATCAGAAATATCTTGGCAGTCGATGATGCGAGTCGGTGAATTGTTTACATTTGTTTCCATTTTAGTATTGTCACCAGGTCTCCAGTAATTTTTGTCGATACTGATGTGGTTCTCTCGATCTGCTTGTAATATTTTGAATTATATGGTCCGAAATATAGTGGTAGGATGATTCACTTTTTTTTTTCACAACGTACAAATACATAAGAGCATTTTTGTAAATCGGAATGTATGAATATGTTACGTTGTTACACTTCTCTTTTGGACATCAGCTGATACATCAGCTATCTTCTTAGTTAATTGACAAGGAATGCTAAGTTATCGGAGATATCTGGTTTATGCAGCTGGAAAAAATCTTTTCCGTTGATTGTACGTAGCGCGTAGACTTGGTATCGTAGCATTTTGAATTTCAATCACAACTAGTGGGTTGGACTCTTGCGTCTTGTACGTTTTAAGTAAGATACACACAACAATTATATTATTTATTTATTACTTACAAAAACACAAAATAAAATAAAAAAATATGCTATTTACTTATTTACACTGTGACGCCCTGTCTACGTCACCGCACAGACAAACAATCCATAGAAGTTTTTCAAAGGAACATTGACAAGTCACGATAGTGCTCTCAAGTGAAGAATAAGAAGAAGAAGTGCAAAAGTAGTAAAGTGAAGTGAAGTGAACATGAAAGTGTATAGTGGTACAGTGCTTCCATTGGACTGAGCTAAGTGTAGTCCGCGGGGACAGTGTAGAACAGTTTTACGCGGTTCGTGCAGTACAACTCGTTCTGTGCAGTGAGTGTTACGCTTTTGGAATATTGTAAAACGCAAATGAATTGTTACTCTCGACAGTGACATTAGTGTCCTTCCAATCCCTGTACCCACTTCCGTAACAATAGATACATACCACATTTCTATTAAAAAAATTGAGTTTTTAATTTTTTTCGCTTTCTTTAGAAAGATGTACACTACCGTCCAAAAGTTTGGAAGCAACAAGATAAAATCAAATAAAATAAAAGTAAGCCATCTTAAATTTTTTTTATTGATACAGAATTAAAAAAATAGACAAAACACACTTCTACAACAATGAAATTAAATAAGTAATATAAAAATTAAATTAAATTTTAGCTTCATCGAAGTGTCCACCCCTCTCTTTAATTACCTTCTCGCATATTCTAGGCATCCTACTAATTAATTTCATAAAATACTGTTCATCTAACTTCTTCCATTCGCTCTGTAATAGTTGCCACAAATGTTCTGAGCTCGTAGGAGATTGATTTTTCACCCTTCTATCTAGTTCATCCCAAACAAGTTCAATGGGAGAAAGGTCAGGTGATTGAGACGGCCACTGCATGATTTTCACATCTTTTTTCTTCCTTAAAAAGTTCTGGCACAGTTTGGACGAATGTTTCGGGTCGTTATCTTGCTGAAAAACGAACCCAGGACCAATAAGATTCAGTCCACTGGGTATGGCGAAATCCTTAAGAATTTTCAAATAGCGTTCCTTGTTTAGTTTTTCGGTTATCCTCACAAGACTTCCGAGTTTATTGTTGCCGAAACACCCCCAAACCATGACATTACCACCACCATGTTTGATAGTAGGCACTGTACAAGCTTCTGAAGCTCTCTCTCCTTTAGATCGGCGCACAAAAACACGTCTATTGGACCCGAAAATCTGAAACTTCGATTCGTCACTCCAAAGAACTTTTTTCCATTGGTTTATTGTCCAGTTTTTATGTTCCTTTGCCCATTCTAGTCTGTTTTTCTTATGCCGAATTGTTAGTTTTGGTTTTTTAACTGCAACACAACCTCTTAGCCCCGCAGACAGTAGTCGTCTTTTAACTGTTGTTATTGACACGGGTGTTCCTCGCGTTTCATTCAGAGATGCGGTAATTTGTGGTGCAGTTAAGCGACGATTCCGTTTAGAAAGAACTCTGATGAAGTTATCCTCTTGACTTGTAGTGGATTTGGGCCTACCAGACCTTTTTCTATCTTCATTTTTGCCAGTTTCTTTTTTTCTAGCGAGGGTGTAGTGGACACCTTTACAAGAAATTCCGAGTTTTTTTGCGATTTGGCGTTCACTGTAGCCTTCCTCACGCAGAGTACAAATAGCGCTTCGCTGTTCAAGTGTGATTTGCTTGCGTTTTGCCATTTTCAATAAAAAAAGACGGTCAAGGAAGTAGTCGAAATCTTTTGAATACAGACGATGTTAATATCACAACCTTCGCGTTCTAATGCTCAAGTGTGACTAAATAAGGTCCAAAAAAGATAAAACTACAAAATATTTTCAATAAAACCGCATCAATGCATGAAAGAAAGTCCCCGGCGGATGAAGTAATAAAACACGTGTTTCGTCAAAATCCAGGAATTTGTTAAAACTCAAGGAATATGCACTAGTAATCCTTTTGTTTTGTGTTAAAAAATCACAAAAGGTCATAAAACTTTATTTTATTGCTATTATTTACCGCAGGGAGTCGGCAATCTTTTGTTTTGTTTGAAATCAGGTGTGCTTCCAAACTTTTGGACGGTATGTATGTATGTATGTATGTCACATACTTATTTCTAAAGAAAGTGATAAAAAAGTAGCGGAAAGATATACAAATTAATAAAAAAAAAGTGTGCGTCTCGGGACGCCCGTTAGAAGTGATAACTTAAACTAAATTACCGCTGCCGTATGCGTGAGAGAAACGCGTTACGTAACGAAGCGATTTACCCTCCCATAAGAAGTTATCACTTCACAAAAATATGAAACCCGTGTGTATTCTTGCTCTATATTATTTTTGCTGAAGTTATCACAAAATGATTATTTTTTACCTAATAAAGATCATACAATTGACACCTTTTGTAATTACATGTTATATAAGCGTTAATATTTCTTTAATAATTTTATTTATTTGTTTATCTTTTTAATAATTAATTTATCAATTTTTAAAGCAAAAAGCATGTTATTAAAAAAACATATTATAGATAAATCACACCCGGGCACAGAACGGATTCTCGTGCTCATCACATAAATATTTATCCTGGTACGGGCCCCCAGTCAATGTTTTATGCAATAGAAAAAAAAAATATTTTTCCTTTTAACAATAGCAATGGCAAGACTAGGTAACACCTTTTATCTGGAGACTTAATAAATCATGTCTTCTATTATATTTTGCATCCCTAAATTCCGTGTATTTTTTTTAAAAAGACAACTCCTAAACTAGGATTAATTCCTGTATCACGGAGGTTTTTACAAACATTCAAACAATGTTTATTATAGGTTTATTGTAGTCGTAGTACGTAGACTGAGTACGTAGCATTCTCAATTACAATCACAAACAGTGGCGGAATGCTCGCTCAAATCTTGAACGTTTTAGTAACACACACAAAATATAATAGGATTTTAAAAAAGTACAACTGGAACAAACTCTAATCTAACTACCCTTGAAGACATCCTTTCCATCATCCTTACAATCATGCTTTCCAATAAGAAAAGAATCATCGAAATCTGTTGGCGTGATATTGAGTTATTCGTCCATTTGTCGCGCACATGCTTAATGCAAATTTAAGACTTATATGGTTTTCTCATGGATGCCATTGTCAGAACTGGACCAAATCGGTCGAAATCGGTTCACGCAATCGAAAGTTCTGAGGTAACAGACATAAAAAAAATACAAAAAAGTTATAATACAATCGAATTGAGAACCTCCTCCTTTTAGAATACGGTTGAAAAAGAAAAACTATGCCATTTGTTTATTTATACGTTCATCTATACACCATTTCGTTATAAAAAAATATTACAAGAGATTAAAAAGGTTTTTTTAAATGACATACTTTTCAGTTAAAAGGTAAATTTTAAAACCCACTTATATTATTAACTCCGCCTCTTTTTTATTTATACTTTATTTTCTTTTTTGTATACTACTAATTAGTGTATAGCAGTTGCAGAGTAGCCTATATTAGTGTTTATGTGGATATAGTAGGTGTGGCATAGCTTAATAACTATGTCACTCCTGCCATAAAGGGTCTAATGACACCTAGTATTGCAAAATTACGCTTACTACGATTATAATAGCATACATACACTGATTAGTTTCTAAGCCTGTCTTTAGGTTAAATTGAATTTAACTAATACTTTCACTCTGTCACCGTCTGTGTATAACTCAATACAGTTAATACTGTTACTAAAGTGGGTAGAGGGATTGGAAGGAAACTAATGGCACTGACGAGAGTAGCATTTATTTGCGTTTCACAGTCTGAACGCGTAACAATATTCCAAACGCGTAACACTGCACAGAACGAGTGCAGTGCACGAACCGCGTAGCTGTTCATTAGAAATTACTTTTAACTTTAGTAAAATATTTGTAATTTTCTGGGATATTTTTTTATAAAAAAAAAAACTAAGTCAAAAGTCAAAGCTTTTTACACAATTAAAGATTACATTGAAGATAAAAAGGCTTGGGAATGAGCTGCTTCATTAATGTACATGAGCCTTTGTTTTTCGTTTATATTTTTTTTTTTTTTTTTTATACACATTGACATTTTATATTTTACTTTTTGACATGAATACTTACTTTGTTAAGTATTATATTGTTTTTTTTTATTGTTTAAATCTTTGTACCTTTTGACATGAATACTTTGTTAAGTATAATATATTATATATTTGTTTCTTTTTTTTAATTTATAAATTTAATTATTGTAAATGTGAGGACTATGTAGGTTATTTATTTATTTATTTTTTATTTTTTTCTCTTTTCTCCTGTAGTTTGTTTTATAACGATGTCTGACTGTTTGAGTACTTTTGCGGCCTACCCAAATGTCCTTGCTTTGGTACTGTTCGTCGGTCCGTTGAGCTCCTTAAAGTTCTAAGTTGAGCTACACGATAACTGACAAATGCTTGCACTGTTTGGACGGGTCCACTCAAATGAGCGTGGTGCTTTCTTCAAAAGCTCATCTCAGACGTTAGCGTGCATGGTTCTCATATGTTTTTGACCAGTACATCTGTATGGACTTTAAAACAGACTTTGACCTCTGAGTTTGTTTCGGTATTTCTTCTCAGGGTAGTCAGCTAGGAAACACCGGCCTCATCTAGCATAAACTAACAGAAAAAAATAATATATTGACGTGTAAAAGTGTTGTTGTAACCTATTTACAAAATGAAGATCATTTATCATTTATCATTTATATTCGATAGGGGGCAAACGAGCAGACGGGTCATCTGATGGTAAGTGACTACCGCCGCCCATGGACACCCGCAACTCAAGAGTCACAAATGCGTTGCCGGCCTTTTAGGTAGGAGTGCGCTCTTTTCTTGAAGGTTTGAAAGTCGTATCGATCCGGAAATATGGCAACGACAATTTGTTCCATAGGCTGGTTGTGCAAGGAAAAAGCTTCTGGAGAAGCGCACAGTGGCGGAGTGCCAATCGTCCAGGTGATGGGAATGAATATTTTGTCGATATTTTTTTCATATTGGGAACTAGTAACCTACTCTCGTGCTACAGTTTACAATACAATACATACAATATTCTTTATTGTTTACCATAAAGGAAAAGTTCATAACAAATAAATATATTAAAAATTTACCAATATGGTACACACGGCGGTCTTATCGCTAACTGTGATTTCTTCCAGACAACCTAGATCGACTGGTGCAATGGATTTGTACAGGGTTCTTTAAAAGTCTACAAAAACTGATGAATAGCATAATAAAATTAAATTTTTAATGTGAGTTTAATGAATATTAGAAAGGATTTTATGACTGAATTACTTTAATGACACATTTCCAACCATTTTGAACGTACTTAGCTCGCTTATCGTGCATGCCTTTAATTGGTCATGGTGGAGATTTTGACTATGAGATACCAGGCTAACAGTCGAGAGAGGAGATTGCTCCATGTAAGTTCATAGTACCAGTAGCACTCGTGTAGTAGTATATTGAATCTGTGGCCAGTGACACTGACCTCTAACACACACAGTAGTGTTTGTTTGTATGATCATATACGTATGGCGTAATGTTGTATGTATGTTAGAAAATACACTATCACTTTCTATGCATTGAGTACTAGGGGTGCATAGGATAACAAGGAAAACACAGACAATTAGATAGATATTTATGTTTTTTTTGACAGGGGGACAGACGAACAGACGGTTCACCTGATGGTAAGTGACAACCGCCGTCCATGGACACCCGCATCTCAAGAATCGAAAGTGCGCTGCCCGCCTTTGAGGGTGATGGTTTGCCTCCGGAAACCTTACTAATTTCGGGGAAATGCAACGGAAGCATTACTTCACAACCGGTTTTCTGTGAGGCCGTGGTATCGCACCGGTCAAGCTAGCCCATTCCTGCCTAAGCATGGCTCTACCAAAATTTTATACAATAATTTGTTTAAAGTAAGTAGTTATATTTGTATACTGGGTCAAACAGCGGTACAGCCATCCATTGTACATTCGCCGGATATAAAGAAACATCACATATTGATCGACAGCTATTTCAGTTATCAGGTTCCCCATTGATATATCTCCCTCTATTCGATACACCTTCTTTCTTACGTCGTTACCATACAGCATTATCTTAAACTCATCAGAACAGAAAACTTTGCTCCAGTGAAGGTATGTACAATTTGAGGGCTCACGTGTAGTAAGCCGCGATCTTCGGATGTCTAATTTATGATTTATGAGGTTTCAGGCTACACTTCGCTAATCTTTTAATAGTAGAATCGCTTACAGTCAATCCTCGAAACTCACGGAGCACTGCTGTCGTTGAATGGAGTTAGAAAGACGAGTTATTAGAGAAACTGAGGCGAGATACCAGTCATCTTGCTCAGACGTGACTTGATATCTACCAGATTTGGGCGGTTTTCAGATAGCGATGATACACTCTATTGATAGCAGAGAAAGTAATTAATGCAGTCGAGCAGCCACAACACGGTGACTATAACCCGGAATACAGCAACTCCACGACTTTTGAAAATTTAAATTCTGGAATTGTGGTACACCATCGTGTGAACTATTAAGTATATCAGTCCTCTTTTTTATTTAAATGCCGCCTAAATAGTTTTTGCAGTGTTGTTTCGTTTTTTTATGAGAACAATTGTATAAAGTTTTGTGCCTATGACCATGATATTAATGTACTCGAATTGCAATGAACTAGTCTGTGAGTATATTCATTGATACGAACCCATTCACAGATTTCCAATACTACGTTATCCGTTTTACGGAGGACTAGACCAGGCAAGTAGTTGTTTGAAGAGTTATTTATGTTACCTGTTTGGAACCATACAGTGCACTAAATTTATTCTCCGGTTTAATTATAAAACGGAAAAATGAGAGCCACAAAGCAAGGGATTTTATTGGCGTAGTGTGTTTTGACGATAAAGGTAAGCATATCCAGCTGCTCTCTTTTTGTTAAACGGTTACCGTATGTTGAAAATAACTTACAAACATTTGCTCTAAGAGAGAATTGAACTGCCTACTTCTGATCAAATACACTGCCACCGTCGTTATGATATAAATATATGTCTATATTATTACTACCATCACCTGTGATCGGCTGCACCTATTTCCAGCCGGTTACAATTATGTGTATCATA
Organism: Tyria jacobaeae; assembly: GCA_947561695.1. Classification (NCBI taxonomy): domain Eukaryota; kingdom Metazoa; phylum Arthropoda; class Insecta; order Lepidoptera; family Erebidae; genus Tyria; species Tyria jacobaeae. The sequence continues at coordinate 1,937,941 of OX387208.1, read as the reverse complement.
TTTACTACCTCTGATACACAACAATTATGTTCAAAGAAATGCATTATGAATTGTGTATTATACTCAGAGTAAAACCAAAAGCATGTATCATTATATTATTTTACACTTATTTTAATTGTTGGTGCGGTTCTCGGGCGAGTAGAATAGAGCTACGGGATCTCTTCCTGTAGGTGACGTAAGAGGTGACTAAGAGATCAAAGGACTAAGAAATAATAGATAACTGACACTAAGCATAATATGTATGTACTTTATTTACAAAAATGACGCTTTAAAATCATTGCCGTAATTAGTTGTCTCTTTTTAATCGTTTATTTATTTATTATTTGTACTTTAAACCTGTTCCTTTTTCATTTAATTTATTTAATAAATTGATTTCGATAAAAACACATACACATACACGTTCTGAACATTGTATAAAAATTATTTCTCTCATAAAATAAACTTGCAAGAAATAATGCGAGAAAAGACGGACTGTTGAGGGAGGTTTCAGTGACAACGAATTACTAGGCTAGTAGCGACACATGGAGATTGTCACTGTATATTTGGTGTAAGCACAAGCTCAGATAATATAATATTTGAAGGGTGGGTACTAGTGCATCTGTGTGGTGCACTTTCCCCAACCCCGATGTTCATATGTAGGTGGAGCTCCACTGCACCCTGCCCATTTTCGGTTACTTCATCAATTTTAGTATTATCTTTAAAACTCCTACGTTTTCATGGAAGCCTAGTAAAACAACGGCAAAAACGCATAACTGGTGGCGCTGCTCAAAATCTAACTTTTCTGCGTATCAATGAGAGAAACATCATTCGTATTTATAACTGCCTGACCCGACAGATGTCGCGCAGAAATTATTAAATATTTTTGTTAGATAGAATATACTCTTGCGGTGGTCCCATTGTCCCAAGTCATGATTTGATGATGATGGGATCCTAGGGGCAACCATAAAATGTTATAACCACAAAATATGTTTTTCATTTAATTTCTAAAGGTATTAAAATACTGGTGTCTCATGTTGTTGAGTTATAGGTGGAAGGAGTTAACTCCTCAGCTTTGAGGAGTTAGATGATAGTCTTAAATAAGTTTCGTATAAAATGATTTTTTAAATTATATATTTTTACGATTAATCTGTACAGGCACACTTAGGGCGGTTATTTTTTTTTAAAAGTATTGATTATCCTTCATCTAAATTTATTAATCAAAGCAAACATGAACACAAATGCATCTTCTCGATGCGCTTCTAGCCTAGTACTCTAACTCGTGATATAAGTCACCCTTAGTGGTGGCGCGGCGCATATAAATAATAAATGCTTAAACAGCGTCATAGATGGCACTACGCAATTTAAATGATATATGGTAAAATCTTTTTTGGTAATTTGAGAGTGGCCATGAGTGCCAGGCTCCAATGAGCCTGTCACTCATGGCCACTCTCAAATAACACTCTTCTGGTCTAGTGGTTAGTAACCCTGACCAATGTCAGGGTTACTAACCACTACACTAGACCAACAGGCCAATCAAAGTTTAACCCATATATATGTGTCTATTTTTCCTCGCAACTATAAAACCTAAATTATGTCCTGAGATTTTTGTACGCCGCTGCCAGTAATTATATAAGAATGGAAAAATAAAAATGGCGGTTCTGTGTTAGAATTATAAAAAAAATCCAATCGAATTATGCATTAAAATAAAGGGTTCAAAAATTATAACAATAATAAACACAATAACTTTAGTTTTAAATTTAGAGTGTTTGCCCAATTTCTTCTCATAAAGCTCAATTATTTGGAATAGATCAACACATTCAGGTATTAAATTATTTTAACTTTTTAATACTAATTTCACATTTAACAAGGCAACCTTCATTTGCGATCAAGCTGTATGCATTGATCTAAAACTTTAAATATATTTTTTAAGACGATTTCAAATAATTGTTGAGCAATTTTATGATTTAAGATATTTCATTCGAATTTAAATTGAATAATAATACAAAAATAAATAATAATAATAATAATACAAAAAAAATACTTGTATGTTCTTTAGCAGTGAAAAATGCTTATACTGCCGTATACAGAAAACGTTACTATGCTAACGTTTTCTGAAGAATTCTCCATAGTCTGTTTACTCATATCTATAGCTACTTTCAACAGGTGTGTTGTGTCGAGATAGAACTTTGCTGCACCTTGCTTCTCGCACATCCTTTACATATCTGAGAGCCTGGTAGTATGACGTTGAAATATCGTGAGAGATGACCCACAATTTATGACGTCAGGATACATAGTACTGCAGACTACACTACTGATATAGATTGAAACTTCCTTGAATATGATCCCCAAAGTGTATTGTGACTATGCCTCCGAAAAAACTTAAGTGTTTCTTGACCTGCACGAGATAGGTATTTTGTACTTTGCGTGTGGTATCAGAAATGAGAATATACGAACCGCAATGAAAGTAGCCATAACAAGATAGCAAACGTGGTCTGATTCACGTACTCATATTCTGGTGGAGAACCAAAGAAAATAGTGATGGTTTTAACATGGATTGCTTACCAGGCTTACAAAAAAAGCAAGGAAATAGTTGTAAAATATCCAGTGCAAGTGGCGCTTCTAACCATTAAGCGATGGGTGCTGTTGGTAGAGGTTTAAAGAGCCACTATGTACCAGGCTATTAGGGAAGCGAGGAGATATCTTCTGTATCTCTAGGTATTAATTTTTTTAATTTAGTATGTGTCAGCCTGAGCTAGGTGTATCCTTATTCATTGAATTCTACAAGTTATATATATGTATATATAATAAATTTCAGTATAACGAACCAACTCCCCCTCTCTTTTCATCTCCTCTGATCGTCCCTCTCCTCCATTCACTCCCTCATCACACTCTAAGGCGGGCAGCACACTAAAGAGTCTTTAGTATAAGATGTATCTGGGCGGCGTGTGTCACTTACAATCAGGTGACCCGGCTGCTCGTTTGTCCCCATGAAAAAAAAAAATATTAATTGCAGCTTGACAGTTCTATGAGTTTCTGACTATAGATAATAGACAGACAGACAACGCCGTGAGATAAGGAATGGACAGGAGGGGACCTGTGAAGTTTTATATTTTACTCTTCTAAAGACCAGCCATCGCATTAGGAGTGATTCCTGTATCCCGTACTGGAATCGAACCCACGACCGAGCTCAGCAGTCAGAGTCAGAGTAGACCACTATAAAGACCAAACGGCCTTGTCAATTATATTTCAACATAAGTATTGTTACGGAAGTGGGTACAGGGATTGGAAGGAAATTAATGTCTCTGATGAGAGTAACAATTTATTTGCGTTTCACAGTCTGAACGCTTAACAATATTCCAAACGCGTAACACTGCACAGAACGAGTGCAGTGCACGAACCGCGTAGCTGTTCGACACTGTCCCCGAGGACTATGCGTAGCCCAGTCCAACAGGAGCACTGTTCCACTTAGTCTGGAGCTCTTTATATACCCCTAATTTCGATTGTAATTTGTTGAATTTCGACCGTCATTTCGTTATTCTTTTCGATTTTCTTCTACAACTTTATTTCTTAATTTTGCTTGATGTAGTACTTTCCATTGTATTCTAATTTTCTGAAGAAACATCTCTAATTACTGAAATTTTCTATAAAACACCGAAATCACAAACAAAAACCCATAGAGTCCTCCGGGGCTTGAACTCACGGCATTCGGCTCGCAGCCGTAGCCACTACCGCTTACTTACCGTGATCTATCAAGTGTTTTTTCGAAAACTTCTATACATTGTTCGTTTGTGCGGTGACATAAGCATGGCATCACAGTATGAATTATGGTATTTAATCAACCGACTTCAAAAAGGTTTTCAAATCGTCGTTTTTTTTTATGTTTGTTACCTGAGAACTTTCGACTGCGTGAACCGATTTCGACGATTTTTTTCCATTTGAAAGCTGGTGCTTCCCGTGTGGTTCCATTTTAATTTGGTCCAGTTCTGACAATGGCAATCATGAGAAAACCATATAAGTCTTAAATTTGCATTAAGCATGTGCGCGACAAAAGAGCGTATTCCTACCTAAAAGGCCGGCAACGCACTTGTGACTCTTGAGTTGCGGGTATCCATGGGCGGCGGTATTCACTTACCATCAGGTGACCCGTCTACTCATTTGCCCCCTATTGCATAAAGAGAAAAAAAAAGAAATGGACGAATAACTCAATATCACGCCAACAGATTTCGATGATTCTTTTTTTATTGGAAAGGATGTCCTTCAAAGGTAGTTAGATGATAGTTTGGTCCAGCTGTGACAATGGCATCCATGACAAAACCATATTAGTCTTAAGAAGTCGGTTGTCTACTTTTTTAAAGTCCGATTATATATGATGAAATAGATCCTGATTCGTTACAAAGTTAGCTGGGCTATTTAAGATAATATAATTTTAACACAGTGTTTGACTGTCATCGGACTTGTAGACCACTGCAATAAGCTTTTTCGATCCAATAATTAATAATTTCAAGAAACCTGTTAGAACACTTGCAACTCGTGAGACACAAGAGAGCTGTCCCCTTTTAGGGTAGGTGACAGGGAGGTGGGGAAAGAGTCACTCACTCGGTTGCACAATGCAAGCATTGTTTAACAGCCGGTATTTCGTTAAGCCATGGTAATACTACGGTTGAGTCAATAAAATGAAACCAAATTTAGAAAATGTGTCCCAAGAGTCCCAAACTCTGGTATAATAAGAGAAAATATTCTGTCATTGAGCAGTCCGCTATTGAGCCCTGCAAGGTGACAGGAATGAAATCCCTTTAAGTTCTAAATAATATATAATAATTGGGAAAAAATACCATTAAGGTTTATCTGTAATCGACAGACATGCTTTGGTAGATAGTTCCATTTAAAAACCCTTGGTAAACAAACTCTTTTTCGAATTTAAAATATAAAAAACTGTTAGATAAGGGAAGATGGATATATCAATTGCTGCAGTTTAGCTGAGGTTAGCAGTGTTTTACAATACTTTCAAAACTCCGAGGTATATACGGTTCTACTCACGTACGTCCGGTACCATTGCGGCTGGACGACTTACTCCTTGAGAAAGGTCTCCCATCGGGACTAAAACTAATCGGGCATAAACGAAATACACACGTTAGTAAAACCGTATATTTTTACGAATAGATATCAATTTATTTCACGAAAGTTTTTATTCTAATAATTCTTCTCCGTGTCCTCCATATTTAATATGGTAAAGTATTAAATCTTGCTCGAGAGATGTTACTTTACTGAAAATTACACAAACACAATAACCCGTGTGCTCCCTATCGCATAAAAAAAACAATAAAACAAATAGACACGTCAAATCAATCAAATTCGTCTGGGAAACGTCCTTGGTGTTTTGTATTAATTTGTGTATTTTTAGTTTTAATTTGTGCAAATTGTAAAATAATTTTGATGTTTCTGTAAAACTATTGCTCATGTAAGTAAATAATGATGAGGAAATAAAGTTCTCTCACGCCTCCACTTAATTATACCGTCATGTTTTATATTAATAAAGTGAACATAATACGTATTCCACGTCTTCATGTGTAGTATGTGATTCAATTGTATTGTTACGGAAGTGGGTACAGGGATTGGAAGGAAACTAATGTCACTGTCGAGAGTAACAATTTATTTGCGTTTCACAGTCTCAACGCGAAACAATATTCCGAACGCGTAACACTCACTGCACAGAACGAGTCTTACTGCACCAACCGCGTAGCACTGCACAGAACGGAAACGTAGCACTGTTCCACACTGTCTACGCGGACTACACTTAGCTCAGTCCAACGGGAGCACTGCACCACAGTGATTCACTTTCACTGTTCACTTCACTTCTTCTTCTTCTTCCTCTCCTTGAGAGCACTTTCCACTGAACTGCCTTGTAGGCGAGCTCTTTATATACCCCTAATTTCGATCGTAGTTTGTTGAATTTCGACTGTCATTTTACTTAATCTAGTACTTTCCATTATATTCGAATTTTGTAATGAATCATCTCCATTTACTAGAATTTTCTATAAAACACCGAAATCACAAACAAACAAGACCCATAGTGTCCGCCGGGGCTTGAACAACTCCCGGCATTCAGGTCGCAGTCGTAGCCACTACCGCTCAGCTACCGTGACTTGTCAAAGTTTCTTCGAAAAACTTCTATGGATTGTTTGTCTGTGCACGTAGGCATGGCGTCACAGTAGTATTATAAACTACAAGAATAAATATCTAACAATATTAAGGACACTAATGTTAGGTAGTAATACATTTTTCTTGTTTTTTTTTATCTTTATAATTAGAAAGTAAACCAATAAGATGAAAACTAGCCAAAATGTTATTCCGAAAAAAAAATCGTTTGTGTGACGTCTAATTTGTAATCGTATGATGTGACAAATTTAGAGTGACGTGACAAACAAATCGGGCAACAGATTTATGCAGAAGATACATCATTAAGGGCCTATAGTTTAGTTCGTAATTGTACTCGTTATCTTTTAAGTTTTAGTGCATGGCACCTACTTTCGGTGTACTAACAGAATGTTGACCACTGAATTCCTTAGCAATCAATGCCTTTAAAATACGATAAGTCCGCCTCCGTACTATAAGTGCGGAAATCTTAAATAGAAATAAGTACAATTAATACGCCAATCATTTAAATTAAAATAAATAAAGTTGGCTATTCACTCCAATTAAATTAACATTGACCAGGGCCATAAGACACAAAATTTTTAAAGTTTTTATACTGGGCAACCAGGCAAGTGAAGAGGTTTAAAATTTTATTAACAAACGGGTTGAACGAATAACACAATCACGTATTGTCGTAGGGACGAGCATACCACCACAACAACACAGTGCTTGTTTATTGACGATCTTCTCTGTCCTCTAATAGCCTGGTACTTCGTTGTCATCGAAACCTCCCCCACCAAGGAATCGTTACCAACTTGAAGCGCACTACCACCGTCTGTCTGCGACTATGTGGATTGTTTTTTTATTATGGAGGGTTTTCTTTTCAATTAAAGTTCTTATTGTTTAGTTATGTATGATGTTTCTTTGTCACGCTCAGATCCTAAAGGGCCTAACGGATTTCAACATGTGGTGTCATTTTAATCATCTTGGGCAGTGACACTGGGTATGAGATATCAATCTAATGCAGTCAAATTAGATATTGTGCTTAATGGCCTTATATTGTTTACTTGCTAAGCTAAACATATCACCACCCTTTTAAATTTCCCTATAATTATTTATGAGGTCAGACACTACATACGTATATACACTCTCCGAGGGGTAGGCAGAAACGTAATTAACGTATACATTTTGCCCATTATAAATTAGTCCCATTTACACAATAGGGGTAAGCATATTGCCGTCATTGGGGCGCTAATGAGAATTACATGGGAAATTTGGCAGCATATTGTCAGGAAAGGGAGGAAAAAAAGGAAGGAAAGAGTCTTTATTAAGTCTTTATTAAATAGCTTCTTCAACTCTTATACAAGTCCTGACGTAGATTCTACTTCCTCTTTTAATAATGTTGCTTTTCTCTTTTCAAATATTCCACATCTTTCCCAAGGTTTGCCAATTTTATCTGTAAATCTTTATTTCCTACTATAGGCTTTAGTATTCATCCATTTATAGACTCTTTCAGCTCAACCGTCTGTTTCTGAATTTCGGTTTTCATTTTGTCAAATGGTATTGGAAACTGATCTTCCATGTTTAAGTTTTAACTGTTATAAATCTACCGTACATTATTGCAAAAGAGCCGAGAGACTTTACATAGAATCCTCGCTACAAAGCTCATTCTGTTGGAATCGTCAAAACGAATCATTTGTCTAGAAAGTCAAGGAGTTCACTAACAGCCATGGAAAAGTTCTACTGTCCACAGTCACAAATTACAGAATCGTCATCCAAACATAAAAAAACGTGCAGTCTCATACCGATAACATTTTAATAATAATAATAATAATAATTTATTTATTCTCTCACACAGAATTCGTTACAAAAATCATTATAGTTCATGTATACAACTCAAAATAGTCATAATCTGTGTGAGAGACTGGCTTCTGTACTAGGCAGGGCCTGTATGACAGATAACCAGCCTCTCCTATCTCTAGATAATTAGGTGCTAGTGTACGTGTACTTCGTAGTTAAGTTACCGTGTAGTCTTTACATGTGAGATGAATAAATGAATGAATGAATTATATCTAAAGTGTTGTTATCGAATAAGTGTGGATGTGTATGTTTGTGTTTATGTTGTGTGTGCGTGAGAGTATGCGTGTGTGCATGTGTGTGTGCGTGCGTTGGCGTGAGTGGGTTTGTGCATTTGAGTGTGTATGAGTGCATGTGTTAGTGTGAGTGTGTATGCGTAAGTGTGTTCCAATGTCAACTGACTAAGAAGGCACAAACAGCAGGTTTTCGGTTTCCTCATAGTTAAGAGGTCTTAACCAACGGGATACTGTATTTTTGCACTGATACTTAGTAGAAGAGTATATTTGTAATTTTTATTAACTTTATTATAAAGGTATCTTCCTAGGAAGCCAAAAAATTTGCCTGAAAATGTTGTACACCATCGACTCTCACTTGGGGGACAAACCTTATGATTGAGACGCTTATTTGTGCTGGAGGGGTCATACGGCAGAAGAGAATGTTGCTTCAGTATTGTGTATAAAACATATAATTGCCGAACCGTTAAGACATCCGAGAGTTGGTAAAGGTCGCTAGTAGGGTATAGAAATGGCGAAGAATAACTAACCTTAAGCACTGCCCTCTGGGCTCTTTCCACTTTCATAAGGTCTGTTTTGCAAGCGCCGCCCCATACCGAGATACAGTAAGATAATATGGATTGGCATAATGATATATAAACCATTTTAATTATGTTATTATCTGCAATGTGACGCAAATTCTTAAATATAAAAATGAGTTTGCGTGTTCTAGTCGAAAGGAGATCTAGGTCATAGCTAAAGGTCAGATTGCTGTCTAGAATAATGCCAAGATATTTAACACTGGTGGAGCTTTGTAGATGATTACAGGTGCATGAGTGGTACGCTAAGCAGGTATGGGCCATAATGAAATAATCTTCAGGTGGTTTGGCAATGTTTTTTATTGAAAAGGGGATATATTTAGTTTTTTCTACATTTAGAGTCAATCCATTATTTCTCAGCCATGAGGACACTACATTGAAGCCCAACTGAGCAAAAGCAAATGTATCGCTCCAAGTATCTCCATGAAATATTAGAGCAGTGTCATCAGCAAACGTCACAATTTTACCATTTTTAATTTGTAGATTACACAAATCATTTATGTAGGTAAGAAATAGTGAGGGGCCAAGTACACTGTCCTGCGGCACACCAAAAGCAATTGGCAGATCCTCACTAGTGGTTTCACCAATCCGTACTCTTTGGTATCGCCCAGTGAGATAATCAGAGAACAGTTTATATTGTGTATCGCGGATACCTAGTTTTTCCAGTTTCTCCAGCAGGAGTGGGATAGAGACCGTGTCAAAGGCAAGGCGTGTAAGGTCCAAGAATATTGTAATTACTTTTTTTTTGTTGTCTAATTTGGACACAATGTGGTTAGTAAGTTCATGGACAGCATCGGTAGTAGAAATGCCTAAAAACGCTTATTCAGTAGTTTTTCTGCTAACTTAGAGATAGATGGTTGAAAGGATAGAAATAGGTCTATAGTTATTGACACAGCTTCTGACTCCACTCTTATATACTGGAATCACTTCAGCAAGTTTGAATTGGTTGGGAAAAATTCCAGTACTAAACATAAGATTGAAAATGAACGTTAATGGGGGCACTAATATGTGATGGTAACGTTTTAAGAAGACACCCGAAATGTGGTCCCGTCCAGTTGTGTTTACTTTTTTAAGGCTAAGTATACAAGTACGAACTTCAGATTCGGTGGTAGGGGTTAAAACAAAGGAGAATGGGTTCGGATCAAAGTACGATACTTTAGGCACTGTAGGTGGGATTTTGTCGGCTAAGTTTTTTCCAATGGACGTAAAGAAACTATTTATAAACGTAATTGTTTATAAAGATGGACTGAGGAGTATAAGCAATAGCTCAAGCAAGTCAGGGTCGTATACAATAGTAGAGTGGTTCAAGGTACTGGTAACATACCTCTGTTACAAACTACGTCCTCTCAGTCAAAAGAATATATCCGGATATATGTAAGACTCCGTAGCTCCGTATGAAGCTTTAGCAGATCATCCATCACATTCAGCATTACACTCCCTTTGCGAGCAGCGCTATCTCCATGTTCTTTGACTTTAAGTACTAGGCTCTCAGAGCTCTAAAGAGGTCTCCTACAACTCTGTTCATAATGTTTTCGACGGAAAGGGTGAGGGCAAATAGTCGCCCTGAATCCATCTCCTCTCATGACTAAGAACCTGGTAGCCACTGCAAAGTATATACTCCCCTACTTTGCAGAGAGATGTTTTCTGGTTGATTTATTATTCTCTACGTAAGCAGGTTTGATTCTCGATTATGGTAAATATTTAGTTAGTATATGTATTTATATGTCTATATGTATTGGTCTGACTGTTTCTGCTTTCTAAATATAAAGTGAACGATCGATTTAAAAAAAGTTTCTTTGTGTATCATAAACTCATAAGGGTTGCTTTAGAAACAGACTACCTACAGTGGACGATAGAAAAACATAATTATGAATATGTGCTAGGTTAGAAACTATAGGGCTCCAATTACCATAAACCCCTTATTATAAAATATCTCCTATCACCAAGGTCCCATAGATTTACAGGGGCTAATGAAAATTCTACTAATTTGCCGTCAAACCTCCTTGATCGCATGTGTAAAATTGAATATAATTGAAAATTGTAGGTATTGTAGGTTTGTAGCAACGACGACACAAGGAAATCCATGTGTGTTGCAGAAAAACTACTAGGCAACCATGAAAGCGAGAGGGTGAAGATAAAACCATATATGTATGTGCATGTTACATCATAGTAACGACAACGGCATATAAAGACATTTAAGTGTGAAAAGATTAGAGGGAATAGTGCATGCTGTTCAAAAAAATACCAAACCATTATGAAACAATAAATTTTGAAAACAAATTGATCCACATTCGCCTTTTTTTTTTTCGCCGTGGGGAAATCCTCATGCACTATCCTCCTCCGGGGTCAACAGCTGAGGGGTGTACCGGACTTACCGGCTAAAACCACCACGGTTTACCTTCATCGCACCTACTACTACCTACGATATAAGGAACTAGCACTGAAAAGATATCAATCAATGTATCAAAATATAATTAGTAGGTAGGAACATTGTACTTGTTATCTCTTTTCAGCACATATGATTGTTATTTTTCTAAAGTGAGACAAATACAATGTATACGATAGAAGGCATATGGGAATAGGTATTACTCGTAGTGCACACGTGTAATGTGCATTATGTTTTTATCACTCTTCCGATTTTATGGTGTCCTGGTAGTCTTACTACAAACTACGTTACTCCCCCAACAAACACTAATGTCACCTTAGTAGTCGTTAATAATAAATCGAGAATGAAATAATAAATAAACACATTGTACATTACATATTGTGACGCCATGCCTACGTCACCGCACAGACAAACAATGCATAGAAGTTTTTCAAACGAAGATTGACAAGTCACGGTAGCTGAGCGGTAGTGGCTACGGCTGCGAGCCGAATGCCGTGAGTTCAAGCCCCGGCGGACTCTATGGGTTTTTGTTTGTGATTTCGGTGTTTTATAGAAAATTCTAGTAAATGGAGATGATTCTTTACAAAATTCGAATATAATGGAAAGTACTAGATGAAGCAAAATGAATAAATAAATTAAGTTGTAGAAGACAATCGAAAAGAATAACGAAATGACGGTCGAAATTCAACAAATTACGATCGAAATTAGTGGTATATAAAGAGCTCCAGACGCGCCTACAGGGCAGTTCAGTGGAAAGTGCTCTCAAGTGAAGAATAAGAAGAAGAAGTGAAAAAGTAGTACAGTGAAGTACAGTGAAGTGAAGTGAAAGTGATTAGTATTAGTGAGTGGTGCAGTGCTACCGTTGGACTGAGTTAAGTGTAGTCCGCGGGGACAGTGTGGAACAGTGCTACGCGGTTCGTGCAGTACAACTCGTTCTGTGCTGTGAGTGTTACGCGTTCGGAATATTGTGAAACGCAAATAAATCGTTACTCTCGGCAGTGATATATTTATTAGTTTCCTTCCAATCCCTGTACCCACTTCCGTAACAATATTTTTGAGGGAAAGAAATTTGTTAATTGATAATTATGTTATAATAGGTTTAATGTAGATCGAAAAAATCTCCAGCCTTCATAAGCGTATCATGGCAGGGCTGAGATGGTGTGGCGGAAGAATGAAATTGTGATTCTCGCCCCCCAATTCATTGGCAAGAAGAGGAACACCGGGAAGATTTTAGTCAGTAAAAATCCGTCTCTCTAAATCAAAGCTTGGATCACACCATAGTGGGATCGCTTAGTTAAGAGGCGGCCAAGTCTGACGGGGTTATATGGTCTTTCTTTCTGGCGATGACGATGACGGAACACTGATGGTTTTAGTCGGTGTGAATCCGACATACCGCCTTACCGGCCAAGTTAAGGTGTAAAAAAGGATACCTCTACAGTAGGAATAACGTATTGAATAATATATATTTTTAAATTAAGATTTAAAATCGCACATTAAACCAGCTTGAAGTTACTACTAAACTTCATTCATAAAGTGACCGACAGCACCGAAGTCACGAGTTCTGACCCCGTGGTACTAGGCTAGCAAGGAAACAGAGGGTATCGTTGCAAGAGAAAATCGACGAATGGGTATTTTCCAAAGTCCCTATCTGTAGTACCCTAGTGTGTCCATTGATCCAAAAAGTAAACAATGTATACAACCAACACATGTATACATATTGAAAAAAAATACTCTCACTTTGCTAAACATTAACATCCTTCAAACCATGTGATCTCATTAGTCGCATCATATTCGCATACACGTTGCCAGGTGTAGAGACCAATAAATATTTCTTTAACTTTATAAGTTACCTTATGTCACCTAGCCACTACGCTGGAGCGCCGAGTGTTGTGGGTTCGATCCCTTCACGGGATAACACTTTGTGTAATCCTCAAATTGTTGTCCTGAGTCTGGATGTTACACAGAAATTATACCAATGCGGAATTAGAATTTTATATAAATAATAATAATAACCAATAAGCCTGATTTAGTCGTGATAGATCGATTAGAGCGCCGCGCAATGATTGTTGATATTGCTGTTCCTCATGATGATAATCTCGTGAAAGTTGAAAAAGATAAACAATTAAAATATTTGGATTTGTCTCACGAGATTGTAGAATATCGATTCGGCTATCATTGTTCCGATAGTCATATCTGCTCACGGATTAATAGCTAAGAGCCTCGACCAACACCTTAAGAGGCTCTCGTTAGATGGTTGGATCAAGGGTCTGATGCAGAAGGCAGTTCTCCTTGACATACCGATACCGGTGGGACACTATTTTTTTATATTTTTAAATACATTTTGTTTTTATTTTATATTTAAAAATGTAATTTATATGTTTATTAATTTGAATAAAGAGAATAATAATAATAACACGGTTTTGTGGTAAAAAGATTATTTTTTAACACACCTTAATTTATATAATATACAATTTGTAATATACATTTATTGCTTACCATCAGGCAAAGTGGAGTCATTATGGTAGGCTTAGGTATAAATAAATAAAAAATACATACTTATATACATAAATAATTTAAAATTTTAAGCAGTCTTTTTTTATCTACCCACATTTGCAAACAAACGTTTGAGCGGATGGATGCGTTTTAGAAGTCGCGTTGGGGATGGTTTTAATGCAGACGAACTTCTAGGCAAGCAGAAAAGACAAGACACATTAAAGCAATATTTTTGATGCGATGTATGCAATAGTGGAATGCGTTCACTCCAACCCCATACCGCCCTAGAATCTCGGGTGATCTAGGTGCGGGTAGAGAACACCCATTCTATGTATTTATCTCTATGTAAAATTATAACCTCTTAGCTTGTCTGATGGCCCAGTAGGACAACGTCGCAAACTCATGACTTGTGGCGATGTTCAATGAATGTTTTTCAACGCCACCGTCGATAAGTTTGGAACCTTAATTATTTGGCTTATAGAATATTGTATAGTTTTAACCATATTCCAGCCGTTTCACTAACATATTCAGAAATAACTAATATGACACTTTACGGCCCATCAGTCTGCAGCTAGCTATACAAAATGTTTTTGAAGTGAAAGAAAAAATAAGTTTGATGGTAGCAGAAACTTAAATGCGTACGAAACTGTCTTAGAACGTCTTTTGTGAAAACAAATTTTTAATGAAGCGTTGGTAACTCTAAGTAAAATTTGTTGTTTACGAGTATAAAAATGTTTCTTTAGAACCCACATCGTTCAATAGACATGTAATTATTCGTGTTAGTACTAAAATTAGGTTAACTTAAATTAATATTATTTTGCTTAATAATTTATATGTTTTAAAATGTTTTTCTATTAATAAAAATTATTCAAAGCTAGTAAGTAGTAAAGTTAAATTAATACTTTCCTAATTATTTATTAAAACAATTAAAGTAAATTCTACATTGAACAGCGCCACAAACCATGAGTGTTTGACGTAGTTCTACTAGGCTGCCAGGCAAGCGGAGAGGTAACATAGAAAAATTGAAATATAAATAAATATGCACAACTAAGGATGTGCAACCAAAGCTCCACTGGCCCCTCCTAGATATAAACATAATATGTACTACAACGAGAAGGGTACACGTATCACACTATTGCAGCTCCCGTCATATTATCAACGATCTCCTCTTTGTTCTAATAGCCTAGTAATTTCTCGTCACCGAAGCCTCGCCCAACGACAGACTAATTTAAACCAACAAGAAGTATGAACAAAACAGCAGTGTCTGTTTTTCTTTTTTCGGTTATTTTAAACGACATGTCACCCATTAGGAATATTCCCGTGTTACTTGACAAACATACAAACAACATACACAAAGAACACCCATTCTCGAACCGAATATTTGTGGATCATATAAAATTTGGTCCCGAGTGGGAATCGAGTCAACGACCTCGTCCTCAGTAGTCAGGATCACTAACTACTAATCCAAGCTGTCAGTAACCAAACAATTTAAGTACAATATACAAAGTCTGCAAAACGATAGTTCAAGATAGGTCAAAGAAATGAAAAAAAAAAAACAATTTTTTTTATACTATAGGGGGACAAACGAACAGACCGGTCATCTGATGGTAAGTGACAACCGCCGTCCACGGACACTTGAAACTGTTGTCGTAACTGCGCTGCCCGCCTTTAAGTATAATGAGGGATGAAGGAGAAAGAGAAGGGAAAGAGACGGGTATGAGGATATGGTAAAAGGGGTGGGAGGTCAGGGTAGAGGAATAAGGAGAGGGGAGTTGGGCCTCCGGAAACCTCATTAATTTTGGGGAAATGCAACGCAAGTGTTGCCTCACAACCGATTTTCTGTGTGGCCGTGGTATAGCACCGGTCGAGCCGGCCCATTCGTGCCTAAGCATGGCTCTACAACGTAACATTACAACACAGGTATCGTAACACTACACAGGAATTAATCCTAGAGCGGGAGTTGTAAAAAAAAAAAAATGAAAAAATTGACATAAACATATCGTGCCGCCGATATCCATGTAGGATTAGGCCAGTTCTTAGGCACACGTTTTTCCTTCCCACTTTGATCCTGGGTCTTTTAAGCAGGGCATGAAAAAGCATCTCACCAGGCCGCCATAGTGTGGGTCACCATACTACATTGACTAGACATGCAATGAGGATGGTGACCACCACTCTTGGACTCCATTTATTGCTTACCATCAGGCAAAGTGGAGTCATTATGGTAGGCTTACACATAAAAAAAAAATAGCAACTTTAACTCTCTGCCTACAATAACTTAGTCCCTCTAACGTGATAGGACGCAACCCGGCCTTTTATAAACTATCAAATACATAACAGTCCAAACCTTAAGTCGCCTTTTGCAACGCCCGCAGGAAGTGATGAGGTAGATATGATCTACTCCACAGAAAACCACACGGCTAAGCTGGTCAATAGATGCTAAAAAATAAACATTGTTTTTTTTTTTTCTATAGCGAGAAAAACATTTAGTCCATTGAAATGTTACATTTTTTAGGCCTTACTAACTACCTTATAATTCTACGACAAAAAGTTACTGGACCAAAGTTGTAGAGAATTTAATTTGCAACAAAAACTGCTCACAATTTTTTTTATCAGATTTTCGGGGATCAGCTGTTGGGGTAGCTGACCCGATAAGTTTTGAAAGTAGTACTTTTACTACATCTGTGCCAGCTGGCTGATTGAGGTGAGGTTATCTACTTAGCCGGCCAAGCTGTATAAGCCGTCGAACCGTAGCTACGTAGATAATACTAGGAGCAGGGAAAGGTGTCAGACTGGTTAGTCCTTGAACCGTAGCTGAAGTGAAACACCAGAGAATGGTTGGAATCGACTTGTATTTGATTAAAAGTGTGCTAGTTATATTTACATTTTTGACCATTTTTTATATTTACATTAACCAATCACATTTCTTATTCTATATTTACAATATTTACTGTGCACGCAACCAATCAGCTTACGTTCCTGTTGTCGTTGTATGTGTGCGTGAGTATAAATTAATGCATCGTATAAAACCGCGGTGTCGCGCGGATCGCGTTCATTCGCCGCTTGGTGTGCAGTGCGAGTGGATGCGTGATGTTTTGATGCATTTTTAGGGCTTTAGAGTACGTGGCATATGTACGCCGCAAGATAAATAGTTTAAGAAATATATCGTAAAAACCATTTCAACCCCTATTTTTAAGATGGCGGCCGTGGGACAAGGGCGGCGACCCCACAAACTTGGGCTTTACACTGACCCCTACTACACATCAAAAAAATAAAATTGCGTCCTCTAAAAAACGCAACCCCAAATGTAACTTTTTAATGGACTAATTAGAACTCATTGATCAGTAGATATCATTTGAATTTCGATTAACTTTCCGTACATGACACGTCAAGATATAAAGTACGCCTTTAGATTTTTATGAATGATTTTACAAAATGTAAACAGAAAATATAATATTATCTCATTTAATGTTTTTGTATTGAGTGGTTGTTTTCTATAATAGTTGTATTTAGACTGGTCACCTGATTGCAATAGACAACTGCGACCCATGGACACACCTGCAACTCAAGAGTTGTAAGTTCGTTTCTTGTATTTGAAGGATGATGATATAAGGGGAGGGGATTCGCTGCTCTGGTACCCTCACTCACTCTCTAAATATAACAATTTTCGCAAACCGGTTTCCTATGAAGCCATGGTATTACTTCGGTCTTGCAGGGCCATCTCCAGCTCTCCCGTGTTAACAGATGTCACTAAAACTTGCCAATAGTTACAGAAAAAACAAAAATAAAAAAAATTGGTGGACACAAAAGCAAAACTAGTATATTTGTGAGATTTCGTTGAGTTACGTATTGTGAATTTGAGCACATACACAAGAAGGTATGCCATGATTCACACTTAAAGTATAAGGAACATTAATTTTGCAAAGCTCACTTTATCTACTCAACCCATTGAGAGCAAATTGCGATAATGTTAATAATGCCATCTATACAACGGTTTAATCATTTATCAGATTTCAGCGCCACTGCTGATGTATTTGTTTCCGTGGATTACTAGGGTTTCAGATGATTGAGAAGGTGCATCGATTACATATATTCAATTTTAATTGATAAGTAAATATTTTGTTAATATATATTTGTAAAAGATTGAAACTTGAAGTCAACTGCAAGAAACATTAAGTATACAGGCTTACAATTTACATTCAATATTATTAATTGGGCTACGAGAACTTTCAACGTTGTCCTTCTACTTTATCATGTCAAATAATTTGCCACAAGTTTTATTTGCCTGAACATCTTAAAGATTTAGGGCCAGTTTCACCTTTTGCTGATAAAGTCCCTGATAGCCTATTCGGAACTTATCTATCTACCAGATAAAGTACAAATATCGGTTTCGGTTGCAGGTTTCAGATTAGGTCGCTGGAAGCTTGTCAACCGATTCTAGTTTTCCTTAAAGTTTTATCTGGCAGATAAAAAATGTTTCAAATGGTGGGAATTAGTGTTCATTTTTTAGTATAATAAATACTCCTCTTTAACCATTTTCACGTTAACAGCGGGGATTGCAGCCACGTAATGTGTTTGTTTGAATTATTAGAAGACGAATTTGATGAATATTACGAAGGTATTATGCGACCTCTACCTAGACAGAGAATAGAAAGAAATTATTTTGAATCACTCGACGATGAAGATTTTAGGATTGGAATCCGTCTTAAGAATAGGGATGTTCATAATATTTTTTACATTAATAGAAAGTGATATAAATTCTACTACCGACTGGTAAGTAAAGTAGTAAGTATATTGTGTAGATATATGATGTATAACAATATTTTTCAATGATCTTCATGATTTGTTCATCTTTTTATTTCGTGTGGAAACCTCACGGGTCACAGTGGAGTGGTATGTCGGACTCGAACCGACTAAAACCACACGGTGTACCGTCACAAGTGGGTAGGGTCGAAGTGGACCCTAGGAGTGATCCTGCAAGTGGCGGCGATGGAAACGTGTGTGCTGTGAGCAGTCCGTTTTATCTTAAGCATGAAATACTGGTTTAACGTCAATAATCTTACAATGTTTTTATGGATTCTCTTCATGAAACTCGCCTAATGAATTACAATAAACACACTGAAAACTAGGTTGAATAACAGCGACATAAGTCACAAGGTATTGACGTTTTCGTACTAGGCTACCAGGCGGGTGTAGAGGTTAAATTAATAGAAATATATATTGAGGTATACTATATGTATAGAATGGAGTGTGCAACATACGAACCTCCACTTGGTATGGGGTTTGGGTGAATGCATCACACAGTCACATGACTAAGACGAGCTTACTACTACTGCTACAATAGTGTAGTAATTGTTTATTGACGATCTCCTCTAACCTCTTATTGCCTAGTAGAAACGGAGAATAAATCTGTTTGTGGTCCAGAGGTTGCTTTTTATCTTCAAATTTAAATAAGTTTTTTAGTACGTATGCATATAAATTTATTTTTTGTGATATATATAAGCTCTTATTAGTTAGTAGTTAGTTACTAAGTGCATACAATTATTTTTTATATGAAAATATTTATAAAAAAACTAGCTGCGCCCGACAGACGTTGTCCTGAAGTTGCAGTATAGATAAATAACCTAGATACCGACTGCAGCGCCATCTGCCGAGCTGATTTGTGAATCTAAACCATTCCCAGTGAACACACACAAAAAATTTCATCAAAATCCGTCCAGTCGTTTGAGAGTAGTTCAGTGACATACACACTCACAGAAGAATTATATATATAAAGATATAGTTTGCTGTGTTCGAGTTCGTCGAGTTCTGTGGGACTTTTACTGGCAGATTCTCTTAAAAATTTCATATGTTACTCACTAAATATACAAATAAGGCTAACGCTATGCAAGCCTCTCGTGCGTGGTACAGCTGTAGTAATAATAATAATAAAGATTATTTTGATACAGCGCCACCAGACAGGACCGACCTCAAGTTTTCGTCGTTGATCTACTGGGCTTCTTTGTAACATGTGACTTTGTTGTTGTTTGTTGTGTATTCTTTGTTTAAATAAAGTGAAATTTTTATTTAAAGTTTTTAGTTGGATTTCTCATTGGTGTTTTTTTTTTTTTTTCTTTTTTTATACTATAGGGGGACAGACGAACAGACGGGTCACCTGATGGTAAGTGACAACTGCCGTCCATGGACACCCGCTTCTCAAGAGTCGCAAGTGGACTCTGTAATAACTAGGCAATGCCCAGACAGGCTCAACTGCAACTGATTCCTAAAAATTCTCTCGGATTCGTAAAAATTCTGTCAATGTTTCCATAATCTACTCTTAAAATATTATATTTTATACTTAGGACTCAATTTCAGTAAGTTGGTAATAAAACTCTTATTTAATTCCGTATCTTTTATATTCAATACAAACACAATGAGCCTCTGCAGTTGCGAAGAGATGTTGCCTCTATGGCAGTCCTCTATCGCCTACATCACGGGGAGTGTTCTGATGAGCTCTTCCAATTGGTCCCACCTTCTCCCTTCCTCTACAGGACTACACGTGCTGGCCTGAGGAGTCACCGTTTGTGCGTCGAAAATATACGCACCCGAACTAAACGGTTTGGCTCTTCTTTCTTGTGCCAATCGGTAAAAGCCTGGAATTCACTACCAGCGCACGTGTTTCCTTCCCACTTTGATCCCGGGTCTTTTAAGCGGGGCGTGAAAAAGCATCTCACCAGGCCGCCATAGTGTGGGTCACCATGCTGCATTGTCTAGACATGCAATGAGGATGGTGACCACCACTCTTTGACTCCACCTATTGCTTTCCATCAGGCAAAGTGGAGTCACTATGGTAGGCTAATATATAAAAAAAAAAAAAAAAATGAAATACGCACCATAGCGAGCTATATATTTCTGTAAAGTGACATCTATCGAATGTTATTTAAGTAATTTGAAATAACAACCATAAGGCGATAACATTAAAAGTAAAAATTAATACATTTTTATTGTTTTAGTGATCTAAAACTGTCTTTTCATTATTGCCTTTCTAATAAAGCCAGTTTGGTGCAGATCAGTTGGCTAGTTTGAAAGTCTATAACAGACAGGTAGAATCATTTTATGTATTTTATATACAGTACCTGGATGACCGATTTAGGATTAAATAAAATAATCATCAGGACTCAAACCGGGGTCATCTGGTTACGGGACCGCCCTATTTACCACCTGACCTATTACAACCTTGTAGATGGAGGCGAAATTTACCTTCTTATCTAATGATATTGTAGCAGTTTTTATTGCCTAAAAACACGGATAAAAAGACGTTTTCTAAAAATGAAACCTAGCTAGATCGATTTATCGGCCCCGAAATCCTCTGCATACAACATTTCATGAATATCGTTTTAGCCGTTTCCGAGATTCGTATATATATACAAGAATTTCTCGTTTAAAGATATAAGATAGATAAAGCGTAATCTGGAGTACTTGGGAGTATACGAGTATTCGTATATTAAATTCAGGTGCTTCTTTAGCAGAGCGAAATACGAAAAAGCAATTGAACTACATGAATAGAAACTTTATATTTTAACCTTTACTAATAATGTAGATATATCAAGCGAAGTCCAGTTTCGCGGTCACTTAGAGAGTAAGGCCATATTAGCCTCGAAGAAGCTTGGTGTGCTAAACAGATCGAGACAGTATTTTATCTTAATTATAAGGCGCAGGTTCGGCCCCACATGGAATACTGTTCTCATCTCTATGCAGGTGCACCCCAGTACCAGCTTCTCCCTCTTGACCGCATTCAACGGAGAGCGACTCGCATCATCGACTGCTAAGATATTTCCTTCAAACCTTCAAGAAAAGAGCGTACTCCTACCTAAAAGGCCGGCAACGCACTTGTGACTCTTGATTTGCGGGTGTCCATGGGTGGCGGTAGTCACTTACCATCAGGTGACCCGTCTGCTCGTTTGCATCCTATCGCATAAAAAAAAATGTAGTCTGCTAAATGCTACTATTATTTGAAGGAATTCCGTAATAACGTTTTATAATAATAAATATGCACGGATGACGTGGCGGTTTGTGGTCATTTCGCCACTACGCTGCAGCGCCGAGTGTTGTGGGTTCGATTCACTTTGTGTTATCCTCAAAATGTTGTGTGTTCTTTATGTCGGTTGCTTGAATGTTTGTATAGTCCTCCGCGACACAGGAATTAATCTTAGTACTAGTTGTCTGATTATCGGTTATTTTTTTTTCATTTTTCATTTTATTTCTATTCATTACATTCATAGTTATAAATTTTTTTTTGAATGATATGACATTTATTGACGACTCAACTATCTGTACTTGTGCAATATCATACATATTCTGCAAAGAAATAAATTCATTTCATTACCATATAAATGCAAAATTGAGGTTGTTGTGTTGTTGTCTTTCACACCTAAACTACTAAACCAATCACATATTTTGAAATATTGTGATCATTTTGAGATTTGAACTCATCGAATACAACATGTGTTTGTTACCCACGTAACTATCAACAAAAAAAATCAATTGTTAAAATTACCAAGACCTCAAAGAAAACCGGTTGTTAAACAATGCTTGCATTGTGTGACCGAGTGAGTGAGGTTGCTGGAGGCCCAACCCCCTTTTCGTTTCCCCTACCCTAAAAGGCGGACAGCACTCTTGTGACTCTGGAGCTGCAAGTGTTCATTTGCGGCAGAAGTCACTTACCATCAGGGGACCCGTCTGCTCGTTTGTCCTCCTATATAATTAAAAAAAAAACTAGTCATAAGTTTAAAAAAAGAATAATGCTGTTTTAAAAGGTATCTTTAGACAGCTCTAGGTAGTACCTATAAAGTACTTTCTTTAAATATTATAGTTTGTCAGTTTTCTGAGAGAGCTACTTAATTACTTTAAACCTATAGTAAATCGTATATATACTTACAACTACTGAATGCACTGCCTCTTGACATAAGAAAAACCCAAACATAAAAACCTTTAGAACAATGATTAAGAGCCACTTTTTCAATTCAGAATAATGTGAATAATGTAATTAACTAGCTGTCACACTGTTTTCATTTTATTTTATTGTATACTAGGTAAATTGTTATTTGTATCACATCATGTAATTAATATTATATTATTATTATTCATATATTATGTGTGAATATTATGCGTATGTATTATTGTATTTACTATGTGTATTCGCATTCATTCAAATACGTATATTTATTTAGTTATATAAAATCTACAATATTGTACACCTCAGCTACCCACTCTCTCTTGACACTAAATCCATCCTATGGTTGTCTGGTAGAGATCGCTTTTAGCGATAAGACCGCCCATTGTACGATTATGTTTAACTAAGATCTGTTTGTAATTCATATAGTGTACAATATAGAGTATTCTAATCTAATCTAATTCTAACTATTTTCACAGAATACACTCAGTTTATATATCATAGTCGATAGTCCCTCACTCGAGGGAATTTTCAAACAGATAAATAAGAATACAAGAAATAAAAACTCATCATAAATAAAACATAATTACTTGAAAATAGTTCTATCTTGAATATAAATCGATAAGCGACATCTTGTGAAGAAAAGTAGTAAACTAAGTCAGAATGAAAAACACTCCTGCATACTGCTTACGTCTTGTTAGGCCATAGTCGAACATCAAGGAGTGCTCCATAAGAATTCCACTCAACCCCCGTCAGACTTCGGCTCCCTGCCAGGATATCAGGTAGCGTATGCTGTGAACCTGCTTCGTTTAGACCAGCGCTCATAAAGACATGTGATTTAGAAGTAGAATTCAATACCTAAACACTCGATTCCAATAATTAAAAAAGATCAAAAGAAAAGGGTTCGTAATAAAAAAAAATATTCTTTGCCTTCAAATTTGAATCCTACAATTTAAAATATTTTTAATATCCGTATTTTTTGATTGCTTAGTAGACAATGAAGCTTGAAACTCTTTTATTAGCTTAACTTGTCTCTAAACATGTAAACAAATCTTAGAAGTCAAGTTTAACCTAATTCTAATTGTCATATCGAAATAAAACTCTGTAATACTATAACTTGGTATTAGGCAGCTGATCTGATGATGGAACCAGGAGGGTGATAGTAGAAATCTTCAGTAAACAATTCGAGTTTGCGCTAATTTGATATGTTTTAACGAGTTGAGTACATAACACACATAAGTTGATAAAACATCGTCTTCATACATACTTAAATACGTATATGATGTTAATTTTAACTTCATTAAAAAAAGCAACCAAAAGAATAAAAAAGCTTTTGACAAACAGACCGACAACGAAACTATCCAATTTATCTCATTTTGTTTATCTATAAAGACTGCTTGTCAATCATAGAGGCTGGGAGGCTTCGATGACGACGAACTACTAGGCTATCAGAAGAACGAAGAGATCGTCAATAAACTACTACTGCAGTATTGTTGAAGTAGGTATATATATATGTATGTATATATATATACATATATATATTCCTAACCTGATTTTATTACCATTTAATGCCAATCATTGAAACCAGAACATTCAAGAAATAAGCAATCAAAGGCACTAAAGTAAAATATTATCGAAGATAATGAAAATTTACGTTCTTGAGTACTTTTTACACAAATTATATAGATATGTCTTTCGTCATTTACGTCTAAAATACACATTTGTATCTTGTAACAACAAAGTTAAGTTTAACCTAACTTTGCAAAAATGTTTGTTATTAAATTCGAGAATATGTATTTTTCCAGAATAATCAAAAAACGAACACACAAAACATCTTTTTTTTTTTTAAATAGACAACTCCCGCAACAGGTACGATTCTTGTGTCGCGGGGACTTGACAAATAACAGCCGCAAAGAATACCAGACACGATACAACTTTCTGTAGATCACACAAATCTTTGTCCCGTGTAGTAATCGAATCCAGGACCTCTGGCTCAGCAATCAGGATCCGTAACCACAAGACCAATGGGCCCGTCAATACACCATCAACAGCCCTCTTAAAGCCATCGGGGTTCCATGCTATGGCTGTCACAGGGTTAACCTTTAACCCCCCCCCCCCCAACTGTATCCCCACGTTGTCGCCGTGGGGGGCTTGCGTGGGTCGATGATCCCTGGGGCTGTGCCGGTAGAGCCACTCATGCCGGATTGGCCCAGGGTGAGACTCCAGACAAAGTAGGATACCCTGTGTGAGGAACGGGGGGGATCTGAGTGACCCTTCCAAGGGTCACTCAGATCTTCTTCGCTGTCAAAGCGGAGGAACGAGTACGGCCTCGGCGTGCACTCTCACTGCCGCCGAGCAGGCAACGGGGATCTGGTCTCCCTGCCGCCGTCGACACATCGTAATCTCGAAAGGAGTATCGTGGTTTAGTCTCACGGCTCTGATCGGGGCGAGGGTCTTGGCTTTGCCGCCCGGACTGCGAGGAAGAAAACCTCTATAAAAAATTACCCCGAATCTCGTGTTCTGGTGCGTGACCAGGAGATGCATGGCTGATGGGTAGTTCAGTCGCAAGCGCACTCCCAGTCGGGGCACCTGCGGACCCCTCGGTTGGGCACAAATCTACGCTTGCCCGGGTATTGGGGATCTCTGCCCGGGTTGACCTCTAGTTCTCCCCTTCTCGTGGGTTCAATATGGAAGAAACTATTAAAACAAAAAACACTGACGAAAAAAAGACGGAGAAACAAAAAACGAACAAAAAAAAAGTGCGGGCTAAGAAGTCAGCAACTGAAGTGCCGTCGACCGACGAAGAACTCGCATGTGGGACGACTAGTGCAGAGGAGCTCCCGGAAGCCAATCGGACTCCTGGAAACTTACCAAGGCCGGGACGCACATGTTCAAGTGTTGCGGCGACAGCAACAGAATCGGCGGAAGAAATGGAGCTGGACCTCCGCGATGCAAGTCGCAAGCGCGGTCGCTCCAAAGACTCGCATGGCAACTCATCGCAAGAAATGTTGCCACCGAAAGTGGCGAGCAGCCAACGAGGAAGGCCGCGTAGTCGGAATCTGGTCCCGTCCAGCTCGGCTTGTTCCAGGGCGGATTCCTACGCCCGATCTCGACTGGAAGGTGAAAGTAGAGCGGAGGAGGAAATTGACGATCTCCTTATGAAGATTCGGGAGCGGTGGAAGGAGGTTCTGTCCCCCAGACACCGATAACCATGCAGGAGAGAGCAAGCGCGGCGGTGGCCATTATAAACAAAGTGGCCACCAAGTCCAAGAATCTTAAGGGCTCTTTTGTGAAAGCCTTTAAGGACTCTTCCGCTGCTGTTTCTGTGGTAGTCGAGGCCCTTATTGGAGACGTGGCACGGCTCCAAGCCGCAAATGACCGCCTGACGGAGCGGGTAGAAGAGCTTGGCACACAATTCGCCCAATTTCAGGCGAGGTCGGACTGCCATGAGCGACCGAACCCGGTTGCGCGGCAAGCTGTTCCCTCCCCGTCTTCCTCTGAAATCCCGGATTAGCGCCTGCGTCAAGTTATTGACGCAGTGTGGCGAATGATGGACGGACGGCTCGCAGGTCTTGAGGCAAGGTTGCCTCCAGCGCCCATCACTCGGCCACCGCTTGCAGCGGATAAAGCGATGCCGACACCTCTCCCTGCATCGGGTGGCCGGGTTGCTACTTCCTATGCGGCAGTAGCGTCGGCACCCGCGGCCGCGCCGCGGCGCCCGACGGTCGTTCGACCGGCTAAGGCTGCGACAAGGGTGACTACAAATTTGCCCTCGCCCGCCTCTCAGAAAAATCCAAAAGGCGCGAGTGCACCTCGAACACCAATAGGTGCTGAAGCTGTGCAAGGCCCTACCACATCGTCATCGGCCCCATCAACGTCTTTCACCTCCAACGACGGGTGGCAGAAAGTTGATGGAAGCAAAAAGAGGTCCCGAAAGCGCAATAAAAAAGCCGCTAAGAGTTTAGCTTCTCAGCCACAGTCTTCTTCGGTAGCGGTGACCCCCACGAAAAGGCCGCGAAAATTAGAGACGCCCAAAACGGCGGCTGTGGTCGTCACCGTGTCACCAGAGGCGGCGAACACCGGGCTATCCTACGCGGCCGTGTTTAAAAAGTTCCGGGATAGTCTGGGTAACGAATTCGGGGCCTCAGGTGTAAGGCTGCGCCTTGCTCAAACCGGGGCTCGGGTTTTAGAATTCCCCGGGGCTGAAGGCGCAAAGACAGCAGACGCCTTTGCCGAAAAACTGCGAGGAGTATTCACCGCAACAGATGGTGTCAAGGTCGCCAGGCCCACGAAGTGTGCGGAACTGCGCATCTCGGGCCTGGACGACTCCGTGACTGCGGAGGATGTCCGCGTTGCCATCAGGGAGAAGTCAGGGGACAACGCGGACAACGTCAGGGTTGGCACCATCCGCCCCGGTCGTGGTGGCCTTGGTGCGGTGTGGGTCAGCTGTCCAGTTGCAACCGCCAAGATTCTAAGCGATGCTGGGAGGATCCTCATCGGTTTTGTGAATGCCAAAATTACAATTCTGGCTGCAAGACCGATGAGGTGCTTCAAATGCTTGGCGTCAGGACACACCCGCGCCAAGTGTGGCAGCTGTTTTGACTGCAGCGGTCTCTGCTTCCGCTGCGGTCAACCAGGGCACAGGGCAGCTGAATGCCTTTCAGCTCCTCACTGCCCTGCGTGTGCGGCGGGCAATCTACCCGCCAACCACCAGATAGGGCAGGGCGGTTGCAAGCCTCCTCGCACATTGCCGCAAACATCGGTGGCCAGCCAGTCGACCCAGGCTGTCCCCGATGCCAACCGTGCGTCACCGATACCTATGGAAGAGGCTGTAGAGACCTCCTTGTCCAGACGAACTTAAACCATTCCGCCGGTGCGCAGGACCTCTTCCTGCAAACCATGGCGGAGTGGTCAATAGGAGTGGCCGTAGCCGCGGAGCCCTATTATGTTCCTTCCCGGCCAAACTGGGTGGGTGACCGAGACGGCTCCGTGGCAGTCGTCAGCTCCACGGCTGCTCATTCCCCGCCCTTGTCGTTAAGAGACAAGGGTACTGGATATGTTGCTGCCGAATGGGGGGGAATCATCATATACGGTATCTACTTCTCCCCCAACCGGAGTCTGAACGACTTCGAGGTTTTCCTAAATAACCTAGAGACCTCGATACGGCGACTAGCGTCTGGGCACGTCCTAATCCTTGGGGACTTTAACGCCAAGTCCGCTGCTTGGGGTTCCCCCAGGACGGACGCACGGGGTGATGCGGTAGAGGAGTGGGCGACATCGGTGGGCCTCTGTCTGCTAAACAGAGGCTCCACCAACACGTGTGTGCGACAGCAGGGGGGGTCGATAGTGGACCTTTCGTTCGCTACCCCTGCTCTCGCCACACGAGTAAGGAACTGGCGTGTCCTGGAAGAGGTTGAGACGCTCTCGGATCACCTCTACATCCGATTTGAGCTCTCCCGAATCCAGGACCCCGGTAGGGGTCACACGGCGCGGCGTACATCCCGCTTTCCGCGGTGGGCTGTCACTAAGTTGAATAGGGACCTACTAGAGGAGGCAGCCATAATTTATTCTTGGTTGTCTCCCCTGCCTCCAACCGAGGAGGTGGACATTGGGGCGGGCCGCTTTCGCCATGCGATGACACATATTTGCGATGCGGCCATGCCCCGAGCCTTAGGTCGTCGGCCTCCGAGGAAGGAGGTCTACTGGTGGTCCCAGGAGCTGGCTGACCTCCGAGCTGACTGTATTCGTGCCCGGAGGTCCTACACACGATGCCGGCGGCGGCGGCACCGCGAAGAGGGGGAGGAGGACCAGCTTCATGAGGAGTACCGTGAGGCACGGAAAACTCTGAAGCTGGCCATTAGCCGCGCCAAGGAGGTAAAAAAGAAGGAGATGCTGGAGGGTCTCGATCGTGACCCCTGGGGTCGTCCCTATCGTGCGGTTCAACAAAAGCTCAGCACGATGGGCATCCCCCTTACGGAGACTCTCCAGCCCAGCTTCCTGCTGGAAGTGGTTGAGGGTCTTTTCCCGCAACGGGCGGAGCATACACCCCCGTCAATGGCCCCATTGGCCGTAGATGACGGAGAGGTTGAGGAGGATGCTGTTCCGCCCGTCACGGAGGAGGAGCTAGGGGCGGCTGTTCTACGGATCCGGTCCAAGAACACCGCCCCTGGGCCGGACGGGATAGCCGCCCGTGTGCTGGCCCTGGCCCTCAACCATATGTCAGACAGTCTCAGGGGAGTGTTCGACGCAAGCTTGGTGTCTGGGCGCTTCCCTGACTGCTGGAAGAGCGGGAAGCTGGTGCTCTTAAAGAAGCCGGGACGGCCTGCGGACTTGGTCTCGGCCTACAGGCCC
The DNA here is from genome assembly GCA_947561695.1 of Tyria jacobaeae. Classification (NCBI taxonomy): domain Eukaryota; kingdom Metazoa; phylum Arthropoda; class Insecta; order Lepidoptera; family Erebidae; genus Tyria; species Tyria jacobaeae. The sequence continues at coordinate 1,909,003 of OX387208.1, read as the reverse complement.
ATCGTGCTGCTGGACGAGGCGAGTAAATTGTTTGAGAGAGTCCTCTCTGCCCGCATCGTCCGGCACCTTTGCGAGGTCGGCCCCGATTTGTCGGACGCCCAATTTGGATTTCGGGCCGGGCGTTCGACCATCGGTGCTATAATGCGCCTAAGGGCCGAGACCGAAGAGGTAGTGAGTTGTGGCGGTGTGGTACTGGCGGTGTCGCTTGACATCGCCAACGCGTTCAATAGTCTGCCATTCAGCTGCATCAGGGAAGCACTCCATTATCACGGGGTGCCTTAATATCTGAGGCAGCTAGTGGCAGACTATTTAAAGGAGCGTACCGTCAAGTATGAGGACTGAGACGGAAATTTGAGATGTCAGCCCATGTCGTGCGGTGTTCCACAGAGGTCTGTTCTTGGACCACTACTGTGGAACATCGGGTACGACTGGGCTCTTCGAGGGACCTTCCCCCTCGGGCTGGGCGTGATCTGCTATGCAGACGACACATTGGTCACAGCCCGAGGGGTGAATTTTCAAGAGGCGTCGTGCCTGGCTATCAGAGGAGTATCTCTGGTAGTCGGGCGCATCGAGGCGCTGGGCTTACGGGTGGCCCTGGATAAGACCGAGGCCCTCTTATTCCATGGGCCCCGTCGTGGTCCGCCCTCCGGCGCCTCAATTATGGTCAACTCGGTCCTCATACCGATTCGGGCCCATATAAAATATTTGGGCCTGATAATTGACGGTAGGTGGCGCTTCGACGAGCACTTCCTACAGCTAGCTCCGAAGCTGGTCGGCACTGCGTCCGCCCTTGGGCGTCTCTTGCCCAATTTGGGTGGACCAAGTGTCGCGACGCGACGGCTGTACACTGGGGTTGTCCGGTCAATGGCACTGTACGGTGCACTGGTGTGGGCGGAGGCTCTGTCCGCCCAGAATAGGGCACGTCTTTGGCGGCCTCAGAGGGTCTTGGCGGTCAGGGCCATACGCGGCTACCGCACCGTATCCACGGAAGCGGCGTGCGCGTTGGCCGGAACTCCCCCGTGGGATCTAGAGGCGGAAGTGCTCTCCGAAGTGTATCGGCGGACGGCTGAGTACCGGGCGGGTAGCGGCGGTCAACCCCCGCCCGAAGAGGTGCGCGAGTGGCGCGAAGCCGCCCGAAGAGCCACGATGGCTCATTGGTCTTCTCGGCTGGAGGCTCCACGTGCTGGCTTTGCCACTGTGGAGGCTCTCCAGCCAATCATCGTCGAATGGGCAGGGCGGCAACACGGGGCTCTTTCCTTCCGACTGACGCAGGTTCTTTCCGGGCACGGCTGCTTCGGAAGGTACCTGCACTCGGTCGCTAGGAGGGAATTGAGCCCCGTCTGCCAGCACTGCGACTGCAGTGAGGACTCGGCCCAGCATACGCTCGCGGATTGCCCTGCGTGGGCGACGCAGCGCCGGGCCCTCACTGCAGTTATTGGAGAGAATCTCTCGCTACCGGCCGTAGTACGCTCCATGGCCGGGAGTGAGAGAAGTTTTACCGCGGTCGCTACCTTCTGCGAGGATGTCATCTCGCAGAAGGAGGCGGCGGAGAGGGCCCGGGAGGACGATCTCCATTCGGACCCAATCCGTCGCAGGCGAACCGGGCGGCGGAGGCACGCTTACCAGCGCCTCATGCCACCCTGAGTGTGGCCGCGGGTGGTCGGGACGGGTTTTCCCTTCCATCCGCCATATGGCCAGCCGCGAGGGGGTGAGGTCCGCGTGTGTCTAGACGTCACCTTATTGATAGGTTACCCGCAGTTGGTGCCCGCATAGTGCGGGCAGGCGCTAAAAGGGGTCCGGATGACTTACTAAAGCCGTTCCCGGACCCCTTTTACTTCAAGCGCAGTATGGCACACCGTGTGGTTTTAGTCGGTTCGATTCCGACACACCGTTCCACCGAAACCCCGGTGGGATGACGGCCCGAGGGGGTTTCCACACGTAAAAAAAAAAAAAAAAAAAAGGTTAACCTTTAAAAAAAATGTTTTTGTACCTACTTACTCACAACAGACGGTTTTAGGCAAGACGTTTGAGAGTTTCAACTAGAAAAAAATCAGTTTCACATACAATCATAACAATATTTATCTATTTAATAGTGTTTAATAGTTGGCAGTAGGGCAGTTTTCCTTGCATATTTTTTTATATTATATTTTTTAAGGGTTCCAGTGTAATTCAGAAACAGGTCAGTTGGAAGACAAACGCTTATGATAATTACTAATTACTAATATTTACTAATAAAGTGCTCAAGTTTATTTATTTAGTATTGCAGTTCAATCCATTCGAAGATTTCAAATACTACGTTATCCATTTTTCGGAGGACATCACCAGGCAAGTAGTTGTTTGAAGAGGTATTTATGTTACCTGTTGGGAACCATATACAGTTTAGTAAATTCATTACTCCAGGTTAGTTCCAAAACGGAAAAATGAATGACTGATGTCACAAAGCAAGGGATTTCATTAGCAACGTGTCGCTCACTTATTGTGATACGGTTACCGCATACATATTTAAAATACATAAATTAAAAAAAAAAAAAAACCATTCTACTATGATTAATTCTAGTATTACAGGGGACTTTACAAACATTCAAATAACGGACACAAAGAACACTCAGACCCAAAACAACAATTTACAAGTTGTACCGTATGGCGATCGAAGCCACAACACTGGGTGTGGGAGTTTGAAGAACCTTTGATGTTTGCAGTCGAATACACAACCACCGCGCTGCGCCATATATTTCGTATATTATATTATAATATTGTGACGCCACGCCTACGTCACCGAACAGACAAATAATAGATAGAAGTTGAGCGGTAGTGGCTACGGCTGCGAGCCGAATGCTGTGAGTTCAAGCCCCGGCGGACTCTATGGGTTTTTGTTTGTGGTTTCGGTGTTTTATAGAAAATTCTAGTAAATGGAGATGATTCTTTACAAAATTCGAATATAATGGAAAGTACTAGATCAAGCAAAATGAATACATAAATTAAGCTGTAGAAGACAATCGAAAAGAATAACGAAATGACAGTCGAAATTCAACAAATTACGATCGAAATTAGGGGTATATAAAGAGCTCCAGACGCGCCTACAGGGCAGTTCAGTGGAAAGTGCTCTCAAGTGAAGAATAAGAAGAAGAAGTGAAAAAGTAGTACAGTGAAGTGAAGTGAACAGTGAAAGTGAATAGTGAGTAGTGCAGTGCTACCGTTGGACTGAGTTAAGTGTAGTCCGCGGGAACAGTGTGGAACAGTGCTACGCGGTTCGTGCAGTACAACTCGTTCTGTGCTGTGAGTGTTACGCGTTCGGAATATTGTGAAACGCAAATAAATTGTTACTCTCGTCAGTGACATTTTTTTGATTGATTTTTTTTGAACAGATTGTTCAAAAGAATATGTATATAATATATGTGTTTCTCTTTATGTATATTAAACAATTGTTACGTTTAATGTAATGTGGAATATAATATTTTATTTTAATATTTTTGTCAGGCGGAGTATACCCTCGTGGTGTCAGCAGGTCAGGATATGATGAGATTAGCTCCCAGGGAAATCAAGGGCACTCACCAAATTTTATAGCACACATTTTATTTTTTCATATACTTTCTAAGGCTATTAAGATATTGGCGTCTCAATTTGTTGAAAGGAGTTAAATCCTTAACGGTTAAGAGTTTGTTGACAGATCTTTTAAATAACAAATTTTACATTTTATCTTTGTAGACACAATTTAGGTTGCAATTTTTTTAAGTATTCTTTATTTATTTTTTTTATTCAAATCAAACATGAATCAAACATCTTCTCGGTGCGCTTGTAGCCTAGTACTCTAACTCAGAATGTAAGTTACCCTTAGTGGTGGCGCGGCGCTTCAACTGATAAAATACTTAAACAGCGCCATAGATGTCACTGCGCTATGTGTTCTCTATTTGCTTATTTTCTTTTATATAATGTCATTGTCTATATTTAGGTATATCACGTACCAACTCATGAGACAGACAGACAGACAGACATGAGAGGTCTGTTTGGCAACTAACAACCAAGAAATTAACATATTTTTAGTATCATTATCATCTTTGTATATAAGAGAACAGGCTGACTACTCTCTCAACAAAAGACGAGTTGGATAGTCCGGCAAGATATATATATATATATATATATATATATATATATATATATATATATATATCTTTACATAATATAGTATAGTAATTTGTTTATATTAATATTATTTAGTATTTTTCTCGATCTCCATTTCAAAATGCTTAGGATAGATAGGATCGACAAAAGATATGTTATCTAAAGTTTATTTATATTTAAAACCACATGTTTTTAAATTATTTCATTGTTGTTTAGTTTTACTGTTAACATTTGTAATAGTAATTTTAAGAAATATACTAAGCGGAACAACTTCTGTGCTTCTATACTCGTATATCCATAGTGTTAACAATAGGTGTTGCGTTACAAGTAGAATTTTTCTGCTTCTTGCTTCTTAAACATCCTTTGCATATCTGGGAGCCTGGTAATTTTTTTTGTATATGTAAACCTACCATAATAACTCTACTCTGCCTGAAAGAAAGCAATACCTGGAGTCTAGGGGTGGTGGTCACCATCCTTATTGCAAGTTTAGTCAATGCAGTACGGTAACCCCCACTATGACGGCCTGGTGAGATGCTATTTTACGGCCTGCTTAAAAGACCCGGGATCAAAGGGGGAAGGAAACACGTGCGCTGGCAGTGAATTCTAAGGAGGAGCTGAACCGTTTAGTTCTAAATCGTATTTTTTCCACTCTCAAACGGTGACTCCGTGTTGTTGTGTAGAGAAAGGGAGGAGAAGGTGGGACCAATTGGTAGAGCTCGTCAGAACACTCTCCGTGATGTAGGCGATAGAGGACTGCCATAGAGGCAACATCTCTTCTCGTAACTGCAGAAGCTCAAGACAATATTGCGCTCCGTCCCAAAGATGAGAGCAGTACTTTCGTATCGAAAAACACTATTTACTCTAGATGGCATTACAATAAGTTTGAATATAGCAGCTTATCTGACGATGGAACAAGAGCCTGAAGAGTTGATTTCTTCAGTGGCTGGCGATTTTTTCGTTTTGACAAGTCCTATACATTGGGCTTGATAACGATAGTCTTATGAATATAATACTTGTAAACCGATCGAGTTTGGACTTTCGTTTTGATTGTAACGAGTCAAATACATTTTGTTAAATGTAAATTTGTTAAGATAAAAATAGTTCAGATTAAAAAAAATTGCAACTCGACAGTTTTATGAGTTTCTGCAAATAGGGTAATAGACAGAGATAACTCTAAGATCCTGTAATTTAAGGAAGAGATTGAGTGAGGTGAGGACCAATTACTATTTTATCTGACTGACATACAACGTCACATATCTAGTACGAATCTTAAGTCCAGAATATTTCATCCAATCATTTCATTTGCTAACAAAGACTTTCGTAGATCACAAACACAAAAGGCCCTATTACCATAAAGTCCGTTACATTGCAAATGTATTATTGGTACATACATACATTATATGTGACACGAGTCTTGTGAGCTTGTCTCTAATGCAAATCAACCTTTAGAGTTTTACGTAATATTTAATATATAATTACCTTATTAATCTGAATTTGTTCTAGATGACAGGAAAAAAATAACGACTAACATATTAAATAAGTACTCTACAGGAACTACTGTTTCTAAAACTTACAACATCGGTTTGTAGAAAGACCACTTCGAAACAGTTTTTGTGACTATTCTATGATTTCATTCCGCGCAGCACATTTTAGTGATTTTAACTATCGCTTTTTAGTCATATCACCTAATCTATCATTTATACGAAAATATTTTATGTATAAACTCTACAAAATATCTCGACTATAAGTATTGTTATTGTTAAACGCTCCCTCGACACAACGATACATTTCATTAAAATATTTTAAAACACCATAAAAATAAGTGTTTGTAATATGCTACAAGAATTTATTCCTCGTCATCTTTCATGTTTCTAAGTCAGTGTTGGAGCAGTGATTATTACAATCGAAATTATCGGTATATAAAGAGTTCAGTGAAAAGTGATCTCGAGTGAACAACAAGAAGAAGAAGTGAAAAAGTAGTAAAGTGAAGTGAAGTGAAAGTGAATAGTGGTGCAGTGCTTCCGTTGGACTGAGCTAAGTGTAGTCTGCGGGAACAGTGTGGAACAGTGCTACGCGGTTCGTGCAGTGCAACTAGTTCGGTGCAGTGTTATGCGTTCAGAATATTGTTACTCGTTCAGACTGTAAAACGCATATAAATTGCTAATCTCGTCAGAGACATTAGCTGCCTTCCAATCCCTGTACCCACTTTCGTAACAATAGTTATAGATAGCCCCCTTAATAGTTTAGAATAAAATAAAGATTTTTTTCTAAGATTACTAATGGTGTTTTTTTTTTAGATAGATTTTTGAGTTCTCATAATATTTTTAATAATAAACAGCTACAACAATAAATAATAATATAAGAAAAAAATACCGAAAATGAAATTGAATATTATTTATTGGTGCAACATACGCTTCTTAAAAACAATGAGCTACTAGGGCATCAAGCTTTGAAGGAGGCAAATCTTAAATGCAAAATGCACTCCCAACGTTGCTTATATAATACAATGCACTCCCTCTAAAATGATAATAATTTTCACTTGATATCTGTTGCATTCCTAGTAATGCGACGTGCTAATTATACGTGTTTTAAAGAAGATGAAGTGTTTTATAAAAATACATACATACACTCACGCTTGCTTCCCCGAAGGTGTCGGCAAAGGTTTAATTAACGCTTACATTTTGCAGATTACAATTTATTCCGATTTTCGTAATAGTGGACAAGTTGAATGCTGACATCCGCACTTTTGCGAATTAGATGGTAAAGTTTGAGGTATATTAATAGAAAGGGAGGTTAGAGCGGGAAGAAAAGGGATATATTACTTATATAGATGGATTGGAGGAGTAAACAGAAGAAAACAGAGTCAGGTTAGTTACACCATTTATAACTTGGGTTAGAGTAGAACAATCGTTATTTGCTCCATAGCTGGTCAGCGCTGCGTCTGCGGGGTTGTCTGGTCAATGGCACTATACGGTGCACCGGTGTGGGCGGAGGATCTGACCGCCTAGAATAGGGCACGCCTCTGGCGTCCTCAGAGAGTTATGGCGGTTAGAGCCATACGCGGTTTCAAGCGCAGCATGCCACACCGTGTGGTTTTAGTCGGTTCGATTCCGACACACCGTTCCACCGAAAACCCCAGTGGAATGACGGCCCGGAGGGGTTTCCACACGATAAAAAAAATGATCGTTGTGATCGATTGTTGTGATGATCGTTATGATCTTCGATTTGTTGGATTTGTCTCCTCCCCGAAGACCAGAATAACTATAAATAAATTTGTCAAGAAAATGTATCTTGAGGCGTTACAAAGTTCGCTGGGTCAGTTAGTTAATATAATTTTGTTTATAGACCAGTGCAATTACCAGTGCGTAAGTAAGTAAGTTTTTTCTAGATGAAAGGTCCCTTCGTCGTATTCTGTAACCCCGAGAGGTACATAATACATACACTCACGCCTCTATCCCCGAAGGACTAGGCAGAGGCGTACTGAACGTATGAAACTTATATATATTACTTTACTTTTAATAGTCAAATCGAAATGAAACTTTGAAGGTACACATATGTAGTTTCGATGGCAGCACTACAATTTAGTTTTGTGCAGCTGATCTGATGATGGAGCCAGGAGTTTAATAGTGGAACTCATTTAATTTGTTTTAACTTTTGAGTTGGGTACAAAACACACAAGCTTTAATATGACACATTATGTTAACTTGTTTCCTTATATTGATGTAATTATTACAGTTTTGAGTAAAAGCCGATGATGTTATATTATGATGTAAAGTTTAACTACATACCTTAATCCTTAATCATAGTGGTGTTGAAGGAGGTTTCGATGACGATGAACTACTAGGCTATCAGAAGAACGAGAAGATGGCCTATAAATTATACATATATGTATTTCGTATATTGTTGATACATGCAGTAGTGTGTGATGCATCAACCCCCTTCCCCAAACCAAGTGCGTCTAGATCTAGGCCACACGCCCATTGTACATATTTATCTATATTTTTATTGAAATTTTCACCTCCTCGCATACCTTAAAGCCTAGTAGGACAACGTCGAAAACTTGTGTATAGTCTGGAGATTTGGTGGCGCTGTACAAAACTTGCTTGTTGATGGACGCGTATTCGTGTACGTAAGAAAATAAACAGATTTATAATTTCTTTCTAAATTATAATCTCCCATAATAGTTCCATTCGAGTTTGATTATAAATACAAAAAGTACTGTATGTAGCCAAGGTCCCGTCTACTTCTATACCAAAGTTCATCAATAGGGGTTTATCGGTTTAGGCGTTAAAACGTTAATGGCACAGAAGAAGTAACTCTCGCGTTCATAATACTAATAACAGTTTAGACGCTATCTGGTATCATCTCACCCCTGTTGAGGGGGGTGGGGAGACTATTTGAAGCACTGGGCTCCTTATAGTGGTTTTCCTCGCAGCTCACCACTGTGAGCCGGTCATTGGAGTTAGCTCACCGGCCTCGAGGTTTGCTCGCCGATCGCTCCTCTGAAGAGGGGTCCAGCGAGCCGCCTGCGAGAGGTCGGTGGTTGGCTATCTACAGTTTAGACATATAATGCCTTATATATTGTTACGGAAGTGGGTACAGGGATTGGAAGGAAACTAATATATCACTGCCGAGAGTAACGATTTATTTGCGTTTCACAATATTCCGAACGCGTAACACTCACAGCACAGAACGAGTTGTACTGCACGAACCGCGTAGCACTGTTCCACACTGTCCCCGCGGACTACACTTACTCAACTCAGTCCAACGGTAGCACTGCACCACTCACTAATACTAATCACTTTCACTTCACTTCACTGTACTTCACTGTACTACTTTTTCACTTCTTCTTCTTATTCTTCACTTGAGAGCACTTTCCACTGAACTGCCCTGTCGGCACGTCTGGAGCTCTTTATATACCCCTAATTTCGATCGTAATTTGTTGAATTTCGACCGTCATTTCGTTATTCTTTTCGATTGTCTTCTACAACTTAATTTATTTATTCATTTTGCTTCATCTAGTACTTTCCATTATATTCGAATTTTGTAAAGAATCATCTCCATTTACTAGAATTTTCTATAAAACACCGAAATCACAAACAAAAACCCATAGAGACCGCCGGGGCTTGAACTCACGGCATTCGGCTCGCAGCCGTAGCCACTACCGCTCAGCTACCGTGACTTGTCAATCTTCGTTTGAAAAACTTCTTTGCATTGTTTGTCTGTGCGGTGACGTAGGCATGGCGTCACATTATCCCCTCCTTAGACGTGCTCGTCCCGAGCATCGTTAGAGCCGTGGTACCGTGCCAACCTATCCACATGAACGACTTTAGCTGTACTTCTTGGCGTTTTCCGAATTCTGTAAGTGACATCATTGATCTTCGTAATTACTTCATAAGGGCCTTCCCTACTTGGTTGTAGTTTTGGAGATTTCCCTTTTCGTCGAACAGGATTGTGAAGCCAAACCGCAGAACCTTCTTCAAAGGACTTGGAGTTAATGCTTCTGTCGTATCGCGTTTTCATTCGCTCACTAGCTTGCAGATTCTCTTCTCTCATGTGCCCGTGAACCTCCTCCATCTTTCTTCTTAATTCTTCTGCGTATTCCGAAATACAGCTGGGCGTATCCGGAGGACAACCTGCGAGTAGATCTGCTGGAAGTCGAAGTTCTCTACCAAAGTTCGCTCGAGCCGGAGTGGTAGAGGTACTTTCATGAACTGCCGTCATTTCCTGCACCAGTCTTCAACATCTTCCTTGCAGTGCAACCAGTAAAAACGTTGACGAATCTTCACTAAAGTCCGCTTTACACCAAGATGACCGCCTGATGTTCCGTCGTGATACGCTCGTAGTATATCAGAAATCTTTGACTTTGGTACAACTGTCTGAAGATGACTGTCTTGCCCAGATGCACTCTCCCATTTTCGACATAAAAGCCCATTATGTAAGAGCAGACTATTCCATTGCGCCCAATAGCTCTTAGTTGTTGCACTCATTCCAGCAACTTCACTCCATCCTGGCCGTGCAGATAAGTCTTTCATCCAACTGAGTATTGGTTTCAAGTCTTCATCTTCTTCTTGTAATTTACGGAAGGCATCATTGCTCCATTCTTCATCAATTGTATCAGTTCTTATAACTCGGACCGTAGCTTTTTCTTTATCTTCTTGTTTCGAACAGTGCTTGCAGTCATCAAAACATGGGCGTCTTGACAAAGCATCGGCATTCCCATGAGACTTCCCACTGCGATGTTCAACCTCAAAGTCGTACTCCTGTAATTGTTCTATCCATCTTGCGACTTGTCCTTCAGGATTCTTGAACTGCAATAGCCACTTCAACGCTGCATGATCTGTTCTGACTAGAAATTTCCGGCCCAACAAGTATTTTTTAAAATGCTGAAGCGTTTTGACCACTGCCAGGAGCTCTCTTCGGGTGACACAATAATTACGTTCTGGTTTCGACAATGATTTACTGTAATAGGCTATCACAACTTCTTGATCCTCTTTCTTTTGTGAGAGTGTTCCTCCAATCCCTGTGTTACTTGCATCTGTATCTACTATAAATTCATTGCTCTGATCCGGATATCCGAGAACGGGCGTTTCACATAACCGACTCTTGAGATCTTCGAAAGCTGTCTTGCATTGTTGATCCCAAATGAAGGGTCGTTTTTCTTCTGTAAGTCGATGTAAAGGCTTCGCTATATCCGAAAAATTCCTGACAAAACGACGATAATAAGAGCAAAGTCCCATAAACGCCCGGACTTGTGTTTTGTCGGTGGGCACAGGCCAATCTTTAACAGCTGAAATCTTTGTTGGATCTGTTTCGACGCCTTTTTCCGAAATTACATGTCCCAAATAATTCACCTGTCGTTTGAAAAATGAACATTTCTTATGACTTAGTTTAAGATTTGCACTTCTCAACTTGTTAAATACGGTTTCCAGCTTCTTTAAATGGTCATCAAAGTCTCGCCCCACTATTATAATGTCATCAAGATATACCAAGCAAGTTTCTCCCAGTAGCCCAGTCAGAACACGTTCCATTAATCTCTCAAAAGTAGCCGGGGCATTGCAAAGTCCAAACGGCATCACCTTGAACTGCCAAAGACCTTTTCCTGTGGAAAACGCGGTCTTCTCCTTATCTTTAGGGTCCAGCTCTACTTGCCAATAGCCAGTTTTCAGGTCAAGCGTAGAAAACCATTTCATGCCATTGAGAGTATTCAAAGTGTCATCTATCCTTGGTAATGGATAACTGTCCTTTTTGGTCACGTCGTTCAGTCGGCGATAATCAATACAAAATCTCGTTGAGCCATCCTTCTTTTTTACCAGGACCACTGGTGAACACCACGGACTAGACGATGGTTCAATTACTTCATTATTCTTCATGTCTTGAATCATGTCGTCCACCTCTTTTTCTCTGGCAAAAGGAATTCGACGAGGTCGTTGACGAATAGGTTGTTCATTACCAGTATTAATTTTGTGTTGTACCATACTTGTCCTGCCGATATCACCATCGCTCTTTGAAAAGATATCGGAGAACCGACGTAGCAAATTCTTCGCCTTCAATAATTCAATAGTTGTCAAATCTTCCTTACATCCCTCTAGTATACTGTTAACGTCGATTGTACTTCTGTCCGTCTTTTTGACTTCTTGACAATTTCGCAACCAGACGACTTCTTCGCTCCGTCCTATTAGCGTACCTTTCCTCAATACCTGTTCTTCATTACTTAAATTTAATACAGGTACCACTGTTACTGTAGATGTGTTGACAACTGTACGTGCTGGCAACCACGAAGTTTCGTTATCAACTTTTTCCAATAATGTCCACCGTCGTTGTTGCAACTTACTTTGTTTGTTGACATTTACTGGAACTAGCGTTTGTGATCTCGGCAGTAATTTTGTATTCCTAATGCAATACACCTTGCCTTCACCACCGCCTCTTATTGGTATTTCATCATCTCCACATTTCAGGATACCGCAGTTAATGTCAAGTTTGCACCGATGGTCCTTCAAGAAGTCAAGGCCAATAATACAATCATCCACAATGTCAGCAATGATTGCTTGTTGCCAGTAAAGTTTATCACCAATCTTAATGGCCACTTTCTGGTTGCCTGTTACTGGTATTCGCTGGCCGGTAGCCGTTGTCAGCTGGTAAGCTCCCTTCCGAATGTTTATCTTCCCGTTTCTTCTTATCAGCTGTGTCCCAATTACCGTACGTGACGCACCAGTATCCAAAGTCAATGGGCATGGAATTCCATTTACTGATCCATTAACGGTTAAGCTGTTTCCATCCGTACTCTGATGAATCTTAATTTTCGGGGCTTCATGTCTACCGGCCAGTGCCCACCCCTCAGCCCTGGCCTTAATTAGTTTTCCTGGTTCTCGGACGCTTGTATACAAGTATCGGTCCCTCGTTTCTCTGCAATCCGATTCGGGCAGCCGTTTCTTAGATGTCCCCGCTCCCCGCAGTTGTAGCATCTAGGGACGAAAGCTCTACGTTGGTTTCGCCGCTCCAGTTCCGTTGAATTAATCTCCCTCAGGCGTCCACTCCTCGGGTCTCGTCGGACAGCTTCTACCTCAAGCGCATGCGCGACGGCTTCCTTGATCTGACCGTGATGACCCAGGCGCACGGCAGCCCTCACTTCCGCGTCGAAAATACCATCGACAAACGACTGTAAAAGTATGCTGTCAATGACTGATGGTGGTGATGATTGGTACGCCTTCCGGACCAACTTTTCCACTTCTAGAGCCCACTGTTGTAAGGATTCATTGGCTCGTTGGCATCGATCACGGAGTTGAGCGCGGAAGACATGCTCCAGATGCGAGTCCCCATAGCGCGATTCCAAGGCTTCTAGCAACTGCTCATAGGTAGCTTCACTTCCTAAAGCCTCCAGTACAGTCAGAGCTTTGTCTCGTAGTCCCAAAGTAAGAGCGGTTTTGGCTTGGCTGTTGGTCCACCTATTTAAGTCTCTCACAGCTTCAAATTGTAATTTATAGGCCGCCCAGGAAGAGGTCCCATCAAAGGGTGGCACTTTAAAATTTCCGCCTGAAGAGGATGCACTTACTATGGTCGCTGAAGCCGGAACTCCATTTATTTTTATCCTCTTGAGGTCTTCCTCAATTTTCTTGACGTCTTCTTCGATGAAGGAGAGGCGGTCTTCATGTTTTTGCACGGTTGTCTCCATAGCCTCAACCCTCCGCATGCTTTCGGTGATAGCCGTCAGAAGATTTTTCTGCATAGCGCACAGCAGTTCCTCCTGTCGGCGGGCTTGGTCCTCGTGCATGGCTGTTTGCTCATCTTGAACAGCGCGCAGCTGTTCCTCTTGTCGGCGAGCTTGTTCTTCCTGTCGACGGGCTTGCTCTTCCTGAACAGCGCGCAGCTGTTCCTCTTGTCGGCGAGCTTGTTCTTCCTGTCGACGGGCTTGCTCTTCCTGAACAGCGCGCAGCTGTTCCTCTTGTCGGCGAGCTTGCTCTTCCTGTCGGCGGGCTTGCTCTTCCTGCATAGCGCGCAGCTGTTCGAGTAAGGCGCCGAGATCCGGCCCCTGGGATTTCGACGACGACGCTACGTCGGAAGTTGCCACCCCGGAGTTGTCTTGACGTCCAGGAATCTCTTCCTCAGAAGCTTCGGCTCCAGAGCCACGTGGTTGCTGTGCGGCTGTTTAAGCGCTAGTACTCACGCCTTCCCTCGGCGTAATAGGCATTTTACCTTCCAATCCCACTTCTGACACCAAATGTTACGGAAGTGGGTACAGGGATTGGAAGGAAACTAATATATCACTGCCGAGAGTAACGATTTATTTGCGTTTCACAATATTCCGAACGCGTAACACTCACAGCACAGAACGAGTTGTACTGCACGAACCGCGTAGCACTGTTCCACACTGTCCCCGCGGACTACACTTACTCAACTCAGTCCAACGGTAGCACTGCACCACTCACTAATACTAATCACTTTCACTTCACTTCACTGTACTTCACTGTACTACTTTTTCACTTCTTCTTCTTATTCTTCACTTGAGAGCACTTTCCACTGAACTGCCCTGTCGGCACGTCTGGAGCTCTTTATATACCCCTAATTTCGATCGTAATTTGTTGAATTTCGACCGTCATTTCGTTATTCTTTTCGATTGTCTTCTACAACTTAATTTATTTATTCATTTTGCTTCATCTAGTACTTTCCATTATATTCGAATTTTGTAAAGAATCATCTCCATTTACTAGAATTTTCTATAAAACACCGAAATCACAAACAAAAACCCATAGAGACCGCCGGGGCTTGAACTCACGGCATTCGGCTCGCAGCCGTAGCCACTACCGCTCAGCTACCGTGACTTGTCAATCTTCGTTTGAAAAACTTCTTTGCATTGTTTGTCTGTGCGGTGACGTAGGCATGGCGTCACAATATATATATAGGTGAAGAATGGGATAAAGTGGGGGAAATGTGAGAAGCCAAAGACTGGACGTGGTATGTACAAAACATTACTAACTATATATATGTATATAGTGATATGTTTATACATTGTGCGAAAAGCCACCGGTGTATTCATACAAATTATTTTCAACCGACTTCAAAAAGAAGGAAGTTCTCACTCAATTGGACTGTTTTTTTTTTGTTTTTTTTTTTTATGTTTGTTACCTCAGAACTTTCGACTGCGTGAACTGATTTCGACGATTTTTGCACATGGATACCTCCAACAAGAGTTGCGCTGAACGCTTTTGAGAGTGATGGGGGCAGAGGAAAGGAATGGGGTTTGGGCCTCCCTCACTTACTTGGTAAATACAACGTAAGCATTGTCGGAAAAGTGTTTGTCAACAACCACTTATCTGTGTGAACGTATTGTTTATTACACTGGTGGTCATGGCCCATTCGTGCCCTAATAAAAATGCAATGCAAAGGGTATCAAGTATAAAATAATTGAATAAATGATAAAGTAATCCATATCTGTCTGTCTGTCCTTTATATAGTTCGCAAAAACCCTGTTGTTAGTTCAAGTTAGATAAATACTGTCTTGTTGGGGGAGGCTTCGATGACGACGAACTACTAGGCTATCAGAAGAACGAGGAGATAGTCAATAAACTTCTACTATAATAGTATTTGTTTAGTAAATATATATATATCTACAAGTGTGTCAGCCGATGCAGTAGTGTGATGCATTAACCCATACCCCCAACAAGTATGTCTGAATCTAGGCGGGGCCATGGGAGTTCATCGGTTGTACGCCCATTCCTCGTGTTCATTCATATCTATTAATATTATAAAAATACACCTCTTCCCTTGTCTAGTAGCTTAGTACAACGATGTCGAAAACTTGTGCATGGTCCGAAGTAGTCCGTTTGAGGGCGCTGTGCGAAAAATACATATGATAAAATTGTAAGTGGCCTTGTAAGTGGCCTATTGTAAGTGACATTGAAGAAAACCTAATATTAGAGCAACAGAAGCCAATTTTTTTTTTATTTCAATTTTTTTCAGAATTTTTGTATGTGTATGTTGAATAGCGCATCACGTAAGAACTACTGCATGGAATTGAATGCAGTGTATACAGATGTATAGCTACAAAGATAATTTAAATGGATATATTAAAAAATAAGATATATACTTGATTCTATATTCAAGGAGTACGAAGTCGTGCGAAAAAGGTAGTACTTAATACATATTACTTTATATATTTAGTAACATACTGATGAACGCGTCTTCGTCTACGTATAAAAACCAAAAATATACATGATCTATCCCACACAACTTAACTTTTAATGTAGATAAGAATGAATAACTTGGTCAATTACTAATAAATATAGGTAATAGTACAATGTCATAACACAAAAAGTATTTTATCAAAACAAAATCAAAAAATACCTAAGCTCTTAGCGCTCTTGCCATGGTCGCTGACGGTCACGTTTGTACAAATGTGTTGTAAGGAGAGATTGCAGTGACTACGAAATACTGGGCTATTAAAGGATAGAGGAGATCATCAATAAACTATTACTACATATTAAACGTCAATCAGGCGGATCCGCGGAAGCTCGTATAGAACAAGGTGAGACGGTTCTTCTCACCCGAGCATCTGTGTCTTTTATACAAGACCCAGGTTCGCTCCTGGTTGGAGTACTACTCTCATCTTTGGGACGGCTATGCGCAGTATTCGCTCTTGATTAGTTGCAGAGGCGCGCAGTCCACATTATCGTCTGTCCTGAGGTCACCCAGTCTCTTGAGCCTTATCAGTTGCGAAGAGATGTCCCCTCTATGGCAGTTCTCTATCGCCTACATCACGGAGTGTGTTCTGACGAGCTCTTCCAATTGGTCCCACCTTCTCCCTTCCTCTACACGACAACTGCTGTTCCGATGAGTCACCGTTTGAGAGTCGAAAATATATGATCCCGAACTAAACGGTTTGGCTCTTCTTGAAAGCCTGGTTTCCTTCCCACTTTGATCCCGGGTCTTTTAAGCGGGGCATGCAAAAGCATTTCACAAGGCCGCCATGGTGTGGGTCACCATGCTGCATTAACTAGACATGCAATGAGGATGGTGACTTTGCCTGATGGAAAGCAATAAGTGGAGTCAAAGAGTCACCACTCTTGGACTTCACTTATTGCTTTCCATCAGGCAAAGTGGAGTCACTATAGTAGGCTTATATAATAAAGAAAAAAACGCAACATGATTTACTATCAAAGTAATTCAAATGACTTACGCGTCTAAATCCATCAAGTCGTCTGGGCGTGCCATAATACAGCATGGCATCTAAAAAAACCGGCCAAGTACGAATCGGACTCGCGCACGAAGGATTCCGTACCATCTATAAAACGGGCAAAGAAATCATGTCTGTTTTATTTCAGTTTAATTATTATTTTTTAAAGTAAATATTTTAACTAAATATTCTGTAAATATTTCAAGCGTCTACCTGTTGCCGTTATCAATATCGAGCAAAAACCGGAGGCCCAATTCCCCCTCCCCCCTTTTCTCTACCCTCATCTCCTTTCTCTTTTTTTCCATCTCCTCATCCCTCCTCTCTTCTTTCCGTTCCCTGCATCCCCCATCCCTCATCACCCTCAAAGGCGGGCAGCGCACTTCCGACTCTTGAGTTGCAAGTGTCCATGGACGGCGGTGTCACTTACCATCAGGTGACCCGTCTGTTCGTCTGTCCCCCTATAGTAAAGTATAAAAAAAACGAGCAAAAAACAACACGTTCGTTGTATGGGAGCCCCCTTAAATAAATATTTTATAATGTATTTTAGTATTTGTTGTTATGCTGTAAAGCGTACTTGGTGTTAATTTGCATATTTTTGGTTTTAATGTGTACTCGTATAAATTGTCAATGGTTTTAATATATTACACCAACTGCTAGTGTAGTTTTGAAGTAATATCATCTATTAACCAACAGATGGCGTTATTTTTTTATACTATAGGGGGACAGACGAACAGACGGGTCACCTGATGGTAAGTGACACCACCGTCCATGGACACTTGCAACTCAAGAGTCACAAGTGCGCTGCCCGCCTCCTTTGACAGTGATGAGGGATGGGGGATGCAGTGAGCGGAAAGAAGAGAGGAGGGATGAGGAGATGGGAAAGGGGAGAAAGGAGATGAGGGGAGAGAAAAGGGGGGAGGGGAAATTGGGCCTCCAGAAACCTCACTCAATTCGGGGTAATGCAACGCAAGCGTTACTTAACAACCGGTTTTGTGTGAGGCCGTGGTATCGCACCGGTCGAGCCGGCCCATTCGTGCCTAAGCATGGCTCTACCACTGAAAAATTATGTGTTACAGTAATAGATTACATCGATAGAAAAAATAATAAGTTTTTCTTGTGATAGAGTGAGTAAATTTCGATTAAACTATGCCTTAATGTTACACATAATATACTGCATTAAAAGTTTCTTCGTAAATAACTGACACCTATACAATATAAGCGGGTCTTCAGATTTGTTATATATACAATATAGTATATTCATTTGTAGATACATACACACGTTCACGCCTTATCTCCTAAGCAGTAAGCAGAGGTGTATTAAACACCCACATTTTGCCAATTCGAATTTGGTGCCACTTACGTAATAGGGGCAAGACTATTGCCGTCACCAGGGCACTATATGACTGTATACATACTGTCTGTCTATACACACACACACACACACACACACATAATAACAGAGGGGGTGGCTCTATTCTACTATACTGAGAATACGGCTTTGTATTCAAATTTAAACCTCTAACACTTGTCTGGCAGCCTAGTATAACAACGTTGATAACTTATCACTTGTGGCGCTGCCTGTGGATCGATGATATATATTTAATGTAATTTTTATTAAACCTTTGATTACTTCATGTGTTTATGTTTTCTTAAACTATCTCTAATAATCTTCATACAATACCTAAACAATTATTCGAAATAGTCCTGTTTAAAAAATATAGGTGTACAATACACGCAGTGTATCTTTAATCTGTAGATTGCTTTATCAAATGTAAAATAACGATTAAAAATGATCACCGAATGATACCGGTCTGATATTATATATAAACACCCGTTTTCAAATTGTTGAGCCTTAAAACGCATGTCCACTTTTTAAATAACCAGGTACTTTTAATAATACATATCTAGCAAATATATAAACTAATTATACGGAATACATTTATAATAGAGATTTATTTTATAAATGGAGTTAAACATAAAACTGACTGAAACTTGAAAGAGCTTTGAGTAATAAATTTACATTTTAAAAATTAATTTTAGTTTGTCGTCCGTAACTAAATTATGATGATATAATAATAATTGAAAAAATGTGTGAATAAAAATACTTACTTTGGCTTAAAAAACACAATGGGGCCTCCTGTACACAACCACACCGCGCCTAGAGCGACGCAACAGTTAAATTCCTGTTTCAGCTTGTAGCCGGCTTCGTTCTTCACTTGTACCCCATATTCACTTTCTTTCAACCGTCCACCGTTTTAACCGTACCCGGTCTACCCTACACTGTTGCCTAGCGTGTATATATTATTATTTTGTGCGGAACCCTAATTCTTTTTCCAAAATAAAAGTAGTAAGTAAAAGTCCCGTAGAAATCGGTTCACCCGTCCCGTATATAATTAACAATATATCATGAAAATTATAAGCCTGTATTTAATAATTTGACAGACAGAGTAGTTATCTATCAGACAGTATGTATACAGCCATACAGTTACTGGGACCAAATTCTAATTGCAAAATGTGGGTGTTTAATGGACCTCTGCCTACCCCTTAAGGGATATAGGTGTAAACATATTTACGTAAAATTAAATATATTATATGTAAACGGTGCACCTTCTCAATCTTCTGTCAGCCTAGTAATCCAAGGCAGAAAATACGTCAGTGGTGGCGCTCAAATCTGATAAATGATTTAACCGTTGTATAGATGGCACTATTAACATTATTGCAATTTGCTCTCATTGGTTGAGTACACAAAGTGAACTTTCTAAGATTAATGTTCCTATTACTGTATGAAGTTTGAAACACCTTCTTGTACCTAATGTCAAATTGACAATACGTAACTGAACTACGAGTATATCTCACATAGAGACTAGTTTTTCTTTTGTGTTCACCAATTTTCTTTATCTTTGTTTTGTTCTGTAACTATTGGTATTTAGTGACATCAATTACCATGGAAGAGCCGTACTAACTTACCGCGGCCTCAAAGAAAATCTTTTGTCAAACAATGTTTGTGTTGTATTCACCATATGAGTGAGGGTACCGGGGTCAAACACCAGCCTAGTTATAACACGATAAATTCTTAAAAAACTTCATAGATGTCACTACGCTATGTGTTCTCTATGTGCTAAGATGTTATTGATATCATTTCATTGTCTATGTGTATCATAAACCCACTAATAAGGTAAACGTTTCTGAACGTAACCTGTGATAATCAGAGTATTTTCTGTTGTTCAACTGATTCGCACAACCAGCCTGTGGAACCAGTTGTCGCCTGCCCTATTTTCGGACCAATGCGACCTTCAAACCTTCAAGAAAAGAGCGTACTCCTACCTAAAAGGCCGGCAACGCACTTGGGACTCTTGAGTTTCGGGTGTCTATGGGCGGTGGTAGTCACTTACCATCAGGTGACCCGTCTGCTCGTTTGCCCCATGAAGCATAAAAGAAAAAACTAACATCAAATAAATATGCCCGCTTTCAATAAGGATTAATACTAGACTAATACTTTTTAAAAAGCGGCAACTGTTGTATTTTTAGCCCGACTCAAGAACAGGTGTGTTACAAGTTTGACGGGTCTGTTTGTGTGTCTCTCTGTGGCACCGTAGCTCCCTAACGGCAGTAACGATTTTTATGCAGTTTTTCTTGTTTGAAAGGTAATTCAATCGAGATGTTCTTAGCTATATTTGAATGCTGGTTTAACGGATTTAAGGGGTGTAGTCGTTAACAAGATTGGGGGGGAGGTGTAGGAAAGAATGAACAATCGAATGTGTTCAAATATGGCCAAGTGGGGTGTCAAATGAAAGTGCACGATGTGTACATTACCAAAGTGTATGTTACACGAAAAACGGTTCAACTGTCTGTGTAGGGTCACGGAAGTGGATGTGATTATGACTGATATATTTTGGTTAGTTTGTTCTTGGAATTCCATTGGGGGGGTAAAGATCCCACGTTAGGTTAACGGGATTGACAAAATATTAAACTAAATCAGCTAACTGTGACGCATTTCATTGTTCTGTTCTTACTCTTAAGTTATAATAGAATGTATGAAAATATTCATAATATAATTTATAAGAAAAAGTTATAATAAATAAGGATTTAATATATAAATAGTATTCAGGTAAATAGTCTGTTGACTACATCTATAGCTACTGTCAACAGGACATGCGGTGTTACAGTTAGAACTTTGCTGCTCCTTGCTTCTCGCACATCCTTTGCATATCTGGGAGCCTCGTAGTCAGACGTTGAAATGTTCTGATTGATGACGTACCTAACGGACAATTTGTGACGTCATGGATTCAGAGCACCTCTGATAGTGATTGAAACTTATTTATGATCCCCTAAGTTGCGCATAATGCTAAGTGTACGTTATTATTGCGAATATACCTATAATAGTTGTATAGGAATTGATTAAAGGTTAAAATACCATGGAGATTTTTGTTTAAATCTAGTTAGCATTATATTATGGAAGTGAAAACTTCTTTCAGCGCGGTACGCATATTTTTAGATGAGATAATAGAAATCTATGGACTCGCGACACCGTTACGAGACGCATATGTCCAATCAACGCAATATTAGCACAACGAGATATAAAAGTACAATTGATGCGGTATTCACGAGATATTCAAGAGATGATTCATAAAAGAATAATTAATGTATTTTAAAGTTTCTAATAATTAATAAAATACAATTCATAAATAAAATGCAATTCATTACCCAATAATCCAATAACCCTAGTACCCACCTAAACAACGTCTATCGCGCCAAAATAACTTTTCAATTCTGTCGGCACTCAGGGAGAGCATTTTTTTTTTATTATTAATTAACCTTCAGTACGTTTTCAACATCTAACTTGCTCTACTGAAATCCGAGGACGCTATTGGGTAGCAGTTAGCGATCAATCTGCTTCCTTTGAAATCAATGAATAATTCTGAAGTAAAAAAAAGTTTACAATAGAAAATAGTAGAAAAATGGTGATATAAAGGCAGATTTCAACACGTAACAGTCTACCAGGCTTACAGAAGAGAAAGGAAATAGTTGAAAAGTGTCGAGTGCATGGTGCAAGTTCCGGTCTTTTTACCACTAAAGCCTTGGCGCTATTGGTAGAGGTTTCAACAGCGACTATGGACCAGGCTATTATGGAAGTGAGGAGATATCTTCTGTATTGATTACTAGTGCAAGTTGTATGTATCTGGGTGCAATTGCAAATACCCTCCAACATCTTAAGTTTTGGGTGGAGCTTTACTGAATCTTACCCACTTACGCACACATGAACATATTTGAATAATATTAATAAGAATCTATCTATCGTTTTGCTTACATGTGATCCTGGTATTTTGACGTCTGCCTACTAAATTCGGTTTTTGTGTTTTGTCTATATTCGTCCAGCCAAATTTACAAGTTGTTTTTTATAATAAATAAACTAGCGGACCCGACAGACGTTGTCCTGAAGTTGCAGTATAGATAAATAACCTAGATTAAAACTGCAGCGCCATCTACCGAGCTGATTTGTGAATCTAAACCATTCAGGGCGCCACCCAAATGCATACAAAAAAAATCATTCAAATCGGTCCAGTCATTTAGGAGGAGTTCAGTGACATACACACGTACGGAAAGACGAAATATGGAGGAATATCATTCCCGATGACATTAACCGCAAGAGCAATGGTACGAAAGTGGGGTACTTTCGTTACCTCTCGGCTGAAGTCACTGAACCTACTTGGCAAGCACCACGTCTAGCGATTTTTCTGTCCGGTTTTTGCACAGTAGTTATGCCTGTCTCATCAGCATTATATATTTTTTGTGCTTCAAATTTATAACGGTCCACGACCGAAGCCGAATTGTCGTAGAAAGCATCTACGTTATTTCTGTTAAAGATATTCGACCTAGAAAGACTTGTAGCCTGTGGTGCACTTACTGACAGTTCATGATTTCTTCACATAAACATGCGAAACCATTCTTCACCTGCCATTTCGTTGTCATACCAAGTCCGAGGTGTTGATAAGTAATATTTAACCGTTAGATCGTAGGCCAATTTCCTAGGATCCTTTTTGATTAGGCCAAAATATATATCGGCACATCTAATTGAATACTTAGATAGCTCGCTCTTATGGTACCATTAACACTTGATTGTGAACCTAATATCCGATTTCTAGATGTTCATCGGCACCAGTCGCGTCTCGCTTACGTATATATAAAATGAAATATATATATACTTCCACAGGGAGTAGGGGTTCCGTCCATTCTTTTTTGCAGCTGTTCTTACTGATGATCCTGTTTTTACATCGTCATGAGCTTATTTATTCGTCAATATACCATGACGGCTAAACTGCGGGTAGAAGCTAGTATATACATAAATAATGTACGCGTATATTTTATGTACAATTTAATAAAACATAATTATATGTATTGGTAGTGAGAGGGCTCTTACGTCTAGGCCAGAGGCCAGTTCTACCTGCGACCCTGAGTTGCTCGAGCTATTGTTTATACTCCCCAATCCATGTCTATGGGAGCCTTTCTATTCTCCCTTTCTTATTAATACACTCCAAATTTTTCCATCGAATTCCCAAGATTGCCCGAATAATGTCACTAGGCTTATTACGTAAATTACTTTTGGCGTACACATGCAACGTACTGTGAAGCCCTAAAAATGCACCAAGACAGCACACATCTACTCGCGCTGCATACCAAGCGAGGAATGAACGCCGTGAACGCGATCCCAGCGACACCGCGTTTCTATACGATGCATAATTTATACTCACGCACACACAGACAACGACAACAGCAACGTAAGCAGATTGGTTGCCTACACATTAATTATTGTAAATAAAGAATTAGAAATATTATTGGTTAATCCATATATTGTGCGGTAAACTAACTACATTACTTAATGGACAAAAGTGTAAATATAACAGGCATACTTTTAATGAAATATAAGTCGATTCCAACCATTCCCTGGTGTTTCACTTCAGTAGCTACGGTTCAAGGACTAACCAGTCTGGCCGGCTAACATAGGCACCTTTCCTTGCTCCTAGTATTATCTGCTTAGCTACGGTTCGACGGCTTATACAACCTGGCCGGCTAAGTAGATATCCTCACCTCGATCAGCCAGCTGGCACAGAAAGTACTTTAACAAATTATCGGGTCAGCTACCCCAACAGCTGATCCCGAAATACTATATTATAATCGATAAAATAAGATCGTCATTGATATACCTACCCCCTTCGAAGATACAGACGCAAAGTCGTGTTTACGCGCATTATATTGAAATCTTATACTCAGTGTAACTCCCTATTAAGATGATTTAAATGACAAAACATCTCGAAATTCATTATGCCGTTTAGGATCTAGTGCGTGACAAAGAAAAGTTATAGATACATACCTAAACACATACTTAACCTTCCATCAACATTCGGGTAGTAATAAAATCCCCACCGTGGCAGTGTGATCCCGACGGTGGCAGTGTGGTCCAAGTTGGTCTAAATTCCTTGTTGGGGGAGGTTTTGGTGACAACCTAGTACTAGGCAATCAGAGGACAGAGGAGATCGTCAATACACAAGCACTGCAATAAATATTGTTGTAGTGGTATGCCTGTCTGTAGATACGATGCGTGATTGTGTTATGGTTCAAATCAACCCAATACCAATACTTGGTATGGGGTTGAGTTGGCCAAAAGAGATACTAGGGTTATACGCTCATTCTCTGTTCTATTTGTTTTTTAAATTTAAACCTCGTCACTTGCCTGGGGGCCTAGTATAAATACGTTGAAAACTTAGTCACTTATGGCGCTCTTCCAATGTAGTTTAATATATAGAAGGTTAATATTTTCGTATATATTTAAATGGCCTGAAATTGTAGGTTTGTCAAGGTACTCTCATTCATAAAGTAGGCTCAGTGGTAGAGCCATGCTTAGGCACGAATGGGCCGGCTCGACGGGTGCGATACCATGGCCTCACAGAAAACCGGTTGTGACTTAACGCTTGCGTTGCATTTCCCCGAATTGAGTGTGGTTTCCGGAGGTCCAATTCCCCCTCCCCCCTTTTCTCTCCCCTCATCTCCTTTCTCCTTTTTTCCATCTCCTCATCCCTCCTCTCTTCTTTCCACTCCCTGCATCCCCCATCCCTCATCACCCTCAAAGGCGGGCAGCGCACTTGCGACTCTTGTGTTGCAAGTGTACATGGACGGCGGTGTCACTTTCCATCAGGTGACCCGTCTGTTCGTCTGTCCCCCTATAGTATAAAAAACAAAGCATAATGACTATTTATGAGCAGTGACGGATTTAGGCTAGACAAATTTTAAGACACCGGATTTTTATGTAGGCAGCTGAAATTTAAAATTGACTTTGTTTATTATAAACGAGACAGTATTATAATAATGTTAGTATTTTAATATAAAGGGTTATGTTAGTTAGTTTTAAGTTAGTTAATTATTGTTGAAATCATTACTCGTGAACGTACTAAAATTTAATTTAATTAATTAATTTAAAACCAAAAAAAAAAACGAGAAATTTGTTATATAATCGATATTAACAGTGGTAGAGCCATGCTTAAGCACTAATGGGTCGGCTCGACCGGTGCGATACCACGGCCTCACAGAGTTGTGAAGCAATGCTTGCGCAACGCTGTTTATTGTTATTTTTCTACATTCAAGAGGACTCGCTCATCAGCAAGTTTTGTACAGCGCCACCAAACCTCCAGATCATACACAAGTTTTTGACGTTTTCCTACTGAGGTATAAGGTATGCGAGGAGGTGAAAATTTTATTATGAAGAGACATACATATTATTCTGTAAAATGGGCGTGCAACCGCTTTAATGGCCGCGCCTAGATACAGATATACTTGGTTTGGGGATGAGGGTTGACGCATCACACACTACTGCATCGATCGACATATACATATATGTTATTTACCTGGTAGTGGTTTATTGACGACCTTCTCGTTCTTCTGATAGCCTAGTAACTAGACGACATTAAAGCCTCTTCCGACGAAACTGTTTTGACTTAGAAATGTTTTTACAGACTGAGGAAAAACTTCTTTACAAACAGAAAAAGGATCGTTGTTGACCTTGTCCGTCTGTTTGTAAAGAAGTTTTTCCTCAGTAACGCGATTAAGGTCATATACCTACTTATGAACGCCGCGCGGGTCTTTGAAGCTCTATTCAATACAATAATAGTAAAAAAAAAGAAAACACGATACTTTAAAAATTATGTGTTTTGTTCAAACTCGAGAGGTTTAAGAGAAGAGTTCTACTATCAACCTCCTAGTTCGATCATCAGATCAACTGCATAAAACCAAATTATACACTTCTCATCAAAAAAATCGAAACACTTCTGAAGTGTGGTTTTTATATAAGTTTTATGTTAGGCACTAACTATATAATATATTATAAGGAATTTAATATATTCCGTGAAAACAAACTAAAGCGAGTTTTATATTCTGAATTTTAAAATTTAAAACATTAACTATTACGTCATTATTTTTAGTGCTGAGAAGTACCAGCATATATTAAATCCGCCACCTTTTATGGCAAAGCAAGATACGAATAAGCTATTGATAATCTAGTTCTCCTGATACTTAGTAATGAGTGTGATTGTCACGCATTAGCTACTAAACCAATCACATGGTAATAATAAAATACAAGCATCCATTTGAGATTTGAATTTTACAATTAAAATATTTCAGTTTCAAATGAACTAATCACAACTTATTTTTTAATTATTTATTTTATTTTCTTTAGTAATAACTACATGACATTAGTAACTTTCTAGAAAATCTAGATAAAACAAAAGTACGCAGTGAAATAACACTAAATATAATATGTATTACAGTCGAATAAATAACTCATAAGTATATTATACACGTGATTTAGAACTGTGTGGTCAAATAGTGATTTAGCCTGAAAGAAAAGGATTAAAAAAAATATTTCCAGGTGTGTTTACACGTTTCTAAACAACATTCTATGAACTTCCTCGTCATTAAAAAAAAATATGCATACATTTTCGATACATATGGTATTGTACAAAAGGTTGGCTTTATAAATCACATTTCGTGTATTCAATTGTTCGTTGCAGTTTCAAAGTAGGATTTCTCTATAAGAAATCACGAAGTTTCAAAAACTGTCATCGCTTTATGCTATTCACGGGGTCAACTATACGACCCTAAAATATGACCACACCTTTCTAAAACATAATATATGTATACATGTATATATGTATATATGTATATATATATATATATATGTATATAACCGAAGCCCATGGTCGCAAGCAACTCAAGAGTCGTAAGTGAGCCACCACAGTTACGGTGGCAATCAATCATTTTTTTTTTTTTTTTATATATTATAAGGGGACAGACGAACAGACGGGTCACCTGATGGTAAGTGACACCGCCGTCCATGGACATTTGCAACTCAAGATTCGCAAGTGCGCTGCCCGTCTTTGAGGGTGATGAGGGATAGGGGAAGCAGGGAGCGGCAAGAAGAGAGGAGGGATGAGGAGATGGGAAAGAGGAGAAAGGAGATGAGGGGAGAGAAAAGGGGCAAGGGGGAAGTGGGCCTCCGGAAACCTCACTTAATTCGGGGAAATGCAACGCAAGCGTTACTTCACAACCGGTTTTCTGTGAGGCCGTGGTATCGCACCGGTCGAGCTGGCCCATTCGTGCCTAAGCATAGCTCTACCACTGATAAAGCATAGCTCTACCACTGATTCAATCAATCAATCAAATAATTTATTTGTAGCGTGTGGTTCATGTTTGTGGAAATGGGAGGTTACGGTAACTACGAACTACTAGGTAATAAGAGGATAGAGGAGATCGTCAACAAACAATTACCTAATACATGTTCTTGTATTGTATAGTAAGTAGGAAATGTGCCCGTCAGTCATGTGATTGTAGGATGCACTCACCGCACCCCATACCAAGAGAAGGTTCGAGATTTAAACCTCTTTCATTGGTCTGGTGGCCTAGTATTAAACATTGATAGCTTGTGACGTGGCGCTGCCTGCAATGTTGTTTAGCCTATTTACTTCATGATAGCTTATTAATATCACTTTTTGTTAATTTAAGTACATATTTTTTAATTATTTATTTCATAAAACAGCAGAATTCTTATATATCATTCTGTTTATCATACCATACCATATTATATGCTCACGTCTGATCCCACTTTGTGGGATACAAGGGTTAGGCAAAATGTATGTAATATGTTTATGCCTCTCTTGACATTATATATTTTGACGGACCTGTTTGTCTAGGGCATAGTGACCCTGACTGCTGAACCAGACTGGGTTCGATTCCCACACGGGACAAAAATGTGTGTGATCCACAAATAGTTGTCGCAATTCTGTAACATCTGTGTCATCTTCTATAACATCATAATTAAATAGAAAATATGAATACAAGCAAGAGAGAATATGATAACAGGCTAAAATAAAAATAAATTTAATAAAGGTAGGCAGCATTTGACGTAGGCTCAAGGAGTCCGGCTGAGTTACTATATATAACTGTTCCCGGATTCCTCCTATTTCAAGCGTAGTATGGCGAACCGTGTGGTTTTAGTCGGTTCGATTTCGACACACCGTTCTACTAAAATCCCCCGTAGGATGGCTCGTCGGTACCCAAAAGACAACACTCAGACACTATTACAACATTGTATGGTAATTGTAATGCGCTGTGCAAGAAGAATTATAACAGCGTAACATATGTATATAATATACAAACATATAAATATAACACACATATGAATAAAATATTTTTTTTTCCTTTGAATTTTCATACATAACGGTATTTGTTTTTAATGCATATATTTTTTGTAATCAAAAGGCAAAAGGCTTCGATGACGAATAACTACTAGGGTAACAGAAGAACGCAGAGATTGTCAACTTACAACTACTTCAATATCATTGTAGTGGTATACCTGACGGTAGATGCGATAGTGTGATGAATGAACAGTGGAGATTCGGTTCTACATTCTTAGTAATACACGATTATAAACAGATATTCCTTTATTTCCATTTGAATCTCTCTGCCAGCCTGGTAGCCAAATAGAAGTATGTCTAGTCATACATTTTAATAATGTTTAGTGACGCTGTTTAACGTAGAATTAAAATAAATAACAGGATTCAATATGATGCTATTGGAATTTATTACTTTACTATGGAATATCTTAAAAAAATAACATTAAACTACCATTATAACCATTTATAACAGGTAAATATATTTTAAATGCATTTAGCGGAGCATCGGAACATTATTACATATAATGCCATCTATCGAAAATGGTGTAAACTAAAGAAATAGTCGCTTCTCTTGGTAACTTTTTCTTTTAGACCTTTTTCATGTCCCTTACACCTTTGTAATGTACACATCGTAACCCTTTCATTTGATTTACCACCTGACTATATTTGAAAACATTCGATTGTCCTTTATCGATACCGATTTCGATCAAATATATATGATAAAACACTTTCAATTTAATTACCATATACGGTACAGCCCGGCCAGAGATAGACAAACAGACACGACAAACTTATCGTAGCCGTTTAAAAATATATGATTTATTACTGCATTTTTGCATTTTAAAAAATATTGGTTCAAAGGAATTGCTCTAAGCCTAGAACTTAAAGCATAAAGCATAAAGGACTAACACTGTTTCACATTACCAACAACGTATCAGTTATTCGTCTGTGAACGTATTTCTCGTGTAAGTAAATAATTGCATCTTATTAGAAAATTAAGTTTTCTTATACCCCAACTGTATTGTACCGTGATGTTTTTATTAGACGCCAAGCATGCGTCGAACACCCCTTATGAGGCGGTCCGCCATGTGGTTGAGAGCTAGGGTCAATATTTGGGGAGGGATCCCGTCTGGCCCCTTCCACTTCCTCCTCGAACTCTCCGTCGTCTCCGGCCCTTGTTAACCCCCACAGTTAAGCTGGAGTGGGTTTACCACGGTAGTTTACTGAGCGGGGTTTGAACCCGCAAGTCCGACGTCTCAGCCATCACGCTACCGCCGCTAAAATCACTACAACATTAATGCATAAAGAGATGGTATAAAGATTGTTATTTGTTACGTGATAAGCGTACAAATAATTGAGGTCCACAAATTCAATATAAATATATAGTACCAATTAGTATACACTATACAAATGTTTATAATTTATTTATTTAGATTATACTAGTATTTTGTTTATAATATACAGATCCAAAACAAAACCGGTTTAGCTGTA
Source organism: Tyria jacobaeae (assembly GCA_947561695.1). Lineage (NCBI taxonomy): Eukaryota > Metazoa > Arthropoda > Insecta > Lepidoptera > Erebidae > Tyria > Tyria jacobaeae. Next base: position 1,879,003 of record OX387208.1, on the reverse strand, counting down.
TAAGATTGTTTGTGCTATAGATGATACCATAAAATTGTTTGTTTCTAAATTAATTTGAAGCCTCCTAGTAGCTATCTATTCAAAACTGTCTTTTCTTAGTGTGATTTTAATAAATGACATTCAAACCTTCAAGAATAGTACTGGCATAATAATAATGAATCACATTTATAAAGCATGTTATAAACGCATTATGATATTTTTAATCGTAATTTCTATCATCATAATAATATTTATACATAACATTCTAAAACCATACATTTATTTACACGTTTGTCTGTCAAAAAATCATTTTTCCATTAAAAGAAATATATAACCATAATAGTATATACTTAAATCAAATCATAAATATCTAAATTATGCCAAAACAAATTAGACTAAATGACATTATGCCAAAGTATTAAGTTATGTGAAAACGTTATGCTAAACAGTGTTATGCCTTAAAATATTATATAGCAGGAAGGTGACCAGATGGACTGACGGCTTGAGAAAGATACATACATATATAGTAACAGAAATTGATTTAAATTAATGTTTTTTTTTTTATTTAGCTATTAATAATGTTCCTACTATATAGTTAGATAACAAGATGAAAAATATATTTTTTATTTAGGTCTGTCTTATAGGTCTCTTTGTAAAAATCAAAGTCTAGTCGGGGGAGGCTACGATGACGATGAACTACTAGGTTATCAGATGAACGAGAAGATAGTCAATAAACTGTTAAAATACGATAGATGCAGTAGTGTGATGCATTCACCCCCAACCCCAAACCAAGGATCCAAAGCCCATTGAAGCTTCATCGTGTGCACGCCCATTCTTCATTTTTATGTATTAATATTATTTTTTAGTGAAAGTACACCTCTTCTTTAACCTGGTAGCCCAGTATGTCGACGTCGAAAACTTCAGTTCAGTGGCGCTGTACAAAAATAAAATTTATTATTAATGTTACTATTGCTGAGCCACGCAAGTTAGTCTTTCTTTAGTTCGTTAGTCCACGTATTCTCTTGTGCAGAAAAGTTGTAAGTAACATACACATTATATCACTAACTAATCTGCCAGTAAAAGTAATTTTGATACACTACTTAGGAATAAGATTTTCTATGCCAATAAAATAATATTTATGCATACATACAATTTATGCACACTTGAAAAAAAATTGAATAATTTGAAAATTAAAGCAACCTCCGACCACAGCCTCCACGTGGTAAGCCCGTGACCCATATCGATACTGAAAATTTCAAAGGATAAAAGACGAGTTTTAAACGGCTTATGGCATAGAGTAATACAACACCATACTCTCCATGAGGGGTATTAAGCACTTTTTGCAGGTCGTACATCGTAGACGTTGAACATCTAGAGTCCAGAAATATTGAAATAGGCTCATTCGTCTATCCTCTGATACTTCGTAACATTTTCTAGCTCATACGCCAGGTAAGTATTTGCTTTTTTTCATTAACTTTACTTCAATTATACATCAGAATAGTCTTTCATATGACTTACCAGCAGTTTCTTCTGTTTCTTGCCTTTATTTTCATTTTTAGTTTAGGCTTTAAATAACATTTCTATGGCATTAGCTCTCTTTTTGTTCTTATATCCTATTTTTTGTTAGTACTACACCATTAAATTAACTCTCAGACTCATTCACGCTTCAAAGATAAGAACTGCTGAAAAGTCTTCATTATCAGAAAGGTAATTAACGTAGCATTTTAGAATCTTATTCAGAAATATCTTACTGGGTTTGGTTGGGTATTCAGAATCCCTATCATGATCACTGGTATCAGTTGTTGGATCAAAATGTATAGTAGTAGTAGTATAATATATGTAATAGTTCGCCCCCTGGGCTGTGACCAATGTGTCGTCAGCGTAACAAATTGCTTCCAGCCCGAGGAGAAAAGTACCTCGAAGGGCCCAGTCGTACCCCATGTTCCACAGGAGTGGTCCAAGAATAGATCCCTGCGGAATTCGGTACTGTGGCACCCCATGATAATGGAGTGCTTCCCTGATGCCTCTGAATGGCAGACTATTGAATGCCGCCACAGCTGACTACCTCCTCGGTAACGGCTCTCAGGCGCATAATAGCACCGATAGTCGAACGTCCCGCTCGAAATCCAAATTGGGCGTCTGACAAATCGGGCCCAACCTCACTCAGGTGCCGAACGATGCGGGCAGAGAGGACCCTCTCAAACAGTTTACCCGCCTCGTCCAGCAACACGATGGGCCTGTATGCCGAGACCGAGTCAGCAGGCCGTCCCGGCTTCTTTAGAAGGACCAGCTTCCCGCTCTTCCAATACTCAGGGAAGGGTCCAGACGCCAGGCTGGCATCAAACACCTCCCTGAGGCAGTCCGACATGTAGTTGAGAGCCAGGGCCAACACACGGGCGGCGATCCCGTCTGGCCCTGCCGAGTTTTGGTTGTACATGCACATTGTCTATATATTCATTTCCCTATTTAATCTCTCCGCTTGCCTGGTAGCTCAGTAGCACTACGACAAATACTCACGGTTTGTGGCGCTGTTCAATGTGGAATCATTTTGCTTAGTTTAATTATTTTAATAAATATCAAGAATCATTTTAATGATATTTACTAGTTCTTAATAATTTTAATTGATTTATCTACAGGTATCTTGAAATCTGAATAACAACGCAGATAACAGAGCATCAATAATAACAGGTGATGCCATCTATTGAACGATGTTTGTACTAAAGAAATATCTTTCTACTTCTAAACAACAAATTTTACTTAGAGTTAACCAACACTTGTTTCAAATTTGTTGTCAGGGATAACTTGAGGATAATTTTGTTATAAATAACACGTATATTGTGTTTACTTTTGTCTTTTGTCATATAAAGTAATGAAAAATACCTAACCACCTATAATCTGTATTGCTCAGCTTGGATACTCAAATAAGCTCATACTATACTCCCATTAAGGTAGGCAGAGATAACTAACTGCCCGTCACTTGCTTTTATCCTTTGCATACCTCATGAGCTCCCCCCAATGTCATCAAAGCAAACAAAAAGCAAAGGTAATACAAATATTCCTATCCTAGTGTCATATTAGTCATTTCTGAATATTTTAGTGACACGGCTGGAATATAATGAAAACAATACACAATTTTATAAGCCAAAAAAGGTACGAAACTTATCAATGGTGGCGCTGAACTACATTGAACAACGCCACTAGTCATGAGTTTGCGACGTTGTCCTACTGGGCTATCAGACAAGCTAAGAGGTTATAATTTGAACAAAGAGAATGGGCGTTCACTACCTGCACATCACCCGAGACCTAGGATAGTATGGGGTTGGAGTGAACGAATTCCACTATTACGTAAATAGCACTGCTTTAATGTATCTTCACTTTTCTGCTAGCCTAGTAGTTCGTCGGCATCGAAACCTCCCCCAACGCGACCTAAGAAAACGCTCAACGCGTTTGTAAGAAATGCGGTGGGTAGAAAGGGGAAAAGAGGAAACGGTAGGTAAAAAAATAATGCTTTCAAATTAATTTATGTTTTGCAAGTAAATAAGTATATTATGCAAAATATATTAGAATAATATAAATCAAGTTTCAAACATGAACGATAATGTAAGCGGAGCTTTTTGCAACAAATAAAAAAAATCTATTACTTTTTCTTTTTATTATTTCTGACTAGATTTTACAGACGGCTACTGTAGATTTGCCATTAAATTTAGATCATACTTGGACAAAAGTACTTACTATAAAGGTAAAGAAATAATAGGTCGTGTCTTGTGGTAATAATATAATAACGGTACGGCATAAGAGCATAAATACTTTATCTCTTAAATTTTGGTCATTTATAATAATTATAAGACCAAGGAATAGAAACAGAAAGAAAATATTGATGCTACGAATCTGTAATATCGGTAGTTTAGTTATATTAAGATGCTATGGGTGAGCAGGTTACATTCAATGATGTTTTATTTAATTAATTAATAAATAGTGTATTTTTGAACAGCACCCTCGTTTTCTACTCTATCCCACTAGGCTACCAGGCAATCGAAGAGGTGTAATTTTTAATATTTATAGATATATGTATATATATGAAGACTGGGTGTGCAACGGCTTTAATGGCCCCGCCTAGATGTAAACACACTTGTTTTGGGGTTGGGGGTTGATGCATCACACACTACTGCATCTATCGACACATATTAACCTACTACAAAAATATTAGTAACAGTTTATTGACGATCTTCTCGTCCTTCTGATAGCCTAGTAGTTCGTCGTCATCGAAGCCTCCCCCAACGCTAACACGCAGACTGCGACACAATAGTCATAAGAGCGCTGACCGCCATTGAAGGTTATATGGGGTGGGAGAAAGTTGGGAGTTTTACCTCACACTTTGTTTACCCTCACTCACTTGGCAATACAATGTAAGCATTGTGTGTCTGCCAGTTATCTGTGAGGCCGTAGTATAACTACGGTCGACCCGACCAATTCGTGTCTAAGCATTGCTCTCTTACGGTACAAGTTATACCTTATACAGGAAAACAATGTATCTCGTCAAAAATAAATACGTAGATCTTAGTATAAATACGTATAAATTTGTATTTGTCATCATCAAATACAAATATTACTATTTAAATTGTTATACACATTGTAATTTAAAGGTTACTACAGTCATACTATATAAATTTAAACTAATTTTGCAGATATACTTATCTATTAGCGGCTATATCTATTTGTCATTCTTTTTCTTAAAAATATTCCGTATTCCACTATGAGAAAATCATATTAGTCTTAAATTTTATGATAGACGCATTGAAGTCGGTTGTCTACTTTTTTAAAGTCCGATTATTAATATAAAAAGAATCATCAAAATCGGTTGGCGTCATATTGATTGAGTTCTTCGTCCATTTCTCGCACACATGCTTAATGCAAATTTAAGACTTATATGGTTTTCATGGTAAACTGGACCAAATTAAAATGGGATCACACGGGAAGCACCGACTTTCAAATAAAAATAAATTCATCAGAATCGGTTCACCCAGTCGAAAGTTATGAGGTAACGAACATAAAAAAACAGTCGAATTGAGAACCTCCTCCTTTTTGAAGTCTGTTGAAAGAAAGAAAAACAATCACGTGGTTTTAAGGATATATTGTATTTAGTGAAGTAAAATTCATTCAATAAGTATGTATATGTTGATTGCACCCAGACGGTAGTGTGTGCTGTATGCACGTATTTATTGGCTGTATGGACACCCTAGGAAGTTAGAGATAGGGGTGGAACTTGGGACCCCTACCCATTTATTGATTTTCTCTTGCAAGGATACCTCTCTGTCTTCGTGCTATCCTAGTACCACGGGGTCAGAGTTCGTGACTTCGGTGCTGTCCGTTATTTTATGAATGAAGTATTGTTTTGGTTTACATTTTATTTCTACTTAACTGATTGAAGAACTTAATTCTCAATTATAAATAGAATACCCTCTGAGATAAAAATGAGTGCATTCTGATTTAAAGTAAGAGTAACAAATAAAAAAAGGTAATGAACAAGTTTCTCTTGCTCTTTCTTTAATGAGAGCTCAGGCGACGCTGCTGGAAAATCTAAACATGTTGGGGGAGTAACATGTTCTGTAGTAAAGCTACCAGGCAAACATAACAGCCAGAGAGAGATGAAAACATACATATATGAGTGTGTGCACTAATTGTATATACATACACCGTGTTAGTACTACTACAATTTCATTTATTCCTACACCCCTTCTATCAACTACAGAGTATTTGTCTCACTTTTGAAGACTATAAACCATAGGCACAGAAAAGAGATCACAAGTACAAGGTTACTACCTATTAATTATTATATTATAATACATTGATTGATATCTGTGCGTGTTCCTTATTTCCTAGTATTCATTATTTTGAAAATACAGGGGGTGAAATAATATATATATATGTATATATATATATATACATGTTCAAAGCCGTGTGGTTCTCGGCATAGCAGAATATGCCCATTCCATATCTTGGATTGATGGTTGTCATAAAAGTATTATCTTTTTAGCAAGATCCCAGGGCCACCAGACGTCACGACGTCACGTATTAAGTTATAAGGGCTTCGACTGTTATCTATCGGTTAGCGATCCTGACTGCTAAGACGAGGTCGTGGGTTCGATTCCCACCCAGGACAAATATTTGTGTGATGAGTATATAGTATATAGTAATATGTATGTATTTAGAAGTATATAAGTGTGTTTATCAGCTGTCTGGTTACCATAGTACAAGCTCTGCTTAGTTTATGATGAGACGGTGTGTGAGATGTGTGGAGTATTTATTATTTATTTATTTATCTATCGGATATTATGTACAAAAAATAGGCGACAAAATATCCATCCCCATCACCTGGACGATTGGCACTCCACCACTGTTCGCTTCTCCAGAAGCTTTTTGCCTCGCACAACCAGCTTATGGAACAAATTGTCGCCTGCCGTATTTCCGAACCGATACGACCTTCAAACCTTCAAGAAAAGAGCGTACTCCTACCTAAAAGGCCGGCAGTGCACTTGTGACCCTTGAGTTGCGGGTGTCCATGGGCGGCGGTAGTCACTTACCATCAGGTGACCCGTCTGCTCGTTTGCCCCCTATCCCATAAAAAAAAACCGTTATAGTTTATTTATATAGTGCCTGGATGACGGTAATCGACATTACGTATGTCGGAATATAATTGTTATTAGATACTCCACAAATTTCTAATATACATACATGTAGACAGGATACCCCCGAAGGTTGGTACCTTCGGGGGTATCCTGTCTACATGTATGTATATTAGCAATTTGAAGGCAAAAGTTATAAGGTCAAAAAACATTTCGAGGTGACTCCGTCTTTAAATATTATTATTCAACCTTTAAGGCCGTTTATCTTTTTGGAAGTACATAAATCAATTTGTTTGTCAAAATTCCAAATTTGAATAACCATAAATAGCAGGTTCATGGAAAAATACAATTTTCCCCTTTCTTATGCATTCGAGCAGACGGGTCACGGGTAATGGTAAGTGACTACCGCCGCCCATGGACACCCCCCAGTTTCCACACTTACATGTCTTTGTTTTCTGTACATTACTATTATTATTGTTTTATTATAAAAACAACTCCCCCATTAATAAACAAACGTACACAAGTAACACCTAAACCCCGAGCCGGGACGACTAATTGTGAATTACCCAAAATTTTGTGTTATATCCTAATAAGCACATTTTCATATGCTTTTTTTTGCAACCGTAGGTAAACCGTGTTTTCTAAATAAACTCTATCAAATTGCAATTACTAAGAGTTTATAAAACACTGAAGATACATTATTTAAATCCATTCTTCACATTATACTTAGAAAGTAGAAACAGTCAAACGATTACAAATAGTCATATACTACTACATAACTGATAAATTTTATGGCATAGGCGGGAATCAAACCCTTAACCTCCCCCTCCATACGTAACAGTAGAAGAAATCTACAAGAAAACATTCTCGGTTTTCTTACTCACTGCAAAGTTGGAGGAGTATCATACTTTGCGGAGTGGCTACCAGGTTCTTAGTCATGCAAGGAGATGGATTCAGGCTTACTAGTTGCCATGACAACATACATATCTTTATATATATAATTCTACTGTACGTGTGTATGTCACTGAACTCCTCCTAAACGGCTGGACCGATAGGAATGATTTTTTTAGATTCACAAATCAGATGGCGCTGCAGTCGGTATGTTATTTAATGTTACTAAGTTATACTTAACCGGGCAGAAAGACGTCTGCCGGGTCCGCTAGCATATATATAAGTTAGTGTGCATTTCCATTTCATCGCATCCCTATCCTATTTAATTTCACCCCTTTCCACTGAAAACATCCTCACGTCCGAGACCTCTGTAGAGATCTGAGAGCCTAGTATTTAAGCACAAAAACATTTGTCTAGAGATGGCGCTGCTCTTCCAAAGGGAGTTTAATGATAAATATATGTGATGGATGATCTGCAAGTTTCATAATAAGAACAGTCTTGCATATTTTGTTATATTTTCTTTTGAATGCGAGGACTGAGTTTGTTACATATCTTGAACAGCTACGCTGTACCCAAAATTGTCCGCGTCTAAAGACAAGTGGTGGCTTAGTTCTATCTTACCCACCTTTAGTGATTTCAAGAACGAAAAACTTAAATAAAATAAAAAACATAACAAGAAATTACCGAAACTTCACACACCTGGACCGACCATAAATAGAATTTATTAATTAAATGCTCCATATGCAAATTGTTTAACACTACCATAATTACCTATATTTAATATAATAACTCTTTACCGCAGTAACATTCACTTGGAACTGATTTGTTTAGAATACAATAGCTACGATGGATTGGTCTTTGAAAGTACACTAGTTTAAAAAAAAAAGGGGTCAACAACAAAACCTGACAAAATCTTTTATTAAGCATTGAACAGCGCCACCAGTCACAACTTTCCTATATTTTACTACTAGGCTACCATGCGGCATGAAGAGGTGATAGATACAAAAACGAAACTCCCTGACCAAAGGGCGGTAAATGCAGCAGACCCACATTTATTTACATGAAACAGATGTTCGCAATACACCATAAAGAACCTTACAACGCGCTTATAGCCTAGTAGATCGTAGTCAGTGAAAACTCAATCGATGCTTTGATTGTTTTAATAATGTTATTTTATTGTTCTAAATCCCAAATTATTTTTGCACTATATTTCAGTACAAGTAACTCCATCTTTTAGAGTCTCCTTAAACTAGATAATGTAGCAGCGCACACCTAGCAGTTAATTTATAGCGATGCCATCTGTTATCTACTTTTATAGCATGCAATGACAAATAGTTACCGATAGATGTCACAAGTAGTATGAAATATACACTTATAATGAGGTAAAATTGTTTGTTTGTACGCGATAATCTCTGGCACAAATGATCCGATTCTAAAAAATCTTTTCTGATAGAAACACACATAGACTATATTCTATTATGATATATACCTTATTTCAGTGTAAAATTTCAGCATTTATTTACCAAGTCGAAGAAACCTAACCAGGTGTACGCGTTATCCGCGCTGAGCAAACGGTTCCAAATAAAGGCACATAATGTACCCTAAGAATATGAGTCCTTAATAGATCTTCAATAAATCTAGTCAACAATTTTATTTAACACAGAATTATATATTTTTTTTTAAATAAAATGAAAATTCTAAAGAAATGTTGAGTTGAATATACAACATACATTATATGTATTCGTGTAAAAGGAACAGTTTCATCACAACGGAAATTTTACGAAGATAAAATTTGCACATTTAATTCTTGCGGATAGTTGAGAAGATAACTTGAGCTAATTAAAAACGTAAGACATAGAGAGCCCGCGTGATTATATGACCATTTCATTGCAATATACATACATGTTATTATTCAGGTGATGTTTGTGTGTACGTATCTTCATGTTTCCTATGGACTCCAAAACGGGTCGACCGATTTCGATGAAGTTTTCAAGGCATCTTCATATTGGTCTCGCAGGTGATACTGTAGCGTTTGGTGGAGATTGGTGTTTTTGCACCGTTCAATTTATTTTAACTTACGCCCAACGAAGCAGGCAAGGTCTGCTAGTATGTAAATGTATTTAGTGAATTAGTAACAAACGCGCCCCCTCTCTAATGAATGTCGTAAAAAGCGACTAAGAGATTTTACTACACATACTAGACAGTACATACATATATACAGTCTATGCCAGGTTGACACCATATGTATGTTATTTTACTAATCATTTTTTTTATGTAAATTTAGAATTTAATACCGCTCAACACCCCGTTCACTAAAATCACTTTCAAATGAAAACGTGCCCAGATTTAAAGACCTCGTTTGTAATTAATACTTTTTTTTTTATTTAACACAACTTACTTTGCAGAAACAGCATACGACACAATGTTAGATACTTAGAAACGCTCGACATATCATTTTGTCTATGACAATAGACAAAACAACAAGCAATTGGCACCACCCCTCTTGTAAATCCGTTGGGCGTTGCTATAGGACATACAACCCCTCTTTCCTATAGGGGTAGGCAGAGACCACTTCCTTCCATTTGCTCCGATTCTGACATATACATATTTTTCGCTTCTTCAACTTTTATTCCGTTCCGCATACAGGCTCGTCGGTTAAAACTACTTTTGACCATCTAAATTTAGAATTTAATACCGCTCAACACCCCGTTCACTAAAATCACTTTCAAATGAAAACGTGCCCAGATTTAAAGACCTCGTTTGTAATTAATACTTTTTTTTTATTTAACACAACTTACTTTGCAGAAACAGCATACGACACAATGTTAGATACTTAGAAACGCTCGACATATCATTTTGTCTATGACAATAGACAAAACAACAAGCAATTGGCACCACCCCTCTTGTAAATACGTTGGGCGTTGCTATAGGACATACAACCCCTCTTTCCTATTGGGGTAGGCAGAGACCACTTCCTTCCATTTGCTCAGATTCTGACATATATTTTTCGCTTCTTCAACTTTCATTCCGTTCCGCATACAGGCTCGTCGCAGGCAGGTATTATAATAAAATAAAGTGGAAATTTATTATGTTATGTATGAAGAAAATAGCAATATATGATTCCATATTGAATTGACATATGATTTGACTTGAAATAAATAGTTAACACGTTGTTAAAAGCGGTTGCGCTACATATACAACATGAACTGTTAACCGATTGATCAAGAACAAGTGTTATATTATGTGTATATATTAGTGTTATTAATATACATATATGTATGTGCGTATCGTGTATCTTTGTCACGCCCTAGAACCTACTTGCGTCATTTGATTTGATTTGTTTTTAAGTGTTATTCGAAGATGCGTTCATAAAAATAAAGAGCAAGTAAATTTACTAATTAACTTACTACTAATAACGACGTCCCTATCTTTTATTTTATTTTATATTTATTAATACAATAATATACATAGACAGGTATAAAATAAGACATTAAGAAATATCGTACAATATCTTCAATCAATCAAACTCCTCCACTCCACAGTCCTCTCGCACTCCACATCGTAAGATCGGATCTCATCTAGCTCCAGCGTAATCACATCCACAGCATCCGGACATAAAGACTCATCGAAATCTGGTACATCTTCATAATATTCTACAGAACTGAACATGTACTCACTCCCTCTCCTACTCTTAAAGTTCTGCTCTTTCTCAACGTCTTCTTCTTTACTCTTATCATCTGTCACTTTCATAGTTGGAGTGGTGGCTTGATAATTAACTGTGTTACCTACAGTTGATGTAACATTGCCAGCGTTTTGAACTGCAGAAGAACGTTTAGTATCATTGATTGCGGCCGCTTCTGTGAGTGTCGACGTGACATTATCTTCTGTTTTTGAAGAAGCATTTTTTTCTTCTTTATTTTTGTGCCAGCTTTTAAGAACTTCTATATCAACTTTGCAGGTGTCGTCATCAACTATATCAGATACGTTGACAGGTAAAGAATCAGATGATACAAATTTTATTAGAGAGCCATCATTTTGCAGAGCTTTTCTGTACCTCCTCGCTCTGTCTTGGAAGGTATCTCCAACGCAGCGTCTTCTGCCTTGTTTGAGGTGAGCCACATGCCATTCTTCGTCAGCGAAATCTTTATTAAACCTATCAATGTCAAATTGAGTTTCTTCTTCGCTTTTCTCTTCTACAGCATCATTGCTTGTTTCACATTTAACTATAGGTAATATTAAAATGATTAACACTTTCAACTGAACGTTCATTTTTAAAGAAACAATCACATTTATCAATTACTTGTAAAAAATGTTATTATTGGATACTTTTGTTTTGAAACGGTCGATAGAGCGTGCAGTTGATAATTGGATTTTTATTTCACATTCTCACACAACGAAAGCCTGCAAACCTTCAAGAAAAGAGCGTACTCCTACCGGCAACGCACTTGTGACTCTTGAGTTGTGGGTGTACATGGGCGGCGGTAGTCACTTACCATCAGATGACTCGTCTGCTCAATTGCCCCCTATCCCATCAAAATCAATTCTCTCAGGTGGTGCAAACGTTTTATTTGATGCTTGTAAAAGGGTAATTCTATAAGATATACATATATAAAATATCTTTATATTACAAATTCAGCAATCACTGTTTGAACGCATGTAACAATGTATTAATAAGGATATTTTTTTTTCTACGCACTTCACCTGTACACTTACTAGTATCGATTATACTTATTAAATTAAAACCAACCCCTCAAATGAAGATGTTACATCTAGCAGAGACGTAGGAGTTATCCGTGACGTCAAGGTTTTGCTTGATCAACACGTTTTGCTGGAGTCGATATAGCTTATAAGGCACTGGGATTTGTGATTAGACCATCCAATAATTCCTTTTAAAAAAGTAGACAACCGACTTCATTGCGTCTATCACAAAATTTAAGTGGTTTTCTTATGGATGCCATTGCCAGAAATGGGACTACACGGAAAGTACCAGCTTTCAAATAAAAAAAAAACATCAAAATCGGTTCACCCAGTCGAAAGTTTTGAGGTAACAAACATAAAAAATACAGTAGAATTGAGAACCTCCTCCTTTTTTGCAGTCGGTTGAAAACTTGAAAGAGATGAAAACAATAAAAATATTGAACTGTGCGTATGTTCGTAGTCACCTAGAATACGCGTCTCTGGTATGGAACCCATGTTATGGTGTCTTCATGGATTGAGTTGGAAAAAATTAAAGGAAATTTACCCGCTTCTTAACGTTTAAATTTAAATAAAAAGTCAGACTACACAGACACACTAAAAAATTTCATTGCCGCTGCGTCTTAGACGGAATAATTTTGATGTTAACTTTTTAATGAGGCTCGCGAAGAGTATTGTTGACAGTCCGGATCTCCTTGGCAAAATTACTCTTACAACTCTCACGTGAAGACTAAGGAAACCAACGCTTCACACCCCACACAGCCACACTCAATATAGAAAAATAACTTGCTTCCCACGCTGTTGCTATATATCTAATAACCTTTATGTAGACAACCGCTTTAATTTATTCGCAGATAGTATTATTACCACTAAGAGTACACTCACTAGAGATTTCATAAACAGTTGAACGATTTTAACCTGGCCATATCTATCTGTATTGTGTATACGTTAAGGTGATTTTGGCTTTAAAATGGAATATTGTAATTTGCATCTGTTACTACGTATGCCAGTGTATACTGTTTAAGCCGTAAGCTTCCTAAATAAAATAATGCTTGACTCGCAAAATGACCTTGCTAGTAATGAGTAATAAACAACTCAAAATTGCTGTTTTAATACCACGGAAATCGACCTTCCAATAAGGACTAAACTCACGACTCTGTATGCACAATAGTTCTTTATACAGTGCAACCTTAATATAACGTACCTCAATATAACGACTTCCTCGATTTACCAAATTCTTCGTAATCCCCTTGAATTGTCCATAAGAGTCAATGTAAAATATACCTTTACATTGCGAAATTTATTTGCGAACAACCTCTTTATAACGAATTTTCAACTATCAAAAGAGAGTGTAAATAGCTCTAATTACCTAATTTTGTCAACCCAACCTTTGTATAACGTTCCACCAATATGACCCTTACTCCTATAATATGTGTTATAATTTATTAGTAGAAGTTGTTCGCTATAACAAGATGAGTAAGTAATGTTGAGGTGAATAAAACTGTTTTTTTACCTCTATATAACAAACTTTAGACCATCCTAACCTCAATATAACAAACCTCAGTTTAACGAATTACTTGATATAACGAATATTTACTTGTTCTCTTCTTGTTATATCGAGGTTGCACTGTATATCATTGTTTACAACGCTTGTCAAATTACTTATTAGCTATAAGAGACAATAATAAATTTGAAAACATTATTCATCGCATTACTGTTCCCACAGATTATACACAAGCCAATGCACAGTCACAAACATATAAACGAATATAATCTGTGCAAATAATTCCCAACAAAGGTATACAAGTGAACCCGCCTATTATAAAGGCATCATTGACAGATCGTTATCTGCGTGCTAACTAATCCATTCAACCTCGGGTAGCGTAACTACCCTCCAAACGTCGGGAAAATACTTAAATTACCCTCCCATCCCCCTCTCTCGTAGCACCCCCCACCGCGAGATCAAAACAGCCCAATTACGCAGCCCACCCTTTAATAAACCCTCGTTTGCTCAAATCTGAAATAAAGACGGATAAATAATCAACAATTTTGAAACGAAAAGCTACAAATTAGCATTCGTTTGAATAAATTGAACAGTTAATGTGACTCTGGGACCCGGTCAAAGTTGTCTTTGGTTATAAGAGAACATTGTAAAGCATTGAAGCGCTTTAAAGCGTGCTGATATTCTTAGTATACAATATTTGCAATAATGTTGATACCGCTGCAGCAGCTAGGAAATCATTTGAAATGTTAACAACTCACTAAAGTGATGCAAATTGCGAGCGGTTGGCAGCCATGATTCAGAATGGCGCGAAAACATTTGCATAATTTGAAGAGAATAGAATGCCAAGCTTTGAAATGGAGCTTGATTGAAAAGCTGTGGGTGATTTAAGATCATTTTACTGGATATTAAAGGTTGAATGTTATTCTATGTAAAACTTATCTACAAGATAAAATCATTGTTTCGCCATTAAAGGCATTATTGCGGTATTATGAAAAACAAAAGCACAATGATTCTCTTTTTATTTGGTTATGACTCTAGAGAGGTCTCTTTAAATTAAAAATTAGAATAGCGAAGCTCAATGCTGAAAAAGGAGCACCTTGATGTATGAAATATTATTAAAGGTACTTCTCTTAAAAATATAATAAAACACAGACCTTGCAATATTTTTATAATTTTATTATATAATATACATAGGACTTTATACATATTTTACAGAGCATTAATTCGAAAGAATAAAATCATTAGGAGTAAGCGAACTTATTGTTTGTTACTACTAACTATTTGCTTACATAACGCCGACGGACTTGGATCCCATTGCTAGGCAAAGGTATACAAATTGAACAGCCTGTCTGCCATTATTCAATGGCTGTAATTTAAACAGAATTACAATATTGTAATAGTCTGGGTCATGTTACATAGCGTTGTCTTAGCCCGACCTAAACGTATCGTGTTTGTGTAGGTTCTACAATATACTTACATTTAAATTATATTTTTTTGTAAATAAATAACATTAAGCCAAAAACCGTCGTACCATTATCCCACATGTAGAGAAATATGTCTTGAGAGAGAACACCAACTAAGTATATACATTCAATTACAGCGTGACGTGGAAAATAATGAAAAAAAAAAGTTTAAAAAATTAGTTTTTGTGGATTGAATAATTACAATACATATAATTACTTAAAATTTTAAATATTTAAATTTACACATACCACGTGCATTCACTAGAAAGTGAGCTGATAATACCTGGAAATTAAAACAGTCATAACTTTTACACGGGCTGTTTTTGTCACAATTTTTTCTTTTTGGAAATGCAGCTGGAGATGTGTTTTCAGTTGTTAAAATAATTGTTCTATTTTCTGGGTCACGCTGAATTTTATAAATTTTATTTATGTTTTCAAATGGCTGACACAGGCAAAAACAACTGCAGTATAAAACACTAAACTGTTAGTGGTTACTTACCAAGGTCTTCTGTGTTTCTCTCATAGACCATCTTCTTCAACTATGCTCCTACAGACTTCTAAAGACCTTGCTCCGTGTTAACCACTGATATGACAAGTACTAAATACGTCTTTACGCGTTTTTATAATAATAATAATAGAAGAAGCAACTTGATGCAGAAGGTAGTCCTTCTTGATACGGTACGTATTGGGAAGAGGTTCCTATCTCTGGAGCCCTGACCACCGGTAGCTTAGTCCCTGTACCCGATGCCGGTGGGACACTTTTTTTTATATTTTTAAATATATTGAGTTTTTGTTTATATTTAAAAATGTAATTAGATTTTTTATTGAATGAAATAAAAGGAATAGTAATAATAAAAATGCTTTAAATTAAACATCTGCTAGCGGCTTGATAGGCAAGAACCTTTATCAAAACCTTAAGAGGCACTCGTTAGATAGCTAAATCAAGGGACTGATACAGAAGGCAGTACACCTCTACCCGGCCCGTATTGTTAGGAGGTTCCATCTTTCTCTCTAACTACCGGTGTCTTGGTTTCTGTACCAAGTCCTGATGTCGGACCCGACCCGATTAGCGCTAGTTTAACTTTAATCATCCACATAAGACTTACACAGGTTTTGTACTCTCATAGTGTTCTATTCATTAAGAAAAGATTGTGTCAATAGACAAAGTTAAAAAAAAAAACTTTAACTGACATATAATAACTTCTAATTTAAATCAATAACACAGTGACTAGACTAGAACTCTATTTTTTATTGCACAACATAAGTGTACCTACACATACACAGTGTTAATGTATTAATAAAATTAAATATAAATTAATTAGTCTGCTATTCCACATCTACAATCTAAGCATACTATACAAGTTTTCACTAAATAATAGGTTCGTTTTGGCACTTTTGACATTACCGTTGTGACATTGGCGGATGACAAAAGTATTTATTCAACCAAACTGACCCCTTCCTGCGATGAATCGATAAAATAATATGGTAAAATATAATCGGTCTAATCATTATGGTTTAAGTTTGAGAAACATTAATTATATTTTTTAATATATATTCCAAAATACAAATAAAGCTTAAAATATATGGAAATATGTATGTAAGTCAACACAAATGTTTCACTATTATTAATTTCGTATGCGATAAAATATTGTATTATCATTTCGTTTTATAAAAGTTGTTACAGTAATAATGAAATAAATTATTTCGAAAAATAAATTTATAGCGAAAACATGTAGCAATCATCAATTTAATAATTAATACAATACATTTTCTTTGTTAATTTAAAAAAAAATGTTAAATATTAAATTTTAACTTTAAATATTATTTCGTTGGTTACGAATTGTCTCAACTCTATAAAAAAATGTTCTGTTGTATTTATAAGAGCGGTTCATTAGTTTATGAAGAGATATTCATTACGAGAAAATGCTTTTAATACTTTTTAAATTACTTGACTGCTCTTGTTTACAAATAAGTACAAATTTGTTTGTTTTCAACGATTTAATTATCAATTTCATATCATTACGTAAATCATTGTTTGTTATAAATTGACTACGAGCACCGTCAAAACGAGTTTTCCATTCCGTGAGTACTGTGACGTACCAGATCACGTGGGTAAGAAATAAAGCAAAAATAATACTGTGGGTAAGATATGACTTACAACAATATGTAGACTCAAAAAAGATATTGGTACAGCAAATAAACAAGTATGTTAAAACATATTACTGAGATCAACTTATTGTCTATTAACTTAATGTCGGAGGAGGCCTGACACTTTGTCGCTTCGGATGAACAATGTTTCAAGCGCAAGATTCATCGAGGTTTCGAGCAACGAACATTATTCTAATGACAGTCGGGTGAATGACTGTACTAGACTATTAAAGGTGGCAGTGCATGTATGTGGGATAAGGTGGCAGTAGTGCGCAAGCAAGCGGAAGGGCGTGCGCCGCCAGCTCACGCTCACCGCTCGCCGCTTGCGCTCGCAGCTGCTCCAAGCGAAGCTGGTTCTGTCGCTTCCATTTTGTCCTGATATCAACGCATTTTTATGTGTATTCATATATTCGTACATTTGAATATTCAAGAATAACGATGACGAATATAACGTACATAACATTAACCAAAAATGCATTCTCAAATCGGTTACTCTATTTCAATCTATGCAAAAATTTTATTGGCTCCCAACCTGAGATAGGTTTTCTTGTAATTCTTACAGAATTAACAAGAATGGTATGAAGTGGAACACGAGGTGGACATGGAAGAATTAAAGCAAGAGAGTAAGTTTAAAGCAACGGTTTATTGTGTTACAATTATGCGTCTATAGACGCTCTAACGTTTAAAATAATCATTCATGACATTCATTTTCATTTGACTTCTACTGGTAACCAACAAAATTTTGTCATTTATATAAAACACTGCATTATTGTATAAATCTATTATTATTATTTAAGTATAATTAGATAGTAAATTAGATACATAGATAATTTAAGAAATTTTAACTTACCTTCTATTCTGATACCAAGTCTTGACCTGCGTTTCGCTGAGGCTGAGCGCCTCAGCCACGTCTCCGCGATCTGCGACGCTCAAGTACTTTTGGCAGCGAAACTTACGCTCCAAGTAGGCAAGCTGTGCGTGAGTGAAAGCGGTACGACGTCTTCGTGGCTTGCGGCTCGAGGTGGAAGACCCCGTAGGTCGACTTGTCTGGCGATCTGGACGAGGAATTCCATTACTTATCTTTTTTTGGAGTAGAGGGGCAAAGGAACATTCAGGTCATCTGATGGTGAGTAGTGATAATCGCCCACGGACAGCGGGAGGGAGCAACATGAGCGAGGGGCGGAGTAGATTTGGGCCTCCGGCTCCCTCACTGGTGGAGTGGAGTAGTTTCAGAACTGGTTTTCTGTAATTCCGTGATATTACTCACGTCAAGCCGACCCACTCATGCCTAAGCATCTACACACATCACCTGGGCCTAACTAATAAGCTCAAAGGTTTATCACCTCCTAAAACAATCATTTTAGCCAAGATAAATAAATCCTCTAGCACGGGTCGTATATTACTAGTACTCGTTATCTCTCCATTAGTAGAAAATACGGCTCATGTTACTAACTAATGCCTACCATTATGTATATTTAATAAATAACTTTTATAAGATTTTTAAATAGCTCTGTATGATGTATTTCTAGAATGAACAAAAAATGCTTTAAGATACGTTTCTCAAGACTCGAAATACAGAACAACTAGTTATTAGGGATTACGTTCTTCTTTTACACACGGTTTAAGGTTGCTTGCGAGTTTGTGACCATAATCAAAAGGTAATTTTTAGGTATAAATAAAACAAAGATGGATGGTTAACACATTCGCAACTCATATTTGGGTGTTGTGTCTTTGATTTGTTGGATTTTCGCCCCAAAGAGCAGAATAACTGAGGCGTTGCGAAGTTATCCGGGTCAGCTAATAATTTACATGTTTATGTACATGAGTAAGCCTATTGCTGTCACCCTCACTGCATGACTGTATACATACTGTCTGATAGATAACAGTCCGATCCCTTAAGTAAGTACCACAGGCCATTACTACGGCTAGTAATTTATGTACATATAAAATAAAAATACAAATAAATTATCACCAAACATCGAATTAAAGCACACAGAAGTGTTTGTACTTTACCGTTTGACTCTTGCGAATCCCGCTGTGTACTTCCAGCAATGACTGATGCAAATCCAGCTAGCAGCTGTGACTGGAATGAGCTCTTCGACAGATCCATAGACCTGCCATAGATACTTTCTGATAGGGGTGCACTCAGATGCTCATAGCTTTCATTCGCCTCATTCATCTTGCTGTCTCCCTCTGGTCTGTACAGATGAAAGATACTCGTATCGTACAATTTCATTCGCTCTTCAGATCTGTTTTCATAGTCATTCTCGTCGTCTTTGAAAGGTGAACTGTAATTTGTTTGGTTGTACTCTAAGGGGGACGAACGTCTTGTTTCTTCTCCATCGAATTTGTTTTTGTATTCGTTAACTTCCAAAGAAAATTGTGACTTCTTAGGCGTGGATGTCTCACTTCTGTTGTCACCTACAGAAATCTCGTCTTCACCGTCGGTAGCCTCCGGATTTTGACTGGCAGTTGAATTACAACGTAATGACTCCTGGTCATCATCGTTCTGGGTGATACCTGAAAACAAAATAATATATAAATTATTACAAGATCTTCTGTGTGGGTATTAATACTACTCATAATCTTAACGAGAATTGAGGTCTCTAACAAAGTTTATACCTGCATATGAATAGTTGAGGTATGCTGGTGTAATATCCACCCGCTATAGTGGCCAGCCGCGAGGAGGCGACGTCCACGTGTGCATGGATGCCGCCGAAATAAGAGTTACCCTAAGGTGGTGCCCGCTGTTTGCGGGCACAGCGCTAGGAGCGATCCTGATGTCCTACCAAAGTTGTTCCAGGATTACTCTTATTTTAGGCGCAGTGTCGCACACCGTGTGGTTTTAGTCGGTTCAATTCCGACACACCACCCCACTGAAAGCCCCGGTGGAGTGACGGCCCATGGGGGTCTCCACACGTAAAAAAAAAATGCTTGTGTAATAAAAAGCCAATGGATAATTTAGTGAATTGGACCTATGTTCAGCCGTAGGCTGCTTAACTGGAACCAACAGTCGTTCCCAACTAGCAAATGTACACAAATGTGACAGTTCTTACACTACATTCATGTTTATTTACAACAGAAAATTGAAATTGAAATTGAAATCCAGCGTATAGACTTAATGCCAGTATGTTAATTACAAAATAGAAACTGTACTGTGTTATGTGGTTATGCTTTTTTTATGTGACCCCCTATCAATAAATGAGCAGACGTGCTACCAGATGGTAAGCGAATACCACCACGCATGGACACCTACAATTCAAGAGTCGCAAGTGCGTTATCGGCCTTTAAGGCAGGAGTACGATCTTTTCTTGAAGGGTTGAAGGCCAGTTAAGTAATCTCGTATTGATGGGGCCGTATTTCCGGCCGCCATTTATGTAAGGAAAGAAGTACTGCTACTCGGTGTGAAATGAGGTTTTCCTACTAAATTATAGTCAACAGAGAGGTTAAAGCATCGCTTGACATTAAGCCTTAACACTTAACAGTGAGCACAAACAGATCGCTCACAAAGGCGGGGCTCGCATAAAGACTCCAGTTTTAAAAAGGAACTGCCATAGACGCGAGTTTTCTGCTCTAATTAATGCCTCGGGGCGTTCTGTTTCGCTCTCGAGCAATTGAATACGACCTCCGTGAATGGTGTTTTAGCGCGCGCGGGAAAATTCTTGTCTATGGCTGCGTTTGTGTCTTTTAATTTGCGTGAAAATGGTGAGGTGTGCGCGTCCAGTATTCAGGCTTTTCATGAGTTTTCTTTCGCTAAACTTTTGTGTAGCCATGATTTTAATGGCGAGGCCGCATCCCGATTACTTGTTACTCAGCGGGGGCGCACGAGGGCTGTTCAAGTGTTTCTCTCGTTATAATATCGCATAAATATGTTTAGCTTTGTATTCCTGCCCGTGCCTCAAGAGGGTCTTAATGCTTCCGCATGAGTATCTTCTACGGAAACATCGTTACAAAATGATTGTATAGGTACTTTACGTACATAAATATATGGACTTTTGTATATGGACTTGTTCAAATATGTTCATATTTATATTTCAATGTAACATACAATATAAAAGCGTGAAATCGATCGGTATCAAAAAGTATTTCTTAACATAAATTTTTCACAGTAGTGAAAGTTTTGAGATGATGGATGAATTTGTCCAGGGAACCTTTGGGTTGGCAGGAATTTAATGATTATCAGAAATTTGTCTGCGGGGGACTGTGTTCCAGCCAGGTAGTGGCTGCCACTACCTGGCTGGAACACAGACCAGACCAGACCAGACGTCCCACTCCCGAAGAGTGGCCAGACGTCCCACTCCCGAAGAGGTACGCGAATGGCGTGAACTATGCCACCGTGAACACGCTCGTGAGCGCATAGCGTTAGCACGCAGGTTCTTTCCGGGCACGGGTGCTTCGAGAAGTATCTACACTCGATCGCTAGGATTCAGACCTGCCTAACACTGCGACTGCAGTGAGGGTGCGGCTTAGCATACGCTTGCGGATTGCCACCGCCCCCCCCCCCGTCATTTCATTAGAGTCATGGGGAGGTTGTGTCTATACCGGCCGTCATACGCTCTATGGCTTTCTGGTAGGAGGTCATCTCACAAAAGGAGGCAGTAAAGCAGGACAACCTCGACTCGGACTCAATTCGTCACTGGCAAGGGGGCCTCTTAGTGTGCCTGGACGTTGCCTAATTAATAGTTAATCGAAAGTTGTGTCCGCATTTTGTCGGGCATCACGAGCTAGGTAAGGTCCAGACGTCTTACTAAAGCTGTTCCCTGATTCCTCTAATTTCAGGCGCAGTATGGCACACCGTGTGGTTTTAGCCGATCCGATTCCGACAAAGCGTTAGAATCAAACTACCAAAGTAGCCTAAATATGTATATTAATTATTTAATAGTTGTCAAATATATTAAATTGTTGTCAGATGTTATTTTTATATTATTCTGTACTAGAATAAGAATAAAAAGTTATTGATATGTCATTATATTTTTAAGCTGACTTCTACTATATTTCTATGTAACAAAACACACACATTTTATATAAAACGTTGTATATAACTAATTGTTTAGTAATCTTAACTACTATAACAAGCTGTAGAACTTTTTTTGTTTTGTTTGTTTATCTAAATAGGATAATCTCTGAAAGTACCAATTGGATGCTAAATTTTTATATAGAGTATAATATAATTAACTATAAAATATCACGCTCCGACCTTTACTGGTGACCATAAATGCAGGTACAACTACGATAAACGTTTAATTATTAACAAAAACGACTAAACCGCAGTCCAAATAAAAAAATATGAGACAAAAAGTTCAAGGCAGTCGCAAAATGAACGAGAGTACATTTTAAATTTAAATTACATTGTGAATTAATTATTTAAATTCCAAGAGGAGAGAAAGCAGCACGGCCTCTTTTTGTTTTGTTTTTTTTTTTTCTTATTCCCCGCATTCAAAATACCGACACAAAGAACACAGATTTGGGACAATTATTTGTAGATCACACATGTTTTTGTCCCGTGTAGGAGTGGAATCCACGACATTCGCTCTATAGATGATTCGGTAGTCAGACTTTCGTCCCTTCTCTTTCAATGACACTTTTTGAACAGTATTATTACGGTCCCTAATAAACGAAGTCCAGCCAGCCAACCTATTTCTATCCTCTTTCACGAATAAAAGTGTTTAAGTCTAAGTTCGATTCACAGATAATGAAGTACTAATAGATTACATTTGCCCCTTAAATCAACACTAAATTGTGTCCACGCACTTTAACATCTCACACACTCCCATAGTTTGTGTAAACCCATAATAATTTTGAGTCGCTCCCCTACAACAATGTAAATAGCACGCGTGACAAATTAGTGATGTCCCGCTGTGCTCTTTAGGACTGACACCCCTCTTTGGTATTGAAACTCAGAGATTGTAAAATCTTGATAATTGATAACACAGAAATATTAAATTCAAAGCACCATAGTTTACCACTATTATACACATATGTAATATAGCCGTTGCCTGCAGTTCTACCCCCGTTTATGGTCACTGCTCTGCTCGTAAACATAGTCACGCGATATTTTATTATCACTAAAAATACTGAACCAAACACAAAACCTTTTTTTTTCTTACTACTATTTATATAGTCGGTTAACTAATTTTTACTCTAAATTCTGAGGTAATAAAGTTCTTTCATCCATGCCACTAACACAACGGCAAACTAACACAACATTCGCAGCTTAGACAAAATCATATTATGTATTAACAGAATTAAAAATAAAGAAACATTAGACACACATTCAAACGTTTTTTTCTTTTTAATATTAGCTCGAAAAAAAATGTAAAAAAAAACACAACGCAGTTTAAATAATTTAAAAAAAGAAACAACATAACATGCTAGTTGTGCTAACACATCAATTTAAATTTCGAAGTTTTCCAAACAATTTTATTATTTTTACACGAAACTGGCTCTCTCTATAAATCACGTATCAAGTATCGTCAGTGTCAGTTCTATCTTTGTTGTAATTAATGGGGTTGCCAAGATCAATCGTGCGCCGTAATTGTGGCAATCATTGTAAAACTATTTTGTTTATTGTGGACACTGGCTACTTACGTAGAGTATTACTTAAAAAACATATTATCATATACATAAAATAAAATTGTAACAGGCCGATAATATAAAATATTATCAGCCATACATAAAATAAAATTGTAATAAAATTGTGACATCACTTGTACATTATCGGAGCTACAGAACCCAAACAACATTTCTTAGAATTTTCGTCTGTGTCTGTCTGTAGGAAAATTATATTTTTTTTATTTGAACCGGGGTGAAAAGGGTGTAAGAATGTATCTGATTGGAATAAATGGAAAATGGAGGATTAAAACATGCAGCTTGTGACCTCTTTTTTGTGTTGTTTTATTTAATAATGACGATTTCTTACTCTTACTTTTAAACCTTTCAACATTCACCACACAGGTAAGTCAGTCAGTTCATTACACATTAAAACAAGCCTATTTTACTGTTGTATATTGTACAATAGTTACATAATTATTGGGCTCCAAAAGAATATCAATTGCAGGAGTTGAATGACTTTATTTTTAAGTTTTTTTCCTATGGTTTAATCATAATAAGCTATAAATAGACTTAGTACAAAATTTTACAACAGGCAGTAGGCTGTCCCGCTTACATTTAAAATGTCATAAGTTCATACTCTTCATAGTCTGGAAGACATTGCAAATCGCTATAAGATCGACTGTTGTCATTTCTAACACAAAGTCTATTAATATATCTTCTTATAGAACATCAATATAAAGACATCCCCAATTTTTGCCTCAATATGCCCCATTACAAAAAGAGGTCACTACTAACCTACTCATAAATAGGCATAACTAATTCTGAGAAAGAAGTACAGATATAACAAACTATTTAAAGAACGAAATCACAGTAGCTAATCATACCGCATGCTGAGGAAACAAACGTCTAAGGGCCATCGCGCACTCGTGATTTTCAATCTTGGCATGGTTTTTTTCACTCTTTTTCGGGACGGGTCATCTGATGGTCAGTGACTACCACTGTCTATATAGACCTAGCAACTCAAGAGTTGCAAATGTGCTGTTTTAAGTTAAGGAAAAGAGGAGAGGGGGAGTTGGGCAACCGGTAACCTCACTCATCGGCGCTACACAATGCAAGCATTGTTTAACGACCTGTTTTCTGTTTTCCGTGTCAATCGCACAAAGGGCCGTCTGTTTCCAAACTAAGCGGAGCTTGCACAAAAGAAACCAGACTGCTGAGCTAATTAGGTATGAGGTCAAGGAAAAACTTTCTTCGTATTTCATATACAAATTCAAGATATCTTTCCAATTTTAATTATATTTAATTATAATATATATTAGTTATATTCCTTTTTGACGATAACTTGTAGTTAGTGACATAATCCCGTCGATGTAAAAATCTTGGGATTTTAAAAAAAAGTAACAATTAGCTTGGACTCTCTTGACGTTAACGTAACACTACTCAAAGAAGTCAGAAGACAGTCATTGAAGACAAGTTTCATTAATTCTTTCTTTCGTTCAGTGCACCTATTAGGGGAACTAAATGAGAGTCAGTAAACACCAATTTCCTTAATAGTATATTGAGTTCCACACTATGCTATAGGATACAGTTTGTAAACATTATGTCTGTATAAATGAATTCATCATATAGATACATTGACCAAACAAACCAAGACCAAACCGGCATTGCCAAACAATACTTGTGTTGTATTTACCAAGTAAGTGAGGCTACCGGAAGTCGACCTACCCCTTTCCTCTTTATCCCCCCCCCCTCATACACTCTGGAGTTTGAGGTGTCCTTGGGCGGCGGTTATCGCTTACCATCAGGCCCACCTATGCGACAGTATAAAATATAAAATATTAATATATTTCAGATGTTAGGCTTCCTCAACTTGAAAAACTTAAGATTGTGACTTCTCTCACGAAGCTTCTTATCCCAAACTAATGAGTGCATAGTATGGTAACCGCACTGCTGATAAACGTACTTATATATTATTATCAAATTTGACATTTATACATAATGTTTAGCATGTATTTTGTATTGCAACATTGTATATTGACAATGAACTCAAATATTTGCACGCTGGGACCAGCAGAATATTTATGAACATTTTTAAATATAAAAAAAAAACAAAATATATCTAAAAATATAAACAATAGTGTCCCACCGGTATCGGGTACAGGGACCAAGCTACCGGTGGTTAGGGCTCCAGAGACATGAACCTCCTCACAATACGTGCCGTGTCAAGGAGAACTCATCAGCCTTCGGCATCAGACCGTTGATCCAACCATCTAACGAGAGCCTCTTAAGGTGTTGGTCGAGGCTCTTAGCTATTAATCCGTGTGCAGATATGACTATCGGAACAATGTTACTAATATTATTATTACTAAATATATGCAGATTACACACATATACCAGTTTTTTTATATATTCTTTTCTCAAGAAATCAATAGTAAAATGTATCAGCGAAACAAAAGCAATAAGTGTTTGTTCGGAATGTCCTTCATTCTGCAAAACACTTTTTTGGCTATGCATTATATAAAGCAATCAAGGTTTTAACAAATACGCAATATAGATACTACATACATATACACGATATCAATAATAAATAAATTAAAACATTATTTTTATTTTCTAATTGCGTACTCGTAAAGCAAGCAGATGCGTGTCTATATTTCTAGCATTGATAGATAAGGGACCAGTTTGTGCGTGTCTACAAGGTGCTAAGACAGTTACGTTTTCAACTCCCGTCCATAGACACCTGCAGCATTAAGACGTTGAATGGCAATACTAATACTGAATACTAATAATGAAAAGGGCAGCTTTCTGGTAACGAGAAGTGTCGATCAGTTGTTTAGCTATCCTGACAAAAGGAATTAATATTGGCTTTGTGATGTTTTGTACAAGGTATGGACTTAAGTTATTTGCTATGTTCGGAATAAGGTGCGCAGTGGTCATCTCACCGGCACGACCGGTGCGATACCACAGCCTCACGGAAAACCGGTTGTGAAACAACGCTTGCGTTGGATTTCCCCGAAATTAGAGAGGTTTTCGGAGGAGACGGTCAACCTCTCCTCTTTTTTCTCCCCTCATCCCTCCTCTCCAGCGCACTTACGACTCTTGAGTTCAGTTGTCTATGGACGGCGGTTGTCGCTTGCCATCAGGTGTGTGTCCCTAAACTATAAAACAAATAATACATTTTTGTCGAGTTTGTACGATATTTCATTTTGAATACTTTTATAAGTAAGATACATCTATGTACAATTAATAAACTACTTACATATCCAGACTCAAAACAAATATTCATGTTTATCCCACAATTATTTCTCCTCGATGGGAATCGAACTCAGGGCTCCTCTGGCTTAGCAGTCAGGTTCACTAACTTTAAGTATTTAAGGTAATTGTAACAAGTCTTTTTAAATAATATTTTGAATTGAATATTCTTATCGATTGAGTGGCAGAGCATAGTAAAGTCTATATAGAAGTCAATGTCCATAGACAATTAAACGTCATTAATTTGAATGTGGAACAAAGAGAGTCAATCGGTGCTTAACAACGACGCGTGGCGGCCGCGTGCACATACGAGAGGTGCCGTGCTGGGTTGGAGAGCATATGCAATGGCTTTATACAAATTATTATTTTATTGGTGATTGCAACTCAAAAAAACTTATAGTTTACAAACGACAATACACGAGGAGGTTTGAGCATCGAGTCGTGTACATATATTTTAAACCAATTTAAAAAAAAGGACGTCGTCCATTCAGTTGTATGTTTTTTTAAACATTTAGTAAGTCCTCATACCTTCGTCACTAATTGATTTAAGCAATTCTTTTTTATTTGAATTTCAAAATTTAAATTCGAACAAAATGTTCCACTTCTCCATCAATCGTGAAATACGCATTCGAGCCGGTTTGAAATTATTTTTTTATTAACACCAAAGTCCAGTAGTCTAAAATAAATAAATGGACAGATATATTTATCAATTTAGATAACTGAAAGAAATATATGCATTAGCTATAAACAGACTTTTTTTTTTTAAACGTTAGATCAGACACAAAAACAATAGACGCATCAATTCCAAAGGGAAGTGTCATAGATTTCGTTCCATTCTTCATCTACATAAACGACTTGCCTAACACAATGGAAGGGTCATGTTTACTTTTCGCAGTCAATGTTTCCTTGCTAGTTCAATGCCAAAACAGCTCAACCTTAAATAACAAACTAAACATACATTTTTCGGAGACCAAATTCATAACTAAACAAACACTATCAAAAATCACCTTTAAATATTACGGTCACAGAGTTCCCTCTTGGTCTTAATATAGACATTCGTATAAACTGTAAGTCCCACGTAATTAAAATAAAATCTAAAATATCACGTATTTTCATACGCTCTTAGAGAAATTAAAAAAAAATAACCACCGACATGCGAACTGCCTTGACAACCTACTACGCGTATGCTTATTTATGGTTTAATTATGGCATTGTTCTTTTGGGCAATCGTACCGATCCACCTCAACTTTAACCTACTAAAAAAATATTTAAAATACTAGTAAACATTGACGATACACAGAGCTGTAGATCTTATTTTCATAACATAGCATTATAACACTACCTTGTATCTATATCTTTGAAATATGCAAATTTGTCCGCCAATACCCAGAATTTTACAATAGAAGGGAAGACATCACCAAGAAATATACATTAAAGCATAAAGAAAGATTAAACCTGCGAACCTCTGTTTCTGTTCTGTTCTGTTTTGCGAACCTCTAAATAAACTATGCATTCCACCGATCTGTTTGTTATATTCATAAAAAAATATAACAAGCTCCCAGCTACCATCTAAAGTGAAGCAAGCAATACTAATTAAAATATTAAAGTCACTATTAATCAATGAAGCATACTACACACTTCAGGAATACCTGAATGATAATACCCTATAAACATATTGTCATATGACAAAACCTTATAGCATAATAATAATAAAATAATTTTGTTTTAGTATAGCGGGACAAACGAGCAGACGTGTCACCTGTTGGTAAGTGTCTGTATGAACACTTGCAACAGGGCACAAGAGGCACCGCCTTTTTGGGGTAGGGGAAAGGGAGAAGGGCAAAGAAGGGAAGGGAAAGGGGGTTGAGCCACCGGTAACCTCACTCACTCGGTCACACAATGCAAGCATTGTTTAACAGCCGGTTTTCTGTGAGGCTGTGGAAATACATACTTACAAAAATAAATAAATATTTAAATTTAATAATAACCTACTTAGGCATATGAATTTCATCCTCACTCCTACACTCCCGTGCGAAATAGGGTCCACGACCCAGTGTTTCCACTTTGTAACGTTGTGTTGTGCAATAAAGTATTGAGTATTTCCTCACCAACTTGGAGACTAAACTGGTATCAAGTACACATTAAATCCACGTCATTGCTTTAATATTATAATACATCATATGCTAAACGGATGGCGTAACGCTTAAGTACGCTGCCGCGCCGACTGTTGTGGGTTCGTTTCCCGCACGACACACTTTTTGTAATCATCACATCGTTGTTATGAGTCTGGGGAGTCTGGGTATTCTTTGTGTCTGTTGTTAGAATGTTTATAACGTCGTAAATTAATCCTTAGTATATAATAGTGGTTAATTAAGTGCCATTAATAAAACTGACTATTAGAATGTTTTATATACAGTGAGATATAATATAAAAGTTGTTCTTAAATATGGGTACTTCAATCATATTCTTATTTTACTTACATTCCCGAATGACAAGAAAGAAAGCCTGTGAAGTGGTCAATCGTTAGGTGTCTACAAAGTTTACAAGAAATAACGTAAAGGGCAAGGGACCCCGTGGAAAGAACTAAAGAAACATCACGTTCGGACAATCTCCATTTTTATAAAACACTAGCTGTCCGTTTCGCACGTGTAGTGTACTTGATAAAAAAAATATACGGGCAGTCTTTGGTGAAGCGAAAACTAAGTAATATGTATACATATAGCACGATGACACGAGTTTCACGCTAGTTGTTCAGCCAAAAAGTATACATATATACATAGTATACATATAGATAATGGAAAGCGTTCGGTGACGATGATGCGAGTTATATGATTTTTGTTTGAAAAAATGTGCTCAACGCGCCTAAAGAAGTTTGACTTCAAAAAATCACTCACCCACTTTTCATAGGAAGATATTTTATCGTGATTAATAAGTTTACCGTATTAACACAATAAAAAATAATTATTTTATTGGCTTCAGTCGTTCAGAATTTATCCTACCTAAAAGGCCGGCAACGCACTTGTGACTCTTGAGTTGCGGGTGTCCATGGGCGGCGGTAGTCACTTACCAACAGGTGATACGTCTGCTCGTTTTCCCCCTTTCGTATAAAAAAAACCTAATAATAATTACTAGTTTTGGTAAATTAAGTAATTAATTAACAAGCAATACATTTTGTCAAACGTTTCTGATTTGAGTTGTTTAACCAATTAACATCAGTATAAAAAGATTAGTTTATCAAATGATATTTTGATGAAATGAAATGTTGTCTTTCAATTATTTGTCAAATGAGTAATTTCCAGAAATTAATAGTTTGTAAAGTGATAACTTTATCAAGTATAAATTTACCTAACGATATTTTTTAAAATTTTAAAATGAAAATTAGTGTATCGTTTTTTGTCAAATGACAGGACACCAGATCACTTTCACTGTTGAGTATTAGCTGTGAGCCGTTCTCAAAATGTTCATTATCTTGAACTTAAAAACATTAAACTTATAGTCAAATGAACACTGGGATTTACCTAAGCCATTTGATCATAGCGAATCACTAAATATAATTATATAAATATATGATATAATTATATAATAACGATAAATTATAAGTTAGAAAAAAACAGATATTTATATTCTTCTGTGTGATCGATCCTTTCCTTGATGGTTCAAACCACACGAGTAAGGAAAAATAAATTGTTGCTGAATCATTATTATTGTACAGACCCTAAGTCGTGTGATTACGTGTAAGATTACGTACGTCGTGTGATTACGTTCGTGTGAGAAAATTATTCACAAATATCGAGTTCGTACTTATATCAACTTCTTTCATACATATGTACATCTTCATCTTCTTGGCCTTACTATTCTCATATTTATTAGGGTTGGCTTCTAGTCCAACACACCAAGTTATTGAAAACAACTGCAATCCAACCAGTTATTTAATATTATTCCTTTTAGAAAACCTATAGCACATTTTGGCCAGACCCGGGAGTCGAACATTGATCGGCAGTCGCATGCGCTAAACACCAGACCTACGAGGCGTATATAGGCTTCATGCATATGTACATATATGTACCAATTTACGACGTTATTTCCTTCGGGGTAGTCCAACTCGAGAAAACTCATACAGTTATTCTGTATGAGTTAAACCTTACGATTTAAAGCCCGAAAGAGGACTATATTTGGGAAAAATGTATCTTTACAGAAGGCGTAGTGACGAAAATTTAAAAGTATAAGCTGAGGTGGTGAAAAAAATGAGTGCGGAACGAATGACAAATCAAGTATATGAGGCCACCGTAAATGGGAATGCCGATAGGGGCCAACCACGTAGAACATACACCGATCATATTTTTTTTTTATATACTATATTGGGACAGACGATCAGACGGGTCACCTGATGGTAAGTGACACCGCCGTCCATGTACACTTGCAACTCAAGAGTCGCAAGTGCGCTGCCCGCCTTTGAGGGTGATGAGGGATAGGGGATGCAGAGAGCGGAAAGGAGAGAGGAGGGATGAGGTGATGAAAAAGAGGAGAAAGGAGATGAGGGAGGAGGGGGAACTGGGCCTCCGGAAACCTCAATTCGGGGAAATGCAACGCAAGCGTTACTTCACAACCGGTTGGTGAAGTTTTGAAGAAAGGATAGAATAGAAGTACCTAAAACTGAAGGGTTTGTATGAAAGGTTTTATGACAGTAGAGAGTTTGTGATTTATGTATGAATAGAAGCAACGGCGGGCTATTTATTGTCATTGCCACCCCGATCGGCGAGAGGCGTGTACATGTACATATGTATGAACAAGCCCGCCGGTTTTGAATACTTCTGACCTGCCATTTAATTAGAACGTAACCAATTAGATCAGGGTATGTTCTTTGCGGTCGGTGTAATTTTTTTCTCATTAATTTGTTTATTTTTCATAAATACGAAAGTTTGAAAGTATTATCATCTTATAATGAATAACTTAAGTGATTACAACTTCAGGTAAATTTGTAATATCTAATACAGAAATCTTATTTAGAAGCCTGTTGGTCCAGTGGTAAGTGACTCTGACTGCGGAACCAGAGGTCGTAGTTTCAATTCCCATTCGGGACAAAAATGTGTGTTCTATAATTAGTCACATTTTAGACTGACGTTTTAATTTTTTATTTTATTTTAGTTGCTTATGGTTGCGTCCATAAATATGGATAATAGGCTCGTGATGTCACCGGCCTCGGGCCCTATCATAACACCAGTGCTGCAGTCTCCGGCTGCAGCAATATGCTGAGATAGGTGCCTGGTACCTGGTATCGCACACGGCATTATAAGTACTCATGGTTTTTAACCGTTGTTTGCTGTCCTGTGAATGTCGGAATAAATGCTTAATTCTTTCTTTCTTTCTTCCTTTCTTTCTTTCTTTTGTAGTCTGGCGTTATTTTTGTCCGAAGTATGAAAGTTTATGAAGTCCCCTTACGACACAGGAATTATTGCTATTTTTTTTTTTATACTATAGGGGGACAGATGAACAGACGGGTCACCTGATGGTAAGTGACAACCGTCGTCCATGGACACTTGCAACTCTTGTTGTAAGTGCGCTGCCCGCCTTTAAGGGCGATGAGGGATGCGGGGAGGGGAAAGAATAGAGGGAGAATTAGGGAGTTTTCTAACAAAACAATTACAAATCTACAAAATATGTCCAAATCCCCCTCTTCGCACTGTCGCAAATAACATAAAATGTGAGGAGAACGCAATACATCATTCTGATTTATAAACAAATTCGAATAATTACTATTATGTGTGCGTATCTACTTATCGTATATTAACGTTACTGTAAGTGACCCTTATGAAACAAGAATCTACATTCACCTTAATTAGCCACACTTTGCTGCTAAAATTTGAATATTCCACACATGAGCGACAAAATAATGGCATTATTAGCGTCGTACGTGTTCAAGTATTCAAGTCGCGACAGTAATAAGCCGCTAATTTGCAAGTGTGCGCGCGCCCTAACCGGCACCTGCATGCGTTAGGACCTAATTTCCAACGCCATCGTACGTTCCCGTAGGTGATGAATTTTTCATGTGTTTCCTGCCATTTTCAAACTCAACTACTCTATGTGAAAAGGGTTAATTAAGAAGTATTGTTGAATACATTTTTTAATACCAAGCTTTGCTTTTTGCTTTGTTTTTTATGTAAATTTGAATTGCGTGGAATATAAACGAACGAACGAACCTATATCCCTAAGGTAGGTAAAAGTGTCTAAAACGAACACTTTTATTACACACACACACAATAATTTAACAGTGGTAGAGCCATGCTTAGGCACGAATGGGCCGGCTCGACCGGTGCGATACCACGGCCTCACAGTTGCATTTCCCTTAAAATTAACGCGGTTTCCGTAGGCCCAACTCTCCCTCTCCTAATACCTCTACCCTCATCTCTGGTCTCCTCTTTCCCACCTCCCCATCCCCCTTCTCTTCGTGCACTTGAGACTCTTGCAGGTGTCCATACCGACGAATGTCACTTAAAATCAAGTGACCGGTCTGTACGCCTTTCCGTCTATAATATATAAAAAAATATATACCACAGACTTAATATAAACATAAGCTAATTTTACTATATATAAATAAATAAATATATAGCATAATTCGCTTATGGTTAATACGTACATACGCTGTTACACGGTACTGGGAAGTGAGACAAATATAATCAATCATATGTGATAAATATGCCGTTCACACTGTTTACAAATTGTACACGTATTTTTTTAGCGAATGGTCAATATCACCACCTCTGTAGGCACAAGGAAATAAGAGAGAAACGGTTTGCATCAGAGATAGGCAGTTGGCCTCGGTAAGGTTCTTAATTTACACTACAGCGTGTGTTTTTTTTTTATTCAAAAACTCGGTATTCGATCGTCGGTGTTCACATATGTTATTTATACAATAAAAATCCTTGTATAATAGTATTCTATGTATTTAACCATAATTTATTATTATAGTGCAAAAACACGCTAGTGCTAACGTCAACAAGCTTAATGTAATTAAGCCCACGCTCCAAGTGTTAACGTGTAACCATGTAGAATTATACTATCCACCTTCTGACTCATCTTGATTGAACTTATGTATTGTCACGGACACTGCATTAAATATTTTGTGTAAAAATTTTGTGAGTGTTAGAGCTATGCTTAGGCACGAAAGGGCCGGCTCGACCGGTGCAATACCACGGCCTCACAGAAAACCGGTTGTGAAGTAACGTTTGCGTTGCATTTCCCCGAAATTAGTGAGGTTTCCGGAGCTCAACTCCCCCTCTCCTCTTTCCTCTCCCTCATAATCCCTCTCCTCTTTCACATCCCCTCATCTCCCCTCTCTCTCTTTCCGCTCCCTGCATCCGCCATCCCTCATCACGCTTAAAGGCGGGCAGCGCACTTACGACAAAAATTGCAAGTGTCCATGGACGGCGGTTGTCACTTACCATCAGATAACCCGTCTGTTCATCTGTCCCCCTATAGAATAAAAAAAAACAATTACAATCGGTCCGTTATGGGTTCATTCGATTTCCTAGATTTGTTAAGTTACTAATTAAGCTGATAAAATCGTATTAAATCACTGTAGATTGATAGATAGGTATCAAGTTTGTTCATCATTATTAGAATAACAATGCATAAAAGTATTGTCACACACATAACGTCCAAAGGGTGGCCTTACATGCAATCTCTTGTAGACAGCATTAGGACGGATCAAAATGATTCGGAGAGACATTGATACTACAATAATAGACTATACTAGAAAAGTAGTAAACAACAACTTGTTGTTTCGTAAGACAAGACGTCTCCCGCACTAAGTCTTCTTAAGACGAGAAACAATAAAGAAAAGTGGAATCTGGTAAGGGATACCCCAGATCATGGATGATCAATCGGGATTAAGACCGCAGTACCTTTTGAAAGCATTTGCTGTGACCGGATTAGGAAATTTAAACACGAACACCTACTAGCGGTTGGCATAAAAATTATTTATATTTAATGCCACCTGTGCAATAAATACCAAGATATTTAAGAAAACCGGTGAAACAACATTTTATTTTGCAAGGAATAAAAATAGTGACACATAAAGTCTTAAGCAGTATTTTGCCGTAGTCGTCAAGTGAAAGTGACGTGAACTACACATATTATTTTAGTTTTTATTATTTGTGGATCTGTGCACTGTCAGTCAAACATCGGAAATGAGCAATTGGAAAACAAAAACAACAGAGAAACAGATAAGCGTTCGCCATCAGCGCCCTTCCCTGCGTCGTATGTTTCGATTGACGGTGGCTTTTGTGTTGGAAAAAGCATGGTTCGTGTTGGCACAATGTGTATACAAATTGATAAATAAATTATTTTAGTGATTTTGGTGTTATCTTATTTAGACCTTTTTGTGTATTTTGTTATTTTATTTCTGGGGTAAAGGTATTTTCGTCTCTGGCGTGTTGAGATAAAGTTCAGAGTGTCATTTTCTAAATAAAAATCTTCTTATGAGAAGACTTTTACAGTTGTTTCACTGTTGTAATGATTACTATTTTATTCAGAAATCCAAAACGCTTTACTTATTCATTACATACATACGCTCACGCCTGTATTAAGGGTAATATACAGAGGTGTATATTTAGCCAATCAGAATTTGGTTAGACTAACATAATAGTGGACAAATCTTTTGTGAAAATTGGTAAAGGAAATATGGCAGACTGTAAGGAAAGGTAAGGGAGACAGTGGGCCCGGGAGGACGATCTCTACTCGGACCCGGCAAACCGGGTGGCGTACCAGCGCCTCATGCTGCCCTAAGTGTGGCCGCGGGTGGTCGGGACTGGTTTTCTCCTCCATCCGCCATATAGCTAGCCGCTAGGGGGTGACGTCCGCGTGTGTCTGGACGCCGCCTTATTGATAAGTTACCCGCAGGTGGTGCCCGCATAGTGCGGGCAGGCGCTGGTAGGAGTCCGGATGTCTTAACAAAGCTGTTCCCGGACTCCTCCTATTTTAAACGCTGAATGGCATACCGTGTGATTTTAGTCGGTTCGATTCCGACACACCGTTCCACCGAAAACCCCGGTGGAATGACGGCTCGAGGGGGTTCCTACACGAGAAAAGAAGGAAGTTAATATTGTATATGCAGATGGATCAGGGAGTGTAAGATGTTAAAGCTGATTCGGGATGATCCATGCCCTTTAACCTTCACTATTCATCTATTCTTTTCTTCCAACTGTATCCATACATACTGTCTGATAGATAACAGTCCGATCCCTGAGTCGCGTTTTACTACACCACCGGGACTTAATTATTACGTCGAGTAATAAACAGGTATATCTTAGATTCATACGCGATTCAGACCTACACACAGACCTAATGGTAAGTGACAAACGCCGTCAATGGACACCTGCAACTCGAGAGTTGTAATAGCCTGCCTTTTAGGGTGATGAAGGATTCGGGGATGCGGGGAGTGGAAAGAATAGATGGTGATGAGGAGATGGGGAAACGGGAGGGGGACAGGGGAGAGGAAAGAGGAGAGGGGGAGTTGGGCCTCCTGAAACCTTACTAATTTGCAAAATGATACACAAGCGTTGGTTCACAACCGTCCTCTGTGAGGCCGTGGTATTACTCCAGTTGAGTTGCATATTTCGTTCGATATTCGATAAACACCTCGCTGTCAACGTTAAAACGTCTTAGAATTTTTCAATGTTTTATTTATATAAGTTAACTAATGAACACTTAAAAATGAAGGACATTGAATTTATTGGCATAATTAAAAGCAATGGGTACAGCTTTGAAAAAAGAACAACGGGATATTTAGGGTAAAACAGCCCCCTATTACGTTAGTGGGACGAAATTGTTATTTACAAATCGTGTTTAAAGAGACGGTCTACAGACTTCAGTGTTTGTACATATGTATAAATTTATGAAAAACAAAAACATACGTTGTATATCACCGCGTGAGTGAGAGTACCGGAGGCCCAACTCTCCTCTCCTCTCTACCCTTCCCTGATCTCTGTCCCATCGCTGTCCAGAAGGTGCAATCAGCTGAACCGTCTGCTCGTTTATCCCACAATAAAAGAATATGTATTAATATTTTAATCAGGGCTTTGAAATTAAAACAAGGTCGTACCTTTAACTGTTATGCGATTTATTTAAGAATGCACTCATTATCTTACAATTAAACTTTCAATAACATTACGCAATATTTTAATCGGACCCTACCTTTAGGAGCCAAGATATAAAGACTCTCATTATTGCGACTCAAAATACTACCAAATGTTCTGTTTTATTTATAATTATTCCACTTTGGGATTTTAAAACTTTTATGTTGTTTGCTTACAACCACGCTTGGTTCTCAACTTAGACCCCAAACAGAATTAACTGGTTAGTATTTATACACATGTGTACCATCAAAGCACAGTACATTTAGAAGAAGAAGAAGGATATTAAATAACTAAATTCAGTCAACTATAGTTTGGTCGGACTAACGGAGCTAGAAAGCTCAAGCTGTGTATTCTGAGGCTGCCAACTACTACATACGAGTACATCAACTAACGACGTTCCTTCTTCATAGTTAGCAGAGACAACATCTTCTTGATTCTAATTTAACTATGTTTTACAAAATATTATGTTATTAACGTTCTTTGCTAATGTAAAGGTAATTTTCGCAACAGCAACTTCTTATATATGTCTCATAATCCAAAGAGCGCCAGCTATTCCGGTAGTGGGCACTCCATCATATATGTGTCTATAACTGCGAGTATGAGTGCGGAACGAATGACAAAATAAATATATATATAAGTGAACGAACGAACGTAAGGAGTAATGCCGGCATCGGACGACTATGTAAAACATACACGGAACAAGGTGATATTCTAAAGAAAGGTTGGTTTACGCGAGAGAGCCATGCTTAGGCATGGAAGGGCCGGCTCAACCCGAGTATCACCCGAAAACCAGTTGTAAAACAATGCTTGCATTGTCTTTCAATAAGTGAATGAGGTTATCGGAGACCCGAATCCCTTTCCATGTTTCCATTTCCTCCGTCCCCTCCCTATTTTCCCATCCACTCTTTCTTATCCTACCTTTCCCCTACCATTACCAGCGGACAGTGCATTAATGACGTGAGTTGTAGGTATGTAACAAAGCAAACTCTTTGTTTGCACCATATACTAAAAAAAGAACTCACAATTGGTGGCCATATATTACAAGATTAATGACAGTAAAGGCAGCTCGTGATGTAGACGCAAGTGGAAAGAGGTACTTTCCGCCCAGTCGAATTAGGATTTTACATCGAAAAAATTATAAGTAGCAATTTTCCTTCGGAAATCGTTGGGGGTGTCACTGGCAGTCTACATTTTGGTTTTCGGGATTCGCACCCTGTTGCGTCATCCGCCATCTTGAATTTGAGGGGAGGGGAGGTGAATTTCTTACAATTTTGGTACCTATCAATTTTGTCCTAGCATCGATATTTTTCGATTGAGACCTGAAAGAAGGGTCTGAAATTTTGGTATAACGTCATCACCTTTATTTTCCAATTGACACGAAAAATGATCAGTCACAAAGTTGTTTGGAATTAAACTTTTTCCGAAATAAAATGTCATCGAGTCATTATTTCTAATGTAATTCGCTAAGAAAATAAAAGAATCAACTTAACGAAAACTCTGGCGTGCGTTTTATGTAGATTTTCTATGAATAAATGTATTTGAGTGACGAAGTAATTATTAATGAAAAATACCAGAATTGTCAAAAATTCAATTCTAAACAACTTTATTCTTCACTATTTCTCGTGTAAAATGAAAATTAAAGGTGAAGAAGGAACCTTTTATCGCTGCATATTTTTATTAAACCTGAAGAAGTTCAAAGATGAAACAAATCACCATCACCAAAATCAACAGTGATTATGAACCTGACTGTTAAGCCAGAGGTCGTGGGTTCGATTCACACCCAGGATAAATATTTGTGTGATGAGCACGATAATTTGTTCTGTATCTGGGTGTAATTTGTCTATAATATGTATGTATTTAGAAGTATATAAGTATGTTTATCAGCTGTCTGGTTACCATAGTACAAGCTCTGCTTAGTTTGAGATCAGACTGCCGAGTGAGTAATAATCGAGATACATCATTATATGACCTGGTCATGTTGGTCAAGGGCGCATTGAGATGTAGCTTAGTCTTGTGCCTACGTAAACTGAACAGCTTGACGACATTCAAGCGCGGCAACCTCCTTGAGGCTGATATGTTATTATTATATTACAATTACTAGCTGTGACCCGCGGTTTCACCCGCGTACTTCCTTGTAAGATCTTAATTGAAATTAACTGATTTGATGATTTCAAGGACAATTTGGTTCACAATGAAATACTCTTAATCAACAACACATTTATTTCGATAAAGGTTAATATTATTATGTTGATAAAACTCTTTGGCAAATAACTCATTATTAGGTACCAATTCTATGCGTTTTTATACTCGTGATAATTTCTCAACGAAATGTCCGATTGGAATAAAACAAGAAGTATTTTTCTTCTACATAAATACCCTTGATAACATATTGCTTGATTTAGATAAGGATTAATATTACGATACACATTTAAGGTAGTTTCTTTCTTCAGACGATGTAATATTTTTTATGAACATAAAAGCGGTTATTGTGACTAAACTATGATAGTTAGATATGTGCTGTCGCGGACTTTTTTGTAGATCTTCATAAGAACTACAAACCATCATCATTTTGTTCTATTGTCAATAGTTTTTGCAGCGCATGCAAATAGGTTTTCGACTTTACACATTGAGTTACAAAATCGCATCTCAATCAATTTTCTTACGGATTCCTAATTTTATATACCTTCCTCGATAAATGGACTATCCAACTCTGAAAGTTTTTTTGAAATCGGATCAGTAGTTCCTGGGATTAGCGCGTTCAAACAAACAAACAAACAAACTCTGCAGCTTTATAATATTAGTATAGATTGAAAATCTGTCAGAACAGAAGTAATTTGTTGCTTTGTAACTCTAAAAATATTTTGCAGCATGCATTAATAATTTTAATTTTGCAAGCCAATCGTCAACGCTTAGCATACAACAACATAGCCAAGTTAATTTAAAGAAATACATGTGCAAATGGAATTATTTCGCAAAGAATTTATACATACATACGCACCCCCCTTTTGCCAATTAGCTATTGATCCTGCTAACCTAATAGGGGGCAAGCTTATTGCCGTCAACCGGGCACTATATGACTGTGTACATACTGTCTGATAGAAGACATGTCTGTCTTTTATAACACCCATAGGAAGAGACAATGGCTTTGTTCTACCCCGCTCCGCTAATCTATCTATACGGTATTGGAGTATTTCATTTGAGGAATCTCAATACACACTTTACTCGTGCATTCAAAAATAAACAATTGAACTTCATCATTATCATTCAGCCTATGGTACTCCACCGCGACATAGTGGTCATATCTGAGCTACCTTTCTCAGATCATCAGTCATCCTGGCTGAGGGGCACTTTCCTCTTATTATTACCGATATGTTTACTTGATGAGAGATTTTTTCTAAAATTAAATTATAACATGGGATATCCACTTTTTGTATGGTAATAGGTTTTAAATCAGAGTAAAATCTTAAAGGAGTCAAATTACACTGATGAAAAGTTTTTATGTAACAAATACCTTTCAAACACACTAACAAAAACACCTAACACTCATATCCAAATACAGTTTAATATTGCATATTCTACAAGTCCTGATAGCAATCATATGTATACATGTTGTAATCAGATCACAACACTATCGTTAGTTTCTTAATAAATTTGTAAATATCTCATAACCCCTATTTGTTTTACTAATCTTATAAAAAAAACCCGCCTATATTAGGAATATCCTACCAAAAATATAATAGTTCTACTTTTTTATTGACCAGATACTTAATAAGCCTCACATAGTAATTGTTTAAAATAGTTGTGTTCTAAATGTTAGACCAGCAACGTGGATCACACATTACTAGTGTTCTTGTTACCCCCCAGCTAAGCTAAATGCTTGTGTTAGGGGTGGGTTTACGACGGGGTGCTGGCTAGAAAACCTCCACGTGGTGCACCCTGGGCAACGTCGGCGATGACGCCTCCAACTCTGTTTTTTGGAGGAGAGCGTCATCGCCAATGGCTAATATTCTGGCTAGAAGAGGTGCCACCTTTCTTCGGCCACTTGGTCGAAGCCTGGTCCAACAGAGGGGCTTGTATGGCTATCACTCTGTTGGCTCTTCGCTCCTCGGAGCTGTGAGGAAGGAAAAGAGGACGGGCTCGGCGTGCACTTGCACTGCCACCGAGCAGGCATTTGGAGATTTGTCTCGATGCCACCGTCGGCATATCGCAATCCCGAAAGGAGCGTCGTGGTTAAGTCTCGCGGCTCTGATCGGGGGCGAGGGTCTTGGCTTAACCGCCCGGACCGCGAGGAAGAATACCTCTATAAAAAATTACCCCGAATCCCGTGTTCTGGTGCGTGACCATGGGATGCATGGCTGATGGGTGGTTCAGTCGCAAGCGCACTCCCAGCCGGGGTAACTGCGGACCCCTCGGTTGGGCATAAATTTTCGCTTACCCGGGTATTGGGGGATCTCTGCCCGGGTGGACCTTTAGTTCTCCCCCACTCGTGGGACTAATCATGGAATCATACAATAACTTAAATAAAAGAAAGCAGGAGAAGAGCAAGACAAAGGAGCGTAACCTGAAGGCGGACAAGACCTCGTCTAACGACGAGGAGGTTTTGACCAAAACGCCTACCTCGGAGATGCTCCCAGAAGTTAACCCGTCTTCTGGGAGCAGAAGAATCTCTGAGCGAGTGCGCTCTAGGACCACCAGTTCCGCAGCTGACTCAGCTGAGGAAATGGAACTAGAGCCCCGCGATTTAGAAAACCGAAAGCGCGGACGGGATGAAGACGCTGAAATCCCTCAAGACATGTTGCCGCCAAAAGTGCCGAGCAGCAGGCGTGGGAGATCACGCACGCCAATGTCGGCGCCATCAGGCTCAGTCTTTTCTAGAGCTGGAGGGTACGCCCGGACGCGAGCGGAAGGTGAAATTGTTGCCGAGGAGGAGATCACAGATCTCCTTCTAAAAATCCGACCGAAAGGGGTTCTGACCCTCTTACTCCGGTGGATTTGAAGGAGAGGACAAATGTGGCGGTGGCCATCATCCAGAAAGTGGCCACCAAGTCCACCAACCTGAAGGGCTCCTTTGTCAGAGCCCTGAAGGACTCCTCCTCGGCCGTGTCAGAGGCCATGGAGGGCCTTATTCAAGGTGTTTCACATCTCCAAGAGGCAAACGATCGCCTTACGGCGGCTAACGAGCGCCTGACTCAGCAGGTTGCTGAGCTGAGTGCTCAATTCGTGTGTGTTCGTGTGCCCACTTTCGGGCTGGGGCGAGCGCTGCTAGCCCACAGCAGTCAAATCCCGTTGCAGAGCACCCTGCCACCTCACCCTACCCCGTCTCTGATGCCCACTTGCGTCAAATTATAGACGCAGTGTGGCGGATGATGGACGGGCGCCTGGCAGGACTGGAAGCAAGGCTGCCTACAGCTCCCAT
This sequence comes from Tyria jacobaeae, assembly GCA_947561695.1. NCBI lineage: Eukaryota > Metazoa > Arthropoda > Insecta > Lepidoptera > Erebidae > Tyria > Tyria jacobaeae. The sequence goes on along the minus strand of OX387208.1, from coordinate 1,836,347 downwards.
TGTTCGGCCGCCACTCGCTGCAATTGCTGCCGCATCTGCTTCGACGCCGCTTCCAGTTTCGGGTGGCCGCGTCGCGGTTTCTTACGCGGCGGCTGCGTCTGCGTTAGCACCTGCCAAAGCACCGAGGACTAGACAAGCGGCTAGGGCTGTTGTAGGGGCAACGGTGGAGTTTCCTCCGCTCTCCTCTCCAACACCTAAAGGTAAGAGCGCACCTAGCGCTCCCTCTGGTGCCCAAGCTGTCCTTGCTCCCTCCACGTCTGCCCCCTCTAATGATGGGTGGCAAAAAGTTCAGGGAGGGAAGAAGAAGCGATCCCGAAAAGGACGGATCCCTAAGGAGAAGGCAGCAAAAAGTGTCGCCTCTGCGCCTCAGAATTCGTCAAAGGCAGATACCGCCTCAAAGAAGCTAAGAAAACTGCAGGCGCCCAAAACCGCGGCTGTGTTGTTACCGTGTTGCGAGAGGCGGCTAGCAATGGGTTATCCTACGCGGCTGCCTTTAAGAAAGTGCGGGATAGCCTAGGTGGCGAATTCGGGGCCTCAGGTGTGAGGCTGCGCCTGGCCCAGACGGGGGCTCGAGTTCTGGAATTCCCCGGTGCTGCAGGTGCAAAGACGGCGGACGTCGTTGCGGAGAAGCTGCGGGGAGTATTTGCAGCGTCGGATGGTGTTAAGGTCGTTAGGCCCACCAAGTGCGCAGAGCTGCGCATTTCGGGCCTGGACGACTCTGTGACGGTGGAGGATGTGCGTGTTGCCATTCGGGAGAAGACAGAGTGCAACGCGGACATCATCAGGGTCGGCACCATCCGCCCCGGTCCGGGTGGTCTTGGCGCGGTGTGGGCCAGTTGTCCCGTGGCATCAGCTAAAATACTGGGTGATGCCGGCAAGATCCTCATCGGTTTCGTGAACGCCAAAGTCACAATCTTGGCGGCAAGACCGATGAGGTGTTTTAAATGCCTCGGGTCGGGACACAGCCGCGTCAAGTGCGGAAGCTTCTTTGACTGCAGTGGTCTCTGCTTCCGCTGCGGTCAACCGGGGCATAGAGCGGCGGAATGTTCCGCCGCCCCTCACTGCCCGGCCTGTGCAGCGGGTAATCAGCCCGCCAATCACCAGATGGGGCAGGGGGGCTGCAAACCTCCCCGCACATCTCCGAAATCATCGGCGGCTAGCCAATCGGCCCAGGCCGCCTCCGATGCTAATAATGCGTCATCGCCGTTGCAAATGGAGGAGGCTGTAGAGACGATCTAATAATGGACCAAGTCTCCAGCCTCCTTGTCCAGACGAACCTGAATCACTGTGCCGGGGCGCAGGACCTTTTCCTGCAAACCATGGCAGAGTGGTCAATCGGTGTGGCCGTAGTCGCGGAGCCTTACTACGTTCCTCCCAGTCCAAACTGGCTGGGTGACCGGGAGGGCTCCGTGGCAGTCGTCGGCTCCACGGCTGCTCATTCCCCACCCTTGTCGCTAAGAGACAAGGGTACTGGATATGTTGCTGCCGATTGGGGGGGATCACCATATATGGTGTATACTTCTCCCCTAACCGTAGTCTGAGCGACTTCGAGGTTTTCCTCAACAACCTGGTGACCTCGATACGGCGACTAGCGTCTGGGCACGTCCTAGTGCTGGGGGATTTTAATGCTAAGTCCGTCGCGTGGGGATCCCCCAGAACGGACGCACGGGGTGATGCTGTAGAAAAGTGGGCGACGTCGGTGGGCCTCTGTCTCCTAAACAGAGGCACCACCAACACGTGCGTGCAACAGCAGGGTGGGTCGATAGTGGACCTTTCGTTCGCTACCCCTGCTCTTGCCGCACGAGTAAGGGACTGGCGTGTCCTGGAAGAGGTTGAGACGCTCTCGGATCACCTTTATATCCGATTTGAGCTCTCCCGTACCCAGGACCCCAGAAGGGGTCACATGGCGCGGCGTTCTTCCCGCTTTCCGCGGTGGGCTATTTTGAAGGTAGACCGGGATCTACTGGAGGAGGCAGCCATCATTCACTCTTGGCTGTCTCCGCAGCCTCCAACCGAGGAGGTAGACATAGTGGCAGGCCGCTTTCGTGATGCGATCACGCAGATCTGCGATGCGGCCATGCCCCGCGTTCAAGGTCGTCGGCCTTCAAGGAAGGAGGTCTACTGGTGGTCCCAGGAGTTGGCGGATCTCCGCGCGGCTTGTATTCGTGCCCGGAGATCCTACACCCGTAGCCGTCGGCGTCACCGCGAAGAAAGAGAAGAGGACCAGCTGCAAGAGGAGTACCGAGAGGCCCGGAAAACTCTAAGGCTGGCCATTTGCCGCGCCAAAGAAGAGAAAAGAAAAGAGATGCTGGAGGGTCTCAATCGTGACCCCTGGGGTCGCCCATATCGTGCGGTGCAACAAAAGCTCCGCGCGCTGGGCCCCCCCCTTACGGAGACTCTCCAGTCCAGCTTCCTGCAGGAAGTGGTTGAGGGTCTTTTTCCGCGACGAGTGGAGCACTCACCCCCATCGATGGCCTCTTTGGCTGGAGACGACGGGGAGTTCGGGGTGGAGGATGCTGTACCCGTCACGGAGGCGGAGATAGGGAACACCGCCCCCGGGCCAGACGGGATTCCTGCCCGAGTGTTGGCCCTGGCCCTTGATCACATGGCAGACCGCCTCAGGGAGGTGTTCGACGCTAGCTTAGTGTCCGGGCGCTTCCCTGATTGCTGGAAAAGCGGGAAGCTGGTGCTTTTAAGGAAGCCGGGACGGCCTACCGACTCGGTCGCGGCCTACAGACCCATTGTGCTGCTGGACGAGGCGGGTAAACTGTTTGAGAGGGTACTCTCTACCCGCATCGTCCGGCACCTGGATGAGGTCGGCCCCGATTTGTCGGACGCCCAATTCGGTTTCCGAGCGGGTCGTTCGACGATCGGAGCTGTAATGCGTCTGAGAGCCGTGACCGAGGAGGCTGTGAGCTGTGGCGGCGTACTGTTGGCGGTGTCGTTGGACATCGCCAACGCATTCAATAGTCTGCCATTCAGTTGCATTAGGGAAGCTCTCCGCTATCACGGAGTGCCACAGTACCTGATGCGACTAGTGGCAGACTATTTAGAGGAGCGTACCGTCATGAACGAGGACCGAGATGGAATCCTATGTCATCGGCCCATGTCGTGCGGTGTTCCGCAGGGGTCTTATCTCTTGGACCACTCCTGTGGAACATGGGGTACGACTGGGCTCTTCGTGGTGACTTCCCCCCCGGGCTGGGCGTAATCTGTTACGCCGATGACACTCTGGTCACAGCCCGGGGATCGAACTTTCAGGAGGCAGCGCGCCTGGCCACCAGGGGAGCCTCACTGGTGGTCCAGCGCATCGAGGCGCTAGGCTTGCGGGTGGCCCTAGACAAGACGGAGGCCCTTTTATTTCATGGTCCCCGTCGTGGTCCACCCGCTGGCGCTGCCATCATGGTCAACTCGGTCCTCGTACCGGTTCGGGCCCACATTAATTATCTGGGCCTCCTCCCACTTTCGACAGCTTGACCGCCCAGAATAGGGCACGCCTCTGGCGCCCTCAGAGGGTCATGGCGGTTAGAGCTATACGCGGTTACCGCACCGTGTCGACGGAGGCGGCGTGCACGTTGGCCGGAACTCCCCCGTGGGACTTGGAGGCGGAAGTGCTCGCCGAAGTATATCGGCGGACGACTGATTTCCGGGCGGGTAGTGGCAATCGACCCCCGCCCGAAGAGGTACGCGAGTGGCGTGAGGCCGCTCGCCGAGTCACCATGGCTCGTTGGTCGTCCCGGCTGGAGGCTCCACGTGCTGGCTTAGCCACCGTGGAGGCGCTCCAGCCGGTCATCGTCGAGTGGACAGGGCGGCAGCACGGGACCCTTTCTATCCGACTAACGCAGGTTCTTTCCGGGCACGGTTGCTTCGGAAAGTACCTGCACTCGGTCGCTAGGAGGGAATTAAGTCCCGCCTGCCACCACTGCGACTGCAGCGAGGACTCGGCTCAGCATACGCTCGCGGATTGCCCCGCCTGGGCGACACAGCGTCGGGTCCTCACTGCAGTCATCGGGATCTCTCGCTACCGGCCGTCATACGCTCCATGGCTGGTAGCGACAGGAATTTTACCGCGGTCGCAACCTTCTGTGAGGAGGTCATCTCGCAGAAGGAGGCGGCGGAGCGGGCCCGGGAGGACGATCTCCATTCAGACCCAATTCGCCGCCGTCGAACCGGGCGGCGTAGGCGCGCTTACCAGCGCCTCATGCCGCCCTGAGTGTGGCTGCGGGTGGTCGGGACGGGGTTTTCCCCTCCACCCGCTTTAGTAGCCAGCCGCGAGGAGGCGACGTCCTGGTATGCCTGGACGCCGCCTAATTGAGAGTTACAAGAAGGTGGTGCCCGCGATTACAGGCAGGCGCTAGGAGGGATCCGGATGTCTTAATAAAGCTGTTCCCGGATTCCTCCTATTTTAGGCGCAGTATGGCACACCGTGTGGTTTTAGTCGGTCCGATTCCGACACACCGTCGCACCGAAAACCCCGGTGGGATGAAGGCCCGAGGGGGTTTCCACACGATAAAAAAAAAATAAAAAAAGGGGGTGGGTTTACGACGGTAGTGTACTGGGCGGGGTTTGAACCCAGAACCACTTGATCGCAAGTCCGACGTCTCAGCCATCACGCTACCGCCGCTACTATTACTGCTGACTGCTTAAATTGTAACTAATTAATGAGTCGCCAAGTACGTAATATGTAGGGAGTATATAATTTTTAAATCTTTTGTATTAACAAAACTATTAAGTGAAAGATTGGTTGTAGTTTTTTTACGTGCAATTTCCAATTAACATTACTGTCTACTGTGACTTCTAAAATCGGCATTTGACTACTACATCTGTTTGTGTACTGGCAATAATTTTTATAATTATGTAAACACTGGTATTTGGAGCCAGTTATATGTATGTAGGTACGTTCCCCATGCCTTTACTTGTACATCTATTAATAGTAATAATACATAGATGAATTGTTATAATAAATAAATAGCTAAGTATATTTTAATTTAAACCTCTAGCAATACATCTGTGATAACTGCATTCAATACAATGCAGAAGCCTTTGCTTGATGTGTGTATAAACATATGTTTTTTTTACAATTTTTGAAGTGAAAACTTCTTTAGGCGCGTGAAGCAGTTTTTGATTGAACACAAATCATGGAACTCGCGTCATCGTCACCACACACTTTCCATGAGCTATATATACTGTGTATAATCTAATAGCTCGACGATACAATTCACAAGTTACTTAGTTTTCACTTCTATCGTCAGTCCCCAAAGACTGCCCGTATTTTTTTATTTTGGAATTCAATGCTAGAGATATATATTTTTAGTAGTTAAGATAGTTGTTCCATATTTTGGGACACGCTATATAAAATGTTGACCAATCCATCAGTCATGAAAACTTTTTCACTCTAAACTTAATATAACCTTAACCCGATTCAGGGATGAGAAATCGTCAAAACTTGCCATTTAAAGAATCATTGGTAACGTAATCGATTTTAAATAATTATCTTTTAGGAGTATAGAGAATATTATTATTAGAGAATATTATTTTGAAGGAGTTGTACCATCCACGTTTATAAACAAGTACAGAAGCAACTACATCCTGTTTTTTTTTTTCGGAAATAAAAAAAAATATTATAATTTGCCATTTAGATACTTGAATTCCGACAGGATTTCTTACTGTTTTAACCTGTTTTACCAAAACAATTACGTTTAACATAAGTTACGTGTAAGATATTTAATAATAACATTATTATGAAGTTTGGCCGTATGTAAAGCTATAATTAGATTAAACTATTCAAACCTACCCGATACAGGAGCTGCGCCAGGTCTCAATACATCTCCAAGAAGATCTTTTATAAGGAACGATTTGTGACTGTCCTGCATTCTTGAATCCATTACGCAATCACCATAGAAAAACTGTACACTCTAATGGGTAGTTATTCTTTTTAACTTTCACATTTCACCCAATAAATTCATTATTAACAATTTAAAAAACAAATTAGGTCATAGACAATATTGAATATGAAATACTTGATACTCAGTAGCAAATAAAAAAACTTTTAAACTATGTGCACTTTCCCGCGCATCCGTGACAACTGTCCGCCATGTTCGTAAAATAGTCGTTCAATCGAGAAAATCTTTTCATTTAGCTACGCCCTACTCCTAACCAATGTTACATACATTTTCTTGCGGTTTTGGGCCAAAATACCGCTTAAACGGGATTTAAAACGCGTTTAGCATGCGCGGAAGGCACCAGGCGTGGCCACAGACTCCACCCAGTGCATTCCCGCCAATGGCGGCACGTGCACAAAGTTTTACAGCCGAATGATTTGTAAAGTACGCGTCGAAACGAGGGTTAAGACTTCTAGTTATTGAGTTGGGTTTTTTAAAAGACCGTTTTGAATGTAAATCGAAAAGTTAAGCGGGGTAAAGAGGCTGCCCGCGGATTCTCCAATTAAATTGATAGTTGTTTGTCTAGTGGAACGTGGGGTCGCCTCAATAGGTCTCGTACAAATATTTAAATCCTTAGTTGTGCTATCACAGTATTTCGGTTACGGAAACAAAAAAAATTGTCTATAGATTTGTACGTAAGTAGGTAATCTTAAAATTGTCGCACTTCATGTGGTCACTGGCGATGGAATGAAAGATTTACGTAACAAATTAACTTTAGCTGACATCAACTGTCACTCCAACGGTGCATGAAATTAAAAGAAGAATACCTGTTAAATAATTGTTTTCTGAGACTCATAATAATAATTAATTTAATTTAATTTAAATTTCAGTAATAATTATTTTTAAGAGATAGTGGTAGAAATTTTTTATAGTGGTAGAGCCATGCTTGATCCGTCTGTTCGTCTGTCCGCCTGTTTCTTAGAATTAAATCCTTTCTTTGGACTTCAAGATTTAAAAAGGAACCAGATTTATCGGAGAGCGATTCGAATATGTTGAACATTTAGTCACCCGCGCTATTTTCGGTCCTATACGACTTTTAAACCTTAAAGAAAGCAGCGTAGTCCCACCTCAAAGGCCGGTGGACACACTGTAGGTGTCCATGGGCCGCGGTAGTCACTTACCCGCCAACTGATTTGCCCCTATGAAATAAAAAAAAAACAATAGCAGTAGACGGTTGCCTGTTGTTAAATCTGTCAAAACTGTTGTTCAATCTGTTACAAAAACATAATTAAAATCACAAAGTCAACAATTTTTTTAAGTTATATACTCAATAGGTTTTAAGAACAAAAAATGCCCATAGTAATAAATAAATGTCTATACCTAATTAACTTGAAAATAATGAGGAATCAAATTTTAAACAGACTATTGAGTCTGTTTAAAATTTAATTTTTTCATTAGTCATTAGACTAAAGAAAAATTGGCTTTTGAAAAGACTTTTTGTAATCAATGGTAAGACCGAATATAAGTTTTAAAGCAAAAGCCAAAGTGTTTTTTTTTTAAAGAATACTAGTGCCGTGGGTCACACATTCTAGTAATGTGTGACCCACGGCACTAGTATTCTTTAACTACACTAGGCACTAGTATAAAGTCTAATTCAAAGTCAAAGCATTTATTTCAAATAGGCCCAAAAGGCACTTTCGAATGTCTACATTTACATTTAAATAGAATTGATTCTAGTCGCCCATTCCAAAATGTAGTTTCGTATGGAGAAGAATTGGCAAGAAACTCCACCGTCACTCTTTTAAAATGTTTTGTTTAAATACAATCATTATATACAATTATAATTAAGTGTGAAAACGATGTACCCAGAACAAAATCACTATACCGAAATAGCTAAAGAGAATTAAAGCGGAGAAACGACAGACAAATTAATTTTATGATAGATATACGGTGCTCGCACATTAACAAACATAGTAAAAGTAAGTATACGATTTACATAGATATAGAGAATATTAACAAGTAATTAGTCAGTGCGTGAGTTAAAATAATCGTGTAAATCAATGTTACAAAATATAATTCCTTATAAAATCCAATTAGCAACCAGTTTGATTTTGTCTAGACCCAAAATTGTCCTATGGAGCAGGACCAGCATGTTTCCAAGCGTTCTTATCTTGGATATATTCCTCTAACTTGTAATAAGCTTGTTTACAAAGTGTATTTTTGATATGGGTTATAAATTTCCTTTCATTTAATTGCAATATACACTACCGTCCAAAAGTTTGGAAGCAACAAGATAAAATCAAATAAAATAAAAGTAAGCCATCTTAAATTTTTTTTATTGATACAGAATTAAAAAAATAGACAAAACACACTTTTACAACAATGAAATTAAATAAGTAATATAAAAATTAAATTAAATTTTAGCTTCATCGAAGTGTCCACCCCTCTCTTTAATTACCTTCTCGCATATTCTAGGCATCCTACTAATTAATTTCATAAAATACTGTTCATCTAACTTCTTCCATTCGCTCTGTAATAGTTGCCACAAATGTTCTGAGCTCGTAGGAGATTGATTTTTCACCCTTCTATCTAGTTCATCCCAAACAAGTTCAATGGGAGAAAGGTCAGGTGATTGAGACGGCCACTGCATGATTTTCACATCTTTTTTCTTCCTTAAAAAGTTCTGGCACAGTTTGGACGAATGTTTCGGGTCGTTATCTTGCTGAAAAACGAACCCAGGACCAATAAGATTCAGTCCACTGGGTATGGCGAAATCCTTAAGAATTTTCAAATAGCGTTCCTTGTTTAGTTTTTCGGTTATCCTCACAAGACTTCCGAGTTTATTGTTGCCGAAACACCCCCAAACCATGACATTACCACCACCATGTTTGATAGTAGGCACTGTACAAGCTTCTGAAGCTCTCTCTCCTTTAGATCGGCGCACAAAAACACGTCTATTGGACCCGAAAATCTGAAACTTCGATTCGTCACTCCAAAGAACTTTTTTCCATTGGTTTATTGTCCAGTTTTTATGTTCCTTTGCCCATTCTAGTCTGTTTTTCTTATGCCGAATTGTTAGTTTTGGTTTTTTAACTGCAACACAACCTCTTAGCCCCGCAGACAGTAGTCGTCTTTTAACTGTTGTTATTGACACGGGTGTTCCTCGCGTTTCATTCAGAGATGCGGTAATTTGTGGTGCAGTTAAGCGACGATTCCGTTTAGAAAGAACTCTGATGAAGTTATCCTCTTGACTTGTAGTGGATTTGGGCCTACCAGACCTTTTTCTATCTTCATTTTTGCCAGTTTCTTTTTTTCTAGCGAGGGTGTAGTGGACACCTTTACAAGAAATTCCGAGTTTTTTTGCGATTTGGCGTTCACTGTAGCCTTCCTCACGCAGAGTACAAATAGCGCTTCGCTGTTCAAGTGTGATTTGCTTGCGTTTTGCCATTTTCAATAAAAAAAGACGGTCAAGGAAGTAGTCGAAATCTTTTGAATACAGACGATGTTAATATCACAACCTTCGCGTTCTAATGCTCAAGTGTGACTAAATAAGGTCCAAAAAAGATAAAACTACAAAATATTTTCAATAAAACCGCATCAATGCATGAAAGAAAGTCCCCGGCGGATGAAGTAATAAAACACGTCTTTCGTCAAAATCCAGGAATTTGTTAAAACTCAAGGAATATGCACTAGTAATCCTTTTGTTTTGTGTTAAAAAATCACAAAAGGTCATAAAACTTTATTTTATTGCTATTATTTACCGCAGGGAGTCGGCAATCTTTTGTTTTGTTTGAAATCAGGTGTGCTTCCAAACTTTTGGACGGTAGTGTATGTATCACAAGGCATTTTGTTATAACATTTAAACAGTACCCCATGAAAGATGTATGTACTTCACTTAATCTGAAAAATGGTTGATCTAATTTGTCTTTGTTTCTAGTATTATAATTATATTCTAATAAGTGATGACATTAAACGTCCTGAACTTATTTCAACTTTTCGTTAATAGTTAAGTTGTAAGTTGCTAATTGTATTTTATAAGGAATTATATTTTGTAACATTGTTTTACACGATTAGTTTAACTCACAAACTGACTTATGACTTGGTAATATTCTCTGTATCTATCTATGTAAATCGTATACTACTTTTACTATGTTTGTTAATGTGTGAGCACAATGTATCTATCATAAAATTAATTTATCTGACGTTGCTTCGATTTAATTCTTTTTACCTGTTTCGGTAAAGTGACATTGTTCTGGGTGCATCTTTTTCACACATAATTTTATTTATATATAATGATTGTATGTAAACAAAACATTTTAAAAGAGTAACGGTAGTTTCTTGCCCATACTTCACCATACGAAACTACATTTTGGAATGGGCGACTAGAATCAATTCTATTTAAATGTAAATATAGACGTTTGAAAGTGCCTTTTGGGCCTATTTGAAATACATTTGACTTTGAATTTGACTTTACTAGTAATGTGTGACCCACGGCACTAGTATTCAAAAAAAAAACAATTTAGAAAATCTGTTATCAATGTTATCATAAGTTTATCTACATCAGGTATATTACAATTATATATGCATATTTAATATATTATCCTGGCCAACTCCTTTATCATATATAAACATACACATAGTAAATTAAATTAGCTGTTAATTTGTTTATTGCACTAAATTTCAGATATTTTTAGTTAATTCACTTATACAAGCCGTTGACAATATATAATCGAAAAATTTCTTTACCATTATGACGTCACAAACATGGTGACAATGACAATGGTGACAAGTGATGGGTTTGAGGCTTCAGGGACTTTGAAGTCCCTAGACTATGTTCTGCAACCATGAACTAAAACATGAACTTTGAATGATTTTTTCTATGACTTGAACCCTCGAATACCTACAAAAAGTTATTAAAACAGGCCATAAAGGACATGAGTATTATAAAAAAAAATCATTAGTATTATAAGTAAGACTACGGTCAATTTTATTAAATGACACGTAAGCCGCCATCTTCATACTTGTCCCAGATTTATTTGGGCTCGGTTCAATCTGTTCATTACAATATAGTTTTGGCTAGTTTCTTTTAATGGTCGGCCGCCTGACGCTAACCTTCCTGAGGAATGTAGTCGTTTTACAGTCATATACATTCATTCATGGATGATGAAACTGGACTGAGAGTTCAGGAGATGACAGAACCTGAGGTAGCATAGAAAAAATACCTTAAGTTACTATTACCGTAGAGGCTACTACGACAGGAACGGTTGATTTTTTTTTATAGTACAGGGGGACAAACGAGAAAACGGGGCACCTGATGGCAAGTGACTTCCACGGCCTGTGAACACTTGCAACTCAAGAGTCACAAGAGTGCTATCCGTCTTTATGGGTATCGAAAAGGCATAAGGGGAAAGAGGGGATGGACTAATGGGGAAGACGGTTTTCAGAAGAAGAAAAATGACTGACTGACTGAACAGAGGATAAGTCATGAGATAAGCTGGACTATTAATAGATAAGTGCTAAAAAATAAACAAACAAAAAAGTATTTGGCATTTTTTTTTATTTATTTTTTTATGCGATAGGGGGCAAACGAGCAGACGGGTCACCTGATGGTAAATGACTACCGCCGCCCATGGACAACTCAAGAGTCACAAGTGCGTTGCCGGCCTTTTAGGTAGGAGTACGCTCTTTTCTTGAAGGTTTGAAGGTCGTATCTTAGGTCTGATTTAACTTTGTTAAATTGTTGTTTTTGCATAAAATTTACATGATCTAATTTAAAAAATACAAGCATAGTGGCTTTGGTACTTTTGTAACGATAATTAGGTCTGGATTCCTTGTTTTTTTTTATCTCTTATTTCTTTTATATGGTTTTTTCTCGCGTGTACTTAGTAGATTCCGCCAATATCATTTGTTGTATGCAAGAGGTAAGGTAGATACATAAAAGTATAAAACATCTTCACAATTACAAAGCCATGTAAAAAAATATAAAAACGTTCCTTTTGCTATTTTGTGTGCGTTCCTTGCTGTTCCTTGTATTGCTGAAAGTGGTAAACGGAAGACTTGACTTTTAACTTTAAGACGAACATGCAATACTTTCCTTCCTTACTTTCTATAAAATTTCTATTTTTTTTTTCCAACATTTAGTAGCGTCATCTGTCGTTAAAGTTGTAAGTAAACACAGTCTATGATATGTATGTTGACAGAATTCGATTTCCGTCATTGAAAGAAATGCAGTTATTGGTAAAAAGTATTGCTTTATGAGTAATTAGTTTTGAAAAAAATAGAAAGAAAACAGACAAGGGAGGTCACAAAAAGCTAACACGTTCTTTATCTAACAAGGATGCCTCTCATTGTGTAATAAAAATATGATGATATAAAAAATACTACCATTTCATTCTAATCCGTATTTGTAAAACATTATTAAGGTCGTGATATATATTTATATGTACATATATCATTCATAAGCGTGGTTTTATAAAATAATGTATTTTTAAAACAGTGTATTAATTCGCACATCTTCAAAACTAATTAACCAACATTTTATTTTGTCTGTAGCCTTATTTAGCTATTATAACTAGTTAGCTTTTGCATGCAGTTTCGCTGGCGTGAATGAATTTTCTGTAGTTTTTTTTTAATCATTTTATTTCTGCTTCAAAATGAGACCCAGACTTTCTTTTTAACTTTAATTTATTCCAATGTGATATATAACAAAACTAAAGAAGAAACTACAAACTAAATGTCACATTTAATAAATTTTCATGGCTTAAATATTTTATTTTACTGCCATCTATTGATTAATTTAAAATGCATTCATCGTGCAAAAATGCTGGCATGTAGCTTGCATGATTATTGGTGGATTCGCAGTGATGCCAACTTGGGGGATTTTCCCCTAAATTTAGGGGTATTTTGCAAAATAGCGGGAAAGTTTTAGGGGATAATTTTTTTAAGGTATTTTTTTGGGAATTTTTAATTCGTCAGAACATAATATAATTTTATATAAAAAATTAATTAAAAATAGCAATTCTTCTTCAGAACATGTTTAATGTATATCCTATATATACATGTAGTCATACATAATAGCACATACGTATAGTCAGTCAAAAAAAAAATAATCTGGCTGATTTTAAAATATGTAATTTCAATTTTAGTTTTAGGGGATTTTGTTTTTAATATAGAGGCTTTTGTTAAAAGCTTTAGGGAAAAGTTTTTTCAAGAGATAGAAACACTGTGGATTCGTGACAATTGTGACACTTGGTTGTTACGTTTGTTTGTAAATTAAAAATACTAATTATTATCGTTTTATAACACCTTGTTTCATATTATTAGCTCTGCTTCATAGTTTGAATCGTCTTTTGTGTGAATTTCCGATTCTGTGGTACAAAGTTACTCAAATTTTAAAAAGAGGATTACTACATGGCTCAATTGCTTGTTTACATTTGGGTTTTCTTAGCGTTCGAAATTACCTAAAGATTGAATCATGTCACATCCATGGAGATTTAATAAACGTATCATAATGCGTAAAGACAATGGTAAGAATGATTGTACGTTAATTTTACTCAAACATTTTTACAAGCATGACATCTATCAACATTGTATAAACCCTATGGTCTAGACTTGCATAAGTTTTTTACTATTAATTTTAATACAAAAAGCTGTTATGTTTCGTTGCTCGCTTTCTAAAACATGAAATGAACTTTACAAAAAAACTTACTTACACTTAATTTAAAAAAAATGTTTCAGTCAGGTTGTATTGACAATAATTTGTCTCTGATATTGTATGTACTTAAGTAATTTTGTAAGGCTTGAGATACCATATACATATAAGAGGATTGTTTGCGGTCCTACAATACAATATAATACAATACTCTTTATTGTACACCATTAAGGATAGTTCACAGTATTTCAAACAAACATATCATGGTACAAACGGCGGTTTTATTGCTAGTTGTGATCTCTTATAGATAATCTTGAGATGGACAGTTGCAATGGATTTGTAGATTGGGCAGTAATTAGGTGTACTTAGAAGTTTAGCTTAGAAACAATTTACATAATTATAAAAGGTCCTACATGTCATATGTATATCTATGATCTATCCTGTATATTTGTAACTATGTATCCATATGAGCTATGTCTCTTCCTTCCATTACCTTTCCGTTTTGTTACCATTCTCTTTCAATATACTCCCAATTTTCTCATCTTTAATTCCTTAACCTTTGATAACAGCATGTTAGTGGGACTAAATTCTAAGTAGCAAAATGTTGGAATTAACAACTGTTCATAAAAAAGTTGCTTTTTGTTTAATATCTGTCCCCCTACATGTTTGATAATATGATAATGTTTGATAATAGTGTTAATAGCATATTGTCAATTCTATAAAAAGTACTTTGAAAAGGAAACCATTACAATTATTATTCCACACCACCTTTTGATTAAATACCTAAAAATAGACAAACTATAAACAGAAAACGGGGAGACATGAAACATTACTATACTAGTGCAACCTTAAGCCTTTGGCTCTGTACCTGGAAGCATCCCTAGGGTATACCCAGGTCCCTTGCAATAGACCCACTTGTCACAGAACACTGTGTGGTTTTAGTCGGTTTGAGTACAACATACCACTTCACCTTCAGCTCCAGTGAGATAATGATCTGGTGAGATGGGTTTCCACACAAAAAAAAATGAAAAAAGCCTTTGGATCTAAAGTGTATTTTTATTTATTTACAGATGTCAAGCAATCATCATCTAAACCTGTAGCTTTTAGTCAAATGCAGACTTATGCACTTAAATCAGGTCATGCACCAAAATCAATTCAAATACCAAAATCAAGCTCTACTGCAAAATTAAGGCATGCATCAATACCAAGGCACTCACCAAAAGTAATTGAGGCACCAAAATCACACCATACGCCAAGAGTGAATCATGCACCAAAATCCAGGTTTGAAGTTAAATCCAATCACCATGAAATTAAAAAAAACTATTGTGTACAACCAAAAGGCATTATTTTCAATTACAACATAAAAAAGCGGTCCACAACTACAACAAATGATAACTCTATAAAAGTAAACAAAAATCATAGGCTTACAACTGTTGAAGAATCTAATACAAAAGAACACATAAATGATGTAAATGATGATTCCCCCAGTATTGATGATAGTAATATCCAACCAAACAAAATGTACAAGATAGTTGTTGTTGATGGAAAAATCATGTTGGCTGAACATAGCGCTGATGATATTGAGGAACATGTTGTAGAAAATGATGATAACAATGACAGTGATGTCGAATTTGTTGATACTGACCATATAGAATCAGAATCAGTCAATAAAAATAGCAATTTTGAAAAATGTGATGCAACCAAAGAAGTCACAAGTTTTAAAGTTTCAAGTTCAGAAGTTAAAATTAACTTGACTCCCACAAAACAAATTATGAATGCCAACCAACAAGATTACTGCAAAGATCCTGTAAGTAAAAATAGCTTGGAAAAATATGAAGCTGTAAACGAAATCGCGAGTTTCAAAGTTACAAGTTCAGAAAATAAAATGAATTTGGCTCCTGCAAAACAAATTATGAATGCCAACCATCACAATTACAGCAAAAGTCCCAAAATTTTAAATGAGGACGCACGATCAGGTGAGTCCGTAGATGCGGTTTATTCACTTATTATTTTAATATTTGTCAACTGTCTACAAGAATAAGTTGTACATTTTCTTTAAAATAAGTATATTTTAGTGGACTACAAACTTCAGAACTTTTTGATGATTAAAGAATATTGCAAGTCCAAGCCTTTATTTCGCAAATACGTTTAGCAGACTTATTACATGAGGACTTTCTTTCATCCTGATTTTTTATTAATTTGGTAAACTCATACATATATATTTTTTTATATGAGTGTCCATGGAATTTCACCTTTCTCTTGAATGTTGGCTCTAACCTGTGCAATTTGATTCTTTTTATACTTCAGGGCCCGCTAAAACTTACTCACGCACAAACTTTAATGGACCTTTCATGAAGAAGTTAGCAAGTGGGAATGGCTTGTGTTTGCCTAACAGTAATATGTTTACTACTAAAAAAGATTTAGAGGATGCTAGAAGAGGGTATGTGTTTGTAAAAGTTTTTTTATTATTATTAAAAGGGTTAAAAAGTGTCTCAGGGGACTTTACAAACAATGGACACAAAGAACAGATCCGGAATAACTATTTTTGGACCATACAATTGTTTGTCCCATGTGGGAATCGAAGCTCTAGCTCAGCAGTCAGGGTCACTAATGACTAGATCAATAGGTCAGTTAACAGAGTTATCTGAAAAAGTTAAAGCTTTCTTGTGTTTTGTTCCTACTTATAAAGATGATTGTATACGTTTTGCAGTTCTGAGAGGGACCTTCCGCACAGGTTGATGTTATCGTGCAGGTCCCCCATCAGGAATACAACTAGTAGGGTATTTTCGCAATACATATGTGAGTAAAAAACCGTGTACTCCTTAATAAAAACACTGGAAACAGATTGGTTCAATAATAGAAATTTTGATAGGGACCTTGACTGCTAAAGGTTGTTCGATTCCCACCCGATTCAAGACAAAAATTGTATAATTATCTGTAATGTGTATGTATTTAGGAATATAATAAGTATGTTTGTGGGCATAGTTATTATATATTGTGTTACAAATTTCACTCCTATTTTTACACGTTTAGGCACATAGGGCCTCACAGAAAACCGGTTGTGAATTGCATTTAGCCGAAATTAGTGAAGTTTGAGGAGGTTCAATTCCCATTCCCTCATCCCCCCTCCTCTTTCCCATCTCTTCAGCCCCTCTCCTCTTTTCCCACCCGCAAGCGCACTTTCGACTCTTGAGCTGCAGGTGTTCATGAATGTTTAACTTGTAATTTTTTTAAAACTCGAGAGATTTTTTGTAGATGGTTATCATAAAATAGTACTTAAATATTTTTTATTGCAGCAAAGCCATGGTATTGCTTCCCTTGCAAAAATACACAAGCCTTAAAAAGAAACTAACAGATATGCAAAAAGAAAAAGAAGATAAAGAAGCTGAAGTAATGAGGAATATTGTAAAGAAAAATACGATAGGTGTTCAAACAGGCAAATGCCATGAAAATGAGTTGAATGAGTTGGCAATATTGAAAAACAGGTTGTCCCAAACATTTACTGAGGCCCAAATTGATATGATATGTCACTCCAAGAGGTTAAAAGATATTGAATGGTCAGACTCGGAGATGGAGAAAGTGTTGTTCCTCAAGCAGATAATTAGCAAGCCGGCCTATGAATTCTTAAAGTCTAAGATGCGTTTTCCATTACCAACTTTATATGCTGTCCGGCAGTGGATGATAGAAAGAAATATTTGTGAGTATTGATATTTTTTCATGATTTTATTAAAAGCCTCAGTTCAATAAATTCATTTGTTTCATTGTAGGCGAGTGTCAAGTTTAATCAAATCATTTTTTATAAATTACTCGTATGTGTCCTATTCTTGCCAGTGCGTCAGTCAAAAGTCAGATCCTATCTTTCTCTGACAACTCCATTGCTCTTTGAATGAAATGTATAAAAGAGTATTTGGAAAATAGCATATATTTGCCATATATAGTATTTTATAAATATCGTGATTTTCTGAAAATGTATGGAAAAAAAAAGTTTGAAAATTATAAGGAAATGCATATTCAGTTTTGTTTTATCCTGAATTCATAATTTATCTCTTAATTATTAATTTTCTTTATCCTTAACTTTTTTGCACCTTTTTGTAACTTTCTGTATATAATGTAATCATGTTTCACTAATGTTCTAGTAATAGTATTATGTACTTAAATCATTATTCTTAAATATTGTTAAATATTATATTTCTGATTGTCTACAAGTGAGTTCCAACCTAATATTATGCACAATAAAGTTCAGAGTTGCTCAACATTTCACTTGCTTTATAAACTATAAATCTAATCTAAATAAAGGAATCTGACTGATAATATACAGATAGTATACATATCGTTATAAAGTGCCAGGGCTAGGGCAATAGGCCCCTTTTAACATAAATGGAATTCTTACCGTGAAAGAGCCACGCTTAGGCACGAGTGAGCCGGCTTGACCAGAGTAACACCAAGGCCTCACAGAAAACCGGTATATAAACAAAGCTTGCATTGTATTGCCGAGTGAGTGAAAGTACGGTCCCCCTGTCCCCTCCCCCCGCCCCCCAACCCCAGTGCGCATACGACTCTGAGTTGCAGATGTCACTAACCATCAAATGATCCGTCTGTTTGACTGTCCCCAGTATAAAAAAAAAGTAAACGTAGTCGGTGAAAAATCGGCGTTTTAGAAGTCGCTGCCTACCACTTAAGATATATATGCGTGAGTATGTATTTTCGTTACAAACGTAATTTTTTTTGTGTTGCAGATGTAAGACCAAATAAGAAAGAGAAGAATCAAAAACCAAAAGAAAACACTCCAAACGTTGTTGCAGAAGAAGAAAACTTAGACACAACAACTAGTGCACCAGAAGAACCTGACCGTTCCATTGTATACGATGAGAGCTTAAGTACACAGAACATAAAAGATCAGAGTGTGACGTCAGAGACAGCACAAGCCGTGAACACAATACTTGAAGAACCTCAGAATATTGAATTTGGAAGCTCTGTACAAGTCCATCACACGCTGTCAATCCCCACTGATGCTGGTGAACAATTAGTGTATTGTATGTTTTCATTTAATTTTATTTATTTTTTAACCGACTTCAAAAAGGAGGAGGTTCTCAATTCGATTGTATTTTTTTATGTTTTATTTGAAAGCTGGTGCTTACTGTGTGGTCCCATTTTAATTTGGTCAAGTTCTGACAATGACATCCATGAGAAAATCATATAAGTCTTAAATTTGCATTAAGCATGTGCGCGACAAATGGACCAATAACTTAATATTATTTTTTTATTAGAAAGGATGTACTTCAAGGGTAGTTGGATGAGAGTGTGGTTAGGTTCTGACAGTGACATACATGAGCACACCATGTAAGTCGGTTGTCGGAAGTCGGTTGTCTACTTTTTAATGTTAGTTGACTAGCCTAATTTTGTGAAAAAAAAGTGTGTCCTTGGAGTTTCTTGCCTGTTCTTCTTCATAGGATCTAAGTATTGGAACAAGCAACTAACTTCAAGAATGACTGTCACTAAGAACTTGACTCCCTCATTAAGAATAATTCCTGTTGCGGGTTGTTTAACCAACATTCAATCAACGGACATAAAGAATACACAGAATCAGGGTAACTATTTGTTGATCACACTTTTGCCCTGTGTGGGAATCGAACCCACGATCTTCAGTTCAACAGTCAGACCAATAGGCCCGTCATTAATTCACAAATACCTACGGCGGTATAATTGAAATGAATGATTTTAGTTTTCAACTAATATTTTTTTATATTATAGGGGGACAGACGAACAGACAGGTCACCTGATGGTAAGTGATGACCGCCGTCCATGGACTACTTCAAACCGAGAGTGATGAGGGATGTGGGAAAGCGGGGACTGGAAAGGGGAGAGGGGGGATGAGGGAATTAAAAAGAGGAGAAGCGGGAGTAGGGGACTGTGAAGTTTCCGGAGGTTTTTAAATGGTGGACCATATCTGTTTGTTTTTTTAATTCCTACATTTCATTGCACATAATTTGTTTGTTGTGTTTGGTTTCTAATGTTAATTGATTGTTGTTTGACGTGTGTTCTAATGATGAGATAAATTTTAGTTATCTTACTCAAAGCTATTTTCGGTTTCACTTGGAGGCTGTAAAACGAACAACGACCTTGATGCTAGTCAAAGTTTTTTACCCGACTTTATTACCGATTGTTTTTTTTTTTAAGAAAACTCCTGTATTTGGATTAATTCCTGTGTCGCGGGGGACTTTACAAAAATTCAAACAACGGACACAAAGAACACCCAGACTCAGAACAATAATTTGAGGAATACACAAAGTGTTGTCCCGTGCGGGGATCGAACCGCGGCAGCATGGTGGCGAGGTTAGCACTTAAACCGCTACGCCATACATTCAATATACTTAAAATTTTCTCATCCATTCTCAACGTGCTCGTCGTCAATAGGCTTACTCCCTATTACGTAAATGAACTTAATTGTGGTGGGCAATATGAGGGCGTTAATTTTGCTTCTGCCTACCTTTATATATGTATATATAAGTATATCTATACATATAAATAAAATTGGAGTGTCTGTTTTTATATACGACGTATACCAAAACGATTTTTTTTAATTTTTGACTGTCTGTCTGTCTGTTTGTTCCGGTTAATCTCTGAAATGGCTGGACCTATTTTGACGAAACTTTCACTGGCAGATAGCTGATGTAACGAGAAGTAACTTAGGCTACTTTTATTTTAGAAAAAAAAAGTAGGACCTTACAAAAAAAAATTAAAGCCAACCAACCAATTAAAACCAAATTGAATTGAACTTTTTTTGTTAAATACTACGAGGACGAAGTCGCGAGCAACAGCTAGTTTTTAAATAAATGAACTTGTTGACAGATACATATGACAATGTAAATAACGAGAACGACGCGAACACCACAAATTACATGCCCGATGACAATGTTACCTCGGTGGAAGAAATCGTACAGTCGGAGGTGATCAAACCTCGGAGGAGACCGATGGCGGAAGCCCAGCTGAGGTGCAGGCTGTGCATGCGCCCTTTCGACACTGATCAGGAAGTGAGGGAACACGTCCCTCTCCATTACCACAATACGTATTATACCAATTATTTGGATGCTACGGTGAGATATATTTTCATATCTAAGATTTTTTTCATCAGCCTACCGTAGTGACTCCAAGAGTGGTGGTCACCATCCTCATTGCATGTCAGTGCAGCTTGGTGACCCACGCTATGGCGGCCTGGTGAGATGCTTTTTCGCCCCGCTTTAAAGACCCGGGATCAAAGTGGGAAGGAAACGCGTGCGCTGGTAGCGAATTCCAGAGTTTCACCGATCGGCACAGGAAAGAAGTCAGTCGCTAAAACCGATAATATTAGGGCAGATTGGTTAAGGGTCTGATACAGCATCCTTCTTGGTACGACACGAATTGTGGGGAGTTTCCAGTCTCTGGAGTCTTAACCACCGATACAAATGGGACACAATCTCCTTTAATATTTTTACATAAATATTTATTGATACAAATGCATTTAAAGGTAGAGTCATGCTTAGGCACAAATGGACCGGTGCGATACCACGGTCTCACAGAAAACCAGTTGTAAAGTAACACTTACGTTGCATTTCCCCGAAACTTGTAGGGTTTCCGAAGACCCAACTCCCCCCCATCCCTTTTCCTGTCCCCCTTTTCCCATCTCCTCTCTTTCCCACCCCGCATCCCCTCATCCTTCATAACCCTCAAAGCCGGGCAGCGCACTCACGACTCATGAGTTGCAGGTGTCCATGGACGGCTGTTGTCACTTACCAGCAGGTGACCCGTCTGTTCGTCTGTCCCCCTATAGTATAAAGAAATGAATGAACAAATGGTATAATAATAAATTGAAGAACATTAAAAAATAAACAAATATACATTTTGTTTAATCAATTAATATTCATCAGTGAATAGTTTTAGCTAATTGTTTTAAATTTTATTTGTAATATGCTACACCAACACGCTTATAGGTAGTTGCAGACGGAATAAAGCGTTCGTTATAAATCAATCAATAAATGATTTAAAATCAAAAAATATTTGATTAAACCAAATCGACTTCTTACTATATACTCACTCCTTATTCCCGTATATGGTAGGCAGAGACAGTACCATTCGACGATCCTGACACTTCTCATTCATTCATCATTCATTCATTCATCAGCATGTACATTCATACAAGCTCGTCTATTGCGGGTGCTTTTAATTTGGCCCTTCTTTAGTATACTGTCGATCTGATCAGTATTTCTGGGCCTACCCTCACTTTTTTTAACAATTCTAAAATACCTATATACCTATTGGTTAAAATGAAAGTGTGGCGTCCTGCACATTACAGAAAAACAAATGTTAACTCCATCTAGTGAAGACATGCCGAACTGCGTAGCAACGACACTGATGTCGTAGTACGATCCTGAATCACGAAAATAAAGTTCTCTCAGCGATAAGTATATATTCGACAACATTAACCGTTGGTCCGCGGTCGGAAGGCATGATCACCTCTCCTGGTTGGAGGTTCCTTCCGTTTTTGATTAGATGACATGGTTAGTTAAGTGACGTCATTTTAAATGCATTATGGTGGGTGGTCCAAAATCGCCGTTAATTTTTTATACCCCTCCTACTACTACGTTTTTTTGTGTCGTCGGAAGTATACAAACGATACTAAAAGCACTCAGTATCGTATAAACTATTTCAGGCTCACATTTTTTTTGTCTCGTTTGCGAAACGAACCCACAGCCTCCGGCTCAGCAGTCGTATTTCTTATTAGAATAAAAACTTTCGTTAGTTTCATTCATATTTATTTAAATATACGGTTTTACTCACGTGCGTATTTTAGGGATGACACTTTATGACGTCCGGTACCGTCACCGCGGCTGGACGTGTTACTCCTTGAGAAAGGTCTCCTGTCGAGACACGTGAGTAAAACCGTATATTTAAAAAAAGTCGTATTTCTGTTGCACTTCTTTACATTACTGTTTATATATGTATTTTGTTATAGAAACCGTTTGTGTGCGAGTTTTGCAACGAGCCGTTGAGACACAGGTTCGACCTGGTACATCACCACCGCGCACATCTCGGCATCAACTCACTCAAGTGCTGGTTCCCGGGCTGCACTTACGAAGGCAAGAATAGAGTATGTATATATTTAGCTCCAAATAAATATATATATATATATATACACACACATATATATATATATATGTGAAGCGCTAGCAGACTGATTTTGTTATCTGTAGTTGAATGGGAGTGTTTTTTGTTAATGGCTACGCGTATTACATACATTATTGAGATTGTGGAAAATATTTAATTCATAGTGATTTAGAAATCGACATCAATAATAAACTTTAAATGTCGTTTCTTTTGTTTACAGGTTTAATTAATTAACACATACGTACTTACTTTTATTTATTTATTGTTTTTTGGATGTAGTCAAAATAAAGAATTACTTTTGTTTTCAGAAAGAAACCATTATTTTGGTTTAAGGTGTCGATCTATCTATCACAAGAATAATAGCATTATATATATACATACACTCACGCTTATATTCCCAGGTAGGCAGAAGTATTAAATAAACACATTTTGCTGCCCTAGTTCCACGTATGTCATAGGAAGGGATGGGGTATTTAACCCCACAGATTACGGCTAAATGTATTTAACAATGTAGTTTATTAATATTTTTTGTCAATTACTCACAAGATGTTATATATTTATGAGATAGTATAAACCACAATTTAGGAAAATTTAGTGTTTTTGAACGAAGTTCCTTATCGCACGTTACACGCCCTGAGCGGATGAGAACGAGACGGAAAAAATGTAATAAGACCTTTTTCCGACACTTCTAGCTATAGTTAGAGCCGTGTATGAACGCCGTTCCGACCGGGGTTCTATAGACACCTAACACATTTTTTTTTTATTTTTAAAATAAAATCGTTGAAATTTGTAAAAAACTTCTGATAAATTGAACTAAAAAAATTTAATCAACATTTTTTCCTAACTATTTTCATACTCAGGTTTTTTTGTCAAGATGAATCAACTATTTATCAGTTACCCACAACGCTGCTAAATATTGATACCATCTTTTTTTTTTGTAAATCTGCTGATAAAGCTACATGTTGTAGCCTTAAAACATATGTACATATTTATAAACAAAAATAATTTACTTTACAAACAATATCACGATTTTCGAGTAATTTTCAATGGTTTTGTAATCTTCTTTTTCGTTGTCACCCACACTTCTGAGTTTGTCGGTTCTTCGTTCTTCTTACATATGTATGTATTTAGAATACAAAAGCATCAAGAATATTTTCAAAGCGGTCCTGGTATAACTTCTAAATAAAACAACAGTCACAATCTCGAATATAATTTTGAAATAAAGAAATAATCTTATTTCCTAATAATTATTTCATGCACCGTCATATATGTACATATATTTTATTTATGTATGTTAAGGTATTGTAGACTATATATTGTGATTAAAAAATAAAATGTATTTTTCTTGAACATTTTTATTTTAATCTTCAACTATTTGACTGGTATTTAATGCCCTAGGCATGAATTTTGCCCGTTTACCAGGCAGGTGCATAAAGTGTAATAATATTGTTTAGGACAATCTGAAGTCCCACCACGACTGCCACAAGTCGGCGTCGTTCAAGTGCGAGGAGTGTGGCGCGTTGTTCAAGACGCACAAGTACATGCGGCAGCACCGCGAGCGACGCCACGCCGCGCGCGCGCTGCTCCACTGCCACTTGTGTCGCGCCACCTGCCTCACGCTCTACACCTACCGCAAGCACATGAACTCGCACAACCGACCGCCACGGTCAGTCACACCACACTAAACATAATATTAACTACTTAAATTATTAATATTAACATTTAATTAAAAATCCTTTGTTTTTGACATACACTGAGACATCAATTAAGGCATGCAAAACATATTGATATAACACTTAAAAGAATGGCACAAAATAGTAATAAAATAACAAAAGATAAGTTGATAAGAATATCCTTTCACGCTAATAATACAAAAAAAATTAAGTAAAATCTCTCCGTGGCTGTATAATGATACCTGACGCTACTTTTCACCTGGTGCCTTTAATGACTCGCATGTAAAGTCAACACATCGAGAAAAAATATTAAAAAGATACATAACATACCGCACCGTAGCAACCCTTATTACTAAATAAACACACTAATTTAAAAATCAATAGACTAGTACATCACAATTACTAATCAAGTGTGTATTACACCCACACAAATAGGCACAGTCGCATCTTTACGTCACACAACACTAAACAGATATAAAATAAATTTTCCTCTAAGTATCCGCATACTAAATTTAATGAAAATCGAATCAGTCGTTTAGCCGTGAAAATTTGACAGACAATTTTTTTATTTATTTTTTTATTATAGGGGGACAGACGAACAGACGGGTCACTTAATGGTAAGTGACAACCGCCGTCCATGGACACCCGCATCTCAAGAGTCGCAAGTGCGCTGCCCGCCTTTGAGGGGGTTGCAGGGAGCGGAAAGAAGAGAGGGGGGATGAAGAGAAAGGAGATGGGGGGAGAGAGGGCCTCCGGAAACCTCACTCATTTCGGGGAAATGCAACGCAAGCGTTACTTCACAACCGATTTTCTGTGAGGCCGTGGTATTGCACCGGTCGAGCCGGCCCATTCGTGCCTAAGCATGGCTCTACCACTGTTGTAGAATGTGTTACTTTCGTATTTATAATATTAGTATACACTAGTCTAGAGAGTGCTTCTATTTTGACTATAATTAAGTTGTAAACTAAATTTCCCATAAAAAAATCGAAACACTTCTGAAGTTTTGGTTTTGTATGAGTTTTATGTATTTTTTATTAAACAAAAATTATAATAATGCCAGTTAATTGTGAACATTATAATCAATCAATCATATCGTTCAACGAATATCTTGGGGCACGGTAGTGCCACCACCAAGACGACCCAAGTGAAGCGCAACCTACCTTTAATCGAAGCGCTTCGTCGTTCTTTTGAACCCTTATAACTTGGGTTTGGGTTATATCAGATAAACAAATATCTCGGGATATGTTGTCAATAACGGACTTATTAAACATATAAAGTTTTAATTGCACCCTGATTTCGTCACCGACTTATTGATGATGTCCTAGAAAGCTGACATTTGGCATGTAAGCTAGTTTACACAAACAACAAAAAAAATATAAAACTATCAGGTCTGAAAATTATTATAGTCATAATTGATAGTGTAACAGAAAAGTAATCAACAGTGGAAATATGAATAACACTCACTCCGTTTTTACCCGATGTTGTAATTGTATGATGTAAAAATAAAACAAAGAAATGTTGTCCGAGTGTCTGTTTGTTTATTGCAGCATAAAATGCGTGCAGGAGGGTTGCGGGGAGACGTTCTACTCGCGCTCGTCGATGAGGCGACACGTGTCCGCGCTGCACGTGTCCGCGGCACGCCCGTACAAGTGCACGCTGTGTCCGCACGCCGCATACGCACGAGAAGGACAACTCAATAAGTAATTATACTTACTACTATTTATAACTATGTATGCGTTATTTTATAATGCGTTGGAAGATCCTTATAGATATCTGCCGCCCATTTTCTGCGTAATTACATTCTTTCGCTACCCCTGACCTTCATTGGCCCGGTTCACCAAAGACGGTTCCGTCACTTGTCACCCGCCTTGTTCAGTGGGACTGCCATGTGGGAGAGCCATGCTTAGGCCGGCCAACCATGCTTGGAGTTCTACTGGAAGCCGGAGCCTCTCAGAAAACATGCGTTGTGTTTCACCGAGTGAGTGTTGAGTTGAGTTGCCGGTGGCCAAATCCCCAATCTCCTCTTTTTCCTCCCGTTAAAGGTGGGTAGCGTACTTGCGACTCTTCCATACTTCCTCAATTCCTTGATACCATAAGAACAAACTAGTGCTGTGATAATATTAGAAAGACAGATTGTTTGTGTTTGTGTCAAAACCATGACAACGATCAATCAATCACTTTGGATACAACATTGGTTAAAAATACGATATCGTACCATTTAGACACAGGTTTTTTTTATATTATAATATAGGGGGACAAACGAACAGACGGGTCACCTGATGGTAAGTGACACACGCCGTCCATGGACACCTGTAACTAATAAGTCGTAAGTGCGTCTATGTAACCGGAAATAAACATTATTATTTTATTTATATTTCAGCATATTATTTTGTAATTATCAGCCGTTTGAATAACGAGTTATGTTCTAGGCACTTGCACAAACACGAGACACACAAAATCAGCCACTGCATGAAATGTCTGAAGGTGTTCTACGATTACGGAGAATTCTACACGCACTGCATGGAACATAAACTGTCGGAACCCAAGTGTAAATGTGACTGCGGTGACAGGTAACACATGTTCATCTATCTATTGTAACTTAATCGAGTAGAATATATTTAAAATATACACTCACGCCTCTACCCCCTCTACCCTCTATCCCACATTTTGCCTACTAGAATTTGGTCCCACATACAAATAAGTGGATGCCAGTACTGTCAATCGGGCACATTGGGGGGTAAATGGGAAAGTTGGAAGTATATTGAAAGGGGAAAAAGAGATTACAATAGCTCACGCAGGTCAGGGTCACATAAAATAATAATAAATAAACACTCCACACATCTCCGTCTGATCCAACACTAAGCAGAGCTTGTACTATGGTAACCAGACTGCTGATAAACATACTTATATACTTCTAAATACATACATATTATAGATAAATTACACCCAGACACAGAACAAATTATCGTGCTCGTCACACAAATGTTTGTCCTGAGTGGGAATCGTACCCCCGACCTCGGCTTAGCAGTCAGGATCGCTCACCGCTAGGCCAACAGGCCAGTCACTAGTCAATATAACTCAAACTGGCTGAAGCCGAGAAATCTGAGCCTTCTGACCATTATAATTGTTAACAGTATATGTAAAATATTCCTTTTTTTTTCAGCTTTGTTACTAAGAAAAAACTGAGGGAACATAAATTACAATGCACTTTTGTCAGCCCTGACAATAATGAATCTACAAAACCAAAACGCAAAAGAAAAAACAGAGAAAACAATCCGAGTGCAGACCAAACCAAACGTAGAAGAACCAAAGAAGTACAACAAAATAACGGAAATAAAGATATTGTTACTGAGGGACTAGAAAATAAAGAACAAGTTAAAGTAAATCAGTCATTAGAACAAGTGCAACAGCTAGATTTTGCAGCAGGAGAAACAACTGAAGATATCACTGAAAAAGTTATTACTCTACAACTAAAAAACAAACAAGGAATAATTAAACTAGCCAAAAATCAAACGACTGACAGTCACTTAGAAAAGTTTATAGTGATACCCAAACATCACCAGCAAGACCTTCCAATATTGGGTAACCATCAACAATATGTTGTTGCAAATTCGAGCAATGAACAACAAATTGGTCTTCCAGCGCCAGATGATCGCTTACGAGAAGTTATAGTAATGCCTAATAACAACCAACAAGACGTTAATGCTACATCCGAAAATGTCAGCCAGAATGTAATTTTAGTACCAGATAATAATTTCCAAAAAGTTTTTATAGTACCCAATGACCAAGAAGGAAATATTATAACGCAAGGGTATGATGTAGCGCCGTCTGATAACCAACAAAATACCTTCAAAGTGTCTTCTGAACAAGGACATGTAAAACAAATAATTTCTGTTACCAAAGGCCATTGTCCGAAAAAACTAACCCCAATCCCAAAGGGAAGTCAACTAGAGAAAATAATTTCGATGTCAACAGTAGACAAAATTGTTTCAAGACCTGACGGGAACTATGTAAAAAAAGTTTTAACTTTATCTGCTGATAGTCCACTAAAAAAAGTAATAAAAGACCCTGTACTTCCAGTAACGAAAGAAATATCAGATCTTGAAAGTCCACTAAGGAATGCAACAACTATCCTTGAAAGTCCAGTGAACAAAGTTATCGCTGGCCCTGAAAAGCCGCCAAGTGGTGCAATAACCTTTCCTGAAAATCAAAAGGTTATAGCAATTCCTGAAATTCCGCTAAAGAATGTAGTAACAGACTCCGAAATTCCACTAAAAAAGGATCCTGGTCATGGTGGTCTAATAAGAAAAATAACAGCAGTACCTGTAATGCAAAACCAAAACGCGCAAATAGACATTTCAACACCTAAAGATAGACAGATAAAGAAAGTCATTAAAATAACTAAACCAATCATAAAAGTAGACGGTACTTTAGCACCTGAAATGAAGAACTTGAAAAAGGTAGTTGTTCAAATCCCTGGCACAAAAAAACTACAGATGGTGAAGGGTATAACTCGCGAACAACTGATTGCTGCGCTCGCAACTAAACAAAAGAAACTTGTTCAAACAACAACAACTAATAATAATAGTCGGACACCACTAGATATAATGCAGAAAAATAATGCAGAAGTGGTTGAGATGCAACATAGTCAACAAGAAATCTCTGTGCAGGAAAGCACTGTTACACCAGACGAGCCTATCCTTGGTGTGCAGGGTTAGAAAAAAAATGTGCAGCAGGTGAGCAATACATCAATACACAATGCTAAAGTCCCATAATATCTTAATCCAGTGCTCACTTCTCGTTGATGTGAAAAAAAATTAAATCTGCTTTTCGAAATACAAATTATAAATAAATCAATACTAAATCTAAAAAATACATATGGATGTGTTAAAAATGTGAAATATCAATAATGCACAAATCGTTTTGAGTCGTTATGCGTTATCTCAAAACGACTAAATATTCCAATTTGAAAAATAAATAAATAAGCTATGGTTTTATTGGCGATGCAGCTGGCCTGATAGAAGAATTAACTTGAAATACTAGAAGCATAGTCCCATGAAAAGCCGTCTGGTTTAGTGAAAATTACCCGAGGAAGCTGTGCTGGTGTTACTTTACATGAGATAATAATTACAGGTCTAAGAACATTGTCATATTCAAGTTATATAATATAATCAGCACAATTATTTACGTTTTTAATTAATTTAATTATGTTATAAAAATATGGGCATAGACAGTTTACATTTTAATCGTGACTGTATTAGGCAGTTATAATTATTAACAGCCTAAGTCATGACAGTCTATTTAGTGTAGACTGCTATTACTACTAAATGTGATTAATATCCGATGGATTAACTTAGTAATCGAGGACTTGTAAATTGTATATAAAATTAGTAATTATGAAATTAAATTTGTTTTATTTCACTTGTACTTATAAGTAATCCTCACTTGACCTTTGTGTCGTTTTTCCTGCGTCTCATCAGGTCGCGCGCGCCTTTGCATAGAATCAGTTGAACTAGTTTTCGACGAAGCAAGGATGACCGCTTGCGTATCGCATACGAACACATAATAGAGAAAATATTTAAATAGATATATAGTTCAAGTTTCTATTTCAAAGTTTTTAAATATTTCTGTGGTATTAAATTGGAATGGAATGATAAAGAAAACCGAATCGCTGTGATAGCATTACACAGAGTAGGTATGAAGCCGAATGCAATTTTTGAAATTCCATCAGCTTGATTAGTCGAATGTTGCTGTACCGGGCTATCGGCTATCCATAGGTACAATGAAGCCTCTGCATTTGACAGAAAAGATCGGGCCGTCCACGTAGTATACTGAGCAATATTTTAACAAAAAAAATACAGATTTTGTGCTCAAAGCTTCATAAGAGTCCCGTCCCATCCGCAGAATACGTGTTAGCTATCAAGGAGTGGCCGAGTCATATTTGTTAATAAGGTGTCAGAACATTGGCACAAGTGTGGCAGTCATTCAACCTATCGCAGTTCGCAGTCCACAGCTGGATAAATATCACCCGGTCCACCGCCTTTCGAGACCAGTATATCCCAGCTACATTCAGGTGGACGGACGACCTGTAGAAGCTAGCTGTTGCTGACTTGCTGACTTGACGAAAATTAAAACGAAATTCAAATTGAAACAATAATTTATTGTGTTCTTAAAATTAATAGTTATACGTTAAAATTAACTATACTGTATACACAAGATCCTTAATCGTTCCGACATTAAGCTACGATCAATAATTACATTAATTTATTTACAATAATTATGAATAAATTACATTAGGTGTTGCTGTGACACGATCCGGTTACACAAGTTATGTATATCATACCAATAATTAATACTTTCAATCATATGAATATTACTATCAGGCATATCTGTATTGAGATAATACAAAAATATTCATTTTTATCAGAAAAATAACTTTAATCTGTTTGGTGCGTCGCCGACATGCTAAAATGTTAGTAAAAGGGTACTGAGGGTTTTACATCGCAATCGTCGAAAGTTACGTTTGTAGGGGCTTTTAAATAGAACGGTATATGATTTAGCTGTAATCTGAGAAACTGCTGTGCTTTATACCATAATGGTACAGAAACAGAAAGCCTGAGTTATGAGGATGTCGAAGACCGAACAGAGATTGGATAAGAAAGTGCAGATCTTAATGAAAGCTGGAAATAAACAATATTTATTTATAGTATAGGAACAAACAAGCAGATGGGTCACCTGCAACTCAAGTCGCAAGTGCGTTGCCGCTTTTGAGGGGAAGGGTAAGAGGAGAGGGGGGTTAGCCCCACGGTAAACTCACTCAGTCGATGAAACACAACGCAAGCATTGCTTAACAACCGGTTTTCTGTGCGGCCGTCGAGCCAGCCCATAAGTGCCTTATCATGGCTTTTCAACAGTTAATATATAAAAAACGTTATTAATATATAAAAAGCGTTATTGCACAATAGTTACTGTATTATGCATTATTCTGATACGGTACCTAGGGATGCCGGTATACATTTGTCACTCAGTGACAAGTGACAGGTATCAAATGAGCTAAGTACTTAGTAATACTGCTCACCAAACAGACCGTCTATTATAAGCCCAGTGTTTGCCCGCATGCGACTTTATATCTCATAACTCTTATCATACAATTCTGAATGTATATGAAAGTAGAGAATTTTTCATGTTATCTTTAAACGACTGATAAGAAGTGCAACACCCGACTTCTCTAAAGGATGTATAATTAGTTCCTACAAAAATAAAAACGAATTGTCTTTACGCTTGACCAAATTAATTACATAGCAATAATAATTTAGTATCGAAGCCTGCATACAGCGATATGTTCGTAAGTTATCAATAAACAGGCGCGCGCTAAGCAAATTACAAATCTTAATAAAATTAAATAAATAACATTTTAATAAATTATACAAATAAATAAAGATAAATACATTCCGAGATCGTGGAAATTTCGATAGTCGAACGTAACATTACAACGTTGTGCTAAACGCAACATGCTTACTCCTTGCAACTTAAATATTATATGAACAACCGCGCACCATTATCACAGGTGTACGATATTTATGCAGTAGCCACAATAAACAATTATTTTATGAAATGGAAAATTCCATCAGAAAATGTCAAGATATCTTTGTCGAACTAAATAAATGAACTATCTAATGAAGACTGTCTAATAACTGATATTATTAAATCTATTTATTATTACTATTGTTAAAACATCGATGTTAGCTATCGATTTTATTTATAACAATTTTTATATAAATTAAACTGAGATCTTTTTATTGAATGGATCTTTTAAATTATATTTTTTTATTGATTCATAAAATAGGTAATTAATAAGAAAATGTCCGGGAAAACGTTGGTTTTCAGTAATATATCGTGTGGTATCACTATTGTGCTTCCCAAATCAAAAAACGTCTTACTTCCCACAAAATGATATATGTTTTAAGGTCACATTTGCAAGTTGCGTTTACACGTTGTTTACGTTCAAATCCGTGCTGTTTCGATGAGCAACTGACTGTTGACTAGTTTAGTTTAAATAACGGCCACATGAACACTCTTCCGCCATCTTTTCCGTACGTGGTTTTAAACACACCACTACAATAAACATTTACCAATAACAAAACCCATGAATGAGAAGTATCGATATTGATACATTTAACTGTTGATATCGTTAGACATCACTAGTCAATATGGAGTTTTAAATGTGAATTGTGCTTGTTGTGTAAATAATTTTGGTTTTGCTAGTTTTTACATATATATTTCATGCGAGTAATTCTAAATATGTGAGTTCAAAGCTGTATAGCATTTAGCAACATAATTACAGCAAATGTTATTTGTAGCGCTGTGTATTGAACCCTTTATACTTCGTCGCAATTCAGATAGAAAGCATTTCCATCTCTGTCGTAATAAGAATCATGGCACTACATCGCATTACGGAACCTCAGTTCTAAGAAATTCGTATTACAATATATTTGAAGCTCAATTTAAGAAGAAGGACTTTTAATAAAACAGACTTGAAGCAGCTGTGATAAATTACCTACAGTAGGCATTGAGAACTAGTTTAAAGAAAATTTATTTATCAACATCTCAGTCATAGTCCACCATGTTAATGAAAAATTGATTATAAAAAATTAGGAGCGAAAGATTATCCATACATTTTTTTTCACTATCAATTGCGAAAGACACCCACAAATATTGTAATACGAATGTCTACAACACATGTAATCCGAGCAGCCCAGATAGTTAAATGAGTTAAGCTAGTAAAAGCTTCATTAAAAAGCTACTTAGCGTCATAGTCTGCGACTGAACATAGTATAGCTGTCCCTTTCACACCTGTCGTTGACAGGGTGAAGCAACAAAACAAAAGTAAAGTGTTCTTCTAGAGACAACTACATTGTAACAGACTGTACAGACAGTGAACCCGCATGCTATAGACGACCAGATGCCCGCCTACTAAAATAGTGACCATGAACAGAGACGCTCGTCTTCACTCGATAACAAGTAACAGCGGGTTCGTTCACTACGTACGCGTATTCGTTAAAAATAAAAGGAAAAATCTCCCAAATTAGAAAAATAATACAGGCAGCATATTTATTATGCAGAAAAACTACACTAGCCACTATTTAAAACAACCCGCCCGCGGCTTAACCGCTTCTCATTCGAATCTATGGTAGGGTTACTTATTTTTTTTTTAAATAAGTTGATGTGTAAAAGTTTGCTTATTCAAAACTGGGTATTTCACTGTCATATAGCATATTGTTGTTGTCTCTAGATGAAATAAGCTAATATTATCGCCTTGGAGTGTGTGTGTTGAGTACGGAGCCCTGCGGAGTGAGCGAAGCTGTGGGCGGCTACTCGTAGCCAGCTAACCGACCCTACGGATGCCGCTGGTTCGGGACTGGGATGCTGAAACATATCAATTAGAATCATTTAAGTAGTCGTAGATTTGTATATCAGACTTCTAAACAAACAACAGCAGAGATAACAAAAATAAAAGGTATTTATAAAACGATAAAGTAGAACAGCTAATTATTTGTATGAACGGATAAAGAAACAGAAATGTGAATATGTTTCACTTTACATCGACATATTACATGTATGTTGTTTGTTTGTGTATAAAAAATATTTAACGCCATAAAAGCGAATTTAAAAAATTCAAAAGACCTATTGAGAGGAACAGATTTTTGGACGTATTTTTCATACTATAGGGGGACAGACGAATAGATGGGTCATCTGATGGTAAGTGACAACTTCCGTCCATGGACACCTGCAACTCAAGAGTTGCAACTGCGCTGACTGCCTTTGAGAGTGATGAGGGGTGAGGGATTCGTGAAAAGGGGAAAGGGGGGTGTTGGGAGGTGTAAGAGAAAAGGGGGTGTGGGGAGGGGAAGAGACGAGGGCATATATTATTTTATAATTCAGCTAAGCTTAAAAAAATTTTTGTATTCACAACCACAATCGGTTTTCTGTGATGCCCTGACATACAACTATTTTACAAATTTCTGGTTGCACACAGAAAAAATGAGAACAATGTGACATTAATTTTTAAATAGTACCAAATAGCATTTTAGCACTAAAATTTATTGTTTCAAAATAAAGAAGAGAGGAGTGAATACAGAGAGGAATAAAGTTACCCATAAAATGCCGGGAAGTTGGTGTCGGTGTTGAACTGGAAGTTGACGGGAGTCTTGGGCGAGGCGCAGCTGTAGCTGAGGTAGTCGTCGGAAGCGTGCAGCTGTCCGCGCAGCAGCGGCTCTGAGGCGCTGCGTGTGATCTTGGGTAGAGCACGCAGCATCGCCTCCAGCGACGCCAGGATCTGCCGGAACAGCGGCCGCTGCGAGCGGTCGAACTTTATACAGTCCAGGAACAGCCTTTTCAGTGCCTGAGGCGCGTCCTGCCGGATGCGACGCGTGTCCGGCCGCAGGTTGCCGCGACCCACCATCCATAGGATCTGTCACCAAATAACATTTATCTTAAGTTTTTTTTACATAGTACATAGAATAAATAAATTATACCCAGACACTGAACAAATAATAGTGAACATCACACAATCAATCACATGTCTTAGGCGAAAAAATTCTGCAATTTTCTTCCCAACTTATACTTATATATAATATTTTAATTAAAAATGTCAAGTTGTCTGCTTGACACGCATTCAACACCTGAAGTGCTCAACCAATCCAATCACGATGATTTCGCACATGCGTTGTTAAAGGCATACACTGCAGAGAAAAGCTAGTTCTAAATAAAAGGTTCTTGAATAGGCGATGAGCTACATAAATATATAACCTCACGCCTTTTTCGCTTAGCAGTAGGCAGAGACAACAGCTCACCTATTGCTTGTTTGCCGTTACTGTGGCAAACACGGGGTGCATTGATTGAGATGTCCCTGCCTACCCATTTCGGGAATGTAGGTGCGAGTATATGTATATACATATAGTTCACGAGCTTCGCAACAGTCATTACACTTTTCATACATGCCGGATCGGAGTACTTCTGACATGATACTCATACTTTATACAGATCATCACCAATTTGATCAGAATATGACCTTAGCTTCTACCGGCCACTGACCATCGCTTGTGTTACATCATCATCATCAGTCTATCGCCGTCCATTGCCGGACACAGGCTTCCCAAGGAGCGCCAACTAAATCGGTGTTGTGTTGGGCGACATCGTCCCTCACGCCAGTGCTATGTAAGGGACGGAGGACTTCACGCAGATCTTTTTTCTTTAATAGTTTAGATTTTCTTTACATTAAAAACTTTGAAATTTTGTCACTTCGTGTTTGTAATTAATCTCCATTACTTAGTTATCCAGGTCGACCACGTTTCGAGGACGAGGTACGGTTACCACACTATACCTACCTGATCTTTATTATTGAGATGCGTGTAGGGCACCTCGCCGGCCATGAGCTCGTAGAGCACGATGCCATAGGCGTAGACGTCGGAGCGGAAGGTGTAGGGCGCGGGCTCGTCCATGCGGATCACTTCGGGCGCCATCCACAGGATCGAGCCCGTCGGCTGCTGCCACTGGACGCCGCCCGCCGTCGACGTGTCTGGCGATAAATTACACGTTAAGTGATAACAGCCGTTCATAGAAGAGCCGCAAGTGCGCTACCCGTCTTTGATGGTGATGAGGGCTTGGGGGATGCGGGAAGGGAAAAGAGGAGAGAAGATTCAGGAGATGAGAAACAGGATAGGGTGAAGGAAGGAGAAAGAGGGTTTCTCTGAAGCCGTAGTATCGCTCCGGTTGAGCCGGCCTATACGTTGCATAAGCATGGCTTTACCGCGTAGATCGGTTTGATGATAACGAGCGTTATGTACTCACCAGACCACCGCACCTTGGCTGTTGCTAGACCGAAATCTCCGATCTTTACCGACCAGTCGTCTCTCAGGAATATATTGTTCGACTTCAGGTCCCTGCAATATAACATACAATTTCTCATTTTGATACACCGTTGCATTATGAAATTCACTTTATTATACATAAAACCATCTATTGTATTGGACAATAGGCGGCCTCTTAGCTTCCTCTGGAACAACATAGATATAGAGATAACTATCTATCTATCTATAGAGTAAATGTAAGAAATAATGGTAAGCTTTATGCGCCTCTTTTCAATCGTTATCTATCTTCTCTCTCATATAACGAAGTTTTAAGTATCTTTATAATTTATAAAAAGTTTCACTTGGGAAAAATTTTCGTATATATAATATTTAGTCGGAGCTAGGATGTGCCCCTGTGGCATTCCTTGCACCATTATGGCAGAGAAAAAAGGGGCGCATGTTTTGTCCCGTCAACTTTAACTATTGAAATGAAAAAACACCTTGAAATTTTATTTAGGCATAGCGCTCAGCGTATAACAATCTTACAACAATAAACAGGGATATTAAATGGTTATCATAAATAGTGAAAAAAACATTTTTTAGTTGTCTATTCTATTTACGAACCTTATAAGCAAGTAACCATTGGTTTCGTAAATTTACTTTTTAAATTTATCTGCCTTGTGTTACTAATACTGTTGTAGTTACCTGTGTATAATATTTTTGGCGTGTAGATAATCCATGCCCTGCGCAGTCTGTCGGGCCACGTCTATGAGGAACAACAAGGGGAACGCAGTCTCAAGCACGTGGAGATGCTTGTACAACGAAGAGCCTTCACACCACTGGGTCACGATGGCTAAGGAAGGCTTCGACACGCAACCCATGAATAACAGAATGTTGCAGTGCCGAGTTTTGCGTAGGACCGCCACCTGACACAAATGTGACTTCATTGAAAGGTGTTTTTTTTATTAATGTAGGGGGACAGACGAACTGCAAACCTCTGAGGGTGATAAAGGCTTGGGGATGCAGGAGGGGGAAGAGCAGAAACCTCACTAATTTATGGTAAATGCAAAAGCTTTGCTTCCCACCGGTTTTATGTGAGGCCGTGGTATCCCACCGGTCGACCCAGCCCATTCGTAGCTAATATAAACCCAGCAAAAGCGTTTAACTCAGTTGTAACCATTCATGTTACGAATTTATAGGTACTTATTATTTAGAATCGAGCCAATATTAAAAAAAATAATAAATAATACATAATTATTATAATTAGAGTTATTGCCTAAAGAGTAGATATAATGAGGCATTACGCAGCTTCCTAAATACCAAATTAAATCGAATTAACACTACTTTTGACTAGTACTTTTCGTGTTTTAGTATTGTTACGAGCTGGGTATTTAATAAATTAAAGTAGTCGATTGATTACCAAAAAAAACACAATATTTATTAATAACACTCTTTACAATTACAAATCACTATATCACTCGTTAGTCGCACTAGAAGATCGCTTCGATGTTTATTCGCTGTATCGTGAATCAATACTGCCCGTACGGCTAACACGATCCGCTTTTATATTGCTGTCGAGATAACTAGAATGTACAATAATATTCGATCGATGGCTCTAGACTAAATAGATTATTCTAGAGCTACTTGTAGCGCCATCTAGCGTCATAATGTCCACAGTTGCGCGCTATCTGACACTAGATGGCGTTGTCCCTTCGTTCTCGCGTCTTGAAGATTGTTCCAGACTATTTTTCTCGATGGCGCAACAGTATGTAACACTACTATGGTGAACCACAGAAAAGCACTTTTCTTTGTCAAAACTTGCCAATAGGCTTAGCAAGTCATATCTTTATATGTTAAATAATTTTGTTATACATCTAAACCTACTGTTGTCTTGTAAATCTAACAACAGTCTACCTTATTTTTTACAACAATACATATAATATTATTCATTTATTTCAATTAAACCAATCATAGTTATTTTTGAATTGACTAAAGAAGCAGTGAGTCGTGAAGTTAGTTGCCTGTTCCAATAGGTTATTCTGATCAACGTTAAATTGAGTAAAATAAACGTACTTCATTTTTAAACGCTTGCAGTTGTGCGGGCGTTGGTGTCTTCACATTGAGCGTTTTGACAGCTACAGGGCCGTGCCAATGTGCCTTATACACTGTCCCGAAACTACCTGACCCTGAAGATAAACAGACAGATAAATTTGTAGTTATATTAAATAGCATAATGGCTAAAATCTAAAGTTGTTTGCATTAACTTTATATTGCTTTTTTTTAAATGCATTTAAAAAATGTCATGCGTTTAAGTGTTAATTAGAGATTTCTCTTCTTCAGGTTCCATTCAATGAACAGATTATATATTAAAATTGGACATTACTTGTCCAATTTTAATATATCCTGAAATCCCACAAATTAACTGACTTTTCTTCATTTATTCTTTCACTATGAGATCTGAATGACCCTAGAGACTGATAATTTTATACGAGAATGCATATTATTAAGACGTTTTAAAAAAAACATGTTCATGTTCTGTCTGTATGTAATCATTTTAGACTTCTCCTTGCAATCTGTCAATTGTAGGATAACAACCTCCCCAGGAGTCCATCAAGTATTATCATTTATATAATGCACCAAGTATAACAGATCATTTGATCTGATGCATGCGTATAAGTGCACTTAAATTTATTATGTTTTTAGAACATTTTTGTTTGATTTTTTATGCTATCATGTGATAGAGAATCAATGTGTCCATGTATGTATTAATGAGTGCGTATGTGTGTACGTTAGTTGGTATCGGTACCTATCCTGGGTCCGATGAGTATCTCATCGGCGTGTATGACCCAGTCGTCGTAACTCTCCCGCGGTGACAGCGCGTGCTTCCACGACTCGTCCGCCGAGCGCGCGCGCGCTCTTCGCGGCCGGATCGTACCCGTCGGGGACGCCTGCACCGTTATAATATAATAAAAAATATATTTCTTAACTTAAGAGTATAGATTATTATCAACCAAACATAACGCTAGTTAAAACTACTAAAGGATCCCAAGGGACTGTTCCTGATTACTTACTAATTACTGAAAATATTTTTTTTTTAAATATGGTGTCAAAGGTAACTCATAAAACGTTTTCAACCATGACTTAATAAAACTATTTATTAAACTCGCAATAGGTACTGATTATTGGACTTGTGACAGAAATCAATAGTGTAGTTTTTTAGAATTACATTAAAACAACCATCTGAAAATTTAGAATTGTTTTTATCACAGTACCTTAATATGTAATCTATTGTTGTTGTGTTGATTTTTTAAATTTTCAAAAATATTTTTATTGTCACTGAACGAAACTACAGGGAAGTTTTATTTTATTTTTACCAGAACTGGTAGAACCTAGCCTATCGAAGCGTACGTGCTTGACGTTGAGTTTTATGATACCCTGTATAATTAGGTTTCCCGTTTTACTAAAATATAACCGAGTTGACTTCTGTCCGTAGATGTTCAGCCAAAAACTATATCTTTATAATATGGAAATACTAAGCCTCATATTGGATTTTAATAAAGCCTTTGACATAGTGTGTGATGAGAATTAATGCCAAAATCAATGTTAATCATCGGGAACCATTTAAGACTAATCAAGTCTATTCAACTACCTGCCGATAACGTAAGCAAACTACCGTAATAATTAACCACCAATTTGTAACAAATTAAGCTTTGAACTTCAAGGATACTTCAAGGGCCTGTATTGGGGTCATCTATTTTTGATAAACAACTCATTTAGTTCAACTATTTAAGTTGTTTTATTTTTCTACATTAAAGATGCAAAAATAAATTTTAATGCTTTTATTACAGGACAGGACGGTGTGGACTTATTATAAAACTATATAACGTCCACCCTGAATCGAGAATTGTTTACCATAATAATTTAAGAAGCGCAGGTCTATTATACTAGTGAGAGAGTAGCATTTGAAGATATTGACCTTTTTCTTTCAGATTTGCTTATAATAAAGGCATCAGCATATACATCAGAATGTTAACAGTACTGACCTGCGTGCTTTGACTGTGTTGTGATTCTGGCGAGTCGGAATTCTTGTCTTTGTCATCCTGTTTATGTCGCCCCGACGTCAGGTGGTTAGACGACTGTGGTGAATTGTTGCAGTGCTGACAACAAAATACACTGTTATAATTTGGTTTGATGTCTAGTAGAAAAGGTGATTCTTTACGAAGTTATAATAGCTGTTGGGTAGGTAGGTCATAGATCGTTGAACATCAAACTTCCACAACATTAAACATAGATACATACACTCATGGCTGTATCTCCAAAAGGGTAGGTTGAGGGGTAGGGGTCGAAACATATACATTTTGCCACGTCAACCAGGATCTTTGAGAATTAAAGTTAAAGTGAAAAATAGTAGTATACATATAATGACGCCCTCAGTATATTATGTATAATACTGTAATGTTTTTCTTTTGATTTATAACGTGCTAATGTTCTAGAACGAGCGAGTGCGAGTAACGGCTGGTACGTTAAATAAACTACCTGGTTATGTTTCTTCTGATGTTCAGCTAGTGTAATGGACTTTTGAACCATGTTGATACACACGTTAGGCGCGGAGCTCGATCTGTCTTGCTGATTCAACGACCGTGGATGTTGTTGCCTGAATTAAATACATATATATTACGTCACAAAAAATTTAAGGGGTTAACTACCGTAATTAAGAGGTGAATTTAGGGTTACCATTACGGGAGGAAGAATGATAAATGATCTTTATTTTGTAAATAGGTTATAACAACACTTTTACACGTCAATATATTTTTTTCTGTTAGTTTATGCTAGATGAGGCCGGTGTTTCCTAGCTGACTACCCTGAGAAGAAACACCGAAACAAACTCAGAGGTCAAAGTCTGTTTTAAAGTCCATACAGATGTACTGGTCAAAAACATACGAGAACCATGCACGCTAACGTCTGAGATGAGCTTTTGAAGAAAGCACCACGCTCATTTAAGTGGACCCGTCCAAATGAATGGTCAATATAGGTAGTTTTGAAAGCAAAATAAACTAGTTATTTCCTCCTAAATTATTTAGCATAGCTTACTAACAATACAGTATTTGGATAAAGCATAAAAAAAGGAGAGCTGCACAATCTGCGGTATCAGGATACTCATTGTCTTAGCAAATTTCACTGAGTTTGACTAAATGTATAAAAAAAAGTAAGTTACGAACCTATAGCTTAAATGGCTTCAATTTATATAAATTTACTAATGATTATGATAGAACTACAGAAAAATACATAAAGCAACTGCTACGTTAACAATATAAAATATATAAAAATTGTAAACTCTTATGGAGCTAATCTAACACAATTTGTTATGTTTTGAACTAAAGAGTACGAAAGAAACTATAATATTGCCATATTATTAATTGACATTTATAACATTAATTAAAACCATAATCACGCTACTGCAACAAGAACTTTTTGGAGTGTATAGTGACATCTATAGGTATATATATATACAATGTGTCCCAAAATTCAACGATAAGCGGGCGCCAAAAGGTAGACCTGCTCATGAGTACATAAAAAAAAAAAAATAAAAAAAATATACCTAGTTTTTTTTTAGTTACAAGAAAAATTTAGAATTTCTTTGAAAATTTACACCCTTCATGATATTTTGAACGACCACGATGACAATTTCTCAAATATGCTTAAGATTTTTTTTTATCTTATACCTAAATAGTGCTTCTATTCACCACAACTCTTAAAAACACCAAATTGCCCGCAGTTTTTACACAAAAAAACGTTCAAAATAATTTTTTTCCCTACAATTTTGAAATATTTTTAATCTTAGTGTACTTTGACTCATGGTCTTGTAAAAAAAAAGTATGGACACCACTACGGCAAGTTGTTTTTAAAATTGGCGCAACTAATCAAGATTCGAAAATAGTATAATACTCTAAAATAACTAGCCACAAAAAAAAAATATGTCTACCATTTGTAAACAAGACCAACATTTCTTAATTGTTCTTGTTTGTTTGTCGTTGTTTTTTTGTGTAAAAACTGCGGGCAATTTGGTGTTTTTAAGAGTTGTGGTGAATAGTAGCACTATTTAGGTACAAAATAAAAAAAAAATCTTAAGCATATTTGAGAAATTGTCATCGTGGTCGTTCAAAATATCATGAAAGGTATAAATTTTCAAAGAAATTCTAAATTTTTCTCGTAACTAAAAAAAACTAGTTATATTTTTTTTATTATTTTTCCTTATGTACTCATTAGCAGGTCTACCTTTAGGCGCCCGCTTATCGTTGAATTTTGGGACACCCTGTATATGCCGGTTACGTTAGTGGTTTGGCTATTCTTTCCTGTGCCGATCGGAGAAAGCCTGGAATTCACTACCAGCGCACGTGTTTCCTTCCCACTTTGATCCCGGGTATTTTAAACGGGGCGAGAAAAAGCATCTCACAAGGCCGCTATAGTGTGGGTCACCATGCTACATTGACTAGAGATGCAATGAAGATGATGACCACCCCTCTTGGACTGTTTTTTTTTTTAAAAACAACTCCGGATTAGGAATAATTCCTGTGTCGCAGGGGGCTTTACAAACATTCAATCAACGAACACAAAGAACACCCAGGCTCAGAAAAACTATTTGTGGATCACACAATTTTTTGTCCGGTGTGGGAATCGAACCCACGACCTCCGGTACAGCAGTCAGGGTCATTATAAAAAAAAAAAGTGGGACCAAATTCTAATTGAAAAAATGTGGGTATTTAATACACCTCGGCGTACCCCTTAGGGGATACAGGAGTGAGCGTCTGTATGTATGTAGATATGTATATAAATAAAGAAAAGATAGAATCAAGTGGCGAGCTGTTATCTTTACCTAAACAAGAAGAGATATAATATATGTGTAGGTTTATATATAACACATACATTTATACACACGCTCACTGATCACTAAAGAGTTAGGCCAGAGATGAATTACAATAAACTAAAACACAACATTTTGATAATTATAAGAAAGAAATAGAATCTAGGTTAACGCTTATATGGATGGCTTGGCAAGTGTAAGCAATAATAAACACTGGTAGAGCCATGCTTAGGCACGAATGGGCCGGCTCGACCGGTGCGATACCACGG
The DNA here is from genome assembly GCA_947561695.1 of Tyria jacobaeae. Taxonomy (NCBI): domain Eukaryota; kingdom Metazoa; phylum Arthropoda; class Insecta; order Lepidoptera; family Erebidae; genus Tyria; species Tyria jacobaeae. Next base: position 1,793,020 of record OX387208.1, on the reverse strand, counting down.
CCTCACAGAAAACCAGTTGTGAAGAAATTATTGCATTGCATTTCCCCGAAATGAGTGAGGTTCTCGGAAGCCCAACTCCTTCTCTCCTCTTTCCTCTCCCCTCTTTTTTCCCTTCCCTTGCAATCCCCATTCCTCATCACCTTGAAAGGCGGACAGCGCACTTGCGACTATTGAGTTACAGGTGTCCACGGACGGCGGTTCTAACTTTCCATCAGGTGACCCGACTGTTTGTCTGTCCCTCTATAATATATAAAAAAAAATAGAGGACGTCGGGGTCACATTCCTGTAACTCGAACTGGCTGTTGGTCAGAGGTGCGCGACCTCTACCCTAAACAATTCGTATAACCAAATTAACAGATTAACGCGGTGAATCGAAAAAACTATATACTCGGTCATTCCATTTTAGTTTTTATAATATGTATACATACATTATGTATAAAAATTTATAAACGTAAAAAATATCATGATATATAGTCTATATCCTCATATATTCATATATCACAATGCCACGGCCTCACAGAAAACTGGTTGTGAAGTAACGCTTACGTTACATTTCCCCGAAATGAGTGAGGTTTCCGAAGGCCAAACTCTCCCTCTCCTCTTCCCACTCCCCACATCCCCCTCTACTCTTTCCCATCTCCTCAACCCCGCTCTCTTCTTTCCCCTCCCCGTATCCCCCATTCCTCATCACCCTCAAAGGCGGGCACCGCACCTACGACCATTGAGTTACAGGTGTCCAAGGACGGCGGATGTCACTTACCATCAGGTGACCGTCTGTTCGTCTGTCCCCTTATAGTACAAAAAAACATGCAACAAATGAGGTTACATTTACTGAGTGCTGTTTAATAGTCAAGCATGTAAACTACTGCTATAATGTCTGTACGCAGTGGCGTCGACCTCTACATACAGCTGATATTTATATACATCAACGCCATCTAGCGAAGACGAACTGAACTATGTAAAAACTATTGAACGTAGTAAGACCCTAAATCGCGATCTCTAAGTTCTAGCGACTATTATTTTACATATGCAACATCCTAACGTCAAATGTTGGGTTGCGGTCCGCACGATCACCTCGCGTAGTTCCACCTCACCCTTTGTGTGGGAGACGTTACACCCGTTCCCCCACAATATTATGTAGATGTACTTGGCGACAAAATAGTATGTAGATTTTGTCCATCTAATCACAAAAAGGGATTAGAGCCAAATGATTACTAAAATATAAAAATAAAGGTTTTAGTAATAAAACAAGAACTATCTATACAGGAATGTACTGTGTAGTGTACTTTCAGATGTATGCGCTTCCCAAAATGCCAGTTACTCGAATGTTTAAAAGACCGTATTCAGTTTGTCATGCATATTCACCAGATTTCCAAAAATCAATGCCCTTTCTAATTTTAATAAGAAATACTTCTTTAACGGTGCAGGTATTTTTAAAGTTTTTGGGAAACGGATGGTCTGGGAAACAATTTTCTTTATATACAGAAAAGTTTGTAAGTTTTGGGAACACGTATTTTAGGAAACGGGTAGCTATGGGGAATAGTTATTTCGAGGTTATACTAAATTTTGTAATATTACTTTTACTACTTTTTTTTTCGCATCCAGTCTATCCCAGTTACGATCCTCAGGTCTTCAGTCCATCTGGCTGAGTTGTGTCCGACCTTCATTTTCCCCATTTGCGGTCTCAACTTTAGGATAGACTGGATGGGAAAGACGATATACTTGGTGCTATGGCGCACGTTGTTAGATGCTCAAGTCCAGGAGTGGACTGGATAGGCTGAAAGATGATAATGTTTTAGAGCATAAATCTCCACGCGTTACAATTAATTATAAAACATTTCAGTGCAACTATACTACTAGTTAAGGTAAAGCACCATATAGTATGTGTGATGGTGAGTAGCAAGCAGTGCCAAACTAAATATTGATATTCACCAGTGAACATCGAAATCCTTCATTTTCTTCGCGGGAGAGATAGACCTGTACATCACAGTTTTATATTTATATACTGTTAATACCTCCAAAGAAGAACATCACTGTAAGTACCAGTGTATTGCAATTGGAGAACTTACAGTGACGTTATTTTAACTTCTACTGATTCCAAAACATCACTAAGTAATAAGCTTACATTTTCAATCTAGTTTTGATATCATTTAAAAACTCAGCATGTTTAATTTACTTTTTTTCGTAATTGCTATAGCACTATAATCTACCTACGTGCCGCATTTCATTCAGACCTGTTCAGGCATTCTTTCTTGAGTAAACAAACAAACATTCTCCCAAACATTCACATTTAAAACAGTAGGAAGATTTTGATTCTAGTATTTTAGTATTAGATTCTATTTTGAATTGTGGCAACGAAATGCAATTGAGAGATACTGATATAAATTTATATTGAAGATCGCAGTGATTGAAGTCTCTCATATATACATATGCTTCACGCCTGAGTCCCGTCCAGTCTAGGCAGAGACGGTAGAACGCACAGTCCTGAAACACTGTTGCATCTTCTATCAGTCCTTTCGTACATGCTAACACACAATGTACCTCACTTTTATTTTTGATTTATAAACTTTTCAAGATTTTTAGTGTCACTAGTCTGCAAAGGTTATAATCGTGCACAATACGATAAATAATGAACTATTAATCGTTAATTCCTTACTATCATTGTAATACTAATAAAATGTATAGTGAAATCTTGAAGGTAATGGCGGCTTCATATATCAAACCACACGAATCAGTCGCAACAAATTATAATCCTTACTGGCTTTGATAAAAGACAATTTCATTTGTATTGTACGAGTTCGCTGGTAAATGTAGGGACCTATTTGTGATATAAAGCGTTTACAAAATGTCTTAGGTTGCATGCTTTTTAAAAGTATATTAATAGAGAATCGAATTTTAGTTAGAATGTCCATTTTTTTTATGTACTTAATCGACTAAGTACGATGTAAAATGATCGACTAAATGGCGACTGATTCTTGCAGCTGTTGTATTAAGGGACTCGTGAGAACAAGCCAGTACTTGTTCTGCTCAGTTCGGGAGTACATGATGTGGTACCCAAAGTGCGGCGGGAAGTGCAGGATGCCAGCTTGCGTCTCCGGGTTCTGCGCCAACAGGGCTGCGTAGTACGAGTCTGTCATGCGAACCTGGTTAAATAAAAAAATTAAAAAATTACAATAAGGATACCCTTTCTGTGAACACTCACACAGTAAAAGGCGGTTAAGGGATGGGACTGTTGTCTATAAGACAGTATATATACAATCCCACCGTACCCGGATAACGGCCAGCCCCTTATTACGTAAGTGCGACTACATCATTGATGGCAAAAAGTAAACGTTTAAAACGCCGTATTTTGCATGTATGAAATTTAATACAAATCTCTTTGTCTTCAATTTTATCCATATTTGTACTGTTACTGGCTGCGTTTAATATCAATAAACACAGGCCATTAAAAAAAAAGTAAAAACCCTATCTCGTAATTTTTCTATTATTTTTCTGTCCGCCAAAATGAGTGAATCTAACAAAAAAAAAATTATACATTCTGAAGCTTTATTATAAAAGGACAAAATGTTATATTTATGGACCTAATGCAGTGTATGCAGTGTCAGTAAAAGTAGCAAAAAGTTTTTTATAAATAATTTTGCAAGTCTTTTGGGTGCCACATGAACTCACTGAAAGAAATCTAATGTACTCTTCTGTTGAAACATAATGATGCGGAACTATTTTTGAAAAGATTGATCACTGATGATGAAAAGTGGATGACCTACACCTAGTGGACAACGTTAGTCAAGCTCCACAGACTGTAGCAAAACCCGGATTATCACGCAATAAGGTGATGCTGTGTGTATGTTGGGCGACTCGGATCTCTACTGCCAAGAACTAATTAAACTTAAGCAAGAAATTGAGAAAAAACGTTCAGTTTTTTTTTTTTATACTATAGGTGGACAGACGAACAGACGGGTCACCTGATGGTAAGTGACACCGCCGTCTATGGACACTTGCAACTCAAGAGTCGCAAGTGCGCTGCCCGCCTTTGAGGGTGATGAGGGATTGGTGATGCAGGGAGCGGAAAGAAGAGAGGAGGGATGAGGAGATGGAAAAAGGAGAAAGGAGATGAGTTAGAGAAAAGGGGGGAGAGGGAATTGGGCCTCCGGAAACCTCACTCAATTCGGGGAAATGCAACGCAAGCGTTACTTCACAACCGGTTTTCTGTGAGGCCGTGGTATCGCACCGGTCGAGCCGGCCCATTCGTGCCTAAGCATGGCTCTACCACTGAAGAAATTGAACAACAGAAAAGGAGTGTGGTCTTTCATCATAACATTTTTTTTTGTTTTATTCTTTCTTAAATATATCATAATATGAGTATAATTAAGATGTTTCTTTGTGGCGGAGTAGCGTGCTGTATTTTTTTTTGTTAGACCCCGCTTATTAATGATGATACAGTGTCAGAAGAGTAAGTACTTTTCCAGACCAGAAACGAATTGACCATAAATATACTACAGACAAACCTAAAAAATTCTTGCCTAAAGTCATAGATATGTATATAATAGTTAAGAGCGTAACAAAACAAAATACAAGTCTAAAATCTAAACAATATTACAGACTTACCTGGTGACAAATACTAGGCACTTTATCGGCGCATCTCTGATGAAACTTGAAATTGCACTGTGAGCAGTAGAAACCATTGAAGAGGAGCCGCCGGCAGCATTCGCAGAACGCCAATGTGAAGAAAGTCTTGCGTGTGAACTGATGCGAGATGTGTGACATTATCGGCAGCTTGTCCAGGGTGCGGACTGTTACCTGCAAATTGTAACATATATACCTTTGAATCTTGATATATCTTGTTATAGTTGAGCAAGGTTGAGTTAGTTACACTCAGGTCGGGGTAGACCAATCTTTCTGACCTTCGATTCGAGTTTTACCGTGCGACAGACAAGCGAAGGCACGAAAACTATGAAGAAAAACGGCAGACAAACAATGCTTGCATCTTATTTTCGAGTGAGTAAGGGTAGCAGAGGCCCAATTTTACCTTCCTGTTCCGTTCCACTCCCTCATCACCCTCAAAGGGTGACTTACGACACTTTGGAGATGTCTATGGGCGGCGCTTGTTACTTACCATCAGGAGACCCATCTATTCATCTATCCCTCACACAAAAATAAAATATATATTTGTCTGTTTTCAAATCGAATTTATCCAATCGAATTTTTCAAATTCAAATCGAATCAGTAGTTCCTAAGATCGGTGCATTCAAACAAACAAACAAACTCCTCAGCATTTTTATATTAGTATAGATAAAAGCACTTGTGATATAACTTTAATCCTCCATTGTAATGTTATTTCAAATACCTACTTAATGAATGTAATATTTCTCATAGGGGTGTAATTTATATATAAATATTTAGAAATATATAAGCATGTTTATCAGCACCCAAATACAAACTTACTTATTTTGGGATCAGACAGCTGTAAGATGTGTGGAGTTATAACTATTATTATTATTTTCCATCTTTTATATTACTGTTTTCAAAACAGGAGGTAGTATGTAACCTTTATTATGTGTATATAATAAAGGTTACATACTACCATATATTAAAGCAATTTATTTATATTCTGAAGTGATAACTTCTTGTGGGAGGGTAAACCGCTTCCATACGTAACTTGTTAAGCCACCAATCTGTCTGGCTTCCCTTTCTCTCATGCATACTGCAGCAGTAGTTTAGTTTAAGTTATTACTTCTGCCAGGCATCCCGAGGCACACACATTTTTATTTTTATTCAATTGAGTAGAACGGGATTGTCCCATTGCAATCAATTATTCAGGAATTGATTGATATGGCATGAAATTACAATTTATGCCCTTTAAACCATTTAAAATATTGCACAAAGGAACAGGAAAGGTGCATTGAAGAAAGTCAAATTATTATATCTTTTGCATTAATCCATAATAACTTATTTCTTTTTTTTAATTTTCTCAATAGCAGATCTTTCACACATTTAACCTTCATTTATGAGAGACATCAACAGATAACAGAGGTTACAAAGCTCAGAAATTAAAATGGTTACAAATTTTACATTTTTACTTTGTTTTTTCTATCCATTTTTTTGCAGCTGCATACTGGGGATTACATTAGAAATTGTATTTCCCGTGTTAAAATATGTGTTCCATTTTCTGAGACAGCCTGTATTGTTATAATATTAATTTACTCTTTTTTAATCTTGTATTACAATTTTGTAAATATTCCAACATTTATCTAGAGATTAAAAAGGTAACCTGTGAGATACCCTATTACTTGTCACTAGCAATCATAACATTTAAAAAAAGACCAATTTCAAATATTTTTTGAGAGGTTTTATGTAAAAATTAATAATTATGATATTGTTTTTGAATTTTTGTTTGCCTTTCAACCAAATTATGACATAACAACACGAAAGTTACTAGAACTACTACTAGGTACTAAATTCTAATTAAAGGCCTAGTGATGTAGAAGCTCAACAAAAATATTTCAACCGTGGTAGAGCCATGCTTAGGCATAAATGGGCCATCTCGATGAGTGCGAAGCAACACTTGCATTGCACTTCCCTGAAATTTGTGAGGTTTCCAGGGGCAAACACAAAAAAAAAAATTAACTAGCTAAGTATACATATGTTAATTAATTGATGAGATGAAATATAAGACAATGACACATCCAAAACATAGGTTTTAGCTGTGTTGTTGCATTGTTGTTTGATTTTATTGTTGTGTTTTATGTTTCACCGGCTAAAGGCTAGGCTAAACAGCTGATCTCAGTGTTTGTGAATATCACTAAAAAGTGTCAAATCAAAATATAAACAAAATCTTTTAGTTTCAATAAATACCTAATCTAAACATCTATTCACAAATTGTCTCAACAAATATGTCTTGTACTCGATTAAAGTTGTTGTTGTTGTTGAAAACAATGATGTTATTTATTAACATTAATGAATGTACATTTATCTTTTTAAGACCCAGAAGTCTTTAAGCCCTTAAGTAACCAGATAACATAGGCTCAAAATATAAACAGTCAGAACCTACCTTTTCAATAAACAGAAGACAAATGACAAGCTTACGGGCTTACCGGATATGGAAACAAAACAAACACTGCACTGACCTCCTCTGCGTCAATCAAGGTTATATCAATGTCCCACGGTATCACTAGATTATTGCCTGTCCGCACCACTTCACACATCTCCCACGTCAGGTTACGCAGTTTCAGCGCCTTTGACAACGACTCCCGCAGAGTCACACCCTCCTTCACTTGTACACTTGTCCGCTGCTGGTTCGGTAGGTGCGCCCGCAGAAACACCTTAGGCTGCCGAGTGAGCGTGTCGAACTTTTTAGAATCATCATACAGTGAGTACTCCTCGCTTCTGTCCGGCGACTCAGACTGCAGTAATTCCCTCAGGTTACGCTCTCTTAGTTCTAAATTATGCAACTTCGACGTCAACTCTTGGTACTCCGACAGATAAAGTGACGGGGGATGCTGGAAACCAGCAAATTTTGCATTCAGCGCGTCAATGTTTTCACGGGTTACGTTTATGATACTTTGAATGTTCCTAATTTCGTATGTTGGGTCCGCTACGTCGTCACTATCAGTGGACGTCGACATATTATCGCTATTGAGAGATAATGCAGGTATATTTCCATTAATTTTTCTTGAACAATTTTCTTTCTCTCTAGTAACTGCCATTTCTTTTCCTAATATATTTTTTTATTTTCTGCGTACACTCGCCGCGCAAGACATAAGTGCTGTTGCCATTGTTAAATTATTTATTTTTGATTTGTTAGTTGGTTACACTAAAATTAGCTGATGTCCACTGACAAAAAATATTTAATCCCAAAATGCTAACTACCATGGACAAGGCAATCCTCCTCTAGTCTATATAGATAAGTAGCGTAAATACACATGTGTCTGAGAATGAATGTTTGAATGACGTAATGAATCGCAAACTGTTATGTCAAAATGCCTATGTGACAAATCTTTGTTGTTGTTTTGATTGTGTCGAAGAAACTATAAGCAATCCGTGCCTAACAGACTAAGTTAAAAAACTGTAATGAACTTTTGTTAACTGAATGAAGGTAGTTTTTATTATTCTCTGTTAAAGACGAAGATTCTCTGTCAATATTCGTTGGTTTATTAATTATATCTACTCTATGATACTAAGAGCATTTTTATTGTTGTTTTCTCAAATCATGAAATATATTACTTATATTTCTTTATCTTTAGAAGCTTCATCATGACAGACACCAGTGAGCAGTCTCGGCACGTGTCCTACGAACAGGTGAAATCTATTATCGACTTCATGGGCCAGCATGTGGAATTTGCTTCTGGCAACCTGCGATCTTTAGAAGCTAGGCATACTTCCAAAAGACTATGGAGTGAACTCACCAATGTGTTGAACAGCTGCAGAGGTGGCACCCAGAAGACTTCTGATGGTTGGAGTAAGGTTAATAAGGAATATAATTAATGAAAATATTATTATGTATGGTTCTGATTTACTAATTCTAGACTCGATTCTTCAATTTGGATATTGTATTCAGTTAATATTATTCACTTTGACTAGATATATAACTGTGTTCTATATTCCATGCTCTGCCTAACAGTGGGCTTTACACTGTGGTCTATATATACATTATCTATATAAAGTTCCAGGGTATATTACTATTAATCTTGCTTTATGTCTATTAAACACATGCACAGAATGAGATCTTTATTTCCAATCATTTCTTTCAGACTATGACCTCCATTAATCTTTTATGTTTCTTTTCCCTTCCCTAAGAGGGATCCCTAAGCTACTATTTTGGTAGGCAAACATGTCGCTCTTTCCTACCAGAGACCAGGCATCTAAAATACAGTACTATTTAAAGGAATAACATACATAAATACACTTATATTCCCAAAGTGATAGATATAGGCAACTCAAACACCCAGTTTTTGACAACCATAAACCATGTTTTAACCTGTATGACTGTATGTATACTGTCTGATAGATAGTTAGTCGCATTTTACAACAACAATGGGAAGTGTTTTTATTTTATATATATTATAGGGGGGCAGACAAACAGATGGGTCACTTGATGGACACCTGCAACTGGAGTCGTAAGTGTCTTAAGAGTCACCCACCTTTGAGGGTAAAGAGGGATGAGAGTATGTGGGGAGGGGAAGAGAGGGGGATGAGCAGATGGGAAAAGGGGGCGGGTGGTCAGAGGCGAGGAATAAGGAGAGGGGAGTTGGGCCCCCGTAAACCTCACAAATTTCGGGTGTGGTATCGCACCCATTGAGCCTGCCCATTCTTGCCTTAGCATGGCTCTACCACGAAAAAAGCTGCTAGCAATTCGAAGATATATGATTGTGTTTTTGCTATAACCTCAATTATCTATCCTTCAGTACTGGAGTGATTTTAAAAACAAACTAAAGAACAAAGCTTGGCTATTAAAGAGAAAGAAGACAGGAGCATCATTGAAGGGCATCAGACCTCTGACTAAATTAGAGAAAAGGGCATTAGTTATTTTGGGACCTTATTTCAATAAAAAGAAGTCCAGAGAAGCATATTCTGAGACAAGTCAGGTTAGTTTTAAATATATAAAAATCATGAAGTTCTTCTAATATGGCTGATACCCATGAAAGTGTACAGTGGCTATTGTAGCCTGTAAGTGCAAATATCACTAAGCATAATAATCAATTATATTTATAAAAATTATTATAAACTTATAGATATTATTCTATTAATTTTTTCAGGATCCATTACCACCTGAGGTGAAACTGGAAACTTTCCAAGAGATATTGACAAGTGACTACAACAAAACACATAGTGAATCTAGTGATAGATTGTCAGGTAACTTAATGCCACATTACTCGTCACCATACAAAATATTTAGTAAATCACAATCTTCATTAAGTCTGTTGCAATCTGCTAGTAAGTTAATAGACTAGTCAAATTAACAGAAATACTGTTTATAAATTGCACTTGTTACTATAACTTTTTATTTATTAGCAAAAACCATAATGACAGTTTTTAATATATCTTTATTAGTCTGGATGTTCCTATGTATAATATAGATGTATTTGCAAAAAAACATTATAATTAAGAACTCATATAAGAGAATATAGTTGTATAGATACATGAAAGGTCAGAAAATTATGACCAGCCCCTAAATAGTGGCATAGTGTGTAGAATGAGACCATCGATAATATTTCTAAGAACGAGCATCTGTTGATCTAGACTCTGCAATATGAGGTAAGCTATTCTTAACTTAGTTTCACTGAAATAAGTACGAAGCAAAAAAGCATTAATTGCAGTAAAAGTGCAGTTACTGAAGAGAACTGTTCTACTGTTGGTTTAAATGTAATCTGAATGTTGTGCTGCAGATCATGACGACAGGAGTAACAGTGGGGAATCATCTGGTGAAGAATATGTAGATGACAGTGAAACTAATGATCCTGTCCTACAAAGTAAGTTGTGACTTGTGACAAGTATCCAGCATGAAAATTTAACACTTGTTTTAATGACTGAAAATAATATGTCTTGCATGCACTTGCAAAAGCAACCCGTTTAAAAGCCATGACCATTTTAATATCCAGGTATTATTACCTACACTTTTAATAAATTCATGTGAAATATGTAAATCTAACATATTTTTTGTTTTGCAATTATTCCTGTTCGAACCCTACCCTAAGCAATATCATCGTGAAGCACCTGTTAACACAAGCATTTAGCTTAGCTGGGGTGGGGCTTAGGGGGGTTAACAAGAATGTGTGACCCACATTACTAATATTCTTTAAAAAAACAACTCTAGATAGCTACTTGTAATATACTTACAAAAAAATGTACTCTGAATTTTTTATCGGACATTTCAGACTTGTATCCAAAATGGCTAATAGAAGTGGAAAAAAAGCGCGCGGACGCGGAATTAATACGAGCAAAAGCTGAAGAGCAACGAGTGACAGTCGCCACGAAGAATTCCGAGGCCGCACTTATACAAGCCGACGCGCTCAAGAAACTCGCAGAGGCTGCCACTCTACAGGCCCAGGCCATTTTAAGGATAGCTACCGTGCTAGAAGCTCGGGGACATGGGGAAATGCTATCTATTTAGATACTATAGCTGTTGGTTGTAGATCACTATCATCATTATTTTGCCACTTTTTAATGTCCACTGCTGGATATAGACCTCTCCCCACATGCAAAAAAGCTTAAAAAAAATTAAGACCATAGATTTATAGAGTAGAGTTGGTAATTTATCCAACTCTACTCTATTGAAGAGAGCAGATATAGACAAGAATTACGAGTAAAGTCCTGTATTCGATTTTATCAATAAATCAATTAGCCTATTGCAGTCCGTGGCTTGACATAGGTCTCCTTCTATGTCATACATTAGTTTTTAAAGGCGGAATAAATTTTGAGACAAAGGCAGATCATTTATCAGCAGATCTTTTTTGAAATTCGGATGACGGATTATTTGGATAGCTTTGTATATTTTGCGGGACGAAGTACGTTTGAAGTCAGCCTTGTTCGTCTTTCATACATAATGTTATTCACGGTGTTTGGTATCGCTCCGAGAACGAAAACAGGCGATATTCATTAAACTTTGATTATTGTATAGAAAAAAATCGATACCTATAAAAAAAACATATTTTAAAACTTTTTATTAGCATTATTCACGTTCCATCATGTTAAGCTTGAATTCCGATCTTGTCGACCAGTGCGATCCGCGATCTTGACCGACGACCGCCGGGGTGGTCGCCTGTTGGGCCGCCATATCTGTTTGAGTTTTTAGAAGAATCGGTTGTGCTGCTAATGTATGAATATAATATAGTGTGCAATGTCCATCTCACAAATGGTAAATGAGCTGCACAGCTGTTATTGGAGGAAGAAGAAGACGACGACACACCTTAGTTTCATTAAAAACACAGAAAATCGACTCAATGTTTAGAACACGTCAAGATGAATCGTGTTATAAACAAAAACGAAAAGTTCATATTGCAGAATAAATCCAGACCAGTTTGGCTGCCATATACACATTTTAATCAAACAACACATTACACACAAAAAGTAAATGCTCAATTACGTCACAGCAGAAACTTTTCTTTGCATTGAGGTAAGAAAATTACGGTCTTCCACAAATAATTCATTTTAAAAATAATTGTTATAGATGATATTTTATACATTATGATAATAATATGTTATCAATTATACGATATTTTTTGGTAATAATTCCGTGACACTTAAATCAGCTTCCTCATTAGATGAGTCTAAACTTATAGGAGAAAAGGCGTAATTGTTTGAAGTTCTAGGTCTCGAGGAAGTTGAACTTGATGAGATAGGTTGGTTATAGGCAGGTGCGCTTCCTGAATCTGAATGTTGAAGAGCTAGCAATTCATACTCAGTTAAAAATTTTAATCTTGAATTTTATTTGCAGCTTTAAAAGTGGTGGTAATTTTGTTAAAATCGAATGTTGCAGCAGAATGATTGTATTCCATCATTCATCATCCACCATTCATCCTGTTTGCATCCCTCTGTTTCAAGTATTTTAATAGTATCACTATGTTCACGTTTTGTACCTCTCTTAAATAATGTACATAACGTACTAAGGGAAGCATTTTTAGAAGAAAATATCGTTCCTTGTTACAAAAATGACCATAGGACACCCAGCCGGTAGATATGATATCACTGACAATAGTATCTTTGTAGTCAGCATATGGATTTTTTTCTTTAGTAGCCGTTTCGTACTGATCAAAATTGACATAACTAATCAGAGATTCGTAAAGTTTCGTTACAACGTCCATAGTCATAGTGCTATTCTGTAAACTTAGACTTGTTTTATTCATAATTCCCAAAAGATCATTCCATATTTCCGTAAGAAAAGCAGTCTCAATTTTTCCCTTTTTTTTGTTAGGCTTTGGGCTTCCTTTCTAGTGTCTCCTGGTTGATTGATGTCACTTGCGATTGAAGACAATGGCTTCAGAAATATTTAAATTACCATTTTGCAAAGCATTAATAGCATTGGCGCGTTCAGACGCATCTATTTTCCGAAAGAGACTTCAGGACTTTATTTGCACCTAAATGCTCTGTCAAAATTTTCCATCGTTTTGTCGAAGGCGAGAAAAAAATGAACAGTTTTTGTACAAATTGAAAGAATATTACTGCTTCAGTAACACACTCAATAGCCTGAATACCCACTAAATTTAGCGAATGTGCCGCACATGGAACGTAAATCGCAAATTCGCAAACTACTTTTATATATATCTTGACTATATCTTGACTGAACACCAGAGTACTTTCCAGACATATTTGATGCATTGTCGTAGCTCTGCCCGCGACAATCTTTTGTAGGAATATCAAGGCTTTCAAAAAAGTTTAAAATGGTATCTGCTATATATTGCGCATTATGTTCATCCATAGGCAAAAATTGCAAAAATCTCACAATAGGCTGTCTGTCTTTTACGTATCTAACTATAAAAGCCAGTTGGTCAACGTGGGACAGATCTGGCGTAGAATCTACGCTAATAGAGTAGTACTTTGCTGATTTAAGTTCTTTGATAATGGTTTTCAAAACTTGCTGTCCCATTAAATTAATAAATTCATTACAAATATTTGCCGATAAATATGATGTACTTCCTTTTCCACGATTTCCGCAGTTTTGTATGTGATCAACTAGAAAAGGATCAAATTCGCGAATCAGTTCTAAGTATCCCAAATAATTCCCATTATTTTGCGATCCTAATGTTTCATTATCACCACGAAAAGCAAGACCTCTTGAAGCCAAAAATTTCACTACTGCAACAATCCTCCTAAGCACATTCTTCCAATAGTTAATTTCTGTATTATATTGCAGTATGAATTCTTCCAGTAGTTTTCATTCTTGCAACATAATTCATCATAAATTGCCTGTGCTGTAAATTGTTCTCATGCTCTATCAATAAGTTACTTATATGCTTCCAATCTTTATATCCATTAGGAGAACTTTAATTATGTCCAGTACCAGTAGTGGTATTAAATAGACGGCAGCAATAACAATATACAGATTTTTTTGCTGGTGAATAAAGGAGCCATTTTCTTTTTAAAGACTCCCCATTCGTCAATTTACGAATAAAAATATTTTTAATCAAGTATCTAGTTTTCGTTTTACCATTTGAATTTGGAAAACTTGTAGAAGTTTCAGAGAAGTCACTATTTTTATTTTGGAAAAACTGGCCCTTTTCGAATCCAAATATCACGGATTTCTTCCGGTAAAATATCGTCACAGTAAGTAACAGGGTCTGGAGACACAGAAATATCAAACGAAACAAAATAATGCCACTCCTATCAGACTGAAAGGTTAATGCATCATTCGGGGATTCCCCCAACCATAGACAATGTCGACATTTATGTTAGGCCTTGTTTAGACGGTTCAGCTTGACTTTGGAATCGGAAGGATAGCGTGAGTGATCGCTAGATAGTGTACATAGTAAATTAGGTAGGATGCGGAAATATTATTAATTAGTACAGTAAGAATAGGCGCAGTCATCAATATAATGGCGTAGTATATGCCTTTTAAATATCTTCTGATAAGATTACTGATTTGGGAAAAAAGTGTAATGTGCCCGACAAAAATGTTTTGAGAATTAAATGTGTGAGAGACATTGTTGGTCCTTCGGCCCCCCCTGAGAATGGGGGCCGTGGGCATGGGCCCCGTGTGCCCTTATGGTGAAGACGGTATTGCATATTGGGTTTACCTAACAAGTCTCTGTTTTCAACTAACCATTCAAGACGATGTTTTATCATATGTTCTGTGACCTTATATAAGACAGAAGACAACGCTATAGGTCTGTAACTATATGGATCAGCAGAATTTTTACCAGCTTTAAGAACGGGGATTACGACTTGATTTTTCCAAACTTGGGGCACAGAATCTAATAAAAAAAACTACATATTTATTAAATTTAAGAAATATAATTTAGTTTTATAGGAAGCATGTTTTATAAATGAGTAAGGGATTCCATTCATCCTAGGAGAAGAATCTGAAAGAACATCGAGCGCCAGGTGAAGATCCGAAAATGAGAAATGAAGGTCAAAGTCGGATTGAGGAGGAATAGGGGATGACAGAGAAGATTCCATGAAACAGTGGAGGCCAAAGATGCCAAACAAATTGTAATATCAACAGCTGATTTATGCAGCAGGGTTTTGAGAATGGAAATCTCTTCTAGTGGGAGAGCCATCATTCATAACACAGTCAGAGATTGAATTGAGTGGTGAGCATTAAAGTCACCCATTTTTTGGAGGAGGAACAGAAGAAATAATTAACATAAGATCAACCCTAGGATCAACCCAGTATTGGGATGAGGAATATAAGCAGAGAGAAAAGTGATATTAAGAGACCTTATGACTACTATATTTATGTCGGGAGAAATGGGGGGAGAGGGATTTGGGAAAAAGAGAGGGAGTGCTTAATAAATAGAGCACTGCCTGTACACCACACCCATTGTTCCCGTTCCCAGTTAAAAACTTCCGGGGATTTTCCATGTACCTTGAACTTACTAGGTATACTTTACCGACAATAGAGGAGGTTTTCTCCAAGTCAGGAGGTGGGGAACACTACTCTAAATTAGATTTGATTGAACGCGTGTAATCAAATCCGGTTATCTGAGTCATCGCAAATTTTTTTTTACAATAAACACATAAGGGTCTATATTCTTATACGCAGTCGATTACAAGAGACCGGTTTACAACTACCAAAAGAAGTTTTTTTTTTCGGAAAGAGTTTAACATACTTAGGTTACGTAATAGATAGGGACGGGTTAAAGACCAGTCCCAGCAAGGTGGAAGCTATTTTCAATGCACCTGCACCCACTGACGTACTAGGAGTTAAACGATGTTTAGGTGTAGTAAACTATTATAGGAATTTTATCCCGAATGCATCGGCACTTATGACTACACAATTACTACGATCGCGGTCGTAGTGGCAGTAGGGCGAGTGCTAGCAGGCGGCGTTCGACAGCGTGAAGCGTGCGCTGGCCAGCGAGCGAGTATTAGCGCAGTTCGACCCGAAGTTGCCGCTCGTACTGTCGGTTGATGCGGGGCCGACAGGACTCGGCGCCGTGCTATATCACCAGGATCTAGAGAGAGTATAGCATAGCATTCGCCTCATGGTCGTAAACCGTGAGCAAACAGAACATAAGCCCCTGCTTTCCATTTTGTGCAAAGGTCATCAAGCGTATCTGTAACGGCAGCCCTAAGGCTACAAAGATATGCAATAATACTGTCTGCATATAACTACATACCGAAGTATATAAATGGTAAAAATAATGAAATTGCTCTTTGTCCGTTATCGCATTCGACGTGTGACGATAGTGTACACGACAGTTCTAAATATTTCCTTTACTTAGAAGAGAGTACGGGCCTTCGGTTTTCACAAACGATATAAAACGTGCGGTCGCCACTGACGCTGTATTAAGAACTCTAATAAAATGCATGAGAAACGGGTGGCCTAAAATAAAATAACATGCAAATCGGTAGCACCTTATTTACAATGCAAAACAGATTTAGAAATGATAGATGTAGTTATTCTGTCTGTTTACAGAGGCAAAATGTTAAACGAGTTGCATTCAGCTCATTTCGGTATAATAAAAACAAAAAACTTAGGAACCCGCATTAGGATGTGGTGGCCCGGAATCGATAGGGACATCGAAGAACTAGTGCTAGGGTGCAGCGCGTGCGCCACAGTCGGGACTAGTCTGGAGTGACCCGGCCACTGTACCCCCCGCGCCCTGACCGCGGCCCCCATCACCCTGATACCGCATTCATATAGATTACATGACTCTATGGCAGGCAGTTTATCTAATTGACGTTGATGCATTTTTAAAATGGTTGGAATGTATTCACATGGATCGAGGCACTTCTACACGTGCACTAATAGCGAAATTAAAAAAAATATTTTCTAGATTTGGTCTTCCAAACCTCTCAGATAATGACGTAAAAATTAATTCTACAGAATTTCATACCTTTTGTCGTGTCAATGGGATTGAAGACCTGATTTTTGTGTATTTACCACCCTCAAAGTAATGGATTGGCAGATAACTCAGTGAAAATTTGTATGAAAATGATAAAATGCATATTTTCAGATGTAAATTTTAGTCAAAGTAAAAATTACAGAGCTTTCTGTTTAATTTTAGAGATACTGTACATTGCTAGATGCTAGGTCGTAACTGGAGGTGCACGCTAGACCTTATTCTACCACATAGTACACCTGTTAATAAGAATATAGAACCAGCTACGCAATTAAAACCAAACAGATGTTTTAGAGAAGGTGAAATGTTATGGGCTAAGTCATTTATTGCTCGTCAAAGTGTTTGGAGATTAGTCATAGTAAAAAAGGCAAATAGGAAATAGAACGTTTGATATTTTTTTAAGGATTATAATACAAAATGTTACAGGCATATTGACCAAATGAGAAAGTGTACGGGTACAAGAGTAATGAGTCAGATTGTAAAAAGGGGCGGTACTGACAGCTCACCACTATCAAGACCGACCGTTTCGCCGCCTGAGTCACCGCTACAGCAGTCCCTTTTTTCCCGCGGAATCGGAATCGCATCTTCCCCACCAGATTCACCGGGTGCCGCTGTGGTGGAAGGTATTAGTCGCTACCGATAAGGAGGAGGATGTTGGGGAGAATACAACTGATAGTATTAGCGTCATAGATTAGAGGTTAGGGGATATTAAGAAAAAGGCGGAGACCTGTGACGTGGATTGCAAGCGAGGCTCAATTGGCTGAACAGAATAGGACTGATTTTAAAATAACTAGTAAAGAGCGTGTCAGTCTTATTGGGCGATCCAGGCGGCCAAGAAAACCAGCAGATTACATAGTAGCTACAGCTACAGCTATTTATGATTGTTAATTATAAGGTTTGCAAATTAATGTTGGAGGGATGTGCTATATGTATTTATCATATGTAAATTTTATTATAAGTATATGTAGGGTAGTTAATCCCGCAGTAATACACCAGTTACGCACACACTAATAACACTCAAGTTTTTATTTATCTACTATTGCATTCTGAGATGAAGAACTGGACGAGTGGTGTACATTCGGAGAGGCCTATGTGGCAGGATGATAATGATTGCATTAAAATCAATAATGTTGCTTAATCATTCTTTTACACAAATGGAAACGTCAGTCATATGTAATAACATAGGAATACAGAAATAGTATATAATATAAGTGTAGATGACTATCAGTAATGTATTTGCACACATTACTGATAGTCATCTTTGTTGTAGAAGGCTCCGACTTCCTAGCTCTAGCTAGTTTGAGTTATGCACCCCAACCTGCTTGAGTTATTGCTTATACTACCCAATCCATCTGTATAAGCAATTTCCCTTTCCTTCATATCCTCCCTTTCTTGTCAATACAACTCAAGTTTTCCCATCCCATTCTATAAAGTATTTAAATAGTCTTGCCTGTCTTCTATGTATAAAGATACAATTTTCAATAGTTATAGTGGTTCCTTAATAAATAATTTATGTTAATAATAAAATAACAATTAAGTTGGTAATCACACTCTATATTTTTTTCTTTATTTCTTTTATTCTTAAATTACTTATTTACATATCCTATAAAATAAAATGAATGCTGCTAACTATAACATTTCAAAGTCATCCCGCTGAAACAAAATTAGGTCACATTAATGTAATATAAAAAACATTGTTACAAACTTTAAAAAATAGAAGTTAATAATTTTCATTGAACTCCAAAACTTACCAGATCATTATACTCCATGACATGTCTCCTAATGGCTGATCCATCAACCCATGTTACAAAATCTTCCAGTGAGCGATTGACAAGGAACGCTGGATCCTTCACTACTTCTGGACCAACCCTCACATGGCCTTGTTCTATAAACTTTGTTGCTTCTTTCATATTCTCAGTCATTTTATCTGTAAATTTTTGCATCATATTATCAATCCAATAAATTTATAAATTCACATCAAGGATGTTTCTCATATCTTTTTATGTTTTTGATGTGGGAGAGCCATGCCAGCCATAGTTAGTATTTATAGTTAGAGGCTACTGGAGGCCCAAATTTTCCTTCTCTCTTCCCGCAAATGCACATCGCCCTCAAAGGCAATTGTAGTTGTACAAATGTAGTTGGAAGTGTCATATACCATCAGGAGACCTGCCTGCTTGTTTGTCGCCCAGCTATCATTTATATATTATATTTATACACCTTCAGCACAACTAGAATATCTGCACACTTGGTGCCTGGTGTATGTAACTGAGGCACAAATAACATATACAAATGCTAGTGATATTATCCCTATACAGAAAGAATAATTATTAAAAATACTATCATTCCAAATTTTTATTTTGTAATGAAAGGGTACATAGGAATAGATCACTTGAAGGTTTAATGACAATCCCTGTTCATGGACATCTGCAACTCAAAGATTCATAAGCATTAGTCCTGCTGGGAGGTGCAAGAGGAAAGGGCAGAGGGGGGGATAAGGTGAAGGGGACTTGGCCCTCAAGCAGGCCTATATGTGACTAAGCATGGCTCTAAACACAACATGAGAAAACACTTTCTTCTTTTACACAACCCCATTATTTTTGATTAATAAATACTTAAAATTTCTTGATATTATTAAGTGTACCAACCATGCAATTTTCACCATCAAAATTACTAAAGAGGTATACTCACTTCTAACCATAACAGAAGGCAGCCTTCTCCTACAAAAGGCACTGGCATTAACATTAGCCGCTAAAGCTAGGTCCCATCTAGTCGGAATCAGACCCATCTGATACAGTTTCTCTAATAGTTGAGCACTGGATTCAGTGCGGAACTCGCTGCTGGCCTCCAATTCTTTTATTTTATTGGCTAGGTCACGGATTTCTCTTGATAACTTATTGTATCTATATAACAGATTTATTATTTGGTATATAATTATTATATACCTACACTAGGTACCCAGTTTTAGTTTAGTACTAACGAAACTGCCTAACGTAGTTACACTAACCTTTTTTTTTATAGTCAAGAGGTTACACAGTTACACATATAATACAATCAAATATATTTCACTACAAAAGTAAACTTACTTTGTATAATCTTCCCGCTTCTGAATATGATACTTTTTCATAACCTTCACTTCATTTAGATTATTGTCTACTTTCCATGATATAAAATCTACCTTTTTAAGTAGTTTTTGTTCATGAAACTTTAGTTTTCGAACCATTTTAAATAATTTTTTATCACCTTTGTGAGTTGTTTATATACTCTCTCTCGCGTGTACAACGCAGAGATTTTAATGTCAAGTATTTGGAGAGTAGAAATAGAAAACAGATATCTTCTAGTTGTATCACCTTACTTTTATAAACAACGAACGTCGCACGTGCTTATGACAATTTATGACAAACATTAATTTACCACAGAATGCAAAAATTCACACAGAGTATAGTAAGCCATAAAGATATAGTTGAGTATCCATACATTGACTACAGTACCACACAGCCCGGAGGTGCAGGTAGTATATGTATATGCCCAAATGGATAGGCATACAAACTAATTACTTAGTGGTACTATGTCTACACAATTCTTCTACGGATTGATTCCATGCACAGCTGCATATATAATATACAATAAAATTAAGAGCATTGATGAAGTGTAGTAAAAGAACGTGACAGTAATATGTGTTATATTATGGAGCACAAATAATAAATATAGATAATATCACGCCTCTTTCCCATAGGGGTAGGCGGAGTCCACTACCTTCCATTTGCTGCTATTCTGACATACCTTTCTCGCTTCTTCAACTTCCATTCGGTTCCGCATAAAGGCCCATCGGTTAAAGGTACTTTAGACCTGGCCTTTGCTTAGATTGTCTTGAACTTGGTCCAAGAACATTCTTTTTCTTTTTGATTAAAGAACATTCTTTTTCTTTTTGAAAAAATTCTGACTTTCCATGAGTAGTTCTTATGGACTTTCAAAACAATTTTACATTAGACCTAAAGTTATCATTAAAATTTCGGTCCAACGCGTCTGACCATTCATTCTTCTTCTTATCCACGATTATTTTCACTTTCCCATGCTCTTGTTAGCTTTTGCTGCTAGACAGTCCAACCATACTTTTTTTTCTTTTCTGATACAACCTTACGCACTTCCTTATCATCCTTATATCCTTATATCCTTAAACGTATCCCACAAACCTTTGCATTCTTGTATCTCATCTATACCATCAAACCGATTATTCAAATTCATAGGAAACTCTTCTTGAACTATTTCATTCTATAAGTTTTTTACTTTCACTGTCTCTAAGACAGTCTCTTGTTTCGATACTCGGTGTCGCCGTCTATTAAAGCGTATTCGACTGATGACTGGTGATCTGTGTCTATACCGGTCGGTGTGTCGGTATCCATAGCTTTTGGCAATTACAAAATCTATAGTACTTCTCGAACATCTTTCTTCTCTAGTGTACATATGAATCTCTTTGTGTTTAAACATTGTGTTTGTCACAAACATTGTATTTACACAAAATTTCTAACAAACTCTGTCCATTTCCATTCACTCTTTCGTCACCAAATTTGCCTAATACATTTTCAAAACAGTCCCTCTCAATTTCTATCCAACCATTAAAATCACCTAATATTACAACTCTCTCATTATACTTACACTCATTTAATACATCCCTCACACTAAGTTGGGTAGAAAAATTGTTCAGGATACAATGATCTCGGAAGGAACAGTATGAGACAGACAGTAGCTCGGAAAGTCGGGTTCGCGTACCCATACAGGCTACTGGACAGGTAACATCCGTTTAAAGCCCCTGACTATACTTAAAAACGGTACAATCTCAAGACCCCTGCCACCTGCCAACCCTTATAATTTCGTAGAAGGTAGGTTTTCGTGTGCTCATTGCAGACGAACTTTTGCTGCTAAAATAGGCTACAGCGGCAACTGCCAAGCACATTAAAGAACCGTCCAACATTTAAGTTCATAAAACGTCGGACTTTCAAAGCGGTCACATTAGTTGAAACCAGATGTGTTTATACGACCGGACTCTTATGGCAAAATATATTTTTTATCTGTTATAATTTTTTTTAATGTTTGGGTCTATGTTCGTGTATAAAAATAATGTTCATGACTAATCAGAATTGAATTTTATTGAATGCCATCTGGATTCTGGAATTTGATTGTCAATAGGTAATATAATTGTACTTCATATAGAAATTAAAATTCATCACTTAACAAGAAAATGGGAGAACATTACAAAATGAATAACGGTGATTATACAGAGTACTTGCAATCGGTCGTAAAGTTAAACGCCTTGGAAAAAATGACTCAAGACTTGGACAAAGAGTTGAGCGATTCCCAAAACATAATGATGGAAATCAAAGCTATTTATGACAGTGCTTCTCTTGTGCAAAATACTCAGTCAGAGCCTGACAGCGGCGGTTTGCATGAGGATATTTCTAAATTTCTGGAGCCTGGTGTACCTGAATTGCTGATGCCGACCGTGACCGCAGACAAAACGAGTGTTGATATCGATGTGTGTATGGCTACTTTGAAAAGGTATATTGAGGAACTGAAAAATGATGTTGTTGTGACATCTGACACTGACCAAAGTACTCCTAATCCAAATGAATTTGTGAAATTGGATTTCGAACAGTATGCACAAAGCTTGGATCAGTTGAGCAAGAGAGTCGCCAACATCAAAATAAACAAGAAAAATGAATTAAACACCAGAAATATTGAGCTGGAAGGCAAATTGACACATCTTTGTGATGATATTAACAATTTTTCCACGGTAAGCATTTTCTTTCTTATTGGTAACTTTTTTACAGTCTTAGAATACTTGTTTTAAAATAATCTTGACACTATTCACAGATGGTTCAAGCCAAGACAGCTATGAGTGTCAGCAATAAGAACTGGCAGCCAAGTGATAGCAACAAGTTACAGTATGACAGCATCATCAGCAAATTATTATCTGGGATTAATGAGGTGTCATACTTGTTACAGAACAAGATCTAATTTCTATTGGAACACTGTTTCAGTTTTAGCACAGGTTTTGTATTTTAATATGTATTTTGTTTAAATGTATCACCCAGTTCTTCTGCTTACCCATTTGGGCAAATGTATTACTGCACCTCTTGGCTATGATTGTATGGAGTATCTTTGTAGTTTAAGTTAAAGTAAAATCGAATAATATATAGATTTTTTTAGGGAATTAGGAGTAAAGATGTATGCTAAAATGCCTTTTAATTATTGAGACTAGAGTGACGTCCTACATATATAACATAGTAGTGACTCATCACTCATATTGGCAGTAAACATTTTACGTATTCTGCAATGTTAGTAATTAATCAATAGAAAACTGGGAATAGACTGAATTTGTTAATGGATACTTTCCCATTCTATCTGTTGTAAAATTCCATTGTACTGTGTATGGGATTTTGTTCCTTTTTTAATATATGTTTATTTGCATATCATAAGCCATTCAGAATATTAATATACTGTCTCTTTAAATAAATATTATGTGGACATTAGAGTAAAAAACAAAAAGAATAATGATATAAGAGGAAGTAATAGAAAAGAGAAATCTCCTACATCATAAAATATGATACAGAAAATGGTTTTATTAGAAGTTGTTAAGGCCTATGTCCAGTGGTAGTTATCTCTTATATTTTTTTTACATAATTTCTGTTACAATTGAGTGAACAGATAGTCATATTCAGATTCATTCAATTGTATACACAATAATTTATTTATGAACATGGATGGCAATGATGAGTTGTAAACAATAATTAGCCAAATTCGTCTGTTAAGTTCAAAGTAAAAATTGAATATGTATTATTAAATACTATTACCAAAAAATTGTTTATTTTGTGCATATTTCCAAATAACCCTTTATCATTTAGTAAAAAATTGTACTGAAGCTGATGAAAATTACACGGTGTTAGAAGTTATTTGTTATTTAGGCATACATACAGAGCCACTTAATGATTTATGTATGTATTTAAATAAAATATTTTTTATTTTTTTAGGTTAAACAGTTTTATTGAAAATAAAGATATTTTTTTAGCTTGTAGTACATTATCTACTTCATTATTATGTTTATTTTCAATATCATTCAAGTTTTTAATTTGTTACTTAAAATTTATAGACTGTCTAAACTATGATCTGCCATGCACTGTGTTCTACCTGTAAAGCCATTCCATATGATAACCACTACCCAATTGAAACAAATAAGAATTTTGACATTTCATGCCTGCCTATCTTAATTAATAGCCTACCTTAATTTTGTCATAGTATACAGTATTCTACTAGTCAAGCCCCTTTATTTGATACCTATATTGAAGGGGGTTGTGAAAAATATGTAATCCCATATTTTTTTGCAGCAATCATCCTTTACTTACAATGATACTAAATCAATTTCATTGTATTATCATCAGAACTAAAGGTGTGTACCAATCTGATAACAGTAAGGGGTAGATTTCAATTACTAAATTTAACCCAAACAGCTAAAGAAAACTGTTTAAATACTATGTACATGAATTTAAAATACTGTTAATTTTACATTAAGTACTAACTTGCTTGAATTTTTTTTTATATTTGCGTACCATAATGACTCCACTCTGCCTGATGTAAAGCAACAACTGGAGTCTAAGAGTGGTGGTCATCATCCTCACTGCAAGTGTTGTCAATGCAGCATGGTGACCCACACTATGGCCGCCTGGTGAGATGCTTTTACACGCCCCGTTTAAAAGACCCGGGATCAAAGTGGAAGGGAAACACGTGCGCTGGTAGTGAGTTCCAGGCTTTAACCGACCGGCGCAGAAAGGAAGAGCCGAACTGTTTAGTTCGAGATCGTATATTTTCCACTTTCAAACGGTTACTTCTCAGGCCAGCACGTGTTGTCGTGTAGAGAAAGGGAGGTGGGACTAATTGCTAGAGCTCGTCAGAACACCTCCATGATGTAGGCGATAGAGAACTGCCATAGAGGCGACATCTCTTCGCAACTGCCAAGGCTCGAGTGACTCGGTGATCTCAGTCTCTGTAATCGATCGAGAGCGTCAAGCAAATACTGTGCATAACCGTCCTAAAGATGAGAGCAGTACTCCACGCAGGAGCGAACCTGGGTCTTGTATAAAAGACACAGATGCTCGGGCGAGAAGAACCGTCTCACCTTATTCAGTATACCAAGCTTCCGTGAGGCCGCCTTAGTGACGCTCTCGATGTAATCGAGCGGATTGAGATCCCGGCAAATGTTCATACCCAGAATACTAAGCCTATCCTGCAGTGGCAGTTGAGTGTTCTGAAGATATCTTATCTTTAACATATTATTATAGAGTGTACTCCCACCTCGCACACCAACATACTTGCGACTCCTGACTTGCAGGTATCCATGGGCGGCGATGGTCACAACCATCAGGTGATCAGTCTGCTGGTTTGCCATCTATCGATGGTCACAACCATCAGGTGATCAGTCTACTTGTTTGCCACCTATCGATTGTCACAACCATCAGGTGATTAGCCTAGTGAAAACTCGTTTAAATAAATACTTTTAATTTTAGACTCTGTGTTCAAATTCTATGTTGATTGGTCACAGCCAAAATTGAGTATAGTTCTTGTAAATTTTTACCTTCCTTGCATAAGAGTATACATATAAACAAATACATGTCCGCTATATTCTATATAATGACTAATTTCACTACTACTATAACTGCGAGAGTTTGAATGTTTGTTATTCAATCACGCCGGAACGTCTAAACGGATCTGCGTAAAATGTCCGAAATTGAAAATAGGCCAATTTTGATTCCGGATTTTTTTTTTTGTCATTATATCTTAGTATATAAGTATGGATGTAGGTTAATCCCCGTATATGCACCTATGTTTCATATATGGATGTTCTATATAAAAGTCATATTTAACATGTGGGTAGAAAACTGTTCAAAAATCATCTAATTACAATAAATTTGTATCACAAAGTCTGTTTGTCAGGCTGGTGATATCACTAGTCTTGGTTGTGAAGTATTATGCTTGTAAATTCCTAATGTTGCTCTTCATAGTTTATATTTGTTTTTGAATGATCTCTTATTAATCTACCACCTGCTAGTGTTGTGAACATTTTTCTCTCTTTATTAACTACTGCAAAAAAAAAAACAGTACTTGTGTCAATATTGTTTTATTCAATAAATATTTCACAATTAATTTAGATGTTACTCATGAAAAACGAGCATAAAAAATAAATATTATTCTTTAAATTACATAATTATTTATGTCAGTATAATATAAAGTCCAATAAATTCCCTAAATAAAAATATTTTCAAATTAAGTAAATTTCATTTTGTCAGTCAGTCAACTCATACTGTGGAGAACAGAAACTTCTATGTGTGTAGGATTGTCTATGATAAACAATATAAACATGTACCTATGAAATAATAAATGTAATCAATGAAGAATACTCGTCTTTTATTAACTTAAAATAATTACAACAGCTCTGTCAGATCTGTACTTTATACCAAGATTCATGTTAATGATTTGTCAACTCATATTGTTGTCTTCGTCATGAAGTTTCATTCTTTTTCTGTCTGAGTCATGATCTACACCCTTCTCATCCTCTACATTTATCTTGTCATCTTGAGATGGTTTCTCATCTGCTATTAACACTTTCATCTTAGTGCCATACAAAGTGGCTCCGTGAAGTGTTTTAATTGCATCCTGAGCAGCTCTTACAGATGCATATTTAACAAAACCAAATGTTTTATTTGGAAAAGTGTAAACATCTATAAGATCTCCAAACCGGCAAAAGGCATCCCTTAATATATGAATAGGTGGAGGGACAGGCTTGAAGACTAAGAAACATCTTTGTGCCACTTTAGTGTTGCTATTAGTAAGGGGCTGCGGTGGAGGAAGACTGACATTACAGTAATTTTCTTGTTGAGAGTCGGACTTTATCTCTCGGCCTGATGTAGCAGCTTTGAGTAAAGTCGATGCTTGGGCTATTACGTCAGCAAGTTGCAATAGGTCAGGACTGCCTGTATCACCAGCATTCTTTAAACTATTAACTAAAATACTTGTTAGATTATTTGCTGCCTTGTGAATAGGATTATCATCAGGTTTAACTGTTACTATCTCACCAGAGGGAAACTCAAAGTTATTTAATCTTTCAATGGCATAAGCTGCTGCTTTCTCAGTTTCATAAGTAACTAATGCCTTACTATAGCCATTATATGAGTCAGATGTATATTTGCATTGTGTCATGCCTGGCACAATATTGAAAAGTCTCTCGATACATTTCTGGGATACTTGTGGATTGCAGGTCACACTGACTGTGTCATAGTCTTGAGGTCTAGTTCTAATTAGTGAGCTTAAGTTGTCTCTTTTGGCAGAGTCATCTTTTGCTTGATTGTAATGATCACTATAGTTGTCCTTGATTAAACTTGAATTACTAGAGTGAAAATTGTCAAAATTCTCAATACTATTTCTAGTTCTTTTCAATTCATCTTTGGGAGTTGCAAATATGGCTTTATATTTCTTGTCACATTCCTCAAAAGCTTTGGCTGCATCTAAGAATGTTTTATAATGAACATAAGCAAACCCTCTGCACTCTTCAGTAAACTTATCTCTCTGAAGGTGCACAGAATCTACATAACCAAATTGAGAGAAATGTTCTTTTATTTCATGTTCTGTTATTTCTTTATGAACCTTTATGAAAAGTCGTTTGTACTTCTCATCATTTGTGGTGTGATTATCGTTTTTGTGTGTTGCTACCATAACTCTAACCGGCTTACTGCTGTTCTGTATTGTTTTCAAGTGCATTTCTTTAATAGCGACAGCTGCTGAGGAAGTTTTGCTGTATTTTATATACGCTATGCCTTTTGATTCCCCAGTACTTCGGTCTTTTGGCATGCGTATGTCTTCTATATGACCAAATGTTTCAAAAGCTGATCTCAAGTCTTCAACCTGCAACTGCTTATTACATACCACAAATATTCTCGAGTAGGGTGGTTTGTCGTCATTACGATCATCGTTACGCGTGCCTTGGTTCCAATTACTCATGATCACAGTCTAAAGGCAGAACAGTCCTAAGTCATGAATTCCTAGTCTAAATTATGCAGTCTGCTAAGATAAGTGTCAATTTAGTCGTTAATGTGTCAATTTCATGTCTTATTTGTAATTAATAAATAATTATAAATATTTTTATTTACTATTGGGATAAGAAACAATCACTTCAACACAACTTCGGTGTATTATTTTTCATTTCGCAATAGGTACAAAAAGTTTGTTCACCTTTTTCTTGTCTATACCATAGAGCCAGTGTTGCGTGATTTGAAACATACCTAGATGGTAATCTCTAGACGGAAATAAGTGAGTTCGAATCCAAAAGTTAAATTTAAATATGGTTTATGGTATTAACCAATCATGTTATTATGATAGAATAAAACAAGTTTTTGACAACAAAAAGTTTTTGAAACATTTTTCACTGTAGTTCAGTTCCTATTGGTCGTAGTGTGATCTTATACAGCCTATAGCCTCCCAAGGTACATAGGCTATCCAAGACTAAAAATATTTTTTAATTCAAACCAGTAGTTCCTGAGATTATCACTTTAAACACGACAAGCAAACTTTTCAGCCTTATAATATAACTATAAATGTATATTTGAAATTACATAAAAATAAAACGAACTATATTTATTATGTGAATGCATAATCGAATCATATAAAGGTTTGTATACCCACCTACTAAAAACACTAACATGCAAGACGTAGGAAGCTGTTTTGTACATTACAGAAATGATAACGGTGTACTAAAAAAATAAATTGAGAACTAATAAGAAAGTATAAACTATCAAAATACAGACAATTTATCTTATTCTCATTCGTTAGTTCTAGTTCCACGTCAGGAATGAATTCCTTATAGTACTTAGTTCATTAATGTAGTTCATTTCATCAACAAGCCCAGTAGCCCACAATTTGATAATAAGAAGGAAGGTGGTTTTTTATAGCCAGCAAAACAGAAGAGTTCTTAGCTTTAAAAAATAAATTTTAATTAAGTCAAATGGTAGCAGAAGTATTCATGGCATAAGATGTATGTAATAGAAGTAGAAGGTAAAGTAAGCTGATGAGAAAGTTAACAGGAGTATATAACTTGTTAAGATTGCCTGAAATCTTGACCCATTCTTTCTAACTCATCAAAAATTACAATTTAACTATGGTAACAGTTGCTTCCAGATGGTTCTTAAGTATAATTAGTAATATAAGTGAATGAGCAAGTGAGTTACCAAAACCATTAGTATAAACTATATAGAAAATTCAGATTATTATATGTTTAGGTTTATTTTTTGTTTTGACAATACTAAATAAAATCTGTACATTTCGTTTGGAAACTTAAATCTGAAAATACTGACACTCTTGTCATTTTTATTTTTTGTGTCATAGAGTTGTCAGTTTTCCGTCAGAGATTGGTTGTGTATTTTGTTTTCCTTTCTGCGAAAATAAATAATGCAACGTAGTTTTATAAAATGAGTTAGAATATAATTTGGAATGGTATATTAAAAATTTTAGCACAACGCTCTGGTATTTTTCATTAAAAGCAATGTTTCACAAAACTGATAGTTGCTTATTTCAATCTCGACAGAGATTTTTTTCTAATGACGACTTTCAAGATGAATTGAACAATTTGTTTAACAAAAAGTTCCAATTTCGGTTCAATAACATTTGGAAATTGCCCGAAAAAGAGTCTTGGTTCTCTACACCTCCGTGGAAAGTTAAGCAACTGGAAATATTGAAAAATCGATTGAACTTCCATAAGAGCCAATTGAACGATTTTAATATTGAAGAATGGAGTAGTCACACACGTCGCAGGAATCCTGCCGGTGAAGTGGGATGGAAGATCAGGTGTTTGGTGAACCCCGAGTTCTTGACTCAAGCTTGGACGAAGTTTTACGAATGTGCGTGCACCTACAATATAATCGCGGCAGAGGCGACAATGGAGCGAAAGATGGTGTCTCTTCATTTGTGTGAGGCTCCTGGTGCGTTTATTACTTCATTAAACCACTATCTGAAATCAAACCACCAGGCTATAAATGTAAGTATAATCCTGTTTTCCCTTCCTGTCTTAAGACTAATTAAAAAAAAATACATTTAAATCTGACTAAAATTTGTGAAGATTGCAGAGTTGTACAACATACAGGAAATACAGTTGAATCTAGAATTTCCTTTTTAAAGTCAATTTTTAAAATAATTATAATTTCAGTGGCAATGGGTGGCAAACACATTGAACCCTTATTATGAGGGTAATTCACCCTCTAATATGATCAGTGATGATAGGTTTATGTTTCACACACTTGACAACTGGGACTTTGGAGTAGACAACACAGGCAATCTCATGGATTGGAACAATTCACAGGCTATCATCCACAAAGCTAAGAGTTTAGGAAAGGTATGTTTTACTTTTTTATAATATTTAGTTTAATTACTAATTGATATAGATTCTCTTCTGGCTTGAACACAAACAGTGAAATAGTATAAACCTAGACCCAGGACAATTATATATGGATTATATAAATTTATGTTTAAAGTGGGAATGGAACCCAAAAATTCTGGCTCAGCTGTCAGGGTCACTAACCACTAGACCACCAGTCTCTTCCTGACCAAAAGAAAAAGTTGATTGTTTATGCCCCTAAGTTCTAGGTAGAGATGTATTAAACACTCACATTTTGCAGACTAGAATTTGGTCACATTAACATAACAAGATTATCTTATTGC
Organism: Tyria jacobaeae; assembly: GCA_947561695.1. Taxonomy (NCBI): domain Eukaryota; kingdom Metazoa; phylum Arthropoda; class Insecta; order Lepidoptera; family Erebidae; genus Tyria; species Tyria jacobaeae. The sequence goes on along the minus strand of OX387208.1, from coordinate 1,762,271 downwards.
CATCAACCAGGACCTGTGTGACTGTATACATACTGTCGGATAGATAGCGGTCCAATCCTTTAGTTGCATTTTAACATTATCTACAATATTATGTTTGTCCATGTTTCTGTGCACCAAATTTGTATAAAAAAAAAAAATCTTGTTCTACATACATATATGTACCCAATTCAATAATAACTCCATTTTGTTTTAAAAAATATATTAACAAATACCTATTATCAGGTGTTGCTCGTAACTGCTGATGGTTCAATTGACTGCATGCAGAAACCTGATGCTCAAGAAGAGGTGACATCACCCCTGCATTATTGTGAAATTGTCACAGCACTGCAGGCACTCAGCCCAGGTACTGCATGTTCCTTAATTGTTATCTGTGCTTCATGTGTATTTGCTTCGTAACAGGATAATAATGATCATTTAATAACTCAATTTCTACTGAGTTTTAGATTATTTATAGTGAAATCTCTATGAAATGTTACAAATAGATGTGCTTAACTGGTAATAGTTGACTGCTTGATACAATCTTCTTATCTCCATAAAAAGCCTTTTCCTGGTGTGTGTAAACATTTCTAAAGGACATTTTTTTTCATACATACATTTCTGGGAAAATCCGGATATGCTGGTGGTCACAACTGGTATCAAATCCCTATAATTTTATTCATGCCAGCCATAATATTTAGTTTTAGTTGTCAGATTCAAAATTGATTTTGGCATTGAAAATTAAGTTTTTTTTATTGTTAGTGCTTTATGTTTATTCACTTGATCTATAAGATCCTAAAATATGAGATAAGCTTACTGTAACAACCTGTATATTCACATGCAGTCCCGCAGGCTGTGACTGTGACATCTACTCACTTGCCACCTATTTCATTTAGAATTTCCATTGGGATGAGAATTATTGTGATAAAAGTCCCCACAACCACAATCACTTAAGGCCTTGCCATATGCATAGGGAACGTTTATGCAATGTATACGTCTTGTAGTGTATTAAGCTCTTATAGAAGTGCCGACACTAACCATCGTGTCACATTCCTTCCACGTCACTTATTTTTGAGCAATTTTATTAAATAAAGGTAATTTAAATATTGGTTTTGTTCATTGAAGTTCTCCAACATTTTTTTAGATGTCATTCTCTAATTTTAAAAGCACACAAATAAGCTCGCGCTTTTCTCCCATCAGGGTAGGCAGAGACAACCCGCCACTTGCTATCCTTACATACATCACAACTTCCTCCGCTCTAATTAAACCTTTCATACAAGCCCGTCGGTTCCGTGTACTTCTGACCTGTCCTTTCTCAAAACACATATATTTCAGGCTCTTTTTCCAAAATTAAACTTAAGTACCTAAACTTAATTGTGGCACAAGTAAGAATTAGAGAGAATTGCCTGATCGCAATAGCCTACATGCTGACGCATTTCTTCAGACTCATCTTCCTCCAAAACTAGAATTTGAACTGAAATCCGTCCTCGTTTTTAGTGTCAGGATATTCTTCTGACGAACTGTCCTTACTGGGCAGTTGCCGCGTCAACAGAAATACGATGTAACTTAGCATTTTCTGCAATTTTATTCAGGGAGTAGGAGGAGGTATCACCTATAAACATACCAAAGTAATACTTTATCCTTTATCCCTGATATTATCATTTTCTGATCAAAAACCTATTATTCGAATTGAGAATATACTCCCTTTTTGAAGGTGGTTAAAAGTTGAGACATACCAAGAAAAATATACTTATCTAATTGATTTCAACTTTGGAAAAAATTGGCAGTTTCCTAGACAGCAATGTGACGAGTATTTGATTCCGATAGAGGTCGAGAAGCTGGTCAAACTACCTACCTTGTGCCTACTTCCATAATTGATTTCATTTGCTGTTTCTTTTTTTTTTGTTATACTCTTGAAGCGGGTGACCCATACTAATAAAACTATTGTTAAATCTTCGTAAAGTCTTTTGTTAGAATTAATTTCGGTAATGTACATAGGTACTGTGTGGGGTTGGGATCCGAAATCTCTAATCGTGAATGTAAATCAGAGGCATGCACTCTACCAAGGCTTCAGATATTTTTATAAACTATTGTTTTAATTTTCAGGTGGTACACTGATATTTAAATTATTCACGATTTTTGAGCATTCAACAGTCTGCCTACTATATCTGATAAACCATTTGTTTCACGAAGTCAACATTTACAAACCGGTCACATCTCGACAAGGCAATTCAGAGGTGTATGCTGTTTGCCTCAAATACAAGGGCATATCAAACTTGGAGAAATATCTTCCAACATTGCAGTCTGCGTACGGATCAGAACTATATGGAAACGCCGCAATGTTTCATCTTGATGCCATACCTGAATCATTTCTCAAGCAGGTTGAAGAATGCGCTTTATATTTTTGCTCAATACAGTGCCAAGTTATCAATAACAATCTTCAAGCATATCTAATGCAAAAGAACATTGCACTGCACAGGGACATAAAGAAAATTCGGGGGATAGTTGCCACAGAATTCATTTGGCAATATGATTTGAAACCCCTGGAATATGAACAAGAGATTTTGAAAGGAATCCTGCACGAAGAGAATAAGGTAAACATGAATCCGAGATACCATCGAGGTTCATACACTGAAAGGCAGTTGTACTCGAAAATGTCTCTGCGAGAAAAGTTAAACAATCTGAATTCATATCTGCAGGCTGAAGTGCTGTCTAATCCACTGATACTCATAAACGAAGCGGTGAAATGGATGCAGTTCCATGACGAAGAGTCGGAACTTAAACTGAAATTCACTCATGGCTGCCCTCTGCAGAAGATAAACAGCTCAAAATTTATTTTTGTTCCTATTTTTAAGTTATACCAACAGATATTGTCCGAAGAGGAGTTTAAAGAAATAATATTTAGCCAAGATGCTAAATCAAGCCCTAACACCGTTAAGGAGTTTGGACTGGAGTTAAAGAAAAGACTATTGCTCCCTGAATACAAGCATTTAGAGAGCTATCATATGTTTGAAAAAGGCTGTTTCAAGTTACTGTTGAATACTTTACAACAGCTGTTGGTCGGAGAGAGCATTTTGGTACAGAATATAAATGTTCTGACACATTTTAATGTGAGTGTCATATACATTGTTGCAAAACAATGTTTCGAAGGCATAGGCTTCACATCACAGAGTAGTATTATACTCAGGAATCTTAAGAACAAATCTGCTTTAAAATATCTCGAAATGATAGACAAGGAGTGTGATGATACAAGAGCTGGTGGTACGAAGGATGTGTTAAATTGTCTCACGGTACAGACTACGAATACTGGAGATTTTTATAACAGCATTGTCTTCTATAACAACACATTCTACAGGAACAAATGTATGGACTTCATCTCAAAGATTGAGAAATTTATCTAAATTATTCCACATTTTTAACTATACTTGGAAAATATTTTTTAATATTTTTTATTGTTATAAATGTTCTTGTTCGGTGAACCCTATTTACCTAAACTTCAATAAATCTTAAATGTTGTATGAAATAATAATGTTATTTATTTAAAACCAAGATATGCAATAATAGTATGTTATGTTATGATATGCAATATGAATAGGAGACATGCATATTGTCATCAATACGGGCACGTTCCGTAACTCGAAATACCACGGTCTAAACAGCAAATAAAATTTTTAGAAAAAATGCAGTATTCTAAACCTTTTATTAGTTGTTTGGAAACCTGCAGACATTTTTTTTTTAACTAGCAGATGAACTGAGGGGTCACGTGATGTTAAATGACAACCACCGTCCATGGACACATGCAACTCAAGAGTCGTAAGTGCGCTGCCCGCCTTTGAGGGTGATGAGGAATGGGGATGCGGGGAAGGAAAGAAGAGGTGAAGGATGAAGGGAGAGGAAAGAGGAGAGGAGTTGGGCGTCTGGAAACCTCACTCATTTCGGGGAAATGCTTGCTTCACAACCGGTTTTCTGTTAAGGCCGTGGTATCGCACCGGTCGACCAAGCTCATTCTTGCCTAAGTATGGCTCTTCCACTGTTACACTTTAATCTTACCGCTATTTGTATTTTATAGTATAGTTGGCAAACGAGTCTTTTGATGGTAAGTAACTACCGCTGCCCATGGACACACTCGTTCATCGGTGAAACACAACGCAAGCATTGCTTTACAACCGGTTTTCTGAGAGACCTTGGTACTACTCCTCCTGGTTTATTGCCTACGATAATAATATTTCTGTCATAAAGGTTGTGTTGAAAGTTGAGATTTGAGAGATGGTCACCCTCTCAAATTAACGTAGGTAGAAAAAATTATTCATTCTTAAAAAGCCACACGTATCTTAGCATTGAGTACCTATGATTAATACGTTTGTTTTTTTTGGACATGAATAAAACTTTCATTGACCATTGTATATAGGACAATATTAAGAATTCAATAACATTTCGACAACGAGCTTTGTGTACACAACTGTTCATATGTACACATGTTGTACTTTTGTACTCATCTAAACATTAGATGTTTAGTGCTAGAAGGGTTTTTTAAGTAGGTATATAATCAATTTCATTATTATGAATTTTAAAGTGTTTTTTTTTTATAAATTACCAGACTAGATCTATAGCTTCATAATAACACGCAACAAGCTACCACCAATATTAGCACAAGTATGCAATCGCGTACCTGCTGAGCTCATAGTCCTAAGTAGATAGGTAGGTACCTGTACTAAGTAGTGCACTAGTGCCCCACTTGCTATATATATTCTAATATTTATGTTTATAATATAATTCAATGACAACGATAATAAGAAATTCTTCACTAAGGTAAGAAATAAACCGGCAGCAGATACTCTGACAAAGAGAAACCGTGACTGAGAGCCTATGCACACTACGTTTTTTAGGCCGCCGGCATGTTATAACCTCTGTACACGATCTTTGCGTTTGTATAGCTACAAACGCACTTTATCACCACAGTATTACGATGGCATCGCTCAAAACAACTCTGCTTGCTGTTGACTTTGTGCTTTTTTTATATCGACGACCAACAAGAAAACAGTAAAGGAATCCCGCGTAATTATAGGGTACACACATCGAATGTATCAATTATGAATGATACAAACGCGCGTTTGTATCAATACAATAGTGTCAGAATTGCTTGTACGCGTTGATAGCGTGACGACGCAACCAATATATAATAATTCCAATAGTAGGATATATTATGCCATATCCATTGAAACTAGACCCGTTCCTATTTTTATGGGGAAAATAAATTTAAGAGTAAATGATATTATCTCTATTACCCAATCTGATTAAAATTGATTCTACATAGGTAGGTATTAACTATTAAGAACAAAGTGCAAATAGATAGGTATCTAACATTATGATATATTACATTTTCATTCGCAGATCTTATTTCTAGAGAGTAGAGCCAGACGTAGTAGACTATTGTATTTCGTTTCTATTTTGTTGTTTTCTTAACCTGTAATCAGTCTCCTGCAAATCAGGTTGGATTTAGGGAATGAGAGTTAGAGGCACAGCCCCAACTCTTCTCAATCATTAAGCACATTGGCTCTTTTTAGACGTTAATTAAGTTTCTTTGCAACGCCGTATGAGCCAGTGGGTTAGAATGATTCATTAGCCAATCAGAGTATTTCTTTGAGTACTGTTTTGCATCTTCTATCACAGGTTTAATTTGAAGGTACTCATGAATCTCTGGGTTACGCTAAACCAAGCTGCGCCAGTTGTAATCGGATTGGGCTTTTTACTGTGTATTAGCGGCCCTCTTCCGCTTCGTATGGGTTGTGGACTATGAAAAATAAAAAAAACGTTTATTTGAACCTTGTCCTGACAAGAGCGAACAAAATATAAAAATAATTATTCTATTTTAGTGCGGTCTTTTGGAAGATATGCTCCTACTTACACTTTTGCCGATTTATTTCTATAGAGCGTAAGAGTTTTATTTCTGAACGAGTTAATTGTTGCCAAGTTAGAATATTCCATAACATTAGGGTGTATTTTAATTTTTAACATCGACTGCATGCTTGAGAACACTTTGTAATACTTCGTTTCTTAATTTGTAAATGAAAAATGTATATATTTCATTTTGAAATTCATTAAATTATCTTTGAACTTATAAAAAAGGAGGATATTCTATTGACATATTATACCATGTGATATTCGGTGATGTTAGAGATCAATTCATGTTGGCAACTTAATATAGAAAATCTTTATCTTCGGTGGCAACAATATAGTCGGTCGCGCGTCTTGCTAGAAACCGACTGTCAAACGATATGGAAAGCGAGAATTCAAAATAAAATATTATTTTAGCAATAGTTTACAGTATTATTCACTTTAATACTGAACACTGGTGACTATAAATCTTTGAAATTGTCTACCCTATATGTTGAGAGAATAATTGAACACAATGGATATCAATGAAGGTGAATATCTCTTTTAATATAACCTATTTAGTTCCGGCGGTAACATTTTTATATATATTTCATGTTTCCATTATATGGGGATAATAATTGCTGCAGTTTCATACAAGTCTTACATATACTGTATACATATATTATTGTTACGCATTGAAAACCTAATGTCTGTGATTACTAAATTTATATTTTAATTCAATGTTATTGAAATAAGTTGTGCTCATTTACATGCTGTGATGACAACGAAAATAAAAAGAAGTGGTTTTAGACTAAAAGTGTTTAAGACTTATTTTTTTAACAAGGGAATTAAATCTTCAGTCACTAATAAATATCTATGTTTATAGGCACAACAACAGATGATCTATGGACTCCATACAAAGAGCTGGTGTCCGTAGTGGAAGGTTACCTTGCACACGAGGGTGGTGGGGCACCATATGCTGTCCACACATTTGAATCTGTACTTAGGCGGCACAAGCAAACATTCTTATCATTATTTAAAAATCCTGTAAGTTCTTTTTAGTAATTCTATTTAGCCAAGCTGAGCTTCCTATCTGTTTACAAAGATCACAATTTTTTTTATTTAATAATAAGCTGATATCAAAATAACCTGTATTATATAAGAAACATACTTATAAAAATAATTGGTTTTTTGCAATGCTATGTTGCTACTAATTTAGTTGCTATTAATTTAGTTTATATTTAGTATAATTCCCTTGGGTCAGTTTATGATGATGAAAAAAAAAGATTACTACTTATGATGGTTTATTAATTGAACAAGTTAAGCAAGCTAAAACATTTACTTTGCAAAATATGTCTATGTTGACCTCTATGGTAATAATAAAAACAGAAAATGTTTGTAACTGAATTCTTCCTTCGATAGTATTTTTACAATTTACTGATTCATTAATCTTGTTTTTTTTTTGTTATTACAGTCAAAAAACCCTACAAGCAGAGATGAGATAAAGAGAGGAGTCACGGAAGGTGTCACATTGCCAAGTATAGGCCGAACAATGCTGTCTAAAGAACTAGTGGATGAGGCTCTTATCATATCAGGTCAGTATGATTTAGTGCACCTTTTAAAACAAAGGTTTTACTTGGGTTGGTAGACGCTAGTACATATTTGTACTTACTTAAATATATGGTATTACTCAAATGTGTATTTCGGGGACCAGCAGACCAAGATGGTTGCAGTGCTGTTATTACCAAGCAATGTAGTACACAAACATCTGACCATGTTGGTTTATTGAACCGGGGTTGTTTTGTGTGGCTTAAGTTTTAGTGCCAGTGGCCAACCATGACCAACCACTGTCTCTGTTGAAGTTGGACATATTTGGTATATACCTGCTTTATGTTGCCTACTATATGTACACTAATCATTTATTTTTCTGGTATCAAAATGGTATTTTATGTTGTGATGTATAGAAACTCAAATTTTCACATTTATAATATTAGAAGGATCCCGCTATAAAAATAGAAAAAGCATAAAAATCAATATGATTAATTTCAAATAAATCACTCACAGGAAAGTTTGAACTGCCGGGAACTCAGTCACACAAAGTCAATCGGTTAATATGTAATTTTATTCTGAAGATCAGGCAAGAAACTCCATGGACACTCTTTGTCAATATAGTTTTTTACAATTTCTGGATACAGGAGTGTAGTTTAAATGCATCGGTTTATAGGTATAGTTTGATTTGATTCAGTTCCTGGTGGTGTGTGAAAAAAAAATTGTATTGTAAAATTTATGCATATAAATGTTGCAAGCTACAATTGTTTTTTTTTTTTGCCAGATATGTACAGTGTCAGTGAATACCTAGCCCTAGAGCTGCTGCACACTGCACAGCGCCAGTCTCCGCGACACCCTGGACTACCGAGGGGTCTGGTGGCCATACTGCTTTACTATGACGGCCGGCGTGCCCTGGTGCAAGCACTTAAGGAGCTGGTCATGGCTACAGATGGCGTGTGTTGGTGAGAAAGTATATATTATTCAATACAATAAAGAAAAATACAGCTGAAGAAGTTGTTACCTTCTAAACTTTTTCTTAAATAATCGTCAATCATCAATTTGAAACGTGTAATTTTGTTTGTATTAAAATTTTGTAAATTTCATACATCTTACTTTTAAACCATGGAGTTGTTACTCACTGTAGCAACATATTATATTTAAACTTTTGAGGGTCAAAATAAAATAGGAGAGTAGAGAATGAAGGAGAGGAAAACTTGTAGGAATTACTAAATTCATACAATACATATAATGATTTCGAATAATTCTGATACCCAAATTCAGTAGACAAAATATGAAGAACTGACAACTAGCCCTAAAACCTTCTGTTCTTTACCATGTTTCCAGCAAATAAATAAAGAAAGTCACATCTTTATTTTGAGTAAGCTTTGCTGTACTACTATTTGACATAAGAAATTAAAGTTAAAGATTTGCTCAGTCTGTATTTCTACCATATCTTCTCAAATTTTGATGTATAATGCCCTGTGCAAATAACCTTCTACCATAAGCTAGCTAAAATATTGATTCATATATTTAAACCATGTAAATTATTTTTTAAAAAATCTTTGTTTTTCATGCAGCTGTTTGATCCCAAACTAAGCTTAGCTAGCTTATATATGTATGTATTTTTTAACACACGTAGACCCAGGCACAGAACAAACGATCATACTCATCACACAATTGTTTGTCCTATCAATCAAACACCACCCTCTTATTAATCATGAATTAATTAAATTATGTAATACTCGTAAATACAAATATATTAAATAGTGAATATTTCAAATAACATATCAGTGATATGTATAACATATCAATGACAACCAAGACACTAATGAGGCTCACTATTCTATAAAATTACACATACACACACACACGCACACGCAGCCACTTACACACGCACACGCAGCCACTTACACACGCACACACACGCATACAACACACGCCCGCGCACGCACACGCAGCCACTTACACACATACACACACACGCATACAACACACGGCCGCGCACACACAATTAAACACGCTCGTACATGTACGTCTTATCACAAGTCATCAAGTGAGAGGAACTGGTACCCGTGACTCAAGTTAAATCTATGGGTACCAGAGCCCAACTGCTTTGGTTTCTAATAAAATAATGTTGTGATAATATGTATGTATAAGCACTGTGCCTCTTTTCTGTATCAATAAAAATATTATTATTATTACTTACTTCTATTTTCTTTTGCCAGGGCCATAAATGCTCGGGAGGAGATAATCACGTATGTGTCCCGTTACGTGGAACAACTCATATCGGATGGCTTATTGGGAAATGTTCTGGACGCACTCCGTCGGTACACGCTGGAGGGAGAGATAGAATTGCTGCAGAACAACCGCGCTCTACCGCCGAGTAGACATCACGCGAGACTCGTCACTACTATTGAATCTACAAGGTATAATAAATCTTTGTATCCGACTGCTCAAGAAAGAGGGTTATGGTTTTTAGGGCGTATAAGAAGCGTGATCTTTAGTTTGAATCTTCTCAATAGTGGGAGTGACATAGTGTATCATTTTTGAGACAGCATCAGCAAGAAATAATAGAGGCAAGCCTATAGCCTGATCCGGACACATTTGGGAAATGGATTGAAAAATTTGTATATTGACAGGAAATAGGAGGATAGAAAGGGAGTATAAGTAATAGCTACCTATAACTCGAACTGGCTGGTTCTGGCAATGCAGTTGTGACTCTAAGAGTTGCGGGTGTCCCTGGGCGTTGAAACTCACTTACCATCAGATGACCCGTCTGCTCGTTTGCCCCAGATTCCATAAACAAAAATGCAAACAAATACCAATATATATATTTATAAGTAATTTGTATTTACAGAAAATTGCTTGCGGGCGTCGTATTTGCTGCGTCTGCGCAACGCGGTCTCAACAGGGACTTATTACTGAGGCTTATAGCAGAGGTTTGTCAAGCCAAGCATTACCTAATAAACTGCTTTCAATATATATCATACGCTGAACTGAAATACGACTCTGACCTTCTTGAACCTATTTGTTCTTTTTGTTTTCTTTTATATTTATCTATTCATATTATATTCAGCAAAATGTGAGCATTAATTACGCTTCTGCCTTCCCCTTCGGGGATACAGGCGTGAATGTATGTATTATATATTACTTTTTCTATTAATACACCTAAGTAAACAAATGTATTAATATTTATATGAAACCCATTCACAGATTGCACAAAGCCCTATAAAGCTCTACTTACCTTTTAACACTAAAACCTATGTCAATCATCACACTCATGTCCCATCTTAAGGTTGCCTTGAAGGTTTTGCTTCTTAGCGATAAGAGCCGCCCTTTGTGTATTTTGTTTTCTGTTATATCTTCTGTTCCGTATTTGTTCTGGATCTGTATTTTTTTGTTGGACAATAAATAATATTGTTATTATTTTTATATATTATCAAACTTATTTATTGTTGTTACTTCAATTATTATTGAAAGTTATGATTAGTTGACATTTGTAATTTAAATTTAGTTAAGTATAGATTAGATTAGATTAGAATATTCTTTATTGTACACTTCAGGAATTACAACAGATCTTAGTTACAAACATTAACATACAATGGGCGGTCTTATCGCTAAAAGCGATCTCTACCAGACAACCTTAGGATGGATTTAGTGTCAAGAGAGAGGGTAGCTGAGGTGTACAATATTGTAGATTTTATATAACTAAATAAATATACATATTTGAATAAATGCAAATACACATATAGTATATACAATAATACATACCCACATATATAGTATAATATTTTTTTGTTTAGACATAGGTGTTGATGATTGGTTTAATATCTACATACATACATATGCTTAAGGGATCCTAAGGAGTAGCAGAGGCGTATTAAACACCCACATTTAGGCAATTAGAATATTAGTCCTCCATCTGTCATAACTAATGGACAAGCCTATTGCCGCCAATCATGCACTTTATGAATGTATAAATACTGTCTGTTTGATAACATGCTAAGCTCTTAGTCGGCTTACGACACCACCGGGAAGTGATGAGGGATTCTACTCTTAAGTATCTGTTAACTATATACATAATTTGTCACTATTATATTATATATTGTATGCTCGTTTGCGCCTATCGCATAAAAAAAAAAAACTTAAAAACACAACTCCCGCACTCGGGATTATTCCTGTGTCGCGGGGGACTTTACAAACATACATATATGACGGAGACAAAGAACACCCAGACTCGGGACAACCATTTGTGCTGATCACACAAATTTTGTCCCATGTGGCAATCGAATCCACGACCTCTGGTTCAGCAGTCATCGTCACTAACTACTAGACAAGCCAGTAGAAATACTAGAAATATGTCAAGTAACAAGCATTTCTTATAAGAGATCTTAAACAAACAAATAAATAAGTAATCCAGGTGTCGGTTTTACGGAACTCTAACAATGTATAGGACTTATTATCTTTGTTGTCTGAGCCCATACTTCTGTTTTTTTTTTATTTATTTGGGATATAGACAGTCACACAGATTATAATAAATAGATAATATTTATTTAAATATACGGTTTTTCTCACGAGTGTATCGTCCGGTACCGTAGTGGCTGGACGACTTACTCCTTGAATAAGGCCACTTGTTGAGACTGTAACTATTCGGGCATCCTCGAAATACACACGTGAGTAAAACACAGATGATTGCAATAAAACATTAAATAAAGTAATACCTTTGTGAGACAAATAACATATTTCACGTAATATTTTAAGAATTTTTCAATGAGAAAGTATCATGCGTTGTTTACTCAGACGAATTGAAAACAATTCAAACGAACCTACTAATTTAAAAAATTTGTTCCCGATTGCTTTGAAAGTGTTATATTTGTTTATTACTTTATTTTTCAACTTTTATATATACATATATATATTTATATACCGCTTTTTTTATTTAGACTAGAAGTAAATTTTCATTACTTAACATTTTACTTTCAGCAAACTAGGTCACCATCGCAAGGACCAACTGGTGCTCTGGACGAGATATCACTCGCCTTGCAAATGGCGCTTCTATATGCGCTTGATCTATCTGTGTTACACAGGTCAGTCTTAAATTGATTGTGATATAGATATTATAGTAATAATAATATTTGGGATGGTGGAATTGAAGTTTTGCTTTGCTGAAGGGTTCGATGATGGTAGATGACACACTTAACTAGTATGCTACAGCTGAACAATAATGAGCCATTATATTCGATAATCCAATAATTGCCAGCTTATAGCCAGCCAGCTGAACGGTGTCGCGTGACATCAAATAGTCTTAATTAAGGATCTTGGTACGTTTTTCGACACGGGCAATACAAGTGTCGAATAACGTACTTGGTGTTGCCATTGTCTCTGGAACCATATTTTAGTTCTTATTAATATCAAAATATATATATAAAAACTATGTATTTTATCCTTCCCAATAGGAGAGAAGATGGCGAAGAGTTAGCGAAGAAGCTGCCCCTAATTCAAGAGCCAGGTTTAATCTCTGATCTCCTAGATGAATTATCTGGTACTTCAAGTATAGAAGGAGGTGCCCGAGCACTCTGCCAGTTGTCGTTGGGCCTGGCACTTGCTGCTCTAAAGCGTGCGCCACACTCTCTGCTAAAGCACCATCTTAAATGTGAATTGCTGGATCAGGATGAATCACTGATTGACTCTGCTATTGATGGCAAGGTAAAGATATTTTTTTTTAAATAATGTAATAAAAAGTGTAAACCCATAGGCACTAACAATTTATTTTGTTTTTCTAAGGTTTTTGAATATTTAGATGAAGCGATTCTGTCGACGGAGTACGTAGCGAAGGAGGAGTACTATCAGCGACGTATTCACACGCTCATCACAGACTTCATAGTGCTCATGCACTCCAAGCTTGTCGAGATGAGAGTCAAGTGAGTTGAGTTGTCTAATGATTTTTTTTTCACATTTTTCTGATCTCTCAAAGTCACATCTTTTTATCCCTTTCTTTTATAATTCAGTTCGAAAGTTAGTTGTTGGCATTATAGAAGTATTATTATATATTGTTGGCTTTATAGAAGACGTGATATAATGTGAATTTAGTAGAACAACTGATTAAATATTATTTTTTTTAAACACCTCCTGCAATAGCAATAAAATTCTTGTGTCGCGGGGGACTTTACAAACATTCAAACAACGGACACAAAGAACACATAGACTCAGAAAAACAATCTGAGGATTACACAAAGTGTTGTCCCGTGCGGGGATCGAACCCACAACACTCAGCGCAGTGGTGGTGAGTGGTGGCGAGGTGACCACTTAAACTCCTCTTTTTTATTGTATTCTAAACGCAAAAATGATTAAGCACATGGTTTACATTTTAATTTCGTTTTGACAGGCCTGTTGGTCTAGTGGTTAGTGACACTGACTTCGGAGGTTGTGGGTTCGATTCTCACACGGGACACTAATTTGTGTGATCTACAAATAGTCGTCCCGAGTGTGGGTGTTCCTTGCGTCCATTGGTTGAATGTTTGGGAAGCCCCCGTGACAAGGGAATTATTCCTAAAGCGGGAGTTGTCTTTAAATAATTCCTTTTCTTCACCATCTTTAAGTTGATTAAGTTGTATAATGTGTTTAGGGCGGACGAGGCAGCTCGCGCGGTGCAGATGTACGCAATGGAGGGCGTAGCCGCTCCAGCCGGAACCGGCGCGGCCCGCTCCCGACTAGACGCTTTGCTACGATGCGTGGAGCGCCTGTACGCCAACGACCCCTTGCGGCTGCGAGAGGAGTACTGGCGAGCGTGTACGAGCGCGCACGCGCGGTCGGCGAGCGGGCGAGCGGCCACGCTGTACAAGTTCGTGCGGCTGTCGGGCGAGGTGGTGTGCGGCGCGCTGCTGGGCCAGTACCTGCGCGCGCTCGCCAGCCTCGCCGTGCCCAGGCACACGTGGGCGCTCCTCGCCAGGCGGGACGCGCTCTCCGCACATCACTTGCTCACTGCACTGGCTAGATACCACAGGTAGGCAAACATTCTTATTATTATTCTCTTTATTTTACTTCAACATACAAATCACATTTTTAAATATATAAGAAAAAACAAAATATATTTAAAAACATAAAAAATTGTGTCCCACCGGTATCGGGTACAGGGACCAAGCTAACGGTGGTTAAGGCTTCAGAGACGGGAACCTCCTCACAATACGTGCCGTATCAAGAAGGACTGAAGTTGCATCACTTAACCCAGCTACCTAACATGAGCTTCTGAAGGTGTTAGTCAAGGCTCTTAGTATGAACCCATGTGCTGATATGACTATCGGCACAATGTTTGCTGAATCCACATCCCATATATCGACAACCTCATGGCCCAGATCCAAATATTTTATTTGTTTTCTTTATTATGCCTTTACACCGGCCGCGCTAACATTTCTCGGGTAAACGTCATCGAAAGCCGATACAAACTTGTGTCTGAAATCGAAACTTCTTTATTAAAAGTTTCAGATTGGGGTCGACTTAACCGAGTCCAGTTTAACCCCACGAAGACACAGATAACAGATCGAGACGGTATTTCACTGCAAATTTATTAGGCGCAGGTTCGGCCGCACATGGAATACTGTTCTCATCTCTATGCAGGTGCACCCCAGTACCAACTTCTGCCTCTTGACCGCATTCAACGGAGAGCGACTTGCATCATCGACTGCCAAGATATTTCTGATCGACTTGACACCTTGGCGTTGCGTAGAGATGTAGCTTCACTCTGCATCCTCTATCGCTTATATCATGGGGAGTGTTCAGAGGAATTGTTCGGACTTATACCGGCTGCTGGTTTCCGCCATCGTCCTACGCGACAAAATATCCATCCCCATCGCCTGGATGATTGGCACTCCACCACCGTGCGCTTCTCCAGAAGCTTTTTGCCTCTCACAACCAGCTTATGGAACAAATTGTCGCCTGCCGTATTTCCGGACCGATACGACCTTCAAACCTTCAAGAAAAGAGCGTACTCCTACCTAAAAGGCCGGCAACGCATTTGTGACTCTCGAGTTGCGGGTGTCCATGGGTGGCGGTAGTCACTTACCATCAGATGACCCGTCTGCTCGTTTGCCCCCTATAGTGTAAAAAAAATGAACAGCTAACCGCATTACCTTCTCATGATGTAGTCAAATGATAGTGATCATATCATGAAATGGTTCCATTATTCATTGTTAGAGGCGCTGATGTCCTATTGTTTTTGTAATGCATCATGGCATCTGATATCTATATTGTCTTGAAAGCGAATAATAATTTGCGAATAGCAAATAAAAGTGCGACAGAATATCGTTACGACTTCGACAGACAATTTAGACATTTCAAATTTGTATTAAACCTTTAATATGGTGAGAATCCAAAATTAATGATGTAGCCAAACGATGATGGACCTATCATTAAACGTTAAAGTTTTAACGATATGGTGATTTTTAGCTCATAATTTCATGAAACACAACAATTCCATGAAATGGTTATACACGCATAATACATATATACATATATATACAGTCGTGGTCAACTAATTAGGGACACTCTCTAGTTAATCCAAATTGTGAATTTATTTTTTATTTTCCAACGAGTCTAAACAATATTCCACATCTTTTACATGTAAGTATAATTAGTCATTTATGTGCCTAATTATACAAACAATAACAACTTCTTAAACATTAAACCTCTTTACAGTATAGCTGATAGATGATCACAGTGCTATTTGTTCAAAGAATGCTGGCTGGCCATTTAATTAGGGACACTGAGATATTGCGTTCTAGTTTCAAAATCTGAATCTCAATTATTATTTTCTTTCTTCTCCTATTCTTTGTGGTAGTTTTGGCGGCAATCTAGATTTGTAATTTCAAGTTTTGAGAATTATTTTGAAGAACAATGGGCAAAAATAAAAGTTGCGATGCAACACTACGAAAAATTATCATGAAGTTTGTCGAGCGTGGTTGGTCATACCGAAGGATAGCAGGATATTTAAATTGTTCAAAAACTATGGTATGCAATGCAGTGCAACATTTCAGGCGCAATAACACAACTTTAAATGTGCCCAGAAAAAAAAGATCGAGAAAAACAACTCCGCAAGAAGATAGAATGATAACCAGGTTAGCTAAGAAAGATCCGTTTCTAGGCTCTATTTTAATTAAACATGAAGTGTTTGGGGCAGACGAAAGAGTCAGTGTATCAGCGAGGACAGTTCGACGACGTCTGGTAGAAGCAGGGTTGTTCGGAAGAGTGGCTCGCAAAGTACCGTTGTTAAAGAAAGAGCATAGAAATGCACGTTTGGCGTTTGCACGTAAATATGGACATTGGACCTACGACCAATGGCAACATGTATTATTCTCTGACGAGACCAAGGTTAATTTGATTTCTTCAGATGGAAGGCAATACGTACGGCGTCCTGTAAAAGCGGAAATGAATCCAAGATTCACAAAAAAGCAGGTGAAACATGGCGGAGGAAACATTAAAATGTGGGGATCATTTTCTGGACGTGGAGTGGGACCTGTGAGGAAAGTTCAGGGTAACTTAGACCAACATCAATACAAGGCAATATTAGAAAAAACTATGCTTCCCTATGCTGAGGAACATCTTCCTATTATATGGACTTTTCAGCATGATAACGACCCAAAACATACAGCCCGTTCAGTCAAGTCGTTTCTTAACAGACAGTCGGTATTAGTGCTAGATTGGCCAGCAAATAGCCCCGACCTCAACCCAATCGAGCACCTTTGGCACGAAATTAAGAAAAAAGTTTGCTATTTATCGTACCACAACTTTAGATGAACTTAATGAAGCTTTTTGTGAGGCATGGGCAAACATTCCTGTTGAAATATGTCAGAAACTGATAATGTCTATGCCACATCGGTGTCAAGCGGTAATTACTAACAAAGGTTTTGCTACTGGGTACTCATTTTACCCGTAATAAAATGAAGTTGTTAAAGAAATTAAAATACTGCAGATTATTAGTTCTGTTTAACTCTATTTTTCATTTTACTTTACTGTTCTTAATTAAATGTCCAGCTACAGAATTGTACCTTAAATTGAATACATGGTTAACCTTTGATATTAAACACTTTTTTATATTTATTTAATCTTTTATTTACAGCCATTTATAGTATAATAATCGGATCAAATTATGCAAATAATAGTTACTGAGAAATCAACAGGGTTTTATATTTATATGTACATAGCCGGTTATTGCTGTCCACTATCTTGAATGTCCTTAATTAGTTGACCACGACTGTATATATATATTAGGCGATTCTTGCTGTTTCATCTGCGTTTATATTCCCTGCTCCAATCCCAAGGCTCGTAAATTACGAGAGTATCTATTGTGCAGTAATACAGGCTTTTATAGACTATATTATAAAAACTCTATCAAACACAAAAGAACTTCACGAATTCGACTAGTAGTTCCAGAGATTAGCTTAAACAAACAACAGAATACTTTTATTTTTTATTATGTAGTAAAGTATTTAATGTTTTTGTGTTTATAATAATCTCCTAGAAACAGAAAACATATAAAATCAGTAAGATATGTGTCTCATGCAGGCTGGGTCATAATGGCGTTCTGTAGAATAACAACCGGTGACGACATAATTATGTTGCTACTATCAGATCATTTCATTCTAATTATTTACCAAGGATTCATTCATATTATTATTAGATATCCTCTTATTTACATTATTATTAGTTAGTTTACCAGACTCAGTGGGTGTGTGTCTTCATTAGGTTTCCGTACGTACGTACCCTGGACTTAATCCTTACAATAATGATAAGTAAAGAATAATTACTGGATTACAATGGTTACACATAAATAGTTTACACATAAGAATATAGAATAGACGCGACCGTTTGATGGAAGCTTCGATAGCCAATTTTTTTTAGCCCTCAGTTACGTGGCGTTTGCCTTCGGTAGTAGGTAACGATATGCTGACAACAATATAAAATGTTTTTCCAGCAACCTTCGCAGTGGCGGCGCCCCATTCTCTGAACACTTGCACGCGTCGTCCCTGGGCGCGTCCGCAATAGTGACGCCTGCAGCGCGGCCCGGCAAGCTGCTGGTGCGCCAGGAGGAGGTGGAGGCCATGATAGCGGCCCTCCGCCTCATCGCGGCGGTGGCGCGGGAGGACGCGCAAGCCACCGTCGCTATCTGTGATAACCTGCAGTGGGATGCCGTCAATTGCATGTTTGGTGAGTTAAATTAACTACACATCTTACTCTCGTCTGATTCTAAACTAAGTAGATCTCGAATTATGGGTACCAGACTGCTAATACAAACACTTTAATATATCTAAATTATTTTAGATAAATCGAGCTTAGCATTCTATATTGTATTAAGATGTTGGCGATGTCAGATGAACGTTTGAACGATTTTCTCAGTTACTTTTGGCAGTGTTTAGAAATATACCATGGTTGCTTGATTGATCAAAGCTATAATAAATATTAATAGCAGAATAAAAAGAGTATGCTGTCGCTATATTAATAAGTAAAATTCTATCCAGTTTCTTAATAAGTTGCACAAGACAGATTATTTTTGAAGTGAAAACTTTTTAGGCGCGTTGAGCACTTGTTGGGTGAACACAAATCATGGAACTCGCGTCATCGTTACCGAACGCTTTCCATGAGCTATATGTATACTGTTTATATATGTGTACTTTTTGGGTGAACAAAAAGCGACATATAGATGTTCGATTTGCTCTCTTTAAATATTGTCAATCAAACAATCACCTGAACGAATGGACAAATTATGATCCGTTTTTTTTTGTTTAAAAGCTGAAGTTAATGTCGTCTCTTTTTAAATCGGTGCGGTTGTCAGGTCTGATCTGCTGCTACGTGCCGTTGGCGCTGAAGGCGGAGCTGTGCGGCGCGCTGGCGGCGCTGGGCGCGTACCCCGCCACGGCGCCACGGGTGTGGGCCGCGCTCGAGGCCGCGCAGCTCGTCTCGCACAACAACGACAAGAGGGCTCTCAACGCTGAGCTGCACGAGGTACAATTACACTACTTATCACTGTGCCATTTTGACTTATACGATTAACTTTCATTTGTTTCTTGGATAGTTTTTTTATTTTTGTCCGCAAAAAAATTCCTCGTCACGTTTTTGTCGTTATATGGTATTTCCATATCATGCCCTGGTCCAAGTAGAAACTCCAGCTGGCTCTAGCTGAAGTAAACTGTTGGACACAACT
Organism: Tyria jacobaeae; assembly: GCA_947561695.1. Taxonomy (NCBI): domain Eukaryota; kingdom Metazoa; phylum Arthropoda; class Insecta; order Lepidoptera; family Erebidae; genus Tyria; species Tyria jacobaeae. The sequence continues at coordinate 1,742,680 of OX387208.1, read as the reverse complement.
TCTTTATGAAAGTAAATTTGATATGGTGTGACTTAGAGGCACATGCTCTAACATGCCATTTCAGCAACCAGTTATTAGTTGAGTTGTGTTAATAACATACTACTATCTATGTCCGGATCAGTGTCGGATGATAGAAAAGCCACGCGGTCTACAAAGGTTGCAACAGTTAAATTGGGAGCCACTGGTAGGTCATGAGTAAATGTTGTTAGGAAAAATCTACATCTTTTGAATAAAATAAGTGATAGACATCATTTTAATACTAGAAAGAATGACAAATTAGATCAACCATTTTTAGATTAGCTAAAGTACATGCATCTTTTATGGGGTACTGTGTTAAATGTTATAACAAAATTCCTTGTGATACATTGCAATTAAATGAAAGGAAATTTAAAACCCATATCAAAAATACACTTTGTAAACAAGCTTATTACAAGTTAGAGGATTATATCCAAGATAAGCATGCTTGGAAACATGGTGTTTCTGCTCCATAGGACAATTTTGAGTCTAGACAAAATCAAACTGGTTGCTAATTATATTTTATAAGGAATTATATTTTGTAACATTGTTTTACACGATTAGTTTAACTCACAAACTGACTTATGACTTGGTAATATTCTCTATATCAATGTAAATCGATATACCGTATACTACTTTTACTATATTTGTAATACATAAAAATATTTTATGTGTCGTTGCTTCGATTTAATTCTTTTTACCTGTTTTGGTAAAGTGATATTGTTCTGGGTGCATCGTTTTCACACATAATTTTAATTATAAATAATGATGGTATGTAAACAAAACATTTTAAAGAGTAATGGTGGAGTTTCTTGCCCATTCTTCTCCATACGAAACTACATTTTGGAATGGGCGACTAGAGTCAATTCTATTTAAATGTAAATGTAGACGTACGAAAGTGCCTTTTGGGCCTATTTGAAATACATGCTTTGACTTTTGACTTTGAACATAGGACACTTGGCTAGTGTTATTGATTTTATCAATTCACATTTACACACACTGCTATTGAATGTGTATAGAAGTCGCAAAAGTTTAAAAAGCAAAGATAGTGCTATATTCCCATAAGTTTTGTAACTGTATCAGCATAACGTTAATATAGACAGTATGTATGTACAGTCAAATCAACTGCCGTATAATTCAAACCAATTATTCTGTACAGATAGATAACCTATCAGTTGAAACATTCATAAAACGAAAAGGTATCGAACTTCATGGGTCCTTCGAGCCTTATTAACGCCAGAGCCTTATTACACAGTTGTTAATTAACTACTGTGGAACATTTTAACAGTCACAAATATTCCACCATTAGTATCACTAAATTAGTTTTTAAAAGTATAAATAAACAAATAGTATTATTCCCAGGTGGAATGCCGCATAGAAGAATACCCTCTGTCCCGCGCTTTCGTGGGTCTACTGGACTCGCTGTGTGCGGCGGCGCCGCTGCCGCGCGCGCTGGGCGCCGGCGCTCGCGCGCCCGGCCTCGACCCCTACGTTGAGCATGTGCTAAACAGGCTTGCGCTACCCGCACCCCACAGGCCATACGCCAAGCCTTACGAAAAATGGCAGGTAATTATACTTTCTCCAGTATTTTCCAACTTGTAGCCCAGATCCAACTGCCACATTGCCATTGTTTACTGGACGTAACATCACAAAAGTGGTAGTATTTCTTTGCATGCCTTAAGCCTATTTTTAACAATATTGCGAAAGAAATAACAATAAGTTAAGTATCTGCAGATCCTTACATAAGATACAATTAGAATGAAACAAACAAAAAATCGTAGAACTTAGTATCTGCAACCTCACACCACTAATTAGTTCAGTTGTAGGGTTTATCTCAGTATGTTTCATCCATATTACTGTGATATGTAATTATTAGTTACTTAGTTATTAATTAGTATTATTAATTAGTTTGTAAAGTGATATGATGATCTCACAAAAAAAAAAACGAATAAAAGTAGTTACTAGTTCGAAAAACTTGAAAAATATATGTATGTATAATTTTTCATGTATAATCAGTGTAACTCCAGGTGATCCTCTCCGGTATCTTTAGAATCCTCTTCTAAATATCTTACCCCACACAAACTTAGCTATGATCAGCATTAAGAAGGTATGTTAAAATAAAGAAACTCACATACATACAAACATGAACCCAAGAATACCTAACCCAACATTACTTTCCCTTAAAATATTTTTGAAATGATTTATGATATATATATATATATTTTACAGATGTTGTCTCTCTGCTTCCGCCTGTTCGCCCGCTGGTTAGACCAGTACGAGCCTTGTCCATCGGACTTTCCACCGATGGGTCGCGAATCAGACTCGAACCCACCCCCTGGATTCAGATTGCTGCTACAAATACACACCAAGTCAGAGCTGCTGCGGCTGTTACTGACATCATTGGAGGAAGCGCTTGAGTTACTCGACAGACACCCACCATTTGGAAAGGTAATGTTTCTGTATTAAGAAGGACTTAATATTTAGATAGGTAGATAGAAAACACTTTATTTGTACACCGCTTTTACGGGGACACGTTTCGTAAAAATTGATGGGCCTGTTGGTCAAGTGGTTAGTGACCCTGACTGTTGCACAGGAGGTCGTAGGTTCGATTGTCATACGGGACAAAAAATTGTGTTTTCTACAATTTTTTTTGTGTCTGTTGATTGAATGTTTGTTAAGCCCCCCGCGACACATGAATGATTCCTATTGCGGCAGTTATCTTTAAAAAAAAAACAATTTGATAATGTATAATAGGCGGCCATATTGCTTAATGCAATATTTATTTATTGAATTTGCAAGTTAAAGTTAAATACTGATAGTGAGTCCATCAAAACATTACAAAGTAGGACTTTGCATGTAGGATCTAAATTCACGGCCAAGTCTGTTGGGGTTCACAGGGATTTCCTTTCCTTCCACTGAACATAACAGAAGACTCCATTGTGTGATTTTAGTTGGTTTGAGTCCCACATACCATTTCATCGTGAGGTGAGGTGACGACTCATAGGGGTTTTCACACAAAAAAGGGATCAAAATCCAAACTAATAATAAATTGCCAGTTTTCGACTTAATTGTAAATTATGTACATATATACTCGTATATATCAGTCTCTACAAATAATATTAACTTGCTTATTTTTTTTTTTAATTGCGAGGTACAGAATCAGACAACAGATTAATAATGTCTTAAAATAACAATGAGACAGTGAAGATAATCTATACAAATAAATAAATTTGGAGTGTCTGTTCGTAATATTAAAATAATTGCTTTTTACTAAGTGCATATGGACGTATACACGGTACATATACCAAAACGATTTTTTATTTTTATTTTTGTCTGTCTGTTTGTTCCTGTTAATCTCTGAAATGTCTTCACCGATTTTGACGGGACTTTCACTGGCAGATAGCTGATGTAACAAGGAGTAACTTAGGCTGCTTTTATTTTAGAAAAAAAAAAATAGGACCTCACAAAAAGAAAAATTAAAATCAATGAAAACTGCGAAATGAACAATAACTTTTTGTTAAAAACCACGGAACCAAGTCGCGGGCAACAGCTAGTTTGTTGTAAAATTTGTGTTCAATAAAAAAAAAATACAACTGTAAACAACATTTATGAGTCTGCTTGTTCACCGAGTCACGGGGTGTAGAATAGGGTCACGCTATCTCTTCCCGGTGGTGTCGTAAAAGGGATCGGACACACGGTTGACTATAATGGGCTTGTGTTGTTATTTAAATTATTTCTACAGTTATTCTCTTACAACACGTTTTTTAATTATGTAATTTAATCAAGTATTGGCAAGACAGAGACCATTGGGAATCTTTGGAGGAGGCCTTCACTCAACCGTGTTCTTGCAAACCAAATCATAGAAAAAAAAAATTATACAATCGTAATGTATAGAATACAGTCATACAGTGCCCGGTTACCACTTGAAGAAATTATAATAATATATAATATATTCATAATAAATGTGATTAGGTACAGTAGCAGCCAGTATTATCAGAAAAAAATAAACAAAAAGATCTATAAGGGAACGTACCCATACTACGTGACCCGTTCATGGGGGTCAAAGAAGGGGGGATAACGATCCCACGGTCTTTAAAAATACTACGCTTGGTCACAGGTCTTAAGTTTTCGTCACGTACTCAGTAATCTCTAGCAAAATCTCACGGAGCTATATTCAAAATGTGAATAAAAGAAAAGAATACTTCTTCAACTTTAGTTAAATAACTTCCTGATACAATGTGTTTTTTTCTCCCTGATAATACTATTTTACTTGTGGTAATAGGTATGCACGCAATCTGGCGTTACGCGGCAAGCGCCGTATTAATAAAGACAAACGTGAGCCGAAATATATATATATTTTATATTTAACTTTCAATTTATAAAAATATTTAAACCATATTTCTGAACTACTACGTGAAAACTCGAGGGGGGGATCTTACCAATTACTACGAGTGGTCACCAAGGGCCGGCGCCTTGTGCTACCCACACCAATAGTTTTTTTTTTTTTTTTCCTCGTGTGGGAAACCCCCTCGGGCCGTCATAACACCGGGATTTTCGGTGGAACGGTGTGTCGGAATCGAACCGACTAAAACCACACGGTGTGCCATACTGCGCTTAAAATAGTATGAATCCGGGAACAGCTTTATTAAGACATCCAGACCCCTCCTAGCGCCTGCCCGCACTATGCGGGCACCACCTACGGGTAACTTATCAATAAGGCGACGTCCAGACACACGCAGACGTCACCCCCTCGCGGCTGGCCAAACGGCGGATGGATGGGAAAACCCGTCCCGACCACCCGCGGCCACACTCAGGGTGGCATGAGGCGCTACCCACACCAATAGCTGCCACAAGGTCGGCGGGAGTGGTGGCACTAGTGGAACTTACGTGTGGGGTGCGGTAGCCTCGCGACAGCTCCTGCAGTGGTGGCACACAAGCGTTGGCTCCCGGCCTATGCGATACAGGCACTTACCGAAACATCCGTGTCCGGAGAGTACCTGCACTAGCCCGTAGAAGAGAGCACTAGGATTCCTCTCCAGCCAATCCTCCATGACGGGTCTTACCGCCACAATTGTGGCGTGCCCCTTGCAAAGCAACCCATAGTTATAATGTCGCTGTGGGTTCCTATTGGTCTATCATTGTAAAATATTTTATTTAAAACAATGCGATTTCAAATAATTTGTTGAACCTATTTATGAAATAAAGAAATTTATTAAAATTTTATTTAATAAAGAAATGCAATACTAGTACATATTTATAAACCCAGTGTGAACCCCGTTATAGTCCCCTTCTATTGCAGGCGGAAAAGGTACAATGACCCTTTGTGTTATGTTAGCGACAAGGCTGATTGTACCTTTTTCATATCAATATCTATCGCTAAATATAATTTCTGTTTTTAATGTTGTGGTAAACCAAAAACTATAAAACAACGCATTTTCTAATTAGAGAAATGCAGCGAAAAAAAAAAACTTGGTTTCCCATTTCACTTGCACAAAGGTCATCATTCGTTATTCCACCTTCAATGGAAATGGACTATAGTGCCGTGTAATATACATATATGTATGTACAATTACAATTAATAAGTCTCTCTCATTCTATTTCTCTGTCCATTGTAGCTTGCTTCTCACACATGTAACGAAATCTTCCCAAACGTGACAATCTCTTAAATTTAACTGTCCATTGCACTACAAAACATCAAAATTAAAATTATAAAATAATCCTCATGATCCTTCTCTTGTTTTTTATTTCAGACATACGTGGAGCAAACCCTGGTGAGTGCCCTGCAGATCCTGGAAAGGGCTCTGGCTCTAGAGCGACCGCTGCAGGCCGCCTCTACTGAGGCCAAGAGCGCTTTCATCAACGAAGGCCTATCTAAGCTTATATTGGGTATGTCTACTACTAGCCTTGGTTACTTTGAACCATTGTTTTTTTTATAGAATACTGAGAAAATTGTCTCTCTTTTTCTAATATATTATAAAAGAAGAAAGAAGACAGGGTTTGAGGAGATGGAAAAGGGGGAGGGGAACAGGGGAGAGGAAAAAACGTGGGAGTTGTGCCTCCTTAAACCTCTAAATTTCGGGAAAATGCAACGTTCTTTCACAAATATCATTTTAGCGATACCATCCGTGGCCATTCTTTTACTTTTACTTTGTGAAATGTTTACGTTTTATTTATTTATGGTTTGCTTATAGTCGTAATATTAAAACTAAATGTAACATATTATATTCTTGAGTATTTAGGCTACTGTACAACCATTTACAACCAAAAACAAGGTTAAGGTTAGGTTAACGCAGGTGAAAGCTAGAAAACATGATAAAGTTTATTTCATTTGTATATTGTCTTAATATTTTCAATCAACTTCCCTAATTTGGTCCAGTTCTGACAATGGCACCCATAAGAAATAACTCAATATCACACCAATCGATTTCGATGATTCTTTTTTTATTGGAAGGGATGTACTTCAAAGGTAGTTAGATAACTCCAAATTGTGACAATGGCATCCACGAGAAAACCATATTAGTCTTAAATTTTATGATAGAGGCATTGAAGTCGGTTGTTTACTTTTTTAAAGTTAATTTTTATTTTACACCTCTGTCTACTTATTTATAGAGCCTTAATTGTATTTTGTGTGAAATGTGCGTGGTGTTCCGTAGCCCCCGAGGGTCGCGACAACACGTGTCGGCTGGTGACGTGCTGCAAGGTGCTGCAGCACGTGTCGACACTCCCGACGGCTGCGGCACGTGCCGTGGCCCTGCTCAACCGCGCCCTGCACACGCCCACTGCGGCCAGACACCTGCTCGCATCCATTACACACAAACAGACGCTCACTGACATCAGGTATGGAAGTAACTTACTATACGTATACGTAAGTACGTATACCGTGCGAACATACGTGCACAATTTACAGGGATGCTCGAAAATGACTGTAATTTTTTAACCAACAATGAAATAAGGATGTCGTGTGTTTCGAAAAGGGCTCATTTAAAACGGTTAAGTATCAACTTGTTTTAAAGTCAAGCATATTATTTTTCATAACTACTCTATCCAACGCAAAAAAATATTTTGGAACTCTACATCCAGAGGTTATCCAGTTTAAACAAACTAAAACTTCTTAGGTTTATTACATTAGGTATATTATTAGGTAACTTATCTTAATTATAGTATCATGTATCGAAAGGATGAATGAAAGAAGGTAGACAAAAGGTATTTATATGGCAGAGGTAAATGGAGTTATCGGAAAGGGAAGACCTAGGCGAATGTTCTTGGGCCAAGTTCAAGACAATCTAAGCAAAGGCCAGGTGAAAAGTACCTTTAACCTTCGAGCCTGTTATTTCCCCAAAAATTAAGCTGCTAGGAATGGTGGACTTACAGATTTTTTTACCAGAACTCTAAAAACAATGGAGAGATAGAGTTAGGTCCCGTTGGGATGACAGTGCTGCTTTAACTAGTCTGTATATAATCACTGGTAACCGCTTACCACCAATTTTTTTTTATCAACATTTACACTATTTCAATTTTCGGTGTAGATACGGCTTCGTGGAATGTTTAGAAGCTGAAGAGTGGCCGCAGCAATCGGAAAGCGAGGGTTCTGGCGGTGAGGTGAACTCTGTAAGACAGGCCAAGGAAGGGATCGTGTCCCTCTTGTTACACGTACTGCCCTCTTCACCGCCAAACCTTGCGCATCTGCTACTCGGGTACCAGCTTACTGATGATGTAAGTGACTTACATTCTTAATTTACTTATTATTTAAGTGTTTGAAGTGCATTAGACTTTACTAATTTTAACAAAAGTAATTTTCCTTTATATAAGACATGATCCAGGCGTCAAAACTCGACCCTAATTCATTAACTTGTCACAAGTTCTATAGCTACAAAACAAAAAATAAAGATAAGCGATCGATAAACAGGGAACTGTTTTATCTTTACCTATAGACATGTATGTATATGTCGACGTATAAGACCCCTCGTGTAGCCATATTGGGAGTCTTAAGAAGGCACGCACAATAGTCGGATCGCAGTTTCACCTCGTGTATTAAATTATTATTACATTACTTACTTTATTATATTATGATCACATTATTATTACTATATATATTATAAAAGTGTGATTAAAGTATTGAAACTTACACCTGGTATGTACCTTAATATGTTATCGTGTTAGGGTACCTTTCTTCTCTTGAGAAATGGATCCTCCAAAACCAGTAAAAGTAATATTTCATCATATTTCTCTTTCCCCGACTTCGTTCGCGTGCATTATTGAACCGTACATGTTCTGGGATAAAAAGTAACGCATGTATTATTTCCAGATCCAGATAATCTATCTTTGTGACAAAATTGATCCATATCCGTTCAACCTTTCTGGCGTCATTGAGTAACAAATTGATCATTGTTTTAACTTTATGATAGTAGAAATATAATATACCACTTTGTTGCAGGTTAGCCGAAGCAATCTGAGTGAGGCGGGCGCAGGCGGGTACCCGCGCACGTGTCTACATTCCATACTCGACATATTGGACCAACACATAGCATCTAACAACTCACAGAGGTAAGATGTGAAGAAACATATTTTAGCCCCATCTAGTTGAAACTCACGAAACTATTAATGCACTTGAAGGTTTCGTTCTGAAATATGTAAGTTACAAACTAGCAACCCCAGGTATGCTCTTCTTATATATATATATATATACTAGCGGACCCGACAGACGTTGTCCTGCATGATATTTCAAGCGATTAGGATCAATATAGATAAATAACCTAGATACCGACTGCAGCGCCATCTGCCGGGCTGATTTGTGAATCTAAACCATTCCCAGATCCCCTTGAACACACACAAAAAATTTCATCAAAATCCGTCCAGTCGTTTGAGAGTAGTTCAGTGACATACACACTCACAGAAGAATTATATATATAAAGATTCATTCCTTTTAGCACTAGAATGTAATGTGACGTCTAGTTTGTGAGCTAAAAGAAGTTATTAAAAAAAATCTATATTGAACAGACGCAGATGGATAGAATCTTTCACTGATACACGAACATATTTTTATGTCTATATTTTGCTTTTGTATCTTCTGTATGACTGACCCTCTCCCACTTCAGCGTACTGATTCTCTGTGCTATATTGGTGACCTTAGTTCGGTGCGGAATGACTTCATTTCAAATTATATCGGCTCAACGAGAAACGCCCGAGCGCACGCAGTCATGTCAATGTCGATGATGGTCCCTCGAGCCGACACGTGTTGTGTGCCGTCCATGGACACCTGCAACTCTAGAGTCGTAAGTGCGCTGCCCGCCTTTGAGGGTGATGAACGATGAGGGGAGGGGAAAGAAGAGAGGGGTATGAGGAGATGGGAAAAGGGGAGGGGGCACAAGGGTAAGGAAAAAGGAGAGGGGGGGTTAAATTATATTTATATTAAAATGTTCTTCCTGTTCAACAGGGAGGCGAACAATTTGATAGAGAGCTGCTATCGCCTGGTGTACTGGTTGTGTGCTCGTCCCAACACATCGGCGCCAATGCTCCGGTTCTTAAGAACTAGAGACTATTTCCTATCTAGACATGTGAAGGCCAGCGTCGATCTTAAAGTAAGTCTTGTTGTATGTTGTTGTCTATAACGTGAGAGAGACATGCTTAGGCGGCTCGACGGGATTAATAAAACGGCCGTACGGAAGTCTGGCTGTGAAGCAAGAAGTTCTGTGTCGCAGTGAAAGTAAGGTTACTGGTGGCCTCCCCAAACGCCATCTTGTTGAGTCTGACGAGTGAGACGCTTGTTTGATACATCAACCCAAGTCGAGTGTTGTTTTTAGCCCATTCCTGTAGAATATTGCTGGCCTTTGGATTGGATACCAATCTACGTCTTGCTTGATGAAATATTTACTGTTGATGTTAGGTGGAAGTTTTCACAATGTTTTATACTTATGATATGTGTATAGATCTAAATTAAACTACACGCGTTCAATATATATTTATTTATTTATAAACTTCTCGCACGTCTAGTCTAAAAACGGACTTAATGCATAAGGGATTCTCTTATAGGTCGACTTATGACATGGGTGATGCAGAGAAAAATAAGATCTAAGAATTATCTTCATGTATAAAAAAGAAAAAAAACTTTAAAACAGAATGCACATAAATTATTAAATATGGAATAACAATTCTTTGACGTTAATCTTGAATGAGTTATGATTTGTGGCCTTCCTGATTTCGGGATGAAGCGCATTCCATAGAGTGATAGATTAGTAATGTATGTTATTGGATGGAACAACATACATTGACAGTTGATGTTAAACTGGCCAGTTAGGTATCAAAACCATAAATTATGGTCGATATTCGACCAATAGTCGGATCCTATATGAAACGCTTTATTTTTAAATATGCGCTTTTTTTTATAAAACAGAGTGCATCAGTAGTGACGCTGTCGTCTCGTTCTTGGGTGTTGCGAGCGTGCGCGTGCGAGGCGGGCGCGGCGGCCGCCACGCGACAGCACGCGGCGCTGTCCGCTCTGCTGGTAGCGCTCACTCACACCGCACATCACCCCACACAGGTAATGTTCCGCCTCAGTCCTGCCAGCATCTACGTGCTTGTACGCACGTAACATAAATACGTACATACTTATCACGTAACGAGATATAGTGACTTATAACATTATAGTTTACTTATATTTTTTATTATTGAGGAAATTAGTGAGGTTTCCGGAGGCCCAACTCCCCTCTCCTTGTCCCCCCCTTCTTTTTTCCATGTCCTCATCCCCCTCTCTCCTTTTATCTCCCCACATCCCTCGTCATCTTCAAAGGCGGGCAGCGCACTTAAGACTATCGAGTTACAGGTGTCCACAGACGGAGATTGTCACTTACCACCTGGTGACCCGACTTTTATCCTGTTCACCTATAACAAAAAAATAATAATGAATATTGTAATATAAAAATAAAATATATACATGACTGGTATACGATAATAGAATATGTATTGAAGTTATATTTAATTTAATCCCCTCAGTTATAAAATCATATTTTTGGACAACTAATCGCGTATTAAGAACTCATGTTATTAATAGTTACCGTTTTTAATCGTTTATGTTTGATATATAGGAGTGGGAATGGTGTTTACTCCGAAGAACGTTGGAAGAGTTGCCTGTGAGCGTAGAGGCGGCGGTAGAACCGCGATGGGAACTATTCCACCCCACGCAGCTGCGACAAGCCATCGCTTCGTGCGATCTACCCACTGGTAGGTTTCATTTTTTTTTACGGCATTAGAGGGCAAACGATTAGACAATTCACCTGATGGTAAGTGATTACTACTGTTTAATGTGTATGTTTGATGGTAGAGTTTCAATTCATTTATATAAGAAAAACTAATTAACAGAGCCATAAGCTTATGTTATATCTACACAAATCTTATAAAAAATATCTCAATCCCCAGTAATGTTCTCACAAGTTTTATATAAGCATGTAATATTTTAGAACAATATATGTATGTATATATATCGAGGGCTTACTGCGAATAAGCCCTATAACTGGAACCCTGGCCCTGGAACCTATACAGCGTTTTTGGCAAAACTGAGTTAAATACATGAAAATGTTCACCTTTTTGAGCTTCATATACGGGTGAAACCGGATAAGAGTTACGGTAATTACTTTAGCACATATATAATAGTAATGACAGTCAAATACAAAAAGCGCGCTCGCTATTGGATTGCTAAAATATGATATAAGACGTCGATAGTAATTTCTACAGAATTTTCTAATTTCATACACTTATACTACGTATATTTCACTAAACTATACAATAATTAAATCTTTATTATAAACCTTGACTTGTGACTACTAAATAATATTTTTTACGAATAAATTGTAAATCGCAATAACTATAAACTAATCTGACAGCATTTAGTTGGGTTCGCTGCTAAAATTCTCGATATGTCCGTTTCGACATAGCAAAAGCTGTGGTGGCGGTAGTCGTGGGTTCAAGTCTCACTAACCGACAGATAGTTGTCCCGGGTCTTTTGTTCTTTGCCTTCACCATATGTTTGTAAAGTTTTCCCGCGATACAGGGAAGTCCTAAGTAAAAAAAAGTGAGCCTGTGAGCCCGGAACTAGTAAGTAAGAGTGTCTGTAACTAGTGTGTGTGCAGGTTTGGGAGGCAAGCGCATTAGTGTATCGCGAGTGCACGCTCTCCTCACGCGTGAGTTAGCGTCGCTTCGGGCCTCCGCGCCGCAAGCTACGCGCGTTGCCAACGAGATACAGAAGGTATATTTGGTTTATATAATTATTCTCTAAGTTATTAAAGGTGTTAACCTTTATTAATTATGTGACTTAATTAACGATTGGCAAGACAGAGACTGTGGGATTCTTTGGAGGAGGCCTTCCACCGAGGAGGGGTTCTTGCAAACCAAACCATCGACAATAAAAAAATAGTTGGATAAACACTACATAGCGATACAATCATAGGTTAGTAAGTGAGACCAAATTCCAATTGTCTAAATTGAGGTGTTTAAAACACCTCTGACTACCCTACAGGGGATTCAGGCGTGAGCGAGAGAGTTATATAATAAACATTAGGATATAGAATAAAATCGATTCAATGTTACTTACTTTTATGATTTCTTTGTAAAAAATAAAAATCAAAAAGCCTTTTATTTTATAATTTTCTATATTAATTAAATCAACATCAACAGGTCCTAGACTACGTAACAGAAGTGAACCGACAGCGCAACTTAGCAGCCACACTGACTCACTACTACGACTCGTGGCGACAACTTACCGAGATCATCTTCTGTGTTGCACCTCATGACATTCTCAACCTCGAATCACGAAAGAACCTGCTACTTAACATACTCCAAGACTTACTTAACAAGATCCCACCTGGAGAGGTGCTACCACAACTAGGAAACCTCGCTTCAGGGACTGTATTACTCCTTCTAGTCAACCTGAGGCATTGCTACATACTCCAAAAGAGAGATTCCAATTTAAAAACATCAGAGTTTGAAATGAGCTTCTTCGGACCGACCAACCATGTTATGCAAACGAATTCGCTAACCCTAAAGTTCATTTTACACAAAATACTAAGCTGGATTTTGGTCTCCGGAGGCTCCACACAGAAAATGAGAGTAAACCTTTACGGAGCTTTATTAAATTATTTAAATATAGTGAATTTAAAATCAAGCCCCGCTGATCCCGACGAGGATAGTGTCAATACGACTTATGTGAGTAGGTTGGATAGTTCTAAAGTGCGCGACTCAAGCACACGGGAAGAATCCGCTTTGAAGTCAATGGTGATAGACGTGATAAGTGATTTTGGTGATAACCTGTGTTCAATAGTGTGTGGAGATTGTATTGGGGCCGGCCATGACGTGTGTCGTATGGTAGCCCTGGCATGTTTGGACACATTGATAGAAATTAACCCTAGGACCGATTGGATGAACACTTTGACAAATCAGGGTTATTTGAGAAGTCTTATTGATAGCTTGCTGCAAGACGATGAAGGTTTAAAAGAGGTCAGTTTCACAGTATTATTTCTATTTGTAGGTGCGTCTTTGATTGAGTAAATTATAATGTCTCTTAATGCATAAAGTACCAATAATGATAAATACAATACATTACATACTTTATTGTACAGAATAAAAGAAAGGATTACAATTTGTACATAAATTTGAGCAAAGTGGCACTAACGATGGTGTTATTGCAAGACAACTTAAATGGACAGATGCAATTTAGTTGTATATAGGGTACTTTACTACTGCAGGGTGTACAATCACTGTTGTATATGATTGTATGAAAGCAAGAAAATATAAGAGTACATTTCCTAGGCGCGTACAAACATGCATACAGAGTTAAGACAAAATATATATATATATATATATATATATATGTATAATGTAAATTTACTTATTACATACTATAATAATATGATGAATTATATATAATACATCCATCCCCCCACCCCTAATCCCCCTCGAAGGCGGGCAGCGCACTTACGACTCTTGAGTTACAGATGTCCATGGACGTTGTCACTTACCATCAGGTGACCCGTCTGTTCGTTTGTCCCCCTATATTCTAAAAGAAAAAAAGTACAATATACACACTTAGAAGTATAAACTAAAAAAGTAATTAAAATGACAGATAATTTTTATTGTCCATTTTTATGAAAGTAAATAGTTATATTAAGAAGTAAATAGTTATACAAGAGACTCTGGATAGTAACTTAAAAATACGTAGTAATAGTTATATTTATGAAGGTTTTTAATTGACCTAGGATGGTGTTACAATACAGTTGAATAGCCTGTGAAGTATAGCCTATTTTCATTTTTTTATTTTTATTTTCATTTACATACATACACACACATTCCCACACACACGCTCACTCTCATTTATAATTATAAGCGTTATACAAGCCCACTTAGACACCTGACATACTGATAGTGCACGAGTCCAGTGTCTGGAGAGGCTGGTAATCTGGCATACAGGTCTCCTAGTACAGATACCAGTCTCTCACATAGTGTAAAATTCATGTCTAGAATAAGTTTCTTTTGTGCAATTTAATTTTGTAGCTATGTGAGAGAGAAACAATACACTATTACTATTATTATTTTTATTTATATACATATATAGATAGCGTATAATTGTTTTGTACAAAGTTGACTTGGTTGTCGTAGAGCCTAGAGCCAAACCCGTCATCTCTACGCGTGCTGTACGTGTACGAGTCGAAGATGGGTCTGCTGATCAAGATGGCGGGCTGGCGCGCGGGCGCCGAGACGCTGCTGTCCCAGGGCGCGCTGGGCTGCCTCGCCTCGCTCTCCGCGCTGTCCGCGCACCCCGACATACACACCGGATACGCTCACCATCCCGACACTGATTTTGTACCCTCGGTTGCCAACAGGTACCTCGTCAATACTCTGTTATTATATAGTTGAATTCACTTTTATTACTAATGAGTTATAATCTATATAAATCTAAATAATTCCATAACAATTTGACTGACAATTTAGCGTAGCGGTTTAAGTGTTCACCTGCTGCCGCGCCAAGTGTTGTGGGTTGTATCCGCGCACGGGACAACACTTTGTGTAATCCTCAAATTATTGTTCTAAGTCTGGGTGTTCTTCGTGTCCGTTGCGTAAATGCTTAATTGTTTGTTCTGCGACACAGGAATTAATCTTCCTGCGGGAGTTGTCATTAAAAAAAAAACGAGAAACAAAATCAATGTGCGCTAGAAGTAGTAATTTTCGTACAACTTATTTAAACGATATCGATCCATCTTCGGTATAACTTAATATAGAATGCTGACAGGTTCTTCTATTTATTTTGAAGAATATGTAAGTGCGGGCAAATATATTAAATACCTATTTTCATATATATTAAATACTATACATATTATAATTAGACATCAATTTTATTAAGTGTAGTTAGGGGTGATCCATTAATCACGTGGGACTCGAATAGCGTTAAGCGAGTTTGGACGTAACGAAGTATCGAAATATCACAGGAATGAGGGGTTTCGATATCACGTAGATTTTTTTATTCGTTGAAAGAGAGAGTGTATTCTAAACCATAAATCAGCTCTTGAACTTGACTCGCCGTTGCAAATCAACGATTACCACTGGTAACTTATCAGCTGTTAATGCTCCAGATAGTATCGGTAATCTGTATTCCGAGGACCATGTGTGATAAACATATTCATGTACAGTAATAAGTTGATGTTTCTCATGTGATCACATATTTAAAAACAACTTTGAAACAACCTGCATGTTCGTCTGTACATTTTTATCATGGTGTTTAATATTCCAGAATAAAATTATATTATACCTGTATTGAAAGATAATATTGTTTTTTTTTTAATTTCTAAAATACATCACGTAATCAATGGATGACCCCTAAGTCCACAATTGTGTAACATGTTAATCACAGCTGGAATTCGTCTTAAACCAAGTTCAATTAACTTATTTTATTACTAAACATTCTCATAAAGAAAATGGCTTCCAGGAACTATTCGTGTATGTTGAAGAGCATTCTACAGTATTCAATGTCCTTATTCACTTCGTTATTCTGAAATAGAGTCATATAAAAGAGGTGTAATGTTTTTTTTTAGGTTTCGTCAAATCCTGGTGCCGGCTCTAGCGTTATGTGACGCGCTGCTGACGACGCTGGGCAACCACAATCACAGCTGCGTGCTACACGTGCACCACGCGCTGCTAAGCCACGTCGAGTGTATCGATATGGTGCTCAGGTACACTATACAACACCGTGTACCCCCGATGCACCCCCTCCACTTGCAACTGTTGCTAGTCTAATAGAACCAACAATGAATTTCTCAATTTCCTACATTGCTGTTCACAGGAAACAAAACCTGGGGCATAATTGATTTAAATTTGATGATGATGAAGATTAATTTTTTTTTGCCCCCTTTGTAATGTAATTTAAAGAATTATTGTCTAAATTCTAAACGTTAACCTTGCACGATCAGATCTGGTGTCAAAAAAATGATCTGACTACGCCATATATAACGTGAGGCTGTGTTTGAGTCTTTATACATCCCTTCTCTTTATTTTATATATGACGGCGCCATTGCAAATATTTGTAAACCACGTGTGCAACAGACAAGCGGTTAGCGAACAGCTGATCGAGAACTCACTCAACCCCACCCACATGGCCATCAACCCAGTCGATCAGGAATAAATCAGTCATAAACTTGAGTGTTTTGTGTTTTTTAATACCATGTCGGAGCCTGACGCTATATATGTGTACATGTATACATAATGGAGAATGTGAACATGTTCGTTAACCTTACAACCTCGCCTTACAACATTCGCCACTCTCAATAGAATTTTTCACTAATTTATTGTTGACAAATATTCCATATGTTTAATGACAATGTAGTGTCCAGTTTGTGGCATCAATATCTTAACCTAAAGTTAAGTTCAGACTCCGGCCAGCTATTAGTGGATCACACAACGACCTCCAGCTTAGCAGTGAGGCCCTTCACTTAATTAAAATATGCTAATTTGAATTCCAGAGCGGCGCACCCAAATTCACCTGATGAGTTGCTGATCGAGGTGGAGGCGATGACGTCAGTGATAGGTCGGGCATCGAACCGCGAGGTTTTCGGACCGGCGCGTGGCGAAGAGGCGACGGCGCTGGCGGCGGGCGCGGCGGCGGCGCGGCGCGTGCGCTTGCTCATGCTGGCGCTGCTGGCGCGCTTCTACCGCCCCGCCAATGACGTGCCCGACCACACACAGAATAATCTCCTTTACTATAAGGTGCCTCCTCATGCTTCTTTAATACTAATTACTTGACACATCTCACATAAGCAGAGCTTGTACTATGTATGTAACTAGACTTCTTATATTTTTTTTTCGTGTGGGAGCCCCGATGGGTCGTCACCTCTACGGAGCTGACGGTGAAGTGGTATGTCATGATTGGGTCTATTGCAAGGAACCTGGGTATATCCAAGAAGTGAGGCTTCCGGGAACCTCTTTTGCAGGGCACCCACACCTTTGACTATGGAGGGGGGGGGGGGGGGGGGGGGGGTAAATAGCTCTACCTGCACAATGTATATTTTTTATATTTTGACACTCGGCATTTCTCTAAAAGGTAGCAAACTGAGGTAGCCTCACATCACCTGAGTCATACCGACTTCCAATATTTTATAATGATAGTTATGTTGTATTTTCAAAATTGTTCTCTGCTGCCTTTTTTTTATTAATTCAAAATAATTACATTATTATGCTTATACACTAAAAGCTCTTTAAACCTGTTAAAGGTTTATATTATCTATTATATAATGCTATCAATTCTTAGTTTTGAAGAATATAATACACTTTAATTGCATGTTTACAAGCCTTATAATTGATATAATTTGAAGTTATTTTTGTGTGCAGTTCATCCCCAATTATGTTGAGTATATTAGCCTCCTACCATATTGAACCTGTTGTACCAGATTATAGTAGTAGTACAGTAACCTTTTTAACCTTTTTTAAAAAAAGTTAAACGTACTTTAAATTGTTAAAACGTGCCTCTTACAAACTTATTCGTAATTACTCTGGTATTCCACGATCCCCATGGTTACAATGACACCACTGCACAGGAGAATCTTTTCAATGATACAAACAGCTTAACATTTTTTTTTATTTTTTTTTTTTTGTAAGCCTACCATAATGACTCCACTTTGCCTGATGGTAAGCAATAAATGGAGTCCAAGAGTGGTGGTCACCATCCTCATTGCATGTCTAGTCAATGTAGTATTGTGACCCACACTATGGTATTAATTATTAATATATAAAAATACGAAAAAATAACCATGCAATCGAGTTCAATATGAATTAAAATTACTACCACAATGCATTTACTACCACATGCTGTTTATAAAAGACGAATATTTCCTGTTTCAGATCGTATGCAACCTACTGACGTACGCTCGTAACATAATGTGCGACAGTTCGGGCGTGGGCGTAGAGGGGCTGGGCGTCGAGGGGGGCGCGGTGAGCCGGCTGCTGGCGCTGCTGCAGCACCTCGTGCGCGCGCACCACCACCACCTCAAGCTGCGCGCCACCACACACCACCAGCTACAGAAACTACCCACCTGCAGTCTTGATGGTTAGTGTTACAACTTTATTATTTTTGTTATAAATACGGTATTCAAAGAAAACAGTCAATATGACCTTTACTTTTGATCAACTTTGCGTAAACCCATGTCTCATCACCAGTAGTAACAATGCGTTTTACGAATGTAGAAATTGACTGTTCTAGCATGTCTTCAGCTACTTTTATGCGATTAAGTTTCAGATCTTTCGGGACTAGTCGAGTGGCAACGTGTTTCATGCCCAAGCTTTCGTTTAAAATAGTACGAATGGATTCGTGAGACCCAGAAACTTCAGCTACTATGTCTCTCAAACTTGAATGAGGATTTGCAATCACAATTTCCTGAAGACTTTGATGGCCGACCAGAGCGAAGCAAATTTTCTAACAAATCTCTTTGTCTCACTGTACCAGTCATATGCACGAGTTCTTGATAAAGACGATTCACCGTATGCTTTCCGAAACATTTTCAGCGACACTGAACATGAAATTCCATTTGCAATGTAAAATTTGAGACAAACTCCTTGCTCGGTGTTTTTATCCATTATAAAAATCGCAGAACACAAGAGTGAGAGATGAGGTAACAAAATCGAGTACTGAAAACAAATTAAATGACAGATATTGCTCTAATTTCGCAAAAATATAGAAAACAGTTGTGCCAACTTAACCACAAAAAAAGAATTATTTGAATTGAACTTGGAATAAGAATTAAATTATTATTATCAATTCCCGATTCTTGACAGAATGTATGTTGTCTGCTCGTCCACTCAAACGAAAGACCAATCATAGCGCCGTATGTTGTGTGTAGCCGAAGAGTATAAAAATACTATGTTAGAAACTTCCAAGTAAATATAAATTAGTGATATTATCATGCGTATCCTAAACCTAAACTCTATACTGAATATACTGGTTTATTTAATTGTATGTCATAAATGGTTGATCACGCGTAATTCAATAATGTCCACTATTCCCCAGACATGCGCAAACTCATCGGTGAGGAGGGTGCCACGCTGTCGCCCGTAGAGACGCGAGCGCGTGCGTTGAGCACGGCGTCCGAGCGCGCTCGCACGCGGCGCCTGGAATTGCGCGCGGTGAGCCACGCTGTGGGCGCTGCACTGCATCTGGTGTGGGCGCACGCACGCCTTCAGCTGCGCCCCGCCCTGCCAGAGCGCGGCGACTCGCATGACCTCAGTGCCTGGAGACACCACGAAGACCTGCCCGACCTCAGGAAGGACCTGCTCGCCGTCTTCAACGACAGGTTCACTGAACAGCTGCTCGATACCGGAAAAGTTAGTACCCATTTGTGTTACTTATCTACTTAGCTATCCCCCAGTGCTATTTGTTATAGGAAAGCTATGGAATGGTATGGCTTACATTGTTTTTCACCAGGTGAGCGAGTTTCTGTTACGTGTTCTGCGCGCGCCTCTCTAAACTGAAGAGGGGGCCAGGCCTCACTACACAATGTGGCCACCTGTTGAGGTGACCAAGGTCTGCAGGTCCCTTGCAATAGACTATTTGTGACTGAATACCGTGCTTTTTTAGTCGGTTCGAGTCCGACATACCACCTCTCCGTAAGCTCCGGTGAGGTGATGACCCGTGGGGGTTTCCACACAAAAAAAAAAAAAAAAAGTGAGGTGACATCCAATCCTCTCAAAGGCGGGCATCACTATTTTTAGTAGGGCAGTACTGTTTTTTTACCATTCCGTATCATTTTCTTATATTTTTAACCGACTTCCAAAAAGGAGGAGGTTCTCAATTCGACTTTTTTTTTTAATTTAAAATCTAAATCAAATTACTAAGTGTCTCATTCACTTTACATTGCAGAACGAACCAAGCTCGCAACGCAACTTCCTGGAGATCCTTGTGAAAGACATCAAGAGCATGATACAGTTCGCTCCATTGTGATGTTGGGTTGTTTAGTCATTCGTATTATACATTTGTTACTTATTGTGATCAGATAAACGTTCGATACTTTCTAATATCATAAAATAAAAATTAATTTTGTAAAAATTGTGTGGTTTTATTTAATAATTATAAACTTTATGCACATTTGGGTAATAATCGTATTTAATGCCTAAGGCATTCTCTTCAACTCAACCTTTGGGTGATGCAGAATAAGTAAGAAGTAGGCGGACTTAAGTATCATGTTAAAACTTGAAGTAAATCTAATACACTGTACGGTCACATCGCGACCTCTAAAAGAGGAGCCAGCACAGCCCTAAAAGCGGATCAGTGACCATAAAATGTAGAATATGAGTGAGTAATTTTTTGAATCTTATTCTAAGCTGATCATAATATTAAAAACAAATTCTTGAGTGTCCTGATTTTGAAATTAAAAATTCCTTATAGTCATCGCTAAGATATTTTAATTTAAAATAGAATATAAACTATAATTTTGACAATATCTATTAAGTTTCCGTGGTGTAGCGGTTATCACATCTGCCTAACACGCAGAAGGCCCCCGGTTCGATCCCGGGCGGAAACATACTTTTTGTAAATTCTAAACCAGTTAGAGATATATTCAGAATTTTCCTTTTGAGAATCTATTGCATTTCTATCTTTTCTTATTTTTCTCGAGCGTTTGACACTAGTATCAAAAATGGAAAATAAATAAAACTCAAGTCAATTCAACATGTTCATTATATTCCATAATGTCCATAATCATATTCAATATAATCTTCTAACATCAAAAAGTCATCCTAACATGATATTTTTTTCAAACCAACAGAATAAAAGTAGAGAATTTCATTTATTTAAAATTGTTACTAATTGTTTGGCAGAAACCTCTAACTGAATCGCTCTTGACAAGTTAAAAGTTCTCGTTAACTTGCTAAGTTGCACGCGTATCACGGTAACAGATGTGAAAAGTGTACTGAGTGAAAACATATATGCTATACTAGAAATATTAAAATCATGCAAAGTCCCGACTCTCCTTATGAGCTCATATTGTAACAAAAGTGGATTCAGAGAGAACAATTCATAAATTTTACAATACGCTAGATGACTGTCAAGTCAATCAGCATATTTTTAGTAAACATCATTGGTACATTTTTGTATGAAATACATAGTCGTAACGTCACGACGACGTCGTCTGGTATGCATTGTCAAATAATTTCCTTTTAATGTTAATTTAATGAATAAAAAATAAATGTAAAACGTTACAGTAAAACAGAACGACAATTGTAAACTATTTTTAGTAATTTAATTGCCCGACTTAATTTAATTTAAACATAGTCTACACAATAACATATATTGTATAAGTATGTTAAAATCAAAGTATAATAAAAATTAATGTAATTTACATAGTTGATATTAAAACGAAATATTTAAAATCTATTACTTTAATTAAATTTAAAATGGTACACGCACGTAGTGTATGGTACGCAAGTACGGTGGTGTACGAAACTGATCAAATGATCGTTGAATCAAGCACACAATGTATGTCAGCGTTGCCTACTTTACTTTGACCACTCCCAAGATTTTCTCCACAGAATCTATCTAGCCCACATGATCAGCAGCTGACATGAAAGTGTAGTGAACAATTTTTTCGTTAAATAACTATTTTTGGACCAGAACCCAATCTTTCGTTTTTCATTTTGGTTTGTTATAAATTTGACATAGTTCAGGTCACTTTCATGTCAGGAACTGAACATGTTGTATTTAAGCATTATATTCAATGGTAAGTAACTTAATCTACTCTATGCACACCAGCCTTTGATTTGATTTTTATTTTGTTTTGTGCTATTAACAGTCTATTAAGGAAATCTTCGGATGTGATGGCAATCTAATGTCAAACTCCATTAAATGAAGCATATTTTTTGTTACCTTATAAACTACATGGTTCCTAGAATTTAAAGTAATAATTCATACTCTATATTGGTATCAAAGTGTAATATACAAAGTATACTATGTTTTCCTAAACTATTGTGAACCAGACCCATTTGAGTAACTTAAATCAATAGCATTCGTTGGTGTGGCCTGGCAATAGCACAATATTAGAGCTGAGAATAAGGTTAACAGTATTAGAAATTTGTGGAACACCTGATGTAATATTAATTTTTTACTGATTTCATAGTCGAGACCATAGATATCAAAGAAATCACTCTGGTCAGGGTCTGGTAACACACTTATTGTTATGTAATTTTGTACATTTTAATTATTCATCCGAGTTCCTCAGAATGACCCATATAATTGGAATATAATTCTAATCGTTGGAATCTTCGCTGTCAGCATCTGCGGCACTGTCTTCATTCTTGAGTTTCTTTTCTTTTTTTTTCTTTGGACGCGGCTCAAACTTGGCCACATGCAGCTTTTTCCCGCCAATTTTGAAGTCTGTCATTTTGCTAATGGCGCGCGCTACTGCTTCTGGGCCATCGAATTCCACAAATGTTGTTGCTGTAAAATAATAATAAATATTTTTCATGTATTCATAAAGTATAACAAAATTAATTCATGAATATATATTTTCATTTTTGAAAGATCTGGTGCATATCAAGAATAAATATAGAGATAGAGTGTATCAGTGTGAAGTATAGGTATGACTTATAATGATTGTAAAGACAATAGTTTAACAGCTGTAGCTGTTACAAGCTACTTTAGAATGACTTAAAGTTCATACATTTAAACATAACTCTTACTGAAACCTCTTTCTACGCAAACAAAGTATAGGGCAGTTTATATTATAAAATTATATAACCATATAATAATATAACAAAATATGACCGGTTCTAAGCCATTACTGCTGTTGCTTGCCTTTAACTATCATATACCTATGATACTATGTCATCATGCCTAGCATTTTTTATTATGCAGTCATCAGCATGGTTGAAGAACTTACTTCATTAATATTTTAATGTTATTTGACATTCATTTTTAATTTCTTTTTCTCATAGTAGTTAAGTCAACTTTGCCTTACCCATAGTCTTCTTCCCTTTGACCAAATGCCTGATGCTCCTGATCTTGCCGAGCCCGAAGAATGTGCTGCTAATGTTCTGATCGGTGAGCTCAGCATACGATCGCACCACTATTGTGGTAGCAGTTGGCGGAAGAGGTCGTTTTACGCGAATGCGACTGCCTTGAAAGACAGTGTTGTTTTCTCCAAGTGCCTGAAAATATTATGATCCTAAATGATCTTTGTATCTGTAATTTTATGAGTACTTAAGGTGCAAAAGTATTAAACACACTAACTCATATTATGCACTTGATAACTGTACCTTATAATTCAATTACAAATAAGGAAGTCCTGTATTCAACCCATATGTATGCAAGTAAATGCATTTGTATTTTCTTCAAAAGGTTCTGAGCCAATTGGTATAGGATTTTCGATATGCAACAATATTAAGATCTGATGAAAACTATATAATACCTTTACACTTTGAATGAATTGTTATGCAATGTTCAGTATACCTACACCCTAAAATTGCTAATATATTGTTTGATTTGAATTTTAACTGTTTACAGAAGCTAGTTTATTTTTTACATGTTTCCACATGCTGTTAATAGAAACTCAAATGTACAACTTGGGATTCAAGTTTGACCACATTATTTGCCTGTTTTGCACTACTTATTATAAATTAATACATTTATTAATATCAGTACCAGTTGAGCAGCTCCATCACTATTGAAGATAATTGTTGTTGTGAACACAGGTTTAGATTCTTCAGTGGGATACACCTCAGCCATACTGCAACACATAATTTAAACAATAGACCTTAGTTGCTAGATAATGTGTAAATGGGCAAAGATTTTTACCTCAGAGATTTTATATTTATACTTAATATGATATCTATGCTTACAGTAAAATAGTAGTGTACAAAAGATTAAATAAAACCAGAGTGATAAATGAGAACCATATGGGTCAGAAATATTCCAAATTTACTAAATCATGGGAAGAACTCTACCTGAGTGATAAGACCACAACAAGACATGCCTGTGTAACAATAAATATCTGTTTTGCCTTCACTTCATAAGATATAAATTAATAAAAAGACCTATACAAAACATAGCCTTTGTGAGACAATTTGTACCTTCGAAGCTGCTCTGCATACAAGACATGCTAAGTACCTACTTGATGAAATAATTATCTATGTAAATACTATATATATATAATATTAACTACTAAAGCAAAAGGAGCTCTTACCCAACTTTCTTGATTAATCCATAGTTTATGAAATGGTCTGTCAATAGCTTCTTGTACTTCAACATAATAGAAATTGGTAGATTCTCTACAATAACTGTGTTTTCTAGAATTTCATTGTTCATATCTCCCTTTCTATCTTTGTTCCATTTTCTCTTTTTCCATTTCACTTTTTCTGTCACTTCTTCTGTTGTCTCTGTATCTTCCTTAGTAGGATTTCGCTGCTTTTTATTTTTCTTTAATTTTTGTTTTATTTTTTTATGTTTATCTTTGTCAACAACAGCCATTTCATCAAGCAAGTTAGTCAAGGTGTGTGCATTGTCACCAATACTTAGGTTTTCTAAGTCTTCAGCAATATCTGGATTTATTTCTGTTTTTCGAGATTTTGAAACAGGTTCATCATCACCATCTCCACTTTCTCTCTTATTAGCAGTTGCTTGTTTACCTTGCTTCTTCTTTTTATTTTTTTTTATAATTTTAGGTTCTGCTATAACATCATTGTTATTGCTCTCAACCTCATTTGCCTCTGTTTTGGGTTCTGACTTCTGTTTCCTCATTTTTTTCAACTTCTTTTTCTTTTCATTACTGGGGCTTTCAGCATTAGATGAGCTTGATCCCAATGGTGGTTCTAAAGCCTTTTTAGGTATGGGACTTTTAGCTTGTTCACTTTCTGGTACATCAACAGGAGTGCTATCCACATCCATGTGCTGCTTATTCACCTCAGTTGCTGTATTTTCTTTTTCAGACTGCTGATTCTTTTTAACTTTTTTAGCCATTTTCTTTTTTTCTTTGATATAAGAAGTAGCACTTTCTGTCTTTTTGTTTACATTGATAGGATCGTCAGACTTGGTCCTCTTTACCACAACTTCTTCAGTTTCATCCAGCATGAAACTTACAGATTTATTCCTTTTCTTGGGTTTACTGCTTGACATTGTAGACCTAGTACTGTCCAGAGACTTTTCACCAATAAAAGCGTTCTTCATTATAGATTTTACTCTAGCTCCTTGATTTTGACTACTTGCGTTAGTGATAGAAGTAGTCTGTGATTGTTTGATTTTAGCGCAAGCACCCTTACCAGAGTTCAAACTCGACGCATCTATGTTAATTTGAGAAATATCTACGGGTTCCTGTTTGGTTTTCTTATTATTTTTATGAATCGAACGCTCACGTTTAGGACTCCTTAAGTTTTTTTTTGTATTATCCTTATTTAGGGTACTATCATCAGTTTTATATTTTTCGAGAATCTTATTAGTTTCCTCAGTTGTTTTGTAGAGACCGACAAAATCGAAAGGCTTGATGACATCAAGGAAATCGTAACTTTTACCAACTTTTTGCTTTTCAGCGGTAGTCGGTTTCACTTGATCAGACTTTGATTTCATTTTTTTCCTTACCCGCAATATTTTTAAGGATTTATAAAATAAATCATAATCATATTATGGTCCGTTTTATAAATCGTGGTATTTAAATAAGTTTGAGGTTATGTATATCAATCAATGTTGATTTTATCCATTTTAGCAGTGAGTTAAGTGAGGTTATCTTTTTATAGATTGCTAGTAAAATGACGATTTCATTTAAAGTAAAAAACTTAAATATAATACACACGCATTACTCACTTGAAAAAAAATAATACAACATCATGGATTTTAAATTATTTTGATTCATATTTTAATATCATCATCATAAATTTAAAAAATGTACAAGTATATATAAAAAGGATATTTTTTAAAATTAGCTTTTGTAATGTAGCAACACATCTAACCTAACTTTTTTTTTAATTATTTAATGGCGGACGCGCTTGCGTGATGCCGGTTTCGTGTTATTATTGCATCTAGTTTGGCGTCTTTTCCCGTGAATTTGTGATTTCATTGATTTTACCCTTTTACACATATTTGGTGAGTAGAACTTCCATCTATATATAAAGAGAATTAAAGCACGATATCAATTTTTATAATAGTAAATTAAACAGGGTAACGCTTCGGTTTCGTGAATTTTCCACTCGCGAATAGGCGTGCTTCATGGCGCGTATGGCTTGTTATGATGTATTTACCGTTATCTGCGATATTACACATAGTTAAAATTAGCTCATTTGATTTAACTAACGTATATTTTACAAGATTATACGCAATGAGATGTTTCGTGCGTCGAAACTTCGCCCTTGAGATCTGTGAATAGGCGCCAAGTGTTGTAGATAAGTTTTAGCGAAAAATAGATATGGCGGGAAACGTATTACTGAAAGAGCGTGACGAATTACAAGCCTGATCTCTGTAGCAAGTCCTGGTAAAATCCGAATTCATTTCAGTCGTAATAAAAACAATGGTGGCTCAAAAGAAAGGTCGCGGTGCTAAAAACCAAGCTGCAAAGGCCAAAGCCGCCGCCCAAGCCGTAGAGGAACCTACTACCGAGATGGAGACTTCGGAACAAGTAGAAGCTGTAGAAGATAACGGTGACGCGGAACAAACCGAGCAAGTAGAGGAGGGCGCAGGTGGAGACGTCGGTGATTCCGAGCAACAGGAAGGAGAACAGAACCAAGAGAACGCCGAAGGTGGCGATGCCAACGCTGAGAAAGAAGCGAAGGTTGAATCTGGTAAAATCCTTGTGGAAAACCTGCCTTCGAGCTACCTGTTCGACTATCAGGAGAAGCTCAAGGAATTGTTCTCAAAGCATGGAGAAGTCATCAATGTCAAGTAAGTACCAACACTTTTATATAACATCACCTTATGTTACTGACACAGCAACTTGCCAACATTCAAATGTCAGTCCATAAACTGTCATATATTTAAATTAATCTCTACATTTGTACTTTTTGAAGTTTAATTAGATGAATTATGATAATGTGTAGTGTGTTCTTGAGGAACTGCAAACAGCACTCAGAATGCAAACACAGCCTGAAACTGTACGGAGTATTAATGAGACAAATTTTCTTTCTTTTTAGACGTGGTCCAATCATTGTAACAGAACTGACCACAACTCCGACATTATCGGCAATAGTCGAATTCAAAAACAAAGAGTCTCTGGAAAAGGTAAACAAAAGTTTATTCACATTATTTATTTTATATTGAAAAGACATTTTAGTAGTTTTAGAATTTAATTAGCCTGGCCTTGAAAAGAGGCTGCTGTGGCTAAGTAAATGTTCTTTTTCCAAATTATAATACTTTTTTAAATGTTGCCACATTCTTCATGTACAGAATGAGTGACTATTTGAATGTTTAATCAGGCTGGTCTTCTACTGCTATAGAATCTGTTTGGCAGCTTTTTGTGACTTTAGATATAGTAGAGAAAATTTTCAATGACATAATTTGCAATGTAGTAGATCAGCTCATATATTTCTGTGACATGTTTGTGTTCTTGCAGCAGTGGTAAGTGTAAAGGTAAAGTGGGTATCATCATTCATGGAAAACTGCAAACTGACCAGAATTTTATACTCTACACATTTTTACTATTTTTATAAAGTACCAGTGTTAATTTCTAAACAAATATAAGTTTTTTAATCACACACTAGCTTTTTAGCTCTTAAATTGATAATGTGCCACAAAAAAAATTTGATAACATAAATAATCAACTTGGCCTTGAATTACAATTTACAAGAAAGAGAAACTCAATTAAGGAAGGAAGGAAGTTAAGGAGTCCTTTCATTCCTATTTATGGCCAGTTTAGATATTATAAAACACTTTCAACTACTACAACCTTATTTGTATACTTAACATTGTCAAAATCTGGAAATATTATCTATTTTGGATCTGAATCTATTTTATGTACAACAACAATCTTACAAGTTTTGGAAGGCTTTATTGATACATACTAACTGTGTTAGTGATGAGAAAAAAAAAACAAAAAAAATAATAGGAGAACATATTGTCAGCAATACACTCAATGAACAGGCATAAAAATGGACAACTACGGATCACACAACACAATTTTTGTCCCATGTAGGACTCGAAGCCACAACCTCTGGTTCAGCAGTCAGTGTCACAAACCATTAGACCAAAAAGCCTTTGTATGAAACTGAGGGTAGAGAGAGTATGTGTATTAGATTTTGCTGTCAGTAATTTCTCATAGACAGTGCAATGTGTACCACAGCCTGTCATGTTACAGCATAAACTAAACACTGGTCTTCGTGAATCATAGTTGCGCCTTGATAGTTGAAAACAACCATAAAATATAGTTGAGATATAATTCCTCTAAGATCTCAATTTTCACATGATCTAGCTTACACGTATCAACCACGACTATCCATCTGTAAAGGGGTCATTGACACCTAAAGCTAAAGAAAACTTTTTAATACTCTTATAGCTTTTTTACCGCCATCGTAATTAAGCAAGCGTAACTGTTGGGTAAGAACTGTGTGTGTTCAACGCTATATTTTTTGCCTAATTTCAACTATTAGAATAACAGGCTATGCGTATCTATTATATTGAATACGCGTATACAGACGCACGATTTCTAAATGAATAAGCCTAGTGGTGGCAATCGCGATCTAAAATACGGCTACAGACAACCCGCGAGTGCGTTTTTAGTGAACATCATTTTATTGTGTACGAGCGCCATATGTAGCCACTGGTCGCGGGTTCCGCGATCGATTAATGGACACACAAGCTAACCTCTTAAAATGTACTGTTTGTAGGATTGAGTAGGTACAGTTATGTAGAGAATAGTAGAACTTTCAATGTTATATGAACAACAACAAATTCGTCGCACGTGTTAAGCTATGACAATATTTTATTTAGAATAGGCTTAAATTTCAATAAACATCTTTGAAATTAGAAATAGTCAAATATGCTGGTTAAATTGCAGAGTATATAATAATACATAAAATAATGAAAAATTGCCTTTTTTAGTATTATACGGATATATATAAATCATAAAATCTTATTTCAAATATACATAGATTCTCTCAACATTTTAATTTAACATTCCCGTCTAAACAAAAGAAAATTAAATTATACTAACAATTTGAAAACCTTAAAGGAAGACACTAATTAATAAAACATTGAACCTTATCATGGTGTTATGATATTATGGGGTGCGTACCCTACAGTTGCGTACAAAATATGTAGTAAAATTGTTATTGTTAAATGTTTAGGTTAAAATTACTTCTATATTAGTTAATATCAATATTTTATAATTTATTTATCATTACACATTTGACTACAGTGATAACGGACAGCTCATAGTCATCAAATTGCATAAAAATACGGTACAAAGTAGAGTACTGACTTTTTGTATTATGTAAATCTTGTTAAAAGATATTCCACTGAAGTAAGTGACATACAAAAATAGCTTCTATGGCTTCAGGAAAAATTGTTTTCATGATGGATTGGTCCTCTGTTTTTGAGAATGTGTCTAATGTGTAATTATATGATTTTTTTACAATTTTCAAACGAGTAGTAACAACTAATCTTGAATCTACATATAAAAAAAATCTTTATAATAGACATTATGCAGATGCTCACTTGTGCCATAAAAAAAACATGCATTGTAAATTACAAAGGATAAACTTCGATGCCATTTTGACTAGTGTTTTAGCATATTTAACTATTATTATTATACAATAAAATACATAAAATGGCATCGGGTCCCATAAATAATATTATAATGGCATGTAAGTGCAGCGTAGTGTTGAATCACACATATATGACCCCCATAATGTGCGCAGGCGTTGGCAGAAGAAGGAACGGTGCTGGACGGCAGCTCCATCACCGTCTCCGTGGAGTCGCGCGCCGAGACCGCCGTGCTAGTCGGCGTGCCCTACGAAGCGAGCACTGAGTATGTCAAGCTGTTATTCTCACAGTGTGGGGAGGTCACCCACATACATGAGTTCAGCAAGACTAAGTACAAGATATGTGAGTATTTCTCTTCGTTATGCTCTTTGGAATTATTTACTATTATTTCTTGGTATTTATTGAGGGAGGAATATGTCCGGCAATGGATGTGCTACGGCTGAAATGATGATGATTAATTTTCTTTTTATTTAATAATTAATTAAACTTTTTTTATACTATTATACAATGTGTCCCAAAATTCAACGATAAGCGGGCGCCAAAAGGTAGACCTGCTCATGAGTACATAAGGAAAAAAAAATAAAAAAAATATACCTAGTTTTTTTTTAGTTACAAGAAAAATTTAGAATTTCTTTGAAAATTTACACCCTTCATGATATTTTGAACGACCACGATGACAATTTCTCAAATATGCTTAAGATTTTTTTTTATCTTATACCTAAATAGTGCTACTATTTACCACAACTCTTAAAAACACCAAATTGCCCGCAGTTTTTACACAAAAAACGTTCAAAATCATTTCTTTCCCTACAATTTTGAAATATTTTTACTCTTAGTGTTATTTTCTTGTAAAATTATTTTATATATACATATATTATTTATTTTTCCTTATGTACTCATGAGCAGGTCTACCTTTAGGCGCCCGCTTATCGTTGAATTTTGGGACACCCTGTATATTGTTGAATCTGTAACTCTAAGAGTCGTAAGCCTGTCTTTGAGGGTGATGAGGGATGGGGGAATGGGGGGAGGGGAAAGAGAAGAGGGGGGGGGGTGAGGAGATTGGAAAAGGGAGAGGTTAGATGAGAGGAATTGAAAGACGAGGGGGGGAGTTGGGCGTCCACTCGCTTCAACCGGTTTTCTGTGAGGCCGTGGTATCGCACAGGTGAGCCGGCCCATTCACGCCTAAGCGTGGCTCTGCCACGTGTATGAGAAGTTATAAATGATGTGATTGGATGCTGTTTTTTTTTTTAAGATGGTCATTAGTTACTAATGTAAAGAAAAAGTCTATGTAAAATTCGTAATGTTACAAAAATAATGAAAAAGGGTGTTGCTTTCTTTTAAATTATTCATTTATAATTTTTTTGATTAACGAACATAAACATATTTGTAGGATATCAGGATTATTACTCTCTCACCCCAAAATGTTGATAGCTCGAGCAGTTACATTGAAATGTTTACACACGGCTCATCCAACACCATAACAGATAAAACAGTTGGTTATTTTTGTACAAGTAGCGAATTTAAAATTGTGTGCGTGCTTGTACTCAACACAAGCACATTATCTTAATGTGTGCGTGCTTGTACTCAACACAAGCACATTACCTTAATGTGTACTTTCTTGTACTCAACACAAGCACATTATCTTAATGTGTGCGTTCTTGTACTCAACACAAGCACATTATCTTAATGTGTGCGTGCTTGTACTCAACACAAGCACATTATCTTAATGTGTGCGTGCTTGTACTCAACACAAGCACATTATCTTAATGTGTGCGTTCTTGTACTCAACACAAGCACATTATCTTAATGTGTGCGTTCTTGTACTCAACACAAGCACATTATCTTAATGTGTGCGTTCTTGTACTCAACACAAGCACATTATCAATAAATGTTGATTAATCATAAAACAAATAAACCAGAAGATTGTGTATTCACTCTGTTTACTTAAATCTATGTGGTTTAGAAAAAAATATGATTATATTATTTCAATATTTTTTAAATAATAAATCTCTAGTCTGTGTGAAAGTCTGTAGGCAATATTCAAAATGTATTCGAATGAATGAAGGTATTACAATGTACTCAACTGTTCTCATGACGCGTGTCCACATTCCATACTTGTTAAAGCACATGTTTAACTGGTTTTCATGTACCATGTGCTTACAACAGGTACACGTACTACCGCTGTGTTCTTCAATTGCCTATTGATGATTAAGTTACACTATTGTAACATTTCAATATTGTGTAACAAAATACATATAAAAAAAACTGGTCAGCTCAGCGACGCGCTCTGTACAGGGGATGAAAAGGTCACGATTTCAAACCTCAAGCTTAAATCTACTCTATTGGGATATACGTAGAGATGCAAACGAGTTTCGACATAGTGAGCCGCCTTGAATAATCGATATTAGTTCGAGGGAGGAGTGAACGCGATATCAGCTTCAGAGTAATGCTGGCACTCTCTAGTCTTCTTTTTGGTTATTTGGATATATAATAAACAAGAAATGTAAAAGTTACTGATAAGTTGTTTGTGGGTGTAGGTATTTATTTAACTTTAAATAGAGTTGGGGGATGGGGTGTACTTATTTATAATTGTCTATACTAACAGTGGTAGAGCCATGCTTAGGCACGAATGGGCCGCCTCGGTGCGATAACACGGCCTCACAGAAAACCGGTTGTGAAGTAACACTATCGTTATATTTTCCCGAAATTAGTGCGGTTTCCGGAGGCCCAACTCCTCTCCCCTGACCTCCCGCCCCTTTTTCACATCTCCTCATCCCCGTCTTTTTTTCTCTCGCATCCCTCTTCACCTTAAAAGGCGGGCAGCGCACTTACG
Source organism: Tyria jacobaeae (assembly GCA_947561695.1). Lineage (NCBI taxonomy): Eukaryota > Metazoa > Arthropoda > Insecta > Lepidoptera > Erebidae > Tyria > Tyria jacobaeae. The sequence continues at coordinate 1,709,639 of OX387208.1, read as the reverse complement.
TCTAGTTGCAGGTGTCCATGGACGGCAGTTGTCACTTACCATCAGGTGACCCGTCAGTTCGTATGCCCTCGTATAATACAAAAAAAAAAAGAAAGTCGATCATAAAAGTTCTGTAGGCAATATTCAAAATGTATTCGAATGAATGACGGTATTACAATGTACTCAACTGTACTCATGACGCGTGTTCACATTCCATACTTGCAACTAGAGAGTCGTAAGTGCGCTGCCCGCCTTTGAAGGTGAAGAGGGATGAGAGAAAAAGAAGTTTGTTCCCGTAACAAAATAATAATTAGTTTTATTGACTTATTATTGGTGAGAAGTAGTTTAGTTTACGCAGATTATACTAAATCTTTTCAAATTCAATTCTATATTAATCTCATTAAACCCGACAAATTGCAAAGTAAATGCGTGACTGCGAAAAAATCTTACAAACGCGATATTATCTACGAGAAATAGAAACAGAGTCGCTTAACGTGCGAGAGTCATGCTTCGGCACGTATGGGTTGGCTCGACCGGAGTATTACCACGGCCTCATAGAAAGCCGACTGTTAAACAATGCTTGCATTGTGTGACCGAGTGAGTGAGGTTACCGGAGGCTCAACCCCCTTGCCCTTCCCTTCTTCCCTCCTCCCTTTCCCCTACAGTAAAAGGCGGAGAGTACTCTTGTGGCTCTTTAGTTGAAGTGTTCATGGGCGGCGGAAGTCACTTACCATCAGGTGACCCTTCTGCAAGTCTAAATTGTCGCCTGCCGTATTTCCGAACCGATACGACCTTCAAACCTTCAAGAAAAGTGCGTACTCTTACATAAAAGGCCGGCAACGCACTTGTGACTCTTGAGTTGCGGGTGTCCATGGGCGGCGGTAGTCACTTACCATCAGGTGACCCGTCTGCTCGTTTGCCCCCTATCGCATAAAAAAAAAGTGTTTCCTTATGCCATAGAAAAAGAGTAGACCAATTCTAATGCATAATGTTGAAAGAAATGATAACATTGAAATAAATAGATCCAATATGAAGCGTTAGAACAGGTCTTGTATCGCGTAGTAAAGCGGCCCCATTGTACATATACATAAGTATATTATCCGTTGCATACAGATGGGGAGGCATAAAAGAGGGTTGCTCCCCTCGACGCGACGCCTCTATATCTGTGGATGTATATTGCGTTCATTGCCTGCGTACATATATATATATATAATGCCACCGTACAACGCGGTCGATGACGTACGCAGTTCTCTGAAATTGTGCCGACACGGTTCTATCGATTTTAGAATTGCTCTTTGAGATTAATATAGTACTTTAAGCTATATATATGTGTATATTATATAGAATATACAAAATAGTATCGTCAATTCGGTGCACTTAGTCAGCGAAGGGATATTTCGTGGAAAATATTTATTTACTACTTATTGTTAGCAGATGCGAAAGTAGGTTTATTCCATCTAACTCATTTTTACGTGTATGACTAGCGCGTAAAATATTTTCGTCTGCTACTACACGTGTTAGATTTTTTCATCGAGATGTTATAATAAATTATCAATCATAAAACAATTTTAAATTAAAGTCCGTGATACTGCTTTGACTTACCACTCGAATCCTAAAATTCAGCTTTCAATGAACGAAGTGGTTTTGTGTCTATGAAATTCGTCTTGCAAGTAACTTTTTTAACACCTCAGATATTTATACGTAATCAGAAGTATATTTTGGTAGCAAAATGTTGTATATGAAGTGAAATAAAGACAAAAGAAAAGAAAAAAATATTTTCACCTAAAATTCATGAATTTAATTCGATTGATTTAAGTGAGATATAAGTTAATTTAAGCACAAACAAACTACATAGATCTTTTTAATCATAAAAATGTAGTTTGTTTCCGTGCCTAACTAGGAAGTTACAATCCTTTGCACGCATCATTGTATTGTTAATGCCATGTGTGTGGTTGCGTGCGTGTAACCAATTATCAGATGCTCTGCTAGTTACATTTTTATTCGAGAAAATATGTACATGTGAGTTTGAGGGCATTACATACATACTTAAAACAGAGCTTTATGATAATATTAGTTTCACACTTTTAATATTATTTTAAACAAGTTTTTGCAAGTAAGCCTATTTTTTCTTATATAAGTCAGTAAACACACAATGAATATTTAATGTATTTCTCGCTGATCAGCAAGAGGACGGCGTGAAAAACATTAAATATTATTTGTGTCGCACCGGGATCTTTTATAACCTTTATTATTCGTCAGTAAATACACTATCCAATATAAAAACAATCATCAATCATGCATAATCATTGGCCCACTTCGGTATAAGAATTCAACCCTCCTGCACGTACGACATTTCAAAGCATATGCGCACATATACTATTTAAGATGTCATAGGTTGTCAATTAAGAAGTGCAAGTATATGTTGTATGATTGTTTTATTATGATTATGAAAATACAACAAATATATTGACTAGCATTGCCAATCATAATTATGCCTCTCTCCCTCTTTGTCTATAAATGATTCGTTTGTGCGCAGTGCGAGTGACATTCCAAGACAAGGACAGCGTGGACAAAGCCCTGAAGCTGGACCGCGAGTTGCGTATCAACGGGTTCCTGGTCACCGTCTCCAAGTACCGGGATGAGGACGAGCAGAAAGCTCACAACGCAGCCAATGTTAACAAGGTAAACAAATTTGAGTTTCGCATAATGTTATATAAAGTAGGGTGCTTTCCGGCATGATGGATGACCCGACAACTTGAAGAACTTGGATGCTATGGGCCAAGACTGGGATAGTTGGCGCTCCTTTAGGAGACCTTTGACCTGGAGTGATGATAATGTCGTATACAAAATATATGATTGAGTAACTGAAACTTATGATGCTACTATCATATCGTAACTTCACCCATTGAGTCTGATTTAGGTGTTGAGCATTTGATGTTACTAGTACATGCCTATGTCTTTAGGATATGATTGTCTGTAGCATGGATAAAATTTGACTCGTTTCACTCTTCCTCAAGATTTTCAAATATGCCGATTCAAACTAGATTCTTAAGATGATTTGTAACTCTGATGATTCTGTAGCTATTTCGTTATTTGTATTGTTTTTGCAATTAATTATAGTACATATTTTAAAATATATTTATTTATACTATAAAAGTATACATTTTATAGCATCCCATCTGTTCCCTACGGTGTCATAAAAGGTTACTAGTGGATCGGGTCTGTTATCTCTCCAATAGTATGTATAATAGGCTTGCGCCAAAGTTTTCGCCCCAACTATTACGTTAGTGAGGCCAATTTTTTTTTTTGCAAAAGTTGGTTGTCTAGCACACCGCTGCCTAGTATTTTTATTGTAGACGCAAGAATTGTTTACTTTAATATGTTGTATACTTACGTAGAACAAGCGGCAGCACCCCAACCAGCAACAGAACCGCAACAACAGCGCCAACTCCAACACAAATGCGAGCCCCAGCGCAAACCGCTCCAACAACTTCCGAGCACGCGGTGGAGCTTTCAACGCAAGGGGCAACTTCAGAGGTATGAACTACACTACATATTATAGTTTCTTATTCTTCATATTGCTACATGTTACAAAGTTTTCATACTCTTGTTATACTAGCCTAATACACTATAAACTGATATATCAGTACCATGCATCCATGATTTAAATTAAAGATTTAATCTCTTTTGGAGCATAAATTAACTTTCATAAGAATTTACCAAATTATCAAAAAGTTTCTACTATGGATAAGGACCTTTCTTTCTTGTGTCTATGTTGAAATTAAAATAAAGTTATTTATGTCTCTTGTTTTCTTAATTAGGTAATAAATAAATGTAATTTCTTTTCTTTAGTAAACGGAAGCACTGGCTTTCAAATACAAATGATATTTTTTATGATTTAGAAATGTGTGACTTAGGCCTTAAAACATGAAAGTATAAATAAATTAATGTTGAACATTTCCAGGAGCACGCGGTCGCGGCGGCTTCGGCGGACGCGGAGGCGCCTTCCCGCGCGGCGGCTTCGCCCCCGTCAACACCTACATGCCGCCGCAGCCCTTCATGGGCCGCCCGGTACACACTTCACCTTACTTGCACACTCTCCCTACTCTGACTGCATGACACTCCTTTTCTCAATAATATTACACCTAATAATATTACAATAGTTTTTAACTACAACTGGGCCAATTAACAGTCCACTTTAATTGAAAACACATCAGTCTATCCAATGCATTGTTGTACGTGTAACATAACTATATTTTTACTGCTTTACGTGTAATATCATTGATATCTTTATTCTGCTTGTTTCTTATAACACTTAATCAAATGCAGCTCAAATATAAAATGTCCTTAAGTCTCTTTACATTCACATCATATCACCACTGATGAAATATTATATATTTGAATTGTATTGTATTTGACTGTTAGTTACTTGAAATATCTATGGAAATATAAAACACATTTTTTTTGCTTTTAAAGAGTGCTTTTCGAACAACTAGAATTCGTTTTAAATAATTTAATCACAGAGAAAAGTATGAACATCAATGGTAAGACGGCATAATGCCACAATTATAATTCTATCTGCAATAGATCATATTTCGACTAGATATATTCCTGTAGCTAACTGACCACTGCTTTACTCTATTTGCTTGAATCATTCTCAGTGTTGGTCACATCTAGATATTATTCTGTATCACATTATAAAATAGTTAGTTTATATATTATTGCCATTGTTGTATTGGAAGTTTTCTTTACAATGAATGTATATAAAGAATATTTTTAGTATACCTTTTGCTTGTTTGATACTTGTTAGTCAACAAGAATATAAGGCAGTAGAGGCACAAAAGTACTGGATCACTATCTCGTTAAATTCATATGTAACAATATTGACTGTACATTGAAAACCAACGAGAGAATTCTAATCCTTCTAACAATATTAATATTCTGCATTCTAACAATTTTAAATTCATATATCTATGTGTCTATTCTTTGTTTAATTGGGACTAGTAATTAAATAATCAATTATAAATATATAATACATAAATGTTAAGCTGGGGTTCCTCTTTCTATTTCATTACTAACTATTTGCTTATTTAATTACTACACATAGTGTTAAACCTTTGCTGCTTTATGCATTTTATGGCAATTTAAAACTAAGAAACCTGTGATTATGTATAAAAGGATTTTTATAATGTGAAGCAGTTTGTATATACGAGTATGTACCTTATTTTATATTTTTTTATCTGTAAACATTATTTACTTTCCGTTCTCATTTGCCAACTGTATTTTTTTGCAATACCTCAATGAAAGCTTTTTGTCCATTGCATGCTATTACCATCAGAGAAATGAGTGCATAGAAAGATGTGCAAAGAAATGCAGTACAATGACCACAGGGTACCACTGAGAACAGATTACACACTATCTCTGCAATCTCTTTGCATTAATTTATTCTGTGCATTCTTTTCAGAATTACCTGTAGTTGAAAAATACATGTAGATGTACACACACTACCGTAAGTCGAAGGTAAATTCTGTACATATCTGATGCTATACTGTGTTGGGTGCGGACTACCAAAGATATACAATTTTAAGGGAGTGTTAATAAACTATGTGGAGTGTTATGGAGTACGGCTTTAGAATCTTCATTCAATAATAAATCACCAATGAAATTGTTATGAGCCCGATGTTGTCAGAGGCAATGAAAATTATACAACGGTTTCTCCAGATCTCGTGATACCAATTATTTCAGACACCTATAACACAGACAGAAACTATTTAAAGGAACCTCGCATGTCGAAGTTGTGATCATGGAGATCATCTTACGGGACCACCCTTTGTATATATGCTGCTGTTCAGAATTTGAATATTGTTAACAATAATATGTGGATGGACAATATTGGTTCTAGTTAGGGCCTATAATATAAAAGATAGACCAAATGAAGAGACGCCAATGTATGACCATGTGGTTTAATAACACTCCCTATTATTGTTCGTGGGTTAAATACAATTCAGGGAAATTGTTGGTTGTTTGTATAAAGGGTTTCACAGACATGTTCAGTGGCAGTGTTTGCTCACTTTTTTGTCCTATACGTATTCAAATACCTCAAGCTATTGCATGCAGTGCTGATAATATTCAAATAGCTTGACACAACGTCAAGCGATTTGAATATTTTCAGCACTGCATGCAATAGCCTGGCCTCGTCTGTCTATGAGACCCTTTACTATAAAATCTTCAATTGCATGCATTTAATTTGTACATGTTTAATTTATATCACTGACCTAATTTATTATAATATCATTACGTTATCGTTATTTTATCGTTTGTGTTGTGTAAAAATGTTATTGGTCTATTAGTTTGACACTTTTTTATTGATATTTCCACAGCACTTGACCAATATTGAGATCTTATTTTTGATCCTATTATTTTGACCAATCTAGGAGATTTAGTGTTAATTGTCTCATTACTGTTAATCGACTTCCATGAGCAGTGTGGTATTGTCTTGTTCATGTTATGTGTGTACGAAAACTATTGTAAAGTTAGAAAATGGCAGAAAAGAACTGAAAAGAACATACCTTACTTGTCAAAACGTTTTGGTTTGTTTATTTGTTGTCTGTCTAATTACAATGACGGTCTCGTTTATATATTTACTGCCTGTTAGGTTTAATTCAAATTGATCTTTCTTATCAATATTTTTAACACTGTCATAATACAGGAAAACACATTTAAATGAGACAAAATGATCTAACATGTGTCTTTTCTCCATCAGGGCGGGTTCATGAACGACGGCCAGCGGCCGAACAAGCGGCTCAGACAAATGTAACTTATTATTATTAATATTTATATATATAAAGACATAAAACCGGTGTCGTGCGTCGTCCCCCTATGTTCGTGTGTGTGTGAAGAGCGCCCTATCAAAGACTACAACAGTGACATGATTTGCAGTATCAGTAATAACAAATAAATCTAGCTAATTGTATTTACTAAGTACATGAAATTAAATAATTTTAAGCTATTGTCTTTTTGACAGGTAATAAATGTAATTACTAACATTTATATTCTTGTTTTATTTAAAACTATGTGATTTGTCCCATGAGGTCTATATTGTGGAATATGGAATATGGTCATTTTATATTTGGAAATTGATGTACTGATTTGGAGTATTTGTTCTATTGTTATTGAGGTACATGTATGCGTGCACTCTTATTTACAAAACAAATTAAGACCGGCTGATACGGGGGTTCCTCTTTCTTACCCAATTACCCCCGGCTAATACGGGGTTTCCTCTTACCCAATTACCCCCGGCTGATACGGGGTTTCCTCTTACCCAATTACCCCCGGCTAATACGGGGTTTCCTCTTACCCAATTACCCCCGGCTAATACGGGGTTTCCTCTTACCCAATTACCCCCGGCTAATACGGGGTTTCCTCTTACCCAATTACCCCCGGCTAATACGGGGTTTCCTCTTACCCAATTACCCCCGGCTAATACGGGGTTTCCTCTTACCCAATTACCCCCGGCTAATACGGGGTTTCCTCTTACCCAATTACCCCCGGCTGATACGGGGTTCCTCTTTCTTACCCAATTACCCCAAGGTTTATTTTATGTTCTTGCAAGTCACGTGTTACTATTACGTAAGTGGCACTAATTATGGATAGCAAAATGGTGGCGTTTGAGTTCCTTCTGCCTGCCCTTTCGGCCCTATCCACAGTACTACACACAGCGTTCCTACTGTTGTGTATGGTCGTCCAAACTTGAATTTGAAAAATCTAAGGAGGATCTAATAGTAGTATAGACAGCAGAGCAAGTCAATTTGTATCGGTAACCAGTTAACCGCTTAACAACAGTCTGCACAGTAGCAGACAGCGCTGTTACGCAGCGCAGAGCGTATCGCCGACACTAATCGTGAATTCAGAATGTAAAATGTCAAAGGTTTGCATGTTACCTACCTGTACATGTACAGGTAGGATGATTGTGTATCAGGATTGATATCGTGTGTTCTGCAGTTTATAAATAAATTACGGAGTACGACAACTTTATACCATTTTTGCCATCGGATTGTTTAGTATGGAGCCAAGTGCCGTAAAATTTAAACGGGTATTAGTATTAAAGCCACTATTTAAAATGGTTTAGATTTAGAACTACAATAAATCAAAAATGTTTACTCATTTTTAATCCACTTCAAGAAAGAAGTTATTACGTTCGATTGTATTTATATATTTGTTTTGTTTTAGTGATTTCTCTGCCTATTGGGTAGATGACATGCTTCAATTAAATCATTTTACCAAGTGGGCTATATATAGGATTACTGAAAATAGTAGACAATTGTAGTTCCGTTTTACTGTAATTTAATTATCAAATTCACACTAAAAGCGAATGATTTGACAATACATAGGAGTGACGTCACGCCTGTGTATTTTGTTAAAGATGCTGATGAGACTAATAAGCTAGGTACCGTCAGTCGACCGATTTTTCATTTTTTTTTAGAAATAGCATATTCCTGCGGAGGTCCCATTGTAACGAAATCAGGATTTGATCATAGGACCAGGGAAATTACAAATAACTTTTGAAATACGTTTTTACAATTTAAAGTATAGCGCAAAGGAATTAAAAGGCACAATATTACAATAATGGGCTATCGGTTATGTCTACTTCTTTATAACCATTATTATTTTCCTATTTAATAATTTTAACATAATTTATAAACTTTACATACTAACACCGAAAGCGTTAACATGGTACACAAAATTAGTCTTTTTAGACTAATTTTGTCTTTCGAAAGAAAACTTTAAAACTTGTTTTTATGGATTTTATCGAAGCGGATTGGATAAATTGTAACTATCTATACATATTCCACCTGCATTTGTAAACACAGACAATGTCTAGTAATTTTGAAACAGTATTTTTTTGCTTTTTTTTTCACATATCTTTACAACTGCATGCTAACAATATATATTTTCTTTATAGTTTCAGTTATTATTCTGTATGTGTATTCAAATTTTAAAATATGATAACACATATTTTGAAAAGATAAGCAGCCACCAGATACGTTGCTAGTGTTGTCTCATGCGGTTTAAAATACACAAGAAAATGCTCATCATTTCCCGAACAAAATGTTTAAGTATTACGCTGTTATATTTCGCTCTGTCTATTAAGTACCTACCAGAAAAATCAAAGCATTTACGAAAGGAATGTCAAAAAATAATATAAAAAACGCTTTGATCTACATAAGAATGAGGGTAGCTCTAAAAGCAAAAAGAATCGATTTGTTAGAAACAATCTCGATAGTATTTTGAAGCGTCACTATATTATAATGTACATGAAGTTCTTTCACCATATCGCCTTTTCATATGACAGTGTCAATAAACGTATAGTACAATTGGCATTTAAATATAATAACGAGGTGTAAGCGTTTTCGTGTATGCTCTGGTTAAGACATTCGAGTTACTCATGCCACTAGAATTTGAAAACCTGGTCGTCTACCTATGATTTGGCGTGAACCTAAGGATCATCTATTTGTTATTTTTGTACAACTAAGTTTTACTAAGTAATAAATTTATTTAATAATTTGGTATTCGAGGCTCGATGGTTTGTATGCCATCAAGTCAGAATTGCAAACAGCTTTTAACCGAGTTAACATTAAACGATTTTTACATTACATATGTATATAACTTTGTTTAATTTTCTTAAAAGCTTTTTTTTTCCGATTTGGATGAGATTTTCGATATTTAATTGCCCATGTTTTAGGGAAAGTGTCAGTATATTATGTTTGGATCAGATGAAAATCTTCGGAGATACTCTTGAGATCTTCAATAACACAACAATGCAACAACGCTATGGTTACTAAATCGATGTCTAGCTACATATGTATGTTATGTATTGTTTTATAACATAACATCTCGTCTATACCTACACATTAAAAGAGTAAAAAAAAATATAGCGGGAACCCTTATATTGCCAAAAGTGCTTCTCCAAACTGTATGATGTCATGTCTTTCAAAATTCGTTGAAAATCGGGTTTACTTTTTGTTTTACACAGGAATATTACTGATAAAGATCAAACGGCCAGTTACAATTCGCACCTCCTGTACGTCAAAATAATTTATAAGAGTTCGGCTTTTTATTTTCATTAAAAACTACTGAAAAAGTAGTATCAAGTATAATCAGTCAGCAATTATTTAACATAAAAAAAAACATCAATTAACCAACTAAGTACCAATACGCGCCTATTAAAGCAGACGGGCTTGTTTGCATACCTATATGAATATAACCTTTAATAGCATAACAGTAATTAATTGGTCTCCAGCCTATCATATGTAATTATAAGAGAAAGTAAATAATCGATCATCGAACCAATACTAAGACTAATCACTGAATGAGGTTTATTACTTAAATCTATTTGTAAACGCACATTCTTCATGTTTTATTACGATTGTAGCTACGTATTTTGATATAGCGCCCTAACCATTGAAGCAGAAGAACCTCGCCAGATATTTACTAATAGCATTGAACAGTTCATAATTTCTGCTACATTCAATTTCAGTAGATTTTTTTTTAAATAAAACGACGTCGTTAACTACTAACGACTAAGCTTTAACTGAAGAAGACAAGTATATAGCTTTGTTGTAGGACAGGCGTTGATAGTGCAATAAATATGCATTGTTTGAACCTGCAATCAGTCAACATTTAATCTTAATGACGCAAAAAGGGTTCAACATATGCGTTATCACCGCGGATAAAAGAATTAAAAACGCATAAATATGTACTTATATTTTGAAACACGTAACGAATACATAGTTTAGATATCTAACGCAAAACGGTAGCTTGTAAATATGCCTCATCTGATATTTTCATTCTGTTAACAAATGTGCAATTAGATAATTACCACTAAGAGATAACCTTTTTAATAACTACGCAACGTTATTCTAATGGACTACTAAACAATGCTTTCTCGCTCTTCTCCGCGCACTATCTCCTCGTCAATGGACAGGCAGTCAAAATGTGTAGACGACCGGCCGACTTTATTGGTAGGTTTACTACGCTAGTAAACATACTCAATCAAGACTCATTGCAGCTTGCAAACATTAGTTAACGTGTGACTGTAGTGAACGCACGTTATTCAATAGCAAAAGTGCGAAATAAAATATGTAACATAATGTTGACAATGAAAGTATTTGTGTTGTTATTTTTTGTGATTGTGGCTGAATGCGACAAATCCGTGTCGGGCCAAAACTTCGATGTTTTAAAAAAAGAATCCATGGCTAGAGTTGGAAAACGTCCTGTTAGGAGGGAGACGTTTGAAAATCTTTTCAATATCTATGACCCGTCTTTTTTAGCTATGGTTTGGCCTAAAATAACAAATGGTTTGCACATTCTGGTTGATCATTCTTGTTGGGATGAGCTCAGAGTGTTCTTCAGAGATTTGTCGGACGGTAAACCATGGGCATACAGCGGTAAGTAATAAAAGTGAATGGAACTGTTAGAATATGAATAAAATAATGCCCACTGTCATAGATACTATTATTAAGATTAGGTAAAAATACATTAATTTTCTCCTGAAAGAGTAGCTAAATAATAATTTTCGTTTTTTTTTAATTGTTTGCATATTGTACTTAACGTACTTAAATTTTATTTATGAATCAAGAATAAAATATAAACACGTCATCGTTTACCCAAAGAGTAGGTAAAGGCACATTATTAACGTTATGCTATTAAAACTTTAATAACAGAATTACTCGAAAGCGATTTTTCGGATAAATATGAAATTATGTTATGAGACTAACGATGAAGTAAAGGTTTTTATATGTTAATTTTTAAGCGATACCCGCGGTTTCACTAACATTTATCGTCGTCATTGCTAGGACATAGTGACATGATGTCAAAACACTTTTTTGAATTAGACTTAAGTTAAATAAATTAACTTTGGCAATCTAATTATTTAGAATACATTGTATTAGAAAATATAAGTATGTAATTAAGAAGGTACCAATACAGTTAGAAGCACAAAAATGCCAACTGCTAATTTAAAATTAATTTACGTTTTTTTTTCCATGACTTACTGTCACTGTAGTACTATTATATTTTTATATGAGTGCCTACGTATCTAAGTATTGCCATTGTGTAGTCGATCGATTGTTAGTCTACGCCCAATGGCAATGTGGATAATTTTCTCTAGTCAATCAAACTGTCCAATTCAAAAATGCAATGTCATTACTGTACTCTCACATTGTACATAATTTTTACACTAACACCTGTATCAACGATGGGATATGCAGAATCGTATAAGCATCTACATTTTGCGGTTACTCACGTTCATAAGCTAAGATGTTAAAATTTTTTAAAGTTTTAAAAGAGGAATTAAGACGAGCAGAAAAACACAAGGGGACAGTTTCGGGAGTGTAAGCAATTGCTTGAGTCGGTCAAGGTCGTACCTGTTACTGGAACTGTTTGTTACAGGTCCTACGTCCGAGAGATATTTTATAGTTTTTTTTACATAATTTGTAACTAATAAATTATTTGAATAATATAAAGTTTATGTTCATATATTTTAATGCTATTATAATAATTTATAAACTAACACATTACAGTAATAAATGTTTTATGCAAATAAGAAAAAAAAGTTTTTGTATTGCAACAATATTCTTTCAAGTCTAAGTATATACTGTTTGATAGATAACAATCCTTTAGTTGCTCTTTACGACACGCAGGAAAGAGATTGAGATGATTCATTTCTACTGAGGACCATAAGCACTTCAATTTTATAGATAAGTGGGTGAAAGTCTGTCACAGAGGATATTGTATATTTCATAATATAATAGTTACTTTAAAATAATATAGTATAAGAATTGAAGTGTAACACATTTATTATAATTACGATAATTAACAAAAGTAACATATCCTAATTTACAAATTTAATTTTTTTTAGTCATGTTAATCACCATTTCTGAATTTTTTACACACTATTATTATGTAACTGAGAAATAAAACTATTATATTTATATATTTTATAAATTGTTCGAAATCTTTATGTGAGATTTATTTATGAAGTGGGTTAAAGACTCGCGACCACGATTCCTCGCCCTAGTGTGTGGCTTCGGTCCCCGCACTAGACAACACTGAGTAATCCTTGTTGTTTGTGTTATTTTGTTCTTCTGAGTCGGGATGTTCTTTGTGTCCGTTGGTTGAATTTTTGTAAGGTCCCCGGCCACACAGGAATTAATCCTAGTGCGGCAGTTGCCTTTTAAAAATAAACTGCACTGATGGCGTAGCGGTTTAAGTGGTCACCTCGCCACCAAGCTGCCGCGCCTAGTGTTGTGGGTTCGATCCCCGCACGGGACAACACTTTGTGTTATCCTCAAATTGTTGTTCTGAGTCTGGGTGTTCTTTGTGTCCGTTGTTTGAATGTTTGTAAAGTCCCCCGCAACACAGGAAAATTAATCCTAATGCGGGAGTTGTCTTTAAAAAAAAAAAAAAAAAAGAACAAAAATAAATAAAATTAAACGATTGTTTGGTCAGTGTCTGACTTTATACGTATAGATAACTAAATAAATTAACCCTGATGGTAGCAACTCACCAGTTGGTACAGAACGCGTTACCGCCACCCTACAAAGTTGAAATAAAAGCCTACCAGACTTACTACAGCATAGTTGGCAAGTACTCAAATTTAGAACGCTTCCAGGTCGGGACCTGTATTGTGTGCAACATTTCAGCCTGCATCTTATCCCTCTTTTAGAACTCCACGGTACCTACGTGAATAACTGAAAGGCGAATGAAACATATAATTTACATAACTTCAGTGTACTAGACCACTCAGAAAGTATTGCAAAAAAAAGATTATTTTTGATGAGAGAGTTATAAACTATTATAAAAATAATAATTATTTGTAAGTAAAAAAAGGTACGTTTCAATTTAAAAAATTGCCTCCACATTTTCTGAGAGCTAATTAAATATTCGTGTCTCATTGAAAAATGGATTTGCGCCGGGAAAATTTTCGCGTTATGATTTTTTACCGTTGAACCGGTCGAATCATACGATAGACTTCAAATTGCATTCATGCAAGGCAACTGTGTATCGTTGGTATAACGAATTCAAACGTGGTTGACTATCTTTGGGGGATGAAGAAAGAAGTGGTCGCCCTTTGACGGCTGTTACTAAGGAAAACATGCTAGCAGTGAAAAATTTAATCCAAGACAATAGGGAATTACCATGGCTCCGCGGGTTACTGCCACCACGACAACGCGCCCGAGCACAACTCAAAACGAGGGTCTTCTTGGATAGCACGCCCGTGAAACTTCTGGATCACTCTCCTTACAGTCCTGACATAGTGTGACCGTGTGACTGCTTTTTATGCCCGAAAATTAAAAATCAGCTCAAAGGAATACAATTTTTAATTACAAAGCGTTTGAGCAGGCTGTAAACGAGGTGTCTGCGGCGGACTGGAAAAAGTGTTTCGAAAACTTGTTTAGACGCATGAAACTTTGTATTTATTATTTATAAAGAGGGTAGTGAAGAGTATTTGAAAAGATTGGATAAAAAATATTTACCTATAGAACAATTTTTTTTTTTTCACAAAACTTTCTGAGTGTCCCACGTATCTATATCTCTCCTTTTTACTCTCTCTGCGTTAATCAAAGGTTGACTGGAGAAGAATGCAACAGGCATTAAGCTCCCCTTTATTTTTTTTATTAAAAATAAAACATATCAAGACAACGTTATCAAAAATATAAATAAAAAAAATAAATAAGCGCCTTTAAATGCGCCGTATCGTAAATCCTAAAAACGTGCAATTTAAAAACTAATTTGTGATTTAACTGGTATCTCATGATCAAATACTGATTCGTTGATAATGGAACCATCACAGATGTGTACTCTTTCAAATAAAATAAAAAAAAAGTTTTTCCTCGTTTACTTACGTATTTAGACTTAGACTCATGTATTGCCATAACCAAAATGTGTACGTGTACGTAATGTACGTACACATTTTGGTTATGGCAATACGCAATCATCGCATGCGATCACCGCTGTACACGCACGCGTTGCGTTCTACATGAACACTTGTATGCACACTCTTTTGAATTGATTGTTTTCTTCACGCGGTGCTCTTACTCTTTGCTATTGTAGTGAATGTGGATAGAACTAAATCAAACAGAGTGCAGTTGATACGCCACAGCCAGTTATATATTTTGCAGGATATCTACTCCAATTATTTTTCATACTCTTAAGGAAACTGAGGATAGAAGGGAGTAATCAATCAATGCCTGTATTCACCGAGTGAGTGAGGGTACCAGAGTACCAGAGGCCCGAACCATCTTTTCACTTTTTTCCTCCGGTCATCCTCACCTTCATCACCTTTAAATGCGGGCAGTGCAGTTACAACTCTGGAGTTGGCCCAGTGTCCATGGGCAGCGGTCGTTACTTACCATCGTTTGACCTATCTTATCTATTACCCCCTTTTGCGATAAAAAAAGTAGTTAGATTGCTTATTCGGGTGGTTTGGGAAGCTTAAGTACCTAATGTGGTCATGGACGCATACCATGTATTTCGAACTGACTGATTCCGTGAAGTCCGAACTCACTAACCTGTATGATAATAAATCTACAAAAATACATTTATTAAAAAAACATTTTTAAAAAAATATGTGAAATGTGTAACATCGATTATAATCTAATTCGTAATCTGCACTAAGTTGATTTGGGCATAGAGTATTAGGTACAGATTCTTATTTAAATAAAATTCAATCATTGTGATTTGCAGCAGCTAATTTCATTATTATTACTAAACGGTCAGTTAATCTCTAGGTGTTAAACGGCCTTTTTTATCCGATTGCAAGGAAGATCATGTTTCTCTTCTGCATGTACGAGTATGTACTTATTTATAAGTATGTATGTTTGATGTTTTTTGTAACGGCCTAACGCCTAGACAGACGTCGTAAAAGATTTCGACATGTAAGGTGTCATTTAAATCGCCTTAACATTCGAGTTATCGGGTATAATTAAAGTCACGTAACACACCTACGTCAGACAAAAAAAGAATGAGAGCAAATGCACGCAATTCCTTTTTTTTTATAGTTCTTAAACGTAACTAATTTCTTTTTGGATTCAAAAAATCCCAAAAATGGCGGGAAACGTGACACTTCGTAACAAAGCAGCCAGTACACGTTTGAGTATGTTTGTTAAATTTACTTTGAGGATGTTACATTATAGTTCATAATACTAAGTGTATACATAAAATTAAAAAGTTATAAAATAAGTACGCTAGCTTCTTACTTGGTGGACTTAAACGCATAAGTACTCATATGTCACGTAAATTCTTTCAGCTCGAATAATCATAATATATGGAGCCAATGAAAAAAGTTATAATGAATTAAACGCTACATTAGTAGATGCTAACGAAATGCTTTAATGAGACGCTGACTAGAAGCGAACATGCGAGAACGATCAGTGAACTTGAAATACTGCTGATATTGGCAATCGAAAGTTGGTTTTAATTTATATACTACAATTATTTGGTTTGTAGTATGTATACAAAATAAGTACTCTAGCATCTATATATATAAACAGTAAATATACATACACATACATACACATATCAGAAGCGAAATCTTTTGCATCATCTCGAGTGCCATTGGGTATAATTAAAAAAAAATTGTGTTTGTATGGCGTTTACCATCTTCTTTTTATAGGTTTTTTTTTGGGTTAGTTGTATTTTTAAATTAGTTACTTTGTGAATATCTATGTCGAGAAACCTCTTTTACCGCTACGAAGCTCTCTTTAGGCATGTTTTTGTATATTTAATCAAAGAATTATCAAATTCAAGATATATATATATTTTTTGGTATTGGTGAACAGACGATCAGTCAAGTCCTGCCTGACTGTAAGTGACAATCGCCGTCCAGGGACACCTGTAACTCAAGAGTCGTAAGCCAACCTTTGATGGTGATGAGGTTTGACGGGGATGGAGGTTGAGGGGAGTTGAAAGAGACGAGGGGTTGATGAGGAGATGGGAGAGGGAATATGAGGGGAGAGAAATGTTACGCGGAGTAGGGCCACCGGTTGTGTTTTATGGACTATTTCTTGACTGACGTTATGTGCTATATAACGTTACACTACAACTCCTAGGTGCTGAGCAGAGGCCGTAAGCTATTAACTACGATGATTAAACTAAACTGCAACTAAACTAAAAAAAACCTTTAAACGTGACAATTCTGTCGGAAACCATACTATTAGTTTGAAATGAAAAAAATATAGCTAATTTCATTTTATATTTGTCCAAAGAGCAACAATTATATATCTCTGTAAATACATATAAACAATAATGCTTATATTTACCAAAGAAAAATGTTTAATATATGAATTAAAAAAAAAATGTGTGCACCGTATGTAGGTACCTACTCGTATTCTAAGTGAAGTTAGATGCAGATTGCGAGGCAATATGGCGGTTTGTCAGTTATCTTCCTATTTCAAACGCATAATACGTTGCACTACACATAACATTCTATATATATTAACTTTCCAAATATTTATATTGTAGTCTAAATATTACTTACCATATTTAGATTATAATCAACAACCACTAAGGGATTATACTGTTATCTATTCGATAGTGTGTATATATACAGTTTATACTGTAACTCGTACATACGTAATAGCTTTTAGCTAGCCCCATATTCAGTGAGACTAAATTATATTCAGACAGGCTTAAATATTTTAATTTAAAATCTCTTGCCAGTCGGTTGGAATTAAACGACGCAATCTCTGCTTTTAAGACTGCCAATTACAAAATTGATTGCACCCCGTTACTGGCTCTTCTTAGATTTCGAGTGCCTTCAAGGATTCCGCGCAAACCTATCACGACACTGTGTCCGCCATTGAGGAGAACTGTTCTGGGTGCTAATTCTCCATGTGCGAGATTCTGCAAGGTGTTAAATGGCTGCAGTGACATAATTGATATCCATTGCGATTCTTTATACAGATTTAAGTCGATTTTGAGCTCATTGCCAGACCCTGATTAACGTTTGAATTGGCTATTCTATACTGATGTCAAATGCTAATAACTATGTTTATTTAACTTTATAGTAAATGTTAATTTTGTTGTCACTTTTTCTCACTTGTTTATTCTTGTGTTGTTTGTGATTTACCATTTTTTTTAAATACTCTTTTTTTTGTAATAATGCATGCTGTGTCTACCTTTAAGTAATTGTTACATTATGATCCATAATATTGAATTTGTAATATTTTTAAGGTAAAAATGTAAACAATTGTTGGTTAAAATGTTAAATAAATAAATAAAAAATTAATATTACAGTCTATAAAATAAGTACCTTTGTTGTGCCTCAGCATCCATTCTTCGGCGATACTAGGTAGCACGTATTATCTCATTACACAAATAGCTTCTACCATAAATCAGTTGTCATTAGAAACGTATACTGCTATAAATCCATATCATTTAACAAAATGCTAATTATTCTTAAAAGAAGAGTATTCACGCGATCAATGCCGTTGCTCCCGGGTTGCTGCCATCGAACAGTTCAGTTAACTATAACTACAGCGGGAACAGTTAGATCACGTGAGATCAGATAGCATGACACAAGTGAGAGTTGTGTGCTTCTGCTAAAACTATTGTGAGGTGAAATTGTGTATTATTGTGTAATATGTTTTGTGCAGTTTCGTGTTCGACTATTCATAACGTAGAGAAGGAGAATAGATACAAAAGTTTATCTTTTACTACTTTTAAATATATAATTTCATATCTAAAGGTGTGCAGTAAAAGTAAATTATCAGAAATTAGTTACTGAGGAAGGAAAGCATTTTGTACATTAGAGTAAATAAATCCAATGCTCACCCTGGGTATCTAAACCTCTTTTGATGAGCAAAAACACAACGAAACCTGAATATTTAGTCTATCCTTTTAATAACAAGGTGTGAATAATTAAAAGGTAGAAAATATTTTCCTAACTAATATAAAAAAACCTGTTTGTTTAGACGGGCTAACTATTATTTCCTATTTTTTTTTGTTAGAAAGAGTATTTATTGAGGAATAATGTAGGCTCGGAAACACCACGTTACGACCCTTAGGAGCAAGGTAGTGACCACAAACGCAGATGAAACTGTTGATGAGTTTATTATTTACATAGATTTTTTTTGTTTATGCACATTGTTCGTACATTTTTGACTGGCCGGTTGGTGTAGGGGTTAGTGACCCTGACTGCTGAGCCGGAGGTCGTGAGTTCGATCCCCAGACGGTACAAAAATTTGTGAGATCCAGACTTAGTTGTCCCGTGTCTGGGTATTATTTTTGTCTGTTGTATATTATTATTATATTGTCTTTATTTAAAAAAAAACACGAATTGTCTTCCTTGTATCATAAACTATATCATCATCTTCTTAACCTCATCCCAATTTTATTTAAAGGCGGTGCAATGGGTTTTTTCTTCATTGCCACTCTATAATTCGTCATTTCATTGCTTACAGGGAGCAGTGAAATTATGAAATTCAAACCATATCCTCTTTCAAGCTAAAGAATCTTTTCTTTAGTAAAACTTTCTGTACGACGTTTAGTTCATCGATGTCCATACCAGGATAATTCATCTTGACTGTTCATCCATTGGCACTACTTTTAAGCTCCCTGCAATGTACGTTGACAGTTCTGTAAACTTTTTTTTTTATTTTAGCGCTCGACGCATCAGGGCGTTATGAAGCCGCGTTGTTCTCCGGCAATCGATTTTGGTTGGGCTCCAAAGAACAATGTTTGCGTTTGGTAAGTAAACTCAGATTACAATTATTATAAAACCTGTTCTGGTATGTTGTTGTTTAAGTATATTTAAAAAATGTTGTTTCAGGACAAAGAGGCCGTTGAAAACAATGCATCTCGCAATGGGAATACAAAGCTTTTTGATGGTATGTAATTCCTTCACAATATGTTGCAGAAGTAATAGCAGTAATTTTTTTTCTTTAAAGACAACTCCCCCACTAGGATTAATTCCTGTGAGGCGGGCACTTTACAAACATTCAAGCAACGGACACAAAGAACATCCAGACTCAGAAGAACAATTTGAGAATTACACAAAGTGTCGTCCAGTGCGGGGATCAAACCCACAACATTCAGTAACTGTCATTAACTGTGTTGTCCTCGTCTAGGGTTGCTAGGTCTAAATACCGAAAATCGGACACACCAGCTAGTTTGTCCGGACATTTCGTTAAAAAGGCTGGACACCCTTAATAACTTACACCTTTAATATAAATATCACAGGACAATTTTATTGTAATGTGAAATAAGGTTTTTTTATCATTAACCATAAAATCTTCTTAAATACTAATGAAACAGAATAAAATTGGATGAATCAGTCTTCTTTAAAAATTATCATTAAAAACTCATTACAATATTAATTTCAATCGCATAATTTCAGTTGCATAAAAATGCAACGCAAACGTTATTTCAAAACCGGTTTTTTTGTGAGGACGTGGTTTAGCCGGCCCATTCTGCATGGCTCTCCCATGGTAGAAAGAAAAGGCTAAGAATATATTGAAGTCACTTTTCATATTTTTTAAATAGTTACACTTGTTAAATGAAAACGTTATTTTATCTGCAGACGCATATGAATGGAAATGGGTGTTTCATGAAGAGACTACCACACAAAGGGTGGTAGCAGCAGATCTATGGCCACCAAATCGGCTTGCCTATTCCACTGTTCAGATCTTTTTGAACATTACAAAGACGGATATGATCAAGGCAAGTTACTTACTTATTTTGACCTACTGCGCAAGAAGGAGGGTTACAATTTTTAGGTACTTGTATGTATAATGTTTCAGTGTAACATCTAATATAAAATCTTGTCTTAAAAATTTGATTAATTTCGAAATATGAGGTGTCATAGGAATCGTCTTATTGTGGTTTAAATTTTTAGTCATTTCACTTAATTTTGGGAGCAGTTGTAAATTACGATAATAGTCTGGTGACAGACTGATGACGATGATAAAATAATATTACATGTTAGTAATATGACGGCCGTTAAAAAAAAATTGTTGTTAATATTATTTATTTTAAAAAATCTCATTTTTTTCAAATTAATACCTGTTAGAAATAGAGAGACTTTGTTATAAGATTTGTTTGATATTAATTGTTACGACGAAGTAAAAGCCAACTGTTAATTGTTATTAAATTTGTGTGTGTCCAGAAAGTCACCAGTATTTGTTTTCTTCGCCCATAGTGTAATAACATTCCTCATCTAATTTCAGTCCTATAACGTTTTGTTGGGCGTATGTCTCCCTCGTTCGTGCTCAGCGAAAGATATTACATCCATCATCAACTTCTCCGTAATGGTTAACGACAACATCAGAACAAATAGAACCACTGCCCGTGTGGCAAAGATCTCCAGCGTGAGACAAGTACCAGGAGCCTATGAAAGTGAAGGAGATAATGGCGCTATATTCTTAATATGCATTACAGTTATACTGGCTAGCTTAGCTTTAGCAGCTACTCTTGTTGACTTAGACTGGATTAAATGCTTGCCTGGCAAACGTTCCATGACTTTCGATCTAGAAAAGTATCACGTTGAAACTAATAGAGGTCTAGATATCAAGCACGAATCTGTAAATTTAAAGAACGAGATAAAAAAAATGGGAATAGACAATGCAAATGTGAATTACATGGCGGTGGAAAGTAAGATTAAAGGTGCTCCCGCGATTACGCTGGACGTAAGAAGCGAGGATCGGTTAGCCTTCAGTTGCAGACGTTGCGGGAAATATCGCAAGCAGTGCAACAGCTCCCATCAGCCACACAAGCATCCGCCCTGTCCCCGACTCCAGTACAACTCCATTGTGAGCCTTAGTACAGAGAACGAAAAGAGAAACATCTTCTGCCGTCTTCTCTTGTGCTTCTCAATCCCTTATTGTTGGAAAAGAGTTTTCAATACAAACACTGCAACTAAAGATCTGTCCTTGATACACGGCATGAGAATTTTGGCAACATTTTGGATTATGTTTTTATACGTTGCAGTTGTAGTTGACTATATTTCAGGTAATTTTCATTTATATGTGTATTTAAATTTATTATTGATTTGCTTGTTAATAATCTATAATTTATGGTAATGGTACATACGCCAGCTGTAATAGAAATGCATAGACTTGTGTTCCACAGAAAATGTATTAGAATTTACCAAAAAAATACAAATATTATTCTGCTCAAACAAGTAAACTAGCCGTGTGGATCTCGGTAGAGTGGAATAGGGCCACCCCATTTCTTTCCATGGGTATATGGTGGGTCCATGGGTATGGGCAACTAGTGCATAGGATATCTATCAGGCAGTATACATACAGCCAGTGCCCTGTTAACGGCACCAGGCTTGCCCCTTATCACGTAAGCCAGAAGTCAGAATTAAGAAAAAAAAGTCTGTCTCTAATTATGATTGGCATAATATGGACTTTGAATGAATACGCCTTTGGTAAGCAGAGGCTTTGAGAATTCGGCGATATAGGAGTCAATATATGTAAAAAAGTAGCTCATTAAAAAAATAAAAATACTCTCTGCTTAAAAACAAAGTCAATTTCATTTTATTTTTCAAAAAATATGTTTTTTTTTCTTATTTTAGGTGATGGAACGGATATAAATGATTTTAACAATATTTATTACATCGTTGCTACTGGAACGATAGCTTTCGATACGCTATTTTTTGTCAGGTAAGTTTCAATAACCTACATGTATAGTTTTTGGTTGTTTGCGCCAATATCTGGAAATATCAGCCGCATTCAAAAAAATATTTTTCTGTTGGAGAGTAACTATTAAGTTATAATATAAGCCATGAAAACATCACGCCACCACCATTAAGAGAGCAGCAGGGAACATTGATTGGATAGTTTAATATTATAACATTATTTTATGACTGTTATGTTTTATTATTAACAACAAAACAATTAAAGCAGTCTGATTATATTTTTATTTTCAGTTTTAATTGTCTAATAAATTTATTAGGAAATGCATAGACAATAATTTGTTAAACTTTACCGCGAATCTGTAAAGGTGTGATAATCTGTATATGACTACCACCTTTTTTTTTTTTTTTAAAGTGCTATGTTTTAAACGCCTATCAGGTGCTATGACGTAACTATCCGAGACACTGGCATTTAATTGAAAGCTTGAGCTGTCAGTTGGTTGTCATAATAATCGACAACTTTACGTCCGCGTAAGAAGTCACGTGATCATGTTTACTATTTAAGCCATTTTAAATAAATTATAGTCAAATAAATATAGATATTTCAATAAAAAAAAACATGGTTTAAGGGTTCTATACATTGAACATGGATGTGTCTATCTAGGGAGGTAGAAAAGTTAATATAAAACAAATAGAAGACATGATATTTGGTATAAATGCGTTTAGTAATATGTATGTATGTGGTTAGGGAGCATATGGAGTATGTGTAAGCCCTCTTATTTATACAAAGAATGTACGTATTTCTCTACTTTCACCATTTAAACACTGTTGACCATGAAGCAAAGCTAATTTGATAATTGAGATAATTACTCACAATTCTTTCCTTTATTAACCAACTACAAAATAAAGGAGGTTCTCAATTATCATTATGTATGTAACTCGATATCTTGGCCATTTGTGAACCGATATCAAAAATTTCAAATTGCCATATTTCCACCCCCCGAGCGAACAAAGAACCCTTGAGCGAGTATCAACTCTTATCACTTGACAACGTGTAATAATGCTAAATATCATGATAATCAGTTGAGCAGTTTAAGCATGAAAGCATATAATAAGCAATCTAATTATATAAGGATAAGATTTTTTTTTTTTCACAGTGGTTTATTCAGCTCCCATCACTTCTTCCACCTAAAGAGTCAATACAGCGTGGAGGAGCTGGTGGGGTGGGATGGGGCGTTGGGACAGCTCTTACAATTCATCTGCTTCGTCACCAACAGGGTCATCAGGTATGCCATATTAGTGTGTTTCTCGGTGGAGTACAACAGGGTCATCCCATCTCTTCCCGTGGGTGACGTAAAAGGTGACCAGGAGATCAGACAATTATTAATCAGACAGTATATATCATTATACAGTGCCCGAATGTCGGCAATAGGCTTTACGTAAGTGGGATTAAGCTATGGTGTGCAAATAGTGGGCGTTGACACGCCTCTGACAACCCCTTCGAGGATGTAGGCGTGAGATATGTTATAGCAAATAGTAAAAAACTTGATCAGCCAATGCTATCGTCATCAAGAAACAAACATCAAACAACAAACAGACGCTGCAAGTGTAGTGTGCAGAATTACCGGCAGTACGAACAAAATATTAAAATTATGAAGACCAAGTGCGGGCAGAATCCGAAACTCACACTTTTTATTTTTTTTATTTATGCGATAGGGGGCAAACGAGCAGACGGGTCACCTAATGGTAAATGACTACCGCCGCCCATGGACACCCGCAACTCAAGAGTCACAAGTGCGTTGCCGGCCTTTTAGGTAGCAGTACGCTCTTTTCTTGAAGGTTTGAAGGTCGTATCGGTTCGGAAAAACGGCAGGCGACAGTTTGTTCCATAAACTGATTGTGCGAGGCAAAAAGCTTCTGGAGAAGCGCACAGTGGTAGAGTGCCAATCGTCCAGGTGATGGGGATGGATATTTTGTTGCGTAGGACGATGGCGGAAACCAGCAGCGGGTATAAGTCCGAACAATTCCTCTGAACACTCCCCATGATACAAGCGATAGAGGCTGCATCCTCTGCTTCCAGAAGTGAAGCTACATCTCTACGCAACGCCAAGGTGTCAAGTCAGAAATAATAATCAGAAATATCTTGGCAGTCGATGATGCGAGTCGCTCTCCGTTGAATGCGGTCAAGAGGCAGAAGTTGGTACTGGGGTCACCTGCATAGAGATGAGAACAGTATTCCATGTGCTGCCGAACCTGCGTCTTATAAAGTTGCAGGCGGTGGGCCGGAGTAAAATACTGTCTCGATCTGTTTAGCACACCAAGCTTCTTCGAGGCTAATATGGCCTTACTCTCTAAGTGACCGCGCAACTGGACTTCGCTTGATATATCGACGCCAAGGATTCCGATACTGGCTGATGCAGTTAGGGAAGTGCTCTCAAATTGAGGTGATACGACCAATGGCATCTTTTTAGCGGTGAACGCGCAAACCTGTGTCTTCGTGGGGTTAAACTGGACTAGGTTAAGTCGACCCCAATCTGAAACTTTTGATAAAGAAGTTTCGATTTCAGACACAACTTTGGATCGGCTTTCGATGACGTTTACCCGAGAAATGGTAGCGCGGCCGGTGTAAAGGGCATCACTCGCAATGGATGCTGCTAATCTGCAGCATGTCATTGATATGCAGAAGAAACAGCGTGGGTGATAGCACACAGCCTTGTGGGACACCAGAATTTTGGAGCATGCACCGTCAACAACGACCTTGATGCTTCTGTCTGTAAGAAAACTGGTGAGCCAATTGCACAGTTTCTCGGAAAGCCCATAGGAAGGAAGCTTCGCAAGGAGCGCTTTGTGCCAGACCCGATTGAAGGCCTTGGCCACGTCCAAACTAACAGCCAACGCTTCCCCCTTGGTCTCGATCGCCTGTGCCCACCGGTGAGTCAAGTAAACAAGAAGATCACCAGCTGAGCGACCCCGATGGAAGCCGTATTGTTGATCATTGAGGAGCTGGTGGTCTTCTAAGTACCGACGAGCTGGCAGTTAATAATGGATTCCATTATCTTGCAGAACAAGGAGGTGATGGCTATGGGTCTGTAGTTGGACGGATCCGAGTGATCTCCTTTTTTAGGGATTGGGTGCACTAGAGCTGTCTTCCATGAGTTCGGGACTACGCCAAGAGAATATGAAAGCCGATAAAGGCGCGTTAAAACCGGTGCCAACTCTGGAGCACACGTTTTCAGCACGATAGGAGAGATTCTATCGGGCCCACTCGACTTAAGAACGTCGAGGGAAAGAAGCGCTTTACGCGCTGCCCTTTGTGTAAACCAGACTTCCGGCATGCGGCTCTCGCACTGCGGTATGGTCAGCGGTGCGTTTCCCCCGTCGTCCAGGGTCGAGTTGGACGCAAAGAGTTTTGCCCAGAAGATCGGCTTTTTCTTTAGCGTCGTGGGCCAACGAATTATCTCCTATGTGCAGAGGTGGAAGGGATGGCTTACAAAAGTTCCCTTGGAAAGCTTTGGCAAGAGACCAGAATGCACGAGTTCCGGAATCCGATGTGAGCCTTCGCCCCAGCAATTACTCTTTTGAGGGACCTGGAGGCAAAGTTAAATTGCTTCTTTAATGTGCTGGTCTTTACATCCCGTGCTGTCGCTGCATTAGCCCATGCTTGGTAACATTCCTGCTTTTGGCGGGACGCCACTTTGCAGGTTCGACCAAACCAGGGCTGGGACTTGCCACCTGTGTTGTTCCATAAGCTGGTATAATTAAAATTATAGCAGACCTATGTCTGTACATTATAGGTAGATATTGAAGAAAAACTAATACTTTTGGTCTTTATTATAGCAACAGAAACCAAAACAACAGTCTTTTAAAAAAAAATGTCGTTCTGTCTGTATGTTTGTACACGCACCGATGTGTTGTTAAAGATCTAGGCTAACTTTAAAAAAAGGCTCTATTTTACCGCATCAGAGTATCTTTTAATTCTAAATTCCAAAATGCTAATGTTTTATAATGCGTTAAGTTGAGAAGAAGAAATAAAATATTTGTAAAGACGATTTTAATATAAAGTGCCAAAACTTTCTTTTCAGATTAGTTCCGTCATACTCATACGCAGTTCTTCTGTCGTCTGTAGTGGCTCAGTGGTCCAGGTCGGTCTCCACGTTGGTGCTACCAGATAAAGACCACGTCAACTGCAATTATTACTGGTGGCGGAATATACTCTACGTGTCTAATATTTTTTCAAAAGATCAGCAGGTATGGGCAGTTTTACGACGGTATGTTATGATGTCATATCCTCTCGATATCTAAAATATAGCTAATATCACCTCACCTCAACTAACAACTTCAAACTATCTCATCTAATCTCATCCCATTCCATCTCATCTCATCTCTTACTTATGCCTTGCGTATTTATTGTTAGTATACTATTCTAAGCACGATTACTATGTATGTATATTTTAATCTTAATTTAGAAGTTATAACCTGTATTAATTTTTAACTGACTTCAAAAAAGAGTGATTTCTACTCGTAAGCCAATTGTCGAGCGATATCCGATTCGATCGATTTTTCTTCGAAGGAGTATACATTAGTCAGGATTATATGACGGAATAAACAGGAAACCTTCATATTTTATAATCACTAACAATGTTTTTTCCAAATAATTTCTAAATCTGTTAAGATATTTGCGTCTCATGTTGTTAAACTGCTGGTAAGGGTACAACTCCTAAACGGTTAGAAATTAGAGATCATTCTTTAAATTACTTTATTTAACGAATGAGTCTTTAAATTGTACGCTTAACGACCTTGCATGTTAGGCAGTTATCTACTCTTGACAACCCTTGACAGTTCTGACAATGGCATCCATGAGAAAACCATATAAGTCTTAAATTTTCATTAAGCATGTCCGTTACAAATGGACGAATAACTCTATATCACGCCAACTGATTTCGATGATTATTTTTTTATTAGAAAGGATGTACTTCAAGGGTAGTTGGATGAGAGTTTGGTTTAGTTGTGACAATGCTATCCATGAGAAAACCATATTAGTCTTAAATTTTATGATAGACGCATTAAAGTCGGTTGTCTACTTTTTTAAGTCCGATTATGTTAAAATCAATTATTATATTTTATTGTTCAGTGTATGCAAATCTCGTGGTATCTGTCCACGGAGACACAAGTACACATGTTTGGGGCTCTGTTGTGTGCGGCGAGCGTGTCGTCCAACATGCGCGCGCGCATTTGCGTCACGCTTGCACTTATCGCAGCACTCTCCTCCACTGTCAGTGATGCAAGCGCTGCTTACTATGAATTTGGAAAGCTGTAAGTGTTGTTTTAAATTCTATTCATTTCTATTAAAATGATAAGTGTTACGTTATATTGTGTTTTGATACCCGAGTGTAGCAAATTTGTATTGAGTATCTGGATTCTCTTTGGGCTTGAATAGGTATATTGATATAGATTATAATAATATTAAGAAAGTATTTGTCTCCCATTTCTGGTATCTAACTGTACACGTTTTCTTAGCCAATTGTGTCTATTTCAGCTTTTCTAGTGGTTTCGATCTGTATACGACAACAATTGAACGTCCGTGGGCGCGGGTGGCACCTTACTGTTTTGGCGTATTTACTGGATGGCTGGTACATATTTTACAAGGCAAACTTAAGGTTTCCAAGGTAACTCATTTTTCAATGTTGGATCTAATAAATCGCCTTGAGGTACTCCTTTATGAAATTGATTTTTTTTGGTTATTGTTTACTTTAGTACATAATATAATATAATGCATACGATGACAAAACATACTCAGTGGTAGAGCCATGCTTAGGCACGAATGGGCCGGCTCGACCGGTGCGATACCACGGCCTCACAGAAAACCGGTTGTGAAGTAACGCTTGCGTTGCATTTCCCCGAATTGAGTGAGGTTTCCGGAGGCCTAATTCCCCCTCCCCCTTATCTCTCCCTTCATCTCCTTTCTCCTTTTTTTCCATCTCCTCATCCCTCCTCTCTTCTTTCCGCTCCCTGCATCCCCCATCCCTCATCACCCTCAAAGGCGGGCAGCGCACTTGCGACTCTTGAGTTGCAAGTGTCCATGGACAGCGGTGTCACTTACCATCAGGTGACCCGTCTGTTCGTCTGTCCCCCTATAGTATAAAAAAAACATATACGCTCACGCCTGTATCTCCTAAGGGATACGAAAAACAATTTGGTCCCACTAACAAGGGCCAAGTCTATTGCCATCAATCGGGCACTTTATGACTGTGTGCATAAAGTCTGATATATAACAGGACAATCCCTTAGTCGCTACTACTAACTAAATTATGGTCCTCAATTAAATACTCATTATAGATTCGTTTGAGTTACCTTTCCTTATTGATAGTGTCGCATAGTTTATAAGTTAAGTATACCAAGTGATAATTAAACACTCGTTTTGCAGAAAAATATAAAATATATTATTTAATTTGTTAACCAAACGACGGTCTTATATTAAAAGTGACACTTAAAACTATCAAACTTGATCAAACGACTGATCATTATAATAGAATGTTGCTAATATAATCTTATAATAATCCAGTAAGCCTTGAAAAAAATAATATACGGGCATTCTTTGGGGATTACCGACAGAAGTGAAAACTGAATAACTTCTGAATTGTATCGTCGAGCTATTAGATTATGCACAGTATACATATAGCTCATGGGAAGCGTTCGGTGATTTTCGTTCACCCAAAAAGTTCTCAACGCGCCTCAAGAAGTTTACACTTCATTATAAACCTGATATTGATCAATTTAAAAAAAAGACCTTATGTTTTTCAATGACTATTACAGATTACATCATCTCTCCTGTGGATATCATCTTTATCATTTATAATCGCATCAATAGCCGTGTCCATGGTTGGCCTGCCTTGGCTTGCTGCGTGGCTTCACTTGTCGTGGCCTATTGCGTTGCTGTGGCCTGTTGTAATGGGAACCACCAATTTGGCTGGTAAGTCTATGATTTCATGAGTCCGTATCATCGTGAGACCGTAGGTCCTTGAGCCGATGAGCCCTTGACACCGCGAGACCGTGAGTCCTTCAGTCCATAGTTCCATGAGACCATGTGGTCGTGAGTCCCTGAGTATTCCAGTCCATAAGATATCTTTGAGGCTATGAGTAAATGAGTAACGATATAAGTATATGAATGAATAATTGAATGAGTGAGTCAGATAATGAACGGTGTGGATGGATTGGGGAGTATAAGCAATAGCTCGCACACGTTGGGATCACATATATATTTAGCCAGATCAAATATCCATAACCTACCTAACTGGGGTAAACTGACTTCCAGGTGCATTCCGCCGCGTATTAGCGAAGTCTCCTGTAGCAGCACTCAGCCGTCTGTGCTATGGAATGATACTGGTGCACTCGATCGTAGCGCGAGCTGTTCTGCTGTCGGTGGATACCACGCTGTGCTCTCAAAATATTTGCATTGTAAGTTAAATAATTACCCTACTAATTAACAGGCCCTGCCCTACTAACTATTTAACTAACGTGTACCTACCCGTTAGTTAAACAGCTGTTATTTCCTAATTATCACAAAAAATAAACAATTTCCTCTACCGCAAGGTTCACCCTGCTAGCCACTGACGTTTACTGTGAACTGTTAAAATGTATTTTCTTTACGAAAGTAACAAAAAAATTTGTAAAAACCTAGACTGCTGCTCAAAAATCCCTAGTGTCATAATTATGCGGTGATCCGCAACATGTATTTAGAAATAATGGCTAGATTTTGCATGCTTTAAATCATGACGTTACAGTGGCTGTACTTCGCTGGAACTTCAATATTGACTCTACTAGCATCTCTGCTACTCTCCCTTTTAGTAGAGATACCATTTTGCAGTCTACTCAGAAGACTTTCCGATTGCGCCTCGTGACAAACTTCAAACTTTACTGCGTGACTAACTAAAACACTGTCGTGACGGTCTCAAGATTCGCCGCGTGACAATAAAACAACAGATTTTTTTATTGTTCTATTACAAGAATCATAATATTTATAGTTTGTAAAAAACTTACAACTAATTTATATTTACAATATATTTACATATTTAAGTTTACAAATAATTGTACATAAATTTTGTTTTAAAATTATTTGGAACACGTTTGTGTATTTATTTAAATTGTTATTTATTTTTTAAAGTAGACATTAATTTTCACACTCGAACACAACTCGAATGAGGTTCGTTTTCTTAGTGTTGCTGAACACAAACACGAACTGTGACCACAATTTTGCAAAATTTTTAGAATTGCAATAAAAAATATTTATCAAAATACTGTAACTAAGTGTGAAAATGAATGTCTACTTTAAAAAAAATAAAAAAAATAATATAAATAAATATACTCACATTTATATAAGGGGTGTTCACTTCTAATGTATAATAATATCTGATGCCACTTTTGTTTTACATATTTATTGTTGTTAAAACAAGGTGACTTTTACGCCGTGTTCCGTGTAATCATTATCAAATTAAATTATTTAATTGTACGATTTCTTAAGTTCTGTAAGGACTGAAAGCTAAAGCGAAGACAGAGAGAATTCTTATCACAAAATTTTGTAAAATCAACACAACATAATGTCTGGTTCACACTGAACTACGTTATATCCTAGTCTTGCATTTATTTACACTAAAACAAGTCTATATAAGCGAATATATTATCTGAAATGTTTGTGTGAACCCGACATTTTGTAATAACAATAAAATTCTTGATTAAAAATTGATATTTTATTTTAAGCTGTTAAAACAAGTTGCTCTTTATATAAAACTAGTCTATAATAATTCGTTGGTTTTATTGATTAGGTATAAAATTATTGTTTTTTGACACCATTTGCCAAAAGATTTCAAGGTCAAAGGACCTTAAAGCGGCATCTATAGGTTTTAAGGCTACGTGCACATACATACATATATACTTTAGGTATTCTTGTCACATAATAAAGTCACATGTCACAGTAAAAAGTAATATTAATTACGTTTTGAAAGTATAGTGCTTCTCGAAACAATCATTACCATATTAAATCTAAATAAATCAACTTAATTTATGAAATTCAAGGATAGTATATTCTTGTCTTTCTTAAAAGACTTTGTTTCAACACATTTACACTATTCAGACAGAAAAGCCACCATTCATTGAATGATTAAAAATTATTATAAAGATACATACGTCATTCAATCACTTTTGACATTCACTCGTAAGGAATATTCTTTTTATATATTAGTCATGCTTGGGCATCAGGAAAGAACAAAAGCATGATGAAGTTGCAGATCGACGGAAGAGCTTTCGAGAATTGATCTCATTTTTTAAAAGGCATCTACAAAAACATGGTTATCTTATTTGAAATTAATTATTACATATTTGTCTCTAATTTCAGTAAAGAAATTTAGGATCCAAAAAAAACATATTATAATAACTTGACAACTCAATATACCTCTGTCTTGACACTCGAGTATGAGTCTAGACGTATTTACGAAGATATGTTTCTTTTTTAATAATAAACACACATTTACACAAACACATGGTCTATATAGCATTGTAAAGCTGATAATATTAAATTTACCACGAGGGTCACACCTCAGTGGCGCCCTCTACTCCTCAATGGCTCAGTTCTGAATTAAGGCAGTCTTTTGAACATTTTAGACTTTAAAGTGATGGCGTTATGTTCATATTCTGCGGGGTTTCCGATGTGGTGACACTATTTTGAGCATCGTGACGATGGGCGCTTCAAACGCTACGGAAATGACGAAGGCGAACACGTAGGATATCACTGTTAGACCCAGGAACAGGATGAACTGTAGACAGGAATTGTTTGATTAGTGCTACATAAATGTTTACAGTTTAAGGAGACAGTTGTATATAGATCGGTCAGTTGTTGTCACGTTATAGTAAGCCTTTATAGAGAATGTCATATATTCTTTTAATATTATTATACATATTAATATATGTATATAAACGACGCTTTCTAATGTTCATTTTATTTAAAAGTGAATGCTTGCATTAGAAACTAAGTCAGTTTTACAAACACATACGTATATAATGCATTAATTAAGTGAGCAGTATCTTTTATTGTGAAGATTTCCATTCTGTCAATAACCTTAATTTTGTTACGTAAAATTGATATTACATTAAAGTGTACTGTAAAATTGTACTGGAATCAATCCTTTGAAGCTAGCGTAATAATTTTAAAAAGAAAATGTGATTACCAAAAACCTTTATAATCGTTACTAATTAGTCTTCAATATCGGTTTGTACCTCTGTGTGTCATTGTACTTACCACCAAGAGTTCTCCCATGTGGATGGGATGCGTAAAGTGCATGGCGACGTATCGCAGCACCACGGGGTGCACGAGGTACGCGCAGTACGTCACCCGGGAGAACGGGTAAAGCACTGGCGCCGACAGCAGTGGTGTCACCCACCCTGGAAGAAGAAAGATTGAGTACCTTGCACAGCGGGGTCACCCAAATTGGAAGAAAGCAGGTTGAATAAGTTGTACAATTGGTTGAGATAGCAAAAATTCTATTTGGAATAGGGGATTGGCACCCGCCGTAGACAGCAAGAACTCCACTTAGCGTCATTTAAAATTAGTTATCTACCTAAGAGAACAAATAGATCCACTAGCGACCGAATACTTGTGGTTTTAGTCTGTTCGAGTCCGATATACCACTTCTCCTTCGGCTCCGATGAGGTGATGACCCGTGAGAGTTTCCACACGATAAAAACAAAAAATGAACTATAAAGTCTTCTTACTGGCAGGGTCGGATCGAACACATCAGCCTATCGCAATCAACTGCTGAAAGAAAGCCTCCCCAAGGTCTGGAGACAGACTGTTGTAGGAAAGTCTATTCCTCTAGCATTTAATGTTATTATTTAAACCCTTACCTCCATAACCCGTAGAGCAAGCGATGATAATCCATCCAATACACGCGGCCCACAGCGAGTGAGAGACGGCGCTGTACACAGCAGCCGACCACACGCCCATCTCAGTCTTGTACAGACCAAAGATCAGGAACAGGAGAGTCGCTGAACACACCGCCCAGCCCACCCACGCCCATATCTACAGACAGTATCTTTATTTAAAAAAATAAAGCTAGTGCACTGCCAACATCCGTATAGACTAGAGCAAAAATATATTTCAGCGCCATCTAGAAATTTCAAGTTTCAAGAGAAACTTAAACAAGAATCAGCCCTGTGACACTTATTATATATTAATAGACGTTTTATTTACTCTCAATATTTATGGCAGTCTAACGGCCTGCATCTAAGACCAGAAATGGGAGAATACAAGAAACAATACAACAGTGGTAGAGCCATGCTTAGGCATGAATAGGCCGGCCCGAGCGGTACGTAAAACCGGTTGTGAAGTAACGCTTGCGTTGCGTTTCCCCGAAATGAGTAAGGTTTGAGGAGGCCCAACTCCCTCTCTCCCCTTTCCACTCCCCTCACCCCCCCTCTACTCTTTCCCAACTCCTCAACCACTCACTCTTCTTTCCCATCCCCGCACCCCCCATCTCTCATTACCTTCAAAGGCGGGCAGCGCACCTACGACTCTAGAGTTGCGGTACACACCCTATAGTATAAGAATAAACTTAATATGTGTAAATCACCTAATGTACTATGGTCCATAAAATAAATCTATCTCTATCTTTATCAGTAAATCTCATTAATTAGTTCCTATCCAAATCAGTTAATCCTATCTTAAAAAAACGTGCCTTTTCTATGATATTGTGTCACTTTAAATCATACATTATTTTTTTCAAATTCAGAACATACCCGATTCATCTTAATTTTGAGGCTAGTCTTGAACAATATCCAGCCAGTGAACATGCCCACGAGGTAGGGGCCGAGTCTCGTCCACGGTTTCTCATACACCTTGTCGAACTGCGTGAACGGGTCCTCTGGGTTGGGGATGTGGTTGCTGCTGTAGGAAACGTAGCCTGTCGTCACCAGGGACGAGAGGAATAGCACGCCGGTCAAACCGGCTGACAGTTTGAAGTGACTGAAAAATAATAATTAAAGCTTGCTTTAAAGACTCCACATTTTATAGAAATAAAGTTTTCTCAGTACTCTTTACAGGTGATTTTTAGATGACAAAGAGACGTATACTTGTAAGTCAAAAAGGTTAGATTGTTATGGAGCTATTGTTGTTTAAATTATAGTACAGTATATACCTAAAACTAAATTGAAACATAAACTGCTTGATCTTTCATTCTCATACAACATTTTTAACTATAATATTTTTTTTTTTTTTTTTATACTATAGGGGGACAGACGAACAGACGGGTCACCTGATGGTAAGTGACAACCGCCGTCCATGGACACCCGCTTCTCAAGAGTCGCAAGTGCGCTGCCCGCCTTTGAGGGTGATGAGGGATGGGGGATACGGCATCTCACCAGGCCGCCATAGTGTGGGTCACCATGCTGCATTGACTAGACATGCAATGAGGATGGTGACCACCACTCTTGGACTCCATTTATTGCTTACCATCAGGCAAAGTGGAATCATTATGGTAGGCTTACGAATAAAAAAAAAAAAACAATATATATTTTTATCCGAATTTAATTTAGAATAGTATTTATGTTAGAGTGCTTGCTTATAATTGAATGAGCACAAGGCAGATATTGGTATTTTATTTGACTTATATAAAACATGGGTATCATTTGTTGGCGATCTAAATAAATAAAAAAAAAAATACCTTGAAGCCAAAATCAGCAGAATAGCGCTGACAGCATAGAATTGTGTGTCGTCTGACAGGTACCAACTCCACAGCATACACTGAAAATTGATTGAATGATAATTTGTTCAATGGAACGAGGTGTAAGGGATCTGATTGTTATTCATCAGAGACTACACATACATATATAAGGATCTGGCCCCGAAGGGTGACTAAATTATTGTTGGCAAAAGTGGGCGTATGAGACGTTTTTGCAGACCCCCTCGGAAATACAGGCGTGACTATGTGTGTATATTTCGTTGGCCACATACTGAGGCTTACCCGAAAACAAAACCTATAGCTTCACATAAATAATTGATACTATCCTCACCATCTGGTCGACAGGGAAAAGGGTGTTGATGTAGAGCAGGTTCCTCCACCAGTACTTGGGGCAGGTGACATGATCCATTGCGGGAGGTTCGAAGACGGAGTTGTGCGCGAACCACTTCATCATCACCTCTACCACGCCCAGGATGAATAGGTACGGAGCTGTTAATCTGAAATGTACAGGAGTATGGGGCTGGTTAGAATTTAAAATTTCAGATAGATCAGATAAAACTAGTAAACTATTTAAGTTGCTTTTAAGTGTTATTCACGAGCGAATCCTACTGGATTGGCTGGCTTTAACGTAACATAAGAGGTTATAAATATTTGATTTTCGT
This sequence comes from Tyria jacobaeae, assembly GCA_947561695.1. Classification (NCBI taxonomy): domain Eukaryota; kingdom Metazoa; phylum Arthropoda; class Insecta; order Lepidoptera; family Erebidae; genus Tyria; species Tyria jacobaeae. Next base: position 1,673,634 of record OX387208.1, on the reverse strand, counting down.
TTTTTATGTTAAAAATTAATTACTTTCGTGACATGCCTCATTCAGCATCTTTGATATTGTAATAAGACAATAAAAACTGTAATAGCATCCATGCCGCAATGATTAAAGTTGTAACTTCGACGATTGTTGTGGGTTAAATTCCATTATATAAAAAAAACATAGTTTTTAACAAATAATTGTCGCGAGGTTGGATGTTTTTTGACCCACATTACTTAAATGTTAGGAAAGTCTTTGATGACACAAGAATCAAAATTCAGACGCCAGTTTTATAAAAAAAACAAAAATACACATGTCAATACACACCAGGCATTGGGAAACTATTTAAACTGATAGACAGACCTAGCGAATCTGTATCCGATGAGTCCAAAAAACTGAAGCACTCCTGACGTGAGCTTCCTGTGTCCCTTTACCAGCAAGTCCAGCTTGCCCTTGGACTTGGTGCGGAAGTATAAGAACGTCACCAGCATACCACTGTAATTATAAATTTGTTAATTTTCTTTTATGCATGTCAGCACTTTAAGGTTCTATGTTTGCATCGTTAAGTTTATCAACACCTTACTGCCACAAGTGACAGCGAACCCTTTGCGTGTACGAACGTCTTCACAATTTCCCTCCAAAATCACGAGCTCACCAGAGTCGGATGAACACCTTTGATTCAGGTTTGTGATGTATTATACAATAATTATATTTGTTAATGACTTTCAAACACAAAGAATCAGAACAACTATTTTAAGATCAGACAAATTACTGTCCCGAGTCTGGGTGTTCCTTGTGTCTGTTTATTTTGAATCCCAACGACAAAGAAGCAATTCCTAGTGCAGAGGTTGTCTGTAAAAAGTATTATCGGTGGATAAAAATAACTAGTGTCCGGTGGTTCTAACCGTAGACTCACCCGAGACAGAAGAATGTATCGACACTGTAGACGGCGCTGATGATGAGCTGGAACCAGAAGCTCTTCTCTAAGACAGCTCGTAGTGCTGTGTTGTCTGCGTACTGTCATTAATAATTAAAATATAATTTTTAATAATACTTAATACTTTTCTTAGGGGTTTGGTTTATAACAACATTGAGGACCTTCATGGTGGTTTATTTGTGGTTGATATAATACATCATTTTTTTTTATGGTATAGCACAAACGAGTAGACGGGTCACCTGCTGGTAAGTGACTTTTGCCACCCTTGATCGCTTGCAACTTAAGTGTCACAAGAGTATCTGTCTGCCTTTAAGGGTAGAGGAAAATTGAAAACAAGGAGCGGAAAGAGGGGAAGGGAAAGGGGGTTAGGCATCGGGTAACCTCACTCACTCGGTCACACAATGCAAGCATTGCTTAACAGGCGGTTTTCTGTGAAGCCGCGGTAATACTTGGTGTTTTTAGTGTTTAAATAAGATTATACAACCTTTAAAATAAATCTAACATTTCAAACATGTTTTTGAGGTAAGATACAGACCTACAATATTACCGCAACAATAAGTTGCTAGTCAAAAAAAAATATTACTGTATATGCCTGGTGAGCCATGTATTTACGTGGTAGAGCTATGCTTAGGCACGAATGGGCCGTCTCGACCGGTGCGATACCACGGCCTCACAGAAAACCGGTTGTGAAGCAACATTTGAGTTGCATTTCCCCGAAATTAGTGAAATTTGTTGAGGTCCAACTCCCCCTCTCCATTTTCCTATCCTCTGACCCCCCCTCTTTTCCCATCTCCTCATCTCAATCTCTTTCCCCTTCCCGCATATCCTCATCACCGTAAAAGGCGGGCAGCGCACTTTCGACTCTTGAGTTGCATAGAGTACCCATTGACGGCGGTTGTCAGTTACCATCAGATGACCCGTCTGTTCGTCTGTCCCCCTATAATATATAAAGATAATAAAAAATATGAGGACAGATCAGGCAAACTAATGAACACTTTTTTAAATCACCAGGTGGAAATGTACTACGATATTTAGTAAATAGTAACACAACACTGTTATGTCGTGTCCTATTATGTTAATAAATATTAGGGGAACTCACTTTGAACACGACAATACAAGTATGTCCAAAGATCACCCAGACCATAGACATGATCCTGAGGCCGTGGACCACGGGTACGGTGTCGGGCCCCACGGACTGGTCGAAGATCTGCAGCACGTTCGCCTTCATGGAGAACGACAGCAGCAGCTCCGACCATACACCTGCGGAGACAAAACCACTTATTAGAATTTCTCAGGATCTAATCAAGCGTTTTATGATCAGCTCTTTTCTAATCGTTTGAGGAGGATTTTTAATATTTAATTCATAGTTATAACGCAATTAAAGTTTATACCTGACTGCGTTGAATCTTAAAGGGAGGGTGATCATTTTGAGCTGTTTATATGTCGTCACTATGTTCCTAGTTTATGGTAAATGACATGTTCTTAGAATCATCCTTGTTAATTTTCTTTAAAACATATGGAATATAAAGTTACGAGTTTTCAAAGATTAACAAAATACTAATTAGATTAACTAGATACTAAAATATAGTATATATGTATATAGTATTATTAGCTATGTTTTTACTATAGTTGGGTTTTTTTAATTTGTATTATTCTTATTTAGAATTTATCTTATCTTATAATTAATATTATAAGATAAGATAAATTCTAAATAAGAATAATTATTAAAATTATTCTTTATTATTAAAATTCCGACAGAACAATGTCTGTCAAACCAGCTAGTTTTTCTGTTTTTCCTTTAAAAAGTATAAGTCCTGCGACAGGTTGAATGTAGTAAGAATGATTCCTGTGTGGCAGACAAACAGACAAACAAACAACAAGATCCAAGAAACCCAGACTCAGGACAACTTGTGGATTACAAAAAAGTTCAAACCTAACCCAAAACGACTAAGAAGCCCTGATGTTTAATAAATACGCAGTCTGAGCACCACGAGTGTCGGAATTCTGTAGTGGTCTTTATTTGAGTATGTGTATGGAAACGTACTAAGTTTAAGTTCATCTGCAGAAGTGGACGCGTTGTCACCGGTGAGGCTCTCTTCAGACGTATTGCTGTTGATGGCCAGGTTGTTATTTACGTTGTACATCGACTTGCCTGCACAAAAGACAATATAGATAGTTAGATAAACTCTTCATTGTACAGCAAAGACTGAATTAAATACAGATTGAATTCATATAGTCTTATCAACCTAAAGCGTGAGTTGGGGTTCTTAACGCGGTTTTCGATCTCTTCCAGACAACCATGGGATGGAAAGAAAGATTTTGGAAGAAATGAGAAATTGAAGTGTATAAATGATTTTGCATTCAGGTTAGTAACATAATAATAAGAGACTTCTTGGATATATCTTAACTAGCTGTCAATTTTGCTTAAAAGACAACTCCTGCATTAAGAATAATTCCTGTGTCGCGGGAGACTTTACAAACATTCATTTAACGGACACAAAGAACAGCCAGACTCGGGACTACTATTTGTGGATCACACAAATTTTGTCCCGCGTGGGAATCGAACCCACGACCGGTTCATCAATCAGAGTCACTAACCGCTAGACCAACAGGCCCGTAGAAAATAACTTTAGGAATATTCGTAGACAATAATATTTGTAGATCTTGAATTGTACAACGAGATAAATCAATTGAAGGTCAGGTATTTATAATTTTATTAGAATAAAAACTTTCGTATTTATTTAATGGCTCTGGCCATTAAATTAAAATGAAAATAAAATAAATAACACAAACATTTTTAGGACGAGGCCGTCTTTGTAAAATAACTCTAAAAAGGTTTTAAATCAAATTGAATGTAGTCGGTTTAGACACCTTCAGCCTACCCCTTAGTGAATATAGGCGTGAGTTTATATAGGTATATATGTCAAGATAGTGAGTTAATTACAAACCATTAGCTACAGTAATATCATCAAGTCCGTTCAGATCTAACTTCAGGTCGGTTCGTGCGCCGCTGTTGGAGGTAATGTTGGCAGCTCGCTGTCTGCGCCTCCGAATATCGCGTGCTATCTTCACGTCGTACGCTGTCGATGTGATCAGAAGGAGGCCGACTATTGTGCATACGGCACTGCAATGGAAATGAAAGACACATGTTAGGACCATAGGTATAGATATAAACAAATCTATACATCTATTAAAATTATAACACACCGTATGCAATAGCAGCCAAAACAACAGTCTCAAGAATTTTTGTTTGTCTGTCTGTATGTTTGTATACGCGTCACGCAAAAACTGCTACATGGAATTTAAATGCAAGATGCAGATGTATTGCTAGAGGTCTAACTTCAAATATAGGCTTAAATAAAAATATAGATTAAGTATCTATAAATTCCATTCTCCTGAGTAGAATAGTTAAATGTGATTAAAATAACTAATTAGGTGTCCTTAGAATATCTTAATAATTTTATAAATTGGAAAGTTGGATGATATTTGTTACTTAATTCCGCCAGTAGTAGTAAGTAATTCTATTTATTAAACTTAGTGTTGCCAGTAAAACGACATATTTCTTTTTCTACAATGCTAGTAATCAGATAGAGTTTACCACAGTCAGAGCTGTTCGTTATGACACACCGTTATGATAAATAGTTAAGTACATTAATATCGACATTGAATTATAATTTAATGTTCAAAAAGGATCATTAAATATTTACCTACAATGTCACATGATGGTGTAATATATATTTAAATCCTGCATACATGTTGTTCACACAGGCTGCCTTTCACTGTAAAAAAGGACTTTCAAGGCTAGAAGACATTTTTGTTATTTTTAGTGAGTTTAGCGAAATATTGTCTTAATAGCTTGGGAGGTAAAGTTGATTTTAGATGGTTATTTCAGAATGAACAATTTTATATGTAGTTTATAGTCTAGGGATAGTTTGTGATAGTTTACGAGCTGTCAGCTGCCAGCTATCAGCTGACAGCTGTCACGGTCATGGGAAACTTGGGTGGGAGACACTATCAGTTATGTAAACTCTCAGCTGATGTGTCTTGCCCCATTGAAAAAATACTATAATTTTATTAAAATAAAAATGTCACTGTGTTATTTGAACTCGAAATTATTTTAAAGCAATTATTTTTCATACAATATGATATGAGTAGATGAAGTTTAATCCTTCATGTAATCTTCAGTAGATTTTTGTTCTTCAAATATGATACCGGTAGACTAAAAATGCTTGCATTAAATTGCCGAGTGAGTGATGGGACCGGAAGCCCAACTCCCCCTCTCCTCTTTCCAATCCTCTCATCCCGTCTCCTCCGTCCCCTACTCTCATACCCCCTCTCCTCTTTCGCCTCCTCTCATCAGTTGTAACTTACCATCAGGTGACCCGTCTGTTCGTCTGTCCAACTACATAAAAAAAAATAGTGTACAAACTTTCAATTGGGGTAAGGCCGTCAATTGTGGATTTACATAAATTATACTGCCTTACAGCAAGGTCCACCACGAATCTGTCAGTTAACGCTTGTTTCCACTCCTAGCTAGATTACACAAAAAACCGACCTCCCGTACAATCAACAATCTAGCGAATTGCTTCAAGAGGAAGTTAGTCAGCGTTCGCGTGCGTGTACAGACTTTTTTATCTGTTATTTTATTGCAAAACCGATGTACTACATGATTATCTGAGTTAACACTAGAAATCACGAGTTTTCGCAACAAGAGCTGTACAACTAATTTATATAAGTACAGGTAACAACTAACGCACGCATGTTTAAGTATATCTTGTTATGTATTAGACTGAATTATGTTCTGTGGGTTTAATAATATTACTTATCTAATGGTCTGTATTCCTGAAGGGGTAGGTAGAGTTGTACGAAACATCCACATTTTGTAATTTAGAATTAGTATCCCATACAGAAGATTTATTGTGATAATTTTATTTTACTTTATTTTGAAATATATATTTGTTATATGAGTTCTGCCCTCTTACCATGATAATAATATAGGCATCTCCCTCATCAAATACTAAACAGCACGTGTAGCGATGAAATAGCAAGCATCTTTTGAACACCCAACAACTAGAACGACTTAACCACCACTCTTAATTACTCAATATATTGTATAACTGACAAATGTTACATAAAACCTCGTTGTACTACATTCAAAAGGTCTCTCAGTTCAGACTTCAGGCCGGACTAGACCATAAAGAATGACGTCATTTGACACATAAACACCGTTTGGAAAGCGGAATAACCACGAGTCGATCTTAAGTAACGTTTAACTTGAGCAATATCAAGATGTCGGTATTTCATGATTATGTTAAAATTTTAATGACTCATGACCATTTAATTGCAGAGTCGGAATTATTGCATGTGTGTTTCTTTACTTCATACAACTCACACACGGCCGTCTGATCCCAAACTAGGTAGAGCTTGTATTATGGCAATGAATTCTAGGTTAACTTATAAACGATTCTAGAATAGCATAGATTTTCTTCATATATAAATAATAACCTCCTTACATTAACACAAAGGCTGTCTGAAAGAAATCGCTGCTAGCGATAAGACCGCCGATTGTATCAGTTGCCTGTATATTATTGTTTGTTTTTATGTTGTATATTTTCTGTGGTGTACAATAAAGACTATTGTACTGTACTGTATAGTATTGATACCAGACTACTGATATACATAATGTAATATTTTGTTCCCTTTCAAATCATCCTTTCCTCTTTTTTTAATTCTTATTTTATTATTTATTTTTATTTTATTATTTATTCTTATTTTATTATTTATTCTTATTTTATTATTTATTCTTATTTTATTATTTATTCCTATTTTATTATTTATTCTTATTTTATTATTTATCAAATGTATTCTGAAAGTAAAGTTTAAATGCATATGTAAATGTTGCCAAAAAAACTGCATTGTTTTATTATATTTTTTATTTTATTTTATTTTTCTACTATTACTGCCTAAGTGTTGTAACCCTTTATTTTATAGTCTTTATAATTTTTAACCAATAAATACTCCATATACCTACAAATATGATGTTTTTAGTTCCACTAGAAGTTTTAGAGATTAGCATGTTTAAACATACAAACCAACAAAAACGCTTTGCTGTCTTTGGAAAATAAAGTATGGTTTTGATACTCACAGTAGTACCATAAACGTAGGATCTGCTAGATAAGTGTAGCCTCCGTGCTGGGGTGACCTGACAGCCGTGACCTTGTGCGACAGGAGAGGGGCGCGTGCCTCCCCCACCAGCGAGGCGACTGAATCGCGTGAGCAGGAGTAAGGAAGGCAGATGCCGAGGTGCAGGGTTCGACGCTGGAAGAAAAAAAAATGAGTATTTTGTTTCTTAGCAACAGCGTTCGTATTTGAATGATTCCTATACGGTGCAAAATTTGTGTGAGCGTTGAATTTGAATTTACTTCAAGTGATACAAAAGACACCTCACATGAGGAAATCTATCAAACCTTTTAGGCCGTGACAACGAAACACACATAGAAACATACATACAATCAAAAACATTACCTTCTCTCTTGCATAGTTGGGTAAAAATTGCCAGTGTCACTCGAGATTATGTATTTTCAACGATACCCTTTACCTCCTAAGATTTTTTATTAGAAAGAAACTCTTGCATAAGCAATTCTCTTTGCTTAACCGGGACATGGGAGAGCAATCCTTAGAAACGAATGGGCTGTCTCGACCTGAGTATTACTACGGCCTCACAGAAAATTGACTGTCAAACTATCCTTGGTCTGTTTTACCGAGAGAGTGAGGATACCGAAGGCCCAACTCCCCCTCTCCTCTTTCACCTCCCCTCATTACTCAAAGGTGGTCAGGCATACACACGGATAGCTATGATATAAGTACTTTTATAGTAAATCATTTTGTTAATTCTAGATAAATTAATATTAAATTGATATTTGTTGAGAATCTTAATAAAGTACGTAAGTATGTATGTAAATTAGGGTTACATGAACTCACCGTTTTGATGATTTCGGTGAGGTTGGTGGAGACGGTGACTCGCGCCACGTAGAAGGCTGTCTCGAAGGGGGGGCCCGCGCCCGCCATCGACACGTCCTGCCGCCAGTCGCTGAAGATATGGTTGGTACTGCTCTCTGAAACACCACTAACTATATTAGAACTTAGAATAATTAATACTTTCTTGTATATGTAGGATTACTTTTCATCATTTATTTATTATGTTTAGCATAATAGATACACAGAATTACTTTCACATTTATAAATTAGAATTAGAATATACGGTTTTACTTACGTTTTTTTGGCGATGCCCGACAAGTTTTGGACCTAACAAGTGCCCTTTATCAACAAGATTGTAACGCTTAACACCATCGCAACAGAGTACTACACTCCATGAACAAGGACCCCCGTCAGATCCGTATCCTTACAAATGTAAGTAAAACTGTATATATATTTAATAAACAATTTGTTTCACATATCTCACAAGTATCCTGTGGGAAAAAGGAAGGACTCATGCTGTTTTTTATCGTTTTTTAACAACAATTTGTACAAAGTAGTAAAATATTTTTAAAAGTCGACTAAAATGTATCTTAATGTCTAGTACATTATGAATCAAAGTATTTGAATCAATAAGCCTGTTTTATATTACAGTAGCATTACATCATGAAACACAACAAACGAGATTAAAAGTACAATAAAATGTACAGCATTGGATTTCGTCATACAAAAGACATCAACGCGCGCTGATGTATAATTGCAGTCATAATATGCGATAATATGAATGGATGTTTGTTACTTAATCATGTTAGAATGGCTAAATGGATCTGTATGAAATTTGGCACAGAGATAGATTATATTTTGGATTATCACAAGACTAGTTTAAAATTTTTACGTATACGAGTTTGCGATGCATCAGTAATATTATAAAAGTGTTTGAATTTTTATTAGTGTGTATGTTTGTCACGTCCTTAACTACTCAACCGATTATTGTGAAATGTGGCAAACACGTTATCAAGGATACAGAAAAGTTTCAGGGTACCTTTCATTCCTATGCAGACGATAGCACGAGTGATGCCCTTTACACCGGCCGCGCTAACATTTCTCGGCTAAACGTCATCGAAAGCCGATCCAAACTTGTGTCTGAAATCGAAACTTCTTTATCAAAAGTTTCAGATTGGGGTCGACTTAACCTAGTCCAGTTTAACCCCACGAAGACACAGGTTTGCGCGTTCACCGCTAAAAAGATGCCATTGGTCGTATCACCTCAATTTGAGAGCACTTCCCTAACTGCATCAGCCAGTATCGGAATCCTTGGCGTCGATATATCAAGCGAAGTCCAGTTTCGCGGTCACTTAGAGAGTAAGGCCATATTAGCCTCGAAGAAGCTTGGTGTGCTAAACAGATCGAGACAGTATTTTACTCCGGCCCACCGCCTGCAACTTTATAAGGCGCAGGTTCGGCCGCACATGGAATACTGTTCTCATCTCTATGCAGGTGCACCCCAGTACCAACTTCTCCCTCTTGACCGCATTCAACGGAGAGCGACTCGCATCATCGACTGCCAAGATATCTCTGATCGACTTGACACCTTGGCGTTGCGTAGAGATGTAGCTTCACTCTGCATCCTCTATCGCTTGTATCATGGGGAGTGTTCAGAGGAATTGTTCGGACTTATACCGGCTGCTGGTTTCCGCCATCGTTCTACGGGACAAAATATCCATCCCCGTCACCTGGACAATTGGCACTCCACCACTGTGTGCTTCTCCAGAAGCTTTTTGCCTCCCACAACCAGCTTATGGAACAAATTGTCGCCTGCCGTATTTCCGAACCGATACGACCTTCAAACCTTCAAGAAAAGAGCGTACTCCTACCTAAAAGGCCGGCAACGCACTTGTGACTCTTGAGTTGCGGGTGTCCATGGGCGGCGGTAGTCACTTACCATCAGGTGACCCGTCTGCTCGTTTGCCCCCTATCGCATAAAAAAAAGAAACATGGTATTGTTCACGACAAAATTGTTTTAAAATATCTACAGCAGTGCAAGTGAAACTGCGGTTAGAATCTAGTATTTTAATAAAACTTACACAATAGTAACATTAAAATATGATATTTAATGTGTAGTAAGGTAATACGACTATGAAAAAGGAAAATGTTGCCATACTGTTATTTAGTTCTTTTTTTAAACTTGTCTCTTGTGACGAAACTTTTTTAATATCTTCTGTATGTTATCTGTGGAGATCTAAAGTATTCATTGCAAGGACTGTTTCGTAATACTTGTGTGGTGGAGTACTGTAACGACATTGTGGGACTGGTTCTGTTGGTATGTTTGTTTGTATATATAACATCAGTTCACAAATAGTTTCTATTCTCCCTAAGACACTGACGTGTAACTAACGTGATAATTATATTTATTCTCATTGACATAATAGGAGCATGGCTATTGCCATCAGGCACTTTTGGATATTGGATGAGGTAATTTGGAGAATATTGTCAGTAAAGGGAAAGAAAAGGAAGGAAGGTGTTTTTCTTTTTTTTTTGGTTGGCCATAATGATGACTCCACTCTGCCTGATGGAAAGCAACAAGTGGAGTCTAAGAGTTGTGGTTACCATCCTCATTGCAAGTGTAGTCGATGTAGCATGGTGACCCATACTATGGCGGCCTGGTGAGATGCTTTTTCACGCCCCGCTTAAAAGACCCAGGATCAAAGTGGGAGGGAAACACGTGCGCTGGCAGTGAGTTCCAGGCTTTAACCGATAGGCACAGAAAGGAAGAGCCGAACCGTTTAGTTCGAGATATTTTCCACTCTCAAACGGTGACTCCTCAGGCCATCACGTGTTGTCGTGTAGAGAAAAGGAGAAGGTGGGACTAATTGGAAGAGCTCGTCAGAACACTCTCCGTGATGTATATTGCTTATTGAGATGGAATTAGGAGCATAAGGAATAGTTAATAGTTAGGGTCGCAGGACTCGAACTGGTACCAGAAAGTTCGAGTCCTCTAACTAATCGTGTCTCTACTGTCATAATTAAGATAAAACGTATTTATATGATTTATAAGTACAATATATTTGACGGGCCTGTTTGTCTAGTGGTTAGTGATCCTAGGGCACGCCATAATCCGGCGGTAAGGCCCGTGATGGAGGATTGGCTGGAGAGGCGACATGGTAGCCTCTCCTCTCCAGCAAGTACCTGCATCATCCTAGGATGATGCAGGTTTTTACTGGACATGGCTGCTTCGGGAAGTACCTGTGTCCAATAGACCGGGAGCCAACGTCTGTGTGCCATCACTGCGGGGGCTGCCGTGAGGACACTGCACTGCACACTCTAGAGGCGTGCCCTGCGTAGATGCAGGAGCGTGTGGAAATCGTTGGAGATCATGATTATATCCATGGTCTCTAGCGAGAGCGCGTTTGATTTTGTCGCCTCGTTTTGCGAGGAGCTCGTCAAGGAGGGGGCGAAAAGGGAACGGGAGAGGTCTAGTACTCTCCCATCCCGCAGAGGACGCACCAGACGCCGTAGAGCATAAGCTGATTTCCGGCCTCCAAGAACGCTGGCCTGAGGGAGATGGATAGGGCTATCCGCCGCTCTAGCAGTAGCAGGTCCAAGACGGCGGCGCCGTGTTGCTGCAGTGAAGCTACACCTCAGCAGGGTCATCTGTTGTTCAATAGGCGGCCAGGTCTGCCGGGGTGCGCAGAGATTTCCTTTCAAGTGTACATCTGAGACCCCGGCAATAGGAGTATTCTATTCAGGCACCAGAATAGTAGACACCAACGACCCACTAATACATTTTTTTTACATTAGAGTTTAAAAAAGCATTGGTTATATATTTATTAATAGGGCATAGTAGAACAAACGAGCAGACGAGTCATCTGATGGTAAGTAATAACCACCGCCCATACACACATAATACTCGAAAGTCCCAAGAGCACTGTTTCAAAAAGAGGAAGAGGGCATAAATGCGGCAATGGACGAGGAGACCTGACCTCGAATAACCTCACTCACTTAGTGAAACAACATACAAGCATCACTGCTACCGGTTTTCTGTAAGGCCTGACGGAGTAATACATGTTATATACGTGCCTAAACATTTCTCTCAAACGTGGTTATTTAAAAATAATGTCCTGGAGAGATCCTACAACTGATTTTCCTCATTTCCAAATTGAAGGTGGAATATTTGAGTTACTACCCCTGTAAATATTTTTTTTTATATTTTTATACTATAGGGGGATAGACGAACAGACGGGTCACCTGATTGTAAATGAGAACCGCCGTCCATGGACACCTGCAACTCAAGAGTCGTAAGTGCGCTGCCTGCATTTTAAGGGGCGATGATGAATGGGGGTTGCTGGAAGAGGAAAGAAGAGAGGGGGTATGAGGAGAGAGGAAAGGAGATAGGGGGAGTTGGGCCTCCGGAAACCTCACTCATTTCGGGGAAATGCAACGCAAGCGTTACTTCACAACCGGTTTTCTGTGAGGCCGTGTTCCGGTCGAGCTGGCCCATTTGTGCCTAAGCAAGGCTCTACCACTGTCAATACGTTTACAAATAGCATATCTATCACGTAAGAAACACACACAAAAAAACAAACAGTCAAATTGAGCACCATCTCTTTTTTTAAGCCAGTTAAAAATACAGATGTTATTTGACGAAAACAAAAACAATTTCCATATAACTCGGACGCCCTAAATACATATAAAATACTTTGTTAACGTACATATTAAACAACCCAGGTTATACAAGAGGCTTTTATGTATTTCCGTGTTCTGGGTCAAGGGGTGGTCGTTTACGTCACTTTCAACAAACAACGGCCTTGCAACATGGCCGCACCTCTCAAACAATCACTGCATGTCACTTATAAAAATAATGAGTCAATCCTGTGTTATTGACCTCATCTTATTTTTTTCTCGTGCTATTTGCTGGTGAACTGAATAATGAAACTGAGGTAGTGGGTTCGATTCTCAAGAGTATTTTTTATTTATATATAATATTTAGAAATTTAGGAGTATGTTTAGGAGTATTTTAATTACCATAGTATTATTATTATTGTAATTTGTACGTAGAGTTTTATAAACAGTTACAGAACCTTTAGATACAGTTTCTTGTATCTCTGACGTCACATTTGCATTGATAATTTCAAGCCAAGCTGTTAAGGGTCGTAGCATGACGTGAAATAGTGCATCACTTCTTATAAAAACAATCCGTTGTCAAATGCAAAATGATTTTTTGAAACGCTACTGGTAGTCAGATTAACATTTATCTAAGAAAAAGCTTTTTAGAGTGTCGTTAGCCGTTTTGAATTCAATCCATTTAAATCGTCGGAGGTTTTGTTATAATTTTAAGTATAATGTATAAATGAACAAGTTAGATGTATATATAGATAAATAACACTTTATTTATAGACCATTGCTGCAGTGGAAGTATAATACATATACAGTGGACCCCCGGTAATCCGGCCCCTGTCTAATTCGGCACCCACTGTAATCCGACATGCCTATCACTGTACATATAATTTATTTCTACTTCTAAATCCATAGTATCCTCTACATAATTATATTTTAGTACATTTGTTTGTACATAATGATCACCTAACGTAAATAAACGCATTAATGATGTTCATTTCATAATAAAATGTAAGCTCTCTATTGTGCTGTTGAATTTACAAAATTCCACATACTTTCTAGGCGGGGAGCCGGTAACACTGAAAGTCCCGTCATAGCGGAATCAATTTTTTTTATTTAAATAAATAGAACATAAGTATAGGAATAAATTAAGCTCGGTATGCGTGGATTTCTATTGCCGAAACAATGTAAAAAAAAAAAATTATCAAAATTAAAAAATGTTTTACCGTCATCGCGGATATTTTTTTTTTTATGTATTCGACAGTAAATTTTATTGGCTTTTAGAAAAAATGACGCAAAACACTTTTTCTTGCCGGAAGGGTCTGGCATACCTATTTGAAGTGTGTGTTGAGGGCTAAAATCTCTCCATCATGCTTTACTGCAAAAGTCAAAAGACAAAAAGCATATACTACAAAATAAATGTATTGAACATCGTACATTTTGGAGTAGATGCTAATATAGTTTATGCACTTCAAGATGGTATGCGGGATTTTTCTGGCAGTTTTTGAGCGCGCATACCAAGATATTTTTAAAAATATCTTGGTATATCTTGGTATGCGGGTTTTTTGGGTCACGTTTGTCGAATGACCGAGGGTTCACTGTAATGTGCTAGATTTATAATATACAAACGGAGATACCAGAAAAAAAATTGCCATCATTGCCATCAATTTTTTTTCTGGTAACCTTAGGATGAATCATAATGATTGCTTAAGATTAAACGCAATGAAGTTCTTCCTTACACATTATATAATTGGTTTGAATTATTTATGTGTCGGTGACTTCAATAATAAAAATAATCTATTTACCGTATTGTTTTTACTACACCTAAAATTAAAACAGAGTAGAGATACAGCTATTTTGGTTAATTGCACTGAGGCAATCTCTTACAGGCAACCATGAGATGGAGAGTAAATTTGAAATACATAATATGGCAATTTGGTGTACACTCAGCACATTATTAGAATGGGTGGTATACATCTTACATATTACATATATTGAAGAATAGACATACATATATCACAGGCATTTTATTACATAAGAAAAATAGCATGGATACAAATTTATTTAATTGATTAAAGTTTCTAGAATGTCCAAGCATTTTTAATTGCAGGTTTTAAGACAGTCAAAGAATGATTGTTATGTAGAAGATAAACACGCTTTTGAGGTAAATCGGGGACTAAATACAATACCATATTATGAAAAATTATACAATAAACAGACACAAAAAACACCCAGACTTGAAAAAATAACTTGGGAATCATAAAATGTTTGGTCCCCCTTGGAAATCGAACCAACGACCTGCAGTTCCGCAGCCAGAGTCACTAGCCACTAGACCAACAGGCCAGGCAGTCACGTGTCATTATGGAAATACAAAGTGGATTCGGTTGATCGAATACTTCGAAATTGTGGTTTCGGTCTGTTCGTTGAAAAACTATCATTTATCTTCATAAACGTTTGTTTTTACTTACATTTTATGTAAATAAATAAGGAAGGGAAAGTTTCTAGTCATTGTTTTGTAATATCGTATAACCTCAACAGGGTCATCCTTTAATCGACTAGTAAAAATGTTGAGAGGCTGGTTGCTATCTTATCGATATTCCATTGTCTCAATAACATTTTAAGGTCAAATTGATAATAAGTTGTTAGTGATCTGATCTGGTCCAAAATAAGGAAACTCCGTATACACCACAACCTTGATTAACAGGCAGAGAGCTGTTTGATGAAGTTGGAGCCATAAGAATCACTATCTACTAATACTTCTTCTAATAATATTGTACAAATGAAGTTATTATCTATCTATCTTGATACTCGCAGTTTGTGTTCACTAGATAAACCCATTTAAACAAATAAACGACAAAACTCTTCAGCTTATTATGATTCAGCTAAACATACAAAACTATACCAATATAAATGCAAAAATTAAAATAATAAAATAATAATAAAATTAATAATATAATTAAATATAAAATTAAAATATAAAATAATAGGCGGACAGACGAACATGGGTCATCTGATGGTAAGTGATAACCGCGTTTCATGGACGCCTGCAACTCAAGTGCGCTGTCCGCTTTTGAGGGCGATGAAGAGTGGGGAAAGAAGAAAGGGAGTTATGTCTGAGGAAACCTCACTAATTTCGGCGAAATGCAACTCGAGCGTTGCTTCACAACCGGTTTTCTGTAAGGCCGTGGTATGGTACCGGTCGAGGCGGCTCATACGTGCCTAAGTATTTCTTACGATAAATCTGTTTATTCATTTGTTACTTTTCAGACCGATTTTAATTAAATATGGCATGTGTTTACTTTGAACCCTCGGGAAAAACATAGGCTACTTTTTATTGAAATAAATTTTATTTAATTAAATTGTGAGCAAAGCGTATCAATTGATAGCAATATAAGTGTTTGAGTACGCATCCGACCATGATACAAATATAAGACATAAAGTTGGAAATTGAATGGTAATCAATTCTACTACTAAAATAAGCTTATTGATTAGACAAAGATCTGCCAATATACATTACACTCTATTTCTTAAACATATTTTTTTTTACATACACACACACCTACAGACACTTACGTATACACACACGCGCGCGCACACACACACACACAAATACACACATCTTATTTTTCCATTTGGTTCAGTAAATTTAATGTATTAGATATATCCTGAGATTCAATGTGTAATCTGTTACACTTTTATCATTTCCTAACTGGAGGTGGGCGTTAATAGCCACTACACAGTTTTTAACTAATGTGCTTATTATCGAGCATACATCATTTGTAATATTTTTTTTCATATTATAATATCCGAATAACCGAAATCATAAAAACAGATGCCAGCGTCGATTAATGAGTGCTTCCTGCGGTACCGTTGCGGCTGGACGACCTACTCCTTGAAAAAGGTCTCCTGTCGAGACCGAAACTAGTCGGGCATCTCCGAAATAGACACGTGAGTAAAACCGTATATTTAAATAAATAAATAATAATTTTTCAGTTCCAAATAATAATTATTATTTGTTTGTATATTGTGTGTACTCACTGTTGACTGGTCGCGTAGGCTCGTGTTCATCGTTGAGAATGTCGCAGAGTTCGGCCGAACCCGTCCAGTAGTTGTTGCCCCAGTAGAACATAGACGTGTACCGACCGCTGGCATCCTCCACTAGAAAGAAAATTATAAATTAATAACAAAAAAATATATGACGTATTGCAGATTAAATATTAAAAAAAAATTGAAACATTCTGTATATATAGTATTACATGCAGGGTGTTTCGAAAAGGCTACTTTAGGCTCGTATAGTTTTTTTTTTTTGTGTGGAATCCCCACAGGTCGTCACCTCACCGGGGCCGGAGAGGTGGTATGTCGGACTCGAACCGACTAAAACCACACAGTGTTCCGTCATCGCGTCTTGTAGCCGGGACTTCAGGTATACCCTATAAAGGAAAACTATGTGACCCCGGCAGACTTGGCTGCCTCTTAACAAGGCGACCCCGCTATGGTGTGATCCTATTTCTGATTTAGAGAGGCACACGCGGAAACACGTCGCGCCACCATCTCAGGTCTGCTTCTGCTCGTATAGTTGACCTGTATAGCTGAGTGTTTTATATTCGCTTTACCGGGAATCGGGCAAAATTATATGAGAAAATACGAATTTCTATTATCGCATAAAAATATAGTCTACTATTTAAGATTAATTAGGATGTAGTTATATATATTTTTCGTCACCTCAACATTTAGAAACTTAAAAAAAAAGTAAATGAAAATGTTTCATTCCTCAAAATACCATTGACCAGATGCTGGCAAGGAAGTAGGCGACACTAAGATAAGAAATATTTCCTCCTTGGCCCCGAAAATATTCAAGTTAATCATTACAGTATAAATGTACGCTATACATCAATGAAGGAGAGGAATATACTTAATCTCTCCGACATATTTATTACCCGGACGTTCCAATAAATTTACGGAAATAATTTTAATCGTAGCTTGTTTTATTAACGAGTTCAGGAAATTCAGATAAGTTCAAGGGACAACGGAATCCGCCATAAAAGCGTTTGCCCTTAACCCCGTATTATTTAAGCGACGACTGTAGAATAAATGTTTAGTCTCCATTGCGCGGTTTATTCAACAGATTCTATATAGTTTAGTATTGATTTTTCCACTTATACCAAAGGGTTACTAGCATTGAGTGGTCTGTTGGTCTAGTGGTTAGTGATCCCGACTGCGACGCTAGTGGTTGTGGGTTCGATTTACATCTACGACAAATAATCGTGTGATGTTCATGACCATTTATTGTATATGGGTATAATTTATCTATTATAATTATATTTTTTGTGTGGTCACAAAAGGCTTTGCTTAGCTTAGGATCAGTTGTCAATGTCTTTTAAAAACTTTTTTTATCTATCTATTCAGTACAAACATATAACATATGGAAACCAAAGACACAAATAAGGCTAAATAATTGTCACAATAAACATACTTAAAAAAAATGTTGTTTGAAAGAGGCTGGCCTTACAGGGATTGTAACTTTCCATTCAGATTATGTGGTGGACTATGAATTATAAATTATTACAAAAAGCGCAAAGCGTTCCACCTATACTGGTATGAAGCAGATTTTTTTCTCGATTCCGCATATGTAGTGTTCCTTTCGTCTATTTATTTGATTCACCGACAGTTAAATACAAAAAATTATCATTATACAGAATACTATTTGTGGTTCTAGAACCACCAACCAATTAATTAGGTAGAGGGAAAGAGACGCGAAGGTCAAAGGAAACATCATGGGCGTGGACCGGTATTCTACGCATAGAACAACTATTCCGGCTCGCAATGAGCAGGGAAGAATTCAAGAAGCTGACGCCCGATCTTCAGGATTGAAGACACACAACAAGAAAAAAAAAATAATAAGACTAATTTGACTGGCCCGGTTGGCTTAGAGGTGACCATGACTGCTGAGCCAGAGCTCATGGGCTATGAGCACACGGAACAAAAAATTGGTAGATTCATAAATAGCTGACCCGCGTGTGTCCGTTCTTTGCATGTTTGTAAAATCCCCCGCGGCCCAGGAATCATTTCTAGTGCGGGAAATATATTTTTTTAAAATATAAAGTAATAATAATTGGCTTATAAAATAATATAATAGACGAATACAGCATGATCCAATATTTTCTCATTTATGTATATTTATTACTAGTTGACCTGACAGACATCGTTCTAGACTACATATGCACATAAATTGACTCTTATATCCGCATAGCGGTAAGTACAGGCGCCTCAAACACCCACACTTTGCCAAAGATAATTTAGGCCTATTCACGCAATAGAGGGCAAGCGTATTGCCGACAACTGAGTACTGTATATACATACATATATACTGTCTGATACAATGTCTGACAATACAGCGTTACTTCGATTGATGAGATCAGTTTGCAAATATTATGTCAAGTAGATAGTCTATAGATATAGAGACGATACTCAGCTCATGTCAGTCATTGCTGACTATGCTGTCAGATAACATTAGTAATATAAACCCTCAGTTGAACTCACTCCCATTAAAAATATGCATCAATGTTTATTTAATAACAAAAAGTCGACAACCGACTTCAATATGCTATCATCCTAGTGGCGGAATGGCGGGTGCGACTACTGCACCCGTCATATGGTCTCAACACCATCGAGGCCTTCCGGCCAGTATTCAGCGATTGGGTCGAACGGTGACTCCCTGTCATATAGGGTGACGCAGGTGCTTTGGGAAGTACCTGCGGGACATTCGCAGGGAGCCAGACGCCTGGTGCCACCACTGCGTCAGTTGCGAGGTAGACACGGCGCGCCATACGGTATAAGAATGTACTGCTTGGGTTGAGCCGCGCCGTGTCTTACTAACAGAGATAGGGACTGACCTCTCGCTCACAGTCGGGAGCGAGAGGTCATGGGATGCAGTGGCCACCTTCTGTGAAACTGTTATGACACAGAAGAAGGGGTGACAATGCCCAATTCCAGCCGTCGTAAATGGACCCGAGGGCGGTGTACGTGGGGTACAGTCCACCGAACCGTTGTCAGTACTGGACCAAATTAAAATGGGACCACACGGGAAACACCAGCTTTCAAATAAAAAAAAAATCGTCGAAATCGGAAATTCACGCAGTCGAAAGTTCTGAGGTCACAAACATAAAAAAAAATAAAAAAATACAGTCGAAATGAGAACCTCCCTTTTTAAAGTCGGTTGAAAATAGTTTTGTCTGCATGTCGGTCACGGACAACAAGCTTGCAGTGTTTTGTGCGGTGCTGTAGAATTGTAGATTGCAATGTTTGTATGTTATGGGATAAGGTAAACAAGATATACAATAGTCAAGGTGACTATATTTGTATGTTAGATAATTCTAAGGCTCCACCTGCCCTAATCCCGTGTGGTTTTATCGGCACAATGATTTTTCAGTACCAATGAACTTGATCCTTTTCTTAGTATTTATCTGTATTTTGCGGAAGTCTACAAGAAAACTGTTAAATTCAATAGCATTTACATATCTGTACCTATGTACATCTACACTATTATGTTTATAATATGTACGTGTATATGTACGTTATACATATACACAACATAATAGTATAGTATATGTATTATATACATGTACATATTAGAAATGCGAGTGTCGCCATCTATCTATCTCTATGATACCTTTTCACGGCTAATTAAATTCAGATTTTGGTATAAGTTTATATGTGGATACTTCGTTCGAACTATGTATAAGCAAATAAATAGGCTACCTTATATCGCAATACTGAAGGTATAAGGTAGCCTATTTTAAGATCCTAGAGGAGTATTTATTTATCAAAATACGTCCTAAAATGTTTCGAAGTGCAAATAGAATTGATACAAAAACAAGTCGATTACAATAGAATAGAATAATTACCTATTCATGGCAATGTTCGAGTCGATGAACTTATAAAAGTTTATTCTGATTCAACGCCACCATATATACGCCACACTTTTATGCTAATCGTAATTATCTATATACATATATGTATATAATAAGCAGTTATGTTCATCAGAAGTCAGGTTACCACAGTACAAACCTTGGCTAGTTTGGGATCACGCGGCAGTGTTTTAGATATCTAAAGTTATTATTTAGAATCGGCACCAACCCGCTTCCTAAATCGATAAAAGGTCATAGTTATATATAATATTACTGTAATGGTGATCTTCAGTGTAATGGTCCTTGAAATATGTTTATTCTCGCTGATACCGAAAAATACCAGCCTCTTATGTTACGGGAAAGAAATTAATGTCAATTCATTAGCACCTAATCAAATAAAAATAAATCCCTGAAATGTTTGTACGCATATATTGTCCGAAGGCCTGCAACTAATAGAATAATTCTATTTTTCGTTCATTATTTTCAGGTCAAGTTTTTGTATAAAAGTCAATTAATATAATATTTTTGTATCATTATGATATTAGGTACACTAAGGGGCAGTACACTAGTTAAAAATAAATAGTGCATAAACATCACTATTACTATAAACTAGCCTGTTGGTAACCCTGACTGCTGAGCCAGAAGTCGTGGGTAAGATTCCCATCAGGGAAACTATTCTGGTGTCAGCTAATTTGTATGTTTGACAAGTGTCACGTGGCACACGGATAATTAAGAAAATCATACAGAAAACAACTTCGAATATGTTTTATACAGAAAATAGTATTGTTCACGAGGGATGCTTGAATTCTTTGTTTGATTCATAATTAACATTAACTCGTATCACCAGATTATATGTATGATGAGCATGTCGGCAAAGAAGGCAAATGGGAGTCAAGTTTCACAAAGACGTAGTAGTAGGCGTAGTAGTAGTGGTAGGCTGTCTAGCAATATTTTAGATGTGAAAGTTTTGAAAGTGTAAGTAACTTATCGCACTCTTAACATTGGTGCCAATTCTGTTGTTGCAAAACTCTCTAAAAATCAATTAAATTTAGTTTAGTCCAGCCAAATGAAGTTGCGTATTTAGAAATAATTATTTTAGTTTGACAAAACCAAGATAAGATAGATATGTTACTTCACTTAGTCTATATTTGCACATTTGTAATTACTAAAATGATTGCAAATTTTAAATAATTCGACAAAAATAGAGAATTTAAGAGATATTTTAGTTTATTGAAGTGAACAACAGAATAGGCATCATTGTCCATTTTGAATAAAGTTTTTGATATGCTTAGATAGTTTATGTCCTAGATACACGCACGCGAAATATAATAATAAAGAAATTATACGAAAAAAACAATGTTTTCTAGAGTAATTATTATTTGTAGGACACCGAGGTAAAAGGCTATTAATCCACAATCCCTCTATCGGGATCGAAGGATATCCTGAGATCCTTCCATAACTACGACTTTTAAAACAAGAGAACTCATATTTTTTGCCGTGGGAGAGTCATGTTTAAGAATGGCGCGGCTCGTCTAGAGTAATACCGGAAAACTGTTGGACAAACTATGCTTGCATTGTGTACCTGAGTGAGTGAGGGTACCCAAGGCTCAACTTCCCTTCTCTTCTCCATCCCTCCATCACTCTCAAAGGCGGGTAGCACACTTATGACTCTTGAGTTGTATTTGTTTATGGACGGGAATTGTCACTTACCATCAGAAGACCCGTCTGTTCCTCTGACCCCCTATCAAATATGAAAATAAATAAAAAATATTTAAGAGACATTTTTCATTTTATGGATATAGGAATATTGGGAAGATTAGGAAGGAATATGGCATAATAGTTTTATTTATATATGTTGATGACTTTTTAATATGTTTTTTTTAATCTCGCTTCTTTCTGGAAATATGTGTCAGATTGTAATTATTATTTTTGTGTTGGTATAGACTACAACGCAATGCTGCGACCCTTGGGAGAGGAGAGAGGAGCAGTCAGTATAAACGCAGGGTGAACTGTGAGTTAAAAAGATATCATTGGTCGTGTCACTTCCCTAACTGCATCAGCCAGTATCGAAATCCTTGGCGTCGATATATCAAGGGTAAGATCAAAGTAGCCTCGAAGAAGCTTGGCGTGCTAAACAGATCGAGAGAGTATTTCACTCCAGCCCACCACCTGCAACTTTATACCTTTATACCCAGGTACCATTGTGTGACCCAGTGACCGCATTCAACGAAGAGCGACTCGCATGATCGACTTCCAGAATATTTGTCGTCGGCTTGATACCTTGGCATTACGTAGAGATGTAGCTTCACTCTCCATCCTCTATCGCTTATATCATGGGGAGTGTTCAGAGGAATTGTTCGGACTTATTCCGTACGCAAGTTTCCGTTTCCGTTTCATCGTCCTACGCGACAAAATTTCCATCCCCATCACCTGGATGATTGGCACTCCCCCATTGTTTATAGAATCTTTTTTTCCCCATACATCCCCATGTTTATAGAAGCTTTTTTCTCGCTCAACTAGCCTGTATCACAAATTTTCGGCTGCCGTATTTCCGTTCCGATACAATCTTCAAACCTACAAGAAAAGAGCGTACTCCTACCTAAAAGGCCGCCAACGTACTTGAGACTCTTAAGACTCTTGACGGGTCACCCGTCCATGGGCGGCGGTAGTCACTTACCATCAGGTGACCCATCTGCGTTTACCGTTATCCGTTTATCTCATAAAAAAAGGTAACGGCTGGTTTGATTTAAATAGGCAGACACTTTTTGTTATAAAAATCTGTTTCAAAGGAGCAAATAACAATTATGACCGAGATTCGTGCCACCTGTGCTGTAATAGTAAGCAAAATTGCAGCATTTCATAAATAACTTATGTCTTTAGTGGTATTTAACTCAAGGCTATGGACTGTCCACTCGCCTTGTTCTACACTGATAAATTTACATTCATAATGAAATATGAACACAACGAGATCAAAATGATTGTAATACACAGCTAACTTAAATTGCTTTAAGGGTGCCTACGCACTGTTTGGTAGAAAGAAATATTAAACACATATACTGGTTCAAACACGTATTATATAAAATATTTTTTATTTTCTCTTTCTGGCCTTCCTGTTTATTTCCAAATTCTTTCAAATTTATCCATCTATTTCCCGAAAGAGCCTGGATGAAAGCAATGGGTAATTACGCCTCTACCATTTATGTTTGATAATTTGTTTACTGACAAGCATCATAATATATGCTAAATTTATTTGTACACGAAGCTGAATCAATTTTGAATTCCGCTCAAAAATTACGAATTTATCAAGTAATATTACTTAATATTTTGTGGAGGTAATTCTTGAAAACTAGAGCATGCTTTTAATTTTTTTTAACAATTCACGTGACGCGTACATTACACCAGGTGTACGAGTATGATACAGATAGTAATACAATATTTAAACCCGTCCAAAGTCAGAGCCAACCGCTTCTATACAAAAGGAAGCTAAATATATAACCGGTGCGATACCACGGCCTCACAGAAAGCCGGTTGTGAAGTAACGCTTGCGTTGCATTTCCCCGAAATGAGTGAGGTTTCCGGAGGCCCAGCTCCCCCTCTTCCCTTTCCTCTCCCCTCATCTCCTTTCTCCTCATCCTCCCTCTCACCCTCAAAGGCGGGCAGCGCACTTGCGACTCTTGAGAAGCGGGTGTCCATGGACGGCGGTTGTCACTTACCATCAGGTGACCCGTCTGTTCCTCTGTCCCTCTATAGTATAAAAAAAAAGAAAAAAAAACATGAAATTACAATCAAATACATCATACAATCTGCCATCGTAAGATCAATCGTTCCTAATCTTTAAATAAGTAAGTTGTTTCCCAACAGTGAATGCGGTCAGTTGCAATGCGTCTTGCGCCTGCAGGACCAGCGCGCCGGTCACGTCTCATCATCTGACCTCCGAGGTCTGTTGCAACTAATGAGTTTACTGTGTTTCCTAACTTAGTTCCTCTGTTAACGCAAACGATACTGGAATGTTTATGACTGACAGTATAGAAAAATGTTAATAGAATAGTCATAAATATTAAGATGAATCAACAATCGTTGTGATTCCACATTTTTTTATAAATTCTAGAAAGGGACAGACGAACAAGCGGGGCACCTGATGGTAAGTGACAACTGCCGTCCATGGACACTTGCAACTCAAAGAGACAAAAGTGCGCTGCCCGTCTTTGAGGGTAACGAGGGATAGGGGTATGCGGGGAGAGGAAAAAAGAGAGTTGGATAAGGAGCTGGGAAAGAGGAGAGGGGGGATGACGGAAGGGGTTGAGGGGAGGGGGAGTTGGGCCTCCGGAAACCTCACTCATTTCGGGGAAATGCAACGTTAGCGTTACTTCACAACCGGTTTTCTGTGAGGCCGTGATATCGTACCGGTCGAGCCGGCCCATTCGTGCCTAAGCATGGCTCTACCACTGTTAAAACATGTATGCAGTAAGTACAGCTCTATTCAGCAGTGCTCCGTTTTCTACAGTTTTTGTTGTGTTTGCAAATAAAGGCCGAATTTTGAATCTGCATTCCTTAACTATTATGTAACAAAAAAATAAGAAATCTTGTCTGTTTATTTCTTTTGGTAAATCTCACGAACGTATTAAGTCCCGTAGATTCGTTTCACATGGGACAGATTTTTGCTGGACTCTCACTTGTAAAAAGATAGATACTTTGTTTGTACATCGGGATTTCAGAATTTATTACAGATTTTATAAAGAGAATGTACAAAGCAGGGCCCTATCGTTCAGAGCAATCTTTAAGCGTGATGGCTGAGGCGTCGGACTTGCGATCAAGTGGTTGTGGGTTCAAACCCCGCCCAGTACACTACCGTCGTAAACCCATCCCTAACTCAAGTATTTAGCTTAGCTGGGGGGTCAACAAGAACACTAGTATTGTGTGACCCCCGTCGCTAGTATGCTTTAAAAAAAAAATACAACGATAGCCACCAGCGCTTTAAGAAGTGCTCGTGGCTATCGTTGTCTTACACTTATTATGTATTAATTAATAACGTATAGTTACAGTTAAATGCTCTGCATTAAGTACTTATGAAACAAAAATATACTTAACTACCAAATACAAAATAAAAGAGGTTAATCTTTACCTTTCGCTTTTTAAAGCTTATTGTCAGTCCCTCTATACGTGTAATCTATGAGTCGACTATACGCAGAGGGTATACAACGCATTACAGATTACAGAAGCGCATAATGACGACTTTCACGATGTAATACGCGGCCACCCTGATACGTCTTTGTGACAGTCCCATCAGCACTTCCTATACGATTGCCATAACAGCGAGATGGTAGCGAAGTGGAGTAGTTTTCACTAAGTATTGTAGTGCGTTGGCGTTGAGCTGTTCTGTTTACTGTTCGCCAAACGCTATGTAAGAATTTATCATGCTAACAATAGTTTTAAGGATAATGAATACTAACAAAATGGACTTAAGTCTGAAAATAAATGATTATTATTATTGTTTTATTTTTAAATAATAGGGATGGAGTGCAAAAATTAAAAATGTGGACAAAGCGATTGAAGCGGCTGTGAGCACAGCTAGGATTTAAAATAAATCTGTATATGTTGCTAATCTCTGCATAGATGTAGCAACTAATAAAAATGCGGCCAGGGCGATTGCGTTCAGAATATGTAATGTGTTTTGTTGTGAGTTGTGACGTAACTGCTTGTCTATTGTGGCAGATTTATTGACCATTTGCACAGTCGACCATACTGACACACATGCACACAGCCACTGAGGTTAACAGCACCAATACTTGTTTCATATATACTCTTTATTTTATGGTTCAGATATGGATGATGTTGTCGTTAGAATCCAAACATCATCCCGAGTGACACTGGCTAAAAATGAGTATCTCAAAACAGCTCAATCAAAGCTCAAAGCTTTAATATTATGTACATACATACGTGTGCTCTCAACGACTGTGATAAGACCTCCTGACCCTACCTAATGCGATAATCTTTTTTTTTTAATTATTATTTTGTATTTTAAATGTGAAAGTATGGCTGATATTTTGAAAGTTTAGACATGACATACAGTTTCTCTTAACGTACATACATATTTATATCAAAGCAGACTAGATTAAGATCTTATTTGATGTTACCGAGTACGTGACGTGAGAATGTTAAGTATTGATACGGAAATAGAATATAGTTTATTTTTTAGGAATTTTTGTAATATTATTACTAAAATGAGGTTTGAATTATCTTTTGGCCTTTCAACTTGAAACGGCATTCCTTTATTCTAATAAAAAAAAATTATCAACTATTTAAAATCGACCTGTTTTTGTACAAAAATAAAAGCATAATTATAGATAGACACACAGTACACAACAAAATAGGATATTGGTGTTTGTCAAATGTAACCCTATATCAAAATAACCGCCTATATCCAAATCGCGAAAGTAGTGAGAAAAAATCGCGAAACAATCTCGCGGCTTCTCTATTAAATCACCAAGTAGTCCTTACAAGACCTGTTATGACTAAGAGTGCTAAGTGCAAGATGTGTTAAGACGGGGAGCTTTGAAACCTTCTCGGTCTTTAATTGATGTCAAACCAGCATAATGGACGCGGATCTATTTTGGTGTCTTACAGCGGAAAGGGAATGAGTGGTTTCGATATCTTCTTTAATGTTGTAAATCACATCACTGCAGAAGGAGTCGGTGATAAATTAACCTCTTTTCTAGTAGGGTTAATTGCAAAACTCATTAGTAGGTCTATAAATTTTTGTCAATTGACAATAAAAACGAATCGCCGGGATGTATTTACGCGCGTAACTCTTCCGAACGACTGTTGAAAAAAATTGTTTGGAAAAGTTTTCAAATCTTTAAAAGTGATTGAGTGAGACAGCAGACAGTGAGGGAGACCTTCAATATTTTAATAAAACATAACCATTCATGCCAAGCAAGTCTCGAGTATAAACACGAAACAAACTTACGATTTAAATGTGTAATAAACTATCTAACGATAGGCGAATTCTTTTAACCTTTATTAAGTTATTAAGCTAATTTAAACGTAATAACCTTGTCACAAAAGTTGCTATTAACTACTCATCGTGACACTCTTTAATAAAGAACAATACGTACAACGTAAACATATTACAGAAGTGAATATATTCTTTTATAAATTGACTGCTATAGGTTGTGAAGCAGTAGTAAAAGTGAATATTAAATACAATAATGGCCGTGTGGTTCATACAACAGGTGCTAATAAGTTTCACTGTTCGCCATAAGCTGTGTGCCGATGCGTGTTTGTTAGAGGGACCTCACTGACGCATGAGTGGCCCAAGTTTGGAGCTGAGCGATAGCGATCTGTTAAAAAATATCTTGAAGATGGAGGAGGTTATTTTTTTATTGTGGTCATATCATTAATTTTTACATGACTGCCTAGAAAAGGAGTGTTTTATATATGTCTGTTAGTTTCTTTATTCATGAAAACTTTGAGGTATGGGATATGATTAGAATTGTCGTCACCCTAAGTGACATTGGCTGTAATTTGTTTGAGCTGTAAGTTAATATTGGGACTATGTTGCGTTATTAAACTTTGAAGAAAGAACGTTGTTTTATTTTTAATTCGTAGCATGCTCTCACCTCACCGCTCCTCAGATGCTTGAATAGCAGCAGTACAGTAGTTTATTCTTTTTTTATTTGATAATTTATATCAAATCTATCTATTTATGAATATAATTTTTATGCACATATGAGTTCCGGCCTAAGGACAACGGGTGTGGCCGCCTCTTGCAAAAGTGTTAAGGCCTATAGGGATTTTTGGAAGCATATTTTCTAGGGATATACTCAGGTCCCGTGCAATACACCCACTTGTGACGGACTTTTAGTCGGTTCGAGTCCGACATACTATTTCACCGTCAGCTCCGGGGGGATCCGGGACCCGGACCGGGGTCATTCATAAGTTGTACGATGACAACATATTTTTATTATTATAACATTAATTAATTCAAACCTTCAGAATTTCAAATCTTTTGATGTCATTTTTATTGTCAACTATATTTATTTTGGCTTTGCTATACTATATCATAGCTTGCTTTGTCTTTTAGCTATGAAGTGTGAACTTAATCTTTTCAAAAACTGTAAATCATATTTTTTATCAGACAAAAAATGTTTAATCATTTATTATAAAATACATGTTTTTCGCTCACATCTATAGACAATAAAGTGATATCATCTTGCTATTTATTTCCTGATTTCATGCATATTTAACAGACATTAGGTATATGGTTCTTGACAAATAAATAGCTATCAATAAGAAAATGTGTACATTTTTAGAGGTTTTAAAGCGGTTCTCAACATAGCTCCTAATAAAAATTTATTTTAGGAGATAGATAGAGCTTATTATGTTCCTCCTAGAATAGGGTTCGTCTGAAGTATCCAGTACTTCTATCCGACAGAGTGACGTGACAGAAAAATTAACATTCTAAATATTTTTACAAGGGGTAGTTTCGATATAGATAGGTATGTGTTGTGAAGTAGAAAGATTACTATTCATGTTTGATTTTCTTGTTTGAAATAAAACTGGGTACTATAAAAATATAAGACCCAACTTGATATTTTTAAGTAAAAGCTTTTTTATATATCTTGCTAGACAATTTTCATTTAGTATTTTCTACACCTTTTTCGTATGCTAGGTAAAATTAACTCTTACTGCTTATTATAAAAATACTTAACACATACAAAACAATAAACGTCTTTCGCGCGAGTCTAGTATTTTTAGCGGTTTGTTCTATTTATAAACATTATCTAGTCATGTATCTGGTACACATCTAATCATTATAATGAATACGTAACAGCCTTTTTATTAAGTTACCTACAAATCGAATCAGCCCGTTAAAACTATGAATGCAGAACTTAAGTCTACCTAATTCTACAATTAACCTAAGAAATTCTTACATCAGTATCATCTCAGTATGTGGGTAGTCACGCAACTCAGCATGAACTTGACCCGCGCGCGCGCGTGGCTTGTAGCGGTGCTTCTACGAGTACAATGTCATAACTTTTGGTTGCGCAATCATTCTATACTGGGACGCACTTTCTCTGCCCGCGACACACGACCGTGCGATCGCCCGGTCAGGTGTGCGATGTATACGTGACGTATTAACGAGTATCTTAATGCGAACTCATTTGAACGATGGAGATTTTTGTACGTAGCATGAAGGATAAATTGTTTGTAAACGAAGCATTGACCACCGCGCACTGGTGGCAATTAGTTTAATCGTTTTGACATCTCAATACCAATTATATAAAGGCAAAAAGTATTGTTTATTTGAGCGCGCTAGTCCCTGGAACTGCCAGTCGAACATCAACGAACGTCGAACTCTACTAACATCAACATGGTAACTGCGTTACCAAACAGAGCAATTAATTTGCGTAGCATTTACTTTCACTCAATAATGGTGTAATTCTCGTCATCATTACTGGTGGCTTATTCTGTTAATAATGAATCAAAATTTCGTCCCTGTAAACATGACATAAGTTTACGAAAACTTGGCATTTGGTGTATCGGGTTAGGGGTAACTGGATTCAGTGTAAGACGTAGCGATGAAAATTGAAATGGCTATGCTGAAGTGGCTTAACCAATAACAAATGAAGTATATTAGGCAAACGTGAATGGGAACGCAGGCAGGGGTCGACCACATAGAACATACACCGAACAAAATGGTGATGTTCTGAAGAAAGGACCAGTCTGAAGTACCCCAAACCGACAGGCTTGTATTCAAACATTTGTATGTAAGGATAGAAGCAGGCGGCGGTCTGTTGTCTCTGCCTACCGCGGTGAGAGACAGGCGCGAGCTTTTATAAGTACGTATGAAAGACGATTGGAAAACTTGAAGTTTATTTTACTACCATACAAACATTAGTTTTATACAGAAAGATAAATAGCATCGAGTAATGATGACAGATTTTAATTTGTTTTGTTTATTCTCAAGTTTAAGGTATCACGTCCTCCAGAGAAATGGACTGACGACCTGAAGGAGGTAGCTGGGATAGACTATATGCAACAGGTGGACCGAGTTATATGGTGTACGTCCAGGCCTATGTCTAGCAGTTGACTGCGATGAGCTGCATGATGATGACGATAAAAAGTGATTAAAGCTCAATTGAGTGGACTAGAGGATAGAAGGATTTAAACTGTACGTTTTTATTTATTCAAACTTTATTCAATTAGACGTATTCGTACGTTTTATAAAGTGTTACTTTTTTAAATAACGTAAGGACTGTTTTTTTCTCTCGTAAATACTTGACATAGACGGAGTCTCTGCGTTAAATATACACGCGAGAGAGTCTATACAAACAATTAATAATAATAAATAACGTAATAAAGATAACTGAAAATAATCTATAAAGATACATACTCGTATATATAAATCTCGTGTCACGATGTTTGTGGTCACAATTCTCCGAAACGTCTCGATCGACTTTTACGAAATGTTGTATGTACATTTGATAGGTATGAGAAAATTTTCAGGGCAAAATAAAATTAATTAAAATAAAAATAAATTCAAAATATTTTTTTTTAGGACAGAACAACGTTTGCCGCGTCAGCTAGTAATAAGAACCTTGTAATAAAGCTGGTACAAGTTTGTCTTTCTTCTTAAGTTAGAGGGCTCAGGCAGTACAAGTTGCAGGTATGCGACCCCGACTATCTAGAGCTATTACTTCCACTCCCCAATCGATCTCTATAAGCAATATCTCTTTCCGTCTCTTACAATCCTCAATTTCCTGTCAATATACCCCAAACTTCTCCATCTAATTCCCAATAGTGCAAGAAAGACGGCAATAAGTTTGCCCCCTATTACGTAAATAGGACTAGATTATAATAGGCAAAATGTTGCCACTAAATTCACCTCTGCCTACCCCCTTCAGGGATAGCGTCGTGAGTGTATGTTGTATGTAAGTTTGTCATACGACTACGTGCAGAATGTTCTACTTGTATTGGGCATGAAACTCACTTTTATTAAGTTTAAAATAGTAGTGTAGAATTATAGTGCAATTTATTATACAACCATAAATAAATTGCACTAAAATTCTACATAATATGTCTACTGTAACGGAAAAGAAGCTATTCGCTCTTGAGAAACAGTTTGCCTTACACATGAGTATATTAAAGCTTTAACATATACATACATAGAATACATAAGATACAGTTGTAGAACGTGCTCAACCGGTTGTGAAGTAACGCTTGAGTTGCATTTCCCTGAAATTAGTGAGGTTTCCACAGGCCCAAGTAACTCTCTCTTCTTTCCTCTCCCTTCACCCACGTTCCTTTTTGTCATCTCCTCATACCCCCTCTCTGTTTTCACCTCCTCGCATCCCCCTAAACCTCATATCCCCCAAAGACGGGTAGCGCACTTACGACTCTTTGAGTTGCACGTCCTATGTACGTATGTCTAGCTATATTATGTAGAAGAAAACTTTTTAAAAACACTGAGAGTGGGAACTGTTAATTTCACTAACTTTTTAAAATTATAACTATTTATAGCATCTATATGCACACATAGGCAGTTCTATTTATTAAAAAAGTTTTAGGTAATTTAGATAAAACAATCCTGTTTAGATTATCTGCACTTCGACGACAAATGTCGCTTACTCCCCCCTCAATTTAGCACCTTCAAGAATGTTTTTGCATCATCGTCCAAGGAAATTGCCGACACCTACAACTCAACATTCTATGTTGACGCATAAACTTTGTCAACACGATTGCGTTGCATGTTGTAACCTAGAAATATACTTTTAATAATATGGCCAATAGGCTTAAGATACTTGGCTTGTACTTGGCAGCCAGTTCGAGTTATAACACTGTGGCCCTGACTTGCCTGAGCTATTGCTTGTTCCCCAATCCATCTGTATAAGCTATATCATGTCCTATCCACCTTTCCCTAATTCCCAAAAGCCCATATGACGGCCCTAGGCTTGCTTCATATTACATGTATCGATCTAAATTATGATTGGCAAAATGTGGGTGTTATATACGACTCTACCTAACCCTTCCGGGATACCGGCTTGAAGTATGTGAATACTCTTTGTTTGACGTTTTTTTAAAACATCAGACGTACAAACTTATATACACTCAAGAAACATAACCCTCCTTCTTGTATAAAAATGTTTTCGGATATTTACTTATAAATCGTCTGTTCTCCGTTCTTTTGGCTACCAATGTAAAAAGGATTGCTCGGTTGAAGGTATTATTGCCATGACTGCCCCCTTGATTGATTACATAAATGGGACAAAATTATGGATGGCAAAATTATCAATCAATCAATCTTTATTTGTAAACCAAGTGGACATAAATTGTCTTTGTTTCAACTTAGTATTTCAGCAATAAGTAAGTTTACAACAGTAATTTGCAATGCCCTTTTTAAATTCTTTAAACATTTGAGAGAAAATAAATAAAATAGAATTATTAAATAATTAATGATAGAATAATTAGATTAATAAATCAATAATATAGTATAATAATTAAAAAATATTAAATCATGCAAAATACAAAGGAATTTATGACATTTTACATAGACACATAATATTATTGTGTATCAAAACCGCTTTTTTCTTTTTATGTATTTTTGTTAACTTAATGTTAGGTGTAGGTATTAATTCTTATTTATTCAAATATAAGGCTTCCCTCACGTGTGTATTTAGTGTATTTACTGTGACTAGTTTCGGTCACGGGATTCAGATTTAGATGCGAGTTCATGTATATAATGTATCTTCTTTATTTTGTCTAGTCAAATTTGTTTTAGACTCGGAAAAATGAATATTGGTACTCCCATTGACTTTAGGCACATATTTATTATATTGTTTTCAAAAATATACCTTATCTGTTAAACAATAGAGCCTAGAAACATAATTATTAAGGAAACGATAGCAAAAAGAAAGCGTCATATGAATCGCAACACTAAGTCAACGGTAATGAGATGTATACACCCTTTCCGTGTACACGATTATAGCCTCTAAGCAAGTTAAGTGAAGCGTTAGTATACTTTGAATAGGTTCAAATGTAAAAGACCTCATCCTTGACGCTTTCACTTTATAGGTGGTATGCACAAAAGGATTTTTATTTGTATGTACGATATTTGGACATGATAATTTTGCTGTGGCATTCCATGCGACAATGGTAAGTGATGGTACCCATTTGAACTGCTTGTGCGGTACAAAACAAACGAACGTCCATCTCACATCGTGCCTTGCCTGTCCTCACACCTGCACGCATGAATATCTAGTCACTAAAATCTGGGTCGCAACAATTTAATTTCAATATAGTTTGTCGACGAACCGATGAGAAGAATGGAGATTCTATCAATGCAGAAGAGAGAAGATGCAGAAGAAGATCTTGAAAACTTGTACAATAATCTTATTAATAGCTAATAAACAAACAAATTCACGTTAAAATAAAAATAGTGGGTAGAGGCTAAGGTTAAGGTCAGGTACAGGTATGTGACCCCGACGTCCACAAGATGTTCCTTACAATTCCCAATCTTACACATAATCAATATTGACTGGCCTGTTGGTTTAGTGGTTCGTGACGCTGACTGCTAAAGCAGAGGTGGTGGGCTCCATTCAGACCCAGAACAAATATTTGTGTGTTGAACTCGTTTGCTCTGTTTCTAGGCGGAATTTGTCTATTAGATGTATGTATTTAAAACTATATAAGTATGTTTATCAGCAGTCTGGTTACCACAGTACGAGCTCTGCTTAGTTTGCTAGTGACATGTGTCAAGTAAAAAAAAAATCTCTGTTCTTCTCTTACATTTCATTCATTCTTGTTCTTGTCTCCTAATTTTCCTATATTTGGTTTCTGGAGTGTCCAGTTGACGGTGATATGCTCGTCCCCTACAACGGTAGTGGAACTAAAATCTAATTTTTAAAATGTGGGTTTTCAATACACCGGGGACGAATGCGCAATCAGGTGTATATTTGTAATAACTACAGTCATTATTAATTAATTTGAAATTTTAAACTACTTAGAATTACTAACTAGAATTTCAAAACTTGAATTGCGAAATTCCGCTTAGTAATTGTAAATATATTTAATTTGTAAACGTACTTTTTTAGTGTTGCGATCGCCATAATCAACTTGGACTTCCAAAATACCTTTCATTTTAAATATATATCAAATCGAAGGTTTTCCATTCAGCCTTAAACATTCGAATAAGGCAACACCGACCACCACTAAACACCAGATGGCCTTAAAAACCGCAATTACTTTTTTGTTTCCTTTGAAATTTTAATTTTAAGTGGAAAGGAACGTAAAAGTTTAATTATGAAGTAAGAGTAAGTAATAACATGTTTTACCTTATTGCGCAAGAAGGAGTCTTATAAGCCTACAGACGACCTCCTGATGGTAAGTGACAACCGCCATCCATGGACACCTGCAACTGGAGAGTCGTAATGCCCATGCATGAGGCTGAAGAGGGATGAGGGTATGCGGGGAGGGGAAAGAGACGGGGATGAGGAGATGGGAAAAAGAGCGGGAGGTCAGGGGAGAGGAATAAGGAGGGGAGAGTTGGGCCTCCGGTAATCTTACTAATTTCGGGGAAATGCAACGCAAGTGTTGCTTCACAACCGGTTTTCTGTGAGGCCGTGGTATCGCACAGGTCAAGCCGGCCTATTCGCGCCCAAGCATGGCTCGACGACGTAAAAACAAACGAAGAACGAATCCTGAAGCCACCACCTCTCTCCATCTTTGTAGCATGATTTGGTGACGCAATTGATTATTGATAGGCAACCTGAGAAATAATTTCTAATTTTTTGTAGGTCCTGTAACTGGTTTGCGCACGTTGAAAGGATGAGTGAAGAGCGAATATGTAAGAGAATTTATAAGGCGCCTGTGAGCGGTAGAGTTGGTACGGGTAGGCCCAGAAAGACGTATACTGACCAAGTTAGCAGCATACTGAAGAAGGACCTAAATTAAAACCACCCGTAACCAACGAGTATGTATGAAGGGAATGATAAATGTGGAAGAGGCGAAAGTTGTTTGTAAGGATCATTGCAAAGGGTGTTTTACCGTCTCTGCCTACCTTAGAAGGCAATAAAGCATGAGCATATGCATGTATGTAACTGGATAGTAATGATGCAAATAGATTTTAAATGAAATAAAACTTTGTATGTATATATAATGCAGGCCCATGAGGAGACTCTACCCTAGTTTAACTGTTCAGTAGCAACCAGTAAACCAAAGAAGTTGGGGCTCATATGATTACCTTTGACTAGTCCAATATTGATATATATAGACTTGGTAACGAGAGTCTAATGGTGGTGTCAGGTATAGAGGGTATTTTTTTATGCTTTGTTTTTAATGGTTACT
Organism: Tyria jacobaeae; assembly: GCA_947561695.1. Taxonomy (NCBI): domain Eukaryota; kingdom Metazoa; phylum Arthropoda; class Insecta; order Lepidoptera; family Erebidae; genus Tyria; species Tyria jacobaeae. The sequence goes on along the minus strand of OX387208.1, from coordinate 1,637,880 downwards.
AATCTTTAGTTATATTTTTAGGCGGTTATCTACATCACATTACTAGTTTGTAAAGTAGGTATTTTTTTTATTTTTATGGTATTGAAACCCCCACGGATCATAACCTCACTGGAGCTAACAGTGAAGTGGTATGTCGTACTCGAACCGACTAAAACCACACGGTGTTTCGTCACTAGTGGGCCTATTGCAGAGGACAAGGGTATACCCTAAGAAGGAAACTTCCGAGAACCCCTGCAGACCTTGGTCGCATCAGGCGACCACACAGTGGCAAGCGGGGGGCCTTGCCCTCCTCCAGCTTGGAGAGGCGCGCGCAGAACATAAGAAAGTAAGTATTCTAATATATTAAAGTTTCCATGTTTTTTAAGCTCGATGTTATGCTGTTGGTAAGGTATGTAGATATATATATGTATTTCTGACACATTTTGCCAATGCCGCATGCAATAAGGGGCTAGGATAACTGATGGTAAGTGACTGACCCCGCCCATGGACTACTGCATCTTAAGACTCGAAAGGAGTCATAGGGAAAGAGGCCGTGCTGGCTGAGATCCGGTCGAGACGGCTTATACATATTCAAAACAAAAAAAAAAGTGTAGTTTATGATCTTTCATGTCCTTTTAAATATAAACTACGATTTATTACACTAGTGACCCAGTATACTACGAAATTCATAACGAATATTGGAATAGTTTGTAAATACTCTAGCTATTTGCGAGTTTATATAACACAATACAGAAATGATATGTTAAACAATGAATTTAAACTAGAACTGATTTAAAAGCAATAATAAACTATGGAAAGAAATATATAACAGAGTTAAGATGCAAGACTGCGTAGTTACGTAGAAATAAGACTAATCTAGGGCTTAACTCGCCATTTACCAGAATGACCAAATCGTACAACGAGCTTCTGCGTCTTTTGGATTTTGGACATTTTTGGGGACATTCTGCCTAATTTTAAGAAAAAAAATCAAAAATCACGGTGTACCTTGAGTCTAAGCTTTCATAAGTGAATGCTCACCCTGGGATTTGAAGAGTCCATGGTATGTTCTACTATATTTATATACTTATACTATATTTATTATTCCTCTACGGTTTTAAGTTAAACTCTCAAACGTATTTTATATGAATTTAATTTAGAATAGTACTAGTTTTACTTATGTTAGATGTGATTGCCTATAATTAAATGAGCACAAGGTATTTTTGTATTTAAATAAGATATGTGTATCATTTGTACCCTATCCAAATATATAAATAAAAAAGAAAAAGTTAGAAGATTCGGAGTTCCCGGCACGAGCCAGTTAGGTATGGGACTTAGAACTGCTTGTACTATTGCTCATACTACCAAACCCATCTATATAAGCAATGTTTCTTCCCTTTTTATGCTACCTAACTCATCAATATACTTAATTTTCTTACCTATTTCCCAAAAGTGCCAAGATAACGGCTTTGGGCTTGACCAGTATTACGTACTTAGAACTAAATTATAATCGGCAATAAGTGGGCGTTAATTACGCCTCTGCCTACCCCTTCTGGGATACAGTACTGTATTTTTGTACTGTACTGTAGTTTTGTACTGTACTGTATTTTTGTACTGTACTGTACTGTATTTTTGTACTGTACTGTACTGTATTTTTGTACTTAAATGTATTTTTGTACTGTACTGTATTTTTAACTAGACTGTATTTTTCGTAATATTCTGCATGCCTATTCAGTTATAATTTTCCACCTTGAAGTGTGAATATGTTATTCAAATTAAAAGGGAACCTGGAGACCCTTAAAAATTTAAAAGAAACAAAATCGGTGGGCCACCGGTAACTTCGATACACTTGCAGGATGCTTGCTTGCACAAGAGCTCCGGTGAATGCTTTCTTGCACAAGACAGCTTATACGTGCCACGAGCATTGCTCTCCCACATTTAAATGACAAGTGATCGCCGGCAGCTAGCACAAATACACTCGTAGTAATGAATGGTTTTATATAATTTTTTTATCTCAACCGACCTTATTAACGTCAAAAATGTGTGAACCTATTTTTTTTAACTCGGTTAATGAAGGCTGTTTCAGAAAATAGGACGTAGGAACTCTTATTATAGAAGCCTTTTACGACTCCCACGGGATGAGACTCGGTAGATGCTATCTTTTATTTATATACTTTCAGGAGGAGTGTACTCCTCCTATATCTCCGTAAGGGTGCCTACCCTTAGAGGCATATCAAACGCAAATATTTTACGTGCCACTTACGTAATAGGTATAAGCCTATATTTCTTGCCGCTTACCGGGCACCACAACCTCGAGAAGAGACGGGGTAGCTTTATTGTACTATGCCGAGAACCACACAACACTGTATTTAATTAAATAACAATGACTGTATGTGTATATTCATATGTGTGAGTCGAATATTGCACGTTAACTTTGACCCGATTCCCCGTGTCCGATTGAGCTGAAAATTTGCAAACACCTTCAGTTCCAATGATAATGCATCTGCATGATGAAACCTTTTTTCAAAAAATATTTTAAAATAATATAAGAATTCCTTTGTTTGTTAGTTACTATAATGTTTTAATATATTATTACAGTAAAGTAAATTAGCCTCTAATAAAGCGCTCTAACAGAGTTGTTTCATAAACTTACATCTAAGAGCCTGCATGTACGAGTAATACACGACCACAAACAACGCAACAACAAGAATTTACTTGTCAGTGGTAAAAGGTTTTAAGTAACACAGCGACTAGCTTATTATACGAGTATTACCTTCTAGTTTCTGAAATTAGCAGTTTGTAATATATTGGCAATATTATGTCAGTTGGTCAGAAGTAGGTATGTCAGTTGCTTTTACTAGAATGTAGCTAGTATTATTTATTATACAGTAATAAATAATAATAGCTACATTCTAGTAATGTACTCGACTTTTTAGATTCCATGTTGGTTGATGTTTTAAACACGCTTCAAAGAAAGGTTCCTATTGCGCGAGTTTTTTGTATGTGATAATATATACTTATAGAAATGAATTAGGAAGTATAAGCTAAAGCTGAAGTGAACCAAGAGATGTCTGAATGTTCTAACTTGTTCATAAATCTGTTAAATATTTATTTCCAAAGATTATTAATAATTATAATGACATAATTATTATTATTAGTTGATTATGTAAAATCGAAAGGTTATAATTTATTTGTTATTGAAAAAATATTCTGCAAAGAATATTTTAAAACTCTGTTCTATTTTTAATAATTTCCATTCATAGTATGAAAATCCCAGGTTTTAAATCAGGTAAACAACATTCAAACTTTCTTAACTACGTATTACTTTACTTACTCGTATAATTTCAGTTGTGTAATAAACGTGTGTAGATCTGGATTGTTCGGAATATTGTACTCTATAACCGTTTTGCATCAAAGCACAATTTCCTTCCACAGGTAATAGTTACTGAAGCTGTTTTAGATTCCGCTCACCTCAATTCTGACTAGTTAATCGTCACTCGGCTAGTGGGTCACTTGACAGTTACCTAACTAAATCAATTTGCACGCGATATCTGACTTTAGTAACGCGGTTTCGGAGTCTGTGTAGCTCCAGTCGTTTTTAATGTAAATTATATACGAGATTGTCAATAATTCTAACTCATAATAAAAGTTGTAGTAAATTTATAAGTGTAAAATTGTTAAAACTTTCGCAAACGTTATTTCGTATGTTCTAACCGATGTCACTACAATTATTAAGACTGTAGCGAATATGCGCTTACTTCTATTAAAGCACTCTATCGTCAGCAGCGATCACGACAATTCTTACCACTTTAAGACATTTTTTTTATCTAGTAAAGAAGGACAGACGAACAGACGGGTCAACTGATGGTAAGTAATAACCGCTGTCCATAGACACCTGCAACTCAAGAGTCGTAAGTGCGCTGCCAACCTTTGAAGGTATGAAAGATAGGGGAATGCAGAGAGGGCAAAGAGGAATGGGAATGAGGGGAGGAGTAAGAGGATATGGGGAAGTGGGCCTCCGAACACCTCACTAATTTCGGGGAAATGCTTCACAACCGGATTTCTGTGAGGCCGTGGTATAGCACCGGTCGAGCCGGACCATTCGTGCTTAAGCATGGCTCTATACAATACAAATAACGCCTCACGTTGAAATACATCAGGCTGCGACAAAGTAACATCATACACTGGAATCCTCGTCCTATTGCAGTCAGTTAAACATGTAACACTGTCCGTTGATAAGCATACGTCAACCGATTGAGAACGGCAGGTCGGTTTTGACTATGTCTGAATAACGTCTCGTAGAAAATTGTGAAATAAAGGAAAAAATTATTAGTTATTTTCCCTCTCACAACAAAGCCTGTCGTCAAATTGTTGGTTTGTTTTTTACGGGGTCACGTTTCGCTTATTCAATTATTGCGTGGGATATAAAAAAAAGTCTAAAAACAAATAAAATTGTTCCCGGGGGCTAGGCTAAAGTTTTTACTGTTCACTTTAGCAGCCGATGGCATTTTTTTTTTTTTTGTGTGGAAACCCCTACGGGTCATCACCTTACCGGGGCTAATGGGTAAGGTGGTATGTCGGACTCGAACCGACTAAAACCACACAGTGTTCCGTCAACGGGTCTTATGGCCGGGGCCTCAGGTGTACCCTAGAAAGGAAGTCCCTGTGTACCCCGGCAGACCTAGCCGCCTTTTGAGCAAGGCGACCCCAATATGATGTGTGGGGGTGGGGGCTTCTGCTAGGGCGATAGATAGTCCAGTCTGTCAGGCCAGCGCTCATGGAGGCTGGAGGTCATTTAACCGATGGCAAGGCTAGTATTATTATCATGAGCTAACATGATAATAATACTAGCAAACATAAGGGCGATATCTAACCACATCAATGAAAGATTAAACAACAATCTAGAACCAACGCAATGACGTTATGCTAGTGGTAGATTTCATAACTGTACTAAAGCATTTAGTAACTAACAATATTCTAGCAAAGATAATTAACATACTCGAGAATCAAACCTGTTAACTTACGTAAACTTTACCTGTTATTGTTCTCCCACTCGTACTTGTTCATATACAGTATCTTTTGTCCTTATCATTTAACCTGACCTACTCTGACAGCATCGTGAAATTTCTTATTTAATTTAATTGATTTAGGTAATTTGTTTGGATTAGTTTTTCGACTGCATAATTATTTAAGTAGGTTGTTATTAAAATAAATTAGTATTATTTTATTTCAAAACCTTTTTTATTTGAATAAATTTAATGCACGAGTGTGAAGTTGACTGGCGTGAAGTTGGTTGTGCCGGTGGTTGCCAATTGTAACATCCCATGCCATAATAATAGATATTAAATGTCCCATGTCATAATAGATATGAAAGAAAAAATAAAGTCTTTACACAGTTATGAGAATTTTTGTTTGTCTGTATTTTTGTACACGCATCACGCAAAAACTATTCTATGGAATTCAATGCAGTTTTCACAAATATATTGATACAGTTCTAACTTAAAATATAGAATAGATACTTGATTCGAAATTACACGCGTATGAAGTCACGGGCCAAAGCTAGTGTAATACAAAGGCGATCGTAAATCGAAATATATGGAAAAAAATTGCATCAATCATTCTACTATTAATTATAAGTATAATAGTCCGGATGCATTTTTGTAACTCGAATGAATGGAACGAATGAATGGATCTGAATAAAACTTGGCACAGACATAGATTATAGTTTGGAACAAAACGATGGTTACTATTTAGCCTGAAAATATATGATTTAATTTAATAATTACTAATGTACATATATAATTCGCGCGTTCCACGTAGGTACTGGGGGAGCGCACTTATTTTTAAAGACGTTTACGTTTTATGAGTAGCCTTGCGACTGCTTCCGATGCTTCCTATTTTTTTAAAATACTATAATAGATACTACGTACAATGTATAAGAATGGCAGTGGTCATTAATTATTAGCAGTTGAATTCGATTCAGGTATGACGCAACTATCATTATCTGACACGTAATATATTGGACACTAGCTTCAGTCCAAGTCTGCGTATTTTGACGATAAAAGTAACCTATGTTCTCAAAAATAATCAAAAAAATGGTTAGTAATTAAAGGTCGCATTTACAATGTTAGTTTAGATATATGTATGTATGTAGATAGCTACTCAATATATTCTTTTATACCATTGTTAAAGCTATTGGGTATTCAAATACGAGGATTTCGGCACAATCCTTTTCTTTTTATAAATATCTGTTTGAAAATAAATGAAATTACGAGAGCGCAATTTCCTTTTTCCTTTTTCACCAAAACTTTGGTTTTTAGATTCAAATACGTCCTAACAGATTCTCTAATTTTGAAAATTAATTATAGATTTTAAAGTTTATTTAATTTACTTAAAAAACTGATGTTGGTCTAGTGGTAAGTAATCTTGACAGCTAAGCCAGAAGTCGTGAGTTCAATGCCTACCTTAGACAAGTAATTGTGTGATAAGCACCAGTTTTTGTTCTGTGTTTGGGTTTAATTTATATATAATACGTATGTATACAGAAATATATCAGCAGTTTGATTACAAGTACAAATTTCTGCTTAGTTTGGGATCAGACTTGTTATTAAACTTCAGTTGCTGTTTCGGAATATTCTGTGAAGTAACTATAAGTAGTAACTTAACTCATCAATCAATATAAGTTAGGTGTTTTCTCTACTCTTTATATGTTATTTGTACTCCATAAGTGCTTTGAACATCGATCAATTTTGCCTAGCCGTAACTGAAGTGAAAAAATACATTTTCAATGTCTTCTAGCAGCTTGTATGTGTGCTGTAAGTTCGATTTATTTAAATCTGTGAAAATATCTACAACATAACAGGTGATTGCTCTTTTTGGGTAAAAACCCAGTAACCCTAAACTTTAGGTCCGTTAAAAAAATCTAAACAAATGCAGAAATTAAATTACAGTCCGTTTTTTGGACCATATTTATACTTCTGCGGACCACTGGTTGGGAACCACTGAGCTCAATCAAATACTTTTAACTTTCTGGAACAACCAAATAAAATACAAATATACATACATTCATACGCTCACGCCTGTCCCTGTGGGGTAGGTAGATGTATGTATAAAGCACCCACATTATGGCAAAAAATTTTTGGTCCCACTAACGTAACAAGCCTATAATAAAATGTACAGAATATTTAATTCGTAGTAATCCAGTTACACCATTTGTGTTCTCAGTAACCTGTTTCTTAGGTTCTATTCCGGCATACTACGTTATATAAAATAAGTTCAAGTTAGTAACCACATGCCTGACCTACGCTTTATTTCCGGATCTTCCGGCTATTCGAGACGTTACGTGAACGTCGTCGCAACGCGATCTCTCACTCTCTTCTCACGTAAGCAACCGGTTACACAATCGGCGCGTGCGCATGGGATCACGCTAGATAAGCTTATATTACTGTAGAATAAAGAAAATGTCTTTATTTGTAAATTAGGCTCGGATTTCCAGTCACCAGCCATTTTCAACCGACTTTAAAAAGGAGGAGGTTATCAATTGGACTGTTTTTTTTTCTGTTTGCTACCTCAGAATAGACTGCGTGAACTGATTTCGAGGATTTTTTTTTTAATTTGAAAGCTGGTGCTTCCCGTATATTAAAATGGGACCATTTTAATTTGCTCCAGTTCTGACAATGGCATCCATGAGAAAACGATATAAGATTTAAATTTGCACTAAGCATGTGCCCCAAAAATGGACGAATAACACAATATCACGTCAACCGATTTCGATAATTCATTTTTTTATTGGAAAGGATGTACTTCAAGGGTAGTTAGATGAGAGTTTGGTCCAGTTGTGACAAACCCCATCCATGAGAAAACAATGTTAGTCTTAAATTTTATGTTAGACGCATTGAAGTCGGTTGTCTACTGTTTTTAAGTCCGATCATAATTCCTTTCCTTTCTATCCTCACATTCGTGTTAATATACAATTCAAAAGCCTCCAATTTCAAAAAGTGCCCGGATGATCACAGCAGTTTTGTCCCCTAATACGTAATGGGACTACATTGCGATCGGCAAGAATTGGACGATAATGACACATCTAACGACCTCTTCGGGTATACAAGTGTGTGTTTATGTTGTTTATATGTATAAGTGTGTGAAAGTGGTTTTGGTGACAAAACACACAACGAGTGACATCATCACTCACGCGTTACCGTAAAATCGAGAGATTCGACTAAAAATTCAGAGGCAGATTGCCATTTTATTGCTATTTTATTGGAATTCATTTTCATTGCTATTTTATTTGGAAAGTTTTGGAATAATTAAAACATCATCATACATCATAAACTCACGAATATATCCTAGAGGGGGTAAGCAGAGGTGTATTATATATATACCCATAACTTAGTTCACTTACGCATAAGGGAACAAGCCTATTGACGTCATCCGGGCTTTTTTCTTTAAAGACAACTCCCGCACTAGGATTAATTCCTGTGTCGCGGGGACTTTACAAACAAGCAAGCAACGGACACAAATAACACCCAGACTCAGAACAACAATTTGAGGATTACATAAAGTGTTGTCCCGTGCGGAGATCGAACCCACAACACTCGGCGCGGCAGCGTAGTGGCGAGGTTTCCACTAAAACCGCTACCCCATCCGTGCAGTCTGTATTTATACTGTCTGATAGACAACAATCAAATCTTTTAGTCACCCTTTACAACACCCACGTGAAGAGATGGGTGGCCTTGGTCTACTCCACACGGTTTTGATAAATAATTAGATTGAATTAAGATTTCTAAAAAAAAAACTTTTTGTTTTTGTTTTTGGTTTTCAAGTTTTATTTATACTAGATTTTGAATTAGGAACAAGAGAAGACAATTCGTGAAGAGAATTAGTATGATTCGACAAGCAGATACGCATACGTCTTCAAGTCCTTAATTTTTTCAAATGTGTATAGCAAATTATGTAACTTTAAAACAAACACAAGGTGTCTATGTTTATATAACAAAGGAGGATTCCCACGTATCATAATAACTGGTAAGTGTGTGTGGTACTAGTACGCTGAGGGGTGAAGGTTGTCTATGCACGCAGGCATATTACATAACGTTAAAAATAAATATAAATCAGTTTCTTCTAACTGCAAAAAAGGAGTACAATGTTTTAGAGTTCATGTATGTTAGATTAACAATACGAGTCGGTACCCATACTTAGGTATACTTAGAAACCTTAAATCAACCCAAATTGACACTGTCTAAAATTACAAAAGAGAAACATTTTGACGTGTATATTGCACGTGATAACTTTTTGGACAGAGTCTTATCGTCTTAGGTTAGATACATTTTTAATGAAGTAATAAGTCATGAGTTAAAGCGTAGTCCAATCATTCATTTAAATGTTCATGTTAGTGATTCTTTTTCTACTTTGGAACCATCAAATATCTTATTTATATCTTTATTTTAAATTAACTTTAAACAATACTTAAACTAAAAGGATTAAATAAATATGTTATGAGGTAAGGATTCTTTCCTAAAATTATCTTTAATTTCTTAAAAATTTAAGTCCTAAAATATCCACACATACCCATCAGGCTGGCGGCGTCTCCCCGTTGTATGCCCTCTTGTATTTACGTGTTGTAAATTATGCCATAAAACAAAATTTTTACAGCAATTTTTAATTAGAGGGCAAACAAGCAGACGGAGCACCTGATAGTAAGTGACTACCGCTACCCGTGAAAATCTGCAGCTCGAAGGTGATGGGTTCGATTTCCATACGAGACTCAAATTTGTGAGATCCACAAATAGTTGTTTCGAGTCTGGGTTTTCTTTTACCTTTGTTTTTATGTTTGTAAAGTCCCCGCGACCAGGAATACTTCCTAGGGAGGGAGTTGTCTTTTTATAAGAGAGAGAGAAAGATTGTTAGAGTTAGTATATTTACAAGTGTCTGTCCATTAGTCATATCTCGACTACGCAAAACTTCTAGTTCTTGCATCACATGCATTCCGCGGCTCTTGAGTACATCAAAGGTTTTGAAACTTTAATCACCAACCGACTTATGAACAAATCGTTAATGGACCTACTTAACAGACTTTGGAATGCGCTACCTGCATCACTAGGCCGAACGCTGGTGTCACAAATGCCGATAGCATATATTAAAAAAAAAAAACTGAAATAGAAGATGTGGCAAAATAAAGAATTCAATTTTATACCACTATTTAGACAATAGTAATATTGTTAATATAACATTTTTGAATTTAGAAAACTACTGAGTAACTGTCGTCGTCGGACTGTCATCAACCAAAAAGTACATACATAAAAAAGTAAAAAGCGGTTTTGAGGTTTTCAGATACAATAGGTAAGATTAAATACAGTAGAAGAATATGCGTCGATATTTTTTTTTTTATACTAGCCTACCATAGGGACTCCACTTTGTCTGATGGAAAACAATAAGTGGATTGCCTGATATAAAATATCATTAACGCCTTTGTATTTTTGCATGATTGATTCATTAATCTAATTATACTATAAATCATTATCATCACCATCATCAGCCTATCGCAGTCCACTGCTGGACATAGGCCTCTCTCATTGCACGGCACTTCGATCGATTTTCGGCTTCTCGCACCCCACTGCCACTTCAGCCTGCTAATCAGTGGGCTATGTAGATGCTATAATATCTGTATTAAAATAAATTATTTTATCTATTCTTTCCCAAAATTGCAATGTCTGGAAGAGGCTACTAAGTTGAGACAAATTGTTACTTTTATAAGACCATTTATGCACACTTGGTATACGAATAAAGATCAATTGATTAATACATATATACAGACATACAGTGGCCGGATTATTAAAGTGAGGTAAGTTATAGTTGGCAACAAGTCGACGTTGGAGACAGCTCTGCGAACCCCTACAGGGACGTAGGCATAAGTGTATGACGTAAAAGAAATTTATCAGAATGCATAAACAATCAAACTAAAAAAGACATGAATCTTTTACACTAATTAACAGATATTTACGTGGTAGAGCCATGCTTAGGCACGAATGGGCCGGCTCGACCGGTGCGATACCACGGCCTCACAGAAAACCCGTTGTGAAGCAACACTTGCGTACTCGTATTCCTCCTCACCCTCAAAGGCGGGCAGCGAATTTACGACTCTCGAATCGCAGGTGTATATGGACGGCGGTTGTCACTTACCATTAGATGACCCGTCTGTTCGTGTGGCCCCCTATAGTATAAAAAAATAAAGATATAATGTATGTCTAGTTCCTGGGCGTTTTAAGCCGCGTTAACACTGCGCAATATTTCTTATGGTTAATAGAAAGTGAGACCTGTGTCCTGTCCGGTGTTACTACTGAGGATATGACTATAAATGGAGTAAAGTAAGGTTCATACTGTCTGTGTGAATGACTTCTAAAACGTATTAGATTTGACATTTAAAACGTATTTATTTTTCATCTCCGGATGACTTGCCTGTTGGTCTAGCGGTTAGCGAACCTGATTTCTAAGTCGAGGTCGTGGGTTTGATTCCCACCCAGGACAAACATTTGTGTGATAAACACGATCATTTGTTCTGTGTCTGGGTGTAATTTATCTATAATATGTATGTATTTAGAAGTATATTAGTATGTTTATCAGCAGTCTGGTTACCATAGTACAAGATCTGCTTAGTTTGGGATCAGGCCATGTGTGAGATGTGGGGAAAAAATAAAAATCTTTTGTTATATGTAAAATATAAGACTGTTATCTATTAGACAGTATAAATACAGTCATACGGTGTCTGAAGGACGGCAATAGGCTTGTTCGCTATTACGTAAGTGAGACAGAAAGTGGACGAGTGGGCGTTCGGATCAACTCTGACTACCTCTTCGGGTATATAGGATTTAAGAATCAGTGTTCAAGCTTTTTTATTATACGCTGCATGCAAGCTGTTAACATTAAATGCCAATATGCTTCATCAATAAAATTTCTAATAAAATAAATGTCAAAGCTAAATTGTTAAATAAATTTGATTAGGAATTCAAGTAGAATGTAAGATACTTCACACTAGCCAGTAATAAAAACCGTGAGTTTAAAAGAAAATACATACTTAATGATAAAAACTTTTTAAATAATCGGACTTTAAAGTAGAAAACCGACTTCAATGCCACTATCATAAAATTTAAGACTAATATGGTTTTCTCATGGATGCCATCGTCACTACTGGACCAAACTCTCATCCAACTACCCTTGAAGTACATCTTTTCTAATAAAAAGACGATCGTTATTCGATGTTATTCGTCCATTTATCGCGCACATGCTTAATGCAAATTTAAGTCTTATATGGTTTTCTAATGGATGCCATTGTCAGAACTGCACCAAATTAAAATGGGACCATACGGGAAGCACCAGCTTTCAAATAAAAGAAAAGACCTTGAAATCAGTAGCGGTCAAAAATTTTGAGGTAACAAATATATAAAATAATAATAATACAATCGAACTGAGAACCGCCTCCTTTTTGAAGTAGGTTGAACATCAATAGGAACAAGCTTTACTAAAATTAAAAATATACATATATGTACATACATACATCATACATACACTCGCGCTTGTATCCAAGAAGGGGCGGACAGAGGTCGATTTGGCGCCAATATTTTGCGGATTAGAATTTAGTCCCATTCACGTAATTGGGGCCATGCCTATTGCCGTCATCAGAGCACTTTGGGCTATTATAGATACGAGGATTGACAGTATAATGGGAAATACACATGTGAGGAAAACTGTATATTTAAATAAATATGAATATGATTCCCGAAAGTTTTTATACTAATAGTATAATGGTAGGTAAAAGCAGGATAGAAAGGGATGTCAGCAGGAGGGAAAGGGATATTGCTTACTGATTGGGGAGATAGGATTGCGGAGTATAAACAATAGTTCAAGCAGTAAAATAATTATATAAAATCATCCATTACTACGAGTATATTTATGCAAGCTACCGGCGATATCATTTAAATGTAGGAGAGCAATGCTCGTGGCACGCATAAGCCGTCTTCACCGGAGCTCTTGTGCAAGCAAGCATCCTGCAAGTGCATCAAGGTTAACGGTGGCTCACCGATTTTTAAAGGTTCCCTTTTAATTTAAATAAAGTATTCGCACTTCAAGGTCGAAAATTATAACTGAATATTACGAAAAATACAGTACAGTACAAAAATACAGTACAGTACTAAAATACAGTACAGTACCAAAGTACAGTACAGTACAAATATACAGTACAGTACCAAAATACAGTACAGTACAAAAATACAGTACAGTACTAAAGTACAGTACAGTAATAATATACAGTACAGTACCAAAGTACAGTACAGTACAAATATACAGTACAGTACCAAAATACAGTACAGTACAAAAATACAGTACAGTACTGTATCCCCGAAGGGGTATGCAGAGGTGTAATTAACGTCCACTTATTGCCGATTATAATTTAGTCCTAAGTCTGGGCACTTTTGGGAAAAAGATAAGAAAATTAGAAGTATATGGGTGGGTTAGGGAGCATAAAAAGGGAAGGGACGTTGCTTATACAGATGGGTTTGGAAGTATGAGCAATGCTACAAGCAGTTCAAGGTCGCATACCTATAACTCGAACTGGCTGGGGCCGGGAGGTCAGAGCTCTCTTACTAAAAACTAATCTACTAAGGCTTTAGATCCTGTACAAAAGTTTTCATTTATACGTATTAATGGGGTTTGCTCGTGATTATATCAATAAAACATAGTTCTACTGCAATGGAAACCAGTTATTGCAGTATTGACTTTCCTTTATTCAACACAAAATTGCTATCGTTTTTCTCAACTCCACAACTAAGATATTGTGTAAGGCTGTTTATAAATATTATTACTACGATACATACAAATTTATGTTCCAATATGCTTAGTGTTTTAGCAATCAATTGCATCAGTTCTGGCGACGCGACAGCTACGTGTGAGAATTGCGTGGTGATAAATTCTATAATTAATGTTTTGCAATTAATACAACTTGTGAATAATAAAATAATATATACATATATATATATATTTATTTCTTTAATACTTTATGAGCGAAATGTACATATGTGCACTTAATGCTAAAGGCATTTTTTGCCAGTGTACCTTAGGGTGGTGTGAAATGAGTGAGGTAGGTGTACTAAAAAGCATGAAAATAGGTATGCTAAGAAAAAAAAATGTACAAAAGGAAAATAGTAGTATAACCATAATATATATGGACATTAGATACAAACATACATAAATATTAAATATAAAGAATAATATAATTAATCAATAATAATCATAAAAATATAATCTTATATATAAAATTCTTGTGTCACAATGTTAGTTAACATACTCCTCTGAAACGGCTTGACCGATTTTTATGAAATGTGCATATTCAGTAGGTCTGAGAATAGGCCAACATCAATTTTTCATATACCTACAGATTTTTTATGGCAGAACAACGTTTGCCGGGTCAGCTAGTTATATACAAAGATATACATAGACATATGGTACTAACTAAAGTATATGTATATGATGGTAGGTGACGACAGCTGTCCATGATCCACCAACTCAAGAGTCGTAAGTACACTGCCCGGGTTTTAGGGTGATGAAGGGGGAGGATGAGGGGAGGGGAAAGCGGAGAAGGGGAGTTGAGCCTCCGGCACACTCATTCGGCAATACAATGCAAGCATTGTTTGTCAACGGGTTTCTGTGAGGCCGTGGTATTATTCCGGTCGAGATGGTCCATTATATTAGCTTCATCGTAAAATTTTCAAGATTATATTGTAAACTTGTAAATTTAACCAAAGTGTATAAGTCTTTAAGTGTCTTTTAGTGTAAATATTAAATTGTTTTCATAAATTATCGTTTCACGAAATTCATGGTACCGAATCTTTTATACGATCATAAAGTATGGCAACACCCTAATATTTAAATGTGAAAACAATACCACCTATCTATCTGTATGTTACCATTTTACGGCTAAACGGCTGAACTGTTTTCGTATATGGATACTTCGAACTTTGGGAAAGAAAAAAAGGCTACTTTTAATGGCCATACGCAATATTGGCGTAAAGTGGTACATTATATATATTCTTGTAATATAAGTTCAACGATAAACATTCCTTGATTATAAATATATGTATGTATATATGTAGCCAATTGCGTATAGTTCAAAATTGCTTGCATATTGCTTCAATAATGCTTGTAGATTCTAGGTCTTCAGGTTTTTCGACTGAGCATTGTCAAAAATCTTTAGAATAATATTGGGTTGACATTTTCGCTTACTAGTATTAATATTTATTTTGAACAAATTTACATATTTTCCGGTATTTAACAAAACCTTGGCATTTTGTAGTTTGTTTATGGTTTAGAAAAAAATATCGTACGTTATGTTACAGATGACATGTCATTGGACTGGTAGGTATGGCCGCACCTTTAATTAACTTAAAATAATACTTAAACACTCAATTTTTTGAAAAATTATCGAAACCAACCAAATCTTTTTATAAATCAATATTGTTTGTTTTTCTTTCGGTTCGGTTACAAATTTCATTATAACCTTAATATCTTTTGAATCATTTTGATCACCTTCCTTTCTTGTGTGCACATTGTGCTAAAGGTTAAATTAGGGAACTCGGGTTTTCTGACATCAACCAGTTCGAGTTACATACCGCCTTTCCCTAAACATACTCCCAATTTTACCGTTTCATTCTTGCCCCTATTACTATTAGTGGGGTTAAAATATATTCGGCAAAATGTATGTGTTTAATAGGCCTCTGCTAACCTTTTCGTGGATAAAAGGGTGATTGAACACATTTTAGTACAAAGTAGTTATAGTATAATACATATATATTTTTGCTTTTATTTCTTTGTATTTTTATTAAAGAACCGTAGGTTACTTTAAAACAGTTTAAAGTTTTACACGTGACTATAATTCGTGACTGTTATATCACGTATGCTGTAATACTTTATATGACAAAATAATAATAAAAATTGTTACGTTGTGGTCATAATACAATATCAATAATTAACATAATAATAATATACACTTAAAATTATAAAATAATCACGAAAGGCGATATAGTATGTGTTTAATCGTGACCATAAACAATAAAATATTAACACAAAGTTGGTACACGACCTGCTTGATAATAAAATAATAAAACAATTAAAAGCATCCACAACACATAAAAAATAAATTAAAACGTGACTGCGTTAAAATACTAACTTTATAACAAACTTCTTCTCTATGGTTGAGCTTTATGAGAATAAAGCTCAACCATTTAGAAGAAGAAGAAGAATTGGGCAAACAATCTCTAAATTTAAAACTAAAGTCATTGTGTTTACTTTTGTTATAATTTTTAAACCCTCTATTTGGATACATGCTTTGAGAAGATTTTTTTTAAACTTGCCTGATACAGAACCGCCAACTTAATTTTTCCATTATATAACTATTGACAGTCGCGTACAAAGAATCTCACGACATAATTTTAGTTTAATGGTTACGAAGGAAAATAGACACACACGCATACATATAGGTTAAACTTTGACTGGCCTGATTGCTTTAGTCTAGTGGTTAGTGACCCTGATAAATCCCACACGGGACCAAACTTGTGTGTTCCACAAATAGATGTCCCAAGTTCGGGTGTTCTTTGTATCCTTTAAATGTATATTTTTAAAGTCCCCCGCGACATGAGAATAATTCCTAGAGAGGAGTTGTCTTTTAGGACAGTGTAGTATGTATGTATGATGTTTGTATACCCAACGGGGTAAGCTGAACATAATTTAGTCCCCCTTAAGTAACTCACTGATGGCGTAGAGGTTTAAGTGGTCACCTCGCCACTACGCTGCCGCGCCTAGTGTTGTGGGTTCGATCCCCGCACGGGACTACACTTTGTGTAATTTTCAAATTATTGTTCTGAGTCTGGGTGTTCTTTGTGTCCGTTGTTTGAATGTTTGTAAAGTCCCCCGCCACAAAGGAATTATTCTTAGAGCGGGAGCGGTCTTTAAAAAAAAAACAAAACAACAATTGTGGGCAATCCTGTTGTCGTCAACCCGGCACTGTATGACTGTATAATATACTGACAGATAGATAACATTCCGATCTCTTTAACGCCACCCACGGGAAGAGACGATGAGGCCCTGTAAGAGAATCAAATGACATCCAAAAACTATAATCCCGCTTGTAGCTGTGTCGCAGTCGAGTTAAAATATTAGTAGACAGAGTAATCATGGTCCTTGAAGTCGCCTTGATAGAATACCACGTTATGACGTCATTAACTCCAAGATATCATTCAAAACAATACCAAAGGTTTGGCAACTTAACAAATATAGCACACAGAAACAAATGAACAGGGAAGTGAACCGAAGACCTTACGCAACGCAACTGTTATGATTGTTTTCTGAGATGAAAGTTGTTGATCGGGCAACCTCGTGAACATTCACTGTATTGTTCTGTTTTGTTGTAGATGCTTATTTCGTGTTCAAGGAAAGAAATAAGTACAAGCTTTCTTGCATTAAATATATTTACGTCTGCAAAATAAATAAATATATTTTTTTAAAAGATAACACACTTATTAGGATTAATACGTGCGTCGCGACACACAAACATTCAAACAACGGACACAAAGAACACACAGACTCAGAACAACAACAGTTCGGGGATTAAACCCACAGAACTTGGCGCGTCAGCGTAGTGGTGAGGTGACCACTTGCACCATCTGTGCAGTCAATTTCTACAGCCGGTTCACGGTAGAGTATACCTCGAGGCTAGAGCCACCCCAAGGTTGGGTGTAATAAAAGGTGACTAAAGATATCAGACAGCATAATATACAGTCCAGGATGATGGCAATAGGATGCCTATTAGTGGGATTAAATTATGATTAGCAAAAAGTGGCCCTCACCACTGCCTACCCCCTCGGGACAATAGGTGTGAATGTATGTATGTTATATTTATGCTCTATGATATTCTACTAATCTCTACTCTAGTAATCAGCCAGTTCGAGTTACATAATATAAGACCCTGGCCTGCTTGACAATCTCCGTCTCCTTCAATTTCAGTCTTTCTTTTACTTTTTAATATACTTTACTTATAATATACTTTTCTTTTGCTTTGTTGAGTGGTAGAGCCATGCTTACGCACGAATGGGTCGGCTCGACCGGTGCGATACCACGGCCTTACAGAAAAATTGCGTTGCATTTTCCCGAAATCAGTCAGGTTTCCGGAGGCCCAACTCCCCTTCTCCTCTTTCCTCTCCCCTCGTCCCCCATCACCTCTTTCCCATCATCTCATTCCAAGCCCCGCATCCCCCAATGCCTCATCACCCTCAAAATCGGGCAGCGCGTTTAAGAGACTTGGGGGCAGGTGTCCATAGACATCGGTTGTTACTTACCATCAGGTCTGTCCTCCTGCATTATATATATAAAAAATGGAATTATTTCCAAAAGTGTAGTGATCTTTATAATAGCCTTGCCCCTGTGACATAAGTGCGATTACATTATAATTGGCAAAAAAAAAAAAAATTACCCCTATTACGTTTATGGGACCAAATTCTTATTTTTTTTCTTTTTAAAAACATTTTGATGAATTCCTGTGTCGCGGGGGACTTTACAAACATTCAAACAACGGACACAAACATCACCTAGACTCAGAACAACAATTTGAGGATTACACAAAGTGTTGTCCCGTGCGGGGATCGAACCCAACACAACACTAGGCACGGCAGCTTGGTGGCGAGGTGACCACTTAAACCGCTACGCCATCAGTGCAGTATTGGCTCAATGTGGGTTTTATAGACCTCTGAATGAATGTATGAATGTATTATATGTATAAATTACTCCTCGAACCATCCCTTCATGGGTATCCCACTCTTCATACACGCACGCCACACACGTAAGTGCGTTTGCCATCACGACCTTAGGCATACACGTTGCTGAAGGTACATAATATAACATAAAGTACCATTCATCCACAAAAAATGTACAATTCCCAAGCAATGGACACAACGACAGTTAAATCACTCTTGTTAAGTAGACATAATAATTACTAGTTTTAGCAGGGACTGTCAAAAATAGCTTTAATTAAGTAATAAGTTCGTAAGTCCATAATATTGAGTATTCTAAAAATGATTATCTTAGTTCGAGATTCATCATCTAATATCTATAAGGCCAATGGTTGCCAAACTATGAAAGTAAGTCAGAGGCTTTGAACTTTAGGTTTATTGTTCAACAAACCTTTATTAAACTGGTCATACTAAACCTAACAATAGTAACACTAACATTCCAGAAGTCTATAAAATATAAGTACGTATTTATATAAATACAGAGTTAACAGAGATCTAGTGAAGAATAAGAACTGGTAGTATCGTAAACTGAGAAGAAATTTGTTGTTATTAATTACGCTTTCAACCTAAACTACGCCACCGATCATCATGAAAATGCATACACATTTTCATGGGTATACTCGTAGCAGTGGAGAGCACCTGGCTACCACGAATCCGTAAACAAGGAAATTATTTAAAAATATATAAAACTCGTCCCTATTACATCGTCGCTTCCACTTAAAACGATTCAAATACACTCACTCGTTAAACATAAACCTCTTGCTTACGGTCATTAAAAACGTAGCTAATATTTTTGACTTTAAAAATTTTTTAGCAGCGGGTTAGAGGTTAAATAAAGAAGGCAGTTAAACAATTTGATAATAAAATCTATCTAAGCAGATACTGTTATATCGATCGTTGTATTCTAAAAGGAGGCTTACATTTATTCTGAAGATGCTGGCCAAGGATGACGAATCTATATATGTATTGAGTATTGCAGATATCTATAACTCTTTTACTAAGAAACGCTTACTATTGATGTTTAAAAGAATAATCCTTAATGGGGTTCAAATTATTTATTGTTTGAAGTTAGATACCATTGAAATTTAAAAACAAAGAACCGTCCATTATTCTGGGATAACACTGGCTGTTGTTGGGAAGTCTGAGTCATAATTGAAGTAAGGTAATATCGAACCCAGTGGGTGTTCTTAGACCTAGTTCAATATTGAGTGTATACAGCCATTTCGATTTACAAGAATGTGACTCCGACGTCTTCGACCTATTGCTTATACTTCTACCGTGGGAGAGCCATGCTTAGGCACGAATGGGCCTGCTCGACCGGAGTATTACCACGGCCCTACAGAAACCCGGTTGTTAATCAATGCTTGCATTTTATTTGGGAGAGAGCGAGTGAGCCTCACCAGATGGCAAATTCACTGACTGACTAAAATTTCACTGACGTAGTGGAGTACTTTAGTGAGATCAAATAATAATTGACCCAATGTAGGGGTTTAATACACCTCTACTTACCCCTTTGGGATACAGGAGTGAGCGTATGTATTTATTTATTTATTTAAAGTATGCTATTATTCTTTCCTGAGTTTTTGGATTATCATCATTCATTCGAACACTTCTATATTTATTAAATTAGTTGCTACAGACTATTTGAAATCGTCTTATTAAAGAGTATATATATATATATATATATATATATATATATATATATATATATATATATTGATATATATAGATATATATATATGTAAATATCAATAAACACGGCGTCAACGCAACTATAGGTTGCCTTGCGAAATGTAAAATTAGTATTAAAAAGATGAAATAATGAAATACCTCCTCGTGTTGATCTATAACCGATCGTTTCCAAATGGTTATGCCTTATGAGAAGGAATCGGGCAAACAAGCTTATGGCCACTCTTGTGTCGTATAGAAAATTCTATATAAAATATAGTAGTTATGAAGTCTCTGCTTTTACTCATATTTTCTTGCAGCCAATACGCATTTGTATTAACAGTCCGACTACAGCTGAGCCAGTCTTACATAACGTGGTTCAGCAGTTGCCAAATCAGACGATGGCAATTGAGAAACTAATAGAAAACGTATGAAGGTCGCAAGTGGTGTAATGTTATGTGGCATCGATAGCTTTACGTCATTCCTGACCAATGTCATAGAAATTTGTCAGGCCATGGATGTTTCTGAACTTAATTTTGACAAATTTGTCTGAACATTTTAATCGGGTTTGATGGAATGTGTACAAACTTTATACAGTGACATAAAAAAGGACACCGCGATTAAGATCTACTATTTCTAAATCATATTTAGATCATATTACCTGCCCAACCGTCTATTGGTCTAGTGGTTAGTGATACTGACTGCTAAGCCAGGGGTCGTGGGTTGGATATCTAATCAAGACAAATAATTGTGTGATAAGCACCATCTTGATGAGCTTTTTTCTATGTCACACCCAGAAACAGATAATGTTTATGTTATCTATTTATAATGCGTATGTATTTATAAATATATATGTAAGTAAGTTTATCAGCAGTCTGGTTACCATAGTACAAGCTCTGCTTAGCTTGGGATGAGACAGCCGTGTGTGAGATGTGCCAAGTTATAGGGAATATCGAACGTATCGTAAGCAGACCACGATAATACATACCTCGCCTCTCAGAGATTTTTTTAAGTATTTTTCGTTAAGTAAAATTGTTATGAAATAAACTTGATGTGAGCTATATTTTTCCAAAAGCTAGAACTAAGCAACTATTATATTTATATAGTTTAAGTCGATGGCTGCCACAGATCTTTTGCATCTGTACATGTATATATAAACAGTACAATGTTTCAGTCTTAAGCAAACCCTACTGTCCTACAGAATCTGAATGTCATTTCTTATGAATAAAATATTATTAGTAATGTAATATGAGCTAATATGTTTCTCATTTTCTATCTTCTTTTATTATATTTTTTTCTTCTACCTTTTTAACTTTTTTTTTTATACTATAGGGGGACAGACGAACAGACGGGTCACCTGATGGTAAGTGACACCGCCGTCCATGGACACTTGCAACTCAAGACTCGCAAGTGCGCTGCCCGCCTTTGAGGGTGATGAGGGAAGGGGGATGCAGGGAGCGGAAAGAAGAGAGGAGGGATGAGGAGATGGGAAAGAGGAGAAAGGAGATGAGGGGAGAGAAAAGGGGGAGGGGGAATTGGGCCTCCAGAAACCTCACTCAATTCGGGGAAATGCAACGCAAGCGTTACTTCACAACCGGTTTTCTGTAAGGCCGTGGTATCGCACAGGTCAAGCCAGCCCATTCGTGCCTAAGCAAGGCTCTACCACTTAACTTCTATTTCCCCGCCTAACTACCTAATTTTAATAATAGCACAAGATAACATAGTGTTTTATTGAATAGTATATGTTGTACACTAAATTTTATAATACTTTTCCGGTGATTTAAGAGTTTGTGGCTATGAGTTCGTTTAACAAATTGCCTCTCATAAGACTCAACCATTTGTAAACGGGTGTAAGATCAACACAGGCAGGTATATCATTATATCATCTTTTTAATATTAATTTCGCATTTGACCTGGCAACCTATAATTGCGGTGATGCTGTGTGTATTGATCAATAATTTTGAATATTTTTGAAATGAGACGATTTCAAATAATTGTTGAGCAATTTTATGAAATAGTTTTTTTTTTTATACGATAGGAGGACAGACGAACAGACGGGTCACCTGATGGTAAGTGACACCGTCGCCCATGGACACTTGCAACTCAAGAGTCGCAAGTGCGCTGCCCGCCTTTGAGGGTGATGAGGGATGGGGGATGCAGGGAGCGGAAAGAAGAGAGGAGGGATGAGGAGATGGGAAAGAGGAGAAAGGAGATGAGGGCAGAGAAAAGGGGGGAGGGGGAATTGGGCCTCCGGAAACCTCACTCAATTCGGGGAAATGCAACGCAAGCGTTACTTCACAACCGGTTTACTGTGAGGCCGTGGTATCACACCGGTCAAGCCGGCCCATTCGTGCCTAAGCATGGCTCTACCACTGAAAGCAGTAGAGCCATTAATTTAAAAATAATAATTAAAATAAAATACACGATCCG
Source organism: Tyria jacobaeae (assembly GCA_947561695.1). Classification (NCBI taxonomy): domain Eukaryota; kingdom Metazoa; phylum Arthropoda; class Insecta; order Lepidoptera; family Erebidae; genus Tyria; species Tyria jacobaeae. Next base: position 1,614,979 of record OX387208.1, on the reverse strand, counting down.
TTTCTGATTCGTAGAAAATGAAAGTTGTTACTCCATAGTGGCCTAAACGGATCTAAGCAAGACGACACGACCTTGTGTGGATTTAAATACCACTTACAAATCTACGATTTCATAATTAAGATATTTTTTTCTTTTTTTTTATATAGCAAAGTTGTCAAAAAAATACACAGCCTGTATTCATGGCGGAGCCAGCTCCTTTGGAGGAAAAATACAGCGATATAGGGTTGCCACGTAGAGAGAGTTGTTACATTATTTTAAGTAGTAGAAAAACTGTTGGAGGTTCAATTTTAAGGTGCTAAAATTTGTGTGACGCTAAATAGTTGTGACACAATGATAGTAGTCAGAACGCATATTCGTAGTCCAGGTATTTTTTCTTGCAAGAAGTCCGCTATCTAATCCGTATGTAGGTATGAAGAAAAGACCCATGGACTAGGCTATGTGAATTTTTATTGTTTATGCAGGATATTTACGAAGTTGTTCGGGTTACTACCACAAGATGGCGTTAAAGTAAATCTATACGAATATAGTGGAGCTCAAGAGATTTTTTTTTTTTTTTATATTAGCCTACCATAGTGACTCCTGAGATTTGTTATCAGTTTTTTTTAAACGGGAATCTCTGAAAGGCGTATAAAAAATATTTTTAAGATGTTTAGAATATACATATATTGAGGAGTAATATAAGCTACAAAATATCACCATACTATCTAACTACTACTATTAACACTAGGAGCAGAGCAGTGACTTATAATTTATGCATACGTGTAATTCGATACACGTCGTTTTTATTAATACATATTTTATTTGTTTATCTTGTAGTTCCAGAGTAATTTGTTTTTAGGACCACAAACTATTTAAATAATTGTTTAGTACCTATACATATATATATATATACACATCACGTAGTCCTTGAAGGTAAGCGGAAACGTAAGCCATATATAAATATTTTGCTAATGGTTGAGTGAAAACAAATTTGCTGTACGTGACGCAAAGATAATCGCTTTGTTATATTTGATGAACAAATCAAATACTTATGAAGGAATGTCTACTTCCATAGGACCTCATATATGAAATATATTTAAAAATAATAATATATATTAAGAAATTATCTTGATTCAAGCAACAGTGACTCAATTTTTTTAGTAACAAACATTACAAACTATGTTAGTACATACATATAATATTTTTTTAACATATAACAGAATTACAAATCTTGCTGCAATTACTTATATGCGTACAGTCTAGTCTGCTAGCAATGCAATTAAATATATTGTTGGGACTGGCCCGCATACGGCGCACCAGGGAGACGCATCTTTTGAACATTGTCGCAAAGAAGCAATCAATCCTGGCTTCAGCAAACATCCCTGATGCGCTGCAGCATAATTATCAACCGAAACGCATTATTAAATTGAACCCGAAGAGCGCTGTTAGATTTCTGAATATACGTAATGAACTTCAATACTTCAATTAAGCTAAAGCTTAAGCTGCTAGTATAACATAGTTAATAGGTCAAAATTAAAGCGTATTACATTTAATTCCTTGCGCAAAAATTTAAATCGTAAAAAAATGCAATTTAAAAATTTATTCGTAAATCTTCTCAGTATCCCATCTAATTTTGCTAGGACAATGGGACCACCGCCAGCGGTATTCTCCTGAATCTAACCCTGATTATACACAGGTAGTGTATAAAAAGGTAGTCACGTCTATCGGGGTCGAGGGAGATCTATTCTAGGTTATACCTTAAAAAACCGACCATAGACAGCCGTGGCGGAACACAGTGTGGTTTTAGCCAGTTCGATTCCGACGTAGCCACTTCGCCGAGTTTTCACGATGAGGTTGTACATACGTTAAAAAAAATCTAATTATCTCTCTACCAAATAAAAATAAATAATTGGTAGACACTATCATCTGAAATGAGCAGCATCAGAAATCGCTCCTTAAATCCGAATGTGAGACCTCCTTCTTTATTGAAGTCAATTTAAAAAACGAGACTATATAAAATCGTTTAGAAATTAAGTAACAAATGATAATTTCTTAACTTCTAATATAATTCAGTTAAACCTTACTTAACTACAGCCTTACGACACACTTATTACTTCCTCGTTCTTGACAATTGAAATCCAAACTTATCACATAAAATACAAGGTTTAAAATACACTTTAGTAGATTAAGCCACGATGAACTCAATACAAATTGCCGAGGTCTTAATAAAAAAAAAAAGAAATCAGTTGTGTGGCCAGTATACAAAATGTTTTGGTTTTATATTTAGTGGTAGTGTCCTAGAAAGAGTTTGCCAGCGTACATACAACCGGTACAACTCATTACATTACACAACTGTTTTTTTAGGTACTTTGTATGAGAAGTCGGTGTTGCTATTCATCTACTTTTAACTGACCTTCATTGATTTTTTTAAATATAAACTATTAGTTCTTCTTCGGAGCAGAAGGTAGAATAGTTTTATACATAGACAGTAGAGGAAGATCGTGAGTTATATACGGATAGACGCAAGTGGCGGGCTGTTCTGTCTGCCTATCTCGAAGGAAGAAACACTTATGCAAAAATTAAGATCAAAAAGTATACAAGTATACTACATTTTATTCTTTATTAATTATACTTATACGTCCCTCAGGTTACAAATCTAAACGAAGCTGCTGTTAGAATATTAAACGTAAAACTTATTATCTCTACGTAATCTCAGTATGAGTTTTAACATTTTACTATTATACGCATTTAATGAAATCGACGATATTTTCTTATAATATATAATACACCTAACGCAAGGGGTGGTAAATATAATATGTATAGAGAACATAACAGACTTTATGCAATAAGTTTCGAAATTATCGAAAGTACGAACAAAGACTTTTTAGTTCCAATTGAGCTTAGTGTTTGTGTCTATTGAACTGAAAAAGAAAAAAAAACAGACTATGCACACATAATTTATAATAATTTATCAAAATACCTAAATCAAGATAAATTTGAATAACGTAAATTCTTTATACCTTAATTTTAGAAGATTAGAGGTGAAATATTTTCTTCGAAGTTAAATCGGAACAACCTGAGAACACAATGTGCTCGCACATTGTAGAGGCATATGTCAAACAGTAGGTGGTCTTATTGTTTGAAGTATGAGAACGTCACCTATATTTTTTTGTAAATATTGAGATAGATATCAAAATTACTAAAAACTCAAACCCGTAAGATAAACCAAAAAAAATAATTGAATAAGAATAATCGAATTGAGAACGTGCTTTTATTAATCGATTAAAGAGAAAAAAATATACATGCAAATCTTAATTTCGTATACATATAAGTTACTTTAGTAACATGATACAAAAAGTGAAAAGCGGATCGCATTTAGATTATTTAAAGTTAAATGCAAACATATAAAAGTTATCGTCGATTTATGTAACTATACGCAATGTTTAGTAAAAGTCTTGAATAATTTAAAATGTATGCTAACATCGAGGACATAGTATATTTAAAAAAAAATACAAATAAGAATTAGCATACTGGCAACTTTGCAATAAATGGTAATTTATTTTTATAATTATTTCTATATTCAAATTTCCATTTTTTTTTAAATTTAAGAAGATACTTTTTTACTCTTTATAGTACACCATACAAGTAATGGAAAAAAATATAGACATGAATGCATCTATTACGGTATAACAATTAGCAGTCTTATCACTCACGGTGATTTCTTACAGACAACCTTTATACGGATATAATCACATAAAATTAGTAAAGAATTAATTTAAAAAAATATATATAAAATTATAATTAATAAACAATTAATTATAATATATTTTTGGTGTGTTATCAAATTAAGAAATCGAATTAAATAGGTACTCACTCTTCAATGCCCAAAGTTTTCTCTCTCGGAGTCCATCAACGTACGTCTGTAGGTCCTCCCGGCATTCACCACTCACACTCTTTTGTAGTTCAGGCCACTGTGTCACCAAGATATCAGCATCAAACAGTCTCAGCATATTCTCTATACCGAGTAATTCCGTCGTATTCATCGGAATCACATTCTCTCTTCTCAGGACGTTCCTAGATTTGTTGACAGTGGATCGTATTGAGTCGCTGAGCTTGCTCAGAATATCTTTATTAGGATTCGAGGTCGTCTTTTCCATCAGTTTCGTTGTTTTCACAATATGCTGGACATTGTGGGATTTCTCTGTCGTCGTTGATTTCGCTTCAGGTTCAATATTGCTGAAGTCCGCGAACGATAGGCCGTCCTCATCCGCGAATAGGTCGAAAGCGTCTTCAGTTGTCGACTTCTCATTTCGCGTGGGAAAGGGTATTGTTATAAGAGAGCCTATCAGATCGGTACCTTCGTCGATACCACCCTTGGCCGAAGCTTTTTTAATATTCTGAAATGCGTCAATTAAAGCACTGCGTAACTTTTCCTCACGGGCACTTTCCTTGTTCTCATTTTGAGGCTCAACGGAATTAACTAAAACTAATGCATTCAAAAAAAGGAACACTAAAGGAGACATTTCGATTTTTTTTTTAATTCACACGCACATGCTTTAGGGTATCACAAGGAGTTCGTAACAATTCTGGTATTGGCAAAGGTGCGCGCGCGTCGGCGGCGTGTCGCGACTGGCTGAGCTCGCAGGCTATGACATAACGCCGTTACGAAGTCACAGCGTCACTTTCACTGTCGGTGGAGCTCACGAGCACAGGTGATCGCTGCATCCTTGTAGGGCGGCCGATGCGTGTTGTTGAGCTACTTATTATATTGAGTAACGTATGAGTTAACATGGTGTAATTAAATTTTTTATTTGCATGTCAATGTGTATATAGGGTTGCCTAAAATGAGGGCAAATAATTTGGAGTATCAAAGGTATCGTAGTCAGTCTTAAATATGTTTTTTTTGCAGCTAGAGCATAACATAATGTTTATAAACGTAGCTAACTGTCAAACTGCCATATTGCTTTGCAATTTTCGTCCAACTTCATTGAAAGACCAACAGAAGAATAAAAATAAACAATAGTCTATCCAATTTAAATAATAGGACTTGAATTTAAATATAAAAACATTTAAAGAGTATGTTTATTAATAAGTAATGTTATCTGTTACAGTACACTTATTCATACTTTGAAATTATCATTTATTAAATTTGAAACAAAACATTTTTATTTCACTAGCTGTTACCCGCGACTTCGTCCGCGTGGTATTTAACAAAAAAAGTTATTGTTCAGTTCGCAGAGTTTACTATAACTTATTAATTTTGTATTTAAGAAATACCTATACTAATAGGTAAAAATAATACCTATTACTAAATAAATTAATGAAATTCTTTTAATCGAATATTATAACATTTTAATTGGTGTACTCGTCTGTTCGTCTGTCCCCCTATAGTATAAAAAAAAGGCTTACCTCCTATTAAGTAAATGACACTAACTCCCACGGAGTTAATGACATCTCTGACTACCCCTTCGGGTATATAAGCTTGAGTATTAAATATACATAATACATACAGTATTATGTATATTTAATACTACTTTAAATATACTACCATCGACGGAGATTGACAATCGCGAATTTTAATGTGCATTTTTTCGGGATAAAAACCCCATGTGCTATTACCATACTTCTAATTTACACAGTGCTGGCATGGTGTGGGTGACAAACGTCTAAACTTTTATAATAGCAGTAAGATTGATAATTTTGGACAAAACGGGGGTTCTGTGCCAAGAGTTGAAGCTACCTGTTAGTGAAGTTATCGATCAGCTTGGCAACCTCCCTAAGTACTACTTGGATTTATAAAAAATAGCTGATAGAAAATCAGTTTTTCTTTTTTGTGATTTAGGTGATGAGGGATGGGGAATGCGGGGTGATGGGGCAAGAGGAGATCGGGGGATGAAAGAGGGGGGAAAGAAGAGATCGGGATTCGGGCCTCCGGAACCCTCAATAATTTCGGGGTAATGCAACACAAACATTGTTTCATAGCCGGTTTTCTGTGAGGCCGTGGTATCGCACCACTCGAGGAGGCCCATTCGTGCCTAAGAGTTTTTTGGAGTGGTACTCCAGAAAACTCTACAATTTTCACAGAGCAGAATAGTGGCCATAAATACGAGTCACACTCGGGGTAAAGGCTTGTCAAAATATCAAAGTATATGCTTTTACACGTGGCACGTACTCGTGACCAGTATATCACGTAAATAAACTATATAATATTATATACGATAGCGAAATATATCGATATAAACAAAATATACATTCAAAACCGCTATACAAGCTATATAACATCGATGCAATCCTTGAGAGTTAAGCATTGACAATAAACGCAAGCGTAACTGCGGAGCATTTCCGGAGGTTACCTTCTTAGGGTATTCCGGGTACCTTGGAATAGGCCCAGTTGTGACGGAACACCGTGTGGTTTGAGTCGGTTGGATTCCGACTTACAACCTCACCGTTAGCTCCAGTGAAGTCATAATCAGTGGGGGTTTCCACACGAGAATAAAAATGCGTAAGTGCGTGGCACGAATAATTAAATACACGTACAATACACATGCACTCACGATGAGACGATCATATTGTAGTTTTCAAAATGACAACTTTTGCATTAAGATTAATTCCTGTGTCGCGGGGGACTTTACAAACATTCATACAACGGACACAGAGAACACCCAGACTCAGAACAATAATTTGAGGATTACACAAAGTGATGTCCCGTGCGGGGATCGAACCCACAACACTCGGTGCGGCAGCGTAGTTGCGAGGTGACCACTTAAACCGCTACGCCATCTGTCTACGGGCTTAGATATACATATTTATATATGTGTATGTACGTATGTGCATGTACGTATGTATTTCGCCAGCTGCATGAATGGCTCAGCAGTTTAAGTGGTCATATCGCCAACACGCTGCCGCGCGGAAAAGGAATACTGCTAACACTGTGGGGTTGGATAGTTTAAGTATCGTATCTGGCCTCTGGCAGTAGTCTGGATAGGTGTATTTTTTTTTAAAGTCCCCGAACACATGAATAATTAATAGTACGAGAGTTGTCTTGAAAACTAGCTCAAGTATTTCACTTTAGCATACTTATTGACCTATTGCTTATTAGTAGCAATATGTAATAGGCTAGGACGGTAGCAGTAGTAATATGTAATAGACTAGGTAATAGAGCGATCACGGGACGATTGGCGATGGTACTTGCTTACGTCACGGATGTGATACCTGATATTGTAAACAAGTATCAAATTGTGTTAGAAAAGACACAGTGTTCCGTGAGTTGATTACAGAAGGTAGGAATTGAACGTCAGCAGTATCGTGTGTGCAAACCTGTGATCGATTCCCACTCCGTACAAGAAATTGTGTAAATTAAAATCAGCTGTTCTGAGTCTAGGTATTTGTCATTCTTTTGTATTTTTGTCAAGACCCCCTGAGACACATAAATCATTCATAATGCGGTAGTTTTGTATTAATTGAATTAAGCGATAAATGTTTTTAAAGGTAAATAAGACTAGAGTTACCCCTATTATACACTAAGTAAAGGAACTTAAGATATTAACTAGCAACTATGTAATATGTTTAGCCCTACGATTTCAGGCTTCGACATACGTACATACACACATAAGCTCACGTTTTTCTCCCTCGGGTAGGCATAGACAACACAGCGCCACTGGCTTTAGCGTCACTTAAACATCTCACGAGCCCCTACTGTCATCATACCTTTTATACAAATCTGTCGGTTGACCCCTACATTCTCTGTTTGTCTTATGTACTTGATTTTGTCATTCGTACAATACAAATCAGTCGGTTACGGGTGAGTACCTCAGACCTGTCTTTTCTTCAGAATATCACCTATTTGATCGGTGTTTGTTTTGGTATCGGTATTGGCGATCCTATTCGTGTTTGTTTTATATACTCGATTTTGTCATCCGTTCCGCATTCACGCCTTTTTTAATTTCCGTCAACACATCTTCTTTCAAGCCACACTTCTCCTTACATAAATGTAACCAGTCTCACTTCGCGCATAATTTTCAGTGAACTCATTCAAATTTATTTTACCTTTATCATTTTATGCCATCCCGCTTCAGTGGAAATAAAATTCAAAGAAAATAAAATAGAAACAAATATCAATTACTATTTTATGAAATTAAATGCTTCTTCAATGCTTCTTTTAAATTTAGTTAGTCACTATTGAACCGTAATCCTAGGCATGAAATAAACCCGACGCTGACTTAGCACCAATAGATCAGATACGTCAAATTATATTCGGTACAATTATATAATACGGAAGATAAATTTAATACTTGAGAGGCTGTAGTAACAATAGGACAATATCGTTGTGTCATCCCGTTTGTTATCATCACAACAAAATGTTGCGTCTTGAGCAGGGCTCTTATGTAATATGTCTTAGTTCTTATATATTCGATTGCAATTTCAGATATATTTGTAACCGCCTTACTACTAGGAATATTGCGTATATAGATGGACTGGGGAGTAAACCAGTAAACCAAACCAAATAATTTATAAAGAAAACAACATAAACACATACCAATACCTTGGACTTGAATACCTACCGGCAGAGATGGTAGAAGGTCATTTTCCTCGATTCTGACATACAACTTTTTATTTATCAGTCCTTTCATACACGCTCTTCGGTTAAGGGTTATTTTCATCCTCCTCGCCATCGTGGTACAAACTCCCACAGCAAACGATTAAACTGTCTTAAAACCTCTTACTAAGATTGCAGTTTATGTAATTAAATACATAGATAACATTTTCGAAAGCAGTCAGTGGGATGTAACATTTATATAAAAAAAAAATGTTGCAGTTTGACATTAGGCGGCCTTATCGCAGGCTGCGATCTCTTACAGATTAGATCATATCAATTAGATTTATAATTCAGTGTAGGAAGCCTCTCGCTAGAGACCATGGTTCAATCCATGGGACAAAGTGAGAGTGCGTGAGAATACGCAGTCTCCTTCTGCGAAGAGGTGATGCTGATCAAAGAAGCAGCGGAACGGGAACGGGAGAGGACTAACGCTCTCGTCCCGCAGAGGACGCACCAGGCGCCTGAGGGTGCAGAATAACCTCCAACCTCCATAATACATATTAATTTGATAATCATAATATATCTTTATTCAGTAAGAGCATAAGCCGTTAGCTTTTAGCTTAGCTCAGACATAAATCTAGTATACCTTATTTCAAGAATATTAGGACATACGCAACATAGTATTATGACATATAAGTATTGTATACGCGTTCGACTTCTCAAGATAAATAGTGTGGGAACCATAGTTCTCCCATCCATAGACATCGCTTTGTTTTGTTTGAGACTATGATAATTTGTGCTAACTTGCTTTTTATTAAACTTTCGCTCGTTCTGATTAGTTTTCAAGTAGTGCGATTTCACTATATAGTTTGTTGTTATTGAGGAGAGAAAGAATTCTGCGAATAATTCAACATTTTAAAAGCTTTTATTAACTTGCATCAAATCTTGCACGAGAACTGACTACTATTAATTGTGTAACTCGAGACTTAATATCGATTATATAATTTATAAGGTACAAAACCTTTGTTGACCCAACGTTTCGATCGAATTGTACCGACCGACATTTATTCAAACTTCGTAACTTATGTCGCCGCTCTCGGGGCTAGTCCAAGGCTCCAACGCGTGCCAACACATAATTATATATACTTTATGTAAAATGTCATATACTCGTAAATAAGTACACAAACCACTCTAAGTAAATAGCTTTACTCCATCGGCTTTTGAATGAGTTAACTTGCGGATATTAGCAACCACATAACTCAACAGCTCAAATACCTTAATCTTATTAGCTATTTGTAAGAACGGATGCCAAATGTCTTTAGAAAAACCGTTTTAAAAAGCATATATTTAAATAATGTAATGGCACAAATAAAAGAGGTTTTATGACACATTTTAGTTATGTAATTGTTTAGTAGTTTTTTTGTACGCTTCAAACACGTCTGATCCCAAACTACGCAGAGCTTGTAGTATGGTGATCGGACTGCTGAAAAACAAACTTATATATTTCTAAATACATACATATTATTATTATTTTTATTTATTTTTTTACACAGGAATTTATATTTACACTTATACACTTGCATTTTCAAGAATAACAGTTTACTAAATCACAAATAAACAGCGGTTCCCGCACTAAGCTCGTGGCTTGTATCGCAGCAACCAAATGATTGTACATTGTTTGTTATCACTTGTAACAGACATCGATCCTTTTTTTTATTTTTTTTTTTTATCGTGTGGAAACCCCCACGGGTCATCACCCGGGCGGTATGTCGGACTCGAACCGACTAAAACCATCACCATACCAAGGTATCAGGTGTACCCTTGAAAGGAAATCCCTATGCACCCCGGCAGACTTGGTCGCCTATTGAACAACAGACGACCCCGCTGTGGTGTAGCTTCACTATTCATAGAGACGCGCGCGGAACATGCACCGCCGTCTTGGGCCTGCTTCTGCTAGAGCGGCGGATAGCCCTATCCGTCGCCCTCAGGCCAGCGCTTATGGAGGCCGGAAATCAGTTTGCGCTGTCCGGCGTCTGGTGCGTCTTCTGCGGGATGGGAGAGCACTAGACCTCTCCCGTTCCCTTTCCGCCACCTCCTTGGCGAGCATCACCTCCTCGCAAAACGAGGCAGCAGAATCCCACGCACTCTCGCTAGAGACCATGGACTTAATCATGGTCTCCAACGAGAGGCTATCCACACCTATGGCTGCCGTGAAGTCCACACCAGTGTGGGAATTGAACCCACAAATTTTGACTGTATCAACAGTGTGTTATAAATTGTTAGGGAAACACATCCATACATACATACACATACATTCAGCAAAGGCTTCTCATTACCTCCCTTTTTGGCGGACTTCCTTTGTTCGGACTTACGTGTCAGTTTTTAGTAAATTTTAGACTGTGGTGGTAAACTCAAATATGTGTTATAAATGGTTAGGGAGTTTCAAAGGGGTTTTAAGGGGGTTTTTAAACGCGTCGTTCACCTTTTCGTAGAAACGATGTATTACCAGTGAGAAGCATTAAGTCCACCGTTGTACATTCTTGTTGGGCAAAAAAATTTAAATAAGTAAAATAATGTCATAATCTTTCTTTTTATACTAAAGGAGGACAGACGAATGGACGGGTCACTTAATGGTAAGTGACAACAGCCTTCCATGGACACCTGCAACTCAAGAGTCGTTAGTCACAAAATGCGGGGAGGGAGAAGAAGTGAGGGGGGATAAGGGAATGGGAAAGAAGAGAGGGGAGATGACAGGAGAGGAAAGAGGACAGGTGGAGCTGGGCCTCGGAAGCCTCACTAATTTCGGGATAATGATACGTACACAGCCTATTTTCTGTGTGGCCGTGGTATAGCACCGGTCGAGCCATCCCATTCGTGCCTAAACATGGCTGTTTGTATAATTCTATAAAAATGAATGTCAAAATGTCTCAACTAAATAACGGCTAAGGAAATAGAGCTTTCATATTTTATTTATTTATTTATTTATTTATTTAAAACTTAATGCACAAAATGCACACAGGCGGACTTAATGCCAAAGGCATTCTCTGCCAGTCTACCTTAGGGTGATGTAGAAATGACTGAAGTAGGTGCATTAAACAGTATTAGCAAATAAGTTAAAGAAAATAAAGGGTATAATTATCATATCAGAAATAAACATAAACAGATGTTAAATATATCTACAGAAATATAACACATATTATCATACACATACATATGCTTTACATACATACATACATACATATACATATATATATATATAGTCTATCGTTGAGATGTATCTGCCAGTTTATGGAGGAGAAGAGCTCGAACCTTGGTCTTAAACGACAGGCGACTAGGTGCCATCCTGATTACCTCCGGTAGGGAGTTCCAGAGGAGGACAGACTGAATAATGAAAGAAGAGTTGACGCAGGCGGAAGAATGATTTGGGCATAATAGTAATAGGTTGTTTGAAGATCGAAGATGTCTGTTGTGGTTAGAACAAAGAAACTGGAAGAGAGACGTAAGATACGAAGGAGAAGTGGGTGAGTTGAGTATGGAATACAGAGTGGAGAGGGCGCGTAGATGACGGTGCTGACGAATAGGAAGCCATTTCAATTCAGAGCGAAATGAGGAAATGTGATCAAACTTCCGAAGATTAAAAATGAATCGAATGCAGTTATTCAGAAGACGACGTATTTGTTGAGGAGATCTGCATTCAGGTCGTAGTAGCATACATCACCATAATCGATAATGGGGATGATTAAAGTCTGAACTAACATAGCTTTGGATTTAGATGGTAGAAAGTTCTTCAGACGATACAACGCTCGTAGAGTTCCTGTGACTCTTTGGCTGACACTAGTAACTTGGATTTGCCAGTTAAGGTTGGTGTCAATTATAAGACCTAGATCCTTTACAGAAGGACTAAATGGTATAACTGATCCGTTAAACGTCACTGATGGCAAACTGTTTAGATCAAGCCTAAACATCAGTCGTGGGCTGCCTACAATAATAGCTTGACATTTGGATGGGTTTACTGTCAAGCCGAACCTGTCAGACCAGCGAGAAACAGACTCGAGGTCGCTATTTATTTTATAAATAGACTCAGTTATATTGTCAACAGAAGCATGGGAGTAGAGTTGCAAGTCATCGGCGTAAAGATGATACGTACACTGAAGATGTTGAGTGATAAGATTGATAAATATAGAAAATAATAAGGGAGAAAGTATGCCGCCTTGAGGGACACCAGAACAGATATCACGCCACCTTGAAGAGGATTCATTGACGCGGACGGATTGCTGGCGCCCTCGAAGATAAGACGAGAACCATTCCAGTGCATCAGGTGAAATCATGAGATGGGAAAGTATTGATAGCAGGATGTCGTGATTGACAGTGTTGAAAGCATTCGAAAAATCGACCAGAACCAACACTGTAACTTTGGAATCTTCCATTCCTTTCCTGATGTCACCAGTTACTTTTAGAAGAGCAGATGTCGTGCTGTGACCAGGCCTAAATCCCGACTGAAAGGGGCTTAGTAGATTATTATGAAATACAAATTGTGATAGTTGCTGGTAGACACAGGCCTCGAGCACTTTAGAGAGGAAAGGAAGAATAGAAATAGGTCGCAAGTGATTCAATAGCGTTGGATTAGGAATCTTTGGGAGGGGAATGACAAGTGCGTTGCTCCATAGGGACGGGAATATACCTGAGTCAAGCGAGAAATTAACAATATGTGTAATAACGGGGAGAAGGAGTTCGAGGATAGGGGTAATCATTTGACGACTAATATTGTCACTCCCAGTGGCGTTGGATTTGATAGAGAGGATTACTTTTTTGATTTCATCTGATGCAACTGGAGAAAACTGAAAAAAATCAATATTAGGGCGTGGAAGATCAGCCAGGAATTGTAAGGTACTACTCTCGATCTGATGATCATACAATGGTTGTGAGGTGAAGTGGCAGTTAATGTCATCTAAATCAAATGCTGAACCAAGGTTACATTGTCCAGATCTTCCAATACCCAAAGTACCAAGAAACCGCCATATGTTTGAGGCCGAAGAATTATTAATGTTTTGAAGAATGTGGCAGCGTTTAGCATTACGCACCATCTGATTACACCGATTTCTTGCAGCTTTGTATACAGACCAATTTTCCTCAGACTGGTTCCTCCGATAGTTACGGTAAGCCTTATCCCTGCGCCTCATAGCCGCTCTGATGCCCGTAGACAGCCACGGGACTGGAGGACGTTTAATTCTTACCTTCCTAAATGGGGCGTGTTGATCGTATAGCTTAGTCACTGTGCTGCTGAATATGTTAACCTTTTCGTCCACTGTAGGAGCTTCAAATAGAGGTTTCCAAATTAATTTAGAGGCATCGCTACGTAATTTATCAACATCCATCCGTCCAAAGCAACGAAGACTGATAATTTGAGGTCGTGGTTTAGGAGGCTTTAGAGCATAGGAGAGGTAAATGAGATCGTGATGAGAAAAACCAGGTGCGTGGTGTTGACCAAGATTGCGGATAAGGGAAGGAGAAGAAGTTAGGATCAAGTCTAACCATGTGTCAGGTCCATCGATGTTGTGATGAGTCGCAGACAATGGTAGAACATGCAGGCTGGATGAATCGATGATCTGGAAAAGTTTCCGGGAACGGAGGGAATTAGGAGCAAGGAGATCGGTATTAAAATCGCCCATGATGATATGATGTGTATGCTCAGACCCTAAAGATTCCAGAATCGATTCGAGACTGGAGAAGTAGTCGATAGAAGGAGGACAATAAACCACACCAAGAACAGATTTGGTACCCTTAACGCAAATCTCTAGGAAAAGGTATTCCGCACAAGCGGAGGAAGAGGAAGATGAGGAAGTTAAGATTTTGTATGAAAAGGAGCTGCGAAGATAAATAGCTACTCCACCGCCTCTCCTGCCAATTCTGTCATTACGTATCAGAACAAAACCAGGGAGGGGGTAAGTAGTAGAGAGCAAGTGAGGTTTTAACCAGGTTTCAGAAATCAGGATGGCATGTACCTCGGTATCTGAAAAAGACTCAAGTAAATCACTATGGTGGCTGGGTATGCTTTGCGCGTTAATATGACAAACATTCAACCAGCTTTTAGGTTGATTGTTAAACGTCCGTCGCACAAAATCACCAAGGGTATCGGTAGTTGAAGAGAAACTGTCGTTACTAGATTCACTAGCAGATTCGTTTGCTGAATGAAAAGATTCAACGTCAGAAGACATGAAGTAAATATATAAAATATCTCAACACTATAATATACCGTTGATAAAATAAATGTTAATATAAATAATGAAATATTAATATAATAATACGTACTTCGGTAGCGTGAACAGATCTACACCACCCGCCAGCCACAACATATAAACAAAAAGAAAATGTAACTAAACTAACACATAATTCAATCCATAACAAAAATGCATAAATAAAACGTATTGCTGCACTGCGTATATCTGAACGTAGTTTCTCTACACCGTGGGACACGATAAATGTCAAATATTACTCAAAACGTCACTTGGACAGCTTATGATAATTTAATAAAATGTGGGTTATTTATACATTAAACTATTGTGACTCAAAATTAATTCATCATCAATAATTTCAGGATTAACTTAAATGTACATAACTATTCAAGATATACGCAAATGCAAAGCACTCGTAGATGTAAACAAAAAAAAAAAATAGGTGTAACGGAGATTCGCAAGTTATTTACGGACGTTACCATGTCTTTTGGACGTCGACTCACTGTCAGCTGATGGCTTCGGATGCTTCTCCAGCAGTGAACACAACTCCTCCATGGACTTTATCTTGGAACGGTTGCCATCCCGTAATTTGATGATAATAGTGCCGTCTTGTGTCCAAACTGCTCTCATTCCGAAGTGTTGCCTGGCCCTGCTGAAGACCGACTGTCGTGTTTTTGTGAGGAACTCCCGAACTGAGACAGGGGAGCCTTTAAACTTCGACTTTGCTGTCCATACGGAAGTTTTTAAATCCTCTGCAGAGAAACGTACCAAGATAGGTCGAGTATGGTCCTTGCTCCCAGCTCCAAGCCTATGGCAGGCCTTAAGATTGTGTGCCGTGATGTCTCTCAGGCCTAGTTTATCTTGGACAAGATTCAGGACAGTAGTGGTGCACTCTTCTTTTTCGGTTTCCGGGACCCCCATGAAAATTAGAGCTTTGCGACGTTGCCTTGTCTCCAACGCATCTATGCTACTGTGACAATCGCTGATTTGCTTACGCAGGAGGCTTAGCATTTTGAAAACCAGTTCTCGGAAGGTACGGAACTCCTCCGCTACTCTGGCTGCAGTTTCCTTCGCAGGCACTGCACTGTGCAGCTGGGCTTCAAGTTCCATCATTCTCCGGTTAAATGTCTCCTCTAAACTCCTTTGAGCTGACTCAATCTCCATCAGATGCGACATTGTGAATGTATATATAAATATGGGTGTTAAACTGGCAGGTGGAGTGATGTAAAACTTGTAATATTACATCAAGTGTGATGCCAACGTAAGTACTTAATAATTGTACTATATAATAAGTGAAATAGTGTTAAAATATTGTAAAAACTGTTTAAAACAATTAAATAGTAACTTTTTTCAAGAGCAAATATGTGTACACTTTTTTAGCACCTACCCGAAAAAAAGGTACACGTACGGTTTACACGGTAACGTCACGATACAGTATTTAAAAGTATAGCACATTTAAAAAAATATCGTGGAATCGAAATATAAGATAATAGGGGATAGGCAGAGCTGCATAGTCAAACATTGTAGGGGGCAGGCCTATTACCGTCAACCAGGCACTTCAGGAATTAAAAAACGGAAAATTAATAACAAGAAAAGGGCAATTGCTTGTATTGCTTATATTCATGGAATGATTCATTTGTTTTACTTTATTTCTTTACTGTATACCATAAAAGTAATGTATAAAAACACACAAATACATACATATAAAAATATATTACGGTATCACAATTGGCGGTCTTATCACTCACGGTAATTTCTTACAGACAACCTTTACACGGCTGTAAAGCCTAGTGTGTAGCCTTGAGTTTCGAGCCCTCCCTCTTGCTTGTGCTAAAGCTTGGTTATGAGTTATGATTATGACACGTTTTAAAACTGTTTCATGTGACTCCGGACTATTTAATATTAAAAAAAAAAGCCTTACCTAAATAGTACGTATTCTACTCATTCTCATAAAAGACTATTTTACTCATTCCATGGATTACTAAAGAGAAACATACTCCTTGGTTGACTAAACTTTGGAATATATTCAAATATACATGGAACATATTTTAAAATATCCATATATGCTAACACACGTATATATACAGCACACATTGAAACAATAAAGCATGTCGTCATATAGGCTTTATGATTCGACTTCGTTGCTAGGCAGAACATCTGTGACATAAAAAAAAAACTTTCGTTTTTTAATCAAATACGAGAGAGTAGCAATGGGAACAACTTTTTTTTGTTTGTCTGACGTTCTGATGTCTCTAAACGCAATCTATTGTTTTAAATTAAATTTGTTTATGGTCAAGTAAAAGGATCTTTAATGAGAGTGAGCTAAGAATAGTCTAATGTTAATTTAAACTTTGTTTAATTTCTCTAACGTGTATAGTTTAAGAGTTATGTAAAAAAAGTTGACATCTTTTGTGTATCAAAACTTTCACACACCGATTTAAAGATAAGTTTTATAAATCACATTTTCGTTTGCAAATTCTCATAACACTGATTTATACGATGCCGGCCTACATAAAAAAACACCATACTTTACTACTTCTAAGATAACGATCGCACACAAAACGGGAAAAAGTCTGAACTGTATTTTTACGGGAATGAACCACACACACACTGGATGTTCTTTATGCAGTATCTAGAATATTCCATAACTGATTACATATCTAGATCACAAGCCAATGGTTTGTTCACAAATAACATAGGTAGTCGCACTATCATTAAGTGTTGGTCGCGCGAGACCGGTTCAATATACCTTCGCTTACTGTTTTTGCAATGAACAATTAGTAACATCGTTGTATATACCTTTTCCAAAATAACAATAAACGTCACTTTAAAAAATAATTATAAAGCTGCCAGCATTTATACGATAACTCTCAATATGTTTCAGAGGTCATGGGTTCGATTTCCACCCAGTACAAATATTTGTGTATGTATTTAGAAGTATATAAGTATGTTTATCAGCTGCCTGGTTACCATAATACAAGCTCTGCTTAATTTGGGTTCAGGCGGCCGTGTGTGAGATGTGTGGAGTTATTATCATTATTTTAAATTTTAATTTTTTTTTTTATATATTAGCCTACCATAGTGACTCCACTTTGCCTGATGGAAAACAATAGGTGGAGTCAAAGAGTGGTGGTCACCATCCTCATTGCATGTCTAGTCAATGCAGCATGGTGACCCACACTATGGCGGCCTGGTGAGATGCTTTTTCACGCCCGCTTAAAACAGGTATATTGATATGTCAAATTACTATAACTATGAGATTTCCCAAGTAGGATCGGTTCAATAAGTTTTCGTTTACCATTCCGCTCTATTCGTCATTTGACCACTTGCTTTCGATGATATCCTTAATTTTTAGTCTGCTTTTAGTACTTGTAAATTTTGTACATAAAACATATTTGCATCGCAAAGGCATACCGCAAAAGTACAATATTGTTACTAAAATTTTCATTCACTGGACTCTTTTAAACTCCCGCTTTTGTAATCATTCCTCACCTCTTGTCCATCTTCATTCGTTCTCTCATATTATACTCAAACGCAAATAAAATATTTATGTGAAAATAATTTTAATTATGTTAATGTAATATGATAGAAAAAAATAATGAAATGAGTTTATTTAATACAACAGTTAAATATATATGTTTTTAAATATATTGTATGGAATATTAACCTGTTTGCGCAACTTGCGTATCTGTCATTTCCAGTAAATTGGCGCCTTAATATTGTTAGGTTGGCAAATTTGTCGTCATATTTAGATTATCATTATAAGATTACAACCAATTAGAAATTATGAAAGTTAAGTATTACGAAATTTTACGCTTATACGGATTATAATGATCATGTCAAAGTGGGTTATGTGCAAACTCGTTCTCATGTTAAACTTCGGAATCCCTTAACAAAGTCTCCGCTTGAAGTTTCGTGATTTCTACTTATAACATAACTATGTGTACTTTATAACCAATCTTTACAAAAAAACTGTATTCGTGTTTTTATGGCTAACCTTATGGTTTTGAGTCCAGTAAAATAGGGCTACTCCGTCTCTTCCAGTAGGAGCGTAAAAGGAGATTATGGGATCGGAGTGAGCTTGAGAGGCCTCAGCATATAAGGCATAGATCTGAGTAAATTTATATGTAATGCCGTTTTAAATGCTAGTTCAATATCGAAATGAAATCCTTTTTTAATACCATTAAATAAATATTCTATTAGCAACAATTCATAATGCGTATGAATTCCACAATATGGCAAGATTATGTAGCCTGGAACATTTTCCTCATATTACGTTATAGTGAAAGAGCGTAGGCAGTCTCGTGGCGTAATACATACGTTCCTAAATTTGCACGCGGGCGGTTAAGAAATTCGCATTCACGTTTTTAACATTGGTCTTAATTATATGTGCATTTGAAAACTTAAAGGTACATATAGAAAAAATAAAGGTACATACAGAGACTCACGCCTTTACCCCCGAAGCGAACGGCAGAAGCGTAATTTAAAATTTTGCCGATTGTAAATAATATCCTTTATTTACGTAATAAAGGCCAAGTGTATTGCCATTATCCTGGCAATGATGAAATGGGTAAATTTGTAGTTTATCGATAGGATGAAAAGGTAAAAAAATAATATTGCTAATGCAGATGGTTTGGGGAGTATAAGTAATAGCTCAAGCAGGTCAGGGTCGTACGTACTAACAGCCACGAATGGGCTGGATCGACCGGTCTAACAGACAACCGACTGTTAAACAATGCTTGCATTGTATGACCGAGTAAGTGAGGTGAGATGAGTAGGATGAAAAAAATCGAATTAGTCATCATACATACGAATAACATCGTTGCAAACCAGTTTTTTTTTAATAAAGCGGAATATAACATCCAAATTATTTTTTTCTATCCTTTTTCCTCTCAAAACCAGCCTGTGAAACTAATTGTGGCCTGCCGTATTTCCGGAACGATACGAGTGAAAGAAGAAGGAAGGTTGCGTACTCCTACCTTAAAGACCGGCACTTATGACACTTGAGTTGCGGGTGTCCATGGCCAGCGGTAGTCACTTGCCATTAGGTGCCCTGTCTGCTCGTTTGCTGCTATTTCTAGCATGCCGTGTAGTTCTCAGTGGAGTAAAATAATACCACCGATCTCTTCAAGTGGGGGTTTTAAAAGACGACTGAAGGCTTGGACTGTTATCAATCCGATAGTATAGTTTATACAATGCCTGGTTGAGGGACAATAGGACCACTATAACGTAAGGCGGTAATCATAACAATAGACCCCTTTTACGTAAGTGGATAACCATAACAATAGTACCCCTATTACGTAAGTGGCTAACCACAATAATAGACCCCTATTACGTAAGGGGGTAACCATAACCATAGCATCCCTATTACGTAAGTGGATAACCATAACAATAGTACCCCTATTACGTAAGTGGCTAACCACAATAATAGACCCCTATTACGTAAGGGGGTAACCATAACCATAGCATCCCTATTACGTAAGTGGATAACCATAACAATAGTACCCCTATTACGTAAGTGGCTAACCACAATAATAGACCCCTATTACGTAAGGGGGTAACCATAACCATAGCATCCCTATTACGTAAGTGGATAACCATAACAATAGTACCCCTATTACGTAAGTGGCTAACCACAATAATAGACCCCTATTACGTAAGGGGGTAACCATAACCATAGCATCCCTATTACGTAAGTGGATAACCATAACAATAGTACCCCTATTACGTAAGTGGCTAACCACAATAATAGACCCCTATTACGTAAGGGGGTAACCATAACCATAGCATCCCTATTACGTAAGTGGATAACCATAACAATAGTACCCCTATTACGTAAGTGGCTAACCACAATAATAGACCCCTATTACGTAAGGGGGTAACCATAACCATAGCATCCCTATTACGTAAGTGGATAACCATAACAATAGTACCCCTATTACGTAAGTGGCTAACCACAATAATAGACCCCTATTACGTAAGGGGGTAACCATAACCATAGCATCCCTATTACGTAAGTGGATAACCATAACAATAGTACCCCTATTACGTAAGTGGCTAACCACAATAATAGACCCCTATTACGTAAGGGGGTAACCATAACCATAGCATCCCTATTACGTAAGTGGATAACCATAACAATAGTACCCCTATTACGTAAGTGGCTAACCATAATAATAGAATTTGGTATGAAAACTCTCTTCCCAGAGGCTTCCTTTGTATGGTATTCCCAGGTCCCT
Organism: Tyria jacobaeae; assembly: GCA_947561695.1. NCBI lineage: Eukaryota > Metazoa > Arthropoda > Insecta > Lepidoptera > Erebidae > Tyria > Tyria jacobaeae. Next base: position 1,593,992 of record OX387208.1, on the reverse strand, counting down.
TGCAATAGATACATTTAAAACGGAGCACCGTGTGGTTTTAGTTTACACCCGACGGGGTTTCTATGTTTCTTGAAGTTCTAAGCTATGTAAACCCTCAGCTGACATCTATCGAAAATTTGCTCTGTAAATATTATATTTACTTAATGTCAATACCAAAAAATTGTAACATGAAAGATATTAATTGTATCACTAAAATTAGGCGCTATGCATTTAAGTGATGTCTAATATTAGAGTGACGTTTTTAATTTAAGACAGTTTTTGACATTTAAAACGTGCGGGAGAATAGCGAATGAATAAATATGGAGTAAGTTGAGTAACTTAGCGATTTAGCGACTTAGCGAACTGGTTCTGTCAAACCAAAATTAGTTTAGTCTTACGTTTTCAGAATACGAAACGTCGTTAGACAGGACTAAACTAAAATTTAGAGATTTTTAGTCTAGTTTTTAGTTTAGTCTAGTCTTGTTGCAAAACTCACTAAGAGTTTTGCAACAGCGGAATCGCCACGAATGCGGGATTAAAAATCTGAAATTAAGAATGTGTTAGCACTACGTCACTAATATGGGTAGAAATACCATGACAGAATTTCATAATGTTATTACGTATAAATAGGTATATATGAGCGTACATAACTTAGGTAATACCTACACGAAATCCAACGGCCAAGGTTGGCCAATAAAAGTCTTGACCACCTTACTAACAATATTTACGAAACTTTTATTTTATTTTCTCAAGCGGGTTTCGGCCAGCATCACATTTTGTTTTTTTTGAAGATTCTAGTGTATGATATAATCACATAAGTAAGTGGGATTAAGTTACGATTTGCAAAAACTAAACGTATTATACACCGATACTGTTATTCCATACACGTCTCATATAGAAAACCGGCCAAGTGCGAGTCGGACTCGCACATGAAGAGTTCTGTATCATTATCTATAAAAACGGCAAAAAAAATCATGTCTATAGTATGGGAGCCCCCTTAAATATTTGTTTTAATTTAATTTAATGATATATTTTTAGAGTGACTATAAAACTTAATATTCTGTTGATATTTCAAGCGTCTACCTGTTACCGTTATCAATATCGAGCAAAAACGAGCAAATAAAACACAGAAAACCGGTTGCGAAGTAACGCTTGCATTTCCCCGAATTCAGTGAGGTTTCCGGAGGCCCAAGACCCCCTCCCCCCTTTTATCTCCCCTCATCTCCTTTTTCCTCTTTCCCATCTCCTCATACCTCCTCTCTTCTTTCCGCTTCCTGCATCCCCCATCCCTCATCACCCTCAAAGGCGGGCAGTGCACTTGCGACTCTTGAGTTGCAAGTGTCCATGGACGGTGGTTTCACTTAACATCAGGTGACCCGTCTGTTCGTCTGTCCCTCGATAGTATATACAAAAAAAAATATGATGGTTTCAATCGCTTCTGCCTACTCCTTCGGGGATAAACATATAAGTTTATGTACGTACCTTTAATAGTGAGAACACTAAAACTTGATAAATAAAGCAGGTACCTAATTAAAAAATATAAACACTATTCTAAATTAAGAAATAACGAGCCAGTAAGTCAATGATTTAAAAAAATAAATAAAAAAATAAAGAAAATTGGGATGATGATAGGGATTCCAGCCATGCCAATCCATCCATCCAATCTTTAACATCATAACTGCTCTTTCCTCAGTCTTGTAAAAAAAAAAAAAACAAACATACATAGGTTGAATTTGACACTAAAAGAGCGAGCCTCTTGACAAATATTGTTGGACTTCGGAACAGTGATTGCGGAATTTTCGTATTGAACGCAGATAAATACCAAGTCATCAAAACTTGCAACATTGAAGTAAAATTATCGAGATTATAACTGTATTGCATTCTTAGGTAATAGTCGCTGCAATCTGTGGAACAGCGGAGGCATAAGGTCCATTCTTGGGGCGTTTCTCCAAAAGGAGGACAGAGCTATTAAAACTGTTTTAAAAGGGATGTTCTCAATTCGAACAATATTTTTTAGGTATGTGACTGGATAGCGTTTCCATTTGTTTACCGATTTCAATAATTATTTTTTTATTTGTAAAGATTATGGTCAAGATTGGTTGTATTTAAATTTGAATAATATATTATAACTTTAAAGGTGCAAAATAAACAGTTGAAGAATACCGTTTATTGCAATTTGTGATGTAGACGCATTGAAGTTGTGGCATTTTTAAATTATTTGTAAGGTGTTGAACACATTACATTTTTTTGAGTTTTATTAGGGATACTTGAGGGCTATTATTTTTTTTATTTTTATTTATTTATAATATAAAAGGTAGTCATTCACTTCTTTGCGACCTAAACAAAAAGGTGTTTTTAACCAACATATAAAAGATTGGCTGGGGCTTTTCTGATCCACTGCCTCATCACTTTCAAAGGTGACTCCAGAGTTAACTGTATCCATGAGCGGTGTTTGTCTCTTACCATCAGGTGACATCTATTTTGTCGTTTGTATTTTCAACCGACTTCAAAAAGGAGGAGGTTCTCAATTTGACTGTTTTTTTTTATGTTTGTTACCTCAGAACTTTCGCCTGCGTGAACCGATTTCGACGTTTTTTTTTATTTGAAATCTGGTGAGTACCGTGTCCTATTTTAATTTGGTCCAGTTCTGAGAATGGCATCCATGAGAAAACCATATAAGTCTTAAATTTGCATTAAGCATGTGCGCGACAAATGGACGAATAACTCAATATCACGCCAACCGATTTCGATGATTTTTTTTTTATTAGATAGGATGTACTTCAAGGGCAGTTAGATGAGAGTTTGGTCCAGTTGTGACAATGGCATCCATGAAAAAACCATATTAGGCTTAAATTTTATAATAGACGCATTGAGGTCGGTTGCCTGCTCTTTTTAAAGTCCGATTATTTAAAGTGAATTATATTATAAATTATTCATACACTAGGATCTTCTAAAGAAAACTGAAAAATATGATGTCAGCCGAAAACCGCTTTATACCTGCTTTATTCATCAAGTTTTACTGTTCTTACGATCAAAGACATACATTGCCAAGTCATGAGTATGCTCCCGAAGGGTTATTCTGAGACGTTTTTTTACTTTTCAAACCTAACACTTACGTAATAAGGGGCAAGCGTATTGCAGGTACTGAGTGACAGAGTACCTGGATGTTTACATGTTTTTGAAGTACTTACTTTTTTTACAGTAGAATTTATAAAATTTATAAGTCATGATGAGGAAAAAATTACTTGATCGTTACCGACCTTGTTTCTCTAAGAACTACACTGATATTATCTAAATTGGTATTTTGTAACTTGGGAAGACAATTTGGTAATATTTCACAAAGAGTAATTAAAAAAAAATGTTGGTCCAGTTTAAAAAATCTTGACATTAGGTAGAAAAATCTGAAAATGGTAAAATATTTTTTTTTTTTTAACTAAGCTAAAAAAAAATTGTCTTGAGTAAAGTCTCATCAAGTCATGGAGCAAAAGAGCGGGTCACCTGATAGGAAGTGACTACCGCCATCCATGGACACCCGCAACTCAAGAGTCACAAATGCGTTGCCGGCCTTTTAGGTAGCAGTGCGCTCTTTCCTTGAAGGTTTGAAAGTCGTATCGGCCCGGAAATAGGGCAGGCGACATTTTGTTCCACAGGCTGGTTATGTAATGCAAAAAACTTCTGGAGAAGCGCACAGTGGCGGAGTGCCAATCGTCCAGGTGATGGGGATGGATATTTTGTCACGTAAGACGATGGCGGAAACCTGCAGCCGGTATAAGTCCGAACAATTCCTCTGAAGACTCCCCATGATACAAGCGATAGAGAATATAGAGTGAAGCTACATCCAGGCCAAGGTGTAAAGCCGATTAGAAATATCTAATGTCGTTCTGCAGTAACTCTCAAAACAACTAGAAACCTTCAAAAATGCAGTTATGCGAAACCGGTTAGGTTTATAAAATAAATATTGTGGAACAGTACAAGTGATTTTGCTCTAGATGTGTAGCACCTGTATTTTTATAAACTTTGGGAATTCAATGAGAAATTGCCATTTGCAGGCAGGTCGTAACTGGGACAGGCTGATACCGGGGCATCCGAGCTCATACTAAAGTTAATTAGTATTCTACAGATATTTCGAATCTACTTAAGAAAAGTAAATGTAAATGATAAGCATATTAATGATACACATACCTTCACCATAGACAAATCGAGGTTATTTAATAAAAAAAAAGAAAAAATAATAATAATAATAAAGTAGAAACACATTTTTTGTCCGCTACAAAGCGGGTTACTGTATGAATGTTACTTCCTGAGTGTCGATTGATAGGGATTTCTATTGTCGAGAAAAAATATACAATTGAGCATTCGACTTGCACTTTTATTTTCTTTGTTTGTTGTCACATAACTCAGTTTTGTTTTTTATGTTACACCCCTGTAACATAAAAAACAAATGAACTGAGGGGTCACCTGATGGTAAGTGACTACCGACGCCCATAGACACCAGTCAGGAGCCGCAAGTGCGCTGTCCACCTTTGAGGGTGCATCTCCCGGAGATTGGGGAAAAGGGAGGAAAAGAGGATGAGGATTGCGCCTCCAGTAACCTCACTTACTCGGGGAAATGTCCTTCACTCATTGTTTAAAAAACGATTTTCTTTGAGTTTGTGGCATGGTTCTCCCGTCTAATTTAATAACTGACTTAGATTTTTTATTTAATTGGAAGAGTAGATACACTTCCCATTAAATAGATTGCGCTTCATTTTTATTCCAAATTATAATTAAGGGATGACAAATGCCATTTCATTTTTTATACGCTTATCTACTTAAAAAAAAAAAGTCAAATAATAATATGTTACATCTAAGGATTGTCACAAGTGGCCGAATGTTGGTCTCGTTTGCCTCTAACCGTCGAGGATCCGATGAGAGTGGGAAATTTTATTACCTTGTTCTGCAGCTTGTAGTGGCGGTAAACACACTTCTCAATTGCATAATTGCATAAATATTACATCATGACCTACATTAATTAATTACCAGTATTCATGGCCGTATAGCAACATTGTTAATAGACTAGATAATATGTAATTGAATGACTCTGTTTGTACCTAGTTACTATAACTAAACTTATGACTATATTCCCGATGACAGGCGATTCAAACGCTAATCGGAGTGCCGGTTAACATACCATGGTCAGGCTTAGTAAGGTCCCGTCTAGTGTACAGAAGCTATAAGAGAATGAATAGACAATTTGTACCTATCTTAAATTTAACTGGCTCTTTAGCAATATACAATTAAAACAATATCTATCCACTCACCTAAAGTATCTAAATTTATTGTAAGTAGTATGTAGAAGTTTTAAGTTAAAAGTTTTTATGCTTTAATAAGTTAAGTTTTTATTGATTTTCTCAATTGGCGATTTAATAATTGCAAAACAAAAAATACGTATCATTTAAAATCTTTAAGTTTACACATTCTATCTGCATTTATGAGAACGCAAGTTTAGACATTCCATCTGCATTTATGAGAACGAGGGGATAATACCTGGAAATTAAATTAGTTATAACTTTCTCATGGGTGTTTTTTTTTTAGCACGTTTTTTTATTATCAGTGGTTGAAATAAGCATTCTATATTTTTCTGGGACACACTGTACAACATAATTGTTAGAAAGTCGTTCAAAAATACGATGTATTCATAAGTGGTTTAGAAAACGATAAAATTTTACATAGAGATACGTGAGTACACTGGTAAATAGGCCCCCGCTGTTATTGTTACCATGTAAACAGATAATTAATAAAAAAAAAAAACAGTGCGCCTGATGAAAAGTGGTTTGTAAGATGTAAAACCTCAGTAACATTATCTTGACAAACTACTCGCGAGGAACAATGCATCTAAACGCATATGAGTAAGCGGGCTTTTCTCCTATTTGCAGTAACTCGAACACAAATATGCTGTGACATATCCCTACAAATTATTTGGATAAAGACTGAAAACTAAAGCGTGATTATTTACACACCTTTGGGGACTTCTTAAAACTAACGTGGGGGAGCCAAACTTAGACATTTGGGCCGGCTGGACCTCACATAACACCAGTTTTTAGGCAATGCTTGCTTCGTCTTTCAGGTACCGAAAACCAATCCCTCCTCTCCTCTTTCCCCTCCCTTCAAACGAGTGCAGTGCGCTTGTCCCTCTTGACAACTCAAGGAGATGAGTGGTCATGTGCGGTGTTAGTCTTTACCTAAGAACCTACTAAACAGGTCATCTGGTATCATCTCACCCCTGTTGAGGGGGGTGGGGAGACTATTTGAAGCACTGGGCTCCTTATAGTGATTTTCCTCGCAGCTCACCACTGTGAGCCGGTCATTGGTGTTAGCTCACCGGCCTCGAGGTTTGCTCGCCGATCGCTCCTCTGAAGAGGGGTCCAGCGAGCCGCCTGCGAGAGGTCGGTGGTTGGCTATCTGCATCCGATGGCAAAGCCAATGCCCCGCTCGAAGGAACTGATATGAGCTCCCGAGCGGGGCGTTTGAGTCGCCTCCGGATGAGTGTTGTATCGTCTGGATGTGGGAGCGGAGCAATACCTACCAGGTGGGGAAGTTTCGAGCGGTCAGCCCGCTCAAACATCCCCGTGGCGAGTCTGCTCACAAACTCCTTTATTGGTTCCCACTTCAGGTCTCGGTGGATTGTTGCTACTAAACAGGCTACACCGGCAAAGTTACTTATAAGGATTAAAGAAAACGGTTACCCATCACCGGTATTGGTTCCATGGAACACGTGAGAATATTTTATTCTTTCTATTCAACGAGCTTAGCAATGGAATTAGTGAGAACGAATCTTCTCAGGTAGAATTCGGTTCTGGCAGTTCATCTTTTTTTTTTAGTGAGAATGATCCATGACAAGCTACAAAATTTGGTATTTGTATGAGTAAGTCAATTTTTTTTTTTTTTTTTTTTTCGTCTATGTTTCCATGTCTATATTTTAAGTATACACTAATGTAATACACTAGTGTGATAATATATTATTATTATTTATTAAATCAAGTGTTGTGGGTTCGATCCCCGCAAGGGACAACACTTTGTGTAATCCTCAAATTGTTGTTCTGAGTCTGGGTGTTCTCTGTGTTCGTTGTTTGAATGTTTGTAAAGTCTCCCGCGACACAGGAATTAATTCTAATGCGGGGGATGTGTATTTATAAAAAAAAAACGCATCCCATTTATATAACAAATAACTAATATTGTACTTCCCAATTCACTACCAAGTACATACTTATCCAGTTTTTTTTTTTTTTTATACTATAGGGGGACAGACGAACAGACGGGTCACCTGATGGTAAGTGACACCGCCGTCCATGGGCACTTGCAACTCAAGAGTCGCAAGTGCGCTGCCCGCCTTTGAGGGTGATGAGGGATGGGGTATGCAGGGAGCGGAAAGAAGAGAGGAGGGATGAGGAGATGGAAAAAAGGAGGAATTGGGCCTCCGGAAACCTCACTCAATTCGGGGAAATGCAACGCAAGCGTTACTTCACAACCGGTTTTCTGTGAGGCCATGGTATCGCACCGGTCGAGCCGGCCCATTCGTGCCTAAGCATGGCTCTACCACTGAACCACTACCAGTTTCAGACTTCACTTTGTCTGACAAAAATTGCAATGCAAAATGAGTAGAGACAACTCTGCCGGACACTGTAATAATAGTAAGTAACAAAATGTAGCTCCAGAGCAGAGTTAGCTTCTGATATAAATTACAAATCATTACTAGAGGAGTTTAGCAAACTAAAAAAAGGTGAAGGGCATTATTTTTGCAAAACTTGAAGTAACGCAAGTTTAAAAATAAACACTTTCAAATCGGTATGCTTCTCCATTTCTTTCACTATCATTAGTATATAGTAGGTTTATTTGTTTTTGTATACACAATAACAAGGTAGAATGAATCTATAAAGTAGATTTTTGAAAACAGGTAGCGAAAGAAAGGGGGCCTTGCAGATGCGACTTCGCTTCCCATCGCGGGGCAGTAAAGGCCCACAGCGTTAAGTGTGCAATGTATTTGCTAGAAGTTTATATAAGTAAATAAAAAGACGCAAACCTTTAAATTTCAAACCAATTACAAGGTAATATAGGTATTTTTTTTGTCATGAGTGCTTGTCTTGTCTTGTTTTGTCAAGAGAATTGTCCTGAGTGCTTAGTCAGTCGTACTAAATTCCAATACGTAGATATATGGAGAACAGTCAAGAAATTCAATAAACGCTCTTTTCAGCATGTTTTTCAAATATATTTTTACTTTGTTTTATTGAATGAATGAAAAAAAAAACATGTTCTAAATCTCTTTAGATTTAGAACATGTTTTTTTTTTCATTTTATGTGTGTCTTTTATTCATATAAACATTTTCACTTTGTAGTATACAATAGTTCGAGCAAAAACGAAACGCAAATACAGTGAGACCATCGTAAATAATATTCCCACAATTGGGGAAAATATAACAAAAACGAAAAACTTGCTTTGTCAATAAAAGGTATTTACTTTTATTTTGATTCCTAACCACTTGTACCGGATAGAAACCGGCCATATAAAGAAACTTCTATATATGACCGGTTTCTATTATATAGATATATTTTGGCTATGATATGTATGACTACGATAGAATATTGACATAAAATATATTGGAGAAATGTTCAAGTTACCCATTAGTGATTAAACGATGTGTTCTATTTTTAGGGTATAGAAACCGGATATAAATGTTTAAAAGATTTGCTTAAAAATACCTTTTAAAAAAGACAACATAGGTGTGATCCCTTATCAATCAATTGATAAGGGATCACTTTGTGATTGTGCTATGATAATAATATTTTGTATTTGTGTATATAAATTAGTAGTAGTAGTAGGGACAGAGAGTTCAAGTATGGACAACATTTAGTACATACACAAATACAGATATGTCAAATTAGGAAAATACGCGCGCGTTTTCTTTCATTTCCACATATCGCATGGATTATAATGATAATCATTATAGAAACCAAATCTAAATAACAGTTATTTTAATTTTGTATTTTTTTTAATGTTACGCAAGGGTCAGTGCCGTGTATCCAAATAGTAAACAATCCAGGTATTGATTTTTCAAATTTTGCTTACGTTTTTAACTAGCGTTCCTGATATTTTCACCTTCAGTTTATATGACTTATTATAAGAGACTATGGTAAGAATTTAATTGATGATCGTGAATTTCAGTTCAAGACGAAAACGTAATGGCTAAGCAAATCGCTGACGTACAGTTTCATGCTGCAGATGATGATGACCTAGAAGATATTGATATCAATGTAGACCTGATTGAAGAAGGATTGTTCTTAGGTAAAGTTTGAAACATTTTAAATAAAGAATTTATTCATTCAATATAATTTGATTGTGATAAGCATTTTATAAATCAAAATCATTGTACAACTGATACTAATTAAAGAACAATCTTAAACTATTATAATGCTATACTTTTAGGTAACTTGGCTTGTGCAACGGATTACAAGATGCTGGAGAAGCTACAGATCACTCACATCCTCACCATAGATGTGGTACCATTACCCAGGACAATACTTGATCGGACCAATCTTACCTTTCACTATGTCAAGTGTGAGTTATTCCACTATATTTATTTATCTTTAGATAGCTCTATTGAAAGTGGTATAGGTGATTGTTAATCATCACCATCATTCAGGCTATCGCGGTTTGCCAGTCCAATGTGCACCATATCAGCTACCTTCCTCAGATTAGCTGGCTGGCTGTGGGTGTACAATCTTCTTTTTAATTATTTGCGGTCTCCATTCTAGGACCCATTTGCTCCTACAACCATTAAGATTGTCTGTGAAAGACCACTTCTTAGATGAAAATAATCTCTTATTTCTATTTTTTTATTGTTAGGGATATGCAATATTGAAATATTGTTACTAATTATAAAAATACACGTTGGTGTCTTGTAACATATAACATGTCATGTTGTCATTGTGAACTCACTCTGTGTACATATGTGGGCTCCCCCCACATATGTAAACTGTCATCCATCAGGTAGCCTGTCAGCCTGTTTCTCCTACATACCATAAAAAAACAACAAAAGGTAGATTCTATTTAATCTGTACCATTGTCAAAATACAGTGTAAACTCTTTATAACGAAACTCAAGGGACTGAGCACTTTTTGTCGTTATAGAGAGTTATCGTTATATGGAGTGAACAAAAAAACAACCAAATTAACAAGAATTTTTAATATGTATGTCTAGAGTTGTTTTTTGGTTTTTCCAAATGGTAGCAACAGTGGATTGACTTAATTCAAAACGCTTTCCAACGTCACTTTTCTTTTCTCCCTTTTCAATCGCACGTATCACACAAACTTTTTCGTCAACACTAATCGCTTTTCGTTTACTGGCCATGTTAACAGTTTCAAAGTAGGTTTACGACTGATAATACGATAGGTACCCAGTATGCTTGGTCGAAGACCATGTGTTCAAGGCAATTAAGGATAACAAAAGCTAGACCGACCTCGGATGTTTCGGAGCTTCAAACTCTTTTGTTACCTGATAACATAACATAAACAATAATATGGGATAATAAATATTTACTGTCTACAAATATGAACACATTTCTTCGTAATAGAGAATGGCGTATTGCTATAAAGAGTGTTTCAATATGTGGGTTTTAACGCAAACCAACCAAGTTGGGCTCACTTCAACGTTACAGGGAGTTTATTGTTATAAAGGATAACATTATAAAGAGTTTACACTGTATATGTAAATGTGTTGCACAAAATTGTTTTAACTGGCCTATTTAGTTTTTTAACTATTGTATCTTAACACATTTGAAGTATAAAGAAGTAATTGATACACTAACACTGGCCTAATGAGGATTTGCATGTACAGACCTTTTCAGCTACTCATTTGCAATTTTTTGAAATAACAAGTTTGTCAAGTTTTATGATCCAATGAAGATAGTGAAAAGTACTTTAAGTATTTTAACAATAAAAATATAGAGTTGGACTATAATTCATTAATGCTAACAATAGCAGAAAGCAAGAAAACACCAACCTTAACAATCCACCTTTGCTTACAAAGATCAACAGCTCCAGAGACCATGCATGATTGAAGTTGGAAAACGCACTATTCGGCACAAACACTAGGTGTATAATGATCCAAAATAACAGTCTATATCACTCAACACTTAAAATGTAGTTTTTAAGGAAACTTGTCCATGTGGAATGCCCACAGTTACAAATTTTGCAAAGTGAATGAATACACAAATCTGCTCCATAGCACTTGTGGTTTCGACGGTTTTAAGCCATTGTCAAATAACTTTATGCAACCCACTTATTATAATTTTTTGGAACTTATAGATTAAATAGTAACAGCTTTATTTTTATATTTTACATCTATACAGCAGAGTTGGATCAGGAATGTGTCAATAAAAGTTTTCTTCAATCATAATTGATTAGTTTCTTTTAAAATTTCTTTAAGTGACCACAAGTTTTCCATGTTATAGTTATTCTTATGACAACTTCTTTCTTGTTGCGTGTTCTGGATGATACCTGTTTTCTTAAATACACAACAAATTGACACTAAATAAACGAAGATATGGAATTAAGTTTTTTTATTTATATTTTACAGTGGCTGATGTACCAAAAGAGGATCTCATAACCCACCTCCCGGAAACGAATGAATTCATCAAGCAAGCTATTGCGGATGGCGGAGTTGTTTTAGTTCATTGGTAATATTTTAATCTAATCTATATATATATATATATAGATATGCATATATATATATATAGATATATGCATATAATGCATATTCTAATAAAAAAAAAGATTTTCGTCAGAGTTCACCCCTGGATTCGTAAAACCCTAGTAATGCGAGTAAAACTGATCTTCGAATGGCTGAACTATTTATTGTTTTAAATAAATTATAGCTAAGAATAAAAGTATTCTTAGCCATAATTTATCAAATCAACTCAAACAAAATTGGTCCATCCGTTTAGAAGATAGGATGCCACAGACACATTTTAAAGTTATTATACGCCTCTATTTTGTGTTATTAAAAACAGTATAAGCACAGACTTTCTTTTAGAAACCAGGTAAAGAATAATACTATGTTCCATACACATCTATTATTATTTTAATGCAATTTCAGCCATTTTGGAGTGTCCAGGTCAGCTGCGGTAGTGATAGGATATATTATGGAGAAATATGGACTGTGTTACGAAGACGCGTTCACACTAGTCAAGAGTAAGCGACGGTTTGTGGGTCCAAATGTTGGCTTCGTTGCCCAGTTGAAGCTGTTTGGGCATATGGGCTACACCCTCAACAGGGATGATCCCAGATTTAAACAGTTTAGATTGAAGTTGGCGGGACAGAAGCTAAAGCAAGGTGATTCTTTATTTTTTATTCTACTAGCTTTAGGGTAATTACTGGCCCCAGCCAGTTCCAGGTATTGCTTGAACTCCCCATAGGAAAAGGGTAGACAAACAATGCTTGCATTGTATTGCCTAGTGAACAAGGAAACCGACAAGACTGCGCTCATTTGACTCTTCAGTTGCAGGTGTATATAGCCTCACAGAAAGGTGTTAAGCAATGCTTGCGTTGTTTCATCGAGTAAGTGAGGTTACCGTTAGCCCAACCGCCCCTCTCCTTTCCCCCAGAGGTAGAGGCATCCTTTAAAGATGGAGAGCACTTGCGATTCAGAGTTGCAGATATTCATCGGCTTACTTAGCATCAGATGACCCGTCTTTTGGTTTGTCTCCCTATATCATAGAAATAAAGCAGACTTAAAACGTCTTGATCAGAATCCAAACAATAAAGTTTGAATATAACACTGTTTCCAGTAAAGATCCTACCCCAGCTGTTCGCAGACCTAGTGAAGCCAGACCCAGGTCTAGTGCGGGAGAAGCCGGACCCAATCGTGTACCGTTGCAAGAAGTGTCGCCGTATCGTCGCCAGCCAGTGCAATATCATACCGCATATACCCAAGAGCGTCAAAGTTGAACTGGCTAAGAAAGGTTAGTTCTTTTTTTAGTTTAATTCCATCGTCAATTTGGATACAAATTTCTTGAAGGTAGGTGTGGATTGCTTATCAAAATGGAACCCAAAGGAAGGACTTTCAGATATTTTTAAGCTATTGCATAGCTTTTATCGCGGGCTTTGAGCGCGGCGACCGAATCAAGGAATTCCGTAACGAAAATAAAACCTAACACCCCCCACTCCGCCTACCATGTAGGTCGGCCGAGCGTTCGCTTAACGTGTATGTATATGGTACGACTGTACGAAGCTCGCACAGATCGAGACGAGCTGCTCCGAAATCGGACGAATACGTAAGCAGCTGTTTGTGAGAAAGTATATAGGTGTATAGGTATCTATCATATATCTTTCTTATTTCAGTTACCATAAACCTATAGTTTCAATAATAAAAATTCCTGTATAACCTACATGTATTGTAAGATAATAAAAATATTTTAAACAATATTAACTTCTCATTTTTTTTTCATGGTATGGTATCTCAGCAACTGAGCACACAGATCACCTGATGGTTAGTGATGGTTGAGGATGAGGGAAAGGAGAGGGGCGGTTGGGCTTCCGATAACCTCACTTAGTCGATGAAACAACGCAAGCATTGCTTTACACCTTTCTGTGAGGCCCTCGTATTACTTACCACTACTAGGCTCATACGTGCCTTAGCATGGCTCTCACGCCGCAATGTGGGGATGAACATTACTAGATCACTTTCCAAAGATTCAATATTTTTCGATTCCTGATTGATTAAATTATAAGGGTACTAACCAGGTCTCTTTAAGTATAACTTTTTTGCCATCCTCTAACAAATGTGTATTGGTAAATATTCTACAGTGAAATTCTTATAGAAGGCAAGAAAACCACACAGCCTTATCTGGATTAATATTAACCCAACTCACAAACGAATTACTATCCCGCAGGTATGCGACCTCCACCCAGCAAGTTAACTAGTCTGTCTTGTGCAGAGAATGGTGAGATTCTTATAGAAAAACTGAAGAGTTTAGCTGCTCAGCTTATGGACATAAGTTGTGATGAGTTGTGCGATGATAGCCCCGGACAGAGTAACCAGCAGAGTAGTGATGAAGGACCTAGCCAGGTAAGGATCTACAGTCTAAAACTAATTACAGGCTGCACAATATTCATGTTATGAATGGTATATATGATTCCAGTAGTAGTCCAATCGAGAGCTGGAATTATCTGAACTGGTGCACCATTTTGAGTCAATACGAAGTAAAGTACTTAATTTAATTACTAATGTAAACTGGACATTACTGTAATATAAGTACAAAAATAAAATTGTAAAATGTATAGTATAAAAAAGCAAATACATTAATAATAATAACCTTTTACCCACCATTTCTTTATATAATACCTTTATCTGTGTCTGTCAGGTTCTAGACGGCTACAGCGAAACAAACATGGTGGATGGTCACATAGCAGCACGCGCGGATCTACCCGAGATCTGCCGCCTCATGTGGTTCGTAGAGCCAATGGCGTGGATGCGTGACGTCACACACCAGCACAGCGGCAAGCTACACTGTCCCAAGTGTCTCAACAAGATCGGTAGCTTCAGTTGGATCATGGGTATGTTTTGATCATTAATGTCCCCATATATGGAAGTGACATAGTGCTTTGCTGTCCCTTATGAATTTCAATTATCTTAAATTAAGAAATATTTTTCGCTCTGAACAGGTTGCAAATGTCCATGCGGCCAGAAAGTTGCGCCCGCCTTCTACTTGGTGCCTTCTAAAGTGGAGTGGTCCAACATAGTGCAGAATGTACAAATTACCGTGTAAATACAAACTTGAATCAAATCCAAGTGAAATTACATTAGATTCTAGACAAAATGTTACGTACCTAATTGACGGGACCCACAGTACAGCCTTGGGGTATGCCTGCATTGAGTGTTACTAGTCTACCACTTTCATAAGTAGCATCGGCTATATTCGTTTGCGCAGAAAAGCGCTACACAACGCAACTCAACCGAATGTAAACACGAAGTAAACAAAGACCTTATTGCTTTGTATTAAACAAGTAAATCAAACGAGTATTCACTGTTATGAAGAAAATCGAACGGCGATTAATAACCAATGGCATAAAGAAGTTGAATTAAAAGAATAAAATAAAGGAAAGTTAAAAGTAGTGTACACTAAAGAAGAATGGACACTGCTGTTTTGGTTTCAAGTACTATAATAATAATAATAATATGACGAACAATTATAGGAGACATATCCTGAAGGATGGCACAATTGACATTTGTCGGGCATGTCTTCGCCCTGGTGAAACCCTCAGGCATATAATTTCCGGTTGCTCTCGTCTTGCAAACGGTGAGTACTTGCACAGACATAACCAAGTGGCCAGGATAGTCCATCAGCAACTTGCTCTTAGATATAACCTTGTGGATGTCGAGTTACCGTATTATAGGTATGTGCCCGACCCAGTTCTTGAAAATAGTCGTGCAACATTATATTGGAATCGATCTATCATCACTGACAGGACTATTGTTGCCAATAAACCTGATATAGTGGTGATAGACCGACTAGAGCGCCGAGCAATGATTGTTGACATTACCATTCCACATGACGACAACCTCATAAAGGCAGAAAAAGATAAACAAATAAAATATTTGGATTTAGCCCATGAGGTGGTCGACATGTGGGATGTGAGTTCTGCAATCATTGTGCCGATAGTCATATCAGCTCATGGGTTGATTGCCAAGAGCCTCGACCAACATCTGCAGAGGCTCACGTTACACAGCTGGGTTAAGGGCCTAATGCAGAAGGCAGTCCTTCTTGATACGGCACGTATTGTGAGGAGGTTCCTGTCTCTGGAGCCCTAACCACCGGTAGCTTGGTCCCTGTACCCGATACCGGTGGGGCACTATTTTTTATATTTTTAAATATATTTTGTTTTTATTTTATATTTAAAAATGTAATTTGTATGTTGAATAATGTGAATAAAGAGAATAATAATATATTCTTTATTGTACACCAAACAAATACACAGAAACAGAATAATATAAAAGAACAAGAAATGCACAATGGGCGGCCTTATCGCTAAGAAGCAATATCTTCCAGGCAACCTTAGGATCGACAGGAACGTGATGAAATACGTGGGTTTTGGTGTAAAAATATAAAGTGGAGCTTCATGGATTGCATAAATATAATGACGTTTGTATATTAAGGTGTATCATACATACATACATATATATATATAAATATAAACAAGATATATATACCTACATACTTAAACATTTACATAGATTACTTAATTATATCTATAATAAATTAAACATTTATATATGATTGATGTGCTGGATTATTCTAACAGATCATGTTGCATTACCATTTTTTTTAATGATGCTAAAGTTCGCGCTTGTTTAATAGATAGTGATAGTGCATTCCAAAGGCGTGCAGCTTCAACAGTAAAGGATTTGTCGGCGAACTTTGTAGAATGCACTGGAATTTATAGTTGCAAATTTTCAGATGATCTCAAGAACCTTGAATGTGTGTCACAGAGGAACCTAAAACGTTCTTTGAGGTAAAAGGGAGTGAGGGGATTGAATAGTATATTATAAAGTAGAGACAGGATGTGAGTATTTCGCCGAAGGCGAATTGGGAGCCACTTGAGCGAATTGCGATATTCTGAAATATGATCATATTTGCGTAAACCAAATATGAACCTTATGCAAAAATTTTGAAGCCGTTCAAGCTTATTGAGTTGCTCCTCAGTGAGATCGAGATAACTGGCATCAGCATAGTCTAGTATTGGAAGTAAGAGTGACTGTGCAAGCGAAATCTTTGTAGCGATTGGAAGAAAGTTCCGTAGTCTTCGTAAGGACGCAGCTGCGGCAAACAATTTGCGACTAACCTCTTGTAGTTGTGGGCCCCAGAATAAAGTTCTATCAATTAATATACCCAGATTTTTTACACTATCACTAATATACAGCGGCGTACCATTGAAAATTGTTTGAGCCAATTGAGTAAAATCGATTTGAGAAATCATTTCACCTGGAGACCATAGTTAACACTCCATTCTCAAATACGTTCCAAATCACAATTTACAACAGAAAAGGCTTCGTGTATTCTATTAATTGGCGCGTGAGTATAAATTTGAAGATCGTCTGCGTAAAGGTGGTAGGATGAAACTATTCTTTTGGATATTGTGTTAATAAATATAGCGAAGAGTAAAGGAGATAAAACGCCACCCTGCGGTACACCGACCGAGAGAGACTGCTTAACATAAGAATTCGTTATTTTGTCTATATCTTGTTTATCACTAGTGCTATTTATTCGAAATGCACGAGTTCAAATAGTGATAGAAGTTATTATATACTACCATTGTTGTAGAAAATTACACGAATAGTTTACATATTTTACCATTGCAGAACCATGCTTAGGCACGAATGGGCTCGACCAGAGTTATACCACGGCTCACAGAAAATCGACAAACAATGCTTTCATAGTATTGACGTGTAAGGGTACCGGAGGCCCAACTCCCCTCATCTAATCTTACTGTTATCATCCCCCTTCAACACCTTCAAAGCCTGCAGAGCGCAATTCGACTCACTTACCATCATGTAACCCGTTTATTCGGTTGTCCACCAATACCATAAAAATAATGTAACGTCATTACTTCAAACAAATTACAGGATAGTTTTCGATTACCCGAATATTTAAAATGTTTAATTTTAGTAATGTTTTAAATATTTTAATATCATAAAACCTATATATTTAACTCATTTCTTAGTCGTAATATGTGCATTGTAACATAGTATTGTAGATATTGATCAATAATGTAGGTACTACAATTAGTAAATTATTTATCCCAATAATGAATGTTACATGATTGTTGGCTTGTATAGAATGGAATAGAATATCTTTAAGTATTGGTGTTTTTCATTTATGTGCATATAATGTTTAGGTATTTTTATTAGTTATTCTTATATTCAGGCTTCTCGGGAGCAGCCAGTTTGAGTTATATCTCTTTCTAATCCATCCTTCACTTTCTATCTGGCATTATAATTTAATTGCCCCATCCAATCCCCAAAAATACGTAAATGGTACTAAATTATAATTGGCAAAATTTATGCGTGATACAGGCGTATTTTTAGATTATGTATGTATCTTTTATTAATGTCGACATCAAATATTTAACATTTTATAGTACAGTCTAATACAATATCTGCCTTATAAATAATTAACTAATAATATATGTACAATTAGCGTCCTTGACGCAATTAGCAATCTCATACATGCAACCATTGGATGGAGAAAGAGATTTGAGATTTGTTGCGAATAAAATATTTAAGAAATCAAAATCTTTAAAATTGGAGCACCTTTCGACCTTACAGTTTCAAACTTGGTTCAGACGTATCTATGTTGGTATTAACATAAATATACAGTCCACCCGACATAATGGCGAAAATCGATACACCCCTTGATAACAGACACGTGGGTAAAGCCGTTTGCCTTAATAAGAAAACCGGTTGTGAAGTAACGCTTGCGTTGCATTTCCCCGAAATGAGTGAGGTCTCCGGAGGCCCAAAACCCCCCACCCCCCTAATGATAGCGCTGTTAACGAAAAGGATACCCCAGGGGGGTACCAGCGCTAGCGTTGGAGAATCCCCCCCTGGACGTCCACCCTCAGTACGGATTATGCCTGAGCGTGGACGCCCAGGCTGCCCCTCGTACTCTGGGGGGGGCTCAACTGCGCTCTCAAAATCTGCTCGGGGCAAGAGAAGGCACACCATGGCACCCCCTGTCACGTTTACCGTGGATTTTTGTAACATCAGGGGCTTACATTCGAACCTCGACACTGTCCACCACCACCTTGAGACAGCAAAGCCGGCCTTGCTCTTTTTAACCGAGACGCAGATATCATCTCCAGCGGACACATCCTACCTCTGCTACCCTGGGTACGGACTGGAACACTCCTTTGTTCCTAAGGCTGGTGTATGCGTGTACGTTAGAGATGATATCACTTCTCGCCGCCTCGGCAATCTTGAAGGTAGGGACCTCTCCATCTTATGGCTACGTGTAGACTGCGACGACCATCCCCGCATCTACCTATGCCTCTACAGGTCCCATAGCGGTGATGCCGAAACGGACCGACTCATCGACCACGTCCAAATGGCTACAGACTCAGTGCTCCAGCAGGTCCCATCCGCAGAGATCGTGATTCTTGGCGACTTTAACGCCCATCACGCCGAATGGCTTGGTTCGCGCAAAACCGATCATGCGGGAAGATCTGTTCACGATTTCGCCTTGGCATATGGCTTGACGCAGCTGGTAGCAACGCCTACGCGAATCCCAGATGCAGAAAGCCACGTGCCTTCACTGTTGGATCTTCTGCTGACCTCACATCCTGACGGCTACAAAGTATCCGTTGAGGCCCCTCTTGGCTCTTCGGACCATTGCCTGATTAGGAGTATAGTGCCACTCGTTCACTCGCTGCGGCCGCGAGTTACAGGCAGTCGCCGCGTATGGCACTATAGGTCAGCAGACTGGGATGGAATGCGAACATTCTTTGCATCCTACCCATGGAGGCAGGTTTGCTTCTCGCCGGATGATCCCAATGTCGTTGCTGACTCTGTCGCGGATGTTGTGCTTCAGGGTATGGAACTTTCATTCCATTCTCCCTGATTCCCACAGGTGGCAAGTCCCAGCCTTGGTTTGGTCGAACCTGCAAAGCGGCGTCCCGCCGAAAGCAGGAATGTTACCAAGCATGGGCTAATGCAGCGACAGCACGGGATGAAAAGACCAGCACATTAAAGAAGCAATTTAACTTTGCCTCCAGGTCCCTCAAAAGAGTAATTGCTTCGGCGAAGTCGGCTCACATCGGCAGAATTGGCGAGAGACTAGTTAGTCTCCCCTCCGGAACTCGTGCATTCTGGTCTCTTGCCAAAGCTGTCCAGGGGAACTTTTGTAAGCCATCCCTTCCACCTCTGCGCATAGGAGATAATTCGTTGGCCCACGACGCTAAAGAAAAAGCCGATCTTCTGGGCAAACTCTTTGCGTCCAACTCGACCCTGGACGACGGGGGAAACGCACCGCCGACCATACCGCAGTGCGAGACCCGCATGCCGGAAGTCCGGTTTACACAAAGGGCAGTGCGTAAAGCGCTTCTTTCCCTCGACGTTCATAAGTCGAGTGGGCCCGATAGAATCTCTCCTATCGTGCTGAAGACGTGTGCTCCAGAGTTAGCACCGGTTTTAACGCGCCTTTATCGGCTTTCTTACTCTCTTGGCGTAGTCCCGAACTCATGGAAGACAGCTCTAGTGCACCCAATCCCTAAAAAAGGAGATCGCTCGGATCCGTCCAACTACAGACCCATAGCCATCACCTCCTTGTTCTCAAAGATAATGGAATCCATTGTTAACTGCCAGCTCCTCCGGTACTTAGAAGACCACCAGCTCCTCAATGATCGACAATACGGCTTCCGTCAGGGTCGTTCAGCTGGTGATCTTCTCGTATACTTGACTCACCGGTGGGCACAGGCGATCGAGACCAAGGGGGAAGCGTTGGCCGTTAGTTTGGACGTGGCGAAGGCCTTCGATCGGGTCTGGCACAAAGCGCTCCTTGCGAAGCTTCCTTCCTATGGGCTTCCCGAGAAACTGTGCAATTGGCTCACCAGTTTTCTTACAGACAGAAGCATCAAGGTCGTTGTTGACGGTGCATGCTCCGACTCCAAGTCTGTTAATTCTGGTGTCCCACAAGGCTGTGTGCTATCACCCACGCTGTTTCTTCTGCATATCAACGACATGCTGCAGATTAGCAGCATCCATTGCTATGCAGACGATAGCACGAGTGATGCCCTTTACACCGGCCGCGCTAACATTTCTCGGGTAAACGTCATCGAAAGCCGATCCAAACTTGTGTCTGAAATCGAAACTTCTTTATCAAAAGTTTCAGATTGGGGTCGACTTAACCTAGTCCAATTTAACCCCACGAAGACACAGGTTTGCGCGTTCACCGCTAAAAAGATGCCATTGGTCGTATCACCTCAATTTGAGAGCACTTCCCTAACTGCATCAGCCAGTATCGGAATCCTTGGCGTCGATATATCAAGCGAAGTCCAGTTTCGCGGTCACTTAGAGAGTAAGGCCATATTAGCCTCGAAGAAGCTTGGTGTGCTAAACAGATCGAGACAGTATTTTACTCCGGCCCACCGCCTGCAACTTTATAAGGCGCAGGTTCGGCCGCACATGGAATACTGTTCTCATCTCTATGCAGGTGCACCCCAGTACCAACTTCTGCCTCTTGACCGCATTCAACGGAGAGCGACTCGCATCATCGACTGCCAAGATATTTCTGATCGACTTGACACCTTGGCGTTGCGTAGAGATGTATCTTCACTCTGCATCCTCTATCGCTTGTATCATGGGGAGTGTTCAGAGGAATTGTTCGGACTTATACCGGCTGCTGGTTTCCGCCATCGTCCTACGCGACAAAATATCCATCCCCATCACCTGGACGATTGGCACTCCACCACTGTGCGCTTCTCGAGAAGCTTTTTGCCTCGCACAACCAGCTTATGGAACAAATTGTCGCCTGCCGTATTTCCGAACCGATACGACCTTCAAACCTTCAAGAAGAGAGCGTACCTCTACCTAAAAGGCCGGCAACGCACTTGTGACTCTTGAGTTGCGGGTGTCCATGGGCGGCGGTAGTCACTTACCATCAGGTGACCCGTCTGCTCGTTTGCCCCCTATCGCATAAAAAAAAAAAAAAAAAAAAGTATAAATAAATAAAATCTACCGTTCACTTATTAACATATTACATATAGCTCACATCTAGACTTTTATATTAGGAATTATTAACTGAATACCTAATAATCAATAACTTAACATAACTACACACATACATACATATTGAGAATTTCCAAATAAATATTTTCGATTTTGAGAAAAAACTCTTAATTACAAAATTAGATGTTTGGCTAACTGCCGGCACACAAGCACCGAAAAACGGGAGAGGAGCACGGCGGTGGGTGCGAGACACGGATTATCGATGCATGTAAAAACAACTACGCAACACATTGATCAGCAATACTCGCTATAATAATTTTTAATAAGTTCCATATACTTAATATAAAAGTCTTACTTTATACAGTCTACTATGTTTTATTTACACCAATCGTTAGACCCTTCTGGACATTGGTCCTTCGAGCCGGTGCTCGTGCGCCGACACTAATTATTAAAAAAGTTGAATAGTTTGCCCGTAGCAAATAGTCACGAATCGATTGATATAAACCGAATATTATCCTAATCTGTTTAGATTTTTCGTTGATGTGTTAGGGTTAAATTTTACATATTGAATCTAATGTCTCTTAATTCGTTTTTCTTTTTTCAAAACTATTATAACAATATTATCCTAATGAAGATCTGAAGATTGATAAATTTGATACTTAAAAATAATTAAAGCTTTACTTTTAAATATAACAAACTCACATCAGAGAAGTTAAAAAATATAAAGCTCATGACAGGTAACCCTGAATCTGAACTATTGTTTTAGCTATAAGTTCTGATCTACTAGAGAAGCGAAACAATACCAAAAATTCATTAAAATCGGTTTAAGCGATCAATGTCAATTTATGGTACGTCCGTCCCTATGCATACGCGGAATGTCGTGCAGAGCGAGGCGGTGAGCGCGCATGAGGTGTGACTTGCGCTTCCAGCTGTCAGCAAATGCGCGTGAACACCCGGGACACTGGAACGGGAGCTCCCCGGTGTGCGTTCGTGCGTGTCTGGCCTGTCAGTCAACATGTAACAAGGAGAGGAGTAAATAATTTATATATCTACATATAATTAATTGAACAGGGCATGCAATTTTTTTTTTTTGGAAACTAATGAGAAAAATAAGTAATATAATATACATTACTGTTTTTATTTTTCATTTTTTTATTATATAGAGGGATAGACAAACAGAAGTATCACCTGATGGTAAGTGACGGTCGCCGTCCATGGAAACCTGCAACTCAAGAGTCGTAAGAGAGCTACCCGCTTATGAGGGTGATGAAGGATGGGATATTGCGGGGAGGTGGAAGACGAGAGCGGGAGTTGGGCCTCCGGAAACCTCAATAATTTTGGGGAAATGCAACACAAGCGATGCTTCACAACCAATTTTCTGTGAGGCCATGGTATCACACCAGTCGAGCCGGCCCATTCGTGCCTAAGCATGGGTCTTCCACTGTTAGACTCGTAATCTAATAATGTCATATTATTACTGGCTACAAACTAGTTTCACTTTGACCAGTGTTTTCTGGTTGCTTCTTTTACATCCCTGGCATACTTCATGTATAATTAAAAACATATAATCTTTTCTCTGCAACCTTAATCCTAAAAAAAAAAGACGCTGCATATTCAAGCCTTAACTTTCTACCCTTAGAAGTGATTTTTTTACATCAGAATTAAAAAATAATAACCCTGAGCGTTACCAAATTATTAAAATCAATTTTTATTTTATTTAAATCAACCTTTTTTGATGTATACATATGTATATAACTCACCAATCCACTGGCATCATAGAAGCCCTTGTTGCACTCTTTGCAGACGTAGATTCTGGCCAGCCGGTGTATCCGCTGGTGACGCTTGAGGCTCGACGCGACTGCGGCACGGTAGTCGCACTCACTGCACGAGTACGGCTTGGCGCCTGTGTGCTTACGCATATGGACCTCAAGGTTACCCGCTAAGTTTAGTAAAGAAACAAACGGTTAAAGCGGCGGTAGCGTAATCGCTAAGTAGTCGGATTTGCAATCAAGTGGTTGCGGGTTCGAACCCTACCCAGTGCACTACTTGAACCCACCCCTAACACAAGCATTTAGCTTAGCTGGGGAATTAACAAGAATACTAGTAATGTGTGACCCACGTTGCTAGTATTCTTTAAAAAAAAAAGAATAGACGGGTCATCTGATGGTAAGTGACAACCTCCACCCATGGACACTTTCAACTCAAGACTTTGATCGTGATGAGAAGGGGGATAAGGAGATTTGGGTTCCAGGTACCTTCACTCACTCAGTAAATACAACGCAAGCATTTTTTCACAACCGGTTTTCAGTGAGGCCGTGGTATTACTCCGGTCGAGCCGGCCCACTCGTGCCTGATTAATAGAACAAATCGACCCTATCTCTCGTGAATGTCGTAGTTTATCGGACTCGAAACGACTAAAAAAACGACAAGATATCTGAGTATACCCTATGAGGGGTGCTTCCAAAAAACCCTGCAAATCTTGACCGCCTCTATTGCAAGTGGCGGCTACACCGTGAAGTTCGGAGGGCCTCACTCAACTTCACTTGACTTTTGAAAGGCGCGTGTAGAATACGCGCCACCTTCTCAGGCCTGCTTCTGCTAGGGCAACGTGCAATCCCACCTGCTATCCCCAGGCCAGAGATCGTTCCGCCAGCATGACCTCCTCGCAAAATGAGGAGGCAGAATCCCACGCACTCCAGCTTTGTACCATGAACAGAACTGATCGAGGCGATCGTGCCTCATGCACTCAATACAGCCTCCGTAGTGATGGCACGCAGACGTTGGGTCTCGTACGGCATACGTACTTACGTCTGCTCGTTTGCCCCCTATCGCGTAAAAAAAAAAAAAAAAAAAAGAAGCAGCCTAGTGTCTACGTCAACTGGTAGGAGAGGGTGCCATGTTACCTCTCTAGTCTTACCGTCGCAATTGTGGCGTGCCCTTGCCTATTCTATACCTACACAATTTATACAATTAAGATTATTTCTTGTAAGTGATAAGTAATGCTGACCTTGAGCGAAACTACACCCGCAGAAGTAGCAAAGAAACGGTTTGTCTCCCTCGTGCACGTTCAGATGTGACTTCAATACACTTTTGAATTTGAACCTGAAAATGTAAAAAAAGAACTACTATTAAATTTCAATTTGAATTTCTGTATTTGTTGTATATCTTTTTATTTACTACTAATTAAGGGACAGACACATTTCTGTTCGAAATTCAAATTTAAAATAAGTTTTTTTTTTTTCAAATATTTCTTAATGACAACTAACACTTTACTTTGGTAACTACACAGATTATAAACATGATTTTAGTGTAGATTACCAAAAATTTTATTTACGTAGGCATACAATTTTGTAGTAGCAAGATAGTATGCCTAAAAATGTATGAAGTGACCTTGAATTGTATGACATAAGAGAGGCCTCGTATCTCCGAGGTCAAGGTCGCCCAAGTTTAGTGGGTAACTGGGTCACGGTCGGCTCTAGTCTAAATTTAACTGAGCCAAGGTTCTTTCTATCTCGTACGCATCAAGGTCAATTTTTTTTTAACTTTTGGTTTTGCTGTTTTGAAATATTTGCATCATGAAATAATTACACAGCGGTATGTGATTGCCTAATCTCCATCGTATGCAACAAAACAAAACAAAATCTGATAAAAACTTATTTATACAAAATAAATCAGAAAATGTTATACAATTAATATTATCCCACTCAGTGACTCACTGCAGAATCTGTTTAATCTTACAAATCATATAGGACCGTACTTAGAAATATGTATAGGTATTTCGGGGTAGTTCGACAGGGAAAACCCTTTCATTAATCAACCCCAACGATTCATGTACAAGACAAATATCTAATATTTTTTCCATAAAGTCAATTTAGGCATCTCATATTCAATGTCAGGCGTAAGGTTTTACAAACGCCTTGAATTGAGTTGAGGTGTTTATCGTGCAATCATTACAATGCGTGTAATGGAACGTGGAAGGCCTTTGATTGCGCGCAGGGCCATAGCCAATTATTGCATATTTTTAATCGAATCACTAAATTTAATTGCGCATTTACCAAAAAATTTACATGATGTATTTTAGATCAGAATATAAATTTTACAGAAGTGAACAAAATATTTCAATTCTAATAGAAAACATTATAGAACATACGATTTTGCTCACGTGTGTACTTCGGGGATGCCAAACTAATTTTGAGTCCGAGATGGAATACTTGCACCGCACACCTGACAGCAGTGCAGAAACAAGTGCAGCGCCTGACACTGTCGAGGAAGGTCACATCAGCCCTTGATAAAGGCCTCTCGTACCTCCTGCATCCCCGAAATACACAAATGAGTTAAACAGCATTTTCGTTAGTGCTTTTGTTTCTTATTAAGTTTGAAATGTTTTGTTCACTTCTAATTCATAAAACGTATCACCTATGATGCCTGTATGTTTAACGACGAAATATACAAAGGTTAGTATTGTTTTTTGACTTCCCGGAGCCAGCCAGTTTGAGTTATGGGTATGCGACACTAACTTACTCGAACTATTGCTTATACTTTCCAATCTCTTCTGTCAATATACTGGGGCCGTTCATAAATTACGTTCACATACAAGGCGGAGGGGTCTTGCTGAGTGTGATGGTCGGGGGGTCTACGGCGAGAGCGTAACGTTTCCACGTACCCCGCGCTCCCGATTCAGTAACAAATGAAAATACTGTTTCTCCAAAGACATTTATTGATTTATTAAAATTTTATAATAATAACTAAATAAATATTTTTAATTCTCAAAATTTGTGTACTATCATTTGAAATTTATCATACTTAGTTTTTGTGACGAAATATTTCTAGGGGGTCACAGAAAGTGTGACAGAGCGTGACAATAGGGGGGGGGGGGAAGATGTCAAAAAAGCTGATTTTAACGTGACGTATTTTATGAACTGGGTATATATATTGGGAATTATATGGGAAAATTTGGAGTGGGGCCCCACTCCAAATTTTCCCATATAATTCCCAATGGTGCCTGGATGACGACAATAGGCTTGCCCCCTATTATGTAAATGATAGTAAATTATAGTCAGCAAGTTGTGAGCGTTATTTACGCCTCCGCTAACCCCTTTGGGATACAGGCGTGTATGTTGTTTTACAACCGTTTTATGATTTATGGTCATCAAATCAGTTAACAAAAACGTGTCGGTTTTAGTAACTTATGGAAAGGCGTCGGATTTACGATCAAGTTTCTGTACGCTACTGTCGTGCTTCATCATGACCACAAACCCCTCCTAAAGCATGACAAGACTGGAAGTGTGACCATCAATACTAGTAATGACTCCAATTAACTAATCGATATCAAAAAGTATGATGTGTCTATGTTCGACTGTTTGTACATATGTTTTTTTTTTTTTGTTAAGCGAAATCTCCGTCATTTGTTGACCGATTGTTAATTTTTGTTGTTCGAGAGTAGAGAGAGAGTATATTACTCCGCTAGTCACATTGAAATCCTCAAATTACGTAGGCACAATATTTTTTTTTTATATACCTTCTTTCTAAAGCTATTAAGATATTTGAGTCTCTTGTTGCTCAGATCATGATTGAAGGTTAACGGTTTGGAGTTAGACAATTATTATTGAAATTACGTCATGTTACGAATTAAAAAAAAAAAATATTAATTTATGATTTATCTTGATAGGCAAAAAAATAAAATGAATGAAATTTAATTTATAATGAAGGCGGTTATCTTGTTTTTTGTTTTAAACTCGATATTTTTCACTGACGTTATCTAGAAATTGTAACCCCAATATCACTCCTACTATTGAGATGATTCAAATTACACCTCACATATCAAGATTGATCAAGCCGTCTAGGCTTTAGAGACAATTGCGCAATCGGGTAACAATTACTTACTTCATGCCACATGTGTCACATTCGAAAGGGCGTAAGTCACTGTGCGCGCGCGCATGAGTCTTGAGTTGCTTGCGTCGCTTGAAGCATTTCCCACATTCAGTACAAGAGTACTTGCGTTCCTCAGTGTGGCAAGCAGAGTGCTGTATTAATTCCCATTTTTTTGAGAATGCTGAAAAAACACAAACATCTTTCGTCTATGATATTATTAATGTGTAGCACACACTAACAGCAATCGGAAATCAGTATCCACATCATAGAACTTAGTGAAAATTGACAAATGGTGACTGAAGACAAAAAGGCTGCAAGTCTATTATTTTAGTATACAGAGTTAGGTACAATTTATAGCTAGAGATAGTTAGTGCACAGAAAAAATAAGTGACTATTTATGAATCCATTTTTCATTAAACCCTAACTCTATTAAGACAGTTCCATATTCAAATTCATATAGTACTAACATTTCTGACAATGTTCACACACAATCTTAGGACCATTATGTTCCTTGTCCATATGTTTGTTAAACCATAATTTAGATGTAAACTCTTTCCTACAAAGAGGACAAGTATGCTTCTTGGTCTCTTCTACATTTACTCTCTCCTTCACTCCTTCCTTTACATTATCCACTTTGTCTCTTTCTACATTACTGTTATTAATTTCCTTTTTAATTTTTTCAACATGGATAACATCTAATTCTGAATTTAAGGCATTATTGAATTTGACTTGTTCATTATTTATGGTTGCACTAACTTTATAATCTGGTAAATTCAATCTCAGTTCTACATTTTTAGTCTCTGGTTTTACTATTATGCTTGTATTTGTTCTAGAGATAATGTTTTTTAAAACAGCATCAACCTTTTGAGCCTCAGTGATGAATGTAAATGATGATTCAATTTTTATAATGCAGTCATAACAGAACTGCCTTGGTAATTTATCATTGTCTGTGATCTGAAAATTAAACAATTTGAAGTAATGTCATGACAAACCTTAAAAATTGCTTATGTTAGCTATTTCCAACTCTTTCCCACAATATTTATATATTCCTGCACATATAGATATATACATACATGCATGCCTTAGCTGGTAGTTACCAAATGTGGAAACTGAGGCATCAAAATGCCTCAGCATATACCTCTGCTGGTCATGATTTTTTTTTTTAATGCTATCCCCTATAGTACAGACGAACAGACGGGTCACCTGATGGTAAGTGACACCGCCGTCCATGGACACTTGCAACTCAACAGTCGCAAGTGCGCTGCCCGCCTTTGAGGGTGATGAGAGATGGGGGATGCAAGGAGCGAAAATAAGAGAGGAGGGATGAGGAGATGGAAAAATGGAGAAAGGGGAGAGAAGAGGGGGGAGGGGGAATTGGGCCTCCGGAAACCTCACTCGATTCGGGGAAATGCAACGCAAGCGTTACTTCACAACCGGTTTTCTGTTAGGCCGTGGTATCGCGCCTAAGCATGGCTCTACCGCTGTTATTCTTTATTGTAAAAATAGTATGTATGTATAAATGAGCGTGAACCACAGTTGTTATCTTTCAGCAAACCGGTTTTCTGTGAGGCCGTGGTATCGCACCGGTAGCACACAGAAAAAATCATATATAGTTTCTAAATAATAATAATAATATGTACAATTAATGTATTACTTGTAACTCGAGCTGTTATAGAATGCCTTTTTTAAAGTAACACAAAAAATTACAAATTTATTAAAGTAATAAACAATTAAGCATACAATTTTGTTGCACTTAAAATAAAATAAATAATATCCTGCAACATTTTACATGTCACTGTCTAAGACCCAGACTAAGTGGAGTTTGCAAAATAAGAGCTATAAACTTTTTGGTAATACAATAAATAGTACAATAGTCAGTACAAGTAAAATTATTAAAACCCAACGGCACACATCAACTTTATCCTAATTTAGTGTCATTATAGCAGTCTTATGCCTTATAAAACACCCACTATAAAGGTGATTCAACTGCCACCTTACATATTGCAATCCATTAAGGCATGTAAGCTCTAGGCTGTGACAATGACACATCTTACAATCATCTTTTTTGCACAGTTAAAACCAAATGGTTATTTTAGAATTGCCTTTTATTATTAGCTATGGTCATTGAGATATCATTATTTATATTATATGTGCCAGTTCCAAGAGATCTAACAACATACATACATAGACTAACACCTATATCCCTGAAGGGATTGGCAGAGGTGTCTTAGTCTTAGTCTCACTCACTTGCTATCATCTGGACACTGCAGGACTGTACACTATGTGATACTTTCCTAATATTTAATCACTTTTTACGACACTCACGGGGAGAGATTGGACTTATTCTACTTCACGGAAAACCACACAACAAAGACCACTAATATTGAGACACCAATCTGTTAATATAAATTATTTTATAGATTCTTTAAGTGTGCGATGTTTGGCATTTCAATAGGTACTATTAATCACCTATGAACCTCAAAAAATATTATTTTTTTACTGCAAACAACAATTACTGGTTACTAATAGTAAATTTCAGTAAACCAAATTTAAGTTATAAAACAAATAAGATCAATAGCATAAAATCACGAATTAAATTATTCATATATATTTATTGGTGAGTTATTAAAATAATAAAAGGTTTAACAAACTTTTATACCTTCATATTGGTGCAAAAACAAAACATTTCTACGGCTCTGATATTAAAATTTTCCTTCTCCCATGACGCCACTTCCTTCATACAACTTCTACACAACTTAGATGTATCCATTTTAGTTGACTTTATTTATAATATGAATTAACTCAGCAAAAATCTTTAATGTAAGTTTGACATGTCAAGATCACAAAATAAACAAATAATACGTCAAACGTCAGATCTATGCAAAATACATAAATGTTGACAGAAATGTTGAATGGAGATGTCACCACAATTTTGCCAATGTCAAGTTTTTATTATTATTATTTATTTATGGACTCTTTCTCGCGTGAATATTCAACGCAGAGATTCTGCCAATGTCAAGTATTTCTAGAGAAAAAAACAGTCTATAAAAATATGATCGCCATGTTATGTTGAATGGGTTGCTTCTTCAAAATTTTAAGCATTATGTAGAAAGACTGAGTGTTGGCAAATTTTAAACATCAATACTATCATTATTGCTTTGTTTCATCTTTTTTATTATACTTAGTTATACACTAAGTTAAGAATAAAAAAATAAGATATTTTAGTAAACTGATAAAAGAACTGAAATAAACTCATAAGATGGTCCCTTATAAACGAAATTCTGTAACATGGAGCACTATTGTTGAGAGACCCAGAAAAGTGTAGTGTTTCTAGAGTAATTTTCACAGCATAAAAAAATAATAACCAAGGCCATTGTATTAGTACCAGCTTTGTATTAGTTTAGTAACATTGGTCAGTCAAATCAGTGCATGTTTTGAATATCTTGACTATGAAGTAAGAGACATTCTGCATCTATGCTGGTACTCTTGTACTATAAAAAATATAAATTATATTTTAATAAAAATATGCTCCATTACTAGCTACAGCCTTTTGCCATTTTTCGGGCAACAAATGGATTCCGTCATAATAAAACTGATCAGCTTTTGAAGCGATCTATTCATCGATCCATTTTTTGATACATTCCTAAGATTTGAAGTGCAGATCTGCAAGGCTGTGTTGCATAGATCGAAATAGGTGGTAATCAGAAGGAGCACAATCTGGTGAATATGCGGGATGCGGTAACACTTCCCACTGAAGATCTGAAAGTGTATCTCTTACAGCTTTTGCGATATGTTTTGATTGTCATGCAGTAAAATAATCTTTTGTTTTCTTTGTGCAATTCTTGAACGTTGTTGGTTCAATGCATGATTCAATTCGATTAATTGATTGTTGATAACGCTAAGCCGTGATAGTTTTATTTGGTTTTAACAATTCATTGTAAATAACACCTTTCATATCCCACCAAATGCATAACAATAGCTTATTTACTTGAATGTTACGCTTCGAAGTCGATGTGGACGGTTGACCAGGATCTACCCCTGATTTCCTACGTTTTGGATTATCATAGTAGATCCATTTTTCATCGCCGGTAACAATTTGATACAAAAAAGATTTCTTCTTGTGACGAGACAGTAGTGAAGCACTAATGGTTACTCGATTTTGCATCGCTAATTCTGATAAAACATGTGGAACCCATTTTCCTTGTTTTTGAATTTTTCCCATTGCGTGTAAACAATCAGAAATTGTTGATTTTACCTACATTTAATTTTTCAGCCAACTTTTGTAGTGTGCGGGCAGGGTTTTCGTCCAATAACGCCTGCAGTCTTCAAACTTTTTTGGTTTTCCACTACGTTCTTTATCCTCTAAATCAAAATTACCACTTTTAAATCGTCGAAACCAGTATTCACATGTTTTAACAGATGGTGCAGATTCATGATACGTATCTACAATAAGTCTGTGAGCTTCTGGTGCTGTTTTTCCTCAATCGAAAGAGTATAGTAGTAAATGACGAAAATGATATTTATCGCGTTCCATATTTAATTACACTAAAAACTAAAAACAATTTTAGGTAAGTGTTCTTTAAATAGTCTTTACATTTTTAGTATCAGAGATGAACGCCCGTAACTTGTCGATACCGTCGCCAGTAAGTGGCGATGATTCCAGCAATTCGGGAGCGTTCCCAAGCTCAGCGCTGAGTCTTGCGAACTGTAGCATGAGCAGAGCTTCATTTCGCATCTGTCTGTACGCTGCGTCCATCTTGCTTAGGACGAGAATAAACTGCGAAAGAGAATGAATTTTAAAATATAATTTTAATGTAATAATATGTACACATCAGATTCAATCAATGAAGAAATTCTAGAAGAGTTTTCGTTTATTTTAGATTATTTTAGTTTATTGGCAATCTTAGATAATTTAGTTTCATCGCAGTTTAGACTATCTTTCTGTAGCGAGAATTTCAGCGTTCTCCGTCAAAAAATTAAAAAATAAAATACTACACATGCAATACTGTACAGATTGTATGGTTAGCACACCTTAGTACACACACAGACACACACACACACACACACACACACACACACACAAAAACAATACACATTATTTATACACTAAAATATAAAAAAAATGTGACTTTTTTGTGAACGTGACGTGATTTTTTATAGGTTTCCCATTTTTTAAATGAGGTAAATAATTGTAATACCAAGGACTTTAATTCTTCTTCGTTCTCTATGACTTGTATGTATTATAATAATAATAGTATGTGTATATATCGGTATTATAACAAACCTTGGCATTCTTTAATCTTGGTTCTGCCAACAAGGTGTAGAGCAAAACCGCAGCTGCCGATATTTGACATAAATTCGATGTATCCACGACATAAATAACCTAAAATGGGAAATATACTACTTAATTAATTACATACTAGTATTAAACTGTAAAATCCATAAACTAAAACAATACTTTTTCGACTCCGTCTAAGTAGTTATGCCATAGTGGCGCCATCTCCCCTCCAATCTCACGTATTGAGACCACTTGCTTTTTTCCATGTCTGTTTAAATAACAAATATCATAAAGATTAGTCCCAATAGTAGGCACTGGACTGAACGTATTGTCAACACCCTCTGCGCTCTGTAGTTTCTTTAATAATGTCGTTTTTCCTGAACCTTTTGGTCCTAGACAGAGCACTGGTATTTTTTTTCCTGGTTCTTCCATATTGAATAATGTTATATTATCAAAATTATTTTTTAACAGCTGCAGTGTATAGAGAATAGATATTATAGACAGTTACCAAGAGAGAGTTATATCAATATTGTAACTTAGAAATGGTTGGTTACCCTATTCGCTCATAGATGGTGCTGCAGTTAAACTAGGACGTTACTGAATCAAAGTTATTCTATAAAATACTTTCACTATAGCCAAGGATGTACACAAATCTAATTTACATGATATCACAATTATGTAGTGTTTAATGTATCCTTCTCCACGTCTTTGGGCACGTTCCGTAATACAGCCGGAGGTGATGTGCTGTCATAGCTAGTGTAAATCTGTGGGTGAGCGGTATTTAATCCACTTGTCAAAGTGGTCGATTCTTCTACCTCTATTATCTCTACTACATCTAGACGACCTTAAACTTGAGTTTACGTAATGAGACGCGGACCATAGACTTCAATAGTGATTCGGCCTATACGAAATCACACAGATTGTGTATTATGTACATGCATATTTATTTTCTTCAAACGAAAGTATTGATGATACGCGTAGATTATATTAATAAAGTTTATATTAAGAAAGTAAATAAGTATATGAAATTGTTTCATTCTTGCATCATGTATATATCGATATCGATTTGATATAATACAGATGCCTTAGTCTTTTTTTTTATTTTGGAATGTTATATTAATTTTTTTACATTATGTAATTCTATTGCACCACTGTGAGGTTCTTTATTTTGCAGTTAGTAGTAGTTAGCAGTCTCATGTGACTAGGTACAATGATGTTATTTTGTAATTTTTAGTAAGTATATTCATAAAGACGTATTAAAGGCATTATTAATGTATAGCATTCATATAACAGGCCTATTATAAAACTAAAAAAAAAAAATTAGCCCCTCCCTACTCGTTGTGCTTAGCAACTGGTAAACCCGCGAATTTCGGCGCGCGGCACTGCGTAACTAGGCCAGCGCACCCTTGACCCACTGACTCACTGCCAGCAAGCGTCCGCCATTGTTTTTCAACAATCAATAAATAATACACCGAGCAAAACTCTTTGCGCTCGCACATTTGCGCAACATCGTCGGCTCATCGCCGCCAAAATGTGCCTTAGTTTGCGTTAAGCTCGCTGTCAACTTTTGACTAAGCAACTTTTTTTTGGGTCGCGAGTATTGCAATCTTGAGTGTTACATTCGGACCATGTTTTAGTTACCTAATAGCTATATATATTATATGACATTTCGACCTTCGTTAACTAGTAAATTAGTCAGACACTAAAAGTAGTAATAAACAATTGTGTTAAATGAATTGGATATTGTAATTCAATGTAACAATACACGTACCTAGTCGTTGTTTGTGGTGAGCAAATTACGAACTAATCTACATTGGTGTTCGAAAAATTGAAGGTATTTCTTTTTATTTATCTACAAGGCTATACTTGATACGACCTTCAATATTAACGAAAGGTGTTCTTCGGTACTATTCAAATGTTCAAAGATCTAGAATATTATCTATGGCTTCTATAAGTAACATAATAATAACAAGAAATGTCTATTATGGAATTTCTTCCATATTTGTTATACAAACTTACAATTAGTGAACTATTAAAATTACTAACTGTAAGCTGGGTGGGGCCGAACCGTGGGGGGATGTCTACTTGAGTGTGTGCAATACTATATTATATATGTAAACATATATTTTCGTCACCTCGTTGTAGTCTTGAATATCATAGACAACTAGCGCTATCGTTGTCTATAACGAGGATTCGTGTTGGCCTTGTAGAGGCTCTTTTTCACACAGAACAAACCAATGCTCTTATCTATTTGGTTATTTATCTATGTATAGGTTTAATAAAACAATGAAACAAATCGTGACCTTCTTATTGTGCTTCTGTAATTAGGTATTTTAAGGTAAACAATAAAGACGCACACACATTTACGCTAAAAACTATTGTGATTTAGGAATTAGATACCAACTAGTAACCCTTGTTACTGGTTGCATACAATTTTTAGACGAACACCATTTTTATTTCTTTTTTTTACATTTGAATCACATATCTATCTCCAAGTTTTACAGTTCAGAAATAAAGACGATTTGATGGTTAATTCATTAAATACGATCAAACCTCACCGTGCATGTATAAGTACGTTCGCTCACACACGTTGGGGAATAAATTAAATAAATACATACATAAAAGCATTACGCCGTGGCCGCCAAGTGAGGTCGACACGTAGCGCGCCCGAACGATACGAACCTTTGCTTGATGGTTTCTGAACGTATTTACTTCTATTTTTTAAATTCTGCCTTAAATTATATTTCGAATAATCTGCACTACTATTATAAAGCCGAAGGGTTTCCTTTCTGTTTGTTTAAAAGGTCTAATCTCTGAAAGTATAACTTTGATTTCAAAAAATATTATTGTTTGATAGACTATTTATTGGTCAATAATACAGAAAGAGACCCAGAGGTCGAAATCCGTTGCGCTGGTCTGACCAAAGTCGCTTCAACCTCGAGACAGACACAAATATCGGATCTTTACACACGCCAATACTCAATAATAATAGTCCATGACCCTCAGAATTGAGGAAGGCGACACTAGGAGGAGGAGCAATATAGGCTCTAAAACATCACGCTACGACACTTTAGAGAGGAGCAGTGAGCATAAACGCTAGTAAAACTGCGGCGAACTACTAGTTAAGAATAAAATTAAATGTCGGAAAATTATGACGTCATTTTCATTAGTGTTTCATTTTAAAAGTATTTTAGTATTATTTACCCTAATTATAAATGAGTTCAATTTTAAAAACATTCTTAATAAACTATCTGACTGTCACCCAATTACACATACTAACAGTTCAGTTCTAAATCACCGTGGGAGAGCTATGCTTAAGTATGAACGGGACGGCTTGACCGGATCCTTACACGGCCTTACAGAAAACCGGTATTAAAACAATGCTTGCATTGTATTGACGAGTGAGTGAGGGTCCCGAAGGCCCAACTCACCAGCTCCTCTTCAAATTCAACTAATCCAGCCATGAACTAGTCCATGAGCGGCAGCTGTGACTTACTATCAGATGATTCGTCTGTTCGTCTTTCTCATTAGACAATAAACAACAAAACAGTTCACTTCTCGTAATTTTCTGTTGAGTCCATCAGAGATCAATCTACGATATGTCTTTGATGTCTTATTAGTTTATAAAGTAACTTAAGCTAAGGGCTACGCAACTCCCGCCCTGAGTGTGGCCGCTGGGGGTCGGGACGGGTACTCAGCTCCTTCTGCTATATGACCAGCCGTGAGAGTGCAAGTGCTAGGAAGGATCCGGATATCTTAATAAAGCTATTCCTGAATTCCTCCTATTTTAGCCGCAAGCCGATTCCGACACACCGTTGATGAAGCCTGGAGGGCGTTTCGACAGGTTAAAAAAGATTTCACACAACTCGACAGCTTAGCAACAAATACCAGCCAGATTTTGGACATAATTGCTGTCGACACCTTCTATTTAGAGGAGCGGAGGAGAAGATAGTCAGTCTATTGTATTTTTTTTATGTTCTGTAGGGGGACAGACGATCAGACGGGTCACCTGATAGTAAGAGGCAACCGCCAATCCATGCACACCCGGAAATCAAGGGTCGTAAGTGCGCTGGGATGTGGTGCGCTGAGTAAGGGATGGGGGGATGCGGGTTGAGGAAATAAGGGAGGGGGGATGAGGAGATAGGAAAGAGGAGAAAGGAGATGAAGGGAGAGGAAAGGGGCGAGTGGGAGTTGGGCCTCCGGAAACCTCACTTAATTCGGGGAAATGCAACGTAAGCGATTCTTCACAACCGGTTTTCTGTGAGGCTGTGGTATCGCGCTGGTCGAGCTAGCCCATTCGTGCCTAAGCATGGCTCTACCCCTGTTAATTCGATTGCTAATTCTACTTCTAAATCAAGAGAACATATTCACGGTATTCACTCCATTACTTGGACAACAAGAGGATTTTTAAGACGTTTTGTTTTTATAAGTAAGAATTATACACAACAAACTATTGTATTAGTAATAAGTAGGTGGTTATAAAACAATAAGTTGGCTGGTAAATAGAAAGACAAACGACATTTGTTTAATATTCATGTCAGCAATCTCGCAAATGTTTTTACAAACTTCAATCTTTAAATTAAAGAGTAGTTTTCTATTATAATATAAGTTAAATATACGCTTATCAGGAGCAGCAGTTTTTAGCAATCACAATTTAGTATCAATTAAGTAATAAGGGCCAGGCTTATTGTCGTCATATGGGCACTGTACGTCTTAACTGGTATATATGCTGTTTGACTGATCACAGTCCGATCCCTTAATCACCTTATATACTGCGATAGGAGGGCCCTACTCGACTACGAGTAGACACAGTAGTAGTAGTACATCGACTGCCAAGATATTTCTGATCGACTTGACACCTTGGCGTTGCGTAGAGACGTAGCTTCACTCTGCATCCTCTATCGCTTGTATCATGGGGAGTGTTCAGAGGAATTGTTCGGACTTATACCGGCTGCTGGTTTCCGCCATCGTCCTACGCGATATCTAATATCCATCCCCATCACCTGGACGATTGGCACTCCACCACTGTGCGCTTCTCCAGAAGCTTTTTGCCTCGCACAACCAGCTTATGGAACAAATTGTCGCCTACCGTATTTCCGAACCGATACGACCTTCAAACCTTCAAGAAAAGAGCGTACTCCTACCTAAAAGGCCGGCAACGCACTTGTGACCCTTGAGTTGCGGGTGTCCATGGGCGAAGGTAGTCACTTACCATCAGGTGACCCGTCAGCTCGTTTGCCCCCTATCGCATAAAAAAAAAATCGAGAACCCCTAGGCTTTATAACACATTTAAACATCGTGAAAAAAAAAATATATTTGTTAATACGTAATCCATAAATTCAAGAAACTTTCAAGTTGTTTTCGTCCATGTTTTAGACCTCGATGATTAGATAATGACAAATGACAAGTTTATGATACCATGAAGGTTAGAAGCGTATAACTTATACTCATTACAATGCAATTGTTAAAGTAATTCCTACCTGGCCATAATTAACATAGACAAAGTGGTATGTTGCCATTGTCTTACATTTTAGTAGCTCCACGGCATTGAGAAAAACTAATAAAATTTGGTTGGTATTTGAGACCATTTCACCTAGATCACATCTAAAAGTAGATCCTTAAACTGGCATCATTGCCTAAATAATAATAATATTATAAAAAAATATATTAAAAAAAATGTTTTTTTCAATAAATTTTAATGTTGCCATCTTAAATTATGTTACAACAATTGCTTCCTTATTCTTACTATTCTATAAAAAGTTATATTTGAATATCGAACAATAACGAATGTTTTTATTACAATTTTTTTATTGCCAGTGTTAAGATATTACATAAAACATATGCACATCTGTATATTCTCACCACCGTGTCACCATAAGACCCACAACTTCTCAACTACAACTCAGTAACACTTACGTAATAAACCCTGTAGACAAGAATATTTTACCGTTAAACGTGCAGTTTGGGAATCCAAAGTGAAATTAGTTTTATATTGAAAGGGAAAAGTAGATAAGAAGGACAGGCATTAGAAATTGGAATGGCTGATATCTAGAATTCCTAGACAATGGCATAAGATTAATGTGGATTTTAGAATTAACGTAATCAATTAATTAGTCTACTGCAGCCTAATGCTAAACAAGCCTTCCAATATGCGCTATAGCCGGTCCTGCGCCTTAAGCATCCAACCAATCCCAGCTGCCTTCCTAAGGTCTATCCATCAGTCTGGGAAGCGTCCTACAACGGCAGTCTCCCCTTCTCCTCCTATTGCCACTTTAGCGTATTGTTTTTTATTGCACGGAGGAGCAACCAAGGAGACGGGCCACCTGGGATGGTAAGTGACAACCGCTGGACACTTCCAAGTCAAGAGTTGTAAGGACACGCGGTGCCCGATGGGAGGATGACGATGGGCCCCCTTCCCCATCGTCATCCTTCCATGGGCCTTCCGTACCCTCCACTCAATCGCAAGCATTATTTGATTCCTGCTTAAGCTTGGCTCACCCACGGTATGATGATCATAAATACATTTCTATTCATTTATTGCATTTCCTAACTTCTGGCGTGAGTTATGTTTGCTAAAATTAAATTCTCATCTTAAAGGATCCTTTGTTAATGTTACAATTTGTTCTTTGTCTGTTTTCTTTCTAATTTAAAATCTTTATTATATGGACGATACTTTATGCTCACAAGAACAACTTGACATTTTATGGTTCATTATCTCGTTCATTATAATATCGTATTATGATTCAAGTGGCGTTTGAGAACATTTTTGCATTTACTTTCTGTCTCTTAGCTCAATATTGTGTAACGAATGGAGGAATTTCTCGAATAGTAAAAGTCAACATAAAAATATATATTATAAATGCGAAAATAAAGCCATCCATCTTTTTGTCTGCTACATGTTCAAGGCTAAACGGCTGAACTAATTACGATTAAATTTGGTATGTGGATACTTCGAACCCTAATGATAACTTTTTATGTTATACGTGGACTGAAGCTAGTCAAATATACTCTAACAACATTTTGACTGAATATTGATAAAATGTCTACTAATATTTATTATTCTACTAATATATTATAATAATTTATAGCTTAGGATGTTATTTATAATATCCCCAATTTAAAAATCCCTCCAACGATTAGAAAAGAGCCAATGATCTTCGAAGTTTCTTGAAACATAATTAAAAACACTCTTGATTAACACACCTTTCAAAATATAATAAAATTGTTTCATCCTTTCAGGAGCTTTCATACCCCTATGAGGAAATATGGGAGTTGAGCCTCCGGAAAAGTCACTAATTTTTTTGTAAGGCCGTGGTAACGCATTGGTCGAGCCGTTCCATTCATGCTTATGCATGGATGTGCCTCGTATAAGTTTTTGATTTTATTACTTACGAACCGATATGAACTTATATAACGGAATATGTTATACCTACTTTATAAGGCTAACTGTATGTATCGCAATATATAATTGCAATTACTGAACATTCGTGATGACCACATTGTAGTATGCAATGAGTCAATTAAGAACGTCTAAGTAAGAGAAATTAGATCTTTAAACTGTATCTCCTAATATGATTTGAAAGTAGAGTTTACAGTTGATTTGACAGAGATTGTAGAGAGTTTTAAGAAGGTTTTTGGACTCTCTCTTCTTCAAGACTGTTCGTGTTTGAGTTCTATATATAAGAAGGGGTAAGCAGGGGCAGTTCAATCTCGCACTTATTGCCAACCAAGATTTACTTCCACTTAAGTGTATGATGATTTTTTATCATGATTTTTTCTGTCAATGTCACAGATTTTAATTTATTATTTTTTATGCATACATTTTCAGAACAATACCAATATGCAACCAACTATAATAGGTCGATATTTAATACTTATACGAGTCATGTTAGACCGTGCTTTGTTACGAAAATTAGCTCTACAAATCAATGTTCAGCGTTGATAAAATTGATAGTCTCAAAATAGGTTTTCCATGTTGTAAAAAAAAATCTGTTCTTTCGAAATTCAAATTTTCCAGGTAACCATCTGTCAGGCACTATCGGCTTAGTCTTCACTGGTCTGTAAGTTATAAACTCTTAGCCAATATTCTCTTGATTATTTAGTAAAACGATCTCGTAGCCGTGTCGTCACTGGCGCGTCACACTGTCACTTTCTGCGTGCGCAGGTGAAAGGCATGGCCGCCGCCGATCGCTGCATTTTTACAACCTTCGTGTTAATATTGTGCTAGGTAAGTTTTACTTAGATTATTATCATTTTTATTCATAGCCACACTTGGGTAACATTTTGATGGAAAACCAGTTAGATGTTTTTAATGAATAGTAATGGCGGCGGTAATAAACACACTCCATTTTATTTTACTATATAGATACACAGAGATGAATAATTAGAATGTACACTATTATTACAAATGCGAAAGTATTTATTTGACACTTCTGTCTGCTATAAACGGACAGAAATTTAGAATAAATGATTAAATCAACTTTGGTTAAATTTGGTATGGAGATACTTCGAACACGCGGGTAAAACCGCAGGTTAAAACTAGGAATTAGCACCAATTAGCAGTAAGTAAAATGAGCACTAACATCTTAAATTTTTCGATAAAAACGATGACTATCACAGAGTTAAGACAATGTAAATGTAAAAAAACTATATAATTATAAATACATTCACTTATCTGTGTTGAACTAAAACTGTGTTTTTCTCTCTATCCAATGGTTGCTCTGATTGATCGAAAACTGCGTTAATGTCGCCCATTGTACGCTACTTGGTATTAAGATTTAAGTCCAATATTGTATACTATTTTTGTGTACAATACAACGGTGCGGCAATCGGTGAAGTGGTATGTTGGCATCGAAGGTTTGAAAGTGATCTGAGCGCACCTTAAGAGGGAAGCATCTGGGAACCCCTACAGAACTTGGCTGACAATGACCAGAAGGCGGACACATTATCACCACGATCGTTATCCATCAAACTGTGTAGGATACAGGGCGTGCAAAAGATACATTCTTAAATACATACAAAACTCCATCTTGCGAAGCCGATTATAAAAACATATATACACATATATATAATGCACATGAACTTCGACCTAAATACTTATTGGGAATCAAAGTCGTAATACATACATATAAACACTCACGCTTATAACCGCGAAGGGGTAAGCTGAGGCGTCTCCAATGACCAATTTTTGCCAACCGTAATTTAGCCCCATTTAAGCAGGCTAGCCGTCAGACAGTAATACCGTCATCCGGGATTTCTATGAATATACCGGGATAGGAAACAGTTCGATCCCTTAGTCGCCTTTATGATACCAATGGGAAGAGATTTGGGTGGCCCTATTCTAATTGTAATAATAGTTAATAAATTAATGCCACCGGCTAAACCATTTGTCTTAATGTTTTTTTTGTCTTGTGATCGGCGATGCCAGCCATAATCAGATCGTGTCATCAATTTGTTTTTAAAGGTGCTCCATTGAGGACTCTTTATCATTATTCTTCTTTCAATGTTCAATTAAATAAAAACTAAACAAATACGACCTTTAAAGATTCAAGAAAGAGCGTACTTCGACCTAAAAGGCCGGCAACGCACCTGTGACTCTTGAGTTGCGGGTGTCCATGGGCGGCTGTAGTCACTTACCATCAGGTGACCCGTCTGCTCGTTTGCCCCCTATCGCACAAAAAAAAAACATTTCTTTTCAAACAAAGAAATTCAAGACACGTCGACTTTAAATGGCATGTGCGGCTTTCTGAACGAATCGCATTGAAAATCCTTTTTTGGAGTTTTTCGCGCAAGGCAGAATAAAAACATTCCTTTGTTTTATAAAAAAAAAAACATTAAGAGTAAATTGAATTCTGTATGATCCTGACTCAGTTTTTAAAGTTTCTTTGTTATGTCATGTATATCTTCCAGAAACAAAACTGAATTTCTCGAGATATCCGTGTTTGCCTCTAGATGATAATGAGAAATTATCTTTATATATGTATATAATTCTTCTGTGAGTGTGTATGTCACTGAACTACTCTCAAACGACTGGACGGATTTTGATGAAATTTTTTGTGTGTGTTCAAGGGGATCTGGGAATGGTTTAGATTCACAAATCAGCCCGGCAGATGGCGCTGCAGTCGGTATCTAGGTTATTTATCTATATTGATCCTAATCGCTAGAAATATCATGCAGGACAACGTCTGTCGGGTCCGCTAGTAAATATATAATATGGTAGGTATATGAATATAGGTAATTATGTAACTTACATAATTGTAAAAAATAAGCTTGTGAGTCCTTGAGCTACACGAAACGCTTTCTTTAATTAAACAATATTTTTCTGAACTATTACAGACTTTTATTAATCTACTTGCATCTCTGTCCAACTAATGGAGTGTATATAAAACGGTCTCGTTTCAAATCGACGAAGTCCGTCTAGCAATGTTATCGCGACGCGAAAGTGGCGAGTCGCGTGCTCAAGCGCCGGTGAAAGAGTCGATGACCTGAGCGGGAGCAACGAACGTCTTTGCGCCGGCGCATTGTGCCGAACGCAACCCTCCTTCACCCCCCTCCCCGCCCCGATTGCCCGCGTGGTGCACGCACGCTAGAATATGGAGCTAGAAACCCCCTCTCCATGCTTACTTTTGATTTATGTAGCAACTAGTTACATTGTTCGGGAATATAATGTATGTGTGTAATCCGAATGCACGATAGAGTGTTTGTAGCAGGCGTTATAATACAACAATATCATCTTATAA
This sequence comes from Tyria jacobaeae, assembly GCA_947561695.1. Lineage (NCBI taxonomy): Eukaryota > Metazoa > Arthropoda > Insecta > Lepidoptera > Erebidae > Tyria > Tyria jacobaeae. Next base: position 1,550,371 of record OX387208.1, on the reverse strand, counting down.
CGTAAAAATTACCCCAGATAATGTACCCTATATTTTATACCCATGTAAATGAGACAAATGAAAAACTATGGAATTACTGTAAAAATACAAGCCTACGTGTTCAATTTGACTTACAACACAGAGTCCTATCAGCGAGGCGCGTAAAGGCTTTTCTCGAGGCTGTCAAGCTGTATTAATATGTATCATTAGTATTTTAATGTAAGCCCTCAATCTTTGACAGTCACTCTCGCTTACCATCAGGCAAGTTGGGGTCATAATAGGCTTAAAAAAACGTATAACATAAAAACTTTAAAAAATGCGCTATTGACAGTAGGTTAATACGGTGACTAGTAATAGATGTTTACTCAGTTCATTTCTACTAATAAATAATAAAATACAAAACATTTATTCCAGAAGTAAGAATCCTAATTAATCTATTTAAATTTTAAGTTATAAATGTTCTTAAAATTGCTTGCGGTTGATGTCTGCGATAAATTGATAAGAAGTCTGCTTAAACACTCTCACTTTAATTGCCGCCGTGTGGTACTCAGTGTCGTAGAATAGGAGCGAATGCCTAACTAATCAAAATTTTATCTGTCAGACAGTATATATACAGTGTCCAGTCGACGGCAATATTATTGCCCCCTATAATGTTAATGGGACCAAATAATGATTGGAAAAAAAAGGGGAATTGGAGACGCCGCTGACGGGTACGCACTTAATTAATATATGTAAGAACAACTTTGCAGGGATCAATGGTTTAATTACCGCTTCATGCAATTATATGAATATAAATATCTATTCTTATTGAAGTAGGTGGACACAAATAATACCCAGACTCAACAACTCTAACAACCATTTGTGAATCACACAAATCGAACCCACGACCTCTAGCTCAGCAGTCAAGATCAGTAATGAACGTGTTCTAAAAATCAAAGTACAAGATGTATCAAATAATAATATTATCATGCTTAAAGCAGTGTCATGTGCATGAATATGTTGTTTTTTAAATGCATATTATAACATAAGATATGGAGTTGTGCGATTACGATAAGCCACTCTATGATATAATTTAAGCAATGCACTAGACTGCACTAGACGCACACTTACGCTGATGCAAATTCTACAATCACACACACATACACACACTAATGAACCTTTCTAATGCTATGACAGACTGAGTTCACAGTGGCGTCTAGTTTTCACACGTAAATATTTTTTCTTACACACAATACGTAAACCCACGCCTATGTTCTGGATGGAGCAGTATAGTAGTACAGTATTAAAAACCATTTTGCCGACCACAATTAAGTCGAACTTACGTAACAAGTGGCAAGCTTATAGCAGGCGACCCGGCACGGGACGTCAACGGGAATAAGAAGGAAAATGCGAAGTATATTACAATGGAATTACATGTTTTATTTTTTTATGCGATAGGGGACAAACGAGCAGACGGGTCACCTGGTAAATGACCACCGGCGTCCATGGACACCCGTAACAAGTGCGTTGCCGGCCTTTTAGGAAATAGTACGCTCTTTTATTGAAGGTCGTATCGGTCCTGAAATACGGCAGGCGACACAGCCACTGCCCAGTTTTCCACTTGGGATCGGAGCATTCACCGTCAACAACGACCTTGATTCATCTGTCTGTAAGAAAACAGGTGAGCCAATTGCACAGTTTCTCGGGAAGCCCATAAGGAAGGAAGCAAGAAGCGCTTTGTGCCAGACCCGGATTTCTGGCATACCGCAGTGCGAGGTACATGTAAAAAAGGGTAAAAAAGGATATTGTTTATAGCGATTGACTAGAAAGTTTAGCTACAGCTCCAGCATCCCTTGTAACTAGAATTAGCTATTGCCGGCAGTACGTGCTGTCTGTATTTTTTATATATTACTGATGTTTTTTACTCAGTCTCTCAGAATTAATCAAATCAAATCAAAAATCAATATAATATTTAAGTGTAGCTGTGTAGCTTTCGGTGCCTAGAACTATCTGCCTGTCCCAATACGTAGAACAATGTTTTTCAAGTATTTTACACAATTTTCTAGTGACTGTGATCGTGATCTAGACATCAGCATATATAGATATAACACACTGCGTGTCTTAGAACATGGAATACTTATTTTAACTACTGCCAATATATATCTCTTATGCAAAAAAAAACCCTATTATTTAATCCGCTATTGAGAAATTAATAAAAACTTATTTTAACAGAACAAGAAATTCGTAAGATTTCAAATCTTTAACGTTACACATTTCACCCTTTTATATCCTGTGGAAACCCCTACAGGTCATTACCTCACTGGAGCTAACAGTGAATAATCGTTCCGTAACGAGTGGGTCTATTGCAGGGGTATACCCTAGGAAGGAAGCTTCCGAGAACTCATACAGACCTTGGTCGCCTGACTTCACCGTGGAAGGCGGGGGGCCTTGCCCCCCTCCAGATTTAAAAGGCGCGCGAAGATCACGACGCGCCACCGTCTCAGGAATGCTTTTGCTGCAATGCAGGCCAGCACTCATGGAGGTCGGATGTCATTCTGCGCCCTCCGGCGCCGGTTGCGTCCTCTGCGCGACGAGTGAGTGCTAGTTCTCTGCCGTTCCCGTACCACTGCCTTTTTGATTAACATCACCTCTAAACACACACTCAACCTGCATTCCGAACCTCAAAAGGTAAAAAGAAGATTCCCTTATAAGATCACTCTCTTGTCCGTCTGTATGTCCGTGTGTCACCACCGATTTTCTCTGGAACGGGTGGATCTAGCAAGTTGATATTTATACCAGATTCTGAGGTCTATAGTCCATTAGGTGTATAAAAATCAAGGTCCTGAGTCAACACGATAAAAAGATATGGGCAAATTTAGATTTTCGCGAAAACTTGTATGTACCAAAATTGACCTTAATTTAATTTTTTTTTTATTATTCAGAACTTTCCCTTTAATTGTGTGTAAGAACTCTTGCTTTTAACCAAAATTGACAATTCTAGGTCAAGCGGAAGTATATAGGTTTTGGCCCCAAATACGGTTCGGCCTATATGGTAGTTGTCGTTGACCTAGAATCACGAAATTTGGCAAAAAGTAAGGTCTTATAGCACAAATAAAGGAACAATTCCAACTTATAAAAATAGTTGAAATTTAAAGGGTACAAACATAATTGACGCCAATTAAGATAGTCCTCTTAATTGGTGGATTTGGAGGAAACCTCGGCACACGAGTTCGACTCGCACTTGACCGTTTTTTTTTATTGCAACTGCATGCTAGGGATGTTTTTTTTAAGTCATTAATACGTGTATTCCCATATCTAGGACACCCTGTATTATAAACCAGAAGATTATTTTGATTATTTGTGTAAATGCGCTATTTTTTGGACTACCAGTTTCACAAAAAAACAAGTTAGTAATAGATAAAGTATTTACTAGGGCGGAACATTGACATTTGCAAACGACTGAAAACTGGGGGAGCGGCCAATGTATAATTTATACTTTTTTTTTATACTATAGGGGGTCAGATGAACAGACGGGTCACCTGATGGTAAGTGACACCGCCGTCCATAGACACTTGCAACTCAAGAGTCGCAAGTGCGCTGCCCGCCTTTAAGGGTTATGAGGGATGGGGGATGCAGGGAGCGGAAAGAAGAGAGGAGGGATGAGGAGATGGAAAAAAGGAGAAAGGAGATGAGGGGAGAAAAAGCGGGGGAGGAGGAATTGGGCCTCTGGAAACCTCACTCAATTCGAGGAAATGCAACGCAAGCGTTACTTCACAAAAGGTTTTCTGTGAGGCCGTGGTATCGCACCGGTCCAGCCGGCCCATATTTGCCTAAGCATGGCTCTACCATCTATAAAATGCGAAAGTACGCTATATATAAATGCCTGTTACCTTTTCACGGCTGAACCGATTTTGATAAAATTTGGTATGGTAATACTTCAAACCCCGGGTAAGAAGATAGGCCTTTTTATCAACATACCACGCTGAGGAAGCTGCGGTGGCAGGACGTTTCAAGTTAAAAGCAATCAAAACTATTTTACATGCACAAACATATGTATATACTCACGCTTGTCTAGGTAGGTAGGTAGAGCCTTAATAAAAGCACACATTTTACCTTACATGAGGAAGCCTAATCCCGTCATCTCGGCTTTTTTATTTAGTTTTTTAAAAGACAACTCCGCGTTAGAAATAATTCCTGTGTTGCAGGATGCTTCACAATTCACAATCAACGGACACAAAGAAACACAGACCCGAGACATTTATTTGTTTATCACACAATTTTTTGTCACGTATGGGAATCGAACCCAATCGACCCGAATTCTGGTTCAGCAGGGTCCACTAGACCGACAGTCCCGTCAATTGGGAATCGGATGAGAATATTTGGAATATATTAAATAACGACTCATGCCACTAATTTAATAATATAATAACACTTGAACACACTTGTGCGCAAAATATTGAACGCATATGTTTGTTGAAAGAATATGTTTATGCAGTGAAAAACAATGGATTTTAGAAGTGACACAAGGGCGTCATACGTTATGTGTGCCGTTATAATGTTTTTGGGTCATATGGTAATGGAGGTTCAATGTACTATAATATCGGTTATATTAAAGGAATTGCGTATTTCTGTGTTTCTTCATTGTCTATGATAGATGTCATGTATGTATTATATATTATTAATTAGTGACCCGGACGAGGAAGAGGCCCTAATGCTGAGCAGTGATGATGGCGCTGAAAGCTCCCCCAACCCCTAATCTCACCATCGTTCAGACCAACCTCCAGCATAGCCAGACTGCAACGGCTAACCTACGCAGAACGCTGGAGGTAAACACCAAGGCCGTGGCCTATTCCAGGTACCGTGGATCAGGAAGGGCAGGATTTGCGGCCTTAGCAACTACTTCTGAACACTACTATCGATAACCCTCGTACTTGTATCGTTACACCTAAATACGCGAACACCACCCTAATTACCGAGTTCTGTTCCAGAGACTTAACTACCGTTAGGCTCAATGAACCTTCCCCAGGCTTGCACAGTGTGGTGATGTCGTCTGCCTACTTGCCATCCCCACTCCTGAACTCGCCGCGCTTGTGGACTTCTGTGAGCGACAGGGAATGGAGCTGATAGTGGCGGCCGACACCAACGCGCATCATGTCCTATGGGGCAGCAAAACCAACAGACAACGTGGTGAGGATTTTGTTTCTTTCTTACTCTCAACCAAACTAAACGTTATAAACAAGGGCTCAGAACCCACATTTGTCACATCAAGAGCCCAAACAATAATTGATCTAACTCTAGTTGCTGAGCACGCGTCATCGTACATCTCGGACTGGCATGTCTCAGACGAGTCATCGTGCTCGGACCATCGCTGGATCAAATTCCACCTTAAGATGACAATACTACCTAAACCCCGACGAAATCCATGCAAAATGGATCTCCCGCAGTATAAGCGGTTGACAGCAGAGTTGCTGACAAACGTAACAAATGCTCATGTGACCATAGTTTAGATTGAGAACCATGTAAAAAACTTCTGGAAGGAGCGAGGCTGGCTCAACTAGTCAGCCTCCTGAACGCATAATGGACCTTACATGAGTCTAAATGCGGAAACTGAGCCCTTTACCTAATGGTAAAGGTTATTACCTAATGGTAAGGGGCTCAGTTTCCGCACCATTGCAAAGAATCAAGCAATCTGGGAATTAAACATGAAAATTAGGGGAAGTTATATTGACAGATAAGGAGAGGACAGAACGAAAGGGAAGGGATATTGCTCATAAAGATGGGTCGGCAATGAGTGTAAGCAATAGCTCAAGCAAGTCACGGTCGGCCTTGTAACTCGAATTGGCAGGTGCTGGGAAACTCGAGCACTATAAATATTTTTAACAATATTTAGATTACGGTGAAACTAATACTATAGTTAATAGTGCTGCTATTGACTGCACGAATCGTGGTTTAAGTGGTCACCTCGCCACCACGCTGCCGCGGCGAGTGTTCTGTGTTCGATCTCCAAACGGACAACACATTGTGTATAAATCCTTAAATTTTTGTTCCGAGTCTGGCTATTATTTCTGTCCGTTATTTCAATATTTGTAAAGTCCCCTACGTACATGAATTAATCATAGTGCGGGGCAAGCAAGCAAGGGCTGCAGGATATAATATATGTATGTATGTAACATTGGCTCGACTATCACTGTCGGCTCTAAATTAGTTTTGAGAAGAGATGGCGAGGTTTCTTTATTTGTTTCTACAATACTATGGAGGTTTCAGGGTTATTTTTTTGAGGTCTCTGATAAACATCTAACTAAATTAGTTATCGCGTATTTTTTAATTTCGCTTTGAATTTTCCGTTCCGAAGGGATACACAAAATAACTTTAAAGCGAAGTACAATTAAAACTTTTATTTACTGTACACATAGTAAAATTGCAAATTTGAAGATCACATACAGCCATTGTGACCGGCGCCTATGAATAGTTTGCCTAGTGAAAGTGAGCGTGTGTATGTGTGCTTAGAGCGGCGCAGGCGCACACATATACAAGAATACACTTACGTACTACATACAGGTTGATACTAAATACGCGTCCGGTGCTTATATTGAATAATATGTTAGATTGGTTTAATATTATATTACTCTGATATGTTATTGTCTTTCTGCAGTTGTTTAGTATTATTATTGTTGTACCTTACTTTATTTATTACGCTTATATAAGTTTTTTAATATTTTTAGGCCTCCATAGTGCCACCATTGGATCGCTACAGCCAGTAAAACTTGTTCGAACGTTAGGCAATTCAAAGATTGATTGGCATCTCGGTCTAGTGGTCGATCCTGACTGCTGAAACACTGATCGTGGGTTCGATTCTCGGACAGGATAAAAAACTGTGTCTAAAGCATTATCTGGGTGTAATGCATTTATAATATGTATATATTTAGTATTTAACTACATATGTATGTCAGCAGTTTCGTTACAATAGTACAGTACAGTACTATACAGTCATAGTACAAGTTCTGCTTAGTTTGGGATCCGACCGCCGTGTTTGTTGAGATGTTTGAAGTTATTATTATTATTCTCTTTATTCACATTAATAAACATACAAATTACATTTTTAAATATAAAATAAAAACAAAATATAATTAAAAATATAAAAAATAGTGCCCCACCGGTATCGGGTACAGGGACCAAGCTACCGGTGGTGAGGGCTCCAGAGACAGGAACCTCCTCACAATACGTGCCGTATCAAGAAGGACTACCTTCTGCATTAGGCCCTTAACCCAGCTGTGTAACGTGAGCCTCTGCAGATGTTGGTCGAGGCTCTTGGCAATCAACCCATGAGCTGATATGACTATCGGCACAACGATTGCAGAACTAACATCCCACATGTCGACCACCTCATGGGCTAGATCCAAATATTTTATTTGTTTATCTTTTTCAGCCTTCATGAGATTGTTGTCATGTGGAATGGTAATGTCTACAATCATTGCTCGGCGCTCTAGTCGGTCTATCACCACTATATCAGGTTTATTGGCAACAATAGTCCTGTCAGTGATGATAGATCGATCCCAATATAATGTTGCACGACTATTTTCAAGAACTGGGTCGGGCACATACCTATAATACGGTAACTCGATATCCACAAGGTTATATCTAAGAGCAAGTTGCTGATGGACTATCCTGGCCACTTGGTTATGTCTGTGCAAATACTCACCGTTTGCAAGACGAGAGCAACCGGAAATTATATGCCTGAGGGTTTCACCAGGGCGATGACATGCCCGACGAATGTCAATTGTGCCATCCTTCAGGATATGTTTCCTATAATTGTTCGTCATAACAACTTCATCTGTAATTGCTCAGATAAAACCTTCAGTTTCTCCAAAGAGGTCACTGAAACGTAGCCAAGACACAGATGATAATAAATCTACATCGGGCCCGTTTAAGGCTCGATAAAAACGTCCATGCAGCTCTTTGCTCTTCCATATCTCCTGACGGTCTTTAACATTAAGTATTGCAGGCTTGCGCCAGTTCTCTTTTCCTAGACCAAGCGGAGTAAGTCCGTTATCAACTGCCACTACATCCCGGTGTACCTCCACATTAACAGAAAGAAAGTAATCTCTAAGATTGCATATTTCGCGATTATGAAGGGTCCTGGCATTTAAGAATCCACGACCCCCACATTTCCGCGGAATATACAATCTCATTACTGATGAACGTGGATGGTGCATTCGGTACGCAGTTAGCAGTGTACGGACTCTTCTATCTAGGGCGTCCAATTCCGTCTGAGTCCATCTAAGTATGCCAAAAGAGTAGGTTAAGACTGGTATGACCCAACCGTTATAGGCACGCACCTTATTACCGCCCGACAAAAGACTTTTCAGTACTTTTTTCAGACGGCCAAAGAAACGCTCCTTTAGCGATTGCTTCATAGTCAGTTCATTTATACCCAGCGCCTGTGACATACCGAGATACTTGTACGTTTCATTTGCAGAAAGACGTCTAAGGTGTGTGGAATCTGAAAGTTCAATTCCTTCAGATTCCACAATCCTGCCTTTGCTTACATGCATGACTGCACATTTATCTACACCAAATTCCATCTTGATACATTTACTAAAGGTTTCAGTCACCTCTAGTAATCTTATCAACTGGACATTACTGCAGGCAAACAGTTTCAAATCATCCATGAAAAGGAGGTGGGATATAACTTGACCATTTCTCCGCAAACGATAGCCCAGCCCCGAAACCTCTAACACAGTGCTAAGAGGATTCAAAGCCAAGCAGAACCACAAGGGGCTCAAACTATCACCTTGAAATATACCCCGCTTGATATTTATAAATTCGCCGTCACCCTGAGATTGTCGACATCCTGGATAGCAAAGAACTGTTCTCCATTGCTGCATACATGCCTCCAAGAAAGTGCATAAAGTTGTATCAATCTTATACAACTCCATCACCCTTAGGAGCCACGTATGCGGCACGGAGTCGTAAGCTTTTTTATAATCTATCCAACATGTCGCTAAATCCTTTCGGTTCCGTCGAACTTGTTGGTTAATAGCCATGTCAATAATAAGGAACTCTTTAGTGCCACGTGCCCCACTTCTACATCCATTCTGAGAGAAAGTCATTATATTGTTCTTAGAGACATGTGTTGTTATCTTCACTCTCAGAATGGACGTAAATAATTTATAAAGTGTTGGCAGACAGGTAATGGGTCTGTAGTTTTTGGGGTCCATGGCACTACCAGACTTATAGAGTAGGTGAGTTAAGCCAGTTGTCATAAAAGCGGGCAGTGAACCTGCTTCCAAGCATGATTGGAATTGAGATGCCAAACACACATGTGAGCTATGGAGCCACTTTAACCAAAAGTTATGCAGTCCGTCCGGTCCGGCTGATTTCCAGTTCGGCAACGAACGGACCGCACAAGCTATATCTGTACTTGATATTTCTACTGGCTCCATAGTATTAATGGACTCACATGAACGTTTAACATCTCGCATCCATTCACCCTCAGTATGAGCGACGGGCATCGACCAGATGTTACGCCAAAATATATTAGTTAGTTCAACATCTGGGAGATGTGTGTCACTCAGTAAGTCAGGCTGATCCCATCTTCTGTAAACCCACCTCTCGTCCCTTTGAAAAGTACGATTCTGAGTATATCGGTCTACTCGGATTTTAAATCTACGTATGCGGTTTGCCCATGCATAAACTTTCTGCTTCAGAAAGTCAATGCGCTCTGTGACACGTGCTGCATAATCACAAGAACTGATATCAGTTCCTGAAAAAGCACGATTCACAAAACGCATTACTCTCGGGCGTGTATTACCCGATCTGAAACAGGTAAGCTTGCCAATGAGTGCCCTCGCCTCAACGATACGTCGCTCAATCCTGTACTGCCACGCCGTACTGCAACATAAATCTTTTGTCGAGGAGTAGTGTTAACACGTGGGAGTTTAACACCAGCTACTCGACAAGCTGTAACCGCCGCACAATAAAGAATTGAATGTGTATCCCTGAGGTTTTCACTATTTTCTAAATAAGTAGATAATAAAGAGTCAAGGGCACACACTAGCGCTTTATTTCGTTTATGCATCGGCAAACGCGGTAAACGTGGTCTATGATCAAAACTCACGTGCCGATACTCTCGAATAGCACCTTCCAAAGCGTTCCTTACTTTATCATTATATTGGGTACTTACAGTTAAAGCAGTATTATCCTCCCCTCCCTCAATAGGACTAGGTGGTAGTAGTCCAGCCTCAATAAGAGTCTCCATTTGTGATGGAGGGGGGGCAACAAGGCTATTTTGTAAGTCCAAGCGTAGCAACTCAAGCACGGAATTATCCAACAGATGACATCGCTGAATGGCCCGTACTTGATCCGATAGTCTTTGTGCCGAAACATTAACAGCTGGTTCAAGTTCCTGAAACAAAGGCAGCATACGATTACGATACGCAGTGAGGTTGGTTCCTCCCTCTGTAGCCACAAAATATGCTCGCATGACGTTCTCGTTTATGGATGTCGTCCATCTCATGCGATGCACATTACCACCGGTAGCGGGGGCCCTATTCGAAGCCGGCTGGCCTCGGGGTCCCAAGCAAGTCGGTGGCCGGCCTCTCCCCTGCCGGCGTACTGGTGTTGGTGACGTCGGCGGTGAGAAAAACTCGTCGCTTGATGTCGAGCTCGACGCCTCAACAACAGCCGGAATGCTTGATGCGGTTTCCGGGGGCAGCGAGGCGGAGCTTAGCGACGAGTCCGGAGATGGTTTTGGTGCATTTCGTGCCCTGGATCTTGTTATCATTGAACAGCTTGAATTTTTTCATTTTTGTAAAAGATGACATGACATTTGAAATGTCATGCCTCACGTTTTATATTTAAGTTTTTACATATTGTTTTTCTTGTGGTTTTTCTTCTTGTTATTTGTTGCCTTTATATGCATATTGCTTCCGATATATATATGTGATTTTAATTTAAAATGTAAAAGCTGGAAAATTTTATTTATTTACGGACTGAAAAAATTACAGCTGCCATAGAGTGTTGCCAGTGTATTTTTTTTTTTTTTTTTTTTATTATTATTATTATTAAGTTATGTTAGTTTAGTTCCTGTATACATAAAATTATTACTGTATTCTGAACGTGGGTGAGCCATGCTTCAACACGTGGCCATGGCCTCACAGAAAACCGGTTGTTCAACATTGTGCGACCGAGTGAGTGAGACTGCTCGTTTGTCCCCTATACTCGCGTATCTACATACTTCCATATTTGGGGATTTAAATTCATAGTTTAAAAACAAAGTACGGATTTCAGTATAGGAAAATAAACAATAAAAAAAATGATTTTAAAGACGCAATTTTTCATAATTTTTTTCTTAATTTTATAAATTGTTAAAAAAAGCTTAGCGATTACAATAGCAACAGCCTGTAGTTCGCGGAAGCTTCAAGCGCTGCCGGTGGCCGGCCTCGGCGTGGCTTTCTTATGGAAACTGCTCTCAGGGCTGCTAGCTGACACTATGGTAGTGCCTTAGTGACAACCCTACCTAGTATGAAGATACCGCTACGTTGGCAACCAACGTACAACAACAACGTTGGCAACAACGTTAGGTATTCTCCCTGAGTGATATAATTGCAGTCCTATTAGGTACAAGAGATTAAATGAACAAATCTGTTATGGACGACATTGTCTGTCTTTTAATTAAATTATTTTATTTGTACTAATACATATTTTTGTTATAATAGTGTTACTCTATTACTAAATGCATTTATCGCATCTAGCCATTATTTTAATATTCAATGTTTCCGATTTCTTGTAGAAAACAAAAGTTTTCAAAACAACAAAGTTTTTGTTTGGGTTCGGTAGACCCCACGGAACGATATGGGGTGGCCCTACAATAGCCCCCATAATAGGCCCCATATCGTTCCGTGGGGTGTCGTTAAAGGTGACTAAGATATCGGACTCTAAATTTCTATCTATCCGACGGCATACTCGGCCGTAAAGTGCTTGAATGATGGCGATAGACGTGCCCTCTATTGTAATAGATACTGCTTATAAAATTGAGAAGGTACGACGAAACTATGGTCCTCATAAAAATTGCGTTTGGAACGCTCTGAACATCCCTTCGGTGAGTTAGGCGTAAGACAAGTATTGAAGAGCCATGCTTAGGCACGAATGGGCCGGCTCGACCGGTGCGATACCACGGCCTGACAGAAAACTGGTTGTGAATCAACGCAAGCGTTGCATTTCCCCGAAATTTGTGAGCTTTCCGGAGGCCCAATTCCTCCTCCTCTTTCCTCCACCCACAAAGGAGTCCATGGGCGACGGTTGTCATTTGCCATCAGGTGACCCGTCTGTTCGTCTATCCCCCTATATAATATAAAAAAAAATACATTTTCATCTCAATAAATGCAACTATTACTAATACGAATTTTTGCAAACATCCCTTGTTTTTTCTTTGCAGTTTCAACGTGACGGACCTGTCGGTCTAGTGGTTAGTGACCCTCACTGCTGAACCGGAGGTCGTGGGTTCGATTCCCATGTTCTTTGTGTCTGTTGTTTGAATGTTTGTAAAACCCCCCGTGACACAGGAATTATTCCTAATGCGACTGTCCTTTAAAAATTCCCTGAAGTTAGAGAGGTTTCCGGAGGTCCAACACAAAGACGGTTCCGGAGGTCTGTTCGTCTGTCCCCCTATAATATAAAAAAACATACACTCACGCCTGTCTCCCCGACGGGGTACGTAGAGACGTAAAGAACGCCCACGTTTTACTGATTATGATTTAGTCCTATTTTTGTGATACTGCAAGCCTGTTCAGTCATTGGAGATTGGGGCCTATAAGCGATAGCTGCAGCACGTCAGGGTCGCATACCTTTAACTCGAAGAGGGTGCGTATGCGTAGTTATGAAGTTGCTTTTTCAAAACGAAGCATAATAAATTTAATTAATACTGAAGAATGACTAATAAATGTATTGAATTAAAATTGTTTTCTCTTGCATTCTTAAAACAGCAATAAAATAATCAGCTGTCAAATACACATGCGATACGCGATCAGGTGTAGATAGAAACCAACCATATGCTGCATCATGTCACGAAGATGCTGTGCATAATAAACAAACATCAAATTGCACAATCTTGAATATGTTACATATATGTATACGGCCATTACTGTGATAGTATTTCTTCATAAGACTCCGGAAGAATGCGTTTAAGAATTGCAATAATATCTTTTGAGCAAGTGACATGTTATCGCAAGGACAATCCCGGTATTTAATTTTTAAACGTATAATAGCCAAAAGTATTACAATTCTCTTGGCATTTTAATACATACAATCGCTCCTACGTTCCCGATGGAGTTAGCAGAGGTGTATCATTTTAACTAACCATAATAATTGTGCGCAAGTCTATTGCCGGCAACATGGCTCTTTAAACATGTTAAATACAATTCTATGATCTGATATATATAATTACATATACTGTTTGATAGAAACCAGGTGAGTCCCATAATCGGCTCTATACTATAAACTCTATGCTATAAACAAGTATGACTAATTTGATCTAGAGATCGTTTGTAGTTTTTTTTTGTGCAAAGCTTTATCCAGACCAGTACAACACAGCTGAGTAATAAAACCTCTCAAACATTCCGAAAGCGGCTTTACCTGCTAAGTATCAGCTCAGAGTTCGAAGTATCACCGTACTAAAATTTATCGAAATCGGTTCAATCATTTACGTGCGAAAAAAGTAAAAGACAGACCGACTGAGTTACTTCTAAATTAAAAATATTAGTATAGATTACTATTATTATATTAAAGTTCACAACATAAATCTGCTAAAGACTGACTACGTCTTACAGTCTAAGATCAGAAAAGAAAAGGAGAAAAAGGAGATCAGAGCAGTGAAGGAAAGAATTCCAAGAAATCCTTTCCGACAGCAAAAAATTTTTTTTTTTTGGGAAATTATTATAGCACCTGGAACCACGTCCGTATTTTAAAATATGGCTTAGGATTTGAAGCCTAGCCTTGAGAGATACAATTGTAATCTTTAACAGATAATTTAAAAATTAATAGGGTGGTAAAATAAAACCAACTTTATAAGCTGTACGCAAAAAAAAAATATTCTGACGAGACAATTTTTACTTTTGAGCAATATTTTAACAACCAGGTTTATGTTCAATTCTACATAGAAGCTTCCCAGTTAGTCAACAGAGTACAACATGGGCATTATCTGAATTCAGTGGTGGTTTGTTGGGGTTTTAGCTATCAAGGAGTGATTGAGCCACATTTTTGTGAAAAATGTGTCAAAACACTTCCACAAGAGTATCAAGAAAGGATTCTTGATAAGGTGGTTAGGCCTTTTAGCAACACCATGTTTCATAACCAAGATGGTCCTTTCAGCAAGACTCAGCACCGGGTCATAAAGATCGATCTACCTAAATGTGGTTGAAAATTAAAGTTTCTGACTTCATCAGTGCTGAAGACTGGCCTTTCATCATCATCTTTCATCTAGTCCCGATCTTAATCTGCTAGATTATGATTTATGGCTAATTTTAGCTATGATAATTTAGCGTTCCTAAAACAATTTATAAGATCGCGAGTGAAGAATTTTCCCATACAGAGAGTCCGTGTTTCTATTGACAACTGACCTCAACGTTTACACAGCTGTATTTAAAGCAAATGGAGATCATTTTTAATGAGTTTCATATATTTTTTTATAATTATATTAATGTATAAACTAACACTGATTATAGAAATGAATGTTTTATGCAATAGAAAAAAAAATAGTTTTCCTTGATTTATATAGGTTATTCCCTTATGTGACGTAAGTTGTGAGTATAAAACATACCGTATTCTGAGATATTTTGGAGAAGCGGCCACTACACCGAATTTAAAACAGACAGGTGCCACCGCCGCAATGTAATTGACGGCCCTGAAATTATATCAGTGAAATTTATTGCCTGTTGCAGAATCTATAAAACTACGGCTGGTAATTCATTGCAATAGATGTAACGAGCAGATGGGTCACCTGATGGCAAGGGACCACCCATGGACACTTCCAAATCAAGTCATTTTACAGTAAGCTACTTAACGTTATTTAACAGTGGTAGAGTCATGCTTAGGCACGAATGGGCCGGCTTGTTGTGATACATGGCCTCTCAGAAAACAGGTTGTGAAGCATTGCTTGTGTTGAATTTCCCCGAAATTTTCTAGAGGCCCCGCTCACCCTCTCCTGTTTCGTCTCCCCTCATCCCCTCTCTTCTCTTTCCCAACCCTTCGTCCCCAGTCTCTTCTTTCCCCTCCAGCATTCCCCCTTTCCTCATAAATCGTGAAATACAATTGTCCAGTCAAATTTTTATGTCTGATGCCATGAGCGTTATCATTGGAAAGGTAGTTGTTAAATTCTCAATATTTATTGTAAATATTTAAATAGTTTGATAAATTGATTACACGAAGGAACACCTAGCTTAGAGAATTTTTTGAATATTTAGAAACACGATCTACTTCAAGATCTTATTTCTATTTACCTGTGAAAAATTAAACCAGATACGATAAACGTTACTCCATTTTTTTTTCAGTGGCAAAACTTGCTTTGTATTTCTGTTTTTAGGTGCCACACAGCCTAAAGTAATGTTTTCAAATATTATTACACTTGAAAATGGCATTTTTTTATACTATCGGGGAACAGACGAACAGACGGGTCACCTGATGGTAAGTGACAACCGTTGTCCTTAGACACTTGCAACTCAAGAGTCGTAAGTGCGCTGAACGCCTTTGAGGATGAGGGATAGGGGGATGCGGGGAGGGGAAAGAAAATACATTATAGCGTCGTATTTCTATCTTGCTAGTTCTTGTCTTTGTCTGAACAAAATTATTAAAAGCTATCTTGAAGAATAATACTTCATTTTTTGGTCAAATTGAGAAACATTTTTCACAAATTTGATTATTGACGAAAGCTATGACTAGTTTGGATCTCGAAAGCTCCCATGTCCTAGAATATTTGGAGTATGAAAGCTATGCTTAGGCACATATAGACTCGATTAGATGGCCATACAGAAAACTCTTTGTGAAAGAAGAGATAAAGAAATGTACTCGGTAGAACAAGTGAGGTTACCGGTGGCTCAAATACATTACAAACCAATTTTTTTTTAATTTTTTAGATTACATTAGTCATATTAACTTTAACATTTTCTTGTGTTAAGCATACATAAATGTAATTACATAAGTTCACAATTTTTGTTGTTAGTAAGTGTGTTGTAAAGTTAAAAAAAGATGTTTTGTTTTAATTATGATAATTAAATTCAAGATAAAAAATCTAAATTAAAATCATTTTTTTTTTTTTTTTTTTTTTTTTTTTTTTATACTATAGGGGGACAGACGAACAGACGGCTCACCTGATGGTAAGTGACACCGCCGTCCATGGACCCTTGCAACTCAAGTGCGCTGCCCGCCTTTGAGGGTGATGAGGGATGGGGAATGCAGGGAGTGGAAAGAAGAGAGGAGGGATGAGGAGATGGTAAAAAGGAGAAAGGAGAAGAGGGGAGAGAAAAGGGGGGAGGGGGAATTGGGCCTCCGGAAACCTCACTCAATTCGGGGAAATGCAACGCAAGCGTTACTTCACAACCGGTTTTCTGTGAGGCCGTGGTATCGCACCGGTCGAGCCGGCCCATTCGTGCCTAAGCATGGCTCTACCATTGTTATAAATATTTGTTTCAATTAATTAATTATTATAGGTATTTTTTAACTGTCTAGAGAGCAGTCAATCGTGAAGTAGTTGCCTTTTCCAATACGTACTTGTTCACTTTATTATGTTTGGATAAGGATGTATGCGGCACCTTGATGTCGACACTGCGGACCCACGCAAAACTGCATAGTAATGTGAATGGCCAAAGAACATTCTCTTGTGTGTGAAAACTTGTTTCTTTCATGATATGAATTCATAAACTTTTTTACTTCCAGCTTCTGTTTCGCATCAAAAAGGTTAGTCTCTATATTTATTTTGGATATTTAACCTTTTTTAAGGTATAATTCGAGTAAAAATATATTAAGAACTACCGACTTCACTCGCGTGGCAATATTTAACCGCAATATTTAATATTATTATTTGGTCGACATGTGGGATATGAGTTCTGCAATCATTGTGCCGATAGCCATATCAGCTCATGGGTTGATTGCCAAGAGCCTCGACCAACATCTGCTGAGGCTCACGTTACACTTTAAAGACCTAATGCAGAAGGAAGTCCTTCTTGATACGGCACGTATTGTGAGGAGGTTCCTGTCTCTGGAGCCCTCACCACCGGTAGCTTGGTCCCTGTACCCGATACTGGTGGGACACTATTTTTTATATTTTTAAATATATTTTGTTTTTATTTAATATTTAAAAATGTAATTTGTATGTTGATTAATGAGAATAAAGAGAATATTAATATTAATCCAGAGTATTATCTATTCATGTGCCAATTTAATAAAGATCGATTATATATATCTGATGTCATTGAGTTACAAACATCTGTCCAAACTTTCGTATCTATATATAGTAGGATAAGATACCCTACATCTATGCGTAGAAAACTATGGCCTCTGTTTCCAAAGAAAGAAGAGACCAAGTCGTTTCGATAGGTAACTTAGAAGCTCGTATCAGCTTTATAGTTACCATTACAGCTATAAGTCTATCTGCATTATATCAACCCAAATCGATCGTAGCCGATATCGAGTACTACAAAACCAAAATATAGATTGAAAATCAATTCTCCCATACAGCCTTAGGGCCCAATCTCTCCAATCATCCTAAAACACATTTCAACATCACACCAAAACAAATATAAGAAAACGCAATCAGCTTGTATTATTAGTCTCGCAAAACTCCGACATAATCCGTCACGTATTATATCACAGTGCGCGTGCGCTGCAACCGATGCATTTCTCTCGCACAACACTCCCCCTCTCAGCTCCCCTCCCCGCCATCCGTTACTCTTCACTCCTCGGGCTCCCTCCACGACGACGCGAAGTGAATGCACTCTCGCTGGCTGTTACATAAGTTTGCTTTTGCTAACACTCACATGCGTCTACTGTGTCGGTATACCAATCGCGTCTGTATGTGCGCCTGTTAGTTTTTGTGCATAGATCATGAAAAGTGTATGCAGATTAGATTTTAATGCGATGATTGTTGTACAAAGAAGTGGTTTTCTATGCTATTTTCTAATAATGTTTAAGAGTCGATTATAGGCGGTGTTTAATGTTGTTTTTATCTTAGAAACAATAAGTATAAAACTTAGGGGTTACATTATCTAAAGTTTTCTTTCAGCTGATACGGCCCGGCTGATTCTTTAAAAAGTAACAAGCGGAGTAACAAAATAGTTAAAAATTTTATTTAAAAATGATGGTGTGATAAATAGGCAGAAGAAGAAGAAGAAGAAGAAGTAGAGGTCAGGTCAGAAGTAACCGAATCTGCCTGGATTGTATGAAACGTGTAATGTAGCAGTGATGCAGCTCGTAAGGTATTTGTGAGGATAGAAGCAAGGGACAAGCTGTTGTCTCTGCCAACTGCGAACGGAAAAAGGCGTGAGTTTATACGAGTAAGTGCTGTCGTATGTGTATTTACGTTTTGTACCGTTGTTGTTAGTTTGAGTCGTTTTGCATTTCAATTGCATACTATAATAACAAATTTGTTTCTTGGATCCTAAAATTACAAAAATATTAATTAAAATAAAATATTACTTATAAGTTTATAGTCAAAATTAATTAGAACAACATAATTCAACAGAGTCATGCTTAGGTAATAGGCTGGCTCGACCGGTGCGATACCACGACCTAACAGAAATTTAGAAGAAACACTTGCGTTGCATTTCCTCGAAAGTAGTGTGGTTTCGGGATGCGAAGGGCGGTGGGAAAGAAGAGAGGGGAGAGTTGGGCAACTCTCCCCTCTCCTCTTTCCCATCGCCTCATCCCCCCTCTTTCCCCTACCCACATCTCCCCATCTCTCATCACAGTCATCACGTTCAAAGGCGGGCAGCGCACTTATGACTCTTAAGTTGCAGGTGTCCATGGATGGCAGTTGTCACTTACCATCAGGTGTGACCCGTATGTTCGCCAAAAAAATAGTATTAGGGATGCTCAGCAAATGCTGCTGGGAAGCTCGGAGTTAGAACCTGGGAAGCTAAGCACAACATCAGAAAGTAGGGTCCATTTAGGAAGACTTCAGTTAGTGGTGTATGTAGGTACGTGCATAGTTTTATTCATCTAGTCCTCTCGTTTATTTTGTAAATAAATTTCAACTTAATATTCTCTGGACTGCATTTTTTTTATGCGATCAGAAATATCTTGGCAGTCGATGATGCAAGTCGCTCTCGGTCTAGTGGTTAGTGATCCTGACTTCTGAACCAAAGGTCGTAGGCTCGATTCTCACACGGGACAAAAATGAGTGTGATAAACAAATAATTGTCCTGATCCTGGGTCTGTTCTTGTGATCGCTGTTTGAATGTATGTAAAGCCCCCCGCGACACAACTACTGCTACTGACGTTTCAACGAAATTGAAAAAGACCGTGGCCACAGCTCTGGATAGTAATATAATCGTCTAACAATATTACATAACCGTTTTCTACAACTATAGGAAAACAAAAAAACACCATCTTTCACAGACACGACAAGTATTTACTTCGAATTACCATAAAACAAGGCTTTTGTTTCAAATTCGGCCATATTGAGACCACAGACAAACAGCTGGTCTTGCAGCTCTTACGTCACGAGCAGACCTACGGGTAGGGAGAGTTGGGTGGCTAGTGAAAGTTGCTAGACTTTAGATAAAAGGAAAGCGTGGATAGACCGCGTATTGTATCATGGGACGTTATTTACATAGATTCATATCTAATGACGGATTTTGCTATAAATTGAGTTTGCTTATTTGATTTTTAAAACTCAGTAATCTTCTTTAAACAGGGATGTTGGCGTAATTTAAGGAGGTTTGGATGTGATAAAAAAAATTAAGTTTTTCCGTAAGAAAAATGATATTTACCGGCAACTATCATATGGAACTACAGTGTATATTATGCAATATGGTTAATTAATTACAATACCTTTTTTCACAGTAGTAGAGCCATGTTTAGGCATGAATGGGCCGGCTCGACCGGTGCGATACCACAGCCTCTCAGAAAACCGGTTGTGAAGTAACGCTTGCGTTGCATTTCCCCGAAATGAGTGTGGTTTCCGGAGGCCCAATTCCCCTCTCCTCTTTCCTATGTCCTTATCCCCCCTCTCCTATTTCCCATCTCCTCATCCCCGCACTAACGACTCTTGAGTTGCAGGTGTCCATGAACGGCGGTTGTCACTTACTATCAGGTGACCTGTCTGTTCGTCTGTCCCCCTATAGAATAGATAAAGAACTGCCTTCCCCTATGAAAATAAATATACAATTTATGATCTAAGTATATATACTAAGTGTCCTGAAGTTAATGAAGGGATTTACATGCTGTTTTCACCAATTGACAGAGGGATTGTTGAGGAAAGTTTCATAGTTTTTATTTACATTTTTTTTTATTTGTAAGCCTACCCTACCTAATGACTCCACTTTGACTGATGGTAAGCAATAAATAGAGTCCAAGAGTGGTGGTCACCATCCTCATTGCATGTCTAGTCAATGCAGCATGGTGACCCACACTATGGCGGCCTGGTGAGATGCTTTTTCACACCCCGCTTAAAAGACCGGGATCAAAGTGGGAACAACAATCCCTCTGTCAATTGTTTTCACCAATCGACAGAGGGATTGTTGAGGAAAGTTGTATAGTTTTTGTTAATAAGTGTATTTTTTTTTTAATTCCTCAAGTATAACAATAATGAAGCGTCCGTAACGATCCAGGGTGGGTAGGTGGTATGAAATATTTTTTTTCCCTAATTAAAAATTAAATCGTGCGTATAAGTTTTCATACTTTTTTTTTATGCTATAGGGGGCAAACGAGCAGACGGGTCACCTGATGGTAAGTGACTACCGCCCATGGACACCCGCAACTCAAGGGTCACAAGTGCGTTGCCGGCCTTTTAGGTAGGAGTACGCTGTTTTCTTGAAGGTTTGAAGGTCGTATCGGTTCGGAAATACGGTAGGCGACAATTTATTCCATAAGCTGGTTGTGCGAGGCAAAAAGCTTCTGGAGAAGCGCACAGTGGTGGAGTGCCAATCGTCCAGGTGATGGGGATGGATATTTTGTCGCGTAGGACGATGGCGGAAACCTGCAGCCGGTATAAGTCCGAACAATTCCTCTCAACACTCCCCATGATACAAGCGATAGAGGATGCAGAGTGATACTTATGTGAGCGCATTTTAATTCAAAGGTTGAAAAATAACTAGCGCTCGTAATAATAAACTGTTATGTTTCGAAAAGCAATATTTTTCAAAAGGTTTAACTTATGTATGCTGTATGATAAAGCTATGTCTTTTTGAAGCCGTAGAATAGGGTCGCCCTATCTCTTCCCGAGGGTGACGTAACAAGCGACTAAGGGATCGACTGTTATCTATCAGACAGTATATATACAGTCACACAGTGCCAAATGGACGCGATAGGCTTGCCCCCTATTATGTACGTGGGTTTTAGTTAAGATTGGCAAAAAGTTGCCTTGGCAAATGTGAAATTAATATTTAAAAAAGATAAAATAATTAAATACCTGCCTCTGTTGATCTATAACCGCACGTTTTCAAATAATTGAGCCTTATGAGAAGAAATCGGGCAAACAAACTCATGGCCATTCTTTTAAATTACCTGATAGGTATAACAATATTTCGTGTACATCATATAACTATTCAATATAACACTATTTTATTGTGTGCTATTATGTTGCTACAAGTAAATAAACTAAAATTAGGCTATTTAAGTAATGTAGTTAGGCAGGAAAAAATGTTAAAAGGGAAAAGAAAGAAGATAGAAAATGAGAAACATATTAGCTCATATAAATTGCCTGTGAATCTCTAACACTCCAATCCCAAGCGCTCCGCATTTCATTTCATCTTCCATATATAATCAACGTATATATGTATGTATATATTTTTCTTATTAAAGACAACTTGAATTGAAGTGTTAAAGGTTCACAGGCTATTTTAAAGTCTTTAAGATTTGAAAAACATACAAACAATGGACACAAAAACCCCCAAACTCTTAACAACTGTTTGTGGATCACAAATACATATCTTTAGGCGTGTGGGAATCGAACCCACGACTTCAACTCAAGGCTAGTCCAATAATAACCGGTACTCTTTCCGAGTGTCTGGCAGGACACTTTTTTCGTAATCGAAGCAATGAACGAAAGTTAGTCTTTACTAAATACAGATTTAATGAGTAATTCGTGCAAACGTTTATGCTCGTATTTACGAATAATGATTACATTGTAATCATAATTAATTTACTCTTATAAACTATGCAACAAGAAAATTGTGTACAATATTTAAAAAAAGAGTGTCCTTGGAGTTTCTTTCCTGTTTTCCTCCATAGGATCTACGTATTGGAACAGACACATACCTTCACGACTTAGTCTGCTTCTCGTGAAATTCAAAAATAATTTTGTTCTTGATTCGAAATTATAACATAAAATTAACAGAAAATATAGTTAGGAGATCGTGGATGCTTGTGTGCGCCCGTGGGAAGGAGAAATGCGCAGATCTCTGCGGTTAACGTATAACTTACATTCGCCAACTGGCTAGTTTTGTAATTTATCTCTCGCCGCTCGCTGTAGCTTAAATATGTATCACCTTGAGTAACATAACGGCTTAAAAAAAAATTATAATATATGATAGTTTGTGTATCCGATGTGGCTGTGGCCGTAGAACCGGAGTAATAGTGTGCTGAGTGAGTAAGGGTCCCGGAAACCCAATCCCCCACCCAGTTCCCCCCTGGGGAGACATCCTCAAAGTTCAGCAACGCACTTACAATTGCGTGGTCATAAACTTATCAGTGAAAAAGACACATGTAAAAAGGTTTCACACAGCCCAGGTGAAAATAATAAGCCTATCTGTGGTAGTTCAAGGTCGCCCGCATATCTAGAAGCTAACAGAGAGGTGCCTCAGATGGTATGGTCACGTGACGCGAAGAGACGAAGACCGTGTGGTGAGAATAGCATTACAACTGCCTAAACATAGGAAAGGCAGATGACGACCTCCAGCACGTGGTGGTAGCAAAATTGCCCGACACGAACACTCAGCACAGATTGTCCTGGCAGCACAAAGTTAGGAGAGCCGACAAATGTTAGATTATACAATTTAGCTACCCAAAAAATAACAAATTTTCATCAACTGTAAAATAAATCAGCTTGTCTTTTCTGATGAGATATTAAACTGTCTGATTTTGTGAAAATAAACAGACACACTAACTTTTGTTCTAACAAAATTATTGACAGATAACTAAATTTACATCTTATGTAAGTTAATAAGGGCATTTTCTCACTAGACCTCGTTTGCAATGATCGAGTAATACACAGTTGCAAATTTAATGACGAAAGTTTATCGCACCAAAACCTTGGTAAAGGTTACTCCTGAGGCGGCCAATGGGCTTGAGGTCATATTATATGTGAGAGCCATTATGTGGTCGGTGCGATGTTAAATTTGGACATTATGACTTGTTGCACTAATTTTACATTTCAATGTGAATTCATTGTCATGTGTGTTCATTTACTTTACATGAAACACACTGATTTTGTAGCATTTTTATAGCATAACCGAACGGACGGGTCACCTGATGGTAAATAAAAGCCACTGCCCATGAGGCAGCCCATTCATGCCTAGGCCTCGCTCTCGCACGGTAATTTGTGGAGGTCCCTGGTGCCATCCAGGTGTTATGCAACTCTAACACATAACACCCGTCCCACATAACGTATCATCGGACCAGGAGAGATGATCATGACCGGTGGACCGCGGCTTAATGTTTGGAAGTTGAATATATACTAATCAGCGTGAGAACTTTCATATCGCGATTTGGGTAAGTATTTAGAATAGTTGTAACGAAGTTCAACTTGTCTTCGCTAGATGGTGTTGATATATGTTTCTGAGGTATGTGGAGTATCGCCACATATTCCTTAGACACAATATGACTAACATTACCACCAACAGACTCACATTCTAATGTTGAAGGTAATTGCCAGTTAGCCAAAAAGAAAGATCATATATCTTGACAACGATAAGTTCTGTCGTTGTCGCCTTAATTTTACACAGTCTACACAATATCTTGATGTTCGGTTTTCTTGCGATATTATGACCAAATGTCTGACAAGTTTCAAACATAACTAAACACCAGTCGATTTGACACGAAAAATGATGTAATTTAGTATATCAGGACTGGATTATAATTTGTCTTATTTTGTTTTTACTGACAGAGCATAAAAGTGATTTTGTTACGTTTTGTTATGCACTTTTATAAATTTTACATAAATACAAGTTATGGATACATTCAAAAGAAAAAGTACCGTTGCCAAGGGATAGACAAAACATCTATTACTTGCGCGGTGTCGCGGGCAAAGGTTAGTAAACAATAAAGGCCAAAATGTATAGTAAAATTAAAATATAGAAATCCATTGCACCTGTCGATCTAAGTCATCAGTAAGAAATCGCAATTATCGATACGATCGCCGTTTACACCGCTTTGGTTAAATAATATACATTATGTTTTTTTCTATTATCTTGTATACAAAAAAATATGTACAACAGTATAATTAAAGGGCTCGGTCTTTCCGGCACCAGCCAGTTCTGAATTATAGGTATGCGACGCCGACTTGCTTGAGCTATTGCTTATACTCCCTAATCCATCTGTATAAGCAATATTAGTAAATAGAACAGACCATAGTTAGATAACTCGTACTCACCGGCACCAGCCAGTTCTGAATTATAGGTATGCGACGCCGACTTGCTTGAGCTATTGCTTATACTCCCCAATCCATCTGTATAAGCAATATTAGTAAATAGAACAGACCATAGTTAGAGAACTCGTACTCACCGGCGCCAGTTCGAGTTATAGGTATGCGACCCTGACTTGCTTGAGCTATTGCTTATACTCCCCAATCCATCTGTATAAGCAATATTAGTAAATAGAACAGACCATAGTTAGAGAACTCGTACTCACCGGCGCCAGTTCGAGTTATAGGTATGCGACCCTGACTTGCTTGAGCTATTGCTTATACTCCCCAATCCATCTGTATAAGCAATAGTAGTAAATAGAACAGACCATAGTTAGAGAACTCGTACTCACCGGCGCCAGTTCGAGTTATAGGTATGCGACCCTGACTTGCTTGAGCTATTGCTTATACTCCCCAATCCATCTGTATAAGCAATATTAGTAAATAGAACAGACCATAGTTAGAGAACTCGTACTCACCGGCGCCAGTTCGAGTTATAGGTATGCGACCCTGACTTGCTTGAGCTATTGCTTATACTCCCCAATCCATCTGTATAAGCAATATTAGTAAATAGAACAGACCATAGTTAGAGAACTCGTACTCACCGGCGCCAGTTCGAGTTATAGGTATGCGACCCTGACTTGCTTGAGCTATTGCTTATACTCCCCAATCCATCTGTATAAGCAATATCCCTTTCCTTCTCTTTCTACGGTCAATATACTTAAATTATTCTTTCGATTTCCCTAAAGTGCCTTGATAAAGACAATAGGTTTTTTGGCGTTCCCTCTGCCTACCTCTTCGGGGGTATCCTGCCTGTATAGTCGTGTTTTTGGAATAAAGTTCGGGGCATTGTGGAGGGGTACCCTAGCCGCTAAAAAACATCCGTGACGTTAAACAAAAAAAATAACAAGATTTTTTAAATTATTGATAATACTGCCGTCTAGTGTTTCTATTATGAACTGCAACGAAGATTAGGGATTTTTCGAGTCACCTGATGGTAAGTGACCACTGCCGCCCATGGCATTTAAAGAGTCACTAGAATGCGCTACCAGCCTTTTAGGTAGGTTTACGGTCTTTTCTTGAAGGTTTGAAGGTCGTATCGGCCCGGAAATTCGGCACAGGGGCACAGTGGTGGGACTGGCTAGAATGTCATAAGACCTTCTTAGGCTCTACTACTTACAAAGAATCATCACACATATATACACAGATCTCCTCAAAGAACATAAACCCACCTTCTTGCACAGAAGGGTAAAAAGGAGGACATTCTACTCCTTCCCTTTCTATCCTCCATATCTTTTCACTTTACTATAAATCTACCCATCCAATTCCCAAAAGTGCCAGGGTGACGTCAATGGGACTGCCCCTATTACGTAAATGAGACATGAACGGCAAAATGTAGGCGTTAGTTACGCCTCTGCCTATGCTGTGTATGATGTGTGTGTGTGTGTGTGTAGAATAAAGTATATTGTATTGGCACCCTAGTGACAGCGCGACTTCTTTCTCATATGTCACAACTCACAATGCTGCATGTTCACTGAACAACATGCGTTCGGCTGAGGTGCAGTGCATTCTTCTTCTTCTCAGACGTATACTGCTGGCGGAGTGATCGTGGGTATGGATCATCGGCTACATACGTTGCGGCTTTTATAAGACTTCTCCAACCTTTTTACAAGTGGTCAATTCCATTTTTTTAACAGGTAACCATTCATCCACCATCATTACTTCAACGCTTTACAATTCACGAGCACATACACACGAACAGTATTTAGGGATACTGCTCAACCGCCATCTTGTTTTTACTCCAAATCTCTTTTTGACAACATTAACGATGTCTGTTAACCTATAAAAGGGCCTTAATATTACACCTTCTGGCTGTTTAATAAGAACTGTATTAGACGGCGGACGGCTTCTATTGTAATGTCATTTTTCTATACTTAATTAAAGATAAATAATTAGAGGTTACAATCGCAAGCCTTGTAGAATCTTTACTGCAATACTGCTCTTGCACCTTGCAGTATGGCACCGGACAACAATGCGGCAGTTGGCTTTCAACTACACGGGCACTGTTAGGTTCGAAACTAGTCTCACACATGTGAACGTCTTATATATTCATAACAAATTATAAGATTATTTTATGATTATTATGTCAACAAAATGGTGTTACGGAATTACTTTTTTATGATATAGCCCGCCTTTAATGGTGATGAG
The DNA here is from genome assembly GCA_947561695.1 of Tyria jacobaeae. Classification (NCBI taxonomy): domain Eukaryota; kingdom Metazoa; phylum Arthropoda; class Insecta; order Lepidoptera; family Erebidae; genus Tyria; species Tyria jacobaeae. The sequence continues at coordinate 1,523,376 of OX387208.1, read as the reverse complement.
AGATGAAACGAGGTGAAAGAGGAGAGGGGAGTTGAAGAAATCTATCGCAGAAGAGTACACAACTCATGATAGGTACTGGCACCACAACCATCAAACAATCCTCAATTTAGGTGGCACTCGGCATTAAATACTTTCCATTTTCTGTATTTAGATGTACATATTATGGATATATAGGTATTCTAGTATATACTGCTGTATGTGTGTTTTTATGTATAATACTTCTTCTACTAATGATAAATATAGTTGTTATATATCGATCTTTTAGAACGAATCTTACGCAGTTTGATTTTGAATAGCATTTGATTGTTATTTAATAGGAACATACGTATTCTTTATTAAATATTAGGGTCGTATATACGAAATTGGATTCTTTTCGAACTGGCCACTTTGATATCAAATATCTGGCGTTTGGGTAGAAATTCCAAATTCAAATTTATTTTTGGTTCCAACGTTCCAGGCCTCGGTGTAAGCTACTTAATTTTAACTCACTTGAAACCAACTGGAAACATGAAAAACGTCATCAAGTGGATACTGCATGTATTAAGTGAAACACGCATTGAATGCTGCGTTACATTACTCAACCGTCATAATAACGAGGGAACTTTGAATCATATCATTATTTGCGATGTAAGATGGATCCTGTACGACAATCGAAAATAATCATCACAGTAGTTGAACCTAGGAGAACCTCCCAAATGCTATCGCAAGCGAAAAATTACTCGGGAAAGGCAATAGTGGGTGTTTGGTGGACTGACTAAGATCTGGCCAGACGGTTGCGGCAGATCTGTATTGTCAATAAATGTAAACCATGATAGAAAAGCTAGCCGTTAATCATTCAAGACTGGTCAATTACTCTACCCATCTGCTGCTTCAGGACAATGCTAGACTCCATACTTTACTACAGACGGTTGCTACGAGCTGCTACACTTTAGCTTATGTATTAGCTGTTACATATTAGATAGATATATTGTTTTATTAGATAGATAGATAGAGTTCCTTCACAAAAATCATTCACTACTCCTTAATAACTACACCAGCAGATGTTGCTTTACTTAATTTTATGTATGTATTTTATGTAATATTTAAATATGAATAGTAATAAAACAATTAAAGTTTGTCAGTCCAATTCTCCTGAGCAAATGAATGTGATAGGTCGATGAGAACAACGTTATCAAAATTTTGAGGGTAGTTTTAAATAAAAATTACTATAAAATTAGAGTAACTTGTGCGACAATAAAATTAATACAATTTAAAAAAATATTCTATACAGGTTAAAACCTTTTTGTTTTTAATTAAAAACATTAAGTATGTATAAACTTTTTTCATACAGCTCTTCCACGTGTAACCTCGTCAATATATAATTACTCTGAAATCTTTCAAATTCAAGAACATTATAACAAACAAATTGTTTAATATTGTAGTTTTTTAATTAAAAGTATCACTACAATACAAAGTCAACGTGACGCAGTTTGGCGGGAAAAGAACTCACCTTGTGGTAACGCGCTTCCCGCGCTACGGCCGCGGCCTCGCTGGCGGCCGCGAACGATCGGCTATGTCCGCCAAACTTCGGCACTATTCGATTATGTTCGGAGGCCTTCGGTGATCTCCGGTAGAGCTCGGATGTCCTCGCTACGGATCGGTTGGTTCTTTTTAAGTGGTTTCAGATTAAAGTATGTACAATAAAAATAGTTTCAGTTTCAAATAAAGATATATTTTTACATATGCATATTTAGTAAAGATCAGTTTGTAAATAACTGAGCTTTTTTTTCTAGAGCTAAACTATAATAAAATCTGTGAACTATGCAAATAATTAATAAAATTTTAAATGACTACTTTTGAAGATAAAGAACAGCCTCGTCCGTGAGATCAATGTCAATGTGATCAATGGTCACGCGAAAATTATAATATTATGTCATTTTAATAAAACTTTTTAATTAAAAAAACTATACGTTTTAATAGTACTAAACGTTTTAGGTAACTAAATAACTTATTTTTTACAAAATAAATATGTAAGTCTCTTAGTCTGGATGACTCACACAGATGGTTTGTTCTAAGTTTTTCATTTCAATTCATTTTGTGGCGACTTCCTCATGCCACACTTTCAACATACTTCAACACCATCTAGCTATAAGAAACTGAACTAAGTAGCAACTAGTTTAATGAGGCAAGAATAGCAAGATTCTGAATCACGATATAAGAGTTCTTGCGATGATTAGTTTATATACACCTTCACAACATCAACCCTTGCGCCGAGGCTGACCAGATTCCAGACATGATTCAACCCATACAGGAGGAAAGTTTAACTTGAATTTAAATCCAAGTAATCTCTTCAATTAAGAAAACATTATTGATTTAAAATCGGTTCACGAACAGATGACTTACCTCGCGAATACGCGTATTCCTGTTTACCCTTCTGCACAAGACGGAGGGTTATGTTTTTTTAAGTAGATATGTGTATGTATGTGTAATGATTCTTTGTAAGTAGCAAAGCCTAGAAGGTCTTATGAATTTCGAACCAAAGAAGGCTTGAAAGATATCAGCATGTGAGCTATCGTTGAAAGGTCTTAATAGTGAGTGTCATTTGGTATAATATTCCAAGCTAACTTGCATACATACACTCACGCCTTTCTCTTCGAAGGGGTAGTCAGAGGCGTAATGAACACCCACATTTCACTGATTATAATTTATTAGAATTTACGTAATAGGGGACAAGCTTATTGTCGTAAAACGGGCATTTTTGGGAAATACATGGGAAAATTTGAAGTATTTTGACAGGAAAAGGAGGATAGAAATTGAAAGAAAGATACAGATGGATTTGAGAGTGTAAGCAATAGCTCAAACAAGTCAGGGTCCGAGCCTTCGAGTCGAGTTATCTTAAGCTGGAAGTGAGGAAGTTGATTGTGTTGTTACATTGTTCCAGATTGCGTCCCATAATTAAGAAGTCAAGCAAAATTTCGCTTCAATTCTTTACAAAAAATTGTTGTGAAAACCAAAAATTATCTTCCTAATATCCTGTTTTGTCGTCATCAGATTATTTGTGGATCGATTGCCCACTCGTGGGTTTAATTGGAAGATTGGTCGTTATTACGTTTCATAAATCTTTATAAAGTACTTCTTGATGTATGACGCATTCGAAAGTTTAAGCGTGAGTACGGTGAAGGCTATTGAGACGATGAAAATGTTCAATTTGGTGCAAAAAATTGAATTTAAAGAGATATTTCTTTTTATTGCGTTTGATCGTGCGTTTGCGTTTGTATGCTGTATATAGATAGATATGTTATCCGATTGATGATGATGATTATGTTATCAGTATATACTATGCCTATACTATACTACAATATACTACAGAGCAAGTGAAAAACGTAAAAGAAATTAAGGCTTGATATTCTTTTTTTTTATACTATAGGGGGACGGACGAACAGATGGATCACCTGATGGTAAGTGAGAACCGCCGTCCATGGGCACCTGCAACTCAAGAGTAGTAAGTGCTCTGCCCGCCTTTGATATGGGGGGATACGAGGAGGGAGAGGTCGAGTTGGGCCTCCGGAGACCTCACTCATTACGGGGAAATGCAACGTAAGCGTTACTTCCAACCGGTTTTCTGTGAGGCCGTGGTATCGCGCCGGTCGAGCCGGCCTAAGCCTGGCTCTACCACAGTTAAATATGTGTTATACAGATATGCATGTTGTGTGGCGGTAGTATATTTTTTATTTTTTTCTAGGCATAATAAGGTTATCGACTACCCATTACTATACTAATGACTTTATAATCCAGTTTGACTACACGATTGTTATAAAAACCAGAGTGTTTTATTTTAGGGTTTATGTATATATGTAAGATTCTTTAGTTATCATAATTGATTTGAACAGATTTGGATCTGTATTTGATACAGTTAGTATCCATTCAGCTTCTCGGCCTAAGTCCTATGTAAGTATAAGACCCGTCCCGGAGTCTTCAATTCACCGGAAATTAAAGACATTCGAGTAAACGATCAGTTTCAGTCAAGTTTTATAAAGATTTGAACATAAACTTTCTTGTGAGTGCTAGGTTGTGGTTTAAAATGTAAAAGCGATATTTTTTTTTTGCATATAATTATGGACTGATACAAATATAAAAAGATACATGGTTAAATTTCATGTTTATGACCGAGTACGAGCGAGTTCAATGAGAAGGGCATTTTGAACATTTAGTTTATGGTTAAGACCTTGGTAAAAAAATCCGAACCTAAAAAATGAATTTTCCGAGTGAATCTGTAATTAGAATTGGACTGCATTACAATTCATGCATAGATTGACATCATGGTGGAATGCATTCCATAAACGTGCAGTTTGAAGTAGCACAATGACGATAATTTTTGAAGTTTTTAGCATGTGTCTCTATGTGTTTTGTTGAAATAAATGAAAGGCTGGCTGACGTTTTCCCGCCCTTATGGGTGATGTTACTCGTACGATCACTTAATTTTAATGAAGTATATGTACATATTTGAAACTGCCTTTAATTTTAATCATTTCTTAAAGTATAAGGAAATTCATAATTAAATGCATTATGAAAAGTTATATCACTTTATTATTAATTAATTTTATTGTTCAAAAATGTAAGGTTGTTACTTTATTACTATTACTTTTAAATACCAAATAAAATTAGTCATTAGGCATTAATAACATTGTGTTTTTTAAAAATGCAGTTAAGATGACTAATGTTGTTGTTGTGTAATCTTAAACTACGATTAAATGTAAAAATAGTCATAATTTGTTTTAAATGGCTCGGACAGTGGCCAAAATTTGCAAATGAAGAATAACGGCCTAACTTTTTTTAATTGTAGTAATCTGTACATGCCTTGCTCTGCAGCGCTAACCGCTTGACCTAATTTCTTAAATCCACTACCATTTCAGGGTTTGACAATGATAACACTAGTCGGAGCAGTCATAAAAATATACGCGAGTATCCACCGGCTGATGGGGGCGCGGTTGTGCGGCAGTTCAGTGACTTGTGGGCCGCCGCACTGAGCGGACGTACGTGCGCGCCGCCCGATATTACCCGATATTCGCCGAACACGTTACGAACAACCTTCGGTGTGGAACTATATTTTGAATTTGTGTGTGTTCTCAATTTGAAAATTGTCTGACAGTGACAGGAGTGTTGCCAGTGATTTCAAGGAATTCTGTTGCATTTCCTTTTGGATCTAACTGATTATTTTATAATATTTTTTTTAGTGTGCATGTGGACGGATCAGTGAACCTTTGGATTGCGTTTTGGACTTGGTTAGTATTATTCTATTACCTCTTCTTTTGTTTTACATTAAGAATAATGAAAATAACGACCATTATGTGGAATTTACAAAAAAAAAAAAGAAAGTAACAAAATAAAAAACAAATCAGTTACACAATACTTCAAAATTCACTAATCACAATACTTCGATTCCAAAAACGAGAAGATAAATGAATGTATTCGTAGTGATAAAATCGGCTTTCGTTTAAAAATAAACATAAGAGTAAATGTCCTTTAATAAACCCTAAAGTTTAACAACAATATCGACTTTTTTTGTTATCTGAAAGAAAAATAAAAATAGCAATCTAGAACAAATATAAAACATTCATTATTCTTTATTTAACAAATTGACAAACATTTTTTTTTTTAAGACAAAATGACAGACATTTAGGCATGATGGATCAATAATAAATTTTATAAATAAATAATGATAATAAAAACATTGATTTAACCATGAACAAATATGTAGTAATTCAAGAAAACTTAATAAAAATAACTTAAATATGTAATTTGGAGGTCTGAGGGTCTTTGAGCATAAAATATTGATCTGTGATGTAATTTGTATTCGAAATACAAATGTAAGATTTATATTCGTTGTATTTCGGTGTTGCACTTTAAAAACATATTTTTTTTTTATCCTTCGATACTTTAAACATTACAATTTTAAATTCAATTTATATTTCAATCTTTAAATGCATTAGATAGAAGCATGATTGTTTTATAACATCAACGAAATTTATGAACACTAAAAAACACCAAGGTTGACCAGCATTTCAAAAAAATATTGTTTTGGCTTTATTCTTGTAACGACCTTGTAAATTAACCTTGCATTGCCTATAAGGCACTTCACTTACGGAAATCAACACCAATAACACGCTGAGCCTTATTATTACAATTAACAAACATAAAGAGGTACAACATCTTAAACGTAAATAATAATAATAATAACAAACAAATCATTTTAATAATTCGAAATTCGAATGCACCTTACAAAAGCGCCGTCACTTTGACAGATACACGCAGTATCAAGTGCCAAACTTTCCATTATATTTCTGCACATAAAACAACAAAGCTTAAGAACAATTTGATGCATGTAAATCGTTTTGTTCACAAACCAAGACCGTTTTATTTCTCATTGCAATGAACAACCCCACATAAGAAATCGCTTTTCATATTTATTATATTTAAATAATATTTGAAGACTAAAATGAAAATATAGTTACAGAGTTCTTTGTAAAATGCTTTGTTGTTCTTTTAACACGTCCCTACAAAATTACGTTGATATTCCAAATTTAAATACATACACACTTGAAAAACATAGAAAGTAAATTTTATTCTACTTCCAATGATAGCTGCTCTTTTGCAAAGTTCACACTATTGACGGTAAACATCTGACAAATATAGTCATTACGTATGTATATATAATAATTGTGAAAACATTAGGATTCAGAATAAGGCACCTGTAATGACTGGCCTTGCGTATTATCTAAGTATTGCGCAGTACTAAAAATGATTCTGTTGGCTCTACGATTTTTCAGTATTGTCTATTTATAGTACGTTATTGGAAGTGAATGTCTTTGCTTTAATGTTGCCAACAGTATGATAATATGTTAAAAAAGATTTTATTAACTTTATATAGTTTCTTTGTTGTAATAAGGTCAATTTGTGAACGTTGACGAGGAAATTAATTTATTGTACCCATTTATTTTTAATCAAATTTCACCATACTTTCAAATCTACAGATATAGTGCACTAATAACTAGACTTACTGAAAATCCTAACTAATATAGTAAATGCAAAAGTGTTTGTATTTTACACTTTTACCTCTTAACTACTGAACCGAACATCGTAAAATACTCGTTGTACGTATCAAAAAAGCCCATATATATACATAGGTATAGCATACATAGCGTATACCTGAAAAATAACTATTCCCGAGGTATCGACAAAATAACTTTTACATTTGGGCAAAAGCGACATAAAAAGTTTCAGACTTGATTTTTCTAGAGATTTCTTCTTAAGAACTGCAACTTGAAAATAACAAATAACTCTTTACATTATCTGAACGTGATGAGTCACAAAACCTCTGAATTTTATACAAGGCTAAACTGTATCAAATACTAACCAAAAGAAGGTCTAAATACTTATGTACGTTATTTACCATAATTTGATGATCTTATTGGCCCCGATTATGTTGTTTCAAACAGATTTAAAACTAGATTTTTAATTTTAATTTAGTTTAAATATGTCAAATAACGTGTAATTTTGTGATAACGTTGAAAAAATTCTTTTTTTGTTCGGTTAACCAACGAATATATTTTTTTTTAGTTTATCACGACTAAATTAAGTTATTCAACCTAATCGTAACTAAAGTCCTAGTTGCACTAATGAGTATAACAAGAAAAAATGTTCTTTTATAATACACCATTTTACTGCATGTAATAAAATAATACCCCTGTATTAAATTCAGTGAACTTCAAAGAACTTCTGAGTAAGATCTGAACATAATCGGCATTTTGCTAGAGTTTGTGTGATCTACAAATAGTTGGTCCGTTATTTGCATGTTTGTGAAGCCCTTCGCGACCACTAATGCGGGAGTTGCCTTTAAAAACAACTATCTGAAATCATATTTCTATTATCAGATTAAATAATAATGGCCATGAATAAAACACTTTTTCTGCAGCGTATGTTATTAATAACAACGACGACTTTAATCTACATAATAAATAAACAACTTAAAAATATGTACTACTTAATACAAAATTGCAAATCGCCAATATTGATAGCTTATCAAGAACCTTCTGCCTTTGGAGTCTGATACCAATCTCCCATGTATTACTTATGTAGTTATCTGATCTGAAGCGCAGTAAATAATAACTAAAAAAAAAATCCTTCATATACATATGTAATTCCGTATAGCCGTTCCCCGCAATTTACCTGCGGTCCAGGTCACTCGCTCCGCTACTAAGGTTCGTCGATTATTTGGCTTATAATTTTTCTTAGAAAATACTCTATCCAACATATTTTTTTTTAAATCCGTCTGGTACTTACTCTGGTATTTACTTAGAGATATGTTCGTTTAAAAACAAACAACAGTTTAACAGTGGTAGAGCCATGCTTAGGCACGAATGGGCCGTCTCGACCGGTGCGATACCACGGCCTCACAGAAAACCGGTTGTGAAGTAACGCTTGCGTTGCATTTCCCCGAAATGAGTGAGGTTTCCGGAGGCCCAACTCCCCCTCTCCCCTTTCCTCTCCCCTCATCTTCTTTCTCCTCATCCCCCCTTTCTTCTTTCCGCTCCCTGCATCCCCCATCCCTCATCACCCTCAAAGGCGGGCAGTGCACTTGCGACTCTTGAGATGCGGGTGTCCATGGACGGCGGTTGTCACTTACCATCAGGTGACCCGTCTGTTCGTCTGTCCCCCTATAGTATAAAAAAAAAAAAAATGTCTATGGAGTGATAGTGGCTAAACGCCCAGCATTTGACTCGACACGGCCATAATTAATTCCTATTTATTCGTGTTTACCTAACTTATTCTCACCTATTAACTTACTTACTTTGAAATGTTAATAGAAGAAACTCCTCTCGCGGTTATTGGTAGTTTTAAGTGCGTTTATGACTTTGGCACTCGTAACTCGTTCTTTTTCTTCACTAACTCTAAAATTCTGGAATACATATTTTAAACAAAGCGTTGCATTTTCAGACTAACATACACTCATAACTATATTCCTGTAGAGATGTGGTTTTGCGAACCATTATTTACTCCCACTAACGTTAATTGGGGGGGCAATTTATGTATAAGTGTGTATATAAATGTATAGTGTATGATAGACTAATGGAATGGATGGGGTGGCGTAATTCTACTTTAACGAGAACCACGAGACACATTCTTTTAAATATAACAAAAGATAATACAAAATATCGTTGTAAATTTATTCCTAATAAAAAGAACATACACTTGGTATGTCTGATTTACACAAAAAATAATAATTATATCAGACAATCGAACTCCAATTATCTTATCTATTATATCAAGGTCATATTAATGTGTGCCCTATTCAACAGTTCTAATTTCCAACCTTCCTGAGTTTTCCTACTAATAATAATAATTAATTAACAACAATATCCAAAAGTTCTCGAATCATGTGTTCTCAAATCATGTTCTGTGTCATACTTATTAAGCTGAGATTGTTATTTTTAAATTTAGAACAATCCTAATTTCGAATAACGCTGTATTGCTAAAATGAAAGATATTTGCGAAAGCACTTTTAAAAATGTATTTGAACAATTCATTTATTATATCTACAGAGTACCTCTTACAACCTACGGATAAGTAATAAATAGCGTACTAAATACATCGTAAGTGTAATAAACTAGTTATAAAGTGCTTTTAGCATGTACAACCATCCACCAACATAGCAACCAGTAGGTAAATCTTAGTTTTATAAGATGTCGAAAACCCGTCGTGTAGTACTTTCGAATGCATTGAAAATGTGGAGGTGTGTGACATAATTCTGAGGCATTATTTTTTTATACTTGGCAACATTAATAAAAAATTTGAATTTTTTTGAAATTTGAATTTGAATTTGAAGGATATAAATATTCTTTTAAAGGTTATATTTGTGATAAAACAAGCAATTCATTTACGTAAATAGACATGCATTTGTAAAGGTACAATAGTTAAGTCAATGACACTTTTAAGAAAAAGCTTGAAAGAACTCTATGAAAAGTACATAACAAAAATACCAAAGCTACTTCTTACAAAGTAGCACAGTGCTGAGCTATCGACTATTTTTACTCATGCAGATATCAAGCAAGAAAGATATTTTGCCACCTCAGTAGTTATTGTAAAGTACACAGAGGCAGCCCTACGTATTTCCTTGGCAAGTTACAGTATGCTGCAGTTCGTGGCCTCTCGTAAACCATATTTAAGTGCTCACCACTAACCACTTCCTGCTTCCGCAGCAATAATCCGTACATTCTCGGAATAATTAACCCATGATACTATGCAAGGTATTATGCCTACACAACATGTAGGTAAAAAAGTATTAAAAAGAATATTATTATGGCACTAGATATTCTATAAGGTAACAACTTTAGTAAAAAAACTCAACTACGCTACTAAATAAACTTATTATGAGTCATACAAACAGCCGTCACATTGTTTTTATATTTTTCAAAGCGTCACTCGAGATGAAGTAAGTACTTCACTACTACCTCATAGATCACAAGTTCAGGCATTTAAACGTTATGGAGGAATAAAGAAACTTATTTGCATAATTACAAGAACCCTTAAAACATAACCCTCCTTCTTTTCACGTCGTGTAAAAAGCAATAGAACCTTTTTAAAATAAAAGTGTTTAGATTTGATTTACCGGCCAGATGGGACGATTTATCAAAGGGTTAAGCTACCTGCCACATCGGTGTCCAGCACTACATATTACTTGTACTTGTATGGCATATACATGCTGCCTTAAAATAAATATAGCTATATATTAAAACAGCTTATATAGTAAAAGTTTAATAAAATCAAAATTTTTTAAAGCATTATATTTCTGTAAACAAACAATTAAACCACAAAGTGACGTTTTGTTTTTTTAATAACCTGTGCATTGACACTACGTAATGTCAAACGCCTAAGACCCTGAGATAAGTGTATTCAAGCAAACAAACTCTTGAACTATATAATTATAAAATAGATTGTAAATTACAGTGTTACCTACCTGATTAGCTACCTGATATCACTGTATGCATATACTGGCTCTACTACAGACAGGACAGACAGGCTCCATTACTACTAGTCCATTACTTGAAAATTTTTAAAAACAGGTTATTATCACTTAGAAAGTAATACAAGTTTGCCTAACCACCATTTTTTTTATAAGCCTACCATAGACACTCCACTTTGCCTGATGGAAAGCAATAAGTGTAGTCCAAAAGTGGTGGTCACTATCCTCATTGCATGTCTAGTCAATGCAGCGGTGACCCACACTATGGCCTGGGTGGCACACTTAAAAGACCCGGGATCAAAGTGGGAAGGAAACACGTGCGCTGGTAGTGAATTCCAGGCTTTCTCCGATCGGCACAGAAAAGAAGAGCCAAACCGTTTTATTTGAACTAAGTACATTATAAATAGTTATCAAATCGCACGCATTTGCGGACATCACATTGTTAAAGGTTTGACATCATTTGACATTTTTTTTTTATAGTTAACAAAGTATTGATCTCCATCCATCTGTATAAGCAATATTAGCTTATGGAACAAATTGTCGCCTGCCGTGTTTCCGAACTCCTACCTAAAAGGCTGGCAACGCACTTGTGACTCTAGAGTTGCGGGTGTCCATGGGCGGCGGTAGTCACTTACCATCAGGTGACCCGTCTGCTCGTTTGCCTCCTATCGCATAAAAAAAAATATCCTGCCTTTCGCTTTCCTATCTAACTCCCGACCTAAGCAGCTGATGGCAGCGTAATTTAAATAACCCCAATTACGTAACTGGGACAAAGTGATAGTCGGCAAAAAGTAAGTTAAGTCTGCCTCTGTCAGACGTGATTGTATGTATGTATGTATCAATTGATCTCCAATCTAAGATTATATCGTTAATTCCTTTCAGCCAGTCATTGTAGAGACGTATTTTTTTTAAAGTCATCGTTGACACGGCAACGTTCGTGTTATAAACTGAGGCTGCAATAGATGAGCTAACGAAAATTAAAAAATAAAAGTTACAAGAGAAAGCCATTTTAGAATTCTGAGCGAACATGTGATTCCATCGTTTGTGCAGTTTGAAAGTAAACTTTTTGCCACGCGAATACAAACCTAACCGCGTATTAAATAAGAATTTGTTTCAGTTATGGACGCAAAAGTGCCAAATCTTAATTATGGTTGAATCGACACGCAAACTTGAATGATTTCGTTCGAACTTTATTATCTGTACAGTATTGTAAATAGATATGCATTTAAAAGTTGAACAGCACACGGGTTTTTACATTCCTCTGACTCAGGGAACTGCAACATATGATAGAAAGAGATGACATGATCTTGTATATGTATTGATATTGTATTTGGCTTTTTAGAATGAATGAACATCTTAATAGTGATTTTGCTTTACGTGTTTATTTAAAACAAAAAAAACTATTCGTTGATCTACTTAGAGAATAGTTTGCTACAGCTTCATATTAACGAATATAAAGTAGTATCGAATGTAAGTTTGTTTTTAACGATTTTAAGATTACACAACTTTTTTTTTTTTTTTTCGTGTGGAAACCCCCTCGGGCCATCATCCCACCGGGGTTTTCGGTGGAACGGTGTGTCAGAATCGAACCAACTAACTATACATAACAACACAACATTTTGCCACTAAGAATTTGGTCCCACTAACGTAATTAAAAAAAAAAAACAAATATGAGTAAGAATTGATAAAATATTATAATAGTTAAATTACCTACAAGCGAAATAGAACGTTCACAGTTTAAAAATAGAAGATTCGTATTTAAATGGTTGCTTTTGAATGTTACAACGCTGTATAGATGTACATAACTTATTCCAACAACGATGTTAGACATTTTCCTTTTGTGAGGTTTTCCCGCCAGTGTTAAACCGTTTAAAATAGCAATAGTTGAAAATACATATACTGTGTAATTTGAGTGGTTAATATTAATGGCTTCAAGATTAAGCGTCACCAGGCCCACGCATAAAATAGCATTGAATTATATAAATATTAAATAACTTCGTTTGCTTGCTTGCTGCTTCGTAAGCTTGGAAATTGGAAACAAGTATCTATATTTTTATTTATGCAGAGACCTTAAAATTGAACCTATATTCTAAGTTAGACCTCAAACAATACATCTGTAAAACTGTATTCAATTCCAGGCAGTAGTTTTTGCGTTATGCGTGTACAAACGTACACAGATAGACAAAAAAATCAAAATCTGTCATACATCGGCCTGTTACAGTTTTATTACACCTATGTATGTTTAGATTATGTCTATGGTCTATCAGTTTCGTTGTTTTCAATATTTCCATGAGGATAGGACTAACCCACCCACATACATACTCACGTATTTCAAAATTAATAGCAGTCACTCACGAAAGCATCGACCTGTTACGGGAAAGAAATTTGAGGGTTGAAAATATCTTATGCTCATGAACAAATATAGGGTGAATTTTAATTTATGTACCTATATTTTTATATTGATACTACTTGTAAGAAATGTAATTAAATGAATATTTGTCAACGGTGACATTTCTTTTTAACATAACCTTCAAAATATTGTCACAAAAGTTGATACCTGATGACCTGTTCATAAGACCCTAGATGTATGCTAATTATGAATGCAATTTAATTAAACTTCAGGAATACATGTTATATAATATGTATATTGGAAAAAAAATCAAAGGGCAAACTCATAAATAATAGGGGAACATTTCAGTAGCATTCACAAGATATAAATATATGCACGCGCAGGCTTCCGCATAGACGCGCACGCGGCACGCGCGCAGAAAGTGAAAGTACGACTTTAAATTAACGTCACTGCGATTAAGTCACTGTAGATCTGTAATTATAAAAATATTAAAGTTCTAAAAAAAAAATATTCACATATACTCTATATTAACGAAGGGGCAGATAAGAGCCTCTCAAACTCTTTTTGCTGACCATAAAATTCCACTTACGTTATAGGGTGCACGCTTATTGCCCATTGCGTAATAGGTTTTATGGATAACAGCCTAATCCCTCAGTAACCGTTTACAACATCAACAGGAAAACATGGAGTGGCCCCATTCTACTACACCGAGATACCCCCTGACCAGGAGTACAGAAAAGGATATCGAACAGACAGATATAGTACTGTTTTAATAACTTCTCTAAAAAATACACTAATGCGTTCGAAAACTAGCATTTAAATATTGTTTTGAACACAAATAAATAACTGTTGGTCTAGCGGCTAGTGATCCTGACTGCTGAGCCAAAGGTGTGGATTCTATTTGCACACGATACAAAACTTACTGTGATTCACAGATAATCGTCCAGAGTCTGGATGTTCTACATATGTGTTCATTGTTTAAATGTTTTTCTGCAAAAGCGACACAAAAACATTCCTAAATGAGAAGTTGCCTTTTTACATAAAAATAGAATATACGTTAGGCATGAAAATGACAAGCAATATGTTTTGTAAAACGTTTCCCATAGTAGAGTTTAACGAACAGATGTTGAGTATAACAAACCTTTCATTTATTCCCATGATCTATAAATATATCAAATATTTACTGCGAAGTATAAACTGTTGTAGTAAGAAGTAAATAAAGTAAATAGGTACAGAAAATAGAAAATAATCAGTAGGAACATTTCACAATTTTCAATCTTATAACTTATAGTAACATAAGCAACGTGAGTTACACATTTCTAGCATTCTTAGTAACTCTCTCTCTAAATAAGAGAAAGTTTAGAGGGCACACTTCCATATTGCATTGGGTGCAAAATTGAACAAGTAAAATTATTAAAAAATATAAACCCGATTATATTATGAATGTTACACTCTGTCACTCCACTATTAACATGACTCAAATGACATATCACATGTCCGAAATTCATTAAATATTGCGGGTTCTAGGCCGTGACAAAAACCACATCAAAACATATTACATTTATACAATAACCAAAGCATAACCCAAGAAGGGTGCAATGCTTGCGCAGATATATAAAAAACATAAAACCTGACTGCAAAATTTACTTCGTCTCAATTTTTATTCTGACCTTACTCCGAAATGTTACCCTGTCTACTAGCTGTTGTTATAAATATTGAATTACAATAAAATTCAATAAATATTAAATATATTTGCCAAAAAAAAAAAAACTATTTTCTTTTCCATTTTCTTCAATAATTTTTCGATCTTTTGGATTTTATAACAAAAAGTTTTGTTGGGTTATCTCCACTTTTAGCAATTATTATTAAAAACAAATAGACCAAGTAGGTTCTGGCTTATATTTTTAAGTGTAAGATAAAGTGTTATTATTATAATCAAAACAAAGTTTGTATTCTCGTAAAACAAGCACTAGAGCCCTGCTATACAAGGCATAGTGTGTAGGAAGAGCCCTTCAAAACTCAAAGGTCATAAAACTTAGCCTCTCGAGGGCCCGTGTTCCTGACAGTTCGGAGAAGAGTATGAATTCGTATTTACTTGTAACAATCTGTGGTTATTACTATACTTTTTCAGGGAATTTCAATGTAACCAGAGCAAAAAAGGAATTTTGAATGTTACGTAAACGGTATGAAACCATGGGGCATGAATAAACAATTGTGATGAAAATTAATCACTTCTACTCAAGACGACAAGGTGACAAGAAACTTTCTAAAAGTACATACGTACATACATTACGCCTGTATCCCCGATGGAGCAATATTATTAATTTACTACGCCTATAGTAAATTAATAATACGTTTAATTAAAAATAATAGATATGTATAAGAATGTTTTTAATTCCCACATTTTGCGACCATATTTTTTTTTTCGTCAATAGGTTATAAACAACACTTTTACACGTAATTTTTTTTTTGTCAGTTTATGCTAGAAAGGAAAGTCTTTTTTCGGATACATGTCCCTATTCCATATCACTACTAATAATTTGCCATTTAGAAGACAGATGATAAATAATTACATAAATAATTGAATACAGCGTTTGTGTCAACATTTAAGAAAAAATGCACATACGACGACAATTGAATCATTTCATTATATTTGAACATAATTATAGACACGGTCCGTGTTATGTCAAAAGTGTAAACGATTAAAGTAACTCGCACATCAGGTACTTTACAAGTAATAAAACTTCAATGGTATCGCTTGGCCTTCGTCGACCATCTATTCTAGTCACCCACATCACTTATTTTCTTTTTCTAACAACACTATAAAATAAATAAATTCGGACAGGCCTAACTCTAAATTAACATTCTCAAGGTTCGCAAATTTTTCTCCAATACTCGTGTCTCCTTGACACACATAGCTCGTTGATGAGCTCGCTCGCCGCCACAGCCACGCATGAGCGTAAAAATACTAGCTTCTAAATCATTGTCTGATAGCGTGTTTTTGAACGTAATTTTTCACTATGTAAATACAATATTTTCATAGATAAGATTGCGAGATCTATTCTACTATTTCGCTAGTGTTAATGATATTACGGAAGCATACTACGTAACAATATTTTATTATTCCTACCTGTATATCTATGAATACATGTATACAAATTGATAAACTGAAAATACAAACTCTCTAAAACGTGTGTGTGGACATGGCACCATTGATAGTCCTGTCACATGTCACCTTGTTTGTTAGAAAATAAAATAGTTTATCTGTGCAAAACTAAAAAAAAAAAATATTTAGGAGCAGTCTTACCTTTTTTCTTTTTACTCATGCATTTCAATTGTCTTTGGTTATGAAATAAACATATTTTCTTTTATTTTTTTTTTAAATACCATTCGCAGTCATACAGTGCACGGATGACGGGCAATAGGCTTGCTCCCCATTACGTAAACTTAACCAATTATGGTGGGAATTTGTACCATTAAAATGATAACAATAATAACAAATTTCTCATTCGTCAACTTTAACTCGATATAGGTGCTTAAGAGACGATGCCTCGCGACAATCTTGGCCCTTGCATACTTCGATGATCGCTAGAAATTCGCGAGAGTCGGGACTTGGCTCATTTATAAGATTGTTTTTTATTTCGATAATAAATGATGGTATTCAGGCCGACAGAGGGTCACCGTGTTAATCGAAAGCTTCAAGTATTTTCAATATTTCCTGCTTTGTTTTACTAGACGTTTTTTGTATTCAGTGTGAAGTATACACGATACGTTACTATCTACAGATTTATAGTAATGTTAACCGTGGGAGAGGCTTGCTTAGGCACGAATAGGCCGGTTCGACCGGAGTACTAAGGCGGCCTCGGTGTTGCCGAGTTACCTGGGGCTTTTACTTAAAGCTCTTGAATTGGAAGTGTTTATGGGCAGCTGTTGGCATTTATTTTTCTACTGACAATTTTTTGTATTAGGGCTATCTACTTGAGTTCTTATCTGTTAGATACTAATAACCCGATACTCTATCAGCAAATATGTACATATATTCTACTTATAAGTTTACGATTAATGGTAATGATACTGGCATATAATCATAACACAGTCATAGCTGTTAAGGAAAATATCTTCCTTCAAAATTCGTGTGCACTGACGTACTGACATTGCATTTTTATGTGTTGTGTACTAAACGTTGCACACGTGTGTTTGAAATTCGAATTTAGTTAACTGATGTTACAAAAAGGTTGCATGACGACAGTTGTTTCCTGTGTGGTAGAATAAAAAAAAAGTACAATAGAGGGTAAAATAAGAAAAAAAAAAATTGACAATCCTTCAAAGATTAAAGAGCTGATTCAAAGGGCTGAACATTTTCTTGAAATCTACATTCTACCTTTCAAACTAAAAAAAAAAACATAATTAAAACCTGTTCGTTTGTTCAGATGCACAGTTATACTCTACAAACTTAAAGGGGTAAATGATGTACCTATCATATCAATGACCTACATCAAATTATTTAATCTTAGGTTAAGAATATATAGCTCCGTACACACAGAATAGTTAGTTTATTGCTTTTAAAAGAGTTTTGAAATCAAAAAAGTGTCTATGATGCTGCAGTTGCTGTATAATTTTATTTACAAAAGTAATCGCCAGAAAGCTAAAAAGTACCGTAACAAAAGGAAAGGTTTAAAGTGATATTTTACGATCTACATTGTAAGTTTGTGATTGTTTTATCCCAACCCTTTCCAAGGGGTTGGCGGACATTACGTCAATTATTTATGACATAATTTTATGGTTACCGTAAATGTGTTCTATGTTTTGTGTTTTTTTTTTTCAATACTCCAACGTAAAGAGTTTGTCTTTATGATCTGTGGATAGAATAAAACAATGCTGTTGTATTTTATAGTCTACTATATTTCATTGCCCTGTGGTTGTAAAAAAAGTAATTGTTGACAATTCGACAGTATTTTTGTGTTTAGATAATATATGAATGGAGAATTGATAAAGACTTAATATAAAAAGTATGTATATAATCCGATACAGCACTTTATGTATTTGCATGCCATTTAACAATTTGAATAGTGGATGGCATTAAGTGTCGCAAATATGTATGTATGTACACCTACGTGAACCGGCAATATGTCTAAATGCAATCTCTTGGATATTGTTATAAAAGATATGGATTGTACTCACGTGTTGGTACTTCGGAGATGTGTACGTGATGAATAAGCAGTCGCCAAAACGCGCTAGTGGTTAACAATTTAGCATGTCTCAGAATAAGTAAAATTTACTTTGAAATTGAAACGAATTCAAACTTATGTTAATTAAAGCCGTATGCAGTTTGAGTGTTACTAAAAAACCCAGTCTCTCCCCAATTTTAAAATTTGCAGTATGTAATTATATATTAATGCAATATATGTGATTAACAAATTGTCCCAAATGCCAGTGTATAATATCGATTCATTTTACGATACTAGACCTCAAAATAAAGTAAGTAGTTTTACGGACAGCTGTTTAAATTTCGACTGAAATGTTCGGTCTGCAACTGAAGTATTATTTTCACCAAAAGTATTTATCACAGAATAGGTAAATGATTTATTTTTTAATAAATAACATCAAGCATAAATTATTTCAAACGCGTTTGAATAACAACAGTCTCATATTTTACAAATGTGCCAAAACTTTTTTACTTAGTTAAAAGACAAAATGGTCGGAAATAATGTCCTTGGTAAGTCGGACTTCATTTACGAAAAGAAAAGAAAGTTTATCATTGTAGTGTTACCGCATTTGACAACATAAACAAACGTCATGTCAGTCGATACGCGCGAAACGTTTCCAGTCGTTCGTTAACCTTCGACAATTTTCGGCTGTAGTCGGTGCAAAAATGTCGCGATGCGCAACCGTCCTTACTATATCTGTATCCCCCCGCCGATGCAAAAAACTACGCACGTTATTTAGATTTGCGAGGGGGCTTCGTTGTACTATCTTAGAGGTCACGTTCGGCTGGTCCGCGGACATCCGCGCTTGTCTCGATAGCCTTGGCCTAGTTTGATAGTGGCTAGTGGTTTTAGCTGTTCGCTTCGCAGCTGTTATTGAGATAGCTTCGATAATTCACTTCCTAATGGAGTTTTTGTTTGTTAGAAACGTAGATGAACAACAAAGGACACATATTATTTATAAAAATTGATATGGAAAATGTAATGCGTCAGTTTCTTTTTAACAAAACGGAGTCTGATAGTTATCATTTTGAAGTAAAGCAACCTTCATTTATAAGAACAAAGAAATTTAAACAGTATCATAGGCAATTAGTCGATAAGTATAAACATAATAAACGGTTTTATTAGTTTATCTATTTTTCTTTTTTTAGTTTTTTAGTTTTAACTTAATAAATTCTATACCACCTTTTCTAGTTCATCATAATCGATTAACGAATACAACTTGTTTAAATTCTTTAACATATTATGTATGATAACAAGCAGGACAAAAGTATTTTGTCTCTTTCCCACACGTTTCGTCACTCGTCACTGCTAAAACCATTTATTCATTAATGACTGCAGTGAATTCGGGGACATCCGTGACCTACTTTATCATATAGAGTAGCTATGTCTTTTTAAAGAGAGACGTCGCTCATGCGTTTGAAAAAACTATATTATAAGATTTTTTTGATACCTTCGCCGAAGTAGAGATGACTTCTAATAGTATTAAAGATGAAAGTAATGTGTACACTTTTGCGGTTTTTCTTCTCAACATTTAATTATGTAATTTTGCATGCCAGAGTATACTTTAGATTTGAAATTAACTAAATATGTGTCTTCGCTAGAAAAGCATAGAGAATATAATATACTATAAGTTTTTCCTCCTACTACTATTGTAAGTAAATAATTTCCTGTTATCAATATAAAAACCTTGACTAATAAAATATGCACTATACATATTTTTAAAAGTTCCACGTTAAAAGTGCTTTATTTTTATTAATAGGAACACTGGTTACTTTCCTTGTTAAAAGAAGTATTTAATATAAAAACTAAAATTGTGTTATGTTGACGTGTAATAATTTATATATTTAAATCGACTTATCATAACTATTTTTGCGATCTGACACTATCATAAACTGGCCTGTCAGTTTAGCCGTTAGTGACCCTGTCTGCTGATCAAAAAGTCGTGGGTTCGATTTCCACACGGGAGGAAAATTTCCCGAGTGTGGGTGTTCTTTGTGTTCGTTGTTTGTATGTTTGTAAAGTCCCCCGCGACACAGAAATAAATATATAAATATATACGACGACACAGAATAAACAGTAACTTTTGATCATTAATTCAAATAAGAATAAAATAGCGTGTGCGAATTCCAACAAAAAATAATTGGCACGCGCCCTACTTCTGTCGTAAGTAGTTTAGTTTATAAATAACGGTATAAAATAATAACATAAATAAACACATTATGTAATTGGGATAAGCGTGGTTTAATTTTTGAAATTCAAATGCCATTTCCTAATTGCATGAAATTGCTAAACAATTATTTGAGAACATCCAGTTTTAAATAACTATTAAAAAAAAAGATTTAATAGTGTACATATGGACTTTGCAGACTTTTAATTCCTTTATTGGGTAGTGGGCATCCGAGCAGACGGGTCACCTGACATGGACACCCGTAACTCAAAAAACTTTAAAATTTATCTTTAAAATGATGTATTGGTCCTAGCATTGCAAATCATTTCAGTACTTAGTATGACTGCCGGAGGTCCTGGTAGATCACCAATCCACTCAGTTTATCCCCCTCGCCGCGCCGTACAACTCACGCCACGCGCGTCGGCCTCTACTTACATACAACACGTCTACAATATACAACCTTGATCTCTACCTATTACTGAAAAATGTTGCATTAAAAACACCCAACTGATTGTCTTGCATTACATACACCGGGTATTCAAATAAAAACTCTACCTAAATTACTTAAAGTCTAAATTTGTATAATTATATCTTTTTGGGACCTTGACGACTGGCCTTGCCTCTATCTGGCGTCCGTTCTTTCCGCCTTCGTCGAATCAATTTAAACATTATTATTTTTATTGAGTTATTTAAAAATATCTTTGTTATTATTTCTTAATATTTGATTAATTTTATATAGGTATATTTTATTGCTATGTAAGTACTTTACTTATTGAGTTTGAATAATTGAACTCACTAATATGAATGTGACTATAAACGCTAGAACATTTTCTTTGTATGATTGTTATTGGAAACCGCTCTGAAAGCCTTGTATCAGTTCAAGATATAATGTTTATGTACTTAAATATGAAATAAACTTGCCATTTTAAAAAAATATTTTGGTGAAAAATATTTTGAGTCGATTTTATTTTACGTAAAATAAAATCGGCTTAAAATATTTTTCACCTAGTTATATTAATAAGGCTAACCGCTAATATACATATATGACCTATTTTGTTAAGTAAATACAAAAAGGCGGGCCAAAATTCGTGTACGAATTGTACTGCACACACGGCCATACGTAATCACTAAAAGTGTGTCATGATCACTAGGTTAAGTTTAAATGTTCCAACTGAAGGTTTTAGTGGCGTAGCGGCGGCAGGAGTTTGCACACCACCATGCCATAATCTAAGGTCGTTTCTTTCGCAATATTAACACCTCCATGCGAATTATTTTCTGTCATTCAATTAAAGAAGATTCAGAGGCAAAATCAAGGCCATTAGATATGATAAATAACTTTTTATTCTCAATAAAAAAATATTAGAACTATCTGTTTATTAAAGTAGGTTAGCGTATATAAATAAAAACCAAGAATTATCTGTGTAGCACCTGTTAAAAAGATATGCGATTAATTCTGCCAATCAATTGTGTCAAATTAAATTGTGACATAAAGGCAAAAGATGTTTTTTTTTTTTTAAATAGTAATGTTAAATATAGAACCCTTTTTATATGCTTCAAATTAAATGTAACACCTCAATTCACTACTTTGCCACGTGATTGTGGTGGCATTGGCGCCAATACAATTTTTTTGTTCTATAGATCATAAGCAATCTGAAATAGAGAATATTTTTATTCAGATCTTTTTACAGATGTGACGACAATATTTGAATAAAATATAAATGTATAGCTTTGACACAGTTTTAAACGCATTTAGTAGAAATGAACACTCATTTTTCGATTTATTACAGTCAGCGAAAATAAATAATACCTACGTAAACTTTCACCTGCTTAAACTTATAAATCGGACCATTTACGTATTTTTTCCTTCTGCTGTAGCATATTTTTTAACTAAACATCAATGCTTCAGTGGCCATTCATAAAGCATAACTTTTTGACACTGAACTATGTTTTTTTTTTACCTATAATAGTTTTAGCAGAACTAATATTTCCTGGTGTTCCAGGGCTGTCATTATAAATTAATCTCTTGCAAATTCTATATTGTCTATTACCTTTTGTTATTTCTCAAGCTGATGAAATAGGTATCAAATAAACAAGTTCAATAAAAACGAGCCGAATCATGGACCTTGTAACAAAATATTTAGCATTGCGTTTTATTGGGTGCATTAAAATGCTTGCTATCGTAATTATACACAATTCGAACTGTTCTTTATAAAGACTATTAAAGTATACTTACTAAATTATTACAAACTATAGGGTTACTAAGAGAAAATGAGCTAATAAAACATGCAAAAAAAAATTATCATTTGTGCCTGAGCAGATTTCTTGAATAACTTATTTTTTAACTAAGAACGCAGCAGCTGGAAGTTCTTTAGTTGATATAGTTTTGTTTGCTTGCAGAACAGATAATACTGAAGTGCTGCCAATCTTTTGACATCTAAAAACATGGCTACACTAGAGTAAAAGAGAGGAATGCCTATTCCTCTCTTTTTCTCTCGTGTAGCTGGCGACTTAAATTTTAACTCGTTTAGAAACTCTTCATCTTAATTGAATAGGAACTACATATTGATAATTATGGGTTTTATTTTACCGAATATATCATTGTGATATGTGTACAATGGATATTTCTGTATATAACTTCAAAATAAAGGTAATTTTATGAATTTATTTTTGTATAAACTAGTCATTTGCAGTACCGGTGATTTCGGCTCACAAGTATATCTTATTGAAGTTTTGCTCACAGTAACCAGACTAACCGGACTTTAAGTGTAGTGCAGGACTTGCCAGTTAAAAGTTTACTTTGTTTACGAAAAGTTAATTTATACTTATTGAAACTTTTTTTTTTTGCAGGGTAAGGATCTATATAATATTTTCGGGACACTTTACAATGGACTCAGCAGCTTTAAAACAAACGCTCATCTTATATGTATGTATTTCTTTTATTACTACGTTAATTTCTTTCGGTATTTTATCCGAAGGATAGCTGAAATAGACTGGTAGCGAAATTCAATGAACCTTTTTTGATAGGGCTTCGTCCAGCAGTCTATTATATTATACAATTTTCCACATACATACGTCCATTAATATTCAGTCTGCGGTTCAGTTCAGTCACCTGCCGTTATATATTACAACACAACACATTTCTTTTTATATTTATATTTATTTAAGTTTTACAAATGTCTCTTATACTGATACAATAAACAATTAAACCAAGGCACATTAGGTAAAAGGTTGCCGCATTTAACACAATTTTTATTAGTAAAATATAAACTTGTGCTAAATGCTTCAGCGCCTTCCACCTACAAAAAAAAATGTATTTGTTTTACAAAGCAAAGCATATTCCTAAAAATATCAAATTAATAAAAATTGGTCAAAAAAAATATACGATTAGTATGCTTCATTTTTTTTTTTTGGAAGATCCTCATGGATGTCCTCAAGGGGTCTGTCAGACTCTTGCCGACTAGTCGGACTCTTGCGGACTAAAAACCACCCCGGTGTTCCTCTTCTTGCCAATGATGGGGGGGGGGGGCGAGAATCACAATTGTATTGTTCCGCCACCCGACAGGCATTGACCCGTCTTACCCAAGACGGGTCTCGTAACAAGGTGCGACCGTTACCCTTCGGTCGCAGTCCTCCAAGAAGCACGCACGGAACACTGCGCGCTGCCTCTTAGGCCTGTAACTGTTCGGACGATGAATTACCCAAAATCGTCGCCCGCAGGCCACTTCCTAAGGTGCCGAAGATCGAAGAATGCCCTCTGGCGCCCGATGCCCCTTCTGCGGCCAGAGAGCTGTGCGTGCCACGCGTTCTCTCTCTCGTCCCCGACGTCCTTGAGGCATTGGTCACACTTTCCAACCCATCCGTATGAAGCAATTTCCATTGCTTTCCTTTTCAATGTACACCCAATTTTCCCGACTTTAATTCCAAAAGTGTTACGACTTACGGCAATAGGCTTGTACCTTATTAGTGGGAGCAAATTCTAAAACAAAACAAGGCAAAACTCAGGTGTTAAATGTACCTTTGTCTTCTCTTTTCCGAAATATATGTGTGTGCTTATGTATGTATATACTTTAATACATGTGTAGTAATAATTCTACAATGATAATAATTAAATTAAAAAAATGTTCTATTTCGTGCTGTTTTTAACTAACTTCAAAAGGGGGAGGTTCTCAAAACCGTTTCTGTGTGTGTATTTCACGGGGTATCGTACCAATTTGTGAACCCGTTTTTAATTGAAAACGTCGGGCTCTAAGTTGGAAAATTAATTAAAAAAATACAGCTTATTACAGTTTATCTTGACATGCTCATTGAAGTCGGTTTTATTCTTTTTTCAAACGTTAATTATGTATCTCATAGGTAAGTATGAGTAGCTTATTCCACTGTATCTAGTACAAAGAAAAACATAAATATTTTTTTGTGTCATCCAAACAAAAATATTCTGCAAGTCTAGACATGTTTGTATACTTTCAATACTAAACACAATTGGTCCTAATGGATTGGAAAAATGTCATGTATTACAATGTTTTTAAATTATAATATTAGTCATCGTAATACTATGAAGCTGTACAATGCTACACTTGCAGAAAGTATAATTTAGGGCGCGAAATTGCGCCATCTTGCAAGCTGCGTCTGCGCATTTCGGCGTCTTGCTTTTAAACAATACGCGACATGTTACTCAATTGCCCTAGATACAGTGCGATTGGTAATAATATGAGTTTAGTTGATTATATTGGCATGCTCTGTAAGATGATTTAACATTGTGAATGTTCGTACACGTATTCACTGTTTAATCGGGGTATAAAAAAAGATACAGGATATTGATTTAAATATCCTTTAATTCTGAAAAATTATCACTAAGCGAGGATGTAACCAAAACCTGGTTTAATATAAATACGATTATAATTGTGAATATACTTACACAGTTCAAAAAGTCTTGTATAACTTATTTCTTCCTTGTTTGAACATACTCAGAGACAGCTGAGATCGGTCAATTGTTTATTCATAATGGCACTCGAATTTCAAATTTAAATAGTAACAAATATGCACCTAGGTATATTTTAATTTTTACGTACTTTCTTGTTACCCCCGATAGACATTGACCCGTCTGTTCCAAGACGAGTCCCGCCACACGGTGCAACCGTCATCCTTCGTTTTGCAGTCCTCTAAAAAGCTGTATCTGTTCAGTGGTTGGCAGGCGTTTTTTGTAAATGAATTTTCTCTTATATTTCCTTGGAGTTTAGCCCGCTATATTTCATCTTTCCTTTTATTGCCAACCTTAGTTTTGCCCACTCTCTACTTTTTTTTTTACAAGCTAACGTTATTCAAGACACGTTCTATTTTTAAATTTCATCGCGACACCGACGGCCTAGTCACCATATAGTTTTAAATTTAGATTTTTATATTCTGTGTCTTGTAATCCTACGAAGTCATTCCTTAAACATTACTTCACGATTCTTTTGTCCACTCATATTTATCACTATAAAAAAAGCATGTACATATTTAAACACACACAATTATCTGTCGCAAACGGAGGCCGAACCTTGATCCAATTCGGGTATGCCGGTAGATAATTGGCTGTCCTAATTCCTTTGAATGCTATAAAAAGGATAATTTAACCACATTTAGATCAAGAAATAGTTTTTTTTTCATATATATTATAACTGTTAATATATTTTCAAATCCAAGTTTTATGCAATATAAACCGCTACCTTACCAATAGGCCGTATGTTGCTGTTAAACCCGCTGTTCTATCTTCTAAGATTTACGGCCAAGCTTACTTCAAGTTAAATTCAAGTAAACTCTCATGCTTTATCGCTTTAAACCTACGCCCCCGTCCCCCGTCCCTTAAGGACATTTAATAAAAATACATGGAATAGTTGAAGATGTGGTGTAGAAATACATAAAAAAATCTTCTATTTTCAAATCGGGAATAGAAAATATTTGAGCATCGATGTGACTTTATTTTAATAGTCAGCTGCAATTAATTACCTGCATAGTAACATGCTAATGAGGAAAGCAGGTTACCGGAGCGTACGGGTAGTATAATATCAATATGTCATGACTTCTCTCACCATCTGTTATCATTACATATGTATAAATATTTTGATATTGCTTGCTTGTTAGTTTAGCTTGCAAATATGGTTTTTCTTCTAAGTGTAATTTATAAAAAAATTACAAGAGACTCTTGGTATGTTTTCTTTTTGGTCAATCTGGTGACTGTCATGAATCATAACTATGTAAAAAGCATATAACCGACCTCAATCATGTCACGATAAACTGCAAAAGCTGCATCCTTCATCCCTTTTTTTTGGCTTCTTCTTAATGTGTCTCTTGCAAAGAGAAACAGCTGTGCAGCACTCGCAACTCCTGTCTACTTTCATTATCAGCCACCATTTCTTCCTATCCCCAACTTTTCTTATGCCGACAACTTTAACAATCATAATTATTTGCAATAGTCTATATTTCGTGTCTCGGCACATGTTCCAGGTATGATTTTTTTTTTTTGTTTGATGGCCGCTCATAGATCTTTTTGTGCCGATACGACGCAGGACCTCCTCGTTAGTGATTTTCGACCCTTAGAGGTAGAATATAAAATATACATTAAAATAATAATTTAAATAAACCAACCCTCAATTAAATAAGTAATTACTGAAATATGTTTAAAAATATATAAATGTGAACCATTGCTTTGAAGAAGTTTAAAATATGTATGTTCAGGATTTCTATAATATATTGATGAGAATAAAACCCCAAAAGCACTTGCTTACAAGTTTTATTTCCTCAATTCTTTTCCTCTTTTTGTTTTAAGATGAGATTGTATTTTTCTTTTTTAATCTAATTTTCTATGAACATAAAATTGACAAATACATTTTATTTGTACTTTTTAATCTATTAATAAAAAAAAATATTTAATTGTCTATTATTAACACAATTTTTTTCACTAAACTAGCATTATTAGTTCCGAAGATTGCTATGCTTTTGCTCGAGTGTTTATGGCATAAGATTTTTTTTTTGTTTTAATGATAAATAAATAAAAAACGAAAAAGTATTGAATGTAAAATATGCTTAAATTCTTAATTATTATTTGCTCTCATTTGCTGTAGGTATGTCTGATTTCTTTATATGGTTAGAGATATCTTTCGTATGTTATTTATTATATATATATATATATATATATATATATATATATATATGTATATGTATATTTATAATTAAGTTTATTCAAAACCGTTCCAATTAACAAAAATAATTATATTGAAAATATTAGTGCTACTCTGTTACACCGAAATTCAACGTCCAACGGCAAGTGACGTCAAGTCCAACGATAG
This sequence comes from Tyria jacobaeae, assembly GCA_947561695.1. NCBI lineage: Eukaryota > Metazoa > Arthropoda > Insecta > Lepidoptera > Erebidae > Tyria > Tyria jacobaeae. The sequence goes on along the minus strand of OX387208.1, from coordinate 1,495,328 downwards.
GTGATTGTATGAAACTTGTAAATAAAATATAAAAAACACCATTTCCCTGTATATTGGTTTTGTTATTTCCACGTTAAGAAATTGTAATAAGTGTCCAATAAAGTTTATTTCTATCTATTCTATTGTGAAAGTACTGTGCAAATTGCTTGCTATGATAAATACGTATTTTGCCAATAGGTGTGGTGTAATATATGAAATCGATTTTTTTGCACGTTTTCCATTTAGCAATTATTTTATGTTATAATAATTCAAATTATTTATACCCAAGACGTACGTAACTGTGTACTTACAGCTAATCCAAGTACAAGTATTTAAGTTAAAATTCCCTTGTACATGATATACTTGTGCTCTTACGAATGTTTTAAATTTGTATATTTATAGAATATACACTGTGTTCAATAAAATAATTATGGTAATAATGGTGGCTGAGGATTATTTACCTGTACTTCTTCTATGCAGAAGTGGGTTTGGAACCTGCGACTAAGTCGATCAAAAGTAAAATTTCTTGTTCCCTCCTAGCTTTATTATTGTCGTTCTGTTACTCGTATATCCAAAGCATTATAGGATTGACATAAACAAAGCTTCTAAAATATTTTCAAATTTAGTCAATTTAAACTTAGATCTTGAAAATAATATTAGACACACCGTAGAAGAACTCGAACAGCGATTTCTGACTCATAGCCAGAGGTTAGTTGGAGGGCTCGGACTTCGGCACCAGCCAGTTCGAGTTACAAATATGCGACCTTGACTTCCTTCAGCTATTGCTTAATTTTCAAATCCAATTCCCAAAAGTGCACAACGCCAACAGGCTTGCCCCACGTTATTGGGATCGATCTATCATCACTGACAAGACTATTATTGCCAATAAACCTGATATAGGGGTGATAGACCGACTAGAGCGCCGAGCAATGATTGTGGACATTACCATTCCACATGACGACAATCTCATAAAGGCTGAAAAATATAAACAAATAAAGTAATTGGTCGAAGTCATACCTAACTCGTAAAGATCGCAGGTTGACAATGTATGCAAGCAGCTTCTAACCGGTCTTCTAGGAATTTATTTCGGGAGGTCTGTGTGCAGCAGTGTTCGTTCTATGGTGAAGATGATAAAGATGAATATTTATTTCTTTTCCTTTCAGGAAAATTCAGCACCAATTTCATATTATCATTATAAATTTCATTAATTTATGTGTACACATAAATATTATTATTATTTCTACTTCGCCAACAAAAACAGCCCTTTCATCAAACCTATAGAAATATCAAATACATTTCTAAAGTGGCGCACGCGCACGGAATCCGGTAGTTATCACGGCAAACATTGAGCTAGAAAGGGATGAAAATACCAATAGAAACGCGCGCGAGTAAGACAACGACAAGGTTACCGTCAGGGCCGAACGTCACTAGAACGTGGTCTATCTATACAAGTACTTATATCGAGTGTTTATCTTTATAAAGCGTGTTAATGACATTAAAAATTGGGTCTCACGAATATTTACATACATAAATATATTCACGCCTATAGCCGGAAGGGATAGGCACAGGCTTCTGAAACGGCCAGTATATGCCAACCATAATTAAGTCACTAACGTAATATAGAGCAAGCATATTTGCCTTCAACCAGTTAATTTTGGAATTACATACATACATACACTCACGCCTTTATATATGCCCTAAGGGGTAAGCAGAGGCGTATCATACGCCAACTTTTTGCGTACTATAATTTATATAAACGTCATCCACTATTTAAGTACTGTCTGCTGGACAGGTAACTGTCCGACCCCTCAGTCGCCTTACAAGTGCAAGTGTAGTGTAATCGTGCATTATAATTAGTATCAAATAGCCTTGAAACCATCAGCCATATTAAACTACAGATTTGGCGTCACTTTGTTCTAATGACGATGACAAGAATTTTCGCTCTAATAAAATTACGTTTGTTGTTGACACACGTAGTTATATGATCTCCATGTTTTTCAGCTTAAATTTTCCTCGTTTATGTTTTACAAAAGTCATTGGTTTTTATAAAATTGATCATATTATACGATGTGCCACTTATATACATTCATATATAAATATTGTATCTTAAGAGAATAATATTTACAAGTAAAATTGTTCAAAAAAATATAATACTTAAAACTTCTTTTTTAAATAGGCTTCAAAGAGCGATTACATACATTAGTAAAAATTGTTTAAAAAAAAAAACATCGACAGAGAATGTCAATGGATGCCTTTGCCTATTCTTGTCCATAGTATTGACGAAAGCAATTAACTCCTTACACTTCAAAAATACCGGCTATTGATTTAATTCAAATAAATTATTTTGCATTGAATTTTTGAACCCTTGTCATATTAGTTGATCTTAATCTTCGGTAATCATCACTGTCTTATGAAAAGCTTCAGACTATAATTTATCCTTGTTCCTTAGTTCATCTGTATAGTTTGGTGTAGTTTGTTTTGGTTCTGGCGGTGTTCATTAAAAAACCATTCAAACTGTCGCATCTACAATAGTAGTAAGATTATTTAAATTAGTAGCATAAATGTCTATAATGTATGGTAGGATTTATCTCCTCCATTTTTTGTGTTGGTAACATTAAAGGTCAACACTAGCTACTAAACAAAAAAAAACTGGTCTCGTTTATCTTTGCTTGTAATAGATATATGTACATACATATATTGATAGTAAATACATATCTATGTCAATTCTAGTATATACTTTAGCGAAATACTGTAGTAACCTTAGCATTGGCGTAGTAATTTTAATAAACAATATTGTTGCAAAAAGAAATGAATCGCAGATTCATTCTTCTTTCGCAATTCTACTTACTATGTTTGCAGTTTATGAAATGTGTGCGATTATATTGCATTGCAATATTTTACATTTATTGTTGGTGATTTGTGTTTAATTTAAAGGCCATATTTTATTTTTTATTTTGAAATAGAATAAAATGGAATATTCTTTATTGTACACTTAATACACACAATACAGTATTGTACAATGGGCGATCTTATCGCTTAAAGATCTTGAACTCTACCAGACAACCTTTGGTTGGGTCCGGATTTAGTGTCAAGAGTTACTAGTAGCTGAGGAGAACTATATAGATAGTTTTATATAATTATCCTAAAGTGGTAGACCGACTGTAGAGTCAAATGGGCCGGCTCGACCGGTCCGATACCACGGCCTCACAGAAAACCAGTTGTGAAGCAACGCTAGCGTTGCATTTCCCCGAAATGACTGAGGTTTTTGGAGGCCCAACTCCTCCTCTCCTTTTTCCTCTCCCCTCATCCCCCTATCCTCTTTCCCACCGCCTCATCCCTTCTCTCTTTCCTCCACCCCCTATCCCTCATCACCTTTAAAGGCGGGCAGCGCACTTGCGAGTCTTGAGTTGCAGGTGTCCATCGACATTTAGCATTAGGTGATGGTCTTCTGTAACCTTATAGTATAAAAAAAAACATATTGAAATATAAAAATGAACGAACACATACAATCATACATATAATACATATACATATTCAATTATATAATATCAATCTAATATTAATTACATTCAATATTGATTCATATAAATATAGTGACCCGTAAATAATGAGAAGGAAACGATGCTGAGGAAAATTTAAGATAAACTTCCTATTCTCATTTCGCAGTTCATTAAGCACTCGTTAACAAAAACGAAGGTAAACTTGTACTGCATTTTTTTTTATCTAAATTTACTAAATTAAACGTGCAGTACTGATATTTGAATGTAGAACATCAATGTGTTTGATTACTTTGCAATTTTGATAGATATAACAGCTTTTCGTAAATAGCCAGTTGCTTTTTTCTTTTTAAAACTCCATATATGAAAACCTAGATTGTAAATATATACATACGCAGTCACCCCGGTATCCCTAAAGGGGTAGTTAGAGGCGTAAATAACGCCTAATAGCTTAAGAAGGTCAGTGTCGCATACCTATAACTCGAACTGTCTTTTTTTTTGTTTGTTTACGGGTTGGAAGATCCTCGTGGATGTCCTTCACCCATTGGGGAGGGTGTCGGGGAGGACCCTACTACTCTATCGGACTATCGGACTCTTACGGACTAAAACCCTCCCCGGTGTTCCTCTACTTGCCAATGATGGCGGGCGGAGAATCACAGTTGTATTCTATAGCCACCCCCCAGGCATTCACCCGTCTCACCCAAGACGGATCTCATCACCCGGTGCGACCGTCACCCTTCGGTCGCAGTCCTCCAAGAAGCACGCACGGAACACTGCGCGCTGCCTTTTAGGCTTATAACTGATCGGATGACGAATTCCCCAAAATCGTCTCCCGCAGGCCACTTTCTAGGGTGGCCGGAGATCGACGAATGTCCTCCAGAACTTGAACTGCCTGGTGCCGAGAAGTCCGAGCACTCTGACAGGACTTCAACCTAAGTAAGAACCAAAAAATTTTAAAAATATTAAAATACCAGATTAAATATATTTTTTCATATTGTTGCGACATTAATGTTAACATTGCGTTGGCGAACCACTCGTATTAGATATCTAATGTTTTACAACAAACGCCGCCGCTTAATAACTGAGAGCAGGTACTAGCGCGTGGGTAAAAAATTATGCAGTATTACATTATAGGCAGGTAAGTATTTACTGCTACTAATCTCAATTTGATAAAAAAAAAACAAGTTCTCTTTTTGAAATTACACTCAAAGTTTGGCATAAGCTTTGTCATTTGTTTGGATGATGATAGTAGAGTTGCTAGAAAATAAATTCTGGATAGGAGTCTCTTTCAATAATGAAAGCTAATCAATTATACGATCAGCCTTCATGTATGAACTCATCAATCTACGAATACGTTTAACAGTACACTTTATGTTTCATCTAAAGTTGCATGATTATATGTATATTCTTGCTTATAACTATGTTACTCATTAATTATTTACAGTATGTTAATACATAAGGTCATGATTCATGATGGAATATGACAAGCGGAGATGGTCCTTGACAATCATTGGTCACAAAATATGCTTATATTCGATCACGGCTATATATCATTGTAAATTTAATATTATCGATATACGTGTATAATAAGTTTTAATATTAAATAAAATATTTTTAAACTTTATGTAACTAATAACATAGCTAGGCTGTAAGCCCATATCCTCTGATCTATCTATTAAAATATGTACGTGTCTTTTCAAGTGACAAGTGAATCAAAGTTGTATAACAGAATGCGATCACCGAAAACCTAGTGACCCCGTCGAAAGCGCCAAATAAGGCCACAAAACGTGCAGACATATCCCCGCAGCGGTAAGGCCACGCTTGCTGACATAGACCCAGTTACTGTGACATTGGCACTACATTCATGCGCAGAGGTCGCGCGTTGCCAGTTTAAAAATAAAACACCGCACCGCTTTAAAACATTTCATCATTTTTTTGACAGATCCAATGTACAATCAAATTATTTTTTGAATTTAGAATAGGCCTTTTCTTTTTCTATATTAGTATGCCATAGCCTAGAAAATTCAATTTTAAAAAGTTAACACAATTCATTTTAAAAATCTTTGTATATATATAATTTAACTTATATACTTCTAAATTATATTACAAGAGAATAAAATCTACGTAGCATTAATATGCACTAAGAAATACTCTATTGTAAAACCCACAATTAGCTACCTATTTATTTATATGTAGGTCATACACGTGTGCATGTATTACCTATCACTCACTTTTAAAAAATTTATTTATTTCTTTTCAATTTTCAAACTATCTTTTTATTGAGCCAACCTACAAAGTTATAGCACCTCTACACCTATTTTATATCACAGCTAGTGTAAGGGACACGCGTGTTTCCCGCCTTCAATAAACCACTTAATCTTGTCTATTTTTTGACACATGTCAAGGTAGCTATAGTGCTATAGAACGTAACTGGTTTGCTTCACCCTGATAACTCATAAGGTCTGCGTTGCATAAGCTGAGATCTGTATGTGCGATGTGTGGCGTCTTACGTCATATTCCTGTTGCACAGACCTTTCCTGCGCATACGTACCTACCTAAGGCAATAGATAAAAATATCATACCTATTTAATTTAAAAGAATTAAGTACAAACTGAGGTAATTTACACGATATGCACAGGCGAGTGTGTATGTTTGATACATACACTCACGCAGTCACGCCTGTATCCCCGAATGGCTCGGCAAAAGCAACGCGCTTTTGCCGACCCACATTTTGTCAATATTTAGTCCCATACGTAATATGAGGCAAGCCTGTTGGTTTAGTGGTTAGTGGTCGTGGTATCGCACCTGACGAGCCGGCCCATACGTGCCTAAGCATAACTCTAGCACGATAATGTGTAATTGTTAAATTACAATAAAACAAACATTTACACAAGTCTAAAATTACATTGATGAGAAGGTAAAAAGATATCTCATTTGAAACGCATGGTATAATCAGAATATCTAATAATATATATATATATATTTTTTTTTATACTATAGGGGGACAGACGAACAGACGGGTCACCTGATGGTAAGTGACACCGCCGTCCATGGACACTTGCAACTCAAGAGTCGCAAGTGCGCTGCCCGCCTTTGAGGGTGATGAGGGATGGGGGATGCAGGGAGCGGAAAGAAGAGAGGAGGGATGAGGAGATGGAAAAAAGGAGAAAGGAGATATGGGAGAGAAAAGAGGGGAGGAGGAATTGGGCCTCCGGAAACCTCACTCAATTCGGGGAAATGCAACGCAAGCGTTACTTCACAACCGGTTTTCTGTGAGGCCGTGGTATCGCACCGGTCGAGCCGGCCCATTCGTGCAAAAGCATGGCTCTACCATTGAAAAAAACCTATGTATAGTATGCTTTATTCCACATAAATTTAGGAGAAAAGGGTATCCACAATTATTAAATGATCGTAATATTAATTTATACTTCATAAATAATATCGCGTATCATATTATGAGATAAATAAAAAACAATCAATAGAAGAAACCGAATAAATACATAATAATATAATACACAGTAATAAACACATCATATTAAACACGATTGAAATGAAAATGAAAGTGATTCGTTAGAAACGTGTAATGTTCTAACGTATTCAAATTCGCGCTTTCTACAGAAAGCATTACATCGCTTTTATATAACTGGAAAGAGTAATGAAATCCTTTATTTTAAACCATTAAGTTTTCTTTTTATTTGTAAAATAATCTCTTCTTTGCAAGGCAAAGGCGTACCCGCCTAAGGCCTTCCTTCAAACTATATTTATTGAAATTGGGGCAGTGACAACGCCATCTCTTATTGCATTTAAGAACTTAATAAATATAAAAAAATACACAAATAAGTAAGAATTTAAACTAGGAACTAAGTGTTGGTTATAGTTTTCTAATCTGTGACAAAATTCTAATTAATAGATAATTTCAAATAAAAGAGTAAAATTAAATGCGGTTCGATGCTTGCTTGCTCATATTATATGCAATGATATGTATATTTAATAAGGTATCTACATAAATTAAAATCATTGTGTAATATTATTGAGATTTTTACATCAACAACTTTCACATTTAACTTAATGTTGCATTTCTTCTTTAAAAAAAGTATTGCTTGCTTCAAATGTTAAAAGGTTAGGCTCCAGGATGCGATATCTGAGCAACAAATTGCAACCACAATTATTAAAAATAATTTACGCTGGCAACCTACATTGACATTCTTAGTGTTTATGGTCTGACCAAAGACTTAAGCTTTTATTACAGAAACTGTATCAAACACTTTTTCAAATTCAAATCATTTATTTCAATGAAACCAAGGGCAGGTATTTTTGAATTGATATTTTTACTGAAGTTGAACTTTATTCCCGTCGTATTCTTTCCACTATCGGAGATTTTATTTTTAGGACATTTCGTTTTCATTCTGACTTAAGCTCTATGTTATATGTTATAAGTGTTATTAAAGCACTGACCACGTACAATGAAAATAATACTTATGAAAATTGTAAACATTAAATATTATCTTAAAACTTATAAATTCTGACGGATTAAAAGAGTTTACAAAATAGCATCTTTGATTTCTTTTTGAACAACTTGCGGTTATTTACATATATACATAATATGTCATTCAATTTTAAATATTCATTCAAATTGTTTATTAAATCGCACGGGTCATAGGTTGACACTCGTGAAAGTCTTAAGTAACGAATTAATTTCTACTGTTTACTGCATTTGGTAATATTTGTTTACATGTTATAAAAAGCGCTAGAGTAAAATAGGGCCACCCCATCTTCTACGCTGTTATCTATCAGACAGTATATATACAGTCAGTGCCAAGTAGACGGTAATAGGCTTGCACTCTATCCAGAAGCACTTAATTATGGTTTGCAAAAATACCGCGCATAAATAACACTTCATATCTCTCAGTTTCTTTTTTTTAATCATGACAGTATATTGGGGCTCTATTACATCTTAGTACTTATTTATATATGTATATCTTATATCTGTATCCCCAAAGGGCTAGGCAGAGGCGTCTCGAAAGCTCACTTTTTGCCAATCCTAATCGTCGTCCTAATAGTCGTAAATGGTTACGTCAACCGGCTACTGTATGACTGTATATATTTATATACTGTCTGATAGATAACAGGAGCACTTGCTTATCATTCGTATACTTTTATAGATTGTCATTTTTTAAAAGGGTCTTTAATTAATATTTAACAATTAAATTACTGTATTGATAAATGTATTATCAAATTTGAATAGCTACAGATACAATAGGAGGAGTACGTAGCTAGTTCTTAGCGACTGTTTTTTGTTTCATGTGTAACCCCAAAGGGGCATAACCGGGACTAATATTTTTATTTTCTCTTGTTCACCACTTATCCCATGACTTTGTTATAAAAAAGGAAACTTAAAAGTTTATTACCGCATTTAACTTATGGATGGGTGACCCGTCATAAAATATTGTGTAAAATTATAATGTTAACTATACTTGAGATTACGAAGTGAAACTTTTACTGTGAATACTGTGAATAGTGAATACTCTATCAGCATTTTAATGATTTGTGTTATTTTTTTTACGTTGGCATCTCGTGGATGGTAACTACAATAGCACATAATCTAAAGAACGCTTAAAAGGAACATTTTTGGAAGATATTACGTTCCACATTATAGCTTGAATCCTAACATTGACATAAAAACCTTATTAGATATAATTCAAGATGGTGGCAATAGTATTAGTCGCTAAGCGACGCTCCATGGTAACGAGGGGAGGCAAAAGAAACATTGTATTTGATCCAGGGAGCCTTTGATCATTTTTTTAAGTATTTTTTTTTAAATGTTAACAAAATATTTCATATACATTTTTTTTAACTCAAATACTTGGTCATCAAAATTATCTTAGCTATACTTATCCTATTTATAGAAAAAATGTATAGTCTTACAGTAGTGTAAGACTATACATTTTAATAATTAATAATTAACGTTATATTTCCTTTTGCTACCGTTATAAGCGTAATAACGTTATTTCTTATACTGTATTATATTTATTTTTAACCCACTTAGCTACTTAGTAACTCATAACGACAAATCTGGTTATACCTACATGAATGCTTTTAACCACTTAATTTTATCACACTTACAAAACATTAACTTTATCAGCCATTTAGACAATACACAAATCAAAATCAAATATTTCACATAATTCGTCCGATAGTATCTATTACGTGAGTTTGACAGTTTATTACTATTTTCAATCAAGCGCTCATTAAAATTCCTTATTTATCAATTAAGTTGTATATTATATATTTTAACCTGAAACGCTACTTGAGAAAATATTTTATGTTTTTGTTTCCAATCCAGACAGCTATCTAATAATAATTGATAATCGACTTCACTTCTACGCCGTAAGGTGCGAAATACATCGTACAGTACAATACATGCTAAAAATGTGCTCTCAGCATTCTTATCCTATTAGTTGTAGTAACACCACACGTAAAACATTTTTTTTTTGGCTATTCTAAACAAATACCTTCTAAAAACCTCATTACAATATCCTGAAAAAAATTACTCTATTATAGCCACATATCTCAGTCATATATATATATTTTAAATATTTATATTTACTGATATATTTCGAAAAATGAGATTACCGTCCAAACTTAAGTTTAAAACTATCGAGGGCTTTCAGGGGGACGCCCACGCGAACCGTGGAGGCGGGCGGGGAGGGCACGTGTATCAATGAAGAATAAACCATGGAAAAGGTGAAGCGACGTTGAGAGCGGAAGCGGGTAACCTCCTGTTAATAACTTCGAGTTTAATTGAGTTGCCAACTGGCCTGTTGGTCTAGTGGTTAGTGACCCTGACTGCTGAGCCAGAGGTCGTGGGTGCGATTCCTAAACTGAACAAAAATTTGTGTAAACCACCACTGACAGTATATGTAGGCCGCTTCCAACCGGTCTTCTTGGAAGGAGGGAGTTGAAGCCCAGTGGCTGAGATGATTATGATATATGTACATATCTACCTAAAACGCATTTTCATTAACATACTTACATACATACATACGTACATACATACATACGTACATACATACATACGTACATACATACATACATACATACATACATACATACATACATACATACATACATACATACATACATACATACATACATACATACATACATACATACATACATACATACATACATACATACATACATACATACATACATACATACATACATACATACTCTCACGCCAGTGTCCCCGAAGATGCAATAATAGGCGAAAATAACGTATAAAAACATTTATGTATCGGGGGGCACAAGCTTATTGCCGGGCACTTTGGGAATGAGATGGGAAAATATGGGTAAGGAAAGGGATTTTGCTTCTACAGATGATTGGCGAGTATCAGCAATAGCTCGAGCGAGTTAGGGTCGCATCTGTAACTCGTAAATCTGGCTGGTGCCGGGAAGTCCGACTGCTCTAACAACACTTTATTACTATTAACCTTTTCTTTTTTTTTTACAAAGTGCAAGGAGTTTTTATTTTATATTTTTAATTAAAGCTGACAGTAATTAAACTATCGACATTAAAATATAATACACGTTGACACGACATTTCACGTAGACAAAAATGTATTAGTAGTAAAAAAGTGCATATTTTTGAAATAAAATGTTTTTTTTTTTTGTTAAAGTACATTTTTAGACTAACTTTTTTTTTTGAATTATGATACAATATGACTGGGTAGGCATATTGTATAATAATTTTATTTTCTGATAGTGTAATATGTTTGTACAATTTAACTTAGTACTTAAGTAATTAAACTTTGAAATAACATTTAATGTTTTCCATCCATATATTTTTATCTACAAGCGAGCCTGGCTACTTAAAAACATGCATCTAGAAACGTGGTGCTTAAAAACACCTGAACGACTTCCAAACTTGAAAACTTTTCTCGAAAGTCACGTTGTTTTCATTCCAAATAACAAAATCTTGGAAACACTTTAAAAAAAATCTTGAGTAATTTCATACGGAAAATCAATATAATAAGTCAATGTTTTTGGAAGTTTTTTAAACGAATTTCATTAATTTCGACCATGATATTGTATTATTAACCTATTTACAAACTTCTTGAAAGTATTATATAAAAGTCCACTCACTGAGACAACATACATATATTTTTATCGTGGTAGAGCTATGCTTAGGCACGAATGGGCCGGCTCGACCGGTGCGATACCACGGCCTCACAGAAAACCGGTTGTGAAGTAATGCTTGCGTTGCATTTTCCTGAATTGAGTGAGGTTTCCGGAGGCCCAATTCCCCCTCCCCCTTTTCTCTCCCTCATCTCCTTTCTCCTTTTTTTCATCTCCTCGTCCCTCCTCTCTTCTTTCCGTTCCCTGCATCCCCCATCCCTCATCACCCTCAAAGGCGGGCAGCGCACTTGCGACTCTTGAGTTGCAAGTGTCCATGGACGGCGGTTTAACTTACTACTTTTCAGGTGACCCGTCTGTTCGTCTGTCCCCCTATAGTATAAAAAAAAATATATATATATACCTACACAGGCCTTCTATATATGAAAAGGCCATGTTAGAGGTTTGCTATCAAGTCCTTTTTACACTGATATTAGTGGTTTAACTAATATAAAGAATAAGTCAGTGTGTAGTGCACTCATATATCCATGACGTCTACTTTATAAAAGTTATTATTATTTGTTTATGGGCTCGCAGAGATTCCGCCAATGTCGAGAGAATAAGTTGTTGATAAAGAGGGACTTAATTATGGTAGGTAAAAATACCGCGCATTGAATAAGTATTCTAACCTTTTTTCAATTGATGATGTAAAAGCGCGCTACGAGTTAGGAGGGTAGCTTCAGCTCCACGTGTAAAACACCCTCTCCTCGTCCCATCGAAAGATTTAATTACTCTATAGAAATTATTAATATTCATTTTTAACTTTTTAGTAGTTAGAAAACAAATAATAGAGTTGCAAAAGGAAATTAATTTGTTTTAAGTAATAAATTTCGAGAGCTGGATTTTACAAGTTTCTAACAAAGATTTTTTAAATTACTGTGTTATTGAAAATAGTACTGTCGACGATCTTGACTGTTACGCCAGAGGTCGTGAACCTACCCTGGATAAATATATTTATCAGGAGTCTGATTACCATAGTACCAATTCTCTTTAATATATGATCAGTCGGTGTGTGAGGTGTCTGAATTTATTAGAGATTGTTAGAACCAGAAACCAGTAAGTCACGAAGCAACGCCACTTCTACAGCTCACGAAAAGCTCTACTGTTTTCGAAATTCATAATCAAAAAACAATTTTAATTAATATGTAAGCTGTTTCATGTATTATGAGCCTCCTCTAGCTCAAACAATTCAAGCACTCTTGTTATTAATAATCAATTATAATAAAAAACCATTAAGTCAATCAGATTCGTAAATATAACCATAAATAAAACATTTCACAGCCATGCTTAACTTAGTTGGAGGGTCTTCCCTGTGTAAAAGTCTAACAGAATGAGGATGAATCTTAAGGCATTAATAGAACAGCGAATCAGACCAAACAACGTAGTCCATTTTTCTACACGACTTTTTAAAAAGTTATTAATTTCAAAGTTTATGTCTTACTTCTAAATATCTGAAGAGATTCCCAGGTACATATGTGTTATCGTATAAATCCCTACATCATCCTGAGTGATACTAGCTATAATATTTTTGAAAACAATCAAAGGGGCTGATCTAGGGCACCTCCCTCAGGTAGTTGCCTAGAAGAGATCACCACTAACGATAAGGCTGCTACCACTATCACATTTTGTTTTACCAAGTTTTTTGTTTTTAGGCGTAAACTAAAGTTTGGAAGTATATTTTATAACAACTTATATTTCTTCTTTTTTAATGTACAATTAAGAGTATATCTATCTATGCCTGGGGATACTTTTTCAAGTCCCGCTTAAAAGACCCGGGATCAAAGTGGGAAGGAAACACGTGCGCTGGTAGTGAATTCCAGGCTTTCAGCGATCGGCACAAGAAAGAGGAGCCAAACCGTTTAGTTCGGAATAGTATCGAATGTAGCGTAATGTACTCGTAGTATGTAAAGTTAGCTGTGTTTTTTAATTGTTTAAGGTAGCAACCTTTTACAAACATAGTTGAATACCTGAATATTTAGTGTTTATCTAGAAAACGGGACTCAACTAATACTTTTATTTTCTTTTTTTTATGGGATAGGGGGACAGACAAACAAACGGGTCACCTGATGGTAAGCTACAACCGCCGGGCCAAGGACACCTACAACTCAAGAGTCGTAAGTTCTATGCCCGGCTTTTAGTGTGATGAGGGATGGGGGATTCAGAGAGGGGAAAGAAGAGAGGGGGGTGAGTAGATTGGAAAGAGGAGAGGAGTTGTGTCTCCGGAAACCTCATTAATTTGGGGGAAATGCGACGCAAGCGTTTCTTCCCAACCTGTTTTATAATAGTGCGGGAGTTATGAAACGTATATGCAGATATATGTATATATATATATGTATATATGTGTTAAATATTATGATGACTAGCGTCTCGGGTTATTCTCTCAATGTGTGAGGCAGCACCAAACATTTTTGTCGTCAGTTTATGTTTGTCACCACTTTAAACAACCCGATGTAACATTTAATAGACTTGTTAACTACATATAATTTATCTACACGATCTAAGAATGTAGATTTGTATCTAAAAGAAGACATGAAAACGCTTTTTATCGCTGTAGTGGATCTCGAATATGTTGTGAAATATTGTCGTTCACTACAAATGTTGCCAAATAAAAAATAAAAACGGTCCCGCTTAATTTTTTTTTTTATTTGCTTAAAAGGCGACTACCGTACCAGGAATTGGTCTTTTGTCGTGGGAGACTGCAAACATATAAACAAAGGACACGGAGAACACCTAGTCTCGGGACAACTGTTTATAAATCAGACAATTTTTTGTCCCGTATGTGAATTGAACCCACGCCCTCTGGTTTAGTCGTCAGGATCACTAACCACTAGACCAACAGGCCAGTCAGTTATGGAATTATCCTGTGCCACAGGAAAAAAAATACAGCCTACATCGGTTAAACTGCGGTCGGTTATAATCTGTATCCTATTTTTTTTTTATTGTTTTTCATAAATCCTTGCATACCTTAATTTATAACGTATTAGAACTCTTTGGACAATATGCACTGACGTCATTCGTTTCGTCATAGTTTGTGGAAATAACCACGACAGCGAAAACTACTTAGATACGAATTAAATAATTGACGTGGTATAATTTTATCGACGTATTTACAATTTAATATATTTTTAAATTTGCTCTTTGGTTCACACTTAGCACTCTTTACCAAAGCACTAGTCGTATCAGTAAATCGGTACAAAAATAAAACTATTTCAGACAGCAAAGGTCCGGTTTAAATTACAGGTTAAAATAAGGTCATCGGATTGCCAAGATCAGGATTTAAAATAAAATATTGTACACACTACAAAGGATCGCTTTCACTGCTAAAACCCTAATAACAAACAAAAGTAAGTAGTCTGAAGATGCTCTGAAGATGTAATATGTAATAATATGATAATAAATTATAATTAATTGATGTATGAAGGAAGACATCAGCTGTATCACAATGATAGCCCTCTTATCTTCCAAAAATACACTAACGCAATGCGAAACTCGTTCCTGCAATGCGCCATTTTCTTATGGGAAAATATTCACTCACTCACTCACTACTTTGACTCTACCGTCCGGGGCTTAAATTAACACCTAGAAATATAAAATAATACTTAATACGTAATGTGAAAATAACTGAAATTCTTAGTGCGTAGTGTATAGTGATTTACTCACTTTATAACGAAAAGTAGTATGCGTATTAAACGCTTACATTTCATGCTGTTATCCAAGAAGCCTCTTTACACTGTACTGCATGACTGTAGGACTGTATATATACTGTCGGATAGACAACAATCCACATTTTACGACACCCCCATGGGTGTTCCCCCCCCCCCCCCCCCCCCAAATAGCTCTATTCTACACTACCGGGAACCACTAGGATAATGGGTTTATCAATATTTTAAAATAAGAAATAATGATTTAACTTCAGCACAGTTGTTAAAATAAAAGTTAAGCGTGCTACTAAAAGCACATACTCTGATATAATTGACACTTTAATTTTTTTTACTGTGGGAGAGCCTTGCTTAGGCACATATGGGCCGGCTCGACCAGAGTAATACCAGGACCTCACAGAAATCGGCTGTCAAACATTGACACACACATATATATATATATATACATATGTATATATATATATATATAGATTAACTTTATTAAAATAAGTTATAAGTGGAGTTTGGTCTTAGGTAGCCTCACTAATTTCAGTGATATGCAATGCAAGCGTTGCTTCACTACCGGTTTTCTGTAAGGCCGTGATATCGCTGGTGGAGCCAGACCATTCGTGTCTAAGCTTGGCTTTACCACTGGCTACAGTACACTATTCTACACTTAAACATCATTCTTATAAGTAATGGTCATTGATTAAGCCAGCGAAACGAGTGCCACAAGTTGGTAGACAAGTTAAGTTTTGTTATTATTGAGTCTCTAAGTTATTTATAAGACCACATGCTATGTCATATAATATTCAACATTACGTGAATGAGGTAAATCTACGTATTATTTAGCGTAACACAGCGGCGTAGTACTACGACGGCGGCGTAGGGACGATCGATACGAGTGTGCTTCAAGGCTGATAGTACGCGTACCATAGCGTATCAGGGAGGTAAGGGTGCGGATATATTGGGAGGAATAGCGATATTATTTGATATCAGGTTTGATTTTGTCAATCCGAATATCTTTCGTAATTAGAATTTTTGTATTGATGACAATATGAAATTTGCTGAAATAGGTGTAATACAACTCTGCCTATGCTTGTATATATGTAACAATAAATAAGTTCCCCATTATATCAGAGCTAAATAAAAACGTATTAATTAAGTCCGTACGTAGATGAGAATGAAAACAAAACTAATTCGTGTATAAACTTTCACTCTCGCGCCAACAATTAGCTGAGTGTGCGAGTCATTGCTTGTGGTGCAAGTGACAAGTGGGCGAGATTTAATGAAGACAAAAAAATAAAAATGTCTGACTGCACAACGCTTCCCGAGTGTTTTGACAACACTTTGTGTAATCCTCAAATTGTTATTCTGAGTCTGGGTGTTCCTTGTGTCCGTTGTTTGTAAAGTTCCCCGCCATACATGAATTGAAATGCTAGGTTGTCTTTAAAAATAATGTCTAAAAGAAGAACTTATTAGATGAACCGTTTAAAATGATGCCTTAGAAACTCTTTTCTCATTCTATAGAACAGGGTTATCAGAGCGTTTTATTGTGGAGGGTCAGGTGGTCAGAACGAGAGTGACTCGGCTAATGTTTAGAGTGGCTGTACACCTCAGAGATAACCAGAACTGTCAAAATTGTATGACTTGTAGGGTAGGTTCATGAGGTTTGTAAGGATTAAAATAAATTACCGGCTGTTGTCTCTGACTACCCCAAAGGAAAAGGTTGTAAGTTCAGCTATGTACACACGTATAGTATGTATGTGTGTACATCAATAAATGTTTGTCAAGCTTCAAGCTTTGAATATTTTGATTAAATATTTATCCGACATGATTAAATAAATGTGACATAGATAAACATACACGACCACTATTATGGCTCTATTCGGTAGACATATTGTTTTGAATTCGTATTTATATCATTCATAAATTTTATACTTAATTACCGTAATGCCGAATATAGGTGTGCTGACACATTAGCTAATAAACTACAGACTTCCACGTCATAATATGACATAAATTAACTATTAATATTCACGTAAATGACTTAAACATATACAATTAAAGGTCAAATTTGATCTTCCGGCTCATAAAACAGTGAATGATATTATTTGATTAGATAAATCAATGGGGAATGTGTACAAGGAAGTGATTAGTGATCTGTATAAATATCAAAATCAATTCACCACTTTCACCAGAACTTATTCACCAAAGAGTAAGTTGGAGCTTATAATGCAGTTGGGTTTTATATTTATTTTCATTATTTTACTTGTTTAAAACTTGGACCAAACTCCAGAAGGTTCTGATAAGATCTGTCCGTTGCTTAATGCCAAAAATCAAGAAGTAACAGGCTTACACGGAGATAGTATCACAGCTGAAAGTAATTAACTATTAATTACGTTCGTGAATAGAAAATTATATTTTCAGATTTCGTCTAGTACAATTATTGTATATGCAGTATCCGGCTCAAAAGACCGTATATTATGACGATGTTAAAACTGTTATGTACCAAAGGGAATAAATGAAATGGTAATATTTAAAATATATTTTTGTAATTATGACGGTAGATTTGGGCCCGCTGTGGTGTGAGACAACTGGTCCTTTCCAATTCTTTGTAAAGATAAGAATGCTAGATTCTTACAATTTTTTTCGTTGATAATAAACTTGACAATATTTAAAGAGTCAGGCTTTGGAATGGATTGTTCTGCGAGTGTTTAATTGTGTGTGCTTTTTACACAATAAAGAAATAAAAGGACCGTTAACTGCTTCAATTCAAGCGTATCGTGATTTCTTTAAATATTTTCTATTACTTATTATTACTTCTACTAAAATTCTTATTTTTATTATTCCTGAGTGGATACAGGTGTGAGCCTATGTATGTATTTTAATTCAGTTCAGTTTTCAGCGCAAATCAAGTAGTTCTGTTTAGTACTTTGACTTTGTCTTAAAAATGTATTTATTTATAAGTGTACGGCACAGAGTGAAGCATTTGCCCATTTTTTGTAAAGAATACATCGAAACTTATGGCTGTCTTCTTCTTATTCTGTAGACACTTGAAAGTAAACCAAAATTCAGGTATCTATTTTTAAACTCTCTATCTAATGTAACAAGACTATACTAAGATAAAAAAAAAAAATTACCCTCCCCTACGCAACCTAGGAGAAAACGCGGAAAATTCCTAAAAAAATATTGAGTTCACCGGCCACCACGGCGAATAATAAGTTCACCATCTATAAAACTTTTATTGACATCGTAAAGGTGAACGCATAAAAATCATTTAGCTTGGGCATTTACGAGCGAACCGATTTCCTGATGGTGGCCACTTTCGCACACCCCGCCGCATTCGCTCGCTTTTCACGGCTTTCCTCAGAAAACTATATACGTCTCGTTCCCTTGCGTATCGCTGTCTCCTTCCCGCTCCAAGTTCGACGACCGGGGCAACGAGCGCGCGAAAGTACTTTCACTGCGCCGGCGCATGCGAGTCTCTAACGCCCGTTTGTTGTTACGCGCGAGTTTGCGTCTTTATAGCATAGAGTTTTGTTCTGTAGATTGAGATAACATGTTGGGCTCGGAGAAATGGACTTTGGTGGGTTTGCGAGTCCGCAACTGTTTGGTTCTTAACAAGTTGTAATTCATCTAGGAATGCGACTTGTCTATCGTGTTCTTTGCTTTTTCCGACTCAACTATAGACAATAATGTCTTTGTACTTTGATGTTTATATTTGTTATCTGTGACGTCAAGCATACTCTTTTTATAACTAGTTTAGATAATAGGCATATGTCTATCTAAAAGCATGAAATAACGAAATTAACTAGTTTATTGGTATTAATATATGTACTTTTTCCTAAAAGATTTCTATACGTATTAAAGCTGATTTATTTTTTGTGTAAGCTTGTAGTATTGCCAAAGTTTCAGCTTCATATTTTGCTATGGAAATTTTTGTTTACATTATTTAAAACAAATATGTAATGCAATCTACGTGATGCGATTACGAAGTAAGTGTATATTTACAATTATCTATGTTTTCATTTTCAATATCCACCAATCAATTTATAGCCTATTCAAAAATGCATTCATTTACAATCGCGTATAAAACAGAATATAAATCACTTATTCAACTTCTTTTTTAAAAGTCTATTAATAACACAATAATTACGTTTCGCGTAATGACAAAAAGTAAGTTTTTTCGCTTAAAAACACAACAACAAATAGCATATAATCGCGATGTCGTGTTGTATATCAATCCTAGTAGGAAACCGTAGTGAAAGCAAGGCTTTCTGTCACGATCCGCACGCGCAGCAGCATGAACCGAAGTGCACAATGCAACGATTTAGATCCAGACTCAGATCGAGAAACATCTGTTGGGTACAGATTCCTATCCTGAATAGCTTTATAGAGGTTGAAATTCGACCGTCATTCATTCAATTATCTATACTAGTAGTGTTTGTTTGTAAGTACAAGTCCTAATAAAAAAAAAGATTTTGTATTGAATACACTATTTTTAAAGGAATAATATAGGTTTTAAAACTTTATACTACGACCTCCAGGAGCGGAGCAGTGAGTTGATAATAAAACGGTCGTATGTATGAGTGCATGTTTATAATTTTACTTTCCCATTTTTAAGGAGACGTGTAAAACGCTCTTATTTTACCAATTATTATTATTTCGTCCCAATTATTTCATATACAAGTGACAATTGGGGAGTGTATTAAAAAATAATCTATATATAGTACATATATTTAAGAATGCATGCAACGACGGTCCCACATTACTAGTATTCTTGTTCGTAGTATACAAAACAAAATTCCTTTTTTTAATCAAAGTAGTAGTAAGTAGAGTCCAAAAAAAAAAGACCCGTCTGCTCGTTGGCCCCATATCGCATAAAAAAAAAAAAATAATAGTTCTATAGTTAAACTCTTGACTCAAGTTTCTTGTTTAAAAGAAATAACCGCCATACCGTGCATTCGCCCGCAAGGTGCACAACCGCGTTACAATTCACTTTTGTTTTATGAAATTCTCACATAATTGTCAAGTTGCGGTGAATGTAATACCAACTGGCATAATCTAGCGCTTTTATTTCCTTCTTCAAGTAAAAGTGACAATTATAACTCTTTCGTAATTGAAGACTTTAGGAGTGACTTAACCATTGCTTTTACGTAATTATAGGCATGTATAATATATATATATATACGTCTTTGATCTTTTTAAATCTTTTTAAAAAGACAACTCCCGCACTAGGATTAATTCCTGTGCCGCGGGGGACTTTACAAACATTGAAACAACGGACACAAAGAACACCCAGACTCAGAACAACAAGTTGAGGAATACACAAAGTGTTGTCCCGTGCGGGGATCGAACCCACAACACTAGGCGCGGCAACTTGGTGGCGAGGTGACCACTTAAACCGCTACGCCATCAGTGCAGTGACATAGGACATTGACATAAGACATTTGCACTTAATAGAGAGATTTAAAAACATTTTCAATTGTTAATTTTTTTAGCAATCGTGTTGTGAGGTAAATTATCAATTATACTTTTGCGTTTGTTAAAATTATAACTACCTATTTTATAGCAAGAAGTAAAAAAAAATATGTTTCGATTATTAGATTATCTTAGTCTAGACGAAATGTGTTCTAAGGACGCCCCCCCGTTTAAATGGATGGACGATTTAAATATTGGGGTACGCACAGGTCCAGCGGTGGACTGCACTAGACTGAACTGCGACTGGATATGGTGTCTTAAGATCCAAACATAACTGCATCTTTTCCTATATAACACACTACCTTAAAATTGCCTTAGAAGCTGCAGTATAGGTGTTTACCATAACACAGACCGTAATTTTTTTTTCATCTTAGTGGCTAAGATTACCTAGTAATATATTTTATCATATTTGAACTATCCGGAGTCCAGATTCTGAATAGTAAGATTATGGACATAACCGGTAAATACTTAGTTTGTTATACTTAATGACTATGTATGATGAAACAGATGTTAACAGTGGTAGAGCCGACTCAACTCCTCCTCACCTTTTTCCTCTCCCCGCATACCTTCATCCCTCATCACTCTCAAAGACGGGCAGCTCACTTACGACTCTTGAGTTGCAGGTGTCCATGGAAGGAGGTTGTCACTTACCATCAGAAGACGCTTCCATTCGTCTGTCCACCATAGTATAAAATAAATAAAACATAAGCTGTTCGTTTTGTGTTAATTATTCACTTCAAAAGATATTTCTCTGCATTACAACGTTACTGTTAAGGGGTTTATGCTGCAAATTTTAGAAAGCTTGCGACTTGGCAGCGCAAATGTTACTTAAACATCAGATTTATTATGTTCTATTTATATAATACAAGTCTCGTAACTGCAGTATGAACAAAAAAGAATTTATTTAACAACAACAAGTGTATATTATAAGTGTTACTCAAACGTACACACTACTCGTTGCAGCGAATAAAAATGTAAATTATAAACAGAAACAGGCAGTTCGACAATATCGGACTGACTCTCAACATTTCTTCCTGTGATTACGACGTACGATAATCACAAAGATATTGTACCTTTGATTTACACATATAACATGTTTGTATTTATCCATAGTTCAGCTCTTTTTCTTACAAAATATTATCGCCATTAATCAAGTTTCAATTCTATATTCTCTGTAACAACATCGAAGAATTTACAACATTCATCTAAACCCTTTAACAAATAGGTGAGTTCAAATTTAGAACCGCTTACTACTATCTGTAACAATTTATATTCACAAAAGAAAAACAAAATACTAAATCAACTAAACTAACAAGCGTTAACAACATTCCACCAAAAATCTAACTGCTACTCGCATATTTCGAAGTCCCAACAAAAATTCCACACAAACCACAAGGGCTTGAGTCATCAAATATCCCGGAGTTTTAACCGTCTGCCTTAATCTTGGGCACGTGCCGTTTGGTGCTCGTTCGAGTCCCGGCTGCGTCTATTTGCGGTAAATGGGTCAAGCCAATCCCAACTTAGCTGCAAGAACGAATACAAAAAGAGTAAAGCGAGGAGCGGCGGATGCGCATGCGCACGGTTAGCGAGTTTAACTACCGTTAAGTGTTTTGAGTTTTGTTTTAGTATTACTTCTTGTAAATATTAGATTAACGTTAAGTGAGGGCAAGTTACTAACGATTTCTGTTCTAATTGCAGACGCTCGACTGTAGACTTTAAGTGAAGTGACTAGGAGGGCATAATGTTATATATTCGCGAGTATTCCAATCAGATAAGCTTTATTTAACCTTTAACCGATTTTAATATCTACCAGGAATCAGGATACACAAGCCATGGTCATAAACTGACTGATTGATAAATCGATGCCTTTATGACGAATGCATTATCTCACCTCGAATATCACAAAGGAAATAAAAATTGGCATTTAATACGTATAATTCCCTGCATATTATGTTATTAATATTCATCTATACTGCATAAATAAATAAATAATTTATTATAAACGCTTATTAACTTTACTAGAAT
The DNA here is from genome assembly GCA_947561695.1 of Tyria jacobaeae. Lineage (NCBI taxonomy): Eukaryota > Metazoa > Arthropoda > Insecta > Lepidoptera > Erebidae > Tyria > Tyria jacobaeae. Next base: position 1,472,530 of record OX387208.1, on the reverse strand, counting down.
AATAGTTATAGCATTAAATGTTATTAACTGTTGCGACTTCCTATGACTGTAAATATGGATTTAGATAACATTTCGAAATCATATTTGTGTTTACCCGACGTTTCGATCGAATTGGTCTCGTCGTTGTCATGGGTATACTGATGAGAGTTCAGCTATATCTCCTTGAGTTAAGAGTAGAACTTTGTAGAAACCTAAAACGCATTTAGATGGATAGATAATATTTTATTTGTACACTATTGTACATATACAGTAAGAGTGTAACACATACATGTGTCGGAAATATAATGTACAACGGACGGCTTTATTGCTAAATGCAATCTCGTTCTGAGGTGAGCAAATTTTATGGAAAGTTATTTTACTTACATTTAAATATGAAACTCATTAAATATTTTATTTGCCCTCAAATTTACCCCTGCACAATCTGTTTTCCTTAAATTTTGGGGAAAAATTCCATGTAAAATCTATACATGTATATATATTCGGTCAGCAACGGCCATCTTATAACCTGCCAGTTTTAACAATGATTGTACCTTGTAAATATAATGAAGAGAAACTCCCATTTTTTTTTTTATTTTAAAAGGTAACTCCCATAGTAGGAAGTATTCGTGTATCGCTTAGGACTTTACAAACATACAAACATACAAGAGACACAAAGATACCTCTTATCTCGTAGATGCTATAGATACCTAGATACCTTTCATAATCATTAAATGTAACTTGAAACTCGTTCAGACAAACAATTTGTACAAGTAAATTTATTTACTCGCACTTAGCCGTAGCAAGGTTGAAAAAAATAATAGTGGATGGCATTGGACTGCTACAAACATATGCGTTTATAATATATAAGTCGCAGGAGGCGGAAGCATTGCCTGGCCGACCCGTTTGCCTTAATATTCACGTCAATATTTAATACTGCTATACATGTATGATAACGACTTGTTTTTGAACGTGTAAAAATATACTGACATTGTCGGTACTTGCAAATATATGATGTTATAATTTAATATGTATCGTGATTATAAACAGTTTAGGAATCAAACAGGTGAATCTATACAAAGAAGTAAAAGTATTCGAAAGAGCTAGTGATCAAAATGAGCAGGGATGAATGGGGATTTCAAGTTTTCAAGTGAGGACAACGAAAGTGTTAATGTGAGATGTTATTTGAGACTTTGATTTAAACCCAAAGCGAAGAGAATAATCGGTTGTTTGATTTGCAATATATACATACATATATATGTATATACATATATATATATTAAAATCAAGGTAGTCCCGTTTACCAGTGAAAGTAAAAAGTCAAAAAGTCGAGTAAGTAATAACGTAAGTAATTATTTTGACATTCTGTACTATTGACATTTTGCGCTTCTGACATTCTGCTCTTTGACAATTTGCGATCCAGTTGTCATTTTGCTATTTTGATCTAATGCTCAGAAACCGGCTAATCCATCTCTTCCCCTGGCTGTTGTAAAAGGCGAATAAGGGATCAGATTACTATATTGCAGACAGTATATACATACAGTCATACAGTATATGAAACGCCTCTGCTTACCCCTTCAGGGATAAATACGTGAGTGTATGTATATATATATATATAAAAGTATATTATTTAACTATGGTTTAGTTTAATCTCGATTTAAGCGCGTCTCGGTGGCATCCGCCTGCCGTACGGTGCATCGGCCGCGTTGCGTAACAACGCTATTTATACACCCTCGCCTAACGCATTGCCGGAACACCGGTGAAAGTTCGCACTTTATTCTCGTACCTAATACTCCTTTTATTCGTCAATATTTGCACTATAAGTACAAATTATCAGTATTTGTAATTTCTTTGTAGCGGTGTGTGTCTTTCATACAGCTGCTTGACAGAAGTTTAAGATATGACTTTAGGATTTTTCAACCTTGTTGTTGCAGTTGCTCACTTATTCAGCAATAAAAACATCATCTAATGTTCTAAAAGCGCTTGGTAAGAAGCTGATTTTTCGTCTCTCAATTTTCATCGTTAGAATGAAAATTAAAAGGAATATTTTATTCAAATTTTAAGTGTACTTACCTTGAATATAACGAATTCAATTAAAAAGTAATTATTGAAATCAAATCACAAATGATAAAGATATTGCGTAACATGTATAGTATACCTTAATTATACACATAATTTTTTGTTATTTTTACAATATATGGGAACAGACGAACAGATGGGTCAACTGCTGGTAAGTGGCAACCGCCGTCCATTAACACCTGCAACTGAAGAGTCGTAAGTGCGCTGCCCGCCTTTGAGGCTGATGAGCTTGCTTTGAGGGATGCGGGTAGGGGAAAGAAGAGAGGTTGGGAGGAGAGTTAGGCCTCTGGAAACTTCACACATTTCAGCGACACAAATAGGACATCCTTTAAGTACCGAAAATAAATTTAATTAAAAGAAGATATTTTTTAAATAAGTTAACAAATTTTTTTTTTTTTTTTTTTTTTTTTTATGCGATAGGGGGCAAACGAGCAGACGGGTCACCTGATGGTAAGTGACTACCGCCGCCCATGGACACCCGCAACTCAAGAGTCACAAGTGCGTTGCCGGCCTTTTAGGAAGAGGTACGCTCTCTTCTTGAAGGTTTGAAGGTCGTATCGGTTCGGAAATACGGCAGGCGACAATTTGTTCCATAAGCTGGTTGTGCGAGGCAAAAAGCTTCTGGAGAAGCGCACAGTGGTGGAGTGCCAATCGTCCAGGTGATGGGGATGGATATTTTGTCGCGTAGGACGATGGCGGAAACCAGCAGCCGGTATAAGTCCGAACAATTCCTCTGAACACTCCCCATGATACAAGCGATAGAGGATGCAGAGTGAAGCTACATCTCTACGCAACGCCAAGGTGTCAAGTCGATCAGAAATATCTTGGCAGTCGATGATGCGAGTCGCTCTCCGTTGAATGCGGTCAAGAGGCAGAAGTTGGTACTGGGGTGCACCTGCATAGAGATGAGAACAGTATTCCATGTGCGGCCGAACCTGCGCCTTATAAAGTTGCAGGCGGTGGGCCGGAGTAAAATACTGTCTCGATCTGTTTAGCACACCAAGTTTCTTCGAGGCTAATATGGCCTTACTCTCTAAGTGACCGCGAAACTGGACTTCGCTTGATATATCGACGCCAAGGATTCCGATACTGGCTGATGCAGTTAGGGAAGTGCTCTCAAATTGAGGTGATACGACCAATGGCATCTTTTTAGCGGTGAACGCGCAAACCTGTGTCTTTGTGGGGTTAAATTGGACTAGGTTAAGTCGACCCCAATCTGAAACTTTTGATAAAGAAGTTTCGATTTCAGACACAAGTTTGGATCGGCTTTCAATGACGTTTACCCGAGAAATGTTAGCGCGGCCAGTGTAAAGGGCATCACTCGTGCTATCGTCTGCATAGCAATGGATGCTGCTAATCTGCAGCATGTCGTTGATATGCAGAAGAAACAGCGTGGGTGATAGCACACAGCCTTGTGGGACACCAGAATTAACAGACTTCGAGTCGGAGCATGCACCGTCAACAACGACCTTGATGCTTCTGTCTGTAAGAAAACTGGTGAGCCAATTGCACAGTTTCTCGGGAAGCCCATAGGAAGGAAGCTTCGCAAGGAGCGCTTTGTGCCAGACCCGATCGAAGGCCTTCGCCACGTCCAAACTAACGGCCAACGCTTCCCCCTTGGTCTCGATCGCCTGTGCCCACCGGTGAGTCAAGTATACGAGAAGATCACCAGCTGAACGACCCTGACGGAAGCCGTATTGTCGATCATTGAGGAGCTGGTGGTCTTCTAAGTACCGGAGGAGCTGGCAGTTAACAATGGATTCCATTATTTTGGAGAACAAGGAGGTGATGGCTATGGGTCTGTAGTTGGACGGATCCGAGCGATCTCCTTTTTTAGGGATTGGGTGCACTAGAGCTGTCTTCCATGAGTTCGGGACTACGCCAAGAGAGTAGGAAAGCCGATAAAGGCGCGCTAAAACCGGTGCCAACTCTGGAGCACACGTCTTCAGCACGATAGGAGAGATTCTATCGGGCCCACTCGACTTATGAACGTCGAGGGAAAGAAGCGCTTTACGCACTGCCCTTTGTGTAAACCGGACTTCCGGCATGCGGGTCTCGCACTGCGGTATGGTCGGCGGTGCGTTTCCCCCGTCGTCCAGGGTCGAGTTGGACGCAAAGAGTTTGCCCAGAAGATCGGCTTTTTCTTTAGCGTCGTGGGCCAACGAATTATCTCCTATGCGCAGAGGTGGAAGGGATGGCTTACAAAAGTTCCCCTGGACAGCTTTGGCAAGAGACCAGAATGCACGAGTTCCGGAGGGGAGACTAACTAGTCTCTCGCCAATTCTGCCGATGTGAGCCGACTTCGCCCCAGCAATTACTCTTTTGAGGGACCTGGAGGCAAAGTTAAATTGCTTCTTTAATGTGCTGGTCTTTACATCCCGTGCTGTCGCTGCATTAGCCCATGCTTGGTAACATTCCTGCTTTCGGCGGGACGCCGCTTTGCAGGTTCGACCAAACCAAGGCTGGGACTTGCCACCTGTGGGAATCAGGGAGAATGGAATGAAAAGTTCCATACCCTGAAGCACAACATCCGCGACAGAGTCAGCAACGACATTGGGATCATCCGGCGAGAAGCAAACCTGCCTCCATGGGTAGGATGCAAAGAATGTTCTCATTCCATCCCAGTCTGCTGACCTATAGTGCCATACGCGGCGACTGCCTGTAACACGCGGCCGCAGCGAGTGAACGAGTGGCACCATACTCCTAATCAGGCAATGGTCCGAAGAGCCAAGAGGGGCCTCAACGGATACTTTGTAGCCGTCAGGATGTGAGGTCAGCAGAAGATCCAACAGTGAAGGCACGTGGCTTTCTGCATCTGGGATTCGCGTAGGCGTTGCTACCAGCTGCGTCAAGCCATATGCCAAGGCGAAATCGTGAACAGATCTTCCCGCATGATCGGTTTTGCGCGAACCAAGCCATTCGGCGTGATGGGCGTTAAAGTCGCCAAGAATCACGATCTCTGCGGATGGGACCTGCTGGAGCACTGAGTCTGTAGCCATTTGGACGTGGTCGATGAGTCGGTCCGTTTCGGCATCACCGCTATGGGACCTGTAGAGGCATAGGTAGATGCGGGGATGGTCGTCGCAGTCTACACGTAGCCATAAGATGGAGAGGTCCCTACCTTCAAGATTGCCGAGGCGGCGAGAAGTGATATCATCTCTAACGTACACGCATACACCAGCCTTAGGAACAAAGGAGTGTTCCAGTCCGTACCCAGGGTAGCAGAGGTAGGATGTGTCCGCTGGAGACGATATCTGCGTCTCGGTTAAAAAGAGCAAGGCCGGCTTTGCTGTCTCAAGGTGGTGGTGTACAGTGTCGAGGTTCGAATGTAAGCCCCTAATGTTGCAAAAATCCACGGTAAACGTGACAGGGGGTGCCATGGTATGCCTTCTCTTGCCCCGAGCAGATTTTGAGAGCGCAGTTGAGCCCCCCCCAGAGTACGAGGGGCAGCCTGGGCGTCCACGCTCAGGCATAATCCGTACTGAGGGTGGACGTCCAGGGGGGGATTCTCCAACGCTAGCGCTGGTACCCCCCTGGGGTATCCTTTTCGTTAACAGCGCTATCATTAGGGGGGTGGGGGATTTTGGGCCTCCGGAGACCTCACTCATTTCGGGGAAATGCAACGCAAGCGTTACTTCACAACCGGTTTTCTGTGAGGCCGTGGTATCGCACCGGTCGAATGGTGAAGATATCGACTAACATACACACACAAAATTCAAATTAAGAGCGTACTCAATTTTTTAAATCAGTTACAAACAACGATACTGTAGCAAACAAACGTCAAATTCGAAAACATTTGTTATTAAAAGTTAGAGTGCCCGAACTTCCCGGCAGCAGCCAGTTCGAGTAATGACCGATGTATTGACTGTAAATGACTTGCTTGAGCTGTTGCTTATAATCACCATTCCATATTTATAAGGAATATTCCTTTCTATCCACACTCAAAATTTTCCACTCTAATTCCAAAAGTGCCTGAATGAAGGCTGGCCCCCTATTAAATAAATATTTATGTTAATAATTAGGCCTCTGCCTACAGGTGGTACAGGCATGACTGGTTGTACATATATATGTACATGTATGTTTTTGTTAGGTGAAAATATTATTGCAGTCATTTCGAGAAGAAGTCTGCGCTCTAATAGTAAACTATTTCTGCATTAACGTAGGTCAAAGTCTCATATAATCCAATAATTATTATCGTAGAGGTGTCCTCGCGTATTAGTAAACAATATTTTTTGTATTAATATATTTTGTAAACATCACAACGTTTCCGTGTTCTATTTAAATTTTTGGTTTTCTTGAAGGTTCTTGGTTGACAATGATTTACGAAACTCACCTTTTAGTTCAAGGTTTATTGGAAAATAATAGTCTATTTGAATTATTAAACTTAATTTTACTTAATTTATTTAAACTTAAAACGAACGAATAACTTGAAGAATTGATTGCAATGTGTGCTGTTTTTTGAGATTGTACATATATAAACTCACTACTTTCTACCTTCAGGGCAGGCAGAGACGACGTTCTGCCACCTACTCGCGGGGTGTGTGCTATTGACCTGACATTATTTTATTTTTAATTTGGCTTCGATTAGTGATCGATTATCGATCGATTATTAGCAGTTTTAGATTTTTTTTGTTTTCTCTTACATTTTCTGTTAAGTGTTATAACTAAAGATTAATGTTACTGCTTCATATAGATATATCGCTATTACATAGCTAATTATAATATTATAATTTCAAATCGAGTTTGTTTATTTGTAGTCTTTTATCATGAAATGTTGCATACACGTCACCAGTCACCTAAAAAAAAAATGTACTATTTAACGCGAGTTAAGAATTAAAATTACTGTTAAGAAGGACAACATAAATTAACAATTAACGCAAGCGAAGTCACGGATAAAACTAAGCTTGTTATATTAGGCAGAAAAAGCAGGCCAAGTTGTCCGGCCGGCCGGTCATTTCTGTTCCTGTTCCCACCCTCGCGTGGGTGCTGGCGACAATCCAGGGTGCGTCGCCCCCGCGGCCATTGTCTCATCGATCATTCACTAAAATAGACCCGACATACAATGTTGCGTTTTATATCTTAAACACCAATGTTTTTCCTACATATATTTTGCAGCACTGCTTTAGTATCACACGCTACACACTTTTAATCGAGTTTTACTTTCCTGCTGGTTCCTTGGTTAGTGATCCTAACAGCTCAGAAGTCGTGCGTTCGATTGCCACTTAAAACATTTAATTGTGATGAGTACGATTACTTTTCAAACGACTTCAAAAAAGGAGGAGATCTTAATTCAACTGTAGTTTTTTTTGTTACCTCAGAGCTTTCAACTGGGTGAACCGATTTTGATGATTTTCTGACAATGGCATCCATGAGAAAAACATGTAAGTCTTAAATTTTATGATAGACGCATTGTAGTCGGTTGTCAATTTTTTTAAAGTGAATTATTCTGTATCTGAATGTAACTTATCTACGGCATGAGTATATTTAGAAAAATATAATTATTTATTCGACTGACGACAGACTGCACTGATGGCGTAGTGGCTTAAGTGGTCACCTCGCCACTACACTGCCGCGCCGTGTGTTGTGGGTTCGTTCCCTGCCAGAGACAACACTTTGTGTATTCCTCAAATTGTTGTTCTGAGTCTGGGTATTCTTTGTGTACGTTGTTTGAATGTTTGTAAAGTCCCTCGCGGCACAGGAATTAATCCTAATGCGGGAGTTGTCTTTTTAAATAATAAAAAAAAAATTATAATCTGTCTGGTTACCATAGAACTAGCTTTGCTTAGTTTAGAATAAAGCGGCCGTGTAAGGTGTCAAGTTATTATTGTTATTAGGTTTGCTTTAATGTCTTGCCGTGTGGTCTTCAGTGGAGTCGAATAGAGATACACCATTTCTTCCTGTAGGTGTTGTAAGGATCGGACTGTTATCCGTCAGACAGTATGTATACAGTCATAGAATGCCCAGTTGATATGGTAATAGGCTTGCCCCTTGTCACGTTAGAGGGGCCAAATCCTTATGCGCATTCAATGGGTGTTTTATATAAGAAGTGTACTAAGCTACCCCTTAGGAGATCCAGGCGTGAGCGTATGGATGACAAACGAACAGATGGGTCAACTGATGATAAGAGACTACCGCCGCCCATGAACCCTTGCAACTCAAGGGTCACAAGAGTGCTGTCTATCTTTTAGGGTAGGGGAAAGGGAGTAGGGAAAAGAGGGTTGTGCCTCCGGTAACCTCACAAGCTCGGTCACACAATGCAAGCATTGTGTCTAAGACAAGTCCTAAAAGTTACCCAAGGGTGCATTTACTAAACAGTAATAAGAAAATGTTACAAAATGTACATATAACATGATCATTGATATGCCGATAATCAGTTCCACGAGGAGTGATTATCACCTCTTAATTATTTGAACACAAGCTATTAAAAAAATGTTACCAACTTCTAAAATTAAGTTTAGTTTTCTACTTGCATGCTTCTTTTAGTATTATATAATTTCATTATCATCATTATTGAGCCATTCGTCATCTTCTGCTGGCCTCTCCCAGCGAGCGTCATACCACCCGGTCCACCGCCTTTCGCATCTAGTCTACCGCCTTCAGGTCGTCAGTCCATCTGGCTGGGGTGAATCCTATTTAGAACCCGTTTGCTCGGCCATCGATCCATCGGCAGATGTTGGAAAAACAAATAAGGACTCAGTCGCTGTAGAATTTACAAGGCGAGCCACGATTCTGTTCATCCAACATTGCGATAGAATGGCGGTTATCATGTTCACGTGTAAACTGATAAGGTTGAGATGAGCAAATTAATTAAAAAGATAAACGCCTACAATAAATATAAAAGTAGTGAAAATTTAAGTTGTTAAAAAGATGGTAGATAACCTGATAGATTCAATAGCAATGATTGAGAAGTATGGAAACCCCAGATGACATTGTGAGACGATCTTCAAAATAACAGGATGCTGTCGTCCAACAGGACAATTCATGCACAGAGACATTCATGTTTTCGATGGAAAACTGTAACAGTTGCCTCTAATTTTCAAATATTGTGTGAAAATATCTGCCTCCAAACAAACAGACCATAACTTACGGCCGGTAACTTTTTATAATAAATTAAAATTTTCTGTTTATGCATCACAAGCTTGGTAAATAAATAAAACGATCGTTCGATAAATTCAAGAAGAATCGATGTGACGTAAATAATAAAGCCATGCCAGTGTTTGGGCGGCGTATGCGCAAGAAAAGCGCGTCGTCCCGGGGTGAACGCACGCTGCGCGGTCACCGGCCGGGCGCGCGGGAAAATTGGAAAACTATGGTTACAATAGGTTGCCCACAATGCGTGCATGTTACACTTCCGTATCGCGACCAAGGATGCAAGCCGCGAATTACCGTTGTATATCCTATGAACTTATGGGAGCCTAGTACATGTCCCTTGGGAATGCTAACATTGAAGCGGTCGTACTGAAATTCAAAGTGCCTGTTAATAGTTAACTGAACTGAGCTTGTATGTAACAAGTAATAAATATCGGAGTGGTGAAGATGAAATGTTTATTTAAGCACATTATTTAATGGACGGCCCCTAAGTCTACTTAGTCGTATTATCTGTAGAACTTTCCTCAATAAGCTATTGAAAAAGCATATTTTCAAAAATCGTGTTAATACCACTTTAAAGTAATTAATGACTCACTGTTCTCACGGATGTATTTCGGTGATGCCCGACTAGTTACGGACCTGACGGGGGAGTGTAACCCCCGGGAACCTTCGCGGCAGGTAGTCTAATTCCTTGAAAAAAGGTCCCTCGTCGGGTCCGACACACACGAATACATCCGTATATCTTAATAAATATGAATCACGCTCACCAACGTTTTCTTATTCTATAATGTACTCAAAAACTGAAAGATATTGTATTTTTTTGTAATTGTAATATTTAGGTTTTTTAAGTTTGTATCCCTGTACTACATTTTTTAATAAAAGTACTATGAAATATCGATCTCACAAACAATTATGACCAAGACCCCTCGCCACAATCTACCGTTTTCTGCTCATACTATGCGAACTTAACCAGAGTGATACATACATACATATATTTACATACAACATGACCCGTGTTTCACATGGTTGATTACTATGCAATCATTAACTTGTTTATACTCTGTATGTACCGTTATACATTGTAATATTCTCTTTATTTACAAAAAACATACCTACATACCCTCTCATGGATTGGGAAGTGTAAGCAATACTTCAAGCAAGTTAAATCGCATATTTTGTAACTTGAACTGATATATGCTGAGAAGTCTGAGCCAATTAACCTAAACTTAAAACGAAGTAATATTATAAAACTGCAGTGCGAACTTAAAAGCTCAATGTTTAAGAAAGGAAATCTGTATAACACTATGATATGACCTTTAAGAGCAGTGCTGTACTCTAAGCAATATTTAAACGTAACACTAATAAACACGTTAATAGTGATTTCAATCATATATATATATTTAAAAAATACATAAATAGAGCTGCCCTCTTCCTATGGGAGTGGAGGTGACTAAGGGATCGGGCTGTTTTCTATCAGACAGTATGTATACAGTCATATAGTTCGTGTTTGATAAGCCGGCAATAAGCTTGCCCCTTATTACATAAACAAATTGTAATTGGCAAAATGTGACTGTTAAATATACCTCTGCCCACCCCTTAAGGAATATAGGCGTGACATTTTACTCTTTGGAAGACAAACAGCTTCATAATTCAATACCATGGCCTTTATTCCTTATAACTAACCGTAAGGCCATTAAACCCGTTTAAAAACCTCGTATTCACCAGCATATTTATTAAGAATTTGTTATAATCGTAGTAATTCCTTGTTATAAGCGAATCAATGTACATACATATGTCTCACAAATTAGCAGTGTGGTTCTCGGTTGAGTAGCCCATCTCTTCCCGTGGATTCCGTAAAGGGGGTGTGAGGGATATAGCTGCTGCCTATGTAGGCTTTCCTTATTATAGGGTTTATATAACTTGCTTATACTCAAGACAAATCTTGCATAAACATAATTTAGAAGAAAAGACGGTATCCGGTCTCCTGATGGTAAGTGACAATCGCCGTCCATAGACAACTGCAAGAGTCGTAAGTGCGCTGCCCGCCTTTAAGAGAGATAAGTGAGGGTTAAGAGGAGAGGGGAAGATGAAAGGGGAAAGAGGATAGGGCAAGAGGGGGAGTTGGACCCCACCTTACTAATTTCGGGGAAATACGACGCAATCGTTGTTTCACAACCGGTGTTATTATCAATGAATGTTTAATTTGCCGCAATCCCGTTGTCACCCTCAGTCAGTTCTGATGACAATACATCTACTATATGCATGACCTGACTATATTCCTAAAAGCTTGTTTTAAATATATTTTTGAAGTTTATTTATTTATTTAAAATTTTCGACAGGGTTGGAAGCTACAAAAGCCCGCCATTTGCTTCTATACCTGCATGCCTCACCAGCTTTCTCGAGTGTTAGCAAATTTACAGAAGCCCGTTGGTCGACCGCGCAGAACAAACTAGAGGATGGTTATGTTCTGGTGAAAGGGCTATTTTTTATGTAAAGATTTTATATAATATTCTTCGTTAGTCAACAGAGTGGATGTCGCCGTAATAATTGAAGTCTCGGGAAATTAAAAACCAATATCGCTCTTGAAAACAATTTGTTGTTAAAATCCATAAGTTACAGAAAAAGAAACTTGAAAATGGTTACTAATTCGTGTGACGCCATTTCAATGGTAGCGGTTCTCATGAACGTATTAAAAAAAAAACGAATGCGTTCCCCAAAACAAGGCATTGTGCAGATTTATTTAATGTTTTTTAGGTGACAATACTGAGATATAAGAAACGCCTGGGAATGTTTCTGTAGAAACTTCGTATTGTTTTGATACATACTTTTTGGCGGATAAAAATAATGTTGTTGTGGAATTTAAAATGTTTATCCTTTTAGATGTTTATTCAGTTGTCTCAATGAAAGCGTTTACACGACACAAGGTAAATTATGTCAGAAAAGTACAGGTTCTTTAGATAAAGTATCATATGTTGGCATTTTATCGAATTTTATAGCATTATATCTCTCACATATAATATTTTAATTATATTTTTTATACTTGTAATACTTGCAACGTGGAGGACAAAGAACGCTAGGACATAAAAAAGCCATTTTTGTGTGTGTGATATAAACTTATATTACTAGTATAACATGTTAACTAAATTAGATATACATTACTTAACATAATTAGGGCACAATTTCATAAACTTAACTCTAACACTAAGTTAAGTAATTTGATTACATAGCATTAAACAACAACCAATAAATATATACAACGAGTCTATCTTTCTCCCTTTATTGCGTGTAAGAATATTGGAGTTAAGAAGAGATGAAAAGCACAGCTACGACACAGTAAATCGCAAAAGCGTCAAGACAAAAAACGCAGTCTAAAAACACACTTAATTTCTTGAAAGTACTAGGAGAGCAGATCGCTTAAGGAGATTCATCGCTCAACCACGTTGATTAGTACTATATGTTCGCCGCGTACCATCATCTGTGGAACATGCCTCGAACATTCCCATAGACCCTTTCCAATAGATGTTTCTAATATCTCAGGAACTTTTGATATCTTCGCTGCCGAACCTTTTGCGACCGGTGTACCTGTAACACATCGTATTTTAAATAAAAAAAAGGGGTTTTTTATGTAATGTTTTTGTAGACTTACATATGTATGTCCAAGCGATATCTAAGCCATTTGTAGGGCTGTACTTCAAGGTTAGTCCCATTCAAATCTGAAGAAGATATTCTACATCTGTAAGGCTTGAAAATTATGGGATGAAATAGCTTTCATCCAAGCTGTATCCAGTTACTACAATTTATCATTACCATTTAGGCGTTATCAAGTCGAGTGACAGTTTTTTTAAATTCATTTCCTTAAGTTAACTTATGAATTATCAAGTTTTTAGTAATTGTTATACAGAAAGGGACTCGTTCAATGCTGTGTACCGAGAGAATTTTCTAACGGAACACCTCATTTAACAATTTTGACCCGGTAATTGAACCCCAGCCCACACGACCGCGCGCAGCAAACATTGACGTAAACAAATGCCACGGTCCAACGGGGCGTAAATATTTATGCAAAATTCTTTCTGCGATAACTACACTAAATAGTTTTATATATAATAGGGATATTTAATATGGACGTTTAATTTGAACGATATTATATCAAAGTATAAGTTCAATGTCTTCGATATTTCTAAACGTTTGACTGGCCTGTTGGTCTAGTGGTCAGTGACCCTAACTGCTGAGCCAGAGTTCGTGGGTTCGATTACCAATATGTAAGAGATCATCGCCAAATAGATTAGACAGATTACTATGATTTCTTTGAGTCCGTTGTGTAAGCACTTGAGGGAGTTGGTCTAGTAATAAACATACCATAAAACAAAATATTTTATAGAGTAGTGACTATTATGCATTGATTTGCAGTGTTTTAAATATTATCGTTCGATATATCGATTTTAAATTCGATATATTTGAATCATTGAATACATTAGATGTCGTATTTCTATATAACGGAATCGTATCAATACATTGTATTTTATCTTAACAAAGAAGACGCTTTCAGAATTGATATTCTGTATGCAACTTTCGCTACGGTCAATGCTATGGAGCACGTTGCGAGAGGCCTAAGTCCAGCAGTGGACTGCGATAGGCTGAATGTTCATAATGATGATGCAATTTATGTTCTAAAGAGTTCGAGCCAACGTCTGTAACTTCTGAGTTTCTGGGTTCGGTTCTCATTCGCTACAAACATTTGTCCGATAAATATGTATGTACATTTTTTGACATCTGAAAGTTTTTACGCATGGTATACCAGTAACCCGCCCTCGGTTTTTGTTGAGGCGATCACTAGCAAACACGTATCACCCGTTGGGCTAATCTGAACATTACCTTAAAATTAATTACAATCGAAGGGAATAAAAACATACACACATTTATGGCAATAATTACTTCACATGTCTCACACACGGTCGCTTAATCCGAAACTAAGCAAGGCTGATACTATAGTTAACAGATTGCCGATAAACACACTTATACAATTTTAAATAGATACATATTATAAACAAATGACAGCCTCCACACCCAATACATTTATTTTATAGATAGTTTAGATATAGTACTAGTAGTGTACTAGTCTAGATATAGTATATATATAGATATAGTGTTATAATGTGTCCTTGTCTATTTCAATGTGACAATCGTTCTGAATAAGGCTTTATAATTAATGCAATCGTAAAGAGAGTTACCCAATGCGGGAGGTATTTTCCTCTTCTTAACACTCTTCTTCTTCCAAACCTCTATGATGTCACTCAACGCCATGTTCCATTGCTTATCGAAGGCTATGACCGTTGCATGCAAGACTCCTCTAATCCCTGTGTCTTTGCGTGTTATAATCTGCGAACATATAAAATATAATTCTTTACAGTATGAGTAGCGAAGAAATATTAACGACCCATTAGCAAAAACTCCTGTGTCGCGGGGGCTTTACAAACGGTTAATAAACGGACACAAAGAATGCCGAGACTCGTGACAACTATTAGTGGATTACACAGATTTATGTCCCGTGTGGTAATCGAACCCGCGACCTCCGGCTCAGCAGTCAGAATCACTAACCACTAGGCAAAAAGACCCGTCTAAAACTGTATTACATACATACCTATACCCACTTAAAGGTTTGGAGAGACAACAGCCCGGCCATTCTCTTATCTCCTTATCTACCTGACGTACTGACTTATTTATTTCATTTTAATATTAAACATTTTATACATGGCGCCGGTTTTCGGTACTTTCTGACTTGAACATCATCAATTTGATATATTTATGTTCCACGTGGTCATATCGGCACATTCCTACTCACGTTTGGCTTGTATATTTATTATTTCATTTTAATTACATTCGTATTTTCTGGATTCGCGGCAAAGCTAAGGGGCCCGAAGGCGGTCAAGGAGTTAAGCTACATGTTACATCAGTGTAAAAATGTTTTTTTATGATATCGGCGAACAGACGGGTCACCTGATGGTAAGGGAGGGGAAGAGGAGCTTGAGATCAGTGTAAAGAGTAGAAGGAGGATGAGGGGAGGGAAAAGAGGAGAGGGGCGGTATGCTTGCTACCCTTATTCACTTGACAATACAATGCAAGCATTGCTTCTCTATCAGTCTTCATGTATACCTTTTTGAAATATATACCCTAAAGTTTTTTTATATATAGAAGCCTACCATGATGATGTATTCCTGTTAATAAATAGTGACAGGGGCCACTGTAAAATGATATGTTGTTGTTGGAAGCAAGACATATTGCTTGCCACTGTAGTTTATAAATATTTTTTTCAACACATCACTAATATTGTTATTTTCTTGTTACAGAACGACAGTGTGTTGCATGACGCGGACGGAGTCCCAATCTGATGTGTTTACATCTGGCTTCCAATACAGCAATGTACCATTTAGCCTCTCAATGGTACGTATATCAGTCTTATCTTTCTGACATTTTTCCCGACTGCTCAAAAGAAGAAGGTTGATGTTAAACGCTTTTTCTCTTCTTCTTTTCTTTCTCGTCTATTTCTCTCCATCGTAACATTGCCTGGCATAAACTGCTTTGAGCGATAAGGCCGCCCTTTGTATACACACTGTCAATTTTGTTTAAAGGTGTGCAATAAAGTTTATTCTATTCTATTTCACATTACAAAAATCATAATGTGTTTGCGCTTTTGAACGCCACAATTGTAATCTTCAGAATTGAGTTGTTTGCATTTGATAGCCAATTTCTAAATGATTTATCAACTATTTTACATCACGCTAAAGAGCGGAGCTGTGTCCATAAAAGCTTGTACAACGATGAAATAGCGTCATTATCTTCGATAAGTATAAATATGACAAGGAGGCTGTGCCACTGACGTCACGAGTATCATTTATAAATATAGGAAGAGGTTACGTCTATCGTTCAAATATCACTGGCTCTGTGCCACTCGAATTTTCCATTTGCTTCTTCTAATATGTTCCACTATGACGTTTCTTGTTGCATTTTCATTGCCCATTATAAGATGAATAAATACAGCCATACACACACTCACGGCTATGTTTGTAAAGGGGTACTGTACTATTTGCCAACTATAATTCAGTTTTACTTAAGTAATAGCGTTCAAGCATATTGCCGCCATCCAGCCCATGTATCACTATCCTATCTAATCCGTTAGTGGCCTTTTCTTCTCCACTGAGAATCTTACGGCCTATAGGTATTATAAACTTCTTAAAAACAACGAGATTTATTAAGAATGTTTTGATGATGTAGCGAGGTGGCAGAGCACGCGACTGGCACGTCAGTCAAGACGCGTCAGCTTGTATTGATCTAGCTGTGAGTATATATAATTATTGCACAATATGTTGCTAAGCATGTGTATAGATGTTGAATGCAAGCTATACTTAGTTTTAGATCTAGATAACAATAAGTGATATCTTTCTATTACCAAACCTCTCAAACTGCAAGTTATGTATTTATTTTATATCATTACATTAGCTAAATTATGCTACACAAGGGCATAGATGCACATGAAGCGATATTAGTCAGTGAGATGGAAACATCGATCTTTTTGGCGGAAGGCGAAGCGACCTCGACGGAGGCCGATTCAATTCGTGAGTACTGCGACAAGGTCCCACGCCTCTCAAACACTGAGTCGATGGAAACTTTTTGGATTGTTCCTTAACTGTGGTTTTTGGATTGTCTATGGCAAGGTTAAGGTGATATGGAGGATGAATTCTCAATTTAAAAACAAACAAGCAATACGAAGTTTATTGTGAGGAAAAATAATCCAAGCCAAGTTTCAAACAAATTTTCTTTTAATAGATTCAAGACTTTACCCTTGAATGAACCAAAACAGGTCATTCATAAGGCGTTGTATTTCAGTTGGTGAGTAAGATCGCCACAGTTGCAAAGCGATTTAGCTGACTACAAAAAAATGGTGTGTTTATTAGACTCACGTTAATATATCATAATAATAATAACTTCAGACATCCTCACACACGGCTGTGTGATCCCAAACTAAGCAGAGCTTGCATTATGTTGACACACATAGTAGTGTAAATAAATAACAATTAATAACACTCTCAGCATAAGCGACGTACAACTCCTAAATGCTAGGAGAACATACATACATAGGGGCTCGTCATCCAGACGCTTTTGGGAATAAGTTGGGAAAGGGGAATAGAAAGGGAATGAAAGGGATATTACTTATACAGATGGATTGCGGAGTTTAAAAGCAATAGCAACAAGCAAGTCCGCGTAGCACACCTATAACTCGAACTGGCTGGTGCCGGTAAGTGCAAGTCCAACTATATTGCGAAGCCTATTTATTACGAAGCTTTAAAAAATAACACAGTCTCCATATGATAGACAAAGAGCCAGGAGAACAGTGTAAACGACAACAAGGCCAGTGCGATCACAGTGTAAATATTTTCATATAGTGGAATACGGAACAGCGAAAGGATAAGAATAGCTTGAGTTTATATTTAATAGAACAGATTTATAAGCTATTGAAACTAAAAGGGTTTTGATGGGACAATCAACATACCAAGATATAGCGACGGGTGATATTTTTAGGTGGCATTTTATTATCTTTATATTTAAAAGGAGCCTTGAATTTATAAAAGAATGACGTCACACCAGATTTCCTCATTCCAATATGATGTGAAGAAAAATGAAAAATTTAAGAATAATTTGAATCCCAGTTTGAGATATTGGTATTTGTAACCTATACACATTTGGAAAAGGGCTGTAATGGACCGACTCTGCACAAGCATGTAAAAATTAAAAAAAACCCCTACGCAAAAAATACCTACAGTTTAAGGAGCAACCCTTAAAAAGTAAAAAATATATGCGTGAGTTTTCGGAAGGTGGGATTCTATGGAGATCATTCTGGTTGCAGCATCAGATCAAAGTTATCAGTTAATTGTTATTTAACGATTATACTTGCACGCGTGAAGCAGTTAATCGAGTAATCATGCCTTGCATCATTTTGGAAAGGAGCTGATACTCTTACACTGCTGGCCCGATATTAACCAAACATAGCTAAGAACCACCTCAAGGAAACTGGCTTTCAAATGAAAAAAAAAACCGCATCGAAATCGGTCCACCCGTTTGAGAGCTATAATGCCACAGACACACACACACATACACTCTCTGTATGTACCCCTCTTTTTGCGTCGGGTGTTAAAAAATAAAATCTTTTAATTACAATATTTAAGGTTGAAAATCATACAGCGCACGATTGACGGCCATTGGCTTCCCCCTTATAACGTTAGTGGTACTACATTTTAATCCGTTAAATGAGGCTGTTAAATACACCACTGGCTGACCTTTAGGAGGTACAGGCGTGAACGTATGTATGTATGCTTAAAAATACCACATATTAGCGTTTAGTCATACAAAACAAAAACAAAAAACTCGTGGTACGAAGTATCATTTCATGAAGGTCAAAAACTAAATTTACATGTAACGTCGTGTTCGAAAACTTGTGGGTAAAGGAATTGACAGCAAAAACTCACGACATAAATAACTAGTTACAAATAACAGAAATAGTACAAACTTTTTAATATGTATTTCAATCGAACTATTGCTAACATTGCGCAATCCATCTGTATTATTAATCTTCCAATTTTTTCATTTAACTCCTGGCTTTTCCCTTTCAAAATACTCCACATTTTTCGATCTTTAACTCCGCGGTTGACGTTAGCCCATTATTACTTTAGTAGGACCAAATTCTTATTTTCAAATGTGGGTGTTTAATACATCTCAGAATACCCCTTCGGCGCATATGTATGGATTTAATTAGGGAACGTACCCATACCACGTGACCCGTTTTTACAATTTTTTACCCGAAGTTGATGACCACTCGTAGTAATTGGTAAGCACCCCTTTTGAGTTTTCACGTAGTAGTTCAGAAGTATGGTTTAATTTTTTTTTTAATTCAAACTTAAAAAAATATTTTTGCTCACGTTTATCTTTATTAATACGGCGCTTGCCGCGTGACGCCAGAGTGCGTGCATACCTATTACTACAAGTAAAATAGTATTATCAGGAAGAAAAAACATATTGTACCAGGAACTTAATTAACTAAAGTAGAAGTATTCTTTTCTTTTATTCACTTTTTGAATATAGCTCCGTGAGATTTTGCTAGAGATTATTGACTACGTGACGAAAACCTAAGACCACCCCTCCCCCGCCCCTGTGACCAAGCGTGGTATTTTTAAAGACCCTCTCATGAACGGGTCACGTAGTATGGGTACGTTCGTACATAGAGAAATACCGCTTACAAACCTGTGTTTTAACTAATTATTACATGTACGAACACATTTATAAAGCCATGACATTATATCGGCAGGTATCAGGTCACGAAGGTAAAATTTAAATGGGTGTAAAGGACGCGCAAACTCACATACATTAAATCCATTACCGCTTTCAGCCATTCGTTAAGACACGCACCAAATAAGGGCAATGTATATAAAATTATCCATGAGACAGCTAGAAGGTGCCTTCCGGGTTGAAAGTTGCTTTTGGCCCAAGGTCTGTAGCTCAGCGTCAGAGGGCACTGCTCTGCTGAAGCTTACGTCACCTGCTAAAGCGACCTTAAAAGCCGGGTTTGTTTTTATATTACTTACACACTGACACACACACACACACACACATTCACACACACGCCCTTAAGCCTATATCCCCGTTGGGGTGAGCAGAGGCCTCTTAAAGGCCTACTTTTGCCAAATGTAATTTTGTCACATTCGTATTCGTAATATAATGGGCTTGCCCCTTTTTTTTGTTTTCATGTGGAATCCCCCACGGGTCATCACCCCACCGGAGCTGACGGTGGGGTGGTATGTCGGACTCGAACCGACTAAAACCACACGGTGTTCCGTCTCAACTACGTCTATTGCAAGGTACCTGGGTATACCCAAGGAGGGATGCTTCCAGGAACATGGGCTTGCGCCCTGCAATGCTACCCATTAAAAGAAACGCTTTATTCGGCTCTTTTCTAGTGGTTCGAAATTTATACAAAATTAATGACGTCATTGAACGACAAGAAGGGAACATTCACAGGTATCTGTCATATCTTTATATAATAAATAATTCTTAAAAAGTGAAAAGAACCGTACTATAAGTAGCTTTCTTATTCTTATAACCCTTTTCGGAAAGATTTTAACACGATTGCCTTAAAATGTGTACCATAATCTAATGCCTGAACAGATTTGGATGTATGGCGTAACGTTAGATTACTACTTCATCCCGAAGGACACTAACTACACTTTTTTGAAAGAAAATCAAAATGGCCGTATTAATAATAAATGGCTGTATTGCGGCAAATTCTTTTGTCAAAATCAATATAAATAAAATCACGTAATATCCACACAACAAAAACAGTCGAATTGGGAGTCTCCTTACTTTTGAAGTCAGTTTAAACAAAAAAAAAACATTTTAATACTTTTGATTTTAACTTTTTTTTTAGTAGTGTTCTCTTGCGAAAAAGGCGATCAATGCAGCCGAGGATAAAGTTCTAAGAAATCCTGTCCGAAAGCAAAAGATTTTATGTCGGCAAATGAATATAGCACCTAGAACCATATCGCGTATTTTTAAAGATGATGACTTACGACTTGCTGCGTATAAGAGACGCACTGGTCATTATTTCATTCAAAGCAACTTCTTAAGACGTACGAATGGGGGGTAACAGAAAAAAATAATAATGACAAGAAAATTCTTATATTTTTTATGTTGAGCAATATTTTAACAAACGGAATGACCTAGTTTATGCTCAAAGCTCTATAGAAGCTTCCCAATTAGTCAACAGCAACGTGGGCATTATCCGACTTCAGTGATAGTTTGGTGAGGAGTGATTGAGCCATATTTTTGTGAAAAACGTCTCAAAGCAGGTGGATAAATAAATGAAAAATGATCTTTATTTTGTAAATAGGTTATAACAACACTTTTACACGTCAATATATTTTTTTTCTGTTAGTTTATGAGGCCGGTGTTTCCTAGCTGACTACCCTGAGAAGAAACACCGAAACAAACTCAGAGGTCAAAAGTCCATACAGATGTACTGGTCAAAAACATACGAGAACCATGCACGCTAACGTCTGAGATGAGCTTTAGAAGAAAGTACCACGCTCATTTGAGTGGACCCGTCCAAACAGTGCAAGCATTTGTCGGTTATCGTGTAGCTCAACTTAGAACTTTAAGGAGCTCAACGGACCTACGAACAGTACCAAAGCAAGGACATTTGGGTAGGCCGCAAAAGTACTCAAACTGTCAGGAAAGAGTGTGTTTCTATTGATAACTGGTTACAACGTTTAAAGGACTGTATATCATGTATTTTTAATGCTATAACATTAACGTGTAAACTAACACGTATAAAAGTAATTATTTATGTAACAGAAAAAAAATATTGCCTTGTGGCAAGTTACAGAAATTATTACACAAAAAACTCTGCCGCCGACTTCGTTCAACGTCACCTGTCTATTATTGTTTTTTTTTTTTTTTTTATATTAGCCTACCATAGTGACTCCACTTTGCCTGATGGAAAGCAATAGGTGGAGTCAAAGAGTGGTGGTCACCATCCTCATTGCATGTCTAGTCAATGCAGCATGGTGACCCACACTATGGCGGCCTGGTGAGATGCTTTTTCACGCCCCGCTTAAAAAACCCGGGATCATAGTGGGAAGGAAACACGTGCGCTGGTAGAGAATTCCAGGCTTTTACCGATCGGCACAAGAAAGAAGAGCCAAACCGTTTAGTTCGGGTACGTATATTTTCGACGCAGGTGCAACGTGCAGGTGCAGGTTCAGGCCAGCACGTGTAGTCCTGTAGAGGAAGGGAGACCAATTGGAAAAGCTCATCAGAACACTCCCGTTTTTACTGTTTCGAACTGTTCGAACTGTTTTTACATTACACAAAGTTAAAATAAATTATCTCTGCCAAATAATGCTGTTTACATGTATGCATAATCATAATCGTTTACACATTTTTCGTATATTTATAGCCGCATGGATCTTGATTGAATAGAATAGGGCCAACTCGTCAACTAGACTAATTTTTATTTTTTGCACTAGTGTAAAACAAAAGTATATATACTTACTATTTTTAATACCACGGAATCACAAAAAACCGACTGTCAAACAATGCTTGCTTTGTTTTTAATGAGAGTATGAGAGTACCGGAGATCCAAACTTTCCCTCCACTCATTCGCCCCCTGAGGTCATAAAAATATATAATAATAATATATTACCGTGATAAGAATTAAATATTATAGATACTAAATTTTAAGTAGCATCAAAGTAACAAGGAAACGTGCTACGAAGAACATTGAATGCAATTAAGTAATCATAGTTGACAAATGCAATTGCATGGTACCTTGGACCTGACATTGGCCGTATGACCTCAAATCAATTGTGCAATATAAATACTGGGTCACTGGAGCATTGTATCTTTTACATGCATACATACATACATACATTCACGCCTGTATCTCCAAAGGGGTAGAGGCAGAGGCATAAGTAACGCCTACATTTTGACGACTATATAATTTAGTGCCATTTACTTAGTAGGTGACAAGCCTATTGCAGTTATCCCGGAATTTTTGGTGTTCACTTGGAAAATTATGAGAATATCTTTCTTAATTCCTTATTCTTTCCTTTTTTATTTAAAGACCACTCTTAAAATCTTACAACAACAGTATCGGAAGAATCTAGAACACCCAGTATCGGAATAACTATTTTGTGGATCACACGATTTTTTGTCCCGTGCGGAAATACAATTCACGACCTCCGACTCAGCATTCAGGGCTGTTGCAGGCATTGCTGCCCCGAGTCTGGGTGTTCTCTGTGACCTTGTTTAAATGTTTGTTAAGTCCTCACACACAGGCAGAAGATGTATTAAAAAAAAAATGGTTAGGATTTCATACAAAACTAAATCAATTCTGATCGTGTTAGGTTAGTTCAATTCTGTTTCGTTCGTTTCGTTGTCTGTCTGTTCTGTTTTTTCGTTTTTTTCTGTTCTGTTCAATTCTGATCGTGTTATATTCATGCCTCATTTACCTGATTGAGTTAAAGGACATTTTTTATTAGTAAAATAAGCTTTGTCAGACTTACACGACAAGAAGAGTTCATTTGAAAAATATATTAATTTTCGAAGTCATGAATGAGGCTTTTGCCCTCCAAAGTCGAGACGTTACAATGCGGTACCAACTATTTTAGACTTAATGCAAGCCCAGCAATTTACCAATCAGATGCAGGAATTGCATCACGTGTAAGTAAAGGAACCTCGCCTACATTCATTCAGGGGAAAATGTTGATTGCACGATTGACGCTGATGCAGATAATATGGAGAGCACTCGTACAATATCGACTATTCAAGGAATGTTTTATTGAAAACTGTTAGGAATGTATCGTGTTGTAGTTGGCACGTTGCGATGCCATATACATCCAAGATGTGGAGACATCTGTGGCTGTTTAACGCGCTAAATTGTAAAATTTTGATAAAATATGAAATGCTTTAAGTATTTCATACGACACAATAAAGTATGCGTGAATTTGTATGTATATAAATATGTTTTATTAAGCTTTGGATGCATAATGATTGCCACATGTATACATAAAATTGTCGATCCTGGCTGGGGTCGGAAAGATTGCTTTAAGCTATAAAGCTGCCATTACGATGCTACTTGTTTTAGGTCATATTGTTAGTAAAATTCTGATTTTTTTTTTTTTTTATACTATAGGGGGACAGACGAACAGACGGGTCACCTGATGGTAAGTGACAACCGCCGTCCATGGACACTTGTAACTCAAGAGTCGCAAGTGCGCTGCCCGCCTTTGAGGGTGATGAGGGATGGGGGATGCAGGGAGCGGAACGAAGAGAGAAGGGATGAGGAGATGGAAAAAAGGAGAAAGGAGATGAGGGGAGAGAAAAGGGGGGAGGGGGAATTGGGCCTCCGGAAACCTCACTCAATTCGGGGAAATGCAACGCAAGCGTTACTTCACAACCGGTTTTCTGTGAGGCCGTGGTATCGCACCGGTCGAGCCGGCCCATTCGTGCCTAAGCATGGCTCTACCACTGAAGATTGATATACAGCATTTAAACTGCTCGATAGAAAACCCTTTGTATTAGAGGCAAGCTTAAAATTTGACGGTGTATGTATGTATGTAGCGATTAGGATGTCGTGTAAAATTACGTGTAAGAACATAATTAAAAAGATATCTAGACACTTATTATGCATAAAATTCTCATATACATATGTTTATATGACTTCCGATACCAATTTCCACAAATACAACATTTTGGCATTCGGAAACTGGAATAAACACATTGGATATTCTTGGTATCATATCATCACACTACTACATAGGAAGTAAACAAAGTTGATAATAAAACTACCCGCAGCCATGGTCAAAGACATTTGGCTCTGTCTCACCAAGGCGAAGGGCATTGGGCACTGCTACCGGTCAGCATTACGTAAATATCTATTTTCATACAAAGTGTCTGTGAATTGCGGGAATCTAGGGGCTGTGGATAATCGGTCGTGTAGATAATTGCAGTGGTATTTATGAGGCCCTTCACAGGCGAAGTGACGGTTTAAAAAATGTTAACAATTAATATAAAATGTTAATCAATATTTAATTGGAGTGTAAGATCTTTATTTCCTCATAAGAATTCACTTACTGAGAAACCATATTCACAAGTTATGCTTAAAAGAGTGTACAGAAACATGATTAATTATTTTTCCTTAAAAGATATACAACAAAAGAACAATAAGTAAATGCTAAAAAGATGGTATGATGCAAACATGTTCTATCGAACGCTCAAACGTTGTCATCAGTACACGGATGTTGTAACTACACCGCTACTGGATGTGGCATGTATGGCTATTCACTTTTAACTGATAATACGCCTAACATTAAGTTTTTTTTTAATATTTTGTTGATGTTACATTACAAAAAAAAATTTGTTCGATTTTTTTTTATGTGTGGAAACCCCCACGGGTTTCACCTCACCGGAGGTGACGGACTCGAACCGACTAAAACCACACGGTGTCATAAGTTCTCGTAGTCTACTGCAAGGGACCGGGGATACCCAAGAAGAGATGTTTACAGGAACCGCCCCACTTTTAACTTAAAATAATATACGTATACAGTTTCATTTTATATTTTTAGATATTAAGTCCTATATGATTTCTTATTTTATGTTCTGTTAAACAGTTATTTTAGTAGATTGTTTCATTACCAAGGGCAGCGCATTGTACATTTTAGTTCCGAGTGGACGTGTTTAGGACGAAGTGATTAGCTATTGAAATACAAATTTATATGAGTTACATAACGTTGAATATAAGCATCATCATCATCATCAGCCTATCGCAGTCCACTGCTAGACATAGGCCTCTCCCATTGCACGCCACTTCGATCTATTTTCGGCTTCACGCATCCAGCTCCTGCCAGCCATCTTGCGCAAATCGTCACTCCACCTGGCATAGTAATCAATATCCTTGGTAATGTAAATAAAAATAAAATTGCCTTAAAACGAATTGTGAGTATAGGCCTATTATTATTTAACATAGAACTGACTTTATATTCATTACTTTTCCTAATGCGTTACATACTAATACAATAGTTGGTAACGTACCACGGTAACTCGAACAGAAGGAAAAGGCTCCATTTCGTAACGCGAACTTGAAGGCTAGTATTGTAAGGTCGTGATCGTAATCGGGGATGTTCAATTGGGTAATATGTTACTAGTAATTATGTCTATTCGTGTAATAATTACTCATGGTAACGTAGGTCAAGTTGCGTAATGTTACGGTCGATAGGATACATCGTTTAGGAGCTTGTTTTTATAAGAAAGGTAGATTTTTTGCGTATTTAACATGGTCATGATAACACGGATGGCGCATCGGTTCGATCCCCGCACAGAACAAAACTTTTTGTAATCCTCAAATTGTTGCTCTGAGTCTTTTTTTTCGTGTGGAAACAGTGAAGTGGTATGTCGGACACGAACCGACTAAAACCACACGGTGTTCCGTCACGAGGTCTATTGCAGAGGACCCGGGTATACCCTAAGAAGGAAGATACCGAGAACCCCTGCAGACCTTGGTCGCCTGATGCTCAGGCGAACACACCGTGGAAAGCGGGGAGCCTAGCCCCCCTCCAACTTAGAGAGGCGCGCGCAAAACACGACGCGTTACCGTCTCAGGCCTGTTTCTGCTAGGATAGCGGGCAGCCCTATCCGCTACCCCCAGGCTAGCGCTCATGGAGGTCGGAGGTTATTCTGCGCCCTCCGGCGGGACGAGAGTGTTAGTCCTCTCCTGTTCCCGTTCCGCCGCCTCGTTGTTCTGAGTCTGGGTGTTCTTTGTGTCCGTTGTTTGAATGTTTGTAAAGTCCCCTCGACACAGGAATTAATCCTAGTGGGGGAGTTGTCTTCTTTATATTACGAGTACAATCTTCATAATTTTTTTCATACAGTTGACTCATATTTTAGAAGATAACTATATATATATATAACTCAAATCCATCAAATATTTTATACGTTAAATATTATTAAGATTTCTTATACAAAGTAGAATATCATAAATCTGTCCTTACCGACGAAGGGTTATTTAAAATAAGAGGCCAGTGAAAGTGTACAAAGTATGCGCGCCGGCACCTCGGCCGCTGGTTTCTCCTCATATCTAATGCTCATCTCCGCAATTGAAGGCTTTATATTCCACTAAAGTGGCAAACAAGGTACGAACACAACTTCTAGTACTTCTAGTACTATTTTAACAATTATTGTAACCATAAACGATGGCCAAAGTGGAAACTCATAGGATAGTGGAATCATTACTAAAATCAGAAGCAACTGAAACTGCAAATGTTTAAACCGGCGGAAGTACTACTCTGGTAACAAAACACTAGCGCGATATAGAAAAGCATTCTGGCGCCATCTAGCCGGCAAAAAGATCAACTTATGATCAAAGGATTTATGTCTTTATATTTACGAACGATAAGTTAAATAATGTTATTTATCTTATCGGCCCTTGTCTTCTATTTATTTTATTGAAAACAAAATAGTAATTTTAATGGTTCATCATTTAAACTGGTATTCTCATAAAACATAAATAATAACACGTAATTTTTTTAATCGGCAATGTGTTTACATTTTTCGATATTTATGGGTCAATATAATTTGGGTTAGTAATTTATCACTAATACCAGATAGAACAATTTACTTCCTTAATTAATTTAAAAGACTACACTTTAATCTGATCAAATACGATACCGTCAAACATTACATTTACTTAAATGATTTAATAACGAAAAGAGGAAAACGACATATGTACATGTATAGCTACATACATCCCCAAAGGGTTCAAACGCCATCTTTTTGACAACCATACTCTAGTCTCATTTACGTCATAGGAGCCAAGCCTTTTGCCGTCATCTAGGAACTGTGTGACTGTATGTATACTGTCTGATAGATAACAGTCCGATCCCTTAGTCGCCTTTTATGAGACCCACGGTAAGACATTGGGTATACATATAACCGCATGATTAAATCAATTTAAAACATTGTCTTAAATATAAATTTAATGATTAATTGTTATAGCAACTAGGGAATCCTCTTTATTATTCAGGCAGGCATTCATTTAAAAAAGCTATCAAACTTTTTGTTCGGAACATCACCAAACGACCAGGTTATTTAATGGCAGTGTACAAATCCAATATTCAAAGAAATCTTATGATGGAAATAGTGACAATGGAGACTCTAGACTCTACTCGGATACTACGTATAATCTTGAAAACTTATACATAAACATCTGTATTTGTCCAGAAACAAATAAAATTGAACAAACCCAACTGCATTATTGCACAATTTTTCTGATCTGTTATCTCAAAATGTGATATCCAATGACTACACCACAATTAAAGCGATTCAAATAACAATTCACATGTCGAAAGCCTTCTAACCTCTACACATTCACACATGACTAAAAACATAACCCTCCTTCTTGAGGTGTCATGTAAAACGGTTATTAACATCAGTGCACTAGAAGAAGCTGAGGTCTTAAAGCCGCTAGACATTTATTAATGTATATATATATATGTATGTACAATCGCAACAAAGTAAAACTACGTGCGTTGATTTATTTTAAATAAGTGTCGTTGAAGCTGTTAGCGGTGCCAAATATGGTAATAATAGCGATCTGTATCGGAATGATAAGTGTAATCAAAGTAGAGAATTGCCTTTAAGTTATTCGCAGAATAGTTACATACTATGTAAAGTGTAAAATGCTTGTCACACGATCTAAAAACAATAAACCTATTACCAAAATATTAACAACGGCTATAAGCGTGTCGTACAGATAGGTTTCTGTCTTCAGAAAACATAAATTTCACTTTTAGCTTTCACAAATGTAAGTTTAAATAATTAAATTGTAAAATTTGAAATAAAACCTCATTGAATCAATAAAAATAATAAAATTAAAAAATTGAAAAGCGATGAAGTAAGTGTCGAGAAAATCGACACGGTCTATCAATGACAATAAAAATGGCGAATAAACAAATCTTATGAAATATGACAAACACTTTAAAACCTTAGAGGTCATGCATCTAAGGCTACTGTTATAATAACACTCAAACTAAGGTTGCTATTCTCATGTTTGAGAGATATCCTTAGTATATTCAGAAGATGATCTGTTTGGCATAAAGGGCCATCGAGTTTTAGAATGCCAATTACTGTTTCAATTTACCTATGTTTTAAATAAATATCAAATTATATTGAACCTCGTTCCTTTAGCCTTACTGTTTATCGTGTAGTTTCAAGTTCAATGCTTTTATTTTGTAAAATGTGATTTTATTTATTTTTTTGAGAAATATGTCAAAGAAAAGAAATTACGGAGGCTCAGATTTGCACTTGACTTTGATATAAAACAAAGTAGAAAACCGTTTCTTCTTTAGAGTAGAAAAACCGTGCTTAGGCACGTATGACTGAAATAATACCGTGGCATCACAGAAAACCGGTTGTTAAGCAATAGTTGCGTTGTGTTTTAGTGAGTAAGGTTTCAGTAACCCGACCCACCATCTTCCCTCCAATTTAACTCCCCTTTTTCCTTCTCCCTCGGTGGCATTACCTTTACTGCCTTCAAAGGCAGAACAAGACTTGTGCGACTTTGTGACGACAGGTGACAAGTCTGCTCGCCTACAGCATAAAATCTTATATTTCTGCATTAAACAAAATTAAGAAAACTCCAAACACGGCAACGTGCCATGGCTTCGCTTTATTTTATTAAGCCATTAATAAAAAACATTGACCAAAAAAATTGGATCCAAATTGGTAAAAACAATGTCCGACCTTGAAGTGACTCCGTAAAAAGCTGCCATTTTCCAGCTTATGACCGTTGACCGCTAGAGAAAGTAAACAGAGACGTGTGGCCTTGGCGAAGCCGTCACCCGCCACCGTACAACCAAAACAAGACTTAGCCCGGTAGAAATTAAATTCAAACTCGTCTGCCACCACACTACGGATTAAAAAAAAACACATGCCACCATTTAGAACTGAACTTTGATACGCGTAAATACAGCATATTTTTAGTTGTATATACAGCTAGTGAAAGTAAGTGTTGACGTAGCCGTTCGGAAGCGTAACACGGTAGCTTAGGTGAAGGTATAATAATATGATTAGTAGATACTGGCATACTCTTTCAGTTAATACTGGATAATAAAACTGTTTATTTATAGTTGTTGGACAACGTTGTGGTCGCATTTTGACAGCTAGAGATAAGAAAGTGGTTCTACAAGACGATACTACTGCGTCTTAAGACGTAAAAAGTGCTCGGCGTATCATCGCTTCCGTAGATGCTATTATGATGGCTGAGGTAATACTTACAACGATTACAAGTTGAATACATCGCTAAGTAGCAAAAACTCTTGCTTCAAATTAGTATTAGCGTAATGGATAATACGATATGCTATGGCAAATTGTTATTCTGTTATACGAGTAAAACTTTGTTGAGTATATCAGAACCAGACTGTATTATTTTATTACATACATATATAAACTTACGTCTTTTTAACTTCGGAATAGTCAGGCCGCAATTTGCTTATATCCTAAAATACTTCACTAGCTTTCTCTACTATCACTAAAGTATAGTACTTCGATTTCGGGTACTTCTGGTCTGCCCTTTTTTCAGAACAACTCCGATCATAGTATGTTATTCGTGGTCGTCCCCACCGGCTAACCCAGTAACGTTTGCTTTATATGTTTATTTTGTCATTATTTCCTCGCTTATTCTTTCCAAGTGCCCAAGGCCCCTCGGTAAATAATTTTCAATTTTCGTCCATATTCTTCATTTCTATCCATATTTCTCTTTCTATCTACCACCATCCTTACTCAAGACCTTATGGTTACTGCTACTAAATTATTTTCATTATCTATTTGAAGAATGCGGGTATCAGATATAATACACGAGCCCTTACCTATAGGTAGGTGCCACAGAAAACCAGAGCGGTATTGTGCAAAAAGAAACTTTTTAAATTCTGCTTAGCCGTTTTAATACGCTATCTGGAAAGCTTTCAGCTGTATACCATCATGGCTTCTGGTTTATAATTTGTGTTTAAAGTATTTCTTCTTCTATTTTTTTTACAGAACCCCATTAAATGCTAATTAACTATATAGCTTGACGCTAAGCCGTCATACATATTAAATGAGACACAAGAATGCCGATTGTCGGTATGTCTCTGTTATTTATAGGGATCGCGACGGCTACAAGTCAACTTCGATAAATCGAGCTCTTTTTTGTGACAAAGCAAGTCATAGACAGAATCAGGACCTGAAATATAAACGCTTGAGAAATTACTTTTAAGGCACATACATACACTCATGCTTTTTCCCGGAAGGGTATGACGAGGGGTCGCGAATCACTCACGATCACTTCTTGCCAACTATAATTTAGTCAAACTAACGTAATAGATGGGGCAAGCCTGTTGCCGTCATCTGAGCACTGTAAGACTGTATCTATACTGTCTGATTGATAACAGTCCAATCCCTTAGTCGCCTTTTGATGATGAGGTGATTGTAGGATGGGTTGGCTCTATCTACTCCACCTTGAACCCCAAGGCTCATTTAGTTATATTATAATTGATCGTTTGTGTGATCGTCAATGTAAAAGTGTGAAACTAAAGGGATTTCATTTACTTCAGGCATACACTCACGCGTGATGCCTTTATCCCCGCAGGGGTAGGCAGAGATTTAATGAATGCATGTAACGTAACTAACTAAAATTAACGTAATGAACTAAATGAATTATATCTAAATACATACGTATGTCCCTCAGAAAATATAATAAAATCCATTTATAGAAAATTCTATAAAAAAATAGTTCCATGTAACCCTCAGAAACTTTCACAATCTGAAATTAATAAATACCAAAAGTACAAAAACAAGGCTTTTCTTTGAAGTGAAATGTCAGATCCGTATCGAATCCGGTTTTTTATTTACCGATATAACGTAACGGATATCCCCTTTACAAGGTCAGTGTCAAAGTCAAAACGCACCTGACACTGACATAACATAAAAAGTCAGAAAGTCAGTAAAATAAAAAAAAAAACATTATAACAATTTATTTAACAGTAGTTAAAGGTGTAACGCGTTATTCAGATTTGAATTCACAATATAAAACGTCATGCACATTTAAACGTATCAGGAAATTTCCTTATATGTATTTGTAATCGCTCTCGTCTGACAGCTTCGGCGTCATGCTTGGAACAAAGATTTACATTTTTCTACAATCAAGTGATGTAAAGGTTGTGTTAAAAGTAAAGGAAACTTCACTAAAACGTGTTCACTTTACTAAAGGTTTTGTTCATAATTTTAAAATGGTGGAGAACTATTAAGCCATAGAATACTAGAAAGTGGGTCAAGCAAAAATTCTATTATTTTGCTTAAACTATTATATTGTTACCCTCATCCTCTAACATGTTGAAATGAAGAAATGCGACATTATACAAATATTTAAGTTGTACTAGCTTTGGGTGTTACGAAATAAACGCATCGTAATATGGTGCTGACCGAGATTAGACTTGCCTGTAAATCAGCAGTGACCCTGACTGCAGAGCCGGAGGTCGTGGGTTGGATTCCCACACGGCCCAAAAGTTTGTGTGATTTACAAATAGGTGTACCGAGTCTGGGTGTTCATTGTGTTCGTTGTTTGTATGTTTGTAAAGCCCTCTACGACACAGGAATTATTCCAGGAGATCAGTCCGGTCATGACCATGACTCTTTGAAGCGTTAGAGTCACATAGCATATGTATAACATAACTAGGTCATAATCATAATTTCATCGCAGTTTCTGTAGCTGAAATACCTATCTGGGGATTCAAACTGCACCTTCAGCTTGCTACCGCGTCATCATCGCTGGTGTTATGTCATCCTAAACAGCTCATTAAAAAAAAATCTACCACAAATACCGTCAGTCGCGAAAGTTAACGCGGCCATGTTGGTTACGCAAACGCTCTAGATCCACTCTTGATTTCGGCTGCCACGGTCACGGACACCTGACCGTTTTGTTTTGTGAGCGCCATTTGTGACGTCACACTTTAGTGAACACTTGCCTATAAGTGATATACTTTTTAAGTAACAATAGAATTGTTTTATTTTTTATTTAGAGACGTTTGTTTTTTTTTTATATTTAAGCCAGTTCATACTTTAAGTTAGGTTATATCAAAACAGAATTGAGTTTATAATTTTAATTTATTACAAGTCAATCGAGCCTGATGATAATTTAGATTGTTTCTATTTTTAAAAGCATATTTTCTATTTTTTTAAATAGTTAAACAGATATTAACTTTTAAGTTTAAAGAGAAATAATGATTTCCACAGATTTAGCCTCTAGTCATTAAAAAAAAATGTGTTCTGATTAATCTGTGCCAATGAGCCGGCATTCTTTTTTTGAGAATTCACTTCATGGTCATTTCTTTCAATATTCACGCCCGACAGGTCTGCATGAAGATACAAAAACGTTATCAAGATCATTTAAATTCGTCTTGAAACCACAATAGTTGGGTAGCACAGTTTTTGCTTTGCTTTTTGGAGTGCTCTCAATTCACTGTGGGTAGACACAGCGGATCTTAGGCAGGTAATTCAATATCAACAATTGTATAAATCATATTCTAATTTGCAAGTTGCTGCCCACCCCTTTAGGGATGCAGGCGCGAACGTGCAAATGTATGTAACTATAAATCTAGGATAATATTTTTTTAATTTTGATTAAATTGCTGTTTAAAATCTTCATTTATACTTACACATGTTTATGATTTTTTTAAACTTTCAATAATATACAACTTTATATATTGTTTTGTTTAACATTAACAATACTCGTGTATGGCATTAACAAAGTAATTTTTAATATTAACATTAACTGCATTATAGTTTTTTTTTTTGCATTTATTCTATATTAAAAAAAAAAAACAAAACGCTGTCGGAAAACAGCCACAAACTAAAAGAAAAAGAGACGAACAAAACCATTCGATATTTAAAACCCTTCGAAAAACTCCAACCTTCAAAACAATTGCATTGTGTCGGTGAGGAAGGAAAATGCAGACGGAAACTCCGATCATGCATAAAGATGTCGTCAAAAAAACTCCGGAATAATACAGTTGGCCTTCGTCTACACCCATCAAGGCTGGCCCTTTATCAACTGATAAAGACCTACAAACAAACTGATAACTGAACGATCATCAAGGTCTCGGTCCTAACGCTGGTTAAAGGTCGAGGTGTATTTGTTTTTTAAATTGTATATTGGCCTTTTAGTTTTTTTCCGCTACTCTTTTCATCTTATTTAATTATGGATATTATTTTTATATTATAACCTGCCCTATATTGCGTTACCTGAAACCAGTGTTTTTTTTAAGAATATAACTAGTAAGTAGTAGTCACATCCAGTGAGTCTGTATGTAAGATATAATATCCTAAACGCTTCTCTGCGTTTCTAGAAAAAGCTAGGTTGCCTCAACTAGTCAGTCTATCTGAACGAGTAATCGAGGTTTGGCGTCTAAATGCCTAAATAGAGCCCAATACTAATAATCCTTCCTTCACTTAGATTATTATATTCTAAAAGCAAGCTAAGAAGGGCGTGTAATCGCCGGCCTAAGTTAATGTGAAGGTTAGACAAGCGAGAAGGCCTAATCACAAATACTTTACATCACCCCGCACTATGCCAATGTCACGTTTAATTTGACAAATACATTGTCAATGTCAAAACGTGCTGTTATGCAACCTTACACTGTTTGCCTTCGCACCTCTCGTAAGTTTATTGTGCGATCTGCTGTAACCGAATTAGCAAAAGCTTATGCAATAAAATGCTTAGCGGTTTAAGAAAATACTTTGAGCGACTGTTATATATGTATATATGATGGGCATGGCGCTCTAGTATATAGTTAGTGATGGCACGAGAGAATAATTTCTGTGATCAACAAATAATTGTACCAAGTGTGTGTGTTTATCGTGTTCGTTGTTTGAATATTTGTAAAGCCGTCAAAAGAAGTATACCTAATGCGGGAGCCATCTTAAAAAAAAGTATACGAACATTTGTGGGTATTTGTGTGAATGTATTTTATGTATTATTATATAAAATACATTCACACAAATACCCAGTTTCTATTTAAAATATAAATAATTATACAAAAATATAATATTATATAATGCTTTGTAATATGTAAGTGTGTTTGTATGTGTTCTTAAACCTATAGTAAGCATGCTAAGTTTGGTGCTTATTAATAACATTAATTCAAGTACATCAAAAGAAAACTTATTAATATAATAATATAATAAAGCAACTAATTATCTCGAAGAATACTATTAAAAAATCAGGAATAATTCAGTATTTTTGAGTTTTACCTATGTCAAATTTCAGCAATAAAACTATTAGTATGATTTAATACATACATCTCCAGTGAATAATTGCTAGTATTGAGAATACAGCGATTTCGCGATCTTCAAATGGTATCATTAATAAATAACAATTAATTCTAGTATATTTGCAGTTAATTAAGTTTTACGGCTATTAAATCAGCTGTACGTCCTTGCGGATTGCACGAGCTCACTTATTACAATAATCCTCACTCACGAGAAACAAACTCGACATAGGAAGTGCCACAATATAACAGTTATTAATTACTCTGATTCGAACATCAATTGCTGGTGATCAATTTAATAAATCTATAGCAAAGAAAAATTTCGTGCAGAACATTTTAACGCTATTTCACTTTTCACGAGGTTTGCTGTAGAACTCGACCACCAAAATAAGAACATTCTGCAACACGGTATGCAGATTTTCAAAAAGGCTGGATTCATCATCCACTTCTTCCCTTTTTTTTTTCAATTCTATATGGTTCTGAATTCAAATCCTGAATTGTTCGTCATTCGTCAATACGTTTCTCCACTTTTCGAGAACCTTCTCATATGAGATGTTGCTTTAGACTACAGTTATTTGCTTTTCTCTCACCAGAGTACATTAATCTAATATAAGTTCTCAAACATCAGACTTCTCCAAAAATGTAATTAATATTTCTTATCTGTAACACAATAGTGCGCCTCTGACGCACTTTCTAAGCATATCGTAGCTAAATTACTTTTTCTTCATTAGAATACGTGTAATATTTGTTCCATATGTTAATAACTCTAAGAGTGGTCAATATAGAACATGTTAACTACTAAACAGACATAGAGTCTGTGTGTTTAAAGCATCAGGAGTTTCACCTATACGTTGTCGTCCTGTATATCCTTTATAAGCATATTTAAAGATCCGTATTCAGTAGTCCAGAAATAATAATAACGCCCTACCATTGAATAGGTCCAGTTTTTTTTTATGCGATAGGGGGCAAACGAGCAGACGGGTCACCTGATGGGAAGTGACTACCGCCGCCCATGGACACCCGCAACTCAAGAGCCACAAGTGCGTTGCCGGCCTTTTAAGAAGGAGTACGCTCTTTTCTTGAAGGTTTGAAGGTCGTATCGGTTCGGAAATACGGCAGGCGACAATTTGTTCCATAACCTGGTTGTACGAGGCAAAAAGCTTCTGGAGAAGCGCACAGTGGTGAAGTGCCAATCGTCCAGGTATATAGCGATGGATATTTTGTCGATAACAACCTCTTGATTCCATCATTATATCAGCCTTTCTATTTTGGCTAGTCCTTCAGGCTATATATTCTGGTGATAGCCGGCACTTTCTAGTGCTAGTTCAGACATTTTATATGAAATTGTTTTATTTTTTTTTAAACTTTACAATGCAATTCTTCTCCAAAATTATGTGGATAATATAATAATCAAAGTTAACCTTTGTGTGGTAGATGAGTAAGCCGTTAAAATAATTAAATTATCTGGAACCAATTCCGTATATGCTTCATTTCCGTTTATATTTTTATAACATTTTCGAAAGGCTAAAACTGAGAACGCAAGGATGCCCTTGTCGATAATGCTAATTTTTAGTTTTATGAATTCACGTGGCCTTAATAAAAATTGTTTTTATTTATAAAAATAAATAAATAACACATATTTGGACGTTTCCGCATTTGTTATTGATTGTGTTAATAGATTTAGATTTTTTAAATGGTCTTATTTGAATAGCGTATATTAATTAATTATATATTTCATTAACATATTTACTATGTTTCAATAAAGATATAGGACATAGTCACAAGGAAAACGCGCAGTGTCAGTGTTTTAATAGTAAAATAGTATAAGGAAGCATTAAGGTACAATAAATGCTGAAGCAATTCATTTTTTCAAACAGGCATACATTACCAGTAAAACACATGATAAATGCCCGAAGTAAAACATAACGAAATTCACTAAGTTTTTAATAGTGCAACTCTACAGGTGATAGAGGCGACAGAGAGGTTACTTGGGATTAAAATTTAAGCGTAATATTTTAATAGTACCATCTAAACATAATGGTCTCGTACTCTGAAAGTCTGGAGTAATGTGAATTATATACATTTAATTTTGACTTTAAAATATGCAATACGTCTTTGTTTGTGTAATGTATATTATTAAATATATATATATATATATACAATACGTCTTTGTTTCTGTAATGTATATTATTAAAAAATATATATATATACAATATGTCTTTGTTTCTGTAATGTATATTATTAAAAATATATATATACATATATACAATACGTATTTGTTTGTGTAATGTATATTATAAAAAAATATATATATATACAATACGTCTTTGTTTGTTTAATGTATATTATTAAAAAAAATATAACATTAGCTATAGCGTATTTTTTATTTAGCTTTCGATTTTAAAAAAAAAAGATTAATATTGAACGTTAGAGAGAACAACATATCAAAACATACTTAGTTGAGATGGAGTATCGTATTTTTGATATATTTTGTTAGACTACCAAAGTGACAAACAAGGACACGCCAATTTAGTTCATATCCATGATGTGTCATTGTCAACGTGACCCTACCGAATGACAGACATGCCATATTTCAGCCATAACAACACTCCTTGTTCGGACCATGCTCACGAGGTCAATTTAAAGGATACAATTGATATTCTAATCTTAAATTATGATCAATATCAAAAGTATACAGTTTTAAATAAAAAAAAATATGTTTATTTTTTATGCTTATCTTTGGCTAATGCCGTAAGGAAATGATGCATTGGCCTTAAATTTTTAGGAAAAAAACACACAATTATGCACATAGAATAAAAAAAAACGTTAATAAATTAAATTCAGACTAGTATTGATTTTTTGTTATTAACTAAATTCAGCTTGTAAGACTTAACATTAAGTTACAAAACGAAATTGATCTCTTCTCGCTGGCTTTACTGTATTACACATGTCACTAAATAAACACTATTTGAATAACTAATACATAACTATCATGACTTGGTTTAGACTGGTAAATGATAAATGATTTTTATTTTGTAAATTCGTTATAACAACACTTTTACACGTCAATATATATTTTTTTGTCATTTTGAGCTAGATGAGGCCTGTGTTTCCTAGCTGACTACCTTGAGAAGAAACACCGAAACAAAAACAGAGGTCAAAGTCTGTTTTAAAGTCCATACAGATGTACTGGTCAAAAACATATGAGAACCATGCACGCTAACGTCTGAGATGAGCTTTAGAAGAAAGCACCACGCTCATTTGAGTGGACCCGTCCAAACAGTGCAAGCATTTGTCAGTTATCGTGTAGCTCAACTTATAACTTAGAACTTACCAAAGCAAGGACATTTGGGTAGGCTGCAAAAGTACTCAAACAGTCAGACATCGTTAAAAACAAAGTTACTGGAAAAAAGGAGAAAAAAAAGAAATAACCTACATAGTCCTCACATTTACAATAAATAATCAATAATTTAAATTTTAGCAGGTAGCAGTTATGACCTGTAAAGTAAAGCTTTTTATTGCTTACTACCCACAATGGGTATAAAATTTCCCTTTTAGGATTTATTTTTTCGAAGATATAGCCATTTCTACCAGCGCGAGCGCCAAGCTTTTAAAACTACATAAGACCAACTT
Organism: Tyria jacobaeae; assembly: GCA_947561695.1. Lineage (NCBI taxonomy): Eukaryota > Metazoa > Arthropoda > Insecta > Lepidoptera > Erebidae > Tyria > Tyria jacobaeae. The sequence goes on along the minus strand of OX387208.1, from coordinate 1,433,855 downwards.
TATCCAGCCATCACAATCACAGTTGCATTTTCCTGGATTTGCGTCATGACTTTTTCCAAATGATTGACCATCCTACTCACTAGTAGGTGTACTATAAAAGTACCTTGTGTTATTGGATATTCGTGGAATAGAAGTATGTACTCATGTATGTGTGTATGTAACGGTAATTTTATTATCATATAGGGTATAATATGATAGTTCTGTTGAATCAGACAGATAGATCAGACTAGTAATCTGCTGTACAATTCATCCTTATTTATAATCACCAGACCTTATCCTGCATACGGAATGTGCGGATATAAGATAGATCGATTTCCCTCCTACTCACACGTACTAAAACCACACAGAAGTCAGTTAAACACTCATAACTCACACATCAATTATGCAACTGTCGATAAACAATTGCACACACACTATAACACATATCATTATCTTAATCAAAACAATATTATCGGCCCTAGAAGTGCATAGCGTAGAGCAGGAAGCGCGCAGGCGCCGGCCATGACAGCCGCAGCGAGGCCGCGCCAATAACAACGTAATTCTGACGCGTTTTGCGTAATATTTGTTATTCATTATATGCCTAGTTACATATAAAATATCCCTTTTTTTTTGTGGAGCTCCCGAGGGTCGCCACTGGGGCCAATGGTATAGTGTTTCGTCACAGGCTCTATAAACCGTAATACGTGGAGATAAATAGTTATTATTATTAAAAGAACTAGCTTCTCGATTGACACACTCCTTTTCCTGATAATTCTTAAATACGGATAACTGTTTTATATTGAAGTACACAAATGTTTTAGAAGTTCCAAATCTAGAAAAGCTCAAAGCAAACAATCAAAAAAATCAATACCAATCATCATAAACTAACAATCAAACATGAAATATACTCCAAAAACTTGAAATAAATATAACGTAATAAGGCACCAACAAGTTTTAAATGCTAAAAGACAAAAATCCTTTTACTTTAGTGTTCGTGCAGTTACAATGTTGAACTTTCTCGAAGCATGGTTGTGCGCTGCGCAGATGCAAATTGCGCCAATCACTGGTGAATCAGCGGTATCGTACATAATTCGAACTGCATCAATGTATTTTCACTCAGACGAGTTCTCTCTTTGTAGTAAATATAGGAGTAATATTGGGAAATGAAAGTTCATGGATTGTCTACTATAGAGAAGGCTAGAAGAAGACAGCATATTTTTATTTCTGCTAATGGGTTCTCTTTCTTGGACAGAAAACAGAAAGAGGAGGACATCATTCGCTAAGATCTGCTTTAAAAAAATATTAAATACTGGTAATAAAACGACAGATCAGTAAGTAATGAGCATTCCTTACACACAGGGTAATTAAGCTTTTGTCCAAATAGTCATAAAGGGCAAAATTAATTGCACAATTCTCTTAAGCGAGGAAAACTCGTAGCAGGAAAGGTGACAAGTTACCTCTGTAGTTAATTTGTATTATAAGATACTACACTGACTTACAGTTTTTAACGAATATTTTGCACTCAACGAAATGAGTACTTGGTTCAAGAAAGAAACTAAACTCTAACACTTAAATCTTTCTCTAGACCTTTACGAAACAATAGATTTATAAATCATACGCCCCATCAGAAGGACCTAGTGTTACCAGTTGTTCCATAGCTTTATATTTATTAGTTTGAAACATAGGTCTTTGTCTCCATATGCGATTGCGCTCTGAAACTATACGCATGTGCGTGGGAAGGTTATACGTATGTTATAAATATATTACGACTACTTTATAAGTTAGTTACAAAACCATTGTCTATAGTAATCCTACTACACTATACAAGAATAATACAGCTTTTTTAAATACTTTAATATTCTTAATTTATATTACATTCAAGTTAAAAAGGCAAAATTATTATTTATTCCATAAAAAGTATTTCTGTTGCTTTGCTTTGTTGCTTCATTTTATTAAAGACTTCTCTAGAGAGTGCAGTCCTCCATTTTTCTTCCTCATTCGCTTACTCAGTCATTTCCTGTAAATTCAAAAATTCGTCGCTCTGCCTCTCCGGCCTGATGAGCCATTCCATGTGATAGGTAATTTTTTGGGCAATTTTTCATCACTCATACGTGAAATGTGATCTACTATACTGTGAATGAAAACGTAAGTGTATATAAGGTAAGGGATTTAATGAAGTCATAAGTCGAAAGTCCTATGAACTATCCGTCACCGTCGGCGGTCGGGCAGCTACTGGCTTTGCGTGCGCGTCGACCGTCGACAGGCGGAAGCGTGCGCGCGCGCACCCGCGCAAGGCTACGCTCATGACCTCGCACCGTCTTTGTCTAGCGCTATCTAGCGTCTGTTTACCCACGAGGCCGAATGCATCATACCTTTGCTTGGCGTGTACTTGAGAACTAAATGATTATTGAAACCATACATTCATCGTTAGGGTGTACGCTGCTTTTTGAAGAGAAACCTTGTAGATAAATTGAGTGATAATGAAACGAGGTACTTTTCAACTGGAGCTCTTTGCTAATGGAGCTATGTATAAATTTATAATATGTTACTTTTTGTTTACTGCATATTTAGTTTTCTAGTAGTGTATTTTTTTTCTTGCAGATATGGCGCAATTTGCATGATCGCCTCGATTGTATGATCCTGTGGGAGCTATTAAAAAGATGTAAGTTTTTTGTTGCTATTATAATACCTACTGGTGGAAAATTACTCGCTGTAAAACTGTAAACAAATGATTACGTACCTGTTACAGCATTTTTTTAAAAAGTCATTATTAAGAACCTTCACATTTTTTTTCCTTTTTTAGCATCTTAAAAATGTGGGAAAACACGATACCCCTCACATGATGGTCACCGTCCTCTAAATACGTCATGACTCAATATTACAAAAGTCACTCGTCTCTCCTCGAGACCTTTGGCAACCCCAGCAATACACCAAGCCTTGGGTTGTCACTTATATTATCAGTAGAAAAGACGGTCCATGTGTTTATTGTCCAACTTCATACAAATATATATGCCAAAAGTGTCATTTTGCTGCCAATCAGCCAAACAGACAATTAAACTGCATCAAATAAAACCAACTCCAAGTAGGGACAGTCAAAATGCGTTTATGTCTTGATCATCAAAGGAAACCTTAGTAATTTTGCTCAGCCTTTGTTTCATACAACTTGTACGGTAAGGTGATTTTTTAACCTCACTTCGAATGTAGACGACCTTGTCTCTGCTCACAATTCGGGGTGAGCCGCTACCGACAGCAAAAAAAGTAGCAGTATAGTAATTAATCATCATAAAAGCATTTATAAAAATATTTGTTTTTTTTTTTCATTGAAGTCGACGGTGAAGTGATGTGTCGGACTCGAACCGACTAAAACCATACGGTGTTCCGTCACAAATGGGGGCTAAGTGAATAGAAGGAAGCTTCCGGGAACAAATGGCCACAAACAAAATTTCTCAAATAGCTTTGTATTCCGAATCATTAATTACATACACATATATTATTAATGAAATTAGCTGATCATAAATTTTATTATCTATTCTAATGGTTCATTATGCATTTGCTTATATTATGATTATGACCACGTCTACTTTACCTTCCGCAATAAAATTGTTTTTAAGCATTTTAAAAACCTCAGAATTCGTGCGTAAAAATATTTTTCATCATTTAATTTCAATTCAATGTTTATCATCATTCAGACCTCGTCATCTAAATTTGTCTTGTTTTTTTATTTAGGTTTTAATATATTTTGTTTCTTGAATCCGAAGCTGGTAAAGCACTTGCTACTTTTGAGTTGTAGGGGTTCTTGAGCGGCGGTAATCACATACCATCAGGTGACATGTCTGCTCGTTTGTCTCATATACCGAGAAAAAATAGGAAACGATCAAACCTATGAACCTTTTTTTTTTTTTTTTTATTTTTTTTTTGTTTACGGGGTGGAAGATCCTCATGGATGTCCTTCGCCCATTGGGGTGGACGAAGGGGTCTGTCGGACTCTTACCGACTAAAAACCACCCCGGTGTTCCTCTTCTTGCCCATGGTCGGGGGAGCGAGAATCGCAATTGCATTCTTCCGCCTCAAACCTATGAACCTAACAACACCCTTAATCAGGAGCTCCCAATTCCCCCAACTTTTCTATCATAACTTCCTTGATAATTGTAATTTATGAAAATTAGTACAAATAGTTTATAGTAAAGATCTAAAATTGAAGAGTATTTATTTTTGTTTGTATTTTTTTTTACAATATTAGACCGGTTTTGTAAACTAGCATGTATACATTCCATTTGAAGTGTGGTCAGCGGTGGAATAGAGCAGGGCCACATCTCTTCAAGTGGGTTTCGTAAAATGCGACTGAGGTATCGGACTGTTATCTATCAGATCGATCAGATCAGTCGTGGGCATATGTATGTATATTAATATTAATTTAGTACAAAGGCCTATTTTAAAACAGTTATTTACTGTTATTTTGGTTAGAAGTTTACCTATTAAAGAATAATTTTATGTTAAGGTATTACGTAATTCAACATAATACCCTCTATCTCAAAGGTTACTGACCAAGGGGTCGAATTGGAATAAATGCCTTATTCAGCAAAGTTTAAAGTTTTCCAGAAAATTCTTGTAATCATAACTATTTTTAAATATGACTTCATCGACGGCTTTCAGGAAAAACAAACGTCGTACGGCCATGAACGTTGTCCCTACACATTAATTGGTTGATTAATGCATTAGTTACTAAACTATCTTCATTATTTTTTCTATTATCAATCTATTACAATATCTTATGGCTATAATGAAATGGAAATCTACGATACTCCAATCGAGCAAACCCTACGACCCTAGCAATTTCATTTTTTTTGCAGCTCTTTAGACAGAGTGAAAGAAAATGTACTAGCCTACCTTGAAAATAAATACCCTCACCTAACTATATCCTCGAAAGGGTACCCAGAGACGTATTAAACGTCCACATTTGGCAGACTATAATTTAGTCCATCTAACGTAATAGAAGGCAATTCTATTGCATAAAATCAGGCACTGACTTTAGTCATACTGTGTAATAGATAAAACTCAAATCCCTTAGTCGCCTCTTACGACACTAACAGGAAAATGGGGTGGCCCTATTGTACCGAGAATCTACGACAGCGGCTTCAAATATAGTATATTCATAATGTTGACTCTTAGCTTATATTCAGTTATTTCTTAGTAACTGTATGTCACAATATTATAATATTTATTGCCTACAAAACTTGGGAGTAATTCCTCAATAGAGAATAATATAATAAAAATACAACTATTATAGGTTATGATCTTCAACAAGAACTGCTTTCTCATATACATTTCACTACAACTCATAAAAAAATACATAGATACATATATTGTATCTTATATCTTTAAACGAGTAATTCTTGTGTATATATATATATACATACATATATATATATAAAATGAATCTCGGAAACGGCTCCAACGATATTCATTTTGTATGCCGGGGGTTTCGGGGCCGATAAATCGATCGATATCGATCTATCGATCTCGTTTCATTTTTAGAAATTCGTCGTTTTATTCATGTTTTCAATCAATGAGAAACTGCTACAATATCATTAGAATACGAAGGTAAATTTCGCCACCACCTACAAGGTTGTAATAGGTCAAGTGGGAAATAGGGCGGTCCCGTAACCAGCTTACCCCGGTTCGAGTCCTGGTAATTATTATATTTTACTTTTTTTTTTCGTTCTTTTACACGATTTACCAAAAAAAAATACCGAGCAAAGCGGTCATCCAGGTACTACACCTTATCTAAGAAAAATGTGTCTAGGGATCAAGTATGTATGGTAGGGTATGCCCTAGACGGATTCTCTTATATGAATTTCACTATTATAATAAATAATTTTATTTAAATGTTCATTAAAAATAGAAAATAAACTGTCAATCAGGATTCCTTTAAGTGTGTAATAGCGTTTTAACAAAACCATTATAATTGCTGCATCAGAACTGAAAAAAATTAAAAGATGGAGCTACGACATCATTTGACACGAGAAGATATGAGTGCTATCGGAATGTTGCAAGCTGGTTCCAGGCACTAGGCGTACTGTGGATATCGTTCTTGGCATTACCCAGACATGCTATCGTATCATGGGCAGTGTGGCCAAGCGACACGGAGAACCATCTCGCATCAGCACTCACAGACAGGAGCGGTACATCCAAATTAATGGTGGACGGATTCGTACTATGACCGCAATGATGTTGGCTACGAGGTTTTACAGCTCATCAGGTTTGCTGATAATCAAACCATCAGAACTCGTTTACGTGAAGTAGGTCTGCGTTTCCGAAGGCCGCTGAGAGCTGTATACTTCAGGTAAATATAGAACCTATAGCACCCCGCAATCGTAGGGCCCGTTTACAATGTGCTCGCGAACACAGAAATTGGGAGGCAGAAGACTGGAGTCTGGAGGTTCCGAGTCAGGAAGTTTAATCATGTGGAGGGAGAACAATAATGTTTTTTTTGGATTGGATAACTTTGCATCGGTGGTAGAACCAATCTCTTTTGGTTCTAGGGCAACCTATAGAGGTCTCAGAACAGCCATTCCTCAAAGTGATTTTGATGAATTGATTTTAAGCATGCAAAATCGTTTTGATTATGTACTTCGTGTCAATGATGGAAACACAGATTATTATTTTTTTAATTTTACAATAAAAAATAAAATAATTTTAATTTTGCCTTGTTTTCCATTTAGTAGACGACATTAACGACGATGACACATAAACATTTTTTCTTCATTTTTACCAAATTAAGGGATAACATGTTAACTTAAACATATGAATAAGAAGCCAGTCTGAAGGACCTGATTTTGTAAATATTATTCGAATTTTGGTTACAGTTAAAAATGTACGTGATCCCCAAATACTTGATATCGATACATACAACTACGCACACAAACACTCCGATTTTTTATCCCATGTAGGAATGGAACCCACAAGGCTTAGCATTCAGGATCACTAACCACTAGACCAACAGGCCAGTAAACACCATATTGACGGTAAGCCGGTACATAATCCTGCGTATCAAAAATGATCTGAGGCTTATACCAGAAAAACTGCATTAAAAACTATAGGTACACAAGAACACGTTCCAAATATAGTCCCTCTTTACTCTCCGCACCTTTCACGGTGACGTGTGGACTTACCAATTAAAGATTGAAGTTTGTTCAAGGTGAGCCACACCAGAGCCGAATCATGATCTTAAATGTACTAGGAAGTGTCGTGCCTGATTCGTCCTAGCCAGCCCTTGGTTACCACGCATACGTTGTGATCGTACCCACACATGTAACAAATACGCACACACGCACACACGTCAAGAAAAATGACCATGAGATAACTGACATCACAGCAAGGTCTCGCCGGCTGGTACGGTTAACAAAACAGTTTTCGTGAGTTAAATATATTAGTTACTAGCTTTTGACGCGGTTTGGTTCGCGATTTTCAAATTTTGTGAGTTGTTTTTTTTTCAAAAGAGTCTTTGATCCCGATGAAAGTTTGTAAAACTGTAAAATCATATGTCCGCAACACGTAAAAAACAACCTACCAAATTTTCATTTACAATATAAGTTAGAATTCAATGCAGATCACGGCGTGTGACGCCAGTTATTCCCATTAAATTTGTGAAACCTTGAACTATTTTGAAAATATAATAAATGTAATTTTTTTCAGCCATATCTTAATTAGGCAATTTAAATATTAATTCTGTCATACAGTTTATTTTTCTTATTGTAATATTCATTGGACATTGCTCTTGAGTTGTGAGTGTCCATTGGCGGCGAAAGTCACTTACCATCAGGTGACCCGTCTGCTCGTTTGTATCGCATAAAAAAAATATATTAAGTTCAAATTAGACAAACATTTTCAAAATATATCTAATTTCCAGGCGAGTATTGTTTACTTTGTTGATAATATTTAAGAGGGAAATAAATAATGAATAATGTTTTAGAAAGCATTTTTTCTAACGTTATACATACCTTTTTTTTTTTAACGTGTGGAAACCCCCTCGGGTAACACTTCATCGTTTACACGATGTCGCGGTTATGTCGGACTCGAACCGACTAAAATCACACGGCTTACGTCATATAGCCTATAGTCGGGAGTCAAGGTATGCCCTAGACGGATTAACACTCAACTCCCGACAGGATTTGCCTCCTGGCAGGACGCCAGGAGGCTTCGCTTCAGGCCAGCCCATGCTGCTGAACCCGCTTTCGTGTAGGCCAACGCTCATGGAGGCCGGAGATCGTGAAACGCTCTTCGGTGCCTGGTGCGTCTCCTGCGGGATGGGAGAGTGCTCCTTCTCTCCCGTTCCCTTTCCGCCGACTCTTTGATAAACATCACCTCCTCGCAGAATGAAACGGCGGAATTCCACGCACTTTCGCTTTGGACCATGGACAATACCATGGTCTCTAGCGAGAGGCTACCGGCACCTATAGCCGCCATTCCGCCACTCACATTTATATAAACGCGACAGTCAAGTAAAATAATTTAATTTTTAGAAAATATTATATTTTAAAAATAGTTTTAAGGCCTATTGCCGCCCAGGCAGTGTATGACTGTATGTATACTCTCTGATAAATAACAGTCCAAACCCTCCTTTTACGAAACCCACGGATAGATATGGGGTGGCCCTAATTTACTCCACCAAGTACGACACGTTGGCGTTGCGATGTCATCTTTTAATGTCTTCAAATTATTTAATTAGCGTTTGTTTTAATAGGTGATGCAATAAAATGTAAATTCATAGGTCTTTGCAAAGTCTTTGACCTATGACATTTGCTACTCAATTACGTTTCTTGTTTCCGAATTCAGGGTTTAAATATAGAAAATTACACTAATTCTACCCGACTGCACCAGAAGATGTGTTATATTTTTCAAGAGTATGTAGTATGTAGATATTTAGTGAGAGTATGAATGATAATTCTTTTGTGCTGGTCTAGAGCCTGAACTACTGCATGGATTAAAATATTTGAGGTATCATTTAAATAGTCTTATTAGTGGAATTACATAGGCTAGAATACTTCGTTAAAACATCATAAAACATTAATATCTGGCAAAAATAATCCTAGACAAGTGCTGCCATCTAAAGATTGGTCCTTGTTACACCACCATACCTGTAAGTAGTTTTATTTTATTTTAATTAGTTAGAGGACTAACTTCTCTTCACCAGCCAGTTCGAGTTATAGGCATGCGACCCTGACTTGCTTGAACTATTGCTCATACTTCCCAATCAAAGCAATATATTTTTCTTCCCTTTCTATCCTACCAATATACTCCAAACTTCCGCATCAAATACCCAAAAAAGCTCGCATAACAGACTTGCCCCCAATTAGTAAGGACGACTAAATTATAATCAGCAAAATGTGGGCCTAAATCATGTCTACCCTACGAGGACAGAGGCGTGAGTGTATCTATGTGTGTAAATTTTTATAACGGCACGTACAACTTTATCTGCTATCGGTACCCCACGTGCATCACGCATGCTGCGTAACATATAGTAATGACAGTGTTTGTGCGGCGACAGCCGGCGACCTTCAGACCCGGACCGATGAATATTTTTAATGTAGGGCCCACGCACTCACAAACACTCTTTCATTCCTGCATATTGTTGAACTAAATTTAGTTACTAGTTGACAATGAATTTGAGGTGACCATATCACGTTTAGAACAATTAAAGCTAGTTTGTACACCATGCCTCTGACGGCCATCCTCTCTCTCTAAGACGGAATTAAGTAAGGCTTTCGCTAAAGAAGTCTGGTTGCCATTTGCCACTTTAGTTTGGGTTTATAATTCATAGATTCTATTGTGCTATATGTTAAATTAATATTTTACAGTAGACATTGCTTTTTTCTTTTGTAAATTGTAAGGCTATTTAATTTTGCTTTTATTTTTTCTAATATTGGACCCGTTGTGTAAGTTAGCATGTATGCATATGTTCATGAGGGTTCAAAAGTTACTGGTTTCGAATCACCTTTCAAGGAAACCCGTAACACACTGTGTTACGGGTTTCCTTGAAAGGTGATAGTTCATAAAATTAAACGAAAAAATATCTACCTGCCTACCCCTCTCGGCAAAAATACGAGAGAATATAAAAAAAAATATAAAAACCATGTAAACAAAGAACTAGTTAAACAAGCCGCATATTTTTATTCAAGGTAACAAGGGCTCGAAGCGTTGATGATTTGATTACAATTCGTTTGTTTTGTATTTCAAACTAACAAGAAAACTTGAAAACAACAAACAAGTAAACATTACACCATGATATTGATGGGCTCCACGAATATCATACTAATAACATTATCATTTGTAGGCAGAGCCATGCTTAGGCACGAATGGGCCGACTTGACCAGGGTAATAGAACGGCCTACCAAGACCACCGGTAGACAAATAATGCTTGCATTGTATTAGCGAGTGAGTGCGGGTGCCGAAGATGCAACTTCCCCTCTCCTCTTTCGCCTTAACCAACTACTCCCCAACAGAGAGTCGCCTACGCGCTAAAGAACTTATCTACAACTTTTGAGTTGAAATTTTTTTACAGAGTTACACGTGAAGGTAATAAAAGAATTTTAAAAATATATTGTGAAATAATACTATGAATCAAATTTTATGATTCAAAATACTCAAATGAATCATTTATATAATCAGAAGTTTTTATTGTCGTCTGTAAGTTTGCTAAAATGCCATTCAGTAAAGTATTTTATTAACCAATTCAAGTATGTATCTATGTAAATTGAATGTATGTTTTATAGTCTCTGTGGACCAGCATAGGGCCACCTAACATTTTCTGAGGCTGTCGTAAAAGACGACTAAAGGATTGGACTGTTAACTGTCAGACAGTATATATATATATATTTTTTTTTATGCGATAGGGGGCAAACGAGCAGACGGGTCACCTGATGGTAAGTGACTACCGCCGCCCATGGACACCCGCAACTCAAGAGTCACAAGTGCGTTGCCGGCCTTTTAGGTAGAGGTACGCTCTCTTCTTGAAGGTTTGAAGGTCGTATCGGTTCGGAAATACGGCAGGCGACAATTTGTTCCATAAGCTGGTTGTGCGAGGCAAAAAGCTTCTGGAGAAGCGCACAGCGGTGGAGTGCCAATCGTCCAGGTGATGGGGATGGATATTTTGTCGCGTAGGACGATGGCGGAAACCAGCAGCCGGTATAAGTCCGAACAATTCCTCTGAACACTCCCCATGATACAAGCGATAGAGGATGCAGAGTGAAGCTACATCTCTACGCAACGCCAAGGTGTCAAGTCGATCAGAGATATCTTGGCAGTCGATGATGCGAGTCGCTCTCCGTTGAATGCGGTCAAGAGGCAGAAGTTGGTACTGGGGTGCACCTGCATAGAGATGAGAACAGTATTCCATGTGCGGCCGAACCTGCGCCTTATAAAGTTGCAGGCGGTGGGCCGGAGTAAAATACTGTCTCGATCTGTTTAGCACACCAAGCTTCTTCGAGGCTAATATGGCCTTACTCTCTAAGTGACCGCGAAACTGGACTTCGCTTGATATATAGACGCCAAGGATTCCGATACTGGCTGATGCAGTTAGGGAAGTGCTCTCAAATTGAGGTGATACGACCAATGGCATCTTTTTAGCGGTGAACGCGCAAACCTGTGTCTTCGTGGGGTTAAATTGGACTAGGTTAAGTCGACCCCAATCTGAAACTTTTGATAAAGAAGTTTCGATTTCAGACACAAGTTTGGATCGGCTTTCGATGACGTTTACCCGAGAAATGTTAGCGCGGCCGGTGTAAAGGGCATCACTCGTGCTATCGTCTGCATAGCAATGGATGCTGCTAATCTGCAGCATGTCGTTGATATGCAGAAGAAACAGCGTGGGTGATAGCACACAGCCTTGTGGGACACCAGAATTAACAGACTTCGAGTCGGAGCATGCACCGTCAACAACGACCTTGATGCTTCTGTCTGTAAGAAAACTGGTGAGCCAATTGCACAGTTTCTCGGGAAGCCCATAGGAAGGAATCTTCGCAAGGAGCGCTTTGTGCCAGACCCGATCGAAAGCCTTCGCCACGTCCAAACTAACGGCCAACGCTTCCCCCTTGGTCTCGATCGCCTGTGCCCACCGGTGAGTCAAGTATACGAGAAGATCACCAGCTGAACGACCCTGACGGAAGCCGTATTGTCGATCATTGAGGAGCTGGTGGTCTTCTAAGTACCGGAGGAGCTGGCAGTTAACAATGGATTCCATTATCTTGGAGAACAAGGAGGTGATGGCTATGGGTCTGTAGTTGGACGGATCCGAGCGATCTCCTTTTTTAGGGATTGGGTTTTTTAGGGACTGCGCCAAGAGAGTAGGAAAGCCGATAAAGGCGCGTTAAAACCGGTGCTAACTCTGGAGCACACGTCTTCAGCACGATAGGAGAGATTCTATCGGGCCCACTCGACTTATGAACGTCGAGGGAAAGTAGCGCTTTACGCACTGCCCTTTGTGTAAACCGGACTTCCGGCATGCGGGTCTCGCACTGCGGTATGGTCGGCGGTGCGTTTCCCCCGTCGTCCAGGGTCGAGTTGGACGCAAAGAGTTTGCCCAGAAGATCGGCTTTTTCTTTAGCGTCGTGGGCCAACGAATTATCTCCTATGCGCAGAGGTGGAAGGGATGGCTTACAAAAGTTCCCCTGGACAGCTTTGGCAAGAGACCAGAATGCACGAGTTCCGGAGGGGAGACTCACTAGTCTCTCGCCAATTCTGCCGATGTGAGCCGACTTCGCCCCAGCAATTACTCTTTTGAGGGACCTGGAGGCAAAGTTAAATTGCTTCTTTAATGTGCTGGTCTTTACATCCCGTGCTGTCGCTGCATTAGCCCATGCTTGGTAACATTCCTGCTTTCGGCGGGACGCCGCTTTGCAGGTTCGACCAAACCAAGGCTGGGACTTGCCACCTGTGGGAATCAGGGAGAATGGAATGAAAAGTTCCATACCCTGAAGCACAACATCCGCGACAGAGTCAGCAACGACATTGGGATCATCCGGCGAGAAGCAAACCTGCCTCCATGGGTAGGATGCAAAGAATGTTCTCATTCCATCCCAGTCTGCTGACCTATAGTGCCATACGCGGCGACTGCCTGTAACACGCGGCCGCAGCGAGTGAACGAGTGGCACCATACTCCTAATCAGGCAATGGTCCGAAGAGCCAAGACGGGCCTCAACGGATACTTTGTAGCCGTCAGGATGTGAGGTCAGCAGAAGATCCAACAGTGAAGGCACGTGGCTTTCTGCATCTGGGATTGGCGTAGGCGTTGCTACCAGCTGCGTCAAGCCATATGCCAAGGCGAAATCGTGAACAGATCTTCCCGCATGATCGGTTTTGCGCGAACCAAGCCATTCGGCGTGATGGGCGTTAAAGTCGCCAAGAATCACGATCTCTGCGGATGGGACCTGCTGGAGCACTGAGTCTGTAGCCATTTGGACGTGGTCGATGAGTCGGTCCGTTTCGGCATCACCGCTATGGGACCTGTAGAGGCATAGGTAGATGCGGGGATGGTCGTCGCAGTCTACACGTAGCCATAAGATGGAGAGGTCCCTACCTTCAAGATTGCCGAGACGGCGAGAAGTGATATCATCTCTAACGTACACGCATACACCAGCCTTAGGAACAAAGGAGTGTTCCAGTCCGTACCCAGGGTAGCAGAGGTAGGATGTGTCTGCTGGAGATGATATCTGCGTCTCGGTTAAAAAGAGCAAGGCCGGCTTTGCTGTCTCAAGGTGGTGGTGGACAGTGTCGAGGTTCGAATGTAAGCCCCTGATATTACAAAAATCCACGGTAAACGTGACAGGGGGTGCCATGGTATGCCTTCTCTTGTCCCGAGCAGATTTTGAGAGGCAGTTGAGCCCCCCCCAGAGTACGAGGGGCAGCCTGGGCGTCCACGCTCAGGCATAATCCGTAGGTGATGGACTGAGGGTGGACGTCCAGGGGGGGATTCTCCAACGCTAGCGCTGGTACCCCCCTGGGGTATCCTTTTCGTTAACAGCGCTATCATTAGGGGGGTGGGGGATTTTGGGCCTCCGGAGACCTCACTCATTTCGGGGAAATGCAACGCAAGCGTTACTTCACAACCGTTTTTCTGTGAGGCCGTGGTATCGCACCGGTCGAGCCGGCCCATTCGTGCTTAAGCAAGCATGGCTCTACCACTATAAGTAATATATAACATTTTTAATATATAACATTTTTTGAAATAGGGTAACATTTTCAAGACGAAAAAACTAAACACATTCACAGCGTACATCAAAGTTCACTCAACAATGCATTACACACTCCAGAAAGATAGAAACGTACAAAGCAGACGGCGACTCCGGACGGACGCCGCTGAAGGCTCTTCCTAGTGGCGAATGACTCACCAAAAACATATGTAGTTCTGTAATTTTATTCTAGAAATTTCTAATTGCTCTTATCGTTTATTTATTGTGCTATTTACGAAGTTTACGGTGAGATAAAACATGGATTCGGTCATAAACTGCGTGGTTCATAATGGGTTCAGATTACATTCAGATAATTTGCTCAAAAAGTTAATTAAAACAATTACAGGTTGACAAATGTAACAAAAATATTTTTTTTTGTGTTTTTTATGCATTTTGTGAATCAGCAAATAGTACAGACGCAAATCGTAGATTTTCTTAACACACTTCTAAAATTAACCGTTCGATTCTCTGTAGAGTAGAATAGGCCACCCTATTTCTTCCTCATAGTGTCATAAAAAGCCACTAAGGGAGGGGTAAATTGTGGTTGGCAAAAATTGTTTATGTATGTATGTACTAAGGTCAAATCTAGATACTACAGAACATATTAATATAATAAAAAAAAAAACACTATACAATAGATGTGTAAGTACATTTAAACTTAATCCATGATTCAGGTAAAGGCATTATTTTCTTTAACCTAAACCATCAAATTCACCAAAATAATACGCTTCAATGAGATGATGACTGTTGCATATACATATGTATAGTATTGTCCATTTTAAGCGTTATTATTTGGGTACAAGAGCATGGCTTGCTACCTCCTATAAATGTCACATGAGAATAGAGCGCACGTAACGACATACCTAAATTATTATTTACACGCAATGCAAGTGTTTGATTAGCTTCTGAGAGTTAGGTCTGAGCTAATTTTATATGGATTCTTACGAAACTTTCACATCATAACAGTAAGTTCTAGTAAAGTGTTAAAACATGTAATATTAATCATTGTTTTTTTTTATTAAAGTAAATAACCGCCTTTAATTTGCTTATTATGGCGCAAAGGAGTTTTAGCTACTAGCTTTCGACTATCAGCTCAGCAAATCAGCAAAGCAGCTCAGCAAAGCAAATTTGAGGGTAGCCATCCAATCGATCGCTCGGATCGATCGATTTCTCGCTGGAGTATACTTATTTGTAACAAAAAAAAAATGAAATCAGTCGACGAAAGAAATCGTTGAACATGTGTGTATAAATAAAGTCATGGAAATTATTTTATATACAAATTCAAGATATTTTTATTTTCAATATTAATTAGATACATTTAATTGTAATATATAGTAATATGTGTATTAGTATATGTAAGATAACTTGTTGCCTAATCCTGTACGTAGGGCCATGATCCCGTCGCTGTCAAAAATCCCATCTATCTTGGGATTTTTGATCAATAAAATGCGATGATGATGATGATGTCAGAAGAGTGTGTCAAGAGTCGTGTCTTGATGTGAAGAGACCGAAACAGGTGAAAATCTGAGGTTACAAAGTCAGGACTATTTGGTGGATGCATTTACACTTCCCAACTAAACTCTCTCAATTTTTGCTGAGTAGTAAAATATGTGTGTGATCTGGCGTTATCATAACGAACTCCTTTTCAGTTGATCAATTCCGGCAGTTTTTATTCAATTTCTTGTTTGAGTCTAATTAGTTGTTGGCAGTAGAGATCGTAATCCATGATTTTGCCTGGCGGTCAAAGCTCATAATGAACGATGCCCTTCCAATCCTGGGCCATACACATAGCATCACCTTATTGCCTGTTAATCCGAGTTTCGGTAAGTCTATGAAGCTTGACTACCCTTTGACCATGATCTATTTCGCACCTTCTTATCGTAGGTGATCCACTTTTCATTATCAGTGATCAGTATTTTCAAAAATGGTTCGCTTTCCTTACGTTTCAATAGAAAATTGCAAATGAATACCCGATTCGTTAGGTTTATTTCAGCTCGTGTGGCAACCAAATTCCGTGATTTTCTCTATAGCCAGCTTTTTCCAGTGGGTCAAAACTGTTATGTGGTCAATCCGTGTTTCGCGAATCGAGTATTTTATACTAAAACTTCAAAATGTATCGAATTTCTTCATTAAGTTCACTCATTTTGGCAGAAAGAATAACAATCGAAAAGGGGCGGGAAAGTGTTTTTACTTTTTATTTTTCTTTTTTATTAATGTCATATAGTTATTGATATTAAAACCAGATAGACATAAACAGTACAACCAAAGAAATTTTTTCTTCAATGTTATAGATACAAAATACGAAAAAACTTTCGACGATCTAATTTTTATAAAATATATATACAGACGAACATGAAACTCGTTACTTTTTTGAAGTCGGTTAAAAAGAGAACAACGCCAAACTCTTAACAACTCCAACTAATTAATTTACGTCTCAAATTAGTAAACATCAATTTGTTCGAGCATATAACTTTGAAAGAAAAAAATGAACTTATTACTGGCCACCAATAATTGGGCAAACGAGCACTACTCGTATAACTGAGATTAAAAAAAAAATCGAAGCTTCTGACAAATTGTAAAGTTTAATGGTCTGGCAGGTTGTTTTTTTTTTTTTTTTTTTTTTTTTTATTCGTAAGCCTACCATAATGACTCCACTTTGCCTGATGGTAAGCAATAAATGGAGTCCAAGAGTGGTGGTCACCATCCTCATTGCATGTCTAGTCAATGCAGCATGGTGACCCACACTATGGCGGCCTGGTGAGATGCTTTTTCACGCCCCGCTTAAAAGGTTAATGATAGTCTTTTTTTATAAAATCATTTAGTTACTTAACTGTTTAGAGTCGTACGTCGTGAGTTTAGCGTTATATTAATTAATCTAAAATACTTTTGGATACAGAATAAATTGAATAGTAATCTTATTCATACAAAATTTTAATGCCACTTCATAAAATTCATAAATGAACATAGTTTAATTATTTAACAGTACAAAAAACTTAATTAGTGACATTTTTACAAAGATCAAAAATTAACATGTTTACTTAAATTACACAAAAGAAAGAAATATCTGACATAATTGTTTTATCATATTTGATTTTTGCATTTCATTCCAACGTTGAGCTATAATATTGTAGCCACGAACATTGATTGTACAATTTTTGATATAGAAATATACGTACATCATTATGAACATAACATGTCTAGATTATAAAGAGTTAGTAGCTTTAATAGGCCGACTTAATGTTTTCATTGTCTACTATTATTACACCAAACACACAATCAGTAACTCTGGAACATTCGACCATCAGCATTTCACCTAGATTTCTCCAGTTAATGCAATTTCTAGTAGAAAGGGCTTTGTACTATTTCGGTTTTGGGCAAGCGATCAGTCATCAAAGCATCAGTAGCTTCCGCGTTGGCAACGCGCCAGCGACGCACAAAGGATGCATTAAGGGCCCAGAATTATGACATGCACTTCTAAACACGCATTGGATAGGCATTTTCGTTTACCGTTCTACTTCAGAATTACCTGTTTTACTGCTTATTTGAAGGAATAAGTGATACATTTATAAAACCCTTGCATATTTAATTACTTTTAGGATTGATAAAAGCATAAAGTAGTTTAGGAATTATTAACTTTAGAAACTGCAATTTTTTATTAGTAATATTTGGTAGTTTTGGTGACGCCTGACATCGAGAAGGAAAGTCGGGTCACGACTTAATAAAGGTCAACCATCGGGTCTGAAATTAGTCTATGTGTGTCACAAGTGCTTACAAAATCGCATAAGAGAGTCAGGTTAACAGAAAAATCGGTGACTTACCTTGACCCTCAATCTCTTGTCCACGCATTCTTTGAGTACTCCGAGAGGTCCCTCCATTTTCTCCATGCGCGTGAGAACATTTTTCGTTTTCCATGGTTTTTTTGTTGGCAACGAAGCTTAAAAAAAATAATAAGTCTTAATAAATCCATAAACTTTGATATTCTTTTCTTAAGAACTCTTTTAAATTGTAATTCGAATATTTGGAACACGTCTTAAATTAACGAATGATATAACAAAATCATTTAAAAAAAATTTCTAATGTTTTTTTTTTAACATTCGTCAATTTTATATTTTTAACTCCAAACTTGACGTCAAAGTAAATGAAGCTAAAGTAACACAATACGGCCTTTGCACATCGTCATTCCACTTTTCAGGATAAAATATTCTCGTTTCAAAGACATCTGGTGAACTCAGGCTGTGAACGACCGTTTACCAAACAAAAAAAAAACGGACGAAAATAGCAACAGAATCACGAGCGTTCAGCAATTAAAAATTACAACAAATTATATTATAAGTCTATTATGATAACAATGGCGAGGTCAACGACCGCGGTTGGCTTATCACAGTGGCATACATATGACACCTGTTAAAATATCGCAAGTACAGTACATTTGCGACTCCGTGATGCGTGGACGAAGATACGTGCAGTCACCCTACGGCCGCCTAGGTCACTGGCTGCGCTTTTGAACGTCTCAATGTTACTTAAACGTAATTGAAGAATAAATTTATGACGTAAATGTACCTACTCTTTGTCTTAGTTAAATCCGATGACTATTTCAAGACATGAGGTTTCTTAATTCGCTTTACCGTCCGAGTTTTATTAATGTTTGTTAGGAATCTCATGAAAACTGTCACGATAAACCACAAATACCCAATCTTCTATAACCTACAGAAAATGTTCCAAAACTTCCAGCTCTACGAAAAAATTACAAACAGAAAGATCCAGTAACAATTTACAATGAAAGATACTTATTATAATTAGCATTTTGTTGCAACAAGCACAAGATGTGAATTGCACTGACTTTCTGAATATTTATATAATCATTAGTTTCATGAATTAGGCACACAAAACTTTCTAAATAGAAAAAATCAATGACGGCCAGTGTGTACTAGGCGCCCAAATCAAGCGAAGAAGTTTGTCACAAGTATAGCTTTGACGAAAATTAGCCTAATACTATCGAATGACTATGCGAATACTGTTTTACAATAATTATTATTTGTTAAATTCTTTACTTTCTTTACACAGTCACTCCGAAGCTTTCAAAATTTCGTCTACTAGGACTGTAGACTAAACGAAGAGGTTTATTAGAAGGTTTTTAGTAGCTATATCAGCCCAATTCTCATATCAGCTCATAGGCTTCTGCCAGGGATGAAAATTTGTACCAAATAGCAATAGCACTTACAGCTTATCGCTATTTATTTGAAAATTAATATTCTTGAAATATAATTACAGAAACGTGAGTAGAAATAGAACGCCTACAATATTAATAGAATAATAAATTATTGCCGTTACGATGTATTGATAAAATATGTTACTAAATATAGACAATCTAAATGAAAACAAGAGCGGCTTCGCAAAAACGGGTTTGTTCATTAGATCTAGAAACAAGATAACAGATACATAAGAAATTGTAAAATCGCAAGTAAATGAGATTATTGTAGCCGACGTAATAATATAAAGAATATGTAGACGACACATAGATTAATATTAAGCAATCATTGAAATGGAAACTTGCTTACAGAAAGAAATTGCTAAGTGAAAACATGTAGTTAATGGACCTGGAAATCTAACATCGACAGAGAGCTAACAAAATCCATTATGCAAACTCATCAATTTATCATCATAATTTAAAAAAAAAAAAAAGCTGACAACAAATGTATGCAGCAGTGCGGTGCAAGGCACCTGGGAGGCATGGCTCGCGAGCGGTCGCCGATCGCGAATTACTTTCACTCGACTATCCCCGGGCGCTGACCGCGCGGCCGGGGTCGTCGGCCGCGAGCGAGCGCGGGAAACGCCACCCGCCATCGCGCCATTCAGAAAAGCGCGCCATGTTTACACAGATGCGCGCCGAAACGCGTGCCGTTGCATCACTTCCGTTTGCGTTCCGTTTCGCCGCTTATTGACGACGTACCGATTTACTTTTATGCGTTTAACACAATTTTATTGCGTAATCTTGTTTGAATCTTTACTACAAATGTTGGTGCATTATTCTTGGTATTAAAAGTGTAAGTAAAAGCTTGTCGGTTCTTTTTGATACGTGCTAACTTTAACTTAATGTACTAATGTCTTCCATACCTAAGCATGACATTAAATAACACAAATAGATAATTTGAGACGATAATAGTGAGAACGGCGGTGTCGGACACCGTGCGCACTCGCAGACCGCCGGCTTAGCGTGATAGATAACAGAACACGCAACTATTCGTTATCTTATTTTATAACTTGAAATTTGATTGGGTACCACACGTCATCGCATTTTCTTTATAATTAAGAATAAGAAGAATCCGCTTCCAAATATACTAGACGCATCAATATAATCTAAGTTATTAATCAAAGTCAATTTCAGATAATGTCTCTATAACAAACATGATTATTAATAACCCATGATCTCGGGACTTCTGCGATTGCATATTGTTTACAGATTTCCATTATAAAATTAATTTATTATTTTTAGAATACTCTAACCTTTTTTGACCCAATTATTTAAAAAGTATTGTATTAATAATATCTTAGGGTTATTTCAACTTTAAACTTAGAATTCATTCCTGACAAATAAATTGTTCGTTTGATTTAGCAAATATTATTATAGGCACTTTAATTAAGTGAATCAAGACAAAATATACAATCCGACATTAGTTTTATTTCCTATCTCGGATGACATAATTTATTTATAGCCTCATCTTAACATGTAAAATTAAAAGTAATTTCGACTGGTAACACCACTTTTTAAGAGCACACTTTACGATCCAGCTACAGGGTTGCCATAAGAAGTAATTTATTATGATTCATTGGCATTCCTTTAAACGCAGAGAGCGAAGACACCATTTACAGATTTCTTTTATCTCTTTGACTTGTGTTTACTTATGTGAAGATAACATTCACGCACATATTCGCATTCTTAACTAAAATTTAAGACATTCCGCTCTTTCTTCAAAATGGTTATGACAGAAAAAACACAAACCAACTTTTAGGGTGCTTTTCCTAATTTATACTCTTCATTATACATACTCAATAAAGTAAGTTTTTGAGAAGTTAAAAAAGAAAACATTCTATATTCACTACATCATCATAATTTTGCCCATCGCAGTCCACTACTGGATATAGGCCTCTCCCAACGTGCACCATGGCACCCGGTTCACTACCTTTCGCATCCAGTCAATCCCAAAACAAACACTTACGTGCAATTAGAAACGTTAAATAATTGAGATCAAAACTCCAAAAGTTCAATCCCTTGGAGTCTGGTTAAAAATCCAGTCTCAATTTTCGTGCAGTGCAAATAACCCTAAGCGTAAAATCTCTGGATAGGATGTCAACGACCGAGAGTCCAGGCCGAGTGAGACGGCGAGCGCCACTCATGTGGAAAGCGGTTATGCAACAATTGAACACGCGAAAGTCTAGCGAGCGATGTTACGTTCGCACAACGATGCATTTAGATGAACGCATTGCTATTTACTCTGATACTGACGACAACCGTCATCAATTTAAAATGATACTCAAATCTCTTACAGACAGTTTTCCATTTGACATTTACGATGAAATACGACACTTAATCACATCGAACATCATTAATTTCCTTCAGTAGTTTTAACTAATTGAATTTACAGTTTTAAGAATTACACCTAGCAACATTCACGTACATGTTAAACGGCTTTCGAACAAGCACTTTCTTAGATAAACTCAATAGATGTAAATGCGCACGATTGTTCAGGCCGTGTTTCAGTATTGCAAAACAATATGGCGACCGCAATTATACTCTAGAATCTACCATTACGCTTATATTAGGCATACCGATTGCACAAAAGTAACCGATAATAATACCGACACAAGGAGCTAACTAGCCAGCTGCAGTTAATGTATGGTAGTAGGTACCTGTCACTTTCTATCGCCATTTTTGTCGATTTGGCGGGAAAATAATTGGTATTATTGTCACGCGATCGCGTGTTTAACTTCTATGTAGTTTGTTGATTGAAAGTATTAACGTTTAAGGGTACCTGATGCTTATTTTATTATAAAATGAAATTAATGAATAATGAGTCAAATAGGCTTTTTACTGTAATAAGTCAAGTTTGGAGAGAATTAGTTTTACTATAAAAATGGAACATGATGATAAACTTAGACCTAATTTATCTTAGAGGATATTCTGATAACAACAGCAAACAAATATTGAAGTCACAGTGACGTGTTCGTCACAATATTACGAATATTATTAGTCTCAAAGATATTAAAGATGCAATGCTATTCTGTCTCTTTCTCATCATCTATCTAGAGAAAATCCATAGTGACATACTATCTCTATTCTCTTTCTACTTGGACTGTCTTGTTATATATATAAGAATAAGTAATAACTTTTTTTTACCCTTTACAAAAGTTACAGACAGTGGCAATACCAGTACGTCTAAAATAACAATATAATAATATCACTACTGGGTACTTACTTTTACGAACTCTAATAATTTAAAAACATTTTGCAAAGTCTAGGATACTCGTATTACAAAATTCGTAATACCATCAACATCTGCTGTTACGTAATGTATGTCGGAGTTCTAAGTCAAAACGTATAGTAGAAAAAAAGGTTTATATAAGCAAGGCCGCTGGGCCAGCAGGTCACGGGCGATGCAAATGAGCTGATGCCATTGTTTGATAGCAAGTCATTTATAACCGGAGCTGGTTACGTTATGTCCGTAAAAAAAAAGCATATACCTTGTGACCCCTAAGAAAACGAAGTTCTAGATTAAAAAAAAAAATTGTCTTTGGTCACAAAATCAATTAAAATCTGTCGGTATTATCAATATAATCAATGGATTGTCCATTGGGTGTAAAATTTTCTTTCATACATATTATATAAAAATTTTCCAATTTTACAAACAAAATTAATATCACTAATTTATGTAATCCATATTCAATGTCAACGTAAACCTTGTTCCTTGTATCGAAGCCTTACAGCTACCTGGGTGGTCTGCGTAGATAATCCAAGTAGGGTTGTATGGGTAGTGGAATTGTAGGGGCGAGGGGGAAGGTCATCGTACTCGGTTGACATAGAGCCGCGTGCGTTGAACGCGCGGCCTAGACTGACCTCACGCTTCGACCTGCCGAGTTCGATGGATGGCCGGTCTTTTTTTGAAGTTCGGAAAAATGTAAACTTATTTTTACACCACATGTATAATGATAACATTATCATTATTGACATGACTTTAATAATGACAAAGAATGTAAACTTAAGGACATTTAACTTTATTTTGATGCTTTTATTTAGTCCCCATTATTCACTGTCCATGCTGGGTTAAGAATGGGCCGGCTCAACCGGAGTAAGACCATCATTACCCTCAAAGGAGCTCTCACAACTCTTGAGTGGCAGGCATACGTTGCCACTTATGATCAGGTGACCAGTTTGCTTGTTTGTCCCTCTATATAAAAAAAAATGTGACATGTGAATTTATTAAAGGTGAATAACTTGTGTTGTTAGTTATACATTCTAGTACTGCAACTATTACCAGGATTTGAATAGTATTTTTCATTTCACTTAATGTTGAAGAACTAATAAGGTATTTAATAAACATCTAGTACAAGCTACAACCATCAGTAGCACAATGATATTTAAAGCAGGTAAAACTGCAGAGGCAGAGGCAGGTCCTTTAGGGTTTGATTGGAGTCCTCAAGAACAATACTAGGAACATACAGTTCTGACTCATCTCATAAGTGATTATGACTTCATAGATGAAGAAACCAGCATTGAAGCAAATAACTCAATACCTAGCAGAGCTACCTTGATTTTCATATTGATAATTGCTTTTAAGTGTTTTGTAAATCTTTCAAATCCTTTCAGATTTTCAAAAAATGATTGCTTTATCTAAAATTTGATTTGAAATTAATTATAAAAATTTTATCTGTCTCCTTGATATGTATTCAAAATGCGGTATATGTGGAAAATGTGATTATTTGTGGGTTAGATGTTGTAGGTAGGTCAATAGCAAATTTGTGGTATACAGTAGACCCCTGACCAAACCAGCACGCCTTGTAATCCAACATATCTATGATAAATTCAAATCTATATGAATGCATATTTAAATACTAATATATGAGTTTGAGTGCCACAATACAGTTATGCACTTTTTTGTGAGTTCTGATTAATGACAATATTTTTATAATAAAGAAAACAATTTTAATAATGACTTACTACCATTTAGTTAGTAGGTTTAGGTAAAATCACAAAATTCTAAGTTTATAATAGAATATGGAATAAATATTACTATTGTTTTAAAGACTCACTTGTCACTTTCCTTTTCAAAATTTTCAAACTAAAAATTGTTGGTGGCAGTATTCTATAGCCTGATATTTTTGATTGCTGCGGGTCAACTGTATTTATTTTATAGTGTAAGTGAAAGCTTAATTTACAAATGAAATATTAGTACGTATTTTTTTATTATCTACCGGGACGTCTTTGCCCTTATTATAATATACAAAACCTCAATTTAAGTATATTGAAATAGAAAAAAATTACTCTGTTGCTTAGAAGACTAGACACAAACATTTTATAAAAGACATTCATTTCAAAATGATACTTTTCAGTATATATGTGGATGTTACTCTCATGAATAACCATTGTATCAGCTCAACTAACTTTCGACCGAAATCAAAACATAACCTCAAAATACCTACCTTGATATTGCGCGAATCGTTGACGATTCTTTTCCAGTACTAGGTTTTCTTGTTCGAGCCTTTTCTTCTTTTTATCCTCTTCTCTTTTCTTAACTAACTCTTTGTGGCCAACAGGAATTACTTCGACATTTTTCTTGTTCTGTGCCGAATCATAATGACTGATGTTTTCATACATTGGAGCATTTTCAACAGGCACTTTTGACTTTTTAGAGTAAAGAGCTTTTATAGGATTAAAGTTAGAACTACAAGCACTAACTTCTGACTCAGAAGTAGAAGAATCGGAACTATCTTTTTTTGACATTACGAAGATTGAAGTACTGAACCAACAAAACAATAAACATAACCAACAAAACACCTTCCATCTACAGACTACATTAAGTGACATAGCCATTCATAATAATTACGTTTCATTACATGCATACATTTGGCAGTTACATATAATACATTTGGATACTAAAATATTATAATAACAATAAAAAATTGTTTCTAATCATTTTTAACAGAAGTACGATCTGGAAATTTTGGAAATAATTTTTATGAAATTACTTTAGAATTTAGAATGCTGAAGGTTCTTCCTTAAACCCCAATAACTCTACTTAACAAAGTGTAAAAGAAACAAATTGTACTAACTATATCGTATTATTACTTTATCACTTAGTTACAACAATAATGATTACTCTGTTGTAATCAATTTAATAACATTTAAACAATAACCAAGTGGTTTGTAAACAACAGAAGTATTAGCAAGCAAGATGCTAGCTCATTGGTAATTACGCCAACTCAATGCAAGGTCCTCCGAGCAATATGCAATAGGAAGTAAATAATCCAAGGTCGTGTCTCATTTAAGTCTATAAATCTTTCAGATAGTAATTGTAGGATCATTTATATCAAATTACAACACAGCGGGAAAACAGTTGTCCTTATACTAGATTTTATATAATTTTGTAAAATATATCATAAATTTCAATAAGTTCTTCTTTCAATACATATTGTTATAAAAATTAGTATAGTAGGAAAACAAAGTATATTACCAACTATCTTCAGAGACTGAAACAGAGATGGCGCTGTAATAAAAAACAAGGGAAATTTTACTAATGGCTAGAAACCATGTAATTCTGTATCTCTATTTTAAAAATAAATGTATATTGTTTAATAACAAGTTATACTTGTAGGTTATCCATTAGCACCAGATCGTGTATTGCTTAGCCTATCAATTGACTTATGTATTTATACCCTGTACATGAATAACGTAACAGAATGTGATTGATAAAAAGTTTCATACTACTTAACAGTAAACTATAAAAATAAACACGTCTGCATTGTAGTTATAAGATATCGGTGTTATTTATAGACACTAAAATATATTTTGGTTCGTTTAAAGTGTCTGAGCTTCCCGGCACTAGCCAGTTCGACTTGTATGGCGTGCGACACTGACTGATTTGGTTACACCTCTAATCCCTCTGTATAATATTTACACAATATATGTTATTCCCATCTATCCTCACCTTTCCTTTCAATATACGATAATTCCAAATTCTGAAGTATTTATTCAAAGCTGAAGTATTTATTATTCTCGAGAAAAGGTTTTGCACTGATTTGAAATATTTATATGGCTATTAGCTTCGCCCGCATGGTATGTCTATTAAATGTAGCCTTGGTCGTTCCCCAGGGTTCTAAGTATCCACATAACGCACTTACGACTATCGACTTGCCGTGGACGGCATTTGTTACTTACCATGAGGTGACCCGTCTAATCGTCTAATCGTGTGTAAAGAAGATTAAAATTATATTAAGATTGTCAATAGATAATATGTTAAGTTATTATGTTAACTAATCATTTAAGTAAACCTCCATAGAATATTAAGCTTTATTCATTAAGAATTATTTAATCTACTTTTAAATATCTGTATACTTTCAGCAGATTGTATACATTTGGGCAACTTATTATATATTTTGTTGTGAAAAGGTAGCAGTCATATAGATAGATGGCGTTACTTTCGCATTTATAATATGTCTGAGTAAAGATTCAATATTGCGACAAAAGATATTCTGACACAAAAACAATGAATTTTAATTAATATAATAAAAGTTTATTATTGAAGGTACTTAATTATATGCGCTTATAATGAGTATCTATACAAATAAATAAAATTGGAGTGTCTGTTTATAATATTAAAATAACCGTTTTTTACTAATTGCATGTGGATGTATACACGATGCATATACCAAACAACATTTTTTAAATTTTTGTCTATTTGTCTGTCTGTCTGTCGGTTTGTTCCGGCTACTCTGAAATGGCTGGATCGATTTTGGCGGGACTTTCACTTGCACAAATACCTGTTGTAACAAGGAGTAACTTAGGCTACTTTTAATTTAGAAAAAAAAATAGGACCTCACGAAAAAAAATTAAAACTAATTAAAAGTTTATAATATTCTCGTTGGCTTTATTCGGGTCTAAAGGCCGTCGTATGTTGGAAGCAATTCCAACATACGACGGCCTTTAGACCCGAATAAAGCCAACGAGTCATCAATCGGCCGCGAAAGCCTCAACCAATTTGTTTATAATATTCGATTAAAAGAAAAGAGAAAAGAAGTTAAAATTAGTATGGGTATATCTTAAATACGGAATTAATAAGTTATAGTAAACTGGGCACTTTTAAGAATTAGATTTGAAAATGAGTAGTTACTGACAGGAAAGAGAGGTCAGCAAGCTGGAAAGTGATATTGCTTGTACAGATGGGTTGGGGAGTACAAGTCAGGGTCGCATACCTATAACTCGAACTGGCCGGTGTCAGGAAGTCCAGGCCCTCTAACTTAAGTCATTACGCGTGCACATTATTACAAAATGAACAATTTTGATAACAAAATACTAACGAAGAAAGCGAAACAAGGAAGCATTTAGAAATGAAAAGTAATTCTTTTTACTTCACACACGACAATTATAGTGAAAGAGCTGAGCTAGCATTGTTCGCTTTTTTACAAATAGCACTGATTGGCAGCATATCTTTGTTTTGCGGCACAAGCGCAGTCTTCCGTGCATTGTACGTCCTCGCATAATATGATTACGAGAATGTCTTATGTTTGTTACGTTATTAACTACTTTTTTCTTTTGTTTTATTTTAGTAGCTTTCAGTATTTTATGGTCAGTTAATTTTATGATAAAAATTACGTAACGCCTACAGGTGTAAATGATAAATTGTGATAAAAACTTGGTTACACTTACACTGTATCTTTTTATGTATGTACTAAACACTTACTTGGAAATCTGTGATCACCAAATGTAAATGAAAAAGTCTTAAATGTTATAAATAATAAATACCTAGCTACTTATATTATGATTTCAGTACTTAATTAGTTTTAACATATAACTTTAGGGTTTAAGTAAGGTAAGTCCTTTAGGTGAAATATTAGCTATATAATTTTAAAACTCTGAAGTCTTCTTCATCAGTAATAAATTCTCTGAATGTTTCATGTAATGGTGCATTAAAAGACATTTCCTCTGTCATTTGTCCTTTGTAATTAAAGTTTCGGAGTAGTAATTTATGTTGTTCTGATAAGCTCATTAAAAATAATATCAAACTGTGACCTTAACTTTAAATAGTAGTTTTTTTATGTAGATTATAAATAAAGATAATATTTTAATCATTTTTTTTTTTGTTTCCAGAGCAGCGCGAGCGTGTGCGCAAGTGAGTGAGCGCCGCGCTGCATCTATGCTGTATCGACGCAGATTCGACATACATCGGGACGTCGCCAGGTGATCTCGATGCATCGCCGCTATAATACATACAAAAACAATTGTTCATCCTATAATCCTGAAGAAAAAAGAGAAACGTAGCTCAAAATTTAATGTAACCAGATTTTTACTTACTACAGGTTCTGCCATCTAGTGGTGAGAACCAGACTAAAACACTAACACTCTATTTAATTTTTTTTTGTACTGTTGGCAGTTTTCAGTTTATAATAATACACAATTAGTCATTTTACGCATACGTTATTAATAGCTAGTACACTAACTAACACTGTAGCTTTAACCAGACGACACAATGCCTACTCTACATACATTAGTGTTAAGCATTTGCTAAGAGACGTGAAAGCCTACGCTCGTAATCTTGACAGGTCGCTGCTGAAGAGGAGTGGTATACGAGGAGTGAGGTAACCTGGCCGGAAGAAACAAGCACTGCTGAAGAGAACAGAGCCATCTGTCGTCTAATGGCACCAACAAACATACCGATATGTGTTCCCTCTAAACTAAGTACCTAAGTTTCGCGTAATACTACATCGAATAATGTACGTTCCGTCCAAAAAGCTGCCAAACATTTTGAACGAATTTATTAGTGTAAATACATTTTTGGACTTTATAATAACATATTGTGTATAGTTCGCGAGTGTCGCGTGTGTAGAGTGGTGTTAACAGCGCCACCTAATTTTTAAAACTGACAAAGGTGGCGGGGACGCATGCGCCATCTGGACCGGCGCTGGCGATGCCATTTATTGAAGACGAATGGTGGTCTGCGGAGAATGAGGGCAGAATGGTTGACCTCTCCAATTGCCTGCAGGTAATAACCACATCTGCTCACTTTCAGAACTGCAACAAGACTAGTAAGGAAACTACGAAAGCAACAATAAACTTGATTGCATTAAATACCTAATACATACTTTCATAACGTTAATTTAAATAAACACAATTACGAAAGCTATACCTTAGTATGAGACTTTTCTCTCTTAAATGATGACTCCATAAATAGGACCTTTACTTCAATAAAAAGTATAATAATATGAAAATAATCCTGTCCTTAATGATTATTTTTTGAGCTCCAGTTTCTAAGGCGTATTGTTTCAATAATTTTTAAATACAAGGCAGACTGTTTAACATTACACAAGTACACAATTCTTTAAAAAAAGCTTGTTCGTACATAAAGGTTCGTTAGTTCCAGGACGCGGTAGTGGCAGCCGGCGGTCAAGCGGCCGCTCAACTACAACAAATGGCGACATCTCTCGGTGACCTCTCGCAGGCCGAGCTCACGAATATCGTCGGAGGACTAACTCTCGAGCACGACACCGGGGAGGCGGCTGACCCTGATGATATCCTCAAGCAATTAGGAGAAACAGCCTTTGATAATTTTGAAACGTTTTTCACCGATCTTACTAATGCTACTGCTTCGGTAGTACCACCCATTGAAATAAAGGTAAGTTCACTTTTATTCTGTGAAACACAAAAACAATTAAAAAAATAGCAACAAATACGTATTTGTACCATGTCATACTCATATCACCAGTGTTTTTTTTTTTTGTCCTTAGTAAGGACTTTGTGGTTTTTTTAGGCAATTCAGGAGATAAACAAATATATACTATCATTACTAATTAATAGGAGTCATATCTAGTGCTGTGATATTTTCAATTTGAGCAGAATTTGGCTATGTACTACTATTTTTATTGTTAGCTCCTCAGTATGACTTCGACTTGTCTGTTGGTATTTGAAGATTGAGGTTTGAAAATTGGAGCTACCATTACATATACTAATTATACATACGTACGTCTAATTATATAAAAGAGCCGGGGTTGTAACTCAGGGGGAACTCGTGGGCTAGTAATGAGTTCAACATTTAAAAGATGCTTCAAAGTAAATAGCAGTTAACTACTTATTGTTCAATTAGTGTCGTGTACTTTTACTGAGAGGCTTCCTTTTACAATTTCAGCAAGAAGAAAACAACAACATATCCTCGCCAGCGTCGAGTAGCCAACTTCAGGGCTACTATCAACAAAACAGTCAATTATCACTGCCAAACAACGGCCAACAACGGCTACAGCAATTGTTGAGATCGGGCACTAGCGCCATCAACAATGCCGTCACTAATACCATTAACAATGGACGATATAACATCGCGTCAGCGAATCCATTGCTTGCTGAAAAGTTATCAGCGACCTCTAGTGGGATAAAGCAAGAACCAATTAGTTCTGACTACAACACAACGAGTATGAACTACGGCAACTCGTCGCCGATGCAGAGAATGCCGAGTGGGAAGCCGCAGGTGCACGATGCTGGTGGAGGTAAAGGTACGTTTTATTATTTGTTAGTTTGTAAGTTTTGTATTGAGACATCTATTGGCGTATTATACACTGAATAGACGTATCTTACTTAAATACTTTTAATACTCGCTACTAGATGTCGCTATTACAAGTTTAGGTTTAAAGTAGTTGATGTCATAATAAACAGATGTCGCTACTTTAACAGTTGCAATAGTCTTTGCAACGTTTGGTTGCATTACCTACTATGCAGTTTTCTCCTAACGATCACAATCCACTTTCGATTTCCGTTCGAGGAAGTGCCGGCAATTTTCCTTTCACGATTTGCCGCTTTTACTCAGTAAAACGTTTAGGCCGGGCTTCGAGAAAGTTTTATTGTAAGCAACTTATATTAATTTCTATCATTGACTATTGTATAGTTTTAGAGACTAGCACATAATCGATTAAAGGAAAAAAGGTGTGTAAATTTTCTACACACAGAATGTTTCCTTTAATAGATCTATATAATCGCATAGTATCATCTAAAGGGACATCAACTTTATTTTTCATATTTACACATATTTTCTGTTGTAAAATATATACATATATGTATATATGTCAAAAAAATAGTAAAATGACTGAAGCTGGTTCAAGCCGTTATATATACAGATTTATGTAAAAATATACCCCACTTTTCTGTTTCACGACCGCTGCCAGCGTAATCCTAAAAAAATAAAAGTAAAATAGCAATGTGTTCTGTAAGCTTAGCAGTAAGGTCCTTACGGAGATATTACGGCACTGTAAATTACAAGTATTGCTGAAGTTTAAGTGTTTTTTTTTTAATAAATATAAGTTATACATGTCGTTACCAGTACCAATAAAGTTTTACAACAAACGAGGTCACTTAATAGGAGGCCCAACAAATGCCAAAACAGCTCTGGTGACCATATTCAACAACAGCTTCTAAACAGAGCTTAATTCTGGCCTTATGGATTCTATTAATTTCACAAAAAAAAAAACTATTTAAACAATATAAAAACAATTTGAATAAAATAAAAAACAATTTGAATAACATAAAAACAATTTGAATAACATAAATAAACAATTTGAAAATGACATAAAAATTTGAATAACATTTTTTTTTCTAATAGTATACATATACTCATCACATGTGTACCGCTCGGCATTAAATTAATTTCCTTCAAACTGACATAGAAACTTGTAATAAAGCTTTTAAATGTATTGTCCTGAAATGAAGAAAATCATCGTAAATGGAACCTCAGAATCCACGACTAACATTGCAATTGACTACTAGAGACCCCACCAAATTGATCTTCTAATGTTATTTATATCTCGTGGGTAGGTTAGTGGCGCCCCACGCGGGCGGAAGCGAAAGCGATACGAGCTGAACGGCATCTAGCTAACAGCTTTCTACAAGTTTAATAATCTGACGGTGGCTTCCACTTGGTAAATGATGTTTATTAGGAAAGTTTTCAAGAAAATCTTGTGTCATTATATAAATTATATGAACAATAAAACTCCATCCATCTTCGAATGAGTGCAGATATAACTACATTTCATTATTTTTTTAATTTGATAGGTCTGTTGGTCTTGGTCCGATTACTATACCAGCGCCTCATGCCGCCCTGAGTGTGGCTGCGGGTGGTCGGGACGGGTTTTCCCCTCCATCCGCCATATAGCTAGCCGCGAAGGGGTGACGTCCGCGTGTGTCTGGACGCCTCCTAATTGATAGGTTACCCGCAGGTGGTGCCCGCATAGTCCGGGCAGGCGCTAGGAGGGGTCCGGATGTCTTAATAAAGCTGTTCCCGGATTCCTCCTATTTTAAGCGCAGTATGGCACACCGTGTGGTTTTAGTCGGTTCGATTCCGACACACCTTTCCACTGAAAACCCGGGTGGAATGACGGCCCGAGGGGGTTTCCACACGAAAAAAAAAAAAAAAAAAAAAATGGTCCGATTACTATACTTATGATAGGTTTTACGAGGTTGGGTGTTCTTTGTGTCCGTTGTTTGTATGTTTGTAAAGTCTCCAGCGACACGTTTGAAACTCCCTAGGACGGAAGATGTCTTTTTAGGGAAAAAAAATACATATTTCTATATTTTCGGTACACATAATAACAACATATTCTCAACTTTTAAATGGAGCTTATCTGTACGTAATAAAGAATACTCCGGTTCATGAGAAACGATGACTTGGTAGTTGTTACAAATATTAGCTATATGAGAGTGGAGATTAGACACTTATTAAACACAGGCCTTTCCTTAGCCTTTAATACACAGCTGCTAAAAATCGAAATGCAGTGTTTTATAGTCCATATTGTACCTCAATAAAAAATACAAAAATAATAATAATTGAAATCTGACATAGATCAGAGACTAGAGACAGAGATTAGAGCGTTTTAACAAACAAACAAATATAACTCTGTCGTATTTATTTGTTATTATAGATAGATAGATTATTTTAACACAAAGTTTTTACGTCCACGTCACACCTCGTCAAGGGATCGGATTGTTATCTACCCGATAGTATATTAACAGTTTAAAGAGTGCCCGGTTGACGTCAATACGCTTGCTCCTTGTTACATAAGTGAAACTAAATTATTATGTTCAGCAAAACGAGGACGTTTGATGTCCTCTACCTACCCCTTTCAATATAAGGCGTTAGTTTATATATGCATGTGTGTGGTCAAGTGTATGTTTTTCAAATTCTAGTTACATATAAGGCTAGTTGACTAACTTTGAAAACTTGGTTAATTATATACTTGAATATCTATTTTATCCGAAAAAACCTATACTTTAAAGAAAAAGCAATATTTACATTACGTATTTTGTATTTAAAATAAAATCTATTTAGATTTCCTTTGAAAACGCTGAATAGGGTTTGGCGTCTTAAATGACGTTACAGTCTGCGAAACACAACTGTTTACATCTGTGTCAAGTGTCATAAAAACGAAAACCAAAACTGAGTAACCTGCTCTTTTGTATGAAAACGTCAACAACCACAATGATATTTTGCGTGGCGTGACGTAACACTTTCTGATTGGTGTTCGCTGTCACGTGACTTAATGCCTATTTTTTCGAATTAATTTTCTAAAAATATTAATAATCTTTAACTTTTATAGACTGGTTAATTCTTATCTACGTCTCTTATTTGTTATTAGTGGACACAAGCCTATTGTGATTCCCGTATCAGTATTTCCTTAATGTGTTTTTATTGTAATATTCTGCCAAAATAAAAGGATAATTTTACCTTTCAATGAGTCCATCAAACCATAGCGTTCATTGAGGAAAAGTAGTTAATTACCCAACATTTATGTATAAATTAGGTTATCCGAACTCCGAATAGCTTGAAATATGTTTACAATAGGAAAGAGTTATGCATAAACAAGGCGACATAGTGTTATTTCTTAGTAAGGAATACGGGGCTGTGTGTCAAGGTGACGGTGTTTGTTGGTGATATGTGACGTCACTCGTGTGACGTAATAGGATACCAGAAACTGAACTATTAAGCATAGGTACTGACGGACTAACAGATGAAACTGTATACTGACTAAATCAAGCTAATGAATTGTTAATGTTTTTGGTGCATTTAGTTTTATTGTTGCCAAATATTTAATTGATACTAATATTGCTGACATAATTTTATCTATTGCATACCCACGTTACTAGCGACATATATCTTGAACAAATTATATTGTATCAACTATATCTTACATTCCTAACTGTACTATGGTAACCAGACTACTGATAAACATATATTATATAATTCTAAACACAGAACAAATACACTATATTAAAATAAAAAGTTGCATGAACACTAGTTTATATTGTTACATATTTAAATTTCTTATTTTTTTAAATATACGCTTTTACTCACGTGTGTTAGGGTAGGTTTGCACGGTCTCGCTAGGAGGGGTCCGGATGTCTTAATAAAACTGTTCTTGAATTCCTCCTATTTTAAGCGCAGCATGGCACACCGTGTAGTTTTAGCCGGTTCGATTCCGACACACCGTTCCACCGAAACCACGGTAGAATGACGGCCCGAGAGGGCTTCCACATAAAAAAAAAAGGCTATTTCCGCAACTCCACGTTAAAGCGCCGTATTTTGCTTTGGTGGAAAAAAATAGGCTTTAGTCACGTGTGTATTTCGGGGATTCCCGACTACTTTCGGACCCGAAGGGAGACCTTTCTCAAGGAGTCTTCGTCCAGCCGCGACGGTACCGGTATTGTATATTTAAATAAATATATTATATATATAAATACATTATAGTCACATAATTATTTACCATGTGGTTCACGGTGGAGTAGAATAGGGCCGCCCTATCTCTTCCCGTGGGTGTCGTAAAAGGCGACTAAGGGATCGGACTGTTATCTATCAGACAGTATATATACAGTCATACAGTGCCCGGTTGCCGGCAATAGGCTTGCCCCCATAACGTAGGGGATACATTCGTGAGCCTATATACATATGTATGTATGTAATTATTTGTCCTGGGTGTGAATCGAACTCACGACCTCTGGCTTAGCAGTTAGGCCAACAGGCCAGTAAAAAAAATTAAATGAGATAGGTTTGTTTTCCCAAAGCCTAAAGTATCAGACACACATCATATAATATTTCTGCTGCAGTTAGAGCTCATACTTCTTCAGTTCGAGTTATAGGTATGCGACCCTATTAAACCCAACGATCGATCTATGGAACTCCTCCCTTTGTTGTCAGTAAAGTTCGATGTTTCCCATCTAATTCCTGGTGTCAGGCATGGCATTCCTGGTGCCATTCCAAGTGCCTGGATGACGGCAAAAGGCTTGCTCCCTATTACGTAAATGTATTAATTTATGATCGGCAGTTTATTCATTTCGCAATGTATTCAATGTATTTAGGTTATCGTTGTTTGCGAGTGTTTCCTAGGTAATCCACTTCCGGCCTAGTATTTTCTGTTTATAAAGATAGCACCAAATTAATTCTAATTTAGTTTCAGTCGGTATCTGAAATAAATATATTATTTAAAAAGTAATTTCCTTATCTTTTTTGTAAACTTGTTACGAGTATACTACTTGTACCTTTTAATTACTTGGTCTAATGGCAGAGGGCGGGACTGGCAAGTGGTCATGGGTTCGATTCCCACACTAGACAAAAAATTGTGGGATTTACAAATAGTTGGGTGTTGTTTGCGTCTTTTGATTCTATGATTTTAAACACGGCGACACAGAAATAATTTTTAGTGCGCATGCTTCTTTGCGTGCTTATTAAACCATATTTTGTAAAAGAAAATAAAATGAGCGTCAGAGGCATAAGAAAAGAAGGTTGTGTTAGTAGATATTTGATTGCTTGAGATTGGAAGTATTATTTATGTTATTAACCGACTTCTAAAAGTGTGCTATATTTTCGATTGTGTGTATGTATCTATTTTTTGTTTTTGTTTTATGTACATATGTATGCTAAGAAGTTTCGTTTGTAGACCGATTATAATCAAAACAGGATTTGATCGTTTGATACAAGGAAAATTACTTACAAGTTTTAAATTGCACGTTTCTACGATTTAAAATATCGCAAAGGAATTACAAAGACACGTTGCAGGGACAATTATTTACGAATAATAAATATTATTAATAAATAATGCAGATTCTTTGTTAGTTATTTCCGTCCGATTAAACTTCTCTATTTTATTATCTATGGTAGAATGCATATCTAACAGTTTCGTATGAAAACAACTGTAGGCCTTCCCTTCACGCTAACGGTGAGGTGATATGTCGGAATCGACACCGTGAACCACACGGTGTACCGTTACCACTGGGGTCAAAGAAGGAAGCATTCATAAGTGTATATATCTAGCCTATAAGAGTGGATTTTCCCTCCTGAATCATGATTCCTCTCCCGAACAATGGATTTCTGCGTAAAGCCCTCATAATTATAAATGATTTGTCACTTTGCATGGTATTGCAACGTATGATACCACATGATACATACGAGAAGACCACTTCTTATAAATTAATACATGTCAGTCAGTTTTATAGAATAATTGGCAAGTGTCGGTGAAACTTGACCATCCATTGATCTATTTACGTGACCGCAATACATAGAA
Source organism: Tyria jacobaeae (assembly GCA_947561695.1). Taxonomy (NCBI): domain Eukaryota; kingdom Metazoa; phylum Arthropoda; class Insecta; order Lepidoptera; family Erebidae; genus Tyria; species Tyria jacobaeae. The sequence goes on along the minus strand of OX387208.1, from coordinate 1,396,854 downwards.
ACTATCGCTCTTTCCCGCAACTTTGTTCGCTTGGAAACACTGATCCTCACATTTTCTTTTTTGAAGTGAAAACTTCTTTAGGCGCGTTGAACACTTTTTGAGTGAACACAAATCATGGAACTCGCGTCATCGTCACCGCACGCTTCCCATGCGCTATATGTATACTGTGTATAAACTATTAGCTCGACGATACAATTCACAAGTTACTTAGCTTTCGCTTCTATTTTTTTCAACTGGAGATTCGTAAGTGCGCTGCCCGCCTTTGAGGGTGATGAGGAATAGGGGATACTAGGAGGGGGAAGAAGAGAGTTTTTGACACATACCCCCGTATGAGAAAAGTGTATAGGTGGAGTTGGGCCTCCGGAAACCTTACTAATTTTGGGGAAATGTAACGTTAGTGTTGCTTCACTACCGGTTTTCTGTAAGGTCGTATCGCACGGGTCGAGCCTGCCCATTCGTGTCTAGGCATGGCTCTATCACTACCCAGCCTCTTACCTGGGAAATATGTGACTGTATACATACTGTCTGATAGATAACAGTCTTACAGTCTCTACGTCTTTTACGTTATGAGAAAGAGGAGGTATATTCCACTCTACCGACAACAATATCATGCATACAAAAGCTGTTCTGCTGATCTTGTAGCTAAAATTAGCTACTGAGCCGGAGGTCGTGGGTTCCATTCCCATACGAAATATTTGTCTTGAGTATATTATTTGTGTCCGTTGTTTGTATGTTTGTAATCTCGCCCACTCACGGGAACAATTCTTAATGTCGGATGTAGTAGAGTAAATCTAATCGGAATCACGTCAACAGCGACTTTTAACTGAGTTTATATGTTTAAAAATAAATGGAATACTTAAACTCGCGATCCGAATACACAGAAATAACTGACATACTAAAATATATGTAACTCAATACACTGTTACTCTGTTAGTTAGGGCAAATCTATAAGAAATTAAAAATTTACTGTTTTCTTTAATAATATTGTGTCAAAAACTTGTATTAAATGAGTATTTAATCTACACTAATATAAGATATTTTTATATGTTTGTTTGCACTGATCTCCAGAACTATCAGTCGAATTCTAGAAAATTATTTTATTTTGTATAGAGTATTTACAGACGTATTATATAGCCGTAGCGGCTCCTATGAGCGGAGCAGTGTCCATAAACACAGATTAAGCTCAGGTAAATAAAAAAAAATTGTTTTACGCACTCGTGTATTTTGGAAATGGCAGTTTTGGGCTCGACGGGGTCCTTTTTTATCAAGGGGTCAAGTGAAATGCAGCGTTATAGGGCCCCCGTCGTGCCGCATAGATGTGAATGTATGAAAAAAATAATGTTATATAATTATTGTTATTCTGACATTGCTTGATCTGATGACTGATTGATGGGTTACTATTGCTTATAAATAATCGCATCACTGAATTTTTTGTGAAAAACTCACCATCAGAGATCAACATCAATGAGACTCTTCGTACCTTTGATCACTCTGCCCCACTTATCGACAGGCCTAGTGTAAACTAATGTTGTGTAAAACTCCGAAACTTATTCGTTATCATAGTGATACAGAAATTTAAAAAAGTTATCGCTGCATAATTTTTGACATAGAGCGTACTCAAAAGCACAATACTTACATATATTCACGCCCATATCCCTGATAGGGCAGGCAGAGGCGTAGTAATACTTTAAAAGCGACCACAGTATGTACACACAATACACTAACATAAATATTCTAATATCATTTCTTATAACGCCGAGTCCTTGTTTGCAACCGTATAGTTAAGTAACGTGTGGGACAGCATCCGCAATCTTGCACTCTGCGTAGCACGTCAAACACTCGCATGTGTGCGTTCAACCATGACCTCGTTTTCACTGCGCGCGCGCAAACAACACGCACATGTGTAAGTAACTACTTACGTGATATATGTATATATATAATGGGCGTGTGTGTGTGCCCGTAACATGTGCTTGTGTTATGTCACACGAGATAGTGTAGAATTCATTGGTATGTCTTGAAAGGACTATTTTTGATAGTAACCGTATTGTACCTTCCTTAAAAGGATATGTATTGTGTTTAGTAATGTTTAAATATATGTTTTCGCAGAGTATTCACTTTCTAAACATCTTCGTTATTTATTAGTGAAATTATCTTCTAATTAATTATTTATTAAAAAAAATGAAGTTTATGTGTCCAATAGGCTACAAACACTCACGTTTGGATGGTGGAGAAATAGACATTTTATTAAATATACATTTAAAATAGGTATACATTTTGAGACTAAATGAGCTAGCTAGCTAAAAGTAGCTAGCTAAAAGTAATGTGTTGTTGATTTAGATTTTAAGATAAAAATCAAAATCAACAACACATTTCCTCACTGTGTCACAATAACTTAAAAGTAAATCAACTTAATCTATACCCCAAGGTCTGTATCGAGTACCGAAGATCACATATTAATTAAACATACGAATCGATTAAACTCCGGATATCCGGCTATTAATAGCAAATCTATACTAAAGTTGAGCGCAGTTCAAATCGTCTCAGTTGCGCAAGCGCATCCGCGGGTACTTCGCCTTGAGATCTTTTAACATACATAGATATGTATATATGAGCCAATAGTTGGACTACTAGACTATGGATTAGAACCAATCAAAAAAAGCGGCCTGTTATAAGTTTTGTCTGATTAGGACGAATATAAATTTCATCATATCATATCATATAACCATATAAGAATAAGAAAAAATAAAACTGTTTTTGATAGCGAATTTCTTGATGTTTGGTCATTTAACATCACGCTAAATCAATTAGGAGCACAGCGGTGAGCATAAACTCTTTAGAAACTGTCAAGTCTAGGGTATGGTGAATTACTGGTTTATTTATCTATCCACGAATATAAAACCGGGAGAAGATGGGAATGTTTACTACCCGACTTCCCCTGGAAGACTGATTGCCGGATTCTAGGATTATTAAAATTCGACTGAGACACAACGCACTGCAACCTTTTTAGTAAATATGTACTTATATATATAATAATGTATCTAGGTTCCTATATGTATGTTATAGAAAGTATAGTATAGTCGTTATAAATCCCAGAATCGTATAATTTCGATGATTAATATTCAATACTGAAGTCCGGTGTCCCCATTTTTTCACTCTGATTACAGAGGAAAACCCACAATGTCCAATCCAGTGTTCCAATTAAAAGTATAACGTTGTTTTCCCGGAATCGTGTATCGTCATATTTCTCTGTTCCGATTCCCTTGACCCAGAATCGAACCACAATACGTAAATAAACAGGCCGCCGTTTAGACGGTTAGTATTCGCGGTGAGTGATATTCAACGATAGAGATATTAAATTGGAAATATACACAACGCAAATGCATTTTTACATCATATACAAAATCTTAAATAGGCTCAGTGGACGACCAGTAACTCAAGCTTTGGCAACCCTACCTTCATCCTTTTTTTTTTTTTTGTTTACGGGGTGGAAGATCCTCATGGATGTCCTTCGCTCATTGGGGTGGACGAAGGGGTCTGTTGGACTCTTACCGACTAAAAACCACCCCGGTGTTCCTCTTCTTGCCCATGGTCGGGGGAGCGAGAATCGCAATTGCATTCGTCCGCCTCCCCGAGGCATTGACCCGTCTCACCCAAGACGGGTCTCGTCACCCGATGCAACCGTCACCCTTCGGTCGCAGTCTTCCAAGAAGCACGCACGGAACACTGCGTGCTGCCTCTTAGGCCTGTAACTGATCGGACGACGAATTCCCCAAAATCGTTGCCGCAGGCCACTTTCTAGGGTGGCCGGAGATCGACGAATGCTCTCCGGCGCCCAGTGCCCCTTCTGCGGGCAGAGAGAGCTGAATGAGCCATGCGTTCTCTCACCCGTTCCACTGCAACCCTACCTTCATCCTGTGCAACTATAGCAACCTTGTTTAACTGTTCTCAACTGTCAGTTTCCTATTCAAGTGAAACTAGTCTAGATCTTACCTATTCTGATAAGATTAAGTATATCTTGTCTATACCTGAAATTATTAAAAGATCCCTAAGATAATTCGATTTTTTTTAGTTCTGAAATAACATTTAGTAGTTTTTGTAAAACAATACATATGTATATTGTGAAGAAAATCTTCCTTATGGCAAGCGCATATCGGTGTCCATAAAACATTTCTGTTTCAATAAATACGCAAAAAATTCAAAAAATCATTTGTAAACGAAAATAAAATAGGCTTGTGTGCGTTATCGAACCATTTATTAAAATTAATTATTATAATTTTTTTTAATATTTTCTGATAGAATTTTAATATTTTATTATTAAATAAATTTTAATATTTTTAATATTTTCAGATTTTATTTCCCAGTAACTATAAAGTCACATTACGCCCTCTATTAATGTCATTTACTCGTACATGCCAAAACATCCTCATATAATTACGTGACCACATACTTCTATAGGTATAGATAAGATTGCCTGTTATTTTTTTTTTAACAATTCATCCATCTTGACTGACGGCTATATAAGATTGCAATGCCATACTGCACTCATTTGCATAAAAATAATACATAGCAGTGTGACGGACAGACCGACGGAAACCAATTAAAGTCATATAACTTTAATTATATGTCTCGTACATTTGCGTCCACAAGTGCCAAACGATTGAACTACACTACTGATGTATATAAAAACTTGGATGAAGTAGAGTAGGGACAGTAGCCAGCCCATCTCTTACCGTGGGTTAAAAGACGAATAAGAGATCTATCGCATTTGAGACGCTTCTGCCTACCCTTGTGGGGGCGTGAGTGTATTTATGTATATTTATTTTATTAATACACGCTGTTCACCTAGTAGCCGGGATCGGCTCACCTAGTAGCCGGGATCGGCTTACCTAGTAGCCGGGATCGGCTCACATATTAGGCACAATTACATGCTGTCCTTGTCTTGCAATCAATGCCAGTAGATTTTTTTTTTTTTTTTTTATATTAGAGATATATATAGATAATTTTAAATATCAGGAATAATGCAAAATCTGACACTGCAAGTACTATTAATATTATATTTATGATGAGTTGGGAATGATCTCTCCACAAATGTCTCTTACTTTTCTATATAAGGTAAATCACAGCACATTTTTGCTGGAATGAGTGACGTCTGAGAGAGTATATACATATACTCGTATATCGTATATTACAAAATACTGATGTTAATAAGTTTTCTCAAACCGTGCGTTTCCCAAAATCCCCAAACTATTCTTGTAAAAGTTTTCGGTGATTCTATGGTCCAATAACTGCTAACCTTCACATGATCAAGTGTTTACTCTGAGAGAGTTTAGATTTAACTCAAATATGTATGTAAGTAGGTATATACATATATAAAAAAACAGCCACAGTTTCGTCTAGAATTCTCTACAACATTTTCCAGCATGTTATTACACTTGAATCTAAGCACTCCTTGAATAAGTACGACAACCTTAATAGTGTCAATGACGACGGACTGTCAACACATACGAACACACAAGCCTACAAACATACGTACACACGCATGTAACATGCGCGTGCGCATAAATGGCGCGTATCCTGCACAACTCAAGTGCACGCGACACCGCTCTCTTGCGTGTTATGTTATAGTTACGCGTACGGATGGCTTGTTTGTCTGTTTATTATTTTGATTATGTTTTAAACTACAGATATCAGTAATTAACTATTTAGAGGACATAGGTGTTAAGCATATATGCATTAGTTTTTATATCTATGTATGTACATTTGAAAAAAAAAAACTCAGTTATATCGAAAAACTAATTTTGACAAAACTTGCCCCACAGGTCGTATTTATCTCATAGAAATGAAAAAAAAAACGCTAGTTTTTTCAAGAAAAAGGTTTGAAGACCTGCAAAACTATGGACACATTGTCTGGGATTTTCTGGGACTCCTTTCTGGGCTATTACAAAGGTCGTAATCCCATAGATCAAGGTGGGACGGTACATAATGTGTTCTAAGTCGGTTAGAATCCGAGTAAAATCGCAAGTAGAACTATTATTATATATTGTTCCTCTTCTACTTGTCCTACTTTCTTTGTTATTATGTGCGAGTTAATTAATTTATAATATACTATACTCGTCATGGATATTTTACATTGTTTATTTAACTTGTTATTTGTGTTATGTACAAAAGCGCTTGCAGTTGTTTTTCTTGTATAATACAGACACATAGATACACAAGACGAGGTGCAATTACGCTCCGTAATTTATAATTTCTCATTTACGTAATTGGGTGTAAAGCTATTTCCGTCAACCGGCCACTTTAGGAGTTGATATTGGGAAAATTGGGAGTACGTATATAGAGAAATGTGTTAGTAAGGGAAGGAAATTTAAGAAAAGGGATATTGATATTTTCGAGAACATTTTCTAGCTACATTTTCAATTGAATATGAAACAAACTGTCCTATACTTAGACCTTGAAATTGCTCATCTAAAATAATTTCCATTTGTCGTTGGTCCTAGGTGAAGCCACGTGAGGCTAATGTTGCGCCTGATGCATAATCACGTTACGACACTGGACTGCCCGCGTGCACGGCTGTTTTGTAAGCCATTATTATCTGGGACGTGTATGCTTAAATATGTTATACTAATCATAGATTTTGGGGTCAGCTAGTTGATTTTTTTTTTTTATACTATAGGGGGACAGACGAACAGACGGGTCACCTGATGGTAAGTGACATCGCCGTCCATGGAGACTTGCAACTCAAGAGTCGCAAGTGCGCTGCCCGCCTTTGAGGGTGATGAGGGATGGGGGATGCAGGGAGCGGAAAGAAGAGAGGAGGGATGAGGAGATGGAAAAAAGGATGAAGGAGATGAGGGGAGAGAAAAGGGGGGAGGGGGAATTGGGCCTCCGGAAACCTCACTCAATTCGGGGAAATGCAATAGATACATTTAGAAAATTACTTTTAGTAATTTACTGGATTTTTTTAAAAAGCTTTTGCTATTTTATACTTCCTTACTCTGTGTCCTTTTCTGTACACATAGTTTTGTATTTTCTGTGCTATTCCAGACTATGATCTATCTCTCTACTAAATTTTATTGAGATCCGTTAAGCCGTTGATTGAGATTGGAAATCAAACTTTCTCATTTGTTGTACTAGTCAGGTAAGTAATAAGAAAGATAAGGTAGAATACATTAGCGTGTTGTGATGATGAAATGGATATAAATACTCTTGCGTATATCCCCAAACGGTCAGGCAGAGGCGTCTCAGGCGCTCACTTTATGCCAAACATTATTAAGTCCCACTGACGGTATAGGGGGCAAGCTTATGTATACTGTCTGTAAAAATAAACGAGATTTCTGTATAAGCTTAAGCAGCTAAACAATAATTCTCTACTCAGATACTTGTGAATAGTATGGCCTAAACTTGATAGAAGTGGGTTTTTGCGTAATTGCGTTTGACGCTTTCGATAAAGCAAATGTTTGTAAGATTTTTTTTACAGATGAATAGACGGATCACCTGATGGTAAGTGACAACCACCCATGAACTCACTCAGCAATACTTTGAAGGCATTGTTTATTTGCCGGTTTTCGGTCCAGCCAGTCCATTCCTGCCTAAGCATGGCTCTCCCCCGAAAATTCTGGAAATTCTATGATGATAAAAATTTAATTTTTAATAGAAATCAACTTGCCCAATTTTTGTTTTTTATAGAAGATATTGAGTACAGTTTACTCACTGAGAATTTAGGCCTATAATTTAAAATTAACATTAATTGTGGCATGTTTGTGTTTACAATATGTTTAAAATTAATATTAAAGTGGAATGTGAGTCTATTGTGCGAATAACGGATCTCGGAATTATAATCAAATATGCACCCAATAAACTATATATTAAGATTCGAATTTGAAAATTATACAGATGAACAATGCGTTTGCATGCGAAGACGGCATCCATTATATATTTTGTTGGGTTTTAACTTCTTAAGAATTATACCACATATACTACGTAGGCACCACCTGCATTTCGCAGTTGAATTAAATACATCATTAACCGTTTTCCTACAGTCTACAGTCACTGCATATCATCACACGTAGTTTGATCAAAGAAGATTCCTTTTGTGTTGCTTTTTGTTTGATCACATCAAAATATGTCTTTGCTAAAGATATAAAACATGCTTGGCTAAGTAGTCAACAGGGTGCTGGCACCCCTCTATTTACGAAAGCGTTCACTTGTTTGTCTATCTACGCAATAACGATAAAAAGCTTTATAAAAACAGAAATTCTATACATAAAAAGGCTCTATGAAGAAAACCTTGAAGAAAAGAGCGTACTCCTACCTAACAGGCCGGCAACGCACTTGTGACTCTTGAGTTGCGGGTGTCCATGGGCGGCGATAGTCATTTACCTTCAGGTGACCCGTGTGCTCGTTTGCCCCCTATCGCATAAAAAAAAAATACGTATGTATGCACGTTTTAGTAAATTCCTACACAATATGTAAACTTTTAATAATCCGGACCGAAATTCATTTATTAAATCTGTACCTAAATAAGGAAGGCATAAGCTTTAGGAAACATAGGCCGAGATAGGTTTCCTAAATAAGCCTCGGCAACCGAACATTATCTAACCGAGCGTGCCTGATGCCCGCCATTTACATGAACGCTGGCTCCTCTCCTCACGGCTACGCTTGCGTTTATGAAGATTTTATCAATAAATTTACTACATCTTGAGAACACTACTTATTTTATCATTATCGGTTAAACTATCGCATTTGTAACACTAGCTCGTGAAATTTTTTTACCGTACAGTCTCTAGGAAAATAGTCGTATATAATCTGTATCTGTGCCAAATTTCATCCAAATTTCTTAGGCCGTCCTGGCGTGAATACCTAAGAAACATCCAGTTACATGTACGTTACATTATTAGTAAGCCTGGTAAGGATCAGAAGGTACTAGTATTTGTAACTTTTTTAATCGTTTATTAATTCGTGTAAAATCTATGAACTGCGTGCTGAAGCATCAGGTTTACTTAAGCTTTGTTGTATAATTACATTTGCCAATGTGATTTTTGTTTTGGGTATAGGTGTACGAAAAAGAAATATGATATCCTTTCAAAAATACAGATCTAGCGTTGTTGCGAGCTACTTATTGTTATTGGTCAACGTACAATGTACTACAAATCTGAGCAAGAATTTATAGCGAGTTTCATACATAGTAACGTAGTTCACGTAAGTTTCGCTAGATGGCGATGTGTTTTTGCTGTACGAGGGCATCTTCATAGCAGAGACTGTAAATATCATAAAGTCTAAAACACTTTTTCATTAGTACCATGCCATCAAAATAACCTTGATAGATAATACAAAACCGTTAGTAGTGTTATTGTCCTTATGTTTCAACGTAAAAATACTATTTCGTAACAATCCTAGATAGTTTTGCGAGGTCGTATCTTTGTACCAAGCGGCCTTTATTGTTTTTTAGGTATATACAAACAGACCAAATTATTATGCGCCACGTATTCTTAGCCCAGTTATCTTTGAATTATGTATCACATACCGATTTGTGAGGGCTTGGACCAGGAGGTATGTGAACCCAACGTCCTCGAAGTATTGCTGACACCTCCCAATCTATCTATTTAATTAATATCCCTTTGTTTGTATCCTCCCTTTCCCTTTTAATAAATTCCCAATCTTTGCACCTTTAATTCCTGCTAATCAAATTCTGAATGAAAAAATGTGGGTGGTTAATGCACTGCAGTAGCTAATTTTATTGTGAAGTATATATATGTATGTACATACGTGACATGTTAAGAGACATTCCTTAGGCTGGCCTATGGGTATGGCGATTAGTGATCCTCGCTGATAAGCCAGGGGCTTGGGATCGATTCCCATCCAGGTGTAATAATTATAATAATTGTGGAATGAGTACATTTAGTAGAAGAAAATTTAGAAAATTTGGAGTATATTGACAGCGAAGAAAGGATAGAAATCGAAGGAAAGTACGAGTTCTCTAACTATGGTCTGTTCTATTTACTTATATTGCTTATACAGATGGATTGGGGAGTATAAGCAATAGCTCAAGCAAGTCAGGGTCGCATACCTATAACTCGAACTGGCTAGCGCCGGTAAGTACGACTTCTCTAACTATGGTCTGTTCTATTTACTAATATTGCTTATACAGATGGATTGGGGAGTATAAGCAATAGCTCAAGCAAGTCAGGGTCGCATACCTATAACTAGAACTGGCTTCAGCCGGGAAGCCCAAGTCTTGTAACATTAAAAAAAATCATTACTGTATCAATTAAAGATAGAAAACCCATTTAGTGGAACACACATTTATTATTAATCCAGATGTTGACACTATACCATCATTACACGGGGTAATATAAATGAGGGTAGGTAGAAAAAAGATTGTGATTTGACCCAAAAACTGTGTGTTGTGGTATGGTAGGCGCCATTTAATGGCTTGTCATTAATAAACGACATCGGTGATGTGGGCGGGGATGTCCCGGGTGAGTAGGATTTATTGTATGGGTTCCGCATGAAATATGTAGTGTAAATATGTGTGTATAGTTAGAGTAGGTATAATTGTACGGGTTTCTTGTGTAGAATTATTAAGGCAAATTACGAATGTAATATCTATAAAGCTGGTCTTCTTACTATGTTAAAATGTAGTCTTCAGTGGTAGAGCCATGCTTAGGCACGAATGGGCCGGCTCGACCGGTGCGATACCACGGCCTCACAGAAAGCCGGTTGTGAAGTAACGCTTGCGTTGCATTTCCCCGAATTGAGTTAGGTTTCCGGAGGCCCAATTCCCCCTCCCCCTTTTCTCCCCCTCATCTCCTTTCACCTTTTTTCCATCTTCTCATCCCTCCTCTCTTCTTTCCACTCCCTGCATCCCTCATCCCTCATCACCCTCAAAGGCGGGCAGCGCACTTGCGACTCTTGAGTTGCAAGTGTCCATGGACGGCGGTGTCACTTACCATCAGGTGACCCGTCTGTTCGTCTGTCCCCCTATAGTATAACATAAAAAATAAAAAAAGTTTTGTAATAAATTATTAGAACACGTACATGCCTATGTCTATCAGGGGCGTGTCAGATGCCGCAGTAGCACGTAACAGGAAGCAAGTCTATCGCCGTCTACCGAGTACTGACTGTATAAATACTGTCAGATATATAACAGTCCGATCAGTTAGGCGATATTTTCCTTTAGGGGAACAAAAATCATACAGAACCACAGTAACATCTGTACACTTGACGCGTCGAACACGTGCAATGTGCGCAAGCGCATGTTTGTCCGTCACGCTCTGCCGCTCACGCCCAGGGGTGTCACTATCAGTCAGGGGTGTCAAATACACTGTAAATGAATTTCACGCTAACGAATTAGTGGAATTTTGAGCTCGCGTTAAGGTTTTTAAATATTTATTTATGACTAATGATGTTTAGTAATTTTTTTTTTCGTGCTAGATTATAACTACGTAAATTGGCATTCATTAATAATAATTTTCTATATTTTTTAAATAAATTTATGGTTATCGTGGTACTGCTAATCCTTACATGTACAATCCCATCTTTTAATGAAGCTGCTACAATTTGACTAGAAATCTCATATTATCTATCTCTAAAAATCGCGATCACCTCAAATACACAACAGTAATCGTACAATTGAAAGATAATTATTACTTTTTGTCAATAAGCAGCTACTTTTTCGTGCAATCATTCCCTAGTGGTTCCTATATTAAAATAAAAATATGTATAAAGATACAATGGGTACTGAAAGTCTACCAGTACCCTGGACATCTAATGTTCAATCGTCATTTATCCTGACCTTTTCAGCTACAAAATAAGGTCTGACTTGTTTATATTGTAAGACCTTACCAGCAAAAGAAGTACTAAGTTGCCACATGGCTTATTTATTAGCATAAAGTACACGTTCACTTGCGACAATCTCTTCTTCGATAAAGGCGGTATTAGATGGTCTATGTATATTTGTAATATCAATGAAGTATTGATAAAATATTCTGTTGATAGAGTAATTTTACTCAAACGGCATTTTGGCCAAAGTAAAAACTTAAATGTTACAACAACGTGGGCAGCCAGCACGTGTAAAGCATTTAAAAGTACAGCGTTACCAGAAATTTCACTGGGTTTCTAGTGGTTAGTGACTCTGACTGTTGACCACAAATCCTTGTCCCGCATCTGGGTGTTCTTTGTGCTCGTTGTTTGTATGTGTGTAACGTCCCACACATACAAACAACAGCCATAATTCCTTGTCTTTATCAAATTAATCCAAAATAAGTTAAAACGTCGATTGAAGGTTTTATATCAAATCCATCTTTATTTAAACGCTACCATTTTTGTAGTAAATGACATTTTACCAAAGCGGTATATTTAACAAAAAAGTTTGACATACTTTTTAAATATTCTACATACTATGTACCTATCCACGTTAAAATTGTATTTTTAAAGTCTGATGTTCATAATGAGCAAAAAGGTTATATTTTTCTATCGATAATGGATTTTGATCGACACAGAAACTGACCAGTTTTAATACCTAAACATATATACATAATATCGACTAGCTTTTCTTTAAAATGTTGGAGTTAAGCAAAACACTTGAAATAGTTATATATTCTGTAGTCTAGCTATTAGAACAGTATGACACCCACTTGTTATTGCTGTGAATTGTTTGTTTACGAAGCTATTCATTTGTAATAACTATATGTGTCCCCTCAAATGTACTACGTTTCTCATTTATTAAATAAATTAATACAATAACTTACTGATAACCTAAACTTAACTACGACGACTACGATGAAAGTAGAAAAACACTGTCGATTTTTTATGAATATAGTGGAAGCTAAAATAATAGATGACATAGAGAGACAAAGTGTATGGCTGTATATCACACTTTTATTCATAAACTGAATTAACTCATTTTTTTTTCTATTGAACATAAACCAATACTAAATAAGGAGTATGCGTACAGCGCAACCATCGACTCTATAATGATGTAAATGACACAGTAATATCACTGTCGTTCTATTTTTGATGAACGATTTTACATACTTTATACCATATAAATGAAATGTTTCAAATACTAATAAAATAATCTATACAAATAAATAAAACTGGAGTGTCTGTTTATAATAATAAAATAACCGTTTTTGTCTGTCTGTCTGTCTGTCTGTTCCGGCTAATCTCTGAAATTGCTGGACCGATTTTGGCGGTACTTTCACTGGCAAATAGCTGATGTAACAAGGAGTAACTTAGGCTACTTTTAATTTGAAAAAAAAATAGGACCTCACGAAAAAAAATTAAAGCCAATTAAAATTTTATAAAATTCGATTAAAAGAATTTCATTAAAATTAGTATAGGTATTTCTTAAATACAGAATTAATAAGTTATAGTAAACTCTGCGAACTGAACAATAACTTTTTTGTTAAATAACACGCGTACGAAGTCGCGGGTAACAGCTAGTTTTAATATAAACTGCTATATTTTCAATTCAGTACTCTCTTTGCATCAAAATTATTTGATTATATATATTAGTTAAAAGTAAAATAAGTACAAACCTTTTTTAAAATACCTCTTTTTTACACATTATTCTAATAGTTAATTAAATACGGTTCACAACTTCAAAACTTACCAAAGTCGTCTTTTTATTTTTTTATGATTTTTTTAAGTCATCAATCTAAACTTGTCAAACTTGTAGTCCGGGAGGTAGCGTTGCATTTTGGGCAGTCATTTTACGCCGATTGCTTGCCATCTTTTTCGATAGATCTCGAATGACTTACAACTTAACCAAGTGTCAGCTGGCACACCCGCGGTGGGTGTGGAATTGGAAGGTTGCGGAAGTGGTACGCCGGTTGAAACTTTTTCCATAAATAGTTGTGATCATACTGAGCTGAAAAAAAAAACGTCAGCTGCAACGTGGAGGGGGGATTATGCATCAGCTGCTCACATGTACTCGTAAAAAAAAGTAAAATAAAGTAATATTTTAAAATGAAATTCCCACAAAATTTTAACTTTAAGTAAATTCAGTTTATCAGAGCGTCAGATGACAATCTATTCCAATTATATCCCTTACTAGCCTTTTACGACGCCCATGGGAGGAGGTTGGGTGGCCCGATTCTACTTAATACGTACTTGAGAACCACACGGCTAACCTTATATACAGTGATGCCTTGTATTGTTGTATGGACATGCAGCATACTCTCGATTGACATAAATCATGCGAAAACTGATTTACAGTGCCACCTACAAGTATCATATATGTATATGTTGCGTATATATGTATGTAATATAAAACAGTGAAAGTATAATCTGGTTTTTGAAAGGTAGCAAGGTCGTCGTAAATATTACACAATAACCGAGAAGTCTTAAACCTAATCACGTATATAATTATCGCATTTCCACATACTAATACAAATAATTTATTTTTCAGGTAAGTTGACGAATTTGTGCTATTTGGATCATTTCCTTCATGACGGTGAGTCGACAATTAAAATAACTGGTATAAATACATTTATTTCGAGCTCCATATTTCATACTAACCGTTCCCCGTAGTTCCATTTGGATTTACCTTCACTATTTTGCTCCTAGCTCCGAGTAGTAGTAGGATGTTTTATAAACTAAATTATTGACCCGTACTGACAGTTCTAGATATTTTATTTTCGCTTTGAAAAAAAAAAAAAAGAAAAAGAAAACTGCAGAAAAACAGAATATTTAGAATATATTAGTGAAATGAGTAGATCCGCCAGTGGGCGAGTTAGTGCGGGTAGGCCCAGAAAGACTGACCACCGGCAGTATACTGAAGAAGGTTCACATTAAAAGCACCCGTAACCGATGAACGTGTATGAAAGGACTGATGAGTGTCATGTGTCAGGATCTTGGTAAATGGTTCCTACCGTCTCTGCCTACCTCGACGGGAATAAGACGTGAGCATATATATATATATGTATGTATATGTAGATACGTTTAGAATTACCTTTTTTTAAAGCAACACTAACAAAAAATCTGATATGTAGAATTAGTGCCGTTTAAACAAACAAACAACTCTTTGGGTTTATTATATTAGTTTTGATTTAATGTATGATGCAAGATGAAGTATACTGCGGTATGGGTAGGAAAAATAGCGGTGTTTCACGCACAACTAAAATTTCTAAGGAAATAACCTGATTTTTATCGGAAAATTCGGTTTTATGGCTGTTATTTTAATCTTGAAGGTATATTATACCAGAAACTGAATGAATTTAACTGGCCTATTGGCCTAGTGGTTAATAAACCTGACTGATAAGCAGGAAGACGTAGGTTCGATTCCCACCCAGGACAAATAACTGTATGATGAGCGTGTTCATTTGTTCTGAGTTTGGGTGTAACTTTATAATATTAATGTATTTAGAAATATATAAGTATGTTTACAAGCAGTCTGGTATACATAGTAAAGAGTCTGCTTAGTTTGGGATCGAAGGCCGTATTATTGGACGCCTGAAGTTATATTTACAATAAATACAGTAATATACTGTATATCAAAAATATCTCTATTCTGTTTTTACAACAAGCTCTGAGAACATTCTAATAAGAATACAGAATAGAATAGAATAGTCTTTGTTGTACGTACACTATGTACAGTAAATAGTGAATCTTCATCTGTGGCAGTCCTCTGTCGCCTTCTCCCTTCGTCCCACCTTCTCCCTTTCTCTACACGACAAGTAGTAGAAGAATACGATCTCGAACTAAACGGTTCGGCTCTCCAGCGTACGTGTTTCCCGCCTACTTTGATCCTGTGTGTGACAAAGCATCTTACCAGGCCGCCATAGTATGGGTCACCATGCTGCATTGACTACACTTGCAATGAAGATGGTGACCTCCACTTTTAGACTCCACTTGTTGCTTTCCATCAGGCAGAGTGGAGTCACCAATCCATCCACCACAATCTTTGAATAGATTTGGTGAGAGCAAGAATCTAGGATTAGTAAGTCATATTAATGAAAATAGGTTCTCTTCCTTCTTACGATCTTGACTAAAGCCGTGACCACTTGTGCTTGTTTGTACCTACATGAATTTTGTGATTGTCAGTACACGTAACAAACAAAAATACACTTTAAATAGAATAGAAAAAAAATATATACTTTATTGTACACCTTGAAACAAAAATTTCCATTATATATACAAAAAAGAAAATTACAATGGACGGTATTGGTAATAGTAAATAATCATTTTTCTCACAATTTTTTATATAAATATATTACTCCACAAATGAAAATTACTCCACAGTATTACGCGTAATTCTCGTCAATGTTAACCGCGAAGTTTGCCTCATTACGCGATCTGACTGTGACGCTGTCGAGCATAATAGGGCCACACCATCTGTTCTCGTGTATGGAGTAAAAGGCAACTAAGAAATCAGACTGTTATCTATCAGACAGTACGAGTATATACACAGTCATACACGACAATAAGCATATTCCCTGTTGCGTAGGTGGGACTACTACTTACTAATTGCAAAAATGTGGGCGTTCGAGACGCCACTGCCTACCCCTTCGGGGAGTGTATGTATGTATGTATGACGCGTAATCGAAAGTATCGCTATCAGATGTGTTTGTCTGAATGGTGAACATTGCACTTGGTTAGTGCGATCTGGGTCACGGCTGCGTTCGAGCCGCGGAAAGCGAATTACCAACAAACTAGTATCTTTTCATAGCTTTTTTGCGTTTTCACCTTGATGCACTTGCTTGTATTTATATAGTTTAGTATTTTTGATCTAAATTATTGCGTGTAATTTTCATATAACAAAAAATATAAAGGTGGTTTTAATAATTCAATCTAATAGAATATACTGTATTGTACACGATAAAATTTTACAATAAATAAAAGAAAATACCGATACATCGGTACAAACGGCAGTTTTATCGCTCATTGCGATTTCTTACAAACATCCTATATGGACAGATGCTATGGATTTGTATACATACAGTTTATAATAGGTATATTCGAATTGTGTTCATATTTATTTCCTAATGTTTAATTTTATATTATCATTATGCTCGTAAAACGTTCCCTGTTAAAAGCAGGTTATTTATTTCCAAGAATATGACAATTAACTCATTCATACATAGATATGTACACATTAATCTCATATCAAACGATCCACTTACATAATAGGAAGCAATCCTGTTGTCGTAAACCGGGACTGTTTATATACTGTCTGATAGAAAACAGTCCAATTTTTTAGGCGCCATTTTCGACACACATACAAAAAGATAAGGGGTCCCTATTTCAGAGAAGCTGTTCTCAAATGTAATACAAAAATATTTAAACTATACGCTTATTGTAAAAACGAGGAAGGTTTAACCGTTAACAGAAGATATACGAAGAGAATACTAAAAAAATATTGTTAAATAAACAAATTACATTAAAACAATACCAAGTAAGACACCAATGGATTAAAATACATCGAAACTGTAACGTTACTACTGTAATAACAAGAACATTTTTTTTAATTCGATCGATTCAAATCGATTACAGTTACATCACTATCAGCAAATTAGACAGTGCAGTGGCGCTTCATTTACGTCACTAAGCAACAAAGATAAACAGTATCATTTGAACTAAAATCTAATAAAACAACCGGATCCAAGTGTGCCCATAAATCAGTACAGAGTAGTGTATTTCTTATATACAATATTATAAATTTATTGACTTAATCGTGTCAGTTTAGGCTCGGAAACCGTATCATTAAAACTTATATAACACATACGCACACACACATAAGCACACGCACATACCTGTGTTTATATGTGTATAGGGTGCGTACACATTCAGCATCCTGTCCCACTTAGTGAGGTGAACTAGTAGTCGATGTATGGATTTTATATATGGTGAAAAATTAGAATGGACTAGATTAGTTATCGTTCAATAGATACATTGTTTTACTCGTAATTTTTTTTTCTTATTTGAGTATTAGTCAGACAGTTAACGCTAAATGTTTGTGTTATGTTTACCAGCACAATATATAAGTTTTTCATATACATACAATATTTGATTCAAAGCGAATGATAGTAATATTATGTATAATCGTTTTCCATTTATTGCTTTTTACTCCGTTTACTACAAAGATTGAATTTATCCATCCCCATCACCTGGACGATTAGCACTCCACCACTGTGTGCTTCTCCAAAAGCTTTTTGCCTCGCACAACCAGCCTATGGAACAAATTGTCGCTTGCCGTATTTCCGGACCGATACGACCTTCAAACCTTCAAGACGAGAGCGTACTCCTACCTAAAAGGCCGGCAACGCACTTGTGACTCTTGTGAAGCGGGTGTCCATGGACGGCGGTTGTCACTTACCATCAGGTGACCCGTCTGTTCGTCTGTCCCTCTATAGTATAAAAAAAAAAAAATGTTTGTATTTTACACGCCTCTACCTGCACCTCCGGGGAAACAGGTATGAGTGCATGTATAATCTAGCGCACACACTTTTGTTGGAAGCACTTAAAAAGCCTTGTGCCTAGATATACGGCCGTAATGACACCAGTCACTCAGTATCTAGGTGCAAGAATTCGCCATGCACTCTAAATGTACCACATATGGGCGTAGAAGGCCATACAAGTTTGCCTTATGCCGGTTTGATCTAAAATTACCATTGCACTATTTGTGCAGTTAGTACTTGTATTACCGTGTATGTTAGATTTTTTAAATGTTGTAGCGAGAGATTTAATAAATAAATGAGTATTTAAATTTAAGGGTTCAGAATGTTATGTAAGTGGAACAAACTTATGTTCAGCAAATAATTGGCGATAGAGACAGGTCTGGCTACCCCTTCGGGAATAAAGGTGTGAGTATTTGTATGTATGTATATATGTAAAATTTACTATCTCGAATAACGTTCAACAGAAGTAAAACCATGCTTAGGCACGCATGGGCCGGCTCAACCGGTGCGATACCACGGCCTCACGAAAAACCGGTTGGGAAGCAACGCTTGCATTGCATTTCAACTCCTCCTCCCCTCTTTCCTCTACCCTCATCCCCCTCTCCTCTTTCCCATCTTCTCATCCCTCCTCTCTTCCCCCCCCCCCCGCACCGCAACCCCCATCCTCATCACCTTCAAAAGCGGGCAACGCACTAGTGACTCTTGAGTTGCAGCTCTTGTTATCTGTCCCCCTACATTATTAAAAAAAAGAAAAAAATAGCAATAATGTATACTAATATTTTGAATAGGATAGTAACTCTGTATGTATGTTATACCTTTTCACGTCTATGATTATCTATGTATGGGTGTGTACATAAGAACAACTAAGAGTTGAAACGTAATTTCAATTGCCATTTTAATACCTATCAATGGAATATCACATATATAAATGGTGGTCGATCAAGAGGCGAACGTATGTGCCTCTCAAGGTCTGTGGCGATGTTTCGCAATATACAACTCTCGAATATTGCACAAACCTTGCTAATTGGTACCGACGTGATCTTCCGATTGATCCAACTCCCCCACTACCCCCCTGTTTAACACATTCTCTTGAATACGGCTCTGAAAAGCAGTGCGGTGAGGTAAGCGCATTAGGGATTGCAGACATTGATTAAAAATAAGGGAACCATTGTAACAAGTGATACTTTTTACATTTCTTTATAGATTTTAAAAGTAAATTATTATTAACAAAAATACATTATGTTACGAGTAAATCTCTGGTCAATACAAAGGCATTCAGGAATCGAGATCAACGCGGATGTGGCAAAAGCTATTAATAAATTGAAGTATGGATAATTACTTATATATGTTATAAATAAATGTCATAATTAAACCGAACCCCAAACACTCGGCTTGATACTAGAGTTGAAGCGTACTTCGGTCATTCGACAGTCACTTTCCGCAATGCAAAATTTCTCTCAAATCCTGGTTAGAAGCCATTTTTGTTTATGTTTGTTATTTGTTTTCACTGGCCTGTTGGACTAGTGGTTAGTAATCCTAACTACAGAGTCAGAGGTCGTGGGTTCGATCCATAAAAAATTGTGTGATCCACAAATAATTGTCCTGAGTCTGAGTGTTCTTTGTTTTTATGTTTGTCAAGTCCCACGTGACAGAGGAATCAGTCCTAATGCCGGAACTGTCTTTAAAAAGATATTTGATGCACTTGAAACTTGATTCTTATCAGAGAAGCCAATCTATTGCTTAATCTCTTTTCGATTTTAACTATTCTTCTTTATGAACAGTTAATGGATAAAGTCCGGTCGTGTTCGCTTGTCAACTTATTTCACAACCGCATACATTCCCAATTTTGCAATCGCTACGTTTTTTGCAACAATCGTTTCAAAGATCTGCAACTATTTGTTATTGTGAACTCTTGCGCAACCGAAACTCGTCTTAGATTCAGAGCTAATCAACAGCGTCAAGGATTAGTTGTTTGTTGGCATAGGAAATATATATAATAGCGAGGAAGGAAACTACAGCGCGCACTCGGCGTGCAATGCTATAGCGCTAAGGCCAGGGGAGCACCGACCGCACGAGGCCATGTCATGTAAATGCGGCTCTCAAGGCACCCGCCCTAGTTACGCCGCAAACAACTATATAATACAATCACCTTCAACCTTATCACGATACGTTAAAGTCTTATTTCTATTCCAACAGCTGCATAATTAAATTTGCAACTGCAATCCGTAATTGCGGCTAAAGTAAGCTTTAGATGGTAAATAATACAGTTTGTTTTGGCCTGTGTTTATTGGCCTTTAAGGTTGTGTAGTTAAGAGTGATCGGACGGAGACGGTGACACGAACGCGGTCCTGGTTAGTTAAATCATTTGCAAAAAATATAATTGGTTACACTCTTCACTTCATTTGGTATTAGCGATATAATGATTAGATACTTGGGTTTTATTTCGAACATGGTATGTACCATCTGAACGCATCTCATATTAGACTGTACTTGTTAAAGTAATAGGAAAACTATTTCCTTTTCTGGACTGCTCCGTCAATTATTTAAGACTCACGCTTTACAAATACTCACGCCTCTATGTCCCAAGGAATAGATACAGAGGCGTCTCAATGCCCACTTTCTTGCCAACAATAATTTAGCCACACGTAATAGGCTTAGGCCTATTGCCGGTCTTTCGGGTCCTTTTGGTAATTAGATGGGGAAATTCGGAGTATATTAACAGGAAAGGGAGGATAGAAAGCGAAGGAATGGGATATTGCTTATATATATGGATTAAGGAGTATCAGCTTTAGCTCTAGCACGTTTTTAACGTGGTAGAGACATGCTTAGGTACGCATGGGCCGATTGGACCGGTGCGATACCACGGCCTCACAGAAAATCGGTGGTAAAACAACACTTGCGTTGCATTTCCCCGAAATTAGTGAGGTTTCCGGAGACCAACTCCCTTCTCCTTATTCCTCTTTCCTGACCTTCCCTTTTCCCATCTCCTCACCCCCATCTCTTTCCCCTCCCGGCATACCCTCATCCCTCTTCACCCTCAAAGGCGGGCAGCGCACTTACGACTCTCCAGTTGCAGGTTTCCATGGCCGGCGGTTGTCACTTACCATCAGGTGATCTGTTCATCTGCCCCCCTATAATATAAAAAAAACGTCAGGGATACATACCTATATCTCGAACATTCTGTTGCTAGTTATTGAAGTCCGAAGCCAACACGAAACAGTTTTCTAGATTTAAAATACTCATATCTTGTAGCACCTATAAATTAAAGTTTAAAATACCCCCGACTTGAAAAACACTCCAATGCTTAGAAAAGATTTGATGGTCTTTAAACGGCTAAATAGATTTTGTTGAAATATATCGAAGAACACTCGATTACCGACACATTTCATATAAATAAACTAAATCGAAATCGGTAAATGCGTTCAGCATCCACAGTGCCACTGACAAACCTACAGATACATACACACAAACTTATAACGTATCCTTTTTCGTCAGGTTAAATGTACCACTGATTTTAAATATATATACTTAGTTTATTTTCTATATTATAAAACAGTTTTACTCAATGATACTAAATACACTTTTGGTAGAGCCCTGCTTAGGCACGAATGGGCCGGCTCAACCGGTGCGATACCACGGCCTCACAGAAAACCGGTTGTGAAGTAACGCTTGCGTTGCATTACCCCGAATTGAGTGAGGTTTCTGGAGGCCCAATTTCCCCTCCCCCCTTTTCTCTCCCCTCATCTCCTTTTTCTTCTTTCCCCCCTCCTCATCCCTCCTCTCTTCCTTCCGCTCCCTCCATCCCCCATCCCTCATCACCCTCAAAGGTGGGCAGCGTACTTGCGACTCTTGAGTTGCAAGTGTCCATGGACGGCGGTGACACTTACCATCGATTGACCCGTCTGTTCGTCTGTCCCCCTATAGTATTAAAAAAAAAAAACTTGTTATAAATAGAAATACCCCAAGGAGGTACATACTCATGCTTACAAATATATATATAAATGCTCTAAATACCAATTGAACTAGGGTCTTCGTATTTTGCAGCCTTATTTCTTAATACATAACTGTATACATTTATTTGCCTAGAAATTCAAGCAAAAAGAATTCGAGTTAAAGAGCGAGCTGATTACATGAAGACTGTATCTAATGATGATAGCTGTCTGCGAACTGTTGGTCTATTCTCAAAATTAAGCACCTGTTAAATGAAACGATACTAGAGCCTTAACTCCTTTTGTAGACCAACAACGGTGTAATAATAATGGTGAATGGTCTAGTGGTTAATGATCCTTATTGCGTATCAAGAGGTCGTGGGTGGATTCCCACCCAAGCACAATAATTGTATTTTTTGGCACACGAGCAGTTCTGTCAACTGATGGTAAGCGACAACGCCCGAGAGGAGGTTTGGGTCCCTGGAACCTTCACTCACTAGGTAAATACAATGCAAGCATCGTTTTAAAACCAACTTTCTGTGAGTGAGCCGTGGTATTCCTCCGGTCGAGCCGGCTCATTCGTTCCACGGTAAAACGTAAATATTTGTGTGTTAAACATAGTGCTACTGCATCGCCTTGTTTTGGGTCAAATCTATCCCTTAAATAAAAATAAAATTACGAAATACAAGCAGCATCTTACTACTTACTGCTATTATAAATGGGAAAATTTATATGTTTGTCCGTACTTAATCACGCCAAAACGGCTGAACGAATCTAGATGCAATTTGAAACATAGATATGCGTTTATCTTGGAAAAATGTACGTTTCCAAAGGTTTACACTAATAAATCTACGAGTAATAGTAACAAGAGATTATGTCATGAGGATTAAAAAAATATCTAAATTCAAAGAATAAAGAACCTTTTAAACTTACCTCACACTTACTAACTAATCACGAAACCGTAAATCATTACTCTCCTTTTATATACTGCAAGGTAAGTCCAGTCATAATAACTACGTGTTGTATAGCAATTGAAATTACGACGGAAAATTTTGGGACTTTCCGAGAAGGTTCGCAGTACATGTACACGTATCGATCAGTTGTAGGGTCACCAATTATTTAGAGAGCTTTCAAATGGGACATCATCCTTGGTTACGAACCATAGGAATACGGATGGTTAACACCACCCGGCAAGGATTCCATTATACATTTAAGCATGTATGCCCAAGGGGTAGCTACTGTAAAGTGGTATTTTTCTTTTCATTTTTTATTTCTTTGTCGCCCTTATCAATAGAATAAAAAAGAGTCTATGTATTCCAGTCCACCAAGAACTCCTTAATCCCACGACATTTTAACCTTATCTCCAGGAATGTCATTGAAATGACATCGTATGAATCCCTAAACAGGCAATGGTTCAATATGATTTGAAACTTCTTAATGAAAATTTTGAATAATTTTAAAATAAAACTTTATAATATAAATACACATAATGATACATAGAGAAATAAGTTCATATATAAAAGAGATCCTGTCTTTACAACAACGAATCATGAATAAATAACAAAATATAACAGTTGTTAATAAACTGTTCCTTGACGAAAACAAAAGTTTTATTCCCACTTATCAATATGTAAAACATACAGACAAATTGCGACCTTGACAATGGATTGTCCATTGTCTTCCTGACGCATGGTATCCCTACCGAATGCCAATCCGTCTGTTTCCTAGAACCTAACGTATACACCGATGTTAACATTGTCTAGAGGACAGTAGGCTTCTTAAAAGCCTTTTTTTGAATGGCTTTAGCGTAAAGACCAAAAGTTACTTGATACAGAATGTTTGCACGTTCAAATACCGAGTCTTTAACTATCGCTGTGAGTATGAGAAGTTACAACATTATTCATGTGTGACCCATTGTGCAATAGTTCTTCAAATTCAAGAAGATTTTTTGAATCTAACTTGATGTTCAAGAGATAAGAGTTTAGACCAGCCACTTAATTATAATTGGCAAAGCTTAGGTATTTCATACACCTACCTACCTACCCCTTGGAGTACATGCATGCATGGTATGTAAAATCCTCACCAATGGAAATACATATATTGACGTTTTTGTATATGCAGCCTTATAAACGACAACACTTGTTCTTTGTGTCCGTTGTTTGAATGTTTGTAGAGTCCCCCGCGACACAGAAATGAAATTAATCCTAGGCCGGACGTTGTCTTTTTAAGAATGATGAGAGAAAAAAAAACGCATTTGAGACGTAGAATTAAGGAATCAAAAACAAAAATCATCATCTTCATCATCTTTTTGTATACTTTAAAAACATATTTCTGTATTAACTACAATTTCATCGTAATATACCCGCTTACTTGAGTCTGATTTAGAGAATAGAAAGAATTCTATGTTAGCAATTATTTTCGAATGGTTTCCCATTAGTTGACGGTAATGACACCAATTTTCAGGATGACTACACCGCATTCTGTTATCATTATAACCGATATTTGGGGCCGTCTGAAATATCGAGATTTATTTTTTTCAATTTCGATACTTTTCTTATTTTTAATGTCGAATCCTAGCAATTTTACACATATTTTTATTGTAGGGTGAGGAAAATAGGTTAGTTTGAAAATTAGGCTTTGTTTAGTCTAGTTTGTTGGATGGCCTCGTCTGGGAGGTTCGGAGCAATTAAGGTATAAGTTTTGGGAGTCTGGCAAAAGCTGTGAAGAAATTGTGTCTACTAAGCACTGTTGTTTCTTTGTTCATGTAATCGTTAAGTTTTGAGCAGAAGTAACACAGGTAAAAATAAATATTTATTGTGCGTTTTGTAAGATACCGATGTGGAATATTTTTGGCTGATTATTTTTAGTTAGCAAAAACATTTTCGTAGTGTAGCCACATTTCCAGCCGACATACTCTTATTTTTTTTTTTACTAGCTTTTGATTATTTTGTGTATAGGTTATTTTGTATATCCCTTGGCTGTATCCTTTTTGGAATAACCGGTAACATGTCTGCAAAAAAATATCATGATGTTTGGTTCTGTAGTTTAGACGTGAAAGCAATAAACAAACAAACTCACTATCATATTATTTATATTAGTCAAGAAAGCGAGAACACATACGTGTCCTCGCTTACTGGGCGTCCCGTTTTCGGGCAATGTGCCTTGATCAACTTTTAATACCCGACAAAAAAGAGGGGTGTTATAAGTTTGACATGTCTCTTTTTTTGTCTGATTGTAGCACCAAAGATTGCCTGTAAGAAATCATTTTTAACGATAAGGTTGTCCTTTGCACATACATGTTCATCATATCTATTTCATTATTTTCTAATGAGCCACCTCATATAACCAAATATTTACTAAATTAAAAATAAACAAGAAAATCTCTATCCAAACAATAAATCTTAAATGAAGATTGCATATCTTGGTTCCGAAAGAATACCGAATATTTACATGGCACTGCAATAATATATTTCAGCATTATCAGGCACCTCAAAGGGGTAACCCAAATCTAGGCACCAACCATAGATTATAAACTAGATATAGTCACGAATGCATTTTAACTTGACGTCAGAGTATGTCGTAATTTAAAAAATGACTGAACCTAAAACTGGATAAGCTATTCGTTTTTAAGATTTTCTTTTTAAATCTGGTTTATCTAACCTGAATTTTTAAAGTAGTTACACTTATTCTCTACCGGTCCAAGTCCACTGGACTGAATGGGGCAGCTGGACCGGAGTAATACCACGACCTCACAGAAAACCGGTCGTCAAACTATGCTTGCGTATTTACCGAGTGAGTGGCAGTACCGGAGGCTCATCATCTGCTCGTTTGCCTTTTTTCCATAAAAAAAACATACAACAACGGGCCACTTAATGGTAAGTGACAACCGCCGCCGTTATACACCTTCAGCTCATGAGACGTAAATTAAGGCAATAGGATTGCCCCGTTTTACGTAAGTGGGCTTAAATTATGGTTGGCGGTAGGCACTTGAGACGCCTCTGCCTTCCCCTAAACATATAAAATACATTATGTTAATATATTAATAATGCTAAATATAACCAACAATTCACAACTCCGAGAGCAGCAGCTATTACACTATAATTCAAGTCATAAAACATAAGTATTTGCGATCATTTAACTAATGTTTTCCTCAGCGATGTCAATGAAAAGATGTATTTTTATATTATAGGGGGGCAGACGAACAGACGGGTCACCTGATGGTAAGTGACAACCGCCGTCCATGGACACCTGCAACTGTCATAAGTGCGGGGAGGGGAAAGAGACGGGGATGAGGAGATGGGAAAAGAGGCGGTAGGTCAGAGGAGAGGAATAAGAAGAGGGGAGTTGGGCCTTCGGAAACTTCACTAATTTTATGACTATATTTTACTCAACTACTAACACAATTTTCTTCTGAGTTTTTTACTAATTGATTTAAAAAGTAACCTTAATAGTTTTAAAATTAACATGATTGTTACCGTTCACACAAATACTCGTATTATAGTGAGAGATCTGAGACTTCCTTTTTTTTTTTTAACGTGTGGAAACCCCCTCGGGTCGTCATCCCACCGGGGTTTTCAGTGGAACGGTGTGAAGGAATCTGAGACTTCCTAGCATAAGCCAGTTCGATTTGTTGTTTATGCTCCTCAATCCATCTATTTAAACAATATCTTCCCTTCCCATTCATTTTCCTGTCAATATATCCCAAAATTTTTTAACTAATTCCCAAAAGTGCGTAAATGACGCCTCTGTTTACCGCAGCTTCGGGACACAGGCGTGATGTATGTATGTGAGTTTAAAAATATGTTTCATTTTACACATTTTTGTCGTAATGTGTATCAAACGGCGCCAAATCAAACACATCTATCCAATACCATACACACACAACATGACCAATTAATATTTACACATCATCATTAAATAAAGCCCTTCAAGTACCCTTGATATTCAATAAAGGTATGTATGTACATACTAACGATATATTGCCAAAAATATGTAGTGACGTCATACACATGATAGTAAGTGGTTACCGCGATAAATTGTAACTAACCAACCCTAACCACCAGAAGCCGTGACATACATACCTAAGAACGCAAACTTTATGGCAACAACAATTTATCCACCAATAATTTAAAGTCTTCACATAACCCGTAATCATAGACAAAATAGAAGACGATAAATATCAAGAGGATATTCTAATCGTTCGTATCCAATTTTACCAAATATCTTCTGTGCCCTAGAACTCTAAAAATATATGTACATTGGTCGTTTCTGTAAGTCCTGTTATATAATCTGGCGCGTTCTGCATCGCCTTGACTCAATTTTCTAATGCGTATGCAGGCTTCCTGATAGATCTGTCTTGATTCACGAACTCATGAATATTGATTTAAATCACTATTATGCTGAGTTGTTATGCTTTCAACAGCTTATTTTTTTACCACACACGGCCAATCTCACATCTGATCCGAAACGAAGCTGAGCTTGTATTCTGGTAACGAGACTACTAATAAACGTTCTTATATATTTCTAAATAAATACGTATTATAGATAAATATGTGTAGTTAAAATATATGTCTAAGACTATATGTTATGTAATTAATTGTGTACAAAATATTTATTTATTTTTAACAATAACTCAGAAAATAATATTTAAAAACAAATTGTTATTTCTATGTCTTAATATGGAGAGTAATATAGAGTGCAGAAATATGTTGTATTGAAAATATTCTGTAATTATACAGACAAATAATTAAATATTTAATATTCATGTATATCCTAAATCTATAATTAAAATAAAAAATTAAGCACATAAAATCTGTATTTATTTATTTTTAATCTATTTAATCTAAAGTATAAAACCTGTTTGATAATAACTTTATAAAAAATCTAAAGAATAATGGAAAGTATTATAAAAATAATTAAAAAACAAAAAAATATGAATATAAAATAACAAACTGGGATAAAAAAGAACCCTGTAAAATCTGATCAGTTCTGTTAAATCTAAAGTATAAAATCTCTTTGCAAATTACTTAAAAAAAAAAAAAAAATGTTCAGTATTTTAAAAACATATATTTAAAAGCTAAAAATAACAAATGCCAGTAAAAATTGTTTTGAATTAGGAACGCAATACGCGCAAAAACGATATTTCATTATATTTATCAGCGGAGTGTCACCTTCAGATCATTAGTAGGTCTACGTCGCCAAGTCAGTCGGCAGTAGTAGGGACATCGCGTGCTGCATTGACCTAGTTGACGCGGGTTCGATACCCGAGTGAGGTCGGCCGCATAGATAATAACTTTAAACGCCTCCGCTTGCTTGTGAGTCTTCGCTGCGAATCTGTATTATCTGATGACGTTAACTTTTTAGTGGCGCGATTGATCAACTGTATGAGAAC
This sequence comes from Tyria jacobaeae, assembly GCA_947561695.1. NCBI lineage: Eukaryota > Metazoa > Arthropoda > Insecta > Lepidoptera > Erebidae > Tyria > Tyria jacobaeae. The sequence continues at coordinate 1,368,133 of OX387208.1, read as the reverse complement.
ATTTACTTTGTGTTTGTATAGCGCCATGTCTTCGGAATAAAACCTCTAATTCTATACATTATTCTAATCCTATAAGTTATTTTGTGACGGTTCAATATAGTCAAAGAAATTGAACGTAGACGTTGGCGCCAAAATGTGTTGGCCCTTAGCCCATAGGTTTTAGTCAAATAGTTAATAACCTAATATAAAGAAAATAAAAAACATATACCAACGCCCACATCCCCGAAGGGGTAGGCAGAACCGTCGCAAACGCCCACTTTTTGCCAAACAATAACTCAAAGCCGCTTACGTGATATGGGGCATTAGAGCACTGCATGACCGTATATGTATATAATATCTGATGAATAACATCCCTTATTCTGACACGACACCCTTGGGAAGAGATAGGGTGGCCCTATTCTATTTTGAAAATCTTTTTTTTTGTGTATTTTTTTTTTCTTTTAAGTAAATAATACTGATAAGTATTGTGAGCCTTGCGCCGATAATACCTTAAAATGAGACGATGAGAACTATTATCTTTAATTACATTACTACAACTTATAAAACGCTTAGACGAGACTATAAAATCACCTCATCAAACTCTAAACTATAATTGTTACTTCACAAAACAAACAATAACTCTTACACATTTATGTATTAAACAAAAACTATCGCAATAAATTCATAAAACAAAACAGATAACACTTAACGTTACCAAATATTTCAACACAACTCTAATATCTCACACACGTTAATTTTCAACACACATATTCACACACACAGTAATTGTGTGTGTGAATATGTACAAGTGCATCTCTGCGTCTGTGTGTCACGCACACAGGCGAGGGTGACATAAGGCGCTTTTCGTCCCAGGGGTAATGGTCCCTTCGTCTGAAGGACGTTCTTTCATGCCCTTAACATGGGTTTTATGTTCGGATTATTTTTCAGGTGTCTAATTGAGTAATGTTTTATATAGGTTTGAGTTCGTATTTTTTGCTTTCAGACGTAGACTGGGTTACATATGGTTTCTAGTTCGAACGCCAACTGCTGAAAGGATGATATGAAATTTTGACAAAAGCATTTAATTCAGTTAGAATTGTTGTTAATTAAGAAATTAATGTTGAAATTGGCCTTACGTGGTATAAAAATCTTTAAAGATAAAACATAATATACTTACCAATGCTATCATATTCATTGAAAATAATATGCATTTCCCCGAATTGAGTGAGGTTTCCGGAGGCCCAATCCCCCCTCCCCCCTTTTCTCTCCCCTCATCTCCTTTCTCCTTTTTTCCGTCTCCTCATCCCTCCTCTCTTCTTTCCGCTCCCTGCATCCCCCATCCCTCATCATACTCAAAGGCGGGCAGCGCACTTGCGACTCTTGAGTTGCAAGTGTCCATGGACGGCGGTGTCACTTACCATCAGATGACCCGTCTGTTCGTCTGTCCCCCTATAGTATAAAAAAAAAAAAAATGTTATTCTAAGTTAATGTTATATGAATATTATCTATGTATTTCTGAGTACATTTATTGATATCATTTACTACACAAGTTTATCGTATCGTGTTTATTTTCATAATATGAACTTATATTACATATACCCACACCTGTATCCCCAAAGAGGATGGCAGAGGCGTAATAAACGCCCCCGTTTTAGATTTTTTTTACGATATAGTGAGACAGACGAACAGACGTATCACCTGATGGTAAGTCACAACCACCGCCCATAAACACCTGCAACTCGTAAATATGCTTTGCGTAAGTAATAGTAATAAGCGTGTTGATGACAACCGGGCTTTTTGAGAGTAAAACATTGTTTCTTCATTTAAAAAAGAAATAATTGAAAAGAAAAGGAGGACAGAATTGAATGGGGTTGGGGAGTGTAAGCAATAGCTCCAGTAGCTTAGGGTCACACCATGTAACTTGACCCCACTTGAACCTTTATCCGATCTATAAATACTATTTTTTTTAAACCGCCTAAAAATACTTTCTAAATTAGAGTAACTCTAATCTTCTACTGCGTGAGAGCCATGCTTAGGCACGAATTAGGCTCGACCGGAGTAATACAACAACCTCACAGAAAATCGGTTGTCAAACAATCCTTGCATTGTATTTCTCGAGTGACCGAAGTGAGTATCGGAGGCCCGAAACCCAACCTTCCTCTTATCCTAAACTCACCCCACTCCTACATCGACAACAATGCATGTACAACTCTTGAGTTGGATGTGTCGGAGGGCAGCGGTTGTCACTTACCATAAGGTAACCCGTTTGCTCATTGGGCCCCCTATGTCATAAAAAAACTACAGTAGAAATTATTGCTTCCTATGGTCTTGGTTAAAATAAATGATTAAACAAAGCGACTGCACGGATGGCGTAGCGGTTTAAGTTATCACTTCGCCACCACGCTGCCGCGCCGAGTGTTAGGTTAGGTTAGGTTAGATCCTAGGTTAGATCCCCGCACGGAACAACACTTTGTGTAATCCTCAAATTGTTGTTCTGAGTCTGGGTGTTCTTTGTGTCCGTTGTTTGAATGTTTGTAAAGTCCCCCGCGACACAGGAATTAATCCTAGTGCGGGAGTTCTCTTTTTCTAAAAGAAAAAAAAAAGAAAAAAATAGTTCACAAGTTATGTTATTCCACTTTCAATTTTATAAATACTATTGACACTTCCAATATTAAGGCCCTATATCGTGACTAATAAACATAGTCGGGAAATAAGCAGTGTCACAAAAATAGCATAACAGTATCATATGATGTGATAATGTGAGTCCTTGGAGTCACCTATTGTCGGTGAACGTAACCCACGTCTGGGCAGTGGGCATCGCCTTCATTGTCTGGAGGTCGAAAGTGCCATCCAGGGGCAGGTTTAACTGGCATTAGGATATTATTTTTATAGACACACTTTTACTGTAGACGAAATAGATCATATTTATTTTATATTTGTTTTGATAAATGATCTCTGAAATACATATTATATAACAACTAAATATCATGCCAGTAAGTCCGCCATTTTACAATATTTTGTGCAAAAAGTAAAAAAAAAAAAATAATGATGCGAATAATTACGTAAGGGTTTAAGCAGAATTAATTATATTGCACATATATATAATTTAGTGTCGCTGCTCGATTGAAAAATAATTTTGTACAACATTTCAGTTATTTACGAAAAAAACCTCCGAAATCCTCCTTACCTCTTCATAATCCGGCAAATCTTGTGTTAAGATAGCCACTTACCATGAAATGGTTTAAAAAATCTAGCTCCTATATTCATATTATATGAAAGAATCGGAAAATATTTCAAATAAAATTTAATATCACAACTGACAAATGTATAAGTACACGGTCAAATCCGCTGTTATACATCTAAATATAAACAACACACCTGTATAATATAATAATATAATAAAACAAAAGTCTAAACAAAACATAATCTTCAAAATCAAAGTGCTATTAAATAAATTTATGAAATAACTTCAACAATGTTGGACGAATTGTACAAACACGATATTACGAAAATTGTATAAAGACGCTAAGTTTAAACACTACGCATTCAGAGTTCATCAACCTGAGGACGTCCTAAGTCCTGGGCGGCTTAGGGCCCACTTAGGTGTTCCGTCGAGGAGTCAAAGACGGTCAAAGACCCATGGACGCTGCGTCCCTAAAACGTCCTAGCCTTCCAGGGTTGAAACAGCCCTGCGGGTGTTCCGTGCAGAGGGTGGGTTGCAATACATGTCAAAGACCTGAGGGACGCACCGACCGCCCTTGTTCTTGAAACGAGTGCAAGCCTGTCTGGGTTCCGTTGGTTCTTAGTTTTTCAGCTTCGTGTTTTCAATATTATGTTAGACATTTCAGACATTTTCATATATTAGATATTTTATGCTGCGTAATATTTGTCTAGGTTTATATTATATTGTGATTTGATTAATTAATTGTTGATTAATGTTTAGTGTGGATTAAGATTCGCTTAGAGATGTAACTTCGCTCGTGTATATATGCCTATGTAAATATTTTGTGCCGAATTATGTTTACTTTTTTTTATAAAAGTTAGTTGAGTTACTTCTTATAGCCTATTTGTCAGTTAAAGTTTCTTAAAGTTCGTGGGAGAGCCATGCTTCAGCACGAATGTGCCAGCTCGACCGGAGTATTACCACAGCCTCACAGAAAACCGGTAGACAAACAACGCTTGCATTGTATTACCAAGTAAGTGAGGGTACCGCAGGCCCGACTCCCCCTTTCCTCTTTGTCCTTCCTTCACCACCCCCTCTCCTCTTTCCCCTTCCTTCAGCACCCTCTCTGCTTCCACTCCCTCATCACCCTCAAAGGCGGGTAGCACACTTGCGACTCTTGAGTTGCAGGTGTCCATGGACGGCGGTTATTACTTACCATCAGGTGATCCGTCTGTTCGTCCATCCCCCTATATTATATATAAAAAAAAATTGTCTTCCATGGTTCTAACCTTCCCTTCAATATACTTTCTCCTTGTCAAATTAATGGATTCCTAAAGTATTGCCCCCATATCTCCTCCCCATCCCATATCTTTTTAACCGTATAACGTTAGTGGGATCAAATTTTTATTGCCAAAAGTGGAATTTTAATACATACATACATCTTCAGGTCTTCTTATGGATATTTTCAGCGTTACCGGTGGAATATTTGATTCAAATTTAAAAATGATCAGGTCAGGTTAACTATTATATAATAATTAAAATTTTTAATTGGCATCGATATCGTGTAATAAACACATTAAAAAAATATTGTCGAGTTGAGAACCTCCTTCTTTTGAAGTAGGTTAAGAATAATTGAGCTAAATTTTACTTACGGTATAACAAATATCAGCAGAGGGTATTGATTATAGGCAGAGTTTTTCAAATATAACACAATGTCGTTTGTCACATTAGCACTCATTAGCTATAATTTGGCTGGGCCCGGGCGGCAGACGGAGGTTGACGTCCGCCCTAGGAAGGACGCGCCGCCCGCCCTAGCTTCCATTTGTCTCATTGTACGACCTGAGAGCGTTAAATAATTTCAGGCTATATTTACATTTATGTATGTACAATGTTGAAATTGTGTGATCATGTTTTGAGATAGTTATGTGAAGCTGATTAATTATAATTGTATTAAGTTCATCCCCAATTTTCCATATGTATTGGCAAAACGATTACCCTTGTTTTTGGGTAGGCGTGTAAAAAATAACTATTCACACCAAAAATTTAAAAAATAAAAAAATAACATCAAAATAAATAACTGTCATAATTATTATTAATTTTTTCATTGGATATTATTGAAGAGCATTATTTTAAGCATTTAATGTTTTCTGAGATTTGACATTTGCGCTCAAATTGGAGACGCCCGCCCTTTATGATATTTCATCTTACCGAAGACCAGTATCAGATCAGTACCTGTTCTACATTCACACTTTTTAGTTGTAGTATCTGTATCATCAGCTCTCACAAGACAATGGAGACCATTAAGAAAGATAATCGCTTACTTAGAGACCTATTTTTAAACCTATTTATCTAGTGATCCTGACTACTGAGCCAGAGGTCGTGGGTTCTATACCTAGTCGGGACTAAATTGATTTGATTGATTGAATGTTTATAAAGCCTGTCTCCCACAGAATTAATTCCAAGAGTTTTTAAGAAATAAATATAAATAAGCGTAGCCCTTGTTTGCTATCCACTTATTTCTAGTCAGACAGACTAAACTCAATGTCATGGGAACGTTCAGACTTTCATTCTGTGGGGTTGTTGTCCGTCCTCGGAAGGACGTGTTGCCTTCCAATTGACCTTTGGAACGTACAGCCTTCGGTATTTTTTGTTAACCTTGATGTGATATAATACGCTATTTTAAAAGCATTTATCGAGTCTAAAATGCAGGAAAATTATTCCAATATGTTTTAATTGTGTTAACTGAGAAGTGAGTTTCATATGTTGAGAAGCGACTTACGTAGTGGTTTCACCGAGTGAGTGAGGTTACCGGAGGCTATATCCCCCCCCCCCCATCTGACGGTTGAAAGCGACTCTTGAGTTGCAAGTGTACGTTGTGGTGTCAACCATATAAAAGAAATGAAATGTTGTCTTTAGCTGTCCGTCTGGTGGCTTTTACATATCTACCGACTGTGTATCGAGTTGTGGCTCCACAATTTCTATTTTTGAATTTGATAAATGACTGAAGACTTCTTTTGCTTAAAGAACTGAACTTTAAACCGACTGCGCCAGAAGTAGGGTTATGTTTACAAGTGTATACACATATGTATTTATGTTTAATGTTTATCATGCGCTATAGTGTCAATAGTGGGAATGGCATAAATTATAACGGTAGCAAAAAGATCTGTTTTTCTTTATACTATAGAAGAACATTTAAAAAAATAACATAACAATACATATGCTCAGGTCAGGTGTCAAAAAGTGTCTTAATGGCCCACTTTTTTAACAACAATAATTTAGTCCCACTTACGTAATAGTGGGCAAGCCTAAGTTTTGGGAATTCAATTGAAAAATTGGGAGTATATTGAAAGGGAAACGGAGGATATAACGGGAAGAAAAGGGATATTGCTTATACGGACTATATGGGGCGTGTATGCCATAGCTCAGCATCAGGTCAGGTCAGGGTCACATTTACACCTTCGCAACCTTCTGTTTATTATCTCGCAGAAAGAGGTGGACGAGTGGGCCCGGTTGGCTGACCTCCTCTCGGTCCCAATCCGCCGCCGGCGAACCAGATGGCAGAGGCACGCTTGCCAGCTTGCTATTTTGGCCAACCGCGAGGAGGTGCCGTCCTCTTGTGCATGGACGCTGCCTCATTAAGTCTTACTGCTGTTCCCGGACTCGTGCTTCAGGTGTACCCCCGTTAGGATGACGGCTCGAGAGGGTCTCCACACATAAAAAAAAACATATAACTAGATGTAGCTGATGATGGGATGTCCGAGCACACAGACAAGATCGTACCATCTTACACCCATGACATATTAAGAAAACAACTAAACATTTTAAATGGTAGTCTATTTTTAGATTCAGATCTAGATAGGTTTGATTCAAGGTTGATTTATATAACTGAAAACTTCCACGAAATCTGGAAGACTACCAACCGATGTATCGATAATAGCCTCGCCCACAATACAATTTTGTATAGAAATGTTTCAGTGGTAGAGCCATGCTTAGGCACGAATAGGCCGGCTCGACCGGTGCGATACCACGGCCTCACAGAAAACCGGTTGTGAAGTAACGTTTGCGTTGCATTTCCCCGAAATGAGTGAGGTTTCCGGAGGCCCAATTCCCCCTCCGCCTTTTCTCTCGCCTCATCTCCTTTCTCCTATTTCCCATCTCATCCCTCCTCTCTTCTTACCACTCCCTGCCTCCCCCATCCCTCATCACCCTCAAAGGCGGGCAGCGCACTTGCGACTCTTGAGTTGCAAGTGTCCATGGACGGCGGTGTCACTTACCATCAGGTGACCCGTCTGTTCGTCTGTCCCCCTATAGTATAAAAAAAAATAAAAAAAAAATAACAATATTATATTAATACTAACATAATACACAGCACACCTGTATCAGTCCTTTTCTTTTATATAAAGGTTTCAAGTTCATAACATTTAACGTATGGGCCGACTCGACCGGAGTATTACCCTGGCCTCAAAGAAAACCGGCTGTTAAGTAATGCTTGTATTGTTTAACCGAGTGAGTGAGGTTACCGGAGGCCCCATCCCCTTTCACCTTTCCCTTACCTATCTCCTCTTTCCCCTCCCCTTTTGCCCATTTCCTCTTCCCCTTACAAACAGGTGACCCGTCTGCTAGTTTGTAACCCTACATAATAAAAAAAGGAATAAAGACTGTACATTTAGCTTCTAAATGAAAGATACAGCACATAATTAACTGTAAATATTTCAAAAATATACTGAATTTCAAGATAAACTGATATTTACTCACGCTTATATCCCCAAAAGGGGTAAGCAGAGGCGTCGAGGGCAAGCCCCTCATATGGGTGCGATATGACTGTATACATACTGTCTGATAGATAACAGTCCGATCCCTTAGTCGCCTATTACAAAACCACTTTGAAGAGATAGGGTGGCCCAATTTTACTCCTCCGATAACAAGATTTTATACAGAACCATATTACAACACAAAAGAATTATTACATCGGACACGATATAAATCGGTATGTCAAACTCCAGAACCCGCCATCTAAGAGGTGATCTCGTCTTTGAACTAATAACCTCCGTCACCTTCCTCCCGGATCGGAGCTTTTCGTAGACGCGTAGAGGACACGTCTACGAAATGCTACGAAAGGTCTACGAACCTTCGACCTCACGGACGTTTAAATAGAATTATGTTTCTTGATTTACGTTTATTATGTATTATGATATTATATTATGGGAGAGTCATGCTCAGGCACGAAAGAGCCGGCTCGACCGGAGTAATGCCACTGAACTATTGTTTTACCGAGTGAGTGAGGGTACTGTAGATCCTACCATCTGTCCTCTATCTCTTCTTCCTCCCTCGTCACCCTCAAAGGTGGACAGCGTAGTTACTGGTGGATTGAGCAGTGTACACCATAGTTGCAGGTGTCCATTAGCGGTGGTTAGTCTGTCCCCTATATTGCATAAAAAGTGATTGAGTAATAAAAGACACATCACACAAATTTATGTAAGTAATGGCTGTCACCTAAGTTCCACCATCGAATGTAATGACTGCTCTGGTCCCTTATGTGGTAGCATGATGATATGTAGGCTTGCTTAAGAAACGGATTATCTGATGAAATAAAGCAAGCGATTGAGAAAGTAATTAAATTATTTATTCTATGACATATATTACAGAGCACAGAGACAGATGACATTTTTAAAAAGAGTTCGCGTTCATAACCACTTTGACACTATCTCATAAAAAAAACAATCAGATTAGTAGTAGATGGGCCTGTTGGTTAGTAGTAACCGGAGGTTGTGGGTTCGATTCCCACACGGGACAAAGTTTTTTTGTTACACTAATAGTTGTCTCGAGTGTGGGTGTTCTTTGTGTCCGTTGTTTGTATGTTTGTAAAGTCCCCCGCGACACAGGAATTAATCCTAGTGCGGGCGTTGCCTTTAGCGCAAATGAAAGTTGCTGAGGTAAGTGCATTAACACAAACAAATAAACTCTACCTTTTTTAATGTTAGACTAGATGAATGTTATTAAGATATTTTGATTGATGTCAACAGCGGGGGTAAATAGAATTGTGCCGAGAATTGCCAATTAAATGTATTTAGTGTTTGTCACTTTCAATTTCTTCTTCTTAATTTTAAAAGGAATACTCGCGCACTAGAATTAATTCCTGTATCGCGGATGTTACAAACATTCAAATAACAGACACAAAGAACACTCAGACTCAGAACAAAAATTTAAGGTTTACAGAAAATGTTGTCCCGTTTGAGGGCTTGAACCCAAACTCGGCGATGCAGCGTAGTGTCGAGGTGACCACTTAAACCTCTGCGCTATCAATGCAGTCGTTTAATAATTTAGAAAACAGAATAGAATAGAATAGAATATACTTTATTGAACACCTTAAAAGAAAAAATTACAGTACTTATGCAAAATAGAAATGTACCTTAATATATATATTAATAATTAATAATTAATAGAACCTATTTTCTTTCGCATTACCCTGTTCAAGTTACCAATTAATACTAATTGTTATAGAGATTGCGTTATAAATAGGCGTCATAATATTAAAGTAAACAAAACAAATATGTTTTTTTTATATTTTTTTAATTCTAAACATGTCTGACTTACATAGATACACACGTAAAACATAACCCTCTTTCAGGCGCAGTCAGGTAAAAAAATTAAAAAAAAGAAAGACTTGCCCCTGTTAAGTTAGTGGGAATCATCGTATCCCATCATGAATTCAGGCGTGACTATATGTATCAATATTATTATAATGCATATTCAAAATGAACCCAAGCAATTTTAGTTTGATCTAAAATTTGATCTGTAAGTACATTTTTACTACCACTACCGCACAGACTCGTAAACCGCAGTGACCTATGCGACAAAACAAAAATATAATCCAAAATTGTGTGGCCGGGAGTCGAACCCACCCCCATTTCACCTTAGTGCACAGACGGACGTTCCGGACGAAGTTCAATGCGCCACCCCTACAAGGGCATATTGCATAAACCATCCCTAGCGGGGTGTGTGTGTGTAGTGTCATGTCACGATGGGTATTTTGTTTGTGTGTGTTCTTGTATAAGTATTGTGTTAGTGAACATTCGTTTATAGCATTTTTTTTATCATTTTTTTTATATAATACCACTGCTTAAATAAAGGAAACCCACTAACGTGTTTTATATTTAAATTACGTGATCTGTGACTGAACTGTACTATTAAAATATTGTAAGTACATACATACGCTCATGACCGTATCGCTGAAGGGGTAAGCAGAGTTCCCCAATTTGGTCACATTTATACGTAAGTAAGTTTTACGACAAGGGGCAAGCATGTCGCCGTGAACCGGGCGCTTTAGAAAGAAAATAGATGGGTAAATTGGGTTTATATTGAAAGGGAGAGTTAGTGAAAGAGATTTTGCTGATGGAATAGGATGGGGGACGTGTACACCATAGCTTGCGGACGTCAGGGTCGCATACCTGAATGTCAGGTTCCATAACTACGAACTCAAACGTTTTACAAATACATTTTGAACAGCATGTTAATTTGACACTAGACTGGAAGTTATAATTCACTTTAAATAAGTAGATTTGAATGAGTAAATTATAAAAAAAATACAGTTGAATTGAGTGACCTTCTCTTTTTTTGAAGTCAGTTAAGAAAAGAATCATCGAAATCCGATGGCCTAATATTGAGTTATTAGTCCATTTGTCGCGCACATGCTTAATGCAAATTTAAGACTTATATGGTTTTCTAATGGATGCCATTGTCAGAACTGGACCAAATTGAAATAGGACCACACAGGAAGCACCAGCTTTCAAATAAAAAATAATCATCAAAAGCAGGCAGAAGGCAGGCACTTGCGACTCTTTAGTTGCAGGTATCCATGGTCGGAGGTTAACACTTACCATCAGGTGACATACACAATTAATTACTACTTGACTATATATATATAATACTGTAAGAAAACTATATACTAAAGGAAACTCTCCTATTACGGCTATTCAATATGGTGAGCACGTTTTGCAGACCTCTAAGAGCGAGATAGTCAGCAACAAGTGAGTCCAGGCAATTGTTTACTACCTTAACAGTATCAAAAACATTACATCGCTATATAACAACATAAATAATAATAAGATACTTAATCTACACATGCTTGATCCTTTACGAACAAATAAATTCACAAGTGATAAAAGTATTAGGTAATATCAAAGAAACATCCTTTTTTTTACTAGAATCTTATACAACACCATCCGCAAGGAATCAGACTTAGCTTTACAGACCACACATAAACAAACACCCTGTCCATACAAAACGGTTATTCACAGACGCACCCACACATAAATAATTATGTTATCTGACTCACGCATACAAACACAGTCCCGCGCCCACACGCACAACTGTCTAGACAACTTGTTAAAATGCGATGTTCCGGGGCTCGACATTCGTCAGTAGGATAGGTCACGGACCACCACGGACATCACTGTCTCTATCTAACGCATACAACCATCTCTTTCTTACATAAAACCATGTGCTTACATATAAATTGCGACCTTATCTCGTACATGTAAGGTCTATTGCTTTTCACTGTACATTCAGGTATAAATTTCGCTTTCAAAGCTGAGTTGCTCTAATATCAATAAGGTTATAACTCCTTAGAAAATTTATAGGAAATTATATTCTATAGATGAAGGAAGAAGGGTTTTAATTTGTTGGTAAATTGGTTGGTCCTTCCAGGTCTCCCGACTATGTGTCCTTGGTCGGTCAGGACGAATTAGTCTTGGGAATAATAATTTATGTAAATGTTCGTACATGTATGTACATTGACTTGTATATAACGGAGCTAGCTCCAGTCTTTCTGGCCTAGCCATATTATATCGGGACCTTCAATAATATATATAGAGCTAAAGTTATAACGTCGCGTTGTCTATTTAGGATATGGGTACATTATAATATTTTTCTGGGGAAGAATTTTCCATAATATTACAACAAATGCCGACTTAAGACGTATCTCTATTTAAATAACTAAAAGAATGACGTGTGGTATATTACTGCTGGTTAGTAAAGTCACCAGCTCTATACTCGTATAGGAGGAGACTCTTGTATAAGGAATTAGAAACATTCAAACAACGGACACAAAGAATACGCATACTCGGGACTTGTTCTATGTGGGAATCAAACCCACGATCTCTGGTTCAACAGTCAGGATCACTTACCAATAGACCAACAGGTCAATTAATTGTAGTTCAAAGAGTTATACAACTTTACCTCAATGACAGATCTATCTGACGGTTCTCTATCTGACAGTTTTTAGACGAAGTATTCATAGAGACGGCGGTGCCGTTTGCGGGCGTTCTAAAACGAGAGCATAGTTAAAACAAACTAGTAAATAACAAGTTTAAGAAATATGTTTGGTTTTTAAGAAGACATTTGTTTAAGCATTTATCTTACTTGTTTAATTTTGATGTATTTATTATTGAATAATTTTATATTTTTTTTTTTCTGACAACCCACAATATTTAAAGCATCGAGTTCTAATCTATGATTGTAACATGGTAGCAAGGGGGTTTTTTACGGCGGCCAAGACCACACAGTACACCTATTGGCATTTATGACAATTGCAAGTGGGGCAGTCTCGAAGGTTCGACGTGTAGAGAAAATGGCTTTTGTTTTCATGACATAAAACTAGCTTATAATGTTACGGTAAAAGTATTTAAAATTCAATGGTTACGACAAAATTATGACTACCCTTAAATTATCGTTACTTATAAAAGCTTGTTATTACTTACATCCAAACACCCTTGTCAACAAAGAACTGCGTAGAACATTTATCGTGGGACACAGAAAGCCAATTGTGAAGTGCTGTATTTTGCTAAAATTAGTGAGGTTTCCCGAGGCCCAACTTTCCCTCTCCTCTTTTACATCTCCTCATCCCCGCTCTCGTCTTTCCTCTCTCCGCATCTCAACAACCCTTACACTCTCAAAGACGGGCAGCGGCGGATGGACGGCGGCTGTCACTTACCATCAGGCGACTCTTTATACAGAAAAAAACAAGTATTTAAAAAGACATTAAAAAAATTTCACGTATTTCATTAATGGTTTTAAGTCGTTTATAAATATAATTAGCTATATAATTTACTGGTTTGGTGGTCTAGTGGTTAGAGACCCTGACTACTAAGCCAGAGGTCGTGGGTTCGATTTCCACCAAAATCCAGTAAAAATTCAGACAGACATCTCACGAACGGCTTTGCTTATTTTCTGATCTGAAGAAAATAAGTCAAGCTATGGGAACCAGACTGGTGATAAACATACTTCGGTATATATTTCTAAATCCATACTTATTATGGATAAATAAAAAAAATAATAATAAATTGCGTCATAAACCCAAATTAAACTAAATAAAATTAAACTATATAAAATTAAACTATATAAAATAAAACTAAATAAAATTAAACTATATAAAATTAAACTAAATAAAATTAAACTGTATAAAATTAAACTGTATAAAATTAAACTATATAAAATTAAACTATATAAAATTAAACTATACAAAATTAAACTATATAAAATTAAACTAAATAAAATTAAACTGTATAAAATTAAACTATATAAAATTAAACTATATAAAATTAAACTATATAAAATTAAACTATACAAAATTAAACTATATAAAATTCAACTATACAAAATTAAACTATATAAAATTAAACTATACAAAATTAAACTATACAAAATTAAACTATATTAAATTAAACTATACAAAATTAAAACAAAATATCCCATGCTCTTTCAAAAGGCACAAAAAAGAACTATTTGAAAATTGCTTTTCTAATAACCACTAGACAAACAAATTCTCCCTTAATGTAATTTTAAAATTTGCTTACGAAATCGGCTGGTATGTACAGTAGTTGGTTTAATTAAAAAATGGCAGCCCAATTAGTAGTTAGCCCCTACTGTACGTAAGCCTAATATCGGTGGAAACCCTCTATTAACAAACAAAATAAGCAGAAAATGCAAACCACACGACTTATATTGAACTTCATAATGACACTTTATACAATAAACGCTTTAGTAAAGTTAATACCATAACAGTGTTTACTTAACTTTTTAATTTTTTTTTTTCTAGTACGAGACATCACCTGCACTAGAATTACTCCTGTATCGCGGGGGACTTTACGAATATTTAATTCAATTGCTTAGGCCCAGAACAACGTTTTTGCGATTACACAAAGTGTTGCCCCTTCTGAGGATGGAACCGACAACACTCGACGCGGTAGCTTAGTGGCTAAATAACCACCTAAACCACTGCGCCATCAGTGCAGTCAAATTTTGTTTGATGTACGATATAGTACTCGGAATTCTACAAAGGTATTTTCGAAGGGACAGGCAGAAGTGTTTTTTTTTTAACGTCTTTTACGACACAGAGATTGTGCGACCCTATTGTACTCCACCGACAACATCACGACAAGAATAATAAGGAAATATAACAAATAAATTAGTTATAATAGATAAAAAATAGAAACAAATTGCCTCAGTCTGTATGCCACCATATTTTGAATCCCTAATATCACTTAACATTTCTACAAAAGATTACTTTAGCTTATTAATACAGAAGCAGGTTGAAAGTTACCGACATGTCTCATTACGGCAAGGCTGTTGAGAGAATCTCGAACATGAGCTGGTATTATGTATTAATTACAATGTAGCCTGTTGAGGGGAGCTTCCTAGACACCCCCCCAACCCCCAGCACGTCTGAAGGTCGGGGCGTTCACCCGCAGACAAACCCCACACCCCTTACGCACACAGACTTGATAGGTATCCAACGAGACGAAGTTTTACAGTATATTGCGTATGTGTGTGTGTATTGTATGTTCAGGCGTTTTTGGGGTTTCTTGAGCGTGTGGGTGTTTTTTTTTTTTCAAGTATTATATATTATATTAAAAGGTTTGTTTTTTTTTTTTGTTAAAAAAAAATATGATTTAATCGCCCTGTTTAAGCATGATGTAAACTTACATATATATATATATAAACTCACGCCTTTTTTACTCCGGGGTAGGCAGAGACAACAGACCGCTACCTGCTTCTATCCTTACATACATATGTTACATATAGAGCTTCGTCCGCTGTCATTAAACTTTGAACACAAGCCTTGGTTTCGGGTACTTTTGGACTGCCCCTTTTTCAGAACATCATTGACTTGAGCATGATGTTATGTATTAATATGGAATAACGTAAACCAGATTTTTATACATATATATATATACTCACGCCTTTCTCACCTCGGCGTAGGCAGAGACACCTCACAAACTTCCTCTACTGTTAAATTAAAAATACATTTGTTTTAACTAAATAAACACTGTCATTGAACCTCTCATATAAGCCGTCGGTTGCGGGTACATCTGAGATGCCCTTTCTTTAGAACAAAAAACACTCAAATTATTTTATTATAATATTATAAAATTGAATCATTCTAAAGCATGTTACTTAATTTCAAGATGAGTACATCTTAATTATGATACAATAAGTAAACTTCATGTTAAACTTTTAACATAGAGCATGTTCTGATATATGTATGTACATAATTATTATAATTAAACAAAGTCTATCCATCATATATTTTATTATAAACACGCGTTTATATTGCTAAAGGCGCAAAATCTGACCTCATAACAATTTCTCGAATACATGCATACTCCCATACATTTTCTCCAAAGGACCTCTTAAAAGGAGTTAGAGCAGAGACGTCAGTTTGAGTTCAACAAAGTAAAGTCTAGAATTCCAATTTTAGGAATTAGCTGACGCGTGACGGACAACTTATATTTGGCGAGTGTTGCCATAAATAAAAACAGAACTCGTTGTTGTCCCCCGGGGTGTGAGACTAGTCGAACAAACATACAATTTACACGAGCGTGTTTACACCTGAGTTTCTTTTGTGCGTGCGTTTTAGTTTTTTTTTTTTCTTTTTAGCCTCTTGGAAGTGACTACTTACTCTTATATAACTAGTTTAGCCGTGTGGTTTACGCTGTCACAGAGCCACCCCATCCCGTGGGGGGAATAAAAGGCGACTAAGGGGACGGACTGTTATCCATCAGTCAGAATATACAGTTCCCGGTTGACGGCAATAAGCTTGCCCCTTGTTACGGTATTGGGACCAAATGCCACACTTCAGTCTACCCTTTCAATAATGCAGGCATGATCGTTTGTATGTATGTATTTTTACGCGTCGACAACAAAACAAACAATCCTTCCTTTCATTTATAATTCATAACAATACTTTAGCTTTATAACATTCATTCATTCGCTCGCTCCTGTCCCCTGAGGGGTAGGCAGAGTTGTATTAAATACACAAATTTTGCCAATTAGAATTTGGTCCCACTAATGTAACCAGCACTGTGTGACTGTATACATACTGTCTGATAAATAACAGTCCGATCCCTTAGTCGCCTTTTACGTCTCCACTGAGAAGAGATGGAGTCTCCCCATGCTACTCCACCATGAACTACACGTCACCGCTTTATAGTTCAGTATTATCATAATAGCAATATAATACTATAAAAGTCTGAGTTATAAAATGATGTTCGCACAAAACAAGGTGCACCCTTATTACTCATGTATTACGTCTAGTACGTTCCGCATGTGGTTCTAATGAATAATTTAGTGCCGAGGCTCATGAATGTACTAAGATTGATATAATAAAGGCCCGTCTAGACTGTATTATTAGAAAGTAATTACACGAGCCCTCTCGGTAATTATTATTTACTAAAATACTCATTTATGTTAGTAGAAATTGAGATGTAACCTATACGAGTATATTTTTTGACATATCGTAGTGAGGCGGTCATTTTGTTGACAAGTCAAGTGAAATCTAAGAAAGAAATATTTTTAAAGCAATTTTTGGTTAGCTATCAACTTATAATCTGATGTACCGTATGCTTATTGGACACCCTAAAAAAAAGTGCTAAAAGTTGTCAATTTCTAATTTACCTACAGTTTTAAATATGTATATATATATAATATCTTTGAAATTTAAAATCATCTGCTACGCAGGCGTATAACTGCTCTGTAACTGTCAAATGTCATTCGTTTTGATAGCTCGATGACAGTTCCCCTGTCAATTCCCACAGCGGGAAGCGTTCACGGATACGCGTTGTCAACAAAGAATTTTAAAATTTCACGAAGTTCTTATATTAATAAAATAATCTTAGTGAGACATTTTAGTAAACTTTTTTCGTCATGTTGTTTTAATCCCCACCCTAACACTCAAAGTAAAGCAAAACCCACGCCTTCTTTTCTTGTGTGTATAAAAACCCCCTCCTATAACTTATCCTATAACGGTTTCCGGAGGAACTTAAACCACCCGGTGTGCCAGAGTGCGCCTCCAATACCAGGAATCTCGGAACAGCTTTATTTACAGACATCCTGATCAAAGTAAACCCTCTAAGCGAAGTATTTTATTTTTACACATCTTACACACGTCCGTCTGATCCACACTAAGCAAAGCTTGTACTATGGTAACCAGACAACTGATAAACATACTTATAGACTTCTAAATACATACATATTATAGATAAATTACACCCAGACACAGAACAAATGGTCATGCTCATCATACATATATTTGTCCTGGGTGGGAATCGAACCCACGACCTCTGGCTTAGCAGTCAGGGTCACTAACCACTAGACCAACAGGCCAGTCATATTAAATAGAGAGCTGGCCACCCCATACCTTCCTGTTAAGTATCAGACAGTATGTATACAGTCATGCAGTGCCAGATTGACGGCAATACGCTTGCCCTCTATTGCGTTAGTGGGACCAAATTCAAGTTTGCAGAATGTGGGTGTTCAATACACCTCTGAATACCCCTTAGGGGATACGTATTTATGTATCTATGTACTTGTAACGTGTGACCCACGCCAGCATACCTTTTTGCTACATTTTTTTTAAACAAAAGAGTAAAGTTTATTTGTTATAAGTTTTTTTTTTATCCGACAGAAATACATCAGAACATCTAATAATACTTCCTTTTATAAATTATGTTTTGTTGGATTTTTGATATTCCAAGAACCAATTTCCGGGCGTCTTGTTTTATTTTTACTTTGGTAATAATATATAACACCGCGGCGCCGGAGGGACAGTTGGTTGCTTCCACAAGTTCAACTTTATAAGAAAATGTTTTTCTTAAAGCTTAGACTAAGAAAAACTGAATAGTAGTAAACCAATATTCTTCTCTTTCTTCTTCTCTTCAAAAAAAACACACTATTAGGAATAAGTCCTGTGTATCGGCTTCGCAAACATTTAATCAACGTACACAAAGAACACTCAAACTCAGGACACTAGTTCTGGATCAAACAAATTTTTGTCGCGTGTTCGATTAGAACCCCGACGTCCGGTTCAGCAGTCAGGGTTACTACCAACAGGCTCGTCATTTGTCTCTATGACCTAATTCAAGGTCTTCTGGGATCCTAGCGTTAAGGTATACTAATCCAAAAAACTGAACTGATATATTAACAGGGGCAGAGCCATGCTTAGGCACGAATGGGCTGGCTCAATGGATACCACGGCCTCACAGAAAACTGGCTATGAAGCAACGCCAAAGTGTTGTATCTCCGAAATTAGTGAGGTTTCCGGAGGACCAACTCCCCCTCTCCTTTCTCCTCACCCCCTTCCCTTTTCCCATATCCTTGACTCTCGAGTTGCAGGTGTCCATGGGCCCCTGCAACTCGAGAGTCATTGTCACTTACCATCAGGTGACCCGTCTATTCGCCTGTCCTGCTATAATATAAAAAAAAATATTGAATCTATGAACTATATACAATATTCATGCATATTCTATCAAATTATACAAAGCATATTTGTACAACAGAATCCTATAGTTATCTGTACCTTATCAGTCAGACAGTATACGTGAGTGGGAACAAATTCTAACTGGCTAAATCTGCGTGTTTTGTACACCTCTGCCTACCCTTAGAGAATACAGCCGTGAGCGAATGTATGTATGTATTCCTATAGTCGCCTCTGCCCTCAAAAGTAATCGATTCGTACTCGAATTTAATCAAATGTATTTAAAAAACTAGCTAATGAAACTGGTATGATGTATTCAGTATTAGTATAGTTTAAAAGACTGGGAATTATCGAGATATTGAAATGAATGACGTTATGAGTCAGCTATTGACCACTGCTATTATAACTTGCTTATTCCACTATATCTAATAACATAGAACACTAATCATCTTCTCTAACCCCCCCATCCCCTCCGATCATAACCCCGACAGGCCCCTATATCACAAAAAAGTCAATTTAATGAATGTTTTGCACGAGTAAACTCGATAGCAAAACGTAAAAGAGATAGACATGTTTTAGTCTAGCGAAAATTTAGAGATATATTAATATTTAATAGGAAAACAGCTCGGGCATTATACGAAAGTACGAATAAGATCTGTAATAACAATGGTTTCTTGGAAGTACTATCGATTTATACTATATGTACCGAGTATATCAAATGTTACCTTAATCGATTCAAAACAATTGTGTACACTTAATATAACAATGCTTGTCACTCCTTTATCCCGTTAGGCAGAGGCGTCTCTCACGACAGCGATAGGGGGCAAACCTATTACTGTCATCCGGGTACTGTATGACACCGACCCCTAAGTCGCCCTTTCCGACATAGATATGAAAACCCTCTATTCAGGGGTTGCCATATTCTGCTCCAACGAGACCATACAGTTTTTATTGACTTTATAAAATGACCTCTTTTTTAACAGACTACAAAAAGGTTCTCAATTCTTTTTTTTTATGTTTGTTTCCTCAGAACCTTCGATTGGGTGAACCGATTTTGATGAAAGCTGGTGCTTTCAATTTGGTCACTTCTGACAATGGAATCCATGAGAAAACTATATAAGTGTCTTGCATTAAGTTTGTTTGTGACAAATGGACGAATAACTCAATATCAGGCCGACCGATTTCGATGATTCTTTTTTTATTGGAAAGGATGTACTTCAAGAGCAATTAGATGAGGTTCTGACAATGGCATCCATGAGTAAAACAATTAAATCTTAAATTTTGTAATAGACACATTGAAGTCGGTTGTCTACTTTTTTAAAGTGAATATTTTTTTTATAAAACCAAAAGAATAATTAATTAAAACTAGATAACTGTTATCTCAGTGAAGTAATTATTAAATTTGCGGTCTCCCGTCCATCATAATCAGACCTATTTCTTCAACAAAAACCTGCCCTTTTGTAGGTCAAACAACATTAGACAGATCTCGCCTGTATTGTTTACAGTAAGAAAAACATTCGTTTTTAGATAGTAAATTGCATTTGCGTGCATATCTTTCATCTCTTTCGTATTTATTAAACGTAAATATTACGTCTCTTTCGCTAAAGAAATGCAGTTTTCACTGACGGTCACGCTATTGTGCTTGTGCAAATTGGTTATTCTCAGGGAATGTTACTTAAACTGTTTTTAGTAGAACTTTGAGCTATTAAAAGGGGCTTTTTTCCATGTCCCGTTACACCAAACTGTTTACAAATGTATTTATTTAGTTTCTTTGCTAAATTACTGGACACTAACTGCTTTTATGCTCACTGCTTCGTTCCTAAAGGTCATAACCAGAAGTTCTGTTACAAATCATTCAAATCCAGAGATCAAGGCGTTTAATAAACAAATAAAATATGGTATTATGAGAACTTTATTAATAATCGTAATATCTTTTTAATCGTACGACGATTTTTTTCTACTAATAATTTATGGTATACTTTGGTCTTAATTTTAATTGAAGTTTTAATGACGATATCCAACACTTGAAAAGTAATGGTATAGAAGTTTTATAGGGTGGACATACTTCACGTATATAGTGAAGTAATATACCTACAATATAGACCCGACTAACGGCTCTATTTCGTACAAAAATATACTGTGCATGACCTCCAACATTTATCAAAACAATTTGCTATATGTTGTGTATATTATATGTCTTTCGTCACTTTCACCATTTTTAATTTATAAAATAATATGTTTGCTTGTCCACATACTCAATATGTAACTTTATATTAATTATTTGTTTGTTTGTTCACAGGTAAGTTCCAGTGGATAGCATGAGCCGCTGGACATAGGACTCGTAAATTACAATACACAACACGCCATACACTATACAAATATATGAAGGTAGAAAAATACCCCAGAGTCCCTCGTAGCTAGAGCCGTAAATTCATTTAGTATCGCTTAAATTGATCTATTATAAATCCCAAAATACCCGTCATTATGCTTGCCAACTAATACGTAAATAGGATTAAACACAGTCGACAAAACATGTGCGTAAATTACGCCTCTGCCGACCCCTACGCTGAGAAATAGACATGTAGGTTTTATACACCATATCAAGTTAATATATAACTAATATAATCATAAATAACAAACAAAACGAATTTACTATGTAACATAATGGCAAAAAAAACATTCTAGAACACTTAATTACTTTTCAAATAACAATACATTATATGAAAAATGTAAATAAAAAACACTCACGTCTACATTTACTAACAAAAACATACCCACACATACACACACTCACGCCGTTGTCCCGAAGGGATAGGTAGAATCCTAATTTACGCCCAATTTAGTTTAGTCTCATTCCCGTAATAGTAGTAGCTGTCAACCGGGCATTTCTGGGAATAAGATGAAATAATTGCGAGTATGTTGACAGGAAAGGGAGGATAGAAAGGGAAGGTGAGGAGTATTGCTTATACAGCTGGATTGGGAGTATAAGCTTGCGAGCAAGTCAGGGTCGCATACCCATAACTCGAACTGGTTGGCCGGGAAGTCTGAGTCCTTACAAACAAACTAAAGAACTTTGTTTGTAATGCCGAGAAAACTGTTGAGTGCTATATGTATGTAGCTAAAAACATAGTGAATTCGTGGGAATGTAGCCAAAGATACGATGTATCAGCTAAATAGGCCACCACACGCTTTCAAAGCTTATATTGGCTATTTATGAGAGGGCGGAATTTATAATGTAAAACTTTGAGCTGTTTTCTAGATAGTTAGGTCTCTGTAAGTACAATAAGCGAGATAGGTAATATTTAGGTAGGTAGGCATGTAAATATTGTATCTCGTAGGAATATAAGAAGAATAAAATATTATAAGTAAATCAAAATAAAATTGCTTTGTATTTAACATGAGCAGTTGTCGATCATTAAAAAAAAATTAACCACAATGTTTTTTTTCTTTCAATTGTTTGTCACGTTTTTTTGACATGTTGATTTTTTTTTTAAATTTTACATGGCTATTATTTAGGGGTGCTACTGTCATAAAGTAACTTTTCTTTTTTATTAAATTTGTATATTCAATTGAATATGCAGTTTTGACAATGCAATATTAACTTACAAAGAGCTAAAGTCTGACATACATACATACGCTTGAACAAGGTTATTAATACAATTATCAACTGCTATTATTTTCTATATGTAAGCTTTCTCATTGAATGAATTAATTTGAACAGTTCCATAGGGAATAAAAAGACTAGTTTAATGAAACTAATGTATATTTTGATTCCCTATAACGCAAAAATTTTATTTGACTAATTTCTTAGTGTGACGGATTATTACCACGGCCTCACAGAAAACCGGCTGTCAAAAATATTTGTATTATTTTTCCGAGTGAGTGAAGGTACCGAAGGCCCAACTCACTCCTCTCCTCTTTCACCTCACATCATTCTCAAAGGCGGACATCGAACTTACGAGTCTTGATTTATAGGTCCATGGGTGGCGGTTATCACTTACCATAAAGTGACTTGTCTGTTCGTCTGTTTTGCGAAAGTTATCACGAGTGTATCGTGATACAATGTAGCACATAGATTATAGTCAAGATATCACATAGACAAGGCTTGTTATCCCAAAAAAAAGTACGATTCAAATTTTCTTCGGGAACGAATCGCCTGCTGCAGAGATCTTGATAAATAAGTCGCTCTGTCGAACTATTTTCCCACTTCCACTTAATTTAAGTATATAGATTTTAATATAAAAACATACGTACCTAAATATCTAAGCAACAAATTAGCTAAACTTTTACGACAAAACAAAATACTAATAATTCCTTAGACTTCCAATTGTAATTCCAATACCGGCAAAGGAAATTGGACCTTTTTTACATTTTGTGTTCATAAATCATTCAAACAATACATCAACTTTGGCTGGTCTATTTATCCAAAACAACCCTCGAGGTTCTGATCCCTAGCCTTAGAAATATTAAACATATTATAATATCCTCAATTTCTGTTTATCTATCTGTGTTTTTATATATATATATTATAGGGGGACAGACGAACAGAAGGGGCCACCTGATGGTAAGTGACAACCGCTGTCCAATAGGCTGGACACAGGGAAACGGTTGGCGTTTGAGACGACTCTGCTAACTCACTCGCGGATATCGGCGTGATGTACGAATGTAAGCAAAACCTACAAATAAACTACTATATAATATAAACGAAAAAAACTATGTCCACCTTGATTATACTGTATCTGCTATCTATGTATCATTCATCATAAATAATTGCCTAATAGAAATGTTAATTAATATTGGTCACCCATCACTTTGTGTATATCATTGTAAATTTTATGTGAACCTTTAACCAGCATGCATAATAGATATTATTTTTATCCCTTTCTTTGAGAATGCTATTTATGTATTAATAAATAGTTGAGAAAAGTTTAGAAGTGTTGAGTTCAGTTTGTCTAATCCACCACCGGCTGGCCTTAACATGGTGTTTATAGACGACGTTAACCGCTTACCATGGAGCAGGTGTGATTGTTTAATTCACTAATCTCTACAAACAAAGAGAGCTATATAAATTAACCAACAAATCCTCCATACAATTTGCGACAAAAGTTTCTCGAAACTTTTCAAACAGTTTCCCTCTAAAACAAACGATAAATATTTTACCAATAGAGACAGTAATAAAACTTATAGTATGATTCCATTCAAACTTTCGTTTAGCACAACTTACGAACACACACACACATTGCAACAGTATGCAACAACGCAGTGCAACAGTATGCAACGTGTCCGATACACACACTTTCGCATTAGCCTGTATGTGTGATGTTTACTGCTGTGTTTGTGTGCGTGTAGGAAGAAAGTGCATTCTGGTTGCACGGCCGGCTAGGCGAGGGAAACTTGACATTATAGTACACGACACACATAAGCAATGGCTATATAAAATTTATCTTAGGATATTGGATAATATTTTTAGATGGACTTTCCAGTGTAATTGATAATGAAGACCCTTTTTTAATAATTGTGTTGTTCCTTAAAGGCTGCGGATGAGTAAATGAATAGGTATTTGTTCCCATATATTTCTTAACGAATAACATATACATACATACATACTTTATACATATACACTCACGCCTATGTCCTCCAATTATAATATAACAGTACCCATTCAACCCACTCAAGTAATATGAGCGAGCCCATAGCCGTCAACTAGGTACTGTTTCCAGAAAGAATAACAATTAGAATAATTAAAAAAAAAATTGTTATCATTTTACAAGTAGCTTTGCAAATGTGTATGTATAATCGTCAATATCGTCTAATATCTCGGGACGGTATCCGGGCGACGGAATCTCTTGTGTGTTGATGTCTAGTGCGCCCGCGCAGCCCACTGCACTTGCACTAGTAAACTTGAAACAGTTCTGCGCTGTTATTACGTTTCCCTTTCGTGGAGTTGTCTCGCTTCTAGCTTATTATATTGCCGCAGCAATAACGCTCTAACCAGCCCTTATTGATAACATTAACTGTGGTTTACAAAAGTATTAATGCTGGCGGAATTTACGCTATGTTTTTATTTTTCTTTTTATAAATACGGGTCACCGGAATGACTGCACCAAATTCGATAATCCTTTTTCATTATAATTTTTTGTTGTGTTCAGTGTTGTCAGTACAAGGCTTGTAAAAAATACGAACCGAACAAATTATCTTCAGTCAATTTTAATTCCCTTATTATTCAACGTCAAAGCTGGTGATGCCGTAGAAATGACAGCTTTTGACGTCATACTTAGCAATCAACAAATGATTTAAATACTTTTTTCGTTCTTATTTGAGGGACTAATTTATGGTCGGTAGTTTAGAAGGTACATATGTACATATGTGTATGTTCCCAAAGTGTTAGGTTGACGGCAAATGGCTTGCCAATATGTGTGTATGTAAATGTGGGTGTTTTATGTATTATTATTACGTATCATGGATGACAGACGTGAATGTATATTTTAAGTTTTGTATTATACCTGCCTTACCTAACCACCTTTAAAATAGCAAGATATGGTTACTAACTCGTTTACCTATCAATCAATTGCTTTGTTCTTGTATTGACATAAAAACACATTTCAATCTAGGATTAGATTAAGATAAAATCTAATGGAACTTTGTAGATAAATGAAAAAAACAATTTTAAAAAAATAATCTCCATTTTTACTTGAATTAAGTAACTGCATATTACTTCAGTATGGCTTTTAACTTTGTATTGATTTTTACTATTAAGTAAAGTTACTTTTTGTTGTATTTGTTTGAATATCAATATGGTAAAACAGTACATACTTTTACGCTTATATCCTCGAAGGAGTAGGCTGAGGTGAATTAAACACCCACATTTAGCCAATTAGTTTTCGGTCCGAATAAAGGGGGCCTAGTGAATATTAAATAGAAATAAATAATGAAACTAAATAGAAACTACCTATTTTTCTATTCCAATATATATAAACAGGTAGTTTGTTTGTTCGTATGCTTGTGTATGCTAATCTCCAGAACTACTAATTCGATTCGCAATTCTTTTTGCATTAGATAGAAACATTACGCTACGATCCTTAGGCGTAGACAGTAAACGTAAAGGAACGGTTAGTAGGTTACAAAAAAAGTTTTCTAGGTTTCAATTCCAATGTTAAACCGCTTGTAACATAAACGATTAGCAATTAAAACTAGAAATACGTGACGTGAGTTTATACTAAAATCCCCCAATGTTGATATACCTTATACAGGTATATAAATACCGTTCAGTAACGATGAGTGTTATCAAGTATTTCAAGTAAGAAAACATGGTACGCCCTTTATATAAAACATTATTATGTGGTTAATGTGTTCTTGTTTTCTGTTCAAAGAAATAGAGTAGAAACTTTCAAAACATCGCCCACCAAGGACCTCAGGCTTTAACAGTAATTAGGTGTCTAGTAGTCCTAGAATTCGGTTGTGGAGTCTAGACGGAGGCCTTGGGAACAGCCTTGGAGCAAGAGGTTGAAACACAGAATTGTTTAAACGTTGGCGGAATAAATATGTACATACAATAATGTTCGTAGTTAAGTCATTCATAGATTCCACGAGGTGCTTGATTACTTTTTTTATATCGAAATAGCATAGATAAATATTATATATAGAGTATATCGTCTATGGACGAAATTCTATATTTATATATGAAATTAAATAAATGTAATAATGTCTATTTAATCATACGAATTCTATATATTATAGATATTTAAGAAAAAACGGATATGCGGGGTCTTTATTAGAGCAACAGAAGTTAGAACAAAACCAATACATCAGTTTTTTTTAAGTTTTGTCCGTCTGTATGTTTGTACACGCATCACGCAAAAACGACTTCATAGAAACGAATGCAGTTTCCTCAAATATATTGCTAAAGGTCCATCTTAAAATACAGGCTTAATTTTGCTGTATTTTGCTGTCAAATTACAAAAGCATAGACTACTAAAAAAAATAAAAAAGGTTGTTTAAAGAGGTCGCAGCAAGTGTAACCACCAATTCTCACACCACAGATATTTTATTATACACCTGTTTTGGTTTGTGTCTTAGTTAAGAAGAAATAAAAACAAGTAGTAAGACAAATTCAAGTGTTTCATTTGCATTTTGATTCGAATGCCTTGTATCCATCCATGTTTTTAGTTTGAAATTAATTATTTTAGCCCATTGATCTATAGGTTTGGTAACTATTCTTAAGACGTTCTGCATGGAGTTTATAACCCACATAGAAATCCGCTATAAAGCTACACCATAGGTGTTCTTTAAAACAATATCTTAACAGATCAATCAACGTTTTCTAACACGCAGTGTCCTCTAAAGAACGGCAGTGTCGTGTCTAACTCCGTCAATTACCGTTTGTAGCTTTTCCCCAGTTTTTCGCACGCTCGCCTTTTTTCTATTCGAACATTGTCGTCATAGTTTCCACTTTCGTTTTCGCTGATGAACGCTGATCCGATGCTCGGGTGCAGCAAAAACACAAAAACTATTACACGACATTGTACTGTACTGGATACATCTGACACAAATCCTGTTTCTCCTCCATTTTAATGTTGGCAATTGTACTTGCCAGTAAAAAAAATACACCACTAGTTCTGTGGCGTCAAAGGGTGAAAAAAGTAGTAGTTATTAACATTTTGTTCTTAAGTTTATATAGTGCAATAGATTATATTATTATTATGTACATATAGTGTATTCCACCAACATACTCGTCTCATTGAATTAAAAAAAAATCTTGACAAATTTTAAATATGTATTCCACCAAATGTTAAAATATTTTACCTGATTATTAACAAATGAATTGAATAGTCACTATAATTAACTTAACTTAAAGCTTACATACACATATATACGTTCACGCCTGTATCCCTTAAGTGGTTCGCAGAGGTGTATTAAATACCTACATTTTGCCAATTAAAATTTGGTCCCACTAACGTCGCAACCCTATTGCCGTCAACCTGGCACTTATGACCGTATCCATTAATCGACTTTTACGACACCTTTGGGAAGAGAGTGGAATAGGGGGTACTACCCTATTCCACCCCACCGTTTTCACACACACACACGGTTAACAAAGCTTTAAGTCTACTTTATATAACATTATTCTTAAAATCGCTAGTGTACATCTTATCCGGACTCAAAAGCCATTTAAGAAAATTCTGTTTTCCGTGTCAGCTTGTAGTTGTACTAAGAATATTGTTGTGTAAAGTTGAAATTAAGTTACCTATCATTGTTATGCTGACCGTACAATACAGTACAGTTTGTTTACGGTTTTCACTCTCTATATTTTTCTCGTGAGTGAAAACTCCTGCTTAAGAACACGACACAGGCGAGAATGCGTGCGAATTTTTTTTACCAACACGTAATAAGATTAGTAGATTGTGGCTGCTTTTAATGATTTAGTAATATGGTTTTATGATCACAGAAGATATTATTGGCTACTATTATTTATTCGGTTTGAAATAATGTAAAGAATTTCTATGTTTATTAGCGTAAGTCACATTTTATAAACAATTGTATTACATTCTGCCGTCCTTTTGTCTAAATTGCCATTGAGGCAAATTGTTTGATTGCTTTAAAGTGTTGGAATCTCAAATAATTCCGTAATTTAGCGGTTTACTAAGATTTTTATATTTCGAAGTTACTTATACAGCAAGTTAGAGAATTTTAATATTTTTAATTCTCACTTCAACAGTCCACCTGCTGCTCCGTAAGAGTTGCAACTCAACATTTATATATCAATATTTTGTCAAAATATTGATGATCTCTTCCACTGATTCCATTTACTCACTCACTTCTTATAGTAAGACATTTTTAAAAACATTAAAGAAACGATTTTTTGAAAGTTGACTTTTGTAAAAACCTTTTAAATATTATCTCATTTGGTGCAGTCGTTCAAAAGATGCGCGTTTGACATTTCAGTGATTCATATTTTATGTATAAAGACTAAAAAGTAAAAATTTACCATTTGAGGTTAAACGGCTTTTAAGTTAAAGGACGGCAGCATGGGTTTATTACCCACGTGACGTAACGTGATTCTTAATTTAAGACCTATTATATAAAAAAAAAAATAAGAACCGCCTCCTGTCATTTGCGTTCCATTTGCCATTCTATTATTTTTTTAAGGATTGACATTTAGGTTGGATACCAACATGGTGATTTTATTTTTATAGACTGTTTTTTCTATCGAAATACTTGACATCGCAGAATCTCTGCGTTGAATCTACACACAAGGAGAGTGTCCAGAAACAAATAATACATAAGTTTTTATTTTATTTTAAATTTTCATTTTGTTTGTCTATGGTACATCTATATATATTATCTAGTAGACACAACAGCCGGTTAGCCTTGACAGCTGACAAAGAAGTACAGAGCAAATATAGTAGAGTGCGTTGTGCAAACACCGTAAGTGTTTGTGTAGTCGCCTTGGAGTAAATAATCGCGCTATCAGTCGATAGCAGTACCTTGTAAGGATTACGAGACAATGCTCTCAGATCCTGGCATTGATAATGGGGGAAAAGTTGAGTGGTGCTACACTACAGCTTTTTTTATAAAACTTTTTAGAAGTAACCATAAAGGTTATCATTAGATAAATTTAATTAAATATTTAAATAAAAAACCCTAAAACTAAGTTTAACGTCAAATGTTATGAGCAATATTGGAATACATTTCTATTTTTCCAATATACATATATCTCGTTATAAATAGCGCAAATCATTTGAATGCATGCATGTTCTCACAAGACCTAGGACAACACTCCCGCGTCGCCGGACACAGGCTAAAAATACTTCAAGAAAAAAAACACACCATAGACCAGTCTTCCTGTGCTAATCGATGCCGATTATAAGTAGGATCGCCACTGTTTTTGTCTATTTAAAGATGTGTCTTGAAAATAAACAGTAACTCATATATTAATATTTTATGAAGGTTCTATCCACACTATTTTATATTTGACTTACGGTAGATACTTGTCTACGGTAAAGAAAAAAAAAGTTTTGCTTAATTGTTTGTGTAAAGGAAGTATTATAATACTTTTATTTTGCAAGGATATTGAGAAATCTAAATCGAATAATTAACCTCCCTAAATCTTAATAGATCAGAAAGTTTTAATTGGTAATTGTAGCCATTAATAAGCCAAAATCTCGTTGTCAGTACTAAGCCTACTATTGTCCATATTTTTGTTAAATATCCTGAATAAACCATTTAAAAGTAAGTTACCCTAAACCTAATATACAAATATCTGGATGTAAAAACGATTAGTAATGCGGAACGCTAACTGTTGACTCTATCTCCCTCACACTCACACAAAAACAGTAAAGTGGAACGAGGACAGACTAGTTTACTATTCATAACCCTTGATTGTGCTGCCGTTAGCGCATCCATGACGTACAGTGCAATTGTGTTTGTATGTGTATGTTGATGTGTGGGTGTGCGTGCAGCGCGGGCGCGACAACGTAGCCTTGAATTCGTACAACGACTGCACTTGTACAACGATAACAGTTCGGAAATATACAATCATTACATTTATTTTCTAGTACATTATTTTTATTTTGAAGCGTTATACACTTATTGTTATTTAAGTGTAAATTACTTAAGAAATTTTCATGACATACTTATTTTTATTTATGAACTTAATTATCTAATAATATCTACGACTTTTATGATAATTATTATTTTAATTTTTATTTTTTGCTGTTAAATTTTATTTCGATTTGAATATATGTATAAGTATTCAAAAATAGTATTTGCAGCTGCAAGCGTACCAGGACAGCAACACCTTGATCCCATACTAAAGCATCTCGTTCCTCAACTGCATCTCTTTCGCACACAAGCGTCCCACATACGGCCCTCTCATATACGCACGCGCATAATTTGCGCCGGAGAAGCGCAGAAAGATTGATGATCTAAACCGCATCGATATCTTTTTTATTATTTTTTCCTTATTGCAAGTTCCGTTGGTTACTTTATGGCATGTTTTAAAAAGTCAGTTTACAGATCAAGTGTTTTAACTAAATAGAAAGAATATTATGTAATACTAGCGGACCCGACAGACGTTGTCCTGCATGATATTTCAAGCGATTAGGATCAATATAGATAAATAACCTAGATACCGACTGCAGCGCCATCTGCCGGGCTGATTTGTGAATCTAAACCATTCCCAGATCCCCTTGAACACACACAAAAAATTTCATCAAAATCCGTCCAGTCGTTTGAGAGTAGTTCAGTGACATACACACTCACAGAAGAATTATACATATATATAAAGATGGTTCATTATAGACTATAATAAAGCAACATTTCGACAACAAGAGAATTTCTTATAAAAATGGAAATTATGATAATTTCACGAGATGGAAGAAATAAAATTTCTTCCATCTCGTGAAATTATCATAATGACAAAGACTTGCACTTTTCAATGTGAATTTAAACTATATTTTCTTAGATATACGCGTCATACACATCCATCCCCTGGCCTGACAAAGGCCTTTATTGCCGAAGGAGTAGGCGAGTATGAGTCGATACGTATTAAGCGCCCATATTTTGCCGAATATAATTTCGTCCTATTTACGTAATAAATGGCAAACCCGTTGTCGTGAAATGAAAGAGGATGATAGAAAAGGAATATTGCTGTTACGGATGGATTCGGGAATTTAGCAATAAGTCAAGCAGATCTGGGTACGAACCCGATAACCGTATATTAAAATGGTGAGATAATTCTTTTTATAAATTAATGTTTATTAAATAAAATTTAAAGAAGGTGGTTACCAGCGAAAGGAGGCAGAATGCCCAAGACCGGATTAGTTGACGCTCAATTTAAAAAATATTACTTTTTTTTTATTTAACTCCTAATTATTTATGACACACTAATAGTTTACAGTGTTTTCTTTTTTTTTTAATTAAATTCTTAGTATAATGAACTTAATTATATTATGATCGATCAATTTACTATATGAAACTTCGTAATAATTCTTAATAGAATCTCTTAGAACACTTCAAATAACAATTAGAATCCTATCAGGATATACGGATATAATTGTGAGTAGCTTAAATTTGATGCTTCTTGAATACCAATTGGAACAATAAAAGTATGTAGAGTTCATAGATCGTGGAGGAAAGGACGTGGAGATCAGCACAGGTTTTTTTTTTAACTTTTACAATGTAGATTTTCAAACCTGAACTGTTTTTTTTTTTTTTTTTTTTTTATACTATAGGGGGACAGACGAACAGGCGGGTAACCTGATGGTAAGTGACAACTGCCGTCCAAGTGCGCTGCCCGCCTTTGAGGGTGATGAGGGATGGGGGATACAGGGAGCGGAAAGAAGAGAGGGGGGATGAAGAGAAAGGAGATGAGGGGGGAGGGGGATTTGGGCCGCCGGAAACCTCACTCATTTCGGGGAAATGCAACGCAAGCGTTACTTCACAACCGATTTTCTGTGAGGCCGTGGTATCGCACCGGTCGAGCCGGCCCATTCGTGCCTAAGCATGGCTCTACCACTGATGAGATTGATTGACGTCAGGTTCGAGCGGGTTAATAACACGGCCTATTACATCTTCGCCCTTCTGGGTGAACGAAAATTAATAAATTATTGAGTACAAAGAATTAAGTCGTGTGGTTCTCGGCTAGAATAGAGCTAGAATAGAGTCAACTCATCTAATCCTGTAGGAGTCTCAAAAGGCGATAAAGGAATCAGGCTTTTTATGTACTCGGAGACTTATTTGGACAATTTGAGTTTTAACTCAAGACTACCTTACTTGCGGTGACTGCATTCAATTCTAATATGATAATAAAAAAGTAACCCTGTCTGTCTATCTCTCTTTTTTTATACTATAGAGGAACAGACGAACAGACGGGTTACCTGATAGTAAGTGGACACCTACAACTTCAACTCAAGAGTCGTAAGTGCGCTGCCTGCCTTTGAGGGTGATGAGGAATGGGGGATGCTGGGAGGGAAAGAAAAGAGGGGGTATGAGGATAGAGGAAAGGGGATAGGTGGAGTTAGGCCTCCGGAAACCTCACTTATTTCGGGGAAATGCAACGCTTGGTGTTACTTCACAACCGGTTTTCTGTTATACTTTAGTAGCTGATCCAATAAATGGATCAATTTACTTCCAAAGTACATATTAGTAGGACACTGTTGTTGATCCTGTAGTGCAGGAGTCACAACATAAGGAGTATAGGTTCGATTAATATAATCAAAAACTTGTTGTCGATTAAAATGCATTCGGAAACAGCTTCCTCACGTGTTTGATAAGGCACGTATTAATATAATTAGCAATAATAATTGCCTTGGACTCATTTGAATAGGAAACAGTTTAAATAAATAAATTACACAGTTTCCTCGTTGCACTTATTTATAATTAATTTCTAGATTCACGTCATTCCTGTAACGGAAGAAAGACTATTTTTATAACCATTAAAATGGCAAATATATAATACAGATGAAAACATTACCTCTGCAGATGACCACTGACACCTCCAACTCGAGAGTCGTAAGTGCGTTAAGAGGACAGGGAGATGAAGTAAGGGGAAAGACTAGAAGACGTAAAGGAGGGGAAAGAGAAACTGGGGCTCCGGTACCCTCACTCACTCGCCAATACAATACAAAAACACGCGGCTAATCTTAAAAGTTGACATATTCATTTATCGGATGTAAGCACGTAAACAAGGGTTATAATGTGGATCTAAGATGGCGAAGGAGCAGTGTTATCGCCCAGGTCGTGGGTCTACTATCATATCAGCGATCGTCGGTCAACGACCCAGCTTATGTAATTATAGGCATATTATGTACATAACACGATAACTATTACGGCACAATGTGTAATAATAACCTATTTTTTTTATTTAAGATATCGTTTATAAAGTTCTTAGTTTTGCTCGTGGTCAAAACGTGTGTGGCAAATTGTCATTATGATTGGTAGAGGCCTCAAAGCGGTACAAACACATCAAATTCAACTTTATAATATAACTTGCTGTTCCCCGCAGCTTCAAATTTATGATCACTATTCGACGTAATGTTTCTCAAAAAATTACTTATCCAATACAAAAATAATCATTCACTCACAATTCCAGAGACTATCGCATTTCAGCAAATAACTTTTGCGTTTCAGTTATGTCTATTATTTAATATGTTAAATAATAGCAGATGTTGATAATAAGCATATAGCAATATGCTAAATCTTTACATATATACATACATACGTACGTGTAATAGACTAACTTCTTAAAAATAGTTTTTATCTTCGTAATTCTCTAAACACAAGGAAGACCATGATAAAAGTGACCATCGACAACACACATAGAGGACTGACATTTTAACATTCGGCAAAGAGACTTTAATTTTTACTTATGACTTTGCTGATAAATATTCGGATATCTTCCTCCTTCACGAAAGATCACCTGTCTTTAAAGAGGTCATGGCTCTGTTATACACGTTTGACATTATTGATATACTAGCTTTCTTGATTTCGAATAACATTTTATATGTGTACATATTTATTTACTTCAGCTTAGTTATTTATACATATGTAAATACCCGAAGGGTAGACGTCTGAAAGGTCCACTTTTTGCCGTACATAATGAAGTACCTCTTCTCTAACAAGGGCCAAGTCTATTACCGTCATACGGGCACTGTATGACTATATATATACGGTCTGATAGATAACAGTCCAATCTCTTAGACTCCTATTACGACACCCACGTTAAGAGATGGGATGGTTTTATTTTACTCCACCAAGACTACGCGGTAGAGCCATGCTTAGGCACGAATGGGCCGGCTCGACTGGTGCGATACCACGGCCTCACAAAAAACCTGTTATGAAGCAACACTTGCGTTGCATTTGCCCGAAATTAGTTGGGTTTCAAGAGGCCCAACTCCCCTCTCCTTATTCCTCTCTCCTGACCTCCCGACCCTTTTCCCATCTCCTCATCCCCGTCTCTTTCCCCTCCCCGCATACCCTCATAGGCAGGCAGTGCACTTACGACTCTCCAGTCGCAGGTGTCCATAGACGGCGGTTGTCACTTACCATCTGCTGGTTGTCTGCCCACCTATAATATAAAAAAAATACAATATTACGTACTTTTATATTAAGTATATCCACAAGTAAGTATTTTTGGAATAAACATATACAATATACTCGCGTAAATAATATGTACTTATCCGTTAATCATCATTATGACTAAGTTTTAAGAGTTTGAATATCGCTGTGTGTAATACGCATAATTAATATGTATTTAGATGTGGGATTTATATATTAACTGAAATAATAGCCTGACTAATAAAACATTTTATTTCCGCGTATATTTTACGTAATTGTCTAGACAACAGGAAATATTGAGGATAATTTTATTACAGCTAACGTTATCCTTTTGTAACAAGTAGTTTGATTTAGCTATGTGAAAATTAGCGTGCTAGTTATGCTCAAAAGAGCAGACTATGTTAACTGATAAAATTACCAGATAGAGTTAGAGAAGACCGACTTCTCGGCGCCAGCCTGCCTTGCTTGAGCTATTGCATATACTCCCAAATACATCTGTATAAGCAATTCCCCTTTCCCTCCCTTTCCTGTCAATATACCCCAAATTTTC
The DNA here is from genome assembly GCA_947561695.1 of Tyria jacobaeae. Classification (NCBI taxonomy): domain Eukaryota; kingdom Metazoa; phylum Arthropoda; class Insecta; order Lepidoptera; family Erebidae; genus Tyria; species Tyria jacobaeae. Next base: position 1,332,634 of record OX387208.1, on the reverse strand, counting down.
CCATCCATTTCCCAAAAGTGCCCAGAATGCTACTAAATTATTATCTGCAAAATGTCAGTGTTAATTACGCCTCTGCGTTCCCTTTCGGGGACGGCGGCGTGAGTGTATGTCTGTGCGTGCATATGTATATTAACTGCTACATTCGTGTGTTTATAGCTACGTATATGCAAGAATTTGATATTTTTGTATGTATGTATATAACTACAAATAGTCAAAAAGGCGGTCTTCCTAATGGTAGTATTTACCGGCACAAGCAATGTGACGCAGCCATAACAGGCATCCGAACTATTCTTCAAACAGTTTAAGCGAGAGCGCCTCACCACATACCTGTTAGAATAAAACAAATAGGGTTATATGATATCTAATGCATTTTTACAATAGGGTTGAAAGGAAATTTAATTATTAATACATATCACCCCAGTACCAGCTTCTCCCTCTTGAACTCATTCAACGGAGAGCGACTCGCATCATCGACTGCCAAGATATTTCTGATCGAGATGTAGCTTCACTCTGCATCCTCTATCGCTTGTATCATGGGGAGTGTTCAGAGGAATTGTTCGGACTTATACCGGCTGCTGGTTTCCGCTATCGTCCTACGCGACAAAATATCCATCCCCATCACCTGGACAATTGGCACTCCACCACTGTGCGCTTCTCCAGAAGCTTTTTGCCTCGCACAACCAGCCTATGGAACAAATTGTCACCTGCCGTATTTCCGAACCGATACGACCTTCAAATCTTTAAAAGGCCGGCAACGCACTTGTGACTCTTGAGTTGCGGGTGTCCATGGGCGGCGGTAGTCACTTACCATCAAGTGACCTCTGCGTCTCTCTGAGTCTGATCGTTTGCCCCCTATCGCTTAAAAAAAAAAAATCAATACTTAGCTAATTTATCTCAAGCAATATCTGTGTCGGATTATCTGTCTTTATGTACACGTAGTGTTTTTGCAACAATTAAATTCTTAGAACAAGTTTTATATTTAAAATTAGAAGAAAACTTTTTAATTTTGGTTTCAACAAGTTTTTATAAATATTTCTATAGCTCTGAAATTTTACAACAATAGTTTTGATATCAGTGTAAAGTAAAATTAGCAGATATACTATACTTATCAGTGCCATTGTGGCGCAATAAAGAATAATTACAGCAGTAGATAATGTCTAAATTCATTCAACTTTGAAATGTTTATATAACATTGACATCTATAAGAAAATAACAAAAAAATAAAAAAAAAATCGTGTGGAGGAGTTTTACTTTTACGATGTCATCGGCGCAAAAAGGTTCAAACTGATAACGTGTATTTGAAATATGATCATACTGTAACAGTATTTGAAATGAGACTCTAAAACTTTTTGATTAGGTATATTTCACCATGTCTATGATTAAACAATAAATTTAAAAATAGAATAAATGTATGTACAATAAGTGTTCCTTATTTGAATAATAAAAAAAGAAGCAGTATAATAGGTTAATATGTTTCTTTATGCCGTATGTCAGCCAGTTAGTTACATTACATAATTTTATTATCTGTAGTCGAGGTAAGGCGAACCCTGTTTTAAACTCAGTTATTGGGCCGAGCCTTGACAAAGGAGACTCAATTGATGGATAGTGGCTGCCGATATACAGCCTCTGTTTATGACATTACCTTCAGTACTTATAGTTTTGCAAGGTGTTTGCTCCACTTAAACTATTTATCAATGGTCATACCAATGTTATATGAAAGATTTTATTGTCTTCAAATGCACTTTAATTATTATTAGGGGCACAGTATTACACTTCCAGGCTTCTAATTTGAACAGAAATATGCTGTGCACTATATTCCAATACTTTTCTAATGTTCTGAGACATCATTGATGAATTCAAAAGTAGGTTGGTTTTCATTCAGTCAAGGCTCCACTTTTATGCCAAAAACATCACATCGTGACATTACCTGTTTTCACACTCATCATTCCAATTATAATTATGCCTAAAATACAATTCACTTCCAGGTTGGCGGCAATAACTAATATTATCTACTTGAAACGAACGTGTGACATTGGCTCTAAATTCATAGTAGGTAGCTACCCTATCTATTATCGACCAGTATATCTTGCCACTGGACAAATATACATAGACCCCAGTAATATTGAACCAATGTACCAAGTGCCCGAGCAACCGTAGAGCAAGATATACTGGCGTTGTCAGTGTGTCACGTGGTCGGCGCGCGCGCAACTATATTTGTAAAGCAGGTCAATGCCCGAGCGTTAGATAAAAAATACACAATTTGTTTACGCGGTCGGTTACGCAAACTGCCGATTGTCCCTCGCGTTCCGGTTCATAATAATTATTATAATTGGTTATTTAACTCATCATCTATGTAATATTATTATCAAATGAGTAACATTTCAATTATTATATTTTTTTTTTAATACACGGCAATATTAATTATCAATTAATTTTTTCCCATCAATATTCCAACCCAATATTAATATTTATTTGTATGTAATATATTTGTATATAATGATAACACTCTATGACAAATAAGTATCTAAGAACGCTTAAAGAATACTTCTAATCAATCAACGTAACCAAACAGCTAAAAACCTGTTTGGTAACTCGGGAAATGAAGGAAAGCTTCGCGATGAAAGTGGAAAAGCTCCAAACGCACACTTATAGAAAGACGCACACCGCAGCAAGAGGCTGGTTGTTGTGTGTGATCACGCACACAACAACCACAGCGGTGCGAAAACGAAAGTGTCCGAGCGGCGCCGAGTGCGCCCGAAGCGAGCTCACGAAGTCAGTGGAACTCATCGCCGAAACTGGGACATCAGTCCGTAACACGACGCGAACGCCGGCGGACGCGGCGCGCGGTACAACACAACATATTACGCTCTATGACATAACTGAAAACCGTGGACTTGTGATTATGGTGTTTTGGTGTTAATAATTAAATATGATGGCTGTGGAAGCGCGTTCGGCTAGCGCCGGTCCGGAACCACGTCGGTCGCCGGCCGCCGACCGTAGGGCGCTCAGCGCCGATAACGAACCTCGCACATTGGCTGCCAGGAAAGCTTACCCTGAGGAACCCATGTCTCCTAAACGTGAACTCGAGGAGGATGATGCTCCATTGGACTTGACTGTTCGTAAAGAGATTTCTGTATGCGATTTCGCAAGACATTCGGCGTTTGCCGACCCTTCAGACTATGTTAGGACACAACTGATCCTAAGGCAGTCGCAGGATTACCTAGCGTCCGGCCGGGACTCCGGCACAGAATCCGACGACTCTGCCGGACGCCTCAGCCCTGGTGATGACGCCGTCTCAGGAAAAGCATACAAAAAGTCCCTCATGAAGAGATACAGTAAGTTTTTAGCATTCATACATAACCGGCTCAAAAATAAAACATTCGACAAAACCAGTAAGACTTGCTATTTAGAGTTGTTGGCTATGATAAAATTATAATACCAATGATTAAGGATAATAAAATATATTAATAGTTTTATCGTCGTAAATCAATTACAAAATTATTTATAAGTCCGTATAAGTTACAACATATGTATTTTAGAATTGTTTATCGTATTGAGTCACAATTATATTATGTAAGGCGTCTTATTTTGCTATAAAAATATAATCTGTAACATGAAAGAAAATATTTCTTTGAAACAATAACAACTATGAAAAGAAAGTGCTACGAGCAATGATACGTAGCGCTATCTACAGCATGCTACGGACCTTGCTACGAAGCGAAGCAGTCTTTTTATATAAATGATTGTTTATGTAAAAGATGTAGTCGTGTTGTACGGCGCCCTGACCTAGCCCAACATGCATCGCGTAAGCCTCCGAAGCGCCTACAACTTACTAGTTAATTCTTATTTTTTTGTAGAAATAGACATAGACTAGAAATAAAATGATTTATAGAAAACTATTTCTACAGAATTGTGTTTATTATTTTTCTTTAAAGATCGAAACGATAATATGATAACGATAACTTAACGCGTTACGTGTACAAAGAAAAATTATTTCTCTCAGTCCTGATGTCTTTTTAAATACAAATATACGATAATTAACGTATTTTCCTTATAAACAAGGATATGTCGTAACTTGTAGATTCATTTAATTTTGGATTTTCCAGAAACTAACAAAGGGAAGATTATAAAATTAATAAATGTTTATATCGACATAATTATGTCGAGTTATTATGTAAAATTATTGAAGTATAAATGACCAAATTTGTGTTATTTCCTATACGTTTATACCTCATGAAATAAGTGCATATTTACCTAGTTAACCACATCACAAACATCAGAAAAAATTGTCAAACATCATCCACAGAACATATATTTTACTCTCATACTCCATAGAGTATATGCTTTTTGAAATCGGAACCTCCATAGATATTTACGAATGTCTTTGACTGCCATGTTGATCTAGTGGTTAGCGATCATGACTGCTATGCCAGAGATCGTAAATTCGATTCCCACTTAGGACAAATAATTGTGTAATGAGCATGATCATTTATTCTTCATCTGGGTGTGTTTTATATGTAATATATATGTATGTATTTATAAATATATAATTAAGATTATCAGCAGTCTGGTTACCAGTTATAATTTTGGAAAAAAATAGTACTGGGAAAGGCAACCAATAAAGAGCCAACTCACACAAGCTGGTATATATTACACAAAAAGAGTTTTTAACTTTACTCAGAAAGAAAATGAAGAATGTTTTTCATCAAGACTTCATATAAAGGCAGTTTTAGAGACTAACATAGAACCTGTCACTCAACTCGTGATCGACCTAGGTATAAATTTCTCAAGTAGATTTTATTCATGTCTAAGAATTTCCCACACACGTTTTCTTAAAGGTTACATAAGAAACTGTCTGGCAAAATGATATGTTAAAGTGTATATTGTAGGTTTCTTTGCCATTTTTAGTTCTGCAACGAGAATGTACGCCGCCATGACGTCTGTTAGTGATTAAAAGCTCATTTACAGTTAGTTATATAGATGCTTTAATGTCATTTGAATCATAATTACAACATCGGTTCAATGATGAGTCACAAATGTGGAACTCCCTTTAGTTAATAATATACATAATTAATACGTCAAAATTATTTGCCGTGTGGTTCACGATGGACTAGAATAGGGCCTGCATCTCTTCCTGGTGGTGTCGTGAAAGGCGAGTAAGAGATCGGACTGTTATCTATCAGACAGTACGTATACAGTCATGCTGTACCCGGTTGACGGTAATAAGCTTGCCACCTATAACGTTAGGGGGACCAAATTCTAATTAGCAAAATGTGTATGTTTAATACACCTCTGTGCACCTCGTGTGAGTTATATATGTATATAATAACAACTTCAGATATTTCACATATGGCGATCAGATAAACTAAATAGATCTTGTACTTGTAAAGGCTGGCAACGTACTTGCGACTCTTGAGTTACGGGTGTTCATGGGCGGCTGTAGTCACTTACCATCAGGGGACCTGTATGCCCGTTTGCCCCCTACGGCATAAAAAAAAAAAAACTTACTATACATAAATATATATTTTTAGTGAGGATGGTGACCACCGCTCTTGGACTCCACTTATTGCTTTCTACCAGGCAGGGTGGAGTAATTTTATAAAAAAAAATACATAATTTAGTGCCACTTACTGTACATCTACTGCCTGATAGATAAGAATCCGACACCCTTGGATAAAGAGATGGGGTGGCCGTATTCTAGTCATCGAGAACCACATGGCTATGTATGTATGTATGTATCTCTTCAAGTGTACCAATTATGTTTAGTTAAAAGTGAAAACGTATTGAATTCTTAGTAGGTACTAATTAAGAGCTCTTCTAGGCTGATATAAATATTACACAACATAGCGAAGGACAATACCGAATTTATGTTTAACTAGCCTTGCGGATGATCGACATCGCTCAAATGCTAGTAACACGTGGTGCAACAAAAAATAGCTGTACTATATTCACTCAGCAGTTATATAGTCTCTTATTTTTTTTTATCAGCGGTATTAGTGGCTAAGGTTTCGTAATTGCGGTCAGGTGGATGATCATCCAGTTACCGCACACCCACATTTAGCTTAGCTGGAAGTTTGGGGGCGATAGAGGGGGGTGTTTAACTAGAATATTTGTGTTGTATCTTGTGATCCTTATTAAAAAAATAAAGATACAGTAGTTTCAGAGAGTACAAGCTACTGTTACTGTTGAACATCCTCCACGTGGCGTCGTGTATTCTCAATACTGAGGGTCGAGACCTCGCTGGTATATACCCTCTTGGACTATTTGTGTGGTACCCAGGGCGGAGCTATCAATGTAACGCATGTGGCGTCTACCACGGGGTTTCTGCGGAGTTTCCATCTACTTTGTCACCTGTAACCAGTAGCTTTTCAAGGTTATCATTGCAATGTGGCCAAAGAATTCGAGCTATTTCGAAGACACATAGACCTCCGAGCTCAATTGTCAGCTCTTCTCGTCTAGTTTTCTCCAGCCGTCACTTGTTTATATATTGAAAACGTTCGATACAGCGTCTTACTCTGATTACGTTATTTTTTTAATAGTAATGACAATAGCGATAAAATTGGTGAAGATATACGGTCACTTTCTCGTACATTTGTACCGCAGTGTGCTTGCCTCATAGTAGCAACTGTTGAGTGAATAAAAACACTTTCATATCATGTATTGAACGTACGCATTCTTACGCATTCTTTTTAACAATAGTGTATTGTCCAATGTTTACTATCGCTAACTATACCATGTTTTAACCAAATTCATTTTAATACAATTCGATACGAAATTAGAATTTTGCGTTACATGAAAACTGTATCTTATCTAAAAGAAAGACGGCTAACTGATATCTTTTTTGTAGTGCAGATTTTCGAACTCAGTAACACGACACGCCTTTCGTTGCTGAAGTAACTCTTCTTTGCCTTGTAAAAAATCAAATGGCAAAATGATTAGCACAACCTACAAAGACTATATATATATAATTGTGCCTGGTGTTGCCAGTCATACGGTGATTTATTTTTACCATCTTCCCAAAAATCTCTTGCGGCAACAACCAGACATTACTGTATGTTGCCAGGGATGCTGTTTCTGCTCTTCCTTCCTATAATGAAAATTGTACCAATTCCAAGAGTTTACCCAAAAAATAACTAACTAACTTATTACGCAGCTATCAAAGTAGCATTTACATAAATATAGTTCGATGCAATATATAATATAATGTATTTATATGCAATATTGCATTTGGATGTTTTCCGTAAAACGTCAACGACCTCTATTAGTGTTATTGCATCGTTTGTTTAATATCGTTGCTAAAAGTAATAACGTACTGTTTGTCGCGATTTAGTTACTAAATAATTAATTACTGATTGCCGAATTCTCTTTCTGGTTTAATAGTAATTATTGCAATAGTTGGAAACTGCAAATGTTGTATTGACGTAGGTATCTATCAATAATTTTGTAACTTACATATTAATGAAGAATTTATCTTTAAACTGATTGCGATAATTCCGTCTTAAAGCGATGTAGCCGTGTATATTATCTACAACAATCCCTCAGTACACAAATCATTATACATAGACACGTACGGAAATTAGGGAGGACTGAAGAGTACCGTAACACGACATACCACAACGATACGACCTTCAGGATCTTGAACAAAAAATCTGGTGACCCGTCTGCTCGTTTGTCCCTTATCTCATAAATCATTATTTTAAACAAATTAAATTATAAAAACCATTGTAATTTTATAAGTCAATACCACTATTAAAAAAAATCTAATGACACCTAACATGTCATAAGAAATATTATACATACATACATACATACACGAAAAACATAACTCTCTTTCTTGTTCAGTTGATGGAAAAGAGATTATATATATATATATAAATTAAATGATACACTTCACTTCAACCGTCTTTGTTATAGATTTGTAAACAATTTTTGTCGCAAATGTGGCCGCGGTTAAATCAAAAGCCAAACAAATACGACTTTGCTTACCTAATCTTTCACTAAAAGGGAAGTAGTGTAATATAAACAAGTCGTATTAGGACTAATATGTCAGTTTGTGTCATCAAAACACGAGGATTGCTAGCTCATCATTTCAATTCGCGGTAAACGAGTTCGATGCCCGCGCTTCCGACTGCGCTGACTCCGCTTATGTACATACTAAAACAATACTTATTAAATTATATTATAATTGTGATGTAATGTGGACGGGTTCAATGTTCTTTGCTCATTATGAAGATTGGCAAACACGGGTTAATAAATTTTGTATAACTGTTACTTATGTAAAGTCTGACAATCAGCTATCTGCACCTCAGAGTAGCGCCTTCTATGGTCGTTTGTGAGTTACTTATCCTAGAACTTCTGGTGTTTAAAGACCCTACGCTAAAAGAAATACACGATTAAGCTATCTTTTGTAGGTGCGTCAATTTTGTATGATTTCTCTACTCTCCTTGAATTAAGATTAAATATAAAACTTAATTCCATAAAAATTTTAGCATTGCTACTGAAATCTCTCTCTCGGCTCTAGGTGAAGTAGAATTGGGCAGCTTCATATCTAATCCTCTCCCCGATTACGTAAATGAGCTTAAATATTATGGTTTGCAATTGTCGGCGTTTTGATGAGCCTGTGCCTATCCCTCCGGGGATACAGGCGTGAATAAATACTGTGTATGAATGTATATATATTTGTATATATGCCTGCTTAACTCATTCCAGTCTTGTAACAACGTATAATAAATACACAAAGAATTAATCATAAATAAAAATATCGATTTTGATTAATACATTACAGGACTTACGATGTGTTCATTTCTAACAAATACAAATAGCTGCTGAAAAGTAAACCAAATATTTATTTATCATGGTTACAATCAATTATCATCATATATCGATCACGTTTACCGGCTAAATTGGCACTCATTTCGAGATTAATTGCGAAAAAGGTTTTTCCACCCTGGAACTTATACGTTGCCGTGCCGTTACCTTAACCCTATTATGAGAAAAAAAGATAAGAAATCTTACTATGTCTGCCTACTGCTTGAATGGTTACAGACACGAATAAAGATGAACAATGCGTAATCTTAATTTTATATAAGATTAAGTAATAGTGTGTGATATGGAAGTACATCTGAATGCACATTCGAGATTTAAAAAAAAAAGACCACGTCACACTTTCCCATGAATATTCATAAAGAAAGGATGCACCAGGATATGTTATCTCAGTTTTATTAAGCAGATATTATATATATATGATATTGGTTATCTGGCCTTCCCGGTGAAATGTGATGATACCTGCGCATACGCAGGTCGGAAGTGAAAGGTGCGTAAAAAATCTTATTTATACGCGATTGACGACGCCGGATGCGTGCATCCACCGCTAAACAATACGCAAACGTGATCGGGTTGGAAGGCACAACGTTTTTCTACATATTTAGTATTTTAATGTCAATACACCGCCTCCATCGATCCTGTATATCTAGGAATACAATTATAAGAAAAGTCACGATTCCACGGAGGTATTAAGAGTTAAGAAAAATGGTAGAACTTTAATTTTAAACATATTTGCATGTATTTAAGAGAAGATTCTATTTTTAAAAACTGGGAACATGTAATAGATGTTTTTGTTTGTCAAAATGCCTAATAATAATATTACTTCTAATCAAAACACTGGTCAGCTACCTGTTCCCAGAAATTTAAAACAAAGAAAAAAAAAAGCTATTTTGAATTTTATTAATTCCCACTCATCGATTGATACTGCATATATCTATAGTTTCGTTATTATAAAGTAAACTCTATACTTGTAGTTATTGAGTCCAAAATTAATGATCAAACAAAAAAATATATGACGTTTCATTTTATTGTTTACAATAGAATGTCCCGAAAGGGTGAGGAAGGGTTGTTCTTTTTTTGAATAGCTTCCTGCAAGCTACCTATCCCTCTCGTGCTAAGGCTGATAGAGAAGTATGAGAAGGATGCAAATAAGAAATCAGATTTCGGCTCGCGACTTGATTTGAAAAAAATGCAGTTTTAGTATTCAAATGGCGTGATCGCATCCGTTTTTAGAAATACAAAAATAAATAAAGGAACTTTACAGACTCTATTGAAAGAACTAACTATTTTATAGCATAACTAAACAGCCACGTTTATTATTTTTACTGTTTAGAATTAGCGCTGTTGTATCAGCCAATGGCCCTTTAGTATTCTCGGTGGCAAATTGGCTCAATAAATATTAACTCACTCATTCCTTCGTATCTATATCGGTATGTCTTTATCGACTGTGTATTCTTATCTGTTATGTATTTATGCGTGCAACGCTCTTTAAATCGGGCACATCTGGGCGTGGGACCGCGTGCGCAGTTTTTGGCCGGCCTTCACTCGCTACACAAGGCTATTATGTTTCACAACACATACGGACAAGCAGACAGTGACCTGTACTACCACTACCACTCTAAACCCCTTCTACTTAAACTTATATTGCTGTAGACAATCACTCCAACGCAATTTGTATACATATTTTTAAAGCATTTAACTGATTTCTTATTTAAAGTAAAAAAACGGTTTAGTAGGGTACTAGGGTGTGTTAAAAAATTGTGGTTTCCGTAACAGTATACTACTCACCTTGCCCGCTTCATCTGTCACAAGAAAAAAGTTAACCCAATTTTTTAAAAGTGCATAAAAAACACATACCTGCCGGTAGCGGGTGTACACCCTCGACATTAAAAAAAAGGTTAACTGTAAACCTCGTATTCGAATAATGAAGTGGTACCTTTTCGCGGCTTTTTTTCGAAAGTCGAACAAAAAAAAGTTTTTTATTGAAAAATTTACGGGCGCGTTCGGTTTTCGCAACGGTACCGCTACGCTCTTTTGTCTATAATTGCGTTGCAGATGTTTTTTTTATTGCGAATAATGGTTCAACTTCCTTAAGAATCGTTTAGGTAACCTTTGTTTGTCTTTCTCTTTAAAAACATCTTAACCCTGTATTTTAAACAAACAAATCGACAATTTTGCAAGCATTGCCAAAATTTCAAGCGCCGAAAAAACGAGTGAAAAATAATAAATTCTAGAAAGAAGGTTTGATGTTTGAAACTAACTAATAGCAAGCAGTAACATCCGTTGAAACAATACTTATTGGCGTTATTTCCTGTAATCAAAACATTTCCTGTCCTCTTTTTAAATACTTACTGAAATGCAGACTTGTTTTAAATATATCAATATAATATAATCATATTAGCCGTGTGGTTCACGACGGAGTATAATAGGGTCACCCCATCTTTTTTCCTTGACTTTCGTAAAAGACGACTGAGGGATCGGACTGTTATCTATCAGACAGTATATATACAGTCATACAGTGCCCGGGTGGCAGGTGGATTGATAGCAAAAGGACGCTATTTGTTATGCAATGACTTCATATCACGAGGTATTATTAGGCTTTTATGGGACATATTTTATGACATGACATTATTACTCATTAAAATTATTGAATTTCGCTCAAATGACTCAGAAATGGGTAAAAAGCAACTTCGACACAATAATACAAATTGTGAATGTAATATATACAAATTTTAATATTTCATAGAACTACAATATAACTACTATATAACTACTATATAACTACTATATAACTACAATATAACTACTATATAACTACTATATAACAATAGAAACATCGTCACAAAATTTAAGAATTTAGAATAGACATTTTTACATTTCCTAACAAAAAGCACAATATTTTTATTTATCTTGATTGATGTGATTATGATCCATCCTAAGGTTGCCTGGAAGAAATTGCGTATAGGAGGAATAAGCCATTTTATATTTGGCACGTTTATAATGCAATGTATTATATGTGTAAATGTATTATATTTTACTGTAACAATGATGTACAAATAAAGTGTTTTCTATCTATCTATCTATCTCTTTCAGTTAAGGATTACACAAAACAATTTAGACTACTGTTCATTACCTAACACGTTCGTCTACATGTGCGTAACCACGTGATCCTTATCTTTGGGTAAGGTGAAAGCCAAATTATTACATATAAAAGTAAATTTTAGAAGATAAAATTGAAGATGTTTTTTAAATATTATAACTTGTTATCGCCCTGATCTGTGATTAGATAACACGTCACTGAATAAAATAGTATCTGGATTTCTTATTAGCAATTTACTTAGCTGCTTCAAAATGCTTTAATGTTAGGGATCAGAACAGTACCTCTGATTTACAAAATAAATAGAGCCATATCTACTACAAGGAAGACAATTGCAAAAACGTATAGAATTAAAGTAATTGCGTCAATGAGACAGCGGCGTGTGATGTCAGCGCCGCGGCTGCCGGCTTGCTCCCACGCACTCAGGCAGACATATAACACACACACGCACACAAACATAGTTATGTATATTAACGGTTACACGTCCACGGGCGGACAATTAACTGTAGCCTCCGTACCGTCTGGAACCACAATTTTCGTTAACAAACTAAGTCTATATTAAAAAAAATAAAATTATTGCCAGCCTTCAAAAATATTTTAATAGTATTATGGTCATCAGCTTAGTCAATAATAGATAAATATAATAAACCATGTACATTTAAATTTACAAATCTCCAACAAAAACTCTTTAATTTGTCATACTCTAACCCTCAAATATAGCTTCTGAATAAAATCGCCTACTAGTAAGACTGACGAGAATACAAGTAACACGTCGCAATGAAAGATTTTGAGTTTTGATAATATCTCTTCCTTCTACAAGACGGTAAAGCTAACAGTTTAAAAACAAACATTACTAGATATAATTTACGTCATAATGAGGAAGTACATTGTGCTAAAATATTAGCAATATTACAAGTACAATGCTAACAATTATTTGAATGGTTGACTTTACAGCGCTATGACCTTATATCGTCGCTTCAATATGTATACTCACCACCAACCTGCCTGCCACATCGCCAATAAATATTTTGTTTTTTATAAGTGTGTCAGAAATAATAAACTCCACGCAGCATAGTCAAAATAAGACTTTCTCAATAAAGGCTGTTATTGGAAAAAAAATGGTTTTTTAAAGCATCACATGGGAGCACAAGCACTATACTTTGTCACAACTATGTATTAAACTTATATATTATATCGTTTGTTACCGTACTGTGTACCTAAATAGATAGCGGATGACTCATATATACCAATTACATATAGTCTTTCATGGATTGTTCGATAACATGTAACCTAAGGGACCTACCTTTTTCCCAAACATATTTTTTCCTTGCCCTGACAGCCACCCTTTGAAGGGTGGACGGGCGGGTTTTGTAGGACAGACAAACTAATATTATAAGTTCTTTCAAGGAAACTAGACATAGATAATAATGTTTCTACTTGTTGTACCTAAGGTTGCTAGGGCTATTCAGTAAATTATTATTTTTTTAATTGAATTTACTTTGGTAAATGTCTTTGTTTTGTGTCTTCACAATATGGATTATTTATTTATATAAAACGTTTCTATTAAAATATTTACACAATTGATAATTCTAATTCACATTACAGTAACATTTTTTCACATTACACGAAACATATCCGAAGTATATTAGCCGATTCGATAGTTTAGAAATAGCTCTCTATAGTATTACAATATTCTAACACAGTATTAGCAAGTTCGAAGTAAAATCAGTACGTTGATAACAACTCAACATTAGCGGATATCTTATCAATTTCCATTATGTGGATATAGTCTAGTCTGGCATGTTTCCAACTCAAATACTACATTTACCCACTCAAAATTAAGCACAATTGGCGTGAAATGTAGTCTCAAAGACCCATCCCTAACCTAGTTTTAACAAAACTTAACATTATAGACTCATTTGAGGGGTACTGAGTTATAGTCGTCATGAATAAATAAACTATAACATATATAAATAAACGACCTTATCGTAATTAATTAAATAAATCATTGTTTACATTTTTTTTTTATACTATAGGGGGACAGACGAACAGACGGGTCACCTGATGGTAAGTGACAACTGCCGTCCATGGACACCCGCTTCTCAAGAGTCGCAAGTGCGCTGCCCGCCTTTGAGGGTGATGAGGGATGGGGGATACAGGGAGCGGAAAGAAGAGAGGGGGGATGAAGAGAAAGGAGATGAGGGGAGAGGGGTATTTGGGCCGCCGGAAACCTCACTCATTTCGGGGAAATGCAACGCAAGCGTTACTTCACAACCGATTTTCTGTGAGGCCGTGGTATCGCACCGGTCGAGCCGGCCCATTCGTGCCTAAGCATGGCTCTACCACTTTTTTTCTTTTAGAAAGAACTTATTAACTTATTATAAATTAACTCACAATTTATAAATAAAAAACCGTTTGTTTTTTGTCTTGGTCTTTCATTTGCTTATGTATTATTAATTCATAAAGAAAGATTAAAATTATTCACCGAAAATTAGATTTGTTTTTTTTTTTTGTTAATAAATACGCACAAGCATTGTTCAGAAGAGAAGGCAACATTCTCGATATTAAAAAAAAAACAACTAAGCGTAAACGTTGAATTACATAATAAAGTAATAATATATTAAGAAAGTGTTATTTAAAAAAAAACAACAGATGTTGCACTTGTTCATAATCTAGAAATATTTAACTAATTTAGTGGAATAGTAAACTTTTCTGTTCTCTATGGTCACTTGATTAGTCTTAATCCTAAATTTGCGGTTGTTTAAATTCTTTTAACATTATGTACCTACTATTACTCTGATGTCCTTGGGACCAGAAAAGGCTTGGTCGGAATAATGTACTCAACACTTTTAACGAGGCAGTAAAAAAAATATCTGTATTACCAAACACCTCTCGCGCTTTTCCGTTTTATTGGCATTCGGTCGGCGGATATTACGACATGCAACTGACATTTTATTGTGCAGGAAATAGGGTGTTATTACTTTTAAAATGTTACTTAAATTGGTTTATATACATTAGCCAAACGATTTAGAAGCTTGCGAGATCCTGTGTATTATGAACGGTAATAAATACAAAAGCATCTTTCAATAACAGCTGGTCAGAAATATAGAATGGGTCATTGTCATTACCGATATTAAAAATAATTTTAAAAGTTCCAGTGAAATTGATTCCTTGGCTACTTTTAACTCTGTCACAATAACAAAAAAAAAAAACATTGAGCGTGCTGCCACGCATTAACAGTTCTTATGATCCAGCGATGAAGGAGTATTTAACAGGTTATACTTTTACAGGGCTTTTTCGCGCGACCGAAATCGTTTTTACAACACACCACACATTGCATCACTAACCAATGCGTTGTGCAATATACCGACCGGCGTTGCTGCGATGCTTACTGTACACCTTGAGCACCCACACCGCCGCGGCGCCGGTTTCAAAACATTTTTTATATGAACTCTCGGTTGTTGTTCCGCGATCTAATGTTACAAGCTCAAATATTGACTACAAAATCTCAAGTTTGTTACTCAAATTTTACGATATCACGCAACTCTTACGCAGGTACAACATCAATTCAAGGTTTATTTGAAACGTAATCAGATATTAAAATATATAAAAGTTAAAATATAATAAAGTAGTAATACTACCTAGTAATTTAGTAAGTTGATAATTTTTATTTAAAATAGTCAATCAATAAACGGCTTAACGCTCCTTAATCATGGAAAACTGTTGCTGCTGATGATGTATTCTTCATCACGTAATTTTCCTATCTTAGAGGAGGAATATGTTCTTAAAATTGAAATGGATTCGACCTCGAGTACAAAATTCCCCCTTCCATTAAAAATAATTAATTCATTATTACTATCGATATATAATTGCGTGATATACACAAATAAAAATTTAGTCGAATTGAGAAGTTATTTTTGTAGTCATTTAAAAACTTGCCACTATTGTATAACACAGTACAGTCATGAGTTGACCGAATTGTTTCAAGCTGACAGTGGCGTCTCGCCATCTAACAGTGCTTATACCTACAACCTCCGTAAAAGGCAAATATCCAAAAACAGCAATTATATTAAAATGTCTTTTTTTCGAAATGGCTTAAGTTAAACTACATAACTAGTAGACTTCATTAAAATTATACATATACGTCAATGTTATAGTGGAAAAGAAATTTGACTTTAAAACATACATTGTACCACGTGCTTTTGGCTTCGGCATATATATCATAATAAAACTGTAGTTTTTTAACTAATGATCCAATATCGTGCATTTTATTTTTTATATTAATACATGGCAACGATATTAAATGGTGGCCGAAAACCCTGTATTTCAACGAAATAAAAAGCCAAGTAGACAATCACTGTAAACATCACGCTTGTTACGAAACACGCATGTATGTCAATGTCGCCCATGTTTCCGCCGACTGGTGAGCGCGTAACCGGCCAAAAAACAACCGCGCCGGTTCCTAGTCGTTTAACTAGTCGGAAAACACTTTAAAAATTAAAAAAACAAACTTATCTCTTTCAAAAATCAAACTTCAAGAATGTTCCTATTCCTACATTATTTTAATTTATAAATATATAAAATTAGCACAAAACAGTGTTCAAATTAATCTGTATTCTGTAGTAGCGATCACAAATACTACAAGTTTGAGTTTATTATATCAAAACAGGCAAAGGAAGCGTCCGTACGGCCTAGTCAACAATAATATGTTCGTGTGGATGTTTGCAATATCTCCGTATTTGTTTGTTTGTGTGTTGATGGCGGCGCGCGCGCAATGCCGGTATTTTACAGTTTCCGGAGAATAACACCCGTTTCAGTAACATTTTACTTCAAAGGGTCTAGTTTTGTGTTACGGCAGTTGACAACTTGACGTAATATTGCCAAAAAACTAGTTACTATATCGCAACACTGAGTCAAGAAGACTGTCTGTGTTGCGCAATGCGACGTGTATGCGATCGACCTACAACTGTGCGCAGGCCCAAGTAAACAGGAAAACGGCTGTTGAAAAGCTCACAGGACTTAAATTTAATTATTTTTAATTCATTCCTATAGCGATTCACGTTCCCATTTCTGTTATTCTCTATGAATATTAAGTGTCAATGTCATTCATGAAGTGACTGAATAAAGATTCACATATTATATTATATACAGGCCCACGAGAAAGTTGCATTTTAAAAATGGTTTTAAAAAATTATAAATGGAAAGAAATAAGATTGCGGTTTAATAGTGGAAGACCACTTCATTCATATGGCGGTGGTGCCCTTAATGGCTGCAATGGTCGTCAGTCGTCTCTGGATGGTTGGCGTAGCCCTTATCCTTGACGGCTCCCCACAAAAAATAGTCCAACGGGGTCAAATCGCACCTGCGAGGCGGCCAGTTACATTGTTTCGGCTAATTATGCAACTTTCGAACGTACCGCGCAAAAGTTCGACTGTAAGGTTGGCTGTGTGGCACGAGACACCGTCTTGCTGGAACCAAATGCCGCCAATATCTTCCTCTTAAATTCGGGGAAAGAAAAAATCTTCCAACTTGCCGCGATAGCGCTCACCATTGACGGTTACGGCGGCTTCTGCTTCGTTTTCGAAGAAAAACGGACCAATGATGTCGCCGGACAATATACCGCACCAAACAGTCACTCGTTGTGGGTGCATTGGCTTTTCCATGATTACGTGTGGATTTTCGAAGCCCCAGATGCGGCAATTTTCCTTATTGTCATAACCAGCGAGGTGGAAATGAGCTTGAAACTGCCTGGAAGGCACTTTATTTTTTCCGAGTTTTGTGCGCATTTATCTGCCAGTTTCGGTTGAAGACTCACTATTTTGGAAGTAAGTTTTCAACACTTCCCAATTTTCTTCGAGCGTATACTTAACCATTTCGTAAACCGCAAACTTTTTACTAAATATTTGACACATTGGCAAAGTCATTCCAGCTGTCAAAGCCGAAATAATCGATAGTTCAAAAAGCAACCGATAGATGAGCCACCCTATACCTGTCAGTAAATTTAATTTAATTTTTACCGCAACAAAAAAGTTCGTACAAAGTTTTCTTCGGTGCGTTTTCAAAGCTCCAAGAAAACTGATATTTCTTAAAAGCTTAAGTTATCTCGTGACTTACAATAACGCGAACACTCCGGAGAGAGTTTGAGTTAAAATTAAAACACTAACTTACCGAGTATTGGCCGACCAACTTTGCCACCTACTGCATGGTCGGAACGAAGCTAAATAAAAAATAGAAACGATCTCCACATGCCTCAAAGGTCAAGTGAAAATAAAATTATTTTTAAGGCAATGCGGAAAACCGCTGTGATATATTTTGAAACTATAGCTTTACACGTCTGTCTAATCTGTGTTTGTGTTTCATTCAAACTGAATTCATTTTACTGTTCTATGTTCTCTTTGTTTTTTTTAAATCCCAATATTTAGTCGCAGTTCTATTAAATACATCATTACATTTTTATGTGTAACGAATATATTATTTAACAAAGTATAGAGTAGGTATATTTTTTTTAAATATTATTAAGAATTAAATAAGATGAATTGCATAAATATTGAAAGGTTTAAAGTAGTTTATTTTACAAGTGATGTAATAGAAAGGTCATAAAGTAAGACTCAGCGACGTACAATGAAGCAACAGTTTCGTAGCAACGCGATGGTGTCAGACCGCCTACCTGTAGCGATTGGCAAACGTTTCCGGTTATCAACTCTTTACCGGTTTTCTTGCCACCGTTTTTGTATGATAAATTATGTCATCGGTTTTACTAAACGTGATACTCGCTAAGGCGTTATGTGTTGAACCTGCAAATACTCATTTAAATGTTTGCCGTTCTTTGTCGTCTGTTCCCATGTCTATCCGATAGGTACGACACTAGTAATAGGAATTTTCAAAGGTTTGTGGTTTTGATTTCTTTAGCTCTGAATACAACGGGGAACATTATGCGTTACTATATTGTATTTGTAGTCGTGCGTCAAACGTTTTCCGTCGTAAACACAGTATTCTATTATGTAATACAAACAAATGACAAGCAACTACGTGAAATTCATAAATTAAATTAATTATTAAGTCTTACGCTGACGTCACTAATCCATTCTACTCTTATAGATCCGGCTCCAAATAATTTCCTCTAGATTATCATGACCTAGCGATTACTTCACTTACGAATTTTATTAAATTAAATTTGTATTGATAATAGACTTAATCGAATCCCTGAAAAACGTTTCCATTTGTAACATACCGCTCCATTTATACGCACACATGTAAGATACACACAAACATTGTTGGTGCGTGTAAATATGATGCAGTTCTCGCCTAGCGCCTAGACGAAGTATCTATGTGTTCAGTTTACTATCGTAGTGCGGGGCGCAGGGAGGCGCGGGCGGCGCAACCGGGTCAAGGGAGCTCCGATGCACCGTTCGCGTTAAATCTCACTTTCGCGCGCTGCACCACTAAACATGGCGGACGTAGTGACGCGCAGTTTCATTCTCGATGACACATTTTACGGTTTTCCTTTTTACCGCTCCGGCCGGTAAATCAGGCCACAGATACGTGTTGTAACTTTTTACACGTGTAATGTAATTGACGAAACAAACAAATAAAGTTATATCTACAACGACCCAGTATCCTTGTCCCTATTTCTTATTTCCTACGTTAAGTATCGTACGTAATCGAGATAGTAAGCTTATCGGCATCTTATCAACCCAATACTGTAATGCAATACACCGTTCAATGTAATAAACAACTGCTTACATTATGTTTTTATTTTGATATTATTTACATATGTACAGAGATCAGCCAGTTATCAAAGGCTCTATCGGTATCTAAGAAAAGTATTGTATGAAGATAATCGACTATATATGTAATTAGTGTAACGGTACAATAATGCACATAATAAACTCCGTGTTGCCATATGATTTGTCTAAATTATCTACTAATTACAGAAGCCATAAATAAAAGTGGATATATTTAAAATAAATATATACTCCTCTTGAAAATAACGTGGTAATTAAGCAGCAACCACTTTAGTCGACTTTTCTAACTGACATCTAGATCTTTTGTTATAAGTTTGGATTTTAAGGCTACAAATAACGTGAGTCAGTCATGAAAACTGAGGCCGTTTTCAATTATGTCTTACTTAACTTTAATGTTAATAAACAATATAGTGCCGTGTGGTTCATTGTGGAATAGAACAAGGCTACTCCATCTTTTCCTGGTGGTGTTATAAAAGGTGACTAAGGGATCGGACTGTTATCTACCAGACACTTGGTATACAGTCATACAATGCCCGGTTGACGACAAAAAGCTTGTCCCCTATTACGTTAGTGGAAACAAATTCTAATTAGCAAAATGTAGGCGTTTAACACACCTTTGCTTACCTCTTAAGAGATATAGGCTCTATGCTAGTAATTCCTTGTCAAAAACTGTAGTTAAACATGAATCTCTTGACATTGACACTATTATATTATTTAGCTACTGTAATTATAGATACCGTCTATAGTCTATGATATTCATAGATACCTGACATTTCCGAAACGTCATAAACAAAAAAAAATATTTAGATGTTTGTTTACATCTTACCACGACCGTGAATCGAATTAACGTTAGTTCGAGGCTGCACGTACTCCAACCTGTTGTTTCCTCCAACAAGGTTGGCCCAAAAAAGTCTATTGCCACGTAACATTTTTAGGACATGACTAATGGACAATAGCTTGCGAAATAGCCCGTCTGTTTCAACAATCAATAGAATACATGTCTAGGTTTATTGTTGTAAAGGATTAATCTGAAAATTGAAAAAATACTTTTAAGCAACCGATGATGTATAAATAGACTGACCATTCCAACAAAGATCACAAAGAGGTACGAGTATGTCCTTGGTCAAATTTGAAATGAAAAATACAAACAAACAAATATTATACAATGTCACATATGTTTTTCTGAAAACGAATTTTCTGAAAAAAAACATTTCATATAAATGAAATCATAGATATAGAGCAATTCATGTCTCAACACTAGGCGATAGAGCGGTGAACGGCGCGTAGGAAGCGCAGGCGCATCTCGCCCTTCGCGCCTGCCTGACCCACATACACTGCATGCTCTACACAAATATAAAGCAATGTTGTGATCGTATCTCATGCCACCGCTTCAGTTACTGGCTACCACTCGTTTTTACTGATAACAGTGCATTCGTTATTCATCATATCATTCGCCATTTCATTTAATATTTTATTTAAAAATAAAAGGGTTTTTTTATGTTGTCTATGATTTTTATATTTTTTGTGGATCAGACCATAAATAGTTTGACAGGATTTTAATATTTCAGCATCTATAATCGTCATTGTAAAGAGTGACAAACGGAAATTAACGATGCTAATCAAATCAGCTGTATAACAAAATTTGGTCTGACGAATAACCCCTGGTTAATTCTTTCCTTCGTGACTCACACGTCAGTTACATCAGACATACGCATGTTGCATGCTTATTTCCTCGTAATATGTTGCAAATGTCTTTGTATATTCATCAAGTTCATATCCACAATTTTCAATTTCAATGAGAAATAAAACCAAATAGACAAGCAACATTATTTACTGTGCTTAAATAATAGAGGTTCAAAGAAATAATCAGAAATAAATTTAGGTAACCCCGATAGACAAGAACATAAATAAAACTAGTAAGAAACAAGTTTGTAAGGAGTTCGCCGAGGTTACATTTAAAGAGAAGCATTGACAAAATGTCTAATTGTATATTAAGACGAGTAGTAAATTATATCACAAAAAATGTTCAATGTTTAAAATATAATGTTATTTAATTCTTAAAAAGTTCTTAAATCCAACATTATGTGCCTTCAGAGAGCCCAAAACAACAACTCGGAAATTCATGAGTATCTGGAAATCCCAACCATTTTGGACAAAGCAAAACAATGCTCAGCCAACTACAAGGACCGCTTGACATCTCACCCTAACCCGCTATCCAGTATACTCCTGCAGCCTAATCCAATTAGAAGACTCAAAAGAGCCAATGTGCTGCCTTACTAAGAGGAGATGGAGCAGTGGCTCTACCTCTTCAAACTCCAACCGCTTGCAACATACCTGATTATAGTCTAGGCGACGATCGCAGGTCTAAAACATATGAGAAAAAAAAACTAAAAAAGTGTTATGTGTAACTTTCCCGCGCTTGTAACCATCAATTCTGATCATGGTTCGTATCTGAATTCTCCTCCACATTGTTTTACACATCAGACGGTTATTAAAGCCGGCAGATAAATATGTTATCAGTATTAATCGCAACGTTTCAATTTCGCGGCCGCTAACGCCACTTTCTTACGTTTCCCGCGGGGAAAGTGCCCGCGCTTTTCCGCCGCCATATTGAAACTCCCTTCCACGCGCCGTGCTCCATCATGCCAACTTAAAGTATTACTTTTATTTATGGATTCAGATGCACTTTTCTTTTTTAAGTGTATTTGTATTTATTTTTGTTATTTTTATATTTTATAAATAAAGTTAATTTACCAATAGGATAAATATCTTGTAGATATACTTAAAAATAAATCCTTTCTGTATGTGTTATCAGTACCCAAGTATTCTATCAAGTACAAGTAGTGCGCTTGCGCATCCGTGATCAGAAATTTAACAAGATCATCAAGGATGTTTGGTATGCTTGACAAACACACCTAAATCGACTTTATGGCAAGAGATTTTGATTCTGATTATATGTAAGGATGCCGCTATCTTTGTTTATGTATCAAAACATTTAGTTTTTATATCACATTGGCGAAAAGAGATTCCTTAAAATACTTCTTTAACGATTAGCTATTATTTATAAATGTCAAATAGTATTTATTTCATCATTATTTGGTGCCACGCGTCAGTTCTTTTGACAATTATTAATAATAGAGTTGGTTAGAAAATGGCTTATCTACCCACATTTCCAAAATATGTAGTACTACTAGTTTCTTATTGAATCTTTTTCCTTATTAATATCAGTTCTAAATATCAACTTTATTCTGTAATTTATGGTACTTTTTTCGAAATTTCAAAATTGTATTTCCAGCCTGTCTATAAGCTAAATGCTAAATAAACATGATTTAGTTTGAATATTACCACATTTACACCGTACAACATTGACCAATACCTGCTACATATTTAAGTTCAGTTGAACATTAAAAGAGCGATTACATTATTCACACGCACACA
Source organism: Tyria jacobaeae (assembly GCA_947561695.1). Lineage (NCBI taxonomy): Eukaryota > Metazoa > Arthropoda > Insecta > Lepidoptera > Erebidae > Tyria > Tyria jacobaeae. The sequence goes on along the minus strand of OX387208.1, from coordinate 1,309,531 downwards.
TAATCAAACGCGTAGTCAACATACGCAAACTAACACAAATTTGAGCAATATTTGCTAAACAACCGACCATTAAAACTTGAACCCTCTAAAATATTACTCCTCCATTCAATCAGGGGTCAAAACTCTGGACGCAGATTCGCGTTCGAAATAGCATAGCTTCCCGGATGTAACAGTCTGACGTCAGGCATCTCGCTAAAGATTTGCGGAAAGCGATTGTCAATCTCGAATTAGCCTTATGTTCAGGTGCACAGAGCATCAATTTCATTGCTTTAATACGAGCTGTCTTTACTAAGTATCATCAAATATATAAATGAATTTCCAGATTGATTCCTTATGTTATAAAGTTCCTCGTTCATTAATGAACCTTAGCCTTGAACCTTCAAATGACGGCTTAATCTATGTACATGAATAAGTCAATGTAAATTAATATTTCCGTCTTGAAAAATGAAGGAGGTAGTACATATGCCCGCTTTGTTTTTTCTTATCTGTCCACAGATTATTTTCAAATAAAACCTCATTTTTTCCAAAACTTATTTTTATTTAAATCGTGATTTTATAAATTGTGGCTGAAATGACACACAGAATAGAGCTATTGATAATTAGTTCTCGTTTTAAAACTAAAATTACATTTAGGAGCATCAATAAAAGTTAAATTCGAACGGCATCATCGCATTCACTATATTTGAAACATTTTTCCTCAATCTGTTTATCAATAAGATACAAGCGACAAGCGTAACTGACAAAATTTAAAAACCGAATATCTTCGGTTGTCAAATGAAATATATTACTGACAGTTCTTATATAAAAAGATTTAAAAAGATCACATAAAACTAAATACAGTTTATTATTGAAGGTACCTATACAATGTTTACTTGAAAACTGTATAGTAAGACGAGGCAACTTATTAGAAAAAAGAAATATTGACAAAATATCGAAACATAAGTTCTTTGACAAACGCGTTTCGCTCGTTTATCGTTCCGTTAAATTAAAACCGAGTGACGTCATCAAAGCGCGTGTATTCGCTTATTGTGTCCTAACCACTTCCAGCCCATGACCATAATTGGATCATGAGCATCACACTGCCTTATAAGCGGCCACAAATCAGGATCTGAGAGCATTCTGATACCTTTTTACATCAATTTTTTTACCTTTCGACGAGTATATACCATTTGAATACAAAATATTCAAAATAAGAACATCGGATGAAAACTTAAAAGTAAATAGGTGAGATGGTAAAGCTTGCAGGCTTGCTTGTAAAGCCTAGACATCCTGTCCATGAGCCTGTGTTTATTAAGAATCTGGCATGCGGCCATTATAGAGATCGTTACGGTAACACTTACTTAGGAAAGGCCAGGGGAAATCCGTATCGACTTATGGCGAGCCTTAAAAGAATATCTAATAATGCTTCATACGAGATTACTTCATACTTTAACAATATTATTATTCATAGATTAATTCATAAACTCGTATGTACACAGAAGCATTTTTTGCATGATCGGTCAATCGTTTTTGGCTTTCAAAACATCTGTCTGCATCCTTCATTGTTAAGTAGTAGCAAATATCCTCTCTGTTGATGTCGATTGCGTCAAACACCTGTTCCAAAGAGGTTTGCCAATTGAAATTCTCGTTTTCCAATACGTTATGTCCCCGAACACGACATTATCTCGTGAAATTCATTATTTTAACAACGCTTAGCTTACTTACTTGGCTGCAGTGCAGTGTTACGTCCTCTCTGCATACAACAATTATAATTTTAGCAATCTTATTTTTACAACAACACAAAGAGTTCGCTCAAATGCCGGGTTAAGATATATATTCATAAAAAAAGCGACAGGAAATAATTAAAACAGCGATTTACGTTGATTTAAGAAACACATATGCGCTTTGAACTTGAGCTTTTGGCGACATGCTATGAGAGCAGAGGCGCAAAGTAATTTTATCAGATCTTCTAATATTAAATTATAAAAGAACGTTCAAAGCAGGTTCTAAATTCGAACCAGGGTTTATGGTGCAAATATTTTTTTTGTTATATGCCTAATCGAGGAGCTTTATTTAAGCTTAATGTCCACTTACCATACAAATTTTTAATAAAACTAGTCTTTATAATATAAAACTGAACTAATTTCAACAAATTTCAATGTACGAGTATAATCACCAGAGCCACAGGGACCTTAGTCTATGCATAAAGAGTCAGTTTCAGACACAGCTTCTGTGTAATCTAACTGAAAACAACTTTTACTTTCCTTTTGAGCTGAAATATTAACAAACTTGCATAAGTTATGCAGAGGTTGGGGTGGCCAGGTGAATGCACGGGGTGGCACCCCCTTCATGCAGCTCTATTATTTTAAGCTGGTAATACACGCGAAATATGGTTGGTATGTTGTTCGGTGCAACGCTCGCTTTAGCTTTCGTGGCGGTCTTTTTGTCGGAAGGAGCTTGTGACCCGACGAATACATGTAACTACTTAGTTTTATGATTAAATGTTTTATAGTGAACATTTTTGTATTTGTAATAAAACGAGCTTTGGTACAAAGTTACCCGCCTTTACCTACCGCATGCTAAGTATACATGTGAGAACAGACTTTTGTTTCGTCGCGTTCGAGGATTATGAAAAACACAATCTATGTTTTATTCTAGGTTACTCTCTAAGACGGCCTATAGGACAAATCGGGACAAAGGAGACGCAGTTAGTATCTCAAATAATCCATAAAGATAATTTAAAATTAGAACACACAATAATTTGCTGTGTGGTTTTCGGTGAAGTAGAATACGAAACCTATAAGATTGGACTGTTATCTATCAGCTGTTGACGGAAAGAGGCTTGCTATTACGTTAGTGGCTCCAAATTCTTTTTGGCAAAATATGGGCTTTAATACGTTCGCAGGTTAAAGCGTGAGCGTAGTTATGTATGCAATTTTAACTTTCAGAATGAGTCATAAAAATACTTGCCGTCATAAATAACTAACCGCCATATAACGGAACATTCAGTTAAAAGTATTTACATCATGTTTTGTTATCAATAAAGAAGTTCGTACGGCTTCAGCTGGACCTATTTCAAACAACTTGTGAAGAAAATTTAAAATTAGAACACGTAATAATAAGACCGGTTTTTTGCAATTTGAACTTTCAAAATGATTCATAGAAATACATAACGTGATGAATAACAAACAAACTCATATTAAAGAGAGTTTAGTTAAAAAGCATAATTTACTTCATATTTTCTTATCAATAAACAAATTTGTACCTCAGTTTGACCTATTTCAATTATAATTGAATTGAGTTTATTTTTGTTTTCAACGTAAAGTGTTCTGAGAGTTCTTTGAACTCGTAAATCGAATGACTAAAGTATGCAATGCCTTCCTTCCTAGTGCTGAATAATTCACGATGGCAACTCGCTTGCACTACGAAACTCATATATATAAAGCATAAAACCTGAATGCCTTTGAAAGCTTTCAAAGACACTGCAAGCGAAATTGAATCATGATTAAAATGTGAAAAACCCTTACGATTCTAGAATATCCAAAAAGAAAGAACGCTGCATTTTTTTTTTAGGTTTGACAATTTACGTTATTTAAAAATTAATTCCTGTATGTTTTTTGAGAATTATTATGTACCATAGAGTGTATAGAGTTTTCAATGTGTAAGCAACACCATCGACTAACTGATTTATATTTTTTAAATCTAATATTTACTGGAAATAATCTCAGCTATTAGTCTAAGTAGGATACAAGTAGGATGTTATTTGTTAAAATACAATATGTATTCAGGTCGTATTTTTCAAGATATTTAATACTCACTATAGCCTAGAGCTGAGGCTAATCCACTCAAGCATTGTCCCCATTTTTGCGTCTGGTTTAAGTCTCAGTAATTGAAATGCAACTGATTTGAATTTCACTAGTAAATGGTGATAAATTCAGTTTGTTTGCGTGAGTAATACGGAATGTATTCTATCGTAGTTCTGTGAGGAAATAGAACGTTTAATGCAGCTATTTCGTATTCATGTTTGTACACGTACACATATATTTTTAAATATATCGCAAGCATAAATAAAGCTTTTAGTAGTCTCACTATTTTCCCAAAACCCTACAAGGTTTTGTTGAGTAAGTAAAGTTAAATCCATCCAAATTCAAAAATCAAAATGTGGGGTACTAACATTATTTGAGGTTGTGGATATCTCAGGATATGTTACCTTGTATTGCATGTTAGTTCCTGCTAAACTACCCTTTTATTTAAAACGTTAATAGTAAAATAAGTATTAAACGACTGGCCTGTTGGTTTAGCGGTTAGTGATCCTGACTGCTAAACCGAGGTTGTAGGTTCGATTCCCACCTAGGACAAATATTTGTGTGATGAGTACGATCATTTGTTCTGTGTCTGGGTGTAATTTATTTATTATATGTATGTATTTAGAAATAAATAAGTATGTTTATCAGCAGTCTGGTTACCATAGTACAAGCTCTGCTTAGTGTGGGATCAGACGGCCGTGTGTGAGATGTGTGGAGTATTTATTTAATTTTCTGAAACCACCTCATATCATGAAACAACTAACTCCAATACCATAGATGTGAAAGGTACAAAACAGAAAGAATTTCTTTAACTTTTTAACAAATCTAGTTGCATGGTGCATTTCGCGTGTCGATAACACCCATTAGCATAGTTACTGATAACGGGTATCAAACACAGAATGTGGCCGCTGTAAAGAGTTCAAAATACGTCTAGACACTTCGACCTGAAAAAAACGAAAGGGGAAATCCACCCGTCTCCCTCTATGCGTCAAACCTGCGCAATGTATTCAAGTTGGTAGAACGGGACAACAGGTGGGTAGTTGAATATTTTAGGGGGTGTGGTGGTACAAGGTCGGCGGACGGAAGCGTCTGGCGAGGATGTACCCAGATTGTATAGAATATACATATATCGATTTTGCGGTAATTTCCAAGGTACAAAGCTCTCGTCAAGTTTTTGAGTGTTCTTTAATGATACAAGTTTGATGTAAATGAATATTTTAGGTGGCACTAGTTCTTGGTCGCTTAAGTTTACGTTGCGACTTGCTATAAACTTGTGTTCGGATTAAAGTTTACCAGTGACATACCTTTGAAAGGTTTTTTTAATTTTGGCAACACTTAAGTGATGCGCCGTGTCTGTTAATCTCTGGTTACCGGCTTCAAGCAAGTACGATGATTTGGCTACTAACAACTAAGATGGCAAACAAGGTCCGTCGCACGTTAATCAGGCAAGAATTACACTTTTTAATGCGAGCCTGTACACGTTACTCCATAACTTATAAATACAGAATTATTGTTTAATAACTAAATGGATAAAAATCCACTCTGAAGTGTTAGCAATTTTATCAATAAATTAATCTTGAATACGCTTATAAATATCTGTTCACAATTTTAGTAAAAAATTGCTTGTAGGGAGACAAGTCAATGACATGAATACATTTGCTATTCCTTCTAATGACAACATTCACAGACGATGCTAACGTTTACATTATTATCTCCAGACTTAATATCACTCCAGAAACAATATTCAATTAGGTGTGCTGCTACTTACTTGTTACTACTTAGGTTAATTTACAGGTTAAACTAAGCAATGAAAGTCTATAAAATATTAACAGCGCCAATATTCATTAACAAATTTTTCAACATTTATTCTACATAGTTCAAACCATAGACTAGTCACAACTTCTCAGTGGTTCTATAAAGTTCACCTGTTAAAAAGTTGATTAAGGACTTGTCTAAGTCTTTGGTTTCGATGATGGCTCTAAATCCTTTGGTGTCAAACCAGACGTTTTATAAACAGAATTATAAGCCTACGTTTTAGTTTTAGCGCCAAGTTTCTGGCTTACCTTTCTGGGCTGCCTTTTTAGTCTTACTCTTCTATAGATATTATATACAATAATTTTAATAATGTACATTTTTAATATTTACGTCCTCCCAAAAGATTGGCACCATAACGCATTACGTTGCAATAATAATTCTTTGTACCAAATATACATATGTTTTCTAGTTGGAGACGGTGTATTAGTTCTTATAAAATATATCTTACCTAAACTAAAATAGACATATATAATTTTAATCACAACTAGTGTTTTTTTTAAACCTTTCATAATCATAGACATTATTTTTTTAATTAAGTTACACTTTTCAACTATTGAACGAAGCAACATAGACTGCAGTATAACAGTTCGATCTCTTTGTTACAGTAGACGGTGAAACCACCGGCCTGCCACTGGCGCGGAGCTCGCTCAGCCGGGCGCTGCTGCTGCTGGCGCCGGGTCCTGGGCCCCGGCATCACCTCTACTCCACTCCTAACACAGGTGAGTGTCCATCTCCTCACGTGACACTGATTTTTATCAATTATTGTAATTATAAATTAAATCAATCAGGTTATTGATATTTAGATTACACAACAGATATTATGCTCATACCTATACCCATGGTATTAAATAAAGATCATATGAGCGAGGAAGAGAAATGCATTCTGAGCTATTAAAGAAAGAGCTTAAGGTTATAAAATAATCTTAAGAATTAAATTATAAATTGTTTAGCATTCAGCTAAACGATTCTACTAAAGAAATTAATACTGAGTTGTAATATATGAATATGAGTACCAGGTTTTCCGATCAGTAAAAGAAAATTACTACATTCAGGATCATATTAATTCCTTCAAAAGAACCTAGACTTTTTTTCCGTACGTCTAGTAGAAAACGTTGGTAAAACTCGATGATAACACGCCGGGAATAATTGGTGTGTTACAATAGTATTTACTGTGCTACTAGGCAGACATTTTGTATTGACATACGACGGAAATTACAGCTTGCTATACTGGATATTAAACAGGAATACCAGCTCTCAGACGAACGGAGTCCAATGTGATTATATCCGATATACGATATTACATCAATGAAAAAAATAAACAATAAATTGAAATGATAACTCAAAATACAGTTTATGAATGTCTATCAATAATAAGCGAAACATGAAATTATAATTTCAATTAAATAAAAGGTAAATAGAAGATTAATTTTATTAATTGTTTTTATTTTAACAAATAGGTTTAATTATGAGTATTCATAAAATATCTTTATTATGTTATATTTAAACTCAACTACTCAATATAACACAGTTTCTTTTTTGCACAAATAAATACATATGTATATATGTACATATGTACGTTGGCCGACAGATCTGTCGACAATTGATAATAATATCCGGACTCGGCCATCTTTGATGTTGTTTCGTTTGCCTCATTTAATTAAATTATACCTGTATATTTATGAACGTAATATTATTATGGCTTTTGTGTTCATCATTGCGTTTGATGTATATGTTAATTTATAATAGTAAGCAGCGGTATTAAACTTGATTTTAAAACTTATATAAGGAACATATATAATACGTACCTAAAGGAATATTTGTATTAATATTTAAATTATTAGTTGCACTTTTTATCGGTCAATATAAATCACGAAATATCAGGTGATTTGATGTTTGAAATCTTATCTAATCGTTTATAAATAATCCCAATGACGTTACTTAATACACAGGATAGTATAAAATTATTCATCGTCATACACAGCTATACACGAAACTTGACAGTTCTTTTATTTTATGGGGTAAGGGCAAACGATCAGACGGGTCACCTAATGGTAAGTGACTACCGCCACCCATAGACACCCGCCGCAATTACGCCAAGACGTCTAAACGATTCTTTATAATTTTTTCACAAACATTGATTATCTGGGAAAGCATATAGTCTTTTTACTACCGAAAAACGCTCATCTCAAAATAATTTGTCCTGAATAGGAATTAAATCCTCGACCTTTGTCTTAGCAGTGAGGACCAACAGACCAGTCGGTATCATTCATATTTGTCTAATACAAATGGTACAGCTTATCTCTAAGGATTAAATCATAGATAGGAACACCTTTGTAAGTCTTAATTCGTGAAATATTGGGTATACTTATATAAATGTTTCTCTTACATTTATTATGTATTACATCCTGTTCAAGTATTCCGTTTAGGTCTGCAAAGAGAACATAGGTACGAACCGCGTTGGCAGTTCGCGTGTGTGTTAAGTCTAGGTACCAGGCGAACATGAAAACGAGAATATTATAGGATCCAGCAACGCTAAGTACATGAAAACTTGAGTTGGGTATAGCCATGTATTACGTATTTATTTATGTGTTCCTAGTAGACTTACAGCGGCGTTACTTAGTCTATGTATTTACAAAGTGATCTTTACATGCCTACATAACTCAGTTGATTGTATTGTCGTTAAACTGAAAATGGATAAATTCATAGCTTCGAATCTCAAATAACCATCTATGAGGCTACCAAAGTACCAATACATTATTACAAATTATTTCTATAATAAACAGACAGTAACAGATTCTATTAGTATTATCGAGTTTTACTGCTCAGCTTCTGAGGTTCCCAGCGTTATGTTAAACATATCATAATCTTCTTCAATAATTATGAAAGGAGGTTAATCAAATCTGACTAATACTTTTATGAGATAAGCACGTGCGAGCAAAATGTAAACCTCTTCAGATCTTTTATAACAGCATAGACAATCAAATACTTTTAAAGTGCAACTTGAGAGCGTCATAACAAAACTTAGAGGCTCGCTATGAAAAATTCATAAAGAACAAAGAGGAAGTGGCCTGGCAATCGATACTGCCGTCAGCTGATCCGCCCGCCCGCCCAATGTCATGACCGGCAGGCGAGACTGCCGCCTCCGCCCCACTGCGTGCCCCCGACGACAGTCGTAGACACGCACACTGAAAGCTTACGTCCACATACAGCCACGTAAAGCCTACAATTACGACACCCGAGTACTTGTGCTAGTGTGCGCATCCAACGATACTCACAGACGGTAAGGATGTATGCACCCTACTAATGGTCGCTTGAGGGACTAATATGGAATATGGAATATTAGTCCCTGGAGCAACCGCTTTTGAGCGTAATTCGTTAAATGTTCCATAGCAATATATGTAAGTAAACATCGCTCGAGAGAAAAAAAAAAATTATTAAAAACACTAAAGCTGGTCGATAGTTACTAAACAAAAGAAAATCGGCTGCCAAACAGATAAAAAAGTACACTTAACTGTTTTGTATTTTCTGATTAGTCTGTAGCAACAATACCGTAGATAAACAAATCTGTATCTAACCAGTAGTGTGCTTATAACTACAGAATCAGTTACTCGTATTCGTGTACCGTGTATCTGGCAGAACGTTTATTAAATGAATATTTTTAAGTCATAAGTCAGAATTTACAGTGGCATACTTTTAGATTGCAGAATAATAATTTTCATAATTGCCTTTGGCGCGAAGAGATCCCGTGGTTGTCGTAATAGGAGACAAAGGGATTCGTATTTTTATCTATCAGACAGTATATAGATAGATAGATAGATAGATAACTCTATATATTGTACAACAAACAAAAATAAAACATAATAATAGAACAGTTTGTACACATTGCTATAAATCTTATGAGCTAAAGTTAGAAAGGTGAAATAAATAAAATAAAATATAAAAGTTGTACAAAGGGCGGCCTTATCGCGATTAGCGATCTCTTCCAGGCAAACACTGGATGGAAAGGGACATTAATAATGAGATGAGAGAAGTTGCAATTTGCACATCGACTATTAATAGATACAAACATATAAACACACTAAACACAAATGTACATAAATTATTACAAGTATACACATTATATAGTAGTATATATACAGTCATCATAAATTGATAAATAAATAAACCCAGTGACCGGCAAAATGTGACTGTTTAATACACCTCTGCCGAGCCCTCAACGGATACAGACGAGGGCGTACATATGTAGTGTCCGTTTTACAAAAGGCTTGCCTCTTATTACGTAATTTTGACTAAATTGGGGTGGGCTGTTTGTCCACAATGGTTTAGTGCCACTTACCACAGAAGCGTATCTCTGCCTACCCTATCATTCTATATAAATGAAAATTCATGTCTATATAAATGTGTATATTATAAAACAAAGTCGAGTTACCATTTCTAACTAAAGTTTGTGTAAATCATTCTTTGAGATCCTTTGTTTGTTGAATTTGTCTTCGCCCGAGAAACTTTTTTTAATGAAAAAACAATTTATTTCTTGATTGTGACTCTGAGTCTCTATGAACGTGAACCCTTTAATAAACAAAATGTAACATTTTAAACTCAATACTTTAATCTATCACCCTTTGCATCATTCCGCGCAGATGTCCAAATCTCATGGGCACATTTGACCCAATGTGCACTTAACCCCCCAATGCGTGCGGGTGGATTGTACCCCAACAATATACACTATTAATAGAAAGGGTAACGAAAGTAGTGTTATTACGCAATGTGAGGTTTTTGATGGATTATGTCACAATTCGGTCACTCAATTGCACAAATACAATTTTATATATGGCATTCATGACAGTCCACTTTGAACAGAAATGAGTAACAGTGTGTAAGATGAATTCATTATTCAATTGTTTTGAATTTAAAAATAGTTCAATTCAGTATTCTATCACTTCTGGCACATTGTAAAATAAAACACAGCTATGTCATCAGTTTGTAAATTTGTTTCGTGTCCATATTTGTTTATTTTACTTTAAAATTTAATTGTTAACTTATTCAAAATAAAATACAATGTTGTGTAATATTTGGTAATAATTTTCCAACAAAACTTTTTGCAATATTAAATACATTGCAAAATTTATTGACTATTGTGTTGACCTATACTTGTTATTATTATAAATAACTGATCTATATTTTCTCTTACCACAACTAAACTCGTTTAATTGCATCAAGTATTGAGTATAAGCTCTAGAAAATTGTAAATGTGTAAATTCCAACGTATTAAAAGTATGCCATCTAAAAGTATTAACATTCAATATCATCATACAAATACACCGAACTAGTGCAGGTGTATATTGAAACAGTAATAAATACACAAAAAAATAAAACACAATGCCAAAATCTGTCCTCAATTCGGCACCTTTAAAAGTGTAACCCTTACAGAGCCGCCACCAGGTCACTGAGACCCATCTATCTAAACACGCAACATCCTAACCAAACAATTGAATCCGCAGATGCTTGCGCACGTTGCGCCACTCAATCCTTATCCACATTTTCAAATGCCAAGTTTTTACGCAAAAATGGGTTACATTGCACCTTGCACTCTAAAATCGCCACATCATCGATCACAATAAGCGCTAATCTCGTGCAGCCATCTCTTTTTGATATGTAGCGTCATCCCTTTCTTCTATTCAATTCGACCCAGCGGCTTTCCGGAGCTATTGACACTTTGAAATTAGAATGTCACGCGTGGGTGCGCGAACGCAACCCATTGTCGATACTAGTATTGTGTGTGGACTCGATTTGCAATCGTCAAATATTGTAAGGGTTAATTATAATAGCTCGCATACGACAAAGGATGTAGGTCTATTGTCGTCATATGCCTATATTTGCTCGGTCGTAGAACCTCGCTATAAGACTGCCTTAGATAAATCAAAACATCATAAAATTTAATAATTTATATTACACGCAAAAATATAGCACACGAATTACCAGTAATATTTATTCCTTTCACTTTATCCCTCACATCCAATGATATACAGTATCATTTCCACTTTATAATCATTTCTGACAATAGACTTCTCAATAGTTATGTACTGGGTATTACTGGATTATATAATGTACTGCGGTGACCAACGGGTTACACGTATAGTATACAGTCATTGTGGTGTTATTCTAAGATGAATTAACATTTTAAAGGAGACTTATGATAATGGCAGATTTACAAAGGAATACTAAGAGATACTCTGTACGACTCAAGTTCTTGTTATAAGGGTGACGTTTGATCAATTTAGTTGTACGAGAATGGAGGGAGGTAACTCAAAACTGGTTGGAACTGGTTAGCCAGTTCGATGTTTAAAATTATACTTTAATAAAAAAAATATTCTGTTCAAAAAAAGGAATATTGTCATAGAGATAGAATTTATTTCACATGACATATTAATAAATAAAACTAATTTATATTCAAGAACACTTACTTACTAATAAGTAGACGATGTTTTTAATAATAAGAATAATCATTTATTGCAAAAATAGGTTGTATACATTGGTGTTAGATAATATTTAGTTCTTCTACATACAGCCATCAGCATGCAACTTTTTTAAAATTCTCCTATTTAAACTTTTTATTTACCTAGTTAAGTACCTAGTTTTATCGTTTAGGAAAATTAATTATATCTTAATGACAAAATAAAGTAACGAAGTGTCGAGTGCAAAAAATATGCAACAGAGAAATGTATCATCAAGTAATTAGTATTTGAATTATTGAGATAATGTCAAAATGAGAATGAGAAGGTGAAGTAGAATCTATTTGGCCGTACCGGAGGCAGTCGCATATTTTGTCATTAAAATATTCAGTCACATTATAATGCGCTTTTTTATAAGAAATTGTGTGAGTAACAATTTAAGTTTATTTATATTATTACAATTTAATATGTATTTCGGTAGATACGGTAAATACGAAGAGCCATACGAAAAAAACTTTTGATGAACTGTGCAGTTCTATCTATAGGAAAACATATTTGCGATCGCTCATATGTGATATAAACAAAGACTTCTTTAAAACCATGAATATACCAATCTCACAAATATAAAAACATGGTAGGGTCAATAGTTTCAGATCAATGAACATGAGTTTACAGCTCTCCGTGGAATTAAGATTGCAAATTGCTCTTACACATTCCTTCTGTGCCTTAAATACCATATCCTTGTCAATCGAGTTTCCCCAGAAGAAAACGCACTATCACAACAAAGACTCAGCGTGACCACGATATGCAGTAATAACAACTACCTGATTCACTACTTTACGGAGCATGTACAGTGCGTAAGAAAATTAAATTGGTTTTTGGTACATAACCTCTCAACTTGATGTTTCCAACTTATATTGCAATTAAGATGAAGACCTGAGAATTTATTAATAAGTTATCAAATTTCAGCCATGGAATTATATCGTTTATGTGTTATTTAATCTATTAATATCTTATTTTCGTGTATACGTTTTTATAAATTATTTCTTGTCTGTGGCTGGGGCATTATTTTTCCCTACAGCTAACAATATTTTATCACAAATTATGAAGCTATCACTATCTGTGTTTAAATTCATTAAAACTTATTTTCAGTCTTTAATGTGATGCACAGAAAAATATATTAAAGAAAATAAAAGTCAGTCTATTCATTTGAATCATCAGCGCAGATAAATCAGTCATTACTCAATAGCAACATTTACGATAATCCATTGTGTAAATATAACCTTACATAAATTTCGACACCAGGGAAGTACCAGATCTCCACGTGTAACACAATCCGTTACATAAGAACCACACAATATAATTCATATGCAAAAAAAACGCGATATCTTAGACGGGGCTCGTAGGATTATGGTCTAACGCGATCCCGTACAAAGACCATGAACACAGCTCACTCCATAAAGATTGGACGATTAAGGAAGGGTCATCATTATGATATTTTACTAATGGGACCACATTCCGCAGGGACCAGTAGACCAGATTTCGGACAATCGCTACCCCCGGGTCTATAAGACCCAGTCATTATTTATAGTTAATTTATTATTATTTTGATACGCGAGATGAAAGGGTTGATACAATGGCGTTCCGTGTTCGATATACGGCCGTTGGTCAGTCCATGTGTCCGACTTGACAACCGGACGGGATGGGGTGCCAAATGCGCTTTGTTTAAGCCTTGGGAACGTAAGACTACTCCGAGGTGCGAACGCGCATGCCACTGAATTAATTATAGTATGTGTTTTATACATACAATATTTGCAAAAATGAATTAAAGTTGTATAATTTACCAACAATACAATACTTTATGGACAGTTTTACTGATTTACCATTGGTGTTGCAATTATTTATAAACATCGGTTACCGCTTATCATCACGCGACATAATTATATGCTTGCTTATTAAGTAACTTAGTAATATAAAAATTGCGGAAGAAATGCATTGATATAAATTTTAGTTTAAGGAATTTCTAATTAAGATCAGCACAACATTCATACAGTATAAATAAAATGCTAAATCTTAATCTACTTTAAACAAAAAACATATAAAGAAAAATCGTTTAATAGGAATTGTTTATCCTATTTCAAGCGTTCTCAATTTAAATGGTCAAAGTGACCAAGGGCCTCTGCTTCCCGATTCCCATGCATTATAGCATTGAAGGGTTAACAATAAGAACAAAGGGGTGTGGACAGCGGCTCGCACACACCGGTCAAATGGTCACTTTATACCCGTCATAGTTTCAATGGTCAAGGAAATATGAATACACGGCTTTCTACTATTACTTGTTCGTTGATTATATTATTTAAATACCGGACAACCGTTACGCGTCAAACATAGGGCTCGACATGAGAAAGTTTGTCCCTTCAATTGCAATGGTCAGATTAAAAACTTTTTCAATCAACTTTTTTCTATTTTGTGCAAAGAAAGGTTTCAAACATAGATTTTTTTAAATACATTTGTCATCTTGTAAATAAATTTCAATTAAATCAGCAATGTCAGTTGCAACGGTCAACAATAAGTAGTTGCTTCGCAACTCCGTTAACAATAACATTCTAAAATAAATTATTCTAAGATAACAAATACAAAATCATTTTAAAATACAAAAATTGCGGCCATAATTTACCCATTGTATAAAAACCATTTGCATTTTTGACGCCAAAAAAGGTAACCCTTCATCTCCTCGAGCTTGTAAACAGTAAAAATTTGCATAATTGTAAATTATCTTAAAACGGTGAGTTTGCGACAATCCCTGCACTGGACATTCCCACATACAGGCTCACTGAAGCAGGTGGAGGCCGGTGCATCTGAGAAATTCGCCTTCTAACGGTTAATCTTATAAAGTGACCGTTGGGTCTCAAAGGCCCCGCAGGTAATTGCATTTGCAGGGTTGAAGATGCAAATATATGCGCTCCACGACCCTCGCTATAATAAGTTGATGCTCTTATGTACAATTACGGATAGTTTCTCTCGGAGATGCATTTATATTATAATTCTTATTAAAAAGGACATTTTTAACATTTACAGGTTATAAAAGATGAAGTTATTAAGATTCAAGTGCTATTAAGTAAGATTAACGTACAAGCACATAGTCTGTAGTATATCATTACATTGGACAACTTAAAAATTAATTCTTTACGTGACTTATTATTTTAAACATAATACAACATATTCTTGGCAATACGCCACTTGTAAATTTAAAGGAGACACTTCGAACGGCCTAAAATGAGTTACTCAAGTTTATTTTCTCCAATTGAATAAAAAAAATTAGCAGATAGACAGTGTACCATAAATAAAGTAAATTATAAATATCTATAAACTAATTTTGTATTTATAACTTTTGAAGTACAATGTATATTAATGCTTATGTGAAATATGTAAATGACTGATTGTAATACACATTTTCGTAACTAGACAAATAATTACTTTTTTTTCTATTTTCGTAGGATCCCTTCCCCCCTCGCCGGCAGACAGCGGTGTCTCGGACGTAGAGTCGTCCTCATCAGGCGCCGGTTCAGCTGAGGAGCTGAAGGCTCGCCTGCAGCCGCCCCCACCAGCACCCTTCCACGCACCCTTCCTGCCCTTCTACCAACACCACCAAATCGCCAACACGCTGCAGCACCACGCCACGGCGCATCCACGACCACCAGGTAACACACATCTATCAACTTATACATAAAGTTATCAACCTCAGTAAATAATGTACTGATTTGTATCATGCATAGTTTTTTCATATCTAAGAACTCCCAAACGAAAAATAAACATAACATTTTATTGATCTAGCAATGAAATAGTTTACTACCCCGCACTTAAGGTTCGTAGCGATATATAGCCAAGGGAGACCCGGTTAGTTCAACAGATAATAATGTTCAATAAAAAAGGCTTCGTCATAATTAAGAATCTTATGAACAATGTAATTGACTAGCCTGCGGGTTAGTGTGTGCGCCGTTAGTGATCCTGACTGCTGAGGCAGAGGGCGTAGGTTCGATTCATAAATGTTTGTTAATCCCCTGAAACATTGTCATTCAAAAGTTAAACTTGCACAATCGGATGCACTCTTAACACTTTTATAGCAACGAAATTCTGCAACATTAGTAATCAGATTTCTTGGAATTCTATTTGATTTTAAGAAATATATATATAATATATATATATTATATATATATATATATATAAACGAAGCACGAAAATAAATACGTTATCTTGGAATATTTAGCTAAAACTAAAATATTAAATCCAGATTTTAATTTCATACGATAAATAAAACTTGTCATAAAAATGATGCTGATATAGCTACAATGATATCAGTTTATATATGTAAATGTATTATACATAAAACGATAAAAGTCTTACATCATTATCATTTAGTTGTTACTTTAGTTCGTATATAAAAAACTAAAGTTAATTTAATAAAATTAACTAACATACTAAAGGGAATTTCAGTTTGTTGGTTAGGTAGCTTTTACACCTGAAACCACTAAAACGATTATCGTGAAAAGTTACATACACCGTCTTATATACAGAACAAGACATAGACACCTCTCATGCACAAAAAACAGGTACTTGTGGGCACAAAAAATGGCGTGTTATAAAAACACATCAAATACTTAATCATGACTTAATAAGCGGCCAACACTTATTTCATTAAAATAGACTTATAGATATAGTTCTGGTGGATGTTATCAACTAAGGTCTGTAGGTGACCGTACGGTTAACGCCCCTCCCGGAGGGTCACCTTTCGTAAAGCGTGAGGACAGGGAATTTGGGGGAACTGCGACAAAATAGTCTTGACATTTTAATATGTAAACATTTATTTAGTACGGTAGGCACTTGCAATTTCATCATTTTACGTAAAACTTCCATATTCTAAATGTTTTTATATCGTTTGAGTAATATTTTATAAGTAAATAGTATGTAACCAACGGCCTATTACCACAAATACTGCATCCACAAAGACTCAAGATTTATATATAGATCTACAAACTAACAAGGTATTTCTCAGAAATAATGTGGCATATTCATTGAATAATATTACCACAGGTTTATTGACAAATTTTGTTAATGCTGAATGTAATAAACACTTAGTGGTTACGGCTATCTCCATGGACGTCGTAAAATCCCACTTCGCACCATTTAATTTGTAATATTTATAGAGGAAACAAGCACCATGATTGTTATAAATTCTAATTCATTAAATGTGGATGACGAAGGCGTAACAGCATCAGGCGTAATGCTGACAATATGGCGTAGTAATTGCAGAATATTAAATAAAAATCATCGTCGAGTTACACGAGGTGCATAGTTAATTATTAATCCAGATGAACGAGCGAATCTGTATAATTGAGTGCTCGTTTGCGATGCTTGTGACAAATACTGAAAATGAAATTAATGTATGTGGTGCATGGCTTTATCAGAGCGCTTCCGGGGGCGTGTTTACTGCATCCTGGCCCTGGGCCAATTGGCCTTCTTTCTTTAAACAGTATCGTTAAATGCACATATTATTTTTTTGTTTACCAATAACTCACTCTTACAATTGTTTCAAGTCACGAGAAAAACGGTCAAAAAATCTTTTGTGTAACGCGTGTTCCTGAAAAAAAAAAACAAATCAATTAATTACAAGTCGCATTCACTTCTCAATGTCAACTGTTGCTAATCCCTCCCCTTTTACCATCAAATTAAAAGTTTTTTAAAACTGGTGTCTGTATGGAAACGTCAGTAAAACACCGAATGAACAGCTTAGTCAGATCTATTTGTTTTTGCGGATAATGTGATGATTACGTTATCATTAACCATAGAGCCATAGGTAAAATATCCCCTTGAAGCTAACTTCCTCCTCGGATACCGGCCCACACGTTCTGAGAAGTATACATTTTTATTATCGATGGATGTGTAGAGATGCCAGTTTCCATGACACAAAACGAAAGAAACGAACGCCGGACGGACGGAACCAGTTGGCATGGCGTTGTATCGAGAATTTATCGCGAATTGGCGCTCTACGCCCGTTCTGAGCTATTCGACATTGCGCAAGGTCAGTGATCCTAATATAAAAATGCAAAAAACTATACTACCGTCAAAACGTATGCGAGACGCGTCGTCGAAGACCTCCGGCGCATGCGAAGCGACCACTTTCGATTGCGGCGCATCTTAAAAATGCCTTGTAGTAGAGTATATGGTGAATACACCGCCTAACTTAATAAGCAAGCTAATATAGACACGGAACTCGACTATAAACATATTTTATTATCACGTTCTACCAAAGATCGCGACACATTCTGCGTAATTCTTATTAGAAATTATTCCAATAAGAGAGTTATATTTAAAAATATCTTGTTTAGTAGGTAAACCAACTCTGGAAAACATGTAATAGACAAACGACCAGAGGGAGAATCAAACATTACAAACGTCATTAGCTATTTATTTAAAGTGCAATAAGGATAAATGTATTGAAAAACACCAGTCAAAACCACATAAGAATATCCTCCCATATATACCTAACATTGACTAATTTGTTATTATACAATAAAGTCAAGTAGGTTAACAAATCATGAATGAAAACTCACAACAAAACCAGACTAATGTGTCAAAATGTACCTTATTAACTACTATATTATACTTCAGGATATACTAAGAATATATTCAGAAAATATCATTAGCTTTAATATGAAATATTCCTTGTGCGGAAAAGAAAACAGAACTAAAGTAGTACGTATGATGCCAGAGGTAGATGTAAGCTGTAAATCGGCCATTGCTGTAATGTGGCACACACGAAATTTCGGTGTTGCAAACGTGAATTGGGCAAGAGCGGCGGTGCCGGCGCCATTGTCAGCCTCTGGCGAAACGAACGCGACCTTCCTACTCGGATTGGGCAGCAAACCTGATTGTGTGAGTATGCGTCCGCGTGTTCAATATAAATTAACCAGTTTCTGCAAATATATAACAGCAATAGGAGCGCTGTGGAATGTCACAGTTCATAACATAATCCTTTACAAAATATGTATCCTAATTGCTTGTCTCTTCTTGGCATTAGCACAAACAAACAAGCCTAGTAATGATACTATTCAGAATAGAAACTCAGTAATAAACTATAATTATTTCTAATTTGCAGACATTTAATTGAGTTAGCTTTCCGAAAATCTTTATGCTTAAACTTTGATAAAGCTGGATCAGAAATAACAAGACACTGACTGGATGTGCCCATTGCCAAATTGTATAGATGTAGGTAGCATGAAACGGTTTTCTGTATGCGTGCGAATATCGAGAGTTGATTTTTGAATGCGATTCTGTTGCGCGGGTTGCGTCACATTATGCGGGCGGCGTAACGTACACCTCATACACAACACCAACTAGAACATGTATCCTTGTACCATCAACCGTATGTACGAGTATATTTGAGCAAGTGTTTCTGCAGTTTCGTCAAGAATTATCTCTATTTCTAGTTGGAATATTCAATCGGAAATTAAATATGTAACTTTAAACTGGGACGCTTCGGTGCCATACTATAACTCAATGTATCGAGTAAGATCGTGAGCTTAGGCAGGATATAATAATATATATATATATATATATACGTACTCTTTGTAACATAAACCCATTTTAATCAACGTTAAACAAAAATTTATTATTAAATAGCTTTTATGCAAGTCCAATTCTTCATTTGCTTCACTGTAGGTGTATTTCATTGTAAATTTAACGAACATAATGTTGTTTGTAGCTAGCTAGCTGCATTGACTAGATCTATTCAAATATTCAGTGCACGGAGTAAACATACAGAGATGTCAATGTGACATTTGCAAACGAAATGGAAATTAAACTGATGGCGATGTGTATTGTGCAGTGCGCTGCATCGCGATAAGCGCTATATGTGTGAGTTTGCGCACGTCTAACGTGCTCGTAGCTCGCAGCGGCGCGCACGTGTGTGCTCGTGCGCGGGAGTGTGCGCGAGGTGATCGTCCCGATTCAAGGGCACTGCAGCGCTAGCGCTCGCCTCGTATTAATAGTTGGCGACTATTTTCGCCTCACCGACCGCTGGGGGGACCGGAACGTTATTATTGACATTCGCGAACTTCCAAAACGGTTTTGTTAGCTTACATCACGCTACCGTGCTGTGACACACGGACGACAAACGACAATGTCTTGTATGTAACATAAGTACATATCTACTTTATTTAATTTATGCCCATTGATTTCCTGATTAGTCACAAATATCTGTTGCTTTTGCCCTGTATCCATCGGATAAACACTATCAGCATCGATGATATACAGTCATTTAATTACTTTTAATTAGGTTTGTCGATGACATAACATAGTCTTTAGAGTATATTAGGTATATCACTTGTCGTTATCCTTTCCTAGCATAGATAGCAATTAGTTTCAATTCTCGCACCGCTCGTGCTTGGGTCGCTCGTGAAGTCGTGACGTCATCGCATAAATCCTAAACAGCGGCTACCGAGGCGAATACCTCGGTTATGTGATCATAGTTACAATCATTAAGTACAACGTGATTGCGGTTTAGTCTTGTTCTAAATACAGAACAAAACAACAGCTCTAAAAAATAGCTTCTTTGTTTTTATTCGGTGCGTGTACTGTTGCCATATAAGGAAGACGCGACGCACGCCATCTGTCGCACGAAAAACAATTGCGCAACCGTCGGCGACCCAGTTGCGCGCCGCGGTCGCTGCCAAACGCGCCTCGAGTCCTCTACAATTACATATTTCGGTGTCGCAACAGCGCGGTCGCATCCGAGTTGAACGGCCCGCGACCTTGAGTGTTGCGCAGCGCACGCGCTGCCGAAAGCGAAAGGACTCACTTTCGATCCCGGAATTCACTATCATAGATTCCCCATTAGCGTGATGCGTACGTGACCTAAGACCTGTCACTGCACTCTATTTTTCATCATGACCACAACTAATAGCGCGATGAGAAGCAATGAATCAGCAAAACTTCAAAGGGTAGAGAGCACCACCGCGCAGTGCGTCACCTTCGAGCGTTCCGTTTCACACGCGGCTTCCTGTGTAAGTTTCGCAACGCATCTCTTGCGGCGAGTGGCGTAAAAGCCACCATTTTACCGCTTCCCAAATGCTAATTCACGCGAAATACTCACCGACGAAGACGTGTGTAATCTCAAAAATGTACACGACCCAATTTTGTACGATGGAATCTCGACGGTCCACTTATCCGGAAACCTCACGCGATTCTTTTACGATAGGTATAAAAACAGAAGGGGAACGTGTCCAGGCGGCCTACATACTCGCCTCGATGGTTTCCTGGCTGTTTAAAATTATCCGCTCATTCCCAGCGAAGCGGCAAAGGCTCGCCCTTCACGGACCACGGCCGTCCCTGCCACTCTAAATAGCAAAATTCCATAACCGGGTCGATTATGTGCTGCTCGTAGCGGGTGAAGCGAGTGGAAATCGTGCCGCTCGCACTCGCTATCCTTGTGTTTATGCGTCGCAAATCTAACCGGGTCAGTGTTAGGTCGCATAGCGCTGCATAAATAGATGCGTCGCTCCCCGGTGCACCGCTCCTCTGAGTGGCCCATATCAAGAGTTTCGCAATTTGTTTACGCGCGCCCGGACTCCCGTGCCAAACTTACAGATTCCACAAAATAGTGACGTTGCAAAATCATAGTTTTCAGATAACACCGCGCTGTCGCTGGAAGCCGATACCGTGAGAATATAGGACAGTTAATTTTAGTCCGTGCTTTTCTCGGAACACTGAGTGTTTCGATTACGTTGAAAAACGCCGTCAGCAATGTACTTTCTTACATAATGTGCTGCGCCTACTTCCTGATTGATAATGATTGCGAATAAACATTTTTAATCTTAAAATATTATCTGTTGCTAAAACGTGCCTCAGAATTATGTATAATGCGCGGTAGCGATAACTGAAATGACATAACAACTCATTATCACTTACATCGGTGGCGTACCCGGCTGGGACACACGTATTAAGAATTTAAAGCGACTCTGTAATTACCTACGTCCTCTAATGCCCGTCAATCACTAGCCATTAGCAATAGTTTTGTACTAGCGACAATACAAATCGATAAATTAAGTGAAAAAATCGTTCCGGCCTGATTGGTCAGGAGTCAGGGTCGGATTGAGTAACACGTTTGGTGGAAATCAGTGAATCCTTGAACGCCGCGAACCGCTCAACCCGCCTTTTAAGACCATGGTCTTGACGACAAAATGTTTATAACACATAATTATAACATAATATTTTATAACCAATTGTTATATATTTCGTCCGCGTTTTGTACCTTTCACCGAATTCATTATTTGACATCTACTTTTCGCTCCTTTATAAGTAGCATAGACAAGACAACAAAAAAAAATTATATTTGAAATTAGGTAAACTTTTTACACATACATACATAATACACTCACATCTATATCTGAAGGAGTAGACAGAGCCTTTTCAAACGGGACAGGGGTCAAACGTATTGCCGTCTACCGGCCACAGACTGTATATATACTGAATAGATAACAGTCCGATCCCTTAATAGGCTTTTACAAGAGCTATGGAAAAATATGGACTGGCCCTATTCTACCTACCATTTACCTTACTAATATTTTGCTGAGAGGAACAATAAAAGATACTTTAATATTTATGTATTCAGGCCGCAGCCGCAGCCGGATGTGTACATCATAACCGGAAATCGATATTAGAGATGAACGGAAGGCAAAAATACTTTAGCATCACGCAACATGCACGAACTTCACTACTGTTGTTCACAGATAATAAAATAAAGGAATGAATGAAACCTTTAGTAACATAGAGGATATGTACTTTTGATTTTATTACATTCAAGGACGCTGTACCGTCAGGGCTAAGGCGTAGGACTTGCGATTAAGTCGTCGCGGGTTTGAACCCCACCCAGTACATTACCAATATGAACACCATCCCACCCCTAACACAAGCATTTACCTCAGCCTATTGGGGTTAACAAGAATACTAGTAATGTGTACGTCACACATTAAATTAAAATTAGATACGTTACAATAGGTAAATATGTTTAATTTCGTTATTTTTTATGGCAAACGAGCAGACGGGTCGCCTGATGGTAAGTGACAACCGCCGCCCATAGAATTATCCAATTCCAGTCCAACTGCACTGCCGGCTTTGAGGGTTATGAGTTGGGTGAGGAAGAGGAGCGAGGAGAGGGAGGGGGGATTGGTCCTTCAGTACCCTCACTCACTCAGTAAATTCTATCTAACATTGTTTGACAACCCCCGCGTCCCTCATCAGCCTCAAAGGCGGGCATACATTTAACGGACCCGAAGTAAGACAGCAAAACGTCTTCCCTCGTCCTATATAGAAATCGTACCACAACACTTGTATTTGAAGTATACGCATACACACTTCAAATATTCTAGTAATAAAGTCATTGCAAGCAGTAATATGTAAATACAATGAGAGAGGTCCTATTTATTCAAAGCGTCCTTTAACTAAGCATAAGGAAAACTTCTTTTAGAAAATAGAAAAAGAACTTTGTCTTTGCCTCATGACATTAGTTCTTTGACTTGTTGTTAAAATATATTATTTGAATAAAGAACAAGTTTCAAATTTAATGTTTTCGTTTAAGTAAGGTTACGATGACCTGTATGACCCTAACTATTAACTAACATTACAAAAGCGACAATTTGTTTGTTAACTTATTTTGTTACGGTGTCAGTTCCTACATTTTATCTACTGTACCGATCACTTTGAAATTTTGTATGTATATAAAAATTGGGAAAAAAGTACTATTCACACATTAACCGCTTGCGAAAGCTAGTAGATACACATGTATATATATTATAAACCTATCCAATAGTTTTACCTACGCAACTACTTAACTAACCGTGTATCGGTGTAGGTATGAGTCAGATCGGAAAGGAAACAGTCACAATAATGAATAATCCAGCAACACAATATATCTATGTGTAAGCAATATGTAAAAATATACATACGTACATGTATTTGTTATGTGACAATTGTGTTGCAAAACCAACGTTCACACTACAAATGCCGGCATTGAAAACAATAAATTAATGTTTTACATACAAATATTCCAACAAAAAATAATTTTATTCTAATGGATTTTATCTATTCTCATTTACAAGAATCCAATTCCGACAAGTAACATATGTACTTTCTTAATCAATCAATCTCATTCGATAAACAAAGAGTTGCACTAGAATGATTGATCCAACATGGCGTCCTTTTGCAAGGAAGTGAAGGAATTTGCGAGACGCGTTAGAGGGCGCGCGGGTAGTGACGGCGGGCCGCGGGGGCGGTCGCGGGTGCACGGCGCGCAGGAGACGAGGGTGACCTTCGCGCGTTGATGCAATGTCGCCGTGTCATTGACCACGCTGCGCCGCGCGCAAACAGTTGCAGCTACGCGCCCTCCCGCCCCCGCGGACGCCTCTCGTTCCTTGTCCCCCCGACGACGTCTATCACCCCTCCGCCCACTCCCCCCTCTGAGTTAGCGCGCACTGCAAAAGTTTTGCCGGTTTTACGATATCCTCTCGTTTGCATTTAAGGCGGATACAATTCTTAAATGAGGAACAGGAAAATTTTATCTAAGGTTCTTAACCGCAACGTCAATGTCCGCGACCGAATAAGACATACCTTATCTTACTAAACAAAAGGATTGAATCAATTTTAGAATTAAATTTCTAAATCGTTAAAATTGATCATAAAAATAACCTTAATAAGTATACCCAGTAAGAAAAAAAATGTTTCGAAGAAAAAACATTTTGCTAAAAACATGAAGAAAACCCGGAGCTGGTCATTAAAAGAAATTTAAAATTAAAATTGTCAGTGTCACAAACAAAGATTGTCACATTTAAGAATTTTAGTAGGTGTCGTTTCGCAGGTATTTACAAAAATAAAAATATCTCTCTTAAATTATGCACAAATTCGTTCGGAGATTTAGAAGTGTCGACGTAAAACATTGTTTGGCTGTGTTCCATCTTAACGTAAAAACAATCATCGTTCAAAACGTCAGCACTTAACACTTTAAGCGGAACGTGCCCTTATATTATATCAATATTAAAATAAAAAATATTTTTACAGTTGCATGCATTTACGTAAGCGTGGGGTGTACGAACTCTACACCAGATCACCTTCGCCGTGTCCCAAACTATAGGTTGAGGTCGTATCGACAATAATAGTTATCGATAGCATCGCGCCACAAACAAGATGAGCGAATGAACGATGTCTTTTACATGCACGGTAGGATCACTATTGCGCGGGAAAGTCGATAAATGTCAAAAGTACGTTCTCAAATTGTTTCTATTGTTGCAAAGGACACTTGTTGTTCAACAATGGAATACAGGGCAGTAAACAGTTGTAGAAATAATTATTCATTGGCATGAAAAAATATTTTGTTGTTCTAATTCAAGGTAGGTATAATTATTGCATCAATATATTGTTGTAATCTTCTCATTATTTTAAGAAGTACAAAGTAAAACAACTATGCAATATATTTATAAACTCATGAACGTCCAACAAAGGTTAAAAATATTCCGTTATTAAACAGTAACCAATAAACAACAGACGAAAGTCATGTCAAAATTGACAGCATTAAAAGTCAACACGTTTTAACTGACCTTACACAATATCGAGTTGCACTCGCATTACCGGCCTAAATAAACAGATAGTTGAACTGGAGCTTTGTGCACTGATAACGGCATCCGTCGGGACTACACAAAAATACATATTAAACACGATAACGCTATCTCTCAACTTACCTCTTGAAACACCAACATCAGTCATATAATATATGTACAATTCAGTGTAAATAAGGTTGACATTGAATTGAATAATAATGTCACATATCCCGTATCATATTACTGATACACTGACATAATGTTACAGGAATTATCACTTAAATATTAGATTAAGTGTTACTTTCATTATTCTCGATTCGAATTTTGATTAAACCACTTTCCATAAACAATATGTTTTATAACTAGATGCGCCACGGCCGCGTAGGAGACAAAAATGTCACATAGATAAGTAGAAACTTCCCATTTAGATAATGTACGACGACTGGCGTGTTTAACAAACGTTTATGCATAACGATTAGCCCAAACAGTGTTAAAACAAAAACGAAATGTTGTAACAGTGCAATAGAATATTAAATTAATATATAATTTTGGTTTTTAAATAATAAAAAAAAATATATCTGAATAAGGGTTCATAAAATATCAGATTTTGGAAAAATATATGTTTCCGAAATTAAACAACAATCTTGCAGTCTATCCAATACCAATAATATAGATAAACACTTGAAATAATCATTTAGTATATAAAAAAATATAATTGTATGAGGTAATTTTATAAACGGGGCCTCGTGAAAATAAATATTTTTGGTTCAACTGGCAACTAAACTAAACACACAAACTTCTTTAAACCCTACATGCAGTATCCTCATCATAAATTATTAATTTTTGTATTTTAAAATATCGATTTCATTTTTTCACACTGATTAACAAATTGGTGTCTGCACTATGATATCTGAGTATTGTATTGAACAGCGGATACCAATACCACTAACTATGCGGTAGGCAAACTAAGCACGTGTAGAAGGTCTAATGACAAAAAAAAAAAACCAAAGTACTTTAATACAGAGATAACACAATCAAGCCTCATAAAATTCATCTTAGCCTACACGTGGTATCTACACATGTCCACGCTGTCAATTTAAATACAAATTAGTATTTCTCAATGTTTTTTATCCCCTTTATCCAAAGAACCTACGATAAGGTTCTATACATATAATTATGTATATTACAGTAATTATAAATATGAAGACATAGCACACGAATGTGTTTAATTGTACAGATGGTAATTTCATGGATGATCTAGTGCGTGTGTTCCGTGTTTGTTCAGTATTTTAAAATGTTAGACTTTTCCGCGTTAAACCCGTATTACAATCGACTTCGTATTTGCTAAAATCGTTTGAAAAGATTTTTTTTACATATATATTATACATTACATATTTGCATAATCAATATTAATAATTTATAGTTAAAGTCATTATGGGCATAATGACAAGCAAGTTCAAAGGCAACATGTAATATATACATTTTTGAGATCTTATAAAAATCCCTTCATACATATATATTTGACTGGCATGTTGATCTAGTTCTATAAATGTATATAAAAAAATGAGATAATACAATTACTATCTATCTATATACTATGTATAAGCATGACTACCTGACTTCTAAAAAAATCTTAAACTTAAATTGTAAAATTGATTTGTTCAATGTATACATAATAATAGGTGTTTGTTTGTTTGTTTATCCCTCGGGAACTGTATTTTTTCTGTATAGTGGTACCTACTGACCTTAATCTGTGATAATAATAATTAACCCTTCATTATTTTAGATTAAATAATTTACATTTTGAACTCGCTCGCGATAGCTTTCTATTAAATGTACCGTTTTTTTCATTATTTTGAGAAATTGTTACTGTTATTTTTTTAAATGAATCAACTTTCACAAAAAAAAATTGCCTAAGTTTTTGTTTCAAACACTATTAAAATTAAAAATAACAGTATACCTACCAGAGAGCGTTTCATCAAATGTTTCTGGTGATGATAATATGATAATCCTTGATCGTATATAATTCTCATCATTTTATAGTGATTACCGATTAAACACCTGTATCGGAGCGATTACGATCATACCATTTTTACGAAGTGTTTTGTTGTGGCCTGATGATAAAAAAGTTTACATCGTGTTCAGAAATCTTACGGCAATATTATAACATATATTACGTAAGTAAATGTCGGCAGGCAGAACCGGTACATCTTAAATATGTAGGTACACTAAAGCTTGGTTAAAAAACAACATTCGAATGCAAATTATTAATACCACAGTATTTTACGCGGGTCCGGAATTTTGGAAGATAAATTATATATTATATTATACAATTTTAGAAGCATTGTATATCGTCATCAAACTTGAAAGAAGTATCAAACTCTAGCCTTCCTGTTCCTTCTACATAAACGAGTGAAATAAATAAACTAGAATTGAAAACTAGAAAGACACTTTGTTGTGAAACTACTAAAGCATGTTATAATGTTGTTTTATTCAGTTTCCTATATCAAATGATTAGGGAAGTTTTAACCATTATTTAAAATTTGTTTAAACACTATACATTATCGGTATTGGTCTTAACTCACCAGGTTCAAGAAAAATAATTTTGACATATATAGCTTTTCTTAGATTTATGATTCATTTAACGCTTTGCTTCTATAACTGCGGTGTATTAATTTCACAAGTAATTATTTAAGTACATCCAGTAATTTAAAAGTGTCTCTTGTGACTCTTGAGTTGAGAGTGTCCATGGGTGTCAGTAGTCACTTACCATCAGGTGACCCCTCTGCTCATTTGCGCCCCATGCTATAAAAAAGCCTGCCCCCTATAAAAATATCGTCAGACGATCTATCTAACTTGGCAGGGTTCTCATTGAAGAAAAAAACATTTAGACGAGGTCATTTTTTTCAATTTAGTACTAATGATGTTGATAATGACGATTTAAAATAATGTATATATGTATAGAGCCGTAAACAAAATGTTTTACAGCTATGTTTAAACCTACCCCCTTTTTTGTTCCCGTAAACCCGTAGCTCATAATAATTCTGTATATAACGTATATGTAACTATTATTCAGTCATGTAACATTATGAAGAATCTGAAATCTTTGAAAATTGTCTGCGTCCACATGACCTCGATGCAAGAGCTGCCCTCTAGCGGACGCTTGTCGCGCGCCGTTACATAAGGGGCAGTAGAGTGTAGCCGCTCTTTGCAGCGCTGACCTTACTTAACATAGCGCTAGTTCAGCGCATGCGCATCTAAATATTATGCGCCATCTTTGAATTCGCAATTTGAATTTACCACAAACAATATGTATTATGTAATTGTACTGTATCGAATCAAAGTCACCTTGATTATGTTTAAAACGTTATCGTTGAATCACCTTTCCTCTTTGCCCCAATGCAATCAAACATGTACCAGGTCAATCATTATTAAAGAAAATAAAACAATTGATAAGCTCACGTGTACTAATCTATAAGGATGAAAGTTGGGAATTATCTGCAGTTGTCTTTTGTTATAATAGTTGCAAGAGAAAATTATCTTCGCAAAATACCGTGATAGGTTGTTAGTAGCTTTAGAATGGAGCGGGCGCAGTTAGTGTGCGTATGTGAAGGTCAACTGGCGGCGTCATTTCCTGGTCATTGCCTGCCGTCGCATCCGACGCGCCTGCCGCGCCGTCCTGCCAACGGCGCTCGCGCATGCACTACCGCTCCCGCTCCGCCCGGGACCAATCTTAGACACACGCACGCTTTCCGGTCTCACAGGCAAACTATACCTCACTATAGCTATACAGACAACATTTTGTCCTTACTTGAAACAACACAATATATATATCACATAATATTCGGCCACGTTCACTGTCGCTTTGAGGAAATGTTCTCAGCGCGTATCTTATCTACCTAATACTTTTATCGCCAGTAAAAATAGCAAATTTGCAAACTGATAAATCAGCGTATGTGTTTATATCAGCACATTGACGTCAGTGGAATGTAACGATATAATTCTGCCGCTGGCTCGACACTTCCTTGCACATGCAGCAAAGAGGACAATATATTAAAATACAGATTATTTTTATCGAAAAACACCTCCGACAAAGGATGCGTTACATTTGTTTACACAAGCCATACAAAAGTAAAGTATAATTTATTTGTTAATTTACGTATCGCACAGTATCTAGAGAAAGCTAATTATACATAAACATAGTTTAAACAAAAACTAGGAAAACCATCACAACTAGTTGAAGCGAGGGGAGCGTGCAAACCACTGGCTCAGTAAACATGGCCTGTTTGTATCGCAAGAGGTTTGTGGGGTAACCCATTTATCGCGAGTGTGGGATGCGCGTCCGCAACCGGTTTCCCCTCTCAGACTACCTTTTACATCAACCTAAACGTTCGCATACTCGCATCCGGGACGAAACGATCCGTCTTCGTCAGTGAGCAACTCCAAAAAGCACTCAGTACGTACAGAACAAAGTGCACTTTTAAATGATCGTTGGATTGATACATTTTCTTTTCGTACCGAAGGACTGCTAACTAGCAAAGTGAAGATGACATTCTAAGACTGCAGCAGGCGTACAGGCCGACGTAACCTTGATCTTGCAGCGCAGCCAGTAGGATGCGTCCAGCGCATGCGCTAAAAATAGAGACGCCGGCGCATAATATGCGGGTTTTTTACGCACTGTTTTGTTAGCTTCCCATGATCGCGAGGGATTTTATGAGCGTACGTGTTCGTTGAACATTATAAATAACAGGTATCTATGTTATCTGCCAGTCCCATTTTAACTGTTATTCATGCGTGAAGAATTTTTATTTCATTGAATTTTAGTTGAATATCTATTTATTAATAATACATCATTCATGTACATACCTAGTCACGAATCAATAATTAAAGTAATAAAGAGTTCGCCGATAGTAGAAGTACTAGGTACTACATATGCGCTGGACAAACGGTTTCGGCGACATTAGATCTGGTTTGAACAAGTGACGTGGGTGATAACATAAATTTTTCGAACACCGCAACTGATATTCCTAAATACTTAAAGATATTTCGTTAGCTATCAATGAGCTAATCAATTATGAGAATACTCAGTTTGTTCCACAATAGTACTGTTTTTGTTATAATACTTTTATAACTGGAAAGTTCTGGTTTAGAAGATAAAAGTAATATGCCTTATCTGTTTGTTCTTTTATCTTTTTTTATATGTATATTTGTCACAAATTTTAATTATACTATTTTGAACTTGGCGAACATAGAATTCAGTCATAAAACGCTTACCATGATAACCATCACTACGGTATCTATTAACAATAATCAAACCACTATTAACACAAAATTAATTTTCAAATGTATGTGAATTTATTTTTGAAAAAAAAAAACTTGTTTATCTTATAAAAATCTTGAGGCACCTAGTCGAGACGTGTTTATGAGTGTGTCGGACACACGTGTCGTGTAGCAGACGCTAGGTCAATGACCGACAGATAAGCCACGCGAATATACATATATACACACCAGTTAGATAATGTTAGAAAATGGCGAAATGCGCCAAACAGAACGGCGACGTTTAAATATGTACATATATGCTTCCGATTACGCATCACAAAGAGAGTTAAATAAATACTACCTATAAACTTGACATTGCGTATATAATATTACATAATACTATAACATATTAATCACCACACCACATAATTATTACTTATAAAGTTATAAGACCTACTAAACGTTAACTTTGACAACAACAAATGTTTATATTCAGGGACTTTCCCTGTTTGAATTGAAACAAATGTAAAATAATAATAATACTTACTTTTTACTATTATATTGTTTACCACATTCGTTTATCTCATTCCAACGTTACACACAGCTTGGGGTAAAATACGTTCCATCATCAGTTTCTGTGGTCATTATCTGTGGTAATATTTTAGTAGAAAAACATTCAGACCTAAACAAACAATCTCTTAATTGATTGAATACCAAGAAACAAAGAAATAGACTAGTATGTAGTAATCTTGAGCTGTTAACTATAAAAAACATGCTTAAAAATTTTCTGGAACACATAATTTGGCACAATTTACGAAACATTATTGTGGCAACATTAAAGTGTCTTCTACTGAATAATACTACCATTCGGTTGGGAATTAACTGTTAACCATTAAATAATTATTATTACATTTATTTTTGATTTTTTTTTCTCACTAATGCAACAACGAAAATGTCATCAGTCTTCAGTCAGTTGATCAGTTGTCAACAACGAACTAAAAACATTATAATAAGGTTCCATCCATTTGCTTTCGGCTTCTTTCATTTGCTTCTCATTTAAAAAGCTTAACACATTCTACATTAAGACAAAGAATATATTATCCTCATTTATTAACTTATAAATGGAACGTGTAACAAAGATATCCAGTGGACGGCCTTTACAATGTCTGTAAATATGTTTGAATTTCACAAAAACACAATTTCTGAAGATTTTATATTGTATCTAAATCATTTCGCAAATGGGGGTAATAGCCCAGATGTACAATTGTTTTATCGAACTGGCCACATGAATTTTGTAGCGGTGTCTGAATACTTAAAGATATTTATTTATTTCGCTTCCTAGGAAATGTTACACATATAAGACTTTGAAACGAACGACCAGAAATAAGTTATAAAATAACTATATACATACTAAGGACTTTTTGACCTTATGCTTACTTACTCCTAGTAGTGCCCTCCCAGTATGAGCTTTAATTGTTAATTTGTTTGATATTATATTCTTGTCAGCATTACATACATACGATGACTCCTTGATCTCATAAGGGAGTATGCAGAGTGGTATTAAACGCCCACTTTTGCTAATTAGAATTTGGTTCCACTAACGTAATATAGGGCAACTCTATTTCCGTCAACTAGGCTGTATGACTGTCTGTTAGATAACAGTTCGATCCCTTTATCGCGTTATGTCGTCATAGTAGAAGTTCTTCACAAATTCAGTATCGGATTGGTGAAGGGCCAGAATTGGCAATAAACTACAGCAGAATGTCGCGAGTGTTATACCGAATGAAAAATTATTGAGAACTACCTCCATTTCCTACGAGAGCCGTTAAAGCCTAGTCATGGAGTTTTTAGTGGCCCCACTCCCCATAGAAATCGACTTGTTTATTTCTACTACATACTTGTTTGTCAATGAAATCACAAAAAAATACGCCTATAGGTATAATTTCCAGCCAAAGTAACCCGCATCATCTATCTGTCAACTCTTTGTTGCTTGAACAGAAGTTCACTTTTTTTTAAACGAGGAAAATGTTGTCAGCGAGTGGGCCGTCGGCACAGGCATTCGGGTCAAGGCGGCGATGCCGGCGCGGTGCTTGACGCAATCCTCGCTATCAGTATTATCGCCAAGCATTTACATTGTTTGGACGCGGGTGTGGAAACTGAGATGACACCGTAAAACTGGCGCAAAAATAAAACAAAACTCTACATTTTATACAATCTCTGGCAGTTCTATTTTTTATTATGAAAAGTTCATGTGTATGTGACATATATTTCCTGAAGGGGTAATTAATGCCCACATTTTACCCATCATAATTTACTTCCACGTAATCGTGGCCTATTAACGTCATCCCGGCACTTTTAGGCAATTGGATGGGAAAATTTAGAGTATATTGACAGGAAAGGGACAATAAAAAGTGGTATTGGTAATACAGATGGATTGGGGAGTACCTATAAGCTATAGATCAAGCAAGTCATGGTCGCATACCTATAGCTCAAACTGGCTGGTGCCGGGTAACCGAGTAACTAATACTTTCGAACAATACGGATTTCAAAAGCAGAATAACAAATCCATAAATAATAAATTGATAAAAGCATGTAAGAGCCCATTAACAATTTCGATGAAGTCTAGAAGTATTGTCTCAGTTATGTTACTAGATAATGTGTCTTGTTATTGTAACGATTGCATTATATTGTTGAAAAATATAGTTCACTTGTGCGATACTTGTAACTGTTACAAGTTATTTATTATTGCCTTATCAGAAATGGATTGTGTACGGTTTTAATCACAATTAAGCTGTATAAATAACAATTTATGAATGTCATATAAATGAAAATGAAATATGATAGCTTTTAATAGCGCCTATAGGATGAAAAATAAACTAAAATAATGTTATCAAAATATTTGAACAAGTTTAAACAACAGTGTTCTAATCGCATGAGACTTGAGACGCGGATTAGTCTCACAATTGTTTAGTGCAACCATTTGGGCCATGAATAAACATTTACAACCGCTAAATATTCTGATTATAAATAGTAATTTCTTAATTAGTCATAATATTAGTATTAGTGAGAGAAGAATAATTTTGCGTTCACACTTTAATGCCTACCGAAGAAGTACCTTTGATAATTAAACTTCTTTGTGGCGTTCACTTTGTCACGAACCAGTTAAACTTTTTACAAATTTTCGGGCAAAATTTTGAGTACTCAACTTAGTAATTCTCTTAAAATACACTAATTACACTGAATACTTTACTAAATACCTAATTTGTGTCTCGTCAATGAAATGTGATGTAAGACATAGTATGTGACGTTGTGTGTTTGTTTGTTTGCAGTGGGCGCGGTGAGCGAGCGCGACGCGTACGCGTACGGATATGGCGGCGGCGGAGGCGGCGCGCACCACTTCGCGGCGCCCGCGCCGCCGCCGCTGCCACACGACGAGCTGCCCTACTCCGTGTTCGACTTCGGCGACTACCAGAGACATCACCACCACAACAAACTCAAACCCAAGAAGAGGCCGCGCACTGACGCACCCCCCACGCCCGGTGTCAAACGCAAGTCGCGCGAGGGCTCCACCACCTATCTATGGGAGTTCTTGCTGAAGCTGCTGCAGGACCGCGAGTACTGTCCACGTTTCATCAAGTGGACGAACCGCGAGAAGGGCGTATTCAAGCTGGTGGACTCGAAGGCGGTGTCGCGGCTGTGGGGGCTGCACAAGAACAAGCCGGACATGAACTACGAGACGATGGGCCGTGCGCTGCGCTACTACTACCAGCGCGGCATTCTAGCCAAAGTGGACGGCCAAAGGCTCGTATACCAGTTCGTGGATGTGCCGAAGGACATCGTGGAGATCGATTGCTCACTGGCGTAAAGCGCCCCACGCCAGTGTCCCAGAGTGAAATCCAGTGGCCGGTGACAGGACTATATGCTCGATACGTAAGCGCGGTTTAGAGGAAGCATATTCATTACGCTCTTACATTAAAAGTTTTTTACTAATAGTTAAAATTCCTCTATTTTTCAAGTCATCATGCATTACGTTTTTCAGATCGCTTCTATATAATGTTATTAATATAAATATTACTCTCAAATCGAACTAATATTAACTTATCATTGAATTTAATATTTATACAAAAATAGGAGAGATGAAATTGATTGCTCAAACGTTTATATAGCTCCCTATTTTTAGGTTATTTCAGAAGAGGAACTAAATTTGCTAGATGTTATATGGGTCGGAGTAAGTTTTGTATAATGTTGAAACGAATTTTTAAATGTTTGTAAATGAAGTTTCTATATATTGTATGTTTATGTCGGCCGGATCTCTTCGGCCGGCGGCCGTACGACAGCCGTACGAGTACATCTGAACCTCCTACCTCAAACCTCAAAAGTAACAAATGATTCATATGAATATACAATTTACATTGTTCGAAACCATTTACAATACGCAATAAGCATATATGTATACATAGTCTAAATAAGAGTTTATTATAAAGAAATATTTACGTAAAATGTTTATATTACAAAAAATATCGTATTATCTCCAGATGAAGTATCATATTCTTACATTTCTTTGGTGCTTCTTGGGCAGTCGCATATTTTTACACCTTGTTACACGTGAGCAATTTCAATGCTGTTGACTATATTCATATACATACATATATATCTATATATTATAATAAACGAACACTCTGTAATTGTCTATCCTAGATATAACCTGTTTACTTGACATAAGGGTGCGTTCAGACACGCAGAGCTGTCGCCGAAACTGCCCGTTTCGTCTGAGGCTCTGGTCTGAACTCACTCTTATCCTTGCATAGTCTATTTCAATTGTTTTTAGAATTTGAAAAGGAATTAGAAAATTGATATTAAATTTGCAAAAACATTTGTATATTAAATGTTTTGACGTAACACTACGCATGTACTGATGAATTTACTGCCAACTTCTCATAGAAAAACTGACATAATGAATGATTTTTTGTGCGTTAATTATAAATATATGTTTACTGTAAGTGAGCTGTTTATGTGGACATGTTCTAGTTTATTTCGTTTATTTAAATTATATTAAGCACGTTGCCGGAGGCCGCGGCCACCTCTCCGGCCCGACTACACATATCACTCAGAGACAATTATTTACAATATATGTACATAGAATACTCTATTCACACTATGCATTCTGTTTTCTCTGCATATCAGGCCGCTTGTATATTTTTCCTTTGTCGGACAGCGCTCTGCGGCCTCCATTTTTTGTTACCTGAATAAATATTATTAATAATTAATTACGATTTGTGGTCCAATGTTAATGAATCATAATACTTTTAACTAAATAGTTGTAAAAGAGCGATTGATTAGGGTATAGCCTAGTTCACTACGAGATATAGACGGTTTATGAACATTTCATTCAATGCAAAGACAAGACCCTTCTATGTATACATTAAAATTGATAATAAATCTTAAATGTACGTAAGTGAAGGAATTGTTAGTTGGCGTCGTAAATATTATATATGTTGAGCGCACGCGCAGTTCGCCCTGAACTTAGTTTCGTTACAAATAGGTACGCAATATTTTTATAACTAAATTAAATTATATCAAATTAGATGTTAGCGCATAAGAGTTCTCAAGATAGCGTTAAAGAACGGACTGTGCGTGGGCTCGTGAAACTGTGAGGGTCAGAGGAGCCTTAGGTGAGGGACGAGTCTCGGCGGACGAGAGTGTACAATGGGTGCTATGACGAGGGACTGATAGGCGGCAGCACGCTCGGGGTGGACTCGCACACATACAATAATATATGACTCCAGTCCAACCAGTATACAGGTTTAGCGATATATTTACTAGACCAGTGGGTAAAGTCACTTTATATAGGTGAAAGATCTCAGTATCCAAACTTCTTCTAACAAAACCAGTGGCCGTTTCATGTGATTACAATTAATATATATTATAAACAAAAATGTGGAATTTTTAACGGTATTTTTATATAGCTAGATGGAATTCTCTATAACTTTCGTTTCGGCAATACTTCGTATGCTTTTGTAAATATAACTGTAGGTTTTAATTTATTTATTTTCGTCTGTAACGCGAGAGGCGTGGCGCCGCCATGCAAGCGTCCCATTGTTTCCTTTTTAGGAAATTTCGTTTGGTAGGTTACAAATTTTATTGTAATATATCTTTATTAATAGATTAGTAGGTAATGAATGGACCACGGGATGGAAGATAAACGCTCTCAGAATTTATAATTCGGCTAGTGTGGGACTAATCGATATTGTGAGATACTAGTTACCGGTCAATAGGCAAAATGTTTGAGCAAGCATTTAAAATGACGCTCGGGGAGTTAAAATAATTTTAGGCGAATTGATGTTGTTGAATTAAAAATCAAAGTTTCTAATTACTAATGTACTTAAATTTTCAATGTAAATTTTAATGGCACCTCGAAAATTAAATTTAAAGAAATTATTTTAAATTGAACCTAGTCTTAGTATCATAATTTGATTTTAAACTAATTGTCTTTGGACGCCGTATCGGTACGTGGCGTCTATAGTGGCATGTCTGTTGTAACCGCCGACAATTGCACGAATAAATTATTGTAAATACAACTATGTGTTAATGTAATAATCCAAACGCACACCCTCACGACCCATGCGAGTTATTGGTGTCGCTAGATAGGAGAATATATAGCGCGAAAGCAATGAGAAGGTTAGTGAATTCAATGATAGATGAGGGGGGCGCTGCGAGCGTGGGAGGCGCGGCACATCGAGCATGTTTTATCGTTCATTAGTATTTCAATGTTCGTTAATAAATTAATGTCCATTTATCGAATACGTAATTCATTCCGGAGAGTATGGTGTGTAACGTCTGTGTAGACAACGAGTTCCGTATGATCGTATAAAGCTTCGTTTCAGCTACTCGCTACAAGATGTCGCTTTAGTTTAGCTTTGATCAACATTTTAACAAAATTCTTTTTATTCTGAGAGTTGCGTGCGATACAGTGATTTTGCGTTATAATTGCTTTTAGTTGTATGCAGTTAAAGTCCGATATTTTAATTGTAATTTTAGTTGTTAGTTTTACAAA
The DNA here is from genome assembly GCA_947561695.1 of Tyria jacobaeae. Lineage (NCBI taxonomy): Eukaryota > Metazoa > Arthropoda > Insecta > Lepidoptera > Erebidae > Tyria > Tyria jacobaeae. The sequence continues at coordinate 1,271,523 of OX387208.1, read as the reverse complement.
ATACTGTATTTTCTGCCCCCTAGTTAAGTTATTTTTCTATGTATAGTTAGTTATAAGTGTAAATGAATTAGCTCGTAAATTTTATGCATGATGATAATGTTAATAAAATATCCACAATAAAATCAAACTCTTGTTTTTGTACCTATGCCATCACGAGATCTACTGAACTGAAATTGGTAACTCAATCAGTCTCACGCTGAGTTGTACATGGGTGTAATATGACTATTGCTATATGGGTTGTAGAATATTTCCGTAAAGTTTGACACGCATATAATAATATAATCATTGGGCCTTTTTAGTCTTTAATCCATCTATTCTTTTTTCTTTTTCCTTCTTTAAAAAATAAGAATACTATCAACGTGGGTCACACATTACTAGTATTCTTGTTAACCCCCCCAGCTAAGCTAAATGTTTGTGTTAGGGGGGGGAGGTTACGAAAGTGAACTGGGCAGGGGTTGAACCCGCAACCACTTGATTCGAAAGGCAAGTGCTCGTCTTAAACAGATTAACACAATGATTCATATTATAAGTTTAAAAATAAAGCACAAAGGTTGCAAGATTCAAAATTAGAAAGGTTAGTTACTATTTTATTACTTATTATTATCTCTTTATTCTAGTTAATATACATATAAATTACATTTTTAAATATACAATATAAATATAAAATACATTTAAAAATATAAAAATAGTGGACCACCGATACCGGGTACAGGGACCAAGACACCGGTGGTTAGGGCTCCAAAGATAGGAACCTCCTGACAATGCGGGCCGTGTCAAGGAGAACTGCCTTCTGCATCAGTCCCTTGATCCAACCATCTAACGAGAGCCTCTTAAGGTGTTGGTCGAGGCTCTTAGCTATTAATCCGTGAGCAGATATGATTATCGGAACAATGATCGCCGAATCGATATTCCACATATCGACAATCTCGTGAGGCAAATCCAAATATTTTATTTGTTTATCTTTTTCAACTTTCACGAGATTATCGTCATGAGGAACAGCAATATCGACAATCATTGCGCGGCGCTCTAATCGGTCTATCACGACTATATCAGGCTTATTGGCAATTATAGTCCTGTCAGTGATGATAGATCGATCCCAATACAATGTAGCACGACCATTTTCGAGAACTGGGTCGGGCACATACCTGTAATATGGCACCTCTAAACTCACAAGATTGTATTTAAGGGCAAGTTGTTGATGTACTATTCTGGCCACTTGGTTATGTCTATGCAAATACTCACCGTTTGCAAGACGAGAACAACCAGAAATAATATGCCTGATAGATTCACCGGGACGGTGGCATGCCCGACATATGTCGACCGTACCGTCTTTCAGAATAAATTTCCGATAGTTATTCGTCATAACAACTTCATCCATAATTGCAAAGACAAAACCTTCAGTTTCTCCAAAGAGATCACCACACCGTAGCCAGAATGTAGAAGCTTTTACGTCTACATCAGGCCCATTTAGGGCCCGATAGAACCGTCCATGGAGCTCTTTGCCCTTCCATACCTCCATGCGATCATTAGTACTGAGTACTACAGGTTTGCGCCAGTTTTCTTTAGCCAGACCGAGCGGAGTAAGTCCTTTGTCCACTGCTACAACATTACGATGCACTTCTACATCGGTATGAAGAAAATATTCTCTGAGGTTGTATATCTCGCGATTTTGTAGGGTCTTAATGTTTAAAAGACCACGACCTCCAAACTTTCGCGGGATATACAATCTCATTACCGATGACCGCGGATGGTGCATTCGAAATGCAGTCATCAGTGTACGAACTCGCCTATCAATAGCATCTAGTTCAGTCTGAGTCCATCTGAGCATACCAAAGGAATACGTGAGAACTGGTATAACCCAACTATTGCAGGCGCGTATCTTGTTAGCGCCCGATAAAAGACTTTTGAGTACTTTTTTCAGGCGGCCAAAAAATCGGTCCCGCAATGCCTGTTTCACACTAGACTCAGGTATTCCCAATGACTGTGATATACCCAGATACTTGTAGGTTTCAGCAGCAGAAAGAGATCTAAGTTTAGTTGAATCTGAAAGTTCAACTCCTTCAAATTCCACTACTACGCCTTTCTTTACGTGCATGACTGCACACTTGTCTACACCAAATTCCATCTTGATAGAGTTACTAAAGTTTTCAGTCACCTTTAGTAACGCTGTCAGTTGTAATTTACTGGGGGCAAATAGTTTCAAATCATCCATATATAGAAAGTGAGATATAACTTGATCATCTTTCCGCAACTTAAAACCTAGCCCTGAACCCTCTAACAGAGTGCTGAGAGGATTCAAAGCTAGACAGAACCACAAGGGACTCAGACTATCCCCTTGAAATATGCCTCGCTCGATCTCTAATGGTACATCGTTAGCTATAATCTGCTGACATCCTGGATAACGAAGAACCGTTCTCCATTGGCCCATACATGACTTCAAGAAAGTGCATAGAGTTGTATCAATTTTATACAAGTCCAGCACCCTCAAAAGCCATGTATGTGGAACCGAGTCATAGGCCTTCTTGTAATCTATCCAACATGTCTCCAGATTCTTGCGATTACGACGTACTTGTTGGCTAATGGCCATATCCATGATAAGGAGCTCTTTGGTGCCACGAGTCCCACTCCTACATCCATTCTGAAAAACAGAAATGATCGAATTTTTATTTAAATGATATGTAATTTTTACTCTCAGAATAGATGTAAGAAGCTTATAGACAGTTGGTAAACATGTTATTGGTCTATAATTCTTAGGATCCATGGCACCACCAGATTTGTAGAGTAAGTGGGTTACGCCAGTGGTCATAAATTGGGGTAATGAACCTAAATCTAGAGCTGCTTGGAACTGAGATGCCAAACGAGCATGTGAGCTACGGAACCATTTAAGCCAAAAGTTGTGCAGTCCGTCTGCACCAGGTGATTTCCAATTTGATAATGAACGAACTGCACAACCCACGTCCTCAGTGGTTATGGTTATAGGTTCCATTTGTTGTATTGTCTCACACGATCGTCCGACATCTTGCATCCAGTCAGCTTCTGTATGGGTGACGGGTATGGACCAGATGTTACGCCAAAATGTACTTGTAGCAACAGAATCTGGCAAACACCCATCACTCACACGTGGATCAGGTTCTTCCCATTTTCGGTAAACCCACCTCTCATTCCTTTGAAACATACGATTCTGATTAAATCGATCTACTCGCTTTTTGTAACGTTTAATCCTATTTGCCCATGCATAAACTTTTTGCTTTAGAAAGTCTATGCGCTCTGTGACACATGACATATATTGTTGAGGACTAATGTCAGTACCCAAGAATGCCTGTTTCACAAAGCGCATCACTCTCGGTCGCAAATTGCCTGATCGAAAGCTGATTAGCTTACCAATGAGTGTCCTAGTCTCAGCGATACGTCGTTCAATTCTATACTGCCAGGCTGGCATAGCAGGTTTACATTTAGTAGTAGCGGTATTTACTGAGGAAAGTTTTACTCCAGCTACTCGACATACTGCAACAGCCGCACAATACAGAATAGAGTGCGTATCACTAAGATTTTCACTGTTATCCAAATAGTTAGACAACAGCGAATCCAGGGCACACATTAGCGCTATATTTTTTTTATTCATAGGCAAACGGGATAAACGTGGCCTAATCTGATGATTCATAGATCTATATTCCAGAATCGTATCTTCCAAAGCACTCCTTAGTCTCTCATTGTATTGGGTACTTACAGATATAGCTTCACTCTCCACAACTTCATCAACAGGTAGTATGGACATTAACTGTGGTGTATTGTTTGTCACCAAATGCACAGTGTGTGATGAAGACGGGATAGCCAAACTATTCCTTACGTCAGAGCGTATCCTCTCAAGTACGGTATCAGAAAGCAGGTGACAGCGCTGTATAGCTCGCACTTGATCCGATAATCGTTGTGCTAACACGTTGACAGCTGGCTCAAGCTCCTGAAACAGAGACACCAAACGAACACGGTACGCAGTAAGGTTAGTTTCCAACTCCGTAGCCCGATAATATGCCCGCATGACATTTTCATTCATAGCAGTAGTCCATTTCATGCGGCGCACATAACCACCGGCAGCGGGGACCCTGTTCGAGGGCAGTTGTCCTCGGGGTCCTAAACACGACGGTGGCCGGCCTCTCCCCTGCCGACGTACAGGTGTTGGCGACGTCGGCGGAGAGAAATACTCGTCGCTGGAAGTGGAGCTCGACGTCTCATTGCTCGCCGATCTCACTGTTGTGTGCGATGGAGGCTGCGAGACGGAGCTTTGCGACGAATCCGGAGGTAGAGGGTGTGCATCTCTGTGTCTGGCTTTTGCTCTTGTTATCATTATATATTTATTTCTATTTCAGTTTGGTGGTGGTTGGTGATGTGAATATGACGTCTGTCATTTTGATAAATATTTGCTTTGTATTTTTCCATAATTTTTCTTCTTATATTGTAGTATTTATATATATAGTAAGTCCAAAATGTATAACGTGAATTTTATGTTATTTTTGTTAATTTTTTGAGAATTCAATATAATAAATTATTCCACGAAATATATATGACGTTAACAATTAGTGTTGCCTATTATTTTATTACTTATTATTATTATTATTAAATAAACTTACTTTATGCACTAGCTCATTTTACTGATTATAATTTAGTCGAACTTACGTAATAAGCAGCAAGGCTGTCGCCGTCCACCGTGCTGTCGAGCAGTTCTACTTCTACTTTAGACACTAGGAACAGTAATAGTATTGCGAAATAGATTGCCGTACCTGAGCCATGCTTATTCACGAATTGCAGGTTCGACAAGAGTAATACGTGTGTGTAATAGTGAGTGAAGGTACCGGAGGCCCAAACCGACCCCCTCTCCCCTTTCCCCTCGCCTCATCACCCTCAATTGTGGGCAGGGCACTTACAACTCTTGAATCGTAGTTTTCTTAAGGGGGTTGTTGCTTACCATCAGATGACTCAGCTGCTAGTGTCCCCTCTATGCCATAAAAAACTACTTAAGTATGTGGCGTTATAATGTAGTTTTTAACAATGTTAACAATTTATAGGGATCGATAAGGGTTTACTATCAGACCCGCCTTATGTTGGTTGTTTTGGAGCTAGAACTTTGTAGACCTAGAGAACGAAAAAAAAGGAAACAAACGGCTAACAACGGTGATGTTATGTAAAATTCTATTGTAGACCTACCTATCACAAACTTTTTTCCTACTAGAATAGTCTGTTGTAAAGAGAAATGTTTGATAATCGTCTCAAGCCTTTTCGGCAAACTCAAAACCAAGATAATAGGAAGAAGTACTAGACGAGCGGGTTCATTCTATTATTAAACCAAGTAATGCCTGTTGGTTGGGTCTATTTCCTTAGTATTAGAGAACTACGCATACTTTATTTCATATAAAATCAAATTTCAGCTTTATAGGCTTATTTTAAGATTTAATAGTCAGTTTCAAAATTGGATCGACGGGGACTACACTACGACAACACATACCTTTCTGAAACAGTCTATATAACACACCGTATCCCATTTTATTTACAACACTTACAAATTCTATATATGTCTATCCATCAAAATGGCCTCATACTTCTCGCTTTCAGAGAAATTTCTTTAGATAACGCTTAAGTATTCTATTAATAAAATATATTAAGCTCAACTGAATTTAGGGCCTTTTGCTGCAAGTAGCTTTCTCTATCTTACTACTTTAAATTATCAATAGACCTGGGCAGTTCAAAATATTCTCAAACTAATAACTAAATTAAAATAATACCTAGTGGGTTGTTTTCCACTGACAATAATAATATATATTATATGAGCGACCGGTACTTTTAGGACCGGTAAGTTTTTATGATTTAAAAATTAGGCTTTACTTGGTTGGTATAGAACGAACTTCCTTCTATTCATTGTGGACTGTAACCATGAACAATTGATCTGACGTGTTGTTATCATGTCAGTTGATTTGACGTGTAGTCGTGTATTAACAGCTGTCAACTCACATTTTTGTTTTCGAACTTGCTTATAATGAGAAGGAAAAAATTATAAATGTGAAAATCGTACTAAAACATACATTTGTTTATATGTTTATGTGAGAGACTATTATAATTAATCAAAATGGTTCTAATGACTATGATCGCGAGGGTTGTAGACGGCCTCCCTCTGGCCGCTACTATGCAAGAAGATGAACAGGTAACTTACTCTGTAATGCATGAATCACAGTGATAGTTACAAATTAACACTCTTATACACTTAAATCATTATAAGAATCTCAAATTTATTCAATACTTTCAACCTTATAAGTTTACTTATGCGTCCATAATCCGATGAGTTGTCGACGTTGTTTTACTTAGTTTTCTTATTATTTTAATTTTATAATTTAATTTGCCGTGGTGGTTCGCAGAGCGGGTGCAATGTTCTGGAGTACCAAAATCAGGCTAAAATGCTGTTTAGAAAATTAGGCCCTCAGTCGCCGACGCGGTGCTCCATCGAAACTGGGCCCTATCTCTTCCAGTGAGTTCTACCGCTTGTTCTTTTCAGTTTTTCCTTCTATTTACTGCTTTTTAATATCATAGATTCACTAATTATTTTATTTTTAATATATTTTTGTTGGCAACATATCTATTAATATATATTTTGAAATAAAATGATGAAATATGAATACAAACTTGTGTAACTTAAAGCTATTCTACTGTACTAGGTGGAGTTATGTTGCAATTACAAGAGAGATAATTTATATCTAATACTATCTAGCCGAAAACCTTTCTAAACTATCTAACTAAGGTATAAAGTATAAATCTAAGGTATAAATCTGCCTTTATTTTTAAAGTAATTAAATTATTGTTAATATACATAAATATTAAATTCTACTTAATCTATGTCAGAATGAATAATATATTCATTTAATAACATTATACTGAATGTTTCAATTTCAAAAGGTCAAACTTCCATGTACATTTATATAGGGTTCATATTTCTTTTCTGTAAATAAGATCTATTTTATATACATATATACATATAAGTATTCAGTAAAAGTAAAAACAATGGTATACCAGTCACATTAAAGATGAATTGATATTTATTTCAGCTATCTAATTGAGCAAGAGATTTGTTACCTTGTGTTGTGTGAGCGAAATTACAGTAAAAGACTTGCGTTCAGCTACTTAGAAGAAATAGCTCAGGAGTTTTATCAGCAGTACGGGAAGAGGGTGAGACTTGATTCTTTATTTTGAAAGACTATGATATATATAAGAAATATGAATATAAAAATTAATCGTGGTAGAGCCATGCTTAGGCTGCGACTAGGACCGGTGCAATAGCACAGCCTCACAGAAAACTGGTTATGAAGTAATGCTTTCGTTGCATGAAATCAGTGTGGTTTCCAGAGGCCCAACTCTCCCTCTCCTGTTTCCTCTCCCCTCCTCTCTTCTTTCCCCCTCCCTCCCTCCCTCTTCTCCCTGCATTCCACATCCCTCATCACCCTTAAAGGCGGACAGCGCACTTACGACAAGAGTTGCAAGTGTCCATGGACGGAGATTGTCACTTACCATCAGGTGACCTGTCTGTTCGTCTGTCCCCCTATAGTATAAAAAAAAACTGAGAAAACTGAGTAGAAAGACGGGACAAAGAGGGAGAGATGGGCCTCCGGAAACCTCAACGCAACACAAGTTCTCTCTTCACAACCATTTTTCTGTGAGTCCGTGGTATCGCACCCATTCGATATTTTCGGGCATTCGAGCCGGCCCATTCGTGTCTAAGCAAAGCTCTACCACTTAAAATTTCGGTTTGAATTTCAGGTGAATACAGTAACCCGTCCGTACACATTCATAGAATTCGACACGTGGATGCAGCGCGTTCGGCGCCAGTACGCAGAGGGGGGGGCGCGGGCGCGGCGCGCGGGGGCTGCGTCGCAGCTTGGCGGACAGCTCGGGGACGTGCAACGCATCATGATGCAGAACATCGACGATGTCCTGCAGCGGGGCGCGATACTTTCCGGTAATTGGAACATCTACATAACTTTGATTAGTTTGAGTGAGTCAGGGTCTGTAAGACTCCACATCCACCCAAGGAGGTCGTGGGTTCGATTCCCAAATGGTACGAAAATTTCTGTGATACACAATTAGTTGTCTTTGATCTGGGTGTTATATATGTCTGTTGTATAAAAAAGAAAAACAAAGTTTTAAGACTTCATATTATTGCGATTGTAGGCTTGTTTTCGAGAATTTTAGCACTACATTTTATAACTGGAGGACTTTACATCAACTTATAATGTTTGTGCTTACTAATAGTTCCTAAAATTGCCAATAGATGGCACGTTAACACTTAGATTTTAGCTCAACTAAATATAATTATACAGATAATTTATAGTTTTTGACGCTTTAAAAATCATATTTGTTATAAAAAGTATTATAGAATTAATTTATAATTCTCTCATCTGTAATGGATTAAATCGTACTTTAATCTGATGAAGAAAGATAGCAATAACTTGCTAACTTTCAAATGATTTAATACATCGAACTTTTGCTAATTGTTCGCGCCATATGTGGTATATCTACTCGATTTCAACACTCGTTATTGTTACAGAGCTCGACACAAAAACTCAGAATCTGTCGATGCTGACGCAAAAGTACAAGAAGGATGCGACATACCTGAACACCAAGTCAATGCTGGTGAAGCTGACAGCCGGAGCCGTCATTCTCCTGGTCTTCGTGCTCTATTTCTGGGTACTTTAAAGTACACAATAGAGCGCCAGTACCATTCTATGGCAACTGTGTACTCTGCAATGTCATTTCATATTAAGACAGTTGCCAAAAACTATCCAGACTCTTCTTGCCGACCCTAGACTCTTTAGGCATCTTAATTTTTTTAATAAGTATATTCAGAAGTGCATACCATACAATTTCAACCATATGTTATATGGGCGTCTATACTGTCCAGTGCCAGTTCATATGTTATCTTAGAACTATTGAAACCTTTATATGATGACCTTTTGCCTAATCGTATTGCAATCAAAAAAATCTTTTAAATTTAACTAATGATAAATATTCAATGCAGCTTCTTAGGTTTATGAAATTGCAGAGTTCCAGTAAATTCCCAGCTATGTGATACCTATCCTTTTATAGTGAAACTGCCTTTTGAAACTATAATAGTACACATTTGAGGTTATATTGTATGTATAAGTTGTGACATTTCATATTTTCTCTTTTGTTCACTGCAATAGTTTTATACTAGATAAATAGCAGTTGACTAGAATAAGTGCTGATGCTGCAATATTACTTTTAAGATATTTTCGTCCATCCAAATGTACTTCTGGGTTTTGAATAATGTTTTTGTAAGCATACTCATTTTCATGAGATAAAACAAAAAGAAATATATTACTGAACAAGTTAATGCATTCCAAACAATGTACAGTTTGTAATATATGTAAAAAAAAAAGTTACATTTCTAATGAGGTATGTACTGTTTAGGTGCGATTTAATAAGATTGATATACAAATTATATACTTATAGCTTGGAACACTGTAATCTTCATAAAGCAGACTCACTCTATGGCCAATATAATTTTTTTATGTAAAAAGCGCGGGAGTGCTTGGTGATGGAATGTTGTAAATTTTATCACATATTGTTTGTTAATTAATGTATTTATTTAAGATTTAATAAATATGCATTCTTTTAACATGGTTTTATTAAATGCAAATAATCTATTAATTCTTCTTGGACATCTTATCTTCAAAGACTTTATTTTCATCCATTACATGCTAACCACAAAAAATCCTTGATTTTTAAGGATGACTTGTAAATAATAATCAAGCTGCATCATTCTCATCTTGAATATGAGTTTTCTTGGCTAAATGTACAGAGGTTATGCCACTTAATGCATTCTTTAGTCTTATAGCTGTTGGTGCATTTAATACCTGTTAAAAAACAAAGGCTATAAAAGCAAAACAAAAGAAAGTGCCCACTAATCATAATTAGTAGAGGTTATTTCACGCAATAAACCAAATTTTAAGTAATTTGCCAAACAATGTAGCATTTTTTGATTTCATAGACAGCTCCTGCAGTAGCAGTAGTTCCTGTGTCGCAGGGTAATTCCAGATTAGTAATTGTCTGCAATTACCCGCAGCCCTCTTATGGTCACTGCTCCATCCCCAAATGTACATCACACTATAAAGTTTTATAACCTATAGTATTCCTCTATTAATACTTTATATAACAGAAACAGAACTTTTAGAATATGACTGCTATGTAATAAAATTGCCCTATTTATCAAAAAAAGATTTTTGATATAACCATATGTAGATATAAAGGTTTCTATCATCTGAAAATACATATCTTTAACACATTCAGTGCATTATGTAAAGCAGCGAACATGCAAGGCAGGTGTATTCATCCACAACAAATCTCAACCTTTTATATTGACAAGGTAATCTATTAAACTTAGGTATAATACTAATACTAAAATATAGTGAAAACTCTTTATAACACTTATGATAACATAAGTTATATTGTCTGTCTTTGGTTGTACCGTGTGATTCTCAGTGGAGCGGAATACAGACCCCCGTGGGTGAAGTAAAAGTTACCTACTCCTTAGGGGTAGTGGCATGAGCATATGTATATATGTATAGTTGTTTATAAAAAAAATATTGACCAATATTTCAAATATATATAATCAAACATACCAGTTTCATAAAATGACTGGACTAGCCCAGTGAAACATTATAATGGTAGTCATTATAAACAATTTTGTTAAAGTTATTATTTATTAAATATGAAGATAGTGGGTATGAAAACAGAGACATGAGTTATCACTTATCAACTCAATCTAATGCCATTGCATCATCCTCAAATTGCTCAGTTTCTTGCACATATTTTGCTTTTAATAATAAAAAACATTATATAAGTAGCAAAAGTTGTTAAATTACGATAATTAGTTATTGTGAAATCTATTGCCTGCCATGATTAAAGGTCTCTTCTATAACTTAAAAAACACAAATCAATAGGCACAGTTGAAGCGTAAATACAGCTTTTTAAGACTTTAAAACATATACAGGGTTAGTGAACACACCTAGCATGCCCATGTAATTTCATCTTAGCATGTTCGTGGTTTCTTTAGAGCAGCATCGCTGAACGGAACCAAAATAGTAATAGCATCGAATGTGTTAATAAGGTTAAAGATTTGGTTATAGCCAAAACTTTAAAAATTAATACCTGTAAAATTTTAGCAAATATGACTGGCCTGTTTTTCCATGCTAGTGAACCAAATATTTGTACAGGGTATGGAATCACTGTAGATTGCGGTGGTGACTGCAAGTAAACCAATGACACTTGGACAAGGGGAGTCGAATCTGTGCCTGAAGAATTAAACTGGAAAAAAATAGAATATCAATTATTTGCATTTTGCGTTTTATAATAATATGGTGTATGTAATGTGTGTGTAATGTCTACTTACATCAGTTAAATAATACCGTCCATTTAGACTTTGTAATATACCAATAGTTCTGCATTTCACAATTATTTCCAAATTATCTTCACATTCGTCACCTACATCTTTTAGATCTATATACGTGTAAAAATCATTCTAAAAAACAATAAACACGACAGAAAATAAGACTTATTAGTTTTAAAAAGTATCAAACGTTAGTTAATTTTAAAACAAAATTAACTAGTCCTTACAAAAGGAGTCTCAGGGCAGAACGGTATTTCACGATATAAGTTTTTCTGCATATAAGGCATTTGCCGCATGTAAGTTTAAATGTAAATTAATTTATATATGATACGAACTAGATCAAACTGATTCAAGCTCCCGCGCAACTTTTCAATTTCTTAAATATAAATACGTCAAATTCAATCGGTCAAATTAAAACCAAAGCTGACACCTGAAGCTTTTGGATTTTTACAGAATGTCTTAGAAACATGTGGTCGTATTTTAGGATCGTATTAGAAGTCCCCGTTAATTACGTAGGGCTATAAAAGATTGAGGCAGATTTTGTGAATTTAACTAAAAAATACCTACTTTGAAATTGACAATTCAACATTAAAATTGATGAATAAAGGTCGTGGTGGTGAATACATGATTTTTCTTGTTTTTAATGCCCTCCCTAAGCCACTGGCCAAATGTCAAACTTTGACAAGTTGATAAGACGTTATCTATTATTGTGATGTAGTAAAAATTTCGTTCCGAATTATTGAATTCTGAACTTTTCAAGTAGCTTGACGGCATTTTACGAAATTTTAAAAACACAAAATAAAATGTCTTCCCTTGTTGAATTACGACCAAACCGGCGTCTGTTGGACTACGATTTTGAAGGTTACAAACTAAATCTCCAAGCTTTGCCACATTACACTTACGATTTACCAGCTCCAGTCGATAAAGTTTATCCTGACGAGGTACAGTACTCATTCATTCACGCTAAGCTCTTTGCCCTTCATAATCACTTAGTACTCGATTACTGGGACTACTCATTTAATTATTATTATATAGATAAACAACAACAAGTGCGTTATATTACTTTTGAAAACAGTAACAACAAATTCCAAAGCAATGTAGTTTACGATGTACCAGCACACGAAGAAAGACGCTCTGGACACTTTAACCTGTGTTTAGCTTTTCCTTCACCTAATCTAGCCTTGGTTAGTGATGGTACTGGCTATTTGCACATTGTTAATACTGGCTCTAGAACTGGACCAATTGCGAAATCTACTCTTTGGCAAACCGTGGAATCAAGTCTCATTTTGGGTGAAGGAAAGTATTTCATTATTGTGGATGCAAGGTTGCTAGAGAATGATAGCATTGAAACATTACACTGTCTTCTTCAATCGGTTGAACAGAATGAGTCACATTTCAACTCAGTACTGACATGGGTCAGATTTGATAATGATGGGCAAGGATGGAAACAAACAAGTTTAAGACAAGTTCAAGGTAAAGGTATTGTTCATTATGCAGCAATAGAAACGAGTTGTACAGCCCTATATATTGCTTCCGATCACATGTTTAAGTTTACCTCTGACTCTGAAAAAGATATTAATGAAGAGGTTAAAGATGCACCAAGAACAATAATTTACACATGGTTACAAACTACTGAAGATATTACTATAACTTTAAGATTAGAACCAAATTTTGACAAAAAACTTCTCATTGTAAGTGTAACACCATTGTTAATTAAAGTGAGTTATGCTGGGAAAGTATTTATTGATGGTAGACTAAAACAGAAGGTTGACAGTGAATTAACTACATGGAATGTTCAGGAAAACAGTCAAGTTGATATTTTACTGACAAAATCGGAGAGCATGTTGTGGGATGAATTAGTAGAGGGTGGTGATAAAAATGGGGAGCAGATTATGGATGCAAGTTTGGTTGATGAGGTACACAGGAGATTGGCACACTTATGTGCAGAAACAGAGGTTACGACTGATCAGTCTGTGCCTGGGTTTTCTACGCAGGATCTAGAGGAGTGTGATGCAGCTTCAGAAGAAGACACTGTATTAGGTAAGTTATTCAGTTACTGTGCCTGATGGTAGACAGAATACCTAGTTCTTAATTTCTTTATACAGTATAGTGTTCTTTTTTTATGAGAAAATGTGAGTGAAATAAATTAGCTAATACTGATATATTTACAATCAAGTAAATTTGTTAGAAAACATTGTACAACCACATTAATAATTTTCTCTTAATCCCTGACATTATCTTTAAATATTTTACAGGTCTTCCCACTGCTAATCTGATTTAAATTTTACTTCACATGTTGAATGTTCGCTCACACAATAGCAAGTAAAATATGATCTTGTATGACTGTTATTTTGTTGACCATTGAGTTTTCTATTTCTTATTAATTTCAGTGAGGTTAGATGCCACAACACACAAAGTAACACACCGAGCGCCTCTGAGTGTCCATCAATTTCTCTTCAGCATTAGAATAGAAACACATGAAGTCCCTGCTTTGGCATTACGTCATGATGTAGATGCTTGTCTTTGGCAGCCTTATGCACAACTGATCAACTCGGAAACATGGCCTGTAAAACACCAAGGGACCTTAAGTGCATTTGGTTATGTGCAGTCATCAAAGCAAAACCGTAAATTTGTTACATGTCCACCTAGCTTTGCATACAGCGTTGTATGTGAAGCCTCTAAACATATTTTCATATACCAGAGTGCCAGTAACAATGATTGTCAGCTAAGAAAGAGAATGGGGGGTGCTATGAAAAATATTAAAGTTGGTCAGCAGCATGTATTTAATATTGATAAGTATGGAGAAGTGTTAGGAATAAGTGCTACCAATGACTATTTATTTATACTAACGGAAACTAAATTAATAGCTATAGAAATACAATAAAATAAAAAAGTTTTTAAAATATATTTTTTATTTAGAAGTTGTTCTCCTATACTTAAGATAAAAAATAGCTGTGCCTTCTTGATTTCATGAATAAAAAAAAAAAGTCAATTTTAATCTCCAACTTGTGGTGCAAGTAAAATATTTATAAAAATACTAAGTGTTATCTTCTTCATTATCACTTTCCGTATCCAAGCTTTCCTCAGATGAGTAACCAGTAGTGAAAAGGAGATTCTTAGGCTTTTTCTTCCTCTCAGCTTTCACCTCTTTCTCAATTTCTAACTTCTTTTCTTTTGCAATTTTCTCTGTCAATAACTGTCTCGGTCTTTTTCTACTTGAGTTGTGTACATTACGCTCATCCTGTACTACTTGGTTTTCTTTTGTAAGACCATTTGAGGTTGTAACATTGGTGATAGATTTTTCTATTATCTCATTCATGTTGTTGGATTTATCTTTATTGTCTTCAGAAATATCATCAGTTTCAAACTCATCTTCTACAAATAAACATGAAAATTAAAAAGTTAAAAACTTATGTTTCTAACTACTATGGTTGTTATTAGCTTCCCCTGTTATAAATGGAGCTTTTATATTTTAAAAAAATAACATATGTCAAGTTTAATCTAAGCATTTCATTGCTTGCAGATAGGTAATTAAATTTGTAAAATTTTAATATATATAAATATTTACCTGGTGTAATAATCTCAAAGTTATAAGCATGGTCTTTGAGCACAATAAATATGATAGGAAATTCAACTATGCATTTTCCTGATAGATTCTCAGCCAAGGACTCTGTAGGGTCCAACTCAAAAAACTTCCTTGCAGAGCCTTTGACTTTCTCTGCTACAAATAAATATTTAGTATTAGATATACACAAAAATAAGATTTTTTTTATTGTGCCTCTTAAAACTCCTTATTTATATTTATTCTCTAATGACATATTCAAAATTAGTTGTATTCATTGCCTTTTTTAATAAAGAATACTAGCAATATGGGTCACGCGTTACTTATATGTATAATAATGCTCATGTTAGGAGTGGTTTACAATGGCAGGGCAATGCAACTACATGATCGCAAGTCAGACAACATAATGTTTAAGTTAGAATTTAACTTACTTTTTTTAAATGTTAATAGTATTCATTTCTAATTACCTCTTAATAAGATTTTCACTCTACTAAATCCAACAGATTTATAATAAGTCAAAGCTTTTGACCCTTCAAATGGAATAGCATCAGGATTCAAATATTTGTCTAACAGCTCTGACAATCTCTTCTGCTCTGAACATTTCTCATCAACAAACTTCAACAATCCAGATTCAGCATTAGGAAATAGCCACTCCACCCTCCAATTTATAACATTTGTTTTATAATTGTACCTAGTGCTGTTTGTTTTGTGTCTTGTAAAGTTTTGAGCTAAAAATTGTAACACTATGCCTCTTTGTCTTGCTGCCATTTTAAGTTTGTATAGATGCTGAAACAAAATTAATACTCTCAATACTTTACATTTCACTCGAAGCCAGTAATGATAGCTGTTATTTTATGTTGACAGCCAATTTGATATGGTCAACCAAACATGATAAATATTCCAAGCAATACTGACTTTTTATAAACTAGTGTAAATTTACAAACATACGTTTAAAGAAAGAGACTAAGAAGTTTAAGTTAAAAAAAAAAGGTTTTGATATACATAACATACAATAGGTAACTCTTTATTAATTCTTGTATATTTTTTCTTCTCATCTCTTTTGACGCCATACACAAATCGCGCACACTCTTCAAGCAGTCTGTAGTCGGTTAATAAATCAGTATCTGTAAAATCTTTAACCCTTATAAACTTTGTTCGGTCTCTAATGCCATCACACTCCAATTCTTTCTTGTGTATTCTCACGCAGGCTAAACAACAAGTTTTCACTTCACACTTTGGACATGTGTATTGAGCTTTTCTCGAGCCACAAACCTCGCAGTCGCCTAGTCTGGAAAAAATATCAATACTTTAAATCAAGCTCGTTAAAACATACATAACCAATAAATAAGGTGAGTTTACCTGCAAAAGTCATTTCTTTCTCCAGATTCGCTATCGGACGAAGAAGACATTGATATAACAGTACTGTGTAGCGTAGAGACTAAACTTTTATAACAGTGATATTTATTAAACTAAATTTAATTTATAATATTAAATAACTTGCGATGTCAATTTCACGTGTCTTTCCAGTTCCATTTCGCTGACAGAAGCTGTCATTATGTCATTCTTGGCCTGTCAAAATAGTGAAACGGTAAAATACTTGTTTTTATAATCGTATTTTTAATTTAACAATAGCATTAACAATGTTTGACTTATCGAAAGTCAAATCGTTCATACTATATATATTTTTGATTGTGGAACTAAAAGTGACTTTAATCCCACAATCAAAAGAAATATCTCCAGAATCGAGGTCCAGTCGTAGGCGATTATGAGATACAAAAACGAAGTTTTTTGATTATGGAGAGGTCTTGAGATATCTATATTATGACAGATTTGCTTGCGTGAATTATGTTGTATCAGTATATTTTTAATAAGTAGCATATATTACTACAAGAATCTCATACAAAAAACCTTCTTACTTCTATAATAATATTTTAGGAACATATAGCAACAAAACAAAATAAGAGTATGTACTAATTTTCTAACAAAAATAGATCTGTTTTACTCAACAAGTTAATGTATTAATTAGTTACAAATCTCATAATCGATTTTAAGTATCAGTAGTGTTGCCGACAATGACTTCTTGTAAGATGTAAAAACTCTTTGTTTCTATTTTAACATATTTATATTATTTTAAACATTAAAACAATAATTTTAGGTCGCTGGTCTTACACGTTCTCTGTGCTGCGTGGTGCAGCCAATCACGTCGAACGCCATGCGGTCCAATCAGTGTGGCTTAGATGCAATGAAAATTTAAAAGTTGTAAAAGCGGTAACAGCTGGCCCCTCAGGAAGTGGGCATAGTTGACTAAGTGTCCTTTTTATACATTTCTTGCTTGTCTTGACAACTCTGATTATGCTATCTGGTCCTAGATAAAGTGCAGTGACTCGTCCCAATGGCCATTTCATCACCAGTAGCTGTTTGCTCTGACGATGACTGAGTCTCCAATCTTAATAGTATACTTGGTACGAACATATTTGTTGTGAACGTTAAACTATAGTACCGACAATATGTTCCAAATGGAATTTAGCCAATTTAACCCTGGCTTCCAGATCCCACCAAAATTCGGCAATATGGACTAATTTAAAAAAAAATTCTGATGAAAGATTTTTTCATTCTCAAGTAGTAGTAAGTAAATTGATGATTGATGTATTGAGTGTTATCACTAGTTTTAGAGTTGGCAGCACTTCAGCCAAGTGTTATTGACATAAGTTCATAACTGAAAACCGATTAGGCCGTATGGTTAATTCCGAGGCTGTTTTCTTTCATGAAAAAAATGAAAACCTTTAAAAATTTGGGCCTGTGTCATCCTTTCTGTTTGCTTATTAGTTAATAATCAAAGTAGATTCGTTTTTTCGAGTTAACTTCCTGGTAACAGAAATGGGTACATCAGATTTGCAAGGGGATGACTGGGAGTTACCATGTTCAGATGACGAAATATCAAAATCTGGTATTTTCATTGGCAAGAACTGGATGCCAGACCCGGCTGATCTTGAAGAACTTTACAAAGCTTTGGATAAAACTGGAACCCTGCCATTAGAATGGAAATGCCCGGGCAGGCGACCACCATCTCCTGTACCCATAAGCAAGGAAAACCAACCAGAACTTCCTGCATCACCAATCAGAGAAGAGAAATCTGACTTTGATTTTATGGACGAAGTAAATTCATTGCGTTTGCGAGTACGTAGGGAAGGAGAAGACACATTGAGAGGCTCAGCGAAGAAGAAAACTACCTCCTTTGATGGTATTTTGTCTAATATGATTAGACATAAAAGAATAGAGCAGATGGAAAAGCAAGCTAACACATCCCCTTCTACACCATCTTCTAATGGTAGCTGAAAGAAGCAACTGTATTAATCATTCTTGCTGGTGGTCTGTTCTCTTCTGTTCTGGGACTAACAATAAGTATGTGAGTCTTTAGGGCTGCATTCTGATGGTAACAGGTTTTTTTACACTATATTTTAACTCTATGTCAGTGTAGACAGCCTTTATACTGTTTAAAGTCTTTAAAGTTATCTTTTTAAACAAAAAAAAAACAATGAGAAATTAATGTTTATAATGGTAATAGTGAAAATTATTACAGTATTCAGTGAATTGAGTGTAAACAAAGTAGAAACAAACTAAATTGAGTGTAGGTACTCAATAAATGATAAATGATAAATGATAAATGATCTTTATTTTGTAAATAGGTTACAACAACACTTTTACACGTCAATATATTATTTTTTTCTGTTAGTTTATGCTAGATGAGGCCGGTGTTTCCTAGCTGACTACCCTGAGAAGAAACACCGAAACAAACTCAGAGGTCAAAGTCTGTTTTAAAGTCCATACAGATGTACTGGTCAAAAACATATGAGAACCATGCACGCTAACGTCTGAGATGAGCTTTTGAAGAAAGCACCACGCTCATTTGAGTGGACCCGTCCAAACAGTGCAAGCATTTGTCAGTTATCGTGTAGCTCAACTTAGAACTTTAAGGAGCTCAATGGACCGACGAACAGTACCAAAGCAAGGACATTTGGGTAGGCCGCAAAAGTACTCAAACTGTCAGACATCGTTATAAAACAGACTACAGGAGAAAAGAGAAAAAAATAAATAACCTACATAGTCCTCACATTTACAATAATTAAATTTATAAATTAAAAAAAAAGAAACAAATATATAATATATTATACTTAACAAAGTATTCATGTCAAAAGGTACAAAGATTAAACAATAAAAAAAAACAATATAATACTTAACAAAGTAAGTATTCATGTCAAAAAGTAAAATATAAAATGTCAATGTGTATAAAAAAAAAATTATAAACGAAAAACAAAGGCTCATGTACATTAATGAAGCAGCTCATTCCCAAACCTTTTTATCTTCAATATAATCTTTAATTGTGTAAAAAGCTTTTTGACTTAGTTTTTTTTTTATAAATGATTTAAATTTATTATTGCTTAGTTCTTGTATTTGGCTAGGAAGCTTATTATAGAAATGTATACTTTGGCATCTAAACGAACCACCTATTTTCTTGAGCCTGGTTTTAGGAACAACAAATTTGTTTTTGTTCCTAGTATTTACACTATGGATATCACTGTATTTTTTAAACAGATTAATATTTTTATGTGCGTACATGAGATTTTCATAAATATACTGAGAGGGCACAGTCATAATATTAATCTCTTTAAATTTATCTCTGAGGGAGTGTCTGGGACTTAATTTATAAATTGCACGTATAGCTCTTTTTTGTAAAACGAAAATAGATTGAATATCGGCGGTATTTCCCCACAACAGAATACCGTACGACATTACACTATGAAAATAGCTAAAGTATACTAAACGGGCTGTCTCTAAATCTGTTAAACCACGAATTTTCCTAACGGCGTACGCTGCAGAACTAAGCTTTTTGGACAGTTTATCTATATGGGGGCTCCACTGAAGCTTTGCATCTAAAGTTAAGCCTAAGAACACTGTGGAATCTTCGGGTTTTAACACTTCGCCCTTTATTGACACACTAGTGTTCACCTGTGTTACATTAGGCAATGTAAACTTTATACATTTAGTTTTTTTCTCGTTAAGGAGAAGATTATTGATATTAAACCAGTTAACTACTGTTGAAAGGGCACTATTTACGTCATCAATAACCACCTGCTGACGTTTGAGTTTAAATACAAGTGAAGTGTCATCTGCAAACAACACTATACCATGTTTATCCTTTATGAGGTACGGCAGGTCATTAATATAAATTATAAATAAAAAGGGACCTAGAATAGAGCCTTGGGGAACCCCCATTCTGACTACAGATCCGGGAGATCTTTTACCGTTCACATCAACTCTCTGAATCCTATTACTTAAATATGAAGTAAGAAGATCCAGAGAGGTGCCCCGGATTCCATAGTAGCGCAGCTTCCTGATCAATGTATCATGGAGAACGCAATCAAAAGCCTTAGACAAATCGCAAAAAATGCCTAACGCATCGCATTTATCTTCCCATGCATTATAAATGTGCCCTAAAAGTTCAACACCAGCATCAGTTGTTGAACGACCCTTTGTGAAACCAAACTGTTTGCTATGTAATAATTTATGTTTAGTAAAATATCTGTGCATTTGATCTAAAATAAGTTTCTCAAAAATTTTACTAAAAGTAGGTAGCACTGATATAGGTCTATAATTAGAAGGGTCTGATGTACTACCCGATTTAAACAATGGTATTATTTTACTATATTTCATTAGATCAGGAAACTCACCACAATCTATACAATTATTAAAGATTACTGTTAAAGTTGGTGCTACAATGTTTATAATAGACTTAGCAACGTCAACAGAATTACCCCATAGATCTGCAGTCTTTTTAATATTTAAAGTTTTAAAAGTTTTTATTATATCATTACAAGTTACATATTGGAAATAAAACTGGAATTCACAAACTGGAACGTTTTCTTTAAGTATTGTTTCTACAACAGTTGGTGATGAATTTAGACATTTTGTAGTCGATACGGGAATCTCTGCAAAGAAAGTTTCAAATGCTGCAGCTACTTTCGAATCTGATTTAATGATACTGCCATCAACAGTACAATACAATAAGTAGCATCAATTAACTGAATAAAAATAAATATAGTGTGTATGTTTATGAGTTGAATGACAATTAAAGTAATTTTTTATATATCTAAAATTCTTTATTCTTATTTTTAATCTCAAATTGAAAAATAAAAATGTTTGCACAGTAAATTAGTTGTATATTTAGATAGATTTTTGACTCATAGTAATTTCCAAATGACTACTGTGACTGACTAGAGTGGTAGAGCCATGCTTAGAGTGGTAGAGCCATGCTTAGGCACGAATGGGCCGGCTCGACCGGTGCGATACCACGACCTCACAGAAAACCGGTTGTGAAGTAACGCTTGCGTTGCATTTCCCCGAATTGAGTGAGGTTTCCGGAGGCCCAATTCCCCCGCCCCCCTTTTCTCTCTCCTCATCTCCTTTGTCCTTTTCCATCTCATCCCTCCTCTCTTCTTTCCGCTCCCTGCATCCCCTATCCCTCATCATCACCCTCAAAGGCGGGCAGCGCACTTGCGACTCTTGAGTTGCAAGTGTCCATGGACGGCGGTGTCACTTACCATCAGGTGACCCGTCTGTTCGTCTGTCCCCCTATAGTATAAAAAAAGAAAAAAAAAGAAAAAGACTTCAGGGTGTCCATATTCTGGAAAGTCATGAAAGCTAAAGGTCAACCAAGTCTGAAATTGAGGGGCCACCTAGAGGCCTTTTTTGTCTCTAGCGGATTTAATTGTACATGAAAATACATTAATACCTGACCTAACATGGTCAGTTTTTTTTTTCTAAAACAAATTAATATGATTTTATATTAAAATCTGTACTACTTAATAACTGAAGCATAACTATAGTATAATAGAGTATTCTGTAACCATAAAGTCTCAAGATATGCTAGGGACTGTGTCTCAAAATAACATGTATTTTATATGAATTTTTTGGGTCATAATTAGAATACTCCTTATTTAATATTAACTTTTTCTTAAACAAATTAAAGTTTTGAACATTATTTGTTGCAGAAAGTACTGAGAAATTTATAAACATGTATGTTTTAAAAATATATTATACATTATTTCTTTTCAAAATGAATATAGTTGGTAAGAGAAATTAAAAAAATAGTTGAGGATAAGTCAGGGATTTTTCAGACAACAGTAAACACCCTGAATTATCATATAAATTAACTTCTGTAAAGAAATCTTGAAAATCAATTTTAAGAGACATTGTATTGAAACTAAACATGGCATGTCTTTTTCTGTACTTTTGATGAAAGAATTAGGTTTCATGGAGCTAATTGGATGATGCAAGCCTGGTTGTTGATAGTGAAACTCTTCCTTGGTTAGTAAGTGAACTCCTCAAAATTGGGTTCTTTTTGACAAATCTAACAGCTTGAGCTTGGTAATGATTGCCTTATGAGGAATGAGGAGGTGGATAGATTGAGTATAATTTATTTAGATACACTACTTTTTTGTGGTAGAGCCACTGAAAAAGTAGTGTATATAAATAAATAATATTCGTGCCATGCTTAGGCACGAATGGGCCGGCCCGACCGGTGCGATACCACAGCCTCACAGAAAACCGGTTGTGAAGTAACGCTTGCTTGCTTGCTCCCCCTTTTCTCTCCTCTCATCCTTTTTTCCATCTCCTCATCCCTCCTCTCTTCTTTCCGCTCCCTGCATCCCCCATCCCTCATCACCCTCAAAGGCGGGCAGAGCACTTGCGACTCTTGAGTTGCAAGTGTCCATGGACGGCGGTGTCACTTAGCATCAGGTGACCCGTCTGTTCGTCTGTTACTACTACTACTAT
This sequence comes from Tyria jacobaeae, assembly GCA_947561695.1. Classification (NCBI taxonomy): domain Eukaryota; kingdom Metazoa; phylum Arthropoda; class Insecta; order Lepidoptera; family Erebidae; genus Tyria; species Tyria jacobaeae. The sequence continues at coordinate 1,248,685 of OX387208.1, read as the reverse complement.
AAAAAAAAAACGAGGCAGGCAGACTTATTATTGTAGACATTTTGTTTCAATCAATCTTTGGGTGACATAAAAACAAAGATCAGCAGGTGTATAATTATAAGTCTAGAAGAAAAGCGCTACCTACAACCGCCGACTATACCCAAATGTAAACACGAAGTTAATACAGCCCTTATTGCTTTGTATTAAAATTTAAAGTACAAAAACAACAGACTCACTATTTTGTTTTTTTGTTTACTCGGCTATGGTTCGTACCTTACAAACAGTAAAAAATTATGAGTTTTGCACAGGTACATGGGGTACATAAAAGTGGTAGACTTGTACCTTTTTTGTAATATTGTGCCTAAATTACTTCTTTGTATGTTTTCTTATTATACAGAATTTTTTCATTTAAACAAAAATCACATATAATTTGTACATGTAATCACCTGCATCAAGAGTCCTGCTACCACATCCTGCATCATTCTGCAGTACTCTGCAGCAGATTTGGGACTGCCAAAATTTTTTCAAACTGACCACTGAGTACAATTTGTCTGAAAAATGTACCTAGGACTAAAGTTTAAAACTTACTCTTATTATTAAAGGTTTGTAATAATTCAATAAAAAATTTGCAATAGTATCTATAATCCATATTAATAGTTATACATTTATATACAATACAAAATATTTATGCAGTCATGATGGCAGAATCTGGTTTCAATAACTGCTGGTTCTCTTCAAGCAACTTGTAACACATTTTCATATTGTTTGCAAGATGTTCCAATGTCCAATGTTTCCTCAACAAAGCTAAGTCCAGATCAAATTTTCCTTCTCTAATGCACTGTACTGCGGTACAGTAAGCAGATGACTTCAGTTGAACACCAAGATCGTGAACAAGAGTCCATAAGTATTTGTCATATTCATTGACTGATTGTATTTCTGAAATAGTGTTATTAATAGTAAACTAAATGTTTATAAGAGAACTAGGGATATTCCTGCGTTGTTGAGGATTTATAGACATATAACAGTGTTAACTGAAACTACATCTGGCAGCAATAGGTGACAGAGATGGTGTGTGCTGTACAAATTGACCAGGTAATTATATATGAAATACCTGTGAGTATTGCTGAATACTCAGCATGTGAAGGCTTAACAGCTGATACAGTAACTATCTAAAGAATGTTGAAGTTGTTTGATTGCAACTTTTAAGTGGTAGAGCCATGCTTAAGCACAACTGATACCACCGCCTCACAGAAAACAGGTTGTGAACCATTTGCCCGAAATTAGTGAGGTTTCCGGAGGCCCAACTTTACAACAACAAAAAAAAAAACATTTTTTAGTTTTCTCGCAGATTTACCTGTTTACAGTTACGAATCAGACTGCTAGTTCCAAAGATAAGCACATTTATACAGACAAAATCTATAATACATACACTACTTGAATGAGAAGGGACCTATACTTATTAAACCATTATTAAAGATAGTAAAAAAGGTTACCTAAAGTAAAGTTAGGAGGTTCAAAGGAGACACATTTGATACCATATATAACAGGCAGTTTGCTTTCTGCAGGCCTAATCAGACCCTTTGCTGCCAGTTCATAGGTGATCTGAGATTCCATGTGAAGACCAGATAATCTGTAATGTAAGATAACATTTTTAATCTGTATACTATATAGAAGAGATTAATTATTAAAACTAAATTTTTCAGGTTTAAAATATATCATTACTAACGTTGAATTAAGAAGCATGTCTAACAACAAGTGAAATTGTTATATACACTGTATCCTGTAGGTAAAGATTTAGTAAACACCTACATTTTGCCAGTTAGAATTTCCTTGCATTAATATAATAGGGGGCAAGCCTGTTGTCATCAACTGAACACTATTGGACTGTATATATACAGTTTGATCTCTAAGTCGCCTTTTACAACACCACTGGGAAGAGATGGGATGGATCCCCCATGAACCACATGGCACCAAATGCAATGTTATACCCCATGTCACTTACATCACACAATCACCTGGATGAATGGCACTCCACCACTGTGTGTTCTTTTTGCCTCACATAACCAGCCGGTGGAACAAATTGTCGCCCTGCCGTATTTCCGGACCGATATGACCTTCAAGAAAACAGAGTACTCCTACCTAAGAGGCCAGCAACACACTTGTGATTCTCGAGTTGCGGGTGTCCATGGGCGGCGGTAGGCACTTACCATCAGATGACCCGTTTGCTTGTTTGCCCCTATCACATTAAAAAAAACAAAACCTCCCCCCATTAAGATGACTCAAATTATATCTCAAATGTCAACATCCATCAAGATGTTTAGTCTCTAGAAAACTATAACCCTCCTTCTATTTGCATAATAATATATATAATTATTTAGACAAGTACTAACTCAAACATAGTTCTTTGATGTGCAGCCTGCATGTGTGCAACAACTCTATCTATCTTCTCTCTAGTCACATGGTTATATGTTGTCCTTTCTACAGTCTTGCCATTCCAAAAGTAAGTGTCTGTAGCTTTGCCCAGCTGGCCATGCACTTTGAAAGCTCTGGTTGGTTTTGCAACATGTAAATGATAGGTCAGCTTAGTGCCTTCATTTAAACCTAATACTGAAAGTTGAAAATAGTAAAATCTTAACAATGACTAAGCAAACACAATATATAAATAACAATATATAACACAGCAAAATATATATTTTATTATCATGATTTGCATTAGTGGAAACAATGTTGTTTATAGTGGTGATGATATTTAGTGTTATTATTTAAATTACAATACAAGACATTAGGATCACAATTTACAGTCTCTCAATAATTATACTTAATCCCCTCACATCCATACACAACACAGTTAGATTTTAAATTCAACATAAGCAAAATTGCTTCTATACAGAAACCTTCAGATAAGCAATAGATAAAGAAAGTTACAGGTAAGAAGATAAATCAGGTCTTTAAAATATTGGGTAAGCAATGAATGACTGTCAACAATAATAAAATAAATATATCTTGTTTACAATACTTACATAATACTCCACTACTAAATAGGCCTAAATGACTAGCAACACTGACTTTGATATCATCGTTAATGTATCGTGGACCACATACAAGTGGATTATCAGCATAGTTAGGCACTAATTTTACTTGCATGGGCGCATTTGTTGCTCCTAATATTTCTACTCTCTTTTCTATTGGTCTGTCAGGTAAAGCATTTAAATCTGTGAAAAGAATTAGATAAAAACTATTTTGTCCTAAAAATTTTTTTACATTAGTAATTACAATTGAATAGATCTCAATAATGTACTATACGTGCGCAGGCAGATTTTTAGTTCGAAAGATCAAAGAGAAGTTGAAACTAACCTCTGCAAAGATTTGTTTTAATTGTATGTTGAACTTGTTTCACTGACACACAAGATGGTTTATAAATGCAAATAACTCCATTTAACCCATTAAAAGCTAATGCAGCATTCCTAAACTTAACCATTTTTGTTTTATTAGGTAAATCACATGGTTCTTCAATGGAATAGTCGAAGGCTGTTTAAGTAGTCAAATGTCAGTTATTAATTTTAATTTTGCAAACGTAAGTATTAGATTTGGATTTTAGTATTTTGTTTTTCCTAAAGTAATATATTTTTTTTTTCAGTATTACACAAACAAAAACATTTGTTTAGTCAGTTGCTAGTTGCTTCTTTAGTCACTTGCTAGTTGCTTTTTTGCAAGTCTCGTAAATTTTAGTGTAATGTCAAACTATTAAAAACACATACATAGATTATACACAAAAACATGAGACAAATATGTTGCCACGTGTATCTCTAAAATTTCCAAGATGATAGTAATTTTTGCCATTGCATTTTCTGCCAGGTTCATTATTCAACAATAGTTAATAACAATAGTTCATTAAATATCCTAGGGAAATTTAAATTAACACCACAGGCCTGGGAACTAATGTTCGATTAACTCTATTTTTAACCTTAGTCGACCTCCACATACAGAAGACACATGTCAACTCCATCTAGCGACGACAAGCTGAACCACGTAGCAATGACACTAATGACGTAGTACGATCCTGAATCACGAAAATAAAGTTCTTGAAGCGATTAGTCACGAGGTTTGCCAGGCATGATCACCTCGCCTGGTTGGAGGATCCTCCCTTTGTGTTGGAGGGCATAAAACTCGTACCTCCACAGTGGTGACCCCGACGTGATTGGAAGCAGCCCTCACCAAAGCAGACCGTCTAAGCAGACCGTCTAGCCAGTCCTACGCAGCAACCGCCCCGACTCACTGGGGACTTTCTTGCATCACCACAACACCACAGTACCGCAGCACTGCAACACAGCCCCGACTCACTGGAACTTGCGGAAGATAGTTCCGATGCACTGGAACTTGCTGCACATCGTTCCGACTCACTAGAGCAACTTACTACTGGCCCTGGCACACTCCACAAGTGAACATGACAGCTGATTCATCAAGATATCGACCTCCGGTCTTGGAGGGGAGTGATGTGGCAACCCCCACATACAGAAGACACATGTCAACTCCATCTAGAAAAGACAAGCCGAACCGCAACGCCACTGATGTCAAAGTACGATCCTGAATCATAAAAATAGTTCTAGCAGCAATTAGTACATATACGATTTCCCAACATCAACTGTAGGGCCGCGGTCCTCACGGCTCTCTCGTTTTTCTACCCACCTTTATTTTTCTTTTTTTATAGTACAGGGGGGCAAATGAGTAAACGCGTTACCTGATGGTAAGTGACTACTACCAAGGACTGGTGATGAACACCTGCAAGAGTCACAAATGGTTAGAGCTGCGATAGCATCATTCACCTGGTGAACACAACACAAGCAAAGCTTAACAACAGGTATTCTATGAGGTCATGGTAATACTCTAGATACCTCTTCCATACCCTCACTCCCTTTCAATATTCTCTCCATTTTCATATTAAGTTTAAAAGTGCCGCAATGACCTTACGTAACTTGGAGCAATTGTAGTCAGCAAAATGAAGACGTTTTATATGTTTCAGTAGTGAATGTATGCAATTCAATAACGATTTAGCTAAATACTGTGTTTGTTGCCTCATTGTTGCAGCACCATAGTGTCTTTTACATAAAATTTGTTATCGTAAAAGGTGTAATTATTGGTAATTAAGAACGAGGGTAACTTGTTTTTAATTGACAAGTTATTTTATTTACCTTTAGACACAATTAAGTGTTAAGTACTTTGTTATGAAATTTAAAAAATATACTTCTTGGCAGATATCACCAAGTCAAGTATTGAACAAATTGCAAATAAAATAAAACACACACAATATAAATATATTAATGGTATGTTTATTTGAATACCTAAGTAATTTAAGATTCAAAAATTAATAATGATATTGTATATTATTACTTGTGATTATTAAGTATTTAACCTAAAATTAAGCCAATTATGTAGCTAATATGTTGTTTCCATGTTGTTTTCCTTATTTAGCACTTTTTTATTTTAAGTTATGTAGGGAGGGAATTCCAACAGTGGTAGAGCCATGCTTAGGCACGAATGGGCCGGCTCGACCGGTGCGATACCACGGCCTTACAGAAAACCGATTGTGAAGTAACGCTTGTGTTGCATTTCCCCGAAATGAGTGAGGTTTCCGGAGGCCTAACTCCCCCTCTTCCCCCATCGCCACTCTCCTCTTTCATAACTCCTCCTCTCTTCTTTCCCCTCCCCGCATTCCCCATCCCTCACCTCCCTCTAAGGCGGGCAGTGCACTTACGACTCTTGAGTTGCAGGTTTCCATGGACGGTGGTTGTCACTTACCATCAGGTGACCCGTCTGTTATATAGTATAAAAAAACGATATCTTTATTGGTCGCCAAAATAAAGTACACTTCAATGGAGAGCGACTCGAATCATCTATAGCCAGGAGATTTCAGATCGGCTTGTCTCCTTGGCTTCACGTATAAATGTAGCTTCACTCTGCATTGTACATCGTTCGTATCAGTGGAAGTACTCAGAGGAATCGTTTGTACTCATACCGGCAGCAGGATTTTGACAATATCAAACGCGACAAAAGGTTCAAACTCTACTGTGCGCAAACCTAAAAGGGTGGCCACGCACTTGCGACCTTTGAATTGCAAGTGCCCTACCCGCAGCAGCTTGCAACATATATAATAACAAAGAATCAAGTATTTGCTTGTTTCATGTAGATCTTAGAGTGGAGACTGCAAATGGGTAAAACGAAAGTAGCACGTCCATCAGTCAGATGACTGACGATCTTAGAAAGGCAGCTGGGATAGACTGGATATGTTAGGCGATGGGCCGGTGCTAAGTCGAACGTATGGAGAGGCTATTGTCTAGCAATTGACTACGTTAGGAGCAATGATGATGATGATTTTTTTAACAAGTGTAGGTTGTGTGATACATACACTCACACCTCTATCCCCTGTATTAAACACACACATTTTGCCAATTAGAATTTGATCCGACTTACGTAATAACCGTGCACTCTGTGACGGTATATGTTCTGTCTGATAAATAAAAGTTACCTTGGCGTACCCTTGGTCGCCTTTACAGAGATGGGTTAGCACTATTCTACACTACCAGGAACCTCACGGTACGGAAGGTAGTGTCACTAAGTGCAAATTTGTTTATATGCTACACAAACCACGATTTATAGTATAAATACAAATTTTAATTCTAGCAAGGAAAAGGAAAGGTAGCGAGGACAACCGATGACGACAAATGTAGTTTAGTCTGTGGCATCGTACAATGGCCGTTTGATTGATAGAGAACAATATTCGTTGGCTATTTGCGACAGACAGCATTCGTGTACGATTTGGTTGTGTTCATAATGAAATCATATCTTCCTTCAAGCGTTGTATAATGTAGTGCAAGTTTAGTGTTAAATTTTTTACAGTTTAGAAGCAGTGGAACATAATTTTTGTGTAGGCGCTCTAAGCATACCATCAAACTCTGTCGGTGTAATTCGTGTGAAACTTGTTGGTAAGTGATACTGATCTGTAACTGTTTGATATACCTTAATATTGTGAGTTCATTGGGGAAACACCTATCGCTTCAAAGACGTCGTTGTAGGTACCGCTAGACTGTTACCATTGCTGTTCAGTTCATGGGAATGTACTTGCACTGTCACAATTTTTGCGTATGTCGTTACTGTTTACTTCCTAATCTGTTGGAACTTTCTGTTTAATAACTGCATAGTATATATTAAATTGGTTTTCAATTAGACATTAAGACTTAAATTTCAAAATTTAGTTACAGATATTTGAATAAATTCAGTTTAATGTATTTATTATGAGATTAAGTGCCTGAATGAAACATTGTAGTGTAAATTTGTTAGTTTGCTGATTAAAAATAGTAGAGAAAATATTTTTTATTGCTCCCTCACTCACTTAACAGAATTGTCTCCACTTGCTTGTATAACTAAAACTAAAAAATTATAAGTTCAGTACAAACAGTATAGCAATGGCACATTTATAAGACCTCAGTGTAAGTTAGTTATAAAATCCAATCAGAAAAATTTCATCAAACAGAATCAGTGCCATTATTCTGTGTAATGAAATTATTTAATTTATATAAAAAAGAAGAATAAAAGTATATTAGAATTATTATCATATTAATACAAGTTCAGTTCTTACAGTGGACAGAAGTAGACTGAATTTCAGGTTGTAAATAATGTATATTAATATAGTAAAAGAGATCTTTTCGTTCCGTTTTTAATTATTAAGAATCCATTTTAGTGTCTGGATCGGCACAATTCTGTAAAAGATAACACCCTTATAGTCACAATTAACTAGTATTTTATCAGGCAGTGTGGTATTTAGTTTTTGTTAAAGTATAACTTGAAAAAAATACACTTCATACATATACACTCTATCCTGTATCTGCTAAGGGGTAGGCAGAGTTGTATTAAACAATAAAACTTTGATAATTAGAATTAGGTCCCATTAACGTAATGGGGGGCAAGGCTATTGCCATTAACCGGGCATTGCTTGACTGATTAATAACAGCTAGATTCCTTAGCTGTTGTTCAATTTAAATTGCAGTACAATTTTTCTATTTTTATATAGCTTCTATACAAATTGTGCTAATCATAATTAAATTACGTTACTTATTTTTTTTTGTTTGTTTGTTTCTTATAATGAAGTAATAAAGTTGATATTTATCTCAGAAAATATTCCATTAGCTATGAATACTATTAAATTAAAAAAATGTGAATAAAACTAGAAATTTTATTGACACACAGTAAACTTTACCTGTACTGTACATTAAAATAGATATTAAATAAAAGTACTTGCATAGTATAAAGAAAACATTTATTAAGGAATAGACATGCATTACATAACAGCTTTACTAAGCAACATAGATGTTGCTAAGTAAAGCTGTTATGTCAACTTACAAGAGTGCATTCATATGCCTGACGTTACACAAGTATACTGAACAAAAAAAGTATATATTTTTAGTAAGGTTGACTTAAAGCAATGAAATTATACATTATTATTTACACAGTTCTCAATGGAGTTCCCATAACTGCCGCACTGCATTGATCTGTTTTCTTGTTCAATGAAGTCCAGTTCTTGCGTAATAACGTTAGATATAAATTTTGTTTGTAATTAATTAATGTAATGGATTAGTTCATTTTTCGCTGTATAATGTGTAGTTATTGATAGATTGTGTTGTCTTATTTTTAATTTTAGTCCTACATTATTGTATTAGATTTAATCTGTAATAATAGTGTACAGTATAGAAACAAATAAACTATATAATGTAAACATGGAATACGCAATGTGACCTTTACAGCATTACATCTAACAATAGACATTATAAAAAAACACATGCATTTAGTAGCTTCTATAACTGTTGGCAATAACCGCAATCCCCTAATAGTATCTACCTATGTTTACGTTTTAAGTGCAATATGTTAGGTTGGTTTTCTACAAGGTTGATTGAAATAAACATTAATAAAAAAAACGGACAAATGCGAGTCTAACACGCGAACCCAAGGTTCTGTGAGCAAACCAACATGTACGTATAACGTTTATCATTCTCGGCATCCTCAAGAATTTAGCCAGTTTTTTCTAAAGTACTCTCCCATATGTCATTTATCATGTAATTTATAATAAATTTCCAAGAGTGAAATATAAGACTGTTATAGCAAAACATTGTGTCATCTGGGCAGTGTCTCATAGATACAGTCGTCGAGGGTGGTAGGTGGGTGGTAGAGTGGCCCTATTCTACTCCGAGAAAACCACAGGGTTAAAAAAAAATTGTGACCATTGCCAAACTAACGCAAGGAATAAAATTTCTTCTTGTTAAACTAGTTAGCGTAATTAATAATACCTATCTATGTTTTTATAATTAAAAATGTAAGACCAATATTGTAAACATTTTTCTTACGAAAATATTATATTTATCACAAGGCACTGCAAGTTCATCTATTCTGAAACTTATTTTGAAACAATTTTAAAAAGTACCTTACCTTAATGTACATGTTTTCTTGTAATATTTTTATTTATATTAAAAAAGAAAAATAGATTTTTTGTAGTCTAGTACTACCAGTTACATTCGAAAAGTTATTTTTGCACCGAATTGAGAATTTACTGGACAGTACCACTGGCTATAAGAACTATAGAAGAATAGCTACAACCGCAGAACGCAGGTGAATCTGCTGGCAACGGCTAGTGTGTTGTTATCGGGCTCCGTTTCCGCATTTAGACTCATAGTAGGTCCATTATGCGTACAGACAGGCTGACTAATTCAGTCAGCCTAGCTCCTATAAACTCAGAAGCCTCCTGGGGTATTTACAGGCCTCTGGGAGCGTCCGCGCACCCGCGAGGATACTAGCCACTTGTGTGACCACTCCCTCGCACTCCATGATTACATGGGCGGCCCTTTCTGTGTACTGTCTGTCACATGGATGGTGAATAGGTGTCGATTCTAGAGACTAGTGTGTTATAAGATGGTGACGAAAATGATGTTAGTTATCAATTCTCGATGGCATGGTGATACCATACAGCCGCGAACTGATTACTTATAAATTGATGATGACACTAATGACTCGGGGTATCAATTGTATTTATGTACAATTTGTTTTGTGCCAAATGCCTAGAGTAAGACGAATAGTACAAACAATAAATATTTTGATTACTTTATAAACTTGTTTTTATTAAATTCAACCATGCGATTATAATTTTCGATAAAGGAGAAGCTAAGCTTTATCTTACCTTCCTTCCTCCCACTTGGCCTGCAGCGAAATATGATTCCGCAAGCCAAATGAGTTTGTAAATTAAGTTTTCCCTTTAGGACCCATTTTGATGACCCGATAAATTGATATCAAACTGAATTTGGAACTTACAACGTAATCTAATACGGTGAACTAGTATTGGTCGTACAAATGTAGATTGTAAATAAAAAGATTATTTTTTTTTTCCTTTAGTGCATCTACAAGAATTCCTGAAGACCCTTATCACCGCATATGACGCAGATGTATGTCCCCAGCTAGGTTCCAGATATGAGGCGGGATTTTCTCTAATTAAAATCATTTGTTCAGTTGTTAGGTAAAATACACATCTGTTGTTGTAGGAACGGGAATGAGTTTAAAACTACCTTAATCAAACAAAATGTACGTTATTTTATTAAAGTTTTTTTTGTTAAGGGTACATACACCGAGGCGTATATCCTCGAAGGGATAAGCAGAGGCGTTTATTAACTCCCACATTTTGCTCACCATAATTTAGTCTGCTGCTTATACTACAGATTGTATACATACTGTTTGGTAGATAACAGTTCACTGCATTTTTTTTTTTTTTTACTATAGGGGGACAGACGAACAGACGGGTCTCCCAACTACTCATCGTAAATGACAACCGCCGTCCACCCTCCGACCACCTCAACTCTTAAGAGTCGTAGGTGCGTTGCTCGCCTTTGAGGGTGATGAGGGATGGGAAAGAAGAGTGGGAGGTTTAGGAGATGGGAAAGAGTAGAGGGAGGATAAGGAGAGTGGAAAGGGGAAAGGGGGAGTTGGGCCTCCTGAAATCTCACTCATTTCGGGGGGTTTTCTGTGAGTCCGTGGTATCGCACCAGTCGAGCCGGCCCATTCGTGCCTAAGCATGGCTCTACCACTATTATTCAATATTATATTCCTTAGTCGGTTTTACGACACCCAAGAGAACAGATGGGGTGACCCTATACTACTCCACTTAGAACCACACGGCTAATGTTAAAAGTGTATCTAACATAGATTATCCAGTTATTTCCAACATCTTAAAAATATTTTAGGTTTCTTTTCAAAATACAAAATTCAGTTATTTACTAACAAGCGGAGCAGTACTTTGTGAATAATTAGAGATATCCTTGTTTAATGCTAATAACAAGACGTTGTACACGCAACACAGTTTCAATAATTGGCTCGCTCGGCTGCTTTAGATTCAAGAGCCGCCCAATTTTGCGCGTTAGCTTGTTGGTATGTACATACATGGTTAATGCTCGCATTTTAAACTAACTCGTCTGGTAATATGAACGTATAGCTTTATACATGCTACTTATTTAGGACTTGTTTCCTCGTACTCACGAGCGGTAAGTTATCTGAACGCTGTTATTTTATTATTTTTTATACTTATATTACTAGCTTTTGCCCGCTACATCATTAGAAATTAGAATCAATTTCTGCGGTAAAATTATGCTTATATTTAAAGTGAGACCTCTAGCAATAGATCTGTTAAAACTGCATTAAATTTCATGCATTTGTTTTTGCGTGAGGCGTGTACATACTGACAGACAGACATACAAAAAATTATAAAAACTATTGTTTTATTTTATACATACCAACAGATATAATACAGATAGGATCATTCAAGTATTTATGTGTTAAATCTAACTGCACAACCAATTATATTTAAACACGTCATGCAGATTTAATTGTATCAATATCTATACAAATTAAATAAAATTGGAGTGTCTGTTTATAATATTTAAATAACCGTTTTTTACTAATTGCATGTGTATACACGATGCATATACCAAAACAACATTTTTAAAAAAAATTGTCTGTCTGTCTGTCTGTCCGTCTGTTTGTTCCGGCTAATCTCTCAAATGGCTAGACCGATTTTAGTTCGACTTTCACTGGCAGATAGCTGATGTAACAAGGAGTAACTTAGGCTACTTTTAATTTAGAAAAAAAAAATAGGACCTCACGAAAGAAAATTAAAACCAATTAAAATTTTATAACATTCGATTAAAAGAATTTCATTAAAATTAGTATAGGTATTTCTTAAATACAGAATTAATAAGTTATCGTAAACTCTGCGAACTGAACAATAACTTTTTTGTTAAATACCACGCGGACGAAGTCGCGGGTAACAGCTAGTCTGTAATATAATTTTAATGACTTATTTATATCTACTTCAGTTCTAGGTGTAGGTCAATATATGAAATGCTAGGTAATGACTACTTCTCACATTTTCATACGTTTGATTTGCCTAACTAACATCTATACTGATTCAGAGTGGACGTCAACCAGGTCGCTGTAGTTTGAACGTGTAGGCCAATTGATACCAAACACAGTATGGCGAAGAGATGGAGCTAGGGGTGTTATAGAGGTGCGAGGTGGTCTACGGGGTACTCTGAAATTGATTTTTTTTTTATATTTGTCGGCAGTCAATGTTCGTATTGAGCAGTTTATACTTGGATCTCAAATCCAAGAGCTCCCTTTGTGCTTCCAAGGTACCCGTCCTGTAGCAGCCTAGTTTATCGAGGCCGGCAACGCACCCCTTGAGTTGCGGGTGTCCATGGCCGGCGGTAGTCACTTCCCATCAGGTGACCCGTCTGCTCGTTTGCCCCCTATCGCATAAAAAAAAAGGAGAGATATTTAAACTGCCTTACCTTTGAGTACTTTGGGTGTTGCTCTATTGAAGACTCCCCCAACTAGTTTTTCTTCAATTTTATAATGTATTGGCCTTTGCCAATTTTATTATGTAGAGATTGTAATTATCTCTGTTACGCTGAAAAAGGCACATTTCGTATTTAGGCACTACAGAGTTTTCCATATTAAAGTCGTTAAATCCCTACGTAAAACCTAGAAGACTCCCCCAACTAGTTTTTCTTCAATTTTATTATGTATTGGCCTGTGCCAATTTTATTATGTATAGATTGTAATTATCTCTGTTACGCTGAAAAATTCACATTTCGTATTTAGGCACTACAGAGTTTTCCATATTGAAGTCGTTAAATCCCTACGTAAAACCTAGAAGACTCCCCCAACTAGTTTTTCTTAAATTTTATAATGTATTGGCCTTTGCCAATTTTATTATGTAGAGATTGTAATTATCTCTGTTACGCTGAAAAAGGCACATTTCGTATTTAGGCACTACAGAGTTTTCCATATTAAAGTCGTTAAATCCCTACGTAAAACCTAGAAGACTCCCCCAACTAGTTTTTCTTCAATTTTATTATGTATTGGCCTGTGCCAATTTTATTATGTATAGATTGTAATTATCTCTGTTACGCTGAAAAATTCACATTTCGTATTTAGGCACTACAGAGTTTTCCATATTGAAGTCGTTAAATCCCTACGTAAAACCTAGAAGACTCCCCCAACTAGTTTTTCTTCAATTTTATTATGTATTGGCCTGTGCCAATTTTATTATGTATAGATTGTAATTATCTCTGTTACGCTGAAAAATTCACATTTCGTATTTAGGCACTACAGAGTTTTCCATATTGAAGTCGTTAAATCCCTACGTAAAACCTAGAAGACTCCCCCAACTAGTTTTTCTTCAATTTTATTATGTATTGGCCTGTGCCAATTTTATTATGTATAGATTGTAATTATCTCTGTTACGCTGAAAAAGGCACATTTCGTATTTAGGCACTACAGAGTTTTCCTTAACGATTGGCACAATATGTGCCGGGTTCACACCCCATATTCTAATAACATACAAAGTTGTCGCGGGCTCAGTATTACTGGAAGCTTATACGGCACAATTGCTAAGACATCCTCTCCAAATGCGACCTTTGATCGTGTCTGATTTAATTCAACAGAGAGAATCTTTTCCTGTAACCGGTTTAAGTAGATAGGCGCCGTGTACGCACAATCCGTCGCCATTTTATTATAGGTATGTACACTTTTATGTTATGGCTATTTACAGAGTTAGCGAGTTGTGTAGGTTTAACATATAGTACCTGTATATATATTTGTAGGCCGTTACTATGATCTCAGTTGCTATGCAAATTGACGAAAGAGAAATATTAATTTTTATATAATTATTTATGTAAGCATTCAGCCATTCGGTATAGGTATATGTTTAATATTGCATGTATTCGACTCGTCTGGTACTTGAATTAAGCCTGTTCTTGTCTTAGATGTCATAACTTTGTATTATGATTCCGTTCTTCAAACTAAAGTCACCTTTATTGTCCATTTGTTTAAGATCATTTTTCTCAAAATTAAGGCATAATACCCGCTGAAATATATGTTTAAATTTCAAGCTACGATGTAAACGTAATCAGAAGATACATACGATTTATTTTAGATATATATATGGTGGAGGTGATGAAGGATGAGGGGTTGCGGGGAGGGAAAAGAAGAGAAGCGAAATGGGAAAGAGGAGAGAGGGCATTAGTGGAGAGGGAAGAGGAGAGTGGGAGTTGGGCCTCTGGAAACCTCATTAGTTTCGGGGAAATGCAACGCAAGCGTTGCTTCAAAACCGTTTTCTGTGAGGCCGTGGTATCACACTGGTGGAGCCGGCACATTATGCCTAAGCATGGTTCTCCAGTTCAGAACTCTGCGTTTTAGAACTTTACTGAATAAAACTGACGACTTCCGCGTCATAAATTGCAGAAGTTGTATTTAGTAAGACTTATCTATTCAATATCTGTTTATTCAAAGCATTTAGGAAATCTTCAACTTCCTATAAAATTTAAAATTTGATGAAGCGTTATATGTGAACATTTTCAGAGTCGAGTATTCCTGGAAAGACGACATTTCTTCTGAATGTACACACGATCTCGGCTGGCGAGATAGGTATCTACTACGTGACTGAATATTTCAGCTAGGCATCTGCCACGGAGATAACTTCATGCTTAAAATACTCACACATGTTCAGTGGGGTTCCTTATTATTGGTTGAAAGTATAACGATCGAAGAAATATGTCCCGGCGGTTGCTCGCGATAATCACGTGTTTCCATAAAGCGAAGGGGACTGAACTCATGCTTGAAAATGATAATGTAGGATGTAATATTACTCAATGTTATTTATTTAGCATCTTCGTGTAAAATGGACAACGCTTTACTTTATGCATATAATAGTAATTAAATAGTGTGTTAAAAGGTTAAGTAGTAAGTTATGATGGCCTATGGATTAAATAAAGCCTCATAAGTTGACACTATACGCATATATGAAGTGCAAGGCATTTGAAGTAAGTCTAAAATGGCTTGTGTTTTAAACAGCTTACATTTTTCGCATATACACAAGGGCGTGGTTCATTGTGGAGTTCCCCATTTCT
Source organism: Tyria jacobaeae (assembly GCA_947561695.1). Lineage (NCBI taxonomy): Eukaryota > Metazoa > Arthropoda > Insecta > Lepidoptera > Erebidae > Tyria > Tyria jacobaeae. The sequence goes on along the minus strand of OX387208.1, from coordinate 1,233,209 downwards.
TTCCGTGGGTGTCAGAAAAGGCAACTAAGGGACCAGACTGTTCGCTATAAGATACAAAGTCATAAAGCATTGCCCCCTATTATCTTAGTGGTACCAAACCCTTATGGGCAAAATGCTGGTGTTTTATACACCTCTGCCTACCTGCCTGGATACAGGCGTGAGTGTATGTATGTAATTAGTTATTAATGTTATTTATTTATTTATTGAAACAAGTAAGCTTACAGTGCTAAACCAAAACGCTTACCTGTTAATCATATACTATCTTAATACTAAACTTTATCCAACTAATATGACATAATTCAATATAACTAATATAACTTAATAAATCAGTAATTTTTTACAGTGGTAGAGCCATGCTTAGGCACGAATGGGCCGGCTCGACCGGTGCGATACCACGGCCTCACAGAAAACCGGTTGTGTAGTAACGCTTGCGTTGCATTTCCCCGAATTGAGTGAGGTTTCCGGAGGTCCAATTCCCCCTCCCCCCTTTTCTCTCCCCTCATCTCCTTTCTCCTCTTTCCCATCTCCTCATCCCTCCTCTCTTCTTTCCGCTCCCTGCATCCCCCATCCCTCATCACCCTCAAAGGCGGGCAGCGCACTTGCGACTCTTGAGTTGCAAGTGTCCATGGACGGCGGTTTCACTTAACATCAGGTGACCCTTCTGTTCGTCTGTCCCTCTACAGTATAATAAAATAAAATAAAAAAAAATCCATTCATTGAACAAAACAATAATTAGAATAACAATTTAACCAATAAAACACAAAAACAACTACACACATCGTATGTATATAATGCTATTCTCTGACGGTGTTTACAACAAGAACCCCGAACTGCACGGTCAAAATCGCAGTCTACCTTATCCCCCGAGTTAAACCTTTACAGAAGCGTGACTTAACTTTTGATGAAAATTAAAACCCCGTAAAAGCCACTCGTCTTAAGCCTTTTAAATGTCTCAGTAAATTGAACATTTCTTACAGTCCCTAAAAATCAAAGCTCTCTTTACACGTTTCGAATTCAGAATGGGACCTCCGGTAATTCTATTTGAATTGGTTGGACACTCGTGCTTCAATCGTTTGAATTACTAAAAGCGGATTCGAACCAACGGTCATCTAGAAGGTCACAGGGAAAACACGTCAAGGTCGCGATGTTTCATCAACCGAGGCCGGTAGACTGCTGCCCTACCTACCTATCATACAAATCACTCCGAGGATTGTGATACGAGTTTGTAATTGCGTATTTAGTTGTGTATTTATTATATTGATGGTGACAAACGACTTATAATTGCTGCCGGTCAGCATGCTATTAGAATCGTCAGTTTCTATCTATTCTTTCGTTAATGTGACCATGTATATATTGAAGACGTTTAAAACAAAGGCGAGACACTGGAGAGTCGTTACGTTCGCCATAGTTTCAAATACTTCCTTGTATGCCTTAATTAGGTTCGAGGTCTAGAATATTCGGTAACAATAGAGTATTTCTTTGTGTGCGAAACGTTACGTAACGAATATAAAGCCTAGTGCCACTTTGATAGCTTCTCCATGTCCAATATAACGCTAACAAGCTACGATTGTACATTTATTGTTGTTCATCAGACGGTGCCATTGCTCGAATATTCTTAGTAAATTGATTTCATGTCTCGATTGGCCTTAAATTTATGACATGATATGCCTACTTAGTTGATATTTATAAGTTATTAACCGCCTTAAAGCTGTTAACTTCCACGTAATCTTCCTTACTATTGAATTATTTAGCATTCGTTGACACACCTATGACGGTTACAAAGGTCTGTCTGAATATTGACAGCAGATATAACGTGTACATGATCGCAGTCTCACAGGGCATAAAATATTTTATGTAGTGAAGTCGTTTCTGTGCAATGGAGCCATGATTTGATGGGCTGTGTCGTTATCACTGCTTCCACGACGAGCAAATCGTGTTTCTATGGTACCAACGATGCGTCTTCGTCGTCATAAAATTCAGTTTGTGTATTAAACACAAATCCGTAGTCAAATAGGATATTGCGGTGTTGGTTTTCAGTTAAAAAATAGCATGAGAATATGGCCTATGATTTGCATGTACAACGGTTTTGTAGCTATCTGTATTAACAACAATAGTTATACAGCGTGAAGCTTAGACAGTCGTACCGGTTTAACTCGTGAATGGCTTTATTCATATATGTTTTTTGAGGAGATTCTGTAGTATTGTGAAGCTTTTAAAATAGCTTTGCTAAAACAATATTAATATTAATGATCTCATTATACACTCGTATCATGTAGTCACGTTGTTAGTGATGATTTTTTCTTAATAATCTTCGTTCACGCGTACGGAATTAAAATTGCAATAGTAATAATACCAAAGTTACATATTCTTTTAATGATGAGCAGATGTTATATTACGTAATATGTCTAATTATAAGTATAAGAGAAGAAGATTTATTAGTACTCCTTAGGCATGTGTCGTAGTCGGTTATTGAGTTATGTTTATATATATATAAAGATCAGGTTTACGTCACGAAGCTTGCGCATCGTGTGAGGTCATAGAGCGGGTTTAGCGTGCACCCGCCTCCTCCGCTGAGGTGACTCGTGACTTCTCGGTGACTTCATATTTTACACCACTTTACAATCAAACGTTTTTTTTTACTTTTCGGAGAATGCTAGTCTATTCCAGCAAGTAGGTATACTTAATTGCGAAACTGCTTAATTAATATGTTTAACGTTTTCGTTTTCTTAACGATTGGGTAATATGTTGTGTGCTATCCGCCACAAGCAGGACATGGCCGGAGCCTTGGCACGGCACTTATCGAGCAATAAATGATGAATGCACTTTTTTACTTACAGAAGCTGAAATGCATACACTTATACATTTGCTATCGGCGTAAAATGTCGCCGGTAACGTCTACTGATAACGTTTGTTTTTAAACGATTCGTTCTGGTATTTTTTTACACTTATCTTGATTGGATTTTAATTGTATTTATGTTTTAATATGTGCTAACTTATGTAATGAATGTCCAAGTCTTAAAATCTAGTTATTAAATTTATTTTAAAAACACCTAAACCAATGTGTATAGACCTCTGACGTTTCAGTTCTTCTGCAGAACACTATGAAGCCGCGGCACATACATATTTTCGCTACCTATATTATACATACGTGTTCAATTCCTACACTTTATTAATAAAAAAAGACATCATTGGTAGTTGTAATCATATTATCGTAAAACAATGTGTCTTGTCTATTCTCATTGCTCACACGTATCGCCATTTCATATCGATTGTCCAACGGACACTTGAGCAAACTTTGTGCAAAACAGTCCATTGTGACGTTTGCCACCAGACACCATTAAATACGTACATCGAACAATTGCTGGATGGTTTTTGACAACAATTGATCGGATTACAGTGCGGACGGCGTGCCATTCATGCGACGTATCAATCGATGCTATTGCTGTTTCACGTGTGATTTTAACTCAAATTGAAGTATTAAACTGTGGAGAATAATCGTCTCGAGCCGTGTCTATGGCTCATATGAATGTATATAAAGACACTGTTATCTATTCCACACTATTGATCAATGTGTTTATGTAAATTGCAGTACCTACTGTAACGATTAACTGGACTGGAGACATGACGACTTGGGTGCTGAATCTTAGTGACGTAGCTATAGCTCACGTCGTCAGTTTAAGGATGATTAAAGGTCACATTGAATTGTCATAACAGCATTGGTCGTGCCGTATCTGAAAAACCTACACAGGGAAGCTAGGTATGACGCTTCTACTGCCTGCATTCCACCAGTCATGGAAAAATGGCTTTTATTCATATTCTTTATTGTACACGTAAATTGTACCTGTAGAGGAAGGGAGAAGGTGGGACCATTTGGAAGAGCTCGTCAGAACACTCCCCGTGATGTAGGCGATAGAGGACTGCCATAGAGGCGACATCTCTTCGCAACTGCAGAGGCTCAAGAGACTGGGTGATCTCAGGACAGTCGATAATGCGGACTGCACGCCGCTGCAACCGATCGAGAGCGTCAGCCGTCCCAGAGATGAGAGCAGTACTCCACGCAGGAGAACCTGGGTCTTGTATAAAGGACACAGTTGCTCGTACAAAAGCGAGCTTAACCCAACTGTATCTTAATCATGGTATAATGTTAGCATATGTACTTGATGAAGAAGACCTCCACAATTGGAGGGAGCCACAGTATGGCTATATAATAGTGATATACTTCTACAAACATCTAAAGATGACACGAATAGCTGTACCTGAATTATTTTTCAAAAATAAAAGGTACTCGGTGCACCCGTTTCCTAGATTAGCTTGAACAAACAGACAGGCCTAAAATGGAAACATTGAAGTTTTTTTTTTATATTGTAGGGGGACAGACGAACAGACGGATCCTTATGATAAGTGACAACCGCCGTCCATGGACACCTGCAACTCGAGAGTCGAAAGTGCGCTGCTTGCCTTTGAGGGTGATAAGTGATGAGGGGAGGGGAAAGAGAAGGTGATGAGGAGCTTTCAAAAGGGCGGGGGGTCAGGGAGAGGAAAAAGGAGATGGGGAGTTGGGCCTCCGGAAACCTCACTGATATCGGGGAAATGCAAAGCAAGTGTTGCTTCACAACCGGTTTTATGTGAGGCCGTGGTATCGGACCGGTTGAGCTGTCCCGTTCGTGCCTAAGCATGGCTCTACCGCGTTCTGGTATAAGTAACTTAATATTCTTAAATTTAAACTATTTGTATGAATTTTAAGTTACGCACCTCACTATATGAGCCCTTTTTTATAACATAAAGTCACAGTAATATTACACTAGTACCTGTATATATACTAGTACATTATACATATGTATAATTGAAAATATCAGTTCCTGAATCGGTATTTAATGCTACCTCAACACAATGCATTCTAATTAGCATTACTTTACTGTGGCAATGGTATCTATAGCTAAACGTTGTGATGCGATTACTGTGTACTGCTTCCTTATTCCTTTCTATGACAGTTTGAAGGTAATATGTTCCTTATGTGCATTTTAAACATCCACAATGTGGCAGTATCCATCAAATGTTGTGGATAAAACAAGTCAGCATAGGGTTGATACTGAAAAAATTTACATTGCAAGACATAATAAATATTGAAATTTAAAAAGATAAAGATAAAAAGATAGGGTACACAGGGGGGCACAGCAGACTCGTCACCTGTTGGTAAGTGGCGATTGCCGCTCATGGACACCTCCAACACTAGTGTAGTACGTGCACTGATCAACTTTGAGGGTGGTGAGCGGGAGGGGAGAGAGAAGAGAGAGTTGAGGGGAGGATCGGGCCTCACTTACTTGGTAAATACCAAGCTTTGTGTGACAACCTTTTCCATGGCTGTGAGGCCGTTGTATTACTCCGGTCGTGTCTAATCATAGCTCTCCCATGGTGTGACGTATACAGCTTAACGCTGAATTTGTAATTTAGGTGACCCTTACCTTTGTTAACATATATACGAATTAATCCAGACTTGCGCTTAGCACTAGCTTTTAATCTCCTACCCTGCCCCCATTGGATACCAAAAAAATATTTTAATATTGAGTCTGCAACGGTCTGTTATTTTAGGTACACTAAAGGTCCCGTGACAACCTGTATACATATACAGGTTGGTGTTAAATTCTATTTATAAAAATGTATTCTTTAAAAAAAATTAGGAGCGTTATGTGTACCTTACAAATAGTTAATAAAGATTGAGCATAATGGACTTTGAATCCTTTTAAATTATATTTTCTTAGAAAAATAGTTTTCCTGGTATGGAAACACTTTTTAAATAACATAAATTTAACCTTTATGCTTTGTGGATACTTCCAAAAAGCCGGATATTTCATCTACATTCCTGGTAATCAAAATCCATAGTTTCATTCATGTCATCTCTCTTTCTCTCTCACGAAAGAAGAGCTCACATTAGCTTTTTTTAAAAAAAAATATGGTTCCATTGTGAATTCAAAAATAGGATTTTTGTATTAATAATCACGAACTTTCCTAAAAGTTTAAGTATTATACATGATTCACGGTCCACGTCCATGGTTTATAAATGTTATCACACCTTTGAGCATAACACATTGTATAAATGTTAGTCAATGATAGACCGACCTCATTGCACGGGGTAGTACACTTGCAGTGAATAATTAAACAGCTGGTTGTTCCTATTAGTCATACTTAAGGACTGCCCACTTATTATATCACAGCAAATATAAAACTAAATTATTTTGAAACTTCAATTTATTTAATTTGTATGACAGGCGTCATTTTCTTTGGCCTCAAAAAGAAAATCTTTTAATTAATTTGTAGTAAAGAAATTATATGATATGATTGTGGTTATAGAGTATTTTCGAATTGCTATAAAAGTCAGAGGATTGAAGATTTCAAATTTTAATACACACATCGTTAGATAAGTTTCGAAACTTTGTATTATGTGCATAGCCTCAGTGATGTATGTCTGGTGTAGTGGTGTTCCGCCCACTCATCCACTATGACATGTCCGTCTGGTCGTGTGAAACTGATATACATAGATTCACTGTCACGGACATTGCAACCAATTATAGCCGTTCATAATGTCATTTTTGTTTTGTAGAATCCAATAGAATGGAATAAACTTTATTATACTTAAGAAATTTTACAATTAAAATACATGACACGTGAATATGTAAAATTGTCAATTTTATCGTTGACAGCAATCTCTTACAGGGAACTTTGAAAGGTCAAATGGACAGTAAGTTTTGGTGTTAAAATTGTCGAGTTAATTTTATTTTAGTAATTTTTAAACTCTAAATAATTAACTTATAAAAAAACCACTTATACTCAGTACATAAACCCGAACCGAAACCGTAATTTGCAATCGTCTGCTGGCGTGAAGTTATATTTCGAGACTTAATTCCAATCCGCAAATAGTATCCTTAATAGCGATTCAATGGCGATTCAATAGCAAATTGTCTGCTTATTTTGCCTTTTCATTCGGTCTATATAAGATGAGACGGAGAACGAAAGAGTATATAAAGACACGGAATTGAAAATAATAGTGCTAGTGCTATATGTGTACCAATTAGCATGGCCTTATCGTCGTGTGGCAGACGGCGTCGCGCCGGTCAAATTCACTGCCAACGTGAAAACTCTATGTTGAGTTCGAAACTGTCCCTGCGACATGTTTATTTTTAACAAACATAAAAAAAGGAGGCGGTCTTCTACTGTTTGTATGTATATATATATATTTTGTACTATAGGGGGACAGACGAACAGATGGGTCACCTGATGGTAAGTGACACCGCCGTCCATGGATACTTGCAACTCAAGAGTCGCATGTGCGCTGCCCGCCTTTGAGGGTGATGAGTGATGGGGGATGCAGGGAGCGGAAAGAAGAGAGGAGGGATGAGGCGATGGGAAAGAGGAGAAAGGAAATGAGGGGAGAGAAAAGGGGGGAGGGGGAAGTGGGCCTCCGGAAACCTCACTCAATTTGGGGAAATGCAACGCAAGCGTTACTTCACAACCGGTTTTCTGTGAGGCCGTGGTATCGCACCGGTCGAGCCTGCCCATTCGTGCCTCTTTTATTTGATGATTTTCATATTTTTTGCTTTATTCGACAAAGTATACTCCAGCGGTGGTCCCGAATCACGGCGGTTGGTCCCATTGTAACCAGGGAAGTAGTGAATAAGTTTTTAAGTTGCACGTTTTTAAGATTGAAAGCATTGCGGAAAGAATTCGGAGGGCGCATTGCAGGTGCTTATCAACTTCTTCGATTTTACGTTTTTGTTTTAGAATATTGTAACTTCATACATACATACACTCAAACCTATATTCTCGAATGGGTGGGCAGAGGCATTTCAACCAACCATAATCTAGTTTCACTTGGGTCCTATTACCGTATAATTGCATATACAAATACAGTCTGATATACATATATAATTTCCATCCCATCGTTGCTTTTTACGACTCCCACGGCTAGAGATGTGGTGGGCCTACTCACCCGAACCACACTGAATAATACAGTGGCAATACAATAAGCTAAGTCCCACTTCATGGCTAACCTAAAAGTTATATCTCTATTATATATGAGAAATACGGTGTATTACGGTCAATTCTAGAAAGTAAAATCGAAGAATATTTATTTTTTAAATTTTGGTAACGTACGTCACATTTTTTTTTTCTAAATTTGTCCATAGAGTACAGATATTTTCTTGTGCCCGTGATTAAACGAGTTATTGATATATAAAGTAGATAGTCTGGCCTTTTTTTTTTTTAGTGTGGAAACCCCCACGGGTCATCACCTCACCAGAGCTGACGGTGAGGTGGTATGTCGGACTCGAACTGACTAAAACCACACGGTGTTCCGTCATGAGAGCGTCTATTGCTAGGGACCCGGGATACCCTCAGAAGGAAACATCCGGGTACCCCAGCAGACCTTGGCCACCTGCAAGCTAGCAGGCGACCACACTTTGGAATACGAGGGCCTTACGCCCCCCCACCTCAAATAGGCGCGCGTAAAACACGTACGTCACGCCAAGATAGCCTAGCCTAGTTGATTATTTACTTTAATAGTTACTTGCCTTAATCTATTCCAATGCTTATTGTAATAAATATTTGTTCAAAGAGGTATTTATGTATTTAAGTGGGAGGTTCAGGTGTTGGTGTGGCTTGTCTACGATATTTGCAAATAATTGGTGGAAATTCCATCCCACAAACAGACAGAGCAGATTGCCCACTTTTATTATAGCAAACAGATAAGAATTTATTGTTTCTAGTGGTGTTTTCTCGTAGTTTTACCTATCATTTACATTTTATCCTTGTGATTAACATTGTGTTGATGGTTCTTGGTTGTTCGAATGAAGTCATTTATGACGTTATGCGTTCATTAGCAGTATGCATACGCCCACATTGATTTGCACATATTTCTGTGCAAACTGTTTATTGAAGCAACAATGATTTGTAAGTCCCAATATATTAATATATAATACTTACTTCGATAGCTTATTAAATTGTCCACAGACGGAAAATATATCATTAGGTCTCTGAAACATGTCTATTAATTCATTTGAGTATGAATGGTGTTCGTTGTATTATCATGAGTACCTGGATAACCGAACTTTGCTCGGTATTTTTTGGTAAATCGTGTAAAACAACGAAAAAAAAAGTTAAATAAAATAATCATCAGGACTCGAACCGGGGTAATCTGGTTACGGGACCGCCTTATTTCGCACCTGATCTATTACAACCTTATAGATGGTGGCGAAATTTACCTTTGTATACTAATGATATTGTATCAGTTTTTCATTGCCTGAAAACACGGATAAAACGACGTTTTCTAAAACTGAAACCTAGCTAGATGGATTTATCGCCCCCGAAACCCCCTATACACTAAATTTCACGAAAATCGTTGGAGCCGATTCCGAGATTCCAATTATATATATATATACAAGAATTGCTCATTTAAAGATAAAATATTATTTGATTTGATATCCATTCCAATGATAAACCCGACCAACGACATAGTTTGATCCATAAAGCTTTAATGTAGATATGTATATATATGTAAGGACGAGGTTCTCAATTCGACTGGGTGAACCGATTTGAATGATTTTTATTTGAAAGCTGGTGCTTCCCGTGGCAATGGCATCCATGAGAAAACCATATAAGTCTTAAATTTGCATTATGTGCAAATAACTCAAATGGACAAATAACTCTATATCGCGCCAACCGATTTCGATGACTCTTGATGACTCTTTGTTTATCTGAAAGGATGTTTCAAGGGTAGTTAGATGGAACTAGCGCCGATCAACGGCACTCGTTGACGAGCATGACGCACGCGCCAGCCAACGTCCACCTCAACCATACGCCACCATCGGCGGGACTTCTAGGCGAGCATGACATACTCAGAACTGCCAGGTGACGTAGAAAATATATCTTAACAAGCTACCTAGATTTACCTACCTCAAAATTTCTACATAAAACATATAATCATAAAATACCTACAATCGACATGTGTGCCACATAAGGGACTCTTCAGATTTACTATATATACAGATAACTCGTTTAGCCGGCAGCTTCAGTCACGTGTACGTAGTTTGAACCTTTTTTTTTTGTTAGTAGATCAGCCCGGTATTGAATTACAAACTACAAAAAAAAAACAAGTTGGTCCTGCCGTTACCGAGTTTTAGTGTGACATAGAAACGTACTCCATCAAATTACACGTGTATTCGAAATGTTTAGTCTAATATTGATTTTGCTGGAGGAAGAATACTAAATTGCGAGTAACGGGGCCATAACAAATAACTATTGCATTGTGTGGCTTATTATTTTCTTCATATTGTTGACACTGATTTATTATTAGTTTACAAGTGAAAGTGCATGATAGAAATCTGCCTTCTGCTGCTGCAATAAAAAAATATATCTACTTGTTTTGTAATTATACACATACTAACGTTCACAATTGATAGTGTATTGGTATGTGCTATATAGTTTTGTAAATACAAAAGATCCAATAAATAGTCATCTGTATTTATTATAACTTAAAGACAACTAAACAATTAACACTCAGAATCAGATCATAAATTTAAGGTTTACACAATGTGTTGTGCTGTGTGGTGTTCGAACCATGCAGTCGACTTATCTTTGATCATTTCCTGTATTGAGCATAACCTATTAACTTTTACAGATAACAGATTATATAAAAAATGTTGTGAGGTGATGATAGCAGTTTATTATGTACATATTTCATACTGCAATCGTGTACCTTATACAAACTAGGCTTTATAATCATCATCAGCCTTTTATCGACCACTGTGGGACATAGGCCTGTTCCAATGTCAGATTTCTTTATCCAGTTTTACCGCGCCGTTATGCGCGGATCGTCTCTCCACCTAGGGACAGGGCGTCCAACATTACGTCTCCCCAGATCTTGTCTCCAGTCTAGACCGCTAAAACCGACGCTTAAAATTTAGACTCTCTAACGCAATAGAGGTAAGCATAGTGCCGTTAGCCGGGCAGTTTAGGAATTAAAGATGGGAAAATTGGAAGTATTATATTAGAACCAGGGATGGAAGGGTTTTTGCCTACACAGATGGATGGATTGGGAAGGGTCAGTAATAGCTCGAGGACGACAGCCACAGCCTGGAAAACAGCTACAGTCAACTGTCTATAAAAACATAGTGCATATGCTCACGACTTATTCCTGCGCAGGAAGGCATAGACGGCCGAACGCCATTTTTTGCACACTATTTCGCTTCTTTTATACACGTTCGTCGGTTAAGGGTGCTTTAAATTTGTCCTTTCTTTATAACAATGCTGAATTGTTCAGTATACGTGTTTCTGGACTTACCCGCACCTACTCAAGCCGTTATTATTATATGAATTATCCAAAAACAACTTAAGTTTCTATCATATTATTTGGTTGTAAGTTTTTATCTTGCGGTAGAGAATAGATCGAATACAATTTCTTGGGTAGATATCATCGAGTGCATGTGAACCGTTACCCGAGGCGCAGCCGCCGACGCCGGCAACTGTCCGCATCTGACCCACACCGATCGACCCCGATACGTCTAGATTATATCTGCTATGCTCCAAATATTGTAATAACTATGATATGTACTAATGTCCCCAACTATGCCGTTTATTATTTTTACTTTTTTATCTAACAACGGTCTCTGTTTTGTGACAGAAGTATGTATGTATTTTGATAATAATAAATGATAATAAAAAAATCTTTGATAAGAAAGGGATTTAAATACGCACTCACGTCAATATAACGTTACTTAATTAGTCACTTTCCATCATGTGAGTTGGAAGACAGATGCCAGATGAGTGCTACTTCAAGAGGCCGATAAGATTTTTTGGAAACACAGCTAAGAACACATGCAATCACCCGGAGGGAGTAGGCAGAGGCGTCGCAGATGTCCACATTTTTCTAATTACCATTTAGGTAATAAGGGGCCGTCACCCGGGCACTGTATGAGTGTATATTATATTGTCGGATAGATAATAGATAAGAGATCAAGGTAAAGCCTTTTACGACACCACCGGGAGAGATGGGGGGGGGGGCTATTCTACTTTACCAAGTTCTAAATAAAATTCTGTTCTGTTATAAATCTGTTTATTAGTTCAGCAGCTATGACGGCAGATATAAACACAGGTACACACTACAAATGAGGATAAGATGTTAGGAACATCACTCTTTTGCGACGCTTTTGGGTTAATAACGTTATAATATAACATAACGTAAAAAATTGTGATAATAAACAGTGTCTGGCTGTTGGTCTAAGAAGATACTAAAGTTACGAGTGAAGTAAGTTTTTATGATGCTAGCGGCTATTCTCGACTGTTTCCCGTTTGATATTAACATTACGTTTGTAAATGGAAATGGTGTATTGTTTGGGAACCGTAGCATACATCGTTGATGAGTACAGAACAAGATTCAAGATTTATACCCTTATATTTTTCCTTAAATTAAATAAATCCTGACTGAGATTAAAAAAAAAGTGTTTGAAATTGAATATCCCTTCAATAAATGGTTTATAAAAGTCGAGGAGCAAACAAATTAGTTTCATAATTATAAAGATCACATTAGAGAGTGCTTGATATGCTTTCACTTGTTATAACTTTTGATCGAAACCATTTTTGCAGTCATAAAAGTTATATCACAACTTCGAAATTCCTTGGAAGTCACAATCAAATATTTTTGCTGAAATATTATCTGAAGTGCACAACACCTACCAGTCTTAACTCAACTTTAAGGTGGTGTTATCGAACTCAAACCGACTTTAAATCACCCATTGTTCCAGAACATGGTTAAAGGTCAATATCAAAGCATGCGTTTGCACGGTAAGTCTCATAAAACCTAGTTAGGCAACTGAAGCCTAACAAAACACACGTCAACTGAGAATGTACACATGTAAATCAGTTAAAGCAGCAAACAGCAACAGCACTTGTGTCTCTTGAGTTGCGGGTGTCCATGGGCGGCGATAGTCACTTACCATCAGGTGACCCGTCTGCTCGTTTGCCCCCTATCGCATATAAAAAAACAGAATTCAGATGTGTTACAAGATAAAACCCTAATAAACAATGAAAAATTATTGAACAAGAAAAAGAAACAGCAGTTAATTGTTAAACAAAGCTCTGTTTTTCACCAAAATATAAATTATCTTTTTCTTTTTCTCCAATGTATAATGGTTCTGTGACGATGTTATATAAAAAAATATAATTAAAGCGATCACGACGATTGGTGTTATTGGTCGGGTAGGTAAAAAAAAACAGAATTCAGATGTGTTACAAGACAAAACCCTAATAAACAATGAAAAATTACTGAACAAGAAAAAGAAACAGCAGTTAATTGTTAAACAAAGCTCTGTTTTTCACCAAAATATAAATTATTATTTTTTCTCCAATGTATAATGGTTCTGTGACGATGTTATATAAAAAAATATAATTTAAGCGATCACGACGATTGGTGTTATTGGTCGGGTAGGTATGCGCGGTCTTGTTAAATGGCGTCGACCGTGTTAATGAACTCGCTTCTAGCAGTTGAGTGCCTCTAACACCCGTGTTAGTCTAGACTACGTGTCTTCAAACACTCATTCGTTCGCTTTTTGAACATTCCTTTTATTTTCTTCTTTATACAATTATGCGCTTTATTTTTTGATGTCAAACGGCGTTTTTGTCTCGCCAGGCAAAACTTCACATTAGCATTGAAATTCTTAACAACATTTTCGACTAGTGTGTAAACCAGTTGTATCAGTTGGGACGTATTTAAAATTAAATTAAATAGTAGGTAGGTTAATGTATATTTAAAGTTATAATTATGAATACGAATGTCGAATATGAACATAGTAATATAATTTAAAACACATCCTGAATTTTACTAGTTATATTTACTAGGCAAGATAGGCATTAAAACAGAAAATGGCATTCTGCGACGTGTGCCAGCAGATTTCAAACCTTCAGAATTTTAAAGTGTGAGTACAAATACGTCAGTAGAATAATACAAAAAAAAAAAAGAAAAGCAAAGGTAGAAAGAAGAACGTATTGATATTGAAGAAAGAGACACATCTGCTACGCTTTGGTGACTGAATGTATCATCAGTACCTGGTGATAACTATAACACACGGGGCAAGGAACCTTTTATATGTGTGCGCTGTCGTTTTGGGTGATTTAGATAACATTATGAGGTCTGTGATGATAGGGTTATTTTTCGGTGCAAACACCGAGCTAATTAATGTATGTATGTATGTTAATTGTTTCGAAATACGGAGCGTTAAACTAAAAATGATTATCTTGTTGTAATTTATTGATTCGAATCGTGTTCGAGAATTGAGTCACGGTAAACATAGTGAGCTTAAGAACTCTAGCATTTACGTACACGATTGAATCAATCAATGTCAGAGCCAATCGGTGTTTTTGAAACTAATTTTGTAGTGTGACTATTTGTAATTATTTTTTATTGGTTCTGGAATTTAATTATTCCTACTATCACAAATACATTTTGCCTGATAAATGTTATGTTTAATTCAGGATTGAGAATGATGTAAGTCTCTAATCATTCACTTGATTCCCTTTTGCAATTTTTTAACAATCCCAAGAAAAACAAAATATCATTTCTTTGTTGTTAAATATGGCAACGTTGCTAGATAATGCAAAACAAATTGTTTTTTTTTTTTATGTGTCTACCATAATGCCTAGCCTACCATAATGATTCCACTTTGCCTGATGTTTCGCAGAGTAAGACGATAACTGGTAATGCAGCACATTAAAAGAAAGCCATATTTACTTGTGTTCCACTGCTGAGTTATATGCAGGATACAGATGCCGTTGGTTGGTAATCGGTTTTATGATATTATGGTGTTGATGGTAAAAGTCATACTGAAGTCTGTCGTGCTTCTCTACTACATGGTTAGTATATGGTTTCACCACGTGTACATTTATTGTTCTATTACAGATGCTTCTCTTACCTATCGTGCATATATAAACGGAGTATTAATTAGCATAAAGAACAATAACTATTAGTAATAATAGTTCAGATGGCCACTGTATCTATTATGTTATTGTTTTATGATTAATTAAGATTTTTAATTTTATTGCATAATTAAAGAAATGTTTATGTTCGCGTCAATCAGTAAGTTCATCTGATATATGATGACCTGTTGCGATACCAGAATAATTAGACTTCAACTTCAGTGCTCCTGGTTATATTCTAAATCGTTTTATGAATTGTTAATTGTTATTATTTTCAAGTTACTTTGAACTTAAAGACGTGGTTGCGAGATATGTTGTTTGATTGTATGCAATAGGTTCTCTTCTGTAAGTATGTATAAAATATATGTATCAATATTTGTAGTATTTTTACTACACTACTTTAATATTTTTTTACCGATTAATATAATGATTTCAGACTTATCTATCACACACGGCTGTCTGATCCCGAACTAAGCAGAGATTGTACTGTGGTAAGGGCCCGGATGTCCTAATAAAGCTGTTCCCGGATTGCTTCTATTTTAGGCGCAGAATGGCACACCGTGTGGGTTTAGTCGGTTCGATTCCGACACACCGTTCCACCGAAAACCCCGTTGGGATGACGACCCGGTTTCCACACAAAAAAATGGTAACCAGACTAGTGATAAACATAATATGCTCATCACTGTCCTAGGTGGGAATCGGACCCACGACCACTGGCTTAGAAGTCAGGATTACTACTAGATCAAATAAGCCAGTCAAAAAGTGTCAGTGCAAAAAGTATTTTGGCTTTTATTTATAATTTTAATATTATACGAGTCTTACGTGAGTCGATAATAATAAAAAAGATAAGTGCAGTACACAACACTCGAGTTTCTTGATAAGTGCGAGTATTGTGACGTCACACCTACCTACGCGCACCTAAGTGCTACTTATGTTGGTGTAGCGTTTGATTGTTTTGCAAAACGTGACTAATATCTATGATAGATTAGGGAAGTATGAGAGTACTATATTTTTGCTCCAATTGGAGCTGCCTACACTTGTATAGTGATTTTTTTATTGTTTGTGAATAGAATCATTAGCCGTTTCTTGGGAATTGCGACAGGGTTAGCATCGCATAAATGGCACTGCTAGTGCTTCGGGTGTTTGCTAACGCATCGGTAACGATTTACCATGTTGTGTGTATGTCCTTGTTTGTTGTTCGTCTTGCTAAGTTGTTGGTATGAAAGTTAATTTTAATAAGCTAGAATATGGTGTTCCTTATCTCCCTAACTCACATCTCATCAGACCGCTCAACCTTCGATTAGAGGTTTACGTCTAGAATCAAATAAGTCGGCCATCCTCAAAAAACCCACGTGAGTGTATATAGATATAGTACTTTATACATTACTAATATTATAAAATTATTATTACTAATAGTTTTCCAGTTTGTTTGTTTTAACGCGTTAATCTCAAGAACTATAAGTCAGCTTCAAAATGATAATTTTGTGTTGGGTGGAGTTTTTACTGATGCATAATATAGGCTTTGAAACATCACTCTGTGACCCTTGGTAGCGAAGCATTGACTACAAACGCAGGGTAAGCTACTAAAAAATATACTTAAGATATTAATCAATGATTTTGCTCAATAAGAAGCAGAGTCGTAAAAGGCAACTAAAGGATTCGAATGTTAGCCCCCCTTTCAAATCACATCTCTCTCTCCAGCCAATGGTTGCCTGGACGAGATTGCTAATTGTGATAAGGCCTCTAATTTTACATATTGTGAGTAAGTATTTATAAGCTAATATTGTATTTGACTGTACAATAAAGAGTCAATCAATCAATGTTATCTTACAGACAGAATATATTACGGCTTCCCACATATTACGTAAATGAAACTAAATTATGATTTAAAATAAAGGGCGCTTGAGTGTATGTTTATATGTATGTACGAGTATGTAAAAAGCAACATTAGACAATCTCGTACAGAATCATCGGATGGACCTTATTTTTAATGAACTTAGTTTTCAATTGAATATATTGTTTTTGTTATCGTCTTGTAACATATTTGTGGTTTTATACCCTCGTGAGTTTTCCTTTCATGGTTATAAGACGCCGGCGGATGTTTCTACAACGATTAAATTGCGTGCAGTTCCGTTCATAAATCGTTTGTTTGGTCATTGCGAAATGTTAATGTGAGAAATGTTGGATTAGTATACATTAGTATACAGATACACGTCGACAGGAAAACAATTATTACCTTCACATTTAGAAACATATCTTGTAAATTATATTGTTTAGAATAATGATGTTTGTGTCGCTTATTTATAATAAATGTGGTTAAAATAAATGTAATATTCTTAATTCATTACGACAAAATAATAGGTTACTAGAATTTACAATTTTCATTTACTTTGCTATGTTGTAATTTAACGCAATCCCGGTAAACGATTGAACTGTAATTTTGCATACACTTTCAGTTTCGGTGACAATTCGTCTTTATGATGAGCGTGACCTGATTTTGTACCCAAGATTTAGTCGAGACGTAAAAACTCTTGAACTGTTAACCCTATATACACGAAAATTGAAATCTTGAGGTTCTGTACCAGAGATTACCATGCCCTGCATTCAATTATGAGTTTGTTCAATAAAAGTTTATTTTAACTTGTTTTAAATGAATGTATCGAATTTAAGAATAGATATTTCCAAGACTTTAAATCTTATTGTTAGAGTTCAACGACTTGAGGTTTACAGATGAGCCTATTGCTAATCCTAACGTGATTATCTTTATATACATATATAATTCTTCTGTGAGTGTGTATGACACTGAACTTCTCTCAAACGACTGGACGGATTTTGATGAAATTTTTTGTGTGTGTTCAAGGGGATCTGGGAATGGTTTAGATTCACAAATCAGCCCGGCAGATGGCGCTGCAGTCGGTATCTAGGTTATTTATCTATATTGATCCTAATCGCTTGAAATATCATGCAGGACAACGTCTGTCGGGTCCGCTAGTATATATATAATAATATTTAAGCATAAAATACCAAATGTACATGTGTTTCATTTGGAGAGTGAGCAAGTTTAACCTTAGAACAGGTAGGATAAACTAAACAAGTCTAAAGTTATAGATGTATAGCTTTAGCTAATATAATACAAAAAATAAAATATATAAATATAATATAAATGTTTTTATCTCCGTCGCGTCACTTTATAACTTTAATATTTAATTTTCACTCAACTATAAAATTAAATGTTGAAAGCAGTCATCACTACTCCACATGAAAGTCCTGGTCAACCGCAGCGTCTCAGTCACAGATCGTTTCATTACCGCTTTCTCTCATAGTAGCCTTCACCGCAGCCAGTTCGGCTACTTAGTAGTATGCAAAGTAAATCATAATCGTTTATTTCAACTGAACCAATCATAGGTATATTTGAATTGTCAAGAGAGGAAGTTGGTCATACTTACGCCCAAAATTAATAATGTATCTCTAGATTGAATTCAATCTTGGGTTGATGCATATCCGTAGATCGATCTCCTATCAGTTTGCCAATAACTCAACTCTGCTATCTCAATCTGTTTTCAAGTGCGGTTTGCTGGCGATCCTTTCTTTGATCGGTTTCCTCTTACCCGTTTCATTTTAAGCACAATATTTTTTGGTACAAATTTTAACTGTTTGTTTTCAACCAACTGTTTCTTAAAAATACTTAAACATTTGCAATTAAATATGTTTTATTATTAAAATATTATTATATTATTAAAATAACGTTCAAACTTTCAAAAACAATAATTGTATTTCAAGAGTTGTATTATTTAACCTCAATATTAGAACTGAAATGGAACGTAAAGTTTAGGTTGTCAATCTGTCATTTGTGAATTCGTTCAATTTAACTCCATAATAGCGATTAATAACCAGAGTGTAGTTAAATTCGTATATTACTTCTGGCAGATAGATCATTTCACAGACGTGCAGCTAGCACTGTAAAAGATTTATCTCAAAAAGTTGTCCTGTGGATTGGAATTTCCACTGTTAGCTTTTCCGATGATCTCAAGTATCTGTGTGTGATGAAGACATGCGAAACGTTATCTTTACGTATTTGTGAGGTAATTGGGTCTAAATTAGGCTTGGATAAAAATTGTATATACGTATGTATAAATCATAGTACAATCATGGAAATATTGAATTTGAACTGTTCGAGGTAAATTGGGTATTGATTTTTATGCGAGGAGAAGATTAGAATCCTCAAAATATTGGTGAAACAGTACAACTAGTAGGAGGTATTTTATTTGTCTCTTATAATTCCGCAATGTTTTACAAATGCTCGAAAATCAACCGTGGTAGAGCCATGCTTAGGCACTAATGGGCCGGATTGACCGGTGCGATACCACGGCCTCACGGAAAACCAGTTGTGAAGCATTTCCCCAAATTTAGTGAGGTTTCCGGAGGCCCCACTCCCCCTCTCCTTTTCCTATTTTCTCATCAACATTTCTTCTTTCCTATCCCCTCATCCCTCATCAAAGGCGGGCAGGGCACTGACGACTCGAGTTGCAGGTGTCCATGGATGGCGGTTGTCACTTATCATCAAATGACCCGTCTGTTCCACTATAATATTAAAAAAAAGTGCCTTTCTCAAGGCAGTCTCATTTGGCTTTATAAATCAATTATATAATTATGTGTTACGAGAAAATTTCCAAAGTTCGTGCAGGAATAGGAGATGATTTTATTTGTGTGGTTCTCGATACAGTTTAATAGACATCTCATCTCGTGGGTATCGTAAAATGTGACTAAGCAATCGGACTGTTATCTTTGAGACACTATATATACAGTCATATAGTGCCTGTTTACTGTGAGAACGCCCTCGTAAATCAATAGGTGATCATTATATTTGGACGTTGGAGTCAAGTGTATTTTTTGCTTTCCCACCATTTAAGCCACAAGACGTCTATGAATGTCCTACTTGATTGCTTACACATTTAGGTCGAGGTTCGTAATTCTAAATGGCAATAAAAACAGGGTCACTTTGTTCCAATCATTAGTAATTACGACGGTTGTTCTACAAGTTTCACAAGTAGATAAGAGATGACACTTAAACATCGCTAATTACTTAAACACACAGAAAAAACACTATGGTAGGCTAATATAAAAAAATAAAAAAAAACAAATTATGGGGAGCTTTTTTGTTGTTTTTTTTGTGTTGAAACCCCCACGAGTCCTCACATTACCAGGGCTGTCGGTAAGGTGGTATGTCGGACTCGAACCGACCTCAGGTATACCCTAGAAAGTTAAACCCTGTGACCCCGTAAGGACTTGGCCGCCTCTTAACAAAGTGACCCCACTATGGTGTAATCCTATCTCTGATTTAGAGAGGCACGCCCGGAACACGTCGCGCCACCATCTCAGGCCTGCTTCTGCTAGGGCGATTCGCTTTTGGAGGCCGAAGATCGTTTTGCTCTCTCCAGCGCCTGGGGCGTCTTCTGCGGGACGGAAGATTACTAGCTCTCTCCCGTTCCCTTTCCGCAACTATGGGAAGCTGTCAGATAACAATTAAATAAATTAAATATGATTGTCTTGTTGACATTATTGTTTACGGATTATTTATATCAAAAAAAAATATTTTTTTCTCTGTCTGTTTGATCCTAATAATCTCCGGAACCGATTACCACTGGAATTTCTCTAGCAGGTGTTATAAGGAGTAACATAGGCTACCTTTGTATTGAAGATTTTTATCCAAAATAATATAAATATGTGTGTACAGCAAGAGAAGACGCGCGGGGCTCAGCCGGTAATATAATAAAGTTGAAGACATTTTTATGTTTAAATACTGTGATCGCTGGAACTACCAGTCGAATTTGAAACAAATTGTATGAATTTGACAGACTAATTTTAACAGTTAATTATCTGTTTACCATCACGCTAAGACCCCCGTGACATTGCATAGAACAGCTTGTAATATGAGCTTCGGGGTTTCTTTCTGTGAAAATATACTTACGTATTTCAAGATTAACCAAAGTCACTACGACTAACTATCGCGTCCGTTTACAAACATACAGACTTGCCTACGGCCCATTCACCATGTTTCCTCTCTGTATAATAGATTCGGATCAATCACCCACATCTGCTTACACTCTACACACACTTTCATAGCGTGGTCATTAGACAACCATATGTATTGTGTGGGTTTTATTAACATTTAACTGACACTTGACAATATACAGCGTACATCGTTGGCTTTATTTCTTTAATCGAATAGAAATGGTGAACAATGCAATTAATGGACATCGGTAAAGTTTATGTAAAGTACTGGATTGTTTTTTGTTCTCAACTTAATATGCACATAATTTATTTCGTACATAAATGATCAAGAGCTAGTCTGGTATTCCTTTTAATCTACGTATATCAAACAACAGTAATATAATTCTTCAGGAGACTGTCGCAAAAGATTATATATTTTTTAATTATTCTCTTTACTGTATTTGTTATAAGCATGTAGTGTGTATCTTTTAACAGTGGTAGAGCCATGCTTAGGCAAGAATGGGCCGGCTCGACCGGTGCGATACCGCGGCCTCACAGCCGGTTGTGAAGTAACGCGTGCGTTGCATTTCCCCGAAATAAGTGAGGTTTCCGGAGGCCCAACTCCCCCTCTCCGCTTTCCTCTCCCCTCATCTCCTTTCTCCTCATCCCCCTCTCTTTTCTCTCCGCTCCCTGCATCCCCCATCCCTCATCACCCTCAAAGGCGGGCAGCGCACTTGCGATTCTTGAGAAGCGGGTGTCCATGGACGGCGGTTGCCACTTACCATCAGGTGACTCGTCTGTTCGTCTGTCCTCCTATAGTATAAAAAAAAACAAAAATCTGTGTCAGACTGTTACATCTAGTGATGATCATGAACTGATGAAGGATATTGATTAAATTTTTGAATTTGAAAGGTTTTTACTTATATTTGAAGAGTTCTCAAGTCTGGTGTCTTTTAAAACTTCTTTGGAATATTGAATTAATGGCCTGTAACTGCGGAACCAAAAGTGATGATAATGTACATAAATTATATTTTGCTTTAAAAAAACTGTTTTATATATAACTGTTAGCTATTATATGTAAATATAACACAGTGCATGGCTAAGTATCATCGCGTTAGAAAGTCTTAACATTGAGAATAAATTAAAAGTATAATTTTAATTTTGAGATGTGAGTGCTGAGATGTATGTTGTGCATGTGTCGTATTGCTAAGGATACGGTATGAGTGCCTCAGTAACGGTAAAGCTAAAGTCTAAGAAATAAATATATTCGAGTAAGCTCATTCGTGTTGTTTTTTTATATATTCCTATAATATGGACAGACGAATAGGCGGGTCACCTAACGGTAAGTCACAATGGCCGTCCAATGACACCTGCAAGCTTAGAGGGTGACGCGGGGAATAGAAAGAAGAGAGGGGTGATGGGGAAGAGGAAGGAGAAGGAAAGAGGAGATAGGCCTCCGGAAATGGCCTCACTAATGTCGAGGAAATGTAACGCAAGCATTCCGGTGCGTCCATTTATGTCTCAGCATGGCTCTACCACTGTAGGCTTAGGCAGGCAGGCTCTCCCACGGAGATATAATAGAAAATATGTCCAGAAGGGTAGTGAGTACCGACAGCTGCCAAGAGGGTGAAGGTGAAGTTGCGATAATACCTGGAAGATGAGAATTCACTCCAACTTAAAATGAAAGTAGCTATGTATATAAAATAAATGAGGGTACCGTTATAAATAAATCCGAAATGCGTAATGGTTAAAACCAAAACTGATAATTTGTGCTGTAACTTATTACTTAGTAATGTTAAATATAAAACAAAATTTAATAGATACCTGTCGATCATGTGTAACAAAAGTGTAAATGCGGTACACCAAAGACTCTTGACTCTTGAAAGACTATGAGAGGCCCAGATACAAATAAAAAAGGCATTTTTTATTCTTGTTTTGTTTGCGATTTGCGTTGATTCAGGACCTTAAGTACTCGTCGCCCTCGACTATGCTATATACACTACCGTCCAAAAGTTTGGAAGCACACCTGATTTCAAACAAAACAAAAGATTGCCGACTCCCTGCGGTAAATAATAGCAATAAAATAAAGTTTTATGACCTTTTGTGATTTTTTAACACAAAACAAAAGGATTACTAGTGCATATTCCTTGAGTTTTAACAAATTCCTGGATTTTGACGAAACACGTGTTTTATTACTTCATCCGCCGGGGACTTTCTTTCATGCATTGATGCGGTTTTATTGAAAATATTTTGTAGTTTTATCTTTTTTGGACCTTATTTAGTCACACTTGAGCATTAGAACGCGAAGGTTGTGATATTAACATCGTCTGTATTCAAAAGATTTCGACTACTTCCTTGACCGTCTTTTTTTTATTGAAAATGGCAAAACGCAAGCAAATCACACTTGAACAGCGAAGCGCTATTTGTACTCTGCGTGAGGAAGGCTACAGTGAACGCCAAATCGCAAAAAAACTCGGAATTTCTTGTAAAGGTGTCCACTACACCCTCGCTAGAAAAAAAGAAACTGGCAAAAATGAAGATAGAAAAAGGTCTGGTAGGCCCAAATCCACTACAAGTCAAGAGGATAACTTCATCAGAGTTCTTTCTAAACGGAATCGTCGCTTAACTGCACCACAAATTACCGCATCTCTGAATGAAACGCGAGGAACACCCGTGTCAATAACAACAGTTAAAAGACGACTACTGTCTGCGGGGCTAAGAGGTTGTGTTGCAGTTAAAAAACCAAAACTAACAATTCGGCATAAGAAAAACAGACTAGAATGGGCAAAGGAACATAAAAACTGGACAATAAACCAATGGAAAAAAGTTCTTTGGAGTGACGAATCGAAGTTTCAGATTTTCGGGTCCAATAGACGTGTTTTTGTGCGCCGATCTAAAGGAGAGAGAGCTTCAGAAGCTTGTACAGTGCCTACTATCAAACATGGTGGTGGTAATGTCATGGTTTGGGGGTGTTTCGGCAACAATAAACTCGGAAGTCTTGTGAGGATAACCGAAAAACTAAACAAGGAACGCTATTTGAAAATTCTTAAGGATTTCGCCATACCCAGTGGACTGAATCTTATTGGTCCTGGGTTCGTTTTTCAGCAAGATAACGACCCGAAACATTCGTCCAAACTGTGCCAGAACTTTTTAAGGAAGAAAAAAGATGTGAAAATCATGCAGTGGCCGTCTCAATCACCTGACCTTTCTCCCATTGAACTTGTTTGGGATGAACTAGATAGAAGGGTGAAAAATCAATCTCCTACGAGCTCAGAACATTTGTGGCAACTATTACAGAGCGAATGGAAGAAGTTAGATGAACAGTATTTTATGAAATTAATTAGTAGGATGCCTAGAATATGCGAGAAGGTAATTAAAGAGAGGGGTGGACACTTCGATGAAGCTAAAATTTAATTTAATTTTTATATTACTTATTTAATTTCATTGTTGTAGAAGTGTGTTTTGTCTATTTTTTTAATTCTGTATCAATAAAAAAAATTTAAGATGGCTTACTTTTATTTTATTTGATTTTATCTTGTTGCTTCCAAACTTTTGGACGGTAGTGTATATCACGAAATTAGTTTAAGAAAATAAAGTAAATTTTGTTTTCGACCTCCGCTGTGCGGGAATTACTCAATTTTTTTTTTTCACATCGAATTCAACACAAGGGAGGTTTTCGTCACTAAAAAATGTCATAAATCAAGGATATACTTAGACACCAAGTTATCTTAAACTATTTTTGCAAACATTCAAACAACGCACACAAAGAACATCCAGACGCTGTGTATTGGCGAGAGTGTTGTTCCGCACTTCCAAGTAATCTTCTTCTTCTCCTTGTATATTAAAAAAAAATGCTATGCTGCACTAAAAGTCAGAAACAGCATAACTGATTTGGACAGGTAATATTACTTTGCTCGGATCCGCTTTAGTACAGGACAGGTTTATAGACTCAATCAAGATCAAAAGTCACAAAACAAATACAGACCCAACATTTGTGTGGTTAACAGTACATTGTTATTTTTGTGAGAGTCATCGTCTATTGCGATCATTATCTACATGGTGACCATCCATTATTTGGTACTCAGTCATCCAGTTTGCAAAAACAGCTTATCGCTCGACCGGTTTCACAAGATTGATGTAATTTTTTATATTGCAATCAAACCAATTTGAGACAAGACGGCGTGATTGTACACCAGTGGTTGGTTCAGTCGAGTTTTTGCTATGCTTTTTGTCATTGCAGTAATACTGCGGCGTCGGTAATGTGTTCGCTTCACTTTTTACGTCATATATTGTTTCGGTGTTTTATCGGTATAGGGTTTTCTCGAATTTTCTATTTTTTATAGTAGATAAGTGAATACTGCCGCCCGTGGACACCTGCAACTCAAACAATCGCAAATGAACTGCTCGATGGATGGGCAAGCGGGGACGAAAAAGAGGAGAAGGGAAAATTGGCTTCCGGAAACCACTTACTCGTTAAAATACATTGCAAGTATTCAGTGAGGTCGATGTAATACTCTAACGATACGTTTTTCTTTTGTTGGAACATAAGTAATTATGAACTTCATCAATCGAAGAACATTCTTTAGGAAAAACCGATCTAAATGTTGCCACACCAAATTAAAACGCAATGTCGTGTGTTGCAAGCTTGATAAATACGTGTATATAACGAGCATGTGGCCAGGTGTATCTTATTATTGTTCACGCTTGAATTAATTCGGCTCCCCTCAGTTTGTGTCATACAAAAAGTTTGCTATTAATGCAAGAATGAATCGTGATACCGGTGGTGCCGTTTTGTTGTCAGCCGTGAGCTGGTTGGGTAAGGGCACAATTATTCAGTGTCTTTTACATGTACCACCTGGGTAAAAACTCTTGTATTGCATGTCTAGTGTAGTTAAATACTGTATGCAGTATTTAAAGGAGGGTACATGCTTGCCTTTAGCTTGTTCGTCGTCTCAATCAGTGAGGTAACTATTGTAATCAAACGTTCACGCACGCAACCTGGTAATGGGCCGATGCAAATTAATAGCGTTGAGATCGAGTTTCTAATAAATGTTGTCTAATGATTGAAAGAATGATTGAGAAGACGTTCTATGTTCATTTTTGATTTGTGAAAACCAACAGCAAATATACATAGTATTCTTACAGCAAGGAGTAATACATATAAATATCTGGAATGTATGAAATATGATTTATGAATGACTGCGTGCCACCACTGAATACCGCACTTCACGAGAGTGCTCTGCGAGGGTGTAGTAGCGTGCTGTCCTCGTGACAGCTATCGGTGTGGGGTATCTAACCTCTAGCTGGAGACCAGGGATGTGTCTGGTTCAGAGCATGCAAGGGATACCGCCGCCTCGTAAGACGTCCCTCATAAGATGCAGTAGGCGTCCGAGGACGTTTAAATAATAGGGGGAAATGGTCCCTCCACACACCATATTGGGATCGCCTTGCTCAATAGGCGGCCAGGTTTGTCAGCCTGAGAACCCGCCCATAAGTGACGGAACACTGTGTGGTTTTAGTTGGTTCGAGTCCGGCACCTTACCCATTGGCCCCGGTGTGGTGATGATCCGTAGGAGGAGTTTGAGGAGAGAGTAAATGTAGGGAAAATAAAATGATAAAGACATAAAAATAATTATTAATAAAAAACTTATATTACAGATAGATATGAAATTAATTTACATGTGCTACTGTAAACTATAGGAACAGCATGTTCAGGGGCATCATAATGACAGATAAAGATTGCTCTGATATTTTTTTTGCTAGTTATATTATATAGTCGTGTTAATATTAACGATAGTACGTTAAATAACGCTATCAAGACATAATCAAATATAAATAACGGTTTGACTCACAACAAAATCTAGGTATATTGGGCGCTCGATGTGTCAAAGTAAAGAATCAATGTAAACATTACCATTATAGTACAGTTTGTTTAGATAACCGAGTACCGTTATATCGACACTACTACTATTCTTGCAAAAGGTGACTTTCAGCTGTCTCTGTCTATGTGTTGTCAACGTTCTTTATGCCCAGCCTCGGTAAAGCACCTAATCGATTTGTCACATCTCGCCACGCACAAGTGCGCTGCTGATTGCGTCATACTATGCTATCTTCAAATAGATCACACAGTAATAATAAAAATTGCAAGTTTTTGTTACTTCATTCATTGTACCGAACAATTTTTAATAAATTTTTTTTAGATAAAACCTAACGTTTTTTAAAGATGTTAGTTTATGTTTTGTATTCCTTATTTTGTTACAGATTGACGTTTTGCGAATATACTTACTAAATATAAATACTTGACGAACATAACACACTTTACTCTATTAGTCAAATAAGTTTTTTAAGTAACACGTACAAGCCTATATCTATATATAATATTTTTATGTACCACAATTTAGTTTCACTTAAGTATTAGAGAGTAAGTCTCTTGCCTTCGTCCGGGCTTTGTGTCTATACTGTCTGATAGATAACAGTCACATTATATAGATATGAGGTGGTCATGGTCTACTCCAACGACAACTGCATTTTAAGTAAGGTACACGGAAATCACTAATCATTGCCAGTGACAGTCAATGTCAATGATAGAAGCTAGATGTCAAGGCAGAATTACTTATTTTCGAAGAGACAAAAATATTAAAATAATCATTAAATATCATTAAAGTAGAACCTACTATTGTCTAGAGGTCAGCAATGGAAAAAAACGAATATTGCGTGATATTGAACAAAAAATTAGCTTCGTGCCATGGAGAATTTATTCAATGTTTAGTAGATTTATAGACCATAGAGAGTAGTCGACTATTACTGTACGACTATTCTGTAGGTAATGATTTGGTGTTTGAGATGCCTCTACCTTTTTTTTTTTTTTTTTTTTTTTTTTTAACGTGTGGAAATCCCCTCGGACCGTCACCCCGCCGGGGTTTGCGGCGGGGCGGTGTGTCGGAATCGAACCGACTAAAACCACACGGTGTGCCACTCTGCGCCTGAGACGGAAGGGATCCGGGAACTGCTGATATTAAGACATCCGGACCCCTCCCAGCGCTTGCCCGCACTGAAGCGGGCACCGTCTGCTGTTAAACTCTCTTATTAGGCGACGCACGGCACACGCGTACGTCACCCCCTCGCGGGTGGCTACTAGAGCGGATGTAGGGGAAAACCCGTCCCGACCATCCGCGGCCACACTCAGGGCGGCATGAGGCGCTGATAGGCGCGCCTACGCCGCCCAGTTCGCCGGCGGCGGATTGGGTCCGAGTGGATATCGTCCTCCCGGGCCTTCTCCGCCGCCTCCTTCTGCGAGATGACATCTTCACAGAAGGTTGCGACCGCGGTAAAACTGCTATCGCTACCGGCCATGGAGCGTATGACGGCCGGTAGCGAGAGATCTCCTCCGATGACTGCAGTGAGGGCCCGGCGCTGCGACCCCCAAGCGGGGCAGATCGCCAGCGTGTGCTGGGCCGAGTCTTCACTACAGTCGCAGTGGTGGCAGGCGGGACTCAGTTCCCTCCTGGCGACCGAGTGCAGGTACTTCCCGAAGCAGCCATGCCCGGAAAGCACCTGCGTCAGCCGGAAGGAAAGGGTCCCGTGCTGCCGCCCTGCCCACTCGAGGATGACCGGCTGGAGAGCCTCCACGGCGGCAAAGCCAGCGCGCGGAGTCTCCAGCCGGAACGACCAACTAGCCATCGTGGCTCGACGGGCGGCTTCACGCCACTCGCGTACCTCTTCGGGCGGAGGGCGAAAGCCATACTCCGCCCGATATTCAGCCACCCGTCGATAAACTTCGGCGAGCACCTCCGCCTCCAAATCCCACGGGGGTGTTCCAGCCAAGGCGCACGCCGCCTCGGTGGACACCGTGCGGTATCCGCGTATGGCTCTGACCGCCCATACCCTTTGAGGCCGCCAGAGGCGCGCCTTATTCTGGGCGGTCAGAGCCGCCACCCACACCGGTGCCCCATACAGCGCCATCGACCGGACCACCCCCGTGTAGAGGTGTCGCGTTGCGACGCTGGCTCCACCCAAGTTGGGCAAAAGTCGCCCAAGGGCAGAGGCAGCGTCGACCAGCTTCGGACCAAGCTGTCGGAAGTGCTCGTCGAAGAGCCACCTACCGTCGAGTATCAGGCCCAGATACCTCATCTGGGCCCGAACCGGGACGAGGACCGAGTTGACCTCGATGGAGGCACCGGCGGGTGGACCACGACGGGGCCCATGGAACAAAAGGGCCTCCGTCTTGTCCAGGGCCACCCGTAAGCCCAGTGCCTCGATGCGCCCGACCACCAAAGAAACACCCCTGGTGGCCCGGCGCGCCGCCTCTTGGAAGTTCGCCCCCCGGGCTGTGACCAATGTGTCATCAGCGTAGCACATTACGCCCAGCCCGGGGGGGAGGCGACCTCGTAGAACCCAGTCGTACCCCACGTTCCACAGGAGTGGTCCAAGGACAGACCCCTGCGGAACGCCGCACGACATGGGTCGCCGTCTCAAGACGCCCTCTCGGTCCTCGTACACGACGGTACGCTCCTCTAAATAGTCTGCCACCAGCCGCCTCAGGTACTCTGGCACCCCGTGGTATTGGAGTGCTTCCCTGATGCAGCTGAATGGCATACTATTAAATGCGTTGGCGATGTCCAGAGACACCGCCAACAGCACGCCGCCACAGCTCACTGCCTCTCCGGTCACGGCCCTAAGGCGCATCACGGCATCGACCGTCGAACGCCCCTCCCGGAACCCGAATTGGGCGTCCGACAGGTCGGGGCCCACCTCGCTTAGGTGCCGGACGATGCGGGCAGAGAGTATCCTCTCAAAAAGTTTACCCGCCTCGTCCAGCAACACGATGGGCCTATAGGCCGCGGCCGAATCGGCAGACCGTCCCGGCTTCCTCAACAGGACCAGCTTCCCGCATTTCCAGCACTCTGGGAAGCGTCCGGACGCCAGGCTAGCGTCTAATACTTCCCTGAGGCGGTCCGACATATGGTCGAGGGCTCGGGCCATCACTCGGGCTGGTACCCCGTCCGGCCCGGGGGCGGTGTTCTTGGAACGGATCCGTAGAACAGCCGCCCCAACCTCCGATTCCCTAACGGGCGGCACATCGTCCTCTCTACCCCCGTCGTCTCCGACCGCGTAGGCCATCGACGGGGGTGTGTGCTCCGCCCGCTGCGGGAAAAGGCCCTCGAACACTTCCTGCAGGAAGCTGGGCTGGAGAGACTCGGTAAGGGGGGGGCCCGACGTGCGGAGCTTCTGACGCACCGCACGGTATGGGCGACCCCAGGGGTCACGGTCGAGACTCTCCAGCATCTCCTTTCTCTTTGCGTCCTTGGCGCGGCAAATGGCCAGCTTCAGAGTTTTCCGCGCTTCGCGGTACTCCTCGTGAAGCTGGTCCTCCTCACCGTCTCCGCGGTGACGCCGCCGGCTGTGAGTGTAGGACCTCCGGGCACGAGTACAAGCCGCACGGAGGTCCGCCAACTCCTGGGACCACCAGTAGACCTCCTTCCTTGGAGGTCGACGACCCTGGATAAGGGGCATGGCCGCATCGCAAATCTGCGTAATCGCATCGCGAAAGCGGCCAGCCCCCTCATCGACCTCCTCGGTCGGGGTCTGAGGAGACAGCCAAGAGTGAATAATGGCCGCCTCCTCTAGTAGGTCCCTGTCCAGCTTGGCAACAGCCCACCGCGGAAAACGGGAATTACGCCGCGCCGCGTGACCCCTACTGGGGCCCTGGGACCGGGAGAGCTCAAATCGGATATACAGGTGATCCGAGAGCGTCTCAACCTCTTCCAGGACACGCCAGTTCCTTACTCGTGCGGCAACAGCAGGGGTAGCGAACGAAAGGTCCACTATCGACCCACCCTGCTGTCGCACGCACGTGTTGGTGGAGCCTCTGTTTAGTAAACAGAGGCCCACCGAAGCCGCCCACTCCTCGACGGCCTCGCCCTTGGCGTCCGTCCCGGGGGACCCCCATGCAATGGATTTTGCGTTGAAGTCCCCCAGCACGAGGACGTGCCCAGACGCTAATCGCCGCATCGAAGTCTCCAAGCTGTTAAGGAAGACCTCGAAGTCGCTCAAACTCCGGTTGGGGGAGAAGTATACACCGTAAACGGTGATCCCCCCCCACTCGGCGGCAACATATCCAGAGCCCTTGTCTCTAAGCGACAAGGGCGTGGAATGAGCCGCCGCGGAACCGACGACTGCCACGGAGCCGTCCCAGTCACCCATCCAGTTTGGACGGGGAGGAACGAAGTAGGGCTCCGCGACTACGGCAACACCGATCGACCACTGCGCCATGGTTTGCAGGAAGAGATCCTGCGCCGCGGCGCAGTGGTTTAGGTTCGTCTGGACAAGGAGGTTGGAGACGTGGTCCATTACTGGATCGTCTCTACAACCTCCATGGACGTCGACGTGGACAGACGGACAACGTCGGAGGCAGCCTGGGCCGCTAGGCTAGTCCCCGACGTCTGCCGAGAAGCGCGGGAAGGCTTGCAGCCCCCCTGCCCTATCTGGTGATTGGCGGGCTTATTGCCCGCCGCACATATAGGGCAGTGAGGGGCGGCAGAGCACTCTGCCGCCTTGTGCCCCGGTCGACCGCAGCGGAAACATAATCCGCTGCAGTCGAAGCAGCTGCCACATTTGATGCGGGTGTGTCCCGCAACCAGGCATTTGTAACACCTCATCGGTCTCGCCGCCAGAACTGTAACTCTGGCGCTAACGAAACCGATGAGGATCCTGCCGGCGTCGCCCAAAATTTTGGCCGACGCTACGGGACAGCTGATCCACACCGCACCAAGGCCTCCCGGACCGGGGCGGATGGTGCCGACTTTGATGTTTTCCGCGCTGCACTTCGTCCTTTCCTGGACTGCAACGCGGACATCATCAATAGTGACGGAGTCGTCCAGGCCCGAAATGCGCAGCTCCGCGCACTTCGTGGGCCTGGAGATCTTCACACCATCCGTGGCTGCGAAGACTCCCCTCAGCTTCTCGGCGAAGGTATCCGCCGTCTTTGCGCCATCGGCCCCAGGGAACTCGAGGACCCGAGCTCCCGTCTGGGCTAGGCGCAAGCGGACCCCTGCCATCCCGAAATTGCCGGCGAGACAGTCCCGTGCCGTCTTAAAGACGGCCGCGTAGGACAGCCCGCCGGTAGACGCCTCTGGCGACACGGTGACTACAACAGCCGCGGTTTTAGGCGGCTGTAGCTTCCGCGGCTTTTTTCTGGCCACCGCCACCGACGACGACTGCGGGCCAGAGGCCGCCTTTTCGGCAGCCTTCTTGGCCCGCTGTCGGGACTTTTTCGACTTTGGCCCCCCTACTACCTGCCAACCCTCATTGGAGGGGGCAGATGTGGAGGGGCCAGGCAGAGGTGTTGGAGTGGGGGGCGGAGGCAGCTCCGCTCCAGCCGTAGCCACCGTCTTGGATCCCATCTTCGGCGCAGCAGTCCCGGTTGGAACGGCGGCCGAACAACAGGGGCCGGAGGCAGCCTCGCCTCCAGACCCGCAATCCGCCCGTCCACCAGATTTCCCATTGCCTGCAGCATGTACTGCAGCATCTGCTGCAGGACGTCTTCGGAAACTCCGGTGACAATAGGGGCCGGCTGAGACGTAAACGGGGCCGGCTGGGACGCAGACGGGGCCGGCCGGGACGCAGACGGGGCCGGCCGCGACGTAGACGGGGCCGGCTGGGACGCAGACGGGGCCGGCTGGGACGCAGACGGGGCCGGCCCGGAAGCAGACGGGGCCGGTCGGGACGCAGACGGGGCCGGCCGGGACGCAGACGGAGCCGGTTTCTCTCGCTCAGGGCGCTCCGCCCTGAATTGGGCGAACTGAGCGCTCAGCTCCGCCACCTGCCCCGTCAGGTGATCGTTGGCCGACTGGAGGCGAGACACGTCCCCGATTAGGGTCTCTATGACCCCCGCCACTGCGGAAGAGGAGTCCTTAAGGGCCCTGACAAAGGGACCCTTAAGGTTTACGGACTTGGTAGCCACCTTGTTTATGATGGCCACTGCCGCGTGCGCCCTCTCCTGCAAAGAGGCCGGTGATTGGGGCACTGAATCCCCCTCCACCGGCTCCCTGATTGTTAGCAGGAGACCAGCGATCTCCTCTTCCGCCTGCAGTTCGCCGTCGGCTCTGGCCCGTCTATAGGATTCCGCCTTGCTAAAGACGGAACCTGACGGGGCTGACACCGGGGTACGCGAGCGCCCCCTATGGCTGCTTACCACCTTAGGAGGCAACATCTCCTGAGCGATGTCACTCTCGCAACCTTGGGGGCGTCCGCGCTTACGGCCGTCTGCCTCGGTGTCCATCGGTTCCGGTGCGTCCGGCGTCGCACCGGAACTACCACCCGCTACATTAGCGACGGACTTGGAACGCACTCGCTCCGACATTCTTCTGCTCCCAGAAGTCAGATTGACTTCTGAGAGCACCTGCGAGATAGGCATCCCGGGCAAAAACTCCTCATCGTTAGATGAGGTGTCGTCCACTTTCTTCTTCTTCTCCTTCCTCTTCTCCTTCTTTCCATTTGTTTTTAAATTTAAAATTTCCATTATAAATCCCACGAGGGGGGGAGAACTAGAGGTCAACCCGGGCAGAGATCCAAGAGATGCCTCTACCTACCCTAACGGAACGGAACGGAATCGGAACAGAAAATGATCCTACATAATACAAATAGTACGTTTGAACATGACGTGTACTTGTTAGTCGATGCGCCCTGACAAGACAATAAAATGTTTTAACAATAGTTAGAGTAACTCGGTATCGTGGAACTTGCTTCTAACAACTGGAATTGGTGGATTGAGAGTCTGTTATAATCTGTTAGCTCTATCCTATTACGTGATGTTCAATAATTAAATTGTATGTTAACAATCGGAAACACGTATGCTAACGAGAAGATATTAATAAGGAAAACGTGATATATTTGCCCTTAAACGTTTCCCGGGAGGATTAGTAGGTAAAGGTCTCAATTAAAACAGAGAATCTATATACTTATTCCAATTCATGATTCAATGGAGACATTGAAATATAAGAGGCGATAAGTTCTCATTAAATAATAATATGCCTACATAGTTGATAAGTGTTCCTACACCTATCGGCCTCCACATATAGAAGAGACGTGTCAGCACCATCTAGCGAAAACAAGTTGAACTACGTAGAAAGTACACAAATGACGTAGTACGATCCTGAATCACGATAGCAAAGTTTACACGTCAATTAGTATATACGGCCGCAATCCGTCAGGCATGATCACCTCGCCTTGTTGGAAGATGTTCTTCCCTTTGTGTTAGAGGGACATAACACTCGATCTTCCACATATTCATATTGTGTATCCATATGTGTATTTGTTCCATATTGCATAGGTCTGTCATAGATATGATGTATGTATATTTATATTTCAAGAGATTCCCAACATTTCTAAATCTTACGATCGTTGTTTCTCTAAAGGCCGTGATCATATGTACATATATTCTAAGTCTGTTGCGGTATTTGCTCGGTAATGGTAGTATGGCATTAGTTGGTATTTTGGCGCTGACTCACATTTGCATATTATCAGTTTCGCCGCGGCGCCGACGACACCGGCACTTATATACTTAGACTGGTATGTGTGTACGAACATGTTTATGCAAATTAACATACACAAAACATTAACAATGACGATAAACACTAATTTCTTTATACTTAATTAACCCATTGCAAATGAATGTTAGCAAGTAGTTTTTGGGCGTGACTATGAGTTAAAATTTACCATCTTGAAAATTAGATGAGGTTATTTCAGATATATATTTTTTTCCTCATAAGAATACAGGTGCCTTGAAGCGTCAAGGTGATGTTGTAGAAGCCTCAATATTGGCATCGGGCCAGAATGCTACTAACTAACAGATCTAAAACAGATACCTGTTTTATCTCCAGCTGTTTCTCAGTCTACTTTTAGTATTCCCTTCAATATATACCGGTATGCGTGAATATATTATTCATCAATAAAGGCACGTGTACATTTTGTATACCTTCCGATATGATATGCGATCATGAACAGGCAAAACCACATTTAGATCGACATCAGAATCTGAACATGAGGCTAATAATGTACCTTGATCGTTTTAATTAAATAGGTCTAAAATTAGTAGAGGTTCAGAGGTGACTTGTGAGGCGTCCGATTAATTGTGTATTGTGTGGGTTTAGATTGGTGCGAATTGTGAATATGCGCGTGCGCAGCAGGTCAGTAAGGGGTCACGCTAAGGCCACCAAATTGCCTTAATGTGCTTTAAGTGGTGCAATTATATCAGATTTTACTTCTATACGATTTTTGTAAGTTCAAGCCCGTAGTAGACTTCTTTAAAGTTTAACGGAAGTAATAAATTAAAATAAAAGCCGACGGTTTCTAATGGACGTGTATTTGTACACAGATTGATATTGAGAACTCGCGTACCTGAGTCAAGGTCGGCGGTTACTGTGAATTTAATAATCGGGAGAGTAGATTCGCACGGAATTATAGCTTGCTTTGTATATATTATTAAAGGTATCTAAAAATGGAATGTTTAAAATAATCTCTTCTTAATTTTTTTTCGACTGACTGGCTGCTTTTAAAATCTGTCAAAATATTTGTTTTTTAATCACACCCTTACAGCTTAATATAATTCGCAAGAAATTTGCAATATATACATATATAAAGAAAGAATGTGTATTTGATAATCACATAGGAATTGTGTTATATGTGTAAATAAATTTAAAAGGAAAAAGTACATCAGGGAACTGAAGTTCTAAAACTATCACATGTTATACATATTCGATAAAAACTGGCTCACAACGCTTTGTTTTTTTTTAAAGATACCTAGATTTATAATCTGGGAATGCTGCAAAACCGACACCTTAAGAAATATCACAATACATACAATGAATCCATTCATAACCAACAATTCTTACTGCTTAAATGAAGACGGCTCTCTAGGAACGTTCGATTCCAAGGTCTTTAAAATAACTTATTGAAAAGCCTGTATAAACTTGAGCAACAGATAAAAACTGATAAAAATATTGCGTTATAACGTATACCTAACTGCTATTTACGATCTTATATTAACGCTGTTATCTCATATGATGTGTCTTTTTGTTTCAGGGAATGTTAAAAGTCTGATTCTCAGTGGAGGTTGTCGGAATTGGCAATGTTCCATCCTGCGCTCGTCCGGCCCCTTGCCAAACATGTGAGTAATACTTTTATTTACATTACTTCCACCGTCTTCACTTCCTGACTGCCTAGTACTTATTGGCACTAATGTGTAGTGTAATTGCCGGCAAACTGAAATTCGCCCATGACACTTTACAAGAGTGTATAATGGAGAAATCAATTTTACATTTTTACTTAAAAGTACACTATTAAAATAAAAAAAAATAATATTAAATTATTTTGTTGAGTCGTAATATTATATTTTTTAGTAAGATGTACGATGCCCGCTCTTGTGATGTCACTTTCCAACGGTGTCTAAGGGCGTGCATCGACTCCTGGCTTGCGTGTCTGAAGTTTTTGTCAAAAATGGGTAATTGCTAGATTTTCATTTGACTGATAGATTTTTTTGTATTTTCCTAACTAATCTTGTACCTATTGCATTCAATCCTTTATTATTTTATCTTAGTAATTTACTTCTAGGTTCTGCTAGTAATATTTTACTTATAAACTAACTTTCTTTAACTTTTATACTCTATTCCCGCAGTACAGTATTTGCAAGGTCTACAGCCTATTAGGCTTTTTTCCACATATGGTCAATTCGACTCAGCCATATGAATGAACGTAAATTTTGTTCCGTTTAAAAAATACATGTTTATTTGGAGAAATTCCGTGTGACGTCATGTGTATTTTGGCACGTTAACTCTAACCACACACTGTACTCACTGTGTCACACTAACAACAGTAACAACAGCAATAATCGTGGAGTTAACGTAACTTTGTGAAGCTGCTATTTGTACAGCTTCTAAATTTAACCATAGTTAGTATGTTAGTACAGAATCGGCCCGAGTACACCTTACGTCACTCTATTTGCCAACTGATATTGCCGTTTATAAGAATATCATTAATTTGTTTTTCTCTGAGGTAAGGTCTGTTATCTGACGTCACCATGAGCAATAAATAAGAATACACAAAAATGTATCCTAGTGTTAAGAATTAATCTCTTAAATATCCAAGCTAAATCTTCAAGATAGCTGGATTATCTGGTAATTAGCTGGTTTTAGTTGAACTGCTTTTGATATGAGTTTTGTTCAGTCTGTAGCGTCCTTGCGCTTCTCTTCGCCAACTTGTACCAGTCACGCGGGAGTCGTGCTCGTGCGCAGACGTGTCGAATTGCTGCGCTCACGGCTTTCACAGTTCGTAATAAATTTACTTGTGACGAAGTTTAAATGGATTATTGATTTTTGTAGTGAATCTCTACTGTGACTTTATACACTCTTTTGATTTTTTCATATGTGCAAGTCGTGTATGTTAAAAAAAATACGTTTTTTATCGTAAGTTTATGAGTATTTAATGACCAGGTCACGTTTGAAAACACAAGTATGGTGTAGCAAATTAATTTTATAATAAGGTTTCTTTATAGCCATATAATCCTACAGATGTCTGCAATGTTGCAGTTTGAATTAGTTTTTTATGGTTTCTATTGAGTTTTAGTTTCATAAATATGTCTCAGCCCAGATGTTATGTCGTGTTTGCGCCTCACACACCAGATGAACGGCATGTTTTGAAAATATGTCTGACATGTAATGTTTTAATTATGCAGTCATCGTTTCTAAACTAATAATGTTGTATAAAGGTAAGTCGGAGCATTATGTTTCGACTCTAACTAATTTAGAAAACTAAGAAGTAGAAAATTTAAGCTTAAGCTAAGCTGTCATATTATTTAGGGGATACAGTCGCATTGTTGAATAAAAAAAATATATTAAGCCAGGCATCCAACTATGTTTAGGCATTCACAAGTTATATACCACTTATATACTTATATGAAAACATGACACTTCTTTTTTGGACAGCTGTTTAAAGAGTATACATATTCTTAGTATTAGATTCTTAGAACCTCACTGAACAATTAGTAACTAGACCGCACTAAACGGTTGTGTAAGGCAGTAGATTCGACTTCTTTTTATCAGAACGTGTAGTCATTCGAGGCTATTATTAGGCAAGGCAGTATCAAATCTTGATGTTCCTCCTGATGGTGGCAGTTGCTGTTGTGATAGTGAAAAAAAAAATTAATAAAAAACAAAATTTCCTAACATTACTGTAACATTTAGGCTTATCTTAAATAAATGAGTCAATTTATAAGCGCATTACTAAACGTATTAATAGAAAAGCATAACTTTTACGTAACCATCGTATCACATGCAAATTTTTTGGCATGCAAGTAATATAATATTTTGTTATGAAACTGCATTGGAGCAGATAGCTAGTCTATAATCAGATAAATATATTTTCATATAGTTTTGATAATAATTTTGTTTTAAGTTTTAAGTATTAAATCTACTTTTATATACTTGTTTAGTCATGATAATAATAATAATAATCTTTTTCTTCTTCTTCTTATAAACTACTTCTTACTAAAGCTCAATAACAGCACCGATTCGAATCATTCCATTTCGATGGCAACAAAAAATTATATTTAAAAACTAGTAAATAATAAAATACTATGCAGACTGATAACATCACTCATCACTTATAATTTAACGTTAAACAGTCTCATTTCATACGTTAGTTATTACGATATTCAATATGTAGTACAAGTTAACTTAAACAAAACATGAAGATACTAGTTGACCTTCAACACGTTGCAAGATAAAGTCAAACCATACTATTTTTTATTTCGCCTAAAAACCCAAGACTACGCGGCCGAAAATAGCGCGCTATCAGAAGTCATCACCCATTCCAGTCTTTCGCATTGTCCAATCGTTATTCTACCTTATCTTAATGCGCTGAACCATCAATTTTCTTTTCCAGACTAATGACTTCGGCGGCTGTGCGAGTGATGCTCCACCGATATACCGCAGCGAAGACAACTACGCCTATCCCGAAATAAGTTAACTTAGATAGGCGTTCTGAATATTTTTACATTTTAATAAATAATTTACACGTCTGTTCATTACTCATGGGAAGTGTAGTGTGGTGCAAGTGAAGTGACTGAATAGTGTTGTGAGGTGTTGTCACAGTGCGGGCTGGCGGTGCGGGGCCCGATGTTGGCGTCATGGCCTTCATGACGAAGAAGAAGCGATACAAGTTTGAGGTGCAGTGTTGCTTGGAGGAGCTCACCGAGGTGCCCTTCGTCTCCGCGGTGTTATTCGCCAAGGTCCGCTTGCTCGACGGTGGCAATTTCCAAGACCACTCTAGCAGGTTAGTTGAAACCGCTTGATATAAGATTTATTTTTCATTTCCCCGTCATTAGGATTTTATACAGTCCATCATTAATGACTTATTATATATTATTTTACAAATACTTAGGATTAAGATAAAAAAATCTTGTGACCTTTAAATACTATTATGAGTGATGACTATTTATTAACTTGTGCTGTTAAAATTTGTGTAACCAGTTATTCTCTATAAAGTATGAATGTGTGGAATACTTTACGACAAGATTATGTTAATAAAGCCGTCTGTAAATAATTAATATATCAACTCCTTTTAACACACTTAAAGCGGCGGTAGCGCAATGGCTAAGCTTCGGAATTGTGAACAAGGGGTTGCAGTTTCGAACTCCACTCAGTGCACTACCGTTTTCTTTTTACTACAAGCATTTAGCTTAGTTTGGGGTTAACAAGAATACTAGTGATGTGTGTCCCACGTTGCTAGTATTCTTTATTAAAAAAAAACCTTCTCATCTTAATATCTACGAATGTAATGAAATGTTGCCAGCCATTTTTACCCATTTGCAATATTTTACTGACTGCGCGACGCAAGGGAATTTTGTATGTTTTATACAGCTAAGATATCACTAAAAATCACAAAATAAATGAAAATTAAGTAATAGATTGGATTTCCTTATAAATAAAGATACCTGACCGAGGTTTACGTGCCGTACTTCCTCTCTGTTTGTTATTTCATGCTTCAATCCGTTTGAAACACCTTAAAGTTCATTTATTTTATGTTATTATAAGTCTGAATTGGGCCATTAATTTCCTTATAAATACAATACATAGTATATCATTGACTAGCATTTGCTATTGACTTCATACGCATGGAATTTTTAATCAAGTATCTGTATTTTTGTTTATTTGGAGACGCGGTAATTTTGAGCCTATTAAGTTAGGATTTTAGCTGTACATCTGTAAAACTGCATTCAATAATTCTGTACAGTAGTTTTGCGTGATGCGTGTACAAACATACAGACATATGTTACAATTTTATGAATTTTATGATAAGGAACAGATATCGGAGCGGGTATATGAATTAACGCCACGTTGTACCTACACCTTTTGTGCATTATCGTGTATTCATAAACATTGTTTACATCGAAACGATACCAAAAGCTTTATCCAATAAATCGTGTCTGAAAACAATTGTATTGTTGCCATAACACTGTTGAACTCGTCACGTGCCTGGAAATGACAAATGACATGTGACCTAGTTGTCTGCACTTACGATTTAAATTAAATTACATTGTTTTATATGCGTATGTCCAAACTTAAGACATTTTATTTAAAACAAATAAAAATCTGATATTAGAGATTAATGATATATTGAGAGTTACTGTTTTTAATGCTTTAACTTATATATAAAATTCTCGTGTCACAATGTTAGTTACCATACTAATCCAAAACGGCTGGACCGATTTTTATGAAATTTTGTGTGCATATCGAGTAAGTCTGAGAATCGGCCAACATCTATTTTTATCTACAATTTCCCTCTTAGTTTTGTTACTAATGATAACATTACTAATATTTGTTTTTTGGTTTGTTTAAATACAATAATCTTTGCTGGAAATATCACTCCGATAAGAATGACATAATATAAAACATCATGCCGCGACTCCTGGGAGCGGAGCAGTAAGCAAACACGCAATTGAAACTGCGGGGTACGGCTAGTCGAAAGATATGGAGAAATGTTATATCACATTGCTAAGGAAAAAAGTGATGTAAAAGCAATTTATCTTTGCAATATTACAAAATATATTGCAACATAAAAGTACAAAAACGATTAGCATGCGGTTTTTATAATCTAAATCATCAAACTAAAAACTAAAGTTACTTCAAATTGGATAACATATAATCTATCAAATCTTGTTTTGAATCTTTTTCAAGATGCTAGTCTGTTAAGGAAATCTAAATAAAAAATGATTAGACCATACTCCATCTGTTGCAATTTTCTTGCAGATCGATTAAGACATCAGCTCATTATTTAGATAAACTAAGGTTTAGTTGCTGGTGCTTGCTTAACGATGGTCGCTTACAACATAATTGAGATAAGTTACAAAATGTGCCGGACAGCAGTATTCGGTTTGTTGATGCAAGCCGGCGCGTTAGGAGCCGAAATGAAATCTCATTAATATATTAATGAAACGTGTCAAGTGTCATTTATTTATTAATCAATAAATGTATTCGGTATTCTTTTATTATTTCCACGTTAATTTTTAACGTTAATTAAGCCGAGCGAGGGTGTGTGAACCCTCAGTCCTTGCAAGTCCGTTCCGGATTAAATTTATTGTAGGAGCGACACGAGGACCTCATTTTTAAAATGAGTTTTCCGTGTCGTGCCTACGTAACGTATTATTTGGTTAACTTATATTAAGAAAATCTTATATTATCATTTTTTGTAACACAATTTTTGGTATTTGATATATATAGGTATTATGTGATATAATATGCATGCATTCAGGCACGAATTGGCTCGACCGGTGCTATCCCACGGCCTCACAAAAAACCCGTTGTAAAGCATGCTTGCGTTGCATTTCCTCGAAATGATTGAGTTTTCCGGAGGACCAACTCCTCCTTTCCTCATTCTTATACCCTCATCCCATTCGCTTTTTTCCCATCTCCTCGCCCCCTCTATTCTATCCCTTCCTCGCATCCCCAATCCCTCATCACCCTCAAAAGCGGACAACGCACTTAAGGCTCTTGAGTTGTAGGTGTCGATGGGCGGCAGTTCTCCCTTACCATCAGGTGACCCGTCTGTTCGTCTGTCCCCCCTATGGTATAATAGAAATATATACAAAATCAAATTAAACAAAAAAATATTTTCTTTTACTGTTTAGCATTTCCTTCAATGAAAATTCCTGTGCACCACGACAGACCTGGCCGATAGTTGAAGAATAGACGATTATATGTCCCTGTTACTCTCGACTCTGCGACTGTATGTTTGTGTTCCTTAACTGTAGTCATGTCTGGTCAATAAAAGTACTAGGATAGTAGACAGACTTTTTCTTTTTCGTTTTGCAATTAAAACAAAAACGCTATGCATTGAAGACCGATAAAATGCTTTCTTCATCTAAGCACAAAGCGAAGTAAACGGAAAGGAGTCCTGCTTAAAAACCTCTACTGCGTCACGGTACAAGAAGTCTGCCATACCATATGGCAATTCAAATCAATTTTACGATACTTTTTCTGGTTCAATGAGCAAAAAGCCGTAGATCGTGTCCGCAGAGCAATTACACCTTGAAGCACCTCGAGCCTCGACGGCATTGAGCGTGAAATTAAAACGACCACTGAATTCATTTTATCTCACCCATCGGGTTAACATCCTTCTCAATTTGATACGAATGTAAATAGCACTTAATATCGTAATTATGATAATTTCCTCCTAATTTTTGTATATAAATTCCAAGTGCTTCTGTATTATTTTTAACCATCTTTTTTAGTCTTCTCTAGCCACATGCACATGAAAATAACATCGAGTTGAGTACTTTTAACTCTATAGAGGAAAACCCGATTTTTATTATTATTTTATTTCTGTTGGTAAGTTGTATGCCAGAGTTACAATTATGAGAATCTCACCTGCTACTCACTCGACATGACACCACCCATGCATATCCTAACTGACACTATAAATGTGAAAGTGAATCTGTTTGTTTGTGTGTAACGCTTTCACATCGTCTGAACCAATGATCATTAAATGTTACTAGTATTGTAAACGAGTGTGACAATTTACACATACAAAGAAATTTGGGTCTGTTGGTGTGGTTTGATGTGGCCTGACTGCGGAACCGCAGGTCGTGGGTTACGTGGTGGTACTGAGTCTAAGTGTTCTTTGTGTCCGTTGATTAAATGTTTGTAAAGCTTCCAGCTACACGTGGAATTATTCCTACAGCATTGTCTACAAAAACATTGTATTAAATTGTCGTAAGCCTAGCAATTTTTGGGTTATTTGATTATTAAAGTAGTAATGTTTATGTTTCTCATGAAACGTGCACTCTTTTCTTGCCACCACTACCACCACCACGTTTGAAGTGTCCTCAATAACTAAACCACGCCCATTTGTGATAGAAAACCCTCAATGTTTAGGTATTTTCTAGGGCCTAGTTGACTTATTTCTTTTAATGACTTAAAAACCGAATTATTAAAAGTTCTATCCTCTTTGTAAGTAGGTCAGATTGTTTCGCGGTTATTACTTAAATATAATGGTAAGGGGCCCTCGCCCACAGGCCGTGATTTGTTAATACTTCAGGCTATGTCGCTAAGTGCAAAGTAATTGCAAATTCATTGCATTTTTTTGCAATTCATCATCATCTAGTTTCTTACTAGATGATGATGAATTTAAAATAAGACATTATTTTTAATCCACAATATTCTTTATAGTAGTTATTTTTAACATTACTTATATTTTTTTTAGATTCTTGCAATGCCCGAAAATTGTTAAATTTTAATCCCCAATCGTCTATGTTACACTGCATTTATATGTGCTTATACAGTATGCAGTAATGCCCTTGAGTGTGGCAAAATTGTTTTTTTTTTTTTGTAATATGCTTTTGTATTAGCTTACAAAAAATACTAACCATAAGACAGATTAGCAATATGACATGATATTGAAACCTTGATTACCTGCCATCCTAACCAACAGAATTCGAATTAAGCTTGATATTAAATCATTAGCACAAGCATTGACATTAACAAGAGCTAACAAATGTACATTTTTTTATCTTAACTTTATACAGCTATAAACACAAGTAATAATTATAGGTATATATACTGTTCTAGCACAATGATTGAAAGTAAAACCCACTTCAAGATGCACTTTGCGTCAAAAAGTTTATCAATTACTATTACCTGCGCGTAATCGACGGACCTGTTGGTCTAATGACTCTGTGACCCTGACTCCTGAACGTGAGGTCGCGGGTTGGATTCCCACATGTCACAAAAATTTGTGTGTCCCACAAGTAGTTGTCCCAAATCTGGGTTTTCTGACAACACAAGAATTATTCCTAATGCTGGAGTGGTATTTTTAGAAAGAAAAATCGAAAAATATCGCGCCCACGCATCGCAAATCGTCAGGCAATTCACAATTCTCGCGTGCACGCCATTTGCAATTAAAGCTCTTTTTACTGAGTTGAAATGGATGATACTAAAAATTTACTGCGCCATTTCTGTTGGTTAGTACAATAAATAAGTGCGTCTATTACTTTAGTGGTGGTAAATATTGTTGGATTACGTTACAACATTTTGCAACGTCTAACCAAAATTATATGTTAAAATTGGTTATTTCATATTTGTTTAATATAGCATGTATGGCTGTCAAGTCAAATAATTATGCTTTTATCAAACGATAAAAAGGTAGGCCTTATCCATGCCCATCTTACCTGCAAATATCTCATCTCTGCTCAGCTCTGTAATTATGCCAAAATATCTAAGTAAGTTATCAGATAGATCAAGGTTTTATATTGAATAAATGGGTTAAAAATGTTATTTGGATCGTCTGAGGCTACCAAATTATCTGAGTTGTATCGACTTCTCGGTTTTATTATATAAGTTAAATCCGGATTTATTAAAGATTCTATGCCAATTTAAAAAAACATAAAAAATATACGGGTTAACTTGAGAACCATTTTTGTTTTTCGTCGAAAATAAGTTTGTTTAATCAGTTTCATACG
This sequence comes from Tyria jacobaeae, assembly GCA_947561695.1. Classification (NCBI taxonomy): domain Eukaryota; kingdom Metazoa; phylum Arthropoda; class Insecta; order Lepidoptera; family Erebidae; genus Tyria; species Tyria jacobaeae. The sequence continues at coordinate 1,188,250 of OX387208.1, read as the reverse complement.
TGGTTTGACTAAATAAGTTTTGGAGTTAAAATCAAAATACAATAAATCTGTACGAACGTCGACCATCAACTTTAACTTTACTGAAACTAAAGCATTCGGGTCACAATGTTATGCAATTCTCAAACCGAGATTGCAAACCCTTTAAGATTGACCCTTTTTTTTTAACGTGTGGAAACCCCATGGGTCATCGCCCTACTGGGACCAGTAGGATGGTATGTCGGACTCGAACCGACTAAAACCACACGGAGTTTCGTCACATAGTCCTATTGCCGGGGTCTCAGGTGTACCCTTGAATCCCTGTGCACCCTGGCGGACTTGGTCGCCTATTGAACAACAGACGACCCCGCTGTGGTGTAGCTTCACTATTTAGTACTTAATTACCTAAAGTTATAACGCTTTTAACGAGTATAAGAACTACATGCTTGTTGTCATATGACATACTCGTACAACGATGACCATTTAATTGCAAATCAAAACAAATTGCGATTAATTAAACAACATTGAGGCGTTTGTCTCGGTGACCGTGAGCGGACTCCGGACGCTCGCTCGTTATCCAATCGGCACCGACGGACACCCGATCATATTTAGCATTGCTATCTCATGCACATTTAGCCTCGGACATGACTTGATGTGCATAACGGCGGGTATGAGTGGCGTTTCCTACTTCAAACACTTTTTATGAGCTAGGTCGATAGTGCAGCGACAGTTAACGTTTACCAATTGGTTCTAAACTTTTGCGACTGATGCATAAGCTCACGCCTCTATCCCTGAAGGGGTAGACAAAGTATATATATTTTGCTCATTAGAGTTTGGTCCCACTAACGTAATATGGAGTAAATGTATTGCCGACAACAGGGTACTTTGAAGAACGGGTAAAGTCCAAACAAGCACTTGCGCAGATGGCGTAGCGGTTTAAGTGGTCACCTCAACACGCTGCCGCAACTTTGTGTAATCCTCAAATTGTTGATCTGAGTCTGGGTGTTTTTTGTTGTCATTGTTTGAATGTTTGTAAAGTCCCCCGCGACATTTAATCCTAATGCGGGAGTTGTTTGTAAAAGCAAAAAAAAAAGAAAAAGAAAAATAAGAACCTATGTTTTAGAGTATCGCCCTTCACGTCTACACGAAGATCTCTCCAAGGAGCGCCTGTCATGGCTACCAACGTGTACCAACGGCGACTGTATTTGACGACGAAAGATTGCTAAAAATATATTACAAACTGCAACTGGTTTGATTTTAGATAAAAAATGAAAAAAATGAGACTTGCGGACTATGTATTTAAAATATTGTATAATATTGTATAATAATAAAAGTATTTAATTGTGGTATATGATAACTCATGCTAACTAATTCACACAACATGAGAATACGAAAATAATATATATAACACACTTCCTTTTTTCATGTGGTAACCGTGTCAGTGTATTTCTGAACCGAGGAAGATAAGCGCATGACGCGGAACATTTACAATAACACACTACTGACTTATTTACCTTTGAATAATAATAACTATCGATGGCCGCTGTAAACCGCAAACCACAAGTCGAAAGTGTTTTACCTTATACTATCCTTTAAGGCTCCATATTAAATGAAATAAATAAAGGGCAGCCCTAAATTAGTCAAACTTCAATTACTGCCTCTTAACATCAGTAAGTAATTGGGTTCTGTTCCCCTTTGGGAATATAACATAACCAAAAAAAATTTAAAATCCCTTATACCAAACATCACTTGTGCGTATATAGACGGTACACCTGTACACGTGTAGATAATAGTGCAACATGTTCTATTGCCAACAATAAATTTAATCGGGAAATGGTCTCAAAGCCATTGGGTACAATTATAATGGGTTCCGTCCGCAATCAGGGTTCTGATTAATTATCTGTGGATGTAGGTCAAAATCAGACCGTAGCAGGGCTGACAAGTTAGTTGACTAGAAACATAGATATTATCGATTTTGAGGATTAGAATAATGTTGTTCCTTCCTAATACAAGGAAACAGTAAATCATATTTAAGTTCCTTCTATAAGTATTTCTAATATATAATATGTATATATATCAATTTTAATTAAATAAGCTTTTATTCCGTCGCGTTGTACGCTTTTAATAAAGTACTTGTTAAGCTAAATGAAGCCCCCGTAGCCGACGAGCGTGTATGATGAAAGTTAGAGAAGCGAAAGTTGTGTCAGGATCGTGGCAAATATCCTTCTACCATCTCTGCCTACCCTCGATTTGAATAAGACGTGAGCATATATATATGTATGTATGTATGTAAATTAAAAAGATAAATCTCCAGAAGTATTGGTTATTATTTAAAATACATTTGTACTGCACACATATCTATGTATGCATGTACATGTGTACTGCGCCGTTTACTTATCAGATTTACAATTTAATTACGTGTCCGTAAACAATTAAATTCCTGTAGTGTCTCTTACTTGCAATTTATCATTGAAAGACATAGTGTATGCACATATGCGTTTGTGCATGCAGTTCCAGTATTTATCTTATATAGGATAGCCTGATTCCCATTTGTGTCAATCCTATGATAACTGCTCACTTCCCAGCAGTTATCGGGCGAGGGGAACGTGGAATGCGGAGGCGTCCGATCAGTCGTCTCCGCTGAACAATTGTCGAAGCCAATCAGTAACTCGTTGGTAACAGCTTGTGGCTGACAGCATTGTGTCTACTTCACATTTCAATTTATAATTAAAATTTAACAATAATTTCCTTCATCCTCCTTCCGTTATAAAGATTATTGTGGAATTCGAAGCTTTTAAATGTTTTCTTTTAAGTATATAGTCTAATGTTATAGAAAATAATAGTGTTGGTAATGGTGCTAAATCCATAACATACTTGAAGCTTTTGTTATTTCAGATGTAGGTAAACCTAAATTACCGCATATTATTATTATTATTTTCAAACATTAACCTGCAGTCTTAGATAATTATATATAATATGTATAAAACATAAATATAACGCGCATGTGTGTCATTAGTAGGCAGATAAGACATGAAAGAGCCACGATGGCAAGAGTTGAATGACTTTGTTTTCGTAACAACGCGGCGACGGCTAACATTGAAATGTACACTTAGCAATATTAGCATAAAGCAATCTTTAATTCACGTGAAGTATAATTATGAATAGTGGTATTTCACTCGAGAAATTATCAATTAGCGAATGAAATCTTAACAAATCTAACCACGAATGTGCAATTTTTCATTTAAAGAAATGTGAAATCAATGGTTTTATGAAAAATAATTTGTTAGGTTTGTTATTTGTTGTCTGGCACATCACTTCTTGAATATTATTGCAATATTGACCTTACGACAACCGTAGTCTCTCAAGCGTGAGACTCAAGAGTCGTAAGCCAGCCCATTCGTGCCTAAGCATGACTCTCATACGACAAAAACTAGTACGAGCAGTATCAACAAGCATACTACTAACCATGTGTCACGTTTTTACCCTCCAAGTCAAGTAATTAGGATTGTTTATGGATTAGACGTTCACTTGTTGAATAATATTTTATTATGTTTTTTGAATGTAAATGTAAAAAAAACACACATAGTTGAAGTTAGAAAAATATATACATATGTAGGTACAGTATCATATCAATAGTATCAGACTTATATTTTTATATGACAAAAAAACTTATTACTTATAATGAAAAGGCTCAGTAGGATGTTCCATAAAAAATGTTCCGCTGATATCTTTGAACACTAGTTCTGTCCATGGTGATTGATGTTGGGATGACTTGCGTGTGTATCGGAATGGATTATTGCATCTCATAGAATCTTTGTTTATATAACCATCGTGTTTTACCTCCGATAAGCAATCTTCTTCATTCATGTTGTGGAGGAACGATGGTTGTATCCTTCCAACAGAAAGGGAGGATCCTCCAACCAGGTGAAGTGATCACGTCTGGCCGACCGCGGCCCAACGGTTGATGTTGGAAAGCCCTAAGTTAAGTATAATATACTAATCGACGCGAGAACTTTATTTTCGTGATTCAGAATTGTACTACGTCATTATTGTAGTTGCTGCATAGTTCGACTTGTCTTCGCTAGATGGTATTGTTATGTTTCTTCTGTATGTCGAAGTCGCCAGAATGTTAAAGATCTTAATTTCCGACTATGACGTGCTTTGAGTATACTTGTAATTGTGTAGGTCCATTAATATAACGACATTATGCACCTTGATTTTGCGTAAATAATGACTTATATATATGTATTTTTGTCCCGTGTGGAAAAAGAACCCGCGACCTCTGACTCAGCAGTAAGGGTCACTAACCAACCACTAACAGGCCAGTCAAGCGTTCCTTAGTTATGTAACAATAAAAAAAAAAGTTTCTATATAGGATATGCAAAATAAAGGCAATCCCAGTCTCACTCAATCACTTAATGATTTTTATACATGAATGATAGAATTTTCATACATGAATTGAAGAGGTTTCGAGACGATTCGACTGAGGATGCGGTACTTTTATTTTAATAATTGTATCTGCTACAGAAGCTGTCTGTATCCAGTCGCTGGTATAAAGGAAAACAATAGAATCCCATGACAGTATTTTCATTAACATACTCTATTGATATGTTAGTATTGTGTTCATACATACGAGTACATGAGATGATATTTAGTTATTTAATCTGCCTAAATAAAAAAAAAAACTTCCATCTTTAGCTTCAAGTACGTATGAAAGCAAACGCACGTGTCACATAATGTAGCTTGTTTTTATTTAATGTGTGTTCTATGCTATTTTTTTATTGTTTTTAACACGCTTTTTTTTACTAAAATTAATTTGTACTAAAAAAAAGGGTAGGTAAAAAAATAAGCATGTAAAGCCTGGAGCTTTAAAAATATCTTTAAAATAATTATACAAATGTTATGTGACGGTAATTAAAATACTAAGTACGTATACTTAGCTTTAACACCTTCAGTTTACACATATACACATACACATAATTCAGTCATGATGCTAACAAGAAACTATAAATATAAAAACACCGTCTCACCTTTTCTTTTATCACCATTGAACCTTAAAAACTTTTAATGAAACGTAAATTTGATGTCTACCTCTTGCCATTAAACATCTATAATGCTTGTATGTTTACTAACTGTACTAATTTATAGGACAATAAATCAACTTTACAGCTATTTTTTGTTCTAGTTTTGTTTAAAGTTATTGCTAAACAATCTAAAAAGAACATAAAAACAAAACATGACTTCGCAAGCACTCTTTCATTTAAACAGACCGTATGGATATTGACCTCACTTCCTCTTTGCTATGGTATATCCAGGAGAGTTGTTGTATCTAGCATTTTTTTTTATGTGGAAGCCTACCATAATGACTCCACTTTGCCTGATGGTAAGCAATAAATGGAGTCCAAGAGTGGTGGTCACCATCCTCATTGCATGTCTAGTCAATGTAGTATGGTGACCCACACTGGCGGCCTGGTGAGATGCTTTTTCACGCCCCGCTTAAAAGACCCAGGATCAATGTGGGAAGGAAACACGTGCGCTGGTAGTGAATTCCAATCTGTCACCGATCGGCACAGATAAGAAGAGCCAAACCGTTTCGTTCGGGATCGCATACCTTCGACTCGCAAACGGTGACTCCTCAGGCCAGCACGTGTAGTCCTGTAGAGGAAGGGAGAAGGTGGGACCAATTGGAAGAGCTCGTCAGAACACTCTCCTCCGACCTTTATTTTGTCTCTCGAGTCTACAGATAGTCTATCTCAACCCGTGGACGTGTCACCTCTCGTTTTGGAAACATTTTTTATGCTATCGGAACACAGATGAACAGACGGGGCACCTGATGGTAAGTGACAACGCCGCCCATGGACACATGCTACTCAAGAAACGTAAATGCGCTGAAGAGGAAATGTGGAGTTGGATCTCCGGTTTTCTGTGAGGCCGTGATATAACGTGCGTAAACATGGCCCTTCCACGTACTCTTACCATATTATAACTTACTTCATGCCCCAATGTGACCGCTTAAAATCAGGCCGTATGCCTATTTGCCATGTGGTAAAAAATGCACTTTCAATTAAAGTTCTATTCTAATCACTTTAGCTATCTCGCGTGTCTGTAAATAGTCTTTGAGGCAACAGTATAATCGCCATATCGTGAAGTACTTTCGCCAAATTGGCCGAGGCGATGGTGCCTGCATTGCACCAGGGGAGCAAGGTCACCCACTGTGGCCGAACGCCAGGCGCCATTGCTATAACTAGATCTTTCACTATACGACTAGATTTTTATATGCGCATCTTCATAATAACAATAGCTTTTAGCATATGTGTAGTGTGTATATGCTACATACATAGATAAATGTTTGTATATTGTATACAAAGTCGATAATATCTATATAAAAATAGTGAAAAGTCACGCGACCGTGTAAACATCACAGATATGACGACAATATGTGTGTGTATTTATAGTTGCTGATAAACACGCCGCTATTGAAACATTTCTTTGTTAAAGGCGCCGTTACTATGAACAATCTGTTCATGACAGATACAACGTTGTGCAACTAGGGAGCAATCAGATCAATAGATACAATATACTGTCTGTTTGCGGTTTAGAACCTCGCCTAGTTTCCTAGCGACGCAAATCTAAGCAAGCTCCAAACAAGCTAGTCTTACAAAGGGGAAATGGAGTGATGAACAAGAACGCTAGTAAAAATGTAGACTCTTTTACATACTACTAACAATAAGTTTCAAATTATCAGATCAAGAGGCACTGTGTCTTCATAATACCTTAGTTATATTGATGTCATGTAATGATTACTATCGCTGTGTTGTATTTATTGTAATCAGTGAGGGCACCGTAGAATTATATGGAGGTTAAGGTGAGATAAGGTTAAGACAATTGGCTTTCGTCACTGACGTTGTGCTTATACGACGCACGTGACAACATAGCCGGTTAACGGGTTTGTTCGATTCTGCACTAATTTTGATTATGCATTTTGTTTATCTTGTAATGTTATATTGATTACAAGTATCATTTAATTGCAATGTTCATAACTCCACACTGAACCTAACCACGACTAACATAAAAGTGAAACCGCAAAGTGACTATTGCTTTACAAGTAACAAATTATGAAATTCTTATATAGTTAATATACCTGCAAGGAAGCCTTCCTTCGGGGAACCTTTTTGAAGGAATTGCTACAGTCTGAAGATTACACCAAAGGTGTCACTTGTGTGTTGTTGAGACTAGACAAGGCATACAGAATACTTGTGCAAATCTATGTTGCCATTTATCTCCAAAACTACTAGTCCGATTTTGATGTAGTTTTCAGTTATGGGTTCGGGTTTGATTGGTGCATGTTCTTAAATATGTTTTACGGTGACAACTCACCAGGGGGCGCTGCAGTAAACATTTGTTTGTACAAAACCAACCGACTACTAGTCCAGGTTTGATGCAGTTTGTGGTAGATTAGTGAGGGAGTTATCCTTTTTCAATTACTTTTTAACCGTCGTGGGTTTTTCAAAATTTTCAATTTTGGTTTTTCAAAATTTTATTAATTTCAGAGTAGTCTATTAGCAAAAACAATACATACTTATTTATGTCCACGATAACAGCTGCTTACGGGTCACAAATATTAAATGTATCGCCCCAGACGGCTTATGTAAGACCTCCGTTTTACGTAACCTGTCTGCTTAACCGACATTTCAACAATACCGTTACTAGTGCATGTGTCGTCATGTGATACTAATCTAAATTGTCATTGTGCGTCGCTCGGTGAGCTGGCCGAAGTGCAAAGATTGAATAAGTCAGAGGTCGCACCCTGTCTGACGCCTGTCGTCTATTATTATTAATCTATGATTACGTCCTCGTAACATAGAATAGAATAAGCCATATAATCATTATAAATTATTGACTAGATGACAGTTGACTAAAGACGTGGCTTGAATAGACATTGCTGATAATGCTAGGCGTCTCGGATGTGTTGTCGGGCGTGTGATTTAAACCTATCCAATATTTGTTGCATGATAAAAAGATGCATATAATCTGCCGCACCATGGTGAGATCACTCGTGAATTGTTGAAACTGCAGACTTCCAGATCAGAGAAGGTTTTAAATAACCAGGTAACCGAGAAATATCAAAAGAAAACCGTTTGTTTTTAAGTGGGTAAATACTGATTTTACCACTTGTTCGAAAATAGGTATTTGTTATTAATAGAGATACGTCTTTTTAAAGTTAATAAAGATAATAATAACGAGGCCTACTAAAATCTACAGTGATATTAGTTAGGTGGTTTCGTCACATCATGGCTGGTCGTCGACAGAAAGAAAGTTCTCGTGTGGAGCCTCCGTGCTTTCCCTACGCATGGAACTAATTACACGTCTCTGTAAAGCAATTTCATTTCACCACATCAATTATATTTCACATTGCTTTGGATTTTAGTTCAGGGAAACTTCTTTTAGAAATAGATTAATATCACAGATTGCCAGTGTTCTATTCTTTATGTTTAAAATTTAACCTGGTAGAGCCATGCTTAGGCACGAATGGGCCGGCTCGACCGGTGCGATACCGCGGCCGTACAGAAAAGCGGTTGTGAACGCTTGCGTTGCATTTCCCGAAATTGGTGAGGTTTCCGGAGGGCTAACTGCCTCTCTCCTTTTTCCCCTCCCCGCATACCCTCATCCCTCATCGTTGTCACTTACTATCAGGTGACCCGACTGTTCCGTCTGTCCCCTTTATAATTAAAAAAAAACAGGTTAGTGTTTCTATATTGTAAAGATTTCAATGAAATTCCGACAACCAGTCGTAAAGCACTAAAGTTTAATTACTTAGTTTTATTAGAACTAGTGGATTGTAATGGCCTTGCAAACAAAATGTTAGAATATAAGATTTGGGATCTGCATAGCGCGTAGTCGCGTAGAAAATGGTTTTTTTTTTGTGACCTATGTTGATAAGAAAGATTTATTCCATTTTGTCCTGATTTATTACTTAGAGAGTCAATGATATGCTTGAAAACCTAGTTTTAGTTACCCAAGTATAATTTGTATTTGACTTTATTCAAAAATGTTTTAATACGAATGAACCCACTTGACTACTGTGAGTGCAGTTTTAACAGTGGTAGAGCCATGCTTAGGCACGAATGGGCCGGCTCGACCGGTGCGATACCACGGCCTCACAGAAAGCTGGTTGTGAAGTAACGCTTGCGTTGCATTTCCCCGAAATGAGTGAGGTTTCCGGAGGCCTAACTCCCCCTCTCCCCTTTCCTCTCCCCTCATCTCCTTTCTCCTCATCCCCCCTCTCTTCTTTCCGCTCCCTGCATCTCCCCATCCCTCATCACCCTCAAAGGCGGGCAGCGTACTTGCAACTCTTGAGAAGCGGGTGTCCATGGACGGCGGTTGTCACTTACGATCAGGTGACCCGTCTGTTCGTCTGTCCCTCTATAGTATAATAAAAAAAAAGGATATAAAAACCTTCTACTTTTTGGGTATTGTTTAATCGTTTAATCGGTTTTTATTATATACATATGTATATGATTAAAAGGCAGTTGACCCGTTGTGTGAATTTTTTTTTCTTTTATATAAGACAACTCCCCCACTAGGATTAATTCCTGTGTCGCGGGGGACTTTACAAATATTCAAACAACGAACACAAAGAACACCCAGACTCAGAACAACAATTTGAGAATTACACAAAGTGACGTCCCGTGTGGGAATCGAACCCCCAACACTCGGCGCAGCAGTGTAGTGGCGAAGTGACCACTTACACTACTATGCCATCCGTGAAGTCAAAATTTAAGAAGGAATTCTTATTTTTTTTTGTATAATATAGCGGAACAGACGAGACACCAGAGGGTAAGTGACAACCACCGTCCATGGACACCTGAAACTCAAGAGTTTTAAGCGCGCTGCTCGCCTTTGAAGGTGATGAGGAATGGGGGAATGCTAAGTGGGGAAAGAGGAGAGGGAGGAGGAGGAGGGGAAGGGAAAAGTGGAGAAGGACAGTTGGACCTCCGGAAACTTATATTTTTTTATATACTATAGAGGCACAGGCGAACAGACGGGTCACCTGATGGTAAGCGAAAACCGCCGTCCATGGACACCTGCAACTCGAGAGTCGTAAGTGCGCACTTTATGCGGCGGGCCCTTTAAGTGTGACGAGGGATGAGGGGAGGGGAAGAAGAGAGGGGGATGAGGATATGGGAAGAGGATGAGGGAAAGGAGTAGGGAGTTGGGCCTCCGGAAACCTCACTAATTTCGGGGAAATGCAACGCAAGCGTTGCTTCACAACCGGGTTTCTGTGAGGCCGTGGTATCGCACCGGTTGAGCCGGCCCATGGCTCTACCACGATAAAATATTTGCTCTAAGTATATTGGTGAATGCAAAAAGACCATACTGTATTGTTCATGTAGAGCATCATTACCAATAAAGTCAGAACGCGCTCGCAGGCTTCGCGGCTACGAGTCGATGACCTTTGCATAGTAGTTGGTGCGACCGAGCGTTTCCTGTTACTCTTGTTTATTACGGTTTAAATTAACTTGAAGAAAAACCTAAATGCATTTATATATAAAAATTATATATATCAGAAATGTAAAGACCTGAGAGAACCATTTCGCGAGTAATTGCTGCGATTGCTTAAAACCAATGCATTTTAAGAATCAATCAACACATACATACTTTTTAATATTCATTAGAGGCTCAGGGGAATTCCGCACAAAATGGAACTACTCGACTTGGGAAGTACCTTAACCCACAAAACAAACGACATTCATAAACTTATTTCAATGTAGCTTTTTAGGTATGGGTTTAAGAACAAAGAGTAGCAGCTATCTAATATATGTTTGTATGGATAGCAAGCCCGAAGACAATTTCAAGATTATTGGTTGATTATATTCCAAAGTACGTTGAATGATATTTCCGAATGACACTTATAGATGTATTGTTTGTTAATTACCGCTCCCCTTGAAAAAGGTGCCCTGAACAAGACCGGGATAGTTCCCATGGGGAGGCCTTGGTAAACTAGAGGACGATGATAGGCAAGTGATGAATTTAGGTCAATAATAATTTTGTTACGCAATTATGCAGTTTTAGGGTAAAAACTAGAGGATTGCACACGGATACACGGCGACGGCTTACGAAATAATCCTACCATAATGTTTGCACTCTGCCTGATAGAAAGCAACAAGTAGAGTCTGAGAGTGGTGGTCACCATCTTCATTTCAAGTATAGTCAATGCAGATTCCTTTATTTTTTTTCTTTTAGACCCACCTGAGCATTGTTTGTACCTTTTTTGTGTTCAAGAACACACATAATGTTGGTAATACCTACTTTTGGTAATACATAAGCACGAGTAGCTTCGGAGATCGATCGATTACTTTTGCCAAAAACATGGAGTCAGACAAGGGTTTGTGGTTATTATAACATATTTCAAAGTTAACTTTACATATGCCACCGAAGTTAATGTAACCTAGCTATGGTCATGTGGCGTCCAAAGCGTTATTCATGTAACCTAAACGATTTAATTAATTCCCACTATCGGTATTTATGGCGTGCTAATTAACTCATAGGATGAATTTAAAACCACATATTGTTCACGGGTAATGTTTTTCTGAACGTTGTAAACAAAAATAATAAATAAAATACAGGCGACTGACAGTTAGGATTTTAAGACTCGTAAGATAACATGGACAACGGTGATCACTTCCTGAAAAAATGTGTTGGTGTGTCAGTGCTCTACTCTGCGATGCAGAATCATTCCAACCTCACAGTACCGAATACCTATACCAAAAATATTTTTATATTGTTATAATAAAATATTATTCTTATAACTTCTGACTTATAGTAAGATCAAGAAGAAATTAAAATTAGCTGTATTTATAATATATCACATTGAAAAATATACAAATACACACATTTCTTTATTTAAAAGGGGGGTAGGGTAACGAGTTGACAGGTGACCTGCTGTTAAGTCAGACGCCCATAGACACCTGCAATTGGGGGGTCGCAAGTGTTGCGGGCCTTTGAGTTTCCCAACTCAATGGCCGCCAACGCACGCACGGCCCGATACGCTCTTCTCTTGAAAGTTAGAAGGTCATATCTTTCGGAAATACCGATTACACGTACATATTCTCACGCCTTATTCTCATCCGCAGTGGGTAGAGATGAAAGAGAGAATTAATATGTATGTATGACAGAAGAAAATATATAGAAATAAATGTTGAAACTAAGGAAAAGTTTATTTTAGGTATGTGATATAAATCCACAGTTAATAACATACTTCATAATTATATTTGACTGGCTACCTTGTACTTGAAAGGGAAGCCTTTAAAAAACAATCATCGTTTTATGCTATTCTTATTCAATACTTGCTCATAGATTCATAGAGATTCGAACGTCAACAAACATATGAGAATTGAATTAAATCATTCACACATCCATTACAATTGCAGTTCAAAGCAAGATAAAATTAAAGTTTGTTATTCCCAAAAAATCAAAGAGATATGCTAGGATGTGTAAACAAAAACTTCCCGTTAAGACTATAAAGAGTGTGTTATCGTAGGCAAGCCGGCTACGTTAACAGTTGCCAAACGGTGGCATCATTGCGACATGTGAGCTGGTGCACGATACCATTGGCTTGGCGATTACCTGGCATGTACGAGAACTATCATACAAGTACTAATGTGTGCTGAGATGGAAAGTTATAGATTCTATTTCTGTAAAAAATGGCGCGGTGCTTTCGTAACAGAACACGTCCCCTTTGTATGATTAAGGTAGTAATTGTCTTAAGCAATAAGGAAATAATTGCAGTTGCATTTTTGAGTAATTAAATAAGTAATAAAAGTTTAGGAACGGTCATAACAGCATTGTATGTACACACATGCAGTTGGATGTTTAAATATCAAGCGGTAGACGATTATATCCCTACTTTCTGGGCACTTTGTATCACTAAAAAGCCCTCACACTTTCGTTCGACGCATAGTTCTGGCGATTACGCTTACATCCACATCCCAATGAATTAGATTTAGATACACACTGACACTTGTACAGTACATGTGTACACGATTCTAACTTCAAAGCTCAGCGTTGACGTACGTTGCGCATATGCAACAGTAACTGACGTTCAGGAATCGCTTTCGCCTGTTTATCAAACACGATGTGAATAGACGCGTTGTAAACAGCACAGTCTGATTATTGGCAGAATTACGCCAGATGTGTTGTGATACGGTAAGTAGGTTATGTAATATGTACATTTAATTAGTGATTCTCTGTAAGACGTTTGGTTTGTTTACTGCCGCTGTATCATCGTTAGTCTATAGAGTCAAACTTGAGAATTAATTCAATAGAGTAGAATCAATTAGACGAACTACATGGCAAGGCAGTCAAGTATATGACGTCGACGACGCAAAGCATTCAACTTCAGGGGTTCAATTTCAGCTCAGTGTAAATATTTATAATGCAATATTGTATTAACAAAAATGTGTATATGTTTTTAAAATGATATGAACATAAGACGTGTAAATCGAGACGTACTTGCGTACGTTGTACCTTATAAACATTACAGTGATTCAGTATCTGAGTTTAACCTTGATCAGTATAACCTAGGCTTAGTTTAGGTCGAGTAGATGGCTCTGTGTAAAAATCCCAAAGTATTATTACAAACTGGGTCCTTGACGTAGTACATTAGAAACTAGTTACAATTAAGGGGAGCATGCGTGTTCTCGCTACTATTTGGACCGTGTTCACGCATGGGCGACAATAGGGCAGAGCGGAATGCCGTCTGACCGGTGAGCCGCGAATCGCCGAGATTGACTTTACACGCCTATTTGGTGGCGTTAACGGGGCATTGGACGTACCTACCGTAATCTTTGGCCAGTCGACATGGTAACACAAACGTGGAGCTAACCGCTAGAACGACAAAGTGTCAACAGTTTATGAATTTTATGATCCCATGATGACATATTCTAAATATTGATTAAAATTGTGTTTATATAAGAGGTGTAGATAGAACTTCCGCTAAATTGGACTTAAGCAATGCACATCCACCGACTACCGTGACTGCTTGCATCTTCATGAGGCAGTGCTAGAACTTCAAATGAGGGCTGAAATGTAGGAGATAATTTGCGATCACGCTGCTGATAACACAAAACTTTTTTTGTATTGGAAGCTTTCTTTCATGGCTGTTAGAAACACTTTAGATATCTATCTAAAGTGTCTATGTCATCTATCTAGAAAGATAGATAACAATCTTATTTGTACAACATTGGTAGAATAAGAATTAGTACCTGGATAACCGAGCTTTGCTCGGTATTTTTTGGTAAATCGTTAAAACAACGAAAAAAAAGTTAAATAAAATAATCATCATGACTCGAACCGGGGTAATCTGGTTACGGGACCGCCTTATTTCCCACCTGAGCTATTACAACCTTATAGATGGTGGCGAAATTTACCTTCGTATACTAATTATATTGTAGCAGTTTTTCATTGCCTGAAAACACGGATAAAACGACGTTTTCTAAAACTGAAACCTAGCTAGATCGATTAAACCACCTATATTCTAAATTTCATGAAAATCGTTGGAGCCGATTCCGAGATTCCAATTATATATATACAAAAATTGCTCATTTAAAGATATAAGAATAAATAGAAGTTTAACACACACATTGTACAAAGGGGTGGCCTTAATGCTATATGCATTTGGGTGGAACAAAATGATTTGGAGAAACGGGTAGTTGGAAGTACATTTCAAAGGAAACCTAGGGTTACCTAATAAATATATATATACATATATATATATATAAATACCTACCTTCTTAAATATATTAAATAATATATACACATATATACACACACATACATACATCTCTACATACGGCATACGGAGAGTATCAAACTAATGTGATAAACAATGGTCACTTTAAAGCCCAGTAGCGTATTTAAGAAAAAAAAAACATCTCGAAGAAATTTAGATTACTGCCAGTCCTTTAGCAAGTGTCTAAACGAAAATACGCCCGCATTAAGGCCTAACTGTTTTAAGTTGCGATAGGATAATGGGACATTCACCTCAGACAGAATTTCAGCCACTTTACATACAGTATCACACATTTGCGCTACAGCTACAAAATGTTATTTAAATTGTTAAAATTGTTTACCATTTCGGAGCATGTGGTTAATATCTGATGTTTACGTCGTCGTGGCATCGCCAGGCATGTTTGTTCAGGATTGTGCTGAGCTGTCAACATTCCGCATTGTTTCCTCCGCTACAATGTACCGCTTAAAGTTACGTTTGAAAATATCTATTGTATGTATAATTCTAAGGTTAGTAAGGTATTCATTCATGCTGAAACATGAGTGTATTGACAATATGTTAAACATAGCAATACACTTACTAAGAACGTCAAACTGTGTAATTCTGCTTATCTCATGCTGTATCTATCAGGCAAAGTGGAGTCACTATGGTAGGCTAATATAAAAAAAAAAAAAAAAAAAAAGACAGGGCAACGCTCAACTGATTGTGCATTATGGCATTGAAATTTCCATAAAATAATCTCGATTAAAAGATGTATTAGCAATAATAATGTGAGAAACGTTATCATTCGAGAAGATTCTCAAGTTATTCTAATAGTAATGGTCCTCTATTACGTATACTTTCATACATTCACGCTTATATCCCCGAAAGAGAAGGCAGAGATTTTTCAAATGCCCACCCACTTATTACCAATCATAATAGCACCACATACGTAATAAAGGGCAAGTGTATGGGACTCTGTACATAATGTCTGATAGATAACAGTCCGAGGACTAAGGGTAGTCACATTTTACGACACCCACGGCAAGAGATGAGCCTACCCTCCGACTGTCTTCTATTACTAAGACTCCGCTGTTAGTCTGTCTGTCTTCTTCTGTCACCAGGTTGTATCTAATGAACCGTGATATGACATAACACAAACCTGTTGTTTTTGCTGTTTTTGCTCGATATAGATCACGGCAACAGGTAGACGCTTGAAATATTCACAGAATATTAAGTTATATATTCACTTTAAAAGTAATGATTAAATTTAGATAAAATTAATATTTAAGGGGGGTAACCCCCCCATACAACAGACATGATTTTTTTGCCGTTTGTACAGATAATGGTCGGCACTGGGCCGGTTTTATTATTCACTAGCTGTTGCCAGCCACTTCGTCCGCGTGGTATTTGGTATTTAGGAAAAAAGTTATTGTTCAGTTCGCAGTTTTCAATTTGGTTTTAAATGGTTGGTTGGTTTCAATTTTTCTTTGTGAGGTCCTATTTTTTTTCTAAAATAAAAGTAGCCTAAGTTACTCCTTGTTACAACAGCTATCTGCCAGTGAAAATCCCGTCAAAATCGGTGCAGCCATTATAGAGATTAACCGGAACAAACAGACAGACAGACAGAGAAAAGTTTTAAAAAAATCGTTTTGGTATATGTACCGTGTATACGTCCATATGCACTTAGTAAAAAGCGGTTATTTTAATATTACGAACAGACACTCTAATTTTATTTATTTGTATAGATTTAAAATGCTGTACTGTGTTGCTTGACTGTAGTGCCTTAATTACAAGTACATACTTGAAAGACAAAAATATTCTCCCAACGATATAAGTAACAAAAAATAAAAAATAAAACCACTCGTTTACCCATCTATTCGTTTCCGAATATTAAGATCTGTATCCACGGAAGTAGGAAGAGCTCATACATCAAGCGAGATATTAGCGACGCCTCGTGTAACCGATAACCGCATGTGTTAGCTATTGAATTACGATCATACAAGCCGGTTGTAGACACACAACTAGTGGAGGCAGCTTCCTACTGCGGATGTATGACGGTATGTGCGGAAACTTCTAGTAGATGCATACACAATTTTTCATAGCATCGATTAATATTTATGTAATATTAATTGCATACGAAATTACTTGGTTATGTAAACTAACACTCTAGGTATCTCCGAGTCAATAGAACATTCTAGGAAAGAGAATCTTCCTAAGTCAGGGTAGATTTACCATGCGGACCACCATAGGAATCATCCAATAACAAAATTTACATAACGTACAAGTCAGCAACGTATAAAAGCAAACCGCTTCTACGAGTATTATAACATTGACTACATTACAGCATTTCACTCTCTGACGCGGATATGCACTCAAAATCTCCTTACAGACAGTAAAGCACAGAAAATTCTCAACTTCACTGAATGAGAGATGACAGAGATGAGAAAGCTGAAATGACCGGCAGACTTACAAGTAAATAACACACATAAGCATTAAGTCCGCGGTGTGCAATGTATTTGCAGGAAGTGTGTTTGTTAAATAAAAATATATGCATTCTGACATGTGTAGTGAAAACAATCTCTTTTTAAATAATTAATAAGAATATATTGTAATTTGTTTTAAAATAGTTGGCTACGTTTATGATAAAAGGACGGGTGAGGGAGGGGAGATAAAAATTTCACTTTTCCCAAGAGCGGTGGCCGCGCGTCGCTGGTTACTTAACGACGTTAACGATCAATTAATAAGCGCTAATGAGTGCGCGTGCGCACTAGTGCCGAGTGACGACAGACGCTACTGGCCGACGTAATACTAATATTACCTATGAAAGATTAATTGGCTTCCAATTTTTATAGTCATTAAACTGGTAGTTTATTAAATATAAAAACTTAGTCATGACAAAGATAGAAGAGAACTTATAGACACCCAACGACACAACTATATGCTGAATGCAAGATTTTAACGGTACAATATTAGTAAACATATACATACATACGCGGAACACACTCAGCCACGCACAAAAAACACACATGCACACACACCCACGCACACGCACACGCGCACACACACGCACTGGCACACACGTATCACGCCATTTCATAATTTCACCACTCATTATCACCATATTTCAGTTATCGAGTCAAAACACTTCCACCAATAGACACTCTACTATAATATAAGACTTAAATAAAAAAAATAAAATCTAGGTCGAACACTGCCTCTTAAAACACAGGCTTTATGTAGTTTAAGAGACACGTTTCACAAGTTCTTTCTTTAAGACCTGTATAACGAATGTATAATCTATGTAACCACTGTAATTAGTAGTAATAATAAATAAATCATACATACACAATCAATACATGATGTATGATGATGATAATACTACCATATATATACCTCAACATTTAGCAATAGAAGTTAATCACAGCTGAAACTAGCAACCCTACCTAAAAATATAAATAATCACTTGATATATTAAACATAATTTCTTACATTCGACTGGCCTATTGGTCTAGCGATTATTGATCCTGACTGCTAAGCCAAAGGTGGAGGGTTCGACTCCACACGGAACATTGTGTCCATTGTTTGAATGTTTGTGAAGCACCTTATGTGTTATCTTTTGAACACATGATATAATTACATTACATCTGGTAAACCGTGCCATCGAAATAATCTACAATAGCTTTTTAATTTCATACACTTCATAGAATCTAATGCAATACTTGCTGCAATGAAATTAATGCGTCCGTAAACTGTCTACCAATGCACCATTTACTAAAGTTTTGCTCAACGTCTAGTTGTTGCGTATAATGCGCCTTGCTATCAACAACACGCAGGTTAGCGTGCAATGCGTTTCAATAGTAGTTCGTCTTATTTATTTTTAGTCGCATCTAGAATACATTATACCGAAATATAATAGAAAAAGATAGACACGGGAGAGCCAAGCTTCGGCCTGTATGGGCGGGCTCGACCGGAGTATTACCACGGCCTCACAGAAAACCGGCTGTTAAACAATGCTTGCATTGTGTGACCGAGTGAGTGAGGTTACCGAAAGCCAAACCCCTTTCCCTTCCCCTCTTTCCACTCCTTCTTATCCCTTTGCTCTTGTGACTCTTGAGTTGCAAGTGTTTATGAGAGGCAGAAGTCCTTTACCACAGACGGGTCTGTTCGTTTGTCCCGTATACCATAAAAAAAACATACATTCTTTGAAAGTAGTGAAATTATTTTTGGGCGATGTTTAGTTCATTCCGTATTCAGGTATTGAACAGACTTCAAAAAATGCGCAGAAGATGGGTAGACCGTCGATAATAATACGAGGATTATTATCGACGCAACATTTGGAAAAACTACATATATACATATATTTATTTTTTTATACCTCACCCTGACCCAGAGTCAGATCCAGGTTTTAACATTGACATTGTAATATATAAACTCACGGCCATCGGTGACTAAACTCAACGTGCCATGAGGCGCTCAAAAGCTCCCTCATGCCTCCTCACTCCAAGAAATAACATCTTGACAGAAGATTGCGACTGCAGTATAACTTCTGCTATCCGGCCATGGAGCGTATGACGGCCGTCTGCAAGAGATCTTCTCCGATGTCTGCAGTGAGGTCCCAACGCGGCGCCGCAAGTCTGATCTAAACGAACTTATAATAAAGGGGGATAAAGATGAATAATGTTACCATCAGGGTTAAGTACAAGTCGTAAAGCGCCACTTGATAAATCAATTTGTGTCGTTATCAAGTTTATGGTTCTACATTAAGATAATGTCGTCACTGACCTGAATAACGTAGGCTGAGCATATAATGTAATGTACTTGGCAAATGTGTGATAAAGAAAGTCACTTAGTATTTGATTGTTTATGTGCCTATTTAAGATTACAAAGTACCTTCTTTGAGCACCTAGCACGAATGCAATTAGAACATAGTCTAATAGAAAGAAGACAAGCGCGTGTTATAATCGTTTAAACACCTAGAGTTGTATACACATTATATATAATATTCATTCATGTAAGAGTTTACCGCCATAATATAAGAAAGAAACAACAAAAAATGCTTGTAGTGTCAAAAATAACTAGATGACAGCACTTTTCATCATGCGACACAAAGACAACAGAAAATATCATCTAAAGTCTATCAAATATAATTTATCAAGTGGTTGCAGGTTCCCTACCCAGTATACTGCCCTCGTGAACCCACCCCTAATACAAGTATTTAGCTTAACTGGGGGGGTTAACGAGAATACTAGTAATGTGTGGCTCACGTTACAAGTATTCTTATTAAAAAAAAATGAAAATTTGATATGACTGCACTGCACAGATGGCGCAGTGGTTTACACGTCCCCATCACGCTGCCGCACCGTTGTGGGTTCGATCCCGCACGGGGCAACATTTTGTATAATCTTCAAATTGTTGTTCTGAGTCTGGGTGTTCTTTGTATCCATTGTTTGCATGTTTGTGAAGTCCCCAGCAATATAGCAATTAATCCTACTGCGGGAGTTGCCGAAAAAAAAATCCGATCATTTTTATGTCGCTTTAATAGACTCCTCACGTCGCATTAATCATTGATTGAGGAAGTTGATATAACCACATCAAAGAGACTGTTGGCCATCGGCTATCTATCTTAGCCGGGAAATCATGGTTGATGGCTTATTTTGTTCTATGAATAGTTTAAATTAATGAACTGTTCCTATCCGAAGATTAAATTTTGTTATCGTTAAGTTTTTGTCTGTTCTGGTTTTATTTTCAATTATCATGACTTAAATACGGACTTACGAATTCGAGAATCAGTAAGAAATGATAAATCACCAGTATTCAGAAAATGTTGCCGTACTGTCTATAGTTTATTTTATTTTAAGTTATTTTAGATTTATATACTGTATTGTGTTCAAAATGTTATGTTTAAGTTAAGTGTATAATGTATAATTTCCTTCTTTTATTATCGAGTGTCATGAAATACATGTGTAAATGTACTTTTTCATCCGAAATACTCGTGTCTTTCCGACTGCTGTGTAGTCTAAATTCAAGTGCCATGTTTTTTTTGATAATTAACCAGTTTAATCTTCTACGAATTCAAACTTAAAAGGTTTTGTATCTCCTAAGGGATTTGCATCAAGAGCTCCTCCTTCACTATTCCGTCGGGAAAGAGAAAAAAGAAAGAAAGAAAAGAAAAACAAAGAAATTTACGTTCCGCAATGATACACACTAAAACCAGCCAGTTCTAATGATTCCGAGGATCTTAATATCCTCGGAATCAGTAGAACTGGCAGTACCTCCTAATGGAGCCAGGTACTATGACCAGTCTTCTAGTGAACAGGCTGTACGGTTGTGGAATATTTTACCCTTATCATTTAGACGTGCTAACCACACATTTAAGAAAAAAAAATAACGCTTACGAAAATGGTGAAAGAATATTACTTGGCTTTCTAGTATATTTTCATTTATATTTGTTTGTCCTTCTGCTGCATTCTCCGTACCGTACGTATACATGTATGTTTATATATTTATATAATTGTATGTAATTATGTTTATTTGAATATATGTATATATAATTTCGCATATGTATATAGGTTATTGAATAACATAAGATTGATTGTATCTTTTAAATTTGTTATATGTAGTATATATGGATATAAAGAATGCACATAGTTTTAAATTTGATCCCTCTAAAGTGAAATGCTTTTCTCTCTTTAATTCTTTTCTACACCTAAGCTACCCATATATTCTTTTGTATCTTGTCTTTTTCTCTTCATCCTAAGGTTGCCTGGTAGAACCGCATTTAGCGAAAGTGCGCCCTTTGTACACTTCTATTTTGTATACATACTGTCAATGTTGTAGAATGAACAACAAAGTTTATTCTTTCCTATAATTATTTCAATTACGCCCACTTGTGTTTTTATATATTTTAAATCGGTTTAATGTTTTGTAGGATATGATCTATGAGACATTTAATATTTATTTCCTTCGTAAAGTAATATACAATTGTATTTTAGTACATATGTTTTTATAGATTGGTAATTACTGAACTTTGAGTAATTTATAGTCGTTAACCCTGAGTGAGGCACTAAAATGTTCAAATGATTGCGGAAATGTTTTGCAAAACTTGCGCGCTTTGAAGTCAGACAATGGTTTATTAAAAACAACTGCACGGATGTTGTTATCTGAATTATAAAAGTGTAATCATTTTAAATAAAAATAAATGAAGCCCATTGACTGATAGTGTACAATTATTATGCGAGCGGTTTCCTAATCGAACAGCATATATATGTAAATATATAATAGTGTGATTATATCTAAAGCCCTTGAGACAAGCTACGGGCACGTGCGCGTTGCGTGTTAAAAAGCTTGAACACCTCGACGTGCGTACGCGGCATGACTTTAGTAATGCATGTCGTAGTCTGACGATGAATGAGATTGTATATTAATGTATTATAATATATCAATGTATGTTATTAAAACGTGATGTTATAAATTGTAGAAGGGATAATCTTTTTACTCATTCTATCTTCGTGTTTACTTTACTGTCATCAGTGTTCAATGTACCTATTAGTGATGTAGTCAGTTGATCTGACAACCACTAATTCTCTACCTAAACTATACCGGGTTTTACTTAAGGCAAGCTTCTGTGCCCAATCCCGTCAACGTACAAGCTTATCTCCTCGTCTCGAACACAGGAGCCACGCAATAATTCTTGGCTAGATCAGCCCATTTAACTCAGTGAATATCCAGGGCTCTCATGCCATAATATTAAAGATTTATCACCAGATAATTAGTAATTAGAATATGTTGTTAATTTTAGAAATAAATTACATTCAAAAAACGAATCTGTACGAGGATATTTTCAACGCGATAGCTGTATAGAAGATATATTGGCTGACGTCCAAGATGATATCAAAAGCATGTCATCGTGAATGACGCCACGTCAGGCCTGTTTGACCGTATCAATGTTTGTTATCGATGTTATGTTTCGATTTCAATAGTTTCAGCTACCGTTATGTATACATTATCACAAGTCACACGAGGGGTGGGTCTGTTGGATGCTCGACGCCGATGAAACGAATGCAATACGGAAATTAAACCGTCGCCGTCGTAAACCAAACATCAATGGACCAAATAGTATAGATATTAATGGAAAACGAATGTCCATCGCCCGTCGATTATTTATTATTGTAATGAAAAATACTGGAATCGTTTTTAAACGTATAATATTAAATAATGATTATAGGCTTCACTTTGATTATTTTTCTATGGCCGGTTAGGTTACTTTGGAATTTGTATATGTTTTCGTATATGAAAATAAATTATCTTTTTCATGGAACATATTTCCATGTAACAGATAAACACAGTTCCACAAGACATGTGTGAAACAGTGTTGATCTGTCCTATTTATCCACATGTTAAGCTTCAGCCGTAAAAGTGACGTCCGTTAACTGTTTCACAACCAAACCTAGTAACTATATACAAATTCAAAAGCTGTTCTCATAAATTTATTATTTTATTGTTCAAACTCCCAGTGTTTATGTCAACCGCCACAAAACTGTGATTAGCGTTTGATTGAGCCAATTAACCCTAATTCGCGAAACGTTTTCACAATAAAAGAGCTGGCATTGTGACGACTCGCAATGACAGCTCGGTGTTGTGACGCCTCAGCAGAAAGAATCCTTGTAAATTGTCTTTTATTGCTTCCTGCAAATTTAAGAGACAAAGATACTGGTGGTTAATGGCGGGGTTAATGAACTAAATATGAAATTGGTACAGTAGAAGTGAATGACCAGGCGCTCGAGACTCAGGTCTCGAGACTGACTGTCTGTAAGTTAAACTTGAGACGGTCTTATCTAAATAGTTATCGATGAAACGACTTGCTTACATATAAAATAAATGGTTAGTTATCAGGTTATTGATAAACCTTATACAAATTGAACATACGTTTGTATAATGCTAGTGCATTGAGCTAGTATCCGACTTGCTGTTATGGGCTGGATGTATATATGGCACCTTTTGCGGCCTTCGTCCAGCAGTGGTCGGTGACAGGCTGATGAGAATATACTAACCTTAAATTATAATAATAAAAATTTTTTCTAAGCTTACGATTTAAGATGTTTCATAAATATGCGGCAAGGTTGGAAAAATCATGATTTTTTTTCAATAAAAATCAATGATTTCATCAAAAATGTTTAATTTCAGTTTTCGCCTCTTCCATTGCACGCCACTTCGATCAATTTTCGGCTTCTCGCATCCAGCTCCTGCCAGCCATCTTGCGCAAATCTTCATTCCACCTGTTCTGTAGGCATCCTACGCTACGATTGCCAAAACGCGATCTCCACTCAAGAACTCGTTTGCCCCAGCGGTCGTCGGTTCTGCGGCTAATATGGCCAGATGATTGCCACTTCAGCCTGCTGATCTGTTGGCTATTTCGATTACCTTATTTTTCTGTCGGATCACGTCATTCCTGATGCGATCCCTTAAAGAAACACACACACACACAAACGTACCGCAAGTGTCCAACGTTTCGGCTCCGTAGGTCATGACGGGTAGGACTCACTCATTGAAGACTTTCATCATATGGCACTGTGGGATCGACGATGAGAAGACTCGACGAAACTTCCCAAACGACGTAATTTACAAAATGCTTTAATTTAAATTTAAAATTATCCAAGAAATGAATCCAATGAACTCTCTACAGTTGGTGACGCGAAAATATGATTAAGATATGCAGTTCAACTCTTCACAACACAGACCATTGTAAAAACTTCCCTTGAGGATTAGAAGTTCAATACTAAAGCACTAGTCAAATCCTCCCTGTACGGAATTCTCATATTTAACATTGTTTTAAAATTTGTCGATGCCATTGTGTCGGTTCGTCGTAACCAAGAAATTGAAGTTAGTGTCCACTCGCTCAATTAGTGCGTTGTGGCCGCGTGATCTCCATTGTGACTGAGCTCGCCCGGTACTTAGCGCTGACCGCCTTGAGATAATCGACCGCCTGCAATTTGGCCATTATTCTCGTTCAACGGACTGGACAGAGCAATTGCCTGAGGATGATTACGTTTTGAGAGTACCATTTCTTTTTATTTTTCGTTACGGCATAAACACAGCAGGAATGTATTTTGAGTCAAGTTGTTTGGGTTGGTAATGTATCCACTGCACATTAAACACGTTGAATCAATTCTACTAATATAATAATAGAATAGGGCCACCCTATGTTTTCCCTCGGGTGTCAGATAAGGCGACTAAGGGATCTGACTGTTGTCTATCAAACAGTATATATACAGTCACACAGAGTAAGGTTGACAGCAATATAACGTAAATTTTTTGTCAGTGGTAGAGCCATGCTTAGGCACGAATGGGCCGGCTCGACCGGTGCGATACCACGGCCTCACAGAAAACCGGTTGTGAAGTAACGCTTGCGTTGCATTTCCCCGAATTGAGTGAGGTTTCCGGAGGCCCAATTCCTCCTCCCCCCTTTTCTCTCCCATATCTCCTTTCTCCTTTTTTCCATCTCCTCATCCCTCCTCTCTTCTTTCCGCTCCCCATCCCTCATCACCCTCAAAGGCGGGCAGCGTACTTGCGACTCTTGAGTTGCAAGTGTCCATGGACGGCGGTGTCACTTACCATCAGGTGACCCGCCTGTTCGTCTGTCCCCCTATAGTATAAAAAAAAAAAAAAAAAAAAAATGGGACTTAGTATCAATGGCAAAATTTGGCTTTTGAAGCACCACTGTCTTCTCCTTTGGATATAAAGCTGTATAAGAATGCATGTGTGTATGTATGTAAACAATCAATCTGTTGTCGTATAATTTATTAGTTTAGCACGAAAACCTTTATGTATATACCTACTTGTAATTATTACTAACTTATTTATACACATTTCCTGATTTTAATGAACGATTAAGGGGAAGCGTTGAAGCCGGAGGCATATTAAGCTTGGGAGGGTAGAGTGTATTACGAGGAGACGTCCGGCCATTGACCCGGCCCCAAGGTCTGCACCACAAGGTGACTCTAACGACACGTCGGTTCAGCCCAATAAGAAAATAATTATACACAAGAATACACGCAGTGATTCACACTTACTTTTATATATAAACCTTGACAACGAATTGGATGACCCGTCTGCTCGTTTTGCTTTTGGCTTGTCGAATAAAAAAAAAAAAAAAAAAGAATATTGGTTCCTAATTTATCTACTGCTTGGTTTTTTGTCGATAGCTCTACTTTTATTGTGTTGTTTACTAGGAACGGAATAAAAACATTTCCTCGCTTAAATTTTTTTCTAAAAAAATCGTAAACGAATGAATGAAGATGGTCAATCAAATGATTTTAAACACATTTGTGTGGGCGGACAGATAAAACCTTTAACCCTTTACTATTTACATTGTCAACAAGTTCTATATTTGTCTATAACTGTTTATTTACTGATAACTTTATTTATTATTGTTTACGAATTCCTACGTCCACCTTTAACCTACAAGCTATAACGACAGATTAGATTGGACAGTCCACTAGTTATCGTGTCTTGTCACGATCACTGAACTATTTGATTTGGCACGTTATTTAAGTGTACCGTTACGTGTTAGAGGTTTAGCAAACAGAAACTTACATAAAGAATTTACGTAATAGATAACTAATCAATAATCCAATTTATGGTAAAATGTATTTGTACTTAATTTTTGACGTAACTTTTCTCTTTGCTGTTGTATAATATGTCGCGCACGTATTCAACAGCCTTCAATGACCTCGCCACGAGCTTCAGGTGCAACATTACTTAAAGTGCGACCGCTTTACCGAGAATTTGTGCCCATTTCACGACTGCCAAAGAAGCACAACCCGTTTTTTGAGTGTGTGTATGTATATATATGTATATGTATGTGTGATGTTTCGTAGTCACGACTTGATGAATTTATACATGCAAGGTATTATTGAAAACGTCTTAATAGAGGGTGTAATATTTTTATCTGTTTATTTACTGACTCTGTACTGCTGACTGACAATTTCCCAATGAATATCTCTTTATGAAAAATTTCCCAAGTCAGAAATTATAAGCTAGTACAAGATACAACATCTCATATAAATATACCACACGAAACAATCGAATGAAATATGTTATTTGCCACCCTCAGAGTATCTTACAGGAATGGCAGCTTTTTGTTATGGTATAGGGCAGCTTTTCCCAAAGTGGGTGATAACGACCCCTTGTGGGCGCTGCAGGCACACAGGGGGGCGATAAGAGACCCAGAAAAAAAATTTGGGCGTTGTGTAAACGCTTAGAAGGCGATTTCTCATTTCATCTAGGAGGACTCTTAGACACCGACTGAGCTCTCAACTCTCGACTACGGCTTGTGAACATCAACTAATATTAATTATGAGATTGCTGAAACTAACTCGGTTCGATATTTCTCTCCGTGTAGTTCATATATCTGTCCTGTTCTATTGAATTAATAAAATAAAAATCATGTCAATCGGTCGCTCTGTTTTGAAACGAAAGTAGACACAAACGAACAAATAAGAAGGCAACAGACTCACTTTCGCATATATATATATATATATATATATATATATATATACTATTCCTAGATAAGTAATTTTTGTAGATAAAAGACCGTGGGCATCATGTACTTCACAATAATTAATTTAATTTGAAGTTATAAACGTTTTTAAGTAGGTGAAAAAATGGGAGCCCTAAAAGTAATTTATTTTCAAAGTGGGCTGTGGACAAAATAAGTTTGGGAACCCCTGGTATAGGGGGACAAACGAGCAGACGGGTCACCTGATGGTCAGTGACTTCCGCCGCCCATGAACTCCAGCAACTCAAGACTGACAAGAGTGCTGTCCGCCTTTTAGGATAGGGAAAGGGAGGAGGGGAAAGAGGGGAAGTTAAAGGGGTTTGGCCCCCGGTAACCTCACTCACTCGTTCAAACAATGCAAGCATTGTTTATGTATGTCAGCAGTGCTTTATGCATTGGTCTCAACACGCGTCAAAAAGCGCTGCTGACATACATACATATGTAATAGGGGGGCGAAGCTCATTGTCGTCAAGCGGGCACTGTATGGCTGTATACATACTGTCTGGTAGATACCAGTCCGTTCCCTTAGTGGTGGCGTGTGTTGCTAAGATCGTCATTACAAATATTGATTACGACAGCCTACGTCATTTGATCTTGTATTTTGCTGGCCATTTCTTTTTAAAATCAATTGTTCTATTATGCAGGCTCTTTCAATATTTGTCGGTAACACATAACGCTCCTAAAACATTCTGTCTGAAACACTCTGTATATTACGGTACATATTCAACATACATATAACGACTTTGTTTATTATTTTAAGTGTACTGGATGTTTACATATCTATACACAAATAGTCAACTAGTTTAGTACATTAGTCGTTCAAGACCGTTAAATGTATTTATTATCAAACGAGAGAATGTTTTATTGCAATAGATATTATAAATATTCGTGAGTGAATCATTGAATCCCACGCTTTACTAAAATATCTGTCAGCGACTATTCGTCTCTCATCTTCTATTAATAGTTTACTATAGATGTCATGATCACAGGGCTGCCAACTATCTAAATAATGTTTAAGAAGTCGCCTCAACTCACTGTTCAACTCGTCTAAAACACGAATCGATTTCTATAAGAATTTAGACAGGGAGATCTCTCCATTTTGTTTTTTTTTTTATATATATGTATATTAGCCTACCATAGTGACTCCACTTTGCCTGATGTAAAGCAATAAATGGTGTCAAAGAGTGGTGGTCACCATACTCATTGCATGTCCAGTCAATGCAGCATGGCGACCCACACTATGGCGGCCTAGTTAGATGCTCACGCCCCGCTTAAAAGACCCGGGATCAAAGTGGGAAGGAAACACGTGCGCTGGTAGGGAATTCCAGGCTTTCACCGATCGGCACAGGAAAGGAGAGCCAAACCGTTTAGTTCGGGTACGTATATTTTTGTTTTAAATTCAATATTGACTTTGGTATTTTATTGGCATGTGTGTTGCCTGTATGGAATTTATTTTTATCATTTTATTCCTTTGTTGGCAACGGAAATAAAAAAAAAAAAACTTTCAATAGCAATGACCGGGGTAAATACATCTTTATAATATCTGTCTGATTATGTTATCGGTATCCCGCTTCTGAAACGATTATCTCTAAGATAACGCTTATTATGCCTCTCATCGACTTCACACTCCACATGTCGCGGGTCATTTCCATCGGTCATGACTATCGAAGAGCAGTGATGACGTAAGCTTGCGAGATAAGCTCAATTAAAACAATGTATGCGTATACACTTTCATTTTCCAGTCCAGATGATCCTTATTACAGCAGGCGTATAACTTGAACTATTATTCTTATTTACAGTAGGCCATCTACTTCTTATGTGTTACCACACACATTTCCTTCAATACGAAACCTTTCAAGTTATCAAAGTATATCAGTAGTGATTGTTAGTCAATCTAATGGTACGTAGTGACTTCACTTGCGTACATATAACCTCGTAGATATATGCTTCTGAATTGCAACGAAAGATAAATCTTATATGTAGAGGAGCGGATGATACGTCCTTTCAACACAGAGGCCTAATTTATATCTAATATTCTATTGTTTTAAAAAAAGCAAATCTTCCGCAGTAGGAATAAATCGTGTGTCGCGGGGGATTGGATAGAAATAAAAAAAAAACGACCACAAAGAACACACCCGGACTTAGGACAACTAACCATTCTTGGATCACACAAACTTCTTTGGCCTTGCGAGACTTGAACCCACGACCTTTGGCTCAGCACTCAGGATCACTAACCATAAGACCAACAAAAGTTGAGCCCTGGAGTTTGTATATTAATCACACCGTGATTTTCGTTACAGTATCAATATTTACGTCGTATTTCGATTAGTCTCCGTCATTAATTAGTTTTTTTTATGCGTAACAACCCTAAATCAAACAAAATAATCGTCCTTCGCCTCAATGAATTCGTACCCACAGCGGGCATTAATTGTGATTAGTCAAGATATGGATAGGACCCCACGTACGGCGCCTACATACGCACCATGTACAGACACATAAATAAATACACGAAGTATTAGCACAAACATTGTTGAATACAATTAACTTCCATCTCATTGAATGAGATGGAAGTTAATTGTATTTATTTTGTTACTTCATCTATTACTTGTGTCGGTAGTTTCTGGAGGCGGTGCTGTTTCTTCAATATAATATTTTATATCAAATATACTTATATCTTATTGCAATATTTCAAATCAAATTCATTTTAATGTATTATACTGATACTGACTGATAAAAAACAACAACATTCAGTGGTTATTTTTGAAGTATTCTTAACTTCTGGAAAACTGTCGTTACACAGAAAACTGAGACGCTTCTGTCGATTTATTTTTCAGATATATGAAAGCTGTGTCACTGAAAATGTCAAGTTAGAACATTGCTTAAAATGATTTTTGCTTATAGTTATAAAAAAGGATACCGCACTGTTCATTAAGTTTGAAAAATCTTGTAACAGGTTAACAGATTGCACTTGAGATGTGTCTCTTCATTTGAGTGATTATCAACCAGACTAAATCAAGTATATTGAAAGCAAGCTTACCTTACCATTACGTCCGTTCTAATAACTTAATACTATTATAAATTTACCGGAAAAATAAATAAAGTAGACAATATTTTATGCTCTAATAGCTGGTAATACTTTCCAGTTTGGAAACGTGTCAGTAACACAGAGCCTTCGGCGTCAATGCCGTGCCCTTAAATCCAATTAGCGCTTCCGTCTTATGATAGTAACAAATAACTACTTAAAATATTACAAACATCATTTAAAGTGGTACATAATTTTTTTTTCAAATGTTTGTCAATAGATTTTCTTTTCTTCTTTTGATCAGAAAAGTTCCTATTGTTGCTATAAAAAAAAATATATATATATATTTGGAGGTTTAATTGTTATTGTGTATTGAATTAATCTGTAAAAAAATCGATCACTGGTGGATCATCACTATGATAAAATGTGTTAAAAACAAGTTGAGCATTCAACTTCAGGACTTGACATAAACTAATGTTATTATCTAGAAATCCTAGAATCCGTCCGCCATTATAGGCAGCTAGTTCTAACCACAACTACGCTGACATTGTTTTAGATTTTGTTAATAATATATGTACAATAGATGTCGGTTCTTTTGAGAATTTACAACACTAATAATCAAAATAAGATTGAACCTTATTGTTTCTAATACTATCTATCATTCTGTTTGATATTGTTAATTGCCAAATTGATTGCATAGACTTAAACAATGTAACGTTATGTAATGCCATCCCCAGACCTGTTCATAGGCGCTCATAGGTGCTGGCAAATTATTTGCAGCAGGCACTTGTCGTACTAACACTGGCCTACGCGCACAGGTGCACCGCATAGCTAAACATATAATACCACTTTTTAGCACATTGGATATATTTAAGCAAAAATGTCCTATATACAATCGATATTAATATTATTATGTTATGCTTAAACTGCTTCTTCCTCTTTTTAATTTTTTTTTTTTTAGTTTTCTATCGAGTTTTGTTTTTATAATGAACGTACGAGTATAACTATATCTCCTAGTGACTCGGCGAAATTTAGTTTATTTAGCTTGGTAACTTGAGAACTGCATTATAGGCCGTGCTCTTGTCTTTTTACTTTATAATAAAAAATGATTTTAATATCATAGAATGAAGTTGTTTGAAAGAAAAAAACTGGACTTTGCCAAGTTTTGAGTAAAACCTACTAGAGTACTACAAGACTAATACCTACTTGGTCCACCAAAGTAAGACTTCATATTTCAAAACAAACCTTAAACAACAAGTAATAGACTTCAATTTAGAGTATTATTGTAATATTCAATTACCTACCCAAACTACTTCAAAAAAAAAACAAAATTTAAATAGAACTCAAACAGAATTTATCAGATGGTAAACAAACAGTAACAAACTTCTGTGTCAGTTATATTAAAGTAAAAAAAAACCTTATTTCCCCTCAACTGCGGCCAGACAGGAAACGAGGGCCCAACATCAAAGGTACTACTTGATGGGAGTGCTGACGATATACGAAAATGAAAATAGGGGGTATATTTTACACCAAGCTCGC
This sequence comes from Tyria jacobaeae, assembly GCA_947561695.1. Lineage (NCBI taxonomy): Eukaryota > Metazoa > Arthropoda > Insecta > Lepidoptera > Erebidae > Tyria > Tyria jacobaeae. The sequence continues at coordinate 1,156,387 of OX387208.1, read as the reverse complement.
AACTTTGTACGTAAAATTGGTTTAAAAATATACAAGTACATATTTGTGTTAGCGATTGATTATTGGATGTTTGACGTTGTTGTTGTTGTTACGTTTGTTTAGTGCAAGATTTAAGTAAGTACTCCCTAGCTATACTGCTAATCAGTATCGAAATAAGTTTAGAACAGACACATGTAATCTGCAAAATGTAAAAAAGGTAAGTTATCAAAAAAAAAGTTTTTAGATAACTTACCTATAAGTAAGTAAGTATACATAAGTCTTTGTTTCGTCACCAAAATAGAGTAAAACAAGGCTACCCCAATTTTTTAAATTGGGTGTGGTAAGAACTGGATGACGACAGGCTTGCCCCCTATTACTGAAGTACGAAAGTGTGGGCTTTCGATACTACCTACTCCAGAAATATAGGCAAAGAAAATATATATATAAATCTGCTCAACAAACTTGACCGACTCCTCGACAATTGCGTAAGGCTGTTGCACATGTATCATACCGCTTATTAGTGAACTTATATAATCATCACGGATCGTTCAAACTTCGCCCCTCACTGTTGGCTAGTATGTGTATTTAGCCGATAGCTGTTCAACGGCCTGCTGATGTTTATCGGGACTTATGTTGATTATTTATGGGAGCAAGCCGGGCCTCGACGTCACCTGAGTTAGTCGAGTGCCGAAGGACCAAAGATGGTACAAAACACAACAGATTTTTAGATAGCCCAATGCTCCTCGGCAACTTATAAGATGCCAGGCTCCATACGCCTCGCCAAGATAGGTTGGAGGATGTAAGAAAGGTTGCAGGATGTATCCATGACGCACTCGGGTTATGGAAGCCCTAGTAGACTAGCGACGCGCTCGACGAGCTCTACGTGAGTTCCGTATTTATTACGTTTCTCTCGATGGGGTCCATTCAGCGGTTGATGACCAGACACTATTTGCGATGACGGCCACATTTTCTTTAGCGACGATAACCCGGTTCTGATTTTCAGTTCTACAACACAGTCCACCCTCTTCCTGCCATGACCTCAGGTACTTAGTTGTGTCGGAGAATCCGGCAACCGTGCGTCCTGTAACACTTTTGGATGAAATGGGAGGTGATCTCCCTGAACGCGCAACTGGCAGTTCAACTTCACCTATGCTCACGGCGCCCCCCTCGAGTTACGAACTCTTGATGGGAGCGCGTTAATGTACGAACTGGACGTAATCGTGACTTGGCATCCCTGTGCTTTTCTATCTTATCCGTTTCGTAGAAGCGGGACTGTTATAAGATTCCCGAAGTTCGAAACCGCCATTGGAAGGTTTAACGCGACTCACGCTAAAACATAGTTGTGGTCGGTTTTCCAGCTATCCGATCTTCTCTTGTGAGTTTCAGGAGGTTCCTATTTTCACATTGCAGCGTTCTTAGGACCCTATATACGTCAGCGACGAAGGCTACGTAGTTTGACTATGTTGTTTAGCTTTCTTTACAGCCCAAATTCCCCTTCATATCTAATCACAACAGAGATCTTCGGTCTTTAAAAACCCGTTTTTTCCTTTGTCCTACACACAGCTCTTCCCTTGTTAATTCTTCATTTTCAGTTCAGGTTATTCTATTATGGAATGCGAAATGTGAAAATTAGGATGTCCACCAGCCAAGACACGGTTAAATCTAATGTTTCAAAATTTTATTTGAAGCAGTTAGGACAAATATCTGCATGACTTGACCTTAAAGATATTTTATGTATGTTTATATATGTATGTCTATACCACATATTGCCTATCCTAATATATAAAAAAAAAAAAATTGTTCATAGATGTCAGTTAGCTCCCTTAAACTTGATTTTATGCACCTGCCTAGACCCTATGTGCACCACCCAATTGTTGAATGGAAAATAATGCCTCTTGGCAATAACTTAATAAATAAATAAAATCCTGCCAGCAATATTATATTACGCATACGTTTTGTCCTGTTTAGTTTGGCGATGAAGATCAGTGGAAGTCATTGATTATCTCAGAATTATTAGCTATAAAGGACAACAACATTCGGGTACAAAACCTACTACTACACTAGGCGGTGCAGCGTATCATTGTCTGGCCGAAGACAATGCCTGACCAGCGCGCCCATCAAATCGTAACGGTCATTCGTGGACACAAAACGACGACGTAGATCACTTTTGTAGCTCTAATAGTTCCATACATGCATACATAAGGTCACGGCTTTCTCTTATCGGAGTAGGCAGAGACCACCACTTGCTTCTTTCCTTATATACCTTACCTGTCATCAAACCTTTACGAAGATTTTGCTCGCCACACTTCACACCGAAACACAATAGAAGTCTTGTCAGTCTAATATTTAAAGCTGTTATATAGTTATAATACTGGTTTTAATCTACACGATTGTGTTTAAGAAACAAGTGGTATATGCGTTTTTAATCTTCAACAAAATTTCAAGTTCTTTTTTTTTCACTGCCCCAGGTCCTCAGCGACGTCGTTGTAAAGTTTTAGTAGCCTATAAATATGTTTAAGAACTGAGCTGGAACCTAATCTTTGTCTGAGTCCTTGAAATATAAGAAAAAATAAATTTAATTTAATTCCTGCTATGTAGAGGTTACAAGTACATTAGCCCATTAATTTGAGCTGATGAAATAAAACAGAACATGTGATGTGTTTAGTTGGCTGTAGTGATGGAGAGAGACACCAATACTGCCATTTAAATACGTTCCGAGTGGAATATTCGACAGGAAAATAGCCGTTCTTAAAGATCAACAAGTGATTACATTTTTCTCAGAAATTGATATTGAAAAATAAAAACATAAGTAGCCTGCGTATTCAAGCAAATAAAATCTCATTGAAATGCAATTAGATTTCATATAAATGTTTATCAAAAACAATAAACCATCAATCTCCTTTTAGATGTGCCTCCCTAGAACACGGATAGTAAATGATCCGAGAATAGCTTTGAACTCAAAGGATACTAATTATCGAGATCTAAGCCAGTTTTCTCTAAACCAAATATTTGTGCCAAGCCACTCAAGCTGGAATAGCCCGGAGGTATCCCTAAACATATCTGGCAAAATCTAGAACGTATTTAAAAACTAAGAACAACACAATATATAGGAATCTACCTGGTATGTGTAGATAAAACATGGATTGTGTTTATGGATATCAAATCAGCTAAGTTAAAATTCAGTGGTAGAGCCATGCTTAGGCACGAATGGGCCGGCTCGACCGGTGCGATACCACGGCCTCACAGAAAACCGGTTGTGAAGTAACGCTTGCGTTGCATTTCCCCGAATTGAGTGAGAATTCCGGAGGCCCAATTCCCCCGCCCCCCTTTTCTCTCCCCTCATCTTCTTTCTCCTTTTTCCATCTCCTCATCCCTCCTCTCTTTTTTCCGCTCCCTGCATCCCCATCCCTCATCACCCTCAAAGGCGGGCAGCGCGGCGGTGTCACTTACCATCAGATGACCCGTCTGTTCGTCTGTCCCCAATGGTATAAAAAAATAAGTGTTAATATATAATTTAATCTGGTCGACGTAGCATCATCAGCCTATCGCCGTCCACTGCTGAACGAAGGCATCTATTAGAGTTAAAATTATATTATTTGAAATATGAAGCTGAAAAGTTTGTTTGATTGGTTATAAGCGCTTTTAATCATTATTATGAATCAATAAAAGCGGAAATTAGTGCATCTATCGAGGAAGGCGCTATATATATGTATATATATATCAATGTAGTCAGCTAGTCAAATGTAGATGAGACTCAGTCATTCTCATGGACTGTAATAATTATTAACACAGCTTGTATTTCAGTTGTTAGAAGGAAGATAAATTGCGACAGTTAAAACAATTAAATGTAATGTGCAGAGCAAAGTGGTATAACGATTTCGAGTGACTGTACTCATTTTCAAGGCATGTGTCTGGCCCGGAATAACAAAAATGGGAGCACCGTTTTTGTTTTTATAACTAATTTGTAAGAGATGTGGGAGGGTCAAATGTTGATCTATGATTAGTATTCACAATTATTAAATATGTATACTCGCGGTTGTGGTCACCCCCACAAACACAAAGGCCTGACTAGCTTAGGTTTATTTATATATGTATTAATGCTCCTGTCCAGCCGGAAACTTTGCCGAAAAGGCTTTTAAAAGCTAGAAAAGGCTTTCGAAAACTTGTGCAAGGACAACGGTATACCGTCTTTAAAAATATTAATTCACAGCCAGCTAGTTTATTAAAAATCAGGTTTTATTTTATCCGTGTTATGTTTTGTTTCGATAGTAAAAGACCTGCCTTGTGCCTTTATTCGTCTGCCTATTCCGTTTTGGTCATATCTGTCTGGTATGCGATGATTTATGTCTGTGGTCATCAACACGTAATACAAATAATATGTAAAAAATTGTAATTTAATTGTGGTGTGGTACGGAGCTGTGGTTGTGCTCAATACTTTTTTACAATTTGCTAATTGATTTCAGAGAGAAAGTCCGGTATATATTGAACGTATACTTAACTAAACTGGTCCTCTTTGAATATATACATATGTATATCTGTCATATTTATTTATGTCTGAGTTTATTTTTCCATCTATTTTCATAGCTTTTTTCAATGAAGTTTATTCTTAGAACATGTATGTTTCATATTATAATTGATAACGATTAATGTGAGACGTAGTATTTGCATACGTTTATTGAACATGTTTATAAAGGGTGGGTAATTAATGCCTTCAGAGATACACACAATATCAATTAATTACATTATAATTGAATTTTTAAAGAATATTCAAATATTACTGAAGATAATGCCATATCTGAGTAAATAGAATTATGGATATTGTTCACATGTTTAGAATCTTAATATCTATATTAACATGTAATTCTTACTGCTATTATTAGTCAAATAAATTTATCAAAACAACAAGTACCTCTTTGTAGGATTACCAAATAATTCCAGTCACCTTTTTATATATCAAAGTTTGCAACAACATGTCATATTTTTGTATCTTTTGTTACAGGTAATTAGAAATTTACGAGTTAACACGACTTATTTGTGACCATATATCTTGGATAGTCATATCTACCGTCGTTGTGTGCAGTGTACAGCCGTGCTGTTGAACAAATAAGCAAGGTCAGTGTTACCGTATTCTTGCAACGAACGGTAGGATTTTGTGTGTGTATGAGTACGTGTTCGTGTGGATACCACTAGAATAGAATAGACTTATTTTGCAAATTTTTGATTTGTACGTTGTCATTTTATCCTAATCTACTTAATGGTTTTTGACTTAGAAAAAAAAACGACTAAACGACTTTTAATACTTCCTTCGTTTGTTGGTCTTTCACAAACTTGACATCGGCGAAATTGTGGTGGCATCTTCACAAAATCCACTACGAAATGATATTGTAAGTGTATCTGTTATATAATTATATAAACGATGCGGAGAATGTTACTTACGGGCAGTGTTATAATTACAAAGGAACCGAATATACCCTTTATTTTGCATTACCTAAGATTGATATTACCGAGATTGAGTTTTTTGATTGAGTAGACTACATCTTCCAACCTATTCATAAGTAACTAGATCATAACAGACGTACAATTAATAAACAATTTGTTAAATCCAACTATTATTCGGCTTTATTATACATACAATACGAGCGGACAAAAACATTGTAAGAAATATTTTATTATTACTGTACAGTTTTTTTTTATGCGATAAGGGACAAACGAGCAGACGGATCACCTGATGGTAAGTGACTACCGTCGCCCATGGACACTATGCAACTCAATAGTCACAAGTAGTTTTAGGTAGGAGTACGCTCTTTTCTTGAAGGTTTCTCCTCCCTTTATCCCTCCCCTATTTGACTTCTCGTCATCCCCCCTCTCCTCATTCAAGTCCCCTCATACCACCACACCTCTAAGGCGAGCAGTGCAGTGCACTGGGTGTGTGTATAAAAAATATCAATTACGAAGACAAATGCCCTCTGTCGTGCTGACATCTCAACTTCTTAATATTGTAACAAGACACACGCGCCAAATCTGCGAAACCAGCACACGCGCAAAATCCAGAAGATGCGATCATTTGGCTAAATGCCTCGTTTTCGCAACATCGTGTGCGAAAGGCGGTCACATCAGAGCAGAGTCATCTGTTTATATTCACGATGTCATCGCCTGTTCACCCGTTCGTATGAAAATTGTCGTAAAATTTTAAAGGTTTATATTTATTTACTATAGAGATTTCAGAGTACAATAGTCGTTTGAATTTTATTACTTTTACATAGTAATTTACTATTTAACCTTGAGCGTGATGTCTATTTGTTCTGTTAGTCAAAGACGTTGAGTACACCATCGACGGTATGTACATTACACATATGTACATTCATGAAGTGCTTGATTGACAGCAATAGGATTGCCCCCCTATTACGTTAGTGGTACCAAGTTCTGATTGGCAAAATGTTACACCTCTACCTACCCCTGTGCGAATAGCGTATGCATATATTTAAAACATTTTATAAAGCTGAAGTGTTTGTTTTCGTTTCTTTGCAAACTCGCTTATCTCTCGAACTGTCAGCCGAATTTTAATGATTATTTTTGTATACGATTTAGTCTTTATTGAAACATCACGCTACGACTTTTAGAAGCGGAGCAGTGAGAATAAACATTGTCCTGTACTGTAAGTAATATGAGCAGTAAGCTTATTGGGCACTCCTGTTGACGAGTTTAAGTCATCGGCAAGCGCATTCTTAAGTCAAATGTTTAAATAGATTTTCTATAAGTTGATTTACTAATTTAAATCACGTAGTCCAAATGTCCACTTATCAATGGTCTTTAAATAGAGATTTTGCAATAGTCTAAATGTTTCAAATACAATTTTATTTACATTATAATTATTTTTAAAAGGTACAATTACTTTTGTTAACCCGACGTGAATTCGATTGAAACGTCGCGTCGCTCAGGTAAACACAGGTATTATACTTTTTATATGCTATAGTCCCAATTTACACATCATTCAAACTGTTAAAGTAATGACTAATTACACATTTAAGGTAAATAAGTTTGACATATTTATTTTTCGTTTTTCACTCAACACTTGTATGATAAAACACTACACTTTTTTATATACCTTGTACACAATATAAATTACAAGATAATCTTTAACACAATCCAGTTTAATTAACATCTAAATTGAGGTTACGTGGCCCAGTAAGCAAACAGATAAACTAGTGCTGAAAGTAATTACACTGTTTAAAATGCAAAAGACCCTCCAACTAGTTGGAACAACCAAATTTATCTTTATTGTCTGTCTAAATTAGGTCGTCAGTCGCGACTAACTACTTGGTATTGTTTTATTTTTTTATACTTTTTTACCTTTGTGTTTTAAATATAATATAACAACATCTAAACAACTTCAAGAATTCCATTCGATGTCTTTGTATATTATGATTGGATCGGAAGAAATTGTTGGCATTGCGCCACATCCTTGCGTGACACTGACACAGCGATGCACCCGACAATCGGATACAAAACACCGAGTGCGCTAAACTTTGTTACTTATGTGTTAATGTAATAACCGTTCCATCACGATTCTGCACCCGGTGTGCTAGTGGCCAGTCGCCGCAAAATGTGTTACTGAAACTCGTGAGCTCAGATTCGTTTTATAATAGTATGATCTCCGAATACTTGTATGTCATAAATAAGTTGACATGACATCTTTCTTGCCTCTGTAACACGCCATTCATCTCGATTTTAGACAGTAAAAACACTTAACTAGTTTATTAACGTATCTTTTAAAACATAAGTCGGTCTCTGAAAATGTATTCGTCCGAAGCCATGTTTCTACTGAACCATTACAATGTGCGTTAAGACTTAACCACTGCTGTTTCCCCGCAAAGTATTGACCGAAGCTATAAACCTGAACCGTTTGGTAAGCAGGCAGTTAATCATGATTTACTTCACTGTTATTTCTGCACCGAACACAATATAATTTGGAGCAGTAATAAGGAAGGAGCCGGTTGCATCACAACATTCTCTCAAAACAATATTAAAAAATGATTAAACTACTTATTTGTGCGCTTGTGTAATGTTTTTTTGTTTTTTTAAACATACAACTCCCGCACTAGGATTAATTCCTGTGTCGCGGGGGACTTTACAAACATTCAAACAACGGATACAAAGAACACCCAGACTCAGAAAGACAATTTGCGGATTACACAAAGTGTTGTCCCGTGCGGGGATCGAACCCACAACACTAGGCACTGCAGCGTATATACGGAGGTGACCACTTAAACCGCTACGACATCCGTGCAGTCATTTATTTAAGAGTATTTAAGAGTACATTATATGTCAAAGAACAACTTTATATGTATACTTCGAGAGCAGTGTTGTTGATTATTTGACATTAATGTAATAATTATGCCTTTTTATTTGAGAAACTATGAAATATTGTTATACTGATTATTTTGTTTATTGTTGTGATAGCCGTATGTTTCGAAAAGGGGCACCCATCTCTCAGGGATCGGACTGTTATTAGACTGTATATATACAGTCATACAGGGCCGGATTAACGGCAATAAGCTTGCCACCTATTAAGCAATTTATACGTTACGTACGTGAGACTAGTCATAGTGGGCAAAAGTGGGCGTTTGAGACGCTTCTGCATACCCCCTTGGGTTATATAGGCGTTATTGTATGTATGTATGTAGTAATGAGTTTAACACGTAGTCAGGTGACTATTTATAAACACTGTGTCATAAACACATAATTAAGGAATTGCATAACATGTGTTTAATTTTTCCATTACTTTTACGTATACTCGATATAAATATATATCCATGCTATCCATTATGCAACATTTTTTTATTAAAGTGAATTAACAAAGCATTAGCGGATTTCCTCAGTGTGGGGAGTAAAGTTTATTGGACCATTGAGGCGATTTCTGAAAATCTATTTCAGCCTACTTTCGTCAGTTGCCAAAAAAGTACGTCCAGCAATTACATATAAACATAGAGGACAGTTCGACTGCATTTCAAATTCATTTTAACTCAATTTAAATTTAAACTTTCCAATTTAAAATATTTAATCTATACGAAAAAAAAAATATAATAATAGTACTATGTAAGTGGTTGATGTATCTTTTGCTCTAAGCTCGGCACGCAAGCATATAAACGTCGAATTAGGTTCGTTAAACGAGGGTATGCTAGCATATCTGTGTACAAGATGGGTAATAAAGCAATACCGGCGCATCCTGCTAGTGCAACGCTTCCTCGCAGCTTCGACCCTATTCCGCCTGTTTTTATTGACCGTTTACAGAACGATCCCTATGTACCTAACTGCTGCTACGTTCTTCCGCTTTTATATCAGGTTCAAATAACCAACTGCATGAATTTGTGATCTGACTTCTAGACAAAACAGATCAGGTCTAGAGATTTTTTTTCTCCTTTTTGATTCACAGGTCTTATCTGTAGATATGTCCGCCCTATTGTAATAAAACATTATTTAGATATTGCTACAGATTGCATATAGTCTTATTGTAGCCTCTGAAAGAGGTTCACACAGAATACTCAAAAATGAGCGTATGTTTTGAAAGTCCAAAAACAACATTGTCTTGGCATCACGATTTCTTTCACACGCCATCAGGGTTGGTACTGTGGACATCATCTATTGTGCCATATGTGAGACAGTTGGAGGGATCATTTACCTTCACTACATATCCGATCATCCGTAATACAATATGATCAGAACGCAACCTTAACGCCATAATAACATAATTTCTATTAAGGACTTAATAATTTTATACCAAATTTGTTTCTTCTTTCACCGTCGAAATACTCTCTCCGAAAATAATCAGTCATCAAATTAAAATTTCTATATAAAATTACAAAATGATCTCTTTGACGAACCCCAATTTAGCCAATCTGTAAGCCTCCTCGTTGCCCTTTAAGCCAACGTGTGCAGAAACCCATTGCAATCTTATCATAGTTGTTTTGCTTACTATCCAATAAATATTTTATAACGCTGTGTAAGCAACTAGGAAAGCTCTTTATATAGTTTAACTTAAATACAGTTAGGCACTGTTGCTGTCCGTTAATGTAACCACTTTTAGAGTCGTGCTTTGGTGGTCGTGCTCGTGGCTCTCGGATATGACAAAGCTGCTGAGAAAATGGTTAATTTTGGAACATTTTCTTTTATGTTGGTCATAAAAAGCCTAATCCAAATTTTTATTAGTTTTAGAGTCGCCTATCTTCTGCCAATCACTGTAGATCAATTCTAGTTGTCTTTGAATATAATATTAAAAAAAAACGAGATTTCATTTTCGTTATATCATAATCGAAATTCATATTTCTTTTTTTTTTTAGTAGAAAGAATCCTTTCAAATTTTTTTTTTACTTTTGGACACCTCCACGGGTCATCATCAAAAAGTTTTTGCCGCTTTAAACAGATTTAAAAGAATACCAGTTTTCTCCTATACTTTACTTACAAACGTTGTTCTAGCACCGAGTACTTAGAGTACTTTACACAATGCAAGGATTTCAATGGACTTTAAGTTTGATTTGAAATTGTTTGCGTGCTTTTTTAAAAACGCACAGATAGAAAAAAAAATGAGCTCTCCTAACAATTTCACAATAGTATTTAATGCTTGTTATAAATTGGTTTCACAGTTTTTAAATGAACGCTACTAGTGTAAAAAAACATATCACGTTACATTTTGACAGCTGCTTGTTTGAGTGATAGTTTTCTTTCATTCCAAAAATGTAGGTTGTCCTATATTTAGTACATAAAAAAATTCGTAGTAGTCTGAAATAATAAAAATATTATTATAAGCATTCCAGGGTTGGAAAAAAAACATGTTTTTTTTTTCAAAAAATCAAATAAAGTATTTTTTTTTAATCTTAATTATTCACGATTTTTTTTATTTCTTCATTTTATTATATAATTTAACTATATTTTCAATCAATCAGAGCAATCTGAAGTAATTCGTTTTGACTCGATAGATACCACAGGAAAGCCGCACACTGGTGAATACCTAGCCGAACTTGATGAGGGTTTGATAGAAAGAGTAAAGTCTCAATATAATTGTAATGTTGCAAGTTTTGTTACCGACAACACATGCTGCGAACGTGGTTAAAATGCGGAAGGAATTAAAATATAGTGATACAATTATCACATACGGCACACTTGTTAAACTTACTTTCTAAAGATTTAGAAATGTGCAGTATAAAGGAACATGTTGTGCAAATAATAAAATACTTCCAAAACAATCATGCAGCTAACGCCTTATAAAAATTGGAAGGAGGGAAAGCATTAGTGCTGCCACAAGATGTTCGTTGGAATACTGTAACTGATTGTTTCGAAGTCTTTGTGTCTGAGTGGCAAAAGCTACTAAAAATATTTAAAGAGAATATAAACTTCATAGATCCTGTTATTAGAGCAAAAGTTGAAAATATGGTCGCAAAGTGGTCAGTGGAAGATTATCTAATAATTTTGAAGCCAACATCTGTTACATTGGATATTTTACAAAGAAATAATGCAAATTTGTCTACTGCTGTAACGACTTGGAAGAAGCTTGGAGCTACATTTGAAGAAACTGATTTAAATATTGGCCTAATGGCGAAGTTTCAAAAGAGATATAAGCAAGCAATTTCCCCCAGTCACTTCTTGGCATTTTTATTAGACCCAATTCAAACAGAATTTACACTGACAGATGATAAAGAAGAAAGTGCGTTGGAGGAAGCACGCAATCACTATGATGGTTCAGTTTTGCTACCATTGATAGTAAAGCTTAAGGCAATATCAAAACCATTCAGAAGAGTGATGTTCGCAGAAGAAATAGTAAAAAATATGATACCACTAGAGTGGTGGATGTCACAAAAAATATAAATAGTGAAGAGACACAGTTAAAACAATTTCCAGTGGTGAAGCAATTGTTTGGGGCGTTAGCTTCTTCAGCTGATGTGGAAAGAGTGTTTTCCACCTTTGGAATTGTATTGATTCCTCAGATTTAAACGACCCTAGTTTGTAACTTAATTATAATTTCTAAACCTTTTTTTGTGTCGATTTATGTGAAAGAAAGTTAAATTAAAACCCTGAAGCATTCTCTATGTCTAAGAAACAAGCTATGTAATTAGTATGTTGTTTGAAAAGCCAAAAGTATAGCGTATATAAGCGTGCTAAGGGTCTAGACAGGATTGTGATTGTGAAAGTCAACTTTGATATTATGCTCTACGAACCATTCAAGTCGTTTTGCTGATATTTAAATAAAGTAAAAAATTTGCAAACATTATATAATATATAGGTTAAATATATAAGGTTTGAGTTCACTTCACTGTTCTGTGCCCGTACGCCGATAATAATAATGAATGCATTTTATACTATACTGTAATGATTTAGCATCTGTTGTATTTTTACAAAGCTGAGTGATTTTAAGTGCACTATAATTAACAATTTTAAATGGCTTTTTAAAATGGTAAATAAATAAATAAGTGTAGTAGCGTTGTAGTATCTTTCCTCTGAAGACAGTTAATTAATTAATTCTGAATAGGTTATGGTTGGCTCAAGTAAATGGTTCCTTGACATAAAATCTGGTCTCATTTCTAGATGAATGATTTTTTTCTAGAAGAACTTTAAATTTAAATAATTGTTTTAATTTAATTCGTTATTTTCGCGTAGACAAACAATCATACAATACAAGCAAACAGAACCTAAAATACAGACAGAAACAGCATCACGTAGTAGTAGTGTACTACTTAGTAACTTAGTGTCGTTTCTAATTTACAATCTAAAACTCTTAAACTATAAAAAGAAAGATGGTCTGGATTTTTTTTTCTTGAAACGTTGTAGACAAGGGTGTTAGAAATAAGTCATGTGTACATCATGTTTCGTTATCATATCATATATATACATCATCATGTATGTAGTGACATGCAAATTTCAAATATAATTAGAAAACAGTTCACACTTCATAATTAAATAATTTTAAACCTTAATTAATAATAATATTAGATGTCACAATACTAGTTACAAAATAACTTGTTAATAAATCACAATATAATGTGAAGGGTCAATAAATGACAAAATTATAAATTTTCTGATCACAAAATGTTATTAATTAAATACACACAGAAATTATTAATTACTGAATTCTGTAATTGAATTATTTAATTTTCTGCAAGGCATTTCTGTACGAAAACAAACAAGTACTGTAGTGTGTAGTTTCTATTCAGTGTATTGCGCTGTACACAAACTTGGTTGTTGACGTTGTTCGGGAGCCAAGGCGGAAACTTGAGTGTTTTCTTGTTTAGGTACAACGCTATTAGTTTGTTCAATATAATCGCTGTTGATGGATTACGGAACTGCACTAGTAACACCAATAGTTGATATTTTATTACCAACGTTTACTAAAATAGATATGTTCTCTTGGTTACTCAGTAAAATAGCTCTCATTATTGGGCAGAAAACTTCCGTGTTTATATTACGGCAAATATTAATATGCGTATGTATAAAATTTCAAAAGCAAATTGCACTGATGAGCAGTTACTTTTATATGGCTTTGTAATATCACATATTCGTCAATCCACATTATGTAGCTTCTTGGTAATACTATTTACCTATTCACCACAATTCATTTATATATGTATGTATATATTCTTTAATGATATACAGCATTAACTTAGTTTTTAGTTTTCTCACTCTATTGTATCACTGTTACACTTATACTGCCACAAGCCTCGCTTACATGACTACAAATAGAGACTCAGTACGTTTAAGTATCTAACAATACTAGATCGCATTTGTTTTTATACGAATTCAAAAAATGACATCTACATAAAACAAAATGGCGTATAAAACGGCTATTCTACAGCGGTACGTGACCGGATGTAGTTAGTTGGTAAATGTATATATATATTTTTATAAAAGAAGCTCATTATCATAAAACAATTAATCCGTTATAAATTTAAATTCCAACCACTTAAATCATTTTTACTGCCATCTCTATTAGACTTTAAATTCACTTGCTCTTTGTAAAACTTTTTACAACATTGTCCCCACAATGTATCTACTGGATTCAATGATGAGTGGCCCGTGATTATACTGACCAGCATGAAAAGCGCCGTGTGCGGTGGCCATCTGCCGTCATCTGATACCACGACATCTGCCGACCTTGCTCTGATTAAACGCAGAACAGCACATAGAATGCAGAATTTTTTAAATCGTAAATAAATATTCAATTTCTTCAATCCATCCATTTAACTAAAAACCAATGCTCACAATTTGTTTTTGTAGGTATTAAGCATTAGATTTAGGATAGATTCACCTTATTTCCAAGGGTCGATCTTACAGAAAACGATATGTGTAATAACTCGTAACACTTTCCAGGGCCTGGATTCGGGTTCGAAACTCGCAAAGGACATCACTAGTGTTGTAAGTGTTAATAAGTAACAGCTGACGGTATCGGGCGGGCTGTGTGTTTGTATGCCAGTGCAGGGCCATTGTGTACCAAGTCTTTCGTAAGCCATTAAGATACCTGGCAGCTTTTCTTTGCTATATACTGATTAATATTTTTTAATTATATATTTGGACAGTCGAACTGACGGGTCAATTGACAACCGCCGTCCATGCACACATGCAACTGTTCATGCAATCGTTGCTTCACAACCAGTTTTCTGTGAGGCCGTGCCCTAATATGGCTCTACCGCGATAAAAATGATAATTTACACTAATTTTTTTTTTTTTTTTTTTTTATATTAGCCTACCATAGTGACTCCACTTTGCCTGATGGAAAGCAATAGGTGGAATCAAAGAGTGGTGGTCACCATCCTCATTGCATGTCTAGTCAATGCAGCATGGTGACCCACACTATGGCGGCCTGGTGAGATGCTTTTTCACGCCCCGCTTAAAAGACCCGGGATCATAATGGGAAGGAAACACGTGCGCTGGTAGAGAATTCCAGGCTTTTACCGATCGGCACAGGAAAGAAGAGCCAAACCGTTTAGTTCAGGCACGTATATTTTCGACGCTCAAACGGTGACTCCTCAGACCAGCACATGTAGTCCTGTAGAGGAAGGGAGAAGGTGGGATCAATTGGAAGAGCTCATCAGAACACTCTAAATATCCAAATATATCCTAACGACTTCAGATTTCTCTGCAAATACTTGTAAATCATTTCCTCGTAACAATAAACTCATCTGTAAAGCTATCCATCACTAACTTACGGAATTCTAACTCGTAGAAGTTTACTACGGCTATAAATTCGTGCATCGCGATACAGTCGCTCAGGAGTCGGGGAGCTATAAACATGCGCCCGCACTCATCAGCGACCGCCAGCTCTGCGTCCGCGACTATGCGTGCGGCTCGTAAAACCGCGGAATGGGGTCGAACTACTTTTTACGTCGTATTTGTCATTAAATTCTGGATGTATAGAATTAACTACGTTATTTTATTGTATGAATTCTCAACCATTCTGCACACATATATGGATGCATCTAGTTTATTCCAGTTTTTTTCGATTGTTAGTCAGTTTGCCCTGGAGATGTTTTTACCGAACACAGATTCGCGTTCTCCACACTAGGACCAGGACAATTTTGACTGTAGTGATAAATAAATATGTTACATGTTAGGAATGAATTAATAAGAAAAAAATAACAAATCTATTTCTACTGGTTAAAATAATAAACGTAAAAGTCAAAAAAGTCGGGTGGGTTATGTATAATTGTTTTTGTTTCTTGTAGTTTTAGTTTTATAAGTATATGAAAATTTAGATAGTAATAGTTACCATATTATTTATTTATTTTATTTATTATAACATCCTGCAGATATATACAGCACGAGGCGGACTATATGCCGTAGGCATTCTCAAACAGTCAACCTTATGAAGATACGGATACGGAGATTTGTGTGGCAATCTTATTAAGGCGTTATCGATAAAACACAATAAAAAAATATAAAAGCATAGATATCAAATACATACCCTACATAGTTATATGTTATATACGTATATAATATACACTATATACATACAAATCCATTTAAAACAATTGAAAGATTCTGCCTAAAAATATTTCTAGAGCTGTCTTACTTTAGTCCTGATACGTTGTCTGTTGACATCCTAATTTCTGGTATGAGCTCATTCCAGAGGTTTGTAACTTGGATTGTGAAGAGAGAATGAACCATACTAGAATTATGGGTATGACAGAGGAGAAGAAGACTATAGATGTCTCATTAAAAATAAAATCTAAATTGTGTGATAGTTCTCCCACTAAAGTACTTGTTCCCTACATCTAGCTTGACATAAAGGTAGTGTATCTTCCTCCAGTAAATAAAAAATGGTATAATGAGCGGTAAAGTTGCCCATGTCGCGGTACGATTGTGCGCGGGTTAATAAATACGCGGCGCAATTACGATGTCACTGGGCGAGTTGCGCCGCGTTTATTGTCAGTTTTATTTACATTAATGAGCACTCTCGCTCATAATTGCAACATTAATGGTTTATTATAAACAATTTCGTATGAAGAAATGCGGTTTCACTTGAAATTAATATGTATGTATTGTGCAAATAGTAATGACACAGTGTTTGCTTGGTTTGTTTTCTATCGACAACTGTCATTAACAAATTTTGTTCGCTTGTCGTTTTCCTGTTTGTTCCGCTTTTGAGGTTTATATCTTCTCTATTACTAGGTGGTATTGCTATATTTTACAATCTTTGAATAAAATAATTTCTATAATCTTCTGTTTGATGGCTAGTGTAGCCTATAAAGGCGTGGACCGTAGGGTGACTAGACAAAAACAATATTAGACTCGCTTGACGCTAATATCCTGCAGTTCGTAGCATACTTATATAATTATAAGATTATACACTTCACACTTTTGGAGTTTGTGTGTATTTATTTTTTATATATATACCTATTATAATGACTCTACTCTGCCTCATGGAAAGCAATAAGTGGAGTCCAAGAGTGGTGGTCACCATCCTCCTTGCAAGTGTAGTCAATACAGCATGGTGACCCACACTTTGGCGGCCTGGTTAGATGCTTTTCACGCCCCGCTTAAAATACCCTGGATCAAAGTGGGAGGGAAACACTGGAGTGAGCTGCGTTGGTAGTGAATTCCGGGCTTTATCTGATCGGCACAGGAAGGAGGAGCAAAACCTATGTATATTTAAAACATAAGATATTATACCGAAAATCATTACATAATACGAGGGTGGATTGAAAAATTGTCCACCTAAAATATCAATCATTATTATATTATTGTAATACCTCATTAGGTTCATTTATTCTTTGTTTGTTACGGTGTAAAATTGTATTACTATAGCTTTTGTCATTATAATGTTAGAGCAGTTAAAGAGGTGAGACGACATGTACCAATTTATAAAAATTTAGAAAATTGAACAAGTGTTGTCATCAAATCCTTGTTTAAAAAGAAAATGACCCCGCAACAGATTCACAATGACACGAAATCAACGTTAGGTTAGTCGGCTCCATCATATTCCATCGTGAATAACCGGGTGGTGAATTGAAACGTGGAGAGTATTGAAGTTGACCCTCGCTCCGGCCGGCCCACGACGTCGTCAATTGAAGAAAACATCGTCAAAGTGTGTAATCTCATATTGATAGACCGCAGACTAATTATCGGGGAAATAGCAGACACCATAGGCATCTCGAATAAACGAACACAAAACATCATTGTCAATAAACTTGAATTTTCTAATGTTTCCACTACATTGACTTCAGTGGAGCAGAAACGAGTTCGACTTACAAATTCCCGTGATTGTTTACAGTTGTTTGAAGTTGATCCGCAGGATTTTGTTAACAGATTTGTAACAATGGATGAAGCGATGGTATATCACTATACTCCAGAGTCAAAACACAACAGTCAAAGCAATGGAATAAATCTGGTGAACTGACCCCTAAGAAAGCGAAGTCCATGTTGTCGGCTGGGAAGGTGATGGCGTTATTTTTTGGAATGCTAGGGGTCATCCCATCATACTATTGCACTTTTGAGCCGTTTACGTGAGGAAATTAAGGAAACACGTCCATGTTTTTGCTAAAAAAAAAAGTGTTGTTACATCAGGATTATGCTCGCGTTCACAAGGCCACCACCTTTATAGATATAGCTTTATTCTCCAGAATTGGCACCTTCGACGTTCATCTGTTCCCAAACCTAAAAAAACACCTGGGTGGTCTGAAATTTTCTTTAAATCAGGAAGTCATTGCCGCTGTAAATGAATATTTTAACAACCTCGAAGAATCTTTTTTTAAACTGGTGTATAAGTTTTGGAGAGCAGATGGAAGCATTGCATAGGGTTAAATGGATATTATGTAGAAAAATAAAAATATTTTTGTATGCATTTTATCTTGATTTCTTATCTAGAACGAGAACTTTTTAACACACCCTCGTATATGTAAATTATTACAATTTAAAGTATAAAATACTGCCAGCAAAGACATGTGTACGTTTGTATAATCCGATACAGCCGCCGGGGAACCAATACAATTATTATCGTTATATATGATTGTTTTAATAAGTCAAACGAACGTGAACCGATGTTGACTTAATTGTACGTGTTATTGCTGTGTATGTTATTGATACACAATTAATCATCGCCACCAATACTATAATAGATGAAGTATATATGTAAATAATGCTTTCTTTGTATACGTCTCTAGTCTTAAAAGCTGTCACTAAATTAACATGTCAGATTTTTTCCACTATCATGCCACTTTATTAACAGGCCATAATCAAAATTTAAATTAAAAAATGTAACAAAATAACAACAGCCTCTACTAGTTGATATAAGTTATAGGGTGTTATTATTTTAGTTTGGGTTTCCTTGACACCTTTAAAATTTGCTGGAGCTCTTTTCTGAATTTAATTCAACTCCGTTGGATTAAATTCTGAGAATGTTCACTTCTTGCTATTGTACAAGCACAAATAGAACAAAACTAATTATGAAAAAGCAAGAACACATTTTTCACATAAACAATTTAAACATACATAAGTACACTCACGCTTGCATCCCCAGAGGGATAGGCAACGCCCATATTTTCCCGACTGTAATTTAATCCAATTTTCGTAATCGAGGACAAGCCTCGTGATGTCATCCGAAACTTTATATAGGAATTTACGGACTAAATTAAAAGGGAAAGCAGGAATATACTGGAATGAAAGAATTATTCCTTATATACATATATGGATTGGGGAGTGTAAGCAATAGCAAAAGCAGGTCGTATACAATGTCACACGAACTGGCTGAGCAATAGCAAAAGCAGGTCGCATACAATGTCACACGAAATGGCTGAGCAATAGCAAAAGCAGGTCGCATACAATGTCACACGAACTGACTGAGCAAGAGCAAAAGCAGGTCGCATACAATGTCACACGAACTGGCTGAGCAATAGCAAAAGCAGGTCGCATACAATGTCACACGAACTGGCTGATGCCTCGAAGTCCGAGAACTCTAACTGTACTAGAATTCAGTGCTGCATCTTACTGCCGAGCTAACTGTGCGTTTATGCAATATTTAACAAGGCTTTGTCTGTGCTTTTCTTTATATATTTTTGTTATTAATTACACCTGCCTATTTTCTATGAACAGTTATTACTCAAATCACCAGGTCGCTGACCACAAAAATTCTATAACACTTACTGCGAGTTTCCAGGTAAAAATTCAAGTAGGTATACCACACAATATAACCGTGTTGTGGCCAACTAAATATTTTAGGGCACGCACTGACTAAGCGAATAGTTAGTAGCTGCCTTTTGTTTACACTGTCACACACTAAGCTGATTAATGTTATCAATTGGACGTAATGGGTACAAACACTCTTACACTAAGTATTACATATCTATATATTACACATAGTACATTCATGATTTGTAATACTAAAGGCAAATTACAATAAACATTGCGTGTTTAAAAAAGTAAAAGTAAACTTGCAAAGCCGTTAGTACATATTACATGTGCTAACTGCTTGTCTTCGACAGTTCCTGTTATTGAGATATCCTCTATGCTTCGCCAATTTTTATTCTTATTTTTGGCCAATTCATAACATAATCTATATACTCGTAAATAAAACAAAGTCGGGCTAGTTACACAATTTATAAAAGGTTTGGGTAAACACCGCTCTTTATATTTGATTTCTTGGACTTGCTTCGCCTAGAGCAGAATAACTATTATAATTTTTAATAAGATTATTTATATAATTTTGATAAATTACAGATGCACCTTTACGTTTGAGCAGTTATATAAAGGCACTTTTGTAAATCATATAAAGTAACAATTAATATAATATCCTAACATTAGTTAATAAGTGATTTACATTATAATAACATTTGTCTGTTAGTAAATGTTGAACTATCTTTTGAAATACAATTAAATTCGTTTTTTATATGTTTGTGGTAATTTATTATACATTACAGTAACAATACAAAATATGCATATTATAAATAGACAGGTTAGAATAAACATATTCTCGTACAAATTCTAGGGTCGGTTAGGGATAGTGCTTCTAAATTTTAATTCACCAAGCCCCAGACACTGTAGGTATCTACTGTTTTATAGTACAAAATATTATACGACAAACAGTTTGCAACAAACTGTACGCCAAGTACACCTATTATAATAAACAAACTACATAATTAGCTGCGAGGTGCGTTGTACGGTGTTAACCGACCGTGACGGCTGACTCAGACTTGTTACAAGCAAGAGCCATTGTCGTGCACCGTGACTATGGTTACCATCAGTACATTAGATATGTATCGCGCATGGTGCACCATGAACAGATAAATAACGATTTGTGGTCGCAATTAACACACACACACACACAACGAACCGAACACACACATTTTCTTGTCTTCCTAAGATGCGGGCATGTAAAACCTATATAGTTGAGGAGCCATATTACAAGTACTCCTAAGTGTTTATTTACTTATTATTAAAAAAATATTTTTTATTAAAAATTAATCATTACTTATATGTTAAGACTTACAGTGTCAACAATTTTTTTTACCCTTACGTAATAGGAGGGGTGTTATAAGTTTGACGTATCTGTTTGCGTATCTGTGTGTCTGTGTGTGATTGCGTATCTCCTAAAGGAATGGACTGATTATGATGCGTTTTTATGTTTAAAAGTTGTCGTGATCGAGATGGTTCTTAACATTAATTTATGAAAATCTGTTTAGGCGTTTGATGATCTTAAGCTCTTTTGTAATCGTTGCAGGGATTTTCAAATTCTTCGTATTTTAGAATTAAGTTTCAAGTTATTTGCCATAAAATCTCTCAAATCAAATTATTATGGAATCCTTAACGAACGTTTAATGTAGAAAAGATTTGAGCCTAAGAAAAGTTGTCAGCCGCACCTCAAAAGTATAGACCCTGGCTCAAGTACAATGCTCTAATATTATTATTATTTTATATTATAGGGGGGACAGGCCAACAGATGGGTCACCTGATGGTAAGTGCGCTGCCCGCCTTTGAGGGTGATGAGCCATAAAGGGAGGGGATAGAAGAGAGGCGGATGAGGATATGGGAAAAGGGAGGCGGGGGGAGAAAGGAGAGGGGGATTTGGGCCTCCGGAAACCTCACTAATTTCGGGGAAATACAACGCAGGCGTTGCTTCACAACCGGTTTTCAGTTAGGCCGTGGTGTCGCACCGGTCGAGCCGGTCCATTCGTGCCTAAGCATGGCTCTACCACTATTAACCGTCAGCCCTATAGCAGTTCTATATATTGAAGGTGCTTCCCTATTTTGACAGCTCTTGCCAAAGGAAACGTTTTGAAATGGTGTTCCCAACTATTAGGATGAGGTAACGTACAAGAGTTATTAAAGTTTTTTTCTCTGAAAGGATTATTTGACTCTACTACCTACCATTTAAAAGAAAAATTTCCATTACATCTCAGACACGTTCTGATAATGTTAAACTGCCGGTTTTGTCTCAAGTGGTTTCAGCAATAAAACACCCGCATCGTTTATATGTTACTACACACTTGAGACAGAATGTTGAAAGTCAAGTTATATGTGTGTACACATTGTACATATAATATTAAACAATTGCAGTTAATATGTCAATAAATTAATAAAGAAACACTAGCCTAAATTACTTACTTTTCGTTTCTGTTGTAATTAAATTATAATTTTGTTTTTTCATTCAGTTTGTCCTTCGTAGAGGCCTATTCTTATTGATTCTGATTCCATTACTTTTTGATGTCGCTTTCCCATGATTGCTAGAGTATTACTCGTTAATGGATGATTATTGAGCTTTACTTTTTTTCCTATCCCTAGGTTATGTTGGTATGTTACTGATAGTTCTGATGATCTATGAGCTTACTAGCTAGACTATAGGCTCGCGACGGGCGGCGGTACCGCCACCTAGTGGGCGTTGAAGCTTTTCGTGCGATAGCGGGACCCAAGGCAAATGTGGAGCTTTATTATGACAGTCAAAAGGCGGTTGCAGTGTACCTATCTTATTAGAAATTTTATACAATAAAATATTTTGCTATATATATATAGTTTCATGAAAAAAAAAACATTTAATATGCCCGTCTAAACATTAAAACATTTAAATAAGCATTAAGTATACAATAATTGATTCGGTTTAGGACTTCGGTAACAAGTTTGTGCAAGTTGTGGTAAGCAACGACGTCATTTACGCTATCAAGCATGTTTCGATAAAAATACGGCAAGTTGTAACAATCAGTTAATCAGGTGCACCGGGGCACCGCAAACAAACAAAGACATACAAGTTGCGTGTTCGAAATAAAATTATTTAAATTCAGGAATAGCTCTTCTCATGTCTTATTGTATGTGTGTGCTTCGGCGGTGACCCATACTCGTGCGTGACTGATTAAGTAAAGAAGTCATTATCACCGTAAGTTTTATTACTTTTTGTAAATCGGTTGAATTTGTTACGATTTCAATACATTAACTATGTATTGAAATCGCGATTTTCAAAATGTATCGAACTAAGAAAAAAATGTCGGGAGTACAATATTGAGTATTTGAAATATGGTTTACGCAATCTCCAACAAACCAATTATTACCTATCACAATATAATTATTAAAAAATGAGGTCATGAAGCCTTCTAGGTTCCAAAAACATTAGATTTTTCAACGCATGCTTCAAAGCATAAAGATTTATTTAATTTTTATTTAAAACAGCCAACTATATCAAACCATTTTGCATCGTGTCCAAACTGAGAAGATAATAGAATACGAACTTCAAATAATATTTCACTATTAATCGTCAAAGCTTGAAAACCAAACACAATATTTGAGGAATTAATTATGCTGGCAGTCAAAGCGGTTCGAATCGAAACGGTTCTTCATCATAAGACGCCATCCGACATCATAAAAAAAATCTTAGAGTAATAATACAGTGCAATGAAGAATAGGTCAAATGGCGAAGAAGTTGAACTATAATTATGTGAGTACCTAAAAACTTCCAAATTTTCCACAAATTTTACGCGCCTGTCGGTCTAGTGGTTAGTGACCTTGACTGCTGAACCGGAGGTCGTGGGTTCGATTCCCACACGGGTCAAAAAATTTTTAGATCCACCTCCAGCGCGACTCTCGCGGGTTTCTCTTTGAAAAGAAAATAAAAAGAAAAGAACTTTACCAAATAACGAAGCACTACTCTTGGCTTACGTCCAAATTATAAAGAAGAACAGAAATTTTTTATTGTTTCTAAAAAAAAAAATAGTAACCTATACAAAGGGAAAATCCGTAATATAATACCGTGTACGTTTTTTTTCTAGAGAGAGATATTCCTGTTCGAAATATTTTATCACTTGTTACGGATGGTGCTCCAGCAATGCGGGGGCGTCGTAAGGGTCCCGTGGCGCATTTAAAACAAGCAGTACTCGCTGTACATTGTGTTATTCATCGTCAGCATTTGGTTGCAAAAAAATCTTAATGGACGCCTGCATACGTCGCTCCATTACGTTATTAGCGTTAATAGAGTTAGATAAGCAATTCATTAAATGACATTATTTGGGCAAGTTTGTAGAGAAAATAGTGAGTATAATCGCTTGCTGCGCACACAGATGTAAGATGGCTTTCGAAAGGTGTTTGTATGAATCGCTTTTTCAATAATAATTAACTATTTTGTAAAAAGGGGCTTGTGATTTATTTTTCTTGTTAAAGGGGCATTCCATAAAAGGTTGGTAGCCTGTGAGCTGGAAGAACACACACAACACTGATGTTTATATATAACAAGATTTAATTAAATACTAATGTATGTACATACTTGGTTGTGTAAGTATTTTTTTATTCGCATGCTGTGGTCGCCTTTAATTGAGGGTGGACGATTTTTGTGTGGTTATTCTTGTGTGTTATACTTATGTCATTTGTCGAGATCCAAATAAATAAATAAACATTATCCTAGTTACTTCTAATCCTATTATTAAGGTTATGATGTTATATTATCCGTGTGGTTCACGGTGGAGTAGAATAGGGCCACCCTATCTTCCCGAGGGTGACGTAAAAGGCGACTGAGGAGTCGGACTGCTATCTATCAGACAGTATGTATACATTCATACAGTGCCCGGCAATAAGCTTGTCTTCTGTTACGTTAGTTCGACCAAATTCTAATTTGCAAAATGTGGGTGCTTGGTACACCTCTACGTACCCCTTAGGGATGTGGGCTAGGTTGACGTTTGTCACACCCCGTAAACTCATATTCTTATTTATTAGCATTCTCATCAACTTAAGTAATAACCTAAGTCAGTCAGAAAGCTTATATTTTTGCTTAGTTTCTAGGCGAAAACTCTTTACACAAGTAACTCGAAATATGGTCGCAGATAAATATTTTATTCACTGTCTTTTTGCCCACCGCGGCCTCGCCTGCGTGTACAATTTAAAATTTTGTACAATTGATATATCAACTCCTTATAGCGTCACCTATCTACTAGTGTCAACAGACAGACTTACAATTGTATGTTAACATTCAGATATATTTTGATAAAAAGTTATTTTGATATCACAAAGGCCCACTAAAAGTTATATTAGTGGTTTTAAATGATAAGAAAGTCCCTCACAATATATAAAAGTAATGTTACCATACATTTTTAGTTAATACTTACTACTACTAAATCGGTAGAGAATATAAAGAAAAATATACTGAACTGTTATGACTTTACTGTTTATTCAATCATCATTTCTTATTATTCTTTGTGTATCATTAATTACATTAATTAACTTGCTAGAAATCCTTCTAATTAAATTCCTTAACCTCGTGATAATAATAATTTCTGTTAATCATAGTAGCTTATATGTCCCAGACGTTTTCTAATATTTTTTTATTGTTATCTAATCCTGAATAATGATTCTGTATACTCTACTGGACACCCTGTATAAAGAGTCTGGTTTGAAGTACGTAATTACCTTTGACTACATTTAATTACCTTTGACTAATGTTTGAATTAATTCAAAAAAATAATTTAAAATTTCTAATTATGGTACACCATTGTGTATACTAAACTGCTAGCTATTTATTGGCGTATTTTTTTTTTTATAATGTTAGTCCTGTTATTCTGTCCTGTTCTGGCCTGTTATTATACTTGCAGTACTGTTTCGTTTCTTTGCTAAGAAGTGTAGATATAGCCTATATTAAAACTCAAAAATACTTATTTGTCATAAAATATTTAAACTCTCGATAATCTATAAACGATTTCACATTGCTATGGATACCCCCATACTTACATTATAGTAAGAATTAATCTATTGTGACTGAAGTGTTGTAACGTTAAGAGCGGCAGTTTGTATAAACGTTCATTGTCCACTTAAGAGAAGCGGTGATATTAATCACGATAAGAGTAAAAAGAGCCCCTTGGCGGCCTCCTCTACTTCGTAAAACGGGCTCGTAAATATTCTCAAACAATCGGACGCTGTTCTTATAGCTGAAGTATACACTATAGTGAGGAGTTATGATGAAATTGAATATTCTAGAACATTTTTTTATAAATTAACAGAAATTAATAAACTAAGCATGCACTCACGCCTGTCTATCCCCGAAAGGGAAAGCAGAGGCGTCATTAAAGCCCACATTTTGTCGGTTATAAATTTGCCCCATTTACATAATGTGGGAGGGCTTGATATAAAATAAGCCTCTAACTTAAAAACCGCAAGTTAGTTTTAATAATATTTTAAATTCAATGTAGACTTTTATTTATACGGGTATTTAGTCCCCAACATGGCGAACTGTAAAAAAGAGGTCCAGAAAAGAACCAATAGAGAAAATAACACTGTTCTTGACACCTTTTTTTTTATCGTGTGGAAACCCCCACGGGTCGTCACCTCATCGGGCTAAAAGGTGACGTGACGAACGACGTCGTGGCCGGAAATCAGCTCGTCTCTCCGGCGTCTGGTGCGTCTTTCGCGGGACAGGAGAGTACTAGTCCTCTGCCTTATCCTTTCCGCCGCGTCTTTGGCGAGCATCACCTCCTAGCAAAACGAGGCGGCGGAATCCCATGCGCTCTAGCTCAAGACCATAGACACAATCATGGTCTCCAACGAGAGGCTACCCACACCTATAGCCGTCGCAAGGTCTACGCGCTGCTGCATCCACGCATGGCACTCCACAAGTGTGTGAAGTGCGGTATCCTCGCGGCAAAAATATTAATTAATGTGTGATAATTATAATATAACTAATGTGTGGTAAATAAAACAATATATACTTTATGTGTGACAGATAAAGTATAATTAATATTGATTATTTTTAATTTTGGGGTCATTTGATAAGAAAATGTTTGAATGACCAATATAGGCAGAACACTAGGAACTTATTTATTTTTGAGCATTATTTAGCGTAGCTTAATTTGTGAACCACGTTGCTAGTATTCATTAAATGTATTGCTAATAAATAATGATTATGGAAAAAGCGGAAATGAATAGCTTCAATTATGAACTAGCTATTTTAGTATTAATTTAATCAGGTTCAAACGCAGTTTAAAAATGCAACTCGTTGGTCTTTTCTTACATTGACTATAGATTTTTCAAAACATCTCAAACTATTATTAGTTAACACTGTATTAATAATAACAGAAAATAATAAAAAAACCGACACGTGGAAACTATGTATTAGTATGTCACACACAATACATACGCCACGCCTGTATCCCTGAAGGGGGAGGCAAAGGTGTACTAAACACCCACCCACTGCCTCTGCCAAAAGGCACTATGAGTAGATTATAGACGTTTGAGAACGTCTTTAATCTACTCACTCACGTCACTTTACCAAGTCTGTGTAAAAAGCAATTAATTACTTGTCGTTGAGTTGTTGTTGAAGAATGTCTGTAGGATTTTGCAGCCCAAATTATATTAGATGAAACCTCAACAACATCCATCTGATAATCTCATAATTAGACGGAGGTTAAAAATGGCTGAATAATTAAATCAAAGTTATATCACAATCCCGATCTGAATAAAAAATCTAATTCTTATTCAGAAACGAACTTTTAAACCTTCCCGTCTCCCTCGGGTTAATTCATCGTCTAGATAAAATCTCTATGTGCTGGTGAAGGACAAAGCCCTCTTACACCGTTCACGAAATAAAAATCTCATTATCTTAACTAGGGGCCGAGGTGTACCGTCAAAAGGGCCATTAAGAAACGGAAGTGTGGTCCGGCACGCGAGTCCGACGCACAATTCTCATTACCATTTACAGGGCCGGAATTGGGACAGTGTCACTAATATGGGACAGTGCCACTGTTGGTACCGAATACGATACACAAAATTGAATGTATCCCGTTAGTATTGCGACTAATTAACACATGTAGAATATTGAATTATGGTTTTGAAAGCTCTTTTTTTTTTTTTAAAGGTCAACCTCAAAATACGGGACTTCTTAATTTATTATCTAATCTCTATAGAATTGTTATTTTATAGGTGTACGATGATAATTTTAGAGGCACTTTTCTTCTAGGTAAATACTGATTTGAGCTTACCTCATCATAAACATAAATAAGTTAAGTATTCCATTTATGAAGATATCTCTCTCGTAAATAGCTGTCTGTTAGAGTTGGCACTGAGTCGTGCTGTCCCAAGGCACTTAAGTCTTTGCATGTGCCGGCGATAAATCGCGGAAAGCTTTTATTTGGTCATAATGCTGTTTTAGACTAAGTACTTATATTGAGTCGTTAAGGTTTGATTGGTAAAATAATAATAGTGTAATTATCAAAGATCTCGGTGCATCGGAATCGCACCATTCAATGCAGTTTAGTTATGTTGTCAATATTACAGTGTCGTAATAAATACATTTCCATTTCCACGTAATTTCGTCAACAACTAGTTGCATTGCAATAGAAGGCCGCCCATCTATATTATTTCATCATTACTTTGTTTGGCAACACTTTGTGTCGTTTCTAATATATACATAGATACCATTAAATCAATATATTTAGGTAACACGAAGCGACTAGCTGCGTGCGTGATTGAAACGATTTCCCCGACACAAATTAGTCATTTTGTATTTGATAAACAACAAGTGGCATGTCAATATGTAATTACTTTGTAATCTATAACAATATATGGGCAGTGTCCGGACATACCGGCATCAGCCGGTTCGAATTAGAAAGTCCCCGACTCTGATTTACTAGAACTATTGCTTACACACTCCGATCCATTCTTATAAGCACTATCCTTTATCGCCTTTTGTTCTCTCTGAATCTCCTAATTTTCCTATTTAATTCCTAAAGGGCCCCTTTGACGGCAATAGACTTGCCTATTACATAAGTGGGCCCAAAATAAAGTATGTAAAATATGGACGTAATACGCCTCTGACTACTCCTTCGGGTATATAGTTGTGAGTGTATGTATGTATGTATATACTCTTGATATGTAGAAACACCCAGACTATACATTGAATGTTGAAAATTTGCATCTTGTAGAAATGAATGTGTATCTGTAAAACTTGTTTATTTGTGTGACTGCACGAATGGCTTAGCGGTTTAAGTGGTCACCTCGCCAATACGCTGCCGCGCAGAGTGTTGTGGGTTCGATCCCCGCACGGGACAACACTTTGTGTAATCCTCTAATTGTTGTTCTGAGTCTGGGTGTTCTTTGTGTCGGTTGTTTGAATGTTTTAAAGTCCCCCGCGACACAGAAATGAATCCTAGTGCGGGAGCTGTCTTTTTAAAAAGAAAAGAAAGAAAGAAACATTTATTTTGTATGTCCCTTGGCAGTTCTGTCGGTAGAAGTGCTGCAATGGTGGCGTGTGTGTCGGGACGTTCGGCTCCGTTCAATATGGTTGAGGTGGACGTTGACTGGCGCGTCCTTCGTACTTGCGAACGAGTGCCGTTGATCGGGGCTGGTTACTTAAAATATTGCAGCATCGTCCTCTCATTTTATTTTACACTTATAAACTGTGACGAGAAAATTGTCTTAAATATATTAAAAAAATTGTCCTTGGAGTTCCCGTTCTTCTCCATAGGATCTACGTATTGTAACAGTTAAAGACTGGAACTTCACGACTGACTTAGTCTGACTGGCTTCTTCTCTTGACAATTCCAAAATACCTATTATTGGTTTGATTGAAATAAATGTTTTGGTTTTGATTTTGAATACAACACCTGATGGCATATCGAATGTATTAAATAAACAGTTATTAGTTGTTTCTCTTTACAAGTTTAAATCGTTTTTTTATGCGATAGGGGGCAAACGAGCAGACGGGTCATCTGATGGTAAGTGACTACCGCCGCCCATGGACACCCGCAACTCAAGAGTCACAAGTGCGTTGCCGGCCTTTTAGGTAGAAGTACGCTCTTTTCTTGAAGGTTTGAAAGTCGTATCGGTTCGGAAATATGGCAGGCGACAATTTGTTCCATAGGCTGGAAGTGCGACGCAAAAAGCTTCTTGAGAAGCGCTCAGAGGTGTAGTGCCAATCAACAAGGTGATGAGGATGGATATTGCTATTTGATTATTGTTTCCCTTAATTCAATTAATTTCCGTCTAAGTTTTTTTCTTTATGAGCTCTCTTCAAATAACAGTTCGAAGAGTGAAGTGTGCGCTTAGTCGTGCTGCACTGAGTTGCGGGCCACCCTAACGCTACAAACTCGTTGATATAGAAAGCTTTACGATAAGCCATTATGGGCCCGTTTTAACCATTTTATCCATAGTGATAATACTATTTAATTTCCAAAATAAACGAAGTTAAGGCCTTGTCAGCCAGTCAGCAGGTGTGCACTAAGAGTTTTAAGTCACACGCCAAACAAAAATTACCGCCTAATTTTGCCTTAGCGTTGTAACCGCTTATTGCAGCTGTTTTTGGTATGGTCTGGTTTGAACTGAACTGGTTTTTTTATTTGAGAATACTACATGTTTATTGAGCATCTTTATAATTTCTGACCCGTGTTATAAAATACGAAAACAGTGTTATATAATGTTAGTAGAGGTTAGTTTTATGCTTATAACTTCTTTATGGTCAGAACTCTTTTCTTTCTGTCCATTAAATCCAGCGATAACCCACTTCCTTTCTTTACACGTGTTTCTGTTACATCGTTAACACCGACGTACTTTACTATAATACAATAAGCGAATAGAGCTTTGTGTTTATATATCACTCGTTGATGTTAAAGGAACCTCTTGAGGACGGGAGCGTATCTAAATAATATGCCTATCAGTCAGCTCAGTGTCGTATGACAATACGATATGTAAATGTTGACAAAATCTTTTAATTGTATCATTGGTTTAGTTTTGTTGTTTATTGTATGCCTGTTCTTTGAAAGTGTTTTATACGGCAGTCTGAGTAACGACAATATATTGTGGTGGTCAATGATGATACTGATTTGAGCTGGTTGTGCGGTAAAACCCAAACGATGACTCATCTGATGTCGTGCCCTGTTTTCCTCTCTTTCTAGCACCACGAAGCAAATTAAAATTATTCACAATTTTCAAACGATTTAATAAATATTTCAAGCTTTCTAATGTATAATTTACAAATCTAAATAAAAATAACACACATACAATAGTCTAGTATCATTATTTTGATACCCTTTTAAAAAAAATATATTTTACTTGACAGTGAAGATAAATGAAAATAATAAACTACAAAAAGTCTTTAAATTATTTGTCATTATATCAAAAAACAGAACATTGGATGGTATTTATTAGAATTTATATGTAGTAATCTAATTCAAGTAAAAAAAATGTGTGGCGCTAGTGTTGGGAGCATTAGACAATCCGTGCTTGAAGGCTGAAACACTAAGTTGAATTGAGATTCTGAATAGGATCGATAGACAAAATCTTGTCTGAATTAAACGTTCATAATAATAGGTCTCCGCTCAGCTGTATGAATTACTTCAGATTGAGATGTCTCTTTCAAATATTGTCTGTTTATCTTTGAGGCTAACAACTTGTGCCGCTCTTCTGACTGTCGTATCTATTGAAGTTACTGAGCATTTCATTAAATGCATCGAACGTATACTTTCGTTATCGACAAATAACATTAATGTATTGTATTGTACCTTAATTGACGAACTGGCCCAGTTCGGGACGTTGGGACGCTGTTAAAACTATTTATTTAATCTTCTTTTAACGACATAACTTTTATAAGTGTGATATTGTTGTAAATAACGGCTAATGGTATACTTTAGAGAGCAATTTGACTTCACTACAAAGTGGCAGTCAAGTCATGTACGCAATCGCTTATAGTTAAGAGATACCTGACTGACGTCTAGCCTAAGTTTGAAGTTTTACGTGAATTTTGAAAATTAATGATTTTATATTATATATTTTGTTCGTAACAGTCAGTCAGTCAGTATATAATATTTTGTTCGTAACAGTCAGTCAGTCAGTTCATTAGTCACTCTACTTCCTTACTTCTACAATAAATACTTATACACAGTAGACATAAAACTAATGATTGTTATATAGATAATAAATTATAATAATGTCTGTATGTATAGAGTCTATATAGTCCATAGAGTCATATAGTGTCCAGTTGAAGGCAATAGAGGCTTGCCCCTATTGCGTTAGTGGGACCAAACTCTAATGTGCCAAAATGTGGAAGTTTTATACACCTTTGTCTACCCCATACCATCACCTGATATAGACACTAAAATAAAAGTGCCATATAAATAATAATAATCATTTATTTCAGGCAAATCACCCATAGAATTTACATGAAAATTAATATTTACATACATTACATTTTAATGTTACTACATATTTTTTTACATTAAACTTAAAATGCATTTATTAGTATTAAATTAAATTATATTACAAATAAAAATAAATTGATAGTTACTTCTCGTTCTAAAAACATAAATATGGCGTAAAATTGCGCCTACTATCGTTTGCGTGATGAGAAGAATGTGTTGAGTCTTTTCAAATTGACATAGAAGTCGATTGCCTGTTCTCTACAGACGCACTGCGCCGCACTTGCATAGCCCTGAAGGCATTATTGTGTTGTGCGCAGACTGTACACTTATACCACAGATGGCTTGTGTGGAACGACTGACAGTAAATCTTTAACAGCGAAATCTTGTCTGACAGTAAGTCTTGTCTGATAATATATGGCCTAAGTACTTAAACTTTTTAACTTATTTTAATTCTCTACCACACAGATTAATAG
This sequence comes from Tyria jacobaeae, assembly GCA_947561695.1. NCBI lineage: Eukaryota > Metazoa > Arthropoda > Insecta > Lepidoptera > Erebidae > Tyria > Tyria jacobaeae. The sequence goes on along the minus strand of OX387208.1, from coordinate 1,123,866 downwards.
TTAAAACTAATGTCAGGGCCTTTGCCTGCCTGTAGCAACATAACTTCTGTTTTATTTACATTGTACGTCAGTTGATCTTCAGTCGCGTACCTTTCATATATTGAAATGAGATTCCTTACGCAGTTGACTGACGGGCTGAGCAGCGCTACATATGTCATCAGCGTAATTTAAATTGTTTAAAGATTCATCCACCAAAATGGCGTGCGGCTCTGGTGCTACTCAGCTCCTCAATCGAGTCATTTATGTATAAATGAAATAAACTCGAACTTCAACGATTCCGATAAGGCATTATTCCACTGAATGCACAACTTTTTGTGGTACTGTAGTCATTCCTAATTTATTCCATAATATATTATAGTTAACAGTATCAACAGCACTGCTTAAGTCTGTCACACGAATGAACTGAGGTATTTCGTTCTATATATTAATAAACAGCATTCTTTAGTGACAATATTGCTAGATCCGTAGATGAACCCAAAGTATGCATTATTTAATGGAATATAAATCTCGTTTCGATGTTTAATAATTGTGCGTTCAAGAATGTTAGAAAAATATGTACTTAATGAAATTGGTCGGTAATTTGATAAGATGGACAAGTCGCAGATTCTATTCTTTATAATAGGTACAACTGGTACTGGTCCTCATGAACTCATCAGGAATGTAGTATTATGTCGTTGCCATTTTCTGAAATAGTATCGCAGGCGCGTACAAGAGGTGTTCGACACTGGGCCCGTCGTGTGGCAACAAAACAAATCAAATCAAATCTGATCAAGAAGAAATAATAAATTATTCTCAACATACACGTAACAATGGCTTATTATTTATTGCAGGGAGGAAGTCCGGAACCACGCGGTGTTGTGGAACGCGCAGTTCTCGTTCGTGTGCAAGATGTGCGCCAACGCGAGCACCGGCGTGCTGGAGCCGGCGCACCTCAGGGTCTCCGTGCGCAAAGAGCTTAAAGGTAACCACTCATCTATAATTACTCAGCTCCTTTACTTCTAAAGCTAAAATCTCTTCAAGCCTACTACGTATAGGCTTCGCTTGAACGTCAGAAAGAAAGCGACATCAAGCAGGTCAGACCTCATAGATGTGTCATGAACTATGATTTGTGCAGTTTTGGTTAGGTTTCGTCATTTATATATATTTCTAAATATTTGAAAGGGTTAGGAAATACAATATTTAAAGAGATGAATGTTGTATAGCCCCTGGAAACAATAATTACAATATACAAATATATTAAATAAATTTACGTTTTCTACAATTATGCTTTATGCCTATCTGTGAGTTGCTTGATGACTACATATCAGTGCGGCACAAATCATAATTTAAACGCCTTGATCGTCTGAGTATATAAATATTTTCCAATCTGCGTTTATCATGTTTCCGACCTATATCCAAAACTATCAGATAGTGTAGTTCGTGGTCGGCGTGATAATAACAGGCTACAGGTACATCGAGCGAAAACAGCGCTGCTTCATAAAAGTATTATATGCAGGGGTCCTGTGATTTTTAATAAGATTCCTAATAATATAAGAGGACTGAATTCAAATTTATTAAAAACAATGTTAAAAATCATATTAATTCAAAAATGTTACAATTCTATTAATGATTTCTTGATTCTTCTAATAATGATAAAATATGACATATTCACATAATTTTATTTATTAGCCACTAATTGAAAAATTATACGGTAGAGGAATTCTTGAATGTACATTGTGATAATTGTAATGGAATGGAATATAATATATTTAACTAATTATTTTAGTATTATATAAGCCTTAATATTAATTTCAATACCTAATTAATGATAAATGTGACATAATTAATAATAACAATTTAATGAATATTTCAATGTGCGTATGCTAATTATTTGAATTGTATTTGTATGTCTTAATGGCAAAACATAGTGGACTATCGATTTATTTAAGACCTTCAATAATTGTATTTACGTATGTTTACCAAATAAATAAATGATTATGATTATTATGATTATAAGTTGTAATATAAAATAATTTAAACACATAAAGTGATGTATAAATAACGTGAAATACTTCCGACTTGGCCCTTTGAGTGTTAAAAGATTTTCAAATAAAGTTCACCGACGAGATACTCGGCATTCAAAGCTCGTTTGTCAGTGTACCGACGTGCCGGGACAAACTTTGCAGCTTGGAACGACTTAAAAAGCCATCCGTTTTTGAACTGGAGCAAGTATTTTTTAACTGTAACTCAGGTCTCCCTGTTTACCCTTGCACAAACCCGGTACGGTAGCCTTTAAATGTTATTCATGGGATTTCTTTCTTTGAGAAAACAGAAAACAAATTTTTACTTGTCTTGTAACGTATAATTGCGATTTAAGAGGCCAAAAAGGGAAATGTTTATTGCAAGAATCCTAACAGCATCCCGAATAACACTAGGTATAAATTTTAAAAATAAAAGTATAGTAGTTAGTTAGTTTTTATTTTTTTATATAACTGTTGAAGGTAGTTTAACAGTTACACTGCTAACAAGAAATTTGCGTATGTATTTAAAGGCGGCAGGTCATACCAGAAGCTGGGCTTCTGTGACGTGAACCTGGCGGAGCTGGCGGGCGCGGGCGAGACGACGCGCCGGTGCCTGTTAGAGGGCTACGACCCACGCCGCCGACAGGACAACTCCGTGCTGCGGCTGCGCATCAAAATGAACATGATCTCCGGCGATCCGCTCTTTAAAGTGTAAGTATACCCTCAATTACACCTAATTATCTTGCTCTTTATTAGTGCTCAAAATAAATTCTGATTTTTCTATTGACCCTTTTGTGTTTTATTCCGACGTCTTGAAAATAATCAGTAGATCTGTAATTTACACCTATGTACGTTTGCTTCGGCACGTATGGGCCGACTCGACCTCGCAGAAAACTGGCTGTTAAACAATGCTTGCATCGTATGGCCGAGTGAGTGAGGACACCGGAGGCCCAACCCCCTTTCCCTTCCCCTCTTAGTCCTACCTTTTTCCCTTCACCTCTTTCCCCCTCCTTCCTTCCCCTTCACTCTTGTGACTCTTGAGTTGCAAGTGTTTATGGGCGGCGGAAGTCACTTACCAACAGGTGACCTGTCTGCTCGTTTATACCATAAAAAAATGTAGTTTAACTACCTCGTTCTTATCTGAAGATTAAGATGACATGAACCTGAATCCTCGATCGGCTGCTAAATCACCTTGTATTCCCAATGCTCTCTCTTACCGTTGAAACACAGATCATCCTCTAGGACCACTTTAAGGTGCTGTACCTAATAATATCTGGCTAAATTTAACGCTATACAATAAGACGCTGACATTTTTTTAAAATTAACTTGGCTACTTTTACTGTGTAGAAGCCAAGTATATAAATTTTTTTATTTGACACTTAACAGGATACAAAATCACTTATTTATAACTTATTATAAATATTTAATAGCAGACAGAGTTATATGGCAACCAAAGTGACTTTTGAACTGTTTGAGTCCGTTCTTTCATTTCAACTTAAATGTATGACCGAGTTTTTCAACATCATAAACCTCGTACACGTTTGACTCAAGCTGTATAATATAAATATGTGTTACAGTCCGGAGCGCAAGCAGGAGGCTGTGGAGGGCAAGGCGGCGGGGGACAGTGGCTCGGAGACGGCGGGCACCACCGCGCCCGACGATGACTGCGCCTCTTCCACCGCCAGCTCCGGCTTCGGCTCCCTCACCAAGAAGAAGAGTTATAATAGCACATTGGTTGGAGGTAACGCTGCCACTCACATATTGGACAAAGATATTCACACTAACATAAAGAAACGATTGCCTTTTAAAGGAAGCTCCCGTCCCATTAGACTGATGTTACAAGTTACAAAATGAACGCAGGTCAAACATCATCTGTGTTTACAAACATTTAAACAACAGACACCCACAAAGAACACCCAGTTTACTAGGGACGATATAGAACGAAGAGTGAGTGCGGGTAATGCGATCAATGGCGCATTGCATACTTTTATGACCAGCCACAGAGTCTCAATAAGGCTCGCATGGCTGTGCATAGAGGTATGGTGCCAACACTTATGGCAGCGAAAGTTGGGTATGGCAGAAGAAGCACGAAAGTAGAATTAATGCGGTAGAAATGAGAGCATTGCGGAGTACAGCTGATGTGAAATTGAGTGACAGAGTGAGGACTAGTGTGATAAGGGATCAGTGTGGTGTGAAAGAGGATGTAGTGACTAAAATAGAAAAAAGTATGCTGTACTGGTTCTGTCATATCGAAGTTATGAATGAAAGAAGGTTAACAAAAGGTATTTATATGGCAGATGTAAATGGAATTGTCGGAAGAGGAAGACCTAGGCGAATATTCTTGAAGAAGCGAGAAAGATATGTCAGAATCGAAGGAAATGGTCTCTGCCTGCCCCTATGGGAAAGAGGCGTGATATTATGTATGTATGTGTGTATGTACCCAGACTCTGGACACCTACATATGTGATTAACATACGTTTTTGTTCCTTTTACTATTTGAGGCCCAACACTTGTGCATCATATCATATCGTTTGTGCTTAGCAGTTTCAACTGTGTTTATTTTGTAATGCATATCATATTTAATATATGGATCTCCGTCGATCGACCTACTTGATATCATGAAATTGGATGTTTATATGAAATAGCTAATGATATTAACATAAAGCAATAGTACTTTAAGATTAAATCAATGAGTTTAAAATAATTTGTAAAATAAACAGGTCATAATGAAATATTTGACTTCATCTTTCGAGTCGAAATACCGCATGTCATCATATTTTACTCAATGGTAATTCATTGAGTATTTTTTTTTTTTTTAAGGTTTTTTTAGATAATCATTCTGGGCCATCGTCGTTTGCTACATAATACACTATGGTTTACACATCGAATACATATATCATTGACTGACCTGTTGGTCTAGTGGTTAGTGACCCTGAATGCTAAGCCAGAGGTCGTGGGTTCGATTCCCACCCAGGACAAACATTTGTGTGATGAGCATGATCATTTGTTCTGTCTGGGTGTAATTTATTTATAATATAATAATAATAATAATATTTCTTTATTGCAACAAAAAGTGATCACTAACTGTACAGCCCTGATTTCCAAACTAGCGTGAGCTGTATGTTGGGAGTCAGTTCCTTCCCAAAAACAAGTGGAATCGAATAGTCACAAATTATTAGATACGTATTCTATTTTGTTAGATACTGTCATATTAATAGCCTATATGAACGTGTGAGTATGTGTCTCTCTCTCTGTGTGTGTGTGTGTGTGTGTGTATATATGTTGTTGGATATGTATGTATTTAAAAGTATATAATTATGTTTATCAGCCGTCTAGTTACCATAGTACAAGCTCTGCTTAGCTTGGGATCAGGCGGCGTGAGATGGGTCAAGTTATTAGTATTATTATATGTTTTTTTTTTTATTCGATAGTTTATATAATATATATGTAATAATAAAAAAGAAATAACGCAAAAGTTATGTAAATAATTAAAAAAAAAAGTTAATAACACGTAACACTCGCAAACACACATAGACAAACACCTTACCCACATTAGGTGACATTGATGATTGTTTTTGTAGTGTTTATGTCACATTCGCTCCATCCAATGGCGTCGCTTTGAAATTCTTTTTGCACTATAAAAAAGTGGCTTCCTCATAAAATAATTATTGTGAAATATAGTGATATATATATATACTAGAGGACCCGACAGACGTTGTCCTGAAGTTGCAATATAGATAAATAACCTAGATACCGACTGCAACGCCATCTGCCGGGCTGCTTTGTGAATCTAAACCATCCAGGACGCCACCCAAACGCATACAAAAAAATCATTCAAATCGGTTCAGCCGTTTAGGAGGAGCTCAGAGCACATACACACGTACAGTAAAATTATATATATACAGATATAATAAATAATAATAAAGATAATATATAATGATAATTTGTACGCCTGTTATTAGTTATTAAGTAATAAAACTTATTAAAAATAATATTTAAATCTCATGAATATTCCCTACTGCCTAAATACAAGTTTTTATAATCTTCAGCTTGCTTCTTGTTATTAACATTCGTTTCTCATTATTGTTTAAACATTTCTGTTTTCAGAAGGGAACATTGGGCAGTCTCTAACGTTGGTACCCTCGTGTGAGCTGTCGACTCCTGATGATGAAGACTCGCCCCTCGGCACCTCAGTGCCTGACCCCCCTGGTAAGTTCCATCGTTGCATTTATCTACTGGTGTAAGTGTTTTATGGAAATGTTTATTATACATATATATACAACTACTACTAATATATGACTGGCCTGTGGTTGGTGTAGTAGTTAGTGACCCTGACTGCCGAGCCCGGAGGTCGTGAGTTCAATTCCATTCATTTTGTGTGATCCACAATTAGTTATCCCGGTTGTGGTTGTTCTTTGTGTCCTTTGTTTGAATGTTTTTAAAGTCCCCCGCTACACAGGTTATTTCTGAATCCGAAGAAATCTTTGAAAAAAAAAAGTAAAATAATATACCTTTATTTTCTAATACAAAAGCCGTTTTTATTAAAATAAATGTACCAGACTAAAACTATACACTTATTAATTCAACAATAATTTTTGATTATAACTGTTGATAATAAATCACATTTATTGTCAGTATAATTAATGTGTCATTAATCTATTACTAAATGTGTTCAATACTATTAATAATCGATTAATTATGCATACCATTTGTCGTTGGTTATCGATTCTAGTTAAAAAGTAATAAATATAATTACTTAATAAAATTTTATTTATTTATATTATTTTAATTTAAATAAATATTTTTTTACCGTTTTACTTCATTTATTTGTATATCTTAATTATGGCACTCCAATCCATACACATATATTGTCTATAATATTATTTTAATTTTGTTAGTAACACTGCTTTTTATATGTACATTGGAGTACAGTGGAAGGCTCAGTGAACAGTTCGCTACAAGTTGTTAATTAACTGGGTGGCACATTGTACATATGTGTAGGTCTAAATCTGGGTGGCGTGGGCGCGGGTGCGGTGAGCGTGCCGGTGTCGTGCGCCTCCTGCATGCAGCAGCAGCAGCACACGCACTCCAGGAACTCCTCCAACACCTCCGGGGAAATGAGCAGTAAGGTCTGTACCACCACCATATTACTACTACCATACATCTTGAAATTTTATGTATCTAATAAACTGTGACAATTCCAAAGTTGTAAGTCCATGGGTCACTAACCGCCTCCCATAAGTTGAAAAGTTGGTGCCATGTTTGAACAATTCAATTTAATATGCTATGTGATAAAGCTCAATTTGTCTGCTCTAGTGTTGACTCTTTTCACTTTTCACTAGTTGCAACAGGAGGTTAAGCAATGTGTTTTGTCCATCAAATCCAATGGGGTGCAATGATATCAGACGCCATATGCTAATCACTATCCCAGACCGTCTTTTATCCCCCTACATGCGTCCGTTGCCCAAAGTCTCTAATCCCTCTCTTCGTCACCACTTTCCACCTATTTCTATATTTCCTTTTCTCTCATAAGTATTAGAAGGTGCTCACAAACAACTCACTCAGAAATTGCCATAGTACTGTACTAGTACTGTGTAGCAGAACGAACCCTGTACTATTAGTATAGGGTTCGCTCTGCTCAAGGTGACTCTCGACGTAAAGACGTCAGTGGAGGATGGCAAAATAACTGTACCGATCCTGGTTCATATGATCTCTGATGACGCAGTCTGTCAGAACAGATGAGACTTCATCGAAGTTGTGTGATGTTGAGTCTGGTGTGGTGTTGCACATTCAGTCAGCTATTAATATAACAAAAAATTAAAGGACTTAAAATAGAGCCTTTGGGGGACTCCTCTTACGGTGTTCAGCATTTTTAACATGATTTCCCTTGCACCATTCGTAATTACCTGTTTGTGAGGTTAGACCTAAAGTAACAGTACTTCTACACTCAATCCTCAAATCTCACAAATACCACTCTGTAGAGACTCTGTAATAGATAAGCTTGGCAAGTAGGAATAATTATTAATATTTAAGCAATTAAATGCCCTAGAAAAGTTTAAAAGCACTTGAATTAAACTTTTAATCTTTTTGTCTTTAGGCGTCCGGCTACGGCAGCTCATCAGCGGCTTCAGCACATTCACGGCAAAGCTCCGAGGGGGACTCGGCAGGGGACTCGTCGCGACCGCATCACAACAGGTACATCAATATAGGAATCGTTAATAAAAGAACATAGGTGTATAGTATTATATTGGCATGTTCCAAAATGTCAGAGGAATGTATGATATATATATATATATATCTGGAGTCCAGGAGTGTTGAAGTGCATAGTGTACGCTCGCTATGTGTGGTGGTCAGCGGTGTCGCCTGGTGTGGATATATACTCTGCTAACCTCGGTCTTGGTTCACACTTGTGTGGCACACTATATTCTTATATACCGTTCCGCTTCCTCATACCTGAACAGATACATAGAAAATATATATTGTTTCTTATTTTTTGTTTGTGCAATGTGTGTATATAAGCAGTAGTGACAAAACTGGTATGTTGCTGCAACGGCAAGTGGATAAGTGTGTTTAATTTAAATAATTAAAATATCGTTGCATGAGTGACACACACACACACATACCCTGTACAGAACCCGTCGTCGTGCTTCTTATCCATTAACAGCAGCGGCACGGTCACTAACTATATATTTGTACAGCAATTTTTTATTTTATTTTTGCTTTAATAATTTACTTTTTATGTTTTTGTTTTCTCTCAACTCCCGCACCCCCGCCGCACGCAGTGTACGCTTAGAGCGGACCACCACTACCACCACCACGCTATACGTCCCCTCCCAGAACTGCAAGCACACTGGCCGCACTCTAACCAAGCTCTTGCTGGAGAAGACCGTGGTGAGCGAGACGTCTGACGTTTTCCTCACACCCAACAATACCCTCACCGGACCCCCCGACGTCATCCCACGACACGTCATCCAGTCGCCTTCTATCGAGGAGTATAAAACGCCTGACGGGACGCTCATCACGGAGAATGGACATGACAATTCCTTCGCAATGCCCACATACTTCGACCAGAAAAAAAAGGTAGCCGCGACGATCATCAGCGCGGCCGTGGAACCTCTCACCAATTTTCAAATATTCAAACAAAAGTCGCTCAACACGATCCCGGCGTTACTCGAGAAGAATAGGAAGAACGAGGAATTGTTCAATAACTTCCCCTTCCTGACGCCCCTCGCTCACAGAAAGAATTCTCTCGTCTCCAACGCGCACAGACTATCGGGCTGCATAGAGGACGAGTTCTACAGCGTGCCTTCCGACCCTGAAGTGGATCTCGGTTCATCGGAGTGCGTGGACATCAGACATCGGTTCAGGAGTCTGTCGAACCAGGCGCTCAACGAGGAGAAGATCCTCACTTCCACACCCAAGAATGAGTTGACAGAGGAGATGTACGGGGAGAAGTTAGGTCGGGGGCGGCGGCTGGACGCGGCGACCACGCTTCGCCACAGCTACACCGACCACGTGAGGTGAGTCCTCGCGCCCCAACCCTCTCCCTCGCCCCCTCCCCGTGTGTCTGTCCGGTAATGTTGTGAGCGTACTAAACTCGGTTGCGGCCGTGGGTTTCGGAGGGTTCTATGGTTTCTGTTCTGTTCTACTCTGCTGTCCTAAACTGGAATGCTCTCTTTTGTGTGCCAAGGTTTCTTTTCCATTAATATGTAACTATAAGTAAGTTAATTGAATTTTAAATATAATACAAATAGGATAGGAGTGATGCGATACTATGTGTATGTGGGGTGAACGCAGACGTGGTGCAGGCGAGTGCGGCGCGTGCGGCTTGTGCGGGGCGCCGCGCGAGGGGCCGGGGCCCGGTGCGGGGGCCGGGGCGGGGCCCGGGGCGCCGGCCGGCTCGCTCCCGCGCCGCCCCAGCTCGGCGCTGTCAGTCGATATCTTCACGTACTGTCACTCTCCATGCACACGTCGAACGACCACTGCCATGCCGTGGTGACGTCCACCACTTACGTTGCAGAGCTGTTCACGTGTGCATCGAAGTGGTTCTAGATGTTGTCTCGTGTCGATGCTACTTGCCAAATATCGTTTATGTACTTTTATAGCTTTATGTCACTCTGTTATTGTTTTTAAAGTGTTTAGTAATGTTGTTAGTAAAATAAAGTTTTTTTTTAGTGCATATATCGAGTATTTTAGTAATTTATTCTAGATCAGGTGATCAAAATTACTTGTATATATATTTGTAAAATTGTGTATACGTTAATATATTTTATATTATATTCAATACTTTGATATAGAAAACCATTTAGTTTATATAAGTGATGTAATAATATGAGAGGGTTGCATGACTGTTTTCTAAATCCTACTCTGGATATTATATGCTTCATATGGTTCCTGGTTTGCATGGAGATGTAATAACGTTGCTTGGATTGCATATTAATATGTATGTACGGCCGCTTTACAAATATGACTTAAGGCAGTAATTGAATGATATTGCTGAATCTGCATTTAGGTATGATATCATCGATATGTCGTTTGACAATCATATCGATGGAACTCATATATACTATGTTTAGTTTAACTATTCTATTAATCTCAGCGCACAAACTAAATATCTAATTTGATAAAACGAGAGTAACGAAAATACCATACGTAACACCACAGCCTCATAGAAAACCGATAGGCAAACAATGCTTGCATTGTACTACCAGTGAATGAGAGTACTGGAGGCCCAATCCCTCATCTCCCTCTAAGGCGAACAGCGCATCTACGACTCTTGAGTTACATATGAGACCTATGTAACTCAAGAGTGGCGGTTGTCACTTACCAGCAGGCGACCTGTCTGTTGGACTGTTCACCTAAAACACAAGCTATGTGTAATGCCCTCATTAAACAGACAATAGAAATAAGCCAAAAATATACTAATTTTACACTATTATTTGTGCGTTGACATTAATAAAGTTGATCTCACAAAACTGCCGTTGGTTAGGTATTTTAGTTTTCATGTCATTTTATAACATAGCATGATCCTTGATTGGCTTGCTGCTTAAAAGCCTGATCCTTATGCTTTCGTGATTTTCTTGTTTAATATTGAAATCTTTCACAAAACAAATTGAGTAACCTACGCCGGTTCTGAGATCAATACTTCTGGACAAGGGCTTCTCTGTATCCAAGTTACAATAATGATGTATTTGTGTATTGCAGGAACCCTTCATCGGGCTCATTGACAGCGTCAGCGTCCGAGGGTGGGTCACTGGAGAGAGCACGGGCGGCACACGAACGGCGGAAACGAGCCGTGCTCCTTGCGCAACCCGCGCCCGCGCCGCCGCCTGACGACGCGCTTGTGAGTGAACTCCCTTTCACACTCAATTTTATAATATGCCACCTTTGTAGCTGCCACAAGTCTGCCTGCACAATCCGTAGAAGTCGATGGAAAAAAGTATCGTGTGGTGTCGTGTGACACCAGATAGGAACGAAGTTCGTTATTATAAGAAAAGGTTCCGTAGTTTGTAATATTTTTACTAGATGGCAGTGTTACACCATATTTTGTTTTAAAACAAAAATCTCTAAATTTCTTTGCAGTTCATAATATAGACACTAGATGGCAGTATTGTCAATAAATAAAAAATCTTACTCTTTTTTTTTGTTTAACGTTACGGACGTGTTCTGCCTGCTAGGCTACCCCTCCGCAACGCCCCATAAGGAACTTCGTTCCAATTTTGTATTTTCATGATCTTGTTATTGCGTATTCATTATTCAGGTCTTATATAGATAGCTGAAAGTCTCTTTAAATGTATAATTAAGAATAATTAATAACATTTGGTTGACCGCAGCACGTGGTGTCGAGTCGAGTGGGCAACACGCGCGTGAACCCGGACCACCTCATCGACGAGCTGCTCGCCGCCACTGACCTCAAGCAGGCCGTCGAGGACTCCGCAGAGAGTGAGTCTTTACATACGATACCTTGAAAAATGTACTGTTATGCTATTTTCTTATCTAAATTACTTGTTGTGTGCTTACTAATTACTGTAATAATTATGTACCCCGAGCACGAACTTTACATTTCTATACAAATTTTTACTATTAATGTAATACAATTTGTACAGCGCTCCGTGGGCGTTTTGGGAACTAATGTTTTGAAGCGCGAACGTCTCACATAAAGTTTAGAAATTTAGAGGAAACGTCAACACGAACCATTTTCACGTATACATTCGTAACTATACCGGTATTTCTAAGATGACGTTGCTACAGAGTAGCGAATTTTCTGTATTTTTATAAGTTTTTTTAACAAAGTTGGTATTTTGTTGGTACGAGGAGCCATCCAAAAGTTTCCGGTATTCGATATTTGAAAGACTTTGAACTGTGTTTGGTAGTTGTCACCGTAAAGTGTAACATTACAATTTCTGTCTATTGCAATATTTTTTTTAAATCTGTGAATTGTTGCTCTAAGCGAAAAATAGAAAAAATGCTGGACCTCCGGAAACCTCACTAATTTCGGCCAAGGAAAAGATAGCCTTGCTTTACAACCGGTTTTCTGTGAGGCCGTGGTATCACATCGGTCGAGTCGGCCCACCGCCTGCAACTTTGTAAGGCGCAGGTTCGGCCGCACATGGAATACTGTTCTCATCTCTATGCAGGTGCACCCCAGTACCAACTTCTCCCTCTTTACCGCATTCAACGGAGAGCGACTCGCATCATCGAATGCCTAGATATTTCTGATAGACTTGACACAAAGTAAAGGCCGGCAACGCACTTGTGACTCGTTGCGGGTGTCCATGGGCGGCGGTAGTCACTTACCATAAGGTGACCCTTCTGCTCGTTTGCCCCCCCCCCCTATCGCGGAAAAATAAAAAAAAAAGCATGGCTCTACTACAATAGTAACGTCGATAATAATTTCGAAAATAACACTGTTATAACACAAATGTTTGATAAAGAAATATATTGTTTTGTCCAAATGAACATAAACGATTTACGACTTACTTATTTACATGCGAAGAGAAAACAGCAAACATTTTCGATTTAAAAAGTAATATGGACAATATGAGAGTTTAGGCTTTAAGCAGCATACAGCGACATATCGAACAACTCGAAATATTACTCGTCAGCCGTTAACTGTACACAGCAATGTACACCTTTATTCACCAAATAAATTATTGATTGATTGATGAATCTAGTTTTTAAACAAGCTCGGTGACTGTTGGTACCTCCGTCGACTCAGATGATGTGGGGATATGTGATTGGTTTGCATCCATGTTCTCCCAAGTATACGATAACGCGAATGCTAAACAACCTTTTTGTCAAATTATTTAAAGGCTATTGATAGACTCGGCTTTGGGGTTTTTTTTTTTATTGTTTATCAACCAAAAATTTAAAAAGTTGAACGCTCTACATCTGATAGGAGATGGTATTCCGCAGATTTTATTAGATCGTAACAATAGTACTCTCCTTAAATGGATCCTACCTATCTGGCAGGGCTTTACTTATTATATTAACTCTATTGACGCATTTTTTTTCCGACGCATTGAATAAATTTCCCAGAAACAATAATATTCTTTCATGTTTTTAATGGGTCCTAACAATTCAGATCACTACGTGCCCAATGTGCGTAGGAACAATAAATAAAAAGTCATAGATGTCAATAACAGTAGAATTGTGTTGTCGCAGCGTCGGGCCTGCAGCTGTACATCGCGCGCGACGGCACGGCGGAGCTCGGCTCGCGCCAGCGCCAGCAGCAGCTCGCGCGCCGCGAATACCAGCGCGTCGAGCTGCACCCGCACGACAACAGGTACTGTCCTCCCTCCAGGACACGAACACAACGAGTTTATACTATAATATATATTTGCTTACGTATGACTATGAATTGCTCGTTACAGGTAGCCCGAAAGCGCGAGCCGGCGAGGTGTCGCGCGGACAGTATTAGACGTGTGCGTGCGCGTGTGCGTGCGCGTGCGCGTGCGCGTGCTACGGCGGCTGCGTGCTGCCGAGACCAATGCATATATATTTATTGTTTTATCTTATGTAAATTATGCCATAATTGTTTTACGATTCGTAATTTAATGTTATTATAATTCGGTAGCAGTTCTACGAGAATGGTTGTGTTCGTGCAATCCGACAGTTTTATATGATTTACACTATTTTTGTTTCACATTTAATGTAAGTAGGAATCTTTTCAATTGATGACGACCTACTCGACGACTGATCGTTCCTATATTGTGCGTAGCGTCTGTGCTTCCTCCACGTGACGTTCTCTGGCGGAGTCGTCGCGAGTGCTCACTGGTGGTGCTAAGCGCTGGCTCAGCGCGCTCACTGTATCGATGTACTGATAAATATGATATAATTGATTAGAGTTTCGTCGCCGGACGAGTGACGTCATGTAATCAACGCAGTACTTCCGAATCCCTCCATATTATATTTTCATTGAGAATTTTGTATAAATTATTTAGTCGTGGTGCCAAACGAGGGCCGCGGGACGCTCGTGCGGGGAACAGATAGTAATCGATAATGCGAGGAGACAAATCTAAGTCATTCCTTTGCGTAGCTTGAGCGCGGCTTGCCGACGACACGTGACCGTGACGGCGACGTGCTGCCGGGGCCGGAACTGGTCTACTTAACAACCTGATCCAATCATGACAATACTTTTTCTTTAGATTTTTCATTTACAATTAAAAATGGAGGCTCAGGGCAGCACGTTGGGGTCCTCCCACCTCAGCGCTGTCTCACACTGACGAAGATCAGCGGGACAGAGCCGAAGGTGCATATAATGAACGTGCAACCGCGCATTAAATGCGAGGTATTGCCGCGAGTGTAATTGCCGCTTGCCGCGGGACGACAGCGCCCCCTGCCGATCACTGCACCAACTCCTCACAGCTAAGAGCGTGTTATGTAACAAATTGTGAAGAGTTGGTGCAGGGGAGCACCTGGACGTAGTCCGAACTCTGTCGTCCCGCGGTACAGCGCCGACCGTTGTTATTGTATAATATTCTATGAAGCCTGTACAGTATTTGAATAAAGGACGTGTCTAGAGCTGTGTGTTTGATTTTATATTTTACAACATGCAACTATGAAAAAGATTCAATAAAATTTTGTTATATCCTATCCTATCCCAGGAGTACAAAATGGTAGTATAATAAAGAAATGAAGTTTAAGAGGACTAATGGTTCATTTCCATAAATAAAACAAAAAAATATTATACAATGTTTGTTTATTCAATAGAGCCAATAAGGCTGTGGTGCTGTACAGTAGCAGCGTTCGGCTGGGATGGTTCCGCCCCGAGTCTTGATACACAGCACGCGGGGCGTGACCACGCCACCTCTGCTTTACATATTATATACGTGACACACACAACACATGTACGCCACGCACCTAAATACGCCAGTATTTAATATGTAAGTATTACAAACGAACGAGTGAATATAAACCAGTGAAGGAGAGGCAGTGATCTGTGACAATATTGCTCATTTAAGAATAGGACCTTCGCTTAAAAATATTATGCTAGTTTGTGTTTACAGTATGCAAGACGATATATTATATTCACTTCGTATCGTTCCGTAGTTATTATAATAATTCGTATAATATTATATAATCCCGTAATACAAAATGTACAAGAGGTCGATAAAAGGGTAGAAATACTTATCTAAAACAATAACATTGAATACATTTAACGGACGGTCGAAATACATAATTCTAACTGTGGAACACATCACAAGCTACGAACAAATATATATAAATAAAACAATGTAAAATCATAGTAATATTTAAAACAAATAAAATTATCACAAAAACGGAATTACTCAGTTACATAAAGGCGAGTCCCGCAGCTTGAGAACGTGTCACACTTGACAGCTCAACTATTTACGAAGTATCAATCGTGCGACATAAAACAGGGGAGTGCCACTAATTCTTAAATGCTGCAATTAGATAAACATCTTACAACAACAAGGCCCCGAGAGTCGGGGTAAGCGAGTTGAGCACTGCATGAGCACACCGGGAGCACGTGTACGAGACTATCGCTACTATGATACACTTACGACTACATGTACTTATACGCTACGTAGTACATGAATATGTTCCGCGCCTCCGTCGCCGGGGGGCGCGGGTAGACACAAATATACAGACTTGTGGTTAAGGCACTGACGGCTCCCCGCCGCCCGCCCACTGCGCCCGCGCACACACACACACACACTTACCTACTGTACATTACATATATATATATATAAGTATCTTTCGATACATTAAACCTACGCACTACTGACGATAAAAGGAAAAGCTGCCTAAAGCTCTACATGTTGCTGATATATTAGTATGTTGGCAACACGTAGAGGGTGCGCGGCGCGGGGTGGGGAGGGCTCGTGTGCGGGCGAGGCACGTCTTCACTACAAGGTAATTTAGAATGTCGTACGCTTCTCCATAATATCTTGTACACTTACATCTATCTACATACTAGTGAGCCGGCAGATCGGCCGCCGTTAAGTACATGGTCTCGCGGTAGTCGGCTCCGTTGTATAATAAATATATTAAATTGATTTCAGTATGTTATCACAGTGTATAATTTCAATATAACTACATACTAGAAGTGACCGCGCAACAGACCTGCCGGCGACGTGGAGACACTGTGCTGCTGTCATCAAATCATCTGTTTACTCTTTTCGCGTCGTAATCAAATGTTCGGGAACTGAGAGCCAACTTCAATGACATTCAATATTCTAAGTGATGTTAATATATGTTTTTTTTTATCTGAACACGTTCAGAGACATAAACGATGTGAGAACCAACACAGTGCCGTACTTACAAACTAAAATATATGCTAGTACTATCCGCTGGCGTCGCTCGCGGTTGACTATTCAGTAATAAATATTCCTCTTACATATCTACACATTATGTGAATACAGCACGTTAAAGCCGTATCTCAATAATACTGGATCGACATTACATTAAGTACATATATTTCACATTTTTATGCAATAGAACACTTTAATATATAAAAATTCATATTTCTCAATCTCAGGCACTAAGTTTCAATTTGTCAATATAATTCTATTACGTGTATATTATATAATAAAAAACACTCCAAAACATTAGACCGTTATTGCCTCAACACCTCATATCAAAATAGATGAACACGTAATCTACAATATAATTAAATACAAATTTGTCATTTTTATAAAAAATGTACATCTGTCGATTATGGGGCGACTACGGGGGCGCCACTGTCGTCGCGGATCACGTTAAGTACATCAAAAACATTTAAAATTCTCCTGTATTAGAACCCGTATAATCGGAGCTGGTTTCTATTAGATAATCCGCACACAGTGGCACTTCACCGCGGCTGGCCCCCCCTCACACAAAAGTGACTCCTTCCTCTCATTAACATCAAGTCACAGGCAGAGACACACGCACAAACAAATATACTGAAGAACACGATGAGCTTCTGTATTTGTTGTAATATCTGTTATTTTGTTCAGTTTTCCTATCTATCTACTTCGGTATCTGAAATAGTAAGAAAATGTTATATAATAGAATTTTTTCCTCTGTAATACATTATTGAACGTTGAGTTTACTCGTCACCCTTGCCACAATGCCTCAAATCGAAGGTCTGTGCGTCCTGCCCGTTACGACCGTTACAGTGCCGAGACATGGACATTAACGGTGGGGCTAGTCCGTAAACTTAATTTCAAAAGCTAGGAGCGAGAACTATCTTCGAGCTGTCTTGGAGTTTTTGAAAGATAAAATACGGCATGAGACCATCCGACAAAGAACTAATGTTATCGACACAGCTGACAGAGTAAGCATTCTGAAGTAGCAATGGCCTGGCCACGTCTACCGAAGAACCGAGTCGGCTGTTAGAGCAAAACCGGTCCTAGAGTGGAGACCTGTATGAGGGTAAAAGGAAAATAGACCACCCCCCAGAAGAAGGTAGTTGGGATAGACTGGATGCGAAAGGCGGTGGACCGGGTGCTATGGCGCACGTTGGGAGAGGCATGTGTCCAGCGGTGTGTAATCCTGATTTATTAATTTGTATGTGTATATGAAGAAGGTAGCTGGATAGTCTAGATGCGAAAGGCGGTGGGGATTTGGTGCTATGGCGCACGTCGGGAGAAGCCTATATCCAGCGGTGGACTGCGGTAGGCTCGATGCTGATGGTGATATTATAGAAATATCTCTAATGTTCCTTAAGGTTTTGCATAAATGTTATTGAATACTAGTTGGAACGGATAACTTTCTACCGTCCTAGAATCGGCTAAATGTTGTGTAAACTCATATACAAAGTTAGTTTAAAATTTTATTAACATAAAATGAAGATTCATCAACTAACTTCGGTATATGAGAAAATTCAAAATAATTATATTTTAATCATATTGATTGAAATGGAAATTGTAGTGTTTAAGTCAAATTCGAGGCTGCCATAGTTTCTGTTCAATTATTAGTCGGATGGGTAGCAGGCGGCTCGATTCTCATCATGGAAGCATCGAGTGATATCGGAACGTCGGTTTGAGCATCGTTTTAGTGTAGTTTTTATATCAATAGCAAGCAGTCAATGAAATAAATTATACATTCGATGATTAAATAGATTCTTCTATTCGAGGCTTGTCTGCACCTTTATGTTCATCGAACACATCAAAAATTATAAACATCGTCACAGCCTTGATTTATAAACCTTATATATTAAACATGCATGCCTTTGGTACACCTTAAAACATCAGATATTGGGCAGTAAAACTTCCGAGAGAGATTATAAAAAGCGAGGTTACCTACGTACCGAGTGGGGGCGCTAGATGAGCCGCTCCTCGGGCGGCGGTTTGAGCGCGTGCTGCATCTTCTCGCTGCGCGGGTTGCAGTACTCCTGGCCGGAGGGAGAGTAGGTGCCGCGCGTGGCGCGCTTACGGCGAGCCTGAGCACCGAGCCCGCCCAGCGCCGCCGCGCCCAGCGCCAGCCCCACCAGCGCCGCGCCCACGCCGATCAGCACCGTCGACGAGCGGTCTCCCGCCTCCGCGCCCTCCGCCCCCGCCACCACCTGCCGCCGCGCACACTTACTCATTGATGGCTTATTACAAAAACCATCGTATCGATGGCATTCAGAATTGAGCATGTATTGTTAATAAAACAGTATCATTGTTTTAGTAATTACAAAGAATCATTTCGATACAAATAAATACAATATAACTTCCACCTTACTTCAACAAAGGAATAAGTATACACTTGACCACACCTAGTAACTCAATAAGACATGATCAAATAGCAATGGACTTTAGATAATATTCAAAAAGTGAATATTTATGTCACTAACACTGTTTCCTACATAGCGATCTTTCTTTTCGAATGAAAAAAGTGTGAGAATCAAATAATCTCTATATCATCCCTGGAAACTTTTTTAGATATTTTTAAACATACATATATTTACGTAGTCAGTCTATTATAATATAATATAAGTACCAACATATTGAAGTACACTAACACTATTGAAGTCATCACTAAAATATCTTTAAGTAACTTTTAGTTCAGCTAAAAGTTTTGGGCCTACAAAAGACAACAAAATTTCGAGGGTTGGGTTTTCAAGCTCTGTAACTAACAATTTATTAAAAAAAATATTGATGTAGAAAGGGGTTTACAGTGTATCTAAAGTTATGTCTTGAAAATAAAAGCACTGCATGAGATAGTAGGTTACCTGCTGCGAGCAGTTCTTGCCGCCCCAACCATCCACGCAGTGGCAGATGTAGTCGATAGTGGCCGCACATCGCTGCTCACATCGCGCGCCGTGCAGACAGGGCCCGGTGCGGTTGGTCGCCCCGCTCTCCACCGCAAAACAGGGGTCCTTTAGTGAGCACTCATTGCCGCAGTACCCCTCAGCACAAAGACACGTGTAGGAGCCGTTCAGGTTGAGGCAGTCGCCCGGCCCGCACGATACCACGCCCGTCTCGCACTCGTTCACGTCCACCTCGCACCGCGCGCCATTCCATCCTGTTAGAATAGACCATTACCTTTTTAAAATGTATCGAATAAATATCAGCCTCGACTTCTACATACCATTACATAATATCTTGCATTTGTTACTATATGTTTGTATGTTAAAACGTATGAGGGCACTGCCTTGGAGCATTCCTTACTTTAACCAAGGCATTCGATACCTTACAGCACAATCTTAATGGAGTTTGTAGATATTACTGTTATTGTTGTATTTTACTGTGTTTTTATGTAAACAACTAAACTTTCTTATTTCTATTTTAGGCTACAAGAAAAAAATAAGTTTTGCGACGGAGTCATTTGCGAGACGATATTAACAAAACGCGAACGTACCTAACATGTCCAGTCTGGAGTTACTATTTTTTGAGACTGGACCAGTCAGTTGTTTTATAGGAGAAGTAAGATACTTTAAAACAATAAACAAAGCCAATTTGTAGTTGTTGTGTGATTTAATGGGACTTGAATAATTGATTCAAATTTCACAACTAGCAGTGCAGTATTGGTTATTTGGTTTTGGGAAGGTGCGTAAAATTAGAGAAATTGTACAAAATACCCACACAAACCGATAAATGATGTACAAGTGCTACTGTGTACTCTGTGTACTGAATAGATCTCCAGCACCACGCAAGTATGTATGACAATATCAATAATAGAAAAGTTCTCAAGTTACCGCGTGAGTCATTATTATTTATAGACTTTGTCTAGTGTCGCATTAAATGGAACTGAGTGCTAATTGAATAATAAAGTATTTGTTCTTATATTGATTTAGCTTGAACCTATTCTCTACTTAATAAACTAGATCTGAAGGTATTTTGTTCGTTTATTTGGAACTTCCAGTCGAAAAATGGTTTATGTACTGGATAGAGTATTTATCGAGAAATAATATAACATAGGCTGAGCGGAGCAGTAATCGAAATGAAGTATCCGGGGCTAGTCAGACGAGAATCTCGTGAATAATGTTGTAACCAACTGCGCTGGTGGATGATATCATACCATACAAATGACTGCATCCCATTAATGCTCAACTATCGTCACTTTCCCAACACAATCGAGCTATAATTAGTTCATACCTTTCGTATGTTCAAGGATGTTCGTCGTATAAATTGTTCCATCGCGATAACGCTATCAGTAAACAATGTTAAGGCCTAAGTTAACCAATGGACACCTACTTCTATGTCTTGTTACACAATTATATACCACACTAGTTATGAACCTGAAGTAATAATATACTTCACTCTGTATCTTAATAATATGTATTCACCGGGAAGTCGTAAACGAGCAGTATACTCTAACAATCAAAAGAATAATGTTCCAAATCGGTTAATAAACGACGGTAAATGCGATAACTAACATAAAACATACGAGCGAATTTAAAACCTTCTGCTTCTGAAGATGTTTCAAATAAGTAAGTGGGTAAGTCTTGTGAGAATAAGGAGCTGGTGTTAAAATCAAAATACGACTACCAATATGTTGCTAGAGCCCGCCGATGAACGATGAAACAACAAAAATATAATTTAGTTCCGATATTTACTTCCACTTAAGTTTTTGTGCGGCGACAATTATAACATCAGGAAAATGATAGCGAGGACACTTTTTACACGCAATCGATGACATAAAGGCCGTGTCATTGTACACGTTTTACTTCGACTCACTGACGAATGTCTTGACAACTCGCACTATTTGTGTCGCGGGGACTTTACGAACATACCACCAACGAAAACATAATACCCAGACTCGGGACTACAATTTATGGATCACACACATTTTTGTCCCGTTTGGTAATCGAACCTACTACCTCAGGCTCGGCAGTCATATTTTTTTTATTTTTTTCTTTTTTTTTAAAAAGACAACTCCCGCACTAGGATTAATTCCTGTGTCGCGGGGGACTTTACAAACATTCAAACAACGGACACAAAGAACACCCAGACTCAGAACAACAATTTGAGGATTACACAAAGTGTTGTCCCGTGCGGGGATCGAACCCACAACACTCGGCGCGGCAGTATAGTGGCGAGGTGACCACTTAAACCGCTACACCATCCGTGCAGTCAAATCTGAAGTCAAATATTCAATAATTAATGGCATAATCAGTTCAATAGATTCATGACAGGGTTTAGACAGCTATGTGGAATATGTCTCAGGGTATTATGGAAGCGTTTTAATTGAAGCGACTACACTATTTCTCATTAAATTTTATTTTATATATACTATATGTATTCAACACTAATAAGCTTTAAGGTAAAACCTACCGAAATATAAAATACGGTCAATGACATTCACTTTGAGGAAAACAGTGATGATCCATTTAATAATTTATATTAGAATCAATACTAATAGTTCTAACCGAACTATGGGATTATAACATCAATGCGAGTCCAATAGACACATTAGTAATTAAAAAAAAAAACATACCATAGCATGCTTGGCAAACATATTACAGCACACCAATGTTCAAATTGAAGCCAGTGCAAAGCCACTATAGACATATTTTACCAATTAAATTAGTACTGTAAGATTATTTTTTTCTCTATTTATTTTATTGCTGATATTATCTCGAAACAATACACCTCATCTCACTCCCACTGTTAAGATAAGTCAAATGACACCTAATACGTTGAAATCCATCTAAATCCGTCTAGACTCTAAGGCGTGACAATTAAACAACACAACACACACACGCTCCAAAACATAACCCTCCTAGCAACGTACGAAATAAATTGCTTATCAATTACATTACTACTTATCGCTGATAAACTTATTGACTTGACTAAAAAACATAAATTATTAATAATATATCTTGCAGATAACTGATACTAAACGATGAGATGCTAGGGGGAGCACAAAGCTAATCTCATTCAAAGTCTATACCGTTGTGATAGACACTCAATCACAAGTACTGGCCCCCTGCCATTAAAGTTAAGCGCGATTTTTTAGAAGAGTACTTAGACAGAAAGTACACAAAACACATAGAAGTACACAAGCAAGTACTGACTTGACACGCTCGGACTTCTCCGCTTAGAGCAATAATCTACAGAGCCCTACACGCATTCCATGTTAAAAAAACCGACACTACATTACCCCAATTATCTAAAATTGAGGCCTTAGCAAACATTGTATAAAATAGATAGCGAAAGTAAAACTGATTCGTATTACCTATTAACAACACTAATACCACTAGCCTCATTGTCTGGGAAACACTGTCATCACCATATCACATACACATCACCACATTACAGTACACATCATCACACACCTATATATATATTTAATTAATAATTCACACAGAGTTGTTAAAACACCGCGCGTCGTCCGCGCGGAGTCATACGCGCTAGTGCGACTTTCGCGGTCAGTGATTCACAAACTGATGTGATGAGTTACACACTTACATCTGCCGTCCCTTCGACAATTACAAGGATGAACGTATTCATACCTAATTATTATTTATTGAATGCAAGCTCTATGATAGGATTTGAGCTATTGTTTCCTAAGTGATGTGTAAACTGTTTACTGTAGAGAACACGCAATTCGTTGTACTTATATTTTGTTTGTTCTTCTAAATTATATTACAATGTTTTCTTTATAACTTGCTGATCGTAAATGTAACTAATTAATTTCATATAAAAGTATAGATACTTCTAACAGCATAGTATATAATATACTCACAGTAAGGAGCTATTGATTGCGACGCTTGTAATCATCCGAACGAATCAACGGTGCCATATATAATTAATTTAAAATAATGAACTTGTGAAACTATTAAATGTATTGACGTCAACTCTATTTGTTTAATTATTTTTGTATGTATTATTTAGCGTTCATGTTTTTACGAGATCATGAATTTCTGGGTTTATTTTCTGGGTTAGATAAAGACATTGCAATACCAAGGAACTTTTTTTTTTCAACCGGAGCTATGAAATGAGGTGGTATGTCGGAATCAATCCGACTAAAACCATTCGGTGTTCCGTCACAACTAGGTTTATTGTAAAGGACCCGGGGATACCCTAAGAAGGAAGCCTCCGGGGACCAGTACCACGGAACCCGGATAATAATATTAAATATGAAATAATATTAAAACTATTTGCAAAAAAATATCATTTTTGCTTAATTACGTCATCAGTCAGTCAGTTTGTGAACCAGTGTCCTATTATCAGCATCGATGTTATCAGCTACTGATACCGCGATGGTGCACACACGCGATAACATACGCACACAAACACACTCACATATGGAGTAGATGTATATACTGATACATATATTGTTAATATAAAAATCAACAACCATCGCCTCATCCATAGAGCATCCACAGCTGCACATAGGCCTCCCCCAATGAATTCTAAGAAGATCGATTAAAAGCGACCAGTATCCACTATCGACCTGCGATCTTTACAAGATCGTCATTCCATAGCTAAAGGAACAGGTGGCCGATGGCCCGAAAAGTTATCGAATGAAGACCACGGACAGGAGAGCGTCGCGTAGAACGTAGTCATATAAGTGGAGAATTATAAGTATTAAATTATTAACTTCATCCTTTTTACATCTTTCAAGAGTATTCTCAGACACATACAGGTATATTTTACTAGATAAATAAAATATATTACATTTTTTTATATACAATATACATAGATCAACTATGTATAATGAAAACAAATTTTACACTAAATGGAAATCAAACAAGCGACATCATACTTTGTCGTCGAATATTCTATGAACACTATACTAAAAGCAATCGTTGCAAAACAATAACTTGTGAATCACACATTGGTAGAAAAATTGATACATCTGTGGTTTGTTTCTATGAGACTGACGTCAGAGTAACGATGTTCATAGTGACTCATGCGAGGGGATGTAGGACTACTCTGATACACGGTGTAACAAATTCATAAAACATAAATAACATAAAATATTTATCAATTTCCTGTAGTTGCACAACCGTTTATTACTCCGTTCTTAAAGATCGTTCCGAGACGTTACATTTTTATTGAATTTAAATTGAATAATAATAACAAACTAGTGACAACAGACATTGAAGCAGCCACTGCTGTTGAGAAATCTTTAAACTCCTCACGTGCTCTTGCAGAATCAATTTTTAAATTAAATGTAGGCAGAAACAATAGTCAATTTAAGTTTTAACATATCAATCCACTGGAAATCATTAAAGTTACTGAATTGAAAGAAAAACAATCGACCTTTGGGGAAATTCTGTAATCATGATGAAAATGATGAGTGCGTGGATAGTTGTGTATTTCCTGATACTATGTAGCAAATTTATTTGATTCTATAAATCTGGTACTACTTCAGACCCAACTAACTTTAGACTAATTCCGGTACTGCCAGTATTCAGGAAAATTGAAATAATTTGTGAATAAATGCACAGTTTCTTTAATAATAATAATTCGTTACATGAAAAGGAATTCCCTTTTACAAGGGGTCGCTCCAAAACTGATGCCAGTGTAGAGCTTGTAAAACATATTTTCGATGCGTGGGAGAATTCTCACGATGCCCTAGGTATTTTTTGCGATTTATCTAAAGCTGTCGATTGTGTTGTTCATGAAACTCTGATTAGGAAAATACATCACTATAGTATTAGAGACACGGCGCTGGATCTTCCTACTTATTATCTAAGTAATAGGATTCAGAAAGTCGATATTAATGGTGAACTATCTCCAGGTTCTGTAGTTAACGTGGGAGTTACACAGGGTTCTATTCTAGGGCCTTTTTATTTTTAATTTATATGAACGATCTAACTCATCTTGTTGAGAACCGCCACGAGATAGTGCTGTTTGCAGATGGTATTTCACTTTTATTTATACTGAAACGTATGACTACAAACTTTGACAATGTAATGTGTAAGAAGTACGATAACTATTAAGGAAGATGAATTGGAGCTAATTGATACAAAGTTTCGATGGGGCCCACATATCGATAAAATATCGAATAGACTCAGTTCAGCAGCATATGCAGTTAGAAAAATTCGCGAACTCACTGATATAGAAAAAGCCAACAAGTCAGTTTATTAAAAAAAGTGATATAAACTCTTATATCGCACGTAATAATCATTAATTTTTTGTACCTGTCTCCGGGCTCCAAAAAAACTAACAAGTCGTTTCTTGGTCAATGCGTGCGATTTTATAATAAAATCCCTGATAATATACAAACTTTAAGACTAAATAAATTTAAGTAAACTGTAAAATAAAAGTTGTGCTTTAAGGGTTGTACTCAGTGGTGGATTACATGGAGATAGTACAATGTAGTGTGAGATAATGTTTCTAATTTCTATCTTGTATTATATTTCTTTCTTTTTTTTTTATGCGATAGGGGTGCGATATGCGATAGCAAACGAGCAGACGGGTCACCTGATGGTAAGTGACTACTGCCGCCCAATGACACCTGCAACTCAAGAGTCACAAGTGGGTTGCCGGCTTTTTAGGTAGGAGTACGCTCTTTTCTTGAAGGTTTGAAGGTCGTATGGGTTCGGAAATACGGCAGGCGACAATTTGTTCCATAAGCTGGTTGTGCGAGGCAAAAAGCTTCTGGAGATGCGCACAGTGGTGGAGTGCCAATCGTCCAGGTGATGGGGATGGATATTGTGTCGTGTAGCACAATTCCGGAAACCTTCAGCTGGTATAAGTCCGAACAATTCCTCTGAACCCTCCCCATGATACAAGCGATAGAGGATGCAGAGTGAAGCTACATCTCTACGCAACGCCAAGGTGTCAAGTGAATCAGAAATATCTTGGCAGTCGATGATGCGAGTCGCTCTCCGTTGAATGCGGTCAAGAGGGAGAAGCTGGTACTGGGGTGCACCTGCATAGAGATGAGAACAGTATTCCATGTGCGGCCGAACCTGCGCCTTATAAAGTTGCAGGCGGTGGGCCGGAGTAAAATACTGTCTCGATCTGTTTAGCACACGAAGCTTACCTCTAAGTTTCTTCTTCCTTATCAATCAGTTACCTAATTTTAATAGCTTTGTTGTAGATTGTTTTATTGTACAGTATATGTTGCACACGAAATTAGTAATATCCGTCTTCTAATTTAAAAGAGTGGCCATGAGTTTGTTTGCCCGATTTCATTTCAACCATTTGGCAACGGATGGTTATAGATCAACACAGGTAGGTATTTAATAATTTTATCATTTTAATATTAATTTCACATTTGATAAGGCAACAATAATAATAAACTATCTATAATAATTTAAATATTTTTAAATAAGATTATTTCAAATAATTGTTGCGCAATTACGATAAATAAAGAATCGAAAAATTTAATTGAATTGAATTTGCAATTGACGTAGGTATACGTGGAGGATTTTTGGAATGTGAATGTTGTGAATGAATGTTGTGAATATATATATACATATATATATATATATATATATATACCCTAACTGAGCCGAAATAACAAAACAGATACAAAATAACGATAACTCAGCCTCACTCACGCACGTCCCGCCGCCCGCCTCCACGCGCTCAGTCTCGCACGCGTGCTGAACCCTGCCTGACACACGTTATATAATAGCGGTCTCACCGGTGCCTTCGCAGTCGCAGAGGAATTCCCCGCGGGCGTCGAGGCAGCGGCCCCCGTGCTCGCACGCGGTGCCGCCCGCCTCCACGCACTCGTCGCGCTCAGTCTCGCACGCGCGCCCGCTGAATCCGGCCTCGCACACGCACACCCCCGCCTGACATATCATACACCAATTTATTACAAATAACCGCATTCAAAACAATTCATTCAACGAGATAAAAACATTTTAATTGAAGTGTAAGGTGTAATTGGTTGATAGTTACAGCCAAAACTAACATATTTTTTTTATAAATTAAATCATCCAATTTAATAAAAACATTTTCTATCGAATCAACAATTTATCAAATTGTTAAAAAATGGATCCTGTTGAAGTACCAAAAATTCGTTGTCTTTTCTAAGTACTAAATAGACAGAATTTTACTGTCATCATCATAAACTTTGATTATTCCCAAACCACTCGTCAAAAAAGTGCATTTTACATTTAAAACGTAAACCTCTCCTATAGACACAATTGCTATTCGTATTAACACAGTAAACAATCCATAGCATATAATTCACGAATTTC
Organism: Tyria jacobaeae; assembly: GCA_947561695.1. Classification (NCBI taxonomy): domain Eukaryota; kingdom Metazoa; phylum Arthropoda; class Insecta; order Lepidoptera; family Erebidae; genus Tyria; species Tyria jacobaeae. The sequence goes on along the minus strand of OX387208.1, from coordinate 1,095,822 downwards.
AGTTACCTTATTGTCGCAGTGTCCGTGCACGCAGGGCCTCACCTCGCAGAACGCGTACTCGCAGTACACGCCCTCGAATCCTTCGTTGCACTCGCACGTGAAGTTGTTACCAGTCGGTGGATCTAGTATAACAATTTATATATTGATTATTAAAAGATTCAATGATTGTGTGATTAGGTAGGGTTCTGCCTCCCCCTCCGGGGATATGGATATGAGTGTATGTACCAGGCGGTATGTCTCTGCAGGCGCTGGCTGAGGCGGCGCAGGGTCGGTGCGCGCAGGAGCGGTCGCGCGGCAAAGCGCACGTGTCGCCGCGCCAGGCGCTCGTGCACGTGCACGTGAACGTACCCACGCCGTCTGTGCACGTACCGCCGTGCTGGCACGGGGCTGACTGGCACTCATCGATGTCGTACTCGCAACTATAACATTATTTTCATACTTTACCGACTTATATATTATTGTGTGATAAAAAATTAAGTTTTTTTTTTTAAAACGTTTTGAACACTGATATCTTCTTTTGAAACTTGATAACTGTAAAACTTAATAAATGACATTACAGACTATAAATACTAAAGAAAGTTGATAATATTTTATTAAGATTTGTTCGTATGAAAAATAATGTCTATGTACTTCATACAAAAACGTACTAAACCTACCGTTTTGATTTTGACTTGACTAAAAAGATGCTGATTTGATTGACGATCATCTTGCCTATTAACTTTTAAAACAGTTTAGTTTAGTCTTAAAAAAGTAAAGTTTAGTCTTCCCTGCGCTTTTTTTTTCCAGACCATCATCATCATCATCATCTTCAAATCTTATACCTAATGTCAGTACCACTATTAAGACAATTCAAATAATAAAACAAATGTTAAAATCGTTGAAGTCATCTAGACTCGTAAAGTGTTTACATACCCACATACTTACAAACATACATACATCCTTGCATATATACATTCATACCACCACACCTAAAACATAACCCTTTTCGCGGGTAAACCTTTTTGAGAAGCGGAAGATCAACAACCAAAGTATTTGGGGGATATTATATGTGTAACAACTTTGAAATTCACATTTAAATTTATATCATTTTCCAATACAGTGTAGGAAAAAAAATTAATAAATGAACAGAGTCAGCTCACCGTTCCCCAGAGAAGCCTGTGGGACAGATGCAGGAGTAGCTGGCCACGCCGTCCTTGCACGTCGCGCCATTCTGGCACTGGTGCGTCGAGCACTCGTCCACGTCGATCTAACACGTCAACTATCTTATTATATTCTGCTTATATTTAAACCTACTTATTATGTATTTTAATAAAAATATTTCATGGAGGATGATATTGGCCGATGATGTTGTATGTCCATGTACGTAGCGTATAGAGGTGGGTACCTGGCAGTAGTCCCCCTCGTACCCGGGCGGGCAGAAGCAGGCGTAGGACGTCATGACGTTGACGCAGTGTCCGCCGTTGGCGCAGTCGCTCTCGAGGCACAGCACGCAGCCCACGCCCGTCGTCGCGCCGTACGGACGACCGGACCTGCCGGACATTGCTACACTTACTAACATATCATAGAGAATATTCTTTATTGAACAACATAAGGAATAATAATAAATCTGAATTTAATATTAACGTTGTGTCGGGTAATCTACTAATTGTACTGAATGAGCTAAGAATTGTTTTACACCTGTAGCGGCCTCTTTATACAGTAGAAACATATCAGTACCATCTAGCGAAGACAAAATAAACTACTACGTACCAGTACTAAAAAAACGATCCTGAATCGCAATAATAAAGTTCTCGCGCCGATTAGTATATACACAACTTCTCAACGATAATCTTTAAACTGCGGTCCTGCAGGCAAGAGACACCTCGCCTGGTCGGAGGAGAATCCTTCACAATACCAATGGAGCTAAAAATGAAAGATGGTGGTGGTGGTGGTACGTACAGCAGCGCGTAGTGGGGTTGCGCGGCGAGCAGCGCGGCGGTGTTGCCCACAAACAGCTCCTCCTCCGTGAAGAATGGCAGCAGCAGTCCGCCCACGTGCACCGCGCCCATACAACCCTGCGCACACGACAACACACATCTTACTATACTGAAAGACTCGTATGTAAACCCAATAAGAACATGAAATACCGAATTACAAAATTAGTTTGTAATATTAAAACTGAGCTAAACATAATTAATAACAAACATTATTTAACCAAATAATGCGAAATAATTAAATAAATATGATATAATCCTGTATGCATGATATGTAATGATATAATACAGTACAATACTGCTACCGAAACAAAAACAATTTGAGTAAAAAATAAAATAGCTTATTTTAAATTCTTTCAATACTTATACAACAATTTTTAGGCTACACGTAATCTTAAGATTGCTACGATGTACTGGAAGGTTGTTTAGTTTTTAGTAACCCTGGCTGCTGAACCGGAGGTCGTGGGTTCGATTCCCACGGCGGGACAAAAATTTGTGTGATCGACAAACAGTTGTCCCGAGTCTGGGTGTTCTTTATGTCCGTTGACTGAATGTCAAAAAGCTCGACAATGACAACTCCTTGGAAGAGAGAGAACTCCTCCTTTAACAAAAAAGCGTGCATAATGTTAAGGCAAACCTTAAAGAATTCACCAGCTAGATTATCACCGATAACCTCCTCGCCCTCAGAGTACTCCCACACGTTGGAATCTGTGGAACTCTCCATCTGTGGAACAAAACAATTCTTGGTATATTACACACAATATGAAATCTCAGCAATATTCTCTTTTTTAGCACAATGTCATTGTATGGTGGTGGTCAGAATTAATAATATTATACAGTACTGGCAAGAAATAATGCACTTCGACCTCTAGAAAGAGACAATCGGCTAATTTCGGTTTTGTAGAGCGTTGTCCCTTTCGCACGAAATACTAACAGTCCGGATTTGTCGAACGACTGACAAAACGTAACACACGTAGTGTGCGAAAGGGACAACGCTCTACAAAGCCGAAATGAGCCGATGTCTCTTTCTAGAGGTCGATGTGCATTATTTCTTGCCCAGTACTGTACTACGAGAATCACGTATACATACATACACTCACGCTCGTATCCTCGATGGGGTAGTTATAGGCGTAATTAACGATCACATTTTGCCGATTATACTGTAATAGATGGTAAGCCCATTGCCCTCTTGCAGGCACTTTTTCAGGAATTGGATGTGAAAATTTTGAGTATATTGACAGGGAAAGAAAGAAACGTTACTTATACAGGTAGATTCAGGGGTATAAGCAATAGCTGAAGCAAGTCAGGGTCACATACCTATAGCTTGGACTGGCTTGTGCAAGGAAGTCCTAACCCTCTAACTAAAGACCTTTATTTAGATTTAGACTTCAGAAATGGCTATCAGAAAAATATTTTGACTCTAAATACATGTAATTTCTATATGTATCTTTTATATTTCTTTGAAGACATCTCCCTCACTAAGATTAATTCTTGTGTCGCGGGGGACTTTACAAACATTGAAACAACAGTCACAAAGAACACCCAGACTTAGAACAACAATTTGAGGATTCCACAAAGTGTTGTCCCGTGCGGGGATTGAACCCACAACACTCGGCGCGGCAGCTTAGTGGCGAAGTGACCACTTAAACCGCTACGCCATTCGTGCAGTTAATAAAATGATAACGGGTAACTCGACCAAATTTATATAAACGCAAGTGAAGTTGCGTTTAAAAGCTAGTATATAATAATGAGGTACCATGGCAGTGGCGACAGTGTTGGGTGTGGTGGTAAGTGACAGGCGTGAGTTCTGAATGCCCCCAAGGTGTATGAGGCCGTCCATCACTAGGTCCTGCCACGCACGCGTGTCTATGGCCGCGCTCAGGGAGTTGTCTTCGTGGCCGCTCGGCTCTATAAATGCTCCTGTAATTCATCATATTTACTGTTAAATTAAATTCTTGTTCACTTCATTTTATTTTCTAAAATAAAGACTAACAAAATAACAACAACAAAGCAACCAATATGTCTAAGGACAACATATTTATATATAAGTATACTAGCGGACCCGACAGACGTTGTCCTAAAGTTGCAGTATAGATAAATAATAAAAAAAAAACATTTAAATCGATCCAGCCTTTCAGGAGGAGTTCAGTGACATACACACGAACAGTAGAATTATATATATAAAGATATATTTGATGACAATGATTAATTAAAATATATATATATATTATTACTACTATATATATATTATTACCTACCAACTATTAAACGCATATATACATATACTATATCTGTAAAGTGTGACCACTTGCCCCCTAGACAAGCCTATTGAAGTAAACCTGGTACTGTAAGATTGTATATATACTGTCTGATAGATAACAGTCCCATCCTTTAGTTGTTTTATACGACAGCCACGGGAAGAAATGGGATGGTCATATTGTACTCCAAGGAAAACCACACAGTTGTAAAAATAATATTTACTTTTAATAATAATAATAACTTCACTCGTCTCACACACTGCCGTTTGATCATAAACTCAAAAAACAGCGCTTTTACTATGGTAATCAGACTACTGATATATGTACATACTAATATATATAAGTACATATACATATATAATAGACGAATAACATCCACACACAAAACAAGAGATCGTTGTAATCACACATTTGTCCTGAGTAGGACTTGAGATTCTACGTGTGTCCCTAGGTCCTGTGATTTAAGGCTCAAGAGTATTGTAGATGAGTGCAATGACCTCTGAGCGTGTCCCTGGCGAAGTTGAACTGCAGCGTGGTCCAGTAGAGGTGCGAGTGCGAGGCGCGCAGCCTCCGCAGGGAGGGCAAGGGCGCGTTGGCCAGGCGCCACTGCACCGTGACCTGCTCCTTGAACACGCCCACCGTGAACCACTCCGCGTCGCTGCCTGATCCCCTCTCGGCGTGGAACAGCGTACCGCCCGTCTTGCTCCTAACACAAACACATTTATGTATTGTTGTAACTCTTACCCAGTCAAAAATACTTTTAATTATGATCAAGAGGTTTGACTGTAACAACCATTCATTCAGTAGGATATGTTTTGTAGAATATTGCAATGATATATGTTGCTACGCGTTATATTTCCTTATTAAATTATTTACTTTTAATGTTCCGTTTAAAACTTTTAAAATTGCTGATAATAATACCTTCTTAATGAGTATTACTTAATTAATTGTAACAGCAGGCTAGTACGTAATACATTATCGATTACACCATAACTTTATATTCAGCAATAAAGCGCTTAGGCATTTTTAGACTTTTACAAAACCTTCTTGCCTAACAATTTGGAATATTCAAAACATGACTGACGTTACAATTAACGCCATCTGTTATAAAGTAGTGACAAGTATTATCTGTCTTTTAGAAAATATTAAGTTGGAGCAGCGGACATACCTGTAGGTGATGGTGAGCGATTCAGGCAGGTCACGAGGCGCGAGAGGAGGGGCGGGGGATGGGGCAGGTGGCGGTGCCCGGGCCCCCTCGCGCAGGCGGTACGTCAGCGTCGTGTTCGTGCCGTCGAACGTCGCGTTAGACACGCACTCGTACCTAAGGACACACACAAACGTAGACGTTAGCCCAGATGTCACTCGTACCTTGCCAAACTTGATTTAAGTTTTATAAAGAAAGAAAATCACTATTGAAATAAAATTGCCTATCATCGTTAATACAAAAGATTTGACTTATGTGAGATAAAAAATTAAAGAAAATTAGAAAGAGTGGCATATATTTCTCAATAAAAAATGTTTTATCATCACATGTATACAAATAAGAGAATAATAGGTACACCATTTATCAGGTCAGGTGTTAGGGTGGCCATAAATTACCAAACATAACAACACAACTATCTCTCCATTCACTTACCCAGCATCCAAATTCCGACAGTGGGAGTTAAGTGGACAGCCCTGCAGCTGACAGAATTCCACCTCGGAGCATTGCTTGCCCTTGTAGCCGCGGGGACATTGGCATCTAAGTAACATATATATATTCATTTACTATATAAACTACATTCTCTACTCTATGTGGAATACAAAATGTTTAGTTTCATTCCTTAACAAAACTGAATTGGATGACCACCAATTTTAATATGAAATAAAAATTCAACAAAGCGTGCATAATTAATATTAAATAAAAACTCTTTATCTAAGAATGATCAAATATCAACAATGAATTATTTATCGATTAATCATAACTAATAGAAAAACTAGGAAGAAATTCAGAAAGTGGAGCGAGTTATACTCACTCGTAATCGTTCCACGTGTTCGTGCATGTAGCATTGTGGTGACAAGGCGATCGAGCGCACACGTTGTCGGTAACGACCCCGCGCAGCACCCCCTGGGGGTCCAGTGTCACCACCCCGAAGGGAGGCGGCAGCTGCAGCCCCTCCACGCGCAGAGGGAAGAACTCCACTATAGTCACGTTCACGCCGTTCGATATCTGGCCATTCATTACAATTGTTAAGTATACACATAACTATGTAACTATATATTTTAAACGTTAAATAAAAGAAAAAAAAATATGTTGTGATGTTCTCAGAAGCGGAGTGTTAAATTCAAAATATGAGACTACTTGTAAGTACTAAGTGTGTCGTAATGGTCATAACAGGTACCTGCACATCCTGTATGATACCCTTGAAGTAGGCGGAGTCATCGGCGTCGTTAGGCGGCGTGTCGGGGGTGGGTGCAGGGGTGGGGGCAGTGGGGGCCGCGGGGGTGGCCGCGCCCGGCGCCACCAGGCCTGCCGCGGGAGGCAACGAGGACTCACCCGTGGGGGGAGAGGGGGCTGGTGGCGGCCCGCCCAGGTAGAGAACCTGGGAACATACATTGTTGTAATTTGTTTTTATAATCGACATTCGAAATGAACAATTTGACAAAGTTAGGATGTAATGCTTTCCTATTTCACACAAACAAGTTACTAATTTAAACTTGTTAGCAGCATTGTAATCAATATTGAAATAGTTGTGTAGCGTAAGCAGTACCTGGGCATCGATCTGCTTGGCGGCGGAGATTGACTTGCGGAAGTACTCGGTGCCGTTGAGCTTGACCTGCACGAGCGTGGAGTTGCGCACGACTTCAATGAGGTGCAGGTAGCCGTTGTCGAGGCGCGTGCCGCCTACGGTGTAGTTCTCAGGCGTCTGGTTGAAGCGCAGGTGCACCAGCAGCTCGCCCCCCTCCAGCGACGCGCCCACCAGCGTCTCGTCCGTCGCCCCGTACCTGTACACATACACTACTTCAAAATATCATAGGTTAAATACATACATATGTAGTAAACCATCACTTTCTTATTCCGACATTGTTTTTCTTCTCTAATCTTCTTTGTTTTTGGGTTAATTGGCATTGACATATGTCAGTGATAGGTTTTCTTAATAGATGATGACACACTAATGCCTACTATATAATTTGTATATATGAATATGCATTGGTCTCATTTTTATATAATTACTTGTTTCTTAATATAAGTGGTTCTAAAACACTCATATCAAAGATTTTCAAAAAAAAACAATTAACCACTAGTTTACAAGATAGAAGTTTATTAATACTATTTTAAGCAATACGATATAAGAGAGCATCCTTGAATAAATTAACTAAAAAAATATTTTTTAAAACGAGCATTTAGAATCAGGTCATGCTTATCGTAACGACCATTGTTATAGGAACTGAAGGTGTATGCGAAATTTCAGTTCAATGGTTCACCGGAATTGCGTCAAATTTATTTTGTAACATTCAACCTGCACAAACATACATTGCGAGTTAAATAAGAACTTGTGAAAGCATGTACATATGTCCAAGACGTGATATGCTGATATGAAGTAAAATTCCTCAGTTTAATTCAAATTCTATAACTATAGAATTTGAATATAAATAATAAAAAAAAAGTTACTCTACTCTTAATTTTTGCAAATCGGGCAAGCAAGCCATATTTAATTTGGCCCCCAATGTCATAATGTAAAGAGTGATGAGTGATGGTGTACCGGGGTATAGAGCCGAGGTAGAAGATCTGTCCGGTGGGCTTGTAGGTACGGATGAACATGGAGATGTCGAGCGCGGCTCTGACGGCTCGCCGAGCGGACTCCGCTACGGCCACGTGCACTATCGAATGCGGGCTCGCTGACTCCTAGTATTTACAACACATTTATTTATTAATGTATACTAAAGTATAGTTATGTATTTTAGTTAATCATGCAATAATGTCACATCATAATTAAATTTCTTCACGTTCTTCAGATTTTTTTCAAGAATGTTATGACATCAAATTTAAAGTTACACTTACATGTACCTACATCCATTACATAGTCGTATTATTGAGAAGGCACCTTGAATTATTAAAAAAAAAACTGGCAACAATTAAAATTATAATATTTTTCTAGGGATACCAGTTTATTATGGCTATAGAATTACAAACGATCGGATTCGAACCGACTGAAACCACACGGTGTTCCGTCACAACTGGGTCTATTGCAAGGGACCTGGGTATACCCAAAGAAGGATGCTCCCAGGAACCTACACCAGCGTAGCTGAAACAAGCCGCATATATAGCTGAATATAAACTCAACACCCTGTAATCATGTTTGTGGCAATTTTTTTTTTCTGTTGTTTGTCAACTTATTACAATAGAAAATGAATATAATCATAAAACAAGTGATATTTTGATAAAAAATATTCTTCACCAGCTGTACCCGTATATTATGTCGCAATGACACTTTCAAAAGGTGTTTGTTTGTATATGTACAAGTTCCATCACATGTTTGTTGTATAGATTTTTGGTCCCATTATTCTATTTATATAACGAGTGTTATGAAATATCTGTGTCTACCTGTCCGAACGTAGCAGGCGTGTAATTATACTGGCAGGTTTCCCCAAGGTGTGGCCTGGGGCAGGTGCAGACGAAGCTGCTCCAGGCGTCCAGACACACGCCCTCGGAGCGGCAGGGGTTAGGCTCACACTGCGGACGGCGCGGACACGACGCCAGCACTCCTCGCAGCACGACGCGAGCTCGCCCCGACCCAACAACGCCACCCTCACCCCCGTCAACGCCTTCACCTTCCACGTACCCACTCTCTTCATCACCCGAACCGGTGCTCATCTCGGTCGTGGTCTCCGCGCCAGTTGCATTAGAGTCCTCTGGTAGTACCTAAAAATATTAAAACATTTGGTTTATTAGAACACCTTGACGACAATGCGCTTGCCCCCTATCACGGGAGTAAGACCAAATTCTGCCTACCCCTTAGGGGATATAGGCGTGAGCGTATCTACGTATTGCCATAAATATTGTTCCAAGTAAAAATCTATTTTTTTTTTTATTGAATAAAACATTTATTACTATAATGTTTACATTAACATAATAGCGTTAAATATATAAGAAGCTCATTCCAAATGATCCCATTGGTTTTAATGCAGTTCTTTAAACGTTGAGGCTAGTTATCAATACAAACATGCACTCTTTCTATGGGCAAATTCTGGTGCTGTCTTGCTGAAACGACCATTCTTGGTTATGTAACATGGTCTCGTTAAGAGGCTTAACCCCCTTCTCAAGAATAGTATCTTGATACACTTGTGCCGATGTTTGACACTTTTTTAACAAAAATATGGCTCAGTCACTCCTTGATAGTTAAAACCATCACTGAAGTCGGATAATGCCCACGTTGTACTCTGCTGACTAATTAGGAAGCTTCTATAGAGCTTAGAGGATAAACTTGATCATTCTGCTTGTTAAAATATTTCTCAATAGTAAAAAAAAGAACTTAACTCACCCACTGTCCATTGACAACGACATCCTGGAAGCACCCCACAAAGAAATTGGGTCCGTGGGTGACCGCAGGTGAGGAGCCCGCAGTACCCAGCCTGGTGGTAGGGAACGACGTCACCGTAGAGTTATAAGCCTCGTTCTGACTGATAGGATATATGGTTTGTTCTTCATTCGCCGCAAGCACCAAGTGCGAAGAGTTTATAGTCACAAACACCTTTTGCCACAGACTGTCGTTTAAACTAGATCCTATAAAGACTCCTTCCCACTTATTGAGTAGACTTGAGTGCAGGTTGAGTCTACCGTTAGACAGTTCCAAGAAGAAGTAGGTGAGTCCTCGGCCCATGGCAAGGAGACCGTTACTGAGGGTCGTCTTAAAGCGGAAGGAGATGTCGTACCCTTCCTCACGAGACGTGTTCACTTCAGCGTAGCTGTTTTTCTCTAGAGACATTGTTGTTATCTGAAAATGAAAACAATAGTTTTTGAATAATAAGAGTAAAGTATTTTTTTTAATTTAGTAAAGTTCCAAAAAAATAAAACAACAGTAATAAAACTAGTCCAATAGGGCTTTATCTAATTAATTTGTAGCTTTATATCCGTACTAGAAACGATTGATATTATTAAAACAAACGGTTTTGAATCAAAATGATAAAATAACAAAACGCTGGTACACATGAAAATTTTACAAAACCATCATCACCACCTATCCATCACCCTGTCATACCCTGTATAGCTAAACCTGTTGTGGTACCTTCTCGCATGTGGTGCCGTAGTGTCCCGGCGTGCAGGAGCAGTTGAACCGGTGCTCGGTCTCGTCGTAGAGCCAGGGGTGACACGTGCCGTTGTTGCGGCAAGGCGCGTCGCGGCAGCCCTGCAGCACCACGGAGCAGTTCTGCCCCCCCCAGCCAGGCGCACAGAGGCAGAAGTACGTCGCGCGACCGTCTATGCATTTGCCGTGAGCGCACGGCTCGTACCTTGACGAGCGAACGCAATAACACAATTTACTATAAAAATGGAATTGAAAAAATATGAACTCAGTGTGTGTGTGTTTGTGAGACAGAGAGAGTGAGTGAGAGAGAGAGAGTTAGACAAAAGAGAAGATGGGGTTACCTGGCGCACTCGTCGATCTCGTTTTCACAGTGCTTGCCCTCATAGCCGGCGAAGCAGTCGCAAGTGTAGCTACCGATGCCGTCGATGCACTTGCCATTCTGTCCGCACTGCGACGTCTGGCACTCGTCGATGTTCGTTTCGCACCGCGAGCCGTTGGTGCCGTGCACGCACACACACTCGAAACTATACATACAATACACGAACACACATTATAACAGGTAGGTACAGGTGTATTATACACCCATATTTTGCAAATTATAATTTGGTCCCACTAACGTAATAGGAAAGGGGGGGCAAGCGATTTGCTAATGTTTGTAGATTTTATTATTAATTGGTTTTAACAGGTTTTTTTTTTTTGTTTTATACTATAGGGGGACAGACGAACAGACGGGTTACCTGATAATAAGTGACACCGCCATCCCTGGATACTTGCAACTCAAAAGTCGCAAGTGCGCTGCCCGCCTTTGAGGGTGATGAGGGATGGGGGATGCAGGGAGCGGAAAGAAGAGAGGAGGGATGAGGAGATGGAAAAAAGGAGAAAGGAGATGACGGGAGAGAAAAGGGGGGAGGGGGAATTGGACCTCTGGAAACCTCACTCAATTCAGGGAAATGCAACGCAAGCGTTACTTCACAACCGGTTTGCTGTGAGGCCGTGGTATCGCACCGGTCGAGCCGGCCCAAGGATTTGCTAATTAGAAAAAGTCACAAATATACAGTTACCCAATTTAAAATAATTTTATGTTAATTATGACATAACCTGAATTATAGAATATAATAATACTAAACAGTTGTATTTAGTGGCTTAGGGTCCAGTTCATAGATAGTAGGGAATCATATATTGCTACTCACCCTGCAGCGTTTTCATATGAGAAGGGCTGGTAGAAGAAGTCCGGGAGTAACATCTGGGGCTGGTGGCCGACCTGCACCCTGGGGCCGTCCTCCGGCATGTAGAGGCTGGCGTTGGAGCGCTCCAGGCACACGCCGCCGAACTTGCACGGCTCGTGCTCGCACTCGCTTATGTCTGTCTCGCAGTTCTTGCCTACAGATCAACAACTATATGTTACACAAAATTGGCTCTAACATTAGTGTAATCGCCGGTAGGGGTCGTTAGAGAACGCACAGGTTAAATTAGCGAAGTTCATCAGGATGGGCAGGTCATAAATATCCGAATCGAAGGTGTTTAATTTAATCATAGTAGTGAAGGGAAGTCAAGAGGGAGGGTTTTAATTTCTGCCTATCCCTGATGGAAAAAAGTATGTATGTATTTAATAAACATAAAAATTATATATATATAGTTTTGTAGTTATATTGGGAGTATAGATGTACCAATCAGTAACCGTATATATTTGGTCAAGTTTCTTTTCTGATTATGAAGACGTCGCGTGAAGATTTGAGTTTAATAACGAGTATATTTATTTAAAAAAAAAAAGTTATATGATTATGGAACTAGTGTTAAGATATTCGACTGGTAAACATTATAATTAACGCGAATGTCATTCATTTGTTAAGGAAGTTTCATTAAGTAAATACAATAAAAAAATGCAAATGAGTATTTTACTAAAAGGTGGGTGTGCTCCTTTGTTGTTAGTTTTGATGACTATGATATGATTATAAAATACATTTATAACATACTATAAAAATAAAATCCTAGCTACATTTTTGGTTCATAAACTGGGTATCAAAGTTCATAATGGCGTGCTCACGTTCACTTTAATGTATGATAGGTAGAGTTGGGTATGTCAGTAAAATTTTTAAAGTAGAATAAATGATGAAACAGGTGGTTTTCTGAAGAACGGACAAGGTCAAAAGTACCTAAAAACCGACGGGCTTGTATGAAAGGTTTCATATATATGGGTAAAAATGTCTAAACTAAAATATGAATGACGAAGTAAAAAAGTATTTTGAAGTACAGTGTTGCCTTCACTGACCGGTGTAGGCGGCGTAGCAGGCGCAGTGGTAGTCGTTGATGTCGTCGATGCAGGTGCCGCCGTGGCGGCAGGGCTCGGGCGCGCACTCGTCGATGTTGGTGGCGCAGTCCTCACCAGTGTAGCCTGTGCCTCCGCAATCACACGAGTAACTGTTCAGACCGTCCAAACAACGCCCGCCGTGCAGGCATGGCTGACTCTGCACGCACAACATTGTACTTTAGGCGAAACACAACAATTAGCGTCTCTACACAGTTACCGATATCTTCAAATATTTTTCTAATGACTTTTTTTTTAAGTAATGCAACCTTATGTAGCTTCCAAAATTCCGTAAAGTCTTACATATGTATAAACCATTTTGAGATAAAGAAAATTAGAATCAGTTTGCACAGTTATATGCATGTGATTAAATTATAAACGGTGAGCTTATCAAATCAATTTACCTGACAGTCGTCAATGTCCGTTTCGCAATTAGGCCCCGTGAGTCCGTCCTGACATACGCACGTGTAACTTGCTATGCCGTCAACGCATGTTGAACCAGCCGCGCATGGATTTTTTTCGCACTCATTAATATTAATCGAACAATCCTTGCCTGACACAAAAAGAAACAATTGAAAATAGGTGTTAATTAATTTTAAATAAATTAAAAACAATTGAGTACTGACCTTCAAACCCCTCCATACAAGTACATTCATAATTGTTCTCCAAATTCTGGCAAGTGCCACCATTCTTACACGGTGACGATAAGCATTCGTCAATGTCCTGGTCGCATCGGTCGCCCGTATACCCTATATAGCAATGGATTAGTTAGAATGCTAATTGGTATGTTAATAGATGCACAAATAGTTGAAAATGTACTCACCTGGTCGGCAATAACACTCATATGAGCCCGGCACGTTGACACAAACTCCATGGTGACATATTTTTGGCTTTAATGCACATTCATCGACATCCAATTCGCATACACGACCTGAAAATAAAACGATGAATATTCATAAATGCATTAAATACACCAGCATATTATGTTTCCTATGCTTACCAGTAATATATAGTAGAACTAAAGATATTTGAAAAAACATAATAAATTGTTTGCTCAAAAATTAACCATTGACACACATGCAGAATGTGAATCACGTGTAATAAATATACAATACATTGAGGAACTTAAATTAGCACATAATATATGCATTTACTAAGTTTGTACAGGTGTATTCGCCATGAGCACTAACACGCGATACTAAATATTGCATCAGTACAACTACAGATGTGACTTCACAATAATGACCTACTAGACTCTATAAAAAAAACTTCTTTTAATTCAAATACTTATTTTTTTTACATTGTTCCCAAACTACATGCCTTTCATACAAATTCCAACAATGATTCATAATTATAATTATAATTAGGCAAAAAACCGGTTACGAAACTTAACGATTAATAACTAATACATCACTAAAATTCATGAACTGTCGTTAGTACTGTCATTATCTGTCAAGCTCGTGCAGTTTTTGTTTGTTAGTCGTTTAAGTCTAGTATAATTGAATTGAATTAATAAATAATTTGTATTCTTTTGAAATAAGTTCAAATGTAATGAATAAAACAATATTAATCGTGAGTTATCGCCATGTTATACTCAATTCGTCAAATTTTGAGGTTATGTCGGAGACAATTAAGTTTACAAAATAAGTGTTTCAACACAGTGCGGACTTCAACTGACGGAGTTAGTAAGGAAAACGTAAAAAAAGAAAACAATAGCAAAGACTTCTCAGCATTATTACATAAATACAATGACAAAATCACTTTTAATTCATACTTAGAACATGATAAGTTAGATTTAGGTTATTACAAGTACTACCTTAAAAGTTGGAAGAAAAAAAAGGTAATATTACAAAATGAATACGCAGAGAAGTGTTTACCACCACTGCCAATCTCGTTACGTTACTACATTAACGAAGAGAGACTGCTCCAGGAAGAAAATATCATAGATGATGCTGAACCACACAATGAGATTGCACAATTACCATTTGGTAGCCCAAGTAAAGTAGATTATGACAAAAGTGAGCCACCGAAATCAAACATAAATGACCATTCAGAGGAGTTCAACCGTTCTAACATGCAAACATGGATGACAAATTATGAATACTTTGATGATAGTAAAATCACATATGATGTTGACAGTGATGATGAGTCCAATACAAGCTGGTCAAAGTACTATGGTACTGCAGACCCTAATGCACATGTGAGTCATGTCCCTTGTGGTGGGTGCGGTGCCCTTCTCCACTGCAGTGATCCTTCAATACCAGGCTATTTGCCAAGTGAGATTTTTAAAAACAGAGGTGAGAGTGAGTTAAAGACTGTTGAGTGTCAGCGATGTCACTTTCTAAAGGAATATAATGTAGCATTGGATGTTAGAGTGCAGCCTGAGGAATATGAGAAACTGCTGCAGTCTATAAGGTATAATATTAAATTCTTTTGCTTACTTCAAAGTGCAAAGCAATGTTTGAGCCTTGTTATTGATTGATAGTATGAGTGTACCTTATCTAAAAATAATATTTTATAAGATGTATTCAACTTTTTATGAATAGAATAAGAGATACCAAACAAATTCATCAAGAGAAAAAAACAGTTGATAAAAATATGTTCATATATATTAGTATTATGATCTAAGTCATTTTCATATTTTCTTTACATTTTTTATTTACTGAGATAAAAAAATTATGATTCTTGTTCTTAATATTTAGATAATGAATTTAAATGTTTTGACACTTGCTGATTTTATTTACAGAATCATAATATGTGAAAATGTAACAGCTATTTCATCTGTGTCTATCTAAGATATTCTAGTACATATCTGTAGATTCAACATCTACACTTTCAGTCCTTTAGTTATTTAATTTTAGAACTGTACTGTACCTACTCTACTACCCCAACCACATATATCCTTCATGATGACCTATTATATTTCAGACATATCAAATCCTTAGTGCTACTCATGGTCGACCTCCTGGACTTCCCCTGTTCAATATGGCCTGGCATTGTGGACATTATAGGCACTGATAGACCAATCATAGTAGTTGGGAATAAGGTGTGTGTATAAAATTTTTAATTATTTAGTATTACCATTGTTATTGAAAAGATTTAGAATTCAAAATACCTAATTATGTTGCATAATGTGTCTTAGAAATTTTAACTCCAGCGAGTCCAAAAGAGTGACAAGTATACTAATACACATTGACAAGTTTATACCTTTACTAGGATAATTGCCCACAATGTAAATCATTTGTTTTATTATAGATACACAGAAACTGGGAATTTTATACTCTTAGTACTACAATCTATTTAAACAAGAAATTAAAAAAAAAATATTTGCAGGCAACAGGCATACAAATATTAATGGTATAAATAATTTATTATTTTCCTGTCTAGGTGGACCTGCTACCAGGTGATAGCATTGGTTACTTGAAGCGTATAAAGGAAAGTTTAAAAGCAGAACTAGATAAGACTAAACTAGGTGAGGCCAATATAAAACACATTGCTCTAATATCTGCCAAAACTGGGTATGGTGTCGAAGATCTCATCTCTGCTCTCTTCAAATTGTGGCTATACAAAGGCGACGTTTACCTCGTTGGGTGCACCAATGTTGGCAAGAGTTCCCTATTCAATGCTCTCCTACAATCAGACTACTGCAAAGTACATGCAATTGATATTATCAAAAGAGCAACAGTCAGCCGTTGGCCAGGGACCACTCTTAATCTTCTCAAATTCCCTATAAATAGACCTTCAGGGTGGAAAATATATACGAGGTCGAAAAGACTAAATTCAGATCGTAAGCTCATGAAAATTGAAAAGGAAATAAGAAATACGCAATTGCAGGGGAAGGCTCCAATTGAAGCACCAGCTTTAATTGGTCATATTGGTAGATCTTTTACAGATTTAAATGAAAGTCATGAAGTAGGCAAACCAAAGATGGTAGTATTTAATGAGAGAAATCCTATATTTGCCAATAGCAAGTGGGTGTATGATACTCCCGGTGTCATTCACCCTGACCAGATGTTGTCCTTACTCAGCACTGAGGAGTTGCTTGTAACAATTCCTAAAAAGATGATTAGACCACAAACTTACTACTTGCAAAAGGGTGACACAATTTTCATTGGTGGTTTAGCAAGAATTGACTTTGTAGACTGTGTAGAACCCTGTCGATTTACTGTATTTTGTTCTGAAAGTTTACCAATAACTGTGACAAAGACAAACGATGCTGAAGAGATTTACAGTAAGTTTTTAGGTACAGATTTATTTGCAGTGCCCAGTGGAGGAGCAGAAAGATTAAAGAGTTGGCCAGGGTTAAAGAGATGTGATAATTTGCTGCAGTTCTCAGGAGAGGGGCCAAAATTTTGTTGTGGTGATATAGTGTTGTCTTCGGTGGCCTGGGTGGGTGTGACGGCGAAGAAAGAAACAGTTTGCAGTGTATATGCGTGGTCGCCCGAAGGCAGGGGTATCTACAGACGGTACCCGTCAGTATTGCCGTATTCGATTAACTTGAAGGGGAAAAGAATCCGAGACACGCCTGCTTACATGATAGGCAATACTTACTCAGATAAACAATAGCTTTCTAAATCTCTTGTAAAAATTTAATCGCAATAGCAATAAATTGCCTTGACAAGAAATGAATTTGTAATATTTTTTTGCTACCAACAAAACATTAGTAATAAATATATAATTTTAAAACTGAAAATAGTTAAATAGAAATAGAACGAGTTAGTTCGTTAGTAAATTCTACAACTGTTTTTGGGTATATATAATTGGCCGATTTCTAAAATGTGCAAGGCTTATTAATTTTTTTTGAAGAAATTTTCTTCCTCATTAGCAATAATACCTGTGTCGCACACAAATTTTTGTTCAGTGTGGGAATCGAACCCACGACCTCCGGTTCAGCAGTCAAGAGTCACTAATCACTAATTATTGACATATTTGCTGCTGACATATGATATAAATTTCGTAGCTTATTATAACAAAGCTTTAACTAGAAGCTATTTCTATTATAATAGTTTTATAGTTAAGATTATGATGAGTATTGTCCAATTTATTTTACTAATTCTAATTTATTTCTATTACTTTTATTATAATGGCCTTGTGGTTCAAGGTCTAGCAGAATAGGGCCACCCAATCCCTACCCTGTGGTGTCGTAAAAAGGGATCGGACTGTTTATTATCAGACAGTAAATATATAGTCATGCAGTGCTCGGTTGACGTCAATAGGCTTGCAATAGGACGCCAATGCGTGGTATCAAATTCTGATTAGCAAAATGTGGTTGTCTAATCTGCCTTCCCTTAGAGATACAGGGTGAGTGTATGTATGTATATTATAATTCTTACTGAAAATATTTGATGCGTGCTGTATTTCACATATTCAATAATAATTAGTTGTGTTGTTAGTTTAAGAGCGAGTACTGACCGTTGTTGCCGGGCGGGCACTGGCAGCGGAAGAGCCCGTTCTCGAGCGCAAGGCAGGTGCCGTTGTGGCAGGGCGAGGACGCGCAGGCGGAATCGGGCGAGGCGACGGAGCAACGCCAGGCGCCGGCCAGCTCCACGCACTCGTGGTGAGGCGGGCAGGCCGCCACGGCTGCGCGGCAGTCCGCCGCCAGCTCACACGTGGGCCCGGCCCAGCCGCCGCGGCACTCGCACTCGCCCGACTCGCGGCACACGCCTCCGTTGGCGCAGCGCGCGCAGCCCTCCGGCGCGCCGCTAGCCGCCAGCGCTGTGTCGCAGCGCGGCCCGCCCCAGCCCGCCTCGCACTCACACCGGAAACCTACGGCCTACAGACACGCTATCATTGACTACCGCTGACAAGCACTTTATGAAATTATTTTTAAAATAAAATATTTTCTTTAATTTTGTTATATTTATAAATTCAGTTCTGTGCAGTTGTGCTAAACGGAAGTTTTAAGGTGGTAAGTATATTAAATGTTTACCATAGTTCTCTTATTCCAGACTAACTTCGTATTGGATGGCTAATTCAATAAATATAGATATAAAATAAATTAGCTACGAAGGCACGTGAAGCATCACTGGTAGTACTTACGAGGTCCTGGCAGGCCTTGGCGTGCAGACAGGGCCCGGCGGCGCAGCGTTCGGCCGCCTTCAGGTCGGACAGCGCCTTGCCGGCCGACAGCTCGCAGTACACGCCTACACACGCACACATGCACGCACACGTAAGCACAGACAACACTACACGACACTCACCATTCACCATGCATCGTGGATGGATTCTTTACTCTAAATGACTCATGATTATTATTGAGTTATGGGACTAAAACACAAAGCAAATCTTTAAGGTAACCTGTTTTCTCATTCACTATGCAGTTTAAAGATCTCAAGTAAATAATTTTAACATTGATTATTATGGATCACAATAACAGGCATAAATATACATATGTAAGTTAAATCTAAGGCACACTACACAAATGATATTAAAAGCAACAAGTCTGTCTGTTGGTCCATCGATATCAAAAAGAGCTAAGTATCTAGCAGTGGACTGGTTCTTTACTGGTTCTTTTTAAAATTTATAAAAAATCGAATACTCGACTGCAGAACCTACCAATTACTCTCTCTTCAACACAATAATGATAAAACCGAAAAAAGTAAAATAATATAGCTTAAACAGATTCCACTGACTGAAGGCCGCAGATGACCAAGAATTCGCTGTTCTGTTAAGTCTTCAATAAAAATAAACTAACTTCAACTCGTGTAGTTAATTAGGAACCAAATATAACAAGATCTATCATGTATTAGAATCTACTGAATATGTAGCACGAACATTAATTGACAGAAATAAATATTCTATATAAAATAAATGTGTTTGTACCTTTGTATCCTGGCGCGCAGGTACAATTGAAATGGTCGGCGGCCAACGTGCAAGTGGCGCCATTCTGACAAACGCCGACTTCGCACGCTGTTTCTAACGTTGTACAGTTTGGTGAAGGACCGGGTGCACCTACACATTAAAATCTACGGTCACTACTGCTCGCAATTGTCTATCTATTATAATAATATTATCTGTAAATTTAAGCCAACTTTTTATTATACTTTTATACATTCATTGGTAGATTATATATTTCGCAGTAGTAACTTTGGGACCGTCAGTTAAGTCGTTATAGGGCTGGCAACACTGGATAGACTTAAAAAATGAGACGTAGAAATTCTAAGAGTAACCAAGAACGACACTCATAGAAGCTATATATATAGTCTAGCTAGCGATAAAAATTAAACATTTATAATGTTTTATAGACACATAATAAACTTGTGTTCCTTAAACTAAGATTTCGTTAAATTTGAATGTTTTCGTGATGTATGTATAAACGTATAAGATATATTTGTTTGACGGGTCTATTGGTGTAGTGGTTAGTGACCCTGACTCCTGAACCGGAGGTCGTGGGTTCGATTACCACACGCGACAAAAAATTGTGTAATCCACAAATATGAGGGCGATCGAGGTTTTCTTTGTGTCCGTTGATTGAATATTTGTAAAGTCCCCGCGACACAGGAATTATTCCAATGCGGGAGATGTATTTTAAAGATAAATAAAATAAAAGACACGTACCGTAGTAGCCCACGTCGCAAACGCACATTACTTGTTTAGCAATTACACCTGTGACTACCATTTGATTTGGTAGACCTGTTAAAAAAGAAGAATTAACATCATTTATAGCAATAATTTAACAGTTAGGAATAAAAAAACCGGTGTTTTTTTTTTATATTTATACATAAGTAGTTGGTGGTCGGAAATTGTAAAATACAACCCTAATATATATAACTATATATATATATATATATATATATAGTTATATATATATAGTTATATATAACGTTACATATAGGACTTTACAATAATAATTGCGTTTATATTCTTGTGATGTAGACAGTGCAAATGAAAAATAATGAAGACTATAGAAGAAAGAAAGAAGGCATTTATTCGGACATTCACAGGACAGCACATAATGTTACCATCTAATAAAAGCCATGAGTGATTATAATGCCCTGTGCGATGCCAGAAAAGGCACCTATCTCAGGATATTGCTGCAGCGCTAGGTGACGTCCCGAGCCTATTTCAAATTTATGGACGCACCATAAGCAACTAAAATTTAAAAGAAAAAGACGGGTTGCACTCCGGGAGTGCCGGCAGAAGTGAAAACTTGATTATTAACGTTGAGCATGTTTGATATTTTGGAATGGTTAGGGAATAATTTTGCACCAATTGCTTTATCAGTATAAAAGTACTATCATTTATGTGGTAGAATACAATATTCATTTATTGCGCTATCGTACACAAACATGACAATTTATATTACATTAAAAATTTAACACTTTAAAACTATTACAATTATTTTACATACACGAACACGCACGGCACGCTGTAACATACACGAACATTCGCGCAAGCGCCCTGCGCTGCCTAAACGAAACAGTAGGCCCAGGCATACATTTTCGCCGCGCCGTAGAGAGGGGATAGCTGTCTACTCTCCATCCGTCTTACGCTTTTTCGATCAGGTCACGTGTCCTGACGCGAGTTTAAGATTTTATACCCATTACAGAAAAAGTGCTCAACGCCGCTAAAGAAGTTTTCACTTCAAAAATTAAACGTCACTCTAAAATATGTTGTTTTTGAAGGTCAAATAAGTACGTAAATGCGGCTAGTTATTGATACCAGCAATTCACAGAGTCACTGAGTTCTATCAGTTACCACGATCGGTGCAAAATATAAATATTAGACAATATCTTAATTAAAAAAAAACGATACACCATCTATTGTAGACCGATTATCAATTTATTTTTACAAAGAGTATACTCCTGCAGTTGTTAGACTGTAAGCAAATCAGGATTAGATGCTGGAACCCCAGGAAAATCTTAAAATGTTCTAATATACTGGTGATGTGAGCTCCTGGGGAAAGGTACAACTCCTTAACGGTTAAGAGCGTTTACGTTTAACGATAGGCACATTGAACTTAGCTTTTTTAAAGGTTAATTATCATATTTCATAAGAGTTGATTTTTCAAGTGATAGGTGTATACTCACAGTGGGACCTGGGCGGGCACACGAGGTCGGCGCAGGCGGGGTGCGGGGGCGCGGGCGTGGGCAGCGGCGCGGCGCAGAGCGGCGGGGCCCAGCCGCGAGCGCACACGCAGCGGAACCCTGCCCCGCCCGCCTCTTCTACGCACGCGCCGCCAGCGCCGCACGGGCCCGACGCGCACGCCGACATCTACAACACCATATTGAGTCCATTAGCAACTGAATCAGAAAAACACATACACCTGCGCCCCCGAAACACCTTTCCAGAGCTACAGGTGTGAGTATGTGAGTGTATTTCAGCACATCAACATTTTGCAAACGAGTCGATATCTCTGAAACTGAATATTAATTAACTAAAGATTCCTAAATAGGTAGCTAAGGTTAAGTTCAGTTAAGACATCGCAAAATATCATTCTAGTCATCAATTGATGCAACCATTTAGTAAGTCAATTGATGCTTACTAAATCATCTACACATATATATTCTCCTTTGAGAGTAATGCGATCAATGGCGCATT
Source organism: Tyria jacobaeae (assembly GCA_947561695.1). Lineage (NCBI taxonomy): Eukaryota > Metazoa > Arthropoda > Insecta > Lepidoptera > Erebidae > Tyria > Tyria jacobaeae. Next base: position 1,073,462 of record OX387208.1, on the reverse strand, counting down.
GCATACTTTTATGACCAGCCACAAAGTCTCAATGAAGGCTCGCATGGCTGTGCATAGAGGTATGGTGCCAATACTTATGTATAGCGAAATCGAAAGTTGGGTATGGCAGAAGAAGCACGAAAGTAGAATTAATGCGGTAGAAATGAGAGCATTGCGGAGTATAGCTGATGTGAAATTGAGTGACAGAGTGAGGAATAGTGTGATAAGGGATCAGTGTGGTGTGAAAGAGGTGAATGAAAGAAAGTTGACAAAAGGTATTTATATGGCAGAGGTAAATGGAGTTGTCGTAAGAGGAAGACCTAGGCGAATGTTCTTGGACCAAGTCCAAGATAATCTAAGCAAAGGCCAGGTCCAAAGAACCATTAACCGACGAGCCTGTATGCGGAACTGAATGAAAGTTGAAGAAGCGAGAAAGGTATGTCAGAATCGTAGCAAATCGAAGGAAGTGGTCTCTGCCTACCCCTATGGGAAAGAGGCGTGATATTATGTATGTATGTATGTATGAGACTACCTTATAACCTTAATAATTAGAGAATGAGAACTTACATTGTGACACCTCTCGCCAGTATATCCAGGTAAACAGGCACACACAAAGCTGCCGTACGTATCATAACAGTATCCATGACCACAAATATTTCTGTCCTCTTCACACTCGTTTACGTTCATATCACAACGAGCGCCAGTATATCCTAAAAAAAACATAAAATAAATATACACACTTGTCAATAATTTAATGTCTTTTATAGATAAAACTGCTAATTCATGAACATTACACAACAATATTTATAATTTATCTGAAATTTGCAATGGTTCCAGGACAACCCCTTGTGGTACGCCACAACCTTTTATGGGTAATTTTGTTCCCAATCAAAATAGAATTAATAAGGCTATATCTATTTCTATTATAAATTAAGCTGGTTAAGCATAATGCCATGGGACCATTTCTTAATTCTTCATTTTTCTAATGAATTTCACAAATTTAGTTGATGATATACATGGTCGAATGCTTCACTCACTTATTTTAGAAATCTCAGTGATTCATTTAATAGAATAATACACACACAATTGTTATTCGTATCTAAAGTTGTTACGTTTAGAAATATTTTGAATTCTCTGTTTAATGAAATAATGTTTCTATATATGTGTGTATGCTAGTATATTCTTCAGACTCTCTACCATTTTAGACTAATGTAGTTTATACAGCGTGACCTTGAAAATGGAAAACTTGTTTAACCACTGAAAATATATACATATCTATACTATACGTTTAGTTAGTAAGTTAGTTTTAATTACCATTTATTATCACCTCCGTTTTTCATAAATGCAGATGGAATATGTAAAGTTAAAGATTTTCAATCTAATGTATTTTTTGATTTGCAATTTTTAGAACCATTAATATAAAATTTATAAAAACGGACTTTTAAAGCCATTGGCTTAAGTAACGAACCTGTGCCAGAGCAGTCGCAGGTGAAGTTGTTGACGGCGTCGACGCACTTGCCGCCATTGAGGCAGGCGCCGGCCGCGGCCGCACATTCGTCAACGTCGGTCTCGCAGTTGTGACCCATGTAGCCTACGCACACTCACACCCTTAGCACAATCTACACTAACTCGCTACATTATATGTATGGATTACTATTTTGTGTGTATGCAGCAAATAATAGCATTCATGCATAATTCTGCAGCTTATATTGTCTATTGATAAAATAATGATTCTCAAATTCAAGCTCGATTTTAAACACAACTTTGTATAGACGAAAAATTGTATAGTTGTTGACGATTATTTAAATAATAATAACAATGAACAATAAAATTACATATTTGCAAGAACAGACTATAGTGATACTCTCACGTCGTCTCATATTTTTACTATGTAAAAAAACATCATGATCCATGTTGAGACATTTATTAGGATCATAAGTGATTTGGTAATTTGCCCCGCTGCCATTGTCACTTTACTTTTGACCTATTGAGTGCATATAGTTAGAGATTGCATATAGTTGCGATATGTACTTCACAATGACATTTTGTAAATATGAGTAGTGTAATTAATGACAATAGCTTAATTCTCTCATTTTTAAACTTATATACATATATAAACTTTATCTAGTAACCAACTAACTTAACCCATAAGGTGTATATTTACATTTTGAAATGCTTAAATATTTTTTACCGTAAGTAATGTTTCTACCTTGCCATACGCAACTGAGCGAGAGATAGTGGGAGCGAGACAGAGTATCGAAAGTGGATGAGAAAGCAATAATGTATGTTTCTTTAATGATTTAGAGTTCTAGGGTAAGATGCCGGTTACCTGGAGGGCAGTCGCACACGTAGGTGTCGGCGCCGGGCGGCACGGAGCAGCTGCCGTTGTTGACGCACGGGCCCGCCACGCACTGAGGGTCCAAGGAATCTTCCAACTCGCAGTAAGTGCCTACAAACCCACAACATGTAAAATATACTGTATACGCGGCTGATGTTTTTTTAAGTAATTCGCTTTTGGCCCTAGGGTAAAACTAAATATTGGTATCGTAGGGTTACAGTATTGTAAGTGTTAGTTACCGTGGTAGTTGCGGGGACAGTCGCAGGAGTAGTCGCCGCGCACGTTCTCGAGGCAGCGCGCGCCGTTCTGGCACGGCGCCGAGGCGCAGGGGTCGCCCGCGTCCACCTCGCAGTTGTTGCCGCGGTAGCGCGCCGTGCACAAACACTCGTATCTACGTACATACAACATATTAACTTCAATAAACCCCAAAAGGTTTGTTGCGGGCCCGGCTTGTTGGTCTAGTTACGAACTAATTACATTAAAAAAACCTATAAAAATTGTCCTGAGTTTGGGTGTTTTTGTTTTCGCAGGGAACTTTATAAACAAGTAATGAATATATATAATTGTGTATTTCACTGAACTCCGAAACGGCTGGACCGATTTGAATGATTTTTTTTTTGTATGGGTTTGGGTAGCGCCCTGGATGGTTTAGATTCACAAATAAGCCCGGCAGATGGCGTAGCAGTCAGTATCTAGGTTATTTATCTATAGGATCCGCTAGTATGTTTATAAAGTCCCTCGCGTCGAAAATAATTCCTAGTTCGGAAATTGTCACCTTTACAGGTTTTTGAAGTGAAAACTTCTTATGGCGTGTTGAGCACTTTTTGGGTGAACAAAAATCATCATCGTCACCGCACGCTTCCCATGAGCTATAAGTATACTGTGTATAATCTAATAGCTCGACGATACAATTCAGAGCCAATACAAGAAGTCAATTCACGCACTAGGAATACGACTTCTACTGTCTTTCTCTTTAAAGTGACGTATGTATGTGAAACACGCATAGACTCACGCCTATATTACCGAAGGGGTAGACACAGGTATCAAACGTCTTGGTTTTTTAAACCATAATTTAGTCCCAGTTACGTAATAGAGGAAAACTCATTGCCGTCATTCGGGTACTGTTATCAGTATACTGTTTGATACATTAATAGTGGTAGAGCCATGCTTAGGCACGAATGGGCCGGCTCGACCGGTGCGATATCACGGCCTCACAGCAAACCGGTTGTGAAGTAACGCTTGCTTGACATTTCCTCGAAATTAGTGAGATTTCCGGAGGCCCAACTCCGTCTTCCCTCTCCTCTCATCCCCCACTCTTCCATCCCCTACCCGCATTCCCCTATCCCTCATCACCCTCAAAGGCGGGCAGTGTACTTAAGACTCTTAAGTTACTTACCATCAGGTGACCCGTCTATTCGTCTGTCCCCTTATAGTATAAAAAAAAAGATATAAGAAAAGAAAAACCTACTCTCTTCCACTGAAAACCAAACGTTTAAGTTATGTTTCACATAGCACTTAGCACTTATTTCGATAAATTAAACTTTATACTAAACAGATATCAAACCCAGAACCACCTACAGCATATATAAACAGCAACTGACTTTCATTTATACATTGTAAATACTCCCCATATATGTATATAGCTAATAAAAGACAGCGCTGTATAAGGTATGTTAAACTTTTTAAGTTAAATTAATATTACGTTGCACTCTCCGTCAGGTATCGTAACAATATCAATAATTGTTACTAAAAATAGACGTTACATCAACACTACTGACGCACATTACCAAAACCATACCATAACTTAAACCCGCTTAATAGGGGGCAAGCCCATTATCCAGGCACTGCATGATCGTGTGTATACTGTCTTATAGACAACAGTCAACATTATGCCCTAGCTAAATTGTACTTAAAAGTGAAAAAAATATATTTATTTAGGTAGGAAAGATATAACTTGACAATTAATTATATGAATTTGGTAGTCAAAACTTATGAATCATAAATATTATAAGAAATACACACAATAAATAAAGAATATGGCATTACCTGTCGTGTCGCGATATACAAGTGCCGTGTCGCATGCACGGCTCGTTGTAGCAGTGGTCTTTTGGCGGGATCCGCAGCACGTCCTTTCTGTCTATGCCTGATAAAGAAACAATCAGGTTCATATTATGTGACTTGAATATATTGTGCACGAAAACAGAGGAAGTGTGAGCAATAACAGGCCGACGAGGTCACGTTCTTGTGATTAAGGCATTCAATCTCAAATTTCTTTAATCTTCTATATATATATATGAGATTTCCACTGATATATTGACTCATCAGAATATCTCTGGAACCATAAGGCGTAGAGCCTTGAAATTTGGTAGGAATATTCCTTTCGCCGAGAAGAGGTCAGCTAAGAATGGAACTTACTAAATTCCACCCACAAGGGATGTTGCGGGGGTGTCAACAGGTGTGCTAGTAGTACATAAATGTATTTATATATATGTATATATACACTCTCGCCACATCCCCGAAGGGGAATGCAGAGGCCTTAAACGTCCACACTTTGCTTATTTTAATTTAGTCTCATTAAAGTAATAGAGCTAGCTTAATAATAATAAAAGCGGGATGTTTGGTTATTAAAATGGGAGGAAGTGGCTATTGCCTTTAGATATGGATTGGGGAGTATGTTTCCCTTCTTATTCCTAAAAGTGGCCGGTTGACGATAATAGGCTTGGCCCCTATTACGTAAATGGGACAAAATGCTGTCCTTAATTACCTGTCTGTGCGATAATAGGTTTGGCCCCTATTACGTAAATGGGACAAAATGCTGTCCTTAATTACCTGTCTGTGTATCTCGGGAAAACAGGCTTGAGTGTATGTAGCCATGTGTAGCTAAGCTATATGACAACCTTTCCTACTAGTATAGTAAATGAACCTTGTGCAATTTATCTTTTAATGCCGTAATAGGCTTATAATGGCAATACGTACTGCCAATACGTAATGGCAATACGTAATGACTGCACGGATGGCGTAGCGGTTTAAGTGGTCACCTCACCACTACGCTGCCGCGCCGAGTGTTGTGGGTTCGATCCCCGCACGGGACAACACATTGTGTCATCCTCAAATTGTTGTTCCGAGTCTGGGTGTTCTTTGTGTCCGTTGTTTCAATGTTTGTAAAGTCCCCCGCTTCACAGGAATTAATCCTAGTGTGGGAGTTGTCTTTTTAAAAAACAAACAAAACAAATCAAAAACGTACACGGTAGTACACTCAAGATTCTAGATAATACAAGCTCTTATCAATATTAACAGTCGTAGACCGCCAGGTATCACTTTCTTTTTGCTTTTATATCCATTGAGAATCAGTACCGGGTGACCGACACCGACTAAAAATTAAGTTTTTTTGTTTAGACTAATCTCTGGAACTTCCATTTGGAATTGAAAGTTATTTGCTTTTGAACGAAGTAGATAAACGCTTTATAGGGGAATTCCCGTATAACGCGTTTTTACGAGCTCGTATAACGCGTTACGTATAAATGATTCATCACATTTAACTTTCCCCGCTGCAGGGGTTTAAATCGAATATTAGGCAAAACCTATGTTATGAAAATTGAATCATTATAACTCATTATACATTTCACAGTACAGAAATATGTATGTGAGAACGCGTTATATGGGGGAATGCCCGTGTCATACCGTGGATTGAAATCGCGTAATATGAAAACGCGTCATAAGGGTACCGCGTTATTTATTATATATATATATATAATTTGGATTATGAAACATCACGTTACGACACTAAGGAGCGGAGCAGTGAGCGTAGACACAGGTGAAACTACAGGGAATGGGGGTCCCCCTATGTAGCCTTGAAGGTATACTTACAGTCATCAGTAGTTAGAGGGCAGTGTCCAAACTGCACGTTCAGAGTCTGCGAGCCGATGGCGTGGAACTCAAGCTGAGGACCCTCGAGGATGCAGCCGCTGAACACGCCGCCCACCACCAGCACCGCGCCACCTGACTCCAGCGCGCCGGGAGATAGAAGCTCGGGGTTCCATGTCACGTTCGATATCACCTAAGGAAAAACACAATTATGAAAATTAGTTGGATTGATGATTGCCTGCACAGGTGGCCCCAGTGGTTATCGCTACTGTGGTGGCTACCTTGCCACTAAGTTACAGCGTCGAATGTTAAGGGTTTCCATCTCCACACGGGACAACACTTTGTGTAATCCATAAAATTGTTATTCTGAATGTGGGTGTCCTTAGTGTCCGCTTTTTGAATATTTGTGAAGTTTCCCGAACAAAAGATTTAATCCTAGTGACACCTTCCAGTAATGAGGCCACATATCAGTTAAAGGTAGTTAAGTGCGGTCCACGCTGGTAGTGTTTGAACCCGCGACTACCAATTAGCTATCGCATTGAGTTACGAGGTCGTTCAGCATTTTTTCAAGTTATAGAGCATAAGACAACGACCCCATGGTAAGTGACAACTGCGGCCCATGGACACCTCTCACTTAAAGAGTTGTGACTGCGCTTATCGCCTTTGAGGGCGATGAAGTCGGGTTCCCGCATCTAAGATAAGGTTAGGTTTATTTATGCTCCGGTTCAAAGGCGGGTTAGCACTGCCTGGACGCGGACGAATTTGACTCCCGTATCCGGGCAGAAGGTGTGAGATGGAGTTCACTGGAGGTTTTAGCCGATAGGAGTCCGGCACACCCCTCTGCCGCACCCCAGGTCACAGGTCAGTCCTTGATGGATTTCCCAAGTACAATAAAAGGTTTATGCTCCGGTACCCTCACTCAGTAGTCTCTGGTATTATGCCGCTCGAGTCGGCCGTTTCGTGCCTACGCATCGCTCTCCTAAGTTAAACACTATTTCAAAATCTCGAATTTATAAAAAAGTATCGTACATAGTGTGGGTAATTCACACAACTTTGCCCACAAATGTGCTTATCCTTATTGTTTATGAAAAAAAAAAGTTTTGGAAAGGATATACTAGAAGTTCGTTTAATGGCGAGCTCTCATATTGGTATGTTCATTTATTAATACATAATTTCGTACTATAAACATATGCGTGATCCATTACTGGACAATAAATGTTTAACGTCAATTCATTCTTCAAGTATTTGTTTATAAAAAGTAAACCGCACATATACAATATCTGAGAACTACACTAGTTACATGATTTTCAAACATTCCACTGTTATAATATAATTATAGAGATCGGAATGAGTGTCAACATAATTTGTGTCATCAGCAGACTGACACACACACACTGCACACAGCACACACACTGCACGGTTTGCACGTGGCAGTTGAAAACAATTAATGAAAACAAAGACTACATCGACAATGCAAAATATAATGACGTCACAAGGTCAGTTACCACTTTCTTGTTACATTGACACTGAATCGATGATATGATTCACTAGTGTCTTCAAGGAAATTTGAAATGGTCGTCGTTGGATTAGTTATAGATAATACTGCACTCGTATACCGGCAGTTTAATTATTCCAAGCCCTCACTTGTCTTCTTAGAGAGGGAGAAAATGATTTGAAAACTCCACTTATGAAAGAAAGCGTCTAATTCATATAAAAATAACTATAATAATGATAAGAAGTTCCCATATGTGCGTTAATTTTAGCATTATCTATACTTATTTAGGTATATTAACAAGTGCTTTGACTAGATTTGTACAAAGGTACATTCTTTAGTTTTTGAATGCTCTATGCCCAAATCTATGGGAAGAACGCTTTGGGCCAATGCGACCTGCATGCTTCAACCGATCGATCGACCGGTGCGATACCACGGCCTCACAGAAGACCGGTTGTGAAGCAATTGTTGCGTTACCGGAGGCTCAACTCCTCTCCTCTTTCCCCTCCCCGCAATCTGCACTTACGACTCTTGAGTAACAGGTGTCCATGGACAGCGGTTGTCACTTCCCATCAGGTGCCCCGTTTGTTCGTCTGTCCCCCTATATTATAAAGAAAACTGCTTTTTTAGCTTTGGATTTTATTGTCAACCCATTATTAACAGAGTGCAAAGTTAGTAGCCAATGGCCCGCTATGATTGTGGAGTGTATGTCATTTTCATAGGTACCTGTGTATCCTTGTCTACTTCAAGCAGCAGGGAGGGCGGGTTAGGTCGATAGCGCAGCGCAACCCAGTGCCAGTGGTTGTCGAGAGTTTCTTTCTCCAGGCCGACCTCGCGTTGGGGCTGGTTCGGTCGCGCCCACTGCACCACTACTTGTTCAAAGAGAGCACTCACTCGCAGCGAGTAGCCCTCGAAACGTTGAGAAAATAGTTCACCTCCTGTAACACAAATATCAAAGATACGGTCAGGTCATACATACATACACTACCTATCATTATATATTTATATAGTCATGTGACTTTTAAAATAATGTCATAGACGGCATCAAATCATCGACTATGCCATCTTCCAAAATCTATTTTTACGTACTTGAAATCAACGAAAGAGGTTTTTTTTATGGGAACAAACACTTATTGTTAAACAGCCAGTTTTCTGTCAGGCCGTGTAATACTCCGGTCGAGCCGGCCCATACGTGCCGAAGCACGGCTCTCCCACAACCAATGTTAGTGTGTAGATTTTATTTGACGGGTGATTTGTATTTGTTGATTTGATTGTTAGTTGGTTGGTTGATTGGTGTTGTTGAGTTGGTATTTGATGAATAAATAAATAGGTAATTTTTAGTTTTAAAACATCTGTATAAATATGATATACACATATATATATTAATGAATATTGGCACTAACGTTTGAGTGAAGTTACTTTCTTATATCTGTATGTATGACAAAATACATTTGAAGACAATAATGTTATCTGTTTGTTTGTTACCCTGTGGAAGAAGAGGGGGACAGACGAAAAGGGGGGTCACCTGATCGTAAGTGACAACTGCCGTCCATGGACACGTGCAACTCAAGAGTCGTAAGTGCGCTGCCCGCCTTTGAGGGTGATGAGGGATAGGATAGGGTAGGGAAAAAAGAAGCGGGGGATTAAAAGATGGGAAAGAGGAGAGGGGTAAGGGGAGAGGGCCTCCGGAAACCTCACTCATTTCGGGGAAAATCAACGCAAGCGTTACTTCACAACCCGTTTTCTGTGAGGCCTTGGTATGGCACCGGTCGAGCCGGCCCATTCGTGCCTGAGTCTAATAACATTTTATTTTTTATAAAAATGAAGACACAATGTTCAATATTCAGGTGTGTTGCCAACCCTAGCAACAGACAACGCATAAAATTTCTCCAACACATTTTCAACGGTTTATACACACGACAAAGTATGAAATCTCTCATCTCAAGTCCCGAATGCTCGGTCGTGTGTGACCTCCAACCCGCAAGTTCACGGCACACATAACGGGGCAAAGGCCGCGCCACAAAACCCCACTGACACTGTGTTAGTGGAAAATAGCAATAACCAGAATTCGTACTTGTACTACGCACTAAAGAAACTGACACGCGGAACATTGTTGGCTGTTTCATAGAATATTTAAGATCCTTGTGCTACAGTAAGCAGATGCTAAAACGTAGAATTAAAAAAAATGTCAGCCGTACGTCCCTGTTATTTAAGTAGTAGTTAAAAAAAGGTTTAGCTTCCACGCTACGAATGTCAACAACATATGTCCATTAAATCAAATACCACACATGGCCGGCCTGAAGGTAAACGATTGACCACGCTTTCAAACGATTGAGTCATTTGTGCGTTCCAAACCCTTCATCTTCCTGTGTATCCATACCAACACCCTAAAGCTAGCTTATTGCTGTGAAATTGCTATTTAAAATGTATACATATATATATGTATTATTGTAACTTTTATTCTCGTTGTTGAAAATATATATTTGGATTTCTTAATTACAAAGTGAAACCTGGTATAAATTCTACATGAATTTTGATTTAACTTTTTAAAACAAACTTATTAGTATAATTTTGTTCAGCTTTTAAACTTGGTAATTAATTATATACGAATATTCTGCAGCTAGAACATTGACACTAAAACGCAAAATTTTACTGGTGCATTGAAAAATATAGTCTCATATAAATTAGAACAGTTGCTGCTTAATATCAACGTGTGCAGTACTCTTAAATCCTCGGTTCAACTGGTTTTTCGAAACCAACGACAACTTAGTTGCGGTTATTAACCATCTGTCGATGCCCCATATATGTTATTTTAGCTTATCACAATACTTCATAGTATACACACACGAGAACATAAACTACACTATAAACTTTATCAGTGGTAGAGCCATGCTTAGGTACGAATGGGCCGGCTCGACCGGTGCGCTACCACGGCCTCACAGAGAACCGGATGTGAAGTAACGCTTGCGTTGCATTTCCCCGAATTGAGTGAGGTTTCCGGAGGCCCAATTCCCCCTCCCCCTTTTCTCTCCCCTCATCTCCTTTTTCCTCTTTCCCATCTCCTCATCCCTCCTCTCTTCTTTCCGCTCCCTGCATCCCCCATCCCTCATCACCCTCAAAGGCGGGCAGCGCACTTGCGACTCTTGAGTTGCAAGTGTCCATGGACGGCGGTGTCACTTACCATCAGGTGACCCGTCTGTTCGTCTGTCCCCCTATAGTATAAAGTATAATAGTAGTAGTACCTATAGTATAATAGTAGTAGTACCTATAGTATAATAGTAGTAGTACCTATAGTATAATAGTAGTAGTACCTATAGTATAATAGTAGTAGTACCTATAGTATAATAGTAGTAGTACCTATAGTATAATAGTAGTATAAAAAAAAACTAGCCAAATTGCGTCATATAGTGATGTCCACTTACTACTTGTGTATCTTTCATACGATCGACCGCACTAGTATACCCAACCTATAAGTTGAGATTAGAAATAATTGGTATTCCAATCGTACTTCTACCTAAAAGGCCGGCAACGCACTGGTGACTTGAGTTGCGGGCCGGCGGCGGTATTCACTTACCATCAGGCGAGTCAAAGTAAATATAATGCAATTTAATTTGCCTACAATACATTCTACTAGTCAACAGTACAACATAAATCTTTACGACCTTCTAGTGTCTGTAAAATATCTTTTTTTTTTTAAATAACTCCTCCCGCATTTGTAATGATTCCTATGTCGATCGCGAGGGACTTTACAAACCTTCAAACAAAGAACACCCAGTCTTAGGACAAATGTTTGTGGATCACACATTTTTTGGTCCGTGTGGGAATCGAACCCATTACCTCTGGCTGTAGTGTGGATCACTAACAACTGGACCAGCAGACCAGCCTTTTCTTATGTTATAAATTCCTAACTAACTCTTATTCTTCTTGTTCATTTCATCATCCAAAACTACTGTGATAAATCTTTCATCAGTTTCAGAATAAATTATCAATCGCAGTAATATTCACCCGACATTTTGATCCAAATGCACCGATCATGGTTATGGATGGACTTTATACAAAAGCTTTTGATCTAGACAGATTCCTATATATCATTATCATTGAAGTGGCAAATTCCTTCGTAAGTGTAACCTTAGACTCTTTGATATAAAAGATAACACAAATAGTCGTAAAATAATCAAACCTATTTAAAAATGCCTATACCTCATTTGAAGATGTTTAGAGCAAACAGTGTGTACATGGCACCACTTGTTTACAACGCATTACCAGAAGAAATTGTTACCTTACCATACCATAAATTTTGTCGTGAACTAAAAAACTGGTTAATTGAACAGAGCTTTTACTCTCTTACCGAGGTCCTAAGAAAATTCGCTTCTCGTTCTTTTCATGTTAGGAATGCAATGTTTTAGTTGTATACTTTTATTATGTCACTTGGCTTATGCTTTTTTTATTGCTTACACTTCACATAATAAACTGATACCGTTCTAATGATAAATAGTGAGTTGATATGGCGTAGAACGACAATAAAACAATTAGATATTAAACATACATGTGTACATCTTATTTGTGATACATCTAGCGTCTACTATGAGATGATATGAAATACCTAGTGGTTCACACGATGAGGTCCCTCTGCCAGCTATGTAAATGAAACAGAAGGGGTGAATTTTAATGAATAAATTTACTGACACTTTACAAATCAAGAAAAAGCTAACATAGTATTAGACTTGTATATATATTGATTAAGTTCAGAACAGAATAATTGTGTTCAGACAGTTCTCAGCTTTAAAATTTTGGTATGTGTTGTGTTGTTATAGTTGCAAAACAATGGAGGGATGAGTCAATGTGCAAATGCGATCATGTGAGTAATGTATTTATTTAAAAACTGAAATGAATCACTTGTAAATCACATAAATGAATATAGTGAGTCGTATTTCTACCTTGACCAATAACACGAATTAATGCAAATACCTTTCTATTTGCAATGGATTACTCGTATATGTATAAGTTTTATATATATCATTGTTTTCTAAAACCACGAAAATAATACAGGAAACACAATGAGGCTGGCTCACACACTCACCGCAAGGATTATTGGAATTAAGCCAAATTTTATCATGCATTAATAAAATATAGGCAATTTTTTTTAAATAAAGAATCTTTATTGTACCCTGGACCTTTAAACTAAGTCTTACACTTGTACCATAGAGGTCAAGGAGCACACACAAAGATGTACGTATACCAAAAAATGCGGCAAAAGGAAAAGAACAATTTCTATTTAAAGTAAAAGAAATAATAATTTAAAGTAAAATACCCACACGTAGATCCATCAACAACTAAAATACAATGGCTTTCTATGGGATCTGGCAATGTTGTGTACGCTATCCCTAACACATGGTCACCAATAACTTTTAACTGATTTTCTGTCTCCTCGTAGCCCAGTACGAGTGACAAAATAAATTGGGTGGGTGACCATCACTTCTTCTAGTAAAACGTTTAAATCCTGGAGTTTAGGATTTAAAAAAACTAATACTAAATTTCTTAAATTTTAAAATTAAAAGGAACTCGAAGTGCGGAATGAGCGATCGTTTGTCCACCACGCCGGTTACGCTTCGCAGACGTGGGACAAACTCAAAAAGGGGGACCGTTGAAAATATCCTTTACACTCTTAGTTGAATGGTGAGACGGCATTCAAATCAAAACTAGCTGGTATTCAAGTGTGAATGAGCTTTGCAACACAGTAGTTTTCCTTAACATACAATACATATACTCCCAGTGCAGACCAAAGTCAATCTTTCTCAAGCTCTACTCCTTCCTCTTCTTGACTACACTGATGTCACTTTTCTCGACGCGACCGAAGAACTGTAGAACAAGGTTTAAAGGTTGCAAAATCTTTGTATCCGCTATATTTTTCCGAAAAAACTGAACTGGCTACCTATTCGGCGTCGTCGAGATATTTGCATCCTTTTCTTACTCCATTCAATTCTGCACAATCCTAGTTTTCCTTAATAAATCCCTGAGCAACGCATCTCTTCTTCTCCGAACTCCCTCCCATACGTCCACTCGATACGACAATTCCTTCAGTGTTACTGCTGTTAGACTTTAGAATGCCCTACCGCTCTCAATACGCAATAGCTCTTCTCTGAACTTGTTTAGGAGGAGAATAAAGGTCCATTTTCTCTCACAACAATAATAATCAGTAACATTATATGTATGTATGTGTGTATTTATTTTCTTCTTATTTTATTCACTTACGAGGTACACATGCTTGCTTTTAGCTAATTTTTTTTATCCTCTGTGTACTAGGTTTGCTGGAAGACAACTCAGTGTTGGGTTAAGCACGCCCCGCATTTCTTTATTTTTATAAATAAATGCAATTTGTGTACAATAAAGAATAAATACATACATACATACATAATATCACTTACCCATAGGGATAGACAGAGACCACTTCCTTCCATTTACTACGATTCTGACATACCTTTCTCGCTTCTTCAACTTTCATTCCGTTCCGCATACAGGCTCGTCGGTTACAAAAGGTTAAAGACGGAAGGTTAAAGGTACTTTTGACCTGGCCTTTGCTTAGATTTTTTTGGACTTGGTCCAAGAACATTCGCCTAAGTCTTCCTCTTCCGACAACTCCATCTACCTCTGCCATATAAATACCTTTTGTCAACCTTCTTTCATTCATCCTTTCGATATGCCCGAACCAGTACAGCATACTTTTTTCTATTTTAGTCACTACATAGCCATCAAAGTGGAAAGAATAAATACAAATTCAAAATATACTATTCAACGCGCATAGACGTAAACGTAATCTCTACCGAAGATATTTATTGAACATAACTACAAATCATAAAAGTACCACTTTTGGACTCCACTTATTGCTTTCCATCAGGCAAAGTAGAGTCACTATGATAGGCTAATAGAAAAAAAAAAAGGAAAAAAAAAGTAGAGTCAAGTATCAGTAGATGCAAAAAATACGTTCGAACATTATTAAGTATACAACATGGTCGGTTGTGTGGTAGTTCAATGTATACCTTTCTCTTAATCACAATGATATTACAACATGTTCAGAATAACCGGTTCTGGCGTGTCTTCTGCGTGCGTGATCTCTGTGATGTAACTGTCTCGCCAGCTACTACAATGAAGTTAGATAAAAAATATAAAGTCTAAGTAAAGCGCGATATACATACATATCATTCGACAATACGTGAAAATATAAAATAAAAAACACCACTTCGATGAATAATTTGACAGCACAAACTTGAATCTTAATCCGAGCCGCGAAGACTTACGATGCTGTATATTGTGTGAAAATGGCTTTGCGGAAAAAGGAAATCTATACTTATATATCTCAAAACTGAAGAGCTTTTTTTTCAGTCGTCTAGTCATAAATGTGATAAATATGAAGTAGTTTTGATCGTCAAAAGAATAAGATCCCCGGACACCAAAGAATGCTTTGGCTTTGGGTAAAGACGTTTTTGAGATTAAACATACATAAATATAGTAAATACTCGGTCAGTAATACTGATGTCAGCAATTCTGAGAATCACGGAGCACGCAGCAACGCAATTGGTAATGCGTATACTTCGCGTAATAGCCGGCAAAAACGAGTACCGACTGAAGACAGTAATGACGGAATAATTTTGATTGATGCCTTTCTGTCTCTGCATCAGAAAGTTTTTACAGTATGAATTAGGTACTTCATTTTTTACGTCTACAGCATGTCTTGAGTAGAATTCGAATCGAAAAAGGATGAATAATCTGAGCATGCTCTTTGATAAAGGAGCATCAGTTATGTAAGCCCAAAAAGTGAAAAAAGTGAACATGTTTATTTTTTTAGTACTTTAGTAGTAATTAGTAATTGTCTACTTACCGACACAGGTTCTAAAATTGAGTCCAACAAGTTGTTTGAGTGAAATGGGCCGGGATAGACGGATGTAGGAGCTGCCGTTGAAGTATGCCTCCGGTCGTTCGGATTGGCCGAGAGGACCGGCGGCGCTCGCTCTGGACCACAGAGCGCAGGTTGCCAACAACAACCAGCATGCTATAACAAAACAAAATAAGAACATTAATACATATAATTAAAAAAAGAAAAACATATAATTATGTTTTCTGGAGATAACTCACGGTAACACATCTTTTGAATCACAGAATCAAGGTATGTAGAATGTATCAAAATTGATTAAATTCTATAACTGTAAAGAGTTTTGACCGATCTTGATACATTAACGGTAGCTGGACTGATAGCCATGTAATAGTAAAATATAAAATACATTAACAGTCAAACCCCATATATCCCTAAAAAAATGTCTAATTATAATTATGTCTGTCATCAGTGGCATCAGGATTCCAAAAACAGAGAGATCGATTGGTACGCTGTTTTTAGAAAAAGCATATATTTATTTAGCAAAATAGTCAGATGTGTTTAGTCATTCCGAAGATTAACAGCATATTTTAGCAATTGTAAATGAAAACTAAATATAACCTCATTGAAGGCTGAGGAAGGAGGTTACTTTAAGGTGGCCCAATAACAAAAACTATAGGACAATAGAAAAATCTCGTATACATGGTTCCAAACAGGCTGCCGACGCCAAATCAATTAATAGCACGCAGGCTGTGTTTAGTCACCGGCGGCAACATGTGTGAGTTAAGCATACAGTTCGATACCACGGAATAAATGCTATACTGCATATAAGTGCATAGTTCCAACTAAACCAGGTCATTTCAAGAGGGCGCAATGCAAGGGCGATAGCGTTTGTTAATAATTAACCAGAAAACTATAATTATCCCTCCTCTTCGTATACATTAAGCCGACGCGTGTAGGGGTTTGTTTAAAAAAAAAAACAAAAATATGATTGTAACAAGGTTTTTTTCTTAAAGATTTTTAAAGTCGTTCTCGTGTAAAATAAATTTCATACTGCAATATTTTTTTAAAACTAGGTGTTGATTATAATTTATAATAAAGCAACTTTTTATATTTGTTTGAAAACGAACCAAATTGCGAATATACTGTATATGTAGTTAAAGGGCTCGTACTTACCGGCGCCAGCCAGTTCGAGTTATAGGTATGCGACCCTGACTTGCTTGAGCTATTGCTTATACTCCCCAATCCATCTGTATAAGCAATATTAGTAAACAGAACAGACCATAGTTAGATAACTCGTAGTTACCGGCGCCAGCCAGTTCGAGTTATAAGTATACGACCCTGACTTGCTTGAGCTATTGCTTGTACTCCCCAATCCATTTATCCCTTTGTGTCCTCCCTTTCCTATAAATATACTCATTTGGAGTAGTATTCACATCTAATTCCCTAATGTAGGCGTTAATGAAGTCTCTGTCTGCCCCTTCGGGGATACAGGCGTGAGTGTGTGTATGTACATATGCATGTAGTATGCGAATACACTTAGATTTGAGGACGAAGTAAAACCGGTACTAACTTAACTTAAAAACTTATTTAAACCTTATTTCAGCAGGTTTAATTATTTTATATTGTTGTTTTATTACTGGAGCGGGTTAATTTCTCAATATAAATATTACAGTGATAAAGTCCTGATAAGCGCATCTAATACTCTAGAGATGATCACTACAGTCTGTTTCAAGGTTTGACTGATCGCTTATACGAGTATATATACATATATTATAAATAAACATTATGTCACTATTAAAGCGTTGTCAGTTAGTTAGCAAATAGCGCACGTAAATGCTTTTTTATCTATGTGTTGGCGTATGAAAGGAACATCCACAGTCAATTAACACAGTAATAGCTCTAGCATACAACAACTGGTTGATGATGGGAAGTTTACATATAAGTCCCTAAATTTTGGTTGGCCTATTGATCTAATCTAGATGTCAGTGACACTGTCTGCTGAGCCGGAGTTTGAAGGTTCGATTCCCATACGCGACAAAAAATTGTGTGATCCACAAATAGCTTTTTAGAGTCTGGCTGTCCTCTGTGTCCGTTGTTTGTATGTTTGTAAAGTCTCAGGTCAGGTCAGAAAAGTAGAAGTAATTTATCCAGGAAAAGTAATTTATCCAGATCCTGGATTCATTAGAATTAAGCTTAAAGAAGTTTTGGTCCAGAAAAATCCTTTTCGAAATTTTTGTTGTTTGTTGTGGTTTAGTATTTGCTGGTAGAAATTGTCATGAAATTGAGTTCGCAAACTCCTAAAGTATAACATAAAATAACATCACTTTAAAAAAATACGTAGTTTGATCTATGATCCATACACCTTTAACAAAAGTGAATGTGTAGTTGAAATAAATTAAAACATAAAAACTTACTACAAAATCAGTTAAAAAGATTACGAAAAGGCAAGCCACAACTGTTCACCATTAAGATAAAGCTGCTAGTGAGTGGCTTTCATACGTTTTTATCGCGACACCATTTAAAGAAGGTACCTTAGTTGGTGAGGCATAGTCTTTCACCTACATAACTTACATAATACAATCGAAAAAAAAAACAAACCACTTGGTCGTCATCGAAATCGTTGAATGTTTCTGAACGATGTCTGAAAATATGGTATTCATCTTCACACGTTATAATTGACTTAAAAAAATATGTTAACCATCTTCAATCGTATTATATCATGTCATAATAAATCTTAATATCGTGCAATTTAAAGACTCATTAACGTAACGTAAAATCAGCATCATGACACGCAAATATCTTAATAGCTTTAGAAAGTATATGAAAAAAGCATTGTTACACTTTAATCTATAAAATTACAGGATTACACCTATAAAATTACAGGATTTTCTTGATTGCTCTGGGATTCCATCATCTTATCT
Source organism: Tyria jacobaeae (assembly GCA_947561695.1). Classification (NCBI taxonomy): domain Eukaryota; kingdom Metazoa; phylum Arthropoda; class Insecta; order Lepidoptera; family Erebidae; genus Tyria; species Tyria jacobaeae. Next base: position 1,054,998 of record OX387208.1, on the reverse strand, counting down.
TGACTTGGTTACAATGACGGGCCTGTTGGTCTAGTGGTTAGTGACCCTCACTGCTGAACCGAAGGTAGAAGGTTTGTTCCACCACAGGTCAAAAAGACCCAGTCCCGAGCCTGGGTGTTGTTCGTACCCGTTGATTAAATGTTTGTAAAGCATTCCGCACACAGGGATGATTGCGGGAGCTGTCTTTTATTAAAAAAACAATAAGACCGTCGCAAGAGTATACTGTCTGCAATTCCCCTGCTTAATTGTTTCAATGTTAAGTTCGTGGTTCAATCTATATTTTGGTGCATTTGCTATTATGCGTAGAATTTTAGATTGAAAATTTTGCAGGATTTCTATTTGAATTTGCTACTGTACCCCAAAAATTATTTAATTATTTAATTAGAATAATATAAATAAATAATAAATAATAACTGTGACTCTCTGTGCAACAAATACTTTACCTGATCATATTGAGGGACTTAAATTCGTAGAGTAGTGAATGCCACTTGATTTGATTTAGATTCTTTCGCCTCCATGTCACCTTGTCTTCAAGACGCTAGATGAGCGAAGAAGCGAGAGCGAGAAGTTTCGTTAAACATATATAACAATATAGCAGTCTAGTTACCACAGAACAAGCTCTGCTTAGTTTGGGATCAGACTGCCGTGTATGAGATGTGTCAAGTTATATTATTATATACATACATACGTTGCAAGAGACGTCTTATTATCTCTAATCAACAACTAGCATTCACCAGTTCGTCATGGCACTAGGCTTTTCCCTGGCTCAATGTGAGCTTACTGAAGGTTACAGACCATTATAATAAGTTAATCAAGAAACTGTTATAACTTGTAATATATAATTTATTGCTTTACTTTACCCTTTGTAGGTGCATATATAAATAAAATATGATAAAAATTTACTGCACCACGCTGCCGCGCTGAGTGTTGTGGGTTCGATCCCCGCACGGACAACACTTTGTGTAATAATAATTGTTGTTCTGAGCCTGGGTGTACTTTGTGTTCGTTCTTTAAATTTTTGTAAAGTCCCTCGCGACACAGGAATTAACCCTAATGCGGGAGTTGAATATTTGAAAAACAAAATGAAATGAAAAAAAATGCAATGGAAAAATGAAAATTTATTAAACATTTATTCAGCTCTGCCGATTTATGGATGAAAAGTAAATAATAAAACGGAAAAACACACATACGCCATAATTATAATACGACATAATGACTCCCTCAGTTCTGTGGTAACTGGACTTCGGAACAATAACGTTAGAAACTGTACTTTAAAATATGACAGCTACTGTAATACTGCGACCGATTTTGTAAAAGATAGCAACAAAAAATTCAAGACATCAGTTATTTTTATAAACGATTTAGTATAAACTTAAGTACAGTAAGTGAAATATCTATCTGAAGTTAAACACAAATGTCCAAATAATAGTGCAGTTACAGTTGAACAAAGTAACGAAGCCCTATGAAGGTAGTAGATGGTCCAATACGCGGAGTTCTTTAACCTATTATATTATATACTGAATACGTCAATCCAATTAGTGAGCTCCCCTCCGTGAATGTGGAAACAAAAATACAACCAGGCTCAAGGATCATGGTTAGCACATATGTATACTCAATTTTTAACACTTTCTAAGAGAAGTGAATGGAAAATAAACGGTTAGTGTCCCATACAATTACTAGAGTAATATACATACACTCACGCTTGTATCACTGAATGATAGAATTTGGTCCCATGTTTATAAGCAGTTTGGTTACCATAATACAAACTCTACTTAGTTTGGGATCAGACAGCCGTGTGTGACATGTGTGGAGTAGTTTTTTTTTTTTGTATACCTTTGTATAAGAGATGTAGCTTCACTCTGCATCCTCTATCGCTTGTATCATGGGGAGTGTTCAGAGGAATTGTTCGGACTTATACTGGCTGCAGGTTCGGACTTATACAAAATATCCATCCCCATCACATGGACGATTGGCACTCCACCACTGTGCGCACAACCAGCTTATGGAACAAATTGTCGCCTGCCGTATTTTCGAACCGATACGACCTTCAAACCTTCAAGAAAAGAGCGTACTCCTACCTAAAAGGCCGGCAACGCACTTGTGACTCTTGAGTTGCGGGTGTCTATGGGCGGCGGTAGTCACTTACCATCAGGTGACCCATCTGCTCGGTTGCCCCCTATCGCATAAAAAAATACAAAATATATTTAAACCACGACCCCGGTGGATAGGGCTCCAAAGATAGGAACTTTCTGACAACTGTGTCGCGGAGAACTGGCTTTTGAATCAGCCCCTTGATCCAGCCATCTAACGAGAACCTCTTGGCTGTCAATCAGTGAGTAGATATAACTATCAGAACAATGATCGCCAAATCGATATTCCACATGTCGACAATCTTGTGAAACAAATCCAAATATTTTATTTGTTTATCTTTTCCAACTTGCACCACATTCTCTTCATTAGTTACAGCGATATCAACAATCAATGCGCGGCGCTCTAATCGATCTATACCTACTATGTCAGGCTTATTGCAACAATAGTCCTGAAAATGGTCGAGCCACATTTTATTGGGATAGATGATATGTCTATCCCAATAAAATGTGGCTCGACCATTTTCGAGAACTGGGTCGGGCACATACCTGTAATACGGCCGCTATAAATCCACAAGATTGTATTTAAGCAAATTGCAGGTTGCTGATGTACTATCCTGGCCACTTGGATATGTCTGTGCTCACCTTTAGCAAGGCGAGAACAAAAAATAATATGCCTGATAGATTCACCGGGGCGGTGGCATGCCCGACATACGTCATAGCCAGGATATATAAGCTTTTAAGTCTACATCAAGCCCGATAGAACCGACCATGGAGCTCTTTGCCCTTCCATACTTCCTTGCGATTATTAGTACCAAGTACTACAGGTTTGCGCCAGTTCTCTTTAGCCAGAACGAACGAAGTAAGTCCGTTGTCCACTGCTACAACATTACGATGCACTACAACATCGGTGTTGACAAAATTTGTCTAAGGTTGTATATGAAGCGATTGTGTAGGGTCCTAATGTTTAAAAGACCACAACCTCCAAACTTTCAGAGGATATACAAGGTCCGAGCATTGAATAACGAGCGATATACTTAGTGTATTTATTGGAACTCCCACAGAGTTAATCGTCGCTATGTTTTCGTTACCGATACTTGTGCATGCAATACCCGTACAAGCAGAACAGTGACCCATACCAAAAGTGCCATATACACTATACATTCAAAATGAAGTCAGCAGTGTAAGGACCATCTGAGGTATCTTGGGTATGCCAAAGGAATACGTGAAAACAGGCAAAACCCAACTATTGCAGGCACGCATATTACCCCATACATGCCTTCTAGCAAATGCTTATCAATTTTATACTTCTCCAGTACCCTCAAAAGCCCTATTCGAAGTCAGTGGTTCTCGGGGTCCTATGCACGACTGTGGCTTCTCCCCTGCCGACGTACAGGTGTTGGCGATATCGGCGGAGTGAAATACTCGTCACTGAAGGTGACCGTTCAAGGTTTTACTGCCAATATTATAGACATGGGTTCACAAGAAATTTAGGTAATGCTTAATCGTTTACGTGCACTACTTCAGAATTTTCATTGGTGGTGATATTTCAATATTGTGTTATACTTTTGTTATACGTATCAACGGCCAAATGAAAGGCTAAGATTAGGATATTTTATGAAAACAAATTTTGCCTTTACTTTAATACCTATCAATCACATTTGTATGAACGTATGAGCTGGTATTGGGTGTCGCTCTATCGCGAACACCACGGCACGCGCTCCGCTCTCTACGTAATCGAGTTAGAATCGATTCGTCACGTGATCGACTAACGCCCACCACCAGTAATGACCGGCTTTTATTACTCGTCGACAATCTCAAAAACATTGAACCCATTATAAGAAATCTCTATCCTAAGTAGGTTTGGAAGCCGTTGCCTTGCGGTTTTTTTTTTCAGAGTTAAAAGTTATTTTATTTATTACAAGTGGTTCATTGCACAAAGAAATCAGTCATGATTATTTCGTGACTTGGCCTTTTTTTTTCAAATTTTGCATAAAAAGAATAAGGAGACCTTTACTATTTGAGTAGGTGTCCTAAAAAGCGCCTAAGAGATTTGACTAATATCTATCGGACAGTACGTATACAGTCTGTGCCCAGTTGACGACAAAAGGCTTGTTCCCTATTACGTGAGTGGGATTAAATTACGCTTGGCAAAAAGTGAGTGTGCCCTGCCTATTGCACTCATTCTAAATTTATGCAATGTTTAAACTCCAATTTTCATGCAATATATTTATAATTTTATAGGTACATTTCAAACGCGATTAGTAAATTTATAAAAAAATACTTATTACAAAACTGTAGCTAATTCAATATATAGCGTAATTGGCCTGGCGCTTTATTGTCTCACGTAAACTTAAAGGTAATATAATAAAACAAATATTAAACGTTTAGTGTTAAAGTGTTTCAACACTTGGCGTGGCCCACTCAAACCATTTAAGTTTTACTCCGAACTAATATTATAGAAGCAAACGCGAGTTTGTTTGCAACGTTGTCATACCTACCTATGCAACTGCTCGTTATTAAATTTTGCATAACTTTGTTTAGCGGTATAGGAAAGCATATAAACGATTAAGGGGCAGACATCACCGCACCGTACCAGTATGACTGTGATCATTGTTAGTGTAACTGGGTCTACACGCCAGGCAGCATATAATCCAATACATTCTATAAAAAAAGTGATAAAATATACATACATGACACACCCATAACCCCGAAGGAGTAAGCAGTCTGAAAAGGCTACTTTTTGCCATCCATAATATATTCCCAGTTAATATGAGGCAGGCCTACTGCAGTCATCCGGGCACTATAAGTACATATGTATGTCAGGTTTATTTTATTTTTTATTTGGTACTTTTTTTTTGCGATAGGGAGCAAACGAGCAGACGTGTCATCTGATGGTAAGTTACTAAGTCCATGGACACCCGCACAAGTGCGTTGCCGGCCTTTTAGGTAGGAGTGAGCTCTTTTCTTGAAGGTTTAAAGGTCGTGTCGGTCCGGAAATACGGCAGGCGACAATTTGTGCCATAGGCTGGTTGTACGAGGCAAAAAGGAGAATTTTGGAAGAAGCGTACAGTGGTGGAGTGCCAATCATCCAGGTAATGGGGATGGATATTTTGTTGCGTAGGACGATGGCGGAAACATGCAGTCGGTATAAGTCCGAACAATTCCTCTGAACACTCCCCATGATACAAGCGATAGAGGATGCAGAGTGAAGCTACATCTCTACGCAACGCCAAGGTGTCAAGCCGATCAGGATATCTTGGCAGTCTGTTATGCGAGTCGCTCTCCGTTGAATGCGGTCAAGAGGGAGAAGCTGGTACTGGGGTGCATCTGCATAGAGATGAGAACAGTATTCCATGTGCGGCCGAACCTATATAAAGAGTACTTACTTACTTGCATACTATATGATTGTAAATATACCTAGTGTCTAATAGATAAACGCCCGATCCCTAAGCCGCTTATTACTAAATGGGGTGGTAATAAAAGAAGTAGAGAGCTAAAAGTGGTTAAAACTCAAGTGACAGCAAACTCCTCTCTATATATTCTGTATTGAGAAGAACTGCATAAAACTCTAATAATTGAGCTATCTATCTAACGCAAGCGTTCTTGCAAATCAATACATGAACGGCATTAATAAAAATATGTAATATTAAACGCCAACAAAGCGTACTTAAGACAATCAAAGGTGACAAGTTAGCTGTTAAGCTATATAAAATTCTAATATATGAAATAATGTTGAGTGTTGCCAACCTCATCTTGTGTGCTGTTTATCCAATAAAGCGCGTTATGCAATTGGCGCGTTGCATGCGTATGCGCAATGTATATGCACATCTAATGGCCCGTTATCGTAATAACAACACACCAATAACTCCAATATAAAGAAATTAAACTGCAAAAAACACTTAATGTATTAAAATGAGATTAATTACACAAATTTTGTTAAAGCAGATGTTGACGAGAGATGCCAGAAAATCTAAAATGAAAAAAAATGTGTGTATGATTCTAAGAATTAATTAATCATTTACGATTCGGTGCCATTTCTCGGTGACAGTACAGTAAGTATACAGTCATATAGTGCTCGATTGACGGCAAAAAACTTTCCACTTTTTAGGTTAGTGGGACCCAATTCATATTTGCAGAATCTGGGTGTTTTATACACTTGATCCTATCCCTTTGGGGATACAGGCACGAGCGTATGTGTGCAAGTATGATTCTAATATCGGGTTAACTACAAAGACTTAATGCAGAATTTACCTACTCTGTTTCATACTAAAGTATAGCTCGAACCGTCCGTCCTGTCAAATAAAACTTAGGTAGATGCTAAGCATTATAAGGTGTAGTGTTCACCTGCGTAGAAGCGTTAAATCTACATAGTCTCCCTTCTGCCAGTAAATAAAGCATTTAAGTTATCCTATTCCTGCACACAGGTGCACAAGGGAAAACCCAGCTTCCTTATGTATATTTGTTTTTATTAGGTAGAAAAAAAACTTGAGTAAAATGTCTCAGGAGTCTCGACTTCAAATGTTAGTTTCGGTACGATTCGATTGGAGTTTCGCCTCGAGGTGACTTTCTTCGTCCTTATTATTTAAATGGAATGTATGTGGACCATACATATATTAAGAATTACTTTCATAGTGTTTAATTAAGCGACTAGTTGATAAATTCAGTCTGGGAATTATTCAGTAGCAACGCAACTTCAGGAGTTAAAGATGGGAGCAATTGGGAGGTTTTGAAAAACAGACCAAGGAAAGGCATTTTAAGGAATGGGATAATACTTACACGATTAGATTGGGAAGTGTAAGCTTCTATGTAAATAACTCGAAAAAGTCGGGGAAGCATACCTGTAGCTAAAACTTGGTGTAGCCGGGAGGTCCAAGAAATCCAACCTATAAATAATAGTCCATCCATACCCTAATTAATAGTCATGAATTTTATTTATACATACAAACCAGCTTCCAAATATTGAAAAAGAATATTTATGCTACTTGTCTCCTATAACTAGTATATTTCGTCCCTCGGGGTCTAATTATTCGATTTACACTAGTGCTTTCAGACTAGTGTGTTTTTTTTTTTTTTTTTTTTTTTTTTTTTTTATATTAGCCTACCATAGTGACTCCACTTTGCCTGATGGAAAGCAATAGGTGGAGTCAAAGAGTGGTGGTCACCATCCTCATTGCATGTGTAGTCAATGCAGCATGGTGACCCACACTATGGCGGCCTGGTGAGATGCTTTTTCACGCCCCGCTTAAAAGACCCGGGATCATAGTGGGAAGGAAACACGTGCGCTGGTAGAGAATTCCAGGCTTTTACCGATCGGCACAAGAAAGAAGAGCCAAACCGTTTAGTTCGGGTACGTATATTTTCGACGCACAAACGGTGACTCCTCAGGCCAGCACGTGTAGTCCTGTAGAGGAAGGGAGAAGGTGGGACCAATTGGAAGAGCTCATCAGAACACTCCCCGTGATGTAGGCGATAGAGGACTGCCATAGAGGCGACATCTCTTCGCAACTGCAGAGGCTCAAAAGACTGGGTGATCTCAGGACAGTCGATAATGCGGACTGCGCGCCGCTGCAACCGATCGAGAGCGTCAAGCAAATACTGCGCATAGCCGTCCCAGAGATGAGAGCAGTACTCCACGCAGGAGCGAACCTGGGTCTTGTACAAAAGACACAGTTGCTCGGGCGAGAAGAACCGTCTCACCTTGTTCAAAACGCCGAGCTTACGCGAGGCCGCCTTAGTGACACTCTCGATGTAATCGCGCGGATTGAGATCCCGGCAAATATCCATACCCAGAATACTAAGCCTATCCTGCAGTGGCAGTTGAGTGCTCTGAAGAGTAGGAAGGGGAAGGAATGGAGACTTTTTGTTAGAGAACACACACGCTTGTGTTTTCTTGGCGCTGAACTCGACCAGATTCTCACAGCCCCATTGGGAAATGCGGCTCAAGACCCGGTCGAGCTCAGCGACAAGCTCCTGTCGTTTTTCCTCAACGTCTGCCAGCTTGGCAGTAGGATGCCCGAAATATCGCCCGTGCACTGTACTGTCGTCTGCATAACAATGTATATTACCAAGGGTTAACATGTCATTGATATGCAGAAGAAACAGCGTAGGCGATAGGACGGAGCCCTGAGGTACACCAGCGCTTACCTCGTGGAAGTCTGAGGCCGCGCCGTCGCAGAGAACCCTAATGCGGCGCTTTTCGAGGAAGGCAGCAACCCAGTTGCAGAGTTTAGGTGGCAGACCAAATGCAGGAAGTTTGGAGAGAAGCGAGCGGTGCCACACCCTATCGAAGGCCTTGGCAATGTCGAGGCTGATGGCCAAGGACTCCTCCAAAGGTGTGTGACGTACGCTAGAAGATCACCCGTGGATCGGTTCGGCCGAAAACCATATTGCCGATCATTTAACAAGGAGTGATCCTCTAGGTGGCGGATTAGTTGGGTGTTGATGATCCGCTCGAACACCTTACAGAGTATGGAAGTGACGGCTATAGGTCGGTAATTGGCTGGATCGGAGCGGTCGCCTTTTTTGGGAATGGGTTGAACATTCGCTTCTCTCCAGGCCTCCGGAACAATTCCTGAGGAATAGGACAGGCGATACAAGCGCGTTAGTACGGGAGACAACTCAGGTGCACAGTTCTTAACCAGTATCTGACTCCATTCTAGGTTCCTAAAGCGCAGTTCTTCTATTATGAAATGACACTAACAATAGGGTAACAGGAAAAAAATCGTGAGTGGTATTAGGTGTTTTGGGACGCCTAACAGGACTCTTCACTCCTTGATAACGTACCCTCATCGGGTCCGAAATTAGTCAGACATCTCCGATTACACACGTGAGTAACACAGAATATTTATAAAGAACATATGTAAGGAATAACATAATATTGAAAGAGGTTCAACACTATGCTATAGAGATTGCTCACATTACGGTATAACTATTCGCATACAGGTTTAAACCCAACAAGTTTTGACCTAAATTTATAGAAGCTGTCCGGAAAAAAAAAGATTAAAAAAAAAGAACAGATACGGAACATAACATGAGAAGCAAACATCTTAATAGCTTTAGAAGGTAAACGAAACAAAATAGTTTGTAGTGATTTACCTGAGATACCATCATCTAATCCTAACTTGGTTACAATAGAACCACCACAGGGGTATAAACTCTTAAATCAGTCGACAATTGGCGGACAAATTGTTTAACATATGTATGTACATAAAAATCATGCATACAGTAGTATTGAACATAAAACGACGTCCTTCTCTGAAATCGCTTAAAGAGGATCTGAACCAGTTTTTAAGTTGAAAAATGTTAAAATGTTAATGTGTCACAATTAAGCAACACCCGCGAGTTGGCCGCCGACAAAACCGTGAGACAATTGATGTAAACTCTCAATGGATAGAGTTCAGGAAGTTGTTGCCAGCCTTAATTATTCTTTTTAATAATTGTCTTCATGTCTAGCAAGCACCCGGGTGCTTAACACAACTTAAGATGTACATTATAGACTAATGAATTCAAAAAACGGTAAGAGACCGGGAGTTGTGACGAGGATGAAATATTTTGTGACTTTATTTTAAGTAAAAACATTTTATGTTTTCATGTATAAGTCATAATTTATCAGTTCTTCTGTAGAAAAAAATATCCTCTCAAATCAATGCACCAGGGTAATATAGAATTAACATAGTATGATAAGAGATAACAGAGCCAATATGCATGACAAATATAATGACATTTACGAAAATAAATGTATGCAGGGGCCACCTGATGGGAAGTGACATCGCCATCCATGGACACCTGCAACTCAAGAGTAGTAAGTGCGATGTCCACCTTTAGGGCGATGAGAGATGGGGAGATGCGGGAAGAGGAGTTGGCAAAAAGGAGAGGGGATGACTGGAGGGGAAAGAGAGGGAGTTGGGTGTCCGAAAACCTAACTAATTTCGGAGAAATGCAACGAAAGCGTTGCTTCACAGCCGGTTTTTTGTTAAGCCGTGGTATCACACCGGTCGAGCTCGCACATTCCTGCCTAAGGCTCATGGCTACGTACAATCAAAACAGTATATCCCATAAACAGCTATCGTAGGCGGTAATACAAGAGCTCTGTATTTGTTTTTTCATAACATAGATATCATCAGGTAGATCACGATGTTCCAGTTCGGAGAACAGAGGCAAAAACGACAGTATTATACTAAACCACGTAACTCATAGAGACAATGAGTGGGCGTCGAGGTTAATCTTGCGACACTATCCCACTGGCTGAGATTCACATCGCAGCCTCCAAGCTAAAGTGGCATCTATCATCAGCAATCAGGGTCCTATTTTATTTATCAGTGGGCAAACAATAGACTGTTACGGTGTGATTTCAATGGCCATCCAAACTGCAAAATTAGTGTGTGTTTATGTATGTACCTTGAATTTATAATATGTATGTTGCATTACTATCGATATATCAATGTGGAATACGATAACTCCACAAAAGGGGAAAGCGACTGACCTGGTAGAATTAAAACCTTTTTATAATTAAGTAGTACTGTCTTTTAAAAACTCAACCGTATTATCATATTTCCAACCATAATAGTGGAGGGGGTTCTTCTACAACTCTATCGAAGTCATCTCCATCAGTCTCCTGTGTTAATTACGAACGGCACTTTCCCGTATATAGTATATATATATCGTTATTATAATAAGTATTTGTATTTTTATTTATTATTAGTTATAAGTATGTAATAGAATTGATGTGGGTGTAATATATTTATTGTATGTCTATGTTTAGTTATACATAAATGTTTTATACGTAGAACCCGACCGCTACCACCTTAGTATCACTAAATCCATCCTAAGGTTGTCTGGTAGAGATCACTTGTAGTGATAAGACACACATTGTACAATACATTTACTAAAAGAATTTTATGTAAATATGTTATACAAAAAAGAAAATTCTAATCTAATATAACCCAATCTGTACTAAATTTGTGAGGAAGACGCTTGTATGATTTTGTTCTATGTGAGAAGCATAATATCAGGTATAAAGAAAAAAACTTGAATCATACAAGTAATATACATATATATTACATAATAATATAAATACATACCTAAAGTAATAATAGATAGTAGGTATACATTTCTAGAAAAGTGTAGGAACTTCTTAACTTGGGAGTGTATTGAATTAATGTTGTAGAATAATAAGAAGTTCCTGTCATTTACGCGAACACAACTGGGACATCGATCAGCAATTCATAACGCACCATAAACAAACGTGAGCACGGGGCGTTGATCAATGCGCGTGCGCATAGCGGCCCGGTGACGTCACCGTACAGGTAACCACCACGCGACCGGTGAATCATAAAGTCATAGTCCTATGCTTTCCGGGAACCAACCTTCACGGAAGTAGTCCCCGAGAGCACAGATGAGTTAAATTGTAAAGAACTTTCATTCAAAGAGTTTTACAACACGGCCTTACTTTTTAAGCTACTGGCGAAACCGGCCGCAATAAAGAAACCGTTGTAAACATCAATGTTAAACAACAAACGTGTTCCAATTTACAAATTCTTTGTATTTTCGACGGTAGTACGTGACGTAAACATGGCGACTTGTTCTAAATTCGTAACAGTTTTTCGCGAGGGGCGTTGTACTAAATAATAAACAAAGAAACTTTCTATGACATGGTACGTTTAGGAGTTATCCAGTTTCGTAACGAATTATTGTAAGCGATTGACATGACGGCCTTCGGCTGCGCCAATCACGCACTGTCCGCACAGCGAATGATATCTGATACAGTGTGACTAATTTCGCCGAACAGTCGGATAGAAAGTCGTGATAATGGCGCAGATACAGCAATAAACGTGTGCTCTTCGCTGTTTTTATGGAATCCCACAGCATCACAACGATGGAGAAAATAAACGACTCAAGTAAATGGAGATGAAAGTGATAAAGTGAAAACTCTTCTTGATTAGCATGGAGAAAATTTCACAAAACTCAATATAAGAACACAACACGCAAGCATTAATTGGATTAATCGAATTTCGTTTCGATTGAACTTGCTACTAACTTTAGAGAACGCAGAAAACCTTTTAACTTGAGCGCCATTAAATTCCAGATTGTAAAGAAGCTTTAAAACCCAATTGTCGTACACAAATAATTTAAATCTATGGTTTTAAGTATTAAAAAAGTTTTAAATACAGAATTATTAACAATTCTACAAAAAGCATAACATTGTTATTTTATGTAATCATAGCATTGTTTTAAACAATAGGTATTTCGGGAAAGTATCATTCCCATAACTACAAAAGCGAGCAATACTTGGATACGAACCACTCCAAGAGAATTTCCAACACCTTTCTAAAACCATGTGCGATATACTCTGCCGATTGTTTTAATGCAAGCCATGAACACGAACACTGCGTAACTTAAGATAATTTATATATAACTAACATGAAGTATGTATATGTTATTATATACATATGTCAGAATATAAAATAAAGCTTACAGTTGAGCTTAATCCGTATACAAACTGAACAGTGAAAGGGTTCCCATGATTTATAACATTCTTGTAATATCTGTATACTGGTATCTGTTAGGTTTTTACTATCTTTTTGTAACCTACAGAATCTTTTCAACTGATATATCATGTTTTAAAATACTCGAAAACACTGTGTGCATTGCAGTTGAACATAAAGCTATTCAATAAGCCGACTGGTGAAGGTCCGAATGCGTTTGATTTAATAAACCAGGATATGACCAGGCTTAGTGTCTAAGCTTCAAGATGAGTAATTCGTGGGTAAAGATGGCCCAGTATTCATTAATAATTGAAAACATTTCTGACCCTCTACAGAGCCAACCTCTACAGATTCATCGACCAAACAAAACCCTGATTCAGATTAGCTTTTAGGCGAAGGGATAGTGACATATCTAGTACATATTTTAATAAACTCTCCAACAGACAAGATTCTGCCTTAACCTGATCGTGTCGTCACGAGACAGCGTCACACTCTGGCGCTCAGCTATGATGCTGCGAGCTCACGTACTCCGATGTTTAACAAAAACGTTTGTTGTGATGAACACGCCATGTTATGTCAAGTTTATGCGTTCATGTTTGTTGTGTATTATGTAAGAGAAAAGGAAAAACACTCAGCTGTTCATTAACTCACTTTGTTTACACATAGTTTAAATGTTTCAAGATCGATCTGTACAAACAACTATTATATTGACATGAACTAACATACGAACGTAATGACAATACGAGGATAGTGCTTCAACATAGAGTCATTGATAATGACTTATGACCCTAGATTCTGTTTTCCAAATATATGTATTAGATCTTGCTCCTCCTGTTAAGGCTGGTAAGATCTTCATTTTGGGCTTACTACTGCCTAGATAGTTCAGGCAATCTCCTTAGCATCCAGAAAAGGTCTGATGCGGGACGAATCGTTAATTTATATCTTTTCTACATTATTACAAGACCATTTTCAATAGTCGGTGCATTTTCAGCCCAGAAGAAGAATCCCAAGTTACAATTTTTTTATAATATAGGTGGATAGTCAAACAGAAGGGTCATCTGATGGTAAGTGACAACCGCGGTCTACGGACACGTGTAACTCGAGGGTCAACACGAGATGAGAGATGCGGGGAGGGAAAAGAAGAGTGTGTCAAAGTCAAATTCAAGTGTTGCCACTGAACGTTCCGCAGCAAAATGTTCTTACAAAATAGTTTCTTACGATTTATATATTCAGATAATCTGGTGTTTTATGATACAGATTGATTACGGCAAACTTCTGGCTGAATTAAAGCTGAAGAACTGAGGAATTATCTCCACAGTATGCTCTATGCTGTTGACGATTCCAACTTGCCTTTCTAGTATTCAGCAAGTGCTAGATCTCCACCAGAGGTTATTTCCACAGTTAAGTGTTTTAAGGTTTTCTGTTAACAGCCAAACCAGTTATATTAAAAAAAAACAATGTAATGTTATGTCAGATTGTTTAAAGTTGAATACATTTTTGTAACAAGTTGAATGTTTGTATTACCGTCGTTATTAATATAAGCGTCCAGAAATGACTCTGTTATACATTTATAAGTTTTTTGTTACTGCGGCCATATTTACAAGTATTTTGAGAATGAAGGCGTGTACAAGCGAGAATGATATCACAATCTATGTTCTGATTACACAAATACAATATCACTTGCGCACCGGTGTAGTAAGAGCTTGTTAAGCACTGATTAGGTAACTAACCCAGTACCGTCCGATCAGTATCACTGGGTAAATCAAAATCACTTTGTACCTAATGCTGAAAGTGAGAGCGTCGACATACAATATTAGGATATGGCGATAGTGCAAATTTGTATTATTAAAATAAAACCAGAGAAGAGTTGGTGTAAAGATGGTTTTGCAATTTCTATAAAAGTGCAAAGACATGCTCTTCAAAGGAATCTGGTTTATTTTGGGGTGGAAGCCACTTAAAGTATCTGATACAATATTACTTTGGAGTAAGAATGATATCATTATGTGCAGAGTACTTAAGTTTCGTACCTTATAAAACCCTCATATTATCGATTTGGCATCTTATGAGCAAATCAAGAACGATAAAAGTTTTACACAAAGAGAACACATTTAAATCGAATATAATTTATAACCTAAACCGAATAGCTGATAGTATCATATGGTCACAAACGGTTTTATACTTCATAAAAATAATATAGCACACTAATGACGTCACACCGTTACAAACTTATGTGCAGTGTCTCGTTGGCGGTCGTCGACATCTTGGCTATGGAAAGGATGACAAATTTAATGAGAAGTAAGACTGTCTTTTAAAAGTAGTAGTGAGGTGCGCTATTTGTCGTGACGTGACGCAATTTTCCTAATGGATGAATGCGACCGAGGCGTACGAATTGTTGTCTGGTCATGTTCTGCCTTAGTATGGACTTTGTAGCGAAGTGAAATACGGATACATAGAAACCCGAAAAAACTGAGCTGGAATCGAAAACGCTTCTCCAGAGGTCGTCAACTCTTTAGCCTATTACTTGCCGGTAACCTGTTACTTGACCTTTTTGTTTTTCTGTAAATAATAAAAAGTAAGAAAATAAGTATGAATTAATCTGATTGGCTCTCATTTTAAAACCAAGAAAGCCCAAATACTGCTTAAGATGTTTATTTACGTCTTGAGCAGTTCTTGAGGCAAGATTCCCATCACTTCACGGTTCGGTTTTCATGGTAGGCCGCGGGAAATGATTACCGTTACCGCCATGTTATACGGCACCGCGGCATTATATCCATAGCATTACGTCTTACTACAGCCTCTTGTTAATTCACTTAGCTTCACCTATAGCAGACAGGCTGGATTTACGAAGCTAGAGCCGAAAAAATTACGACTGACATTTTTTGTTATAAATAGATTTTTATATTTTTTAGAAAAGGATGATTATACGTCAAGTACAAAAGGTTGTTAAATAACAGACTGGAACTAATTCTAGAAACATATAAAGGAATTTACAAGCAAGTTTACGTTAAAGGAGACGAAGAGATTAAAATTACATTAGTCTTCATCAAGCCTCATTTGCTGTTCTTAAAGGAATATTTAATATTATAGAAAACCAAAAGAATACCTAGCTTGGTACTTTAAATCAAACAATTACATGCTTACTTCAAACCTAAACGTTCATTCATCGCAAACGTTCATCGCAAACGGTTGATCACAAATTCCACTAAACATAGCTGTCTTTAAATGTATCTTTTAATACGTGTAAGTATCGTGCTAATCGAGTTTTGATGAGCCACTCGAACACAACCGTCAAGGTCAATATACAAGGATGTGTAATAAATCAAAACTTTGTCATCATTTGTCTGCTTTAGGGGTCACCAGTTTCATGGTGTCTTTACAAGGAGACTCACATTTTCTTCAATTTTTAACCTCACCTCACCTCACCTCAAAATAATAATCGAACAATTAGATGTAACTGCACAGATGGTGTAGCGGTTTAAGTGGTTACCTCGCCACCACGCTGCCGTGCCCGAGTGTTGTGGGTTCGATCCCCGCACGGGACAACACTTTATGTAATCCTCAAATTGTTGTTCTGAGCCTGGGAATTCTTTGTGATTCGAAATCCGTTGTTTGTTTGTTTGAATGTGTGTAAAGTCCCCCGCGACACAGGAATGAATCCTAATGCGGGTGTGTCTTTAAAAAAAAAAACAAAAGTTGTAATCTTTGCAACCACTGCATAGATCGTACGTTACGTGGTGAAGAAACGTGGTTCGATAAATTGTGCACTAATAAAACATGATGAATATTAAACAAATATCACTATTAAAGTCAACTCATTTTATGTATTTATGCAAATGATAAGACAGCCAAACAATCTGTGACAAAATAAAAGTATATTATTTGTTATAACAGGTGGTTGTGTAATCCGCCATGCAAATGTTAACATTTACTAAACATAACAATAACATATTTATATATATGTATATATAACACTAATATACCTTGGCAGTGGCAAATAGTGTTATCGATGGAATCTATGTAAAGGGCAGAACAAGTATTTGGGGGAATACTAATAACTTTTAAATGTGCGCTTTAAACGTGAAATATTAAAAGTGTTTATTTATACGTTCTAGCTCTGTTGTTGTGCTATCCTTTGCTACGTGTAAAGGCGTGTCATGTCGTGTAATCACGTCGTTTCGGTCTAAAATAACTAATGAAGAAGTGTTACCGCTCTCTTCAACCATTGTGATGGTTTACCCATCAAAGGCCAAGCCAAGCATCTCAGATCAATTAAGCGATGTTTCGAGAGCAATATTTGAATTGTCACGAGGTTACTAAATAATGTCTTTATTACATGTGATTAATATTCACTCAATCAGACACGCCTGCAACGCGTACATATGTTTAGTAACATTAAAATGGCGTTAACAGAAACAATTTAAAGCATTAAATTGTCGTGTTAATTAAGGAAAATACCGCTTTACATATTGAACATGCGAGCGCTTATTACTTACCAGGTCGTGCCCATCTACATTCACCCCTAAATACCAGTAGGCCCACTATAATTTAGTCCCACAGCCTATTGCCGTCATAGGGGCACTGTATGACTGTATACTGTATACTGACTGATAAATTCAGTTCAACAGTTCGATACCTTAGTAGAAGAGATGGTGTATTTTACTCCACCGAAAACCACAGGCCTAATTAACTGTGACAAAATTTGCTAAACCACAATTTACTGGTTAATGTTACACTTAAGTAAATAAAAACAATTAAAGATTGGTTAAATATTTTAAATGCGGTTCCCTGACAATCAGATTAGAATGCAAGTAAATTAGGCAATTTGAAAAATAAAATTATTTTCCTAATGAACTCGGTAACCCTGTCGATGTAAGAATTGCTGTGTCACAGTCACGGTGTATGGGAGACTGATATTGATGCTAGTTAAAATTATGTATCATGTTTTGAGTGAATAAAATATACACTAGGATAGCCAAACCTGCCGGGGTTTCGATGGTATAGTACTACATATATTTTAGTACATCTAGAACATACATAATCTTCATTAACTTTAGACATGAAAAAAAATTATCGCATAATTTAAGTTTTAAAGCTACATTTTTTGCACAAGGTTTTTTTAAATAGAAATGTGTCAGCTGACGAACATTGAGAATGCATTAGTAGGTACACGTTTACGCTAAAGTGTATCAAGTGTTCCCAGCACTCGTAAGATTGCCCACATTTAACAAAAACATAAACCACTTTAGAATGGGTCCCGTAGGGTTCAGTAGTAATAATACGACTTTGAATGACAGGTAGCAAGCGACATATCAAAATAACTTGTGTTTTATGCAAGTAAAGGGAATATATTCAGATTTGTATTTGTAAATTTTGTATTGTTACATAACTATTAATAAACACAAAGTTTTACGACAACACGAATATTTGATTTACTTTTTACAATATTAAAATGGATATAGGGACACTTTACAGTAATATATGCCCACAATTTTACCTCAAAACTAGCAGCTATTTCTTATATATCTAATGTTGTCGATTTCCATCTAAACATTACCTGAAAGAAATTGCTTTTAGCAATAAGACCGCCCATTCTAAACACTGTTTTTGTGATATTTTTTGTAATACAATTGTTAGGTTTATTCTATTCTGTTCTATAGGGAATTAAACACTTGTAAGTCTCGTTCAAGCGTTGAGCGATACTCACTTGTATGCTACCAACCTTACTCAAAAAAGTACGACCAAAAGTTTATTATTCGGCTCTGAAAGGTGTTGGTTTTAAAGGATGGTACCAGTGTCGAGGAGATCTGCTGTGCCTACTTACATTCGTACACTGTGTGATTGTACAATATGCGAGGTAAATACGATGTAATACTGTTAAATGTAATAACAAAATACCTTGTGATATATTGCAATTAAATGAAAGGAAATTTAAAACCAATATTAAAAGTGCACTTTGTAAACATGCATATCACAAATCAGAGGATTATATCCAAGATAAGAACGCTTGGAAACATGCTGGTCCTGCTCCATAGGACAATTTTGAGTCTAGACAAAATCAAACTAGTTTTTGTTTTTTTTATACTATAGGGGGACAGACGAACAGACGGGTCACCTGATGGTAAGTGAGTCCGCCGTCAATGGACACTTGCAACTCAAGAGTCGCAAGTGCGCTGCCCGCCTTTGAGGGTGATGAGGGATGGGAGATGCAGGGAGCGGAAAGAAGAAAGGAGGGATGAGGAGATGGAAAAAAGGAGAAAGGAGATGAGGGTAGAGAAAAGGGGGGAGGGGGAATTGGGCCTCCGGAAACCTCACTCAATTCGGGGAAATGCAACGCAAGCGTTACTTCACAACCGGTTTTCTGTGAGGCCGTGGTATCGCACCGCAGCACTAGTTGCTAATTGTATTGTATAAGGAGTTATATTTTTGTGACTCAGTGATTATTTTAACTCACACAACACACTGACTTATTACTTGTTAATATTCTATGTAAATCGTATTCTTACTTATAATATGTTTGGAAATGTGTGAGCACCATGTATCTATCATAAAATTAATTTATCTGTCTTTGCTTCGCTTTAATTCTTTTTACCTTTTTCGGTATAGTAATTTTGTTCTGGGTGCATCGTTTTCACACATAATTATATATAATGATTGTATTTAAACAACACATTTTAAAAGAGTAACGGATGAGTTTCTTGCCCATTCGTCTCCATACGAAACTACATTTTGGAAGGGGCGACTAGAATGAGTTCTATTTCAATGGAAATGTTGACTTTCAAAAGTGTATGAGAGCCAAGGTTAAATCAGAATCTAGACATATAATCGGTTCCGTGACTAATTTTGAGCAGAATAAGTTAAGAGCTTATTAGGTAAGCACGTGTTGATAATTATCCAAAATAATTGTTTAATCAGAGATAATCACGGGTAAACACAGAAGGATAATTAGCATTTTCACTAAATACATTTCTGTTTTTTTTTTAAACTCTGAAAGAAGAATTTGTCCCGGTGTCAAATACATCAGTTCTCGCCACATATAGTAATCATTTCACCTATTCGGCGTCTTTATCTATCATTTGCTTCAAGCTCTTCATTTATGATGACATCATTCACGGTAAGTTTTTTTTTTATAGTATAAGGGGACAGACGTACAGACGGATCACCTGATAATCAGTTACAACCGCCGTCCATGGATACCAGCAATGTGTTAGGATGTGGGGAGGGGAAAGAGACGGGGAAGAGGAGATAGGAAAAGGGGCGGGAGGTCAGGGGAAAAGAATAAGGAGAAGGGAGTTGCAACACTCACTAATTTCGGGGAAACGCAACGCAAGTGTTACTTCACAATCGGGCCTTTTCTTGAGGCCGTAGTATCGCACTAGTCGAGCCGGCCTATTTGTGCTTAAGCATGGCTCTACTACGAACAAAAAGTTAGAATATGTTCAAGATGAAAAAATAAACCCAACGTGCCTCTTTTGTGAGGGCAAATAATAAAATGTAATCAGGTAACTGAACGTATTTTACCAGCCTCAAAAGTCCCGACATGGAACGATTACAATTGTGTAGTAATTCTTTACACATAAAAAAAATTACCATACAAACAAAACGGCACATAATAAATTCGGCCAAAAAATGATCCTAACAAGAGCACAAAAAACAGTGGTAAAAGACATAAGTAAAATGTACCGCTTTGTGGCGACGAGATGAAACAGAAATAATATGGTTTAACAATAGAGTCAAGTGTGAGCCCATATTTGTTGTATTGTTAGAAGTTGCGGCCTCACACAGTCCATCGTTTTCGACAAATTAAGACGAATACAATCTTTGTGTTACTTAATTACTTAGTAATTTACATACACACACACTTACACACAGACAAATTACATTACATTTATAGCAAAGCTATTCTACATGATTTTATGTGTATATTTATAGAAGTCACTTTTTAAAAGACAACACACACAGTCACATTAGTAATGAATCATGTGTAGCGGTGGACTTTACAAACATTCAAACAACGAACACAAAGAACACCCAGACTCTTAACAACTATTTGTGGTTAACACAATTTTTTGTCCTGTGTGTGAATCGAACGAATCGAACCCACAACCTCTGGCTCATCAGTCAGGGTCACCAACCACTAGACAACAAGAGGGATTTTTTTATACAATAGGGAGACAGACGAACAGACGGGTCACCTGATGCAGGGAGCGGAAAGAAGAGAGGAGGGATGAGGAGATGGGAAAGAGGAGAAAGGATATGAGGGGAGAGAAAAGGGGGGAGGGGGAATTGGGCCTTCGGAAACCTCACTCAATTCGGGGAAATGCAACGCAAGCGTTACTTCACAAGCGGTTTTCTGTGAGGCCGTGGTATCGCACCGGTCGAGCCGGCCCATTCGTACCTAAGCATGGCTCTACCACTGTTAAAGTGGGTATTCCAAGTTTACCTAAGCTAGTTAAGTTTGGCTAGCAAAGTTAAACAATATTATAAATTTAATTAGATGGGTACACCACTGTACATTTAAGTTGTACATATACTAGATGAAGCAAACTTGACTTAAAAACGTATTTGAAGCAGTAGGTAGGCTCCCTATTGTACACCTGTTTCGATCAAATTGAACCGGAATCTTTCTCGACGTACTTATAAAAATTATAACGGGTAATTTCGATTTGTACATTAAATATACATAACTAAGGCTCGTACCTCCCGGCTGCAGCCAGCTCGAGATCCAGGTACGTTAGTACGCAACTCCGACAACACATCTCAATCTATCCATATAAGCAACATTTTTGTCCTTCAATTGCCTTCCCTCGTTTAATTACTATAGCTCCCGGTGAAGGCAATAGGCCTTGCCCCTTTTACGTTAGTGGGACTAAATTATAATTTGCAAAATGCGGGTAATACATGAGCGCATATAACCTAATAGTTACAATTCAACTTTGACATTATACTTTTCAAATAAATAAATAACAAACAGGTTGGTTGTCTTCAATAACCTATGACGACATAAATATGCATCATTACATTACCTTATGAGATAAAGGTCTTCACATGTTCACTGGGTTTACAAGTGTTTCATTATATTTATAGACCTGATGTACAAGGAAAACATGCACACCTTACAACACTATCCTTCTCTCTAAAAAATGTGCTTACGTTTAAATGGAAAATTACTTTTATCGATTCTAACATAAAGGAAAAAATAATAATAGGTATTCGTTGTAAAAAAAACTGAAAACAAAAACAAAGTTATTTTTATAAATAATTTGTTTTGTTGTGTTGTATGGGTGTTGCTGTTGTGTTGTATGGGTGTTGTTGTTGTTGTGTTGGATGTGAAAAATATCTTTACAGTTTGTGACTAGTACTCTAGTTTGAAAAAATTGCATACTATAAACCTTTGTATTTACTGCCAGTTTCAGGTTTGTTTTGTAATTAATGTTTTATAATGTTTGTAAAATCCCCTCGATCCGAAGAAACGCAAGTGTTTTATACAAATGGTCTTAGGCTATAAAATAATCGGACTTTAAAAAAGTAGACAACCGACTTCAATGCGTCTATCATAAAATTTAAGACTTATGGATTTCTCATGGATGCCATTGTCACAACTGGACCAAACTCTCATCGAACTACCCTTGAAGTACATCCTTTTCAATAAAAAAAAGAATTCGGTTGGTGATATTGAGTTAAGACTTATATGGTTTTCTTATGGATGCCGTAGTCAGAACTGGACCAAATTAAAATGACCACACAGGAAGCACCAGCTTTCAAATAAAAATCGTAGAAATCGGTCCACGTAGTCAAAAGTTCTGAGGTAACAAACATTACATACATATGTTATATTATAAGTTATAATACACATTACACTTAATTAGTAGCATGTCAACCAGTTAAATTCTGTTGTGTACGACAACAAACTCACCCTGTTACTTTTTCAATCAGATAAGAAAACAATTTCACGTGGGGTTTCATAGTTAGTGTTGATAAAATATACATACAGTCGTGGTCAACTAATTAGGGACACTCTCTAGTTAATCCAAATTGTGAATTTATTTTTTATTTTCCAACGAGTCTAAACAATATTCCACATCTTTTACATGTAAGTATAATTAGTCATTTATGTGCCTAATTATACAAACAATAACAACTTCTTAAACATTAAACCTCTTTACAGTATAGCTGATAGATGATCACAGTGCTATTTGTTCAAAGAATGCTGGTTGGCCATTTAATTAGGGACACTGAGATATTGCGTTCTAGTTTCAAAATCTGAATCTCAATTATTATTTTCTTTCTTCTCCTATTCTTTGTGGTAGTTTTGGCGGCAATCTAGATTTGTAATTTCAAGTTTTGAGAGTTATTTTGAAGAACAATTAGCAAAAATAAAAGTTGCGATGCAACACTACGAAAAATTATCATGAAGTTTGTCGAGCGTGGTTGGTCATACCGAAGGATAGCAGGATATTTAAATTGTTCAAAAACTATGGTATGCAATGCAGTGCAACATTTCAGGCGCAATAACACAACTTTAAATGTGCCCAGAAAAAAAAGATCGAGAAAAACAACTCCGCAAGAAGATAGAATGATAACCAGGTTAGCTAAGAAAGATCCGTTTCTAGGCTCTATTTTAATTAAACATGAAGTGTTTGGGGCAGACGAAAGAGTCAGTGTATCAACGAGGACAGTTCGACGACGTCTGGTAGAAGCAGGGTTGTTCGGAAGAGTGGCTCGCAAAGTACCGTTGTTAAAGAAAGAGCATAGAAATGCACGTTTGGCGTTTGCACGTAAATATGGACATTGGACCTACGACCAATGGCAACATGTATTATTCTCTGACGAGACCAAGGTTAATTTGATTTCTTCAGATGGAAGGCAATACGTACGGCGTCCTGTAAAAGCGGAAATGAATCCAAGATTCACAAAAAAGCAGGTGAAACATGGCGGAGGAAACATTAAAATGTGGGGATCATTTTCTGGACGTGGAGTGGGACCTGTGAGGAAAGTTCAGGGTAACTTAGACCAACATCAATACAAGGCAATATTAGAAGAAACTATGCTTCCCTATGCTGAGGAACATCTTCCTATTATATGGACTTTTCAGCATGATAACGACCCAAAACATACAGCCCGTTCAGTCAAGTCGTTTCTTAACAGACAGTCGGTATCAGTGCTAGATTGGCCAGCAAATAGCCCCGACCTCAACCCATTCGAGCACCTTTGGCACGAAATTAAGAAAAAAGTTGCCATTTATCGTACCACAACTTTAGATGAACTTAATGAAGCTTTTTGTGAGGCATGGGCAAACATTCCTGTTGAAATATGTCAGAAACTGATAATGTCTATGCCACATCGGTGTCAAGCGGTAATTACTAACAAAGGTTTTGCTACTGGGTACTGATTTTACCCGTAATAAAATGAAGTTGTTAAAGAAATTAAAGTACTGCAGATTATTAGTTCTGTTTAACTCTATTTTTCATTTTACTTTACTGTTCTTAATTAAATGTCCAGCTACAGAATTGTACCTTAAATTGAATACATGGTTAACCTTTGATATTAAACACTTTTTTATATTTATTTAATCTTTTATTTACAGCCATTTATAGTATAATAATCGGATCAAATTATGCAAATAATAGTTACTGAGAAATCAACAGGGTTTTATATTTATATGTACATAGCCGGTTATTGCTGTCCACTATCTTGAATGTCCTTAATTAGTTGACCACGACTGTATATAATATATATACAAGGAAAGGGAGTTAATTGCAGTGACTAACCAAATCAGTGTGTTAGGTGCATTAACCATTTTTTTTTGTGTGGAAACCCCCACGGGTCATCACCTTACCGGGGCTAATTAATGGGTAAGGCGGACTATAACCGACTAAAACCACACAGTGTTCCGTCAACGGGTCTTATGGCCGGGGCCTCAGGTGTACCGTAGAAAGGAAGTCCCTGTGTACCCCGGCAGACCTGGCCGCCTTTTAAGCAAGGCGACCTCAATACGATGTGGGGGGAGTTCCACCCCCACATCGTATTGGGGTCACCTTTCCCCTCCCCCCCTCATATTTAGTAAGGGCGCGTGGAACGTCGTGCCGCCGTCTCAGACCTGCTTCTGCTAGGGCGATAGATAACGCAGTCTGTCGCCCTCAGGTCAGCGCTCATGGAGACCGGAGGTCATTTTGCGCATTCCGGCGCATTTTGTTTTGCAAGCATCACTGCCTCGCAGTACGATGCGGCGGAATCCCATGCACTCTCGCTCTGGACCATAGCAATAACCATGGTCTCCAGCGAGAGGCTACCCACATCAATAGCTGCCACGAGGTCAGCACGCTGCTCCACCCACGTATAGCACTCCACTAATGTGTGGAGTGCGGTTGGTGCAGTAACCATGGAAACCAGATAGTAAACATATTAAATACATACATACGCTCACACCTGTAGTCATGGGGTAGGCAGGGGTGTATTAAACCCCACAGTTCGCAGACGTCGGCGTCGCATACATACAGTCGTGGTCAACTAATTAGGGACACTCTCTAGTTAATCCCTATTGTGAATTTATTTTTTATTTTCCAACGAGTCTAAACAATATTCCACATCTTTTACATGTAAGTATAATTAGTCATTTATGTGCCTAATTATACAAACAATAACAACTTCTTAAACATTAAACCTCTTTACAGTATAGCTGATAGATGATCACAGTGCTATTTGTTCAAAGAATGCTGGCTGGCCATTTAATTAGGGACACTGAGATATTGCGTTCTAGTTTCAAAATCTGAATCTCAATTATTATTTTCTTTCTTCTCCTATTCTTTGTGGTAGTTTTGGCGGCAATCTAGATTTGTAATTTCAAGTTTTGAGAGTTATTTTGAAGAACAATGGGCAAAAATAAAAGTTGCGATGCAACACTACGAAAAATTATCATGAAGTTTGTCGAGCGTGGTTGGTCATACCGAAGGATAGCAGGATATTTAAATTGTTCAAAAACTATGGTATGCAATGCAGTGCAACATTTCAGGCGCAATAACACAACTTTAAATGTGCCCAGAAAAAAAAGATCGAGAAAAACAACTCCGCAAGATAGAATGATAACCAGGTTAGCTAAGAAAGATCCGTTTCTAGGCTCTATTTTAATTAAACATGAAGTGTTATGGTCAGACGAAAGAGTCAGTGTATCAGCGAGGATAGTTCGACGACGTCTGGTAGAAGCAGGGTTGTCCGAAGAGTTGCTCGCAAAGTACCGTTGTTAAAGAAAGAGCATAGAAATGCACGTTTGACGTTTGCACGTAAATATGGACATTGGACCTACGACCAATGGCAACATGTATTATTCTCTGACGAGACCAAGGTTAATTTGATTTCTTCAGATGGAAGGCAATACGTACGGCGTCCTGTAAAAGCGGAAATGAATCCAAGATTCACAAAAAAGCAGGTGAAACATGGCGGAGGAAACATTAAAATGTGGGGATCATTTTCTGGACGTGGAGTGGGACCTGTGAGGAAAGTTCAGGGTAACTTAGACCAACATCAATACAAGGCAATATTAGAAGAAACTATGCTTCCCTATGCTGAGGAACATCTTCCTATTATATGGACTTTTCAGCATGATAACGACCCAAAACATACAGCCCGTTCAGTCAAGTCGTTTCTTAACAGACAGTCGGTATCAGTGCTAGAATGGCCAGCAAATAGCCCTGACCTCAACCCAATCGAGCACCTTTGGCACGAAATTAAGAAAAAAGTTGCCATTTATCGTACCACAACTTTATATGAACTTAATGAAGCTTTTTGTGAGGCATGGGCAAACATTCCTGTTGAAATATGTCAGAAACTGATAATGTCTATGCCACATCGGTGTCAAGCGGTAATTACTAACAAAGGTTTTGCTACTGGGTACTGATTTTACCCGTAATAAAATGAAGTTGTTAAAGAAATTAAAATACTGCAGATTATTAGTTCTGTTTAACTCTATTTTTCATTTTACTTTACTGTTCTTAATTAAATGTCCAGCTACAGAATTGTACCTTAAATTGAATACATGGTTAACCTTTGATATTAAACACTTTTTTATATTTATTTCATCTTTTATTTACATGATTTATAGTATAATAATCGGATCAAATTATGCAAATAATAGTTACTAAGAAATCAACAGGGTTTTATATTTATATGTACATAGCCGGTTATTGCTGTCCACTATCTTGAATGTCCTTAATTAGTTGACCACGACTGTATGTATCTTTAACTCAGACTGACTGTTGCCAGGAGGTGCAAGCTCTCTAGTCGAATGAACCACATTATATTATTATTAGCATAAGTCGTCGCCCAAATAATAAAACTCCTTTCGAATTTTATTATATAAATGTGGTAATTTATATGAATCACTTCGCGTCCGGGTAAATGAGGCAGATGATATCATTCAAGAAAAACTTATCACTTTTTATATGTATCTTTGAAACTTATTAAAAGCATCGGAAATTTTCCTCAAATATTAAATTGACTTCAATTAGACGATTCTGATTTTCCTGTTAATAATAGTTACAACCAATATAAACATTTCGATGAGCTGAGTTTATATTAAATTATTAATTATACTTTTGTGTAAACGAAGAAGGAAGTCAAAAGTCGGGTATTTGGAAAATGACTCGTTCTGTTGATCAAGAATTTTAACATTTAGGCACGTACTGTAATTGCAGTAATGGCAGAATATAATATTTTCTTATTTATCTTCAACTTACTGTTCTAAGCATCCAATGAACAGAAATAAAAGAACTCTTTGTTTTTTCAATAAGTTTCATAAAACATAATCCATCAACTAATACTCGGTAATGTCCCCACACTTTGTGTATGATCAATGCATTAGAAGTAAGGTTAACTAAGAGAATATTGGCATTTCTTCAATTTAAATACACTATTGGAATCATATAATCTAAAATTATTTATGCAATTGTTCTCAGAATGGCTTAGAACGAACTGAAATAGTCACGTTGATAGATTGACAATAACAAGTTTGAAGAACCTTTAATAACTAACGGCAGACAGGTATAAATATAATTTTACTTCTGCTGCTACATCACTTTTAGCTGCTTGATAGTCTATCCTAATGATTAACAGTAATTTAAAAATTTATAAGGAATAAAGACTGGACGGCCGTCTTAGACGTATAAACCCTGTTTACCTCAAACACAGAAGACTAGTTTAGGGTACAACGTTAGTCCAATAAACATAATCATGGGTCCACATCCGCGCTAATTTCTTTTTACTGAATGCGTAGGAAGTAGTATTTTTTATTAAATTAACTTTATATCATTTATCAATAACACCCTTTCTCCTATTTTTTTTTTATTCCACTCGACCAGTCAAGGCGTCATACAATTCCTGAGCATCTCTGTCTACTGGTAAACAATCAACGTTCCTAAATAACAATGTTGATTGTATCAAATATCTAGCATTCTCGGCTTTTGGTCCATGCAGAACTGATTAATTAAATTGGGTCTGTAGAGTAAGCACTCGCATACGGAAGCGAATCGGTCTCAAACATCACAAAACGGTAATTACTTATTGAGAGGGAGATTATTTGATTCAGAGAATGCAGGGTGCTTTAAATGTAAAGGTATTTATACTATCATTTTGGTAATACAAAATTGGGTGTTGATAATAACCGTAAAATACCTTCTAACTTGAAATTAATAACATCAGTATCACGTAACTATGAACGGTAACAAATTAGGTTAGATCTGGCGGAGAAATTGGAATGCTACTATATTATAAAAATATGATTGTTTTATTTTTGTATTTAGTATAAGAGCGAGAGAAAATAACTCGTTAAGTACAAGTAATCATAAAAAATGCATAATTATGAAAAATATGAAGACAGAAGACGTAAAATATATCAAGGCTATTTACGACTTAAATAATAAAGTTTATAATTTTGGACATTATTTCAATTGAGTGGTGAAAGAGTTTGCCGAATAAAGTAAAGGCCGTAGACCGAATTGTTTCTTTTAATCCAACATTACAAGGCCCCCTTTCTAATTTAAGTTTTTACTTTGGTACGTTTAGCAATTTTCAGAGCAATGTACAATGTACGCGGTTCGATTAACTTAAAGTTACCTTTACCTACCGTTTTATAAAATATAAGAGAATTGCTTAACTTACAAAATCAGTGGCAGAGCCATGCTTAGGCACGAATGGGCCGGCTCGACCGGTGCGATACCACGGCCTCAAAGAAAACCGGTTGTAAAGTAACTTGCGTTGCATTTCCCCGAATTGAGTGAGGTTTCCGGAGGCCCAATTCCCCCTCCCCTCTTTTCTCTCCCCTCATCTCCTTTCTCCTTTTTTCCATCTCCTCATCCCTCCTCTCTTCTTTCCGCTCCCTGCATCCCCCATCCCTCATCGCCCTCAAAGGCGGGCAGCGCACTTGCGACTCTTGAGTTGCAAGTGTCCATGGACGGCGGTGTCACTTACCATCAGGTGACCCGTCTGTTCATCTGTCCCCCTATAGTATAAAAAAAATATATATATTTATATATAGGAGCAGTATTTATTTTAGATTTTTTTTCTAAACAATTTTTAGAAATATAAAGCACATTTGATCTTGAAGAATGTTGTGTGTTTGCTAATGTTATCTAACTTCCGGACACAACATTATTTTATGAACAAAAACGTGATATGGTTTTCATAAACAAGGATATGACTATGTCTGCCCTTGCTATTCGTACTGAGTAAGACTCTGTACCAATTATAAATTATTATTTTTTAGAACAATGTAAAGGATTAAAGAGCTACTAGACAAATCATAACATCCTGAGAGATTGATGAAAGAATACATGACAGAGCCCGTCTTCGCAGAGTTTGTTGATGCAGGTCTTAATGTTGTACAGCTCCACGATCAAAATTATTAATTCGAACTTAATTAATATCGTTCATACATGCGATTTCGAACGTATTTAAGTTTGAATAGGAGTAAGGTTAAACTTATAAAACATGCATTGTAAACGTAAATTAATAAGTATGCAAAATTCTAGCTCACTTACACGGGACGACACCAAGAAGGGGATCAACGTACCGAACAAAAATACATAGAAAGTTACCTAAATAAAAGCTTATAACAATGTATGAACTTATTACCGAGTTTAGTAGAATTATTCGCGTGCAATAGCTAGCCGGTATGAATAAAATTGTGAATGCGCCGCGTTGCGTCAGAAGTGTCGGTTCAATGCTCCGAAGACACCGTATTAGGTTAAATTATAACAGGACTCAATATCTGCAAGGGACCGCATAATTAATACTAATAAACTTGTATCATTTTTTAATATTACTGCTGATTAAATTAGGCACCATGATTAAAATTACAAATAAATAATTGAATTAATACTTTTTAGAAGGCCACACTGCAGCCTGTTCTTTTAGCATCTTTTGAAGTATTTCAATCAAGCACGTAACGACCAGACTAACAAATACATAAGTGTCCATAAAACACACGAATAGACCTACATAAAAAAATCTAAGTCTATACTTAATAAACCTGTCAAACCTTGTCTTCTGTGCCCTAGACCCGCATGTAACATAACATACTCATATATATTACTTACACAATCTAATATTACAATATTCGATTATCTAATAATATTCAAGAGGAACACTTAGCAAGCACTACAGCATCTTGTGACCCGGTTCTAATGTCAAGATCAGAGCAGTACTTTAGACCGGAGGGGATGTTTTTTCGGTGGTCTCAAAGACAATCCTGCACTAGGACTAATTCCTTTATCGTAACGGACACAGAACACCTACACCCAGTACAATATTTTTATAGATTAAGGATAGAGCCATCCCATCTTTTCCAGAGGGTGTCGTAAAATGCGACTAAGAAATCAGACTGTTATCTATCAGACAGTATATATACAGTCATACAGTGCCCGGTTGCCGGCAATAGGCTTGTTTTAATTACGTTTTTGGGATAAAATTCTAATTGGCAAAATGTGGGTATTTCATACCTCTGCCTACCCTTGGGTGATGCAGGCGTGAGCGTATGTAAAGCAAAGCAAAGTACTTTCCCGTGTAGGGATCAAACCTACAACACTTGATGCGGAAGCTTCGCCGAGTGTTTTACTCGGTGAAGTGGTACCCCTGGGGGGATTCCACAAGTAAGCAAAAATAAAATTGTCAATTTTTGTCTATTAAAATTCACAAAAATCCTATAATACAATGAATGGTAACACACAAAGTAAGTGTTACTTAATTTCTAACACATATGAACTACGAAAAGTCAAAGTTACACGACCGGGAATAAGTACATACGTATGTATATGTTAGTATTAAGTAGAAGATATCCATAGTAACCATAAATTACACAACAAACAAGTGTGGAACAGCTGTAACATGTTTTGAGGGAGTGTCGGGCGCTCCCCGACAAGGTAAGCCGCGCGGTCGCCGGTCGGTGGAACACCTGCCACCTGTGCCCTTCGGCCGCACCCTTCGGTATCTCAACCTGTCCCCTACCGTCTATTACTAACGGGTCATGCAATAGACATCGTGTTAGAAACAAAACGATCATTAAATTCGATTCAATGGGAGTTAAATTTTGGCAAAATTAACAGTATTATATCAGTGTTTATTGATTTCTTAAGTTGAAACATATAACAAAAATAATTGAGCTTTATTTCGTTACAGGGAGAGCACTCCTAGTGATTTCACATGTATTATATTTAGGGGTAAGTGCTCGTAGGTTGTAGCGCACTTCATACTATATATCTATGTGGGAGAGTCCATCCGTATATTCAACATTTGCATTTTTTAAAAGAACTATTCGGGGCTTTAAGTCAAATCTTAGTAACAAAACAAAAATTACCTTTTTATACGGGTGGAGCATTTCCTAATTCCTAATAAGAATTTGTAAATATGTAAGTATATATACCTATGAATCAATTCAATCCGTATTTTTTTTAAACATGTATTTCATTTCACTTAGTTAAAAAATTTAAAAGAAAATAAAAACACATGAAGCGTTGTGGCATTTAAAAACTTGAAGCAAAAAATAAGAGGTACCGAACGACAATAACAGTTATTCAGCAGACAATTGTTGTATACTCGTAGAGATACCTACGTAACAACGTGGGTAGATCGATAATTGTATTCAAAGCCACCTGGCGCGTAGACTGCACCCCGCGACCCAATAATTACAGACAGTGCAAGCCCAACTTGCATTGCGATCGGTTCTACTACTACAATATTTAAAAACACCGTTTTGTTGTCGATTAGGAGGAGACAACTCTGGCATAGAAGATGAAATTAATATGAATTCGAATTAAGAGTTTGGTATTTGGCTGTCCGATATATTTTTACATCACATTTCCCTACACTTTAAAATCCATCTGTATAAGCAATATAGTTTATATTTCTTTCTTTTCATTGCTTTATTTAATCGTACCTTTCCCTTTTGATATGCTCCTAATTTTCTCACTTTGAATTTCAAAATTATTACGTCAGTGGGACCAAATTCTAATTGGCAAAATAAGGGTATTTAATACACCACTGTCTATCCCTTTAGGGATACAGACGTGAGCGTTTATATTTATATATATATATATACATATGTATATATATAAATCTAAGTCACAAATTAACATCTACGAATTTTATAATCAAGCCCCTACTAAACTCTAGATGGAACGCAGCTCATAAAAGCTTGAGGCCTATGAATATATCACACAAGCACTGATAATTTGATAAATCCCATTCAGCCTAGACAACAAGAAACAACAACAACAAATAGTCATATTAAAGATAGCATTCAATAGAAGAGGTTAAGCGCATGTACAGGTAGAACACGAAAGAGTCATTAACGCGAAACAATTATATTTTCACCGTAAGCGTGCAAACCTTCGTGGAAGGACAAGGCAATGATGCGTAAGGAATGGCTTGAACTTTACTATTGCTTGTAGAAAAAAAAACAAGAAGGCCGTAACAGGCACGCGAGTGTTCCACATAATTTCTGATTTTTTAAATTTAAAACCAATAAAAAGTAAAGACCAGTCTAACTTTTCAATTTAATTTTAAAAATAACATCGCGACAATTGCATTGATGAGATATTCATTGTTCAATATTTAATTTAATATACTTACTATATATGTATAATATTACAAATCATAAACCTTTATATATATATTTTTAAGTAAGTAGAGTTATACCACCTTAAGTATAACGAAGGTAGCAAGTTGTCGGTATGTAGAAATCACTTCTAATCTCAGTGTCGGATGCTGCAAGAGATGCCGTTAGTTTCACACGTGTATATTCGCGAGTGCGCGTGCACCACTGCCGACAGCTTCTCAGCTTTCCTTCATTAACGGTACAACAGCAGTTTACATGTACTAACGCGGAAATTTAACACTCCTTTATAATATATAACCAAGATTTAAAAAAAAGGCACAAGGGCATATATTAAACTGTCGCCGGTGTCTCTTAAACTCTCGTATCACCATATCCATCGCTTTTGTGTTGTATATCGATTCTAATCATCAGTAAAAATGTAGTAATTAAATATTTAGTATTAATTATGTAGTACTGTTTGACCGCAATCTTCTGAATGATGGAGGCTCAGAGTAAGTGGGACACAAATTCGTGAAGAAATCGGACAGACAAAAAAGGCATTTTTACTCGAATCATGCTTTTGGGATGTATGTATGTATTAAAGTGTCTTTATTGCGCGCTAGAGATGGATTTTTACATGTCATTTAAATCCGGTTAAGTGGGAGTATAAAATATACCATTGCGAGGTAGCATCAGTTTACTAATACAGACGGGTTTTATATTTTTTTAATCAAATCACTGTTTATTAAGTAATTTACACATACATACATATATTTAAATATCATTTAAACAAATCAGAAATTACCAATAATACGTACGGCTTAGGTAAATGGTACGGTGTGTATATAAACGATAGAATCTCTCCTATCGTGCTGAAGACGTGTGCTCCAGAGTTAGCACCGGTTTTAACGCGCCTTTATGGGCTTTCCTACTCTCTTGGCGTAGTCCCGAACTCATGGAAGACAGCTCTAGTGCACCCAATCCCTAAAAAAGGAGATCGCTCGGATCCGTCCAACTACAGACCCATAGCCATCACCTCCTTGTTCTCCAAGATAATGGAATCCATTGTTAACTGCCAGCTCCTCCGGTACTTAGAAGACCACCAGCTCCTCAATGATCGACAATACGGCTTCCGTCAGGGTCGTTCAGCTGGTGATCTTCTCGTATACTTGACTCACCGGTGGGCACAGGCGATCGAGACCAAGGGGGAAGCGTTGGCCGTTAGTTTGGACGTGGCGAAGGCCTTCGATCGGGTCTGGCACAAAGCGCTCCTTGCGAAGCTTCCTTCCTATGGGCTTCCCGAGAAACTGTGCAATTGGCTCACCAGTTTTCTTACAGACAGAAGCGTCAAGGTCGTTGTTGACGGTGCATGCTCCGACTCGAAGTCTGTTAATTCTGGTGTCCCACAAGGCTGTGTGCTATCACCCACGCTGTTTCTTCTGCATATCGATGCTTGCGACATGCTGCAGATTAGCAGCATCCATTGCTATGCAGACGATAGCACGAGTGATGCCCTTTACACCGGCCGCGCTAACATTTCTCGGGTAAACGTCATCGAAAGCCGATCCAAACTTGTGTCTGAAATCGAAACTTCTTTATCAAAAGTTTCAGATTGGGGTCGACTTAACCTAGTCCAATTTAACCCCACGAAGACACAGGTTTGCGCGTTCACCGCTAAAAAGATGCCATTGGTCGTATCACCTCAATTTGAGAGCACTTCCCTAACTGCATCAGCCAGTATCGGAATCCTTGGCGTCGATATATCAAGCGAAGTCCAGTTTCGCGGTCACTTAGAGAGTAAGGCCATATTAGCCTCGAAGAAGCTTGGTGTGCTAAACAGATCGAGACAGTATTTTACTCCGGCCCACCGCCTGCAACTTTATAAGGCGCAGGTTCGGCCGCACATGGAACACTGTTCTCATCTCTATGCAGGTGCACCCCAGTACCAACTTCTGCCTCTTGACCGCATTCAACGGAGAGCGACTCGCATCATCGACTGCCAAGATATTTCTGATCGACTTGACACCTTGGCGTTGCGTAGAGATGTAGCTTCACTCTGCATCCTCTATCGCTTGTATCATGGGGAGTGTTCAGAGGAATTGTTCGGACTTATACCGGCTGCTGGTTTCCGCCATCGTCCTACGCGACAAAATATCCATCCCCATCACCTGGACGATTGGCACTCCACCACTGTGCGCTTCTCGAGAAGCTTTTTGCCTCGCACAACCAGCTTATGGAACAAATTGTCGCCTGCCGTATTTCCGAACCGATACGACCTTCAAACCTTCAAGAAGAGAGCGTACCTCTACCTAAAAGGCCGGCAACGCACTTGTGACTCTTGAGTTGCGGGTGTCCATGGGCGGCGGTAGTCACTTACCATCAGGTGACCAGTCTGCTCGTTTGCCCCCTATCGCATAAAAAAAAAAAAAAAAAAAAACTAATGAATTCCATAATATTCTAACGAATACCAAGTATCAGGTGAGTCACCTCTATGAGGAGTGAGGGTGATTAAAGGTACCAGGTATAATATCCTAATAGCTTCGGTTATCTCTAAACTAAAGTTTGAATACGCTCTAAGAATACATTTCAAATAGCCGGTATGACGCATAACTCCGTGCTACGTATAATGTTAATGTTGTAACTCTTATTAAGTGTATTGAGGTTTGCAAATGAAATACACACACATAGACACTTACCGTGTATCGGCAACTAGCAAGTCGGGTGCCCTCCGTCTCTATTTTTTTTTTTTATGCGATAGCGGGCAAACGAGCAGACGGGTCACCTGATGGTAAGTGACTACCGCCGCCCATGGACACCCGCAACTCAAGATTCACAAGTGCGTTGCCGGCCTTTTAGGTAGAGGTACGCTCTCTTCTTGAAGGTTTGAAGGTCGTATCGGTTCGGAAATACGGCAGGCGACAATTTGTTCCATAAGCTGGTTGTGCGAGGCAAAAAGCTTCTGGAGAAGCGCACAGTGGTGGAGTGCCAATCGTCCAGGTGATGGGGATGGATATTTTGTCGCGTAGGACGATGGCGGAAACCAGCAGCCGGTATAAGTCCGAACAATTCCTCTGAACACTCCCCATGATACAAGCGATAGAGGATGCAGAGTGAAGCTACATCTCTACGCAACGCCAAGGTGTTAAGCTGATCAGAAATATCTTGGCAGTCGATGATGCGAGTCGCTCTCCGTTAAATGATGTTACCATTGATACTCTCACAACAGCTGTACTGCATTTTGCATACGCTTCAATTTAACAAAAAATTGACTAGTCGGATGGTTAGTGAGTAACTGCTGAGCCAGAGGTCGAGGGTTTGTTTCTCACGCGGGACAAAGATTTGTGAGATACACAAGTAGGTGTCCCAAGTCCTGGTGTTATTTGTGTAGATTTAAATGTTTGGAAATTCTTCCGCCACACAGGAATAATTTCTAGTGTAGAAGTCGATCAGTGCGAATCTTTAAAAAAAACCTTAATAATAGAAGGACAAGCCTTACGCGTAAATATTATGCTAGGCACTATTAGATAGAGAAATATAAATTGCCCTGTTGGTCTAGTGGTTAGTGACCCTGACTGCTGAACCGGAGGTCTTGGGTTCGTTTCCCACACGGGACATGAATTGTGTAATCCACAAATCTTTATCCCCAGTCCGGGTGTTCTTTGTGTTCGCTGATTGAATGAAACACACGTTTGTAGCGACACAGGATAATGCAGTTCTCTTTTATAAAAAAAAAAAAAAAATATATAGAAAAACTCCTTGTCCCTTTGTAAAAGTCAAATGTATGACCTAGTAACGATAAAACGCAGTCCTATTACCATCCGAAAACAAACGACAAAACATGAAAGCTGCAATACTTTCTTCAAATGAAGCACGTTAAACTACGGCACACAAACAAACGTGTTCGCTGCTGGCGATGGAGAGCGGTGTATGCGCCGAAACTGTAGTTTCTCTTTGACTACTCATATTATTCACCAAAACATACGTACCACTTATATATATTAATATGCAAAGATGCGCTCGAAATACTAATTACTAACTTTTTTTATATGAACGACTTTACAGAAGATTTACTTCCTTTAAAGCCAAATGGCAACGAACAGTACAAGCTATTTCAAGGTTAGGATTACGAAAAGCCGCAATTATAAGGTATATTCGGGGCTTTTTGGGATGTTTGAAAAATTCCCTGTCACGGATAAACGAGCAGTTGGGTCACCTGTTGGTAGGTGAAGTCCGCCGCCCATGAACACTTGCAACTCAAGAGTGCTGTCTGCCTTTCAGGGTGGGAATGAGGGGAAGGGAAAACAAGGAGTTGAAAGACGGGAAGGGAAAGGGGGTTGGGCCTCCGGTAACCTTACTCACTCGGTCACACAATGCAAGCATTGTTTAGCAGCCAGTTTTCTGTGAGGCCGAGGTTATATTCCGGTAGAGCCGGCTCATACTTGCCGGAGCATAGCTTTCCTACGTTAAAACCCCACTGTTGATGGGAGCTAATCATTATCAGTTTGAAGTTTTAGCAGTAGTAATATCTTTTTCCGAACAGAATAGTCCAGCATTCCAGAGTTTATGTTAAGCTGCTACAGCAGTAAAGTGTGCTATGATAGTATGCCGTGGGCATCATCAGCAAAACCAAGAAAAGGGTCACCCTGACTTCTTTTAAACTAATTACCATGATAATTAAGGATATATGGATATTCTTATGAGTATATTTCATGGTGAATGTGGTGACGTGGAAGGTCCCTTTATTCTCAAAACACTGTGTGTAGTTGAGGATAAAATTCTGAGTAATGCCCTTACCTTGATTTTATTTTCTTTTTAAGATAAACTTTTTGATACACAATATCTATAAATGCAATACTTAAAAATACTGCCCACTGATGTTGAAAAATAAAATGTTAACAATACCCATTGTCAGCTTGTTTTGCAAGTGTCCTTACTTAATTGAGTTTATTAGTTTTCATCATGTTTATCTTTATAAGGTAATATATGCATCACGCATGGTGTCACTTTTATTTTGCCGCATGACTAGAGAAAGCATTCCCAAAAGATACCAAGCTAACATTATACTGATAATACTTTTGCATATACTATATGTAGTATATGTACTAATATAACAAACTTATACATTACTCATTTATAGCAGAGAAAATCTGTATAGATAGAAAATATTTTCATTATGTGTATCTAAATATGCAACTATTTGACTACAGTCAAGGCTGTTTTGTATTTATTTACCTGCCTACTTGGCCAAGGCCATAGATAAGCTTATGGCATTCTACTAATTGACAGAAGTTCTAAATTTTCCACATATTTGAATCACAACAGTATGGATGAAGGTAGTATTTTACAAGTTAATTACATTCAAACTTTAAATTCTGATTCCCAAACTTAGTATGAATATATTAATCTGTATACTAATTTTGAAATTATGGGACAGTAGCATTCTTCATTAGTTATATTGTTATGTGACCTGTATGCTTAGATAGTCTTAAATGAAAATGAGCATAAAAAAATACACACATTTTTGGTAAATATTTTATAGACAGATATTAAAGCAAAAATTTAGAGAGGTATAAAACTATATAAATATTGTTACTGAAAAGTAACAATTATTAAGAATTTATTAAGTTGCACTTTCACAGGCATTTGACCCAGCAATTAAACTGAAGGTTGAAAGTAAGTTTCTCTGTACTTGAGAGATACTTTACATTATATTTATAATTATTATTTTGTGTGTCTTTACATTGGATGTAAAAATGCATACAAAATTCATTAATATTTTCTACATAGACGACATTCATATAAGCTACTTTTATTATTATTGTTAAAGTTAAAGCAAACAAGGACATTTTCTATAACATTGAGTATTTGTTCAAAAACTCATATCTAATTTTTAGTACCATAACAAAATTTCTAATGATGCCATAGAAACATTACAGTATTTTTTGTCTTTAATGTTATTTTCACACAATGAAATCCTAGTGTATGTTTAATGTAATAAAAAATTTAATGTAATAAAATTACAAAAATATGTACAAAGTAGAAGCTGTTATTTATTAATTTAAAGAACATACGCAATCAATACAAACTTACCTGTAAATTTCGTGTATTTTTAAGGTAGGAAAAATATACATATAATATCGAACAGAAATCAGTACCAACCCTGCCCCCACCAGAGGCTATAAAATTGTATTCTTGTGACGAATGCTGTGACGTTTCCTACAAAGCCTAACATTTTTGAGCATTTTACAGTTCATGTTTACCGTGTACTTATTTATGCTTAATAAAAACATGATATATATCTTGTAACATTTGTTACTTGACAAAATTTACAGGCAAATTAATATACACCAACCTGCTAGTTCAACAGCGCCGTGTCGCCTCCAAACAACGTCTACCTTCATTATGTTGAAATAACAAAACACAAAAAACTATTCACCTACACTACGTTAACAATATTGATAAATTAATTCATAATTCACTTGTTATGTATAACTAAACGTTACTCAAACAAAACCTCACGAAAAAAACATAAAGCTTTAAATGTCACAAAAATAAAAAAATAAAAGTAACATCACCACCGAGCATTACCCATTGACTGACAGTTGCCGACGGTTTTCTGAATATTATGTACGTTTTTCGGACAATGGTAGTTTTGTAAGTTTGGTAACTCAAATTACTTCATGTAGTATTAACAAATTTAGTTAAGGATACTTACTGTCTAAATCATTACTTTAAAAAATAATAATGCATGTATTGTACTCAACAAAAAAACTAAATAACTAATTTCAAAGTTCTGGGTGGTAGAAATATAAGTAAAGTTAGCCACACTCACTTTTTACAAAAAGGTTGCCGTTAAATAAATTTGGAAATTTTGTTGTTAGTTGAAATCTCGAGAATATTTATTTTAAAATATGTGTAATATCCGTCTTTACATACCAAAATAATGTTATGATGAAGTGGTTTGAATAATAAAACAACATAATAAATAATGACTTATAGCATAGTGACTTGTATTTACTAAGTAACGTTCTACTTTTTATGTATAAATTGAATATTTTACTAAACTCTGAATTTTGTCCATAATAATTTAAAATTAAGTACGACTAAATATACTATAAGTATCAGTTAATTAACATTAATTAAATTATTTCGCAATAAAAATTAAATGACATTAGGAAGTAAATGTTACTATTTTTTAATTAAAAATGGCAGCCTTCATGTCGTAAGCTTTTCTTTTCTTTTCTACAAATGAAAAGTTTATAACATCAATTTACCAAGGATTATAATGTTATTTCAAGATATCCAGATAGTTATTCTATTATCTGAAACAATTATATAGCTACTAATTGTCTTAAATCATGTACTTCATATTAGCAGTGAGTACTACGTGGTTATGATTCTTTTTGCAGTTGCAAATTTGTGCAACTAATTTACGTATTATAAAATGCTACTCGTATATTCGCTTATAATGTTCAGCATACGTCCGTCTCCTTTCTGTACAATATTTTTATTTTAGGTGGTGTAAACATCAAGCTACATATGCAAATGTTTAACGGATCAAAAGCTGTCAAGAAGAGTACTTCATTGAGATTCATTCACATAAAGATATCATGAGTGCTGGCAGTGTGACCTTGGACCGTGAGCTAGCGAGCACGCGTCGTCTTCTGTGGGGTGATCAAGTGAAGGACGATGTATTCCGGCGGTGGGCGCAGGGCTTCCAGTTCAGTCCTGACGAGCCTAGTGCCCTAATTCAGCTTGAAGGAGGCCCTTGTGCAGCTATTGCGCCCGTCCAGGGCTTTCTTCTAAAAATACTATTATCTGAGACACCAGGACATAGTTTTCATGACTTAACATCAGAGAAGTGCAATTCTCTATTGGTTAGGGCTGTGTGTACAATATTAAGTCAGTGTCTAGCTCCTAAGTACAATGTTGCAGTGTACAGGAAGAATGAACCTGATGCAGAAACCAGCGGTGGCAATAATGTGGAGGGACAATCCAACACAGTGTATGATACCATAGAACAATTCCATCGGCGAATAGAAGTTCATCCTTTTCAGACTATATCTGAAGTTGAATCATTCTACACAAGGAATATTAGAATACTGAAAGACAAGTATGGTGTTCTACTTTTGTTGTATAGTGTTATTCTGAGCAAGGGGATATCTGTAGTGGAGGCAGAACTTTCAGAACTATCAGATCCCCTCATTCATTCAATATATGGCTATGGTTCACAAGGACTCATAAATTTAATGCTTACTGGAAGAGCAGTGGCACATGTTTGGGATCATGATCAAGTTGTGGGAGGTCTAAGACTGCGTGGGATTGAAAGGCAAAATGACATAGGATTCCTAACTATCATGGAACACATGCAATATTGTACTGTTGGTTCATTTTATAAAAATCCCAAACATCCAGTGTGGGTTTTAGCTTCAGACACACATCTTACAGTATTGTTTTCTCTTGAGCGTCGGTTAGCTGCACCTGAAACAGTTGGAGAATCAGCAGAGCGGATATTTCGCTCCTTTGACCCAGAGGGAAACAATTTTATTCCATCAGCTGCACTGCAAGATGTCCTATGTGCTGCTGACCTTGTTAGTGAACCTGAGTATGTAGAATTGATGAGAAGAAAATTAGATTCTGAAAATTTGGGTATTATACTCCTTAGTGCATTCATGGATGAATTCTTCCCAGGATGTGAGCGTGGTGCACCTGACACATTCACACTTCACCATTACAATGGTCTGCTCCGCAGCAACCCTGGTGCCAGAGTCTTGTATCAGACAGGACGCGCAGCACTACTTGAGTGTCCAATGCGTGCTGCCAGTACTGACCCTATGCTGACTTGTCTGCAGACTAAGTGGCCTAGCATTGATGTAGTGTGGGATGATGGACAATCTCCATCGCTTAACTAGTACTATCACCTGATGACCCCTTGCTTGGAACTCATACTGTGACTCTGTGAAGAATGCGTCAAAAGTACCTTTAGATACGTTAAAATATGTCGCTAAAATTCCATTACTTTATTGTATTAACTTATGTATAAAAAATTGTATTGGATGGATTGTATAGAGGCTCCACATAGATGTGTCTCGCACTGATAAAGACAGCTATTTTGCATAAATTTGTCATCCTGGAGATGCAGGTCTATGAGGTGGCATTGTGACATTACCATCATGATGGCTCACTCTGCCTTTTGTGAGAGCTGACACTTAATAATAGTATCAGTACCATCTTGCGAGAATAGCTCCAAGCTACTTGTGTATATGAGTGATCTGATAAATTAAGCAATAAGCTTTAGAGAGAGTTTAAAAGATAGTGTAAAATATAATTTTACCATTCTCTATTTTTGTGTTAACTCGATAATTGCGTTATAAATTTGGACAGTTACCGACAAATCTATTTTCGTATTATGATAAGGTGTGACGTAATGCCATAGAGCATTTTCTAATTACCTACCTGTAGTAGGTAATGCAAATAATTTCATTTCTAGCTAATATTTGCTTATGCCACCCTATATATATGCAGCCATCAACTTGCACCTAACTGCCATTCATAGCATCATACACATTGTCTGTTGCAATATCTGGGTTTACTTGCATGTATTTTATCTAAAACACTCATGGAAGTAGAACTGTGTATTGTTGTACACACCAATATTATTTTTCAATAACATTGGCTTCAGTTTTGCTACTGATACAGTAGAAGAAATATTT
Source organism: Tyria jacobaeae (assembly GCA_947561695.1). Taxonomy (NCBI): domain Eukaryota; kingdom Metazoa; phylum Arthropoda; class Insecta; order Lepidoptera; family Erebidae; genus Tyria; species Tyria jacobaeae. The sequence continues at coordinate 1,012,631 of OX387208.1, read as the reverse complement.
CATGTACTGTTAAACTATTACATTTAATTGTGACAAGCCATCCCATGTTTTTAACATTTTGGTGGAGAGCTAGGAAATAACAATACTGTATGCTATTTTGTTTATGTATAGAATTTTTTTCAATAACTGAAAGATTTTCAGTATTTTTATGTATCATCATACCATCAAGATGTTTTCAGAGCTAAAATTTCTTGAATTAACTTATGTCAGGTTGTGTTGAATAACCCTAATGTACCTGAATTGAGTCAGCTTGTAGAACATGGAAGCATTCTTAATATTTTTTTGTATGTATTAAAAGTGAAGTTTTTATTTATGAGAACCAACAGGTGATGTTGTGAAGGATTCCTCATGGTAGAGGATTCTATTGTTGACCATGTTGGTTAATTTTTGACTTGATTCATACATTTTGTATTCATTTTTTATAATTTAGTTTATATTATAGCTGAAATTTCAACTACATTTGTTCAAAGACATGATGCTTACTAAGCTAGTTATTTATTAGCTGTCTGCTGAATACCACTGCCGCACAAGTGACATCATGTCTGTCATTATTGAGGTGGTTGGCAATTTCCACAGCCTGTCGGCATGGAACATGTAACTCTACCTTTGATTATAATTTAATGTGTAGTCATTATATTTGTATTTTTCTCAGATTCATGTAAAATAGCTGTGCACATTAGTGTCGCATTATAAAGAGTATATTGAAAGATATTTTCAGTTAGTCATAAATAGTGTAACATGCTTTTTTAATTACAATATGTGGGTTTTATTTTGTTTATGACTTATTCTAGTCCTTTTTGTGATTTCACTTTCTTAAAACAACTTTATTTTTTCTAATTATTTAAACACCAACTTCAGATAATAGGGAAAGGATGTAAATTCGAACCTGACATACATAGGTGTAATAACGGAAAAAGGTAAATATTATATATGTACATGGCTCATGGCTTCTACCTTAATATAATGCATTTTTTTTTTATTTTAATGAATTATTTAATAAATTTGTTCGACCTTCCATTCTCGCCCATTTGATGCAAAATTTTGTTTTAGTATCATAACCAAGCTATCGGGACCTTAACCTGAGAATTTTGTTAAGCAGACAGCCTTACGTATACATTAACTCAATACAACAAACTTTCTAGTAAAACTTCATTTATTTCACAATATATAATTATATATATAATAAAAGTATGTAAACCATTATTAATAGTAGATAACATTATTTGACTTACCGGTATTTTATTGGAAATATTCGGTTAGTTACGGTATACTTAACACTCAACACTAGTTTGTTTACCAACATTATACTTGTCAAACTGAAGTTGTGTTTCATTGATGCGAAAGTTCGTAGTGAATTAAAATATAATTTAAATATAAAATATACGTTGTATATCTGAATAATGGCTAGAGATGAAACAGAATTCAAGAAATATGCTACAGAATATGATCCCATCAAGATTGGATCTATTGACGGTAAGCGAATTACATGACACAATAAGATCAAAGTATTGTAATAAACAACCTATATACTTAGTAAAATGTGTAAATTATATAACTAGTACAATGTAATTTGTTAAATAATCGTGCACATACGAAAGTTTTAACAACACATTAATATTCAGGAACGGATTCGGAACCCCATGACCGTGCTATACTCCGCGCATTACACTCTGAGTACAATCCTAGCAAGCAGGCAAAAGGAAACCCAAACCATACTCTTTTCATTGGTAGACTCAACCCTAGAACTACAGAAGTAAGAATTTAAGTCTTTATAAGAAATTAACTTAAATTACGTACTAGATACAAATGATTATATTATCTGCCTAGTAACAAATTATATATCTGGACCTGTACTTCAGGGACGATGATAACCTTAAATATACAAACTGTACACTCCGACTAGTGGTGGTAGAAAGTGTAGATTGTTAGTCTAACAGTTTAAATAAAACTAAGGATATTATTTGTTTTTCTGTTGGTCTGATGTAATAATGTGGCTAACATTGTTATGCATGCCTTATTTAATGAAGAGCTTCATTTAGAAACAACACTCTGTTCATTAGAATCTGTTGATGGGCAGTGATAATGAAGTGGGGCTAAATTAGCTTTTTTTTTTACATGTAAAAAAATCTTAGTACTGATAATTAACCAGTTAATTTAGGGAAATTTGACAGACACACCGTTACATTACATTAACTGAAGTGTTGGGGTATTTGATTTGATCTATTATCCTAAACAAACTACATATATTGTATTTGAATCATAGTTCCATTTTTACATTTATTATACATCATTTTTACATATATTATAACAAAGAAACATTTGAGGCAAAACATAATTTATAAAAGTATAATATAATGCATACATACATACATACACTCACACCTGTATTCCCTAAGGGATAGGCAGAAGTGTGTTAAACCCCCACATTTTGCTAATTCTAATTAGGTTCCACTGACATAATAGTTAATTATAAACATAAACAAAATAGTTAATTAGTTTAATCCCTTAACCTACTTTACGACCCCACAGGAAAGAGATGGGGTGACCCTATTCTACTCCACTGTGAAGCAAAGGCTGTTACTAAACTAATATGTAATATTTTTTTTTATATATTTTAGGGGCAGACAAACAGGCGGGTCACCTGATGGTTACTGACAACTCTTGTCGTAAGTGCACTGCCCGCCTTTAAGGGTGATGAGGGATGCGGGGATGGGAAAGAAGAGAGGGGGATTAGGGGATGTGAGAGAGGAGAGGGGAGTTGGGCCCCCGGAAACTTCACTCATTTCGGGGAAATGCAACGCAAGCGTTACTTCACAACCGCTTTTCTGTGAGGCCCCATTCTATTCAAACTAAAACCACACGACTTACATTAAATTCCACAGGACACAATAAAATCGGATTTTGCACCATTCGGAAGAATAGTCAACTGTCGGCTGGTCAGAGACATCGTTACAGGGAAATCCAAACAATATGCATTTGTTGAGTATGAAAACATTGGAAGTCTGGAGAGGGCTTTAAGAGAAATGCAGAAGGAGTACATAGATGGCTCTGAAGTAATATTGGAGCGTGAGGCCGGACGTAGGCTGATCGGCTGGAGGCCGCGACGGCTTGGCGGGGGCTTCGGCGGGAGGAAAGAGTCCGGGCAACTTCGCTTTGGATGCCAGGATAGACCTTTTAGAAAACCTATCATTATAGCACAGAAAAAAGACCGTGATATTAAAATATAGCTTTTTTTGAATGCCATTTTTAAGTTTTTATAGTTTTAATAATTAAATAAGCCTTGAGATTTGTCAGGCACCTTGCAGATGGAGCAACTACTGCAACAACTGGCTGCTAACATAGCGTAGGCGGCGGTAGCGTGATGGTTGAGGCGTCGGACTTGCGATCAAGTGGTTGCGAGTTCAAACCCCGCCCAGTACACTATCGTCGTAAACCCACCCCTAACACAAGCATTTAGCTTTGGATAACAAGATTACTAGTAATGTGTGACCCACTTTGCTAGTATTCATTTAATTAAAATATATATATACACTACCGTCCAAAAGTTTGGAAGCAACAAGATAAAATCAAATAAAATAAAAGTAAGCCATCTTAAATTTTTTTTATTGATACAGAATTAAAAAAATAGACAAAACACACTTCTACAACAATGAAATTAAATAAGTAATATAAAAATTAAATTAAATTTTAGCTTCATCGAAGTGTCCACCCCTCTCTTTAATTACCTTCTCGCATATTCTAGGCATCCTACTAATTAATTTCATAAAATACTGTTCATCTAACTTCTTCCATTCGCTCTATAATAGTTGCCACAAATGTTCTGAGCTCGTAGGAGATTGATTTTTCACCCTTCTATCTAGTTCATCCCAAACAAGTTCAATGGGAGAAAGGTCAGGTGATTGAGACGGCCACTGCATGATTTTCACATCTTTTTTCTTCCTTAAAAAGTTCTGGCACAGTTTAGACGAATGTTTCGGGTCGTTATCTTGCTGAAAAACGAACCCAGGACCAATAAGATTCAGTCCACTGGGTATGGCGAAATCCTTAAGAATTTTCAAATAGCGTTCCTTGTTTAGTTTTTCGGTTATCCTCACAAGACTTCCGAGTTTATTGTTGCCGAAACACCCCCAAACCATGACATTACCACCACCATGTTTGATAGTAGGCACTGTACAAGCTTCTGAAGCTCTCTCTCCTTTAGATCGGCGCACAAAAACACGTCTATTGGACCCGAAAATCTGAAACTTCGATTCGTCACTCCAAAGAACTTTTTTCCATTGGTTTATTGTCCAGTTTTTATGTTCCTTTGCCCATTCTAGTCTGTTTTTCTTATGCCGAATTGTTAGTTTTGGTTTTTTAACTGCAACACAACCTCTTAGCCCCGCAGACAGTAGTCGTCTTTTAACTGTTGTTATTGACACGGGTGTTCCTCGCGTTTCATTCAGAGATGCGGTAATTTGTGGTGCAGTTAAGCGACGATTCCGTTTAGAAAGAACTCTGATGAAGTTATCCTCTTGACTTGTAGTGGATTTGGGCCTACCAGACCTTTTTCTATCTTCATTTTTGCCAGTTTCTTTTTTTCTAGCGAGGGTGTAGTGGACACCTTTACAAGAAATTCCGAGTTTTTTTGCGATTTGGCGTTCACTGTAGCCTTCCTCACGCAGAGTACAAATAGCGCTTCGCTGTTCAAGTGTGATTTGCTTGCGTTTTGCCATTTTCAATAAAAAAAGACGGTCAAGGAAGTAGTCGAAATCTTTTGAATACAGACGATGTTAATATCACAACCTTCGCGTTCTAATGCTCAAGTGTGACTAAATAAGGTCCAAAAAAGATAAAACTACAAAATATTTTCAATAAAACCGCATCAATGCATGAAAGAAAGTCCCCGGCGGATGAAGTAATAAAACACGTGTTTCGTCAAAATCCAGGAATTTGTTAAAACTCAAGTGCATATTCACTAGTAATCCTTTTGTTTTGTGTTAAAAAATCACAAAAGGTCATAAAACTTTATTTTATTGCTATTATTTACCGCAGGGAGTCGGCAATCTTTTGTTTTGTTTGAAATCAGGTGTGCTTCCAAACTTTTGGACGGTAGTGTATATATATATATATATCTCTATGGAACTAGGCACACGTAGCGACTCGACTCGATCTTCGGTGTTCGACAACAGTTTTCATTTGCTGCAATCGATGACTAAGTTTATAATGACGTGAGCCTTTAAGCCTATTAGATTCCCCACATCTGATTTCTTCAAGCTTTGCAAAGTCTTGTCTGTCCGACAGTTGTACATACTTCAGGGGCATTACTCCGAAAATCGAACGTCAAAGCTTCGGCTGACGGATCGCACGTTTTCCTACCACCAAAGTGTTTCGGATCCGACGTTCGATTCGATGTTCGTAACTTGACGTCTTGTCTGTCAGGTTACTCTCCGCAAACATGTTGAAACTCCATATGACGATAACTTTGTAACTTTGTAAGATTCTCAAACATTATACTTGCATAGCCAGTCACCAGTACTATTTCTTAAGCCTGAAGTTGTACAATAAAATAAACAAAGAGCTTGACGTATATCCCTTTTTTTTTTTCTCCGTGCGGAAATCCCCTCGGATACCACCTTCTGGTGGCATGTCGGACTCGAACCGACTAAAACCGCACGCCATCTTGGGTACTAGATGCCGGGGAACCAGGTACACCCTAGAAAGGAAAACCCTGGAACCCCGACTGACGTATATCCCCTAATAGTTCACAGAAGCAAATTAAGAATAACAGATTGGCTCCTCTCCCTATCCTACACTCAAACTGAAGATCAATTGGCGAGATAAACTATGTACTGCTATATATCTACAATGTTGTATGTTGTACATTGTTCAGTGTTTTTTTTTTGCGTTTATTTTTAGTTATAAATTACCCTTAGATCAGACACACACACATACAATCAACACAACACTGCATGCTTTATTTTATCTTTATCTGATTATTGCCTGGGTTATTGATTTCCAATATTGTGTTCACAGATGTGAGCGCTATCGGCTGCGTCAATGTTATACTACTGCAGCCGTTAACGTGCGACGATTATATCATTTTTGGAGTATCAATAAACAATTTGATTTGATTTGATTTAAAATATTGCTACAATTACCAATTGTTGAATTTGTATCAATTTTGTTAAGTTGTTGATTTTCCCAATCCGGCAATCGCGATGCGTCAGGCGATTTCACATCCTCCCTCAGTTTCCCTGTCCCCACCAGCGCAAGTATCTAGTATATCTGTAGTTTGTGACCTGTATTGCTCAACGTATCGCAGCGACTACACGTATGACTTTCGTGCGTATAATGAAATATGGATGGCCGACGAAAGCAATGAAGGCGGTACATTGCAAACAGAAGATTTTATCGAGGAATATGAATAAAAAAAACATAATGCAATCTGCGATTTAAGTGCCCATGAATTAAATCCTGGGAAAAAGTGGGCATAACGAGTAATATCACGTTTGAAAATTTAGCTGCAGGGCAAAAGCAAGCACCTTGCAAGGGATTTTTATATTTTCAAATCTTTCCATGGAATTGTTTCTCAAATTTATGAAATTGTGTTTTAGTATGTCCCTAGTATTAATTAACCGCCTAGAAACCATAATACTGTTTGTGTTTGCTAGTGTATTTAACGCTGTATGAAAATGTAATGAATATGCACTGTACAATATGTCTTAAAATTATAATAATATTGTTTTTTCTTTATAAAGTTATCACGTTATAAACAGAAATAAGGCTTATGTAATATGTACTTTAGTTAATTACGCTGATTCCTAAATCTGTGTGTGTGTGCGTGCGCGGGCGCGCGCGCGTGTGTGTATGTTACTATTTCATGCATCCTAGTAGAAAATCGTCGGTGTTACAATAATCTAGTTTAAGTAAATAGTGTTTTAGTATATTTTTACATTTGTATCTATTTTTTAATATGATCCAAGAACTTTATTTAGGTAGTTTTATAGTAACATATTGGTAATCATATACAAAATGGTATTGTGTCTTAGGGACGTTCTATGGGACTCAATTGGAAAAAAATGTAATTGAGTTATAGAGGGACGAGACGAGTGTTCGAGTGACGAGAACATAGATCTGTCTAACAGTCAAAGGCTGCATTCTGAATAAAGAAGCTATGTAGAAATCTGAGCAGTCCTGAAAACATAACTTTTAAGAGTGCCCTCCGGCAGCTGAGCCCTCACTAGCCGAATGAAAACTTTCTATTGCTCCACCCCAACTGGTACACAGAAGATATAAATTAATTTGAGAGTTCTTTTCCCTAATTACGTAGTAAATTGATGGGTTTTTTGCCAATTAAGATTTTGGTGTATATATATTTCCAAGTATTTGATATGGCCTGCCATAGATATCGTTAGAGAGTCGCAATTAGCAGAGGATATGCATGTATAAGCTTTGAGAGAATGATAGTTTGTAGGGGGATACTAAATTTGATCTTATGGCAAATGGTATGTAAGTAGTTTTATTAATATTTAGGGTAAGCTAATTATTATTCAGCCATCTCATTACACAGAGAGCACGAAGGCTGCGCGTTTTCTTAGCACTAGGTCCAATCCTTTCCATCTACCGCAAGTGCTGTATCATCGGCATTTGTGAAAATTTTGCAATGTTACACAGGAGTTTAATGCATAGGAAAAATAATGGGCCCCAATGCACTCTCCAGGAGAATGCCGCAAGTGACTGAAAGGTCATTACTCATACATTGTCCTATTTTGACAATCTGGGCTCGATTTTTAATATAGTCAGAAAACATGCAAAACACGTTCTATGATTCCAATGTTCATTTTTTGCAACTAGACCCAAAGTTGCTTACGAATCGCCATTAAATTGCGGCAACCGTATACCGTACAATAAGTTAACGTTGTAGAAACTTTTAACTTTTAAAAAATTTCTAGTTCTCTCAACTGAAGTTGCTCCATCTGCAAAGCGCCTCAACCCATGTATTAAAGTTCTGACACAGGAGACTTCTGTTCTGTTCGAAGTGTTCCTTTAGAAAAAAACTTTCTGCGTTAGTGGTATTTTTTCAGCTGCTAAGTAGGACCACCACCAGAGCTTCATCGGTTTGTTGATAGAGTTGAGTAGCATTATTACAATTCGTCATGCATACAATAATGTGAATGAATGCACTACCGCGACTTCACACATTAGTATTTTTTTGTGGTTTTAATATTGAATAATTGGCAATAAAAACTAAGAGAAGTCATTGGCCTCTTACTTATTGAGCAATAAAAATTTAAAAAGCGACGTATTTTATTCGGTAATGGATGAGTAAATTAAGTTAGTCACATAAAGTAACTACATAATAATAAAATACTACCTACCTAACAAAAGTAACAACGGATTTTTTTGTTGTGTTTGTGTTAGTTTTAGTTAGTTGAGTAGACTTAATAAACGCTACTTTTGTTAGTTGTTACATTAATGTACGTATATTGTGTTTATGAGATCTCATTGGCCGTGTCCGACAGTCATTGATAAAGATCAAACATGACAGATGATGTGAAATAATGTGTTATGTGTGCTGCAAGGAATTGAAAGGTTGGTGTAAGTCGTTCACGCGTATAGAGGCGGTCCTCTTAGCGTTAGAGGCTCTGCTGTTACTTGTACTTATAGGATCTGTGGTGTTTTTAACACTTCACTTGATAGTTTGTTCGAATGAACTGAAAAAGATTACCCACGAAACACAAGATAACACCAACCCAACAAAGGCGCCTAAGATACCGCCGCGTCCATCATCAATTACACGCACCCCAGCACTTACGGTTACAACAACAAGTGTAAGTGTCAGTAGATCTACCTTATCTCCTGACATCGAGTGTACCTGGACACCATCTCATAAAACTGAAGCAACTACCCACTATTATTGGATCTTTGGACAGGAGTATGCTACTAATAGGAAAACACCCCTTAAACATTCAAAATCCCCTAACGATCCTAAAGATAGTTATGTGAATTATGACAGGGATACAGACGGTTCCGATGCCCCGCAGACGTATAAGAATTATGTCGCGGCTCTGGTTAAGTTAAAGCCTCCAGAGCAAGTGACTTTCGGCTGCATCCTCACGAAAGTGACACGATACTGGGCGCTGACGGCAGCTAGTTGTATTGAATCTATTGAGGAGATGGAGTCACTGGACTCGTTCTTTATAATGGATTCATATGGAATGATGGAGGAGGGTCGCAGCCACGCGGTGGTGGACGTGCAGATCCACCCGTTGTACCAGGGTGCCAATCGCAGCTACGATCTCGCTGCGCTACGCAGCGAGAATGTTTTGATTCCCAGCAAACAGCTATTGTTGCAAGTGCCTACCCTACTGGAGTATTTCGTCGTGGCCGTCGGGGAAAGATTCACTATACTGGGCTACGGAGGATATAGGTATGTGCTCTGCTTATGTTTGTACCATATTATTTTTTTTTTTTAAAGAGGCTACCCAATAGTCGTCTAGTTTCGAAACAAACTGGTAGTAGGTATACATCTAGTACACGATCACAATGCATTTTAAATGCAGGAATATACTCTCCCTAATCTGTATATAATATATATGACTACCCGCATATTCATATTCTTCACAACCCGCCTAAAGCTACGCTCCACCATGCTGCATTACCTTCAACTGTGCTTTGTTAATAATATAAGGGTGGGTCCACTTTAAATTAGGTACATTGCAAAAATTGGTTTAAATATATTGTTTGTACGTTTTCAGGTCATTAGACAGAACCCCAACGGGTCGCCGATTACGTGAAGTTTCAACGTACACTGTGTCTCTAGCGCAGTGCTCGGAAGAAGGCAAGGACGTGTGGACGCCACGCCACCTTTCCCGGGGCGATGCCATGACGGCGGGCTCGTGCGGCGCCCCGGGGACCGCGTGCGGGGCCCACGCACTGTGCGCGGGCTCGCTGCACTCTCGCGCCGCGCCCTGCTCTTTCTGCGGTGGCACACCGCTATTGCGTGACGCGAAACTGTATGGTATAATGGCCCAAAATAGACACTGTGGCGTGGCTTGCGAGCCTACGCTCTACGTCAACGTTGCTGCACAAAGGGATTGGTTGGACTCAGTAATATCCACATAATTATTACGTATTTTTGCTTAGTGCGTGTAGGGCACCCTTACAGTATTTTTTTGTGCTGGATTATTGAGATGGACAAGTAAGTAAATTATTAATACGAAAAACAGATATGACTTACTCCCGTCACTAAACCAAAATCACTACATAATTTTCCGAGGTATAAGGATTTCACTTCTGCCTACCAGACTCTTTCGAAAATCACAGCCAACATAAACTAAAAAACATATGTCGTAAGTGACAACAGATGTCGAAAAGAAATTTGCTGCTCAACAGTATAAACTCGAAACTTCTATTAAAAGTTGAGGTTACAATAGAAGATAATTAAAAATATTATTTTATAATAAATTAAAGTTAGTAAGAAAGTTTGAGGAAGTACATGCTAGCACAGTTGGCGAGATCATTAGGAGGCGCGAGGAGGTGTGCAGGTCGTCACAGTGTGTGCCAACAAGGCGCTGGTGGTGGTGTCGCTGGTGATGGCGGCCTTCATAGTGTGCACCATCGGAGCGGCCGTCATACAGATCATAGCAGTCCTCGAAGAAGGGAACAGCAATAACACCATCTCCCTTGATGACTTTTCCTAGTGGCATAACATGTTGTTTGTAAATTTGTTTTGAGTACATTGTACAATATATCGTTACCTTTAATTTACTGCTCCCTATCCGTGCTCTAGGACAGAAGACGACTTTTGTGTCATGGCGCTAACACCTTCGACTGTCAGGGGTTCGATTCCTGTGCAAATATTGTTACTAATCAATAAGTTTATCGGATAGTAGTGCAGAAACAGAAGTATATATCATGTGCCATTTGTGTTGTGAGCCACGACGGAACTGGAGATTTACTTATTCTATTTTTATATACGAACAACGGACTTGCTCCGCTTTGTTTAGGTAAAGAGAACTGGCGCAAACCTGCACTACTTAATGTTACAGATCGTAGGGATATATGGAAGATCAAAGAGCTACATGGATGTTTTTTTTTAGGGCCTTAAACGGGCCCGATGTAGATGTATTATCATCTGTATCTTGGCCACGTTTCGGTGATCTCTTCGGAGAAACTCAAGGTTTTATTTGTGCATTTAGAGATGAAGTTGTTATGACGAATAACTATAGGAGACATATCCTGAAGGACGGCAGACTTAAATATGTCGGGCATGTCATCGTCCCGGAAAAACCCTCAGGCATATAACTTCCAGATGTTCTCGTCTTGCCAACGGCGAATACTTGCATAGACATAACCTAGTGGCCAGGATAGTCTATCAGCAAATTGCTCTTAGATATAACCTTGTGGCTGTCGAGTTACCGTACTATAGGTATGTGCCCGATCCAGTTCGTGTAACATTATGCTGGGATCGATCTACAATCTCATTTATCACTGACAGAACTATTGTCGCCAAAAAACTTGACATAGTGGTGATAGAGCGCCGAGCTATGATTGTTGATATTACCATTCCCCATGACGACAATCTCATAAGGGCCTGATGTAATAGGCAGTCCTAAAAATCCCGCAGCCCTCAGTTTACAGACAAGTCTTTTACGGTGCAAGCGGTTAGACTGTGGAACAACTTGCCTGTTACTATCCAACAAGCCAAAACCTCGCACGTTTTTAAAAAACAAGGACTATTACTTACCTCTATAATTACTGATCTATATTATTGTGTTTATATATACATATGTATGTATATATATATATATTTATGTATATATATGTGTGTGTGGGTGTGTATGTATTGGGTATATATGTATTTATTATAATTTACCTAATTTGTTATATATTAGTACACCCCAGGCTACCCCAATATTTAATAACAATATCGGTATCAAGGTTGTCTGTAAGAGATCGCAGTGTGTGATAAGAGCGCCTATTGTTATACCTGTTTGTGACATGTTTTCTGTATATATATATGTATGCAAGGTGTACAATAAAAAATAATTTGCGTATGGTTACATATTTAGTATCTTATATGTGTTCTTGTATATATGTATGTATATTCATGTCTGTAACTATAATCAAGTTATTCTTTATTTCTTAAATCGTTCACAGCAACTCCTCATGTCATCCTTAATATTCCTCTCCATCCAATGGTTGCCTGGAAAAGATCGCAAATAGCAATAAAGCCGCCAATTGTACAACATTTGTTTTACTACGTTTTGTTTATTTTATTTATTTTTTGTCTTTATACTTAAACTTTATTTAAAACGATCAAAATTTAATTATTTGATGTACAATAAAGAGTATATCTATCTATCTAAATAAAAAAAAATACTAAATAAGAGTGTCAGATAGTAAAACACATGATAAGCATAACATAAACATTTATTTAAATATTTTCAATAAGTTTTGAATCATCATTATAATACAATGCAAACTAGACATGTCACCTCTATACCTGCCTCCAATATACATATATACGACGCTATACCGCTTTATACAAACATGTGTGACACTACCGCTACGAGAGTTCCTAAGGCAATTAACATTTTATACAAACTGTCGCCTCCACAAACATTCGCTAACTATACACGTCGCTTATATTACATGCACGTGTGAAAGTAACTAAACGTGACGTAACCCTTCACTGACTACCCGCAGAGTCGTCAGGAGATAAAACTAAACGTATCGATTGCACCCGATTTTGAATGGAAATCTAAGCCGAATATAAGCATTTAACTAAAAAGTAATGAATAACACAATTGATAAAATAATAAATTTAAATAATACATTTTTTTTTTCACAATTGATTGAATACCATAAGTTACCCTTCTATAATTTAATTTTTTTTTTCATTATAGTATATCTTTTATGTATACTATTGTACTCACTAGTGTATTTCGTGTAAGACTATTGACAAAAGCCCTTGTCGGGTGTATTAATAGTGATAAGCCCCCGAAAGGCACAAGTAAGTACGACCATATATTATCCATCAATACGAATAGGTACTCATGTTTTTATATTCTAGAACTTTCATTTCACTAAAGAGATGAGCATAAAGAATGAGAAAGTATTGAAATAAAAGATGTGGAGGAGCGAGCGAGTCACTTTACAGTAGAAAATTTAATACAAGTAGTAAAGAAAATGAAGTGGGAAACTATTAAAATTTATAAATAACTAAACTTAACGGTTATTTGTTTGTCTCGAGCCCTGATAATCACACACAACTTACGAGGGTTTTAAGCTTGCTGGTTATGACGGCGTAAGATGTGTGTAAAGTAATTATTTAATATAAATTCAACAATATAAAATCCCAAACAGTGACATTGTGGCAGAGTCCGGGACGTCGGTGAGACTCGGAGTTCGTCACTACACACAACTAAGTCCTTAGTTGGCAAGTTGCTAGTCTTACTATTTATTACTGTTATTACTATTTATGATAATGTATCTCTTTAGTTTTGTATATCGTTATTGTCACATAATTTAGTTAATGTGTGAATTTGAATTTGCGTAATTACTGCACACTGTATTTATAATATTCTTATGAATTATTGATTATTTCTGATGTTATTTAAAACATATACTATTACGTTTGGTTCGCTCTCTTCATAATTAGCTTGTATCGTATCGTATTGTATCGTATTACATAGATATACTTGCATTTGATTTAATTAAAAGGAAAAAAATGATTATTCAATATATTATGTAGATTGTAGGTGCCATATTAAACTTTATTGATAGAAAAATTAAATTAAACTTCTTAATAAAACGAGCTGCTGAATCAAGTTTAAAGTAATTATTTAAATTCAAATTCAAACTTTATTAAAATAGCATCAAATAGTAGATGTCAGTAATGCCCGACCTTGGTAACTGAACAACTAAATAATATAAACAAGTGGAGCATAGTGGAAAAAGATAACTTCTCCAGCAGTAAAACATACATAAATAGTCCTTATTCACAAGATACGTAATGTTTAATATAGTTTGAGACGGTTGTTTGCAATCACTCTACTTTCACTTCATATATGAATTTTTTAATTCATAAAATCAACCTTTACGGTGTTCCACTTTTAGAGAAAAAATTGCTTATCACTTCTCAGTAAATCGAAGTACTGTTTTATAATAATACATTAAGATGATAAAAGTGGGACACCGTTGGACTGACGACTTGAAAAAGGTAAGGTGGGTGGATGTTGATGCGGAAGGTGGAGGACCGAGAGGCCAATGTATACAAGTAGTGGAGTAGAGCTCATGCCCTGCCGGTGCGGGTGATGATGACGTCAGTTGTGTAGTGGTTTATATTCCGCTGCGGTACTCCTCGCCGTTGTCAAACTGGGATGGGTCGTACATGCTGTTCTGAAAACGTACATCACATATTTATTTTAATAACTACTTATTTTAGGTTAGTTTAATATAAGAAACTAATAATAATAATAATGAAACTATAATAAACCTCAGTTTGCATAAGCTAATTATTGTACCGGGACCTGAAATTTGGTCGTAGTAGTTGAGAATTTGCCTTAAGGCCTAGTAGAACCCAGTAGGATAAAAAAATTCTTTGTGTAAATTATTTTAATGATTTTGCTGTGCTGAAGTGCAGACGAGTTTTGTAACACATTGTAAAACACTTAGGATATGAGACACATCACATCTTGTATGAGAATAACCTGCAGTGAAATAAATAGAACCTCAAACAGTTTGAAATGTTTTATTTTAATGTGCAGTTCAATCAAAATCAAAGCAATTTATTGCAATTAAACCAATCATAGTTATTTCGAATTGTCAAAAGAATAAGTCGGTCAGACTAAGTCAGTTGCAAAGCTGGGTGCCTGTTCCAATACGTAGATCCTATGGAGAAAAACAGGCAAGAAACTACAAAAACACTCTTTAAATCTCGGAAAAAAATATAAACTAGCAGCTAATTATACTTCGATTAAAGTAGCAAATAAAGTGAATTTATTAAGTAATCTATACGAGGGGCGCTGATGCTGAGAAAGGGGCGGCCGGTACTCACTACAGTAAAGATTACAAATCCGCCACTGAGTCGTAGGTACATATTCGAGAACTTTGCTTGTATAGACATAATAAAATTATATTATACTTAGGAACTGACAGGTTATTTTTGTCACTTTCAGTTCGGTTAAGGCAAGCTTCTTTTAAGGACTTTACAAACACTTAAACATACATAGATACATACATGAAGTCACACCTATATCCACGGAGGGGAAGGCAGGGGCGCATTAAACAGTCATATTATGTCAACCATAACTTCGTCCCTACGTAAGTGGGGCGCAAGCCTATTTGTCTACCAAACAACGGACACAAGGAACACCCAGACTCGGGTTAATCATTTGTAAATCACACAAATTTTAGTCCCGCGTAGAAACCGAACCCTTAGACCTTTGGTTTAGCTAGTTCAACAGTCTATGCCACTTGGCAGTGGACCAGTAGGTCCTTCACTTCTACTACTTTGAGGACATGTCGAGTGGCGAATCTCCTACCTGTCAATGTCCATTGGGTAAGCTTGCGTCCTGGCGGCGTGTGGCAACAAGCAACTAGTTAATAACAAACTAAATACTAACTAAATTATTAATTATGTTATTGAATTAAATTATAACTGACCGCGAACGCATTATTAAACTTTCGGTATAAGTTAAGCGTTGAAAGACACCATGTTGTGTATATAAATAAGGATTTATGATGAACTTAAAGATGTGTTGATTTGTATGGTTTATTTGAAATACTACGTGATACAAAATAATACATTCACTATAATGCGTAGATCCTATCACACAAAAAGTTAAATAGTTCGAACCTACGACATCTATTGATGAGTTTTGGCATATAGCTACATCTTGATGAGCAAGTGCGAATTCGATACCATAATGCTCTCTTGTGTATGATTTCCAATACTATATATATATACATAGTTAGTTATATAGTTAGAATAAGTTCAAAAATGAATTCTAAATAATGATTTTTTTTTTACAATAAAATATGTAGTACCTTCTCTGTGTTTAAATTTGGTTTAAGGGTTGATACAGGAAGGAAGGGAGGGATGGATACTTCTATAGCGTCCGGGAGGTCGTCAAGTGGGAGATCCTGTTGGGTGGGTTAATGAAGTGTAGGATTATTAGGAAATAACAGGTAGGGCAAATTAAATATTTTATATATGAAGGGTCCACTGCTATAATGATGAATGTCCTTTGTCTTCTGTTTTAAGATCATTTGCTTTTAAATTTATAAACGGTGTAATAAAACTCAGACCTGAAGATTATAAAATATTTTTTATAAAATTAAATAACATGTATCATAATATAATTTCTTTGGAGAATAATCATTCTTAGGGTATTATAAACTAATTAAAAATATTGTAATTTTAAGTAAGTCTTTAAAAATCAGAACTATAATGATCACTGTCCACAATGCGTTGAGAGTCAATAACGATGTGTCCAAATGACTGTTTTAATTAGCTTCTGATTCTTTAATATTTGCAGCGTGAGGAAGTTCATCGTAATAACGTCTCGTTTCAGGCCTACAGAACTTTTTCAGGAACTACAGATCTTTGTATTTTGCTGTTGGTATAGGCAGCTTGTCTTTATGCGCTAAACCAGGTAATTTGTATTCGCCCTCATTAACTGCCTCCATAGACCGTAAAGAAACTGGTGTGTCAACGTAATTCCCATAGACTATTATTAAAATTTCTATGAAACATGAGCCGTGGGGTCCTTTCTGTGCTCTAAATTCACGGATAAGTTTATGGGAAAAAAGACAAGTTTTTTTCTAAAACGGTTTCAGAAATGCAGTCCAGCCCTTGAATGCATGTTGTGAGCATTCTGACAACTGACAAAGAATTGGCGGGATCGCAGCTGATTTGACAGCAAGATGGCCGTCAGTGCGAGGCGATGGACATTTATCATTATTGAACACCTGTGACGTTGAGCGTTCTAGCCATATTGCCAAAATATTGAAAACATATTTATTTCGGGACTGCAAGCGATATTGCTAAGTTTGTAAACAAGAACTGCATTGTGAAGATATTTTTGGACATTCATCATTATTGCAGTGGACCCTTCATCATGTATTATCAATTATTTCATATTTTGCAGTGTAAAGATTTACAGATACATTAACGCAAGCAAGTAAATTTATTGAATCTCGTGCGCATATGAAAATGATTGTATTTAATATGAAAAAAAAAAATGATAACCAAAAATTTGAAATAAAAGGTTTATTTTTCAAAAAAATCTAAAGTAAATATGCCAACAATTATTTTGAGGTCGGTGCTAGCCTAAACACTTGGAATAAACGTAACTTGGTAGTCGTAGTGAGCGGAACGAGTACTGTTGCCGCGGCACATGACCCGCCTACCACCCGAACCGCGGCGACGAGCTCCGAACGCGCCCGAAGTCGAGATCAAATCGAATCAATCGGCCAATCAACGGGCCAATATATAATAAACAATGCTTGCATTGTGTCACCGAGTGAGTGATGTTACCGGAGGCCGGCGGAGAGCACTCTTGTGACTCTTGAGTTGCAAGTGTTCATGGGCGGCGGAAGTCACTAACTGACAACACTGATACACACAACTGATATTTGGTAATACTCCCGTCGAGCCGCCGCCCATACGTGCCGAAGCATGGCTCTCCCACGTTAAGTATCCTAGTTCTTTATATTATTTTGTATATTCATAGCTTCTTTTAGAAGCTTTAATGTAGCATAAATATAAAGTTGTGTTGTTACCTGTGGCAGTGGTGCGGGCACGAAGTAGGAGGTGGGAGCGGCGGTGGGGGGGGAGGGCCCCAGCACTGCGGGGGCGGGGGGGAGCGGGCGTGGGGCCGCCCCACCGGGGTTGAACACGTCCACGTACGACTTCTTTATATCTGTAGCAAAAAAATATATGTGGAACAGCGTTGTTACAGCAAAACACGGCCTATGCGATTAATTACACTCTACATAATGATATTATGTACATATCTACCTACTCTGTCTAACTGACTCCCATTTTTATGAAATTATTAGAAAATTTGTTAACAAAAACAGTATTTTTTGGGTGATTGAAATACTTTTCCAAAAACTTCAGTTCTTACTTTTAATCTTATTTCTGAATTAAATCTAATATTTGATAGGGTTTTTTAAACTACCCTAAAGTTACTGTTATCGTATGTGAGATAAAGATAAAGTTTTTATGATAACAAACGTGACAGCACATGCTAAAAGTAATAGATGATATACGAGTATACATATATCAAACAACTTACGTCTGCCTTTCTGCATCTTGAATATATTAGAGACAGGCGTCTGTGGGGGCGCCACCGCAGCCGGGGGCGCAGCGCCCGACAGTGGGGCGGACACACTCCTGGAACAAAACCGGTGAACTTGACTGACCTAGTCTAGTGGTTAGTAATTCTGACTGTTGAGCCAGAAGTCGTGGATTCCATTTCCAGGTGATAACCATTGTATAATCTATAATTAGTTATCCAAAATATTCGTGATATTCTTTGTGTCCGTTGTTTATGTTTGTCAATGGTATGTGTTCCCCGCGACACACGTCACACCCACGACACAGGAAGTTGGCTCTTAACAACAGAAGTCGCGACCAATGCAAACATAAAAGACCCTGCATAAAATCTGAAAAAGAGAATCCAAAGCTCCAGTGCCAATCATATAACTACTACAGATAAATACAGTGAAATAAATATTGTGTGTGTGCGTATACGTGAATGCGTGTGCGTATACGTTTATGTATATATGTATATGAGTGTGTGGTGTAGATGTACTACACGACGTGGAATTACAGCATGTACTGACTGCATGACGTGCGGCAGGTCGGCAGTCTTGGGCGGCGGCGGCGGCGGCAGGTCGGTCTCGTCGCTGTCGCCATCCACGTTCCGCCACCGCTTTGTCTCCGGGTCCCACACGATCTGACCACATACAACATATGCTTTCACACAGAATATAGGTAATAACTGTTCCTTTGAAACATTTTGTAGCGGACTAAAACTTTTCGCACTGATATATTTTTATTATGTCGATAATAGACTACGTATATAAGTAAAGATACAGTGTTGCAGGATTAAATAAATAAATAACTAGAGACAACGTTATTTTGTATAGAGTACAAGGGATTGGAAAGTACAGTACTTCTAAGTAATGTTTAGGGCTTTTATCTAGAACCTAGATTTAAGTTAGAGAAAAAAAAAACATTCCTAATTTATGTTATGAGATTGTAATGTATCTTAAAATACAGAAGGTACTTGTTCCCAAAGTTTAAATTTAAGTAGCAAACGGGAATATTAAAACCATATTTACCTTTACATAACAGACAGGGAACATATTACAAATCTAAAATTATTTATTAGTCTTAATAACATGACTATGATCTATTAACATGACTAATTGATATAAATAATTAGTTTAAAGAAAAAGATAGTTGTAATAAAAGACAGAAAGCGCAATAAATATTTATTAAATAGATAAATATACATGTATAATAAAAAAATGTATAGGAAAAAATAGATTACACTCAACTATGTATAGAAAGGAAAGTATTATGCATATATTCAGCTATAAATATATATACATATCAGATATTATTGAAGTCAATATAAATAAATTAATACTACACATAATTTTATGTGTAGTATTAATTTATTTATATTGACAAAGTCATAAGCAATGCTAGACACACAATAAATAATTTGAATAAGAAAACGATAACTACAATAGTTAGTAATCACAAATAAAACATTTATTAACCCTTAATTTTTTTTTATACTAGTGGGGGACAGACTAGCAGACGGGTCACCTGATGGTAAGTGACAACCACCGCCTATTGACACCTACAATTCAAGAGTCGCAAGTGTTCTGCCCGCCTTTGAGGGTGATGAGGGATGGGGGATGCGGGAGGGGAAAGAAGAGAGGAGGGATGACGAGATGGGAAAGAGAAGAGGGAGATGATGGGAGAGAAAAGGGGAGAGGAGTAGGGCCTCCGGAAACCTCACATCCGTTGCTTCACAACCGATTTCTGTAAGGCACCGGTCGAGCCGGCCCATTCGTGCACAAGCATGGCTCTACCACTGTTAAAATAATAGTTACTCTTAATAACTACTCTATCATTACAATTATTTATATAACAATCCTTCTGAATTTAAGCTGGCTTCACAAGCAGTAGAACGTTATTATAATTATTTTTATACATTCCAAATTTGAACTTGTTTTTTAAATTTAAACGTCTGAACTTTTACTTATCTTTCAAAATTGTTAACTGTCACAATTTTTTCTGTGTACCCTACTTGTTTACATAAGCGTAGGTACATTATATTTGGATGATCTAGTGTCACTCACAGTGGGGTTCTTGTCGTCGGGCAGGATCATCTGGTTGGGCGCTCGGAGGGACAGCTTGTTGAGTATACCACCGAGCCAGCCACCACTCTTGTTGTTCTTCGAGTCACTCTTGTTAGCGTCCTCTTTTGACTTAGACTCTTGTTTCTTTGCTGCTGTCTTAGGAGTGTCTGTGTCACGGTCGTTCTGCTGTTGAGTACACAAACAAAAGTTAGGTTTATTATACACTTATCTTGACTAAAACCTTCGGGCAAACAGTCCCTAAGGAAATGTTATTTTTATACCGAGTCTGGACAAAAAGTTGAAAAACGTGAAGAATAAAATAAAACTCCTAAAATACGATGAAGACAGAGAACGAATGAAAAAAATCCCTGTTCCCGGAACTCGTGTCTGAATATTCTATAACTTTAATTTAAAACTGAAAGCAGGGCTTCGCGAGACCACTTCTCCATGAGCGCACCGCTGTTAAAAGACAGTAGACCACATAAAATATTTTTCATATAGTATCAATTATATTTGTTTAAATTTGAATATAATAAGTGTGATATCAATAAATATTAAAAATATTGCTTTGGATGTCGGTTGCATACTAAATGGTCCTTTATATGTGTGTATGGAAAGCTCGACTAACTTCAGTGCTGCACCTGACACCGGCAGACAAGTAATTCCTTTCCTTGACGTAGGTTCCTTGTCGGCCCCAAAAACACGAACGTGATCACAACCGTATATATTAAAACAACAACCACGATACTAGAGTATTGTATATACTTTAACATATATTATGTTTATAGTACCGTATATCCTTTGAAGGAGTATTGTCTCATATTTATTAAGAATTTTCATAAAAAAAGAAAATGAATTGAATACAATCTACAATTAGATACAGATGAGTGGGAAACTTACATCAGCACTGGGCGGTCTGTCGTCGTCGTAGTCGTAGATGGGTGCGCGCGGCTTGCTGGTCCCCGGCATGGTGATGCTGGGCCGCGACTCCTCCCCACCCACACCCTATATGGACACACATATACACATCCTACGTACACGTGCACGTGCGTATACGCACACTCGAACGACCAACACTGTATACAATACCTCAGCAATTGTCTCATCAAGACTACTACTTTATGACTCTTTCTGACTCTTGGATTCCACAAATTTTTAAGAAATGAGAAATAAAACTGAATGAAAAAAAGACTGAATATTTTTTTTCATTTTTTGAGCAATAGTTGGGAGCAATTTGGAACAATATCTAGAAAAATAGACTTTGCGCATATCTTCCTTATGCTTGTATTTTCAATGTTCTATATTTATTGTTAATTTAATCTTTATCTGACTAGTAGCTGCATCCTTAAAGGGTAGCAAAAGATACATCATATAGACAAACACATTTAAACAAAACAAAAACAAAAATACAATTTTAATTAGATTCAATGTCCCTTAGCTGTTATCTAATTCATATTTTTTATACTATAAACAGCAGTACACTGGTACTGATTAGTTTAAAAATAAACTAACACATTATGTACATATGTAAGTATACCCAAAAAAGGCGTAACGAAGTGTTATCCATTAAAGTTTAGGTATTTCATTAATTTATATTATTTATATCTCTAGTTGCAACACTGATGGTTCGTCAGACAAGTGCTTAAGTAAGTTCGCTTTAACATATTCACATCAATAGACAATTTATCAAAATATATATAAAGGAAATTAATATTAGTTCAGCGAGGACATTCGAGTGCAATTAAAAATAGGAAGTGCATGTAAACAACAGTCAGTAGGATATATGAAAACATAAATGTTTAGTGTTTATATTTGTCTATGGGCACCTTGTACTGACCCTGTCTGGGACAAAACATTTGTGTTTTCAAATAATTATTTCAGAAATTAAAATACAAAGCGTATGTTAACTGTGAGAGTCTGCGTCGATTTATTGCATTGTAACAGTATGAAATACTATCATTTTTTTTTCGATTAAAAACCATTTAATAAGGAGTCGTGTATAAACCGAGTATGTAAAGAATGTATCCCATTCAGATAGTAGTAAAAGCAAACATTTTATACAATTACTTTAAATTGATTATCAATGTTTCTGGTCGATGTAACTTTACTACACAAACGATAAATCAGGCTGTTCGGCGGTTTGTGTACATTTAACGAGGGGATTACGTAAACTATTTCAAACATCCAGTATATTTATAGTTTGCTTATCTGCGGCTAAATTCGTAAGATTTCGTTCATAGAACTATAAAGTTATAAATAGTTTTCCAATTAAGCTCAGCCGCCGCCATTAAAGAGCGGTTAGCTCCGTTAAGTGAATAATATACGGCGGGTAACGCGCCGGCCGCACAGAGAGAAGGACATCTCAGTACATTGAATATTTTGTTAGCGCACGTAATGTACGATTCAGGAAAAGGGACATCGATGGTGTTAGTAAAACCACTCGTTATTTTACTGAACGTTTAATTGCAATAACCACTTCTTATAGTTAGTGAACTGTGAGAGGCTCCTAAGTCACAACGGTAACAAACTAAATGCGTCACAAGCGTACACAATAAATGAAATAATAACCCTACAATACGTTAAATGGTTCAACGTCCCAGACATGTTCAAATACATTTTAGAGGTTAACATAATAAAATTAAATATATTGCAACTCGGAATAAAATAAACATCAGATCAATAAATATCACAGCGTGGTTTTAGGACGAAACATAATACATTAATAGAAGCTTTCAAATCATATGGGAGAGGGAGGCGAGGTGCGGCGGGTGGCGCCTGAACGACAAACAAACACTAGTGAAACGAGGCTAGATGAAGGAGACGGGCTCGTCGATGTCGAAGGTCTTGGGGCCCGACACGTAGTACTTGGCATCTCGCTCCTGGATGACCGGAAGCGGGTCCCCGGGCGCCACCGGCCGATCGATGTCGAATGTGTCCACCGGGACGCGGCGAGGGCCCCGCACGGGACCCTCGCGCCGCGCCAGGATCGCCTCGAACTTGTCCAGGCTCAACTCGATGGTCCTACGCAACTCGCGCCGGTGCTCCTCGCTGTGGAGTGGCGGGCGGCGCGGGGCCGGACCGCGCTCCTGGGGCGGGGAGGCCGGCTCGTCGATGGGATACGTGCCGCCAAACACCAGGGGCTTGTACGTGCCGTCCCGGACGACGCCGCGCCTTGCCCACGAGTCCACCGTGTTGCAGATGAGGCGGCCGGCGGGCGGCGCACGCCCGTAAGGCACGGGCGAATTCGGGCCGCTCGGGGCCCGGGGGAGCGGGGGCCCCGGGCTGTGAGCGATTTGCACGTCCAGGTCGGAGAGCGGAGGGCGCACGTCGGCGCTGGCGGGGCGCGGGCGCGGCGCGGGCTCGGCGAAGGCCAGGCCGGCGCGGCGGGGGCGCAGGCGGCGGCGCAGGCCGGGCGAGCGCGGGAAGTCGATGAGCTCCAGCGCGGCGGCGGGGCGCTGCACACGCGCCCACAACACAGCGTTAGTAGGGTGCGAGTGCGCCGGCCCGACGCGCGGTCGAACCGGACCGACACTGTACTCGGCTCAATGACGACGCCGCGCGGTCGCACGCTCGACTACTGGCTCGCTACTAACCGCTCTATTGATAAATTATCTCATACTGTCCGGCAACTAAATAAATAGACGCAAACGCCCTCTAGTATTTTCGTACCGATGTTTAATGAAGGACCATATACGTACACTAAATTGCCATAACTGTACACGAGATATATACTAATTATATAAAACAGATCCACCACCTCTCCGTCGGTACGTACCTCTGCGTAACCTCCGTAGGAATTTTCGTTGTGCCAGTAGGGGTCGGCATACTGCTGGTGTTGCTCCTCAGCCTTCGGCCACTCCTCGTACTGTCCGTACGGGTGTTGGTCGTCAGGCGGGGCCTGTTGCTGCTGTTGCTGTTGGTGCGGCGAGGGCTGCGGCTGCTGCGCGTAGTACTGGGCGGAGTAGTCAGTCTTGTCCTCGAGTGGTGGCTCGCTGTATGGCGTCACAGGCTGCTGGACTTGCTGGTACTGGGGCGCCTTTATATAAAATATATCACCGCTATTAAATGGTATACGATCGCTTCAATTTCCGTTGACATAACTTATACTTTTTGATTTTTCAATATTAGCGATTGCCTTAAAAATAATTATGTGTACTCTGTTTTAAATGTTTAAGGGTACATTAAAGGGTTATAATATTATTTTGGATAATACATCGATAAGGTAATTAATAATTTTTCAGATTGCCATATAAAAATAGGCATAATTTGATCATAACTTTAGCAATTTATTTTATATTGCACAGTGAACAGCTTATCTTTAGCCAATTTAGCATGTTTTATTTGCTGTTTTTCGACCAGCATTTAAATTGGTTGTTGAATGATCTAATACAGAAGCTCGTGTAAATGTACAGCACGCACCGTAAGTTTTGACTCAAGAGCGCGTTACGTCACTAATTAAATGTCGCTTTAATAGTGTCCAGTGTCGGCAAACCATTCGGGCATGAGTACAATAAACACAAAGTGTGTATGTACTCAGACCCAGCTCTGAGTACATACACACAAAATACATGGTTTCTTTTAATTAAAATACAATTGACAAATTATTTTTAAGAAGTGCATTTGAAATACAAAATACAGAATTCTAACTACTTTCAAATAAAAAAAAAAGTTTTGTCTTTTTCTCTAACTAAAACCTATGTATATCTACGTATATTTGGGTCAATCCATTTCTATAATATGGTACCCATATTATGGGAGTGCGTATAGTATTCATGAAATGGTGGTACAATAACCCAGAACTCTTAAGACTATGGGTGCGTTCAGAAAATAGCGTTTATTTTCTGAACGCACCCATTAATGAGATCGCTAAATGTATTTATGATAAAATGTATTTTGAAGATTGAAAGATTTGAAATACAAACTACAAAATACTTAAACGCAAAGTATTTGAAATACCAATTACAATTTTTTAGGAGATAATTTAAATACCAATGTATTTCAATTACGTATTTTAATTACAAGTTAGACGAACACTGCCCAGCCCTGTATGTGCTTAAAAACGTGTGAATCAAAACTAAAATAAAAATGAGGTTCATCAGGTGCTAGGGTTCTCTAAAGTAAGGAAGGCGAAGCGCCCCTTATTTCACTGTGAAACCAGTTTTCTTTTAAACTTCGTCTTTGGAGGTACAATGATTCAGACATACAAATACAACATGAGGGAACAACATTGTAGTCGTATCATTTTCGATATACATAATTGTTGAGTATGTTTTGGTTGTTTGTTTTCATTGATAAAGCTGTGATATTTTGAATATATGTACATACGCACGTTGGCGGTAAAGAAAAGGACGTAGAGTATTTGATATATAAAAAATCTATTCCTGAATCTACGGGTTATACAAAATAACTTCTATAAGGCGAAAAACAGTTATAAAAATAAACTTAATTCCGTCAGCGGCTTCCAAAAATACTACTTGTGTTGGTTCTCACTTTTAGTATATTAGTATTGATATAAAATATTACTCTTATAGCATAATTCTATACTTTGGAAGAGCCATGCTTAGTCACGAATGGGCGCTCGACCGGAGTTATACTACGGCTTCGCAGATAATCCACTTAAAAATCATACAATTGAAGACTTATGGTTTTCTCATGGATGCCCTTGAAGTACATCCATTCTAATAAAAAAATAATATTAAGTTATTCGTCCATTTGTCGCGCACAAACTTAATGCATATTTAAGACTTATATGATTTCTCATGGATTCAATCGTCAGAACTGGACCAATTAAAATGGGACCACACGGGAAGCACCAGCTTTCAAATAAAAAATCATTAAAATTGGTTCACGCAGTCGAAAGTTCTGAGGCAACAAACACAAAAAATACCGTCGAATTGAGAACCTCCTGTACTGTAGGGAAGAACCCTCTCAGAGGAGAGGAAGCGCTTTTACGACTCCTGAGTTGTAGGTGTCCAAGAGTGGCGGTTGTCACTTACCATCAGGTGACCCGTCTGTTTATCTATCCGTTCGTCATATCATAAAAAAGAGGGTAAATACATTATTCTGAAATATAAACATTCGAATTACTACTATATGTAAATAATAGCATCGCGGCGATGACGCAGCGATCGACGGCACTCGTTCACGTTCGTCCACTTCAACTACTTCTAGGCGAGCACCACATACTCAGAACTGCGGGTGACATTTAAAATCAACCTAAATAAGTGATAACACAGTTCTCAAATATACAAACCTGCAATATTCTTAATGTAATGTAATAATAACATCTTAGCGTTCATGCCATTATCGAACAGCTGCACTGTAGTGACTTACCTGTTGCTGGTCCCCCCATCCGTACTGGAGTTGTGTGGGTTGCAGCGGTTGTGTGGGCTGTGTCGCGTAGTACTGGCTGTGTGCGGGCGAGGGTTGCGCCGACTGTTGCACCTCACTCTCCGCCTAGACGACATGCACACACACAAACCGTTAATCGCGCACACACACACACAAGGTTAAACTATAGAAGTGTTATATGAAGAAAAATATATTTATATATAGTAGAATCCGCTTATAATGACATCGAAGGGTAATTTGGTTGGTTATTTAGTTCAATAGAAAGACAACTACAAATTTTAAATGTATACACGCATGTATTTAACTTTTGGTTTCGTACAGACAAAGTTAAGGGGACACCATTTTCATCATCAGACTCATTTTCTTACCCTCATCATAAGCTTGAAAGAACTCTGTTAAAATTAATAGTTACATCAAATGAAACTAGTAACGCCATCTATCGAGAGTATTGTGTGATCGCTTAATGTAGATAATCTGTTGTAACTCTTGAAATAAAGTTCAGTTCCCTATAAGCCACCGTTAGCAACCTGTTGTTTTATTTTCTAAAAAAACTCGTTACTGAGAAACGAAACAAAAACGAACTCGCACCGAACGTCATCACACGAAAACAAGTGAGGTGATACGAATGATGTCAGTCGCTATAATCGGACATAATTTCTTAAAAATATGGACAAAATAATTGACATGTCTCACATATATCTCCACTAAAAATCTTAGTATACAAAACATTCAATAACTCACTGATATTATAACATCAGGACACCTGGTACACAATATCATTAGTTTCATTCATGTCAACCTCTCTCAAAAAACATTAGCTTTATCTGTGATTTCAAATTAAAAAATATGTATAAAAAATTAAAGCATTTTCTAGAACTATAAGTTTACTATACTCCCCGTAAATACGCCATTACTGGCATTAAAATCATATTAATTAAGGCAAACACAACAGTATTTTAAACAGTATTTTGCTGGAGACCGACGAGGGATCGTTATTAAAGAACAGTAATCTAAAAAAAGCACAACATTTCATCTCTCTTCTAACGCGTGTACCGCTGCAAGCCTCGACAGTAATGGTCCACTTCGTCATAACCTCATGATTACAAACGTACCAGTGGAAGTAACAATAAAAATAATTGATAAATTAAATGATTGCAAGTCACAGGTCTACCCACTGTATATGTGAACTGCATTGAGTTCTGTCTCAAATGGACTCTTATTTACAAGTGAATGGAGTGTGTGCGGTTCGGAGTGGAGTAAGAGTATAATAGAGCCACCCCAGCCTTCCTCCCGTGGGTGTTATGAAATTGGAAGGGACTGTAGTGTAGTAGTGTACTGTCATAAAGTGCCCGATTGACGGCAATATGCTTGCGTTACTGAGACCAAATTCTTAATGATCAATATTGTGGGTGTTTTATACACATCTGCCAACCCCTTAGAGGTTACAGGCTTGAGCGTATGTATGTATGAATGGAGCAGTATGAGTGGTATGAACGGCGAAACTCAAGATATGGACAAAGGTTCATTTCATGAAATAGTTCGATTATTCACTGTTAGGGGCGTTGATGTATTTTTGTTTTGTGATGAATCATGGCGTTGATATAATAAAAAAGCAGCAAATAGCGAATAATTATTTGCAAATAGAAATGATATATAAGTGCGACGAAATATCGTTACGACTCCTACCTCAGGCAATTTAGACATTCATATAATAGAGGTTCTTTTTTTTTTGTATAGGGGCAACAAACGAGCAGACAGGTCACCTGGAGGTAAGTGACTTCCGCTGCCTATGGACACTTGTAACTCAGGAGTCACAAGAGAGTCAGAAGAGTCACTCTGTCCGCTTTTTAGTATAGGGGAAAGGAAGGAGGGGATAGAGGGAAAGGGAGCAGGGGAAAGGTGGTTGGGCCTCCGGTAACCTCACTCACTCGGTCACACAATGCAAGCATTGTTTAACAGCCGGTTTTCTGTGAGGCCGAGGTAATACTCCGGTCAAGCCGGCCTATACTTGCCGAAGTATAGTTCTCCCACGTCTAAATTAGAATCTATAGCCTAACGTAGGTTGGCATGTCATTAAACGTTGACGTTTCAACGACATGGTTAATTTTAGTTGCCATTTCATTAAAATACAACAATTTCATAAAATGGTTGCCCACATGGTACAGTGGTTAATTCTATGATCTGGTCACATCATATACATTTCAACACATAAAATAACTGTTATGTAATAAATTACTTATCACTTGGGACACTGCAGTGTATTATCACTATTTAATTATTAGATGACTAGTTAGGTAAAAGGTTTATAAAAACACACAACACATGCACTAATAATTATATAATAAGAAATAGAGATATATACATACGGTGAGCAAGTGCGCCACGTTCTTGACGTCGTCGAGCCACTGCTGGTGGTGCTGGTGGCGCGGGGAGGCGTCCTCGCTCTCCGCCTCCTCCGCCGCCCCCTCCCCCACGCCCTCCGCCAGCGCGGGGTCGTGGTACTTAAGCCTGCAGACACACATGACTGTTATAGGTATGCCACTCTGACTTTCTTGAGTCAACGGTCACACTCCCTAATTTATACGTTTAACAATACCTTTCAATATTACTCCCAATGTATCCGTTCTTTAAATCTTTTAGTGCACGAAATATTATTATTGGTAAATATGGGTGTACTGTATATATATATATATACCTCTGTTTACCCCTAGATGGATACAAGCGTGAGCACATTGAACATTTTTTATATCTATCTTAGTATAGATTTTACATAAAAATAACACAATATACTGGAAAAGTTAAAACATTTTGCGACATTACTTGAAAAACAGAAAAATGATATTTGTTACACGGATAGTTTGGAGAGTGTGAGCAATAGTTAAAGTAGGTCACAACTAAAACGGTAGTATTCGAGTTCTAAGCGAACGAATATTTCGTCGCGTTCGCTCTTACTGTTCTTAACCTCATTGCATGTGGATTAGAACAGCTTTGTGGTATGATACAGTGCACTCCACCACCCTTCCACTCCTTTGCTTCACGCCGCACGGTGGTATATGAGGGACAAAGGACCTAGAGCAGACTTCTTCCTCCCGGCTGCAGCGCAGAAGTTAAGCGTCACGCTTACCATCGGAGCCCTGCCCAGAGCCTATTTCTCGTTTCTATTTAACTACTAGTATCTGTAATAACTTCTTACTTAAACCTATGTGTTTATTTTTTGTCTGGTAATTAGGTTTCTTGGTTGACCCCGTTTCTAGAACAAGACGGCCATACTACCGCGTCACAGCTGCTGCAAGAGCAAGCTGACGTTGGGGTCAAAGGACGCGTAGACGTCGAACTAGCGAACCCCCCAATATTTAGCAGCGGTGTGTGAAATTAACCCTTTCCTAAAGTGAGGGCCGATCACTCTCCTACTAGTACCTTTGCGATTTCATTAGCGCTGTCGCCTGTCTTTTTTTTTATGCGATAGGGAGCAAACGAGCAGACGGGTCACCTGATGGTAAGTGACTACCGCCGCCCACTGGCCTTTTAGGTAGGAGTAAGCTCTTTGTTCTTTCTCTGTCTTCGTTTTGGAGCGCGTTTCCTTTATATTGTGAATATTAGATGTACGCAGCACGTACCTGTCAGCAAGGGTGGCGAGGTGCTGCACGAGCGCGGGGGCGTAGAGCGCGGGCGCGCGCGTCACGGCGCGAGCCGCGGCCTCGGTGTAGGCCAGCGCGCGCTCGTACAGCCCGCAGTCCGCCAGGCGACACGCCAGCACCAGCTTGTACGCCTGCGACCACACACCATATAACTCTCCGCTCACTGACCTTCGACCCTACCCCACTGTGATACCAACCCACCGTATTGACATAATTATTCTTGAGCAAATCAGTTTTTTAAAAAAACAACTGCATAAGTAGTAATTCGTGTGTCGCGGGGACTTTACCAACATTCAATCAACGGACACAAAGAACACCCAGACTCTGGACGACTATTTGTGGATCGCACAAATTTTTGATCCGTATGGGAATCGAACCCACGACCTCCGGCTAAGCAGTCAGGGTCACTAACCACTAGACCAACAGGCACGTCCCTTTTCAAGATAAACTCAGTGTTAAAGATTATTATAATTTGGTTTGATTATATTGACAATTTTTGCTATTTAAAGTTAAAAATATAAATGAAAACATCGAATACTGAACGTAATGTCTACAGGTCTGACTCGTCTCTTTGAGGTTCGTTTGGAAGCAATTGACACACCTGTAGCTCGGTAATAACGAAGTCATCCTGAGTAAGCGAGAGCGCGTACTCGTACACTTCGGTGGCGAAGAGCGCCCTGTTGGTGGCGAGCTGTGGCAGCGTGGTGGCGCGAGAGTCGGCCAACAGTAGCGCGAGCCGCGGCGGCGCCACGCCTCCGCCGCCGCCAGCCGCCAGCGGCGCGGCGGGGTGGCGCGAGAACTGCACGCCCGCCGACAGGTAGCAGAACTGCGCCGAGTACACCAGCCCGCGCGAGCTCAGGCTGTCACCTAACAACGTACATTAAACTCGTTACTCAAAAATATTGATCATAACCTATATTTAATCAATTTATACTATTCTCGTCGGTTTAATTTTTTATGTACCAAATATATGAATCAATCAGTATTAAACCTATTACAAATACATCTCCAAGAGAGCTTGAGTATTATCACCATCTGCTACTTGCTTCAAAAATTCTTTACATACAATAAATGTTCTATTGAACTTACCCATTTGTGTGAGTGTCCGTCGATCCTGCTCCGGTTTGTTGGAGGGGTTGGAGAGGATGATGGCGGCGTGCGGTCGCCAGTCGCCCCACCGCTCGTCCGCTACACACTGCCGCAACAATTAAACTATTTTATTAATAATGGTTTTTGTTACGCTACTAAAAATATATTACGCTAATAATAATATATATAGTATAGTTTTTTATTTTAATCTTCAGTCTTTGACCAATATTATACAACGCCATCTTTTGGCAGATTATGGTACCATAATACATAAGTTATATCAGGACAGTTGATGTAAAATATTACATTACTGTTTTGTTCTTAGCTTACATACGACAGTCTTATAATCAAGAATACGAATACATATGTATTATAAGTACAGTACAGGTGTACAAGAGCTAGTAATAACATTCAAGTCAATTCTAGAAATGTAAGAACTATTAATGCAATCTTTATTAATGGGATAGTTGGGGATCCCTGCCTGGGGGCAATATAATATATAAAACAAAATTCAAGTGTAAAGAATCAATCCATTATTGAAGTATATATTGTATCGGTATGATATCCCTAACACCGCGTACGTTAACGGCATAAATATGTGTATACTGACGGTGGAGGCGGGCGGCACAGCGGCGCCGAGCGCGGCGTAGAGCGTGTGGAGGGGGTCGGTGCGGGGCAGCGCGTTCACGAAGCGCGCCGTGACGCCGGCGCGGGTGCGTCGGTCGCCGTGCGCCGCCAGCGCCAGTGCGTGACCCCACAGGTTGTTGCTCATCGCACATTCTGCACCAAGAATATCTTGTATAAACATACAACCGAAGTCTCCTTGTTGTATCAGAAAATCTACCTGAACACTGTTAATTTATCGATAAAACAGGTCACAAATGTAGACAGTCTAACTAGCTGACGCCCGCGACTTCAGTCAAGTAGAAATTTGGAAACATACATTTTGTAAGATAAAAGAAGGCTCTATCAGATCCGAATTGAACGATAACGGCGCCATAGACAAGCACATCATTGTTCAAACGCCTATCTACGTAATCACGGCAACGTGTCATGTAACGATTTTTAATAGCTACTCACACGCCTTTGCACTTCACTACTTTCAAAAATATCATTAATTGCTAAATTGATAGAATTGTAAACTGCATTTTAACAGAGCTGAGATCCACTACTTAGTTTGTGTGTAAAGAACAATTATAATAATAACGTATTTATACAGCAAATGATGTATTGGAATGCCCCGACTCCAGCACTAGTAATGAGCAAAAATTTGGCAAGATAAAATAAATTTGGTCACTATAAAATGAGTCTGAATATATAAAACAACAGCTTAAAAGCAGGCCTGCAGCAGTGTAGCAACAAAGTAGACTGAAGAAAACCCAGAGGCAGCTCACCTAGTCAATAGTCTGAGACCATACAGAAAATTACAGGCATTACTGTCGGACGTTGGACTCAGACGAGCTGAAGATATCATTGCGTACCAAGACAAGGAGATGTTGAATTGGAAGAAAACACCATGGGCAATTGTAGGTACATTGTTTATAAGCTCAGAGAATATGTGAGGACAATATAACAGAATATTAAGGCTATGATGAACTAATGAAACATGGGGGGCGCTTTGACAACTCATTTTTTTTATTAACACACTTTTTTTCATCGTTAAAAACGTTAGGAGTCGTGAGCCCGTTCCCGCAGGCTCCTTGCTGAGGGTATTCCGTTACCTTCGCAATGGACCTATTTATGACGGAGCACTATGTGCTTTGTGTCAGCTCCGGTGGGGGGTCCATCAAACCTTTTGCATTTATAATAGCAGTAAGATCTGGATTATCGAGAGTAGCATATGTATACCTTTGGGGGCTTACATAAATTATAAAAAAACTAGAGCCTTTAATATATTTTAAATGTACAAGAATGTTTATTATAATACTTATTTTGTCTATATTAGTTTTATTTAATTGAATGATATATATAATACGGGAGATAAAGACAAACTTTAGACACTTTCTAGACAAACTGTTAGTATATAATGGTACCCTATGTTCTTCCCCATAGTTTGATGTATCTACATACCAAATTTAATCAAAATCTGTGTAGATAAACTGTCTGGGAGAGTCGGGTCTGAAACCCCGAAATGCATTAGTCAGTAGAATCGTATAGGTTTAAAGAAAGCACTACATAATATTGCGATATAGCTAGTAAGCAGTAGGTGGTCTAGCGTACGTACCGAGCGCCTCCTGCCTGTTCCCGTACGTGAGCAGCTCGCGCAGCTTCTCTAGCGCGCACGGCGATGCGCTTGCAGACTCTTGATCTAAAACATATACGTGACCATAATATAACATGTTATATATTTATATCAATAAGTAGTAACTTAAGCCTGTGTGTAATGTCTCAACAAAGTTCCAGTTAATAGATATTGTTAAAAAAAAAGTAATGCCCCACCACCACGAAAGGAGGATACTCCAATCAGGCAAGGTGACCATGCCTGGCGAGCTGCTGCCCAACGGTTGATGTTAAAACGTTATATATTACTTGTATTAAGCAGCTTGAGAACTTATTTATCGCGATTCAGGATCATACTACGTCATTAGAATAATTGCTACGTAATTCAGCTTGTCTTCGCTAGATGGTGCTGATATGTTTCAACTGTATGTAGAGATTGACGCAATATTATCAAATAAATTAAATAAACTCAAATTTAAAAATTATGTTTTGGAACATTTTAATATAATATATATTGGCATGTATGTATTGTAACGTACTTATATTCTCAGAGACGGAAAGCGAGGTCTGTTCGGGCGAGGAAACACGCTCGTCCTCCCGAGCCTCGCGCCTCTCACACGACTCCGACGAGCCGCGACGACTCTCTATAATAAACACAATGGGGTTAGAAAACTTGCACACTACAATTGCTACTGTCTCATCATAAGTTATAATATAGAATAAATATTATTATAATAGTAATGACTAAACCATTATTATTAATAGAAATTGCATTTATTATGAATTTTGTATTATAAATTCGAATTTCATATTCTTTCTAACATATTATTTTTATACTCTTTGACTTCACACAACATTATGCGTTGTTATAGATATTTTGCTTGAGCTCAGGAGAGATAATAAATATCTAAACTATTATATTTTATTCGTTAATTTAAAATATATTTTTTTTAATAATAATCACAGAATAGTTTTATTTTATGATCATTTTTTCTATTTACATTTCATAG
Source organism: Tyria jacobaeae (assembly GCA_947561695.1). Lineage (NCBI taxonomy): Eukaryota > Metazoa > Arthropoda > Insecta > Lepidoptera > Erebidae > Tyria > Tyria jacobaeae. The sequence continues at coordinate 977,944 of OX387208.1, read as the reverse complement.
TTCTTGTCAAAATGTTCGGTCCCCTATTGTGAGCGTTGTTTGATGTCGAATTAATAGTTTTTAGATACCACCCGAAAAAAATCAAAATCAAAATCCTTTATTTCAATTAAACCAATCAATACGTAAATCCCTGCCTGTTCCAATACGTCGATCCTATGGAGAAGAACTTGCAACTAACTCCAAGGTCACTCCTTCTTAATATTTTACATAATTAAATGCCAACATTATATGCTATATTACATGTCATATTATACAATAATTAATTCTAAAGCACTCACATTAAACAAATAATAAAAAAAACACCAGAAAGTTAAGTTGCAAAGTGAATTATATAATCAATGTAAGACATACCATTATGTGTCGTATTGCCGGACAGTTTATATTCATATTCCCTTGTATTCTTCATTAACAGTTCCGCTATATCCGATTCAACGACCACCTGCGACCAAAAATGTAGTACTTGTACTCTGTATCTTATTAAAACCTAACATTTTTTTTCTCGTGTGGAATCCCCCACGGGTCATGATGCATGACTGAGGAGCTGACGCTAGTGTTATGTCGGATTCGAACCGACTAAAACCACACGGTGTTCCGTTACAAGCGAGTCTTATTACAAGGGGCCCATGTATGCCCTAAGAGGGACACAAATCTAACAGTTGTCAGTACTGGATGGAGGATGTAACTATACACTCTATTTATTTATTAAGGAACATACGATTTCATCACGACCGCTGCAGCATCTGCTCACACGTTTATACGTACGTTATAGGGAGGCAAACGAGAAGACGGCTCACCCAATGGATGATGATAAGTGACTTCTACCGCCCGACACAAGAGTGCTGTCCGCCTTTTAGGGTAGAGGTTTTAAGGGAAGAGGGAAACGAGGGTAAGTGAAAAGAAGGAGGGAAAGAGGGCGCGGGGAGGAGGGTAAGGGAAAAGGGGCTGGGCCTAAGATAACCTCACTCTTTCGGTCACACAAAGAAGGCAGTTTTGTGTGAGACCGTGGTAATACTCTGGACGAGCCGGCCCATAACAGAAGTATGGCTCTTCCACGTAAAACTAGTGAGACATCCCCAGATAATGGACCATCCTAAGGATATGAATGCTTACCCCGTTCTGTCGCAGCATGAGCGCCAGCAGGTCCCACACGAGCACGTAGCCGGTGACGTCACGCGCGCCCTCCTGCTGGGCGCTGCGCACGCGCACGCCGCAGTAGTCGATCACACTCTTTTTGTGCGTGACACCTGTACACATATAAATCATTACTGATTATTATCTAGATTCAATTCTTTAAATATATGTTAACAATATGTTAACAATGCGTTGCATTTCCCCGAAATGAGTGAGGTTTCCGGAGGCCCAACTCCCCTTTCCTCTCCCCTCATCTCCTTTCTCCTCATCCCCCTCTCTTCTCTCCGCTCCCTGCATCCCCCATCCCTCATCACCCTCAAAGGCGGGCAGCGCACTTGCGACTCTTGAGAAGCGGGTGTCCATAGACGGCAGTTGTCACTTACCATCAGGTGACCCGTCTGTTCGTCTGTCCCCCTATAGTATAAAAAAATATGTATATATGTATGATACTAGATTAAAGTATTCATGTTTTTTTTTTCTATGCAAGCACTAAGGGCGGGATGTTTCAAACAGTTAGTCAACGTAACATATGTACGTCAAAAGCAACCATTACAAAAGATGTATAAACGTAGTATGTATGTGTCAAATGTAAAATGTTGTTTCATTAAATATTATTTACTGGGTCCACGCGGGGAAACAATTATTTTGCCCTTTTTTATCGTGGTACAGCCATGCTTATTCACGTATGGGTTGGCTCCACCGGTGCGATACCACGGAAGCAACGCTAGTGTTACATGTCGTCGAAATTATTGAGGTTTCCGGAGGCCCAACACCCCCTCTTTTCTTTAATTTGATCTCATCACCCTCTCCTCTTTCCTATTTCCTCTCTCCCCTCCCCGCATCACTCTGAAATCAAAGGCACTTACGACTCTTGATTTGCAAGTGTCCGTTAACAACGGTTATCACTTACCATCAGATAACCCGTCTGTTCGCCTGTGCCCCTATATTATAGAATAAAACCTAATAAAAATAGATAGAGAATATTTTAAACATATAAATAGTAGGCTGAACGTTAGTATGGGGGAGGGGTCGAGTCAATGTCACATAGGTGATACAGTCTTTGCTAGTGGAGATCTGTTTACTAATAGACAATGAAATAATAAACATAATGACGTCTGTCCAGCCGATTTACTGGAGTCATGAAACGAGTTGTGTACAAGACAGGCTGTGAGTAACCTTTGACGAGTGGTCCAGGGAAGGCGCTGAGCTCGGCGGTGAGCGGGTGGTGCGCGAGGGCGGCGGCGAGCGACACCACGTGCACCGTGGCGGGCACGCCGTCCACCGGGTACGACGGCCGGACCACCACCACGTCGCGGGACGATATGCTGCCCTGAAAACATATTATGTTGTAGCCAACCGTAACTACAGAGTTTGGAGGCACTCCTCACTTTGCTAGGCATTCATTAAAAATCGAAAGAGTGCAAAAAAACATTTCTGAAAAAACTTAACAATAGCTTGTGCTCAATTTTTTAATTTAATTAGGTTCAACGTCCCACCACGAATATTTCGCACTCAAATTAAACCACTTGTACCTTCTCATCGAAGAACTGTCTGTGGAAGTAACTCAGCTATACCAGTCAGTTCAAGAAATTAATATTAGCTGATCTCAGAACCAAAGATGTGGAACACGTAAACATTTCTCCGAGGTGAACAAGCGCTCAAGCCATCAATACCAGTGACACATAGTTATACGCATTACTCTAGTTTTAATTAGTTCTAAAACAGTAATTAAGTAAAATTTAGCAAATCATGCTTGTCTGTCATTTTACGGGAGTCACATTGAAAGTTTTTAGACCATAAAAAGTCTGTTAATACTTCTATTGATTTTTGAAGTAGTCTCTGGTCCTTTCTAAGCTCATAGTAAGCCCACTCTACTTTAGGGATCTCTTCTACGCTTTTTTCAAACGCAGGCACGGTATCTTCAAGTTTATCTTTTATATTTTGGAAATAAATAAAAGTCAACAGGCGCCAGGTCGGTACCGTAAATAGGGTGACTCACTAACTCCACATCTTCGGTAGACAAATATGCGGTAGTTCGTCAAACGGAGTGAGCTGAAACGTTGTCGTGGTGGAGGAGGATCCTGCTTCTTAGGCGCTGTTGTCTAAAATTTTCCAAGGCAACTTTTATCTTCCAAAGGATGAGCAAACATCCATTTACCTTGACTTCTGCCCTTTTTTACTTTTGTTAGCTGTAGACTGTTATTTATTTAATGGGAATAGGAAAATTGCACGTATCTTCGATCTGCCAGAAACTATCTTCGAATAGGCATACATTGAACAGATTCTCTTTCGGTTTCGGGTTCGTAACGATATATCGCGTGTTCATCACCTGTGACCAACTAGAACAAAGCTTTCTGACGCCTAAATGTTCATGTAACACTTTTTGTAGTTGACTCATACCAATGACTAAAACTGCCCGAATCTGTTGCTATGTCTCCCTTCCATCAGCTTCTATCGTTAGCCGCTCAGCACTCCGATTGCTTCGACCACGTTTAAACTCATTAACCAGTTGTAAATAGTGGCAAAGGACGGGGCTTCGTAATGAAATGTCAATCGAATAGAATTAAATATCTGTCTTAACATTGTTGTTGAGTAAGACCACAAAGAAAGTCGTAAAAAATCATTGAGCAAACATTGTCTCTGGTCACATCCCTTTCGATGCACGACAGACACTTTTTTAAATTGCCGCCAATTTGTAAAAATAAATGACAAACGAATTCATTACACATCCAAAGATTCCTAGAGTTCTTAATTCGAAATAATTTATTCATCGGCTGCTTTCCTGCTGCCATTGGGTCTTTTCTAAAAACTTTCAGTGTGATCCACGTATAACTGCTTGTTTTATTTACTTATAAAATTGCTTTATTTTAACAACTGTTGAAGATTTAGTTGATTTCAAAGACTTTTGTTCAAACTTTCAGTTGACAAGTTGTAAAATAAGTCGATTAAACATATGTATAAAATACCTTGATGTGAGCGGTCGAGTATCTAAACGGTGTCATCCTCTCCGAGCGCACAGTGGACTCCTCCAAGTGAAGATTCAGCGACATGTCCGTGTTCAGGTCCCTACAACGCCCACACTTATAAACATACACATTTCATGTGATCGACTAACCATGCATTTGTTTAGTATATTCTTTTTTTAAATAATCCATTCATAAATAATTGTTAAAAGGATATAAGTTTTTTTGCTAGGAATCACATTTGACCGTGAGGAGAATTTTTTAAATACTTTTATTATTGATTATAATATATGTTGTCTAAACGATGCTGTAGAATATCTTACTACTATTATAAATGTGAATGTTCGGATGCATGTATGTTTGTTACTCAATTACGCCAGAACAAAATTTGGCACAGAGATTGACCATAGACTGGAATAGCGCATAGGCCACTACTTCTGCTTTTTATAGAGAAAAAATGTTCACATCTAAATTTTAAATTTTCAGGAGAAAAAAATCGCATGCAACAACTAGTTTTCACATCAACATCTCACACACGGCCGTCTGATCGCAAACTAAGCAGAGCTTGTATTATGGTAACCAGATGATGACCTGATGATAAAAATATTTATATAATTATTTACAATTACTTATACTTATATATTTTTGTAACATCAGATTCAATATAAAAAATGTCTTCCTGCCTTATAAAGGCAATTCCAGTTCTATTGGGCACACATTTAGCATCATTATAGGTACTATAATGATGCTAAATGTGTGCCCAACTCTTATTGAATAGACTATATAAGTAAAACAAAGAACATATATTTTGTACCACTTTCCACATTCATAGATACGATACTAATGTGTGAAGCGTACACATGCAGTGCGTTACGTGGAGGGGCGATGCAAAATATAAATACAAAATTAAAACGAGCACGCAGAAGCTTCAGCATGATCATGTTGTCTAATGATAAAATAGATGATATATTTTTATTAGTAAACCAGTGACAGTATAAAATACATGAATGTGAAAATGTGCACACACACACAATTTATATATTTATTCAATCATTTATTTATGATGTAAAAGACTTAAACACGCTATGTATTTTTCAAATATTTTATCCAGCGTTAATTTTCGAACGGTAGCGTTTTTTAAATAGTATTTATAAAAGTTTATTTTATTATTTATTATGTTTTAAAGGTACATAGAGTCTTAAACTACAAATGATAATGAGAAGTGATGTAAATGTATATACCTGTCGGAGAGGTCAGTGCGTAGCGAGGGCGCGTCCATGAGGGAGGCAGTGTGGCCCACGTCGTGGCGGTACACGCCGTAGTACCTAGCGCACGGAGGGACCAACTCACACTCACTTGTACCACGCGCCACTAATAACATCGCTCAATTCTCGTTCCTATTTACTTTGTTGTACTATATAATAAATCTATTGAGGCTGTGATTTCAAAATATATTGAAAATGTGGATCATTATCATTTTTAATATATTATGTTCTATAAACATCGATTATTACATGATCGTTGGTACAAATTGTAAAAAAAAGTCTTTATTTAAACATTAAAGATTTTTGTTTTATTTAGATACGCAACAACACATGCCGTCCCATGTAAGCAGAAGTTATCTATCAGAAAAATAAATAGCGAAATCAAATTTTAGATTCATTTAGATCAAGATTCTGTTAAGAGTTATCTCCTGGTCAACACAGCTGTGCGTTTTACATTTTGCACAAACATTTTCTTATTTTTATATTCAATAAAGACTCAGCCGCAAATGTATGCAGTGTTAGTAAGTGAAACCGTGATTTGGAATGTACATGAAAATATTAGTGATGATTGAGAGATGTTATTCTGATGGCAGTGACATATTTGTACAAAGAAAAGGATGATGGAAGCATGTGACATACTTGCATTATCCTTCACAAACATCGGTGAACCTTCCAAGATTGTATGAAAGCTTAAGCTACCATTATAATATATACAGAATATATGTAGAGTATTTATTGTTCCTTAGGTGCTTTGAAATAAAGGTATTCAAAAAGAAATCAGTAAGAATGAGGCCTTTGATAAAAAAATAGCAAAAAAAAGTTGTCTTTACTTTTATATTTAGTAATAACAGTGGTGATGCCAATAGATATGCTGCTTTTGTTAAGAATAAATATTCTATAATGGGACCACAGCAATCTATACCCTAACTATATACAAATACGGTCTCTATTTCAGAATATGTGACTCAACTAAGAAGTTCAGAAACACCATAGTGTACCAAACAGTGTGGTACAATCTGTACATATCTGGTACAACTGTATATTAATGATTGTGTACCGAAATAATTTAATTTAAATATCGATTTTTTCATGTTATAAGGTCAGTATACATTAAAATGAAATTTGTTTTGAAAGAGGTATTAGTTTTATATTACTCCTTAAAATGCCCTTTGTATGAAAAAATACATTTTATTATTATTAAACAAATATTATTATTATTATTAAATATAAATTTTGATAAAAGTGCCCTGTGCTAAGTGTGGCTATAATATGTTAGAGCACAAGCGAAAATGCGTGTAAATTATATGCACCCTTACATCAGCAATATGTGTTGGATTCAACAGAATCTTTGTAGTGTACAAAATGTAAGTGCTACTTTTAAACGTCTCTTATAGAAATATTCATAGCGTTTAATACCAGAACATATTTATGTCTAAATATTTTATCGTGGGAGAGCCATGCTTAGGTACGAATGAGCCAGTTTGACCGAAGTAATACCACGACCTTACACAAAATGGGTTATCAAATAATGACTACAATACAATGTTACAGAGGGCCAACCCTCCCCTCGTTACCCTCAAAGTCGAGCAGCGCACTTACAATTTTTGAGTGCGAGGTTTCCATAGACGGCGGTTGTCACTTACCATCAGGTGACTCGTTCTGCTCCTTTACCCCCCTTAACCAATATATAATTAATGCAAGTGTAAATGTTTACACAATTTGCGACTGCTCAAAAAAAACAGCCTACAAATAAATGTTACATATATTATATGATATTCTAATAATATCAGGAGTTTTTTTTATATAATAAAAAGGGACAGATGAACAGACGGGTCACCTGTTGGTAAGTGACAGCCGCCGTCCATGGATACCTGCAACATAGGAGTCGTAAGTGCACTGACCTAGGCTGATGAGGCATGGTGGATGCTGGGAGGGGAATGAGGAGAGGGGGAGTTGGACCTCAGGAAACTTCACTAATTTCGGTGAAATGCAACACAAGCGTTGCTTCACAACCGGTTTTCTTTGAGGCCGTGATATCGCACCGGTCGAGCCAGCCCATACGTGAATAAGCATGGCAAGCGTGGCATCTACCACGATAAGTATGGCTCTACTACGATAAACATGGCTCTACCACGATAAGATGTTCCATTACCCCTAAAATTGTATGCACTTAATTTATGCCAGTCTGTATAATAGTTGCAATACTTTTTGTTTTGAGTCGTGTGTAATTCAATGTGAAATGAACTTTATTAGTGCTGTACTTACGTGTCATTTCCTTTGAGACCCGTCGTGCTGGAGCGGCCAGAGTGCACGCTGCCGCGCTCCTGACGACCGTCGTACGGTAAACTACCATACTCTGTGTGACAGTAAATAGGTTATGTAAGTACTCTTATTATTATATTATTACGTATATTATTATATACGTATTATTCATTTATTACTTTCAGATTTATACAATTACGGGCAAACGAACTTGCCAGATAATTCAACACACGGGGTAGCACCTGTTCACGAGCATGACGCGGGTAATCAGGCCCCGCTAGTGCTTTTATTCATACATACCTCACTTTTCTACTGTTATTAATCCTTTCATACGAGACCTGAAACTTACCATCGTACATGGGCGTGGATTGAAGGGGGGCGCGGTAGTCCGGCGGCACAGGGGGGGCGTGTCCCGCCATAATCTGTTTGTACAGCGCCATGTACGCGGCGGGGTTGGTGAGGCGCAGCTGCTCGTAGTACTGGTATTGCTGGCGCTGCGCCAGGTACGGATCTGCGTATGAGCCGCCACCGCCGTACTCTGTACACATACAAGGTTTTTGTTAATGTTGTTTTAGTATTAACAAACTACTTTTGACTCTGGAATCCTTTTTGAAGTAATCTTTTAACTAAACATATATAGAAGTTTTAAAAAAATCTTCACCGCGTGATCCTGAAGGATATTATCCTATTCCTATTAGGGGACATCCATTAATTACGGCACACGTTAAGAGAGAGAGAGAGAGGGGGGGGGGGCAAGGAAATGTGACATTGTGTGATAAGGGACCGACGGATTGAAATTCTTCGTGACGTCAGATGTGAAAATTTAAAAGACTAAAACGTGATATTTATACATATGTAAACCAAAATCATAAAAATATTACTAACTCGATCTACAGTCTCTCCTAAAAGTCCCTGCAGAATTTGAACCTGCCTGTATAAAGTGAGTAAAAAAGTGATTTCACACCAAGGGAAGGGGTTTCACAAGTGTGACCACCTGTGACAAGAGTGGAGAGCGTGTTAAAAAACCCAAAAAAAAAATGTATGACGTAATTTATAGATGGCACCTTATCATTAATAACCCCATAGCATTAGACAGGTAGGTGTCTGTCAGGGTCGCATACCACGCAACACAAACTGGCTGAAAAGTCCGAGCCGTTTAAACAAATTAGTAATTTGGGGGTTTATTTTAGGTTAAACTAATTTATTTTGCGAGATTGTTAATAACTCCTAAACTTTAATTAGGTATCACGGCGCAGTTTTTTTTTTTTTTTTTTTTTTTTTTTTTATACTATAGGGGGACAGACGAACAGACGGCTCACCTGATGGTAAGTGACACCGCCGTCCATGGACCCTTGCAACTCAAGTGCGCTGCCCGCCTTTGAGGGTGATGAGGGATGGGGAATGCAGGGAGTGGAAAGCAGAGAGGAGGGATGAGGAGATGGTAAAAAGGAGAAAGGAGAAGAGGGGAGAGAAAAGGGGGGAGGGGGAATTGGGCCTCCGGAAACCTCACTCAATTCGGGGAAATGCAACGCAAGCGTTACTTCACAACCGGTTTTCTGTGAGGCCGTGGTATCGCACCGGTCGAGCCGGCCCATTCGTGCCTAAGCATGGCTCTACCACTGTTGAAAGTTACCAAGTTACCAAGAATAATATGAAAGTGTATTAAATGTAAGTTATGAAACATTAAAATCAATTTTAGTAAACATGTTCCGACAGTTGGCTACCAAGATTAGTTGCGCTCGAACGCAGCCACAAACTACAACATTAGACACGCTAAACTTCTCCAACTGTGAATATGTTACACTATTCATTTGAAGCACATTATTATGCAGAAAAATATCATGGAATTACTATTTTAAATGTGGGAGAGTCATGCTTAGACACGTAGGCGTCGGGTCGATCGGAATACTATCACGGCATCACAGGAACCGCTTGAGAATCAATTCTAGCGTTGTGTTTCGCCGAGTGAGCGACGTTACCGAAGACCCTTCCCCTTCTAGGAGGAGGGACCGAAGGATCCGCAAACGCCATACCCTATTTTAAGGAAACACGACACAATTTTACTTACGCGATTGCTTACCATCATAGAAAGGTTCCGCAGTACGCCTGGATCGTCGGTCACGCCGCCGCGACTCTGTGCCGTCGTCGTCGGTAGCCGTCGCCTCGCCTCGAGAGTCGGGACGAGATGGGGACGAAAATTCACCTGGACGACATCATTGCACGCATTTCAAATCAATATTCATTTAAATAAGTAAATAAATTGGCAGTTCCAGACAGTAGAACCTACGGAGAAGAACATATATTATAGGAAACATCCAAGGACAATCTTTTCCACATATTTCTTTTACTATTTGTTGCATTGTTTCAAACGCTAATTAAATGTACCTTCTAGCAAATTGCTACTATATGCCGAGTAATAACAATCAGGGGATGACCAGCCCCGATCAACGATACTCGTTCAGCCATCTCCCTCGGGTTTAACGGTCTTTTTAATCACATTGTAGCCATCAGTCGTTCGATTTCGACACTCGGGACAAAAACTTACCAAGAGTCTGGGTATTTTTTTACAAACATTCATAAAACCGACACATCGGGTTTATGAATGTTTGTCCAAAAAAATCCAACGCGACACAGGAATAATTGCCTTTTTTACATAGAAATGCAAACAGACGAACTGTAAGCTAATTCGACAACATTGAATTAATAAAAACAGCCCTAATCTATGATGGTTAACAGAAGCATATTAAACAAACACTCACACTCACACAGATAAGATAAGATTGATAAAACATGTCCATCTATCGTACATGAGATATACACGTCGATATCAAATCGATGTTTGTACTACAATCGATTGTTCACCTTACAAGTTTAAGAATGAATTAAGTCAGAATCCGTTCGGATCTTTTTCTAGTCTTGTTTTCCAAGTGCTTGTCAGCACGTTTATATTATATTATGACCTTCTTAATAAAGTCTCAATTTCATTTGATATCCCACTGATTAGTTATTACATATATACATAAACTTACGACAGGTTTGCCGACTGTTAAAATATTTTTGCACATGGAATAGGCACCAATTACTAACACATCAGTCTGGCTGTTCCACATATATACATAAATTCACGCCCGTTTCCCCGAAGGTGTAGGCAGAGCCTTAATTAACGGCTATATTTTACCTATTTACGTAACATGGGTATGACGCAAGCATATTGCCGTCATCTGGGCACTTTTGGGAATAAGATGTTTTTTTTTTGTGTATTAACTGGAAAGTGAAGGACTTGCTGGATTGCTAGACGTATAACTCGAACTGGCTAGCGCTGGTAAGTACGAGTTCTCTGACTATGGTCTGGTAAAATCTCAACATCTTATCACGCTTCAGAAATAGTTCTCTACACTAGCAGTTTCTTATTTCATTTATTTAGATACAAGATTCTCGTTTTAAAAGCTTTTATTAATTATATAATAGAATAGTGATCAATAGGTGATACTGATGGGCACGACAACCAGATATAAAACAAGGAAAATGAAGACTACCATAATGTAAGATTGATAAGAAATAGATAAGTGATAGTCGTTATCTGGTCTCGGATATCAAGATATTTGGAATAGTACTGTGAATAGACTACATGTTACATAGTAAGTGCAATACTTGTAAGTATTCTTCTAACAGTAATCAATATTTCGCAAACACATCATTAAAAAAGCAAGTTGTTACTGTTTAATATTTATGAACACAAAACTCATTAATTATAATTATATGTAACACGGCTTGTTTTGGCCGAGTAGATAGCATGGTCTATGAGTATGACCAATCAACTGACCAATTTTACAAATAACAAATGGTTGAATTTTAATTTCGTAAAATATTGCAATCGTGATACGATATTTTTTTTAGACAGAAACTCCTTACTGCACACCATAAATGTAATATAAAAACCAGGCATAACACATAAGTATAGTACAATACAATAGGTGGTCTCATCGCAATCCGCGATCTTTTACAGACAACCGTTCATGGACTATACTGTATGTAACTATATATATATACACATGCATGCATATATAGTTAATATATATATGCATGCATGTGTATAGTATACACACATTTTTTTTAAGAATACTATCAACTTGGGTCACACATTACTAGTATTGTTGTTAACCTCCCCAGCTAAGCTAAATGCTTGTGTTAGGGTTGGGTTTACGACTGGGTGGGTTTTGAACCCGCAACCACTTGATCGCAAGTCCGACGCCTCAGCCATCACGCTACCGCCGCTGTATATTATATACTATAAATACCCATATAATATACACTGTGATTAAAGAAAGCCACTACGTAAAGCCTATTACAGTCCACGGGGCACTTTACGAATTGGGAGTGTATTGGAGAGCAAGGTATGAACAAGGGAAGGTAATGGCTAATACAGATGGATTGGGAAATGTAATAGCTCGAGGGCATCGGGGTAGCTTACCAGCAACTGGAACTGGCTGCAGCCGGGAGGTCCAACCCTTCTACGCAATTAATTACCCTTATTTAAGAAAAACTCTAACAATAACAAATCAAAGTTAAATATTGAGATATAAAATGTGAAGCAGTATGTTACTTAATTTGAGAGTCAAATAAAATTTATTGTCGAAGTTATAATAATATTATCAATATTGTTTTTATTGTAAATAAACGAATATAATAATGCTGTTTTTGTTTAAACGGCTTATCTTGATATAATTTAATTAAAAATTTAATTATTACACAAAAAATACTTGCATTTTAAGGAACAACCCTTAAACAAATGATTCCGATAAACAAATGTTTATCGGAATGTGAATTAATACAGACACATACACGCATAGACAGATATCGACGTCAAGCTTATAACACCCCTCTTTTTGCGTCGGGGGTTAAAAAGTACCACTGAGATTCGAAAAAACATGTTTGTGTTGCTATAAAACATCAAGCTGCGACTCTTAGGAGGAGAGCAGTGACCATAAACTGCAGGGAACGGTTAGCACATTTACAGTAGCCAAAATATTTTTTCTGAGAACCATGATTTTTTTTATGCGATATGGGGCAAACGAGCAGACGGGTCACCTGATGGTAAGTGACTACCGCCGCCCATGGACACCCGCAACTCAAGAGTCACAAGTGCGTTGCCGGCCTTTTAGGTAGGAGTACGCTGTTTTCTTGAAGGTTTGAAGGTCGTATCGGTTGGGAAATACGGCAGGCGACAATTTGTTCCATAAGCTGGTTGTGCGAGGCAAAAAGCTTCTGGAGAAGCGCACAGTGGTGGAGTGCCAATCGTCCAGGTGATGGAGATGGATATTTTGTCGCGTAGGACGATGGCGGAAACCAGCAGCCGGTATAAGTCCGAACAATTCCTCTGAACACTCCCCATGATACAAGCGATAGAGGATGCAGAGTGAATGATTCATTAACTCCTTAACACAATCAAAACGGACAAACGAAAACGAAAATAAAATTTCCGTAAAAGCCAGTTTAAAGGTGCATTGTTAGTAATAGACGCAATAACTGTTATTTCAACACGGCAATACTTTTTATCAATAACCTTTGAATGCAGATTCTACCGTGTCTCATATGCTTATTATACATACATTTCACTCATTAATAATACTGCTTCTATAACGTCCATAGTTTTATCAAGCAATATGACTTGCAATCGTACTCGAATATAGACAGACATTTCTTGAAGTATGGTTTGACTACACACGACGGAATAGTAAGTAGCCTCTAGTAATCTATACAAATAAATAAAATTGGACTGTCGGTTTGTAATATTAAAATAACCGCTATTTACTAAGTGCATATGGACGTATACACGGTACATATACCAAAACGATTTTTTTTTAATTTCTGTCTGTCTGTCTGTCTGTTTGTTCCGGTTAATCTCTGAAATGGCTGGACCGATTTTGACGGGACTTTCACTGGCAGATATCTGATGAAGGAGTAACTTAGGCTACTTTTATTTTTGAAAAAATAAAATAGGACCTCACAAAAAAAAATTAAAACCAACCAACCAATTAAAACCAAATTGAAAACTGTGATCTGAACAATAACTTTTTTGTTGATACCACGCGGACGAAGTCGCGGGCACAGCTAGTGTAATATAAATATATACCCATGTGTGTGCCTTATATAATATGTTACAATTACTTTCCACGAACAGAATCAACGCAGTGTTTTGAGCGATTGAAATGTGTGTTGTGTATGAAGTAATAATTGTTGTGTTATAAATACATTCCCAAACATGTGGCATGCATGCTTGAACACACGCGCCCTGGAGTATTCGTAAATGGATTAGGCCACCCGCATGCAAACTACTTGAAACACCAACCACTCTTGACATAATTGTCATTGATCAGGAGAAAGATCTAATTTAGTAAACTTGGGAACTAAAGAAAATGACATCAATAAATAAAGAACACTTCCATTTATATACATATTATGTATTAATACTCTGGTTTTCATAAAAAGCAATATTGACAACGAGCACGTTTTATTTCCTGGTCATAACTTCATTAAAATATAGACAGTTAAAACCCACTATATATCAGACTAACAAACTCAACCTATATAAAAAAATAGCTATTTATATTTAGTCTACACGTAAACTTGTGCTTATTATCGCACACACTTAACACCCTCATAAGTCAGCTAATATGATTCGACGATGAATACAAACAGGCTCAAACAAGTATTAAGTTCACTTGTATATAACACTTTCAGAGAAACGATATATGTATAGTTATAACACAATACTCTATATTGTACACCATTATGGATACTATGAAAAAAATATAAATACAAAGTAAAATCTAATTGGGAACCAACTTGAGTGGTTAAGAGAAACAAATTGAGTGGTGAGATACAGAGCGCGCGATACCCACCCAGGCGTAAAGGCTGCACAATATCACTCGTTTAAAAAAAAAAAAACCATCGTCGAAAAGAAAAAAATAAGACACTCGTAAAATGCCAATGTCATCAAACTACTCTGAAACCTGATACGGGTTTTGATAGAATGGCGACGCACAAGCCACTACCGATTAAATGTCAACAGAAAAGTCAATATAAAATGCAATGCACATTACAGGGTCACTCTATCATAAGTGGACAACACATAGAGAGCATGGAATTCCACTATCACTTCTACCAGTGTAGTAATATGTAAAAGTTGGGGAAAAGAGATGATAGTGTACAAAGGAGACACCAAAACCCAGAGGCCGAAGAAAAAACTTCCATAAGTATTGCAAATGTCAGACATCAGTTCTAATTACATAAAAGCTCTAAAATTTATTAATAGGTCTCTTTGTAAAATAAAAAAAAGAATGCAAGGTGGGTAGATTGTGACACCTCATTAAATAGTTGAACAAACCATGTTATGTCCCAATATGAAGTATTAATATAATGTTTAAAGGGCTCGCATGCACTGTGCGTCCACAAACATGGCATCACACAAGTATTAACTGTCTGTACCTTGTTGCACACAACTATCATTAGTCTTTGCATCGGGCGAGAATGTCACGACTGGAAAAATAAATATAAATATATCTGTCAGTCCGTTAGTCATACATATATAAATAAAACAATTATAGATAAATAAGCAGTCACAATATATAATATTGGTAAGATAATAAGGTCATGTCTTTTGGTTGTAAACAATCAAGTGACATTCTAGGAGTGAGTCTAGTATTTTTATTAAAATTAAATTAGATGAATATAGGGGGTCTTGTAGGTTGCTCTTGCTTTACCATGCTTCAGCACTGTACAGATTCCTCTATGAGTAAAACCTAAAAACACGAGGTCAAAATAAACAGTATCAAATAAGTAGTATATTTATAATGATATGTGGTCTCACCTCTCCTGTCATCTTTCTCCCTCTGCTTCCGTAGATTGCCGTACTTCCTAGTGGGGTCTATGTCCCGGTAGGAGCGCTCGTACCGGTCCCGCTCGCGGTAACGCTCGCTGCGGCGGCGCGTCTCGCGCTCGTCATCGTATCGTCTATCTCGCTCTATCGTATTGTATCGCTTACTGCGATCTCGCTCATCGTACCGTCGATCCTTGTCTTCTGGTCTCGGTGGTTTAGACGATGTATAAGATCCTTCACGATGGCGCCTACAAAATAACGTCAGTATACATTTTACAACTATATCCAAAGTCGCTATGAATGCAAACATTCTAAGGTTAGTTGGTTTGGATTTTGGAAAACCTCACCAGTTACAGGTATAAGACAGATCTATCCGTATAAGCAATGTCGTTCACCCCCCTTTTCTTGCCCTTCCATAAGCTTTCAGCCATCCTCAGATATAAGTGTGAATGTATGTAATTATTGATGTATTTACTTCATATTGGAGCTTACATACATATATGCCACAAACATGCAATTATTATTATATTACCATTCAAATTTGTTGACACTCACCTTCGATCTCTCTCCCTATCACTGTAGTAATCAGTGTCCTCGGGTTCATAGCGGTGACTGCGGGTACTACGACGGTGGCGACGTATCTCCGAACTTTCGTCCCGGTTCCGACGCTCTCGGTAACCGTCTCTGTCTCGTTTGTCTTTCTCCACGGTCCGATCATCCCTCATAGTTCTTCTGTCAGGGTCATACTTTCTATCTCCTCTAGAATATCTGCCGTCCTTGTCACGATCCCTGTCCCTATCCCGTTCGCGATCTCTCGTCGATTTATGCTTGTCTCTATCCCTGCGTGGCGATGATTTGAATGCTCTGTCTCTCTCGGAATCCTCTCCAGAGGTATTCATTCTATTGAGAGATTGTCGTCTAGAACTTGAAACTTGGTGATCAATAGAATCAGATAAGTCTGTTTTCCTATCGTTACTGAGGTCAGTGTGTGTGACATTGGCACCATCGAGGACTGGCTCCGAAAACCGTGAGAATGTCAAGTCTGTTGATGATATAACACTCAAATCTTGTAAATTTTCCCCATCCATGGTAACTTCCCTCAGCTGTTCAGGGTGTTCAGCCTGAGAGGTAAAGTCCGGCGATACGGTGGTGCTAGATTCTCTAGCTCCAATAACATTTCTTGGTGGATTTCTCGAGCTTTGTTCTGTGTAATCAGATCCATCGACATTTTGTTCTCTCACGTCGGGAGGACCTGCATCTGCTGGAATCGAAAAATCATGATCCACGCCAGTCACTACGCGGTGCTCATTTGCATTTGTGTAGTTTGAACCTTGGTACTGAGAATACTCGTCATTGCTTGGTTCTCCGGGTACCATTCTGTCCAGTCCAAACGGTCTTCGCTCTGCAACTCTGCTTGGATTTGGCTGTGTATAATTGTCAGAAGTTTGTTGACCATCGGCTTGCCTATAAGGGCGGGAGCCGTTATCAGTTGTTTGCCCATCAATGTGGCGATCTAGATAATTATCACCTGATTGATTATAAGCATTATCAAGTTCAGTCTGTTGTCCAGGCACCATTCGAGCCAAACCTGGTGGAGGTTCATCACCAGAAATGTTTAAATTTTGACTATATTCTGGTTCCTGTTGTCCTACAACCATTCGCCTCAAGCCAGGTGGTACACCTCTACTGAAGTCTGTATTTTCGCCGAAATCACTACTCGACAGATGCGCCGTTTGGAGATATTCATTTCTGTCATTTCTTGGTGCCACTTCCATATTTTCTGGTACCTGTTGTGACACAGAAGTCGGCCGGAATGCTACTTGTGGATGATCTGGGCGCTCAGAATTGTCAGGAGTTGTTTCTAAATTTGCCTCAAATCCTACAGAAACTCTATTATGCTGTGACAGTTTACTCACAACAGCTGGAGAGGTTAAATTTGTACTGCCTATTTGTGTAGGTAATGTTTGTATAGAGGGTGTACTTGGAGATCCCTTAGCTAAACTCTTATGTGAAAATGGACCTGCATGCTTGAATGGATTTGAGTTTAATGAAGGTGGAACATTAGGGGGGGGCATTGCAGAAGACAATGGAGGAGGTATTACAGAAGATGATGGAGGGAGCATACCAGAAGAGGAAGAAGATGGTGCTGCAGGCAATGATGGTGTACTTGAAGGTGGTGGCAAGGCAGACAATGACAGTGTACTTGAAGGAGGAGGCACTGATGAAACAGGAGGAGGAGGTGGCACTGCTGGTGTCATTTGTGGTAGAACAGTTGCAGCCACAGGAGCAGGAAAACTTGCTGGTGATGCCGCAGATACTGGTTGGGCTACTGGAACTGTTGCCTGAACATACCTAGGTGCACTTTCGTGAGGAGGCTGTAAGCTATCTGTTGAAGGCTTTTCATGATTTGACAAACTCATCTCTTGCATGGAATTTGATAACTCATCATGACTTTCTCTCCTGCTATTATTTTGAGTGTTAGTAGCCAATGTGGTATCATCGGAAGGTCTTGACCATTCACTGTTTTGTGCAAAGCCCTCATCTAATCCAGGTTGTGAATAATTAAAATTAGAATTGTCGGTATTCAGACCAGGACTGCTCTTACTAGAATTTCTTGATTGATTCTCACTTCTATATGTTCCTTCTGATTGAGTATGCAGACCATCACTAGATTCTTGAGACATTTGTGATTCTATAGACCACTGAGGTGTTAAATTTTCTAAATGAAATCGTTTCCCTACAGCTAAATTAGGAAGGCGTTCCTTGACAGCATCTCTATCATTCAGAGTCCTTACTTCCTCTGTTTGTTGAGTTGGGACATTGTTGGCCCTCCCTGGAGCTACAGCTTCTGGCAATGTATTATTTTCTTGAACAGGGTTTGAAATGGGCAATGTAGGTCGTTCATGATTAGTAGTAACAGGGGTAGGATCTTTAATCCCTTTCTTATCATCCATTGCCCAGTTCCAGCAATTGCCTTCTGTTGCAGCAAAACTTTCTTCTATAATATTGGCATTATTAAAAACTGGTTGTTGAGGAGGGGGAGGTTGTTGACCAACATTCTGAAGTGGCTTCTGAGCTTGCTTTGATGAGTCCTCCCCCCACCCCCAGTCCCAATTATCCTCCCAGCGGTCCACATTATGCTGAGCTTGTGGAAAATTTTGAGGGTCACCTTGACTTTCAAGTCCTTGATTTGAGTAATAATTTTGTTGAGGATACCTTGCTTGTGGAGTATTGTTGAATCCTTGGTTAGCATTGTTCATATTATTGTATGAATTTGGTTGGGAATAAAACTGATTAGCATTTGTACGATAGTCATGTTGCTGGTACACTTGACCATATTGCTGATTGTATTGTGGTTGCTGCTGTTGTTGCTGTTGCTGCTGTTGTTGCTGCTGCTGCTGCTGGGGCATCTGCCAGAATTGCTGCTGTTGCTCTATTGTGCCAGCTGCACCACCTTGATAATTTGGGTACATGCTCTCTTGATTCCCAAATGGCTGCAATGTCATAAATATGATATTTCAAATAGAGTAATAAGACAATATTATAATTGATATATAATCCAATAAAGTTACTTGTCACTTTCAAATTGACATATGTTACAAGAATACTTTCATTTATGTAGAAACTGAATGCAACTATCTATTGAGCAATAACTAAACACAATTACAAAATATTGTTACATTAACATTCATAAAACATAGGTACCAATATAGAATGGACAAAAGCAATTGTTTGTGTCAATCATATGATTAGAGGTATGGTTGGTCCACGTCATTGTTTACGTTCTTTCATATAACCTGTGAAGGCTCACCTGTGCCTGAGACGCGATGAAGGGCTGCCGCTCGGCTCCCGACGGCGGTGCTGCGCCGCCCTGCGGCGGTTGAGTCCACGACATGCCTCACGCTACCGCTTACATAACATTCGTCAGGTCTCCGCTTGCATATGCTTCGCTGGCGACCGACAGCCCCGTCACTATCATGGACCGGATTGAAACGACACAACCAACACTTTCACTATCGTGCCAAATGTTATCACTGCACTAAACATATGACACCAATGCAGCTTTGACTTTAACTGATATTCTTTTCTTGTAATGAAGCAACTGCGTCTATTCTAGAATTTATTTTATAAATATTTTATAAAGAATTTGTTGACAGCAGCCCATCGATCGAAGGTGCCCTGTTGGCAGTGTAGCCATTCTAAAGTCTGTTAAGTGCCCAGATTTACAAAAACTATAATGTTTCAAAAGAAAAACCCTTTTTTAATTTGAGGTGAAATTCGCTAAATATTTTTGATCCGTGACTTAAAAAAATTAACTTTTGTTTTCAAAAACTTGATATACTTAAATATAAAGAAACAACTCATGAAAGTTATTTGGTCAGTAGCTTTTTTTTTTTAATGCAGTAGGGACAAACGAGCAGACTGGTCACCTGATGGTAAGTGACTACCGCCGCCCATGGACACCCACAAATCAAGAGTCACAAGTGCATTGACGCTACGCTCTTTTCTTGAATGTGTGAAGGTTGTATTGATTTAAAACAAATTATCGCCTGCCGTATTTTGTTATAAGAGGCAAAAAGCTTCTGGAGAAGCGCACAGTGGTGAAGTGCCAATCATCCAGGTGATTGGGATGCAAATTTTAAATAATGATTAATAATCACATTAAAATGTATTGACCTTTCAGTATATAGTTGTAGAGAAAAGTTTAGTGCAACTAAGAAACATATAGATAAAGCTCAAGTCAACTATTACGATCTGTGCAATCCCAAAAGGACGTCCTCAAAAAGCTGTCTCACGGCGGAAGTTATTGACATATAAGACAAAATTCTGTCAAAATATATACATATGTAATTTAAAAGAAGATTGACAAAAGGTATTTATAGTGCAGATGTAAATGAATGGAGTTGTCGGAAGAGGAAGACCTAGGACAATCTAAGCAAAGGCCAGGTCAAAAGTACCTTTAACCGACGAGTATACGGAACGGAATGAAAATTGAAGAAGCGAGAAAGGTTTGTCAGAAAGGCCTACCCCCAATGGAAAAGAGGCTTGATATTATGTATATATGTAAATAACCAAGTACAGAGAAATGACAAATGTATTATTTTTATTTGGTTCATTCATTTTCAGTTCTTAACTGTGTTAACTATATAGCTCACTATATATAAAACCAATAAAAAAGTTACTTTTCTATTAATCTGAGAACCATTCTAGCTAACCAACCCTCGAAATTGGGACCATTTATCTAATTCCTATTCTTTTTTGAGGAGTCCGAGAGATTGTCTTTGGGTATTTGATGCTAAAGCTAGCAGTTACATGCTGAAACTCTACAATGTTTAATTGTAAAACCTAATAGTTTGAGTTAATTTAATTTATTTGAACGATTTATTAAATAAAATACACACACAGTATACTAGGTAACAAAGCGTGTTTATGAAGTTAATATGGTTGTTTGTTTTTAGCTTTTTATTTGCACGCTATTTGGAAAACTAGAATTTATGTATCTTCTCTTTCGTTAATGACTCTGCTGATTTTGGAAGGTCTTCAGCACGAAGTAGCAGAACATTCCTGTCAAGTGTCATTTTACGAATGACGCGACGTAGGTACGGAACCTAACTTTGACAGTTGATGTATGACATTCGGAGTTGTTAAATAATAGTTTAGACTCAAAGAATGGCAAAAAGAGCAAATCCTTTTGTTGAAGACTATATCCCTCAAAAGAAAATACATGTGGGTCTAAAGCAATTCAATAACAATGAAGACCGATTACAGAAAGTTTACGGTAATATTGCAGTTGATATTATCCTGCATGCTACTTTATAAGTTTTCTTTATGATACCTACCTGAAAAAATATTTTTCTTTCTATTGTCAACAGTGAAGACACTAGACCTTTTGTTTAAAGGAGCCAAGAAATTGCAGTCTCAAGATATTGTCAATTCTAATGATAATGATACAATGAAAACTATAGACAAGAAAAATAAAATGAAACAATTGTTTATTGGTAAAAATGGATCATTACTTCATTGTGGTACTATGGTAAATATGTTTTATTGCATAGAATAACAAACAAACATGCAATAGAAAAGAACTAGAAAACTGGAAAATATCCCATACATTAGATATCAGACTCAGCCCTTTTTTTAAAATAATCACAATTTGATTAAAATAATCACAAATGATAAGGATGATTGCCCACTCTCACTTCTGATAGGATTTACTAAAATCAATGTCAGCTCTTCCTCAGTAGAGTAATATAGGTAAGGTATACCTTTATTACTCTACTGAGGAACTACCACCACTGTCTATGCAACTCAAGTGTAGATCACAATAATTAATCATTTCCATTGAGCTTATATACTTGATTAGTTGTATTTGATTCACAATAATGGTTCTATCAGTTTATTAATAACTATACATATATTTTACAGGTGTGCAATATAAATAACTTAATTACAAAACAATGCTCCTGTGGTTGTGAGGGTGAATCTAAATGCGCATACTGTGAAGTGCTGCTGTGTTTATCATGTCAGCACATATGTGCTCGCTGTGATCGTTCTCATTGTACAACATGCACTCTTAGTGGGTAAGGGACTGTTCTGCTAATACAGTAATATCTTTCATATGATGTCATAAAGTATTGGGGTATGCTTATTTGTATGGAGGAATGGTGCTGCTAGACTCGCGAAGAATAATGATGTTACCATCACCATTGCAGATTTAAGCATGATTATGACAATCCATTACCATGTAGCATTTACTATGCTTTTGATTTATATAGATTGCATACCCGATAGCCAGTACAGTATAGTTTGCCAGTTGTAGGGTTTCCAAGTTGATGAATATATATTTCATATATAGTGGTAAAAATAAATGTTACAATGATAACATGACCTCATCTATAGCCTGCTGGATAACAAGACATCGTTGAATGTACTACATACATTTTTTGTTTCAGATTCGAGGGCTCCGAAGTATGTGTCTCATGTTATAGTTAAATTTTAGAATAAGTAGTTTATCTTAATAAAAATGTTGTGATCTTTATAACTTTAAGAACAGTTATGAACTAAATTTAATATTAATTAGTTTGTAAGTACTAAAAGGCTGGCACTGAAGGATTAATAAATAAAACTCAAAGTACTTGTTTTTTTATATTATAATTACATACCAAAACATATTTTATGTTTTATTTAAAGAAATATAATTTCATCAATTGTTCTAAATAAATTACAAAGCTCCCAAAGACCACCCAACAATAAAGATGTCACATGAAAGATAAGACCAGAAAATGAAACAGAATACAATTAGCACAATATCTTTCATCCACCACATCTATCACATCATCCGCGCGCATACAATACACTCATCTGAATTAATCAAAGATTAACTAAACTCCTTCACTTCGGACCATAATGTATTATATATCGCCGTTTATCAGACAATTTAAATCTCATACAAAAAAAAACAAACAAATGTATTAAAAAATATCAGATACCCCCAAACCATCAATTATATAACAAGGTATTAAAAAAAAAACATTCATGTTAATATGAACTTAATGTAAAAGCATAAAATATATTTCTCTCTTTTGTAATATGCAAAACACATTCCAAATATACATATTTTGTGCATAGATCACTGAAACAACAAGACATAAATGGACATGGTAATTATGTACTATTTATATATAATTAATTGACATTATACACACAATTCCATAAGCTGGGCGTCTCTTTGTTATATAGAAATATCAGCACCTAAATATACCCTCATCCATTTATATATATACCTAATATTATCATTTTTTTTATAACATCAGCCCTTAATGCTTGTAGGGTTTAATTATTAATCTGTGCTATGACTATGTATAGAGCTCAATAGAAGCAGCGACACGGTACAATTATTTAAAACTAGACTGTTTTGATGAATGTTATATTAAGTAGCGGATTGCAAACATTAACAAGTAATCTTAATGGTGGCTGGTGAACCTAGATTTAAGATGAATTTTGTAAGTTTCACTAACAATTCAGGACATCTCCATAGATTTATTTAATCTTGACTTTCTTCTGTAGTAAAAATAACATGTTAGGCTTATTAATCTAGTAGTCTTAGTCAATAGTAGGTACTAACTGTATACTGGCAACATAGAGTTGACGGAAATATAATGAATGACAACCTTTGATGTATAAACAGCCGTACATATATTTTTAACCGCACGGACAAACACTTCCCTAGAGAATGAACAAATCCGGATATCTTATCATATTAGTATACCCGGAGGAATTATCAGATATATCTACAGTATACATATTATGTTTGTTATACTATAGCTTGTATAATTTTTAATCTTATGTATTTATTAGCTAACTCTGAGATTTGAACTTATCATGATCTGAACAGTATTGATAACTTGAGTCAAGTTTATAAGTGATGAGAAGATAAGAACATTTAGCTGTCAATGCTTTTGCTCTGCTTAATTTAGCTCCACTATTATAAATAAAAAAATAAGCATCTGAAATTCTAAGAGCACCCTTTAAATTAATCGTTTCTGTCCCTCTGTTACACATTATAATTGTACTAGACTGTTTCTAGACCTCACATTATTACCTGTAAACGACACTAAAGTTAACTTCAATATTATTATAATCAGTAGTTTGTTACAGTGTATTTGCGTACATAAAACTGTATTATCACAATGATACAAACAAAAAATGTAGTGTACAATACAATATTAGTTGGCAGATGTCGATCTCGTGCGGCAAGCGGCTGATACGGCGCGCGGCGGTCACTGCGAGAACAGATACCGGTACAGGATGGTGGCCGCGACGCCCAGCAACAGCGGCGTCAGCCAGGAACCCCAACTATATTTAACAAAACATGCTACTTAATACTACACATACATACATACTTTTTTTTATATATTAGCCTACCATAGTGACTCCACTTTGCCTGATGGAAAGCAATAAGTGGAGTCAAAGAGTGGTGGTCACTATATATATAGTCTGCACAGCATGGTGGTTTTTTCACGCCCCGCTTAAAAGACCAGGGATCAAAGTGGGAAGGAAACAGTAAACAACAGATTCTAAGAAACAAATACCTATGCACTAGTTTCTCGACTTGCCACGAGTCCCATGGACCTAGAATGATACATACCGTTATACATTAGTACATAACATGTGTATGCTATATCCTTTTACTATTACTGCCTACAACGCCTTACTTACCTATCCCTGTCAGATCACATGCTTACTAATTGTCCGATCTACTGAAATCCCAAAGTGCCGGCAATAGTTTTAAAATTTAGCCCCAACTACTTAATAGAGGTTAGTAAGTGGTAAACTGGTTTGTAAAATGTACCTATCTCTGTATGCTTGAATCTATGTGTGTTGTTCCGTAAATTCGTGACAATCACCTAATAAAAAGTCGTTCTAACATCGTTTAAATGGAACGACACTTCGTTGCGAGACCATTAGAAGGCAATTGAAATTAAAAAAATATAATGAAGATATATATGTTATAATATGTTGAGAAACCGGATTATAAGATAATATATATGCTCCTAAACGGTGTTCTTTCCTTTTAAGATGTATAATTTTGATAACAGTATATTGTTATATTCATAAGCACGACAGCCATGATAAAATAGCAATATCACATTTAAAAAAAGCCCAAAGCAGTGCGCGACCGTCCTGCGGGGTGACACGATGACGGGGAAGAGGTATTCAAGATGTCATTAATTCATTATACAGTACTGGGCAAGAAATAATGCACATCGACCTCTAGAAAGAGACATTCGGCTAATTTCGGCTTTGTAGAGCATTGTCCCTTTCGCACACTACATGTGTTACGTTTTGTCAGTCGTTCGACAAATGCGGTGGAGTACGGTCGCGTCCAGTTTAGAATATATATAGAGAGTTGTTAACACCCCCAAATTTAAAAGATTTATATTTGTACTATGGCATCTTTAGGAAAAAGAGAAAGGCCTTTACATGGTCAGTCACGCGAAATTATCTACAAAGTGTATAAATATTTTTTAACTGAAGCTTACAAATTTAAAAATCATGAAGATAAAGACGTATGTAACTATTTTAAGAAGGTTCAAGAGCGAGTTGCAAATGCCAGTGGAATTTCAAGAAGAACTTTGAACAATATATTAAAGGAAGTCAGTACTGAAACAGATTCTACTGTAATTAAGTTCAGTACCCCAAAAAAGGTAGACTAAAAAAGCTATTTCGTTTAGATATGGACGATTTTGGTTATGATGTTGTGCGAAGAATGGTGTATGATTTTCACTTACGATTTAATGAACTGCCTACAGTAAAACCATTAGAAGCTAAACTATCGGAGGCTATTAATTACAATGGATCTGAAAAGACGTTGAGAAAAATGCTTCATGAGATGGGATTTCGGTTCACTAAAATGAAAGATAATAGAAAAGTTCTAATGGAAAGCACGATGTAAGTCTTAAACGCATGGAATACCTTGTTAAAATACGCGAATTTCGCGAAACAGAAAAAAATATAATCTATATGGATGAGTCTATGTATGTAACATATATTATTAGGTAGATAGTTCTGCACATCTGCGCTGTTAGGAAACAGTGACCCCAGCACTAAATACTTGTAGTTCATGCTAATTACACAACTAATGAGCTACGTCATTACGATTTGCTTCTTAATTTTCGTACTTACCATCATTATAATATATTTATTATAGTATATATATATATATATATACTTTATAGTTTTAAAGATATATACGGTTGACTTATATGTGTGGTCCAAATAGTAGCCATACAGGGATTCTCTATCAATGAACAAAGTGACTGGTCGTACACTACAGTCAGTACAACCCCATGCATATCTTCAAAAACTACTAATACCACTCAAGGAAATTATTAGTCTAGTATAAACATATAGAGAAAGAAAAATAAGCTCATGGATCTGTGTAACTAAAAAGTAAATAAAATAAAAAAGGTGTATTAAATAATGAGAGGCATGAATTATGTTTATGCATTTATTTGTCACTTCATTACATATTTATTATACTGGTGAGCATAGCTACAATAATAAAATAAAGAGCACCAGTGACGGGGTCAAAGTGCCCCCAAAACTTCAATATATTAAGATTTAATTTCTTGTGTTACAAGCAATACTCTACAACTAGTTGCTAATTCATATAACAATTACTGTGCATATATTAAGATATAACTATTAAACTATATATAAGCGTTTACAGATAATTTATAATACCAATAGGTTACTTTATTGTTGCTAAATACTTCGGGTACGTCTACATCAGAGCAGTGAGATAGTTACACAGAGCCATTAGCCGGTACCCGTGTGCGCAACAAATATAGAGATCTAAAGATGGCCGCATGCCATCATACGAATAAGAATTTAATTGTAGGCACATAATGCATACTTTACTACATCGACATTGACAAATGTTTTATTAATATAAGAAGGGGTCAAAATGGGGTCAATTGCTTATTTTATTTTTAAAACGATAGAAGATAGAAGCATATGAATGGAGAATATGGTCCTTGTGGTTAGTGTCTGACTTTACTTTTTTGTGAGTATTCCTAACTCGCATGCACATTGCACAAAGTTTCAAAACTTATTATTATATATACCAAAAATTAGAATATCGATGACATTCAACACTTCCTAACATAAACTTAGTCTCGGTTATGATATTAAAACATACAAAATTTGTGCAACTCTATTTAACAGCAAGTACTTTTGACTAAGAAAAAAGAAATAACAGTAAACAATGCACTGCGTGTTGATGATATCTTGCTTTTGCAAAAATATTCTAATTATTGATAACATTATTAAAAAATATATAGAGCCTATATCTATATGGTATTTTGTATTTAGATAAAATAGTATACATATATAGAAATTTGAAGACATTTTTACCTGTAATACCAACACCATATTAACTAAGGTGTTTTAGCCTTTACCTTATGGAAACCAAATGGGATTATACCTGTTTAACATCATACAAGAGAGACGTGTATAAAGTATAATAAACAGGACGTTTAGAATTACAAAGTAATAACTTACTATATGATAAAACTTTTTTTTTTATATCAGCCTACCATAATGACTCGACTTTGCCTGATGGAAAGCAATAAGTGGAGTCCAAGAGTGGTGGTCACCATCCTCATTGCATGTCTAGTTAATGCAGCATGGTGACCCACACTATGGCGGCCTGGTGAGATGCTTTTACACGCCCCGCTTAAAATACCCAGGATCAAAGTGGGTACATGGTACCAAACTAACAATTAGTGTGACCCCAAATGAATTGCGAATGACTAAACTTTGAGATACATTGTCTCAAGGTTAATTTAAGTACTTATTTTCTTTCTAGCATAGTTTTGCAACACTAAAAAGCCGATAATCAAGAGTGTAGGTGAATATAATATAGTTGTAATGTGTGAAATGGTGATATGTAGTTTCGTTACTAGGCGACTACGCACTTGCCCTGCTCCTGCGGCTGGTCATTGCTCCATTGGGGTGAGAACGCATTCTTGCTCTGCACGCGATCAGCCTCCACCAAATCACCTATTTTGTACTTCTTCATTAACGACCTGGAAACCACAGAGATAATTATAGAATCAATGAATTGTAAGAGAACGTGGTATATGTAGGTACATATGTATATGTGAGCATGTACTCAAACAGGCTCTCCAACTTATTATGCTCAAAATGATTAAACTAAAACTCTTGCAGTGGTAGAGCCATGCTTAGGTACGACTGGGCCGGCTCGACCGGTGCGATACCACGGCCTCACAGAAAACTGGTTGTGAAGTAACGCTTGCTTGGCATTTCATTGAAATGAGAGGTTTCCGGAGGCCCAATTCCCTCTTTCCTCTCCCTCATCATCCTCAAAGGCGGGCAGTACACTTACGACTCTTGAATTACAGGTGTCCATGGACGGCGGTCTTAGGTCGTCACTTACCATCAGGTGCCCAGTGGGTTCGTCTGTCCCCCTATAGAATAATAAAAAAAACACCCCATATCTTGCCGTGGGTTTCGTAGGTGAATAAGGGATCGGACTGTTATCTATCAGACAGTCTATATACAGCCATACAGTGCCCGGTTGCCGGCAATAGGCTTGCCCTCTATTGCGTAAATGGGACTAAATTATGACTGGCAAAAAATGGGCGTTAGAGACGCCTCTGCCTACCCCTTCGGCTTTACAGGCGTGAGTGTATGTATGTATGTAATTTAAAAAGCAAGACCCGTGTAAGCTTTACAGGTACAATGACAAAAACTGTCATTTACAAACTCATTTATTCTAATTTTACAGCTACGGAGTGTGAACCCGATAAAGTATAATACTTTATAGGTGTACACCTATAAAGTGTTTTATGTTAATATGTAAAATAAACAATGTCGTAAAATGAACCAACCTCGTGAGTAACTATGTAAAACTTTTTGAAATCTACATCAATAACAAAGGTATAAAACTTTAGGCAGTTATGGTGAAGAACATCGATTTATCAGTGTTTTAATACCTAATGTAGGTATTAAAACACTGATAAATAGATGTTCTTAATCCCTGTTTGACAAACGACTTCAAGAAAGGAGGAGGTTCTCAATTTTTTTTATGTTTGTTATTTTTTCATACCTCGGAATTTTCGTACCAAATATGTAAAAAAATATCTACATGGTTATTATCTTTGTTTTAAATAAAACCGTTTAACTAAAATGTTTTTTTTACTTGTTTTTTTAAATAGAACAAACCAAATTAGTACTCAAAGTCAAATCGGATAATATTCAAATCAGTAACGAGTACCTACCTACTAAACTAAATGGCAGCAACAGTTGACATTTAAAAAAATAGTCAACAACCGAATCAATCCACCTTTATGATTTGCTACAAATAATAGATTTTTATCTATCAAATATAAGATTAATCTCTTTGGTTGTACTGTTTGTATCTGATTGGCTTTGAATATGAATAAATATACGACATAAAAAAAAAAGTAAAAAACGCTTTGCCGCCATTTTTCATTTATTTTACCGTCCACCAATTGCGTGAATCGAATGAAGAAATTCGATACATTCTGAAGTTTCATTACAAAAAAATGGAAAATGCGATTTAAGCCGCGAAAAACATTTGTGACGATTATGGACCTAATGCAGTGTCAGTAAGAGTAGCACAAAGTTGGTTTAAGCGTTGTCAGTCCGGGAATTTTGTGTCAAAGATGCAGCTCGCTCTAGGCGCCCACATGCGAATAAAGTCGATGAATTTTGAAAAAGTGGGCCAAGATCGGCTATGTAAGTTACGCCATAGCTCTAACTGAGGAACTGACAATTGACCACAAAACAGATTTGACTCATTTAAACAGACCGGCTATAGCTATCTGCAGAAAACCTAATGAATCATGTACTAAAATCACCTACGACAAGAACGTGTGAAAAAGATCATGGTCAAAGAGTAGTCAAGCTTCACAGACTGTAGCGCAACCCGGATTGACACGCAATAAAGTGATGTTTCGGATGTCTACTGCTTACAACTAATTAGATTTAAGCAAGAAATTGAGAATAAACAGCCGCAATTGATCAACAGAATAGGAGTGGTCTTTGAAAATACTGAATTGAAAGATTAAGAGCTTGGTTGGGAAGCGTTAATTCATCCATATAGTCATTTCTTCAGAATTCTTTGGATAGTGTTAGGTTAACATCAAGAGAGGACTTTCAAAACTACTTGTAGGATTTTCTTGATCAAAAATCCCAAGATTTCTACAGCGACGGGATTACGTCACTACCTACAAGACCGCAACAAGTAATGTAAGAAAACAAAATGGCCAATACATATATATTATTATTAATTGTAATGAAACTTTGAAACAAAAAATGACTTGAATTTGTATATTTTTTTTTATGCTATAGGGGGCAAACGAGCAGACGGGTCACCTGCTGGTAAGTGACTATATATAAAATACGAAGAAACTATTACTTCGACCTTATTATTATATATTCATCGTACTAGCTAAGAATTGAAACCTAAGTGTACAGTTTCGAAATTGAATCTTATTGACGTCATAGGTACGTGCTGGTTTCGTGTGCAATATATTGGCATATTATGAATTGTTAATATATTTTTTGGAACAAAATATCTTAAGTGCGTCAACAGCTTTTACTTCAGGCGTGTTATTTTCACAAAACTAGCTCAATAAAAACTTTTTTATTTGTAATATAAATGTAAAACGTTAATACCTGGCATCAGAGCTATGACTAACATCCTCGAATGGCTCAGTGGCGTCTTGTCCAGCCTTCTCCAGTAATACTTCCTCACCACCAGGATGCTGCGGACAAGTTACCTTTTCAGTTAGTATTCATAAATAGATTATGTTTATTTGGGGTTTTAAATAATAATATTAATTCCTATACATATTTATAAATAATTAAAAAAAGTACTCCTCAGATAACTGCGCAATCTCACATGACATGACGGTTCTGAAAGATGATATTCTCAATACCATAGTATAATTATTGAAAATTGAGTCCGCCTTTGTACAGTATGTGCATTTAGTTAAAATAAATAAAATTAAAAAAAAAAATTAAAATGCGTTGTGTTTATAGCAGCTGTTCTTTAAATGACCTCTATTGCGATATCTAAAGATGCTTATCGCTAAGGAGACAACTGAGTTGTTTAAAACTTGGCCTCGAACAAATTAGCCCATTAGATTTAATTACAGTGCAATTGTTTGCAACAGCACAATAGTGAACAATTCAAGTGCAAATTGGCAAATGGAGGTGAAGGTTCAATTACCTTACAACATCATGGAAAACTCTCACGTAACAATATCTTACGTCATGATTTTTTCATCAGTAGGTTCACGCCACTATTTCTTTAGTTTGAAAAAAAGAATAGGGTGGCTGAGTATCATAAAAATATTTGTTGATAACTTCTTAAACCGATAATTAAAAAGCAAATGATGCGAATATATAAAGTATAAAGTCACTTGCGCTTTGTCGACTCATTAAAACAAACCAAATATAGGCAAACTCAAGGGAGGCTTATTAGTAGCAGCACTTGCTGAATTCACCATCAGATCATCTTGTAGATACCAAATTATATTATCGTCATCAAAACTACATACATAGCATATGGCAAAGTGGAGTCTCTATGGTAGGCTAATATGTATAATAAAAAAAAAATACATACCCACAATTTTTTTTTGATTTGACACTAATTAGGTCAAAATTGACTTCCAAGATAGTATTACATACATAGTTACAAGTGAACCCTATGAGTGTTCAAACAGATTTAAAAATGTTAGCGTTATCTAGAGTTAAAGCTTTTTTATTGACAATCGTGTAACCTTTCTATTTTAAAAGCCCCTGTCCCCAAAATAGACACAATTTTATTTTTTAACAATAACGCGTTTACGAATTTCCTGTGGATTCTCCTTACTTTATATAATTATTAATATAAATTTCACAGGAAATTCGTAAACGCGTCGTGCATTTGTAGGTTATTGCGTAAGTTGTGCCTCGAATATTGTATCGCAATGCAACAAGAATGTGGGTGCATCGGCCTCTCAACAAAAACTTGTTTCATTTGTTACTATGTATTGTCGTTAAACTGCGTTTTTATTACGCAACTACGCTATTATTACGCGGCTGCGTTTAGTTACTTAGCGCTAAGTCACTCATTACCAGGCTTTTATGATTGTTCAAGATAATTTAAATTAACTCGTTTACAAAAACAAATTTTATTAAAATTTTATTTGAAAAGATAATAAAACGAAGTGAATTAAACAAATATTCAAGCCACTGAACCTGGACCTAGCCTAGACGAATCCAGGGCATATTACTTCATGGGTATTTTTATTGATAATAATAGGGTACGAATCATTATTTATACATATAAAATGCTTTGTCCTGAATGAGTGACTGACGGATCACCGCACAGTCTAAACTGCTGATCGTAGAGACCTGAAACTTGGAGGGCGTGTTCTTTGTATGACGTAGACATCCGATAAGAAAGGATTTTCCGAAATTATACCCCTAAGGGGTGAAAAAGGAGGACAACGTTTGTATAGGACAACGTGATTCCTTGGTCTAATCTACTGCAAATTTAGCATAATATTTTTCGACTTATAGCACATTTTGTACAAAGGCGGACTTAATGCCTCAGGCATTCTCTCCCAGTCAACCTTGGGGTGTGGCAAAAATAAATGGTAGTAGGTGCAAATAGATGAGAGAGGTACCAGTTTAATTGTTATAAAATATTATCTAATTATATACATATATTACTTTCATACAACATATACTAATATATACCTATATACATATATATAAATAAATACAAACTTATATACATATACCTACATACAACGCATATAATAAACACTATAAAAGTCTGGTAAATATGTACTAACGGTGTGAAATTTCTGCCAACTGATTTTACAGAAGGTCACGTACCCTCCTCTTAAAAGTGAAGCCGTTAGTGGACATCCTGATTTCGAGTGGTAGTGCATTCCAGAGTAGGACTGATTGGACATAGAAGGAAGAGCTAACAAAGTCAGAGTTATGAGGGGGACATAAGAGAAGATTGTTGTGAGTGGAACGAAGATTTCTGTCGTGATCTGACGATAGAAACCGAATGTAGGGAGCCAAATAATGTGGTGGAGACAGAGAGTTAAGAAAAGAGAAGAGGGAAGTTAATGCACGTAGATTTCGGCGTTGGCGAATAGGGAGCCATTTTAACTCGGAGCGTAAAGCAGACACGTGGTCATACTTGCGAAGATTGAAAATGAATCGAATGCAGTTATTCAGAAGACGGTCTAGTTTGTTGAGAAGGTCTGCATTCAGGTCGAAATAGCACACATCACCATAGTCGATTATAGGCATAATAAGGGATTGCACTAGGATAGTTTTGGTCTTAGTGGGAAGGAAATTTTTGAGACGGTATAATACTTTTCCGTATTTTATTAAAATTCACATGGTTAAAAAGGGTTACATTAGTTAAGTCATTTTGACAATTATTTGCTTCGAAGTTGAATATCAATACTCCTTAGCCCCTCTGATTTAATATATATTTTATTTTGACACGTTTGAAAACTTAATCCGATTTTATCCAATAAAGGTTGAACTCACTTAAAAAAAATACGCAAATACTCTTTAAAATTGGAACTTCTCGAAAGTCACTGTTGCTAAAACAGCATACTCCGCGTTTAAACTTCCTCCCGATTTGATACAATATACAACATAACATACATCACAAAGTAACATGGCAGAGGTACTGAGTAAAACGAAATTAATTGTTTGGGATGAGACTACTGTGGCTCATAAAGGGGGTTTCGGTGACAAAACTGAACCTTACCAATAATATGAGAGTCCATCTGAGGGGCGATGTTGCTGCCGGACAATTCTCTGACCTAGATAATAATATAATTCTCCCTACAGAGTTAGCTACAATTGCCTCTACTGTAGAAGAGCTTATAGCTAAAATTTACATAATCATTAATAATATTCACGGTAAACCTGCAGAATGGTTATGCGAGCGTGCCATCCTAACACCAAAAAACGAACAAGCTTCAATCATAAATTAAATACCTTTGAGATCATTCGAAGAGCTTAAATATAGATATAAATCCTGCGACTCAGTGCTAAACACCGATGATGCCATTCATTATCCAGTCGAGTTCCTGAATACAAAGCCTTACGGTCTCCCTTGGCGCGCCAATTATTTTGCTGCGCAATATAAATCCACCAAAATTATGCAATGGCACCAGATTGCAAGGGAATACATTGCATCGTAATTTAGTCGAAGCAACTGTACTGACCGGTTGTTCTCGAGGAGTCTGTATTTATTCCATTGATTCCCCTAACACCATCAAATTACCCCTTCGAATTCAAGAAAGTGCAGTTTCCCTTCAAAGTCTGGTTCGCAATAAATATAAATTAAGCTCAGGTTAAACTCTTAAGATAGAGGGAATATACTTCACGGCCAGTATCAAGTGGCATGCTCCAAATTAAGCGCACAGAGTAGCCTGGTGAATCTAGCTCCCGAAGTCCAGAAGAAGAAACCAAAATATTGTTTACAAACAAATACTGCGGCAGGTGTGCAGTATTTCGATTTCGTTGTAAAACGATAATACCCCCGTTTGATTTTCACCATATCAAAGGCCGAGCTTCGTGTTCACAAAGTGTAACAAAATCTTATTTCCTTTTCATGTTTATTTAACCTTTAAATCCCTACACTATAATAAAGATTGTTATATTTTATAAGTATTCAAACATTTGAACATAATAAGTGTTGCCCTAACACTTCAAATTCAGATTTAATTGTAAGAATAAAGCTGATACCCGGTGGACAAAAACCTTCACAGTCTCTGTAATCTGTTAGGTTTGTCATTAAATGCTAAAACAGTTTTAATTCTTTTTGTTTTTTTTTATACTATAGCCCCCTATAGTATAAACAAAAAAAAAACAGACGAACAAACGGGTCACCTGATGGTAAGTGACACCGCCGTCCGTGGACACTTGCAACTCAAGAGTCGCAAGTGCGCTGCCCGCCTTTGAGGGTGATGAGGGATGGGGGATGCAGGGAGCGGAAAGAAGAGAGGAGGGATGAGGAGATGGAAAAAAGGAGAAAGGAGATGAGGGGAAAAAAGAGGGGGGAGGGGGAATTGGGCCTCCGGAAACCTCACTCAATTCGGGAAAATGCAACGCAAGCGTTACTTCACAACCGGTTTTTTATGAGGCCGTGGTATCGCACCGATCGAGCCGGCCCATTCGTGCCTAAGCATGGGTCTACCACTGAAAAAGCTCTACTCTAATTATTTAATAACAATGCTGCTGGTGAGTAAGTTATCACCAAGGACGGCCTTACAAACAGGAGGAAAACTATAGAGAAGAAAGGAATACAAAAGCATTCCCTGACAGAAGTACAAAAATAAAAATGCAGATGATATTCTCTTTGTCCGTATAAAAGATAGAAATAAATTGCGAGAAGCAAAGACCAAAGTTCAAAGTCACTTAGGTAGATATTACACTGAATAATTTATATTGTTTACGTGCTACGTATGCGATATGCTGTTAACTGTTGAGCTGTAATATTTACTGATTTTACTACTCTGAGCGAGATTGTCTTTGTTTTGGGTCTGTTTAAAGTACAAAACGAACTCAACTATTTACACAGTAAAGAGGTTTTTAAGAGGTCTAAGAATTCCCGGAAACAACCAGATCCAGTTACTGGGATTCGAGTGCGACCTTATTTACTATTACTCCCCAGTCCACCCGTAATAGTGACATATAACTATTACACGAGTGTGACCACATTTTCTCATCATTGACATAATGTGATTACTTTAGCATGCCAGTTTGGCGATAGGTACAAAGACAATTAGAGTTGGCGAACAAAGAACAGCGGATAAACATATATAAGTATGTTTAAATATGTACTGTACATACATTATACATACTTTAGATAAATAAGACTCATACAAGAAACAAATGATAGTGCTCACCACACAATTATTTGTCTTAGGGTGGAATCGAACTCACGATCTCTGAACTAGCAGTCAGGATCACTAACCAATAGACCAACAGTATTGTAGGAATCCAGTCTCTTAGTATGTACGTAATGTTAAATTATTATTTCACTTTGGAATACGTTCTCTAGATTGAAGTAGCCTCCAGAACTCGTATAAATATACTTGCGAATTAATAATTTTATATATTTAATTATACCTACTTATTATACGATCACTAGGGCCTGCAGGCCTTCCTTTACCCGGTTGCGCAAGACGGTAACACTCCTTATTGCGCAATCTTTACAGTGTTCGTACATAGTATGTTGTTTCCGTTTCAAGCCCTAGAGCCTAGACGGATTGATAGATATCGATAAGGAAGATATTGAATCGTCTCAATAGTGGGAGTAAGCATAACAAAAAAAAAGAGAAAAACAATACAAGTCGGATGTTTTTTTTTTTTCGTGTGGCACATTCAACCTACCGTAGAATAATTCCCTACTATATGATATATTATACAATATTGCATAACATTTCAATGCACGTATGGGCTCCGTGTTCTACAAAAACGATAACACGTTAACGATAACGGTCATTAAATAGTCTGCTGTCGCATTAATGTCCAAAACATCATTAACAGATACAATTACATATATTAATAAGATAAACTCATTGTTGTTATTCATCTTTTTTTGAGGAGCATTCGATACAAGTACAGCGGCTGACACTGAAGGCCGCATCACTCTGTGATGAAGGTCCCCGTCGGGTCAGGTCCCTGTCGGGTTCGAAACTAGTCGGACATCCCCGAAATACTCACGCGTGTTCCTTAACACGTTCAGCGCTACTTGTATGCAACTCTCACAGGCCAGCGTATATCTGGTTATGCACCTTGAGCAGTCAACTTTAGTGTTTATTATATGATACACCTAAAAAAACTCGGTTAGGAAAGCTGGTAAAAAGAAGTTCACAGTATTTTAGGTGTCATTTGTGACACGTGCTTTGAACGTGTTTATAAACTAGGATAACTTGTTTAAACAAGGTAAGCTGTTTAATTAAAAATTGTTTAATAAAAAATATATTAATTTTGAAAATCGTTTTAAGTTATAATGCGATTCCACTCTATTTTTCTTCTAAACGTTGAACATACATAATGACTAAAATAATAACCTAGCACCGCCCACTAAATGCCATTTAAAGCTATGAAATAAACGTAAAAAATAATTTTACAAAACTAATAATAATAACGTTATTTGACTAGGTCGAATAAAATAAAAATAAAATAAAATAAATTATTGTTGGCATAGCTTACTTGAAGTAAAATTATAACCATTTATTTCAACTAAACCAATCATAGGTATTTTTGAAATTGTCAAGAGAGGAAGTAGGTCAGCCTAAATCAGTCGTGAAGCTATTTGCCAGCTCCAATAACTAGATCCTACGGAGAAGAACAAGCAAGAAACTCCAAGGACACTCTTTCTCAAATATTTTATATAAATTTATTTTAACAGTTCATAAGTGAAGTGCACATAAAATAAAATAAATTATGTGAGGACAATGCAATGCGTCATTCTAACGTGTATAGTAAATACTATTCTATGTAAGTCATAGCAGTCCGGAGATGACCAGCCCCGATCAAAGGCACTCGTTCACGAGCATGGCGTGTTAAAACAACAATAATGAGACTAATTTATTTCCGCAATCATTAAACATGTTTCTTTGTTCGTTGTTATTTGGGCTTAATTATATTCAAATTCTGGCACAATTAAAAACATAATTAGCGTTGGTTAAAAAAAATATATTTATCAAAAAAATATAACAAATTAAACTTATAATAATATGGACGTAGCTTTGGAAAAGTAGAAAAGTAGAAATAATATGACGGAATAGTGCTGCCACACTAATCCATCAGACAATTGAGAATTAGAGCAGGGGGGGTGCATTCCTTCAAGTACGGGACGAAATGAGAAATGCCATCGTGACATAGATCGGATTATTATTAAAATTCCTGTCTGTCGGAGGAATAAAAATAACCATGTAGGGAAATTTTATATAAGAAATATCCAGGTCAACGTGTTAGTTACATAAGATGTCTTCTTGTGTAGTTTTGTATGCCTGTAAGCAGTTCCATAGTTCTTCAACGGAGAGTAATACGCTGATATTATATACACAATTATACTTGATGAAACAAAGGCGTTACTTCGGTGTTACTTATTCTAGTCGCCTCCTAAAATACCACCAGAAATAAGCAGAAGTGAAGTTTCATGTTGTAGTGTAGTACTTTAATAATTTGATACCTTATCAAAATATATTTTTGTAAGTCGTTAAACTCCAAATACTCCAAATAACAGTAATATAGAAAATCCCTTGGTAAATATGTAAATTATCAGCGCAATTAAAATGTGAGGACTATGTTATACGTTATTCTGAAATCGAATTACTACTAAAAATAACACACTACTAAAAACGCATTACTACTAAATAATAAATAATAGCAGTCCGGAGATAATAAGCCCCGATCAACGGCACACGTTCATGTGCATGACCCGCGCGCCAGACAAATATCAAACCGACACATAGGCCACCATTGGCAGAACTTCTAGGCGATCATGCATAAAGAACTTAAAAATTAATTTGTTGTTTGTACCTACTATGCTGGATAACGTTTTACAAAAACTACTTCCAATAACAAAACTATGAGAGCACTTTGAGCCTGTGTATCCTCCAGGTGAACGACAACATTTTCACAACAATACCGTAAGTGGTAGGTGCTGAATGTCACATTTCTAGAAAAAAAACTCTCGTACTCTTAGTCTCCCAAGCTATTATATAAATCTATTCAATAACCTTCAACTTGATTACTTACCGAGACTGAACGTAATCGCTTCAAAATGGCTGATAAGTATGATATAAGGATATAACCCAGACTACAAGCAAATAATCTTGTGTCAAGAACCACAAAAACCTATCTTTGTAGTGATACAATAAGTCCAATAGTTATACAATGTTTATTTTACTATATTCTATGTTATATGTATGTATAAAATAAAAGGCGTTTATTGAAAAAATTGCGTAAGTTAAATAATAATTATGATTGCATAAATGATTAATTATTCCCTACATAGTAGCAGGTAGCGGCACCAGCAAACGTGTTAAATACATAGATAGTTTCTAGACGGTAGTAGGTTGGAGTTTACACGTCGCCGTTTATTTTTAGCTCAATATAGATATAGTCACATATCTCCCATATTTATCCTTACAAATATTGATACTACAAATAATGTTATTATTATCGCATTTAAGTAACAATAATTGGAGAACGAATCACGCGTTATTAAGTTAGCTCCTGATTAAGTAAGTTCCTGATTTAATTCCGTAGGATATATATGGGTTGCGTGAGGCATAGAGCTACGATAAATCGTATTTGAAGTTAGTTCGCACTCCACTCAGTCTACTATGTGAAGATTAGATATGTGGAAACCCTATTTCACGCTCAATAAAATCAATAAGGTTACGTCACGCCACATATTAAATCCAGTTTACTGTAACTGAGCCCTCTGTCCATCTAATTGAGTTCACTTTAGACGTTCAGCAGAGTATTTCGTTGGTATTTTAGGGGTTTAGATTCACGAAACATAGAGGAGGCACCAGACATATGTATTATATATATATATATGTTGTCATCTTCATTATCTTCTTAACCCCGTACCAAACTTATTTGCGATTGGTGCAATGTGTTCAATTGCTAGAGTTTTGATCAGTTTCTTTTATAGACTGCCGGATGCAAACTTGTCTAGAGAATCCAGTCATAAAACCGTAAAGATGGCAGAAAAGACATCCTGCTTTTATAAAGTTTTAAAAAGAAATAGAAATGTCTTTTTGTCACAAGTTATGAACACATATTTAAATAATAAACGGTGTTATGTTGTTGCTGTTTGTGTTGTAAACGCTGTGCTAGCTTGGACTATGGACTTAATTATAGAGAAAAATCTTAAATATCACATTATAAGTTGTGTAATGCTATTCTCTGTTTACAATGTGGCGATACTTGTTGCTAGACCCTTACGCTTCTAGTCTGGTAGACACATTATGGCATGTGCTAGAGTCGTCTTATAGAGTACTACTCTTTACCCCCGACTTTGTATGGCTCAAATCTAGAATCACTTCCTTCAGTCAAATTGAGCCTATTTTTAAGAAAGGCTTTTAGAAAACATATGTGAAAACGGAAAAAAATGTAAAAATAGATACTTTTGGACTCTGTTGCTCTAATATAGACATGCATACTAGTTTGACAATTATTAATAACAATAAAACAAACTGTATATTTTTATGTTGATAACACTAATACTTGATATAACAATAGAAAAAGCCCATAAACATTATACAGGTCCATAGACTGGAATAAATATTTTTTTATATTAAAGTGATTAAGATTTAATTTACAAATATTTATGAAATATGAACAAGAACAAGGTAACAATATAATGTTAGTATGACAATGGACTGTGACCTCAAATTAAATATCAAGTTTTTATAACAGCTTGGTAGGAGTAATGTGCATGCCTTAAATTACTTAATTTATATTTTAAAACAGTAATAAAACTGTTTGTCACTTAGAATATCAAACTATTGAAAATACCACCAAAATTTTACAATTCTGAAACAGTGATGTAGATAATGTGGGCAAAGACCTTGAGTTTGACCATTAACTTTAACTATTTTGTAATGTATTATTCTTCTACAATTACTTTGTCAGAGTAATAAAATTTCAAGTCACATACCATTAACTATAACCAATATTCAAACCTGGTTTAACTTTTCTCAGCGTTTCTGAGAAAGAATTAATGTAACAAGGTCTATTGATGTGTAAAATAGAGGTTATTCTTGTGAAAACAAGAATAATTAAACAAACTTACTTGTTAATAACATTAGTTGCAATATTGAATAGGTATAGATATAAGTGTGTCGGTGTTAGAAGATAGGTGAAGCCATTGTAGTGAAATGTTAAAGTGAGGCAGTTTGCTCATTACAATAATTAATTACTTACAAGTGTGCCAACTTGGACAGAGCCCTAGATAAAAAAATAGATTAAAATTGTTGATTACAATTACTGAGTAATTACTTAATGAATAAATATATGTTACACACATACATTGAAGTACAACCAAATGGAGCCTTAGGGAATTTCTATGAATCAAGTAATATAAACCTTATACTATATAAAATTAAAATAGTAGCAAAGATTAACAATTTAATATAAAGAAGTAGAATAATGGCAAACTAAAAAATATATCTTTAATAATAATAATGATATTTCTGATTAATGTTCCTGAGTCATACAACATATTATGATAAATCACAATGTAGATTCGATCAGTAAGATGATGACTGTCTATAAATTAAATTAAATTTACTTAACATTTTCTGTAGTTACTATTACAATTTCACTCGTTAAGAAATACTGGCCTGTTGAGTCAGAAGTTGTGGTTTTGATCCCCACATAAGCAAAAAATGTTCCACAAATAATTGTTCTAAGACTAATTTAGAACAGTTATTTGTGGATAATTAATTGTCGGTTTTTATTAGTTCCCCGCGTCACAAGAACAATTACTACTGTAGGGGTTGATTTTAAACAAAATAAAATAATCATGAATAAATAACTAAGTAGGCTTGTAACTTGGAGTAAATAATATAGTTATATTTCCTTTGACTAATGGTTTCGATTTCAATATCCTAAAAAGAAAAAAGCCGGCACTGACCTCTGCAAGGAATTTCGTGACGTCGTACACTTCGTTGTGAATGATAAGCACGGCGTCATTGCGCGTACTGCGGGCCTTTAACTCTTCACGTGTGAATAACTTGGTCTGCTGCTCCATTCTTTGTTGTTAATTTTAAGGCTATATGGAAAACGCTGTGTCGTCGGGAACACAATCCTCACTAACTAATGAAACACTAAATAAGCACGACGTTCCCTTAACTTGGTAGCGACGAGTTAAGTGTTAACACACACGCTGCTTAGCTAGACCAGCGACCGAATGATGAAATATTTACGAACATAGAGAGAAATCCTCTCCGTGAACTTTTTTGTACGAACTACGACCTGATATGACAGACAGCAAAATGTGACAGATGACAGCTCATCAGTAGACAGTGGGGCCAACATTATTTCAATGTAATTAGTAGATTAATTGAAATTACACCAATTGTTTTCTAGTGCTAAGGTTAGGCTTGAAGTGTTTTAATGATTTTTACGAGTTAAGAAGCGCACTACCACGCTATAAGTTTATTAATGAGTTTGATATATTAATATAATAAAGCTGAAGATTTTTTTTTGTGCTTTAACGTGCTAATCTCTGGAACTATCAGGCAGATATTAATTAATGTTTTTTGTATTGGATACAGTATTTATTGATGAAAAAAGATATATGCTATCTGTAATCAATCAATATCTGCAAAAATCATGAAATTACTGCAACGGGTATTAATGCTATGGGGTTGGTTTGTTGGTCACGTTGAATAGTACACGGGTTGATAAATAAATAATCACATCAGACATTGTCAAACCCTTGTGTCAAAACTGTTCTACCAAACACACATCAGTGAAGTATCGTTTAGAAATCAAACGCCGTCAAAATTCGATATACCGGTATTACATACCTTTTAATTTGCCTGACGGTTCAACCAGGTTGCACCAGCCGTGGTCACATAGGCTCAAAATCAACAGATTTTAAATGAAATGAGGACAAAAGCAACTAAAAATGAGATGCAAACATCCAGAGGTGAGTAGACAACCAGTCTACATGCCCTATGTTAAACGAGTAACGGATAAGATCGTCTCCGTAATAAAGAAGTACTCTATTCCGACAGTATACACACCAGGCACACCGAACTGTTCAAAACATCTTGGGTCACCGAAGGCTGTCTTCCCTTTACAAACTCCAGATGTCCAGTAGCTGCACTTACACATCACTAACGAAGGGGACTATTGTTGAAAGGCCATAATGCTGGAGAGAAGAACCAAAAAAAAACGAGCAAAGCAGCGACTGCAGAATACGCGCTTGAAGCAGGCATAAATCACTGGATTGAACTTCACCACAGTCAAGCCGTCTGCACCAAAACTACATCGAAAAAAAAGATTTGTATGTGAAGCGATTGAAATTAAAAACAACACTCAATCAGGATGATGGTTTTAAATTATCCATAGCTTGGAATCCAGTTATAAAAAACTTGTTACCTTTTATTTTGACAGATAAAGACCAGAAAATGTCTCAAATATACATATATCTAAGTACTCTGTAAGAATTGCTAACAGTGGTAGAGCCATGTTTAGGCACGAATGGGCCGGCTCAACCGGTGCGATACCACGGCCTCCAAGAAAACCGATTGTGAAGCAACACTTGCGTTCCATTTCCCCGAAATTAGTGAGGTTTCCAGAGGCCCAACTCCCCTTCCTTTTTTCTCACCCTTGTCCCCCCTTTCCTTTGCCCATCTCCTCATACCCCTCTTCTTTTCCCTACCCTCATCCCTCATCACCCTCAAAGGCGGGCAGCGCACTTTTTTTTTTTTTTTTTATGCGATAGGGGGCAAACGAACAGACCGGTCACCTGATGGTAAGTGACTACCGCCGCCCATGGACACCCGCAACTCAAGAGTCACAAGTGCGTTGCCGGCCTTTTAGGTAGAGGTACGATCTCTTCTTGAAGGTTTGAAGGTCGTATCGGTTCGGAAATACGGCAGGCGACAATTTATTCCATAAGCTGGTTGTGCGAGGCAAAAAGCTTCTGGAGAAGCGCACAGTGGTGGAGTGCCAATCTTCCAGGTGATGGGGATGGATATTTTGTCGCGTAGGACGATGGCGGAAACCAGCAGCCGGTATAAGTCCGAACAATTCCTCTGAACACTCCCCATGATACAAGCTATAGAGGATGCAGAGTGAAGCTACATCTCTACGCAACGCCAAGGTGTCAAGTCGATCAGAAATATCTTGGCAGTCGATGATGCGAGTCGCTCTCCGTTGAATGCGGTCAAGAGGCAGAAGTTGGTACTGAGGTGCACCTGCATAGAGATGAGAACAGTATTCCATGTGCGGCCGAAACTGCGCCTTATAAAGTTGCAGGCGGTGGGCCGGAGTAAAATACTGTCTCGATCTGTTTAGCACACCAAGCTTCTTCGAGGCTAATATGGCCTTACTCTCTAAGTGACCGCGAAACTGGACTTCGCTTGATATGTCGACGCCAAGGATTCCGATACTGGCTGATGCAGTTAGGGAAGTGCTCTCAAATTGAGGTGATACGACCAATGGCATCTTTTTAGCGGTGAACGCGCAAACCTGTGTCTTCGTGGGGTTAAATTGGACTAGGTTAAGACGACCCCAATCTGAAACTTTTGATAAAGAAGTTTCGATTTCAGACACAAGTTTGGATCGGCTTTCGATGACGTTAACCCGAGAAATGTTAGCGCGGACGGTGTAAAGGGCATCACTCGTGCTATCGTCTGCATAGCTATGGATGCTGCTAATC
This sequence comes from Tyria jacobaeae, assembly GCA_947561695.1. Classification (NCBI taxonomy): domain Eukaryota; kingdom Metazoa; phylum Arthropoda; class Insecta; order Lepidoptera; family Erebidae; genus Tyria; species Tyria jacobaeae. The sequence continues at coordinate 933,430 of OX387208.1, read as the reverse complement.
TGCAGCATGTCGTTGATATGCAGAAGAAACAGCGTGGGTGATAGCACACAGCCTTGTGGGACACCAGAATTAACAGACTTGGAGTCGGAGCATGCACCGTCAACAACGACCTTGATTGCTTGACTTGAAGCCCATAGGAAGGAAGCTTCGCAAGGAGCGCTTTGTGCCAGACCCGATCGAAGGCCTTCGCCACGTCCAAACTAACGGCCAACGCTTCCCCCTTGGGCTCGATCGCCTGTGCCCACCGGTGGTAAGTCAAGTATACGAGAAGATCACCAGCTGAACGACCCTGACGGAAGCCGTATTGTCGATCATTGAGGAGCTGGTGGTCTTCTAAGTATCGGAGGAGCTGGCAGTTAACAATGGATTCCATTATCTTGGAGAACAAGGAGGTGATGGCTATGGGTCTGTAGTTGGACGGATCCGAGCGATCTCCTTTTTTAGGGATTGGGTGCACTAGAGCTGTCTTCCATGAGTTCGGGACTACGCCAAGAGAGTAGGAAAGCCGATAAAGGCGCTTTAAAACCGCACGTTTTCTGATAGAATCTCTCCTGTCATTCAGCACGATAGGAGAGATTCTATCGGGCCCACTCGACTTATGAACGTCGAGGGAAAGAAGCGCTTTACGCACTGCCCTTTGTGTAAACCGGACTTCCGGCATGTGGGTCTCGCACTGCGGTATGGTCGGCGGTGCGTTTCCCCCGTCGTCCAGGGTCGAGTTGGACGCAAAGAGTTTGCCCAGAAGACCGGCTTTTTCTTTAGCGTCGTGGGCCAACGAATTATCTCCTATGCGCAGAGGTGGAAGGGATGGCTTACAAAAGTTCCCCTGGACAGCTTTGGCAAGAGACCAGAATGCACGAGTTCCGGAGGGGAGACTAACTAGTCTCTCGCCAATTCTGCCGATGTGAGCCGACTTCGCCCCAGCAATTACTCTTTTGAGGGACCTGGAGGCAAAGTTAAATTGCTTCTTTAATGTGCTGGTCTTTACATCCCGTGCTGTCGCTGCATTAGCCCATGCTTGGTAACATTCCTGCTTTCGGCGGGACGCCGCTTTGCAGGTTCGACCAAACCAAGGCTGGGACTTGCCACCTGTGGGAATCAGGGAGAATGGAATGAAAAGTTCCATACCCTGAAGCACAACATCCGCGACAGAGTCAGCAACGACATTGGGATCATCCGGCGAGAAGCAAACCTGCCTCCATGGGTAGGATGCAAAGAATGTCCTCATTCCATCCCAGTCTGCTGACCTATAGTGCCATACGCGGCGACTGCCTGTAACACGCGGCCGCAGCGAGTGAACGAGTGGCACCATACTCCTAATCAGGCAATGGTCCGAAGAGCCAAGAGGGGCCTCAACGGATACTTTGTAGCCGTCAGGATGTGAGGTCAGCAGAAGATCCAACAGTGAAGGCACGTGGCTTTCTGCATCTGGGATTCGCGTAGGCGTTGCTACCAGCTGCGTCAAGCCATATGCCAAGGCGAAATCGTGAACAGATCTTCCCGCATGATCGGTTTTGCGCGAACCAAGCCATTCGGCGTGATGGGCGTTAATGTCGCCAAGAATCACGATCTCTGCGGATGGGACCTGCTGGAGCACTGAGTCTGTAGCCATTTGGACGTGGTCGATGAGTCGGTCCGTTTCGGCATCACCGCTATGGGACCTGTAGAGGCATAGGTAGATGCGGGGATGGTCGTCGCAGTAGTCGCGTCACGTCGTCTACACGTAGCCATAAGATGGAGAGGTCCCTACCTTCAAGATTGCCGAGGCGGCGAGAAGTGATATCATCTCTAACGTACACGCATACACCAGCCTTAGGAACAAAGGAGTGTTCCAGTCCGTACCCAGGGTAGCAGAGGTAGGATGTGTCCGCTGGAGATGATATCTGCGTCTCGGTTAAAAAGAGCAAGGCCGGCTTTGCTGTCTCAAGGTGGTGGTGGACAGTGTCGAGGTTCGAATGTAAGCCCCTGATGTTACAAAAATCCACGGTAAACGTGACAAGGGGTGCCATTGTATGCCTTCTCTTGCCCCGAGCAGATTTTTAGAGCGCAGTTGAGCCCCCCCCAGAGTACGAGGGGCAGCCTGGGCGTTCACGCTTAGGCATAATCCGTACTGAGGGTGGACGTCCAGGGGGGGATTCTCCAACGCTAGCGCTGGTACCCCCCTGGGGTATCCTTTTCGTTAACAGCGCTATCATTAGGGGGGTGGGGGATTTTGGGCCTCCGGAGACCTCAGACTTACGACTTACGACTCTCGAGTTGCAGGTGTCCATGGACAGCGATTGTCACTTACCACCAGGTGACCCGCCTGTTCGTCTGTCCCTATAATATATAAAAATAAAAAGAATAGGCACCCATTTGTTTGCTTGCACAGAACAAGGACTGTTAGTGTATTTGTTATAGTACATGGCAAAACAAAAATATGAAAAATGTGCAGACGGAAGAACCTTCCACTACACAACTGTGCCGTTTTTATAATTAATTTGTTTTACATTTTCCCAATTAGAATTTGGTCCCACTAACATAGTAAGCCTAGTGTCACCAATGGGATAAAGGATAAGGAAATTGGACTTGTATTAAAAAAAAGTAAAAAAAAGAAGGCAATAAAAACCGAAGGTTCCGTACCATTATGGGCAAAAAACGATAAAAAAATCACAGTTGTGTGGGAGCCCAACTTAAATATTTGCTTTATTTAAATTTATTTCTTTTTAAAATTAATATATAACTAAATATTCTGTGAATATTTAAAACGTCTACCTGTTGCCGTTATCAATATCGAGCAACAGAAACAACGTTTGTTGGATGGGAGCCCCATTAAATATTTATTTTATTGTTTTTTTTAGTATTTATTGTTATAACATATATGTTATACATTATCTGTGAAAATTTCATCTATCTAACTATCACGGTTCATGAGATACAGACTGGTGACATACGCACAGCAGAGTTTCAGTAATAGGGTCCCGTTTTACCCTTTGGGTATGGAACCCTAAAAAAGGAGATATCACTGATATGGATGTATTGGGAAGTGTCAGCAATTGCTTGAGAACATGTGCGTCGCATACTTGTACTATAACTTGAACTGACTTGAGCCTCCATCGCTATAACAATATACATTATGAAGTTTATACATACAAGGGAGTTTTATACACAATATTAAACAAACATCTGTTAAACAGGTAGATAGAAGTTTAAGGAGCTAAAGAACTGAAACTCTGCTTCCGTGGAGGGCGCCAACGCCAGCATTCAATGATGAACATGAATATAATATTGCTTTATACCTGCATAACCAATAAAAAAAGGTAAAGGCTGATGCACTCCTATACTATTATTTTTGTAGGTTACCACCCGTCCAAAGCGAATTTTTACTTTGAAAATGCTTTCATGCCATAAGACTAGCCAACAACAGACTAATTGAAATTTAATTAGAAGGAAATTAAAAAAGAAAGTGAAACCTTTTTAGATAAGATGATACATTCATTTACAGTATCCTATAAATATACAAAAATAAATCTCAATGTTATTGAATATATTTTACTACTATTTTCTGTTAACACTAAAAAAATAAATATTACAGTACAATTGCATAGAGCAGTTGAGAAATCTAAATGTTTATATTCAATCATTATTTATGCACATTGGTTGGTGTCATATTCATCAACCAAATGACTACTTAGCAACTGATATAAAAATAAAAAAAATTTTTCTTTACTTTTTAGAGTAAAACTTTCACTAGCTTAAAAATTTGAAACGAAGTCATTGGTTGTTGTGACCAATGATTTTGTTTCTAATTTTTAAGTGAGTAAAAGTTTGACTCTGTATCTGAACTGTACAATAAAAGAAATTAAAAACCATTTTATATTTTTTATATATATTGCTATGTAACTACGAAAAGTAATTCACTAAAACATGATCTCTCCTTTTAAATCAATTTGTACACAAGTACTTATATCACTACCACAACTAAACCTTAGTGCAGTTATTAATATCTCAGCATCCTTATGTTTGTACTTTACACTACATCCCATCTATTCACAGTCTAACTGTGCCAGCCTCTTGGATTTCTTTCTGCTTATGAGTGCCATCACAGAATGGCCTATTCTTGGTCTGCTTACAATTGCATAGCCAATATTCTTTTGTTTTTTCTACTGTAAACCTTACAGGTCTGAAACATACAACGTCACAAAACATACAATTAATTAAATATATTTAAAATACATACATATAAAACAAAGAGGATATACAAAAAAGGATTGTTTATAACCAAAATCCTGACAGAAAATACTTAAAATTGAGCACATACTTTAGATGAAAATAAATTAAAAAAAGTAGACTTGGAACACACATATATATACATAATACATACATCCTTTTCCCTTTAGTGATACCTGACTGGCTTTCTGTGCTGTGATCAAAACCTTTCATACAAGCCTGCCAGTTTCTGTCAGTCACTTCTGACCTATTATTATTTATTATTTTTTTTTAAAGACAACCCATGCACTAGAATTAATTCCTGTGTCACGGGGGACTTAACAAACATTCAAACAGATACAAAGAACACCCAGACAACAATTTGACAATTACACAAAATGTTGTCCCGTGTAGGGATTGAACCCACAACACTCGGGGCGGCAGCATAGTGACCACCACTTAAATTACTACACCATCCGTACAGTCAAACTATTACACCCCCCATAAACTGTCAAACATTAGGATGAATCTTGCCTCCTTAAAAATAATGGAAATGAACATTTAAGATTTTCATAAAATCATTTAAATATTTTCAAACAACTATATAAAAAGTATATTTTATCTATATTGCCTTTACCTTTGAGTAACTTTTAGGTATATATCTTTATGAGTACCATCACAAAGTGGTTGTGATTTGGATCTTCCACAGAGACACCAGTGGTATGTCTTCCCAGCTTCCAAGTTTAGTCTGAATGGCTTCCTATCATAGACTATTCCATTATCTTTCTGACTTGCAGCTGTATATGTTGAAGACAAAGGGTTTTTCGGGATTTCAGGTTTGGAACTTTTCGTTGCATAGTTAGCCTGTAAATTTAGGTCAATTATTGTATATTATAATATATATAACTATTATATATTAGGATGTGAGAAAAAGATTGTCGTCATAAACTTATAGATTAATTTCACAAAAAGTACATGCAACTCGTTAATTTCGCAGTCATATAACAATTATAATATGCAATCCTTACCGATTTGACAGCATTTTTTGCTATTTTATTCAAAGAATTCCTAAAAAACATCTTTGATGGACTTCGTTCTGTTTAGATGTTTTGTCTCAAAATATTCAAGAAATCCTAAATGTAATTATCCAATATCATATGACAATATCAAAGAGCACGTATCAAAACTATGTGACAGCCAAAAATGACAACCGATGCTACTGACATAATGTTGTCAAAAATGTTGATAGTTCACAAAATATGTCATTTAAAGCAAAATAGAAGATTTTGTCTGTTATGAAGTGGATGCTGGGACCTTTACGTCAACCTAACCTAAGAGAAGATGGAGGCGATCTCAATATGGATAGATAGATAGATAGATAGAATACTCTTTATTTGTACACCATTCATACAAGTGTCAACTATATAATGTACAAATGGCGGCCTTATTGCTATATGCAATCTCTTCCAGGCAACCTTAGAATGGATTATAATTATTCGGAGAGACAGAGGTAGTTGCAGGATCACTATACATACATACATATTTCAATGATCCAATCTTCGCTCCAAAACACTTTGTATACCATGTAGTATACAAAACTTTCAAATTGAAACTTAGGGAAATTCCCGAATAAAGTTTCAATAATTCGGGATTTTTCCTAAGTTTATATTGTACGTGTTCGTTGTAATATAAATAGAGCGCGGGATTTTTAGTTGTCATTTTACTTCATGCTATTACGCTGTTATCTGATACGCAATTCAGAATCCAGAAAACATGTCTAGTTTTCAGCGAAGTTATTTGGCTAAATGGGAACAAATTCCGGAGTTTTCTTCGTGGCTTTCACTACGTTTTGTAAAGCGTGCAGTGCGAAACTCCAAAGTAGATTAGCATCTATAAAACAACATGCTAATACTGAAAAGCATAAATCGAACTTGAACAAATATAAAGGACAGTCAAAGGTAACCTTAACTTGTTGTTAGTTTTTAGTAAAATTAGAATTACTGTACCTGAAGTCGAGAAGTTCGGAAGTACTTTATTTAGTGTATGATCATAATGTAAAACTTTATGTTTTTACTTGTTTCCAGGTTAACACATTTTTCAAAAAGGCACCACTGAGAGACGAAGTCAAGAAAGCGGAGCTGCGTTTATGCCGTTTTCTTTCGGAACACAACATCTCTTTTAGAGCTATGGATCATCTTAGTGATGTTCTAATGAAACGTTTTTCTGACTCCGAAATTGCAAAAGAATTTTCCTGCAAGAGAACCAAAGCAGCAGCTATTACCTATAACGTTTTAGGACCCGAATTTGAAAAAGTTATGATTGAAGATATACTTCGTACTGTATCTCCGTCAGGTAAACAAGTATATTCAATTGTAATCGACGAAAGTACAGATGTTACCACAATCAAAGTGTTGGCGATAGTAATCAAATACTTCTATATACTGAAACCAAATGTAAAGTACAAACCAAATTCCTTGATTTAGTTGATTTAAGTGGTGAGACTGCAGATCATTTATTTGATGCTTTGTCATCAAAGTTATCCGAGTTAGGTTTAGATATAAAAGACGTGATGGGGTTCGCTGCTGATACTACGAATGTGATGTTTGGTCAACACTCTGGCATTGTTACAAAAATTAAAGAAGTGAACCCAAAGTGTTTATTCATAAAATGTGTTTGTCATTCTGTAGCATTAAGTGTTAGTCATGCTTGCAAAATACTACCTAGAAATTTAGAACAGATAGTAAAAGAAGTATATGGATATTTTTCTCAAAGCAGCAAGCGTCAAAGAGAATTTGTTGAGTTCCAAAATTTCACTTAGACTTTATTTCACACATAGACTACTGCGTCATTATGATATAAGATGGCTATCGCTTCATGCTTGTGTTAATAGAATAATTGAGCAATGGAGGGCACTGCAGTTGTTTTTTCAAGACCAATATTTGAGTGATCGCATTATGTCATCAGAATTTTTGTATCATTCTTTTAATAATGATATAAACAAATTATACTTTTACTTTTTAGACTACATTTTGCCGATTGTAAAAAAAAATATTTTAATTTTTCAAGGCGACTACCCGTGCATTGAAAGATTATATGATGATGCTTCTAGTATGTACTTGTCGATTTTAAGTTGCTAAATGAAAACTAATTATATAAAAAGCACGGACAACGTATTTACATTAGACCTAAAATCTAGTGTGAATTATTTGCCACTGAATTATATGTACTTAGGGATTCAAGTGGGTCAAGAATTAATTAAACATAGGGGAAACATAAACACGAAAGAACAAATAGCTGATTTTTTCAGAAATGCATAAGTCATGCAAGAAGTGCCAATCTTTTTTAATTGAATTGAGCACGCCATTGAAATCACGTTTGCCTTTTGAAGATCAAATTTTCCGAGAACTAAAATTTCTTGACCCACACACTGCCGTGAATAAAGAATTTAGTAGTTTAGTAGTAAAGAAATGTTATGGAAACTTTCCCATACGAAGTACAGCCAGAACAAATGCAGATAATTGACGAAGAATGTAGAACACTCAAACTTGATCGCGAAGTAAGTAATTTATTACAATCTTCGAGTACTGGCTCACCCCTTTCTTGTGAACAATTTTGGTTGGAAGTTGGGAAAATTTCTAACAGTGATGGTACATTAAAATACAAGAATATATCTAGTTTCAGTAAATCTCTGTTATGTATAAAAGTGACGAATGCTGCATGCAAGCGCATATTTTCACAGATTAATTTAATAAAAACGGAACAAAGAAACAGATTCACAAACAAAAATGTATCTGCAATTTAAAAAACCAAACAAGGTATAAAAGATAAAGGAAGCTGTGTGAATTTTAACCCATCAAACAGAATGTTAAAATATAATTCTAATATTTATTGCGATGATGATGATGATTAATAAATAAAAATATGTTTTGAAAATCATTATTTTTATTGCTATATTTTCCCTGTGCAGGTTGGTGTATTTCAGTATTTTTTTAAGTAGCTTCGGTTTTCTTGTAAAATTTAATCTGGTCACACTGCTCGTCATTGGCTACTGAATCTAATAAATGTTTTGGAAAGAAAATTTTATGCCTGTAATTCCACAGAGTACATTTTCCTCAAAAAGAAAAGTATGTAATACTAAGGGAAATGGTACAGTACAGTAGGGTATTAGTCAAAGAGGTAGGTATTAAGGGAAATTAGTATTCTTTTTCCCTGTACCTGCTATTCGTCTTTCGTAACTTGTTGTTTCTTAGTTCTTTTTTTTATCTTCCAGGATATATGAAAATGAAGTAGATATTGTAAAATGAAAATTTATCCATTAAGTGATGTCTAGAATTAGAGGAATAGAAGTTAAACTTCACAAGGACGTGTTACAGACACGTAAATATGGACTCAACGAAATTCTTAAAAAGAAGAATGAAGACCATTTTGCAAACTCGAAAGATGATGCTGAAAGTAAGAAAACATGTGTATAATACGATAATTTCAGTGATTTAAGCAAATGTTGACTAGATATTGAACTGTTCATGCGACAACATTTAAAGGTTAAGTTATGCTTTTTTAATCACAAATTTTGTGACACACGAAGGCATCTTTTGCTAAGTAATATTTTGATACAGACAAAACAATTATTTCCACAATACTTACAACTTACAGAAACATTAATTAACTTTCAGAACATCAAATAAAGGAGCTATTGATCAAACTTCCGGGGCTGAACCAAATATTTGAAGTTCATCGCAAGATTGGTGAAGGTACATTCAGTTCAGTGTACCTGGGCTCATTGAGACAGCATGCCACACTATCTGATTCTGAAAAAAGGTGGTTTGCTATCAAACATCTTGTGCCTACTGCACATCCTGCCAGGATAGAGCATGAGCTACGGTGTTTGCGAGACATAGGGTGGGTATGCAATTTAAGTATTTATGTGTTGCTAACTTTTTTATCAGATAAAAATAATTGAGACATAACACACAGCTTAGGACAAACTATATAATGCATTATTAATAAATTTATTGATAAACATTGATCAGCTGTTGTGATTGAAAGGGCATTAGTAGTATTCAGGCAATAAATGGATGAAGATGTTCTTACAGTAGTTTAGCACTCAAGGACTTGCAATGGATCTAACAGACCAATTCCATCAATTTTCACCTTTCAGCAAAGGTGTAGCACAGCAGACAACAATCTCCTTCATCATTTTGCATGAATCTTGTGAGTTCTATGGACGTAAAAGATGTGTATGGGTCGACTGGGCACTGGGTAGTGACTACGAAAGTGTTTTATCCACCATGTCATTTGGACATTATTCTTTATTTACCTTATTTGTCTTTTTTTCAAAGAAAGTTACTGTAAATAAGACTTTGAGGCTTAATTAGGTAGAATAATATCTCAATGAAGGAGTAGGAAACAAATAGTGATGATATTTTGTAAATTTAGTGGATTTCATCTTATGCTGGCTATGGGACTGAGAGAAGGTTAGAAAAACCAAAGTATTTTGCATTATATGCAATATACCAATTTGTGTAGGACACAAAAAGCATATTTATACATTTTTTATAACTTAATTTTAATGTAGGATGGAATTCTAATATATTGAAATGTGACTTTTATTCCAAACAAAAAGTTTTTGATTTTATTATTATTTTAATAATTTAATTAGTGTTTTAGAGTATAGAAAGATTGTTTGAATAATCATTATAATTATAAAAATTAGCCTTAATTTTGTCAAAATCTTCTGACTGTACTGACTTTTTGATTAGAAAAAAAAAAACAATAAATAACATATTCTTATAAGTAAGTAAACATTCACTTTTATTAGCCAGTTCTGGAAGAAACATATGTTATAATACTGGGTCTATTGTACCTGGTAGCGAGTATTTGTGTTACTATTTAAGACATGAGTCTTTAAGTATTATTGTTTCTCATTTAGTAATACATACATTTTTTTATACCAGCTTTGTTGAAATATTACTAACAGCATTGGCTGCAACTTATTGCATTAAGTTAATAAGTAATTGTCATATTGCTGATGCTGCTTGAATATCATTTTAATTAAGAAGACCTGTGTAGTTTTCAATATCTTGAACAAAAAATAATTAGTAGTAAATAGTACCACATATCAACATAATATTTAAAAAAATGATAACTTACTCTTACCTAAAAGGCCTGCAACACACTTGTGACTCTTGAGTTGCAGGTGTCACACAGCGGCGGTAGTCACTTACCATCAGGGGATCCGTCTGCTCGTTTGCCCCCTATAGCATAAAAAAAAAACTTCAATACTACAATACCCAGGACACTTAAACTTTAGTGTTTTTCTTGAACAATAGTTCTCCTCTATCAGCCACACCCCATTTGGGGAGTATGGGACAACCTGTATTGTATAATATGATTATTTAATTATTGTTTCAGAGGCAAGGACCATGTTATAGGAGTGGAATTGTGCCTTCGTAATTTAGATACTATAGTATTTATAATGCCTTATATACCACATAAGAAATTTTCTGTAAGTATCTGTTTAATGTTCATATATTTAAATGTTCATATATTTAAATGCAAATGTTTTACATATTTATTTGTGCTATATTAATGTTCATGGTGAAGGTTTGTTCATACTATTCTCTCTCTATCTCTTGGGAATGACAAAGAAACATCATACATAAATATTTAAATGTATAAGTAAACAATATAAAAAACTCCTTTATTTTCATTGACTTATATTCATTTCCATCTACTATCATTTATACATACATACATACATATTTATTATATGGTTATTATTGTATGGAAATATATGTGTAGGTGTATGTCCACTGGTGATGTTCAAATAAAAATGCACTTAGAGTTCAACATTCAGTTTAAATTTAAAAAGAAACGGTTACACAGAAGAGTAGAAAGTTAACAAGCAGCAAGGGTAGTAAGGAAACAGTTTACAGTCTATAGAAAGGAGAACACTGAGCACAGAGAGAGAAATAGCACGGAAACAGAAAATTACAATTAAAATTATAATAATACGCGGATATATTTAAAAGTGGGCGTTTAGCGAGCAAGCGTAGGTGTGCCTCGAGCGGACGCGAACAATGCACTAGCTGGTGGGAGTAGACTAAAACCGAAGCGGCGCCCGCGCGCCCGAACGGCTCCGATGATTGCCGACTGCTGTCGTAAATTATTCCGCTACATATGGTTTTAGTTACTTGTGTATTTCGGGGATAAACTACTCCACATAAAGCTCAAGCTTTATCAAGGAGTGAATCGTCCTGCCAACGGCACAGGTAGCTTTGTGACTGGGTGTAACGTAAATAAAACCAGTTATTTTAATAAAAATAATATACCACTCACAAAGGTTTTTATTTGAATACAGACACTCATAAAACATAATCCTTTGCACAATCAGGTAAAAATTGTGTGAATACTACACTCATAAAATGAAACAAAACAGAAATCAGAAAATAATATATGAAAAATGAGTGTTGAATGTAATAGATATGACATTATTATATTGGTGTTGCCAGGAGTACGTGGGGGAGATGGATGCGGAAGAGTTGCGTCAGTACATGCGCGCGCTACTGGTTGCTCTGCGGCACGTTCACTCATTTGGTGTGATACACCGTGATGTCAAGCCCAGCAACTTCCTGTACGACCGAGACAATAGAAGGTACATACACACATTAATATATTTATATGTATTATATCCTTTTTAGGATGTAAAAATTTGTGAAGTAATTAAGGATACACTTGTATGTAAAATATAACTTAGTTTTCCATTCATTTGGTTTAAAAAAGTTTAGTTTCGTACGGAAGATTTTATAGTAAATAAAGTCAACGATTTGAATTACAGAAGTCAGGGATTTCTAGTTGTTAATTTTGAGGAAGCCTCTGAACTCAAACAATTATGTTTTAATATGAATTAAAAGGAATTCTCTCGCAGGTATTTGTTGGTAGACTTCGGTCTCGCACAGCGTGTGTGTCCTGCGCCGGAGGAGACGTCCGCCGCCAGAGCGCCGCCCCCCGCTCACGCTAATGGTGTTCGCAAGCGGACTAGGGAAGAGGTAATGGAATATGACTTTTATAAATGATAATATTGATGGTCGTACCTTACATTTTTGGTTTAAAGGTAAAAAAACTATTTCTATTTATTATTTTTTAAAGAGATATCTTTAATTTTAATACTCGATATCCTAATAAACTAACTTTCCCTACAGTAAAAGACGTAGTTAGCATTTAAAATCATCCACCACAAAATTTATATGATTTGCCTTAGAAGTTTAAGAATTATCTTTTATTCGGTCAATGAATATTTAAATTGTAAGTGTTTAACAAATTCTAAATAAAACATTTGCACGCTGTAGAATTTGACAGCATGTGTGTTACAAAAAACCCAAGTACAATTATATACAATATTAATTATATATAGAAGACAATTTAATTTGTAAAAGCACTAGTATTACAAGGTAGAGGCTTGGGTTTAATCCTTTCATGCATACGACGCATTAAAACGACATTGACCAACATAGAGTATGATATATAATTTAAATTTTAGGAGGAGGTGGCATCGAGTGCTAAGCGGCTGGCGCTGGACCTGAGCGCTGGACGGCAGGGGGTGGCAGTGCCCCTGGCGGCGAGTCCGCGGCGGCAAGAGGGGAGGGACCGGTGCACGTGCGCAGGCGCAGCGGCGGTGTGCGCGCCGTGCACCGCCCGCCCCGCGCCCCGCGCCCCCCGCGCCGGCACGCAGGGCTTCCGCCCGCCTGAGGTTAACTTGACGCGCATATCTGTAATAACTAAAGACCACCTATTGAACATTTCGTTTGATTTAATTGTTCAATATCACGATATGTTGTGTTTGTTGCAGGTTCTGCTGAAGTACCAGCATCAGACGACGGCGGTGGACGTGTGGGCGGGCGGCGTTGTGCTGGCGAGTGCGCTGACGGCGCGGTACCCGTTCTTCCGCTCCGGCGACGATGTGGCGGCGCTGGCCGAGCTCGCCGACCTGCTCGGCACCGCACCCCTGCAGCGAGCCGCCGAAGCGCTTGGTAACTAAATACATACTAGAACTCTTCAGTGGCTACCAGTAAACCCTTCGAGTCTAGGCTACCATATTTCGTCCATCATGAGGAACCCCTCTTATTTGCCTTTTATATTGTGTATAGCAAAGCTGCGTGAAGTCAATTAGCCTCCTTGTTGTTATATTTGTTGTTAGTTAAATAATGACATGCTCAGGTCGTCGTGTGGTGACATCGCTAACTCGTCGTGGGCTGTGTCTGCGCAAGCTGGCTGTGCACTTGCGTGGCTCAGGTAAGGTCGGTGGGAGGGGGGCGGTGGACGAAGAAGCTAGCTGTGAGCCCTGCACGCGCTGCCGTCTGCCACAGGACCAATGCCTTTGTCGGGACGAAACTAAGAAGGTACCTAACTTTTCCCTAATAGAAGTTTACTGTTAATGTGTGCTAATTGGTTACGGAGCTCGGACTACCCTGGAACAGGCAGTTCTAGTTATATATACACAGCTGTAACTGGAATTGTATGTTCTTATGGAACAAATTGTCGCCTGCCGTATTTCCGAACCGATCGACCTTCAAACCTTCAAGAAAAGAGCGTACTCCTACCTACAAGGCCGGCAACGTACTTGTGACTCTTGAGTTGCGGGTGTCCATGGGCGGCGGTAGTCATTTACCATCAGGTGACCCGTCTGCTCGTTTGCCCCCTATCGCATAAAAAAAAAGAAATGTTCCCTGTAACTCTGACCAGTTCGGGCAAGTAGCTCTTTAGCGATACTTTGAGACTTGATTTTTGCGGTGTTGAATTTTATCTCTTAAATTGTGGATATTTATATATTTATATATACAGTCGTGGTCAACTAATTAGGGACACTCTCTAGTTAATCCAAATTGTGAATTTATTTTTTATTTTCCAACGAGTCTAAACAATATTCCACATCTTTTACATGTAAGTATAATTAGTCATTTATGTGCCTAATTATACAAACAATAACAACTTCTTAAACATTAAACCTCTTTACAGTATAGCTGATAGATGATCACAGTGCTATTTGTTCAAAGAATGCTGGCTGGCCATTTAATTAGGGACACTGAGATATTGCGTTCTAGTTTCAAAATCTGAATCTCAATTATTATTTTCTTTCTTCTCCTATTCTTTGTGGTAGTTTTGGCGGCAATCTAGATTTGTAATTTCAAGTTTTGAGAGTTATTTTGAAGAACAATGGGCAAAAATAAAAGTTGCGATGCAACACTACGAAAAATTATCATGAAGTTTGTTGAGCGTGGTTGGTCATACCGAAGGATAGCAGGATATTTAAATTGTTCAAAAACTATGGTATGCAATGCAGTGCAACATTTCAGGCGCAATAACACAACTTTAAATGTGCCCAGAAAAAAAAGATCGAGAAAAACAACTCCGCAAGAAGATAGAATGATAACCAGGTTAGCTAAGAAAGATCCGTTTCTAGGCTCTATTTTAATTAAACATGAAGTGTTTGGGGCAGACGAAAGAGTCAGTGTATCAGCGAGGACAGTTCGACGACGTCTGGTAGAAGCAGGGTTGTTCGGAAGAGTGGCTCGCAAAGTACCGTTGTTAAAGAAAGAGCATAGAAATGCACGTTTGGCGTTTGCACGTAAATATGGACATTGGACCTACGACCAATGGCAACATGTATTATTCTCTGACGAGACCAAGGTTAATTTGATTTCTTCAGATGGAAGGCAATACGTACGGCGTCCTGTAAAAGCGGAAATGAATCCAAGATTCACAAAAAAGCAGGTGAAACATGGCGGAGGAAACATTAAAATGTGGGGATCATTTTCTGGACGTGGAGTGGGACCTGTGAGGAAAGTTCAGGGTAACTTAGACCAACATCAATACAAGGCAATATTAGAAGAAACTATGCTTCCCTATGCTGAGGAACATCTTCCTATTATATGGACTTTTCAGCATGATAACGACCCAAAACATACAGCCCGTTCAGTCAAGTCGTTTCTTAACAGACAGTCGGTATCAGTGCTAGATTGGCCAGCAAATAGCCCCGACCTCAACCCAATCGAGCACCTTTGGCACGAAATTAAGAAAAAAGTTGCCATTTATCGTACCACAACTTTAGATGAACTTAATGAAGCTTTTTGTGAGGCATGGGCAAACATTCCTGTTGAAATATGTCAGAAACTGATAATGTCTATGCCACATCGGTGTCAAGCGGTAATTACTAACAAAGGTTTTGCTACTGGGTACTGATTTTACCCGTAATAAAATGAAGTTGTTAAAGAAATTAAAATACTGCAGATTATTAGTTCTGTTTAACTCTATTTTTCATTTTACTTTACTGTTCTTAATTAAATGTCCAGCTACAGAATTGTACCTTAAATTGAATACATGGTTAACCTTTGATATTAAACACTTTTTTATATTTATTTAATCTTTTATTTACAGCCATTTATAGTATAATAATCGGATCAAATTATGCAAATAATAGTTACTGAGAAATCAACAGGGTTTTATATTTATATGTACATAGCCGGTTATTGCTGTCCACTATCTTGAATGTCCTTAATTAGTTGACCACGACTGTATGTATATTATTTATAAACAAATCTTATATATACAAACACCTGTATCCCCGAAGGGGTAGGCAGGGTATGCGTCTCAAACGCTCATTTTGCCAATCATAATGTAGTCCGATCTACTAGTCGCCGAACCCATGGGAACACATGAGGTGGCTTTATTTTCTACTCCACTGATAACAGCACGGCTAAAACAAATAAATTATTTTTGTTTCATTTAATTTTGTCAGGCAGAAGACATCGAGGCCGGTCTGGTTGTGGCGGGGTTCCCGGACGCGGCCTTCGCGCTGGCGGCGCGCCTGCTGGACCCCAACCCGCGCACGCGCATCTCCGCTGCCGCCGCGCTGCAGCACCCCTTCCTGTCTCAAGGACCCTAATCTCTACATAGTGGTGCAAGTCCTACAAAACTCTTATATCAGATAACTGTGATACTGGTTGGTAAGGTACCCCAACCCGCTCACGAGGATCAGCTGTTCGATTCATACCTTTGGGCACATGGAATCCCTGCGTTGATCGTATTGAATCTATCGTGTTTGATTCACTATTTACTGACTTTACTAGATACCTTTTACAAGTGATATTCTATTTACAACTCAATTAGCAGCTACAGGAGCCCATGAACACTTTAATATAGTGTTTAATAGGATATAACTTATGACTTCCGAGTGATATTGATACACTTTTGATGAATATATATTTGCTAAGTTATACTTACAGCTAACAGTGTTAGAAATGTGCTGTATTTTTGTTTTGTTGCTACGGTGAAATATATATATATATATCAACTGAATGGCTCAATCGGTCAGAGATAATTGTAGCTTGTAGTGTTATCTACTTGGAGCTGTTGGATTTTTTGAGGAATGTTGCCACATGCAAGGCTAGTTCAGACCACATATAAGGAATTTTATAAATTATATATTTTTGGTAGGTCTGCAACTCTGCCTGAATTCTCGTCATGATCTAAGCGTTTACTAACTTGTGTATTGATCAGCTTGATTGTTAACTTCATTATTGTGACGTGTTCACAGAGTTATAAAATAAGAGACACGCCAAACGTGATGTTGTGTGTATTCGCTTGCACGTGTTATGTTCCAATATTATTATCTCAATCTAGGTACAGTAGAACGCCGATTATCCGAATTAATCGGGACCGGGGTCGATTCCGATAATCGGACATACACTGGTAATAAAGAAAAACGAACTGTCACACATAGAATAAACTTTATTAAGTTTAATAAACACAGTTCTTCAATACGTAAGTAGTGCACTAGAGAGAGAAAGAGAGAGAGAGAGAGACTCACTAGAAAATTTCGACCAGAGTAAGTTAGGACCGATTCGGATAATTGTCGATTCGGTTATTTGGCGTTCTACTGTACTTAAAAAAAAGTTAATCGAGTCCAAGAATAATAAAATCCATTAATTTGTGAAGTTCTGTTTCTCTCATACTTTCAAAGTTTTAGAATAATTTAATAGACATTACTGCCACTATTTCAAATTAGAGTGGAATGAAATGTGTTCAAGTGTATATATTGTGATACTAAAAGACGATGTCCAGTGCCTTACCGCTTACGGCTCGGAACCACGACGCCGACGGCTGTGAAGCTTATACCCGAACGGGGTTATCTTAAAATATTTAGATATAGTATAACATGGACCTATTGATACGTAGACAATAACGATGAAGTACTTAGTTTAGGTGCAAGCTATTGCAACTTGACATGTACATATCTCTTTGATTGAACTTGACACGTACGATTTTGTAGAACAAACATGTATTAGCCAAAATATTTGTCAGTAAAGTAGGTAATTAATCTTCTCTTATTGACTCTATCTCTGGTCTATATTTAGACATCTCTTATTTTGTTATAATAATATGTCATGTGTAATGACTACAGACAATATAACAATTTTAATGTCTGTTTTTGTCTTTGTTCAGAAGCTTTTCTTCCTTCTATTATAAGGGATCATCTATTAAAGTGTAGGTAAGGTAACGGTCGAAGTGTTCATAAAAATCCGACCAAGTTACTGCTGCGGATTGTTATGCCGGTTGCAGACCGAAAACTAAGCTATGCCAAAGCTAAACTAAGCAAGCTAGGCTAAGCTAAGCTAGAAATAAATAGCGTGCACACCAAGAGCTAAGCCAAAGCTCAGTCAGTGTTTCGAAGTTTAATTAGACGGACGACGCTCGCCATGAATATAATCTATGAAGAAAGTTCCTATGGTGAATACGTTACACATAGGAAAAGAAGATTAATACTGACTTATTATTATTTAAGAAAAAGATATTCCAGATCTTGGATATGTCAACACATTCAATCTCGGCACACAAGGGGAGAGTTGAACTTTATTTTACGAGTTAGATGATGATCACTCTCAGTTATATTATCGTGTTACAAGAGTTCAGTTTTATGATTTGTTATCATTGATTATCGGAGATATTACTAAACAAGATACTAATTATCGGAAGGCTATAACCCCAGAAGAAAGGTTAGCTATTTGTGTGAGGTAAGCAAAATAATTATAATAAAAAAAAATATATATTTATATTTTTTATTGGTTATATTACAAAATTGGCCAATAGGTTATATTACAAATTATCTAAGCTATCGTGTGGAGCTTGTGTCGAGAAGATACTTTCATAATTTTCCTCTGCTTCGTTTACGGGATCTTTTTAGTTGACTCGCACATACTGTCAAAAAGCAAATTTAACGGATGTCTGTGTTTCTCCGCCTTTTTTGCCTCCTCAGCCTTCAGTTTCTCTCTTTGCTCACATCGTTATTGACTTCCTGAAGTATGTCGCGTAATGATGAGTCATCGGCAACTTTTCTTCAATCATTCGGAATTTCTTCTAAAATCTCAGTACTGCACCGGGCAAAATACTATGACTTCGGTTGATGTACTGGGCAAAGTATTATATTTTGACTTCCTATCTATTTAACGGGCAAAGTATTTTGACTTTGGGTTGATGTACGTGCCAAGTATTTTTATTATTAATTTATACGTTATCAGTTCTCTTACGGTTTTTAATGTGGGTGCAATAAATTCGAGTAACTCGGCATATTTCCATCTAAAGTAGCTTAGCTCTTGGTCGGCAACCCGTATAAGGGTCTCGCGTAATTAATGGATGCTACCTAATGTAGTCATGTGTATGATTGCATAAACACCCAACTTAGTGCCTTATAATATACAACAGTTGTTTATTGTTGATGAATTAATTACGAGGATATGTATTATTGTAGACTTACTGATTTGAACATTAAATAGTTAAGATACATAGGTACTAGTAAGTTTCAATTCTATTCTGTTAACTTATCCTTATTTCATTGGCTGTAAGTTCAGGACCTTAGAACATGACGTCTGGTCAATTGCCAATCCCTTTCTAAAACTGCCCAATTAAATGTATTATGTTTTAATGCCGAGTTTACAGCTGGTCACGCGTTTTGTAAGTTAATGAATTATTGTTGATTAGTTGTAATGGGGATCTCAGTTAAGTTTAAGTTGCATATTATATGTATGAAGTACAAAGTAGTGTAATTATTGTGTGTACTGACACATGTTACTATTTACTGATATT
Organism: Tyria jacobaeae; assembly: GCA_947561695.1. Taxonomy (NCBI): domain Eukaryota; kingdom Metazoa; phylum Arthropoda; class Insecta; order Lepidoptera; family Erebidae; genus Tyria; species Tyria jacobaeae. Next base: position 914,104 of record OX387208.1, on the reverse strand, counting down.
AAAACGTCCTGTGCCTATATGCTTGTGTTTGGAAGAATGTTGTTATGTTACCTCATTGTTAACAAGCTATTATATTGATTAAATGCTAAGGTTTATTAAAATTTCTATTATTTACATATCCCTACCCTTTCGGCTATACAGGCGTGAGCGTATGCACTCAAGAGTTTTTCTATGGAACATTTACTACAGAACGAGTAAATTCGGTAATTATCAATGTGTTCAATACTGAACAATATGCATTATGTATCCGACATCTATCCCATAAATCGTTGAAAGATACAGTTTCAGGCGGAGCAAGTTTGAAATAAAAAAATACAAATCCAATTTAAAAATACATTATTTTATTATAAAATTGTTATTTCTTGAGCAGTCTTCTTTTCTAACACAGATTTTAAAATAGAAATATTGACAATATTTTAATCTGATTACTGCAAGACTGGCGGTCAATGCAACTCAAGCAGGCTGAAAGGAGTGTGACTTCCACAGGAAACAAATTATACTGCTTGGTTACATATCTTAAGCTCAATGAAATCACCACAACATACAATAAATATGAATAGTTGATAACACAATCACTCTCAATCTGTCTGTATTGTCTTTGTTATGTATGTTAAGATAGCAGCTTCTCTGCTAGTATTTCTCAATTCATTGCATTATTGTGCTACACAAACACTAACCAGCAGGTTTCTAAATGCATTCATGTGACAACCAGAGTTTGTGTCACTTGCACTTAATATTAAATATTAAACTTAAATGATCTCTAAATATTATTTGCGTTTAACAATTTCAATATATTGCAATGTAAACTTATTTTTACAATTTTAGTTAATTTTTCCAGAAGTTAGGATTTCGTTGTAGTCTTGTCTCAAAGTTTTGATACCATGTCTGTAATGTGTTCAGAGGTATGTACAACACCCCTGGTGTAGGGGTCATCTGGTCCTGAGTCACTGAGTATGATGCTACAAAATTCACCAAATGCTCCAACATTTTTTGAGCAAATGTTATGTAGTTGTTTTCTTGCTGTGCCTGAAATAAGTTTAGAATAGTATTTGTTTATTAAAACTTGACATGAACTCTATGAATATAACATAGTTAGCATTATTTGCCCAGTAAAGCATATGCTACTGCAGAGAGCATATGCTAGTTAGAAATAAGTGATTTTGAGAAGGAGAATGCAATAAGACATGTCGAGTAGACCTACAAACTAATGCATAAAAGGAGTAAAATATTTGTAGTCCTAATAACATTGGCTCACCTATAGCTAATGTTGGAAATTTAGACATGCAAAGCCACAACATATGCTTATGTTATTGTACAGATTGTGGTAAAGAAGAATTTGTTTAAGTAATGTTTTATCACTTTATATGCAAATATAAACAGCTAGCAAGCTGTAACTGTAAAGCCTATTATTATATTATTACTGATAGAATACAGTATGAAACACCTGACTTATGGGTAGGCAGAATGCTTAAAGAAATTAAAATCACTCTGAAACTGACAATGAATTAGATAATAAGTAACTTAAGAACTTACAACTGAAGAGGCAAGGAGCTGGACATTTGTCTCTGGTTCAATGGCTATTCCAAGCTGAGCATTGTGACATATCTTTTGCTGGCCAAATGCACTTAAAAATTTAGTTTCATCTGAAAACCATAAGAATATATTATTATCACCTCTCATATTCACAAAACAATATAAATAAATTTAAAGTACTTACTAGATAACTCATGCAGTTTTTTTAAGTTTCCTATTTTAAATATTGCCGAGGGTTTGGTATTGGATATATGTCCTAGAAGCTGCCAGTTCGGTGGCGCGGTAGGGTCCGGCCAACTCCAGTACACCATGCCCGCGGTGCCAGCCGGCAACGGAGCCAGACCCGTTAAAAATACCACCAAGTGGTTGATATTGTCTGCCTCCGTAATTGTAATGAGAAACTGAGTTTGTGACACTGGGGCAAAATCAGTCTGCACCTGAAAAATTTAAGAAAAATAACTTAAATACGCTTTTTTCAATAACATAAACAAAGGACGTGTTCTAGTACTTACTAAACGACCTGATATAATTAGTCCAAACACGTTTGACATGGTTCTCTGTTACAACAATTGCAACAACTACACAACTTATACACAACACACGAGAATAAGATTAACCATAACAAAATTCTACTTCATTCTAGAAACATTCTATTCTTTAGTATATATATACATTTTTAATCTATATCTCCCTTGTAGATGCGTTTGCCATACGTCAAATTGACAACAGCGTTTTGTTTACACTATCGCCTTTTAACTACCTGCATCATATAACTTATGATATTTTCATAAATAATGGTTAATATCTTGTTAATGTATGGTACAGACTATTGATTCTTGTTAAATAGTAGGTTTAACCCCTCCTGGAAAATTCTTACCATTGATATTTTTTAGGCTCTCGATCATTTAGTTGAGATTTTCCATTTTTCTATTACGTAACAATTAAACAATAAATTACACATTATAAATAAGTTTCTACAGTCTTGAATGGTATTGTGTCGTTTACATGGAATTGGGTAGGTGTTTAAGGTAAGGTTTAAGTTAACAAGTTACATTCGCACATAGCGATCTGGCTCTTCATTGTAACCTGTCTTTTAAATTACGGTTTTGATTTTAGTCTTAATCCCTAGACATTTTTGATGTGTGTACTAAACGTGTAAGTGTTTAATGCCCCACAAATAAATAAATACATATATTGAGAAAGCTTAATGACTCTGGATATAAGTCCGTTTTATATCCGCGAGCGATTAGTCGACAGAAGACGCCAGTGACATGGCGGTTCAATTACGCACCTACCCTACGTACGTTATCTGAATCGTCATTGTCACGATTCACGAACGTATCCGCGTTTTATCCCACCCCTGGGTATGATATACCTACTTCATTGCAAGCTAGGCAAACTACTGACACTACGTAACCAGGAAGTCACACAATATAAGTGATAGGTACTCAAGTCATGTGATGAGTCACGAGGTAAAATTTATGCCTTGCTTTCTGTTATATTACTGACACCAGTACTACAATACGAGTACAAAGTAGAAAACTGCTACATCTGTCTGTGAGCACACTATTTCGGTGTCCTACCTTACATAGATATGGTTTTTTATAAAATAAAAAAATTCAAATGTATGCATTATTAAACACAATCATTTTATTTAAAATTTAAAGAGAGGAAGAGGAGAAGGAATATAACGTAAATAATATAACGTTGACGAACAGAACACCCATTTATATAAAACAATTTTATCACGTTCACGTGTTGTTGACATTCCGCTAAGTAACATTAGTAGATAAGAATAGAGGCTGTGTGTACTTAAATTCAAATCAAAATATAGAAATAGTACTGAATTAATTAGTACTACATAGTACAGAACTAGTAGTGAATTGATAGCCAAAATCTGAATTAACAAGAGCAAAACCTATTATCACATTATAGAACCAATATACTATAGAACCAATTTTGATCACATATAGGAAGAACACACAATGGAATTCAATTTAAAACAAAAAAATGCATAAGTCGGTTTAGCTGTTTGGGAGCTAAGTGCCACATACACATACAAACAAACACATCACGCTTATAACACTATTTGGGTAGTGGGTCCAATGAAAGTTCATATTTTTTATTTATTTATTGGTTTTGAAAGTCCAACCTACATACAAAGATATACAAACAAGTACTTAACAAAAATATACAAATAAGAAACAGGAACTAGCACCTGATGGGATAAATAACATATTATTCTAATAAATAAGCAGTGCAATGAACTATTAACTTGATTTAGTTAATTAAAAATATGGAATGAACTTTATTGCGGTTAATATAAGCATAAATGCAATCAGTTTTGTTAGAGAGCAGGCATAAGTGTCTATCAAGTAGATAAATGACAGTAACAAATACAAATGATAAGAAGCGTAAATAATAGTTTGATATCGGACAGTCACAGGGCGATAGCAAGCGAAGGCAGACGCCGCGGCTAACTCATATCTTCAAACTGTAAGTCATTTCACATTACTGCAAACAGTTCTTCTCATAACAGGTAGTAGTACAATAATTACATCATGATATAAGATCTATTAAAGGCTAATACTTTTGTAATATATTAATTGTTTCACCTAATTAGCTACTTGCTCAATATGTTAGTAATTATTATTATTGTACTGAAAATTATTTATTTCAATGTATGTTGCAATTGCAAATAAGAACTAATCCCTCATGTATGGGTAGTCAATTTCACGCAGCGGCACAAATGTCTCCTTGATGGACTGGGGTGTGGTCCACCTCATGACATAGTTGGGTCCACCTGCCTTGTCATTAGTGCCAGACATGCGGCCACCTCCAAATGGTTGCTGGCCAACAACCGATCCTGTTGACTTGTCATTGATATAAAAATTACCTGCTGTAATCTTCAGCTCCTCCAAAGCTTTTTCAAGGAAGCATGTGTCGGTAGCAAATACTGCACCTGTTAAGGCATATTTGGTTGATGTACCTACAAGAGCTAGAGTCTTGTCCACATCCTTGTCATCATATACATACATAGTAAGCACTGGGCCAAAAATTTCATCCACCATGCACTTGTCGAGAGGATCAGTGGTTTCTATGATAGTCGGTTGAATAAAGTATCCCTTACTCTCATCAAATGTGCCTCCGCCAATTATTTTTGATTTAGGATTTTGTTTTGAATTCTTGATATATGATGTAATTCTATCATAAGCAGCTTTGTCAATGACTGCCCCTGTAAACATCTTAAAGTCAGTCACATCCCCTATCTTCAACTTATTACGCTCTTCCAGTAATCCACTTTTGATGGGTTGATATAAAGACTTTGGAACATATATTCTTGAGCAAGCGGAACATTTTTGACCACAATATTCAAAGGCTGAGCGAATAGTTCCCATCACAACTGACTGCACATCAGCCGATGGATGCACAAAATGATAATTCTTACCACCACATTCTCCAATCAGTCTAGGATAGTTATGGTACTTTTCAAGATTTTTACCAACAGCATTCCAGAGCCAATTGAATGTTGGAACAGAGCCAGTGAAGTTCAAACCTGCTAAGTAAGGAGAGGATGTGATAACTCTACCAAATGTAGGTCCATGAGCTGGAACAAAGTTTACTACTCCATCTGGCAACCCTGCTTCTCGCATTATGTTGAATATTACCCAATTTGAAAGAAGAGCTGTGTCTGATGGCTTCCATATGACACTGTTGCCCATAAGAGCTGGGGTAAATGCCAAGTTACCTCCTATAGCAGTGAAGTTAAAAGGGCTGATTGCTGCAATAAAGCCATCAATACCACGGAACCTCAATGAATTCCTTGTAACTGATGCATTTTCAGAAATAGGCTGATATTTCGCATTTTCCTTAAGGAAATATGAATTGAATCTAAAAAAATCAATAAGTTCTGCAGATGAGTCAATTTCAGCTTGTATAACAGTTTTAGACTGTCCTAGCATAGTGGTAGCATTGAGTTTCTGTCTGTAAGGTCCTGCCATTAGGTTTGCAGCTTTATCCCAGATGCACAGTCGTTCTTCTAATGACGTGCGATCCCAACGCTTTTGGGCCTCCACACTGACTTTTATAGCTTTCTCAATGGTTTTTTCACTGGCATAATAAAACTTTGCTATCTTCCTCTTGTGATCGTGAGGCATCACTTGATAGACCGGTTGGCCTTCCTTAATGATTTCCCCACCAATAACAATGGGAACTTCCACGGTGACGCTGGCGACATTCTTTAGCTCCTGTTCAATCTCACAACGTTCAGCGCTGCCACCACGGTATCCTAGTATTGGCTCGTTCTGGACTTCGAAGTCCTGGAAGCGCGGCAGCTTCACCACACTGGACAGCGAGCGCTCCAGGGCCCGCCCTCCATTAAGCACGAATGTCCGCACGGTCAGCATTTTTGCTATTGTTACTGTATTGTAGTCTTCATATAATTATTTTGCTAGTATGATCGAATTATGACGTTCACTTCACTTAACTACATGTAATGTCAACCCAGTTACGTAAACCTTGTCGTTCACTAATGTGACAAGACACTGAACAAAAGGTGATACGTTTTTGTCGCTAATGTTTATTTTAAAACTGTGACCTTCACTGCTTTTTCACATTGTGTGCCTCAGACCCGAAATGCCATCGAAAACTAGATTACCTAGATATTATCGATTAGCGCATATTTTGAGCATATTCCTCCTGGTCTAGACGTAGCAGTGCGCAGTTTGACTTACATAAATATGTTATGTTATGTAGGGGAGTGTGAGACGGTCAGTCATAGACTATTTTCATGCTTTTGTTTGGCAGATGTATAGCCCATTTTTTTATGATATAATTCCCAAATAGAATTTTCTTTATAAATTAATTTTTTTTACTAGTACTTTAAGAGATAAACATAAGAAGGAATGGAATGCACAGAAAATAGCAATATCACCGCAAGGAAGTACCTACTTCAAAATATCGAGATGTTTTACTTAAAAATACTGTATTTGTTATCAACTGGCCTGTTGGTCTAGGTGTTAGTGACTCGGAGACTGACTATGACTACTGAGTAACTTACTGTGTAACTTAAGCTACCGCCGACCCTATAAGTAGATACCTACTTTAAGCTATAAACTTTTGCAACATTACGGTTCGTCGCAGTTCAATTAATTCTTATTTTGAAGTACTCGACGTTTGGAAACGTTGACTCCTCGAACTCGGTAATTTTATTTGATTCAGAATGGTTCTGATGATAATTTTATTTGATTCAAAATTTATCATATTGAACTATCACTCTGACCATTTCACAGACAAGCATGGGCGTGAGGTCCAGAGCGGGCTGAAAAAATGGCAACAAAGATTGGAGAATGTTAGCTTAAAAACCAGTAGAACCAAAACTGAATACATGATCTGTTTTTTCAAAAACAATTCACAGATAAACCCGTCTGCTCTGACTTAAAGTACCTCTGCTCTCTCCTGCAAAGTAATGGCAACATAGACCGAACTGTACAGCATGGAATCAATGCAGGTTGGATGAACAGTTGGTGACAGGAATGTCCATAATTAGACCTGTCGTCCTGCTAAAAGAAGGCCCACAAAGAGAACGGACGCGAGACACCTGCATGTATCTTGAATGCAAATGTTGAAATGGATGTGTGGTGTGATAAGGATGGACAAGGTGAGAAATGAATATATTAGAGCAGGGGTCGGCAACCGGCGGCCCGTGGACTATCTCGGTGCGGCCCGCAAGACGTTCGCGCGGTCCGTAAGAAAAAAATACCAAAGCAAAAGGCCATATAAATTCACTAGAAATTATACGGCCATGCTGCTGGGCCATGAGAGTATCGTCATCATCGATCGCATCATCGACTGCCAAGATATTTCTGATCGACTTGACACCTTGGCGTTGCGTAGAGATGTAGCTTCACTCTGCATCCTCTATCGCTTGTATCATGGGGAGTGTTCAGAGGAATTGTTCGGACTTATACCGGCTGCTGGTTTCCGCCATCGTCCTACGTGACAAAATATCCATCCCCATCACCTGGACGATTGGCACTCCACCACTGTGCGCTCCTCCAGAAGCTTTTTGCCTCGCACAACCAGCTTATGGAACAAATTGTCGCCTGCCGTATTTCCGAACCGATACGACCTTCAAACCTTCAAGAAGAGAGCGTACCTCTACCTAAAAGGCCGGCAACGCACTTGTGACTCTTGAGTTACGGGTCTCCATGGGCGGCGGTTGTCACTTACCATCAGGTGACCCGTCTGCTCGTTTGCCCCCTATCGCATAAAAAAAAAAAAAACTCGCTCCCACGCGGGGTGATAAAAATGTACCTATTTCATTTCTTAGGAACTGTTTATCAAGACTGTGATGTTATGTATTGTTTCTATCGAAAATAAATATTTGCTGTACTTATTCAATTCTTGGCAATTTCTTTTGATTTTATCCGCCGCAAGTGGCCGTCGGCGGCGGCCGGCTCCTTTGAGACAATAGGCGGCGGAAGTCTTTGATTAGACGCAGGTGTGCGGCGGCGAAAAAATTCAAAGCGACCGGCTTTAGTTAAAATCACAGCCACGCACAGCTCTCGCCTCATTCGGTTGTGGAAATTCGCCGGAAACTCACGTCTCATCTGGCTGCTAGCTACGCGTTTCGTTTCACCTTTCTTCCCTTCGCTGATAGCTTCTCACTCACGACGTATGAGGTAAGTACGTTGTATGCACTCGCGAGCAATTTGTTTTATTTTATTTACTGCTTGTTTATGTAAACCTTCAGATTGATGGGTAAATGTTATAAGGACGGGGATAGTAGTTACATGACATGAAGTTAGTTACGAGTATGTCATGATTTAATTATTTTTTGAATGTGGAGTTGAATTTGTAGGTGCTAACTGGAACATATAATTTTACAAAGAATTTAATTTTTTACATTATTGTTACATAATAATTATATAAACATGGCTTCAAGAAAAAGGAAGATAGAAGAAGAAAAAAGAGTTTTTAACGAATTATGGACAGAATTATACTTTTTTTTTTATCGAGTTTAAAGGAAAACCGTTATGCTTGATTTGTCAAAAGAGTATTTCTGTAGTAAAGGAATATAACCTGAAGCGACATTACAACACTGAGCACAAAGCTAAATTAGACTGTCTTAAAGGAGAAATACGAAAAAGGAAAATTTCCACTTTGAAATCGTCATTACAAAATCAACAAAACATATTTAAGGTAGTGGCAGACAACAGCGAATCGAATGTTCGTGCCAGTTACAGGGTAGCAGAGATTCTATCAAAAAGTGGACGTCCGTTTACCGATAGTGAATTAGTAAAAGAGTGTGTCTTAGCTATCGCAGAAGAAATATGCCCAGAGCAGAAAAAAAAGTTTGAAAGTCTTAGTCTCTCTGCGAGAACTTGCACCCGACGTACTGAAGACTTGGTTGCTAATTTGTGTGAGCAACTCAGGGATAAGGCTCAGTCTTTTGACTGCTTCTCTTTAGCGATGGATGAAAGTATGGACGTGTCGGATACATTACAGCTACTCATATTTGTACGCGGCATTGACAATAACTTTACTGTTTACGAAGAGCTTGTGAAAATGTGCAGTTTGAAAGCTAAAACTACGGGAGAAGATTTATTTCACTATGTGGAACAAGCTCTGGATTCATTGAAATTAAGCTGGGAAAAGTTAACAAGTGTCACTACCGATGGAGGCAAGAACATGAGCGGTCAAAACTAGGTGTTGTTGGGAGAATCATCAGCAAAGTGAAAGATTCTGGATCTACTGTGCCATTGATTTTTCACTGTACTGTCCATCAAGAGGCATTGTGCTCCAAGATTATATCCTGGAAAGAAATAATGGATACTGTAACATCCACTGTTAATTTTATAAGAAGAAATGGGCTCACACACCGTCAGTTCCAAAAGTTTTTGGAAGATCTGGAGATAATCATGGTGACGGGGTTTACCACTGTGAAGTGAGGTGGGTCCGTCGAGGTGTCGTTTTGGAACGGTTTTTTGATTTGAGGTAAGAAATTGGCAACTTCATGGAGATGAAAGGAAAGCCAGTGGAAGAGCTTACTAACAAACAGTGGATTATCGATTTTGGTTTTTTGACTGATTTGACTAAGGAACTGAATCAGCTCAACAAATGCTTGCAGGAAAAAAATAAATTGATTTGCGATATGTATTCAGATGCAAAGTCATTTGAGATGAAACTGAAACTGTTTATCAAGCATATTGATGAAAAAAAGCTTGACCATTTTCCTAATTGCAAGAAAGCCGTGGAAGAAGCTGGAGATAATTTTGTGTGGCAAAATATTACAATGAGAAACGTGTTAACACAACTACAAACTGAGTTTGTAAATCGATTCACCGACTTTAAAAAGAGCTCCCTTAACATGGAAATATTCCAAAACCCTTTTGCAATTGATATTAGTGAGGTACCAAGCAATTTGCAAATGAACTTAGCAGATTTGCAAAGTAATAGCACTCTTAAAAAGGCATTTAAGGAAAGCACTGACTTGATACAGTTCTACGGAGGTTTGAGTTCTTAAAACTTCAAAGAATTGAAAAAGTTTGCTCAGCAGATAATAAATATGTTTGGTGGTACTTATTTGTGTGAGCAGACTTTTCAATCCTCCACTACCGCAAAAATAAGAATTGTTCGTGGTTAACTGATGAACATTTAGACGCGATACTGCGCGTGTCTACTACTAAAATTAAAGCAGACATTAAAAAACTTGCAAGTCAAATGCAGCCGCAAAAATTTCACTAATTCTAACTTTTATGTTAGTATAGTAATTCAATTAAAATAGACATGATTGTATGAATGTATATGCGTTTTATTTCAAATATTAAAAATACATGCCCGAACATATAAATATAATGGTACTGTGCTGCCAATGAGCACTGTTGTTAAGAACTTAGGCATTTTAATTGACAATACCTTATCCTGGGCTCCTCAATTGCGTGAAGTTAGTAGAAAATTATTCGCGTCAGCAGGATCTCTGAGACGCCTACGTAATTTCTTGCCAACGGTGACTAAGATTACGCTAGCACAATCCCTTCTTCTTCCTATACTCGACTATGCCGATGTCAGCTATCTCGATATCACTGAGGAGCAACTCGATAAGCTTGAACGCCTTCAAAATTTTTGTATTAGATTTATATTTGGTTTACGCAAATATGATCACGTATCAGAATTTCGCACTTTGCTCAAGTGGCTCCCAATTCGTCTTAGACGGGATACTCATATTCTCACTATGCTTTATAATATTCTTTTCAATCCCTTTACTCCTACTTATCTTAAAGAACGTTTTACGTTTCTCAGTGACACACACACCAAAACATTAAGATCCTCGGCATCATTGGAACTGGCAGTACCTCCACATTCAACCAGGTACTATGACCTATCTTTTAGTGTACAGGCTGTGCGCCTGTGGAATAACCTACCTTTACACATTAGACGTGCCCAATCGCTGGCTACATTTAAGAATATGGTTAAAGACTATTACTTGGCTTGCTAGTACATTTTTTGTTTATATCTCATTTATACTTTTTGTCTAACTGCTGCATTTATCGATCTAATAAACCCATTGTATATAATATATGTGTACGTATATGCATTTTTATATATATAATTGTATGTAGGTATGTTTATTTATATATATATATATATATATATATATATATGTATATATATATATTATAGTTACCTAGTTATAAATTTGATCCTTCTTAAATAAAACGCTTTTTTTTTTCTCTCTTCTTTCTACACCTAAACTACCCGTATGTTCTTTTGCATCTTGTCTTTTTCTGTCCATCCTAAGGTTGCCTGGCAGAAATTGCATTTAGCGATAAGGCCGCCCATTGTACATTTCTATTCTGCATAAGTACTGTAAATTTTTGTTTTAAGGTGTCCAATAAAGTATATTCTATTCTATTCTATAAAAATAAGTGCGGCTATTCTAGTCTATAAAAATAAGTATAGCAAAAGGTTGCCGACCCCTGTATTAGAAGGAGTCTGAAACTGGATGACAAGTTGAGGAACAGTAAATTATCGTGGTATGGACATGTGATGTAAAGGGATGAATAAAATGTCGTGTAGAAAGATTTATTTATGGAAGTTGACGGATACTGGAGTTGGGGACGACCAAAGAAAAAAGGTAATAATTAATGTAATTCCAATTCCACTCTATCAATCGTCACTTCAAGTGACGAATGATAGAGTGGAATGGAAGAAGAGAACACATTGCACCGACCCCAAATATAATTAGGATAAGGGTAAGAAGATGAGATGGACTAATTTCTTGCAATGATAAAATGTGTAATTGCCTGTGTTCGATACTTGTCAAGACTCATCTTTGCCCTAGAACTTAACTTTTCGGACATAGCGGAGTCCATCAGTAGATACTATTCTTATAAAGCCCTAATTGTAACGTCTAAAGAATCAACCTTTTATTAGCGTACAGCTTCGCTCGGTTGAGTAAACTCCGCTTTCATTAGTTAGTCCGGTCAATTTAGACAATTGAAATAAAGAAAATTCCGACAGAGCCAAATCTTCGTATAGACCTTAGGTTTACCACAAGGAATAAAGTTACAAAAGTCCCCATCAGTCCCATGTGAGCTTAGGGACTTATTCGGGGCCCAAGGTCAAAATTTTAGGTTTTTTGGATTTTTCTCGAAAACGGTAAGTTTTACCGAAAAAGTACTTTAGTGCAAAGTTGTAGATCTTAAAATTCTACATAAAAATGGTTCCCATGATTTTTTCTCTAAGACCCACTATTACCCAGATATTGCGCTTGTAAGAATCATGTTCTACATAGTATGCACACATATGCCACGTATATACATATTTAGGTACTCAAGCAAGCAAAAATGCCTACTCGTGTCTCTTTTAAGTATACATTATACTATTTTAAGAAAGTTTACTCTAAAATGACCGCCGGTCATGACATTTTTTTGCAAACATTAATAATAAATCTCGTTTTATTTCTATGTTGAGTAACAAATTAACAGCTGAAAATATTGCCGTGAAACAAGCTCCAAATGACGCCGATGTCCTCATAATTGAAACAGCAATAGAACAATTTAATGCAAGAAATACAACTATTGTAGTGGGTAAAGATGTTGATTTATTAGTACTTCTCACTGCAAGGACTCCATCTGATAAAATTATTTACTTTTTAAAACCAGGGAAGGTGCAGCAACGGACAGAAATATATTCTTCTAAAAGTTTATCAGCTTATCCAAAATGCCAAAACTTTATTTTATTTTTACATGCGATAACCGGATGCGATACTACGTCAGCAATGTTTAGAAGGGGCAAAATTCAGTATTAAAATTATTTGAAAAAAATGATTTGATTGACTGCGCAAAAGCATTTACAGAAATGAATTCTTCACCTCAAATACTAATTACTAAAGGAAATCGGTTTCTTCTTGCGGTTTATGGAGCTCCAAAAAAAATTGATTGCATAGATACGTACAGATATTTAACATTTGTAAAAAATACACAAAACAAAAAGCAAGTACAGCTATCTTGTCTTCCTCCAACATCGGCATCTGCTACTCAACATTTGTTTCGAGTATACTATCAAGTTCAGACATGGCAAGGCAATGAACTGAACCCTGAAGACTGGGGTTGGAAATTGATAAATAATACTTTGGAACCGATTCGAACTTTACTGCCCCCTGCTCCAGAAAAACTTCTTAACACTATTTTTTGCAATTGCAAGAAAGGTTGTAGTGCCAAATGTGGCTGTAAAAAAGTAGGGTTGCAGTGTTCTTCAGCGTGTACCAATTGCCAAGGTGTCTCTTGCTCAAATGTTCAATTAAATACAAGAGAGTAAGATTCATGTGATTTTGATGAAGAGACAACTGATTCATCTTCATTTGAACAATTTCTAAGCGTTCATGAACAGGAAGGAGAAGAAGAAGAACAAGAAGAAATTGAAGAAAACATGATTGTTGAAGTTGAATATGAAGAGTATGAGTCAGATTAAAGTAATAAAAAAAAGTTAGAACGACAGTTAAACTCAGTAACCCATATCAATAATCTTCATACTATTAAATAATTATTGTCCCTGAAAATAAAGTCATAAAGGTTCGTGGACTAGGCCTACCGGGGATACCACATTAAAAAAAAACGCGCCGAGTACACTACCTCACAGTTGGTGTGGAAATGTGTGCATATTATGTAAAACGTGATTCTTACAAGCGCAATATCTGGGAAATAGTGGGTCTTAGAGATAAAATTATAGGGACCATTTTTATAGAGAATTTTTAGATCTACAACTTTGCTTTAAGGTACTTTTTCGATAAAACTTACCGTTTTCGAGAAAAATCCAAAAAACCTAAAATTTTTACCTTGGGCCCCGAATAAGTCCCTAAGCTCACATGGGACTGACGGGGACTTTTGACACTTTATTCCTTGTGGTAAACCTAAGGTCTCTACGAAGATTTGGCTCTGTCGGAATTTTCTTTATTTGATCACTATTTTTATGTCTAAATTGACCGGACTAAGTAGGGATCTTAACGATAATGGTGTTGGTCCTCAACACAGATATTATGAGTGTCTAGAGCCGGTATTGTGAAATTTGTTAAAATACTGTTCGATGGTCTTTCAATCGACAACGTGCGCGTCGAAGGGTAATTTGACACACCCACGTAAAAGGAAATTAGGAGTGAAAGTGTCAAAATTTTTCGTATTACTCGCTGCTATCAATACAAAGCATGACGAATAGGTCTAAGTCTACAGCTGGTGTTTCTGAATAGCCAGTTCTGTAACAGCATTTTAGCATACTAGAGGTTCCCCATTTTCACCTGCGTTTATACTCATTGCTCCATTTCTAAAGGATGCAGCATGTTTTAAAGCCTTCCTCAAAAATAAGTTTATCGAATGCAAAAAGATTTTTGAAGTGAAAAACTTCTTTAGGCTCGAACACTTTTTGGGTGAACAAAAATCTTTCCATGCTTGAAATGATGATCCATCCATGAAAGCTTTCCATGAGCTATACGTATACTGTGTGTTCTTTTTGAGTAAACAAAAAGCGTGAGCTAGCGTCATCGACACCGCACGCTTTCCATGAGCCATATATATATATTGTGTATTTTATTACCTACATAGACATACCTCCGTGCGTTATTAGTATACATTACTTAGATTTCACTTCTATCGGCAATCCCCAAAGACTGCCCGTATTTTTATTTTAAATCGGATCAGTAGTGTCTAAGATTAGAGGGTACAAACAAACCCTTTAGCTTAGATTTCTGAGAAGCGTAAAATGTATATTTTTTTATTTTATATATATTTGGGTGTAAATAAAACACGTACGCTACCATTCCTTTATATTTTATTGCAATTCATGATCAATACATTATGGGTATACAACTAAAGTAGCACGCAGCGCATTGACTAAGTACCGCGCGGGCGCGGGCGGACCGCCTGCTCATAATTTGTACCGTTATAAGGTTAGTTCCCACTGCAGCGAGCCGGCGACGGGACACTCACGAATTGCGGTGTCAGTCACCCGCTAGTTGTAATGAAAACCCCCCTTTCACTAGTGTCATTCTCTTCAACAGGAAATAAGCCGGTGTGTAAGTGCTTTACTTGTCGACTCTTGTGTCCAGCTGACTTCGTAAATCTCGCAAAATATTGCGGCACTAAAACATAAGCTACTAACCTAATATTATTAATAAATGTCATAATATGCGTAAAGTACGATACAACTAGGCATTGGCAAGTGTTGGGGGCGGGGCCGCGGGTGTGACGTCACTGCCACGTGCGCGCCCGCCCAAACAAACAATCAATAATATAATTATGACACTCTTACAGCGTGCCCGAAATAACATTATAATTATATTTTATATAACTATGCAAAGCGCCCACCAACATGCACCACTTGCTACATTCATACTAATGGATGGGTGCCGGACCACAGTACATATCTGTATGCACAGTCGGTAAAGTTTGGTCATTAATTCATCAGTGTCATAAAAATGTTGACGATCTCTGGACACGGCTAGTGCAACATAGACCTTTTATATATCTCATAGTCGATAAGTATTAAATTAGTTCGAATCTCGTTTTTGTATGTGGACTGTACACCAAGAAATGGAGGATTCCGGCATCACGACATTGCGAGTACGAAGTAGGATTGCTTACATCTCTATATATGGACTGTGGTATAGTATGCTCGCAAAACTTACAAACAAAATACTTAATTACATTAATATGGATATAGAATATACACGCGGATACAATGTTGGGCACCAATACAGGACACGAGTGGAGTGAGCTCAGTAGCAGAAGCACAGCCACAGCTCAACTAAGCAACATAATTAGATAATACAAACACATCGCAGGAAATATAGAAAACACTTCATTATCCTTTTCCTACCCAAATATTTAAGAAATACAATAAAAAATATATGTCTTTATTTTTTATATGTCAAGTCTCCCCCGACAGTACACCTTACATACGTCAATCAATAAAAAAAGGACATGTAAATTCTGTACAAAACTAAGTAAACATTACGAAGATTTAGGAATGACATGGAATGAGTATAATACGATCACAAAACAGTTCATAACACATTAAATCTCAAGCGAGGAGGTCGTCTCGCGCTGGTCTATTTGTCTATGGTGCAACATAGACCAACAACAATTTATCTATGTCCATATTTTTTTAATATATAGGTTTAAATGCTTCAAAATGTATTACATGTTGTCATTATCAACTAATCAGTCGAGCTCGGCGCTCAGCAATGTTGATAAGTAAGTGCCTAGGATATGACTGGATGCACCTTATACTAGCTATTGTAGCGCGTCACACACTTGAGCACAAGTGACGGCCCCTGCGTCACGTAATTGACTTGTCCATTTCTTTACACTATCTCTTAGAACCACATAAGTACGTAAGTTTTAAATAAATTTGTCGCGACATTATCATGCCCCATTAGAACGTCTCTCATGTGTCTCGTTAAGACGTGTTGCAGCTACCTGTAAGTAAAAAAACACATTATATGAAAATTAATGAAATACTTTCAATTAGTTAGGAATGTACTGTACTGGAATTTCTAGACAATGGCATCTAATCTGTAGACAATTAAGCTAAATTGTCAGCTAGTGGTATGTAAAGCCCCCCCCCCCCTCCAGGTACGTACGTGTGACTAGAAGAGCAGGTCGGTGGTGTGCGTGCGCGCCTCGCTCCACGAGCGCGCCACGTCGGCGCCACAAGGACGCGCGTCCCCCTCCACCGCACCGCCCTCTGCACCTCCGGAGCATTGCTCCACCTCCGATACTAGAAACAAAATATTATGTATATGACATCCACAATTTTTTTTTATATGAAGGACGCACTGTACACTCGTTCATAATTCAATAAAACGAGATAGCAGTATTGTGCTCTTTCAAAAATATAAATAAATCTCGTGGTTTTATAACAAAACAGTATTAAATTAGTTTTTCTTATGTTAGAAACACTATAAATAACACTCTTTCATAATTTAATTTTGATAGATGAAACTAACTAATACGATGTTAAATTGTATTGTAACAGAATAAAAAGGAAATTAAGACCATATAGGTATATTTGAAAAAATCACAACAACCAAAGACAATGTAAATTAAAAAAAAAAAAGACTTCAAGCCAAATTAATCCTCACTATCCTCTCTTTAATCAATACCCGCTACTCCGACACTTATTGATGGTGGTTTATGACCGAGTCTGCAGAGAATCCTATAATTGCAATTAAGAGGATATTCTAAGAGGAAATTATTATCATCAACAGTTACACTAATATTATGGTGGATTATTATCGTCGTTATTAATTACCCTTCACATTTAAATTGTATATTAAAATTTAAAACAACTTACGTGTGGTGTTCTTTTTGGTTTCGATGTTTTCATGTCGCGTGACTCCCAACTGGAACGAGTCCGCCACCGTCTTGCTCGGCGTGTAGCTGGACAGCGCCGCCGACGCTGGGAGGGAAGGAAGAACTAGCTTTACTACACATAGCTTACTTACTAGCTACTAATGCAGATGAAATACGTCAAACGGTACTGGTGTTTTGTCATGGTGTGCAAGCAATGGCGTCAGCAGTTAATATTAATACACGGTCTAGTATTTGTAGTAATCAAAGTCATTAAATAATATTCTTGTAAGACATACAAGAATATTATTTCTCTACTCTGATATCCTAACGTGTGCGGTTAATTATTTTGATTGGATGATTTATGATGAAATTTTTAACTATAGGTAACGATACAAATTGATGAAATACACCCGCTTTATGATGAAATTTTTAACTATAGGTAACGATACAAATTGATGAAATACACCCGCTTTATGATGAAATTTTTAACTATAGGTAACGATACAAATTGATGAAATACACCCGCTTTATGATGAAATTTTTAACTATAGGTAACGATACAAATTGATGAAATACACCCGCTTTATGATGAAATTTTTAACTATAGGTAACGATACAAATTGATGAAATACACCCGCTTTATGATGAAATTTTTAACTATAGGTAATGATACAAATTGATGAAATACACCCGCTTTATGATGAAATTTTTAAGTATAGGTAACGATACAATTGATTTGCAGAAGTGTCGGATATTTGCGAAAAAAGGATATGTTTTTGGATAGGTTTGCTTTTTAGCACGAGTTGTAAACCACAAAACATACATTTAATTTTTTCGTTCAGAGTAAATAATTACATTGGCATTAAGATTTATTAATTAATAATTTATTTTAAACGACAAAATACTAGATAAATATGACACGGTACCCGTAAACAATTCTATTACCTCAGATACCAAGAACATATTTATTCCAAAAAAGGTGTTATGTGCCATGTGTGGCAACATTTTTAATTGCATTAAAAATTGCATAAAGAAGAACTTCCTGCAGATTTTTTTTATATTCTATAGTAGAACTAAATTAAATTAAAACTTTAGACATTTATTAATAAAATTAGATTTAATATGTAAGTAATCATTTAAAATGTTGTTATTGCTAAAGTATTTAATAATAATTTATTTATCAACAAGAATTCAAATTATTTTTAATAAGTTTTTATGTCTGCAGAATGTCAGTGTATTCTCTTGTGTCTTCTTATAAATTATTAATTGAAATATAATAAAAATTAATGTAACGTGACTCGGATCTGTCGATGCCTGAACTCCGTAGCATAAATGATGTGTGCCAATTGTTATGTTTATTGTATGGTATTGTATTGTTATTATTAGTACCTAATATAAACATTTTAATTTTTGCATTACCGTTGCTGTGGAAATGGAAGAGAATGTTATATATATAAATACCTGATAATGTAATATTGACGCAAAAAAATGTAAAATTTGATCCTCAACCTAAGCAGAGCTCGTATAATGGTAACCAGACTATGGTAGACAATTAAATTTAAAACTATATTTCCAACAATGCCACGAATGAGCTCGTTTTCGAATATAAAGGGCAATTACATTTTAACTGTGAGAGCATTTAAAAATTGTCATAGCTATTAAGCAAAAGTTAAGAACCTAATACGAATAAAAAAAAATGTAATTGAATTGCACTAATGTGAGTCTACGAATGAAGAGCTGATATACAACCTGTTAGTGAAATAACAAAGAAACTGGAATGTTTATTTTATTTACATCATGTTCAACAGACGTCTAACATTGTCGTCTTTTAAATTTTTCTTATCTCTTTCTGGTACGAGCAGTTTTTTAAATTTTATAGTAAAATATAAAAACCCTCTCCAATCGGATGTTTACAGTCAAAATAATACATTATTCCCTTCATCTACATTTTATATCACGTCATGATATATAAGAGAGAGCGTAAATGCCAATGGAACTGGTAAACAGTAATTAGTACATACAAATGTTTAAAAATGTACATGACCAAGTTCTAAGAGGATCTGCACAAATCTATGGGTTAGATATCTGGTAAGTGTTAAGTATTTTAATCGGTGAACATTTCCTATAGTTTGATTCCGCTGATCTGAATATCGTGACGATCAAACTACAGGTTTAGCTAAAAATATATAACTCTAATAGTAATATAAAATGTGTTATTTCACTAACAGATGTGAACCACTAGCAAAGTATCAAGTGGAGTGTTCAAACGAAAGTCTCATCAGGTACATAGGGTATATAGACAGGGAGGGAGGCGGTGAGCGTACAGCGCAGGCGCGGGGGGCGCGGCGGGGGAGGGGGGCGCGCGGGGAGCGGCGGCGGCGGCGCTACTCGTATCGATATACGACGGTGGTACACTACCATACAAAAATAAAACTTCTGTAATTAAACGTCACTCACTGTCTACATTCAACCACAGACTAAAAAAAAGTAAAAGTACAATGACTGTCACTACTCAAAATATTGTATTATTGTATCATGTTAGATGATGAGTGCAGGAATCTAACGACTGTGTAAGTCGAGACATCGAATGTGGCCGGCCGCGTCAAGCTTAGTAACAAAACGTGTCGGTTCCACTAACACACAGCAAAGACATTGAAAGCTTTATTAATTATAATTACAAAATATATACTCGATTAACAATGAGCGTCGTGAGAAAATCTGCATCATTGAAAATATTAAAATATGTGTTTAGTAAAATTTTTGTAGGAGCGTGAATTATTTTTAGTTGACATAACATACTTGACAGTCGACCTTAATATATGTATGTTACCGAAAGTTTGAAAACAGGTTCAGGCATGCAAAAAAGAACCATTTAACAACTTAACCTTATATTTATAAATTAAATTAAATTTCTTCATTTCATAAAACCGCTAAGATTAATTTGAAATCGTCCTGTTTAAAAAAAATAAAATACAATTATACATCAATACACGCAGCGTCACCGCAACTATGGGTTGCTATATCAAATGTGTAATTAATATTAAAAAGATAGTTAAATACCTACCAATGTTGATCTATAACTACCCGACTCCAGATGCTGAGCCTTATGAGAAGAAATCGGTCAAACAAACTCATGGTCACTGTTTAAAAATCACCGAACAGATATTACAAGTAAATAAAAGTAAATTAGATGGATATAGAGATTGAATCAATTAAATAAAAAAACAATCTGCGTTATAAGCAAAAAGTGTGTCGTACAATTTGTAGAGAACATAGGTTAAGGGTTAACAGTTCGAGTCAGTTACGATTAGATTAGAAGTAATCTATAATTTATTTATTAAACGGACAACACATCAATAAATTAATTGACCCCAACACGTTACATCACACAATAACAATATTAAATGTTTATTTAATTAGATCGCAGCCATTGGCCTATATATCTATCTGTGTACGTTAATTAGGGTAACCAACCACTAGACTGACAGGCCAGTTATAATCTAAGTGTTCTATTTTTTTTTCTATGCAGTGTTTATTTTTCTATTCATACGAATGTACATGCGAATAGAATATTAAAGGCTTTATTATTATTATACCGAGTTTAATATATAACAATGTTTATGAAGACAGACAGATGTTGGTATCTGTCTTTAGAAGTACGTATCACTATTTTGTAATAGGTGACTAGAATCGTCAGAACTGCATTGGGTTGAAAAAGTATTAGTAACGAGTACCAGAAAACCAAAACCAATGAAATGGCTGATGAATCTGAGGTTAATTAACTGGTGGTATACTAATAACTATATCTATATATATATAAACATAACTTTCCGACACTTTGAACTTTTGTACTTTAGACTTATAATTTACACATCCTTTTATCTGTAACGCCACTTAGGTATATATGAAAACATTTGATTGTTCATCCTTCATCCTCCCAAATCATGTAAACTGCTGAACCGTCGATTAAATGTAGCTAAAAACTCTTTCGACTTTCGTTTGTATAAATTATTATTTAGGTTAAAAACAATGTACTTGAGTAGATATCGCATTGAGGGTTAAAGATGTGTAGGCGCACAGATACGGAGCTCTGTCAATGTAGGGAAGCACTACAAAGCGCCATCATCGCATCACTCACATGCTACGGTTGTGTGCTGAGAGAAGCGGAGCGAGATTTACTACTTAAATTACGATCAAAGTTTGTAACTAAATATAAGGAACTAAAAAGACACCTATTAATTAGATTTGATAGTATTTTAGAAAGATTTGACAACTTCTCATTGAAATCTATGTCAATGGAAAGATATTGGCTTAGGCATGACTAAATTATATGAAATGCAATACAGCCGCCCATGGACACCTACAACTCAAGAGTCGTAAGTGCACTGCCCGCCTTGGAGGGGGATGAGAGGAGCAGAAATAGGAGAGGGGCAGTTGGGCCTTTAGTACCCTCACTCACTCAGCAATACACTAAAGCGTTGTTTCTCTAGAGATTTTCTGTGAGGCTGTGGTACGACTCCATTCGATCACAATCGTGCTTAAGCAAGGGCTCTCGAAATCTATTCACGATTCTACTTGGTTGTTAATTTTAATTGACCAATCGGGTTTGAAAAACTGTTTTGATGTTGGATATATGGTGGTAGAGCTATGCTTAGACACGAATGGGCCGGTTCAACCGGTGCGTTACTACGGCCTTACAGAACACCGCTGGTGAAGCCACTCTTACGTTGCATTTTCCCGAAATTAGTGAGGTTCCCGGAGGTCCAGCTCCTCCTCTCCATTTTCCCCTCCCCTCATCACTCACAAAGGCGGGCAGCGCACTTACGGCTCTTGCGTTGCAGATGTCTTTGTCCATGTCTAATAAAATAGGCTATAACGGCCGAAAATTGCAACAGATAATAAAATATCTAGGCTTAAGTGTGAATGTCAGAAATATGTAATACCCGCTGTGTTACGTTACTAAGTCATCCGGCCGTAATGTAATCCTAAGGTTTTCTGTTTGCAAGCGAATCAAACGTTCAGTGTTAAGATTGAAGCGGAGTTCCATTTTGACGAGGTGTTCAATAATAAACAATAAGTAGATGAAGTGCAGGTATATTGTGAAAAAAAAAACTGTATATTTTCTCATTTTACGCTCGTTTTTGATGTCGAAGTTGATAATAAATTATTTGAAGGAATATTAGATGACACCAGACAATACCACCTCACCGTTAATTCCGGTCAGCTGATAACCCGTTGGGGGATTTTACGCGAAAAAAGAGCATATTAGATTTGTTCATCAGGAGTAACCACGTAATATTTCAGAAAAATATTTGAAAAAGAGTGTCCTTGGAGATTCTTGTCTGTTCTTCTACTGGAACAGCCAACTAGCTTCACAACTGACTTAGTCTGACCGACTTCTTCTCTTGACAATTAAAAAATGATTGATTTAATTGAAATAATTGGTTTTTATTTAGATTTTAATATTTACAGTAGAAGTTTAGACCGGTCTTGGCCATGAGTAAACTTTAAAGTCGTCCTAATCGCGACTTATTTAATAAAGATTATATATGATGAATAAAATGGACTTTATTGTACACCTTTAAGAAAAATAATTTTACAATATTATGGATGGACAGAAAGAAACACGATGCAAATATATATTATGTTGTTTAGGCCTCTAATAGATGCAAAATATACATATACCGTTAACACGTCATTTAATATTAGCGTTGGGACCCCATTGTTAGGCTTCTGTCATTGAGTGTCAAGAAGACATATTTGAATAGGCTTGCTGGTAGCTCATTGGTCGCTGTCCTATGAAAAAAAATGTAATTTAAGGGGTAAGGGTTGAGGGTGAAGTTACCCATATGCGTGTTGGCGGCGAGCGGCGCGTGATGCGGCGACTCAGCCAACTGCTGTGCTTGCGCAGCATCCGGCGCCGGGGACGGACTCGAGGGGGACTCCTCGCACAGAGATATTTCTGATGGGTATTCGAACGTGCGAGTCAGGGAGTCGTCGAACTGTAACTTTAGCTGGAATATAAAAAAAGATAATAATAATAAAAATTAAAATGTAATAGAGGTTTAAATATGACAGGTTTAATTTAACCACAATTGATTTTAAACCCACAATCATAATCGTTTTATATACATTAGAAAATCGTATATTTTGGGTATGGCACCTAGTTATGGTTTGGCTATCCTTGTATCTCCTGTTTGAATTTGACGCTACATTCCGTTTAGTTTGTGATCTGATTCTCTGTTCCCTAAGATTTATCTGTCTACGTAATTACAATAATATATTGTGTAAACTATAAATAATACTAACTAGAAATAAGACAATGACATTGTATTGTGTGGTCAATAGTGTTATTTACAACTACAACCACAATCACACAGAACAATAAAGAAATTGTTGGTTCATCTATTACGGGTTACATACGTCATATTTTTATAAACCTGTGTAGTGAAATTATATGATACGACTATATAATATTTTAAAAACTTCTTACTCGACTGCCTATAACGAAGTGTAATATTTTAAAATTATAAAATGTCATTTCAACTTTCTTTTCGGCTTATTCCCGCCCACTCCACGATTCCATCATCCTGAGTGACGCGGGCTTTATTTTTCTTTAAATATATTATTAATCGGAAGTTAGGTAAGGTTAGGTTAGGTCGTTAGGAGGAAACTGAGTCCCGCCTGCCACCACTGCGTCTGCAGTGAGGACTCGGCTCAGCATACGCTCGCGGATTGCCCGGCGTGGGCGGTGCAGCGTCGGGCCCTCACTGCAGTAATTGGAGAGGATCTGTCGCTACCTGCCGTCATACGCTCCATGGCCGGTAGTGACAGGAATTTTACCGCGGTCGCAACCTTCTGCGAGGAGGTCATCTCGCAGAAGGAGGCGGCGAAGCGGGCCCGGGAGGATGACCTCCACTCGGACTCAATTCGCCGCCGGCGAACCGGACGGCGGAGGCGCGCTTACCAGCGCCTCATGCCGCCCTGAGTGTGGCCGCGGGTGGTCGGGACGGGTTTTCCTTCCACCCGCTATAGTGGCCAACCGCGAGGAGGCGACGTCCTGGTGTGCCTGGACGTTGAGTAGTTGAGAGTTACCAGAAGGTGGTGCTCGCGCTTATGCGGGCAAAGCGCTAAGAGGGGTCCGGATGTCTTACTAAAGCTGTTCCCGGATTCCTCCTATTCTAAGCGCAGCATAGCACACCGTGTGGTTTTAGTCGGTCCGATTCCGACACACCGTTCCACTGAAAACCCCGGTGGGATGAGGGCCTGAGGGGGTTTCCACACGTTAAAAAAAAAAGGTTAGGTTAGTAACATTATTAACTAGTTAGCTTATTAAACTACATAGTATTCTGACCAAAAAAAAAAACAGTCTGCCTTCCATTATATCAGATGGAAATAATTTCTTTAATTCTAGACTGCAAGAACATAAATAAAATAAAATCTCAGATTCTTTAGCTACTTAGCAAAGATCTTTACTGGTCCCTACTGACTAACACATATCGATATTCAGTTCACAAGCTTGTCTGACAGCCAACAAAGTGTACAATTGTAGAATTTCTGCGAATATTTTCTCGTGATTCAGTCGCTAAGGAATGCTGATCGGCGGTATTCAGTTTAGTGTGCAAGTGTCAATGTAGTACAACAGTGACGTAATAGCGGTGTGTAGTCCCATCGGCCAGTGACCGCGACACGGCCCGGGGAGCACACGTGACGACCCCGCACGGACACCGATCTTTTATGATCTATAGTTATTGTGATATTATTTTAATCTATATTCAATCAATCAATGGGGCCATAGCTGGACATAGGCCCAAAGCGCGCCAATGCACCCGGTCCTTCGCCTTTCGCATCCAGTTCTAATTAATCTATAATAAAAAAAATCGGAAGTTTTATTGTTCGTTTCTTTAAACACGATTATCAGTGGAATTATCAGTCGAATTTCAGTTATTCTTTTTGTAATGGATACAGTATTCCTTGAGGAATAATATAGGCTTTGAAACATCACACTACGACACTTAGGAGCGGTTCAGTAAGCATGAAACGGGGATGGTATGGAACATATAAACGTCGTCTAGCAGTCGCCAAGTAAATTTAATGCTGAAAGTTTAAATTACTGATACAAGCTAAGCCAAAACTGAGTGTGATATAAAACAGTTTTTTCATTACTAGAAAGCAATATTGTAATTCAGAAAAATAAAAATCGTTTTTTTTTTAAAGACAACTCCAGCATTAGGATTATGTAGTTCCTTTTCACGGAGGGCTGCACAAACATCAATCAACGGACACAAAGGATACAAAGACTCGGGTCAACTATTTGTGGGTCACCAGAATGTTTCTTCTGTTCATGTGGGAATCGAACCCACGACCTCCGGTTCCGACCACTACACCATCCGGCCCGTCAAGATTGATAACCTACTATTCTCGATGTATATATATATGTATAAATTTGACAACGAATTTTATCTAAAACAGTCCATTAACAGATTACTAGCAACGATATTGGAAACATTAATAATCCTAATCTTATCTAAAGAGATTATCTGGCACAACCCAACTCATCATCAGAAATAGCTCTACTCATACAATCATTCTCTCTCTCTCTTTCTCACGAAATCAAAGGTAACAAATCAAAAGTTACAGAATCGATAACAAATATAGAGCTACATCAACGTGTTGTTGGTTTCAAGTGTAAGCGCGGCGTCAGAACCGGTATTAATTGATCCGTTCGCGATAATGACCGCGATGGCATGGCCGGACGCCTATCGCTGGCCGGTGACAGCTCGCCAGAAACGTTCACACGCTCGAGTGATGAGGGAACTGGTTCAATGGTGTTTAAAGCCTCCTGTTATTGTCTCTAATCCCATCTACTCTCATATTTGTCGTGACTGTTCTCAATCACACAGGTTTTCTTTATCTCTGTCTTGCATAGGAGTAGTATTATATTTTACAAGTACAAGACAGACGAACAGACGGGTCACCTGATGGTAAGTGACAACCGCCGTCCATGGACACCTGCAACTCAAGAGTCGCAAGTGCCTGCCCGCCTTTAAAGGTGCTGAGGGATGGGAGTTGAGGGGAGGGGAAAAAAGAGGAGAGGAGATGAGGGGAGAGGAAAGAGGATAGGAGGGAATGGACCTTCGGAAACCTCACTCATTTCGGGGAATTGCAACGCAAGCGTTGCTTCACAACCGGTTTTCTGCGAAGCCGTGGTATCGCAACGGTCGAGCCGACCCATTCGTACCTAAGCAACGCTCTTCCGCTGTTGGCGTTAATTTGTCATATACATATGTGCATACAGTAACGCGCTAATAACGCATTGATTTTGAACTTTAAATTTATAATTTATTTGAAAAGTGAAACCAATTTCAATTTGCCTAAATCGTGTCTCGAAAGTTTTCCCAATTCTTGTTGAATCCCTGTTTTCTGTATTTGTAACCAGAGTAAAAAAAGAAATATTATAATCACAATAACTTATGGTTTATGCCATGCATTACCCTTTATAGAGTGTAAAACAAATTATGACATACCTTGGCTATACGATCCTTGTTCGGTTTCACAGGCATGGAGGATTTGCCGTTGATGAGCACGTTGTCGTTGATGAAGCGCACCGAGCAGGGCGAAGGCGGCCCTCCGTCCGTTTCCGTCTCGGAGTCCGAGTCGGACCGCACCAGGGCCTCGGGCCGGAGGACTACCACGCCGGGCTCACCGGCCTACAGGAATAAATAACAACAATTTAATTAATTCTACGTTGACGATGTGCTGCTTTACACTAACTCAATATTCAACGACGAAAAGAATTCTTTCATAAGTTATTGATTGATATTGATAACCCATAGACCCTCAGACAGACCAGCTCTTATACCACTTACTGTGACTCCTTCTTCTATTTAAAAGTGCCAGGTTCAATTGTCTATCCTTTCGTTTCAGTCGCTTCTTTGGATATTGACAGAACCATAATGACAACCACCATAGTTATTTACATTCGTAATTTCATAGAGAAATAGGAAAATAAAGAATAATTAGTGTGTATGGAAAGTATGTGAGGTCTATACATACACAGTCTTAATTACCAGCCACTCCCATTTAAAAAGGTATGTAATTAAGCGGCTTATAGTTTGTACAATAAACATACCAGATATAAGCGATTTCACGACTAAGTGTTGACGTGACTGTCATAACCGGACCAAATACATTTACACCTGCTTCACGAAAAACTTAAATAGCATCGCTCGGTATTAAATGCACTTTTTATCAACTACTAGTTATATACATCAAGTCATAAATCTGGTTTTTGCGCCGTCAGTAACACAATGAGAAACTTAATGTTATTTTTAATCTGTGGTCTGTGGAATGCATTATCAATAAACAGTGAAAAAATGCTAAGCAAATCTTTACTGCAGTCAAAATACTATCAAGAAAAGTTTTTGTTGCCCGTGACTTTTAAAAGTACATTTTTCAACTATCTCTGTGCTAAATTTCTTTCAGTAACGTTGAGCCGATCTGGCGTAATTAAGTGACAAACATGTATCCGTACTTTGTGGCAGTAGAAGATTTCGTATGTGTTATTAAATTTATCTTAGGAAGACCAACAGCTCATATAACTTTAATAATATACAAAATAAAACACAACAGGCCAATTAAAAGGTCTTCACAATTTAGCAATAAAGTAAATAAATAATATGTGAGCATAAAGATCATATGACACTATCCAATTACATATAAATAACAATCAAAAGTTATGCTTTGAGAAAAAATTAAGATTCAGCACCCGTATCATAGGTTCCAGTTTGTAATAAAAAATATCAACATTAAATTCCTTACATTGCTAATTTAAATTTCTTAAATGCTCGCTCGCTACAAAGACGCATGCTGTCGATAATTGGATGATACTAAAGGAAGATAAATTGACTAGCGCATTCTAACATACTGAGTGAAAGCTTTCTTAGTTATATTTTCGATGTGGTCTTGAAAAAAATATTTAGAATCATGCGTAACGCCGAGGTCACGTATTGATGAACATTTTTGAAGTTGCAATCCCTTTAAGAAATATTCTTTGTTTTTCTACTGAAATTATACAACTGAACATTTTACTGGGTTGAGATCTAGTTTGTGTGTGTACAGTAATCACATAATCTATTTAAATCACTTTGAAGTGCACGAACATCAGTATTGTTTTATATAGCCGAGAAAATGTTCATGTCATTCGCAAAGCGAAATAGTTCAGAGTAATATTTATAATTTCAACACTAGACCATAAATTGTTGTGCTTGAATAAATTACTGTTGAAGTTATCAGGTCGATCCAAATTCTTTCTGATAGAGATCGCTTTTAACAATAAGAGCGCCCATTGTACTCACATTCGTAAATTTAACTTTTGAACTGTACGTTGTTAGTTCTGTAAAATGTTATCTACATATTTCAATCTGTCATGTTCTGTATGATTCGCTGTATCGCATCATGGCCGATTCGTTAAGCTCGTTAGAGACGATCTACGGTGGACACCGGTAGGGTATATTACTATCGCATTTCGCTGTTACGTAATAGGTTCTAACAAAGCGTTAGAAACAATGCAGCAATAAAAAAAGTGCGTCAGAACAAAGGTTTAATTAAAAATGCACGAAACGTTACAAAAGCGCATACGTTATAGTAACGCGAGTTAATACACTCAGAATGTCATACGAAATGGGGGCTGCTGTTTCGGATATATAATTTAATTTACTTCCATAGGCGTGGCATAAAAAAATAGCGAAGATACTAAAATCTGGGCCATAATAAAACCAACATCTTAACCTAAGCTAAGTTCATTCCTAAAATTCTGACAAAATAACTTTAAATTTAATTAATATTAATAAATGAAATAAAAAGATGTCAAATAAACATATAACTCATTCATAAATGGACTGCGTAAAGCAAGATATGTCTGGAAAGGGAGGACGCCCTAAGCTATCTAATTATCATTGGAGAAGAATGGATGAAGAAAACAAATAGGGCCGACCTCAAATTGTGTAATGAGCAAATAGATGATGACGATGATGATGAGGTCGGTTTAAAAGACACAAACATTTAACTGATGTAAACACGGATATTCAAAGACGCGAAAGGTGTAGTTGTCATAGACGGAATGCAGCAGAGAAAACATTTCTTTTCCAGTTCACCCACCGAGAATGACGAAAATAAGTCGTGGAACATGTGAATGATTACCGTCGGAATCTGGTCGGGCGTCCGGTGACCGTGACGGGCAGCGGCCAGCGCCCGCGGTACGAATCGCGGACGGGTTCAAGGGAACCTACATAAACGGGGTTCGAAGCTTTACGACTGCGTAAAAGGAACTATGTTTGTGGTCTGTTGTTGTACAAACTCGTATAGTCCTTACACATTTAGTAGTTTTCTTAAAATTGAATGTAAGAAAGCTTAGACAAGTGTTATACCAGTCGAAAGCATGTTCATGCATTGATTAAGTACCTATCATCTAAAACATATTTCTTAGTTCAACAAAGAACGTTTTTATTTCAAAGGAGTCAGGCATTTAGTCGTAAAGCTAATGTAACGCGTAACTCTACTAATGTAGTTACGACAGGCAGCGATTTTCTTTAATGTGTTTTTTTATACAAATTTCGGGTTACAATTATTTTCAGTGCAAATTAGATTTTGTGGACTAAATGCATGATGAACATTCACAATCCAAAGATGGATAATCTTTGGATTGTGAATTTTCACAAAAGATCTAGAAACTGACACGTTACGTATTTAAATCGGTATACGAGTATAACGTACACGAGTTATTAACAGGGCATGAAATGGTAATCAGCCGCTTGGTGAGCGTGAGAATTTATAATTGACTTCTGATCCAAGTTCATTGTAATGGCCACACTGGATGATCAGATGGAATTCTACCTTCTCCTAGCTATTTTACCGCCTTGAAGAATGTGTTAATTGGTTAGATTAGTCAATCTTAAAATTAAATATATAAGGGGTTGAACTAAGCCCTTAATTAAGAAAATTAAAAAGTAGTGCTGCTAATAATACTATATGGTAAAACTTATAAAACCTTTTTACCCGACTGCCACGGATGGTCCAAACGGCTGGATGGATTTCGACAGATAAGTTAAGTCCGACAGTTGGCGCGAAATAGTAACACGTTATTAAAAAACAAATGACGAACCCATCGAGTAGGGTATCACAATAACGGAAACTAAAAGAGCCATGCTTAGGCACGAAATGGGCCGGCTCGACCGGTGTGATACCACAGCCTCACAAAAAACCGGTTGTGAAGTAACGCTTGCGTTGCATTTCCCCGAATTGAGCGAGGTTTCCGGAGGCCCAATTCCCCCTCCCCCCTTTTCTCTCCCCTCATCTCCTTTCTCCTTTTTTCCATCTCCTCATCCCTCCTCTCTTCTTTCCGCTCCCTCACAGAAAACGTTAGTGAAGTGCCGCTTGCGTTGCATTTCTCCGAAATGCGGGAGGTTTCCGGAGGCCAAACTTCCCCTCTTTTTTCTTCTGCCTTCATCCCCCCTCTCGTATTTTCCATCTCTTCTTTCTCCTCCACGCATCCCCTTTAAAGGCGGGCAGCCCACTTACGACTCTCGAGTTGCAGGTGTCCCGTATGTACGTCTGTCCCCCTATACTATAAAAAAAAAACTTCCTAGGAGGCAGGATACGAATAACCCGGAATTAGTTTCACAATGTAATTACAATTAATTGTTAAAATAAGTTTGACTGACACTGGTGCCCATTTAATGGTATAAAAAAAAAACTGGAAACCTTAATGCCTTCATAGATCTTTTAATAGATTTTTTTTTCTTCTTAGCATCTACGTATACTAACGTTCTCTTGACATTCAGTGGTAGAGCCATGCTTAGGCACGAATGGGCCGGCTCGACCGGTGCGATACCACGGCCTCACAGAAAACCGGTTGTGAAGTAACGCTTGCGTTGCATTTCCCCGAATTGAGTGAGGTCTCCGGAGGCCCAATTCCCCCTCCCCCCTTTTCTCTCCCCTCATCTCCTTTCTCCTTTTTCCATCTCCTCATCCCTCCTCTCTTCTTTCCGCTCCCTGCATCCCCCATCCCTCATCACCCTCAAAGGCGGGCAGCTCACTTGCGACTCTTGAGTTGCAACTGTCCATGGACGGCGGTGTCACTTACCATCAGGTGACCCGTCTGTTCGTCTGTCCCCCTATAGTATAAAAAAAAAAAAAAAAATCCTATAAGTACAGATGTAGCTACGCCATATAAATATATTTCCTGTTGAACACAAACAATAAATACCTCATTATACTTGTTATTGTACACTTAACAAGGGGAATTAACAGGAAAATGCAACATTACTAGCGATAAATAAAAATAGTAGGTTCCATCAAACATGACTGTGCCGATGTCAGAGCTGGCATTATCGTTCTAGCTATTTTCTGACGAGAGCTTTAGCTAATCAAGCGACCTATTGTTGGAGCGATAGTGACTATTATGGACTGTGTCCTGTACAGTCCTGTATGGTCATGTACTCGTCTCTATTATATGATCAAGCTGTGCCGGACAAAGAAATGCTTTTCAACGAGTCTCTTCAATTGGCACGTTCTTTGTGCAGCTGTTGATGGGTGACACATGTAATAATCGATATACTCTTAGTTTGCTAAGTGAAATCAGGTTATTTTATAACACGAATAACGGCTCTTTAGAAAATACTTGTTGTAGATTCAGAATTCAGAAAGGAAAATCTTTAATTACGATATGTATTGTACTATATATTTTCAATATAAAGTACAATACATATCGTACCCTGTTGGTGACAAAATAGCCTAAATAATAAAATATTTTCCTTTATTCTGGTAGATCTAGCCAAGACCGCCTTCGAACGGTCTGGATATTAACCACAGTCAGAAAAATATCATAAGATAGATAATTCAGTAGCACGATGTCTGGACTCATTACCAACGAAAATCTTTACATGTTTGGTACAAATGTAAATTAATTATGATCAGAACCTGATTCAGATTTTGAAAACAAGCATAAACCTTCATCTTGTAAAGCAATCACCGTCCCGTATAAATATTTTATACGTTAGAACTTTCGTCATATCGTCACAACTTTTATACTGAAATACTGATCTCGTAGATATCCCATAGGGAACAAAGACAAATTGAGGCATCATATAAGAATTATCTAAATAAAACATGTCTATGGCAATTTTTTGGTAGATATCCAAAAGGAAGCCGTATGGTTAACGACTGTGAATGACCTGCAGAAGACCCGGTTATACATGAATACAGCCTTAAATTTATAAACTCGTGTAAACACTCGTAGCTGCAAAACTAGTATCAATTACAATATTAAGCTAAAATTATTTGTTTATCTTGAATATTGGAAGATATTTGTTATACATACTTATTAGTAATGGTTCTGTTAATCTTTGTGGATGTTATTCGATGACTAATACATAATTACTTTTGTAAATTGAACAATATATAAGTTATATGGCAACGTCTTATTAAACGTAACGTTACGACAAAACTGTTAAACAAGATGTAGACGGAGTTGTGTCTCCCGAACACTTATCGTCGATGTGATTACTATGACCTTATTTAACTAATAATTTACGAGCATACCCTTTAGGAAAAGAATACGAGAGTTACTCGATCTTAATGGTACAAGAAGGCCACCTGACAAATAGGAAACAACTTTTTTTTATATTATAGGGGACAGACGAACAGACGGGTCACCTGATGGTAAATGACAACCGCCGTCCATGGACACTCGCAACTCGAGAGTCGTAAGTGCGCTGCCCAACTTTGAGGGAAATGAGGAATGAGGGTATGCGGGGAGGGTAAGAGGGGAATGAGGGAGGGGGACAGGGGAGAGGAAAAAGGAGAGGGGGAAGTGGGCCTCCGGAAACCTCACTCATTTCGGGGAAATAGAACGCAAGTGTTGCTTCACAACCGGTTTTCTGTGAGACCGTGGTATCATCGCACCGGTCGAGCCAGCCCATTCGTGCCTAAGCATGTCTTTACCACGTAAAAAGTCACTCAAAAAGTCGATTTGCGAAGTCAGTGTTTTTTTAGTACTAATAGCAAACACAAATATAACCTTTTTTATAATTCTAGCACAAGACAAATGATTCACATATGTTTGCGTTCTCGCAAATATCTTTGACTTAATCTACCACCTGTTGTATGTAATTGTAGTGTAGTTGGTACACCAGTTTTAAACGCTTTTGATGATAACTACAGATATGCGAGTAAATTTTGTAGCTGTTTACACAATAATTGTACAAATATTATTGTTTTAAGCAAGTAACTATTTAAGATTTGTTTTTCTAACATCCCAGCGACTTTGTTTACTCGACGTCGTAACTGTTAGGTAATACTACAAGACTTCTTTCAATTGTTCTCTAACGTGAGCACCGCGCGTACAAACACACGTTGATGCATCATGAATAGCAACGACGTAAGATTAGCGAACGATGACTGGGTATTATTAGAAAATAAAAACATTAGGTCACTGTTTCTTGTGAAACGATATTAGATAATAGTGCTATGATTGTTCATAGAAATATTATTTAATATCATACAATTTGAAAGTACCTTGATTAGAAAGATCGGCCCTTCGTCCGTCAGCATGTCTCGAGTTTGAAAAAGTATTTTCACTAGTACATGATTTCACTTATACCTCAATTATCACAATTTCCCGAATTGGGAAGACGTAAAAATAAAATCCTAAAATTTTCTTCGCAGGGGCGAGTTCGTCGCGCACTACAGTAGCGTTTATGTGGCACGATACAGTATCTAAAGCGCGGATTACTTTCGCGATTACAAACACGCAATATATTGGACCGATATCACCATATAATACATAAATTGTACTTTTTATTGGTGTTATGTTCTAATATCGTAATTAATATACATAGTTACAAGGTTTGAAACAGCTACTACTATAATGTAACTGTTTTAACCTACAAATATTAGATTAACATTTAAATCTAAAGGGATTTGCTTAAATTGTTTGTCACAGATAGTATTATTTCTGATTAGTTTTGAATTCATGCGTTCTTTACTGCAATTGTAACTTGGTCACGCCAGAGTATTGAACGCATGTACCTGGCGCCCCTACGACTGACTACGACTTTGTCGCTTGCTGCTATCCCATAATCACCACACACGGGGGATTATTTGCTTTTTCTTTTGGCAGTCTGTGATACGACTTGAAGTTCTAGTTATATATAATAATCGATAATATACATCAATACATTTCTTTTATATTGTAGGGGGACAAACGAGCAGACGGGTCACCTGATGGTAAGTGACTTCCGCCGCCAGTGAACACTTGCAACTCAAGAGTCACAAGAGTGCTGTCCGCCTTTTAGGGTAGGGGAAAGAGAGAAGGGGTAAGATTGTAAGGGAAAGGGTAGAAGGGACCAACCCCCTTTGGGTTGGGCCTCTCGGTCACACAATGCAGATTTGTCACACAATGTTTGTTAACAACCGGTTTTCTGTGAGGCCGTGGTAATACTTCGGTCGAGCCGGCCCTTACGTGCCGAAGCATGGCTCTCCCACGTTAAATATGAGTGTTTAATCCAATCTGTTTCGAAATATTACTTATTCTTTGCCAATGAACATTCTCAAAGCAATTCGATTAGAATCTGTTACATATCGCAATAGCAACTAGTCTTATTTGAACAGTTTGGAATGTCATCGACTTCGGAGCGTCGCTATCTAGGCGAGTGTTGCTAGGTTTTATACCAGTCTCCTGTTTCTGACATATTTGTAAAGAGAAAATTAAATAACACAAGACCTAAACCAAACCATAGCACCTTACAATTCAACACAAAAACATAAGTTTTGCCGAGTTAAATATAACACAATTAGCTTGAGTCCTGTAGGGTGCGTACTTGTGCCGAGAGCAGAAGGCTTTCAAATGCGGGACATCTGGCAACACTAAATAGGACGCAATAGGCATACATAGAGATTACACTGCACAAACTAGTCGCTAGTGTGTGCACGTCCGGCATAGGTACATATGTACACCGCACGTGTCTCGGTCCACGTGCTCGATAATACACCCGTTTTAATTAAACGTTTTTACTTTCAACCACTTGATAACTGATTTCATTTAACATTATATTGCTTACTGCTGATAAGAATCTAAATTCTTAACTCTGAATTGTATTCGAAATGGCGAATGAGACAAAGATTTATTTGCAGATTAATGCTTTATTTTTTTGACTTGCTAAAGGCTTTTGCGGGACCACTCACAAATAAGCTTAAACTCGAAAGGTTTAGCAGTAACCATGAAAGAGTTCTACTTTCCATCTCCTGATTCAATACTTCTTTTTTGTTAGCGTTGCTTTGGAGTATCTCCTACCTCCTACGGTATGGTAGGTCTTAACACACTTGCATTGCGATGTAAGTGCGCTTTAGTGGTACACTATAATTTATAATTTCATAATAAAATTGATAATGCGAATACATTATCTCGTTCTCTACTACGGGTACTAAACCAGAATACCCTGCTACGCTCGTGCAGTCTCCTCGCTGCACCGCACAGATACAAACGTGTAAAGCACAATACGCTGTTGAACTCCCTGACTGCTCAGTATCTAATATAATATGACTATGTTAATATGCGTATTATATTATATTTGTAACACTGTAATGTTGTAATGGCTCACTACACGTGTTGGGTAAACTGCTACTAGTAATAAATAAATCAGATCAGATCAGAAAACAATGAAATCGGTATGACAATTTGAATATGGCTATGGCTATTCAACTGCAACATTTATTTTTTTACACATTTGTAGATGAAGCTAATAAAGAGATATACGAAATGAGAATTATAATACGCGATGTAGTTATAGTAGATGCGATGAACTGTCGGAAAAAGAAATCGAATTACTTCGTCTCGATACGAATATCCAACTTCAGAAGATGGAAGAATAAGAAATTTGTATATTTGAAAGACAGTTGACAATAGGGAAATAATGACTAAATGCTTAAAACGTCTCACGTAGACAAAAGATACATGCCGAAGTAAGAGGGCATACGTCCTTCAGATAACAATTATGTGGTATAACGATAGGCCAATTGTAACACAAGTAGGTACAAGTGTCGACCTTTTAAAATATAATAAACGGTAAGACCGATAATTATCGTACATCCATTAAGATATGCAATAGGCGCCATCGATTGTTAGTGATCGACACAAGAGATTATGTAAGTGCAGAAATTGATTATTTTAGTGTAATTAATATTAAATACTCCATAACAACATTTACACGATTTTAAGTTAGCCAGGTCACACATACCAGCGTAGCGGTGGTCATAAGCTGATAGACAGTACATTTCCGTTATTGATTAATAATTAATTAATTACTATACTGCACTATGTATATCGCTGTGTCTTGTAAATGGGGCAACTCTTAGCTGTTTGTTAACGAGTTGATTCAACATCTATACAAATAAATAAAATTGGAGTGTCTGTTTGTAATATTAAAATAACCGCTTTTTACCAAGTGCATATGGACGTATACACGGTATATATACCAAAACGATTTTTTTTTAAATTTTTGTCTGTCTGTCTGACTGTTTGCTCCGGTTAATCTCTGAAATGGCTGGACCGATTTTGACGGGACATTCACTGGCAGATAGCTGTTGTAACAAGGAGTAACTTAGGCTACTTTTATTTTAGAAAAAAAAATAGGACCTCACAAAAAGAAATAAAACCAAATAACCAATTGAAAACTGAACTGAACAATAACTTTTTGCTAAATACCACGCGGACGAAGTCGCGGGCAACAGCTAGTCACTAATAAAATGGAATAAGGATCTAGACTTATCAAAGTTTACAAACAGCTAAGAGGTGCCCCATTTAACAGAAGCCATACAATAGTAAAAACTTCTTAGCAAACATGTACATACACATACATACGTTCACGCCTGTATACCCTCAGGGGTGGCAGAGGTGTATTATACGACCACATTTTGCCAATTAGAATTTGGTCCCAATCTCGTAATAGGTGGCCGTGCCGTCAACCGGGCACTGTGTGACTGTGCACATATATGTATATACATACATATATATCGGCCGGCTCGACCGGTGCGGTATCACGGCCTCACAAAAAACCGATTGTAAAAACGCGTGCGTTGCATTTCTCCGAAATTAGCGAGTTTTCTGGAGGCCCAACTCCCCCTCTCCTTTTTTCATCATCCTTGTCCCCCTTCCCCTTTTGTAGTCTCAGATGACCCGTCTATTCATATGTCCTCCTATAGCATAAAAAAAATGATGTAATGAACACATATTGTGTACATTACATACATTATATAGGGTTTATATTTGTTCTTCCATTTGTTTAATTATCCCTTATTTTGGGATATATTCCTTACAGACCTGACTCAGTTTATTTACTTTAACATAATAGCGCACGACAAACAGTGATCTGTATTAATATTCCCTGAATATTGTTTTACACATATCTGATGATTTAAAAAAGTGGCCCTAAGGTGTTTGTCTGTTTTCTTGTTATATAGTTACACCATTTAAAAAACGGCTGGTCATGGCAACCCAAGCAAATACAGTATTGATTGGTCTACTTTTTTCATTTGACAAGCAACCTATTCTTGCGTCAATATAGTAAGTGTCAATGTTTAATTATAAAATAAAAAGGATGAATTCAAATAATTCTTAAACTATTTTATGAATATATTATAATAATAATATAAGAGACATATCTAGAAGAACCCTCCTGTATATAGGTTTCATTTAAAGTTTTTTTTATTTTAGTTTATTCCCAAGACATTGTCCAATCCAATCCAATGTCATTACCCAATACAAGGTCAAATTAAGGAAAAAAGACAACAGGCATTCTTATAACTGAATAAAGTAGAGATAAATTTGCAAACAATTAATTTAAATGCTTAAATAAGGTCTTTCTCTCGAAGTCTGCCAATGTACACGTAAATAGGTCTACACGTTGTGATAAAATATTCACAACATTCAAGGCTCCTGGAACCGTATTTTTGTCCATATGTTGGTGTTTGGTACGAGCAGCTTCCATGGCCGGTAGCGACAGGAATTTTACATTTTGCAGAACGAGGCGGCGGAGCGGGCCCGTGAAGACGATCTCCACTCGGATCCAATTCGCCGGCGAACCAGGCGGCGTAGGCGCGCTTACCAGCGCCTCATGCCGCCCTGAGTGGGGCCGCTGGTGGTCAGGTCGGGTTTTCCCCTCCATTCGCCATATGGCCAGCTGTAAGGAGGCGACGTCCTGGTGTACCTGGACGTTGCCTATTTGAGAGTTACCCGTAGGTGGTGCCTGCGCTGTTGTGGGCAACAGGCGCTTGGAGGGGTCCGGATGTCTTAATAAATTCCTCCTATTTAAAGCGCAGTATGGCCCACCGTTTCGTTTTAGTCGATCCGATTCCGACGCACCGTTGGTACGAGCAGCTTAATGTTTTATAAAATTTGCGAAACGAACGATTATATCGATTAATACGAAGCGATTGGATAAATTTATGTTGCTTTTTTCGACCATTAAGTTGGGAGTTTTCCTGTAATAATATTGTAAATGTATCTACATAAATAAATAAATATTTAGCTGTTAAGTTCACATGTTCAGTAGACACACCAGTTATTAAACATCAGTTTATCAATAACTACTTCAGGCTGCTGACCAGAGACCAGTTATCAGTAAACGGGATACAGATAGCGTTATGAACTTATGAAAACTGATATAAAAGTGCATATCAAACAAAACGATGTCATGACATACGGCTAACACTCGGGTCAATTAATACGGGGTCAAACAAACGTCAAATGAGTTGTCCGACACAGTTAAATGAATGAAGCGAATTTTGGTGACTCATACGGTTTCTAAGTATTCTATACCGAGCCGTTAATAATGGTACATGTGCATGACTGGGGTCTCCCGGTCGCCCCTGTCCGATGGATCAGTGTCGACCCGCGTCTGTCTGGGGGAAAATAACTCTTTTCTTTTTATAAGGGTTATAATAACCATTGAATGCGTCCTGATCAACATTCTGATTTAACTGTAAACACTATTATTCATAGATACAAGATTTGTATCTGGCTAGAGGTGTTTTTATTGTTCCGTTACTCAAAAGGAAAAAAAAGGAACGCTGCACTAGGATCATTTTGTCTGTATGTCTGTCCCTTTTTGTCCGTAACGCGTAGAGATATGACGTTGAAATTAACATCAATTATTTATTTACACGGTCCCTTAAAGCTGTAAATTTTAACAATTTTGAGCATTTCGCAGGTAAAACAAACTATATAGGGCAATTCCCATTAAATAATTAATTCCTACAGTACAAGTTAAGGAAGAAATTCGAACTATTTTTTTTATATGATAAAAAACTACGTAGATATATGGTAGGAAACTGCAAAGTTAAATTGTAAATAAATAAATAATAAAAAATAAGGTCAAAAAGAGGTAACAGAAGTTTGTTAGCATACGGAACCATCTGTGCGCGACTGAGACTCGCAGTACCGCACTCTACCGTGTCTATTTCTTTAACCCGGTTATACTACTGGCCTTGTAACTTTATGCGGTTAACTATTTTGCTTATAGTCAATTACTAGTGTTCTAAGTTCGATAGGACAATAATTATTTCTCTGAATCATACATAATAAGCTATTTTAAATGTTTTTAAATGATCGCATAGTTAAGATAGACAACAGTTTTTTTAATATTATAGGGGAACATGCGAGCAGACGGGTCACCTGATGGTAAGGGGCAACCGTCGTTCATGGACACCTGCAACTCGATAGTCGTAAGTGCGCTGCTTGACGGGGGTGAGGGATGAGGGGAGGGGAAAGAGAGGGGCATGAGGCTATGGGAATAGGGGCAGGGGGTCAGGGGAGAGGAAAAATTAGAGGGGGAGTTGGGCCTCCGGAAACCTCTCTAATTTCGGGGAAATGCAACGCAAGTTTTCCTTCACAACCAGTTTTCTGTGAGACCGTGGTATCGTATCGCACCGGTCGAGCCGGCCCAATCGTGCCTAAACATGGCTGTACCACGTTTTATTTTCTCAAAATAGTATCGCTTTACAAAAAAAAAAGTATTTGCTGCCATTATCGTGAAGTCATAATAGCAGAATCAAAACTCACGTGTGTTCATAGTGACTTAACTTTCTTGATTTTTCTAAAACTAAAAATAAAATTTAAAATAAGTATAATTGAAAGTCACAAATCACAATATAACAATATTCAAATTGTTCGCTGTTGTTTGCAAACAAAAACTTGTTTCTGTTACAGTGACGTCACTCACGAAACGAAAACTGTTTGAGGCGTTTTCGGTCACGTCAATTTTATTTTGAAAATATATATATAAATAAATATAATAACAACATAGTATTAAATTCTTTTTTCTTATGGTAAAACTCTATAAATAACAACACTATCATAATTGAATTTTGTTCGATGAAACTCCCTCATTGTTCAAAGTCTAGAGTGATCATTATGACTTCGTTCCTATTACAAGTTTCCGTGAACGTGAAGTTTGTATTTAAAATACGGGCAATTTTAGTTGTGTGTGAAATACTGATTTTATATCTTCTATTACGATTACTCGAGGAGCATTGTGATAGCTAAACATACACGTACAACATACATAGGCAGTACCAGGAACGACACAGATTGATTGATAGAAGGACGAAAGTGTGCACATCTGAAACTAGTGATCTTGCTCCACTTGCAAGGCACCATATCGCAATCGTTGCTAAATTGTAACCAATAATAATTGTGATATTATTATATTCTGATAATGATGTTACATGGTTCATCGATGTTTTTTAACTTTTCTTAAAGGGCTTACGGCTCGTCAATGCTCGAATTTCGTTTTAAAAGCCATGTGCGTTTTCTGGCATGATAGAAGACCATGTGAGTTTAACTATTATTATATTGTACAAGCGAGTTAGTTTATGTGCCTCAATGAGTTGTAACGGGTAATCGACGGTAGCAGAGTGTAAGGTAGATATTAATGCATTTCTATACGTGTTCACCATTGCGGCGTCACGTACTCATGAACGAGTCACCCGGTCGACATCATCACCCTAGCCTCAAACCGCTGAAATACAATCTGTCAGTTACGTAAGTGCGCAGTGTTTACGCCCCGGTTAGGACACCTGCACACTCTGAATAATTCAATTCAAACAAAACGTAACACTTTACTTCAAATGATTAGAGCGCGGTAGTGTTTCTTGGCGTTGGCGTCTACAACAAGTGTTTTACTTGTAGTCTTGAGTAATGAATTCTATTTCTCAATAATTTTTTGTTATTAAGGATTTTTAATAACGTAAATGTAAACTAAACAATTTGTGAGTCTCGGTAAAGTAGAATAGGACCATCTCATCCCATCTCCCATCTCTTTCCGTGTTTTAAAATGCGACTAAGGGACTAGAATGTTATCTATCTGATAGTATATACATATCGCTGTCCGGCAAAAAATGTGTTATAACACCAAAACCGTTGTTTCGAGAAAAACTACTGAAAGTATTAAGCCATAAGTCGTATTTTTTGCCGGGCAGCGATATTCAGATAACGGCAGTAGCCTTGCTCTCCATTACGTATATACGACTAAATAATATGGTTGTCAAAATGAGGGCGTTTGATGAGCCTCTGCCAAACTCTTCTAGGATACAGGCATGAGTTCATCACACTTCCGTATTGCATAAAAAAGGTGTCATAGCATCATTCATGTGCATCAAGTGTCATGTAAATGTGGACGTCACTTTAAAATTTAATATATTCGCGTGCGATCGCCGAACGCATCCTTTCATGGCGGCGCGAGTTAATTACCATGAAGCCTTGTTAGAAGTCCGTCGACGCCGACGTGCGGGGAAATTAAATTATTCACAATATCATTTATAGTTGACGATCTACAACGACGTCATACACAATCAGTACATCATATCATGTGATACATTGGCAATGGCTTATAATATATGAACGTGTAACAAATTAAAGACTTTTTATTTCACTAGAATAGGTTCGACTCGGACTTTCATGGCTAAATTCTTTTCTTTTTTTTTTATGCGATAGGGGGCAAACGAGCAGACGGGTCGCCTGATGGTAAGTGACTACCGCCGCCCATGGACACCCGCAACTCAAGAGTCACAAGTGCGTTGCCGGCCTTTTAGGTAGGAGTACGCTCTTTTCTTGAAGGTTTGAAGAAATTCGATTCGAGGGCAGGCATACGGGCACAAGACCTTGACCTGCTCGACATATTGGTTATTCATCCAATACATATGAATAAGCAACATTCAGTTTCATCCATTACCTTACTTCATACGAATTGTCGAATTTGATGGTCAAAGAGGCCGGTTGACGGCAACAAACTAACAATATTTAATTATCCAATTACGTTTCAAATAAATTGACCCAGTCACTTTATTACTTATAATATAATTATAAACAGCACAAATATTTATATACGGTAATAATTATATGCACTTCATAAGTATATACTGTTAACTTAGCACATACTATGTAAGTATAAACTGTCAGTTACTTGGAAAACTTGTTATGTAAACAAATTAGAGTTTTTTTTTATACTATAGAGGGACAGACGAACACACGGGTCACCTGATGTTAAATGACAACCTTCGTCCATGAACACCTGCAACTCAAGAGTCGTAAGTGCGCTGCCCGCCTGTGAGGGTGATGAGGGATAGGGGATGCGGGGAGGGGAAAGAGGAGAGGGGGAGGAGTTGGGCCTCTGGAAACCTCACTTATTTCGGAAAAATGCAACGTAAGCGTTACTTCACAACCAGTTTTCTGTGAAGCCGTGGTATCCCACCGGTCGAGCCGGCCCATTTGAGCCTAAGCATGGCTCTGCCACTGTTAATTTTTGAAATATCAATTTACAAAGTAACGCGTGTGGACGTGAAAATTAATGGTTACGTCTACAAAGACTACCTGGAACCTTTTAACCCTACTTTGTTATGATAGCTCATGGACGACTTATGAAAATTTCTGGGTAAAACCAGCCTATGTACTAGAATTCATCTCTGAGGCAAAATTTCCTCCAGAACCGTTCGACAGTCAGCCGACTAGCATCCATACAATTTTACGCATTAATAATTCTAGGATTTGCAGACACACTTATTCTATAGGCAGTACTTAACCTAATCGCTACCGATAGCATTAGTATCAACAACTAAAACACCACTAAAAACGATATGAACCGTATCATTAAATAATTAAATCTTACATTTAATTGCATTACTATTTTAGACAACATGTCTAAAATTGACACAAAATAACACGTTCGTTATATTTACCAAAACAATATCAAGCCTGGGCACGAGCATGACACTCAGTTATAAACTTATTAGTGAATTTAAATAACCATACAGATGTAGACTCTGTATGTTTAAGATTATTCTTAGTAATTAGTCAGATACCCTTTAAATTGCGTGCATGCTTACACGCTGAAAGTAGAAAGCGCTCTACCCCAAAATTTTTAAAGTGTATTTTTTAAGAGACGTCGTTGACCTTGACATCATATTTCACTTAATTAAATTTATATATTATGTCGGTCAATTAAAATGTGCAAAAGAAATGATCTTCAATGAGTATTATACCGTTAAGCGAACACAGTTTAGCAGTAAAATAATAATTATGTGCAAGTTTTGAGACGACTCCGACTTGTTTATATATGTATATGTACTTATACACTCACACCTGTATAACGAAAGGGTAAGCAAAGGTGTTATTAACGTCCACCTTTTGTAACTTTTTTAATAGGACGATTTTAATAATACCCAAATGACGGCAATCGGGCACTTTTCGGCA
Source organism: Tyria jacobaeae (assembly GCA_947561695.1). NCBI lineage: Eukaryota > Metazoa > Arthropoda > Insecta > Lepidoptera > Erebidae > Tyria > Tyria jacobaeae. The sequence goes on along the minus strand of OX387208.1, from coordinate 869,917 downwards.
TTACAGTTGGAAAATTTAGAGTATATTAACAGGAAAGAGAGAATAGAGAAGGTAATGAGAGAGAAATTGCTTACATAGATTGATTGACGAGTATAAACAATAGGTCAAGCAAGTCAGGTCGTACCTATAAATCGAACTAGCAGGTGCGGTACGTTTTAAATATCAAAAAGCCTGTAAACATTCATCACAGATACTAAAGGTTCATCGTGGACTAAGGCAGGATTGAAGTGTTTTGAGGCGAACCAAAGGTTTGATAACTACAAATTAAATAATCGAATCGCAAAGCCATCACACAGCGTTTCTTTTATATGTAAGCGAAGTAAATTTCCATTCTGTTGTTGTATAGTTTTCAGATGCTTGCTTATATTGTATATGTACTTATTTTTTCATAAAGATGGTCTAAATAAAACACCAACATTTTTGTACTTCTTATAGGGGGACAAACGAACGACTTGGAGGGTAATTAAGGATGGGTAGATGTGGGGATGAGATGGGAAAGATGAGAGGGATCGGTTGTATCGCACCGGTCGAGCCGGCCCTTTTGTGCCTAAGCTTGGCTCTGCCACTGTCAAAGTTGAGCTACTTAATTTCTACTTTTCTATTTATTTTTACTAGTCTACACGGATGGTATGTGTATGTACAAAACAATTTGATGTCATAATGCTAACTTTTCGATCAGTGAGGACATTTGTCACGCGAGTTACACCACATAAAAGACGGTTATGAAATTTCGGTATGTGATATTGTCCAAAATGAGGAAGTAATTAACTCGCAAAGGACGTTCAAGTGTCCTTGTCAGGTAAATGCAATTTGTACGCTCTATAGCGTCACATACAGGCATTGTTTTAAAGAGCATTTTGTCTAAAACTTAAACGCCCTCCAATCATAAGACATCGCTACTAGATATTACTCTTACTGAGAGCTCTTCACAATCGATCCGGACTACATACAATGTTCATAAGTGGATATTCGGTCATTTTAATTGGATGTCCGGATACATACATATGTATATAATAACGTGTTCTTTTTGTGTAAATTGGCCAAACATATATAACTCTCAAGGCGACTAAGGGATCGGCATGATTTCTATCAGACATATATGTATGTATAAGGTCGAACAGTGCCAGGTTGACGGCAATAGGCCAACGTGTTAGTGTTTAATACACCGCTGCCTACCCATTTAATCCCCTAATTAATTATTGGCGTGAGCATGTAACAATATAGAAATTTCGAAAATTCGAACACTATTTTTCACAAACTCTCACTGTCATGTAGTGAACGGTAATTGGCAGTCATTCAGCTGCCGCCATGGAGTCACGTAGTGGCACGATCAATATTGTCACAGCACCGCACGTGATAATTGGACACTGGGACGGAGCCGACGCGATTGATGAGCACACTCGACGCGCTAATTTGTCTGCATTTTGTTAAGTGTGTACACTACAGCTGATCAATTGGCGTACAGTTAGGATGTTTATAAGAGGAACTTGTTTTGATTTAGGGGGCAAGGAGGTGTTGAATATATTCAGTACAGGCATATAAGACTTCTCCTCAAGGTAAGCGTTCGCTTGAGAGCACATAAACACTCGCAAAAGTTCTCTTCCATAAACATCTGGGGCTCCTAGTTGGCCGTAAAAAGACAGCACTGGGTGGCATGTTATCTAATAACCCCCATACCTAATATGAAACTGAAATCATATTGCTATGAAGGGGCTAGCTATATGTATTATATATAATTAAGCAGATGAGCTTCTTTGTTTTTTCAAATGCTCATCTATTAATCTCTGGAATAATCATTCAGATTTTAATTATTCTTTTTCAATGGGGTATAGTATTTATTTACGAATAATGAAGGTTATTAAGCATCACGCAGTGATTTAGCGAGATAGGATCGGTTGGTTAATATTATAAGAACAAATTTCAGAGAGCCACCTCAGCACTCTGTTTTAAGTATGACGGAAATTATTACAGAATAAAAAATGCTGAATTTAACGCTTTTTGTATTTTAGAACAGTTATCAATAATCTTAAATAGGACTGTCTAATAAATTAGCGTTAGTCACGCACGGAAGCGTTCACGCGACACCTGCAATTGTCATCGAGACGTAAATTACTAAGTTAAACAAGACGAGGTTGAACTTATTACTAAATAAGGCCAATTTTGATAGAACTGCACCGTTATATTACTACATTATACATACACAATATAAAATAACTAGAACTTATGTATAACACCAACGGTGTATTTCAAGAGTCTCTTATCTGCTAGTCACTTGACACTTGAGTACTCTAACTGCATCTTGACAACAGGAAAAAAAAAGGCCATTTTCAAACATACGGAGGAACAGTTGGCTGGTACCGTTGCAGTGAAGGATGCGGGCGTCAGAGCAACACGTCAGGTAGAGAGCTCGCTGACACGCGCAACCAGAGCGGAACGCTGTGATAACCACGCCACTGTTTTTGTGCCATTATACCATTTCCGACGGCGTACAACGCGGATCAACTTCAGATCGTTCACTTTTATTTGGCATAAGGCGCAAAGGAGCAGAGGGGTCACTGGATTAATGATGACCACTGTTCATGAAGAAGAACTTAAGAGAGGGAACTTAAGAGTTGTATGTTGCACTGCTCAACATTGAGGGTAATGAGGGGATGAGGGGAAAGGAAAGAGGAGGGAGGGTTTCAGCCTCCGGTACTCTCAATCACTCAGTAAACACAAGTCCATCATTGTTTGATAACCGGTTTTCTGTGAGGCCGTATTATTCTTTGCTGTTATCTCAATAATCAGAAATAACCGATAACCAATTCTCAATGTAACTATTGTTGCACCGATATTGAGTGAAAAGGACGCTTCAAACAAGTGAACATCTGTGGTTTTTATCCACTGAAATTAAAATGATCGACCAACGAAGGCTATCTTAACTTAATATATATATGTATATATATAAGTATTGTGAGAAGTAGTGTTATTAAAAAACAAAAACGGGTAAACGAGCAGACGGGTCACTTAATGGTAAGTGACTACTAGTGATTAGGGCGTTGCCGGCCTTGTAAAGACATCATTAAACGAGCAGACGGGTCACCTAATGGTAAGTGACTATTAGTGACTAGAGCGTTGCCGGCCTTATAAAGACATCATTAAACGAGCAGACTGGTCATCTAATGGGTAAGTGACTACTAGTGATTAGGGCGTTGCCGGCCTTGTAAAGACATCATTAAACGAGCAGACGGGTCACCTAATGGTAAATGACTACTAGTGAGTAGAGCGTTGCCGGCCTTGTAAAGACATCATTAAACGAGCAGACGGGTCACCTAATGGTAAGTGACTACTAGTGAGTAGAGCGTTGCTGGCCTTGTAAAGACATCATTAAACGAGCAGACTGGTCACCTAATGGGTAAATGACTACTAGTGAGTAGAGCGTTGCCGGCCTTGTAAAGACATCATTAAACGAGCAGACGGGTCACCTAATGGTAAATGACTACTAGTGAGTAGAGCGTTGCCGGCCTTGTAAAGACATCATTAAACGAGCAGACGGGTCACCTAATGGTAAGTGACTACTAGTGACTAGAGCGTTGCCGGCCTTATAAAGACATCATTAACACACAGCGTTGCTTTAACATTTATAATTCGGTATAGTTATATAATTCATTATTAATATGTTAGTGTTTTCGTGTTTGGATGTATTTCATCTATACTAGGTATGTATTTTTATTATTAAGTATGGTTACCACAGTATAAGCTGTGCCTAGTTTGGGATCAGAGGCCGTGTGTAAGGTGTATGGAGTTATTATTATTGCAGGAGTAATGTAAGAAGGCCCTATTTTACTTCTCTTTTCAAATTCCGTACGTTAAAAAGGGCTTAGAAATTTAGTGTTGTGTCGCTATGTTTGTTGACAATAGGTGAAATCCTATTGGAAATGTTTTCTAAAGCCATAAACCATAATAATGTTAGTGAAATTAGGACGGCTCCCTATGGCACGTCGCTACTTCGGCATAACGCATATCAATCAAGTAAGTGACGCGCAGCCTTAATCACAGTTGTTTATAAAGCTCAACCTTGAGTATCGATACGATATCGGTAGGTACGGTTTTATCACATAATTTACTGCTTTGTAAACACCATCACTAGATTATAGACATTCCGTGTTGTTAACAATTCTAAGCCATAGATAACAGAAGATTAATATATATTTTTATATATAATACGATATCGATAAAGATTTTTTCCTGAAGTTTACGCTCACTGCTAAGGGCGATATTTTATAGTATTTATTATATATAATAAACACTTCATCCATTACAAAAATAATCACTCAAATAGTACTGATAGTTCAGGAAATTGGCGTTTAAACAAACAAGCACACAAAAAAACGTCCGTCTTTATCGGTCATCCGGCAATTATCTGTATTCCAATAATGTCGTATTGGAAGCGACTGAAACTGCGAGATTCTATGCTAAGAGCTTGAGAACTTAGAGTATTTGTAAGAAAGTCTTAAGATAACAAGCAAAGCCGTAGTGGTTACGTCTAATAATAACCTTTAATAAAAAAGATACCCGCCTTCAATACTGTCACGATAAATCGTAACTTGTTCAATTTTAAGACTCAATAGTAATGCAATTTAAAGACAGAACTACTCCCTAATTCCTAACTGTTAAGGTATCTTGCACCATCAGCTCAGGAACATGACGCAAATAACGCTTTAAAAGTGTTATTTGAAAAACATTGTTTAGTTTCCTAGCATTTTCTTGCTTAAAAATTAACTCTTCGCCAATAAAATGTTCGCAGGATACCACATCTCAGGATCCAGACACTCTTCGATGTAACGTGGCTCATTTAATGATGGTAAGCGAGGTCTAGATACAAAAGTAAGTCGGTTTCTCCATCTGCTTTTTTCAATGCAGAAACTGGCAATACGCTCTTCCTTCATTCTTCCGTCGTTACCATACTGCACGATCTTACTCTCATCAGAAAAGAGAACATTGCTTTGCTCAGACGTGACCCGATATCTACCAGTTCATGGACGGCGAGTAAACGTACCAGTTTCCCGATAACATTGATACACTACTGTCAGCAAAGATCTAAATGCAATCGCCACAACACTCTGACTATACCCTGAAACATATTTGTTAAAAGTTCTCTTTGCTAGGATATGCACAGGAGCTTAGTTAAGAATCACTTAAAAAAAACTTGTTTAAAAAAAAAGGGATTAAATGCAGAATTTCTCAATCTACAATAATTTAATGGACGAAAAATCTAATTTAAATTAGGAATTGTGGTCCATCACTGTGTGTTGTATTTTGTAATTTTATACAAAATAATATAAAATTACAAATTTTAATAACAAATTATGTAATACTAAAACTTGGGATTTTCCTTGATTTCTTAGAATCCCACAATCAAAACCTGACCTAGTTTTAACGAGACCACGAACCTGTTTACAAAGAAATACCAATTCGACAAAAACAGCGAAAATCGGCCTACAATTGGCCAAGAAATCGAATAACAAACACAAAAAGAGATACACACAGTCGAAAATAGAACCTACTTTTTTTAATCGATTAAATAGACAAGGCTTGTTTGGCTAAATTTCGGTCTGCTGGACACAGAATATTCAAGCATCCCCTCCGACGTTCATTTGTATTAGTAGAGAACATGGAGAAGAGAAATCAATCTCTGAGCACCAGTACCAGTCGCAATAAACAAGATATATTGTCTTTCATTGACGAGCTTCAGCAGAAGTTGATGAAAAATCGACGACTCTTGCAAAGTCGAACTAGTTTCATTAATTAATTAGTTGTCAAAGAATTCTTAAAATACTTGTGCCTGAGATTTAACGGACTATTTAGAATAACAATAAAATATCATCAATATACATACAGTCATCACTACAAATTTCATCGATACATAGGTATTTGTCGTTACAATTAATACTTATGTAAATGAAACATACACAAGGTCAATATTCATGCATTCGACAAGAAATGTCACACCGGACCTTGCTTAAATACTTCTTCGTGTTGTGAAATAATCTGATATACACATTACGTATTACGAGATCACGACTCCTTGGGCCCATAGATATTTTTCATTTTGTATGTAGGGTGATGAACCCTTTAGCATACTAATCGAAATTTTAGAAAAAGAGGACTAAATGCATTTATTATTTACACCTAAACAAGCAATGCCTAATAAACACTTTTGTGTTCATGAGTTTGTGTTGCTTAACCTGTGTTGTTCTTTAGGCTACACTATCAGAAGATTGCATTGCGCAATTAATTACATTACACTAGGGTTGTCTCATCAAAAAAGCATGCAAGAAAGCTTTTTTGTCATCATTCTACGGACGCGAATGTAAAAAGAAAATAAAGTTAATATGTAAATTGTGGAAACAAGTTTCTTAGACCCCAAATCGAGTTTTTTGAATGTGTTTACCACTCGAATTTAAAGCCTATGTTTAATTTATTAATGCCTTTCCAGTTTTATTAAAACAACACTTAATAATGGCAATCAATACTACATATTCAACATTTTTGGTCGGATCGAGTAACAGAGTATTTATTATGTAAACGAAAGCAAACAGATGATGCGTGACGTACCACTTGGTACAGTAGACCCACAAGATTCGCGAGTGTTGTGACCTTTGGCCACCGGCACGTCACCGGGGATACAGATTTCACTCTCGCCGAATCTTGCATTCGATACATCCGTGTGAATTAGTTGTTTAAAAAACTCGTTTGTTTTATGTAACATAGCACAACCGACGAGAATGTAAATGTTCAAAGGATGTTTGTAACACTAACGAGGTGGGAAACCGCACACACCGGTCGGGTCCGTCAATACCAAACTATAACCGGTGAAAATAAACTCTTAAATTACACGCCAAAAACTTTCTTCCCCAAAAAACTAAAAGGAACACACTGTTATGTCATACTTATTGGCTGGGAATTGGGATCTTATTACCGACGTATTGAATGTTTTATTGCATGAAAAGAACTTACGGGTTAACTGGCAATTAAGATGACTTGACGCGCACACTTTCTGACTCTCGTTTATGCATACATTTTAAATAAATTATGGAGGCTTTGAGTATCAGCCATCGATACTAACGGATAGTTAGTAAGTTAGCAAGCCGTATAGTGACTTGTGTAATCATGAAAAATAGTCTATAAAAATGGAAACATTCCAATATGTTGAAGGCATCGAAGTTCATACATAGATTAAAATTTTGTAGATGTAAAAGAAACTTGTGCTTAATTTGCCTTTTAGCGGTTTAAGACTACACATCTACATAAATAAAAAAGTTATCTTGGTGAGCTAGCAACTATGGAAGCTTTAGAGTCTAATATACTATATCATGTCATTAAGAAAAGAACACGCGTTCGACATATCCGCGATAGCGTAGTAATTTTCTGATAAATAAAAACGGATTATAATTTCAGTTTTAAGTTTCAAACACAATTGATATTTGAAATAGAACACGCATGTTTTACAGTCTCCGATGCAGCATATTGAGTAACTAAACATTGATATTTAGTTAGTGAAGTTAAACATGCAATTTTGTATCGACTTACACTGATTGCGCAAAAGCACTTATATGCTTACACACATAAACGCAGGGTCATTATTGAACAGTAATTGATGTCATTCTAAACAAGCAAATATGAATATAATATAACATATGCAGATCTACAACACTTTCCTAAGAAAAAAAATAGATTAACAAAGTAACACAGTGTTAATATCTAATTAACTAACAGTTTGATAATTTTGATGAAGTTTCATGATTGATATTAGGGATGTACTAAGGTTTAGAGCAAAAAGCAGAACTGGTTCTCTATCTAGAGGGGAACCATGAAATCAAAGTGAGTTTGTTAGTGATCGTGCGTGTGATCGGGCTAGACTCGCGAGTCCGGTGCAGATGGCGCAGAATCAAATTACGTAAACAAACAAAAAGTATAAAACCGGTCTACGGCGACGGACGAACAAAACCCGCTCCATGCTCGCACCCAACATACAAAGTGCATGCAGTGCAAGTTGGCAGTAAGCAATTTTAATTGCAACTGTGCTCTCTCTGCGTCATGGGAAACTCTACTTTTTTGACAACCCATCTCTATTGTGTCAAAAGACTGTTCCGCAAACTTTTTGCTTAACAAATAGAAAGCACTTTAGTATAAGTGCTAATTATCAAGCAGGCTTCCTAGTGTACGTCATGGCGATTGTGCTGCGGCAAGTTGCAGTTTTTGCACCATATCGATCAATTTGTTCCGGCGAATGCCAGTCGCTTATCGATTTAAGCCAAAAATACTATAAGTAAAGTGAAATTGGGCCATTATCGAAAAAATTATAATGTGTCATTGTCTATCAGATAGCAGGCGGATCTCATTACACACAATAAATTAACTTACTATATTTAAACTAACCACACAAAATAAAGTTACATTTAGTAGTGAACAACAGTGTCTCTGATTCCAGGGCAATAGGCAGGCATCTTTAATTAACAGTGAGCTTTAAGTTATTGTGATAACCGGATGCGATTGTTCCCTCCGTTAGACTTCACCGATACAAACTGCATTAGTCCAACGTATACAATTTATGTCAGTTACACCGGAACTGATGTCCGTCTCAACGGCCACTTCATATTACATTCCTAAGAATTTATGACAAGAAAGTATTACAAATTTAAACAAACTTTGACGTACAGCAAGAACACACAACGAGATTTATGAAGGAATTAGCGCGCGGATGCGAAGAAGTCCCGTTATGTCGAGACGCTGCGCATGCTCAGCCCCACGATTAGATAGAACGATTCGTTGATGGCTTTCAAATACTTTACTTACTATTGTGTTTCGTTTTACGAGGAATTTCAAATATTTTAATGTGAGAAGGCCTTAAGGTCACGCGCGTCGCTTATCATTCCGAACAACGGTACTCTCGAGCAGTTCTCTTGAATGATGTCATTATGTCCAACAAATGCGCTTAGATAGATACTTATATCGACGGTACAGTACTTTTGTGTCGAAGTAAGACATCACAATATACTTAGTGTAGCTCGACCTGCGTGGTACACTTTCTTCGTCCCCTGTTACTAATGTGTTAACTTTTTAATGATGCTATTTGTCAACGAGTTCGTCACGCAGCTGGTCCTACATATGAATAAAGCATGTTTGCTAGAAATAATTTTTACATATGTCTACATACACATGGGTAGAGATGGGGGATGCACTCTTCTACTTTACCAAGAACCACAAGGCTGTTGTTTATTAAGTTATTGGTAATTGTGATTGAGTAAAATTATTTTAATAATATATAACTTCAGCATATCGTCCGTGGTAACATGTTGATAAAAAACTATACGAGGAAAATTGAAGGATATTAACAATAGTCGGACGTTACAGTTGAATCATGTTATGATTTATGAAACGTGGTTTTACAAACAACACTTTGTATGAGAAGGATTCAATAAAAAAAAATTATGTAGAATCTTTTCTTACGATGTTTACAGAAAGCATGAGAATTACTGGAAATATATATGTAAGAACACGTTTAAATTACATTCCATTGAGTGTTGTAAGAATCAGTTGTCGTACCTTGTCAACATCGATACTTAAATGGTACTCCAGGAACTGTATTTCCTTGGACATGTTGCATGTAAGTGGAACAGCGATGCAATGTATCTCATACATTGATAAATTAAACAGATGATTTCAATTTATACAAGTATGTGTATTCAAGTTGTTCACTCAGGAGCATCTGAAAATTTTCAAAGAGTATCCAAATCTCTTAATATGATGTTATTCATGACAAATGTATAAAATTTAATGCGTTTAAAGTATATACAAATAGTTTAGTAGTATTATAGACTTTGCAGACAACACTAGTAGCAATCCCGGCGTAGAAGGTCTGAGAGACTTACTCAAATATTTAGGTGTGGGCGTCTCTTGACACGGTCAATATTTGTTCCGCAAATAAACAGTGTACACACTGAGATTATATTTGTATACTTTCAAAGCCACTCGCAAATATTGTATAATGTAAATCTCTGATAATAATCTAATCTTATACGTATTACGATCATTTTGAGAGTTCAGAACTGTTACAAGGTGAGTCTGAGATAAACCCTAAGCTGAGATTATGCTTAAATATCTGTACAGTTAAGGTTTTATCGATTTTAGAGTTTATACTTCTGATCTTTTACAGCTGTGTATTTTCAGTTATTTGGACTTATTCTCAATAGATTTGCAGAGGCACAGAACAGCAGAACACATTTAGCAGGAATTATAGACAATGCCTAAACAGAGTTAACAAAACTACGTAACCTTTAGTTTTAAGACTTCAAATCATTGGGGTATATACTAACTACAAACAATTAATGTAAATAGGGCTACTTTACATTTTAACAGCTCACCTGGTACCTTTTTTTTTGGTGTGGAAACCCCCACGGGTCACCACCTCACTGGAGCCAACAGGGAAGTGGTATGTCGGACTCGAACCGACTAAAACAACACGGTGTTCCATCACAAGGTCTATTGCAGAGGACCCGGGTATGCCCTAAGAAGAAAGCTTCCGAGAGAGCTCACCTGCTACCTACGATAGCCAACATTTTTGTAAGCGCGGGTTCTTTAAATAAAAAAAAGTTTTTAAGGGTCCAGGACTTTTTTATTTTTAAATTGTAGTTTTCTGGAAAAATAGACGCAGTTCATTCCGAACCTTGGCGAGAACCAAAAAGGCTAACGATAGAAAAAAATGTCCCTAGGATACATTATTGTTTCATTTGTCAATGAGGGAGTTGTCTGCTTTCGAGCAATTTTAAATACAGAGGAGTTAAGTAATAAAATACCCTCTCAGTACAATAAACGAAGGATAGATTAGGAATCTGACTACTAATGGAAACTACCAGACATAATTGGGTTATCAGTTATATACTATCATTATCATTATGCTCAATATTGTATGGAAGTGAACAGATTCTGTTCGATACAAGTACACAAAGGAATGTGAGACTGTGGTATTTCAATACCACAGTCTCACAAAAACTCTGGCAAGTATAGCCCGTCCTGGCGACAAAACGACCACAAACGAGACGAACCGCCCGCCACCTGCTCAAGGTTTAACGACCGGAGCGCCGCGCACTCGCTCTCGCAGTGAACATGCACCAAGCAGCAGGGATGCTTTGTTCGTTTAGGATAACACTATGTAACTACTTTTATATCAGTGAAATGTGTGTTACGTAAACCGGTGTTGGCGAGAATGTAGGTGCGGTTTTGATTTCTATTTTATATAATTGTATGTCTATTGAACGATTAATTTGGATTCATTCAAATTTTTTTATTGATCTAACGTAATATCTTCCGAGTCGTTTTCATAATTAATACAGATATGGTATAATGTATATTTTAAGTGTTACGAGGAAGCCAGACTAGTTTCAAATCCAGTACAAAGGGACCAGTAAGAGAGATAAATTCCTATGGGCAGCAAAAGGCAATCATTTTTTACGGTAATTTAGTACAATCATAAGAATACCAAACAAATATATAATATATTGATAAATTATATATTGAAAAATATATAATATATTTGTTTAAAAGTTCTAATCTCGGAACTATTAATAAGATTTTAATTATTCTTTTGTATTGATATCAAGAGATATTTGTAACGAATAATATAGGTTACAAAAACATGACACTTCGACCCTTAGGAGCGAAGCAGAGACCATGATTGCAAGTGGAAGTTCGGGGAACGGCTAGTACAATATAAATTAGACCATGATGGCCAACTTGTCACTGCCGTGGTTGTTAATACGACAAAGTGTGTTCTAAGTAACACTGAGTGGGAACAAGTGAATAAAATCGATAAGTGATCTAGTTCTCTGAGTTTGATAATAACTGTATATGGTATTCAGCACGAGTACGCGGCTACAGAAAATCAATTTGTATGTTAGTATCGATTCATTGGAAAGCAAAAATATTACGTGTTGTTACAAGACAGATCACTCATACATTAAAACAAGCCTCGTGGGTAGCAGCAGTGAAAGCATTGTCGGTCAACTTTACATTTCCAGAGCAGAACATTAAGTTATACATCAATCAACGTATGTTCTATTTTGATCGATTGATTATGCTTTGGTGAGAGCAAGAGGGTAGGGCTATGCGCTTAGTGGTATCTCGTTAACATTCCTCGCTGTGTGGATGGCGCTATTGCACAGGGCACTTTCGAACGGATGCGATCTTGACGAAACCGAGAGTGGCATTCGGTTCGGGTATCGATCGGACGCGCCGCACTGAGCACTGAGCGACGCGTGACCGTCCTACGACGCGCCTCTTATCGTTAAACACTTTCACCATTAGAGAAAAAAATGTATTTGCATATCGAATGTTGCGCAATCGTCGAACTATCCACAAGCTTTTAGCTTTGCGGTTCCCTCGGCCATCCGTGCAATAGCCGGAGCGTGCGATATCTGAACTCATTGTGGACGACAGATTGAATGCGGTCAAATGTGAAATTGCTTATTGCCAGCGAATTCTTCAGCCGGTAAATCGATATCCAGCAGTTTTAATCGTTCGTTGGCGGAGATTTTGTTCTCAATCCGAATTTTTATAAGCTCTGATTTTATAAAGTTGCGAATGATCAATGATGTTGATAAATATTAAAAAAAAATATCATAAGAAAATCAATTAGGTAAGCAAACTATATGTAGTATGAAGTGACGTAAGGTGATGTCGTCATTTAAAGCACAAATGCACATTTTTTCTAGCAAGGGTCTGTCACAATTTCTAATAATAATAATCATTTATTGCGAATATACGTAGGGCACATTGAGCATGAAATGTTTTTTACAACTCTCCTATTTAAACTTTTTGTTTACCTAGATATATATATTGTGAAATTAGTTAGAGAATATAATTATATCTTAAGGTGAAAATAACGTTAAGCAATGTCGAGTGAATAAAATAAACATCAGAGAAATGTCAAGTAATTATTATTTGCTACTTAAAATGAATTATTGAGATTATGTCAAAATTTATGTAAAAATATTTTTCTCATATCGGAGGCTGTCGTAGATTATATTTTGTCATTAAAATATTCAGTAACATTATAATATGCTTTTCTTATAAGAAATCGTTATAGTAAAAAAATTAGGTTATTTATATTGGGTTGGCAACTAATAAACCCGCCACTTTTTTCGATCAGTTTCTAAAACGTTATAGAACTATCTCCAATTTCTTGGAGTAGTATATAAATAAAGCAAGAGTTGTATGTCAGATCAGTGGACAACTGGATCTCGAATAGTAAAACTACAGTAAAATATGGATATTTCTCGTAGAGAACTTCGGCTGCTTTTACTTCAGGAATTTCGCTTAGGTCGAAAAGCGACTGAAGCAGTGCGCAATATATGTGCAACGATGGTCGAAGGTGTGCTCTCTTTCGATACCACCAAACATTGGTTCAGAAGATTTAAGGATGGAAATTATGATCTATCTGATGAACCTCATCCAGGAAGACCTCCTACAATAGATGTAGATGAGTTAGACTCATAGAAATGGATCCCAAGTTCACTTTCACGTTTCAGTTTGGTTGCCACATGAGTTGACGCCGTTTTAACTTCAGAAGAGAGCTAACGTGTGCATTGAACTACTTAGTTATCGTCGTACCAATGAGGGGCTGAGGGATGTAATTACGGGGGATGAAAAGTGGATTATGTACATAAATGGTTCGCGTAAGCGCCAGTGGCTTGGACCTGGAGAAGCAGGAGTACCGACGCCAAAATCTGACACGAGTAAAAAAGTTCTTTTAAGTGTGTGGTGGGAAATAAACGGAATTATATACTGGGAGCTGTTGCCATCTAACACTACTATCACGGCCATTATTTATATAGCGAGATTACCGAAACATCAAAATAAAGTATACTTTTTGCACGATAATGCTCGACCCGAATTTCGCTTGGCTCGGCTGTCCTCAGATTATCATATATTTCTTTCTCTAGCCCACTACTTAGCAGATAAAAAAAATAAAATGAAGATAAGCTTAAAGTGACCTTACCACCCGTTTTGATCAAAAGCCTAAAAACTTCTACGAGGAAGGTATTATATCTCTGCCAGCGCGTTGGCGGCAGGTGATAGAAAACGACGGTGCTTATATAATTGAGAAATAATTTGATTTTGTATACTTAAAAAAAATGTGTACTAAGATGGTAGGTTTATTAGTTGCCAACCTAATATTATTACAATGGTATGTCTTTATGTAGATGATTATAAATGTGAGGAGCCATACAAAAACCACTTATACTGAACTGTGCAGTACTGTTCGCAGGAAATCATATTTTATTTTTATTGCGCTTACTCATAGGTCATTTAAACAAAGACTTATTTAAAGCAACGAGTATAGCAATTTCATATACATATGTATATAAATACATGGCAGGGTCAAAAGCTTCAGATCAATGAACATGGGTTTACAGCTATCAATGGAATTAAGCCCCCAAATTGCTCTCACGCATTTCTTCTGAGCCTTCAATACCATATCCTTGTCAACCGAGTTTCCCCAGAAGATAACGCCATATCTCTAAAAACATAGCCTAACTTATGGAACAATCTGTCGCCTGCCGTGTTTCCGGACCTATACGACCTTCAAACCTTCAAGATTCGCACACTCCTACCTAAAAGGCCGGCAACGCACTTCTGACTTGACTGAATCACTTATCATCAGCTGACCCGGCTGCTCGTGTGCACGCACGATATTGGGATGAAAGTACAATTTCCTTTTTAGTTTTTGGACATATACGAGTTATCCTGGTACATTTTCTATTACAAAGGTATGATTTTATAAGTTTTAAAACAGTACCTCTGACACCATATTCCATCCATGACAACATATTCCAGCTTTTTTAACACTAAATTATGATTTACATAATCAAAAGCCTTTGTTAAATCCATATAGAGTTCTGTAACTAATTGTTTATTATTAAGCCCAGACATAATAGCATGTAAAAATATATACAGCCAAACTTGTGCCCTTGTTTTTTCTGAAGCCCTGCTGTTCATCAAAATAAATATTGTTTCTTGTCGTTTTTTTGAATAGTGATTTATAAGTCATATTTAGTTTTTCAGGAAATACGCCAAAAATAATATACATTGTGGCTTTAGGTGGGTGAAATAGTATTAGATACAGTAATACAACAACATCTTCAATATCTTGGTATGTATGTCATCATATTCTGTGCTATTTGTTGTCTTAAGAGAAAATATTAGTTTTTATTAATGTCAAAAGGGGTTGTAGGCATCATAAAAAGAGAGTGCCGATAAGTTACTGTTAAATGCATTTCTTTTCAAGTTCGTAGTATCTGAATTAGAATTTGGATCAAATTGTTCCTATAAAAAAATCATTGAAGGTTTTCGAAATAGCACCAGAATCTTTGATGACATTGCCATTCACGTGTAATTCTTTAATTTCTTCCATAGGGAGGCATTGTTTGTTATGGTTTGAGAAGCATAGAGTAGGATTTTAAGGTATGTTTATTACGTGTATTGGGATTGTGCTATAGCGCCACAATAAATCACCTTTTTTGAATATGTTTTTATACCATTTGTTATCCATTTCGGTTTAATACGTGTAATTTTTCTGATCAATGTCAAAGGAATACATACATAATAATATGTATGTAAGCATGTCGTAGAAATGTCAAATGCTTCATAAGGATAATTCGTATTATTATATACTTCGTTAAAACTTAGAACTTATTTTCATAACTGTATTCCCTTCTATCAATATACCAGTGAGTAAGAGAGCTGGTTACTTTAACAGGGCAAGACAACATCTGAGCAGTGTGGTCTGACAGAGCTAACTCATAAATTTTGTATTTAGATTCTCTAATGTTATGCATGAAATGATCAATACACGTACTACTTTTTAATTTTAGATTAAAACTATATATAAATTGTAATTGTGTATGACCATCCTACAAAAGTCATGTATTAATACGAAAATTAAAGAAATGTTATACATTGGCATTTCTCTCGCCCTCACTCTCTCTCCTTTCGAAAAAAGAGTAGACAGATAAATATAGTCTAGATATGAGATATATTTTAATATAACACTTATTGTTTAAAATGCAAATGCAAAAATAACAATAACGACTCACCTTGATCCTGTTCCTGCGGCTGCCTCGGAGGATGATTCCGTCGTTTTCAATATAGTCCGGCACTTCCCTTCGGTTCGAGAAGTTGAACACCACCGAGGTGGAGGGGGGCGGCGGGGCACGCGGGCGCCGCGCCACCACGCCGTCACCCGACGTGCTCCGCGCCCACGGCACTGACGTCACATTTTTCTCCTTCGTGTCGACGACTTTCTTCTCTCCTGAGCCACTCCACGCTCTTTCAATACCAGCCGCCGCCATACGAGACACGGCACCCTTAACTTCCGATGTTCGCTCCGAGCCGGAGTGTCCATTTACCAGAGGGGTATTGATCTTGTTAGACTTTGACTTTATCTTTGGACTGGGGCTACGTTCGATAATGAGGGGCGACGGTGGACTGCGCGGGGGTGTGGCGGAACAAGGGGCGTCAGGTGGTGTGCGAGGTATCGGTTCAACCAACGCTGCCGGAGGCGGTTCTCTGCGTTCGATACGGTTTGGCGGTGCAACATCGTTCTCGACCGGTGGCGGCGAGGGTGACGCCGGCGGCACTAGCCTCTCGGGAGTCTTCTCATTGATGTCCTCGATGGTCTGTTCCGTGTCGGTCTCTGTAGTTCGAGCCGGCATCGGTCTTATTACACCGATACGCCGTGCTCGGCCTAACAGTACAGGATTCGTGGCGGCAAGCAGTGGCAAGTGCGAGCCAGCACGTGGCGCTTCAAATACGTATCGCATCGTAGAACCAGCACGGGCGATGCCCTCCAAGGCGGCTCGCGATACTGGACGAGTTCCACCTGTTGCAGGCCGAGCACCAGCAGCCGTTCCATCCTGAAGCGACTCATCCTGTAGTGTCAGCGATGACGCGGGTGCGGATTTGAGGACGACCACCGTCCCGCCGTTGGATGCTGACGCGGACGCGGATGCGGATACGAGGGCGGGTCCTGGGGCGTGTACGGGCGCCAGTTCTGCCAGAGGCAGCGGGCTGGGCGTGCGAGGGCTGAGTGGCGGGCCTTCGGCGGAGTCGCGCGGCTCGGGAGTGGAAGTGCGTGGGCCCTGGCCCTCTAGACCGCGCAGTACGGCGGACACGCGGACGGAGGGTGTCGCTCGCCGGGTAGGAGCGCTCTCGAATTTGCGAAGTGTCGACCGGACGACGTCCGGCGGGGGCCGCTCGGTCTCCCGGAGCAGGGGGGTCGGTCGGCGGGGGGCGCGAGCCGTTCTCGTTTGGGACTGAGGGGGCCGAGTTGCGATGGGGGGCGGCGGCGGCGGCGGCGGCGAGGAAAGCGTCGCGCGGGAATCCTCGTGGGAGTCCAATCGGCTGAGCGCGTCCACGGAACGTGCGCGTTTCACCGAATCGCGGCGCTGAGAAGGCGCGGGCAGGACCGGCGGGGCGGCCATAGACTGAGGACGCGGGGGCCGCGGGTGTGTCGTAGGGCGGGCGCAAGGCACGGGCGGGGGCCGCTCGTCCAGAAGGTGCTCCAAACTGGCCGCGCGACGTAACACGGATGGTCGGCGTCGCGGTGCGTCGCGCAGCGCCAGGCTCAGGTAGCGCGACTTGAGGCGCTTGACGATGCCGGGCCCGTAGCGAAGTTCCTCGTCGTCGTCGGCGAGGGCCGGCGGCGGGGGCGGCGGAGGCGCGGCGGGGGGCACGGCGCCGGTGCGGGAGCGCGCCGCTCGCCGCTGCAACACCTCGCGCTTCCATTGTGGCAGAGCACCGTTGGACATGCCTGCATCACACGATACATCTCACTTTTAAACGATATATGAGAGATTTATTATCTACTGTCAAAATTTAACAAACTGGTGGTACATCATGTAGAAGTTAATGTACTTTCATGTAGGCAAGTACTTCATATGATGAACGAAATATATACTTAGGTGCGATTATAACACTAATGTGGCAAGTATTGTAACTGCTACAAAGAAAGCAGTCACAGCCTATCAATGGACGTTTGACAATTAGAAATGTGTCAGACTTGCAAGTTGCTAAATGTGAATTTCCTCATGTGTAAGTGCTGGCTCGACGCCACACATTGGTTACGGATTCAATTACTAATATCTATCTGTACGCGTGTAACTTTCACGTTATATTTTAGTTGAATGGGTATATAAACTGTAAGTATATGGATTGATGATTACGTAAACACCATAATAACAAGCTAATGATTCAAAAATAATGTTATCTCAGTAGCTTCGGCTGACGGATCGCTCGTTTTCCTACCACCAAAGTATTTCAGATACGATGTTCGTAACTTGACGTTTTGTCTTTTGTTGACCCTACTTCCAAACGTTATTTTGACGTTAGTACTTCATTGTTTGAGAGCGCTTTCTTCGTAAATGTAACCTCACTTCTTACGATAGCTGTAGAGGTATCGTTTAAAAGAAATTATTGTCGAAATGGCACGATTTTTTCTCTATGAGCAAGCACTAACGAAAGAAAGAGCCGAGCGGAGTCGCAGACGTCTCAGCCTACGGTACGCATTTTTTGAGAAGCAAATTCCTGACGTGGACTTTGTTTAAAATTACAGACTCCACCGGAGTTTGTTCGAACAGTTGTGTGAGGACATAATCCCATTTCTTCCTCCAAAGAAAAATGTTAAGGAAATTGATCCCGCAATTAAGGTAAGCTTACAGTGAAAAACTAGGTATCCACATATTGTTGAATTATCATTTTGCGTCTCCACCTCTGTATAATTTATTTTAATGAATAATAATTAGGCCTTTAGAACAGACAAGGAATGACAATGTGAAAGGCACAATTACATTTTTGTGCTGTACCTTAAGTTTAAAAATGTTTCAGATAAGTTATGTCTATAGGTCCATTGCAGACAAATTTTTAATTTAAGAAACTACCTATTTCCACTTACAGATTCTGACGGCCCGGGCATTTTATGCCAGGGGAAGCTACCAGGGAGCAGTAGGGCTCAACATGGATGGCCCTATGGCACAGCAGACCGTATCAAAGTGTCAAGTCACTGAGGCACTTAATAATCCTGCAATTACCAGGAAATATATACGATTTCCCCAAAATAATCTTATTAAAGAAGGGTGCTTATTTAGTAACAAATAACTATACTTAGACAACATAACATCCAGTATTGAATTTGTTCTTTACATTGGGCTATCCAAAAAATTAGTAATTTACGGAAAATAAGACTAAAGACCTACATTTTACGTACACTTGACGTGATACTTACTGAAATACTACTTGCACTTGCAGCAGGACCTTTAAATAAGTATTATTAACACAGGAGCAGACGCTCAGATTAAACAGCATGATATTAGGTCTTTTATAAGTAAAAACTTTCAAATAAATTATATTTTGGGTGCAAAATTAATTAATAGAGACATATATTGGTACATTAGTACGAAAAAAGCAAATTAATAATTTAATAAACAATTTGCTATAAGTAAATCATTTTATTTCGACTATTTCGCTATATTTACCGATTTTTGCATGGTTAACATCTAAAAAAAATCTAGTTTTCGTTTTTACGCGGTTATCCTTACGGTTCAGAATTTCTTCAACATAATTATGATACGAAGTTATCGCTTGTTTTTTTTGACTATGTGACATCGTAATTCGTCGTAATTTCGACGTCAATATCGAAATCTATGATAACATTTTTGGGATTATTACATTGGCTGATAACGTAAGAATAAAACAACAATATAACACACACTTAAGCCAGCAAGCAAGCCTTAAGCACAAAGTACATTAATTATTTAAAAGCTGCAAAGGCATTTTTATTAGACACTTTTTAATATGTACATATGTATTATTATCATCGGTACATACCTACGTAACTTAACATTTTAAGTAATAGCTTAAGTTAAAGGTAAGGTCGCACAACTTTTAACTACAGGATGGACTACAACGATTTTCACATTACGTTGCCTAGAATTACTTTTTCGTTTTATGCTCAAATTCACAAAACACTACATTCACAGGCTTTAGACAGACGAGTGATCAAATGATATAGAAATTAATGATTGTTGTTCGTATTTCTCACTGCGTCAGTGATACAAAAAAAGGAGATGTGCTTTTTTTTTATGCGATAGGGGGCAAACGAGCTGAAAGGTCACCTGATGGTAAGCGACTACCGCCGCCCATGGACACCCGCAACTCAAAGAGTCACAAGTGCGTTGCCGGCCTTTTAGGTAGGAGTACACTCTTCTCTTGAAGATTTGAAGGTCGTATCGGTTCGGAAATACGTGCCACGCTATATATGCTTTGCTGCCGAACGCCCCGGGCTACAGAACGTTGTAATCTGTCACAAATCTGTCATTTGATTTTTAGATTTTTTATACAAACCTTGCCCTCACAAATGAAAATAACGTAAACAATAAAAAAGAATTATCTAATTTGGTACATTTCGACTATTCATTTTTATATATACCTAGGTAGGTTTATGTAGTGTTAGTGTAGTGCCTATATGATCGATGTCATTTTTGAAAAAGCCGAGAAATCTTGGCATGTTAGTAGTTATGACATAGCCGAGGAACTGAGGATTGATGACAAAACAGTTTTGACCCATTTACAAAAGTCTGGCTATACAAAAAAAACTCGATAATTGGGTGCCACACCAGCTCACTGGAGTAAACCGTCAATTTTTTGAATAGACTGATCACTGGTGATGAAAAGTGCACCACCTGCGACAAGATCGTGCGAAGAAGATTATGGTCAGAGGGTAGTCAAGCTCCACACACTGTAGCGAAACCCAGATTAACACGTAATAAGGTGGTAACAGAAACCAGGAGAAGGTGTGGTCTTTCATCACGATAACGCCAGACCATACACATCTTTCGCCACTCAGCAAAAATTGAGAGAGCTTGCTTGAGAAGTGTTAATACATCCACCATATAATGTATGTTGTACCGTCAGATTTTAACCTGTTTTGGTCTATTTAGATTTCTTTGGGTAGTATTAGGTTAGGGATTATGTCCGAAAAGCTCTATTACTGAAAACAAAGAAATTTATATACTGTCTGTTCGGTAAAAGTTCAAACATTCTTTTTTTTTTTTTTTTTTTTTTATATTAGCCTACCATAGTGACTCCACTTTGCCTGATGGAGAGCAATAGGTGGAGTCAAAGAGTGGTGGTCACCATCCTCATTGCATGTGAGCATGGTGAGATGCTTTTTCACGCCCCGCTTAAAAGACCCGGGATCAAAGTGGGAAGGAAACACGTGCGCAGGTAGAGAATTCCAGGCTTTTACCGATCGGCACAAGAAAGAGGAGCCAAACCGTTTAGTTCGGGTACGTATAATCATTTAGTTGTAGTAGTACAATTTGTTTATTAAACTTCATTCACACAGCTACAAACTCTAACAAATCCTATGAATAGAAGAGATTTAGAAGTTTATTCTTTAAGGCCCCATTTTTCAATGCTCAGATACATAATCAGATAGCCTTCATTCAAGGAATAGCATAAAATTATAAAACTGATTTGTTTCTCCTCCTCATTTTTTTTTTATGCGATAGGGTGCAAACGAGCAGACGGGTCACCTGATGGTAAATGACTACCGCCGCCCATGGCCACCCGCACCCTAAGGGTCACAAGTGCGTTGCCGGCCTTTTAGGTAGGAGTACGCTTTTTTCTTGAAGGTTTGAAGGTTGTATCGGTTCGGAAATACGGCAGGCGACAATTTGTTCCGTAAATTTTTTTTTTTTATATTAGCGTACCATAGAGACTCCACTTTGCCTGATGGAAAACAATAAGTGGAGTCAAAGAGTGGTGGTCACCATCCTCATTGCAAGTCTAGTCAATGCAGCATGGTGACCCACTATGGCGGCCTGGTGAGAAGCTGGTTGTGCGAGGCAAAAAGCTTCTGGAGAAGCGCACAGTGGTCGAGTGCCAATCGTCCAGGTGGTGGGGATGGATATTTTATCATTCAACGAACAACCCTCCTTTTTATTTTATCTTAGTAAACTTGATCTGTTATATTTTAATATAGCTGTAAGGGGAACATAAAACAAACCACTACGATAATAGAGAATGTTTTTTATTCCCTTGGGAAATTACATGGACAAGGAACACTTCTGAAACAATAGCAAATGGTAACCTAAGAACCGGTTTAAAATTACATTCTACGATTACTGTGAAGAGGTTTCTTATGTTCATATTGTTAAGCCAAGTATCTACTGGAGGCAGCGCAACTGGAGATGGGATACCCCAACCAGATGCGCACCGCGCCATGAGCCATTTCTTGGCCTTGGGCCGAGCCATATTTTGTCAAATTAATAAAATGATACCAGAACTATTGTGTTCTTTGGGATCCATTAAATAAACAGTATTACTACAAAAATGTTAAGCATGATGCATGGAACAATATTAGTTCAAAATAAGGGTTTTAGGGTTCAAAAAGAAGATCAGTAATCGAACAGGTTCTGGGGCAGCTATTGCTGCTTCCACAATTAATGGCCAGAAAAAGTGCTCAGTTCCATACTGAACTTTTATTCACAATGACTGCTTACCTTTTTGTATTTTTTTTTGTTGTATTCCCTTTTTTGTAACAGTATGAATGGATTTTATTATTATTGTTGCTTTTCTTCTATGATATTGCTTAAATTGTTTATACTGTCAGCTTTATACAGAACGACTTACATTTATAAAGTTTATAATTATAGTAGCTGAGATAGGTGGCTTTTCTGGTTTGCACAGGGCATCATAATTACTTATAGTTTTTTATTTCATAGTAATAATTATGTACCGCCCTATGAATGTCTTAATGAATGTTTTTCTTTCATTTTATTATGGCAGTAGTTTCTCTACTAAACTGGATCATGTTGCTTCACTATGATTCGCAATGTGCATCGACCCTCTGCCTCAAGGTGAGGAGCCAGCTTGCCTCAGGTTTACTTGAGGCTGCTCAAATGAATACAGATCTTTACAGTCACTAGTGTGAGGTACATTAGTGTCAACGTCATTTACAAACAGAAATTGTAGTGGTATTAAATTGCTCTCGTTTCTCACAGCTTTCAATGGAGTCTTATGGATATATTGAATTATAAAAATAGCAATACCAAGGTTTCTAGTGATTTTAATCTTATCAACAGCCATTGATGCCATTCTATATAGTGTTTATCAGTTGAATGAATAAGAGGATCTAAATAAATAATTTCATGATATACATTCAAGGACAATAAGAAAGAAAAGGTGTTCTATTACTTAATTACTGTGAACAATAATGTAATTGATAAAAAAAAAATATTAGATATAAAATTATATAAAATTTTGCATCATCCATAAATAATTCAATGACATTATTTTACTTTATATAATTATATAAGCTGATTATTGCCAATTACGTTTTTTTTAGAGATATTAATACATGTATATCCATTTAAATATTTTTTATTTGAGTAATTTACCACAGAAACAAACACCACATTTAAACACACAATTACCACATCAACAACCTGAATCTCTTTATCCATTTATTACTTTTAGATCTGTGTATCTGCTATTTACATTGTCAAAGAAAGCCTCTGTTCTGCTTGATGGTCGAGACTTTTTTAAAATTAAATCAATACACATTCTATAAAGGGCCTATAATGTATAGCTAGCTAGTGATAGTTTGTACAAATTATTAAATATAGAACAATTAGTTATTATTTTATTGTTTTTCTTTCTTTATTTTAGTCAAATGTATTTTATTAATGAATCAAATGTATTTGTATTGAGGAATATATTTGAATGTATTGACAATAAATGAAATAAATGAAGAAGGCTAGTTCTAATAACAACAATAAGCTATGAGATTGCCCATTCAAAGAGGTTTTATCATCTTCTAATAAAATAAAATCACAAAGCAAAACTCACCAAAGTCCTGCGAGGACTCCAGCATGGTTTCCACCATCATCTTGTGTGGGCCGCACCGATCTTAAGCAACTGAATGTAATGCAAAAACAATATAAAATTAAGCTTTGTAACCAACTGAAGTGCAAATAAAAGAACTAAAATGATCATAGATACTAAAACATATATAGTTTATACTTATAACTCATACTACCAATATTTTAATGATCCTAAGGTGGTAAACAAAGCACACACACAACTCTTAACTGTTTAATATATATATAATTATTAACAGGCACACTGTTCAGAAATATAATCATAACATAATTACCAAATAACCAATCAACCTTCAACTGTATTATGTGCCCATTTTAATGATATTTTCATAATATCACTTAGAACTCACACAAAGCAGTAGAAGAGTCATTAAAGTAAAAACTAACAGTTGTCTAATGTATGGTCAAAAAGTGGTAAGTAGCACATCTTAAAGTCTAGACTGTCATAATCAGTGATCTGTTGATAAGAGCATGTGCCGCGACGAGAGCACGTCGGGCGTCGTTAACCCCGCGTCTAACTACCGCCTAGTATAACTGTTACTGCTCGTTACACAAGCTAAAGCATTTAAACGCAATAAATGAACAGTTTAGACCAGCGCTTTTTCATCGGTCGTCATCTCCCGTAAACCCAAAACAGCACCCGCGATGGGACACCGGTTCATTTCATTCTGTTTTTTCAAACTCCGTTAACTTGGTCGGTCCATACCTGCTACAAATCCATTGGGCTCTCCGAACACACTTAATCCAGCTAACTCGTAAACTTTTCACTGCAATGCCATTGACTGACAAGAATACTTAGAATTGAAATATTTTGTCGATCATGCGCATGCACTAAATATTTTTCCAAGCACTGACTGGATCACCCACGAAGATAAGTCTAACACTACTAACGATTATAATTGACACACAGAACACTTCCGCACTAGACAAATTAACTATGTCCGTTTATCATACAAATGATAAAAGTAAACAATAATAATATTATTAAATTTTATTGGACCAAGCACTGCTTCACACACCCATTGACAGAAAGTTGATTCTCATGACTGAACTGACTGAATGAGATTTAATGCTAGACCGAGAATGACAGTTGAGAATGAAAGTCTATGAATAAAGAAGACTGGGAGGGAGAACGGGAAGTATAGGTACAAAAAAAGTTTATTTATATTCCCACAATTAAATTCGAATAAAAAATATATTACACTTATTCCTAATTTCCAAAAATCCATTCTTATATCAGTTTCAAAAACCATAGACAATTTTTTTTGTGACACGACGAGTAACCAGAAATATAGGTATATATTTTCAAAATCTCGAGAGAAACTGATATCTACTATTACGAAAATAAAAATGAGAAGAATTTCAGAGTACGTAATAGAAAATACAAACTTATAGTTATATACCCAGTATAGTTTTATACCTAGTTCATGCCATCTAGGTTGTAAATAAAAAATGAAAAACATTTAGATGAACGCCACCTATTGGATTTTATTATAAGCATGAAATACTGTTCTGTGGGTACAGTTCCACTCACTTTCTAATTCGTAGGTGGCAGTACCCGTATAAGTTTTAATGTCCATTATCTAAAATTATATGTTTTGTTACAGTTGCAGTATGTGAAGATCCAGTTTGAGTAGCGTCATATGCGAACTCAACCACCTTGACCATAGCTTACATTTCCCTACACATCCGTATAAGTAATATACCTTTCTTTCTCTTCTATGGTCCCTTTCTCTTTCAACATACTCCCAAATTTCCCATTGTATACGTTTGCGGAAATAGGGGGCAAACCTATTACCTCACTCACGAATACATGCGTGAGTGATGTATGTTGTTAAACGACTAGGCTCTTGGGGCGCCTCCTTTTTTGTAGTCAACGTAGTATTTTTTTATGTACATATGGTAGAAGTAGTAATTCGACCGAATGTATTTTTTTTATGTCCATATGTCATCATGTTGTCTTTTTAAAGCTATTAAAATATTTTCATCTCTTGTTACTGAGCTGATGGTGGGCGGTTCTCTTTGACGGACAATTCTTTAAATTACGTTACATTGAGTACGTACGTCATGAGTCAATTTCTTCAAATTGCGCAAAGCAAGCATATTAAATACCTTATTCTATTTTTTAAAAGCCAATACTTAGTTTTTAAGTAACGAACTAGTATTCTTTATTTATTTTTGTTTTTTATTAAGAACACTCCCGCATTAGGAGTAATTCGTGTGTCGCGAGAGACTTGACAACGGACGCAAATAACACTCAGTTATAGTACAAGTATTTGTGGATCAGTCAAATTTCTGTTCTGTGTAGAAATCGAACCCACGACCTTCGGCGCAGCAGCCAGTATCACTAACCACTAGACAACCGGTTAGTAAAGTAAAAGTTACAAGTAGATCAATTAAATTCTATATGACCCTTTTTTATATTAAGAAATCCTCATGGACTATTCTCCACCGGGGTCATCAGCGGATAAGTGTGCCGGACTTGCGCTAAAGCCACCACCACGGTGTTCCTCGCACTTGCTGCCGATGGCCGCGGGAACATGACATTCTTCCGGGACCAGAACCGGAGAGGACCCCGTCTCATTTTTCGTTTTTCACGTACACCACCCTAGTGTCCATTTACGGAGGGCAGAATAAGGCATTGACGGACCTCCGCCGACGACCGATGCGTTGTCTGCGGATGGAGATGGTAGTCGTGCTCCTCCTCCTTTTCGAAGCATCTGTGATATATGTGGGTACGCCGAAACCTAAGTAAATAAGGTACTTGTAATTCAATATAAAAGTGTGCAACTACCAATGTAAGTCAGTCCACGAAATATACGGTATTAGGTTAACAGTTGTTTCCTTGTGTTCCCACTTATCGAAGATTCAAGACTTCTCAGCCTCCTTCTGTGACATAATAGTTATATGCGACACTGATTCCTTAAGGTATTACTTATACTTCCTAGCCCCTCCCCGTTCTCTCATCCCTTTGTCTGTATACTCCAAAATTTTCCGTATAATTCCCAAAAGTGCGAGGTTCACGGCAATAGGCTGCCCCCTACTACGTAATGGAAAAAAGCGGGCGTCAATTACGCCTCTGCGTACACCATCGGAGACACGGTTATTTAGTATTAGCAGCTGATGTAGGCATATCTGATATCACACTACATCCACGGTACTCATGTTATATACAAGAACACGTACTACATTGAAATAGGGCAGCAAAGCATAGCAGATTTATGTACCTGATACTTTATGTATTTATTTTCAACTTTCCGCACGTCATGTACAAAGGCGGACTTATTGTCTCATTAGGAAAGAGATCACGTACCTTCTTCAGAATTGATTGAACGAAGAACGAAGAGGTCACAAAGTCTGAGCTATGGCAGGGACATAAAAGCAAATTATCTGCAAAGCAAAGGTTTCTTGATTAGAAGACAGGAAGTGAAAGTAGGGAGCTAAATAAGACGCTGAGGACGGAGATTTAAGAAATGAAAAAACAGAAGTCAATGCTCGTTGATTGCAGAGCAGACGAATAGGTAACCATTTTAATGGGTAACGAAAAGCAGATACGTGGTCATACTCGTGAAGGTTGAAAATGAATCGAATGCAATTATTGAGAAGACGGTCTAGCTTAGACAGACTACAGTTTCCCAAAACTGTTAATTCAATTCCATTAAACCCATGATCAAACACTGATTTGACTGGTTAGGTTTGTTATAATAACATCATACAACTTATGATAAAACATAGAAAACATTTAAAACTAATAATCAAATTTTTAGTATCCAAAAAACATTTTAGTGGCTAAATCCAGATTCGTTTTAAAAAGTTGTATCAAAAAAGTAATTAAAACACCAATAAAGTAACCAAAGTCGTTAGATCTAGGTATATAACTCGGTCAAAATAACTCTTTAGAAAATTTGTTTATAAATATATCAACGTATGCACTTAACGATGTATGTTAACTAACGTGCAATCAAAACAATACAGGCATTTGACGCAATGATTAATCTGTGGACTCAAAATCAGCCAAAATCTGTTGCTGCAACTAACCTTCACGGACATAATTCATTTATTTCATAATCGATCCTCTGATTCAAACAGAGGCTCAAGAGGCTGGGTGACCTAAGGATAGTCTATAATACGGACTGTGCGTCGCTGCAACCGATCGATAGCGTCAAACAAATACGGCGCGTAGCCGTCCCAAAGATGAGAGCAGTACTCCACGCAGGAACGAACCTGGGTCTTGTATAAAAGAAGAAGAAGAACCGTCTCACCTTGTTCAATACACCAAGCTTCCGTGAGGCCGCCTTAGTGACGCTCTCCATGTAATCACGCGGATTGAGATCCCGACAAATATCCATACCCAGGATACTAAGCCTATCCTGTAGTGGCAGTTGAGTTAAGAGATGGGCCAAATTAACGCGTCGAGATATCTGTTAAGCGAAAAGATCATAAAGAGGAATTATTAGTTTAGAGCAAGAGAAAAAAATATGGTCAAGAGTGACTTCCCCGAGACCACACTCTTATAGAGAGTGATACCGAACTCGAAGAAATAAACTTTAATGAAATTCTAAATTATCATAAAAGAAAACGTTTTCAGAGATACATTAAATTGACGTGTCTGGTCAGTGTCATATGAAAATTACGCATCGCAAAAGCGGGAAATTATTTTTAACCTACATGTACATATATTGTATGTTACCAATTTAAAAGACACTGTATTTTTAAGTTTTGTTTAGATTGTAAAGTTATTGCTTGTGCCTACCTGCACACTCTTTGAAATAAATTCATTTTCTTTCTTTCTTCCAATCAAAAATTATTCAGGTCCAAAATGCGGTTGCTGTAATCCTAAACCCTTTTTTAATTTATTTAAAGTTAGGCTTGCACCCCTTGGTTACACGTAAAATATCGAAGTTCGTAGTTAAACTGAAAGCTGATCACACATAGATGTGAAAAAGGCTCGGAGAATTGATTTTTATATACGTCGTTGTAATTACTTTTTCATAGCCATTCATTGAGAGATTGGTGGTTGAGGTATTTTGTTTGAAGTAATTATTTGATAGTTAAAATTGTTTTATAGCCGCTAAATGCGAACGTTCGATGAATCGGAAACTCGTAAAAGTTTACAGTCAATCGATACCGGGGTATTCAAGCGTTTTTGTATTCCGAATGGTAAAGTTATATTTAATTGTAGGTAAGTTCTTGAACTTTTTAAGGTATTGAAGTATATCTCATTATATTATGTATTTTATTAGGGTATTTGGTAGTGCAGGACGTGTTATAGGTACGTCAGTTCGCAGTATTCCCACGATTACGCGCCGTCATACTGTTAGCGTTGAGACTCGTCCTAGGAGTTGATAATTTCAATTTATTAGAATTATATATAATAGGAGCGTACTACAAGTATTCAGATTAGTTAGAAATATTACAAACATAATAAAGACTTGTGATAAGGAAATTATTATTTATTTTAAAGAGAAACACACACAACAAGCTGGTAAGCATCTCTCCTTAGAAATAGACAACTATTTTGGATTTTCTATCATCTAAAAAAAGCCTTTACGATACACCATAATAACTGGAAATATTAACGCGGCTAATCGTGAGCTAAGGAGTATAAGTTATTAAAAAAATAATTTATAACAAGCTCTCAGATACCATCCAAAATAGACGCTATTAATCAATAGAGCATACTTCACACTACAGGAATACCTAAATGATAATACCCTATAAATAGATTGTCACGTAATAAAATTTTACATAATATAATTAAAATAAAAGAAACCCTAACATAGTGATAAACTAGTTAGGCATTCATTCTGCGAGGAAGTCATGTTGGCTAAAGAGGCGGCGGAGAGGATACGGGAGAGAACAAATACTCACCCGTCCCGCAGAAGACGCATCAGGCGCCGGAGAGCACACAACGATCTTCGGCCTCCAAGAGCGCTGGCCTGGGGGTAACGGGTAGGGCTACCCTAGCCTGAGACGGTAGCGTGACGTGTTCCACGCACGCCTTCAAACTAGAGGCTGGTTAGGTCTCCTATATTCTATGGTGTGGCTGCCCTGGAAAGGAGGCGGCCAAGGTCTGCTGGTCAACTAAAACTACACGGAATACAGTGTGGTTTTAGTCTGTTCGGGTCCGACATACCACTTCACCGTCAGCTCTGGTGAGATGAAGACAAATGGGGGTTTCCACACGTACAAAAAGAAAAAAACTGTCCTGTCCTGCCGTGCCCGACAGGGTCCATAACGCACTGTAAAACCCAATATAACTTTGTAAAGTTATAGTGTGCAAAAAATATATTTAAGCCCTTAACACATCGACATCACCGCGTGCGCTGAATGAACAGGTTAGTGTCTGATGTCTGCCAGTAGTTTACAAAATTTCCTTTTAGGTGATTCAACAACTATATTTTGTTAAGATATATCATTTATAGTACGTTTATATTTGTATATTAGATATATATGTACATACATATATCGTGTCCACAGTTTGTCGAAGTAGGTATTGTATATTTCTGTTTATATTGGTTTAGTTAGTTACTTGATTAATGTTTTAGTTTTCTCTTTTTACAACACCCGATTATATAATAAAGTTTCAAGATTTTTTAAAATATGTATTATTTGGTTTCCTGATTTGGTTACATACGTAAAATGTTATAAATAAATGTTTCGAGACGTGATGATCTACGTAATGCCTATCTACACGTAGACAAGTCCACCAAGTCGAGCAAAAGGACACAACTATACTTCTCTCTACCTCGAAGCCATTCACTATTGTTTTCTCGAAGCCATTCACTATTCTTTTCTTGAAGCCATTCAGTATATTTTCGAGTTGTTGTGGTTAGAAGCATCAATTTTGAACATAACTAGCATCCAGTTTGGACCAGTAGTTTAAGAACTATTCAAACACAAAGCCCTTAAATTTTGTCATTCACACACCGATTGTGGACACTCTAGGAAGGAAGGTACTTCTAGAAGACACACAAACATGAAGTTTTGACCAGAGTATTTAGCTTACAAACCAATGAAAAATTAATACATCCTGCAGTATCAGTCAAGTTTTCTAGATAAACAAACTGCATAAAGTAACTTTGTAATCCTATAGAAAATATGGATTTTTGCACAATAGTTATGACTACAAATAGTACCATCGAATATAAGAGAACTGATAGTCCTTAGTTAGCATAGTGTTAAGGTGATCTGATTTACATTAAAGAGGCTGGTGGTTTCACCACACAAGACAACCCTTTCAGGGTTTACTCTGCCTTAAACGTCAGCTGACGATTGTGGCATTCATTGAGTATTATTGTATTATGAGAGCGCTAACTTAAGAGGGATTTGACGTATCCAAAAATGTTTATGACAGAAGTTGTAGAGAAATTTATACTTTCAAAAAAACTTCACCTTGAATATCTCAGGACCCTTACACACGACCATATAAGGCTTCTGAGATAACATTTAGAATGCCAAAAAAAGGTACATTTTCTTATTAAATGTTTAGCTTCTTTCGTTTCGTTCAGTGGTAAAACAATAATCTGTCCTGACAAGATGTTCTATATGTAGTTAAATAATGTTTTTGAGCAGAAAACAAAGAAAGAATAATATACATAAGTGCCTCAGTTAACTGCCCGTGAGTGTGTTAATTTTAATTATGTGTTGCGGTTGTTTAAACAAACTCTAAAGGGATATGTTTGTATCTTTGTTTGTAGATGAGAGTGCCGTTTTTACTTTGAATCCTTAGCTAATTATACATTCAAATGAGTTTTAATCAAAGACCTGTTGATTTAGGCGCCTTCGGACTGAATACACTTTCGTTTATTACATTAGCGGATAATTTAAATAAGTTATTTATTTTCCTTAGGAAGACTAGCACCTAATATACTTTATTATTATACACTATAAGACACAACAGGCTAATTGTAGGTCTTCACGATTAAGCAAAAAAGTACATAAATAATATGTGATTACAAAAATCCAATTTATTATAAGTAAATTACATGAAAAGTTATGCTTTGAGTAAAAAATAGGGCTAACCACCCGACTCAAAGGTGTAATTAGAAATACTTAATACTTAAGGAAGATAAATGGGAGTGTAGTGCCTTGTGACTTCATCAGGTACATTAAACGTTGATATAGATAAAAGATCAGGGCAGTCAACCACTTAATATACTTAAAGTATATTTTAACATTTAATTATATAGTAGCTTTTCAGTGTTTGGTGATAGATTAAGCATTTATTTATCAGACAGCATATATACAGTTTGAATTTAGTGAATTTAGTGACATTAAATTTAATTTGGCAACATGACGCCTCTCGCTACCACTTTGCGAATATGGGCGTGAGTATGTGCTTGTGATAGAGAACATATTCTCTCTGCTAGTCTAAGAATATATATATAAATATAATACTCGAGCTTAAAGCACACGCTTTGAGAAGTATGAGTTTATATTGCGATGTGTTATGTCTGTAGTACTATTTATCATTTTATATTATCTTCCATCCGCTGCTTCGCTTGCGTGATATGTCCATGAAAAGTAGCTTATGTCCTTTCCTGGGTTTCGAAGAATATATATACAAAATGTAAACACAATCGGTTAAGCCGTTTAGCCTTGAGAAGGTCACAGACAGATAGATAGTCGGCGTTACTATCGCTTTTGTAACGGAACTGTGCAAAACGACACTGAAACTAGCGAAAAGTAGTATTTTCGGGGAAATGCAACGCAAGCATTGCTTCACAACCGGTTTTCTGTGATATCGCTCCGGTCGAGCCGGCCCATTCGTGTCTAAGCATGGCTCTACCACATAGAGAGTTCAAGCAATTAAACTACACAGTTTATTAAAATTTGACAACAGCATTGGATTACAACTCTTGTTTTAACGTCTTAATATTTATGCAGGTTTGTAGGTGCTCCTAAAGTTTATTCTTAAAAGTGTATATACTGTACACTTACTTAATTTACATAACGAAATCAATTTCTTGTAAATATCTTTTTTATCAATTGGATTGTTAATAACCTCTATTTTGTTTGTTTTAACATGAACAATAGCGTGGAGAGTTAATCTTCGTCGCTTATAAACGCAAACTACAAAACGCTAAGAGAAAAAGTACATAAGTGTTGAAATCGGCCCCACTTGATTCATAAACTAGTCGTACCCGCAGTTTCACACTCGTTTATGATCCCTGCTCCACTCCTAAGGGTCGTGAAGCGTTGTTATATTTTATACTAGCTTAAGTAAGACTTGGTTTGTTCAATGAAATTTCAAGAAATATATTTTTTAATCCCAACAAACTGTTCCAGAGATTAACGTTCTTGTTTTATCTACTTACCGCTAGATGTCAAGTTATTCCATTTCGCGCTTTCTATATATCAAAATTGAATTTTTCAATATATAAACAGAACATTTCGTAAATATGCGTTTAACTTATTATATACATACATACATACACTCACGCTGGCATCCACGAAGGAGTGGGCTGAGGCGTTATTAACGCTTGTATTTTGCCGATTACAATTTAGCCCTATTCACGTAATTAATAAAAAAACACGCAAGCCTATTACCGTCGTCAGGGCACAATTCGGGATTTTATGGGGAAATTGGAAGAATACTGTTAGGAAAGGTACGAAAGAAAGGGAATGAAAGGACATTGGCTGTACAGATTGACGGCGGTATAACTCGAACTGACTGCCTTGAAGCCAGAGTCCTTTAACTACCTACTAACCTATTATATACCTGTAAAAAGTAATATATAGTAATGTATCAAAAGTTTGATTAAAATTGACATGATATTTTAAGAGCATTACTCGTACTCATTTAAAAGCTGACTGGCCTGTTCGTCTAGGGTTTAGTGATAGTCGAAAGTCGTATGCTAAAGGTTTGCGTAACTGATGTCGTCTCACAGACAGGTCCATCGCCAATAAAAAGTAAAAAAGAAACAAAATAGAAAAGTTTAATTCAGTTTGATTACACGTGGTAATAAATACTCCGGTAGAGCCGGCCCATACGTGCCTAAGGATAGCTCTCTCACTTATGTGTATGTGTGTTAACTTATGTATTATATACATATATATTAGGTCTTCCGGTTAGTTTTGAGGGAACGTGTCAAGTAGCTGTCGCGACACGTCGGTACAAGTTACTTAGATATTCGATGCGGCGTGTTGTAGCTTACACTTTAATTATCCGAAGTAAGTCACTTATAGTAAACGCACGCAAGTTTTTGGTATGATTAAATATGGAACGCCATAAATATTATTTTCGTCATTTACTAATATACTTTTTCGATTCAAGAAAAACAGCAGCAGAACCTCACAGACTTATTGTAGATACGTATCATGAATCTGCACCATGGTAATTTTGATTTAAAGGATAAAGAACGTAGTGGAAAACCAATTAACTTGAAGAC
Source organism: Tyria jacobaeae (assembly GCA_947561695.1). Taxonomy (NCBI): domain Eukaryota; kingdom Metazoa; phylum Arthropoda; class Insecta; order Lepidoptera; family Erebidae; genus Tyria; species Tyria jacobaeae. The sequence goes on along the minus strand of OX387208.1, from coordinate 835,542 downwards.
GGTGAATTTCAGGTGAGTATTATTCAGCCAACCTCTTGTAGTGACAAGAGGTTGGCTGAAGAATTAAATGTAGGTAAATCAACAATTTCTGATCGTTTACACTCAATGGGTAAAATTCAAAAGCAAGGAAAATAGATTTCACATGTTTTATCAGAATTAGCGATGCAAAATCGAGTAACCATTTGTGCTTCACTACTGTCTCGTCTCAAAAAGAAATCTTTTTTGTATTAAATCGTTACCGGCGATGAAAAATGGATCTACTATGATAATTCAAAACTTAGGAAATCATGGGTAGACCTGGTCAACCGTCCACATCGACTCCGAAGCGTAACATTCACGTAAATAAGGTATTGTTATGCATTTGGTGGGATATGACAAGTGTTATTTATTATGAATTATTAAAACCAAATGAAAGTATCACAGCTGAACGTTATCAACATCAATTAATCGAATCGAGTCATGCATTGAACCAAAAACATCCAAGAATTGCACATAGTATACAAAAGGTCATTTTACTGCATGACAGTGCTCGACCACACATCGCAAAAGCTGTAAGAGATACAATTTCAGATCTTCAGTGGGAAGTGTAATCGCATCCCGCATATTCACTAGATTGTGCTCCTTCTGATTACAACCTATTTCGATCTATGCAACACAGCCGTGCAGATCAGCACTTCAAATCTTACGAATGTATCAAAAAATGGATCGATGAATGGATCGCTTTAAAAGATGATCAGTTTTCCCAAAAAAATGGAAAAAGGTTGTAGCTAGTAATGGAGCATATTGTGATTAAAATATAAATTATCTTTTTTATAATACAAGAGTATTACATTTTTAATAAACCCCTCAAAACTAACCGGAAGACCTAACTAACTGTATATAGGAGCTGTTTTTATGTCAAGCCTACGAAACCGTATCTGCGTAAGTTCGATTCGCACATAAGAGGTTTTATTTTAGGTGTTTTATATTTTAGTATAGCGATGGTACGCAGCTATTTTATGTCCTATCGTAAAAACGTAAAGCTTTCCTCAAAATATCAGCATATCAACTGTAGTTGAAATGCTTTCACTGAAATTTGAAGATTTAGAGGTTTGTTGAAGTGGAACGCAGGACGCAAACATTCCAAATAATCCGCGTCATTTTAACCACGTCGTCCGACATCCCACTAATAGTATTTTCAACGTAACGCTACTTAAACATTGAAATTGTGATTTTATTTTGGGAGACATAAATAAAAAGGACACTCGAAAAGCCGTCAACTACTTTGTTAGCTCGCAATATCTGAATAAAACGCTGTGCTAAAACCAAATTATAATATATGTCGGAGACACGTTATTTTCACGGTCGCTCATTGTGGGCCTTTATCTGTGCGCTAAACGTCTTTTGTTTAGTCCATTCTTGCGTTCATACGTTTCGGAGCGGGCCATTAGGTATGTGGAACACGCAACACGTACAATTATTTCATGCCAAGTCGCAAATCCTAATTTAGCGGTACATAATTTGTAAGCAGAAAGAGAATGTTGTGAATGGAGATCGTCCACACATGACGCCGAGAAGTCGCTAAAGATTGATTATGTTCTAGTTGTTAGGGAACAGAAAGTTCAATAGCCGAGAATGTATATATATATATATATATATATATATACATATATATGTATAAAGTATGTACCTCAGCAGTCTGATAACGATGATACAAGCTCTGCTTAATTTCATCAGAATCAGATCAGACGGACGTGTGTTAAATGTGCCAATTTAATAAGTTATCAAGTTATTACAACATACCATAATCTACTGCCTTCCCCAGCCTACAATTGAGTATTAAACAGTAGACAAGGAATGCTTGCATTGTACTGCCGTGTGACTGAGAGTACCGGAAAGCCCAACTTTCCCTCCCCTAATCCCCTCCCTCTTCCCCCTTCCCTCATCCCCCTCTCTTCTTTTCCCTATTCTCATCACCCCCTCATTACTAAAAAAAAAAAGAAAATAATGCACGGACCGTTTCACATTTAATTTATTTGTAATGTTGTCGAATAATTAAGTCAGCTATGTATTCAATTCGATGTAAACCAGATTTATTCCCTCACAAAAAACCCAATTTGAGCACCTAACCTGTTTCAAATGGACTTTCTAGAAGTTATTTTAATAGATATGTACATAGATAAGTGTTTCGAATAGAAGATGTAAATTATCTAGTTTTGTGTTTGCAACTGTATATTGTAACTCGTAGTTATTCAAATCAGATATATTACTTGAGCTTAGGGTTTCGCTTCAACAAACAAAAATTTAAGTTCCTGAAGTCTCCGCACAATTGTTATATCAGCCCTATGTTTTGGTTATTAACGTGCCTTACTTAGTTCGTTATACCCAAGTGAACAACTTACATCTTAAATTCATATAACTCAGTTATACTATATACTATATAAGTACTTGAAATCTCAAAGAGGAGTTTTATTTGTCTGTCAGACTTAAAGCTCATTACAGGTTAACCTAATGCGATAGCTATTAACGACCAACAAATAATGATGCCTTTGTTAACTCCCTCAGATTCAAATGTGATCGATGTGCACTATAGAATGGGTTCAAACAATAGTTGAAAGTAATAAAACCGTCAGAGCGGAGTCTATGAGATAACTCGCCAGAGGAGGATTCATTGAACGCCGTCAACAATAGTCGGATAAACTATAATTATTTACGCAATATAGGGAGTTATACTTGTGTGTAATTTAATGTGGATTAATTTATACACAAGTATAACTTAATTTACGCAATATAGGGAGTTATACTTGTGTGTAATTTAATGTGGATTAAATTATACACAATTATAACTCCCTATAGTGCGTAAATAATTATGGTTTAGTAATTAGAGTAATAAATAGAGAAATGGGGATTGTTGCCAGGTTCAAAAATGACGCGTGTGGGATTTAAAGAACTGTTCTGAAAGATTTAACGTTTCAAAAACTAGTGATGAATTTGTTTTTGGATCTGTTTATTATTCTGCTTTATAAGATTAAAAGAACACCTGTATGTTTTGCTTTATATTACGATATAATTGTTAAGATACATATAAAATGGGCAATTGGTATGAAAGGGAGAAAGAAATATTGAGGGGTTTTTCTTATTGTTAATCAAATCAAATCAATCTATATTTGCTAGCCAGGGGTACATAAAAGGTTTTATAATAGTAGCAATTTGTCTCAAGTTAGCAGCCTTTTGAAGGCATTGCAAAGTTGGGAGAGAATAGGTAAAATATTTTTTTTTTGATACTATAGGGCGACAGTCGAACAGACGGGTCACCTGACGGTAAGTGACAACCGCCGTCCATGGACACCTGCAACTCAAGAGTCGCAAGTGCGCTGCCCGCCTTTGGAGGAGATGGAGGACATCCGGTTCCGTATTAAAATTTAATTATGATTTAAATAATTTAAAATATGATACAATATTATAATAATTTTATTGAATATATATTTAAATAAACACACAGTGTAACTCACGAAACTTTTTATTCTAATATATTAATTCAGTTATTTGTGTAAAACACATACATGTGTTTTTGTTATTTGTGTTTTGCTTCAAATTATTCTGTAACTGAGTAGAAACATATTTCAATCAAGAATGCTTTTAGTTTTTTAATGAATGTTTCAATTTTAATGTATATTAGTATATTTTTACAGCCATTTACTATTGACTCTGGTTTTTAATTCTACATACCCCTCACCTGAGACAAACCTGCCTCACCCTTACCCTCCCCATTTAGTAAATAGTATTTTACTTTAGTAGATTATATTTTAGGTTGCATATTTGTATGGATGATAAGACTTGGGTCAGACTCAGTGTGAGAATAGATTGAGTATTTTTCTTCTGGCTTTGTAGAGTCGATGTTCTAAAACAACAAACTTATCATGAAATACATAAAAATTATACCAACCAAGTGCGAGTCGGCCTCGCGCAGAAAGGGTTCCATACCATTATATATAAAAACGGCAAAATAAACATGTCTATTGTAATGGAGCCCCCCCCCCCCTTTAATATTTATTTTATTTTTATTTAATTATTTATTTTAAAGCGAATATATAACTAAATATTCTGTGAAATGTTTCAAGCGTCTACCTGTTGCCGTTATCAATATCAAGCAAACACTTTTGTTGATTGGGAGCCTCTTAAATATTTATCTCAATTCTGTTTTTTAGTATTTATCGTTATAGCGGCAACACAAATACATCATCTGTTGAATTCTGTCAATTTTAAGTGTCCAACTATCACGGTTCATGAGATACAGCTTGGTGACTGGCGGGCAGACAGACAGACGGACAGCGACGTCTTAGTAATAGGGTCCCGTTTTACCCCTTAAGTACGGTACCCTAAAAAAGCAATTACTAGTATATCGCCTCCAAAACGTTGGTTTCAAATTTGAGCCTCACAATAAGTTCTCGGAGTTCTTAATAGGAGAGCGAAAACGATGAGCGCAATGTCAAGTAACCGTAAGAGCTGAATACTTTTTATTTACTTCGTTTCTTTGTTTGCCTTCCCTCCTCTATTTATATTATTGCTTGTTTCCTAACAACATGGAACGAGTTGAATTAAATTTCGAATTTGGGTTCCATTGGATAGTCAATTTGAGTTTTTTCTAAATGCCGTTTATTTTATGTTATTTTTTTTTTAAGTTGGGATTATCTAACGAGTCAATAGTTTGTGATGCCTTTACCTGTCCTATATGACTTGATACTAGAATGCTTTGCTTTTGGATGAGGTTGTGGGATTAAATTCTGAATATGTACATACCAACCACATATTAAGGATATAAAAAAAACACCAAATAAATTGTGTGGTGCTCTGTACAGTGCAGTTTTACTGGTGTTAATTTCATTGTAGCTGAAAAGTATGTGTCTGTCTGTGGCATCATAGGTCCTGAACACATGAACATTTTTTTTTGTTTGAAAGATATCTTAATCGAATGTGTACTTAGGTAGGTTTTAATAAAATCTGTTCAGCAGTTTGAAGATCGTCAGCGCCTTTAATTTGTTATTGAAAATTTAAAGCTAGTGTTTTTTTTAAATTTTCGATTTAAACTTGTGTCTTAAAAAACCTTTTGATAAAAAAACTACTGAAATTATTGCTTTGCATAATAATGTGAGGAAACAAAGACGAGGAATTCGAATGAGAGTCCTAATTGTACAATTGTGCTGGACAAGGTGTAGCACAAGGTGTGGCAGCTCTATTTAGTAGCACTGAATGACTTAGTTCAATAGCGCCTTGTTTGCGTACCTGACCGGGGAAGGAGGTTGGACATACAAATGGGGCACTCGGAAGCCACGACAATATCATATGCGTACGTGCTGGGACTACCAACACAATCAGTCTGAGATAAACGTTACGTGTATAAATCACGACCTATTATAATATTTGTTATGTATGGTGAGAATTATATGTATAATAGCGCTGATTAGATTTGTCCTTCAAATGGGATACGGATTTCTTACCTACTTTTGTACGTTTTGTACATTGACTACACATTTAAAAATATAGAAAAGAAACTAGGGAACACGGACTTCCAATGTCATTATGTAGTCATGACTAGTTCCTATTTCGTATTAAGGTATAGGTACATTGTGTAACTGTGCAGTCTATATAATATTACGACATTATATTTATATACGTTGTGTAACTATGCAATTTATATAATACATTAAATTTAGCACTACGAATAAAATCCGTCATTAACTTAAGCCAAAATATTCAGTAGCCACCGGTCACTGCTATATATGACAGCACTTTCTTTAATATTTGCGCTACATTGTTTGTTCATATCGAATCTATTACCTTTGTGATATATCGAGCGATTTACTAAAATATTTCAGTACTTTTCTTCTTCAGTAGACGTCCAGCTTAATCGGATCGAATCAATCACTCGTATTTGTTCGTGCCTTGATTGATGTGCGATTATAGTGATTCACATAACAACGGTATTCTAATACCTTGCCACCGTTAAGAGATGTGCAGGCTCTCCGCTAACAACTTGTCTAAAAATAAACTAAAACTTTGATGTGAGTAAATTAATTCTCAATACAAAACGGTAGCCGTTGGGGGTTGGTCATTTTTTGTTCGTTTCGTCTCCCGATTATTCGGCCTGAACAGTAATAAAATATTAGAACAATTGTTTTTTTTTATTAACGCGAGGCGCTGAAATAACCATAAAGTATGATGTAGAAACTTGATTAGGTACAGATATTTTTTGTTTAAAGTGGTCTGTTGATAACGGTTTACGATACGTTTAATATAGTATGTTATAGCGAGTGACAATAAATAAGTGTAAGGTATCTTCACTAGCCCGTTAAAGACATGATAACGGTTACTATTCGAATTTCTTCTGGACACTGAATGGTTATTTTTGGTCGAGTTATTTAGTAGGTGCTATCTACTAAAGTAGTACTATTCTAAGTTTTCAATATTGGGGATGTTACCCAGAAGTAGTTAATCATTTTATCATGACTGGCCTGTTGGTCTAGGGGTTAGCGATCCTTATTACTACGCAGAGAACGTGGGTTCGATTCCCAGTCAAAACAAATGTTTTTTCTGTGCAATTTATCTATAATATGTATGTATGTATTCAGAAATATATAGTTTATCAGCAGCCTGGTTACCGTAGTACAAGCTCTACTTAGTTTGGGATCAGACACCCGTGTGTGAGATGTGTGGAGTATTTATTTATTTCCCACACCGTCTTTCTACATTTATTGGAACTACTAAGTGTCGTCACAATAGAAAGAAAAAAGAAAGAAAGAAGCGTATTTAATTTCCAAAAACACGACAGCTTTCACATACAAATAATTTACATACATTTATATAAATACACACAAATACATATGAATACATTTTTTAGAGCACTACAAAACAATACGTCCTTGTCTCCAAACCTGTCAGTCATCTCAGTACTTACTCTCTTTTTGGATGTACTATTATTGTAAGTATAGTTGTATATATGACAATAAAAACAAACCAGGTAACATATTTATACAGTTTTTTATACCCCATACCAGTAAAGTCTCATAGGTTTTAGGTAGTTTTTAGAAAGGAGGAAGGTAGTTCTTAGAAAAAAAAATGAATGATACAATTGCTTTTAATATTTTATTGTATTTTTTTAAGACGGACTTTTCATCAAAAGAAGAACCAGTGGGTATAAAATGTGACGGTAGCCTTTTCAAGATAGCAATAGATAACATTGACCCACGGTAGTTAAATGTTCAAATAATTGGAAACACTGTTGGTTTTACGGTATAAATTTTCGATTGCCTCCCGTTGTTAGTTGTAAGAAATGGTTTCGCGATCAACCGATTATGATTTTTATCTTGATAGCACTATTCCTTAGCAGCATGACACCGGGTCTACGTGTCACGGAGCACGCTGCTCGTAGCCTTTATCGAAATTGGCAATTTGGTGCGGGATGTCCCACACACCGGATTTCATTATTTCTCACGTGCCGCGCTGGGAGCCTTTGTCATAAGACATTTTATATAAACATGAAGAGGCCACCGCTCCAACCGCTCACTGATATTTAGTAATTTTGGGTCACTTCAAATATTTTTTTATAGATATTGTCATGTACAATAAAGATAATAACTATTAAAAAATACTAGCTTTCTTGAAAGAAGTACCTCAGTCGCAAAAGTGCTGAAATAAATATAAATACGTTTGACTCACAAAAAAAGTACGCACTTCAAGGTCAAATGACGGGTACGTGACTCTGCGTTGGGGAGCTATTAATTACACTTTACTTCGTTCGTAAAAGCAATACATCTATTCCACTTAATACGCATCTGCTTATCCAATTTAGGACGCTTCAACAATAAATTTCAAAAAAACTTAATATGTAATTTATTTTAATTTAATAAAAAACTCAATTTAAAAAGTTAACTGTGTTAATTTGACTTAAAGCACTTGTAATGCTTTCAAGAGTTTAGGCTATTTTACTAACCGCTACGAGGCACAAATTGGTCAACGTCCATCTGGCTTGTTTGCCCAGTGGTTCGTCTAGACCGCTGAGCCAGAGGTAGGGGTTTGATTACTGCAGCTAACTAAAATTTATTGATGTAATCCAATGATTGATTACAGGACTCATCTTGACCACCGCCCTTTACCTTTCAATATGCTTCATAATTCACCATTATATTTTTAAAGTGGGCAAGTCTATTGCCGTCAACCGCCCGGTTGAAAATTTAATGGAGATTTGCCCATTATCATATAAGTGGAAATAGAAGATAGCTACGGCTATTTGGCGAGAGGTTAGTCACGCAAATCTGGTTATCCGCACGTTCACAAATACGTGCAGATAACCAGATAGCCTTACAGTACGTGTTATCGATTATTATTTTAGATAATTAGTAAATAATTAGTATATAAAGCCATAACACTCGTTAATCGTTACATCGTCAACGTGACCCCGACGTGCGATCGTCACAGTCATTGTCATGTACATCATCCGGCAAAGAAACAAGGTTCTACAATGCCGCCGCCTACTCCTAACATTTTTTTTTTATTTAATTATAACAATTATGTGCTGTCCTGTGTATGTCAAAATAAATGCTTTCTTTTTTCAAATATAATCTACCCGCAGGCAACGATTAATCCACTGTTACTAAGAATCCACTTCAAAAAGATTCGAAAAATTAATCTCAGACACAGATATAGGCAACATAAAACCTTCCCAGCTGTTGCGGAAAATTAAAAGTTTATCCAGAGGAGATAAGTCAAGATATTGTCTTCCGCTTTTCGTTAAAGCCGTAATGACAGTAATAGCAAACCTGACACCAGACCAGTTGAGTGAAATCGCCGATAATGTGATGACACTGTAGCATACCAATGCGAGCAGCGACCTTGCCGTTTGCGTAAAGAGCTTTACTGCATAGGTCGCAGTAATTAGAGCAGAAATATGGAAACTTCCAAACAATGGTCAGCTTTTTAAAGAAAACGTGTACTGCCAGGGATAGATAGTATACACACATAACACGATATATACAATCAATAAATTCTAGGAAGGTTCATGTTTTTTTCACCAGAAATTTCGGCAATACTCGAGGAAATCTGTTCAACCAAACTAACTACAAACTAACCAGGAACTTATTTCAGCAATCAGTAATTTCATCATACCACCTGTATATAACCAACAGGAACACGATTTATATGTAGACGGTAGATCAGTTATTAACCCATTACTTCACTACTTAAAACTTTCGTTTTTTTTATCAAATCTTGAAATTAAGTTAATAATACGATAAGAAAATTAATACGAACAAAAAAAAAAATAGTACTTTTAATGCTGAGTCAGCCTGTCCTATAAATATGACAGTGGGGACATGTGATCAGAAATAATAAAAGTTTTGTTTATGTTTGCATGTTTTATATATTTGGTAAAGGTCTAAGAATCAGTTTTATGTAAATTGGAGTTGGCATGTTTTTTACATTATGGTATATAAAATCATATATGATGCTTCTTTTTGAGGCAACAAAAACGATATTTTGAAAAAATTACATTAAAATTACGGAAGAAAAAAAAAAAATATTTTATCAGAAAAACAGTGCAAGAATACGAATTTTGTCAGAAGCAATAAAAATAAACGACCTAACATGTATAAAAAAATGTTGAATATGGTGTCCTAAAATAGGACAGTGGGGAGGAATTTGTTAATACTTCATCATCATCATCATCAGCCTATCACAGTCCACTGCTCCCATTGCACGCCACTTCGATCTATTTTTGGCCTCTCACAACCAGCTCCTGCCATCCATCTTACCTGACGCCATCCTACGCTACATTTGCCGAGACCCGGTCTCCACTCAAGAACTCATTTGCAAGAAACGGTCTTCAGTTCTGCGGCTAATATACCCGCCCACTGCCACTTCAACCTGCTAATCCGGTGGGCTATGTGGATTTTCTTAGTTTTCTGCCGGATCACCTCATTCCTGATACGATCCCTTAAAGAAACTCCCAGCATAGCCCTTTCCATGCACCTTTAGATATAATTCACCTCGTCCTCGAAGTTGTTTCTACCTAACTGCAATGTCTGTTGTTCCGAAGTTGTTCAAAAATATGTATACATATTTTTTCGATTTATCGATGCAATGTACAGACATTGCATCGAAAAGTCTCAATTGTCTGTGTCTGATTCTGTAATCAGCAACCTAAAGTCTATACTTTAGTTTGCTGATTCTGTACTTGGACGGACATGGTGGCGGCTTTGTCGAGATATCTCATCAGTTGGATATATCGCCAATCTACTTGGCAACGATGCAGTGACTCCATAACAGCCCAGATCTCGATCAAGTCAAAGGCCTTTTCCAAAGGTCCATGAATGCTAGACACAGGGGCTGATTATATTCTTTGGTCTTCTGTATAATCTGCGCACTATGTGGATGTGGTCTATGGTGCCATATCCGCTCCGAAACTCAGCTTGCTCAGGTGGTTGGAATTCGTCGAGTCTTGGCGCAAGACGGTTCGTGATGACTCTTGAAAACAGCTTGTAGACGTGGCTTAGAAGGGAAATGGGTCGATAGTTCTTTAACATGGTCTTGTCACAATTTTTGAAGAACAAGACGACCATACTTCTACTCCACGCCTCCGGAGTTCTTCCTTTAATCAAGACAGCGTTGAAGAGCTTTTGGAGCTCCATTAATACGGGTTTACCTCCAGCCTTTAGCAGCTCTGTTGTAACGCCATCCTCTCCAGGGGCTTTTCAATTTTTTAGTTGTCTAAGAGCCATCTCGATTTATTCAGTGCTGACTTCTGTTAGGTCTTCGGTGTAGTGGCGTGTTAATGCGGCTCTGGGGTTCTCATTTTCAGTATCAGGTGGACCAAAGAAGCTTTGTACTTCCGAAAGGACTTCTTCGGTCTTTCTTCGACAACTTCGTCAGGTGGCTTCTTCCAAGAGATTGTACGAACACTTTTGACCCCCGGTTCTGCTCGATGTTAAAGCACCGGAGGCCGTGTCGTACGAGCTTGCTAATCTCTCAGTTTAGAATCCGTTTTGCTAGAAGTGACAGGTGGATTTTCACGTCGTTCCTTCATTAAACCTAGGGTCCCTTCTGAAAGCTAACAGATCGAGACAGTATTTTACTCCGGCCTACCACCTGTAATTTTATAAGGCGCAGGATCGGCCGCACATGGAATATTGTTCTCATCTCTATGCAGGTGCAGCCCAGTACCAGCTTCTCCCTCTTGACCGCATTCAACGGAGAGCGACTCGCATCATCGACTGCCAAGATATTTCTGATCGACTTGACACCTTGGCGTTGCGTAGAGATGTAGCTTCACTCTGCATCCTCTATCGCTTGTATCATGGGGAGTGTTCAGAGGAATTGTTCGGACTTATAACAGCTGCAGGTTTCCGCCATCGTCCTACGCGACAAAATATCCATCCCATCACCTGGACGATTGGCACTCCACCACTGTGCGCTTTTTGCCTCGCACAATCAGCTTATGTAACAAATTGTCGCCTGCCGTATTTCCGAACCGATACGACCTTCAAACCTTCAGGAAAAGCGAGAGTGCTCCTACCTAAAAGGCGGGCAACGCACTTGTGACTCTTGAGTTGCGGGTGTCTATGGGCGGCGGTAGTCACTTACAATCAGGTGACCCGCATGCTCGTTTGCCCCCTATCACATAAAAAAAAATAAAAAAAAAGCTTTGACTTCCTGCTTTTACGCTGCAATTCACAAAATCTTGTACCTTCTTCGTTTACGTCTTTTGTGGTTACCTACCACTTCCTTGGACATTCATCATAACAGACGTATTTATTACACCCATATTTCTTACAAAATTACAAATAGTTGGTCGATAATCATGGCAAACGGTTAGTTTACTTGCATTCAAAACAATCAATACAGACCAGTCCTATGAATGCGTTACAAACCTCAGTTAAGTAAGTACAAGCTGCAGCATAAACTAATCAATACAAGAATATGAAAGCATAACGCAAGTCTAACCATCCCCCCAATCCATACGCTATCATGTTGACTGCACGGATGGCGGAGCGGTTTAAGTGGTCACGTCGCCACTATGCTGCCGCGACAAGTGTTGTGGGTTCAATCCCCGCACGGGACAACACTTTGTGTAATCCTCAAATTGTTGTTCTGAGTCTTCATTGTGTCTGTTGTTTGATTGTTTGTAAAGGCCCCCAAGACACAAGAATTAGTTCTAGGCCGGGAGTTTTATTCTAAAAAATAAAGAAAGAAAGATTGCTAAACATTTCATCAAAACGAAGGACGACAACCAGTATATAACAAAAGCAAGACCATTAATACCCTATGTCTACAAACTGGCAGCAATCCCTGAACGAATCAGTGCCTAACAAGCAATATACGTGTACCCCGCATTACCACAATGTTCACATGTATACGTAAGATGCGACCGATTGAAGACGAGCCTAACCGTGCTTTATGAAGGACCTTTCAAAGTTATAAATAAGTCAGAAAAATATTATTCAATAAACTAAAATTAGGAAATAGTGAACCTATAAATCGATCGACTTAAATTAATATTTTTGTTAAACGAGGAAACAAATAAACGTAACACCCCAGAAATAGATAAATGAGTAAATATTTACATACACTAACCATTAACAACGCAAGACAACAACAAAATCAGACAGAATTACTGGCTATAATTGCACGAAGTAATCAATATAAAAAAATGTGTAATAAAGTGAGTGACTATATGCCTATGTAATGTTAACTAACGCGAGTTTATCCAATAATGTAATAGTCAATAACAGTGATACTTGATTACCAAATATTATTTAAACTCGAAACACACGACATAAAATATCAAAGTTATCTCAATAATAATTGCTATTAGTAGTAAGTGCTTCAACGTTGCCAATTTAACTATCGCCGTCCCCATGGCACATACCTAACCACGATTTAATTTTACTCAGTATAAAAGTTTTATTCCACGAGACAATTTTATATCATTAAATAACTCTTTGAGTAGGACCCACTTCATTTAAATTACAGTTTTGAACTAAAATTTTAAAATTTTAGGTCTAATTTCTTTAAATATTATAGTGGGGCAGACAAATAGACGGGTCACCTGATGGTAAGTGACAAGCTGTCCACGGACATCTGCAATTGGCATGGTAGAGAGTCGTAAGTGCGCTGCCCGCCTTTGAGGGAAGAGGGATGAGGGTATGCGGGGAGGAGGAAGATACGGGGTTGAGATGGGAAAAGGGGCGGGAGGTCAGGGGAGAGGAATAGGGAAAGTGGAGTTGGGCCTCCGGAAACCTCACTTATTTCGGGGAAATGCAACGCAAGTGTTGCTTCACAACCGGTTTTCTGTGAGGCCGTGGTATTGCACCGGTCGAGCCGGCCCATTCGAATTCGAAAGAATTATCTAGACACGACCTGTAAGTGACATCTCACATGACAGGGTTAAATTCGTGACGTAGTGACGTAGCAGTCCTAACCATCTCTCTTACTTTTTCGGGGATATTTTCCACTAAAAGTTGATTTACGGATAGCACAGTACGAGCTAAAATTAAATCAAATATGTATGTACAATTAACGAAGTTATCTTTTGCTCTTTGACATATAAATAACACTGGCCGTTTTTGACCTGTAATGAAAAACTGATCTGATGTCAAAGGGTCAATCAAAAATTTGTCAAATTTTAAATATTTTGTGAGAGAGTGTATTATATTTATGACACATACTCATATGTAACAAACTTTGCGTGTGTAATCGCTGAGCGTAAGTGAGTAGGCCCTTTTATTTTATACCTAGGGTAAACATATTATATATATGATGTAAAAGTTTGTCAGTGTAAAGTGATTTATGCGACGTTTGAGAGCGTTTTAGCCTTTCACAAACAAGACGCTAGGCGCCCTAGGCACTTCTCAGTGCTTAGTTGTTTCCTTAATTATTAAAATATGTTGACGTTATTCAAACTTTATTTTCTGTTATATGCCAATTACTTGAAAAGCTTATGTCAAAAAACCTGCCTTTTTTTCTTTACCGGGGTTTTTGGTGTGTCGGAATCGGACCGACTAAAACCAGACGGTATGCCATTCTGCGTTTATGGAAGGAATCCTTGAACAGCTTTTTTAAGACATCCGGACCCCTCCTAGCGTCTTCTCGCATTATGCAAGCTCCACCTACGGGTAACCTATCACAAAAAACCTGCCTGTGTTGATCTACAACCGCCTGTTTCTAAATAGTTGAGCCATATGAGAAGAAATTGTGCAAGTAAGCTCATAACCAATCCTTAATTTTAATAGACAGATATTACAATATTTGGTGTACTCGTATAACATACATATGTTTACCATACAAAACTATTTAGTCGTGTGGTACTACTACTACTAAAAGTAAATAAACTAAAATAACGCATTTCTGTCGTGATCTAAACCCAAACCCCGAAAGGGTGGCTCAACCTAACATTTAATCTGCGAATTAATCCTTATTATATATGCTTGGTGTAATAATAACTGAATCCTTTTTTTTAACCTTCAAACGTAAATGCGCATGACATTACCGCCAAAGTAAAGCGTGTTATTGATTTTAAAATCTGGATACGTACTCTAATTTTGTAACACAAAAATTACCGTGATAACGTAAATAAAAAACGTGTTGTTCCGACGAATTACTTTTCGTTCTGAAAAATGGTGAGTATAGCCTAAGTGGTATATATATGGAAGGCACACCCAGTGGTTATTGAACCTTGCTAAACAAAGTCTGTTCATTTCGCTGACTTGTTTTACTTTCAGCATCAAAATTCAAGGTGAGTTTAATTACCATTTACCCAATGTTTCTAAAGTGCTACAAAATAACCATTACAACTCAGTCACAAAAAAAGTTGATTGTCGAACCACATCTGTCATGGTGGGGTGTGAAAATTAGATTATCACAGTACTACCTCGCCAAATGCATTAATATTTCCCTAAAACAGTAAGAATAAAATTTCAAAAAATATTGTGATTCTTGATAGGAGGCACATAGGTACGGCTTTTGAAACAAAGTAATTAAAATTAGTACACAAACAACGTTACAGCAGGATCCTAAAAAGACAAACGACAAAAGGAAGTATTGAATATGTGAGCCAGATGATTATGAGCCCATTTATTAAGACTTATCTTTTATTTATTGTATTAAATACAACGTGAAAGTAATTCGCAATTTGCTTAAACTCTTTGTTTGGTTTTGTTGTTATTTTAAAAGAAAATAGTTTTTTTTGATGCTGCATCAAACTTTCATGATTTTTTTTGCAGTAAAACGGTAAAATAGAAAGAGCAAACGCTTTCATAAAATTAAAGGTGTGCATAACGCAAGCTCAGTGACTTTGTATTGGTACACGCGAAGGCAATTATTTGATGGCATTGCTTGTTACTGAAATTGCGTAAACTTGATATCATACAAATATACTCTGAAGAAGAACATATTGTAGTGTTAAGATTGGAATACTAAATTGAAAATATCAAGCTAGTGTGGTGCTTAGAAACAAAAATAAAATATTCTAATTGTGAACCTCTCCCTTTTTGAACTAAGTGAAATATTATTGAAAAGAGGAGAACACTTTTCAAATAAAACTTCAAATGTTTATATTCATAAAGTTGCACTTTATGAATATAAATAAGTCTTGCATTTATCTTCGTCTATATTGCTAATCTCTTCTCGAACATTTTGACGGTTTTTGAGAAAGACAAACATAACTTAGCAGCTCTCTCCCATATGCCGACGTAGTATTTGATCGCAAAGTAAATTAATATTACATTTTGATTAAATAATTTTGTCGACATCAACTTAGTCCCATTCACGTAATAACAAGTCTGTTGCGTCACTCGGTCACTTTTGGGAATAAGATGGAAAAGTCTGGAGTATAAGCAGCAAGCTCAAGCAAGCAACTTCAAACTGGTTGGTGCTGGGAAGTCCACCTTCTCTAACTAAACTAAACTTGATATCAGTATCAACAATACAAATATCAGTATACCAACATTAAGATTAACAATAGTATGTAAAGTAAGGTTATAACAATTTACATTAGACTATTTACGAATTCAATATTAGATTTTAAACTAAACATTTTGTAGACTTGTAATTTTTTTTTCATATTGTTGGGGGACAAATGAGCAGACGGGTCACCTGTTGGTAAGTGACTTCCGCCACCCATGAACACTTGCAACTCAGGAGTCACAAGAGTGCTATCCGCCTTTTAGGTAGAAGCATGGCTCTCCAACGTTAAAATTTTTAAGTTCATAGTTCCGGAAATATTTGTGTAGTTGTTTTTTTTTTTTTATATACTATAGGGGGACAGACGAACAGACGGGTCACCTGATGGTTAGTGACACAGCCGTTCATGTACACTTGCAACTCAAGAGTCGCAAGTGCGCTGCCCGCCTTTGAGGGTGATGAGGGATGGCGGATGCAGGGAGCGGAAAGAAGACAGGAGGGATGAGGAGATCTGAAAGAGGAAAAAGGAGATGAGGGGAGAGAAAAGGGGGGAGGGGGAAGTGGGCCTCCGGAAACCTCACTAAATTCGGGGAAATGCAACCCAAGCGTTACTTCACAACCGGTTTTCTGTGAGGCCGTGGTATCGCACCGGTCGAGCCGGTCCATTCGTGCCTAAGCATGGCTCTACCACTGAAAAAACGTAAAAGTAAAAGCCTTTTTAGTAAATTCTAAATAGCCTTACAATAAATCTTAGGATTCAATAAAAATATCTGAAAATGAAATATATACATATTATTAGCTAAATATGTAAAAGGTAAACTATTTTTTGTAAAAAAAATTCGAGAAGTAAGTAAGTAAGTAAGTCAGCGATTTGAGTCGAAAAACTCAGTAGGAGCAACGTTGTAAGTACAAAACTATGTTCTGATGTGTAATTTACTTGAATTTAATTTATTGAAACTACTGTGAAAATATGATATTTTGTTATTATGCTATATTGTACCTACTGACTTATATATGCACCGTTATTAATCATATTTATTGCTGAAACCCTTGACGTGAATAATCTACTTATATCATACTAAGTGGCTTCCATTTGCTCGGTAAACAATTATATAGATATTACACATGAGCCAAAGCAATGAGCCAGTCTTCAATTGTATTATTTTTTTAGTTGAAATCAAGGACTTTTGGATTCTTAGCTTCTTGCCAAATCTCATTAGTTTCGGTTAATGGAAAATACCGTATAGGTTTAAGTATTTCCCATCGAAATGTTCCAATTTGTTGAAATTGGAGACTCTAATGACCGTATCTCATGATTACGTTGACTTGGAACCTTGGATTTTTTTTCTGCTTCAAGGGGCAGCAGACCATCGTATTTGATGTTAATCAAAACTTGATGCCACCACGCGTTCCGGAGAAATAGAGTATTGGCAGACAGATAGATGGACAAATGGACATACAGACAAACGAGTGATCCTGAACGGAACCCTAAATCATCAACTTCCTATTTTATCCAAAGTTGTGTGAAAAATATAAGTGTAATAAAATAACACCACCAAAGAAAAACAACAGTAAAAGCACTACGCTGTGTCCCGATAAAAAAGGTTCTAAGTGGCATTTACGGAATTTAATATCTAATACATGGAATAAAATATCTCTCAATACTTTTTTTTATATACAATAGTCATTTGATGGTAATTGACAACCGCCGCCAATGGACACCCGCAACTCAAGAGTCGTAAGTGCGCTGCCCGCCTTTCAGGGTAATGAGAGAAAGAAGAGCGGGGCAGGGAAAGAAAAGAGTTGGGATGAGGAGATTGGAAAGATTAGAGGGGCCATGAGGGGAGAGGAAAGAGGAGAGAGGGAGTTGGGCCTCCGGAAACCTCAATTTTGGGGAAATGCAACGCAAGCGTTACTTCACAACCGGTCTTCTGTGAGGCTGTGGGTGTGAGTACACCGGTCGAGCCTGCCCATTCGTGCCTGGCTCTACCACTGTTGATAATTCATAAGCGTATAATTTTCTGGGTTTCCTCTTCAATACTTTTTTGTTCACTTATCTTTTTAGAATTCTGCTGTAAACCGTATGTAGATTATAAAACTTATAACAGGAATATCATAGTATTTATTTTTAGGTAAAAATAAATACAATGCACAACATTTATGAAGCAATGTACATACAATCTTTTAATTACATAATGAACTGCAAAATTTTATTCTGCGCACAATGGCAGGGTTTTAATTTAAATTGGTTACATGAATGATTTATTTAAACCATAATAATAACTTGACACATCTCACACACGGCCGCCTGATCCCAAACTAAGCAGAGCTTGTACTATACCATAGCTCAAGCACCAGACTGCTGATAAACATACTTATATATACTTCTAAATACATACATATAATAGATAAATTACACCCAGACACAGAACAAATGATCATGCTTATCATACAAATATTTGTCCTGGGTGGAAATCGAACCCACGACCTATGGCTTCGGCTTTTTGTCTTTGGCACTCAGGGTCACTAACCACTAGACCAACAGGCCAGTCAACATAATAAGAGTTCAAATTAATGCATAAAGTCAAGAGAAGTTTCATTTTACTGAAATATTCTTCTTTGTCTTTTTTCGTTTGCCTTTTCTGTAACGACCGTATTAAAGACATTTAAGATATCGAATGTTAATATCCCACGTCCCGGTTATTTGTTGTTTAGTTTGAGGATTACTGCTTTAATGAAAAGAAGCTACAAACAACAAGCCATTTTTTCTCGCTTTATGTCTGTTGTATTTGGTGAACTACGGAGATGAATCGCGTCTGACCTATAAATAAATCGTTTATCATAATGCCTTGTGTAAAGGTTTTTTTTTTTTATACTATAGAAGGACAGACGAATAAACGGGTCACCTGATGTTAAGTGAAACCGCCGTCCATGGACACTTGCAACTCAAGAGTCCCAAGTGCGCTGCCCGCCTTTGAGGGTGATGAGGGATGGGGGATGCAGGGAGCGGAAATAAGAGAGGAGGGATGAGGAGATGGGAAAGAGGAGAAAGGAGATGAGGGGAGAGAAAAGGGGGGAGGGGGAATTGGGCCTCCGGAAACCTCACTCAATTCGGGGAAATGCAACGCAAGCGTTACTTCACAACCGGTTTTCTGTGAGGCCGTGGTATCGCACCGGTCGAGCCGGCCAATTCGTGCCTAAGCATGGCTCTACCACTGAAAGAAGTGTTGCATTTTCACATGTAAACCTTGTTGTAGCAACGTTGTCGAGTAATTTATTCATACAGAATGTAATAATTTATTAATACATACAGTAATGGGTAAGCGAGTGGTATTATGAGGCTTATCCTGTAAATATTAGAACAAAATAAAATAAAATATATATAAAAATAGCCTGAAATATTATGTATCAACGTCGAGAAGGAGGATAATTTCAGCAACCTAGTAGTCAAATGTAAAATGTATTCCAGATAGAGCGTCTGAGCACACAGAAAAGCAGTAGCAGTACAGAGTTCTCTGGCGTAGAAGTGTAGGGAACCCCGACCCTAGCTTAACTGCGAGGAGTGGTGGACAAAGAAGAGAGACATTATTACTAGAAAGAACAGAAGAAAACATAAGAAAAAAATAGTTTCCTAAAACTGCTTCAGTTTCTTATTTTAAAGAATCTAAAAGTAGTAACAGACAGTGACCACTTGAAAAAACATAAATATTTAGTGGCGATTCCGTGGGGACACGACTACAATCGTGTCACGACTATGTGAGAGTGCGACTATGTGAGAGTGCGACTATGTGAGAGTGCGACTGCGGTTCAATTAAATGTGATGCAGATATGACAATCGTCTACTTGTGTGTTATTTCTTTTACTTTTAGTGCTCATTTGTATATTGAACTTCATGTGCATTTACGATATAAGGTATATCGTTGATAAAGACTCTCTTATGGCCGTGTGCGCGATCGTTGTCGCTCGTAATTCGTAGACTGATTTCTTAAAATCGTGTTGAGTGTAATTCTCTGTCTGTGCTCTGTGGGACTCAAGTCTGGAACCCCCAAGCGAGTGGCCTCGTGGATGTGATTCCATCTGGTAAGTCCTCTCAATCTTGCCAATCTTGTCCCGTTTCAGAGTTATTCATTTGCTCCTGCTTGATATTACTGTTTGGGACATACGCTATCGCTAGTGAATCAACCAGCAATGATTATGCGCTAGCATGTTTATTGTGTAAGATGCCTCGCTTCTTGCGACAGAAATTTAAGAGATTGTAGGGGTGGTTTAGGAGATACTTAAAATTTGAAATGAAATTCTTATGAAATATTTAAAATAGCGCAATTTTGCCAACCCCTTGGCTGCTGTCAAACTTTAACGTATTTTTCTTTATTTTATTCATATATCTCGCCATTTTTAAATTTTAAAGCGATCTCTCAGATAGCTATGAACAATTTAGGTTCCTAACATATGCTAAAGAGCAATATACATACACAATACGAAGGGGTTGAAGGGGTGTATAAAACACCGGCGATTTGTTTCACGTAATAATATGCAAAGTTATTGTCATTAACCCCACACTTTTGAAATTTAAAGGAAGGCAATGACTCGTACTTTTCGCCAAAAACAGTTCGAGTCCTTGAACTGTTTTTGCCAAAAAGTACGAGTACTAGGGCAACATATCATAAGAGATTCAATTTACCTACAACCTATGGACATTCCTAGAACCTTTGTAAAACTTATTTCTCATGAGGCTTTGATGAATAGACCACTAACAACAATTAATACAAAACTAAAAAGGTCTGATTAATTGCCGATCTTTTGTCATACATTTTATTTAGTGAATAGGGATAGTGACAACTAAAACAAACAAAAATAAAAACAGACCCACTTCTTCTGCTACATAGTATGTTAATTGAATTATGGTTTATTCTACCTTTGACTTTTACTTTGACAATTTTAGTATCCTCAAAGAAGCATTTAAGGTGAAGGGAATAATAAATTTGACACATTTTTAATTAAAACAAATAATAGTTAACTAAATTTAGATTTTAGGAAAATGACCAACATTTCTAAAACCAACTACATGCATACTACGGTGTAGCATTTTACTAGGAGTTTCGTAGACGTCACCGTAGCCCGTAGCATGACCTACATCTCTAAAACCAAGTACATGCATACTACGGTGTAGCATTGTACTACGAGTTTTGTAGACGTCGCCATAGCCCGTAGCACCGGTGACTTATTAGCTGGTGAAATCATGTCTCTAAAGATTACTATGTATCTCAAATCTAATGACACTTTTTGCTGACTACAGTAATATTACTATCTCCTGTGAACATAATGACTTTGCACAATATAAATATGTATGTCCTTGATATTTGATATTACTTTTGCATGTGGTTAGATTCTAATAATTTAAAAATTAATTTAATTAAAACAAAAATAATACATTTTAGCTACCGTTTTGCCACTAAGAAAGACTTATATGTACATAACAATATTTAATTTAATTTGATAGTGTAAATTTTCTTGGGATTACGATCGGTAAAAAACTTGACTAGAAGCCACATACTGAGATTATTGCCAAAATAATAGTAAAGCTGCTCGTGCCATGTAATCTCTTTAAATGTAGTTAGTGCACAAACCTTGATTAAACCTTACCATAGTATGGAAGAGGCGGCGGAGTGGGCGCGGGAGGATGACCTACACGCGGGTGGTCGCGACGGGTTTTTCCTTCCACCCGCTCTAGTGGCCGACAGCGTGGAGACAACATCCTGGTGTGCCTGGACGTTGTCTAATTGACAGTTACCTGAAGGTGGTGCCCACACTTTTGTGGGCAACAGGCGCTAGGAGGGGTCCGGATGTCTTGCTAAAGCTGTTTCCGGATCCCTCCTTTTAGGCGCAGTATGGCACAGCGTTAGGGGAAGGTTATTTACATATGTATGTATGTTAGTGTTGATGCGGCCATACCTACATCTAGAACCTTCGCCTATATCTCCGAAGGGGTAGGTAGAGGCGTAATTAACGGCCCCAATTTGCCCATTATAACTCTAAGATTGGCCTCATTTTTTGTAGAAACTCATTGAACATGCACATTGCATTGAAGGCATTTCTCATAGCTCTATCAGTGTGCATTGGTAGGAGGAATGGTGTGACTTCAACAACAAGGTGACAAGGTTTTTTTTCTTCAACTTGTTTATAAATATTTCAAGAAATAATGAGACAAACATTAACAACGAACGAAAAGATTCGAGTGTTGTTATTTACTGTTGTTTCCAGCGACGATCCTAATTTGACAACTTTTCACTATTTTTTTATCACCCCGTCCTATCTGCAGGTCAACTGTGAACATCGTTTACTCAGCAACGACCTTGTACATTAATTAATTCATTAGATAACATTATAAGGTGATACCCGACTGTATAACAAATATTTAGTTGGTAAATGTTTGACTATTTGGGATTGCATGGCCAAACATAAGCATTGTCACTATTTGTTTGGGTGGCAGATTGAAATTTACTATTGAAGTCATACTATAACGTTAGGAGATAAATTATTTAAAATAAGTTTGACATCATTCGGACAACCTCCATACATTGTGTATATATTTTTTCTGCTACAATATTTAATAGCTTACAGCATTGAAAATATTTAAACATCTTGCATTTTCTAGTAATAATTGTTCGGCCTCATATTGGTTACAGGTTTCCGATGTCCCTATCACTAAGATAATTTTCCCTTCACTTCACTTTTTTGGAAACTTTTTGCCTCGCACAACCAATATGTGGAAAGAGCGTATTCCTCAACGCACTCTTGAGGTTAGTCAAGTATATCTTCACTATTTACAGGATGTATGTACAAACTAAATTATTAAGTGATTAAATTAAACGAAAAGCTTCATACATATAGACATGTATTTGCTAACATTAATCGCAATGATTTAGTTATTAAAGAAAGCTTTTAAACACAGTTTGTCTTTAAACTCTCAGTAACTCTCTCCATCAATGTCTTACAATTTTTGCGGGAAAGAAGCGTAGAATTTTTTCGTAGAATGATTTGCAATTTATCTGAGCTGTCGAGTTGGTAACAAATAAATAATGTGTATTGTGTACAACTCTGCCAAACGCTGAGTTGCGAAATGGTAACCGTAATTTATTGAGACGAAAATCGCGACCGGCAAGAGGCTGTGCCTCTGTAATTATGATGGATGGTCGCCTGGGGCTGGGGGCGGTTGCAGCGCCCCTGACGCTACGGCTTTGTGTTCAGCCACGGCGTAAGACTTTTGTTACATTCTTCAACCCATTCAATCGAGTTTCTTATTTTATAGAAATTACGTAGTCATGATGTGATTTATGCAGACGTAGTAGTCTCATTCTACAACCTAATAGCTTATCTCTTGTGGCATGTTCCTTGACATACATATATTCTACAATTAAGGAAGTCATTAAACTTCTTGCAAAATATGTACATTGTTGTCAAACATTTTCGGTATCGTGTTTTTCGGTAACGAGTGATCAGTGTATAACTCAAAATAATGGCAACACTAATGATGAAACCTACCGACCCTACGTCCGCCTGAGCTCTGGCAGCCCTACTTACTACCAGAAGCACTTATTATATTATACTACTGAGCTTTATTTAGTAATGTGTGACATGCTGAGCCATGTATTGGCCGGCTCGACCGTAGTAATATAATACTATGGCCCACAGAAAACCGGTTATGAGTAAATGCTTGCGTTGTCTTTCACTGAGTGAGGGAGACAATCTTAGGCAAACCACCCTTTCTCACCTTCTCCTCCCCTTCACTAGCCCTCTCAAAAGCGGGCACTTGCGACTCTTGAAGTGGGTATTGATGCATGTAGCTATCCATGGGCGGCGGTTGTCACTTACCATCATGTGACCCGTTTGCTTGTACTATATGTACCTGTACTATATTAAAATAAATATAATAATCTGGTCTAAAGAACTGTGGCATTTGATTTTCAGCTCTATTTCAATAAAATAAAACCGATGGATATTTATATGTACTTTATTCACATTTTAAAAGAGCTGGAGCAATTAATAGTATTCAGTGGTAGAGCCATGCTTAGGCACGAATGGGCCGGCTCGACCGATGCGATACCACGGCCGGATATTGCAACTAAATTCAATCATCAACATGTTTGGAAACTATCTGTGTTCAACATCTGTACCAAAGTTGTGAGTACATGAAGTAAGTGAAACCTATCCATCCGTCTTCTGATTATGTATTTCGTGAATGAAACTTTATTCATATGCGAAAACAAGTTTCAGTAATTAAAACTTTATACAAAGTACATGTATGCATTCCCTCTTATGTCCCCGGAGGAGTAGGCAGAGGCGTTTAAAACGACCGACTTTTGAGAGCAATAATTTAGTACCACTTACGTAATGGCCTCCTGCGTGGGCAACCAGCAGCTGAGCGGAGGGCGCGGCGGGGTGATAGTTGCGGCACTTACCACCCACAGCGTAGGAGCCCCGCGACTTGACACCCAGCGGCGCGCAAGACACTCGCGGGATATATTTATTGGGTATTTAAAATAAAAGCGTCAAGGACAGTATAGTCTCATTTTCAACTCCACTACAAGATCCGAAGCTGAGGCAGCCTCGTTAGGGTAACCCTGTGCTGTTATCTGGGCACTGTTGGACTGTATATCTATCTATCTCTATCTGATAGATAACAGGCTCTTCGTTGCCTATTACGGTAATCACTGGAAGAGATAGGGTGGCCACTTATGTCCCAGACCCATATATATTTACTGAGTTATAGCTTTATCGGCTCTTTTTTTTATTATATAGTGGGATAGACGAACAGACGGATCATCTGATGGTAAGTGACAACCATCACCCATGGTCACTTGCAACTTAGTCATAAGTGCAATGCCCGCTTTTGAGAGTAATGTGGGAGGGGAATAGGATAGGTGTGATGAGGGGAGTGGAAAGAAAAGAGTTTTATTTACTTGGCAATACAAGGCAAGCATTGTTTGTTGACCGGTTTTTTGTGTGGCCATGGTAATATTACAGTCGAGTCGGCCTATTCGTGTCTGAGCATGGCTTTCCCACGGTACTGGACCTAGCTTTAAGCATTTATGAGTAACTGGCCATTCATTTCTTCAATATGATATGATGCGATCCCCTCAAAATACTTCCATCTCCTTAGAAAGACACGTTAAGATAGTTATTCTTTTAGAGAACCATCCCCACACCCTCATCACTGTTAAGAAATGCGATAAACAAAAATAACAAAGTATCTATGGCAACATTATTGTTAGTCTGTGGAAATGTATGGTCTTTGGTAAAAAAAATGAAAAATGGACGATATGGTAGAAATGTAAATGTGATATTGTGAAAATAAGAAATAAAAGTATTCATGATAAAAGTGTACTTTGTTATTGAAGAAAAGAAATAAAGATGCTTCCAGCAAATTTAAGATGGTAGCAGAACAGTGGTTGTGTCATTTGTAAATTTGATAAAGTTTAAATACACGATGTCCAACGAAAGCTTTGTACCTGTGCCAAAGTTTGATGGCTCGGTAAATTATGATGAATGGCGGTTGCAGTTTATGTATTTGATGAAGTATAAGAATTGCTCCGATGTTATCGAGCATGCAGACCGGCCAGAAAATGTCAAGGAAGAAGACTGGAAGCAGAAAAGTAATAAGGCTATGTACTTTCTATTATTAGCCGTTAAACCGGATAAAATGGTAAATTGCGACACACCAATACAAGTAATTGAAAAATTAGATAAATTGTACTTGTGTAAATCTGAGTCTAAGCAGTTATTAATTGAAAAACAGTTAAGCGGACTGAAATATGCAGATGGTGAAGATCCTGAACAATTCTTTGAAAAATTTGAAAGAAAAGTTATTGAATTGCATCATGCTGGTGGTGACACCAGTAGAAGAAGAAAATTAAGTTATTTAATGATGTGTTTACCTGATAGTTGTCGTCATATTATTGAAACTATTGATATATTACCCGAAAAAGAGAGAACTGTTGACTATATTCGACAGAAATTGATAGAAAGAAAGCAGCTTGGTACGTTCACAGAATCGGTTCAAACATCTCCAGCAGGAACCAGTAATCATCAGGCATTAAAAGCACAAGTTGGTGTTAGAAACCCAAGGAAACCAGAGAGGGAATTTTTGTGTTATCGATGTAATAAACCAGGACATTTGCAAAAAGATTGTCACTCTAATTTCAATGGTAATCAATATGGAAATTATTCTCGAAATTCTGGTGGTAACTTCAGAGGAAACTGGCAAGGAACATACCGTGGTAATGGCAACAGAGGTTATCGTGGATCAAATCATAATAGAGGTAATTTTTATAGAAATAATAGAAGTTTTACTGCTAATACTGAAATATGTAATAATTCTCAAAATCTTGATTCATTTTCTATTTGCATTAATAATTGTAACTCTTTTGAAACAACTAAAAGTGAAAAGAAATGTATTGAATGGCTCTTAGATAGTGGATGTACTGACCATGTAGTAACATCAGATGAATATTTTTATGAGTATGTTAATCTGTCAACACCCGCTAATGTAAAACTAGGTGATAATACAGTAATTATAGCAACAAAAGTTGGTAATATTATGTGTAAATTTTATTCTGAAACTGGTGAGCGCACAATTAGGATTGAAAATGTATTCTATGTGCCTGAATTAAGAAAAAATCTTTTAAGTGTATCTGCCATAACAAAAAGTAATAAGAGTGTTGTTTTTTTAAAAGGTTATTGTGAAATATTCAGTGGCAATGATTTAATGATTTTAATTAAAGAGAAAAACAAGTTGTATCCTTTGAAAGGAGAAATAAGTTTTGTAATATCAGCGAATTATGTTAGAAATAATATGTTAGAAAAAGAACGTTTGCATAGAATTTTGGGACATGTAAATTTTAAAGATTTAAATATTATGTGCAAAGATAATTATTTAGAAGGTTTGCCAAATTCAGTTGAAAAAGTTTATATGGATTGTGAAATTTGTATTGAGTCAAAATTGTCTAATTTAAAGTATCAAAATAATCGAACCCAAGCTAAATACTGTGGTCAAATAGTTCACACTGATGTAAAATTTTTGGATGTTGAAAGTTATAATGGGGAAAAATATTTTGTAAGTTTCATAGATGATTATTCTCGTGCTGCTTGTGTGTATTGTTTGAAAAATAAGTCAGAAGTATTCGATAAATTTTTGGAATATTATAACTTTATTAACAATTTAACTGATCGACCCATGCAACAATTAAGATGTGATAATGGTACTGAATATTTGAATAATCACTTTTATGAGTTTGCTAAGGTGAAAGGATTTAAGATATTACCATGTACAGCCTACAACCATGAGTTGAATGGAGTAGCGGAGCGATATAATCGTACAATTATGGACAGAGTTAGGTGTTTGAGAAAAGAGTCTAATTTAGAAAAGAAGTATTGGCCTGAACTTGTGTATGCAGCTTGTTATATAGGTAATCGAGTATTGAATAGTTCTACACTTGAGAGGAAGACTCCATATGAGATTTTTATGGGTAAGAAACCAACTGTAAATAATTTGAAGATGTATGGAAGTAATGTTTTTGTAAGAGTACCAGATGTTAAGAGAACTACTCAAGATGATAAAGCAGTGAAAGGAAAGTTAGTTGGATATTTTGAGTTAGGTTATCGTGTGCTGATTGATGGTAAGATTGTTTTAGCCAGAAATGTAAAAGTTGTTGAACCAGGAACAGGTTATGTGATAGTAAGTGAAGAGAATGATGAAAGGAAAAATGAGAATTATAAAGAAAGAATAAATGAAAAAAATGATGAAAGAATAAATGAAAATAGTAAGAAGGATGAAGAAGTGAGTAATGATGAATCTATGACAGGTGTAAATGATGAAACGACGAAAGAGAGAAAGCCTAGACGTGAGAGGAGAGTTCCAAGTAAGTTTGATGATTATGTATTGTATGCGAATTATGTGAAAGCTTGTACTCCAGAAACATATGAAGAAGCAGTTATGAGTGAGGAATGTGAAGATTGGAGGAAAGCCATGAAAAAGGAATTTGATGCAGAGTATTATGCTTTAGCAGATGCAGCTGAAGAAGTTTTATTTATAAAAGGAATTTTGTCTGATTTGAGAGTTAATGAAGAGTATCTCTGTAATATAAAAATTTTTGAAGATAATAGCGGAGCACTTGCGTTAGCCAAGAATGGTAATTTCACAAAGCGATCAAAACACATTGATGTGGCACTTCATTTTGTACATGACTTAGTTGTAGATGGTAAAATTGATATTGTCAAAATTGAAAGTAGTAATAATATTGCAGATATGTTAACTAAGGCTCTTGGCCAAATTAAGTTTAAAGAGTTTCGTTTAAAGTTAAATATTTATTAGATTTTTGTTAATCGCAAGAGAGGGTGTTAAGAAATGCGATAAACAAAAATAACAAAGTATCTATGGCAACATTATTGTTAGTCTGTGGAAATGTATGGTCTTTGGTAAAAAAAATGAAAAATGGACGATATGGTAGAAATGTAAATGTGATATTGTGAAAATAAGAAATAAAAGTATTCATGATAAAAGTGTACTTTGTTATTGAAGAAAAGAAATAAAGATGCTTCCAGCAAATTTAAGAATCACAAAGCTCTTACTTCAAACCAAGTTGATGATGTAAATTTATGTATATCAATCGAGATGGAATGGATCACATAATATTGTATAAAATCTGTATCAGGACTTAAGAAAGCTGCTTTGTTCAAGAGTGACCCTCGGAGCGGTCAAGAGCTTTCAGAGCAGATTGCCTTTGTTAATGCATTATTTATGAAATACTGAGAAGGTTCTCGAGTTCTCATTATCAAACGAAGTGAAGCGGCCATCTATCGTGCCATTAGAGTGTTAAAATCGATTGAAATTACAATAAAGAGCACGAATTGGGGGTAAAAGGGCAGAAGCGCTGTAAGCGCTTGTATTTTTTTTTATTATTCATATTATTTTAGTAAGACTACAACATACACATATATATAGCCCCGTAGGGGTAGGCACAGACGTATAAATGCTCACATTTTGCGACTCTAATTTAGTGCAAGGTCAAAATCTCCCTGCTATATAAATTAGTATGCTATGTTACTACAAAGTAGAGTGTCTACACAAATACGCAATACTCGTAGATTGCTACGCGTAATAAATCTCGATTGACAGCAATAAAAATTGGTTTCGTCGTAAACCTACCGAATATCTGGTGTGCGGCTCAGCAATCATGTGAATGGACTCGATGGGGAAAGGGTGATCTTTATGTTTAACTGGTAAGGCATAAGAACCCTAATCTTAATACATACCGTTGGATTTGCTTTGTGTGTATTGTTAGAAAATATTTGAATTGGACTTGCCGGCGACAGCTAGTTGGTCTTACAGATATGCGGTCATTTAGACTTTTCCCTTTTACCATTACATTCTCTTACAACTTCTGTCTCTTTCCTGTCTTCATTTACAGTATCCCAAATTTTCCCATATTTTATTTAGCTATTTGCAAAGAGTAGAATACCTCTTCGACTTAAAGTACCCTTCGGGTATAGAGTCGCTGGTTTATTTAAGCATTTAATTTGATTTTGTCATTAGTTTTAAACTAAATACTTATTAGAAACTCTTTTATCGTGGCTCTCTGTAGCATTTTTTTTATCTGCACTTACTATGTACTATGTACTTGTCATAAATCAGACTCCCACAATATATAACACAACAGAAAATCCTTGGAAATTAACTATGGACTTCTGAATTAGTCATTACAATGAGAAGGATAATTAAGAGAATACAGCAGCAGGTCCTACCTTCTAAAAGTGATTTGTTATCGTAATTTATATTTGATTAAAAAAATGATAAATAAGAAGGTGCGATCTAACTCCCTAAAACTGTCATCTCTGCACGATGTAAGCTAATCGCTCCAGTTACCGTCTGAACGTAATGTTTTATTATTTATCAACATTTAAATGCACTAGTTAACATTATATTTGATATTTAAGTGGTAAGTAATGTTGTCGCACAATGCAATATGCTTAAGCGCTGCCAGTGAACGTAATTTGATGGCTGCAGATAATAGTTTTTTGATTGAAATTGTTCTTTTCTAGTGTAGAGGCAGGGATTTCGCCCGATTTTTGAAGCGCTGTACAAAAACAAAAAAACAAAAATATTTTTAGTATATTTTTTTTATCGTTTGTTTATTGATGTTTTATTACTAGATTAAAAGGCTAGTAAGTACATAAAACATAATAACTATCTGTATAATTGTTACGCGATGCATACATAGGCAAAAATCAAAATAAAAACCATTTACTTAAATTAAACCGATCATAGGTATTTTTGAATTGTCAAGAGAAGAAGTAGGTCAGACTAAGTCAGACGTGAAGCTCTTGTGACTCTTGTGTGAGTTGCAGGTGTCCATGGGCGCCGGTAGCCACTTACCATCAGGTGACCCATTTGGTCTTTTGCATATGGCATAAAAAAAATTGCATATTTAAACAAAAATTATGATGAATGATGGTTTCTGTCTTTGAAGTAATTAGCTAGTCTCATTAATGGACCAACTAGTGTCTAGATGTCTTGATGGATTAAACATGTGAGGTAACAGGTATCATTTAAATCGACGAAAAAAAAACATAAATACACACACACCCCTATCCCCGAAGACGTAAGTGGAGGCGTAAGGAACGCCAACATTACTGTATTTTTTAAAGTATAGGGGGTCTAACGAGCTAACGGGTCACCTAATGGTAAGTGGTCATGAACACTTGCAACTCAATAGTCTCAAGAGTGTTGTCTTTTCGGGGTTTATTCCTGACCCCTCACTCATTCGGTCACACAATTTTTACGCGAGCATTTTTTAACAGCAAGTTTTCTGTGAGGCCTTAGTAATACTTCGGTCTAGCCGGCCCATACGTGCCAAAGCATGGCTTTCCAACGTCAACGTTACGTTTTGCCGATTATAACTTAGTCCTATTTACGTTATAGGGGCAAACCTATTCTATTGCCGTCGTCCTGGCACTTTTGGTTATTAGATGGTAAAAACCGCTACGCCATCCGTGCAGTCAAATTGCTGAAACAGATGGATTGGAGAGTATAAGCAATAGCTCAAGCAAGCCATGATCGCATACCTGTAACTCAATCTGTTTGTTGCCGGGATGTCCAAGCCCTAGAACTAAACAGCAACAAAAGTGAAACTCTTATACAAATATGTTTTTAGTAAATTGTGACATTGACATATTTACCAACTTATTTCGTTTCGTCATACTATCACACGCAAGATTTAAGGGGGTATTCTAGTGTAGAGGCACGGACTTGGCCCGATTTTTGTGCTGTACAAAAGAAACAAAACACATTTTTAGTATATTTTTTTTTATCATTTTTATTGATGTTTTATTATTACATTGAAAAAAAAAAAAAAAACAACAGACCGGTAGGCCTTGATTTGTATCTAGACTTCGCAGCTGCTTTTAGAGCAATATTTTTTTTAATATCGTCAGTCAACCAAGGTGATGGCAAATGCTTTAATTTAATAGCTCGAACCGGTGCATGAATATCGTAGAGCGCTATGATATTGGTATTATGTATGTCAATATGTAGACATTATATGAACAGAACCGATGACCCAATACGGGCAGAGGATCTGATCTCTTTTTTTAAAGAACCCGGCATTATTATTTTTGTCATATAATGTCTTTTGCCTTTTTTAAATATAATAGGAGGACAGACGAACAGACGGGTCATCTGATGGTAAGTGACAACCGCCGCCCATGGACACCTGCAACTCGAGAGTCGTAAGTACGCTGCCCGCCTTTGGGGGTGAAGAGGGATGAGGCTATGCAGGGAAGGGAAAGATGAGGAGATGAGGAGATGGGAAGGGTGGAGAGGGGTCAGAGAAGAAGAAAAAGGAAAAACTCCCCCAGTTTTACTTCCGGGGACCTCCCTAATTTCGGGGAGATGTAATGCAAGCGTTGCTTCACAACCGGTTTTCTACTACTATAGTTTACGTGGCTCTACCACGTAAACTATATAAAAAAAAACATTAATACAAAACTAAGTTAAACAAGCGTTGGTTTTCATGTAATTAATATAACATCTGCTTTCAAAATTCCGTCTTTTTTAGTTAAATTTCCAAGTCACAAAACAGTTTCCATATAAAATACTGACAAAGAGCGGTATGCGCGTTACGAGCGCGGTCGCGGCTGTGCCTCGTGTATGAAACAATGCTTTTGTAAAAAACAGCTATTGGTGATTTTTGGTGTTTTAATGAATGCAAAAGCATGAAACTTGCTCAAAATTTATCTACGTACATAAAAAATTAGAGTAATATGACGTCATAGTACGCACATTAACTGTTATTAATTATATCCGTGTTCTTGAAGCCACAGTACTCTATTTAGTTTATTTAGATAGCGATGTGTAACGCTTCACATAATATTTATGATTGTTATTACGACATTACTTTCTGTATTTTTAAACTGAAACTTAAGACTCAGCAAAAAACAAAAGAAGTTAATAATCCAATCTTTTTTTTACCAATTATAGTTCTTATAATAAAAATATAATATATATAGTTTGTTGTAAAGTAAGTCGCCGTTTCGTAGATGACATACTCATCTCAACGATACATGATAACAGGAAGTTTTTGCATATTAAATTTACTTTAATCAAAACGATAATATTTAATGTTCAGTGCATAACATGAAAGTGAGAGGATTTACAAGAGAACTCGCAGTTTTGATCCTTTTTAGTCTCACCACGTACATAAGGCTTCTGCTTGCACTCAGTGTTGATGCATAAAGGTTAATTTAAGCCCCGTAAAAAATCATTCTTTTATTTCTAAAACTTTACTTCTTATCTCTGTTAGACAGAGACTTCTCTTAAATATTTTTTAAGTACTGTATACAAGGGTAAATTAAATTATTGCCCTGTATTGGCGTTACAAAATAAATATTTTAAAATTAGTTAATATTAAACACCTATCTCCTGCATGGTATTGGTGTATAGCTACTTTCTACTATAACTAATTAATACGGCCCTGGTACGATGGTGTCGCTTTACACCTTGATCAGGCGATTAGTACAAATGTAAATCAAATCAATTCAATATCTTTATCTTCTGTGTCAAACTTTTGTGTAAGTTATAAAAGAAATATGCGCAGCAGCATTCTTTGACACTGTAATTCACTAATTTTCACTTTGTAAAAGCGTCGGGCGGAATGGTTTCTATAAACCTAAAGCAGTTGTATTTACATGTGTGTTATGTGAATGAGGAATATATTCTTTTCACTTAATAATATAATTTTATAATGTCATGGGACACACAATTAAGCCGCCTTTCTTTTCTTCTAGCCTTATTATTCCCATGTCTAGTGGGGTTTGCTTTTAGTGCAACGAATTATTGCCTGAATATATTTTTTTCCACTGCGACTGGCATCTGACCTCCGCAACCTTAATACCCTTGATATACCAATATCGAATGTCATAAGTGTTCATGACAACTATCTCGCTTCTACACCTAAATAATTTTAGTTTGTTATGCGATTTTTTTGAATAAGGATGTTGCAAACGATGTGCTAATACTTTAGCATTTTTGGGTATCACCAACGTATAAAAATAACTGAACATTGCAAATAAATCTGCTTAGCACACCATTTTGCGTGGTAGCGATGAAACGGTAAATACACATTTAACGTTTCATCGCTACAAAATCGCGTTTACCTAAAACTTAGGTTTATACGTCATTCAGGGGACAAAATATATTTTTATTATGGCCTTATGTAAGATGTGTCAAGTAATTATTATTATTCTCTTTATTTACTTCAATAAACATACAAATTACATTTTTAAATATAAAATAAAAAACAAAATATATTTAAAAATATAAGAAATTGTGGTAAACTGGTGGTTAGGGCTCCAGAGACAGGAACCTCCTCACAATACGTGCCGTGTCAAGAAGGACCGTCTTTTGCATCAGGCCCTGAACCCAGCTACCTAACGTGAGCCTCTGAAGGTGTTGGTCGAGGCTCTTAGCAACCAACCCATGTGCTGATATGACTATCGGCACAATTATTGCTGAATCCACATCTCACATATCGACAACCTCATGGGCTAGATCTGCTTGCTTTTCTTTTTCAGTGATGGGAAACGGTAATATCAACAATAATTGCTTGGCGCTCTAAAGAATCTATAATCCCTATGTCAGGTTTATTGGCAACAATAGTCCTGTCAGTGATGATAGATCGATCCCAGTATAATGTTGCGCGTTTATTTTCAAGAACTGGATCAGGCACATACCTATTATACGGTAACTCGACAGCCACAAGGTTATATCTAAGAGTAATTTTCTGATGGACTATCCTGGCCACTAGGTGATGTTTATGCAAGTACTCGCCGTTAGCAAGACAAGAACAAACGGAAGTTATATGCCTGAGAGTTTCACCGGGACGATGACATTCCTAACAAATGTAATTGTCCGTCCTTTAGGATATGTCTCTGATATATATACATATATATATATATTTAATAATCTTGACACCTCACACACGGCCGTCTGATCCCCAACTAAGCAGAGCTTGTACTATTGTAACCAGACAGCTGATAAACATACTTATATACTTCTAAATATAAACATATAATTATATAAATTACACCCAGACACAGAACAAATACTCTTGCTCATCACACAAATATTTGTCCTGGGTGGGAATCGAACCCACGACCTCTGGCTTAGCAGTCAGTTTCTCTAACCACTAGACCAACAGGCCAGTCTCATATATGATCATGTACAGAAACGTAGCCAAGTCCAAGATGAGAATAGATCTACATCGGGCCCGTTTAAAACTCGAGAAAAACGTCCATGCAGTTCTTTGCTCTTCCATATATCCCTACGGTCTGTAACATTAAGAACTGCAGGTTTGCGCCAGTTCTCTTTAACTAGAACAAGCGGAGTAAGTCCGGTATCAACTGCTCAACCAAATCCCGGTGTCACGTCACCTCCACGTTAACAGAGAGAAAGTACTCTCTAAGATTGCATACCTTGCGGTTATGGAGGGTCCTGACATTTAAGAATCCACGACTCCCACATTTTCGCGGGATATACAATCTCATCATTGATAAACGTGGATGGTGCATTAGATTTTTTTTTATGCGATATGCGATATGCAAACGAGCAGGCGGGTCACCTGGTGGTAAGTGATTACCGCCGCCCATGGACACCCGTAACTCAATAGTCACAAGTGCGTTGCCGGCCTTTTAGGTAAGAGTACGCTCTTTTCTTGAAGGTTTGAAGGTCGTATCGGTTCGGAAATACGGCAGGCGACAATATGCGGCTAATAGTGTACGGAATCTTCTATCCAGGGCATCTAATTTAGTCTGAGTCCATCTAAATACGCTAAAGGAGTAGGGCTAGAGGGTAGAGTTAGGAGTGGTATTACCCAATCGTTATTAATAACCTTATTACCGCCTGGTAAAAAACTTTTTAATACTTTTTTCAGGCGGCCAAAGAGATGTTCCTTTAGCGATTGCTTCATAGTCAATTCATTTATGCCCAACGCCTGTGACATACCTGGATACTTGTACCTTTCATATGCGGAAAGACGTCTTAGGGCTATGAAATCTAAATGTTCAATTCCTTCGGATTCCACAATCTTGCCTTTCTTTACATACATGACTACACATTTATCTACACCAAGGTTTCAGTTACCTCTAGTAATTTAATTAATTGGAAATTGTTGCACGCAAATAGTTTCACGTCATCCCTGAAAAGAACGAAGCCGGGAATTCACTACCAGCGCACGTGTTTCCTACTTACTTTAATCCCGAGTCTTTTAAGCGGGGCGTAAAAATACATCCCACCAAGCCGTCATAGTTTGGGTCACCACCAACGATAGCCTATCCCAGAGCCCTGCAAAATAGAACTGAGAGGATTCAAGGCTAAACAGAACCACAAGGGACTCAAACTGTCACCCTCAAGTATACCTCACTTGATCTTTATATACTCGCTGTAGTTTTGAAGTTGTCGACATCTTGGATAGTATAAAACCATTCTCAATTGCTGCATACATGCCTCCAAGGAAGTGCATAGAGTTGTGTCAATTTTATACAACTCCATCACTCTCAGGAGTCACGTATGCGGCATACAATCATAGGCTTCTTATAATCTATCCAACGTGTCATTAGATCACGGTACGCAGTGAGGTTAGTTCCTCCCTCTGTAGCCACAAAATATGGTCGCATGACATTCTCATTTATCGATGTCGTCCATCTCATTCGACGTACATTACCATCGGCAGCGGGGGCCCTTATTCGTAGCCAGTGGGCCTCGGGGTCCCAAGCATATCGTTGGCCGGCCTCTCCTCTACCGACGTACAGGTATTGGCGACGTCGGCGGGGAAAAAAACTCATCGCTTGTTGAGTTGAGCTCGACGCCACTGCACTAGCCGGGGCTGCTATTGCAGTTTCCGGGGGCTGCAAAGCGGAGCTGAGCAACGAGTCCAGGGATGGTCCTTGTGCTTTTGACCTGGATCTTGTCAACATATGTATTTGTCGGCAGCTAATGTTTTATAATTTTTTTTTGTGTTTTTTTTTCCTTTTGATGTGACATGACGTTTAATGTCATGTCGTTTTCGTTCTCTATTTATGTTTCATTTAGTGTTTTTCGTGGTATTGTAAGCATTTTGGTAGGTAAACAGAATTATTTTTAATTATTGTCTCTATTATCATTACTTACCGTAATTTTTTCGTAATAGTAAAATAGAAAAAATCCCCAGGCTAGGCTTAAATAGGCTTTCTTCTATAACTTTAGTGGGATCAATTTCTAAGTAACAAAGTATGGGTGTATAATGCACCTCACTCCTTCAAGGACTTAGGCATGTATGTATGTGTGTGTTAAAGCCAATTGCTATCATGGTAGAGCCATGCTAAGGTACGAATGGGCGGCTCTACCGGTGTAATATCGTAGCCTCACAGAAAACCGGTTATCACTATTTATTTATGATTTTTTCAAAGAAGCCTTAAGAAAATTACTGCTTTTGGTTATTTATTAATTTTGCGTAACTCACTCAGTGTAATCACACCTTTCTGTGTAAGTTTATATATATAATGTTTACTATACTTTATACAATTTAAAGACTTTATTAGTATGTCTTTATTGCTATCTCAGTGTACAGACACAACACTCAGTGTTGACTCAAGTGAGACGTGGACCGCACTTCCTCCAAGCTCAGAATACAATAAACGTATCTTAATTAATAGCAACAATTTGTAGTCAACATCTCTCTTTGTTTAGCATAAAAAATTCCCTTTGAATATCTCTGCGAAGTGGTTCCACACGCAAATCCCGTGGCTTTTATATTAAGTACGCTTCTTAACTTTAATGTATAATTATGTTCTAAGAGTTTTTTTTAGGAGGATTGTTTTTACATATTACCTTATGAAAAGCTTTCAAAGTATTAGTTTTTTTAGATGACAATTCCTGCATTAGGACTGATTTATGTATCGCTGGATTTGAAAAACATTCAAACAACGGACACTAACAACACAGCCTCGGGACTAATACAGACAAGACACAATCTTGTTTCGACAAAATAGTAATATGGAAGACCATTTCATTTTATAAGTGGTTTATATTGAATAAACATACACACAATTGTATAATTATAGTTACATAGTAACAGGTAGCGCTTTCACGTTTGAACTTCTGAATCATGGCATATTATATAGGTACACGTTCCTAGGGGTCCAGAAAAGGCTATGGTTACCTTTCATGCCGAGGGACAGATGAAATAAGTTTTTTTTATTAGTCAAAAATAATTATGGATCTAAAGTTACTGACTTAATATACATATAAAACATGTTCGACGAGGCAACTAACTATTTAGTTAAGTTTAGTTAACAGTTAGTTGTAGTACTCGTAGTTTATTAACATGTCAGTCTTTTAAGAAAATTTAATTAAACTGGCTGCGGCAAAGTCAACGATGATACAATTCGTCTACTCTACTTACGGCTACTTCCAGCCTCAGGTACTTTTATATAAGGAGTCTCCGACAACTTAAAACTAGAATGGAGCAAGATGGCAGATCATATTCACGAGAATATGCGATGCACTAAAACCTTAACACAACCGATATCAGTTGATGTCAACTTAATAACAAACCTCTCGGAAGAGGAGAAATGCGATTAGAAATTAATGCGCTTCGCCGCAGACAATCGCGCCTATTCTTATTGCTTTCCTTTCCAACATTAGAATCTAAATAAATTGACTACAAGATGAGATCTTCAGCTACTCACGAAAAAGACCAAGTCAACATGGTGCAGAACAACGGCAACGCAACTTTAAAAACTTCAAAATTAAGAATGCAATCATCACACCAAGGTGTTGAATGGTATCAGTTTAAATTAGTTCTCATCACATCTACAGAATTGATTCTGTTCCTTAAACTATTGATTATTTACTCCTTAATTATTTGAATACTAAAGCTGTTTTGGATTTTATTTGGAACTCATTCACGATACTTTTCTTTTATATTTTTTTAATAAATATGTATATTCAAATGGCTATGTCTGCTGTAGAAGTTTTTTCTTTCAGCTACTAAATATGTTATATTGTATCGTAGTTGTTTAATATAAATTCTAGGCGTTTGCAATATCAGAACAAACCATTTACTAAAACTGAAATAGATATGTCACAGATTTATTTAGCCCCCCAAACTAAAACCAAGCTTATCAAAACTTTGGTCACCATTACGTAAAAACCTGACTTCGTCTATACCCTTTTAGAAAACGAAGCAGATTAAATTATAACTGTTACAAGAATAACAACGCCTCTTTGGAGAAATGTGTAATGAACTCCTTTCAATTTCCAGACAAAAAATATACTCCCGCCAACGCTTATCTCCAAACACCTTTTTCACATCATTTAAAAGAAGTACTTTACGTAAAAAAGTCGTAACAGTCCGCGTGAAAATATTTTTCTTAATTTTTTTCCTTTTAAATATTGCTGTGTCAGCTCTGAAGCCGGCGCCATAATGAGTGCTGCTGTCGCTTATGTCCTAGCTATTTTAATTAAGTGAGTTGAGTGCAATTCTTGAACTGTTACTAGTCATCACCTCTTAAGTTATGGCTCGTTTGGATTGTTTACCTTTTTCGTAAAACGATCAAAATTTTAATACATATGTATATGTATATGCTCTCGCCTGTATCCCGTAAAGGAGATCAGAGGTATATTAAACAACCACATATTGTCAATTCGAATTTGGTCCCACGAACGTAATAGGGAGTAGGCCTATTTTTTTATGTGTAAGCCTACCATAATGAGTCCACTGTGCCTGATGGAAAGTAATAAGTGTATTCTAAGAGTGGTGGTCACCATCCTCATTGCATGTCTAGTCAATGTAGCATGGTGACACTCACTATGACAGCCTGGTGAGGTGCTTTTTACGCCCCGCTTAAAAGACCCGGGATCAAAGTGGGAAGGTAACACGTATTGTCGACAGCCGGGCACTATATAACTGTATGTATACTGACTGATAGATAACAATTCAATTCTCTAGTCGCCTTCTACGAAATTATGAGTAATGTATGAGTAAGAGCTAGACTAATAACAGAAAGTGAAAGCTTTCGTAGAGATAACCTGGAAAGCGACGATTCACTGTTCCTGTTTTCCTAAAAAATTACACTGTATTGAAAGACATATTTAATAGATTCTTTATATGCACGACTTTATTTCTAAAAGAGTAGTTCTGTATAGTTTTGGCTTCATAGAGTAGAAGACGATTTCATTTCTGACTCAGTTGCTTTTACAGAAAGTTGTAATAAAAGCTTTATAACAATTTTTTCGAGTGACGATCAACGTGTCTATTTAAAGCGTGTCTGGAAGGGACTTGTCACTGAAACATACTAGCTTATATCATTAGATCCTCGATACTGAGGGGGTGACACAAGAAGTGTGCGAGTCTCCCGACTCACGTCCCATGCCGCATTTATTTGCATAACACTTTGTTAGCTAGCAATCCGTGTACGCCGCGGTGACATGCGAGAATCGCTGCGGGACCTCAAGTCAATACATGTTTTAGTTGTCTTTTAACAGCATTAGAGAGAACAAAATACATTTAATTGTTGTTTTCTGATATTGGTACACAACATATTACATTTGCAGATACCTAGTAGGTACATATATTTACTATTTCCATTTATTTATGAAGTTCATGCTAGTGCTAATTAATCGAGATAATAGGATTAAACTTTAAAGATTTTTTTAAAAATTTTCTTAAGTTAATTTCGTCGTGTACGTGTAATGGACAATTTTCTTTTCAAATTGCGAAGAAACTATACTAAAAAATATAAAAATAGGGATATAGTTTCTAAACCTTTTAAGAATTTCGCTGATTTACTGACTCTGATACAAGGTTTATATTAAAATAGGATGTTACAATGGCTATAAATATAAAATATAGCATAAATATATATAGTAGCTATAAATTACTTCAGTACCCACTTGGGCGTTTTGATAATGCAAAATGTATTGCATGGAATAAAGGCTCTGATTTATTGGCTATAAACAACAGCAATTTTCATAATTTACTAAGTGTATTTCTAAAACAGTGAGTAGTTAGAACAACAATTTTCCGAAATTCTAAGCATCTTTGCAAAGAGCCTAAAAAGTATATAAGCTACAATTACAAAACTTATTTATATAAATATTGAGTAATCTTATTATTATCCCTAAAACTGTCATCGTGGCCTCTCTCAACGGGCTCTGTTAACTGCGTTTCAGTGCTTTATTCGAGTTCCTTAGACTCCCACACCGACCCGAAAGAAAAGTGCACTATGTGTATCCTTACCTTAAAACTGAACGCTGAGCTAATAGCACAATTTTTTATGGTCAGAAAAACATTATATTTATACATTATTTATTGTATCTACATAATCAACAATCATAACAATAAAAAGATAGCGAGCGAGCATGACAAGAAAGACATTATTGTATCGTCCGGACCATTTTAGAAAACTATAAGTTAGACAGTTTGGTTAAGGTTTGTTACAGAATTAACTGATGAATAAGTTCTTAACTGTAATAATTTCAATTTCAAAAGGGGTACGCAGAGGCGTAACATAAGGGGCAAGCCTGCTGCCGCCATCCACGCACTGTGAGTAATAAGGTGGGAAAATATGTCGGCATATCGACAGGAAAAGTTTAGAAATAAAAAAAAAATATTGCTTATGCAGATGGATTGGGGAGTATAAAGCTCAAGCAAGTCAGGGTCGCACACTTAAAACTCGAACTGGTGGGTGCAGGAAACTCCGAGCCTTCTAATTTTATTATTTATAAACATTTATTATGTTATTATGATATAAAAACAATTATTAATAAAATAATTATTAAAAAATAAAAATAATAGTTCAGCACAATGTCGGTGCAACGAAAGATTGTTTGTCAAAAGAAAAAATTAGATAATTATATTATCGGCTTGCAAATGTAACACAGACTTCTAAATTGTAATAATGGTGTCCTGTCATTTGACAGGACACCAATCACTAATTTCCATTTTCAAAATAACGTTTGGAAATTTATAATTGATAAAGTTATCACTTTACAAACTATTCTTGCTGTAAATAACTCATTTGACAAATAATTGAAAGACAACATTTCATTACATCAAAACATCATTTGTCAAACTAATCTTTTGTAGAATCGTGTTTATTGGTAAAATTACGCAATGCGTAAATAACGTGGGACAAAATGCAATGCTTCATAATTACTTTACTAAAACAAGTCATTTTTAGGTTAGGTCAATATACAGAAATGGCTAGGTTTAGGTTAGGTTAGAATTGCTGTTCATATTATATATATATTATTATTATATATCATATATATATTATGTATAGTATACTGTTCCTGGATTCCTCCTATTTCAAACGCAGCATGGCACACCGTGTGGTTTTAGTCGGTTCGATTCCGACACAATCCCGGTGGGATGTAGGCCCGAGGGGGTTCCACACGGAAAAAAAAGGTTAAATTCAAATCTAATCCTCACCCATTCTGTGTAAGCCTTCATCAGGTTTACGACTAATCTCTACTTAGGTTTGAAATCAAGTGAATGCATTCCGAACATATTAATATCCGCACTCCATAGAATGTTCTACTAGCTTCCATTTAAGTTTTCTCGAGGCAATGACTAGAATAAGACTGAATTTCTGCAATCTTTAATGTCATGTCATGAGTTTTATAGTATTACACAACAAAATAGTTTATTGCATATTACGCTTCGCTAAGAACTGATTCTGATATTGCATGTCTACTTGTTAATAGTTGCACGAGTAGGTGAGTGTACGTATAGGAGAGGACGACGATGAATATTACGCCAGGTTAAGCAATTAAGAGGCTATTAACAAAGTACGTGTGCGATGAAGCCAAATCGTCTAAAGTTACTGTTTCTTAAGTAAGCTTTTTAATTGTCGTGGGTCCCTCATTGTGGTTACATTTTGGAAGCGTTTAAACTTTGTATGACTTATTAATATTAATGAGTCTAATAATAAACAGAAATTAGGGCTTGGAATATGAATTTTGAATTAGCAGCACATCAAATATATACAGCAAATAAATTACAAAGTCTTACTGGCACAGCGATGAGCTCAGCTCACCGCACAAAGTATCATAAAGTAAACAATCAGTCAATTAGATCTGAGAATGGAGGACGCCTTATAATGTCTATATATGAACAAATTTGTAAATGACATGTAATTACATCACATAGTACTTTTATTTTACTGCAGTGCAGTTTTTATTATAACATTTAATATAATTGCTATCACAGGTATGTTCTGAGATATCAAGGAGAAAATCAACCTGTCTGTCACTTTGGTGACACCTGAAACTATAGAGTGAACACAGGAACACAGTGAGTATTATAGTATTAGCCTGTTTGAAGAGCAGAAACCATTAAATAACAACTATGTTAAGGCATAGGTGTGCCAACTGATATGTTATCTACATATATATGCAGTCAATTGTTTCACAAAAGCATATCTGTAGATACACGTAATGATTAAATTGTGTAATGTGCAATTACATTAAGTAATTACGGTACAGGTCAATGTGTATCCACAGGTAAATTATGCTCCAACATCGACCGACATATCTGCCAGTAGTTATGTCGTTTCAGATAATTTATTACTATTTTCGGGATCAACTGTTGGGGTAGTTGACCCGATAAGTTTTTAAAGTAGTACTTTTCCTACGTCTGTGCCAGCTGGCGGAATGAGGTGAGGATATCTACTTAGCCGGCCAGGCTGTATGAGCCGTCGAACCCTAGCTAAGTAGATAATACTAGGAGCAAGGAAAGGTGTCTATGTTAGCCGGCCAGACTGGTTAGTCCTTGAACCGTAGCTGAAGTGAAACACCAGAGAATGGTTGGAATCGACTTATATTTGATTAAAAGTATGCTAGTTATATTAACATTTTTGACCATTAAGTAATGGCGTTAGTTTACCGCACATTATATGGATTAACCAATCACATTTCTTATTCTATATTTACAATATTTACTGAATACGCAACCACTCAGCTTACGTTGCTGTTGTCGTTGTATGTGTGCGTTTGTATAAATTTATGCATCGTATAAAAACGCGGTGTCGAGCGGATCGAATTCTTGCATTAGACCCATCATGACCTATGGTAGTGTAGTTTTCGCACACACTAGGGAACACAGGATCCATAGGCTACAAACACTACAAAATAAGTTCATGCGCCAAGCTACGGGAGCACCGTGGTATGTGCGTAATGTCGATCTTCACATCGACCTAGAGCTGCCGACCATCAGGCAATTCATAAAGCAGTGCTCCCTTAGCTACTTTGACTCTGCTCAGACTCACCCCAACCCTTTAGTGGTTGCGGCTGTAAATTACACACCCAGCAATATATCACGAATACGTAGACCTAAACATGCTCTCGGAGAGCTAGACGATAACATCACACTCGCTCAACGTAGAGCGCACACAGCTCGCGAAGCTATCACAAATCGTCCGCGATTTCGCCCCCGCCGCCGGGGCCGGAATACGCGTCGCGTTAATCATTTAAACCCCAAGCCGAGGTGCGTACTCCACAGGGGGTGCCCTTGGGCAACGTCGCTTAAAAAAGACCGGTTGAGAGCCCTCAGCGCTCACCGTAAGCCCGTGCAAGGTTGTCGAGGCCATCTGCGGCCAACAGCCATACATCACACACAAAAAAAAAAAAAAAAAAAAAAAAGGATGGAATTCATTCGCCGCTTGGTATGCCGTGCGAGTGGATGCGTGCTATCTTGATGCATTTTAAGAGCTTTAGAGTACGTGGCATATGTACGCCACACTAATAATAACATCAGGTGCCATCGACACTGGATTGTGAATTAGATTAAATAAATTATATTTGTGCTTATTATGCTCACTGTGTAGAAAACTTCGTAATTTCTTTTC
This sequence comes from Tyria jacobaeae, assembly GCA_947561695.1. Classification (NCBI taxonomy): domain Eukaryota; kingdom Metazoa; phylum Arthropoda; class Insecta; order Lepidoptera; family Erebidae; genus Tyria; species Tyria jacobaeae. Next base: position 791,172 of record OX387208.1, on the reverse strand, counting down.
TAGCTCAGTGCTTCAAAACAAAGGTTGTCGAAACCACCAAGGCACCAAGAATAAAAGGCCGATAAAGTTTTCAAACAAAGACCGAGATCCAGGAACTGCAACATACGACATCATATAACAAGGTTGACAGACAAATTCATAAAAGTCGCAGGCAGTTCTTTTTGGAAGTTATTGGTTATTGAAATATAAAAAAAAAAATGAAAAATCCAACCATGTTGAATTCAACCATAACCTACAAAATAGAGCTATTATTAAATTAATTTAAAAGACATAAGATACATACGTTTACGTAATAGTAAACCATGAAAAAAATGTGCATAGATGATACGAATACGAATATTAACGACTTAGCTCTTGAGTTGCGGGTGTCCATGGGCGGCGGTAGTCACTTACCATCAGGTGACCCGTCTGCTCGTTTGCCCCCTATCGCATAAAAAAAATATATATAAATATATACATAGTTATGTGGCACATAAACTTCCACCAGAACTAGGCTTTCAAAAGAAGACAAACAAACATATAGAAGAGCAGAATTCTTAAATCTTGATAAGTTTAGCTTGCAATCTAAGATTAACATTAAATTAATTTTCAGAGAATGTAATTTTCTTTATATTAATGTTAAATGAATGTAAAATGAAACAATATATAAATAATAATAATAATTTTAATAATAATTTATTTATTCTCTCACACAGAATTTGTTACTAAAATAAATGTGTCTCTTGTATCGGATAAGCCATCTACTTCTCGGTGTAGTAGAATGGGGCCACCCTATCCTCTATTTCCAGTGAGTGTCGTATAGGCTATTAAGAGATTGGACTACTGGTAATCAGACAGTATACATTATATATATAGAGTTAGTGCTCGGGGCACGGCTGCTCCATATACGCAAGTAAGACTAAACTATGGTTAGTAAAAACACGGCAATAAATACACTACCTACTTCTTCGGGGAGCTAGGCTTGAGTGTATTTAGATAGATAGATAGATAGATACTCTTTATTGTACACGTTAGGTATCAAATAAAGAAGATATCACTAACACTGCATATGTGGTTAAGATTGTAATTATAATGTACATACACACGTTCACGCCTACATGATAAGGGGATGCGGGGAGGCACAGCGTTCATGGAACACTGCAACAATGTGTACAAGTGTTTATATCTTTATACAAGCTACTTTTACCTGTTGCGTCCTCGCATCGTCGTAACTGAAGTTAATCAGCAAGGCTATATAAGTTACAATTATTGTTCATTGTAAACATATGTACTGATACCACCTCAGGATTATCTTCAGCGTGGTGTAGAAGGAAGATATTTTTCGAGCTCCATCTGCAAAGAGCATACATATAACCCAACTGTTTTTATATAAATGCATGCAACATTACAATCGTAAAAGGAGCATCATATCAAACATCTGTATTATCTCAGTATTATATCAACTATATAGGTATGTATATTCAAGTTGCAAGTCTAACCGCACGTTGCAATTAGTAATAATATATATTAATATTTCATTTTATTTCTTATATTATATTAAATTAAATACAAGTTAAATGTAACCTAAATAAAACAAAAAACATATTTTAGTTCCAAATCAGAGTATGGAGATATTCATTGATTACATACAACATAATCTTAAAACAAACATAAGAATAATAACTAACTCATCATTAGAATTTCTCATTCAAAGTAATGTAATTGACTGCCGCGATTGCTCATTGAAATGCATAGTACATTGCGGACAGAAAAAGTAAATATAATGTCGTACCAGAAATAAGGAGTTCAGTGACAGAAATAAAATTAACCAGTTTAGCTTTTACCGTTTGCAATATAAGGATACACTTAGTAAGTCATACACTTCGGAGATCTTAGAACCAGCTGAAAAGTGTTTAACAATTGATTGAGTTTGAATTTTTCAAAATTTTTCACTAAAAGAGCAGTAATAGCAGTAGCTATTACTGCTCTTTTAGTGAGTTATCCACTACATGTAAAACTAAGGCTCCCAGTAACTGTCTACTTACTTAGCGCATAAACTTCAGTAAACTAAACACTAAAGATTAAAATATACAATAAAATAGGAAGACGTCGCCCATTGTACATAGATGCCTCTAATCAACTGACTTTAACTATGTGTCTATATAAATTTATGGTGTACAATAAAGAGTGAGATAAGATAAGTGGAAAATGAAAATATCACATTTAAATAAAATATGAAATTATATATTATTTTATTTTAATATTTTATAGAGAAGAGAACATGGATGTGGAGATGGAAAAGAGGAGGATAATTTCGGAGAAATGCAACGTAAGCGTTGTTTCACAATCGGTTTTCTGTGTTTCGCACCGGTTGAGCCGACCCTTTCATGCTTAAGCATGCCTCTACCACTGATAACATTTCCTTGAATATTTATAGAATAATATATAGAAATACTGAATTCTATCTTCTAGGTTCTCTCTGCGAGACAGTTACTTATTGTCCGCAAACATTTACCACACGAAACGCCGCTCTGGCGCATAGAGAGAGAGAGCATGTAATATAAAGTCGCATAGAACCGTAGCTGCGAGTAGACATTTTAAACAGATAAGCTCTAAAGTGTATAATAAAATAAATGAAACCCTAAATATTGATTCACTACACGGTCATTAACTGAAACTTGGTTAAAATGTCTTGATTATCATGCAACACACACACGCACACACACACACACAAAAACATAATGAGGTTAGGGACGAATGTAAAATGAAGTATATAAGGCAAAAGGGTGCCAACCATTGGCGACCAAGCAAGCGCTTTCAGTCAGTAGACTAAATCAGTCGTGAAACTAGTTGCCTCTTCCGATACATAGACTTCGGTTAGTTAGTTCAATCTTGTCTCCCCTCCCGCATGCCTCCATCCCTCATCACCCTCAAAGGCGGACATCGCACTTACGACTCTTGAGTTGCAGGTGTCCATGGACGGCGGTTGTCACTTACCATCAGTTGGCCCGTCTGTTCGTCTGTCCCCTTTATTGCTAACACTTTGAAGATATTTCGTTGTCCACGTTCTACAACTATTAATTAATGGAGACTCGCCTCCGAGCACTGCCGCACATACATATATGTACATAGAAATGATTTTCTCGTCTCCCTTCATTACTATGAGAGGAGACGAGAAAATCATTTCTTACTTACAATGAACTAGAAAGTCACTGCACGGCGGGCGCCGTCTATTGTTTCTTGTTCTACGAAGTGACGCCTCATAGCATGGGAGCCTTTTCAGCTTCTCTAGTGCTGAGCTAATGTATTGTGCTAAGTGATTAAAAAGGTTTCGCATTTTCTAGTCAGCATGATTTATCCCGATGAAAAATATTTTTTGAAACATAAGCAATACATTTTTTTATAACCGAAATACCTGAATGTTGCTTTGGATTTGAATAGTGTTAAAACAACAAATATTTTCACAAAATGCAAAAAATGGCATTGCGTTGAGTACAAATTACATATGAGTACAAATTTATACAAACTGGTTGTCTTCAGAGTATAATATTTGTTATGTAAATTTATATCATCATCATCATCAGCCTATCGCAGTCCACTGCCTGTGGGCGTCTTACGCTACGTTTGCCGAGACGCGGTCTCCACTCAAGAACTCGATTTCCCCAACGGTCGTCGGTTCTGCGGCTAATATGACCAGCCCATTGCCACTTCAGCCTGCTGATCCGGTGGGCTATGTCGATTACTCTGGTTTTCTGCCGGATCACCTCATTCCTGATGCGATCCCTTAAAGAAACATCGAGCATAGCCAGCCGTACCGTAAGTGTCCACGTTTCGGCTCTGTATGTCATGACGGGTAGGGCACACTCATTGAAGACTTTCGTCTTAAGTCACTGTGGGATCAACGATAAGAAGACTCGGCGTAGCTTCCCAAAGGCTGCCCAACCCAGCTGAATTCTTCTGTTCACCTCGTCCTCAAAGTTGTTTCTACCTAACTGCAATGTCTGCCCGAGGTATACATATTTTTGAACAACATCCAGAACGGCCCCGTGTACCGCAATCGGTTCCGGTAGTACATGCTTATTGAACATGATCTTGGTTTTATCCAAGTTCATCCGTAGGCCGATGCGTACAGAAGAGCCAGCTAGGTCATTCAGCATCTGCTGTAGGTCATGCAGCGTCTCTGTCATGATGACGATATCGTCTGCAAATTGCAAATGAGAAATGTATGCGCCGTTGATGTTGATGCCACGCCCTTTCCAGTGCAGCGTCTTGAACATGTCCTCCATTGCATTTGTGAACAATTTCGGGGAGATAACATCCCCTTGTCTCACTCCTCGATTTTTTTTTTTTTTATGCGATAGGGGGCAAACGAGCAGACGGGTCACCTGATGGTAAGTGACTACCGCCGCCCATGGACACCCGCAACTCAAGAGTCACAAGTGCGTTGCCGGCCTTTTAGGTAGAGGTACGCTCTCTTCTTGAAGGTTTGAAGGTCGTATCGGTTCGGAAATACGGCAGGCGACAATTTGTTCCATAAGCTGGTTGTTCGAGGCAAAAAGCTTCTCGAGAAGCGCACAGTGGTGGAGTGCCAATCGTCCAGGCGATGGGGATGGATATTTTGTCGTGTAGGACGATGGCGGAAACCAGCAGCCGGTATAAGTCTGAACAATTCCTCTGAACACTCCCCATGATACAAGCGATAGAGGATGCAGAGTGAAGCTAGTCGATCAGAAATATCTTGGCAGTCGATGATGCGAGTCGCTCTCCGTTGAATGCGGTCAAGAGGCAGAAGTTGCAATGCAATGGTATTGGCCTTTTTTGCTGGTGGCAGCTTCGTAGAGACATTTCATCACTTGAATATATTGCAAATCTACTTGGCAACGCTGCAGGGACTCCATAACAGCCCAGATCTCGATCGAGTCAAAGGCCTTCTCATAGTCCACGAATGCTAAACACAGGGGCTGATTATATTCTTCGGTCTTCTGTATAATCTGCCGTACTGTGTGGATGTGGTCTATGGTGCCATATCCTCTCCGATAACCAGCCTGCTCCGGTGGTTGGAATTCGTCGAGTGTTCGCGCAAGAAGTAGACGTAGAAGAGTAGACGTAGACGTGGCTTAGTAAGGACATTGGTCGATAGTTTTTCAACATTGTCTTGTCACCCGTTTTGAAATTTTAAATTTATATATGCGACATTAATAAAATGTACATTTACTGCAATGATCCAAGTTCATTCTGACAGTTGTACAGCACTTCTGGTAATCTGTTCTTAGTTATTTCTTGATTGAAAAACTACCCCTTATTTTCGCGCAATCTGGTTAAAACTGTAAAAACTATATACTATATATAACTATTTTTGAAAAGTATTTTTTTTCAACAAGATTCTACAAGTAAATGCAAAACAAGCTAATTACGTTTTACAATATTTTAGAGATAAACTATTTTCAATGAATCTGACTATTGCAGGTTTTAAAATTAAAATTGGGTGACTCTTTTTTAGTTGTTATATAAGTATTTCGGATTCACTGATGTGTTATGTTTTCGAACCAGACTTTTTATTTCTTTTCAATGATGACTACATTGAGAAGAAACAATAACTACCGTCCAATTAAATATACTTAATTATTCTACATATTGTATCTGAGCTCCCCCATTTCACACGAAAGTTAAAATTAATGAGCTTTATCTTAACCATTCAGAAAATGAGGGCATGTCAGATCACGTCAGCATGAAAATTCTCTAATCGCAACCGCTTAACGTGCCTCTTTTTAGCTGCATGTCACTGGCACAATGCATGAAATTTTAGCACGAACTTCAATGTTAAACTTACTCGTCCTGATTAGGACTTTTGTAGAAACGATTATATTTAGAGTTCTTAGAAGAATTGCAAATATTCTCAATGTTAGGGATCTTCCAACATTAATTTTAGTGAGTGTTTCAGAGCAATCTCTAGTGGGTGCCAATACATTTGGACAATATTGTTTTACATATATGTATATGTGTCTTTCACTATCCGAATTCAATCTGTACATTTTTATTGGAACACATCCATTTACAATCTGAAACAACGAACGGCAGACTTGCCATAGATAAATACTCTTTAAAATCACGAATGCTCACGTTTTCCGTTTACATAGTGTTTAAGGGTGCATTCAGATGAATTCGCTTAATTCCTTACAACCATGATATTGTAAAATTGTACCTATTGAGTTTAAAGGATTAAAGGTGTAACCCGAGTATGCCAACATAAACGTGATGTTAAAAGTACTATTACTTACAGATAAATTCTCATCACTTACAAGGGTTTCTGCCTTCCTCAACAAACGCCGCATTAGGGTACTCTGATTTACAGCAGCTAAACGCTGGTGTACCTCAGGGTTCCGCTTACACTGTTCCTTCTGCATATCAATGACATGTTGGCTCTTGGCTACATACATTGTTATGCAGATGACAGCATATTACATGGGCGATATTTTGGACATCCTGCTGCCAAGCTAGCAGACGGAGGAAAAACGACAGCTGAGCAATCGCAGCCGCAGCCTGGTCCATCGAAAAGACTGAGGACGGAGTATTTCAAATTTAGAAAATCACCGTGGATTATGCCTATAGGGGATACGGAAAAAAACGCGCCTCCAGACTCTACCTCGTGGATGGTGGGGAAAAAAAATAACAATAACTGATGACACATTATTAGTACACACGTATAATATATTTATAGTTAAGTGTACTGAAAAATAGTACTCACTTCGGAGCGCTGTAACACCTTAGCTATTGACTTGATGAAAAAATGTTGCTTGTAAAAGTTGTTCCTTAAAAAACGACCTACAAAAATTGTCTGACATCATTTTTTCGTAAACTGATAGAAAAAAAGTTATATCGAAAAATATATTTTTTTTTGTCGAATTTCTAAACATTTTCGCTTATAACTTTTTTATTTATCGTTCTACGACAAAAAGTTACTTGACCATAGTTGTAGAGAATTTAATTTGCATCAAAAAATGTTTACAATTTGTTTTAACAGATAAATGGTTTAAGAGATATATCGTAAAAACCATTTCAACCCCTATTTGAAGATGGCGGCCGTAGGACAAGGGTGGCGACCTCACAAACTTGGTTTTAGCTTTACACTGACCCCCCCTACACATAAAATTGAGTCCTATAAAAACGCAAGGTAAGGCCTAAAAAATGTAACATTTCAATGGACTAGAGGGTACTTTGGAAATCGATAACTCGCTCCGCGGCTACGGCGCTCGCGCCAGTAGCCATATTGCTTCGACGCGAACGGATGTTCCTTGTGATCGTCATCTAAAGACCGTGTCTGTGTACTATATTTATCACTTTATGTAGTGTGTCAGTATTGTGATTGTGAACTCATTACAGTATCGTGTCGTGTCGTCATAGCGACGGCTTCCGTCCTGCATCATCAGCCTTTATTGAGTTCTATTATACTCTCTGGAGGATTGCAGGGGCGAGCGTGTTCCAAACATAAAGACTAGTCTATTATATATTAAATAGAATGTGGCTTGTAATATGATAGCAATAGTATATAAACCTTAGTATGTTTAAAATTATCAATAAATTAACGTGGTCAGAGATATGTGGGTGGCACTGACGTGGCAGTTCGGTATCTTATATGACGATGATACTCAAGTGTATTCTTTTGCGTGTCTCTGTTTTCGGAGAGGTTTGACGTATCCAAAAAATGTAAAGATAATAGTTGTAGACAATTTTATGATCTACAACTTTAGTAGGAATGTAAAGAATAGCCTATATATTTCCAAAAAAAAACACTTCATTTGAGCATCTAAGGTTCTTAAATATTGCGAATAAGCCTTTTGAGGCAGTATTTAAAATGCCAAAGTAAAGATTTAGATCAAAATTCAGTTAATTCTGTTTCATTGCGAGGTAAGGTTCCTAATTGGTCTGTAGTTAGAAGTGGTCGCGTTTAGGATTGAACTAAATCATTATAATAAAAAAAAAATTGTATCAATCATAAAAACAATTGAGCAGAAAACAAAGGCAGTATAATGTACCGAAGTGCCTCAGCCAACTGCCCGTGAGTGTGTTAATGTTCAATATGTGTTGTAGTTATCTAAACAAACTAAAGGGTTACGTTTGTGTCTTTGTTTGAGAGTGCCGTTTTTACTTTGAATCCTTGGCTTTCATATATTGAAATGAGTATTAATCAAAGAACTGTAAATGTGTGTTTTTTTTTATAATGGTAGGTAAATTAACTTTTTATGAAATTAGTCAGAAAAACAGCAAGAAATAATATAGCATGTTACACAGCTACAATATAACTTCTTTAACTTGTACAATCACGATATTTTAGAAATTGTATTTAAAAAAAATAAGTATGACGACAAACACTCCAGAAATCGTAAATAACCCTTTGACCTTGAGCATTTCTCTTAGCTGAAATAGTACTTTGGTATTTTATTTGTCATGTCGTAGTCTCTACTAATATTCAGTTCTGTGGAAGTTTTGGTAATTTGAAATGTCTATTGTGAGGGCGGGGTTGGGTGTGTTCCTTTGGCCAAGACCGCCTGGAACAGATGCAGCCCTGGCGCGCCCTTCTGTCCAGAGGGCGCGCACGGCGAATGGTTATGGGAGCGAGCGCAGGTCGTGTAGATCCCCATGACAAGTCTGGAGTGTTGTCCTTCACGTGGTTGCCGCCTGTTCTTGCTCTGGTTCCTTATGAAACAGAGATAACTGAAACATCCAGTCGAATTCCCATCTGTATACCTCCTTAACCTTCCCTTATCCCTCTTCCTTCCCTTCTATTTCTACTGTGGGTAGTATGTGGTTGATACCTACGGGCTCATCATCAACCATGACTGATGGTGAGAGGGGGGATATCTGGGCAACCACCCGCATGTTTGTGCCGTGTGCGGGGACCCGTAAGGGGGGATGAAGGTGTCCTGGCAGTTGAGCTGAAAGGTAACACACTGCTTTGGCCCGGATTTCCTCTGACACGGGAGGCTGGAGTCTAACCAACCCCAGTCAATCGGCTGCGGCGTCCCGTCGGAGGGCCGCCTGGTGAGAGCTCTTCCCTGGTGGGGGCAGACGACGGGTGGGAAGACCATGTCATTCCGCCCTGCTCGGCCTGTTTTCTGCCAGGGCTGGAGCTCTATATCCCTTCGTTACTTCTGATGTTTGTGTGCCATCTGCCGCAACATCCCCACTTGAGGGCTCCAAGGAGGGTGGAAGAACGGAGGGACGAACACTTCAAATATATTATGGATGATGAACAAAAAACCATTTTTTCCAGGAAAAGCAAGGCTGCGCCCCGGACCAACAATCCAGGTGAAGCGCCTACCAACAGACAGGCCGCGCCTCGGAACAACAATCCGAGTGCAGCGCCACCGACCAAATCGGTAGCCCCCCGGGTAACTAACCCGGGTGTAACGCCATCACACCGACCGGCAGCACCTCTAGTTGACAGCAAGAGTGTAGCGCCATTAAAGACAGAAGCAGCTCCTCTACAAAAACAGAGTAGAGCGCTAGGCTCTAACATAGACCTTTCCTCTCTGAAGGCAGCAATGCCAGCGGGTACCATCCAGGATGAACCATGCTGGAACCTCGTAGGCGTAAAGAAGAGGGGAGGTTCTAAAGCACCGAACCCGTCTAAACAGGCCCTTAAAGCTAAGAGGGCTAAAGCCCGGGCGGAAGCCAAGCGAGCGCGGCGTCTGACGTCAGATGGCAGTAAGCGGCTTGAAGCCGCTGAAGGGTCTGAAAAGTCCCACGTCGCCCCCGTTAGCGATGCGCTGACCCATGGCGAAGGCACCTGCCTAGCCGAGGGAGTAGCTGCACCTGCGGGGGTGCCATCTGCCGTCAAGAAGCCTGCTGCTGCTAGCGCGACCCCACGGCAGGGTCATATTAGACGGGGTAACCGAGCTGGGCACGCCAATCGCATAGGTAGGCCTCCGGGCCCAACCAAACCCGCGAAGAGAAGTCGCCCAGACGATACTCTTACACCTCAAGGCAAGGGAAAGCGAGCGAAATCCCAGCTTACCACCACAGGCTCAGCTAGCTACTCTGACGCATTGAAGTCTAACGACAACTGCGTAGCAGTGATGCTAGAGCCATACCATGACCTGACCAAGGAGCAGGCCGAGGCCGGCGAGCAGGGCGTGCTGGATGATGAGATTTTCTCGCCCAGCACGTCTGGCGCCCCTTTCGTTGCGCCACAATTTAGGGGAAAGGCCTTCCACAGCGAGGGCGTCCTCAAGATGTGGTGCAATGATGAGTATGCTCTCAAATGGCTGCGTCAAGCCTTGGAGAAAGTTCAATCACCACGCGAGGGAACCAGACTGATAGTCAAAAAGCAGGCTGAGATTCCCAAGCGCATTAAGGCTGGTCTACTAATTCCGCAGGTAGGTCCAGAAGACACGCTAGACCGTATCCGCAAACGGCTTACGTGTCAAAACCCTGAGTACAAGGTGTCCAACTGGGCACTCTACCATGCCGAGCCCCAGGAAGAGAGGAAAAGCGTATTCTTGGTGCTCGGTATACCAGAAGAAGATGCGCTCAAACTCAAGGCGAGCGAGCGTAGAGTTTACTATAAACTTGGTAATCTCTACGTCCGCTTCCTTGATGAACGCCCTCTGCCGCCGCCGAACCTCGATGCCAAGCCCGAGGAGGTCCCTAGCGTTGACCCAGGCAGCGGACTAGCGCAAGGGGAAGGCCAACCAGGCCCAAGCAAAGGGCCAGTCGTCAGGGTCAGAAGGGAAGAGGAGGAACTCCAGATGGAGAGCGACCCTGACGAGGAAGAGTCCCTAATGCTGAGCAGTGATGATGGCGCTGCTAACTCCCCCAACCACTAATCTCACAATTATTCAGACCAACCTCCAGCATAGCCAGACTGCAACGGCTAACCTACGCAGAACGCTGGAGGTAAACACCAAGGCCGTGGCCCTAATCCAGGAGCCGTGGATTAGGAAGGGCAGGATTTGCGGCCTTAGCAACGTCGGAGGTAAACTACTTCTGAACACTACTATTGATAACCCTCGCACTTGTATTGTTACACCTAAATACGCGAACACCACCTTAATTACCGAGTTCTGTTCCAGAGATTTGACTACCGTCAGGCTCAATGAACCTTCCCCAGGCTTGCACAGTGTGGTGATGGCGTCTGCCTACTTGCCGGGAGACGTGGACATCCCCACTCCTGAACTCGCCGCGCTTGTGGACTTCTGTGAGCGACAGGGATTGGAGCTGATAGTCGCGGCCGACACCAACGCGCATCATGTCCTATGGGGCAGCAAAACCAACAACCAACGGGGTGAGGACTTTCTTTCTTTCTTACTCTCAACCAAACTGAACGTTATCAACAAGGGCTCAGAATCTACTTTTGTTACATCAAGAGCCCAAACTATAATTGATCTAACTCTAGCTACTGAGCACGCGTCATCATACATCTCGGACTGGCATGTCTCAGATGAGTCATCGTGCTCGGACCATCGCTGGATCAAATTCCACCTTAAGATGACACTCACACCACCTAAACCCCGACGAAATCCCCGCAAAATGGACCTCCTGCAGTATAAGCGGATGACAGCAGAGCTGCTAACAAACTCAGCTGCGCCAAATGCTCATGAGACCACAGTGGAGATCGATAACCATGTAAAAAACCTCACTAACTCATTGATCACCTGCTTTGAACAGACATGTCCACTTTCGTCACCCAGAACCACACCAGGGGGTGAGCACCAATGGTGGACACCAGAACTGCAGAGATTGCGGCAAAAGGTAAGAAAGTTGTTCAATAAAGCGATGAACTCAAGACTAGACCAGCACTGGGATGCTTACAGGCAGGCCCGACACAAATACAAGAAGTGGATCAGAATCAGGAAAACTGATTGCTGGCGAAGCTTCTGCACTAACATAGACACCAACAACCATGCTAACAGAGTTAAAAATATCCTGTGCTCTGAGCGGAAGCCAGACCTTGGCTTCCTAAAAAAACCTGATGGTACCTTCACCAAAACAGATTCGGAGACTTCGGAACTGTTAATGACAACTCACTTCCCGGGGTGTCGCATACTAAATGAGAATGACATTTGGGAGGAAGGTGAGGTATATCTACCAGATGAGTCAGATTGGACCACCGCTCACAGAATCGTGAATCACGATAAGCTAAAGTGGGCTATCAACAGCTTCCTTCCATTCAAAGCTGCAGGACTGGATGGTATTTTCCCAGGTCTGCTAAAATGGTGTGACGCTGCACTGATGGATCATCTACGGTCCATCTATAGAAGCTGCGTAGCACACCGCTACGTACCTACGAATTGGAGAGAAGTCAAAGTAGTATTCCTTCCCAAACCCGGCAAAGGAGACTACACACAACCTAAATCATTCAGACCTATCAGCCTCACATCCTTCATGCTAAAGGTTCTAGAGAGGCTAATAGATAGAGAAATCAGGAGCACGGCGCTAAACAAGCAACCCCTGAACCCACACCAACATGCTTATTCGATGGGTAAATCAACAGAATCCGCTCTGCATCGTGTAGTCTCATACATACAGGGCAACCTCAAATATAAAAGATCAACTCTAGGAACCTTCATCGATATCGAAGGTGCCTTCGATAAAACAAACTTCAACAGCATAAGCCAGGCTCTGTCTAGACACGGAGTCGACTCCACCATTACAGGGTGGATCGACAGTATGCTTAGAGGCAGAGCTATACAATTCACTGTTAACAACACAACAAGAGGAATAGTGGCGAGAGGGTGCCCACAAGGCGGTGTTCTTTCACCACTCCTCTGGAACATCGTGGTAGATGAGCTGATTACTCAGCTCAACGACCGCAAGTTCCTCACAGTGGGCTATGCAGACGACCTGACCATTCTTATTAGTGGCCCATTTGAAAGCACAATTTGCGACCAAATGAGGTCTGCTTTAAAGGTCGTCGAAAAGTGGTGCGTAAAACACAATCTATCAGTGAACCCAACAAAAACGGAGTTGATAATGTTCACATACAAACGTAGTTTAGGTGACCTAAGGCTGCCAAAACTATTCGGCACTAGTCTGGTTCTTACCACAGAGGTCAAGTATCTAGGAGTCATACTTGACAGCAAACTCCTATGGAATAGACACCTAGACGCAAAACTTAATAAAGCCTGCATTATCTTTTACCAATGCAAGCGGCTCCTCGGCAAAACCTGGGGTCTATCACCGAAAATCACTCTATGGCTTTATAAAGCGGTAATAAGGCCGATAATCACGTACGGTGCTATTGCTTGGTGGCAGAGAACTGAGCTTAGCACGGTTAGAAACAAGTTGCAGCAATTCCAGAGACTCGTTTGTACGGCCGTCACTGGATGTATGCGAACAACCCCTACTGCCGCCCTTGAGGTGGCTCTCGATCTAGCACCACTAGACCTGTACATACAACAGGAGGCAGCTATGGCAACAATCAGACTAAAACACCTGAGTCTGTGGAATAACCAAGAGGGTCCACACTCCAATATCTGGAATCAACTAGTGGACTACCAACCTCTGATAGCTGCCCCATGTGACAGGATTCCAAAACAACACATCTTCGAAAGAAGGTACTGTATAGAACTACAGGAGAACGATAGTGATCATTCCGGCATAAATGAAGTCCGAATATACACGGACGGCTCCAAGATGGGGTCAGGTACTGGAGCCGGGGTGTATTCACTAGACCTAAACATAAAAATATCGCTGGCACTAGGCAAGCACAGTTCGATTTTTCAATGCGAATGTGTTGCGCTAACATACGCAGCCCTAGCGGCTATGTCTAGAGGCATCAAGCAATATAACATCCGCATACTGTCAGATAGTATGGCGGTGCTAAGGGCCCTAATGGGCAACACCATGAACTCCGGTCTCATCTACGAATGCCACCAGTCGCTAGAACGCTTGGCCTCGGCGAATGGGGTAACTCTTCAATGGATCAGGGGGCACAGCAACTCACTCGGTAACGATGCCGCCGACGAGCTAGCAAGGAAGGGATCTACAACACCAGTGGCAGGCCCTACCACACTCCTGCCACTACCCTTCAACTTATATCGCTCCTGGGTAAGGCAAAGGACTCGAGAAGTACACAATAGCAGATGGATTGACACACCTGGCTGTAGGCAATCCAAACTGGTAACAGAAATATCACCACGTTTATCGCGTAGACTCATCAGTCTTCATAGAACGGACATCCGAATAGTGGTCGGAAGTATTACAGGCCATTTGGCTCTGAACCGACACCTATTCGTCATTAACGCGACCGATAGCCCCCAGTGCAGGGGTTGTCTGAGCGCGGAGGAAACGGCCGCCCACGTTATCCTGGAATGCGAGGGCGTGGCTGCACAACGGGCAGAAATCCTTGCAGGCGCGAGGACGCTCCTAGAAGCCTGTGAACGCCCCAGGAGGCTTCTGCGCTTCTGGAAGGAGCTAGGCTGGCTCAACTAGTCAGCCTCCTGGACGCATAATGGACCGAACATGAGTCTAAATGCGGAAACAGAGCCCTTTACCATTACACCATTACACCATTATGTCTATTGTGATCGGCCTATAGAAATACTATTAACTTCATAAACTTCCTTATAATGTCGCGTTGAATTTCCCCGGAATAGCTTCTCCTCTTTCCTCTCCCCTCATCATCCTTCTTCTCTTTCCCATCTCCTCATCTCCCTTCTCTTCTTTCTCATCCTCGCATCTCCCCATCCCTCGTCAACCTGTGCGAGTTCGGATGTACATGGACGGCGGTTGTCATTTACCATCAGGTGATCCGTCTTTTCGTCTGTCCTCCTATACTGTAAAAAAAAAGAACACTATACCAGATTTGAGAATGAAGGACGTATGTAGTAGACCTCTAGCTAGCCACGCATATGTTAATACATTTTATTTATTCTGAGGACCTTTCTTGTATAGTAAAATTAATAAGACACTAAATACAATTCAAGAAAAGAGCGTACTCCTACCTAAAAGGCCGGCAACGCACTTGTGACCCTTGAGTTGTGGGTGTCCATGGGCGGCAGTAGTCACTTACCATCAGGTGACCCGTCTGCTCGTTGGCTTCTATCGCATTAAAAATATATATATATATATATATATATTTATATATATATACAGCTTAAATAACAAAAAAATGAATGCTTGTTTTATCGATATAAATAGGTAAATTAAACGATGCAGACACAAAAAAAAAATACGTTAGTAATTGTCAAAAGAATAAAACATTCATTGTTAAAGATAATTTTTGTACGTGTATACTATGAGTATGTGGTATTTTTATCATCTATGTTAATCTGTTATTTTTAAACTGACTTCAAAAAAGAGGAGGTTCTCAATTCAACTGTATTTTTTTTATGTTTGTTACCTCAGAGCTTTCGACTGCGTGAACCGATTTTGACGATTTTTTTATTAGAGAGCTGGTGCTTCCCGTCTGGTGCCATTTTAATTTGGTAAAGATCTGACAATGGCATCCATGAGTAAACAATATAAGTCTTACATTTGCATTAGGCATGTGCGCCAACCGAATTCGATGATTCTTTTTTTATTGGAAAGGATGGACTTCGAGGGTGGTTAGATGAGTTTGGTCCACTTGTAACTATGGCATCTATGAGAAAACCAGATTAGTCTTAAATTTTATGGTAGATGCATTGAAGTCGGTTGTCTACTTTTTTAAATTGAATTACTGTTAAACATTACTAAATAATGATCTGGTTTAAAATTGTAAGTGAAGCGATCACCTGAAACACTGGTTTTGTCCAGCTCAGAGAGGCAGCAATTAAAGGTTTTTGAACCAAAATTTACTATATACCTACTGTAACTGTGAATTAAAGTGATTATAAGTTAAGAAATCATGTTAGATCTATGTGTAATTAATCTCTAATCTTAAAAAACTTTAATAATAATAAATAAATAGATAAAAATCTATTGATATTTTATATACCAGCTCCCGTCCGCGGCTTTGCTTGTGTTGTATATCGATTAAAAGTAGTCTGTCCGTCTCATGGTTTCGAAGTATCCACATACCAAATTCAACCAAAATCGTTTCAACTGTTAAGCCGTGAAAAGGTTACAGACAGATAGATAGATGGTGTTATTTTCACATTTATAATGTTGCTGGCTGTGGAATAGCTCGATTTAGATAATTGTTTTTTCTTATAATCGGACCCCGACGTACAAAGTAAATAAGAACTTACTTCATGTGGAACATTGCGACCACTTTTATTTATATCTTTTCATCCCACGACACTTGAACCGCTTCATAACCACTGTCAGACTTTAATAATAAAGTGTAAACGACAGTTGTTACTTACTTCGGTATGTTTTATGGTAATTGATAGAGTTTCATATTTTAATGCAGCTACATGTGTACAGTCTGATTATTTTTATTATGTTTATAAAATTTATTAAAACTGCAGTTTCAGATTGATTTAAGTATCATCTTAAATAAATAAATACTATTATATGTTATATATATTTAACTATAGTCAGTTATTTTCGAAAATATATTTTGTTGAGAACATTATAAAATAATGTTGATCGAGTTTGCGCTTGTTAACACGTTTTCTAACGATTAATTTTCTGAAGGATGTGACGTCTCTAGGGACTAGAAATGTTTAATTACTTCAAATTATAAAGGTTCATCTGATATAGCGGCGAGGACTTGCCAAAGCTCGGGTCGACGTGTTATGTAGATTAGATTCCTACTAAAATATTTCAGCGAGATGGTGTAGAAGGGAAAAAAGGTTTGAGCGTTGGAAATGAACGTACAAATTATAGGAGCCTGTTGAAGTTTAGTCAGAGAAGGTAATGTTAAGCGGAATTCAAATACTATTTAATTTAACCAAGGTTTGCTCAAATTAATGTTGTAGTTGTAAAGTCATCCACTCTTATAATATCAAATGATGGCCGACTGTATATGAATTTCTCTGCAAGTGTCAGCATAATACCAGGGCTGCTTCTTACAAAGTATCACAATCTAAGTGACAACCGCTGTCCATAGCCATCTGCAACTGCCCACCTTAGAAGGTGATGAGGGATATCAGATGCAGAGAGAGAAGAGAGTAAAGTGGGGTTAAGAGATGGAAAATAGAAGAGGGAAGATGAGGGGACGAGAAAGAAGAAAGGGGGAGTTGGGCTTCTGGAAAACTGACTTATTGCGGGGAAATGCTTTCTGTAAGGTTTTGGTATCGCACTGGTCCAGCCGACTCATTCGTGCATAAGCATGGCTATACCTCGATAAAAAATGGGTTGCTGGTAAAAAAATAATAAAAAAATGTCAATAACAAGTATGAGTTGATTCATAACCACCCGTTTCTAAATGGTTCAGCCACGTGAGAAAAAATCAAGCAAATAAACTCACGGCCACTTTTAAATCACCAGATAGTTATCACAATATTTAATATTCATTCATTAGTACTACAGCACTGTTTTGTGTACAACACTTTCAATTAGTGACAAACATTGATTGATTCACTCTTGTACCAATAAAACAATTTCCTTAGGATAGGAATGCAATCCCCCCAACTGTACCCCCCCAACTGTATCCTTACGTTGTCGCCGTGGGGGGGCTTGCGCGGGTCAATGATCTCTGGGGCTGTGCCGGTAGAGCCACTCATGCCGGATTGGCCCAGGGGGAGACTCCAGACAAAACAGGATACACTGTGGGACCCTTCCAAGGGTCACTCAGTGTTGCTCCGCTGTCCACAGCGGAGGAACAAAGACGGGCCCGGCGTGTACTTACACTACCACCGAGCAGGCATTAAGTGATTTTATCTCGATGCCACCGTTGGCATATCGTAATCCCGAAAGGAGTGTCGTAGTCTCGAGGCTCCAATTGGGGGCGAGGGTCTTGGCTTAGCCGCCCGGACTGTGAGGAAGAAAACCTCTATAAAAAAAATACCCCGAATCCCGCGTTCTGGTGCGTGACCATGGGATGCATGGCTGATGGGATGTTCAGTCGCAAGCGCACTCCTAGCCGGGGCACCTGCGGACCCCTCGGTTGGGCATAAACTTACGCTTGCCCGGGTATTGGGGGATCTCTGCCCGGGTTGACCTCTAGTTCTCCCCCCCTCGTGGGATTTATAATGGAAATTTCTAATTTAAAAACAGATGAAAAGAAGGAGAAGAGGAAGGAGAAGAAGAAGAAAGTGGACGACACCTCATCTAACGATGAGGAGTTTTTGCCCGGGATGCCTATCTCGCAGGTGCTCTCAGAAGTTAATCTGACTTCTGGGAGCAGAAGAATGTCGGAGCGAGTGCGTTCCAAGTCCGTCGCTAATGTAGCGGGTGGTAGTTCCGGTGCGACGCCGGACGCACCGGCCGCAGACGGCCGTAAGCGCGGACGCCCCCAAGGTTGCGAGAGTGACATCGCTCAGGAGATGTTGCCTCCTAAGGTGGTAAGCAGTCATAGGGGGCGCTCGCGTACCCCGGTGTCAGCCCCGTCTGGTTCCGTCTTTAGCAAGGCGGAATCCTATAGGCGGGCCAGAGCCGACGGCGAACTGCAGGCGGAAGAGGAGATCGCTGGTCTCCTGCTAACAATCAGGGAGCCGGTGGAGTGGGATTCAGTGCCCCAATCACCGGCCTCTTTGCAGGAGAGGGCGCACGCGGCAGTGGCCATCATAAACAAGGTGGCCACCAAGTCCGTAAACCTTAAGGGTCCCTTTGTCAGGGCCCTTAGGGACTCCTCTTCCGCAGTGGCGGGGGTCATAGAGACCCTAATCGGGGACGTGTCTCGCCTCCAGTCGGCCAACGATCACCTGACGGGGCAGGTGGCGGAGCTGAGCGCCCAGTTCACCCAATTCAGGGCGGAGCGCCCTGAGCGAGAGAACCCGGCTCCGTCTACGTCCCAGCCGGCCCCGTCTGCGTCCCGGCCGGCCCCGTCTGCGTCCCGACTGGCCCCGTCTGCTTCCGGGCCGGCCCCGTCTGCGTCCCAGCCGGCCCCGTCAGCGTCCCAGCCGGCCCCGTCTGCGTCCCAGCCGGCCCCGTCTACGTCCCGGCCGGCCCCGTCTGCATCCCAGCCGGCCCCGTCTACGTCGCGGCCGGCCCCCCCGTCTGCGTCCCGGCCGGCCCCGTCTGCGTCCCGGCCTGCCCCGTCTGCGTCCCAGCCGGCCCCGTTTACGTCTCAGCCGGCCCCTATTGTCACCGGAGTTTCCGAAGACGTCCTGCAGCAGATGCTACAGTACATGCTGCAGGCGATGGGAAATCTGGTGGACGGGCGGATTGCGGGTCTGGAGGCGAGGCTGCCTCCGGCCCCTGTTGTTCGGCCGCCGCTTGCGGCGCGAGGCCGCAGGCCGCGTCGGCGCCGACCACATTTCCCGTGGTAGAGGGTCGAGTGTCCTACGCGGCGGCGACGTCGGTCCCGGGTTCTGCCGCCGCTCGCAAGACGCGGCGGGGGGCGAAAGCTCCAGCCGGGACTGCTGCGCCGAAGACGGGATCCAAGACGGTGGTTACGGCTGGAGCGGAGCTGCCTCCGCCCCCCACTCCAACACCTCTGCCTGGCCCCTCCACATCTGCCCCCTCCAATGAGTTGACCGATGGTCTCCGACGTTGTCCGTCTGTCCACGTCGACGTCCATGGAGGTTGTAGAGACGATCCAGTAATGGACCACGTCTCCAACCTCCTTGTCCAGACGAACCTAAACCACTGCGCCGCGGCGCAGGATCTCTTCCTGCAAACCATGGCGCAGTGGTCGATCGGTGTTGCCGTAGTCGCGGAGCCCTACTTCGTTCCTCCCCGTCCAAACTGGATGGGTGACTGGGACGGCTCCGTGGCAGTCGTCGGTCCAAAAAATCCATTGCATGGGGGTCCCCCGGGACGGACGCCAAGGGCGAGGCCGTCGAGGAGTGGGCGGCTTCAGTGGGCTCCACCAACACGTGCGTGCGACAGCAGGGTGGGTCGATAGTGGACCTTTCTTCTGCTGTTGCCGCACGAGTAAGGAACTGGCGTGTCCTGGAAGAGGTTGAGACGCTCTCGGATCACCTGTATATCCGATTTGAGCTCTCCCGGTCCCAGGGCCCCAGTAGGGGTCACGCGGCGCGGCGTAATTCCCGTTTTCCGCGGTGGGCTGTTGCCAAGCTGGATAGGGACCTACTAGAGGAGGCGGCCATTATTCACTCTTGGCTGTCTCCGCAGGCCCCGACCGAGGAGGTCGATGCGGGGGCTGGCCGCTTTCGCGATGCGATTACGCAGATTTGCGATGCGGCCATGCCCCGTATCCAGGGTCGTCGGCCTCCAAGGAAGGAGGTCTACTGGTGGTCCCAGGAGTTGGCGGACCTCCGTGCGGCTTGTACTCGTGCCCGGAGGTCCTACACTCACAGCCGGCGGCGTCACCGCGGAGACGGTGAGGGGGACCAGCTTCACGAGGAGTACCGCGAAGCGCGGAAAACTCTGAAGCTGGCCATTTGCCGCGCCAAGGACGCAAAGAGAAAGGAGATGCTGGAGAGTCTCGACCGTGACCCCTGGGGTCGCCCATACCGTGCGGTGCGTCAGAAGCTCCGCACGTCGGGCCCCCCCCTTACCGAGACTCTCCAGCCCAGCTTCCTGCAGGAAGTGGTCGAGGGCCTTTTCCCGCAGCGGGTGGAGCACACACCCCCGTCGATGGCCTACGCGGTCGGAGACGACGGGGGTAGAGAGAACGATGTGCCGCCCGTTAGGGAATCGGAGGTTGGGGCGGCTGTTCTACGGATCCGTTCCAAGAACACCGCCCCCGGGCCGGACGGGGTACCAGCCCGAGTGATGGCCCGAGCCCTCGACCATATGTCGGACCGCCTCAGGGAAGTATTAGACGCTAGCCTGGCGTCCGGACGCTTCCCAGAGTGCTGGAAATGCGGGAAGCTGGTCCTGTTGAGGAAGCCGGGACGGCCTGCCGATTCGCTTTGGCTTGTAATATGATAGCAATAGTATATAAACCTTAGTATGTTTAAAATTATCAATAAATTAACGTGGTCAGAGATATGTGGGTGGCACTGACGTGGCAGTTCGGTATCTTATATGACGATGATACTCAAGTGTGTTCTTTTGCGTGTCTCTGTTTTCGGACAGGTTTGACGTATCCAAAAAATGTAAAGATAATAGCTGTAGACAATTTTATGATCTACAACTTTAGTAGGAATGTTAAGAATAGCCTATATATTTCCAAAAAAAACACTTCATTTGAGCATCTAAGGTTCTTAAATATTGCGAATAAGCCTTTTGAGGCAGTATTTAAAATGCCAAAGTAAAGGTTTAGATCAAAATTCAGTTAATTCTGTTTCATTGCGAGGTAAGGTTCCTAATTGGTCTGTAGTTAGAAGTGGTCGCCTCATGCGCGGTTCAATTCACGTGTTTAGGATTGAACTAAATCATTATAATAAAAAAAAAAATTGTATCAATCATAAAAACAATTGAGCAGAAAACAAAGGCAGTATAATGTACCGAAGTGCCTCAGCCAACTGCCCGTGAGTGTGTTAATGTTCAATATGTGTTGTAGTTATCTAAACAAACTCTAAAGGGATACGTTTGTGTCTGAGAGTGCCGTTTTTACTTTGAATCTTTGGCTTTCATATATTGAAATGAGTATTAATCAAAGAACTGTAAATGTGTGTTTTTTTTTATAATGGTAGGTAAATTAACTTTTTATTAATTTAGTCAGAAAAACAGCAAGAAATAATATAGCATGTTACACACCTACAATATAACTTCTTTAACTTGTACAATCACGATATTTTAGAAATTGTATTTAAAAAAAATAAGTATGACGACAAACAATCCAGAAATAGTAAATAAACCTTTGACTTTGAGCATTTCTCTTAGCTTAAATAGTACTTTGGTATTTTATTTGTCATGTCGTAGTCTTTACTAATATTCAGTTCTGTGGAAATTTTGGTAATTTGAAATGTCTATTGTGATCGGCCTATAGAAATACTATTAACTTCATAAACTTCCTTATAATGTCGCGTTGCATTTCCCCGGAATAGCTTCTCCTCTTTCCTCTCCCCTCATCATTCTTCTTCTCTTTCCCATCTCCTCATCTCCCTTCTCTTCTTTCTCATCCTCGCATCTCCCCATCCCTCGTCAACCTGTGCGAGTTCGGATGTCCATGGACGGCGGTTGTCATTTACCATCAGGTGATCCGTCTTTTCGTCTGTCCTCCTATACTGTAAAAAAAAGTACACTATACCAGATTTGAGAATGAAGGACGTATGTAGTAGACCTCTAGCTAGCCACGCATATGTTAATACATTTTATTTATTCTGAGGACCTTTCTTGTATAGTAAAATTAATAAGACACTAAATACAAATTATTAAATGGTAAACCTTCAAGAAAAGAGCGTACTCCTATCTAAAAGGCCGGCAACGCACTTGTGACCCTTGAGTTGCGGGTGTCCATGGGCGGCAGTAGTCACTTACCATCAGGTGACCCGTCTGCTTGTTGGCTTCTATCGCATTAAAAAAAAAAATATATATATTTATATATATATACAGATTAAATAACAAAAAAATGAATGCTTGTTTTATCAGTATAAATAGGTAAATTAAACGATGCAGACACAAAAAAAAAATAAGTTAGTAATTGTCAAAAGAATAAAACATTCATTGTTAAAGATAATTTTTGTACGTGTATACTATGAGTATGTGGTATTTTTATAGTCTATGTTAATCTGTTATTTTTCAACTGACTTCAAAAAAGAGGAGGTTCTCAATTCAACTGTATTTTTTTTATGTTTGTTACCTCAGAGCTTTCGACTACGTGAACCGATTTTGATGATTTTTTTATTAGAGAGCTGGTGCTTCCCGTCTGGTGCCATTTTAATTTGGTAAAGTTCTGACAATGGCATCCATGAGTAAACAATATAAGTCTTAAATTTGCATTAGGCATGTGCGCCAACCGAATTCGATGATTCTTTTTTTATTGGAAAGGATGGACTTCGAGGGTGGTTAGATGAGTTTGGTCCACTTGTAACTATGGCATCTATGAGAAAACCAGATTAGTCTTAAATTTTATGGTAGATGCATTGAAGTCGGTTGTCTACTTTTTTAAATTGAATTATTGTTAAACATTACTAAATAATGATCTGGTTTAAAATTGTAAGTGAAGCGATCACCTGAAGCACTGGTTTTGTCCAGCTCAGAGAGGCAGCAATTAAAGGTTTTTGAACCAAAATTTACTATATACCTACTGTAACTGTGAATTAAAGTGATTATAAGTTAAGGAATCATGTTATAGATCTATGTGTAATTGATCTCTTATCTTAAAAAACTTTAATAATAATAAATAAATAGATAAAAATCTATTGATATTTTATATACCAGCTCCCGTCCGCGGCTTTGCTTGTGTGGTATATCGATTAAAAGTAGTCTGTCCGTCTCATGGTTTCGAAGTATCCACACACCAAATTCAACAAAAATCGTTTCAACCGTTTGGCCGTGAAAAGGTAACAGACAGATAGATAGATGGTGTTATTTTCACATTTATAATGTTGCTGGCTGTGGAATAGTTCGATTTAGATAATTGTTTTTTCTTATAAACGGACCCCGACGTACAAAGTAAATAAGAACTTACTTCATGTGGTGTTGTAGTTGTAAAGTCATCCACTCTTATAGTATAAATCAAATGATGGCCGACTGTATATGAATTTCTCTGCAAGTGTCAGCATAATACCAGGGCTGCTTCTTACAAAGTATCACAATCTAAGTGACAACCGCTGTCCATAGCCACCTGCAACTGCCCACCTTAGAAGGTGATGAGGGATAGCAGATACAGAGAGAGAAGAGAGTAAAGTGGGGTTAAGAGATGGAAAATAGAAGAGGGAAGATGAGGGGACGAGAAAGAGGAAAGGGGGAGTTGGGCTTCCGGAAAACTGACTTATTGCGGGGAAATGCTTTCTGTAAGGTCGTGGTATCGCACTGGTCCAGCCGACTCATTCGTGCATAAGTATGGCTATACCTCGATAAAAAATGGGTTGCTGGTAAAAAAAATAATAAAAAAATGTCAATAACAAGTATGAGTTGATTCATAACCACCCGTTTCTAAATGCTTCAGCCACGTGAGAAAAAATCGAGCAAATAAACTCACGGCCACTTTTTAATCACCAGATAGATATCACAATATTTAATATTCATTCATTAGTACTACAGCACTGTTTTGTGAACAACACTTTCAATTAGTGACAAACATTGATTGATTCACTCTTGTACCAATAAAACAATTTCCTTAGGATAGGAATCGTATTGTCCTGTACAATTTTATTAGATTACTCGCCAGTCGGGGAGGTTGACACGGGTTTTCCGAGTGCGACCACATACATATGTATGTATATTATAACAAATAAAGATTAAGAGCTTGTTTATTTAAAGACGCAGATCGGTGGAACTATTAGGAAAATATATATGATTCTTTGTATATTTGATAGAGTATTTATTGACTAATAATATAGTTTGAGAGTAGTGATAATCATTTCAAGTAAAACTATATGAATAGGCTAATATACTCATATATACTAAAAGAGAATGCTTTTATAGTAATTTTACTTTAATTAATATGCCCAGAACTTACAAGTCTTGTTGTAACAGCTCAAACTTTTTGCCGATATAATAATATTATACTCCCTCATATAATATAGTCCCTTGAGTCGACTGTAATATGTACTTTGATAGACATTCGAAAATACGGCGCAGGCGTGATCACTATCTTTCATCGTGTTCAGATTGAATTAAAATTTATTGTAATGGTATGTATGTATGTAGGGTAGGTATTAGGTTGGCAACTAATAAACCCGCCATCTTTGTACACAATTTTTTTTTAAGTATACAAGATCTAATTATTTCTCAACTATATAAGCACCGTCGTTTTCTATCAACCAAGCCAACGCGCTGGCAGAGACATAATGCCTTCCTCGTAGAAGTTTTTAGGCTTTTGTTTAAAAAAAGGTGGTAAGGTCACTTTTAAGCTGGTCTTCATTTTTAAATTTTTTATCTGCTAAGTAGTGGGTTAGAGAACGAAATAGATATAATCTGAGGACATAATGTCTGAAGAGTACGGTGGGTGAGGAAGGACAGCCCATCCAAGCGAGAGTAATTTTTCACGAGTCGCTTTTGCTACATGTGGTCGAGCATTAACGTGCAAAAAGTACACTTTATTTTGATTTTGCGATTTTTCTCGCTGTTACTTTATCCAGTTGTTACCAAATAAATATTGGCCGTGATTGTAGTGTTACATAGCAACAGCTTCCAGGATATAATTCCGTTTATTCCCCACCACACACTAAAAAGAACTACTTTGCTCGTGTCAGATTATGGCGTCGGTACTCCTGCTTCTCCAGGTCCAAGCCACTGGCGCCTACGCGAACCATTTATGTACATAACCCACTTTTCATCCCCCGTAATAACATCCCTCAGCCACTCATTAGTACGATGAAAACTAAGTAGTTCCATGCACACGTTAGTCAGTCTCTTCTGAAGTTGAAACGGCGTCAACTTATGTGGCAACCAAACTGAATATTTCCAGGTCTTTCCTAAAGCGTGGAGTTGTTTTCCTACTGCAGTATGAGAACACTAAAGCTATTCTGCCAGACAACGTGAAGTGAACCTGGGATCCCTTTCTATGAGTCTTTTTAACTCATCTACATCTATTGTAAGACGTCGTCCTGGATGAGGTTCATCAGATAGGTCATAATTTCCATCCTTAAATCTTCTGAACCAATGTTTGGTGGTATCGTAAGAGAGGACGTCTTCGCCCATCGTTGCACATGTGTTGCGCACTGCTTCAGTCGCTTTTCGACCTAAACGAAATTCGTGCATTGCATGTGTGCAAGTAAAAGCTGCCGAAGTTCTCTACGAGAAATATCCATAATTTACTGTAGTTGTACTATTTGAGATCCAGTAGTCGACTGATCTGACATACATTTCTTGTTTTATTTATATACTACTCCAAGAAATTCGAGATAGTTCTATAACGTTTTAGAAACTGATCGAAAAAAGTGGCGGGTTTATTAGTTGCCAACCTGATATAATACGTGGCTGCTTTAGCTGTGAGCTACACGTCTGTTGTTGAGAGTGTTTTATTGTTACTTATAGTCATCAAAATTAGATAAATCACTTAAGCGAAGTTTAGGGTTTCACTGCAAGAAACAAGGATTTAAGTTCCTTTTGATAAGTCCCCGCATAATTCCCCTCTATGTTTATGTAATTAATGTGGCTTACGTCGTTTATTTATAAACTAGAGTAAACAACTTGCATTTTAAACTTCTTATACCTCAATTCTTACTTGAAGTATCAAAGACGAGGTTTAAATGTGATCGATATACAATATAGAATGGGGTTGAAGAATGGTTGTCTGTAATAAAACCGTCAGAGCGGAGTTGATGAGCAATATTGGCATGATTCTCCGCAAGTGATTTTCGGCGATAACTCGTCGAGTAAAACCGTGAGCGTCACTCTGCCCTCACTCTGGAGGACTCATTCAACGCTATTAGCAATAGCCTGTCAACCTATAATTGCTTACGCAGTAATGGCAGGGAATTTTACTTTTAGTTAATGTAGAGTAAAAAAAAGATATGGAAAATTGTTGCTAACTTTAGAAAAGAAAGGGTGTAGGATCAAAAGGAGAGTAGGATCAAATATTAAAGGAACTTCAGAATAAATAGCATAACTTTTACAAACCATTCAATTAGATTATTTTAATTGAATCTGTATAAACATTATGTCTTAACGGGATACAAACATCTTGTGTCTATTATATTATATAATTAAAAGTCCGTTAAGATAGATATGAAATCGCTTTCATCGAAACTAAGGCATCTCCTCCCCTCCCTTCCCCCCACCCCCCTCCTACCCTCACCTACTAAAACATGTAATGACTTTGCTCCTAAAAGTGATTAACTACAAAATAATGTGGTGCTTTAGTGGGTCACATTATTTGCCCATAACCCTTGATGATAAGATGTAGGCTAGTTCTTAATATCTTAATTTTACATTTTTATTTGAGATGAAGGTTTGCAGACTGTCTGCCATTGTATGGGTTTGTTGGAAATCATGATATAGAATTGATGTCATATAAATTTCTTGTTAGTTTTCTCCTTGACTTAGGAACTAAACACTTATTGACAGTATCATGAACAGTGTAATGTATTTTAAACTGTGCCAAAAACAAACTATAAGTGTTTAAACTATTTCAACTTAATATTAGTATATAAAACTATATATCAATAATAAGTGATGTATGTAAACCTGTTTCCTTGTGATATTCGTATAGATACTATAATATAACATTAAATTTATTTTTGTAAAAAGATTTATTTTTGGTTTAGCAATTAGCTAATTTAAGTAGAACAGCAACATTTATATCCGTAGGGTGGAATTCAAATCTTACCACAAACATTATTTCTCTTTATTTAATAATAATATCAATACAAACTTAGCTCGTCTTAAAACAAGCATCCCATAAATAAATAATTATTTAAATCACAACCTCATACAACAAAGATATCGCCTCAAATATACAAACAAAACTCAATTGTTTAAAGATTATCTCCATAATAAATTTTACCGAATTTAAGGAGAAGTAATCGAAGAACAAAACTTATGAGCGCAGTGTCAAGTTACCGCAACAGATGAGAATACTTTTTATTTCTTTGTCTTCCCTCCTCTATTTAAATTATTGCTTTTTTATTAACACCGTGGAACGAGTTGAATTAAATTGCCAATTTTAGTGAGATCGGAGAATCAGATCAGTTTGAGTTTACTCTAAATTCGGTTCATTATTTGTTAGGATTAATAGACAATTTAATAGACTGTGGTACTTTTAAAATTATAGCAATGTACTCACATTTGTTACGACTTGTATTTAGAATGATTTGCTTGTGAGGGTATGGGTAAGGTTGGTGTTGTAATATTCTTAGGTGGATATTGAAAAAATATCGGCTCACATCGGCAGAATTGGCGAGAGACTAGTGAGTCTCCCTTCTGGAACTCATGCATTCTGGTCTCTTGCCAAAGCTGTCCAGGGGAACTTTTGTAAGCCATCCCTTCCACCTCTGCACATAGGAGATAATTCGTTGGCCCACGACGCTAAAGAAAAAGCCGATCTTCTGGGCAAACTCTTTGCGTCCAACTCGACCCTGGACGACGGGAAAAACGCACTGCCGACCATACCGCAGTGCGAGAGCCGCATGCCGGAAGTCCGGTTTACACAAAGGGCAGTGCGTAAAGCGCTTCTTTCCCTCGATGTTCTTAAGTCGAGTGGGCTCGATAGAATCTCTCCTATCGTGCTGAAGAGGTGTGCTCCAGAGTTGGCACCGGTTTTAACACGCCTTTATCGGCTTTCCTATTCTCTTGGCGTAGTCCCGAACTCATGGAAGACAGCTCTAGTGCACCCAATCCAAAAGGAGATCACTCGGATCCGTCCAACTACAGACCAATAGCCATCACCTCCTTGTTCTCCAAGATAATGGAATCCATTATTAACTGCCAGCACCTCCGGTACTTAGAAGACCACCAGCTCCTCAATGATCGACAATACGGCTTGCGTCGGGGTCGTTCAGCTGGTGATCTTCTTGTTTACTTGACTCACCGGTGGGCACAGGCGATCGAGACCAAGGGGGAAGCGTTGGCCGTTAGTTTGGACGTGGCGAAGGCCTTCGATCGGGTCTGGCACAAAGTGCTCCTTGCGAAGCTTCCTTCCTATGGGCTTCCCGAGAAACTGTGCAATTGGCTCACCAGTTTTCTTACAGACAGAAGCATCAAGCTCGTTGTTGATGGTGCATGCTCCGACTCCAAGTCTGTTAATTCTGGTGTCCCACAAGGCTGTGTGCTATCACCCACGCTGTTTCTTCTGCATATCAATGACATGCTGCAGATTAGCAGCATCCATTGCTATGCAGATGATAGCACGAGTGTTGCCCTTTACACCGGCCGCGCTAATATTTCTCGGGTAAACGTTATCGAAAGCCGATCCAAAATTGTGTCTGAAATCGAAACTTCTTTATCAAAACTTTCAGATTGGGGTCGACTTAACCTAGTCCAGTTTAACCCCACGAAGACACAGGTTTGCGCGTTTACCGCTAAAAAGATGCCATTGGTCGTATCACCTCAATTTGAGAGCACTTCCCTAACTGCATCAGCCAGTATCGGAATCCTTGGCGTCGATATATCAAGCGAAGTCCAGTTTCGCGGTCACTTAGAGAGTAAGGCCATATTAGCCTCGAAGAAGCTTGGTGTGCTAAACAGATCGAGACAGTATTTTACTCCGGCCCACCGCCTGCAACTTTATAAGGCGCAGGTTCGGCCGCACATGGAATACTGTTCTCATCTCTATGCAGGTGCACCCCAGTACCACTTCTCCCTCTTGACCGCATTCAACGGAGAGCGACTCGCATCATCGACTGCCAAGATATTTCTGATCAACTTGACACCTTGGCGTTGCGTTGAGATGTAGCTTCACTCTGCATCCTCTATCGCTTGTATCAAGGGGACTGTTCAGAGGAATTGTTCGGACTTATACCGGCTGCTGGTTTCCGCCATCGTCCTACGCGACAAAATATACATCCCCATCACCTGGACGATTGGCACTCCACCACTGTGCGCTTCTCCAGATGCTTTTTGCCTCGCACAACCAGCTTATGGAACAAATTGTCGCCTGCCGTATTTCCGAACCGATACGACCTTCAAATCTTCAAGAAAAGAGCGTACTCCTACCTAAAAGGCCGGCAACGCACTTGTGACTCCTCAGTTGCGGGTGTCCATGGGCAGCGGTAGTCATTTACCATCAGGTGACCCGTCTGCTCGTTTGCCCCCGATCGCATAAAAAAAAAAAATATATACACACCGGGTCACTTGATTACTCTCACACAAAAAAATGTATTTTTATATAGAACATTCTAGAGCTTGGCAGAGACTTCTCATTAAAATTTACCTTTAACAGTATTACATGATATTCTGGAATACCCTTTCGATTATTTCTATTCTGAACTGAAAATTGCTAGAATAGTATGCCAGGACTATATAATGAAATGGACACTTGTTTACTCTTATTAGTTGTTTTGAAGCAATCGTTGACGTTAGACGTGTGACTTTTTTTTTGCGTGAATCGTTATACTGTGTCTATTCGAAACATTTTCCTGTTATAGCTAAACGTTTTAAATACGTTGCGTGCAATGGGTAGAGGAAAGACCTTGAGCATAGAAGAGAGAACTAAAATTTCTACTCTTAAATCAGAAGGATATTCAAATAGAAAAATTGCTGGAATGATTCATCGGAGTACTTGGGTTGTAAACAATTATCTGCGAGACCCAGAAAATTAGGGAACAATCCGCAAAGGACGTACAAAACTGGCTACGACACCTCGCGAACGTAGTCTTATATTAAGAGAAGCATCGAATTCGGCTAGTACAGCAAGACAAATTGCGTCAAGAGTTGGTACTTCAGTAAGTATTAGAACTGTAAGGCGAATAATCGCCAAAGCGACTCATTTACAGCGCAAAAAATTTAAAAAGAAGCCACCATTAACTAATCAACATCGCGTTACCCGATTGGAATTTGCTCGAATTCATATGACGTGGAATTATGAGTGGTAGAATGTGGTCTTTTCTGATGAAAAAAAGTTTAACTTGGACGGACCAGACGGATTTGCTTATTACTTTCATGATTTAAGAAAAATTGAAAAACTTTTATCGAGGCGACATAGTAGCGTTGGATCTGTAATTATTTGGGGTGCCGTTTCTGTGCATGGGGCGGTAAATTTAGAGATTTTATCGGGAAGACAGACTGCTGAAAATTATAAACAAATGCTTCTGTGCAAATTTAGTGAAATTAATAAATTATTTAATGGTCAGACATGGATATTCCAACAGGACAATGCCAGCATTCACACTGCAAGGGTTGTTCAGAGCTGGTTTGACAAGAATAAAATTGATGTTCTTCAATGGCCAGCCCATTCACCTGACCTAAATATAATAGAAAATATTTGGGGGTGGCTTTCAAAATAAATATATACTGATGGGATGCAATATAACGATAGAAAATCATTGATTTCTTCGATTAAGTTCGCTTAGTCAAAGTAACCGCAAAAGTATATAATTAGTTTATATGAATCTATCCCACAACGAATCTATGAAGTGATATTAAATAAAGGAGGCTATACACATTATTAAAATATATTACTGTGGTTTAGCTTTCAGTTTTTTTTTGATGAGAGTAATCAAGTGACCTTCTCTATTTAATATGAATAAGAATTTTTAGTTGATTATTTTTCTAAAACTAGGAATAAATGACATAAAGAGTAGTTATTATAAATATGCGTCTTTACTAAGTAAGAAAAGTTGTTTTCTTTTAAGTGAGAGTAATCAAGTGACCCGTAGTGTATATATATGTAAATATGTTTAGGTCTATACAGATGACTGATCTCTAGATTCATTGGTCTCAATTCCCACCATGTCACTTAACATAATTATTCAATAAAATAATAACTCCTTTTATACCTTTTTAGAAAGTCTCTATTTACAATTACAGGTATTGTCTTGCTATATTACACAGGTATCTAATTTTA
This sequence comes from Tyria jacobaeae, assembly GCA_947561695.1. Lineage (NCBI taxonomy): Eukaryota > Metazoa > Arthropoda > Insecta > Lepidoptera > Erebidae > Tyria > Tyria jacobaeae. The sequence continues at coordinate 759,695 of OX387208.1, read as the reverse complement.
TTCCTGTAGTTGTAACAGGAAGACGATTTGTTTACTATATAACGTGTGTGTAATAGTCTCAACAGAGTACTGCAAGTTTGTCACAATATTATTTTTATGTTAAAAGCAGCAAGCTCTTAGATAGCACTGGTGTCATTGTTTACTTTGTTTCAAATAAAACAAAATTCACTCTAAATTGATGCGGTATAATAGCGTGAGAAAACAAAGACGGCGAGTACGAACGAGAATCTAATTGTACAATTCTGCAGGAAGCGGTGTGGCAACTTTATTTAGCAGTACTGAATGACTTATTTAAAAAGCATTGAGTCTTGACATCTCACCGGAGGGGGCGGGAGGTGCAGAGGTTGCAGAGGGGAGCATGTGGTATGCGTACGTGCTGCTCTGAGACAAACGTAAAAATTAAAAATTCAATGACTGACCATCTTTTATAATTTTCGTCATTTGTTATGTCTGGTCGAAATTATGTATTTTACTTCATAATGCTGATTATGTTTCATTTAAATGAAAGATTGATTTCAAAGCGATCCTCATCACACGCTAAGAAACAAGTACCTATATTTAAAGTTAAATTAAGGACCCTTTAACAGTCAGCTCAGCAACATCAGATAATGACTACCAATCATTTCTGTCAACGTCTTTCTACCCTTATTTCAACAATAAGGGGTCGGCACAATATATATTTAACTCCAAACCTGTCAGTCATGTCAGTACTTACTACTTTTTTGGACGTTCTATTTTTATATAATTCTCTTCATAAAAACAAAAACGAACCAAGTAACATATTCAGTGATGGTATTTGCATTAATATTTGATTTGTTATCGTGAGAAATCACTGAAAGGTCGCGATTCTTTGCGTTATGGGATTTTGCTCAGAGTAACTACATATCGCTCAGTTTATAGATAAAAATATACTTTTCATCGCAATAAGAACCCGTGTGTATAACATGTAACGGGAGCCTTTTCAAGACAGCAGTAGTTAACGCGGTAGTTACATGTTCAAACAATTTGAAATGGTAATTGTTTTACATAGTAAGTTTTCAAATTGGCAACTTGGTGCGGGCTGTCCCACGACACCGGATTATGGTGCTGTTCTTATTATTGCTCACTTGTCACTCTGGTAGCCTTTATCCTACAATCTCTTATATAAATATAAAGAGACTGCTCGGTGGTATTCAGTAATTTTAGGTCGTTTCGAATATTATAATACATTTTTAGTCCTTCACTTATAAGACAACAGGATAGTTATGAAATACTAGCTTTACTTAATGCAATACCGCAGATGCAGAACGCTTGTCATAATTTAAAAAATATCTTAATATTTAAGTATTAATATGGCTGACTTACAAAAGCAATATAAAAAAAAAGCTTAAGTAGGCGACATTAAGAGAAACAGCATGAACTAGAACGAATCTGTTCTGTAAAACCAAGGTCCAACTTGTAACCTCCACTCCTCACATCTCCCCATCTCTCAGCACCGTATAGGCGGACAGCGCACTAACGACTTTTGAGTTGCAGGTGTCCATAGGTGGAGGTGTTCACTTACCATCAGGTGACCCGTCGTTCAGCTGTCCAACTATATTATAAAAAAATACCAAGACTTATCTGTATTAATTTATAAAAAATATCGAGAGAAGTTTCCTGGTTACGCAACACAACTGCACTATCGCTCTGAGATGGTTATCTGTTCTCAGCTGTAAGCTGCACGGATCTGATATGGACCCTCCATTTCTTTCTACAGCTATCTACACACACGCTTTTTCCTCGATCAGATCCTCTTGACAGGGTTTTTAAATTTGTATTTACGTCTTATCAATGGAACTACGCTGGGTATATAACAAATAAATACTCTTAGTCCACAAAGTAAATCTATATGTTTACAGACTTCATTAATTCATAACATTACAATATTGGTGTTCAGTCATTTGTCAGGCGACATGTGTATGACATATTTTATTATAGACAAATGAACTGTATATTAACAGTACACTATTACGTAGACCACGTATTACCAATATGTAATAATAGTTTTGTCACATATATGTAATAACCACCAGACCAGAGCATAAATGCGAAAACATACTTCTTTATATGTTCTTTTTAATAAAACGAAAGTTGAAACAAAAATGAAGTGTAACCATTAACGAAGTTATCTTTTGTCCTCTCACGTCTCTATAACACTGCTGGCCGTTTTGATATTTGAAGGAAAAAAGAAGCTGAATTGACAAGTACGTCAACGAACAAGTACGAACGATGTCGTCTTTTTTATATTTTGTGAGAGGGTGGATTGTGACAAGTACTCAAATGTAACAAACTTTGCGTGTGTAAGCGCTGAGTGTAAGTAAGTGAGCAGGCGCTCTATTTTATCCTGAGGGTAAACATATTATGTACATAATGTACGATGTAAAAGTTTTTCGTTGTACAGTGATTTATGCGACGTTTGAGAGCGCGTTAGCCTCGCACAAACACCACTGAGTCCCCAAGCGCTTCTCATTACTTAGCTGTCTCCTTAATTATTATATTAAACACGTCACTCATTATTTAAAACATTTAAGCCAATAACTTGTTGTGTTAATGATATAATGCTCTCATTATTACACTTAGGCTAAGTACTTCACTGTACATTCTGCGTGATCTAATCCCAAAACCCGAACAAATGGTTCCCAAAAGGATTACATACCTAATATTTAAGCCTCGAATTAAGCCTTATTATGCATAGTGTAATTATAAGTCAATGTTTTTTAAACTTCAAACAAAAATCCCTGCTATTAAAATCGAAGTTCAGCTGGATATTGATTTTAATAATTGAATATCTACTTAAATTCTGTAACGATAACATTTGTATTTTTTATGTTAATATTTTTTTTTCTAAAGACTATCGTATTTTTTTAATAGAGACCCTTTATTCTTTCTGAAAAAAGTTATTAGAGTTAAGACGGATCATCACAATTAAGACACAACTAGAGGTTATTGCGAATCGTCGGTGGGCGTACTCTTATTCAGAGTCAAAGTTGATTTCATCACACGTCCCAACGACAACATAAAGATATGTTGGATTTCTTCAATTTGTCAGCTTATCCGTCTGACTCTTTCGAACGTCGACGTCCATTAAAAGGATCGCTGGACTCAGTTCAATTTTGTTCAATTTAAATACAGTTTTTGGGAGCAAATTGTTTCTATAAACCCTTTTGTCCGAGGACGACTTCAGATACGTATGTAAGTGTTAGGGAATAATGGCGCTCAGTCTAGTGACGTCATTTGAAACGACGAGACTCGACATTAGATTCAAAATATTAAAATAATTGCTGCAATAACTGTAATAATGTCAGTTTTAAACAATTTTGTTTTAAACGAACATTATAATAATGGAGAGCTGTGAGCAGATTTGAGATTGCGTTGTTCTAGTTTACTGAAGTGTGTTTGTTGCTTACTACGCTGCTAGCACACCAACAATGTATTACGCGAATAGTGGTACAAATATTAAACACATTCGCAAATGAAGATACATTAAATTAGATATAATTTATTTATGTAATTTTTTAGTTAATATTAGGTTTGATGTATACTTTTTACTTTATTCTTTAAACAAAATGTTATATATACTTACATTTATTGATATCAATAATAATGTTTATACTAATTTTGTAGCGGTACAAGTGTAACGGTCTATGTGATGTTTTTTTTCTTTATTTTTTATTTAATTTCCTGACACTGCGTAATTTTAAAGTCATTCTTTTTCACCACTTGTACATCGCTGTTGCATAGACGAGTATGTATTCAACTCAACGACAAATGGAATCAGTAGCTTTCTTGTGATTTCAATTTACCTATGTGTATGCGTATGCGCTAACACATTTGATTTTTTTTTTGATTTGATATGACATGACATTTATTAGACATTCATATTAATATTTCAACAATTATTATTGTATTATTTGTTAAATTTGAATTTCAAAGTATGTTTTCATTAGGTATTGCGCTGCGCTGCTCGCTTTTGAGCGTGATATGGGTCGGAAAAGCGGGGATTGGGGCATCTCACTGATCTCGGTGAAATGTTACGCAAGCGTTGCTTCACAACCGGTTTTTCTGTGAGGCCGCAGTATCGCATCCCTGGAGCTGACCGCTTGTGCCCAAGCGTGGGTCTTCCAAGATATAATATATATGTATATGGAATATGTGCGCGGATGTATAACAGCACTGGCAGTTTTAATAATTTTTCTTACCACACAAGGCTTCTGCCCACATTCAGTGTTGCCCCGTTCCGGATTATGTAAATACCCGGGAAAAAATGACGACTGACGGGATGGTGTCGCTTCATATCTTGATCAGGGGGCTACTACAGATGTGAAGCAAAGCAATTCTGTATCTTTTTCTTGTGAGTTGCACGTTTGTATCATCTTTTTTTTTTCTTATTTCTTCTTTAATTAAAACTGGGGACCTTACAAACATTCAAGTAACGGACACAAAGAACACCCAGACTCAGAACAAAAATTTGAAGATTACACAAAGTGTTGTCCTGTGCGGGGATCGAACCCACAACACTCGGCGCGGCAGCGTAGTCGTGAGGTGACCACTTAAAGCGCTACGCCATCCGTGCAGTCATCGGTTAAAAGAAATATGAAAAGAAATATACAAATTTTCTCTCTAAGAGCGCTGGGTGGTAAGGTTTCTATAAACCTAAAACGATTCTGTTTACATATGTATTATGTAAATAAGGAGTATAATCTTTTCATTTAAAATCTTTTCACTTAATAATAAAATATTATAATGCCGTGGGACACGCAACTAAGCCGTCTCTACACCTAAATAAGCTTTGTTGGTTATTAGATTTATTAAATAAGGATGTTAAACACGATATGTTAATATTATACAATTTTTGGGTCTAACCAAGAAATGGAAAAGTGAGAGTAAGTACTGCGAACAAATCTAGGCATCGCAGGAGCGTCCTTGGCACTAAGTACATATTTAATGTTTCATTTCTTACAAAAAAAACTCCCTTACAAAATCACCACTTAACTAAAGCTTATAATTACACGTCATTTAGGGGACATAAGGTCCTGACCTTGTGGTGTACAATAAAAATAAGCATTGTGTAAGGCTTTCAGCAATTAAATCGTATTTAGCTAAAGTTAAACGTGACCTGGCATTAGAAGTACACAGTTTTAGTGTCTAGCGAGTTAGTTTACACACCAGAAATACACTGACCAGCCTGAATGTCGGGTAGGATAAACACTATACTATAGATATATACATCTTTATTATCGTCTTTCATACTTTTAATAATACCGACAGTAATAGACCAAACAAATGGATGCAGTGATTAAAGTTTTTATTGTGACCAACTGGATAAAGTAGCAGCGGAATTACTGAAAAATCAAAATAAAGTATACTTTTTGCACGATAATGCTCGACCACATGTAGCAAAAGCGACTCGTGAAAAATTACTCTCGCTTGGATGGGCTGTCCTTCCTCACCCACCGTACTCTTCAGACATTATGCCCTCAGATTATCATCCATTTCGTTCTCTAGTCCACTACTTAGCAAATAAAAAATTTAAAAATGAAGACCAGCTTAAAAGTGACCCTACCACCTTTTTTGATCAAAAGACTAAAAACTTCTACGAGGAAGGCATAATGTCTCTGCCAGCGCGTTGGCGAAAGGTGATAGAAAACGACGGTGCTTATATAGTTGAGAAATAATTTCATTGTGTATACATACTTAAAAAATTAAATAAATTTGTGTACAAAGATGGCGGCTTTATTAGTTGCCAACCTAATATTAAATTTATTTCCTAAAATTAATTAGTTTAATAATAAACAAAAATCATGACGCTATGGAGAATAGTAGGGAGAAAAGTATCTATTAATAAAGCTATGTAGTTGCTTCCACAGGTATGATCTGCTCTATCAAGGAGAAACCAACCTGGAACTTCGGTGACACAATAAGCTATACGGACTCCTCCCTCCGAAACACAGCGAGTAAAAGCATATGTTTATATGTATTTTACAACTAAAGGTAGTAATTATACTGTTTGTGTCTTTGAACAGAAGAAACCAGTAAACGACAATTGTGGAATGAGGTATGTGTGCCATAACATGGCAACAGTCAATTGCTTCACAAAAGCATATCTGTACGTGTTCTTAGATTTTCAATTGTGATTACATTCAGCTATTACGGTGCAAGTCAATCTATATCAACCTGTAAATTATGCTCCAACACCGAACTGCAAGCCTGCCATTAATTATGTCGCTTCATATAGGTAACTATAATGTATTCAAAAAAATAAATAAGTATAAATAAACGCCTTGTGATCATTGTATTACAGGCAAATGCCTACAAAAAAAAATGCAATTATGAAACTAATTATAAAACATAAGATACGGTTATTAAATAACAACATCAACAACAAGCTACATATAAATATTAAGTTCTGTATCCCAATCTTCAAGAGAGAGGTATATTAATAATGATGTGAACTACATATAATTGTGTTAATAAGTTAAACTAATTAGCTGTAGCTCAGGTTCCGCACTTCAGTCAAAACCCAACTTCAGATTCTCGGTTCATTCAAGTAGATGTTACCAAGTGCCTTCAAACAAAGCTGCTTTCAACGTGACTTTGTAAATTACAGAAATGTTGTAATGTCGTGTTGTAAACTCGGACATCGTGTATCAATTCTGAAGGAGACTAGCCGTATAACCGTATGCACAATGACATGATGACATTAAACTAACAACATTTCTTGGCCTTTTCCACAAATAATATTTAAAGTTCATTGTTCTGTAGCGACCCTGCGATTTCTTTATAACGCTCCCCGTTGTATACTCGTATATATACGTGTACGTTAAAGCATATATAACAGAAGAGCAGAATTCGAAGCTTGATTATTTTCTGAAACACTCCAAGCTTAACATTAAAATTAACTCAGAGCATGGAATGTTTCTTTACACTAATGTTGAAATGAAAATCTATATTTGACCGTTGTGGTTCTTGGTGGAGTAGACTAATGCAATCCCATCTCTTCTAGTGGGTGTTGTAGTATAGTTGCGATAGTAATATAGTTGTGACAGATCGTTTCATATATGAGTATTTTAGATTTTCAGATTCTTATTGTTTGAATTTGTGTTGCACTGTAAATAACACTATGGTCATCACAAATATGTTTTTTATAAAACTTACACAATTTACAAAATTAGTCGATTATTCTGAGTAACCGATTCTCACAATGAATCGATAAAATAATATTAACCCATAATCGAGGTCAGGTTTCTTATTTTGAAAAAAAAAGTTAAATAATATAAATGACCTGAAAAATAATTACATTACTATTACATTATTAAAGTACAAATAAAAAATCAGTATCTAGTTTGATGAGTTTTGGTCTCGCAGAATTATTACGTTATCATATTTGAAAACTACGTATGTATGTTATATGGGAAACTGGTAGTGATAATCAAGTTCTTTAGAAAAAGGAAAGTAAATTATTTTTTTTAAATATGTATTCACTTTTGAACGTACATATATTATTATATATACATATATTATATGTTTAAATTTATGTTTTGTGCTGCTCAATTTTTAAACATATATACATAATCTTTCAAAATTAAAAATATGTACCAGTAAATATTTGGTATTTTTTTTTAAATGAATATCGATTTTATTAGAATGTTCCGATTTTGGTTGAGTAACGTTGGTTTCAAGCAGTCTCAACATTATGAAAGTATATTTATGCTACAACCTAATAACATTATTTTATGATTTTTTAAAAACATTTACATGCAAGTTTATAAATTTGTTTTAAAATAGTAAATAAAAATACATAAACATATAGAAACATCTTTATACTGAAAACTATTGCCGGAGTTGTGCCAAATTTCTCTCTGCGCTATAAACCGTCAAAGGAGGATTCCTAAAATGTAACACAATACGTCCTAGACACTAGCACTATAGCAACTATGTAGAACAGTCGCATTGAACGTTTAGATAATTAAACGCACATTCAGCGGTAACACACCAAGCAAACTTTGCTTCCGGAGCTTTCAATTCAATGCTTAACTAAAGTTTGACGTTTGTATATTCAGCAGAATCCAGTTGTACGCGATATACAATCTTACTTTGTTGGTGCCGACTGGAGGCGTCTTCGTTTCAGGAGATTTATTTATAATGAAAGAAACAAGTCGACAAGAATTGCTTAGAACTTGTGCAATAGTGTAAGAAGGCTGTAGGTGTACTAGGTAGCCAGTAGGTGGGTAGAGCGATGTCGTGTGTAGTGAACTTCTACAATAGTGTGTATAGTAGGCTCTAGGTGTACTAGGTAGCCAGTAGGTGGGTAGAGCGATGTCGTGTGTAGTGAACTTGTACAATAGTGTGTATAGAAGGGTGTAGGTGTACTAGGCAGCCAGTAGGTGGGTAGAGCGATGTCGTGTGTAGTGAACTTGTACAATAGTGTGTATAGAAGGCTGTAGGTGTACTAGGTAGCCAGTAGGTGGGTAGAGCGATGTCGTGTGTAGTGAACTTGTACAATAGTGTGTATAGAAGGCTGTAGGTGTACTACGTAGCCAGTAGGTGGGTAGAGCGATGTCGTGTGTAGTGAACTTGTACAATAGTGTGTATAGAAGGCTGTAGGTGTACTAGGTAGCCAGTAGGTGGGTAGAGCGATGTCGTGTGTAGTGAACTTGTACAATAGTGTGTATAGAAGGCTGTAGGTGTACTAGGTAGCCAGTAGGTGGGTAGAGCGATGTCGTGTGTAGTAAACTTGTACAATAGTGTGTATAGAAGGCTGTAGGTGTACTAGGTAGCCAGTAGGTGGGTAGAGCGATGTCGTGTGTAGTGAACTTGTACAATAGTGTGTATAGAAGGCTGTAGGTGTACTAGGTAGCCAGTAGGTGGGTAGAGCGATGTCGTGTGTAGTAAACTTGTACAATAGTGTGTATAGAAGGCTGTAGGTGTACTAGGTAGCCAGTAGGTGGGTAGAGCGATGTCGTGTGTAGTGAACTTGTACAATAGTGTGTATAGAAGGCTGTAGATATACTAGGTAGCCAGTAGGTGGGTAGAGCGATGTGGTGTGTAGTAAACTTGTACAATAGTGTGTATAGAAGGCTGTAGGTGTACTAGGTAGCCAGTAGGTGGGTAGAGCGATGTCGTGTGTAGTAAACTTGTACAATAGTGTGTATAGAAGGCTGTAGATATACTAGGTAGCCAGTAGGTGGGTAGAGCGATGTGGTGTGTAGTAAACTTGTACAATAGTGTGTATAGAAGGCTGTAGATGTACTAGGTAGCTAGTAGGTGGGTAGAGCGATGTCGTGTGTAGTGAACTTGTACAATAGTGTGTATAGAAGGGTGTAGGTGTACTAGGTAGCCAGTAGGTTGGTAGAGCGATGTCGTGTATAGTGAAGTGTTAGATGCAAGCTTTAAGATCTGTGCTATCTATTAAGTTAAGCAATTTAGCTTCACGGCGTATCATGAAGTTACAGACCCCCCTTTCCCATTTGATGATAGAAAACTTATTCAAATATAATTATCGAAAGTAGTCATACCTGAAAATCATTCCTCAAAACAGTTTTGGAAAATTAAAAAAAAAATCGGTACTTTAAATTAAAAAATATATTTTTAAAAAGCTATTGAAAATAACTTAACCAAATTTTCAGCTATTATATATGTATATACATAAATCTATAATTTCACATAAGATTCTTTTGCAAATTTCATTTGCTTATTATCATATTTTTTATTAACTTTTAAATAAACAAATTTAAATTTTAATGACTTCTCAGTACGATAATTATTTTTTTAGTAATACGCGTCATACATTCAAGTTATTTATTTCTAAATAAAATTTCACTGCCCGGTATTAGTTTAAATAATATGAATTTTTATATGACGCAGCGGCTTGTTAGTGCTTTTTTTTATATCTTGTGGATCGTGTATCGGGTCATCTCCTCACTGGAGCCAACAGTGAAGTGGTATGTCAGACTCGAACCGACAAAAACCACACGGTGTTCCGTCACGAGTCTATTGCAGAGGACCCGGGTATACCCTAACAAGGAAGCTTCCGAGAGTGCTGAGTAGTTCTGCGCGCTACTGAGCTTAGCTGTTAAGGCTATAGATCGCTACAGATTACACAATTATGTAATAAATAATCTTTACAATTATTTTTTTATATTTATTTATATTTTTAATAATCTTTACACAGAGTAACTAAGATATTTTAAGATATTTATAGGATATTCATAAAAAAGTATTATCGATGTGTGAAATAAAAAGAAATTAAATTTAAATAACTAAACATGATTTATTTCGTTCCACGATCCATCTGTACGTCACCTCAATGGTCTAAAGACGATCATGTCTAATTGATTTCAACAGATTTCGAGAAGAAATTACGTTACTATGATAAGCTTAGAGTGCTGCATCGATATCAGCTCCGCGAGTTATTTGTATGAGGCAAATACAAATCTTTTCAGTTTAGTACTTAATTTGTCAATACCAACTTCTCAGTTGCAATGTCTATTTAATGCTATCAACAAAAAAGTAGCACTTTCAACCTCTTCTAGCGTCATTTGCATTTCTTATTTCTAATCGGTGACGTTTGCTATTGTAAACTTGGAACTTAATAAGTTCGGTGTCACTAATATTAACCTGCTAATTATTGTCTTTTGGTAATTCTATTGTTTTGTTTAACGTGTCATTGACCTGTATGTACTACAACAATAAGGTTCTGCCGTGGGGAACATCAAATGAGATTTGGCGTTCCGATAGGCGAAACTATATTTATTTTTCTGAAAGTATGTCTAGGCATCTCCACGCATTGTTAATAAGCTTCTGACGAGTATAAAGCGTGTATTTTTCGTAACGATTTAGTTTAAAGAGAAGCAGTTTGTGAAAATGTTTTTGACATATCGAGAAATATTGATAATATTGGCCTTTTCTCATTAAGACTAGATGTAATCATTTTTTGTTTATCACTCTTCAACAAAGTGCAGGAGTTGTTGATTTATTTTCTCTAAAACGAACCGAATTCCTCTTTTAAAATTACATGTTTTATTGTAAGGGAGTGCAGTTTATGGGACAAATTTCTGTCAAAAATCATAAAAATAACGGGAATTAGAGCAATAGGGCGACAGTTATTCATGTCATATCTCTTTTTTTGTATCGTTTGACAATAGAAAATTTTAGTCTAGTGGGGAAGAAACTTTGAAATAATGATAGATAAATAAAGAATATGGGCGAGTGGATGAGATATAATTATATTTAGAGCAACGTTTAATGTTTGTATTAAAGTAGTCATACACAAACGGTTGAGTTTAGAGAAATAATAATTTTATACCGAGTATCTTTATTAGTTGGAATTACGAAATGCTATCCGACTCCCGATCCATAGACCATTATAATCTTAAAATGTAAAATATTCGTCTTGAATAAACTTTTGTTCCTGAAAAGCATTGTTCACAACCGTCTCGTAATGTGGCATACCTCTCCTTCCCTCAGAGACACAGGACCAACCATAAATTAACGTGATGAATAGAGCACCAACAGTTCTGCTATCTTTGTGATATTTTAATAAAAAATACTCATTCCTTTGTCCTTGCGCAGTACTTAATATGATGTGAATGTGATATTCGCGTCGCGTCTGTCGGTGTGGTGCGGGTTTCGTGTATCACTTTACTTGTCCCGCTCCGTAATCAATAGGTACAAATGAAAGCTTTGTCTCATTAATGCACAATCCGCTTTAATCCTATCCTTTGTCAATGCCTTTGGCAGAGGCTGGATTAAGCTCAACAAATAATTGACAAAAAGTGATAAATTATTGAGTTCTAGAAAAAAAAAAAACTATATATTAGCGTCAAGCTTGCTTATTTGATAAAATACTTATCTTGAAATTACTATACAATCCTTCTTCAATATCGCTGATAAAATAAGAGAGTAGGGGCTGAACAGATTCAGGGGTCTGAAGCGATCGTATTACACGCACATTATCTTAGTATTTCAAAATGTTCTGTTGTTTAGGAAAGCTCGAGCCGAAGTTTTTATAAAAAAGTTAACTAGTCTTACACTAAGGAAACACGAACTTTAATATAAATTTACGTGAAGCTGTTGTTTACTGAATAGAGAAGTATTAAGCGTCGTTTAAAAAGTTTATTACACTTGGATCTTGTTAACTTTAGTAATAAAACACCCTTTAGTGACATCTCTGATGGGCCCACATAAACACGCTAAACATGTTACAAACATAAATAAAAGTGAAAAGTGTGAAAGTGTGTCAACTGGTACGGTTTACCGTGGGAGAGCCATGCTTAGGCACGAATGGGCTGGCTCAACAGAGTTATACCAAGGCGTTACAGAAAACTGGTAGACAAACAATGCTTGCATTGTATTGCTAAGTGAGTCAGGGTATCCCTAATGCACCCCCATGATCCCCTTCAAAGGCTGGCTGCGCACTTACAACTCTTAAATTTACAGGTGTCCATCGGCGGAGGTTGTCACATATCATCAGGTGACCCGTCTATTTGTCTATTAAAGTAAGCTACTTCGTAGCAAGTTATGGGAACGGAGTAGAATGTACGCAACTGAGCAACAAATTAAAGTCTATAATAAGCAATTTGCTTGTGCATTGGCGCACGTAATAAACGTCGCGGAGATAAACGGAGCTCAATGGCCTCCAACAACTTTGCACAGACTATATTTATACTTCTACTTTTTATTTTAATTTATAAAATAAAGGTCAGTTTATTAAAATAGTGATACACACTGTTATAGCATAGCAACAAATATAAATTTGTTGTACCTGCCTCCAGACTCCAACAAGTCGTTTCTTGGTCAATGTGTGCCATTTAATAATAATATACCCGATAAACGTTAAGTCTAAATAAATTTAAGTGCACTGTAAAACGAAAGTTGTGCCTTAAAGGTTATTAATCAGTGGTGTATTACATGTAAGGCTGAAGAGATTGGGATTGAACTTTTAGAGATTTACAGGCTACATACATTTGATATAACCAGTTCAATATAATGTGACCTAATTTTAGTTTATTTACTTTTAGCAACATATTAGCACACGATAAAATAGTGTTATATTGTATGGTATACGTTGTACACTAAATTTTGTTTGTTTGCCTGATTTCTTATCATAAGCTCAACCATTTGGAAACGGGCAGTTATAGATCAACACAGACAGGTGTTAAATTATTTTATCTTTTTATATTAATGTTACATTTGAGAAGGCAACTGTAATCTGTAATTTTAAATATTTTTTAATTCAGATGATTTCAAATAATTGTTGAACAGTTTTATGAAAAAAAGTTATTTAATATGAATTTGAATTTTAGTCATTTTAATACTGCCATCTGCCTTTTAACTAAGCGCAGTCCGCAATATAAAACCAGTCTGCTTATAAAAATACTTATATATTTCTTAATATACAATAATAGGACCCCCATTACTTTAGTGATAAATTTGTAGTGGATAAATTAGTCAACAAGTAATGATCCTACGATGAGTATAAAGAAATATATAAATATGTTTATAAGCAGACAATCATTTGTCCTATTTGTCCTGAGTGGGCATCGAACCCAGGACGCCTCTCTAGCCTAGCGGTAGTGAACACTCATCCCTAGACCAACAGTCACATAAAAAGAACCATCTAACCTAACAATTAATAAGGGCGTGTTTAAAAGAATCTATTTGTGAATATAAAACACACTCTTATATACACAAATAATAATAATTACTTCTGATATACACACACACACACACGCCTTTTTTGACACCCATAGAAAGAGTTAGGGTGGCCCTATCCTATTGCACCGAACACCACAAAGGACACACGAGAACCGAATATGAAGCGTGATTAATTGATAGATTAGATGTATAGCATCACGCCTCGAGAAAAAGAAATAAATTCTTTGATATTTTATTTATGGTTGAGATAACATTTTACCTGTCAGCAGTTTTAGTTGTGACGTTGATTGTTTGTTGTTAAAAAGAACAAATCGGCAACAAGCGCGGTGGTCGCTCTCACTAATTGTCTATCGTTTCAAACTACAATGTACTGCTTCATCGCGTTGTCTCGTGACTGTTACTGATTTGTACTTTTTATACAATATTGACTCTTATAAAAATGTGTTTACATTGGAGGTATGTTACGGTGTAATTACTTATATAGTTTTATTCTCTGTCACCTGCAGGACTGAGTATGTCATGCTCGCCTATGAGTCCTAGTAGTCCTAATGGTGGAGTATGTGCCGGGTCGTTCCCTTTCATATGACTGAGATTGATGAGGGCTGGTGCGTGCGTCATGCTCATGAACGAGTGTCGTGAATCGAGGCAGGTCATCTTCGGACTGTTATTACTTAACATATAGTGGTAATGTCATCGTCAGATTACTTTAGAATGATGTATTGTCTTCATATTTTTTTGAACTGTAACAAAAAATTGTGAAAATGTTTGAAAATTGTGTCTTAATAGACACAATTTTCAAACATTTTCACAACTGTGTCTATTAAGACACACTTTTCTTGACTGTTCTCCTCCATAGCAATTCCTTATTGGAACATTCAACTAGTTTCACGACTGACTTAATCGGACTGACTTCCTCCCTTGACAACTCAAAAATACCAATTATTGATTTAATTGAAGTAACAGATTTTGTTATATTACACAAAATTACAAACATTTCATGAAACAACATGTGTTCACTTCAAAAACATGCGAAATTCACATATTGATCGTAGACAAGACGTTTTCAAGTTATGATCTGTGGCAGTCGTTCTTCGCAGTGTCGCCTTCTTACTTATTCATTGCTTAGCTCCTGAAGATAAGGTGAAACAATATCATTCGTCTTATTATATTACAGAAAAAAAAAAAGTTAGACTCCTCGTTTAAGAGGTTCGCATGTTTAACAAACTGCTCTATCAATGAACTGTTCTAACTTGTAGTTCTTACGTTTGTTAGTTTTGTCGCCGCCGTTGCCGATAGAAGTTCTATCCATCCCACGCGTGGAACTTTGATGATGTCATTATTTATTTATTTGATAAGTGCTGTAACTTGGCCTACAAAAATAAATATATTTGAAATAAATTTGAAAGTACTCTCTTAACATAGAATCCTACGACCAGAGTCGGTGGTCATGCCTACCAACTTTTGATGTTTAGAAGTTGCATGTGGAACTTTTGTGTATATAAACCTTATCATAGCGGAGCTGTTGTTGCTAAGTAGAAATACATCGTAGTGTATTGCGCAATAAGTGTGCATTTTAGTTAGTTCAGTTTAAAAGAATGACACTGAAGGTCATCATCATCATCATCATCATCATGATGTTGATGATGACTACATCATCGTAGTGTATTGCGCAATAAGTGTGCATTTTTAGTTAGTTTAGTTTAAAAGAATGACACTGAAGGTCATCATCATCATCATCATCATGATGATGTTGCTTAGCTTAATGCGCCTCTTTGGGAAGGCAGGCGTTAGTATATATGGCGGGAGATTGTCTTTCGCCTCCACGAGCGCTTTGGTTGGCAGCTACTTTTGTCGCCGCGAGCAATGTAAAAGGGACTTCGAAACGAAAAACTGTCGTTAAACAATCGAAAAATAATGCAGCTGTGGGAGTATAGGACTACCATTTTGTCAGTTACAAATGTTCAAGCGAGCTGGTTGCGGCATCTTAAGAATGGGTCATAATATTCTTTTATAAGATTACGTCAACTCTGATCAGATACCATAAGTAACAATATTTAAACAAATGTTTTAAAAAGTTTGGAAAGCGCATTTAAAATAGTACTAAATGAAAATGTGCTGTTGTTTTACCCAAATGTTCTTGTTTTTCAAGTGTGTGTATACGAGTATATGATTTTCCTTTACCACTCCTTGCAGCCCAGACGGTTTGATGTATTTCGACATATGAGACATCACAAACTACAAATTGCTATAACTTACAATCAAATTGCTATAAATTGCAATCCTAAAAAGTCCTAAAAAGTAATAATCGCTTGTTACGATCGCAATTAAATTGCAATGTAATTCCTCAGAGAACTCTTTTTAAAATGGTGTATATTTACATCACTGCTGACTGACTGCACGCTGTTGGTTTGATCGAAGTATGATCAAAGTGAGCCCTGTGTTCTCCTGAAGTCTTTACATTTTTTTTATCGGATACATGATGGAATTCTAGGCGATTGCTGTGAATTTCTAAGCTTTCACTAGTCTATTTTTAAAGGGAGGTTTAATTAAAACTACGCGGTAGTCAGATTGCTGTATCGAATAGACATTTCATCGAAAATTGCATCGGCTTCGGCGCTAGAAAGTGTGACTTTGCAGTTTCGAATGAAAAGTTAATTGTTTGTGAAATATTATGATTAATATTTATGTGTCCCATGTCACACAAATTAATAAGACTGATTATTGGTCAGTTACTCTCTTGTTTGATAAAATAATGACTGTGAGTATCCAAAACAGACATAGCGTAACCTATATATACTTTTATAATTTACGTGATGTGTATAATTCAAGTTTTTCGTAAAGTAAGACTGAAACAAAAAAACAAAAAAAAAACAAATCCAATACTAACACTGTCAGCTTAACAAAAACGTTTGTTCTTTGTTATTTGTCTAATAAAAGCAAACGTGACATACATAGGTACTTGTTCAGCTAATAGAAAAATTATAAAAGTTAAATCATCATATTATTTTATTATGATGCTTATTATATAGCTTTTGTATTCGATTACATATGTATGTATGTTTTACATATACATATGTATGTAAATGCATAGTTCCACATTGTTTCTAAATAATAAGATTTATTCACGTGTGAAATTCGAGAATGAGAGCATATTTTAATGAATAAAAATAAAAGATTCGAACAAACATATTTGTTCCATAGTTATGTAGAAATCTTTTCTTAAATATGTGACTGATTTTGCACATAACCTTAAAATATACCAGCCACTTCAGCCAAACAAATGTAGCCTATGACTTATTACTTTTACTGAACTTAGAAACATCGCAACACTCCATGAGTTGTAAAGCTTCGTTTCTCAACTTGCTAATAAGTTATAAATTAAGCAGTACTTAGTTGCGCTGTTGGACGGGGCAATGTTTATACTCTCGACTTGACTGGGGTTCAATAATTTAGTTATTAACTTATACTAATGTTATTACACTAACTTACTATTTAGAACTAAGCGGAGATAAGTGATTAAAAAGTACAAAGACTGTAGTAAAACTAATAATTCTTTGAATATGTTTGTGGTAAACTTAAGTTCACTTTTCTGTAACAGCAACTTCATACAATACTTCTTATATGACCAAAGACTTATACAACACAAGGAGCGAGAGCTTATACTTAACGATTAAGGTTTCCACTTCTTCGTTTGAGCTAATGCTCTCTCCTCAATCCATCGCCATCTTAAATCCATCTATTTAACTTTTTTTCTTTATTATCCTTCTTTTCTCTATAGTTTGTAAAGATTCCTGTCATGGCAATAGGTTTGGTCCTATCATGTAATCAGGACGATATTGAAGTCACCAAAACGTGAGTGCTTTCTTCACCTCTGCCTCCTCCTTCGAGGACACAGGCGTCAGCGTATGTATAAGTGTATATGTGCATCATAAGGAAAGAAAATATAATGAACTAAACGTAATTGTACACATGTTATCGAAACTACAAAACTAAATGCGGTGCCTATAGACAACTTTAATTTATTAATGCTAGTGTAGTGTTTGCTTTTTGCTAATGAACTCCATTCTAAAATATACAGTAAATGGGCTGCAGAGAAAATATATACGTTTTTGTTAAGATCAAAAACATATATTTACTTTAAATAATTCAAGTGGAAACATGAGCTGTGTATAGGTCAAGATATATTACAAAAATTTCAATTATCAACATTTATAACAAAAAATCATCAACATGTATAACAAAAAATCATCAACATTTATAACAAAAAATCATCAAATTTTAAAAGAAAAGCTGATAAATAAGAGAAAGTGTTGAGTATGAAATTTAATACGTTTAATGAACGTGTTTTTCAAAGGACCAAATAAAATAATTATTAACTGATTTTCAACATTCAATTAATTATCCAACAAGCCGTCATCATGTTGAACTTGCGTTTATGATCAGGACAAAACGCTCTTTACAGTTCTTAAATTAATTAATAAATTGACACTTTACAAGTGGTAGAGCCATGCTTAGGCACGAATGGGCCGGCTCGACCGGTGCGATACCACGGCCTCACAGAAAACCGGTTGTGAAGTAACGCTTGCGCTGCATTTCCCCGAAACGAGTGAGGTTTCCGTAGGCCCAACTCCAACTCTCCTCTTTCCTCTCCCCCCTCATCTTTTCCACCTCCTTCTTTCCCCTACCCGCGCCCCCCCTAACCCTCATCACCCTCAAAGGTGGACGGCGGTTGTCACTTAATATCAGGTGATGTGTAGATTCACGAAATGTCACGACATGTTTGTCACGACATGTCTCGAAACTAAACTTTCCAAAAGTCTGAACACAAACAGCTATTTAATTGGTTGGTTGAACCAATTAAATAGTACTCAGTTAAGTGGTTCTATGACACACTTATTCCTAGTCTCTACGCTACCACACTGTTCAGACACGTTATATACAATCTTTCAAATAATAGCATTTTTAATTTAAAAGAATTCAGGTATTTACCGGTATACATTCTGACTTCACCGCCATGACGGAATTTGTCTTCTCGACTAGTCAAGTGCTGAGGTAAAGTTTGAGTGAGAATGGTGTAATGTGTTATTTTTTTTAATTTTTTTTTTTATTCTATAGGGGGACAGACGAACAGACGGGTCACCTGATGGTAAGTGACACCGCCGTCCATGGACACTTGCAACTCAAGAGTCGCAAGTGCGCTTTTGTGGGTGATGAGGGATGGGGGATGCAGGGAGCGGAAAGAAGAGAGGAGGGACGAGGAGATGGAAAAAAGAAGAAAGGAGAAGAGGGAGAGAAAAGGGGGGAGGGGGAATTGGGCCTCCGGAAACCTCACTCAATTCGGGGAAATGCAGCGCAAGCGTTACTTCACAACCGGAAATACATGTTTGTAGAAGGAATCTTCTCTAGTAACGGAGAAAGTCAATATTAAATGTTAAGAGAAAGTTAATTTAGGTTCTTATAAATGTACGTAGTTGATTGGCAACTTGTTTTATATTTTGAATACAACATTTTTATATACTGTAAATTTTATTAATATTTGCCTAAAAATAAATAGGAACTATTTAAAAACATGCCACTTATTGGTACCGTTCAACGGAGGCTGGCGGTATTGCCATGTTGAATCGCAATGCTGTCTCTACGCAAAGAAAAAGACCAGCCTTCTGGTCACGAGAACTGTCGAACGGAGTATTTGTACTAGCTACAAGGAAATAATTGTGTGATGCTCGGCGGAGTAGAATGAAGTCAACCCATCTCCGAACATTTGTCGTATACATATTTGTTTGTCGCAACAATGGTACAGAGTCACTACATAAGTGGCGTTACATTAGGGTTTTCAACAAGTGGATGTGATGTGATGTGATACTCGACTGTCTGCCCCTGCGGGGATATAGCGGTTAGTGTCAGTGTGTATGTTATTTAAAGCAAACAGAATATCGAGACTAAAAGCTAAGAAATTTCACGAAATAACAATAACAAATTTCAAGAAATCTTACCTTAACTTGTTGAATTATGAATTATTGCTACTTGAGATGTAAATTGTATCTCGTATGACCTTTGACTACCTCCAATGCACTGCTGGTCGTAGTTGAGGAAATCAAATAATGTCCTTGACGCTGATGAGTAAAAAGACGCTGCTTCTAAGTGTAAACTTGACCTTTTCAAAATATATACATGAAGTATTGAAAAATATTAAATAATCATTAATACTGTTAAGGGTTATAACACTGTTCACACACACGTGTAGTAAATACAGAACGCTCACGCCCGCTTCCCCGAAGTACCAGGTGTATTAAACATCCCCACTCTGCCAAATAGGCCACTGATGTAGTTCTAGTGCTAATAAAAGTAAACCAATCGAGCTATTGAGGAATGAAAGATTTGAAAATTGGGAGTATTTTTGACGGCGTCGCATACTTGTAACTCGAACCGGCTGTAACCAGGAGGTGCCGCGACTCGTTACTCTAGATAGATAGAGTATACTTTATTGCACACCAAAATTTAGGCACTTAGCAGAAACAAATATTAATTACGTAGTAGCGCAATGGGTGTCTTATCGCAGTTTGCGATCTCTTACAAACAACCCTCGATGGACTATGCTGTAGTGATGGATAATATGAGGTGCACACTTACACCTTTTGAAACATTGTTACGTTATTATTATTACAAGTATTGTGTCCACGCGCCTCATGCGAGGGCACCTAGCGACGGAGTGGAAGCGGGGGACACCGTGGAGTGATAGTTGCGGCACTCGTCGCCGCGGGATAGCCCCACCACTTGACGACCGAGTGGCGCGCACGACACTCACGGGCAACCATTTATTATAATTACGATTATATAAATTAAACGCATAAAGTACAGTCCACTATCATTTCAACTCCAAACAAGATCCGAAGCTCAAACAATTGTATAATAATTTGTAATATGCAATTTGCATACATAAGAATATTTTCTACATACATACACTACTAGCTACCTGCCTCAGACAAGAATATTAAGGGCAGTTCAATAATAGTCATGTGGATGTGAGACCCTTTTCTATTCTTCTAAATTCTTATTACACGTGCGAACTTATAATAATATGAATTATAAAATAAATATATGAATTTGCTATCATCAACCGAAGGAGGGTTTCGGTGTTGCCCCGAATTAACGTAATTTCCTAGTTAAGGTAACAAAAAATTCCTCCACATCGTGTTTGTGATGCAGATATTTTATGATTGAAGAAGTGATTTAGTTACAAACTCTGCCATTGATAAACCAGTAGGTGAGCCTGTTCTAGCGGCCTCTACAGTTACCGGACATACGCGAATCTGTAAGCGATCTTGGAATCTGTAAGCTAGCTAAGTAGCTGCAGTCTCAGTCCCGTTTTCTTGGGCTATGCAATATCCCGTATCCCAAGTTCTTGTCTCGACCCAATGTTTACTATTTTCCTGCTTTGAACGACTACATTTCTTAGGAAGTTTGCAGGAAAAAATTATGCTGAATAGGAAGTGACTTGTTTTGTAAGTAAAATGAGGTTACTATTCAAAAAGTATATTTTTGGCTTATTTACAAACTAATTTATTTGTTGGGGTACAGCTTATAGGAAAGTGCAATTATTACAGGGTGACATTTTTTTTTTCTATTAGCCTACCATAGTGACTCCACTTTGTCTGATGGAAAGCAATAAGTGGAGTCAAAGAGTGGTGGTCACCATCCTCATTGCATGTCAAGTCAATGTAGCATGGTGACCCACACTATGGCGGCCTGGTGAGATGCTTTTTCACGCCCCGCTTAAAAGACCCGGGATCACAGTGGGAAGGAAACACGTGCGCTGGTAGAGAATTCCAGGCTTTTACCGATCGGCACAGGAAAGAAGAGCCAAACCGTTTAGTTCGGGTACATACGTACCCGAACTAAACGGTAACCCGAATTTTCGACGCACAAACGGTGACTCCTCAGGCCAGCACGTGTAGTCCTGTAGAGGAAGGGAGAAGGTGGGACCAATTGGAAGAGCTCATCAGAACACTCCCCGTGATGTAGGCGATAGAGGACTGCCATAGAGGCGACATCTCTTCGCAACTGCAGAGGCTCAAGAGACTGGGTGATCTCAGGACAGTCGATAATGCGGACTGCGCGCCGTTCCAACCGATCGAGAGCGTCAAGCAAATAATGCGCATAGCCGTCCCAGAGATGATAGCAGTACTCCACGCAGGAGCGAACCTGGGTCTTGTATAAAAGACACAGTTGCTCGGGCGATAAGAACCGTTTCACCTTGTTCAAAATGCCGAGCTTTCGCGAGGCCGCCTTAGTGACACTCTCGATGTAATCGCGCGGATTGAGATCCCTTCAAATATCCATACCCAGGATAATAAGCTAAGTAGGAAGAGGAAGGAATGGAGACTTTTTGGTAGATAACACACACGCTTGTGTTTTCTTGGCGCTGAACTCGACCACATTCTCACAGCCCCATTGGGAAATGCGGCTCAAGACCCGGTCGAGCTCAGCGACAAGCTCCTGTCGTTTTCCCTCAACGTCTGCCAGCTTGGCAGTAGGATGTCCGAAATATCGCCCGTGTACTGTACTGTCGTTTGCATAACAATGAATATTGCCAAGGGTCAACATGTCATTGATATGCAGAAGAAACAGCGTAGGCGATAGGACGGAGCCCTGAGGTACACCAGCGTTTACCTCCCGGAAGTCTGAGGCCGCGCCGTCGCAGAGAACCCTAATGCGGTGCTTATGGAGGAAGGCAGCAACCCAGTTGCAGAGTTTAGGTGGCAGACCAAATGCAGGAAGTTTGGAGAGAAGCGAGCGGTGCCAGACCCTATCGAAGGCCTTGGCAATGTTAAAGTGGTGGACTCCCCATGCCTATCCATAGCCTCACCCCAAAGGTGTGTGACGTACGCTAGAAGATCACCCGTGGATCGGTTCGGCCTAAAACCATATTGCCGATCATTTAACAAGGAGTGATCCTCAAGGTGGCGGATTAATTGGGTGTTGATGATCCGCTCGAACACCTTACAGAGTATGGAAGTGACGGCTATAGGTCGGTAATTGGCTGGATCGGAGCGGTCGCCTTTTTTGGGAATGGGTTGAACATTCGCTTCTATCCAGGCCTCCGGAACAATTCCTGAGGAATAGGACAGGCGATACAAGCGCGTCGCGAATTCCGTGTCATATTCCGTATCCGTATATATTATGTACGTGATTATCCTGCAACACCTTCCTGCACATATGTTATATTTCAAGAGAAATGCACTTTCTTGTCGGGATATAGGGTTCAGGAATCATACACAAGTTGGATGTACTAAAACAACAAATAATATAAAATGGCGAATAGTTCTACATACCGTGGTCATTTTTGCGTTCCATTTATGACACATGAATTCTAATGAATATAACTTTGACAAATATTGTACTCAGAAGTGTACTTTTGAGATCCAAGTTTGTTCTGAGTGAGTTATACGGTATTCGGTGAAATATTTTCTTGGTAATTTTGAGTGACGCTTGAAAAACATGTAGTTACACTAATTACATTTTTTTGTAATTGCGAAATAATTGTAATAGCTTCATGAAACACTCGACATCAAGGCGTAAGCCTTCACAATCAGCATTCGGAAACATCTCGTTTATCACAGTACTGGGCGTAACCCTCTTTATAATATGTAATCCATCGATCAGCGATGGAAGTTAAAGTGCAGACCATATAATAATATACAAGAAACTAGCTTTTTTAAGAAAATTCTGCAAGTGAATGCAAAACTTTTATTTTTGCATAAACAAGTACTTTGAAAATCATCAGCATATTGAACAGATAAATTATTTTATTCTTATTATTGCAGTTTTTTTTTAAATTAAAATTGTTTAAAACCCGTTTTACTGGTTCAGATTAATGCACTTTCCCCATTCTCAAATTAGGGGATGTCGGATGTAGCGTCACGTCAACATTTAATTTCGCTAATTGCATTTCGCTTTGCGAGTACACAGCTAACGTGACTCCTATTAGCTGTATCATGTCTGGTGGTCGACAATACGCGCCATTGCGAATGTAGGAAATTCGTTCATAAACTTATCGATTCTGATGAGAACATTGGTATAAACGAGTATATTAGTTTCTGTATGGTATGTTATTTATTTATGGTATAGGGGGACAAACGAGCAGACGGGTCACCTTTTGGCAAGTGACTTCCGCCGCCCATGAACAGCAATTTAAGAATCACAAGAGTCCGTGCTGTCCGCCTTTTAGGGTAGGAGAAGGGAGGAGGGACAATAGGGGAAGGGAAAGGAAGGTGGGTGTAACGTGGTGGGGTGTGGCCGCCTTGTTCTAGACACGTGGTGTATTTTAATTAGACAACTAATACAGATTTATACTATAGATACTGGAATTAAAAGGAGGTGAGAGTTAGGCTCAGGTTAGGGCTTTGAGATTCTTCGAGAGTTGCACGGCGTGGCGTGCACGGCGGAGAGTGGTAGCGATGTGCGCGACTGACACTGACTGACACTGCTCCCATTAGGCTAGATTTTTTCCATAAGTGAAATTCTCTATTCCAGCTCCTGGACCCCAGGAGGCGGCACATGTCTGGTACCCTAAAAAAGTTGTCGAAGGTATCAGACTTTATAGAACGCTGACACGAACGATGCCAACGCGGTGATTCGTAAATTTAATTAACACTGAATGTTTGTCAGGCGAGAAGGAACCATAATTTAAGGCTACAAGATATAAATTTGAGTGTAAGTTAAACGTGATCGAATAAAGTTTTGTTATTGCATCATTAATTGAAGTTAAATTAATATTTTTTTTAAAGGAGATATAAACAATGAATAAATGAATGATGAATTTATAATGAGACACCATCTGAACCATTTAAATAAAGAAAGCGAATTATGAGTTATCAAACCTCTATACCAGTAGTCTAGCTAATGAACCATATAAGATGAGAAAAAAACTACGCAATTTATTTTGTAACAAGTGTTATGTTGAGTAAAGGAACGTAACCATTGTTATTAATTAATTAATTTAATATAATTGATATGCCATTCACCTAACGGTTTATTCGTCACATCCGCTAATTTGTAAACTAAGGGGGACTTTTTTGCGACAATCTTACATTTTACAAATTTAGGAGCTAGTTTATTGCAAAACTATTTATCTTTGTCACTCAGATAGAATGAACGACTCCATACTATATTCCCAACGTTGATTTCAGCCGGTTTACGTAGTCTTTCATAATTAACAATTACGACGATGTGCCGCTAACAAGGCTGCTTGAAGGAAGTTTTATATTTGAAAAGTATACTAACTTAGTTATCCTCCAACTACCTCTGTCTCTCCGAATGAGTATAATCCATCCTAAGGTTGTCTGGAAGAGATTGCATATAGTATAAGGCAATATAGTTGACACTTGTACTGTATGTATTGAATTTAACTGTAAGAATGCTGTACAAATAAAGAGTATTCTATCCAGTTATTGCGAATTGTATTTTAGGAGTTAGTGTATCCCATATGCTCTGATCGCTTTGAATAATATATAGTAGAGCAATAGCAGTTATTATAGTTTTATTGTATCGTTTGATCGTCTTTACGTTCGGGGTACCAAAATGACCAGCAGTGGGCGCTATTGTATTAAATCTTTGCTCAGACGGAACGACCTCCTTCCTTCAAAATTCTCTAGTGAGTGGAGTTAAACTATTTATAAAGCGTATCACTGTATAAAGAGTTTAACTCTTTAGTTTGTTGTTTATAACTTGATAATCAACAAAAGAAGTCCTGGAAGTTTGACACCCGCTATATATATATTTAAATACCAAGAATAATTGTGGAAACTGGTAGGCTTAAACTAGAATTAACATTTTTATCAACGTCGTTTGTACTAGGGGAAACAGATATAGGGCGAGGAAGAAAATCAGGTAGTATATGGTCTGAACCTCGACGATGTCTTATTTCGAAATTGTAGCACGACAACCGAAAACCGCACCGACCTGCGGACCGACCGACCAAACGACTTGCAGAGTTTGTCTTTAAAAACCACTTGAGTGCAGCGTGGTCATTAGTTCTGTGAAAGTTTAATAACATTTCTTAACATTTGAATTATAAACACGTTTCACTTGTTGTATAGAAATAAATATGTACGTAGAATAAATAGTTGCAGACTGTGACTGTGGCTGTGACCAATAAACCCTGAATGTACTCGTAGGTATATATAAAAATAATGATTTTTATTCTCTATCTAATTCAAGCGCGATGTCTCCACCTCAGACAAAACTTCAAAACTATTGTCAATATATCGTAAATATACAAACGAGCGTTCATTGCTAATCCAAAGTAAAAGCTACTTTAACGTCCGTTTAGAAGTTGAGTGACAATCTAATAATAAATGTATTGTACATAGCTAACGTCGCCACTCTATTATTTACTATTCCCTTTCATCTTGAGGCACACGCGAAGGGAACACACACACTCACAGCCAGAATCCTTTACAGCCTCATTCAATTGTAGCGGATAATCCGATCACGTCAAGTGACCTCTGATAAAGACTTTTCACTACTACCATAAAAAATCTCTATGACGCTGCGATTGCGTACATCATCATTTGATGTGATAAAGAGAATCTGATTGAAGAATACTTCTTACACTATACAATGTATGTTAAAGCACACTATGAACTACGTCTATAAAATGATTGTCATATGTGTACTTACATATGTATGTCCTATAACAAATGTTTAGTGAAGTGTTAATACGTTGGGGAAAAGTAAAGTACTGCTGTTCATTTGTAATAGCGAACGTCATTCTTCTAATGCAGACGTTGATAACCAATGTATAAAAATGGTCTTTGTAATAACTGTAATAGTTCAAAAAACTAAGAACACGCTTTGCCATTCCAGTGTAATATATTTAACTACACAGATGGCGCAGTTGTTTAAGTCGTGTTGTGTGGTTGCCAATACGCTGCCACGAGTGTTGCGGGTTCGATCCCCACACGGAACAACAGCTTGTGTAAACTTTACATTGTTGTTCTGAGTCTGGGTGTTCTTTGTGTCCGTTATTTGAATGTTTGT
Source organism: Tyria jacobaeae (assembly GCA_947561695.1). NCBI lineage: Eukaryota > Metazoa > Arthropoda > Insecta > Lepidoptera > Erebidae > Tyria > Tyria jacobaeae. The sequence goes on along the minus strand of OX387208.1, from coordinate 732,977 downwards.
AAAGTGTCCCGCGATATAGGAATAAACCTAGTGCCGGAGTTATATTTAAAAGAAAATAAGTAAATTAATGGGATTCTTAAAACCAACCAAAATAATTAGTAACCAGTGAAGAGTCCCACTGTAAACCTCCATGCGTCAACATCAGATCAGAGCTATATTACTGAATTATTATTACATAGTATATTCATGCAAAGTTCATGTACGGGTATGTAGATAGATGTCGCGTCAACACAACGACTGGCAAAACTTAAAAACAAATGCCTTGACCTATTTGAACACAGTACATATAAATAAATTTATTTTAGTGTGAAGGACATGCTACATAACAGTCGGGGCGTGGATGCTGCGGACACTCTAGGGAATGACCGAGACATCCAAATCTGATTATATGCCTGTATAACTAATAATCTAAGATTAGAAATATACGTCATTATTACATTTTCTTCTAAATACGAGCGATTTTCTTTATTTGTAACACGAACTTGATGTATTCACATGTTATTTACGTTATGATCTAGTTCTAAACTATATCTTATTTTGTATTTCTATTATACTTAAATTGTTATGTGATTTGTGCATCTAAAACAGAGGTATGAAGATTCATTTCAATACAATAGTTAAAACTTCACTCACTCTGTCACATAATGCAAGCATTGTTTGACAGCCGGTTTTCTGTGAGGCCGTGGTAATACTCAGGCCGACCCGGCCCATACGTGCCGAAACATGGCTATCCCACGTTAAAAATGCCTCTTTCTTTTAAAAGCTTTTTTAAAAATTTACATTACTCACCCTTCAAATTTATTTAGACACTAATTAGTTTTGTTCATACTCACGAAGTATTCTTTGGTAGAGTTAATCGATGAAATATATAACTGAGCTGAGTTTAATTTATTTTGTAAGCTTTTCCCGTGAATAATGTTAGAAGTTTTTTGTACTACAGAAACATATTGGTGTAGTTGAATAGAATACAATTAGTCATACGAATATATATTTGAGTTATTGTGTCTTTGCAAATGCACAAAGTACTTTGTCGTACGCCTTTCTCCCCGAAATAAAATGGTTACAAATGGAAGTATAACGAAAGGGAGAGGGGAGGATAGAATATAAGGAAGGGATATTGCTTATATGTATCTTATATGTATGAGTTGGGGAGTGTCCGTAACAGCTGAGGCAGGGCCGGGCCGTAGCTCCCGGGGACGGAGCATCGTCATTCGGTGCACAACACTAGTGAGTGAATTCTCTCTAGTCTCTCGGACGCCTGCATGGCTGCTCGTTGTCGTATCATATAAAATCTCTGCTGTTATGTCTGACCTTATAGATACAAAGCATTCTAGGAGAACATCTTTTATTTATGAAGAACGGAAGTAGTTAATTTGTAGTTGCTTTTCGCCCGATTTAAGGACAATTAATAAGATAAGAGAAGATATTTTTATTTGTCTAAACATATGTCCAGTTTATGTTACAACATGAACTAGTTTGTTTGTTTCAATAATTTCAGACAAAAATATTTTTTTACTTATACAATTGTATAATATTCATAATATTCACAATTGACAATATAATATTACAATAAACACCCAGAAAGAACATAATATAATAGGAATGGAAGTACACAAAATATGTTACTAGAAATGTTGCTACCTAATAGTAGATTTTATTTTAAAAGACCGGCACTTGTGACTCTTCAGTTGCGGGTGTCCATAGGCGGCGGCGGTAGTCAATTACCATCAGGTGACCCGCCTGCTCGTTTGCCCGTAATAGCATAATATATATATACATATATATTAAGTACATTCCATATTCAAATGTATGCTCTTTATCCGATTGAGGGTAGTTTGGAAATCGCCTACGAACTTGCTCAGCGGTCGTGGTGCTGGCGCCTCACCAGTAGCCAGAGATGGTGACTGTGAACTCATTACAATGTCGTGTACGCCAGAGCGAAGGCTACCGTCCTGTATTATCAGTATTAGAGGGGGGTGGTGCTCAACTCCATTATACCCTCTGGATGATCTTTTTTTCTTTTAATTCTACACACTTTCTTAATTTATTAAAAGTTATTTTCAGCATCGGCGTTAAAACCTAAATTTTATATTCTATTTCAGCATGTTTTTATAGCTATTAATTGAGGTAATTTGTTTAAAGTAATATTTGATAGTTGTACTTGTTTTATAGACGCTAAAGCTGACTGCGAGCGTCCGATGATTAAAAGTAAAAGTGTATAGTTAGTCGATACCGGAGTATTCAAGTGGTTTTGTTTACTGCATGGTAAAGTTATGTGTTGTTGTAGATAAGATCCTGAACTATTAAAATTATAATTTGTTCGGGGCAGGACGAGTTAAGTAAATATATATATATATATATATAGTTATTTATAATTAAGGATATTATATAAGTATATAATATATAAGTAATTCTGTTCGCACTATTCCGCTGTTAATCTGTTGAGACTTGTCTTGCGAGTTGGAATTTGCCTTGAACGTAAATGCTAGATTAGGGTCGAATTGATTTATTCTATAGCTATAGCTTACCACGCAGAAGTAGCATACCGTGAGTATTATTATATTAAAATTTTGTACAGTATTTTATACCTTCAAATAACTAGTATTTTCAAAAACTTCTCCCTGATTGGTTTGGACTAATTTGCAATTGATTCGGAATAAATTGAATTCACGTGTTTAATATGGAATTAAATTATGTTTTGAGCAGAAAACAAGAAGTATAATATACCTTTAATTATGTTTTATGGTAGAAACAAACAAACCTTAAACTGATATGTTTGTGTCTTTGTTTGTAGATGAGAGTGTGTTTTTTCCTTTGAGTCCTTAGCTAATTATAGTCCTTAGTATCCTATAAAATATTCAAATGAGTTTTAATCAAAAACCTGTTGATTCAGGCGCCTGCGGCCTGAATACAAAACACTTTCCTTTATTATGTTAGCTGAGACTTTTGTTTTGTATAATTTGGTGTGGGATCTTTGGGAGCGATAAATCATTAACAGTTACATAATATAGATTACTTTATTAAATACAGTTGCTATATTAATTACTTTACTGTTTCTTTATGTTAAGTTCTAATGATTATTTCGTTAAGTTAAGTTAAGTTCTAATGAGTAATTTAATGGCGTGGTATTTATCACACAATATATATACGGCAATAGGCTTGACTCTACTACATTAGTGAGACTTAACCCTAGCATTTTGCCGCCCTTGCAATTAGGTGAACAATTTACCTTATGTACTTATATTTACTAAAATTTTGAATATTGTTGTCTTTAATGAAACATTAGCTTTACGAAAAATATAACAGTTTAATTCAGTCTCATAATCAGTCTCAAAAAAAATTCAAAACAAGAACTCTAGAATAAAACTAGCAAAATTTGGAACTCCTTCACATAATCTGTTATAATCGGTCTTTTCAGTGGTCAGCCATGCTTAGGTACGAATGGGCCGGCTCGACCGGTGCGATACCACGGCCTCACAGAAAACCGGTTGTGAAGTAACGCTTGCGTTGCATTTCCCCGAAATGAGTGAGGTTTCCGGAGGGCCAATTCCCCCTCCCCCTTTTCTCTCCCCTCATCTCCTTTCTCCTTTTTTTTCATCTCCTCATCCCTCCTCTCTTCTTTCCGCTCCCTGCACCCCCCATCCCTCATCAGCCTCAAAGGCGGGCAACGCACTTGCGACTCTTGAGTTGCAAGTGTCCATGGACGGCAGTGTCACTTACCATCAGGTAACCCGTCTGTTCGTCTGTCCCCCTATAGTATAAAAAAAAAAAAAAAAAATTAATAAAAAAACGTTTCAATCAAACCAAAATCAACTTTTTAAATATTTTGACTTTGCACACACATTGGAACTTTTTTTTATTTCTTCGATGGACATATTGAACAAATTCCCTCTCGCTTTTCAGAAATGTCTTGGTTCTCTAACAGTACAAAGCGACGTTTTTTAATGGTACCTACCTGCAATGTCTTTATGATAGATCTCTTCGTTATATGTGGTCTGGTCAGAGCGAGAGATAGCTCCTACAAGTACAATCTGCGTAATAGCAAACTACAGAATATTCCTCCTTCATCTGATCAACAACGTCTACTCCACCTTCAGTCTCATTATAAAAAGTAAGTATTTCAGGTACCTCATCATCATTACCGGTAGATTCATCGATCTTATCGTCGTCATGAAAAGCTTACAAAAGTAGCAATATTTTTTTTATTGTAAAGAACATAAGACACTAGCACTTTTTTCATTAAACCCAAACGTAGTACTCGATGGAACTCTTTCCTTGATATTGAGAAACACCTGTGGGATTTACCTTTCATTTTTTCTCAAAGTGCCCACTATATTTGTATATCCATATCATATTCATAGTAAATAATCAGTCTATTTAAAACATTTTTAGCCAATCTGATCACTGACGCTGTAGGGCTGTTGTCGACAGATAACTGTCCTTCTGTTTGTTTTCCTGAGTAAACTTCCAAGTTACTGGTATGGAAAGACTGAATCGACGAAACGATTTATTTTTAAACTGTATTTTGTAAGTTTATTAACCATGTAAACGCAGTACTTGCATCGACCTTTAAATGACTACAAGATTTCATCTATGTTATAATAAAATAAATTTGACTCTTCCAACAACGACAAAATTTGCGCGTCTCTATTATATCAAAATATAATGTAAACTTAACTAAAAAAGATGAAGGTATTAATTTTACTTGCGTAAGTGCTCGCGCACTTAGCAATTAGCCGCCTCGTAGGACTCCTGCGCAACAACCTCTTCTTTCTGCTGTCTCCTGTGCACTAAAATGTCCGTACTTACTGCCCTTTTATTTCCATCTTTGCCTCGAACAATATTAACTCAACCGTGAACCGCTTCATAAATCTCTGTTATACTTATAATAAAATGTAAACGACAGTTATTATTTACGTCCACTTACTTCAGTATGTTTTGCCGATTTTCCTCACGCACACGCCGAACAAATATATATATTTTTAAGGGGTTTGGTGTTGTTGTCATTTCTCCCTGTTTTGTTATCAAAACATATTTGTTGTGTTTCATCTTCGAATGCAGCTACATGGGTACTTACACTGTTTATCTTTTTCATGTTAGTATTTTTTTTTTGAAATAATAACAATAAATTGATGTATAGGCCGTGTTAGAATCGTTGTGCATTACCTATAAAAACATGTAATTGTAGGTCGCTGTCATTTACCAAATATTTTTTTTAAGTGTAAGCTTCTACCGGGGTCCCTTCGAACTGCGTTACCCTTCGTTACGTTAGTGGGACCAAATTGTAATTGACAAAATGTGGTTGTGTAATACACCTCTACCTATCCTTAGGGATACAGGCATAAGCGTGTGCATGTACGTCCTTCAATAAGTACCTTTACTAATACATACATCTTAACCAGAGTTCAATGGAAAGCCGGAATCTCAATCCCCTTTCTCCTCTTACCAATTTCCTCATCCTCTTTTTCTTTTCTTTCCCAGTATTCCTTATCCCTCTACCCCATTAGGTAACCCGTCTGTTCATCTGTCAACTTTTACCATAAAAAATACCTTCAGAACCAACACTTAATATGTAGCTCCGTCTTATCGTTATCCTTTGTGCCTTAATTTTGTAAACTCTAACAAAATTTATATAAAATTCAAATTGTCTGAATACAGGTTTCTATCAAAATGTTATTTACTTGTAATGAGTTCCCCCGAGACCTTGCGGGTACGTCCAATCCGATCTTTTATTTCATTTAAATTGCTTTTGATTAGGGAGATGAATAGTTATCTACCCAATCAAAGGCTCAGATTAAATTATTTAACTAAATTGGGCAATAATATTACTAAAAATAGTTTACAATTGACGTCCTGTTTTACTGTAACGTTTTTAGTTTATTCTTTAATCATCAATTAACATTCAAATGGAAGGTTTTGACAATACCTAGCACGTCACGTCTAGGTACGCATTTTATACAAAAATGTAGTAAACCTACTACTGCTATAGCATTCACTTCAGCCAATAACTTTAAAATAAAACATATTAAAGTAAGAACATTATAAAATCACGTTTTCTAACGTTTATTTTTCTCTTGGGACAAGAAATATTTAATCTCCTCAAATTATAAAGGCTCATTTGGGATAGCGGCGAGGGCTTGGCGAACTTGCTCGGGTCGACGAGTTATAAAGTATTGGTTCTTACATTTAAGTGGGATAATGTGCATGGGAAAAAATGTTGTAGTCACTCATAAAGTTTATTGAGAACAGAGCAGCCCTCAGAAACGTATAAATACTTACAAATTAGACTGTGGCGGTGATGGCGCCTTTAAAACAACTTTGGAGACCTTGGTCCTCAGTCTATAAGTTTTTTCCATTTTCTATTAGAGCCATATGTTTAGTATATTACGAACGAACAAAGAGAATTCTTATTATGATTATTGTTGGCAGGTGTTTTTAGAAATGTTATTTTGTTATTATGTACTGATAGAGTACTTGGCCTTAGGCTGGGTCATTTGAGTGTTAGAAATTATAAGTTTAATTATTTGATATGGTTCTAAACAGTAGGCAAAGGGTAAAAGAAAAGGTCAGGGTCCTCGGAGCTCGTCCCTCGCCTGGAAACGTTCAAATGAACCGATTTCAATCAAAGTTGGAGAAAGATGTAAATTTTTTAGATTTCATTTTGTTGCAGGTTTTATATTTATTTGAATGTAGGACTCAATAAATATGTTGAAATAAAATAAAAAATTACATTTTGTAATTGCAGCTTTTAGTCAATATTATTTAATCAAACATACCAATTCTAAATACTAACCCCGAATTAGGAACATAATTAATTCAGGCTTTAGTTATAATTCTAAGCCTGTTTGTGCTTTTAACTGGTTTGAACTTAGAAAGATATACCAAAGACTAAAGTAGATCGAGGAGGAATAATGTACCAAAGAGGGTTTCTACAATCGACGTAAAATGGAGTAAATGTTAACAAAAACTCGGTAAGTTCACCGCTATGATAGTCACATCATTATCGCCATTTCGGTACTAAACATTTAAATCTAGAACCAATTATTTTAACGTACGATTAAGTTGTCTTGGATTGTAAATACCCTCTATTTTGTTTGTTTCAACATGAATAATATCGTTGAGAGTTAATTTCCCTGTAATCGCACCTAAGGACCGCTACCCCTCAATCTGTAGCCATCACTTGCTAGTTTAGCGACTTTCCCGACTCCCTATTCATTGAATCCTTACACTCATTGGTAGTGGTAGAAACTGAAACTTGTAGGATTTTGTTTTAGCCCATCAATTTTTACACCATGCAGTTTCCTTTTATTCTTTTTGGTTTTTAAATTATATATTGCACTTTTTATATCATTAAAAGAGTATTTGAAATTATTTTACGTTACATTGATGAAGTGATGACACACTCATTTTATAGATATATTACATTTTGTTACGGGGGATTTCCGTTTCTTTTTATTTATCTGTCTTCTAAAGGTATTCAATTACAACGAAGGTTGTAACAACCATAAAAGAGATACGAGTTATAGTGAGTACTATAGTTACAATAAATATACACTGAACATGTATATGAACCTACTATATATGAATGAGTAAACCCGTTATTCATTAATAAGTAATGTAATATATAGATGACGATTTCGCTTATATTTATTTCTTTAGTCTTGTGTATAATACACAGCATATTTTTATGACCTTAGCGATAAGGGTTTAAATGTTTAGGTTTAAAATAATTGTAATAGGACTTGTAGTTTAATGAGTAAAGTCATCAAGAACATGAAATATTTCTAAGGTTAGCTACGCCTTACACAAGTCCTTGAAGTGGGGGAGTATCATAAGGCCTAAAATCTGTGGAAATTAGCACACAACCGATTCACTCGAGTGCAGTAAGTGTTCGAGCTAGGGTCTTCGTCTTAAAGAGTAGATGTCTAATCAGTCTCGTGAATAAGCGCTTATTTATGTTTACAATGATGACAGTTAATATCAGAAAATCTTGAGCACATTACACTTTGTCTTTTAAAAGTTTATATATTGTGAAATGCACAATCACAAACAAATATCATAATGTTTAAGATTATAAAAGATAAAGAACTCTACTACCACTGTAGCCTACTTATTAAATATTTTATGGTGTATACGTAGTAACACTGGTTATGTATTGTGTATGTCAACCAAGAGAAATTATTCACCTCCATGGATGTATCTAATCTTATTAAAAAAAAAGTATGTTAATCTCGAATAACAAATAAACTCCCTAATGTATGCTAAGAGACTAAGTACGCGATAATGTGCCCCCACTTGATTCGTAAACTAGTCGTACCCGCAGTTTCAGCAGCGTGGATGATCAATGCGATCTTGGAGCGTTGTTAAGTTTTCTCCTACCTTTCGTATGAAGCGGTTTGTCAAACGCAGAAAGTAATTTACGATTCCAAGATGTAGTGCGAGAGATTCACGCACACAACCAAAAGAATAACTGAAAATATCCTGTTTTATCTACTCACCGTTCGATGTCAGGTTATTTCGTTCCGCGATTTTATTTTGAATATTATTTACATAACACAAAGCTATGCTAATGTCGCCATTGTGCCAATCTCATTCACAATTTTGAATACTTTAATAAATAAGCAGAACATTTTGTAAATTTGTTTCTAACTTATTATATACCTGTGAACATAAGATATCACAGACTAGATTAAGATTCACATACTATTTCAAGGCCTTCATTTATTTAAAAAGCTGTTAGAGTAGTGGTTAATGATCCTGACTGCTGCCACAGAGGTCATTGGTTCGATTCCGAAAAGGGACCAATTTGGTGTGTCCTACTAATAGTTGACCCGAGTCTGGGTGTGTTCCTTGTTTGTACGTTTGTCAAGTCCTCCGCTACGCAGGAATCGTACCTGTCGCGCAATATTGGGAAATTGTTTTTGCCAAAAATGTACCCTTTTCTAGGATATATTGACTATTTTTTTATAAAGTAAAAGTACATATTATTTTATATATAAAGATACGAGAGACAACGTTGATTTCGAATGTCAAAATATTATATGTAGTCAATAGTCTAGAGATACCTAGTAAGGCGAACGGGCGTCACCTATCAGAGTAGTCGATAGACTGGCTGTGAGACAATATAAGTTATGTAAGTATACCGATGACGGTCTAACCCGTGTTGAAAATGTGCGTAACAAATGTTAATTTCATGACAAACACCACATTGAATGACAAATAGTGATGTGAAAAGATAAATGGGAGATTTTACTTCAGATAGATCTCATAACAGGTACATCTCAGCTCATACGCTTAACAGTAATCTTTTCATATTATTATAATGATAAAAACAATCGTCAGCTATTTTTTCAATATGGTTAAAACCATCAGTTGAGGTTTTACATAACTGATATTGCCACACGGCTAGATACACCACGAGTCTGACAGATGACACTTATTGCCATTACAAACCATCTCTAGACTATCGACGGCAAAATAAACTCATCAGACCTGAAATAACTATCCGAAATCAACGCTACCTCCCGTACGTGGTACAAAGTAGGTAAGTGGTAGAAAACTGTCTATAATTTAAATTTAATAGAATTCAGTGAACTTATTCAAGAAAGATAATTACGAAACATCTGCGATATATTTCGTTCGATTATGAGAGTAAAGCTCAGCGAGTCAGAGCGGCGGGCAGACAGTGTTCGTGGGGCAGGGAGGGAGAGATTGTGAGGTGCCGCGGTGTGCCGCAATTTAGGCCGACAGCCGCAACCCCTGGGATACTTTTAATACATTCTTCTATAATTTGAGCAAAGCAACAACAATTTATTTTACAGTTTTGAACCGATTTTGTGATTTTACTTTTATTTTTTTTTTTTCATATAAGGTAATTCATATACATTCGTAGTAGGCGGTTGTCGATTATTAAAAAAATACAAAGATGTGTAGGTGCCACCAGCCGGCCCGGCCCGTGTGGTGGATGGCCTATTTATTTTTAAATATAGAAAAGCTCAAAGGTATCTCTACTATGCATAATGATATACTATAGATAAAAGTTTGTCTCTACTTAGCGACCTGCACTCAGGTCCGTTTACGCATATGCACACCAAGATCGTTCGCGCAGTACAACAACAGAAATAACAAAGCCTTTGCACTCTACCTGATGACTCACAAGTTGGCAACTTTCTGTTTGTGTTGCCGACTGTACCGTAAACTTAAATATTTGTAAGAAGAATGTTCCAGAATAGTGTTCTATTTACGTCAAATTTTTGTTTGAAATAATGTCGTGTCGGCGGAACTGCCATTCGCTTCAGGGGGGGATGAGAAAATCGACAGGTATTCGTTGGCCAAGTCATCAGTGAACCGGATTCTTTATAGAAATCCAATAAAGTAAAAAGTGGTCAGTGTACACAATAATGTATAGAATGTAGCGTTTAAAAGTGTCGACTTCCATCACACGGTTGTGGTGGATGGATCGATACAGATACGTTTTACGTTTGATGTGTTCGCGATTTATTAAACTTTTATGCGTAAGTATCACTTTAATTTTTTTCTTTTTTTGGTTCAAAATATGTAGCTATACTTGAACTTAACATTTTAGGAAAGTAATCTTTTGTTTCAGTATATTAATACGTATATCTGAGATAAGAATCACCGCTCTTCGCAATTCTTTATATTTTAAAACTATTAATTAAATAGAGTGAAGGTTTTTGTCACATTTGACTGTACTGCATGAAGCCAGCTGCTAAGAAGATGGTACGGTAAGTAGCTATTATAAACAAATAGAAAAATAATGAGTAATTCAATTTGATTACGACTTAGCCTGCTTAAATTTGTAACTGTGAATCTGCAGAGATCGCAGCTACATAAAAGAAACTGTTGGATACGGAACAAATACAAATTATTATTCACTTTTTAAGTATAAGAGGTATACATTTTCACCGTAACATATTTTATTTTTTCAGGGCGCTAATTACTAATCCTATAACCATCTCATGCCACTGTTTACAACTGGTTTAATGAGTTTAAACGTGGTCGAAGAACACTCACTGATGATTCTCAAGAAGGACGTTCTGTTACGGCGACTACTGAAGAAAACGTGAGTGCCGTGCGGCTAATGATAGAAGCTTATAGAAGGGAAGGCTATCGAATGTTTATCTATTGAAGATGTGCTGTTAGTGAATCATTCTATATCCCGACCTGACCTTGTGACTTTTATTTTATTTATAAACTTCAGGTGCACAAGTGTTCAGACGGTTCGAGTCCGACACACTACTCTACCATTGGACCCAATGAGGTGCTGTCTGCAAGAGAGATTAACATACAATGTATATTTTATACTACTCCATAACCACAGATTAGTGACTACAGATTCTGCATCTAAATGCAACCACTCTATTTAATTAAAGGTTTAAAATATAAAAAATTGCGAAGAGTGGTGATTCTTATCTAAATAAATATCTTCGCAAGATAACGCTTCCAGCTGTTCGAACCTCCAAATCTATTCTTATAACGTGAAGTGTTATTTTGTTATTTCAATTTAGATAATCCCTGGAACTACTGTGGATATGCACGTATCGAACCATAAATAGTTATATTTTTGGATTTTGTTTCATACTGATATTAGATTGGCCTCTGAAAAGTAACTCTTATGTTTTTACTATTAATTTCAAAATCCGAGGGTTAAGTAGCTCAAAGAGAAACAGATTTACATACCTACTTATTATTCCTATTACTAAACCCAAAATAAAATGAGGAGCTTTTATATATAATAAGTCTTCTTACACTTTCTTCTCAAATCTTGAGTCATTTATTTAAGTACGTAGCAGAAAAACTTAAACATTAATGTTTAAACATATATATATTCCACTATTTGGATAATTGGTAATTATCCAGAAATTGTTATAATACAATACAAGTGGGATTTTGAAAACAAAAACTACAGCACAGCACAGTTTTAAACTGTCACGCAATAAGTTGTATTACACACTTGCGAACAACCAAACTATGATATATTTTGTCTGCATTATATCATACAATCTCTGACTTAGAAAACCGGTTAAATTTCCCTGAAATGTGTGGAGTTTACGGAGGCTCAACTCTCCCTCCCCTCTCACCTCTTCCCTCATCCACTCTTCCCTCTTTCCCATCTCTTCATCCCCCCTCTCTTCTTTCTCTCCCCGCATCCGGCTTTCCCTCATAACCCTCAAAGGCGTTCAGCATACTTACGAGTCCTGAATTGCAGTTGTCGCGTACCATCGGTAGACCCGTCTGTACGTTTGTGCCCCTAAAGAATAAAAACAAAACTGTCGCAAGTGTAATGCCCCGATGAATTCTCCTCCTCTCATAATTATTTACAAATTTTGTAAAACCAGTAATTACTTAATACGTTACAACAAACTGAATGAGTATAATACACAACGACAATTTTAATTACTATTGTAGAAGTTATTAGGTAGTGTTTTCCACTTGTGAGTGTTTAATGTACGTCACAACCGCAGGGCGATTATTGGACTTTGATAACAGTTGCTTGTAAACGTGCTAATAATGCACACTCTATAGAAATATATAGCGATTGTAAGATAAATGAAATGTTATAATACTTTTTATTTATGATACCTTTGTAACGGATGGATGATTGAACATGATGACACTGTTGTTGAGTAACATAAACAATAAATACATACTTATATACGTTTTAATTTCGTAAATTTTATAGAAAATGACTTCGCAGAATGATTATTATGAGATTAGAAATGTAACAACTACGTATTTTGTTATATCATGTCTGTTGTTGTGATCTCACACGTCATATGATCAGTTATTATGTACCTAAATAAATAAATGGCTTATATCCTAAAATGGTTGTGTATCATTTGAATTATTAAAAAGTAACTGTTGTAAAATAATAATGAAGGTTATCGACTAAATTTCACGAGTTTTATGAAGTCTTCATAAAGTCATGAAATTTGTTGAAAAAGTCATAGATATTAGTTGAAAACTTGCTGCTCATATTGGAAAGTAAAATGACTTTAGTTTTCAAGATAAGAGTGAGTCCAGCTGTGGAAATAATATTATAAATATTACATATAGAACACAAACCAATACAATACAAACCTTAGGTAAGCACTTTGACAGGAAAGAACATGACATGTAATAACTATGATAAATTTGTATATCTACTTCAGTAGATTAAAACGATCTTCGTCATTAGAAATTACCATGTCAGCCTACCACGGTTATTTGAGTTCTGTTTTCCGATATGATTTAATGTTGTATGGGAATTTTAGGCATATTAACAGACCCTTCCTCTTACAAAAACGCTGTATCGAAGCCACAGCTCAGACTCAGGTAAGGCCAATTTAAAAATTAGGGGATGCCTACTTTAACATCTATGTATATTTTTAAAATAGATTACATAGATATTTGTAAAAAAAACCAGTACTATTCATCTCGAGAAAGTATTGTTGAATTTTAAAACTGTTGCACTATGTGTGTATAATGAAAACTTGTATGCACATACCTAAGCAATTTATTACATAACCAGAATATACAAAAAATCTTCCGTTGCCTCCATTCAAGGAAAAGCTTTAACATTTTCTATAGTGGCAGAGCCATACTTATTTCGCCCAGTTTTTATGGCTTGCTGCCTGTCCAACACCAACCCTTTCTTTTTTGTTGGGAATATTTTGAGACCGGAATGAAGGTAAAAATGGTATCTCCCTGTTAAAGGACTGAGACTTCAGGAACTCGCAGAAGCCAGGGTCGCGTATTTGTATATCCTGTACTTCCTGTAACTAGAGGCCGTAGGAACAGGAATACCAAAAACATTATTAAATTTGTTTATTAAATCTTAATGCACATATTGCACAAAGCCGGACTTAATGTCTTCAAAGATTTCTGCCAGTCACCCTATGGATGTTACAGAGGTAAATAGCTATAAAAAAGCGTGTGAGAGACAGTAGAGATAAAAAGGAGAGAGAGAGAGAGGGATAATAAATATTTTATATACTACGTTTATGTCCAAATTTAAAGAGTTTAGGTCTTAAAGCATACATAGATATCCTCTTCACTCATTTAGATGACAATAACGTGGGTCGAATAAAGTTCAAATCCGACCAAAAATTCCTTGAATGCGTCTACATTTGGTGCTAGATTTAGTCTCTTCAAACTTCAAACATACCACAAACATACCATTCATAAGTTTATTTAGTTACGATGTTCGTATCTCTCAGTAGGATTATGTGGGCAGGCATATTGTCCTTCAGTTTGTATGCCGTGACACGACTACTCATCCCAAGATTCGAGCCGTCGTTAAAGAATACGCCCCATCGTTCATCGGCGTCGGCGAGGGAATAGGAAGTTGATGAAGCTATTATTAATGTTTGGTGTAATTTAGAGGAATTGGTGCAGGAATAAAATTGAATTGACTTCAAAAGGTTTAGTGAAGAGCTGAACTGTGGTACCAATGAAACGAAATATTGTAACATTTGTTAATTATCACTTTATATAATTAAATGAAACAGCCAGTCTCAGATACAGATATGCGACCCCGACCTGTTTGAGCTCTGGCGTACACTTCTCTATGCATCCATATAAGTAATATCCCTATCTTCCTATGGCTTTCCCTTCTTACCCATCTAAATTTTTCAATATACTCCCAAAGTGCCCGATTGCCTAGAAATAGGTTTGCCCATAAAGATTCAAGTAGGAATAAATGATAGTTGGTTAAGTGTTTCCTTTTAACACACCCTTGCCTACCCTAAACATCGCATGCGTGACAATAACATTCAATAAAAAAAAATCGTTATTTGGTAGAACACTGGTTTAAAATAATTGGGATCTGAGGTGTAAAGCCTCTACGAAAATAGGAAATGACACTCAGATATTAAAATATTCATTTCAAATTAAATTATAGATAGATATCTTAATACTGTTATAAATGTGAAGGAAAGTTTTTACTTAATTACACGTGTTATTATTTTTAACAGAGATAGATATATAGATAGATTGGGCATAGACTGGAATAGCACATAAGCTTTTATGTCGACAAAAACTACAGTTCAAGGCATTAAAGGTAGTCCAAATATGTTCTTGCATTATTCGTAAGGTCGTTAATACTAGCACTAGCATTGCTTTGTAATGGCAATATTTAATTTTCCTCGTAAAAAAATATGAATAAATACAAACTAAATATGTTCTATACAAGACAAATACGTGACCTTCTCCACTTGGCATCTTTGTTAAAGTATAAAAGACAGTGTGTGGAAATAATCGACAAACACTGAATGTTTTAGCAAATTGTAGAATATATTATAGCAAGATGGTGGTGAGTGGACCGGCGCGTACTTACGTACAGCCGATATACAAAGCTGCCTACACTTGAATCTAGCTGTATCTATCTTAACTTTTAAGTGTTAACAAACTTCGAATTCAAATTCAATATATTTATTTCATAAACCTTTCGTGTGGGTCGCAACTTGCGACGACACCCTTGCGCCATCACATCTTTCAAAAACAGCTGGGTGTGCAAGCATCAAACGGCGTATTTACGCCGTTTGATGCTTGCACACCCAGCTGCCAGCCCAGTAAGTTATGGGTAATTGTTTTTGAGCCGTTTGGGGACGAACCCTAGAGTCTTGGGGTCCGAGTGCTCGTTCCAATTATAAGGAACTAGTTGAACGACTGATCGAAACTTCTCGTGACCAGAAGGCTGGCCTTTTCCTAACACAGCGCATAAGCATTGCCATTCAACGTTGTAATGCTGCCAGCCTCCTGGGAACGCTAATGCTGATGAATTTCATCATGCGTGTTTGTCAATATTCCCTATTTTTAATTCATTATGCTTTTCTTTTTAGTTTTAAAACTTACTTCAGTATAATAAATAGCATAATTCCAAAATATTATATAGAATCAAATTAAAAGTGAATAACAAGAAAGAGTTGATCCATAACCACCCGTTTCCAAACGCCTCCCAGCTAACTTCTTAACTCAACAAATATGTACATATATATTACAATATTTAGTGCAGTAATCGTTTATTCTTAATTCGTTGGTATCAAACGTTTACCACTTTCAATGAGTGATAAACACTGGTTTGTGCTTTTGTATATATAAAACAAGTTAATCGGGCCAGGAATGTTATCGTCTTGTCCTGAACAGTTTTATTTTAGTTCGACGACAGACGTTTGCGGGAGCACGTGAAACGTCTACGGATAGCATTTAGATAATTTCTGTTAAATTTATTATATACTGAGTAGAAGAATATCAATATCAGACGGAGTAATCGATTTGCTAGAATTCCCTCGAGATCGATTGTTATGATTCTATGAATTATCGGTGTCAATAAATTATGTATCCAATTTTTATGAACAACCCTCCTCAGTGTTTTGTCACCACATTCATATGCTTCAAAGTAATAGAGAAAAATATTCGGGAATGTAATGTGACAAGTACAGGACAGGTACTTACGTAATGCGGTATTTCATAGGAAACATTGTAACAGCGGCAGAGTTAAGTGCTTTCTAAGATATTTTTAAAATTATGTTATAAAAAATAAAATGAAATATATAATATAGTATAAACATATATGTATATATATATATATATATATATATAAGAAAATGATAAAAGAAGTGGTAAAAAATTACTTCAAAGTTTATTGGGCACATACACACTCTTATATTGGGGGTAAAAGGAGCTCTTCGTATTGATGAATTGTTGCCATCAATATAGCAGGACTATACCGTTTATAATACTTATTGCAGCGGTGCAGAGTTGTCCACCAGATTACATTACTATATTTTATATAAATGATTGGTGCGAACGTAACGAACTATGCGACTAAGACTAAGACGAATAACTACAATATACAACCGAAGATATAAAAGTGTAATAAAAGTGACCCTTTTGACATTGGATTTGGGGAGAAAAAAAAATTATTATTTGTATCTGTGCGCACAAACTGTGTGTATGTATGTACATGTACTCGACATGTACATACATACATACTCTCAGGTTCGTATCACCGAAAGGGGTAGGTAGAGGCCCACATTTTACCTACTATACTTTAGCCTCACTTAAGTAATAGATAGCAAGCCTGTTGCTGTCGTTTGGGGTTTTGGGAATTAGATTATAAAATTTAGAGTATATTAAGAACAAAGCATTATTGCTTGTACAGATGGATTGCGGGGTATTAGCAATAGTTAAGTTAATTAAGACGTCCGAGTACTTCACCGATCAAAAATTCAGTAGGTATATGAAATTATAAAATATTAAGTAAAATATCGGCGATGCGTTTAATTTCGCTCGTTCGAGATTGATAGACTCAAAGATATTTTTAACTAAATTTATTTTATACAAGAAGAGGTATAAAGAGTTTAAAAACAAGGAAACAGTGCACCGACCGTATTTTATTCGTATTTAATATATTTGTAGTGCTGGCGTAAACATTTCTTGTTTTTTTTTTTAGTTCGAGAGCTCCTGTCTCCGTGGCTTTAATAAATATATTTTAATTATAGTTTGTCTCTTTAAGGAGAGAGTTGAAAATGAATCTTACCAAACGCTTCCCAGTAAAACTCATTTTCACATAGTTTGCAACACCTGAGTTTCAAAAATAAATTTTGTCTGCTCTAAATCAGATTATACCTATTCTCGCGAGGGTTGTTTAGATTTATTTTGCTTCAGGTAGACGTTGGAACCTAAATTAAATTGTCCAAGTCCACTTTCTCCGCAGAGTACCGCAAGTTTTCAAAAGTAATTAGCAGGTGTTTGATTAAGTCAGCTTTATTTTCAATTCGATGTAAATCGGATAAACTCTTCTATATCCAAATATTAGCACCTAACTGGTTTTAAATAGACTTTCTAGAAGTAATGTTGATAGTTAAGTCTTTGAACATATCTTATTTTGTGTTCGCACCTGCGTGTTGTAACTAGTACTTATTCAAATAAGATTATATGAGTACTTGTAATAAGTTACTCGAGTGAAAGTTTACGGTTTCACGCTGACAAACAAGGATTTAAGTTAACTCCCCGCATAATACTGCTCTATGTTTGGTCATTAATGTGACTTACTTAGTTCGTTACTAAATACAAGTGAATAACTTACATTCAAACATCTTATAATTCAGTTCTTACTTGAAATCTCAAAGACGAGTGTTAAATGTGATCGCTGTGCAGTTTATAATGGGTTTGGAAGAAATGTCGTCGGTAATAAAACCGTCAGAGCGGAGTCGATGATTGATATTGAATTGAATCTGCGCGAGTGATTGCCTGCGATAACTCACTAGAGGAAAAGAGTGAATGTCACTCTCCTCACTCTAGAGGAGTATTTGTACGCTATCAGCAATGGTCGTTTAATTTATAATTACTTAAGGTAGCTAAGGCAGAGATTTAACGTAAAGTATGTGTATAATGTGGTTGTGTTGAACAAAATATAGAAATAGAAAAAAAGGTTGCCAAGTTGTAAAATCAAGTGTGTAGGATCAAAAGCAGTAATGTGAAACCTTTGATTAAACTCGCAGCCCAAAACTACCCCGACTTATTCAAACCATTTCATTTGATAGTTTTGTTTTGAAGGCTGAAAAAGAAAAACAATTAAAATATTTGGATCTAGTTGTCAATATGTGGGATGTGAATTTAGCAATCATTGTACCGATAGTCATATTAGCACATGGGTTAATTGCTAGGAGCCTCGACGACCATCTTCAGAGGCTCACGTTAGGTAGCTGGGTTAAGGGCCTGATGCAGGAGGCAGTCCTTCTTGATACGGCACGTATTGTGAGGAGGTTCCTGTCTCTGGAGCCCTCACCACCGGTAGCTTGGTCCCTGTACCCGATACCGGTGGGACACTATTTTTTATATTTTCAAATATATTTTGTTTTTATATGGTATATTTACTGTTCTTATTGCGGGTGTCGGTGTGCGTGTGTGTGTGGGCGTGTGTGTGCGTGCGTGCGTGTGTGTGTGGGCGTGTGTGTATTAAGTGACCCATTAGATTATGGTTTTTAAGAATTGTTGTGTGAACAATAATATGAAAACTGCATTTCTTTGAACGTTGTGTACAGTTGTAATTGGACTGCAGATCTATAACGCGTTCATTGTGTAGCATTAACACTTTGTCATTCTTGATTTGCTGTCCCTTTTTATACCTACCGAATAAAATAATAGTGGATGTAGAAAAAACTAATTGTAACAGATAATGTGAAGAAGACACCAAAATAAATTGTATTGAGATCTATACAGGGCAGTTGCAGTTTCACATGTCTCAATTCCCGAAAATGCCTTGTTTCTTAATATACTTAAATAATAAAAAAAAACATTGCTTTTGTATTTTTTGTTAATGTAGCTGTAGCAGGGAAACATTGTGTTTAAGATATAATATGTGTTATTGATACTTCTATGTTTAGTGTTCTTAAAATGTGCTGCAAGTCTTTGAAATATATTTTTTCATGTGTTTCTTAAAATCTAAAAGTTATTTTAGATGGCACTGCCTGTCACTGTTTTCATACATACATTTGATACTATCAAATACAACAAAATTCACGAGAAATGTTTGCGATATAACAACGTGAGAAAACAAAGACGACGAGTACGAATGAGAGTCTAATTATAAAATTCCACAGGAAGCGGTGTGGCAACTCTATTTAGAAGCACTGAATGACTTATTTAAATAGCGAGTATTTGTACCTCATCGGAGAGGGAGGCGGGCGCCACGGAGGGAGCACTGGAAAACACGATAATATTACGCTTACGACTACGTGCTGGGACTACCAACACCCTGAGATATAACCGTTAAAAATACAAACGGTATGAATGATTCGTCATTTGTTATGTCTGGTGGGAATTATATATTCATAAGGCTGAGAACATTTGTACTAAAGTTTAAAAATGATCTCAAACGATCCACGTCAGACGTAAGTACACATGTCGTTGTGAGTAGTTCAGTTAATCGAACTAGGAAGTAAATCCAATTATTATTTGTATTGTATTTAAGTTTTTAGCAAAGAGGCTTCGTCTTTTTTTTTATGCGATAGGAGGCAACCGAGCAGACGTGTACCTGGATCACCTGGTGGTAAGTGACTACCGCCGCCCATGGACACCCGCAACTCAAGAGTCACAAGTGCGTTGCCGGCCTATCAGGCAGGAGTACGCTCTTTTCTTGAAGGTTTGAAGGTCGTGTCGGTTCGAAATACGGCAGGCGACAATTTGTTATATAGGTATCATCATCTTATAGATCTAAATTAAGAACTAAATCCTAATAAAAACGCTCACTAATGTAAGCCAACATTTTCAGTCGCCGGCTGCCGCTATATAATGTCGCAGCATTCCCTTTAATACCTCACGAGTTCATTAGCAACAGTTTTGTATATTGCACTACATTATTCGCACAAGATTAACGTTTTGATATATGGAAATGTGATATTTCTGTAACGTTACTCCTTTAAAATACATAGCTGCAGTAGAGGTCCAGCTTAATTGAATCGAATCAAAGGACGAACGAATACGACTGGTATTTGTTTGTATTTTGATTGATGCAAGAACAGGATCATTCACGTAACAACGGTATATTAATACAGGTTACTTATTCACAATTAATGACTTCTGCGCCAGTAAGTTAGCTTTAAACCGGCCACTCGTCTAAAAATGAACTGAAACTTTGAAGTGAGTAAATTAATTCTCACCACAAAAGGCTGCCTTTGGGAGTTGGCCCTTTTTGTTTTGTCCTCGAGGAGTCGGCCTGTACAGTAATCAAATTTAAATACAATGTTTTTCAACGCGACATAAAAGCCGCGGAAATGTTGTACCGACTTGATTAAGTACAGAAACTTTTTGTTGAAGGTGTTCTGTTAATAACAGTTTACGATACCTCTTATATGGTGTGTTAGCGAGTTGCATTTAGTATGTTCATGTTGTAATATCGAGTGTCAAATATGTAAGGTATGTTCAATACTTCACGTTCTAGTACATACTTAAAACGATAAGCATTACGAAATGCTTTTCTGTGAACACAGACCGTTCGCCTTAGTCTCTCGATATTCACGAAATAGTGCTTCACGAAATAGTCTTGTTTCATGATATAGTTATCAAACGTCATCAAAAATTTACGTTTTAACAATATGGCAAGGTATAGGTAACCATTTCATGACATTTGATCATTTCATGAAACAGTTTACCACATAATGAAGTTAATTTAATATTCAATTATATGTTTTAAGACAGTCCCATAAATAAAGTTTTAATTTGCTTAAACAAAACCTCAGAGATTTGTTGTTAGACTACAAGACAATGTAATAGTGACTTGTCATCGACAAAATATATGTTCGAGTGACAATATTAATTTTATTGTTTTTCGTTTTCATTTGTTGTTATTGGTTCTGCGAGAAAAATATATGTGCAACATTTATATAATTTACCAATATAGCAATTAGGAAATTTACTGCCCACGAAATGTAAACAAGAGACAAAATTTTACAAACAATACTTCGACCTGCCATATTTTTTTTAACCATTTTAAGCTCCGGAGTCTGAATTCATGATTTCATTATTAATTCTATAAGTGTTCAGGTATGTTCTACGTACCTATCTAGAGTGACAGAACCAGTATTCGCTACCTCCCTTATCCCCTGTCGTATAACAGGGTGCTGGGCAAACAAAGTACCGATTGCCTGTCTTTTTAACTTTTATGGAGAATTTTACAACATAAGTTATTTTACGGACAGCACATCAATTAATCTGAATATACAGAAAAGGAATATCTTTAAAGTAGTCTACAAAAAAATGTATATGTTCACCTACTTAATCAATTGATTACCTTACAATATTGGTGTTCAGCAATTTGTAGGGGAAATATTTATTATAGATTATTGAGATGTTTGCTTTTGCTTTATTATGATATTAGTTTGATATCAAGCTTTTTTGGTGCCTTATTTGTATATCAGTTTTGACTCAGGTGTGTATTTCAGGAATGACTAGTTTAGGACTAGACGGGTGATTTTATCATCGTACTCGTAGTTTTAAAATATTTAAACATACTTTGTAAATTAGTTACATAAATGTAAAGTAAGAACAAAACATGATATATAACAATTAATGAAGTATTTAATTATGAAACGTACGCATATTATAACGAAGTATGCGTGTGTAAGTGTATAGGCGCGCTTAGGGTAAGAAACATAGTATTTTTTTTTTTTTTTTTTCTATACTATAGGGGGACAGACGAACAGACGGGTCACCTGATGGTAAGTGACTCCGCCGTCCATGGACACTTGCAACTCAAGAGTCGCAAGTGCGCTGCCCGCCTTTGAGGGTGATGAGGGATGGGGGATGCAGGGAGTGGAAAGAAGAGAGGAGGGATGAGGAGATGGAAAAAGGAGAAAGGGAAAGAGACGAGGGGAGAGAAAAGGGGGGAGGGGGAATTGGGCCTCCGGAGACCTCACTCATTTCGGGGAAATGCAACGCAAGCGTTACTTCACAACCGGTTTTCTGTGAGGCCGTGGTATCGCACCGGTCGAGCCGGCCCATTCGTGCCTAAGCATAGCTCTACCACTGTGAAAAGTATGTATATGATGTGAAAGTTTGTTTGTGTAAAGTGATTTATGCGACGTTAGAGAGCGTGTTAGCCTCGCACAAACACCACTTATTCCCTTCGCTACTCACTTGTTTCCTAAATTATTAAATTGCGTATACGTTATCGAAACATTATAATTGAACTATAGTTTAAAGAGCGTATAATCTCTATATTTATATAGGTAGAGCTGTAACTGTTGGCAATGATTGTACAACATTTTATAGGCCAATTACTTGTTGTGATTATTATTTATTGTTCCTTCATTCAACTAAGCTAAGTACGTCATTTTACATTGAGTGGTTATTTAAACTCAAAACCCGAACAGATGGCTCACAAAAGGCTTAGACAGTCTAATATTTATTCTACGAATTAGGCATTATTCTTGGTGTAATACTAACTACATGCACTACATATATTTTTTCTAAACCTTCAATCGAAAATCCGCGTGACATTAGTAAAAGCTGGATATCGTTTGTAATCATTCATTATGTAAGTACTTAAGTTTTGTAATGAAAAATAACTGTCTATAACGTAACTTAAATAACGCTCTTGACGCAATAAAAATTAATAACGATTATATGCTTCACAGGAATAAATATTTTGTTTTCGAAGTAATATTTATATATTATGACCCTTTTTTTCATTCTCAAAAAGTAACTATTGTTGAGACAGCACATTACACTTGGAGCAAAATCCAGTAGTTATTGGGATTTGTGGGCGATATCAGCGTACACTTAATCAGAGCCAAAGTCGTTTTCATCACACGTCCTAATCCCAACATAAAATTATATCGGATTTCTTCGATTCGTCTACTTATCTCTCTAAATCTGACGGATAACGACTAGTAAGAGGATAGCTGTGCTCATATATATTTTTTTTCAACCTAAATCCCGTTTTTGCGAGCAAATTTCAAGAAATCCTTTTATATTATATCGTGAGTCGTGGAGGATGGCTTAAGATAAGTGCTCCGGACAGGCTCAGTCGAGTGACGTCACATGACGAAACGAGATTAGCCACCGCAATTGAATGAAGCTGGAGCGGGCCCTTGCTCAGGAGGCGACCCTTTGCTGGTGGCTGTTGTTAGTAAAAGGAACGGAAATGAGTAAATGAGACGCCATTGTCGCCACTGAGAGTACCTTTGCGGCTTCGAGCAGCGGTGAGTCTGCTTCCCGGGTACAATAGATTTATTAGTCAAACATCTTCCGTCGTTTATATAGCTTAATGAAGTTTATATTAATATAATGTTTTAGGGATTCCATCAACGGAAAAGCTACTTATGATATTGAATTAGTATAAATCTTTTACACCTGGTTGTGTTTTCGAAGAGACCTATTCCTTTGTTGATATAAGAACAGTACAACACAGTTTTGGTTTTATATATTATATAATAAATACATTCACGACAGTGCATTCCAATAACATACGATAATATACAAGCGATAAAGTATGTACCTTATGTATGTAATTTATAAGTTTACAGGATTTGTATTTTAATATTATTTCTTAACTAAAATAACTTTAACATTAATAGGGGTTTAAATGAAAAACTTCTCAAACTAATGTCGATTTAAGATTTCTTTGCTCTCGTGTTTTCAAATGTGAAAACGTGCATGTCTGCTGCTGTGGGAAAATTTGTTCCTACTTATGATTGCACTTTGGTGTTGTAACATAGACAGGCGTCTGTGAATAATATTATAATTGTGTCATCACAAAATCTGTTCATTGTTTTACTTTGAACATTCAGATTCAAGATGATTTCAATCACCACTTCCCCAATGTTGCTAAAGTGCTATAAAATAAACATTACAAAGACAGATAAAAAAGTTGATTGTTGAATCGCATCTGTTTGCTGTGAGAAAAATCCGCTTCGGTAATTAACACGAGACAAGTTAATACGTTATTACGTTGCGTTTTCTTAATTTAAAGAGGGTTGTATGAAAAGTATACATAGATGTAATAAAATAATACCAACACCAAATCAAAAATGATTTAAGCACGTTGTGGTGCGGTGCACAAGGAATTACTTTCGTTTCGCATTTAAAAAACTTATTCCACAAATATGTCCTATTCAATCGGCTATATTTTCTTAATCTTTGTCAAATTACTGCAACAGCATTCTAATTGTACTGTAACAGAAATGATCATGTTTCTACAACTATTATGCATTTCTTAAGTTTTGCTAAGCAATGTACAAAATGGAAATCTTACTCCGCAGTATTAAATCATAGAATTAAAATGTGAATGGGATCAATTAGAGAACTCTCTACAGTACTCTGTAGAGAGTTCTCTAATTGATCAGATTAGCCACCGCAATTGAATGAAGCTGGAGCGGGCCCTTGCTCAGGAGGCGACCCTTTGCTGGTGGCTGTTGTTAGTAAAAGGAACGGAAATGAGTAAATGAGACGCCATTGTCGCCACTGAGAGTACCTTTGCGGCTTCGAGCAGCGGTGAGTCTGCTTCCCGGGTACAATAGATTTATTAGTCAAACATCTTCCGTCGTTTATATAGCTTAATGAAGTTTATATTAATATAATGTTTTAGGGATTCCATCAACGGAAAAGCTACTTATGATATTGAATTAGTATAAATCTTTTACACCTGGTTGTGTTTTCGAAGAGACCTATTCCTTTGTTGATATAAGAACAGTACAACACAGTTTTGGTTTTATATATTATATAATAAATACATTCACGACAGTGCATTCCAATAACATACGATAATATACAAGCGATAAAGTATGTACCTTATGTATGTAATTTATAAGTTTACAGGATTTGTATTTTAATATTATTTCTTAATTAAAATAACTTTAACATTAATAGGGGTTTAAATGAAAAACTTCTCAAACTAATGTCGATTTAAGATTTCTTTGCTCTCGTGTTTTCAAATGTGAAAACGTGCATGTCTGCTGCTGTGGGAAAATTTGTTCCTACTTATGATTGCACTTTGGTGTTGTAACATAGACAGGCGTCTGTGAATAATATTATAATTGTGTCATCACAAAATCTGTTCATTGTTTTACTTTGAACATTCAGATTCAAGATGATTTCAATCACCACTTCCCCAATGTTGCTAAAGTGCTATAAAATAAACATTACAAAGACAGATAAAAAAGTTGATTGTTGAATCGCATCTGTTTGCTGTGAGAAAAATCCGCTTCGGTAATTAACACGAGACAAGTTAATACGTTATTACGTTGCGTTTTCTTAATTTAAAGAGGGTTGTATGAAAAGTATACATAGATGTAATAAAATAATACCAACACCAAATCAAAAATGATTTAAGCACGTTGTGGTGCGGTGCACAAGGAATTACTTTCGTTTCGCATTTAAAAAACTTATTCCACAAATATGTCCTATTCAATCGGCTATATTTTCTTAATCTTTGTCAAATTACTGCAACAGCATTCTAATTGTACTGTAACAGAAATGATCATGTTTCTACAACTATTATGCATTTCTTAAGTTTTGCTAAGCAATGTACAAAATGGAAATCTTACTCCGCAGTATTAAATCATAGAATTAAAATGTGAATGGGATCAATTAGAGAACTCTCTACAGAGTAGTTAGTGACTATCATTCGAAATCCAGAATAAAAATAAGAAGAATAAATTTGTCGCAGAACTAACTTCCAAAGTACAATATGTATCTGACACGTGTCGCAGTCAGACAAAGCTTTCGGTGCAATAGAAACCAATTAATTTTCTCTTAATGTGTTTTTTGTGTGTGGTTTTTGTGTTATAAGTTGTTTGTTTTAATTCTCAAGATCTAAGAGAGAATTAAAATATACATACATATGTATTAATAGTTAATAATAGAGTATAGCTAATAATGTAGTTGAAAATAATTAAAAAAAAAAAAAAAAAGACTTGGTCATTTGAGTGTCAGAAAGTATAAGTTAAGTTATTTGATGTGGTTCTAAACAATGGGCAAACGGTGAAATAAAAGTTCAGGGTCCTCGGAGCCGTCCCTCGCCTGGAAAGGTCCAAATGAACCGATTTCAATCACAGTTGGAGAAAGATGTAATTTTTTTAGATTTAATTTGTTGCAGAAGGTTTTATATTTATTTTAATGTAGGACTCAATAAATATGTTGAGATAAAATAAAATTACATTTTGTAACTACAGCTTTTAGTCAATCTTATTTAATCAAACATACCAATTCTAAATACTAACCCCGAATTAGGAACATAATTAATTCAGGCTTTAGGTGTAATTCTAAGCCTGTTTGTGCTTTTAACTGGTTTTAACTTATTTATTACAAAATGACATCAAAGAGGGTTTCTACAATTCACGTAAAATTTAGAAATGTTAAAAAGAGCTCAGTAAGTTCACTGCTATGATAGTTACATAAAAAAATACTTAAAACATTTAAGTCTGGAACCACTTATTTTAACTTAAGAATAAGTTGTCTTGGATTGCAAATACCCTCTGTTTTGTTTGTTTTAATATGAATAATATTGTTGAGAGTTAATTTCTCTGTAATCTTACCTAAGGACCGCTACTCCTCAATCTGTAGCCATTACTTGCTAGTTTAGCGACTTTCCCAAGAAACTGAAACTTGTAGGATTTTGTTTTAGCCCATATTCTTTTTTACACCATGCAGTTTTCTTATATTGTTTTTGTTTTTTTTACTCATATATTGTACTTTTTATATCAAGTGATTAATGAAGTGATGACACATTCGTTTTATTGATATATTACATTTTGTTACAGGGGAACTTCCTTTTCTTTTTATTTATCTCTATCTTCTAAAAGTATTCAATTACAATGCCGGTTGTAAAAAACCGTAAAAGAGATACGAGTTATAGTGAGTACTATAGTTATAATAAATATACACTGTACATACATATGTATATGAACCTACTATATTTGAATGTGTAAACCGGTTATTCATTAATAAGTAATGTAAAATATAGATGACGATTTCGCTTTTTTTTATTTCTTTAGTCTTGTGTATAATACACAGCATATTTTTTATGACCTTTGCGATAAGGGTTTAAATGTTTATGTTTTAAATAATTGTAATAGGACTTGTAGTTTAATGAGTAAAGTCATCAAGAACATGAAATATTTCTAAGGTTAGCTACACCTTACACAATTCTTAAAGTGGGGAGTGTCATAAGGCCTAAAATCTGTGAAAATTAGCACACAACCGATTTACTCGAGTGCAGTGAGTGTTCGAGCTAGGGTCTTCGTCTTAAAGAGTAGATGTCTAATCAGTCTCGTGAATAAGCGCTTATTTATGTTTACAATGATGACAGTTAATATCAGAAAATCTTGAGCACATTACACTTTTATTTCTTTATATATTGTGAAATGCACAATCATAAACAAATATCATAATGTTTAAGATTATAAAACATAAATAACTCTACTGCCACCCTAACCTACTTATTGAATATTTTATGGTGTATACGTAGTAACACTGATTATGTTTTGTGTATGTCAACCAAGGGAAATTATTCACCTCCATGGATGTACCTAATCTTATTAAAAAAAAAGTATGTTAATCTCGAATAACAAATAAACTCCCTAATGTATGCTAAGAGACTAAGTACGCGATAATGTGCCCCCACTTGATTCGTAAACTAGTCGTACCCGCAGTTTCAGCAGCGTGGATGATCAATGCGATCTTGGAGCGTTGTTAAGTTTTCTCCTACCTTTCGTATGAAGCGGTTTGTCAAACGCAGAAAGTAATTTACGATTCCAAGATGTAGTGCGAGAGATTCACGCACACAACCAAAAGAATAACTGAAAATATCCTGTTTTATCTACTCACCGTTCGATGTCAGGTTATTTCGTTCCGCGATTTTATTTTGAATATTATTTACATAACACAAAGCTATGCTAATGTCGCCATTGTGCCAATCTCATTCACAATTTTGAATACTTTAATAAATAAGCAGAACATTTTGTAAATTTGTTTCTAACTTATTATATACCTGTGAACATAAGATATCACAGACTAGATTAAGATTCACATACTATTTCAAGGCCTTCATTTATTTAAAAAGCTGTTAGAGTAGTGGTTAATGATCCTGACTGCTGCCACAGAGGTCATTGGTTCGATTCCGAAAAGGGACCAATTTGGTGTGTCCTACTAATAGTTGACCCGAGTCTGGGTGTGTTCCTTGTTTGTACGTTTGTCAAGTCCTCCGCTACGCAGGAATCGTACCTGTCGCGCAATATTGGGAAATTGTTTTTGCCAAAAATGTACCCTTTTCTAGGATATATTGACTATTTTTTTATAAAGTAAAAGTACATATTATTTTATATATAAAGATGCGAGAGACAACGTTGATTTCGAATGTCAAAATATTATATGTAGTCAATAGTCAAGAGATACCTAGTAAGGCGAACGGGCGTCACCTATCAGAGTAGTCGATAGACTGGGTGTGAGACAATATAAGTTATGTAAATATACCGATGACGGTCTAATCCGTATTGAAAATGTGCGTTACAAATGTTAATTTCATGACAAACACCACATTGCATGACAAATAGTGATGTGTAAAGATAAATGGGAGATTTTACTTCAGATAAATCTCATAACAGGTACATCTCAGCTCATACTCACAACAGTAATCTTTTCATATTATTATAATGATAAAAACAATCGTCAGCTATTTTTTCAATATGGTTAAAACCATCAATTGAGATTTTAAATAACTGATATTGCCACACGGCTAGATACACCACGAGTCTGACAGATGACACTTATTGCCATTACAAACCATCTCTAGACTATCGACGGCAAAATAAACTCATCAGACCTGAAATAAGTATCCGAAATCAACGCTACCTCCCGTACGTGGTACAAAGTAGGTAAGTGGTAGAAAACTGTCTATAATTTAAATTTAATAGAATTCAGTGAACTTATTCAAGAAAGATAATTACGAAACATCTGCGATATATTTCGTTCGATTATGAGAGTAAAGCTCAGCGAGTCAGAGCGGCGGGCAGACAGTGTTCGTGGGGCAGGGAGGGAGAGATTGTGAGGTGCCGCGGTGTGCCGCAATTTAGGCCGACAGCCGCAACCCCTGGGATACTTTTAATACATTCTTCTATAATTTGAGCAAAGCAACAACAATTTATTTTACAGTTTTGAACCGATTTTGTGATTTTATTTTTATTTTTTTTTCATATAAGGTAATTCATATACATTCGTAGTAGGCGGTTGTCGATTATTAAAAAAATACAAAGATGTGTAGGTGCCACCAGCCGACCCGGCCCGTGTGGTGGATGGCCTAGTTATTTTTAAATATAGAAAAGCTCAAAGGTATCTCTACTATACATAATGATATACTATAGATAAAAGTTTGTCTCTACTTAGCGACCTGCACTCAGGTCCGTTTACGCATAAGCACACCAAGATCTGTCGCGCAGTACAACAACAGAAATAACAAAGCCTTTGCACTCTACCTGATGACTCACAAGTTGGCAACTTTCTGTTTGTGTTGCCGACTGTACCGTAAACTTAAATATTTGTAAGAAGAATGTTCCAGAATAGTGTTCTATTTACGTCAAATTTTTGTTTGAAATAATGTCGTGTCGGCGGAACTGCCATTCGCTTCAGGGGGGGATGAGAAAATCGACAGGTATTCGTTGGCCAAGTCATCAGTGAACCGGATTCTTTATAGAAATCCAATAAAGTAAAAAGTGGTCAGTGTACACAATAATGTATAGAATGTAGCGTTTAAAAGTGTCGACTTCCATCACACGGTTGTGGTGGATGGATCGATACAGATACGTTTTACGTTTGACTGTACTGTTCGCGATTTATTAAACTTTTATGCGTAAGTATCACTTTAATTTTTTTCTTTTTTTGGTTCAAAATATGTAGCTATACTTGAACTTAACATTTTAGGAAAGTAATCTTTTGTTTCAGTATATTAATACGTATATCTGAGATAAGAATCACCGCTCTTCGCAATTCTTTATATTTTAAAACCATTAATTAAATAGAGTGAAGGTTTTTGTCACATTTGACTGTACTGCATGAAGCCAGCTGCTAAGAAGATGGTACGGTAAGTAGCTATTATAAACAAATAGAAAAATAACGAGTATTTCAATTTGATTACGACTTAGCCTGCTTAAATTTGTAACTGTGAATCTGCAGAGATCGCAGCTACATAAAAGAAACTGTTGGATACGGAACAAATACAAATTATTATTCACTTTTTAAGTATAAGAGGTATACATTTTCACCGTAACATATTTTATTTTTTCAGGGCGCTAATTACTAATCCTATAACCATCTCATGCCACTGTTTACAACTGGTTTAATGAGTTTAAACGTGGTCGAAGAACACTCACTGATGATTCTCAAGAAGGACGTTCTGTTACGGCGACTACTGAAGAAAACGTGAGTGCCGTGCGGCTAATGATAGAAGCTTATAGAAGGGAAGGCTATCGAATGTTTATCTATTGAAGATGTGCTGTTAGTGAATCATTCTATGTCCCGACCTGTCACCTTGTGACTTTTATTTTATTTATAAACTTCAGGTGCACAAGTGTTCAGACGGTTCGAGTCCGACACACTACTCTACCATTGGACCCAATGAGGTGCTGTCTGCAAGTGAGATTAACATACAACGTATATTTTATACTACTCCACAGATTAGTGACTACAGATTCTGCATCTAAATGCAACCACTCACTCCTCCTCACTTGTAAAATAATAATGAAGGTTATCGACTAAATTTCACGAGTTTTATGAAGTCTTCATAAAGTCATGAAATTTGTTGAAAAAGTCATAGAAATAGTTGAAAACTTGCTGCTAATATTGGAAAGTAAAATGACTTTAGTTTTCAAGATAAGAGTGAGTCCAGCTGTGGAAATAATATTATAAATATTAAATATAGAACACAAACCAATACAATACAAACCTTAGGTAAGCACTTTGACAGGAAAGAACATGACATGTAATAACTATGATAAATTTGTATATCTACTTCAGTAGATTAAAACGATCTTCGTCATTAGAAATTACCATGTCAGCCTACCACGGTTATTTGAGTTCTGTTTTGCGATATGATTTAATGTTGTATGGGAATTTTAGGCATATTAACAGACCCTTCCTCTTACAAAAACGCTGTATCGAAGCCACAGCTCAGACTCAGGTGAGGCCAATTTAAAAATTAGGGGATGCCTACTTTAACATCTATGTATATTTTTAAAATAGATTACATAGATATTTGTAAAAAAAACCAGTACTATTCATCTCGAGAAAGTATTGTTGAATTTTAAAACTGTTGCACTATGTGTGTATAATGAAAACTTGTATGCACATACCTAAGCAATTTATTACATAACCAGAATATACAAAAAATCTTCCGTTGCCTCCATTCAAGAAAAAGCTTTAACATTTTCTATAGTGGCAGAGCCATACTTATTTCGCCCAGTTTTTATGGCTTGCTGCCTGTCCAACACCAACCCTTTCTTTTTTGTTGGGAATATTTTGAGACCGGAATGAAGGTAAAAATGGTATCTCCCTGTTAAAGGACTGAGACTTCAGGAACTCGCAGAAGCCAGGGTCGCGTATTTGTATATCCTGTACTTCCTGTAACTAGAGGCCGTAGGAACAGGAATACCAAAAACATTATTAAATTTGTTTATTAAATCTTCATGCACATATTGCACAAAGCCGGACTTAATGTCTTCAAAGATTTCTGCCAGTCACCCTATGGATGTTACAGAGGTAAATAGCTATAAAAAAGCGTGTGAGAGACAGTAGAGATAAAAAGGAGAGAGAGAGAGAGGGATAATATATATTTTATATACTACGTTTATGTCCAAATTTAAAGAGTTTAGGTCTTAAAGCATACATAGATATCCTCTTCACTCATTTAGATGACAATAACGTGGGTCGAATAAAGTTCAAATCCGACCAAAAATTCCTTGAATGCGTCTACATTTGGTGCTAGATTTAGTCTCTTCAAACTTCAAACATACCACAAACATACCATTCATAAGTTTATTTAGTTACGATGTTCGTATCTCTCAGTAGGATTATGTGGGCAGGCATATTGTCCTTCAGTTTGTATGCCGTGACACGACTACTCATCCCAAGATTCGAGCCGTCGTTAAAGAATACGCCCCATCGTTCATCGGCGTCGGCGAGGGAATAGGAAATTGATGAAGCTATTATTAATGTTTGGTGTAATTTAGAGGAATTGGTGCAGGAATAAAATTGAATTGACTTCAAAAGGTTTAGTGAAGAGCTGAACTGTGGTACCAATGAAACGAAATATTGTAACATTTGTTAATTATCACTTTATATAATTAAATGAAACAGCCAGTCTCAGATACAGATATGCGACCCCGACCTGTTTGAGCTCTGGCGTACACTTCTCTATGCATCCATATAAGTAATATCCCTATCTTCCTATGGCTTTCCCTTCTTACCCATCTAAATTTTTCAATATACTCCCAAAGTGCCCGATTGCCTAGAAATAGGTTTGCCCATAAAGATTCAAGTAGGACTAAATGATAGTTGGTTAAGTGTTTCCTTTTAACACACCCTTGCCTACCCTAAACATCGCATGCGTGACAATAACATTCAATAAAAAAAAATCGTTATTTGGTAGAACACTGGTTTAAAATAATTGGGATCTGAGGTGTAAAGCCTCTACGAAAATAGGAAATGACACTCAGATATTAAAATATTCATTTCAAATTAAATTATAGATAGATATCTTAATACTGTTATAAATGTGAAGGAAAGTTTTTACTTAATTACACGTGTTATTATTTTTAACAGAGATAGATATATAGATAGATTGGGCATAGACTGGAATAGCACATAAGCTTTTATGTCGACAAAAACTACAGTTCAAGGCATTAAAGGTAGTCCAAATATGTTCTTGCATTATTCGTAAGGTCGTTAATACTAGCACTAGCATTGCTTTGTAATGGCAATATTTAATTTTCCTCGTAAAAAAATATGAATAAATACAAACTAAATATGTTCTATACAAGACAATTACGTGACCTTCTCCACTTGGCATCTTTGTTAAAGTATAAAAGACAGTGTGTGGAAATAATCGACAAACACTGAATGTTTTAGCAAATTGTAGAATATATTATAGCAAGATGGTGGTGAGTGGACCGGCGCGTACTTACGTACAGCCGATATACAAAGCTGCCTACACTTGAATCTAGCTGTATCTATCTTAACTTTTAAGTGTTAACAAACTTCGAATTCAAATTCAATATATTTATTTCATAAACCTTTCGTGTGGGTCGCAACTTGCGACGACACCCTTGCGCCATCACATCTTTCAAAAACAGCTGGGTGTGCAAGCATCAAACGGCGTATTTACGCCGTTTGATGCTTGCACACCCAGCTGCCAGCCCAGTAAGTTATGGGTAATTGTTTTTGAGCCGTTTGGGGACGAACCCTAGAGTCTTGGGGTCCGAGTGCTCGTTCCAATTATAAGGAACTAGTTGAACGACTGATCGAAACTTCTCGTGACCAGAAGGCTGGCCTTTTCCTAACACAGCGCATAAGCATTGCCATTCAACGTTGTAATGCTGCCAGCCTCCTGGGAACGCTAATGCTGATGAATTTCATCATGCGTGTTTGTCAATATTCCCTATTTTTAATTCATTATGCTTTTCTTTTTAGTTTTAAAACTTACTTCAGTATAATAAATAGCATAATTCCAAAATATTATATAGAATCAAATTAAAAGTGAATAACAAGAAAGAGTTGATCCATAACCACCCGTTTCCAAACGCCTCCCAGCTAACTTCTTAACTCAACAAATATGTACATATATATTACAATATTTAGTGCAGTAATCGTTTATTCTTAATTCGTTGGTATCAAACGTTTACCACTTTCAATGAGTGATAAACACTGATTTGTGCTTTTGTATATATAAAACAAGTTAATGGGGCCAGGAATGTTATCGTCTTGTCCTGAACAGTTTTATTTTAGTTCGACGACAGACGTTTGCGGGAGCACGTGAAACGTCTACGGATAGCATTTAGATAATTTCTGTTAAATTTATTATATACTGAGTAGAAGAATATCAATATCAGACGGAGTAATCGATTTGCTAGAATTCCCTCGAGAGCGATTGTTACGATAATCGATTCTATGAATTATCGGTGTCAATAAATTATGTATCCAATTTTTATGAACAACCCTCCTCAGTGTTTTGTCACTACATTCATATGCTTCAAAGTAATAGAGAAAAATATTCGGGAATGTAATCTGACAAGTACAGGACAGGTACTTATGTACGTAATGCGGTATTTCATAGGAAACATTGTAACAGCGGCCGAGTTTAGTGCTTTCTAAGATATTTTTAAAATTATGTTATAAAAAATAAAAGAAATATATAATATAGTATAAACATATATATATATATATATATATATATATATATATATATAAGAAAATGATAAAAGAAGTGGTAAAAAATCACTTCAAAGTTTATTGGGGGTAAAAGGAGCTCTTCGTATTGATGAATTGTTGCCATCAACATAGCAGGACTATACCGTTTATAATACTTATTGCAGCGGTGCAGAGTTGTCCACCAGATTACATTACTATATTTTATATAAATGATTGATGCGAACGTAACGAACTATGCGACTAAGACTAAGACGAATAACTACAATATACAACCGAAGATATAAAAGTGTAATAAAAGTGACCCTGTTGATATTGGATTTGGGGAGAAAAAAAAAAAATATTATTTGTATCTGTGCGCACAAACTGTGTGTATGTATGTACATGTACTTGACATGTACATACATACTCTCTCAGGTTCGTATCACCGAAAGGGGTAGGTAGAGGCCCACATTTTACCTACTATACTTTAGCCTCATTTAAGTAATAGATAGCAAGCCTATTGCTGTCGTTTGGGGTTTTGGGAATTAGATTATAAAATTTAGAGTATATTAAGAACAAAGCATTATTGCTTGTACAGATGGTTTGCGGGGTATTAGCAATTTCAGTAGGTAAAATATCGGCGATGCGTTTAATTTCGCTCGTTTGAGATTGATAGACTCAAAGATATTTTTAACTAAATTTATTTTATACAAGAAGAGGTACAAAGAGTTTAAAAACAAGGAAACAGTGCACCGACCGTATTTTATTCGTATTTAATATATTTGTAGTGCTGGCGTAAACATTTCTTGTTTTTTCTTTTAGTCCGAGAGCTCCTGTCTCCGTGGCTTTAATAAATATATTTTAATTATAGTTTTTCTCTTTAAGGAGAGAGTTGAAAATGAATCTTACCAAACACTTCCCGGTAAAACTCATTTTCACATAGTTTGCAACACCTGAGTTTCAAAAACAGATTTTGTCTGCTCTAAATCGGATTATACCTATTCTCGCGAGGGTTGTTTAGTTTTATTTTGCTTCAGTTAGACGTTGGAACCTAAATTAAATTGTCCAAGTCCACTTTCTCCGCAGAGTACCGCAAGTTTTCAAAAGTAATTAGCAGGTGTTTGATTAAGTCAGCTTTATTTTCAATTCGATGTAAATCGGATAAACTCTTCTATAGAGAACCAAATATTAGCACCTAACTGGTTTTAAATAGACTTTCTAGAAGCAATGTTGATAGTTAAGTCTTTGAACATATCTTATTTTGTGTTCGCACCTGCGTGTTGTAACTAGTACTTATTCAAATAAGATTATATAAGTACTTGTAATAAGTTACTGTAGTGAAAGTTTACGGTTTCACTCCGACAAACAAGGATTTAAGTTAAATCCCCGCATAATACTGCTCTATGTTTGGTCATTAATGTGACTTACTTAGTTCGTTAATAACTACAAGTGAATAACTTACATTAAAACATCTTATAATTCAGTTCTTACTTGAAATCTCAAAGACGAGTGTTATATGTGATCGCTGTGCAGTATAGAATGGGTTTGGAAGAAATGTCGTCGGCAATAAAACCGTCAGAGCGGAGTCGATGAGTGATATTGAACTGAATCTGCGCTAGTGATTGCCTGCGATAACTCACTAGAGGAAAAGAGTGAATGTCACTCTCCTCACTCTAGAGGAGTATTTGTACGCTGTCAGCAATGGACGGTTAATTTATAATTACTTAAGGTAGCTAAGGCAGAGATTTAACGTAAAGTATGTGTATAATGTGGTTGTGTTGAACAAAATATAGAAATAGAAAAAAAGGTTGCCAAGTTGTAAAATCAAGTGTGTAGGATCTAAAGGAGTAATGTGAAACCTTTGATTAAACACGCAGCCCAAAACTACCCTGACTTATTCAAACCATTTCATTTGATAGTTTTGTTTTGAAGGCTGAAAAAGAAAAACAATTAAAATATTTGGATCTAGTTGTCAATATGTGGGATGTAAATTTAGCAATCATTGTACCGATAGTCATATTAGCACATGGGTTAATTGCTAGGAGCCTCGACGACCATCTTCAGAGGCTCACGTTAGGTAGCTGGGTTAAGGGCCTGATGCAGAAGGCAGTCCTTCTTGATACGGCACGTATTGTGAGGAGGTTCCCGTCTCTGGAGCCCTAACCACCGGTAGCTTGGTCCCTGTACCCGATACCGGTGGGACACTATTTTTTATATTTTCAAATATATTTTGTTTTTATATGGTATATTTACTGTTCTTATTGCGGGTGTCAGTGTGCGTGTGTGTGTGGGCGTGTGTGTATTAAGTGACCCATTAGATTATGGTTTTTAAGAATTGTTGTGTGAACAATAATATGAAAACTGCATTTCTTTGAACGTTGTGTACAGTTGTAATTGGACTGCAGATCTATAACGCGTTCATTGTGTAGCATAACACTTTGTCATTCTTGATTTGCTGTCCCTTTTTATACCTACCGAATAAAATAATAGTGGATGTAGAAAAAACTAATTGTAACAGATAATGTGAAGAAGACACCAAAATAAATTGTATTGAGATCTATACAGTGCAGTTGCAGTTTCACATGTCTCAACTCCCGAAAATGCCTTGTTACTTAATATACTTAAATAATAAAAAAAAAACATTGCTTTTGTATTTTTTGTTAATGTAGCTGTAACAGGAAAACATTGTGTTTAAGATATAATATGTGTTCTTGATACTTCTATGTTCAGTATTCTTAAAATGTGCTGCAAGTCTTTGAAATATATTTTTTCATGTGTTTCTTAAAATCTAAAAGTTATTTTAGATGGCACTGCCTGTCACTGTTTTCATACATACATTTGATACTATCAAATACAACAAAATTCACGAGAAATGTTTGCGATATAACAACGTGAGAAAACAAAGACGACGAGTACGAATGAGAGTCTAATTATAAAATTCCACAGGAAGCGGTGTGGCAACTCTATTTAGAAGCACTGAATGACTTATTTAAATAGCGAGTATTTGTACCTCATCGGAGAGGGAGGCGGGCGCCACGGAGGGAGCACTGGAAAACACGATAATATTACGCGTACGACTACGTGCTGGGACTACCAACACCCTGAGATATAACCGTTAAAAATACAAACGGTATGAATGATTCGTCATTTGTTATGTCTGGTGGGAATTATATATTCATAAGGCTGATAACATTTGTACTAAAGTTTAAAAATGATCTCAAACGAGCCACGTCAGACGTAAGTACACATGTCGTTGTGAGTAGTTCAGTTAATCGAACTAGGAAGTAAATCCAATTATTATTTGTATTGTATTTAAGTTTTTAGCAAAGAGGCTTCGTCTTTTTTTTATGCGATAGGAGGCAAACGAGCAGACGTGTACCTGGATCACCTGGTGGTAAGTGACTACCGCAGCCCATGGACACCCGCAACTCAAGAGTCACAAGTGCGTTGCCGGCCTTTTAGGCAGGAGTACGCTCTTTTCTTGAAGGTTTGAAGGTCGTGTCGGTTCGAAATACGGCAGGCGACAATTTGGTATATAGGTATCATCATCTTATAGATCTAAATTAAGAACTAAATCCTAATAAAAACGATCACTAATGTAAGCCAACATTTTCAGCCGCCGGCTGCCGCTATATAATGTCGCAGCATTCCCTTTAATACCTCACGAGTTCATTAGCAACAGTTTTGTATATTGCACTACATTATTCGCACAAGATCGACGTTTTGAAATATGGTAATGTGATATTTCTATAACGTTACTTCTTTAGAATACATAGCTGCAGTAGAGGTCCAGCTTTTTTTTTTTTTTTTTTTTTTTATATTAGCCTACCATAGTGACTCCACTTTGCCCGATGGAAAGCAATAAGGTGGAGTCAAAAAAAAACGCGACATAAAAGTCGTGGAAATGTTGTACCGACTTGATTAAGTACAGAAACTTTTTGTTGAAGGTGTTCTGTTAGCAACAGTTTACGATACCTCTTATACGGTGTGTTAGCGAGTTGCATTAAGTATGTTCATGTTGTAATATCGAGTGTTAAATATGTAAGGTATGTTCAATACTTCACGTTCTAGTACATACTTAAAACTATAAGCATTACGAAATGCTTTTCTGTGTACACAGACCGGTCGCCTTAGTCTCTTTATAGTTTGTCCATTCTGGTGATTTTTGCTCTCCGACTTGATGTTTATTTGACGATATTCGATCTGTATTTGTTTAAAAAGTTTTGTGAATCGTCAAAAGTGCGTAGAAAAAACGAGTATTGAGATAAAAAAATACCGAAAAGTCACTATACTAGTACAACAACATACAACTACAAAGTAAATAATTGCTGCATTGTTAAAGATCTTTGATCTCCCAGACATAACTACTTATATATATATGCTATTTACAGATGATTTTTCCATGATATTGACATGTAATGAATTGGTAAAATCTGGCAATGAAATAAATAGACATTTGAATCAATAATGCAATGGTTAAATTATAATAATCTTAATGTAAATCTTATTAAAAGTGTTAGACAGATGTAGAACCACGCTGAGGCATGAATGGGCCGTCTCAACTGGTGCGATACCACGGCCTCACAGAAAACCTTTGTGAAGCGACGCATGTCTTCCATATCCACGAAATGAGTGAGTTTCCGGAGGTCTAACTCCTCTTTCCTCATCCACCATCCACCATCCATTTGTTAGAGAAGGAATAACTTTAGATAAACACACTGACTGCACTGACTGATGCAAGTAGACATAACATGTAATAAGATTAACAAATTTGTATTTATTTTAAGCAGATGAAGATAAAATTAAAAAATCTTTTCAAATTGTTGCGAAATTCTATAGAAATAAAGAGTGTTTCAAAAGAGTCTTGCCCAAAAGCGATGCACTAAAGCTATAGCGGGAATACCACCCGACGAGTCTTATAAGCCGTACTTTAAGAAGTTGGATATGTTTACTGTAAGTTCAATGTACATTTACGAGATAGGTGTATTTGTTAAAAACAATTTAGGATTGTTTACCGAGGCAAAGGACAAATACTATCGAAATTGAAAATGTATTAAAACCTTCCAAACTAAGCTTTAGTCTAAGAACCAACTTAAAATATGGATTTTAGAAGACACATATTACAGTGTCAAAGCATTATGTAACTAAATCTTTTCATACTAGATATATTGTCTCATCATGTAACTGTATACTAATATTTAGAACAAAGATGTTTCATTAATGTGAAGTACTTCAAATCTATTTTCTTTATTTTAATAATTTAATTGACTGTTAAGTGACAATTGCATTAAAATTAACATAATATACACTTTTAAATGCTGCTCACAGGTTAAATAGAAGCGCTATATATTAAACACCTCTCAACTATGTACTCTATTCTATATTATGATATAGTAAATAAAGATTCAGTTCATTTTAATATCTCTAGTAATGAGTGTTTTTTGTCCAGTTATTTAGAAGACAGTATTTACGTTTAATGTTGGAGACGTTACATGTGCATTTGGATTTTTATTTAACTTTTATCTTAAAGAATAAAAATCACTAAAAAGTCTGAGCCTCCCTTACTTTTACCTTACCTTTATTTAACTGAGTTTTAAAGTATACTAACTAGCTACAAAATACAAGTGTAGCGACCTCATCTTACTCTGTGTTTAAATGACTGATATGTTTTATTACTTGCCATACTAAAGAGAATCGATTTTTATTCTATTTAATTGTTTCATTAATTTTGTTTTTTTTAACGAAACAACATCGAAGCAAATAGATCACCGGCAATTTTTTTTTATATTTCCAGACGATCATATTTATATTGATTATTTTTAAGAGGCGATTATTTAAAATGTGTATTAAGAGTGCGGCTACGTTTTCATAAGTAAAATCAAACAAACGCTACACATATTAAAGTTTTTGTATCAAAC
The DNA here is from genome assembly GCA_947561695.1 of Tyria jacobaeae. NCBI lineage: Eukaryota > Metazoa > Arthropoda > Insecta > Lepidoptera > Erebidae > Tyria > Tyria jacobaeae. Next base: position 692,160 of record OX387208.1, on the reverse strand, counting down.
TATTACAAAACAAATTTTGCAAGAAATTAGCTGTCTATAATTCACTTGGCCGGATAACACAACAAAACAATACATTTGTGTAAGCTCAATTTAGTTTCATTGCTACTATAACTGGAGGTTTTCATACTATATACAATGTGTCATATTCCGACATAAATACGAACGAAGTCGCAGGCACAGCTGGTAGACAATACTTTATTAGCAAATATCATTTAAATTATATGTGTTAAAGTACTCTCAGCAATAACTGCTATTAGTAGTAAGTGCTTCAATGTTGCCAATTTAACTACCTCCGTCCCCATGGTACATATCTCATCACGATAAACCTTTTAGGCCACGAGACCATTTTTCATTTATCATTAAACAAACTCTTTGAAAAGGACCCATTCCATTAAAATAGAAATAATGAAATTTTACATGTATAAATCATGTACGTTTTTATATATAACGTTGAGCAAATTCGCCGATCGTGGATTCGTTGGATCAACAGTGGCTCCGTGACCATACAAGGAATAAGTCGGCATTTATTCGTCTGATACATGTACGTCGCGGCTCGATTATTTAATGATTATATAATGATCATTTCATGAGTTGGGCATATTTTGCCCACGCTTTTTTGCTTCACGAAATAGTCTTATTTCATGATATAGTCATCAAACGTCATCAAAAATTTACGTTTTAACAATATGGCAAGGTTTAGTTAACCATTTCATGACATTTGATCATTTCGTGAAACAGTTAACCACATAATGAAGTTAATTCAGTATCCAGTTATATGTTTTAAGATAGTCCCATAAATAAAGTTTTAATTTGCTTAAACAAAAACTCAGAGATTTGTTGTTAGACTACAAGACAATGTAATAGTGACTTGTCATCGACAAAATATATGTTCGAGTGACAATATTAATTTTATTGTTTTTCGTTTTCATTTGTTGTTATTGGTTTGGCGAGAAAAATATATGTGCAAAATTTATATAACTTACCAATATAGCAATTAGGAAATTAACTGCCCACGAAATGTAAACAAGAGACAAAATTTTACAAACAATACTTCGACCTGCCATATTTTTTTTAACCATTTTAAGCTCCGGAGTCTGAATTCATGATTTCATTATTAATTCTATAAGTATTCAGATCTAGAACATACCTATCTAGAGTGACAGAACCAGTATTCGCTACCTCCCTTATCCCCTGTCGTATAACAGGGTGCTGGGCAAACAACGTACCGATTGCCTGTCTTTTTAACTTTTACGGAGAATTTTACAACATAAGTTCTTTTACGGACAGCACATCAATTAATCTGAATATACAGAAAAGGAATATCTTTAAAGTAGTCTACAAAAAAATGTATATGTTCACCTACTTAATCAGTTGATTACCTTACAATATTGGTGTTCAGCAATTTGTAGGAGAAATATTTATTATAGATTATTGAGATTTTTGCTTTTGCTTTATTATGATATTAGTTTGATATCAAGCTATTTTGGTGCCTTATTTGTATATCAGTTTTTACTCAGGTGTGTATTTCAGGAATGACTAGTTTAGGACTAGACGGGTGATTTTATCATCGTACTCGTAGTTTTAAAATATTTAAACATACTTTGTAAATTAGTTACATAAATGTAAAGTAAGAACAAAACATGATATATAACAATTAACGAAGTATTTAATTATGAAACGTACGCATATTATAACGAAGTATGCGTGTGTAAGTGAGTAGGCACGCTTAGGGTAAGAAACATAGTAGGTATATGATGTGAAAGTTTGTTTGTGTAAAGTGATTTATGCGACGTTAGAGAGCGTGTTAGCCTCGCACAAACACCACTTATTCCCTTCGCTACTCACTTGTTTCCTAAATTATTAAATTGTGTATACGTTATCGAAACATTATAATTGAACTATAGTTTAAAGAGCGTATAATCTCTATATTTATATAGGTAGTGCTGTAACTGTTGGCAATGATTGTACAACATTTTATAGGCCAATTACTTGTTGTGATTATTATTTATTGTTCCTTCATTCAACTAAGCTACGTACGTCATTTTACATTGAGTGGTTATTTAAACTCAAAACCCGAACAGATGGCTCACAAAAGGCTTAGACGGTCTAATATTTATTCTACGAATTAGGCATTATTCTTGGTGTAATACTAACTACATGCACTACATATATTTTTTCTAAACCTTCAATCGAAAATCCGCGTGACATTAGTAAAAGCTGGATATCGTTTGTAATCATTCATTATGTAAGTACTTAAGTTTTGTAATGAAAAATAACTGTCTATAACGTAACTTAAATAACGCTCTTGACGCAATAAAAATTAATAACGATTATATGCTTCACAGGAATAAATATTTTGTTTTCGAAGTAATATTTATATATTATGACCCTTTTTTTCATTCTCAAAAAGTAACTATTGTTGAGACAGCACATTACACTTGGAGCAAAATCCAGTAGTTATTGGGATTTGTGGGCGATATCAGCGTACACTTAATCAGAGCCAAAGTCGTTTTCATCACACGTCCTAATCCCAACATAAAATTATATCGGATTTCTTCGATTCGTCTACTTATCTCTCTAAATCTGACGGATAACGACTAGTAAGAGGATAGCTGTGCTCATATATATTTTTTTTCAACCTAAATCCCGTTTTTGCGAGCAAATTTCAAGAAATCCTTTTATATTATATCGTGAGTCGTGGAGGATGGCTTAAGATAAGTGCTCCGGACAGGCTCAGTCGAGTGACGTCACATGACGAAACGAGATTAGCCACCGCAATTGAATGAAGCTGGAGCGGGCCCTTGCTCAGGAGGCGACCCTTTGCTGGTGGCTGTTGTTAGTAAAAGGAACGGAAATGAGTAAATGAGACGCCATTGTCGCCACTGAGAGTACCTTTGCGGCTTCGAGCAGCGGTGAGTCTGCTTCCCGGGTACAATAGATTTATTAGTCAAACATCTTCCGTCGTTTATATAGCTTAATGAAGTTTATATTAATATAATGTTTTAGGGATTCCATCAACGGAAAAGCTACTTATGATATTGAATTAGTATAAATCTTTTACACCTGGTTGTGTTTTCGAAGAGACCTATTCCTTTGTTGATATAAGAACAGTACAACACAGTTTTGGTTTTATATATTATATAATAAATACATTCACGACAGTGCATTCCAATAACATACGATAATATACAAGCGATAAAGTATGTACCTTATGTATGTAATTTATAAGTTTACAGGATTTGTATTTTAATATTATTTCTTAACTAAAATAACTTTAACATTAATAGGGGTTTAAATGAAAAACTTCTCAAACTAATGTCGATTTAAGATTTCTTTGCTCTCGTGTTTTCAAATGTGAAAACGTGCATGTCTGCTGCTGTGGGAAAATTTGTTCCTACTTATGATTGCACTTTGGTGTTGTAACATAGACAGGCGTCTGTGAATAATATTATAATTGTGTCATCACAAAATCTGTTCATTGTTTTACTTTGAACATTCAGATTCAAGATGATTTCAATCACCACTTCCCCAATGTTGCTAAAGTGCTATAAAATAAACATTACAAAGACAGATAAAAAAGTTGATTGTTGAATCGCATCTGTTTGCTGTGAGAAAAATCCGCTTCGGTAATTAACACGAGACAAGTTAATACGTTATTACGTTGCGTTTTCTTAATTTAAAGAGGGTTGTATGAAAAGTATACATAGATGTAATAAAATAATACCAACACCAAATCAAAAATGATTTAAGCACGTTGTGGTGCGGTGCACAAGGAATTACTTTCGTTTCGCATTTAAAAAACTTATTCCACAAATATGTCCTATTCAATCGGCTATATTTTCTTAATCTTTGTCAAATTACTGCAACAGCATTCTAATTGTACTGTAACAGAAATGATCATGTTTCTACAACTATTATGCATTTCTTAAGTTTTGCTAAGCAATGTACAAAATGGAAATCTTACTCCGCAGTATTAAATCATAGAATTAAAATGTGAATGGGATCAATTAGAGAACTCTCTACAGTACTCTGTAGAGAGTTCTCTAATTGATCAGATTAGCCACCGCAATTGAATGAAGCTGGAGCGGGCCCTTGCTCAGGAGGCGACCCTTTGCTGGTGGCTGTTGTTAGTAAAAGGAACGGAAATGAGTAAATGAGACGCCATTGTCGCCACTGAGAGTACCTTTGCGGCTTCGAGCAGCGGTGAGTCTGCTTCCCGGGTACAATAGATTTATTAGTCAAACATCTTCCGTCGTTTATATAGCTTAATGAAGTTTATATTAATATAATGTTTTAGGGATTCCATCAACGGAAAAGCTACTTATGATATTGAATTAGTATAAATCTTTTACACCTGGTTGTGTTTTCGAAGAGACCTATTCCTTTGTTGATATAAGAACAGTACAACACAGTTTTGGTTTTATATATTATATAATAAATACATTCACGACAGTGCATTCCAATAACATACGATAATATACAAGCGATAAAGTATGTACCTTATGTATGTAATTTATAAGTTTACAGGATTTGTATTTTAATATTATTTCTTAACTAAAATAACTTTAACATTAATAGGGGTTTAAATGAAAAACTTCTCAAACTAATGTCGATTTAAGATTTCTTTGCTCTCGTGTTTTCAAATGTGAAAACGTGCATGTCTGCTGCTGTGGGAAAATTTGTTCCTACTTATGATTGCACTTTGGTGTTGTAACATAGACAGGCGTCTGTGAATAATATTATAATTGTGTCATCACAAAATCTGTTCATTGTTTTACTTTGAACATTCAGATTCAAGATGATTTCAATCACCACTTCCCCAATGTTGCTAAAGTGCTATAAAATAAACATTACAAAGACAGATAAAAAAGTTGATTGTTGAATCGCATCTGTTTGCTGTGAGAAAAATCCGCTTCGGTAATTAACACGAGACAAGTTAATACGTTATTACGTTGCGTTTTCTTAATTTAAAGAGGGTTGTATGAAAAGTATACATAGATGTAATAAAATAATACCAACACCAAATCAAAAATGATTTAAGCACGTTGTGGTGCGGTGCACAAGGAATTACTTTCGTTTCGCATTTAAAAAACTTATTCCACAAATATGTCCTATTCAATCGGCTATATTTTCTTAATCTTTGTCAAATTACTGCAACAGCATTCTAATTGTACTGTAACAGAAATGATCATGTTTCTACAACTATTATGCATTTCTTAAGTTTTGCTAAGCAATGTACAAAATGGAAATCTTACTCCGCAGTATTAAATCATAGAATTAAAATGTGAATGGGATCAATTAGAGAACTCTCTACAGAGTAGTTAGTGACTATCATTCGAAATCCAGAATAAAAATAAGAAGAATAAATTTGTCGCAGAACTAACTTCCAAAGTACAATATGTATCTGACACGTGTCGCAGTCAGACAAAGCTTTCGGTGCAATAGAAACCAATTAATTTTCTCTTAATGTGTTTTTTGTGTGTGGTTTTTGTGTTATAAGTTGTTTGTTTTAATTCTCAAGATCTAAGAGAGAATTAAAATATACATACATATGTATTAATAGTTAATAATAGAGTATAGCTAATAATGTAGTTGAAAATAATTAAAAAAAAAAAAAAAAAGACTTGGTCATTTGAGTGTCAGAAAGTATAAGTTAAGTTATTTGATGTGGTTCTAAACAATGGGCAAACGGTGAAATAAAAGTTCAGGGTCCTCGGAGCCGTCCCTCGCCTGGAAAGGTCCAAATGAACCGATTTCAATCACAGTTGGAGAAAGATGTAATTTTTTTAGATTTAATTTGTTGCAGAAGGTTTTATATTTATTTTAATGTAGGACTCAATAAATATGTTGAGATAAAATAAAATTACATTTTGTAACTACAGCTTTTAGTCAATCTTATTTAATCAAACATACCAATTCTAAATACTAACCCCGAATTAGGAACATAATTAATTCAGGCTTTAGGTGTAATTCTAAGCCTGTTTGTGCTTTTAACTGGTTTTAACTTATTTATTACAAAATGACATCAAAGAGGGTTTCTACAATTCACGTAAAATTTAGAAATGTTAAAAAGAGCTCAGTAAGTTCACTGCTATGATAGTTACATAAAAAAATACTTAAAACATTTAAGTCTGGAACCACTTATTTTAACTTAAGAATAAGTTGTCTTGGATTGCAAATACCCTCTGTTTTGTTTGTTTTAATATGAATAATATTGTTGAGAGTTAATTTCTCTGTAATCTTACCTAAGGACCGCTACTCCTCAATCTGTAGCCATTACTTGCTAGTTTAGCGACTTTCCCAAGAAACTGAAACTTGTAGGATTTTGTTTTAGCCCATATTCTTTTTTACACCATGCAGTTTTCTTATATTGTTTTTGGTTTTTTTACTCATATATTGTACTTTTTATATCAAGTGATTAATGAAGTGATGACACATTCGTTTTATTGATATATTACATTTTGTTACAGGGGAACTTCCTTTTCTTTTTATTTATCTCTATCTTCTAAAAGTATTCAATTACAATGCCGGTTGTAAAAAACCGTAAAAGAGATACGAGTTATAGTGAGTACTATAGTTATAATAAATATACACTGTACATACATATATGAACCTACTATATTTGAATGTGTAAACCGGTTATTCATTAATAAGTAATGTAAAATATAGATGACGATTTCGCTTTTTTTTATTTCTTTAGTCTTGTGTATAATACACAGCATATTTTTTATGACCTTTGCGATAAGGGTTTAAATGTTTATGTTTTAAATAATTGTAATAGGACTTGTAGTTTAATGAGTAAAGTCATCAAGAACATGAAATATTTCTAAGGTTAGCTACACCTTACACAATTCTTAAAGTGGGGAGTGTCATAAGGCCTAAAATCTGTGAAAATTAGCACACAACCGATTTACTCGAGTGCAGTGAGTGTTCGAGCTAGGGTCTTCGTCTTAAAGAGTAGATGTCTAATCAGTCTCGTGAATAAGCGCTTATTTATGTTTACAATGATGACAGTTAATATCAGAAAATCTTGAGCACATTACACTTTGTCTTTTAAAAGTTTATATATTGTGAAATGCACAATCATAAACAAATATCATAATGTTTAAGATTATAAAACATAAATAACTCTACTGCCACCCTAACCTACTTATTGAATATTTTATGGTGTATACGTAGTAACACTGATTATGTTTTGTGTATGTCAACCAAGGGAAATTATTCACCTCCATGGATGTACCTAATCTTATTAAAAAAAAAGTATGTTAATCTCGAATAACAAATAAACTCCCTAATGTATGCTAAGAGACTAAGTACGCGATAATGTGCCCCCACTTGATTCGTAAACTAGTCGTACCCGCAGTTTCAGCAGCGTGGATGATCAATGCGATCTTGGAGCGTTGTTAAGTTTTCTCCTACCTTTCGTATGAAGCGGTTTGTCAAACGCAGAAAGTAATTTACGATTCCAAGATGTAGTGCGAGAGATTCACGCACACAACCAAAAGAATAACTGAAAATATCCTGTTTTATCTACTCACCGTTCGATGTCAGGTTATTTCGTTCCGCGATTTTATTTTGAATATTATTTACATAACACAAAGCTATGCTAATGTCGCCATTGTGCCAATCTCATTCACAATTTTGAATACTTTAATAAATAAGCAGAACATTTTGTAAATTTGTTTCTAACTTATTATATACCTGTGAACATAAGATATCACAGACTAGATTAAGATTCACATACTATTTCAAGGCCTTCATTTATTTAAAAAGCTGTTAGAGTAGTGGTTAATGATCCTGACTGCTGCCACAGAGGTCATTGGTTCGATTCCGAAAAGGGACCAATTTGGTGTGTCCTACTAATAGTTGACCCGAGTCTGGGTGTGTTCCTTGTTTGTACGTTTGTCAAGTCCTCCGCTACGCAGGAATCGTACCTGTCGCGCAATATTGGGAAATTGTTTTTGCCAAAAATGTACCCTTTTCTAGGATATATTGACTATTTTTTTATAAAGTAAAAGTACATATTATTTTATATATAAAGATGCGAGAGACAACGTTGATTTCGAATGTCAAAATATTATATGTAGTCAATAGTCAAGAGATACCTAGTAAGGCGAACGGGCGTCACCTATCAGAGTAGTCGATAGACTGGCTGTGAGACAATATAAGTTATGTAAGTATACCGATGACGGTCTAATCCGTGTTGAAAATGTGCGTAACAAATGTTAATTTCATGACAAACACCACATTGAATGACAAATAGTGATGTGAAAAGATAAATGGGAGATTTTACTTCAGATAGATCTCATAACAGGTACATCTCAGCTCATACGCTTAACAGTAATCTTTTCATATTATTATAATGATAAAAACAATCGTCAGCTATTTTTTCAATATGGTTTTTTTTTTTTTTTTTTTTTTTTATTTATCAAAAAGAAATATATATTTACAATATTCATAGCTGGTGCTTTACAAATTCATTCGAATTTAACCAGTACACCAGTGAGTCGATAGATGTTATACCAACTTGTTACTACGTAATCTACATCACACACAATATGAACAGAAACAAATCAAGAACTCCACAGTTACAATGAAAGCATAAACACAATGTTCTTATATGTATATAACTAAACTATTAAATATAATATTATTTATTTTTTAATTTTTTAATTTTAATAAGCATTATCTACTGTATCTACACAATTTACTATAATAACTGCGAGAAGCATTTGCACCGCGAAACCGGTTTTGTCACTCCTCGCCTTTCCGACCATATAATATAATAAAACTTGTTTTAGTTAGACTTAGCAATGCTAAATACAGGTGGTCGTTTTTTAGATGCAGTTTTTTAATTTAAATAGTGTTCTTTAATTTTACGTTTGATGTTAATGTCAGTAAGGGAGTTTGTGATATTTGAAGGTAACTGATTGATGAGATGTGGTACGATGTACGCCAGTTTTCTTTTACCATAGAGGTTGTTATAATGAGGTAAAAGTAATTTAGGGTTCAGCATGTTTCGTGTTGTGGTTGTTGTCTGTGAGAATTCGGGTTTACGTTTAAAGTTATCGTTAAAGAAATTCTGGGTAAGTACTGCATGTTTAACTTTTTCGTGCATTGGCAGAATATTACAAAATTTAAATAATTTAAAATAGTCATTCTCAAAATTTATTCTTATATTATGTGGTACAATTTTTTTAAGAAGTCTCAACTGCAGTATGTAAATTTTGTCTAGGTTAGTTTTAGATGTCCTTCCGTAGCTAGACAAACCATATTCTATAATGGATTCTGCCAATGATGTGTATAGTGTTAATAGCAATTTGTACGGAACCTTCCATTTTATTATGGAAAATTTAGCTAATATAGCTCCGAGCTTGTCCGATACGTGATCAATGTGTTCTTTCCAGTTTAATCTATTATCAATAACAAGACCTAGATACATTTGTTTTTCAACCACATGCACAGAACCACAGCTGCAAGAGATCTGCGCGATTTGGGAGAGTTGGTTATGTAGACAGTCGTGTTCGTGAGCTATTAGTCTTGGCGTATAAGAGTAGTTTCTATTGCGGCTAGTGCTGACGTACATGAGGTTCGTTTTGTTGGCATTAAGCATAAGTCCTACATCGTGAGACCACTTTACTACTTCATCAAAGTCCCTTTGTAACAATTTTTCAGCTATTTCAGGGGTACTCGCTGCTGCTACAAGACAGGTGTCATCGGCAAATTGATATATTGTGCTGTGCTTTATTAACCTTGACATGTTGTTGACATAAATAAGAAAATGAAGCGGCCCCAGCACCGAACCCTGAGCTGTACCCTCTGTTACATCTACTTGATCACTGTCCGCACCGTTAATCCTGACCACAAACTTTCGATCTTTTAGGTAGTCTTCACACCATTTTAGGATGTTTCCTCTTATACCGCTTTCATCTAATTTTTTTAATAATACTTCATGTCTTAACCTATCGAAAGCTTTACTATAGTCAATAAAAACTACCATAACATGTAGTTTTTCATCTAGGTATTTATAAATTAAGTCGGTAAAGGCCGAGAGGAGCTGCGTAGTGTTTTTGTGTGGTTGAAAGCCAAATTGTTTCTCCGATAAGTAGTTATTTTTCTTATAGAAGTCATGCATTTCTTCACTTATATATTTTTCCACTACTTTATCAATCACGGGCAGTATTGTGATTGGCCTATAATTTTCGTATTCTTTTTTTGAGCCCCTTTTGTATATTGGTCTTACTATACCCATCTTTAATGATTGCGGATAAGTTGTGGTCTTAATGCTGGTATTTATTAAATTTGCTATGACTCCGCTGATCTTATTTGTTAATAGCTGTAAGTCGATCGATCTAATGCCATCGATGCCGGGTGCCTTGTTACTGTTTAAAGATTTCAAAATTTTAGTTATATCTTTTGGGGTGGCAGGTCTAAAACGCATAGTAACATTTTGCGGGTAACTATAGGTATCACTTTTTAATAATGGTACAAAGCATTTCGGTATTGTCGTTTTAACACTGTTCTTAAAATACTGCCCAAAGTTATTAGCAATACTTTTGTCCGTGGAGCCTTGTTTGCTCATAGCGTCTAAGATAACTTCGTCTACCGATTTTTTAATTTTTCCTGTTATTTTGTGAAGTATTTGCCATAATTGTCTAGGATTGTTTTTGTTTGTATTTATCTCAGTATTTAAGCATTGGCATTTATGTTTTCGAATTAATTTATTAGCTTCATTTCTGGCTTTATTATAATCTTTTTTTAGGTTTAGATTATAGGGATCCCTTATCCACTTATTGTATAGCTGATCTCTATACTCACAGGATTTAATTATTTTATTTTGAAACCAGAGATTTTGACGCCGCGAGGATTTCTTTACGGTAATTGTATACTTAGAGCGTGTATATATTTCATTAAATTTGTCCAGTATATAGTTGTTTATAAGATGTGGACTCTGCATTTTATTTGTTTCTTCCCATTCAATATTATTTAATGACTCATTAATTTTATTACTATTCAGACAAGTTTTATATTTTGGCACATTCTGTATAAGCATGCTTCCGATGCAAGCGAGGCACACAACGCGGTGATCCGCCAGTGTCGTTCCGATTGCTGCAGTGTATAGGTCTTGTGTGCGGGATCGTGCATAAATGTGATCGATACATGTTTTACTTAAACGACCGCGTGATAATTCAATTCTAGTGTGATCGGTTATCCCGCACAGAAGGCCCATATTATGCATATTATTGTTATATCTATGTTTTATAGCATTATCCAACTTTATGTCGATGTTTATGTCGCCTAATAGATAAAGATCAGTGTCCTTAGGTAGTTTGTTTAGTGTGGTTTGTAGTTCGTCTAAAAACAAGTGTTTATTATAACTAGGTGGACGGTATATAGCACATATGTTCGTCTTGTAACCTGATCGAGTTATTATGGTGCCTATGACGTTTTCGAACTGCAGGGTAGTTATATTATTGATATAAAAACTATGGCTATTGTGAACATATATTATAATACCACCTCCCTTGCGGGTTTTTCTTAAAGCCGTGAACATATTATAGCCATCTAGGTGATGCAGACAGCTTATTCCATCAGTTATGTTTGCCTCAGTTAACACTACTAAATCTATTCGTTTTTTAGAATTAATGACACATTGTTCTAGTGCAGTAAAATTCTTAATGATAGACCTTATATTTACGTGTATACAAAGTAGATTAATATGTAAGTTAGGTACTATGCTAAGGAATTCATTTATGTTTGTACAGTTCGTTATTTCGTTTAAATCATCCAATCGCAAATCACTAAAGTCACACATATTTGGTAAAAGAAATATAAGTATGTAAGATTAGCAATAGTGTTCGTTGTGCAAACTATACTTTAATTATATTTGGCAATCACAGACTGTAGTTCGGTATCGTTTCTAATATTGTATAGTTTTTCATTTTCGTCCTTGCGAGCTTTAACGTAACCACGCTTGAACCAAACATATTTGAAATTTAAGTTGATTTTCAATTCCTGTTTAGTTTTCCAGAATAATTGTTTATTGTGTTTAGTCATGACTTCACTTACATATACTGGGGTGTTGTTTTTGTTCTTGTTGGGATGCACGTCTGATACCGTGGTTTTTGTGGATCTGGCGGCCGTTACCCATTTTTCTTGCGTCTCTTCATCGTTCAACATGACAACTATTTTAGGAGGTTGGTCTTTTCTTCCACGTACTTGATGTACACTTTTAATCCCTTCCTTTGGCTGTTGGAGTCTCGTAGCTAGGTTTTCAATAACTTTTTTTACTTCATCGTTATTTTCAGTCGGTACGTTCGCTACTTCCACCGACGTACGAAGTTTTTCTTGTTCTAGCTCCTGAATCCTCTGTTCCATTGCTCCTACTCGAATCTCAAGGTTGGTATTTTTGTTGGCGAGCTCTATATTTTTTCGTTCCAGGGTTTTTATGGTTTTCTTGAATTCATCAATGCACTCCACTACTTCATCCATTTTGGCGCTATTAAATTGTAGGGATTCGTGTAGCTCTTTCAGTTCGTTTTTTATAGCTTTCTCCACTTCTTTTGAGATGTTGCTTAGTAACATTTTGGAATTAATTTGAACTTCATCTTCATCTTCGTCATCGTCTTGCGGTACTATGATCGAAGAACTTCGGCGCGGAGCTTCAGCCTGACATGTGAGACATGTCCATTCTAAGCTTGGCGCGGCTTTAAGGGCTGCAATTTGTTTATTATTTAAACCTGTGCATTTGTTAGTGAAATGCACGATTTGTTCACATTTGCTGCATTCCACTGCTGCTACAGATTTTGTTACTACTTTTTTGCAGTTATCACACTTCTTCGTCATTGTGGGTACTTTTTACAGAACTTAGAGACGTGTGTTGGAAACGGTATGCAATCTACGACTGTTGAGGTTTACATAACTGATCCATCAGTTGAGGTTTTACATAACTGATATTGCCACACGGCTAGATACACCACGAGTCTGACAGATGACACTTATTGCCATTACAAACCATCTCTAGACTATCGACGGCAAAATAAACTCATCGGACCTGAAATAACTATCCGAAATCAACGCTACCTCCCGTACGTGGTACAAAGTAGGTAAGTGGTAGAAAACTGTCTATAATTTAAATTTAATAGAATTCAGTGAACTTATTCAAGAAAGATAATTACGAAACATCTGCGATATATTTCGTTCGATTATGAGAGTAAAGCTCAGCGAGTCAGAGCGGCGGGCAGACAGTGTTCGTGGGGCAGGGAGGGAGAGATTGTGAGGTGCCGCGGTGTGCCCCAATTTAGGCCGACAGCCGCAACCCCTGGGATACTTTTAATACATTCTTCTATAATTTGAGCAAAGCAACAACAATTTATTTTACAATTTTGAGGCGATTTTGTGATTTTACTTTTATTTTTTTTTCATATAAGGTAATTCATATACATTCGTAGTAGGCGGTTGTCGATTATTAAAAAAATACAAAGATGTGTAGGTGCCACCAGCCGACCCGGCCCGTGTGGTGGATGGCCTAGTTATTTTTAAATATAGAAAAGCTCAAAGGTATCTCTACTATACATAATGATATACTATAGATAAAAGTTTGTCTCTACTTAGCGACCTGCACTCAGGTCCGTTTACGCATATGCACACCAAGATCGTTCGCGCAGTACAACAACAGAAATAACAAAGCCTTTGCACTCTATCTGATGACTCACAAGTTGGCAACTTTCTGTTTGTGTTGCCGACTGTACCGTAAACTTAAATATTTGTAAGAAGAATGTTCCAGAATAGTGTTCTATTTACGTCAAATTTTTGTTTGAAATAATGTCGTGTCGGCGGAACTGCCATTCGCTTCAGGGGGGGATGAGAAAATCGACAGGTATTCGTTGGCCAAGTCATCAGTGAACCGGATTCTTTATAGAAATCCAATAAAGTAAAAAGTGGTCAGTGTACACAATAATGTATAGAATGTAGCGTTTAAAAGTGTCGACTTCCATCACACGGTTGTGGTGGATGGATCGATACAGATACGTTTTACGTTTGACTGTACTGTTCGCGATTTATTAAACTTTTATGCGTAAGTATCACTTTAATTTTTTTCTTTTTTTGGTTCAAAATATGTAGCTATACTTGAACTTAACATTTTAGGAAAGTAATCTTTTGTTTCAGTATATTAATACGTATATCTGAGATAAGAATCACCGCTCTTCGCAATTCTTTATATTTTAAAACCATTAATTTAAACCATTTTTTAAAGTTTTTGTCACATTTGACTGTACTGCATGAAGCCAGCTGCTAAGAAGATGGTACGGTAAGTAGCTATTATAAACAAATAGAAAAATAACGAGTATTTCAATTTGATTACGACTTAGCCTGCTTAAATTTGTAACTGTGAATCTGCAGAGATCGCAGCTACATAAAAGAAACTGTTGGATACGGAAGAAATACAAATTGTTATTCACTTTTTAAGTATAAGAGGTATACATTTTCACCGTAACAAATTTTATTTTTTCAGGGCGCTAATTACTAATCCTATAACCATCTCATGCCACTGTTTACAACTGGTTTAATGAGTTTAAACGTGGTCGAAGAACACTCACTGATGATTCTCAAGAAGGACGTTCTGTTACGGAGACTACTGAAGAAAACGTGAGTGCCGTGCGGCTAATGATAGAAGCTGATAGAAGGGAAGGCTATCGAATATTTATCTATTGAAGATGTGCTGTTAGTGAATCATTCTATATCCCGACCTGTCTCCTTGTGACTTTTATTTTATTTATAAACTTCAGGTGCACAAGTGTTCAGACGGTTCGAGTCCGACACACTACTCTACCATTGGACCCAATGAGGTGCTGTCTGCAAGAGAGATTAACATACAATGTATATTTTATACTACTCCATAACCACAGATTAGTGACTACAGATTCTGAATCTAAATGCAACCACTCTATTTAATTAAAGGTTTAAAATATAAAAAAATGCGAAGAGTGGTGATTCTTATCTAAATAAATATCTTCGCAAGATAACGCTTCCAGCTGTTCAAACCTCCAAATCTATTCTTATAACGTGAAGAGTTATTTTGTTATTTCAATTTAGATAATCCCTGGAACTACTGTGGATATGCACGTATCGAACCATAAATAGTTATATTTTTGGATTTTGTTTCATACTGATATTAGATTGGCCTCTGAAAAGTAACTCTTATGTTTTTACTATTAATTTCAAAATCCGAGGGTTAAGTAGCTCAAAGAGAAACAGATTTACATACCTACTTATTATTCCTATTACTAAACCCAAAATAAAATGAGGAGCTTTTATATATAATAAGTCTTCTTACACTTTCTTCTCAAATCTTGAGTCATTTATTTAAGTACGTAGCAGAAAAACTTAAACATTAATGTTTAAACATATATATATTCCACTATTTGGATAATTGGTAATTATCCAGAAATTGTTATAATACAATACAAGTGGGATTTTGAAAACAAAAACTACAGCACAGCACAGTTTTAAACTGTCACGCAATAAGTTGTATTACACACTTGCGAACAACCAAACTATGATATATTTTGTCTGCATTATATCATACAATCTCTGACTTAGAAAACCGGTTAAATTTCCCTGAAATGTGTGGAGTTTACGGAGGCTCAACTCTCCCTCCCCTCTCACCTCTTCCCTCATCCACTCTTCCCTCTTTCCCATCTCTTCATCCCCCCTCTCTTCTTTCTCTCCCCGCATCCGGCTTTCCCTCATAACCCTCAAAGGCGTTCAGCATACTTACGAGTCCTGAATTGCAGTTGTCGCGTACCATCGGTAGACCCGTCTGTACGTTTGTGCCCCTAAAGAATAAAAACAAAACTGTCGCAAGTGTAATGCCCCGATGAATTCTCCTCCTCTCATAATTATTTACAAATTTTGTAAAACCAGTAATTACTTAATACGTTACAACAAACTGAATGAGTATAATACACAACGACAATTTTAATTACTATTGTAGAAGTTATTAGGTAGTGTTTTCCACTTGTGAGTGTTTAATGTGCGTCACAACCGCAGGGCGATTATTGGACTTTGATAACAGTTGCTTGTAAACGTGCTAATAATGCACACTCTATAGAAATATATAGCGATTGTAAGATAAATGAAATGTTATAATACTTGTTATTTATGATACCTTTGTAACGGATGGATGATTGAACATGATGACACTGTTGTTGAGTAACATAAACAATAAATACATACTTATATACGTTTTAATTTCGTAAATTTTATAGAAAATGACTTCGCAGAATGATTATTATGAGATTAGAAATGTAACAACTACGTATTTTGTTATATCATGTCTGTTGTTGTGATCTCACACGTCATATGATCAGTTATTATGTACCTAAATAAATAAATGGGGTATATCCTAAAATGGTTGTGTATCATTTGAATTATTAAAAAGTAACTATTGTAAAATAATAATGAAGGTTATCGACTAAATTTCACGAGTTTTATGAAGTCTTCATAAAGTCATGAAATTTGTTGAAAAAGTCATAGATATTAGTTGAAAACTTGCTGCTCATATTGGAAAGTAAAATGACTTTAGTTTTCAAGATAAGAGTGAGTCCAGCTGTGGAAATAATATTATAAATATTACATATAGAACACAAACCAATACAATACAAACCTTAGGTAAGCACTTTGACAGGAAAGAACATGACATGTAATAACTATGATAAATTTGTATATCTACTTCAGTAGATTAAAACGATCTTCGTCATTAGAAATTACCATGTCAGCCTACCACGGTTATTTGAGTTCTGTTTTGCGATATGATTTAATGTTGTATGGGAATTTTAGGCATATTAACAGACCCTTCCTCTTACAAGAACGCTGTATCGAAGCCACAGCTCAGACTCAGGTAAGGCCAATTTAAAAATTAGGGGATACCTACTTTAACATCTATGTATATTTTTAAAATAGATTACATAGATATTTGTAAAAAAAGCCAGTACTATTCATCTCGAGAAAGTATTGTTGAATTTTAAAACTGTTGCACTATGTGTGTATAATGAAAACTTGTATGCACATACCTAAGCAATTTATTACATAACCAGAATATACAAAAAATCTTCCGTTGCCTCCATTCAAGGAAAAGCTTTAACATTTTCTATAGTGGCAGAGCCATACTTATTTCGCCCAGTTTTTATGGCTTGCTGCCTGTCCAACACCAACCCTTTCTTTTTTGTTGGGAATATTTTGAGACCGGAATGAAGGTAAAAATGGTATCTCCCTGTTAAAGGACTGAGACTTCAGGAACTCGCAGAAGCCAGGGTCGCGTATTTGTATATCCTGTACTTCCTGTAACTAGAGGCCGTAGGAACAGGAATACCAAAAACATTATTAAATTTGTTTATTAAATCTTCATGCACATATTGCACAAAGCCGGACTTAATGTCTTCAAAGATTTCTGCCAGTCACCCTATGGATGTTACAGAGGTAAATAGCTATAAAAAAGCGTGTGAGAGACAGTAGAGATAAAAAGGAGAGAGAGAGAGAGGGATAATAAATATTTTATATACTACGTTTATGTCCAAATTTAAAGAGTTTAGGTCTTAAAGCATACATAGATATCCTCTTCACTCATTTAGATGACAATAACGTGGGTCGAATAAAGTTCAAATCCGACCAAAAATTCCTTGAATGCGTCTACATTTGGTGCTAGATTTAGTCTCTTCAAACTTCAAACATACCACAAACATACCATTCATAAGTTTATTTAGTTACGATGTTCGTATCTCTCAGTAGGATTATGTGGGCAGGCATATTGTCCTTCAGTTTGTATGCCGTGACACGACTACTCATCCCAAGATTCGAGCCGTCGTTAAAGAATACGCCCCATCGTTCATCGGCGTCGGCGAGGGAATAGGAAGTTGATGAAGCTATTATTAATGTTTGGTGTAATTTAGAGGAATTGGTGCAGGAATAAAATTGAATTGACTTCAAAAGGTTTAGTGAAGAGCTGAACTGTGGTACCAATGAAACGAAATATTGTAACATTTGTTAATTATCACTTTATATAATTAAATGAAACAGCCAGTCTCAGATACAGATATGCGACCCCGACCTGTTTGAGCTCTGGCGTACACTTCTCTATGCATCCATATAAGTAATATCCCTATCTTCCTATGGCTTTCCCTTCTTACCCATCTAAATTTTTCAATATACTCCCAAAGTGCCCGATTGCCTAGAAATAGGTTTGCCCATAAAGATTCAAGTAGGAATAAATGATAGTTGGTTAAGTGTTTCCTTTTAACACACCCTTGCCTACCCTAAACATCGCATGCGTGACAATAACATTCAATAAAAAAAAATCGTTATTTGGTAGAACACTGGTTTAAAATAATTGGGATCTGAGGTGTAAAGCCTCTACGAAAATAGGAAATGACACTCAGATATTAAAATATTCATTTCAAATTAAATTATAGATAGATATCTTAATACTGTTATAAATGTGAAGGAAAGTTTTTACTTAATTACACGTGTTATTATTTTTAACAGAGATAGATATATAGATAGATTGGGCATAGACTGGAATAGCACATAAGCTTTTATGTCGACAAAAACTACAGTTCAAGGCATTAAAGGTAGTCCAAATATGTTCTTGCATTATTCGTAAGGTCGTTAATACTAGCACTAGCATTGCTTTGTAATGGCAATATTTAATTTTCCTCGTAAAAAAATATGAATAAATACAAACTAAATATGTTCTATACAAGACAAATACGTGACCTTCTCCACTTGGCATCTTTGTTAAAGTATAAAAGACAGTGTGTGGAAATAATCGACAAACACTGAATGTTTTAGCAAATTGTAGAATATATTATAGCAAGATGGTGGTGAGTGGACCGGCGCGTACTTACGTACAGCCGATATACAAAGCTGCCTACACTTGAATCTAGCTGTATCTATCTTAACTTTTAAGTGTTAACAAACTTCGAATTCAAATTCAATATATTTATTTCATAAACCTTTCGTGTGGGTCGCAACTTGCGACGACACCCTTGCGCCATCACATCTTTCAAAAACAGCTGGGTGTGCAAGCATCAAACGGCGTATTTACGCCGTTTGATGCTTGCACACCCAGCTGCCAGCCCAGTAAGTTATGGGTAATTGTTTTTGAGCCGTTTGGGGACGAACCCTAGAGTCTTGGGGTCCGAGTGCTCGTTCCAATTATAAGGAACTAGTTGAACGACTGATCGAAACTTCTCGTGACCAGAAGGCTGGCCTTTTCCTAACACAGCGCATAAGCATTGCCATTCAACGTTGTAATGCTGCCAGCCTCCTGGGAACGCTAATGCTGATGAATTTCATCATGCGTGTTTGTCAATATTCCCTATTTTTAATTCATTATGCTTTTCTTTTTAGTTTTAAAACTTACTTCAGTATAATAAATAGCATAATTCCAAAATATTATATAGAATCAAATTAAAAGTGAATAACAAGAAAGAGTTGATCCATAACCACCCGTTTCCAAACGCCTCCCAGCTAACTTCTTAACTCAACAAATATGTACATATATATTACAATATTTAGTGCAGTAATCGTTTATTCTTAATTCGTTGGTATCAAACGTTTACCACTTTCAATGAGTGATAAACACTGGTTTGTGCTTTTGTATATATAAAACAAGTTAATCGGGCCAGGAATGTTATCGTCTTGTCCTGAACAGTTTTATTTTAGTTCGACGACAGACGTTTGCGGGAGCACGTGAAACGTCTACGGATAGCATTTAGATAATTTCTGTTAAATTTATTATATACTGAGTAGAAGAATATCAATATCAGACGGAGTAATCGATTTGCTAGAATTCCCTCGAGATCGATTGTTATGATTCTATGAATTATCGGTGTCAATAAATTATGTATCCAATTTTTATGAACAACCCTCCTCAGTGTTTTGTCACCACATTCATATGCTTCAAAGTAATAGAGAAAAATATTCGGGAATGTAATGTGACAAGTACAGGACAGGTACTTACGTAATGCGGTATTTCATAGGAAACATTGTAACAGCGGCAGAGTTAAGTGCTTTCTAAGATATTTTTAAAATTATGTTATAAAAAATAAAATGAAATATATAATATAGTATAAACATATATGTATATATATATATATATATATAAGAAAATGATAAAAGAAGTGGTAAAAAATTACTTCAAAGTTTATTGGGCACATACACACTCTTATATTGGGGGTAAAAGGAGCTCTTCGTATTGATGAATTGTTGCCATCAATATAGCAGGACTATACCGTTTATAATACTTATTGCAGCGGTGCAGAGTTGTCCACCAGATTACATTACTATATTTTATATAAATGATTGGTGCGAACGTAACGAACTATGCGACTAAGACTAAGACGAATAACTACAATATACAACCGAAGATATAAAAGTGTAATAAAAGTGACCCTTTTGACATTGGATTTGGGGAGAAAAAAAAATTATTATTTGTATCTGTGCGCACAAACTGTGTGTATGTATGTACATGTACTCGACATGTACATACATACATACTCTCAGGTTCGTATCACCGAAAGGGGTAGGTAGAGGCCCACATTTTACCTACTATACTTTAGCCTCACTTAAGTAATAGATAGCAAGCCTGTTGCTGTCGTTTGGGGTTTTGGGAATTAGATTATAAAATTTAGAGTATATTAAGAACAAAGCATTATTGCTTGTACAGATGGATTGCGGGGTATTAGCAATAGTTAAGTTAATTAAGACGTCCGAGTACTTCACCGATCAAAAATTCAGTAGGTATATGAAATTATAAAATATTAAGTAAAATATCGGCGATGCGTTTAATTTCGCTCGTTCGAGATTGATAGACTCAAAGATATTTTTAACTAAATTTATTTTATACAAGAAGAGGTATAAAGAGTTTAAAACAAGGAAACAGTGCACCGACCGTATTTTATTCGTATTTAATATATTTGTAGTGCTGGCGTAAACATTTCTTGTTTTTTTTTTTAGTTCGAGAGCTCCTGTCTCCGTGGCTTTAATAAATATATTTTAATTATAGTTTGTCTCTTTAAGGAGAGAGTTGAAAATGAATCTTACCAAACGCTTCCCAGTAAAACTCATTTTCACATAGTTTGCAACACCTGAGTTTCAAAAATAAATTTTGTCTGCTCTAAATCAGATTATACCTATTCTCGCGAGGGTTGTTTAGATTTATTTTGCTTCAGGTAGACGTTGGAACCTAAATTAAATTGTCCAAGTCCACTTTCTCCGCAGAGTACCGCAAGTTTTCAAAAGTAATTAGCAGGTGTTTGATTAAGTCAGCTTTATTTTCAATTCGATGTAAATCGGATAAACTCTTCTATATCCAAATATTAGCACCTAACTGGTTTTAAATAGACTTTCTAGAAGTAATGTTGATAGTTAAGTCTTTGAACATATCTTATTTTGTGTTCGCACCTGCGTGTTGTAACTAGTACTTATTCAAATAAGATTATATGAGTACTTGTAATAAGTTACTCGAGTGAAAGTTTACGGTTTCACGCTGACAAACAAGGATTTAAGTTAACTCCCCGCATAATACTGCTCTATGTTTGGTCATTAATGTGACTTACTTAGTTCGTTACTAAATACAAGTGAATAACTTACATTCAAACATCTTATAATTCAGTTCTTACTTGAAATCTCAAAGACGAGTGTTAAATGTGATCGCTGTGCAGTATAGAATGGGTTTGGAAGAAATGTCGTCGGTAATAAAACCGTCAGAGCGGAGTCGATGAGTGATATTGAATTGAATCTGCGCGAGTGATTGCCTGCAATAACTCACTAGAGGAAAAGAGTGAATGTCACTCTCCTCACTCTAGAGGAGTATTTGTACGCTATCAGCAATGGTCGTTTAATTTATAATTACTTAAGGTAGCTAAGGCAGAGATTTAACGTAAAGTATGTGTATAATGTGGTTGTGTTGAACAAAATATAGAAATAGAAAAAAAGGTTGCCAAGTTGTAAAATGAAGTGTGTAGGATCAAAAGCAGTAATGTTAAACCTTTGATTAAACTCGCAGCCCAAAACTACCCTGACTTATTCAAACCATTTCATTTGATAGTTTTGTTTTGAAGGCTGAAAAAGAAAAACAATTAAAATATTTGGATCTAGTTGTCAATATGTGGGATGTGAATTTAGCAATCATTGTACCGATAGTCATATTAGCACATGGGTTGATTGCTAGGAGCCTCGACCACCATCTTCAGAGGCTCACGTTAGGTAGCTGGGTTAAGGGCCTGATGCAGAAGGCAGTCCTTCTTGATACGGCACGTATTGTGAGGAGGTTCCTGTCTCTGGAGCCCTAACCACCGTTAGCTTGGTCCCTGTACCCGATACCGGTGGGACACTATTTTTTATATTTTCTAATATATTTTGTTTTTATATGGTATATTTACTGTTCTTATTGCGGGTGTCAGTGTGCGTGTGTGTGTGGGCGTGTGTGTATTAAGTGACCCGTTAGATTATGGTTTTTAAGAATTGTTGTGTGAACAATAATATGAAAACTGCATTTCTTTGAACGTTGTGTACAGTTGTAATTGGACTGCAGATCTATAACGCGTTCATTGTGTAGCATAACACTTTGTCATTCTTGATTTGCTGTCCCTTTTTATACCTACCGAATAAAATAATAGTGGATGTAGAAAAAACTAATTGTAACAGATAATGTGAAGAAGACACCTAAATAAATTGTATTGAGATCTATACAGTGCAGTTGCAGTTTCACATGTCTCAACTCCCGAAAATGCCTTGTTACTTAATATACTTAAATCATAAAACAAACATTGCTTTTGTATTTTTTGTTAATGTAGCTGTAACAGGGAAACATTGTGTTTAAGATATAATATGTGTTATTGATACTTCTTTGTTTAGTGTTTTCAAAATGTGCTGCAAGTCTTTGAAATATATTTTTTCATCTGTTTCTTAAAATGACTTATAGATGGCACTGCCTGTCACTGTTTTCATAAATACATTTGATACTATCAAATACAACAAAATTCACGAGAAATGTTTGCGATATAACAACGTGAGAAAACAAAGACGACGAGTACGAATGAGAGTCTAATTATAAAATTCCACAGGAAGCGGTGTGGCAACTCTATTTAGAAGCACTGAATGACTTATTTAAATAGCGAGTATTTGTACCTCATCGGAGAGGGAGGCGGGCGCCACGGAGGGAGCACTGGAAAACACGATAATATTACGCGTACGACTACGTGCTGGGACTACCAACACCCTGAGATATAACCGTTAAAAATACAAACGGTATGAATGATTCGTCATTTGTTATGTCTGGTGGGAATTATATATTCATAAGGCTGATAACATTTGTACTAAAGTTTAAAAATGATCTCAAACGATCCACGTCAGACGTAAGTACACATGTCGTTGTGAGTAGTTCAGTTAATCGAACTAGGAAGTAAATCCAATTATTATTTGTATTGTATTTAAGTTTTTAGCAAAGAGGCTTCGTCTTTTTTTTTATGCGATAGGAGGCAAACGAGCAGACGTGTACCTGGATCACCTGGTGGTAAGTGACTACCGCCGCCCATGGACACCCGCAACTCAAGAGTCACAAGTGCGTTGCCGGCCTTTTAGGCAGGAGTACGCTCTTTTCTTGAAGGTTTGAAGGTCGTGTCGGTTCGAAATACGGCAGGCGACAATTTGTTATATAGGTATCATCATCTTATAGATCTAAATTAAGAACTAAATCCTAATAAAAACGCTCACTAATATAAGCCAACATTTTCAGCCGCCGGCTGCCGCTATATAATGTCGCAGCATTCCCTTTAATACCTCACGAGTTCATTAGCAACAGTTTTGTATATTGCACTACATTATTCGCACAAGATTAACGTTTTGATATATGGAAATGTGATATTTCTGTAACGTTACTCATTTAGAATACATAGCTGCAGTAGAGGTCCAGCTTAATTGAATCGAATCAAAGTACGAACGAATACGACTGGTATTTGTTTGTATTTTGATTGATGCAAGAACAGGATCATTCACGTAACAACGGTATTCTAATACAGGCTACTTATTCACGATTAATGACCTCTGCGCCAGTAAGTTAGCTTTAAACCGGCCACTCGTCTAAAAATGAACTGAAACTTTGAAGTGAGTAAATGAATTCTCACCACAAAAGGCTGCCTTTAGGAGTTGGCCCTTTTTGTTTTGTCCTCGAGGAGTCGGCCTGTACAGTAATCAAATTTAAATACAATGTTTTTCAACGCGACATAAAAGTCGTGGAAATGTTGTACCGACTTGATTAAGTACAGAAACTTTTTGTTGAAGGTGTTCTGTTAGCAACAGTTTACGATACCTCTTATACGGTGTGTTAGCGAGTTGCATTAAGTATGTTCATGTTGTAATATCGAGTGTTAAATATGTAAGGTATGTTCAATACTTCACGTTCTAGTACATACTTAAAACTATAAGCATTACGAAATGCTTTTCTGTGTACACAGACCGGTCGCCTTAGTCTCTTTATAGTTTGTCCATTCTGGTGATTTTTGCTCTCCGACTTGATGTTTATTTGACGATATTCGATCTGTATTTGTTTAAAAAGTTTTGTGAATCGTCAACAGTGCGTAGAAAAAACGAGTATTGAGAAAAAAAAAATACCGAAAAGTCACTATACTAATACAACAACATACAACTACAAAGTAAATAATTGCTGCATTGTTAAAGATCTTTGATCTCCCAGACATAACTACTTATATATATATGCTATTTACAGATGATTTTTCCATGATATTGACATGTAATGAATTGGTAAATCTGGCAATGAAATAAATAGACATTTGAATCAGTAATACAATGGTTAAATTATAATAATCTTAATGTAAATCTTATTAAAAGTGTTAGACAGATGTAGAACCACGCTGAGGCATGAATGGGCCGTCTCAACTGGTGCGATACCACGGCCTCACAGAAAACCTTTGTGAAGCGACGCATGTCTTCCACATCCACGAAATGAGTGAGTTTCCGGAGGTCTAACTCCTCTTTCCTCATCCACCATCCACCATCCATTTGTTAGAGAAGGAATAACTTTAGATAAACACACTGACTGCACTGACTGATGCAAGTAGACATCACATGTAATAAGATTAACAAATTTGTATTTATTTTAAGCAGATGAAGATAAAATTAAAAATCTTTTCAAATTGTTGCGAAATTCTATAGAAATAAAGAGTGTTTCAAAAGAGTCTTGCCCAAAAGCGATGCACTAAAGCTACAGCGGGAATACCACCCGACGAGTCTTATAAGCCGTACTTTCAGAAGTTGGATATGTTTACTGTAAGTTCAATGTACATTTACGAGATAGGTGTATTTGTTAAAAAACAATTTAGGATTGTTTACCGAGGCAAAGGACAAATACTATCGAAATTGAAAATGTATTAAAACCTTCCAAACTAAGCTTTAGTCTAAGAACCAACTTAAAATATGGATTTTAGAAGACACATATTACAGTGTCAAAGCATTATGTAACTGAATCTTTTCATACTAGATATATTGTCTCATCATGTAACTGTATACTAATATTTAGAACAAAGATGTTTCATTAATGTGAAGTACTTCAAATCTAATTTCTTTATTTTAATAATTTACTTGACTGTTAAGTGACAATTGCATTAAAATTACATAATATACACTTTTACATGCTGCTCACAAGTTAAATAGAAGCGCTATATATTAAACACCTCTCAACTATGTACTCTATTCTATATTATGATATAGTAAATAAAGATTCAGTTCATTTTAATATCTCTAGTAATGAGTGTTTTTTGTCCAGTTATTTAGAAGACAGTATTTACGTTTAATGTTGGAGACGTTACTATGTGCATTTGGATTTTTATTTAACTTTTATCTTAAAGAATAAAAATCACTAA
Source organism: Tyria jacobaeae (assembly GCA_947561695.1). Lineage (NCBI taxonomy): Eukaryota > Metazoa > Arthropoda > Insecta > Lepidoptera > Erebidae > Tyria > Tyria jacobaeae. The sequence continues at coordinate 666,217 of OX387208.1, read as the reverse complement.
AAAGTCTGAGCCTCCCTTACTTTTACCTTACCTTTATTTAACTGAGTTTTAAAGTATACTAACTAACTACAAAATACAAGTGTAGCGACTTCATCTTACTCTGTGTTTAAATGACTGATATGTTTTATTACTTGCCATACTAAAGAGAATCGATTTTTATTCTATTTAATTGTTTCATTAATTTTGTTTTTTTAACGAAACAACATCGAAGCAAATAGATCACCGGCAATTTTTTTTTATATTTCCAGACGATCATATTTATATTGATTATTTTTAAGAGGCAATTATTTAAAATGTGTATTAAGAGTGCGGCTACGTTTACATAAGTAAAATCAAACAAACGCTATACATATTAAAGTTTTTATATCAAACTATTACAAAACAAATTTTGCAAGAAATTAGCTGTCTATAATTCACTTGGCCGGATAACACAACAAAACAATACATTTGTGTAAGCTCAATTTAGTTTCATTGCTACTATAACTGGAGGTTTTCATATTATATACAATGTGTCATTTTCCGACATAAATACGAACGAAGTTGCAGGTACAGCTGGTAGACAATACTTTATTAGCAAATATCATTTAAATTATATGTGTTAAAGTACTCTCAGCAATAACTGCTATTAGTAGTAAGTGCTTCAATGTTGCACATTTAACTATCTCCGTCCCCATGGCACATATCTCATCACGATAAACCTTTTAGGCCACGAGACCATTTTTTCATTTATCATTAAACAAACTTTTTGAAAAGGACCCATTCCATTAAAATTGAAATAATGAAATTTTACATGTATAAATCATGTACGTTTTTATATATAACGTTGAGCAAATTCGCCGATCGTGGATTCGTTGGATCAACAGTGGCTCCGTGACCATACAACGAATAAGTCGGCATTTATTCGTCTGATACATGTATGTCGCGGCTCGATTATTTAATGATTATATAATGATCATTTCATGAGTTGGGCATATTTTGCCCACGCTTTTTTGCTTCACGAAATAGTCTTGTTTCATGATATAGTTATCAAACGTCATCAAAAATTTACGTTTTAACAATATGGCAAGGTATAGGTAACCATTTCATGACATTTGATCATTTCATGAAACAGTTAACCACATAATGAAGTTAATTTAATATTCAATTATATGTTTTAAGACAGTCCCATAAATAAAGTTTTAATTTGCTTAAACAAAAACTCAGAGATTTGTTGTTAGACTACAAGACAATGTAATAGTGACTTGTCATCGACAAAATATATGTTCGAGTGACAATATTAATTTTATTGTTTTTCGTTTTCATTTGTTGTTATTGGTTTGGCGAAAAATATATGTGCAACATTTATATAACTTACCAATATAGCAATTAGGAAATTAACTGCCCACGAAATGTAAACAAGAGACAAAATTTTACAAACAATACTTCGACCTGCCATATTTTTTTAACCATTTTAAGCTCCGGAGTCTGAATTCATGATTTCATTATTAATTCTATAAGTGTTCAGGTATGTTCTACGTACCTATCTAGAGTGACAGAACCAGTATTCGCTACCTCCCTTATCCCCTGTCGTATAACAGGGTGCTGGGCAAACAACGTACCGATTGCCTGTCTTTTTAACTTTTACGGAGAATTTTACAACATAAGTTCTTTTACGGACAGCACATCAATTAATCTGAATATACAGAAGAGGAATATCTTTAAAGTAGTCTACAAAAAAATGTATATGTTCACCTACTTCATAAATTAATTACCTTACAATATTGGTGTTCAGCAATTTGTAGGAGAAATATTTATTATCGATTATTGAGATGTTTGCTTTTGCTTTATAATGATATTAGTTTGATATCAAGCTTTTTTGGTGCCTTATTTGTATATCAGTTTTGACTCAGGTGTGTATTTCAGGAATGACTAGTTTAGGACTAGACGGGTGATTTTATCGTCGTACTCGTAGTTTTAAAATATTTAAACATACTTTGTAAATTAGTTACATAAATATAAAGTAAGAACAAAACATGATATATAACAATTAACGAAGTATTTAATTGTGAAACGTACGCATATTATAACGAAGTATGCGTGTGTAAGTGTATAGGCGCGCTTAGGGTAAGAAACATAGTATGTATATGATGTGAAAGTTTGTTTGTGTAAAGTGATTTATGCGACGTCTGAGAGCGTGTTAGTCTCGCACAAACACCACTAATTCCCTTCGCTACTTACTTGTTTCCTATATTATTAAATTGTGTATACGTTATCGAAACATTGTAATTGAACTATAGTTTAAAGAGCGTATAATCTCTATATTTATATAGGTAGAGCTGTAACTGTTGGCAATGATTGTACAACATTTTATAGGCCAATTACTTGTTGTGATTATTATTTATTGTTCCTTCATTCAACTAAGCTAAGTACGTCATTTTACATTGAGTGTTTATTTAAACTCAAAACCCGAACAGATGGCTCACAAAAGGCTTAGACGGTCTAATATTTATTCTACGAATTAGGCATTATTCTTGGTGTAATACTAACTACATGCACTACATATATTTTTTCTAAACCTTCAATCGAAAATCCGCGTGACATTAGTAAAAGCTGGATATCGTTTGTAATCATTCATTATGTAAGTACTTAAGTTTTGTAATGAAAAATAACTGTCTATAACGTAACTTAAATAACGCTCTTGACGCAATAAAAATTAATAACGATTATATGCTTCACAGGAATAAATATTTTGTTTTCGAAGTAATATTTATATATTATGACCCTTTTTTTCATTCTCAAAAAGTAACTATTGTTGAGACAGCACATTACACTTGGAGCAAAATCCAGTAGTTATTGGGATTTGTGGGCGATATCAGCGTACACTTAATCAGAGCCAAAGTCGTTTTCATCACACGTCCTAATCCCAACATAAAATTATATCGGATTTCTTCGATTCGTCTACTTATCTCTCTAAATCTGACGGATAACGACTAGTAAGAGGATAGCTGTGCTCATATATATTTTTTTTCAACCTAAATCCCGTTTTTGCGAGCAAATTTCAAGAAATCCTTTTATATTATATCGTGAGTCGTGGAGGATGGCTTAAGATAAGTGCTCCGGTACAGGCTCAGTCGAGTGACGTCACATGACGAAACGAGATTAGCCACCGCAATTGAATGAAGCTGGAGCGGGCCCTCGCTTAGAAGGTGACCCTTCACTGGTGTCTGTTGTCAGTAAAGGGAACGGAAATAAGTAAATTAGACGCCATTGTCGCCACTGAGAGTACCTTTGCGGCTTCGAGCAGCGGTGAGTCTGCTTCCCGGGTACAATAGATTTATTAGTCAAACATCTTCCGTCGTTTATATAGCTTAATGAAGTTTATATTAATATAATGTTTTAGGGATTCCATCAACGGAAAAGCTACTTATGATATTGAATTAGTATAAATCTTTTACACCTGGTTGTGTTTTCGAAGAGACCTATTCCTTTGTTGATATAAGAACAGTACAACACAGTTTTGGTTTTATATATTATATAATAAATAAATTCACGACACTGCATTCTAATAACATACGATAATATACAAGCGATAAAGTATGTACCTTATGTATGTAATTTATAAGTTTACAGGATTTGTATTTTAATATTATTTCTTAATTAAAATAACTTTAACATTAATAGGGGTTTAAATGAAAAACTTCTCAAACTAATGTCGATTTAAGATTTCTTTGCTCTCGTGTTTTCAAATGTGAAAACGTGCATGTCTGTCGCTGTAGGAAAATTTGTTCCTACTTATGATTGCACTTTGGTGTTGTAACATAGACAGGCGTCTGTGAATAATATTATAATTGTGTCATCACAAAATCTGTTCATTGTTTTACTTTGAACATTCAGATTCAAGATGATTTCAATCACCATTTCCCCAATGTTGCTAAAGTGCTATAAAATAAACAGTGGTTGTGTAATACACCTCTACCTATCCTTAGGGATACAGGCAGAAGCGTGTGCATGTACGTCCTTCAATAAGTACCTATACTAATACATACATCTTAACCAGAGTTCAATGGAAAGCCGGAATTTCAATTCCCTCTCTCCTCTTACCAATATCCTCATCCTCCTTTTCCTCTCCTTTTCAAGTATTCCTCATCCCTCTACCCCATTAGGTAACCCGTCTGTTCGTCTGTCAACTTTTACCATAAAAAATACCTTCAGAACCAACACTTCATGTGTAGCTCCGTCTTATCGTTAACCTTTGTGCCTTAATTTTGTAAACTCAAACTAAATTTATATAAAATTCAATTTTCTGAATATTGGTTTCTATCAAAATGTTATTTACTTGTAATGAGTTCCCCCGAGACCTTGCGGGTACGTCCAATCCGATCTTTTATTTCATTTAAATTGCTTTTGATTAGGGAGATGAATAGTCATCTACCCAATCAAAGGCTTAGATTAAATTATTTAACTAAATTGGGCAATAATATTACTAAAAATAGTTTACAATTGACGTCCACTTTTACTATAACGCTTTTAGTTTATTCTTTAATCATCAATTAACATTAAAATAAAAGGTTTTGACAATACCTAGCAGTGACGTCACGTCTAGGTAGGTATTTTATACAGAAATGTAGTAATCCAGCAGCAGCAGCATTCACTTCAGCCAATAACTTTAAAATAAAACATATTAAAGTAAAAACATTATAAAATAACGTTTTCTAATGTTTATTTTTCTCTTGGGACAAGAAATATTTAATCTCCTCAAATTATAAAGGTGCATTTGGGATAGCGGCGAGGGCTTGGCAAACTTGCTCGGGTCGACGAGTTATATAGTTTTGGTTCTTACATTTTAGTGGGATAGTGTGTACGGGAAAAAATGTTGTAGTCACTCATAAAGTTTATTGAGAACGGAGGAGCCAACAGAAACGTATACATACTTCCTCCGTCCACAAGTTTTTTTCCATTATCTATAAGACCATATGTTTAGTATATTAAGAATGACAAAGATAATTCTTGCTGAAAAGAAATGTTTGTTATGTAGAGTACTTGGCTTCAGACTGAGTAATTTGAGTGTCAGAAAGTATGAGTTAAGTTATTAGATATGGTTCTAAACAGTAGGCAAAGGGTAAAAGAAAAGGTCAGGGTCCTCGGAGCTCGTCCCTCGCCTGGAAACGTTCAAATGAACCGATTTCAATCAAAGTTGGAGAAAGATGTAAATTTTTTAGATTTCATTTTGTTGCAGAAGGTTTTATATTTATTTTAACGTAGGACTCAATAAATATTATATGTTGAAATAAAATAAAATTACATTTTGTAACTGCAGCTTTTAGTAAATCTTATTTAATCAAACATACCAATTCTAAATACTAACCCCGAATTAGGAACATAATTAATTCAGGCTTTAGGTATAATTCTAAGTCTGTTTGTGCTTTTAACTGGTTTGAACTTAGAAAGATAGACCAAAGACTAAAGTAGATCGAGGAGGAATAATGTACCAAAGAGGGTTTCTACAATCGACGTAAAATGGAGTAAATGTTAACAAAAACTCAGTAAGTTCACCGCTATGATAGTCACATCATTACCGCCATTTCGGTACTAAACATTTAAATCTAGAACCAATTATTTTAACGTACGATTAAGTTGTCTTGGATTGCAAATACCCTCTATTTTGTTTGTTTCAACATGAATAATATCGTTGAGAGTTAATCTCCCTGTAATCGCACCTAAGGACCGCTACCCCTCAATCTGTAGCCATCACTTGCTAGTTTAGCGACTTTCCCGACTCCCTATTCATTGAATCCTTACACTCATTGGTAGTGCTAGAAACTGACACTTGTAGGATTTTTTTTTAAGCCATGCACCATGCCGTTTCTTTTTATTCTTTTTGTTTTTTTACTTATATATTGCACTTTTTATATCACTGAAAGAGTATTTTAAATTATTTTACGTTACATCAATGTAGTGATGACACATTCGTTTTATTGATATATTACATTTTGTTATAGGCGGACTTCCTTTTCTTTTTATTTATCTGTATCTTCTACAAGGATTCAATTACAATGTCGGTTGTTAAAAACCGTAAAACAGATACGAGTTATAGTGAGTACTATAGTTATAATAAATATACACTGTACATACATATATGAACCTACTATTTATATGAGTAAACAGGTTATTCATTAATAAGTAATGTAATATTTAGATGACGATTTCGCTTATATTTATTTCTTTAGTCTTGTGTATAATACACAGCATATTTTTATGACCTTAGCGATAAGGGTTTAAATGTTTAGGTTTAAAATAATTGTAATAGGACTTGTAGTTTAATGAGTAAAGTCATCAAGAACATGAAATATTTCTAAGGTTAGCTACGCCTTACACAAGTCCTTGAAGTGGGGGAGTGTCATAAGGCCTAAAATCTGTGGAAATTAGCACACAACCGATTCACTCGAGTGCAGTGAGTGTTCGAGCTAGGGTCTTCGTCTTAAAGAGTAGATGTCTAATCAGTCTCGTGAATAAGCGCTTATTTATGTTTACAATGATGACAGTTAATATCAGAAAATCTTGAGCACATTACACTTTGTCTTTTAAAAGTTTATATATTGTGAAATGCACAATCATAAACAAATATCATAATGTTTAAGATTATAAAAGATAAAGAACTCTACTACCACTGTAGCCTACTTATTAAATATTTTATGGTGTATACGTAGTAACACTGGTTATGTATTGTGTATGTCAACCAAGAGAAATTATTCACCTCGTTGGATGTATCTAATCTTATTAAAAAAAAGGTTATGTATGTTAATCCCGAATAACAAATAAACTCCCTCGATTCTGTGCCCCCACTCGATTCGTAAACTAGTCGTACCCGCAGTTTCAGCAGCGTGAATGATCAATGCGCCACTCCGAGCGGTCTTGGAGCGTTGCTAAATTTTCTCCTACCTTCCTTATGAAGCGGTTTGTCAAACGCAGAAAGTAATTTACGATTCCAACATGTAGTGCGAGAGATTCACGCACACAACCAAAAGAATAACTGAAAATATCCTGTTTTATCTACTCACCGTTCGATGTCAGGTTATTTCGTTCCGCGATTATATTGAATATTATTTACATAACACAAAGCTATGCTAATGTCGCCATTGTGCCAATCTCATTCACAATTTTGAATACTTTAATAAATAAGCAGAACAATTTGTAACGTATTATATACCTGGGAATATAATATATCACAAACTGGATTAAGATTCACATACTATTTCAAGGGCTTCACTTATTTAAAAAGCTGTTAGAGTAGTGTTTAATGATCCTGACTGCTGCCACAGAGGTCATTGGTTCGATTCCGAAAAGGGACAAGTTTTGTGTGTCCTACTAATAGTTGACCTGAGTCTGGGTGTGTTCGTTGTTTGTATGTTTGTCAAGTCCTCCGCTGCGCAGGAATCGTACCTAGAGCGCGCGTTATCTTTTTAAGCAGAAAACAACAGTTTGTAAAATAAATATTAAATAAGCATATGTGTAGGTAGTATGAAATATATAGCCACCATTTATTTAATTGATGAAAATGTGTATACGTTTAAATATAATTTCCAAATTGACCTGCATTGAACTGCATAAGTATGTTAAGAAGACGTCACGTAATATTGGGACATTGTAAATGCCAAAAATGCACCCTTTTCTAGGATATATTGACTATTTTTTTATAAAATATAAGTACATATTATTTTATATATAAAGATATAAGAGACAACGTTAATTTTGTATGTCAAAATGTTATATGTAGTCAATAGTCTAGAGATACCTAGTAATGCGAACGGGCGTCACCTATCAGAGTAGTAGATAGACTGGCTGTGAGACAATATAAGTTATCTAAATATACCGATGACGGTCTAATCCGTATTGAAAATGTGCCTTACAAAAGTTAATTTCATGACAAACACCACATTGAATGACAAATAGTGATGTGTAAAGATAAATGGGAGATTTTACTTCAGATAAATCTCATAACAGGTACATCTCAGCTCATACTCACAACAGTAATCTTTTCATATTATTATAATGATAAAAACAATCGTCAGCTATTTTTTCAATATGGTTAAAACCATCAGTTGAGGTTTTACATAACTGATATTGCCACACGGCTAGATACACCACGAGTCTGACAGATGACACTTATTGCCATTACAAACCATCTCTAGACTATCGACGGCAAATAAATTCATCAGACCTGAAATAACTATCCGAAATCAACGGTACGCGGTACAAAGTAGGTAAGTGGTAGAAAACTGTCTATAATTTAAATTTAATAGAATTCAGTGAACTTATTCAAGAAAGATAATTACGAAACATCTGCGATATATTTCGTTCGATTATGAGAGTAAAGCTCAGCGAGTCAGAGCGGCGGGCAGACAGTGTTCGTGGGGCAGGGAGGGAGAGATTGTGAGGTGCCGCGGTGTGCCGCAATTTAGGCCGACAGCCGCAACCCCTGGGATACTTTTAATACATTCTTCTATAATTTGAGCAAAGCAACAACAATTTATTTTACAGTTTTGAACCGATTTTGTGATTTTATTTTTATTTTTTTTTCATATAAGGTAATTCATATACATTCGTAGTAGGCGGTTGTCGATTATTAAAAAAATACAAAGATGTGTAGGTGCCACCAGCCGACCCGGCCCGTGTGGTGGATGGCCTAGTTATTTTTAAATATAGAAAAGCTCAAAGGTATCTCTACTATACATAATGATATACTATAGATAAAAGTTTGTCTCTACTTAGCGACCTGCACTCAGGTCCGTTTACGCATAAGCACACCAAGATCTGTCGCGCAGTACAACAACAGAAAAAACAAAGCCTTTGCACTCTATCTGATGACTCACAAGGTGGCAACTTTCTGTTTGTGTTGCCAACTGTACCGTAAACTTAAATATTTGTAAGAAGAATGTTCCAGAATAGTGTTCTATTTACGTCAAATTTTTGTTTGAAATAATGTCGTGTCGGCGGAACTGCCATTCGCTTCAGGGGGGGATGAGAAAATCGACAGGCATTCGTTGGCCAGGTCATGAGTGAACCGGATTCTTTATAGAAATCCAATAAAGTAAAAAAGTGGTCAATGTACACAATAATATATAGAATATAGAGTTTAAAAGCTACGACTTCCGCGACATGGTTGTGGTGGGTGGATCGATACAGATACGTCACGGCGCTGGCTTTTTGACACGTTTGATATGTTCGCGATTTATAAAACTTTTATGCATAAGTAGCACTTTAAATTATTACTTTTCTTGATTCAGAATATGTAGCTATACTTGAACTTAACATTTTAGGAAAGTAATCTTTTGTTTAAGTATATTAATACGTATATCTCAGATAGAAATAACCGCTCTTCGCAATTCTTTGAAAGTTTATATTATATTTTACACCATTAATTAAATAGAGTGAAGGTTTTTGTCACATTCGACTGTACTGCTTGAAGCCAGCTGACTTACCGTACCATATTCTTAGCAGCTGCTAAGAAGATGGTACGGTAAGTAGCTATTATAATCAAATAGAAAAATAACAAGTAATTCAATTTGATTATGACTTATCCTGCTTAAATTTGTAACTGTGGATATGCAGAGATCGCAGCTACATAAAAGAAACCGTTCGATATGGAACGAATACAAAGTATTATTCACTTTTTAAGTATAAGAGGTATAAATTTTCACCGTAACATATTTTATTTTTTCAGGGCGCTAATTACTAATCCTATTACCATCTCATGTCACTGTTTACAACTGGTTTAATGAGTTTAAACGTGGTCGAAGAACACTCACTGATGATTCTCAAGAAGGACGTTCTGTTACGGCGACTACTGAAGAAAACGTGAGTGCTGTGCGGCTAATGATAGAAGCTTATAGAAGGGAAGGCTATCGAATGTTTATCTATTGAAGATGTGCTGTTAGTGAATCATTCTATATCCCGACCTGTCACCTTGTGACTTTTATTTTATTTATAAACTTCAGGTGCACAAGTGTTCAGACGGTTCGAGTCCGACACACTACTCTACCATTGGACCCAATGAGGTGCTGTCTGCAAGTGAGATTAACATACAATGTACATTTTATACTACTCCATAACCACAGATTAGTGACTACAGATTCTGCATCTAAATGCAACCACTCTATTTAATTAAAGGTTTAAAATATAAAAAATTGCGAAGAGCGGTGATTCTTATCTAAATAAATATCTTCGCAAGATAACGCTTCCAGCTGTTCAAACCTCCAAATCTATTCTTATAACGTGAAGAGTTATTTTGTTATTTCAATTTAGATAATCCCTGGAACTACTGTGGATATGCACGTATCGAACCATAAATAGTTATATTTTTGGATTTTGTTTCATACTGATATTAGATTGGCCTCTGAAAAGTAACTCTTATGTTTTTACTATTAATTTCAAAATCCGAGGGTTAAGTAGCTCAAAGAGAAACAGATTTACATACCTACTTATTATTCCTATTACTAAACCCAAAATAAAATGAGGAGCTTTTATATATAATAAGTCTTCTTACACTTTCTTCTCAAATCTTGAGTCATTTATTTAAGTACGTAGCAGAAAAACTTAAACATTAATGTTTAAACATATATATATTCCACTATTTGGATAATTGGTAATTATCCAGAAATTGTTATAATACAATACAAGTGGGATTTTGAAAACAAAAACTACAGCACAGCACAGTTTTAAACTGTCACGCAATAAGTTGTATTACACACTTGCGAACAACCAAACTATGATATATTTTGTCTGCATTATATCATACAATCTCTGACTTAGAAAACCGGTTAAATTTCCCTGAAATGTGTGGAGTTTACGGAGGCTCAACTCTCCCTCCCCTCTCACCTCTTCCCTCATCCACTCTTCCCTCTTTCCCATCTCTTCATCCCCCCTCTCTTCTTTCTCTCCCCGCATCCGGCTTTCCCTCATAACCCTCAAAGGCGTTCAGCATACTTACGAGTCCTGAATTGCAGTTGTCGCGTACCATCGGTAGACCCGTCTGTACGTTTGTGCCCCTAAAGAATAAAAACAAAACTGTCGCAAGTGTAATGCCCCGATGAATTCTCCTCCTCTCATAATTATTTACAAATTTTGTAAAACCAGTAATTACTTAATACGTTACAACAAACTGAATGAGTATAATACACAACGACAATTTTAATTACTATTGTAGAAGTTATTAGGTAGTGTTTTCCACTTGTGAGTGTTTAATGTGCGTCACAACCGCAGGGCGATTATTGGACTTTGATAACAGTTGCTTATAAACGTGCTAATAATGCACACTCTATAGAAATATATAGCGATTGTAAGATAAATGAAATGTTATAATACTTGTTATTTATGATACCTTTGTAACGGATGGATGATTGAACATGATGACACTGTTGTTGAGTAACATAAACAATAAATACATACTTATATACGTTTTAATTTCGTAAATTTTATAGAAAATGACTTCGCAGAATGATTATTATGAGATTAGAAATGTAACAACTACGTATTTTGTTATATCATGTCTGTTGTTGTGATCTCACACGTCATATGATCAGTTATTATGTACCTAAATAAATAAATGGGGTATATCCTAAAATGGTTGTGTATCATTTGAATTATTAAAAAGTAACTGTTGTAAAATAATAATGAAGGTTATCGACTAAATTTCACGAGTTTTCTGAAGTCTTCATAAAGTCATGAAATTTGTTGAAAAAGTCATAGATATTAGTTGAAAACTTGCTGCTCATATTGGAAAGTAAAATGACTTTAGTTTTCAAGATAAGAGTGAGTCCAGCTGTGGAAATAATATTATAAATATTACATATAGAACACAAACCAATACAATACAAACCTTAGGTAAGCACTTTGACAGGAAAGAACATGACATGTAATAACTATGATAAATTTGTATATCTACTTCAGTAGATTAAAACGATCTTCGTCATTAGAAATTACCATGTCAGCCTACCACGGTTATTTGAGTTCTGTTTTCCGATATGATTTAATGTTGTATGGGAATTTTAGGCATATTAACAGACCCTTCCTCTTACAAAAACGCTGTATCGAAGCCACAGCTCAGACTCAGGTAAGGCCAATTTAAAAATTAGGGGATGCCTACTTTAACATCTATGTATATTTTTAAAATAGATTACATAGATATTTGTAAAAAAAACCAGTACTATTCATCTCGAGAAAGTATTGTTGAATTTTAAAACTGTTGCACTATGTGTGTATAATGAAAATTTGTATGCACATACCTAAGCAATTTATTACATAACCAGAATATACAAAAAATCTTCCGTTGCCTCCATTTAAGAAAAAGCTTTAACATTTTCTATAGTGGCAGAGCCATACTTATTTCGCCCAGTTTTTATGGCTTGCTGCCTGTCCAACACCAACCCTTTCTTTTTTGTTGGGAATATTTTGAGACCGGAATGAATGTAAAAATGGTATCTCCCTGTTAAAGGACTGAGACTTCAGGAACTCGCAGAAGCCAGGGTCGCGTATTTGTATATCCTGTACTTCCTGTAACTAGAAGCCGTAGGAACAGGAATACCAAAAACATTATTAAATTTGTTAATTAAATCTTCATGCACATATTGCACAAAGCCGGACTTAATGTCTTCAAAGATTTCTGCCAGTCACCCTATGGATGTTACAGAGGTAAATAGCTATAAAAAAGCGTGTGAGAGACAGTAGAGATAAAAAGGAGAGAGAGAGAGAGGGATAATATATATTTTATATACTACGTTTATGTCCAAATTTAAAGAGTTTAGGTCTTAAAGCATACATAGATATCCTCTTCACTCATTTAGATGACAATAACGTGGGTCGAATAAAGTTCAAATCCGACCAAAAATTCCTTGAATGCGTCTACATTTGGTGCTAGATTTAGTCTCTTCAAACTTCAAACATACCACAAACATACCATTCATAAGTTTATTTAGTTACGATGTTCGTATCTCTCAGTAGGATTATGTGGGCAGGCATATTGTCCTTCAGTTTGTATGCCGTGACACGACTACTCATCCCAAGATTCGAGCCGTCGTTAAAGAATACGCCCCATCGTTCATCGGCGTCGGCGAGGGAATAGGAAGTTGATGAAGCTATTATTAATGTTTGGTGTAATTTAGAGGAATTGGTGCAGGAATAAAATTGAATTGACTTCAAAAGGTTTAGTGAAGAGCTGAACTGTGATACCAATGAAACGAAATATTGTAACATTTGTTAATTATCACTTTATATAATTAAATGAAACAGCCAGTCTCAGATACAGATATGCGACCCCGACCTGTTTGAGCTCTGGCGTACACTTCTCTATGCATCCATATAAGTAATATCCCTATCTTCCTATGGCTTTCCCTTCTTACCCATCTAAATTTTTTGCCTAGAAATAGGTTTGCCCATAAAGATTCAAGTAGGACTAAATGATAGTTGGTTAAGTGTTTGGTTTTAACACACCCTAGCCTACCCTAAACATCGCATGCGTGACAATAACATTCAATAAAAAAAAAAATCGTTATTTGGTAGAACACTGGTTTAAAATAATTGGGATCTGAGGTGTAAAGCCTCTACGAAAATAGAAAATGACACTCAGATATTAAAATATTCATTTCAAATTAAATTATAGATACATATCTTAATACTGTTATAAATGTGAAGGAAAGTTTTTACTTAATTACACGTGTTATTATTTTTAACAGAGATAGATATATAGATAGATTGGGCATAGACTGGAATAGCACATAAGCTTTTATGTCGACAAAAACTACAGTTCAAGGCATTAAAGGTAGTCCAAATATGTTCTTGCATTATTCGTAAGGTCGTTAATACTAGCACTAGCATTGCTTTGTAATGGCAATATTTAATTTTCCTCGTAAAAAAATATGAATAAATACAAACTAAATATGTTCTATACAAGACAAATACGTGACCTTCTCCACTTGGCATCTTTGTTAAAGTATAAAAGACAGTGTGTGGAAATAATCGACAAACACTGAATGTTTTAGCAAATTGTAGAATACATTATAGCAAGATGGTGGTGAGTGGACCGGCGCGTACTTACGTACAGCCGATATACAAAGCTGCCTACACTTGAATCTAGCTGTATCTATCTTAACTTTTAAGTGTTAACAAACTTCGAATTCAAATTCAATATATTTATTTCATAAACCTTTCGTGTGGGTCGCAACTTGCGACGACAACCTTGCGCCATCACACCTTTAAAAAAAAGCTGGGTGTGAAAGCATCAAACGGCGTATTTACGCCGTTTGATGCTTGCACACCCAGCTGCCAGCCCAGTAAGTTATGGGTAATTGTTTTTGAGCCGTTTGGGGACGAACCCTAGAGTCTTGGGGTCCGAGTGCTCGTTCCAATTATAAGAAACTAGTTGAACGACTGATCGAAACTTCTCGTGACCAGAAGGCTGGCCTTTTCCTAGCACAGCGCATAAGCATTGCCATTCAACGTTGTAATGCTGCCAGCCTCCTGGGAACGCTAATGCTGACGAATTTCATCATGCGTGTTTGTCAATATTCCCTATTTTTAATTCATTATGCTTTTCTTTTTAGTTTTAAAACTTACTTCAGTATAATAAATAGCATAATTCCAAAATATTATATAGAATCAAATTAAAAGTGAATAACAAGAAAGAGTTGATCCATAACCACCCGTTTCCAAACGCTTCCCAGCTAACTTCTTAACTCAACAAATATGTACATATACATATATTACAATATTTAGTGCAGTAGTAGTTCATTCTTAACTCGTTGGTAACAAACGTTTACCACTTTCAATGAGTGATAAACACTGGTTTGTGCTTTTGTATATACATATAAAACAAGTTAATGGGGCCAGGAATGTTATCGTCTTGTCCTGAACAGTTTTATTTTAGTTCGACGACAGAAGTTTGCGGGAGCACGCGAAACGTCTACGGATAGCATTTAGATAATTTCTGTTAAATTTATTATATACTGAGTAGAAGAATATCAATATCAGACGGAGTAATCGATTTGCTAGAATTCCCTCGAGAGCGATTGTTACGATAATCGATTCTATGAATTATCGGTGTCAATAAATTATGTATCCAATTTTTATGAACAACCCTCCTCAGTGTTTTGTCACTACATTCATATGCTTCAAAGTAATAGAGAAAAATATTCGGGAATGTAATCTGACAAGTACAGGACAGGTACTTACGTAATGCGGTATTTCATAGGAAACATTGTAACAGCGGCCGAGTTTAGTGCTTTCTAAGATATTTTTAAAATTATGTTATAAAAAATAAAAGAAATATATAATATAGTATAAACATATATATGTATATATAAGAAAATGATAAAAGAAGTGGTAAAAAATTACTTCAAAGTTTATTGGGCATATACACACTCTTATATTGGGGGTAAAAGGAGCTCTTCGTATTGATGAATTGTTGCCATCAACATAGCAGGACTATACCGTTTATAATACTTATTGCAGCGGTGCAGAGTTGTCCACCAGATTACATTACTGTTCAAGCGCACAGCACTCGAATCGTGCCCCTCGCGGAGAGGCGCGCGGAGGGTGTAACCGGCATCGACAGCGCGCGGGCTGCCGACCGACACTCCACGACCGAACGGACATCGACGCGTGCGCATTGAAGTTCTCCAACTTGTATTGTTTTTAACTACAAATTATATTTTTATACAGTCCACTTTGTTATCATTAATTCGCTACAGAAGATATATAAACATTGGTTCTTCGAGCCGTCAATCAAATCCGCGTAACGTTTATCACTAAGAAAGAAGACGTTCGCGCGGGGCAATACGTGCGACGTTGGTGGACTTTGAACTCGAATTTTTTTTTCGAAAGCGCCGTGTCATTGTAAGCTGTGTTCAACGGCAGACAAGTTTGGAGGTGGAGTGGCCCTAGTACAAGCGAGGAGAGGACGTCTACTAGTTCCCGAGTTTTTCAAGTCGACGGGTGGTCAAGTCTCGACTACATTGGTCGAAACCACCAAGTCATCAAGTTGCTTCGTGGGAATCTTCACAGTCCGCCTTGTGGATAAAGATAAGCATATATGTGTATCGTTCCAAGTTCCTATCTAATTTATTTCCAGTATTTTACTACTAATTTCAAAAAATCCGTTACAACCGTTTCAGTTCAATTTCAAATTTGAGTGACCAGGTGATTGTTTTTCATCTCATTAATCATTGTACATTAAAGTTTGTCGTAAGTCATCTACATTTTTAAATAATAGCCGCTCGGAAACCGGTTTGCTATCGCTTTTTTGCTAAGTAGGTCACACGGCTATTCATTACAATATTCACAATATATTTGCTGCGAATAAGTCGTACTATTTCTTGCGCATTATCTAATTTGAGCTTTATTTTTTCTTTACTATTTAAATAAAAACAGCTTCTTATAATGACTACTGAAGACCTGTTAGTGAGAAAACGTAGTGCTATGAAAGCTAAGCTCACGAACTTCAGTAACTTTGTAAATGTGCTTCTTAGTTGCAAATCACTTTCTAGCTTACAGCGTATTGAGCTGGAGGGTCGCCTTAATAAATTTGATGCCTTATATGATGAATTTGACAATTTGCAGTTGGAGATTGAGGTGCTCTTGGACAAGCCAGACGAGGCATATGGGGAACGTACTAAGTTTGAAGAGCGTTACCATGCATTGGCAGCTCAGGCGCGCAGTTTGCTGATCAGCGCTGACACCGGCAATGACGCCGCCTCTGTAGCGGGCTCGGCAGGCAAAAACACAGGTGCATCGTTCCGTCAGAATTTTGTACGCTTACCGAAAATTGATTTACCCCAATTCGATGGTAGTTATCAGTGTTGGCTTGAGTATAGGGACATTTATGTTTCTTTAATTCATAATAGTAGTAATATCGATGACATTAGCAGATTCCACTACCTTCGTGCATCGCTCAAGGGAGATGCTCAAGAAATAATAAAAAACATAGATTTTAAGGGCGATCAATATCAAATGGCATGGAATTTGTTGTGTGAGCGATATGACAATAGCAGGCTTTTAGTCAACAATCACGTGCAGGCCTTGTTCAATGTTTCAGCTGTATGTAAAGAATCTTGTGTAGCTTTACGTCAATTTGTTGACACTATTAACAAAAACGTTAGGGCACTAAAAACACTGAACGAACCCAAATAATACACTGAACGAAATAATACTCTGTTATTGGGATACAATCTTACTGTACATGTTGACTAACAAAGTAGATAAAATCACTAACAGGGACTGGCAGGAGTATTGCGATAGTTTACCGAAACGTGCTACTTTGCCACAATTTTGTTTATTTGTTAGCAAGAGAGCTGATTTGTTGGAGACGGTTGAACGTAGTGAACAATCAAATCAAAAGGTAGATAATAGTACTAACAGTTATATAGTAGTTACACAAAATTCTAATAAAGGCAACAATTCAAACAATAATAAACACAAAAAGGATACAAAAAATTACAATAAATGTCCTATGTGCAAAAAAGACCACTTTATGTTTGTCTGCGAAGATTTCCGTAAGTTAACAGTAGAAAATCGCTTGTTGAAGGTAAAGGATCTTAAGTTGTGCTTTAATTGTTTACGGTCTGGCCATTCAAGCAAACAGTGTAAATTGTCTCATTGTAAGTATTGTAAACGTAGACATAATACTCTTTTACATGTAGACCAACCTAACTCAACCAACTTCCAAGATCCTATGCCCAGTATTGCTTTACCTACTGACATTGCTGAAAGTGCACATTTTCAAAACAACACGTCTGAAAACGTCGTCTTGTCAGGTGACACTACAGATAACTCTACCCGTTCTGTTTTGCTATCCACAGCTCTGGTGACAGTGGTCAATCACCGGGGTGAGAAGCTCGACGCCAGGATCCTGCTTGATAACGGTAGCACAGCCAACTTTATTACTGAAACACTGTGTCACAAGCTAGGATTGTCCAAACGTAACGCTAACTCCACGATATCAGGTATAAATAATCAGAAGTCCAATAGCACACAGTCTTGTAGGTTTACAATTCAGTCTCGTAATAGTGTCTACAAGGAGACTATCAGTTGTATTGTATTGCCTGAGATTACTAGAATTTTACCTTCATCTATGGTGGACATAAGAATCGTCAACATTCCAACAGATATTCAACTGGCTGATCCTTCATTCTACATTCCATCAGTTATTGATATTCTTGTCGGCGCTGAAGTCTTTTGGAATGTCTTAGGTACCTCAACAATTAATCTAGGTAAGAATCAACCCAAACTTCACGCCACAAGATTCGGGTGGATAGTGTCAGGTCCAGTTCCAGTAGTTTCATCTTCTGGAAAACAATCACACTATTGTAACGTGTCTATGGATGAATTGAATAGTAGTATGAACAGGTTCTGGGAGTTAGATTCTGTGTCATCTATACATTCATTGTCTCGAGAAGAACGTGTGTGCGAAGAATCCTTTCGTAATAACACTATTCGTGATAAGCAGGGTCACTTTGTTGTAACAATTCCATTAAAGAACAATCCCAACGTTTTAGGTGAGTCATATGAAATGGCTAAACGTCGATTTTTATCTCTGGAGCGTCGTTTCCTGCGTGATACAAGTTTCAAGGAACAATATGTTGCCTTCATGAAGGAGTACGAGCGTCTTGGTCACATGACAGAAAATCGACCGTCTATGAAGCCTCACACAGGTGATAATGTTGAGTATTTCTTACCTCACCATGGGGTCATGAAGGAGTCTAGCTCAACTCCACTCCGGACAGTCTTCGATGCCTCAGCGGCAACCTCTTCTGGAATATCGTTCAATGATATTCAGATGGTAGGTCCAACTGTCCAAGAAGATCTATTTTCAATTTTGTTAAGATTTAGGCAACACAAATATGTAATTTCTGGTGACATAGCTAGAATGTATCGTGCTATTGCTGTCACACCTTCACAACGTGCTTTACAGCAAATTATTTTCAGGACTGATCCCAAGTTACCGTTAAAAACGTACAGTCTCAATACCGTAACCTATGGCACCGCTTCCGCTCCATATTTAGCAACAAAGTGCTTAGTAAGTTTGGCTAAAGTTGCTACTAGTAAAACCGTCAAATCTTCAATTGCACGTGATTTTTACGTTGATGACTATCTTTCAGGAGGCAATTCAGTTTCAGACGTGGTAGATATGGTTAAAGAGGTTATTTCTGTTTTGTCATCAGCGAATTTTCATTTACGGAAATGGCAATCTAATAATTCGTTTATTTTAAACCAAATTACTAACTCTTCAGAAGTTTCTGGTTACTTAAACTTGTCTGAGGACAGGAATGTGGCATCGAAAACATTAGGTTTACGTTGGATGTGTGCAGTAGATTACCTTTCATTTTCAATTCATGTTGAATCCGAAAAACAAGTAACTAAACGACAAATTTTATCTGTCATAAGTCAAATATTCGACCCGTTAGGTTTGGTTGGTCCATGTGTTGTCGAGGCAAAATTTGTAATGCAACAATTATGGTTAGCCAAGTGTGATTGGGATGAGCAGGTCCCGGAGTCAGTTTGTAATCTCTGGTACAGTTTCATAAACACTCTTCCAAGTTTAAATGATTTAAAAATTCCACGATGGGTTGTGTGTGACAATGCTTTATTACATGAAATTCATGTTTTTACAGATGCATCAGAGAAAGCGTTTGGTTGTTGTGTGTATCTCCGATCATTGAACGAGCAAGGGATAGTTCAGGTACAACTTTTTGCATCTAAGAATCGAATTGCACCAATAAAGCCCACCACCATTCCTCGTCTTGAACTTTGTGGGGCATTGCTAGGAGCAAGGCTATGTGCTAAGGTCCTGAGTTCGATTACTCTGCCTATTACCAAATGCCAGTTTTGGAGTGATTCAACCATTGTATTGAGTTGGTTGGCAATGTCACCGAGTCTATTAAAACCTTTCGTGCGTAATCGTGTCAATGAGATTCAGGAGAGCACAGCAGGGCACACGTGGAGTTACGTTCCGTCTAAGGGCAATCCGGCGGATCTTGTTTCTCGTGGGCTGAAGGCTGACCTTATCAGCGAGTGTTCTTTATGGTGGTCGGGCCCACAATTTTTGTTAAATCGTGAAAAAGACTGGCCAGTCATGCCCAGTAGAAGAGTGAAACAAGATCTACCAGAAATCATTACATCTAACATCATTGATCACTCGTTTCTAACACAGTTAAAAAATCCCATACATTCGTCTCTCACAAATCCATCAATCATTCAGTCATTAATTCATAAATATTCAAACTTAAATGTTTTACAAAGGATAGTGGCATATATATATAGATTTATATATAATTCAAAAAATCGAAATTCTAAAGTAACAGGTCCTATTTCCTGTAAGGAACTTAAAAATGTCTTATCTATAATTCTACGTGTAGCTCAATATGAAATGTTTCCTGATGAGTACGCGATTCTTCGATCGGGCAAGTCATTGCCACGCAGGAATAGACTTATTTCTCTGACTCCCTTTTTAGATAGTGAAAACATTATTCGTGTAGGTGGCAGACTGGACAACTCCCCATACGAATATGGGGTAAAGCATCCAGTTTTGCTTTGCGGCAAGCACCACTTCACAAAGATGGTCTTTCAAATGCAACATAGAGTTTTACTTCATGCCGGCCCTCAGTTATTGTTAGCAAATATACGTCAAATGTATTGGCCCCTCGGCGGTAGAAACCTGTCTAAATCTGTAGTAAAACGCTGCATACAATGTTTTAGGTATAAAAATCAAAATGTGCAACCAATCATGGGACAGTTGCCCTCTGACAGGACTCATTTGGAGTTCCCTTTTTTAAATAGCAGTGTTGATTATGCCGGGCCAATATTGATAGCTGATCGAAAGGGGCGAGGGTGCAAACTTTTGAAGGCATATATATGCATCTTTGTATGTCTGGCAGTAAAGGCTGTCCATATTGAGCTCGTTACAGACCTTACTAAAGAGGGTTACATGACAGCTTTAAGCCGTTTTATTGCTCGCCGTGGCAAACCTAAGAGCATCTTGTCTGATAATGGGACGAATTTTGTCGGTACTTGTAAGGAATTATATAAGTTTTTACAAGACGTCAATATACCTTATGAAATTTCACAGAATGGCATTGAATTTAATTTCGCCCCTCCATACTCTCCACATTTCAACGGTATTGCTGAGGCTGCTGTTCGCTCCACAAAACATCATTTGAAAAGGTTACTGCGTTTAACACATTTAACATACGAGGAAATGATCACATGTTTGGCTCAAATTGAAGCTGTTCTTAATTCACGTCCTCTAACTCCACTTTCCTCTGATCCATTAGATTTTACTGCCCTTACTCCTTCCCATTTTTTGATTGGACGATCACTTATGGCTGTTCCGCATCCACAGGTGGCTGAAATCAACATCGGTTGTTTGGAGCGCTACCACAGAGTGGAGCACCTAAAACAACATTTTTGGAAGCGGTTCCATTTGGAATATATTTCTCTGCTTCAGCAAAAGACCAAGTGGACTACATCAACAGGACAACTGTCAGAGGGAACTTTGGTTCTCGTGAGAGAGCGAGGACAACCGCCGTTGCTGTGGCCACTGGGACGTGTCACCAAGGTCTTTCCGGGAGGTGACGGGACTATACGCGTGGTGGAGTTGAAGACGAAGAAGGGGACGCTACTGCGGTCCTTTAGTAATATCTGTCCACTTCCTTTAGATTAAATTCTTCAACCCGGGGAGTATGTTCAAGCGCACAGCACTCGAATCGTGCCCCTCGCGGAGAGGCGCGCGGAGGGTGTAACCGGCATCGACAGCGCGCGGGCTGCCGACCGACACTCCACGACCGAACGGACATCGACGCGTGCGCATTGAAGTTCTCCAACTTGTATTGTTTTTAACTACAAATTATATTTTTATACAGTCCACTTTGTTATCATTAATTCGCTACAGAAGATATATAAACATTACTATATTTTATATAAATGATTGGTGCGAACGTAACGAACTGTGTGACTAAGACTAAGACCAATAACTACAATATTACAACCGAAGATATAAAAGTGAAATAAAAGTGACCCTTTTGACATTGGATTTGGGGAGAAAAAAAAAATATTATTTGTATCTGTGCGTACAAACTGTGTGTATGTATGTACATGTACTCGACATGTACATACATACATACTCTCAGGTTCGTATCACCGAAAGGGGTAGGTAGAGGCCCACATTTTACCTACTATACTTTAGCCTCATTTAAGTAATAGATAGCAAGCCTATTGCTGTCGTTTGGGGTTTTGGGAATTAGATTATAAAATTTAGAGTATATTAAGAACAAAGCATTATTGCTTGTACAGATGGTTTGCGGGGTATTAGCATTTTCAGTAGGTAAAATATCGGCGATGCGTTTAATTTCGCTCGTTCGAGATTGATAGACTCAAAGATATTTTTAACTAAATTTATTTTATACAAGAAGAGGTTTAAAGAGTTTAAAAACAAGGAAACAGTGCACCGATCGTCATATTCGTATTTAATATATTTGTAGTGCTGGCGTAAACATTTCTTGTTTTTTTTTTTAGTCCGAGAGCTCCTGTCTCCGTGGCTTTAATAAATATATTTTAATTATAGTTTTTCTCTTTAAGGAGAGAGTTGAAAATGAATCTTACCAAACGCTTCCCAGTAAAACTCATTTTCACATAGTTTGCAACACCTGAGTTTCAAAAACAGATTTTGTCTGCTCTAAATCGGATTATACCTATTCTCGCGAGGATTGTTTAGAATTATTTTGCTTCAGTTAGACGTTGGAACCTAAATTAAATTGTCCAAGTCCACTTTCTCCGCAGAGTACCGCAAGTTTTCAAAAGTAATTAGCAGGTGTTTGATTAAGTCAGCTTTATTTTCAATTCGATGTAAATCGGATAAACTCTTCTATATCCAAATATTAGCACCTAACTGGTTTTAAATAGACTTTCTAGAAGTAATGTTGATAGTTAAGTCTTTGAAAATATCTTATTTTGTGTTCGCACCTGCGTGTTGTAACTAGTACTTATTCAAATAAGATTATATGAGTACTTGTAATAAGTTACTCGAGTGAAAGTTTACGGTTTCACTCCGACAAACAAGGATTTAAGTTTAATCCCCGCATAATTCTGCTCTATGTTTGGTCATTAATGTGACTTACTTAGTTCGTTACTAAATACAAGTGAATAACTTACATTCAAACATCTTATAATTCAGTTCTTACTTGAAATCTCAAAGACGAGTGTTAAATGTGATCGCTGTGCAGTATAGAATGGGTTTGGAAGAAATGTCGTCGGCAATAAAACCGTCAGAGCGGAGTCGATGAGTGATATTGAATTGAATCTGCGCGAGTGATTGCCTGCGATAACTCACTAGAGGAAAAGAGTGAATGTCACTCTCCTCACTCTAGAGGAGTATTTGTACGCTATCAGCAATGGTCGGTTAATTTATAATTACTTAACATAAAGTATGTGTATAATGTGATTGTGCTGAACAAAATATAGAAATAGAAAAAAAGGTTGCCAAGTTGTAAAATCAAGTGTGTAGGATCAAAAGCAGTAATGTGAAACCTTTGATTAAACACGCAGCCAAAACTACCCTGACTTATTCAAACCATTTCATTTGATAGTTTTGTTTTGAAGGCTGAAAAAGAAAAACAATTAAAATATTTGGATCTAATTGTCAATATGTGGGATGTGAATTTAGCAATCATTGAACCGATAGTCATATTAGCACATGGGTTGATTGCTAGGAGCCTCGACCACCATCTTCAGAGGCTCACGTTAGGTAGCTGGGTTAAGGGCCTGATGCAGAAGGCAGTCCTTCTTGATACGGCACGTATTGTGAGGAGGCTCCTGTCTCTGGAGCCCTAACCACCGGTAGCTTGGTCCCTGTACCCGATACCGGTGGGACACTATTTTTTATATTTTCAAATATATTTTGTTTTTATATGGTATATTTACTGTTCTTATTGCGGGTGTCAGTGTGCGTGTGTGTGTGGGCGTGTGTGTATTAAGTGACCCATTAGATTATGGTTTTTAAGAATTGTTGTGTGAACAATAATATGAAAACTGCATTTCTTTGAACGTTGTGTACAGTTGTAATTGGACTGCAGATCTATAACGCGTTCATTGTGTAGCATAACACTTTGTCATTCTTGATTTGCTGTCCCTTTTTATACCTACCGAATAAAATAATAGTGGATGTAGAAAAAAACGAATTGTAACAGATAATCTGAAGAAGACACCAAAATAAATTGTATTGAGATCTATACAGGGCAGTTGCAGTTTCACATGTCTCAACTCCCGAAAATGCCTTGTTACTTAATATACTTAAATAATAAAAAAAAACATTGCTTTTGTATTTTTTGTTAATGTAGCTGTAGCAGGGAAACATTGTGTTTAAGATATAATATGTGTTATTGATACTTCTATGTTTAGTGTTCTTAAAATGTGCTGCAAGTCTTTGAAATATATTTTTTCATGTGTTTCTTAAAATCTAAAAGTTATTTTAGATGGCACTGCCTGTCACTGTTTTCATACATACATTTGATACTATCAAATACAACAAAATTCACGAGAAATGTTTGCGATATAACAACGTGAGAAAACAAAGACGACGAGTACGAATGAGAGTCTAATTATAAAATTCCACAGGAAGCGGTGTGGCAACTCTATTTAGAAGCACTGAATGACTTATTTAAATAGCGCGGAGGGAGCACTGGAAAACACGATAATATCATACGTACGACTACGTGCTGGGACTACCAACACCCTGAGATATAAACGTTAAAAATACAAACGGTATGAATGATTCGTCATTTGTTATGTCTGGTGGGAATTATATTTCATATTGGCATTCTCATGTTTCATAAGGCTGATAACATTTGTACTAAAGTTTAAAAATGATCTCAAACGATCCACGTCAGACGTAAGTACACATGTCGTTGTGAGTAGTTCAGTTAATCGAACTAGGAAGTAAATCCAATTATTATTTGTATTGTATTTAAGTTTTTAGCAAAGAGGCTTCGTCTTTTTTTTTATGCGATAGGAGGCAAACGAGCAGACGTGTACCTGGATCACCTGGTGGTAAGTGACTACCGCCGCCCATGGACACCCGCAACTCAAGAGTCACAAGTGCGTTACCGGCCTTAGGCAGGAGTACGCTCTTTTCTTGAAGGTTTGAAGGTCGTGTCGGTTCGAAATACGGCAGGCGACAATTTGGTATATAGGTATCATCATCTTATAGATCTAAATTAAGAACTAAATCCTAATAAAAACGCTCACTAATATAAGCCAACATTTTCAGCCGCCGGCTGCCGCTATATAATGTCGCAGCATTCCCTTTAATACCTCACGAGTTCATTAGCAACAGTTTTGTATATTGCACTACATTATTCGCACAAGATTAACGTTTTGATATATGGAAATGTGATATTTCTGTAACGTTACTCATTTAGAATACATAGCTGCAGTAGAGGTCCAGCTTAATTGAATCGAATCAAAGTACGAACGAATACGACTGGTATTTGTTTGTATTTTGATTGATGCAAGAACAGGATCATTCACGTAACAACGGTATTCTAATACAGGCTACTTATTCACGATTAATGACCTCTGCGCCAGTAAGTTAGCTTTAAACCGGCCACTCGTCTAAAAATGAACTGAAACTTTGAAGTGAGTAAATTAATTCTCACCACAAAAGGCTGCTTTGGGAGTTGGCCCTTTTTGTTTTGTCCTCGAGGAGTCGGCCTGTACAGTAATCAAATTTAAATACAATGTTTTTCAACGCGACATAAAAGTCGTGGAAATGTTGTACCGACTTGATTAAGTACAGAAACTTTTTGTTGAAGGTGTTCTGTTAGCAACAGTTTACGATACCTCTTATACGGTGTGTTAGCGAGTTGCATTAAGTATGTTCATGTTGTAATATCGAGTGTTAAATATGTAAGGTATGTTCAATACTTCACGTTCTAGTACATACTTAAAACTATAAGCATTACGAAATGCTTTTCTGTGTACACAGACCGGTCGCCTTAGTCTCTTTATAGTTTGTCCATTCTGGTGATTTTTGCTCTCCGACTTGATGTTTATTTGACGATATTCGATCTGTATTTGTTTAAAAAGTTTTGTGAATCGTCAAAAGTGCGTAGAAAAAACGAGTATTGAGATAAAAAAATACCGAAAAGTCACTATACTAGTACAACAACATACAACTACAAAGTAAATAATTGCTGCATTGTTAAAGATCTTTGATCTCCCAGACATAACTACTTATATATATATGCTATTTACAGATGATTTTTCCATGATATTGACATGTAATGAATTGGTAAAATCTGGCAATGAAATAAATAGACATTTGAATTAATAATGCAATGGTTAAATTATAATAATCTTAATGTAAATCTTATTAAAAGTGTTAGACAGATGTAGAACCACGCTGAGGCATGAATGGGCCGTCTCAACTGGTGCGATACCACGGCCTCACAGAAAACCTTTGTGAAGCGACGCATGTCTTCCATATCCACGAAATGAGTGAGTTTCCGGAGGTCTAACTCCTCTTTCCTCATCCACCATCCACCATCCATTTGTTAGAGAAGGAATAACTTTAGATAAACACACTGACTGCACTGACTGATGCAAGTAGACATAACATGTAATAAGATTAACAAATTTGTATTTATTTTAAGCAGATGAAGATAAAATTTAAAAATCTTTTCAAATTGTTGCGAAATTCTATAGAAATAAAGAGTGTTTCAAAAGAGTCTTGCCCAAAAGCGATGCACTAAAGCTATAGCGGGAATACCACCCGACGAGTCTTATAAGCCGTACTTTAAGAAGTTGGATATGTTTACTGTAAGTTCGATGTACATTTACGAGATAGGTGTATTTGTTAAAAACAATTTAGGATTGTTTACCGAGGCAAAGGACAAATACTATCGAAATTGAAAATGTATTAAAACCTTCCAAACTAAGCTTTAGTCTAAGAACCAACTTAAAATATGGATTTTAGAAGACACATATTACAGTGTCAAAGCATTATGTAACTGAATCTTTTCATACTAGATATATTGTCTCATCATGTAACTGTATACTAATATTTAGAACAAAGATGTTTCATTAATGTGAAGTATTTTCTTTATTTTAAAAATTTAATTGACTGTTAAGTGACAATTGCATTAAAATTAACATAATATACACTTTTACATGCTGCTCACAGGTTAAATAGAAGCGCTATATATTAAACACCTCTCAACTATGTACTCTATTCTATATTATGATATAGTAAATAAAGATTCAGTTCATTTTAATACCTCTAGTAATGAGTGTATTTTCTCCAGTTATTAAGAAGACAGTATTTACGTTTAATGTTGGAGACGTTACTATGTGCATTTGGATTTTTATTTAACTTTTATCTTAAAGAATAAAAATCACTAAAAAGTCTGAGCCTCCCTTACTTTTACCTTACCTTTATTTAACTGAGTTTTAAAGTATACTAACTAACTACAAAATACAAGTGTAGCGACCTCATCTTACTCTGTGTTTAAATGACTGATATGTTTTATTACTTGCCATACTAAAGAGAATCGATTTTTATTCTATTTAATTGTTTCATTAATTTTGTTTTTTTAACGAAACAACATCGAAGCAAATAGATCACCGGCAATTTTTTTTTATATTTCCAGACGATCATATTTATATTGATTATTTTTAAGAGGCGATTATTTAAAATAAAATAAGAGTGCGGCTGCGTTTTCATAAGTAAAATCAAACAAACGCTATACATATTAAAGTTTTTGTATCAAACTATTACAAAACAAATTTTGCAAGAAATTAGCTGTCTATAATTCACTTGGCCGGATAACACAACAAAACAATACATTTGTGTAAGCTCAATTTAGTTTCATTGCTACTATAACTGGAGGGGTTCATATTATATACAATGTGTCGTTTTCCGACATAAATACGAACGAAGTTGCAGGCACAGCTGGTAGACAATACTTTTTTTGCAAATATCATTTAAATTATATGTATTAAAGTACTCTCATCAATAACTGCTATTAGTAGTAAGTGCTTCAAGGTTGCCAATTTAACTACCTCCGTCCCCATGGCACATATCTCATCACGATAAACCTTTTAGAAAACAAACTTTTTGAAAAGGACCCATTCCATTAAAATTGAAATAATGAAATTTTACATGTATAAATCATGTACGTTTTTATATATAACGTTGAGCAAATTCGCCGATCGTGGATTCGTTGGATCAACAGTGGCTCCGTGACCATACAACGAATAAGTCGGCATTTATTCGTCTGATACATGTATGTCGCGGCTCGATTATTTAATGATTATATAATGATCATTTCATGAGTTGGGCATATTTTGCCCACGCTTTTTTGCTTCACGAAATAGTCTTATTTCATGATATAGTCATCAAACGTCATCAAAAATTTACGTTTTAACAATATGGCAAGGTTTAGTTAACCATTTCATGACATTTGATCATTTCATGAAACAGTTTACCACATAATGAAGTTAATTTAATATTCAATTATATGTTTTAAGACAGTCCCATAAATAATATTTTAATTTGCTTTTTTTTTTTTTTTTTTATGCGATAGGGGGCAAACGAGCAGACGGGTCACCTGATGGTAAGTGACTACCGCCGCCCATGGACACCCGCAACTCAAGAGTAAACAAAAACTCAGAGATTTGTTGTTAGACTACAAGACAATGTAATAGTGACTTGTCATCGACAAAATATACATATGTTCGAGTGACAATATTAATTTTATTGTTTTTCGTTTTCATTTGTTGTTATTGGTTTGGCGAGAAAAATATATGTGCAACATTTATATAACTTACCAATATAGCAATTAGGAAATTTACTGCCCACGAAATGTAAACAAGAGACAAAATTTTACAAACAATACTTCGACCTGCCATATTTTTTATAACCATTTTAAGCTCCGGAGTCTGAATTCATGATTTCATTATTAATTCTCTAAGTATTCAGATCTAGAACATACCTATCTAGAGTGTCTCTCTCTCTGTCGTATAACAGGGTGCTGGCCAAACAACGTACCGATTGCCTGTCTTTTTAACTTTTACGGAGAATTTTACAACATAAGTTCTTTTACGGACAGCACATCAATTAATCTGAATATACAGAAAAGGAATATCTTTAAAGTAGTCTACAAAAAATGTATATGTTCACTTACTTAATCAATTGATTACCTTACAATATTGGTGTTCAGCAATTTGTAGGAGAAATATTTATTATAGATTATTGAGATGTTTGCTTTTGCTTTATAATGATATTAGTTTGATATTTAGCTTTTTTGGTGCCTTATTTTTATATCAGTTTTGACTCAGGTGTGTATTTCAGGAATGACCAGTTTAGGACTAGACGGGTGATTTTATCATCGTACTCGTAGTTTTAAAATATTTAAACATACTTTGTAAATTAGTTACATAAATGTAAAGTAAGAACAAAACATGATATATAACAATTAACGAAGTATTTAATTATGAAACGTACGCATATTATAACGAAGTATGCGTGTGTAAGTGTATAGGCGCGCTTAGGGTAAGAAACATAGTATGTATATGATGTGAAAGTTTGTTTGTGTAAAGTGATTTATGCGACGTCTGAGAGCGTGTTAGCCTCGCACAAACACCACTAATTCCCTTCGCTACTTACTTGTTTCCTATATTATTAAATTGTGTATACGTTATCGAAACATTATAATTGAACTATAGTTTAAAGAGCGTATAATCTCTATATTTATATAGGTAGAGCTGTAACTGTTGGCAATGATTGTACAACATTTTATAGGCCAATTACTTGTTGTGATTATTATTTATTGTTCCTTCGTTCAACTAAGCTAAGTACGTCATTTTACATTGAGTGGTTATTTAAACTCAAAACCCAAACAGATGGCTCACAAAAGGCTTAGACGGTCTAATATTTATTCTACGAATTAGGCATTATTCTTGGTGTAATACTAACTACATGCACTACATATATTTTTTCTAAACCTTCAATCGAAAATCCGCGTGACATTAGTAAAAGCTGAATATCGTTTGTAATCATTCATTATGTAAGTACTTAAGTTTTGTTATGAAAAATAACTGTCTATAACGTAACTTAAATAACGCTCTTGACGCAATAAAAATTAATAACGATTATATTCTTCACAGGAATAAATATTTTGCTTTCGAAGTAATATTTATATATTATGACCCTTTTTTTTCATTCTCAAAAAAGTGACTATTGTTGAGACAGCATATTACACTTGGGGCGAAATCCAGTAGTTATTGGGATTTGTGGGCGATATCAGCGTACACTTAATCAGAGCCAAAGTCGTTTTCATCACACGTCCTAATCCCAACATAAAATTATATCGGATTTCTTCGATTCGTCTACTTATCTCTCTAAATCTGACGGATAACGACCAGCAAAAGGATAGCTGTGCTCATTTAATTTTTTTTTCAATCTAAATCCCGTTTTTGCGAGCTAATTTCAAGAAATCCTTTTATATTATATCGTGAGTCGTGGAGGATGGCTTAAGATAAGTGCTCCGGTACAGGCTCAGTCGAGTGACGTCACATGACGAAACGAGATTAGCCACCGCAATTGAATGAAGCTGGAGCGGGCCCTCGCTTAGAAGGTGACCCTTCACTGGTGTCTGTTGTCAGTAAAGGGAACGGAAATAAGTAAATTAGACGCCATTGTCGCCACTGAGAGTACCTTTGCGGCTTCGAGCAGCGGTGAGTCTGCTTCCCGGGTACAATAGATTTATTAGTCAAACATCTTCCGTCGTTTATATAGCTTAATGAAGTTTATATTAATATAATGTTTTAGGGATTCCATCAACGGAAAAGCTACTTATGATATTGAATTAGTATAAATCTTTTACACCTGGTTGTGTTTTCGAAGAGACCTATTCCTTTGTTGATATAAGAACAGTACAACACAGTTTTGGTTTTATATATTATATAATAAATAAATTCACGACACTGCATTCTAATAACATACGATAATATACAAGCGATAAAGTATGTACCTTATGTATGTAATTTATAAGTTTACAGGATTTGTATTTTAATATTATTTCTTAATTAAAATAACTTTAACATTAATAGGGGTTTAAATGAAAAACTTCTCAAACTAATGTCGATTTAAGATTTCTTTGCTCTCGTGTTTTCAAATGTGAAAACGTGCATGTCTGTCGCTGTAGGAAAATTTGTTCCTACTTATGATTGCACTTTGGTGTTGTAACATAGACAGGCGTCTGTGAATAATATTATAATTGTGTCATCACAAAATCTGTTCATTGTTTTACTTTGAACATTCAGATTCAAGATGATTTCAATCACCATTTCCCCAATGTTGCTAAAGTGCTATAAAATAAACAGTGGTTGTGTAATACACCTCTACCTATCCTTAGGGATACAGGCAGAAGCGTGTGCATGTACGTCCTTCAATAAGTACCTATACTAATACATACATCTTAACCAGAGTTCAATGGAAAGGAATTTCAATTCCCTCTCTCCTCTTACCAATATCCTCATCCTCCTTTTCCTCTCCTTTTCAAGTATTCCTCATCCCTCTACCCCATTAGGTAACCCGTCTGTTCGTCTGTCAACTTTTACCATAAAAAATACCTTCAGAACCAACACTTCATGTGTAGCTCCGTCTTATCGTTAACCTTTGTGCCTTAATTTTGTAAACTCAAACTAAATTTATATAAAATTCAATTTTCTGAATATTGGTTTCTATCAAAATGTTATTTACTTGTAATGAGTTCCCTCGAGACCTCGCGAGTACGTCCAATCCGATCTTTTATTTCATTTAAATTGCTTTTGATTAGGGAGATGAATAGTCATCTACCCAATCAAAGGCTTAGATTAAATTATTTAACTAAATTGGGCAATAATATTACTAAAAATAGTTTACAATTGACGTCCACTTTTACTATAACGCTTTTAGTTTATTCTTTAATCATCAATTAACATTAAAATAAAAGGTTTTGACAATACCTAGCAGTGACGTCACGTCTAGGTAGGTATTTTATACAGAAATGTAGTAATCCAGCAGCAGCAGCATTCACTTCAGCCAATAACTTTAAAATAAAACATATTAAAGTAAAAACATTATAAAATAACGTTTTCTAACGTTTATTTTTCTCTTGGGACAAGAAATATTTAATCTCCTCAAATTATAAAGGTGCATTTGGGATAGCGGCGAGGGCTTGGCAAACTTGCTCGGGTCGACGAGTTATATAGTTTTGGTTCTTACATTTTAGTGGGATAGTGTGTACGGGAAAAAATGTTGTAGTCACTCATAAAGTTTATTGAGAACGGAGGAGCCAACAGAAACGTATACATACTTCCTCCGTCCACAAGTTTTTTTCCATTATCTATAAGACCATATGTTTAGTATATTAAGAATGACAAAGATAATTCTTGCTGAAAAGAAATGTTTGTTATGTAGAGTACTTGGCTTCAGACTGAGTAATTTGAGTGTCAGAAAGTATGAGTTAAGTTATTAGATATGGTTCTAAACAGCAGGCAAAGGGTAAAAGAAGAGGTCAGGGTCCTCGGAGCCGTCCCTCGCCTGGAAACTTTCAAATGAACCGATTTCAATCAAAGTTGGAGAAAGATGTAAATTTTTTAGATTTAATTTTGTTGCAGAAGGTTTTATATTTATTTTAACGTAGGACTCAATAAATATTATATGTTGAAATAAAATAAAATTACATTTTGTAACTGCAGCTTTTAGTCAATATTATTTAATCAAACATACCAATTCTAAATACTTACCCCGAATTAGGAACATAATTAGTTCAGGCTTTAGTTATAATTCTAAGTCTGTTTGTGCTTTTAACTTGTTTGAACTTAGAAAGATATACCAAAGACTAAAGTAGATCGAGGAGGAATAATGTACCAAAGAGGGTTTCTACAATCGACGTAAAATGGAGAATACGTTAACAAAAACTCGGTAAGTTCACCGCTATTTTAGTGACATCATTACCGCCATTTCGGTACTAAATAGCTGAAGAATAAAAAAAATATTCAAAACATTTAAATCTAGAACCAATTATTTTAACGTATGATTAAGTTGTCTTGGATTGCAAATACTCTCTTTTTTGTTTGTTTCAACGTGAATAATAATAAAATCAACGTTGAGAGTTAATCTCTCTGTAATCGCACCTAAGGGCGAGCCTACCCCTCAATCTGTAGCCATTACTTGCTAGTTTAGCGACTTTCCAAACTCAATATTCATTGAATCCTTACACTCATTGGTAGTGCTAGAAACTGACACTTGTAGGATTTTTTTTAAGCCATGCACCATGCCGTTTCTTTTTATTCTTTTTGTTTTTTTACTCATATATTGCACTTTTTATATCACTGAAAGAGTATTTTAAATTATTTTACGTTACATCAATGAAGTGAAGAAGTATATTACATTTTGTTATAGGCGGACTTCCTTTTCTTTTTATTTATCTGTATCTTCTACAATGATTCAATTACAATGTCGGTTGTTAAAAACCGTAAAACAGATACGAGTTAAAGTGAGTACTATAGTTATAATAAATATACACTGTACATGTATATGAACCGACTATATAGGAATGAGTAAACCCGTTATTCATTAATAAGTTTTGTAATATATAGATGTCGATTTCGCTTATTTTTATTTCTTTAGTCTTGTGTATAATACACAGCATATTTTTATGACCTTTGCGATAAGGGTTTAAATGTTTAGGTTTAAAATAATTGTAATAGGACTTGTAGTTTAATGAGTAAAGTCATCAAGAACATGAAATATTTCTAAGGCTAGCTACGCCTTACACAAGTCCTTGAAGTGGGGGAGTGTCATAAGGCCTAAAATCTGTGGAAATTAGCACACAACCGATTCACTCGAGTGCAGTGAGTGTTCGAGCTAGGGTCTTCGTCTTAAAGAGTAGATGTCTAATCAGTCTCGTGAATAAGCGCTTATTTATGTTTACAATGATGACAGTTAATATCAGAAAATCTTGAGCACATTACACTTTGGCTTTATAAAAATTTATATATTGTGAAATGCACAATCATAAACAAATATCATAATGTTTAAGATTATAAAACATAAAGAACTCTACTGCCACTCTAACCTACTTATTAAATATTTTATGGTGTATACGTAGTAACACTGGTTATGTATTGTGTATGTCAACCAAGAGAAATTATTCACCTCCATGGATGTATCTAATCTTATTAAAAAAAAGATTATGTATGTTAATCTCGAATAACAAATAAACTCACTCATGTGAGCTAAGAGACTAAATATGAAAAAATGTGCCCCCACTTGATTCGTAAACTAGTTGTACCCGCAGTTTCAGCAGCGTGGATGATCAATGCGCCACTCCTCGATCTTGGAGCGTTGTTAAGTTTTCTCCTACTTTCCGTATGAAGCCGTTTGTCAAACGCAGAAAGTAATTTACGATTCCAACATGTAGTGCGAGAGATTCACGCACACAACCAAAAGAATAACTGAAAATATCCTGTTTTATCTACTCACCGTTCGATGTCAGGTTATTTCGTTCCGCGATTTTATTTTGAATATTATTTACATAACACAAAGCTATGCTAATGTCGCCGTTGTGCCAATCTCATTCACAATTTTGAATACTTTAATAAATAAGCAGAACATTTTGTAACGTATTATATACCTGGGAAGGGACCTGATATATTATACACAAACTGGATTAAGATTCACTACTACTATATACTATTTCAAGGGCTTCACTTATTTAAAAAGCTGTTAGAGTAGTGTTTAATGATCCTGACTGCTACCACAGAGGTCATTGGTTCGATTCCGAAAAGGGACCAATTTGATGTGTCCTACTAATAGTTGACCCGAGTCTGGGTGTGTTCCTTGTTTGTACGTTTGTCAAGTCCTCCGCTACGCAGGAATCGTACCTGTCGCGCAATATTGGGAAATTGTTTTTGAAAAAATGCACCCTTTTCTAGGATATATTGACTATTTTTTTATAAAGTAAAAGTACATATTATTTTATATATAAAGATACGAGAGACTACGTTGATTTCGAATGTCAAAATATTATATGTAGTCAATAGTCTAGAGATACCTAGTAATGCGAACGGGCGTCGCCTATCAGAGTAGTCGATAGACTGGCTGTGAGACAATATAAGTTATCTAAATATACCGATGACGGTCTAATCCGTATTGAAAATGTACGTTACAAAAGTTAATTTCATGACAAACACTACATTGAATGACAAATAGTGATGTGAAAAGATAAATGGGAGATTTTACGTCAGATAGATCTCATAACAGGTAATCCTCAGCTCATACTCATAACAGTATTTTTTTTTAATATTATTATAATGATAAAAACAATCGTCAGCTATTTTTTCAATATGGTTAAAACCATCAGTTGAGGTTTTACATAACTGATATTGCCACACGGCTAGATACACATCGAGTCGGACAGATGACACTTATTGACATTACAAACCATCTCTAGACTATCGACGGCAAAATAAACTCATCAGACCTGAAATAACTATCCGAAATCAACGCTACCTCCCGTACGTGGTACAAAGTAGGTAAGTGGTAGAAAACTGTCTATAATTTAAATTTAATAGAATTCAGTGAAGTTATTCAAGA
Organism: Tyria jacobaeae; assembly: GCA_947561695.1. NCBI lineage: Eukaryota > Metazoa > Arthropoda > Insecta > Lepidoptera > Erebidae > Tyria > Tyria jacobaeae. The sequence goes on along the minus strand of OX387208.1, from coordinate 630,555 downwards.
AAGATAATTACGAAACATCTGCGATATATTTCGTTCGATTATGGGAGTAAAGCTCAGCGAGTCAGAGCGGCGGGCAGACAGTGTTCGTGGGGCAGGGAGGGAGAGATTGTGAGTTGCCGCGGTGTGCCGCAATTTAGGCCGACAGCCGCCACCCCTGGGATACTTTTAATAAATTCTTCTATAATCCGAGCAAAGCAACAACAATTTATTTTACAATTTTGAGGCGATTTTGTGATTTTACTCTCTCTCTCATGTGAGCTAATTCATATACATTCATAATATGCGGTTGTCCATTATTTAAAAAATACAAAGAGGTGAAGGTGCCACCAGCCGGCCCGGCCCGTGTGGTGGATGGCCTATTTATTTTTAAATATAGAAAAGCTCAAAGGTATCTACTATACATAATGATATACTATAGATAAAAGTTTGTCTCTACTTAGCGACCTGCACTCAGGTCCGATTACGCATATGCACACCAAGATCATTCGCGCAGTACAACAACAGAAATAACAAAGCCTTTGCACTCTACCTGATGACTCACAAGTTGGCAACTTTCTGTTTGTGTTGCCGACTGTACCGTAAACTTAAATATTTGTAAGAAGAATGTTCCAGAATAGTGTTCTATTTACGTCAAATTTTTGTTTGAAATAATGTCGTGTCGGCGGAACTGCCACCCGATTCAGGGAGGGATGAGAAAATCGACAGAAATTCGTTGGCCAAGTCATCAGTGAACCGAATTCTTTATAGAAATCCAATAAAGTAAAAAGTGGTCAGTGTACACAATAATGTATAGAATGTAGCGTTTAAATGTGTCGACTTCCATCACACGGTTGTGGTGGATGGATCGATACAGATACGTTTTACGTTTGATGTGTTCGCGATTTATAAAACTTTTATGTGTAGGTATCACTTTAAATTTTTACTTTTCTTGCTTTAAAATATGTAGCTATACTTGAACTTAACATTTTAGGAAAGTAATCTTTTGTTTAGGTATATTAATACGTATATCTGAGATCCGCTCTTGCAATTCTTTGAAAGTTTATTTTATATTTTAAACCATTACTTAAATAAAGTGAAGGTTTTTGCCACATTTGACTGTACTGCATGAAGCCAGCTGCTAAGAGGATGGTACGGTAAGTAGCTGTTATAAACAAATAGAAAAGTAACCAGTAATTTAATTTGATTACGACTTATCCTGCTTAAATTCGTAACTGTGAATCTGCAGAGATCGCAGCTACATAAAAGAAACTTTCGTTCGATACGGAACAAATACAAATTATTATTCACTTTCTAAGTATAAGAGGTATACATTTTCAGAGTAACATATTTTAATTTTATCAGAGCGCTAATTACTAATCCTACAACCATCTCATGCCACTGTGGTCGAAGCATACTCACTGACGATTCTCAAGAAGGACGTTCTGCTATGGCGACTTCTGAAGAAAACGTGAGTGCCGTGCGGCTAATGATAGAAGCTGATAGAAGGGAATGCTATCGAATATTTATCTATCGAAGATGCGGAGATAGTGAATCATCCTATATCCCGACCTGTCACCTTGTGACCTTTATTTATTTCAAAATATAAAATATAAACTTAGAGGAATTCGTATATGAACCCTGACTATCCTGACCATTATAACTGCGTTTGAAAATGGCGAGGAAGAGATAGAAAGCGCCCTAAAGAAGAGCGGGCTTTCTGCTTCAGTCCATGGTTCCATCGCATGCGACGGTGCTTAGAAAGGAACGGAGACTACTTCAAAAGGCAGTAAAAATATTAACAGGCTTGCATAGCATTCCGTTTTTTATTTCTAAATAATTTCAGTATGACCCCGCAGTTGTAAAATAGGAAAGGTATTGAAGAACCTATATGTAGGTACTCGTTGTAGGTTCAAGATTAAAGCCCAGCTTTTGCCCACCTACATACAATGACATATATAACTCGTTTAATACGGCTTCACTCATATTTTTTAGAAAAGATATGATCTTTTCGTTATCAAGCCTACCCGATAGGAACCCTATCTGCTGCGTGGGTCCGATTCCCACATGAGCGGTTTTAATTTAGGTGTTTTATGTTTTCCTCTGGCAATTGTACGCAGCTATTTTATGGATTATCGTGAAAAGGTAAAACTTTCCCGCAAAAATATCGGCATATCAACTGGAATTGAAATGATCTCACTGAAATTTTAGGATTTAAAAATATTTAAATTGAGCTAGAATGCAGTATGCACGAATTCCGACAAATGACGCACGCCATTTTTGCCGTCCGTCAGTAGCACACGATGTGAAGCATAAATGTCGCACAGATATCAGACATACAACTGCGTGATTGAAGCATTTTACACGTTAAGGTATGCTACGTATCGCGTTTTAGCGAAACGCTGCCTACAAGTGCTACAAGTATTTGATTAATTAGCAATACAATGTATGGTTTTACCTTAGAAGATGTAAATTTATTTAACATTAATAATTTTATGGAATATTGAATCGGTTTTAATGTCTCTTGAGCGCAATGGGTAGTCTTACAAAGAGGTTAGTTGGATACATCAGACAGAACACCTTACAATGGTTCATGTTAAGACGAGGTGTATAGATAGATACATATATCTATGGTAACAATTTAGTGAGACAAAGATTAAGAACTGTTATTAGTGCGGTGCAGAATCTGTAGTTACTAGTCTGTGGTTATGGAGTAGTATAAAAATACATTGTATGTTAATCTCACTTGCAGGCAGCACCTCATCGGGACCAATAGTAGAGTAGTATGTCGGACTCGAACCGTCTGAACACTTGTAGACCTGGAGTAAATAGATATCTTCGCTGGATAACGCTTCCAGCAAACTTATTTATATTGGCCAATATATTCGCCAAGTCGGCTCAGCGAGCACTCGAGATCCGCTTATTGTATTTCGCCTTACAGAGTTTAGCGGTGCGCCTGATATTCTACTCGTATGGGTAGTTTCTTATAAAATATACCTTTATTACATTAAATGTTCGGTTCTAGTGTATATATTTTAATGAAGACGTAGCGAAGCACATAAAATATACATTTTTGGATTTTGTTTTATACTGATTTTTTAAATGTATCTGTATTTATTATAAATTTCAGAAACCGAGGATTAAGTAGATTAGACAGAAACAGATTTACTTACCTACTTATTGTTCCTATAACTAAATCCAAATTAAAATGAGGAGCTTTTACAAATATCAACACTTCGCATAACTTTCGAAAAATGTCATAAGCCAGTAAAGTAGCGATGAATAATCCTCTCATAATTATTGACATATTTTGTCAACCAAGAATTACTTAATACATTACAACAAACACAATTAGAGTAATACACAAAGATAATATTAATTGTGATTGTAGAAGTTTCTAGGTAGTCTTTTCTACTTGTAAATAAGTTTAAGATACATACGTCACAACCAATAATGGCCCATTATTGGTCTTTTTTTTACAGTTGCTTTAAATGTGTTAATAATGCATAATGTATAGAAAAATAAAGCGATTGTAAGATAAATGAAATTTATATATAATACTTTCAATTTATGATACCTATGTAACGGATGGATGATTGAGTTATGATGTGCAATTTATAGATCAGATCAGAGAAACATGATGACACTGTCGTTGGGTGATGTAAACAATTAATTTATATATAAGTTTAAAACTGAACGTTTTACTGTCGTAATGTTTTTCGAAGATGACTTCGGAGCTGATGAACGAGAAAAAGTAGAGTCTATAAATAACATCAAAGGACGCAAAATGACCGTTATTTACGAGATTAGAAATATAACAACTACGTATATTATTATCACAGCGGTAGAGCCATGCTCACAGTGGTAGAGCCATGCTTAGGCACGAATGGGCCGGCTCGACCGGTGCGATACCACGGCCTCACAGAAAACCGGTTGTGAAGTAACGCTTGCGTTGCATTTCCCCGAAATGAGTGAGGTCTCCGGAGGCCCAATTCCCCCTCCCCCCTTTTTCTCTCCACTCGTCTCCTTTCTTCTTTTTTTCCATCTCCTCATCCTTCTTTCCGCTCCCTGCATCCCCCATCCCTCATCACCCTCAAAGGCGGGCAGCGCACTTGCGACTCTTGAGTTGCAAGTGTCCATGGACGACGGTGTCACTTACCATCAGGTGACCCGTCTGTTCGTCTGTCCCCCTATAGTATAAAAAAAAAAAAAAAACATCTGTTTGTTGTTGTGATGTCACATGTCATACCGCCTTATGTACTTCGATGTCTTCTTGTTCGTCGTCGTATCGTTATTATGTACCTATATAAATAAATGTCTTAATTCTCCAATTAGTCGAGTATCATATAAATTATAAAAAAATGCGTGTTTTAAAATAATACAACACGAGAGTTATCGACTAAATTTCTCGAGTTTTATGATGTCTTTAAAAATTCACAAATAGTTTAACTTGCTGCTAATATTAAAAAGTAAAATGACTTTAGTTTCCAAGACAAGACTGAGTCCAGCTGTGGAAATAATATTATAAAGATTAAATATAGAATATAAACCAGTACAATACAAACCTTAGATAAGCACATTGACTTTAAGGAAAATATAGATATGACATGTGCGTGCAAATGACCGAACTTCGTCATTCGCAATGACCATGTTAGCCTACCTCCTTTACGTTAGCTCTGTTTTTTGATATGATTTAATGGTGTATGGTAATGCCATGCATATTAACAGAGCCTTCCTCTCACAATAACGATGTATCAAAGCCACAGCTGGAATTCCTCCTGATGACTCGGGGAAGGCCTATTTCAAAAAAATTGGCAAACTCTTTTTAAATAGATATTTTTGTAAAATTGTCGTCACTGTCGTCTCGAGAAAGGACTTTCACAGGATCCTTGAAATACGTGGAACCCTTCTAGACTAGTAGTTGAACTTACACTTAATACTACAATGTTTGTAAACGGCCTCACGGCAAACCGGTTGTGAAGCAAAGCTCGCATTGCATTTCCCTGAAATTACTGAGTATTCCGGAGGCCCAATTCCCACTCTCCTTTTTTATCCCTCATCACCCTTAAAGGCGGGCAGCGCACTTACGACTTGAGTTGCAGGTGTCCATGGACGGTGGTTGTCACTTACCACCAGGTGACCCGTCTGTTCGTCTGTAACATAAAAAAAAGAATTTATAAAAAATCTTCAGTTGACTCCATTCAAGAAAAAGCCTACAAAAAATCTATCCTAGGAGAGCCATGCTTAGGCACAAATGGGCCAACTCGACCGGTGCGATACCACGGACTCACAGAAAACCTGTTGTGAAATCACGCTTACGTTGCATTTAACTGAAATTAGTGAGGCTCAATTGCCCGAGTTATCTTTCCCTCTCCTTTTCAAATCTCCTCATCACCCATCTCCTTTTTCCCCTCCTCACATCCCCCCCATTCCTCATCACCCTCAAAGGCGGGCAGCGCACTAGCGGCTCTTGAGTTGGCCGATATAGCATCCCCATGGACGGTGGTTGTCACTTACCCTTACATTATGAAAAAAGTGGAGAAGTGGAGTGCTAATAGATAAGGTATAACTAACAATACACTATAAAATATGGGATAAAAAACCTATTAATTTAAAACAGTAACACAATTTAATTTTTTATTTTATGACAATTACAGATCGTATTGTAATTATTAGACCATACACTAAATATTATATTACTATTTTAAAATATATTTTACATACCTTTTAACGGTCAAATATAAGGACTGTAAGTATCTACATATTTAACACCTCTATGTCCCTTCTTCTTGGGAATGATTTAGGACCGGAATGAAGGAAGAAACTGTATCACCCTGTTGAAGGATTGAGATTTCAGTAACTTGCAGAACCCCTTTCGCGTATTTGTATGTTCTGTACTTCCTGTAACTGGAGAGGTCGTTGGAACAGGAATACCAAAAACACTACCTATTATTAATTTATTAATTTAATTATTAAATCTTTATGTACATATTGCATAGCGGCGATCGTGATGCCTTTCAGAATTTTTGTCAGTCGCCCTTGGGGTGTTGCAGAGAAAAACAACTTTGAAAAGGAGTGTGAGAGACAAAAGAGTTATAAAAGAGAGACAGATATTATATTTCGAATGCTATTTGTATATAAAATCCAATCCGTCCTGAAGATATTAGGTCTAAAAGCACACACGGATACCCTCTTCACACATTTATATGACAATAACGGGTTTCGAATAACGATCAAATCCAAACAAAAATTATTTGAACGCATCTTTGTTTGGTGCTATACTTAGTCCCCCTTCGAACTTACCACTCATCAGTATCTTACATAGTTTAATTACGATGTTCGTATCTCTCAGTAGGATGATGTATGCATATTGTGCTTCAGTTTGTATGCCGCGACACGACTACTCATCCCAAGAGTCCAGCCAAAGTTAAAGAATACGCCTCATCGTTCATCGGCGTCGGCGAGGGACTAGGAAGTTGATGAAGCTATTATTAATGTATGGTGTAATTTAGAAGAATTGGTGCAGGAATGAATGTGGGCCACAGAACATGAGGCGACTGACTTTAGTAAGTTTATGCAAAATCCTTCAAGTTTTGCCACTACGTCAATATTTGAATTTGAAATGTTACTTTAAGTAATATGCCCAGAACTAACAAGTCAGTTGTTGTAACAGCTCCAAGTTTTTGTTAATATAACATGCTCGCAAGATTTGGATTAGTTCGGCGGAGTCCCTAGAGTCGACTGTAATTTGTACCTTTGTAGACATTCGAGAAAATACATATAGTTTCATCTATTGTAACTGTATATGTAATGTAGGTATAATATCTTGCTAGCCGTTGTCTGTAAGCTAAAAGTTTGTTGCTAAGTGCGTTCTTGTGTTTAAGTTAGTTAGCGGAGCGGGCGCATTACATATGTATGAGGAACAGGTAACACGTACAATCATTTCATGCCAAGTCGCACAAGTTAGCGGATGAGGTTGAGATATAGAGATTGGAGCGTCTTAACCTTTGTTATTCAGAACCTCGCTTGTTCTTACTGTTACTTGAGTAATGTGATACAGTAATAGATAATTTGTTAGCAGAAAGAAAATTTTATCGCATCTATCACGAGGCGACAATTCGCTAAAGATTGGTTATGTTCTAGTTGTTAGAAAACGATAAAGAGCATCAGCCCAAAATGTGTGTCCTCACTATTTGTTTGCGTATTTGCCTGACCATAAACTTTAACTTTCGTCCCTAAAGCGCGCTTACATTATGCGTTATCTAGCGTACATTCATTCATGCTCTATAAAAAAGCGTGTTTATGGACGATTTCATATAGAACTATAAAATACATGTTTGAAATATGTATAATTTAATTTTTAATTAATTATTGAATTTGTGCTGCAATAATGAACAGCCCTCCTCACTACACTCATATGCTTCAAAGTAATAGAGAAAACTATATGTGAATGTAACAAGTACGGGACAGGTACTTACGTAATGTGGCATTTCATAGGAAACATTGTAACAGCGGCAGAGTTTAGTCCTTTCTAAGATATTTTTAAAATTATGTTATAAAAAATAAAAGAAATATATAATATAGAATATAATATAAACATATAACATATATATGTATATACATATGTATATATAAGAAAATGATAAAAGAAGTGGTAAAAAATTACTTCAAAGTTTATTGGGCATATACACACTCTTATATTGGGGGTAAAAGGAGCTCTTCGTATTGATGAATTGTTGCCATCAACATAGCAGGACTATACCGTTTATAATACTTATTGCAGCGGTGCAGAGTTGTCCACCAGATTACATTACTATATTTTATATAAATGATGATTACATTACTATATTTTATATAAATGATGATTACATTACTATATTTTATATAAATGATGATTACATTACTATATTTTATATGATGATTATATATAAATGATGGTGCGAACGTAACGAACTGTGTGACTAAGACCAATAACTACAATATTACAACCGAAGATATAAAAGTGAAATAAAAGTGACCCTTTTGACATTGGATTTGGGGAGAAAAAAAAAATAATTATTTGTATCTGTGCGCACAAAACGATAAAGTGTACACGTATATACATACATACTCTCAGGTTCGTATCACCGAAAGGGGTAGGTAGAGGCGTAACTAAGGCCCACATTTTACCTACTATACTTTAGCCTCATTTAAGTAATAGATAGCAAGCCTATTGCTGTCGTTTGGGGTTTTGGGAATTAGATTATAAAATTTAGAGTATATTAAGAACAAAGCATTATTGCTTGTACAGATGGATTGCGGAGTATTAGCAATAGTTAAGTTAATTAAGAAGTCCGAGTACTTCACCGATCAAAAATTCAGCAGGTGTATGAAATTATAAAATATGAAGTAAAATATCGGCGATACGTTTAATTTCGCTCGTTTGAGATTGATAGACTCAAAGATATTTTTAACTAAATTTATCTTATACAAGAAGAGGTATAAAGAGTTTAAAACCAAGGAAACAGTGCACCGATCGTCATATTCGTATTTAATATATTTGTAGTGCTGGCGTAAACATTTCTTGTTTTTTTTTTTTTAGTTCGAGAGCTCCTGTCTCCGTGGCTTTAATAAATATATTTTATTTATAGTTTTTCTCTTTAAGGAGAGAGTTGAAAATGAATCTTACCAAACGCTTCCCGCTAAAACTCATTTTCACATAGTTTGCAACACCTGAGTTTCAAAAACAGATTTTGTCTGCTCTAAATCGGATTATACATATTCTCGCGAGGGTTGTTTAGATTTATTTTGCTTCAGTTAGACGTTGGAACCTAAATTAAATTGCCCAAGTCCACTTTCTCCGCAGAGAGCCGCAAATTTTCAAAAGTAATTAGCAGGTGTTTGATTAAGTCAGCTTTATTTTCAATTCGATGTAAATCGGATAAACTCTTCTATAGAGAACCAAATATTAGCACCTAACTGGTTTTAAATGGACTTTCTAGAAGCAATGTTGATAGTTAAGTCTTTGAACATATCTTATTTTGTGTTCGCACCTGCGTGTTGTAACTAGTACTTATTTAAATAAGATTATATGAGTACTTGTAATAAGTTACTCGAGTGAAAGTTTACGGTTTCACGCCGACAAACAAGGATTTAAGTTTAATCCCCGCATAATACTGCTCTATGTTTGGTCATTAATGTGACTTACTTAGTTCGTTAATAACTACAAGTGAATAACTTACATTCAAACATCTTATAATTCAGTTCTTACTTGAAATCTCAAAGACGAGTGTTAAATGTGATCGCTGTGCAGTTTATAATGGGTTTGGAAGAAATGTCGTCGGTAATAAAACCGTCAGAGCGGAGTCGATGATTGATATTGAATTGAATCTGCGCGAGTGATTGCCTGCGATAACTCACTAGAGGAAAAGAGTGAATGTCACTCTCCTCACTCTAGAGGAGTATTTGTACGCTATCAGCAATGGTCGTTTAATTTATAATTACTTAAGGTAGCTAAGGCAGAGATTTAACGTAAAGTATGTGTATAATGTGGTTGTGTTGAACAAAATATAGAAATAGAAAAAAAGGTTGCCAAGTTGTAAAATCAAGTGTGTAGGATCAAAAGCAGTAATGTGAAACCTTTGATTAAACTCGCAGCCCAAAACTACCCCGACTTATTCAAACCATTTCATTTGATAGTTTTGTTTTGAAGGCTGAAAAAGAAAAACAATTAAAATATTTGGATCTAGTTGTCAATATGTGGGATGTGAATTTAGCAATCATTGTACCGATAGTCATATTAGCACATGGGTTAATTGCTAGGAGCCTCGACGACCATCTTCAGAGGCTCACGTTAGGTAGCTGGGTTAAGGGCCTGATGCAGGAGGCAGTCCTTCTTGATACGGCACGTATTGTGAGGAGGTTCCTGTCTCTGGAGACCTCACCACCGGTAGCTTGGTCCCTGTACCCGATACCGGTGGGACACTATTTTTTATATTTTCAAATATATTTTGTTTTTATATGGTATATTTACTGTTCTTATTGCGGGTGTCGGTGTGCGTGTGTGTGTGGGCGTGTGTGTGCGTGCGTGCGTGTGTGTGTGGGCGTGTGTGTATTAAGTGACCCATTAGATTATGGTTTTTAAGAATTGTTGTGTGAACAATAATATGAAAACTGCATTTCTTTGAACGTTGTGTACAGTTGTAATTGGACTGCAGATCTATAACGCGTTCATTGTGTAGCATTAACACTTTGTCATTCTTGATTTGCTGTCCCTTTTTATACCTACCGAATAAAATAATAGTGGATGTAGAAAAAACTAATTGTAACAGATAATGTGAAGAAGACACCAAAATAAATTGTATTGAGATCTATACAGGGCAGTTGCAGTTTCACATGTCTCAATTCCCGAAAATGCCTTGTTTCTTAATATACTTAAATAATAAAAAAAAACATTGCTTTTGTATTTTTTGTTAATGTAGCTGTAGCAGGGAAACATTGTGTTTAAGATATAATATGTGTTATTGATACTTCTATGTTTAGTGTTCTTAAAATGTGCTGCAAGTCTTTGAAATATATTTTTTCATGTGTTTCTTAAAATCTAAAAGTTATTTTAGATGGCACTGCCTGTCACTGTTTTCATACATACATTTGATACTATCAAATACAACAAAATTCACGAGAAATGTTTGCGATATAACAACGTGAGAAAACAAAGACGACGAGTACGAATGAGAGTCTAATTATAAAATTCCACAGGAAGCGGTGTGGCAACTCTATTTAGAAGCACTGAATGACTTATTTAAATAGCGAGTATTTGTACCTCATCGGAGAGGGAGGCGGGCGCCACGGAGGGAGCACTGGAAAACACGATAATATTACGCTTACGACTACGTGCTGGGACTACCAACACCCTGAGATATAACCGTTAAAAATACAAACGGTATGAATGATTCGTCATTTGTTATGTCTGGTGGGAATTATATATTCATAAGGCTGAGAACATTTGTACTAAAGTTTAAAAATGATCTCAAACGATCCACGTCAGACGTAAGTACACATGTCGTTGTGAGTAGTTCAGTTAATCGAACTAGGAAGTAAATCCAATTATTATTTGTATTGTATTTAAGTTTTTAGCAAAGAGGCTTCGTCTTTTTTTTTATGCGATAGGAGGCAAACGAGCAGACGTGTACCTGGATCACCTGGTGGTAAGTGACTACCGCAGCCCATGGACACCCGCAACTCAAGAGTCACAAGTGCGTTGCCGGCCTTTTAGGCAGGAGTACGCTCTTTTCTTGAAGTTTTGAAGGTCGTGTCGGTTCGAAATACGGCAGGCGACAATTTGGTATATAGGTATCATCATCTTATAGATCTAAATTAAGAACTAAATCCTAATTTTCAGACGCCGGCTGCTGCTATATAATGTCGCAGCATTCCCTTTATTTCCATTCCTAGCTTAGCTTTATTAGCATTCCTTTTTTGTATATTGCACTACATTATTCGCCCAAGATTAACGTTTTGATATATGGAAATGTGATATTTCTGTAACGTTACTCCTTTAGAATACATAGCTGCAGTAGAGGTCCAGCTTAATTGAATCGAATCAAAGTACGAACGAATACGACTGGTATTTGTTTGTACTTTGATTGATGCAAGAACAGGATCATTCACGTAACAACAGTATTCTAATACAGGTTAATTATTCACAATTAATGACTTCTGCGCCAGTAAGTTAGCTTTAAACCGGCCACTCGTCTAAAAATGAACTGAAACTTTGAAGTGAGTAAATGAATTCTCACCACAAAAGGCTGCCTTTAGGAGTTGGCCCTTTTTGTTTTGTCCTCGAGGAGTCGGCCTGTACAGTAATCAAATTTAAATACAATGTTTTTCAACGCGACATAAAAGTCGTGGAAATGTTGTACCGACTTGATTAAGTACAGAAACTTTTTGTTGAAGGTGTTCTGTTAGCAACAGTTTACGATACCTCTTATACGGTGTGTTAGCGAGTTGCATTAAGTATGTTCATGTTGTAATATCGAGTGTTAAATATGTAAGGTATGTTCAATACTTCACGTTCTAGTACATACTTAAAACTATAAGCATTACGAAATGCTTTTCTGTGTACACAGACCGGTCGCCTTAGTCTCTTTATAGTTTGTCCATTCTGGTGATTTTTGCTCTCCGACTTGATGTTTATTTGACGATATTCGATCTGTATTTGTTTAAAAAGTTTTGTGAATCGTCAAAAGTGCGTAGAAAAAACGAGTATTGAGATAAAAAAATACCGAAAAGTCACTATACTAGTACAACAACATACAACTACAAAGTAAATAATTGCTGCATTGTTAAAGATCTTTGATCTCCCAGACATAACTACTTATATATATATGCTATTTACAGATGATTTTTCCATGATATTGACATGTAATGAATTGGTAAAATCTGGCAATGAAATAAATAGACATTTGAATTAATAATGCAATGGTTAAATTATAATAATCTTAATGTAAATCTTATTAAAAGTGTTAGACAGATGTAGAACCACGCTGAGGCATGAATGGGCCGTCTCAACTGGTGCGATACCACGGCCTCACAGAAAACCTTTGTGAAGCGACGCATGTCTTCCATATCCACGAAATGAGTGAGTTTCCGGAGGTCTAACTCCTCTTTCCTCATCCACCATCCACCATCCATTTGTTAGAGAAGGAATAACTTTAGATAAACACACTGACTGCACTGACTGATGCAAGTAGACATAACATGTAATAAGATTAACAAATTTGTATTTATTTTAAGCAGATGAAGATAAAATTTAAAAATCTTTTCAAATTGTTGCGAAATTCTATAGAAATAAAGAGTGTTTCAAAAGAGTCTTGCCCAAAAGCGATGCACTAAAGCTATAGCGGGAATACCACCCGACGAGTCTTATAAGCCGTACTTTAAGAAGTTGGAAATGTTTACTGTAAGTTCGATGTACATTTACGAGATAGGTGTATTTGTTAAAAACATTGTAGGATTGTTTACCGAGGCAAAGGACAAATACTATCGAAATTGAAAATGTATTAAAACCTTCCAAACTAAGCTTTAGTCTAAGAACCAACTTAAAATATGGATTTTAGAAGACACATATTACAGTGTCAAAGCATTATGTAATTGAATCTTTTCATACTAGATATATTGTCTCATCATGTAACTGTATACTAATATTTAGAACAAAGATGTTTCATTAATGTGAAGTACTTCAAATCTATTTTCTTTATTTTAATAATTTACTTGACTGTTAAGTGACAATTGCATAAAATCAACATAATATACACTTTTACATGCTGCTCACAGGTTAAATAGAAGCGCTATATATTAAACACCTCTCAACTATGTACTCTATTCTATATTATGATATAGTAAATAAAGATTCAGTTCATTTTAATATCTCTAGTAATGAGTGTTTTTTCTCCAGTTATTAAGAAGACAGTATTTACGTTTAATGTTGGAGACGTTACATGTGCATTTGGATTATTATTTAACTTTTATCTTAAAGAATAAAAATCACTAAAAAGTCTGAGCCTCCCTTACTTTTACCTTACCTTTATTTAACTGAGTTTTAAAGTATACTAACTAACTACAAAATACAAGTGTAGCGACTTCATCTTACTCTGTGTTTAAATGACTGATATGTTTTATTACTTGCCGTTCTAAAGAGAATCGATTTTTATTCTATTTAATTGTTTCATTAATTTTGTTTTTTTAACGAAACAACATCGAAGCAAATAGATCACCGGCATTTTTTTTTTATATTTCCAGACGATCATATTTATATTGATTATTTTTAAGAGGCAATTATTTAAAATGTGTATTAAGAGTGCGGCTACGTTTTCATAAGTAAAATCAAACAAACGCTATATTAAAGTTTTTGTATCAAACTATTACAAAACAAATTTTGCAAGAAATTATTTGTCTATAATTGACTAGGGCGGATAACATAACAAAACAATACATTTGTGTAAGCTCAATTTAGTTTCATTGCTACTATAACTGGAGGTTTTCATACTATATACAATGTGTCATATTCCGACATAAATACGAACGAAGTCGCAGGCACAGCTGGTGGACAATACTTTATTAGCAAATATCATTTAAATTATATGTATTAAAGTACTCTCAGCAATAACTGCTATTAGTAGTAAGTGCTTCAATGTTGCCAATTTAACTACCTCCGTCCCCATGGCACATATCTCATCACGATAAACCTTTTAGGCCACGAGACCATTTTTCATTTATCATTAAACAAACTCTTTGAAAATGACCCATTCCATGAAAATTGAAATTATGAAGTTTTACATGTATAAATCATGTACGTTTTTATATATAACGTTGAGCAAATTCGCCGATCGTGGATTCGTTGGATCAACAGTGGCTCCGTGACCATACAACGAATAAGTCGGCTTTTATTCGTCTGATACATGTACGTGGCGGCTCGATTATTTAATGATTATATAATGATCATTTCATGAGTTGGGCATATTTTGCCCACTCTTTTTTGCTTCACGAAATAGTCTTATTTCAAGATATAGTCATCAAACGTCATCAAAAATTTACGTTTTAACAATATGGCAAGGTTTAGTTAACCATTTCATGACATTTGATCATTTCATGAAACAGTTTACCACATAATGAAGTTAATTTAATATTCAATTATATGTTTTAAGACAGTCCCATAAATAATATTTTAATTTGCTTTTTTTTTTTTTTTTTATGCGATAGGGGGCAAACGAGCAGACGGGTCACCTGATGGTAAGTGACTACCGCCGCCCATGGACACCCGCAACTCAAGAGTAAACAAAAACTCAGAGATTTGTTGTTAGACTACAAGACAATGTAATAGTGACTTGTCATCGACAAAATATACATATGTTCGAGTGACAATATTAATTTTATTGTTTTTCGTTTTCATTTGTTGTTATTGGTTTGGCGAGAAAAATATATGTGCAACATTTATATAACTTACCAATATAGCAATTAGGAAATTAACTGCCCACGAAATGTAAACAAGAGACAAAATTTTACAAACAATACTTCGACCTGCCATATTTTTTATAACCATTTTAAGCTCCGGAGTCTGAATTCATGATTTCATTATTAATTCTATAAGTATTCAGATCTAGAACATACCTATCTAGAGTGTCTCTCTCTCTGTCGTATAACAGGGTGCTGGCCAAACAACGTACCGATTGCCTGTCTTTTTAACTTTTACGGAGAATTTTACAACATAAGTTCTTTTACGGACAGCACATCAATTAATCTGAATATACAGAAAAGGAATATCTTTAAAGTAGTCTACAAAAAAATGTATATGTTCACTTACTTAATCAGTTGATTACCTTACAATATTGGTGTTCAGCAATTTGTAGGAGAAATATTTATTATAGATTATTGAGATTTTTGCTTTTGCTTTATAATGATATTAGTTTGATATCAAGCTTTTTTGGTGCCTTATTTGTATATCAGTTTTGACTCAGGTGTGTATTTCAGGAATGACTAGTTTAGGACTAGACGGGTGATTTTATCATCGTACTCGTAGTTTTAAAATATTTAAACATACTTTGTAAATTAGTTACATAAATGTAAAGTAAGAACAAAACATGATATATAACAATTAACGAAGTATTTAATTATGAAACGTACGCATATTATAACGAAGTATGCGTGTGTAAGTGTATAGGCGCGCTTAGGGTAAGAAACATAGTATGTATATGATGTGAAAGTTTGTTTGTGTAAAGTGATTTATGCGACGTCTGAGAGCGTGTTAGTCTCGCACAAACACCACTAATTCCCTTCGCTACTTACTTGTTTCCTATATTATTAAATTGTGTATACGTTATCGAAACATTGTAATTGAACTATAGTTTAAAGAGCGTATAATCTCTATATTTATATAGGTAGAGCTGTAACTGTTGGCAATGATTGTACAACATTTTATAGGCCAATTACTTGTTGTGATTATTATTTATTGTTCCTTCATTCAACTAAGCTAAGTACGTCATTTTACATTGAGTGGTTATTTAAACTCAAAACCCGAACAGATGGCTCACAAAAGGCTTAGACAGTCTAATATTTATTCTACGAATTAGGCATTATTCTTGGTGTAATACTAACTACATGCACTACATATATTTTTTCTAAACCTTTAATCGAAAATCCGCGTGACATTAGTAAAAGCTGAATATCGTTTGTAATCATTCATTATGTAAGTACTTAAGTTTGTTATGAAAAATAACTGTCTATAACGTAACTTAAATAACGCTCTTGACGCAATAAAAATTAATAACGATTATATGCTTCACAGGAATAAATATTTTGTTTTCGAAGTAATATTTATATATTATGACCCTTTTTTTTCATTCTCAAAAAAGTGACTATTGTTGAGACAGCATATTACACTTGGGGCGAAATCCAGTAGTTATTGGGATTTGTGGGCGATATCAGCGTACACTTAATCAGAGCCAAAGTCGTTTTCATCACACGTCCTAATCCCAACATAAAATTATATCGGATTTCTTCGATTCGTCTACTTATCTCTCTAAATCTGACGGATAACGACCAGCAAAAGGATAGCTGTGCTCATTTAATTTTTTTTTCAATCTAAATCCCGTTTTTGCGAGCTAATTTCAAGAAATCCTTTTATATTATATCGTGAGTCGTGGAGGATGGCTTAAGATAAGTGCTCCGGTACAGGCTCAGTCGAGTGACGTCACATGACGAAACGAGATTAGCCACCGCAATTGAATGAAGCTGGAGCGGGCCCTCGCTTAGAAGGTGACCCTTCACTGGTGTCTGTTGTCAGTAAAGGGAACGGAAATAAGTAAATTAGACGCCATTGTCGCCACTGAGAGTACCTTTGCGGCTTCGAGCAGCGGTGAGTCTGCTTCCCGGGTACAATAGATTTATTAGTCAAACATCTTCCGTCGTTTATATAGCTTAATGAAGTTTATATTAATATAATGTTTTAGGGATTCCATCAACGGAAAAGCTACTTATGATATTGAATTAGTATAAATCTTTTACACCTGGTTGTGTTTTCGAAGAGACCTATTCCTTTGTTGATATAAGAACAGTACAACACAGTTTTGGTTTTATATATTATATAATAAATAAATTCACGACAGTGCATTCTAATAACATACGATAATATACAAGCGATAAAGTATGTACCTTATGTATGTAATTTATAAGTTTACAGGATTTGTATTTTAATATTATTTCTTAATTAAAATAACTTTAACATTAATAGGGGTTTAAATGAAAAACTTCTCAAACTAATGTCGATTTAAGATTTCTTTGCTCTCGTGTTTTCAAATGTGAAAACGTGCATGTCTGTCGCTGTAGGGAAATTTGTTCCTACTTATGATTGCACTTTGGTGTTGTAACATAGACAGGCGTCTGTGAATAATATTATAATTGTGTCATCACAAAATCTGTTCATTGTTTTACTTTAAACATTCAGATTCAAGATGATTTCAATCACCATTTCCCCAATGTTGCTAAAGTGCTATAAAATAAACATTACAAAGACAGATAAAAAAAGTTGATTGTTGAATCGCATCTGTTTGCTGTGAGAAAAATCCGCTTTGGTAATTAACACGAGACAAGTTAATACGTTATTACGTTGCGTTTTCTTAATTTAAAGAGGGTTGTATGAAAAGTATACATAGATGTAACAAAATAATACCAAGACTAAATAAAAAATGATTTAAGCACGTTGTGGTGCGGTGCACAAGGAATTACTTTCGTTTAGCATTTATAAAACTTATTCCACAAATATGTCCTATTCAATCGGCTATATTTTCTTAATCTTTGTTAAATTACTGCAACAGCATTCTAATTGTACTGTAACAGAAATGATCATGTTTCTACAACTATTATGCATTTCTTAACTTTTGCTAAGCAATGTACAAAATGGAAATCTTACTCCGCAGTATTAAATCATAGAATTAAAATGTGAATGAGATCAATTGGAGATCTCTCTACAGAGTAGTTAGTGACTATCATTTGAAAACCAGAATAATAGTAAGAAGAATAAAATTGTCGCGGAACTAACTTCCACAATACAATATGTATCTGACACGTGTCGCAGTCAGACAAAGCTTTCGGTGCAATAGAAACCAATGATTTTTCTCTTAATGTGTTTTTTGTGTGTGGTTTTTGTGTTATAAGTTGTTTGTTAGGGTTATTGTTTCGTGGTACAAAAAAAGCTATCCAACATTTCTTATATTATTCACGCCCTATACAGGCTGTCCTAATTTAAATAATGATATTTTAGTTATTCCGAACAATTTTACAATATGTTTTTTATAATTCTCAAGATCTAAGAGAGAATTAAAATATACATATGTATTAATAGTTAATAATAGAGTATAGCTAATAATGTAGTTGAAAATAATTTAATTAACTTGAAAATTTAAAGGAAAATTCCCTTTGTTTATCTAAAAAAGCTATCGTCATTATTGCAATAGTATTCGTAATATTCACCGTTCACTTTCATAAACATGTCACATGCAAAACAGCCGTTACTGTTGCACAAACAGTATGTGTTCATAGAATTCTGTTGTTCACTGTACCTATTAGGTTATGTAATAACGTATTTGCAAAACATTACTCGCACTGTTTTGAGTTATTACAAAAGCTTTTAGACACAACTTGTATTTAAGCTCTCAGTCACTCTTCGTCAATCTTATACAATTGTATAAATTTCCGTGAATTTAACAAGAAAAAATCTCTTCGTCAATCTTATACAATTGTATAAATTTCCGGGAATTCAACAAGATAAAATGTAGAATTCATTTTTTTTTGTAGAATGAGTTGCAATTTATCTGCGCTGTCGAGTTGGTAACGAATAAATAACGCGTATTGTGTACAACACGGCCGGATGCTGAGTTGCGAAATTCCAACAGTAATTTATCGAGACGAAGATCTCGACCGACAAGAGGCTGTGCTTCGGTAATAATGATGGATAGTCCTATATATAGCCAACATTTATTTGATGTACTGGTATCCCCTGGAGATGCTTAAAGTTGCAGTTCAAGTCAACGGTTAAAGGATTCGTACTTTTACAGCTCTCATTACACAAAGCTCTAATCTCTACTTATCTAATGCAGTTATTTCAAAAATATATAATGAATCACTTACCTTTCTATACAATTTGTATAAGGACTCAAGTAAGTGAGCTGTTTTGTTCGCGAGTCGGAGCCGTCGAGAGCGTTATTAATTAATGAATTATTTATGAAATACTGATACCGTCCTCGAGTTCTTATCAATAAACGAAGTAAAGCGGCGATCAATCGTGCCACTAGAAGTTGTTTAAATCTAAATTATAGTTAAGTAAACAACGTGGACCGGGGAAGGAAGGTACTAGAAGTTCTGTAAGCACGTTTGGATTGTCCTCATTATTTGTAGCATTTTTAAAGTATATAACAGAAACCATTTGAGCTGTGAAATACCTCTACAGTACAACGCTAGGAACATTAAACCCGCATATACCGTGTTTCTACCAGCTGCGATTGCGGACCAATATTCAAGAGTAAGACTAAAACATGAATATATACATAAACTCACGCACATACATATATCGGAAGACGTAAGCGCATTAAACGCCCACATTTTGCCAAACATAACTTAGTCCTACGTAGTAAGTATTACATTAACGTAATAAGGGGCAGGCCTATTGCCGTCAACCGGGCGGCCGGCAGACTTCGGAGTAAACATGACATTTGAGCATATTGGGGGCATATTGGCAGGAGAGGGAGTTTAGAAAGGGGAGGGAAGGATATTGATGTACAGATGACTTGCTGAGAATGAGCTCGAACAGACCGGTGACGGGAGGGTGTTATTGTATTTTTGTTATAATAATATTTCATGTGTCGCGGGGGCTTCACAAATAATCAATAAATAGACACACACGTCAAGAACACCCAGACACCACACGGGACAAATATTTGTGGGATCCACAAATATTTGTCCCGTGTGGGAATCGTACCCACGACCTCCGGTTCAGCAGTGAGGGTCACTATCCACTAGACCAACAGGCCCGTAAAAAATCCGAGCTCTCTATCAAACTATTAATTATAACGAAGTGTTACACATCTCAGAAAATTGGGCTGAGATTGAATTAGACGCCGTGAACGTAACTGAAGCCTAAATAAATTACTATTCGATAACGCTGGCATTTACCGTCATCAATAAAAGCTTGTGACGTAATTGGTTGGAGGAGCCTTATGAAAAACTGTCGTTCAACATACTACTACACTTTTATTTCAAACGGCTTATGAGTTTGTTTATTTGCTGCACTTTCAAGAGTAAACCATTAAACTTATCATCATGACCTTATGCCATGAAATAGGCCATAGAGAGATCGCATTTGCCATGGAGAGCAAACAAGCATACGGGTCGTGTAATGGTGACTACCGCTGCTTTTGGACACCTGCAACTCAAGAATCGCAAGAGCGTTCTCTGCCTTTGAAGGAAGGGGACTGAGGGGAGATGCTAGAGGGAGAGAAAAGTGGAGACAGGTAGTGTAAGCATCCTTATCAACCAGTGTTCTGTGAAACTGTGGTATGTCTCCGGTCGAGCTTCTATCGAATGAGAATCTAAAACATAATACTTTATATTAAAATTTGTATTAAAATATATGTATATTAGAATGGATTCTCACGTAACAGCTGTATATACTTCTTTATGTACTCTGTATATATAGTTTTGTTGTTTTTTAACAACCGTGTATACGAATCCATTGCATCGATCCCGCTATATAAGATATAAGATCGCTGTTTGTATAATTATAATATTTTTTAACTATTTTCATTTATTACTAGCTCCCCGACAGACTTCATACCGTCTACAGTTAATGGCCTGTCGTAGTTGAATAGAAAAATCATATGTATTTTCTTCACATTTAGCTATTCCTTGTTATAAATATAGATACCTTTTCTTTTATAGTGTACGATAAATTGTTACCTATCTATAATTTAGCGTTTTGCTAAAAGTTTAATAATTTCCTGACTGCCCCTTAAGGTATAGAGGCATGCTTGTTGCGCTTGCGGCTTATTGGCGTGTATGTATTTAATTCTTTTTTGTACACATTTTTGACTAAATAACTCTTTCTACAACGTCAGTCTCGTAATTCATGCTTCCATAATTGATAACACAGCAGAAAGTCGTTATGAATGAAGATGGCAGTTGAGTTAATCATTATAATGAGAAAGAGATGAATGAATGAAAACATATGAAAGATGAGATGATAAAGAGATAATCATGATTTTTCATCGTTATTTAAATTAAAACTTGATAAAAAGAAATTATTGGTATAAACTTCAACCAATCAACTAACAGCACGTTGTAAGGTAATCGCGCCAGTCATCGTCTGAACATAATATTCATTAATTTATCGACACTTGATTATTCTCCAGTAATTAACTGCACTGCCACCCATGGTCTCCTGCAACATAAGAGTCGCTAGAGCGTTACTGGCTGGGCCTCTCAGAGTAAAGGGAAATGGCTCTTCCATGTCTAAGAGCAATATTTTTTTCCGAAAACTTCTTCACCGGTGGTCGTTACATTACACAAAACAAAGTATGTAGTATACATAGATCAACCAACGGTGGTATTGAACACTTATTGTAATAACTGCTTTCACATTTCAAACTCACTGTCGGCGGTGACACGTGTAACGAAGCACGAAACAATGCTTTTGTAAAGCATAGCTATTGATGATTTATGATGTTTTAGTGAATTGCAAGCTCCAAAATTTATTTCCGTACATAAATAATGAGAGTTCCATAATATTGACGGTACAAATGAAGTAATTACGTCACATGAATTTCATAATTTTTTGACCCCCTCATAGTCATTTGTGTTTGATGTTGTTGATGTTCACATTTAGAAATTATTAAATTAAAGCAGAATTTAAGACTTGGTTTTATTTCCATTTAAATTATTTTTGAATGAAATCGACACGAAATCAAAAATTTGCAAAGAATATAATTGCAACATAACAAAAAACGATTAATTAGTTATATTAATGAAAAGTAAAAACGTATCTTAAGTTCATGGAATTTATACCTACGTTTTGTTTTTTTTTCTTTTAGCTGCATAAGTTACAGTGTACGCTTCATATAATTTAGGCTAAAGATGAAATGAACACAAAGAGTACATCACTGTTTTAGTTCATTTTAAACTTGCTTCATAACTACAAAATAGCAGAACTGAGAAAACGACGTCGTTCAGTTGGTGAAAGTTAATTGTCAGATGAAATAGAAACAATGGAATCACGGTGAGGCGCGGTGCGTGTGGTGGCATACATCAAAGGGCTCTGAGGAGGCTATAGCGTGACACTAGTAGCGCCCGTAAACTCACCAACAAAATAATTAAACCCTTATATTCATATAGATAGAATTTTATATAGATAAATTTTGAACGATGTGACGTCAAGAAATTTAGGACCCCTCCCCCCTTGTCATACAATGTCGCACTTAATCGACTCCCTCCACTCGCTTATCGTGTGACGTATTTAATGGATGGCCCCAAAGAACATCATGTCTACGCTCACGCCTCCATCACCGAAGGAACAGCGAACCTCACCCAGATTGTGTTGCTAAACATCCTCACATACTTTGTACCGGTAAATACCTGTCCTTTTTGTAGTAGGAAAGACAATTATATGAAATATAACACCGGGTGGATGCAGAAGCCTTATGGTAGGTATTATGGACATATATGTCTAGCCCATCAGGGTTACAGGCGTGAACATAGTTTCTTCTCTATTTTTAGTAAGATTGAGCATTAACTAAGCTTATACAACCGACAGTATTTTGTAAAGTAAATATCATAGAAGCACGTGTATTCAACTGAACGATGTATGAAAACAGTTGGTTTTCCTATTTATATTAGCGTTAGTCCATGTTCAACATTAAATCCTTTAAGCAGAATACGCAAGTGCGAGGATGTACACTCGCAGAGCACTCGCAGTTTTGATACTTTTTTAATCCCACCACGTACACAAGGCTTTTGTATCCACCCAGTGTTGCTACATAAATGATTATTTTAGTCCCGGGGATATTTAGCTTTTTTAAAGCTTATCTGTATTACAGTCACTTTTCTTCATATTTTTTTTATGTATTGTGTACAAAGTGCAATATAATTAAATTCCCTTAAAAATATATTATAGATTATGAATCTAGGCACCATTATCTTCGTCCTGCATGATTATGAGGGAGTGTTCCTACTCCTACCGCATATAAACTAATAAATAAGTCCATGAATATATAGAAAGACGATAAACAATACACAAAAATAAAGATTTCCCAAGCGATAGTGTCGCTTCAAACCTTGATCAGAGGCCCCTGAAGGCTGCCGGACATTTCTGAAATACGCGCGTTAGTACTAATGTAAAACAAAACTGTTGCGTGTTTTTATCTCCTGTGACACGCTTTTGTATTAATGATAAACAGTTAATACTGTAACTCAAACACATCAGGAACAGTATTATGTAATCCACTAGTTTTCACTCTCTGAGAGAAGTTGTTTAGGTTTAGGAAGGTATTTAAATATTACTTAAATGAGGAACAATGTTTTGCCTTAAAAATATTATATTATGTAGTTGAATATAATAATGGTAGTATAATATTATAATGTACACAAACTCACCCGTTTCTAAAATTCGAGATGCTACAATTAGATGTGGTATAACTACAGCTGGTTGGTTTCATTTTATTAAAAAAATACTACTACAAACTAAGCTAAAACTGTTAGGTTGTCATTCAATGGATATTATTATAGATGACCTTCAAATAATAACATAAACAATGGCCATGAAGCTGTTGCCTGTTCCAATACGTAGATCATATGGAGAAAGACAAGCAAAAAACTACCAAACTCCCAAAAACACTCTTTTTAAATCATTGTACATATTGTTTTTGTAACAGTTCATAAGTGCACATAAAATTAAATAAGACATGTGAGGACAATGCAATACATCATTCTAAAAAAAACGTTTATAGCAATTACTATTCTACGTTAAGTTATAGCACTCCGGAGTTGACCAGCCCCGATCAACAGCACCCGTTCACGAGCATGGCCCATGCGCCAGCTACGCAATGCAGTGCAAGCATTGTGTATTAATATTGTGTGTGTACTTGTTTTGTGTATGTATGTAATTTATGTATTTTTTACTATTCATTTTATTCATTCATTCACTATCTTAAAGTCAATTTGTAAAGCATCCATATGACTTTAAGTCCTTTTTGCCGCAGACTGCATTACGGTAAAAAATATTAATACTTGTTTTTTCAATTCCAGGATATCTGTTTTCTTAACGTGACAAGACTTTATGCCCTCCCATGTAAGCAGGCCGAGGTTAGAAGTAATACCTTTGATATGAATCCGGCGAACCGTTGTCGTCTAACTGAAATTATTAACCTCCGCAGTGGCGCCCGCTGGCGGCAGCCGTGGACAAGAATTTGTTATTTTAACTCCTACGCATTTGTTTATTGGTGACAAACGAGAAAAGTGTCTTCTGGAGGGGAAAAAGGTAGAATATTGGAAACATTTAGACAAAGTCGGTTTATCAGCTTAGAATATGTTGATATGTGTACTTTTAATCTTTACGAAAAGAAGAGGTGCTTAATACATCTTCATGTTTTTGTCCCTTTGTTTTATTTATATATTTATTTCTTAGTGTAGAGGGAAGTTATACCTTTGAGATTCTTCTTAAAAGTTGTAAAAAAAACTGTATAATGAAGATTCATATACTTTGTTTATTGTATTTAATTTGCGTAATGATATACATGCTTTTACTTATATGCTTAGTAAAATGTATCATCTGCAAATTAGTGATGCTCTGAAGCTTGTGTATATATAAGAATGAAGCGAAAATAAAAGTTGATAATATAATCAAAAGAAATGGCGTGCGCTGCATTTCGCGGAGCGTTCAATTAAGTCATAAATTTTATTAGGTATCTGTTGGTTCTGTTGTTCTGTTGCCGGCGAGTACAAGCTGGGTGGGGTCACGCCCCGTAGCCCAAGTTTTGACCTCAGCAAAAAATAACAGTGGGCTGAATGTTCCCTAATTTTACACGTTTTATTTGCGTAAAGCATAATAAAATATCAAGTAACATTTTAGTTTTTTTTTTTAAGAGGAATAATATAAGCTTAATAACATCACGCCATGATCCTTAGGAGCGGAGCACTGACC
The DNA here is from genome assembly GCA_947561695.1 of Tyria jacobaeae. NCBI lineage: Eukaryota > Metazoa > Arthropoda > Insecta > Lepidoptera > Erebidae > Tyria > Tyria jacobaeae. The sequence continues at coordinate 605,360 of OX387208.1, read as the reverse complement.
ATAAACGAAGGCCATCAATGTTTTTTTTTAAAGTCACTTGCCTCTTTGACTCTCATTTAGCAACAGAATAATCAACGAAATTGATTAAAAGACAATGGGTCTTCAGTTAGTGTCTTGAGATCGGGAACTTTCCTTGGGTATAGGTGTAACTCGTGACATACATATATTATATAAGGCTGTATATCGATATACAGCCTTATATAATATAAGCTGGTACACAGTCTAGTCCTATGCCCAAGTCAGCTTTTAGATTAGTTTTAGATTTATTTGATTTTTTTTTAGATTTAGTTAAGTTCCATATTTAAACACAGGATTTTATGAGAAATGAAAAAACTTATTTTCTATACTGCTAAATATTTCAGGATTATACCATGGAGGATAAAAATATTTGATACGACTCAAACTTGACTTTTTGTAGGAACGTACATGTTAAATCAAAGCTTCATTAGCATTACTGGTGGTAAATATCTCAAACCAATCAACTAATAATCTAAATGATTCGTAAGATGCGTAAAAGGTTGTTTTTTTATCATTCTAAAGTGTTAAATCATTATGTTTTATCATAGTCCGCGGCGGACAGAGCAGCTGCGCTAGCGTCGCTTCCCACGTTAAAACCGCTTAAAATAACAAGCTGCGGTTGATGAGCGTCTATCGATACTAGAGGCTTCATGTCACAAAGTATATGTACACACTCACAGCCTAGCTCGCTCAATACCCAGTCCAATATATTACCATAGCTGTTTCGAATATGATTATGTTGTTTTATAAAAGGACTACAATTACGAAAACTGTAGCTTAATATTCTAGAAACACGAGTTCAGATTAAATTCTCCCAATATAAGCACACCCAACTTCGGATGCAATGTAATTATATTTATTGTCATGTGAATTAGGTGGTATATAAACAGTATTTATAAGTATATGTTTATATTTCAAGCTAACTATTCTCTCGATTTCATGGGTACAATATCTAATATTTGTTGGACCGCTCTCCAACTACTGTCATTACACGACGTATGACATTATACCCGTCAGGAAATAATTCACGTCTTAAACTGCTTACTAGAAAAGTTTTAGTAATAGACGTCAGCGGATATATTTAACACTGATCATTTAATATTATTTAAACTTCTAAAATTTTAAAACAAATCACTATTACCATTTTAAGTAAGCATTTAAATATTATACGTAAAATCTACTTTACAATATTTACAGTATAATAAGCTCCTCAGGCGATTAGACATTTTATGTGCTTTAAAGAATCTTATACTCTATTGTAGAGGATTTATATAAGGTTTTAGAACGTCTCGCAATATTCCAGTAATGACAACGCCGTATGCGTGTCATCACTGCTCCATTCATCAAAATAATTTCACTTCAATAAAGGTATTTGTAACGGAAGACATAGCTCTCAACTACAGATGTTTAGTTATTGTATTGCTAAAGATATAGACCAGATCTGATGTTTAATTAGAGAAAAATAATAACTTCGCTCCTTAAATACAAAAGGGCCACAAATAAATAAAAATCATTTTGTAACAAAAATGTGATTAAAATTGTCGATATTGTATAGTAAAAAATACACCCATCATAATTGTTCAAATTACTATGAAACCGTGCAACTGCCTTTTATGAATTTGCACGGTTTGATAGTAATTTAAACAACTATAATGGGTGTACTTTGTTGTTGTACACTTTAATGCAAAGCTGCTATTTTGTTAGTTGCGCCTGCGCCTTAGCGCTAACGCGTGTTTGATTTGCACAAAACGGTCACAATACAAAAGAAACACTGTGTTCGTATAAATGGTTTAAAGTAATAGTGCCCATTTGAATAACTACTGTTTATGTCATAAAATCAAGTAGAATAATAATTATAATACACAAAAATGCCATAGTTTTTAATACGTCCGTTTTGTACATACACACGTAAGTAATTCTATATTTTGTATGAGAGTGCAGTTTTAGAAATATGGCTATTTTGTTAAGACACACAACTGAAATATTGTTTATTTTAAGTTTTAATTATGTTTTGTTCAATGTGTCTCTATTTCACATAACATGCCTGTCAAAATTAACAACTATTTTGTAGCATCTACTGTTCACTCGTAAATACTGAGCGGCTAAACCAATTTAATGAATATAATAATTAAATTGTTGAAAATTATAATGATGGATTTTTTATGCTAAAAATGTATGTTTTCAAAAATGTTTTCTTTCAAAATATATAGGTATTTTTTAAATAATGGTATGAATATGAAGTATTGTTTATATAATAAATAACAGAGCAAGAAGGAGAGGGAACATGGTGGTTACAGATATAAATGAAAAAAAGTGTATTCCTACCAAATCAAAACTAAAGATACACTATCTACGTTTTCACTTAGTAGTACTAATTCTAAAACAGATAATCAGCATACTCTTAACCTGTCGTTACTCAAAGATGTAGACGAATATTTCTAGTCATAGAGAGCCCGAACAACAAAATGCCCAAAATGACCATAGAACAAAGTGACTCGATTCTGATAATGACATCAGCAGTAACTACAGTGTTTTTTCGACATCAAAAAGTACATAACAGCTGATTTTATCTCTGATGACAGTGTTGCAGATCATCATTTTCAGGCCTACTCTAAAAATCTTCAGGTTCCGAAAAAGTTATTATGCAACCAATATCAACCGGAAACCGTAACCAAGCTGAAACTTCTGAAGTAAGACAACCGTCATGTAATACTGCTAAATCTAACGCTGATATTTAGCCACTCAAAGCTGAAAATCAAAAACTCAGTCACCCATTACTGACATTCAGCCACAGAGCATTGACAGTCACAATCGATATCGAAAAAGGAAGGCTAACCCAGATTCATGTGAAAGCAACTGTGAAGGCTTATACAACTAAGTACGTCTCAGACAAAAAGGACAATTGAAGCAAAAAATGGGTCCTGCAATGCAAACCTAAATGTGAACTCAAATGTTCAAATGAATTTTTATTTGCACGACGATAGCTAATCTATATTTCAAGATTATTGGCCATCCGGCGATTACCTTACTCAACGGCAGTTTATTCACACCAATATGACAAAACTTGCTAACGCTAACATTTACACGCAATGGACGCATTCGTAAATGCAAGGTATTATTTAAAAACACATTAGCCATTTCTGACAAAACATTTAGAAATGTTGTGAAGAATACTTGCTCAACATGTATTACAATGAACGATAACTGAGGGAAGCAACGTAACTAAGTCAAATCGGTGGCTGCCTTGAAAGACAATGTCAAAGCTCACATTAATCCTGTTCCCCGAATTCTGAGCCATTATTGACGTGCTCGATCACAACGCTAGTATATTGAAGGAAGCTTGTCTATTGCTGTTTTGCATAACGTGGTCTAATGTAAAGCTGAAGGGAAGCTGACTATCAAATATACCAATATATTTGTCAATGATTTTAATATTTCTTTTTGGAAACCTAAAAAGGACCAATGTGAGGATTGCACCGCTTACGTAAATTCTGTGGATATAACGCTTTTACAAGAGAAATACAACTTACATTTAAAAGAGAAAATTCTAGTCAAAGCTAAAACTAGGTATATACGTAATTTATATTTTTAATAGATGCTCATGTAAAATACTAATTAGACACTAAAATTGATTTAATAATTTGTAATTTTAACAATGTTTTTTTAGGAACAATGATAATGTTACAGAGGTTTAAGTTTTATGTTCACAAAAAGGTGTATTTCTTATGAATATAACTATTATTTAAATATAACATAAAGATTTTGTGCTTACAATAAAATTGTCAATTAAATTAAACCTAAATTTATTGTTAACTCAATTATAATAAATTAATCTCGTTTTACAGTTTAATAGCAGTGTGTTAAGTTTTAAAGTTTTTTAATAGTTTCAAGTAATTCAAGTTTTTAAATAGATGTATATTTTTACCTTAGAAAAGGAATATTTTGTTGGTTTGTTAAGTACCAAAATTAATATTTCTTTTCATCATTTTAAATTTCTTTTTCTAAAAAACATCATTTTGTGTTCAATTTTGCTATATAATAATATGTCACATGGTACCAAAAGTTATATGCAGAAGAGACTTTTGTGCGATTTTCTCAGTATGGATGATAATTATCAGAAGGTTCATATCATTTATAGATAAAGTACTTAAAAAAAATCTGATGATGCATAAATATAATACTTGAATATAAAGAAAAAAATTCATACCAAAAAATAAAAAAAACATAATTTAAATTTTGTTTCGCTCATACTATAAAAAATGCAAATTTTGACTTGTGGCCACTTTTTGTATTTAAGGAGCTACATGTTCAACTGTTTTCATCTTGAATGTACGTACATGTTACCTGTACACCGTGGTTCACGGTGGAGTAGAATAGACCCCATCTCTTGCTATCTCGTAAAAGATGATTAAGGGATCGCACTGTTATCTATTAGACAGAATGTATACAATCATACAGTGCCCGGTTGACGTCAATAGGCTTGTCCAGACAAAAGTTTCTATTTCATGTGAGTCATTACCTTAAAAACATATACGAGTACATAGGTACGTGTTATATCAACTTATTTATGAGTTTGATTTACTTGTATTGAAGAGTGTTTATTTGTATAGTGGATATGACTGATTCATTCAATAGTATCGACCACAAAGTTGAGTTTTATCGATTTATTTGTATTTAAGTGTAGCCAGTTTTATGCCAACAACGACAAAATGTATTACAATATAAGAGGTGTGGAGGGAATGACAGCTGTGTCATTCCCTCCACAAAGGTAGGATACTTCGAGCAGGCAACTGTAAGACGTATGTTTGTACTTTTCAGCGCAAGAACTTTCTCATCGCGATTCAGAAACTTACGAAGCAGTTAGAGTAGTCACTACGTAATTCTGTTCATCTTCCCTAGATTTTGTTAATGTATATTTCTGCTATATGCGGCGGTCACTACAGGTGTAACACTAACCTAAGAAGAAGGAAGCCCCTCAGAACCTCTTTTGTATCTGTATGTCTATCGTTGGTATAGCTAATCAATGTACAAAACTAATGCTATTATCTTTGTTGCATAAATATAGAGCATTATTTGTAAGTAGGTTTTAATTAAAGTTTTCAGTGAAGCTAACATAGCATACGTTTAATCAAATCTATTGTGGAACAACGAGGAATAAAATCCTACAATTTGTTCCCAGATACGAAAAGAAAATAACAAAGTATTTTTTTTCTGTATTTCTTAAGTCTTTAAATCTGTCCAATACATTTGACCCAATTTTATAGAACCTCTTGTTTTTCGTAGCACTATAAACGCCGTAGCAGTGTTCTACGAATTCTGTAGACATTATATACTATAGAGGCGGGTATTATGTTATATTGTAAATAAAAGATAAAATAAGACCTTATCTCGATGCCATTACGCTCTACAAACGATATATTTATGTGTTTGTCAAAGATAAGTACAAAGCGGTGTTTAGTCCTGATTAATATCGTGATAGTTACAGATCATAAAACAAGCTACGCTTATTTTTTTTCTTTGTCAGTTTGTTTTTAATTAGCATTAATTATTAACCGCTCCCTCAGACTGCAAAAAAAAAATTCATTTCATCATCATCATCAGTCATTGAGGTTCATAAAACGTTCCGTCCGATAGTTGGTGTACAGATGAAATAATATTAGACTAAATAGCAAGCACATAACTATTCCGATATTGACGGTCACCCAATGCGACACTTGTATAAGCAGAATGCGATATTTGTATAAACAAAATGCGATATTTGTATAAACAAAATGCGATATTTGTATAAGTGATTATATTGTGAGTAGACCAAATATAAATCTTATACAAAAATGTTGGTAGCCCTCGAGTTTATCTGCTTAGCTGCTCTTCAGTAATGTCAAGATAGCTGACATCGGCATACTCGAGTATGGATACGAGGAGGGATTGTGCTAGCGCAATTTTAGTGGCCGTCGGTAGGAAACTGCACAGTCTTCGGAAAGACCCCGCAGATGCAAACCGTTTACGACTGACTTCCCATAGTCGAGGACACCAGGAAAAAGTGTGTCAATTAAAACAACTACATATCTGTAGTGCTCATTGGCAACAGCAGATTCTAATAACTCAACAAAGCAGATTGTTTTTAAAACTAAAGTATATATATATATATATACATATATTATGGTTTATCGTGGATTTGTTTCTGTTTTATTTGTACTCTTTACAAAAAAACTTATATAGTTCCTGAAAATTCTACAAAATATATTAACATTTCTTCATGTCATTACAACAGACTTCCTCTTAAAATATAAAATAAAATATTAAAAATGTTTTACTTAATATTTAACAGCATTTGTGATGTTTAGTGATCGATTACGAGTATATTGCAGATCGTGTATTATATATGGGTATTTTTCATTGTATGGGTAAAATTTCCAAATATATACAGCTGCGTTGGATAAAACGTATACTAAGGAAGCTTCACCGACAGGCAGTAGGTAATTTGCATACCAATTTATTAGCTAGGAAGATGTTTACGCGCCGGATGGGTGGAAATCGCCAATATATAGCGCAAGAATATCGTTCTAATTCCAATTCAATTTCTTTATTTCATGAAATTGCTCAACAAGTCTTGTTTTCTAATTAAAGATTAATACACAATGTCCCTGATATTATACTTGAGTGTGCTTTGTCAAAGGTTATTACTTCTCGCGGGTGTCGTAAAGGGCGAGTAATTGATTGGCCTGTTATTTGTCCGATAGTATGTACAGTCTATACAGTGGCAGGCAGTGTATTATACAGATGGCGTATTGACGTCAACCGGGCACTGCCCCCTATTAGACAAAATGTTGGCGTTATGCGCCTCTACTTACCCTTTTAGGAATATAGGCGGGAGTATATGTATACGTGTATTGCTTAAAATATTAGATAGTCAAGGGCCTGTGGAGATCTATACCCACCCATTTGCAAATCGTCCTTTGATAAAATCAGGGAATCAACTTTCGGCTATAATTTTAGGATCCCAGATCTTTATTACAATATTTGATAAAACGTCTCAGGAACAAAAGTACAGTAATACAGTTTTTAGAAACTTAACTTTAGTTTGTCAACTACATTAGGAGTTCATAAGAGTTATTTTTCTCGTGTAGGACGGAGCACATGCCATGTCAAAACAAAGTGTTATACATTCTAGTGATCAATCAATTTCAAGTCTTCAAAAACAATGATTTTGTTTTGCTTATAACCTAAATGAGATCTCTCTTTTTATTTGCATATTTGTTAATTAATGTTTTTTTTTCAAATTAATCCATTATTGAAATAGATAATTGAAAAAAAAGTCACACATGATATACTGACACCTTCCTGTAAAATCTTGTATAAAAAATGTTTAAAATACTTTTTTATAATTTTAAAACTGTTTTGTGTAGGTAGGTAACAACACTCCATACTGAGTCACGTCAGACATGGGCCGCGCTTCCTCCGCACTTCGAATATAATAAACATCTCTTAATTAAAAGCAACAATTTATAATCAACATCCCTCTTTGTTTAGCATAAAAATTCAATTTGAATATCTCTGCAAAGTGGTTTCACACGAAAATCTCAAGGCTTTACATTAAGCACAACAAAATTCCCTCGTTTGTGTTAAGAAGTTAAGGCTAGATTTGTTGAGATTTTATTATTGTTGTTCAGCTAGTTCATATGCTACCAAACCTTTGAGCTTTTAATGTTTTCGATCCTAAATGTATTAGTACCATTACACACATTGAAAATCTTCTTTTTTTCAAAACATATATACACCCAATCTATAAAAAACAAAGTAACGATATTAGCATTAGAAACTTAAAAATATTCTAATTTTTCTTTGGAATTGTCTATATAATAAATAAAATTAATAAAAATTATGACTTCTTTATATAGTAGGGGGGGAGTTTTATATGTAGTATGGGGGGGGGGGTATGTAGTGAGGCTGTGAGGTGTAATTATACTCCGTTCGAGTGGTCCCATGCAAAGCCTGGCTCTGCCACGTTAAACGTGATGTATATAATGACTATTCAGTTAACAGCAATAATAAACAATTTCATTTTAAGTAAAAATTATATAATTTTCTAGGTCACTGTCATTATTATGTGCGGCAGTACTCGGAAGCGAGTCTCCATTCATTCATCGATTACCGTCTTAAACGGCAAAGCGACGACACATTAACTTGGTGTTTAGACACGTCACAGCGACAACGTCACAAGACGGGGAGTCCCCCTAACTTTAATACCACATATCTCTAGGCGTCACAAGACGGGGAGTCCCCCTTACTTTAATACCACATATCTCTAGGCGTCACCTGCTTGTGTACTTTCACTACACACTCCAACAGTTATTTTTTGGTTATGTCTTTACCAAGGTTTAGCTGGTACTGAGACATCATTTATCTTTGATGTAACATTAAACATTGACATCAACTGTGACATTTCAAATTAATACTGATTTCTTGGATACAACAAATGATTCCTTAGAAACGCAACATCCATTTGTTACCAATCAATTAACTGGTCTATGTGCCTGGTGGTTGGGAGCTCCAAGAGTTCCTTCAATGTTTGTATTCTTACCTGATGATGATGAGATAGTTAAACACGGGACCTAATTGTGTTAATATTTATAGGTAGAATACTTTTTTTTCCCCGAAGTTTCGATCAAATTGCACCTACCGTGTTCTCGTGTGGGCGACAACATAGGTTCATAGGTCAGAATTTGATTCCACTTCAGGACAAGCATTATCATTTCCTTTAAAAGTAGGTGTTATTTATCTATGATATACATATACAGTCGTGGTCAACTAATTAGGGACACTCTCTAGTTAATCCAAATTGTGAATTTATTTTTTATTTTCCAACGAGTCTAAACAATATTCCACATCTTTTACATGTAAGTATAATTAGTCATTTATGTGCCTAATTATACAAACAATAACAACTTCTTAAACATTAAACCTCTTTACAGTATAGCTGATAGATGATCACAGTGCTATTTGTTCAAAGAATGCTGGCTGGCCATTTAATTAGGGACACTGAGATATTGCGTTCTAGTTTCAAAATCTGAATCTCAATTATTATTTTCTTTCTTCTCCTATTCTTTGTGGTAGTTTTGGCGGCAATCTAGATTTGTAATTTCAAGTTTTGAGAGTTATTTTGAAGAACAATGGGCAAAAAAAAAAGTTGCGATGCAACACTACGAAAAATTATCATGAAGTTTGTCGAGCGTGGTTGGTCATACCGAAGGATAGCAGGATATTTAAATTGTTCAAAAACTATGGTATGCAATGCAGTGCAACATTTCAGGCGCAATAACACAACTTTAAATGTGCCCAGAAAAAAAAGATCGAGAAAAACAACTCCGCAAGAAGATAGAATGATAACCAGGTTAGCTAAGAAAGATCCGTTTCTAGGCTCTATTTTAATTAAACATGAAGTGTTTGGGGCAGACGAAAGAGTCAGTGTATCAGCGAGGACAGTTCGACGACGTCTGGTAGAAGCAGGGTTGTTCGGAAGAGTGGCTCGCAAAGTACCGTTGTTAAAGAAAGAGCATAGAAATGCACGTTTGGCGTTTGCACGTAAATATGGACATTGGACCTACGACCAATGGCAACATGTATTATTCTCTGACGAGACCAAGGTTAATTTGATTTCTTCAGATGGAAGGCAATACGTACGGCGTCCTGTAAAAGCGGAAATGAATCCAAGATTCACAAAAAAGCAGGTGAAACATGGCGGAGGAAACATTAAAAAGTGGGGATCATTTTCTGGACGTGGAGTGGGACCTGTGAGGAAAGTTCAGGGTAACTTAGACCAACATCAATACAAGGCAATATTAGAAGAAACTATGCTTCCCTATGCTGAGGAACATCTTCCTATTATATGGACTTTTCAGCATGATAACGACCCAAAACATACAGCCCGTTCAGTCAAGTCGTTTCTTAACAGACAGTCGGTATCAGTGCTAGATTGGCCAGCAAATAGCCCCGACCTCAACCCAATCGAGCACCTTTGGCACGAAATTAAGAAAAAAGTTGCCATTTATCGTACCACAACTTTAGATGAACTTAATGAAGCTTTTTGTGTGGCATGGGCAAACATTCCTGTTGAAATATGTCAGAAACTGATAATGTCTATGCCACATCGGTGTCAAGCGGTAATTACTAACAAAGGTTTTGCTACTGGGTACTGATTTTACCCGTAATAAAATGAAGTTGTTAAAGAAATTAAAATACTGCAGATTATTAGTTCTGTTTTACTCTATTTTTCATTTTACTTTACTGTTCTTAATTAAATGTCCAGCTACAGAATTGTACCTTAAATTGAATACATGGTTAACCTTTGATATTAAACACTTTTTTATATTTATTTAATCTTTTATTTACAACCATTTATAGTATAATAATCGGATCAAATTATGCAAATAATAGTTACGGAGAAATCAACAGGGTTTTATATTTATATGTACATAGCCGGTTATTGCTGTCCACTATCTTGAATGTCCTTAATTAGTTGACCACGACTGTATGTATTCTGAAATATATGTTTATAAACAATATTATAGTATGGTAGCAATATATAGTATTTAAATAGTGTATTGTATTGTATATAGTATATTAATAGTAATGATACCGCACTGGTTAAGGGCATGATTTGAAATGGAGATTGTATTTAAATTATTCAATATATTCATTAACTGTTAAGAGCGTTCCGTCCAGATCATCGAGCGAAGTTAATTGTCCATCTACTACTAAAGTGTTGAGCCGATGGGCATCTCAACTTATTGATGATTTCTATAATGACCTTGTGTCCAATTTAATAAAGTGTAATAATTAATGTTCGGTTGTATATGCCGATTTTTTTTATATGCGATAGGGGGCAAACGAGCAGACGGTTCACCTGATGGTAAGTGACTACCGCCGCCCATGGACACCCGCAACTCAAGAGTCACAAGTGCGTTGCCGGCCTTTTAGGTAGAGGTACGCTCTCTTCTTGAAGGTTTGAAGGTCGTATCGGTTCGGAAATACGGCAGGCGACAATTTGTTCCATAAGCTGGTTGTGCGAGGCAAAAAGCTTCTGGAGAAGCGCACAGTGGTGGAGTGCCAATCGTCCTGGTGATGGGGATGGATATTTTGTCTCGTAGGACGATGGCGGAAACCAGCAGCCGGTATAAGTCCGAACAATTCCTCTGAACACTCCCCATGATACAAGCGATAGAGGATGCAGAGTGAAGCTACATCTCTACGCAAGGCCAAGGTGTCAAGTCGATCAGAAATATCTTGGCAGTCGATGATGCGAGTCGCTCTCCGTTGAATGCGGTCAAGAGGCAGAAGTTGGTACTGGGGTGCACCTGCATAGAGATGAGAACAGTATTCCATGTGCGGCCGAACCTGCGCCTTATAAAGTTGCAGGCGGTGGGCCGGAGTAAAATACTGTCTCGATCTGTTTAGCACACCAAGCTTCTTAAGGCTAATATGGCCTTACTCTCTAAGTGACCGCGAAACTGGACTTCGCTTGATATATCGACGCCAAGGATTCCGATACTGGCTGATGCAGTTAGGGAAGTGCTCTCAAATTGAGGTGATACGACCAATGGCATCTTTATAGCGGTGAACGCGCAAACCTGTGTCTTCGTGGGGTTAAATTGGACTAGGTTAAGTCGACCCCAATCTGAAACTTTTGATAAAGAAGTTTCGATTTCAGACACAAGTTTGGATCGGCTTTCGATGACGTTTACCCGAGAAATGTTCGCGCGGCCGGTGTAAAGGGCATCACTCGTGCTATCGTCTGCATAGCAATGGATGCTGCTAATCTGCAGCATGTCGTTGATATGCAGAAGAAACAGCGTGGGTGATAGCACACAGCCTTGTGGGACACCAGAATTAACAGACTTCGAGTCGGAGCATGCACCGTCAACAACGACCTTGATGCTTCTGTCTCTAAGAAAACTGGTGAGCCAATTGCACAGTTTCTCGGGAAGCCCATAGGAAGGAAGCTTCGCAAGGAGCGCTTTGTGCCAGACCCGATCGAAGGCCTTCGCCACGTCCAAACTAACGGTCAACGCTTCCCCCTTGGTCTCGATCGCCTGTGCCCACCGGTGAGTCAAGTATACGAGAAGATCACCAGCTGAACGACCCTGACGGAAGCCGTATTGTCGATCACTGAGGAGCTGGTGGTCTTCTAAGTACCGGAGGAGCTAGCAGTTAACAATGGATTCCATTATCTTGGAGAACAAGGAGGTGATGGCTATGGGTCTGTAGTTGGACGGATCCGAGCGATCTCCTTTTTTAGGGATTGGGTGCACTAGAGCTGTCTTCCATGAGTTCGGGACTACGCCAAGAGAGTAGGAAAGCCGATAAAGGCGCGTTAAAACCGGTGCTAACTCTGGAGCACACGTCTTCAGCACGATAGGAGAGATTCTATCGGGCCCACTCGACTTATGAACGTCGAGGGAAAGAAGCGCTTTACGCACTGCCCTTTGTGTAAATCGGACTTCCAGCATGCGGGTCTCGCACTGCGGTATGGTCGGCGGTGCGTTTCCCCCGTCGTCCAGGGTCGAGTTGGACGCAAAGATTTTGCCCAGAAGATCGGCTTTTTCTTTAGCGTCGTGGGCCAACGAATTATCTCCTATGCGCAGAGGTGGAAGGGATGGCTTACAAAAGTTCCCCTGGACAGCTTTGGCAAGAGACCAGAATGCACGAGTTCCGGAGGGGAGACTAACTAGTCTCTCGCCAATACTGCCGATGTGAGCTGACTTCGCCCCAGCAATTACTCTTTTGAGGGACCTGGAGGCAAAGTTAAATTGCTTCTTTAATGTGCTGGTCTTTACATCCCGTGCTGTCGCTGCATTAGCCCATGCTTGGTAACATTCCTGCTTTCGGCGGGACGCCGCTTTGCAGGTTTGACCAAACCAAGGCTGGGACTTGCCACCTGTGGGAATCAGGGAGAATGGAATGAAAAGTTCCATACCCTGAAGCACAACATCCGCGACAGAGTCAGCAACGACATTGGGATCATCCGGCGAGAAGCAAACCTGCCTCCATGGGTAGGATGCAAAGAATGTTCTCATTCCATCCCAGTCTGCTGACCTATAGTGCCATACGCGGCGACTGCCTGTAACTCGCGGCCGCAGCGAGTGAACCAAGCCATTCGGCGTGATGGGCGTTAAAGTCGCCAAGAATCACGATCTCTGCGGATGGGACCTGCTGGAGCACTGAGTCTGTAGCCATTTGGACGTGGTCGATGAGTCGGTCCGTTTCGGCATCACCGCTATGGGACCTGTAGAGGCATAGGTAGATGCGGGGATGGTCGTCGCAGTCTACACGTAGCCATAAGATGGAGAGGTCCCTACCTTCAAGATTGCCGAGGCGGCGAGAAGTGATATCATCTCTAACGTACACGCATACACCAGCTTTAGGAACAAAGGAGTGTTCCAGTCCGTACCCAGGGTAGCAGAGGTAGGATGTGTCCGCTGGAGATGATATCTGCGTCTCGGTTAAAAAGAGCAAGGCCGGCTTTGCTGTCTCAAGGTGGTGGTGGACAGTGTCGAGGTTCGAATGTAAGCCCCTGATGTTACAAAAATCCACGGTAAACGTGACAGGGGGTGCCATGGTATGCCTTCTCTTGCCCCGAGCAGATTTTGAGAGCGCAGTTGAGCCCCCCCCCAGAGTACGAGGGGCAGCCTGGGCTTCCACGCTCAGGCATAATTCGTACTGAGGGTGGACGTCCAGGGGGGGATTCTCCAACGCTAGCGCTGGTACCCTCCTGGGGTATCCTTTTCGTTAACAGCGCTATCATTAGGGGGGTGGGGGATTTTGGGCCTCCGGAGACCTCACTCATTTCGGGGAAATGCAACGCAAGCGTTACTTCACAACCGGTTTTCTGTGAGGCCGATAAATATATTATATTGTTTCCTGTAGTGGCTGACTACACTCGTATGAGTCTCTCGCAACACTGCAATGTGAACAGTACATATATGATGTTTATTGGATCGCCGTACCTAGAAATTAAAAAAAAAATGTTTATGGTACGGTATGTAGTTTTGTATATTTAATAACACATGAGGTAATTACTTTTTAATTTGATGTATTTTGTGTCCCTATTTTACACAAACCTACTTACACACTTACGCTTGTATCGCCGATAATGTAAGCAGAGATGTGTTAAACTTCGTATGGATCAGGTGGAGTAGAATAGGGTCTCCTTATCTCTTCGCGGTGGGGTTTTAAAGGCGACTGTGAGGTTGTACTGTTAGCTATCAAACGATTTAGCAAAATGTGGGTGTTTAATACACCGCTGCTTACCCCTTCGGGGGTACAAGCGCTTAGTTCTACTGAGTTCTGAATAGTAAGTTAGTGAGTGTAATAACATTAGTATAAGTTAACAACTAAGTCAATAAAGCAACTAAGTACTATTAACTTATAACTTTTAACCAAGTTAAAAACTAAGCTTTACTACTCACAGAGCGTTGCCATGTTTATAAGTAAGTTCATGAAAAGTAATAAGTCGTAGGCTAATTTGTTCGACGAAATTGGTTGTCACATTTCAAGGTAATATTTCTACTAAAATGTTCGTGCGTAACTTAAATATTAATTAATTAACAATATACAGACATCCTCAAAATACACACGTGAATTAATTCCATATATTTTATTAACAAACATGTATTGCTTTTTATTAAACACATATAGTGTATATGGCTAGAAAAAGTGAGCCCAGCTTCTCAATCGCAACTTACGTCAGGCGCTTTTGTTAGAGCTCGGGAAGTTTTGTAAATCTAAGTCTCTAAACATAGATGAAACGTTTCTACAAAAAAGGTAACAATCATAGATTTGTAAAAATAATTAAATAAAAAAACAAATTGATTGACGATAAAGGTGCTAGAAAGGTAGAAAGGTTTGCCCACAGGTTTATATTATTATTACTAAAATGCTCACAAAAGAATAAATCGTCACGCAACCTTCATCACGGGAAGCTCGCACTAATTTAATACAACGCAAATAAGTTAGAAAAATAAAATACGACACCAGCATTAATCACGTCACATAGAAACAAAACGAAATATTAAAACTGGTAAAATATTGATCAATATTTTACCCTGTTTGTTAAACCTATATTGATCAATTGCATGATTACGTTATTGATATAGTTAAATTTTTAGAAGTTATATATTTTTTAATTTATAACTTTTCTACTTCTTATTCAGATACAATTTGTGTAAAGGTTCATGTCGTACACGTTTCATTTTATTTTATAAGTACGTTGTTTATTTTGCCTTCCCCTGGAGATGTGGTGTAGTAAATGTAAGAAAGTATTTAAGATAAATTATACAAACATGTAATAATTGAAATAGAAACAGTTTCATATTCACATAAAACAGAGTATCATTTACCGACACACCCAAACCTACAATTTTGTCGTGCGCTATTATGTTACTAAAAGTAAGCCTTTAAAATACGGTAACTGAACTGCTTCTATCCCCCACGTAATTCATCACTGAGTAATGTAATAAATAAACTTTAAGGCACAACTTTCGGTTTATTGTTGACTTAAATTTATTAAGACTTAACATTTGTATATTATCAGGGATTTTATTATAAAATCGCACAGTTTGACCTCGAAAAGACTTGATAGATTTTTTTGGAGCCTCGAACAGGTTCAACTAATGTATGTTCATTACGCCTGATGTAAAGTGTATATCACTTTTCGTTAAATTGATCTCTATTCTTATGAAAGTAAACTAAGTTTTCGTAGATATACTGAGTGAATGTCAGCCTCAGCGAACAGCGAATATTTAAGTCTCAGTAATAAATTGCTGCTCCTGTAGCCGCTATACTAAAACAACGTGTTTAGTAAATAATATATCTATAGTAATATTATAAATGCGTTAGTCACGTCATCTGTATGTCTGTCTGTTACCTTTTCAGTAAAAGATAACGGACAGATTATAACTTGACTCTCAACTTTGTTTCATTTATCTCGCGCTATTTATTGTTTGTGTCGTTATGTCAGCGCTGTTTGTCACAGCCGTTCCTGTTGTGCCGTTTCCAACGGGTGAGGTTTCTTTTTTTATTTTTGTTTAAACATTGGGCACTGCAAACTAGTTACGTAAAACTCTATAACCTTTATATATATTTTCTATTAGGTTGGTTAACTACATAGTCTATACTAATGTTATAAAGGCGAAAGTATTACCATCCATCTAATTGTCTGTTAAAATTGGTTCAGCGGTTTAGCCGTGACTTTTCATTTTTGATTATGTTTAGTATGTGGATACTTTGAACTTTGGAAAAGGACAGGTTTATCGACATGTCGGATGGAAGCTATTGTGTATAAAATGTGTAATGTAACGTTCTTGATATACATACATATCTTATTTAATTCTTTGCATGTTTGTTCTTGTTATGATAAAGAACAAACTTTTGGTTGAGTTTTAATTTTAGTATTGGCCTAATTTAACTATCAAAATTTAAATACAAGACGTATAACATGAGAGAGAGAGAGAGAGAGAGAGAGAGAGAGAGAGAGAGAGAGAGAGAGAGAGAGAGAGAGAGAGAGAGAGAGAGAGAGAGAGAGATTGTGTCTCACTGAGATGTGATTGTCAGTCGGCATTTACTTATGTTTGTTTGTTTTGTGGACACACAGACATTGTTTTATCTAGCAAACATCTTGTTTTCGTTTATCGATTACTATTTTCATCTTTAATTTAACCTTGAAAGAGAGCAAAACCAACAATAAAACTTGTTGTAATAATCCATCATTTTATTAATCTCATGTCTAAACAAACTTTCAAAACGTTGACGTTTTCATTAATGAGGATTGTTGTTAGTTTGTTGCCTATTGGCCACTGCCTTGTCTGACAAGTAAATTGCATACAGAAATAATAATATTTCACAAACAATTAAATTAAAGTTACAGAAATGTCGAAATACTGTGATTTTGAACTTTTGATTTGAAATGTTGAAAGCATATTTAAGCAACAATGTTTTTCATATTTAGCAGTTTGGTTTCGGATATAGACTTCCGAAGCAATTTTTGATGTGGTATCTATTCGATGGAGTATTCTAATTTTCACATGTAAAGTTTATATCGAATAGGTAGTTTTAATCGAATCGCAATTTGAAAACATATTGCTTTGAAAAAAATTTGAAATAGGAAAGCTTAAAAATTCACAGCAACCGCCTTGAATTTCATTCCTATATTCGCAAAATTAATAGACTTCATGAGAACACACGGCTCGCTTTGATCATACATCGATCTAATCCAGCAGCGTGAGTTGATGTACAAATACATTTTTTAAAATGAGTGGTCAGCGGCATTGGACGTACAACGGTCTATATATTTTTTGGACTTTATTGGTTAATTAATAGTTGGTAGCTTATTTAAAGTTTTATTCATCAATTAAAGTTATCGCAGTTTTAATTCTGTACATAATTTGGCGAAATAAGAACCCCTAAAATAAATATATAAAGTACCTACTAACCTTTTAATAAACACAACTTATTGACAATAAGCAACATTATTTAAAAAGAGTTAGTGAACGATCACTAAACAAACCTAAAGTGAGTTAAGTAGTGTTGTGACATATTGAATATTTATAAGTTTGACCTTCCTCCTTCCTGAAGCTTTTATCTACGCTCACATGTTGGGAGCGAAAACATTTTTTGAGCACAACAAAGCCACGCATTCGGATCACGGCCAAACAAGGGATGGTTTGTGTTTTGCTTTAGAATTGCTGGATTTTACTGTAAACAAACTAAACGAATAAATAAAACCAATTGTCAGCACGTTAAATGCGAGTTGACAGCGGGCTCTCGGGATTCACGATAACTGCTTTGTGTGTTATTCCCGCTATTTGAAATACGTTTTCAGAGATCTAAAAGTTCTACACAGAGGTGACGTAAGTCTTATGAAGAAGTTTTATAATCTAATTTGTAAGATGGCTCACTTACTTACTTAATCGTTAGAACATTTGTAACCGAAAAAATAATAGTCAGGAACAGTTTTTTTTTACAGAGAGAGTTTTTTTTAGATTTCTGTTTTACATTCCGTGCACAAAGAAACCGCTCTCGACTGAATCATATACACAAGGTAGGTAAAGGCGAGTTAAACAACCAGATTATAATTGTAAACATTAAAAAAACAATTGTGAATTTAGGGTTGTTACATTATATATATATATATATATATATATATATATATATATATATATATATATATATATATATATATCTAATAAAAATTAAGTCTTTTACTTCAAAATGTAAATGATTTAAACCAAGGAATGAAGTAAGTAAGTGTGCGACGATGATGCAGCCGAGCAAAAGAAAACCGAGGTGAACGTCCTTAACATCATTTCTTCCATAAAACCACTTTGTATTAGTTTATTCGCGCACAAATTGGGACTTATCAAGTCTTTGAATTATATAGGAGCTAGCAGCTAGGAAACTTTTCAGCGGAAATATTCTACAAATTTTTTTTTGTTGAAGGATTAAGAACTTCAACAAAAAAAAAAAAGATTAGGAAGCTTTCTACTTAGTAACAACAGATCCTGTATGATAAGATTAATACATAATTTTAGTTATCACTCGGAATAGTTCCAAAATCGTTAGGTATGATCACTAATATTGGTCGTAAGGTACAACGCGTTTGTTATGTATGGAACTTCAGCGCGCATTTTTATCACTCATATAAACTTTCATAGTATTTCAGATTTAATCAAAGAATACAGAATTTCTCATCTACTTTGATTGTATCATAAAAAATATAAGTAAAAAAATTGAGAAATAAGAAGAACTATAAATTCATAAGTTTGAGGGCTCACGCTCACGCTCCGTAGCTTTTAGAACTTCATTAACATAATATATATATACATATGTACGTACTCCGAGAGCAATGGATCCCTAAGTTTGTCGATATGTCACTCTCAGCTCATGAAACACGGAGAGGACAATTTGTATAATATTCGTATTTGCAATATGCATATCTATATGAAGTATTTTCTATTCTATTGTGAAATATAGATAGCCTGTTTTATTAGTGGCGTCGTAGGTCATATCTCTGAAAGTTTCAGTTTCGAGACGGTACCGATTAGATTAGAATATTCTCTATTGTACACTCTATGAATTACAATAAAGCTTAAATACACATTAACGTGGTAGGTATAATAATGTATGAAAGTTATTATCCTTTTCGTAAATTAAATCAATAGACAATTTAAGTAATTGAATCTCCTTTACATAAGAATTACTCTAAGACCTAACGAGTCACTAGTCGTAACTTCCGTACAATATGTAAATGAGAATATCAAAATTCTCTGTCTTTTCAAACATTGCAGAACCTTACCTATTAATTTACAAGTACATTATATAGCTTGTAAAAACATTTGTTAATGATGCTTAAGAATAGATCATTCTGTATACACTCGAGCAAAATGAACAAACCTAACTATCTAACTTAACTAATATTCTTACGCATAAAAATATTAAATGTTAACCAAAAGTTTACTTGCTCTTATTATTTATGATAACCTGTCTAGTTTCCAGCTCACGATGTGATATAATATGATGACGATGCTGTTATTTCTATAGTATGTACATACCTACTGTAAACTGTCGAAAGCCTAAGTATAAGCATCAGGGGTTTCCTCAAAGCTGCCATATATACATAAAATATATTTTGTAAAAATATTTGTATGTTTCATAAATTACAAATATATAAAAATATATATGTATATGTATAATAATAGCTGAAGTTTTTTTGGATTTTCGGATTTATGTCAGGATTTGATGAAGGTATTCCAAGGACATCAGGAGAAGGCCTCAAATTATATATTCACTTACAACATTTATGTCGTGTACTTTCTAAATATAATAATTATTTGATAATAATAAATGTCGCTAAGCTGATGCTGGAAGGTACAAATCCTTAGCGGTTAGGAGTTAGGGTAGACTTATTTTAATTACAATTTAGTTACGTATGAGTCATTAAATTGCAGGTTTTTAACATTTATTGTTTATAACTTAGCCGTAAGAGCAGTCTGCTTCATAGTATTAAGATAATACAAGAATCTTGTTCTCTCTTCCTTTTCGCGAGCGTCAGTTGCAGTTCCTGCGAACCCAGCGCGGGTGCGGCTTGACGCTTAGATATAGTTAGGTTGACATAGTCACTAATTGTTATTGCTGAGTTTACATCCGGTACCAATTTGGTCAGATTCAGGTTACTTGTTAATTTTGACGCACTTGTGATCTGGGTTGAGTGCGTTGAGTCTTTGACATTTTAGCTGATGTAAAAAATTAAATGAACAGATAAATTATCTATTACAACTACTTGGAGTTAATGAAGTCCTTGCCGCTTGCTTTCACAAATTATTACAACTTGGCGAGTAATGTCTATTCCGTGGCACGTCCGCAACTTATTCCGCGTAGAGTCACTTACTGAGTAGCTGCAGGGACGTCAAGCGCGCCACACGTAGCGTATTATTTCGAAACTCATAGCAACTCATTCCGTAGCGCAGCGGTCTAGCGCCTTGCCACTACCACTCCAACTTCTCGGGTTTTATCGGGCGCGTATCATAAATATAATATGTATCCCTCTCTGGGTCCGCCTTTGGGGTGTAGTCTTCTTAGGTCTAAACCATTAACGTACGACAAGGAATCGAACTTCCTAATAATAGTGAATCAAAGAACGAAATCAACACACGTCCACTCGCTCAAGTGCTCCTCAGTTGAATTAATAAATTTTGTTTTTATATATAGATATAACAAAAAATATTTTTTTAATAGTTTTAAATTCAATAAAGGGAAAAATGATAATAAATAAATTAAAATAACAGACGGTGTTAGCGTCATATTTTTGCATGTTATTTTTTATTTATTTACTTTTCGTTATATCGAGAAGCACAAAATATGATAATTATAAAATTCATCTTAACGAAATAAATAAATAATATCATAAATAATAAATCCCGTGTAGTCCCATTTTAATTGGGTCCCGTTCTGACAATGGCCTCAATGAGAAAACCATATAATGATTTATATTTATATTATATTATATTATTAATACTTGATAAATGCAATATTTACCTGCTGCTAAAGCTGATAAGCCCCATAGAGTCTTCATAGCCACGGTCAATATGCAAATATGAATAGCATCACGAGGCGCCGGGTGCAGAAACAAAACGATTTATATGAGAGAACAAGTCGTCGTCACTTCGTCGCGACGTCACACGTCGGTTGACCCTTCATCGACTTCATTTTGAAAATGGCCCTTCAAACACTCTGAATACACCGAGGGCTACCACGCCCCAGGAGGAAGCAGAATAATGTCAAATAGTTCCGACTGATATCTAAGTGTTTAGTTTTTTTTTTTGTTATTAATAATTAAAAAAAAAACGTGCGTGATAATCATACTTATTCAGGAACATACGGTTTTACTGACGTATGTATGTACTTCGGGGATGCTCAACTAGTTTGGGACCTTCGGTTCTTTATTGCAGGATGAATAGGCATTCCATTATAAATACAAAATAAATTGAGTTTTTTCTTTCCAGCGTCGTCCTTAAATATCTTTTCATCTTCTCTTTACTGCTATTTCAAAATATTTGTATTACACGTTATTAAAGAAGCAGACACATGTATCTGTAACGTTAACGTTTATTCTTACACCATCAAGATATTTGATTGAATATACTCTACACTTACTGCATCTACATGGCCATGAATTGTACTTTTGACGCCGCGGAGCTCGTTGCCATAAATAATTCACTTAAGATTTATTTTGTTATGTTCAGAAAGTCCGCTCATAAGACTGTCCTTTCTGCAATCGCATTTCAGTACTGTATTTACATTAATATAACAGATTGTCATTTAATTATTCAGTTGAATGTTAGTTTAGTTTGTGTAAAAACTATAAATTAACAATTACTCTGAGCGTGTGATGAAGGACCGTCGATAGAAAAGTTATCGATTCATTTATTCATGTCATTCAAAGTTAACTTGATAGAGTTATACAATTATAAGCTTATTTTGAATAAGAATGACTTTAATCTCAATTGTAGATTAATTTGTATTTCAGAGTACAAACAGTACTGTTTTAAGTCTTCCGCCTGAATGTTTAATCTTTGAAGGTAGGTTTCTTACACATACAGTAATACTAAGGTTGTTGTCCTGGCCCGTGTACATTCTGCAAATCTCCCTTTCTTCATTCTATCACTACACTTCTAAAGAGAATAGTAGCAATAGTTTCACAACGTATGTACTGCACCGACTCATCGACTCGATCGACTAAAACGCACAAAAATATGACCTAGGTCACTTGAATTACAACCTGGCTGAATGTGAAAGGATATCAATTTAGCTTAGAGAAACTGACGTTAAAGCTTTTTTTGAAGCTACATCATTAGCAATAATTTCTGTGTCGCGCGAGCATTACAAACAGTTCATCAACGGACACAATGCACTTGGTGATGTTTGCGTGATTCGGGATAACTATTTGTGGATCACACAAAGTTGTGTCACAAAAATTACACAAACTAACTAACTCTGTTTTTTTTCTTTCATAATCATTTCGTTATTTACGAAACTTGTACAGTGTACACCTATTAAATGCTGTATATGTAATCTGTCAGTCTAAACTAAGTTGTCTGTAAGAGATCGCGATAACAATAAAGTGTTATGTCTTGTATTGTAAATACCTATTAATAAGTACGAAATTTCTATTTTGGTTTTGTGTAAGATATAAGACCACCTTCAGTAGTTTGCTTTATGTTTCTTAATTGCTTGTTAGGATATCAACTACTCACCGCCGTAAAGATAACACTACTTCGAGAGTATTTTTTACGATATAGAAAATAGAGAGTAAGATAAACGATGATATGGTTTAAATAAATACATACATGCAGTTTGTAAACATTTTTAAGTTGACCAATTACGTACATAATTCTTGTTATACGTATACTTATCAATTTAATAGCTTAGAATTCGGCACGCAAGACATACATTATTTCAAAGTTTGTGTGTTTGTGTACGATAAGTGTTCTGCAAGAAAGCGTTATTGGTATAAGCGATGTTGGTGCGTGTGTGGAATAGCAATGACTGTATTTTAAACTAATTAAAGTTATAATGAGCAATTCGTTTGTGAGTGTAAGCACGTAGCGACACTGTCGGAAGGTGAGCGAAGCTCAGAGGGAGCGCACATCAACATTTATTATTTTTTAAGATTACCCCTGAGACTCAGTCCCAACTATTGTAACACTAAAAGTACTTAGTTTGCTAGACATTCTAAATGTTCAAAAGCCCTTTATTTTATTTATATCTCGTTTTTGTAAACCATTGCAGTATGAAAAACAGAGACACCTTTATCCACACGTAGAAATGACTCACAACTGGGTATGGACATTTGCAGGGATCTCGATTCGCGAGATTACATCGAGAGCGAAACTAAGGCGGCCTCACGGAAGCTCGGTGTTTTGAACAAGATGAGATGGTTGTTCAAGCGCCTACGTTATTAGCCAGAGCAATACATCGCGTCCTTGTCCTTAGTAAATAAGTTATTTTTAAGTGTTCTAAATATATATATTTTTGTCTTGTCACCGTTCAATTGATTATAATAAACGTCATCCTATATTATTACAGTCCACTCATCATTTTACAAAATTATTATTTGATTTCGAGCACAAAAGATTGATGCACGCAGGCCCGCAGTTACTGTTAGCGTCTATACGTGAATCTTTTTGGCCCATAGGAGGCTTAAATCTAGCCAAGGCCTGTTACCATAGGTGTGTGCTCTGTTATCGAATGAAGGGCAAGGTTATTATTCCATTGATGGGTAATTTGCCACGGCAGCGCCTTCTTCCAGGTGGTTTTCCTTTCGAAAGCACAGGCGTCGATTATGCCGGCCCTATTACATGTGTTAGTCGCCCAGGTCGCGGTTGCAAGCTCGTAAAGGTGTACATCGCTCTTTTTATTTGCTTCACGACCAAAGCGATTCATTTAGAACTTGTCGGTGACTTGACTAGCAGTAGTTATTTATTGTCTTTGTATCGATTCATCGCAAGAAGAGGTAAACCCGTAAATATTTACTCTGATAACGGTACCTCATTTGTTGGTGCGTACAACGAGCTTTCTAAGTTCTTAAAAACTAGTAGTGATTCCTTAGGTGCTAGTATGGCCAATGAGGGAATCAATTTCCATTTTATACCTGCTTATACTCCTCATTTCGGTGGTCTCTGGGAAGCGGGTGTCAAATCTGCTAAGTATTATTTGCAAAGAGTGTTGGGTAATAGTAACATGACCTTCGAAGAACTTAACACCGTACTTGCACAAATCGAAGCAATATTAAACTCACGCCCTCTAACGCCACTGTCTTCAGACCCTGCCGATTTCACTCCGCTGACACCAGGTCATTTTCTTGTCGGCCGCCCGCTCATGGCCCTGCCTCAACCAAATTTAAAGGAGCATTCCAGTAACCATCTCAGTCGGTATCAGCGTATCGAGCAGCTCCGTCAGCATTTTTGGGCTAGATGGAGCAAGGAGTTCATTGCAGAGTTGCAACAACGCGTCAAGTGGCGCTCCTGTAAGGATGGCCTGAAGCTGGATACATTGGTTGTTGTAAAGGAGGACAACCTGCCGCCACTGAAGTGGAGATTGGGAAGAATTACGGCTATACACCCGGGATCTGACGGAGTCGTCCGTGTAGCTGACATCAAGACCTCAGCTGGCACAATCCGAAGGGCATTTAACCGGATATGCCCATTGCCGGTATATTCGGAGTCTGGTTGAAAGTAAGACTTTCAACGCCCGGGGGCATGTTCAAGCGCCTACGTTATTAGCCAGAGCAATACATCGCGTCCTTGTCCTTAGTAAATAAGTTATTTTTAAGTGTTCTAAATATATATATTTTTGTCTTGTCACCGTTCAATTGATTATAAAAGCTCACCTAAACTAGTCCACACGTTTGGTTTTTATTTCTCGTTCCTGGTTATTAACAATGGTTCTTTTCGCCCAAGCGTCTGTGTCTTTTATAAGAGACCCAGGTTGGCTCCTACGTGGAGTACAGCTCTCATATTTGGAATGGCTACGCGCAGTATTTGCTTGACGCTCTCTATCGGTGGCAGCAGCGGGCAGTCCGTGTTATCGACAGTCCCGAGTCCCTTGAGCCTTCGTGAAGATTCAAAATTCGTGATTTCTGTAAAATAAAATCAAAATGATTTATTATAATTAAATTCTTAATTAGTTGATAAATAGTAAATGTATAGTGTAAATAATTCTTGGCTAACCTAAAATAAATAAATAAATAAACTCCAAATTATCATGGCATTTAGAGCTTGCCATACTCTCTGAAACTGACCATAAATCATAATCCAGTGGCTTAAGATCGCCAATTAAGACGAGATGACGGCAGGTCTTCGGCTCTGATGAGGTCAGTAACGTTTTCAACCACGCTTGGGTAGACGACCTTCATGACGTCTAGCTGAGTTTTGCTGAAATGACCATTCTTGGTTATGGAACAGTGTGTTGTTTAGAGGCTTAACCACATTCTCAAGAATCGTATCTTGTTACACACATACCAATGTTTTCACAAAAATAGTACTCAGTCACTCCTTGATAGTTAACACTCCACCAAACCACCACTGAAGTCGGATAATACCCACGTATAATACCACGTTATACTCTGGCGACTAATTGGTAAAGTTTTCTGTGCGTGTGCGCTGTGTCCCTTTGCGTATCGCTTAAGAAGTTGTTTTTAATTTACCACTGTATTCGTTTTTACATTAAAAAACAAGTGCTACTGGATTTTTCTAATAAGAAATTCTCAGTAACAGCCTGGAGTCTGGAAGTCGGCGGTCTTACACCCCCATGCCACGGAGGGCACGTTAAGCTGTCGGTCCCCTTGTCATGAAAACCTATGACAATCAATATTGGCAAGTCAGTGCCCTCAAATATCCTGACAATCTGTTCAACTATCGCATTAATTTGGCGATATTCCTAATATTTAACTGATAGAAGATTCATTTATGAAATATCAATAAAATAATGACCAGTGCGTCTCTTATATGTACGTAGGCTACAAGTCCTGTAGATCGAATCCGGCGGCTCGGCCTACAGGTGGCCCTTGAAAAGTCCTAGGCGATAGCTTTTCACGGTCCTCGAAACCCGCGGCCGCTGGACTTCCACATCGTCGTCAGCGGGGTGCGGATGGCTGTCAAGGACACTATCAAATACTTGGGTTTGGTCCTTGACAGTCGATGGGACTTCCGTCCACATTTCAACCAGCTGTCGACGAAGCTAATGAGTACTGCAGCCGCACTGTCTTCGCTGCTTCCCAATCTTAGGGGGCCGAGTGTGGCGTATCGGCACTTATACGTTGGGGTCGTGCGGTCCATGGCCCTTTACGGGGCCCCAGTATGGGCCGACCATCTGGCGGCAGCCACCGTCGCCATACTGCGCAGGCCGCAGCGGGCGATGGCCGTCAGAGTCGTGAGAGGATACGACGATCTCCTATGAAGCGGCGTGCTTACTTGCCGGATCACTACCCTGGGACCTGGAGGCGAAGGCTCTCGCGTTGCTACATCAGTGGCGTGAAGAGGGACGAGAGAGAGGACACCAACCGACGCCTAGAGAGTACGAGAGGCGTCGGTACGAAGCGAGTGGGGTCCTAGTGGTGGAATGGCGGGTGCGACTACTGCGTCCGTCATATGCCATCAACACCATCGAGGCCATCCGGCCAGTATTCAGCGACTGGGTCGAACGGAGGCGCGGCTCCCTGTCATATAGGGTGACGCAGGTGCTTACCGGTCACGGATGTTTTGGGAAGTACCTGCGGGATATTCGCAGGGAGCCGGACGCCCGGTACCACCACTGCGTCAACTGCGAGGTAGACACGGCGCGGCATACGGTAAAAGAGTGTACTGCTTGGGTTGAGCCGCGCCGTGCCTTAGTAACAGAGATAGGAACTGACCTCTCGTTCACAGTGCTTGTGCGCGCCATGGTCGGGAGCGAGAGGTCATGGGATGCAGATGTCACCTTCTGTGAAACTGTTATGACACAGAAGGAGGCTGCGGAAAGGGAGAGGGAAAACACGACTACTCTCTCCATCCGCAGACGACGCACCGGACGTCGGAGGAGGGCCGACAATGCCCAATTCCGGCCTCCGTAAATGGACCCGAGGGCGGTGTACGTGGGGTAAAGTCCACCGCCCAAATCGTTTAGCAGGTACGAGGTTGCAGGCGTGTAGTGTTCCGCGCGTGTTCATCAGGGAGTGATGGTGGGGGGAGTGGCACTTTTCCCCCCTTCTAAACGAGATGGGGTCCGCTCCGGACGGTCACCTGCTGGCCGCGGAAGAATGTCGTGTTCCCGCGGCCCTCGGCAGCAGTGCGAGGAAGGAACATCGTGGTGGTTTTAGCCGGTCAAGTCCGGCACACCCCTCCGCTGATGCCCCCGGCGGAGGATAGTCCATGAGGATTTCCCCACGAAAAAAAAAAAAAAAATATTTATTTAAATACGCGACATGCTTCTAGGTGCATTTCCCGAGATAAAATCTTTTGCTTTCAGACAGGATTTTATCGAATTCTTTCCTTCACTGCTTTGATTCCCTTTTTTGTACGAATACTACTTGGACGGCCAGATTTTAAGCTGTCACAAATAGCGGATGGTTCATTGTACCTATCGATAGCCAAGGTACACATACGTTTGACTGATACCAAGCTGATGGTGAGTTTTAAAAATTGTATTTGGCTCCATACCTACTTTGTGTTATGCTATCACAGCCATTCGGTTCTCATTATTACCCGACTCTTTTTTTAAATTCACCAAAA
Organism: Tyria jacobaeae; assembly: GCA_947561695.1. Classification (NCBI taxonomy): domain Eukaryota; kingdom Metazoa; phylum Arthropoda; class Insecta; order Lepidoptera; family Erebidae; genus Tyria; species Tyria jacobaeae. Next base: position 577,524 of record OX387208.1, on the reverse strand, counting down.
TAATTAACACCAATTGGCTCGAAAATTAGAAAACAATAAATATTCATATAAGAAAGACAGATTCCAAATTCAAATGTAATACTGTGGTTTTATTAACTGTAACTTTATGGCCAGACTAAGTACATCCGCCATAATAATTGGTGGTCTTATCACTCATTCTTGATGGTGATTTCTTACAGTATAAAGGTTATACGAATATTGTCAAATCATATTTAGGGTAGTCTAAGGTGTACTGTTATGGATGCTATATTATTATACTATATGAATACATGCATAGATACATAAAACACATATATCAGCTTTTTACTCGACTGTACTGGAAAAAGGATTATGTTTTTCGAGTTTAGACGCCCTACAACACAAACGGATAACTTTTACAGAAAGATTTTTTTTTATATTTGAGAGTCGCACTATTCACGAAAGCAACGGAGCCTGTGTATAATGATATAGACTCGCTAAATGCTAAAAAGATCAGTGAGAGTGATACAGCGCTGTTGATCCTAGCATATTTTTTTTTTATTGGCATATTGGCCGTATAAATAATTGATAGGAGCGGATAGTTACAAAATAGCACACATATTGTAGTAACCAAAATCAGTCGCATGTGAAATATACGCTTTGATATCACCTTAAACGTCTGCACAGCAGTTTACTCGCTCCGACCTCACCTTTTACAATAAAAAGAACAGAGCAGCATGTAAATCATATCTCAAAACTCATATATAAGCAGCGACGTATGACGTCAACGGATTACGACAATGCATTCGCGAGCTACCTACTACGACGCAGTCAAACACAATTCCTTATTAAAAAATAATTTGGATATTGAATCGCGTTTTGCGGCTCGCTTTAACGAAAAGACTTTGCTTGAAACAGTTGCCGAGTTAGGGGAGTCCCTAACAGTTTCCAGCGTATGTATGTAAATGTATTCTGTACAGTTCTCACAACTACACTTCAGAACTCCTCCAGTCGGTTTCACCAAAAACTGGGAAACTAAGATTATGTGATGCATACAACGTCAAACTTACTTTAGCATCCAGTTGAAAGCTCCTGAAACAAAGTTTGCTTTGTGTTCCCGCAGAGTATGGGTTTAACATTTTAAACGTGCAATGCGACTTTTCTACATAGTTTCTCTAATGTTACTATCTAGGCCTAATTTTATAACAGCTTAGTAATCTTGACCCTAATTTAAATGAATTAAAGTCTGTTGCCATTCCTGGCATTATCTATTACAACATTAGTGACAAATTATAGTACTTTCATCCAATGTTCGTACACATACAAAGTTCCATTTGGATACGACTATTAGCAAAAGGTTGAAATGGCTATTTCAGATTTGGTTAAATGGTTGGTTAGTCATAAGTGAAACTAATAAAAAGTCGCTAGAACGTAAGTGACGGCAGCACTCATTACGGCACCAGCCTCAGATCTGACACGGCAATATTTTAAAAGGGTGAGGAAAATCTTTTCACGCAGTGGTTTTTTACGTAAAGTACTTTTTTTAATGATGTCAGATAGTTATTAGGAGATAAGCGTTGGCGGGAGTATATTTTTTGTACAGTTATTGAAACGAGTTAATTTCACATTTCTCCATAGAAACGCTGTTGACATTGTAACGCTTATAATTAAAAAAAAAAAAAAAGGTATAAATTAAGGTCAGATTTATATTTCTGCAGGAGCCAGGTATTTACGTTTATTATCATGACTCAAGTTTTTACGAACTTGGTTTTAGTTTGAGCGGTTAAAATGTGTCTATTTTGAAATACGTCGGTCTGATTTTTCAAACGCCAATAAGTTTCACCATTATTGTTGTTTAAAAGGCACTTTTGAAACCGCAGAGCTCGTTGCCATAAATAAAGAACTTAAGATTTATTTTGTTATATTCAGAAAGTCCGCGCGTCTTTTCTCTTATTGCACTTTAGAACTGTATTTATATTCATATAAAATATTGTCATTTAATTATTCAGTTTTTGTATAAACTAAAAAGTATTGGTTTTACGCAATTACTCTGAGCGTGTGATGAAGGACCGTTGATAGAAAACTTATCGATTCATTTATTTATGTTATTCAAAGTTAACTTGATAGAGTTATACGAATAAAAGGTAATTTTAAATAAGAATGACTGTAATCTCAATTGTAGATCAATTTGAATTTAAGAGTACATACAGTACTGTTTTAAGTCTTCCGCCTGAATGTTTAATTTATGAAGGTAGGTTTCTTACATATACAGTAACGCTTTCTTACATATACAGTAACGCTTTCTTACATATACAGTTCTCGTCCTGGCCCGTGTACATTTAACAAATCTCCCTCTCTTCATTCTATTACTACACTCCTAAAGAGAGTTTGGGTCAGGTAGGTGGCCGGCCATTTGAGTAATAACCGCAACACTTACAACTTAGCTTACTTAGCTCAATTCAAAATAATTTCATTCAATTGCTAACTACTATTTAATACAGGTATTTACGTAGGGTAGCTAGTGGTCTGTTCCAATACGTACATAGGTACGATGTAGAAAAACAAACAAGAAACTTCATAGACACTTTTTTTCAACATTTTTTTCAGATTTTTACAAATAATTGCCGTCAATAGACAATATACATATAAAAAATATAGATACAATACTAAATGGTATTCATTTAAATGGTTTACATAACTTGGTTATGTTTAAATTGTGGCATTACCAGTTTGGGTTGTATTGCAAGGTTGTTCAACGCGCCTTTGACGCGTCATTGCCCGCGATGTGCCGACAAACACCCTTGCCATTTCTATATCACATTACGTTCATACTTAAAAATACGCACCTATTTATTACAAATTGCATGACGGTAATTACTGACCGTTCGTTCAATTATTCTGTATTTATAAATAAGTAAATGTATATTTATACCAAATAGTCATAGCATAATCAACTCAACGAATCTTAGACGACCCGAGCCGTACCTAGGCGTAAGGCGTTGATCAATGTCATGTTTATACATAAATTAGATTAGATCAGCAATATATTACATGAAATAAAAATGCAATCATTAATTGAAAGACAATTAAGCTTATACCATACATATGACTTTGCTTTTTACAGTTTTTTGGCACATGCAGCTCCCTTCTTACATGCAATATAGTCCCATTAATATACGATACAATATTGTTACACGTTATACTTGTAAACCTGAACTACAATCAGAAACTATACATATGAACACTTGTACATTTTAAAAGTATTTTTGTTATATTATTTTAAAGTATTTTTGTTATATTATTTATTCCTTTGTTATACTAAGGAGCGATTCTCAATTGCCAGATAAAAGCTATAGGTCAATGGAATTATAACCTGGCTGAATGTCAAAGGAGATCAATTTAGCTCAGAGAAACGAACTCTTTTTTTAACTCCCTCATTAGAAATAAATTCTGTGTCGCGGGAGCATTACAACTATTTAATAAAACGACACAGTTAACTGGGTGTTATTTGTGATTCGGGACAACTTTTGTGGATCACACAAAATTCACACAAATGTTGTATATACTCGTATAAGTAGGTAACTGTATTTTTTCTTTCATAATCATATCGTTGTTAGCGAAACTTTTACCACTAGTAACTGCTGAATATGTAATTTCATTTCATCTCTCCGTCTAAACGTTGTCCGTAAGAGATCGCAACCAGCGCTAAGACCGCTGTTTGTCCCTTTATATGTTTGTGTTTGCAAATACTGTGTACAATAAAGAGTAATGTCTTGTATTGTAAGAGACCGAATCAATGATTTCATATTCATCAGCGGCAACAAAACGAACCGATCGTTACATAGTTTTATTACTTGAGACGGTCACATTCCTATTACTTTGGTTTTAGAATTTTATTAAGATACAGATGCACTGAAATTTAATTATATACACAAATGATGTTGAAATAAATACCTACCAATAAGTACGAATTTACCTGGTTATTAGTACGACATTTCTATTTTCGTATTGTATGAGGTATAAGCCTTCAGTTGTTGCCTTTATATTTCGTGATTGTTTGTTAGGATATCGACTACTCACCGACATGAAGATAACATTACTGCGAGAGTAGTTGTTAGGTTATCGAAAATAGAGGGTAAGATAAACGATGATTGGGCTCTGGATATTCAAGATGGCATTTAAATAAAAACATGCAGTTTGTAAGCATTATTAAATCCACGATGTTACGATAACCATCTAATAATACACGTAACGTACAGTGTTTAAGGCAGCCGTAAATCATCGTCATCAAAACTTATATCTCTATAGAACAATCACGTCAACGACCCTTTGAGGTTGTTCGTTAAATGACATATCTGTTCTTATCTGTTTCACTAAGCTGGTATTGCATCCTACGGCGTCATCTAAAATAGTGAATTGAGCTGAAATCAGGTTGAATATATTCATAGGTCTCTCTTTTATATTAAGTGAAGTAAAGAGTAAACAACGTTCTAAGCCTAAATCAACGTACATAATACTTATTATATATCTCCTTATCAATTAAAGAGCTTATAATTTAATTCGGCATGCTAGACATACATCATTGCAAAGTTTGTATGTATGTGTATGGTCAGTGTTCTGCAAGAAAGCGTTATTGGTACGTGTGTAGAATAACAATGAGTGTATTTTAAACTAATCAAAATTATAAAAGCAATTTGTTTTGTGAGTGTGGGCACATAGCGACACTGTCGAAGGTGAACATAGCTCAGAGGGAGCGACATTACACCTGAGATTTAGAACAGTACAGAAACGATTACATACAGACCTAGTCTTGCCATATATATTGTTACAGGGACACATTTGTTTTTACATAAACTATTTATTACTGCAATGTCTATATGAATAGCATTAATATAATAGCACTAAAAATGTATAAACCTTATTCAAAGTTACCTCCAATGGCTTTAATGGTCTTTCAAACGTTGAGTTAGTTAACAACACAATCATCCTGGGCAACGTCGGCGACGACGCCGCCACCTCTGTTTTTGAGGAGGGCGTCGTCGCCAACGGCTAATCTTCTGGCTAGAAGAGGTGCCACCTTTCTTCGGCCACTCGGTCGAGGCCTGGCCCAACAGAGCGGGCTTGTATGCCGATCACTCTGTTGGCTCTTCGCTCCTCGGAGCCGTGAGGAAGGAAACCTCAATAAAAAATCACCAAAGTGGGACTCTTTCACGGGTCGGTGTTTCTCCACTGTCTACAGTGGAGAAAGAGGACGGGCTCGGCGTGCACTTGCACTGCCACCGAGCTGGCATTTGGAGATTTGTCTCGATGCCACCGTCGGCATATCGTAATTCCGAAAGGAGCGTCGTGGTTAAGTCTCGCGGCTCTGATCGGGGGCGAGGGTCTTGGCTTAATCGCCCGGACCGCGAGGAAGAATACCTCTATAAAAAATTACCCCGAATCCTGTGTTCTGGTGCGTGACCATGGGATGCATGGCTGATGGGTGGTTCAGTCGCAAGCGCACTCCCAGCCGGGGTAACTGCGGACCCCTCGGTTGGGCATAAATTTTCGCTTGTCCGGGTATTGGGGGATCTCTGCCCGGGTTGACCTTTATTTCTCCCCCACTCGTGGGTCAATTATGCATTTATCAAATATAATTAAAAAAACCAACAAAATAGAGGAAAAAAAGACGGAGAAAGAAGTCAGAACGGGAGGGAATACGAGGTTAGCGGCAGAAACCTCATCGACTGTGGAAGAAGTCGCTCGATTGCAGACTCGATCGAAGGAGCTCCCAGAGGTCAGTCTGGCTCCTGGGAGCAGAGGAATGTCAGAAAGAGTGCGTTCCAGAGCTCGAGTACCACGACACGCGCAAGCGAGGACGCTCCAGGGACGGGGATGGTGACATGTCTCAAGACATGTTGCCACCGAAAGTGGCTAGTAAACGCGGGAGGTCGCGCACGCCAATCTCGGCAAAATCTGGTTCCGCCTTCTCCAGAGTCGGAGTTTACTCCAGCACTAGAGCGGAGGGTGAAACTGTAGCGGAGGAAGACACCGACAACCATGCAGGAGAGAGCGAATGCGGCGGTGGCCATCATCCACAAAGTGGCCACGAAGTCCACAAACCTTAAGGGCTGTTTTGTGAAGGCCCTTAAGGACTCTTCCTCCGCTGTCTCGGGGGTAGTGGACACCCTTATTGGAGACGTGGCGCGCCTCCAGGCGGCGAATGGCCACCTGACGAAGCAGGTGGCTGAGCTCAGCGCCCAGTTTGCCCAATTCTGGGCCCAGGCAGGCCGTCCTGGGCAACAAAGCCCGGTTATGCAACATATTGCTCCCCCCTCGTCAGCCCCTGAAATGCCCGAGGAGACGGATTCCCACCTGCGTCGTGTCATTGACGCAGTGTGGAAAATGATGGACGGACGCCTTGCGGGCTTGGAGGCAAGGCTCCCTCCGGCGCCCATCGTCCGGCCACCACTCGCCTCGGATAAGCCAAAGGCCTCAGCTTCAGCCCTAACATCGCTCCCCGTTTCGGGCTTATGCGGCAGCGGCGTCGATGACAGGCCATGCGGCGCCTAGAACCAAGCGAAAAGCTAAGACCGCAACGGGGGCAACGATGGAGTTCCCTCCGCTTCACTCTCCGGCAGGTTCAGGTACGAGCATATCTGACGCTCCCTCTGGTGCTGGTCCCTCCGCATCAGCCCCCACCACTGCTGTCTCTTCCAACAATGGGTGGCAGAAAGTGGAGGGAAGTAAAAAGAGGTCAAGGAAGCGGAACAAGAAGACGGTCAAGAGTGCGGATTCTCCACCATAGGCATCGGTGGTGGCAGCAACGGCTTCCAAGAAAGCACGGAAACTGCACGCACCTAAAACAGCGGCAGTAGTAGTAACCGTGTCACCGGAGGCGGAGAAAGGTGGGCTATCCTACGCTGCCGTTTTTAAGAAGGCCCGGGATAGCCTAGGCACCGAATTTGGGGCCTCCGGTGTGAGGTTGCGCGTAGCCCAGACGGGGGCTCGAGTTCTCGAGTTCCCCGGTTCTGAAGGTGCCAAGATGGCGGACGTCGTTGCACAGAAATTGCGGGGAGTATCTGCAGCGTCGGATGGTGTCAAGGTCGCCAGGCCCACCAAGTGCGCTGAGTTGCGTATTTCGGGCTTGGACGACTCTGCGACAGAGGAGGATGTCCGTGTTGCCATCCGTGAAAAGACAGGATGCCACACGGACACCGTTAGGGTTGGCACCATCCGCCCCGGTAAAGGTGGTCTTGGTGCGGTGTGGGCCAGTTGTCCCGTAGAGTCAGCGAAAATTTTGGGCGACGCCGGCAAGGTCCTCATCGGTTTCGTAAACGCCAGAGTCACAGTCCTGGCGGCGAGACCGATGAGGTGTTTCAAATGCCTGGGGTCGGGACATACCCGCGTCAAGTGTAGTAGTTGCTTTGACTGCAGCGGTCTCTGCTTCCGCTGTGGTCGACCGGGGCACAAAGCGGCGGAATGTTCCGCTGCCCCTCACTGCCTCCGATGCCAATCGAGCGTCATCACCGTCGCCCATGGAGGAGGCTGTAGAGTAGGCGATCCAATAATGGACCACGTCTCCAGCCTCCTTGTCCAGACAAACCTGAACCACTGTGCCGGTGCGCAGGACCTCTTCCTGCAAACCATGGCAGAGTGGTCTATTGGTGTGGCCGTAGCACGGGGCGACGTTGTAGAGGAGTGGGCAACATCAGTGGGCCTCTGTCTCCAAGGAGATCTACTGGTGGTCCTAGGAGTTGGCGGACCTCCGCGTGGCCTGCATTCGTGCCCGGAGGTCCTACACCCGCAGTCGGCGACGTCACCGCGAAGAGGGGGAAGAGGACCAGCTTCATGAAGAATATCGAGAAGCACGGAAAACTCTGAAGCTGGCCATTTGCCGCGCCAAAGAAGTAAAGAGAAAGGAGATGCTGGAGGGTCTAGATCGTGACCCCTGGGGTCGCCCTTATCGTGCGGTGCAACAAAAGCTCCACGCGTTAGGCCCCCCCCTTACTGAGACTCTCCAGCCCAGCTTCCTGCAGGAAGTGGTTGAGGGCCTTTTCCCGCAACGGATGGAGCACATACCCCCGTCGATGGCCCTTTTGGCCAGTGACGACGGGGAGTTAGGGGAGGGGGATGCTCCACCCATCACGGAGGCGGAGATAGGGGCGGCTGTTCTACGGATTCGCTCCAAAAACACCGCCCCTGGGCCAGACGGGATACCTGCCCGAGTTCTGGCTCTGGCCCTTGACCACATGACGGACCGCCTCAGGGAGGTGTTCGACGCTAGCGTGTCGTCCGGACGCTTTCCTGATTGCTGGAAAAGCGGGAAGCTGGTGCTTTTAAGGAAGCCGGGACGGGCTACCGACTTGGTTGCGGCCTACAGACCCATCGTGCTGCTGGACGAGGCGGGTAAACTGTTTGAGAGGGTACTCTCTGCCCGCATCGTCCGACATCTGGACGAGGTCGGCCCCGATTTATCGGACGCCCAATTCGGTTTCCGAGCTGGTCGTTCGACGATCGGTGCGGTGTTGCGTCTGAGGGCCGTGACCGAAGAGGCGGTGAGCTGTGGCGGCGTGCTGTTGGCGGTGTCGTTGGACATCGCCAACGCATTCAATAGTCTGCCATTCAGTTGCATCAGGGAAGCACACCGCTATCACGGGGTGCCACTGTATCTGAGGCGGCTAGTGGCAGACTATTTAGAGGAGCGTACCGTCATGTACGAGGACCGAGAAGGACATCTAGGTCGTCGGCCCATGTCGTGCGGTGTTCCGCAGGGATCTGTCCTTGGACCGCTCCTGTGGAACATGGGGTACGACTGGGCCCTTCGAGGTGACTTCCCCCAGGGCTGGGCATAATCTGTTACGCAGATGACACTTTAGTCACGGCCCAGGGGGCGAACTTTCAGGAGGCGGTGCGTTTGGCCACCAGAGGAGCCTCACTGGTGGTCAGGCGCATCGAGGCGCTGGGCTTGCGGGTGGCCCTGGACAAGACAGAGGCCCTTTTATTCCATGGGCCCCGTCGTGGTCCACCCCCTGGCGCTTCCATCATGGTCAACTCGGTTCTCGTACCGGTTCGGGCCCACATAAGATATCTGGGCTTGATCCTAGACGGCAGGTGGCTCTTCGACGAGCACTTTCGGCAGCTTGCTCCAAAGTTGGTGGGCGCTGCGTCCGCCCTTGGGCGGCTTTTGCCCAACTTGGGAGGGCCCAGCGTCGCAACAAGGCGGCTGTACACGGGGGTTGTCCGGTCAATGGCCACTATACGGTGCACCGGTGTGGGCGGAGGCTCTGACCGCCCAGAATAGGGCACGCCTCTAGCGTCCTCAGAGAGTTATGGCGGTTAGAGCCATACGCGGTTACCGCACCGTATCGATGAAAGCGGCATGCGCGTTGGCCGGAACACCCCCGTGGGATTTGGAGGCGGAAGTACTCGCCGAAGTTTATCGGCGAACGGCTGACTTCCGGGCGGTTGGCGGCAGACGGCCCCCGCCCGAAGAGGTACGCGAGTGGCGTGAAGCCGCACGCCGAGCCACAATGGCTCGTTGGTCGTCCCGGCTGGAGGCTCCACGCGCTGGCTTTGCCGCCGTGGAGGCGCTCCAACCGGTCATTGTTGAATGGACAGGGCGGCAGCACGGGGCTCTTTCCTTCCGACTGACGCAGGTTCTTTCCGGGCACGGCTGCTTCGGGAAGTACCTGCACTCGGTCGCTAGGAGGGAAATGAGCCCCGCCTGTCACCACTGCGACTGTGGTGAGGACTCGGCTCAGCACACGCTTGCGGTTTGCCCCTCTTTGGCGTCGCAGCGTCGGGCCCTCACTACAGTTATCGGAGAGGATCTGTCGCTACTGGCTGTTATACGCTCCATGGCCAGTAGCGACAGGAAGTTTAACGCGGTTGCAAACTTCTGCGAGGACGTTATCTCGCAGAAGGAGGCGGCGGAGCGGGCCCGGGAGGACGATCTCCATTAGGACCTAATCCGCCGCCGGCGAACCGGGCGGCGGAGGCGCGCCTACCAGCGCCTCATTTTTGCGCTGCGCTTTAGTGGCCAGCCGCGAGGGGGTGATGTCCGCGTGTGTCTGGACGCCGCCTTATTGATAGGTTACCCATAGGTGGTGCCCGCATAGTGCGGGCAGGCGCTAGGAGGGGTCGGATGTCTTAATAAAGCTGTTCCCGGATTCCTCCAGATTCCTTACAGAGAGTTTCATATTATATTAGAGAGTCGTACTACTCACGAAAGCAACTCGGCCTGTGTAGAGTCGCCGAATGATATAGACTCACTAAATGCTAAGTAGATCAGTGAGAGTGATACGAGTATGTTACAGCGCTTTTATTGGCATATTGGCCGTAGAAATAACTGCTAGGAGCGGGTAGTTACAAAATAGCACACATATTATAGTAACCGAAATCAGCCGCGAGTAAAATATACGCTTTGATTGATTAGAAAAAGAACAAAGCGGTGTGTAAATTATATCTCAGAACCCATATACTTATAAGCACTACCCACAAATTCCGTCTGTCCTACTGTCTTCTATACAATTATTACACAAAATCTAAGGAATTTTTATACTCTTAAGCTGGACTCTTTCTTTACGGTTTCAATAACAACTGGCAAACTAAGATTATGTAATGCGTACAACTGGATTCTGCTAAAGTTATAAACGTCAAACTTTAGTTTAACATCGAGTTAAAGCTCCGGAAACAAAGTTTGCTTTGTGCGCTCCCGCGGAGTGTGGGCGTTCAGCACATTTTAAACGTGCAATGCGACCCTTATACATAGTTTCTCTAATACTGTACAGGCTTAATTTTGTAACATCTTAGTAACCTTACCCCCATTTTAAATTACTTGTTGTATGCTATAATTCCTGGCATTATTTATTACAACATCAGTGACAAGATGATTGCGTCATTGTTGAAAAATTACCGACATAAAAATAACATTAAACAAAAATATTATTTTTAAATAACCACAAAGTTTTATGAAAAACATGGTCTGATGTTAGAGCTAAATAATCAGCATTATGATTCTATATTCAGGAAAAAATGATATTGTCAAAGTAACAACCATGCTATAAAATTAAGGATTAGTTAGCGACGAGTGACGACCGAACAAACAAAAGCGAACTATATGAATACGTTACGAGGCGATTATATTTTATTGTTTTGAACCAGATATCAACTACACGACCTAATTGTTATTAATCCTTCTTTGACGGTACATGCAGTGGCATTCGATTAAGATATCTTTGCAGATGGAGCTCGAATAATATCTTCCAATAAACCGCGTTGAACATATAAAACTGTGGTGGTATGAGTATATGTTTATAGCGCTGTGGTAACTCATCAAACAACAATTGTAACTCAAATAATCTTGCTTGTTAATTAAAGTTACTACGATGCGATGACACAACATGTTATAGTAGTATGTATAACGGGGTTCAGGATATGAATAGAAGAATCACGAGATCGGAATCAGAAAATCTTACATGTTATTTCTTTTTTGTATATTAGCCTACCATAGTGACTCCACTTTGCCTGATGGAAAGCAATAAGTGGAGTCAAAGAGTGGTGGTCACCATCCTCATTGCATGTCTAGTCAATGCAGCATGGTGACCCACACTACGGAAGCCTGGTGAGATGCTTTTTCACGCCCCGCTTAAAAGAGCCGGGATAAGTATGAAGGAAACACGTGCGCTGGTAGTAAATTCTGGGCTTTCACCGATTGGCACAGGAAAGAACAGCCAAACCATTTAGTTCGGGTACGTATATTTTCGACGCTCAAGCGGTGACTCTTCAGGCCAGCACGTGTAGTCCTGTAGAGGAAGGGAGAAGGTGGGACCAATTGGGAGAGCTCGTCAGAACAATCCCCCGTGACGTAGGTGATAGAAGACTGTCATAGAGGCGACATCTCTTCGCAACTACAGAGGCTCAAGAGACCGGGTGATCTTAGGACAGTCGATAACTGTCCATCGTTGTGTCTGTCTGTCTGTGATCGTTGCAACCGATCGAGAGCGTCAAGCAAATACCGCTTATAAAAATTTTAACATTCATTTACTATTGCCGTGTGTTTCTTGGTGGAGTAGAATAGGGCCACCCCATCTCGCCCACCTCACCCCAGTACGTGTGTCCAATTACGTAAGTAGGACTGAATCATGGCTCGCAAAATAATACACTTCTGCCTAACTCCTTCGGGATATATGGAGGTGTATGTACCATTCATATAATATTACTAAAAAGAAGCATTCCTTTCTCTGAGTTCATTGTAAAGTTAAACTTGAGTGCTTCAGAAAATAAGAAAGATTTACAAATTCAGCTCTCTAACTGGATGTCTTGTAAATAAATCGAAGGGTCGCTACAGAAAAATGAAATGCATATACATATGTTGTGCTATTTTTTATGAAAAGGAAACAAGAATGTTTCTAGCTTCATTTCATATGTCATTTTTCATTCAGTTATATATGTAGTTAGTTTCCTGCAACACTGATATCATACAATGTTTACGAGTTTACGATCGTGACGGTAGAACGAAGAAAAGAGACCGAAGAAAAAAGTGCTACAAAAGTACGACATTTCTAATATTTTCCACGTCACGTTCGAGTACAGCTTCTAAAGCAGCTTTGTTTAGTTAATTGTACTTAGTAATAAAGTTGGACGAACCGAATCTGAAGATTTGACTAAAGTACTTAACTAAAGTTATTAGCTAATAATTTAAACATATTAACACAATTCTAGTTTATATCTTTACTTATATTTCTAATATATAATAATTCTTTTGATAGCCTTTTGGAATTAGGGGCTGTGGCAATTTCAGTTTGAGATTGTAGTCGCGAGAAAACATTTGAAATCATGTGACAGGTTATTTAGTTACCTTTCTATGTGCCTTTGTTGAGGTCCCCGCATACTGTTATCTTCTTATTAGTCTTGATAAAGTGCAATGATTTTAAAATATTATCAAAATTTTCATATTATTTTTTTATTTTTAATATTAGTCTACCATAATTACTCCACTCTGCCTGATGGAAAGCAACAAGTGGTGGTCACCATCCTCCTTGCAAGTTTAGTCAATGTAGCATGGTGACCACACTTTGTATTCATTATGTGTGAAAACATTTCATATTAGTTCTATACACTGCTTGCCGGTGTTTATCAGAAAGGATTTTTTAACTGTAGTAGGGTCGTCTTCTTAGATGTAGAGCAGTGGATTTCTTACTACCACCAGCCTGATCCCAGGGTACTCTATTACGTACAGAATACTTCCCATTATACTGTTTAGACTCTCGCAATTATGTTAGGATGGTTTTGGAAAATGAATACATATTTTTACGCTGTGTAAAGTATGGAAATTTCGTTTGTTTATAGTCAATAAATCACATAAACTATTCCATGCAATACATATAGCGTTGTCAAAACGCTTGCTTATTCTGATGTTATTTACAAGTATCTACGATTTATAGATTTATTAACAACCGCTTTAAATACAAACTTTCTTAGAAAGATATATTTATCAGTGGAAGCTATATAAGCTCTTCGAAGCTATTACAACTACTTTTTTTATTTATTTCTACTTATTTTCTTAGCAACTTTTTGAAATTATCGATAGAGATACATGACTAACTTACTTAATAGAACGCCATTGTAAAGAAACACAACGGAAGGTCATACTTGTCTGTCAGGGAGTGGAAACCCCCCTCCCCCGTTCAACGGAGTTTTCGATAGAACGGTGTGAAAAACACTGCGCTTAAAATAGGAGGAGTCCGGGAATAGCTTTATTACAGACATCTGGACCCCTGCTAGTGCATGTACATACTATGTTAGCACCATCTATGGGTAACCTCTCAATAAGGCGGCGACCAAGCACACGGGGACTTCACCTCCGTGCGGTTGGCCACGTAAGCGAGTTGTGGGGAAAACCACCCGTGGCATGAGGCGCTGACAGGCACGCCTACGTCACCCAGTTCTTTGACGGAGAATTCATGGGAAGGCTATGCCCAGCTGAACACCAGTCACAACGGTTGATGTTTGAAAGTCTTATATGTGTTGCTTAAAACGTAAGCCACGAGAACCGCACTGCAGCAGCAGCTTCTTGTGACACATAGGGCAGTGTTTCAGTAACAATCTCTGCTTCAAAAAATCATAGCCTTGTTATTCCCATTTCTATTAGGGTTGGCTTCTAGTCCAATCAGTTATTGCCTGATTATCAGTTTTCCACGAAGCGACTGGCATTTCACCTTCGTAACCCTGAGTGCTAACTGAATTCGATAACAGGACTAGTGGTCAGGATATTTGAGGGCACTGACTTCCCAATATCAACTGACATAGGTGTTCATGACAACTGTCACCGACGGCTTAATCTCCAAATCTCTGAGGCACGGGAGTGTAACACCCCAAACTTCCGAGCTCCGGGACTGAGAATTTCCTATTAAAGAAACCAAATAGCATTTTTGGCCCGATCCGGGTTCAAACTCGAATCCTCTTGAGCCGCTTGAGGCAGTATTAAGTAAAATTACTAATATACATATGTAATTACATTAATGACACATCGTTTGTTACTTCCAGGGGCAGTCAAATCTATCAGCAATAGCTTATACAATGCTAAGGTAGTGACACTGTTTATTTGCGAATTATAGAAGTAAACCTTCCGTCTTTAAAACAAACCAAACAAGTCCACCCGAGAGGTGATATTTACAATGAATTACTATCGACCATTGAAGAATTCCTCCATACACCTCCTGGCTCAATCATTAGGTCACCTCTATTATGCCAAATTATTGTGCTTTCATCCAATGTTTGTATAGATTCAAAGTTCTATTTGGAACGACTATTAGAAATCAGTTAAAATGGCTATTTCAGATATGTTTAAATAGTTGGTTAGTAATAATGAATTATTTTATTATTATTAGTTGTTTATGGACTCGATCTCGAGTGTATATAGTATAAGCATTTAAAGAGAAAATAAGAAACAACAGTCTATAAAAATATAATGGCCATGGTGGTCAACTCCAATCAGTTATATGAAACCAATAAAAAAGTCGCTATAACATAAGTGACGGCAGCACTCATTGCGGCGCACAACACACATAAATTACTTCTTTTAAACGATGTCAGAGAGTTTTCCGGAGATAAACGTTGGCGGGAGTGTATTTTAAACGAGTTAATTTCATATTTCTCACGTACAGGCGGTGCTTAGATCTGCCTAGTGGTAGTGCCTTCCTCTGACAATTTCTTATCAATATTATACTGCTAAATGCTACTTTAAATGTTTTTAGGTTCTGGCATCTAAAAAAGTCCTGCAGTTAACTAGCTGGACCTATCCCACAGCCACACTGTAAATAAGAATATTTAACAGTGTATTCGTTGTTAGGGTACCGTACCCAAAGGCTAAAACAGGACCCTTTTACTAAGACTCCCTTGTCAGAGTGTCGGTGTTTCTATGTGTAAGATCTATATGTATCTATTTACAAAAAACGTATGTTTATAAGTTTATAAAACAAACAAACGAATACAATTCAATATTGCTGTTTTTTTTAAAACACCGGTCTGTGTTAACTATTGGTCTAGCCGTTAGTGATCTGCTGGTCTAGAGGGCGTGGATTCGATGTCCACATGTGTGATCCACAAATTGTTGTCAGGACAATCAAACCTAATTCGGAAGGTGAAAAAACTTTTTTAGTATTAACAAAAAAAGTTTTTCACCCATTTACATACAAAGCGACCCTCCTAAAATAGTTTCCGAGCAACAAAATAATTATAAATTCATTTAAGAAGCGTACTTTATTTAGAAAAGCCACGAGATTTTCGTGTGGAACCACTTCGCAGAGATATTGAAAGGGAATTTTAATGATAAACAAAGAGAGATGTTAATTACACATTGTTGCTTTTAATTAAGAAATGTGTACTATATTTGAAGTGCGGAGGTAGGAACGTCTGACGTGAGGTGTTGTGGCTGTACACTTTGATAGCAACAATCCGTGATTTTTTTTATAATATACATTAAAATTTGTATATGGCTTTTAGGTTGGAAATTAACACAGACGTGTTTCAATATTCTCCTACATTTTACGTTCGATTAAGAAAGACGAATTTTAAAATTCGTCATTGGTTTTAAGTAGATATATTGTTGTTACGATATAATGTTACTATACTTTTAGTGCAAGAGATAACAAAAATTCACAATTATAAGTACCTACCTACATAGAAAGACTATACTACTTTACATTATTTACACATTAGTGTGATCATATTAGGCGAGTAACTTAAGCAGTTTAATATTTTTTTAATTATTTATATTTGTCGTCATTCGAAAAAAATAACGATGTAAAGAAAACAATGGAACTTCTTATAAAAAACCGTATATTATGACCACGTTCACAAGTAAAACATAAAGTTAAGTTACTTAAGTTTATTGATATTCACGCAGCTCTCGCTATTTAACTAATTGTTATGCAAATTGTGTCGGCGCGGGACTCAAGCGTTCTCTTCGTCTGTCGATACGTTGTTTTTATTATTATAGAGGGGGACAAACGAACATACGGGTCACCTGATAGTAAGTGACAACCGCCGCCGCCGTCCAGGACACGTATAGGTACGATATAAATTAGCTTTTAAATGTAATTTTGTCATTTGTAAATAATCTCCCAAAACATTTTAATCTGATCCAATTTTAGTACGGAACGCTAAAAACTAAAATCGATTTTTCAAATCAATAATTTATATCTATACTCAAAGTCAGCTTACAAAGAGATATTAATTAAGAGCCCCACTGTAATCTCGAATCTACCGTTATCTCTAAGAAAATAGTTTCATTAGCAAAATTCTAACTTTTCATTATTTATTAAAACTTCTCATTTTAACATAGAAATAACTGACACAAAGAATTCGTTGTCTTTTTTGAGAATTAAACCTTCGGGTTAGCAGTCAGGATCAATAGTCGCTAGACATCTGCTTTTGTACTGCAGGGATATACTCGTAACAACCTAAGTGCTGGCTCTAGCACTTAGGTTGTATATCCCTCCAGCACAAAAGCATTAAACTGACTCCACGCAACTGGTATACATAAATATAACAGTTAGTAATATTTATTACAAACATAATGTAGAATAGAATAGAATAAAATAGAATATACTTTATTGTACACCTTAAAACAAAAATTTACTGTATTTATGCAAAATTAAAAATGTACAATGGGCGGCCTTATCAAGATGCAAAAGAACATGCGGGTAGTTTACGTGTAGAAAAAAAACGTTTTATTTAAAAAGGATCAAATTTATAACTAGGTACTTATATAGATAAAAGAAATATATATATATATATATATATTTATAAACATACCTACATACAATTATATATATAAACATGCATATACGTACACATATATTATATACCATGGGTTTAGATCGATCGTTAAATGCAGCAGTTAGACAAAAAATATAAATGAGATATAAACAAAAAATATACTAGCAAGCTAAGTAATAGTCTTTAACCATATTCTTAAATGTAGCCAGCGATTGGGTACGTCTAATGTGTAAAGGTAAATTATTCCACAGGCGCACCTGGTTGAATGTGGAGGTACTGTCAGTTCCAATGATTCCGAGGATCTTAATGTTTTGTTGTGTGTGTCACTGAGAAACGTAAACCGTTCCTTAAGATAAGTAGGAGTAAAGGGATTGAAAAGAATATTATAAAGCATAGTGAGAATATGAGTATCCCGTCGAAGACGAATTGGGAGCCACTTGAGCAAAGTGCGAAATTCTGATACGTGATCATATTTGCGTAAACCAAATATAAATCTAATACAAAAATTTAAAAGGCGTTTAAGCTTATCGAGTTGCTTATTGCCTAGTTATTTATTAGTTATTTATTATGCCTAGCAGGATGTTGAAATCTACGGTATTAAAAGCATTGATAAAATCTAATAAGGAGAGTACCGTTAGATTTCCCTGCTCCATACCAAGCCTAATGTCGTCTGTGATGTTGATCAGGGCGCTGACCGTGCTGTGACCTAGGCGAAAGTGACGAGAATATCTAGCGTAGCAATCTATCAAAAACGTACCATACAAGTTTGTTATGTCAAAGTGCCAATTATATGTCAATCAGTACGTTTTGTAAATATGAAATTGAAAAATAAAAGTTGTTATTGCTTTTGTCAGTGTAAGGTATTCGGAAAAGTAGAAAGTTAAGTGACATGGGTAGAAGTAGAAGTTATAAAATAATAATACCTGGATGTTATCATGATACCTAAAAACACGAATGCTATTTTTTATTGCTGGTGGCAATTTTTTATTGCTCTGTGTGCTCATCTGCAGTTTTTTGAGTTCACCGAGGGAAATCAACCGATGCCGTGTTCCGTTAGGGCTATAAACATAGACCTGACCTTTCCGTGTTCAACAATTCGAGACTCCAAATACTCATGCCTAGTTCTATTGATGAATTCAGAGTGTTATCCCGATCCTCTTAGTTTTCCTCTTAGTAAACCAGACTTAACATGGTTATTACTAAACCATGTTTTAGCCTGTAGTTATTATAGCATAAGTAAAATATCGAGAAAGGGCGAGAGGGCGCGCCTGTGCCAATGTTTACTTCGGCTCCGTACTAAAAGTGATCTCAAAATAAAAATAAGTGCATTTACTCAGTGGAAAAGACAAAAAGTGAAGAAACAAACAAGCGACTTACAACATTTATTGCGGACAACGTCTTACATTGTGTGAAAACTCTATAATCAGTGAAAATAACTCGAATGTGAACTACCCGTATTACGTGTATAAACAGTTATATCTCCCATAGTTCAGACATCTGAAGTGAAGGACTAACAAAAACTGAAGTAAATCGTGAACCTTTATAATCCTGGAAATCGTTTTTCAAATAAAAGTGATATAAATAACCCTACTTCATCAATACCGGGATGACTTGCACTCCTTGCACTAATTAGAAGCAAAGAGACTAGCGACATCTGTGGAAAGCTACCTGTATCATCAATACAAGTCCGAACCATCTTCGAGCTATGATCGATCTGTCAAGAGAGTGGCACAATTGTACAAAGACACTAGCGACATCTGTGGAAATCTATTCGCACCACTAACACAGGTCGAAACCATCTTCAATCTATGATCGATCTGTCAAGCGAGTAGAGAGATCAACAAAGACACTAGCGACACCTGCGATAATCTACACGTATCACTAATACAAGTCAGAACCACCTTCGATCTACGAGCGATCCATCAACCTTAGCAAGTTGACACAGGAACTCAAGAGGGCGCTAGCATAAACAAATAATCATTTAAATAACTGTAGTACACTACATAGAACGAGCTAAGAGATGGTGGAAATTATGCACGAGCTTCGTAAAATTCGAAGAGATTTGGATGAACAGAAAACCGCAATAGAAAAAAGTGGAGAAAAAGTGACGGAAAAAGTTACACAAAATATAAACAGCATATTGGAAGATAAGTTTAAACTAGTCAATGAAAAATACGAAGATCTAAAGGATAAATGTGAAAACCAAGAAAAGCGACTGTATTTTCTGGAAAAACAGGCAAGAAAAAACAACATCGTCTTTTTCGGAATAAAAGAAATAGAAACGTCATATTGTAACCTTGAAATTTTCATATTGAACTTTATCAAAGAACATTTTTCTCAGGAACTGGATCGCAGGGATATTCAAGAAGTTAGAAGAATAGGCAAGAAAGGAGAAAGACCTCGACCAATAAATGTCACTTTTTGTACACTTGGTACAAAAATAAATCTATTTAAAAATAGAAACGCACTAAAAAATACCGGTTACTATATAACGGAAGATTTCTAACAAAATATTCTGGAGAAGAGGAAAGAGCTTCAAGAACAAGCAAGAATCGAAAGGGAAAAGGGAAACTTAGTAAAAATAAAATACGATAAGCTTGTCATAAGCGAAAAAAACAAAACAGCTGGAAATAACAAAAGAATGCTTTCAACTTCACCTGAAAACAAAACTACAAAAGGAGCTGAAACAAATACACAGGCTAACAAGAAGAATAAATCTCAAACGCAAATAAGAAGAACTTCAAGCCTATCGGAAAACATTTTAGGATTAACATCAAGACAACACCTGCAAAAAAGTCCAAATAAATCTAGAGCAACAAGAAACGAAATCTCGGCGCTTTACAAGGTTGTAAACAAATACATAAAAAAAGACTACGCCAACTACAGATACAAAACAATTGAAAAACATCTACGCCAAACTGGAAGCACGAAAAAGGCATATAAAGAGCTGAAACCAAATAAAACTTGGATAGAAGAGCTAAAACGAGGTGAAATAGCCAAAAACAATCGTTGCGACATCATCAGCATAGCGACAGAGTTCTACAGGGATCTCTACAGCACAAAAGAACCAGAAGACACTAGCCACGAAAACCTAAATTACAACAGCGACGGTCACATACAATTCGCTGAAAATGACGTCATTGAAGCATTGAACAAACTGAAACTAGACAAAAGCCCGGGCTCGGATAACCTAGCAAACGAGACTCTAAAGATAGCCGCCCCAATACTAGCTACACCTTTTACAAATTTGTTTAACTCTATCCTAGAATCTGGTGAGACACCCACGCAATGGTCTGAATCTAACATAATTCTTTTATACAAAAAAGGAAACCCGAATGATATAGGGAATTATAGATCAATAAGTTTGCTGCCGAGTACATATAAGCTATTTTCTACAATCCTGACCAAAAAAATTAGTTCTACATTGGAAACAAGTCAACCCGTCGAATAGGCAGGATTCAGAAAAGGCTTCTCCACCATCGACCACATCCACACACTCGAACTTATCATCGAGAAATATCAAGAGAGAAGTAGACCATTGTACTTGGCTTACATCGATTACAAAAAAGCATTCGATTCGGTGTCACACAGCTATATCTGGGAAACTCTAGCAACACAGAATGTGGAAAATGAGTATATAAGAGTTATCAAAAGCATATACAGGAAGAGCAAAAGTAGAGTTAAACTAGAGACAGCGGGTTCTTGGTTTCCTATAAAGAGAGGCGTGAGACAGGGTGACCCACTGTCACCTATACTATTTATAGCCACATTAGAGTCGATAATAAGCAAGCTTAACTGGAATAAATGTGGTATAAAAGTTAAATCAAAGCATTTAAGCCACCTACGTTTTGCCGATGACTTGGTACTGATATCAGAGACAGTAAAAGAACTACAACACATGGTAGAGTTACTAAACCAAGCGAGCAAGGTCGCCGGGCTAGAAATGAACCTCACCAAAACTATGGTAATGACCAACAACATCAAGGTACCAATTTACGTCGACAACGTGCCTCTCCCATATACGGAAAAATACATTTACCTAGGCAAACAAATAAGCTTCGACAGACTAAACAACTACCAGGAGATTGAGCGCAGAGCCCAGTTGACATGGAATAAGTACTGGAGCTTTAAAGAAATATTTAAGAGCAACATGCCAATCAAACTGAAGACTAAGGTTATGAATTCCTGCCTTATACCATGCCTAACCTATGCTTGTCAGACATGGAAGTTTAACAAAAATGTCAAAGAAAAAATTAAAACATGCCAACGAGGAATGGAGCGGAGTATGCTAAACATAAAGAGAATAAACAAAATAAGACATACAAAAATACGCAACATCACAAAAGCAACAGATGGTTTAGCACAAGCTCTGGCGTTAAAATGGAAGTGGGCCGGACACATAGCACGCCTGCAAGATCACAGATGGACAAGA
Source organism: Tyria jacobaeae (assembly GCA_947561695.1). Taxonomy (NCBI): domain Eukaryota; kingdom Metazoa; phylum Arthropoda; class Insecta; order Lepidoptera; family Erebidae; genus Tyria; species Tyria jacobaeae. Next base: position 555,869 of record OX387208.1, on the reverse strand, counting down.
AAAGTGTCAGAATGGAGGGGGCCAGTGGGCAAAAGAAAGAAAGGGAGACCTTGCAACAGATGGGAGGACGAGATAAAACGAATAGCGGGTCCAAACTGGATGCAAATAGCGCAATCCAGAGAAAATTGGCTACATTTGGAGGAGGCCTTTACCTGCAGCAGAGGAGTTCCTCCAGAATAATATACTTAATATTTAGTATTAAAAACTTGCATAAAAAAAAAAAAAAAAAAAAAAACTATTAACTTAAAAATTTTAAAACTTATTAACTTATCTAACCTTTAAATTAAAACTTTCATTTGTATAATTAAAACCTTTGATACTAAAAAAAAAAAAAAAAAAACAATTAATTTTTTGTAAGCGTTAATTTTTCTGGAGGAAATAAAAGGCTTTTTTATTTTATTTTTTTTATTTATTTTATAAACCAGACTGATGTTATTCACAGATACTGTGTGTAATTTACGATCTTTAAAAGTGTTGACTACCACCTGCGTTGTCACTTCTGCCTGCTCTTCTTGGACACCAAGTAACAGCAACATTTTTCTGCGACTGCGCATCTCCATGTTGTCAATATCATGAGCCAATAGGTCTATTTGTTGACGAAATGCAGATATTGTGGTTACAACAAAGATTTAAATTAGTAAAATCCAATGCAATGCTCGCAATGCTGGGTGTGCTGTTTGAATTAGAGGAACTTTTCTGTAGCTCTGACTCAAAATTTGCCATTCGTTCTTCAATACCAGCCATGATTGTGGAAAATGAATCCTTAATACTGTCCATGGTAAATATACTGTGCAAAGTTATTGATGTAAATAAAAATTCAAAGAAGTAATCTTGAGAGGACATAACACTTGACAGATTGGTGCTTTATGTTAGCATTTACTTTATATGAGCGTAGTTGTTAAAAAAATTGTTAATTATTTATTATTTAATAAATAAACAAGATCACAAATTGCTATAGTAGTAGCAACTACCCACGTACGTACTGTAACTATATATATAATTGCTCAAGCCTGCAACCACAAGGGAGAAGGCAGAGGCGTATCAATGACGGTAGTAGGTCGGCGGTACCTCTGACGTTAGTGGGATTAAATTGTGATTGGCATGATTTAGGCATTAGATACACCTCCGACGTGTGCCTTATCGGCGGAATCGTATTTTATATTAAAGATAGAATTTATTTCCACTTTTTTTTAAATTAAGTATTAGAGATCTGGCCAATAACCTTCAACAATGGGATAACTAAACATTACAGAACTTGAACGCTAAGCTCAATCACTTTGATGAATGGAGAAGTAATGACACGCACACCACGTTGACATTACTAGAATATTGGTCGTTCTAAACCCTCATCTAAATCCACACAATGTATAATTGTAATAAGTTATTTTACCGTGAATATTGATTAGCCGATTTTACGTTTTAAAATTTTAATGGTTATTTAAAATGGCAAAATTTGATATTTTACTTATGCTATAATAACTACAGGCTAAAACATGGTTTAGTAATCTATACTAATATTATTAATCACCAGCTGTTAAACAACTGCATTGTGTGACAGCATTGCTTTGTGTCTCCCTTCCCTTCTTTACACTTCTCCCTTTGCCTCCCCCTCTTCCCTTTCCCCTACCCTGCAAGGTGGACAGCACTCTTGGGAGTCTTGAGTTGCAAGTGTTCATGGGCGGCGGATGTCACTTACCATCAGCTGACCGGTCTGCTCGTTTGTCCCCCTCCCCGTTTGCCCCCTATATAATAAAAACCGACTTTCGCAGACGCTACAACAATCTGATTGTAACTACTTTTCTACTTAATAAATATTGTAAAAGACATGTAAGTTAGAGCGGAATGTAAGCTATAAATATTATGTTTAAACTAACATGTAGACCGACCTTTACACGGGTTACAAACAAACTTACTTATGAGTTAATGGCTTCTTTATAGATACAAAAAAATCTTGATGTCCGATTCAAAAAAACTCAATTATTTTTGTTCTCTGTCAGATATAAACTTTTCATTCGCTTGCATTAAATTTGATAATGACTACTATACTGCCGTGTATTTGATAGTGAAGTACACAAGTTACTCAATATAATATGTCAATATTGTTCAATAGGTTTTAATAGCATCTCAAAAAAATCAAAATACAAACTAAATATACGAAACTTCATTTTACAGTTTTTTTACAATATTTTAGAACAAAATTCTCAAGCTTTAGGCCATCCGTAAACCAGAAAATAAATATTTAGAGATTATATCACAAAAATAGTATATAGATGAAGAAGCACCTCTATTTTTCGTAGAGGTTAAAACTCTATCTTTATATTCTAAGCGGATAAAGCGACTTTATGGAAATGTTTACAAGATTCTAACTTCTTTTGCCTCCTAGACGACCTATAATGTGTAGGAGTTAAATTACAAATTCTTATCGTCGGCCGAAAGAGGCCGCCAATGCTAGAGATATTAATTTCAGTTAGTTGATGGGGACGGTTCGCCGGCTTCGTGTCGTCGCTCTTACTTCTAACCTCGCCCTGCGCACGTAGGAGTGCACCATCTTGTGCAACATTATTAAAACCAAGATTTTTGAATTTACAGATCCAGCATCCTGCAATCTGCAGAATGATGGATCTAAAGCCATATGGATTCTCTACAAATCTACTTAAAAATGTTCAAACGTAATTAGTTATAAATATTTTATTTACGTTTATGTAAACGTTACTTTATCTCAAGTTAAGTGAAGCGGGCCAATATCAGTGCTTATACTATACTGTATTAAATGTTAAAGTAGTTACTGTGCATACACAATTAACTTATTGTAACGAACACCTTATTGTGAATAATTTATTTATTGTTAAAAAATGGTTTGTAAGACATTCTAATTGTTAAGGGTCATGTATTTTATTCCCTAACTGACAGATAGCACTAACAGCTTTAAGTAAATCTTGATTTCGGATTCATAACTAATATACTAGACTAACAGACCGGTCACGTGATGGTAAGTGGACTCAAAAATCGATACTGCGGTAGTCCTTAGTAAGTTGATGAGGGATGGGGGATTCGGGTAGGGGAAAGAAGAAAGGGGGGCTTGGGAGACAGAAAAGAGGAAAGGGGAGACGAAAGAGAATATGGCGCAGTTGGCCTCCGGAAATCTTACTAATTTCGGCGTAATGTAACACAAGCGTTGTACTTCACAACTGATTGTACTGTGGGCCGTGATATCGCACCTAAGCATAGCTGTACCAGCAATATTAAGAATTCGTAAGATTAAGTAAGATTAATTTTTTATCATTAATAAAAATTAAATGTATATTTAGTAGAGTATTCGTTAAGGATTCACTTTCTTTATATTTAATCTCTGTATCTGACAGTCCTTAAATATAATTCAACTTTTTGAAATATCTTTAATTGTGAGAAAATTTTTAAACACAAACTAAGCTTAGTTCAGGTGTAGAGACTCACTCACTTTCACATTACATTATAATCTTAAAGGCAAGGGTTATGTTCCTCATTTACATAACATTTAAATATAAATTGTTTAGTTTAAACCACCTTCTCTCAGGGAGGGAAAACTAGTGAATCACATGAGAGAAGAAATTAATATAAGCTGAGATAAGCTTTAGGAAAACTAAATATTCTTTTTCTAGGGACTTAAATAATGCTGCATGTAGCTTTGTGTACTTGGTGGGATTAAAAAACATCAAAACTGCGAGTGCTGTAAGTGAGAGTTGTCGACTTTCATTATCTGCCCCATTCATTAAATGGTTAATTAAAACGGCAATATCCTACTGTTTTTATACATCGTTGAGTTGAATACTTGGCAGATTTATCCGTTTGCACGGAGATAAAATGAATGCGGAACGAACGACAAATCAAGTGTACATATAAGGCAAACGAATGTGGAAATGCCGGGTGACCACGCAGAACATACACCGATCAAATTGGTGATGTTCTGAAGAAAGGACAGGTCAGAAATACACGAAATCGACGGGCTTGTACGAAAGGTTTAATAACGGCAGAGGAAGCTCGCGATGTATAAGAGGAGAGAAGCAGGTCTTGGGCTGTTGTCTCTGTTTACCCTGACGGGAGAAAGGCGTTAAATATTGTGTATGTCTGTAGGAAGAACAGATATTTAACTTGATAAAATCTTAGCATATAAAAAGAAAAGAGGATGATAATTTGTTTGGAAATATACATAAAAAATTGTATAAGGCCTTTCGGTTAGAAATTAGGACAGACTCGTTTCAATATTTTCTGAAATGTTAGCCTTGGTGGGTGAAATAGGGCATGAAACTTTGTGTGGTAATCCGTATTTATATATGATAAATCCATAAACATTTGGTATTTGGACTTTCGGCCAAAAGTTAAGATTTTTTTTTTTTTAATTCGACCCTGAAGGGTATAAAATAAGGGATGAAAGATCATTGGTTTTAAGTCGACGTTGTTTTCATACGTTATCCTCCAGCAATTCATCAAAAATCGGAACTGAGCCGCAACCGCGGACAGCATAAGCATTTATTGTTGAGCGCAAGCGCCGCGATTGTTTGCGATATAAGTAAACTATACTTTAGTGCAAGACTTTTTTTTAAACTGTGCTTTTAAGTTTTTTAGAGTTCTTTATTTTTCGTTTGCCAAAATTGTTGTTATTCTAATTTTCTTAAAATTGATTTTATTTAATTTACTAAGTAATATTTTTGAAGTGATAACTTCTTGTGGGAGGGTAAACCACTTCGTTACGTAACGCGTACGTACGGCGCTAGTCTGTTTGGCTTCCTTTGCTCTCACGCGTACGGCAGCGGTAGGCAGGCTCCGCCTCTCTCACTCCACCACAGCGGTCCTCCACCGTATTTCTATTTTTATAATGATTGAATGAGTCAATATATGCATGTATGTATATATATAGTATACTTGTATATATTTGTCCATTTTTACGTGAGTGTAACTCTTTTATTTTTCAATATTTCATCTTCATACACCTGCCATGTCCCTCACTGAACCACCCAAAGGTTGACTGGTAGATAATGCCATGTGGCATTAAGTCCAACCTCGTGCATTGTGTTATGCAGGAAGAATTTAAAATAAATAATTAAATAAATAAGTAAATGAGTGGAGGAGTAAATGAGTGAATGAATAAATGAGTAAATTTATATATGAGGTAATGAGTAAATTTGTAAATCAGTAAAAAAAATAAGTGGATGAGTAAATAAATGAATGATTGAGTGAGTGAATAATTAATTGAATGAACAAGTGAATGAGTGAATCAGTGAATAAGTAAATAAACACTTCAATAGTTCAACTTAGATTAGTTTACATTATCACTTCTGTCGGGCGTCCTGAGACGCATACGTTTTTTTATGAAGTGTGCTATTTAGTCATTTTAGTTCTGCAATTATATTTTCTACAAAATAATCCTGGCAAACGAGTAGGAAAGAATATGTGTGTATGCGTGAGTGGCCTTAGATTCCAAGAACAATAATGAATGAACGCAGATAAATTTATATTGTTTCTACGCCACATAAATAACCTATAGCTATGTTTTATAAAAGCATTGTTTTGTGCTTTGTTACACGTGGCACTGAAACGGCCGCAAACTTTTTATGTAGAAACGGTTTTGTGTGTTGAAAATTTAGCAAAAAATTGGAATGTTGAAAGCCTATGCCACTTTGATTGTATAAATTTCAAAATGGTTCCAGAAAAAATGTTCTCCGTCTTTGAAGTAATGAGCTAGCCTCATACGTGCACCAGAGACAGGAACACTTCGCTTCTCATGTTTATTTAATCGTGATAAGAGAAATAGATCTCTTCGTATGCGACTGCGTAAGGAGGTGGGATTATGTTTTTTGAGTGTAGTTTGTCACGCCCTAGAGTCTCTTGGATTTATTTCGTTGAATAATTGAATGTCATTTGAATAGTCTTGTTTTATTTTATAATCTTTTGTTTTATTTGTGAGAAACAGAAACTGACAACAGAGAAATAATTTCTTAAAATACAGATAACAATGAGACGGTGGAGACGACTTGTAAACCTGGAGTCCAACTACAACTGTACTGTTTATTACTTTTAAAGAAATGATAATATATTCATAATAAAATAAATAAATAAAATAATTACATAGGAATTATTAGAAAATAAGTCACACGTATTAATAAATGTTATGAATAAATTCAAGTGTCTTTATATAAAGTTTTTTTGAAACTATGAAAGTTTCCATATAATATATCAACTCGATAAAACAAACATATCGTTTACACGTTCTGCGGTGGACTGTTCTGCGATACATTGTTGTTACATGCTGGTAATGGTGTAAGTGACATAGGGCATCACAAAAAACATTTAATAATGCATTCGGGTATTATAATTGTTTTAATATTTTTAGTTTTTTTGTCCTATTAATATGTTTTCTGGCACAAGTGAGATTTGAGAATTGAGATATTTCTATCAAAACAAAGTCAATAAAAAGCAATTACCGTGATCTGCAGCCATCTAATTACGTTCACTGGCAGAGTTCAAACAATTCCAAATAATGTTTTCGTATAACGCATATTGCGCAAACATTATTTAACATTTTCATTATAAAATAGAATTTTTATAACTGAAGTCTAATTAAATAATAATGAGCATTACAACGTGTGGTGCATATCCTTGAGCGAGGTAGTCACTTACTATGAGGTGACTTGTCTGATCATCTGGCCACCTATATCATAAAATAAAAGTGGCAGGTGCCTCGTCTGTTCATCTGTCCTCCTATATTTAAATTCAAAAATAGTCAAGGTATTTATTTACATCGATATTAGAACAAGAACCTTTGTTAATTAGATTCACCGTATATTGAAATAAATATTTACATCGATTTCAAAAACGAAGCAGCTTTTTACTCGACTATGCAAGAATGTGGATATGACACGTGTGTATGAGGTTGTTGTTGCCACATGCTAGAGTCGGACGAGATAGAGGACGGTTTGATGGATTTTGACATATGAGGTGTCGTTCCTGAGGATCCTTGTAATATCTCTAATAGAATATTAATAAATAAGTACTGGACGAGGTAAAGGTGTATTAAACATTCACATTTTGCCAATTAGAATATAAGTAATAACCAGTGAGGTGAGGCCAGCTCAAACATTCATTTAGTTACTAGTACAGTAATTTAAGGTACCTGGACCCGTTTAATCCGATTACATAACACAGCTATTGATCAAATTCTTGTCCTCATCTCTGCATCAACTTTGTACGTGTAAAAACTTAATACTTCACTACACAAGTCAATATGATAAATATTTATTTATAGATCGTCTCTGTGATAGAAAGGACACGATTCACTTCCGTATTTCACCAAACATACTAGACATAAAGCGAGAGCAAATAAATTGCTATCCGTAGCTTGTGTGGCTTATCGAAAATACATGATAAACGTGATTAGACGTGTCTTTGGGTATTAACATTCGATGTTGTAGTTGTATTTAATACTGTCTACACTTAAGAGTCAACTTTTAAGCTTAGATTAAAATATAAGAATAGAAGTATAACACAGCTTTATAAAACTTTGAAACGAAATTGATGGTCTTAAGAGCAATTTATATTCTAATTGGTATGGTTTAATTCTTACATAAACGTTATTCAATATTCGAGAAAGCGATCCGTATGTCTGCTATACAACACGACTTGTATTACTTTCACCTACCCTGTTTTGATTGTCTATTGAATGAAAAATGAATAAAGACCCTGTAACGCCTGGAGGAACTACATGAAGAGACGTGGCGGCACAGAGACAGAGTCGTGCCAACCAAAGAAACGAATGACTGTTTTTGTTCGTTGTGTCGTGAGATTAAATAATCGAGAATTTGTCTTAGTGTCATCATTATAAGTGTAATTATGATTTAAGAAGCGATATTGCTTTTATTACAATAAACCCTTTTCTATAGAATCAGAACAATGAGAGGTTTGATGGACTGCGATATATGTATATTTTGAATATAGTTCTGCTACAATTGATACTATTATAACTACTATTCTGGTTTTCGATTGCTAGACACTGACCTCTCTGAATGGAGATATACATATTTAACGATGAATGCAAATACACACATAATAGATACAATAATACATACTTATATATTTAAAAATAATAATAGTTTATCAAATTACATAAATTGATAAAATTCATAAGATTTCTACTTAAGTACCTAAACGATATCATCAGGATTACTGAAATCGTGAAATTCCATTTTAAATATCGCTCGAAGAACATGTATCAGGTTAAATTTTAAAACTTCTAAAATTCGATTACAAAAGAAAGAAAAACATCAAATAGTTCACTACTCTTGTAGCAATAAATATTTGCCAAGTTTTGGATTACGCACAAGTGTGTTTATTATTTGTATCACTACTTAAAACTTACCGTACATTCTTTTAATAAATTTAAAGATTCTTTAAAATAGAATTCTTCTGTAGCAGCAAAAAAGGTTCTTGTTTGTTTACCAATTTTAATTGCCTGTATTTCCTTTAAAGCCCATTTGCGCGGAATTCGATTGGCAAATATATATATTTTTAAATGAATTCTTTCTCTTTCAGGGAAATAATTTACGCAATTGCCCAAGTCTTTTTCTTAAAACATAAAAGAAAAAAGAATTGCTTAAGCTGATTTTTCTCACCCAACAGATACGATTCGACAATCAAATTTCTGTGACTGGTTCTGTAATGGTTATTTCGTAGCACCCCAGCAGCATACATTAGGAAACCGGTGATTGAAATCAGCTTTCATTTTAATGCTGAAAATAAGACAAGGCAGTGTAGTGTGTACAGAACAATCTCGTAGTGTCAAATAACGTCACTTGACTGAGCCTCATTGTAACGGAAAATTGTAACTCTCCAGGTACTGGACTCTTGCAATACCAGTATGTCAGGTAAGTATCTCGGTGGGCTTGTATAAACATAGCTTCCATTCGGTGAGTGAGTTTATAAATGTGTATGTGTATGTGTGTGTGTGTATGTGTTCATCCAATCAGGAAATAATGTGCAAAATATTTTCGGTCTCGTCGTAACCGTCGTCGGCATTTCAGCCAAGTTGTGACCACCTTCTTATAATTGAAGCGTATAAGTGAGTTAATGCTTTCCTCTTTATTAATTCTTTTATATTAATAACCTCTTAGGAAACCATAAAGTCTCGGGGAAAATGCTGTGTTCCACCGAACATTTAGAGTATCACAAGTGTAATGCATTCGACACTTGTAAGAGTAGTTGGGTCAAAAATAAGTATAGCATGCTGCTTCAGAACGATCCCTAAAATAACAGTTGCCTCACTGTCAGGATGACGATAAGCTGTCACAGGTCTTTGCTAGGAAGAACAAGTTTCAAGAATTGACTAACCTTTTGGGATTGCGGCTTTGCGCTCGCTCTAATTCAATGAAATTTTGTTACACGCTTCACCCCAAAGAGTGCCAAGTAAGCAGAGGGCCAAATAAATCATTTTGATGAGCTGTGCGTATATGCTGTGATAATACTACGTCAAGATGAGTGCAAGAGGAGGGATGACTGAGTGAGCATGTACGATACGATACATTATATACATATATATATTATATTATGTAACTCGTCTCTAGATATTATTTGTGAGTTGATGTAATTACTATTGGTAAATTGTCATCACACCTGTGTTCCACTTTACTGTTAGAAACAATATAAGGAAAGTATTACGAGCTATAGTGAGACTAATCTTAAACTTTGTATAACATTACCCTAGACTTCATTTTATGTATTATATACATATATACATCAATTACACTGAAATGATGAGTGTGCCAATGTTTTAAACAATTAGAATTTATTTTAGAGTCAGCTACATTCATATTTAGATACAGATACAGACTTTTTTGATTATTAGGTAACTTATTAGCCTTCTGCGTGTTAGGCGCTGCATTAAGTTAGTTAGTATTTCATACACATCATAACCCAGGTCTTTATAAATGTATTATTATAATATTCAAAGCGACCCAAAATAACTAAATTTCATCCATAAGCCTTTTTATATTAATATAAAAGATCGTATTACAAAGGCTCCCAGCGCGGCACGTGAGCAATAATGAAACCTCAACCATAATCCGGTGTCGTGGGACATCCCGCACCAAATTGCCAATTTCGATTACGTAGGCGACGGGCTCCGTGACTGTGTGTGTGTCACGCTGCTAAGGAATGGTATTATCAAGATAAATATCATAATCGGTTGATAGAAAAACCGATAGAATTTTTTACAACAAGCAACGGAAGACATTTGTAAACTTACCATGTAAGACACATGCCATTCTATATACATATATAGTACCAACACCAGACTGTTTGAACATTTACCTACAGTGAAACATTGTTATGTACTGCTGTCTTGAAAAGGCTCTCGTTAGATTTTATACACACTCGTTTTTATTTGATGAAAAGTCAATCTTTATCTTTAAACGGTGTGATATGCAGTTACTCTTAGCAAAATCGCATCTTGCAAAAAAAAGAATTGTTTTGATTTTTTACTAAAAGAAATGAGATATTAATGCATATACCAAAAGTTTATAAATAAAAATCAAATCAAAATCGTTTATTTTAACTGAACCAATCATAGGTATTTTTGAATTATCAAGAGAGGAAGTCGGTCAGACTAAGTCAGTCATGAAGTTAGTTGCCTGTTCCAATATTTAGATCCTGTGGAGAAGAACAAGCAAGAAACTCCAAGGACACTCATTTTAAAATAATTTACATAATGTTTTTTGTAACAGTTAATAAGAGTACATAAAATAAAATAAGATAAGTGAAGACAATGCAATACTTCATTCTAATATAACGTTTATTACTATTCTATGTTAAGTAATAGCAGTCCGGAGAGGACCAGCCACGATCAACGGCACTCGTTCACGAGCATGGTGCATGCGCCAGACCACCATCCAAATCCTGATGCCTGACATAAACGCCACCATTGGCTTTGACTTTTAAGCGAGCATGACATACTCAGAACTTCCAGGAGACACAAAAGATAAATATAAATAATTGACTACACAGTTCTCACATGTACAATAAAATATGTTACTAAGTTCGTTTTTGTTTTTAAGAAGAACATCTTGGATAAACTCCTGTGTCTTACGAACATTCAAACAACGGACGCGAAGAACACCCAGACTCAAAAACCATTTGAGGATTACACAAAGTGCTGTTCCGTGCGGGGATCAAACCCACAACACTCGGCTTGGCAGCGTGGTGGCGAGGTGACGACTTTAACCGCTTTGCCATCCGTGCAACAATAATAATAGAATAAAAATAGAACTTCAAAAACGGGAGTAAGTACTGACTTGACTAACAGGCTTGGAGATAAATATATGTTGAACCGACCCCTACTGTTGAAATAAGGATAGAAAGACGTTGACAGAAATGAAAAAATACTTTTGGGTAACATTGCCCAAATTCAAAACTTAAGCATAGTATTATCTACTAAATAATTGCAGTAAAAATGATAATTAATATAAAAACAGTTCATTGTCACAGCCTTCTTAAATTAAACCACTTCAAGCAAATACAGGATTAATCACGTAGAATACAAATAAAGCTTGAGAGCAAAATCAACGCCACTAATTGATTATTAAAAGACAGACCAAAATAAAAAAAAGTCTATAGATAAAAAATGAAAATCCGGTTAACATGCCTTTCACTAACCTGCCGTAACTCGCATTCACACACCATATAAAACGTATCGTAAACTGTATATCAATAGACCACTTTAAACAAAAGATATCTGTACTTACTCAAGTCATCATACTCCACAAGCAACACACACACACACAAAATCGGCCAACTCCTAAGGTAATCTTTTGTGGTAAGAATTAATTTCGCGGTCAGCGAAGAGCCTATGCATGACTTAAAAGTCAACTATGAATTAATAAGTGATTGAGTCGACCTGCCTAGTACCTGCCTGTAAAGCAATGTATTCTAAATGAGAATGTAGAGTAAAGAAAGTAAACGGTTCGATATATCACAGCACTAATCTTAGATAAATAATAAAGCGCAGTATACAATAACGTTGCCAGCTAAACCCCGAAATATAAAATTAAATTCGTCGTCATATCTAGCAGAATTATTGTTGCATGTTTCTTAGGCGATTTCTCCGTCAATTTATTGCCGATTTTTTAAATTATTTTTATATTCGAAAGAGTTATAATCCACCTCCTAATTCATTCCATTGTCACCAAGTCAGAATCTGATGATAGGATCCTAGCGAAATCAAGCAAAACCCTCTTTATAGTCATGTACAATGTATACGCGTTTAGTAGTCGTTATCTGAAGTTGCTGAAATAATTGTTAAAGGGTCCTGGGTTTTAGGGAGTCCCTGACTCTTATATATAACTTATTTAACTCTACTATATAAACTCTTATAGAATATTTTTTTTCAATAATACAATATAATCCTTTAGTTGTATTCTTTAAATATATTAATTAGGTGTTTGTGTCGGGTTACAGAGATATGTGCAAAAGAAAGCAATAAATGAGGTTACAAAACATTTAAACAATTAAAAACTGGTACGCAATTATTTTTATTTTTTGTATTGAAAGAATGACTCTTGCGGTGAATCCATTTTAACTAAACCAGTAGTTGATAATGAGATACCAGGAAAGTGTTTATATTGCACGTTGGTACAATTTAAAGTATTGTGCAAAGAATTGGAAAAGCGCATTGAAGTCAGTAATCTATCTTTTTTAATTAAATTACTGGCTAAAATATATTAGTTTGTATAAACAGTTTGCAATTTTTTGATTATTGTGATATTTTAAATAAAGGAACTTGTTGTTTGTCGTGTGACGAGGATCGCTTTAAAATCATTATTTAATTTAAAGGCCACATATAATCAGCCCTTTGCAGAAAAATTTACATATAATTCTCAACAGACGTAATAAATGATGAATATTATAAAAGATCATCAGTCATACGTAAGGTTATTATTTTTAAATTTTATCTCAGAGAGATTGTGTTGGTAGTCCCAGCACGTACGCATATCATAATATCGTAGCTTCGCATGCTCCCCTCTGTACTTTCTGCACCTCAAGCCTTTCTCCGGTAAGGTATTGAGACTCAGTGCTATTTAAATAAGTCATTCAGTTGTAAATAGTACTAAATAGAATTGCCACACCGCTTCCTGCAGAAGTGTACAATAAGACTCTCTTCGTAAAATTATTATTGCGAAAAACTTGAAGTACTTTGATGCACACTAACCTTGAGACTATTAATACATTTATTACATTAAACTAATGGTCTCCCTGTTACAACTACAGAAATAAAGTTAGATACCTATATAATAAAGCGAGTGAATACCTGTAAATTCTAAATAGAGACTTTTTAAATATTTTTTTTTTTTTTATTAAATATTTATATTCAGCAAAATGGCTTATTCGGGAATTGAGACCAATGAAACTACGACTGATCTGTGTAGACCTAAACAAGATTTATTCTACATTATCTGTCCATTAATATGTTTTCTATATCCTCGATATGGCGTATTTATGAATATATATATTTTTAAGAATATTAAAACAACAACCTCACCCAGAAGCAAATCATTCTAAATAAAAGTCATAACAAATTTAAAAACATTGATCTTAAAGTACCACAGACAATTAAATTGTCAATCCCAAATATGTTTGTTAAAATAAAACCCTAACAAAAATTTAACGGAATTTAGAATGAACTGAATTTGATCCTCCAATCTCACTGAAATTCGTAATTTAATTCAACACGTTCCTCGTTGTTAGAAAACTAGTAATAATTTAAATAGAGAAGGGAAGACAAACAAAGAAATTAAGTAAATCAAAAGTATTCCCAGCTGTTACGGTAAGTAAGTAAGGTAAGTGAGTTTTGCTCTCCGATTACTTCTCCTTAAATTCGGTATAACTTATTGTGAAATTCTCACTTTAAACCGACATTTTGGAGATAATCCTTTAAGGGGACCCTTTAGGAGATTACCTAATACTCTACAGTATAGCACAGTTACAGTTCGGTCCTTACAGGAGACAATAGTGTTAGTTGTCTATTAAAATGACTTAAAAAGTTCATTCGCAACAAATAAGGTATTATAATTGGGTTATCTGTCTGAAATCTATCTGGAAGAAAATCCGATCTACATCCAATTTAAGATAAAGGTGACTAAAGTAAGCGCCAGCTAATCACTTGAAGACTTGTGTCTCTTATAGAAACTTGACGTAACAACCTCGTCAACAACCCTCTCGAGTTTAGGTACAATCCGATTTAGAGCAGAGGAAATCTGTATTTAAAACTTAAGCATCGTAAACTATCTGGAACTGCAAATCGCATCACCGAATTCTTTGTGTTGTGCTTAAAAAAAAAAAAAAACTATAAATAAAAGATATTAAATATTGCCTCGGGCGACGCGAGCTCTCGGCTAGCAAACTAAAAAAAAAAGAAATGTTTAAGCTACAAAACAGATACATTAAATGCCAATAAAAGACGGTCGATGCACTGTTTTCTTGTTTTTAAACTGTTTATACCTCCTCTTGTGTGATATAAATTTAGATAAAAAAATAACTTTCGGTCTATCGACCTTAATCGAGACAAACACATCATCGTAAACCTTTTTTTGTATCATTCTCATTGCTTCTTCATTTATTGGATTTATGATCTGACGAAAACGAATGTACCTATTTATGTATTGGCAGCCGTTACTTCAGTCCATCCTGATGACTAATAATAACACGCTGATGAGATAACTAGAATATTTTTCACGGAAATATACCGTACGTATAATATACTATAATACATCGTTTTGACAGATACTAGCATAATACTTTGTTTTCTCCCCAAATCCGCTTTTAAAAGTTTCATTACATTTTTTTGTCGTCTGTTGTTTTGTTGAAGTTATCGGCCAAACATTGTGTAAAAATACACTGTACCTGTACCGATAATTTATAGTTACTGTAGTTATGTAATTTGGTGGATAGTTCTGTATCGTTGCAATAAATATTATAAACGTTAGCAACACGCGACGTAGATGGCGTCCATTCATCACTCAAATCGAAGAGCTCATTTTAATCTCCATAAAAGTGTGTTCAGAGATCGAAACATTGAAATTATTGAAATCGAATCGGATAATAAACTATGAAGATATTTGAAGTCATTTCTTATATAGATGATAAAAACCTGCAACATTCTACAACACATTTTATTATATATTTTATACGTATTATTTTATGTACGCTTTTTATATGCCAAACCTTCGACGAAGTAGAACACTCACATCCCATTACCTGTGTAACGCTGCTATACTTTTTAACATTGAAAGGTTGGAAGATGTAGATTTGATGGGATCATCAGTAATTGTGAATTTGATGTACATATAACACCTGTTTTAGCCCCAAAATTAAATAAGAGGATATAGACTCGACTGTGTGCCATATTCCTGCTAAGATATGTCTCGAACTGTTCACCAGGCGCTAGTTCGCAACATGGCAAGCAAACTCCATTTTAGAATTATACCAATTATAATTATACCATATATATATGTATATTGCAGCTCTAAAAGTTAAAGTACACCACTTTAACTTTTAGAGCTGAAGCGCACGTGAGCGGGCCTCGGCATGCCAAAAGTGATTATAAAACCAAGCTCGTTTTAAGCAACGCTATTATAAGATAGCGATGATACTAGATAATACCTTCTTGGACTTGTCAGATTACATTACAAAATATTTTCTATACACACATGATTGTGAGTGTAGTAACAAAACAAAAAATATGAGTACACGTGTACTGCAATACTTGCACGCTGAGGAGGGCAGTATATTATTGTATACTGTTATTACTATATTAAAAACATACTTTTAAACACATGTATTTTAATAGGTTATATAGCACTCTTGATACCGAAATAATGAAACGAATAGCAACGAACTAAATAGAACGGTGTGTAAGTAGTGCTATCGGATATCGGCAATAAACACAGTTATTATAAAGTATTAACGTACGCGATATAACATCATAATATATGTAAGCGCGTTGTAAGAGCTGAGGTTAAAGTACGTAGTCAGTCAGGGCGCATACAAATAGTCAAGACACAAATTCTCGGCTGTTGAACTTTTTTTTTTTCTCTAACAACTACAAAGTCATCATCTTTAACGACTTGTTTCGCGATTATATACTCTTTCTACTTACAAATTATGTATTGCTGAATCACGACTACTCAAATAACAATAAGAGCAAGCGTGGCTTCGAAAAAGATGAGTGAAGATGCACCGATCTCGCTCCACTTAATCCGCTAAGTTATGGGACTTGCCATGAAATAATTTCACGTGTTGCGTGTTCTGCATTCGTAATGCGTCTGCACCACTAACGAACATTGAACACAAGAACGCACTCAACAACAGACGATTAGCTTACAGCTAAAGGCAGACAGATATTATACCTACCCTACATATATACCGTTACAATAGATTTTAATTCAATCCCGAACGCGATGAAACCATCAGGTGAACCGTCTGTTCGTCTGTCCAATACTTTTTTTTCTGGAATAGAGATTCCAGAAAAAATAAAAAGTGTTGTTGCGGTTATATTATGTGTAATCATTACACAGAATATAACCGCAACAATACTTTTTATTTTTTCTGGAATCTCTATAATCATAATGTTATGACCTATTTTAAATTTTATAAAATATTCTTTTTTTTTTATGAAGAAAGACAACTCCCGCACTAGGTTTAAATTCTTGTAACGCGAAGGACTTTACAAACATGTATATCCTTTACATACAGAAGAGACACAAATAACAAGCGACCGTCCCACTTACAATAACAATTTGAGGATTACACGAAGTGTTGTCCCGCAAGAGAATTCAATACTATTCTCGGCGCGGCAGCATAGTGGCGAGGTGACCACTTAAACCTCTACGTGCAGTCGATTTGAATTTGAAGTCTGTCAACACTAAAAAGTCTTTACAAGTATAAAAGATTAGATTTTATTATGTAATAGGGCTACTGAATACGTGAAGTAGAAGTTAAATAGA
Organism: Tyria jacobaeae; assembly: GCA_947561695.1. Lineage (NCBI taxonomy): Eukaryota > Metazoa > Arthropoda > Insecta > Lepidoptera > Erebidae > Tyria > Tyria jacobaeae. The sequence goes on along the minus strand of OX387208.1, from coordinate 538,848 downwards.
ACTAAATATACGAAAGTGTAGGCGGCTGTACATATCGGCTGTACGCGCTGGTTGACTCTCCACCTTCTTGCTGTAATGTATCCACCAATTTTATTTACTGATTAAGTTAAGAAGGTGTTTTGTTTTGCTTTATAAGACAACTCCCGCACTAGGACCGTTCTGTATCGCGGGGTTTGTAAATTTACAAACATTCAAATAACCGACACAAAGATCACCCAGATTTGGGGCAACAATTTGTGGACCACACAACACGACCTCTGGTTCAGCAGTCAGAGTCAATAACCACTAGAGTCGCTAGACCAACAGGTCAGTCATGTATTTGGAGTGTATAGATGTTACTTAAACTCTATTGACATTGTTCTTAACTCGTTGCTATAGAGGCACTATACAATATTTCCATTACAAAACTATGCTGGTGCTGGTCTTAATAACTTTACCAATGATTAAGAAACTATTTGGACTAGCATTATGTATAGAGCATAGCATTGATTTGAATTTACCGACAAAGTAAGCCTAGCTGCCATTGAGACTGTAATCAAGGACAAAGTAATTCCTGAGCCACATTTTAACCAAATGCGTTTCACTGTTCTATCGTGATTACCTCAACAAACATACATTCAAACTTTAGCACATAAACTGAGTTCTGAGTGTCACTTCCAATTTTATTCAACATTTATTAAGACTTCATGCACATAGTGGGTTGTGGCACAAATACATAGTAATAGGTGCAAAGACACGGTGAAGAGACGTACGAGATATTTTTTTTTGTAATATTAGCTAATTATATACATTATTTGGATACATAGACGCTCTTAAGCTTCTTAAGAAAATAGACGTTTTTTACCACTAAAGCATAATTCGTCAAATTTATTTGTTTACTGTACCACATTTTCAATTTTTTACATTATAACAACCTAATCTACTACGAGTACCTAGTCCCCAGCCGTTGTCGATGAACGATGGGGCTTATTGTTTATCGATGCCTTGACTCTTGGGATGAGCAGTCACGTGTCACGGTGTACAAATTTTAGCGCAACACGTCTACATCGTCCCACTGGAGAGATACGAACATCATAACTAGACTTTAGAAAATACTTGAAAGCGTGTATGAAGGAGACTAAATTGATCACCAATAGGCTACTTCACTTATATCAAATATTATGCAACATATTATTAAATATTTTTTTTTTGTTGACCCCTTCGTTCTTCTGCTTACCTATCGGGGGAGCGAGAATCGCCGTTGCATTCTTCCGCTGCCTCCGACCGGCACTGACCCGTCTCCCCCAACACGGGTCCCGTCACCTGCTGTGACCCCTTTGGTCACAGTACTCTGAGAGACGAACGGAAATCTGCGCGCTGCCTCTCGGGCCTGTATCTGTTCGCACGTCGAGTCCTTCCTTTGAGGACATCACTTCCACGCAGAAGGAACCGACGGCGTACGGCGTTCCATGCGCACTCGCTGCGCACCATGGACAGAACCACGGTCGGGAGCGAGAGACTACCCGCAGAACCGACTGCCGCCACGAGATCACGGCTCTACATCATTAAATCCTACGCCACTTGGTCTAGGAAACCGAAATACATCCGAGCAATTAAACAAAAGTTCAAGATTTATTTATAAATTCGTTAAAAACGGCATCGGCCATGACGTGACGTTGCGTCATTGGTAAACAAATAAATATTCGTTTTTATTTCTCAAACTATAATATTAATATATAAATAATTGCCATTCACGCGTACTACTTACGTGCGAAATAATAACTTACATAGTTCTCTACCCATTGTAATCCACTAGTATCCAAGAGTGTTTTCCGATATGCTTTTGCATTTGTGAATGTTGCAATAATTATAAATTGCTACAAATTCCGTGCAAACTATTAAAAGTAACGGTTATTAAACTTGTTGTGAACATATACTTAGAAATTAGTCGTTAGTATGAAAACAAAACTCGTTCACAAATCGCTTGACAGCAAATGATAGATAGTCTGTAAGCTATATATATATATATGACAGATAGCTCCTTCAATGTATACATAGCACCGACTCCAGATAAGTTTTCAACTGTTTCTATCACTTTTGCAAAAAAAAAAATATGACATAGTAAAAAAGTATGACCATGTCTCTGCTTTACGTTCCCAATTGAAGTGGCTCCCTATTCGGCAACGTCGCAGTTTGCGAGCACTAAATTTTCTATACACCTTCTTTTACTCCCCGTCTCCCCCTTCTTACTTAAGTCCCTACTTTCAATTTTTGTGCTCCACTCATGACAGGGACCTTCGTTCTTCAATTTGCTCCTCTTATGTCCTCCTCACAGCTCTAACTTTGTCAACTCATCTTTCTTCGTGCAAGCAGTTCTTCTATGGAATGCGCTCCCTCTTGAGCTTAGAATGTCTGAAAGCCGTTTAACGTTTAAGAACAAAGTACGTGAACTTCTCCTCGCTGAATTAGCAGAATAACCACAATGCACTTGACTGTATACCTATTTATAAGTGTATGTTAGTATATATATATATTCTTCATTATATATTTTTATGTATGTGTATATTTGTTATGTATTTGTATATATATATGTAACTATAGTTGTTTTAAAATACATTACAATACAGTAAATTCCAGATGTCTGCACCTACCTTATCGCTTTTCTTCACCACCTCAAGGTTGACTGGTAGAGAATGCCCTAGGCATTAAGTCCGCCTATGTACACGTATGACTGAAGTTTTTAAATAAATAAATAAATAAAACTCGGAAAAAAAATCAGCCATTTTCAAATCTCATTGCAATTTTCAAAAAATATATTTATAATCAATTGTAAGTATTAATCAATAATTAATTCGTGGTTTAACAAAATATATAAATATGGTATGAGGACTATTGAACTGGGCTTTATACTTGAGAAGGTACATATGTTATAATACAGACAGTTACAACACGATAAAAAATCCTCGAGTTTAATTGTACGAAGTGTGTGACATAATTTACCCTGTAATTTTTGCTTTTAAAATCCCACTTCCAATGTATTATAACAACTAATGTATTATTGAATTGCAATTACTAGAACATCAAGATGCTAGAAATAACTTATATTTGTATTTATTATTATTGTTTGAACATATAAGTTTGTTTTTCTGCTGCTCCTGCGCTTAAATAAATGCCTTAAGATTTAGAACAAAAAAGAGTTAGAAGTTTAAATTTTTGTTATAGGTAGATAAATAGATAATAACTTTATTTGTACAACATTGGTAGAATAAGAATTATATATAGAAGTTTAACACACACATTGTACAAAGGGCTGCCTTATTGCTGAATGCAATCTCTTCCAGGCAACCTTAGGATGGAACAAAATAATTCGGAGAGACGTTGGTAGTTTGAAGTCCATTTCAAAGGAAATCTTACCTAATAAATATAAAAATATATAGATATTCTGTACGTTCAGTCCTTTAGTATACTGAAATATATGAGTACTAAATATATATAAACAATATAAAAAATAAATATACATATATACACATAAATACAACATTATGCATGCATATACATTCGGCATACGGAAAGTATCAAACCAATGTGATAAAAAATAATCATGAACCATTTTCTTGAAATTTTTAATTGTTTTCGCTAGCCTAATGTTCAGTGGCAAGGCACTCCACAAGTGTATAGCTTCAACCGTACACGACAGATCGTAAAATTTTGTGGAATGTGAGAATGTGTCAAATCTTCTGATGACCTTAGACATTTTTCATGGGTGTCATGAAGGAATTTGAAACGTTCTCTGAGATAAAAAGGGGTTTAGGGTTAAATAAGATATTGCAAAGAAAAATTTGGATGTGAGTATTCCGGCGAGAACAATCGGAAGCCACTTGAGCTTTTGACGAAATTCAGAAACGTGATCATATTTTCGCAAGCCAATTATGAATCTTATACAAAAATTTTGAAGTCGCTCAAGCTTATTAAGTTGCGCTTTCTTGAGATTTAGACAGTTGACATCGGCATACTCTAGAATTGGAAGAAGAAGTGCCTGTGCAAGTGGTTGTGTTGGTTGCAGTTGGCAGAAAGTTACTTAATCTTCGCTATTTTATTAGAACAGTCAGTAAATCTTATTACATTCCTCTGAACGACATAAACACTTAGATTCCGAATTAATTCTTTAGATGTATTACATATATTGGTTATGTTATATGCATGCATAAAACAAAATCCAACTTGAATTCCTATTTTCAACCAACTTCAAAATTGAGGAGGTTCTCAATACGACGGTATTTTTTTTAGTTTGTAACCTCATAACCTTCAACTGGGTAAACAGGGGTTATTCGAACACTTAAACCAATCATGCCATGTAATGAAGCCATCTTTTATAAGAAACTATTAATAGCAGTAGAATATAACGACGAAATAGAAAGTCGAAATACAATAAGTGGATCTCGAGTGATCGATGAGCCAACATGGCGAATTTATTGGCAAAGAAATATAAATATGTTGGTTGTGTACTCAGGTAGGCATGACTCAGCAATAAATCGAATAACATCTAAATCCGAGAGTTATTGAAATGTACATTTCTCGTGTGTTACGGGAGTTAACCGTCACAGGAGAGGCCCTCCAGAGGCCTACCTACAAAACATCATTTGTAAAAATCTCCTCATGAATACTTCATGAGGTATTTTGACAACTTAAACTATCAATTTGTATTTGAATATATGTATTTATTTTAGCGAGAGGTTCAAATTGTTGTGAATGTTTATAGCTTGATCCAGCAATGGTATTTTTATTTTACAGGTTAAAAAATGAAATTAGTTAAGATACATGTTTTTTTTTTCATCTGCACGTCGGACGTTACTAGCAATAAAACTACTAAATGTATGTTTCTCAAAAATGTCACTCAGATATTCTACAGCACGTTGCATTTCTTAAATATAATCTTATATTTTTAGTTTTTTTAGCACGACACATTTATAAGAAATGGACTGAAGTGCCAAATTAATCAATTGACGGATACTAATTCATATCTCCCAAAAAATAAAATCACAATTTTATTGCGTAATGATCAAATACCAGTAGTAACACTACGTTACGATACGCGGAATTCCTTGTGTGAAAGAAATGATTCAATGACGCAATTTTACGTCTGATATCTGAGCAGCATTCAGGGGAAAGAGGAGAGGGGAGTTGGGCCTCCTTGACCTTCACTCTCTTGGCGATAGAATGCAAGCATTGCTTGTCTACCGGTTTTCTGTTAGGCCGTGGTATTACTCCGGCTCTTTCACGGTTAAAATTTATTACATGACATAAAATGTTATAATATAACACAAATATAAAATTATATCAACTATACAACTGACTGACTGCACAGATGGCGTAGCGGTTTCAGTGGTCACCTCGCCCCAACGCTGTCGTGCCGAGTGTTATGGGTTCGATGCCCGCACGGGACAACACTTTGTGTAATACTCAAATTGTTGTTCTGAGTCTGGGTGTTCTTTGTGTCCATTGTTTGAATGTTTGTAAAATCCCCCGCGACACAGGAATTAATCCTAATGCGGGAGTTTTCTTTATAAATAAAAAAACTTAAAAATATTATATATAGCAAAAACAGCCAAGAGTACCAAGGACGACCACTGGTTAACCAAGTTCGTTATTTAAATAATAGCTTGGCGATCGCTGCAGATTCACAGTTACAAATTCAAGCAAGTTGTAAACAAAAATAAATTAGTCCTAACGTATCAGTAAAATTATAATCTATTTTGTTATTGATTTGATAAAATCATTATAATAGCTTAATAGAGCGACTTTGACTTCGAAGAGCGATGATTCTCATCTCAGATATGCCTATTTACTTAAACAAAATATAAATATTCTAAATGATCAAGTTCCTTCTTACTTTTATGTAAACAAAGAAAAGTTAAAACTTAAAGTGATACGTGAGTATAAAACCTCTTGTTAAACTGTCCAACTTATCGATAATCGGTCGCGGTGATGGCACAGTCGGCATCTAACACAAACAGATAGTTGCCAACTTGCGTGAGTGCATTGGCTTTGTTGTTTCAGTCTGCCCGACTATATTTGGTATGCATAAACCTACCTTAAGTCGCTAAAAAGAGGCCTTTTTAGTATTTTTATATGTCGAAAGTAATCGGCCATCGGCACACAGGCTGGAGTCCACCGGTAGCCTTTTTTTTTTTAATAATTGTTAACCTCATATTATGAACATGTACGTTCACTAGAAGTGAAATAGCCTGTATGAAAAGACAACAAGTCAAATCACGTAATCTTCTCAGTCCATTTACAAAGGGGACAACACAGTGTAGGAAAAACCTAAATATCTTATTATAAAATCAAGTGTTGTTGCCATACTTCTATTTAAGTAAAATTTATGAAGGGATCCAGGATCCCAAGAATGGCAGAGGTCAGCGTAAATAGCGTATCACCGCTCCTCCTCCATTACCGAACGACTCATAACCGAACTGACTATATTGCAGATGTTTCTTTCCCAAATTTCTGGAATAAGTTCACTCTTATAAGCAGTTAGATCCAGTTTGAACTAGCAATTAAGAGATAAATTTTATAGAGAACAGTCCTTCAGTTTTTATTGTATGGGATGTAACAATACTTTTGGATAGTTATTTCATATCGGATTAATTTATTTGCAGTCGATAGTCTAAAGTCAGCTTGCATTGGAAATGAGCGTCATCTACTGAAGTCACGGTGGAACTGGCTGTGTAGCAATATCAGTTATGTATACCTTCACCTGACAGTCTTATCTCTATTCCAAAAAATGCTGGGGATAGTTTTTATTATTATAATAACATAATGCAACAACAATGGTTCTCTGTAGACGTTTAATTGAACCTGAAAGTATTAGAATATAAGAGAATAAAATAGACTTTTTTGTACACCTTTAAACGAAAATTTACTATATTTATACAAAAAAGAAATGTATATCCAAGTTTCTGTCTTCTTTTATTATCTTTCTTTGTTCTCATTTTTAACTTCCTTTTCCCTGCCTAACTACATTACTTTAGTAGACTACGCACACGATAAAATAGTGTTATATTGAATAGTATATGTTGCACAAGATATATTGTAATATCTATCTGGTAATTTAAAAGAGTGATCATGAGTTTGTTTGCCCGAGTTCTTCTCATAAGGATCAACCAATTGGAAAACCTGCGGTCACAGATGAGCACAGGCAGGTATTTTATTATTTATCTCAATAACATTAATTTCACCTTTTAAAGTAACCTATAGTTGCGGTGACGCTGTTTGTATTGATCATTACTATCATAATATTTTTTTAAAGTTAATCTTATTTAATAATTTAATATTATCACTATATTTCAAATATTTTTTTAAAATTTTAAGAAACTGCTCAAAAATTATTTAATTTGAATTTGAATTTGAATACCGCCTAAAGTGACACCAGAGTCGAGATCACACCAGCTCGAGGAGAGTCGTCGATGCGGAAAGTCTGATATATATGTATTTCTCTCGAGCATATATCAGTAAAATTCATGCGAACATATGTATACACTTCTGAGGCCTCCTCCGTTCTCAAATGAACACCTCAGATCCTACATGTTTATGAAGAGGTTAAGACACGAGTTGAAAGCCATTGTTTTCGTTAAATTATACTTAAGCGTGTGGTTTTAGTGCTGGTACTTTAAGGGATATAAATACTAGACATAGATAGATAGATAGAGATATAAGACATAATATAGATAGATAGAGATATAATATATATCTAGATATATAATAATAATAAAGCCCTTTATTGTGGGATTAGAGATGATGTACACGCTTGTATTATTCATAACTTATACAATGTCTCTAATCTCAGTGGGCCTCTTGGCATAGGCCTCCTCCAACAGTTTCCACTGTGGTCTATCCTGAGCTACCCGTCTCCACCTAGGGCCAGCAGTCTATTTGATGTCATCAAAAAAAAGAAAAAAAAAAGGTAATATATTTATTTTTCCCTCACATAAAAGCAAAAGGACCGTTAGCTTAGCATTGTGCTACTTTGTTAGAAGCGGCACTCGTATTATGCTGACACTCACAATGAATGTCACAGACAGTGAGCCATCATCTGGTTAAACAATAATAAGGAATGACTTTACAACTACAACATTAATTTGAGCAGACTTGAAGTGGTGGTTGAAATAATTCTAAATTGGATGAAAAATAATTTCTAACTTAACTTTCAAAGGGTTTTATATTTCTGATTTCCACCGCTGAAATCTTTTTTCCTTCTACACCATCATAATCTACATAACACGTCGACCGAAACTCTCCGCCGCTATCCCAGAAGAACCTTTATAATTTTAAGAGATTAAACATTTCTTGTCCCTAGAGACACATCCTTCAGAAAAATAATCCTTCGAAAACGTGTGGAAAACTCGATCAACTTTATTTCATAATGTTTTTAGCGAAATATATTTTCAAAATGATTAACTGTAGGTGCTATAGCATTTATTTATTTAATTAGGCGCTTAAATAACTCTTAAACTGCAGTTTTCCTAGGAGACTTTTCTAATCAAACGTAACTGTAAGAGCAACCCTGACACTAATATAACCGCTAGCAGTAACCGAAATTACTAAATATTGGATGGAAATTGAAGAATTTTAACCGTGGGAGAGCCAAGTTTAAGGCTTTAATAGGCCGGCTCGACCGGAGTAAAACCGCGGCCTCACAGAAAACCAACGGACAAAAAATGCTTACATTGTGTTGGCGAGTATCTGAGGATACCGGAGGCCTAACTACCCTTTTCCTCTTTCCCTTCCCCTCATCTCCCCTCAGCTCTTGTCTATCATCAATAAATCAATAGTTTATGTAAAATACTGCACGAAAAACCATTGAATAAATGAGTATCCAAATCCTGGTAAGTACCTACATCTAGCGTCAGAATCAATTTACGCAAATTATGCAAATATAATCGTAATATGCTTCATATTGTTAAAACCATGTTGATCTCGAAATTAGCATACGTGTGTCATACATATTAATTATAATATTTACATAATCGTCACGGATACTTCGCAACGCGATTAATTAAAAGCGATTTAAAAACCTACACCGGGTTATGGGACGTAACAACAAACGTAGCGTGGAAAACAATTTTCTCATTTATTAAACTTTCCTTAATTATAGTTTGATGGAAACCACATTAGACAATTTGAACTTTAAATAAATTTAGTTTGATTTTGGAAAATTCAGGATAAAGATCAGATGGCACAACATGTAAAGTGTTCGATGTGAAGTGTGATTTTACGAGTATTCAAACTATGTATATCATATAATTCAGTATGAAATGTATCTATTTGAATAATTAAAGTATATAACTCTATTGAATGTGCTCTATCTTGCTAAGCTTATATAAGCTGTATTTTTCATTTCCATCTCTTAATTTTCCATCTTGGCGTTGTAATAATTTCTTGAAATGAATGTCGGATCTCGAGTAGTACCAACGTTATTTTAAAAATCCCCTCCATGTTTAGGTTAAACCTTACACACTCAACAAATCTTTGGTGAACGCCTGTGACTTTTAAATGCATGTTTCTGTAGGTGCTTATCAAAAACACGTGGGTGCTACAATTTCACAAATTTTATAAACACAATAAAAATTATCAGAGTATACATTTGTACACATGTAGCTGCGTTAAAATATGAAACTCTATTAATAACCAAAATGAGGAGAATGGGTAAAACATACCGAAGTAACTTGACGTAAGTAACAACTGTCGTTTACACTTTATTATTGAAGTATGACAGAGATTGTGAAGCGGTTCACTGTTGGGTTAGTGTCATGGGATGGAAAGATGTAAATAAAATGACCGCGATGTTCCACATGAAGTAAGGTCTTAACTCCCTCTGTGCCTCTATGAAACTTAAATTACTTCTCACTTTGTCTTTTGGGGTCTGTTTATAAGAGAACGCAATGATCAAAATCGAGTTGTTCCACAACCAGAATCATTTGAGATAGATCTATACATATTTTATGAATGCGTGCTTTGATGTAACACCATCTATTTATCTATCTGTTACTTTTCACGGCTAAACGGCTGAAACGATTTGATTAAATTTGGTGTATGTATACTTCGAAACCTGGACACGGACAGACTACTTCTTATCGATATACCACACAAGCGAAGCCACGGACGGAAGGTAGTATAAAAAATATTCAAATTTGCCATAGAGCTGAATATTAGTAGACTTCAACATTACAAATAAAACACCAAAGTCCTGTTTCGGCTAAAAAAAATATTCAAAGTCAAAGGTTAAAATTTACGATTCGTTGGATTTTATTCGCACACAGTAAGTTTTATAAAAAAATTGATCAGACAAAATTATTCATCAGTCGTCATTCATTTTTATTTTATCCTAAAAGCACCAATTCTAAGGTATCGTGATTGTACAAGTTAAAGGAGTTATATTTTAGGTATCCAATATGCTTTATTCACTTATTTCTAGCTGTTTTTCTGACTTATTTTTTTTTTTTTGAATATATCATTTGTTTGCCGTAAACCCTATTTGCATTCAAGTCAAAATTGTAGATTATAAAATTCTCTACAGCTCTTATCTTAACCATTTTTAGATATGCCAAACCTCTGCTAAAACAGATATACACAATCAAGAAATACTACAATAATCAAAACAACGGACAACTGTAAGAAGTCAACTGTGTACGTGTACGTATCTCGCGATGAAACCACAAGCCTCTATGATGTAAATCAGCTGAGGACTATTTCATTTAAGTTTGTTTATATTGGCTGGGTGAGTTTAGAGTGCATAGTTTGGAACTACAGGAAAGCTAAACGTAAGTTAAAGTTACAGCCTTTCAAGGTAAACATTCACCACTTCGTCCTCACAGAATAAAATCTGCAAGTCAATGATGTCGCTGGTCCTGTAACAAGTTCCGAACACCTGATATACATATTTACTGAGGCGAGAGATAAGTAAATTTAAATACGGTCTACATATAGTTGTTTATTAGTAAGAGGACCGCGGTGATATCTTTTGGTCTTTAAATTATTTACCAATATCTCTATCACAAATTATTAGAATATGGATAATAGAATAATGAATGCACGGGTGGCGTAGCGGTTTGAGTGGTCACCTCGCCACCACGCTTCCGCGCCTAGTGTTGTGGGTTCGATCCCCGCATGAGACAATACTTTGTGTAATTGTTATTCTGAGTCTGGGTGTTCTTTATGTCCGTTGTTTGAATGTTTGTAAATTCCCCCGCGACACAGGAATTAATCCTAGTGCGGTAGTTGTCTTTTTTAAAAAGATAAGAAAATAAATAAAATCTTTCGCACTAATATCATTAATTGTACAAGTACGGGGCTTAGGCTCCTACAAACTTCCATACAATTCTACTTGATTGAAAAAGTCATCTTCCGAGGCAAGACTTAACAGTGTGACTGAATGGATGACGCAGCGTTTCTAGTGGTCCCCTCGCTACTACGCTATGAAAACACATAACCTTGGAAATACCATGAACAGAATTAATTAGAACTCTCCTGCGCTGATCTAATTCTTTTATACAATACGTAATAATGATAGGTACATTTTTAACTTTTAAGTTTAACTTTTTTAACTTTTAAATTTTGATGGCAATAGGCTTGCGACTAATACGTTAGTGTGACAATTTCAATTAGCACACCTCTGCCTACCCATTTAGGGGATACGCGCGTGAGCGTAGGTCCTAGAACTTAACTACACTAAAATAAAAATACCATTCAGAATTTAAAAAAGGCTTGAATACCCCGGATATTGATTATCTGTAAACTTTTACGAGTTTCCGATTCATCGGACGCTCGCATTCAGCTTAGCGGCTGTAAAAAAGTTTAACTATCAATTAATTACTTGAAACAAAATACTTCAACCACCGATCGCTCAATTAATGGCTATGAAAAAGTAATTACAACGACGTGTAACAAAGGGGGTGCTTACCTAACCTAACTTACCTTTATTGGCGATTACAAATAAGTTTTATAATAAATGAAATTTATTCAAAATTGATCGTCTCGTCATCGGATACGATGAAACGAGTAAATACATCGGTATAATACTACTGTCTTGGCTGCGCAACTGTTTCACTTAAGTCGACGCGAATTCTCATCCGGTATATACCTATTATGTATTTACACTTAACTATATGTTTATGTTGAAGTAGTAAACACATTTTGCTCATTATTACAAAATGCTTTACAGCTCTTGGCCTTCACCCGTACACAAGTTTTTTTTAAATATAATATAGGGGGACCGACGAACAGACGAGTCATCTGATGGTAAGTGACAACCTCCGTCCATGGACACCTGCAAGTCAAGAGTCGAATGTCCACACACGATTAATTCATTACACACGCAACATTACGTTGTCAAATGAAAGTAAACTAAAACAAAAGAAAATATCAATATTTGTTTGTGTTAAGCTTGTAGTTAGCTTCAATATGAACAAGGAACACGTAAGGGTCATGTGTTCCTTGTTCATGTTCATATTACGTTGTCTTAACTGAAATGTAAATATAAAAATAATTTTAGAAGTCTTTTTATGAATATATGTACATATATGTTTTAATTGTTAACAAACTAGCAAAGTTAACACTTGTCATTTACTTGCAATAGGCCAAAGGTAATTAATATTTTTTTTTTATTTACAGCGCTAATTAATATTTTTATTACAATATAACTTTTTAACAATTTTATATATCAATGTAATATTTGTAAGTGATGAGACTTTATCTGTAAATAAGTCGGAAATCGTGAGCGTTTGTGATTATAAAGAGTATTTATATATTACAAGTCTCAAATGAAATGTGTTGATTGAATTCGGATATTGATGACACATGTACATGTAAATGTAATAGCACCCACTACACATTGCTCTGAAACCCTGTAAATATGAATGTTGAAAGTTACTTGAGACTGAAAATATTACCGATTCTTTTAAGAACTAGTATACTCGGTTCTACTCATGTCCTAATCAAAACGGGTAAATTTAACATTGAAGTTTATGCTAAAATTTCGATAATTGTGTCAGTGACATGCTACAACTAAAAGAACTCACGTTAAGCGGTGTATTCGCTAAGAAAAATTGGATTAGAGAATTTTCACGCTGACGTTACGATAAAAGCGCATAAAGTTTTACTATTGTGTGAACTGGAGGAGCTCAGATGCAGTATAGAGAATCATGAAACATATTAAATTGGACGGTATTTTTAGAAACAACGGTATTTAAAGAACTAATAAGTCTGTTTCGAAAACATAACACCTGAGTTGTCCCGAAATAGTAAGTTATTTGTTGAATCCAGGCCATTAGTAATAACGTGCTGAAATAAAGTCCCTAACTACCGAAAATAGACTTCGAAGTTATTCAAGACTTTTTATAGAGAGGTAGGTCCACCAATTTTAATTTTAAAAGCCAAAATAATAAGATGCATGTAAAATACTTGATCTGTAAAATATAATCGTAAATTATTGTTAAACGTAAAATATTAAAAGTGTGAATCGATACAAAGTTGTATGAACTTTTGAAAATAAAATACTCTCTTTTATTAAACGGTTTTATATTTTTATAGTCTGCACTTCATCTTCCACTGTTGATCGATGGATAACATATTATAAGGAGGTGTACGTAAGGGTTTTGGTTGTTTTTCTTTTTTTTTGTAGTGTGATAAACGAGATGTTATCGTATTAGCGCATTCCCTAACACCCTCCGACAAATCTATAAACGCTGAGTGTGAAGCCTTACGCCTTCATGTCGAGAGTTTAATGAAGCGAATACAATTATATCTCTGAAAAACTCCAAAGTGAAGTCTTCCCAGCTGAGATTATATATGTACATGTCTGAATACAGACATTGTTACATCGCATTTTGTGCGCATCAAACCATTGATATATAACAATGGATAACTCATTTCGATACCGCACTGGTTCGGCCATTGTTTGAATTGGATGGAGATTGTATTAAAATTAATCAATATATTTATGAACTTAAAGGAAGGTTTCGTACTGATCACCAAAGGAAGTTAATTGTACATCTATTATGTAAAGTGCTTGAGCCGGTGGTCGTCTAAACATATTGACGGCTTGATGGACAAATTAATTGATCTTTGAATTGAAATTAAACTTTTAATATAAAACATAGAGAGTATATTGTGCTAATTTTAGGACGTACGTTAGTAAAACCAATGTTAGGTTGTGCAATGTACATGCAAGTGTTTATTATTTGATTGTCTGCGTGCGTGTCGGGGGCTCACACAATACTGGCTAATATTGACTAATATGCAATGTGAATAAAAGGCATATGATTTTGTTCTATTTATAATAAATATATTTTAATCCATACTGATATTTTATATACGAAACTAAGTGTCCGTCTGTATGTTATTCATTCATGCTTTATCCGCAGAACGCTTGAACCAACACATCATTCCTCGAAAAAAAGAAAAAACAGAATTAAGTAATCCTCCAGCAGTAACTACAACGAGAACAATTCAACAAACATAATACATTCTTTGTATTTATTTATACAATTAGCAATAGGGAATTATATACGCGTACGTATAATTATGAACGATATAATATTGAACATCAAAATGCATCCTATATTAAAAAAAACAATTAAATGGGTCAGCTGGACACACCAGTAGTTGCATTTATTTTGATACCAAACAAGTTCCAAGTTATTATACGAACTGTTGTTTGTTTGCTTTTGTTGACGATTTTAATTTATATTTCATTTGTTGTCACTTTGTTTTATTATTTAATCATTACTTATATATGACCTAATTCTAATTGGCAAAATGTCGGCGTTAATACACCACTGCTTTCCCCTCGGAGTATTACCGGCGCGAGCGTATGTATGTACATATGTCATATTGTTTTCATATATCGCGATATCTACAATATTTAATGTGTCGCGTGCGTGCGTCACCTGAAGCCATTCAACCTTGAAACAATTAAACAACATTTCAGTTTTTTATCTTTTACGTAGATTAAAACAATATAGCAGTTAGTAGTAGAACCTCCTCCACTTGGGAGTTCGACTAAGATGAGTGAGAAACTTTAACAGTACACTAACAGAGTAACTTGTCTAACTTGAAACTTCAATGTAATATGTAAATGTGACCTGAATATACAAACTCGGCATAACTCGCTTGTATATGTACGTTTATATTAACATCTGCCTTTTATTTATCTAACTTTTGTTAAGCACTTGATCATTTGAAACGATTGTTATTAATTTGTGTAGTTAACAAAACAAAATAAAACAAATAATATTTTTCTTCAGTAAAGCCATAGACTAAAACTTACCAATAAGCTGAGAGTTAGTTCCAATACCTGTTGAGGAGAATACCCAAGTAACTCAAACGCCATATCATCGGCATTAGTTCACGAGCATGATGCATGCGTCATCCATCATCCATATCAACCAGAGAGAGGCGAACGACCCGACACGTATGCTGCCATTGGCTGGACTTTCTTTCTACTCGCTCAGGCGAGCATGACATACTCAGAACAGCCAGGCGATATAGAAAATTAAACTAAATAAGTGATTACACTGTTCTCCCAAAGGAAACTCAAAAATGTACATGTCAAAAATAAACAAAGAATACACCAGTGACATTCCAAACTGAAACAACCACAGGTACCGACTTATTTAGTGTACATTGTTATCAATATTTCATTAGTGTTCTTTATTATATGCAGGCAGACAATATGGTGGGCGACAGCGTGTAAATCATACCGTCGTACACAGTGCAAAGTAAAGTCAGATAATGTCCACAAATGTCTTATTAACATGGCGGGGCGATTTCTGTTTGTCACGCGGCAATGCGATGAAGCTGTACGCTGTAGTTTGGAACAATCGGTACAAAAACACCGCACTTGTTGCCGTTAAATTCTTTATTATAACAAACAATGAACGTCAGCACAAATATTGCTGACAGGTAAAATGGTATCTCAACTACACATACAATATCGAAGAATTAACTTCTTTTACTCGATGCTCGATAGTATATGTACAAACATACACCTTCTCTATAGATTTACGTTGACGAACTTCATTTTCGGTTCTCGTGTGTGCTTTTGGTTTTGGGTGAATTAGATATTAGATTAGGCCCTATTCTTATTAATCCTGTCTCTTTTTGTGGGTGTCGTAAGAGGCGGTTAAGGGATTGATGAACTATTATGAATCAGACGGTGAATTGTAATAAACGTATCGGCATGAAAAACGAATTAACAGAGATATTAACAATTACCTAGATCACAAAATTTTACAGTTTTCAAAACAGAAACGTCAAATAGAAACGAGATTAAGGCTCAGGACAAGGCTTTCGAGAGGCTTCGATTGTGGTATGGTCGATGGTAAGTGGGACACTTATCTTGCACGCTGCAGTCAGGAGAAAGAGGGTCTGCGCTAGGTCCTCCGTCCTTTATGTGGGAATGCTCGTCCTCGAGTGACAAGAGGCTATTCCCTTTTTTATTTAGGCATTATTTTCAGCAAGAAATAATAATAATAATTTCTACTATGCATGCCCATTCCACATACATACAACATTTACCACGAGATACAACACTAATATTACCTATTACGTAACTGGGACTAATATATTGTAGGCAAAATGTGGACGTATAATATGCCTTTAATAACTGTCCCGTGGCACAGCCAGATAAAAGAGGATAAAAGTATTCCACGCAGGAGTGAATCTGGGTCTTGTATAAAAGTCAGAGATACTGTTGTGAGAAGATTCGTTTCACCTTGTTCAACACGACGAGCTTCCGTGAGGCCGCCTTAGTGAAGCTCTCGCTGTACTCGCGTGGGTTGAGATCCCGGCCTATGTATACTAAGTCTAGAATACTGAGCCTATCTTATAGCAGCAGTTATCTAGTGAAGAATAGGAAGGTGAAGGAACCTGAACCTGAAGGAATCTGTACCAATGACTTGCTTTACACAAATGTATTGTTTGTATTTTTTTATCGATTTAATCATTTGTAATTGATGATTGTCAGTACTTTTTCATTAGTGTAAGAGGTAATATTTTTCACGGACCAAAAACGCGAAATGAAACACAGAGTGACGCAACTTCTGATGTATCCGTGGGGCGTGAGGAATGTTAATGAAGGCTGTTGTAATTAGTACTGAGCTCGTAGCAATGAGTGCTACGAACGCTACAAAAGCTACGAAACGACGTAGCGCATTCATTCGAACCATTACAAACACTTTGAAATTTTAGCAACACCACACCTATTTATTCATATATGTAAGTACATATTTACTTATCTAAAAGTCTGGTAACATACTTGAAAAGGATTAAGGAGACAACTTCTAGTAAGGAAGGGACTCAACTGAGTGTGAGCTGAGCTCGAGGAATTTGGAGAGAAAAGGAAGGATAGGTATGAGTAGGTACTCTGAAAAGGAGGAAGGAGTTTTAGTCTGTCAGAGCCCTGCTTAAGCACGTATAGGCCGTCACGACCGGAGTATTGCCACGCCCTTACAGAGAACAGGCTGTTCAACAATACTTGGATTGTGGGACCGAGTTAGTGAGGTTACCGGAGGCCCGAGCCCCTTTCTCTTCCCCTACTCTCTTTATGTTCCCTTCTTTCCCCTTCTGCCTTTCCATTCACCTCTTTTCCCTCCTCCCTTCTTTGACTCTTGAGTTGCAAGTTTTCTTGGGCGTCGGAAGTCACTAAAATCAAATATGTCTACAAATGCCATTAAAAAAAAAATTAGGGAGAGGAGTGATTTGAGCCATTTTTCAGGCAGTTAGAAAAACACCTTCAAACGCCCAATAATTAAAAATATGGCAAATCATGGGTAGGATTTCATGTAGGGCAGGAAGTATGATATTACGGCTGATGGTGTCCGTTCCTACTGAATTTGAAGTTATTGATAAAATGTTTTTCTTGACATGACACGCAATAAAATCGACTGAAAACTAACGGTGAAGGCGAGAGTGGGCTGAGGAGAAAGATAATTTAGCGTTGCTATTTTAAGTTTTATTCAAGCAGAGAAATATGAATTGGCTTCAATTCGTATGTATTAGTAAATAATTTATGTTTTTTTTTTTGACTTCACCAACAGATTCGTCCGTATCCGCCTACTGGTTGTATAATAATAGAAAAAAAATATAATCTTTTTTAGTAAAAAGAAAAAAAAAATCATTTGCAATAATTATAGTATTTAACTTGCTATTCTATTTTGTAGAACATTTTCCAACAGAGTATAACGGTAAAATAATTGATATATATAGTATCATAACTTGGATAACATTGTAATAATTTTCTTAAACAATAATTGAAATGAACAAAACATAAAAAACTAGTACTCAAAAAATATTGCGGAGTAAAAACTAAAAGGAACTCAACACGTAATGACAGTTTAAAACATAATGACGTTAGAGAAGTTGGTTTATAAATTACATAAATTAAACAGAGTAAATACTCGATCAATATTAGATAATGTTATTTTATGATAGCAAACAGATGGATAAAGAAATATAGCTAAATGAAAGCAGTTTGCAATGCAAGTGTCATTCATTCGAATGTTGGCATTTACATTTCCATCCATTGCCTGCTGCCTTCCATTCCTTATTCTTATCTCTAACTTAATATAACTCCGTCTGCTCAACATTTTCCTGTCTTTAATTCCTAGAGTTCGCGGTTGACGGCAATAGCCATGTCCCCTATTACGTTAGTGGGACGAAATTCTTATTAGCAAAATTTGGGTGTTGAATACACTTCTGACTACCCCTTTAGGTATGTGTATGTAGAGTTATAGCATAGTATATATAGCATTAATAAGACGGCGATTTCCATTTGCAAAAATTGATTGCGGTCCTTTAACGAACCTGGACAAGTAAAATGAAATGAAATTTCAAATGAATTGTAAAATGAATGAATGATTCAGGAAACCCGCTCCACACCGACAGACGTGACGTACAGGACAAAAGAACAAACATTTTATATTATATAAAAAT
Source organism: Tyria jacobaeae (assembly GCA_947561695.1). Taxonomy (NCBI): domain Eukaryota; kingdom Metazoa; phylum Arthropoda; class Insecta; order Lepidoptera; family Erebidae; genus Tyria; species Tyria jacobaeae. The sequence continues at coordinate 519,879 of OX387208.1, read as the reverse complement.
AGCACAAAAGTTGGTGTTCTATTCATCACGGTAATTTATTATCAGTACTGTGTCTGTAAGCGGAGAAGAGATTGGCCAAGTTCTGAGACGGTTGCGGACGTTACTTATAAGAACCAAGGTTTTGTTTATAAGAATATTTTTCATTCTAATGTCTTGTGTTATTAAAAAGTGGGAAAAATAATAATAATGAAGGTACTAACCAGTACAGCGACGGTGGATTTAAAATTGATAACTACAATAATAGCTCACCAAATATACAACATTAATATATTGTTGTGATTCAATGAATGTACATGATAAAATAATTACACACGCAGTTGGTTCATTCTTACAACGAGTAAAATGTTGTTAATAAAATAGTGGTAACTTAATCAACTCATGTAATCCCGTTTTGTCAGTTCTTAGTCGTGTGTTGAATAATGTCTAGTATTAAAAGTGAGAAAGATCAAATTTCCTGTATGTTGCATACATTAGCAAAACGAATGATGGTAATCTAATTTTATATAAATAAAATAAAGAGAGTTGTTTGTCTATGTTAGTTGTAATTCAAAGAGTTAGGAAGGCATACATGCTGACTGAGAAGGCGTCGTATCAAACCTGTTGAGCGGGCGCATTCGTGCCTAAGCATGGCCTTACATTCCAAGAACGTCTAAGAACTTTCGACTTTCACTCTCTGCTAGAAGGTATTGACGAATAAACGTGTCCAGAGTCACATATATTTTAATCATAGATAAAAAATAATAATACCTCCTATGCATTTACATAGTTGTTTTTAATTATTTTGATGGGTCACATTAACGTCATGTATAACTGACACTGTATAATAAAAACAATGGATATGAGATGTTTGGGACTTCGGTAAATTGCTTTAGATAACGTTTGATACATTTTGTATGTCATTTATTATTAATATCTGTTTATAGACAAATAGTGGTGATTTGATCACCACTATTTTTATTTTCGTATAAGTATGATTATCAGGTATCTATGTAATACAATTGTCCTGTATATGTCAGTTATACAGAGTAAGCACAACGTGTTTAATGTCTAGTCTTAATTTTGGGTCAGTATAAGTAGTTAAGTTGGCTTACGAAAAAAAATTCTGCTGAAAATACTTTCCTCGTGTAATCGTATTTTTTCCCATAGGAGGAGATGGGCGAAAGTATGTTAAAAGAAGTCATGGTAGGCCGTGGAATGAGGTATTATTCAAATACTTATATACATATATTATTTCTTTAACATAGGGCAAGGCAGCAATAATTTTACCTGTAGTTTTGTATTAAAAACGGATTGTGAAGCACCAAGAGGATATCAGAGAAACCTCTTGGTGCTTCACAATCCGTTTTATATGAAGTCTCCGGTCGAGCCAACCCAGTGTGAAGATATGTGTTTATAATGTAATATTATATAACTGTAAAATGTGTTCGTATGTTTGCTGAGCTAATAAACTGCTCTGTGTAACTTCACTTACTGACTCTGTATAATTAGTATATAACATTTTTTTTATAATATAGGAGGATAGACAAGCAGACGGGTCAGCTGATGGGAATTGACAAGTGCAGTCCGGGGCACCTGCAACTCAAGAGTCGTAAGTGCGCTGCGCGCCTTTGAGGGTGATGAGGGATGGGGGATTCGAGAAGGAGAAAGAGGAGAGGGGGCATGAGGGGAGGGAAAAGCGGATAGGAGTTAGGCCTCCGGAAATCTCACTTATGTCAGGGAAACGGCCCCTCGTTTCGCGTTGCTTGACAACCGGCCTTCTGTGAGGCTCTGGTACCGTACCGGTCAAGCTGGCCCAAACGGTCCCATTCATGTCCAGTAATTGATATTCATTGATATTTTTACCGCTATCTGAAATGCGTGAACCTACCAGAGAGAGGTAGTAGTTATGGGTAGAAAAGAGCAATCATATAAATAGTGTCGTGTAAGCAGTAGATGACGCGACTACCTGCACCGGTCCGCCTCGCACTTGCACTAATACTGAGTGAGCGATGGACGATGTGCGATGGATAAAAAAAAAAGCGCGTCCACAAGACGCGGGACAGGGGGTGACTGTCGTGTTCTAAATGTGGTGACAACATATTGGTACATAGTCTACATAGAGATCAGCGTGTAAAGTATAAATGCAGCTTTTGCTTACTGTTGTTTGAATAATTTATCTTTCATATTTCTGTAGTGTACGTGTGCGATGCTTTATTTTTGTAAAGGAACCTGAGTCACATATTACTAGTAGTTACTTGAAATTAATATAAGAACGACAGAATAACAATGTCGAGGCACACACACACTTGACATAAATTAAGTAATCGATGAATATTTATGCTCGCTTTCATTTTACGAGTAAACCTACTTAATTAAACTTATTATCTTATTATACAGCATGCAATTATATAACAGTTAGGTAGGGGTCCTGTTTAGGTATATATTATAGTCAGTGTATTTTGGCTTGTCAGGTATATGGCTAGTAACAGTGTATTTTGAACTGACTGTCCCTTAAATAGTTTCAAAAGAAAATTTTCCCTCAACTTATTTCATATTTAGTGAATGTAGTACAAACAGTAGTTTTCTGCACCAAATTGATCACACTCTGGGCAAAGATGCAAAGCTCCAATATTTTTTTGTGTTTTAATGTAACTCCCGTACTAGGATTAATTCGTGTAGCGCGGGGGACTTTAGAAACATTCAAGTAACGGACACAAAGAACACCCAGACACAGAACAACAATATGAGGATTACACAGTGTAGTCCCGTGCGGGGGTCGAACCCACAATACTCGGTTAGGGAGCGTTGTGACGAGGTGACAACTTAAACCGCTACGCCATCCGTGCAGTCAATTGGACACGATGTGCTGCCAACACACTCTCATTTGTACCAACAGATAAAAAACCTAAGCGATTTCTCATTTGTCAGTCTCTCGTCTTTGATACGTTTAAAGTGTACTCAGCATTAATTAAATTTGTGACAGTGACTGAATTAAAACTAAGAATCACAACACATATGAAAAAATTATAAAATACCTGAGGCAGCCGTCTCAATGATAATAGGTAAAACAGTATATTACAATAGAAATGTTAATTCGCTCAAAAATAGGCATCCAAATAACTCTATCATTTAACATTTAAATACGAAATACAATGTACATATTTAGAGAAATATATTTTAACTGTAGTGTAGACATAATTCTATTATGGCTTTACTTCGTTGAAAAACAAACTTGACTGAATCTTTGCAAATATCAAAGATCAAATAATAAAGAAAAATTAATAAGCATTCATTTAGAGGTAAATAAGTCTCGTGCTGTTGAGTGTGAATGATAAATTCGAAGTTCATTGCGTTCTATGAAATAAAATTCGTCATGAACTGATCATTTTCGTCAAATTGAAGACATATCGCTACCCCCTGCTGTCGCACGCACGTGTTGGTGGTGCCTCTGTTTAGGAGACAGAGGCCCACCGATGTTGCCCACTCTTGTACAGCGTCGCCCCGTGCGTCCGTTCTGGGGGAACCCCACGCAACGGACTTTGCGTTAAAGTCCCCCAGTACTAGAACGTGCCCAGACGCTAGTTGCCGTATCGAGGTCTCCAGGTTATTGAGAAAAACCTCGAAATCGCTCAGACTCCGGTTGGGGGAAAAGTAGACAACATAAATGGTGATTCCCCCCCATTTAGCAGCAACATATCCAGTACCCTTGTCACTTAGCGACAAGGGCGGGGAATGGGCCGCAGTGGAGCTGACAACTGCCACGGAGTTGTCCCGGTCACCCAGCCAGTTTGGACGGGGAGGTACGTAATAGGGCTCCGCAGCTACGGTAATACCAATTGACCACTCTGCCATGGTTTGCAGGAAAAGGTCCTGCGCACCGGCACAGTGGTTTAGGTTCGTCTGGACAAAGAGGCTGGAGACTTGGTCCATTACTGAACCGTCTCTACAGCCTCCTCCATGGGCGACGGCAACGACGCGCGGTTGACATTGGAGGCAGCCTGGGTCGACTGGCTAGCCCCGGATGTTTTCTGAGAAGCGCGGGATGGCCTGCAGGCCCCCTGCCCCATCTGGTGATTGGCGGGGAGATTTCCACACTGGACAGTGAGGGGCGGCAGAACATTCCGCAGCCTTGTGCCCCGGTCGACCGCAGCGGAAACAGAGTCCGCTGCAGTCCAAACAACTTCCGCACTTGCGGGGAATTGGTTGTGTCCCGACGCCAGGCACTTAAAACACCTCATCGGTCTCGCTGCCAAAACTGTCACTCTGGCATTCACGAAACCGACGAGGACCTTGCTGGCGTCGCCCAAAATCTTGGCTGACGCTACAGGACAGCTAACCCAAACCGCGCCAAGGCCTCCTGGACCGGGTCGGATGGTGCCGACTCTGATGCTGTCCGCATTGCATCCGGTCTTCTCCTGAATGGCAATGCGAACATCCTCCACCGTCACTGAGTCGTCCAGGCCCGAAAAGCGCAGCTCTGCGCACTTGGTGGGCCTGGTGATCTTGACACCATCCGTCGCATTAAATACATTCTGCAGCTTCTCAGCAACAGTGTCGGCTGCTTCAACCCAACCAACCAAGTGGGAACTCGAGGACTCGAGCCCCCGTCTGGGCGAGGCGCAACCTCACACCCGAGGCCCCGAACTCAGTGCCTAGGCTATTCCGGACCTTCTTGAAGACGGACGCGTAGGATAGCCCCACGTTTTCCGCCTCCGACGACACTGTCACCACTACGGCTGCCGTTTTAGGCGCCTGTAATTTCCGCGGCTTATTCTTTGTGGGCACTCCCACCGACGGTGACTGCGGTATAGAGGCTGATTTCTTTGCAGCCTTCTTACCGCGCTTTTGGGTCTTCTTACCCCTCCCGACTACTTGCCACCCTTCATTGAGGGGGGCAGACGTGGATGGGCCAGGCACACTTTCGGCACCAGAAGAAGCTGTGCTCGTTCCTTTAGGCGCTGGAGTGGGGAGCGGAGGAAATTTACCACCGTCTTTGATGCCTTTGCTGGTCGTCCACCCTTCGATGCTGGGGCTGACGTAGCCTTAGCATAGGACATAGCCACGCGGTCACCCGGAACGGGAACGGGAACGGGTACTGGTGCCGTCCTTATGTTATCGGCGGCGAGAGGCGGCCGAATGACGGGGGCTGGAGGCATCCTTGCCTCTAGGCCAGCCAGGCGACCATCCATCATCCTCCACAATGCGTCGATGACTCGACGCAGGTGAGAATCCGGGACTTCCGATGGAGAGGCCTCAACCAGGCTCACTCGCTCTGGGCAAGCCTGTGCCCGAAATTGGGCAAACTGCGCGCTAAGTTCTGCCACCTGCTCCGTGAGGCGGTCATTTGCCACTTGCAAACGAGCTACGTCCCCAATGAGGGTTTCGACAACTCCAGAGACGGCGGAGGAGGAGTCCTTAAGGGCCTTCACGAATCCACCCTTAAGGTTCGTGGACTTGGTGGCCACTTTCTGGATGATGGCCACCGCCGCCTTTGCACGCTCCTGCATTGTTGCCGGTGTCGGAGACCGGAGTACGCGACCTTCCTCGCTGACCTCTGGGAACTTTGGGGGGCAACATATCCTGGTACGTGTCATCAGAATCCCCAGGGCGCCCGCGTTTGCGACTCTCGGTATCATTGTGCTCCACCTTCATTTCTTCGGATGAGTGAGCCCTTATGCTTGCTGATACACTAGAGGCCCTAGGACGCAATAGTTGCAACATGCTACTGCTCCACCGAACGAGTAGTAGTACACTCACTTAAGACTTCTTCGTTTATCGACAATGCTTCTGCCGCAAGCCTTTTGCTTTTCTCTGTTATTTCCTTCTCCGTCTTTTTTTCCTCCAGTTGCTTGGATTTTATAATTGATTCCATAATTAAACCCACGATTGGGGGAGAAATAAAGGTCCACCCGGGCCTCTGCCCGGGTCTATCCCCCAATACCCGGGCAAGCGAAGCCACCACCCAAAAAAAACCACCCCAAAAAAATCTAAACACATACTTACTCATCAAATTATTGTATTTATGCCGTCTGAGAGGTTCTGCGAACGCAACAGCAAAGCTAGTACATCCAGCTGTATTTAAAAGATGTCGACGCAACTATACAAAAGGGCTACCCATCTTCGATGACAGTAATGATATACTATCTGGCTTCCCGTACGTCCGGATCGCCAGCGGTGACAAGACCCTGACACGACGGATTATGTCATTTATGTTGGCTTATTCAGATATACCGCCATCGCTTTTGCTACAAGAAAGACCACGATTTCCGAGAGTACTGTAGCGTTAGTGGCCTTTTTTATGCATGCAATGCCAAAAGTTTATCATGGAATAAATAGAGGCAATTTCCATACTTGGCAAAACGTATTTCCTTTTCATTTTAGTAGCTCAGTCTCCGGCACTAATGGGTTATATTGCAACAAAGCAAAGTATGACAATAAACATACATAGACTGAATATAAACTCTAACAGTGGTACAGCAATGCTTAGACCGGAATGGGACGGCTGGACCGATACGAAACTTCGACCTCGCCAGTCGTAAAGCAACGCTCGTGTTGCATTTCTCCGATATTAGTGAGGCTTCCGGAGGCCCAACTCCCCCTCTCCTCGATCCCATCTCCTTATCCCCTCGTTTCTTTTCCCTACCCGTATCCCTCATAACCCTCAAAGGCGGGCAACGCACTCAGGACTCTTGAGTTGAAGGTGGCCTTGGACGGCGGTTGTTACTTACTATCAGGTGACCGTCTGTTTGTCTATCACCCTACATTATAAAAAAACTACATGTATAAAGCAAGAAAGGTTTCACAAATCAAATGAACTGAGCCCACTACGTTCAACAAAAAGCTAATTAGTATCAGTTGTGACGTAGAAGAGTATCTCGTAAAACTGATAATGTTACAGTTTCTTGTGATAGAAATGTACATATATGTATGTGTATATATAAATACTTTATTTCTTGTGCACAATCAATAATCATAAGAGTGAAAAGATCTCAAAAAGTAACAGATTATTTGCAATGCAATAAAAGAAAACGTCAGGTTGGAGAGGTTTATTGAAGTTTAAAAGTTTGCAAATATGTTCAAGAAATACTCAGACTTCTAAATGGTAAATACAAGCACATATATCTATTCTAATATCTGTTGAAGTTTGTCTGTCTGTTTGTTTGTCCCGGAACGTGGAGATATACAATTGAAATTATAACAAATATTTGAAGAACGGAGCCTCGTTTAAAAGGAAAATTGTTTTATAATACATGAAGTAAAACGTTCATACCAAGAAGTGGTTTATTATTTCATAAGGATTTTTTTACCCATATTTTATTTAAAATCAAATGAAACCCTGGTTACAATTATTTATTTCTCATTTGGTTTGTATTACGCCTCTATTATGAGGAGCCTACATTTGATGGTAAATTTATTTCAGTTCTTTTTTGGGAAATATTTGTATACAAAGCAGAGAATATACTCGTATATACGTGTTTCATGTACATATATCGTCGTTATTCCTTTGAAAAGTTGATTATGAGGAAAAAATCAAACAAAAACGAGTTATTGGAATCTAAATTACTAGAGTTCTGTACTGCTTTGTAAAAGGGCAATGTGTACACGTAAAAATGTAATTTTGTCAGAAAAATGATTTCGTTATAAGCCACGAAATTTTGACAGAATTTGGAGTGGAAAAAAGCAATAATAAGTGTAAAGTGGTTGTGCTAATGTCATTCCAGTGTGGTTTCAACACCTCTCTACCAATGTAAAGATCAGTACGCCATAGATTATAAATATTCCACCACTCTGCGGACAGAAAATATATAGCCTCGAGGCGGCTTGTTCGCTCGGCAGCTTCGGCGTGTCGCTTGCAGTTTAAGTTCTCTAGCCAACTGAGCGATGTTGAAATGGCTTATTTTTTATTTATTTTTTTTATACTATAGGGGGACAGACGAACAGACGGGTCACCTAATGGTAAGTGACACCGCCGTCGATGGACACTTGCAACTCAAGAGTCGCAAGTCAAGAGTCGCAAGTGCGCTGCCTGCCTTTGAGGGTGATGAGGGATGGGGTATGCAGGGAGCGGAAAGAAGAGAGGAGGGATGAGGAGATGGAAAAAAGGTTGAAAGAGATGAGGGGAGAGAAAGTTGGGGAGGGGGAATTGGGCCTCCGGAATCCTCACTCAATTTGGGGAAATGCAACGCAAGCGTAACTTCACAACCGGTTTTCTGTGAGGCCGTGGTATCGCACCGGTTGAGCCGGCCCATTCGTGCCTAAGCATGGCTTTACCACTAAAGCAAAAGTTACATTTTGAAAGCTTTTAAAATAGAATTTGTGTGATTTAATATAAATTAGTCTAATAATAAACAAAATTCATGACGCTAAATAGAACAGAGTAAGTCTGTCTAATCTGTGAATAAGACTTGAGAAACGATTATTATGATTTGTAAATAATATGTATTATTATATAAAATACTCTTTTTTAGAGATTACAAATTAAAGTTATATTTTTAATAATGGTGAAAAAATATATAAGCTTGATATATATAGTAAATAGTTGGAGAAATGATAAATTAAAACTTTAAAATTATTCATCAAACACATTAGTTCAAAATGTAAAATTGTTAGAGTAAACCAGGATATATCTGGAGTTCTGTGCAGTTTCTATTAATAAAGCTATTTTCACAGGTATGTTCTGCTCTATTAAGGAGAAAGGCAACGACCCCTTCGGTGAAACCTGAATCTATACAGGCTCCTTTAGAACACAGTGAGTACAATCACATGTATATATATATTTTACAACTAAAATTGTTATTATACTGTTTGTGGCTTTAAACAGAAGGAACCGGTAAACAACAATTATGTAATGAGCTATGTGTGCAAATAATAATTGTTGCACAAAAGTATATCTGTGACACGTAATAATTATATTTTGATTATATGCGGCCATTACGGTACAAGTCAACGTATATCAACACGTAAATTATGCTCCAACACCGCACGACAAGCCTGCCATTAATTACGTGGCTTCGTGTAATTATAATTTCTTCAGTAAATAACTAATACGAAAAAACAAATAAGTCATAAATACACGCCTTGTGCTTATTGTATTATAACAAACGATAATTTTCAAAGTTGAGTTAATCTTAAACTAATTAGAAGACATAAGATACATTCATAAATATCAAATCATGTAAAATATGTCTAAACGAGAAAACTAGCTACAAATAAATATTTTAATAAGTTATCCCAATCTTTATTCCTTCCTCAAGAATACAAAATTAACCCATTTTCATATACTCGGTTTATCAAAGTAAATGTTACCAAGTGTATACAAACAAAGCTGCTGTCAACGTCTCTTGGTAAACTTAACTAACAGGATAGGCTTAGTATTCTGGGTATGGATATTTGCCGGGATCTCAATCCGCGCGATTACATCGAGAGTGTCACTAAGGCGACCTCGCGTAAGCTCGGCGTTTTGAACAAGGTGAGACGGTTCTTCTCGCCCGAGCAACTGTGTCTTTTGTACAAGACCCAGGTTCGCTCCTGCGTGGAGTACTGCTCTCATCTCTGGGACGGCTATGCGCAGTATTTGCTTGACGCTCTCGATCGGTTGCAGCTGCGCGCAGTCCGCATTATCGACTGTCCTGAGATCACCCAGTCTCTTGAGCCTCTGCAGTTGCGAAGAGATGTCGCCTCTATGGCAGTCCTCTATCGCCTACATCACGGGGAGTGTTCTGATGAGCTCTTCCAATTGGTCCCACCTTCTCCTTTCCTCTACAGGACTACACGTGCTGGCCTGAGGAGTCACCGTTTGTGCGTCGAAAATATACGTACCCGAACTAAACGGTTTGGCTCTTCTTTCTTGTGCCGATCGGTAAAAGCCTGGAATTCTCTACCAGCGCACGTGTTTCCTTCCCACTATGATCCCGGGTCTTTTAAGCGGGGCGTGAAAAAGCATCTCACCAGGCCGCCATAGTGTGGGTCACCATGCTGCATTGACTAGACATGCAATGAGGATGGTGACCACCACTCTTTGACTCCACTTATTGCTTTCCATCAGGCAAAGTGGAGTCACTATGGTAGGCTAATATAAAAAAAAAAAAAAAAAATCTAGAAATGTTGTACTGTTATTGCACACTTTTAGTTGTACCGTCGCGCCGGACATCGTGTATCAATTCTGAAGGAGACTAACCGTATAACCGTATGCACAATGACGTGATGACATTAAATATACAACATTTCTTGTCCTTTTCCACAAATAATATATGAAGTTCATTTTTCTGTAGCGACACTGCGATTTGTTTACAACCCTTAGTTGTGTATACGTGTAAGGTGAAGCATGTATAATACACAAGCAGAATTCGAAGCTTGATTATTTTCTTAGGCATTCCAAGTTTAACATTAAAATGGACTCAGAGCATGTAATGTTTCTTTATATTAATGTTAAAATGAAAATGTATATTTGATCGTTGTGGTTCTTGGTGGAGTAGACTAATGCCATCCCATCTCTTGCAGTGGGTGTCGTAGTATAGTTGTGACAGATCGTTTCATGTACGATTATTTTAGATTTTCAATGATTCAAATCTCCAGATTCTTTTGTTTGAGTTCGTGTTGCACTAAAAATCACAAGTCATCACTAACAATTTTTAGATAAAACGTTAACAATTTAAAAAATTACAAAATTATTCTATTAACCTACGTAACCGATTCTCACAATTAATGTATAAAAAAAACTACGAGGCTTATTATTTTAAAAGAAAAAAAATATACGTTATTTAATTTACAAAAATGAAGAAATTTTCATTTTAAATAAGAAGCCGCAACACCGAATCAACATCGACAGTAATATTTTTCCATTTGACAACTCCAAACACAAAGTTAAAAGGGAAAGAATAATAATAATCCTTTGTTATTGTTAATTCATCCTTTTTTATATTTTATTAATAATTGACGTAGTGTTTCAACACTAGGACATTGAAGTTGTTCTTGTAAGTAAATTTTCCTTCATTCGTTGCCATTCGCTGGCTGCAACGCCTTCAGACACGAAATAAAGTAAAAAATAATTGCATTACTATTACAACAACAAAAGTATTATAAAACTGGTAGTCATAATAAAGTTACTAAGAAAACAACTTGCCTGAGACAATTCGACAAGCAAAAAATTTGCCCGTTTTTAAAAAGCTAGTGAAGGACCATTATTTGTCATTATGATATATTAAATGGATATATAGAAATATTATATCCTCTTTTTAGCATATTATAATATTTAGATTGTATGTGTATTGTATGTATATAAATATAAATTGTATATATGTATATGTAGGGTATGAATATATATGTATGTATGTGTGTAATGTGAAAGTGAGTAGGTGCTATTTTTGTTTATAATTGTCTAAATGATATTTTAACCATTTACGTAGAGGATTAGGTGTGTTACTTGTATGTAAGCAACCCACAAATTTTTGAATGCCGAAAATCCGTGTCATGGAAGAGATCGCCGTGAGCGATAAGACCGCCTATTGTAACATTTGCATATTTTGTAACTCATCCTTTGTTTTTCTCTTTGTAATTTTGTATGTATACAATAAAGATATAAATAAATAAATAAAAAATATATATATATTTACTTTTGGACATATTGTTATAATAAATATTTTTGTATTTAGGTTTTGCTATGTTCAATGCTTTTGGTATATAGGTATACAGCTTTACACAATTTAAAATATGTACCAGTAAATATTTAAAGCACTGAATATTTGGTATTGGCCAATAAATATCGATTTTAATAGAATTTTACGATTTTGAATGAGTTACGTTGGTTTCAAGTAGTCTCAACATTATGAAAATATGTTTGTGCACCCTAATAACGTTATTTTTAATTACATTGACTGCCTTGCCTTACAAGCGAGTTCACATTTATTTGTTTATAATAGTAAATTAAAAATACAGGTACATTAATATAGAAATACCTTTATGAGTATAATCCGTCAAAAGCGGAGTACTCACAATTAGATCGTTCATACGTTGGGTGGTTCCAAGTAATAAATACCGATCGTATATCGTCCCATAACGTATTTACACAGTTCGCTTATGTTGGTTCTTAGTCGACACTCGTCTCGAGATAAGCTATTCTAGTTTAACGTTTCTTTGGTTTAATAAAGTTATAACTTCAGACAATGCTAATAATAATTATTTTTTTCGGTTCTAAGTGTAACATTTAATTTTTAATTATTCTAGGTTTTTATTTTTATTAGTATATTTTAAAATTTTATAAAACGTGGATCGCTTGGTTCACGTTGTCATGTTATTGTCTTCTAGCTCCCGTTGTAGTAAACAAAGCCATGGATTAAAGCAGACAACAATTAAGGTCAAGATTCCTTCCTACCTACATACTATATACTATATGCTACACCTAAAACGTAACACAATACGTCCTAGACAGTAGCACTATAGAAACTATGTAGAGCAGTCGCATTGAACGTTTAAAATATTAAATGGATACAACTACTACTACTACTACACAAAGAAAAATGTTTCTGGAGCTTTCAATTCGATGCTAAACTAAAGATTGACGTTTATATATTTAGCAGCATCCAGTTGCACGCATTATACAATCTTACTTTGCTGGTGCCGACTGGAGGCGTCTTCGTTTCAGGAGATTTATTTATAAGGAAGGAAAAAAGTCGACAAGAATTGCTAAGAACTTGTGCAATAGTATAAATAGAAGGCTGTATGTATACTAGGTAGCCAGTTGGTGGGTAGAGCGATGTCGTGTGTAGTAAACTTGTACAATAGTGTGTATAGAAGGCTGTAGGTGTACTAGGTAGCCAGTAGGTGGGTAGAGCGATTTCGTGTGTAGTGAACTTGTACAATAGTGTGTATAGAAGGCTGTATGTATACTAGGTAGCCAGTTGGTGGGTAGAGCGATGTCGTGTGTAGTAAACTTGTACAATAGTGTGTATAGAAGGCTGTAGGTGTACTAGATAGCCAGTAGGTGGGTAGAGCGATTTCGTGTGTAGTGAACTTGTACAATAGTGTGTATAGAAGGCTGTAGGTGTACTAGGTAGCCAGTAGGTGGGTAGAGCGATGTCGTGTGTAGTGAACTTGTACAATAGTGTGTATAGAAGGCTGTAGGTGTACTAGGTAGCCAGTAGGTGGGTAGAGCGATGTCGTGCGTAGTGAACTTGTACAATAGTGTGTATAGAAGGCTGTAGGTGTACTAGGTAGCCAGTAGGTGGGTAGAGCGATGTGGTGTGTAGTGAACTTGTACAATAGTGTGTATAGAAGGCTGTAGGTGTACTAGGTAGCCAGTAGGTGGGTAGAGCGATGTCGTGTGTAGTGAACTTGTACAATAGTGTGTATAGAAGGCTGTAGGTGTACTAGGTAGCTAGTAGGTGGGTAGAGCGATGTGGTGTATAGTGAACTTGTACAATAGTGTGTATAGAAGGCTGTAGGTGTACTAGGTAGCCAGTAGGTGGGTAGAGCGATGTGGTGTGTAGTGAACTTGTACAATAGTGTGTATAGAAGGCTGTAGGTGTACTAGGTACCAGTAGGTGGGTAAAGCGAGGTCGTGTGTAGTGAACTTGTACAATAGTGTGTATAGAAGGCTGTAGATATACTAGGTAGCCAGTAGGTGGGTAGAGCGATGTCGTGCGTAGTGAACTTGTACAATAGTGTGTATAGAAGGCTGTAGGTGTACTAGGTAGCCAGTAGGTGGGTAGAGCGATGTGGTGTGTAGTGAACTTGTACAATAGTGTGTATAGAAGGCTGTAGATATACTAGGTAGCCAGTAGGTGGGTAGAGCGATGTGGTGTGTAGTGTAAATGTGTGTATAGAAGGCTGTAGGTGTACTAGGTAGCCAGTAGGTGGGTAGAGCGGTGTCGTGTGTAGTGAACTTGTACAATAGTGTGTATAGAAGGCTGTAGGTGTACTAGGTAGCCAGTAGGTGGGTAGAGCGATGTAGTGTGTAGTGAACTTGTACAATAGTGTGTATAGAAGGCTGTAGGTGTACCAGGTACCAGTAGGTGGGTAAAGCGAGGTCGTGTGTAGTGAACTTGTACAATAGTGTGTATAGAAGGCTGTAGGTGTACTAGGTAGCCAGTAGGTGGGTAGAGCGATGTCGTGTGTAGTGAACTTGTACAATAGTGTGTATAGAAGGCTGTAGGTGTACTAGGTAGCCAGTAGGTGGGTAGAGCGGTGTCGTGTGTAGTGAACTTGTACAATAGTGTGTATAGAAGGCTGTAGGTGTACTAGGTAGCCAGTAGGTGGGTAGAGCGGTGTCGTGTGTAGTGAACTTGTACAATAGTGTGTATAGAAGGCTGTAGGTGTATTAGGTAGCCAGTAGGTGGGTAGAGCGATGTCGTGTGTAGTGAACTTGTACAATAGTGTGTATAGAAGGCTGTAGGTGTACTAGGTAGCCAGTAGGTGGGTAGAGCGATGTAGTGTGTAGTGAACTTGTACAATAGTGTGTATAGAAGGCTGTAGGTGTACTAGGTACCAGTAGGTGGGTAAAGCGAGGTCGTGTGTAGTGAACTTGTACAATAGTGTGTATAGAAGGCTGTAGGTGTACTAGGTAGCCAGTAGGTGGGTAGAGCGATGTCGTGTGTAGTGAACTTGTACAATAGTGTGTATAGAAGGCTGTAGGTGTACTAGGTAGCCAGTAGGTGGGTAGAGCGGTGTCGTGTGTAGTGAACTTGTACAATAGTGTGTATAGAAGGCTGTAGGTGTACTAGGTAGCCAGTAGGTGGGTAGAGCGATGTCGTGTGTAGTGAACTTGTACAATAGTGTGTATAGAAGGCTGTAGGTGTACTAGGTAGCCAGTAGGTGGGTAGAGCGATGTCGTGTGTAGTGAACTTGTACAATAGTGTGTATAGAAGGCTGTAGGTGTACTAGGTAGCTAGTAGGTGGGTAGAGCGATGTGGTGTATAGTGAACTTGTACAATAGTGTGTATAGAAGGCTGTAGGTGTACTAGGTAGCCAGTAGGTGGGTAGAGCGATGTGGTGTGTAGTGAACTTGTACAATAGTGTGTATAGAAGGCTGTAGATATACTAGGTAGCCAGTAGGTGGGTAGAGCGATGTGGTGTGTAGTGAACAATAGTGTGTATAGAAGGCTGTAGGTGTACTAGGTAGCCAGTAGGTGGGTAGAGCGGTGTCGTGTGTAGTGAACTTGTACAATAGTGTGTATAGAAGGCTGTAGGTGTACTAGGTAGCCAGTAGGTGGGTAGAGCGGTGTCGTGTGTAGTGAACTTGTACAATAGTGTGTATAGAAGGCTGTAGGTGTACTAGGTAGCTAGTAGGTGGGTAGAGCGATGTGGTGTATAGTGAACTTGTACAATAGTGTGTATAGAAGGCTGTAGATATACTAGGTAGCCAGTAGGTGGGTAGAGCGATGTGGTGTGTAGTGAACAATAGTGTGTATAGAAGGCTGTAGGTGTACTAGGTAGCCAGTAGGTGGGTAGAGCGGTGTCGTGTGTAGTGAACTTGTACAACAGTGTGTATAGAAGGCTGTAGGTGTACTAGGTAGCCAGTAGGTGGGTAGAGCGATGTGGTGTGTAGTGAACTTGTACAATAGTGTGTATAGAAGGCTGTAGGTGTACTAGGTAGCCAGTAGGTGGGTAGAGCGGTGTCGTGTGTAGTGAACTTGTACAATAGTGTGTATAGAAGGCTGTAGGTGTACTAGGTAGCCAGTAGGTGGGTAGAGCGATGTGGTGTGTAGTGAACTTGTACAATAGTGTGTATAAAAGGCTGTAGATATACTAGGTAGCCAGTAGGTGGGTAGAGCGATGTGGTGTGTAGTGAACAATAGTGTGTATAGAAGGCTGTAGGTGTACTAGGTAGCCAGTAGGTGGGTAGAGCGGTGTCGTGTGTAGTGAACTTGTACAATAGTGTGTATAGAAGGCTGTAGGTGTACTAGGTAGCCAGTAGGTGGGTAGAGCGATGTCGTGTGTAGTGAACTTGTACAATAGTGTGTATAGAAGGCTGTAGGTGTACTAGGTAGCCAGTAGGTGGGTAGAGCGATGTCGTGTGTAGTGAACTTGTACAATAGTGTGTATAGAAGGCTGTAGGTGTACTAGGTAGCTAGTAGGTGGGTAGAGCGATGTGGTGTATAGTGAACTTGTACAATAGTGTGTATAGAAGGCTGTAGGTGTACTAGGTAGCCAGTAGGTGGGTAGAGCGATGTCGTGTGTAGTGAACTTGTACAATAGTGTGTATAGAAGGCTGTAGGTGTACTAGGTAGCTAGTAGGTGGGTAGAGCGATGTGGTGTATAGTGAACTTGTACAATAGTGTGTATAGAAGGCTGTAGGTGTACTAGGTAGCCAGTAGGTGGGTAGAGCGATGTAGTGTGTAGTGAACTTGTACAATAGTGTGTATAGAAGGCTGTAGGTGTACTAGGTAGCTAGTAGGTGGGTAGAGCGATGTGGTGTGTAGTGAACTTGTACAATAGTGTGTATAGAAGGCTGTAGGTGTACTAGGTAGCTAGGAGGTGGGTAGAGCGATGTCGTGTGTGGTGAACTTGAACAATTGTGTGTATAGAAGGCTGTAGGTGTACTAGGTAGCCAGTAGGTGGGTAGAGCGATGTCGTGTGTAGTGAACTTGTACAATAGTGTGTATAGAAGGCTGTAGGTGTACTAGGTAGCTAGTAGGTGGGTAGAGCGATGTGGTGTATAGTGAACTTGTACAATAGTGTGTATAGAAGGCTGTAGGTGTACTAGGTAGCCAGTAGGTGGGTAGAGCGATGTCGTGTGTAGTGAACTTGTACAATAGTGTGTATAGAAGGCTGTAGGTGTACTAGGTAGCTAGTAGGTGGGTAGAGCGATGTGGTGTATAGTGAACTTGTACAATAGTGTGTATAGAAGGCTGTAGGTGTACTAGGTAGCCAGTAGGTGGGTAGAGCGATGTCGTGTGTAGTGAACTTGTACAATAATGTGTATAGAAGGCTGTAGGTGTACTAGGTAGCTAGTAGGTGGGTAGAGCGATGTGGTGTGTAGTGAACTTGTACAATAGTGTGTATAGAAGGCTGTAGGTGTACTAGGTAGCCAGTAGGTGGGTAGAGCGGTGTCGTGTGTAGTGAACTTGTACAATAGTGTGTATAGAAGGCTGTAGGTGTACTAGGTAGCTAGTAAGTGGGTAGAGCGATGTGGTGTATAGTGAACTTGTACAATAGTGTGTATAGAAGGCTGTAGATATACTAGGTAGCCAGTAGGTGGGTAGAGCGATGTGGTGTGTAGTGAACAATAGTGTGTATAGAAGGCTGTAGGTGTACTAGGTAGCCAGTAGGTGGGTAGAGCGGTGTCGTGTGTAGTGAACTTGTACAACAGTGTGTATAGAAGGCTGTAGGTGTACTAGGTAGCCAGTAGGTGGGTAGAGCGATGTGGTGTGTAGTGAACTTGTACAATAGTGTGTATAGAAGGCTGTAGGTGTACTAGGTAGCCAGTAGGTGGGTAGAGCGGTGTCATGTGTAGTGAACTTGTACAATAGTGTGTATAGAAGGCTGTAGGTGTACTAGGTAGCCAGTAGGTGGGTAGAGCGGTGTGGTGTGTAGTGAACAATAGTGTGTATAGAAGGCTGTAGGTGAACTAGGTAGCCAGTAGGTGGGTAGAGCGATGTGGTGTATAGTGAACTTGTACAATAGTGTGTATAGAAGGCTGTAGGTGTACTAGGTAGCCAGTAGGTGGGTAGAGCGATGTCGTGTGTAGTGAACTTGTACAATAATGTGTATAGAAGGCTGTAGGTGTACTAGGTAGCTAGTAGGTGGGTAGAGCGATGTGGTGTGTAGTGAACAATAGTGTGTATAGAAGGCTGTAGGTGTACTAGGTAGCCAGTAGGTGGGTAGAGCGATGTGGTGTATAGTGAACTTGTACAATAGTGTGTATAGAAGGCTGTAGGTGTACTAGGTAGCCAGTAGGTGGGTAGAGCGATGTCGTGTGTAGTGAACTTGTACAATAATGTGTATAGAAGGCTGTAGGTGTACTAGGTAGCTAGTAGGTGGGTAGAGCGATGTGGTGTGTAGTGAACTTGTACAATAGTGTGTATAGAAGGCTGTAGGTGTACTAGGTAGCCAGTAGGTGGGTAGAGCGGTGTCGTGTGTAGTGAACTTGTACAATAGTGTGTATAGAAGGCTGTAGGTGTACTAGGTAGCTAGTAAGTGGGTAGAGCGATGTGGTGTATAGTGAACTTGTACAATAGTGTGTATAGAAGGCTGTAGATATACTAGGTAGCCAGTAGGTGGGTAGAGCGATGTGGTGTGTATTGAACAATAGTGTGTATAGAAGGCTGTAGGTGTACTAGGTAGCCAGTAGGTGGGTAGAGCGGTGTCGTGTGTAGTGAACTTGTACAACAGTGTGTATAGAAGGCTGTAGGTGTACTAGGTAGCCAGTAGGTGGGTAGAGCGATGTGGTGTGTAGTGAACTTGTACAATAGTGTGTATAGAAGGCTGTAGGTGTACTAGGTAGCCAGTAGGTGGGTAGAGCGGTGTCATGTGTAGTGAACTTGTACAATAGTGTGTATAGAAGGCTGTAGGTGTACTAGGTAGCCAGTAGGTGGGTAGAGCGATGTGGTGTGTAGTGAACTTGTACAATAGTGTGTATAGAAGGCTGTAGGTGTACTAGGTAGCCAGTAGGTGGGTAGAGCGATGTCGTGTGTAGTGAACTTGCACAATAGTGTGTATAGAAGGCTGTAGATATACTAGGTAGCCAGTAGGTGGGTAGAGCGATGTGGTGTGTAGTGAACAATAGTGTGTATAGAAGGCTGTAGGTGTACTAGGTAGCCAGTAGGTGGGTAGAGCGATGTGGTGTGTAGTGAACTTGTACAATAGTGTGTATAGAAGGCTGTAGATATACTAGGTAGCCAGTAGGTGGGTAGAGCGATGGGTGTGTAGTGAACAATAGTGTGTATAGAAGGCTGTAGGTGTACTAGGTAGCCAGTAGATGGGTAGAGCGATGTAGTGTGTAGTGAACTTGTACAATAGTGTGTATAGAAGGCTGTAGGTGTACTAGGTAGCCAGTAGGTGGGTAGAGCGGTGTCATGTGTAGTGAACTTGTACAATAGTGTGTATAGAAGGCTGTAGGTGTATTAGGTAGCTAGTAGGTGGGTAGAGCGATGTCGTGTGTAGTGAACTTGTACAATAGTGTGTATAGAAGGCTGTAGGTGTACTAGGTAGCTAGTAGGTGGGTAGAGCGATGTGGTGTATAGTGAACTTGTACAATAGTGTGTATAGAAGGCTGTAGATATACTAGGTAGCCAGTAGGTGGGTAGAGCGATGTGGTGTGTAGTGAACAATAGTGTGTATAGAAGGCTGTAGGTGTACTAGGTAGCCAGTAGGTGGGTAGAGCGATGTCGTGTGTAGTGAACTTGTACAATAGTGTGTATAGAAGGCTGTAGGTGTACTAGGTAGCCAGTAGGTGGGTAGAGCGATGTCGTGTGTAGTGAACTTGTACAATAGTGTGTATAGAAGGCTGTAGGTGTACTAGGTAGCCAGTAGGAGGGTAGAGCGATGTCGTGTGTAGTGAACTTGTACAATAGTGTGTATAGAAGGCTGTAGGTGTACTAGGTAGCCAGTAGGTGGGTAGAGCGATGTCGTGTGTAGTGAACTTGTACAATAGTGTGTATAGAAGGCTGTAGGTGTACTAGGTAGCCAGTAGGTGGGTAGAGCGGTGTCGTGTGTAGTGAACTTGTACAATAGTGTGTATAGAAGGCTGTAGGTCTTTTAGGTAGCCAGTAGGTTGGTAGAGCGATGTGGTGTGTAGTGAACTTGTACAATAGTGTGTATAGAAGGCTGTAGGTGTACTAGGTAGCCAGTAGGTGGGTAGAGCGATGTCGTGTGTAGTGAACTTGTACAATAGTGTGTATAGAAGGCTGTAGGTGTACTAGGTAGCCAGTAGGTGGGTAGAGCGATGTCGTGTGTAGTGAACTTGTACAATAGTGTGTATAGAAGGGTGTAGGTGTACTAGGTAGCCAGTAGGTGGGTAGAGCGATGTGGTGTGTAGTGAACAATAGTGTGTATAGAAGGCTGTAGGTGTACTAGGTAGCCAGTAGGTGGGTAGAGCGGTGTCGTGTGTAGTGAACTTGTACAATAGTGTGTATAGAAGGCTGTAGGTGTACTAGGTAGCCAGTAGGTGGGTAGAGCGGTGTCGTGTGTAGTGAACTTGTACAATAGTGTGTATAGAAGGCTGTAGGTGTACTAGGTAGCTAGTAGGTGGGTAGAGCGATGTGGTGTATAGTGAACTTGTACAATAGTGTGTATAGAAGGCTGTAGGTGTACTAGGTAGCCAGTAGGTGGGTAGAGCGATGTCGTGTGTAGTGAACTTGTACAATAGTGTGTATAGAAGGCTGTAGGTGTACTAGGTAGCTAGTAGGTGGGTAGAGCGATGTGGTGTATAGTGAACTTGTACAATAGTGTGTATAGAAGGCTGTAGGTGTACTAGGTAGCCAGTAGGTGGGTAGAGCGATGTCGTGTGTAGTGAACTTGTACAATAATGTGTATAGAAGGCTGTAGGTGTACTAGGTAGCTAGTAGGTGGGTAGAGCGATGTGGTGTGTAGTGAACTTGTACAATAGTGTGTATAGAAGGCTGTAGGTGTACTAGGTAGCCAGTAGGTGGGTAGAGCGGTGTCGTGTGTAGTGAACTTGTACAATAGTGTGTATAGAAGGCTGTAGGTGTACTAGGTAGCTAGTAAGTGGGTAGAGCGATGTGGTGTATAGTGAACTTGTACAATAGTGTGTATAGAAGGCTGTAGATATACTAGGTAGCCAGTAGGTGGGTAGAGCGATGTGGTGTGTAGTGAACAATAGTGTGTATAGAAGGCTGTAGGTGTACTAGGTAGCCAGTAGGTGGGTAGAGCGGTGTCGTGTGTAGTGAACTTGTACAACAGTGTGTATAGAAGGCTGTAGGTGTACTAGGTAGCCAGTAGGTGGGTAGAGCGATGTGGTGTGTAGTGAACTTGTACAATAGTGTGTATAGAAGGCTGTAGGTGTACTAGGTAGCCAGTAGGTGGGTAGAGCGGTGTCATGTGTAGTGAACTTGTACAATAGTGTGTATAGAAGGCTGTAGGTGTACTAGGTAGCCAGTAGGTGGGTAGAGCGATGTCGTGTGTAGTGAACTTGTACAATAGTGTGTATAGAAGGCTGTAGGTGTACTAGGTAGCTAGTAGGTGGGTAGAGCGATGTGGTGTATAGTGAACTTGTACAATAGTGTGTATAGAAGGCTGTAGGTGTACTAGGTAGCCAGTAGGTGGGTAGAGCGATGTAGTGTGTAGTGAACTTGTACAATAGTGTGTATAGAAGGCTGTAGGTGTACTAGGTAGCTAGTAGGTGGGTAGAGCGATGTGGTGTGTAGTGAACTTGTACAATAGTGTGTATAGAAGGCTGTAGGTGTACTAGGTAGCTAGGAGGTGGGTAGAGCGATGTCGTGTGTGGTGAACTTGTACAATTGTGTGTATAGAAGGCTGTAGGTGTACTAGGTAGCCAGTAGGTGGGTAGAGCGATGTCGTGTGTAGTGAACTTGTACAATAGTGTGTATAGAAGGCTGTAGGTGTACTAGGTAGCTAGTAGGTGGGTAGAGCGATGTGGTGTATAGTGAACTTGTACAATAGTGTGTATAGAAGGCTGTAGGTGTACTAGGTAGCCAGTAGGTGGGTAGAGCGATGTCGTGTGTAGTGAACTTGTACAATAGTGTGTATAGAAGGCTGTAGGTGTACTAGGTAGCTAGTAGGTGGGTAGAGCGATGTGGTGTATAGTGAACTTGTACAATAGTGTGTATAGAAGGCTGTAGGTGTACTAGGTAGCCAGTAGGTGGGTAGAGCGATGTCGTGTGTAGTGAACTTGTACAATAATGTGTATAGAAGGCTGTAGGTGTACTAGGTAGCTAGTAGGTGGGTAGAGCGATGTGGTGTGTAGTGAACTTGTACAATAGTGTGTATAGAAGGCTGTAGGTGTACTAGGTAGCCAGTAGGTGGGTAGAGCGGTGTCGTGTGTAGTGAACTTGTACAATAGTGTGTATAGAAGGCTGTAGGTGTACTAGGTAGCTAGTAAGTGGGTAGAGCGATGTGGTGTATAGTGAACTTGTACAATAGTGTGTATAGAAGGCTGTAGATATACTAGGTAGCCAGTAGGTGGGTAGAGCGATGTGGTGTGTAGTGAACAATAGTGTGTATAGAAGGCTGTAGGTGTACTAGGTAGCCAGTAGGTGGGTAGAGCGGTGTCGTGTGTAGTGAACTTGTACAACAGTGTGTATAGAAGGCTGTAGGTGTACTAGGTAGCCAGTAGGTGGGTAGAGCGATGTGGTGTGTAGTGAACTTGTACAATAGTGTGTATAGAAGGCTGTAGGTGTACTAGGTAGCCAGTAGGTGGGTAGAGCGGTGTCATGTGTAGTGAACTTGTACAATAGTGTGTATAGAAGGCTGTAGGTGTACTAGGTAGCCAGTAGGTGGGTAGAGCGATGTGGTGTGTAGTGAACTTGTACAATAGTGTGTATAGAAGGCTGTAGGTGTACTAGGTAGCCAGTAGGTGGGTAGAGCGATGTCGTGTGTAGTGAACTTGCACAATAGTGTGTATAGAAGGCTGTAGATATACTAGGTAGCCAGTAGGTGGGTAGAGCGATGTGGTGTGTAGTGAACAATAGTGTGTATAGAAGGCTGTAGGTGTACTAGGTAGCCAGTAGGTGGGTAGAGCGATGTGGTGTGTAGTGAACTTGTACAATAGTGTGTATAGAAGGCTGTAGATATACTAGGTAGCCAGTAGGTGGGTAGAGCGATGGGTGTGTAGTGAACAATAGTGTGTATAGAAGGCTGTAGGTGTACTAGGTAGCCAGTAGATGGGTAGAGCGATGTAGTGTGTAGTGAACTTGTACAATAGTGTGTATAGAAGGCTGTAGGTGTACTAGGTAGCCAGTAGGTGGGTAGAGCGGTGTCATGTGTAGTGAACTTGTACAATAGTGTGTATAGAAGGCTGTAGGTGTATTAGGTAGCTAGTAGGTGGGTAGAGCGATGTCGTGTGTAGTGAACTTGTACAATAGTGTGTATAGAAGGCTGTAGGTGTACTAGGTAGCTAGTAGGTGGGTAGAGCGATGTGGTGTATAGTGAACTTGTACAATAGTGTGTATAGAAGGCTGTAGATATACTAGGTAGCCAGTAGGTGGGTAGAGCGATGTGGTGTGTAGTGAACAATAGTGTGTATAGAAGGCTGTAGGTGTACTAGGTAGCCAGTAGGTGGGTAGAGCGGTGTCGTGTGTAGTGAACTTCTACAATAGTGTGTATAGAAGGCTGTAGGTGTATTAGGTAGCCAGTAGGTGGGTAGAGCGATGTCGTGTGTAGTGAACTTGTACAATAGTGTGTATAGAAGGCTGTAGGTGTACTAGGTAGCCAGTAGGTGGGTAGAGCGATGTCGTGTGTAGTGAACTTGTACAATAGTGTGTATAGAAGGCTGTAGGTGTACTAGGTAGCCAGTAGGTGGGTAGAGCGATGTCGTGTGTAGTGAACTTGTACAATAGTGTGTATAGAAGGCTGTAGGTGTACTAGGTAGCCAGTAGGTGGGTAGAGCGGTGTCGTGTGTAGTGAACTTGTACAATAGTGTGTATAGAAGGCTGTAGGTCTTTTAGGTAGCCAGTAGGTTGGTAGAGCGATGTGGTGTGTAGTGAACTTGTACAATAGTGTGTATAGAAGGCTGTAGGTGTACTAGGTAGCCAGTAGGTGGGTAGAGCGATGTCGTGTGTAGTGAACTTGTACAATAGTGTGTATAGAAGGCTGTAGGTGTACTAGGTAGCCAGTAGGTGGGTAGAGCGATGTCGTGTGTAGTGAACTTGTACAATAGTGTGTATAGAAGGCTGTAGGTGTACTAGGTACCAGTAGGTGGGTAAAGCGAGGTCGTGTGTAGTGACGTGTTATATGCAAGCGTTTCGAGATCTGTGCTATCTATTATGTTAAGCAATTTAGCTTCACGGCATATCATGAAGCTAAAGTCAATTATATTCTACGAATGCAGCTGTTGGTACTTCGCACTTTCACGTGAAGGAAGACAGTCGCCACGTGTGCTCTGACTGCCAGGTAGGTTCACTATCAACTTTATATTGTAATAGTAGATTTAACCACACGCTGGGATTAATTGTCAAATATATTACTGTTTAACTGAATGATTTACTAATATTTCCAAACAACCAACAGACAAGTGTTTCGATTATTTGTTGAGTTCTAATTTTTAAAGTCTTCCTTTGTAAATTAATCTGATACTATTCCAAGTTGCTTTTATGTACAAGAGCTCGAGTAAATCTGATGCTTAAAGTAAATGTATTGAACCGAGGCAGTCAACCCGTCGACTTACTTTGTGTATAAACTCAACTAACCTTCACTTGCCGCCAGAACATCAGGAATTAATTGATTAAATCCGAGCTCCGTTTGTTTATCGACTACAAATGGACAAATTTGTAAAAGTAGCTTTTATTTTTAAATCTTTATTTATTGTTAAATCTCAGGTCAAGTCTCACTTGGATTGGAAACAGAATTTCGATAAGTTTACACTATGAAATACTTATGAAATAAAAATAAATTAAATTTAAATTATTGAATATATTTAACTAAACGTGATTTATTTCGTTCGTACGTGAGCCCAGTGGTCTTGTAGGAGACAATCATATGAAACCAGATGGTTTGTCATTACTACCTTTAATGTGGGACACAACTTGCGTAGACTCTTGTTCTCTCACATCTTGCCAGGCCTTACAAATAAAATGGGAAAGAGCCAGGCAAAGAAGCAGAAATAACAAACGGAATAAGCTGCCATTTGACACAAAAAAAAAGAAATGTATTTAACATTTTTTAATTTAATTTCTGTTTGTTAATTGTCTTCTATTTCCTAAGTTCTAAGATTACGTACATGCATACATTCTTATAACCGAAAAACATTAAATCTTGTAAAACACTTAAAACTTCTAGCAAACTAAGCACGTTCAGTGTTACAACAGTCGCAACGACGTCGTCTCAGATATAAGATTAAGCAAATAGCCCTGCTCACCTTGTGACAGTGTCGCTATGTGCTTACACTCATGAACAATTTGATTATTACGAATTTAGTTAGTTTGAAATACGCTTATCGTTATTCGCCACACGCAACAATAACGCTTTGTTTAAGAACACTTTTCAAACGCAAACCATTTTTAAATAATGAATGTTATGTATGTATTGTGTGCCGAATTATAAGCTATTAAATTGACAACAAGGCATAATTAGTCTCTAGTCCATATCAATAGGTACTAGTTGTTTAGACTGCACTGCACTTTTACATCAGTATTAGAGAACAATGAATATTATCAAACTGATTACAGCTATCCTACTGAGATCGCAGTATCTAATGACGTAATTGCATCCTGCAATACTAGCTAAGTGAAACAGGTTATAAGTCATTCAGTAAACAATCTCAAAAGGCCGTTGACATGATTGTACGCTGCCGCTGGTGTCACTTACATTGTTCATTTATATAATACTGGTTTCGTTATGAGTACTTACTATAAGGTTTTATAACGATGATCTTTCTTTTACTACAACCACAGCAAACACTTCAACATTTTCATATATATGATTGTAAGTACAGTTTGAGTTACAAGGTATGTACCCGATCAGCTGCAGCTATTGCTTACACTTCCAAAACCATCGTATAAGCAGTACCATGTCCCTCCTTTCTATCATTCGTTTTCGTTTCAACCAATCATGTCATTTAATGCCAAAGGTACGACGTAAATGGGACTTAATTGTAATAAGCAACATTTGTCGCGCGTGTCATTTGTCTTCTAATTTTATTGCATCTGCATTTGCGTACTCTTGCTTAATAATACACCTTTGTTCTTTAAAAGCATTGTTGACAACCGTTTCGAACTACCCGTATCGACACAGTATATATTAATTAATTTGTGAATATTTCGAGTTTTTTTCTTATAACAACATCATTATGTACTTTAAATAAAGGTATGTTTTTATATACAGAGTTTGCATATTACATATACAAACATAGTAGTAGTGTTTATATTTTTAAATGTTTAAATAGTGGGAATGCACTATAAAGGGATAGCACAGCTTTCTAATGGTTGGACTTTAATTATAGATCGCATACAATAAGTATTCGATCTATAATTAATTAAATTAAATTATTATTTAGACTCGGAATGCTTTAATAAATTCAACAGAATTGCCTCAATTCTTTGAAATTATTAAAGCATTCATATTATAGTGGCGTAGTAATTGATGCTACGTAACCATGATAAGCATAAAGTACTGCATCGATACCAGCTCTGCGAGTTATTTTGTTTAAGAAAAATACAAATTTTTGTAGTTTAGTGCATAATTTGTCAATGAGTACTTTCTAGTTGCAAAGTGTATCTAACGTTAGCCCAATAAAAATAGTATTTCAACCTCTTCTAAGGCGTAATTTCCATTTCTTATTTCTAATCGGTGAAATTTGCTATTGTAAACTGTATGTTTGGGTTTACTAATATTAACCTGTAAATTATTGTGTTTTAGTCATTCTATTATTGTGTTTAAAATATTTGGTGATATTGTTGTTGGTGAGCCGGCGGACAGAATGCCTGAATAAGGGGTTACGTTTGGCAAATAATTGATGTACAGCACAAATACAGTAAAAACAAAAAAGATTCGTAATATGCTGCCCTGGGGAACACCACATGAGATTTGACGATAGGCAGATCTATATACATATATATATTTTGTTTGAAAGTGTATCTCTAAATATCTCTAAGTATTGTTGGCAATTATTTAGATATGTTTCTAACCAGTGTAACGTGTTTCCCCTAATACTATAACGATTTAGTTTATATGTATACAGTTTGTGAGCTACGAATTTTCCATTAAGTCTAGATGTCATCATTTTCACAAGAGAAAAACATTCAAGAGTTTTTGTTTTATTTTTTCTAAAACCAAACTCTGTACCTCTTTTACAACTGACTGTTTCATTATAAAGGAGTGCAGAAAATCTAAAATAATTCTTTTAAAAATCTTAGAAATTACGGGTATTAGAGTAATCAGACGAAAGTCATTCAACTCATTATTATCTCCTTTTTTGTAAAATGGTTTGATTATTGAAAATTTTAGTCTCGTAGGAAATAAACCTTGAAATGTTGATAGATTAATAAATAATATGGGTAAGTGGATGCGATATAAATATATGTAGAGCAACGATTAAGCATTTTTGTATTAAAGTAGTCATACCCAGCCGGTGAAGTTGAATTTCATGAATTAATAATATATACACAGCATCTTCATTGGTTCATTAATTGGAGTTAAAATATAGTATCCGATTCACGATCCACAGACCACTATAATCTTAAGATGTAAAATATTATCTCGAATAAACTTTAGTTCCTTAAAAGCATTGTTCGCAACCGTCTCGTAACTTGGCGAATCTCTCCTTCCCTCAGAGACACAGTACCAATACTAAATTACCGTGATGAATAGAGCACCAACATTTCTGCTATCTTTATAATATTTTAATAAAAAAATGCTTATTCTTTTACACTTGTCCAGTACTTAATATGATGTGAATGTAATAATATTCGCGTCACGTCTGTCGGTGTGGTGCGGGTTTCGTATATCACTTTACTTGTCCCGGTCCGTAATCAATTGGTACAAATGATAGCTTTGTCTCATAAATGCACCATCCGCTTTAATCCTATCCTTTGGCAGAGGCTGGATTAAGTTCAACAATTTATTGACAAAAAATAATAAATTATGAGTTATAGAAAAAATAAACCTATAAATTAGCGTCAAGCTTGCTTACTTGATGAGACACTTATCTTGAAAAAATAGATCACAGTCCTTCTTCAATATCGCTGACAGAATAAGAAAGTAGGGGCTGAACAGATTCGGGGTCTAAAGCGATCGTAGGGTATCCCTAATGCTCCACCTTAATCATATATTAAAGTAAAAAAATATTGTTCCATTGCGGTACTTCATTTCGTAGCTACCGTAGCGTTCGTAGCATTCGCAGCCTTGAGCTCGGTACTGATTACAATAGCTTTCCATTAATAATAAAAAAAAAACTGGAACAAATGATAGGAAATTTAAAATAACACAAACAATGTTGTTAGCGTCGTTCGAGTGTCGTCATCAATGAGTCAGTATCGGGATCTGCAAATACAGAATCTTTGGAAGATACATAAAAATAATATTAAGTATCTTTTAGATAAGAGTGAGTTGTCCTAAATTAATAGAAATTGGCCATAACCTTAATTTATAAGAGAAACACTTATTTTTATTTAAATATCTGAATAGTATAAGTTGAGAAATCCTAAACAAATAGGTGTCATATCTTACTAATACTAGTATCTTAGAATATTTGTATCATTCTGCTTTATTTAATTGGTTTTTGGATACCTCTGCCCCTTCCGAGGCATAAATGCGAGTGTGTGTATAAATGATTATTTTTTTAAAACTACGTATTTGACGTCCCCTGAATAGATATACTCAAGTACAAAAGTCGTGGTACACAAGATATGCGCTTAAAGCAAGTTATCAGTACGGAGTAGAATGTACGCAACTGAGCAACAAATTAAAGTTTATAATAAGCAATTTGCTTGTGCATTGGCGCACGTAATAAACGTCGCGGAGATAAACGGAGGTCAATGGCCTCCAACAACTTTCCACAGACTACGAGTATATTTATACTTCGTCCTAAATCAAAGTATATATAGTGAGGGTTTTGATTTTAATTTATAAAATAAAGGTCACTTTATAAAAATAGTGATAAACACTGTTATAACATAACACAAAATGTATTTTTTTTTGTATCTGCCTCCAGGCTCCAACAAGACGTTTCTTAGCAAATGTGTGCGATTTTATAATAATGTACCCGATAAACGTTAAGTCTAAATAAATTTAAGTCAACTGTAAAACGAAAGTTGTGTCTTAACTTAACTGAACTTTTAGATTTACAGGCTACATATTTCATATAATATAAGCAGTTCAATATAATGTGACCTAATTTTAGTTTATTTACTTTTAGCAACATATTAGCACACGATAAAATATTGTTTTATTGTATAGTACACGTTGTACACTAAGTTGTGTAATACCTATTTCATAATTTAAAAGAGTGGACATAACTTTCTTTGCCTGATTTCTTCTCATAAGGCTTAATCATTTGGAAACGGGTGGTTATAGATAAACTCAGACAGGTGTTACATTATTTTATCTTTTTATATTAATTTCTCATTTGAGAAGGCAAGTTATCGTTGCGGTGACGCCGTGTGTATTGATCTATAATTTATAAAAAAAATCAGATGATTTCAAATAATTGTTGTACAATTTTATGAAATAAAGATATTTAATATGAATTTCAGTCGTCTTAATACTCTTTTTTTTACGTGGGAAAATCCTCATGGACTATCATCCACCGGTGTCATCGGCGGAGGGGTGAACTGAACCCCAGGTTCACCGCCCTAGGATCCATTTACGGAGGCCGGAATTGGGCATGGTCAGCCCTCCTCCAACGTCCAATGCGTCGTCTGCGGATGGGGAGAATAGTCATGTTTTCACTCTCCCATTCCGCAGCCTCCTTTTGTGTCATAATCGTTTCACAGAAGGTCACCACTACATCCCATGACCTCTCGCTCTTAACCATGGCGCGCACAAGCGCTGTGAGCGAGACGTCAGCCCCTATTTCTGTTTGTAAGGCTAAGGCTAGGCTAAATAAAGTCAGAGATATAACAGAACACGAGCAGAAGTATAGCGGTTAGCATACAGTTCACCTAGTAAGTAGCACACAAGAAGAAACAGTTATAAACAAGCACAGAAGGTGAGAAGACAAACAAGAATTACAAACTTATATAAATAATTTACGCGTCGAGAGCAAAGCGAGACTGGTTGACGGCTTCGGAATGTGTTAACAGAGTGCCCGGCTCGCCGCCGCTGCATGCGGTCGTTGTGACATAGCACTCGATGCATTCGCTAATCACAATAACATAAATCGTGTCGGTTTGTCTGGCACGTATAAAACATTTATATTATAATTCTATCGAATATTGATAATATAACAGTGGTTTAGGTTGAGTACAAATACATTATATTAAATAAAAGGAACAATAAAAATGTATATAAAAGTTTATATAAGAGCCGCTACAACGTGCGTCACCCTATATGACAGGGAGCCGCCTCCGTTCGAGCCAATCACTGAATACTGACCGGATGGCCTCATGGTGTTGAGGCCGTATGATGGGCGCAGTAGTCGCGCCCGCCGTTCCGCCACAGTCATCGTAATACTGCCATCTGTTTTTTAACTAAGCAGAGTCCGCATTATAAAAACCAGACTGCTTATAAACATACTTATATATTTTTTTTATTTTCAGTAATAGGACCCCATTACTGTAGTAATAAATTTGTAGTAGATAAGTTAACTATTAATGATCCTACTCACCACATAATCATTTGCCCTATTTGTACTGAGTGGGCATCGAACGCACGACCCCTAGCCTGGCAGTGGGGGTCCCTAATCCCTAGACCAACAGTCATATAAAAAAAAATAAAAAAAAGGGTGGCCCTATTCTATTCCACCGAACGCCACAAAGGACACACGAGAACCTAATATGAAGCGTGATTGACGTAAATTGATAAATTAGATGTATAGCATCACGCCTCGAGAATAAGAAATAAATTCTGCCAGCAGTTTAAGTTCTGACGTTAATTGTTTTTTGTTGAAAAGAACAAAACGGCAACAAGCGGTCGCTCTCACTAATTGTCGATGGTTTCAAACTACAATGTCCTGCGTCGTCGCATTGTCGCGTGACTGTTACTGATTTATACTTTTTAAACAATATTGACTCTTAGAAAAAAGTGTTTAATCACTTATATAGTTTTATTTTCTATCACCTGACAGGACTGAGTATGTCATGCTCGCCTTTGAGGCCTAGTCGAAGAATGCCAATGGTGGCGTATGTGCCGGGTCGTTCGGCTCCCTTTAATATGATCGATATGGATGATGGCTGGTGCGTGCGTCATGCTCATAAACGAGTGTCGTTGAATGTAAAAAGGATCTTGATACCAAAACTGTCGCTAAAGGATCTCGGAAAATAATGCAGCTGTGGTAGTATAAAAACTACCATTTTGTCAGCTACAAATGTTCAAGCGAGCTGGTTGAGGCATCCTACAGAATGGGTCATAATATTATTTTATAAGATAACGTCAACAGATTTCTGAAGTACCGATATTTAAATAAACAACTTTAAAAAGCTGCGAACGCAAATTTCTAATAGCACAACAAATACAATAAACCAGTTATCGTGTACCCCGAACGCTTGTTGTCAACTCGCCTTTAACGCGCTGAAAATTGTTTTTATTTATTTGCTAAGTTTGTTTGCAGTACTGCGAAATGGCCGACAAACTCGATAGCGAAACATAAACCATTTCTTTTGTGGCCGTGATCCAAATGCACGGCTTTGTTGTGTTATCCAATCCCAACATGAGAGCGCAAACAATCGCTTCAGGGAGGAAGGAGGTCAGAATTACAAATATTCAACATGTCACACGACTACTTAACTCGGATTAAGTTTAACTCTGTTTTATGTTGATACACTAAGCTTATAATGATGTTGTTTTTTTTTTTTTTTTTTTTTTTTTTTATGCGATAGGGGGCAAACGAGCAGACGGGTCACCTGATGGTAAGTGACTACTTACTGCCAAACGATTGTATTCAAGGAATATTTTAACGTAGGAGAGCCAAGATTCGGCATGTATGGGCCGGCTCGACCGGAGTATTTCAACAGGCTTACAGAAAACCGGCTGTTAAACAATGTTTATATTGTGTGACCGAGTGAGTGAGGTCTCACAATACAAACATTGTTTAACACTACAACTCTCCTATTTACTCTCCTCCCTTTCCCTTATCCTCTTCCCCCCCCCTCCTTTTCCCCTGTGTTTATGAGCGGTGGAAGTCATTTACCATCAGGTGACAAGTCTGCTCGTTTGTCCCCTTATAACATTGAAAAAAAAAAAAACAAGCAGTTAAAACTTTTGTTGTTTTCACCTGAAAGCGCAAGAAGGAATGTTATGTTTTTCAAGTGTATAGTATGTATGATGTTTCTTTGTCACACCCTGGAGCCTCGACGGTTTGATGGGTTCCAACATATAAGGTCTCACTTGAATCTACTTCATAGTAGAATTGACATAGGGACAACTCAATATGCAAATAAAGAATTATCAAAATTACTTGTTATTTTGGTTCGTTGAAATGTTGAACTAAAATGTGATCACCAATTGCTATAACTATGATTGTAAATTGATTATTGACAACTCCAGAACTGATATAAGCCTAACAAGTAATAGAGCCTTGTTACGATTTCAATTCAATTGCAATGTAATTACTTAGAGCTCTCTTTATACAATTTAGTTTATATTTATTCACTTATACAGTTATATAATATTCACTATAGAATTTTATATATTTACGTTAAAACATTTGACAACTTTAATAATTGAATACACATCCAGAAATAACATAATATCATAGTAATATAAATACATATATGTATTAGAAATTTTGCCGTCTAATAGTACCTTTTTTTTGATTATTGAGTTTATTCAGAATTAGGAACTTCTTACATGTGGACTTCGTGGCCATTTTATTTCCATCTTTCCCTCTAACAATGTTAACTCAACCGTGAACTGCTTCATAAATCTCTGTTATTCTTATAATAAAATGTAAACGACAGTTAGAATTTACTTCAGTATGTTTTGCCCATTTTCCACACGCACACTTTTTTTTTGGGTGATTTGGTGTTGTAGACCTTTCTCCCTATTTTGTTATTAAAACAGATTTGTTGTGTTTCATACTTGAATACTACATAACCATATTTCATAATGTTGGTAAATTTAGTGAAATAATAATAACAATAAATAGTGCGAGACGGCGATACCCGGAGCCAATACATCAAATACGAGCCCCACGAACTAGTGTACAGTATCTTTAAAAACTTCAAGTTGAAAGTCCCTAGTACTCACCAAATATATTTTGTAGATGTAATCTTCTACCGGGGTCACTTCGACCTGCAACTTCTGCAATAAAAAAGTTAGGCTTCGTAACTTAAAGATGCTCTAAATTGAATTAAATATTTTTTTTTTTCAAAAAATATTTTATTTCATTGAAATAGTTTTACCGTTGGAGAGCCATGCTTATAGTAACAGATAGTCAAAGAATACTTGCATTGTACCTCAAAGGCGTGCACTTTGACTAGTAGTTGTTACTTATCATCAGGTCAACCGTCTGAAGTGACGTTTCTTGCGACAATAAATGTTTAATCTCCTCAAATTATATAGGTTCATCTGGGATAGCGACGACGACTTGCCAAACTTGCTCAGGTCGACGTGTTTTGTTATAGTTAGTAGTTTAGATTCTTGCACTTTAGATGGATGGTGTGTATGGGAAGAAAAGGTTGTAGTCACTCGTAAAGCTTAATGAGAACTGAGGAGCCCCAAGTGTATACATACATACAAACTAGATTGTGCAACAGTGTAAACAACTCAGAGTCGGCGGGGTCATGTGCAGAATGATATAAAATGGCTTCGGGTACATTAATGAAGGTTGGGCGGATCTCCCCCCGGGGACACCACACATATAAAGTTGGTGTCGTGTCGTGTGTATCGCGATGTTATTATCAAGCTCCGTCCACAACAGAAAAACTAAAGTTTTTCCAACTATCTTGTAGATCATGTGTTTGGTATATTACCAGAGACAAAGAGATTTCTTGCTATGATTATTGGTGGCAGGTGTATTTAGAAATGTTATTTTGTTGTTATGTACTGACAGAGGAGACTTGGTAAACTATTTGAGTGTCAGAAAGTATAAGTGAAGTTATTTGATATGGTTCTAAAGAGTTGTTAAAGGGTAAATGAAAAGGTCAGGGTCCTCGGAGCTCGTCCCTCGCCTGGAAACGTTCAAATGGACCGATTTCAAAGATACTTTGAGTAAGTTTTTAGATTTCATTTTGTAGCTTTTAGTAAAATTCTAAGTACCTACCTCGAATAAGGAACATTATTATTTCAGGCTTTAGGTGAAGGTGGTTGTAAATTTGTACCAAAGGCTAGAATAGATGCAGGCGGAATAATCTACAAAAGAGGGTATTTATAATAAACGTAAAAAGGAGAAAATGTCAACAAGAAGTTAGTTAGTAAATTAACTGCTCTGATAGTCATATCATTACCGCGATTTTCGGCAATAAACACGAAGTATAAAAATATGTATGTAAAACATTTAAATCAAGGACCCTCTATCTTGTTGGTTTCAACATGAATAATATCGTTGAGAGTTAATCTTATAAGCAGCGTTCGTTCTTTGGAGATGTCACTCACACACAGATGAAGACGACATCTCGGTGATCACACCTAAGGACCGCCTCCCTTTAATCTCTAGCCATCACTTACTTGAGAGTTTACAAACTTTCCCAATTCCCCATTCTTTGAATACATACACTCAGTGGTTGAAGTAGAAACTGACACTTTTATGGGGTTTTGTTATCTGTCCATTTTTACACCATGCATATTGCACTTTTTTATATCACTGAAAGATAAGAAGTGTTAAAGAATAAAGATTATTACTTCTTATTATTTCTGAAACTGTAGTGGGTGAAATATTATTTCTCGAAATCTTTTAATATATTAAGCGTGGTATAGTGATGAATGTGCATTATGTACCCATTACAGATAGCAGTGAAACCCGATCCTATATAAAATAAAACCAAGTGTAGATAAAATTTGCTAGTTTATATATCACACTAGCGATGACCTGCTACTTATATAGATCTATTCATTTTTGTAATAAAGGTTTTGAACAGAAGCCTATGTGGTTATTACTATTACATACATATCTGTAAAGCCATTCTGGAGTGATTGATTAACAAATATCTATACAAACTTTGGCATTTATAATAGGAAGTTAAATTTGAAAATAATAAAATACAGACATTAAAACAAGATGGAAGAAAGGCAGGTCAGAAGTACCCGAATCCAACTCGCTTGTATGCTTGTACATTTTAATGACAGTAGAGGATGGTGGTTATGTATGTTAGAACAGAAGCAAGTGGCGGGTTGTAGTCTCGGACTAAAAATGTATCATGACAATTATCTTCCAATATACCTGTAAATATTAAGCCAATACGGTTTTTTTAGATATACTAGTACTATGCAAGATGATGATATTTAGGAAAACAGTTTCAATGAACAATAGTAAACAAACTGTTCATGAGCATTCAGATATAATACGAATAAAAAAATGTACATAGTAACTCGAAAATCAAGGCGAGATAATATCTCTATTTCTCTCTCTAATCAGTAGCATAAATGCTTTCTTTCGTCTTCCACCTTCCGCATTCAGTCTATCCCAGCTATCTTCTTTGGGTCATCCGTTTATCTGGCTATGGGGCGTCCTACGGACTTGTCGCCCAATATTGGAACATTTTCTTTGCCAAAACTACATACTTTTCTAGTATATATTGACTATTATTTTATATATTAAGTTACAAGTGGCAACGCTGATTTCGAATGGTGATTGCAGTTTGCAAAATGTTATATTTAGTCAATATAGAGTCATCAATAAACTGGATGTGCGACAATGTTAGTTATTTAAACATACAGCTGACGGTCTTACCCGTATTAAAAATTAGCGTCACAAATGACCACACCATTAGTAAAGGGAGATTTTAGTCAGATTATAATTTTTATTATAACAATTAAAATATTTTGTTCAATGTTGATAAGATCATCAGGGGAGGGTTTACATAACTGCCGCGGAAGAATGTCGTGTTCCCGCGGCCCTCGGCAGCAGGTGCGAGGAAGGAACACCGTGGTGGTTTTAGCCGGTCAAGTCCGGCACACCCCTCCGCTGATGCCCCCGGCGGAGGATAGTCCATGAGGATTTCCCCACGTAAAAAAAAAAAAAAGGGTTTACATAACTGATATGTCACACAGCCAGTTCCACCACGCCTCTGACAGACGCCGCTCATTTCCATTACAACTATCTTTCGACTTTCAACTGGAAATAAATTTATTCGATCTGAATAACTACGTACTATAAATGGGTGGTACAAAACTGTTCTCTGCAATATTTAACTCTTGCTAATTTAAACTGGATCTAATTCAATGAACTTATATCAGACAGTTAAGTACTAAATATCTGGTATATAATTCGTTCGGTTATGAGTCGAGAATAAGCAATGTTTATTGATGGTAAGTTGGGTCGAGAGTGAAGCTCAGCGAGTCGTAGCAGCGGGAAGACTTAACGTTTGAAGGGGGGGGGGGGAGGTTGTGAGTAGTCGCGGTGTGCCGCAATTTAGGCCGACAGTCGCTGTTCCTGGGATCTTTTAATAAATTCCTCTATAATCCGAGCTAAGCAACAACAATTTATTTTACAGTAACATATTCAGGTTTTCCCTTGGAAATGTACTGAGACGATTTCGTGATTTGAATCTCTTGTTTTTTCATATAAACTAATTCATATGTACATTAATAATATGTAGTTGACGATTATTTAAAAAATATGAAGAGGTGTAGGTGCCACCAGCTGGTCCCGGCCCGTGTGGTAGATGGCCTATTCAATTTTAAATAAACATCTCTCTACAATACATAATGATATACTATAGATAAAAGTTTGTCTCTACTTAGCGACTTGCACTTAGGTCCGTTTATGCATATGCACACAAAGAGCAGTCGGGCAGTACAACAACAGAAATAACAAAGCACTCTATCTGATAACTCACAAGTACGCAACCTTCTGTTTGTGTTGCCGACTGTACCGCGACCAATGGTTAACGTAAATATTTGCAAGGAGAATGTTCCAGAATAGTAGTCTATTTACGTCAGATTTCTATTTCAAATAATATCGTGTCGGCAGAACTGCCACCCGCTTCAAGAGAGGGGTGAAAAAATTCGTGTTCTGAACATGAGATGGCACCACGTCAAGCCGAGCTACGGATTGAATTGTGTGTTCGACAGACATGCTTAGGCCAAGCCATCCGTGAACCGGATCCTTTATAGAAATGCAGTAAAGTGAAAAGTGGTCAGTGTATACAATAAGAAATAAAATGTTGGCAAAGTTAATGCCAAGATGTCAGCTCTGAGGCGCATTCGAATGGATGTAGAGTTTAAATGCTTCGACTTCCGCCACTCAGTGGTGGTGTGTGAATACGAGTACAGGTACATCACTGCGCTGTCTTTTTGTACGTTTGATGTCGTAGTGATTTATAAAACACGTGTGATATAATAAGTGGAACAGTTAATCGAGTAGTTTTATACTCACGTATTACTTTATATTTTTACTTTTCTTGGTTTACATAAAAGTAAGTAACATTAATTATGTAGCTGCACATTGATTTAACATTTTAGGAAAGTAATGTTTTGTTTTATTATATACATATATAAACACTCATATTTGTATTTTTTTTTTATACTATAGGGGGACAGACGAACAGACGGGTCACCTGATGGTAAGTGACATCGCCGTCCATGGAGACTTGCAACTCAAGAGTCGCAAGTGCGCTGCCCGCCTTTGAGGGTGATGAGGGATGGGGGATGCAGGGAGCGGAAAGAAGAGAGGAGGGATGAGGAGATGGAAAAAAGGATGAAGGAGATGACGGGAGAGAAAAGGGGGGAGGAGGAATTGGGCCTCCGGAAACCTCACTCAATTCGGGGAAATGCAACGCAAGCGTTACTTCACAACCGGTTTTCTGTGAGGCCGTGGTATCGCACCGGTTGTGCCGGCCCATTCGTGCCTAAGCATGGCTCTACCACTATATACGGCTGAGATGATATTCACCGCTCTTCGCAATTGATGTAACATTTTAAATAAATAAATAAAATGCATTTTTGTGTCATCTCTGACTGTACAACATCAAAACAGCTGCTTACGAGATAATGGTCGACCTATTAAGTTATTATAATAATATTAATAGATCAATAATAAAATCGATTGTGATCTCACTAATGCATACAGGTGCAGAAAAATAACGACTAATTCAATTTTATTACAACTTACCCTGTTTAAATTTGTAACTGTGAATCTGCAGCGATCGTCAGCTAAATAAAAACAAAATGTTTGATACGGAACAAAGACAAACAATAATACAATAAAATTTTAATTTTATCAGAGCGCTTGTTAGTAATAACTATTAAATAAATTAAGACTTTAAACAAAGTCAAATAAAAATAAAAAAATCTAAATCTAATCTAAACAGTGGTCATTCTTGGTATTTTTCTATTATTTAATACTTCTAAATTAAGGTGTTTGTAATGTAGTTCATATAATTTTTAATTTATGTTATAATATTTCATATAATGTAATAATTTAATTCTCAGTGGGATGACTCTAACTATATAAGTATTGAACAATTTACTATAAATTCTCATTTTCCTAAAGGAGTATTCTAATGAGCGCTGAATTGGCAAATCATAGTTAAAAGACTTGGGAGTGGTAGCATTCCAAGCTGTAGGTAACGGCGTTTGTTGTCGGCATGTCAACTTACAAATGTTACTACAAAACCTTCCTTTACAGTTATTTAGCAACATAACTAACTACAACTAGATATTTCTAACTCTTCTAAGTATTTATATTGTCTCACTCGAACTACGCACTTACGAAACATTCAAGTTTAAGGCACAACTAACTTGAAAATATGCTCAGTGTTGTGTGTGTAACAAAAGAAAAAAAGGTCACAATGTATGGATACGTAGTTACAGGGATCTGATTATATATAAGGAAAATTTCGTGTTTCAACTACAATAAACGATCCGTTTGTTATGTAAGGTGTACGCTTGCTCTTCTCTGTTCTATCACTAATGAATGTCCATTTTGATTCTAAATCTTGTAATATAAATAACAAACCTAAGAAAATATTAATAGATCCAAGACTTTTGCAGGAAAAAAGATTGAATGTTTAATATACCTCTGCCCCCCCCCTTATGGGTTACAGGAGTGAGTGTATGTATGTAGGAAAAATGAAAGCAATAAATGAATAAACTTAACAATATTATAGTGTTACAACTAACTAAAGATAATTTAGTTAATACTTACATAAAATGCTGGTTTTTATAAATAATCTACTGGAAACCTGCAACAACTTTGTTATATAGGTGGTGATCGGACGTCGCGCCTCATATATGCACGCCTGGAGGCTGCTCGTGTTTATAATCTCTGCTTAAACACTGATGTTTATAGCTGTAAAAATATCCCATTTTCAGGGTCGGGAACATAGACTCGATAATAAAACTGAACAATACTTGCCTATATGTCACACTATTATGATGATGTGTTTATTTGTTGATGAACCTGAGACTCATTGCATTATAAGGCCTACAACAATACGAGTTTAAATACATTAAAGGGAATCGAAATTCTCAAAACATGTTCATAAATTGACATAATTTATACAAATTATTCAAGAAGATTAAGAAACAACCAGCGGTAAACGGTTTTCAGTTGGAAATTATTGATACACTTTAGAAATTTGTATACATCTTATCATTTACAAAGTTAGGAGATCCAAATGTTTTCACATTTATATACAGGTCTATTTACATTCATTCGTATACCATCACGTCTGTATCCCCTAAGGCAGGGGTGCTCAAACTTGAACTGAATAATAACTCAATATTTTTAGACTACTTACGATCGACTTGAGAGGCTGCAAGTATGTGTGATGCAGGGTTGTCGTACATACACGATACACCCTACCTACCTAGGTAGGGTGTACCGTAGCATATATAGATATTAGCTTTCCGCACAATTTACATTATCTTAGTCAAGGTTTGGGTTTGGTTTACATAAGTTCTTCTCTACAATATCAATGAAAAAACTCCTAGTTATTCAAAATTGCGAGTTTATTCGTTGTTACAAAACAAAAGAGTTACATATGGTGTTAAACTCAACTAAGGAGTGACTTTGGATCTTGAAGCGTGGCACTGCATGTCCTCAGCATACTATTCATAAGATGGTGCGTAACCACTGAGTGCCAATCGCAAGCATGATGACATATGATCGTCAGTTAGTCGATTGCGATATTTTGACTTAATTATCTTCATTTCAGAAAATGCAGACTCGCACAAGTAAGTTGACCTAAACATTGCCGTCAGTTGAAGGGCGATTTGCCTTAGATTCGGATATTTATCTTCAGATATAAAACACCAGAAATTTGTATCAGATGCTGTAGCTTTGAGATGTATATCTGATATAATCTGCACCAACTCATTTTCAACAGAACATGAGTTCATATTAAACTGACTTGCTACTTCAGTGGTTAATTCCTCAATGTTTTTACATGAAAAAGGATAACTCATAAATGATGCTATATTTGCCAATTTACTGCAAAAACGCATTTCGAATTGTCCCAAAATATTTGATAATTCAGCCTCATACGTATCATAATTCAACTGAGGAATCCTTGCTTTCAAAGACGGAAAATGTTTCAGATCCTTTCTTTTCAGTTGATCTATCATAAGTTGCAATTTACTTTTGAATGCGTTTACTGCGCTAATCATCTCAATAATAGTTTTTCCTTTACCTTGAAGCTCCAAGTTAATGGTGTTTAAGTGCATTGTGATGTCAGTCAAAAATGCCAAATCAGTCAGCCATTTTTCGTTTTTCAACATCTCAGTGTCATCACCTCTTTCGTCTAGAAAAGCTGTTATTTCGGGCAATAATTCTTGAAACCTTTCTAGGAATTTTCCGCTACTCAACCACCTGACGTCCGTGTGAAGAACTAAATCAGTGTGTTCAGCTGACTCCCTATCTTCCAACTGCAACTTAAAGAGCCGCCGTTGCAAGCTACGTGCACGGATGGAATTCACAATTTTTGTTGCAATGCCCATAATTTCCTCTGTGTTTAAAACTTTTGAACACAAAACTTGTTGATGTATAATGCAATGGAATGAAAAAAATGAAGGGAATTCTTCATTAGCTCGACACAATGCCACAAAACCGTTCTTGTTTCCAGTCATTGCTAGTGCTCCATCGGTTGTAATGAACACTAATTTATATATTGGTAGCTTGTAGTTTTTTACAAAATTGATGAAAACGTCATATATATCTTCGCCACGGGTCTTCCCCTTCAGAGGAATGATTGTCAAAAATTCTTCCTTAGCCAACATGTCATTGAATACCATCCGAATAAAAATACACAGCTTGCCAGTGTCTGTCATATCGGTGGATTCGTCGAACTGTAAAGAAAAGTATGTACATTCCATGATATCATGTTTTAGTTTATCTGCGATGTCCTGACTCATGACTTCAATACGCCTTGTGACAGTCGGACGAGATAACTGAAGTTCTCTAATACCGCCGCCCGCTTCAATAAATGCTTCCTTCACAACCGATCCATCTTCGAATGGTTTCTTGTGTTTCGCTAATATATGACATATTTTAAATGACGCGATCGTAGCAGCTTTTGATTGTTTGGCTGGTCTTGTGAACATGGT
Source organism: Tyria jacobaeae (assembly GCA_947561695.1). NCBI lineage: Eukaryota > Metazoa > Arthropoda > Insecta > Lepidoptera > Erebidae > Tyria > Tyria jacobaeae. The sequence continues at coordinate 478,470 of OX387208.1, read as the reverse complement.
TTGTTCTTTTTTCAAACAAGATATCAAATTACTTACTTTTCGTTTTCTTAATTCACTCTGTGGCGGAAAATCCTTTTCATAGTTTTTATGAACCGTTTTATGATGCCTCTCTAAGTTACCACGCTTAGGTATTGCAACTGACGCACGACAAATAACACAAATGCACTTATCCTTCACCATACAAAAGAAAAATTCTTCCTCCCAATCGTTATTAAAATAATACGTTTTAGATTTCTTCATTGCACTCATTTCGCACTTTTTAATAATAAACTTTGTATCGACGTAGTATCGCCTTCAAGTTACAATTCAGAATGACTCCAATTCCTGCAGGCGCAACATTTATATCGGCGTGAACGAAAGTCTCGAATGTTCCCGTCAAACGCGCCGCCCGAAATGGTCTAGTACAGTCTAGTCTAGAAACAACGCGGCTTTTCTTTGACAAGTACCGCGCGTTCCTTTGATAAAGCCGCCTTTTGCCGCAAGCAGTGTTATGACGTAATAAATTTTTGTAGTTTAGTTACCTACTTATTAAAAATTTTTTTCTTCTCAAGATCTACTCAAAAAGCACTCGCGATCGACTGGTCGATCGCGATCGACCGTTTGAGCACCCCTGCCCTAAGGGATAAGCAGAGCTGTACAAAACTCCAACATTTCGCCAAAAATAATTTGGTTCCCATAACGTAATAGGAGGCGAGCCTTTTACGTTAGTGGAGCCAAATAGCTTTCCCTTCCTTTACCTCGCCTTTCCACAAAATATCGGCAAAACGATATTAAAATGCTTTCATTCAAATTTGTAGATTGTTTGTTACTACATTACTACTGGATAATGTCATTAAATCATTTCAATGAGTGGGTTCTGGTACCCATAACACAAGTTCATTCTTACCATGGGTACCAGTGTCCAAATTAACAATAACCTGTAAATTATATATAATTATATATGCCAAGCACAAGTGTAGCAAGTTTTATAGTGTTTGTTGTATAAACTGAAGTAAGAAAAAAAATTGAAGCAGAATGCAGGCTGTATGCAAAAATTCAGTGCCATGCTTAGGCACGAATGGGCCGGCTCAACCGGTTTTCTGCGATACCACGGCCTCACAGAAAACCGGTTGTGAAGTAACTCTTGCGTTGCATTTCCCCAAATTGAGTGAGGTTTCCGGAGGCCCAATTCCCCCGCCCCCTTTTTCTCTCTCCTCATCTCTTTTCTCCTTTTTTCTATCTCCTCACCCCTCCTCTCTTCTTTCCGCTCCCTGCATGCCTTATCCCTCATCACCCTCAAAAGCGGGCAGCGCACTTGCGACTCTTGAGTTGCAAGTGTCCGTGGACGGCAGTATCACTTACTATCAGGTGACCCGTCTGTTCGTCTGTCCCCCTATGGTATAAAAAAAAAAATCCGACTACAGATGTCGCGCGTCAAATTTGCCGCTTCGGAAATAAATATTCATAGAGCTAATAAACAAGACGAAATTCGGTTTAATGATGCCTTTGTAACTGATTAATGTTCGAGTTATGATGTTGTTATTTAGAGATCAGATCAGAGAACATGATGACACTGTCCTATGTATATAAACAAATAAAAAATATACTAATTCAGTTTTGTAAAGTTCTTTGAAGATAACTTCAGAACAAGATATACATACGTGTGCAGTCTATAAACAACATCGACGCAGAATCACCGTTATTTATGAGATTAGAAACGTAACAACGACCCCATACGTTTGTTGCCGTGATGACACTCGTCAAGTCGTCTGTTTTTAAGTTTATTGTGTATAATTCTAATTTTATTTTTTTTTATTTCAGACTGTTTTCTATCAGACATTTTACAATCATATAGTGCCTGGTTGACGCCAATAGCCTTGTCTCCTGTTCGTTAGTCGGACGAAATAGTATTTTATTTTATTTTATATATTTATTTTAAATTGGCAAAATGTGGGTGTAGTCTATTGTGCTCTACTGTGCTGTGTGGTGTGTTCCTTCAACACGCCTCTGTCTACTTCTTAGGGGTAATAGACGTTACCGTATGTATGTAGAACATATAGACATACTGACAGCTAGACAGTCCGGTAAGAAATGCGGTGGCTTTATTGTGCTCTACTGTGCTGTGTGGTGTGTTCCTTCAACACGCCTCTGTCTACTTCTTAGGGGTATAATAGACGTTACCGTATGTATGTAGAACATATAGACATACTGACAGTTAGACAGTCCGGTAAGAAATGCGGTGGCTCTATTGTGCTCTACTGTGCTGTGTGGTGCGTTCCTTCAACACGCCTCTGTCTACTTCTTAGGGGTAATAGACGTTACCGTATGTATGTAGAACATATAGACATACTGACAGCTAGACAGTCCGGTAAGAAATGCGGTGGCTTTATTGTGCTCTACTGTGCTGTGTGGTGTGTTCCTTCAACACGCCTCTGTCTACTTCTTAGGGGTATAATAGACGTTACCGTATGTATGTAGAACATATAGACATACTGACAGTTAGACAGTCCGGTAAGAAATGCGGTGGCTCTATTGTGCTCTACTCTGCTGTGTGGTGTGTTCCTTCAACACGCCTCTGTCTACTTCTTATTGGTAATAGACGTTACCGTATGTATGTAGAATATATAGACATACTGACAGTTAGACAGTCCGGTAAGAAATGCGGTGGCTCTATTGTGCTCTACTGCGCTGTGTGGTGTGTTCCTTCAACACGCCTCTGTCTACTTCTTAGGGGTAATAGACTTTACCGTATGTATGTAGAACATATAGACATACTGACAGTTAGACAGTCCGGTAAGAAATGCCATGGCTCTATTGTGCTCTACTGTGCTGTGTGGTGTGTTCCTTCAACACGCCTCTGTCTACTTCTTATTGGTAATAGACGTTACCGTATGTATGTAGAATATATAGACATACTGACAGTTAGACAGTCCGGTAAGAAATGCGGTGGCTCTATTGTGCTCTACTGCGCTGTGTGGTGTGTTCCTTCAACACGCCTCTGTCTACTTCTTAGGGGTAATAGACGTTACCGTATGTAAGTAGAACATATAGCCATACTGACAGTTAGACAGTCCGGTAAGAAATGCCATGGCTCTATTCTGCTCTACTGTGCTGTGTGGTGTGTTCCTTCAACACGCCTCTGTCTACTTCTTAGGGGTAATAGAAGTTACCGTATGTATGTAGAACATATAGACATATTGACAGTTAGACAGTCCGGTAAGAAATGCGGTGGCTCTATTGTGCTCTACTGTGCTGTGTGGTGTGTTCCTTCAACACGCCTCTGTCTACTTCTTAGGGGTATAATAGACGTTACTGCTCTGCTCTACTCTGCTGTGTGGTGTGTTCCTTCAACACGCCTCTGTCTACTTCTTATTGGTAATAGACGTTACCGTATGTATGTAGAATATATAGACATACTGACAGTTAGACAGACCCGTAAGAAATGCGGTGGCTTTATTGTGCTCCACGAGGACCACACGACAACGTTAATTGTAGTGATAGGTTCACACCGCTTTAAATAGACAGTTCCATTAAACAGCCAGTTCCAGTTACAGCATCTGTACGCACTCGTCGCCGTCAATGTTCATGATTATGTTCGAGTTGTTGGAGAACAGAAAAGTTCAACAGCCGAGAATGTGTGTCCTGACTATTTGTATGCGTGTTGTCCTGACTACGTACTACCCACTCTAACTTAGGCCTTTAAATCGCCCTTCAAACAAGTATACGTTATTTATTACTACTCTATAAAAAGCGTGTTTATAAACCATTATATTTTGTTTGTGAAACGATATTCGTTTCGTTATATCGGTATTAAGAATGCTATATTACCTATTGTAATATATTTAATTAAAACGATATTTGTACTATAGTATTAACACCATACAATAATATCTGCCATCCTCATGCCTTCTTGTTAGTTTTCTCCTTGACTTAGGAGTTCAACATTTATTGACAGTATAGCAAACAATGTAATGTATTTTAAACTATGCAAAAAAAAACTATGTGTTAAAACTATAAAAAACTATTGTTTATAAGTTTATCTTAAAAATAAGTAATGTACAGACGGGTAATGATGTACATATATGAAATACTAGCTTACTTAATGCATCACATCAAACACAGAAAGTTAATAGGTTAAATGATAAACTTAAACGAATCTGTTCTTTAAAACCACTCATGATTTCTGTGTAAATAAATAAAATAAAATATTAATTCTACAGGCGCGTGTGTATATCGCCATTATATATGTGAATGTCAATTATTTATATCTAAAGTAGAAAATATGTATGTAAATATCTATCTTACATATATCATCGTTATACCTTTCAAAGTGGACTATAAGGAAAAGTCAAATAAGAACGAGTTATTGAAACCTAAACTACTGAAGGTCTGTACTTCTCTGTTAAAGAGAAATGAGAGTATAATTTTGTCAGAAACGGGATCCTGTTACGAGCCACGAAATGACGGTTGAATTTGGCATCGCGATAATAACGTGAATAAATGTAAGGTAGCTGAGGTAATGTCAATGGAAAGATCAATTATAATAGATTGTTTCACTTGGACGGGACAGCTACAACAGTGGTAGAGCCATGCTTAGGCACGAACGGGCCGGCTCGACCGGAGCGTTACCAGTGACGGCCTCATAGAACTCCGGTTATGAAGCAAAATGAGTGCATTTCCTCGAAATTAGTGAAGTTTCCGGAGGCCCAACTTCCCCTTTCCTTTCCTCACCCTTGTCCCCCCTCCACTTTTCTCATCTCCTTTTCCCCTCCCCTCATCCCTCATCACCCTCAAAGGCGGGCAGCGCACTTACGACTCTTGAGTTGCAGGTGTCCATGAACGGCGGTTGTCACTTACCATCAGGTCTGTTCGTGTGCCCCCCTATAATATAAAAATACAAAATTGAATCTCGAGGCTACGGAATTAAAGTTCCCTAGGCAACTGACTGATATGAAATATCAGGCTTGAGATATATCACTCTCATCCGTGCCAAACTCCTCTTTGTTATTAATTATTTGATCTATAAATTGTTACAGATAGTATTTTTTATTTCTTTTTATGCGATAGCGACGGTGAGTCAAGTAAACAAGAAGATCACCAGCTGAACGACCCCGACGGAAGCCGTATTGTCGATCATTGAGGAGCTGGTGGTCTTCTAAGTACCGGAGGAGCTGGCAGTTAACAATGGATTCCATTATCTTGGAGAACAAGGAGGTGATGGCTATGAGTCTGTAGTTGGACGGATCCGAGTGATCTCCTTTTTTAAGGTTTGGGTGCACTAGAGCTGTCTTCCATGAGTTCGGGACTACCCCAAGAGAATAGGAAAGCCGATAAAGGCGCTTTAAAACCGGTGCCAACTCAGGAGCACACGTCTTCAGCACAATAGGAGAGATTTTATCGGGCCCACTTGACCAAAGAACGTCGAGGGAAAGAAGCGCTTTACGCACTGCCCTTTGTGTAAACCGTATTTCCGGCATGAGGCTCTCGCACTGCGGTATGGTCGGCGGTGCGTTTCCCCCTTCGTCCAGTGTCGAGTTGGACGCAAAGAGTTTGCCCAGAAGATCGGCTTTTTCTATAGCGTCGTGGGCCAACGAATTATCTCCTATGTGCAGAGGTGGAAGGGATGGCTTACAAAAGTTCCCCTGGACAGCTTTGGCAAGAGACCAGAATGCACGAGTTCCAGAAGGGAGACTCACTAGTCTCTCGCCTATTCTGCCGAGGTGAGCCAACTTCACCCCAGCAATTACTCTTTTGAGGGACCTGGAGCCAAAGTTAAATTGCTTCTTTAATGTGCTGGTCTTTACATCCCGTGCTGTCACCTCATTAGCCCATGCTTGGTAACATTCCCGCTTTCGGCGAGACGCCGCTTTGCAGGTTCGACTAAACCAGGGCTGGGACTTGCCACCAGTGGGAATCAGGGAGAATGGAATGAAAAGTTCCATACCCTGAAGCACAACATCCGCGACAGAGTCGGCAACGACATTGGGATCATCCGGCGATAAGCAAACCTGCCTCCATGGGTAGGATGCAATGAATGAGAATGTTCGCATACCATCCCAGTCTGCTGACCTATAGTGCCATACGCGGCGACTGCCTGTAACTCGCGGCCGCAGCGAGTGAACGAGTGGCACTATACAAAGAGCATAGAGGGGCCTCAACGGATACTTTGCAGCCGTCGGCGTGATGGGCGTTAAAGTCGCCAAGAATCACGATCTCTGCGGATGGGACCTGCTGGAGCACTGAGTCTGTAGCCATTTGGACGTGGTCGATGAGTCGGTCCGTTTCGGCATCACCGCTATGGGACCTGTAGAGGCATAGGTAGATGCGGGGATGGTCGTCGCAGTCTACACGTAGCCATAAGATGGAGAGACCTACTACTCCACCTACCTACTACCTACCTTCAAGATTGCCGAGGCGGCGAGAAGTGATATCATCTCTAACGTACACGCATACACCAGCCTTAGGAACAAAGGAGTGTTCCAGTCCGTACCCAGGGTAGCAGAGGTAGGATGTGTCCGCTGGAGATGATATCTGCGTCTCGGTTCGTATGGTATGCCTTCTCTTGCCCCGAGCAGATTTTGAGAGCGCAGTTGAGGCCCCCCCAGAGTACGAGGGGCAGGCCGGGCGTCCACGCTCAGGTATAATCCGTACTGAGGGTGGACGTCCAGGGGGGATTCTCGAACGCTAGCTCTGGTACCCCCCTGGGGTATCCTTTTTGTTAACAGCGCTATCATTAGGGGGGGTGGGGGATTTTGGGCCTCCGGAAACCTCACTCATTTCGGGGAAATGCAACGCAAGCGTTACTTCACAACCGGTTTTCTGTGAGAACGTGGTATCGCACCGGTCGAGCCGATTTGATAGATTTATTACACCGGACCGAAAGCGTTGCATATGTACATATTAAGTGTGTATAATTAAACCATTAATTCAGATATGACATTGAAACAAATACATTGCTAAAACATTTTTCGTTCTTGAAAGATGATAAGAAAAAAAAAATATTTAAAGAGAAGAGAAGAGAATTTTCAGTATTTTTGAAACTAAGGGCTGAAAATGTTAAGAATTTCAAATCTAATCCTCACCCATTCTGTTTATTCCGACATCAGATTTACAACTAACCTTTACTTAGGTGTCAAATCAAGTGAATGCATTATAACATATTAATATCGCACTACATACAATGTTCTATTAGCTTCCATTCATTAGGCTTTTACAAGTTTAATGACTCGAATAAGACTGAATTTCGAATCATGAGTTTTTACAGTTTAAGTAGCGTCGTAAAGACAAAATAGTTTATTGCATGCTTCGCTTGGAACGAATTCTGATGTTGCATTTCTACTTGTTAATAGTTGCACGAGTAGGTGAGTATAAGAGCAGGAGAGGACGACGTGACCTCATGTTGTTAAATATATATGAATATAACGTTAAGTTAATCAATTAAGAGACTATTAACAAAGTATGTGTGCGAAGAAGCTAAAATGACAGCGGGGCATTATAAGTATAAACTTTTGGTGTCTAGCTACTCGGCTTGTACACCACAAATATACTCACAAACCCGAATATTTGATAGAAAATATTCAGTGCATTGCTTGATAAGGCACTATGACTATACTGGGGAAGTAGTTGGCCGTTCCCAGCAGCTAGCCAGGGCTTATTGGTGACAGAGTTCAGCAAATGTCTTACTTTTCTTTGTAGGTAAAATATATATATATCTCTTTTTTTTTTTTCTTTTTTTTTTTTATGCGATAGGGGGCAAACGAGCAGACGGGTCACCTGATGGTAAGTGACTACCGCCGCCCATGGACACCCGCAACTTAAGAGTCACAAGTGCGTTGCCGGCCTTTTAGGTAGAGGTACGCTCTCTTCTTGAAGGTTTGAAGGTCGTATCGGTTCGGAAATACGGCAGGCGACAATTTGTTCCATAAGCTGGTTGTGCGAGGCAAAAAGCTTCTGGAGAAGCGCACAGGGGTGGAGTGCCAATCGTCCAGGTGATGGGGATGGATATTTTGTCGCGTAGGACGATGGCGGAAACCAGCAGCCGGTATAAGTCCGAACAATTCCTCTGAACACTCCCCATGATACAAGCGATAGAGGATTCAGAGTGAAGCTACATCTCTACGCAACGCTAAGGTGTCAAGTCGATCAGAAATATCTTGGCAGTCGATGATGCGAGTCGCTCTCCGTTGAATGCGCTCAAGAGGGAGAAGTTGGTACTGGGGTGCACCTGCATAGAGATGAGAACAGTATTCCATGTGCGGCCGAACCTGCGCCTTATAAAGTTGTAGGCGGTGGGCCGGAGTAAAATACTGTCTCGATCTGTTTAGCACACCAAGCTTCTTCGAGGCTAATATGGCCTTACTCTCTAAGTGACCGCGAATCTGGACTTCGCTTGATATATCTGATGATACTGGCTGATGCAGTTAGGGAAGTGCTCTCAAATTGAGGTGATACGACCAATGGCAACTTTTTAGCGGTGAACGCGCAAACCTGTGTCTTCTTGGGGTTAAACTGGACTAGGTTAAATCGACCCCAATCTGAAACTTTTGATAAAGAAGTTTCGATTTCAGACACAAGTTTGGATCGGCTTTCGCTGACGTTTACCCGAGAAATGTTAGCGCGGCCGGTGTAAAGGGCATCACTCGTGCTATCGTCTGCATAGCAATGGATGAAGCTAATCTGCAGCATGGCATTGATATGCAGAAGAAATAGCGTGGGTGATAGCATACAGCCTTGTGGGACACCAGAATTAACAGACTTGGAGTCGGAGCATGCACCGTTAACAACGATCTTGATGCTTCTGTCTGTAAGAAAACTGGTGAGCCAATTGCACACTTATACTTTTGTATCTTAATATGTAGGTTTACAATTTTTTTTCTTCGAAATCTCAACAAAACATGGCTTATTATAGATAGTTACGAACATAATGATGTACTTTGTATAACTTGCAATATTAAAATAACTGTACACACAAACAATAGTCATTATGTCTCGTGAATGACACCGTTATATCTTAATTGTTTATTCAAACTACTTTCAACTACGCTACATTTTCAAATGTAGTAGCGTATATGCATAGGGGGTATCATTTTTTTTTATCAATGATTAAAATAATTGTATCTATGGACACGTTTATTCTTTAGTTTCTTCTAACAGAGAGTGACAGTTGAAAGTTTTTGGCCATTCTTGGAGTGGTAGAGCCATGCTTAGGCACGAATGAGCCGGCTCGACAGATGTGATACGATACCACGCCATCACAGTCAGCATGTATGCCTTCCTAACTCGTTGAATTAGTACTAAGATAGACAAACAGCTCTCTTCATTTTATTTATATACAATTAGATTACCATCATTCGTTTAGTTAATGTATGCGACATACAGGAAGTTTGATCTTTCTTACTATTAATACCAGACATTATTCAACACACGACTAAGAGCTGAGAAAACAGGATTACATGAGTTGATTAAGTTACCACTACTTTATTAACAACATTTTACTCGTTGTAAGGATGAAGTAACTGCGTGTGTAATTATTTTATGATGTACATTTATTGAATCACAACAATATATTAATGTTTTATATTTGGTGAGCTATTATTGTAGTTATCAATTTTAAATCCACCGTCGCTGTACTGGTTAGTACCTTCATTATTATTATTTTTCCCACTTTTTAATAACACAAGACATTAGAATATAAACAAAACCTTGTGTCTTATAAGTAACGTCCGCAACCGTCTCGGAACTTGACCAATCTCGTCTCCGCTTACAGACACAGTACTGATAATAAATTACCGTCATGAATAGAGCACCAACTTTTGTGCTATTTTTACAATATTTTAATATAAAATTCTTGTTCTTTTGTCATGTACGTCACGTCTGTCGGTATGGAGCGGGTTTCCTGAATCTTTCATTCATTTTACAATTCATTTGAAATTTCATTTCATTTTACTTGTCCAGGTCCGTTAAAGGACCGCAATCAATTTTTGCAAATGGAAATCGCCGTCTTATTAATGCACCATTTCATTTAACTCTACATACACATACCTAAAGGGGTAGTCAGAAGTGTATTCAACACCCAAATTTTGCTAATAAGAATTTCGTCCCACTAACGTAATAGGGGACATGGCTATTGCCGTCAACCGCGAACTCTAGGAATTAAAGACAGGAAAATGTTGAGCAGACGGAGTTATATTAAGTTAGAGATAAGAATAAGGAATGGAAGGCAGCAGGCAATGGATGGAAATGTAAATGCCAACATTCAAATGAATGACACTTGCATTGCAAACTGCTTTCATTTAGCTATATTTCTTTATCCATCTGTTTGCTATTATAAAATAACATTATGTAATATTGATCGAGTATTTACTCTGTTTAATTTATGTAATTTATAAACCAACTTCTCTAACGTCATTATGTTTTAAACTGTCATTACGTGTTGAGTTCCGTTTAGTTTTTACTCCGCAATATTTTTTGAGTACTAGTTTTTTATGTTTTATTCATTTCAATTATTGTTTGAGAAATTTATTACAATGTTATCTAAGTTATGATACTATATATATTAATTATTTTACCGTTATACTCTTTTGGAAAATGTTCTACAAAATAGAATAGCAAGTTAAATACTATAATTATTGCAAATGATTTTTTTTTTTACTTAAAAATGATTATGTTTTTTTTTCTATTACTATACAACCAGTAGGCGGATACGGACGAATCTGTTGGTGAAGTCAAAAAAAAAAACATAAATTATTTACTAATACTAATACATACGAATTGAAGCCAATTCATATTCCTCTGCTTGAATAAAACTTAAAATAGCAACGCTAAATTATCTTTCTTTTCAGCCCACTCCCGACTTTACCCTGAGTTTTCAGTCAATTTTATTGTATGTTATGTCAAGAAAAATATTTTATTAATAACTTCAAATTCAGAACGGATACAATCAGCCGTACTATGATACTTTCTGCCCTACATGAAATCCTACCCATGATTTGCCATATTTTTAATTATTGCACGTTTCAAGGTGTTTTTCCAATTGCGTGAAAAATGGCTCAAATCACTCCTCTTCCTAATTTTTTTTTTGGCATTTGGAGACATACGAGCAGACGGGTCATCTGATTTTTAGTGACTCAGACGCCCAAGAAAACTTGCACCTCAAGAGTCAAAGAAGTGCTGTCCGCCTTTTAGGGTAGTGGAAAGGGAGGAGGGAAAAGAGGTGAATGGAAAGGCAGGAGGGGAAAGAAGGGAACATAAAGAGAGTAGGGGAAGGGAAAGGGGCTCGGGCCTCCGGTAACCTCACTAACTCGGTCCTACAATGCAAGTATTGTTGAACAGCCTGTTCTCTGTAAGGGCGTGGCAATACTTCGGTCGTGCCGGCCCATACGTGCTGAAGCAGGGCTCTGACAGACTCAAACTCCTTACTCCTTTTCAGAGTACCTACTCATACCTATCCTTCCTTTTCTCTCCAAATTCCTCGAGCTCAGCTCACACTCAGTTGAGTCCCTTCCTTACTAGAAGTTGTCTCCTTAATCCATTTCAAGTATGTTACCAGACTTTTAGATAAGTAAATATGTACTTACATATATGTACAAATAGGTGTGGTGTTGCTACAATTTCAAGTGTTTGTAATGGTTCGAATGAATGCGCTACGTCGTTTCGTAGCTATTGTAGCGTTCGTAGCACTCATTGCTACGAGCTCAGTACTAATTACAACAGCCTTCCTTATCATTCCTCACGCCCACAGATACATCAGAAGTTGCGTCACTCTTTGTTTCATTTCGCGTTTATGGTCCGTGAAAAATATTACCTCTTACACTAATGAAAAAGTACTGACAATCATCCCTTACAAATGATTATATCAATAAAAAAATACAAACAATACATTTGTGTAAAGCAAGTCATTGGTACAGATTCCTTCAGGTTCAGGTTCCTTCACCTTCCTATTCTTCAGTAGATAACTGCTGCTATAAGATAGGCTCAGTATTCTAGACTTAGTACACATAGGCCGGGATCTCAACCCACGCGAGTACATCGAGAGCTTCACTAAGGCGGCCTCGCGGAAGCTCGTCGTGTTGAACAAGGTGAAACGAATCTTCTCACAACAGTATCTCTGACTTTTTTACAAGACCCAGATTCACTCCTGCGTGGAATACTTTTATCCTCTTTTATCTGGCTGTGCCACGGGACAGTTATTAAAGGCATATTATACGCCCACATTTTGCCTACAATATATTAGTCCCAGTTACGTAATAGGTAATATTAGTGTTGTATCTCGTGGTAAATGTTGTATGTATGTGGAATGGGCATGCATAGTAGAAATTATTATTATTATTTCTTGCTGAAAATAATGCCTAAATAAAAAAGGGAATAGCCTATTGTCACTCGAGGACGAGCATTCCCACATAAAGGACGGAGGACCTAGCGCAGACCCTCTTTCTCCCGAATGCAGCGCGCAAGATAAGTGTCCCACTTACCATCTACCATACCACAATCGAAGTATCTGGAAAGCCTTGTCCTGAGCCTTAATCTCGTTTCTATTTGACGTTTCTGTTTTGAAAACTGTAAAATTTTGTGATCTAGGTAATTGTTAATATCTCTGTTAATTACTTTTTCATGCCGATACGTTTATTACAATACACCGTCTGATTCATAATAGTTCATCAATCCCTTAACCGCCTCTTACGACGCCCACCACAAGAGACAGGATTAATAAGAATAGGGCCTAATCTAATATCTAATTCACCCAAAACCAAAAGCACACACGAGAACCGAAAATGAAATTCGTCAACGTAAATATATAGAGAAGATGTATGTTTGTAGATATACTATCGAGCGTCGAGTAAAAGAAGTAAATTCTGCGACATTGTATGTGTAGTTGAGATACCATTTTACCTGTCAGCAATATTTGTGCTGACGTTCATTGTTTGTTATAATAAAGAACTTAACGGCAACAAGTGCGGTGTTTTTGTACCGATTGTTCCAAACTACAGCGTACAGCTTCATCGCATTGCCGCGTGACAAACAGAAATCGCCCCGCCATGTTAATAAGACATTTGTGGACGTTTTGTGACTTTACTTTGCACTGTGTACGACGGTATGATTTACACGCTATCGCCCACCATATTGTTTGCCTGCGTATAATAAAGAAAACTAACGAAATATTGATACAAATGTACACTAAATAAGTCGGTACCTGTGGTTGTTTCAGTTTGGACTGACACTGGTTTATTCGTTGTTTATTTTTGACATGTACATTTTTGAGTTTCCTTTGGGAGAACAGTGTAATCACTTATTTAGTTTAATTTTCTATATCGCCTGGCTGTTCTGAGTATGTCATGCTCGTCTGAGCGAGTAGAAAGAAAGTCCAGCCAATGGCAGCATACGTGTCGGGTCGTTCGCCTCTCTCTGATATGGTTGATATGGATGATGGTTGTCGCATGCATCATGCTCGTTGCATCATGCATCATGTTGTTGTCGCATGCATCATGTCGTTGGAGTTACTTGAGTATTCTCCTCAACAGGTATTGGAACTAACTAATTAACTGAAGTCCACGTATTTAACAGGCAACTATCTTTACGACTGACCAACTGGTCTCAGCTTATTGGTTTGTTTTAGTCTATGGCTTTACTGAAGAAAAATATAATTTGTTTTTGATGTCATGTTAATTACACAAATTAATATCAATCGTTTCAGATGATCGAGTGCTTAACAAAAGTTAGATAAATAAAAGGCAGATGTTAATATATACGTACATATACAAGCGAGTTATGCCGAGTTTGTATATTCAGGTCACATTTACATATTATATTGAAGTTTCAAGTTAGACAAGTTACTCTGTTAGTGTACTGTTGAAGTTTCTCACTGATCTTAGTCGAAGTCCCAAGTGGAGGATGTTCTACTACTAACTGCTATATTGTTTTAATCTACGTAAAAGATAAAAAACTGAAATGGTTGTTTAATTGTTTCAAGGTTGAATGGCTTCAGGTGACGCACGCACGCGACACATTAAATATTGTAGACATCGCGATATATGAAAACAATATGACATACATACATACGCTCGCGCCGGTATACTCCAAGGGGAAAGCAGTGGTGTATTAAACGCCGACATTTTGCCAATTAGAATTAGGTCATATATAAGTAATGATTAAATAATAAAACAAAGTGACAACAAATGAAATAAAAATTAAAATCGTCAACAAAAGCAAACAAACAACAGTTCGTATAATAACTTGGAACTTGTTTGGTATCAAAATAAATGCAACTACTGGTGTGTCCAGCTGACCCATTTAATTGTTTTTTGTAATATAGGATGCATTTTGATGTTCAATATTATATCGTTCATAATTATACGTACGCGTATATAATTCCCTATTGCTAATTGTATAAATAAATACAAAGAATGTATTATGTTTGTTGAATTGTTCTCGTTGTAGTTACTGCTGGAGGATTACTTAATTCTGTTTTTCTTTTTTTCGAGGAATGATGTGTTGGTTCAAGCGTTCTGCGGATAAAGCATGAATGAATAACATACAGACGGACACTTAGTTTCGTATATAAAATATCAGTATGGATTAAAATATATTTATTATAAATAGAACAAAATCATATGCCTTTTATTCACATTGCATATTAGTCAATATTAGCCAGTATTGTGTGAGCCCCCGACACGCACGCAGACAATCAAATAATAAACACTTGCATGTACAACCTAACATTGGTTTTACTAACGTACGTCTTAAAATTAGCACAATATACTCTCTATGTTTTATATTAAAAGTTTAATTTCAATTCAAAGATCAATTAATTTGTCCATCAAGCCGTCAATATGTTTAGACGACCACCGGCTCAAGCACTTTACATAATAGATGTACAATTAACTTCCTTTGGTGATCAGTACGAAACCTTCCTTTAAGTTCATAAATATATTGATTAATTTTAATACAATCTCCATTTCAAACAATGGCCGAACCAGTGCGGTATCGAAATGAGTTATCCATTGTTATATATCAATGGTTTGATGCGCACAAAATGCGATGTAACAATGTCTGTATCCAGACATGTACATGTATAATCTCAGCTGGGAAGACTTCACTTTGGAGTTTTTCAGAGATATAATTGTATTCGCTTCATTAAACACTCGACATGAAGGCGTAAGGCTTCACACTCAGCGTTTATAGATTTGTCGGAGGGTGTTAGGGAATGCGCTAATACGATAACATCTCGTTAATCACACTACAAAAAAAAAGAACAACCAACACCCTTACGTAAACCTCCTTATAATATGTTATCCATCGATCAACAGTGGAAGATGAAGTGCACAGACTATAAAAATATAAAAGAGAGTATTTTATTTTCAAGAGTTCATACAACTTTGTATCGATTCACACTTTTAATATTTTACGTTTAACAATAATTTACGATTATATTTTACAGATCAAGTATTTTACATGCATCTCATATTTTGGCTTTTAAAATTAAAATTGGTGGACCTACCTCTCTATAAAAAGTCTTGAATAACTTCGAAGTCTATTTTCGGTAGTTAGGGACTTTATTTCAGCACGTTATTACTAATGGCCTGGATTCAACAAATAACTTACTATTTCGGGACAACTCAGGTGTTATGTTTTCAAAACAGACTTATTATTTCCTTAAATACCGTCGTTTCTAAAAACCACGTCCAATTGAATATGTTTAATGATTCTCTATACTGCATCTGAGCTCCTCCAGTTCACACAATAGTGAAACTTCATGCGCTTTTATCTTATGTCAGCGTGAAAATTCTCTAATCCAATTTTTCTTAGCGAATACACCGCTTAACGTGAGTTCTTTTAGTTGTAGCATGTCACTGACACAATTATCGAAATTTCAGCATAAACTTCAATGTTAAATTTACCCGTTTTGATTAGGACATGAGTAGAACCGAGTATACTAGTTCTTAAAAGAATCGGTAATATTTTCAGTCTCAAGTAACTTTCAACATTCATATTTACAGGGTTTCAGAGCAATGTGTAGTGGGTGCTATTACATTTACATGTACATGTGTCATCAATATCCGAATTCAATCAATACATTTCATTTGAGACTTGTAATATATAAATACTCTTTATAATCACAAACGCTCACGATTTCCGACTTATTTACAGATAAAGTCTCATCACTTACAAATATTACATAGATATATAAAATTGTTATAAAGTTATATTGTCATAAAAATATTTATGAGCGCTGTAAATAAAAAAAAAAATTTAATTACCTTTGGCCTATAGCAAGTAAATGACAAGTGTTAACTTTGCTAGTTTGTTAACAATTAAATCATATATGTACATATATTCATAAAAAGGCTTCTAAAATTATTTTTATATTTACATTTCAGTTAAGACAACATAATATGAACATGAACAAGGAACACATGACCCTTACGTGTTCCTTGTTCATATTGAAGCTAACTACAAGCTTAACACAAACAAATATTGATATTTTCTTTTGTTTTAGTTTACTTTCATTTGACAACGTAATGTTGCGTGTGTGATGTAATGTAATCGTGTGTGGACATTCGACTCTTGACTTGCAGGTGTCCATGGACGGAGGTTGTCACTTACCATCAGATGACTCGTCTGTTCGTCGGTCCCCCTATATTATATTTTAAAAAAACTTGTGTACGGGTGAAGGCCAAGAGCTGTAAAGCATTTTCTAATAATGAGCAAAGTGTTTACTACTTCAATATAAACATATAGTTAAGTGTAAATACATAATAGGTATATACCGGATGAGAATTCGCGTCGACTTAAGTGAAACAGTTGCGCAGCCAAGACAGTAGTATTATACCGATGTATTTACTCGTTTCATCGTATCCGATGACGAGACGATCAATTTTGAATAAATTTCATTTATTATAAAACTTATTTGTAATCGCCAATAAAGGTAAGTTAGGTTAGGTAAGCACCCCCTTTGTTACACGTCGTTGTAATTACTTTTTCATAGCCATTAATTGAGCGATCGGTGGTTGAAGTATTTTGTTTCAAGTAATTAATTGATAGTTAAACTTTTTTACACCCGCTAAACTGAATGCGAGCGTCCGATGAATTGGAAACTCGTAAAAGTTTACAGATAATCAATACCCGGGGTATTCAAGCGTTTTTGAATTGTGAATGGTAGTTATATTTTAGTGTAGTTAAGTTCTAGGACCTACGCTCACGCGCGTATCCCCTAAATGGGTAGGCAGAGGTGTGCTAATCGGAATTGTCACACTAACGTATTAGTCGCAAGCCTATTGCCATCAAAATTTTAAAGTTAAAAAAGTTAAACTTAAAAGTTAAAAATGTACCTATCATTATTACGTATTGTATAAAAGAATTAGATCAGCGCAGGAGAGTTCTAATTAATTCTGTTCATGGTATTTCCAAGGTTATGTGTTTTCATAGCGTAGTAGCGAGGGGACCACTAGAAACGCTGCGTCATCCATTCAGTCACACTGTTAAGTCTTGCCTCGGAAGATGACTTTTTCAATCAATTAGAATTGTATGGAAGTTTGTAGGTGCTCAAGCCCCGTACTTGTACAAGTAATGATATTAGTGCGAAAGATTTTATTTATTTTCTTATCTTTTTAAAAAAGACAACTACCGCACTAGGATTAATTCCTGTGTTGCGGGGGACTTTACAAACATTCAAACAACGGACATAAAGAACACCCAGACTCAGAATAACAATTACACAAAGTATTGTCTCATGCGGGGATCGAACCCACAACACTAGGCGCGGAAGCGTGGTGGCGAGGTGACCACTCAAACCGCTACGCCACCCGTGCATTCATTATTCTATTATCCATATTCTAATAATTTGTGATAGAGATATTGGTCAATAATTTAAAGACCAAAAGATATCACCGCGGTCCTCTTACTAATAAACAACTATATGTAGACCGTATTTAAATTTACTTATCTCTCGCCTCAGTAAATATGTATATCAGGTGTTCGGAACTTGTTACAGGACCAGCGACATCATTGACTTGCAGATTTTACTCTGTGAGGACGAAGTGGTGAATGTTTACCTTGAAAGGCTCTAACTTTAACTTACGTTTAGCTTTCCTGTAGTTCCAAACTATGCACTCTAAACTCAACCAGCCAATATAAACAAAGTAAATGAAATAGTCCTCAGCTGATTTACATCATAGAGGCTTGTGGTTTCATCGCGAGATACGTACACAGTTGACTTCTTACAGTTGTCCGTTGTTTTGATTATTGTAGTATTTCTTGATTGTTTTTTTTTTGTGTATCTCTGTTTTAGCAGAGGTTTGGCATATCTAAAAATGGTTAAGATAAGAGCTGTAGAGAATTTTATAATCTACAACTTTTTACATGAATGCAAATAAGGTTTGCGGCAAACAAATGATATATTAAAAAAAAAAATTAAATAAGTCAGAAAAACAGCTAGAAATAAGTGAATAAAGCATATTGGATACCTAAAATATAACTCCTTTAACTTGTACAATCACGATACCTTAGAATTGGTGCTTTTAGGATAAAATAAAAATGAATGACGACTGATGAATAATTTTGTCTGATCAATTTTTTTATAAAACTTACTGTGTGCGAATAAAATCCAACGAATCGTAAATTTTAACCTTTGACTTTGAATATTTTTTTTAGCCGAAACAGGACTTTGGTGTTTTATTTGTAATGTTGAAGTCTACTAATATTCAGCTCTATGGCAAATTTGAATATTTTTTATACTACCTTCCGTCCGTGGCTTCGCTTGTGTGGTATATCGATAAGAAGTAGTCTGTCCGTGTCCAGGTTTCGAAGTATACATACACCAAATTTAATCAAATCGTTTCAGCCGTTTAGCCGTGAAAAGTAACAGATAGATAAATAGATGGTGTTACATCAAAGCACGCATTCATAAAATATTTATAGATCTATCTCAAATGATTCTGGTTGTGGAACAACTCGATTTTGAACATTGCGTTCTCCTATAAACAGACCCCAAAGTACAAAGTGAGAAGTAATTTAAGTTTCATAGAGGCACAGAGGGAGTGAAGAACTAACTTCATATGGAACATCGCGGTCATTTTATTTACAGTTTTAGTATATTACAGTTTCAGTGGTAGAGCCATGCTTAGGCACGAATGGGCCGGCTCGACCGGTGCGATACCACGGCCTCACAGAAAACCGGTTGTGAAGTAACGCTTGCGTTGCATTTCCCCGAATCGAGTGAGGTTTCCGGAGGCCCAATTCCCACTCCCCCTTTTCTCTCCCCTCATCTCCTTTCTCCTTTTTTCCATCTCCTCATCCCTCCTCTCTTCTTTCCGCTCCCTGCATCCCCCACCCCTTATCACCCTCAAAGGCGGGCAGCGCACTTGCGACTCTTGAGTTGCAAGTGTCCATGGACGGCGGTGTCACTTACCATCAGGTGACCCACCTGTTCGTCTGTCCCCCTATAGTATAAAAAAAAAAAAAAAAAAAAAAACATCTTTCCATCCCATGACACTAACCCAACAGTGAACCGCTTCACAATCTCTGTCATACTTTAATAATAAAGTGTAAACGACAGTTGTTACTTACGTCAAGTTACTTCGGTATGTTTTACCCATTCTCCTCATTTTGGTTATTAATAGAGTTTCATATTTTAACGAAGCTACATGTGTACAAATGCATACTCTGATTATTTTTATTGTTTATAAAATTTGTTAAATTGTAGCACCCACGTGTTTTTGATAAGCACCTACAGAAACATGCATTTAAAAGTCACAGGCGTTCACCAAAGATTTGTCGACTGTGTTAGGTTTAACCTAAACACGGAGATGAACTTTTCTTGTTTGTTACAACCGATTTTGAAAATAACTTTTTTACTACTTGAGATCTGATTTTCATTTCAATAAATTATTCCAACGCTAAGGTGGAAAATTAAGAGATGGAAATGAAAAATATAGCTGATTACAATTTAGCAAGATAGAGCACATTCAATAGAGTAATATACTTTAATTATTAAAATAGATAAGTTTCAAATTACATGATATATGTACATAGTTTGAATACTCGTAAAATCACACTTCACATCGAACACTTTACATGTTGTGCCATCTGATCTTTATCCTGAATTTTCCAAAATCGAACTAAATTTATTTAAAGTTCAAATTGTCTAATGTGGTTTTCATCAATATTTTGATACTCAGTTTTTCAATGGTTTTTCTTGCAGCATTAATAATGTTTAACAATAAATAAATTATTTATTTATTGATGATTGATGGTTTTTGTAACTCAAGAGCCGTAAGTGCACTGCTTGCCTTTGCGAGTGTTGAGATGGGGGGGGGGGGGGCAGTGATGAGGGGAATTGAAAGAGAAGGGTAGTTAGGCCTCCGGTACCCCTAGTTACTCGCCAATGCAATATAAGCATTTTTTGTCCATTGGTTTTCTGTGAGGCCGTGGTATTACTCCGGTCGAGCCGGCCTATTCGAGCCTTAAGTTTGTGTGTCAGGGTCGCTCTTACAATTAATTACGTTTCATTAGAAAAGACTCCTAGGAGAACTGCAGTTTCAGATTAGCAGTCAATCATTTTTCGCTAAGAACATTATGAATTAAAGTTAATCGAGTTCGCTCTTGTCTACACGTTTTCTAAGGATTATTTTTCTGAAGGATGTGAAGTCTCTAGGGACAGGAAATGTTTAATCTCTTCAAATTATAAAAGTTCATCTGGGATAGCGGCGAGGAGTTGCCAAAGCTCGGGTCGACGTGTTATGTAGATTCTGATGGTGTAGAAGGGAAAAAGGTTTCAGCATTGGAAATCAGAATCAAATTAATATAAAACCCTTTTAAAGTTTAGTAAGAAATTATTTTTCATCGAATTTCGAATTATTTCAACCACCACTTCAAGGTCTGCTCGAATGAATGTTGTAGTTGTAAAGTCATTCCTTATTATTGTTTAACCAGATGATGGCTCACTGTCTGTGACATTGATCATTTAGAATATTTATATTTTGTTTAAGTAAATAGGCATATCTGAGATAAGAATCATCGCTCTTCGAAGTCAAAGTCGCTCTATTAAGCTATTATAATAATTTTATCAAATCAATAACATTTGATATTTTACTAATACGTTAGGACTAATTTATTTTTGTTTACAACTTGCTTGAATTTGTAACTGTGAATCTGCAGCGATCGCCAAGCTATTATTTAAATAGCGTTGGGGCGAGGTGACCACTGAAACCGCTACGCCATCTGTGCAGTCAGTCAGTTGTATAGTTCATATAATTTTATATTTGTGTTATATTATAACATTTTATGTCATGTAATAAATTTTAACCGTGAAAGAGCCGGAGTAATACCACGGCCTAACAGAAAACCGGTAGACAAGCATTGCTTGAATTATATCGCCAAGAGAGTGAAGGGCATGGGTGCCCAACTCCCCTCTCCTCTTTCTCCTGAACGCCGCTCAGATATCAGACCTACAATTGCGTCATTGAATCATTTCTTTCACACAAGGCATTCCGGGTATCGTAACACTACCTACTGGTATTTGATCAATACGCAATAAATGTAAAATTTTATTTTGGGAGATATAAGCTAAAATCCGTCAATTGATTAATTTGGCACTTCAGTCCTTTTCTTATAAATGTGTCGTGCTAAAAAAACTAAAAATATAAGATTATATTTAAGAAATGCAACGTGCTGAGTGTCATTTTTGAGAAAGATACATTTAGTAGTTTTATTGCTAGTAACGTCCGACGTGCAGATGAAAAAAAAAGATGTATCTTAATTAATTTCATTTTTTATCCTGAAAAATAAAAATACCATTGCTGGATAAAGCTTTAAACATTCACAACAATTTGAACCTCTCGCTAAAATAAATAAATTCAAAGACAAATTGATAGTTTAAGTGGTCAAAACACCTCATGGAGTATTCTTGAGGAGATTTTTACAAATGATGTTTTGTAGGTAGGCCTCTGGAGGGCCTCTCCTGTGACGGTTAACTCCCGTAACACACGAGAAATGTACATTTCAATAACTCTCGAATTTAGATGTTATTCGATTTATTGCTGAGTCATGCCTACCTGAGTACACAACCAACATATTTATATTTCTTTGCCAATAAATTCGCCATGTTGGCTCATCGATCACTCGAGATCCACTTATTGTATTTCGACTTTCTATTTCGTCGTTATATTCTACTTATATTAATAGTTTCTTATAAAAGATGGCTTCATTACATGGCATGATTGGTTCGAGTGTTCGAATAACCCCTGTTTACCCAGTTGAAGGTTATGAGGTTACAAACTAAAAAAAATACCGTCGTATTGAGAACCTCCTCAATTTTGAAGTTGGTTGAAAATAGGAATTCATGTTGGATTTTGTTTTATGCATGCATATAACATAACCAATATATGTAATACATCTAAAGAATTAATTTCAGAATCAAAGTGTTTATGTCGTTCAGAGGAATGTAATAAGATTTACTGACTGTTCTAATAAAATAGCGAAGGATAAGTAACTTTCTGCCAACTGCAACCAACACAACCACTTGCACAGGCACTTCTTGTTCCAATTCTAGAGTATGCCGATGTCAACTGTCTAAATCTCAAGAAAGCGCAACTTAATAAGCTTGAACGACTTCAAAACTTTTGTATAAGATTCATAATTGGCTTGCGAAAATATGATCACGTTTCTGAATTTCGTCAAAAGCTCAAGTGGCTTCCGATTGTTCTCGCCGTAATACTCACATCCAAATTTTTCTTTGCAATATCTTATTTAACCCTAAACCCCTTTTTATCTTAGAGAACGTTTCAAATTCCTTCATGACACCCATGAAAAATGTCTAAGGTCATCAGAAGATTTGACACATTCTCACATTCCACAAAATTTTACGATCTGTCGTGTACGGTTGAAGCTATACACTTGTGGAGTGCCTTGCCACTGAACATTAGGCTAGCGAAAACAATTAAAAATTTCAAGAAAATGGTTCATGATTATTTTTTATCACATTGGTTTGATACTTTCCGTATGCCGTATGTATATGTATGCATAATGTTGTATTTATGTGTATATATGTATATTTATTTTTTTATATTGTTAATATATATTTTGTACTCATATATTTAAGTATACTAAAGGACTGAACGTACAGAATATCTATATATTTTTATATTTATTAGGTAAGATTTCCTTTAAAATGGACTTCAAACTACCAACGTCTCTCCGAATTATTTTGTTCCATCCTAAGGTTGCCTGGAAGAGATTGCATTCAGCAATAAGGCAGCCCTTTGTACAATGTGTGTGTTAAACTTCTATATATAATTCTTATTCTACCAATGTTGTCTAGCAATTGCAATGCAATAATACATTAGTTGTTATAATACATTGGAAGTCGGATTTTAAAAGCAACTATTACAGGGTAAATTGTATCACACACTTCGTACAATTAAACTCGAGGATTTTTTATCGTGTTGTAACTGTCTGTATTATAACATATGTACCTTCTCAAGTATAAAGCCCAGTTCAATAGTCCTTATACCATATTTATATATTTTGTTAAACCACTAATTAATTATTGATTAATACTTACAATTGATTATAAATATATTTTTGAAAATTGCAATTAGAGTCATCGGCTGAATTTTTTCCGAGTTTTATTTATTTATTTATTTAAAAACTTCAGTCACACGTGTACGTAGGCGGACTTAATGCCTAGGGCATTCCCTACCAGTCAACCCTGAGGTGGTGAAGAAAAGCGATAAGGTAGGTGCAGACATCTGGAATTTACTGTATTGTAATGTATTTTAAGACAACTATAGTTACATATATATATATACAAATACATAACAAATATACACATACATAAAAATATATAATGAAGAATATATATATATACTAACATATACAGTCAAGTGCATTGTGGTTATTCTGCTAATTCAGCGAGGAGAACTTCACGTACTTTGTTCTTAAACGTTAAACGGCTTTCAGACATTCTAAGCTCAAGAGGAAGCGCATTCCATAGAAGAACTGCTTGCACGAAGAAAGATAAGTTGACAAAGTTAGAGCTGTGCGGAGGACATAAGAGGAGCAAATTGAAGAACGAAGGTCCCTGTCATGAGTGGAGCACAAAAATTTAAAGTAGGGACTTAAGTAAGAAGGGGGAGACGGGGAGTTCAAGAAGGTGTATAGAAAATTTAGTGCTCGCAAACTCCGACGTTGCCGAATAGGGAGCCACTTCAATTGGGAACGTAAAGCAGAGACATGGTCATACTTTTTTACTATGTCATATTTTTTTTTTTGCAAAAGTGATAGAAACAGTTGAAAACTTATCTGGAGTCGGTGCTATGTATACATTGAAGGAGTTATCTGTTATATATACATATATATATAGCTAACAGACTATCTATCATTTGCTGTCAAGTGATTTGTGAACAAGTTTTGTTTTCATACTAACGACTAAGTTCTAAGTATATGTTCACAACAAGTTTAATAACCGTAACTTTTAATAGTTTGCACGAAATATATAGCAATTTATAATTATTGCACCATTCACAAATGCAAAAGCATATCGGAAAACACTCTTGGATACTAGTGGATTACAATGGGTAGAGAACTATGTAAGTTATTATTTCGCACGTAAGTAGTACGCGTGAATGCTAATTATTTTTACATTATTATTATAGTTTGAGAAATAAAAACGAATGATGTTTATTTGTTTACCAATGACGCAACGTCACGTCATGGCCGATGCCGTTTTTAACGTTTCGAGTTAAAAATACATAACAAAAAAAAATTATTGAATTTATAAATAAATCTTGAACTTTTGTTTAATTGCACGGATATATTTCGGTTTCCTAGACCAAGTGGCGTAGGATTTATTGATGTAGCGCCGTGATCTCGTGGCGGCAGTCGGTTCTGCGGGTAGTCTCTCGCTCTCTCTCGAATATAATTAAGGAAAGCTTAATAAATGAGAAAATTGTTTGTTGTTACGTCCCATAACCCGGTGTAGGATTTTAAATCGCTTTTAATTAATCGCGTTGCGAAGTATTCGTGACGATTATGTAAATGTTATGATTAATATGTGTGACACACGCATACCAATTTCGAAATGATTAGCAATATGAATCATATTACGATTATATTTGCATAGGTAAATTGATTCTGACGATAGGTGTAGGTACTTAGCAGGATTTGGATACTCAGTTTTTCAATGGTTTTTCTTGCAGCATTAATAATGTTTAACAATAAATAAATTATTTATTTATTGATGATTGATGGTTTTTGTAACTCAAGAGCCGTAAGTGCACTGCTTGCCTTTGCGAGTGTTGAGATGGGGGGGGGGGGCAGTGATGAGGGGAATTGAAAGAGAAGGGTAGTTAGGCCTCCGGTACCCCTAGTTACTCGCCAATGCAATATAAGCATTTTTTGTCCATTGGTTTTCTGTGAGGCCGTGGTATTACTCCGGTCGAGCCGGCCTATTCGAGCCTTAAGTTAGTGTGTCAGGGTCGCTCTTACAATTAATTACGTTTCATTAGAAAAGACTCCTAGGAGAACTGCAGTTTCAGATTAGCAGTCAATCATTTTTCGCTAAGAACATTATGAATTAAAGTTAATCGAGTTCGCTCTTGTCTACACGTTTTCTAAGGATTATTTTTCTGAAGGATGTGAAGTCTCTAGGGACAGGAAATGTTTAATCTCTTCAAATTATAAAAGTTCATCTGGGATAGCGGCGAGGAGTTGCCAAAGCTCGGGTCGACGTGTTATGTAGATTCTGATGGTGTAGAAGGGAAAAAGGTTTCAGCATTGGAAATCAGAATCAAATTAATATAAAACCCTTTTAAAGTTTAATAATAAATTATTTTTCATCGAATTTCGAATTATTTCAACCACCACTTCAAGGTCTGCTCGAATGAATGTTGTAGTTGTAAAGTCATTCCTTATTATTGTTTAACCAGATGATGGCTCACTGTCTGTTACATTCATTGTAAGTGTCAGCATAATACGAGTGCCGCTTCTAGCAAAGTAGCACAATGCTAAGCTAACGGTGCTTTTGCTTTTATTTGAGAGAAAAATAAATGTATTTCAGCAACGTGACAAGCAATGTTTATAGATGAAAAGTTTAGTTTGGAGAGTGAAGGTCGGTCAGTGAAGGAGCCGGAGCCACGTGTGTTGTCCCCTTTGTAAATGGACTGAGAAGATTACGTGATTTGACTTGTTGTCTTTTCATACAGGCTATTTCACTTCTAGTGAACGTACATGTTCATAATATGAGGTTAACAATTATTAAAAAAAAAACCTACCTTTCGCTACCGGTGGACTCCAGCCTGTGTGCCGATGGCCGATTACTTTCGACATATAAAAATACTAAAAAGGCCTCTTTTTAGCGACTTAAGGTAGGTTTATGCATAACAAATATAGTCGGGCAGACTGAAACAACAAAGCCAATGCACACACGCAAGTTGGCAACTATCTGTTTGTGTTAGATGCCGACTGTACCATCACCGCGACCGATTGTCGATAAGTTGGACAGTTTAATAAGAGGTTTTATACTCACGTATCACTTTAAGTTTTAACTTTTCTTTGTTTACATAAAAGTAAGAAGGAACTTGATCATTTAGAATATTTATATTTTGTTTAAGTAAATAGGCATATCTGAGATGAGAATCATCGCTCTTCGAAGTCAAAGTCGCTCTATTAAGCTATTATAATGATTTTATTAAATCAATAACAAAATAGATTATAATTTTACTGATACGTTAGGACTAATTTATTTTTGTTTATAACTTGCTTGAATTTGTAACTGTGAATCTGCAGCGATCGCCAAGCTATTATTTAAATAACGAACTTGGTTAACCAGTGGTCGTCCTTGGTACTCTTGGCTGTTTTTGCTATATATAATATTTTTAAGTTTTTTTATTTATAAAGAAAACTCCCGCATTAGGATTAATTCCTGTGTCGCGGGGGATTTTACAAACATTCAAACAATGGACACAAAGAACACCCAGACTCAGAACAACAATTTGAGTATTACACAAAGTGTTGTCCCGTGCGGGCATCGAACCCATAACACTCGGCATGGCAGCGTTGGGGCGAGGTGACCACTGAAACCGCTACGCCATCTGTGCAGTCAGTCAGTTGTATAGTTGATATAATTTTATATTTGTGTTATATTATAACATTTTATGTCATGTAATAAATTTTAACCGTGAAAGAGCCGGAGTAATACCACGGCCTAACAGAAAACCGGTAGACAAGCACTGCTTGAATTATATCGCCAAGAGAGTGAAGGTCAAGGGTGCCCAACTCCCCTCTCCTCTTTCTCCTGAACGCCGCTCAGATATCAGACGTACAATTGCGTCATTGAATCATTTCTTTCACACAAGGCATTCCGGGTATCGTAACACTACCTACTGGTATTTGATCAATACGCAATAAATGTAAAATTTTATTTTGGGAGATATAAGCTAAAATCCGTCAATTGATTAATTTGGCACTTCAGTCCTTTTCTTATAAATGTGTCGTGCTAAAAAAACTAAAAATATAAGATTATATTTAAGAAATGCAACGTGCTGAGTGTCATTTTTGAGAAAGATACATTTAGTAGTTTTATTGCTAGTAACGTCCGACGTGCAGATGAAAAAAAAAGATGTATCTTAATTAATTTCATTTTTTATCCTGAAAAATAAAAATACCATTGCTGGATAAAGCTTTAAACATTCACAACAATTTGAACCTCTCGCTAAAATAAATAAATTCAAAGACAAATTGATAGTTTAAGTGGTCAAAACACCTCATGGAGTATTCTTGAGGAGATTTTTACAAATGATGTTTTGTAGGTAGGCCTCTGGAGGGCCTCTCCTGTGACGGTTAACTCCCGTAACACACGAGAAATGTACATTTCAATAACTCTCGAATTTAGATGTTATTCGATTTATTGCTGAGTCATGCCTACCTGAATACACAACCAACATATTTATATTTCTTTGCCAATAAATTCGCCATGTTGGCTCATCGATCACTCGAGATCCACTTATTGTATTTCGACTTTCTATTTCGTCGTTATATTCTACTTATATTAATAGTTTCTTATAAAAGATGGCTTCATTACATGGCATGATTGGTTCGAGTGTTCGAATAGGTTACAAACTAAAAAAAATACCGTCGTATTGAGAACCTCCTCAATTTTGAAGTTGTTTGAAAATAGGAATTCAAGTTGGATTTTGTTTTATGCATGCATATAACATAACCAATATATGTAATACATCTAAAGAATTAATTTCAGAATCAAAGTGTTTATGTCGTTCAGAGGAATGTAATAAGATTTACTGACTGTTCTAATAAAATAGCGAAGGATAAGTAACTTTCTGCCAACTGCAACCAACACAACCACTTGCACAGGCACTTCTTGTTCCAATTCTAGAGTATGCCGATGTCAACTGTCTAAATCTCAAGAAAGCGCAACTTAATAAGCTTGAACGACTTCAAAACTTTTGTATAAGATTCATAATTGGCTTGCGAAAATATGATCACGTTTCTGAATTTCGTCAAAAGCTCAAGTGGCTTCCGATTGTTCTCGCCGTAATACTCACATCCAAATTTTTCTTTGCAATATCTTATTTAACCCTAAACCCCTTTTTATCTTAGAGAACGTTTCAAATTCCTTCATGACACCCATGAAAAATGTCTAAGGTCATCAGAAGATTTGACACATTCTCACATTCCACAAAATTTTACGATCTGTCGTGTACGGTTGAAGCTATACACTTGTGGAGTGCCTTGCCACTGAACATTAGGCTAGCGAAAACAATTAAAAATTTCAAGAAAATGGTTCATGATTATTTTTTATCACATTGGTTTGATACTTTCCGTATGCCGTATGTATATGTATGCATAATGTTGTATTTATGTGTATATATGTATATTTATTTTTTTATATTGTTAATATATATTTTGTACTCATATATTTAAGTATACTAAAGGACTGAACGTACAGAATATCTATATATTTTTATATTTATTAGGTAAGATTTCCTTTGAAATGGACTTCAAACTACCAACGTCTCTCCGAATTATTTTGTTCCATCCTAAGGTTGCCTGGAAGAGATTGCATTCAGCAATAAGGCAGCCCTTTGTACAATGTGTGTGTTAAACTTCTATATATAATTCTTATTCTACCAATGTTGTCTAGCAATTGCAATGCAATAATACATTAGTTGTTATAATACATTGGAAGTCGGATTTTAAAAGCAACTATTACAGGGTAAATTGTATCACACACTTCGTACAATTAAACTCGAGGATTTTTTATCGTGTTGTAACTGTCTGTATTATAACATATGTACCTTCTCAAGTATAAAGCCCAGTTCAATAGTCCTTATACCATATTTATATATTTTGTTAAACCACTAATTAATTATTGATTAATACTTACAATTGATTATAAATATATTTTTGAAAATTGCAATTAGAGTCATCGGCTGAATTTTTTCCGAGTTTTATTTATTTATTTATTTAAAAACTTCAGTCACACGTGTACGTAGGCGGACTTAATGCCTAGGGCATTCCCTACCAGTCAACCCTGAGGTGGTGAAGAAAAGCGATAAGGTAGGTGCAGACATCTGGAATTTACTGTATTGTAATGTATTTTAAGACAACTATAGTTACATATATATATATACAAATACATAACAAATATACACATACATAAAAATATATAATGAAGAATATATATATATACTAACATATACAGTCAAGTGCATTGTGGTTATTCTGCTAATTCAGCGAGGAGAACTTCACGTACTTTGTTCTTAAACGTTAAACGGCTTTCAGACATTCTAAGCTCAAGAGGAAGCGCATTCCATAGAAGAACTGCTTGCACGAAGAAAGATAAGTTGACAAAGTTAGAGCTGTGCGGAGGACATAAGAGGAGCAAATTGAAGAACGAAGGTCCCTGTCATGAGTGGAGCACAAAAATTTAAAGTAGGGACTTAAGTAAGAAGGGGGAGACGGGGAGTTCAAGAAGGTGTATAGAAAATTTAGTGCTCGCAAACTCCGACGTTGCCGAATAGGGAGCCACTTCAATTGGGAACGTAAAGCAGAGACATGGTCATACTTTTTTACTATGTCATATTTTTTTTTTTGCAAAAGTGATAGAAACAGTTGAAAACTTATCTGGAGTCAGTGCTATGTATACATTGAAGGAGCTATCTGTTATATATATATATATAGCTAACAGACTATCTGTCATTTGCTGTCAAGCGATATGTGAACGAGTTTTGTTTTCATACTAACTACTAATTTCTAAGTATATGTTCACAACAAGTTTAATAACCGTAACTTTTAATAGTTTGTACGAAATATATAGCATTTTATAATTATTGCACCATTCACAAATGCAAAAGCATATCGGAAAACACTCTTGGATACTAGTGGATTACAATGGGTAGAGAACTATGTAAGTTATTATTTCGCACGTAAGTAGTACGCGTGAATGCTAATTATTTTTACATTATTATTATAGTTTGAGAAATAAAAACGAATGATGTTTATTTGTTTACCAATGACGCAACGTCACGTCATGGCCGATGCCGTTTTTAACGTTTCGAGTTAAAAATACATAACAAAAAAAAATTATTGAATTTATAAATAAATCTTGAACTTTTGTTTAATTGCACGGATATATTTCGGTTTCCTAGACCAAGTGGCGTAGGATTTATTGATGTAGCGCCGTGATCTCGTGGCGGCAGTCGGTTCTGCGGGTAGTCTCTCGCTCCCGACCGTGGTTCTGTCCATGGTGCGGAGCGAGAGCGCATGGAACGCCCTACGCCGTCGGTTCCTTCTGCGTGCGTCCTCAAAGGAAGGACTCGACGTGCGAACAGATACAGGCCCGAGAGTCAGCGCGCAGATTTCCGTTCGTCTCTCAGAGTACTGTGACCAACGGGGTCACAGCAGGTGACGGGACCCGTGTTGGGGGAGACGGGTCAGTGCCGGTCGGAGGCAGCGGAAGAATGCAACGGCGATTCTCGCTCCCCCGATAGGTAAGCAGAAGAACGCCGGGGTCAACAAAAAAAAATGATTTAATAATGTGTTGCATAATATTTGATATAAGTGAAGTAGCCTATTGGTGATCAATTTAGTCTCCTTCATACACGCTTTCAAGTATTTTCTATAGTCTAGTTATGATGTTCGTATCTCTCCAGTGGGACGATGTAGACGTGTTGCGCTAAAACTTGTACACCGTGACACGTGACTGCTCATCCCAAGAGTCAAGGCATAGATAAACAATAAGCCCCATCGTTCATCGACAACGGCTGGGGACTAGGTACTCGTAGTAGATTAGGTTGTTATAATGTAAAAAATTGAAAATGTGGTACAGTAAACAAATAAATTTGACGAATTATGCTTTAGTGGTAAAAAACGTCTATTTTCTTAAGAAGCTTAAGAGCGTCTATGTATCCAAATAATGTATAAAATTAGCTAATATTACAATAAAAAATATCTCTTACGTCTCTTCACCGTGTCTTTGCACCTATTACTATGTATTTCTGCCACAACCCAAGGTTGACTGGGAGAGAATGCCTCAGGCATTAAGTCCGCCATAGTACACTATGTGCATGAAGTCTTAATAAATGTTAAATAAAATTGGAAGTGACACTCAGAACTCAGTTTATGTGCGAAAGTTTGAATGTATGTTTGTTGAGGTAATCACGATAGAACAGTGGAACGCATTTGGTTAAAATGTGGCTCAGGAATTACTTTGTCCTTGATTACAGTCTCAATGGCAGCTAGGCTTACTTTCTCGGTAAATTCAAATCAATGCTATGCTCTATACATAATGCTAGTCCAAATAGTTTCTTAATCATTGGTAAAGTTATTAAGACCAGCACTAGCATAGTTTTGTAATGGAAATATTGTATAGTGCCTCTATAGCAACGAGTTAAGAACAATATCAATGGACAGGCACTGAAGTAACATCTTTACACTCCAAATACATAACTGACCTGTTGGTCTAGCGACTCTAGTGGTTATTGACTCTGACTGCTGAACCAGAGGTCGTGTTGTGTGGTCCACAAATTGTTGCCCCAAATCTGGGTGTTCTTTGTGTCGGTTATTTGAATGTTTGTAAATTTACAAACCCCGCGATACAGAACGGTCCTAGTGCGGGAGTTCTCTTATAAAGCAAAACAAAACACCTTCTTAACTTAATCAGTAAATTAAATTGGTATATTATACATTACAGCAAGAAGGTGGAGAGTCAACCAGCGCGTACAGCCGATATGTACAGCCGCCTACACTTTCGTATATTTAGTTCTATTTAACCTCTACTTCACGTATTCAGTAGCCCTATTACATAGTAAAATCTAATCTTTTATATTTGTAAAGACTATTTAGTGTTGACAGACTTCAAATTCAAATCGACTGCACGTATGGTGCAGAGGTTTAAGTGGTCACCTCGCCACTATGCTGCCGCGCCGAGAATAGTATTGAATTCTCTTGCGGGACAACACTTCGTGTAATCCTCAAATTGTTATTGTAAGTGGGTCGGTCGGTTGTTCTTTGTGTCTCTTCTGTATGTAAAGGATATACATGTTTGTAAAGTCCTTCGCGTTACAAGAATTTAAACCTAGTGCGGGAGTTGTCTTTCTTCATAAAAAAAAAAGAATATTTTATAAAATTTAAAATAGGTCATAACATTATGATTATAGAGATTCCAGAAAAAATAAAAAGTATTGTTGCGGTTATATTCTGTGTAATGATTACACATAATATAACCGCAACAATACTTATTATTTTTTCTGGAATCTCTATTCCAGAAAAAAAAGTATTGGACAGACGAAGAGACGGTTCACCTGTTGGTTTCATCGCGTTCGGGATTGAATTAAAATCTATTGTAACGGTATATATGTATGTAGGGTAGGTATAATATCTGGCTGCCTTTAGCTGTAAGCTAATCGTCTGTTGTTGAGTGCGTTCTTGTGTTCAATGTTCGTTAGTGGAGCAGGCGCATTACGAATGCAGAACACGCAACACGTGAAATTATTTCATGGCAAGTCCCATAACTTAGCGGATTAAGTAGAGCGAGATCGGTGCATCTTCACTCATCTTTTTCAAAGCCACGCTTGCTCTTAATGTTATTTGAGTAGTCGTGATTCAGCAATAGATAATTTATAAGTAGAAAGAGTATATGATCGCGAAACAAATCGTCAAAGATGATGACTTTGTAGTTGTTAGAGAAAAATAAAAGTTCAACAGCTGAGAATTTGTGTCTTGACTATTTGTATGCGCCCTGACTGACTACGTACTTTAACCTCAGCTCTTACAACGCGCTTACATACATACATATATTATGATGTTATCTTGCATACGTTACTACTTTATAATAAGTGTGTTTATTGCCGATATCCGATAGCACTACTTACACACCGTTCTATTTAGTTCGTTGCTATTCGTTTCATTATTTCGGTATCAAGAGTGCTATATAACCTTTTAAAATACATGTGTTTAAAAGTATGTTTTTAATATAGTAATAACAGTATATAATAATATACTGCCCTCCTCAGCGTACAAGTATTGCAGTACACGTGTACTCATATTTTTTGTTTTGTTACTACACTCACAATCATGTGTGTATAGAAAATATTTTGTAATGTAATCTGACAAGTCCAAGAAGGTATTATCTAGTATCATCGCTATCTTATAATAGCGTTGCTTAAAATGAGCTTGGTTTTATAATCACTTTTGGCATGCCGAGGCCCGCTCACGTGCGCTTCAGCTCTAAGAGTTAAAGTGGTGTACTTTAACTTTTATAGCTGCAATATGTATATATATGGTATAATTATAATTGGTATAATTCTAAAATGGAGTTTGCTTGCCATGTTGCGAGCTAGCGCCTGGTGAACAGTTCGAGACATATCTTAACAGGAATATGGAACACAGTCGAGTCTATATCCTCTTATTTAATTTTGGGGCTAAAAAATGTGTTATATGTACATCAAATTCACAATTACTGATGATCCCATCAAATCTACATCTTCCAACCTTTTAATGTTAAAAAGTATAGCAGCGTTACACAGGTAATGGGATGTGAGTGTTCTACTTCGTCGAAGGTTTGGCATATAAAAAGCGTACATAAAATAATACGTATAAAATATATAATAAAATGTGTTGTAGAATGTTGTAGGTTTTTATCATCTATATAAGAAATTACTTCAAATATCTTCATAGTTTATTATCCGATTCGATTTCAATAATTTCAATGTTTCGATCTCTGAACACACTTTTATGGAGATTAAAATGAGCTCTTCGACTTGAGTGATAATGGACGCCATCTACGTCGCAGGTTGCTAACGTTTATAATATTTATTGCAACGATACAGAACTATCCACCAAATTACATAACTACAATAACTATAAATTATCGGTACAGGTACAGTGTTTTTTTACACAATGTTTGGCCGATAACTTCAACAATACAACAGACGACAAAAAAATGTAATAAAACTTTTAAAATCGGATTTGGGGAGAAAACAAAGTATTATGCTCGTATCTGTCAAAACGATGTATTATAGTATATTATACGTACGATATATTTCCGTGAAAAATATTCTAGTTACCTCATCAGCGTGTTATTATTAGTCATCAGGGTGGACTGAAGTAACGGCTGCCAATACATATATAGGTACATTCGTTTTCGTCAGATCATAAATCCAATAAATGAAGAAGCAATGAGAATGATACAAAAAAAGGTTTACGATGATGTGTTTGTTTCGATTAAGGTCGATAGACCGAAAGTTATTTTTTTATCTAAATTTATATCACACAAGAGGAGGAATAAACAGTTTAAAACAAGAAAACAGTGCATCGACCGTCTTTTATTGGCATTTAATGTATCTGTTTTGTAGCTTCTTGGTTTGCTAGGCGAGAGCTCGCGTCGCCCGAGGCATTATTTAATATCTTTTATTTATAGTTTTTTTTTTCTTTAAGCATAACACAAAGAATTCGGTGATGCGATTTGCAGTTCCAGATAGTTTATGATGCTTAAGTTTTAAATACAGATTTCCTCTGCTCTAAATCGGATTGTACCTAAACTCGAGAGGGTTGTTGACGAGGTTGTTATGTCAATTTTCTATAAGAGACACAAGTCTTCAAGTGATTAGCTGGTGCTTACTTAAGTCACCTTTATCTTAAATTGGATGTAGATCGGATTTTCTTCCAGATAGATTTCAGACAGATAACCCAATTATAATACCTAATTTGTTGCGAATGAACTTTTTAAGTAATTTTAATAGACAACTAACACTATTGTCTCCTGTAAGGACCGAACTGTAACTGTGCTATACTGTAGAGTATTAGGTAATCTCCTAAAGGGTCCCCTTAAAGGATTATCTCCAAAATGTCGGTTTAAAGTGAGAATTTCACAATAAGTTATACCGAATTTAAGGAGAAGTAATCGGAGAGCAAAACTCACTTACCTTACTTACTTACCGTAACAGCTGAGAATACTTTTGATTTACTTAATTTCTTTGTTTGTCTTCCCTTCTCTATTTAAAATATTACTTGTTTTCTAACAACGAGGAACGTGTTGAATTAAATTACGAATTTCAGTGAGATTGGATGATCAAATTCAGTTCATTCTAAATTCCGTTTATTTTTTGTTAGGGTTTTATTTTAATAAACATCTGTAGTGGTAGAGCCATGCTTGCTTAAGCACGAATGGGCCGGCTCGACCGGTGCGATACCACGGCCTCACAGAAAACCGGTTGTGAAGTAACGCTTGCGTTGCATTTCCCCGAAATGAGTGAGGTCTCCGGAGGCCTAAAATCCCCCACCCCCCTAATGATGGCGCTGTTGGCGAAGGGGATGCCCCAGGGGGTACCAGCGCTAGCGTTGGAGAATCCCCCCCTGGACGTCCACCCTCATTACGGATTATGCCTGAGCGTGGACGCCCAGGCTGCCCCTCGTACTCTGGGGGGGGCTCAACTGCGCTCTCAAAATCTGCTCGGGGCAAGAGAAGGCACACCATGGCACCCCCTGTCACGTTTACCGTGGATTTTTGTAACATCAGGGGCTTACATTCGAACCTCGACACTGTCCACCACCACCTTGAGACAGCAAAGCCGGCCTTGCTCTTTTTAACCGAGACGCAGATATCATCTCCAGCGGACACATTCTACCTCTGCTACCCTGGGTACGGACTGGAACACTCCTTTGTTCCTAAGGCTGGTGTATGCGTGTACGTTAGAGATGATATCACTTCTCGCCGCCTCGGCAATCTTGAAGGTAGGGACCTCTCCATCTTATGGCTACGTGTAGACTGCGACGACCATCCCCGCATCTACCTATGCCTCTACAGGTCCCATAGCGGTGATGCCGAAACGGACCGACTCATCGACCACGTCCAAATGGCTACAGACTCAGTGCTCCAGCAGGTCCCATCCGCAGAGATCGTGATTCTTGGCGACTTTAACGCCCATCACGCCGAATGGCTTGGTTCGCGCAAAACCGATCATGCGGGAAGATCTGTTCACGATTTCGCCTTGGCATATGGCTTGACGCAGCTGGTAGCAACGCCTACGCGAATCCCAGATGCAGAAAGCCACGTGCCTTCACTGTTGGATCTTCTGCTGACCTCACATCCTAACGGCTACAAAGTATCCGTTGAGGCCCCTCTTGGCTCTTCGGACCATTGCCTGATTAGGAGTATGGTGCCACTCGTTCACTCGCTGCTTCCGCGAGTTACAGGCAGTCGCCGCGTATGGCACTATAGGTCAGCAGACTGGGATGGAATGAGAACATTCTTTGCATCCTACCCATGGAGGCAGGTTTGCTTCTCGCCGGATGATCCCAATGTCGTTGCTGAATCTGTCGCGGATGTTGTGCTTCAGGGTATGGAACTTTTCATTCCATTCTCCCTGATTCCCACAGGTGGCAAGTCCCAGCCTTGGTTTGGTCAAACCTGCAAAGCGGCGTCCCGCCGAAAGCAGGAATGTTACCAAGCATGGGCTAATGCAGCGACAGCACGGGATGTAAAGACCAGCGCATTAAAGAAGCAATTTAACTTTGCCTCCAGGTCCCTCAAAAGAGTAATTGCTGGGGCGAAGTCGGCTCACATCGGCAGAATTGGCGAGAGACTAGTTAGTCTCCCCTCCGGAACTCGTGCATTCTGGTCTCTTGCCAAAGCTGTCCAGGGGAACTTTTGTAAGCCATCCCTTCCACCTCTGCGCATAGGAGATAATTCGTTGGCCCACGACGCTAAAGAAAAAGCCGATCTTCTGGGCAAACTCTTTGCGTCCAACTCGACCCTGGACGACGGGGGAAACGCACCGCCGACCATACCGCAGTGCGAGACCCGCATGCCGGAAGTCCGGTTTACACAAAGGGCAGTGCGTAAAGCGCTTCTTTCCCTCGACGTTCATAAGTCGAGGGGGCCCGATAGAATCTCTCCTATCGTGCTGAAGACGTGTGCTCCAGAGTTAGCACCGGTTTTAACGCGCCTTTATCGGCTTTCCTACTCTCTTGGCGTAGTTCCGAACTCATGGAAGACAGCTCTAGTGCACCCAATCCCTAAAAAAGGAGATCGCTCGGATCCGTCCAACTACAGACCCATAGCCATCACCTCCTTGTTCTCCAAGATAATGGAATCCATTGTTAACTGCCAGCTCCTCCGGTACTTAGAAGACCACCAGCTCCTCAATGATCGACAATACGGCTTCCGTCAGGGTCGTTCAGCTGGTGATCTTCTCGTATACTTGACTCACCGGTGGGCACAGGCGATCGAGACCAAGGGGGAAGCGTTGGCCGTTAGTTTGGACGTGGCGAAGGCCTTCGATCGGGTCTGGCACAAAGCGCTCCTTGCGAAGCTTCCTTCCTATGGGCTTTCCGAGAAACTGTGCAATTGCCTCACCAGTTTTCTTACAGACAGAAGCATCAAGGTCGTTGTTGACGGTGCATGCTCCGACTCGAAGTCTGTTAATTCTGGTGTCCCACAAGGCTGTGTGCTATCACCCACGCTGTTTCTTCTGCATATCAACGACATGCTGCAGATTAGCAGCATCCATTGCTATGCAGACGATAGCACGAGTGATGCCCTTTACACCGGCCGCGCTAACATTTCTCGGGTAAACGTCATCGAAAGCCGATCCAAACTTGTGTCTGAAATCGAAACTTCTTTATCAAAAGTTTCAGATTGGGGTCGACTTAACCTAGTCCAATTTAACCCCAAGAAGACACAGATTTGCGCGTTCACCGCTAAAAAGATGCCATTGGTCGTATCACCTCAATTTGAGAGCACTTCCCTAACTGCATCAGCCAGTATCGGAATCCTTGGCGTCGATATATCAAGCGAAGTCCAGTTTCGCGCTCACTTAGAGAGTAAGGCCATATTAGCCTCGAAGAAGCTTGGTGTGCTAAACAGACCGAGACAGTATTTTACTCCGGCCCACCGCCTGCAACTTTATAAGGCGCAGGTTCGGTCGCACATGGAATACTGTTCTCATCTCTATGCAGGTGCACCCCAGTACCAACTTCTGCCTCTTGACCGCATTCAACGGAGAGCGACTCGCATCATCGACTGCCAAGATATTTCTGATCGACTTGACACCTTGGCGTTGCGTAGAGATGTAGCTTCACTCTGCATCCTCTATCGCTTGTATCATGGGGAGTGTTCAGAGGAATTGTTCGGACTTATACCGGCTGCTGGTTTCCGCCATCGTCCTACGCGACAAAATATCCATCCCCATCACCTGGACGATTGGCACTCCACCACTGCGCTTCTCGAGAAGCTTTTTGCCTCGCACAACCAGCTTATGGAACAAATTGTCGCCTGCCGTATTTCCGAACCGATACGACCTTCAAACCTTCAAGAAGAGAGCGTGCCTCTACCTAAAAGGCCGGCAACGCACTTGTGACTCTTGAGTTGCGGGTGTCCATGGGCGGCGGTAGTCACTTACCATCAGGTGACCCGTCTGCTCGTTTGCCCCCTATCGCATAAAAAAAAAAAAAAAACTTATTTGGGATTGACAATTTAATTGTCTGTGGTACTTTAAGATCAATGTTTTTAAATTTGTGACGACTTTTATTTAGAATGATTTGCTTCTGGTTGAGATTGTTGTTTTAATATTCTTAAAAATATATATATTCATAAATACGCCATATCGAGGATATAGAAAACATATTAATAGACAGATAATGTAGAATAAATCTTGTTTAGGTCTACACAGATCAGTCGTAGTTTCATTGGTCTCAATTCCCGAATAAGCCATTTTGCTGAATATAAATATTTAATAAAAAAATAAAAATAATATTTTAAAAGTGTCTATTTAGAATTTACAGGTGTTCACTTGCTGTATTATATAGGTATCTAACTTTATTTCTGTAGTTGTAACAGGGAGACCATTAGTTTAATGTAATAAATGTATTAATAGTCTCAAGGTTAGTGTGCATCAAAGTACTTCAAGTTTTTCGCAATAATAATTTTACGAAGAGAGTCTTATTGTACACTTCTGCAGGAAGCGGTGTGGCAATTCTATTTAGTACTATTTACTACTGAATGACTTATTTAAATAGCACTGAGTCTCAATACCTTACCGGAGAAAGGCTTGAGGTGCAGAAAGTACAGAGGGGAGCATGCGAAGCTACGATATTATGATATGCGTACGTGCTGGGACTACCAACACAATCACTCTGAGATAAAATTTCAAAATAATAACCTTACGTATGACTGATGATCTTTTGTAATATTCATCATTTATTACGTCTGGTGAGAATTATATGTAAATGTTTCTTCATAAGGCTGATTACATGTGTCCTTAAAATTAAATAATGATTTCAAAGCAATCCTCGTCACACGATAAACAGCAAGTACCTTTATTTAAAATATCACAATAATCACGAAAAAATGGCAAACTGTTTATACAAACTAATATATTTTAGCCAATAATTTAATTTAAAAAGATAGATAACTCCTTTGCACAATACTTCAAATTGTACAAACGTGCAATAAAAACACTTATAAGATATTGTATCTCATTATCAACTACTGGTTTAGTTACAATGGAACCATTGCAAGAGTTCACTCTTTCAATTTAAAAAATTAGTTCATAATAGACGAAATCATTGCGTACGAGTTTTTAATTTTTGAAAATGTTTTGTAACCTAATTATTGCTTTCTTGTGCACATATCTCTGTAACCCGACACAAACACCTAATTAATATATTTAAAGAATACAACTAAAGGATTATATTGTATTATTGAAAAAAAATATTCTATAAGAGTTTATAT
Source organism: Tyria jacobaeae (assembly GCA_947561695.1). Lineage (NCBI taxonomy): Eukaryota > Metazoa > Arthropoda > Insecta > Lepidoptera > Erebidae > Tyria > Tyria jacobaeae. Next base: position 438,248 of record OX387208.1, on the reverse strand, counting down.
AGTAGAGTTAAATAAGTTATATATAAGAGTCAGGGACTCCCTAAAACCCAGGACCCTTTAACAATTATTTCAGCAACTTCAGATAACGACTACTAAACGCGTATACATTGTACATGACTATAAAGAGGGTTTTGCTTGATTTCACTGCGATCCCATCATCAGATTCTGACTTGGTGACAATGGAATGAATTAGGAGGTGGATTATAACTCTTTCGAATATAAAAATAATTAAAAAAAATAGGCTATAAATTGACGGAGAAATCGCCTAAGAAACATGCAAGAATAATTCTGCTAGATATGACGAAGAATTTAATTTTATATTTCGGGGTTTAGCTGGCAACGTTATTGTATACTGCGCTTTATTATTTATCTAAGATTAGTGCTGTGATATATCGAACCGTTTACTTTCTTTACTCTACTTTCTCATTTAGAATACATTGCTATACTGAAAGTCCTGTTTAGGCAGGTCGACTCAATTACTTTTTAATTCATAGTTGACTTTTAAGTCATGCACAAGCTCTTCGCTGACCGCTCGTCTAAGAATGAGCTGATACTTTAAAGCGATAAAATAATTCTTACCACAAAAGACTACCCTTAGAAGTTGGCTGATTGTGTGTGTGTGTGTTACTTGTGGAGTATGATGACTTGAGTAAGTACAGATATCTTTTGTGTAAAGTGGTCTATTGATAAACAGTTTACGACGTTTTATATGGTGTGTGAATGCGAGTTACGTTAGGTTAGTAAAGGCATTTTAACCTCATTTTTTATCTTTAGACTTTTATAATTTTGATCTGTCCTTTAATAGTCAATTAGTGGCGTTGATTTTGCTCACAAGCTTTAATTATGTTCTATTTGCTTGAAGTGGTTTAATTTAAGAAGGCTGTGACATTGAACTGTTTTTATATTAATTATCATTTTTACTGCAATTATTTAGTAGATAATACTATTCTTAAGTTTTGAATTTGGGGAATGTTACCCAAAAGTATTTTTTCATTTCTGTCAACGTCTTTCTATTCTTATTTCAACAGTAGGGGTCGGTTCAACATATATTTATCTCCAAGCCTGTTAGTCAAGTCAGTACTTACTCCCGTTTTTGAAGTTCTATTTTTATTCTATTATTATTGCTGCACGGATGGCAAAGCGGTTAAAGTCGTCACCTCGCCACCACGCTGCCAAGCCGAGTGTTGTGGGTTTGATCCAAGCACGGAACAGCACTTTGTGTAATCCTCAAATGGTTTTTGAGTCTGGGTGTTCTTCGCGTCCGTTGTTTGAATGTTCGTAAGACACAGGAGTTTATCCAAGATGTTCTTCTTAAAAACAAAAACGAACTTAGTAACATATTTTATTGTACATGTGAGAACTGTGTAGTCAATTATTTATATTTATCTTTTGTGTCTCCTGGAAGTTCTGAGTATGTCATGCTCGCTTAAAAGTCAAAGCCAATGGTGGCGTTTATGTCAGGCATCAGGATTTGGATGGTGGGCTGTCGCATGCACCATGCTCGTGAACGAGTGCCGTTGATCGTGGCTGGTCCTCTCCGGGCTGCTATTACTTAATATAGAATAGTAATAAACGTTATATTAGAATGAAGTATTGCATTGTCTTCACATATCTTATTTTATTTTATGTACTCTTATTAACTGTTACAAAAAACATTATGTAAATTATTTTAAAATGAGTGTCCTTGGAGTTTCTTGCTTGTTCTTCTCCACAGGATCTAAATATTGGAACAGGCAACTAACTTCATGACTGACTTAGTCTGACCGACTTCCTCTCTTGATAATTCAAAAATACCTATGATTGGTTCAGTTAAAATAAACGATTTTGATTTGATTTTTATTTATAAACTTTTGGTATATGCATTAATATCTCATTTCTTTTAGTAAAAAATCAAAACAATTCTTTTTTTTGCAAGATGTGATTTTGCTAAGAGTAACTGCATATCACACCGTTTAAAGATAAAGATTGACTTTTCATCAAATAAAAACGAGTGTGTATAAAATCTAACGAGAGCCTTTTCAAGACAGCAGTACATAACAATGTTTCACTGTAGGTAAATGTTCAAACAGTCTGGTGTTGGTACTATATATGTATATAGAATGGCATGTGTCTTACATGGTAAGTTTACAAATGTCTTCCGTTGCTTGTTGTAAAAAATTCTGTCGGTTTTTCTATCAACCGATTATGATATTTATCTTGATAATACCATTCCTTAGCAGCGTGACACACACACAGTCACGGAGCCCGTCGCCTACGTAATCGAAATTGGCAATTTGGTGCGGTATGTCCCACGACACCGGATTATGGTTGTGGTTTCATTATTGCTCACGTGCCGCGCTGGGAGCCTTTGTAATACCATCTTTTATATTAATATAAAAAGGCTTCTGGATGGAATTTAGTAATTTTGGGTCGCTTTGAATATTATAATAATACATTTATAAAGACCTGGGTTATGATGTGTATGAAATACTAACTAACTTAATGCAGCGCCTAACACGCAGAAGGCTAATAAGTTACCTAATAATCAAAAAAGTCTGTATCTGTATCTAAATATGAATGTAGCTGACTCTAAAATAAATTCTAATTGTTTAAAACAAATAAAATGAAGTCTAGAGTAATGTTATACAAAGTTTAAGATTAGTCTCACTATAGCTCGTAATACTTTCCTTATATTGTTTCTAACAGTAAAGAGGAACACAGGTGTGATGACAATTTACCAATAATAATTACATCAACTTACAAATAATATCTAGAGACGAGTTACATAATATAATATATATACATATGTATATAATGTATCGTATCGCACATGCTCACTCAGTCATCCCTCCTCTTGCACTCATCTTGACGTAGTATTATCACAGCACATACGCACAGCTTATCAAAATGATTTATTTGGCCCTCTGCTTATTTGGTACTCTTTGGGGTGAAGCATGTAACAAACTTTCATTTAATTAGAGCGAGCGCAAAGCCGCAATCCCAAAAGGTTAGTCAATTCTTGAAACTTGTTCTTCCTACCAAAGACCTGTGTCAGCTTATCGTCATCCTGACAGTGAGGCAACTGTTATTTTAGGGATCGTTCTGAAGCAGCATGCTATACTTATTTTTGACCCAACTACTCTTACAAGTATCGAAAGCATTACACTTGTGATACTCTAAATGTTCGGTGGAACACAGCATTTTCCCCGAGACTTTATGGTTTCCTAAGAGGTTATTAATATAAAAGAATTAATAAAGAGGAAAGCATTAACTCACTTATACGCTTTAATTATAAGAAGGTGGTCACAACTTGGCTGAAATGCTTTGATGACGACGACGGTTACGACGAGACCGAAAATATTTTGCACATTATTTCCTGATTTGATGAACACATACACACACACACATACACATACACATTTATAAACTCACTCACCGAATGGAAGCTATGTTTATACAAGCCCACCGAGATACTTACCTGACATACTGGTATTGCAAGAGTCCAGTACCTGGAGAGTTACAATTTTCCGTTACAATGAGGCTCAGACAAGTGACGTTATTTGACACTACGAGATTGTTCTGTACACACTACACTGCCTTGTCTTATTTTCAGCATTAAAGTGAAAGATGATTTCAATCAACGGTTCCCTAATGTATGCTGCTAGGGTGCTACGAAATAACCATTACAGAACCAGTCAGAGAAATTTGATTGTCGAATCGTATCTGTTGGGTGAGAAAAATCAGCTTAAGCAATTCTTTTTTCTTTTATGTTTTAAGAAAATGACTTGGGCAATTGTGTAAATTATTTCCCTGAAATAGAAAGAATTCATTTAAAAATATATATATTTGCCAATCGAATTCCGCGCAAATGGGCTTTAAAGGAAATCAGGCAATTAAAATTGGTAAACAAACTGTTAAAAGTACGACAACTATAAATACTTACTGCATTTTATCTAAATTGTAATCAAGAACCTTTTTTGTTGCTACAGAATATTATTAACTATTTGATGTTTTTTCTTTCTTTTGTAATCGAATTTTAGAAGTTTTAAAATTTATCCTGATATATGTTCTTTGAGCGATATTTAATAAAGAATTTCACGATTTCAGTAATCCTGATGATATCGTTTAGTTACTTAAGTAGAAATCTTATGAATCCTATCAATGTATGTAATTTGATAAACTATTATTATTTTTAAATATATAAGTATGTATTATTGTATCTATTATGTGTGTATTTGCATTCATCGTTAAACATGTATATCTCCATTCAGAGAGGTCAGTGTCTAGCAATCGAAAACCAGAATAGTACTTATAATAGTATCAATTGTAGCATAACTATATTCAAAATATACATATATCGCAGTCCATCAAATCTCTCATTGTTCTGATTCTATAGAAAAGGCTTTATTGTAATAAAAGCAATATCGCTTCTTAAATCATAATTACACTTATAATGTTCACACTAAGCCAAATTCTCGATTATTTAATCTCACGACACAACGAACAAAAACAGTCATTCGTTTCTTTGGTTGGCACGACTCTGTCTCTGTGCCGCCACATGTCTTCATGTAGTTCCTCCAGGCGTAACAGGGTTTTTATTCATTTTTCTAATTCAATAGACAATCAAAACAGGGTAGGTAAAAGTAATACAAGTCGTGTTCCATAGCAGACATACGGATCGCTTTCTCGAATATTGAATAACATTTATGTAAGAATGAAACCATACCAATTAGAATATAAATTGCTCTTAAGACCATCAATTTCGTTTCAAAGTTTTATTAAGCTGTGTTATACTTCTATTCTTATATTTTAATCTAAGCTTAAAAGTTGACTCTTAAGTGTAGACAGTATTAAATACAACTACAACATCGAATGTTAATACCCAAAGACACGTCTAATCACGTTTATCATGTACACACAAGCTACGAATAGCAATTTATTTGCTCTCGCTTTATGTCTGGTATGTTTGGTGAAATACGGAAGTGAATCGTGTCCTTTCTATCACAGAGACGATCTATAAATAAATAGTTTATCATATTGGCTTGTGTAGTGAAGTATTAAGTTTTTACACGTACAAAGTTGATGCAGAGATGAGGTCAAGAATTTGATCAATACCTGTGTTATGTAATCGGATTAAACGCGTCCAGGTACCTTAAACTACTGTACTAGTAACTAAATGAATGTTTGAGCTGGCCTCACCTCACTGGTTATTGCTTATATTCTAATTGGCAAAATGTGAATGTTTAATACACCTTTACCTCGTCCCGTACTTATTTATTAATATTCTCTTAGAGATATGTCACTCCCACTACAAGGATCCTCAGGAACGACACCTCATATGTCGAAATCCATCAAACCGTCCGACTCCAGCATGTGGCAACAACGACCTCATATGTTATATCCACATTCTTGCATAGTCGAGTAAAAGGCTACTTCGTTTTTGAAGTCGATGTAAATATTTATTTAAATATACGGTGAATGTAATTCACGAAGGTTCTTGTTCTAATATCGATGTAAATAAATACCTTGACTATTTTTTAATTTAAATATAGGAGGACAGACGAACAGACGAGGCACCTGGTGGTAAGTGACAACCAAACTTGAACGACACTCTTTTGTAAGGCCACTTTTATTTTATGATATAGGTGGCTAGATGATCAGACATGTCACCTCATAGTAAGTGACTACCCCGCTCAAGGACATGCACTGCACGTTGTAATGTTCATTATTATTTAATTAGACTTCAGTTATAAAAATTCTATTTTATAATGAAAATGTTAAATAATGTTTGCGCAATATGCGTTATACGAAAACATTATTTGGAATTGTTTGAACTCTGGCAGTGAACGTAATTAGATGGCAGCAGATCACGGTAATTGCTTTTTATTGACTTTGTTTTGATATAAATATCTCAATTCTCAAATCTCACTTGTGCCAGAAAAACATATTAATAGGACAAAAAAAGTAAAAATATTAAAACAATTATAATACCCGAATGCATTATTGAATGTTTTTTCTGATGCCCTATGTCACTTACACCATTACCAGCATGTAACAACAATGTATCGCAGAACAGTCCACCGCAGAACGTGTAAACGATATGTTTGTGTTCTCGAGTTGATATATTATATGGAAACTTTCATAGTTTCAAAAAAACTTTATATAAAGACACTTGAATTTATTAATTACGTTTATTAATACGTGTTACTTATTTTCTAATAATTCCTATGTAATTATTTTATTTATTAATTTTATTATGAATATATTATCATTTCTTTAAAAGTAATAAACAGTACAGTTGTAGTTGGACTCCAGGTTTACAAGTCGTCTCCACCGTCTCATTGTTATCTGTATTTTAAGAAATTATTTCTCTGTTGTCAGTTTCTGTTTCTCACAAATAAAACAAAAGAATATAAAATAAAACAAGACTAATCAAAAGACATTCAATTATTCAACGAAATAAATCCAAGAGACTCTAGGGCGTGACAAACTACACTCAAAAAACATAATCCCACCTCCTTACGCAGTCGGATACGAAGAGATCTATTTCCCTTATCACGATTAAATAAACATGAGAAGCGAAGTGTTCCTGTCTCTGGTGCACGTATGAGGCTAGCTCATTACTTCAAAGACGGAGAACATTTTTTCTGGAACCATTTTGAAATTTATGCAATCAAAGTGGCATAGGCTTTCAACATTCCAATTTTTTTGTTAAATTTTCAACACACAAAACCGTTTCTAACAAAGCACAAAACAATGCTTTTATAAAACATAGCTATAGGTTATTTATGTAGCGTAGAAACAATATAAATTTATCTGTGTTCATTCATTATTGTTCTTGGAATCTAAGGGCCACTCACGCATACACGCATATTCCTTCCTACTCGTTTGCCAGTATTATTTTGTAGAAAAAATAATTGCAGAACTAAAATGACTAAATAGCACACTTAATAAAAAAAACGTATGCGTCTCAGGACGCCCGACAGAAGTGACAACGTAAACTAATCTAAGTTGAACTATTGAAGTATTTATTTACTTATTCACTGATTCACTCATTCACTGTTCACTTGTTCATTCAATTAATTATTCACTCATTCAATCATTCATTTATTTACTCATCCACTCATTTTTTCATTTACTCATTTACAAATTTACTCATTAACTCATATATAAATTTACTCATTTACTCATTCACTCATTTACTCCTCCACTCATTTACTTATTTATTTGAAATTCTTCCTGCATAACACAATGCACGAGGTTGGACTTAATGCCACATGGCATTATCTACCAGTCAACCTTTGGGTGGTTCAGTGAGGGACATGGCAGGTGTATGAAGATGAAATATTGAAAAATAAAAGAGTTACACTCACGTAAAAATGGACAAATATATACAAGTATACTATATATATACATGCATATATTGACTCATTCACTCATTTACCCACACTCACCTACACGCACTCATCTGTCCGAAATACGGTGGTGGACCGCTGTGGTGGTGTTAGAGAGGCGGAGCCTGCCTACCGCTGCCGTAAGCGTGAGAGCAAAGGAAGCCAAACAGACTAGCGCCGTACGTACGCGTTACGTAACGAAGTGGTTTACCCTCCCACAAGAAATTATCACTTCAAAAATATTACTTAGTAAATTAAATAAAAACAATTTTAAGAAAATTAGAATAACAACAATTTTGGCAAACGAAAAATAAAGAACTCTAAAAAACTTAAAAGCACAGTTTAAAAAAAATCTTGCACTAAAGTATAGTTTACTTATATCGCAAACAATCGCGGCGCTTGCGCTCAACAATAAATGCTTATGCTGTCCGGGGAGTGGTGGGATGACGTATGAAAACAATGTCGACTTAAAACCAATGATCTTTCATCCCTTATTTTATACCCTTCAGGGTAGAATTAAAAAAAAATTCTTAACTTTTGGCCGAAAGTACAAATACCAAATTTTTATGGATTTATCATATAAAAATACGGATTACCACACAAAGTTTGATGCCCTATTTCACACCACCAAGGGTAACATTTCAGAAATTATTGAAACGAGTCTGTCCGTAATCTGTAATTTTTAACCGAAAGGCCAAATTTTTGTGTATATTTGACAACATCATCATATCAAACAAATCCCCTTTTTTTATATGTTAAGATTTTGTCAAGTTAAATATCTGTTCTTCCTACAGACATACATACATATTTAACGCCTTTCTCCCATCAGGGTAAGCAGAGACAACAGCCCAAGACCTGCTTCTCTCCTCTTATACATCGCGAGCTTCCTCTGCCGTTATTAAACCTTCCGTACAAGCCCGTCGAATTCGTTTATTTCTGACCTGTCCTTTCTTCAGAACATCACCAATTTGATCGGTGTATGTTCTGCGTGGTCACCCGGCATTTCCACATACGTTTGCCTTATAAGTACACTTGATTTGTCATTCGTTCCGCATTCATTTTATCTACGTGCAAACGGATAAATCTGCCAAGTATTCAACTCAACGATGTATAAAAACAGTGGGATATTGCCGTTTTATTTTACCATTTAATGAATGGGGCAGATAATGAAAGTCGACAACTCTCACTTACAGCACTCGCAGTTTTGATGTTTTTTAATCCCACCAAGTACACAAAGCTACATGCAGGAGTATTTAAGTCCCTAGAAAAAAAAAATATTTAGCTTTCCTAAAGCACGTGATTCACTAGTTTTCACTCCCTGAGAGAAGGTGGTTTAAACTAAACAATTTATAGTTAAATGTTATGTAAATGAGGAACATAACCCTTGCCTTTAAGATTATAATGTAATGTGAAAGTGAGTGAGTCTCTACACCTAAACTAAGCTTAGTTTGTGTTTAGAAATGTTCTCACAATTAAAGATATTTCAAAAAGTTGAATTATATTTAAGGACTGTCAGATACAGGGATTAAATATAAAGAAAGTGAATCCTTAACGAATACTCTACTAAATATACATTTAATTTTTCATTAATGATAAAAAAATAAATCTTACTTAATCTTACGAATTCTTAATATTGCTAGTACAGCTATGCTTAGGTGCGATATCACGGCCCACAGTACAATCAGTTGTGAAGTACAACGCTTGTGTTACATTACGTACATTAAGTAAGAGTAAGATTTCCGGAGGCCAACTGCGCCATATTCTCTTTCGTCTCCCCTTTCCTCTTTTCTGTCTCCCCAGCCCCCCTTTCTTCTTTCCCCTACCCGAATCCCCCATCCCTCATCAACTTACTAAAGACTACCGCAGTATCGATTCTTGAGTTCACTTACCATCACCGTGACCGGTCTGTTAGTCTAGTATATTAGTTATGAATCCGAAATCAAGATTTACTTAAAGCTATTAGTGCTATCTGTCAGTTAGGGGATAAAATACATTGGGCACGCTGTTATTACGGCGGTAAGACCCGTTATGGAGGATTGGCTCGAGAGGCGTCATGGGACCCTCTCATACCGACTGACGCAGGTGATCACTGGAAAGGGATGTTTCGGAGATCACCTGTGTCTGATCCGTAAGGAGCCAACGCCTGAGTGCCATCATTGCGATGGCCAGACCGTGGACACGGCGCTCCACACGCTGGCAGAATGTCCGGCGTGGGAGGAGCCGAGGCGTGATCTCGTGGCGGCCATCGGGGTGGTGGTTCTCTCGCTCGGTAACATGATTGCGGCCATGTTGCGGAGCGAGAACGCGTGGAACTCCGCCGTCTCTTTCTGCGAGCAAATTATGCTTGCCAAGGAGACGGCGGAGCGGGATCGGGAGAGGTTTAGAACTCTTCCGGCCCGCCAGGCCCGGGAACGGGCCAGGTACCACAGGCGACTCAGGCGCCGGAGATCGGAGAATGATCTCCGTCCTCCATAAGCGCAGGCCTGGGGGTGACATATGAGGCCATCTGTCACCCTAGCAGAAGCAGGCTTGGGTGGCGGCGCGGACGCTGCGGAGCGTGCGCGCCCTTGGGGGAAGTTACGGGAACATTGGGGTTCCCACACTGGAGGGGGCCGTCTACAAACCGTAGGTGGCCCGAGGTACGTCGGGGTTCCAGGGTTTTCCTTTCTAGGGTGTACCTGGTTCCCCGGCATCTAGTACCCAAGATGGCGTGCGGTTTTAGTCGGTTCGAGTCCGACATGCCACCAGAAGGTGGTATCCGAGGGGATTTCCGCACGGAGAAAAAAAAAAAAAAAAAAAAGGGGATAAAATACATGACCCTTAACAATTAGAATGTCTTACAAACCATTTTTTAACGATAAATAAATTATTCACAATAAGGTGTTCGTTACAATAAGTTAATTGTGTAATGCACAGTAACTACTTTAACATTTAATACAAGTATAAGCACTGATATTGGCCCGCTTCACTTAACTTGAGATAAATTAACGTATACATAAGCGTAAATAAAATATTTATAACAAATTACGTTTAAACATTTTTAAGTAATTTGTAGAGAATCCATATGGCTTTAGATCCATCATTCTGCAGATTGCAGGATGCTGGTTCTGTAAACTCAAAAATCTTGGTTTTATTAATGTTGCACAAGATGGCGCACTCCTACGTGCGCAGGGCCAGGTTAGAAGTAAGAGCGACGAAACGAAGCCGGCGAACCGTCCCCATCAACTAACTGAAATTAATATCTCTAGCATTGGCGGCCTCTTTCGGCCGACGAAAAGAATTTGTTAATTTAACTACTACACATTTGTTTCTTGGTGACAAACGCAAAAGGTCGCCTAGGAGGCAAAAGAAGTTAGAATCTTGTAAACATTTCCACAAAGTCGCTTTATCCGCTTAGAATATAATGATAGAGTTTTAACCTCGACAAAAAATAGAGGTGCTTCTTCATCTATGTACTATTTTCATGATATATTCTCTAAATATTTATTTTCTGATTTACGGATGGCTTAAAGCTTGAGAATTTTGTTCTAAAATATTGTAAAAAAACTGTAAAATGAAGTTTCGTATATTTAGTTTGTATTTTGATTTTTTTGAGATGCTATTAAAACCTTCTGAACAATATTAACATATTATATTGAGTAACTTGTTTACTTCACTATCAAATACACGGCAGTATAGTAGTCATTATCAAATTTAATGCAAGGGAATGAAAAGTTTATATCTGACAGAGAACAAAAATAATTGAGTTTCTCTGAATCGGAAATCAAGATTATTTTGTATTTATAAAGAAGCTATTCACTCATAAGTAAGTTTGTTTGTAACCCGTGTAAAGGTCGGTCTACATGTTAGTTTAAACATAATATTTAAAGCTTACATTCCGCTCTTACTTACACGTCTTTTACAACATTTGTTAAGTAGAACCGTACTTGGTAATGGTAATGGTAATGGTAAAGGGCTCTGTTTCCGCATTTAGACTCATGTTCGGTCCATTATGCGTCCAGGAGGCTGACTAGTTGAGCCAGCCTAGCTCCTTCCAGAAGCGCAGAAGCCTCCTGGGGCGTTCACAGGCTTCTAGGAGCGTCCTCGCGCCTGCAAGGATTTCTGCCCGTTGTGCAGCCACGCCCTCGCATTCCAGGATAACGTGGGCGGCCGTTTCCTCCGCGCTCAGACAACCCCTGCACTGGGGGCTATCGGTCGCGTTAATGACGAATAGGTGTCGGTTCAGAGCCAAATGGCCTGTAATGCTTCCGACCACTATTCGGATGTCCGTTCTATGAAGACTGATGAGTCTACGCGATAAACGTGGTGATATTTCTGTTAATACCAGTTTGGATTGCCTACAGCCAGGTGTGTCAATCCATCTGCTATTGTGTACTTCTCGAGTCCTTTGCCTTACCCAGGAGCGATATAAGTTGAAGGGTAGTGGCAGGAGTGTGGTAGGGCCTGCCACTGGTGTTGTAGATCCCTTCCTTGCTAGCTCGTCGGCGGCATCGTTACCGAGTGAGTTGCTGTGCCCCCTGATCCATTGAAGAGTTACCCCATTCGCCGAGGCCAAGCGTTCTAGCGACTGGTTGCATTCGTAGATGAGACCGGAGTTCATGGTGTTGCCCATTAGGGCCCTTAGCACCGCCATACTATCTGACAGTATGCGGATGTTATATTGCTTGATGCCTCTAGACATAGCCGCTAGGGCTGCGTATGTTAGCGCAACACATTCGCATTGAAAAATCGAACTGTGCTTGCCTAGTGCCAGCGATATTTTTATGTTTAGGTCTAGTGAGTACACCCCGGCTCCAGTACCTGACCCCATCTTGGAGCCGTCCGTGTATATTCGGACTTCATTTATGCCGGAATGATCACTATCGTTCTCCTGTAGTTCTATACAGTACCTTCTTTCGAAGATGTGTTGTTTTGGAATCCTGTCACATGGGGCAGCTATCAGAGGTTGGTAGTCCACTAGTTGATTCCAGATATTGGAGTGTGGACCCTCTTGGTTATTCCACAGACTCAGGTGTTTTAGTCTGATTGTTGCCATAGCTGCCTCCTGTTGTATGTACAGGTCTAGTGGTGCTAGATCGAGAGCCACCTCAAGGGCGGCAGTAGGGGTTGTTCGCATGCATCCAGTGACGGCCGTACAAACGAGTCTCTGGAATTGCTGCAACTTGTTTCTAACCGTGCTAAGCTCAGTTCTCTGCCACCAAGCAATAGCACCGTACGTGATTATCGGCCTTATTTCCGCTTTATAAAGCCATAGAGTGATTTTCGGTGATAGACCCCAGGTTTTGCCGAGGAGCCGCTTGCATTGGTAAAAGATAATGCAGGCTTTATTAAGTTTTGCGTCTAGGTGTCTATTCCATAGGAGTTTGCTGTCAAGTATGACTCCTAGATACTTGACCTCTGTGGTAAGAACCAGACTAGTGCCGAATAGTTTTGGCAGCCTTAGGTCACCTAAACTACGTTTGTTTGTGAACATTATCAACTCCGTTTTTGTTGGGTTCACTGATAGATTGTGTTTTACGCACCACTTTTCGACGACCTTTAAAGCAGACCTCATTTGGTCGCAAATTGTGCTTTCAAATGGGCCACTAATAAGAATGGTCAGGTCGTCTGCATAGCCCACTGTGAGGAACTTGCGGTCGTTGAGTTGAGTAATCAGCTCATCTACCACGATGTTCCAGAGGAGTGGTGAAAGAACACCGCCTTGTGGGCACCCTCTCGCCACTATTCCTCTTGAACCGTACTTACAATCAGATTGTTGTAGCGTCTGCGAAAGTCGGGTTTTTTTATTATATAGGGGGCAAACGGGGAGGGGGACAAACGAGCAGACCGGTCAGCTGATGGTAAGTGACATCCGCCGCCCATGAACACTTGCAACTCAAAACTCACAATGATTGCTGTCCGCCTTTTAGGGTAGAGGAAACTTTAATCCCACTTACGTCAGAGGTACCGCCGATCTACTGCCGTCATTGATACGCCTCTGCCTTCTCCCTTGGGGTTGCAGACTTGAGCTATTATATATATATATATATAGTGACAGTGTGTTTATAATAAATATTGCTAATTGTAATATTTACAACAGCATTACAAAAGCATTAAACTGACTAATTACAGTTAGTAATATTTATGTATACCAGTTGCGTGGAGTCAGTTTAATGCTTTTGTACTGGAGGGATATAACAACTAGTGTTGTATGTTATATAATAACTTATATTATAATAAATTATGTTATATAACAACTAGTGAATGCTAGAGCCAGCACTTAGGTTGTTACGAGTATATCCCTCCAGTACAAAAACAGATGTCTAGCGACTATTGATCCTGACTGCCAAGTCGAAGGTTCAATTCTCATAAATGACAACAAATTCTTTGTGTCAGTTATTTCTATGTTTGTTAAGGCCCCGGCGAAGCGTAGTCGTTCAAAACATGAGAAGTTTTAATGAATAATTAAAAATTTGAATTTATTAATAAAACTATTTTCTTAAAGATAACGGTAGATTAGAGATTACAGCGGGGCTCTTAATTAATATCTTTTTATAAGTTGACTTTGAATATAGATATAAATTATTAATTTGAAAAATCATATTCAGAATTAAATGTTTTGGGAGATTATTTATAAATGACAAAATTACATTTAAAAGCTAATTTATATCATACATATACGTGTCCTGGACGGCGGCGGCGGTTGTCACTTACTATCAGGTGACCCGTCTGTTCGTTTGTCCTCCTCTATAATAATAAAAACAACGTATCGACAGACGAAGAGAACGCTTGAGTCCCGCGCCGACACAATTTGCATAACAATTAGTTAAATAGCGAGAGCTGCGTGAAAATCAATAAACTTAAGTAACTTAACTTTATATTTTGCTTGTGAACGAGTAAAGTATATCCAGTTTTTTATATTGAAGTGCTTACGTTAGTCGCCTAAGATGATCACACTAATGTATAAATAATGTATAAAAGTAGTGTAGTCCTTCTACGTAGGTAGGTTCTTATAATTGTGAATTTTTGTTATATCAGTGTACAGGCACAACAACACCACATCAGACGTCCTACCTCCGCACTTAAAATATAGTATACATTTCTTAATTAAAAGCAACAATGTGTAATTAACATATGTCTTTGTTTATCATAAAAATTCCCTTTGAATATCTCTGCGAAGTGGTTCCACACGAAAATCTCGTGGCTTTTAAATGAAGTACGCTTCTTTAATGAAGTGGTAACTGTGAAGGTTTAACAGTGGTAGAGCCATGCTTAGGCACGAATGGGCCGGCTCGACCGGTGCGATACCACGGCCTCACAGAAAACCGGTTGTGAAGTAACGCTTGCGTTGCATTTCCCCGAAATGAGTGAGGTTTCCGGAGGCCCAACTCCCCCTCTCCACTTTCCTCTCCCCCCGTCGCCACTCTCCTCTTTCCTAACTCCTCCTCTCTTTCTCTTCCAATCCCCGCATCCTCCATCCCTTATCACCCTCAAAGGCGGGCAGCGCACTTACGACTCTTGAGTTGCAGGTGTCTATGGACGGCGGTTGTCACTTACCATCAGGTGACCCGTCTGTTCGTCTGTCCCCCTATTATATTATTGAAGAACATGTTTTCCACACTATTCGCGCGTTATATTCGTTTGTTTGTTTTAAAAACTTATAAACATATGTTTTTTGTAAATACATACATAGATCTTACACATAGAAACACCCAAAAACTCTTTAAGTACAAAGCCGATTATCAAGAAATTTTGTATACACTTTGGGGCACAGAAAAGGCTATACTATACTTACCTTTCGTGCCAAGGAATTGACCCGGGATGAAGCTAGCCTAGATTCATTTATCACTTAAACGTATTCAAAGACATACACACATACTAACCGTGCCCGCGACTTCGATGGCAATTATGTCGAACAAAACAACAAACAAAAAGCACCGTAATTTCTTCCATCAGTCCGTCATATACTGCTCTTTATGCCACCACGCATTAAGTTTCGAATTCGTGTTTAATTTCACGTTCGTTTCAGGTCGAAGGTCAATAGATAAAAACGCTTTGTGTTCTTATATGCTATATTACGATAGAAAATCTGCTCGAACAGAAGTAATTTTGTAGTACACAACACAACAGTAGAGACCACTAGTTATAAATATAATATAAAATACCACAAGTTAATTTTAAGAAACACATGCGTAACGGTAATTATTTTGCAAAGAATCTAAACACTATTGAGATGTCTTATAAAAGAAACTACTAAAAACTTTATTACATTGAAGACTATGCACTTCATAGTTATTATTGAGCCTATCGTTGTCCTCTCATATCCAAGCTATTTTAACTAAGTCTAAAACTCGTCGGTAGATGGCACTATGCCACGTGGCTAAATGCCGCTATGGTTTGTTACCACAATTAATATAAATTGATTCATATATTTTTGGTTTTAAAATTCTTTTTTGAACTATTGTGTACAGTGTTACCCAGTAAGAAATAAAACTAGTTGTTAACACTCAGTCGTTTCAATTTGAGGTTCCTGAGGATCCATGTTCATTAACAAAGCAATTATTAAGACTGAATTTAAAGTTAAACTTATTAAAATTTAATTTTCAGTTTAATAAATGTTGATTTTTACAAAAAAAAATGTTTTGTATTTGTTTAAATACGTTTCACCAAAAATTTACTCCTAAAAAAATACAAAAAGGTCTCAAAGTCCCGGGAATTCCCAGGGCTTCGATTGTAGGCTGTCTCGTGTCTCGGGACTTCAATATTGTCGGAAATTCACAAACCCTAATTACAATATATATCTACAATAACTATCTATCATTAGAAAGTCTTTGATAGCATACGACCTCTATATAATGTAGTCTTGTTAGTTAAAATCCCTTCGCTTCCTCTAGGTAATGTACGGGACATTTCTGATTATTTACGTCTATACGCATTACTTGGCTAGAAGAACTTTTAAATTTGATAAAATTTTATTGCAAACATCATACATTATACTAGCTTGAAATCGAGAAAAGAAAAAGATTTTAATAGACACCACTATAATAAAATATACAAAATAATAATAAAAAAATATTAGCTTTCTTCATTCCTCTATATAAACTATAAGTGTGCGAAATTTTATACTCCTCCATCTGCGCAATTTTCTTAAAATGGGGTACAAAGTTTTAGCTTTAAACAAGAAATTGCGGTAACAGTCAATGGGTCACGATATCGCGAGATGTTAACCACTCAATTTTGGCCTATTATTGATGAAGTGGATACCACATATCACACAGCCTAAGAATCAATTTATTGCAAACCAAATTTCCCGATCGCATAATTTCATGAAATTCAGCTGTTAGGTGGCCAGCCAGATCGTGTGATTTAACACCTCCGGATTATTTTTTGTGGGTTATGTTAAGGACAGAGTCTATAGCCAATCGAGCATATCGAATTGATTGCAGCCTTAAAAGCCAAAATCCGTGAAACGATTAACGATATAGACTCACCATTTTGCCAAAAAAGTGATAAAACATTTCGATGAGAGAATCGACCTCTGCCAGCGTGGTCGTGGTGGACATTTGGCAGATATAATTTATCATTCATAATGGCCACACCTTACTCTTTAGGGGGCTAGGCCCCCCGTTGTCCACGGTGTGGTCTTCAGGGGTTCTCGGAAGCTTCCTTCTTAGGGTATACCTCGGTCTCCAGTGAGGTGATGACCCGTGGGGTTTCCACATGATAAAAAAAAGCCTTACTCTTTGTGATACAATAAAAAATTCAATCATCTTCATCTGAATTCTTTGTTTTATTTTGTTTAAAAACACAAAGTTCTTGTTGAAAACCCTTTAAATAGAAGATAGATTACGTTGTGAGGCACCTTAGATACCAGATCAATTTTCAATATTGGATAGTCATTGTGATACGTAACAAACAAACTATTTTTTGTTATGAAAATGTATCTATCTTCTTACACTAAGTCGGGGTAAAGAAAAAGAAAACAAGTAAGAAAAGACATACTGCTAGGAGGTGAAGTCCCCGTGTGCTTGGACGCCGCTTTATTGAGAGGTTACCCATAGATGGTGCTATGGGTAACCTCTCAATAAAGCTGCTAGCATAGTATGTGCAAGCACTAGCAGGGGTCCAGATGTCTGTAATAAAGCTTTTATAAAAGTATGGCCTTCCGTTGTGTTTCTCCACAATGGCGTTCTATAAAGTTAGTTAGTCATGTATCTCTATCGATTATTTTAAAAAAGTTGCTAAGAAAATATTTGTAATAGCTTCGAAGAGCTTATATAGCTTCCACTGATAAATATATCTTTCTAAGACAGTTTGTATTAAAAGAGGTTGTTATTAAAGCTATAAATAGTAGATACTTGTAAATAACATCAGAATAAGTGAGCGTTTTGATAATGCTAGATGTATTGCATGGAATAATGTCTGTAATTTATTGACTATAAACAACAGAAATTTCCATACTTTACACATCGTAAAAATATGTATTCATTTTCCAAACCATCTTAACATAATTGCGAGAGTCTAAAAAGTATAATGGGAAGTATTCTATACGTAATAGAGTACCCTGGGATCAGGCTGGTGGTAGTAAGAAATCCACTGCTCTACATCTAAGAAGACGACCCTACTACAGTTAAAAAATCCTTTCTGATAAACACCGGCAAGCAGTGTATAGAACTAATATGAAATGTTTTCACACATAATGAATACATAGTGTGGGTCACCATGCTACATTGACTACACTTGCAAGGAGGATGGTGACCACCACTTATTGCTTTCCATCAGGCAGAGTGGAGTAATTATGGTAGGCTAATATTAAAAAAAAAATGTTTTATGAAAATTTTGACAATATTGTAAAATCATTGCACTTTATTAAGACTAATAAAAAGATAACTGTATGCGGGGACCTCAACAAAGACACATAGAAAGGTAACTAAATAACTTGTCACATGTATCGTAAAAGCTTTATTGTCTTTCAATTAATGATTTTATTTTTATTTCATGTAATATATTGCTGATCTAATTTAATTTATGAATAAACATGACATTCATCAACGAATTACGCCTAGGTACGGCTCGGGTCGTCTAAGAGTCGTTGAGTTGATTATGCTTTGACTATTTGTTATAAATATACATTTACTTATTTATTAAACGAACGATCAGAAATTATCATCATGGAATTTCAAATAAATAGGTGCGTATTTTTAAGTATGAACGTAATGTGATATAGAAATGGCAAGGGTGTTTGTCGGCACATCGCGGGCAATGACGCGTCAAAGGCGCGTTGAACAACCTTGCAAAACAACCCAAATGAAATTATTTTGAATTGAGCTAAGTAAGCTAAGTTGTAAATGTTGCGGTTATTACTCAAATGGCCGGCCACCTACCTGACCCAAACTCTCTTTAAGAGTGTAGTAATGGAATGAAGACAGGGAGATTTGTTAAATGTACACGGGCCAGGACAAGAACTGTATATGTAAGAAAGCGTTACTGTATATGTAAGTAACCTACCTTCAAAAATTAAACATTCAGGCTGTAAACTTAAAACAGTACTGTATGTACTCTTAAATACAAATTGATCTGCAATTGAGATTACAGTCATTCTTATTCAAAAATTAACTTTTAATCGTATAACTCTATCAAGTTAACTTTGAATAACATGAATAAATAAATCGATAAGTTTTCTACAACAGTCCTTCATCGACACGCTCAGAGTAATTACGTAAAACCAAGATTTTTTAATTTATACAAAAACTGAATAATTAAGTGTCAATATTTTATATTAATATATATACATTTCTTAAATGCATTTAGAGAAAAGACAGTTTTATGAGCAGACTTTCTGAACATAACAAAATAAATCTTAAGTTCTTTATTTATGGCAACGAGCTCCGCGGTTTCAAAAGTGCCTTTTAAACAACAATAATGGTGAAAGTTATTGGCGTTTGAAAAATCAGACCGACGTATTTCAAAATAGACACATTTTAACCGCTCAAACTAAAACGAAGTTCGTCAAAACTTGAGTCATGATAATAAACGTAAATACCTGGCTCCTGCAGAAATATAAATCACGAGCTGACATCTATTTATACCCTTTTCGAGTTGAAATTAACTCGTTTCAATTTCTGTACAAAAAATATACTCCCGCCAACGCTTATCTCCTAATAACTCTCTGACATCATTTAAAAGAAGTAATTTATGTAAAAAGCCACTGCGTGAAAAGATTTTCCTCGCCCTTTTAAAATATTGTTGTATCAGATCTGAAGCTGGCGCCGTAATGAGCGCTGCCGTCACTTACGTTCTAGCCGCTTTATAATAATAATAATAATAATAATCACGTTTATTTGGAACTAAAAACACATACAAAAACAAAAACAAAATGGAAACGATGATAGCTGCAAAAGTATGAAACTGTGGCACAGCTACCAACGCCCCCCCTCCTGGCAGGAAAGTAGGTTGTTCCAGAGAAACACTTAAATAAAATAAAGTTTTTCAAAGCATATAACAAAAGTATTTAAAATAAAGAGGTAAAGTGTTTAATGAATGGCTATGTGCTTGTGTGTATGTGAATATGTGGTTTGTATGGTTTGTTGTGTGTGTGTGTGTGTGTGTGTGTGTGTGTAAATGTTATGCTTCCACAAGTTTTTCCGTAGCATCATAATCAAGGGATTTTAACCATGTTTCAAGTTTCTTTTTTACTTTATGACCATTAAGAGAATAAATATTAAGGGTTTTGTTGATTTTATTATAGACTTTAGAGCTTATGTGTCTAAAATGCCGACTTGCGGCTACGGTTCTACGCGACTTTATATCGCATACTCTATAAGAGCGGCGTCTTGAGCTGTAGATGTTTGGATCGTATGGTAGCTGACTATGCTTTCGAAGTACAGTACGAAGAATGAATAACTGTCTGACAGAGAGGACCTTGCAAATAGAGTAGACCATTTTTGTAGGAAATCGGATAGGCTTTCCTGCCAATACTTTGAGGATAGCTCGTTGTCCACGTTCTACTCGTATCAAAGTTGATTTAGGAGCTCCTCCCCAGACCACTAGACAATAACCCATTACCGACTGCACAAGTGCAAAATAGATGCATATTAAGCTATCAAAGTCCACCACAGCTTTAAGTTTCTTAAAGACATATATTAGTTTTCTTAAACGTGCTACTGTGTGACTAATATGTTGCTTCCATTTAAGGTTTTTATTAGTTTCACTTATTACTAACCAACCATTTAACCAAATCTTTTTTTTTTTTTTTTTCGTGTGGAAACCCCCTCGGGCCGTCATTCCACCCGGGTTTTCGGTGGAACGGTGTGTCGGAATCGAACCGACTAAAACCACACGGTGTGCCTTACTGCGCTTAAAATAGGAGGAATCCGGGAACAGCTTTATTAAGACATCCGGACCCCTCCTAGCGCCTGCCCGCACTATGCGGGCACCACCTGCGCCTATCAATAAGGCGGCGTCCAGACACACGCGGACGTCACCCCCTCGCGGCTAGCTATATGGCGGATGGAGGGGAAAACCCGTCCCGACCACCCGCAGCCACACTCAGGGCGGCATGAGGCCCTGGTAAGCGCGTCTCCGCTGTCCGGTTCGCCGGCGGCGAATTGGGTCCGAGTGGAGATTATCCTCCCGGGCCCGCTCCGCCGCCTCCTTCTGTGAGATGACCTCCTCACAGAAGGCTGCGACCGCGGTAAAATTCCTGTCACTGCCGACCATGGAGCGTATGATGGCCGGCAGTGACAGATCCTCTCCAATGACTGCAGTGAGGGCCCGACGCTGCGTCGCCCAAGCGGGGCAATCCGCGAGCGTATGCTGGGCCGAGTCCTCACTACAGTCGCAGTGGTGACAGACGGGACTCAATTCTCTCCTAGCGACCGAGTGCAGGTACTTTCCGAAGCAACCGTGCCCGGAAAGAACCTGCGTTAGTCGGAAAGAAAGGGTCCCGTGCTGCCGCCCTGCCCACTCGACGATGACCGGCTGGAGCGCCTCCACGGTGGCTAAGCCAGCACGTGGAGCCTCCAGCCGGGACGACCAACGAGCCATAGTGACTCGGCGAGCGGCCTCACGCCACTCGCGTACCTCTTCGAGCGGGGGTCGATTGCCACTACCCGCCCGGAAATCAGTCGTCCGCCGATATACTTCGGCGAGCACTTCCGCCTCCAAGTCCCACGGGGGAGTTCCGGCCACGACGCCTCCGTCGACATGGTGCGGTAACCGCGTATAGCTCTAACCGCCATGACCCTCTGAGGGCGCCAGAGGCTTGCCCTATTCTGGGCGGTCAGAGCTTCCGCCCACACCGGTGCACCGTATAGTGCCAAGTTGGGCAAAAGTCGCCCAAGGGCGGACGCAGCAGCGACCAGCTTTGGAGCAAGCTGCCGGAAGTGCTCGTCGAAGAGCCACCTCCCGTCAAGGATCAGGCCCAGATATTTAATGTGGGCCCGAACCGGTACGAGGACCGAGTTGACCATGATGCCGGCGCCAGCTGGTGGACCACGACGAGGCCCATGAAATAAAAGGGCCTCCGTCTTGTCCAGGGCCACCTTCAAGCCTAGCGCCTCGATGCGCCCGACCACCAGTGAGGCTCCTCTGGTGGCCAGGCACACAGCCTCTTGAAAGTTCGACCCCGGGCTATCACCAGAGTGTCATCGGCGTAACATATTACGCCCAGCCCAGGGGGGAGGTCACCACGAAGGGCCCAGTCGTACCCCATGTTCCACAGGAGTGGTCCAAGGACAGACCCCTGCGGAACATCGCACGACATGGGCCGACGACTCAGATTTCCATCTCGGTCCTCGTACATGACGGTACGCTCCTCTAAATAGTCTGCCACTAGGCGCACTAGGTACTGTGACACTCCGTGATATTGGAGCGCTTCCCTTATGCAACTAAATGGCAAACTATTAAATGCGTTGGCGATGTCCAACGACACCGCCAACAGCACGCCGCCACAGCTCACAACCTCTTCGGTCACGGCTCTCAGACGCAATACAGCTCCGTCTGTCGAACGACCCGCTCGGAAACCGAATTGGGCGTCCGACAAATCGGGGCCGACCTCGTCCAGGTGCCGGACGATGCGAGCAGAGAGTACCCTCTCAAACAGTTTACCCGCCTCGTCCAGTAGCACAATGGGTCTGTAGGCCGCGACCGAGTCGTTAGGCCGTCCCGGCTTCCTTAAAAGCACCAGCTTCCCGTTTTTCCAGCAGTCAGGAAAGCGTCCAGACACTAGACTAGCGTCGAACACCTCCCTGAGGCGGTCTGCCATGTGATCAAGGGCCAAGGCCAACTCTCGGGCAGGAATCCCGTCTGGACCTGGGGCGGTGTTCTTGGAGCGGATCCGTAGAACAGCTGCCCCTATCTCCGCCTCCGTGACGGGTGGAGCATCCTCCTCTCTGAACTCCCCATCGTGTCTAGCCAAAGGGGCCATCGACGGGGGTGAGTGCTCCACTCGTCGCGGAAAAAGACCCTCAACGACTGCCTGCAGGAAGCTGGGCTGGAGAGTCTCAGTAAGGGGGGGGGGGGGGGGGCATCGCACGGAGCTTTTGTTGCGCCGCACGATAAGGGCGACCCTAGGGGTCCAAGTGAGACCCTCCAGCATCTCCTTTCTTTTCGCCTCTTTGGCGCGGCAAATAGCCAGCTTCAGAGTTTTCCGGGCCTCACGGTACTCCTCTTGAAGCCGGTCCTCTTCCCCTTCTTCGCGGTGACGCCGCCGGCTGCGGGTGTAGGATCTCCGGGCACGAATAACAGCCGCGCGGAGATCTGCCAACTCCTGGGACCACCAGTAGACCTCCTTCCTTGGAGGACGCCGACCTAGAACGCGGGGCATAGCCGCATCACAGATCTGCGTGATCGTATCACGAAAGCGGCCTGCCCCCATGTCTACCTCCCCAGTCGGAGGTTGCGGAGACAGCCAAGAGTAAATGATGGCTGCCTCCTCCAGTAGATCCCGGTCTAGTTTCGAGACAGCCCATCGCGGAAAGCGGGAAGGGCGCCGCGCCATGTGGCCCCTTCTGGGGTCCTGGGTCCGGGAGAGCTCAAATCGGATGTAAAGGTGATCCGAGAGCGTCTCAACCTCTTCCAGGACACGCCAGTTCCTTACTCGTGCGGCGAGAGCAGGGGTAGCGAACGAGAGGTCCACTATCGACCCCCCCTGCTGTCGCACACACGTGTTGATGGAGCCTCTGTTTAGGAGACAGAGGCCCAACGATGTCGCCCACTCTTCTACAGCGTCGCCCCGTGCGTCCGTCCTGGGGGATCCCCACGCGACGGACTTAGCGTTAAAATCCCCCAGCACTAGGACGTGCCCAGACGCTAGTCGCCGTATCGAAGTCTCCAAGTTGTTGAGAAAGACCTCCAAGTCGCTCAAACTCCGGTTGGGGGAGAAATAAACACCGTAATTGGTGATTCCCCCCCATTCGGCAGCCACGTATCCAGTACCCTTGTCTTTTAGCGACAAGGGCGGGGAATGGGCCGCCATGGAGCCGACGATTGCCACGGAATCGTCCCGGTCACCCAGCCAGTTTGGACGGGGAGGAACGTAATAGGGCTCCGCGGCTACGGCCACACCGATGGACCACTGTACCATGGTTTGCAGGAAGAGATCCTGAGCACCGGCACAGTGGTTTAGGTTCGTCTGGACAAGGAGGCTCGAAACGTGGTCCATTACTGGATCGTCTCTACAACCTCCTCCATGGGCGACGACGACGACGCGCGATTGTCATCGGAGGCAGCCAGGGCCGATTGGCTAGCCTCCGATGTTTGCGGAGAAGTGCGAGGAGGCTTACAGCCGCCCTGCCCCATCTGGTGATTGGCGGGCAAATTACCCGCCGCACACGCTGGGCATTGAGGGGCGGCGGAGCATTCTGCCACTCTGTGCCCCGGTCGACCGCAGCGGAAACAGAGTCGGCTGCAGTCAAAACAGCTTCCGCACTTGACGCGGGTGTGTCCCGACCCTAGGCATTTAAAGCACCTCATCGGTCTTGCCGCCAGGACTGTGACTCTGGCGTTAACAAAACCGATGAGGACCTTGCACCTTCGGCCCCAGGGAACTCTAACACGCGAGCCCCCGTCTGGGCAAGGCGCAGCTTCACACCTGAGGTCCCGAATTGAGTGCCGAGGCTATCCCGGACCTTCTTAAAAACGGTCGCATAGGATAGCCCACCGCTTGCCGCCTCCGTCGATAACGTGACCACAACAGCCGCCGTTTTGGGTGCCTGCAGTTTCTTTGCCTTCTTATTTGTGGCGGTCAATGCCATTGACGACGTCTGAGGTGGAGAGGCTCCACTTTTGGCGGCCTTCTTGTTCTTCTTTCGGGACCTCTTCTTATTGCCTCCTTCAACTTTTTGCCAGCCATCATTAGACGCGACAGACGTGGAGAGGGCAGGAACAGCTTCAGATTCAGCAAGAGCAGACGCTCGTGCTGAATTGGTGCTAATGCCTCTTGGTGTTGGTGAGGGGAGTGAGGGGAACGCCGTCGTAGCCCCTGTCCCGGCCTTAGCCGCTCGTCCGGCCTTTGCCGGTCGCCCAGCCTTAGCCGGTCGCCCGGTCTTCAATGTGCTTCCACATTGAAGACCGGACGACCGGGGTGCTGGCGCAGACGCCACTGTTGCGTATGAAACTGCGACGCGGCCACCCGTAACCGGGACAGGCGTCAGAGCCGTTGCACCTCTTGCTTTATCTGCAGCGAGCGGTGGCCGAACAGTGGGTGCTGGAGGCAACCTAGCCTCCAGGCCTGCGAGGCGTCCGTCCATCATCTTCCACACTGCTTCAATGACATGACGCAAGTGGGAGTCCGATACATCAGGAACGTTGATGGGTGCTGGGGAGGTAACTGGTTGTCTCACAACCGGGCTTTGGCACTCTGCATTATGCGCCTGTGCTCTGAACTGTGCGAACTGTGCGCTCAGTTCAGCCACCTGCTCCGTAAGGCGGTCATTGGCTGCTTGGAGAAGCACCACGTCCCCAATAAAGTTTTCAACGACCCCAGAGATGGCGGAGGAGGAGTCCTTTAAGGCTCTTAAAAAGGAGCCCTTTAAGTTTGTGGACTTGGTGGCCACCTTATTAATAATAGCCACGGCTGCATTGGCTCTTTCTTTCAATGTCACCGGTGTTTGAGGAACGGAACCTCCTTCCACCGGCGGACGGATTTTAGGTAGGAGATGAATGATCTCCTCCTTCGCGACGATTTCCCCCTCTGCAGGAGCTCGCGCGTACTCCCCCGCTCTAGAGAAGGCGGAAGTTGCCAAAGGCGGAGCAGGCATGCTCGATCTCGACCTTCCTCTCTGGCTGCTTGCCAATTTGGGAGGAAGCATGTCTGTGGACGGTTCCGCATCATCATCCCTCGAGCGACCACGCTTTCGATTTTCGAGCTCGCGGTCCCCAATCTCCATCTCGGAGTCAGTTTTGGAGAGTAGTCTTTCTGACCTGCGACTGCTCCCAGAAACCACCGACGTAGGCGTGGCCAATAACACATCTTCATCATTTGACGAAGTGTCGTCCGCCTTCTTCTTATTTTTCTTCGTATTCTCCTTCTTTTTTTCCTCTATTTGGTTTTGTGTTTTTAAATATTTTTCCATAATTAGACCCACGATTGGGGGAGAACTAAAAGTCAACCCGGGCAGAGATCCCCCAATTCCCGGGTAAGCGAAAATTTATGCCCAACCGAGGGGTCCGCAGGTGCCTCGGCTGGGAGTGTGCTCACGACTGAACCACCCATCAGCCATGCATCCCCTGGTCACGCACCAGAACACGGGATTCGGGGTAATTTTTTATAGAGGTTTTCTTCCTCGCAGTCCGGGCGGCTAAGCCAAGACCCTCGCCCTCGACTGGAGCCCGAGACTTAAACTCGACACTCCTTTCGGGATTACGATATGCCGGCGGTGGCATCGAGACAAATCTCCAAATGCCTGCTCGGTGGCAGTGCGAGTGCACGCCGAGCCCGTCCTCAGTCCTCCGCTATGGATAGCGGAGACCCTCTGTGTGACCCTTGGATGGGTCCCACAGGGTATCCTGTTTTGTCTGGAGTCTCACCCTGTACCAATCCGGTATGAGTGGCTCTGCCGGCACAGCCCCAGGAATCACTGACCCGCGCAAGCCCCCCCACGACGACAACGTAAGGATACAGTTGGGGGGGAACCATTTAACCAAATCTGAATTAGCCATTTCAACCTTTTGCTAATAGTCGTTTCCAAATGGAACTTTGTATGTGTACGAACGAAGGTAGCTCGCGAATGCATTGTCGTAATCCGTTGACGTCATACGTCACTGCTTATATATGTATGAGTTTTGAGATATGATTTACATGCTGCTCTGTTCTTTTTATTGTGAAAGGTGAGGTCGGAGCGAGTAAACTGCTGTGCGGACGTTTAAGGTGATATCAAAGCGTATATTTCACACGCGGCTGATTTTGGTTACTACAATATGTGTGCTATTTTGTAACTATCCACTCCTAGCAATTATTTATACGGCGAATATGCCAATAAAAAAAAATGTAGGCTAGGATCAACAGCGCTGTATCACTCTCACTGATCTTTTTAGCATTTAGCGAGTCTCTATCATTATACACACACGCTCCGTTGCTTTCGTGAATAGTGCGACTATCAAATATAAAAAAAAAACTTTCTGTAAAAGTTATCCGTTTGTGTTGTAGGGCGTCTAAACTCGAAAAACATAATCCTTCTTCCAGTACAGTCGAGTAAAAAGCTGATATATGTGTTTTATGTATCTATGCATGTATTCATATAGTATAATAATATAGCATCCATAACAGTACATCTTAGACTACCCTAAATATGATTTGACAATATTCGTATAAGCTTTATACTGTAAGAAATCACCATCAAGAATGAGTGATAAGACCAGCAATTGTTATGGCGCATGTACTTAGTCTGGCCATAAAGTTACAGTTAGTAAAAACTACAGTATTACATTTGAATTTGGAATCTGTCTTTCTTATATGAATATTCATTATTTTCTAATTATCGAGCCAATTGGTTTTAAAAATTTTGGTAAATTTAGAAAAAGAGTCGGGTAATAATGAGAACCGAATGGCTGCGATAGCATAACACAAAGTAGGTATGGAGCCAAATACAGTTTTAAAACTCTCCTTAGCTTGGTATCAGTCAAACGTATGTGTACCTTGGCTATCGATAGGTACAATGAACCATCCTCTATTTGTGACAGCTTAAAATCTGGCCGTCCAAGTAGTATTCGTACAAAAAAGGCAATCAAAGCAGTGAAGGAAAGAATTCGATAAAACCCTGTCTGAAAGCAAAAGATTTTATCTCGGGAAATGCACCTAGAAGCATGTCGCGTATTTAAATAAATAATAATTTAAATAATTAAAATATAAGATTATTTTATTGATATTTTAAAACTACCTTACCTTTATACCTTTATATTTTATTACTTTATTATTATTGCCTGAATATTTGGTAAATATTAAGAATATCGCCGAATTAATGCGATAGTTGAACAGATTTTCAGGATATTTGAGGGCACTGACTTGCCAATATTGACTGTCATAGGTTTTCATGACAAGGGGACCGACAGCTTAACGTGCCCTCCGTGGCATGTGGGTGTAAGACCGCCTACTTCCAGACTCCAGGCTGTTACTGAGAATTTCTTATTAGAAAAACCCAGTAGCACTTTTTTTTAATGTAAAAATGAATACAGTGGTAAATTAAAAACAACTTCCTAAGCGATACGCAAAGGGACACAGCGCACACGTACAGAAAACTTTACCAATTAGTCGCCAGAGTATAACGTGGTATTATACGTGGGTATTATCCGACTTCAGTGGTGGTTTGGTGGAGTGTTAACTATCAAGGAGTGACTGAGTACTATTTTTGTGAAAACATTGGTATGTGTTTGACAAGATACGATTCTTGAGAAGGTGGAAGGGTCCATAACCAAGAATGGTCATTTCAGCAAGACTCAGCTAGACGTCATGAAGGTCGTCTACCCAAGCGTGGTTGAAAACGTTACTGACCTCATCAGAGCCGAAGACCTGCCGTCATCTCGTCTTAATTGGCGATCTTAAGCCACTGGATTATCAACCCATAACATTTCCACGTGTGGATGAAGGTGTCTCTGTTTTTCATACTGTAATGGTTTACAAAAAGTAGATATAAATAAAATAAAGGGCCTCTGAACATTTAGAATGTCTAGCAAACTAAGTACATTTAGTGTTACAACAGTTGGGACTGAGTCTCAGGGGTAATCTTAAAAAATAATAAATGTTGATGTGCGCTCCCTCTGAGCTTCGCTCACCTTCCACCCCACCGCTATGTTCTTACACTCACAAACGAATTGCTTATTATAACTTTAATTAGTTTAAAATACAGTCATTGCTATTCCACACACGCAAAAACATCGCTTATACCAATAACGCTACACAGTATTAGCGAACACAAACATAAAAAGGTACAAACAGCGGTCTTAGCGCTGGTTGCGATCTCTTACAGACAACTTAGTTTAGACTGACAGATTACATATACAGCATTTAATAGGTGTACACTGTACAAGTTTCGTAAATAACGAAATGATTATGAAAGATAAAATCAGAGTTAGTTAGTTTGTGTAATTTTTGTGACACAACTTTGTGTGATCCACAAATAGTTATCCCGAATAACGCAAACATCACCAAGTGCATTGTGTCCGTTGATGAACTGTTTGTAATGCTCGCGCGACACAGAAATTATTGCTAATGATGTAGCTTCAAAAAAAGCTTTAAAGTCAGTTTCTCTAAGCTAAATTGATATCCTTTCACATTCAGCCAGGTTGTAATTCAAGTGACCTAGGTCATATTTTTGTGCGTTTTAGTCGATCGAGTCGATGAGTCGGTGCAGTACATACGTTGTGAAACTATTGCTACTATTCTCTTTAGAAGTGTA
This sequence comes from Tyria jacobaeae, assembly GCA_947561695.1. Taxonomy (NCBI): domain Eukaryota; kingdom Metazoa; phylum Arthropoda; class Insecta; order Lepidoptera; family Erebidae; genus Tyria; species Tyria jacobaeae. The sequence goes on along the minus strand of OX387208.1, from coordinate 409,003 downwards.
GTTATAGAATGAAGAAAGGGAGATTTGCAGAATGTACACGGGCCAGGACAACAACCTTAGTATTACTGTATATGTTAGAAACCTACCTTCAAAGATTAAACATTCAGGCGGAAGACTTAAAACAGTACTCTTTGTACTCTGAAATACAAATTAATCTACAATTGAGATTAAAGTCATTCTTATTCAAAATAAGCTTATAATTGTATAACTCTATCAAGTTAACTTTGAATGACATGAATAAATGAATCGATAACTTTTCTATCAACGGTCCTTCATCACACGCTCAGAGTAATTGTTAATTTATAGTTTCTACACAAACTAAACTAACTTTAAACTGAATAATTAACTGACAATCTGTTATATTGATGTAAATACAGTACTTAAATGCGATTGCAGAAAGGACAGTCTTATGAGCGGACTTTCTGAACATAACAAAATAAATCTTAAGTGAATTATTTATGGCAACGAGCTCCGCGGCGTCAAAAGTACAATTCATGGCCATGTAGATGCAGACAGTGTAGAGTATATTCAATCAAATATCTTGATGGTGTAAGTATAAACGTTAACGTTACAGATACATGTGTCTGCTTCTTTAATAACGTGTAATATAAATATTTTGAAATAGCAGTAAAGAGAAGTTGAAAGGAGTATTTAAGGACGACGCTGGAAAGAAAAAACTCAATTTATTTTGTATTTATAATGGAATGCCTATTCATCCTGCAATAAAGTACCGCAGGTCCCAAACTAGTTGAGCTTCCCCGAAATACGCACATACGTGAGTAAAACCGTATGTTCCTGAATAAGTATGAGTATCACGCACGTTTTTTTTTTAATTATTAATAATAAAAAAAACTAAACACTTAGAGATCAGTCGGAACTATTTGACATTATTCTGCTTCCTCCTGGCGCGTGGTAGCCCTCGGTGTATTCAGAGCGTTTGAAGGGCCATTTTCAAAATGAAGTCGATGAAGGGTCAACCGACGTGTGACGACTCATATAAATCGTTTTGTATCTGCACCCGGCGCCTCGTAATGCTATTCATATTTGCATATTGACTGTGGCTATGAAGATTATATGGGGCTTATCAGCTTATGGTAAATATTGCATTTATCAACTGTTAATAATATAATATAAATATAAATAATTATACATTATTTTAAATCCCGCTTTCGCCCTAACCATGACAGAATAGTATAATATAATAATGCTCAAAAAAATGAGTAGCACAGAACTGGGGCTCGCTATCCCAGACTACAGGTACCCATGCCATAGATGACCGGTTTCTAACCGACATTACATTCACAATTCCGACATTCTAAGTGATTACCGATTAGTGATTGAGTGATTACTAAGGTTAGTTTCAAATTCCGTAGCCCCAAAATATGATATTTTAATTCATAGAATTAGTCATTTTTATACAGCGCACATCACCTAAGGCAACGAGAGCAATGGTCTAGGTCAGGGGTGCTCAAACGGTCGATCGTGATCGACCAGTCGATCGCGAGTGCTTTTTGAGTAGATCTTGAGAAGAAAAAAAATTTTAATAAGCAGGTAACTGAACTACAAAAATTTATTACGTAATAACACTGCTTGCGGCAAAAGGCGGCTTTATCAAAGGAACGCGCGGTACTTGTCAAAGAAAAGCCGCGTTGTTTTTAGACTAGACTGTACTAGACCATTTCGGGCGGCGCGTTTGACGGGAACATTCGAGACTTTCGTTCACGCCGATATAAATGTTGCGCCTGCAGGAATTGGAGTCATTCTGAATTGTAACTTGAAGGCGATACTACGTCGATACAAAGTTTATTATTAAATAGTGCGAAATGAGTGCAGTGAAGAAATCTAAAACGTATTATTTTAATAACGATTGGGAGGAAGAATTTTTCTTTTGTATGGTGAAGGATAAGTGCATTTGTGTTATTTGTCGTGCGTCAGTTGCAATACCTAAGCGTGGTAACTTAGAGAGGCATCATAAAACGGTTCATAAAAACTATGAAAAGGATTTTCCGCTACAGAGTGAATTAAGAAAACGAAAAGTAAGTAATTTGATATCTTGTTTGAAAAAAGAACAAACCATGTTCACAAGACCAGCCAAACAATCAAAAGCTGCTACGATCGCGTCATTTAAAATATCTCATATATTGGCGAAACACAAGAAACCATTTGAATGTCGAAAATTCGATGGATCGGTTGTGAAGGAAGCATTTATTGAAGCGGGTGAGACTTTATTTGGAGATTTTAAAAATAAAACAGAAATCATGTCTGCTATTAGAGAACTTCAGTTATCTCGTCTCGCGACTGTCACAAGGCGTATTGAAGTCATGAGTCAGGACATCGCAGATAAACTAAAACATGATATCATGGAATGTACATACTTTTCTTTACAGTTCGACGAATCCACCGATATGACAGACACTGCCCAGCTGTGTATTTTTATTCGGATGGTATTCAATGACATGTTGGCTAAGGAAGAATTTTTGACAATCATTCCTCTGAAGGGGAAGACCCGTGGCGAACATATATATGACGTTTTCATCAATTTTGTAAAAAACTACAAGCTACCAATATATAAATTAGTGTGCATTACAACCGATGGAGCACTAGCAATGACTGGAAACAAGAACGGTTTTGTGGCATTGTGTCGAGCTAATGAAGAATTCCCTTCATTTTTTTCATTCCATTGCATTATACATCAACAAGTTTTGTGTTCAAAAGTTTTAAACACGGAGGAAATTATGGGCATTGCAACAAAAATTGTGAATTCCATCCGTGCACGTAGCTTGCAACGGCGGCTCTTTAAGTTGCAGTTGGAAGATAGGGAGTCAGCTGAACACACTGATTTAGTTCTTCACACGGACGTCAGGTGGTTGAGTCGCGGAAAATTCCTAGAAAGGTTTCAAGAATTATTGCCCGAAATAACAGCTTTTCTAGACGAAAGAGGTGATGACACTGAGATGTTGAAAAACGAAAAATGGCTGACTGATTTGGCATTTTTGACTGACATCACAATGCACTTAAACACCATTAACTTGGAGCTTCAAGGTAAAGGAAAAACTATTATTGAGATGATTAGCGCAGTAAACGCATTCAAAAGTAAATTGCAACTTATGATAGATCAACTGAAAAGAAAGGATCTGAAACATTTTCCGTCTTTGAAAGCAAGGATTCCTCAGTTGAATTATGATACGTATGAGGCTGAATTATCAAATATTTTGGGACAATTCGAAATGCGTTTTTATGATTGCAGTAAATTGGCAAATATAGCATCATTTATGAGTTATCCTTTTTCATGTAAAAACATTGAGGAATTAACCACTGAAGTAGCAAGTCAGTTTAATATGAACTCATGTTCTGTTGAAAATGAGTTGGTGCAGATTATATCAGATATACATCTCAAAGCTACAGCATCTGATACAAATTTCTGGTGTTTTATATCTGAAGATAAATATCCGAATCTAAGGCAAATCGCCCTTCAACTGACGGCAATGTTTGGGTCAACTTACTTGTGCGAGTCTGCATTTTCTGAAATGAAGATAATTAAGTCAAAATATCGCAATCGACTAACTGACGATCATATGTCATCATGCTTGCGATTGGCACTCAGTGGTTACGCACCATCTTATGAAAAGTATGCTGAGGACATGCAGTGCCACGCTTCAAGATCCAAAGTCACTCCTTAGTTGAGTTTAACACCATATGTAACTCTTTTGTTTTGTAACAACGAATAAACTCGCAATTTTGAATAACTAGGAGTTTTTTCATTGATATTGTAGAAAAGAACTTAAGTAAACCTAACCCAAACCTTGACTAAGATGTAAATTGTGCGGAAAGCTAATATCTATATATGCTACGGTACACCCTACATAGGTAGGTAGGGTCTATCGTGTATGTACGACAACCCTGCATCACACATACTTGCAGCCTCTCAAGTCGATCGTAAGTAGTCTAAAAATATTAAGGTAGATCGCCAGTAGTTCAAGTTTGAGCACCCCTGGTCTAGGTCATTGGTCCACGCTGTCCTAAGCACGGTGGCAGGCCTCTCCCCTACCGACGTACTCGTGTTGGCGACGTTGGCGTATTTCTCGTCACTGGATATTGAGCACGAAGTCTCCTCATTACTTGCCGATCTCACAATGACACGATGTGTGGCGATGTTTGTGTGACGATTCCGAAGATAGAGAATATGTATCTATGAACCTTTTGATTTTGTTAGCATAATATCTATATAATTCACTTTAACAACCGACTTCAATGCATCTATCATAAAATTACACGACTTATATGGTTTTCTCATTGATGCCTTCATGCGTGCCATTTTAATTTGGTCCAGTTCTGCATTTATTATTTATTGTTTTATTTATTTATTTCGTAAAGATGAATTCTATAATTATCATATTTTGTTTTTCTCGATACAGACAATGAAAAAAAAAAAATAACATGAAAAAAATATGACGCTAACACTTAATGTTGCCGTCTGTTGTTTAAATTTATTTATTATTATTTTTCCCTTTTTTAATTTTTTTTTACCATTTAAATTATTTTTTTCTTTCTATCTACATATAAAAACAAAATTTATTAATTCGGCTGAGGAACATTTGAGCGAGTGGACGTGTGTTGATTTTGTTTGCGAAATTGTGTTTCCAATTTCTTTGATTCACTATTATTAGGAAGTTCAATTCGTGTCGTTCTTTAAGCGTTTAAACCTAAGAGGACTACACTCCAAAGGCGGACCCAGAGAGGGAGGCATATTATATTTATGATACGCGCCCGATGAAACATTTCAGAAAGTGTTTATCATTGATGAGATTCGAACCGGAAGTTGGAGTGGTAGTGGCAAGGCGCTAGACCGCTGCGCTATATATACGCGCGAATAAGCTTCGGACGTGCCACGAATACACATTACTCGCCAAGTTGTAATAATTTATGAAAGCAAGCGGCAAAGACTTCATTAACTCCAAGTAGTTGTAATAGATAATTTATCTGTTCATTTAATTGTTTACATCAGCTAAAAAGTCAAAGACTCAACGCACTCAACCCACTGCAGAAGTGCGTCAAAATTAACAAGTAACCTAAATCTGACCAAATCGGAACCAGATATAAACTCAGCAATAACAATTAGTGACTGATGACGTCAACCCAAATAGATCTAAGCGTCAAGCCGCACCCGCGCCTGGTTCGCAGGAACTTCAACTGACGCTCGCGAAAAGGAAGAGAGCACAAGTCTTGTATTATTTCACTGCTATGGAGCAGACTGCTCTTATGGCTAAGTTATAAACAATACATGTTAAAAACGTGCAATGTAATGACTCATACGTAACGAAACGTTATTAAAATAAGTCTACCCTAACTCCTAACCGCTAGGGATTTGTACCTTCCAGCATCAGCTTTATCTCTAGGGATTTGTACCTTCATCTAATCCTTACATAAATAAGAAAATTCGAAAATAAACTTCAGCTTTTATTATATATATACATATACATACATATATTTGTAATTTATTAAACATTCAAACATTTTTACAAAATATATATTATGTTAATGAAGTTCTAAAACCTACAGAGCGTGAGCGTGAGCTCTCAAACTTATGAACTTATAGTTCTTCAAATTCTTCAAAGTACATTAATTAACATGAGAAATTCTGTATTCTTTAATTAAATCTTAACTTAAATACCATTAAAGATTATATAAGTGATAAAAATGGGCGCGGAAGTTCCATACATAACAAACGCGTTGTACCTTACGACCAATATTAGTGATCATACCTTACGATTTTGGAACTATTCCAAGTGATAACTTAAATTATGTATGCCTTTCTTTTTTTTTTTTTTTTGTGTGGAAACCCCCGCGGGTCGTCACCTTACCGGGGCTAATGGGTAAGGTGGTATGTCAGACTCGAACCGACTAAAACCACACAGTGTTCCATTAACGGGTCTATTGGTGTACCCTAGAAAGGAAATCCCTGTGTACCCCGACAGACCTAGCCGCCTTTTGAGCAAGGCGACCCTAATATGATGTGTAGGGGTTCTGTCCCCCCCCTCATATTTTAGTCAGGCGCGCGTGGAACACGTCGCGCCGCCGTCACGGGCCTGCTTCTGCTAGGGCGATAGATGGCCCAGTCTGTCGCCCTCAGGCCAGCGCTCATGGAGGCCGGAGGTTATTTTGCACTCTCCGGCGCCTTGTGCGTCTTCTGCGGGACGGAAGAGTACTAACTCTCTCCCCTTCCCTTTCCGCCGCTTCTTTTGCAAGCATCACTGCCTCGCAGTACGAAGCGGCGGACTCCCATGCACTCTCGCTCTGGACCATAGCAATAACCATGGTCTCTAGCGAGAGGCTACCCACACCAATAGCTGCCACGAGGTCAGCACGCTGCTGCACCCACGCATAGCACTCCACTAATGTGTGGAGTGCGGTATCCTCGTGACAGCTCCCGCAGTGGTGGCACACAGGCGTTGGCTCCCGGCCTATGCGATACAGGTACTTACCGAAGCATCAGTGTCCGGTGATTACCTGAACTAGCCGGTAGGAGAGAACTCCATGTCGCCTCTCCAGCCAATCCTCCATGATGGGTCTTACCGCCACAATTGTGGCGTGCCCCAAATTATGTCTGCCTGCGAGTATGAGCGGAATCTTTGTGCACGGAATGTAAATCAGAAATCTAAACGAAAACAGTTTCCAATTATTATTTTTTTCCATTAACAAATTTTCAAGCCAGTAACTAAGTAAGTAAGTAAGGAAGCCATCCTACAAATTAGATAATAAAACTCCTTCATAAGACCTTCTTCACCTCCTAGAACCTTTACAACTCTGTAAACGTATTTCAAATAGCGCGAACAACACACACACACACACACAGCAGTTATCGCGAATCCCGATGTCCCGTTGTCAGCTCGCATCTCACGCGCTGACAGTTGGTTTTATTTATTCGTTTACTTTGTTTACAGTAACATCCGGCAATTCTAAAGCAAAGCACAAACCATCCCTTTCACTAACTCTCTTTAAATAATGCTGCTTATTGCCAATAAGTTGTGTTTATTAAAAGGTTAGTAGGTACTTTATATATTTATTTTAGGGGTTCTTATTTCGCCAAATTATGTACAGAATTAAAACTGCGATAACTTTAATTGATGAATAAAACTTTAAATAAGGCACCAACTATTAATCTTCATACCTACTCTGCTTCTCCCGAAAAGTGAAGTGAATCCTTTGTAATGATCATCTTATTTCCCCACCAAACATATGTATATCTGTTCTTTGAAATCAGACCCAGAACCAATAAAGTCCAAAAAATATATAGACCGTTGTACGTCCAATGCCGCTGACCACTCATTTAAAAAAATGTATTTGTACATCACCGCACGATGCTAGATTAGATCGATGTATGATCAAAGCGAGCCGTGTCTTCTCATGAAGTCTATTAATTTTGCGAATATAGGAATGAAATTCAGGCGGTTGCTGTGAATTTTTAAGCTTTCCTATTTCAAATTTTTTTCAAAACAATATGTTTTCAAATTGCGATTCGATTAAAACTACCTATTCGATATAAACTTTACATGTGAAAATTAGAATACTCCATCGAATAGATACCACATCAAAAATTGCTTCGGAAGTCTATATCCGAAACCAAACTGCTAAATATGAAAAACATTGTTGCTTAAATATGCTTTCAACATTTCAAATCAAAAGTTCAAAATCACAGTATTTCGACATTTCTGTAACTTTAATTTGATTTTTTGTGAAATATTATTATTTCTGTATGCAATTTACTTGTCAGATAAGGCAGTGGCCTATAGGCAACAAACTAACAACAATCCTCATTAATGGAAACGTCAACGTTTTGAAAGTTTGTTTAGACATGAGATTAATAAAATGATGGATTATTACAACAAGTTTTATTGTTGGTTTTGCTCTCTTTCAAGGTTAAATTGAAGGTGAAAATAGTAATCGATAAACGAAAACAAGATGTTTGCTAGATAAAACAATGTCTCTGTGTGTCCACAAAAAAAACAATGTCTCTGTGTCTCTCTCTCTCTCTCTCTCTCTCTCTCTCTCTCTCTCTCTCTCTCTCTCTCTCTCTCTCTCATGTTATACGTCTTGTATTTAAATTTTGATAGTTAAATTAGGCCAATACTAAAATTAAAACTCAACCAAAAGTTTGTTCTTTATCATAACAAGAACAAACATGCAAAGAATTAAATAAGATATGTACATATATCAAGAACGTTACATTAGACATTTTATACACAATAGCTTCCACCCGACATGTCGATAAACCTATCCTTTTCCAAAGTTTAAAGTATCCACATACTAAACATAATCAAAATTGGTTCAGCGGTTTAGCCGTGACTTTTCACGGCCAAACCGCTGAACCAATTTTAACAGACAATTAGATGGATGGCAAACTTTCGCCTTTATAACATTAGTATAGACTATGTAGTTAACCAACCTAATAGAATATATATATAAAGGTTATAGAGTTTTACGTAACTAGTTTGCAGTGCCCAATGTTTAAACAAAAATAAAAAAAGAAACCTCACCCGTTGGAAACGGCACAACAGGAACCGCTGTAACAAACAGCGCTGACATAACGACACAAACAATAAATAGCGCGAGATAAATGAAACAAAGTTGAGAGTCAAGTTATAATCTGTCCGTTATCTTTTACTGAAAAGGTAACAGACAGACATATAGATGACGTGACTAACGCATTTATAATATTACTATAGATATATTATTTACTAAACACGTTGTTTTAGTATAGCGGCTACAGGAACAATTTATTACTGAGACTTAAATATTCGCTGTTCGCTGAGGCTGACATTCACTCAGTATATCTACGAAATCTTAGTTTACTTTCATAAGAATAGAGATCAATTAGTTGAACCTGTTCGAGGCTCCAAAAAATCTATCAAGTCTTTTCGAGCTCAAACTGTGCGATTTTATAATAAAATCCCTGATAATATACAAATGTTAAGTCTTAATAAATTTAAGTCAACAATAAACCGAAAGTTGTGCCTTAAAGTTTATTTACATTACTCAGTGATGAATTACATAGAACATGAAGGCAGTTCAATTACCGTATATTAAAGGCTTACTTTTAGTAGCATAATCGCGCACGACAAAATTGTAGGTTTGGGTGTGTCGGTAAATGATACTCTGTTTTATGTGAATATAAAATTGTTTTTATTTCAATTATTACATGTTTATATAATTTATCTTAAATACTTTCTTACATATACTACACCACATCTCCAGATGAAGGCCAAATAAAAAATGTTCTTATAAAATAAAATGAAACGTGTACGACATGTACCTTTACACAAATAGTATCTGATTAAAGAAAAGTACTAGTCGAAAAGTTATAAATTGAAAAATATATAACTTTAAAAAGTCTAAGTATATAAATAACGTAATCATGCAATTGATCAATATAGGTATATATAAACATTTTAATTCTCTTACCTATTTTACCAGTTTTAATATTTCGTTTTGTTTGTATGTGACGTGATTAACGCTAGTGTCGTATTTTATTTTTCTAACTTATTTGCGTTGTATTAAATTTGTGCGAGCTTCCCGTGATGAAGGTTGCGTGACGATTTATTCTTTTGTGAGTTAGTAATAATAATATAAACCTGTGGGCAAACCTTTCTACCTTTCTAGCACCTTTATCGTCAATCCATTTGTTTTTTTATTTAATTCTTATTTACAAATCTATGATTTTTACCTTTTTTGTAGATACGTTTCTTCTATGTTTAGAGACTTAGATTTACAAAACTTCCCGAGCTCTAACAAAAGCGCCTGACGTAAGTTGCGATTGAGAAGCTGGGCTCACTTTCTTCTAGCCATATAGATGAATGTATTGTTATTTATCATATATATATATATATATATATATATATATATATATATATATATATATATATATATATATATATATATAATAACAATACATTTTTGTTAATAAAATATATTTTTAATTAATTAATATAAAAGTTACGCACGAACATTTTGTTAGATATGTATATTTGCTAAAATATGTGTCTATCGTATGTTCTAGTTTTACCCTGAAATGTAACAGCCAGTTTCATCGAACAAATATAGCCTACGACTAATTACTTTTCATGAACTTACGCAACTGAATTTAATAGTACTAGTAATGGCAGTAGCAGCAGTCGCGCAGTTGGATATTGACTAAGTTGTTTACTTACACTAATGTTATTACACTCACTAACTTACTATTCAGAACTCAGTGGAGCTAAGCGCTTGTACCCCCGAAGGGGTAAGCAGCGGTGTGTTAAACACCCACATTTTGCTAAATCGTTTGATAGATAACAGTCCAACCTCACAGTCGCCTTTAAAACCCCCCCGCGAAGAGAAAGGGGGACCCTATTCTACTCCACCTGATCCATACGACGTTTAACACATCTCTGCTTACATTATCGGCGATACGAGCGTGAGTGTGTTAGTAGGTATGTGTAAAATAAGGAAACAAAATACATCAAATTAAAAAGTAATTATCTCATGTGGTATTAAATATATAAAACTAAATACCGTACCACAAACAATTTTTTTTTTTAAATTTCGAGGTACGGAGATCAAATAAACATCATATATGTACTGTTCACATTGCAGTGTTGCGAGAGACTCATACGAGTGTAGTCAGCCACTACAGGAAACAATATAATATATTTTCTGCATATACAACCGAACATTAATTAATACACTTTATTAAATTGGACACAAGGTCATTATAGAAGCCATCAATAAGTTGAGATGCCCATCGGCTCAACACTTTAGTAGTAGATGGACAATTAACTTCGCTCGATGATCTGGACGGAACGCTCTTAACAGTTAATGAATATATTGAATAATTGAAATACAATCTCCACTTCAAATAATGCCCTTAACCAGTGCGGTATCATTATATATTAATGATTTACTCTCCACAATTTAAATACTCTTTTGTACTGTTTTTAATAGTTTCATTCAAAATAAAATAATTTTACATTTGTAGAACATGTTCTTTTTTCTTCCAGAGAGGAGTTATTTAAGTAGAATCACTACTATATATTGTTATAAAGATCTGGGATCTTATAATTATAGCCACAAGTTGGATTCCCTGATTTCTTCTCATAAGACTCAACGAATTGGAAATGGGTGGTTATAGATCTCCACAGGCCCTTGACTATCTAATATTTTAAGCAATACATGCATACATATACTCCCGCCTATATTCCTAAAAGGGTAAGTAGAAGCGCATAACGCCAACATTTTGTCTAATAGGGGGCAGTGCCCGGTTGACGTCAATACGCCATCTGTATAATACACTGCCTGCCACTGTATAGACTGTACATACTATCGGATAAATAACAGGCCAATCAATTACTCGCCCTTTACGACACCCGCGAGAAGTAATAACCTTTGACAAAGCACACTCAAGTATAATATCAGGGACATTGTGTATTAATCTATAATTAGAAAACAAGACTTGTTGAGCAATTTCATGAAATAAAGAAATTGAATTGGAATTAGAACGATATTCTTGCGCTATATATTGGCGATTTCCACCCATCCGGCGCGTAAACATCTTCCTAGCTAATAAATTGGTATGCAAATTCCCTACTGCCTGTCGGTGAAGCTTCCTTAGTATACGTTTTATCCAACGCAGCTGTATATATTTGGAAATGATTACCCATACAATGAAAATACCCATATATAATACACGATCCGCAATATACTCGTAATCGATCACTAAACATGACAAATACTGTTAAATATTAAGTAAAACATTTTTAATATTTTATTTTATATTTTTAGAGGAACTCTGTTGTAATGACATGAAGAAGTGTTAATATATTTTGTAGAATTTTCAGGAACTATATAAGTTTTTTTAAAGTACAAATAAAACAGAAAAAATCCACGATAAACCATTATACATATATGTATATATATATATGCCGATGTCAGCTATCTTGACATTACTGAAGAGCAGCTAAGCAGATAAACTCGAGCGCTACCAACATATTTGTATAAGATTTATATTTGGTCTACTCACAATATGATCACTTATACAAATATCGCATTTTGCTTAGACAAGTGTCGCATTGGGTGACCGTCAATATCGGAATACTTATGTGCTTGCTATTTAGTCTAGTATTATTTCATCTGTACACCAACTATCGAACGGAACGTTTTATGAAACTCAATGACACACACGGTACAACATTGAAATCATCAGTCATTGGCACTGGCAGTACCCAATCGTTCCACAATATTTTACTTGAAATCTTTTACAGGCTGTCCCGTTATGGAATGGTTTGTCCATCCAGTGCCATAAGCCCTTCCTTTGTACCTATAGTTTGTATATTACAGTAAGCTATATTTAACGGTGTATGATAAAGTTTATTCTAAAATCTGTAATTCTATACCTATAGATTTCTCGCCCTTCATACAATTCACAAAACTCATAAGATTTAAACAACTCATAAGACTTTACATAAGACTTAAACGAAAAAAAAACTTAAACAGGGGGTCCTGTTTAAGTTTCTTTTTTGCAGTCTGAGGGAGCGGTTAATAACTAATGCTAATTAAAAACAAACTGACAAAGAAAAAAAATAAGCGTAACTTGTTTTATGATCTGTAACTATCACGATATTAATCAGGACTAAACACCGCTTTGTACTTATCTTTGACAAACACATAAATATATCATTTGTAGAGCGTAAAGTCATCGAGATAAGGTCTTATTTTATCTTTTATTTACAATATAACATAATACCCGCCTCTATAGTATATAATGTCTACAGAATTCGTAGAACACTGCTACGGCGTTTATAGTGCTACGAAAAACAAGAGGTTCTATAAAATTGGGTCAAATGTATTGGACAGATTTAAAGACTTAAGAAATACAGAAAAAAAATACTTTGTTATTTTCTTTTCGTATCTGGGAACAAATTGTAGGATTTTATTCCTCGCTACTCCACAATAGATTTGATTAAATGTATGCTATGTTAGCTTCACTGAAAACTTTAATTAAAACCTACTTACAAATAATGCTCTATATTTATGCAACAAAGATAATAGCATTAGTTTTGTACATTGATTAGCTATACAAACGATAGACATACAGATACAAAAGAGGTTCTGAGGGGCTTCCTTCTTCTTAGGTTAGTGTTACCCCTGTAGTGACCGCCGCATATAGCAGAAATATACATTAACAAAATCTAGGGAAGATGAACAGAATTACGTAGTGACTACTCTAACTGCTTCGTAAGTTTCTGAATCGCGATGAGAAAGTTCTTGCGCTGAAAAGTACAAACATACGTCTTACAGTTGCCTGCTCGAAGTATCCTACCTTTGTGGAGGGAATGACACAGCTGTCATTCCCTCCACACCTCTTATATTGTAATACATTTTGTCGTTGTTGGCATAAAACTGGCTACACTTAAATACAAATAAATCGATAAAACTCAACTTTGTGGTCGATACTATTGAATGAATCAGTCATATCCACTATACAAATAAACACTCTTCAATACAAGTAAATCAAACTCATAAATAAGTTGATATAACACGTACCTATGTACTCGTATATGTTTTTAAGGTAATGACCCACATGAAATAGAAACTTTTGTTTGGACAAGCCTATTGACGTCAACCGGGCACTGTATGATTGTATACATTCTGTCTAATAGATAACAGTGCGATCCCTTAATCATCTTTTACGAGATAGCAAGAGATGGGGTCTATTCTACTCCACCGTGAACCACGGTGTACAGGTAACATGTACGTACATTCAAGATGAAAACAGTTGAACATGTAGCTCCTTAAATACAAAAAGTGGCCACAAGTCAAAATTTGCATTTTTTATAGTATGAGCGAAACAAAATTTAAATTATGTTTTTTTTATTTTTTGGTATGAATTTTTTTCTTCTAATACAAGTTTTATATTTATGCATCATCAGATTTTTTTTTAAGTACTATATCTATAAATGATATGAACCTTCTGATAATTATCATCCATACTGAGAAAATCGCACAAAAGTCTCTTCTGCATATAACTTTTGGTACCATGTGACATATTATTATATAGCAAAATTGAACACAAAATGATGTTTTTTTAGAAAAAGAAATTAAAAATGATGAAAAGAAATATTAATTTTGGTACTTAACAAACCAACAAAATATTCCTTTTCTAAGGTAAAAATATACATCTATTTAAAAACTTTAATTACTTGAAACTATTAAAAAACTTGAAAACTTAACACACTGCTATTAAACTGTAACACGAGATTAATTTATTATAATTGAGTTAACAATAAATTTAGGTTTAATTTAATTGACAATTTTATTGTAAGCACAAAATCTTTATGTTATATCTAAATAATAGTTATATTCATAAGAAATACACCTTTTTGTGAACATAAAACTGAAACCTCTGTAACATTATCATTGTTCCTAAAAAACATTGTTAAAATTACAAATTATTAAATCAATTTTAGTGTCTAATTAGTATTTTACATAAGCATCTATTAAAAAATATAAATTAAGTATATACTTAGTTTTAGCTCTGACTAGAATTTTCTCTTTTAAATGTGAGTCGTATTTCTCTTGTAAAAGCGTTATATCCACAGAATTTACGTAAGCGGTGCAATCCTCACATTGGTCCTTTTTGGGTTTCCAAAAAGAAATATTAAAATCATTGACAAATATATTGGTATATTTGGTAATCAGCTTCCCTTCAGCTTTACATTAGCAACAGGGTTGGAGTTAAAATAACAAATTCTTGTCCACGGCCGCCGCCAGCGGGCGCCACTGCGGGGGTTAATAATTTCAGTTAGACGACAACGCTTCGCCGGATTCATATCAAAGGTATTACTTCTAACCTCGGCCTGCTTACATGAGTGGGCATAAAGTCTTGTCACGTTAAGAAAACAGATCAGATCCTGGAATTGACAAAACAAGTATTAATATTTTTTACCGTAATGCAGTCTGCGGCAAAAAGGACTTAAAGTCATATGGATGCTTTACAAATTGACTTTAAGATAGTGAATGAATGAATAAGATGAATAGTAAAAAATACATAAATTACATACATACACAAAACAAGTACACACACAATATTAATACACAATGCTTGCACTGCATTGCGTAGTGAGAGAGGGTATAGCTGGCGCATGCGCCATGCTCGTGAACGAGTGCCGTTGATCGGGGCTGGTCATCTACGGACTGATATAACTTAACATAGAATAGTAATTGCTATAAACGTTTTTTTAGAATGATGTATTGCATTGTCCTCACATGTCTTATTTAATTTTATGTGCACTTATGAACTGTTACAAAAACAATATGTACAATGATTTAAAAAGAGTGTTTTGGGAGTTTGGTAGTTTTTTGCTAGTCTTTCTCCATAGGATCTACGTATTGGAACAGGCAACAGCTTCATGACCATTGTTTATGTTATTATTTGAAGGTCATCTATAATAATATCCATTGAATGACAACCTAACAGTTTTAGCTTAGTTTGTAGTAGTATTTTTTTAATAAAATGAAACCAAACAGCTCTAGTAGTACCACATCTAATTGTAGCATCTCGAATTTTCAAAAAATAAATAAAAAGAATTACAAACTGAGCTCTATTTAGGCGTAGAAACGGGTGAGTTTGTGTACATTATAATATTATACTACTATTATTATATTAAACTACATAATATAATATTTTTAAGGCAAAACATTGTTCCTCATTTACATAATATTTAAATACCTTCCTAAACCTAAACAGCTTCTCTCAGAGAGTGAAAACTATTGGATTACATAACACTGTTACTGATGTGTTTGAGTTACAGTATTAACTATTTATCATTAATACAAAATCGTGTCACAGGAGATAAAAACACGCAACAGTTTTGTTTTACATTAGTACTAACGCGCGTATTTTAGAAATGTCCAGCAGCCTTCAGGGCCTCTGATCAAGGTTTGAAGCGACACTATCGATGGGAAATCTTTATTTTTGTGTATTATTTATCGTCTTTCGATATATTCATGGACTTATTTATTAGTTTATATGCGGCAGGAGTAGGAACACTCTCTCATAATCATGCAGGACGAAGATAATGGTGCCTAGATTCATTATCTATAATATATTTTTAAGGGAATTTAATTATATTGCACTTTGTACACAATACATTAAACATTGTGAAGAGAAGTGACTGTAATACAGATAAGCTTTAAAAAGCTATTTTTTTTTCTCGGGACTAAAATAATCCTTTATACAGCAACACTGGGTGGATACAATAGCCTTGTGTACGTGGTGGGATTAAAAAAGTATCAAAACTGCGAGTGCTCTGCGAGTGTACATCCTCGCACTTGCGTATTCTGCTTAAAGGATTTAATGTTGGATATGGACTAACGCAAATACAAATAGAAAAACCAACTGTTTCCATACATCGTTGAGTTGAATACACGAGCTTCTATGATATTAACTTTACAAAATACTGTCGGTTGTATAAGCTTAGTTAATGCTCAATCTTAATCTTTTTTACTAAAAATAGAGAACAAACTATGTTCACGCCTGTAACCCTGATGGGTTAGACAGATATGTACAAAATACCTACCACAAGGCTTCTGCACCCAGTATTGTTTTTCATATAATCGTCTTTTCTCTACAAATAGGACAGGTATTTACCGGTACATAGTATGTGAGGATGTTTAACAACACAGTCTGGGTGAGGTTGTCGGCAATAGACTTAGACGGGACTGAATTATGGTTTGCAAAATATGGGCGTTTTGAACGCATCTGTCTACGCCTTCGGTGATGGAGGCGTGAGCGTAGGCATGATGTTCTTTGGGGCCATCCATTAAATACGTCACACGTTAAGCGGGGTGGAGGGAGTCAATGAAGTGCGACATTGTATGACAAGGGGGGAGGGGTCTTAAATTTATTGACGTCACGTCTTTCAAAATCTATCGATATAAAACTCTATCTATATGAATTTAAGGTTTAAATTGTTTTGTTGGTGAGTTTACACTAGCGCTACTAGTGTCACGCTATAGCCTCCTCAGAGCCCTTTGATGTATGCCACCACACGCACCGCGCCTCACCGTGATTCCATTGTTTCTATTTCATCTGACAATTAACTTTCACCAACTGAACGACGTCGTTTTCTCAGTTCTGCTATTTTGTAGTTATGAAACAAGTTTAAAATGAACAAAAACAGTGATGTACTCTTTGTGTTCATTTCATCCTTAGCCTAAATTATATGAAGCGTACACTGTAACTTATGCAGCTAAAAGAAAAAAAAAAACAAAACGTGGGTATAAATTCCATGAACTTAAGATACGTTTTTACTTTTCATTAATATAACTAATTAATCGTTTTTTGTTATGTTGCAATTATATTCTTTGCAAATTTTTGATTTCGTGTCGATTTCATTCAAAAATAATTTAAACGGAAATAAAAGTTAATCTTAAATTCTGCTTTAATTTAATAATTTCTAAATGTGAACATCAACAACATCAAACACAAATGACTATGAGGGGGTCAAAAAATTATGAAATTCATGTGACGTAATTACTTCATTTGTACCGTCAATATTATGGAACTCTCATTATTTATGTACGGAAATAAATTTTGGAGCTTGCAATTCACTAAAACATCATAAATCATCAATAGCTATGCTTTACAAAAGCATTGTTTCGTGCTTCGTTACACGTGTCACCGCCAACAGTGAGTTTGAAATGTGAAAGCAGTTATTACAATAAGTGTTCAATACCACCGTTGGTTGATCTATGTATACTACATACTTTGTTTTGTGTAATGTAACGACCACCGGTGAAGAAGTTTTCGGAAAAAAATATTGCTCTTAGACATGGAAGAGCCATTTCCCTTTACTCTGAGAGGCCCAGCCAGTAACGCTCTAGCGACTCTTATGTTGCAGGAGACCATGGGTGGCAGTGCAGTTAATTACTGGAGAATAATCAAGTGTCGATAAATTAATGAATATTATGTTCAGACGATGACTGGCGCGATTACCTTACAACGTGCTGTTAGTTGATTGGTTGAAGTTTATACCAATAATTTCTTTTTATCAAGTTTTAATTTAAATAACGATGAAAAATCATGATTATCTCTTCATCATCTCATCTTTCATATGATCTCATTCATTCATCTCTTTCCCTTTATAATGATTAACTCAACTGCCATCTTCATTCATAACGACTTTCTGCTGTGTTATCAATTATGGAAGCATGAATTACGAGACTGACGTTGTAGAAACCGTTATTTAATCAAAAATGTGTACAAAAAAGCATTAAAGACATACACGCCAATAAGCCGCAAGCGCAACAAGCATGCCTCTATACCTTAAGGGGCAGTCAGAAAATTATTAAACTTTTAGCAAAACGCTAAATTATAGATAGGTAACAATTTATCGTACACTATAAAAGAAAAGGTATCTATATTTATAACAAGGAATAGCTAAATGTGAAGAAAATACATATGATTTTTCTATTCAACTACGACAGGCCATTAACTGTAGAAAGTATGAAGTCTGTCCAAAGGCAGCGGTAGTCACCATTACACGACCCGTATGCTTGTTTGCCCTCCATGGCAAATGCGATCTCTCTATGGCCTATTTCATGGCATAAGGTCATGATGATAAGTTTAATGGTTTACTCTTGAAAGTGCAGCAAATAAACAAACTCATAAGCCGTTTGAAATAAAAGTGTAGTAGTAAGTTGAACGACAGTTTTTTATAAGGCTCCTCCAACCAATTACGTCACAAGCTTTTATTGATGACGGTAAATGCCATCATTATCGAAAAGTAATTTTTTAGGCTTCTGTTATGTTCACGGCGTCTAATTCAATCTCAGCCCAATTTTCTGAGATGTGTAATACTTCGTTATAATTAATAGTTTGATAGAGATCTCGGATTTTTTACGGGCCTGTTGGTTTAGTGGATAGTGACCCTCACTGCTGAACCGGAGGTCGTGGCTACGATTCCCACACGTGTGGATCCCACAAATACTTGTCCCGAGTCTGGGTGTTCTTTGTGTCTGTCGATTGATTGTTTGTGTCAGTTCGAGCTCATTCTCAGCAAGTCCATCTGTGCATCAATATCCTTCCCTACCCTTTCTAACCTCCCTCTCCTGTCAATATGCCCCCAATATGTTCAAATGTCATGTTTACTCCGAAGTCTGCCGGCCGCCCGGTTGACGGCAATAGGCCTGCCCCTTATTACGTTAATGTAATACTTACTACGTAGGACTAAGTTATGTTTGGCAAAATGTGTGCGTTTAATGCGCTTACGTCTTCCGAGATATGTGAGTGAGTTTATGTATATATACATGTTTTAGTCTAACTCTTGAAAATTGGTCCGCAATCGCAGCTGGTAGAAGGACTATATATGTGGGTTTAATATTCTACATACATTTTAAAAATGCTACAAATAATGAGGACAATCCAAACGTGCTTACAGAACTTCTAGTACCTTCCTTCCCCGGTCCACGTTGTTTACTTAACTGTAATTTCAATTTAAACTCTCTAGTGGCACGATTGACTTCGTTTAATGCTATGAACTCGAGGACTGTATCAGTATATCATAAATAATTCATTAATTACCCCCCGAAAACAACGCTCTCGACCGCTCTGAGGGTCACTCGCGAACAAAACATCCCTTATACAAATTGTATAAAATAGCAAGTGATCCATTATATATTTTTGGTACTATATTAGATAAGTAGAAGTTAGAGCTTTGTGTAATGAGAGATGTAAAAGTACGAGTCCTTTAACCGTTGACTTGTAGAGCAGCTTTGAGCATCTCCAGGGGATACCAGTTCATGATATAAATGTTGGCTACAAACATTATAACTAGATAAAGCAATCCTAGGTGCAAGACAGGACTATCCACCATAGTCACAGAGGCACAGCCTCTTGTCGGTCTTCGTCTCAATAAATGACTGTTGGAATTTGGTAACTCAGCATCCGGCCGTGTTATACACAATTCACGTTATTTATTCGTTACCAACTCGATAGCGCAGATAAATTGCAAATAATTCTACAAAAAGAATTCTATAAAAGAATTCTATTTTTTTTCGTAAAAAGTGCCCTGAAATTTACACATTTGCAAGAGATTGACGAAGCGTGACTGAGAGCTTAAAGAAGTTGTGTCTGAAAGCTTTTGTAATAACTTAAAACAGTGCGAGTAATGTTTGCAAATACGCTATTATGTAACCAAATAGGTACAGTTAGCAACAGAATTCTATGAACACACAGTTAACGCAACAGTTTCGGAAGGCTGTTTAGAATGTGACATGTTTATGAAAGTGAACGATGAATATTACGAATACTATTGCAATAATGGCTGCGTAAAAGCTACGACCAAACTAGCAAACACAACTTTTATTACTTTATTTGCATTACAAATTATATATAAATATACGCATTAGGATATATCGACTTCAGAATTAAGTCGCTTTTAAGAAAGCAGAAATATCTAATACAAGATATGTTTCAACTGTATTTCATTAAGTAAAATCCCAAACTGGCACAAATATTTTATTTTCTTTTTACCCGAGTGTGCAAGAAAGTTTATATGATATGTATGTATGAGGTTGTTTTAATAAGAAAATAAATAAAAAGAAAAAGGTAAAAGAGATAGCTTTTTTAGATAAACAAACTGAATTTTCAAGTTAATTAAATTATTTTCAACTACATTATTAGCTATACTCGTATTATTAAGTATTAATACAGATGTACAGTTTAATTATCTCTTAGATCTAGAGAATTATAAAAATATATATTGTCGAATAATTCAGAATGACTAAAATAGCATTATTTAAATTAAGACTAAGCCTGTATAGGGCATGAATAATATGGGAAATGTTATATGGATAGCATTTTGTACCAAGAAACAATAACCCTAACACACAACTTATAACACAAACACAAAAGTCTAAGTTTCAAGTTCCCTTCACAGTCTTCCCTTCCTATCAACCGTTCAATTTCAATATAGTCCCAATTTTTCCATCTTTAAGTTCAATATAGCCTGCCTAATGAGAACGCAATAATTCGTGTCCACTATTGCATGAGAGGGCAATAATTGATATTATAAATGACTTGCTCCTGACCGCTAAGCCAGAGGTCGTGGGTTACATCCCAAACGAGTCAAAACTTTATGTAATCCACAGATACTTGTCTAGAGCAGAGGTGTTCCCTGTGTTCGTCGTTTCTATCTTTGCCAAGTCTAATTCTTCCTCTTCAAAGAATCATCTTTGATGCCGGAACGGTGTTGTGAATTGTGGTGTGTTGAAAATGAATAATTAATAGATCTTTATCAAATAGATTACAAATGTGAAATTGGTGAGATCGAATAAAAGAACAAGTAAAAAGACTTGAAGTTTGACAGCAGCCTGGTGAAGATATCCAAGGCTACCCAGAACTTTTATAATGATTATCATTGTGTTAAGAAGTATAGGTATATGCTCTTAAAAAACGTCATATTTCAGTCAGATTAGAATCTCGTAGTTACACATCTACGATGCGACAATAATTGCTGTCACGTGATTGATATTATAATTGCGAGATTAACTAAACCATTTTTCAATATACTAAACTTTTATAAGTTCTTTTTATGCAATGCCAAAATAATTATTACCTTGATCCATTAAGGTATATTACCAAATATGTGACTTATGTATTTTCGGCTAGTTTTGAGTAAAATAAAAGCAACAAATCAAGGCAATTATTTTTTATCGTGCAGTAAGTAGTAAATAATAGGTTCATTTGTGTGAGTTTGGAAACAGTCGTTTCGCTGTACATTATGAATTCCAAGACTAAAATTTTCCTTCTCTTGTTATTAAATTATTGTAAAACTTCGTATGAGCAATGCGAGAATAATTTATTTTACAAGATATTGGTTATTATTGAACCAAAAGCTTTGGTCGACTGCGACATATGTCAGATACATATTGTACTTTGGAAGTTAGTTCTGCGACAATTTTATTCTTCTTATTTTTATTCTGGATTTCGAATACTAGTCACTAAATACTGTGGAGAGAGTTCTCTAATTGATCCCATTCACATTTTATTTCTTGATTTAATACTGTTGAGTAAGATTTCCATTTTGTACATTGCTTAACAAAACTTAAGAAATGCATAATAGTTGTAGAAACGTGATCAATTAGAATGTTGTTGCGGTAATTTGACAAAGATTAAGAAAATATAGCCGATTGAATAGGACATATTTTTGGAAAAAGTTTTATAAATGCTAAACGAAAGTAATTCCTTCAGCACCGCACCACCACGTGCTTTAATCATTTTTGATTTGGTCTTGGTATTATTTCGATATCTTAAGAAAACGTTTTGAAGTAATAACTTCTTATGGGAGGGTAAACCGAATGAGTGGGCGAGTGGACGAGTGGGCGAGTGGGCGAGTGGGCGAGTGGGCGAGTGAACGAGTGGGCGAGTGGGCGAGTGAACGAGTGGGCGAGTGGGCGAGTGGCTCACCGAGGATTTTACCAGCAGGACAGATATCGTCAGTATCTCATCTAATCTGATATAATTTTGCTTCAAACACCGACAGGTCTACAGTTTAAGTATTTGAACGATATCCCTAGTCTTTCCGGAATCAAGAAATTCCTCACAACGTCTCTAAAGGCTCGAAGAACATATTTAAACTTAAAAATTATCAAATAGTTGACTACTCTTGTACAAAGCCACTTTTCAGAGCTATTCGATAACCACAAGTTAAACTCAATTATGCATATTTATTTGCAAATCTGTTTAACATTTGTAACACTACCTAACTCTTTAAAACTGATTATTTTAAAAAAACGGACAACGATTTCGGTTAAGAAAATATTTTGAACGATACTTAGAACATATTTAATCTCACAGTATTTATATACTTCCAATGTAATAATAGGCCAATGAAATTAATATAATCTTCAAATTGCACCTTAACCGTGACATAGCTGAGGACTCATTGGCATGTTTCTTTAGTACAGAAAACACTATATTTTTGTTTACTGAGCAGCTTGTCAAGAAAATACCAGAAATATATTTTTTCGGGTAGGTGGATAAAACTGAACATATGTGTCATTGACCTTAAAAATTAAAATTAATTAAATTAACATATTTTTTTGCAAGTATTATAACTAGAATTAGTGTTTACAATAGTTATTTACTTCTACTTACGTTGGTAAAGCTATTGATGTAACAATAAGCTTTAAATAATATCCACCTGTCAGCTGACCACTGGCACTATCAAATCATTTGCTTGCATTGTCTAACAAGAACAACAGCGAGAAATGTCTCAACTTGCAGTTATTGAATCTGCCCAGAAGAGTCTGGAGGATATCTTCGCGAAAAGAATGGGTGAACTCGAGGCACAAATAGAGGTTAGCGCACCAGCCAAAGATACCGTTGCAAAGATTGCAGATGAATTTAGAACATTTCGGGAGCTTATGTTTAGCATGTTAGGGCTAATCCGCAAACAAATTGATGAGTGTTCCAAAGCACTGGACATGATTGAAACCAGGAACAGACGCAAATTGCTAATCATCATTGGAGTTCCCAAAGCTGTAAGTGAAAACTGCACAGAGGTAATTCTAGGTGTCCTCAGTAGCAAGCTGGACCTGAAATTTACAGCCTCGTCCATCAAAGCCTGCTATAGGCTTGGGAGTCCAAAAAAAGACAACCAGCGGCCCATACTGATTAGATTCTCTCATCTTGACTATAAATCTGCTGAGTGGAAGGTGAAATCTAAGCTCAAGGGCACGTCCGTCACCGTCAAGGAAAACCTAACTAAGGCCTGGCAGTCCACATTTGCTAGGGCTCGTCTTCATTTCGGTGTGAGAGGTTGCTGGACCCAAGAAGGTGTCATAGTTGTCAAAACGCCGGATGGTGCCCGGGCTAAGATCACATCATTGGGTGAATTGGAGCTTTTATTACGCAAATATCCAAAATCATCAGAAGAGGCCCACAAATCGAAGAACAGTGCATTGGGTGTGGGAGCTGCGGCCAATACAACTAAGAATACTGTCCGCAGAAACTGATTTCAACCGATTGCTGTTCAACAATATCAGTGTTTAAAAAACAAAACTTTCACTCTGCTTCTACTTAAGATATTTCACGTCTTTTATTATTGATAATTTTATGATCAATACACAAGTGTCACATTATAAGAACAACAATAATAAAAGTAATATTGACAGCATAGTCGGTTGACGTTTACGAGGACCGCTTTCAAAAACTGACGCGTTCCGTGTTCACGTAGGAGCAAACAACCGTTCCGAAATGTGCTGCTACATTATTGAAAAATAACATTTATTTAATTTCTTTTTGTTTCTTATCGTTTTTTGTTTGTATTCTTTTCAGTTGATGTAAATGAAAGTTCTTGTTATTGTTTATTTAAATAAGTGTTAGTGAAGGCCGGCGGGTGGTGCACTAATGTGAGTACAGCATTAATTACTGCCGTCTTACTATTACATAGACTATAAATAGATATATATTTATTTGTATTTTAATATATCTCATTTTTTATATTTGATATTTATTTCTATAAACTACTCATGTCTGATGTTGATTCGTACTACTCCGCCAATGATTCTGTTAATTAATCAGTCAATGAGAGTTTTACTTCCGTACCTGATACACTCGGCGACACACTGCGTAATAACTTCAACCATGAATTTAATCGACACTTCAACGTTTGTCATATAAACGCTCAAAGTGTACCCAGTCACTACAGTGACTTATGGGAAACTTTCAACTGTTCAAACGTACATGCAATCCTGATTTCGGAGACATGGCTCAAACCTCAACTTCTTTCTGCCTCTTACCCTCTTCCAGGTTTCGTTCTCATCCGGAATGACCGTGTTAACAAAAGAGGTGGTGGTGTTGCAATTTACCTTCGTTCCGACTTCTCTTTTAAGCTTCTTTCGAAATCCCCACCTGACTCGGCTGCTGAGTATATATTTCTTGAGGTGTGCGTCATAGGGACAAAAATTATACTAGGTATCGTTTACTGCCCCCCCGTCATAGATTACTTCACCGAATTTGAATTGGTTTTGGAATCTTTGGGGTCTGAGTACGAGCACCACATCATCATGGGCGACTTCAATACTGATCTCCTTTCTCAAAACTCTACTCGTTCTCGTAGACTGATAAATATTTTAGAATCCATAAGTTTAAATCTGCTACCGCTGCATGCCACACACTACAGCTCCAATGGAGAAGACACCCTGTTGGATCTTATTATAACTTCGTCTCCTGCTCATGTTTCATCGCATGGACAATACCCAGCGCCTGGTTTCTCTCATCATGATCTTATTTTCCTTTGTTATAAAATTAAACCCCCAAGGTTTGGCCGAAAGTAATGTTCAAACGCTGCTTCAGCCGTATAAACGTAGACAGATTGCGGGAAGATGCTTCCAACATCGACTGGGAGTCCCTAACGGCTGCTGTGTCCGTTGATGAGAAGGTTCAGATATTGAACGATAACATTCTGCTTTTATACGACGTTCACGCGCCAGTAAAGAAAATAAAACTGAAACATCCACCAGCACCCTGGCTATCGGATAGTATCCGCAGCGTTATGCGTCGCAGGGACCGCGCTTTCCGGCGGTTTAAGAGAAATCGATGTGATGTTAACTGCCTCGCTTACAAGACTGCCAGAAATAGGTGTAATCAGGTGATACGAAATGCTAAACGCCGTTATATACTGGATAATATTTCTTCATGTTCTCCCGCCGATATCTGGAAGTTCTTAGGGACTTTTGACATCGGTAAAGGACGTTTTGTGGATTTTCCCGCAAACATTGCTCTTGATGATATTAAAAGCCATTTCACCACAACCACTGTATTAGATCATCAAAGCAAGGATCAAACCATCGATTATGTAGCCAGTTTATCTAAACCGAATGTAGATTGTCCTTTTCATTTTTCTCCAGTGACACTAGACGAGGTCAAACAGATTGTACTTTCCATCAAATCCAAGGCTACAGGATGCGATGACATTAGCCGTCACATGGTGACCCTTATCCTGGAACAGCTTTTACTAGTCATTACTCATATAATTAATCATTCCCTCGATTCCAATGTTTTTCCATCCTTATGGCGAAAGGCATTTATACGTCCACTAGCCAAAGTACCCAACCCTACCTTTCCTGAACACTTTCGTCCCGTTTCTATTCTCCCCTTTCTCTCCAAAATCTTGAAGCATGCGTACATAAGCAACTTTCCCGATTTGTTCACCTCAACAACTTGCTTAGCGCGTACCAGTCAGGTTTCCGACCTGGACATAGTACAGGGTCAGCGTTGCTCAAAGTAACTTTCGACATCAAGGCAGCAGTTGAGGAAGGCAAAGTAACTGTACTAGTTCTAATTGACTTCTCAAACGCCTTTAACAACGTGAATCATGATATCTTGTTATCAATCCTATCTCACCTCATGATCTCCGATGATGCACTGGAATGGTTCTCTTCCTATCTTCGAGGACGCCAGCAGTCTGTCCGAACCGATGAGTCATCCTCAACGTGGCGTGATCTTGACTGTGGCGTTCCACAAGGCGGTATTCTTTCTCCTCTTCTTTTTTCATTATTTATTGATTTGATTACCCATGAACTTCAGTGTTCGTATCACCTGTATGCAGACGATTTGCAGATCTACTCACATGCAAGGCCGGAAAATTTAGACGAAGCTGTAAGTAGTATAAATAGAGACTTAAATACATTAAAAAGTTGGTCCAACAGGTTCGGTTTAACCGTGAACCCGTTTAAATGCCAAGCGATCATTATAGGGAGCTCTAGAATGATAAGCAGAATTGATACCAACAGTATTGCAAGAATTACTTTCAATGGCTCAATTCTGCCCATTGGTCCCTTCGTCAAGGATCTCGGTTTGCACATCGACGCAACCTTCAATTGGCAAACTCAGGTTTCTCATGTCAGTCAAAGGGTCACTAATATACTGCGTCGCCTTTATCGCCTTAAAAAAAATCTCCCAATGAAGACAAAAACGATGCTTGTGCAGACCTTGATTTTCCCAATTATCGACTATGGTGATGTGTGCTATCTCGACCTGAATGCAGATCTGCTCAACAAACGTGACCGACTTCTCAATAATTGCATTCGATTCATATTTAACTTGCGAAAGTATGATCATACGTCCACTTATCGCTCCCAGCTGTCATGGTTACCAATAAGACAACGCCGTAGTTTGAGGGCGTTGACTACGTTGCACTCCCTTCTCCACTCACCTAACTCACCTTCCTACCTAGCATCTAACTTCCAGTATCTCTGCTCTAACCATGATAGAAATCTTCGCTCTTCTAATAATCTTCTCCTTCTCTGCCCTTCTCATAATACCAGCAAGGTTCACTCTTCCTTTGTTGTCCAAGCCGTAAACCTCTGGAATGCGCTTCCTCAAGAAGTTAGGACGTCCACTAACCGTCTCACCTTTAAGGTTAAAGTACGTAAACTCTATAGAGATTTTTTGGCGGAATCAAAGGAATAATACTGTGCAAGTGTCTCGATTATCTATGTATTTAATGTGTGTATCAGTATGTAAATATGTATGTATATGTGTGTGTGTTTATGTATGTATATATCTTTATGTGTAAATAATTGGTTTTAAGTTCGTATATATTATATATGTAAGTATTTCTAGTATATGTATGTAGAACTACCTATGCAACCTTTTTTTTTTCTATTTAATCATTTAAAACACCTGCCACAAACATCTCTGCATCACCCAAAGGTTGGCTGGTAGAAAATGCCTACGGCATTAAGTCCGCCTTGAGCAATTTTGAAATTGCAGGAAGTGTAATAAATAAATAAATATATATATATATATATATATATATATATACTGTCTTTTTGGTCACATTTTTAGATTTTCTTTACTTCTTATAAGTGCTTGTTTTGTGTTTAAGAGTTTGCTCTCTCTCAATACTGCAAAAATATTAACTTGTCTCGTGTTAATTACCAAAGCGGATTTTTCTCACAGCAAACAGATGCGATTCGACAATCAACTTAAAACTATAAACAAGTCAGCGAAGTGAACAGATTTTGTGATGACACAATTATAATATTAAGAAAAATGCCTATCTATGTTTAAAACATCAATCATTAGGTAGGAACAAATTTTCTTATTCTCGTTTTCACATTTGAAAAAACGAGAGCAAAGAAATCTTAAATCAATTTGATCAATTGAAACCTCTCTTATTGTTGAAGTTATTTTAATTAGGAAATAATATTAAAATACAAATCCTGTAAACTTATAAATTACATACATACAAACATACTTTATCGCTTATATGTTTATATTATTATCGTATTTTATTAACATGCAGTGTCTTGAATTTATTTATTATGTATTATGTATATATTATATATAACCGAAACCGTAAATTTTGTTCTTATATCAACAAAGGAATAGATCAAGGTCTCTTCGAAAATACAACCAGAAGTAAAGGATTTATACTAATTGAATATCATAAGTGGCTTTTCCGTTGAAGGAATCCCAAAAACATTATAGAAATATAAACTTCAGTAAGCTATGTAAACGACGGAAGATGTTTGACTAATAAATCTATTGTACCCGGGGAGCAGACTCACCACTTCTCTGAGCCGCAAAGGTTCTTACTCTCAGTGGCGACAATGGCGCCTAATTTAATTATTTCCGTTCCCTTTGCTGACAACAGCCACCAGCGAAGGGTCGCCTTCTAAGCGAGGGCCCGCTCCAGCTTCATTCAATTGCGGTGGCTAATCTCGTCGCGTGACGCACATGTGATGTCACTCGACTGAGCGTGTACCGGAGCACTTATCTTAAGCCATCCTCAAAAAACAAAAATTATATGAGCACAGCTATCCTCTTACTGGTCGTTATCCGTCAGATTTAGAGAGTTAAGTAGACAAATCGAAGAAATCCGATATAATTTTATGTTGGGATTAGGACGTGTGATGAAAACGACTTTGGCTCTGATTAAGTGTACGCTGATATCGCCCACAAATCCCAATAACTACTGGATTTTGCTCCAAGTGTAATGTGCTGTCTCAACAATAGTTACTTTTTTGAGAATGAAAAAAAGGGTCATAATATATAAATATTACTTCGAAAGCAAAATATTTATTCCTGTGAAGAATATAATCGTTATTAATTTTAATTGCGTTAAGAGTTTTACTAAAGTTACGTTATAGACAGCTATTTTTTCATTACAAATCTTAAGTACTTACATATTAAATGATTACAATCGATAAGCCAGCTATTAGCTTTACTTTGACGGTAATGTCACGCGGATTTTCGATTGAAGGTTTAGAAAAAATATATGTAGTGTGTGTAGTTAGTATTACACCAAGAATAATGCCTAATTCGCAGATTAAATATTAGACCGTCTAAGCCTTTTGTGAGCCATCTGTTCGGGTTTTGAGTTTAAATAACCACTCAATGTAAAATGACGTACTTAGCTTAGTTGAATGAAGGAACAATAAATAATAATCTTACAAGTAATTGGCCTATAAAATGTTGTACAACCATTGCTAACAGTTACAGCTCTGCCTATATAAATATAGAGATTATACGCTCATTAAACCATAGTTTAATTATAATGTTTCGATAACGTATACATCATTTAATAATTTAGGAAAAATGTAAGTAGCGAAGGGAATTAGTGGTGTTTGTGCGAGGCTAACACGCTCACAAACGTCGTATGAATCACTTTACACAAACAAAGTTTCTCACCATAAGCGCGCCTACTCACTTACACTCGCGTTTACACACGCATACTTTGTTATACATGCGTACGTGTCATGATCCATTACTTCATTAATTGTTATATGTCATATTTTGTTCTTACTTTACATTTATGTAACTAATTTACAAAGTATGTTTCAATATTTTAAAACTACGAGTACGATGATAAAATCACCCGTCTAGTCCTAAACTAGTCATTCCTGAAATACACACCTGAGTAAAAACTGATATAAAAATAAGGCACCAAAAAACTTGATATCAAACTAATATCATTATAAAGCAAAAGCAAAAATCTCAATAATCTATAATAAATATTTCTCCTACAAATTGCTGAACACCAATATTGTAAGGTAATTAATTTATGAAGTAGGTTAACATATACATTTTTTTGGAGACTACTTTAAAGATATTTCTTTTCTGTATAGTCAGATTGAATGATGTGCTGTCCGTAAAAGAACTGATGCTGTAAAATTCTCCGTAAAAGTTAAGAAGACAGGAACCGGTACGTTGTTTGGCCAGCACCCTGTTATACGACAGGGGACAAGGGAGCTAGCGAATGCTCATTCTGTCACTCTAGATAGGTATGTTCTAGATCTGAACACTTATAGAATTAATAATGAAATCATGAATTCAGATTCCGGAGCTTAAAATGGTTAAAAAAAATATGGCAGGTCGAAGTATTGTTTGTAAAATTTTGTGTCTTGTTTACATTTCGTGGGCAGTTAATTTTTTTATTGCTATATTGGTAAGTTATATAAATGTTGCACATATATTTTTCTCGCAGAACCAATAACAACAAATGAAAACGAAAAACAATAAAATTAATATTGTCACTCGAACATATATTTTGTCGATGACAAGTCACAATTACATTGTCTTGTAGTCTAACAACAAATCTCTGAGGTTTTGTTTAAGCGAATTAAAACTTTATTTATCGGACTGTTTTCAAACATATAATTTTAAATTGAATTAACCACTTAATTTTGTGGTAAACTGTATCATGAAATGATCAAATGTCATGCTATGCAACTAAACCTTGTCATATTGTTAAAACGTAAATTTTTGAAAACAATTGTTGATGACGTTTGATGACTATATCATGAAATAAGACTATTTCCTGAAGTATTTTGCCCAACTCATGCAATGATCATTAAATAATCGAGCCGTGACATACATATATCAGATAAATAAATGCGGACTTATTCGTTGTATGGTCACGGAGCCACTGCTGATCCAGCGATCCAGTAATCCAGTAATATATGAAATTTAATACATGATTTATACATGTAAAACTTCATTATTTTAATTTTAATGGAATGGGTCCTTTTCAAAGAGTTTGTTTAATGATATAAAAAGGTCTCGTGGCCTAAAAGGCTTATCGTGATGAGATATGTGCAATGGGGACGGAGGTAGTTAAATTGGCAACCTTGAAGCACTTACTACTAGTAGCAATTATTGCTGAGAGTACTTTAATACATATATTTTAAATGATATTTGCTAATAAAGTATTGTCCACCAGCGGTGCCTGCGACTTCGTTCATATTTATGTCGGAAAATGACACATTGTATATACTATGAAAACCTCCAGTAATAGTTGCAATGACACTATATTGAGCTTACACAAATATATTGTTTTAGCGTGTTACGAGTATCTATCCTAATGGATGATAGACAGCTAATTTCTTGCAAAATTTATTTGTTTGATACAAAAACTTGAATGTATATAGCGTTTGTTTGATTTTACTTACGAAAACGTAGCCGCACTCTTAATACACATTCTACACGCAAGTTTGGGAGACTAAAAAGGACAGGTGCGCATTACCAAAATAATGCCTTGAACAATAAAGTTACTATGAAATGAAACTCGTATTATTTTTATAATATTTTTATACACGACAGCACACTTTTGCATTTTTATCTACACTTCGAACATTACAAAAACAACTTTATAATGATGAATGTACACACGAACAGGCAGGTCACCTGGTGGTAAGTGAGACTTTTAATAAGATTTACATTAAGATTATTATAATTTAACCATTGTATTACTGATTCAAACGTCTTATTTATTTCATTGTATATTTTAAAAATTCATAACATGTCAATATCATGGAAAAATCATCTGTAAATAGCATATATTTATAAGTAGTTATGTTAGTGAGATGAAAGATATTTGACAATGCAGCAGTTATTTACTCTGTAGTTACACCTATAGTGACTTTTGGGTAATTTTTCAATACTCGTTTTTTCTACGCACTGTTGACGATTCGTTCGGAAGAGTGCTAATATCAAAGCCTTAAAAAAACATTTTAAACATGTACAGGTCGAATATCGTCAAATAAACATCAAGTTGGAGAGAAAATCACCAGAGCTAATTGTCAATTAAAGGACAAACTAAAACAAAACTAAGCAAAAAAAGAAAAGCACTTCGTAATGTTTATCGTTTTAAGTATCTACTAGCAACGTGAAGAATTGAACATACCTTACACATTCAACACTCGATATTACAACATGAACACACTTAACGTAACTCCCCAACACACACCATATAAGAGCCATCGTAAACTGTTATTAACAGAACACCTTCAACAAAAAGTTTCTGTACTTAATCAAGTCGATACAACATATTCGGCTTTTATGTCGCGTTGAAAAACATTGTTTTTAAATTTGATTACTGTACAGGCCGACTCCTCGAGAACAAAACAAAAAAGGGCCAACTCCCAAAGGCAGCCTTTTGTGGTGAGAATTCATTTACTCACTTCAAAGTTTCAGTTCATTTTTAGACGAGTGGCCGGTTTAAAGCTAACTTACTGGCGCAGAGGTCATTAATCGTGAATAAGTAGCCTGTATTAGAATACCGTTGTTACGTGAATGATCATGTTCTTGCATCAATCAAAATACAAACAAATACCAGTTGTATTTGTTCGTACTTTGATTCGATTCGATTTAATATAAGCTGGACCTCTACTGCAGCTATGTGTTCTAAAGAAGTAACGTTATAGAAATATGACATTTCCATATTTCAAAACGTCGATCTTGTTCGAATAATGTAGTGCAATATACAAAAATATTGCTAATGAACTCGTGAGGTATTAAAGGGAATGCTGCGACATTATATAGCGGCAGCCGGCGTCTGAAAATTAGGATTTAGTTCTTAATTTAGATCTATAAGATGATGATACCTATATACCCAATTGTCGCACATGAAAAAATATATTTTAAAGACTTGCAGCACATTTTAAGAACACTAAACATAGAAGTATCAATAACACATATTATATCTTAAACACAATGTTTCCCTGCTACAGCTACATTAACAAAAATACAAAAGCAATATTTTTTTATGATTTAAGTATATTAAGAAACAAGGCATTTTTGGGAGTTGAGACATGTGAAACTGCAACTGCACTGTATAGATCTCAATACAATTTATTTTGGTGTCTTCTTTAGATTGTCTGTTACAATTGTTTTTTTCTACATCCACTATTATCTTATTCGGTAGGTATAAAAAGGGACAGCAAATCAAGAATGACAAAGTTTTAATGCTACACAATAAACGCGTTTTAAATCTGCAGTCCAATTACAACTGTACACAATGTTCAAAGAAATGCAGTTTTCATATTATTGTTTACACAACAATTCTTAAAAACCATAATCTAATGGGTCACTTAATACACACACGCCCACACACACACGCACGCACGCACACACACGCACGCACACACACGCACACTGACACCCGCAATAAGAACAGTAAATATACCATATAAAACAAAATACATTTGAAAATTAAAAAAATAGTGCCCCACCGGTATCGGGTACAGGGACAGAGCTACCGGTGGTGAGGGCTCCAGAGACAGGAACCTCCTCACAATACGTGCCGTATCAAGAAGGACTGCCTCCTGCATCAGGCCCTTAACCCAGCTACCTAACGTGAGCCTCTGAAGGTGGTGGTCGAAGCTCCAAGCAATCAACCCATGTGCTAATATGACTATCGGTACAATGATTGCTGAATCCACATCCCACATATCGACAACCTCATGGGCTAGATCCAAATATTTTAATTGTTTTTCTTTTTCGGCCTTCAAAACAAAACTATCAAATGAAATGGTTTGAATAAGTCAGGGTAGTTTTGGGCTGCGAGTTTAATCAAAGGTTTAACATTACCTCTTTAGATCCTACACACTTGATTTTACAACTTGGCAACCTTTTTTTTATATTTCTATATTTTGTTCTCCACATTATACACACACTCTATGTTAAATTTCTGCCTTTATTGCGTAAGTAATTATAAATTAACCGACCATTGCTGATAGCGTACAAATACTCCTCTAGAGTGAGGAGAGTGACATTCACTCTTTTCCTCTAGTGAGTTATCGCAGGCAATCACTCGCGCAGATTCTGTTCAATATCACTCATCGACTCCGCTCTGACGGTTTTATTACCGACGACATTTCTTCCAAACCCATTCCATACTGCACAGCGATCACATTTAACACTCGTCTTTGAGATTTCAAGTAAGAACTGAATTATAAGATGTTTTAATGTAAGTTATTCACTTGTAGTTATTAACGAACTAAGTAAGTCACATTAATGACCAAACATAGAGCAGTATTATGCGGAGAGTTAACTTAAATCCTTGTTTGTCGGCGTGAAACCGTAAACTTTCACTCGAGTAACTTATTATTACAAGTACTCATATAATCTTATTTGAATAAGTACTAGTTACAACACGCAGGTGCGAACACAAAATAAGATATGTTCAAAGACTTAACTATCAACATTACTTCTAGAAAGTCTATTTAAAACCAGTTAGGTGCTAATATTTGGTTCTCTATAGAAGAGTTTATCCGATTTCCATCGAATTGAAAATAAAGCTGACTTAATCAAACACCTGCTAATTACTTTTGAAAATTTGCGGCTCTCTGCGGAGAAAGTGGACTTGGACAATTTAATTTAGGTTCCAACGTCTAACTGAAGCAAAATAAATCTAAACAACCCTCGCGAGAATAGGTATAATCCGATTTAGAGCAGACAAAATCTGTTTTTGAAACTCAGGTGTTGCAAACTATGTGAAAATGAGTTTTACCGGGAAGCGTTTGGTAAGATTCATTTTCAACTCTCTCCTTAAAGAGAAAAACTATAATTAAAATATATTTATTAAAGCCACGGAGATAGGAGCTCTCGGACTAAAAAAAACAAGAAATGTTTACGCCAGCACTACAAATATATTAAATACGAATAAAATACGGTCGGTGCACTGTTTCCTTGTTTTTAAACTCTTTATACCTCTTCTTGTATAAAATAAATTTAGTTAAAAATATCTTTGAGTCTATCAATCTCGAACGAGCGAAATTAAACGTATCACCGATATTTTACTTCATATTTTATAATTTCCTACACCTGCTGAATTTTTGATCGGTGAAGTACTCGGACTTCTTAATTAACTTAACTATTGCTAATACTCCGCAATCCATCTGTACAAGCAATAATGCTTTGTTCTTAATATACTCTAAATTTTATAATCTAATTCCCAAAACCCCAAACGATAGCAACAGGCTTGCTATCTATTACTTAAATGAGGCTAAAGTATAGTAGGTAATATAGTAATATATCCTTAGTTACGCCTCTACCTACCCCTTGCAGTGATACGAACCTGAGAGTATGTATGTATGTACATGTACACTTTATCGTTTTGTACGCACAGATACAAATAATAATTTTTTTTTCTCCCCAAATCCAATGTCAAAAGGGTCACTTTTATTACACTTTTATATCTTCGGTTGTATATTGTAGTTATTGGTCTTAGTCTTAGTCACACAGTTCGTTACGTTCGCACCAATCATTTATATAAAATATAGTAATGTAATCTGGTGGACAACTCTGCACCGCTGCAATAAGTATTATAAACGGTATAGTCCTGCTATGTTGATGGCAACAATTCATCAATACGAAGAGCTCCTTTTACCCCCAATATAAGAGTGTGTATATGCCCAATAAACTTTGAAGTAATTTTTTACCACTTCTTTTATCATTTTCTTATATATACATATATGTTTATACTATATTATTTATTTCTTTTATTTTTTATAACATAATTTTAAAAATATCTTAGAAAGCACTAAACTCTGCCGCTGTTACAATGTTTCCTATGAAATACCGCATTACGTAAGTACCTGTCCTGTACTTGTCAGATTACATTCACATATAGTTTTCTCTATTACTTTGAAGCATATGAGTGTAGTGAGGAGGGCTGTTCATTATTGCAGCACAAATTCAATAATTAATTAAATATTAAATTATTAATATTTCAAACATGTATTTTAATAGAGAATAATATAGCACTTTTAAATAATATAATATATGCATAGTCGTGTGCAGGCCGTTCTACAGGTTCTACGTCCATAAACACGCTTTTTATAGAGCATGAATGTACGCTAGATAACGCATAATGTAAGCGCGCTTTAGGCACGAAAGTTAAAGTTTGTGGTCAGGCAAATACGCAAACAATTGTGAGGACACACATTTTGGGCTGATGCTCTTTATCGTTGTCTAACAACTAGAACATAACCAATCTATAGCGAATTATCGCCTCGCGATAGATGCAATCACATTCTCTTTCTGCTAACAAATTATCTATTGCTGTATCGCGATTACTCAAGTAACAGTAAGAACAAGCGAGGTTCTGAATAACAAAGGTTAAGAAGCTCCAATCTCTATTTCTCAACCTCATCCGCTAACTTGTGCGACTTGGCATGGAATGATTGTACGTGTTACCTGTTCCGCATACAACGCTAACTTAAACACAAGAACGCACTTAGCAACAGACTTTTAGCTCACAGCTAAAGACTAGCAGGATATTATACCTACCTTATATATACAGTTACAATAGTTGAAACTATATGTATTTTCTCGAATGTCTACCAAGGTACAAATTACAGTCGACTCAAGGGACTTCGCCGAACTAATCCAAATCTTGCGAGCATGTTATACTAACAAAAACTTGGAGCTGTTACAACAACTGACTTGTTAGTCCTGGGCAATATGCCCTTAAAGTAACATTTCAAATTCAAATATTGACATGGTGGCAAAACTTACTTTCTTAGGATTTTGTATAAACTTACTAAAGTCAGTCGCCTCCTGTTCTGTGGCCCACGCTCACGAGCCTCTCCGATAACTATTTTCCAAACAGCTCACCGTAACTAGTATTTTATTGTTTTCAATAAAAAAATTCTACGTTCCGTCGAAAATAGGAAAAAAAAATTAATGTATTGGAATAGAATTGGATACATAATTTATCGGCACGAAAAATTCATAGAATCGATAAGTATGTTTATGTTATCCCGCGACAATCGCCTCAATGTAATTTTAGCCAAATCCATCACTCCGTATGATATTTATATTCTGCTAGTCAACAATATATGATAAATTTAACAGAAATTATCTAAATGCTATGTACAGAAATGATCTATGTACACTTTTAGCGCGATCTCTCAAATTTCTGTCGTCGAACTCAAATAAAACTGTGTGTAATATGAACAAAGTAAAATGGATCAATTGATTGACCTAAATCTAAAACTTGGTAGATCTTCAATAGATGGCGTTGTGCTGTCTTTCATAATCGCGGTATGGTTTCGTTAAAGCCACTTGCATAGAACATATTGTTTTATTTAATATATTGTCGATCTAGATCGGAATACAGAGGAGTGCTTTTAGTTCACTAACCCTAGTCTATTGTTCTCGTTTAGTACATCCACCGGTCGACCGCATATCGCGACACCTAACAGCGTCGAACAAACTGTTCAGGACAAGACGATAACATTACAGGCCCGATTGAGTTGTTTTATATTTACAAAAGTACAAGCCAGTGTTTATCACTCAATTAAAATGTTAAATTTAAAACCAACGAATTAAGAATAAACTACTACTGTATTAAATATTGTAATATATATATATATAAAGAAAAACAATGAATTAAAAATAGGAAATATTGACAAACAAGCATGCGAGCAAGCATGATGAAATTCCACAGCTCTAGCGTTACCAGGAGGCTGGCAGCACTACCACGCATTATCCGCAGAAAGAAAAAGGCCATCCTTCTGGTCACGAGAAGTATCGATCAGTCGTTCAACCAGTTCCTTATAATTGGAACGAGCACTCGGACCCCCTGACGATAGCATTCGTCCCCAAACGGCTCAAAAACATATTACCCATAAGTTACTCTATGTACACTGCTTGAGGCTTGCACTACCAGCTTTATTTGAAAGATGTGGTGGCGCAAGGGTGTCAGAAGTTGCGACCCACACCAAAGGTTTATGAAATAAATATATTGAATTTGAATTGGAAGTTTGTTAACACTTAAAAGTCTTACATTTAGTTTTATAAAATACTTGAGCTATTAAATATGTGAAGTAGAAGTTAAATACAGCTAGATTCAAGTGTAGGCAGCTGTGTATATCGGCTGTACGTAATTACGCGCCGGTTCACTCTCCACCATCTTGCTATAATGTATTCTACAATTTGCTAAAGCATTCAGTGTTTGTCGATTATTTCCACACACACTCTCTTTTATACTTTAACAAAGAGTCACAAGAACAAAGTTAAATATTATAACAACCTTACGAATAATGCAAGAATATATTTGGACTACCTTTAATACCTTGTACTACTTTACTACTTTAAAACTGTAGTTTTTGTTGACATGAAAGCCTATGTGCTATTCCAGCTTTTAATCTATGCCCATTCTATCTCTGTTAAAAATAATAACACGTGAAATTAGCAAAAACTTTCGTTCAAATTTATAACCGTACTAAGTTATGAATCTAAAATTTAATTGGAAATGAAAATGTTTTAATATCTGAGTGCCATTTCCTATTTTTTTAGAGGCTTTACACCTCAGATCCTTCATTTAAACCAGTGTTCTCCCAGACGACCGAATAACGATTCTTTAATTTTTTTATTGAATGTTATTATCATGCATACGATGTTTAGGGTAGGCAGGGGTGCGTTAAATGCCAACACTTAACCCACTATAGTCCTACTTGAGTCTTTATGGGCAATCCTACTCCTAGGCAATCGGGAACTTTGGGAGTTCATTGAATTTTATAAAGTGATAATTAACAAATGTTACAAATATTTGCACCAATTCCTCTAAATTACACCAAACATCATAGCTTCATCAACTTCCTAGTCCCTCGCCGACGCCGATGAACGATGGGGCGTATTCTTTAACGACGGCTCGACTTTTGGGATGAGTAGTCGTGTTACGGTACATAGATTTAAGCACAATATGCTCACATCATCCTACTGAGATATACGAACATCGTAACTAAATCTACTTATGAGTGGTATGTTTGAAGGAGACTAAATTTAGCACCAAGTGTAGACGCATTCAAGGAAGTTTAGGTCGGATTTGAACGTTATTCGACCCACGTTATTATCATCTAAATGAGTGAAGAGGGTATCTATGAATGCTTTAAGACCTAAACTGTTTAGATTTGGATATAAACGTAGTATTCGAAATATATAATATCCCTAACTCTCGCTCTCCTTTTTATCTCTACTGTCTCTCACACGCCTTTTTATAGCTATTTACCTCTGCCACACCCCAAGTGTGACTGACAGAAATCTTTGAAGACATTTAGTCCGGCTTTGTGAAATATGTTTAAGAAGATTTAATGAACAAATTAACAATAGCTAGTGCGCTGCCCGCCTTTGAGGGTGACGGTGACGAGGGGTGGGGGGATATAGGGAGGGGAAGGAGGAGTGGAGGAATAGGCTTCCAGAAACCTCACTAATTACGGGGAAACGTAACGCAAGCGTAGCTTCACAACCGGTTTTCTACTAGGCCTAGGTATCGCGCCATTCGTACAAGTCGGGCCTAAGCTATAGAACATGTTAAAGCTCTTTCTTGACACTTGTGACCCTTAAGTTGCGGGTGTCCATGGGCGGCGGTAGTCACTTACCATCAGATGACCAACTGCTTGCTGGTATCCTATAGCATAAAAAAGTCACGTCTGCTCGTTTGCAAAAAAAAAAAAAAAAACAAAATATACATATTTCGAAATCTTCAAATTTCAGTGAAAGCATTACAATATCAGTTGATACGAGTGTATCCATATTTTGCGGAAAGATTTTACGTTTTCAGGCTAACAGATAAAATAGCTGCGCACCATTGCTAGAGTAAAACATAAAACACCTTAATAAAAACCACTCATGTGAGAAGTTCCTATCGGGTAGGCTTGATATCGAAAAGCTCATATTTTATCTGTAAAATATGAATAAAGCCGTATAGAACGAGTTCTTTTTGTCATTGTATGTAGGTTTCTAGGAAAGTGCATTTTTTTAAATATTTTATAATTTTGGGCTTTAATCTTGAAGCTACGAGTGCCTACAAATAGGTTTTTCAACACCTTTTCTATTTTACAACTACCCCATTATTAGCAGTGAAGTTAGTGAGTCATCCTACTTACAGTCCCGACCTGGTACCTTGTGACTTATTTATTTCCAAAAATGAAATATAAACTTAGAAGAATTTGTTCTATGAACTCTGAAGATGCCGTGCTTGCGTTTGAATGAGGCGTGGAACGATCCCTAAAGAAGTCAAAGGTTCCATCGCTTACGACGGTGCTTAAAAAGGAACGGAGACTTCTTTAAAAGGCAGTAAAAATATTAAGAGGATTGTATAGCATTCCGTTTTATATTTTCTACAAAATTACAGCGTGACCACGTAAATATACCTGTATGTATTTTCTACAAACTTACAACGTGACCAAGTAAATATACCTGTATGTATTTTCTACAAACTTACAGCGTGACCACGTAAATATACCTGTATGTATTTTCTACAAACTTACAGCGTGACCACGTAAATATACCTGTATGTATTTTCTACAAACTTACAGCGTGACCACGTAAATATACCTGTATGTATTTTCTTCCAACTTACAGTGTGACCACGTAAATATACCTGTATGTATTTTCTACAAACTTACAGCGTGACCACGTAAATATACCTGTATGTATTTTCTACAAACTTACAGCGTGACCACGTAAATATACCTGTATGTATTTTCTACAAACTTACAGCGTGACCACGTAAATATACCTGTATGTATTTTCTACAAACTTACAGCGTGACCACGTAAATATACCTGTATGTATTTTCTTCCAACTTACAGTGTGACCACGTAAATATACCTGTATGTATTTTCTACAAACTTACAGCGTGACCACGTAAATATACCTGTATGTATTTTCTACAAACTTACAGCGTGACCACGTAAATATACCTGTATGTATTTTCTACAAACTTACAGCGTGACCACGTAAATATACCTGTATGTATTTTCATAAAGTGCCCGATTGATGGCAATAGGCTTGCCCCTATTACGTATGTGGGATGCAATCCTTTTGGCAAAATGTTGGTATGCTGCCGCTTAGGTGATACAGGCCTGAGCGCTTGTATGTAAATAGACCTGTATATATGAAAACATTTGGATCCCCTAGCTTTGTAAAATATAGGACGTATCGAAATGTCTAAAGTATATCAATAATTTCCTACTGTAAACCATTTATCCATATGTAGCAGATTGTTCTTTTTTATCTTCTTATATAAAATTCTCGTGTCACAGTGTTTGTTGCCCAACTCCTCCGCAACGGCTTAACGGATTCTTATGAACATTTTTGTGCATATTTAGTAGGTCTGAGATTAGATAGTAAAGTATATTTCATACCGCTATGTGATCGTGGTGACCCTATACAGATTTTTTATGGCAGAACAACGTTTGCCGGGTCAGCTAGTAAGTAACATGTTTTGAGAATTTCGTTTTAATGTATATCTTGTTGTAATGTTGTAGTTCTTATAATGTAATGAGTCTCAGGTTCATTTACAAAAAAACATGTCTGCTTTCTTATTTTTTTTTTTTGAATTTGCAAAATTGTGATACATAGCCAAGAAGTATTCAGTATTATAATAACTATAAACAACTGTATTTAAGTAGATGTTAAAAATACGAGCTGTCTCCAGCCGTACATACATATATGAGTCGCGACGTCCGATTATCACTTAATAACAATCCTGTGACACGTTTGTTGTAGATTATTTATATTTACCAGCGTTTTCTCTAAGTATTAACTAAATTTTGCACTACAATATTGTTAAGAATATTCAGTAAGCGCTTTCATTTTTTCCTACATACATACGCTCACGCCTGTAGCTCTTAAGGGGTGGGCAGAGGTATATTAAACACTCTTTTTTCCTGTAAGTCTTTAACACATTCACACTTTCTTTGGCTTGTAGTTATATTACAAGATTTAGAATAAAAATTGTCTTTTCATTAGTGATAGAACACATAGGCATGCGTACACTTCACATAACAAACGGATCGTTTATACCTGTAACATATGTAGTTGAAACACGATATTTTCATGTTATATAGTCAATCACACCGCTGTAACAACATAACTGTCTTTTGTTACACACACAGCGCTAAGCTAATTTCCAAGATAGTTATGTCATAAACTTGAATGTTTTGTATACTCGGATTATATTCGGATTTCTATAAATGATCCGGTTCAAAGATGACCTGATGGCCTAAAAAACAGTTCATACTCATTTCTCAAGTTAACCGTATGTCGTCGACTACAGTCGGCAACGCAAACAGAAAGTTGCCAACTTGTGAGACATCAGGGAGAGTGCAATGGCTTTGTTATTTCTGTTGTTGTACTGCGCGAACGATCTTGGTGTGCATATGCGTAAACGGACCTGAGTGCAGGTCGCTAAGTAGAGACAAACTTTTATCTATAGTATATCATTATTTATAGTACAGACACTATTTAAGCTTTTCCATACTTAAAAATGAGTAGGCCATCTAACACACGGGCCAATTTATTAGTTCCTAATTCGAAGTAAGTATTTAAAATTGGTCTGTTTTATTAAATTAGATTTTCGGAAAGCTGAATTTACAAAATGTTATTTAATTTTATCTCAACATATTTATTGAGACATACATTAAAACAAATACAAAACCTTCTGTAAAACATGAAATCTAAACTTATCGTCTTTTTTCAACTTTGATTTAAATCAGTCAATTTCAAGGAGCTCCGAGGATCCTGACCTTTTATACTACCCTCTGGGAACTGTTTAGAACCACATAAAATAACTTAACTTATACTTTCTGACACTCATATAGTTTACCAAGTCTCCTCTATCAGTATATAACAAGAATATAACGTTCTAAATACGCCTGCCACCAATAATCATAGCAAGATCTCTCTTTGTCGCTAGTAATATAACAAACACATGTTCTAATAGATAGTGGGAAAACTTTAGTTTTTCTCTTGCAAACGGAGCTTGACAGCAACATCGCGATATACACGACACGACACCAACTAATGTATATGTGTGGTGTCGTAGATCGGGTAGATCCGCCCAACCGCCTTGATTAATAGTCACTTACCATCAGGTGATCCGTCTGCTCGTTTACCTCCTATCGCATAAAAAAAAAGAAAACAAAAAAAAGCCACTCAATATCATT
The DNA here is from genome assembly GCA_947561695.1 of Tyria jacobaeae. Taxonomy (NCBI): domain Eukaryota; kingdom Metazoa; phylum Arthropoda; class Insecta; order Lepidoptera; family Erebidae; genus Tyria; species Tyria jacobaeae. The sequence continues at coordinate 365,716 of OX387208.1, read as the reverse complement.
CTATATCGGCACATGACCTCGCCGAGTTATCCAAAGTTGTTTAAAAGGCCCCACCTCTGCCACAATCTAATAAGTATGTATGTGTACACTTCTGAGGGCTCCTCCGTTCTCAATAAACTTTACGGTGACTACAAACCTTTTTCACATGCACACTATCCATATGAAATGTTTCAGTAAGAATCTAAACTATATAACAAGTCACTATCGCAGATGAACTTTGAGAAGATTTCTTGTTCCAAGAGAAGTCACATAGAAAACGTGTGGATAAAAGCAGCCTCGTACGAAATTATTTCATAATTTCATAATGTTATTACTTTAATATGTTTTCTGAATTTACTGGCTGTAGCGGGTGCTATAGCATTTACTTCTTTAACTTGGTACTTAAATACCGCGAAAAAAACGATTCAATGCAGTTTTCTAAGAGCCTTTTCTTTTAAAAAACAATGGCAATGACAAAGAAGAAACGTGGTACATACATATACTCGCAAACTATTACACTCCTAGCGCAGTCTGGTAACAATCAGTATCAATTCAAAATGTTAGCTCCTGCCAAGTACCTACAGTGAGCATCAAATTCAATTTTTTTTCGTGTGAAACCCCCACAGGTCATTAGCTCACCGGAGCGGAGGGTGAAATGGTATGTCGGACTCGAACCGACTAAGACCACACGTGGTTGTTTCGTTTAAGTAGGTTTGCTACTTTTTTGTATAAAATTCGGACGTAAACATTGCTGTGTTGTCATGGCATGGCATGGCATGGTGTTGTCATGGCTAGGTATTGTCAAATCATTCCATTTTAATGTTAATTTGATGATTAAAAAATAAACTAAAAACGTTAACAGTAAGACATGACGACGATTGTAAACTATTTTTAATGATATTATTGCCCGATTTATTGAAATATAATATAATATATCTAAGCATAGCCATCTAACCAATCACAAACAATTAAAATGTAATAAAAGATCGGATTGGAAGTACCCGCAAGGTCTCGGGGGAACTCATTACAAGTGAATAACATTTTGATAGAAACCAATATTCAGACAAATTTAATTTTATATAAATTTTGTTTGAGTTTCAAAATTAAGTCACAAAGGATAATGATCAGACGGCGCTACACATAAAGGGTTCGCTCTGAAGGTATTTTTTATATGGTACGGGTTACATGAGGGTAAGTGATAAGGGCCTTCCATGGACTTTTACAACTCAAGAGTCGTAAGTGCGCTGCGTGCCTTTTAGGGTGATGAGGGAGAGAGGGAGGGAGGGGAGGAATACTGGGAGGGGAAAGGAAAAGGGGGATGAGGATATTGGAAAGAGTAGAGGGGGATTTGAGATTCCGGCTTTCCATTGAACTCTGGTTAAGATGTATGTATTGGTACAGGTACTTGTTGAAGGCCGTACATACACACGCTCATGCTCGTATCTCTAAGGATAGGTAGAGGTGTATCACACACGCACATTCTGTCAATTACAATATGGTTCGACTCCCCAAATACGCACAGGCCAGGCGGCGCGGCGGGTGGAAGCTAGTATACAATTACTAATAGAATTCCTAGTCACGTCTAGTCTAAGACACATTGCAGTCCAAACTAAAACTTACGTTCGTACATATTTTGAAAAACAATTAAGTGACAGTAACGTGACAGAGGCAGGCCTATTGCCGCAAACCTGGCACTGTATATATATCGTATGATAAATAACGTGCCAATAAATTACAAAAAATCATTAGAATTGAATATAAAGAAACTTAAATAAAGTTGTATATATTATGTAACTGTTAATTATTTATCGCTCCCAAACGTCCCACAACAAATTATACAAAATAAAAGCCTCAGCTAATGTAATAAACGAAAATGTTTTGTATTCAGGCCGCAGGCGCCTGAATCAACAGGATTTTGATTAAAACTCATTAAAATGTATAAAATTTGCTAAGGATTCAAAGGAAAAAATGACACTCATCTACAAACAAAGACACAAACATATCCCTTTAGAGTTTGTTTGTTTATACCATAACACATAATTAACATTAACACACTCACAAGCAGTTTATTAATTCACAAAGGTATATGATACTTCTTGTTTTCTGCTCAAAACATAATTTAATTCCATATTAAACACCATTAGGAATTAGTCCAAACCAATCAGGGAGAAGTTTTTGAAAGTACTAGTTTTTTGAAAGTATAAAATTCTTTACAACATTTTTGGATACTCCTTCATGTCTCGCAAATAGTTAGCGCCTACATAATATAATATTAGTCAAGGTATGCTACAATCATCAGAGGACCTGGCTTCAATCAACTACTGTGAAGGAGTTACCTGTATAGTAAGCTATAGCTATGGAATAAATCAATTCGACCCTAATCTAGCTATTACGTTCAAGGCAAATCCCAACTCGCAAGACAAGTCTTAACAGATTAACAGCGAAATAGTGCGAACAGAATTACGTATTACTATTTATATATATTATATATTTTATTATTTATATATATTATATATATAAATTGTAATAACTATTTATTTACTTAACTCGTCCTGCCCCCGAACAAGTTCTAATTTTAAAAGTTCAAGAACTTACCTAGAACAACATGTAACTTTATAATTCAGTATACAAAACCGCTCGAATACTCCGGTATCGACTAACTATACACTTTTACGAATTTGCGAATCAGAGGATGCTCACATTCAGCTTTAGCGGCTGTAAAACAAGAATAACTATCAAATAATTACTTCAAACAAAATAACCACCAATTAATATTAGGTTGGCAACTAATAAACCCGCCTTCTTTGTACACAAATTTATTTAATTTTTAGTTTATATAAGCACCATCGTTTCCTATCACCTGTCGCCAACGCGCTGGCAGAGACATAATGCCTTCCTCGTAGAAGTTTTTAGGCTTTTGATCAAAAAAGGTGGTAAGGTCACTTTTAAGCTGGTCTTCATTTTTAATTTTTTATCTGCTAAGTTGTAGGATAGAGAACGAAATAGATGATAGATAATCTGAGGTTATAATGTCTGGAGAGTACGGTGGATGAGGAAGGACTGCCCATCCAAGCGATAGCAATTTTTCACGAGTCGCTTTTGTTACATGTGGTCGAGCATTATCGTGCATAAGTATACTTTATTTAGATTTTTTCGGTAATCTCGCTGCTACCTTATCCAGTTGGTTACAATAAATATTGGCCGTGATTGTAGTGTTAAATGGCAACAGTTCCCACTATATAATTCCGTTTATTCCCCACCACACACTTAAAAGAACTTTTTTATTCGTGTCAAATTTTGGCGTCGGTACTCCTGCTTCTCCAGGTCCAAGCTATTGGCGCTTACGCGAAAAATTTATGTACATAACCCACTTTTCATCCCCCGTAATTACATCCCTCAGCCACTCACTGGTACGATGATAACTAAGTAGTTCCATGCACACGTTAGCTCTCTTCTGAAGTTGAAACGGCGTTAACTCATGTGGCAACCAGACTGAAGATTTCCAGGTCTTTTCCAAAGCGTGGAGTTGTTTTTCTACTGCAGTATGACACTCACTCTATACACACAATGTAAACGTAAACGTGAACCTCGGGTCCATTTCTACGAGTCTTTTTAACTCATCTACATCTATTGTAGGAGGTCGTCCTGGATGAGGTTCATCAGATAGGTCATAATTTCTATCCTTTAATCTTCTGAACCAATGTTTGCTGGTATCGTAAGTGAGCACGCCTTCGCCCATCGTTGCACATATATTGCGCAATGCTTCAGTCGCTTTTCGACCTAAGCGAAGTTCGTGAATTAAAAGCAGCCGAAGTTCTCTACGAGAAATATCGATAATTTACTGTAGTTTTACTGTACGACATCCAGTTGTCAATTGATCCGACATATAACTCTTACTTTATTTTAATACTACTCCAAGAAATTCGAGATAGTTCTATAATGTTTTAGAAACTGATAGAAAAAAGTGGCGGGTTTATTAGTTGCCAACTTAATAGCTATTTAAAAAAACGAGGGGCTGCAATTAAATATGAAATTTAGTTAATTAAAAAAGTGTGTAGAATTAGAAGAAGAAAAGATCCTTCAGAGGGTATAATAGAATTGAATACCACCTACCTCTAATACTGATGATACAGGACAGTAGCCTTCACTTTGGCGTACACGACTTTGTAATGTGTTCACCATCACCACAATCTCAACACTAACACACTACATTGAATGTTTAATATAGGACACAGACACTGACTTTAGATGAGGGTCACAAGGAAGTCCGTTCTCGTCAAATCAGTATGGCTACTGTGGCGGCGCCAGCGCCACGACTACGGAGCAAGTTCGGTGGCGATTTCCAAACTACCCTCAATTCAACCGCAGAAATCAGATAAAGAGCATACATTTGAATATGGAATGTACTTAATAAATATATGTATATATATGCTATAACGGGCAAACGAGCAGACGGGTCATCTGATGGTAAGTGACTACCGCCGCCGCCGCCTATGGACACCCCGCTACTCGAGAATCACAAGTGCTTTGCCGGCCTTCTAAAAGAAAATCTACTATTAGGTAGCAACATTTCTAGTAACATATTATATGTATTTCCATTCCTATTATATTATGTTCTTTCTGGGTGTGTATTGTAATATTATATTGTCAAACGTTTAAACGTTAATATGTAAATTTCTATAGTGATTATTATAAAAAAGTATAAGTAAAAAATATTTTTGTTTGAAATTAATGAAACAAGCACGTTGAAACTAGTACATGTTGTAACATAAATTAAATTAAATATTTTCTTTTAGAATGCTTTGTATCTATAAGGTCAGACATAACAGCAGAGATTTTTATATTATACGACAGCCATGCAGGCGTCCGAGAGACTAGAGGGAGGAATGATCTCCAGCATCGTTCAATAGTATTCACTCACTAGTGTTGGGCATTGAATAACATTCTAATAAGATGTAACAGCTAGCACCGTTATTTTAAATTGCTTTCTAAAACTTTATAAGACTAACAAACTCCACACAATGCTCCGTCCCCGGGTGCTATGCCCCGGCCCTGCCTAAGCTGTTCCTGACACTCCCCAATTGATCCATGTAAGCAATATCCCTTTCCTTATCTTCTATCCTTCCCTTAGCTTTCGTTATACTCCCATTTGTAGCCATTTAATTTAGGGGAGAAAGGTGTACAAAGACATACAATAACTCAAATATATACTCGTATGACTAGTTGTATTCTATTCAAGTACACCAATATGTTTCTGTAGAACAAAAAACTTCTAACATTACTATTATTATATTTATTTCACGCTTTAAAAGCTTACAAAATAAGTGAAACTCAGATCAGTTATATATTTCATCGATTAACTCTATTAAAGAGTACTTCGTGAGTATGTACAAATCTAATTAGTATCTAAATAAATTAAATTGGTGAGTAATGTAATTAATTTGTTTGTTAAATACCTGATAAAGTGATACAAAACAAAAAATAAATAGTTTGAACTTTAATGTAGTAAGTTTAAGCTTTTAAAAGAAAAAGGCATTTTTAACGTGGGAAAGCCATGCTTCGGCACGTATGGGCCGGGTCGGCCTGAGTATTACCACGGCCTCACAGAAAACCGGCTCACAAACAATGCTTGCGTTATGTGACCAAGTGAGTGAAGTTACCGGAGGCACCTAACTCTCCCTCTTTGGAAAAGTGGTTTTCATGAACGAACAATACCTGAGGGTTTTCATGTTGAAGCAATTTATTCTTAGTTACACAAGTAACTCTATTAAAATACAAACAAAATTAATTTAAACCTAATTTTAACTGTTGTATTGAAATGAATCTTCATACCTCTGTTTTAGATGCACAAATCACATAGCAATTTAGGTATAATAGAAATACAAAATAAGATACAGTTTAGAACTAGATCATAACGTAAATAACACGTGCATACATCAAGTTCGTGTTACAAATAAAGGAAATCGCTAGTATTTAGAGGAAAATGTGTAATGACGTATATTTCTAATCTTAGATTATTATACAAACAGGCATAAAATAAGATTTGGATGTCTCGGTCATTCCCTAGAGTGTCCGCAGCATCCACGCCCCGACTGTTATGTAGCATGTCCTTCACACTAAAATAAATTTATTTATACTGTGTTCAAATAGGTCGAGGCATTTGTTTTTAACTTTTGGCAGTCGTTGTGTTGACGCGACATCTATCTACATACCCGTACATGAACTTTGCATGAATATACTATGTAATAATAATTCAGTAATATAGCTCTGATCTGATGTTGACGCATGGAGGTGTACAGTGGGACTCTTCACTAGTTACTAATTATTTTGGTTGGTTTTAAGGATTCGATTAATTTACTTATTTTCTTTTAAATATAACTCCGGCACTAGGTTTATTCCTATATCGCGGGACACTTTACAAACATTCAAGTAACGGGCCCAAAGAACACCCAAACTCAGAACAACAATCTGTAGTTTACACAAGCTGTTGTTCCGTGTGTGGCAGCGTATTGGCAACCACACAACACGACTTAAACAACTGAGCCATCTGTGCAGATAAATATATTACACTGGAATGGCAACAAAGCGTGTTCTTAGTTTTTTCAACTACTACAGTTATGACAAAGACCATTTTTATATATTTGTTATCAACGCCTACTTTAAAAGAATGTCGTTCGCTATTACAAATGTACAGCAGTACTTTAGTTTTTCCCAACGTATTAACACTGCACTAAACATTTGTTATAGGACATACATATGTAAGTACACATATGACAATCATTTTATAGACGTAGTCCATAGTGTGCTTCACATTGTATAGTGTAAGAAGTATTCTACAATCAGATTCTCTTTATCACATCAAATGATGATGTACGCAATCGCAGCGTCAAAGAGATTTTTTTATGGTAGTAGTGAAAAGTCTTTATCAGAGGTCACTTGACGTGATCGGATTATCCGCTACAATTGAATGAGGCTGTAAAGGATTCTGGCTGTGAGTGTGTGTGTTCCCTTCGCGTGTTCCTCAAGATGAAAGGGAATAGTAAATAATAGTGTGGCGATGTTAGCTGTGTAATAATAGTGTAGAATACATTAATTACTAGATTGTCACTCAACTTCTAAACGGACGTTAAAGTAGCTTTGACTTGGATTAGCAATGAACGCTCGTTTGTATATTTACGATATATTGACAATAATTTTGAAGTTTTGTCTGAGGTGGAGACATCGCGCTTGAATTAGATAGAGAATAAAAAATCATTATTTTAGATATACCTACGAGTACATTCAGGATTTATTGGCCACAGTCACAGTCTGCAACTATTTATATATACCTACGAGTACATTCAGGGTTTATTGGTCACAGTCACAGTCTGCAACTATCTATATATACCTACGAGTACATTCAGGATTTATTGGTCACAGTCACAGTCTGCAACTATTTATATATACCTACGAGTACATTCAGGGTTTATTGGCCACAGTCACAGTCTGCAACTATTTATATATACCTACGAGTACATTCAGGGTTTATTGGTCACAGTCACAGTCTGCAACTATCTATATATACCTACGAGTACATTCAGGGTTTATTGGCCACAGTCACAGTCTGCAACTATTTATATATACCTACGAGTACATTCAGGGTTTATTGGTCACAGTCACAGTCTGCAACTATCTATATATACCTACGAGTACATTCAGGGTTTATTGGCCACAGTCACAGTCTGCAACTATCTATATATACCTACGAGTACATTCAGGGTTTATTGGCCACAGTCACAGTCTGCAACTATCTATATATACCTACGAGTACATTCAGGGTTTATTGGCCACAGTCACAGTCTGCAACTATCTATATATACCTACGAGTACATTCAGGGTTTATTGGACACAGTCACAGTCTGCAACTATTTATATATACCTACGAGTACATTCAGGGTTTATTGGTCACAGTCACAGTCTGCAACTATCTATATATACCTACGAGTACATTCAGGGTTTATTGGCCACAGTCACAGTCTGCAACTATCTATATATACCTACGAGTACATTCAGGGTTTATTGGCCACAGTCACAGTCTGCAACTATCTATATATACCTACGAGTACATTCAGGGTTTATTGGACACAGTCACAGTCTGCAACTATTTATATATACCTACGAGTACATTCAGGGTTTATTGGTCACAGCCACAGTCTGCAACTATTTATATATACCTACGAGTACATTTAGGGTTTATTGGTCACAGTCACAGTCTGCAACTATTTATATATACCTACGAGTACATTCAGGGTTTATTGGTCACAGCCACAGTCTGCAACTATTTATTCTACGTACATATTTATTTATATACAACAAGTGAAACGTGTTTATAATTCAAATGTTAAGAAATGTTATTAAACTTTCACAGAACTAATGACCACGCTGCACTCAAGTGGTTTTTAAAGCTAAACTCTGCAGGTCGTTTGGTCGGTCGGTCTGCAGGTCGGTGCGGTTTTCGGTTGTCGTGCTACAATTTCGAAATTAGACACGTCGAGGTTCAGACCATATACTACATGATTTTCTTCCTCGCCCTATATCTGTTTCTGTTTGTTAAAAATGTTAATTCTAGTTTAAACCTACCAGTTTCCACAATTATTTTTGGTATTTAAATATATATATAGCGGGTGTAAAAAATCCCCGACTTCTTTTGTTGATTATCAAGTTATAAACAACAAACTAAAGAGTTAACTCCTTATACAGCGATACGCTTTATAAAGAGTTTAACTCCACTCAGTAGAAAATTTTGAAGGAAGGAGATTTAATACAATAACGCCCACTGCTGGTCACTTTGGTACGCCGAACGTAAAGACGATCAAACGATACAATAAAACTATAATAACTGCTATTGCTCTACTATATATTATTCAAAGCGATCAGAGCATATGGGATACACTAACTCCTAAAATACAATTCGCAATAACTGGATAGAATACTCTTTATTTGTACACCATTCTTACAGTTAAATTCAATACATACAGTACAAGTGTCAACTATATAATGTACAAATGGCGGCCTTATACTATATGCAATCTCTTCCAGACAACCTTAGGATGGATTATACTCATTCGGAGAGACAGAGGTAGTTGGATGATAACTAAGTTAGTATACTTTTCAAATATAAAACTTCCTTCAAGCAGCCTTGTTAGCGGCACATCGTCGTAATTGTTAATTATGGAATACTACGTAAACCGGCTGAAATCAACGTTGGGGAAATAGTATGGAGACGTTCATTCTATCTTAGTGACAAAGATAAATAGTTTTGCAATAAACGAGCTCCTAAATTTGTAAAATGTAAGATTGTCGCAAAAAAGTCCCCCTTAGTAGCGGATGTGACGAATAAACCGTTAGGTGAATGGCATATCAATTATATTAAATTAATTAATTAATAACAATGGTTTCGTTCCTTTACTCAACATAACACTTGTTACAAAATAAATTATTTGTTACTGTAGTTTCAAATTATTTCCTGCGTAGTTTTCTCTATCTCATCGTATATAATCTCATCTTATATGGTTCATTAGCTAGACTACTGGTATACAGGTTTGATAACTCATAATTGGCTTTCTTTATTCAAACGGTTCGGATGGTGTCTCATTATAAATTCATCATTCATTTATTCATTGTTTATTAAAAAAAATATTAATTTAACTTCTGAATCTATGCAATAACAAAACTATATTCGATCAAGTTTAACTTACACTCAAAATTATATCTTGTAGACTTAAATTATGGTTCCTTCTCGCCTGACAAACATTCAGTGTTAATTAAATGTATGAATCACCGCATTGGCATCGTTCGCGTCAGCCCTCTATAAAGTCTGATACCTTCCACAACTTTTTCAGGGTACCAGACATGTGCCGCCGCCTGGAGGACCCCAGGAGCTGGAATAGAGAATTTTACTTATGGAAAAAATCTAGCCTAATGGGAGCAGTGTTTTTTTTTTTTTATGTGATAGGGAGCAAACGAGCAGACGGGTCACCCGATGGTAAGTGACTACCGCCGCCCATGGACACCCGCAACTCAAGAGTCACAAGTGCGTTGCCGGCCTTTTAGGTAGAGGTACGCTCTCTTCTTGAAGGTTTGAAGGTCGTATCGGTTCGGAAATACGGCAGGCGACAATTTGTTCCATAAGCTGGTTGTGCGAGGCAAAAAGCTTCTCGAGAAGCGCACAGTGGTGGAGTGCCAATCGTCCAGGTGATGGGGATGGATATTTTGTCACGTAGGACGATGGCGGAAACCAGCAGCCGGTATAAGTCCGAACAATTCCTCTGAACACTCCCCATGATACAAGCGATAGAGGATGCAGAGTGAAGCTACATCTCTACGCAACGCCAAGGTGTCAAGTCGATCAGAAATATCTTGGCAGTCGATGATGCGAGTCGCTCTCCGTTGAATGCGGTCAAGAGGCAGAAGTTGGTACTGGGGTGCACCTGCATAGAGATGAGAACAGTATTCCATGTGCGGCCGAACCTGCGCCTTATAAAGTGTCAGTCGCGCACATCGCTACCACTCTCCGCCGTGCACCCCACGCCGTGCAACTCTCTAAGAATCTCAAAGCCCTAACCTGAGCATAACTCTCACCTCCTTTTAATTCCAGTATCTATAGTATCATTCTGTAATAGTTGTCTAATTAAAATCTGTGAGATTTCGTGACCTAGTGTTATAATTTATCTCCAATAATCAGTTTTCCTGTCCGACCACATGTCTAGAACAAGGCGGCCACGCCCCACCACGTTACACCCACCTTTCTTTCCCTTCCCCTATTGTCCCTCCTCCCTTCCCCTACCCTAAAAGGCGGACAGCACGGACTCTTGTGACTCTTAAATTGCTGTTCATGGGCGGCAGAAGTCACTTGCCAAAAGGTGACCCGTCTGCTCATTTGTCCCCCTATACCATAAATAAATAACATACCATACAGAAACTAATATACTCGTTTATACCAATGTTCTAATCAGAATCGATAACTTTATGAACGAATTTCCTACATTCGCAATGGCGCGTATTGTCGACCACCAGACATGATACAGCTAATAGCAGTCACGTTAAGCTGTGTACTCGCAAAGCGAAATGCAATTAGAGAAATTACATGTTGACGTGACGCTACATCCGACATCCCCTAATTTGAGAATAGGGAAAGTGCATTTCTCTTGAAATATAACATATATATAGGAAGGTGTTGCAGGATAATCACGTACATAATATAAACGGATACGGAATATGACACGGAAATGTCACCCTGTAATAATTGCACTTTCCTATAAGCTGTACCCCAACAAATAAATTTGTTTGTAAATAAACCAAAAATAATACTGTTTGAGTAGTAACCTCATTTTACTAACAAAACAAGTCACTTCTTATTCAGCATAATTTTTTCCTGCAAACTTCCTAAGAAATGTAGACGTTCAAAGCAGGAAAATAGTAAACATTGGGTCGAGACAAGAACTTGGGATACGGGATATTGCATAGCCCAAGAAAACGGGACTGAGACTGCAGCTACTTAGCTAGCTTACAGATTCCAAGATCGAGTACCCGTATGTGCGGTAACTGTAGAGGCCGCTAGAACAGGCTCACCTACTGGTTTATCAATGGCAGAGTTTGTAACTATATTTTAGGGAGCAAATCACTTCTTCAATCATAAAATATATGCGTCACAAACACGATGTGGAGGAATTTTTTGTTACCTTAACTAGGAAATGACGTTAATTTATAAAATATATATGCGATGAAGTTTAAGAGGTTTTTGAAATTAACATCACAGAGGGTATTCTCTCTCTACGATACTCTCGCAAACGTTCGAGACAAGTAGCAGACTTAATCACATTGAAGTTTCATTTTATTGTATAGCTAATTGGTATTAGCTCCTTGACTGTTTTCGTTTTCGCTTAAAATAGATTTATAGGCAGAAATAATTATTAAGGTTGCAGGGGATAATTCGAAACAATAATGCGATATATTGTTTCGGTGTTATGGGCAACACCGAAACCCTCCATCGATTGATGGTAGTAACTTCATATATTTATCATACAATTCATATTATTATAAGTTCGGACGTGTATTAAGAATTTAGAATAGAATAGGGTAAAATAGAATAGTAAAGGGTCTCGCATCCACATGACTTTTATTGAACTTCCATCAATATTCTTGTCTGAGGCAGGTAGCTAGTAGTGTATGTTTGTAGAAAATATACTTATGTATGCAAATTGCATATTACAAATTATTATACAATACTTGTAATAATAATAACGTTACAATGTTTAACAGGTGTAAGTGTGCACCTCATATTACCCATCACTACAGCATAGTCCATCGAGGGTTGTCTGTAAGAGATCGCAAACTGCGAAAAGACGCCCATTGTGCTACTACGTAATTAATATGTGTTTCATCTATGTGCGTATATTTTGGTGTTGATAGTGGACTTGGAGATAGTCAATGGTACAATTAGAGATACAATTTACATCTCAAGTAGCAATAATTCATAATTCAACAAGTTAAGGTAAGATTTCTTGAAATTTGTTATTGTTATTTCGTGAAATTTCTTAGCTTTTAGTCTCGATATTCTGTTTGCTTTAAATAACATACATACACACTGACACTCACCGCTATATCCCCGAAGGGGCAGACAGTCGAGTATCACATCACATCACATCCACTTGTTGAAAACCATAATGTAACGCCACTTATGTAGTGACTCTGTACCATAGTTGCGACAAACAAATATGTATACGACAAATGTAAGGAGATGGGTTGACTTAATTCTACTCCACCGAGCAGCACACAATTAGTTCCTTGTAGCTAGTACAAATACTCCGTTCGAGTTCTTTGGTCTTTTTCTTTGCGTAGAGACAGCATTGCGATTCAACATGGCAATACCGCCAGCCTCCATTGAACGCTACCGGTAGGTGACATGTTTTAAATTGTTCCTATTTATATTTAATTTTATCTATAACTAAATATTAATAAAATTTACAGTATATAAAAATGTTGTATTCAAAATATGAAACAAGTTGCCAATCAACTACGTATATAAGAACCTAAATTAACTTTCTTTTAACATTTAATATTGACTTTTTGTGGAGAGCTGATTGCGGAGAGCTGAAAGAGGGAGTGAGGAGGGGGAAAGCTGGGCAACTGAAACCTCATAAAAATTCTGGGAAATGCAACGCAAATGTTACTTCACAACCGGTTTTATGTAAGGCCGTAGTATCGCACCGGTCGAGCTGGCACATTTCTACTCAAACGTGGCTCTACCGCGTTAGGTTTTGGTACTGTATGTTTATACAGTAAGCAAATCTTATTTTTAGTATCTACACTTATTTCAAATAAGTTATTTAGATATTACAAACTGACAATGCTATTTTATTTATATTTGTATAGTTATTTGTTTATTATGCTTTCAATTTATTTGAAAGATTAAAAAAATATTAAATTATAAAAAAAATATATCATTATAACTTGAACTATAACTACGTCAATTTTCTTCCCAAGAGAGAGACATTACAAGATGAATGTAGCTTGATGCTGCCTTCTTCACGTTAAATATATGACACGTGTCGTTTAAAACTGTTGTTAACTCCCTTCCTCTACGCAAAAGGATGACACATTTCTTTGACTTTATCTTAAAAATGCGTTCAAAGGAATGGAGACTTAACGTTATAATATAATACTGATTTAGGATAGATTTTTTGAAAACTAAAACAACATACTTAACAAATAAATACATTGCCTTAAAAGGTGTTATTAGGTGTCGATTGTCGTCACTCACTCACGAGTTGAAGTAGCACTCTGTGCTTAAGTGTGATAGTAACAACTTGATTCTCAACTTTGTTTCGTTCATTTCGCACTACTTATTATTTGTTTCGTTGTGTGAGCGCTGTTTGTTATCAAAGCTGTTTATTGTTGGAAAGTTGCGGAGATCATCCTTTTTACTTATTTTGTCTGTGTATAGATATTGTGTTCGCAAACTAGGTATACATATATGTATATTAGATTCGATTCCTCGCGGTGAAGTGAGCGGTGGGCCGGCACACACGTGCATAAGCATGGCTGTCCCACGTATAAAATAATATGATGATTTAACTTTTATAATTTTTCTATTAGCTGAACAAGTACCTATGTAAGTCATGTTTGCTTTTATTAGACAAATAACAAAGAACAAATGTTTTGGTTGAGCTGACAGTGTTAGTATTGGATTGTTTTTTTTTTGTTTCAGTCTAACGGACGGAAATTATAAAAGTATATATACGGCACGCTATGTCTATTTTAGATACTCACAGTCATTATTTTATCAAACAAGAGAGTATTTGCTCATGTTTCATTGAACTTTCAAATGAACCTTGATTGAGATCATAATGAAGGAATGAAACACTGACCAATAATCAGTCTTATTAATTTGTGTGACATGGGACACATAAATATTAATCATAATATTTCACAAACAATTAACTTTTGATCCGAAACTGCAAAGTCACACTTTCTAGCGCCGAAGCCGATGCAATTTTCGATGAAATGTCTATTCAATAGAGCAATCTAACTACCGCGTAGTTTTAATTAAACCTCCCTTTAAAAATAGACTAGTGAAAGCTTAGAAATTCACAGCAATCGCCTAGAATTCCATCATGTATCCGATAAAAAAATATAAAGACTTCAGGAGAACACAGGGCTCACTTTGATTCTAAATATATAAATTTTAAATATACGCCATTTTAAAAAGAGTGCTCTGAGGAATTACATTGCAATTTACTTGCGATCGTAACAAGCGATTATTACTTTTTAGAATTGTATTGGAATTTATAGCAATTTGATTGTAAGTTATAGCAATTTGTAGTTTGTGATGTCTCATATGTCGAAATACATCAAACCGTCTGGGCTGCAGGGAGTGGTAAAGGAAAATCATATACTCGTATACACACACTTGAAAAACAAGAACATGAAGCGTTCTTCAGAAAGAAAGAAGTCCGTGTAGTAGAAATGAAAAGTTTATTGTAGTAGGTAAACAGATAGTAGACACAAGGTTAAGTTAGAAGGAGAATAGAACGAGGGAATAGCACTAGTACAGTTATAGTAATTTAGTATTAAAAGATAGGATAGAATAAGCGTAAGGGTATCTAATATGCGGAATGCAACCGACAAAGGCGCGACGGACATACGATAGGCGTCGAAGTATTAAAGCGACTGGCGAGCGGCGCGTGCGCAAGCCCTCGGCCGCCGCTCGCGGCCCGAACCGGTTCTGCATTCATCATATTATAACATTTATAACTAATACAAAAACATTAAGATTTGTCTGTATGTATGTACGTAATATTATATGAAATATATTTATAGGTATAACTAAATATGTAATATTTATACTATTTCTAAACTATACTTATTTAATATGTTACTTTATTATCATAATTTTTGGGTAAGTACAAAACTAATTATATACATATGTAGTAGCTAATGCTACAAACATTCGGGTAAAACAACGTTACATTTCCATTTAGTACTATTTTAAATGCGCTTTCCAAACTTTTTAAAACAATTGTTTAAATATTGTTACTTATGGTATCTGATCAGAGTTGACGTAATCTTATAAAAGAATATTATGACCCATTCTTAAGATGCCTCAACCAGCTCGCTTGAACATTTGTAACTGACAAAATGGTAGTCCTATACTCCCACAGCTGCATTATTTTTCGATTGTTTAACGACAGTTTTTCGTTTCGAAGTCCCTTTTACATTGCTCGCGGCGACAAAAGTAGCTGCCAACCAAAGCGCTCGTGGAGGCGATAGACAATCTCCCGCCATATATACTAACGCCTGCCTTCCCAAAAAGGTAGGTAGAGGCGCATTAAGCTACCACATAATAATTGTAAAACATATAAAATTAAAAAAAAGGTAAAAAAAAATACATACTTATTATATGTTAAGTGTTATTTAGTGTAAGGTTCACATCAATCATATTAAAACATAATAGTTTTTTAGAAATGTTTTAAACCAAGGAATTAATTAAGTGTGTGAGTCGCAGTCTGAAATAATATATTCCTTATAACTGCTATCTATTTGTATCGGCGACTACGACAACTGTCAAGTCTGTTACTTATCTTGTACGCGAATTATAATATTATTTACTCATAATTTATTAACTTGGGAATTAAGAATCAGCTAAAAATATTCTAGCTGAATTATTCTACACATATTTGTTTAATATCTTCAGTGTCATTCTTTTAAACTAAACTAACTAAAAATGCACACTTATTGAGCAATACACTACGATGATGTAGTCATCATCACCATCATCATGATGATGATGATGATGATGACCTTCAGTGTCATTCTTTTAAACTGAACTAACTAAAATGCACACTTATTGCGCAATACACTACGATGTATTTCTACTTAGCAACAACAGCTCCGCTATGATAAGGTTTATATACACAAAAGTTCCACATGAAACTTCTAAACATCAAAAGTTGGTAGGCATGACCACCGACTCTGGTCGTAGGATTCTATGTTAAGAGAGTACTTTCAAATTTATTTCAAATATATTTATTTTTGTAGGCCAAGTTACAGCACTTATCAAATAAATAAATAATGACATCATCAAAGTTCCACGCGTGGGATGGATAGAACTTCTATCGGCAACGGCGCCGACAAAACTAACAAACGTAAGAACTACAAGTTAGAACAGTTCATTGATAGAGCAGTTTGTTAAACATGCGAACCTCTTAAACGAGGAGTCTAACTTTTTTTTCTGTAATATAATAAGACAAATGATATTGTTTCACCTTATCTTCAGGAGCTAAGCAATGAATAAGTAAGAAGGCGACACTGCGAAGAACGACTGCCACAGATCATAACTTGAAAACGTCTAGTCTACGATCAATATGCAAAACCTGCGACTTTTTATTTTTAAATCTTAAATAATGATAATTTTCGCATGTTTTTGAAGTGAATACATGTTGTTTCATGAAATATACAAACATTTTGTTATCATCTGACGATAACATTACCACTGTATGTTAAGTAATAACAGTCCGAAGATGACCTGCCTCGATTCACGACACTCGTTCATGAGCATGACGCACGCACCAGCCCTCATCAATCTCAGTAATATTAAAGGGAACGACCCGGCACATACTCAACCATTGGGACTACTAGGACTCATAGGCGAGCATGACATACTCAGTCCTGCAGGTGACAGAGAATAAAACTACATAAGTAATTACACCGTAACATACCTCCAATGTAAACACATTTTTATAAGAGTCAATATTGTATAAAAAGTACAAATCAGTAACAGTCACGAGACAACGTGATGAAGCAGTACATTGAAGTTTGAAACAGTCGACAATTAGTGAGAGCGACCGCCGCGCTTGTTGCCGATTTGTTCTTTTTAACAACAAACAATCAACGTCAGAACTAAAACTGCTGACAGGTAAAATGTTATCTCAACCATAAATAAAATATCAAAGAATTTATTTCTTTTTCTCGAGGCGTGATGCTATACATCTAATCTATCAATTAATCACGCTTCATATTCGGTTCTCGTGTGTCCTTTGTGGTGTTCGGTGCAATAGGATAGGGCCACCCTAACTCTTTCTATGGGTGTCTAAAAAGGCCACTGAGGGATGCGGCTGTAATGTATTAAACATTACATTTACAGTCATACCATGTCCGATTGACATTAAAAAGCCCTATTTTATTAAGGCACTATTACACAAAGAAATAATAATAATTACTTCTGCTATGCATGTGTGTGTGTGTGTGTGTGTGTGTGTGTGTGTACCAGAAGTAATTATTATTATTTGTGTATATAAGAGTGTGTTTTATATTCACATACAGATTATTTCTACCGCTAGGCTAGAGAGGCGTCCTGGGTTCGATGCCCACTCAGGAAAATAGGACAAATGATTGTCTGCTTATAAACATATTTATATATTTCTTTATACTCATCGTAGGTTCATTACTTGTTAACTAATCCACTACAAATTTATCACTAAAGTAATGGGGGTCCTATTATTGTATATTAAAAAATATATAAGTATTTTTATAAGCAGACTGGTTTTATATTACGGACTACGCTTAGTTAAAATGCAGATGGCAGTATTAAAATGACTAAAATTCAAATTCATATTAAATAACTTTTTTTCATAAAACTGTTCAACAATTATTTGAAATCATCTGAATTAAAAAATATTTAAAATTACAGATTACAGTTGCCTTCTCAAATGTAACATTAATATAAAAAGACAAAATAAATGAACACCTGTCTGTGTTGATCTATAACTGCCCGTTTCCAAATGGTTGAGCTTATGATAAGAAATCAGGCAAACAAACAAAATTTAGTGTACAACGTATACCATACAATAAAACACCATTTTATCGTGTGCTAATATGTTGCTTAAAGTAAATAAACTAAAATTAGGTCACATTATATTGAACTGGTTATATCAAATGTATGTAGCCTGTAAATCTCTAAAAGTTCAATCCCAATCTCTTCAGCCTTACATGTAATACACCACCGATTAATAACCTTTAAGGCACAACTTTCGTTTTACAGTTGACTTAAATTTATTTAGATTTAACGTTTATCGGGTATATTATTATAAAATGGCACACATTGACCAAGAAACGACTTGTTGGAGTCTGGAGGCAGATAAAACATATTTATATTTGTTGCTATGCTATAACAGTGTGTATCACTATTTTAATAAACTGACCTTTATTTTATAAATTAAAATGAAAATTATAAAAAGTAGAAGTATAAATATAGTCTGTGGAAAGTTGTTGGAGGCCATTGAGCTCCGTTTATCTCCGCGATGTTTATTACGTGCGCCAATGCACAAGCAAATTGCTTATTATAAACTTTAATTTGTTGTTCACTTGCGTAACTTCTACTCCGTACCCATAACTTGCTTTACGCAACATTAATTGTGTACTACGACTTTTGTAATTGTATATGTTAATCTTGAAAAAAATAATCATTAACACACACACACCTCGAAAGGGGCAGGCACAGCCATCTAAAAAAACAATTAAATAAAGCAGAATACTAAAGATATTCTAAGATTATTATAATACCTACCTAAAGAAATAGGTATTGAGAATACCTATTTCTCTAATTATACTTTTCCGTTATTTAAATAAAATTAAGTGATTATCTCATAAATAAAAGTGATGACCAATTTCTATTAATTTAGGACAACCCAGTCTTGTCTACTCGTAAAAGATATTAAATTATTACTTTTATGAATCTTCCAAAGATTCTGAATTTGCAGATCCCGTTACTGACTCAGTGATGACGACACTCGAACGACGCTAACAACACTATATTTGTATTGTTTTAAATTTCCTATTCATTTGTTTCAGTATTTCTTTCAATATTAATGGAAAGCTGTTGTAATTAGTACCGAGCTCATAGCAATGAATGCTACGAATGCTACGGAAGCTACGAAACGAAGTAGCTTACTTTAATAGACAAATAGACGGGTCACCTGATGATATGTGACAACCACCGCCGATGGACCTGTAAATTTAAGAGTTGTAAGTGCGCAGTCAGCCTTTGAAGGGGTTCATGGGGGTGCATTAGGGATACCCTGATTCACTTAGCAATACAATGCAAGCATCGTTTGTCTACCAGTTTTCTGTAACACCTGGGTATTACTCTGTTGAGCCAGCCCATTCGTGCCTAAGCATGGCTCTCCCACGGTAAACCGTACCAGTAGACACACTTTCACACTTTTCGCTTTTATTTATATTTGTAACATGTTTAGCGTGTTTGAGTGGGTCGACCAGAGATGTCCCTACAGGGTGTTTTATTACTAAAGTTAACAAGGTACAAGTGTAATAAACTTTTTAAATGACGCTTAATACTTCTCTATTCAGTAAACAACAGCTTCACGTAAATTTATATTAAAGATATTGTTTCCTTAGTATAAGACTAGTTAACTTTTTTATAAAAACTTCGGCTCGAGCTTTCCTAAACAACAGAACATTTTGAAATACTAAGATAATGTGCGTGTAATACGATCGCTTCAGACCCCTGAATCTGTTCAGCCCCTACTCTCTTATTTTATCAGCGATATTGTAGAAGTTTTCAAGATAACTATTTTATAAAATCAGCAAGCTTGACGCTAATATATAGTTTTTTTTTTCCTATAGCTAAATAATTTATCCCTTTTTGTCAATTATTTGTTGAGATTAATCCAGCCTCTGCCAAAGGCATTGACAAAGGATAGGATTAAAACGGATGGTGCATTATTGAAACAAAGTTTTTGATTTGTACCAATTGATTACGGACCCTTAACGGACCGGGACAAGTAAAGTGATATACGAAACCCGCACCACACCGACAGACGTGACGCGAATATCACATTTACATCAAATTAAGTATTGGGCAAGGACAAAAGATTGAGTATTTTTTATTAAAATATTACAAAGATAGCAGAAATGTTGGCGCTCTATTCATCACGGTAATTTATTATTGGTCCTGTGTCTCTGACGGAAGGAGAGGTTGGCCAAGTTACGAGACGGTTGCGAACAATGCTTTTAAATTAAAAAGTTTATTCAAGATGAATATTTAACATTTTAAGATTATAATGATTTGTGAATTAAGAATCGGATAGCATTTTGTAACTCCGACTTATGAAGATACTATTTATAAAATTATTATTTCTCTAAATTTAACTTACTCAACCGTTTGTGTATGACTACATTAATACAACATTTCTTAAACGTTGCTCTAAATATAATTATATCTCATCCACTCGTCCATATTGTTTATTTATCTATCATTATTTCAAAGTTTCATCCCCACTAGACTAAAATTTTCTATTGTCAAACGATACAAAAAAGGAAATATGACATGAATAACTGTCGCCCTATTGCTCTAATACCTGTAATTTCTAAGATTTTTGACAGAAATTTGTCCGATAAACTGCACTCCCTTACAATAAAACATAATTTTAAAAGAGGAATTTGGTTCGTTTTAGAGAAAATAAATCCCTGCATGCTTTTCTTTTATGAAAATGATTACACCTAGTTTTAATTAGAAAAGGCCAATATTATCAATATTTCTCGCTATGTCAAAAACATTTTCACAAACTGCTTCTCTTTAAACTAAATCGTTACGAAAAATACACGCTTTATACTCGTCAGAAGCTTATCAACAATGCGTGGAGATGCCTAGACATACTTTCAGAAAAATAAATATAGTTCCGCCTATCGGAACGCCAAATCTCATTTGATATTCCCCACGGCAGAACCTTATTGTTGTAGTACATACAGGTTAATGACACGTTAATATAATAACACAACAATAGAATGACCAAAAGACAATAATTAGCAGGTTAATATTAGTGACACCGAACTTATTAAGTTCCAAGTTTACAATAGCAAACGTCACCGATTTGAAATAAGAAATGCAAATGACGCTAGAAGAGGTTGAAAGTGCTACTTTTTTGTTGATAGCAGTAAATAGACATTGCAACTGAGAAGTTGGTATTGACAAATTAAGTACTAAACTGAAAAGATTTGTATTTGCCTCATACAAATAACTCGCGTAGCTGATATCGATGCAGCACTCTAAGCTTATCATGGTAACGTAATTTCTTCTTGAAATCTGTTGAAATCATTAAGACTTTCCGAGTCCAAATAAATATGTATTCGACCTATAATTAAAGTCAAACCGTGAGAAAGCTGTGCCTATGGTGTAGCTCTACAGTGCTGTCCCACTATTTAATAATTTAAAAATATTATCACTACTATCTTTGTATATATTCGAACTCTCTATATAAAAACATACATTTTTTTATAAATAAAATAATGATGTTGTAAGAAGAAAAAAACTCGAAATATCCACAAGTTGCTTCCCACACTAAAGGTAGTAATGACAAACCATCTGGTCTCTTACGATTGTCTCGTAGACCTTTGGGCTGACGTACAGATGGAACGCGGAACGAAATAAATGATGTTTAGTTATTTAAATTTAATTTCCTTTTTATTTTATAAGTCTTTCATAGGTGTAAACTCGAAATTCTGTTTCCAATCCGAGTGAGGCTTGAGCTGAGATTTAACAATAAAAGCTATTGTTAACGAATTTGTTCATTTGTAGTCGATAAACAAATGAAGGTCGGGTTCAATCAATTAATTTCTGATGTTCAGGCAGAAAGTGAAGCTTAATTGAGTTTATATGATAAGTAAGTCTATGGGTTGACTGCCTCAGTTCCATGCATTTACTTTAATCCTCAGATTCACATGAGCTCTTGAACATAAAAGCAACTTCATACAGTATTAGATTAATTTACAAAGTAAGACTTTAAAAATTAGAACTCAACAAATAATTAAAACACTTGTTAGTTGATTGTTTGGAAATATTAGTAAATCGTTCATTTGTTGGTTCACCTTTGCAACATAGGAACTAATATATTTCAAGCAAGATAGAGTTAAACAGTAATGTATTTGACAATTAATGGTTAAATCTCCTATTAGAATATAAAGTTGACAGTGAACCTACCTGGCAGTCAGAGCACACGTCGCTTACTGTCTTCCTTCACGTGGAAGTGCGAAGTCCCAACAGCTGCATTCGCAGAATATAACTTACTATAACTTCATGATACGCCGTGAAGCTAAATTGCTTAACTAAATAGATACCACAGATCTCAAAGCTTCGCTTTTCCCACCTACTGGCTACCTAGTACACCTACAGCCTTCTATTCACACTATTGCACAAGTTCTAAGCAATTCTTGTCGACTTTTTTCCTTCTTTATAAACAAATCTCCTGAAACGAAGACGCCTCCAGTCGGCACCAGCAAAGTAAGATTGTATATCGCGTACAACTGGATTCTGCTGAATATACAAACGTCAAACTTTAGTTAAGCATCGAATTGAAAGCTCCGGAAACAAAGTTTGCTTTGTGTGTTACCGCTGAATGTGCGTTTAATTAATAGTTTAATATTTTCATAATGTTGAGAATACTTGAAACCAATGTTACTTAACCAAAATCGAAACATTCAACTAAAATCGATATTTATTTGAAAATAACAAATATTCAGTGTTGCTTTGAATATTTACTGGTACATATTTTTAATTTTGAAAGATTATGTATATGTATATGTTTAAAAATTGAGCAGCACAAAACATAAATTTATAAATATAATATAAATATAATAATATATGTACGTCCAAAAGTGAACACATATTTTAAAGTTTAATTTAATAAATTATTTTTTTATTTAATTTAATTTTTATTTTAGCGAATGAAGTAATTCTTCGAGACCAAAACTCATCAAACTAAAGTACTCATTTGTACTTTAATAATGTAATAGTAATATAATTACTTTTCAGGTCATTTATATTATTTAACTTTTTTTTCAAAATAAGAAACCTGATCTCGATTATGGGTTAATATTATTTTATCGATGCATTGTGAGAATCGGTTACTCAGATTAATCGATTAATTTTGTAAATTGTGTAAGTAAGTAAGTTTTGTAAAAAACATATTTGTGATGGCTATAGTGTTAATTACAGTGCAACACAAATTCAAACAATAAGAATCTGAAAATCTAAAATACTCATATATGAAACGATCTGTCACAACTATATTACTGTCACCACTATACTACGACACCCACTAGAAGAGATGGGATGGCATTAGTCTACTCCATCAAGAACCACTATGATCAAAAATATACATTTTAATTTCAAAATTAGTGTAAAGAAACATTCCATGCTCTGATTTCATTTTAATGTTAAGCTTTGAGTGCTTCAGAAAATAATCAAGCTTCGAATTCTGCTCTTCTGTTATATATGCTTTAACGTACACGTATATATACGAGTATACAACGGGGAGCGTTATAAAGAAATCGCAGGGTCGCTACAGAACAATGAACTTTAAATATTATTTGTGGAAAAGGCCACGAAATGTTGTTAGTTTAATGTCATCATGTCATTGTGCATACGGTTATACGGTTAGTCTCCTTCAGCACTGATACACGATGTCCGAGTTTATGAGCATATGCGACGATGCAACTAGTGTGCAATAACAGAACAACATTTCTGTAATTTACAAAGACAAGTTGAAAGCAGCTTTGTTTGAAGGCACAGCAATTTTTTTTAACTTATTAACACAATTATATGTAGTTCACATCATTACTAATATACCTCTCTCTTGAAGATTGGGATACAGAACTAAATATTTATATGTAGTTTGTTGTTGATGTTGTTATTTAATAAGCGTATCTTATGTTTTATAATTAGTTTCATAATTGCATTTTTTTTGTAGGTATTTGCCTGTAATACAATGATCACAAGGCGTTTATTTATACTTATTTATTTTTTTGAATACATTATAGTTACCTATATGAAGCGACATAATTAATGGCAGGCTTGCAGTTCGGTGTTGGAGCATAATTTACAGGTTGATATAGATTGACTTGCACTGTAATTGCTGAATATAATCACAATTGACAATCTACGAACACGTACAGATATGCTTTTGTGAAGCAATTGACTGTTGCCATGTTATGGCACACCTACCGCATTCCACAATTGTCGTTTACTGGTTTCTTCTGTTCAAAGACACAAACAGTATAATTACAACTTTAGTTGTAAAATACATATATACATATGCTTTTACTCACTGTGTCCCAAAGGAGTCCGTATAGCTTAACGTGTCACCGAAGTGGCAGGTTGGTTTTCTCCTTGATAGAGCAGACATACCTGTGGAAGCAACTACATAGCTTTATTAATAGATACTGTTCTCACTACTATTCTCCATGATTTTTGTTTATTATTAAACTAATTAATTTTAGGAAATAAATTTAATATTAGGTTGGCAACTAATAAAGCCGCCATCTTTGTACACAAATTTATTAAATTTTTTAAGTATGTATACACAATGAAATTATTTCTCAACTATATAAGCACCGTCGTTTTCTATCACCTTTCGCCAAAGCGCTGGCAGAGACATTATGCTTCCTCGTAGAAGTTTTTAGGCTTTTGATCAAAAAAGGTGGTAGGGTCACTTTTAAGCAGTGGGCTAGAGAACGAAATGGATGATAATCTGAGGGCATAATGTCTGAAGAGTACGGTGGGTGAGGAAGGAGAGCCCAGCCAAGCGAAAGCAATTTTTCACGAGTCGCTTTTGCTACATGTGGTCGAGCATTATCGTGCAAAAAGTATACTTTATTTTGATTTCTCAGTAATTCCGCTGCTACTTTATCCAGTTGGTCACAATAAAAACTTTAATTACTGCATCCATTTGTTTGGTCTGTTACTGTCGGTATTATTAAAAGTATGAAAGACGATAATAAAGATGTATATATCTATAGTATAGTGTTTATCCTACCCGACATTCAGGCTGGTCAGTCTCGCTAGACTCTAAAACTGTGTACTTCTAATGCCAGGTTACGTTTAACTTTAGCTAAATACGATTTAATTGCTGAAAGCCTTACACAATACTTATTTTTATTGTACACCACAAGGTCATGACCTCATGTCCCCTAAATGACGTGTAATCATAAGCTTTAGTTAAGTCGTGATTTTGTAAGGGAGATTTTTTGTAAGTAATGAAACATTAAATATGTACTTAGTACCAAGGACGCTCCTGTGACGCCCAGATTTGTTCGCAGTACTTACTCTCACTTTTCCATTTCTTGGTTTGACCAAAAATTGTATAATATTAACATATCGTGTTTAATATCCTTATTTAATAAAATCTTATAACCAACAAAGCATATTTAGGTGTAGAGACGGCTTAGTTGCGTGTCCCACGGCATTATAATATTTTATTATTAAGTGAAAAGATTTTAAATGAAAAGATTATACTCCTTATTTACATAATATATATGTAAACAGAATCGCTTTAGGTTTATAGAAACCTTACCACCCAGCGCTCTTAGAGAGAAAATTTGTATATTTCTTTTCATATTTCTTTTAACCGATGACTGCACGGATGGCGTAGCGGTTTAAGTGGTCAACTCACCACTACGCTGCCGCGCCGAGTGTTGTGGGTTCGATCCCCGCCCAGGACAACACTTTGTGTAATCTTCAAATCGTTGTTCTGAGTCTGGGTGTTCTTTGTGTCCGTTACTTGAATGTTTGTAAGGTCCCCAGTTTTAATTAAAAAAGAAATAAGAAAAAAAAGATGATACAAACGTGCAACTCACACGAAAAAGATGGAGAATTGCTTTGCTTCACATTTGTAGTAACCCCCTGATCAAGACATGAAGCGACACCATCCCGTCAGGTCACTATCGCGTGGAAAATCTTTGTATTTCGACTATCGATAATTTTGCCGCCATGTTGATTAGTATATATGCGGTAAGAGTAGGTGCATACCAAGAACACGCTCTCGTTAATATGAAGGAGAAAGGTGTTATATTTTTCTAAATTATGAGTTAAGTAGGTCTACAACATTTTTTTAAGTCGAATAAAGATAAATAATTTGATTTCACTTTTTATAGAACATATAAAAATATTAAGAACAGTGTTGGTGTAACAGAGCTAGGTTATGAATAATCCAAAGCAACGCTTGAGTAACACTTCAGTGAAATCAGTGAGATTTCCGGATACCCAACTCCCCGGTTATCCACCCCTCATCACACTCAAAGGCGAGCAGCGCGCTTACCACTCATGAGTTGCAAGTGTCCACGAATGGCGGTTATCACTAACCATCAGAAGACCCGTCTATTCGTATGTCCCGTCGTTCGTTCGTTCGTGTTCGTCGTCCCCGATATAATAAAAAAAAAACTTTCATATTCTGCATGTGTTGTGTAAATTGAAATGACAATAAGCTACTATTTCCATTCGTCGTTGAGTTGAATACATACTTGTCTATGCAAGTGGTAAAAAAACTATTTTTTTTATGACTTTAAATGTACGCAGTGTCAGTGAATCAAATACAAAATAAAGAAAAAAAAACATTACATAGTTCCATTACACTTGTACCGGTACAAAGTTAATATAAACATTATTATTGATATCAATAAATGTAAGTATATATAACATTTTGTTTAAATAATATAGTAAAAAGTATATTTCAAACCTAATATTAATAAAAATTTATATAAATAAATTATATCTAATTCTATGTATCTTGATTTGCGAATGTGTTTAATATTTGTACCACTGTTCGCGTAATACATTGTTGGTGTGCCAGCAGCGTAGCAAGCAACAAACACACTTTAGTAAACTAGAACAACGCAATCTCAAATCTGCTCACAGCTCACAATTATTACAATGTTCATTTAAAACAAAATTGTTTAAAAATTACATTATTACAGTTACTGCAGCAATTACTTTAATATTTTGAATCTAATGTCGAGTCTCCTCGTTTCAAATGACGTCACTCGACTGAGCGCCATTATTCCCTAACACTTACATACGTATCTGAAGTCGTCCTCGGACAAAAGGGTTTATAGAAACAATTTGCTCCCAAAAACTGTATTTAAATTGAACAAAATTGAACTGAGTCCAGCGATCCTTTTAATGGACGTCGACGTTCGAAAGAGTCAGACGGATAAGCTGACAAATTGAAGAAATCCAACATATCTTTATGTTGTCGTTGGGACGTGTGATGGAATCTACTTTGACTCTGAATAAGAGTACGCCCACCGACGATTCGCAATAACCTCTAGTTGTGTCTTAATTGTGATGATCCGTCTTAACTCTAATAACTATTTTCAGAAAGAATAAAGGGTCTCCATTAAAAAAATACGATAGTCTTTAGAAAAAAAAAATATTATCATAAAAAATACAAATGTTATCGTTACAGAATTTAATTAGATATTCAATTATTAAAATCGATATCCAGCTGAACTTCGATTTTAATAGCAGGGATTTTTGTTTGAAGTTTAAAAAACATTGACTTATAATTACACTATGCATAATAAGGCTTAATTCGAGGCTTAAATATTAGGTATGAAACCCTTTTGGGAACCATTTGTTCGGGTTTTGGGATTAGATCACGCAGAATGTAAAGTGAAGTACTTAGCCTAAGTGTAATAATGAGAGCATTATATCATTAACACAACAAGTTATTGGCTTAAATGTTTTAAATAATGAGTGACGTGTTTAATATAATAATGAAGGAGACAGCTAAGTGGTGAGAAGCGCTTGGGGACTCAGTGGTGTTTGTGCGAGGCTAACGCGCTCTCAAACGTCGCATAAATCACTTTACACCGACAAACCTCAAACAAACAAACTATGTTTACCCTCAGGATAAAATAGAGCGCCTGCTCACTTACTTACACTCAGCGGTTACACACGCAAGGTTTGTTACATTTGAGTACTTGTCACAATCCACTCTCACAAAATATAAAAAAGACGACATCGTTCGTACTTGTTCGTTGACGTACTTGTCAATTCAGCTTCTTTTTTCCTTCAAATATCAAAACGGCCGGCAGTATTATAGAGACGTGAGAGGACAAAAGATAACTTCGTTAATGGTTATACTTAATTTTGTTTCAACTTTCGTTTTATTAAAAAGAACAAATAAAGAAGTATGTATAAAAACTAATTTTATATTACATATTGGTAATACGTGGTCTACGTAATATTGTACGGATAATATACAGTTCATTTGTCTATAATAAAATATGTCATACACATGTCGCCTGACAAATGACTGAACACCAATATTGTAATGTTATGAATAAATGAAGTGTGTAAACATATAGATTTACTTTGTGGACTAAGAGTATTTATTTGTTATATACCCAGCGTAGTTCCATTGATAAGACGTAAATACAAATTTAAAAACCCTGTCAAGAGGATCTGATTTAGGAAAACGCGTGTGTGTAGATAGCGGTAGAAAGGAATGGAGGGTCCATATCAGATCCGTGCAGCTTACAGCTAAGAACAGATAACCATCTCAGAGCGATAGTGCAGTTTTGTTGCGTAACCAGGAAACTTCTCTCGATATTTTTTATAAATTAATACAGATAAGTCTTGGTATTTTTTTATAATATAGTTGGACAGCTGAACGACGGGTCACACCTCCACCCATGGACACCTGCAACTCAAAAGTCGTTAGTGCGCTGTCCGCCTATACGGTGCTGAGAGATGGGGAGATGTGAGGAGTTTAGGTTAAAAGTTGGATCTTGGTTTTACAGAACAGATTCGTTCTAGTTCATGCTGTTTCTCTTATTGTCTACTTAAGCTTTTTTTATATTTTTTACTATTCCTTTGTAAGTCATCCATATTAATATTTAAATATTAAGATATTTTTTAAATTATGATAAGCGTTCTGCATCTGTGGTATTGCATAAAGTAAAGCTAGTATTTCATAACAATCCTGTTGTCTTATAAGTGAAGGACTAAAAATGTATTATAATATTCGAAACGACCCAAAATGACTGAATATCACCAAGCAGTCTCTTTATATTTATATAAGAGATCGTAGGATAAAGGCTCCCAGAGCGACAAGTGAGCAATAATAATAACAGAACCATAATCCGGTGTCGTGGGACAGCCCGCACCAAGTTGCCAATTTGAAAACTTACTCTGTAAAACAATTACCATTTCAAATTGTTTGAACATGTAACTACCGCGTTAACTACTGCTGTCTTGAAAAGGCTCCCGTTACATATTATACACACGGGTTCTTATTGCGATGAAAAGTATATTTTTATCTATAAACTAAGCGATATGTAGTTACTCTGAGCAAAATCCCATAACGCAAAGAATCGCGATCTTTCAGTGATTTCTCACTACAACAAATCAAATATTAATGCAAATTCTATTTGATTTCTTACAGTGAGAAATCATCACTTAATATTGTTGCGCCATCGAAAAAAATAGTCTGGAACAATCTACAATGCGCGAGATCGAAGGGACAACGCCATCTAGTGTCGGATAGCGCGCAACTGTGGACATTATGACGCTAGATGGCGCTACAAGTAGCTCTAGAATAATCTATTTAGTCTAGAACCATCGATCGAATATTATCGTACATTCTAGTTATCTCGACAGCAATATAAAAGCGGGTCGTGTTAGCCGTACGGGCAGTATTGATTCGAGATAAAGCGAATAAATATCGAAGCGATCTTCTAGTTCGACTAACGAGTGATATAGTGATTTGTAATTGTAAAGAGTGTTATTAATAAATATTGTGTTTTTTTGGTAATCAATCGACTACTTTAATTTATTAAATACCCAGCTCGTAACAATATGTTACTTGGTTCGTTTTTGTTTTTATGAAGAGAATTATATAAAAATAGAACGTCCAAAAAAGTAGTAAGTACTGACATGACTGACAGGTTTGGAGATAAATATATATTGTGCCGACCCCTTATTGTTGAAATAAGGGTAGAAAGACGTTGACAGAAATGATTGGTAGTCATTATCTGATGTTGCTGAGCTGATTGTTGAAGGGTCCTTAATTTAAGTTTAAATATAGGTACTTGTTTCTTAGTATGTGATGAGGATCGCTTTGAAATTAATCTTTCATTTAAATGAAACATAATCAGCGCTATGAAGTAAAATACATAATTTCGACCAGACATAACAAATGACGAAAATTATAAAAGATGGTCAGTCATTGAATTTTTAATTTGTACGTTTGCCTCAGAGCAGCACGTACGCATACCACATGCTCCCCTCTGCACCCTCTACAGCTCCCGCCCCCTCCGGTGAGGTGTCAATACTCAATGCTATTTAAATAAGTAATTCAGTACTGCTAAATAAAGTTGCCACACCGCTTCCTGCAGAATTGTACAATTAGACTCTCGTTCGTACTCGCCGTCTTTGTTTTCTCACGCTATTATACCGCATCAATTTAGAGTGAATTTTGTTTTATTTGAAACAAAGAAAACAATGACACCAGTGCTATCTAAGAGCTTGCTGCTTTTAACATAAAAATAATATTGTGACAAACTTGCAGTACTCTGTTGAGACTATTACACACACGTTATATAGTAAACAAATCGTCTTCCTGTTACAACTACAGGAATAAAATTAGATACCTGTGTAATATAGCAAGACAATACCTGTTAATTGTAAATAGAGACTCTCTAAAAAGGTATAAAAGCAATTATTATTTTATTGAATAATTATGTTAAGTGACATGGCGGGAATTGAGACCAATGAATCTACAGATCAGTCATCTGTATAGACCTAAACATATTTACATATATTTTTTCTATATCCACCTAAGAATATTACAACACCAACCTTACCCATACCCTCACAAGCAAATCATTCTAAATACAAGTCGTAACAAATGTGAGTACATTGCTATAATTTTAAAAGTACCACAGTCTATTAATTGTCTATTAATCCTAACAAATAATGAACCGAGTTAGATAAACTCAAACTGATCTGATTCTCCGATCTCACTAAAATTGGCAATTTAATTCAACTCGTTCCACGGTGTTCATAAACAAGCAATAATTTAAATAGAGGAGGGAAGACAAAGAAATAAACGAAGTAGATAAAAGTATTCTCATCTGTTGCGGTAACTTGACACTGCGCTCATAAGTTTTGTTCTTCGATTACTTCTCCTCAAATTCGGTAAAATTTATTATGGAGATAATCTTTAAACAATTGAGTTTTGTTTGTATATTTGACACGATATCTTTGTTGTTTGAGGATGTGATTTAAATAATTATTGATTTATTGGATGCTTAAATCTAAAATAAATAAATATTTAAATAAATCTAAATAAATCTTTTAACAAAAATAAATTTAATGTGTTATTATAGTATCTATACGAATATCACAAGGAAACAGGTTTACATACATTACTTATTATTGATATATAGTTTTATATACTAATAATAAGTTGAAATAGTTTAAACACTTATAGTTTGTTTTTGGCATAGTTTAAAATACATTACAATGTTCATGATACTGTACTGTCAATAAGTGTTTAGTTCCTAGGTCAAGGAGAAAACTAACGAGAACTTTATATGAAATCAATTCTATATAATGATTTCCAACAAAACCACACAATGGCAGACATTGTACAAACCTTCAAATCAAAGAACATATAAAATTAAGATATTTAGAACTCGCCTACATCTTATCATCAAGGGTTATGGGCAAATAACAATTTGACCCACTAAAGCACCACATTATTTGGTAGTGAATCACCTTTAGGGGCAAAGTCATTATATGTTCTAGTAGATGAGAGTAGGAGGGGAGGGGAATGGAGGGGAGATGATGCTTTAGTTTCGATGAAAGCTATTTCAAATCTATCTTAACGTACTTTCAATTATATAATATAATAGATACAAGATGATTGTGCCCAGTGAAGAGATAATGTTTATAGAGATCCAATATAAAATAATCTAATTGAATGGTTTGTAAAAGGTATGTTCTTTATTCTAAGGTTCAGATCCTACACCCTTTCTTTTCTAAGCTAAAGATTTTTTTTTCTACATTATGCATTTTTTTTTTTATGCGATAGGGGGCAAACGAGCAGATGGGTCACCTGATGGTAAGTGACTACAGCCGCCCATGAACACCCGCAACTTAAGAGTCACAAGTGCGTTGCCGACCTTTTAGGTAGGAGTACGCTCTTTTCTTGAAGATTTGAAGGTCGTATCGGGTATAGAAGGGAATTTCTCCGCTACTACTGCGTAAGTAATAACAGGTTAACAGACTATGCTATGCTGATAGTGTTGAATGAGTCCTCTTGAGTGAGGGCAGAGTGATGCTAATGGTTTTAATCTGGCGAGTTATCGCCGCAAATCACTCGCACAGAGTCACTCCAATATACGTCGTAGACAGTTTCATGACAGACAACCATTTTTTGAACCATTATATATGGCACATCGATCACATTTAAATGTCGTCTCGTCTCGTCTTGATATTTCAAGTAAGAACGGAGTCATAAGAAGTTTGAAATGTAACTTATTCAGTCGAATTTATTATTGAACAAAGTAAGTCACATTAATTACATAAACATAAAGGGGAATTATGCGGGGCCTTATCTAAAGGAACTTAAATCCTTGTTTGTTGCAGTGAAACCCTAAACTTCGCTCGAGTAATTTATCTAATTTTGATGACTATAAGTTACAATACACAGGTGCAAACACAAAACTATAGAATTAACAGCATCTGCTCGAAACACTTATTTATTAAAATGACGTATAAAAATTAATTTCATACAAGTTAGGTGTTATAATTGGGTTATCTGTGAGTCATTCCGTCTAAGAATTAGACAACTTTCCGACACATGAGTAGTTTCTTCTTAAAAAGCTCAATTGCAGCTTTACATTGTAAGACTGGTATGCCGCGTAGCCGCAAGTGAGCGGGATTCGGCGTCCCAAGGGTTATTATAAAATCATGCTTTGCTTTTCAAGCCAAGTTAAGTGTAAGCAAAGCTATGTTAAGCACATTACGTGAATACCTTCCTGAACTTGTTAGATGACATCCCAATATCTATTTCTTCATAACTTTGTAACTACACTCACAGGCTTCTGAGTGTAGTTACAGAGCAACAAATATGAGTACACCTGTACTGCAATACTTGTACCCTGAGGAGGGCAGTATAATATTGTTGTAGTGTTATTACTGTAGTACAAATATACTTTTAAACACATGTATGTATTTTAAAAGGTAATATAGCTCTTAATACCGATATAACGAAACGAATACATATAGCACGGTGTGTAAGTAGTTCTATAGGATATCGGCCATAAACACACTTTCTATAGAGTAGTCACGTACGCGATATAACATCACATTAAATGTAGGCGCGTTTGAAGGGCTAAAGATAAAGTACGTAGTCAGTCAGTCAGGGCGCATACAAACCGCCAGGACACAAATTCTCGGCTGCTGAAGTTTTTGTTTTGTCGACGTCATATTTTCCCGGTCATATTTTCTTTTTACTTACTAATTATCCATTGCTGAATCACGATAACTCAAATAACAAGAAGACATGCTCAGGTTTTAAATAAGATGAGTGAATATGCACCGATCTCGCTCAACTTAATCCGCTAAGTTGTGGAACTTGACATGAAATTATTTGACGTGTTGCGTGTTCTGCATTCGTAATGCGCTCCGATAACGAGCATTGGGCACTAGAACGCTCTCAACAACAGACGTTTAGTTCACAGCTGAAGGCAGCTAGTTATTTTACCTTGTTACATATATACCGTTACTGTAGATTTCAATTCAATCCGAACGGAATGAAAGATAGCGGTCACGTTTGTGCCGCATTTTCTCGAATGTCTTGCAAAGTACATATTACAGTCGCAACACAACGACGACAACGAAAAGAAGCTCTTAATGTTAATTTGTTATAATAAATGTATTAGCATAGACTGTTATTAATACATTCAATTGACGTAAGTTTATTTACGACCATGTACATATTGCATTTACATTTCAGTGCCCTATACACGCATTATATATATTGAAGCTAGTTTTTTTTCTGCGGTGTAAAATGAAGAAATATTTTCCCTTTTATAGTATAGAGGAGGATGTTATTGAACTAGTAAAAGCACCTATATATTTAATTATATTCAAATCACCAGAAACAGTAGACATATTTACAGAGGCCATAGATATAGATAAATTTAAATATATTCTAAATATAGTTCATAGTAAAAGTCTCTTTGTCTTTAAAATAATTACCAATATCTTTATTACAAATAAGTAGGATTTGAATAATCCCTCGCACTGATATTATTACTCGCAGTGCAGTTTTGCAGTGGTAGCCATGCTTATGTACGAATGAGCCGGCTCGACCAATGCGATACCACAGCCTCATAGAAAACCGGTTGTGCAGTAACGCTTGCATTGCATTTCCCCGAAATGAGTGAGGATTCTGGAGGCCCAACTCTCCCTCTCCTCTTTCCACTCCCCTCACTCCCCCTCAACTCTTTCACATCTCTTCAACCCCCCATTCTTCATCCCTCAAATTCGGGCAACGCATCTACGTCTCCCTCATCTACGATTTCACTTACCATCAGGTGACCTGCCTGTTCGTCTGTCCTCCTATACTATAAAAAAAGAAAAAAATATTGTAGAAGGACTGGGCTTAGGCTTCTACAAACATCCATATAAGTCTTATTAATCGACCTCGACCCCCGGGATAAAGACTTAACAGTATGACAACATGGATGACGCAGTGGTTTAAGTGGAGAACTCATCCGGCCCTGATAAAATACCCTTATACAATACATACTAATAAAAGGTAGATTTTAAAGTTTGACGGCAAAAGGCTTGCCCCTATTACGTTAGTGGCACAATTCCGATTAGCAAAATTTAGGCAGAACCTAGAACTTACCTACACTAAAATATGAATTCAGAATTCAAAACAAAGCTTGAATAACTCTAAACACATTTGTTGTATTACAAGACACATACTATCTAATATATAAGTTTAGGCTTACCAAATATACGCATAAAAAGTTATTTTTGTTGCTGAGTGTTGTACGCTGCGTTCCCGAAAGTAGGTGGATCTTTAGTATAAACTGCGATGTACATAGACTAATGTTTATGTTTGGAACACGCTCGCTCCTGCAACCCTCCAGAGGGTATAATAGAACTCAACACCACCTACCTCAAAGGCTGATGATGCAGAACGGCAGCCGTCGCTCTGGCGTACATGACACAGTAATGAGTTCACGATCACCACAGTCACTACAACAACACACAGATACGGTCTTTAGATGAGGGTCACAAAGAACACCCGTCCACGTCAAAGCAATGTGGCTACTGGTGAGGCTTCGGAGCGAGTTCATTATAAATTTCTAAACTACATCCATTTAATCGCAGAAGTTGAATTGAACAAAGAATCTAATTGGGATATGAAATTAACGTAATAGAATGCTAAAAGAAAAATCTATTAGAAGACGGCATACTTTCTAACACTATATTTTTCTTTTAATGTTGTATTATGTTCATTGTGGATGAGTATTGTATTATTGTAAATGTCAGATGTTTATACTTAAATATGTCAATTTCCATAGCGGAAGTTATATAATTCTAAAAGTAAAAAATGAATTGTGACTAAAATTAATGAACCTGCACATGTTTATCTTTTGTTATTATTTATCCTGAAATAAAAAAGCAACTATAACAACACTACGAGTACCTATGTAATTATAAAATGCTTTCTAAAACTTTGTCAAACAAACTTACTCAACACAGTGTCCCGTAAGCGGGTCCTATGGCCGGGACCCCAGGTATGTGACCTTCACATGCTGAACTATTACTGACAGTCCTCGATCCATTCAATTAAGTGATTTGTTCATTGTAACCTTTTACAGTGGAAATAAAATGAGGTCTGTACTTTACAGCATTCCCTCAGTTATACCAACTATAAAGGTTGAGTATTGAGTAATGATTTATTTTTATTGAGTGTGAGTGAGACTTTTATGAAACCGGTTTTACTTTAATTTAATTCTTTAGTGTACACCTTTTATACATATATATACAGAAAACTGTGTATTTTTTTTTTTCGATAGTAGTCATATAGTAATAAATTAATTTTAGGCACACGAAACTACTCTCTGTAAAACTTGTTAACAACAATAAAACAATATTTTTATTTTTTATATATTATTTTTTTATATTTATTTTATTATACAGAAAATATGTCACAAATAGTTGGGTATGACAATAGGCGCTCTTATCACACACTACGATCTCTTACAGACAACCTTGATACGGATATAGTTATTAGGTATTGGGGTAGCCTGGGGTGTACTAATATATATCAAACATAATAG
Source organism: Tyria jacobaeae (assembly GCA_947561695.1). Taxonomy (NCBI): domain Eukaryota; kingdom Metazoa; phylum Arthropoda; class Insecta; order Lepidoptera; family Erebidae; genus Tyria; species Tyria jacobaeae. The sequence continues at coordinate 329,032 of OX387208.1, read as the reverse complement.
AGAATGGGCAATAATCTCTCAAAAATTTGGAAAAAAAATGTCTTCTGTTATTTTATGAAAACTTGATAATGATTTGATGTCGCTAAGCTCGTGGCAATGTCACCTGTCGTAGATACAGGACTCTCTTCTTAGTCGAATTATATAATTTACAAGATGGACTTACCGAATTGTACAAGTAATTTTAAACGACGACGTTTGACAATGGACGGAACTTTTATTTGACGCGAAGAAATCGAACTTAAATTAAGACTGGGATTTAAAACATTTCCACCTTTACTTAATTCTATGATTTTTTGGTCCCAAGTGCCAACACACTGCCAACACTATTTTAAAACAAAAGATCTAAAAACGTCTGACGTCGTTCGAAACAATCCGTTTTCGTCACCCCCGGGCATAGGATTAGTTGTACTGTGTTCTGAAAGAAGTGCCTGTAACTATATGCCATTATTAACTTATTCATCTTTTCTCTCTCCAGAAAAATACTCTCTATATTATATGTGTATATGTATGTAAATCTAATCTAAGTATTGCATGTACATTTGACACTTAAGCAAAGTAAGTCAAAACGCGCTTATATGACACACCAATATGGCTCACGTTATTTTAGACATGCACACGATGTTGATGATGAAATATCATTCTTCATTATTCTTCACTATAGTTTGACACAACAGCCCTATATTTTTAAGAGAATAATGAAGAAACGACAGATATGAAAATGTCACAATTGAATGAGTTAATTTGTAAATAAACCAAAAATAATACCTATTAATGATTCGCCACTGTTTGAACAGAAATGGGAGGGAAAGGAACCTGCGATAATTCATATCGCATTTCTGAGGAAACGGGGCTGAGACTGCAGCAGCTTGCGGAAGACACACGTGTATGTGTATGTGAGTGTGCAGTTCTTGAAGGTGTTTCTCCTTCGTCTTTGAACTTAAAGTCATAGAGAGTATTTTCTCTGTACGATATTCTCACAAATTTTGTTACGTTAAAATTATACCTTGGAAACAAGCTACAAACTTAATCACATTGAAGTTTAACTCTATTGTATAGCTAATTGGTATTAGTTCCTTGACTGCTCACGTTTCCGCTTACAATCTAGCCTTTATTGGAAGATATAATTACTAACAATATATGTACGTGTGTATAACGGGGATTTCTGACTAGCTTCACTTTGTCAAGGGTTTTCGGGGATAATTGGGTGAAATAATTCTATGTATTATTTCGGTGTTATGGGCAACACCGTTGACAGCAAGTTCTTAAGTTATATTTGCTCGAAGCATGTTTCGAGTTCAAACGTGTAATAAGAAGTTAGAAGAACAGAAAAGCAGTCTAACATTCTCATGAATTTTATTGAACTTCCATTGCTATACTTGTTTAAGGCAGGTAGGTAGGCAGTATGCGGAGGTACCTCATACTTAATGAAAGAAGCATTAAGTAATATTTGTTTATTTAAACTCTAATACAAATATCAGCATTAAACTTTGAATATGTGTTAACGTGTTATAGAACTCAAGAATATGATGTTAAAAATCATGAATACTTGAAGAATAATATCATTCAGTACCAATGATGCACACTGCGCCACGTTTCGAACCCCAAATGCCACGCCATCTTGCTATTTCTCATAAGTAAACATGAAATTAGTAATTATTCTAAGTTGTTGTAAAAACCGTTCCAAAACATTTGTAAAAGATTTACAATGCAAAATAAAGCAAATGTTGTCGCAATATCGATATTTAAATTTAAAAGGCTCAAAACTAATTTGTACTATCATTGTTAACATATTACTAAATTAATTACATACTTATAACACTATAAAGCATATTTAAAGTTTATATAAATAAATAAAACTTATATTTCTAACAGTTATTACATTATGAAGCGTATTTAAAATTTATATAAATAAATAATATTTATATTTCTAACACGTGAAACTACAAAATAAATCTGTTTTCAAGCGATTTATCTAATTTATAAGAGTGTATCTTATATATGTATATTTATGATTTTTGTTATACAAAATAGTTACATTTTAGTTAATCATTTCGGAATGCTACTTAATCTGACCACATTCTTGGAACATCCGGCCGCTAACTTCATTTGATCTTTTGTTGAAATAAATATAGATAAAATATGTTTATTTTTTATTTAAATACTGCCTGAGAAGCGGATATTCCTTTGTCACTCAACATACAGTTGTATATATAAAGTCCGGCCGATGGCAAACGAAGTAGTCAAGGGTCTTACCAGATACAGTTTCCATCTCAAGTAGCAAACTAATTCAGAATATCCACATTTGTATTCCACAAATGGTGCCTCCATTTGTGGAATACAAATGTGGATATTCTGAATTAGTTTGCTATGCTAGATGTCTTGAAATGTTGTTATTGTTGTTTAGTAAAATGTCTTAGATTCTTGATTATCTCTTTTGCTTTAAATAACATACATACACTCACCCCTATATCCATGAAGGGGTAGGCAGTCCAGTATCAATCGCACACTTTTTGAAAGCCATAATGGTGCCCCACTTACCTAATAGCAAGCAAGCCTTTTGTCTTGAACCGGACACTGTATATATACTTCTTTAAAAAGACAACCGAGAAAGGCAGTTTACGAGAAGTTTACATAATTAAATTGACAGCAGGTCCAGATTAAAGGAGGATCATACATAAAAGGAGGCAATATTAAATGTTAGAGCTGGTCTATGGACAGAGGCGCGCCGAGATCAAGGACATTCTGTAAATTTAGTAGAATTTAAACCTAGTTTTGGAATAAGGCGCTTATTAGTATAACTATATAGCAGTCGAACGCCTTAGTCGCATATTACGTAACCGTCAGGAAGAGTTGGGTTAGCCCCCATTGCACTCGACGACACCACATGGCTATTTTGAAGAAATTAAATGAAGTTGTATCATTGCACACTTTCTAATAGTTTGATCCGTATTGTGACACACAGAACATATAAAAAAATCGATTTTCATGTTTCTTTGTGTAAATATATAAATATGTCTTAATTGAGTAACGTGTAAGTCATAATTGTGTTGGTAACGTATATATATCCTGACACGTTAATCGCTTAACCTTTACCTAGTAGTACAAAAAAACAAAACAAAAAAACAACCCAAATCTTGGTTATCATTCATCATCAGATGAACAAACGGGTCACAATGGCAAGTGACAACCGCCGCCCATGGATATCTGCAACTCAAGTCGAAAGTGCACTGCTCACCTTTAAGGGTGATGTGGTGTGATGTGTGTGAGGGAGGAGAAAGAGAAAAGGAGGATGAAGGGACAGAAGAAGGATAGGGGATTGAGGGGTTAGCAAAGAGGAAATAGGGAATTGGGCCTTTGGTACCCACACTTACTCGGCAATGCAATGCAAACATTGTCCTCACCAATGGAGGGTTTCCGTATTTAAAGAGAGTTAAAAGTTCCCTATAGTAAGTATAAATACTCTGATCAACTGTTCGCGCGATCAGAAGTCTGGTCTTCTTCATGTATAGAGACAGCACTGCCATTCGAGATGGCAATACTGCCAGCCTCTTGATAACTGTTTTTAATTTTAGGTAATAAACATGAAAATCTTATAAAGTATAAAACAATAAAAACTTTAACTGTATGTACATATTTTTAAAAACTTGTAAATTAATTAAGTAACTCTAAAAGAAGCTACATTAATTATCTCTTAACAGTAAATATTGACGTTCCCCGACATTAGACTACACGTGTGTACGTACTAGCTATAATATCTTGTACGTACGTGTATTTTCACTACACATCAACCGTGGACGAATCATTCAACGCTTTGGTTAACTGGCATTTTAGACACATTTTTACTTTTCGTTTAAATATTTATGTTCGTATTTTGAAAACGGCTCTAATAATTATGATTATTTTATTAAGTGTATAAGATATGTGTATGTATTTATAGGCGTCTTTCCTAAGAAAATGAGCGCCCAGGTTTGCATATATCATGTATAGAGACGTCTACAATACTGTATAGCAAAAGCCGTTGATACATTAAATCCATAGTAGGAATCACTTAAACTTAACCTCAGAGCTGTTCTTGTCGAAAATTGCGTCACAGAGTTAACGTCTTTACGAGTTAATGCTTTTAGCGTTTACAGGAAACTCGAACAAAGTACCTTGTGTGGTCTCATTTCTAATATTAGTTCCACACTTTTGTATAAGATTTAATCTGTAATAATAGTGTGCGGTATAGAAATAAATAAATAAATTAAAAAATACTATTATTGAAATGAAAGGTGACATCACCATGAATATATTTACGTGGAGACTACGAATAAATATTAAAAAAAAACTTTAACTAATTAACTTGTCCGACTAGCTCTGTCTTGAACAACTTAATTGGGATTTTTAGAAAGTTTATTGCTGAGACATGTCGTGACAAATTTGTCGAAATTGTATACATAATATAAAGTTAATTTTTACTATATACATATTACTTCATTGGAGTTTCATATATGTATTTCTGTAGATTAAAGAAGTCTTCTCTGCGTGAAAAAGGAATTTTTGTTTTGAAGCTGGTGTGGAAGTAGTAGAAATTATTATATAATGGATATCTCATTCCGATACCACATTGGTCGAAGTCATTCATTGAATTATGTTTAAAGTCATTAATATATTTATGAACTGTTAAGAAATTTCCGGCCCGATCATCTAGGGAAGATAATTGTACATCTATTATGTAAAGTGTTTGAGCCGGCGGACGTCTGAACCTACTGATGGTTTGTTAGATATTTAATTGATCTTTGAATTGACATTAAGTTAATAATTAATTTGATCCAATGTAAAAGATATAGATTATATTGTGGACAAATTTAGGACGTATATTAATGAAACAAATGTTAGGTTGTACATGCAAATGTTATTACATTATCTGACTTACTGATATGCAAAGTGAACAATATAAACACGATTTAGTTCAACCCACATACATTACAATCTACACTTTATGACCGATATAATATATTATACTTTTTAAGAATATGTCTATTTCTTTTCTAAACAAAGTCTATTTTCACTCTTGTTCATTTACAGTTTCTTTGAAAAGTCAGTTAATAAACAAAAAGCAAATATTACACTAATAATAATAAATTTTTATGAGTTAGAGAGAGTAATTGTTTATGAGCACCGCATTTTTTATTTTAGATTCGATACGATGTGTAATAACTATAATTACTTCTTTATATTGGGTTTTATTATGATAAACATATATATATACATACACTGACGGCTGTGACCCCGAAGGTGAAAAGTTAAAATTAATATGTGAGTTAATGGACATTCAAATCGTGAGTTCAAACGCTGGCCCCATCCAACTCCGCAAATAAGTACTAGACTACCGCAGATAAGTATATATATATATATATATATATATATATATATATATATATACATATATATATATATATATACATATATATATATGTATATGTATTCTAAGACAATTCCCGCATTAGGATTAATTGCCATTTACAATTTGAGGATTACACTGAGTGTTGTCCCGTGCGGGACATTAAACCCAGTCAATATTAAATTATAAATTTTAACCAAGTTCAAAAACGAAGCCCTACGACTCCAGGAACGTTACGATGTTTCTAAGTTGATGTTCATAGGCTATATTTGTTCGTTGAAAATAACTTTAGGTGACGAATATGAGTACTAATAATAACTTCAGGTATGCATGCCCGTTACAGGTAACACAATATTTAGCTTGATATACAACTCTTGTTTTACCTATTGCGTAACTGGAACTAAAATATAGAAGGCGAAATGTAGGCGTTTAATGCGCCTCTGCCGAGCCGTTAGGGTATATAGGGGAGAGTGTATGTCTGTATGTTCATATACGGAATATTTAGGTGGGAACGTCGAAAAAGGAATAAACTAACAAAAGATCATCACCATCAATTTTTCTAATAAATGTACAGCTTCTGCATTTCGACGTTACGGACCATAACTACAAAGCCTCTGAAATGAATATTTGAATGACTGTTGGTCTAGTAAATAGTAATCCTGACTGCCAAAGAGGTTATGGGTTTTATAACCACTCAGGACAAATGTTCTGTGTTTGGTTATAATTAGCCATTTTACGTTAGAGAAGAAATTTAGTTTTGTATTATTTTACATCCATACATATACACACTCACGTTACTGTACTTTTTTTACGTGTGGAAACCTCCCGGGCCGTCATCCCACCGGGGTTCTCAGTGGGGCGGTGTGTCGGATTCGGACCGACTAAAACCACACGGTATGCGATACTGCGGTAAAACATCCGGACCCCTCCTAGCGCCACCTTCAAGGAACTGTCAATTAGACAACATCTAGGCACACCAGGATGTCGCCTACTCGCGGCTGGCCATATGGCGGATGGAGAGGAAAATCCGTCCCGACCAACCGCGGCCACACTCAGGGCGGCATGAGGAGCTGGTGAGCGCGCCTAGAGAAGTAAATTTTGTAGATGTTTGATCACATTATGTAGTTCCTGTTTTTAAATAAAGTTAAGTGATTCTCTCGTACGTTAGGGCTTTGCTTTCAATAATTTACACAACAACTCACTATTGGCTGAAATATATGTAATTTTTAATTCAATGGCTCTTCAATAGAAGATTTTACAGATTCCGTTACTGGCTTAGTGATAATAACACTCGAACGATGCTAACTACATTTCGTTTGTATTTTTTAATTGATAGTATCATTTGTAAGGGTGTTTGTCGGTATATTTTCATTAATGTAAGAAGTAATATTTTTCATGGACGAAAAGCTAGAGAGGGAACAAAGAGTGAGGCAACCTCTGATGTATCTGTGGGGCGTGAGGAATGTTAATGAAGGCTGTTGTAATTAGTACTGAGCTCGTAGCAATGAGAGCTACGAATACTAAAATAACTACGAAACGATAGCGCATTCGAACCATTACACATAGTTTGAAATTGTAGCAACAAGTATGTAACTTGTATTGTACGTACACATTTACTTCTTTAAAAAGTCTGGTACATATTTAGTGTGTTTACATATTTAAAGGCCTAGTGTACCTTTTAGCCGACACACGCTTACAACTGTTTTATTCACAATACAACAACTTCACGTAAATGAATATTATAGTTCATGATTTCTAGCCTGAGGCTAGGTAATATTTTATAAATACTTTGGCTCAAGTTGTCCTAAGTAATAAAATATTTTTGGTTTTCATTCGGTTGTTTACAGGTTATTGTAAATATCTTTAATATATGTATATATTGTGCGTATGATATAATTGTTTCAAACCCACGACTCTATTCAGCCTCTGCTCTCTAATTCAATTAGCGATATTGAAGAAAGACAAGTTTATCATTTCTAAGATGTGAGGAGCGAAACAGAATTGTATGCGAGGAAAGAATTCTAGATTTAGAAAAAAGTTCGCAATCTATTGTGGCAGATATGACGACAATATTTAACGTTTTTTATGACTCAGTAATTTACTATATTATTATTCAATTAAAATCAAATCAACATTTAACAGTGGTAGAGCCACGTTTAGGCAGGAATGGGCTGGCTCGACCGGTGCAATAAAACGGCCTCGCAAAAAAACCCACCTAATTATTAATTAATTGTTATACAATCATAATTCCTAGGGTAGTCGGTTGTTTGCAATTGGCATTTTCGTTATTAAGTTAGTGGGGCGACATTCTAATTAGCAAAATGTGGGTGTTCAATACATTTCTGCATACCCCTTCAGTTATAAGACGGTAATTCCCATTTTTTTAAATTAACGGTCCCGGACAAGTTAAATGATTTAGGAAACCCGCACCACACCGACTGAGGTGACGTGGACATCACAAAAGAACAACACTTTTAATTTAAAATACTGTAAAAATAGCACAAATGCTGGTGCTCTATTCGTCACGGGAAATTATAAGCGGTACTCGGTTTGTAAGGAGAGGAGAGATTACTTTACTTTAATAAAACAAGGTTTTGTTGATATGAATACTTTTCATTATAATGTCTTGTGATACTCGTATTAAGAAGTATTAGAAATAAAATAATAAAGGTACTAACTAAGACTTCGAGGATTGATTTAAAGTTGTTAACTATAACAGTAGCTCACTAAATATAAAACATTAATATATGTATTGTTGTGGTTCAATGAAAGTAGAAGATAAAATTACACACGCAGTTACTTCATTCTTACATCGAGTAAGTTTTGTTACAGATTAATAAATTAGTGGTAATCAACTCCAGTAAGTATCCCTTTTGTGAGCTCTTAGTCGTGTGTTGAATAATGTGAACTATGAAAAGTGAGAAATCAAACATCCTCGTGTGTCGCATAACGTTACTTGAGTCACATATATTCTTTTACTGATTTATTGATTAACCAATATTTGAATAACCCACATTCTAAACACACCTGTATCCTTGCAGGGCTATACTGTGACCTATTAAACACCGAATCAATCCTTTTGTTACATACATTCCGTGCTGTAATGATGGCAGTACATCATGTATTAAAAATGATATAAACTTAAGAAGGGAAGGCGTTGGAGAGACATTATGATCACAATTGTATAGACATAAATGCTATATACAAAGAACTATTGATTGATTTTCAGTGCCATATAAACACCAACTGCTAGCGTCAAATTTACGTGACTCTTTTTTGCACCAAATTGATCACACTCCGGGCAGACATGCACTCACACACAGACACACACTCTCATTTGTACCAACAGATAAAAAACTAAATTGATTTCTCATTTATCAGTCATTCTTCTTTGATACGTTTAAAGTGTACTCAGCCTTAATTAAACCTGCGATGGTAACTGCGGTACAAATTGCAGATATAAAAGAAAAATAAAATACTTGAGAGAGCGGCTTAACGTAATAGTGTCGTAGAGCCGAACGTCTCAATGTAGAAAAAATGTAGAAAAGTATATTACAATAGAATTTATTTCAAGCTGTTTACTTTCTAGTTCGTATTTTTTACCAAAAATGTAGTCAAAGAATAAAATTCAATATTAAAATGTAAAGTGTATACTCTGATATTTTATATTCTTTGATCTTTTAGATATATTGATATTTTATCTAAATGGTTTTATTTTATTCTAAACTAGCAAACCCGGCGAACTTCGTTTCGCCACCAGATGGCTTCATTTTATGTAACATTTCGTTTGGTGATTAAAAGATGAAGAAAATTTTTTTTTTGTTTTATATTTGAAAAGGAAAAAAATTATATCATTTCACAACAGTAATGAATTCATTTCGATTACAAAAATGAAGTGTTATTTAGTTGAACTTCTCTAAGTAAATGAAAGTGAATCCAAAGTAAATACTGAATCGAAGTGTTATACGTGTCCGCAAATTATCCGTTTCAATGAAGTGCTCTTTGGTAAACCACATTTTTTGTTTTTTGGTCTGACGTTAACACAAACAAAGCGGATGGTTTCCCAACTCGTGAACACGCAACGTATAACTGCCCATGTGAAAAACAATGATTTTCTAAATTTATCCCGCAAACACTAAGCGATTGGCCTTACGACTTGTTAATTGTCATTGCGAACGCAAGGCGAAATGGAAATTGTAATCGTTTGAAGTCAAACGGAAGATCAGTCGGAATCATTGGTATTCGAGGAATACATACATTTTCACCGGCGTACTTTCCGTTAATAATGGTTGCCTCAATCAAATTCGGCATAAGTCTTTTTACCGAAAGTCGAGTACCGTTGCAAAGTCGCGGTGGATTCAAATTACGCAATATCATAATAACTGTACCAACTTTGAGTTGCAAGTTATGTGGTGGAAATCCTGGTAACTCCAGAGAGTTCAAAAACTCCGTTGGATAATTTACTACATCATCGGGATTTGTTATGGAATAAACGATTTGTATGTCACCAAATCGACAGCAATTTTTGATTGAATGGTGAAATTCAGTGCGTGTACATCATTATTCTTTGCGGCAAGAATTGCTCGTTGACTTAACCAAGCATAATTCTGATAATTCTCACTAATGTTTGGGAAAAAATTTTCATTCTTATGTGCCATTGTGCACTCATCCCAAACAATGAGCTTGCATTGCATCAACAATTTTCCCATTTAACTGGATCGGGAAATATTGCATGTTGGAGTATCAATTGTGTTTAAATTGAGAGGCAGCTTAAGCGCAGAATGTGCAGTACTACCGCCATCTAGAAGAGTCGCCGCAATTCCAGATAACGCCAAAGCTATGTCACATCTTGATCGAATAGTGGCCAAAATTAAGGAAATGACAAATGTTTTCCCTGTTCCTCCAGGTACGTCCAGGAAGAATAGACCACCAGTATTATTGTCCACCGCTTGCATTAATGTTTCGTATACTTGTTTTTGCTGTTCATTCAGCAACGGCACATTATTTCGAACGAATTCCTGCAATGTATCAACATTGTATTGCAGCTCTCGATTTAATTCTTGGTTGAATGCATCGATCGATTTGGCGCAATCATTCCTACTTCAATCAGTAGCTTGTTTGCAATAGTCAAGCATTGATCCTCAATCAGAATCAATCCTTCATTGTAGATTTCATCGGTTATTTGGATGTCAGGATTATTTGTATTTGTTCCATAACTGAATTGGTTGTGAAGGAAAACATGTAGTGATGATAATTGCGAACAGCGTTCGTATTTGGTACGCATTTGATGAAACAACTGAATCCGCAAGTGTTAAATTCCAATGAAAATCGTTCTCCAGCAAACCCAATAGTTGACATGCTTCTCGATATGTTTGGCATTGGTGGCCATTCACAGTTTTCAAATGCGCAAATGATTTTGGTCCACGTACATTTACCAACAGCAGTCGCAAATAAAAACATTCATCATTTCTAGGATGAACAGTATACATGCGACCTAGTGCATCAGTGGAAAACACCTGTGGCCAATCTGGAACTGGGGTTCCTTGTTTGCGACGTTGGAATTTCTTTGTTGATTGATTCCAAGTGTAATACTTGGGCATTTCAATGTACATCAGCGTTGCTGCGAATGGACCTGTTTCACACTTTGCAAAGAAGCTAGTCAATGTTGTCGATGGTGGTCTCTCAGCTCGTTGTGCCGCATTAGCCTCAGTGAAGTGAACTCTTTGGCCAAATGCACTGCTAAAGCACTGACGTATCTGCCCATTTGGAAGTTGCTGATTTCGTCATTCGCATTTTCCGACGCAATACCAAACACAAAATGTCGCTGCCTTTTGTGACGTACTTGCACAAATATTTGATTGATTTTGCCGAATAACAACTCTCAACGTCTGCATGTGTTTCGAAAATTCGTGATAGCAGCGGGCAATATGGTACAATGAATTCATTTCCGATCTCAATCTCTTGATTTTGAACTTTAACTTTGATAGTTCGATCATTATCTTCTTTTGAACGCCGACGATAAACTGGATATCCATCGTTCCCTGTGACTGTTTCAGCAACTAACGGTCGCGGATATCGTTTTGTACACTTTCCATCAGCCATGCAAGGCCATAATGGATTTAATGCACCGCACGGTCCATGCACCATCTGTGTCGTCACAATGTCGTGTAGATGGGGATCAGTGACTGGATCAGGAATTTCAGCTGATATGATGTCATCCACTTCATTTGAATGTAATTTGTTTAGCAACCAAATTAGGATATGAGCATGCGGTAGTCCACGCTTCTGCCATTCCACCGAGTACATATAACAACGTGTGTTACCAAAAACTCGATACTTAGTAAGCACATCCATCATAACCTTGAGTTTTTGCTGAAATACTCTGGCGATTACGTCATGGCGATCTTGCGGTTTTTGGCCCGGTTCCAACTCACGTTCAATTTCCGTCCACTTCGGATTGCATGTGAACGTAATGAATAAATCCGGAGTTCCATAATTTCGCACGTACGTCATAGCGTCTTGAACGTATTCGTGCATGTGGCGTGGGCTTCCGATATAAGAAGATGGGAGAATCGTCAGACGTCCAATATTCTGAACATCACCATCTGAATGAATAGCATCACGCAAGTGTATATAGTCCTCAGATCGTAGCTTTGCCTGATTGAATCGGATGAACGCTAAACGTTCGGTCTCGACTTTGACATACATGTCGACAACGAATTGCTGGAATAGCCGACGGCACTTCAGAATGACATTCTCCTCATGTGTACGAATCATCATACGATACGCATAGTAATTCATTGCGCTTAGTTTTTATTCGTTGATACGCCTGAAAATGCAAAATTAAATGAATTGTTAATGGAAACCAATAATAGCAATAATAGCAATAATTAGTGTGTGAATATTGTACCTGTAATTGGATCGACCATCTTCAACTTGATGTCGTATCCGTCTTGCCCTTGCCAATAAATGATTGGATATTGTAACGCATCGTACAAACGATGTGTCTCGTTTACATGATGCATGATATTGCTTCTTCGCTGAACGACAATGTCTCACGATTTAGTTGGATCGCCAACAATAAATGCAGCAACATCATTAACGGTGGATGCATTGAATCTTCGCACATGTTCACCTGTTGGGGTACAATCCGCTGTTATGACAAATTTGTGCGTATCCGATGGCATTCGTTAAATGCTTGCAACTGTGATGATGTATATGATAGTATGTGGTGTATATGTAGTTGTTATGTGTTGCAATTCATTGTGTTGGTGTGAATGATTGGTTATGTGTGTTGTATCTTTTAACTTGCAAGTCGGCATGAAGCCGCCTTCTCGAATGATATTAGCTCCAAAGGAAGTCATGCGAAAGCAGTTACTGTATTCAAGGATGTGTTGAAGAAAATGGCTGGAATCGGGATCACTGGGTCGGGGTGTAAGTAATGGATCCAGTTTGACTTTTCCACTTGCGCAGCACAATCCAGCCGTTTCTCTTTTGAACTTTAACGCATTGCAATATCGGCATATAGTCGTCATTGGTCCAATATCTAAATTTTCATCATCACTGTAGTTCGCAATGGGATCATGTTGGAATGCCAAGCGATTGTATGATGCCAATGATCTTCGTGTGCTCACGCGTTGTCTCAATCGGGCATTTTCTCTTATTATATTTTGTCTTTCTTCGCTTAAATTCTGTGAATACACTTGTTGCTGGCTTGCACGTCTTGTGCGGCGGCCGATGTTCGCACGTCGTCCTCTAGGCATTTTGGACTATGGACAGAGTGGTGAATTTAACCTCAAATGCACGATCCACATAATTTACACAGTTCAACTTACCACCTTAAAGACAAATGCCTGCTGTTGAAATTGAATAAAAATTTGCACAATACACGTGATTGATTTGATGGTTTCCAATTGAAATGTTAGGAAACAAATAACTTATTTTTTTTACTTTTTTTTCACAATTTCACAGTGAACACAATACCGGTTTGTCACGTGAAATTAACTGAGCAGAGAACAATGAGTAGCTGTCAAACAATGTATCACGCACCGGCGCCATCTACTTAAAATATTGGTTTGTAGTACATGCTATGTATCAAAGATGGCGCTGTATGTGAAAAATGATTTTCCCGCTTTTCTGTTGAAATTTTTCCTGAATTTTCTTTGCTATAAACCTCACGGAGTCCGAGACCTTTCCAACGAATGCAAAAACGTGGAAATCGGTTCGTGCGTTCTGGAGTTATAGCGTCAGGAAGGAAAACCCGACTTATTTTTATATAGTAGATAGCAAGTGTACATAGATTCTTCAATATTAATGTTCAATGTTAAATCGCTCCCAAATAGGCATGAAAATGACTCAATCATTTAATAGACAAAATTAATTTTAAATATGGATTAAACGTTGTTTAACTTCGTTGATAAGCAAACTTGATAAAATATTTGCAAATCTCAAAGATCACAAAGCAAATAAAAAATAATTATAACTTTGGAGATAACACAAACGGTAGGTCTCGTGCTGTTGAGTATGAACTCACTCTGTCAAGAGGCATACACACAATGAATTATAAAGAAATATAACGTTACAATTTACAAGAACTAAACTTATTCCCGTGGGTGTTGTACGCTTGTCCCCTGTTAGGTAACGGACTCAATTATAATACTGTTGGGAAAATTTAGGAGTTAAGTAGGCATCTACCCCCCTCCCCCCTTCTTGAAGATAGGTAGCAGTAGAAAGTAAACTGTCTCTTGAGTGACACATGTAGTAGGACAAGTCAAAGTCACGTCTACTATATTTTGTAGTGACGCCGCACTCCCCTGTTCGAAGGTCGGTTGAAGAAACACCTCGCGATACGATCTTGTATCTGTTGAGTATTGTCTCAGTTTTACGACTCAGCGCCGCGCCGTGGTAGCGGCGGAGATATCTACACTTTACATTATTCTTGGCATCTACGCTTTTGTAAAATAACAAATCTCTGTATTTTCTCTTCTATTTTTATATTTCAATTTTAGCGAAGTTAAAAGTAGTTTGAATAAACAATTTAGATTATATGTTTGTGTAACAGATAACGTTATACAAACTACATAATTATGTTCATAACTGTCTATTAAAACCATGTTTTGTTAAGATGTTACTATCTACATATTAAGATACAAAAACATAAGAGATATTTTTATACTTACAAATTCTACCTACTCCGGTGACAATACTATGCCGACAGTGAAAGTCGGAAATAGTTACATGCTATAAATAAAGACGATTCGTTGTTGAATTAGCGATGTACAATTTAGTGCACGCTATGTGTAGTTGCCCGACAAGACACGAGTGTATTAGTTATCTAGGCACTGCATTTGTGTAAAAAAATGTGTTAAGAAATGCAACTTTACAACTTCTAGCACGTCAACATGTCGCCATACTCTTTCATCTGCGTGATATTAGTTTTTGTAATATTCACCATTTCAGTTTGCTTAATTACAACTGTGTATTTATCTTATAAAAAATAATTTATGTACCTTAGTAAGTTGTAGTCAATAAACACCTGTTTATGGTTTACTGATACATTATTTACACTGTTGATGTTGATAATGTGTGTTACTGTTGCGATCATTTATAGAATTACAAAAGCACAAATTTTATAATAATATTAACGTACACTTATTTCCCTGACCCCTACTGTATTGTATTGTAGTGTATGTTACTAACTACTCGTATAGCCGAAATACTTCAGGACACCTCAAAGATATGATTTTAATAAATTTATAGCAAAAAGTATCTCTCTCATATACACACCACGTTGTGGACTATCTCAGCAGACATGAATAATACAATATATAGCTAGATAGTCTTCAAAATCGCTAGAAATTTATTAAACAAATTAAATTAACAAAATGATTAAAGAAATATGAAACCCGACAGTATAAACTTCCTCTTGGTTTTTCTTTTAACTGTAGTTAGCTCGAAATGTGACTTCGTTCGCACTAGTAGAGGATTCAAACTTCAATCGACCTTCACCCATCTGTTTAATGGATAAAAAATACTTTATAGGTAATTCAATATGTTATAAATTATAAAAAAGTATTGCCTGAAAAACTCATGGCCAGGCTATATATCATCAAAACTTCAAATATATTTTTTTTTTATTTCTACTCCAACCTCCATCTAACCATGCAAAAATAAATATAATATAAATACAAAATAGTAAATAAGATAAATATAATATAAATTAACATAAGTATAAGTTTAAAGATAACTTTTTAGGTTAATCGACTAAACCGATAGATGGCGTTGTAAGGTTGCCCTGAATCACGATATGGTTTGTTCACAGCGGCACTATAAATAATTTTAAGGAATTGTAATTAAGTAGAACCATAAGTACTTTTCTGAGAATATACGCATTTGTTATTAAATAACAGTGATATTATTTCTCACTCTACGGGCCTAAATTTCGTTCATGGTCCTATCGAGCCGGGTCATTGGACGTCTTTAGTAGTTATCGGTGGTGGCAGTGGCTACTACCCCCTACGTCATAACTGGACAGTGGATCGCTGTCTAGAGCAACCCCACAGCTTAGCACAAGCTTAGTGTCACTGCGTTGGAGGTACCGGATAGCAGCATCGGGAGGAGGATACTTTGGCGGAAGGCGTAGCGTAGTGCTAGAGGGTGCCATAGGAAGCTGGCGTAACTTTGAAAAATTGTAACAGTGAGTGCGGTGATAAATTGTGAGTACATTTTAAACCTTATATGTTGGAGACATACTTAGCAAGTTGAAAAAAAAAGGAAAGAATATTCAGAAAATTGCATGTAAATTAGAACTTTAAAATCAAGACTAGTAGAACTTGGAAGTAAATTTGGCAATAGTGAAGATTTAGACTTAGAATAATTTTAAGTAGTTTAGACTTGTATTAGTTTTAAGTAAAAAGTGGTTGAGACGGTGAACCTATGCCCGATTTTAACTAGACTTTTATAAACTTCAAACACTTGTAAAATTTTAAAGAATTTTATCTGTACTTAGAATATTTTTCAATTAGATGAATTATAAATAAGGTAGCGAGAGATCCTCCCCGATGACTGCAGTGAGGACCCGACGTTGCGCCGCCCAAGCGGGGCAGTCTGCGAGCGTATGTTGAGCCGAGTCCTCACTGCAGTCGCAGTGGTGGCAGGCGGGACTCAATTCTCTCCTAGCGATCGAGTGCAGGTACCTTCCGAAGCAGCCGTGCCCGGAAAGAACCTGCGTCAGTCATAAAGAAAGAGTCCCGTGCTGCCGCTCTGCCCATTCGAAGATGACCGGTTGGAGCGCCTCCATAGCGGCAAAGCCAGCACGTGGAGCCTCCAGCCGGGACGACCAATGAGCCATCGTGGCTTGACGAGCGGCTTCGCGCCACTCGCGTACCTCTTTGGGCGGGGGCCGTCTGCCGCTACCCGCCCGGAACTCGGCCGTCCGCCGATAAACTTCGGCGAGCCCTTCCGCCTCCAAATCCCACGGGGGAGTTCCGGCCAACGCGCACGCCACCTCCGTCGACACGGTGCGATAACCACGTATGGCTCTAACCGCCATAACCCTCTGAGGGCGCCAAAGGCGTACCCTATTTTAGGCGGTTAGAGCCCCCGCCCACACAGGTGCACCGTACAGTGCCATTGACCGGACAACCCCCGTGTACAGCCGTCTTGTAGCGACGCTGGGTCCACAATGGGTAAAAGGCGCCCAAGAGCGGACGCAGCGCCGACCAGCTTTGGAGCAAGCTGCCGAAAGTGCTCGTCGAAGAGCCACCTCCCGTCAAGGATCAGCGGCAAAATATCCAGTACCCTTGTCTCTTAACGACAAGGGCGGGGAATGAGCCACCGTAGAGCCGATGACTGCCACGGAGCCGTCCCGATCACCAAACCAGTTTGGACGGGTAGGAACATAATAGGGCTCCGCGGCTACGGCCACACCACTGACCACTGCCATGGTTTGCAGGAAGAGATCCTGCGCACCGGCACAGTGGTTCAGGTTCGTCTGGACAAGGAGGCTGGAGATGTGGTCCATTATTGGATCGTCTCTACAGCCTCCTCCATGGGCGACGGCGATAGTGCTCGATTGGCATCGGAGGCAGCCTGAGCCGACTGGCTAGCCATCGATGTTTGCGGAGATGTCCGGGGAGGCTTGCAGCCCCCCTGGTTATTCCATCCCATCTGGTTATTGGCGGGCAAATTACCCGCCGCACACGCTGGGCAGTGAGGGGCGGCGGAACATTCCGCCGCTTTGTGCCCCGGTCGACCACAGCGGCAACAGAGTCCGCTGCAGTCAAAGCAGCTGCCGCACTTGACGCGGGTGTGCCCCGACCCTAGGCATTTAAAACATCTCATCGGTCTTGCCGCCAGGACTGTGACTCTGGCGTTCACAAAACCGATGAGGACCTTACCGGCGTCGCCCAAGATTTTGGCCGACGCCGACGACTTGTGGGCAAGTTGTCCCGTAGCAACTTGCCCACACCGCGCCAAGACCGCCTCGACCGGGTCGGATGGTGCCAACGCTAATGTTGTCCGCATTGCACCCCGTCTTTTCGCGAATTGCAACCCGGACATCATCGACTGTAACGGAGTCGTCCAGGCCCGAAATGCGCAGCTCTGCGCTCTTTGTGGGCCTGGCAACCTTCACACCATCCATCCCAGCAAATATTTTCCGCAGCTTCTCCGCTAGGACATCCGCCGTCTTTGCACCTTCGGCCCCAGGGAACTCTAAGACTCGAGCCCCCGTCTGGGCGAGCTTCACGCCTGAGGCCCCGAATTGAGCGCCCAGGCTATCCCGGACCTTCTTAAAAACGGTCGCGTAGGATAGCCCTCCGCTTGCCACCTCCGTCGATAAGGTGACCACCACAGCCGCCGTTTTGGGCGCCTGCAGTTTCTTTGCCTTCTTGTTTGTGGCGGACGCTGCCGTTGACGACGTCTGAGGTGGTGAGACTCCATTTTTGGCGGCCTTCTTGTTCCTGTTTCGGGACCTCTTCATCTTGCCTCCCTCAACCTTTTGCCACCCATCATTGGAGGGGGAGGACGAGGAGGGAGTGAGAGCTTCAGCAGCAGCACAAGGGGCACTCGTATCTCGCAGCGATGGAGAGGGGAGCGGAGGGAACTCCGTTATTGCCCCTGTCCTGGCCTTAGCCGGCCACTTGGTCCTCGGTGTGGTCATAGGTGCCGGTGCAGACGCCGCTGCAGCGTACGAAACAACGCGGCCACCCGAGACCTGGCGCAGCATCGGAGTCGTCGCTCCCCTTAACTTATCCGCAGCGAGCGGCGGCCGAACGATGGGCGCTGGAGGCAGCCTAGCCTCCAGGCCCGCGAGGCGCCCGTCCATCATTCTCCACACTGCGGCAATGACTTCCCGCAGGTGGGAATCCGTGACATCAGGCACCCCGGGGGTTGGTGGGATGGGAGCCGGCCGCGCAACTGGGATTTGGCGCTCAGGACCGTCCGACCTCACCCGAAATTGGCAAACTGTGTGCTGAGTTCGGCCACCTGCTGGGTCAGACGGTCGTTTGCCGCTTGAAGCCCAAGACGGCGGAGGAGGAGTCCTTAAGGGGCCTTTACAAAAGTACCCTTAAGATTTTTGGATTTGGTGGCCACTTTGTGAATGATGGCCACCGCTGCATTTGCTCTCTCCTGCATAATTGATGGTGTTTTAGGAGATGAATCCCCCACCTCAGGCTCACGAATTTTTTGCAGGAGATCTGCAATCTCCTCCTCCGCTAAGTTTTCGCCCTCCTCTCTAGCACGGGCTTGAGCTCCCCTCCGAGAGAAGGGGGAGCTTGTCTGGGCCGAGATTGGCGTCCGCGACCTGCCTCGCTGGCTGCTGGGAACCTTGGGTGGCAACATATCCGCCGACGTGTCGCCATCAGAGTCTTTAGAGCGCCCGCGCTTGCGACTCTCGCTGTCGCGAGGCTCCAACTCCATTTCTTCGCCTGAGTCAGCTGTTATACTAGCCGCTATGCTCGCGGCCCTGGAGCGCACTCGCTCCGAAATTCTTCTGCTCCCAGAAGACAAATTGACTTCTTGGAGCTCCTGCGAGGTAGGCGTTCCTAATAGAACACCCCCGACATTAGACGAAGCGACATCTGCCTCGCTTAACTTTTCCTTTCCTTCCTCTTCTCCTCTTCCTCTACTTTTGTTTGATTGGCTGCAATACATAATTAGACCCACGAATGGAGGAGAACTAAAGGTCCACCCGGGCAGAGATCCCCCAATACCCGGGCAAGCGTAGATTTATGCCCAACCGAGGGGTCCGCAGTTACCCCGGCTGGGAGTGCGCTTGCGACTGAACCACCCATCAGCCATGCATCCCATGGTCACGCACCAGAACACGAGATTCAGGGTAATTTTTTATAGAGGTATTCTTCCTCGCGGTCCGGGCGGTTCAGCCAAAACCCTCGCCCCCGATCAGAGCCGCGAGACTTAACCACGACACTCCTTTCGGGATTACGATATGGTGACGGTGGCATCGAGATAAATCTCCAGATGCCTGCTCGGTGGCAGTGCGAGTGCACGCCGAGCCCATCCTCTTTCCCCACTGTAGTCAGTGGAGAAACACCGACCCGTGAAAGGGTCTCACTTCGGTGATTTTTTATTGAGGTTGCCTTCCTCACAGCTCCGAGGAGCGAAGAGCCAACAGAGGGATGTGCATACAAGCCCGCTCTGTTGGGCCAAGCCTCGACCGAGTGGCCGAAGAAAGATGGCTACCTCTTCTAGCCAGAAGATTAGCCGTTGGCGATGACGCCCTCCTCGAAAGCAGAGGAGGTGGCGTCAAGGCCGACGTTGCCCAGGGTGCACCATGTGGAGGTTTTCTAGCCAGCACCCCTTTATTTGCCAGGTGCTACGCTAGCGTAGTTCATGATTTACTATTACATAAACGTATGTACCTCATGTCTTTTATTATAATTAATTTAATAATAGAATGAAAACTGTCGTGAATTAGATTCATAATATATGCCTTTAATGATTAAATAATAGCTCTATTTTGTAGGTTGTGGTTAAATTAAATGCGCACATGGTTGGATTTTTATACTTTTTTTTTTTCATATTTCAATAAACTGAACCCACTTTCAACCTGTGACTTCTATAAAGTGGTTTGTCAACCTTGTTGTATGATGTCCTATGTTGCAGTTTCTGGACCGTGGTCTTTATTTGAAAACTTTTCATCTTCATCGGCCATCTGTTCGTGGTGCGCTGGTGCTTGGTGGTGTATTAGTTGCATGAGTACTATTATTCTCACCACCACTTTAATTTTCCGTTCCGTTGAGCTATATCGGTAACCTGCATTACTCGTAAACCCCCTGGTGTAAAACCTTTGTTTTTAAGCACTAAGGTAGAAAAGAAATTACGAAGTTTTTCAAACAGTGATCAT
This sequence comes from Tyria jacobaeae, assembly GCA_947561695.1. Taxonomy (NCBI): domain Eukaryota; kingdom Metazoa; phylum Arthropoda; class Insecta; order Lepidoptera; family Erebidae; genus Tyria; species Tyria jacobaeae. Next base: position 308,279 of record OX387208.1, on the reverse strand, counting down.
AATAAGCACAAATATAATTTATTTGATCCAATTCACTATCCAGTTTGGACGGTAGCCGATGTTATCAATAGTAATAAATTATAATTATCCGCAGCGACATAACTACTCGCAGGCATGTCGGTCGTCATGTTGAAGCATAATAGACCTGTTGATACACATTGACTTGTACCATAATTGCAGAATGTAATCACTATTTAATTATTACGTGTACGTACAAATATGATTTTGTGAAACAATTAACTGCAGATTTACAGCAATATGAATATTTTCAAACAAAGCTGCTTTAGAAACTGCTCTTTCACGTGACTTCGAAAATTCTAGAACTGTAGTACTTCTATTGCACACTTTTAGTTGTACTGTCGCGCTCATAAACTTCGACATTGTGGTAGAACCAAATGGCATGTGAAATTAACGAACAACAGTTTTGTCCATTTTTTGAAATACGACTAAGTTCTAATCTACGTCATAACATAATTGTTATTTTACTGGTCTCTATTCTTCGAATAGACTAATACTATAATACTCACTGTGTTTTAGAGAAGACTCTATAGTTTCAGGCGTCACCGAAGTGACAGGTTGATTTTCTCCTTGATAGATCACAACATACCTGTGAAAGCAATAATATTAATAAAAAACACAGCAATAAAAACAAATACTATGTGTGATGTAAGTAAGTGATGTAATTATATGTCAATTATAAATCTGATTATATAAAGCCCTTATGGGGAATCCTCCTTTCTCAAATGTAATCGACTGATTACTTACTTAATAATACCTTGTGCGGTGAGCTGAGCTCATTGCTATGCCATTAAAACTTTGTAATCTATTTGCTGTATATACTTAATGTGCTGCTCGTTCAAAATTCATATTCCAAGCCCTAATTTGTGTTTATTATTAGACTCATTAACATTAACAAGTCATATAACTTTTAAACGCTTTTAAAACGTAACCACAACGAGGGACCCACGACAACTAAGAGGCTTACTTAAGAAACAGTAATTTTATACGCTTTTATCTCTGCATACTTAATTTATTTTTAAAATAGTCATTAAGATCCGATGTTATAAAAATCATGAAAAGCGGAAATAAAGAGTAAGATATTTGCAGAATTCTGTCACGAATAAGCCCTGGCTATCTGCTGCTTCCCCAGCATAGTCATAGTGCCTTATCAAACAGTGCACTAAATCTATCCTAACAAATATTCGGGTTAGTGAGTATATTTGTAGTGTATAAGCCGACTAGCTAGACACCAAATTGTATACTTTAGCTTCATCGCACATGGAATTTGACCTTCCGTACCCTTCCGTAATATTCATTTATATTTAACAACATAAGGTCACATCGTCCTCTCCTGCACGTACACTCACCAACTCGTGCAACTATTAACACGTAGAAATGCAACATCAGAATTAGTTCTAAGTGTAACATAGCATGCAATAAACTATTTTGCCTCTATGACGCTAATTAAACTTATTGTTTTCCATCAGACAAAGTGGAGTCACTATGGTAGGCTAATATATAAAAAAAAAAAACAAAAAACTCATGACATGATGATAACAATTCCAATTCAGTCTTATTCATCATCTTTTAGGATCGTAAATTGAATTGATTCAGTTAACCGTACAAATGTATGCAACGCTGAAAACCGGTCCAGTGCAATACAACTATCCAATTCAATTATCTTTTGATTGCTGGACTCCTGTCCGCGCGTTCATCAATTAAATGAGTTAATGAATTAATTGATTGGTCAATTGTTGTGTAAAACTCTGCTGATTGGCTACTGCAAATCTCGATTGGAAAACATTCATACCCGAACGCCATGAATCATTTAGTCTTGATTCATTTTATGTTCAGTAATATTCTTTTAGTCAGCTTCTAAAGAATGATAAAATAAAATTAAATAATTTATAAGATTTACGAAGCTTTGTGTTCAAAGTCGACTTACAACATTGACATATTACATCTTTAACAACTAATAGTTCACAAAGAAGAGTCAAGGCACGATGTAGAGTGATATATCACATCAAGTTCAATTTCAATGGAGGAACCAAAACAGTGATTGATTTTATAGAGAAGGGCATCATGATATTAGATAATTATAAATAAATTATATTATTTGAGTTGTGATTAACATAACTGTGCAAAACATGGCCTTTCTATCTCAAGCTTGATTATTAATTAATTAATATCAGAACTTTAAATCCGCATCCCTAAACAATATATTATAATATTAATCAGCGACAGAATTGAACACATTGATCTTTTCCATTGATATTGGGGTATTAAAAGCACACTGGAATGACATTAGCACAGCCACCTTACACTTATTATCGCGATGCCAAATTCAACCGTCATTTCGTGGCTCGTAACAGAATCCCTTTTCTGACAAAATTACATTTATACGTACTCTCATTTCTCTTTAACAGAGAAGTACAGACCTTCAGTAATTTAGATTCCAATAACTCGTTCTTATTTGATTTTACCTTATAGTCAACTCTTAAAAGGAACAACGATGATATATGTAAGGCAGATATGTACATACATATTTTCTACTTTAGATACAAATAATTGACATACACATACGCCTATAGACTTAATATTTTATTTTATTTATTTACACAGAAATCATGAGTGGTTTTAAAGAACAGATACGTTCAAGTTTATTCTTGTTACCCTTAATGTCGCCTACCAAAGCTTTTTCCCTTATAACTTTTGTTTTGATAAGTCAGCTATATTAATATTTAGCTACAGATACTTTTTAGCTTATCATTTAACCTTTTAACTTGCTGTGTCTGAGGTGCTGCATTAAGTAAGCAAGTATTTCATATAAATCATAACCCGTCTGTCATATAAATAAATAAATTATAATTGTCTAAAAATGTATTATAATATTCGAAGCAACCGATACGACCGATGATATTTATATAAGAGGTCGTAAGACAAAGGCTCCGGGCGCTGCACGTGGGCAATAATGAAATCACAACCATAATCCGGTGTCGTGGGACTACTAGCACCAAATTGACAATATCGTGGTTAGAATTAATTTACTCACTTCAGAATTTCAGTTAAATTTGTTGCCATAATGTTGTGCCTGCGTATCACTTAACGGCCGAGAGGTCATTAATTACATGTGTTTATAAAAGTGATTCATTCGATCTACTTAAGGCAGACGTTTGGTGAAGTAATGTGTTCTAAACGAGACTGTGATTGTTTAATAGAAATATAATAGTAAAAGCTTCGATATATCAAAACGTTAAAATATCGTCATAAATATCGCCAGTTAAACCGCGAAATATGCAAAGAAATGCGTCATATATAGCAGTGGCCGGTATCTGAAAGTTTTAGCTAAAATCAGTGATGGGTTTTGGTCCTTTGCGTCCTGCGTTCGACACTTCTAACATTAGCTTATGACATTGACTCTTCGAAAATACACTTAAAATGTTTAATGTTTTATATTAGAAGACGTCTTCGTTATATTTTGAAAACCTTAAAGTACTTTTAAGAACACTAACCTTACAATTATCAATAACGCATCTCACATGTATATTAAACAAATTGTCTCCCTGTTACAACTAATGGAATACAGTAAGATACCTTATAATATAGAAAAAGAATACGTGTAAATTGTAGATAGCGACTTACTAAAGGGTTTAAAAGGAATTATTATTAATATTATTATTTTCTTAATTAATTACATAAAGTTACATGGATGAAATAACAACTGCACTGTATAGACCCAAACACAATTTATTTTGGTGTCTTGACTAGATAACATGAAATCGAACAGCTCAATAAAATAAATCCTTCTCCTCCTCCGCGTACATGACGGTAGGGAACGGTACTTCTCTACGTGGTCTGCTACTAGCCGGCTCAGGTACTGTGGCACCCGACATCGAGAGGTTCGAAGGTGTAGTTTTTGGTGATAAGATCTATAATTGAGAATTTAATGAGCGTAACACTTATTTACACTCCAAAATTATCTAACAGGATTTCTCATTTGGGCCATCTATGAGGCCCTAAGTCCGCTGGACTAGGGCACGCTAAATACGACTCTGACTACTCTTTACATATACAGGGATTTCAGGCGTGAATGTAATACTTTAATACACACATTTAACGGACACAAAGAACACCTAGACCCAGAACAACAGTACAGTCCAATGGAATCCAATCCGGTAAAGACTCTCGGTGCGGCAGCGTAGTGGCGAGGTGACCACTTAAACCTATATTACGCTGTGTTGCTATTGTGTTGCTATTGCGACATGTCTCTAACACACACCATGCGGTAGTCCACAATATGGCAAGGGAACTACGTCTCAGAACTAGATCACTTTCTGCCACATAAGTAGTGTCTTCTCAACAAACTCTATTGCATCTTTACGTTATTAAGGCGACATTAGGTGCATGTGAGCCCGCCTCAGCGCACCGAAAGTGATTATAAAGGCATGCTTTGCTTTTTTAGCCAAGTTAAGTGTAAACAAATAAGAGCCCTAAAAGGTTACTACCGACCTATGTATGTGTCCCTCACAATTTCTTTTGTTACTTTTTTAAATATTACGATATTAAAAAAAAATACACAAAATAATACTCTATCCACTCAAAAAAACGACTATACTCGCGCTGTCACTGCTAAAATGAGGCCTATGAAATGGCGCATTACGTAAGTACACGTCCTGTACTTGTCAGATTACATTCCCGTTTATTTTTATTTATTACTTTGAAGCATGTGAGTTTAGTGACAAAACAAGAAACACATATGAATACACATTTACTGGATCAGCTGTAGCCTGAGGAGATCAGTATGGTTGGTGAACAGTTAGTGTTAATACTATAGTAGAACATTGTCTTAATCGCGTGTATTTTAAAAGGTAATAAAGCACTCTTAATACCGATGTAAAGACACGAATCGAAACAAACAAAATAGAATGGTTGTAAGTAGGTCGACAGATATCGTCTATAAACACGTTTTTTATTGAGTTGTATTGTACGCGGTTTAAAATATAGGGCCTAAGTTAGATTACAAATAGTCAGGACACACACTCGGCTGTTGAACTTTTTAGTTCTCCAACACCTAGAACATAATCATAAATATTGGCAACGACTTTTCAGTGTCATATGTTGGCGCTCCTATACTATCTGTTTCTAAATCACGACTACTCATATAACAGTCAGAGTATGCGAGGTTTTTGAATAACATGAGTGAAGATGTAGCAATCTGCTAAGTAGTGCTATGATGAAGAACGGCGCGGCGGTCAGGTCTGTGCTCTCTTTATAATCAAATAAAATTGTACAGAATAAGGCGATATTATTGGTAGTTGTTGATACAAAAGACCCCATCAATCAGTGTCTGCGAATAATTGAAAGATGAAACACACACATGAAAAAATAAAAATTAACATAAAACCGCACGACAAAGCAGTGCTGCACTACTACTTACTAAATATTGTGATATCTCTCCGTTTATTTAAAAGATTCACCGTGAGTTTATTTACACGGTATACGCGGTAACATGATGAGTGTTGGTGTTGAATCATAATTTAATATTTTATGCATTAATTTGAATTTTCTATTGAATACTATTGTCATACATACATTATGTATGAAGTGTATGTACCATGCCTATATCCCCGACTGAGTAGACAGAGGCGCGTTAAATAGCAAACTTGTTGCAGGTTTCTAATAGGTTATTTATATATACCAGCATTTTTTTTTTTACCAAATTTTCTTTAGTCTGTTGAGGCACTACAACATTGTTAAGTATATTCCAGTTATTGCTTTCATTTTTCCTACAAACATACGGTTACGCCTGTAACCCAAAAAAAGATAGGCAGAGGTATATTAAACAGTCGCTCTTTCATCGTGTAAAATTTTTGAATGCCTTATCCTTTTCTTTGACTTGTGGCTCTATCACAAGACTTAGAATCAAAATTGCCTTTATATTGGTGATAGAACAGAAACAGATCAAACGAATCATTTATACCTGTATGTAGTTGAAACACGATATTATAATTATATATAATCACATGGCTGTAACTATTTAACGATATATTGGTAGGGATTCTGGCGAGTAAGTGATCGGACTGTTATCTACTAGTACCACTCAGTATATAAACTATCACTCAGTGCCCGCCTTGCTTTGTCCCCCCCTATAACATTAGCTGGAACAATTCTATTTGGCAAAATATGGAAATTTGATGAGGTGTGTTACCTACCTCTTAGGGGATAACTAATTAACTCCTATTTCTACGAGAACATTTATGCCTGTGCATAGCCTCTTATACAAGGTCATTGATTGAGTTCGTTTCAGGACTGTCAATATACGTAAGTGTCTTTTAATAATTTGACGTCTCAATATATTTCTAACGTTACACATCATACGCTGATATCAAATATATTAATAATTATGATTACCAGCTGATGAACCTCATTAAGCTAATTATTATTACTTAACTTAACCAATTTTAATGAACTAGTGAAAAGACACTATATGTATGTATCTATATATTTCCTCCTGACATACTTGGTAGTATTGTGTATATATTTATTATGTTTATATGTATGTATGTATATTTACGCTTCTATTGTACATAATTATATAACTAATTGTACATTAATGAAGCAGCTCATTCCCAAGCCTTTTTATCCTCAATGTAATCTTTAATTGTGTAAAAAGCTTTCTCAGTCTTTTTTTATATATGATTTAAATTTATTGTTGCTTAGTTCTTGTATTTGGCTAGGAAGCTTATTATAGAAATGTATACTTTGGCATCTTAACGAACCACCTATTTTCTTGAGCCCGGTTTTAGGAACAATACATTTGTTTTTGTTTCTAGTATTTATACTATGGATATCTATCTACTATGTATTTTTTAAACAGATTAATATTTTTATGTGCGTACATGAGATTTTCATAAATATACTGAGAGGGCACAGTCATAATATTAATCTCTTTAAATTTATCTCTGAGGGAGTCTCTGGGACTTAATTTATAAATTGCACGTATAGCTCTTTTTTGTAAAACAAAAATAGATTGAATACCGTACGACATCACACTATGAAAATAGCTAAAGTATACTAAACGGGCTGTCTCTAAATCAGTTAAACCACGAATTTTCCTAACGGCGTACGCTGCAGAACTAAGCTTTTTGGACAGTTTATCTATATGGGGGCTCCACTGAAGCTTTGCATCCAAAGTTAAGCCTAAGAACACTGTGGAATCTTCGGGTTTTAACACTTCGCCCTTTATTGACACACTAGTGTTCACCTGTGTGACATTAGGCAATGTTAACTTTATACATTTCGTTTTTTTCTCGTTAAGGAGAAGATTATTGATATTAAACCAGTTAACTACTGTTGAAAGGGCACTATTTATATCATCAATAACCACCTGCTGACGTTTGAGTTCAAATACAAGTGTAAGTACAAAAAAAAACTCACCACCCTCTCCTCTTTCCCATTTCCTAATCCCCCGTCTCTTTTTACCCCTACCCGCATCAACCTATCCCTCATCACCATCAAAGGCGGGCAGCGCACTTACAACTCTTGAGTTACAGGTGTCCATGGACGGCAGTTGTCACTTACCATCAGGTGACCTCTCTGTTCGTCTGTCCCCCTATAGTATAAAAAATAAAAAAAAAACATTACACTCCTAGTACAGTCGGGTAATAATCAGCATCAACATAAAAGTTAGATATTTTTTTTCGATGGCGGAAACCTGTGGTCAGACAATTCCTCTGAATACTCCCCATGATACAAGCGATAGAGAATGGCACTCAGAATACAAGCTATCAAGCTCTGCTAAGTATCATCATCATGATCATCTATCTAACCAATCAAAAGCAATTTAAATAAAATAAAAGATCGGATTGGAAGTACCCGCGAGGTCTCGAGGGATTTAGTTTGAATTTCCAAATAATTGCACAAAACAGACGGGTCAACTGGGGGTAAGTGACAAGCGCCGTCCAGGGACACCTTCAATTCAAGAGTCGTAAGTGCGCTGCCCGTCTTCGAGATACGATGCAACTATTGTGCGGCTAACTGTTCGAGCATAAGCATGGCTCTCCCGCCCTCTTAAATTATTTCAAGGAAAGGAAATATTTTTATATTAAAAAAAAAATTCCGTTGAATTTAGAGCGTCCTTAAGTAAGGATTCCTAGTTAGTAGTTAGTAGGAAGTTATTTTCTTAAAGTTGCAGGTCGAAGTGACCCCGGTAGAAGCTTACAGTATTCTATTCTATTCTATAAATTCTATTTAAATAATAATACATCTTCTAATATATAAAATTCGCGTTACGCAGTGTTTGTTACCAAATTCCTCCGAAACGGCTGGACCGGTTTTAAGAAATTTTGTGCATATCGGGTAGGTCTTAAAATCGGCCAACATCTATTTTTCATACTCCTAAATGGTAAGGGTGACCCTATACAGTTTTTTTATGGCAGAACAACGTTGTCCGGGTTAGCTAGTTTTATTATAAGTGTAACAGAGATATACGAAGCGGTTCACGGCTGAGTTAATCTTGTTCGAAGGAAAGATGGAAACAAAATGGCCACGAAGTCCCACATGTAAAAATTTATTAATTCCCTCTGTTTCAATGAAACTTAAATAGCTTCTAATTTTATACTTTAGGGTTCATTTTCAAGAAAACGCAAAAAAAATCGTGTTATTCCACAAACAGAATCATTTAGGCTACATCTTCATAGACATAATATAATTAATGCGATAGCAACGTAATCTATCTATCTGACTGTTTCTTTTTCAAGGCTAAACGTCTTAACTGTTTGTGCATACTACGAACCCTTGATACGAACAAATACGCATCGGCTTAGCAGCGGAGAAGAGCTAGTATAACATTATTAATAGAACTCCTAGTCGTGTCTAGTCCAAGACACATTGCTGTCTAAACTCAAACTTTGCAGAGCTTACACATTTTAAAACCCCTAACGAAATGGACAGATAGTAGTAAACTAGGCACTCAACTAAAACAAACAAATAAAGTAATATAATAAATAATAATCTCATAAAGTCTCAGCTATCGTAATAAACGAAAGTGTTTTGTATTCAGGCGCCTGAAGCAACAGGATTTTATTATTAATTCTCATTTGAATTTATAATTAGTAAAGGATTCAAGGGAAAAACGGCACTCTCATCTACAAACAAAGATACAAACATATCCCTTTAGAGGTTGTTTAGACAACCGCAACACATAATTAACATTAACACAGTTACCAGCAGTTTATAACATTTATAACATTATCTAAAACCTTTTGAGGCATATTTAGCGCATAATATAATAATACTCAAGAGATGCTACAGTCATCACAGGACCTGCCTACAATTAACTCTTTTTTTCTTAAAAAAGACAACTCCCGCACTTGGATTAATTCCTGTGTCGCGGGCGACTTTACAAACATTCAAACAATGGACGCAAATAACACCCAGACTTTGAGGATAACACAAAGTATTGTCCCGTGCGGGAATCGAACCCACAACACTAGACGCGGCAGCATGGTGGCGAGGTGATCACTTAAACCGCTACGCCATTCAGGCAGTCAACTACTGTAAAGGAGTTACAAATTCGAATTCGCAAGACAAGTCTTAACAGTATAACAGCGCATAACTGTCGGAATCCGATCACATTCCGATTTTAAAATTTCAAGAACTTACCAACAATAACATGTAACTTTACCATTCAGGACATAAAACCGCTTGAATACTCCATTATCGACCAATTATAAACTATTACTAGTTGCCGAATTATCAGACGCTAGCCGTCAGATTTAGCGGCTGTAAACAAGTACAACTATCAAATAATTACTTCAAACAAAATTCTTTCACCACCAATCGCTCAACAGCTATTAAAAAAAATAAAAACCGAACCCGAGCCTCACTTTAACTGAAAAGTGAGTAGAAATAAAAGAAGTATATCTGATTGGTGGATGACTATTGTATCGTGGGGGACTTCACAAACATTCAAGTTAAGGACACAAGAATGAAAAAAATACACAAAATGTTAATCCGTGTGTGTGGAATATATCACACTGGAATGACAACAAAGCATATTTTTTTAACTATTGCAGTTATTTACTTTAGAAGAATGGCATTTGTTATTACAAATGTTTTTTTTTTTTATATTACCTACCATAGTGACTCCACATTGCCTGATGGAAAACAATAAGTGAAGTCAAAGAGTGGTGGTCACCATCCTAATTGCATGTCCAGTCAATGTAGCATGGTGACCCACACTATGGCGGCCTGGTGAGATGCTTTTGCACGCCCCGCTTAAAAGACCTGGGATCAAAGTGGGAAGGAAATAGGTGCGCTGGTAGGGAATTCCAGGCTTTCACCGATCGGCACAGGAAAGAAGAGCCAAACCGTTTCGTGCGGGTACGTATATTTTCGACGCTCAAACGGTGACTCCTCAGGCCAGCACATGTAGTCCTGTAGAGGAAGGGAGAAGGTGGGACCAATTGGAAGAGCTCGTTAGAGAACTCTCCGTGATGTGACGATAGAAGACTGCCATAGAGGCGACATCTCTTCGCAACTTCAGAGGCTGAAGAGACTGGGTGACCTCAGGACAGTCGATAATGCGGATTGCGCGCCGCTGCAACCGATCGAGAGCGTCAAGCAAATACTGCGCTTAGCTGTCCCAAAGATGAGAGCAGTACTCCACGCAGGAGCGAACCTGGATCTTGTATAAAAGACAGTTGCTCGGGCGAGAAGAAGCGTCTCACCCTTTTCAATACGAGCTTCCGCGAGGCCGAAATAGTGACGCTCTCGATATAATCGCGCGGATTGAGATCCTGGCAAAAGTAAAAAGTCATAAAATATTAATCTCTAGTGTATAGTATAAATTACAACTTAGTAATTTTCTTAGCACATTTTTTGTTTAATTCATATTGGTCATAAGTTTTGGACACTTGTATACAAATATTGGGTGAACCACCTGCTCGTTTGAATCGCATCTCATAAAAGGATCTTTTTGAAATAACTCTTCGTAATTTATTTTAACGATCGCAAATAGTTCAATTCAGCATGTACGGAACATGTGTAGTCAAGTAGCCAATCTACAGTGATTTTTTTTTGAGAAAGACAGCTCTCCCACTCTTACCTTAATAAAAAAAAACGTATGTTAATTCCTATATAGCGGTGGAAAACTTTACAAACGCTCAAATAACGGACATAAAGAACACCCATACTCAGAACAACAATTTAAGGTTAACACAAAGTGTTGTCCCGTGAGGTGATCGAACCTACAACACTCACACAGTAGCGAGGTGACCACTTAAACCACTGTGCCATCCGTACAATCTCCTAATCGTTAGTATGATTTGTATTACAGAAGAGTATTGGAGTATAAGAAGATTAGTGTATCTGATAGATACTCTTGAGAAAAGCAAATTAAAGCTCACCTCTAAACTGAGTTTAGAGACTGCCAAGGGCTGCTATGTAATAAATCTGTTTGGGTAGTGATTTATGATCTTTCGGAGTTAACCGGTATGTGTGCATGAATAGGTTAGATACATGGAGACGCGTTTTGATGAAATTTACGGAAAGGTGTACTTTTCCTTGTTAGACTCCTTTGTAATAATACAGAAACCAAGAGTAAGAACTTATCGTACACTTACAAACATTGAATACATAGAACACCCAGACCCGTGACAACTGTTAGTGTAATTAATAACTACGTACTTTTATTGAGAACTGCACCGTCTTTCGTTTCCGATGACGAGACAACCGATTTTGATTCAACTTTTGTAATGCAATAAAGGTGAGAGTAACTTTACACTGTTAACAAGGCAAAGCGTCTCATCCAAAATATTCCGGTCGCTAAAATAAAATGGTGAGTTCGTATTAAAATCGTTTACGAAACTACCGTTTGTAATAAAGTACGATATTGGTTTAATAAGTTGAAAAGGTTCTACTATTCGCTTGCTGAAACGATAACTACTTCCTGTGAGAGGAGAAAAAGAAGACCAAGAAAAAAAAATCAGGTCTCTTCCAGCACTTACTGTCTGCTCTAGTGTTTCTCCAAGATATTTTAGTCAAGTGGTTTTATGTATCAAGAGTACACCATCACATGAGAATTCAGAAAACTTTCTCGATACAAATATATATGTAGTATATTTGTACAATATTTGACGTATTATTAGTTAAGTAGTTAGTATAACCACAGACGTCTTTTACCAGAATGTGCAAAAGCGTCACTATATTAAAAAAAATATTGCCTTCAATGAGTTCGACTTCACAAACGCTCATCTAAATCATTTCCTAACCATTAACATACTGAGGTTGAGCTTCACATTATGTACAAAACACAAAATATAAACAGACTAGACCAGAACCTGACCTTATTGAAAATAAATAATCTCTCTCATTAACAGATTCTATCGCTCTCTTTATGTATACTAAATAGTAAAAATGCAACATCGATCAATCTCTATGTTACTTCTTCACGGGTAAACGGCAGAAACATTGTCGTCACCTGGGTTATGACAGGGGCTACTATTTGTTGACATACACATACCATACAGCCATACCATTGCAGATATAACTGACCTAAAGTGCTATTATGTACATAATAACATCACTTTGTGTTTTAAATTAATGTTTTCAATAATATTCATCATCACATTTTGCTCACCCTTCGAATCACTTGTCTATGTCCTATATCGCCCTCACAAATAAAATACAAAGTATAGGCTTTAGTGCGAATATATAGTTCAGGTTCTGGATCAAACTCGCAATGGATATGTCAATGGAATAATAATTGACTTGCTACCTGAATATCTTATTTCATTTTTGGGGGTTTTTCAACTATTCAAAAGATAGACACAAATAGCACCCAGACTAGAGTCAACTATTTGTGAATCACACAGTTTATTGAACCCTGGCGCAGCAGTGAGAGCCACTGACCACTAGTCCAACTGATCAGTCTCTGACACTCACAGACTGTCTTACCGGTAGGTTTGGAAGTAAGAAATCACTAAGATCAAGTAAGAAATCAAATCACGAGAGTCCCATAAATAAGAAAGGTGAACACTTAGAAACTAGTAGGATATAAAATATGGGACGTAATCTCCCACCGGGCTTACGAGTATCATATATTATACATAATTATTATATGAAAATTTCTCCCAAAGCGTGCAACGAAGCATAAAAGTCGTAACGGCATATTAAGTATATAATTGCTTAGGGAATCCATTCCGCTTGAATGTTTTTGAGGCAATCATCGAGATTGCTCATTGAGTCACTTACTTTTGTGAATGTTTAGAAAATATTTACATTGTTTCATTCATACTTATTTAATGTCAGATAACGCGTGTTTACGAAGTGGCTATTTTATATACTCGTAGAATAAATATTTGCTGAAATACGCTTTAAAGAGAAACAAAGTTATATCTATATAAACTCCGTCCAGTGTCACAATGTAGTAAATAAATGAGCTAGGTAGTAATTAAGCTATGTAAGAAGTTAACAAAATTAGGCTTACATCTAGTTTAATTAAAATCTTATTTAATAGTGTATACATTATTTAGCAAGATTCACTAGTGATCTAAAATTAGATTTGTTTTTATAAATATGTCAAAAGTAACTTTTCTGAGTATGTGTCAGGATGATCTACGTGTATCCTGTGATTCAGGCTATCACTTGACATAATATTTATTTAAAGTACGAAGTATAAAAGGAGATATTAGAAATAAAGAAATTTACAATATACATGTAGTTCTTAATATAATAATATAAATGTATAATAAATAAAATTGTAATAATGGAACGTCATTTCAAAATTTCTAGCAGATTTTCTGTGTCTGCATAGTTGAGCTTGCCTAAATATTCAGTCAACATTCTCACACAATGTTTGTACCTTACGCATAAAGTTCTGTAAGTATATTTAGTATATATTTAATATCTTATTTAACTCATTAAACAAATAAGGTCTTAAGAATAAAACTAATGTATTTACGAATGCATGTCTAGTCCGAGGTTTGATACAAATCAGGTCATTCCTTCTCTTTACCGCAAGTAAGGATTTTGTGTGGGAAACGAAATAATAAATATATTGTACATGGCTAAGATCGCTGATTGTCGCACCGCGCCTCCCCGCAGTATCTTCTACTTATTCCCTTTCGTCCTCGGTAACTCTTAAAGGGTGTGATTCACAGATAGAACCCTCTACAGTCACTCAATTACAGCGGATAATCCGATCACTCGGGAGTGACCATTTATAACGATTTCTCACACTATCATAAGAATCTCTTTCAAGCTGGGATTTACTAGTTCAAATGAAGGAGAATTTGATTTAAAATATTTGGGCTAAAGTTAGCTCACTAATGAAACAAATACAGATTTTATATATTCAGCAACTTTATTTTAAATCAGTTTTATAAGTCGACTCTTGCATTACGCATGACTCCTGTGTCGCGGGCACTTGACAAGCTTAACCAGACTCGGGACAATAATTTTTTAGATCGCAATTATCTCTGGCTCAGCAGTCACGGTCGCTAACCACTAGATTAGCAGGCCAGTTAAAAATCAAGTCAATCATTCGGGGTTCGTGTATCCAGTGTATGCAGTGCGAGACCCGCATGCCGGAAGTCCGGTTTACACAAAGGGCAGTGCGTAAAGCGCTTCTTTCCCTCGACGTTCATAAGTCGAGTGGGCCCGATAGAATCTCTCCTATCGTGCTGAAGACGTGTGCTCCAGAGTTGGCACCGGTTTTAACGCGCCTTTATCGGCTTTCTTACTCTCTTGGCGTAGTCCCGAACTCATGGAAGACAGCTCTAGTGCACCCAATCCCTAAAAAAGGAGATCGCTCGGATCCGTCCAACTACAGACCCATAGCCATCACCTCCTTGTTCTCCAAGATAATGGAATCCATTGTTAACTGCCAGCTCCTCCGGTACTTAGAAGACCACCAGCTCCTCAATGATCGACAATACGGCTTCCGTCAGGGTCGTTCAGCTGGTGATCTTCTCGTATACTTGACTCACCGGTGGGCACAGGCGATCGAGACCAAGGGGGAAGCGTTGGCCGTTAGTTTGGACGTGGCGAAGGCCTTCGATCGGGTCTGGCACAAAGCGCTCCTTGCGAAGCTTCCTTCCTATGGGCTTCCCGAGAAACTGTGCAATTGGCTCACCAGTTTTCTTACAGACAGAAGCATCAAGGTCGTTGTTGACGGTGCATGCTCCGACTCGAAGTATGTTAATTCTGGTGTCCCACAAGGCTGTGTGCTATCACCCACGCTGTTTCTTCTGCATATCAACGACATGCTGCAGATTAGCAGCATCCATTGCTATGCAGACGATAGCACGAGTGATGCCCTTTACACCGGCCGCGCTAACGTTTCTCGGGTAAACGTCATCGAAAGCCGATCCAAACTTGTGTCTGAAATCGAAACTTCTTTATCAAAAATTTCAGATTGGGGTCGACTTAACCTAGTCCAATTTAACCCCACGAAGACACAGGTTTGCGCGTTCACCGCTAAAAAGATGCCATTGGTCGTATCACCTCAATTTGAGAGCACTTCCCTAACTGCATCAGCCAGTATCGGAATCCTTGGCGTCGATATATCAAGCGAAGTCCAGTTTCGCGGTCACTTAGAGAGTAAGGCTATATTAGCCTCGAAGAAGCTTGGTGTGCTAAACAGATCGAGACAGTATTTTACTCCGGCCCACCGCCTGCAACTTTATAAGGCGCAGGTTCGGCCGCACATGGAATACTGTTCTCATCTCTATGCAGGTGCACCCCAGTACCAACTTCTCCCTCTTGACCGCATTCAACGGAGAGCGACTCGCATCATCGACTGCCAAGATATCTCCGATCGACTTGACACCTTGGCGTTGCGTAGAGATGTAGCTTCACTCTGCATCCTCTATCGCTTGTATCATGGGGAGTGTTCAGAGGAATTGTTCGGACTTATACCGGCTGCTGGTTTCCGCCATCGTTCTACGCGACAAAATATTCATCCCCATCACCTGGACGATTGGCACTCCACCACTGTGCGCTTCTCCAGAAGCTTTTTGCCTCGCACAACCAGCTTATGGAACAAATTGTCGCCTGCCGTATTTCCGAACCGATACGACCTTCAAACCTTCAAGAAAAGAGCGTACTCCTACCTAAAAGGCCGGCAACGCACTTGTGACCCTTGAGTTGCGGGTGTCCATGGGCGGCGGTAGTCATTTACCATCAGGTGACCCGTCTGCTCGTTTGCCCCCTATCGCATAAAAAAAAAAAAAAAAAAAAAAAAAAAAAATCCCAAAAAAAAAAAAAAAAAAAGATTCAATTGATTTGATTCAATGATTGATTTGCTCCAATAGATTTCACTATAAGCTATGTCATTGAGTGTGACATTAGTAGTTAGTGAAGAACGAAACGAAACCCATTACTCTTCACAGCCTTTTGCCGTTCGTCCGTCAAATAATCATTACTAATGAATGCCTACTTTGTGATGAACTGAGGGAACGTTTGGTCATTCAACCAATACTAACTTTTAGTTTGATGGCTTTTGTAGGTGCTTCAATTTATATTGACTGAATAAATGAAGCGAGCGAAGCGTCACCATTGCAGATCTGGGTCATTATATTTTGTCTGTCTATATGTTTGTGGAGGAGTGTACCCTTTATAGGCCGTACAATTTTTATGGATTATTTCTTTTTATTCTTATATATTCAACAAACTAAGCTATACTTTACACGAATTTAATTGAATGTGTTTGTACGAAACAATTTAATTTAACTAGTTTTGTATTATATGAAGTAGTGTTTTAAGTATTAATATAATACATTAAATATTTCACGTTCTGGGTAGACCTTTCTTGTTATTTTATTTGGTAACCCCCACGGGTCATCACTTTACCAGGGCTAATGGGTAAGGTGGTATGTCGGACTCGAACCGACTTAAACCTCACAATGTTCGGTCAACGGGTCTCATGGCCGGTGCCGCGAAAACGAAGTCCCTGTGTATCCCGGCAGACCTGGCCGCCTTATGAGTAAGGAGATCCCCAATATGGTGTGTGGGGGTCGCAGCCCCCCCTCATATTTAGACAGGCCCGCGTGGAACACGTCTCGCCACCGTCTCGGGCCTGCTTCTGCTAGGGCGATAGATAGCCCAGTCCGTCTTCCTCAGGCCAGCGCTCATGGAGGCCGGAGGTCATTTTGCACACTCCTGCAGGATGGAAGAGTACTAACTCTGTCCCGTTTACTTGCCGCCGCTTCTTTTGTAAGTATCACTGCCTCGCACGAATCGGCTGAATCCCATGCACTCTCGTTCTGGACCATAGCAGTAACCATGGTCTCCAGCGAGAGGCTACCTACACCACTTTCTGGGTAGACCTAGAAAAGTATATGTAATAATGTATAATAGTTGTGTCGAGGGGAGGGTGGAGTTGGGCCTCCGGTACCCTCACTCACTCAGCAATACCATGCAAGTTTAGTCTAGGCATTGTTTGTCTACAAGTTTGTTAAGGGATTACTCGTCTAATGCAAGTATATTATTTTTTAGTTCTTATTTTACCTTATTTTTTTGTATTTAGACTAAAGTGTAATACATCTTTTATGACTTAAACATTATCGTGTTATTCTAAGAACTAACGCTTCTGCTTTATTGGAATTATATCAACCTTAATGTAAACTAAATTTATATAAAATTCAATTTGTATAAACGTGGTTTCCATCAAACTGTGATTTTGTTTTATTGAGATCACCAGGGACCCGCAGCTACTTCTAATCCGATCTTGTATTCAATGGCTTTTAATTCTGGATCGTGTTGTTATGAGGATTGTGTAAATATTATAATTAATTTGTGCTACTGACACATGTGCCGATCTCATGATCAACGTGGTTTTAACAATATGAATGATTTACGATTATATTTGCATAAATAAATTGATTTTGATGCTAGCTGTAGGTACGTAGCAGGATTGTTTTGAATTGATACTCATTTTCTCCAAACTGTGTTAAAAATGATGTAATTTTTGGTGGTTCATGACTATTATTTATCAATTTAGTTCTGTTATCTAGTATCTATTATTTCCATATTAATGGTATGTATGTATGTATTGTTGTATATATTTATATGCGTATGTATGTATGTTTATCTGTATGTGTGTTAGTATGTATGTATGTTTATCTGTATTTGTATTAGTATGTATGTTATATGTTGTACATAAATATGTTTAGTTTTTTTATACAAGTTTTATATTTGAACATAAGTTAGTATAGTTTTCAAGAAGTGATCCTGCAACTACCTCTGTCTCTCCGAATGATTGCAATCTATTCTAAGGTTGCCTGGAAGAGATTGCATATAGCAATAAGGCCGCCATTTGTACATTATATAGTTGACACTTGTACTGTATCTATTGTATTTAACTGTAAGAATGGTGTACAAATAAAGAGTATTCTATCTATCTATCTAATTTTTGCCCATATATGTATATATGTTATTTTGTATGACGCTCACAGCCGCGTCAAGAACTGATTTAACAAAGTTAAAATTAATAATGCCATGGATTTTTATATCACATCACCGCTAAGAGACCTGTAGAGGTATTCAATACTCTATTGATCCTCACTGATTTCGGCTACGCTAACGCTTTTTAGTATTTTTTCAAGTATTTATATCCCTTTAAATTCCAGCACTAAAACCACACTGTTAATTATTATTTTACAACGACAATGCTTTCATAGCTATTTTAACCTCTTAATATATATGTAGGATTGTATGTCAGAAGTAGACACATACGTATAAATAAGATGGTGGCGGTGGTCGCGCCTTTTAATAAACTTGGGAAAACAGTGCGAGGTCATGTGCCGATACACAGTGATACGAAGTGGCCTCGGGTACATTAATCATGGCGGTTGGGCGGATCCTCCCGCGGGGACACTACCGATACAAATTAGTTAGTGGCGCGATGCTGTTACCAAGTTATAAAAGCGGTTTCTCCATTACATATTTGACAATATATTTGGTAGATAACTAACGACAATAATAATTCTGGATACGTTTATTGGTGGCAGGCGTATATAGATGATATGTTATGATTCTAAAGAGTTAGTAAAGTGTAAAAATATTCGGACGAAAGATTAGGAAGTTCGGGCTCCCTGGCTCCCTCGCCTGGAGAGGTTCAACTGGGCCGATGTCAATCTAAGTTGGAAAAAAGAACGAGTTTTTTAGTTTTTATGACGTTTTCATGTTTAATGTAAGGACACAGTGATAAAGTAAAGATAAAATTAGTTTGACTTAGCTTTTAGTATATTTAATTTCAGACAGACTGATTCCAAATACTTCCCTTGAATTAGGAACATAATGAATTTAGGCAGCGTATGTCTGAGTCTGTTTGTACAATTTGGTACTTCTAACTGCGTTTAAAGTATTTATTAGAAAATTGACCATAAATCTTGTAATAAATAAAGTGAACTGGTGACGGAAAAGGGTGAATAGGTAAAGCACAAAGTAGTTAATCCCAAGTTGTATATATTGTGTAACGTGTTTAGTAACTACTATGAGACAGTATTGCTTCTCAACTTTAAACAATAATGTTAAGGGATTAAATTGGTACGAGCGTGGGACCCTTAATGCTCAATACTAATTTGGGACATTCATTAAGCAATCAGTGCATGCCTCATTAAGCTCAACACAGGCAGGTATTTAATTATTTTTTAAATATTACAATTATTTTCACATTTGGCAAGGCAACCTATAGTTGCAGTGACGCTGTTTTTATTGATCTACAGCTTTAAATATTTTTAAATAAAATGATTTTAAATAATTGTTGAGCAATTTTATGAAATGAAGATGTTTAATTTGAATATGAATTTGACATATATACATGACACAAGTATCAAGGCAAGGCAATGCAAGGCTTGTATAAGCAGTAGTCTTTGGTATCTCTATATATGTTAATATTTACTAAATCAAATCCTCATTACGTAACCAATTTCTTTGACTATTTCATTAAAGGTTTAGAGATATAGCGACTTGCTTCTTTTTACGTGAAGTTTAAATATCTTGTATTATGTTCGTGTCAATATCAATAATATCTTTGTTAGTTAAAACACCTCGCTTTGAGTAGCGTGTACGTGACAACATCTCGGTGCCAGAACTTAAAGACTAATATATAATAAAGAGTAATCTAGTCATCACCTATTTATCATGTATTTGTCTTCACTATATGTCACTGTTAAGTAAACACTTAATGTATTGGTGGAGATGTTGTTCCGTCTGTCAAGATATTTTATTTGGCCATTTGCTGTTTCTTCTCAGTCTTTCTGCTATTTCAATTCTATACGACTATTGCTCAGTAGTATAGTACTGAAAGTTTGTATGCCTACTCCACCTTGATGTCCACGATTTCTGATGACAATTCCGTCTTTAAAAAGCATTCAATTATGAATAAACATAAATGTGTAATAAAGTACTATAGTTATAATAACCGTACATTGTGGTCTAGTGATGTTAGAATTTTTGTGAATGTAACTATTTGTATATATTCCTGTTTTGTATTTAATTAACACTACAGTACTAACAGGTAGTAGAGCCACGCTGATTTATTCAGCAGGAATGGGCCGGCTCGACCGGGGCAGTACTACCCTCTCACAGAAAACCAGCCTAAAGTGACAACATTCGTGGTGTCGCCTTTCGCTGGTGAGTGAGAGACCGGAGGCCCATCGATGCAGGGGTGACAGTTATCGTGGTATGTGTGTGAGCAGTGGAGTGCTGTAGAGTCATTGTGAGGGTGGCGTGGATCGAACCGTCGGCCAGGGAGACCCGTAGAAACGGTGGTGCCGCTGGCCGCCCGCTGCATAGAGAGGGGCCCAACCACGGCTAACCACCCTGGGAGGCTGCCCCGTCAGGTCGCGCATAATCCATATATCTCCACTATCCCGGCTACGTGCTCGAGGAGTGCTTCTTCGCAAGGGCTGGAGTGTGCCTTTTCATCAGGGCGGATGTTTGTTGTCGCCGTCTGCACTGCCTAGAAGACACATCCTTCTCCATCCTTTGGCTCCACGTGGATTTTGGCTCTACGAGCCGGATTTACGTGTGCCTCTATCGCTCCCATCCCGGAGACTCCGAGACAACTCGACTCTTTGACCACCTGAGTCAAGCAGCGGATAAAGCGCAGGAGCAGTTTCCGAACTCCGAACTGGTGTTTTTGGGAGATTTTAACGCCCACCATGAGTCCTGGCTGGGATCTTCCAAAACTGACCACGCTGGTCGAACTGCCCACGCATTTGCTCTCACGCATGACCTTACCCAACTAGTACTCCAGCCCACCAGGATACCAGACATAACGGGTCAAGCGCCCTCTTTGCTGGACCTACTGTTGACGAATCACCCAGCGCAGTACAGCGTATCGGTTCTCGCCCCTCTGGGATCCTCCGACCACTGCCTGGTGTCGACCTCAGTGCCTCTAGTTACGCCTCCACGACCTGTGGTAACAAGGCGGCGGTTATGGCACTACTCGTCAGCAGACTGGGATGGAATGCGGGAATATTTTGCATCCATCCCGTGGGCTCAACGCTGCTTTAAAGATAGGGATCTGTCGCAAAGTGTGTCTGCCGTGACTGACGAAATCACTGTCGGTATGGAGTATTATATCCCCTACAGTGAAGTCGCCAGCACGAAGACCCGTCCCTGGTTCAATCGCGAGTGCATCCGGGCCGTTGCTCAAAAGCAGTCAGCCTACCGCGCATGGATCAGGGCCCGCGCACATTGTGACCCAGACATTGATCGCCTAAAAGCAGCACTAAACAGAGCCACTAGGGAATGCAAGAGGGCTTACATCAGAGCAGATGCCCAGCGCATTGCACGGTTTGGTCAAGAACTCGTCGCGTACCCTACGGGTAGCCGTAAGTTTTGGCGAGTGGCCAAAGCCGTGCAGTCCAACTATTGCCAACCTTCGCTGCCGCCGTTGAACTACCCTGACGGATCACTGGCCCACGAGCCGCAAGAGAAAGCGAATCTACTAGCTGACCTCTTTGCGGCTAACTCCCGAATCGATGACCGTTGCGCGCA
Organism: Tyria jacobaeae; assembly: GCA_947561695.1. Classification (NCBI taxonomy): domain Eukaryota; kingdom Metazoa; phylum Arthropoda; class Insecta; order Lepidoptera; family Erebidae; genus Tyria; species Tyria jacobaeae. Next base: position 286,268 of record OX387208.1, on the reverse strand, counting down.
CACGCCCACCATTGCGTCCTGCGACTCCGCAATGCGGGATATTCGCATCCGGCAGAGGGATGTCCGTGCGGAGCTTCGGTCACTCGATGTCCGGAAAGCCAGAGGACCCGATGGTATTCCGGCGGTGGTTCTTAAGAACTGTGCACCTGAGTTGTCTCCCGTACTAACGCGCTTGTATCGCCTGTCCTATTCCTCAGGAATTGTTCCGGAGGCCTGGAGAGAAGCGAATGTTCAACCCATTCCCAAAAAAGGCGACCGCTCCGATCCAGCCAATTACCGACCTATAGCCGTCACTTCCATACTCTGTAAGGTGTTCGAGCGGATCATCAACACCCAACTAATCCGCCACCTAGAGGATCACTCCTTGTTAAATGATCGGCAATATGGTTTTCGGCCGAACCGATCCACGGGTGATCTTCTAGCGTACGTCACACACCTTTGGGGTGAGGCTATGGATAGGCATGGGGAGTCCTTGGCCATCAGCCTCGACATTGCCAAGGCCTTCGATAGGGTGTGGCACCGCTCGCTTCTCTCCAAACTTCCTGCATTTGGTCTGCCACCTAAACTCTGCAACTGGGTTGCTGCCTTAGTATTCTGGGTATGGATATTTGCCGGGATCTCAATCCGTGCGATTACATCGAGAGTGTCACTAAGGCGGCCTCGCGTAAGCTCGGCGTTTTGAACAAGGTGAGACGGTTCTTCTCGCCCGAGCAACTGTGTCTTTTGTACAAGACCCAGGTTCGCTCCTGCGTGGAGTACTTCTCTCATCTCTGGGACGGCTATGCGCAGTATTTGCTTGACGCTCTCGATCGGTTGCAGCGGCGCGCAGTCCGCATTATCGACTGTCCTGAGATCACCCAGTCTCTTGAGCCTCTGCAGTTGCGAAGAGATGTCGCCTCTATGGCAGTCCTCTATCGCCTACATCACGGGGAGTGTTCTGATGAGCTCTTCCAATTGGTCCCACCTTCTCCCTTCCTCTACAGGACTACACGTGCTGGCCTGAGGAGTCACCGTTTGTGCGTCGAAAATATACGTACCCGAACTAAACGGTTTGGCTCTTCTTTCTTGTGCCGATCGGTAAAAGCCTGGAATTCTCTACCAGCGCACGTGTTTCCTTCCCACTATGATCCCGGGTCTTTTAAGCGGGGCGTGAAAAAGCATCTCACCAGGCCGCCATAGTGTGGGTCACCATGCTGCATTGACTAGACATGCAATGAGAATGGTGACCACCACTCTTTGACTCCACCTATTGCTTTCCATCAGGCAAAGTGGAGTCACTATGGTAGGCTAATATAAAAAAAAAAAAAAAAAAAAAAAAAAATTGCATGTATTCGTTTCATAGTTCCTGATGCTGCTGCAGTTGGTAAATGGCTTCCTCCCTCCCGCGAACCCTTACAACTCAAGAGTCATAAGAGTGATATTCGCATTTTAGGGAGGGGAAAGGGAGGAGGTAAAAGAGATAGATCGATCGAAGTGGCAGGCGATGGGAAGACCTATGTCCAGCAATGGACTGCTGTAGGCTGATGATGATGATGGTGATGAAAAGAGGAAAAGGGATGAGGGGACAGAGGGGAATTAAAAGAGGGTTTGGGTCTCCGGTAACCTCACTAACTCGGTTACACAATGCAAGTATTGTTTAGCAGCCAGTTTTCTGTGAGGCCTACTCTGGTCGAGCCGGTCCATACGTGCTGAAGCATGGCTTTCCCACGTTAGAAAGATATTATAGATAAACTTGAATCACTGACTGGTTCTCTCTACGACATAAGCCGTTGTATACCTAAGAGAAATTGTTTTACTACGTACAACTCTCTTGTTAAATCACATTTACTTTACTTATTAGAAGCTTTTCGCTACTCAGGTTTAACAAATGACAAGAATGACAATGAGTACAACACAAGATCATAAAGATATTATTCCTCTATCTTTAACACCTACTTATAAAATTTTTGAGGAACCTAAATTGATGGATATTAAGCAATTTTGTATGTATAATACTTATATTCTGATAACCAATAGAATCTTAGATAAAAATATTTTAACTAACTTTTCATTAACAAAAGTTTCGGAAGTACTCGAATCTTAACGTTGCAGGGGTCGACCAAGCTTACTTATATTGCCAAGAATTCGTACAAATTATGATAAAAAATATCACTTATGAAGGAGCACATATTTATAATAATTGACCGTCTGATATAGAAGAACGTAAGCTCTTTCAACGTCTTTAAATCTCTATTGTCTGAGTACATATTTGATTTTTTTTCTTATCCAAAATAACATTATTAACTACTATTTATATTAATATTATTAACTTATTACACTTATTACATTCCTGTGAATATAATTATAACCTATCACAAACTATCTATTAAAAAGCTGAGTGGCCTGTTGTTGTGGGCCCTTGGTTCGATTCTCACACGCAAAAATGTGTCCCACAAATAGTTGCTCCGAGTCTGAGTATAGTTTGTGAACAGGAATAATTCATAAGCTGGAGTTATCTTATTAAAAAAATAATAATAAGACAAATGGGTATGCATATTATATTAATGTTTATTTAAATGATACAAGTGTGCTGGTAATATATCTCGAGCGAGCCGTGTGAGCGATTACATGTATTGAACAGAATATGAAGCATACACACATCTTGTTCGACACCTCATGCTCTGTATAATATAGCATCACTCTTTGAATCAGGCAAGTGACGTCACCTCCAAGGATATGGATCGTGGTGGAAACGCGTTCGACCTCGTCGACGCCATGTGATGTAAGTTTATTAATGGGACTTCGCGCCATATAAGGACATTTTCTTATGCCCAGGTTATAGCCTCTTCACGGATATATTGACTATTATGCTATACATAAAAATATATGATACAAGAGGCAATGTTAATTTAGAATGGTGAGTTCAAAACATTCTCAAAATTGTATATATTATATAGACAATAGCCTAGGGGTAGCTAGTCATGATGGGCCTGGTAGTCAGACAATCAAATATATAAACCCTCAGCTGACAATTTTACATCACATGTTTTTTTTATAGTATATGGGAGAGGGAAGATAGGTCAGGTGGATGAGGGGAGGGGAAAGAGGAGAGGGAATTAAGGGGAGATGAAAAGGGGGCGATACGAAAAGGGAGGGATAAGGGTAGGTGAAAGAGGAACTATACAGTAGGGCCTTCGTTACCCTCACTCACCTACCGTTTACTCGTCTAACGTTTTTCTTTGAATCTGTGTTATTATTCCAACGAGCCGGCCCATTCGTGCTTAAGCATGGCTCTGCAGGTAGTAAAGTCAAATGAAAAGATACGGGGGTTTTTGCGTCAGGTGCTCATATAACATTGCATAAAATCAATGTACAATCATATTATAAAACTTATACAGTGAACTTTTGATGCCACTCCAATAATAAAAAGGCTGATTACAGGCTATTATTTAGACTATCGACTGCAAATACCATTTTCCAACCTGAAATAACACCCAAATTAAAGTAACATCGCATACTATATGTAGATGTTTTAAAACTGTTTTCTGAAAACTTAACTCTTATTGCTAATTCAAAGTTGATCTAATTGCTTATAAAATTTATTGGAATTTAGTTGAACTTATTACAGAAAGTTCGGAATGAAAATATCTGGGATATATTTCGTTCGATTATGAGATTTATTAAGCGTAAAACGGAACAAGCAATGATTACAGATGGAAAGTTGTGTCGAGAGTGAAGCTCAGCGAACTGGAGCCGCGGGTTGACTTGACTTGGCTTGAGTTAGTGGGGGTGGGAGGGGGTAGTTGTGAGTAGCATCAGTATGCCGCAATTTAGGTCGACCTTCGACGCCTCTTTAATCCAAGTAAAGCAACAACTATTAATACTCATATACTTTTATTGATACAAGGTACACAACAATTTGCAGTTCGGGGTCACCATATGTTGAATACTGGTGTCTTGGGTGGACCAATTGAAAGTCAGACGTTCCAAGCATTCAATTTGTATTTTTAATTACAATAAAATTTAGATTTTTTTATTATTATTAGAAAAAGATCGTAGAATATGATCGCTGCGGTAAGGGTGGGTGGTCGTATGACCGGCGTGTAACCGGTTTCTCCCTGTCAGCCGCAACACCTTTAAGAAGTAACACATGCCGTGTCATGAATGTGCTAAAGATTTAGTTATTTGACTGTCTTGTTATTTTATATAAGCAGCTTCATATGTACCATCATAATATGCCATCTACGATTATTTCAAAAAATCAGAGGTTTTAGATAACACCAGCCATTGTACGCGGATTTAACATTTGTTAGTTTTTGAAGTTGTTACAATATGTAGATATTTCTAAAATAAAACTCAATAAGGCTATAATACATTTTTTAAACCAATTTGTGTTTGTGTTGAATATCATTCATTTATATATTAATTTCGAAGACATGTGTATTATTAACTAGCTGAAACAGAAAATTACAAAAAAAAATTAAAATGTTGTGTACATACGTCAATTTCAGTGTAAAATTAAAAACATAGTAACTTTAAAACTACAAAACCTAGGACAATCCACTATTGCGTTTTTTTTTGGATAATAGTTCTCACTCTTATCTTCATCCTCCACATATCGTTAGTCCACAACTTACGCGAAACGTGTGTAATTAAAATATCGTGTTTCAATGTAAAACAATCGACTGTAAACGAGCTATAAAAAGCGACCGAGTCCAGTTTGTATTGTGAAGTGCACCCTTGCTTATTTTTTAACTAATTGTATTACTTATTTTATAATATGCTACATATAATAGATGCTTATATGTAATTAATGCTAGATTTTGTATTATCATTATTCACAGAAACCGGTTGTGAAGTAACGCTTGCGTTGCATTTCCCCGAAATGAGAGAGGTTTGCGGAGGCCCAACTTCCCCTCTCCTCCTTCCTTTCCCTTCACCCTCCTCTCTTCATCCCACCTCTCTTATTCCCCTCCCTGCACCCCCACCCCTCATTACCCTCAAAGGCGTGCAGCGCACTTATGACTCTTGAGTTGCAGGTGTCTGTGGACGGCGGTTGTCACTTACCATCAGTTGACCCGTCTGTTCGTCTGTCCCCCTATAGTGTAAAAAACTTATTCATTGAGCAAGGTACCTGATATAGAATAGGTAGGCAAGGTGGACACACTTTTGTAGAGGCCGATGTCCAGCAGAAACGGAATACATACTACTTGGCTGTGTGTCACAATTATACGAATTCATAAAACAAAGAAGTTGGGATAATGAACCTTAGACCTTTTACACTATAAGAAGTATAAGATTAGTTTATACATATTAAATGAAAAGTAAATAAATTAATTGAAAGTCATAATTTATATGGATTGTAGAAGAAGACAAAGAAAGAAGAATCACCGAGTACTTCAGATTACAAAATTGTCTGCATCATATCATTTACAAAGTAAGGTGATCTTTTCATATACACAGGCCAACCTTTATTAGAAAAATAGAAAAGCTAATGAAAAAGCAATATATAATATAAAAGAAAATGCATTTTCTATTAAATCTTGATACCTACAACTGAAAAGATATAATCGTATTTTGCTGAAAAAGAATACGAACTTTTCAATATCAAGAAAGAATACGGAACCCGATCTGCGTGAGTCCGATTTGCCTGTAGTTGATCGGCAGTTTCCGTTTACGTGTTCTTCGTTTTACTCTAGTGATGGCACGCCGCTTTTTTATGAGTTACCTTGAAAACGTAAAACTTGCCCCAAATTATAAGCATATCGAATTTCCGCGTTATATGTCATTAGTAAGCGATATAAGGCATAAATGCCGCAATGATGTCAGACATACCATACCACACAACTGCGTGGTGGAATCATTCCACACTGCAGAGAATGCTGCTTATCGTGCTCTCATCGAAACGATACCTACTGTTATTTTAGGGGATAAGAAAGGAAACGGAGACGTGAAAATCTTTCACTTGTAATATAAGTGTAATATATATACGTTATTATATTTAATATCTTAATATTCTTAATAGATTATTTCTAAGTTACACATCATCCGCTATCGTATCGTGCATTCAGGGCTCTTTTTCATCTGACGACGAGAAGAACGAGAAGAACTAATAACTAATCTGATTAGTATAGTATCGTATTCTTAATTTATTGTTCACCAATCAATGCATTATGTCTGTTTGAGATGAAAATTGCTATTCTTAGGTATATTTAAAAAGTCTAGTTCAACTCAGCTATCAAATAGTATGTATTGTATATACATATACAATAATAGTCAAATAACACTTACTATATAAAGTTAGCTTGTTTTTAACATACATAGATGCAGTCATATATAACAAATATAATGTGACAGTTGTTACAAATGCTGTGTTTGTGGTGAGGCCCCAGGAGGCTCTCGCGTGAGGTAACTCTCGGATTTAGATGATATTCGATTTATGGAGGAGTCGTGACTACCTGATCACACAACTTACTTATTTATATTTGCCAATAAGTCTGCCTTGTCGGCTCACCGATCACTCGAGATCTGCTTATTATATTTCGTCTTACAGAGCTTAGCGGTACACCTTATATTCTATTCGTATTGATGGTTAAAACCACTATTTATTATTACGAAGCACATAAAATAGAAATTTTGCTCTTTATTTTGTTTTGTGCTGATATAAAATTGGCCTCTAAAGAGTAACTCTCTCAGTTTTATTATTAATTTCATAACCCCAGGGTTTATGTCGTTCAGAATCTTATGGTTTTAATAACAATTTCTTACCTACTATTTATTCTTGATACTAAACTCAAAATAAAATGAGGAGCTTTAACATAAATCTCAACTTCCGAACTGCTAAATATTGACTCAATCAAACAATCCTTTATTTCTGTAAACATTGGTATAGAGAAAAGGTGCACAGTGAACATAAAGTTTTTATTTTTGTCAACAACAACAAAAATAACTCCACTCTGCCCTGGCGATAAGTAATAAGTGGAGCTCAAGAGTGTTGGTCACCATCGCCATTGTGCAGTCAATGTGGTATGGTGACCCACTCTCTGGCAGCCTAGTGAGATGCTTTTGAGGCCCTGCTTAAAGGACCCGAGATCAAAGTGGGAGGGAAACACGTGCGCTGGTAGTTAATTCCTGGCCTAATCCACAGGAAGAGCTGAACCGTTTAGTTCGAGATCATATGTTTTCCCCTCTATAAATTTTGATTATGTTTTTCTCACAGAGATCTATGCTACTATGTTTCGGGCATTCTGCCGCTATCTACACGAATGATTTATCGTTCGTTTCTATGTGATGAGAGGTACGGATAAGAGCGAGCTGTTAACTGTTGGGTACGATACATAATCTGTATAACTCGCATATGTCTTCTGAAACTATCGGAAAGCTATAACTCTGTTCTTTTAAAAAAGTAACTTCGGTGTCTAACATAGAATGGCGTGTGTTAGATGCGCTAATCACAGAAAGTATAGTAAACTACACTAATTATTTTGAGCATTAAGTCATATTACTACTAATTATTCCTAAACGTTGTGCAAACTGTATCCATTTAATAAATGTTTATCTCTACAAGCTTCACTTTTTAACATTAATTTTATTGTACATTAATTAACTGTTAGTTATATAATAACTATATGTATATAATAAATAAATAATTTAATAAATATATAATAATATATTTTAAGGCTTCTCGATAATCGAGATTGCCAGTAAGTCTCTTTATAGCTCTTGTAAGGCTATCTTTTAGACCTCTTTTAGCTCTAAAGGGTATGTAAGTTTCTTTAAAAATTACTTCAGAACTGATATACAGTCTATAAAAAATATCAATGACGCTAAGCTACAAACTAAAAATAATAATTATGGAGTTATCGACTAAACTTTCACAGTTTTATGAGGTTTATATTATTAAAACTCGTGTAGTGAAGGCAACATTAGTCTTGTTCGTCAGTCTGTTCTTCACTCCATGAGTCAGAATCTGATAGATCCTGAACAGATTTTTACTGCTATAGCACCTACTGGTTATAATACAAAATATTATAATGTATAAATTATTTTGTATATGTTTGTGTATACATATATGGGTGCTAAGAGTGCTATATTATCTATCCATTACAAATAATATTTTATATCCAAATTAAATAATATTGGATGTTAAATAATAATATTGATTTTCTTTTTTTTTTTTTTTATGCGATAGGGGGCAAACGAGCAGACGGGTCACCTGATGGTAAGTGACTACCGCCGCCCATGGACACCCGCAACTCAAGAGTCACAAGTGCGTTGCCGGCCTTTTAGGTAGAGGTACGCTCTCTTCTTGAAGGTTTGAAGGTCGTGTCGGAAAGACGGCAGGCGACAATTTGTTCCATAAGCTGGTTGTGCGAGGCAAAAAGCTTCTCGAGAAGCGCACAGTGGTGGAGTGCCAATCGTCCAGGTGATGGGGATGGATATTTTGTCGCGTAGGACGATGGCGGAAACCAGCAGTCGGTATAAGTCCGAACAATTCCTCTGAACACTCCCCATGATACAAGCGATAGAGGATGCAGAGTGAAGCTACATCTCTACGCAACGCCAAGGTGTCAAGTCGATCAGAAATATCTTGGCAGTCGATGATGCGAGTCGCTCTCCGTTGAATGCGGTCAAGAGGCAGAAGTTGGTACTGGGGTGCACCTGCATAGAGATGAGAACAGTATTCCATGTGCGGCCGAACCTGCGCCTTATAAAGTTGCAGGCGGTGGGCCGGAGTAAAATACTGTCTCGATCTGTTTAGCACACCAAGCTTCTTCGAGGCTAATATGGCCTTACTCTCTAAGTGACCGCGAAACTGGACTTCGCTTGATATATCGACGCCAAGGATTCCGATACTGGCTGATGCAGTTAGGGAAGTGCTCTCAAATTGAGGTGATACGACCAATGGCATCTTTTTAGCGGTGAACGCGCAAACCTGTGTCTTCGTGGGGTTAAATTGGACTAAGTTAAGTCGACCCCAATCTTAAACTTTGGATAAAGAAGTTTCGATTTCAGACACAAGTTTGGATCGGCTTTCGATGACGTTTACCCGAGAAATGTTAGCGCGGCCGGTGTAAAGGGCATCACTCGTGCTATCGTCTGCATAGCAATGGATGCTGCTAATCTGCAGCATGTCGTTGATATGCAGAAGAAACAGCGTGGGTGATAGCACACAACCTTGTTAGACACCAGAATTAACAGACTTCGAGTCGGAGCATGCACCGTCAACAACGACCTTGATGCTTCTGTCTGTAAGAAAACTGGTGAGCCAATTGCACAGTTTCTCGGGAAGCCCATGGGAAGGAAGCTTCGCAAGGAGCGCTTTGTGCCAGACCCGATCGAAGGCCTTCGCCACGTCCAAACTAACGGCCAACGCTTCCCCCTTGGTCTCGATCGCCTGTGCCCACCGGTGAGTCAAGTATACGAGAAGATCACCAGCTGAACGACCCTGACGGAAGCCGTATTGTCGATCATTGAGGAGCTGGTGGTCTTCTAAGTACCGGAGGAGCTGGCAGTTAACAATGGATTCCATTATCTTGGAGAACAAGGAGGTGATGGCTATGGGTCTGTAGTTGGACGGATCCGAGCGATCTCCTTTTTTAGGGATTGGGTGCACTAGAGCTGTCTTCCATGAGTTCGGGACTACGCCAAGAGAGTAGGAAAGCCGATAAAGGCGCGTTAAAACCGGTGCTAACTCTGCAGCACACGTCTTCAACACGATAGGAGAGATTCTATCGGGCCCACTCGACTTATGAACGTCGAGGGAAAGAAGCGCTTTACGCACTGCCCTTTGTGTAAACCGGACATCCGGCATGCGGGTCTCGCACTGCGGTATGGTCGGCGGTGCGTTTCCCCCGTCGTCCAGGGTCGAGTTGGACGCAAAGAGTTTGCCCAGAAGATCGGCTTTTTCTTTAGCGTCGTGGGCCAACGAATTATCTCCTATGCGCAGAGGTGGAAGGGATGGCTTACAAAAGTTCCCCTGGACAGCTTTGGCAAGAGATCAGAATGCACGAGTTCCGGAGGGGAGACTAACTAGTCTCTCGCCAATTCTGCCGATGTGAGCCGACTTCGCCCCAGCAATTACTCTTTTGAGGGACCTGGAGGCAAAGTTAAATTGCTTCTTTAATGTGCTGGTCTTTACATCCCGTGCTGTCGCTGCATTAGCCCATGCTTGGTAACATTCCTGCTTTCGGCGGGACGCCGCTTTCCAGGTTCGACCAAACCAGGGCTGGGACTTGCCACCTGTGGGAATCAGGGAGAATGGAATGAAAAGTTCCATACCCTGAAGCACAACATCTGCGACAGAGTCAGCAACGACACTGAGATCATCCGGCGAGAAGCAAACCTGCCTCCATGGGTAGGATGCAAAGAATGTTCGCATTTCATCCCAGTCTGCTGACCCATAGTGCCATACGCGGCGACTGCCTGTAACTCGCGGCCGCAGCGAGTGAACGAGTGGCACTATACTCCTAATCAGGCAATGGTCCGAAGAGCCAAGAGGGGCCTCAACGGATACTTTGTAGCCGTCAGGATGTGAGGTCAGCAGAAGATCCAACAGTGAAGGCACGTGGCTTTCTGCATCTGGGATTCGCGTAGGCGTTGCTACCAGCTGCGTCAAGCCATATGCCAAGGCGAAATCGTGAACAGATCTTCCCGCATGATCGGTTTTGCGCGAACCAAGCTATTCGGCGTGATGGGCGTTAAAGTCGCCAAGAATCACGATCTCTGCGGATGGGACCTGCTGGAGCACTGAGTCTGTAGCCATTTGGACGTGGTCGATGAGTCGGTCCGTTTCGGCATCACCGCTATGGGACCTGTAGAGGCATAGGTAGATGCGGGGATGGTCGTCGCAGTCTACACGTAGCCATAAGATGGAGAGGTCCCTACCTTCAAGATTGCCGAGGCGGCGAGAAGTGATATCATCTCTAACGTACACGCATACACCAGCCTTAGGAACAAAGGAGTGTTCCAGTCCGTACCCAGGGTAGCAGAGGTAGGATGTGTCCGCTGGAGATGATATCTGCGTCTCGGTTAAAAAGAGCAAGGCCGGCTTTGCTGTCTCAAGGTGGTGGTGGACAGTGTCGAGGTTCGAATGTAAGCCCCTAATGTTGCAAAAATCCACGGTAAACGTGACAGGGGGTGCCATGGTATGCCTTCTCTTGCCCCGAGCAGATTTTGAGAGCGCAGTTGAGCCCCCCCCAGAGTACGAGGGGCAGCCTGGGCGTCCACGCTCAGGCATAATCCGTACTGAGGGTGGACGTCCAGGGGGGATTCTCCAACGCTAGCGCTGGTACCCCCCTGGGGTATCCTTTTCGTTAACAGCGCTATCATTAGGGGGGTGGGGGATTTTGGGCCTCCGGAGACCTCACTCATTTCGGGGAAATGCAACGCAAGCGTTACTTCACAACCGGTTTTCTGTGAGGCCGTGGTATCGCACCGGTCGAACCGGGCCCATTCGTGCTTAAGCAAGCATGGCTCTACCACTATAAAAAAAAAATTCTCCCTTCACTCACTTAGATGATAATAACGTGTGAATAAACAATGTGCCTCATCGTTCATCTACATCGTCCAGGGACTTGAAAGTAGAGACGGCTATTATTTATGTATGGTGTCATTGGTTCTCATTAATTCACTAACGTATGGTTCTCATTTAGAGAAATTGGTACAGGAATCAAATTGAATTGGCGGTTACTAATTAGCGAATATGGATTTATACTTATTAAAAAATAAGAAGTATAGTCTAGAAAAAGAAAGACATGTCTGTTTGTTTTTATAAGCTATAAAAGTCACACATAAATACAATATTTGTTATGTATTTATAGTGCAATGTGTCTCCTTGTATGTACAGTATGTGGGTATATTTTATATTGCGTCTATTAAACTTGCTCATTATGGATTGGTGACCAAGCGAGGGCGTAGCTGTGATATGCGTTTGTTTATAGGATTTCATATGGTCACTTTAACTTCGTCTTAACCCTAAGTCGCCTACTGCAACACCCACAAGCAGTGATGGGGTGGCCCTGTTCCACTCCACCGAGAACCGCACGAGTGATACAGGCTATAAACAAACTCCCTTAGGGGTGGACCATAAAAGTAGTATAGTTGTAGTAATGTATAGTTATTTTTTTCTAAGAGCAAGTATACTTCTGTATTTGATATAGTTGATATCGATGATATCTAAATAATCCGATTATAGATGATATATGTATGTACATATATTAGAGTTATGAGCAAAGCAGTCTTAGCTGTGCAGCGTTGGTGCTGATAACTAGGTTAACAGGTCCTTCACGCAATGTTGACATCTTAAAGGTTCAATACACAGAACGTCAAAATTTGTTGTTGTGAACAATAAAACACTAGTTACGTTGAGCTCCTCGGAGAGGCTAGTAAGCGTGTCGAGTTTATACAAAACCCATCAAGTTTTGGCACCAATTCAATATTTGATTTGACTTTAAGTAATATTCCTAGAACTTTCATCTTGCTTATATAACATACTCGCAAGAAATTTATAAGTTCGGCGGAGTCCCTTGAGTCGACTGTAATTTGTACCTTGATAGACATTCGAGAAAATACGGCGCAGACGTGACCGCCGCGGTTCATCGCATTCAGAATTAATCCAAATCTATTCTATCGGTATATAAACTAGGTATAATATCTGACTAGCCTCTAGCTGTGAGCTGAACGTCTGTTATTGAGTGCGTTCTTGTGTGCAAGAGCAGGCGCATTACGTATGCAGAAATGCAACACGTCCAATCACTTCAAGCCAAGTCGAACGAATTAGCGCATTAAGTTGAGTGGGATCGGTTTATCTTCACTCTTGTTGTTAAAAACCACTGTTGTTCTTACTATTATATAAGTAATAGCAATTCAGCATATGTAATTTGTAAACAGAAAAAGAATGTGATCGCCCACATATGACGACTTATGTTCTAAAAGAACAAAAAACTTCAACAGTCGAGAATGTGTGTCCTCACTATTTGTATGCGTAATGTCCGCACTACGTAATCTAACTTTGGCCCGCGCTTACATACATATGTATAAGTTACATCGCATACATTACTACTCTATAAAAAGCGCGTTTATGGGCGATATACTGTCGAACTGCCTACACACCCCTCTTCACGTTATATGGGTACTAAGAGTGCTATATTATCTATTAAAAGACACGTGTTAAAACCATATTTATGCTGTAGTAATAACGCCATACCCAGTCTACAGGTGAGTATTTCAGTACATGGGAACTCATAATCCTTGTTTTGTCACTACAGTTATATGTTTCAAAGTAATGTAGAAAAATAAATATGAACGTCATCTAACAAGAACAAGACAGATTTTACAAAAAAAAAATTGTTACAGAAACATGGCTTTGAAATCGCTTTCAGGATGCGAAGGTGCGCTCACGTACGCCTCATTCCGCCTTAACGCTATAAACCGGCAGTTTATTTATTTATTTAAAGAAACAAATTAACGATTTTTTTTGAATGTCATAAAAAATAAAATAAATTACCATAACTTAAAATAATAAAAATAAAATTTTACTGGTCATGTTAATTAAATACCAAGAATAAATGGCAATATATAAAAACTTCAATTTAAAATAGAAAATAAGTAAAACTAAACATTCAATTGTCTACATTCAAATGTATAAATTCATTGACGGATTGATTACTTTCGATTCGGACAATCCAATATTTAATTGACAGGTGAGCATAGAAAACAAAATCTTCCAAGCTACCTTTCGATGTCACAAAGGATAGGATTTTTACAAAGAGCTTGCCTGCCCTTTATTCCGTCGAAGATTTGCCATATTCACAGTTAATGCTGCTCAGGTTTAATATAGATCATATTTTACTTATAAAAACTAATAATTCTAGAAGGTAAATGACCTTTAGTAATTTACAAATAAATAAGATACACAATAAGACGTTGTGTTGAAGAACGATGGATTTTTATTATTTATATAAGAGATAACAGAAAAAGTTTCGTTGGGCTGGGGTGGGTTGGTCGACTTGATTTTAATAAATTTAGTTGTATTGGTAAATTGACGCCAACTATATCGCAGGCTTGTAACGTATAGATTATTTAGTGGAAGTGACTTATCCACCAAATTACATTACTACATTAAATATAAATGATCGCTGCAGGTACACTGTATTTCTACACAAATATTGGCCAATAACTTTAACAATACAACCGACGATAAAAAGGTGTAATAAAAACGACACTTTTGAAATAGGATTTGGGGCGAATAAAAATGTATTTGCCTCGGAGCTGTACTTACAAAACGATATGCTGTTCTATGAGTACGGTTTGTATTTTCGTGGAGTAGATTCTAGTTAAGAATTAGGTACAATATAAATTTATGTTTATGTTTTCGTAGCCCAAATATTTTTCATGTGATGACAAAATTCACAAAATTCAGTATAGAGAATCGTTGAAAAAAAGAGCCATAGAGGTCTTGTCGCCTATGGTTTTAATAAATACCTTTATTTATAGTTTACTTCTTTAAGATTTGTTTTTATTTTATGGTGTGAAAATCCCATGGACTATGGCCGGTGTGTCATCGGCGGAGTTGTGTGCCGGGCTTGCTAAAGCCTCGCAGCTACTGTCAAGGGGCCGGGAGTACGACATTCTTCCGCGACCAGCAGGTGACTGTCCGCCGGAGCGGAAACCTATCTCGTTTGAAGGGGGGAAAGGATGTTGCTTCTCTCGCCCGCCCCCATCACTCCTTAAGTAAGGTGCACGGAACACTACGCGCCTCCAACCTTGGACCCCGCTCAGCGATTGGAGTGGTGAATTGAACCCCAAATTCAGTCCATTTACGGAGGCCGGAATTGGGCATTTTCGGCCCTCCTCCGACGTCCGGTGCGTCACCTGCGGACTAAGAGAGTAGTCGTGTTTTCCTGCTCCCTTTTCGCAGCCTTCTTCTGTGACATAATCGTTTCACAGAAGCTGACTACTCCATCCCATAACGTCTCGCGTCAGCGCTGTCACTAAAGCACGGCGCAGCTCTTACTAAGCACTATACTCTTGTACCGTATGCATTATTACCGTAATATTTATTCTTTAAGACTGAAGCTTAGCGTTCTGTGATGTGATTACACAGATTTAATTCTGTTCACATAGTTTACGATGCTTCAGTTTCAAATAATTTATATCTATTCCTCGTCTACTCTCAATCTGGCTTTACCTACTCTCACGAGAGTTATTTAGATTTATATGGTTCAGTTAGACGTAGGAACCTAAATTACACTGTCATCACTAAGACTCCAGTTTCTACCTTCTTTCTCCATGAGACGTCAGTCTCCAAGTGATTAGGTGGTGTTTTTTATTAAGTCAGCTTTGTCTTCAGTTAGATTTACCCCCTCACAGAGAACCCAATGTTAGAACCTAACTTTTTTGAAGGGTACTTCCTTTAAGTCATTTTAATAGATACGAGTAAGTGTGTCGAGCAACTGATGAAAATCATCTTGTTTTGTGTTTGCACCTGTGTATTGTAACTATATATTACTTGAGTAAAAGTTTAAATTTAACTCCGACAATAATGTTAAATAAGTCCCCGCATAGTTCCGCTCTATGTTTGGGCGTTAATGAGGATTGTTTACTTCGTTAATACCCTCAAGTGAACAGCTTACATTCTAAGAACTCTGTTATTACTTGAAATCTCAGACAAGTGTTTCAAATGTGATCGATGTGCAATATGGAATAGGTTTCAAGAATGATGGTCGTAACCAAAATCGTCAGAGCGGAGTCAATGATTTTAACTCGATTTTGATTTTGATTGAAGGGAACCTGCGCGAATAATTGTCGATTAGAGGATCAGAGGACTTATTAAACGCTATCAGCAATAGTCGATTAAACGAATGTAATGTGATGTAATGGACATGACAGGGAGTTAGAGTTTGTGTATAAAAGGGAAAAAATGCTAACAAGTTCAAAAATGTAGGGCGTTGAAGAGTGAAGGAGTGTTGTAAAGTATTTAAAGAATCTTAGATTGTGTAACTTGAAGCCCAAAACTCCTCTGAATGTTTTAAAAAATTTTGATTGAATTTTTTTTAATTATTTATGTACAAATATTGCTTAATAGTTTAAACAAATATTTCCTGTTTAATTGATTGATTACTGTTTATTGTACATTCAGATTCAATATTTTGCTGAAGTAATAAATTAACTAATTAACACTTATTTAACTAATAATATGTACAATCAGCTATCGCAAGCAATACCTTTACGCCCCGCAATGAACAATGTAAGAGTTACACACAATACATAAAACATAATTATATGAATGTAAATACATACGCATATATAGAGATACATCATAAATATACACACAAAAATACATCCATAAACTGATATCTTAACATGATGCATTGACTATACATATGTAATACGTCACAGAAATGAAGTGCTCTTTTACTAATTGATTAAATCAGTCAAAGTTTGTGCACGTCTGATGCCTGATGCTTGATGAATGACTTGTTGATAAATTTAGTGGGATGTATCGGCCTTTTTAACATAAGATTCTTGGACGACATGACACCTTGAATTGGAGTCGTGCAGGAATTTAAAACATTTTCTGAGATATTGCGGAGCGCTAGTATTGAACAGAATATTGTAGAGAAGTGAAAATATTCCGGCGAAGGCGTATAGGTCACTACTTGAGCTTAATCCGATATTCAGAGACTTGGTCATATTTGCATAGTCCAAAGATGAACCTAGTGGAGAAATTTCGTCGTCCATAGACGGCGGTTGTCAGTTATCATCAGGTGACCCGTCTGTTCGTCTGTCCCCCTATATTGTATAAAATCAAATAAATAATTAAAGATTACTTAACAATATGACGTGAATGTAACCCAGACTAAGATGCTCGAAGTGGAACATGTATCTAACAATAAGTGTAAATCAAATCAACTAAACTGTACTGTTGTAAATTTAAAACTGTTTGTGTGAACTCAAGGCACTAAAACCAGTCACTGATTTAAGCCAAAACGTTCAGACGCGGCGCCGGCCGCTGCTACAATATGACGGAGCATTTCCTTTAACAATGCGCGGTCTAACTTGTTATATTTTGGTTTATGGTTTTGCTTCATTATATTCCAAGATTAACATTGTACTATAAGAAAGCGTTTACTATAATATTTCTTTCACTTTCCCCTTAGAATACGTTGCTTCAGTAGACGTCCAGCTTAATCGGATCGAATCAATCACTCGTATTTGTTCGTGTCTTGATTGATGTTAGAACGTACTCATTCACATAACAACGGTATTCTAATACAGGGTACTTACTCATAATTAATGACTTCTCCAACGTTAAGTTATTCGAAGGCTCATAACTGACTCGTCTAAAAAATGAACTGAAACTTTAAAGTGAGTAAATTTATTCTCACCACAAAAGGCTACTGTTGGGAGTTGGGTCCTTTTTGACCGTTTCGTCCCTCGAGGACTCGTACAGTAATGACATATTAGAACAACTGTTTTTACAACTTGACGTAATAGTCGCGGAGTATGATGTACGGACTTAATTAGGTACAGAAGTATTTTGTTTAAGATTTTGTCTATTGATAACAATTTACGATACGTTTTATGATGTGTTTGAAGGCAAATTACGTTTATTAAGTGAAAGTTATGTTCAACAGATACTCAAAACTATGATAACGGTTACTATTTGCATTTTTGGACATTGATTTTTCGCTTTGAAGTCTAATTTTGGTTTGTTCCTCAATAGTCCATTAGTTGCGGTGATTTAGCTCTCAAACTAAAAAAAAACTTGATTTATACGTTTACTATTTTACGTTATTATTCTGTTTTAGCTCAAAGTCGTTTCATTAAAAAAATACGTGTAGTCTTTGGGAACTGCCGATAGAAGTGAAAACTAAGTAACTTGTAAATTGTGTCGTCGAGCTTATTACATTATACACAGTATACACATAGCTTATGAAAAGCGTTCGGTTTGGTGACAATGACGCGAGTTCCATGATTTTTGTTCACTCAAAAAGTGGTAATCACGTCTAAAGAAGTTTTCACTTCAAAAAGCTGATTTTGGCTGAAGTGATTTAGACGATACTATCATTTTTACGTTTTAAATTTGAAGATGTTACCCATAGGTATCTCATAATTGCCTTCAACGTCTTCCTACCCTTTTCATAATTCTGATTTGGTAAATATGTCTTGTCCTCCAAACCTGTGAGTTGTGGCACTACTTACAATTTTTTAGTTATATAAATAAAAATAAAAACGACAGAAAAAAACTATAAAACATATTGTATACGGTCAGCTAAACAGCTTTTAATATCCCAAACCAGTGTGTAGTCAAGCTGGTTTATGTATCAGGATTAATATTGAATTTCTTAACAAAAAAAAACACTGAAAAGTTAGCCTTTATTTTTCAACATTATGTGCTTTTGCTTAGAGTACTGCATGCCACTAGGTTTTAAAAAGTTAACCAAAGATATATTTTTCAATTAAAAGAAAAACCAATATGGCTTGAATGCCCTTTTAAGGCACTGAAAGGATACTGATATATGTATATAGCGGTATGTCCTGTGACACCGGATTAAAGTTGTGGTGTCATTATTGCTCACGTGCCGAGTTGGGAGCTTTTGTCATACGTTCCTTATATGAATATAAACAGACTGTTCACTGATATTTAGGGACATTGGGTGGCTTCAAATAATATATTGAACTTCTTTTAAACCTTCATTTATAACACAGAGGGGTTCTTTAGTTATATGAAATATTAGCTTTCTTGAAAGCAGTACTTTAGTTGCAGAGTGCTCATAAGGTAAATCTAATCGAAGAAGTATCAGTAGCTGAATGATAATGAGGCAGACTTACTAATACGCAGTGAGAACTGAAAGTTGAGCAAAGATTGCGACTTCACGAGCTACTAAAATAACCTTCAATAAATCTGTTCTGTAAATTAATCCAGCAGTTCGCTTACCATCACGTGACCCAATGTTTCATAAAGAAAAGCACTTTAAATTAACATGAACCATTTAAATTTAAACAAGTCTTACATTTTTTCATAAGAGTGTAGCAGTTTCATGTCACTATTTACTAACATTTTAATTGTACTCAGTTACAAAAAGTATCAAGAGTCAAGTTTCGCGGTTACGTAATACAATCGCTCCGAGTGCTCGGCTGTAAGCTGTTCCGATCAAAACTGGACCATCTTAATTCTCCTTTCCCTTCTACTGCTACATACACACACACACGCGCGCACGTTTTCTTCAATCAGATCCTACTGACTAGGTTTTTAAATGTTGTGTGTACGGAGACATTGATGTGACGGCAACAGACTTGCTCCAAAAATGCAAAATGGCGTTCGGGGATACATTGTGTGTACTGCGCTTGTGCCTATCCTATCTGTATATGTCTTAATTGAAATCATAGAACTCGGTATGTCTTATAGATATGTATGCAGCAGTCTTATAGACAGTCTACTCGTCCCACACGACACGTTAATACACTCATAAAAAGCTCGTAATAAATAGAATATATTGTGTGATGTGAGCGAGGCGCGAGGCATTCATTAGAGGTTTCTAAACGTTCTTTCATGAAGGGCATCCTCGCAAGTTACAGTATATAATTTATATCTTACACGCGTATTATCCAAACTCATAGTCCGTTATCTAAAAAACAAACAGCAGTTTAACAGTGGTAGAGCCATGCTTAGGCACGATGGGCCAGCATGACCGCTGCGATATCACGGCCTAACAGAAAATCAGATGTGAAGTAACTCTTGTGTTGCATTTCCCCGAAATGAGTGAAGTTTCCGGAGGCCCAACTCCCTCTCTCATCCCCCCTCTCCTCTCTCACATTTCCTCATCCCCCCTCTCTTCTTTCCCCTCTCCGCATCCCCATAACTCTTATCACCCTCAAGGCCGGGCAGCGCACTTACGGCTCTTGAGTTGCAGGTGTCAATGTCCCTTACCATCAGGTGACTCGTATGTTCGTCTGTCCTGCTATAAAACATTACGAAACAGACTAGTCTTAAAAAATGAATAGCGCTGAGCCAGGGATCGTTGGTTTGATTACTACGCGTTAAGAAAATAACATTTATACAATTTAATGATTGGTTAAAGTATGTTTTGCTTGTAATGTAATCAAGTAATTAATGAATTAATGAATGTAATCAAGTAATTAATTTATTAAACTTGCTTAATTAATTTATTTCTTGCATAAGTACGCAAGTTCTGTTCTAAGAAATACAAACTTTGAGCACTAACAACTTAAATCCTCGCTTTATATTATTTAAAAACGACACATAACATTAAGTAATTATAGAAGTACTCTCAGTCATAATTGTTAATAATGTTGGCGATTTAACTATTCGCCGCCACGGCACATATCTCATCATATTCACTCAGTATTAACGTTTTAATTCGCGATAGCATTTTATATCATTAAATTAACTCTTTAAAAGGCTAAAAATTTATTTACATTAAAACTGTATTCTTATATATGTAGAATTAAAATGTTATTCGTTGTGCTGTACGTTAGCTATGTGTTAAAAGAATTCTCTTTGGATTGGGCTGTATCATCAGTGCCTCGGAGACAGTAATTAAGTCAGTAAGTAAGTATGTGTTAGCTATGTGGCTTTCGTTGGGCCATCCCATATCTACCACTGGGTGTCGTAAAAGGTGAATACCTCACGTACCTCACTGTTATCTATCACACAGTATATGTACAGTCAGTGTAGAAGTGTGGTGGACGGTAGTACACTTGTTTGTTTACGTAAATGGGACTATGTTATGGTTGACAATAGGCGTGGGTGTATGTGTCATGCCACTCTTATAAAATGTATCACTTTATGATTACGTTGGCCAATTAGTGCTTCGATTGCCTATTAACATTTGTAGTGTAGTTTCGCTCTCGACGCGGCTGGACGACTTACTCCTTGAGAAACGTCTCCTGTCGAGACCGAAACTAGTCGGTCATCCCTGAAATTCACACGTGCGTACGGTTAAATCTAATTCACGAAAGTTTTTTCTTATAATAACACAAGTTATGGAGTAAACAAATAGTATCATGAAGCTATACAGTTTAGATAAACCTCAAGGCACCTTACTTGTAAAGACAAAATGCGCAGTGTTTGGTTTTCAGAAATGCTTTTTCAGAGAATATTAGTTTGTGAAATTAGTATTCTCTAATATTAGTTTATATAAAGACCAATTACGTGTTAAAATAACAGAACTGTGCGGGTTTCTCAGACATTGCTTTAAGTGAAAGATTTACGATTAGAAAACAATATACATGGTGATATAATGTTTACTTTAGTGACGGTAAAGTCTAAATAAATCGGCTGGTAGTGGCGCTAACGGCGCTCCTCAATGTCCGACACGTAATTGCTGAACATAAATGTACTTTATTGCTATAGCCAGTGAAGCTTCTCAATAGAACGACATCTTCTCCCAGAATAATTAAATACGTAAATCTAATAGTAAACAGGCGTCCGATGCGTGGGAGCTAACTACACGACGTCATTTAATATCCAACTCTGTATATCGTCGTGCATATACATATATACTTTGTATGTACCTTCATATGTGTGTTTTGCTTTTTATTTCGGATATTGTTTAAACTTCAATACTTTTTTATTAACATATTAAAGTACTAGCAACGTTTACATGCGTCATGAAAATTCTACGCATGGCAGCGTTGCTACGTTTAAGTTTAATCCTATAATTTTCTGTGTATGTTGTTACGGCGTAGACTTTTACTAGAAATTTCGTAGATGCCGTAGCCCGTAGCACCGGCAGCGTATTAAAAGCTTTCATAATATAGGGGGGCAGACAAACAGACTGGTCAACTGATAGTTAGTACAACTGCCGTCCATGGACACCTGTCCTTTGTGTGTGACGAGGGATGGGGAGATGCGGTAGGGAAGGGGGAGAGGAAAGAGTAGAGGGGAGTTGGACCTCCGGAAAACTCACTGGGAAATGCAACGCAAGCTTACCTTCCCTACCAGTTTCCTGTGAGGCCGTGTTATGGCACTGATCGAGCCGGCCCATTTGTGCATAAAAATGGCTCTACCACTGTTATTAAGTTGTTGTTAAATCATGTCTAAAACTAAAACATAATTATGCGTTAAAACAATTGTTATTCCACATCTCCCCTTCTTTATCACTCATAATCCTATCGTGATACTATATCTACTTGTTAGAGGGACGATGTGACGTCAAAAGGTGTTTTCTTCTTCTATAAGTTTATAAATGTTTCAAGAAATAATGAGACAAAGATTAACAGCAGAGTTGTCGTAATTTACTGTTATTTACAGCGACGATCTTAATTGGACAACTTTTCACTATTTTTTATCACCCCGTCCTATCTCCAGGTCAACTGTGAACATCGTTTACTCAGCCACGACCTTGTACATTAATTGTTTGATTAGATAACATTTTAAGGTGACACGAAACTGTATTTTTATTAAAAAACTTTGGAAGGTTTTGACTGTTTGCGTTACAATAATAGACAAATACGTATTAAAATCATATTTTAAATTTAAGACACCTGTTAACACTGTGACTGCAACTTTAAGAATTATCGGAGGCCTGCCCGACTATGAGGGGAGGGAAACGAGGAGAAGGGGGCTCCGGTAAATATAATAATTATAAAAAGTATTAATCAAACCATCCGTAAGTCCATAGTTAAACTCCTATTCGAATAGCTGTGACGTCGCCCAGCGCCTAGATTAACGTCGCGGTCGCTCACTAGTTGCCGAGGGGACTGGGCGAAACAGTTACTACTATAATTTTGGAC
This sequence comes from Tyria jacobaeae, assembly GCA_947561695.1. Lineage (NCBI taxonomy): Eukaryota > Metazoa > Arthropoda > Insecta > Lepidoptera > Erebidae > Tyria > Tyria jacobaeae. The sequence goes on along the minus strand of OX387208.1, from coordinate 263,525 downwards.
TAATATACAAACTTGCACTACATGAAGTTCCAGACTACACGAATTGCACTTTAGACTTACACAAAACATGTAACAGAATAGCAAACACTGTAAATAATTAAATAAATTATTAAACACTACATTACAATTGACTACGAAAATTACAAATCGTATTTAATTCGGGGTTCTTGGTTGGAGGTTCATGGAACGTAGTAAAAATTACGAATAACACATTAAATAACACAGAGGACACAGCAGAGCCTCTAGAAATATTTATAGTCTATCGATGAAATTTCTAGATTTATCCAAGGTCCCGGCAGCGAGTAGCGACTTCCATAAGGTTTGCTGAAAATAGTAACGTCTCTGTCAGATTAGTTAAATTAAAACGGGACAATATAAACATTAATTGCCTAATACCTACATTATATTTTTGTATTTATTAAATATTTATTATTTTAATTTTAAATACATATTTGTAACTATTCATTTTTTTAATGAATAGTTTAATATGACAAATTATTGCACAAACCGATCGCACTACGTTAGAGTAAAGGGAAGGGAAAGAGGAAAACGGAAATAAAGAAGGGGAAACGAAAGGGAAGAAGGGAAAGAGTGTGAGGAAAATAGAGGAGGTGAAAGAGGGTAGGGTTGGGCCTTCGGTATCCTCATTCACTCGGTCGCATAATGCAAACCGGTTTTCTGAGACGCCGTGGTAATACTCCCGTCAAGTCGGGCCGGAATACGTGCCGAAACTTGGCTCTCCCATATTAAGAAAAAAACTACGAGCGAGGGAAACAACTAATAATAATATTTTGTGTTCACAATACTTTACATTTTGTATTAATAAAATCTCAAGTGAATTGTGTGTAAAAATGTGTGTCCCGTTAGTACCGTAACCATATATATACATTCATATGTATGTAACATTACACGGTTTGTGCCAAGTTTGTATGCATATCGATATAAAAGATAGAGTCATAGAGTGAGTCAGTTCAGAGTCATTTACGGTGAAATAATATTTCGAACGATATTTTAAAAACAATAGAAATACTGAAGATCAACAAAGAGTCAACATTAAAATCAATATTTTGCCCTGGCCTTGTTACTATCTCGCTTTCTATATTAAGTAACTTATTCAGCTGTATCAAATAATAAGTAAAACCACTTAAATAATAAATAAAACTCAGCTATTCAATACAAAGAGTTTCCTATTATTAACATTCTCTATTTTTTTTTAGCGGACGCCATCTTGAAATGTAATAGCTTATGTCGCTATCACTATTAATATGATTAAATGACATCATATACATATGTCAAAATCTACATCGTCTGCTAGTACGTGACAACAACGACGTCATACATTCCACTCGTATACAATTCTTGTACAGTGGGGAAAAAAGTAAATTGAAAATTTTGTGCCCTACGGGATATTCAAATACAGTTTACAGTTCATTTTTTTTCTTTTTTTTTTTTTTTTTTTTTAAAGACAACTCCCGCACTAGGATTAATTTTCAAACATTCAAACAACGGACACAAAGAACACCCAGACTCAGAACAACAATTTGAGGATTACACAAAGTGTTGTCCCGTGCGGGGATCGAACCCACAACACTCGGCGCGGCAGTATAGTGGCGAGGTGACCACTTAAACCGCTACACCATCCGTGCAGTCAAGTCAGTTGAAATATATAATAATAATATACACGTGGCTTGCATATTTTTTCTTATTTTTAACTGACTTCATGCTGAAGTTAAACACAGGTGCTAAGTAACAAAGGTTGTATTTTCTAGTTCGGTCGTTCCTTTTTAACAGCCACTCTAACTATTTGTAATATTCGAGGTTCAGTTTCATAAACATTTAACATTTAAAACTACAGTTCCGATGTTGTTGCGTAAACTAAGCGAATGGTTGTTATTCTGCTATACCTTGAATATTTACAGGATTTGTGTAAAATCCATCTCGTATGTATCCTAGATTACGTATGTAAGATTTAATTTGTGAGGTTATTAACGAAATGCTTAATTTTATTCTATTTACACGTGAATTCTGTTGCTAACTATGCCTTCTGAATTTAATAATAAAGTATTTGGGAACATTACTTGCACTGTATTCAGGTATCACATAAACTTTCAGATACAACTTGTCTTTACGCTCTCAGTCACTCTTCATCAACCTCTTACAATTGTTTGGTCTAAATTAAGGGCAATTTTTATGAAAAAACCGCAATATTCTTTTTGTAGAATGATTTGCAATTTATTTGCGCTGTCGAGTTGGTAACGAATAAATAATGTGTATTGTGTACAACTCGGCCCAACGCTGTGTTGCAAAAGGCCAACCGTAATTTATTGAGACGAAGATCGTGACCGGCGAGAGGCAGTGCCTCTGTAATTATGATGGATGGTCGCCTGGGGCTGGAGGCACTAGCACCGCTTACGCCGCGGCTTTGTGTTCAGCCACGACTTAAGACGTTTTGTTACATTCTTCAGCCTATTCAATCTGAGAGATCAAGTTTCGTATTTAATAGAAATAACGTAGTCATGATGTACGTTTTGTATTTGCTAATAAATATACCCGTACGTTAGACACCATTCTACTCACTGCTCACTCACTGCACACTGTATAGCTAACCTCTTGAGGCTCGTTCCTTGCAATATGTAGGACAATTCACAGAAGTTTTACAAAATATCTTCAATCTTATCAGACATTTTTGTGATAGTCTAATTTTCGGTAAGCGATGCTCAGTGTGTATTTGATTAATGATACCTCAATACTGCCAACATGAACGATGCGACTACTCACCACTAGAAAAACTGATTATATTGTATTACTGTGCATGATTTATCTTCAACAGAGCGAAATATTTTTTTTTATAAAAAAACCAACCATCGAAGTAACCGGTCGGCTTGTGTTTGCTGGATCTCAGATATTACTCGGCTATTGTAATACCACAGTCTCGTCTCGTCCACGGCAAGAAAGTTTTTAGTAGTGTATTTTTTTAATTATACTGTTTGCAACTATATTACAGTGTTATTTCTATAGTAAATCTCGATTAATAGCAATATAATCAGTTCCATCATAAACAAACGTGTCTAATAGTCTGTCTATATAGTCATAAACATACGCAAGATCTCATCAATCATGTGAATGAACTCGAATAATGAAAGGGTTATATTATCTTCAACTTGTTAGGAATTTGAATTCTAATTTAAATACATTTAGATTTGATTTTGTGTGTTATGTTAGAACACATCGGAATGGACTTCCCGGTAATAGGCTATCTGACTTACAGGTTTGCGACCATTTCAGTCTAATAGCGATGTTATTCCCCTGTACCACCTGCTCTTGAAACTTCTGCCTTCTTTCACTATATTCCATTTATTCTTATTTTGATTTTGATGTTTATGAAGAATACCAGCTGACGGAGGAAACATTGTCCTGCAACAAACAAAAAAGGATGGTACACCCTAATCACTTGGCAGTATGAAATATACTTTACGACCTACTCTCATACCAAATATACTTGTTTGCGACCACAAACGCCGTGACATGAGTTTAACAGTGGTAGAGCCCTGCTTAGGCACGAATGGGCCGGCTCGACCGATGCCATACTACGGTCACGCAGAAAACCGTTTGTGAAGCAACGCTTGCGTTGTAATGTACCGAAATTAGTGAAGTTTCCGGAGGCCCTACTCACCTCTCTTCTTTCCTCTGCCCTCATCACCGTTCTCCTCTTTAACATTATTAGATACACCACAATATTTTGATAAGTTCTCCCAATCTTCCTTCCTTCCTCAAGAGAAAAAAAATAAGTTAAACTAATTAGCTGTAGCTCAGGTTTCGCACTTTAGTCAAAACCCAATTTCATATACTCGGTTTATCAAAGTAAATGTTACCAAGTGTCTACAATCAAAGCTGCTGTCAACGTGTCTTGGTAAATTCTAGAAATGTTGTACTGTTATTGCACACTTTTAGTTGTGCCGTCGCGCCGGACATCGTGTATCAATTCTGAAGGAGACTAGCCGTATAACCGTATGCACAATGACATGATGACATTAAACTAACAACATTTCTTGTCCTTTTCTACAAATAATATATGAAGTTCATTTTTCTGTAGCGACCCTGCGATTTGTTTACAACCCTTAGTTGTGTCTACGTGTAAGGTGAAGCATGTATGTATAATAGACAAGCAGAATTCGAAGCTTGATTATTTTCTTAGGCATTCCAAGTTTAACATTAAAATGAACTCAGAGCATGGAATGCTTCTTTATATTAATGTTAAAATGAAAATGTATATTTGATCATTGTGGTTTTCGATGGAGAAGACTAATGGCATCCCATCTTTTGCAGTGGGTGTTGTAGTACAGTTGTGAGAGATCGTTTCATATACGAGTATTTTAGTATTTCGATGATTCAAATCTCCAGATTCTTTTTGCTTGAGTTCGTGTTGCTCTGTAAATAACACTATAGTCATCACAAACAATTTTTTAAAAATATATTATTTAAAAAAATACAAAATATTCTATTAGCCTAAGTAACCGATTCTCACAATTAATGGATAAAAAAAAAACTACGAGGTTTATTATTTTAAAAGACAAAAAAAAAATGAATTGAATTTGCAAAAATGAATTAAAAAATAATTGTATTACTATTAAAACGTTTAAGTTCAATAAAACTGGTACTAATAATCAAGTTATTTAGAAAAAGAAAAAATATATATTTTTATTTACTTTTGGACATATTACTATAATACTAATTTTATTTAGGTTTTGCTATGTTTAATGCTAAAAGTATATAGATAAACAGCTTCTTACACAATTAAAAATATGTACCAGTAAATATTTAAAGCACTGAATATTTGATATTGGCCAATAAATATCGATTTTTGTAGAATTTTTCGATTTTGAATGAGTAACGTTGGTTTCAAGTAGTCTCAACATCATGCTCCTGTCATTCGATCGTTTCTTTAGTTTAATAAAGTTGTAACTTGAGACAATGCTATTAATTTTTCTAAGAGTTATTTTTTTTTTATTATTCTTAGGTTATTTTTTTGATATTTTTATATTTTATTAAACGTGGATCGCTTGGTTCACGTTGACATGTTATTGTCTTCTATCTACCGTTGTAATAAACATTGCCATGAATTAAAGCAAACAATTAATTTAAGTTAAGGTCAAGATTTCTAAAATGTAACACAATTCGTCCTAGACACTAGCACTATAAAAACTATGTAGAACAGTCGCAATGAACGTTTCTTTTTTAAATAATACTAGTATTCTTGTTAACCCCCCCAGCTAAGCTAAGCGCTTGTGTTTAGAGTGGGTTTACGACGGTGGTGTACTGGGCGGGGTTTAAACCCACAACCACTTGATCGCAAGTCCAACGACTCAGCCATCACGCTACCGCCGTTTTAAAACATTACATTAAACGCATACTCAACGGCAACACACAAAGCAAACCGTTTCCGGAACTTTCAATTCGATGCTGAACTAAAGATTGACGTTTATACATATATTCAACCGCATCCAGTTGTACGCAGTATATAATTTTACTTTTTTGTTGCCGACTGGAGGAGTCAGGAGATTAATTTATAACGAAAGAAAAAGGTCTACAAGAATTGGTTAGAACTTGTGCAATAGTGTGAATAGAATGCTGTAGGTGTACTAGGTAGCTAGTAGGTGGGTAAAGCGATGTCGTGTGTAGTGAAGTGTTGGATCCAAGCGTTTTAAGATCTGTAATATCTATTAAGTTAAGCAATTTAGCTTCACGGCGTATCATGAAGTTGTAGTCAATTATGTTCTGCGGTTGCAGCTGTTGGGACTTTGCACAAGACAGTAAGCCACGTGTGCTTTGACTGCCAGGTAGGTTCACTTTCAACTTTTTATTCTAATAGAAAATTTAACCATACGACGCTGGGATTAATTATCAAATACATTACTGTTTAACTTCATCTTGTTTGAAACATATTAGTTTCTATGTTGTAAAGGTAACATAAAGAATAATGGAATGTCAACCTACAAATGAACGATTTACTAATATTTCCAAACAATCAACAGACAAGTGTTTACATTAATTGTTGAGTTCTAATTTTAGTCTTCTTTTGTAAATTAATCTGATACTATTACAAGTTGCTTTTATTTCCAAGAGCTCATGTAAATCTGATGCTTAAAGTAAATACATTGAATCGAGATAGTCAACTCGTCCACTTACTTTGCGTATAAACTCAACTAAGCTTCACTTGCTGCCAGAACATCAGGAATTAATTGATTAAACCCGACCTCCGTTTGTTTATGGACTACAAATGAACAAATTTGTAAACAATAGCTTTTATTGTCAAATCTCAGGTCAAGTTCGATTTCGATTGGAATCAGAATTTGGACAAGTTCTGAAATTGTACTGTAAATTTTTCATAGTGTATATGAAAAATTTATGTAATAAAAAAGAAAAACCAATTAAAATAATTTCATATATCTAACTAAACATGATTTATTTCGTTTCACTTTCCGGCTGTACGTCATCCCAATGGTCTACGAGACGATCGTAAGAGACCAGATGGTGTGTCATTACTACCTTTAGTGTGGGACGCAACTAGCGTCGACTCTTGTTCTCTGACATCTTGTCCAAAAGCCTCGAACAGCGTAAATACAGTAATTAAATTGGAAATTATCGACCAGAGAATCGGTGACGTTTGCTATTGTAAGCTTAGAACTTTATAAGTTCGGTATTACTCATATTAACCTGATTGTCTTTTGGTCATTCTATTGTTTTGTAAAACGTGTCATTATCCTCTTTTTCGTATTTAATGATATTGTTTCGAGCTGGGTATTTAATAAATTAAAGTAGTCGATTGATTACCAAAAAAACACCACAATATTTATTAATACCACTCTTTACAATTACAAATCACTATATCACTCGTTAGTCGCACTAGAAGATCGCTTCGATATTTATTCGCTGTATCTTGAATCAATACTGCCCGTACGGCTAACACGATCCGCTTTTATATTGCTGTCGAAATAACTAGAATGTACGATAATATTCGATCGATGGCTCTAGACTAAATAGATTATTCTAGAGCTACTTGTAGCGCCATCTAGCGTCACAATGTCCACAGTTGCGCGCTATCCGACACTAGATGGCGTTGTCCCTTCGTTCTCGGGTCTTGTAGATTGTTCCAGACTATTTTTCTCGATGGCGCAACACTGCCCCCTCCTAAGACATGCTCGTCCCGAGCATAATCAATCCCATAGTATCGCGCCAATCGATCTACATGAACTATCTTTGGGGTGCCTCTTGGACCCTTCTGTATCCGGTAGGTAACATCATTGATTTTAGTGACTACCCGATATGGCCCATCCCATTTGGCTTGTAGCTTCAGAGATCTCCCTTTACTGCGAACTGGATTATGTAGCCATACTAGCGAACACTCTTCTAAGCCCTTATTATTCACTTTCCGGTCATAACGGGTTTTCATCTTTTCAGACATTTGTTGGCCCGATTGTCTGACATGCTCATAAATGTCATTCATCTTGTTCCGTAAGTCATTCGCGTACTCCGTTATACTTCGTGGGGTATCAGGGGGTATTCCAGTGATCAAGTCTGCAGGCAACCGTAGTTCTCTTCCGAAGTTTGCAAACGCTGGTGTTACGGAAATACATTCGTGGACTGCACTTCGGTATGACAGAAGAAACGGTTGAATGTGTTTGTCCCAATCTTTTTGCCTACTTTCAACTACTTTTGCCAGATACCTCTCTAGTGTTTGGTTAAATCGTTCCACCATTCCGTCCGATTGTGGGTGGTAAGAGGTGGTTCTGGTTTTGTGAGTACCCATCACTCGACACATTTCTTGAAATATTTGAGACTCAAAATTTCTTCCTTGGTTCCTAAAGGCACTCCAAAACGACAGAAGACTTCGTGCACTAATTTATCTGCAACTGTTGATGCCTCTTGGTTGGGAATGGCAAAGACTTCTGGCCACTTAGTGAAGTAATCCATTACGACCATGAAGTACTTGTTTCCGCTTTCACTTTCAGGAAACGGTCCCGCTACGTCTATTGCAATTCTTTCCCAGGGTGCACCAACATTGTACAATTTCAATGCGTCTCTGCTACGTGTATGAGGTCCCTTCACGGCCGCACAACTGGTACACTTGCGACACCAGTCCTCAACATCATCACGACAATGAATCCAGTAGAATCTCTCCCTTATCTTTAACAATGTCTTCCTAACTCTCATATGACCTCCAGAACATCCGTTGTGGTAGAGCTGCAGGACCACCGGTAGCTTAGCTTTAGGAACAACCATTTGCAGATGACAGCTGTCTCCTCGAGCGTTTTCCCATTTACGGCACAAGACTCCATCCTGGACGACTAGACTATCCCATTGAGCCCAATAACTCTTCGTGGTTGAACTCAGCGATGCAACTTCGCTCCAGTGTGGCTTAGGAGTCTCAGCTTTAATCCACTCGACAATTGGTTTGATATCTGCATCCTCTTGCTGTGCTTGCTGTAGGCTTTAATTCCATTCGATGCTATGATCCGTCTTTATCGTCCTCATAGGAACAGCTTCCTTTACCTCTTGCTTGGCGCAATGCTTGCGGTCTTCAGGGCAAGGTCTTCTTGATAATGCGTCTGCGTTACCGTGAGACTTTCCACTGCGATGTTCAATCATGAAGTCATATTCCTGTAGTAGCTCAATCCATCTCGCGACTTGTCCTTCAGGGTTTTTAAATTGTAAGAGCCACTTTAATGCAGCGTGGTCAGTTCGGAGGTGGAATTTACGCCCAAGCAAATATTTGTTGAAATGTTGCAGTGTCCTCACTACGGCCAGTAGCTCCCTTCTTGTGACGCAGTAATTCCTTTCCGGCTTCGACAAAGATTTACTGAAATATGCAATAACAACCTCTTGATCACCTTTCCGCTGGGATGACACACCGCCAAGCCCAGTATCACTCGCATCTGTGTCAACTATGAATTCATTTTCGGTATCTGGATACCCTAAGATGGGTGTGTTGCATAGACGTCTTTCTAGCTCTTGAAATGCAATGTCACAACTTTCATCCCAGCAGAAATGTCTTTTCTCTTCAGTGAGTTTATGAAGGGGTTTGGCAATATCCGCGAAGTTTTTCACGAATCGCCGATAGTAGGAGCACAAGCCCAAAAATGCTCTTACTTGGGTCTTATCTCTTGGAACTGGCCAATCCTTGACGGCAGCGATCTTTTGCGGATCTGTTTGGACACCCTCTTCCGAAACCACATATCCTAAAAAGCGAACCTGCCGTTTGAAAAAATGAACACTTCTTAGGACTTAACTTTAGGTTGGCACTTCGGATTTTCGATAATACGCGCTCCAGGTTTCGAATATGTTCTTCAAAAGTACGGCCTACGATGATAATGTCATCCAAATAGACCAGGCAGGCATCTCCAGTTAATCCGGTGAGTACTGATTCCATTAGTCTTTCAAAAGTTGCTGGCGCGTTACATAATCCAAAGGGCATTACTTTGAACTGCCACAGTAATTTCCCTGTCGAAAATGCAGTCTTCTCTTTGTCCTTGGGATCAATTTCTACCTGCCAGTATCCACTTTTTAAATCTAAGGTGCTAAACCACTTAACCCCTGTTAGCATGTCCAGAGTGTCGTCTATTCTAGGTAGTGGATAGCTGTCCTTCTTCGTAATGTCGTTTAGACGGCGGTAGTCAACACAAAGACGCATGCTGCCATCCTTTTTCTTTACAAGCACTACAGGTGAACACCATGGGCTCGATAAAGGCTCTATAACGCCATCCCTGACCATTCCATCAATCATGGTTTGCACTTCCTGTTCTCGTGCTACTGGCAGTCTTCTTGGTCGCTGGCGAATAGGCAACTCACTCCCAGTGTTTATTTTGTGTTGAACCAAACCAGTCTTTCCAATATCAGCGTCATTAGTAGAGAAAATATCAGCGTACTTAACTAACATTCTCTTAGCCTTGTCAATTTCTTCCCTAGACAAGACATCTCGACAGTCTTCCAAAAGTGTTGACATGTTGACTCGTGCATTCGTGCTAATATTCGAAGTAGTCAAGTCTTGGCATCGACGCATCCAATCCACATCTTCGCAAGTGCCAATCAGTGTGCCCTTATGAATCACATGTTGCTTGTCACTAAGATTTAGCACACGTACTGCAGAGATGTTAGTGGTACTTACTAGAGTTCGTGCGATTTTCCATGGAAGATCATTATCTACCCTTTCAATAAGGACACATCGATGCATTCGTCCAGAGTTATGAGGGAGACTAACTGGCATGATTGTTTCTGATCTGGGAGGAAGAACAACGTTCTTTAAGCTGTACACTTTTCCTGATGATGCTCCTTCCATGAACAGTTCTTCTCGACTACACCTCATTACACCTTGGTTGATGTCGATCTCACAACAATTGTTCTTCATGAAGTCTAGGCCAAGGATGCAATCGTCAACTATATCGGCCACGATGACGTTATGTAGGTAAACTTGGTTGCCCAACTTCAACTCCACCTTCTGTTCGCCTCGGACGGGTATGCGCTGACCAGTGGCCGTTACTAAGTTTATTTGCTCACGGTTACATGCAATGTCCTTCAGAAACCGATTTGCAAGTTGGGAACTGACAACTGTGCGAGAAGCTCCCGTATCAATCGTCAGCTTACATGACGTTAAGTTGATTTCGCCTCTGATGACCAGGCTGTTCCCATCATGAGTTTGCGAGATCGAAATCCTTGGGGCTCTTTGAACACCAGCCAGCACCCGCCCCGCAGTTCTGGCGCTTACTCGTTTCCCTGCTGTTGTTGGGCAGTACTATCAACCGCCCTATTCTCCTGAGACCGGTCGTATTCACTTCCTATGCTTCGCTTAGGGCAGCTGGACCGAAGGTGAATTTTTTCAACACAGGCGTAGCATCTAGGGCTGTACCCCTTAAACCGGTCCCGCACAGGTGATGCTACAACCTCCCGAACCCGATGGTCTTGTCTCACAGCTTCCACCTCCAAAGCATGGGCCAGAGCGTCCTTGAGAGTTTCATGGTGCCCAAGTCTCACAGCAGCCCTAACTTCGAGGTCACGAATGCCATCAATGAAAGCTTGCACCAGATTCCCGTCAACGAGCGCAGGTGCAGACTGGTACGCCTTACGGACCAGTTTCTCAACTTCCAGAGCCCACTGTTGCAAGTTTTCACCGATGCGTTGGGCACGATCCTTCAGCTGTGTACGAAACACGTGCTCCAGATGAGCATCACCATATCTTGCCTGCAATGCCTCCAGCAGTTGCTCATAGGTTACCTTCTTATCCAGGGCTTCGAGGACGTTTAGAGCCTGATCTCGGAGACCCAAGGTGAGCGCGGTCATAGTTTGTTCCCTTGTCCAGCCGTTCGCCGTCATAACAGCCTCAAATTGGATCTTGTAGGCTGACCACGAAGATGTTCCATCAAACGGCGGTACTTTGAACCCCCGCACCGAAGGAGTAGCAGTTACTGTAGTCGCCGCTCCGTCTCCAACTTTAAGGTTTCCTAATGCCTTCTTTACGTCGGCAATCTGAGTTTCGGCCTCAGTAATACGGTTCTCGTGTTGAAGAACCTGATCTTTCACTACCTTGAGTTCTTTGCCGAAGGTCTCATGAATGCCTTTCAACAAGAGCATCTGTTCCAGACGGCGGGCCTGCTCCTTCTTGTCCCGCTGGAGCTGTTCTTCCAACCGGCGGGCCTGCTCCTCCCGACGGTGGGCCTGCTCCTCCTGACGGCGGGCCTGCTCCTCCTTGTCCCGCTGGAGCTGTTCTTCCAACTGGCGGGCCTGCTCCTCCTGACGGCGGGCCTGCTCCTGGAGCATCGCCATTAGGGCCGTGATATCGGGAGCTGCTGCCAATGCCGATGTGGACGGCGTGGTTTCCATCGCTGGCTGCTGACCCTCCAATGTAGGCAGTTGTGCACCTCCAAATTGCCTCTGATCAGTCTCTTGCTGGCGTTGACTCCTAGTTCGGATACCTTCCGTGTCTTCCTTTGGTAAAACCGGCATACTTTAATCCAACTTCTGACACCAAATTGTTACGAGCTGGGTATTTAATAAATTAAAATAGTCGATTGACTACCAAAAAAACAACACAATATTTATTAATACCACTCTTTACAATTACAAATCACTATATCACTCGTTAGTCGCACTAGAAGATCGCTTCGATATTTATTCGCTGTATCTTGAATCAATACTGCCCGTACGGCTAACACGATCCGCTTTTATATTGCTGTCGAGATAACTAGAATGTACGATAATATTCGATCGATGGCTCTAGACTAAATAGATTATTCTAGAGCTACTTGTAGCGCCATCTAGCGTCACAATGTCCACAGTTGCGCGCTATCCGACACTAGATGGCGTTGTCCCTTCGTTTTCGCGTCTTGTAGATTGTTCCAGACTATTTTTCTCGATGGCGCAACAATATTGATATTGGTGAGTTCAATACTAAATGTTGTATCGTCGGCGTACAGAACGCTTGAACATGGGGTGACATTGGGCAAATCATTCATGTACAGAAAATATAATACTGCCCTGGGGAACACCACATGAGATTTGGCGATAGGCGGCTCTATATATATATTTTTTTGAAAGTCTATGTCTAGACATCTCAACGCATTGCTGACAATTATTTCGATGTTTCTTCAGTACAAAGCGTTTCTCCAAATTCCATAACGATTTAGTTTGAAAAGAAGAAGTTTGTGAAAATGCTTTTGACATGTCGAGAAATATTGATAATATTGGCCTTTTCTCATTAACACTAGATGTAATCACTTTCATGAGAGAAAAACTTGCAGGGATTTATTTTCTCTAAAACGAACCAAATTCCTCTTTTAAAATTATGTTTTAATGTAAGGGATCGAAGTTTTTCGGACACATTTCTCTCAAAAATCTTAGAGTTACAGGTATTAGAGTAATCGGGTGACAGTTATTCATGTCATTTTTATCTCCGTTTTTTTTTGTTGTTTGACTGTAGATGATTTGAGTGTAGTGGGGAATAAACTTTGAAACAATGATAGATTATTAAATAATATCGGCGAGTGGATGAGATATAATTATATTTAGAGCAACGTTTAAGAAATTTTGTATTAATGTCGTCATACACAAACGGTTGAAATAGTTGAATTTAAAGAAATAATAATTTTATACCGAGTGTATTGATTAGTTGGAGTTACAAAATGCTATCCGATTCCTGATTCACAAATCATTATAATCTTGAAATGTAAAATATTCATCTTAAATAAACTTTAGTTCTTCAAAAGCATTGTTCGCAACCGTCTCGGAGCTTGGCCAATCTCTCCTTCCCTCAGAGACACAGTACCAATAATAAATTACCGTGATGAATAGAGCGCCAACGTTTCTTGTGATGATATCTTTATAACATTACAATATAAAATGCACATTCTTCTGTCGTGACGCAGTACTGACTATTATGTGAATGTGATATTCGCGTCACGTCTGTCGGTGTGGTGCGGGTTTACTGAATCACTTCACTCATCCCGGTCCGTTAAGGGTCCGTAATCAATTGGTCCAAATGATAAGCTTTGTTTCAATAATGCACCATCTGTTGTAATCCTTTCCTTTGCCAATGCCTTTGGCAGAGACTGGATTAAGTTCAACAATTTATTGACAAAAACTAATAAATTATTGAGTTATAGAAATGAGAATCCTATATATTAGTGTCAAGCTTGCTAACTTGATACGACAATTATCTTGAAAACTTACTTCACAGTCCTTCTACAATATTGCTGAAAGAATAAGAGTAGGAGCTGAACAGATTCGGGGTCTAAAGCGATCGTATTACACGCACATTATCTTAATATTTCAGAATGTTCTGTTGTTTAGGAAAACTAGAGCCAAAGTCTTCATAAAAAGTTAAGTAGTTTTATACTAAGAAAACACGAACTTTAATATAAATTAACGTGTTAACTTTAGTAATAAAACACCCTGTAGTAACATCTCTGGTCGGTCCACTCAAACACGCTAAATATGTAACAAACATAAAAAAAAGAAAAGTGTAAAAGTGTGTTTACTGGTATTGTTTACCGTGGGAGAGCCATGCTTAGGCACGAATGGGCTGGCTCAACAGACTAATACCAAGGCGTTACAAAAAACAGGTAGACAAACAATGCTTGCATTGTATTGCAAAGTGAGTGAGGGTATCCCTAACGCACCCCATTATCACCTTCAAAGGCTGGCTGCGCACTTACAACTCTTGAATTTACAGATGTCGGTGATTGTCACATATCATCAGGTGACCCGTTTATTTGTGTATTAAAGTATATAAAAAAATATTGTTCCATAGCGCTACTTCATTTCGTAGCTACCGTAGCGTTCGTAGCATCGCAGCCTTGAGCTCGGTACTAATTACAACGGCTTTCCATTAATTATGAAAAAAAAAACTGGGACAAATGAATAGGAAATTTAAATAATACAAACAATGTTGTTAGCGTCGTTCGAGTGTCGTCATCACCGAGTCAGTATCGGGATCTGCAAATACAGAATCTTTGGAAGACACATAAAAATAATAATTAAATATCTTTTAGATAAGAGTGAGTTGTCCTAAATTAATAAAAATTGCCCATAACCTTAATTTATGAGAGAAACCCTTAATTGTATTTAAATAGTAGTTGGTAAGAGCCACATACACAGAGTACGCAAATGATTGTAGCATACTTTGAGTATTGTTATATATAGGACATGTCTGTGTCTTCGTTTGTAGATGAGTGCCTCCTTTAAATCCTTAACTAATTATATATTGAAATAAGTTTTAAACAAGAACCTGTTTATTCAGGCGCCTGCGGCCTGAATACAAAACATTTTCGTTTATTACAATAGCTGAGACTTTATTACATTATTATTTATTATATTAATAATTACTTTATGTATATTTTTGTTAAGTGGCCGGTTGACTACTGTCTGTCTATTACGTTAGTGGTACTTATGTTTTGTGTAAATGTGGGCGTTCGTAAGCTCTGCAAAGTTTAGATAGCAATGTGTCTTGGACTAGACGTGACTAGCAATTTATTTAATAATGTTATACTAGCTTCCCCGCTGCTTAGCCTGTGCGTATTTGTGCGTATCGAGGGTTAGTAGTATCCACATACAAAATTTTATAATAATTGGTAAATATCATTAGCCTTGAAAAGGTAACAATCAGATACATAGATGGGGGGGTTATTTTGGCATTAATAATGTTACCTAGATGTCGCTCAAATTATACTATTTATGAAATTACACGATATTTTTTATCTTTTTCGTAAAAACGGTTAACGTTAACGTAGTACAAAGTTAGAACAATTTAAGTTTCATAGAACACAAAAGGAATTAAGAACTTTGGACATGTGGGACTTCGTGGCCATTTTATTTCCATCTTTCCCTTGAACAATATTAACTCAACCGTGAACCGCTTCATAAATCTCTGTTATACTTATAATAAAATGTAAACGACAGTTATTATTTACGTCCACTTACTTCAGTATGTTTTGCCCATTTTCCTCACGCACACGCCGCACAAATTTAATTTTTTTTTGGGTGATTTGGTGTTGTTGTCATTTCTCCCTATTTTGTTATTAAAACAGATTTGTTGTGTTTCATACGTGAATGCAGCTACATGGGTACATATTATAATTTACTTACACTGTTTATCTTTCATAATGTTGGTAAATTTGGTGAAATAATAATAACAATAAATAGTGCGAGACGGCGATACCCGGAGCCAATACATCAAATACGAGCCCCACGAACTAGTGTACAGTATCTTTAAAAACTTCAAGTTGAAAGTCCCTAGTACTCACCAAATATATTTTGTAGATGTAATCTTCTACTGGGGTCACTTCCACCTGCAACTTATGCAATAAAAAAGTTGGGCTTCCTAACTTAAAGACACTCTAAATTGAATTGAATCATTTTTTTTTACACGACAAAAAATATTTTATTTCATTGAAATAGTTTTACCGTGGGAGAGCCATCCTTATAGTAACAGGTAGTCAAACAATACTTGCATTGTACCTCAAAGGTGGGCAGCGCACTTACGACTCTTGACTTGTAGTTGTCACTTATCATCAGGTCAACCGTCTGATGTGATGTCTCTTAAGACAAGGAATGTTTAATCTCCTTCAAATATAAAGGTTCACATGGGATAGCGGCGAGGACTTGCCAAACTTGCTTGGGTCGACGTTTTATATAGTTTAGATTCTTACATTTCAAGAGAAAAAAGGTTAAAGTCACTCGTAAAGCTTATTGAGAACGGAGGAGCCCCAAGTGTATACATACATACAAACTAGATTATGGCGGTAGTGGCGCCTTTTAAACAACTTTGGATAACTCGGCGAGGTCATGTGTCGATACAGAATGATATGAAGTGGCTTCTGATACATTAATCAAAGTGGTTGGGCAAATCTCCCCGCGGGGACACAACACATATAAATTAGTTGGTGTCGTGCCGTGTGTATCGCGATGTTGTTGTCAAGCTCCGTCTACAAGAGAAAAACTAAAGTTTTTCCGACTATCTATTCGACCATGCGTTTGGTATAGTACCAGTGACAAAGACAATTCTTGGTATGATTGCTATGGTGGCAGGCGTATTTAGAACGTTGTTTTGTTGTTATGTACTGACAGAGGAGACTTAGTAAACTATTTGAGTGTCTGAAAATATAAATTAAGTTATTGTATATGGTTCTAAAGAGTTGTCAAAGGGTAAGGAGAAAAGGTCATGGTCCTCGGAGCTCGTCCCTCGCCTGGAAACGTGATGAAGTGAACTTTGATGGACCGATTTCAATCAAAGTTGGATAAAGACGACTAGGTTTTAGATTTCATGTTGTTGTAGAAGTTTTAATATTTATTTTTATATAAGGACTCAATAAATACGTTAGTTAATAAGTCCACGGTGCAAGCATTTGTCAGTTATCGTGTAGCTCAACTTAGAACTTTAAGGAGCTCAACGAACCGATATATATATGTATATATACATATATTATACTTAACACAGTATTCATGACAAAAAGTATAAAGATTAAAACAATATAATACTTAACAAAGTAAGTATTCATGTCAAAAAGTAAAATATAAAATGTCAATGTGTATAAAAAAAAAAGCAAAAAGTATAAACGAAAAACAAAGGCTCATGTACATTAATGAAGCAGCTCATTCCCAAGCCTTTTAATCCTCAATGTAATTTTTAATTGTGTTAAAACCTTTCTGACTTAGTTTTTTCTGATAAATGATTTAAATTTATTATTGCTTAGTTCTTGTATTTGGCTAGGAAGCTTATTATAGAAATGTATACTTTGGCATCTAAACGAACCACCTATTTTCTTGAGCCTGGTTTTAGGACCAACAAATTTGTTTTTGTTCCTAGAGGTAGATAAAATTAGGTAAATTTATCGAAGAAAAAATAAAGTCAGCTGACCATAACATGTTGGATTATACGTCAGCTGGCTGCTTGATCATGAAAAAAAAATAATTTTCAATGATTATTTCTCAACTAAAAATTAATGTAAGCTTGCTGTATCTCAGTGGAAAGTTTGTCAGCTGGTACCTTGAAAGGTGTAAGGCAGCAGCATTTATCACTTACTGAATCTTATCAGCTGACGACTTTTCCATTTTTATCATTATTTACTAGAGCATGTTATCAATCCTCTTATAAATTTTAATCCAACTAATAGTTGCCCCGAATCTGGGTGTGTTGGTTGATTATATTTTTTTATATTTGTCAAGTTCTCCGCTAAGCAAGTATCATGCCTCTAGCACGTGCATTACAGACATATTATTTATTTAATTGATGAAAATGTGCATACGTTACGTAACATATTATTTCCAAAGCGTCCTGTATTGAACACAATGTGAGGCATATATCATGTTCACCACCTCACTCTGTATGTCCCTGTAATACGGCATCACTCGTTAAATCAGGCAGTTGACGTGATCAAACGCGTTCAACCCCGTCGACGACGTGTGACATAAGTAAGATTTGTCGCGCAATATTGGGACATTTTCTTTGCCACAATTATTATTTTCTAGTATACACTGACTATTATTTTATATATAAAGATACAAGAAGCAATGTTGATTTCGAATAGTGATTTCAGGTCCCAAAATGTTATATTTAGTTAATAAACTAGGGATAGGCGTTAGCTATCAGAGTCATCGATAAACTGGATGTGAGACAATGTCAGTTATTTAAACTTACAGCTGACGGTCGAAAATGTATTAAAAATTAGCCTAACAAATGTTTATTTGTTAGGTTAATTTTTAATACGTATTAACAACACCATTAGTAAAGGGAGCTTTACTTCAGTTTGTTATTTCATTATAGTAATAACAATCGTCAGCCATTTCTTTAGTGAGGATAAAACCATCAGATGAGAGTTTACATTACTGATATTGCCACACAGCCAGTTCCACCACAACTCTGCCAGATGACGCTCATTGCCATTGCGAGATATTTCCAGACTATCGACTGGAAATAAATTTATTCGACCTAAAATAACTACCCAAAGTCAACGTTGCATCCCGTACTATAAACGGGTGGTACAAAACTGTTCTCTGTAATATTTAACTCCTGTTTATTTAAACTGGATCTAACCGCTTATTAATGAAATAAGATTCAATTAACTTATTTCAGAAAGATAAGTTAGGTGTAACATCTGGGATAAATTTCGTTCGGTTATGAGTCGAAAATAAGCAATGTTTACAGATGGAAAGGTGTGTGGAGAGTGAAGCTCAGCGAGTCGTAGCAGTGGGCAGATTTAGTTTTCGCGGAGGAGAGGGGGGGAGGATCCTTTTAACAAATTCCTCTATAATCTGAGCAAAGCAACATCAATTTATTTTACAGTAACATATTCCTTGTAAATGTACTAAGACGATTTCGTGATTTGACTCTCTTGTTTTTTCCTATAAACTAATTCATATTACATTCATAATATCGGGATGACGATTATTTAAAAAATACAAAGACGTACCACCAGCCGGGCCGGGTCGTGTGGTAGATGGTCTATTCATTTTTAAGTATAGGAAAGCTCAGAGCTATCTCTACTATATATAATTATGTACTATAGATAAAAGCTTGTCTCTACTTAGCGACTTGCACTTAGGTCCTTGTATGATGCACACCAAGATCTGTCGCGCAGTACAACAGTAGAAATAACAAAGCCTTTGCACTCTATCTGATGACTCTCAAGTTGGCAACTTGTTTGTGTTGCCGACTGTAGCGGTGACCAATGCTTAACTAAAATATTTGCAAGGAGAACGTTAAGAAATAGTGGCTTATTTACGGCAGATTTATATTTAAAATGATGTCGTGTCGGAGTAACTGCCACCCACTTCTGGAAGGGGTGAGAAAATCCGAACAATAGATGGCACCACGTCGAGCCGAGCTGCGGATTTACTTGTGTGTTCGACAGCGATGCTCAGGCCAAGCCATCCGTGAACCGGATCCTTTATAGAAATCCAGTAAAGTGAAAAGTGGTCAGTGTATACAATGATAAATAAAATGTGGGCAAAGTTAATGCCGAGATGTCAGCTCTGAGGCGCATTCGAATGGATGTAGCGTTTAATGTTTCGAGTTCCGCCACTCAGTGATGGTGGGTGAATCGATACAGATACGTCACGGCGCTGTCTTTTTAATACGTTTGATATGTTTGCGATTTATAAAACATTTGTGATGTAATAAGTGGAACAGTTTAACGAGTGGTTCTATTCTCACGCATCACTTTAAATTTTTACTTTTCTAGTTTTATATAAAAGTAAGTAACATATAGCCTGTACTTTAGTTTAACATTTTATTAAAGTAATATTTTTTTTAGTATATCAATACACTTATATTTGCATACATATATATACAATTAAAATTTTAACAACAGTTTCAACAAAGTCTTTTTAAATAATAAAATCTATGTCTGCGTTGACACATTTCTTAAACAGTGGTCGTTCTAGGTATTTTTCTATTATTTAATACTTCTAAATTAAGATGTTTGTTATGTATTTCATACAATTTTATGTTATAGTATAACAATAAATATAAAATAATATATAATATATAGAAAATTTAGTTAATACTTACATATGCACGCCTGGAGGCCGCTGGTATTCAGAATGCTTAAATACTGGTGTTTATAGCTAGGAAAATATCCCCTTTTGAGGGTCGCGAGCAGTAGTCACACTTTAATGAATTCAGTAAAAATAAGTTTTATTCACAAAACAAAATGTGTTTATTTATTGATGAACCTGAGACTCATTGCATTATAGGGACTACAACAATACGAGTTTAAATACATTAAAGGAAACGAAATTCTCGAAAAATGTTGATAAATGATCATAATTTATATAAATTATTCAAGAAGATAAAGAAACAACAAGCGGTAAATGGTTTTCAGTTGGAAATTATTGATATAATTTAGAAATTTGTGTACATCTTATCATTTACAAAGTTACGAGATCCAAATGTTTTCACATTTATATACGGGTCTATTAACATTCATACGCTCACACCAGTATCTTCTAAGGGATAAGCAGAGCTGCACAAAACTCCAACATTTCGCAAAAAAGAATTTGGTTCCCATAACGTAATAGGAGGCGAGCCCATTACGTTAGTGGAGCCAAATAGCTTTCCCTTCCTTTACCTCGCCTTTCCACAAAATATCGGCAAAACGATAATGAAATGCTTTCATTCAAATTTATAGATCAATGGTTACTACATTACTACTGGATAATGTCATTAAATCATTTCAATGAGTGAGTTCTGGTACCCATAACACAAGTTCATTCTTACCTTCTTACCATGGGTACCAGTGTCCACAATAACAATAACCTGTAATTTATATATAATTATATATTCTAAGCACAAGTGTAGCGAGTTCTATAGTGTTTGTTGTATAAACTAAAATAAGAAAAAAAATTGAAGCAGAATGCAGTCAGTATGCAATAATTCCGTTAACAGATGTCGCGCGTCATATTTGCCGCTTCGGAAATAAATGTTCATAGGGATAAAACAAGACAAAATTCGGTTTAATGATACCTTTGTAAGTGATTGATGTTCGAGTTATGATGTTGTTATTTAGAGATCAGATCAGAGAACATGATGACACTGTCCTATGTATATAACCAAATAAATAAATATACTAACGCAGTTTTGTAAAGTTCTTTGAAGATAACTTCAGAACAAGATATACGTGTGCAGTCTATAAACAACATCGTAGGACGCAGAATCACCGTTATTTATGAGATTGGAAATGTAACAACGACCCCATACGTTTGTTGTCGTGATGACACTTGTCAATTCATCTGTTATTAAGTTTATTGTGTATAATTCAAATTTTATATATATTTTTATTTCAGACTGTTTTCTGTTAGACAGTATACAATGTTATAGTGCCTTTTTGACGGCAATAGGCTTGTCTCCTGTTCGTTAGTAGGACAAAATTGTATTTTATTTTATTTTTATTTTTTCTGTGTAGAAAGTTTATTTGTTTGTGTGTAGAACATATAGACATACTGACAGTTTGACAGTCCAAGCCCATAGTCGCCTTTTACGACACCCGCGGTGAGAAATGCGGTGGCTCTATTGTGCTCTACTGTGCTGTGTGGTGTGTTCCTTCAACACGCCTCTGTCTACTTCTTAGGGGTAATACACGTTAACGTTTGTATGTAGAACATATAGACATAGTGACAGGTAGACAGTCCGGTAAGAAATGCGGTGGCTCTATTGTGCTCTACTGTGCTGTGTGGTATGTTCCTTCAACACGCCTCTGTCTACTTCTTAGGGGTAATACACGTTACCGTATGTATGTAGAACATATAGACATACTGACAGTTAGACAGTCCGGTAAGAAATGCGGTGGCTCTATTGTGCTCTACTGTGCTGTGTGGTGTGTTCCTTCAACACGCCTCTGTCTACTTTTTAGGGGTAATAGACGTTACGTTAAAGGTCTACTGTCGTACTGTCAGTATGTCTATATGTTCTATATACATACGGTAACGTCTATTACCGAAGTTACGTCAATTTGTGTCATAACAAAGTCTGTTCATTACTCTTAACTTTTTTTTTATTTTTAACATTAAAATCAAAAGGTTATTTCAATTACCCGTTCTCCAAAGCACGAAACGAGTCAGAGAAAGTCTGTCTGTTGCGGCGGGGTGGGAAAAATCCACTTAAGCAATTAAAAGTTAAAAAAGTTAAATCTCGCATACATGGGTACATGCTACATGGGTTCTCAAGATAAAGCAAGTTATAAAAAATTACCAAATTTATCGAACGGATAGTTTTTTTTTAGTTGGCTGATATTTATTTTTTTGTTAATAATTATTTGAGGGGCCCAATTACTATACTAGAAATAAATAAGTAAAACTCAAATAATTGTCATCGGTAGTCGTAGGATAAACTCAGGCAGCAACTACCCGCTGTCTATTGCGATGGTTCCATTATTCCATATCGAGACAAAAAAATTAGGGATCTGTTTGGCCTGGTTCTTGTCATAGAGCCCCCAAATAGGTGAGTCAGTCGAAAAATATTTGCCACTAAAGGGTCGCATTCTTCCTATCATTACCAAAATTTCTTTGGCATACTCTCTTCTCATTCCTATGCTTAACTATGGTGACGTCAGCTATATAGATCTCACCGAAAACCAACTGAACTAACTTGAGTGACTCCAAAAAGTCTGCTTGAGATTCATATTAGGGTTACGGAAATATGATCATATCTTTTTTTATTTTATTATAGATAGGCCTACCACAATGATTCCACTCTGCCTGACGGAAAGCAATTAGTGGAGTACGAGAGTGATGGTAACCATCCTTACTGCAAGTGTAGTCAATACAACATGGTGACCCACACTATGGCGGCCTGGTGAGATGCTTTATCACGCCCCGCTTAAAAGACCCGGATCAAAGTGGGAGGTAAACACTTGAGCTGGTACTGAATTCCAGGCTTTAACTGATCGTAACAGGAAGGAGGAGCCGAACACCCGCACTTACTCCTACCGTATATAAACTAATAAAATTATAAATACTCGAAAAATAAACATTTCCCAAGCGATAGTGACCTGATGGGACGGTGTCGCTTCAGATCTTGATAAGAGGGTTACTACAAATGTGAAGCAAAGCAATTCAGAATCTTTATCTACTGTCCCAGTTTTGTGTCAAAGATTAAAAGAAATATGCAAAGTATCCATTCTAAGTAAGCCACTACTTTTCTCTCTGTAAGAGCGCCGGAGCGGAACATAATCTTCTTACTTAATAATATAATATTACAATGTCATGGGACACACACACACACACAACTTTGTTGTTACATTTTTTAAATAAGTATGTTACAAATGATGTGTCTATATTTTAAAGTTCTTTTGAGCTAACCAAAAAATTTTATAAAATAACTGAATACTGCGAACAAATCTGATCATCACACCAACATCATTGGTTATAAAAACACATTAAATTTTTAATAAACAACAAGAACCGCTTACAAAATCGCATTTACCTAAATCTTAGGGCTATACGTCATTCAGGAGACATAAATGTGTAACCCTTAAATCGTTTATACTAAGCCTAAAAATAAACAATAACGTCTATTATACATTTAACAGTGTCGTTAAAACCGGTGATATACAAATAATTATATAATAATAAATAATTGATTCACCATGAGGTGTCCATTTAAGCAAACTAAATTGTCTATACACAATACGATAAACAGAAACTACTAACATACTCAATAATAGAAGTGATATTCGTCCACTTCAATCTGGGCTTTATGTATTGCGTAATGAATAATCCTTCATCAGTAACCTTTGTCTTTAATATCTTTTTATTACATTCTCTCATGCAAGTTGCAATTCCGTTTTTCTTCTCTTATAATAAAAAATATATTTATTACTAAATTAGGTTTCATCATCTTCAAGTAGATTTGTAGAGCATATCCCTATAGCGTTAAATCCTTCATTCTATAGACGGCATTACGGTAAAAAAATAATGATGATAGTTCCGTAAACTACTCTACTTCTTAAAAGTTGCATATTATCACGCACTTCCACGTGGCAGAGCGAGGTTACAAGTTAGTGCGTCGAACGAAGCTAGCGAACCGTTGTCTAACTGAGATTAATAACCCCAGCAAAGGTGCCCCCGGTGGCTCACGACAAGAATTAGCTAATTTAACTCCTAAGCATTTGTGTAATACCTATAATTGACAAACGATTAAGGTGTAGGTCTAGGAGCCGATACAAGTTAGAATAGTACTGCCACAAAGTAGTTTATCAGCTTAGACTATGTCGATAGAGTTTTAACCTCTACGGAAAATAGAGGTGCTTAATTCGTACGTGAAAAATAAGTTCCATCTCAACATTCTCGTATAAAATCGTAAAAAACTGTATAATAGAGAATCATTTACTTGTTAATGTTTACGTTGCTTAGATTCAAGTATTTATTATATTTAATTTGCGTACTGAAAACGTTTGTGGTCGAGGATTTTTTCGTCTGTATGCTATTTTCGTGTCTTTATATATACATATATATATATATATATATATATATGTATATATATATATATATATATCCACACAAGTTCGAAGTATTTTGAAGCATGTGTTTAAATAAATATAAAAGTGAAAATATAATCAGAAGATATGGCGTACTGCACTACATAAGTCATGAATTTTGTAAAAATTTCTGCTGTACACAAGTGCTAGCTTTAGGGGACTTTAGTTTAGACTTTAAGCTGGAACCTCAATTATTCACAACTTTGAGTAACGTGTTATTGCTTTAAAAGTACTGTCAGATTGTTATTTTTTTAACCAAGACGTTGTAATAAATAAAACAGTAAATTATTGAATGACCTTAATGGAACTAGGAATATAATGATACTGAAATTAATTCACTTTTTTGAGGCCCAACTCCCCCTCTCATCTTTCCCCTCCCCGCATCCCCCATTCCTCACCATCCACAAGTAGGACAGCGCACTTACGACTCTTGAGTCGCAGGTGTCCGTGGACGGCGGTTGTCACTTACTATCCGGGGAACGTCTGTTCGTCTATATATATATATATGTATATATATGTATATATATATATATTGACACTAAAACTTACTACTTTACACACCTTTCCGTGTAAATTTGTGTATGATGTTTACTATACTTTATACAATTAATACATACATATATTTGTGGATTCATATAATTCTGAATGTTTGCTATCTCAGTGTACAGACACAACCCTGAGTATTGACTCACGTGAGACGTGGGCCTCGCTTCCTCAGCGCTTCGAATACAATAGACATTTCTTAATTCTATTAATTTTGTATTTTGAACAGTTTGTAGTCAACATCTCCCTTTGTTTAGCATAAAATTCCCTTTCAATATCTCTGCGAAGTGGTTCCACACGAAAATCTCGTGGCTTTTATATTAAGTACGCTTCTTAACTTAAATGTATGATTATGTTACTGCTAAGAGTTTCTTTTAGGAGGATTGTTTTACATGCTATCTTATGAAAAGCTTTTAAAGTATCTCCTTTTTTTTGTTTATACGAAATAGTAATATTAGACCATTTCATATTATAAGCGCCTTATGTTCGTTCGTTTCAAATCATGAATAAACATACATATATTATATTATTATATATTTACAGAGCAACAGGTACCGCTTTTAAGTCTGAACTACTGAATCATGCCATATTGTATAGGTACACGTTCCTAGGGGTCCAGAAAAGGTTATGGTTACTTTTCATGCCGAGGAATAGATGAAATAAGTTTTTTTTTAATTATTCAAGAACAATTACGGATCTAAAGTTAATGACTTAATATAGATATAAAACACGTTCGACAAGGCAACGAACTATTTGTTGCGCATAAGTCAGTTAGTTGTAGTAGTTTATCAACGCGTTAGTCGTTTATGAAAAAAAGTAGTGAAGCTATATACATACATTTCATCTACTCTGGTTACGGAGGCTTCAAGTCTCAGGTACTTTTATATAAGCAGTCTCCGACAAATTCACACAAAACAAATTGAGAGAGATGGCAGATCGTTTTTACAAAAATATGAGGTGCACAAAAACCTCAACACAACCATATCAATTTAATAAAAAAACTAGTGGCAAAGCAGAAATGCTATTGGAAATGAGTGCGCTTCGCAGCATACAATCATGCCGACACACGCAGCTTTCGGGCGACCGCAATGCAACCGCTGGAGGTGCTCACACATTAACAAACATAGTAAAAGTAGTATACGATTTACACAGATATAGAGAATATTAAGAAGTCATAAGTCAGTGTGTGGGTTAAGCTAATCGTGTAAAACAATGTTACAAAATATAATTCCTTATAAATTACAATTAGAAACCAGTTTGATTTTGTCTAGACTCAAAATTGCCCTAAGGAGCAGGACCAGCATGTTTCCATATATAATCGTCTAAATTGTAATAAGCTTGTTTACAAAGAGTGTTTTTGTTATGGGTTTTAAATTTCCTTCATTTAGTTGCAATATATCATAAGGTATAATAACACAGTACCCAATAAAAGATGTATATACTTTAGCTAATCTGATTTTTTTTATCGAATTTGTCTTTCTTTCTAGTTTTAAAATTATGTCTATCACTTATTTTATTAAAAAGATGTAGATTTTTTCAGAGATGCAGGCGTGAGCGTATATGTTTATGTATACGTGTATGTATGTGTCGATGTATATGTGAAATGCAGGTATATGTTTACTGATAATAATACCAGCATCCTTGTTAACAGCTTCAGCAGAGATAAAGTGTATTTTGTTAGAAATGGGTTCAACATGGTAGTCTACTCTTATTATATCACAAATGTTTCATAAATCGCGTGACGTATCTGTATCGATTCACCCACCCTCACTGTGTGGCGGAAGTCGAAACATTAAACGCTACATCCATTCGAATGCGCCTCAGAGCTGACATCTCGGCATTAACTTTGCCCACATTTTATTTATCATTGTATACACTGACCACTTTTCACTTTACTGGATTTCTATAAAGGATCCGGTTCACAGATTGCTTATCCTAAGCATCGTTGTCGAACACGTCGTATCCGCAGCTCGGCTCGACGTGTTGCCATCTAATGTCTGACACGACATTACTTTAGATAGAAATCTGACGTTAATAAGCCACTATTTCGGAACACTCTCCTTGTAAATATTTTAGTTAAGCATTGGTCACCGCCACAGTCGGCAACACAAACAGGTTGCCAACTTGTGAGTAATCAGGTAGAGTGCAAAGGCTTCGTTATTTCTGTTGTGGACCTAAGTGCAAGTTGCTAATTAGAGACAAGCTTGTATGTATAGTATATCATTATGTATAGTAAAGATACCTTTTGAGCTTTTCTATATTGAAAATGAATAGGTCATCCACCACACGGGCCGAGGCTGGCTGGTGCTACCTACACCTCTTTATATTTTTTAAATAATCGTCAACCACATATGGAGCCGATAAAGGCGCGTTAAAACCGGTGCTAACTCTGGAGCACACGTCTTCAGCACGATAGGAGAGATTCTATCGGGCCCACTCGACTTATGAACGTCGAGGGAAAGAAGCGCTTTACGCACTGCCCTTTGTGTAAACCGGACTTCCGGCATGCGGGTCTCGCACTGCGGTATGGTCGGCGGTGCGTTTCCCCCGTCGTCCAGGGTCGAGTTGGACGCAAAGAGTTTGCCCAGAAGATCGGCTTTTTCTTTAGCGTCGTGGGCCAACGAATTATCTCCTATGCGCAGAGGTGGAAGGGATGGCTTACAAAAGTTCCCCTGGACAGCTTTGGCAAGAGACCAGAATGCACGAGTTCCGGAGGGGAGACTAACTAGTCTCTCGCCAATTCTGCCGATGTGAGCCGACTTCGCCCCAGCAATTACTCTTTTGAGGGACCTGGAGGCAAAGTTAAATTGCTTCTTTAATGTGCTGGTCTTTACATCCCGTGCTGTCGCTGCATTAGCCCATGCTTGGTAACATTCCTGCTTTCGGCGGGACGCCGCTTCGCAGGTTCGACCAAACCAAGGCTGGGACTTGCCACCTGTGGGAATCAGGGAGAATGGAATGAAAAGTTCCATACCCTGAAGCACAACATCCGCGACAGAGTCAGCAACGACATTGGGATCATCCGGCGAGAAGCAAACCTGCCTCCATGGGTAGGATGCAAAGAATGTTCTCATTCCATCCCAGTCTGCTGACCTATAGTGCCATACGCGGCGACTGCCTGTAACACGCGGCCGCAGCGAGTGAACGAGTGGCACCATACTCCTAATCAGGCAATGGTCCGAAGAGCCAAGAGGGGCCTCAACGGATACTTTGTAGCAGTCAGGATGTGAGGTCAGCAGAAGATCCAACAGTGAAGGCACGTGGCTTTCTGCATCTGGGATTCGCGTAGGCGTTGCTACCAGCTGCGTCAAGCCATATGCCAAGGCGAAATCGTGAACAGATCTTCCCGCATGATCGGTTTTGCGCGAACCAAGCCATTCGGCGTGATGGGCGTTAAAGTCGCCAAGAATCACGATCTCTGCGGATGGGACCTGCTGGAGCACTGAGTCTGTAGCCATTTGGACGTGGTCGATGAGTCGGTCCGTTTCGGCATCACCGCTATGGGACCTGTAGAGGCATAGGTAGATGCGGGGATGGTCGTCGCAGTCTACACGTAGCCATAAGATGGAGAGGTCCCTACCTTCAAGATTGCCGAGGCGGCGAGAAGTGATATCATCTCTAACGTACACGCATACACCAGCCTTAGGAACAAAGGAGTGTTCCAGTCCGTACCCAGGGTAGCAGAGGTAGGATGTGTCCGCTGGAGATGATATCTGCGTCTCGGTTAAAAAGAGCAAGGCCGGCTTTGCTGTCTCAAGGTGGTGGTGGACAGTGTCGAGGTTCGAATGTAAGCCCCGTATGTTGCAAAAATCCACAGTAAACGTGACAGGGGGTGCCATGGTATGCCTTCTCTTGCCCCGAGCAGATTTTGAGAGCGCAGTTGAGCCCCCCCCAGAGTACGAGGGGCAGCCTGGGCGTCCACGCTCAGGCATAATCCGTACTGAGGGTGGACGTCCAGGGGGGGATTCTCCAACGCTAGCGCTGGTACCCCCCTGGGGTATCCTTTTCGTTAACAGCGCTATCATTAGGGGGGTGGGGGATTTTGGGCCTCCGGAGACCTCACTCATTTCGGGGAAATGCAACGCAAGCGTTACTTCACAACCGGTTTTCTGTGAAGCCGTAGTATCGCACCGGTCGAGCCGGCCCATTCGTGCTTAAGCAAGCATGGCTCTACCACTACAACTAGGTTAACTATATTCTATGTTAACTATATAACTAGGTTAACTATATTCCAGCAAATTATAAAATGGGAGGCAATTACTAAAAAAACATTTTTTCTCCATGCGTCACTGCTCGCCCCACCCACGGAGTCGCAGCTGACTTAGTGATTAACATATTTATTGAGTCCTTATATAAAGATAAATATTAAAACTTCTGCGATAACATGAAATTTTAAAACCTTGTCGTCTTTATCCAACTTTGATTGAAATCAGTCCATTTGAACGTTTCCAGGCGAGGGACAAGCTCCGAGGACCCTGACCTTATCTTTTACCCTTTGCTTACTGTTTAGAACCATATCAAATAACTTAAATTATACTTTCTGGCACACACATAGTCTACCAAGTCTCCCCTGTCAATACACAACAACAAAATAACATTTCTAAATACACCTGGCAAAAATAATCATAGGAAGAATTCTTTTTGTCGCTAGTAATATACCAAACACATGGTCTTCTAGATAGTGGGAAAAACTTTATTTTTTCTCTTGTAGACGGAGCTTGACAACAACATCGCGATACACACGACACGACACCAACTAATTTATATCTGTGGTGTCCCCGCGGGGAGATTTGCCCAACCGCTTTGATTAATGTATCCGAAGCCACTTCATATCATTCTGTATCGGCACATGACCTCGCCGAGTTATCCAAAGTTGTTTAAAAGGCGCCACTACCGCCACAATCTAGTTTGTATGTATGTATACACTTGGGGCTCCTCCGTTCTCAATAAGCTTTACGAGTGACTATAACCTTTTTTCTCTTGAAATGTAAGAATCTAAACTATATAAAACGTCGACCCAAGCAAGTTTGGCAAGTCCTCGCCGCTATCCCAGATGAACCTTTATATTTGGAGGAGATTAAACATTCCTTGTCTCAAGAGACATCACATCAGACGGTTGACCTGATGATAAGTGACAACTACAAGTCAAGAGTCTTAAGTGCGCTGCCCGCCTTTGAGGTACAATGCAAGTATTGTTTGACTACCTGTTACTATGCTCTCCCACGGTAAAACTATTTCAATATAATAAAATATTTTTTGTCGTGTAAAAAAATGATTCACTTGAATTTAGAGCGTCCTTAAGTAAGGTAACTTGACCACTTTTTACAAAAGTTGCAGGTCGAAGTGACCCCTGGTAGAACACCTACAAAATATATTTGGTAAATGCCAGTGCCCTACAACTTTAAGTTTTTCTAGGTACTGTGCAATAGTTCGGTTCGAATTTGATGTATTGGCTCCGGGTATCGCCGTCTCGCACTATTTATTGTTATTATTATTTCACAAAATTTACCAACATGATAAAAGATAAACAAACAGACATACATATGTATGTACACATGTAGCTGCGATTAAATATGAAACACAGCAAATCGGTTATAATAACAAAATAGGGAAAAATAACAAAAACACCAAATTACTCAAAAAATATATATTTGTGCGTCGTGTGCGTGAGGAAAATGGGCAAAACATATTGAAGAAAGTGGACGTAAATAATAACTAACTAATAAATTTTATTATAAGTATAACAGAGATATATGAAGCGGTTCGCGGTTGAGTTAATATTCTTCGAGGGAAAGATGGAAATAAAATGGCCACGAAGTGCCACATGTCAAAAGCTCTTAATTCCTTTTGTTTCTATGAAACTTAAATTAATATTAAAAAAATATCGTGTAGTTCCATAAATAGTATAATTTGAGCGACATCTACATAACATTATTAATGCCAAAATAACCCCCCCATCTATGTATCTGATTGTTACCTTTTCAAGGCTAAAGTTCTTTACCAATTCTGATAAAATTTTGTAGGTGGATACTACGAACCCTTGATACGGACAAATACGCACAAGCTAAACAGCGAGGGAAGCTAGTAGAACATTATTAATAGAATTCCTAGTCACGCCTAGTCCAAGACACTATCTATCTAAACTTTTGCAGAGCTTACGAACGTCAACATTAAAAAGAAACATAATTAAGTCATACTAACGTAATATATAGATTGTAGTAAACCGGGCATTTAACAAAAAGAAGTATAAATAATGTAATATAATAATGTAATAAAGTCTCAGCTAATGAAATAAACAAAAGTGTTTTGTATTCAGGCCGCAGGCGCCTGAATTAACAGGTTTTTGTTTTAAACTCATTGGAATACATAATTAGTTAAGGATTCAAAGGAAAAAAGGCACTCTAATCTACAAACAAAGATACAAATATATCCTATATATAACAATACTCAAGGTATGCTACAATCATCACAGGGCCTGGCTGCTGCCAACTACTGTAAAGGAGTTACCTGTATAGTAAGCTATTAAATGAATAAATCAATTCGAACCTGATCCAGCTTTAACGTTGAAGGCAAATTCCAACTCGTAATACAAGTCTTAACAGATAAACAGCGGATTTAAAATTTTAAGAACTTACCTATAATAACATGTAACTTTACCATGCAGTATACAAAACCGCTTAAAAATGTAAAGTTTTGTAATGTAAAAAAAGTTTGTTGACTATTTCCAAACTACCCTCAATTCAACCGCAGAAATCGGACAAAGAGCACACATTTGAAAATAAAATGAACATAACATGATATTAAAAGAATTACGATATTTATAAAAAATCTACTATTTGATGGCAAAATTTCTAATTAGTAGTAATCTAGTAAATTGCATAAACAAATGCTTAGACCTTGGTTTAGTTCCTGATAGTCTAAAACTAGCAAAAGTTTGCCCCATTTATAAATCTGGTACCAAAACAGACCCTTACAATTACCGGCCAATTTCAGTGCTGCCGGTGATATCCTAAATCTTTGAGAGAATAATTTATAGGCGTTTAAATGATTATCTATGTAATAAAAAAATCTTGATATCTCAGCAATATGGATTAAGACAACATTCAAACACTTTATCAGCTGCTATGGATTTAATAACGAAAATAAAAAACTTGAACTGATCAAAAAGATATAAGTTTAGGGATTTTTATAGATTTAAAAAAGGCATTTGACACTGTTAGTCACGTGAAGCTCTTACAGAAACTGAATAACCTGGGTATTACTGGAACGTCTTACGATTTATTTGAATCTTATTTATCAAACAGATGCCAAATTGTTAAAATTGGTATTAATAAGAGTTTTCAACATAGAATTGAGTGTGGCGTGTCACAGGGCTCCATTTTAGGGCCACTATTGTTTCTTATTTACATCAACAATATTAATCAAATTGGACTAACAGGATAATTAACACTTTACGCGGATGACACATGTTTGTTTTATTTTGGCCAATCTATACCTGATAGCATCAATAAGGCACAACGTGATGTACATATCATAAACGAATGGTTTTTATACAACTTACTTACTACTAACACATCTAAAACTTCATTCCCGAGCCCTCCGTAAAAGAGGAAACTGCTTACCACCTAAACTTAAATTTATCATTTATAATTCATTGGTAAAACCCCACCCAGAGTATCTAATTGAGATTTGGGGATCAGCACCAAAAACAAACCTTAAAGATCTACAGATGTAAATCTTTAAGGTTTTGTCTAGACTGTTTAGACTTTTAAACGCCTACCAAACAGCTATATAATAATACATAGCTATTCAGCTTACATCAACTCTATAAATATTATATGTGCATTTTAATAAAAAAGATATTGGATAATACTGTGCAAACAAATATTACTCTTACAAGAAAAACCTACAAATATAACCTAAGAAATAAAAATAAAGTACTTCTGCGTCACCCTAGAAAAGGAAAATTTGGGAAAAAGAATATTTTATACGAGTGAGTCCAGTTATATAATAAACTGCCAAAACAAATAAAAAAGTGCAAAAACATTCAACTATTCAAAAGTAAACTAAAGGTATTACTATAAAATGAGGATAGATAATGATATTTTGTTTTTCTTTTATATTAAAAAAATAAATAAATATATATAAAAAGAAAAAAAAATACAATTGTGTGTATTAAATTATTATATTTGTCAAATATTTTAACGTAAATATGTAACTTTCTATAGTGAATATTATATAACTGTATTAATAAAAAAATAATTCTGTCTAAAATTAATGAAACGAGCATGTTGAAACTAGTTTATGTTGTAACATAAACTGGACATATGTTTGGACAAATAAACATATCTCCTCTTATCTTATTATTTATCCTGGTATCGGGAATCTAAAATCGGCAATTTAAACCAACTGATGTTCCGTACACTACACGGCAGCGTGGTGGCGAGGTCACCACTTAAGCAACTGCGCCATCCATGTTCTTAGTTTTTTGAACTATTAAAGTTATTACAAAGACCATTTTTATACATTTGTTATCAACGCCTACTTTAGAAGAATGGCATTCGTTATCACAAATTTACAGCACTACTTGAGTATTCCCTAACATATTAACACTTCACTTAAGATTTGTGTTAGGACACGTAAGTACATAGTACACATATGACAATTGACAATTTTATAGACGTAATCCTTAGTACGCTTTAAATTGTATAGTAAGAGGCGGTAATCATCAATCCCATTCTCTTTCATTTTGATGTACGTGCGAGAAAGTGATACTATTTTATGATAGTAGTGAAAAGTCGTTACAAGAGTTCACTCGGCGCGATGGGATTATACGCTACAATTGAATGAGGCTGTAAAGGATTCTGGTTGTGAATTACAACCTTCGTGTGTTCCTCAAGACGAGAGGGAATGGGTACATGATACTGAGGCGATTCTCACACAACTTTTAAAAGGACGTTAACGTAGCTTATTTCGTTCAAAGTTTTTACGATATCTTGACAATCATTTTGAAGTTTTGTCTGAGGTGGACATCGTGCTTGAATTAGAAAGAGAATAGAAAAGCATTATTGTTATATATACGAGTACTTACAGGATTTATTGGTCACAGCCACAGACAGCTACTATTTATTCCACGAGTAGTTACATAACTACTCCTTACACACACGGTACTTGAAAGGAAATAAATATGTATGCCTGCAACGAGTGAAATATGTTTAGAATTAAAATGTTTGGAAATGCTATTAAACTGTCACAAAACTTAGCAACATAATGCGCAGTCTTGAAGATGCCTCACAAACATTCAAGAGAACTGGATTCCCTAAGCAATTTTATTATATTATATTATATTTATATTTTTTTTTTTACTTCATTGAACTTTTCACAGCATAATTATGTATAAAATCCCCGTGTGACCAATGAGATTTCAGATTCTATATTTTACATTTTTCTTGTTTTTATGTGTCACCTAATTTATGAAAGTAACGTGCTTTCTTACTTTTTAAACCACTGGTTGGTCAATCAGTGAGAGACTGGCTCATGGGTCTAATGGTTAGTGAATCTCACTGCTGTGCCATAGGTCAATAAATTGTGTGATCCACAAATAGCTTTCCTGATACTGGAATTATTTTAAGTGTGGTATTTTGAAAAAAAAAATATAACCCGATTGCAAATTATTTAATATTCCATTGACATGTTAATTTTTCGTTTGACTCTGTACCTTGAGTGTATTTACTTACTCTTAGTATTATATCAAAATTGTATTCGCAACAGACTTATATTTTAGTGGGATATAGTGAGGAAGTAAAAGGGTATAGGCTGTATAATCCTACCAAGAATAGTATTATCTTCAGCAGGGATGTAGTTGTGATGGAAAAAGAGATAGACTCTTGCCCAAGTGGGGAGTCAGCTATCTGGGTTCCAAATGAATAAACTGTAATACACAGCATGGAGAAGGAGAGTATAAATTCAGTGGGGGAACCAACTCTTTATATTTCAAAAACCAATGACCACCCGGATTGTGATTGCTCTTCAGATTCTTCTGTATATGCTGATGTTGATGAAACGCTAACTAAAAATCCAACTACTGAAGTCCCAGAAA
Organism: Tyria jacobaeae; assembly: GCA_947561695.1. Lineage (NCBI taxonomy): Eukaryota > Metazoa > Arthropoda > Insecta > Lepidoptera > Erebidae > Tyria > Tyria jacobaeae. The sequence continues at coordinate 228,365 of OX387208.1, read as the reverse complement.
TTGTAGTCCAGATGACATCAAACCCAGAGCCGATTCCAGATGTACAACCTAAGCGTACATGAAGGAAGTGGTACTGTATTTGCCGCCAAAAATAAAAAGTTTTTATGTCAAAATCAATTGGCAGAACGTCAATGTCAAAGAAGAAAATAGAGACACCTTCAACTTCAAAAACAACTACTTGTTTATCTGAGATTGTCGTTGCTAATGAATCTAAAGTTCCAGTAGTTTGCTCTGGAGACGTGGAAATTGTCTCGGTGTTAGATTATCACATAACAGTGAAAGATGTGCTATGTGTGCCCACTTTGACAACCAATTTATTATCCGTCAGTAAACTTATAAAGAACGGAAATAAAGTAATATTTAAAGAAAAGCATTGTTATATAAAAAATAAAAACAATGATTTAGTTGCCATAGCTGATCTATCAGATGGTGTTTATAGATTGAGGTTAAAACCACAGACATGTATGCTGGTGGCTCCTACAGTCAGTGGAAAGTTATGGCATAGAAGATTAGCACATTTAAACAGTCAAGACATGAACAAAATGAGAAATATGGTTAATGGTTTGTCTTATGAAGACAGTTTTGACATAACCAAGTCTCAATGTGCAACATGTTGTGAAGGAAAGCAAACAAGATTGCCTTTTTCTCATGTCGGTGAAAGAAGTATGGAAACACTACACAGAATACATACTGATCTCTGTGGGCCGATGGAAATAAGTTCATTGAATGGAGCTAGGTATTTCATATTGTTTGTGGACGACTACAGCAGGATGACTTTTATATATTTCCTAAAGCATTAAAATTGAAGCATTCATTAAATTTAAACAATTTAAATCATTTGTTGAAAATCAATTAAATAAAAAAATTAAAATTCTAAGGTCAGACAATGGACTTGAATTTTGCAGTCAAGAGTTTGATAATTTTCTTAAGAAGTCTGGCATACTTCATCAAAAATCCAATAATTATACACCTGAACAGAATGGCCTTTGTGAGAGAGCGAATAGAACAGTGGTGGAGAAAGCTAGATGTCTATTATATGATGCGCAGTGGAAGCGTGCTGGGCCCATAACCTGTAATGAAAAACGTTAGTATTCGCAACAGACTTATATTTTTAAAAGTTTGCCTCCAGATGTCGCTTTGTGTTTCGTTCAGAAACATTAACAATTTTGATATAATACTAAGACCCCCACTTATCAAAATAAACTAATACTAGGACATTATTACGTTTTTCATTACACTTACATCAGAGAGAAAGCACCGTTGTCAGAAAAAAATACACAAATAAATTACATACACAAATAAAAATAGTACGACACATGTTCCTAGTCTTGGCATAAATATTGTTAGAAGAAAAAAACTTTTTTTTCATTCAATAAAACATTTATTACTGTAATGTTTGTGTTTATACATTAAATATATGAAGCTCATTCAAAATGATCTTCATTGTCTAATACAGTCATCTAGACGTTGATGCAGAAACACGCACTCTCCATGGGAAAATTCTTTACTGCAAATTTTATAGATTGTTTACTGACTCCAAATTATCATGGCATTAATGGCATGCCACACTCTCTTAAACTGACACTAAATCACAATCCACACCTTTAAGATTGGGATTAGATGACGGCCAAACTTCAGATAATTGGGATTGTAAATATATATAACTCTTCATCGAAATTAAAAGGTTTTTAAAAATATGAGAGCCGTGCTTCGGCAAGTATGGGCCGGCTCGACCGGAGTATTACCACGGCCTTACAGAATACCAGCTGTTAAACAATACTTGCATTGTATAACCGAGTGAGTGAGGTTACCGGTTCAATCCATTTTCCCTTCCCCTTAATCCCTCCCTTCCGCAAAACTCCGCAAATTCTCCTCCATGACGCCTCACAAATTGTACAACATTATTTAATTTATCACCACACTTAACACCACACAAATTAAATTAAATTTACATATTACTATCACATTTTAGGCTGACGTTTTGATTTCATATATATATATATATATATTTTATTTTAATTGCTTATGGTAGCGTCCAAAAATTTGAAAAATGGTCTCGGGACGTCACTAGGCTCGGGCCCTATCATAACACCAGCGCTGCAGCTTTCTATGGGTGTCTAAAGAGGCGACTAAGGGATGCGGCTGTAATGTATTAGACATTATATTTAGTCATACCATGTCCGATTGACGGTAATAAGCACTATTTTATTAGGAAGGCAATAATAATAATGACTTGTGGTATGCATGCGTCTTTTGTGTATATAAGAGTGTGTATACGTTCGAAAGTTCCTTTTGGGCCTATTTGAAATAAATGCTTTGACTTTGAATTTGACTTTATACTCACATACTTATTTTTTTAAACGCACCCTTAGTAATTGTAAGGTTAGATGGTTGATTTTGTTTGACTGCTGGTCTAGGGATTAGGGATCCTTACAGCCAGGTTCGATGCCCACTTAGCACAAATAGGACAAATGATTATGTGGTGAGTAGGATCATTAATGACAAACTGGTTGAGGCTTTCGCGGCCGATTGATGACTCGTTGGTCGAGTCAGGATCATTAATGGTTAACTTATCTACTACAAATTTATTACTACAGTAATGCTGTACTGCGCCCATCATACGGCCTCAACACCATCGAGGCCATCCGGTCAGTATTCAGTGATTGGCTCGAACGGAGGCGGCTCCCTGTCATATAAGGTGACGCACGTTGTAGCGGCTCTTATATAAACTTTTATATAAATTTTTATTGTTCCTTTTATTTTATATAATGTATTTGTACTCAACCTAAACCACTGTTATATTATCAATATTCGATAGAATTATAATATAAATGTTTTATACGTGCCTCTCTCTCAGTCTCGCTTTGCATTCGACGCGTGAATTATTATATAAGTTTGTAATTCTCGTATATCTTCTCTCCTTCTGTGCTTGTTTATAACTGTTTCTTCTTGTGTGCTACTTACTAGCTGAACCATATGCTATCCGCTATACTTCTTCTCGTGTTCTATTATATTTCTATACCTATATATAGTACCTTCACTGTGGACTTTTATTTATTCTTTTAAAGAGTATTAAACACCGTAAATTATACATGTGCTTACCGGTCACGGATGTTTTGGGAAGTACCTGCAGGACATCCGCAGGACACCGGACGCCCGGTGCCACCACTGCGTCAATTGCGAGGAAGACAGGGTGAGGCATACGGTACAAGAGTGACTTGCATGGGAAGAGCCGCGCCGAGCCTTACAAACAAAAATAGGGGCAGACGTCTCGCTCACAGCGCTTGTGCGCGCCATGGTTGAGAGCGAGAGGTCATGGGCTGCAGTGGTCACCTTCTATGAAACGATTATGTCACAGAAGGAGGCTGCGGAATGGGAGTGTGAAAACATGACTGCTCTCCCCATCCGCAGACGATGCACTGGACGTCGGAGGAGGGCTGACCATGCCCAATTCCGGCCTCCGTAAATAGATTCTAGGCCGGTGACCTGGGGTGCCTTCTTGAATGAGAAATTAATATAAGAAGATAAAATAATTTAACACCTGTCTGAGTTTATCTATAACCACCCGTTTCCAAATGATTAAGTCTTATGAGAAGAAATCAGGTAAAGAAAGTTATGTCCACTCTTTTAAATTATGAAATAGGTATTACACAACTTAGTGTACAACGTGTACTATACAAATAAACAATATTTTATCGTGTGCTAATATGTTGCTAAAAGTAAATTAACTAAAATTAGGTCACATTATATTGTACGGGTTATATGAAATATGTAGCCTGTAGATCTAAAAGTTCAGTTAAATTAAGCCACAACTTTCGTTTTACAGTTGACTTAAATTTATTTAGACTTAACGTTTATCGGTTATATTATTATTAAATCGCACACATTAGCCAACAAACGACTTGTTGGAGTCTGGAGGCGGATAAAACAAATTTATATTTTTTTTGCTATAACAGTGTGTATCACTATTTTAATAAACTGACCTTTATTTTATAAATTAAAATCAAAACCCTCACTATATATACTTTGATTTAGGACGAAGTATAAATATACTCGTAGTCTGTGGAAAGTTGTTGGAGGCCATTGACCTCCGTTTATCTCCGCGATGTTTATTACGTGCGCCAATGCACAAGCAAATTGCTTATTATAAACTTTAATTTGTTGCTCAGTTGCGTACATTCTACTCCGTACTGATAACTTGCTTTACGCACATGTATTGTGTACAACGACTTTTGTACTTGAGTATGTTTATGCAGGGGACGTTACGTACGTCGTTTGGCAAAAATATTCATTAATAACACAAACTCGCATTTATACCTCGGAAGGGGCAGAGGCATCCAAAAACCAATTAAATAAAGCAGGATACTAAAAATAGTTTATTACTAGTATAAGTAAGATATTGTGGCGCCATGCCTACGTCACCGCACAGACAAACAATGCACAGAAGTTTCTCGAAGGTAGATTGACAAGTCACGGTAGCTGAGCGGTAGTGGCTATGGCTGCGACCCGAATGCCGTGAGTTCAAGCCCCGGAAGACTCTATGGGTTTTTGTTTGTGATTTCGGTGTTTTATAGAAAATTCTAGTAAATGGAGATGATTCTTTACAAAATTCGAATATAATGGAAAGTACTAGATTAGGTTTTAATAGACAATCGAAAAGAATAACGAAATGACAGTCGAAATTCAACAAATTACGTTCGAAATTAGGGGTTATATACCCCTAAAGCTCCAGACGCGCCTACGGGGCAGTTCAGTGGAAAGTGCTCTCAAGTGAAGAATAAGAAGAAGAAGTGAAAAAGTAGTACAGTGAAGTACAGTGAAGTGAAGTGAAAGTGATTAGTGAGTGGTGCAGTGCTACCGTTGGACTGAGTTAAGTGTAGTCCGCGGGGACAGTGTGGAACAGTGCTACGCGGTTCGTGCAGTACAACTCGTTCTGTGCTGTGAGTGTTACGCGTTCGGAATATTGTGAAACGCAAATAAATCGTTACTCTCGGCAGTGACATTAGTTTCCTTCCAATCCCTGTACCCACTTCCGTAACAATATGATACCTATTTATTTAGGATTTCTTAAATTATACTATTCCCATATTTAAATAAAATTAAGTGATTATCTCATAAATTAAGGTTATGGCCATTTTAATTTAGGACAACTCACTCTTGTCTAAAAGATATTAAATTATTATTTTTATGTATCTTTCAAAGATTCTGAATTTGCAGATCCCGTTACTGACTCAGTGATGACGACACCCGAACGAAGCTAACAACATTACGTTTTTATTACTTTAAATTTCCTATTCATTTATTCCAGTTCTTTTTTTATTAATAACGAAAAGCTGGTGTAATTACTATCGAGCTCATGGCAATGAGTGCTACGAATGCTACGGTAGCTACGAAACGAAGTAGCGCTATGGAACTACTACTACGCGCTAAGTAGAGTAATGGTATTACTCCGACGAGCCCATTCGTGCCTTAGCATGGCTCTCGTACGGTAAACCATACCAGTAGACATACTTTCACACTTTACTTTTTTTTTTTATGTTTGTAACATGTTTAGCGTGTTTGAGTGGGCCCACCAGAGATGTTACTACAGGGTGTTTTATTACTAAAGTTTACAAGGTACAAGTTTAATCAGCTTTTAAACGACGTTTAATACTGCTTTATTAAGTAAACAACAGCTTAAGGTAAATTTATATTAGAGTTCGTGTTTTCTTAGGATAAAACTAGTTTACTTTTAATGAAGACTTTGGTTCTAGTTGTCCTAAACAACAGAACATTCTGAAATATTAAGATAATGTGCGTGTACTACGATCGCTTCAGACCCCCGAATCTGTTCAGCTCCTACTCCCTTATTCTATCAGTAGAATATAGATATTGTAGAAGGACTGTGAAGTAAGTTTTCAAGATAAGTGTCGTATCAAGTAAGCAAGCTTGACGCTAATATATAGGTTTCTTATTTCTATAACTCAATAATTTAATAGTTTTTTTTTTTTTTCAATAAATTATTGAGCTTAATCCAGTCAATGCCAAAAGCTTTGACGAAGGAAAGGATTAAAACGGATTGTACATTAATGAGAAAAAGCTATCATTTGTACCAATTGATTAAGTTAAGGGTCCGTAACGGAGCGGGACAAGTAAAGTGATATACGAAACCCGCACCACACCGACAGACGTGACGCGAATATCACATTCACATCATATTAAGTACTGCGCAAGGACAAAAGAATGAGTATTTTTTATTAAAATATTACAAAGATAGCAGAAATGTTGGTGCTCTATTCATCACGGTAATTTATTATTGGTACTGTGTTTCTGAGGGAAGGAGAGATTGACCAAGTTCCGAGACGGTTGCGAACAATGCTTTTAAGGAACAAAAGTTTATTCAAGATGAATATTTTACATTTCAGATTATAATGATTTGTGGATTAAGAATCCGATAGCATTTGGTAACACCAACTAATGAAGATACTCGGTATAAAATCATTATTTCTTTAAATCCAACTGTTTCAACCGATTGTGTATAATGACATCAATGCATAGATTCTTAAACGTTGCTCTAAATATAATTATATCTCATCCACTCGCCATATTATTTATTAATCTATTATCTAACGATACAATTTACAAACGATAAAATCATCTACAGTCAAACGACACAAAAAAGGAGATAAAAATGACATGAATAAATGTCAATTTCTAAGATTTTTGATAGAAATTTGTCCGATAAACTGCACTCCCTTATATATTGCTTACCATCAGGCAAAGTGGCGTCATTATGGTAGGCTTACACATAAAAAAAAATATGTCAAAAGAATTTTCACAAACTGCTTCTCTTTAAACGAACTCGTTATGGAATAAGAGAAAGCACTTTGTACTCGTTAGAAACTTACCTAAATATTCGCCACCAATGCGTTCACATGTCTAGACATACACTCTCAGAATATAATAAAATATAGATCCGCCTATCGCCAAGTCTCATGTGGTGTTCCCCAGGGCAGTACATTACGAACCTTTTTAGTTTTGTAGTACATTCAGGCACTACACACACACTACTTAATGACACGTTAATATAATAACACAACAATAGAATGACCAAAAGACAATAATTAGCAGGTTAATATTAGTGACACCGAACTTATTAAGTTCCAAGTTTACAATAGCAAACGTCACCGATTTGAAATAAGATTAGACACTACGAGTATAATATGGGGCAATTTTGTTGAAATTATTAAGGCATTCTGAGTCTCGATCGTTTTGGAAGTGTAAGCAATAGCTGCAGCTTTTTTTTTTTTTTTAGGCGTTCGGGGACAAACGAGCAGCCGGGTCACCTGACGGTAAATGACTACCGCCGCCCATGGACATGTAGCGATGTAGCACCGATTCACCTGTCCATTATATTCCAACTTAATTCCTGCCTGAATGTTCAATGTTTTTAGATAGTTTCCAACATATACAGTAATGTTGCAGTTATTGTCCCCGTCGATTCCCTTGTACTTCGCCTCTCTTCCTTATTTCACGTGTTAAAACAACTATATTTAAAAAGCTTCGTCACAGACACGCAAGAGGCTGACCAAAAATAAATACTACCAAAAATCTCTTGCAATGTAGATGCACTAACCCGACACGCTGCACCGACCGTGTGTGTGTGCCCAGGTGATGGCACTGTATTTATGTAAAGCTTAATTAAATTTAAATTGTGGCATTAACCGTTCGGTTTGTATCAATAAGCCCTTTGCGCGTCATTACCCGCGAAATGCCAATAAACACCCCTGCCATTTACATTACATGTTCATTACATTACGCTAAAGCGTACTGAGTGAAAGTCAAGGTGGTAAGAAATACATTGATCCATATGGTCAAGCTTATATGCACGTATTGAGTGAGATAGTTAGTATTAATGGTCTGTACCTATTTGTTTTATAAAAACATTTAAAGTAAATTTTAACCAACCGTAGAATTAAAATGAATAAGTGGAATAATTTACGAGTGGAAATAAGACAAGCCAAATAATTACGTATATTTCAAAAGCAAGTGATAAACTACTTGACATTATTAATGCTATATATGTACCTATTTCTGTTTAAGGACATTTATTTTCTCAAAAAAAGAACAATACGCGTCACGTGCATAGTAATAAAATGTAATAACACATAATGGGTTAAGTAGCTCTGTTATCACAATACACTATAAGGTAATATAAAACTTAAGATATTTTGGCTATTTTATTGATGGTAGTAAAACTGATGTAATCTTCAAGATTCTTTTTCAATTTAAACCATCTATCACTTTTGGTAATAGCATCAGGTATTTCATTATAACGTTTTACATCTTCATATGTACGTATATTTTCTGACCATAGTCGGTTCTAGGCTTTCTCACTTGTATATTTTTTTGTTGGTTTTAAAGTGGTGGTGTTAGGTAGTGGTAGTTATAAATATATAGAGATATAAATAAAAAAAATTGTCACATATTGAACTATTAATCTCAGTACATTAAATTTCTAAGAGGAAATGTTAGTTTTTCACACATGTTTGCAATTTCATATAAAATAGTACATAAATTGACCGATTTTCGTACTTAGTTTTATAGAACTAAATCTATATTAATTGTTAACAGAAGAAGCTACGGCTAACAATATGCTATTATGAGCATCAACATGTTAAATTGTATACACTAAAATATATATCGAAAACATGATATCTAATAATAGTTAAAATTGCTACTAGAACTTCGTACAATGTTTTAGTATTTCGCCTCGACCTTATTATGAACACATTACATTAGCAGCAGCTCAATAAATAAGTATCAGCTAAAGATATGATAATCTAATATTATCTCTATTATAGTATTCGTTTAGAGAACTCAATTACTAAAAGGAATATATTACAAACACTAAGTGAAGTTAGAGAACCAGATGGAAGATTGTTATTCCACACGCGAGTAACCTATACACAGATATTATAAAAAAGAAACTACAGTTTAGTAAGAATAATTCTTTTTTCGTACAGACCAGTTCTGTCCGGCTAAATGTTTAAGGGGTTCTTGGATCCGATTGCTGAGCCAACGGCCATCGTGGTTTCGATTCCCAGACGGGACAAAAACTTGTGTAATCCACTAATAGATGTGCTGAGTTAGGGTGTTCTTAGTGTCGGTGATTCAGAAGAATATTAACCCTCCATGATACAGGAATAATTCTTAATATTGGAGTTGTTTTACAAAAATTAAAATCAACTCATCTTACTACTCACCGTCACAAATAAGATACTACTGCGAAACTTGTTTGTACGATGTAGAAAATAAAGGATTAAATTAGCGGTGAATTCGTACTGGAGAAAAAGGGTAGCGGTTAAATAAATAAGTGATAGTTGCGATAGCCATCTAAGAGTACACGTAAGACTTATGTGTAGTACATGTTATAAACCAAAAATCTCCATATTGCCTCAATATGGTTTTAGATAATTCATGGTGTGGCGTTCCACGGAGCATACAATTTCGGTCAGTCCATGTTTATGTCTAAAATTTGTTAGAGGAAGCAAGATCTTAAATTGGTGGTGATGACAGTAAAATTTTGTAAACACTTTTGTCTTAACGAATTAAACTTGCCAACTGCTGACTTAAAATATTAGATTGAATGCGACAAGTACGGAGTTGAAGTGTTTACTGTGATTATAATAAATGAACGATCATCATTATAAAACCTCATTATTAAGTACTCATTATAGACCAGTATTATATAAATGAACAATGTAAGTGATACCAGCGGCAGCGTACAATCATGTCAACGGCCTTTTGACATTGTTTCTGAATGACTTATAACCTGTTTCACTTATGTATTGCATCCTATTGCGTTATTAGATACTGCGATCTCAGCAGGATAGCTGTAATCAGTTGGAATATATTCATTGTTCTCAAATACTGAAGTAAAATTGCAGTGTAGTCTAAACAACAAGTACCTATTGCTACGGACTAGAGACTAATTATGTCTTGTTTTGATGTTTTAGCAGCAAGTGAAGCTTAGTTGAGTTTATACGCAAAGTAAGTCGACCGGTTGACTACGAGTATATCGATTCAATAAATTTACTTTTATTATGAGATTTACATGAGCTCTTGGACATAAAAGTAACTTGTAATAGTATCAAATTATTTTTTTGTAAAAGAAGACTAAAAATAAGAACTCAACAAATAATTTAAACACTTGTCTGTCGATTGTTTTTAAATATTAATAATTCGTTCATTTGTATTTTGATATTCCATTATTCTTTAGGCTACCGTTACAACATAGGAAATAATATATTTCAAACAAGATAGAGTTAAACAGTAATGTATTTGGTAATTAATCCCAGCGTGTGGTTAAATTTACTATTGCAATAAAAAGTTGATAGTAAACCTACCTGGCAGTCAAAGGACACGTGGCTTACTGTCTTGTGCGAAGTCCTTACAGCTGTACACGCATGCATGCACGCATAGAATATAGTTGACTACAACTTCATGATGTGCCGTGAAGCTAAATTGCTTAACTAAATAGATAGCACAGATCTCAGAACGCTTGCATCGAATACTTTACTACACACGATATCGCTCTACCTACCTACTGGCTACCTAGTACTCCTACAGCCTTCTATTCACACTATTGTACAAGTTCACTACACACGACATCGCTCTACCCACCTACTGGCTACCTAGTACACCTACAGCCTTCTATACACACTATTGTACAAGTTCACTACACACGACATCGCTCTACCCACCTACTGGCTACCTAGTACACCTACAGCCTTCTATACACACTATTGTACAAGTTCACTACACACGACATCGCTCTACCCACCTACTGGCTACCTAGTACACCTACAGCCTTCTATACACACTATTGTACAAGTTCACTACACACGACATCGCTCTACCAACCTACTGGCTACCTAGTACACCTAGAGCCTTCTATACACACTATTGTACAAGTTCACTACACACGACATCGCTCTACCCACCTACTGGCTACCTAGTACACCTAGAGCCTTCTATACACACTATTGTACAAGTTCACTACACACGACATCGCTCTACCCACCTACTGGCTACCTAGTACACCTACAGCCTTCTATACACACTATTGTACAAGTTCACTACACACGACATCGCTCTACCCACCTACTGGCTACCTAGTACACCTAGAGCCTTCTATACACACTATTGTACAAGTTCACTACACACGACATCGCTCTACCCACCTACTGGCTACCTAGTACACCTACAGCCTTCTATACACACTATTGTACAAGTTCACTACACACGACATCGCTCTACCAACCTACTGGCTACCTAGTACACCTACAGCCTTCTATACACACTATTGTACAAGTTCACTACACACGACATCGCTCTACCCACCTACTGGCTACCTAGTACACCTACAGCCTTCTATACACACTATTGTACAAGTTCACTACACACGACATCGCTCTACCCACCTACTGGCTACCTAGTACACCTACAGCCTTCTATACACACTATTGTACAAGTTCACTACACACGACATCGCTCTACCAACCTACTGGCTACCTAGTACACCTACAGCCTTCTATACACACTATTGTACAAGTTCACTACACACGACATCGCTCTACCCACCTACTGGCTACCTAGTACACCTACAGCCTTCTATACACACTATTGTACAAGTTCACTACACACGACATCGCTCTACCCACCTACTGGCTACCTAGTACACCTACAGCCTTCTATACACACTATTGTACAAGTTCACTACACACGACATCGCTCTACCCACCTACTGGCTACCTAGTACACCTACAGCCTTCTATACACACTATTGTACAAGTTCACTACGCACGACATCGCTCTACCCACCTACTGGCTGCCTAGTCTAAAAGTAAATAAAAAAAATTAAATAAAAAAAATCTAAATAACTTGATTATTACTATCAGTTTTATTGCACTTAAATGTTTTAATACTCATACAATTATTTTTAATTCATCTTTGAAAATAAATCACATATTTTTTTCCTTTTTAAATAATAAACCTCGTAGTTTTTTTTATGCATTAATTGTGAGAATCAACCGATTCTCACAATTAATGGACTTAGGCTATTAGAATATATATTTTTTTTTAAATTGTGTAAGTTTTATCAAAAAATTGTTTGTGATGACTATAGTGTTATTTACAGAGCAACACGAACTCAAACAAAAGAATCTGGAGATTTGAATCATTGAAATTCTAAAATAATCGTACATGAAACTGTCACGACTATACTACGACACCCACTGCAAGAGATGGGATGCCATTAGTCTACTCCATCAAGAACCACAATGATCAAATATATGTATATTTTCATTTTAACGTTAATATAAAGCAGCATTCAATGCTCTGAGTTCATTTTAATGTTAAACTTGGAATGCCTAAGAAAATAATCAAGCTTCGAATTCTGCTTGTCTATTATACATACATGCTTCACCTTACACGTATACACAACTAAGGGTTGTAAACAAATCGCAGGGTCGCTACAGAAAAATGAACTTCATATATTATTTGTGGAAAAGGACAAGAAATGTTGTTAGTTTAATGTCACCACGTCATTGTGCATACGGTTATACGGTTAGTCTCCTTCAGAATTGATACACAATATCCGGCGCGACAGCACAACTAAAAGTGTGCAATAACAGTACAACATTTCTAGAATTTACCAAGACACGTTGAAAGCAGCTTTGATTGTAGACACTTGGTAACATTTACTTTGATAAACCGAGTATCTGAAATTGGGTTTTGACTGAAGTGCGGAAACGGAGCTACTTAGTTTAACTTATTAAGAAGAAGAAGAGTTTGTAATTTTGTTTTCTTGAGGAAGGAAGGAAGATTGGGATAACTTATCAAAATATTTATATGTAGCTAGTTTTCTCATTTAGCTATATTTTTAATGTTTTGTTATTTACAAACGTATCTTATGTCTTCTAATTAGTTTAAAAGTACATCAACTTTGAAGATTGTGGTTGCTTATAATACAATGAGCACAAGGCGTGTATTTACGACTTATTTATTTTTTCATATTGGTTATTTACTGAAGAAATTATAGTTATATGAAGCCACGTAATTAAGGGCAGACTTGTCGTTCGGTGTTGGAGCATAATTTACATGTTGATATACATTGACTTGTACAGTAATGGCCGCATATAGTCAAAATTGAATTATTACGTGTCAGGACAGATATGTTTTAGTGAAACAATTAACATTTGCACACCGACCTCATCACATAATTGTCATTTACCGGTTCCTTCTGTTCAAAGACACAAACAGTATGAAAACAATTTTAGTTGAAAATATATATATATACATGTGCTTGTACTACTGTGTTCCGAAGGAGCCTGTATAGATTCCGATGTCATCGAAGTGGCAGGTTGCTTTTCTCCTTGATAGAGCTGAACATACCTGTGAAAACAACCGCATAACTTTATTAATAGAAACTGCACAGAAATCCAGATATATGGATTGGTTGATGGATAATTTTATAGTTTTAATTCATCATTTTTCCAACTATTTACTATATATTTATAGATTATATTTGTTTTCACCATTATTAAAAATATAACTTTAATTAGTGATATCTAGAAAAGAGTATTTTATATAATAATACATATTATTTACAAATCATAATAATCGTTTCTCAAGTCTCATTCACAGATTACTTACGCTGTTCTATTTAGCGTCATGAATTTTGTTTATTATTAGACTAATTTATATTAAATCACACAAATTCTATTTTAAAAACTTTCAAAATGTAACCACAGAGAGTACCTCTTGACAGCTGACACGCTATTAAGACCGAATCACTGCATATGTTTGTTTAAAGTCTGTAAATGTCGGTATTATCAAAATGATGAAAGACAAAAATAAAGATGTAATGGAAAGTATAGATTCCTTGAGATATCTTAATATCTACCGTATTCTGTCACCAACAAGCCCTGGCCATCGGCAGGGAACGGTAAACTGCATCGCGAGTACACACATAGTGTTTATGCTACCCAACATTCATTCTAATCAGTATATTTCTGGTGTATGAACTAACTCGCTAGAAACAATTTTATACTTAATAAATACGTCAATCAGTTGCTGAAAGCCTTTCACAGTGCTTATTTATACTTTAGACCACGAGGTAAAACCTACTAATGCAACTGATACTGAATTCTAAGTAGAAATGCAACATCAGCAATAAATTTTAGAATGGAAACTATTGCGTCTTTATGGCGGTAATTAAACGCTAAAACATCACCTCGAAATCGACGAAACGTAATAGGTTATAACATTACAGTTGTTTTAATGTCTAAATTAGGTGTTTATAGTAACACAGTATAGGTAAGGTGCCCGGCGCTATACAACTATTAAATTAAATTACCATTTCATTGCATCAATCGCTTGACTCCATCGCGTTCGTCCACTCCATTAAATTAATTAGTTTAGTGGTGAATTAATGTACCCGCCCCCGTACATCCTTTGTTTATCTTGTAGATAAGTCTTATATAATTTCTTTTTCTCTTGAATATTTAATTTAAAATGAAGATTCGCATTGAGCGAAGCAATCCTTTCCGTTTTTTCCTATTGTTTTTGTATTTTAGTATTCTAACTTTTAACTGTTCTGATTGGCAGCAGCGAATCTGAAAACAATCATACCCTACCGCCATTAATCATTTGGTGGTGGTTCATTTCATGTTCAATAATATCTTTTGAGTCAGTTTCTAAAGAACGATAGATAGATGAAATTGTTTCAAGATTTACGAAACTTTGTGTTTGAAGTTGTCTGATGAGATTGACAGATTTATCATTTTAAACGATTTTGTTTACACACATAAATAACAAAGCTGATTTCGGCATTGTGTATCAATTATTAGATTCAGGCAACATAATATTACATATCGCGATAACGCAATATCTGGCCTTTTTGCATAAGCCATTCAATACTGCTCAGTTGGCTAGAGAACTTTAACTTCAAGCGACACGCCGAAGCTGCCGAGCGAACAAGCCGCCTCGAGGCGATATGTTTTCTGTCCCCAGAGTGATGGAATATATATAATCTAATGCATATTGATCTTAACATTGGTAGAGAGGTGTTGAAACCACACTGAAATGACATTACCACAACCACTTTACACTTATTATTGATTTTTTCCACTCCAGATTCTGCCAAATTTTCGTGGCTTACAACGGAATCATTTTTCTGACAAAATTACATTTATATGTGTTAAACAAAGCAGAACAGAACTCTAGTAATTTAGATTCCAATAACTCGTTTTTGTTTGATTTTTCCTCATAATCAACTTTTCAAAGGAATAACCACGATATATGTACATGAAACACATATATACGAGTATATTCTCTGTTTTGTATACAAATAATTCACAAACCAGCACTGAAATAAATGTACCATCAAATGTAGGCTCCTCATAATAGAGGCGTAATACAAACCAAATGAGAAATAAATAATTGTAACCAGGGTTGCATTTGATTTTAAATAAAATATGGGTAAAAAATTATTTTAAGATAATAAACCACTTCTAGTTATTTCCTTATAAAATGTCACAAGCGCCGTTCACCGAATTCTTGGTATGAATGTTTTACTTCATGTATTATTAAACAATTTTCATTTTTAACGCGTCTCCGTTCTTCAAATATTTGTTATAATTTTCAATTGTATATCTCCGCGTTCCGGGACAAACAAACAGACAAACAAACTTCAACAGAGATTTAAATAGATATATATGCTAGTATTTACCATTTGGAAGTCTGTGTATTTCTTAAACATATTTGCAATACGATAATATTATTTTTTCATTGAAATAAAGTAAATAAAAATGTTATGTATAACATTATTATATCTTAGTTTTCTATACACAAGTAACCTTTTTAGTGTAAACGTTGTGTTGATTTATGGTTATTAGTTTATGTTATGATTATTGATTGTGCACAATAAATAAAGTATTTATATATACACATATATGTATGTATTATACATTTCTGTCACAAGAAACTGTAACATTATCTCTAAGCGTTCAGTTCTACGAGACACTTCTACGTCACAACTGATACTGATTAACATTTTGTTGAACGTAGTGGTCTCAGTAAATTTGATTTGTGAAAGCTTTTTTTGGTTGATAACTACGACTAACAGACGGCCACCTGATAGTAAGTAACAACCGCCGTCCAAGGCCACCTTCAACTCGAGAGTCCTGAGCGCGCTGCCCGCCTTTGAGGGTTATGAGGGATACGGAGAGGGGAAAGAAAAGAGGGGGATAAGGAGATGGGATCAAGGAGAGGGGGTGTTGCGCCTCCAGAAACCTCACTAATATCGGAGAATTGCAACACGAGCGTTGCTTTACGACTGGTGAGGTCGAGGTATGGTATCGGTCCAGCCGCCCCATTCCGGTCTAAGCATTGCTCTACCACTGTAAGATTTTATATTCAGTGTATGTATGTTTATTGTCAGTAGTATGAAGTCTTGGATGTGGTTACTGTAGGGTATTTGTAATAGGGGTGAGGGCTAGAAAACCTCCACGTGGTGCACTCTGGGCAACGTTGGCGACGACGCAACCTTCTGCTCCTCTACTTTTAAGGAGGGCGTCGTCGCCAACGGCTAATCTTCTGGCGAGAAGAGGTGGCCTTTTCTTCGGCAACACGGTTGAGGCTTAGCCCAACAGAGCGGGCTTGTACGCCGATTCCTCTGTTGGCTTTTCGCTCTTTCGCTCTTTTCGAAGCTGTGAGGAAGGAAACCTCAATAAAAAATCACCAAGTGGGACCTTTCCATGGGTAGGAGTTTCTTCGCTGCCCACAGTGGAGAAAGAAGACGGGCTCGGCGTGCACTCGCACTGCCACCGAGCAGGCATTTGGAGATGAGTCTCGATGCCACCGTTGGCATATCGTACGGCGACTAGCGCTTACGCTCTGGGCGTAAGCGCTAGTCGCCGCGTAGTCCGTTGCGTGGGGTTCCCCCAGGACGGACGCACGAGGCACGGTGAGCGGACGGGTTCATCGTCTCCGAATTTGTTCGGAGATGACGAATATTGATCTGGCACAGATCACCATCCGGCCAAGCCGTAACTCTGAACTGACAGGAACGGAAGCTTTTAGGGGCTACGAGGAAAAAAACCTCTATAAAAAATAATAAATATCCCTAATCTTATGCTCTGACGCCCGGCAATGAGATGAATGGCTAAGAGGAACTTAGTCCCAAGGGCGTTCCCGTCGCAGGACGTAAAACTCATCAATATGACAGAGGTAAATCTAGATATAGAAACTACCCAGGTGGGTCCCGGACGTTCTCTGTCTGGGGAATCTCTCCAGGAGCCAGTCGGCTCCTGCAGCTCCCAATCGTATTCTGGGGGGAGCAACAAATGTCTAAATAGCCCCGTAGTGTGCTGTAAAACCACTACCAACTTAAACGCGGAGGTCGCGATCCAAAACATCGAAATGATGTCAAGCGAAGAAGAGAGTAGAGCGAGTAGCCCAGCGTCCGGAACATCAAGGCTCGGGCGCATAGGGAGGCAAAAGAAAAAGCGTTCGGAATCTGACTCGGTTTCAGGTGATGAGACGTTACCTGTTGCTAAGGTGGCAACACCGCAACGCGGCAGAGAACGACCGCCAATAACTGGTCATTATATCGGTGTTGGAAGAGCCCACCAAACTGCCGCAGCTCTTCGGGCTCTACGATCGAAGACCGCTGAAAATATCTTCGAAAAGCTAGAGGAGGCGCAGGCAAACTCGGTCCACCCTAAAATCCCAAGCGGAAGCTGACTGCAGTACCTCTGAGATTTGTGGACGTATCAACCAAGCGATTACACAAATAACCGAGCTTGCAAAAGCATCAAAGGGCCCCAAGGGTAAATCCCTGAAAGAGGCGACCGCAAATGTAAAGGCGGCAACAGAAGCACTAATTACCCGAACCACCCGCCTCGAAAACCGGGTTTCGGACCTGGAAAAGAGTTTAGAAGAGATGCGCAAGGACATGCGTACGCAATGCACAGGTTCGAGTGAGAGTGGCGCCGTCGCTACCTCGAAGGAAGCGGGGCTAATTTTGGCTCGGGTCACTGAGATGTTGGCAGGAATGGAAAAGCGATTTTCTACGCTGGAGGGAATCATTCTACGACCTCCTCTAGCTACCAGCACTAGATCAGCAACATATGCTGCAGCGGCTAAAAAAAGTCAAACTGCGGTACCGGTGAACAGAGTGGTTTCAGGTGCCTCAAAAGCCACACCTGCCCAAGTTGCGTCACCACCCGCGATCTCTCCTGAAACTCCCAGCAAAAGCTCCCAGCAAAAGATGAAAACCATAAGGAAGAAGCAAAAAGCGGCTAGCTACAGAAACCCTGTCGAATAAACTGGGCTGGGAAATCGGAGGTGCAAAAAAGAAGGCAAAAAAAGTCAACAAAAAAGAGAAACTGAAGGCACCCCGGTCTACGGCAGTCGTGCTTACCTTAGAGCCAACGGCCGAAGAAAAGGGCCTAAGCTATGCGGAATTGACTTCGAGGCACTAGGGATACCGGGGATTCGGATAAAACCTACGAGAACAGGAGCCCGTCTCTTAGAAATACCCGGCGCCACAAGCGGTGTCAAAGCCGATGCCCTGGCGGAAAAGCTGAGAGCTTCGCTTGGCGATGAGGTTCGAGTAACTAGGTCTACTAAATGTGCAGCGGTACGCCTTTCGGGTCTGGATGAATCCTCCAAGACAGCGGAAATTGTGACTGCTATTGCAAAAGCAGGAAAATGTGCAGCGGATCAGGTAAAACTGGGAGCACTTGTTTTCGGCACTAATGGCCGGGGTTCAACTGTAGTTAGTTGTCCAGTCGCGGCTGCCCAAAAAAATGCGGACGGTCAAAGTTTCCTGGTCGGTAACTGGGTGTCCGTGCAGGCTAAACTTTTAAATCCCAGACCGGCAAGATGCTTCCGCTGACTCGATGACGGACATATTGGCGTACAGTGCTTATCAGCAGTCCAAGTCGGTAATAGGTGTTTTCGCTGTGGCGAACCAAACCAGAAAGGAAATACGTGCATGGCTCCGCCGCACTGTTTCCAATGCGCGGCTGCTGGCATACCGGCTGATCATCGGGTAGGCAGCAAAGCATGCACCATACCTGCCCAAAAACGGAAGGGTCCTGCCACCTCCGATGAGCAGCATGGATCGCGGACTGAGATGGACACCCAAGGATGAACACACATTTCCGTGTCCTGCAAGGTAACTTGAACCATTGCGCAAACGCTCAGGACCTCATGCTCCAGAGTATCGCGCAGTGGTCTATCAATGTGGCCGCTGTCGCCGAGCCATACTCTATTCTACCAGGGGATTCCTGGGCAGGAGACCTTGATGGCTTGGCGGCAATCGTTATCAACACTGCTGCTGGCTCCGCCCCCCTTGACGTCGTTGCAAGGGGACGAGGATGCATAGCGGTGGTTGTTGATGAGGTCGCGGTCGTGGCCGTATACTTCTCGCCAAACCGTGTCCTAGCTGAGTTCGAGAATTGGCTCACTCAGCTGGCTGTCGTCGTTGAAGGGTGCCGACCACGCCCCGTACTAGTCTTGGGGGATTTCAATGCTAAATCAATGGCTTGGGGTTCCCCAGCCATAAATGCGAGGGGAGAGGCACTAGAGGAGTGGGCCCTTTCGTGTGGCCTACTTCTCTTAAACCGGGGTTCTGTCCCCACGTGTGTGCGTCAGCAGGGCAGCTCTATTGTAGATATTTCATTTGCCAGCCCTACCATTGCACACCGTGTTCGAGACTGGCGAGTTATTGAGGGGGTGGAGACCTTGTCCGATCACCGTTATATACGATTCAGTGTCTCCGCCCAAACTTCTGCAGCGCCGGTCAGGACGGTCTCAACCGGTCCGCGTTGGGCAATTAAACGCCTAGATCGAGAGCTCCTCCTTGAAGCCTCCATTGTGCAGGCTTGGGAATCTACTCCGAACAGGCCTGTAGATATTGATATGGAGGCAAAATGGTTTCGGGAGGCCATGTCGCTCATCTGTGCTGCGGCGATGCCATCTGTCAGCGGAAATCGCAAGACTTCGGGATGCATGCGTAGTCGCAAGGCGCCAGTACTCCAGGCTGCGTAGAAGGCGTCGACGCCCAGATGATGCGGCAACTTGAGAGGAGGAGCTTCTGGGGAGCTATAGGATTGCCAAGAGGACCCTTCAAGCAGCAATAAAAAGGGCTAAATCTGAAGCTCGAAAGGAGCTTCTGGAAATGCTGGATCGCGATCCTTGGGGGAGGCCCTACCTTATGGTTCTGGGAAAACTAAGACGACGAGCCCCTCCACTGACCCAGACACTCCAGACTCAGCTGCTTGAGGGGGTCATTGGCTCCCTGTTTCCATCGCGCGAGGAACCAATAACTCCATCGATGGCTCCTCCAGAAGTACCCGACGCGGAGGACAACGACGACGTGCCCGAAGTTACTGGGGTAGAACTAAGGGCGGCGGTACAGCGGCTTCAAGCTAAGAATACCGCCCCAGGACCAGATGGCATACCTGGCCGAGCATGGGTCCTAGCCCTTCAAGCTCTCGGGCCCCGACTTCAAGGGCTCTTCAGTGCATGCTTAGAGCGGGGACAGTTTCCGAGAATCTGGAAAACCGGAAATTTGGTCCTCATTCGAAAAGTAGGGCGTCCGGCGGACTCACCTTCCGCCTACCGACCCATTGTTTTGCTCGACGAGGTGTGTAAGCTCTTCGAGCGCAGCATTGTGAACCGCCTCGTCGAGCAACTTTCTAGTGTGGGTCCAGACCTAGCGGATAACCAATTTGGTTTCCGCAGTGGGCGCTCTACTATAGATGCAGCTATGCGCGTTAGAGCCCTGGCGGAGGAAGCAGTGTCCGGGGGTGAGGTGATGTTGGCAGTGTCTCTCGACATTGCCAACGCTTTTAATACCTTACCCTGGAGTTCTATTAGGGAGGCACTTCGTTATGACAATGTGCCCCCGTACCTCCGCCGTATTGTCGGGGCATACCTAACACAGAGAGCTGTGACCTACCCTAGTCGGGCAGGACACGGTCGGCGAGAAAAATCGTGCGGTGTTCCACAGGGATCGGTATTAGGCCCAATCCTCTGGAACATCGGCTATGACTGGGTGCTGCGCGGTGCGTTTCTCAATGGGGTCGCTGTAATATGTTACGCTGACGACACGCTCGTGACAGCAAGGGACAAGACGCACCGCTTAGCAGCTATTAAGGCCACGGCCGGAGTCACCCATGTCGTTCTAAGAATAAGGCGACTAGGTCTTGAGGTGGCTTTACACAAATCCGAGGCCGTTTGCTTCCATGGGCCTCGAAATAAGCCACCTGTAGAATCTAGGCTAACAGTAAGAGGCATCAGCATCGGCATCGAACCGACAATGAAGTATCTGGGACTTGGGACCTCACTTCCGAAGTCTGACTCCCAAACTTATGGGGACGGCGGCCGAACTCTCGCGGCTGCTACCAAACATAAGAGGGCCCGATGCCTCCTGCAGGAGACTCTACCTGGGGATTGTGCGATCTATGGCCCTTTATGGGGCTCCAATCTGGGCAGGAACCCTGACGGACGGTAACCTCGCATTACTTCGACGCCCGCAGCGGGTGATGTCCGTCAGGGTTATAAGGGGATATCGCACGATCTCTTTTGAAGCGGCGAGTCTCCTAGCCGGCACTATGCCATGGGACCTGGAAGCAAAAGCCCTTGCATCCTAATACCAATGGCGAAAGGAGATGCTGGACCTTGGCCTCAGACCTTTACCCGCCGTAATCAAGGCTCAGAGGTTCCAGGTCCACCAACCAAGTGCTGGACACGCCACAATTCTGGCTGTAAGGCCGATCATGGAGGAATGGCTTGAGAGGCATCATGGCAGCCTCTCTTACCGGCTGACACAGGTGCTTACTGGCCATGGCTGCTTCGGGAAGTACCTGTGTCGCATAGGCCGGGAGCCAACGCCTGCGTGCCACCACTGCGGAGGCTGTTCAGAGGATACTGCCCTACACACACTGGTGGCCTGTCCAGCGTGGAGTCAACAACGCCACGTCCTCGAGACAGCTTGCTTCCCTATGTGGGAAGCCTCTCGCTAGAGACCATGGTGCTAGCCATGGTACAAAGTGAGAGCGCGTGGGATTCCGCCGCCTCATATTGCAAGGAGGTTATGTACGCCAAAGAGGTGGCGAAAAGGGAACGGGAGAGGTCTAGCACTCTCCCGTCCCGCAGAGGACGCTCCAGGCGCCGTAGAGACGATCTACGGCCTCCATGATCGCTGGCCTGTAGAAGACGAACCGTGGCGTGACGCGATCTGCGCGCGCCCTTCGAGCTCGGATTGGGAAGGAAATTCCTAATATGTTTCGAGACCACCTGTTTTATAAACAGGTGGTCACGTCTGTCGGGGGTCGAGGGACATCCTTCCTAGGTTATACCTTAACCCCCGACTACAGACATTTGTGTCGGAACACCGTGTGGTTTTAGTCGGTTCGATTCCGACATAGCCACTACATCGAGTTTTACTCGATGAGGTGGTACCCGGGGGGTTTCCACACGTTAAAAAAAAAAAAAAATTTCATTTAAAACAAAAGTTTTAAACTAAGTTAATTAAATGGTGTGTGTATAAATAAATAGATAGCCTAGCCTAGGCTGAATTTAGATAAAGTTGTGTTTACTTAAAAATTTTCATTTTTTTTTTTTTATTAGACATTTAATTAATTATAGTTGTACTATTTAAAAAAAATGGGTCTATTGTCCTCTCTTCTGCTTTGATGTGTCCGACATCGTTTACAGTGATACCTAATTTAAGTTGCAAGTTTTTTTATGTTTGGTAAACTAAGAAACCAATTAATTAGAGAGTCTTGAGTGATAGATGGTTCCCCTGATAATGTCTTGAAAATATTACGTATTTTTAAATATGTTATACAGACATCCAGACGACGTGTGACAGACGAACAGAGGGGTCATCTTATATTAAGTGACAACCGTCGTCCAACTCAAGAGGCGCTGCCCCTCTTTGAGGGTGATGTGGGATGGAGGGATGTGCGGAGGGAAAAGAGGAGAGAGTAGAGAGGGATGAGGGGAGAGGATAGAGAGGAGGGGGAGTCGGGCCTCCAGAAAACTCACTAATTTTAGGGAAAGCCAACGCAAGCGTTGCTTCACAAGCAGTTTTCTGTGAAGCCGTGGTATTGCACCGGTCGACCAGACCCTTTCGTGCCTAAGGATAGCTCTAGCACATCAAAATATATACATATATGTACATTTATGTGTATACATTTATGAATGTACATATACATATGTATGCACGTATGTATGTATGTATAATCTTTGCGAAATCGCTTATATATATTATAGAAGCTGGATCCGACACTCGTTTTTTGTGACGATGTGATTTTACTTGTTTATAATATCGGAAAGTATCAAAGTAGGTCGAGAAGAGGAGCGGCTTAAGACAATATGATAATAATTGAAATAGAAAGAATGCCCACTTATTTTAGTGCACAAAGATAAATATAATCTCTAACTGTCTCAAAAGTTCTACCGAACTTACTTGAATATAAAGTAATAACTAGTTTATCATCTTTAGTTACTTTAAATAAACTTCTGGGTAAATATGCAGTTAAAGGAATGTTGAGGTACAGGCACGTACCTTATACTAGAGGAGTAAACATTGATTTCGCTTGATGATGATAAAGTCGATAGTTTAGAGGTAGTAGCTTGTACTAGAGCTCGTTACGTTTGCCTTTTGGTCAGATTTTGAGAAACTATTTCACTACGATTAAATTTAAATATTCCGTGCTGCTACTGCACTTCATTGGTAAACCTAACCTGATCTAACTTTAATCTCATGTTAAATGATAATGATAAATGATAAATGATAAATGATAAATGATAATGATAAATGATCTTTATTTTGTAAATAGGTTACAACAACACTTTTACACGTCAATATATTATTTTTTTCTGTTAGTTTATGCTAGATGAGGCCGGTGTTTCCTAGCTGACTACCCTGAGAAGAAACACCGAAACAAACTCAGAGGTCAAAGTCTGTTTTAAAGTCCATACAGATGTACTGGTCAAAAACATATGAGAACCATGCACGCTAACGTCTGAGATGAGCTTTTGAAGAAAGCACCACGCTCATTTGAGTGGACCCGTCCAAACAGTGCAAGCATTTGTCAGTTATCGTGTAGCTCAACTTAGAACTTTAAGGAGCTCAACGGACCGACGAACAGTACCAAAGCAAGGACATTTGGGTAGGCCGCAAAAGTACTCAAACTGTCAGACATCGTTATAAAACAAACTAAAGGAGAAAAGAGAAAAAAAATAAAAAATAAATAAATAAATAACCTACATAGTCCTCACATTTACAATAATTAAATTTATAAATTAAAAAAAAGGAAACAAAAATATAATATATTATACTTAACAAAGTATTCATGTCAAAAGGTACAAAGATTTAAACAATAAAAAAAAACAATATAATACTTAACAAAGTAAGTATTCATGTCAAAAAGTAAAATATAAAATGTCAATGTGTATAAAAAAAAAAATTATAAACGAAAAACAAAGGCTCATGTACATTAATGAAGCAGCTCATTCCCAAGCCTTTTTATCTTCAATATAATCTTTAATTGTGTAAAAAGCTTTTTGACTTAGTTTTTTTTTTATAAATGATTTAAATTTATTATTGCTTAGTTCTTGTATTTGGCTAGGAAGCTTATTATAGAAATGTATACTTTGGCATCTAAACGAACCACCTATTTTCTTGAGCCTGGTTTTAGGAACAACAAATTTGTTTTTGTTCCTAGTATTTACACTATGGATATCACTGTATTTTTTAAACAGATTAATATTTTTATGTGCGTACATGAGATTTTCATAAATATACTGAGAGGGCACAGTCATAATATTAATCTCTTTAAATTTATCTCTGAGGGAGTGTCTGGGACTTAATTTATAAATTGCACGTATAGCTCTTTTTTGTAAAACAAAAATAGATTGAATATCGGCGGCATTTCCCCACAACAGAATACCGTACGACATTACACTATGAAAATAGCTAAAGTATACTAAACGGGCTGTCTCTAAATCTGTTAAACCACGAATTTTCCTAACGGCGTACGCTGCAGAACTAAGCTTTTTGGACAGTTTATCTATATGGGGGCTCCACTGAAGCTTTGCATCTAAAGTTAAGCCTAAGAACACTGTGGAATCTTCGCGTTTTAACACTTCGCCCTTTATTGACACACTAGTGTTCACCTGTGTTACATTAGGCAATGTAAACTTTATACATTTAGTTTTTTTCTCGTTAAGGAGAAGATTATTGATATTAAACCAGTTAACTACTGTTGAAAGGGCACTATTTACGTCATCAATAACCACCTGCTGACGTTTGAGTTTAAATACAAGTGAAGTGTCATCTGCAAACAACACTATATCATGTTTATCCTTTATGAGGTACGGCAGGTCATTAATATAAATTATAAATAAAAAGGGACCTAGAATAGAGCCTTGGGGAACCCCCATTCTGACTACAGATCCGGGAGATCTTTTACCGTTCACATCAACTCTCTGAATCCTATTACTTAAATATGAAGTAAGAAGATCCAGAGAGGTGCCCCGGATTCCATAGTAGCGCAGCTTCCTGATCAATGTATCATGGAGAACGCAATCAAAAGCCTTAGACAAATCGCAAAAAATGCCTAACGCATCGCATTTATCTTCCCATGCATTATAAATGTGCCCTAAAAGTTCAACACCAGCATCAGTTGTTGAACGACCCTTTGTGAAACCAAACTGTTAGCTATGTAATAATTTATGTTTAGTAAAATATCTGTGCATTTGATCTAAAATAAGTTTCTCAAAAATTTTACTAAAAGTAGGTAGCACTGATATAGGTCTATAATTAGAAGGGTCTGATGTACTACCCGATTTAAACAATGGTATTATTTTACTATATTTCATTAGATCAGGAAACTCACCACAATCTATACAATTATTAAAGATTACTGTTAAAGTTGGTGCTACAATGTTTATAATAGACTTAGCAACGTCAACAGAATTACCCCATAGATCTGCAGTCTTTTTAATATTTAAAGTTTTAAAAGTTTTTATTATATCATTACAAGTTACATATTGGAAATAAAACTGGAATTCACAAACTGGAACGTTTTCTTTAAGTATTGTTTCTGCAACAGTTGGTGATGAATTTAGACATTTTGTAGTCGATACGGGAATCTCTGCAAAGAAAGTTTCAAATGCTGCAGCTACTTTCGAATCTGATTTAATGATACTGCCATCAACAGCAAGGCTGTAATCACAAGTTCGGTTGCAAGACCTTCCCGTTTCGCTATTAATAATATTCCAAGTCATTTTAATTATATTACTACTATTTTTAATTTTTGAACTTAAGTAGCGAGATTTCGCCAAATAACAAACTTTTTTAAATAACTTAGAATAATTCTTTACATATAAATTATATTCCACAGTGTTAATATAAGGCCGTTCTTCATACAGTTCATAAAGCCGTTTTCTACTTTTATAAATACCAATGGTGGCCCAGTCACTGAAGGAAGTGTTGCTATTTACCGAAATTGACTTAGGAATGAATGTAGTATCAAATTGCGAGCAATACATTTTGAAAAAATCATTATAATGTTGATTATTTTTTAAATGTTTCCAAGCGATATTCAGACTTCGGGTTAACAGTGATATCTTTTTTCAATTTATTTTTCTTTATATTTGGTACAGTGATCAATTGTCCACAGTGATCAGAGTCTATTAAATTAATATTTTTTTTGTGGGTAGGTAAAATATCAGTATAAATATTATCAAGACATGATGCACTAGTGGGGGTTATTCTAGTAGGCTCCATAAATAAATTTGCAAGATTGTAGGACTGAAACAAACTAATAATTTTAGTGCTTAAGCTAGAAGTTTCTAACAAATTAACATTAAAGTCACCACAAACAATGATGGACTTGCTTGAGTTACAAATTTTGTGTAATACTTCATCCATTACTTTTTCAAAACAATCATACAATCCTGAAGGTGGTCTATACACACTTAATATAACAAGCTGCTCCAACTCAATACAGGCCATTTCAATTGTCTGTTCAACAGAGAGGTTCACAATATCCTTGCGGTCCTTATACTTAAGTTGATTATTTATTAAAATTAGTGAGCCACCATGTATAGCATTTACTCTGCTGAATGAACTACCAACCTGGTGATTACTATAGTTAAACATAAACTGATGGCTTTTAAGCCAATGTTCAGTTATACAAAGAATATCAATATTATTAAATTTAAGGAATAATTGTATCTCTAAATCCTTATTCATAAAACCTTGAATGTTTTGGTGCACCAGGTTGATACTATTTTTTGGTTTTAAAACATTTTTTTCTCCATTCTTTACATAATTGCTAGAGATTGTCTCTGTTGTCTTGATTTCTAATTTAAATGATTAATAATGTCACAATTAGATGCCAAGTCATTGGCAGAATTATGATAAGGATTGTCATGGCATTGCTCAATAGGAGCAATTTGTTTAGTTAAAAATAGACATATGAGGTTAGCAGACGAAAGTTTACTTAATTAGTTTAAATTGTATATAAGTAGCAATAAATTACAAAATATGCTGTATGAATAAGATTGTCATAAACTTTCGATATGTTAGCGATGTGCACAATGAATTAAGTTTTAAGCTTTAAACTAGGATAATCTCTAATTCTGCATGAACCGGAGAGGAATTAAAAATAACATTTTGTCCAAAAAAAAATATGACGTTGGGCTGTGACTTGAAAGCCGCTCAGCTGATGGCCCTAGCACCCCGATATTCGAATATATTATAAAACAGAATAACAGTAAAAATATCAGCAGAGGTGCGTTAAGGGCGGGGACATAATTTATCTAATTCCAGTGACACTTTGCTGCGGGAAGTTTGTACAGCGAACCGAATTAACTCAATTTTCCGCCGACTTGACTCGACATTGCCTCATCTTAAATAACTATACAGTCACAGATATTCAAAGGGACTTTTTATGCTAAACAGAGAGATATTGATTTCAGAACGTTGTTTTTAATTAAGAGATGTTTCTTCTATTCGAAGCGTGGAGGAAGTGAGGAACACGTCTCACGTAAGTGAATACTGAGTGTTGTGTCTGTACACTGAAATAGCAAGGATTGACCATTTTAAGTATATAATATATCTCTTTATTATACACACGTAAGAATTATGTGGACGAAAGAAAAAACAAATAAAAATAATGATGTATACAATTGGCGGCCTTAGATAGATAGATGAACTCTTTATAGTTCAAATAAAAGATATTACAATATTGTCATAACATATTCCTAAATTTGAATTTGTACAATTGGCGGCCTTATCGCGTTTTGCGATCTCTTCCAGGCAACCTTTGGATGGAGAGAGAGATTATGTACGGAGTGGAGTTCTGTAGGAGTTGCAGTGTCTAATTAATCAATATATATATATATATATATGTATATACATTAGTTAATACACATAAATACTAAGATACACAATACACACACAAAATACATATCCATATTATTGATATTAATTATTATATACCTAATACACATCTAAGAAATGCTTGGCATCAAGATAGCAAGTAGTGATATCCTTTATTATTTTTTTAAAATTGGTTAGTCTTGGCGAGCGTGATGGGCAACGGCGACGCATTCCATAGACGTATGGCCTATACAGAAAAGGACCTGTCCATTAAATTTGTGTCATGCGGCGGCATTTTCAATGTCAAGTTCTAGACCTAAGGACCCTCGAATGTGTACTATGCAAGAATTCAAATCCTTCTTTGAGATAAAGAGGAGTATTAGGATTGACTAGTATACTATACAACAGTGAAAGGATGTGAATATTCCGGCGAAGGTGAATTGGCAACCAGTTGAGCTTTTTTCGAAATTCAGAAACGTGGTCAAATATGCGTAATCCAAAAATGATTCTTATCGCATCTTTAAATAAGTATGTATGTAATATGATGTAAATAAAAAAAACCGGAGGTAAAGGTTTATCATAATTACGCTGATATTGATAGCACTTTACTTTCACACGTAAAATATAAACAAATAGTCAACACGTAATAATGTAACTGATAAACAAACCAACTTCAGTTTGTATATATAATAAAACAGCAGACATGCGTCTGACATAACGACATTCAGCAATATATTGGCTGAGAGTCCCGCAGCGATTTCCGCGTATCCAGTGCGTAAACAGCTTGCCAGCTAACAAATTGTTATGCAAATTGTATCGGCGCGGATTCTCAAGAGCTCTCGTCGCCTTACAATATTTGTAAAGGTTATTGGAGTGAATGATTATGTTCGTTTATACTGACATCATTTAAATCAACGGGACTTTTAAATCAGGACTAAGATTATAGCTTGT
Organism: Tyria jacobaeae; assembly: GCA_947561695.1. Classification (NCBI taxonomy): domain Eukaryota; kingdom Metazoa; phylum Arthropoda; class Insecta; order Lepidoptera; family Erebidae; genus Tyria; species Tyria jacobaeae. The sequence goes on along the minus strand of OX387208.1, from coordinate 198,955 downwards.
TATTACGTAATCTGTTTGTTGAATCGGCTGAAATAAGGTGGTATGCCTTTTTGTATGTATACGATTTTCTCAAAAGCTACTGATTCGATTACCATGGTCTTTTCAATATTGAAATTCATATTTTTACTGTATAATTAGGGTTATATATATATATATAACTACACTATATATATATATACATATATATATATTGCATAACATGACAAATAACATCTCGCATGTAGGTAAAAAAAATATATATTACACCGTTATTTTGGCATTAGTGCTGCTCCGATATGAATCACTAAATGCTCTTCATCTTTCGAATGTCCTGCTGCGTGAACGTAACTATAATTAATTAGATGTATAATGTTGCCGAATATTGGGAACACCTCTACTGGTAGTTACGTCTAAATATACACGGAGCCAGTACTGCTATTGAATTCTAGGTGAATACAGTGTTCGGTTGCAGAGACCTTCCTTGTCGTGACTACCTATTGCCCTATTGTAAATTGCAGGAAATTAAACTGAATATTTATCTATTTACATATATTTTTTTTTGCATTTTTTGCTTCACAAATTAAACTTAATAATTGTCTATAACATAACATACCAGAATTTCTAAGAAAAAAAAACATTCTGAAAAGTATTAACCTGCTGCGCGAATATATAATATCGATGAGAGTGGTCTCTCTATAGCCCACAGCAAAATATCAAAATTGAAAGCTAGAAAACGAAAAAAAAAAAATAAGTTGGAGCAATGAGGTCTATTTCAACACAACACGAGATTTTTATTTTGTTTGATTGTTTTTATTATTAAAGGTCAATTGTTTTGAACTGTGTGACTGTGATTGAGTGGTTAAGGGTTAAAGTCGAAGAAGAAGTTTTCTAACAATTTTATGTAACTTTCTTTAAGACAATCCAGCTCCGTTTCAACTTATGCCTAAAAAAACAAGGTGGTATTCCAAATTTGACGCAGTTCCTCTGTAGTCTCATAGATAATTCTAATGTCTGGTGTATAATTAATTTATATTGATAGAAATTTGGTGAATAGGGTATAGCGATAAAATAAATTCAATTACAGTCCGCTTTTAAGAAGCGCTTAAGTGCAACGATGTTTTATATATAAGCCTAGTCAATGCAGTATGATGACCTAGCGGCCTGGTAAGATGCTTTTTCACGCCCCGTTTAAAAGACCCGGGATCAAACTTGGAGGAAAACACGTGCGCTGGTAGAGAATTCTAGATTTTAAGCGACTTTTATAATTAGCAAAAATATTTTTAAATGTCTGTTTATTATTCAATAAACCGTGTTTAAGCTACAAGTTATAAAATATTAGAATGACTTAAATTAAATTAGTAAAAATACCAAATAAAAATACTTTGCTGTCATTCGGGCACTTTGGAAGTTAAATGTAGTCGTATATTAGAAAGGAAAGCGAGGATAGAAAGTGGAGGCAAAGGATATTACCTTTACGGATAGATGGAGAAGTGTAAGCAGTATTTGAAGCAGATTTGGATCATGTACTATTTAACACGAACTGGCCGATGCCTGTAAGTCAAAGCCCTCGCACCAACATGAAGTGAGAACTTACAATGTACGATACAGGAGCAAAGCCACTTAGTCTGGCCATAATTACTGTTATAATTTAAAAAATATATGCAACTCAAGAGTCGTCAGTGCGCTGCCCGCCTTTGAGGATGATGAGGGATGGGGGTTGCGGGGATGGGAAAGAAGTCAGGAGGTATAAATGAGATGGGAAAGAGAAGGGGATGAGGGGCCGGCCCATTTGTGCCTAAGCATGGCTGTACCACTGTGTAAAGAAACGAAAAAGATTCTGCTGCTGATTAATTGAGAAGCTCTGTAGAAGCTTCTCAGTTAATCAGTAGAGTACAACGTGGGCATTTTCCAACTTCCATGATCGTCTGGTGGGGTGTGAGTTGTCAAATAGCGACTGATCCATATTTTTGTGAATAAGGTGTCAATAACATCGGAACAAATGTATCAGAGGTGATTCTTGACAAGATGTTTAAACCTCTTAACAACATCAAGTACTGAGCTGAAACTAGCCGTCATCTTGTCCCGATCTTAATTCAGTTTTAGACAGTATGGCGTGCGTGTTTCTATTGATAAATGGCCTATAATAATGGATAAGCTTCATATATTTTTAATACATAGATTTTATTTTATACTTGTAATATTATTGTATAAACTAACACACATTACAGTAACAAAAAAAATGTTCCTTGTAACAATATTTATGTCAAGACATGTAGTCACGGTGTACTTCCAGTTTCCAGTCACATGACTTTGGTCGTGATATTTCAATACATAGTTACTTCTACAGAATATTAACATAATAGGAAGTGTTGTAAAATAAGACTGAACAATAGGCCTATCATCGATCAGACAGAATATGAAAGTGCTCTGTTGACGGCAATAAGATGGTCTCCGTGATGTAAGTAGGACCTCCACCATATCACCTCCGCCGTATCGTCGTAAGCGTGTTTGTTGAAATAATGATGTGTGCACACTGAAAAGAACTGACTAACTTGTTATTATTTTCACATTTCTGTCTTATTAAGTATTAGATTTGGTCCATAACTTTATGCAATGAAATTACTAAACATCAAAAGTTAAAAGCTACGTTTTCACTTCTTCGTTGGTCTTTACGTTAAAACACTTTCATCAAAGTGATGGATTAGGATCATTAATTTAAAACTTTATTAGATTAGTATCATTAATTTAAAACTCCTAAATTTAAAATGACATAAAAGAGTCACTTAGGTTTGTTAGATGTGTTAAATGTGAAAATACATAGACTTGGTTCTACACAATATACCTTGAAGCTTATAAGAAAGACGTCGGGGAGCTCAACCCGTTCTGTCTTCAAGAGACCTTTATCAGAATCAAGTTTACAATATATACGAATATTAACTGAACCAGGGAGCTCAGTAATACAACTTCGGACGAATAGGGCCAGATTAAGTCGCCAATGTCGTACAACATTTCGTAAAAAGCCTTTTAAGGTTTTTCCCTGAATGCAGGCTGTCGGAATCGTAATATAACGGACGTGAAGTGACACATTATAAAGTACAAATTAAATATTTGGTTTTTATTTCTGGGTTTGAGAAGGACGATTACATGTTATGAGGATGTAATCGCTATTAAGTTTGTTGTTTAAAACTGTTTGTACCTGAGATTATTATTAGTTTTAGTACAAGGACGGAGAAGCCCATCGCTTGAGTCTGCTCAGGTAGCATCCAGCTGTCTTTGTTATCAAAGCCTATGGATTAAACTGTTATCCTTTTAAAGTAATATACACTTTAATGCTATCAAGTTAAAGCAATATTTACAGCATATCGACTATGTACAACATGTAACTGTGTATCGCTCAATACAAGTTCACAGAGAGACGATGAAGTTTTTTTTTTATTTTATGCAAACGAGCAGACGGGTCACCTGATGGTATGTGACTACCGCTACATACCGCTCATGCAACTCAAGAGTTACAAGTGCAATATGTATTGCAATTGTAATACTGGTATGGCATTCAATCTACCTTTGGAGTAGGCAGAGATAACAACCCACCACTAGCTTCTTGCTTACGAACATACCGCACGAGCTTCGAACACATATATATGTATATGTGTTCGAAGCTCGTGCGGTGTGTAAAACTCTAAGCTTTGAGTTTGAAACAAACTTCTATAGCTGCTGTATATATATTATATATAAGCTTAGAGTTTACAAAAGCTGAAACAGCCACAGTTGGACGTTATCACGGATTTTGTTTAAAGTAGTATTACAAATGTTTCACATTAAAAAAAATTTTCAGCTTCGATATTTTATCACACAAATAACTTACTGTAGCGGTCAAACATCAAACGTAAATTATTAGTGATCTGTTGGAGTTCTTCAAACAAGTTTATGAGCCCCATCATGCGGTAAGCCTGAATCATTGTATCTGTCAATGCAAATTCCATTGTAATTCAATTTTATCTAAGAGCACCCGTTAAACCCATTTATTGATAGAGTTTCGCCTCAAATACAACCTTCATACATAGGATGAGTGTAAAATTAAATTTCATGGTCCTAAGTTTGAAAATTAAGAAAATGTGAATAGTTGTAATTGGAATGGTTTGTTTTAGAACATACTATAGCCCATAATTAAAAAAAAATGAAGCTTAATTAAGAATTTTTAGATTATTTAATGACTCTGAAATTTGGCCACAACTCTCTGAAACATATTCCATCAATCGGTCCATCTTGGCGAGGGTCGTCAAACCTTATGTTTACCGGTTCGCGGTCTCCACTCTAGGGCCGTTCGCTCCAACGGTCATAGGTCCTTTGGCAGATGTGACCTACCAAGTAGCAGCATGGCAATGCACTTCAGCGTGCTTACTCTGCAAGCTATATCGTTATGCTTGTAATACCGTGTATAATCGTAATTAAAAAGAGAACTGCAATCAAATCTCAAATTTATATCAAATAAATACCACAGTATTGCTTTGAGTTCAACAAAGGACTATACATTTCACGTGACGTACATACAAAGGCAATGAGTGCGTCGCCCCTAACCTTGTTCTGTCAATATGTTAATTGTAGTGCTAGCAATCTCAACATAGACCTAAATAATTGAGTATGAATAATAACGATAACGATTACCTACAGAAACACGCTAATAGCAGTTAGTAGTGTCACTTCTTTATTAGGCCGTCTTGGTTTAAAAAAAAAAACAATCTGACTTGCTTTATAGTACTTTTAAAGCAACATAATGTTAGTTGATTGATGACTTCATTGGGCGTTACGCAAGTAAAAGATGTTAAATTAGGGAGCATCTAGCCTGTGGTCCTATCTTGGGCTATGGGGAGTGAGCCCTCCCCAAAGCTAGCATTTGCCAACAACAGAAACTTTCAAAAAATTTATGACTTAATTTGAGCGCACCGGGAGGAGCAACGAGCGCCATTTCTTTTGATTATTTTATCAACTTTTATTTTAGCTTTATCTTTATTTACAAACCAGCTTCCGAATAATTTAAACTTGCGAGGATGAAGTTTTAAACAGCGATCAGTTTGTAGCTCTCGTTCTACCTATTTTATTTTATTAAAAGCATATAACTTGTAGCAGCATTTTAGCTTTACAATATGTTTAAAATATAATTTTAAATAAAACTGGTAATGTATACCATTTATTCTAACAGACTCCCCTGGGCCCAGAGGTGAGTCTGTTAAAATAAATACTACCTATTTCATCCTTAAAATTACAGCAGTTTTACATCAGTTAGTACGAGCGGCCCTTCACTTGCATTAATACATTAATACGTTCATGCCCACACCCCAAGGGGTAGCTATCTAACACACATCCACATTCTGCCAAACAGAATCTGGTTCCACCAACGTAATAGTGGACGAGCCAGTTGTTGTCCACCGGGCACTATATCATAGAACCTTATATTTATTTACCATTGCATTAAACTTATTAGTGGCTACTCCTGCCACAATGGATACTGAAGTAAATAAGTTAATTAAACAATATTACAACAATATGAGCGAGTGCAGTAAGCAAGTGGCACTGGGCTTGCCCCCTATTACGTTAGTGGGACCAGTTGTTAGTTGGCAAGTTGTGGGTGTTTTTTGCACCTTTGCTTACCCCGTCGGAGATACAGGGGTGAGCGTATGTGTGTATGTACATTATAATATGTATAAAGTGCAAGTATTTTTTGCTAATAATAATATCAGTGTTCTTGTTAACAGCTTCAGCTAAGATGAATGTGTGAGTTGTGTTAGAATAAATTACGTACGAATTAAGTACCTATACTTTCGGTGGAGGTCAAAAGTCTATCAACATATTTTAAAATGACAAACAAACTTTGTGGAAAAGTGCAAATACCCTACGTATTTAGTTATATTAACAAATTCTTATTTTTGTTCCTCTTGTAGTCAGCCGCCAGTTAGACGACAATACAACGGCTTTAATCCATGCTATTACTTGTAACCTCGTCTTTTTTTTGTAAGGAGATGGAACACACACTGAAGCATTGCTTCACAACCGGTTTTCTGTGAGGCCGTAGTCGATACGGCCTATTCGTACCTGAGCATACTATCCCACGTATAAAATTGTTGCAAATAGTATAAATATAAAAAATACACTACTAAAAACTTTGTTACCGTGGACGAGACGAGGCTGTGGTATTACAATAGCCGATTAATATCTGTGATCGGTTCCTTAGATGGTAGATATTTTTAAATCAAAAAAAATATTTTGCTCTGTTGAAGATAAATCATGCACAGTAATTCTAGTGGTGAGTAGTCACATCGCTCATGTTGGCAGTATTTAGGTAATCAAATACTCACTGATCATCCCTTACTGAAAATTAGACTATCACCAAAATGTCTGATAAAAATGAAGATATTTTGTAAAACTTCTGTGAATGTCCTACATATTGCGAGGAACGAGCCTCAATAGGTTAGCTATTTATTTGTACAGTGAGATGAATGGTGTCTAAAGTACGGGTATATTTATTAGCAAATACAAAACGTACATAATGACTACGTTATTTCTATTAAATACGAAGCTTGATCTCTCAGATTGAATAGGTTGAAGAATGTAACAAAACGTCTTAAGTCGTGTCTGAACACAAAGCCGCGGCGTAAGCGGTGCTGGTGCCTCCAGCTCCAGGCGACCATCCATCATAATTACAGAGGCTCTGCCTCTCGACGGTCACGATCTTCGTCTCAATAAATTACGGTTGGCCTATTGCAACTCAGCGTTTGGCAGAGTTGTACACAATACACATTATTTATTCGTTACCAACTCAACAACGCTAACAAATTGCAAATCATTCTACAAAAAGAATTCTACGGTTTTTTTCATAAAAATTGCTAATAACCGCACAAATTAAATATTATATACATAATCTAGGATACATACGAGATGGATTTTACACAAATCCTGAATAACAACCATTCACTTACTTTACGCAACAGTATTGGAACAGTCGTTTTAAATGTGAAATGTTTATAAAACTGAACCTCGAATATAACGAATAGTTAAGAGTGGCTGCTGAAAAGCAACTAACAAACTAGAAAATACAACCTTTATTACTTTGCGCCTGTGTTTAACTTCAGCATGAATTCAGTTAAAAGTAAGAAGAAATATGTAAGCAACGTGTAAATATTTCAACTGTATTTCAAAATCCCATAGGGTACACAAATTTTTCAATTTACTTTTCTCCTCACTGTGCAAGAAAGTATATACGAGTGGAATGTGTGAGGTCGTTGTTGTCACGTACTATATATTAGACGTCTAGACCTATGTTTACTTTGAGATATGTATGAGATGCCATTTAATCATCTAAAAAGTGATAGTGACATAAGTTATTACATTTCAAGATGGCGTCTGGAAAAAATATAGAGAATGTTAATAATAGGAAACTCTTGGTATTAAATAGTTGGGTTTTATTTATTCTTTAAAATTTTTTACTCATTATTTGATACAGCTGAATAAGTTAATTAATACACAAAGCGTGATAGTAATAAGGCCAGGACAAAATATTGATTATAAGGTTGACTAATTATCTTCAGTATTCCGATTGTTTTTAAAATATTTGTTTTACCGTAAATGACTCCGAACTGATTCACTCTATGACTCTATCTTTTATATCGATATGCCTACAAACTTGGCACAAACTGTGTAATGTTCCATACATATGTATGTAATTATATGGTTGAGGTACTATCGGCACCTAAGTAAATAACGGGTATCACTGCACATTTATACACACACCATTCCTTTTGGACTTATAAATACAAAATGTAAAGTATTGTAAACACAAAATATTATTATTAGTTGTTTCTCTTTAACATGGGAGAGCCAAGCTTCGGCACGTATTCCGACCCGGCTCGACCCGATTATTACCATGGCCTCACAGAAAAACGGCTGTTAAACAATGCAATGTGTGAAAACCTTCACCTGGCATCACCTTACCGGGGCGAATGGGTAAGGTGGTATGCCGGACTCATGGTGTGTGAGGGGTCCCCCCTCTCATATTAAGAAAGACGCGCGCGCGGAACACGTCGTGCCGCTGTCTCGGACCTGATTCTGCTAGGGCGATAGATAGCCCAGCTCGTCGCCCTCAGGCCAGCGCTAATGGAGGCCGGACGTCATTTTGCACTTTTCGGCACCTTGTTTGTCTTCTATGGGACGGAAGAGTACTAAATCTCTCCCGTTCACTTTCCGCCCCTTCTTTTCTAAGTATCACTGCCTTGCAATACAAAGCGGCGGAATCCCATGCACTCTCGCTCTGTACCATACAAATAACCATGGTCTCCAGAGAGAGGCGAGATGGCTATAATCAAACAAATTATTGATTATTGTAGTGTGCGAACGTAGTGCGATTGGTATGCGCAATAATTTATGATAGTTACATGGAGCTCACAAATCAACAAACATAGTAAAAGTAGTATACGATTTACATTGATATAAAGTAAGTAAGTAGGTATAAGGAAATTAATGTTTATATGTCCCGGTTTAATTTAACTAATATGATAGAGATGTTGCTATCTTCGAATCTTCGAATCTTATGGTTACTAATTAATAATTTATTACCACGTTCCAGAAACTCCAAGCAAGAACCTCGAATTCCTCAGTCAATTCAAATGTATTGCTTATTAATATATTTAATTATGTACAGTGCAATTTATGTAGTCTGGAACTTCTTGTGTAAGTGTAATTTGTATAATAATTCAAAATTATAGTAGTATCTGCTTCGGCTCGGTCCTTTTAGAGAACTAGTGAGAGATCGCGCCGCTAATGTAGGCACTGGGTGACGGCACAATTATTCGAATAGGGGTTCAACTAGTAAAGTAACGCACTGAAAACTGACTCCCTCTCATCTGAGAAGAAACATCCAGACAGGAAACCGATGACCACGACTAAACCTATGATGCATTCTGCAGGTTGTGTTGCAATTGCCCAGACAAGCTTACTGCTGAGGTTAATCACATCTGGATCCACGGATCTCATCACCGGATTCTCGCCTACCCACACCGCTTACTATATGCTGCTACCTTTATACTTGTAGTCAGTCAGGATGAAACTACTAACCTACACTCTCATTTCCTAACCCTACCCCACCACGTCACTTACGGATGGTTCGATTAATACTTTTTATAATTAATATATTTACCGAAGCCCCTTTCTCCTTACTTTTCTCACCTCATTCTCCTTCCCCCATCACTCTCAAAATCGGGCAGCCCACTGATAACTCTTAAAGTTGCAGTCATAATTTTAACAGGTATCTTACGTTTTAAATATGATTTAAAGACTTATTTCTCTACTATCGTAGCGGCAAACAGTCAAATAATTACCTTCCGAAGTTTTAAAATAAAAATACAGTTTAGTGTCACCGTAATATGTTATTTAATCAAACAATTAATGAACAAGGTCGTTGCTGAGTAACCGATGCTCACAGTTGCCCTGGAGATAGGACGGGTGATTAAAAATAGTGACAAGTTGTCCAATTAAGATCGATAACAGTACAATAAAACTAAATTAAACATTTAGTTAATATCCGCACAAATTAATTCTTACATACGTAATCTAGTATACATAGGAGGTGGTTTTTACACAAATCCTGTAAATATTCAAGGTATAGTGAAATAACAACAATTAACTTTATTTACGCAACAATATTGGAACAGTCCTTTTAAATGTGATATGTTTATAAAACTGAACCTCAAATATTACGAATATTATTATATAATACAGTTACAGCTGCTGAAAAGCAACGGCCAAACTAGATAATACAATCTTTATTTATTACTCTGCGCTTTATATCGATATGAATACAAACTTGGCACAAACTCTATAACGTTACATACATATATAATTAAATGGGTGAGGTACCATCAAGATCTAAGTAAATAACTTGTATAACTGCACATTTCTACACACACAATTCACTTGAGATTTTATAAACACAAAATATAAAGTATTGTTAACAAAAATAATTATTATTAGTTGTTTCCCTCGCTCGTAGTTTTTTATAATATGGGAGAGCCAAGCTTCGGCACGTATTCCGGCCCGACTTGACGGGAATATTACCACGGCGTCTCAGAAAACCGGTTTGCATTATGCGACCGAGTGAGTGAGGTTACCGAAGACCCCTGCTCTCTTTCACCTTCTCCATTTCCCTCACCCTCTTCCCTTTCCCTTCCCCTCCTTTATTTCCCTTCTCCTCTTTTCCCTCCCTTTCCTCTCCCCTAACTGGCAGACAGTACTCTTGTGACTCTTTAGGTGCAAGTGTTCATGAGCGGTGGATGTCACTTACCAACAGGTGACCCGCCTGCTCGTTTGTCCCCTTATACCATTACAAAAAAAAGATTCAAAGCAGAGATTCGGCCAATGTCAAGCATTTCAAGAGAAAAGAACAATATATGAAAATATAACAGTCAAGTTGGCCAACCTAACACTATAATCAAACAAATTATTGATTATTGTAGTGTTCGAACGTAGTGCGATCGGTTTGCGAAATAATTTGTCATATTAAACTGTTCTTAAAAACCGAACAGTTTAATATGACGTTGATTATTGTAGTGTTCGAACGTAGTGCGATCGGTTTGCGAAATAATTTGTCATATTAAACTGTTCTTAAAAACCGAACAGTTTAACATGTGTTTAAAATTAAAATAATAAATATTTAACAAGTACAAAAATATTTCTCTTGAAAATTACTTGAAAACTCCAAATGTAGGTATTAGGAAATTAATGTTTATGTTGTCCCGTTTTAATTTAACTAATCTGATAGCGACGTTGCTATTTTCAGCGAAATTTATGGAAGTCGCTTCTCGCTGCTGGACCTTAGATAAATCTCGAAATTTCATCGATAGACTATAAATATTTCTAGAGGCTCTGCTGTAATTCATAATTTTTCGATAAACCAAGAACCCCGAATTAAATACGGTATGTAATTTTCGTAGTCAATTGTAATGTAGTGTTTAATAATTTATTTAATTATTTACAGTGTTTGCTATTCTGTAACATGTTTTGTGTAAGTCTAAAGTGCAATTCGTGTAGTCTGGAGCTTCATGTAGCGCAAGTTTGTATATTAGTCCAAAATTATAGTAGTAACTGTTTCGCCCAGTCCTTTTCCGCAACTAGTGAGCGACCGCGACGCTAATCTAGGCACTGGGCGACGTCACAGCTATTTAATTAGGAGTTTAACTAGTTAGAGAACACACTGAAACATTCCAGGGGTTCCTAGTACCTCCTGGAGCTGCTGACTCCCTCTCATCTGAGATGGAACATCCAGACAGGAAACCGACGACAACGACTAAATCTATATAGCATTTTCAGATTGTGTTGCAATTCCCCAGAAAAGCTCACTGATGAAGCTAATCACATCTAGAATCCAGCCCCTTGCCTCTCGCTGGAGACCATGGTTATTGCAATGGTCCAGAGCGAGAGTGCATGGGATTCTGCCGCTTCGTACTGCGAAGCAGTGATGCTTGCGAAAGAAGCGGCGGAAAGTGAACGGGAGAGAGTTAGTGCTCTTCCTACCGCAGAAGACGCACAAGGCGCCACAGAGTGCAAAATGACCTCCGGCCTCCATGAGCGCTGGCCTGAGGGCGACAAATTGGGCTATCTATCACCCTAGCAGAAGCAGGCCCGAGATGGCAGCACAACGTGTTCCACGCACGCCTGACTAAATATGAGGGGGGAAGGCTACATCAACACTGATGTGTGGTCCATTGAAGTCGCCTTGCTCAAAAGGCGGCCAGGTCTGCTGGGGTACAAGAGCCCCTGGTGCCACGGACCTCATAGCGCGATTCTCGCCGTTTTACACCACTTACTATACTTACTACTTACTATATATACTGCTACCTTTATACTTATAGAGTCAAGATTAAACTCCACTTATCTACACTCTCTTTCATTTCCTACGCCTACCCCCATTATTAATTAAACCACCCGTAAGTGACGTGTCACTTACTTGTGGTTTGATTATTTATTTATTTTTATACTTATTATGTTTACCGGAGCCCCCTTCTCCTCGTTTCCCTCCCCTCATTATCCTTCCCCCATCACCCTCAAAGTCGGGCAGCCCTCCGATGACTCTTAAAGTTGCAGTCACAGTGTTTACAGGTGTCATATATTTAAAATATGATTTAAATCATTAAATAAATATATAACGGCAAACAGTCAAATAATTACCTTCCAAAGTTTTTTTAAAAAAATACAGTTTCGTGTCACCCTAAAATGTTATCTAATCAAACAATTAATGTACAAAGTCGTTGCTGAGTAAACGATGTTCACAGTTGACCTGGAGATAGGACGGGGTTATAAAAAATAGTAAAAAGTTGTCCAATTAAGATCGTCGCTGTAAATAACAGTAAATTACGACACTCAACTCTGTTGTTAATCTTTGTCTCATTATTTCTTGAAACATTTATAAACTTGTAGAAGATGAAAACACCTTGTGACGTCATATCATCCCTCTAACAAGTACATAAGGTATACGGACAGGGTTATGAGTGATAAAGAAGGGGAGATGTGCAATAACAAATGTTTTAACGCATATTTATATTTAAGTTTTAGACATGATTTGAACAACAACAACAGTGGTAGAGCCATGTTTACGCACAAATGGGCCGGCTCGACCAGTGCCATAATACGGCCTCACAGGGAACTGGTAGTGAAGGTACGCTTGCGTTGCATTTCCCCGAATTAGTGAGGTTTCTGGAGGTCCAACTTCCCCTCTACTCATTTCTTTCCCCCTTCCTTCCCCGAATCCCCCATCCCTCATCACACACAAAGGACAGGTGTCCATGGATGGCGGTTGTCACTTACTGTCAGTTGACCAGTCTGTTTGTCTGCCCCCCCATATTATAAAAGCTTTTAATGCGCTGCCGGTGCTACGGGCTACGGCATCTACGAAATTTCTAGTAAAAGTCTACGCCGTAACAAAATACACAGAAAATTATAGGATTGACCGCAACGCTGCCATGCGAATAAAAAAGTATTGATGTATAAACAATATTCGAACTAAAAAGCAAAACAAACATATGAAGGTTTACATACAAAGTATATATGTATATGCACGACGATATACAGAGTTGGATATTAAATGACGTCGTGTAGTTAGCTCCCACGCATCGGACGCCTGTTTTCTATTAGATTTACGTATTTAATTATTCTGGGAGAAGATGTCGTTCTATTGAGAAGCTTCACTGGCTATAACAATAAAGTACATTTTATGTTCAGCAATTACGTGTCGGACATTGAGGAGCGCCGTTAGCGCCACTACCAGCCGATTTATTTAGACTTTACCGTCACTAAAGTAAACATTATATCACCATGTATATTGTTTTCTAATCGTAAATCTTTCACTTAAAGCAATATCTGAGAAACCCGCACAGTTCTGTTATTTTAATACGTAATTGGTCTTTATAAAAACTAGTATTAGAGAATAATAATTTCACAAACTAATATTCTCTGAAAAAGCACTTCTGAAAACCAAACACTGCGCACTTTGTCTTTACAAGTAAGGTGCCTTGAGGTTTATCTAAATTGTATAGTTTCATTACACTATTTGTTTACTACATAACTTGTATCATTATTAAAATAAAAACTTGTGTGAATTAGATTCATATTTATTTAAATATACGGTTTTACGCACGTGTGAATTTCAGGGATGCTCGACTAGTTTCGGTCTCGACAGGAGACGTTTCTCAAGGAGTAAGTCGTCCAGCCGCGTCGAGACCGAAACTACACTACAAATGTTAATAGGCAATCGAAGCACTAATTGGCCAACGTAATCATAAAGTGATACATTTTATAAGAGTGGCATGACACATACACCCACGCCTATTGTCAACCATAACATAGTCCCATTTACGTAAACAAACAAGTGTATTACCATCCACCGCACTACTACACTGACTGTACATATACTGTGTGATAGATAACAGTGAGGTACCTGAGGTAGTCACCTTTTACGACACCCAGTGGCAGATATGGGATGGCCCAACGAAAGCCACATAGCTAACACATACTTACTTACTTACTGACTTAATTACTGTCTCCGAGGCACTGATGATGCAGCAGATGATGATGACCAAAGAGATTCGTTTCACATCGGGTATATGTCCACATAGCTAACGTACAGCACAACGAATAACATTTTAATTCTACATATATATACAGTTTTAATTTAAATGAATTTTTAGACTTTGATATGTACCGTGGCGGCGGATAGTTAAATCGCCAACATTGAAGCACTTACTAATTATTAACAATTATGATTGAGAGTACTTCTATAAGAGAGTGAGAGAGTGGTCAAAGTTTGTATTTCTCATAACAGACCTCGCGTACTTTTCCCAGGAATCGATTAATTAAGCAAGTAATTACTTGATTACATTACAAGCAAAACATACTTTAACCAATCATTAAATTATATAAATGTTATTTTCTTAACGCGTAGTAATCGAACCCACGATCCCTGGCTCAACGGTATTCTTTTATTAAGACTAGAGTCTGTTTCGTAATTTTTTTTGTAGCAGGACAGCCAAACATACGAGTCACCTGATGGTAAGTGACATCCGCCGTCCATGGACACTTGCATCTCAGGAGTCGTAAGTGCGCTGCCCGCCTTTGAGGGTGATAAGGGTTATGGGGAATCGAGGAGGGGGAAGAATAGAGGGGGTGAGGAGATGGGAGAGAGGAGAGAAGATGAGAGGAGAGGAAAGAGAAGAGAGGGAGTTGGGCCTCCGGTACCTTCACTTATTTCGGGGCAACGCAAGAGTTACTACACATCCGATTTTCTGTTAGGCCGTATCGCAGCGGTCGTTTTTGGATAATACGCGTGTAAGATATAAATTATTTACTGTAATTAGCGAGCATGCACTTCGTGAAAGAACGTTTAGGAATCAGTAATGAATATCTATTTATTACAAGCTTTTTATGAGTGTATTAACCACAGGGCGTATGGGACGAGGAGACTGTCGATAAGACTGCTGCATACATATCTATAAGGCATACCGAGTTCTATGTTTTCAATTAAGATATTTTTTATTTTATGCCAACCATAATTAAGTTCCACTTACGTTATAGTGAGCAAGTCTGTTGCCGTCACATCAATGTCTCCGTACACACAACATTTAAAACCCTAGTCAGTAGGATCTGATTGAAGAAAACGTGTGTGTGTATGTACGTGTGTGTGTATTTGTGTAAGTGTGTGTGTGTGTGTGTGTGTGTATGTAGCAGTAAAAAGGAAAGGAGAATGAAGATGGTTCAGTTTCGATCTGAACAGGTCACTGCCGAGCACTCAGAGCAATTCTATCACGTAACCAGGAAAATTGACTCGAAATTGAATTGATTGCCTTTCTGATATTTTTTTGTAACTTAGTACAATTATTTAAAATGTTAGTAAATAATGACATGACACTGCTTTAATCTTACAAAAAAATTTAAGACTTGTTTAAATTTAAATGGTTCATGTTAATTTAAAGTGTTTTCTATATAAGACATTGGGTCACGTGATGGTAAGCGAACTGCTGGATTAATTTACAGAACAGATTTATTGAAGGTTATTTTCGTAGCTCTTAAAGTCGCAATCTTTACTCACTTTTCAGTTGATTGTCCCTAAATATCAGTGAACAGTCTGTTTATATTCATATAAGGAACGTATGACAAAAACTGAGAGCGCAGTACGTGAGCAATAATGATACCACAAATATAATCCGGTAAAACCTAGTGGCATGCAGTACTCTAAGCAAAAGCACATAATGCTGAAAAAAATAAAGGACAACTTATCAGTGTTTTTTTTTTTGTTATGAAATGAAATATTAATCGTAATACATAAACCAGCTTGACTACACACTGGTCAGGGATATTAAAAGCTGTTTAGCTGACCGTATACAATATGTTATATGGTTTTTTCTGTCATTTTTATTTTTATTTATATAACAAAAAAAAATGTAAATCCAGAAAGGGAGTGAGTACTGCCACAACTCACAGGTTTGGAGGTCAAGACATATTCACAACATCATAATTATGATAAGGGTAGGAAGATGTTGAAGGCAGTTATGAGATACGTATGGGTAACATCTTCAAATTTAAAACGTAAAAATAATAGTTTCGTTCTATATCACTTCAGCCAAAATCAGCCTTTTTGAAGTGAAAACTTCTTTAGGCGTGATGAGCACTTTTTGAGTGAACTAAAATCATGGAACTCGCGTTAATGTCACCAAACCGAACGCTTTCCATGAGCTATATGTATACTGTGTATAATCTATTAGCTCGACGATACAATTCACAAGTTACTTAGTTTTCACTTCTATCGGCAGTTAACAAAGACTGCCCGTATTTTTTTTAATGAAACGACTTTGAGCAAATACACAATAATAACTTAAAATAAAATCAAGTTTTATTTACTTTGAGAGTTAAATCACCGCAACTGATGGACTGCTGAGGAACAAACCAAAATTAGACTTCAAAGCGAGAAATCAATGTCCAAGAATACAAATAGTAACCGTTATCATCGTTTTGAGTATCTGTTGAACATAACTTTCAAACACATCATAAAACGTATAGTAAATTTTTATCAATAGGCAAAATCTTAAATAAAAGACTCCTGTACCTAATTAAGTCCATGCATCATAGTCAGCGACTATTACGTCGCGTTGTAAAAACCGTTGTTCTAATATTTCATTACTGTACAAGCCGAGTCCTCGAGGGACGAAACCGAAAAAAAAGAGCCAACTCCCAACAGCCCAACTCCAACGCCTTTTATGGTGAGAATAAATTTATTAACTTCAAAGATTCGGTTCATTTTTTAGACGAGTCAGTTATGAGCCTTTGAATAACTCAACGTTGGAGAAGTCATTAATTATGAGTAAGTGTCCTGTATTAGAATACCGTTGTTATGTGAATGAGTACGTTCTAATATCAATCAAGACACGAACGAATACGAATGATTGATTGGATCCGATTAAGCTGGAAGTCAACTGAAGCAACGTATTCTAAGTGAAAAAGGTGAAAGAAATAAAATTTAACAGCTCTCAATACTATACTGTTCCAAGAATATTTTTTTTAAAAATGATTGGCGATTTAGCACGTCTCGCTGTTTCAGGCAATGCATTCCACAGGCGAGCTGCTTGCACTGCAAAGGATTTGTGGAGGAAATTTGTGGAGTGCGATGGTATTTTCAGGCGCTGGTTTTCCGATGACCTCAGTGTTCTCAGATGTGTTTCACTTAGGAACTCGAAACGATCCTTGAGGTAGAAAGGGGTAGAGAGATTAAACAGAATATTATAAAGAAGGGAGAGAATATGAGCATTTCGGCGAAGCCGTATAGGGAGCCAATTGAGCTTATTACGAAATTTAGATACGTGGTCATATTTGCGTAACCCAAATATAAACCTAATACAGACATTTTAAGGACGCTCAAGTTTATCAAGTTGGTCTACAGTAAGATCTAAGAGCTGGCGTCGGCGTAGTCGAGGACTGGAAGGAGGAGAGGTTGAACCAGCGCAATTTTAGTGTCAATGGGAAGATAGTTACGCAATCTTCTCAGGGACCCTATTGACGCAAACAACTTTCGACTGACTTCCTGCAGCTGAGGACCCCATGACCATGTTTTGTCTATACAAATCCCCAGATTTTTCACCGTTTCACAAAAAAGTAAAATAGTGCCATTAAATTCGACCTGTGGGAGACTCGACCACTCAATTTTCGGTATGAGTCTAGGGCTTCCAACTATAATAATCTGGCTTTTAACAGGATTTACTGTAAGTCCATGCTCAAAGCTCCATTCAGCTATGTGGGCTAAATCATTATTTATAATGTTAATTGCTTCGGATAGATAGATCTGCATGCATCCGGAATAATCACATTCTAACTTTATAACATATTATTCAATCCTAAAGCCCCTTTTTATCTCAAAGAACGGTTTAAGTTCCTTCATGACACACATGACAAATATCTAAGGTCATCGGAAAATTTGAGACTGGAGATGCCATTGCATTCCACAAGGTTTTATGACAAATCTTTAACTATTGAAGCTTAGGCTGAACATTAGGCTAGCGGAATCACTGAATACTTTTAAGAAAATGGTTCATGACTATTATTTATCAATTTAGTTCTGTTATCTAGTATCTATTATTTCCATATTAATGGTATGTATGTATTTTTATCTGTATGTGTGTTAGTATGTATGTATGTTTATCTGTATTTGTATTAGTATGTATGTTATATGTTGTACATAAATATGTTTAGTTTTTATATAAGTTTTATATTTGAACATAAGTTAGTATAGTTTTCATGAAAAATGTTGAAGTGATCCTCCAACTACCTCTGTCTCTTCGAATGATTATAATCCATCCTAAGGTTGTCTGGAAGAGATTGCATATAGCAATAAGGCCGCCATTTGTACATTATATAGTTGACATTAACTGTAAGAATGGTGTACAAATAAAGAGTATTCTCTCTATCTATTCTATCTATCAAAACCATAAACCAAAATATAGCAAGTTAGACCGCGCATTGTTAAAGGAAATGCTCCGTCATATTGTAGCAGCGGCCGGCGCCGCGTCTGAACGTTTTGGCTTAAATCAGTGACTGGTTTTAGTGCCTTGAGTTCACACAAACAGTTTTAAATTAACAACAGTACAGTTTAGTTGATTTGATTTACACTTATTGTTTAGATTAGATACATGTTCCACTTTGAGCATCTTAGTCTGGGTTACATTCACGTCATATTTTAAGTAATCTTTAATTATTTATTTGATTTTATACAATATAGGGGGACAGACGAACAGACCGGTCACCTGATGGTAAGTGACAACCACCGTCCATGGATAATGAAATTTCTCAACTAGGTTCATCATTGGACTATTAAAATATGACCAAGTCTCTGAATATCGGATTAAGCTCAAGTAGTTACCTATACGCCTTCGCCGGAATATTTTCACTTCTCCACAATATTCTGTTCAATACTAGCGCTCCGCAATATCTCAGAAAATGTTTTAAATTCCTGCACGACTCCAATTCAAGTGTCATGTCGTCCAAGAATATGTTAAAAAGGCCGATACATCCCACTAAATTTATCAACAAGTCATTCATCAAGCATCAGGCATCACACGTGCACAAACTTTGACTGATTGAATCAATTAGTAAAAGAGCACTTCATTTCTGTGACGTATTACATATAGTCAATGCATCATGTTAAGATATCAGTTTATGGATGTATTTTTGTGTGTATATTTATGATGTATCTCTATATATGCGTATGTATTTACATTCATATAATTATGTTTTATGTATTGTGTGTAACTCTTAAATTGTTCATTTCGGGGGCCTAAAAGGTATTGCTTGCGATAGCTAATTGTACATATTATTAGGTAAATAATATATATATTATTAATTAATATATATATTATTATAGTGTTAATTAGTTAATTTATTACTTTAGCAAAATATTTAATCTAACTGTATAATAACAGTAATCAATCAATTAAACAGGAAACATTGCAATATTTGTACATAAACAATTAAAAAAAAATACAATCAAAATGGTTTAAAACATTCAGAGGAGTTTTGGGCTTCAAGTTACACAATCTAAGGTTCTTTAAATACTTTACAACACTCCTTCACTCTTCAACGCCCTACATTTTTGAACTTGTGAATATTTTTTTTATTATACGCAAATTATAGCTCCCTGTTATGTCAATAATAGTTTAATCGACTATTGCTGATAGCGGTTAATGAGTCCTCTGATCCTCTAATCGGAAATTATTCGCGCAGATTCACTTTAATCAAAATCAAAATCGAGTCAAAATCATCGACTCCGCTCTGACGGTTTTAGTTACGACCATCATTCTTGGAAATTATTCTATATTGCTCATCGATCACATTAGAAACTAGTATTTTAGATTTCAAGTAATAACAGTTTTCAGAATGTAAGTATTAACGAAGTAAACAATCCTCATTAATGCCCAAACAATGAGCGGAACTATGCGGGGACTTATCTGTCATTATCGTATGAGTTAAATCGAAACTTTTACTCAAGTAATATATAGTTACAATACACAGGTTCAAACACAAAACTAGATGATTTTCGTCAGTTGCTCGACACACTTACTCGTATCTATTAAAATTACTTCAAGGAAGTCCACTTCAAAACAGTGAGGTTCTAACATTAGGTCCTCCCGCCGTTAGTCCGCAGTCACACCGGACACACCGGACGTCGGAGGAGGGCCTAAATTGCCCAATTCCGGCCTCCGTAAATGGACTCGAGGCCATTGAACCTGTGGTTCAATTCACCGCTCCAATCGCTTAGCGGGGTCTGAGGTTGGAGGCGCGTAGTGTTCCGTGCACCTTCCTCAAGCAGTGAGGGGTGGGCTACATCTTTCCCCCCTTCAAACGAGATAGGTTTCCGCTCCGGCGGACAGTCACCTGCTGGTCGCGGAAGAATGTCGTACTCCCGGCCCCTTGACAGTAGCTGCGAGGCTTTAGCAAGCCCGGCACACAACTCCGCCGATGACACACCGGCCATAGTCCATGGGATTTTCACACCATAAAATAAAAAAAAATCTTAAAGAAGTAAACTATAAATAAAGGTATTTATTAAAACCATAGGCGACAAGACCTCTATGGCTCTTTTTTTCAACGATTCTCTATACTGAATTTTGTGAATTTTGTCATCACATGAAAAATATTTGGGCTACGAAAACATAAACATAAATTTATATTGTACCTAATTCTTAACTAGAATCTACTCCACGAAAATACAAACCGTACTCATAGAACAGCATATCGTTTTGTAAGTACAGCTCCGAGGCAAATACATTTTTATTCGCCCCAAATCCTATTTCAAAAGTGTCGTTTTTATTACACCTTTTTATCGTCGGTAGTATTGTTAAAGTTATTGGCCAATATTTGTGTAGAAATACAGTGTCCCTGCAGCGATCATTTATATTTAATGTAGTAATGTAATTTGGTGGATAAGTCACTTCCACTAAATAATCTATACGTTACAAGCCTGCGATATAGTTGGCGTCAATTTACGAATACAACTAAATTCATTAAAATCAAATCGCCCAAGAAAAATTCAAACTTTTTCTGTTATCTCTTATATATGCATAATAAAAGTCCATCGTTCTTCAATACAACGTCTTATTCTGTATCTTATTTATATGTAAATTACTAAAGGTAATTACAGTTAGAATGAGTAGTTTTTATAAGTAAAATATAGTCGATATGAAACCTGAGCAGCATTAACTGTTAATATGGCAAATCTTCGACGGAATATGTAAGGGCAGGCAAACTCTTTGTAACAATCCTATCCTTTGTGACATCGAAAGGTAGCTTGGAAGATTTTGTTTTCTATGCTCAACAGTCAATTAAATATTGGATTGTCCGATTCCAAAGTAATCAATCCGTCAATGAATTTATACATTTGAATGTAGACAACTGACTGTTTAAAGTTTTTATAAATTGCCATTTATTCTTGGCGTTTAATTAGCATGACAAGTTAAATTTTATATTTATTATTATAAGTTATGGTATTTTATTTTATTTTTTATGACATTCAAAGAAAATTTTATAATTGTTTCCACAAATAAATAAATAAACTGCAGGTTTATGGTGTTACGGCGGAATGAGGCGTACGTGAGCGCACCTTCGCATCCTGACAGCGATTTCAAAGCCTTGTTTCTGTAACAGAATATATTTTTTATTCTTATAAAGCTAACTTTGATAAGAACCAGTCCCTGACAAAATATGGTCAATAAAATCCCACATTACGGTCCTGTACTTGTCAGATGACGTTCATATATATTTTTCTATATTACTTTGAAACATGTAACTGTAGTGACAAAACAAGAAATATGAGTTCACATGTACCGAAATAATCATCCGTAGACTGGGTATGGCGTCATTGCTACAGCATAAATATGGTTTTAATAGAGTGTCTTTTAATAGATAATATAGCACTCTTAGTACCCATATAACGTGAAGAGTGGTGTGTAGGCAGTTCGACAGTATATCGTCCATAAACGCGCTTTTTATAGAGTATTAATGTATGCGATATAACTTATACATATGTAAGCGCCTGCCAAAGTTAGATAACGTAGTGCGGACATTACGCATACAAATAGCGAGGTAATTTTTAGATGTAACTACCATCGATCGATCTGACCCAATTAGATATAAGGCCAACCATTCAAGTTATCGAAGATTCCCTATAACCAGATCAATCAAACAGCAGTGTACACCCATATTGGCCCGAAATCAGTAAACCTAGAAGATTTCCCAGGATCCAGAATCCAGAATAAGATAACACTAGAAAAAACTCATAGAAATCGACGACAGCTAGCAACTCCCTATATACCATACGACCAATCCATTCACCAATTTTGCCTCAACCGCAGCTGCAATCATCATCTTGGCAGTCAGCCATCACCACACATTGTGGCACTCCAAATAAAATAACTCAAAAAAGATACCAACTCTGCAGATTAACGAGAAGAGCTTCCAGCAACGTTTTCTATCAACAAGCTAAAATAGTTGTTGAACTCAGGGTGGAGGTGTTACGTACGGGGCCCTAAATAGTATCGCTGATGTCGTATATTACATGACAACAATGGAATGTCCCACATCGTCTTCCGATGCGCCGACTCAGCAATCACCGTGCAACCAAAGACGGCGGAAACACACCACTGACGTCAAGCGCGACACGAAGTGCGACACAGCAGAACTTTACAATTAATGCATCCAGCCTCTGAGGAGATATCTTGAGTTCCTGCCAGATAATTATTAGGATTTAGTAATTCATCATTCCCGATCGCAACGGGAAATGGCCACAGAATCATAATGAGATACCGATTTCCTTTGGAGCTGTGAGCCTCCGGCCGAATCTGCGCCAATGGGACTTTGAGGCAAGGTACCTTGCACCATTATATCATTGACGCAAGGAACGAGAGCTGAGGCCCACTTCTCATGACAAACAGGTGAATCGATCTCAGCCCCGCCAGATCCAGCTGACAGACTGGAAAAGGCGACTTGAGCGTCCGAACGCGGTCTTTATACTTATTCATATAAAAAGACTACAAATAAAATATCAATATAGGTTATATTTATTATAATTATTAGAGCATGAATCTTTATAAATGGTAATAACAAAATAACCTATACACAGACGATAGCACAGTGATCTTGAAGCTAATGTCAACATGAAGCTAGCTATAAACTATTGTCTAAATAAAATTATTGATTGGGTTAAAGTAAATAATTTAAAGATAGCTTTAAATAAAATCAAAATAATGTTCAGAGTAAATAACGCACCATCGGACACCTGGTGTACATTATGACAATAAAATTATACAAGAACAAAATCCACTACTTTCACCCGGGGGGGCAGAGTGGACTCATTGTTAAAGGCATCAATAAAAAAAAAGAACTGTATCTTCACTGTGCACACCTTCTCTATATACTTATGTTTACATAAATAAGGATCGATTGATTGATTCCAAAGGAAATAAAGGCCACAATATTTAGCTATTAGGAAGTTTAGATTTTTTGTTGAAGCTTCTCATTTTATTTTGAGTTTAGTAACAGGAATAAATAGTGGGTAAGAAAGTGTCATTAAAGCAATAAGATTCTGAACAACATAAACCCTGGGGTTATGAAATTAATAATAAAACTAAGAGAGTTACTCCTTAGAGGCCAATTTTATATCGGTACAAAACAAAATCCAGAGCAAAATTCCTATTTGATGTGCTTCGTAATAATAAATATTGGTTTTGATTTTCGCAACAGTAAACGAAATACACTCGAACCGAACATGTAATGTAATAAAGCCATATTTTATAAGAAACTATCAATACCAATAGAATATAAGGTGTACCGCTAAGCTCTGTAACACGAAATATAATAAGCAGATCTCGAGTGATCGGTGAGCCGTCCCCGTGTGCTACGGGAGTTGACCCTCACGCGAGGGCCTGCTGGGGCCTCACCACAAACATATCATTTGTAACAACTGTCACATTATATTTGTATGTTGTTATATATGACTGCATCTATGTATGTTAAAAACGAGCCAACTTTATATAGTAAGTGTTATTCGATTATTATTGTATATGTATATGTATATACAATATATATGTACATATATACTATTTGATAGCTGATTCAACTAGGCTTTTTGTAAAATATACCTAAGAAAAGCAATTTTACTCTCAAACAGACATACTGCGTTGATTGGTGAACAATAAATTAAGAATACGATACTATACTAATCAGATTAATTATTATTTAGGTTCTTCTCGTCGTCAGATGAAAAAGAGCCCCAAACGCACATTACTTGTTTTGAAACATGTAACTAATGTATGTATATTAAAAATAACTTAAAACTTATTTAGACATATTTAGATATTAAATACAATAACTTAGTCCCAGTTAGTCACGTCGCGTGTAGACAGATAACTCGAGCGAACGAATGAATTGCGAAATGAATTACACATACATATATTACAACTGAAAGATATTCACGTCACTTTTTCATTTCTTATCCCCTAAAATAACAGTAGGTAGCGTTGCGATGCGAGCACGGTAAGCAGCATTTTTTTTTTTTATGCGATAGGGGGCAAACGAGCAGACGGGTCACCTGATGGTAAGTGACTACCGCTGCCCATGGTCACCCGCAACTCAAGAGTCACAAGTGCGTTGCCGGCCTTTTAGGTAGAGGTACGCTCTCTTCTTGAAGGTTTGAAGGTCGTATCGGTTCGGAAATACGGCAGGCGACAATTTGTTCCATAAGCTGGTTGTGCGAGGCAAAAAGCTTCTGGAGAAGCGCACAGTGGTGGAGTGCCAATCGTCCAGGTGATGGGGATGGATATTTTGTCGCGTAGGACGATGGCGGAAACCAGCAGCCGGTATAAGTCCGAACAATTCCTCTGAACACTCCCCATGATACAAGCGATAGAGGATGTAGAGTGAAGCTACATCTCTACGCAACGCCAAGGTGTCAAGTCGATCAGAAATATCTTGGCAGTCGGTGATGCGAGTCGCTCTCCGTTGAATGCGGTCAAGAGGCAGAAGTTGGTACTGGGGTGCACCTGCATAGAGATGAGAACAGTATTCCATGTGCGGCCTAACCTGCGCCTTATAAAGTTGCAGGCGGTGGGCCGGAGTAAAATACTGTCTCGATCTGTTTAGCACACCAAGCTTCTTCGAGGCTAATATGGCCTTACTCTCTAAGTGACCGCGAAACTGGACTTCGCTTGATATATCGACGCCAAGGATTCCGATACTGGCTGATGCACTTAGGGAAGTACTCTCAAATTGAGGTGATACGACCAATGGCATCTTTTTAGCGGTGAACGCGCAAACCTGTGTCTTCGTGGGGTTAAATTGGACTAGGTTAAGTCGACCCCAATCTGAAACTTTTGATAAAGAAGTTTCGATTTCAGACACAAGTTTGATGATCGGCTTTCGATGACGTTTACCCGAGAAATGTTAGCGCGGCCGGTGTAAAGGGCATCACTCGTGCTATCGTCTGCATAGCAATGGATGCTGCTAATCAGCAGCATGTCGTTGATATGCAGAAGAAACAGCGTGGGTGATAGCATACAGCCTTGTGGGACACCAGAATTAACGAGTCGGAGCATGCACCGTCAACAACGACCTTGATGCTTCTGTCTGTAAGAAAACTGGTGAGCCAATTGCACAGTTTCTCGGGAAGCCCATAGGAAGGAAGCTTCGCAAGGAGCGCTTTGTGCCAGACCCGATCGAAGGCCTTCGCCACGTCCAAACTAACGGCCAACGCTTCCCCCTTGGTCTCGATCGCCTGTGCCCACCGGTGAGTCAAGTATACGAGAAGATCACCAGCTGAACGACCCTGACGGAAGCCGTATTGTCGATCATTGAGGAGCTGGTGGTCTTCTAAGTACCGGAGGAGCTGGCAGTTAACAATGGATTCCATTATCTTGGAGAACAAGGAGGTGATGGCTATGGGTCTGTAGTTGGACGGATCCGAGCGATCTCCTTTTTTAGGGATTGGGTGCACTAGAGCTGTCTTCCATGAGTTCGGGACTACGCCAAGAGAGTAGGAAAGCCGATAAAGGCGCGTTAAAACCGGTGCTAACTCTGGAGCACACGTCTTCAGCACGATAGGAGAGATTCTATCGGGCCCACTCGACTTATGAACGTCGAGGGAAGGAAGCGCTTTACGCACTGCCCTTTGTGTAAACCGGACTTCCGGCATGCGGGTCTCGCACTGCGGTATGGTCGGCGGTGCGTTTCCCCCGTCGTCCAGGGTCGAGTTGGACGCAAAGAGTTTGCCCAGAAGATCGGCTTTTTCTTTAGCGTCGTGGGCCAACGAATTATCTCCTATGCGCAGAGGTGGAAGGGATGGCTTACAAAAGTTCCCCTGGACAGCTTTGGCAAGAGACCAGAATGCACGAGTTCCGGAGGGGAGACTAACTAGTCTCTCGCCATTCTGCCGATGTGGGCCGACTTCGCCCCAGCAATTACTCTTTTGAGGGACCTGGAGGCAAAGTTAAATTGCTTCTTAAATGTGCTGGTCTTTACATCCCGTGCTGTCGCTGCATTAGCCCATGCTTGGTAACATTCCTGCTTTCGGCGGGACGCTGCTTTGCAGGTTCGACCAAACCAAGGCTGGGACTTGCCACCTGTGGGAATCAGGGAGAATGGAATGAAAAGTTCCATACCCTGAAGCACAACATCCGCGACAGAGTCAGCAACGACATTGGGATCATCCGGCGAGAAGCAAACCTGCCTCCATGGGTAGGATGCAAAGAATGTTCTCATTCCATCCCAGTCTGCTGACCTATAGTGCCATACGCGGCGACTGCCTGTAACACGCGGCCGCAGCGAGTGAACGAGTGGCACCATACTCCTAATCAGGCAATGGTCCGAAGAGCCAAGAGGGGCCTCAACGGATAATAACGGATTTGTAGCCGTCAGGATGTGAGGTCAGCAGAAGATCCAACAGTGAAGGCACGTGGCTTTCTGCATCTGGGATTCGCGTAGGCGTTGCTACCAGCTGCGTCAAGCCATATGCCAAGGCGAAATCGTGAACAGATCTTCCCGCATGATCGGTTTTGCGCGAACCAAGCCATTCGGCGTGATGGGCGTTAAAGTCGCCAAGAATCACGATCTCTGCGGCTGGGACCTGCTGGAGCACTGAGTCTGTAGCCATTTGGACGTGGTCGATGAGTCGGTCCGTTTCGGCATCACCGCTATGGGACCTGTAGAGGCATAGGTAGATGCGGGGATGGTCGTCGCAGTCTACACGTAGCCATAAGATGGAGAGGTCCCTACCTTCAAGATTGCCGAGGCGGCGAGAAGTGATATCATCTCTAACGTACACGCATACACCAGCCTTAGGAACAAAGGAGTGTTCCAGTCCGTACCCAGGGTAGCAGAGGTAGGATGTGTCCGCTGGAGATGATATCTGCGTCTCGGTTAAAAAGAGCAAGGCCGGCTTTGCTGTCTCAAGGTGGTGGTGGACAGTGTCGAGGTTCGAATGTAAGCCCCTAATGTTGCAAAAATCCACGGTAAACGTGACAGGGGGTGCCATGGTATGCCTTCTCTTGCCCCGAGCAGATTTTGAGAGCGCAGTTGAGCCCCCCCCAGAGTACGAGGGGCAGCCTGGGCGTCCACGCTCAGGCATAATCCGTACTGAGGGTGGACGTCCAGGGGGGGATTCTCCAACGCTAGCGCTGGTACCCCCCTGGGGTATCCTTTTCGTTAACAGCGCTATCATTAGGGGGATGGGGGATTTTGGGCCTCCGGAGACCTCACTCATTTCGGGGAAATGCAACGCAAGCGTTACTTCACAACCGGTTTTCTGTGAGGCCGTGGTATCGCACCGGTCGAGCCGGCCCATTCGTGCTTAAGCAAGCATGGCACTACCACTACAGAATTTCATTTCTTTCCTTGCTGTTTGGAATGATTCCACCGCGCAGTTGTATGGTATGGTATGTCTGATATCATTGCGGCATTGATGCCTCACATCGCTTTCTGATGACAGATAACGACGGATATGCCTATAATTTGGGGCAAGTTTTACGGTTTCAAGAAAACTCATAAAATAGCGGCGTGCCAACACTAGAGTAAAACAAAGAACACGTAAACAGAAACCGCTAATCAACTGCAGGCAAATCGGTTTCACGCAGATCGGGTTCCGTATTCGTGATATTGAAAAGTTCGTATTGTTTTTAGTAAAATACGATTATTTATTTATTGTAGGTATCTAGATTTAAAAGGAAGTGTATTTTCTTTTATATTTTTAAAGCTTGGGCGTTATATGTGTACAATGTTTCCAAAATTATAATAAAAATAGGCCTGTGATCACCTTACTTTGTAAATGATTTGATGCATACAGTTTTGAAAGTTAGTTTCGAAATTATGAATTGACGTATTATGTTCACAACATTTTAAATTTTAGAGAACATAATATATTACTTGTTTTTTTGGAATTTTTTGTTCAAGTTAGTTAAGAATACACAGATCTTCCAAATTAAAATGATGTTCAACTGAACTTATCAGCAATATGATAATTAATAATGAACTATGTGTAATTATTTCATTTGAAAACGCTCTGAGTGATATTTGAATGAAACTGCTTCAAATAATTTATTATTTCCGTTTGGAATTTTGTAATTTAAAAATATATTTTACTAATTTGCGGCGACGACGGCTGGTGTTATCTACATATTTCTGTTTTTAAATAATCGTCATTCGCATATTATAAACCTACATATGAATCCGCTTATATGAAATAACAAGATAGTCAAATAACTAAATCTTCTCAGCACATTTACAAGTGGCAACACAGCGCAGGGAAAACCTGAATATGTTATTGTAACATAAATTGTTTTTGCTGTTTTTGGACTAAAGAGAAATTTATTAAAAGGATTCTAGGGGCGTGGAAGGTACCGCGGCTACTCACAACCCCTCCCATCCCTCCCCCACTAACACTTAGTCGGCCCGGGGCTCCAGTTCGCTGAGCTTCACTCTCGACATAAAACTTTCTATCTGTAAACATTGCTTATTCCGTTTTACGCTTAATAAATCTCATAAATGAACGAAATACGCTGTTTTCATTCGCAACTTTCTGTAATAAGTTCACTGAATATCATTAAATTGATAAGCAATTAGATCAACTTTCAAGTAGCAATAAGAGTTACATGTTCAGAGAATAAATTTCAGACATCTACTTATAGTATGCGACTTAAATTTGGGTGTTATTTCAGGTCGGAAAATGGTGTTTGCAGTCGATAGTCTAATTAGTAGCCTGTAATCTGTAAGTGACATCTGGTGGACTTACCAGTGAGGCAATATCAATTGTGTTTATATATAATATCTTATCCCGACTGCAAAAGTAGCTGACGACTGCTTTTGTTATTTGAATTACATAAAAAGTTCACTGTGTTTATTACCTTTGGAGAACGATGCTTAATGCGCGAATGGACCGGCTTGTTGGGGTAATAACACGGCGTTAAAGAAAAGCGGTGCACGAGTAAACAGTAGCTGAGTGAGGGTACCGGAGGCCCTACTGCGTCTTTCCTCTTTCACCTACCCTTATTCCTCCCCTTTATTCTCTCCTTATTAACCTTTTCGCTTCCCCTCATTTCCCTCTCCTCTTGCCCTTCCCATCATCCACCTGCCCTCTTCTGTCATTCCCCTGTCATCTTTCCCCTCCCCTCATTTCTAGTACTTACCATCAGGTGAAAGGTCTGTTGGGCTGTCCCCCTATATAATTAAAAAAAAACATTTTCAGAGGGGGTGACGATCTTATCCCCTATGAAAATGTATTTTTTAAGCTCAGGGTTTACATATTTGATTGACTCACAACCCAGCAAACTATGACTCTTACCTCTAGACTCTTGACGAATATGTACAACTTTGCACTTGTATATTTTTTTTTATGTATAAAATAGTAGTGAATATATCCTAAAAGAGGCCATAACGTTGGCAAAAAAATGTCCCAATATGGCGCGACAAGTCCCATTAACATACTTATATCACGCGGCGTCGACGAGGTCGAACGCGTTTCCACCACGATCCATATCCTTGCAGGTGACGTCACTAGCCTGATTCAAAGAGTGATGCCGTATTATACAGAACATATTCTGTTCAATACAAGTGATGGCTCACACGGCTCACATTAGACATTTCGTTCCACACTTTTATCATTTAAATAAACGATATTTGCATACCCATATGTCTAATTTAAAATTTATTTGCAAGCTATTTTTTGTTGTTAAAAAGCTAACTCTGGCTTATAAATAATTCCAGTGTAGTAGGACTAGACAAACATACAAATATCGATCACTATCTATACTTAGATTCGGGGCCACTATTTGTGGGACACACATTTTTGCGTGTGAGAATCGAACCAAGGAGCCACGACAACGGGCCGCTCAACTTTTTAATAAATAGTGTGCGAGACGTAGGCCGCACTGATAGATTTGCATAACTTAATAATCAAATAAGTTATAAGTCTATAAATATATTCATTGTTTTTCGAAGTACTCTCCGATACATTTTGAACATTTTTTCATACGTTCGAACCATTTTTCAAAACAACATGACCATTGGTCTGGTGGCATGTTTTCAACGTGCTGATTGAACGCCGCCACTGCCTCTTCGGCACTTATAAAAGTGAAGCCTCTCGTCAAATCTTTAATTTTAGGAAAAACAAAGAAATCACAGAGTGGACTTTGTGCTGGATGGGTCACAAGCTCTACTTTTCCAGAGGCCAATGATAATGAAAATGTTTTTGTTTCAGTAGCGGAAGCAGCATTGTTGTTTTGCAAAAAGATGCGGCTTCTCGGTCTTCTTTCTCGTACTTTTCCAACTTGGCATTAACACTACTTTGATCTTCAAGTGGGACTGTGTCAACGGGACCCGTGCACGTTAAAAAATGCTAATTATTTATTCCCGAAGTTTCCTCACCTGGAATTACACCACCAGGAATTAATCCTAGTGCGGGAGTTGTCTTTTTATTACAAAAAAAAAAAAAAAAAAATTGTCGGTCTGTTCTCGCTTTCAAACACCCATTCACAAAATAGTTGCTTTTTTTCTGGTTTAAAACAATTAATCCAAGTTTTGACTCCTATGATAATGTCGTAAACAGCATTAGAATGTCCATGATTGGACCTAAGTAACATCATTTTGCACCAATCCACACGAGCCTGTTTTTGTTCTGAAGTCAGTTTATGGGGAATCCAACGACAACAAAGTTTTCTAACTTTGAATTCTTCATGTAGATTTTTTTGAATTTGACTCATACCATTCCCCCGAATATAAATTAAATATCTTTATTTCATAAAATTGCTCAACGATTATTTGAAATCCTCTTATTTAAAAATATTTAAAGTTATAGATCAATACAAACAGCGTCGCTGCAACTATAGGTTGCCTTATCAAATGTGCAATTAATATTTAAAAAATAAAATTATTAAATGCCTGCCGGTGTTGATGGCCACTCTTTTAAATTACCAGGTGGATATTACAATATTCTGTGTAAAATTGTGTGGAATTTACTTACGTAAGGTACGTTAACTTGGCAAGTCAAGTTATGCAATACTGAATGATTGTCCCAAATTAGTATTTACCATTAAGGGCCCCACGCCCGTACCAATTTCATCGATACACAACTGTATTACAATTACTATTTGGGAACTAATGATTTCTTTGTTGTGTTGTGTTTTTTATATATTAGCCTACCATAATGACTCCACTCTGCCTGATGGAAAGCAACAAGTGGAATCTAAGAGTGATGGTCACTATCCTCATTGCAAGTGTAGTCAATGCAGCATTTTGACCCACACTATGGCGGCCTGGTGATGGGATTAAACTTTGTCCTTTACCTATTCACCTTTCCCGTCACCAGTTCACTTTTTTTTTGTTCGAGAATGTAAGGTCATTTCTCATCTTAAAAAGCAGTTAAAAGCACAAAATTGTACAAACAGACTCAGACATATCCCTGCCTAAATTCATTATGTTCCTAATACAAGGGAATTCGGAATTGGTCTGTCTGATAAAATTAATGAAATTAAATTTAAATTAAAATTAAATTTACTAAAAGCTAAATCTGTAAATGCAAGTTAATTTTATCTTTACTAAGTCATTGAGTCCTTACATTAAAATAAACATGAAAACTAATAAAAACTAAAAATTCGTCCTTTTTTTTTCAACTTTGATCGAAATCGGTCCAATTGAACCTCTCCAGGCGAGGGAGCCAAGGAGCCCAAACTTATCTTTTACCCTTTGCTAAAACTTTGGAATCATATCAAATAACTTAACTCATACTTTGTGACACTCAAATAGTTTACCGAATCTCCTCCGTCAGTACAAAATTATTAAATAACATTTCTATATGCGCCTGCCACCAATAAACGTAGCTGGAATTGTCGTTAGTTATATACCAAACTTGCCAAATGCCAAAGAGCAATGGAGCCCAGCACAGTAGGGAAAAAACTTCGAGACAGAGTCAGAAATACTGACATCAGGATGAAAACCAAATTAACTGATATCCTACTACGGATTGACCAACAAAAGTGGAAGTGGACCGGACTTATGATGCGTGACAAACGAGGCAAATGGTGTAAGGCAGTCTTAGAGTGGTAAACAAGAGATGGGAACTGCTGGCCCTAGGTGGAGACGGGTAGCTCAGGATAGACCACAGTGGAAACTGTTGGAGGAGGCCTATGCCAAGAGGCCCACTGAGATTAGAGACATTGTATAAGTTATGAATAATACAAGCGTGTACATCATCTCTAATCCCACAATAAAGGGCTTTACTATTATATACCAAATATATTGTCAAGCTTGTGTACGTATACGCTCTCGAAGACGGAGCTTGGTAACAGCATCGCGATACACACGACGCGCCACTAACTAATACTTATATACGTAGTGTCCCCGCGGGAGGATCCGCCCAACCGCCATGATTAATGTACCCGAGGCCACTTCGTATCACTGTGTATCGGCACATGACCTCGCACTGTTTTCCCAAGTTGTTTAAAAGGCGCCACCACCGCCACCATCTTATTTATACGTATATGTATATGTCAGCGTAACATTGTAAACTCCATCAGTTAGCAATATAACACGTGAGATAATAAAATAACAGTAGGTTAGGTTAGATTGTAATCTAACGGCGTTAGAATATAAAGTGATAAAATTCATATTTTTACGATAACATATATGTCGCCGCAACTAAAAATATGATTATATTCTAATTAATTGATTGAATTTAGATGGATTGTCAGAACTTACTTAAGGCTATTTACGAATGCCGTTATTATTGTTAAATTAGTAAATTCCAAATAAACATTAAATAACCCTAATATTTTATTAAACATCTTTAAACTATTAGACGTGTCGCCATTTATTGTTAATGACTCGAGCCACGTGTTATTGTGACGTACAGTTTGAACTGGCAGGGTAGGGTTTGAGTAGGGAAGCTCACTTCCCTGGCGACTTCGACTAACATTGTAAGTAAAAACTATGTTCTGATATTTTATTTACTTGTCTTATATCTATTAAAACTATCGTGAAACATGCTATGTCATTATTATGCTGTATTGTACCTACTGGCTTACATATGTACTATAACCTTATATATGTAACAAACCCTTGACAGAAAAGAATCTACCTATCATACTTGCTCGCTTACATATGTGCACTATAACAAGTATAAAGCTGATTATTATAAGAACAGAACCGATGACTAGATGTGGTCAGCACTTACTTTTTTTTATTAACCCGAATATATGATCTTCGACATATACACTTCTGAGGCCTCCTCTTTAGGAGCACATACAATCCGACATGTATGTACATATATTAAGAGGTTAAAACAACTCTGAGCCTATTCTTTTGTCAAATAATAATAAACCGTGTGGTTTTAGTACTGGAACTTCAAGGGATATAAATACTTGATAAAATATTAAAAATAGTTAGCCTAGGCCCACAAACCCCTCAAAAACCCCAAAAGCTCGGGGCAAGAGCAAGTATACGGGGTACGTCACTCTCTATCACGCGTACCGAGGATATCTACTCACAAGCCAACCTTAAACCAGTCTCGAGACACCTTAGCCGGCATTGCTCTTTTGAATTGAGACGCAGATATACAGTGGATACATCCTCCCTCTGCTATCCGGGGTACCGACTAAAACACTCCCTTATACCCAAGGCTTCTATGCATGCCTCTACAGGTCCCTTAGAGGTGATGGCATATAGAAACCCATTGCGATATTAATATTAACTTTGTGAAATCTTATACCCTATAATACTCCCTCTATTACGATAATTTTTTGACGAGTTTAACAAAACAATTATAACATCCACAATCCTCATAGCAACACGATCCCGTATTAAAATCAATTTAAATAAAATACAAGATCGGATTAGAAGCAGCAGCAGGGTCCCTGGTGATCTCAATAAAATAAAATCTCATTTTAATTGAAATCACGTTTAGACCAATTGAATATTATATTAATCTAGTTTGAGTTTGCAAAATGAAGGCACAAAGGACAACAATCAGAAGACGCTACACATAAATTGTTCGCTCTGAAGTGTCAAGTTATAATCCAAACTATGTATATCATTGAATTCACTTTATTTTATATTTATATATCGTTAGAAAGACAACTCTCGCACTAGGATTATTATTCCTGTTGCGGGGGACTTTACACACATTCAAACAACGGACACTAAGAACACCCAGATTCAGAACAACAACACGTGTTGCCCCATGAGGGGATAAACTGCAACACGGCGCGGCAGCGCAGTGGCGAGGTGATCACTTAAACAAATGAAATATATATATTCAAATAGGTACTTATTAAAGTATTAATGACTTTTATTATAAATCAATAAGTAGTTTCTTAATTTTCATCCCTTAAGTATTCACCTTTAACATTTACTTTCTGTTTATAACATTTATTTTCTAAAGTCAAATTCAGAGTCTTCTTCTTTTATAAAGTCGGTTTGAAAGGAGACCTGATCCTATTTTTGCAAAAGTTGCAGGTCAAAGTAAACCCTTTAAACTTACAACTTCAACCAAAGGCGTGTTAGACAACGGCATCCTGCACTTTCGTGTGTGTGTGTAGATAAGTAGGTACGTAGGATACGGATCGGTGGCAATGCTCGGAGGTCTTGCCGTCTCGCACTATTTGTTGTTGTTACTATTTCACAAATGTATCAAAGTGACATATTTATTATAAACAGTCTGTACAGGCTAAAGGAAATACATAATACGAAACACAACACGACTGTGTTAATAACAAAATGAGAAGAAATTACAAGAACATCAAATATCATACATATGTACATACATACAAGATAAAAGTGCCTCTCCGTGCGGCGTGTGCGTCAGAAAAAGGGTAAAACATACCGGAGTAAGCTGACGTAAATAATGACTGTTAACATTTTATTATAAATATAACAGAGATTTATGAAGCCGTTGACGGTTGAGTAAATGTTGTTGTTGGAAAGATATAAATAAAATGAGCGCGATGTCCCACATCTAGTGAGTTATTAATACCCTCAGTGCTTAATTACTTAAAACTTTATAATTAAGTTTTCGTTTTCTAGATAAAGCTATTATGATCATCGAATTATTCCGAAACCAGATTGATTTCAACTACATTTAAACATTACATGATAAATGCTTCTGTTATATCCGTGTGTTACGTTTCGTTGTCTTTTCACGACTAAACGGCTGAACCGCTTTCTATTTAATTTGGTATGTGGATACTTCATTTATCAGAGACCAGCAGGGGCTACAGGTTATCAAACAAACATACCTATACTCACGCCTATATCCCCGAAGGTGTAGGCAGAGGCGAATTATTGCCCACATTTTGTCAACCACTAGGTATCACAACATTTTCACAAGTGTGTGACCTTTTTAAGCCTCTTAAAAACGCCATGTTCCATAACCAAAAATGGTCCTTTCAGCAAGACTCAGGACCGGATTACAAAGATCGATCCACTCAAGCGTAAATAGAAACGAACATTTCCGACTTCATCAGAGCTGAAGAATGGTCGTCATCTAGTCCCGATCATAATCTCCTGGATTACGATTTGTGGTTAGTTTTAGAGATTATAGAAAATTTGGAGTCCCTAAAATATTCCATAAGATTGGCAGTAAAGAATTTTATGGAGAAAGTGCATATTTCTATTGATAACTGAAGTTTAAAATGCTGCTTAAAGTCATTGTAAATCATTTTGAATTAGCTTTATATACTATTAATGGTATTATAATAATGTATAAACTACCACACACTGCAGTAACAAATGTTTTATGCAATAGAATATAAATGTTTTTCTCTATAACATATACTGTCTGATAGATAACAGACTTTATTCTAACACAAAACAACAATAAATTACAAAATAGTCATTGCAACTGAACAAGAAGAATTGAAAATGAATACATATAGATAACTATGAATTGTTGCTGTTCAATATTAATAACGCCCAAAGGTCCCACAACAAATTATACAAAACAAAGGTCTCAGCTAATGTAATAACCGAAAGTGTTTTGTATTCAGGCCGCAGGCGCCTGAATCAACAGGTATTTGATTAAAACTCATTTGAATATGTAATTAGCGAAGGACTTCAAATCTCCATTTAGACTTTGTTTAGACAACCAAATCACTTAATTAACATTAACAACTCACGGGCAGTTTACTGAGTCACTTATACATACAATTTAGTATTATTTGTTTGTTTTCTGCTCAAAATATAATTTACTTCATTCTAAATATAGTTTACACACATCTTCATATTAAACTCGTGAATATAATCGCAAATAAATCGATTGCAACTTAGTCCAGGCAAATTAGAGTTTTACCTTTGAATGAAACGGAACAAAAATAATGATATGATATTTTATTTTATTGAATGTCGTCCCAAGTCCTATATGGTCATGTGCTAGCATCCTTAGATATTCAAGGTGAAGTTTTGCTATTATTTCGCAATTAAAGTTGTATCAATTCCCTAGATTAGGTACGTCAAACGTCTCTTAGAGCGCACATAATAATACTCAAGGAATGCTACAATCATCACGATCACGATCACCATAATCACTACACAAACACCACTATATAAAATGTTATCATTTAGTACACAGACAAGTTATTTGGATGAAGGTCACAATGATGTCCGTTCGCGAGCAATCAATACGGCTGAGTTCGTTATAGATTTCCAAACTACCCTCCAAACAACAGATTATTTAGATGTCGAATAAATAGATTATATTTTAATATGGAATGAACATAACTACGTCTGATAAT
The DNA here is from genome assembly GCA_947561695.1 of Tyria jacobaeae. Taxonomy (NCBI): domain Eukaryota; kingdom Metazoa; phylum Arthropoda; class Insecta; order Lepidoptera; family Erebidae; genus Tyria; species Tyria jacobaeae. The sequence continues at coordinate 161,636 of OX387208.1, read as the reverse complement.
GTTAAAAGAGAAATCTATTATTAGATTTCATAATTTTTAATAATATATATTTATATTAATATTATATGATGTTAATTGTGAGTATATAATGTATTATTGTAGTTTTTTATTTGAATTTTATTAATATATGTGAAATTTTCTATTATATTAATGTGTAAGTAAAAAGCAGTTGTTAGTCTAAACTCGACGACCCTAGCATGTTAAAGCATTAACTGTACACACGTTTAGATGTCGATGTAATCTTATTTTATTAATTATCCTGAAATCCAGAAGCTACACACTTGCCTGCAATTATATTTAAGCAATTTAAGTAATTATATTTACCTGTATTTTACCGTTCCGTCATTTCCTTATCCTCTCGCGTGACATATAATGCCTTCTAAGAGTTTATCTAAACACATTAAGGTGGATATAATTCCATTAAGCAGAAGAGTTAGTTTTTAGAAAAACACAAATCTATTTACATCTTACTGAGTTGTCATATTGACAGTGTTTAATTCATAAAAGATGATATACTTTGGTCTGAATACAAAAAAAAAAATAAAGTATAATAAAAACTAAAAAAATATATACTTGCATTAGACAATTAATCCCTATAACTAACTTTTAGCATAAACATGCGTTTTCAGATGTGTCGTTCAGATTTACCTTGGGAGAGCCTTCACTTGGATGATTGTGTCACCGATGAGCTTTTAAACAAGATTTTTGTATAGCACAATCAGCCTGTGGAACAAATTATCACTTGTCGTATTTCTGGACCGATACGACCTTTAAGAAACGAGCATTGGGAGTACTTAAAAGGCCGGAAACTTGAAAACACACTCGCGACTCTTGAATTGCGGGTGTCCAGTCGGCAGTAGTCGCTTACCATCAGATGACCCATGTGTTCGTTTGCTCACTACTCATTCAAAAACTCATTTAAGTCTGCTACAGTTTACTTAAATTAAAACGAGACAACATAAAAATATTATAAAAAGCTAAGTTTCTCAGAAGATGAATTAATGTTACATTTTTTAATCAGTTAAGTATTTATTATTTTATAAATATTTGACTTACGTTCTGTCATACATACATATATCTAACTGTCCATTTTTTGATGTATATGTAGTTTAAATGGAGAAACACATAATAGCAACTTAAATCTTCACTGGGTCAGCTGAAGGTCTTTCCACCACTATACAAGCAGCTGATTATTGTTTTCGTACTCTTAGGTGATGTATTTCAGTTACAAGATGTCAAATAATGTTGAATACAAAGACTTATAGGTACTCAACTAACCTTCACGAAATGAAACCTTTGTATGCTTGTACAGTTTGGATAACAACACTACAACATGGAGCTGATCTGATGAGGAAGCAAAGAGGTTGATACTAGAACTATTTAACGGTTACTAGTAAAACCCTCGCGTTTGGGCTCAACTGGGCGGCTCTTTTAATTATTACAATAATTACGAAGAGCATTTTAATATATTGGTGACCAGCTTCTAGTTCTCGATGCTAATAGGTTAAAAGTGTGAAATAAAGCAAAGGCGTCACTGTGGCGGTCCTGCGCGGCTAGACGTGGTGGCCGCGGGGGTCTGCCTTACTTAATGGTGGCATTAACTACGGAAAAACATCTTATCTGCATTTGAAACTCTAGTGAGTAATGGCTTTATACTTGCTCTAGATAAAATAAAGATTTTATTTTATAATGGAATAAAAACTTATAAAAACGCAAACCCGATTGTAGAAAAAACTCTAAACACATATACATATACTAACGTTTATTTTTGTAAATACACACAATGTATATAAAACACGTATACAAATTTTTTTTATAGACTATAAGGGGACAGACGAACAGACGGGTCACCTGATGGTAAGTGACAACCGCCGTCCATGGACACCCCATCTCAAGAGTCGCAAGTGCGCTGCCCGCCTTTGAGGGTGATGAGAGATGGGGCATGCAGGGAGCGGAACAAAGAGAGGGGAGATGAGGAGAAAGGAGATGAGGGGAGAGGAAAGGGGAGAGGGGGAGTTGGGCCTCCGGAAACCTCACTCATTTCGGGGAAATGCAACGCAAGCGTTACTTCACAACCGGTTTTCTGTGAGGCCGTAGTATCGCACCAGTCGAGCCGGCCCATTCGTGCCTAAGCATGGCTCTACGACTGTTGAAATACTAATGATTAAAAATATTTGCAGTGAGTGGAAATCGAACAGGTGACCTTTGAAGTTGTAAAAGAACGCAGAATCCTCGTAGGTACTCCACATAGGTCGTCAATTACAAAGTACATAGTAGTTTAGGTTTCACGTTATTCATTATTGTGTTTGACGTAACTAATTAATATCAGCTAACCGACATACAAACACATCCTGTATTATGAGTATTGTATTTTTACAAGTTTTAGCTTTTACAATCCGTTTCCTCTGGTGAATTAGATATACAGTTTTATACAATCGCGACCCCCTTTAAACATTTAGCTCTAAATTAAAACGCGAATGTTACCCGACAGTTTTTTTTTATGGTTTAGGGAACAATAGAAAACCAATTTCTAGGACTATATTTTATATTCTTATTTAAAAAAAACAGCTTATTTTAATGTTTATCTTTAGTGGCTATGAGTATCAATCACAAATGTTATATTATAATAACATGTTAATTGTGTTTCGTAAAAACACATTCCATTAAATTCGAGCAAACTATAACTTAGTTTATTGAATATGTACATAAGAATAAAAAGGAATCCTCCTTTAAAATTGTACGGCCTGTAAAGGGTATACTCCCCCCACAAACATATAGACAGACAAAACAAAATGACCCAGATCTGCATTGGAGACGGTTCGCTCGCTTCATTTATTCAGTCAATATAAATACAAAAGCCATCAAAATAAAAGTAAGTATTGGTTGAATGACCTACTTGTAAAACGTTCCCTCACTTCATGACAAAGTAGACATTCATTAGGAATGATTATTTGACGGACGGACGGACGGCAAAAGGCTGTAAAGAGTAAAAGTTTCGTGTTCTTCACAAACTACTAATGTCACCCTTACCGACATAGCTTATAGTGCAAACTATTGGAGCAAATCAATGTTTTTTTTTTTTTGGATACATGAACCCCGATTGATTGACTAAATTTTTAACCGGCCTATCTGTATAGTGGTTTGTGACCGCGACTGCTAAACCAGCGATATTTGTGACCCAAAAAATGATTGTCCTGAGTCTGGTTATACTATGTGCCCGTTGCTTCTATATTTGTCAAGAATTTGTAACGGGACGAAAGAGAATAAGCAAATGAGACTGCAGGTAGGCACTGGCAGGGAGGACTGCGCGGTGCGACAATCGGCGATGAGGCCATGTACAATAGATTTTTTGTTTGTCAAACATTTGCATACACATACATTTCTTAAATTAAGAATGTAAGGTTGTTACAGATCGCCAATTATTCATCTACCACTAAAATCCTTACTTGCGGTTAAGAGAAGGAATAACCTGATTTGTATCAAACCGCGCATTCGCACCAAGCTTTCGTAACTAGATTTGTTTTATTCTTAGGTCCTTATTTGTTTAATGAGTTAAATAAGATATTAAATATATACTATATATACTTACACAACTTTATGCGTAAGGTACAAACATTGTGTGAGAATGTTGACTGAATATTTAGGTAAGCTCAACTGTGCAGACACAGAAAATCTGCTAGAAATTTTTAAATGACATTCCATTATTTTAGTTTTATTTATTGCTATTATATTATTACATTAGCAACGTGTATATTGGAAATTTTTAAATTTGTTTATTTCTAAAATTTACTTTTATACTTCCAACTTTAAACAAAATATTATGTCAAGTGATAGCCTGAATCACAGGATACACGTAGATCAGCTTGACACATACTCAGAAAAGATACTTTTGACATATTTATAAAAACAATTCTAATTTTAGATCACTAGTGAATCTTGCTAAATAATACACTATTAAATAAGATTCTAATTAAACTAGATGTAAGCCCAATGTTGTTAACTTCTTACATAGCTTATTTACTACCTACTTAATTATTTGTTACATTTGGACACTGGACGGAGTTTATAAAAGTATAACTTTGTTTCTCTTTAAAGCGTATTTCAGCAAATATTTATTCTACGAGTATATAAAATAGCCACTCCGTAAACACGCGTTATCTGACATTAAATAAGTATGAATGAAACAATGTAAATATTTTCTAAACATCAACACAATCTCGATGATTGCCTCATAAACATTCAAGCGGAATGGATTCCCTAAGCAATTATATACTTAATGTGCCGTTACGACTTTTATGCTTCGTTGCACGCTTTGGGAGAAATTTTCATATAATAATTATGTATAATATATGATACTCGTAAGGCCTTTGGGAGATTACTTTCCATATTTTATATCCTATTAGTTTCTAAGTGTTCACCTTTCTTATTTATGGGACTCTCATGATTTGATTTCTTACTTGATCTTAGTGATTTCTTACATCCAAACCTACCGGTTGGACAGTCTGTGAGTGTCAGAGACTAATCAGTTGGTCTAGTGGTCAGTGGCTCTCACTGCTGCACCAGGGTTCAATAAACTGTGTGATTCACAAATAGTTGACTCTAGTCTGGGTGCTATTTGTGTCTATTGTTTGAATATTTGAAAAACCCCATAGAAAAAGAGATATTCAGGTAGCAAGTTATTCATTATTCCATGTCTATGTATTATATCGCAATCACATGCGATATAATACATAGACATATGATGCGAAGGGTAATCAAAATTTGATGAATAAAGATATAAAAACATATGTCGGGACAGGCTCAGACATCAGAAGTAAAACAGAAGGTTACAGGTTAATAGTTTTATTAATTTAAAACTTATTAATTACGACTAATGACAGTGAGGGAGGCAGAGACTCGTACTGAGACAGCAGTCCGTGCACCGAGACGCATCCGTTAGAAACGCGTGCCGTTACAACGGAGCGGTCCTTTTTATACTCTCCAAGCGTAGTGGGAGGTAGGTGGAGTGATGACGTCCGGTGCACGTGCTGCTAGCGCATGATATCGCTGTCTCTGTCTTGTAAATGTCAGCTGCCGCCGTCACGGCCATACTGACAATCGCACGTCCTCGCGCGCAAAAGTTTCTTCAATCTAGACAAAATACAATTTTCAAAAATTAGATATGAGACAGTAGTACTACTGGACTGGGTCATCGTATTTAAATACATAGTGATACCCCTACAGCACCTATATGCTGGTCTAGATAATCATCCCATGGATGAGATCCCTGCAGCTCATAAAGCGCTGGACTAGGTTATCAACCCACAAAAGCAGGTGAAACCCCTTCAGCTACAACTGGGCTAGGTCACAACTCTTGCAACCCCTACAGTATAAACTAATTTAGTCATCCAGCAAGGGACCTTGTTCCGATACTGGGTTATACAGAGCAGAATCGCAGGATACAGTCGCCTCAGAATCCACAGATAAAGTATCGTCAGAATTAATAGTTACTGTTTCTGAACCAATAGATAATGTGTCTTCAGATTCTAAGACTGTTGGTATTTAAGTTTTGAGAATTATGATCTCTGAAATATGGCAAAGAGTTTTCTATTAATTCGTCCGAAGCAGCTTTATTTAAGTTATCATTTTTAATACTAGTTACATTATCCGCCGTCACGGACCGTTCATCGTCATCAGACTCATAATTTTCAGAAATTTCAAGAAAACCTTTTTGACCTCTATGTACTTCTCTCAAATTTTCATGTGCGTACTTGTAAATCCTATTAGAGCCATTAATATTTTTCAGTTCATAAAGATCGTTATCTAAAACTGTAATAATTTGGAAAGGTCCCTTAATTTTTTTATCTGTGTCTTTCCTCGCATTTAACAAACACAAAATCACCCACCTTAAATGGTTTTATTTGCGCCCTCCCTCGATTAAACCGAACAGTATCAGCACTAGCCAATCGTTTAATGTTGTCTGATGCAGATAAACGGGCCGTTTCAACATTAATCCTGCCTGACTCAGATGAACCAGGAGATATTCTAGCTAGGTTCAAGGAATTACCCTGAATACCAAACATCAATTCTGTAGGTGTGAAACCTGTGACCCGGGAGCGAGTACTATTAAGAGCTAGCTGAATTTCTCCTAGTTGATCCTGCCAGGCATTATTAGAGTTACATTCTATTATAGTAAGGATATTTTTCAAAGTTCGCATGACACTCTCCACCTGCCCATTGGCACGACTGGATCCTGTAGCTATCAAATGAAGCTCTATATTATTTTCTTTACAAAAATTTTTGAATTCACTAGAATCATAGCAGCGGCCTCGATCAGCTATAATACGTTTCGTCGGGGTCGAGTCGGGGAATATTCGAGAAGAACAAATTTTGTAAAAGCGTCTATCAACACAGAGCAATATTCTTTTCGATGACTTTAACCACTCAATTTTCCAGTAAAATCCATGTGAATAGTGTGCCATGGTATTGGCTCTTTAGGGATTGGATGAAGTTGCATTTGCTGAGCACCTGAAGGACCCTTGGAGGTTTTGCAAATAAAGCAACAATTAATGAACTTTTTGACAAATTTAGACATGTCAGGAAACCAGTAAAACTCGTATAGCTTGTCTAATGTTTTATCGAAACTTAAATGTTTAATTTCGTTATGAACATGACTAATGAGAGACCAAACAAGAGAGCGAGGTATGATAGGGAGCCAACTAGTTACTGCCCTGCGCACAATTTTTCTATATAAGATGCCTTGTCTTAAATCATACGTGTGGGCTATATCTTCTGGTAGGGAAGGGTCAAATATTTTTAAAACAGGCTCAGAGGTCAGTATATTAATGATTCTTTTATGTATTCGATCATGATCAGCCGTCCATTGGATTTTACCTTTTCGCTTGGTACCGTCTTTTTTCTCTACTAATATTATAGGACTTGCGAAAGGAGACATACTTTCTCTAATAATATTAGCCATTAATAACTCGCTAATTTTTTCATCAACAATCTTAGATTCTTCTAAAGACAACCTATAGGGCCGTCTCTGTACTGTTTTATGGGGGTCGATCAAGTCTAGTTTTAATTCGCCCGTCTTTATACGTGTCGTAGGTAATGTTTCAATAAAATTGCCCGAATATTTAGTTAAGATATTGTACAGTTTTTCCGAGTCGGTTCCAGTTAGGTCCGTATTAACAGAATCGATATTAAGAGTGTTTTTTATTTTGGAACATATATTAGTCTCTTTAAGGTGGGAAAATTTCAATTTATCTTCGCAAATTTCAACAGAAATGTTATTTTGAAGTATGTCTCGACCCAATAAAACAGTATCCCTTAAACAATCGTCTGGAAGGACATGAAAAGTAATTTCAGTCGAAATATCACCAATCTTAACTGTACTAGTGATTTGCTCAGTGCTACTGACCTATACCAGTCATATTGATTAGTTTATGCGATCTTTGCCCATTTACTAAATGCGAATAGCTTTCCTTTATTAGACTACACTCCGAACCAGAGTCAAAAAGAAACTGTAAGCTCATACCACTGCAGTCCATAACACCACGAACACTCTTGGAGCACATGCTGACTTCCTTGCTCCCTGCCGCCGGCTGCTCCTTTTTTGTGTTATCGTTCCTCGTAGGGCAGCTGGAGACCACGTGACCCGGTTCGCCACACACGTAGCAGGTGACTGGAGGCTTCTGATTGAGGCGTTTGTCTGGAATACTTATGCTTGGGTTGAGGTTTTTCTTTTTGTCCCGACACTCTGAAGCTCGATGTCCTATTTTACCACAATTATTGCAGTTTCCCCGGAAACTCGGAGTATTCCGAGGACGTTTCGGATCATATTCATAATGATCAAAAGATTCGTTTTTACGTTTTAAGGAAATACCACGCAATACACGAAAAAGTTGTGTTTTATCGCTAACCACAGCGGAATTTAATTCACGACGAATTATAGCATCACATTGTGATAAAACAGAAATCGCGAGCCAGTTATCTCTCTGTCGGATAAATTAGCATCGGGATTTTTTTCGATAAACTGCCATAGGCGTACGCATGCTTGGGCTGAAGTTTCTTCAGATTTTATTTGAAATTTCAAAATTTGATCAAAATGATCCTGTATAAGCATAGGCCGGGCAAACTGAGCCTTCAAAACTTCCTTAACTTTGGTCCATTCAAATTGATCAGGACGGATTTTCGTTTAAAATGTTGCAGCTCGCCCTTTTAGACAATGTGTTAATGCTATTATTAGGTCTACCCCTTTTAATTTTTTATTTTCAATTATAATATCTGATAGCTGACACCAACCCTCTATATCTGAATTTTGATCGTCTGGGTCGAATGAGACTAATGGACTGGGTGTGCGGCTGGTAGATGACAATTTTTCAGCGATTTTAGAAAATATGGCTTCTATGCCGTTGCTAAACAAAAGTATCTGGTCTTGCATGGTATTGGAAGCGGAGTCTCCAGAAGTGGGGTGGTCTTCGTATCCCACTTCTGATGTCGGGATAGGCTCAGACATCAGAAGTAAAACAGAAGGTTACAGGTTAATAGTTTTATTAATTTAAAACTTATTAATTACGACTAATGACAGTGAGGGAGGCAGAGACTCGTACTGAGACAGCAGTCCGTGCACCGAGACGCATCCGTTAGAAATGCGTGCCGTTACAACGGAGCGATCCTTTTTATACTCTCCAAGCGTAGTGGGAGGTAGGTGGAGTGATGACGTCCGGTGCACGTGCTGCTAGCGCATGATATCGCTGTCTCTGTCTTGTAAATGTCAGCTGCCGCCGTCACATATTTGGAAACAGAAACTGATGTTACTATGTACGTAGCGCTTTATGTCATTAATATCTGCAATGGTATGTTTGTGTGGTATGTCTGTGTGGTATGTCTGTGTGGTATGTCTGTGTGGTATGTCTGTGTGGTATGTCTGTGTGGTATGTCTGTGTGGTATGTGCATGTGAACAAAAAGTAGCTCCTGTCCTTACCCAGGTGTCACAAACGGTTCTAGCGTTTACCCGTGATGAAGTAACAGAGATTGTTGGATGTTGCATTTTTAGGATTAGTATATATAAAGACAGCGATAGAATCTATGAATAAGAGATTATTTATTTTCTATAAGGTCAGGTTCTGGTCTAGTCTATTTAAAGTTTGTCGAAACAAAATGTAAAGCTCAACCTCATTATGTAAACGGTTATGACATAATGAAGCGTTTGTAAAGTTTATCTCATCAAGGCAATAAATTGTTAATTCAGTAACGCTTTTGCACAATCTGGTAAAAGACATCTATGGTTATACTAACTACTTATTGTCGGTCGGATAACTACCGCAGCCACATATGTATGTAAACAAACTAATAATATGTCAAATATTGTACAAATATACTACATATATATTAGTACCGAGAAAGTTTTCTAAATACTCTCGTGATGGTGTACTCTGGATACATCGAACCACTTCACTAATATATCTTGGAGAAATACTAGTGAAGACAGTCTCCTTTACTGCTCCATTACGCACTAGAAACAATTATACCACCATCGTACCAATATCGTACTTTATTTTAAACGGTTAAATTTCGTAAATGATTATAATAAGAACTTGCTATTTTATTTATTTTTTTATTTTGAATGAGACACATTGCCTTTTTAACAGTGTAAAGTTACTCTTACCTTTATTGGCGATTACATAAGTTTTATACTAAAAGAAATTTATCCAAAATCGGTCGTCTCGTCATCGGAAACGAAAGACGGTGCAGTTCTCAATAAAAGTACGTAGTTATTAATTACAGAAACAGTTGTCACGGGTCTGGGTGTTCTATGTGTTCAATGTTTGTAACAATAAGTTCTTATTCTTAGTTTCTGTTTTATTACAAAGGACTCTAACAAGGAAAAGCACACCTTTGCGTAAACTTCATCAAAACGCGTCTCCATGTACCTAACCTATTTACACATAACGGTTAACTCCGAAAGATCATAAATCACTGCCTAAATAGATTTATTACATAGCAGCCCTTGGCAGTCTCTAAACTCAGTTTAGAGGTGAGCTTTAATTTGCTTTCCCCAAGAGAATCTATCAGATATACTAATATTCTCATACTCTATCTAATACTCTTCTGTAATGCAAATCACACTAACGATTAGTAGATTGTACGGATGGCGCAGTGGTTCAAGTGGTTACCTCGCCACTACGCTGCAGCGCTGAGTGGTGTGGGTTCGAGGACCTCACGGAACAAAACTTTGTGTGAACTTTAAATTGTTGTTCTGTGGTAGGTTAGGGTTGTAATTATGATAACATATGTTAATTCTCTGTTAATAATTGTAACACAATTCAGTACATACTCGTATATAAATAAATTCTGTCATATGTATATGAGTTTTTATGATTCGAACCTCCATCTCCATTTGTTGTTTTATGTTACTATGTAAATACAACTACGTGTATCTTTATTCGTACCTATATTCGTACGAATTTTACTTGATTACAGAGTTGTCAGATTTCAATTAAAATATTTTTTTATTGGCTTAATACAGCGCTATAAACATATACACGTACCGTCTCATATTGATCAGCGTGGTTGGAAGATTAAGTTATAGTTTAATCTACAAAGAGATCATAACTCAATACCACCACATGAACCCTCAAAGGAGGATTAATAACAATTAGACCGTTTAAATGATGTATGGTTCAAAGCAATAAATACGATCGCTTATATTTGTTCTCGGTCGTCACACTTTGTATTATGACAATATCACGTTTTACACAATATTGAATCATCGTATTGTATTCTCGCTTTTTCGTTTAATAAAGTGGTAAAAAGCGACTACTACATCTTTGATTAAGTTTGGCATTTGGTTTGGTTTATACAATCCTAATTTCCCAGCTTTTGTCGGTGCAGACTGAAGGAGTCTGCGTTTCCAAAGATTAATTTATAATGAAAGAATCAAGCTGTCAAGATAGAATAACGTGTATAGAAGACTGTATATTTACTAGGTACTAGGTGAGTAAAGCGGTGTCGTTTGTAATAAATTGTCGTGTGTACGCTTTTTGAGATCTGTGGTATCTATAAAGTTGGTAAAGTGTAAGTAGGGTTGGTAAAAGAAGTTATAGTCCGTTATATTCTGCTAATGCAGCTGTTGGAACTTCGTGTGTAGGAGGACACATGTGCTGTGACTGCCGTAGCTTCTAATCAACTTTATTCTCTAAGTGCAGTTCAAAATACACGGTACGATTATTTATCAAATATATTTATTTGTAATGTACATATGTGTTTAACAAATATTGTTTGAAATATATTATTTCTTTTGCTGGTTGCTGTATATATAACTTAATTAATAGGTATCATCAAGTTAAAACTACCACCGAAAACCGTGTGGGCGGGCCCTTGAAACTGTAAGATATCAAGATTACAAATCGAGGTTTTCGGTGAAACGGTGTTTCGGAATCGAACCGACTAAAATTACACGGTGTGCCATGCTGCGCTTAAAGTAGGAGGAATCAGCTTTATTAAGACATCCGAACCCCTCCTAGAGCCTGCCCCACCACCACCTACGGGTAACCTATCAATGATCTCCTCACGGATGGCCACTAAAGCCGGTGGAGGGGAGAACCCTGCCCTACCGCCGCCGCCCGGAAATAAGATCGACGCCAGGGGTAACGAACGAGATTCTCCAGCATCTCTTTTCTCTTCATTTCTTTGGCGCGGCTGACGACCACCTTCAGAGTTTTCCTCGCGTCTCGTACTCCTCGTAAAGCCGGTCCTCCAACCCCTCTTTGCGAAGCCGACCTCGAACGCGGGGCATGGCCGCATCACAGATATGCGTAATCGCATCGCGAAAGCGGCCTGTCCCCATGTCTACCTCCTCGTCGGAGCCTGCTGACACAGCCAAGAGCAAATGATGGCTGCCTCCTCCAGTAGGTCCTGACGCCTTACGCCTGAGTAAAGTTTTGCTATCGCGAACTTAAGTACACTCGTATTAAATTATTTATTTTTGTATTGAATATTTCGGAATAATTCAGTTATAAGCGAACTTAGCGATGTTATTGTTGTTATCACCGATATTATGCAGAGCCCAGCCTAATTATATACTTGATGACAGACTTTTTTAAGCAAAGATCTTAGTCAAAATATAATATATATAATATATATATAATATAACCCCAGTCACGGTTGTGTAATGTGAATGGTACTCCAGAGTATTTCCAATTCAGTTTCTATTATAATGTAAATATAGGAAATCATTGCACAGCGTTATCGACAACCATTGTGTGTATACTCTCGGAGCTCTGCTTTAAAGTCGAGGTCTCTTACTCACATGTTATGGCTCTACGCCATTATCGTCAGTGTCGATATAAGCGTGAGTATATGTGTATTTAATTAATATTCATATTATTTTATTTTAGTCTTTATGAAAATCACATAGATGAAGTTTTTATCGTGGAAGAGTCATGCTTAGAACGAATGGGCCGGCTCGACCAGTGCGATACCACGGCCTCACAGAAAACCAATTGTGAAGCAACGCTTGCATTTCCCCGACATTAGTGAGGTTTTCGAGGGCCCAACTCTCCCTCCTCTTTTTCCCTTCCCCTCATCTCCTCTCTTCTCTGTCCCATGTCCTCATACCCACCATACCCACTCTTCTTTTTCCCCTCCCTTTATCCCCCTATTTCTCATCACCCTCATAGGTGGGCAGCGTCCGAGTTCCGCGAATAGATAGAATCGAAAATTACTTCCGCAGATGGCGGGACGTAAACCATGCTAAGATTGTTAATTTTTTTTTTTTTTTCTTTAATAAAAGACAACTCCCGCACTAGGATTAATTCGTGTGTCGCGGGGGACTTTACAAACATTCAAGCAACGGACACAAAGAACACCCAGACTCAGAACAACAATTTGAAGATTACACAAAGTGTTGTCCCGTGCGGGGATCGAACCCACAACACTCGGCGCGGCAGCGTAGTGGTGAGGTGACCACTTAAACCGCTACGCCATCCGTGCAGTCGAAGTAGTTAGTAGGTGAATGAGTTAGTACCTGAGGCCCCGGCTACAAGACGCGATGATGGAACACTGTGTGGTTTTAGTCGGTTCGAGTCCGACATACCACCTTACCGGCCCCGGTAGGGTGATGACCCGTGGGGGTTTCCACACATAAAAAAAAAATAATAATAAAAAAAAATAAAAAAAAAAGGTGAATGAGTATAAATGTTAAAATCTTAAAATAAAGAAATGTAAATGTCAAGATTATGAATAATATATGTATGTGTGTGTGTTTTCTGAGTGATAAAATATTTTAAGATCTCGTTAAAATAGATGAACTGTTCAATACATACCTAGCTTGTATAAAGGCACAGGGAGGATTGTAAAAGACGAACTGGGCATAGTCGTTTTAGCAATTAATACGCACTTAATACGAAGAAGAAAGGAAAGAGATGTTGCCTGTAGAGATGGATTGGAGAGCGTTAGCAATAGCTCAAGCAGGTCATTTTCGAACCTTATAAGTCGAAGTGGCAGATGGCGTCAAGTCCGAGCTCTAACCGGTCATCTGGTTTTATATCTTTATATGTTTTAGGTAGTAACAAAGCAGAGCATTGTATTTTTATTACTGATATAGAGAGAATATTGTATGATTATTTGACATATATTTTGGTAGTAAGGCTTATTTGGACAAACGTAAAGGTTACCGCCCACGGCCACCTTCTCGCAGCGAGTGGAAGATTAGCCCCCACGACGTCATGTCACATGTCATATAATATAATAAGCCTTTATTATGTTTTTATCCGGAATTAAAGTTGACGTGATTAATATCACAAAATGGTTATGTCCTAATTAAATATCTTATCATCTATTTCTTTAAATGTAGTGTGGATTGTAAGAATACGGTTTTAAAACAATGATATACACAACGTTATGTTTAGTTAGTGTTAGTGAGGTGTGGTGTAGCACCTGAAGGTCGGGGTTTCGGTTCTAGCACGGTACCGCGTCCGGGAGTTCTTTGTGTCCGTTTAATGATTTTTAGGTTTTAGTTTAAAAAGAAATGTCAGTATTTTTTTATAAACAAGATTTACCTGACACAATGAACGGAAAAGTTATAAATAAATTCTAGTAACTAACTGGTACTTAACTATATCCTTAGAAGGTTTGTATATTTCACGTTCAGCATAACCCCTCTTTACATAATTAGTGTCATAATAGGTGTACGTAGTAGATAGATACTGGGGAGACACGGAACCCGTTCCTCTACAATGCACACATAAGTTCTAGGGTCATAACTGTATAGAATTGTACACCACTATTCAAAAGCTTGAGGCACTACAGGTTACAGCTTACAGGTTACAGGTTACAGGTAAGGTACTTACTACTATACTTCTGTGCCGGTGAAGGTAATCTGTGGGCGTCTTACGTCACTATATCGGCTCTGAGACATGTTTTATATGCCGCTTTGTTCTCTTTATTGTGAAGGTGAGGTCGGAGCGAGTAAACTGCCGTGCGGTAAAAGCGATATCAAAGCGTTTATCTTACAGGCCGCTGACTTCGGTAAACGTTCTATGTCTATGTAGGAGACGAGATATGTATAAGTAAGGATTTATGCATGTACCTAAAATGTTTGTGTCTAGTCAACATACACCACGTACAGCGTAGGTACTATGCGTATTTCGATTTTGTGATAATGCATGGATTTTTATTATGGGGTAATGGTACAGACATATGTATATAAGAATTTTACTGCAACAAAACGCTGAATTTGGTTTATATGCAACATCGCTACGGATATATCATGCTTACACTTATTTAAAAAAAATAAACATTATATTGAGATCCTCACATTCCTGAGGGTAGAATATTTAAAAATCAGCACTCTTATAAATATAAGCAAGCTTTAAATATCATTGAAAAAAAAACATTAGAAATGCAAATAGACTGCAGGTGTTGCACATAATACCAAGGACCCATGATTACAGAAAAAAATATATTTTGATGTGCTTTAAGTTACTCAATGAAACCAAGAATGCTTAAAAGCAGTTTCTAAATGTTTATTCTAGCCCTGAAATATTGACTAAATAATGAAACATACGGTACATTTTATATAAGTTTTTGAATGGCAAAGAGGAATAAAAAGGGTATTTTATTTAAAATGAATGCACAAAAACTGATGAACGATGACTAAATTAATGAGAACATGATATGTATCGGTTATTCTCAAAAATATGAAAAACTTGTGACACCACACTATGAACGACTTTATTTAAAATTTGAATTTAAATGGAGGATTTATTTGTAAATACAAAAGGTCTGCACTGATGACTTGTTATTTTATTACACATTTACAGCTTAAATGATAAAGGGTATCTCAGTGTTCTGGAAATCGTTGCTGCAATAAGTCAATTGTTTCATGCCCGGTGTGGCACACTGCTGAAACCACATCTTGTCCAGATCCATGCCGTCCATCTTCAAAAAGTAAGGCCCAATCACGGCATGACCAAAATCCACACCAGACAGGTGCTGGTAGTGGTGCATTTGTTTCTCATAAATTGCATGAGGTTTTTCTAATTCCCCAAATTCGACAATTTTGTTTTACGTAGCCATTCAGATGGAAATGTATTTCATTGAAGAAGATGACTTCTGTCTGAATGTGACAAGATCGGACAGCTGTCAAATTTCAGAGTTGCCACTTGTAAAAAAAATCTAAATTTAAAAAGTGCACTCTCACTGAGACATCCTTTATAAATGTAACGCCTAGCTCTAATTAATTGTTCAACAAACAAAAGAGACGAAAAGAATTACTCACGCACACATTGTTTAATTGGCAAAAATGGGTACTGCTCGCCTAAGATAAAAGACTAAGTGTCGTATCACTCGCACTGATCGTTTTAGCGATTAGTGAACCTATGACATTTAGTGATATTGTGGCGACGTCCACACGTTGCAACTTCTCTAATGAGCTCTAAATTAAAATCAAAAACGTTTACTTCAACTGAACCAATCATAGGTATTTTTGAATTGTCAAGAGAGGACGTCGGTCAGACTAAGTCAATCATGAAGCTAAGTGCTTGTTCCAATAAGTAGATCCTATGGAGACGAACAAGCAAGAAACTCCAATGACACTCTTTTTCATATAATTTCAATCATGAAGCTAGTTGCTTGTTCCAATACGTAGATCCTATGGAGAAGAACAAGCATTTACACAAGTCCTTTGTAACACTTCATAAGTGTACATAACATTTTTCTTTTTTTATGCGATAGGGAGCAAACGAGCAGACGAGTTACCTGATGGTAAGTGACCACCACCGCCCTCATGGACAACTGCAACTCAAGAGTTACAAGTGCATTGCCGGCCCTTTAGGTAGGATACGTTCTTTTCTTGAAGGTTTGAAAATCGTATCGGTTCGGAAATACGGCAGGCGACAATTTGTTCCATAAGCTGGAGTGCCAATCGCCCAGGTGATGGGGATGGATATTTTGTCGCGTAGGACGATGGCGGAAATCAGCAGCCGGTATAAGTCCGAACAATTCCTCTGAACACTCCCCATGATACAAGCTATAGAGGATGCAGAGTGAAGCTACATCTCTACGCAACGCCAAGGTGTCAAGTCGATCAGAAATATCTTGGCAGTCGATGTTGCAAGTCGCTCTCCGTTGAATGCGGTCAAGAGGGAGAAGTTGGTACTGGGGTGCACCTGCATAGAGATGAGAACAGTATTCCATGTGCGGCCGAACCTGCGCTTTATAAAGTTGCAGGCGGTGGGCCGGAATAAAATACTGTCTCGATCTGTTTAGCACACCAAGCTTCTTCGAGGCTAATATGGCCCTACGCTCTAAGTGACCGCGAAACTGGACTTCGCTTGATATATCGATGGCAAGGATTCCGATACAGGCTGATGCAGTTACGGAAGTGCTCTCAAATTGAGGTGATACGACCTGTGTCTTTTGCTAACCATCATTTACTACCACTTATGTATTAGTAGTCTAGTGTCGTAGTTTAACTACCTAAACGACTGATCGACACTTCTCGTGACCAGAAGGCTGGCTTTTTCCTTGCTCCGCGAATCGTTGCTGTAAATAAACACATCTAGGCTCCAACCCTAGCGCCACCAAACTAATCGCAGATTCTCGGTCGTCCCGTACCACTTTGCGTCGCACCAGCTTTGATAAAGGTCCCTGTTGCGCTTAATAGATTATTTTAAGAGCATACGTTTATTTATAAAATAATGAAATTTATTCTGTCACTCAAATTATACTTATAATAAAAACAAAAGAAATATATGAAAGGTAAATATTTATTCTAGAAAAACGAAACATTATATAATATATCTGTGTTTTAATACATACCAAACAATTCATTTATATACTAATTTTAATCATTTAAATAATCATCTTCATAACTACATTGAAACTACAACATTATTTACACAACATAGAATAGTATATACTTATCTTCAATTTGCAATATACGCACTGAAAGTACTGATCGCCACTAATTAAATGTTAGAGAGCTCCGCACCGGTCCACGTCTCGACAAGAAGTGTCTCAATCCAGCCAAAGGACTCGTTTTTATAGGCGACGACAAACATGTATTTTAATCAACTACCGTCATTACAATATAATTTTCTGAATGTATTTAATTTTAAAATAAACTGTCATTATAAACATATTTTGTGTATCAATACTTATATGATTTAGTTATAACATAATATATTATAACATTATAACATATAACAATAATTATATTAATATGAAACTAACACGCTCGAAGTGATGCACCAAAATATGCTTAAGCAACATTTCTTACAACTATATGTGAATACGTGAGCAGTAAAGGCACTAATAACAATCAGCTATACAATATAATTAAATTTTAATGTGATTGGGTTTGTAGCTTGTCTCAAAGATATCGCCTGACACAATTCTTCACAATATTGTAGAGAGAAAATACTCTCTGCAACATTAATTTTAAAGACAAATGGGAAATATCACCAAAAACTGCATCTCGGTTATATATTTTACTACTTAGAAGTATGACAATAACTTTCCGTCACATCTACGATGTTTACAGTATAACGTTATTTTCTTATTACGAGTACTTAAGGTAACAAACTATACCTCAACATCATTGTAATTTTCCACTTTATAAGGCAGTTCACATACTTTATTTAATTGGTTAGCCAGCAGCTCATCCAGTTACAGTGTAATGTGAGAATGACAGGAAGTACAGGACATTCAGGAACGCGATCCTGCCAGTCTCAGTCCCATTTTCTAATTTGAGAGTTGCGGTATCTCCTACCCCGGGTTCCTATCCCTACCATTTTCCTTCTACAAATCTACCATTTTCCTTCTACAAATCTAACTTTTTCTCTTTTTAATCCGATCTTACTATTGTTGGTTTTTACATAATTTAAAAACAAATAAATTTATTTGTGTATAGCTTATAAGAAAGTTATCTGTAAAACGTGTCTGTCGTTCCTTCATTATTTTCGGAATAAAATAAGGCAGTTGCATGAAGGCATTATATTGTGAATCATATTCGTAAGGGTTGTGGATGTGTATGTCTTTAACGCGACCCATATTTGAGGGGAATAGAAGCGCATTACGTCAGACTTTGCTTATTTAGTTGTAACATAGGTATACACACTATATTTTGATTAGATTTACATACATACGAATAATATTCAGTGTTTTGTTACTGACAAAGATATAAAAGTCATGAAATGTAAAAAAGTAGTCATAGGTCTGTTATTTCCGAATTCAGTGCAGGAAATCCTATACCCTGGGGTGACGAAAACAAATTGTTTGTATTGGGAAATCTTTAATTGAAATTAAGTTGTCCCTCAGGGGTCGTACTGCGTTATTATGTATTATATGACCAAGATATTTAACAGAATCTGAAGTACATTTTGTGAATTTTAATCTAAACCCTCTTTTTTATAGCTTCTAATAATTGTGATGGATGGTTTATGTGTTCAGAGAAGAATTTTGAGTATATCAGTATATCGTCTATAAAATTAACCTCAAAGTCAGTAAGCTTAAATTTTCTAAGAATGTTAACTAGTATCCTTTGAAAAATGGCTGGAGAGGACTTCAAACCAAACGGCAAACACGTCCATTGGTAGTGGCCCTCCAGCGTCACAAAGGCTCTCTTTTTTCTGTCTTCAATTCTCAGCGGGATGGACCAGAATGCAGAATTTATGTCTAGTGTTGTAAAATAGGTTGAATTTCTAGTCTTCATCATCAAATCGTCAATCAGTGGAAACGGTTGAGCTTGTGATATCACAATTTTATTAAGGTCTCTTAAATTAATACATAGTCTGGACTTTTTGTTATCTTCTTTTTTGAAAGCTTACGTCACAGGAGCTGCAAATGGACTATAGTATTCTTCTATCAGGTTTTTATCGAGTAATTTTGTTATTTGTTCTTCGATTTCCTTTTTATCATCAACCGAACATCTATAAGGTCTCTTACAACAATATTTATCAATGAGTAGATCAATACTTGCTTCATATTATTTTACTGTGCCAATATCATATATGTCTTTAGCAAAAATTGATTTGTAAGCATTTATTAGATTATATATTTCTGTCTTTTGCTGAGTATTCAAGTTACCCATATTAATTTCTAAATCTTCTTGTATTTGTTCATTAAAGTTTATTGAACGTTACTTTTTCCCACTTTTCTCTTCTTTATTAGTAATATTTGTATCGTTATCTTTTTTTTCTTCTCTTCTTTGATTTATTTGTAAATCCAGTTAATACCAGTTTAAATCTTTTTATGATATCTAATCCAATTAGAAAGTCATATTTAAATTGTTCTCCATCAATTATATAGACATTAGGCTTTATCTTCAATATCAAATATTTTCATTTTTATAGTAGTCAAACGTATTGTCTTTTAACACCGTTAATTGTTATTCATCTCAGTCTTATTAATTTTAAATGATCAATTCAAAATTAATAAGACTGAGAAAAGATAGAGAGCTTTGAAACATTTGAGCCTGAATCATATACTCCAAATATCTGTACTTGTTCATTTAATAGTAGTTTGACTTTTATTAATGGTGTCGTCATTAGTTTTTTGAGTCATTATTATTAAGTTCAACATCAATCACTGCATTGTTTACTGTTTTACTGTAGTTTTTCTTTTGATAATTTTCATCTGTAAGTTTGAACCAACACTTTTCTTCAGGATGGAACCGAATACCTTTATTAAAATTTCATAAGTCTTCTTTTTATCAATCTTTCCTTTAAAATCAGAGGCATTTTGTTTAGTAGTGTAGAAATTATTTCTATTCACTTCATATTCATGTTTTCCAATTTCATTATACAAGTTTGCTGTTGATCTTACTGATTCTTTATCAATTTTTTCTATTATATAATTTGGTAGTCCCATTACAATAAGATTTATCATTGCTTGTGTATCAATATGCTTGTTAACTTCTAATAGCAGTTTTTCTTTTTTGTGGCATATTCGAGTAATGATCCACTTTAAAATCTAAATTTAAACCCATATTTAATTTGTGACCAACCTTTATTTCCATATGTTTCACAAAAGTTATCCTTCCATAGTGACCACTCAGACTTCACCGTTAATTTGATTAACATACTTCCATACCAATCTAAGCACTGTTTTTCTAAGAGATGTTTTAAAATCTCAATTTTCTCTTCATTTTGTGCTATCTCGAATCTCTCACATTCACTTTCAAATTTAATATATATTTAATAATGGTTAGCATTAGATGTTTTATTTGAATTTTTTTCCAACAAAAACCTCTTCGCAACTTTACTCATATTTTTTTTTTCTGACACATTGATTTTTGTGATATTTTGTGAAAACATTGACCCTTCTGTATTTTCATCTAAATATTGGTCTCCACATTGTATATTTTCGTCCGCATCTAGATATACATTCTTCAGTTCTTTACTTACAGAAAAAAGGCATCAAACACGCGCAATATGGATTTTGCGCGTGTTTGATGCCTTTTTTCAGTGAATTTTTTACCTTCGCATAAACGTCTGTAGACGCTAAAGCAGTGTGTTTACTTGCAGGTTTTAGATCATCAGAGACCTCAAACATGCGTCCGTCCGGTGTGCCGATTGAGGATAAAGAAATTACGTTAGTTTTCCCACCGGTGCCGCCAATGCAGCAAATTTAAATAGCAATTTCTCCATATTTTATTTTTAACTAAAATCGTCGTTTATGAGGTGCTTTTATGGGAATGAAGAACAAATAATAACTACGTGTTGCTCTGTAAAACAAAGTTTTAAGTTTAAGTTTAAGTTAAGTTTAAGTTTTAGTAAATCGTTATAATATCTATACATCTATTACAAATATCTGTAATCTTACCTGTAAAACAAAGAAACGAAAGTATATTATTTTAATTCTAATTTCCCTTTATTTCCAACTTTGCCAGTCACTGCTTTTATAACGCGTTCTCTGTTTTCTAACAATATTTATCGTAATGCTTACAGCACCATCTATGTCAAACCATGCTCAAAGCAATTGTCAGCAGACTCTGAAATCAATTCCCACTGTCAAGCAATTGTCAATAGATGACGCTGTAAACAACTAATTAAAGAAAATATATATGTATACAGTCGATACTTATCGATATTTATAAAAGATTAAAGATTAAAGTAAATAATATTACGGTGACAGATAATGTTGCTTTGCCATATTTTTGAAAGACTTTTAGCTTATCTTATTTGTACCAGTTATTCATTAAACAATTTAATGGCGGTGGTGCCTATTGCAAAAGAGGTGGCCAAGGTCTGCAGGGTTCCTGGAAGCATCCTTCCTAGGGTATACCCAGGTCCCTTGCAATGGACCCACTTGGACGGAACACCGTGTGGTTTTAGTCGGTTCGAGTCCGACATACCACTTCACCGTCAGCTCCGGTGAGGTGATGACCCTTGGGGGTTTCCACACGAAAAAAAAAAAGTTATTCATTAAACAAACGCACAGAATAAAACATAATTGATTGTGAAAGAAATAAATTAATTGTTATGTCTAGATTGATATATTGGCTTGGGTAAAATACAGAAGGCACACGTATTAGATTCGAAATGAATAAAAATAAATAATTGTATATTTAAGAGTATTTAAAGGAATAATAGTCTAATATTGTATTTGCACATACAGCAGAAATCAAAGCTTATTGCGTTGCTAAATACATCAGTTTTAAAACATATATATACATACATATTATAATAATGCGTTCCAATGACGTTAAATGGAACGAAAAACTGGACGCGTTTACGAACCTAACCCTGATCCATTCAAAAATGTTAGATCTCTCAAAGTTTAGCTCTCAGAATTAGCAACTTTTAAACGCGTTACTGGTAAATTCACATCTGACAACTTTTTATTGATTTTTTTATGCATTTTATCAAAACATGTATAGAGTGAATCTGTAATCGAGTCTGTAAATAGTATTCGACGCTAAGAAATCGGGCCTCCGTATCGTCTTACAATACCAACTAAGTTTGAAAAGTTGATTGTGAAGCTCAAAACTCGTAAATCTCCAGGTAACGATGAAATAAAACGGTTAGAGAAACATCAAGAATTTTTAATACTTGCTTGAGACTTGTATATTTTCTGAGATGTTAGAAAGTTGCTAAAGTGGTCGTCATAAAAAAAATTGGGTAAAGATCCAACTATAGCATCAAATTTCCATCTTCTTGTACCTACTTACTTAGAGAAAAATGTTTGAAAAAGTTATTCATAAACACTGTAGCGGCCATCACATTAACAATGAGCAGTTTCGTTTCCACCATTCTACCGTACAGCAACTTGCCTTTACAATTGGTTAAGATTAGTAATAATATTAAGGTTAATGAGGTTTATCAGTTAATCATTAATCAGATTTGCAAAGTTAGGAGTTATGAAAATATCAAATTATTAAAAGTAACACACATGGATGTTGCCAGTCCTGAAACGAGCTCAATGAATGACGTTGTTAAATAGGCCATATGCATATGTTCTCGTAAATATACATACGCTATATTAAACGTAATACACCTCATTAAACACCCACATTTTGCAAATTAGGATTGGTCCCACTAACGTTAAAGGGGGCACCGTGTGACTGTATACATACTCTCTGATATATAACAGTCCGATCCCTTAGTTGCCTTTTACGACACCACCGGGAAGAGATGAGCCCTATTCTGTTACACCGTGGACCACACGACACTGGCGGGGAATCGAACGTCGGTCTCTCGCGTAACAGGCGGGCTGCGGGCGGCAGGGCAGGGCAGTGTGGCGGCATTCTTCTCATAAGGCTCAACCATTCGGAAACGGGCGATTATAGATCAACACATCCAGGTATTTAATTATTTCATCTTTTTAATATTTATTTAAGTTGCTTTAATTCTGTGTGTATTGATCTGTAACTTTGAATGTATATTTAAACGAAACATTGATACTATTCAAATAACTGTTGAGCAATTTTATGAAATATATAATTTGAATTTGAATCGAAGCCGCCTGCCTGTTAATACTCTACAGATGACCGTTTGCTGTTAGATATGCACTACCTTTGCATACATAACGTCCTACAGAATGTTGTGGGCACATTTGAGGACACTTATACAGTCGATACATGGGTAAGTCAGTCTGGGTCACATCTCTCTCTATAACCTTTTAATTAAAAGTTGTCACCTTACAGAATAACAATAAACATTTTTTCAGCACAATATTGTAAACTATCTACGTTTTGAATACACGTTAAAGCCTTATTATAATTTTACGGAATAGTGATGCCTAAGATATATATTTACTTTTATATGTTAGGTATAGGGGACAGATGACGGGCAGGACAGACAGGCGGCTATTGTATCTGATGAGTACTGCTTTTGAAACTGATTCAGTTTAGGTAGAGGGCGCTGTTTATTATATAACGTGTTTGCGGGCGATTGCAAAAGGCCGTTGTGTAATAAATTTCTTTAAGTAATGACTTCTTTTTGGAGTTAACCTGTATTTATGAATAGTTTGGGTACATGAATACGCGTTTGGAACAAGTTTACCCAAAAGTGTCGTTTTCCTTGTCTATTTCTTGACTAAAACACAATCTTCTTTTTTGTTCAGCCGAACAAACTGTTGTTCGTTCAACAAGTGTGTCATAATTATTCTTGCTCGGGACTGTCCAAACAAACAAATAGCGACCCATATTCGAGACAACTGTTTGTGTCAATAATAACTAGATTTTAATAGATCTACATTTTATAATTGTGATGAAAATGTATGTGTAAATGTATGTATGTAGGGTTCAATATAAACATAGTTACGAGATATACATTATTAATATGAACCGAATTGACGTCGACTTCAGCAAAACACTCTTCGAAACGACCAATTTTTCTTTTATTAATAAATGAGGTAGAAAACATTTGTAATCGCCAATAAATATTAGAGTTACCTCACACTGTTAATAGGGCAAAGCTTCTCATTACGCAATATTCCTTTAACTAACATAAAGTGGAGAGTTTGTATTAAAATCTTTTACGAGACCTTACCGTTTAAAATTTTGTACGATATTGGGTTAGTTAAGTGACAGGGCGCTATTAGTTGCGACTGAAACGATAATGAATTCCTTAGTCCAATTATTTCTAGTGCGTAATGGAGCAATGTAAGAAAAAATTTGAATGCTCAGGTCGCTTAACTGGTTCATGCTTCAATTTTAATTTCTCATATATAAATCTGTGATACATTTGAATAATATTTGTAGTATTATTGATTTGTGTGTATTTGTGGGGGTATAACCCACAGATGTGTCATTTACTGGATTTTGCAAAGGCGGAAATGTATTAAACGATTGATTGTCTGCGATGAGATCAACGAGAGAGAAGAAGGAAGCGAACGAGAAAAATAATGTTTATGGAGCAATCGAAATAAACGAACGAGCGTTCAATCCTAATTCGAAGTAATCTCTATAAACGACTCAACTGTTTAAAAGTCGTTTGACAAACGAATAATGAATATTTTGCACATAGCTAACAAAGTCAACTGTCGCAACGCTCCTCAGTATCACATACTTATACCCTTTCGTCTTGGGAAACACACGAAGGGTGTCATTCACAGCCAGAATCTTTTACAGACTCATTCAATTGTAGCGGATAATCCCATCGCGCCGAGTGACCTCTTATAACCACTTCTCACTACTATCATAAAAATCTTTATATCTTTATATCTATATATATCTTTACATCTATATATCTATATAATTTAAGCACACTAATGACTTTATCTGTGACATGAATATGCTATAAGTAATATGTTAATACTAAAACAAATCTGTAAGCCTAAAGCCCCAGGACTAAAGAAGTGCTGTCCCTATATTTGTTATTACAAATGGCGTTTTTCTAAAAGCATTTGTAATGAACATCTGCTTTCGGATGAAGAGATGGAACGTTTTGTAAGTAGACTGACAACTGATACTGACAGCGATTTTGAAGGCTATAGGAAGTTAGTAGTTTTAACGTCTAAGAGCCATGCTCGGCACGTATGGGCCGGCTTGATCGGAGTATTACTACGGCCTCACAGAAAACCGGCTGTTAAATAATGCTTGCATTGTGTGACTGATTGCCATGTTTATGAACAAATAATTCGTTATTAGTATTTATAGTTGTTAAATAACAAGATAAAATACATCCCTAAAATTTCGTTCTAATTATGAGATTTATATTTTTATTTCAATGGATGTTAACCTAAAGCTAATCTAACTGACAATAAAACAAGTCATATGAGAGGTATAAAACAGAAAACACTAAGTAAGAACTTAACTTAGAAAATCAGTAGGTTAACATTTGTGTTTGAAAAAAATGACTGTTAAGTAGACGTATATGTGGATAGTGGCTCGCGGTTGTACAGTTTGCATTATTTTCTTTTCAATCACTTCATTCGTTATTTTAGATTTGGAAGGTGGTCGCATCTCCCACCAACTTATGTAGACCCAACAAACCTCACCCAGTCGAGACTTCACCCAACAGTTTGTTTCAGATACATACATTGAGTAAGGTATACAAAATAAGCTAAATATTTGATTCTCTATCCTCTCGCGCGGTACCCCCTCTCGTACACCGGGTTAATATTCATCTCTAGTTCATGCCATGTCTTCCCGTGAGCTGTCTCATCTACCAGACAGCATGTACAAAGTGTCCGGGTGACGCCAATAGGTTCGCCCCCTATGACGTAAGATGGACCACATTATTGTTGGCTAAAGGAAGCGTTTGAGATGGCTCTGCTCTCTCTCTTCGGGGACGTATGTGAGTGTGGCCATCCTCCCTCCACAATGAATAAACAATTTAAAGCTCTGAAACATTACGCGACTTTTTACCTACGTGAATTCGATCGTTAAGCTCCAGCTTACGTCGTTTTTTGGCACATTAAATGTTAAAGCTTGAACCTTTCTCAGTAACACATGCTTGTACGTACAAAAGCCATACAAGTCAGAATAAACCGTAAAATGTTTGGTTTCAGTATAGAAGTAATTCACATCTACAGTTGAAATTAAAGCTTGTTATTATTTCGGTTTTAATTTTTTATCTATCAATGCGAACGTAAGATAGATAGACGTACATTAATAAATGAATCTTGGCAGACATTACAGTTATCGGATCGGAGATTAATCTTCTAGTCGGGTCAAACACCTTAATCCAATAAAAGACAAATTACGCTTAATCCACTAGGGGTCAATCACCTGGAGGTAGTTCCATTTTGTTCAAATTACATGTCAAGTTTTGTGTTGTGAATATAGATTATAAAATGTTTTACGTTCTGAGTAGACCAGTTCCACAAAGAATGTATATAAGTCCTACAAGTTCTCCTATTTCAAAGATTGATGAAACTGGTAGAGCCATGCTTAGGCACGAATGGGCCGGCTCGACCGGTGCGATACCACGGCCTCACAGAAAACCGGTTGTGAAGTAACGCTTGCGTTGCATTTCCCCGAATTGAGTGAGGTTTCCGGAGGCCCAATTCCCGCTCCCCCCTTTTCTCTACCTCATCTCCTTTCTCCTTTTTTCCGTCTCCTCATCCCTCTTCTCTTCTTTCCGCTCCCTGCATCCCCATCCCTCATCACCCTCAAAGGCGGGCAGCGCACTTGCGACTCTTGAGTTGCAAGTGTCCATGGACGGCGGTGTCACTTACCATCAGGTGACCTGTCTGTTCGTCTGTCCCCCTATAGTATATAAAAAAAAAAAAAAAAAAAAAAATTAATTGTTGTTTACAACAAACAACACACACAGCATGTTTATTTGAGAGTAGTGTGCGTGTCCCCGTGTTTATGTATTTTTGTTTTTGTCCAATACTCACGAAGTACTCGTTCACAGAGTTAATCGATGAATCAGACGACCGAGCTAATGAAAGAAGTCCTTCATTGATTGTTGATTAGATTTCAATATTAATAATGTCGATGATAACAGATTCGATGATTATATAAATGCATCGCCTAAGAGGTATTTGCTGAAGGTCCCGTGCCTGCGATAGGTGACATTGCCATAAGGTAAATGACATGATATCAATATCGTGTGTTGATTAATGTTAACATTTGCTCTACTTTCGTGGACGAACGTTCCTGTGCATCGTGCCATCAGCTGTACTCAAGTGACCTAAACAAAGGCAATTTGGTAATTTGAGTTTAATACTTAAGAATTCGTTCCTTTACAGGTAAACAGCGACTAGACAGAAACAGTTAGTGAATAAAACCGTTTTATGTAAGTCAAACTTATCTCATATGAAATACGTCCAGGTCCAGGTAGGATGATGTACTTATTTTCATTTACTGATTATAAAGGCTTGAAAGATCTTCAGAGAGAAGAAACTATGAAAATACTTGCGTTTTTTAAAAGCTTTGTGCTTCTATATATGTAGATATGATTGAAGAATTACCAAAGCATTTTGTGCTCATTTAATGTGAGACAAAATATCCAATCTGCGAACATTTTACTTCCTACGTGGTTAACAAGAAATAAAAAAGGTGTATAAAGAGATGACTAATTTATTTTAAATAGCTTTAATTCTGATCATATAGCGCTCAGAGCCCGGTAGTAAGACTCATTTGTAGGCAATATATAAAGAAACATGCGATGGCAGATCTACCTATTGAACCAGGTATTTTTCCCCTGCTTGCTCCCCAGCTGGCTTTAACAAAAAAAAAACACTTCTCAGTAGGGGAGGTCTAATGCCTTGCCTCATTCGGGGTTAGACTGTAGGACTCGGCGCTTGGCAGGACATTTTTCCACTGGCTTTCAATGATTTGGTAAAATCAGTAACAAACCGCGATAAGAGGGGATCAAAACTACAACTTGTACGGTTAACCTTAACTTACTTTGGTATTGATTTACCTCCACAACATTAGCAAGACCAAATTGCTGTAGCCCAAACTCCACAAACACACTGTGTCCGCAGCTCTCACGCTGACGACCCTTCCCCAGCATGCCCAGCTACGCCACACACGTCCCGGAATATTCTAAAGCGACCCTTTATATGGTACAGACCTATTGACTATATCTCAATGACCAACACTTCACAGGTAAACCTTTTTTTGTCAATCTTCTATTCAGAGAACTTCATATTTAAGATAATAAAATATAAGAATAGAATTCAACTTTATTGATTTGTATTTATTTTAGCCACCAGTTTATTGTGTTTATAAAGCCTAAATAGCGTTACATACATTTAAGCGGCAGAAGTTTAATGGCAAAGACCGAATGGTAAATATTTAGACCGAAATCAAGTCTTTTCACTTATTTTGTAAGCTCTCCCCGTGACAAATACAAGAAGATTTTTTGCTACTAAAACATATTCGCGTACGTGACCGGAATGTGGACGAGTCTTTTGACAAAACGATGTGAAATAATCAGTTACACTAGTATTTATGTGAGTGATGCTCGTTTAAAAATGAATCTATACCATGTTATTAAAACCATGTTTTAGCAGAAGGATAAAGATCTTCATCGCCTGTTCGAGACACAAACGTAATAGAGGCAAGCCTGTTGCCGCCAACTCCGCACTTTGTGAATTAAATTAAATTTCCTTTTAATAGATAAGTTTTTTAGCCTTTGCCCTTAGATAAATTGACTATGTGATGTATCTTCGAAGGTGGCATTTTGTAGAGTAATAAATTATACTCGCGTAATAGGGGACATGTCTATTGACGTCAGCAAAGTACTTTGGGAATTTAAAGGGATTTGTGAAAATTAAAGGGAAGATCTGAGGAAAGGGAAAAAACTGCCGTACACGGATGCATGCTTAAGCAGGACAAGATGGCATACCATGCATCTCGAACTGACTGATGCCGGGAAGTCCTAGACCTCGTTCTCATCGAATGTCTAACATGTTTTTTGACAAAAAAATGTAACTAACATTGTCCTTTAGTTTTTTTATTTATTTGATCTTAGACATGGAGACGTTTCGTTATTACAATAACTTGACCAGACTTTTTGTCGTGTAACAATTGCGAATGTTTGGTAATTAAGTTTACAAATTTTATTAGCCGAAAAGATATGTTCATGTAAAAAAAATACGGGCAGTCTTTGGGGACTGCTGATAGAACTGGAAACTAAGTAACTTGTGACTTGTATCGTCGAGCTATTAGATTATACACAGCATACATACAGCTCACGGAAGCGTGTGGTAACGACGACGTGAGTTTCACGCGTTTTGTACACCCAAAAAGTACACATAAACACAGTATACATATAACATTGCTCATGGAAAGCGTTCGATGACGATGACGCGAGTTCCATGATTATTGTTCACCCAAAAAGTGCTCAACGCGCCTTAAGAAGTTTTCACTTCAAAAATTAATAAATATTAGTAACCTTATACCTTATTTCTACAATTAGACACATTGCAATACAGAGGTTAGGATTTTAATAAATAAATATGGTCTTCATTTAATCTTATCAATATGACTGAACATTTTACGATGAAGGTTTGTGTTATTTTAAGAACGCCCACTTCTGTTTTATTGGAATTCTGTCAACCCTAATGCGCGGAGAAAAAACTCTTAGAAAGCTTTATATGTCACGTGAGATGACAAACGAAATGTCGACGGAACGTTAATCTACCCCGCGTCGAGATCGCGGAGGGTAGTGACCGCTCGCGCCCCACTACTTCAGGTCGTTTTCACACAAGACATTATCGTCAAATTTGCATTTTATGATTCGCAGCGCTGTACGAAATAGCTCAATTTCTTAAATGTATTGTACCCTAGTAGAGAATAATATATTGACAGAACGAATTATTTATTCTTTTGTTTTAAATCAAAGAAATATATTTTATACTCAACTATAATACCTCATGCTATAATTACTAAGAATTGCGTGTTAAGTTGATAAGGGAATTTAAAACTTATTTAATTACTTAAAATTTCTAAATTCTAAATGATCTTCGCTGCATAATTGATCTTCGTAGCACACCTACGGCGTAGCTATTGCACTACTAGGCTTGTTCATAAGTGAAGTATTCATAAGTAAAGCCTATAGCAAGGGGCGTAGTATTTCACGGTCGTTGTTCATACTGAATATTTAAATATATTTATGTATATATGGTTTCTTTATGTAACTTAGCAACCGATAATGTATTTAAACAATACATAGATAAATTTATTTCACTTGTGACTTGTGCAGTAATGAGCAGTAGCGTAGCAGATGACGTCACACTGTCACAGTCTTTCGTCTGCATGTTTATTTATTTCTTCATATAGGTTTGCTCACAGATTATGTATAGAAAATATTCCAAGTAATTAAACAAAAGTTGGCTCCAGACTTATAGAATCGCCAATGAAGGGTTAACCAACACTCATGAAATAGACGACACTGTTTTACATACTACAAAAAAAAACAAAAAGATAACAACATAGCTGGTAGTAAATTAGTAGTAGTAATAATAATATTAAATACAACATAAATTATCCTTAACTTCTCTGTTTACATTAAAATAAAAATCAAAAGAGAAACCTAAAAAATGGAAGAACACAGCAATTTCAAGTCATATGTTTAGTGACTCACAGGTTGTGAACTTTGAAACTCTGTAATTTTGTTCTTAAAACTTCGAAATCGTGATTAATATCAATATTGGGAAAGGATTTCATAAAAGAATTCATCACTCTACTGAACTTATATACAGATGTTGAGACTGCACAAGTAGTGAATTCAACTGTGGAATGTCTGTTTGTCGTTTGCGATTCAATGAACATTTTTGAACAAAGAGTCGTTTTGCTGCCATTGCCAAACTTGTGAATATATGATTTTATAATGGCGCTGCTTCCTTCCAGCAATTTAAAGTTTGTGTGGTGGATTCCGGATAAGAGTTTGAGTGCGGTTCGTAAAGAACAATAAAGATAAGAGATTCAGTTTTTTCTTTCCACCGAGTTGGTAACAAACGTACAGCCAGGACGGATAATGTTTTCATTTACGTTCCCATTTCATGAGTTGAACCAAAACGCAAATGTACGATCGTAATTCCAATTTGTTTGTTGAATCTGTTGACAATATTAAGAAATCGTAGAGCAGCATATTAATGTGTATTTGATATTAATATTGCCATTAAATATGTTATGTATATATGTACGTATATTATTCCCCAAGGCTCAACAAAGCATCCTATATATATGTATACATACATTAAGAGTATATTTTATATAAAATATACAAGTAATGAGTGTGACCATGTCACGGTCACACTCACCCCAAACTGCAGACTTACCACAATTAATTTGATATTTACATTCTGGTCGCACTCTAACGTACCCATGTAGGTACATACGTATATCTAACGTAACCTCTTTTTAATGTTTCTCAAACATGGTTTAATAAGACCTCTAGGGGATTCTGTTTTGTGCTCGAGCAATAACACAGCAGCTAGCCGCTGTTGTGTTATTGGGGATGTATTTTACAATCAAAATGACAAACAACATAGTCCCACTAATATCAACTGAATACTGGAACCATTTGATCAAATAGATACACGTTCACTTATCGCACAAACTTCGTGTCAAATAGTTGCACCAGATACAAGTATAAAGCGGCTGTTAGCCCAACAGCACAAATACACTGTATGTAACAGCTCTCGTTTTGGATTCAGAGCAGGTATCTCAACCACAGATGTAGTACATGCACTAATTGATCAAATTGTTTGTAAACTTGACTCTAAAGAAAGAGTAATAGCTATATTCCTAGATATAAAAAAAGCATTTGACACAGTCTCTGTCCCACTCTTGTTGAATAAACTGGAAAGATTTGGAATCCGTGGCATGCAGCTTGAACTGTTTAAGGACTACCTATCTAACCGAAAACAAAGAGTGAGGGTTGGTGGTGTTGTCAGTGATGACTTACCTACTTGTTATGGTGTGCCGCAGGGATCTGTACTCGGCCCATCACTATTCCTGACATTCATAAATGACCTGTGCAACTTACAACTTTACAATGGTAAAATAGTAACTTTTGCGGATCACAGCACAGCCCTATTTTTCCACGGAGACACTTGGGAGACAACATACGCCACCGCTCAAAATGGCTTCAATGTGGTATCTACTTGGCTTCGAGAAAATGGCCTTACACTCAACATAGGCAAAACTAATTACGTACCATTCTCTATTAAAAACAATTCACCCCCAATAATTGACAATTTATCTATCATAGCACACACTTGTGCTCTTAACCATGCCTGTACTTGCGAAGACCTAAAAAAAGTTTCTCACAGTAAATATCTTGGCATCGTGATAGACAACTATTATCAGATAGAACACGCAAAATGATTTTCATCTTTAAAAATCTCCGTCACGTTTCTGATAAATCTGTCATTAGGACGGTCTACATGGCCCTATGTCAATCCATCTTATCATATGGCATCACGGTATGGGGTGGCGCATGCAAGACTAACTTGATAAAAGTTGAAAGAGCCCAAAGAGCGGTATTAAAAGGTAGTCTATCATTGCCTTTTACGTTCCCCACAAATGATTTGTATAAACTTGCAGATGTTCTAACGGTACGGCAACTTTACATTTTATACTCTATCCTCAAGCAACACTCTCTCATGTCAAACCAGAATAAACGGCTTAAACATAAAGTCTGTTTGTCGGGTAAACAATGGTCCACTAACTTCTTAAGCAAATATTTTGGGTTTTTGGGAGGATACCTACATATATAATAAAATTAATAAGTTGATTACAATGTACCATTCAACTCAATTTAAATGCAAGCAAATTCTCACAGCATGGCTTAAGTCCATGAATTATGAACAAACTGAAAATTTACTTAATGTGGGTACGCACACACACACACACACACACACACACACACACGTCACGCGCTATTACGTACGCACGCATCTCATCGAACTTCTTGCACACACAATGTCATCTAATGCTTAGTAATAGAATGTTACATCCTTGAGCTCAATTGTTCAGAGTCTTGGAGAGACTGGTAATCTGTCATACAGGTCTCCTAGTACACACACCAGTCTCTGACATAGATAATTATAATCTGTTATTCTTCTAATGACTACACCTATTAGTTTAAGTACTACCTATGTTATTATTATAGAGTGGTAGAGCCATGCTTGGGCACGAATGGGCCGGCTCGACCGGTGCGATACCACGGCCTCGCAGGAAACCGGTTGTGAAGTAACGCTTGCGTTGCATTTCCCCGAAATGAGTGAGGTCTCCGGAGGCCCAAAATCCCCCACCCCCCCTAATGATAGCGCTGTTAACAAAAAGGATACCCCAGGGGGGTACCAGCGCTAGCGTTGGAGAATCCCCCCCTGGACGTCCACCCTCAGTACGGATTATGCCTGAGCGTGGACGCCCAGGCTGCCCCTCGTACTCTGGGGGGGGCTCAACTGCGCTCTCAAAATCTGCTCGGGGCAAGAGAAGGCATACCATGGCACCCCCTGTCACGTTTACCGTGGATTTTTGTAACATCAGGGGCTTACATTCGAACCTCGACACTGTCCACCACCACCTTGAGACAGCAAAGCCGGCCTTGCTCTTTTTAACCGAGACGCAGATATCATCTCCAGCGGACACATCCTACCTCTGCTACCCTGGGTACAGACTGGAACACTCCTTTGTTCCTAAGGCTGGTGTATGCGTGTACGTTCGAGATGATATCACTTCTCACCGCCTCGGCAATCTTGAAGGTAGGGACCTCTCCATCTTATGGCTACGTGTAGACTGCGACGACCATCCCCGCATCTACCTATGCCTCTACAGGTCCCATAGCGGTGATGCCGAAACGGACCGACTCATCGACCACGTCCAAATGGCTACAGACTCAGTGCTCCAGCAGGTCCCATCCGCAGAGATTGTGATTCTTGGCGACTTTAACGCCCATCACGCCGAATGGCTTGGTTCGCGCAAAACCGATCATGCGGGAAGATCTGTTCACGATTTCGCCTTGGCATATGGCTTGACGCAGCTGGTAGCAACGCCTACGCGAATCCCAGATGCAGAAAGCCACGTGCCTTCACTGTTGAATCTTCTGCTGACCTCACATCCTGACGGCTACAAAGTATCCGTTGAGGCCCCTCTTGGCTCTTCGGACCATTGCCTGATTAGGAGTATGGTGCCACTCGTTCACTCGCTGCGGCCGCGAGTTACAGGCAGTCGCCGCGTATGGCACTATAGGTCAGCAGACTGGGATGGAATGAGAACATTCTTTGCATCCTACCCATGGAGGCAGGTTTGCTTCTCGCCGGATGATCCCAATGTCGTTGCTGACTCTGTCGCGGATGTTGTGCTTCAGGGTATGGAACTTTTCATTCCATTCTCCCTGATTCCCACAGGTGGCAAGTCCCAGCCTTGGTTTGGTCGAACCTGCAAAGCGGCGTCCCGCCGAAAGCAGGAATGTTACCAAGCATGGGCTAATGCAGCGACAGCACGGGATGTAAAGACCAGCACATTAAAGAAGCAATTTAACTTTGCCTCCAGGTCCCTCAAAAGAGTAATTGCTGGGGCGAAGTCGGCTCACATCGGCAGAATTGGCGAGAGACTAGTTAGTCTCCCCTCCGGAACTCGTGCATTCTGGTCTCTTGCCAAAGCTGTCCAGGGGAACTTTTGTAAGCCATCCCTTCCACCTCTGCGCATAGGAGATAATTCGTTGGCCCACGACGCTAAAGAAAAAGCCGATCTTCTGGGCAAACTCTTTGCGTCCAACTCGACCCTGGACGACGGGGTAAACGCACCGACGACCATACCGCAGTGCGAGACCCGCATGCCGGAAGTCCGGTTTACACAAAGGGCAGTGCGTAAAGCGCTTCTATCCCTCGACGTTCATAAGTCGAGTGGGCCCGATAGAATCTCTCCTATCGTGCTGAAAACGTGTGCTCCAGAGTTAGCACCGGTTTTAACGCGCCTTTATCGGCTTTCCTACTCTCTTGGCGTAGTCCCGAACTCATGGAAGACAGCTCTAGTGCACCCAATCCCTAAAAAAGGAGATCGCTCGGATCCGTCCAACTACAGACCCATAGCCATCACCTCCTTGTTCTCCAAGATAATGGAATCCATTGTTAACTGCCAGCTCCTCCGGTACTTAGAAGACCACCAGCTCCTCAATGATCGACAATACGGCTTCCGTCAGGGTCGTTCAGCTGGTGATCTTCTCGTATACTTGACTCACCGGTGGGCACAGGCGATCGAGACCAAGGGGGAAGCGTTGGCCGTTAGTTTGGACGTGGCGAAGGCCTTCGATCGGGTCTGGCACAAAGCGCTCCTTGCGAAGCTTCCTTCCTATGGGCTTCCCGAGAAACTGTGCAATTGGCTCACCAGATTTCTTACAGACAGAAGCATCAAGGTCGTTGTTGACGGTGCATGCTCCGACTCCAAGTGTGTTAATTCTGGTGTCCCACAAGGCTGTGTGCTATCACCCACGCTATTTCTTCTGCATATCAATGACATGCTGCAGATTAGCAGCATCCATTGCTATGCAGATGATAGCACGAGTGATGCCCTTTACACCGGCCGCGCTAAAATTTCTCGGGTAAACGTCAGCGAAAGCCGATCCAAACTTGTGTCTGAAACCGCAACTACTTTATCAAAAGTTTCAGATTGGGGTCGACTTAACCTAGTCCAGTTTAACCCCAAGAAGACACAGGTTTGCGCGTTCACCGCTAAAAAGTTGCCATTGGTCGTATCACCTCAATTTGAGAGCACTTCCCTAAGTGCATCAGCCAGTATCGGAATCCTTGGCGTCGATATATTAAGCGAAGTCCAGTTTCGCGGTCACTTAGAGAGTAAGGCCATATTAGCCTCGAAGAAGCTTGGTGTGCTAAACAGATCGAGACAGTATTTTACTCCGGCCCACCGCCTGCAACTTTATAAGGCGCAGGTTCGGCCGCACATGGAATACTGTTCTCATCTCTATGCAGGTGCACCCCAGTACCAACTTCTCCCTCTTGACCGCATTCAACGGAGAGCGACTCGCATCATCGACTGCCAAGATATCTCTGATCGACTTGACACCTTGGCGTTACGTAGAGATGTAGCTTCACTCTGCATCCTCTATCGCTTGTATCATGGGGAGTGTTCAGAGGAATTGTTCGGACTTATACCGGCTGCTGGTTTCCGCCATCGTTCTACGCGACAAAATATCCATCCCCATCACCTGGACGATTGGCACTCCACCACTGTGCGCTTCTCCAGAAGCTTTTTGCCTCGCACAACCAGCTTATGGAACAAATTGTCGTTGTGTATTTCCGAACCGATACGACCTTCAAACCTTCATGAAGAGAGCGTACCTCTTCCTAAAAGGCCGGCAACGCACTTGTGACTCTTGAGTTGCGGGTGTCCATGGGCGGCGGTAGTCACTTACCATCAGGTGACCCGTCTGCTCGTTTGCCCCCTATCGCATAAAAAAAATGTATTAGTCTGTGTGAGAGAAAAATTAAAATTAAAATGAATAAATAAAATAAATAAACTGTGGAGTTGGTGCCAATTCGACAATGACCTGGTCTTAGGCCGCATTTCTCAATTTCGAAAATTCGGGGTCGTTCTCTATCAAAAAAATCTCCACTCCTACCCCTTCCTACTATTGAGAATATCCAACTGCCACTACAGGATAGGCTTAGTATCCTGGGTATGGACATTTGCCAGGATCTGCTGTTGAGTATTACATCGAGAGCGTCACTAAGGTGGCCTCGCGAAAGCTCGGGGTATTGGACTAGGTGAGATGGTTCTTTTCGCTCGAGCGTCTGTCTTTTATACAAGACTAGGTTCACTCCTGCGTGGAGTAATGCTCTCATCTTTGGGACGGCTATGCGCAGTATTTGCTTGACGCTCTTCATTGGTTGTAGAGGTACGCAGTTCGTATTATGCAATGCAGCAATGAGGATGGTGACCACCATTCTTAGACTCCACTTATAGCTTTCCATCAAGGAGGAGTCATTATGATAGGCCTATAAATATTAGAGAAAAAATATGGACGCCGATCAAACGTCTAAAGTAAATATAATCGTCTATAAAAAGGTAATTCAAAACACCAACATTGTAACTTGTGCGCAAACCAAGGGAAACAAGCAGGCTTCAATGCTATTCTATACGAACATTACCGATTAAAGCATATCGGTTATGAAACCGAATAAAATCTGGAAAACGGAAGTCTACCGTAATGTGGGATATGAAAACCATCTGTGGGTCACAGTAGTCGCCGCGCCGCGCCTCGCGCCGCGTGCCGGTGACGAATACACCCCGTTACTTATCGCGCAAATATATTGCCGCACTTTTTCAATACTTATTTAAGTGAACGAATATCGAACGCCCGCTCCCGCTCCCCTACCATCCACATACGAATATTGGAAATGCTTTTTTTTTTGTTCCTCTTATCTAAATGTTATTTGTATTGAACAGATTGAGTCACGAAATAAGAACGTTGTACGTGGAGAGAAAACTGCAGTCCGTTGACGGTAATAAGTTGGCAAACTCATAAACTGCTTTTAGAGTCGGATCGTGGGACTCGTTGACCTCTACTATACAATTAAAACATTACGCAGCTAACTTATATAAGTGATGTTGTGAAACCCCGTCGCTCTACGTGGGCGCCGGGCGGCTATTGTGTCGCGAGTCGGAACGATACTTATGTATCGAGAGATGCCGACGTTCACGTGTTTACTTTATGACGTCTCTTTTACGAGATGTACTAACAAGTTTGATTTATGCACCTTATATTTCTTATGTTATGATCTCCATTTGGTGTTCCCTCGTTCTGAATTTTCGTTCTACGGTTGGTTTGGAGATATAGAGAATTACGCATAAAAAAGGATTTTAGACTTTTATCACACTTTTAGGAGTGCTACTTAGATTTATTTATTCATAGGGGCAAGCGAACAGTTGGGTCATCTGATGGTACGCGGCTAACTCCTTCTATCTGAGCTTGCAACTCCAGGCAGATAACTCTTAAAGTGCGTTGCCGACTTTTAAGAGTTATCTGTGAGGCCACGGTATTACCCCGTTAGCAGCGGCTCATACGTGAGCAAGCTTGGATTTCCCACGTAAAAGAAAATACAAAATTTCGATTTCGATTCGATGATAATCGCAGATTAAATAAATTGAGGTATCCTATTAGTTGTATACACGCAAGCTCTTGTGTTAAATACAAAAGATTGGCAATTGACATACTGTGTAGGTATAATTCAGTTACCGGACACAGCTGCTTCGGAAAGTACCTGTATCGTATAGGCCGGGAGCCAACGTCTGTGTGCCACCACTGCGGGGGCTGCCGCGAGGATACCGCACTCCATACGTTGGCGGAGTGCTCTGCGTAAGTGCAGGAGCGTGCCGACCTCGTGGCGGCTATCGGTGTGGGTAGCCTCTCGCTGGAGACCATGATGGCTATGCACATGGTCCAGCGCGAGAGTGCATGGGATCCCGCCGCCTCATTCTGTGAGGTAGTAATGAAAGGGAACAGGAGAGAACTAGCAGTCTTCCGACCCGCAGTCGACGCACCAGACGCCGGAGAGCACAAAATGATCTCCGGCCTCCATGAGCGCTAGCTTTAGGGCAACGGATAGGGGTATCCATCGTCCTAACAGAAGCAGGCCCGAGATGGTGGCGCGACGGGTTCCGCGCGTGCCTCTTTAAATCATAGCTTTAAACCATAGCAGGGTCGCCTCCAACAGGTGGCCAAGTCTGTCGGGGTTCACAGGGATTTCCTTTCTATGGTGCACCTGAGGATCTGTTGTTCTACACACAGGTTCAGTTGTCGGTTAATGTGGCATTATGGTTTCCATATATCAGGTGTAAGTTTGAGTAGCCTACTAATATTTCTTCTAGTCCATACATTACCTACTTATATTTTTATTCTAGTTATAAATATGCTAGGGACCGCAAAAGTAAACAATCATGTAAATGATGTGCTTTACAAGATTCCGCTCTGAGCGAGTTGTATCGTATGATATTCCTGACCGCAATAAATTCCCAATAATATCAGTCATCTAATATCCACGTTTATTGTTATGTGCGGTATACAGACTATACAACATCCAGGTGGTTCCCACCAATAAACATTTACGAGCTCGAATGATAAATATTATCACCCGAGGGCAACGCGTGAGGAAACTCTATTTATTCGTATTTGTGGTGATACCTCCTCACCGGCCGACCCTTGTTGACTTAGGACCGCAGTACATAGAGCAAAGATTTATAACAAATACGTTTAATATCACAATAGGGCGTCTGTATCGATGTCGGGAGGACTCCTCGCCGATTGATATTTATTGCTAAATTCACTCACCTTGTACATGAGATACTTTGAACCTCTGTTACTGTAGATACACATTGTTATATGAATATGAATGAATATAAAACAATATTTGTCATCGACAGTAAGAAATCGAAAAATAAATACAAATCGAACGGATAGCGCAATGTTAAAGTAACTGGTTCGTGTGTACCTTGACTGTGGATTTGCTCCACATGGCACATGTAACATTGGCCCACCAAGGTACATGTAGTTCCTACATGTACCTTGGTAGGCGGAATGTTTAGTATTGTAAGATATTTATTTTTTGTTTTTACGAGCGCTCGATAGATGGCATTGTTTAGTCCGTCTGAATCGCGCTATGGTTTGTTTGCTGGTCAGACTATATATGTATATCTTGGCCTGGCCTATATCTTGTTAAAGGACGAGACCTATTTATAGTGAAATATATTCGAATTAGTTTCCTGAGCAGTTCGAAGTTTCATTTCTCACGTCCAAGGACCCTTGAATTTTGTTCACCTATAATCCAAGAATTATTGTGTATAAATATTATATTTAATAGTTTTATAATTAAAAGTGGTCACGTTTATATATATAACAAACATCAAAGACCTATCAGATTTGTGTTGGTTACGAAAATTTGAGAGGTTCGATCCCAATACGTTTCAACATATTTTGTGATTCACAAATTGTTGTTGTGAGTTGGGTTTTTCTTGGTATCTTTTGTAATTCTAGATTTGAGAAAAGAAATTGGAGACCAAAGTTCCTTTTATAGGTTACAATTATAGGGTACAGGTTACGAAAATACATATATGATAATTGCTTCTGACTTATAAGAGAACCTTAATAAATACAAGCAGCTTCGTCTAACTAGGCCGAGGCTGTATTTTAGACGTGAGTATCTTTTACAAAGTATTGGTAAAATAACAGAGTGTGTTCTCAGACATTTTAAAATACAATATAACAAACGCGTTCATAAGATAAAATTTAAGTCTAGTTAAACAGTAAACATTAATTGTTAAAGTTTTGCATCTGGAACAAATCCTTACGACGCACACATTTCTCTATCAGCACGGTCCAAACGGTGTATTAGATTGTGGAGTATAAGTTGTTGTGTAATAAAAACCATTTGCCGAACACTAGTCCCTCAAGGAGATGTATTATGTTGTTGCAGAATGCAAGCAGTACGGAGAGTGGCTAACGAGAGAACTCTACTAACTCTAATAACACTACAGATTCCAATTATAAAGTTTATTTCGTCAAGAGTTTCTTGACCTGTTATAGTTGGCATAATCCTCTATAAAATGTCAAGAAGTAGGGACATAATCTTCTGAATCGTTCTGTTAACAAAGACTAGGTATTTCATAAAGTTGATTTTTGGGTACTTAGATTTTTAAGGAAGAGTTTACTTGTTGCAACGATTGTTCTATTTTCAAGTTTGATAATTAATTATTGTTTCATTGTATACTCGTAGTAAGGACATCGTTCTTTGAATCGCGCGCAGCTCTTTATTACCAAGGATGAATCTCGATACGGAGCTTCGCCGCTTTATAAAGAAGCTTCCTTTAGTTCCAAAGCAATAATAAACGAAGTAAGGAACAAAGAAGTGCGGCCATCACGTAATCCAAATTGACATTTTAATGGAAATGGGTTCAGAGTGTAACGCCGAAAGAAAACTGGAAAACAAACAGTGTACGTGAGCTATATTCAAATCGAGCAGCGACTAGCGACGAACAACATACAACAAAGGATATATTTTTGTCTTTCAAAAGCTTGCAAGAATAAATCGACAGTAATGCCACATATAAAACATGAAGATATTGCGAATTCTGAAAGTGCAGATATAGCCGATATTGATAGGCAACATCAAATGGTTGGCTTCATTTATTAATTGACTCAAAACTATCAATTCTCATACAAAGTTATCAGAAGTTCACAAACATACATACGTACAGAACATGTTTATCTATTTACATGTATTTATTTTACATTTGTCAATTTTTTTTATAGTTTTACAATAATAGAGAAACTGAAATAACTGGTTCAATATAAAGATAAGAAAATACACGAGAAACAACCCACAAAAAAGCTTCTCAAGTTTGCAATTGATCACGAACCAACCACGTGTGCCACCCCACAACACAATTAATTACTAAAACTAATTTTCCATGCTGTAAGAGTTCAAAATATATA
The DNA here is from genome assembly GCA_947561695.1 of Tyria jacobaeae. Lineage (NCBI taxonomy): Eukaryota > Metazoa > Arthropoda > Insecta > Lepidoptera > Erebidae > Tyria > Tyria jacobaeae. Next base: position 119,780 of record OX387208.1, on the reverse strand, counting down.
TTATATTTGCTAAACCAACAACATTGGTTTGTCTGATTCAACCCGTGATTGTCAAAGAAACGCAGCGATGTATATGAGAACGATTACTAAGCAGTTCATACGGCGCATGGCGAGTGTCAAGGGCACAATGGCGCCCTTCACTCGATTATATAGCTATTTGCCTAAAATTAATTGACATCATATATATTTTATCGCAGCAATAATTTTAAGCATCGTTATTTAGTTACACGTTTGCGGTGAATTATCGCTGTTGAGAGCGTCGCGTCGAGTCCATCGCTCATTAACAAACACTCGTCGAATATTTTTTTTATTAGAGAAACAAAAATGGCGCTTTTAGCACTCGGGTAATATTTATTTGGCAAATTTATTGTAATATTTGTAGAAAAGATCCGGCGGCGATTTTCCGGCTCCGCGTTTAGCTGAACGGACACCGTCGTGTCTGTGATCGCACATCGCACCGACAAATAACAAAGGACTTTTTTTCAAAAATGTTTCAAGTAATTATTTCATCAATTTAACTTTAGATATGTGTATAAAGCAATATGCTAAGATGGAAGTGTTGTGCGATCGCACAGACGATGTTTCACTTCTCAAAGTCGAAGGAAGTCGGAACGGGTACAGATATCGCTTTGTATGTAATCCTCCTCTAAACCTGCGCTATTTAATCCATGTTTCTTTGCACTCGACACGTTAAGCTTCTCTTAAGTTATTTCTAGCGTAATACAGTAAATTAATCAATACATCTAATCATACATGTCGGTGTGTCGAGACATGCCATTGATCCTCTACACGTGCCTAGATCGAGGACGGCTTCAAATTGACGCATTATGATTCATTACAATTAAAGGGCTCTCTAATAACTACAATACCAATTAATCGTGAAACACAAAGGCTCCATAATATTGTGTTGTGTGCGGTGCGTTGTGAAGTGATTATTATTGATACTTCGTTTAGGAGTGCTACACAATTGTGTCAATGAAGCCATAAAATTTAATATCACAAACGTAAGTGGTAGTAATAAAGAGTAAATTATCTCTAAACTCTTAACTAAATGAATGATAAGTTTTATTCTACATGGTATTGATATGACAGTTCTTAACTTTAAGACGTAATGCACTTAGGTCATGAGTTTAGAGCGATGTACATATGCAGTCGTATATACATATGTGGTCCAATGCTCGGCGTCGAAGGACGTTTGAGTTCGGATATGACGCGCTGATAGCAGTTTTGTTGCCAAAACTGACAAAACCTGTCCTCGAACGAGAATTGTGAATGCGATGTGTTGAGGTGAGTGTGACGATATCTCGGTTCCGATTAAGTCTGACCTTTACCTTTAGGCGCTTTGTTGAGTACAGACAGCGAATATTAACAATTTGAACTTTATAGTGCGGTACATATAAAACCAGAACTCGTTTTACAAGTAACATTTTCATGCTGAAATTCAATTTAAGAGAAGAAAAAAAAAACCTATCTATGTTATATAATTTAATTAACGGCCATAAACAGAATGGTTGGTATTTCGTTTAACCACAGCAATTACAGACAATATTTAGCTTTCTACAAATGATTATGTTATGTTAGTAAATGGGAAATATGGCATTTGTTATTGTGTGTTAGTAATATAAGGGGTGCGTAGTGCGAAGGCCAAGTAAACGCCAGTTATGTATACGGGAGTTGTTTGTTCGTCGTGTGTGTTTTTGTTTATTAGTATGGTACGAATTGAGCTTGTCTTGCAGCCTCACCTCCGCTCATTACAACCGATGTTATTTTGTGGGTCAACAATGACAAAACAGGATGTGGACAACATGAGAGTAAAGTTGCCTAAGGGTAAGTTGCACAAAGTGCACCCAATGTGTGCACCCCAACCCGTGCAATCAATGCCATTACAATTTAAGTTTAACACAAACATACACATGAATGCAACGAATACAATAATAGCTTGTCTGAGGTCTAAATAATAATATTCGTACATACACACAGATTTGGAGTATCTAAATAAATATAGACAACAATCACGAATATTTTTGTTACATAAAATCGTACCTGTAAACCTGATTTTTGCAATGTTTTCGACCAAGATAGGAGAACTTGTGGGACTAACATTTTTCAAGGTCTATGTAGAAAGTAAAATAGTTCATATTTTATATTCACACTCACTTTAAGTAATTTAAAAGCAGGTGCATTACCCCCAGGTAACTGACCATGACTGAATTTAGTGTATTTACTTCTCAATCTTTTGTGAGATTGAGGTGTTTGATTTGCCAAGAAGACTTATTTAAGATCCAATAAATGTCTGCCAACATAAATTTATTTATTAGGGAAAAATCTATGTTGTGAGAATCGTCTCTATGTGAGCTACCACGAGCAAAAATCTATGTTGTGAGAATCGTCTCTATGTGAGCTACCACGAGCAAAAATCTATGTTGTGAGAATCGTCTCTATGTGAGCTACCACGAGCAAAAATCTAAGAATAAAAAACTGTAACTCAAATGAAATGCAGGATTCTTTGGAAACTTACAATTAATTCTGACTTTCATCGTTTAATTAAGTTAAGGCGTGTGTTGTGGAGTAGGCTTAAATCGTTAACATTAATTTCCCTGAAACGAAATGAACATAAGCTCAACAATTAAATTCGTATAAAACATGGCCTAACGTTGCTTTGAATCCTTTAAATTGTTTATTCATTATAGAAGACAACCTATAAAATGAGCGAGGGATTACCATGAACCCAGTGTATGACAGACGACTATTTTAATGAAACTCGTTAAATTGAACAAAAGATGTTTACACCAAATATTTATAGAAAATAAGTACTATAAAAAAATCTGATAGCGATAAGTTAACGTGTGACAGCTGCTGTATTCGTCTTGTCTATATAGCGCAAGCGGGCCGCTTCTTGTAAGGTATTGTGGAGAAACGCGTCTTATATCCCTCCAACACGGAGTTCCAAAAGGGAGGATCCTCCAACCAGGCGAGATGACCATGACTAGTGGACCGCGGCCGTACAGAAGATGCTGGGTAGTCGTATATATGCTATTCGGCGCGATACTTTATTATCATGATTCACGATCGTACTACGTCATTAGTGTAGTTGCTACGTAATTCGACTTGTCTTCGCTAGATGGTGCTGATATGTTACTGCTGTATGTGGTGGTACACATACTAATCATATCAATAGTCACAATTTCGAGAGCGTATATTAGATGCAAAATCTATTTGAGTGATATCAGAACTATTAAAGTTCACATATATTACAAAAAAATCTTACGCTTTGTGTTTAGTAGTTTAGGAAGTGGGGATTTAAGGGCATAATAACAGACAGCGCGTTCAACAGTATATGTTGCCTGACTCTTCTGAGCATGTCTCGTGTAGAGATGATACACGTCTCCTATAATTGTAAAAAACCCGCAGAAAATTGCAAAATGAAGGCTTTTGTAAGTGTCTGCTACGTCTTGGAAGAATATAATAAATATTTAGAGGATGTGCTGTTTTGCATTCCTGTCCATGGCGATTCGTTGGGGTTTATTCTCAGCTGTTGTTATCGTTTGACTCCGCAATCCTAGACTTAGTGGTGGGGTTTACTTTTACTATTTATAAATATTTTGAATCATGTACTTATGTACACTTATTCAGGCTTACATGCACCCTGCAAGGGCATAGTAACATTTAAATAATCATAACACAGAAAAACAAAAAGTTACAATAATAATGATCAGAAAGCTATAACAAGTTACCACACCTCACGCTAATATAATGTACAATCGATAAAGTAGATACTTGTGCTAGCCTACACTCTTCTTTCTTATGTCCTCGCACTTGCTACCATTTTAACAGTTGCTGTGTCGTCAGCAGCGGTGCGACGCTAGCTATTTAGTGTAGTGACTTCCTTGTAATGTCTGTTACTTCAAAATAAAAAAAATCTAAATTCATATATGGGCAACCGGGAATCAAATACAAAACAACTCGACAGTTCTTGCAATGAGGTTACACGCATTTCTCCTTTTGTGCACATACGACTGTGTCAATGAATAAAATTGAAGACACATTATAAAACTGAGGCGATTATAATAATGAATAAGTTAAGTTCAGATTTTTTAAACATAAATATACTACTGGGCAGCTACGTCGTCAAAGCTACTTAGAGAAATTACTTATTTTATATACTGAATTGAAGATAGAAAATTTGAAGAACATTTAGAAGAGCCGTAAATAACACCTAAATCTAGCAGATGCCCACTACGATAGGAGCTCAAAGCAAACCTTTAATAACCCAAAAAACTAGAATAATACTTAATGAAAGTTTGTTTTTTTAAGTACACGATTTTATCAGCTTTACCTGCAACTAGCTCTGTAACAAAGTAATAATATTTACATACTGTTAATTGACTTATCAAAATGATGTTTGCATGTCAGGGCTATAATTTGGTGTCATAGAGCTGATCTTATGATGGAGCCAGAAGGTGGATAGTGAATATTTCAATGGTTACTAGTAAACCCCTTACATTATGCTGGAATAGCAACAAAGTGTGTTTTCATTTTGTTTTAATCTATTGCTATTATTAAATAGAACATTTTATGCAGTTTCTGCCAGTCTCATCAATAATGTTTTCATTGCATACAAATGACGAAAAGTAGTTTTCATACAGAAAAAGCTACTGTTGCCGTGCCCGTTGTACCTCATACATAACAAAGCACATGCTTGAATAGGTCAAAAGTGTAAATGAAAGAAAGTATGGCTTCACTTTGCGGAACTGAGAAGTGTCAGTTTAGGTGGTAAGTGGTAGCATAAACTATGTATATATAATGTCTTATCTACATTTAACATTCTAGTAATTGTGTTTCTGTATATATTTTACTTTCTCTAAATACATTAAAACATCGCAGGCAGCTTCGTGTTGTCTCAGGAATTGTAAACGGCACATTTTCTGTTGTAAAAAGTAGCCTACGTATTCCGGACTATAATCTATCTCTTGATGATGCCAGATCAATTCAGTCGTTCTGGCGGACCCGAATATCAAACATCCATCCAAACTTTCACAGTACGAGGAAGAATGCTCAACCATCCACTAACTGGACATAATGGAATTTTAATTTTTAATTTTGTAGCAAAACCGGAACAGCGAGATGGAATGTCACATTTATGACAGACGATGGGTTTTTTTCTTACAGACTCCAATCAAAAAAAATGGTGACTTTATTCTCAAAGATAAATCAGCGAAGGGTATTTCGAAATTATATGACAGAAATGTCTGCTCATACTCGTACACGACAGTTGTATAAATACGATGCGAACAATTAAAATAATATGTTTTATTACAAGTTTCATGGAAGCGTTTATGAGTACGTAAAAAGTACGTAAATAAACACATAAATTAAAATCAGGTGATGTGAGTGTAATATGCATTCGTCTTTAATATTGTGCATATAACTAATTGTGTCTAATCATGACCTGAGCTAATGGGCTATCAGCGAACATTAGGCTCGTCTTGACGTCACTACAGACGATTAATGCTTCTCATTATTGGAGCTGATAGGGATCATTCCTTATTTGTCAAAAACAGAGATATTTGGTCATCCATCGCCCGTTGTACCGCATCCCACAGCTCTTCGTCGGAAGCCTGTCCTCGCGCATCAATAATTTGACGATTCGTAAACGAAATTAAGGGTTTGATTTAGGATTCAGGCGGAGATAAATACCGCAAGAGTGCGGTGCGACGGGTTCGTCTCTTTGTCCGACCGATAGCGTGACGAATAGTGGGAGTATTCCGAGGATACGGTCAGTTCATCTGCAAATAGTCTGCGGTTTAGATAACGCGCGCAATCTATGAGAACGTTCGCCTAATGCCGCCTCAGTTCTTAGGGACCATCCGTAAGATAACAATAGAATATATATCAATGTCGCGCGTGTTTCTATAAAAAATGTTTTTATTTTTTCATGTTTGTTGTTTTATGATATTCAAAATTATTTTATTTTCTTTTTTGTATGAGATAATGATAGAGAATCGTTTTATTCCAAATTATTTTAGGATGAAATAATTACTTAATTAAGTACAAATTATCTTAAATATGGCAGACAAAGCAGAATGTATAAATATAAAAAAGCCATAAACAAAGAAAAAAATATTTTCAGAGAAGTAAAACAATTTCTTCGCTTCACCATTGTCTCTGAAGACGATATAATTGAGTTCAAATGTTGGAGTTTTAATTTTATGTTTGTCTATGTGAATGCGTAGCAAGTCAATTTCATAACAGCTGATTTTTAAACAACTTTTTGTATCAATAAATACATATGTATATAAATCTATTGAACAATTAACGAATGCATATTCGCATGTTCCCGCTCAGCAGTTACCTATTTATGTGTATCGCCGGCCAATGTCGATGAGTGTAAGGCGTGGGCTTATACCGCGGCACCGCTCCGTCACCTTCCGCCGGGTCACTGCCGCTGTTTAATTATATTTCCGACACGACCACTGCTCGTTATTTTTGTTGTGAAACTAACCAGCTATAAATTTGTATTATTTTAACAAATTTGCCCAGCTTTATTTTACTGTGCGTAAATAAGGTTTCCTCAAGCAGATGGAAAGTACAGTTATTTTAAAAGACTTGTCTTCTAACCGAAAGGTTATTATAATATATAATTTATAGTATTAAACAAGTGGCTTACTATAGCTGTAAGCGTAATTAAAATTATAATAATAGTAAATTGTGAAACAGATGGAGAATGATTAGTCTACTCTTCCTGTATAAAAACGGAATAACTAGAACATTTTTGAAACACTATAAATAAATATATATTTTAATAAGATTTCTTAGGTCGCATGTGTTTTTAGTCTCAGGTGTTTACTATTGGAGCCAGCAACAAGTGAGCCCTGGTTGCTGGCGAGACGAGCGTAAAGAGCGAACCGGCTGCCGCCTGTCTGTGTGAGAGACTTGATTATGACTACTATAAGGTGTTATAGCGGGACACAACTTGACAGAAATAAATAATAGAGTTATTAAGGTTGGCTTGTTCGCACTGAATTGTGCTAAAGTGAGACACAAAATATTACTATCGCTAGAACAGACCTTTACATAATTGTTTTTTTAAATCGATCCGCATTTGGCGGCGAAATCGACTAACATTCATTAAAAAAAGATTCATACAGTCGAACACAGAACCTCCTGCTCTTTAACCACTGACATATCGGGAGTCCTTCTCTGCTATAAAATTAAACAGTTTGACTGGCCTATAATTGGACAAATCGTTAGTGATCCTCACTGGCTCAGCTGAGTGCGATCCTCACACTCCCACACAAGTAACACAGGAGTAATCCTTGAGAGTTGTCTTTTTTAGAATAAAGAATGGATCATAAAAAAAGAATAAAGAAAGAAATGTTTCGGTACAATTAAATGTGCCGCTTATTTTCACAAATATGTTTAAAATATTTCTAATGTCTAAAAGAACGAAACTTACAATTACGTGTTGCAACAGGTTCTGTACACAACTACGTCCAGTAGAACCAAAACACCAATTTTTACTTTAATGCTGTAAGGGGACTAGCTGTAAAGACCAATTTTTTACGTCCCCGGCGCGCCGAGCGGCTAATGAGAGAAGTTTTTCGTTCGAGGCTGCCTAATGCCCGCGCTGGGAACTACTCTTGCCCTCTCATAAAAAGCGTCTTTTAGGCTCTGTACTTTACAATTTATATTTATTTACGCAAAGGATTGCAACATTGGACACTGAGAATGTCTTGTAAGCTCACGCGACCAATATTTGAAAATGAAAGGTTCTTTGTGAAGTCGCTACTTTTAGTTAATTCAATGTTATACTCATCAACAATATGATGATGCTTTTATAGTTTGAAATTAATAGAGTTTTGGTTAGTTCTACTTGATAAGATTGTAATGTTTAAATTCAAATTTATTAAAAACAAATTTAAAAATTATATTAATTCAATAATGTTACTATTCTATTAATGATTTCTTAAATGATAAAATATGACATATTCACATAATTTTATTTAATAGCCTACTAATTGAAAAATTATACGGTAGAGGAATTCTTGAATTGTGATAATTGTAATGCAATGGAATATAATATTGTTGCGCCATCGAGAAAAATAGTCTGGAACAATCTACAAGACGCGAGAAGGAGTTAGTGTCGCGCTAGTGTCGGATAGCGCGCAACTGTGGACATTATGACGCTAGATGGCGCTACAAGTCGCTCTAGAATAATCTATTTAGTCTAGAGCCATCGATCGAATATTATCGTACATTCTAGTTATCTCGACAGCAATATAAAAGCGGATCGTGTTAGCCGTACGGGCAGTATTGATTCAAGATACAGCGAATAAACATCGAAGCGATCTTCTAGTGCGACTAACGAGTGATATAGTGATTTGTAATTGTAAAGAGTGGTATTAATAAATATTGTGTTGTTTTTTTTTGTAATCCATCGACTACTTTAATTTATTAAATACCCAGCTCGTAACAATATATTTAAGTGATTATTTTAGTGTTATATAAGCCTTAATATTAATTTCAGTACCTAATTAATGATAAATGTGACATAATTAATAATAACAATTTAATGTATATTTCAATGTACGTATGCTAATTCTTTGAATTGTATTTGTATGTCTTAATGGCAAAACATAGTGGACTATCGATTTATTTAAGACCTTCAATAATTGTATTTACGTATGTTTAACAAATAAATAAATGATTATGATTATGATTATTATGATTAAAGCAAAAACTAAAAAGTGCATATGATTAAAAAACTAAATATTCAAACTTACTTATTTCTCTAGTTTAAGTTATTATATTCACTAAGTTGAATGAAACTGTGTGGACCTTGATAAATAAATAATAAAGTTTTTTTTTTCCTTTTCTGTTAATAAAAGGTTTTTATCCACAAGGTCACGCCAACCCCATCGTACCCTATCATACACAACACAACATTACTTATAATTTATCAAAAAAAAAGAATGTGCGTCTCGGGACAGAACTCGCCCGACAGAAGTGATAACTTGAACTATTCGAAGATGAACTATATATACATATATATATATTATAGTTCAACTTAGATTATAGTATATATACATATATATATTTATAGTTTATTCACTCATTGACTTATTAATTCATACACTCTTCACTTGTTCACTCAATTAATTCTTCACTCATTCATTTATTTACTCATTCTCTCATTTAAAACACGTATCAAAGCATCGCAACACGCGATATCTGCAACTTCTATTGAGCAGCGATGTTAATGGAATTCGACTTACCTTCGCATTCTTAGGCAATTCGTTATACATAGTTTACCTTTAAAACATGGGTAAAAAAAGAATCCTCCCTCCTTAATTAAAGGAAATTGGGACGAAATTAATTCTATATAGGCAGAGATTGTATTTGTAATACATTTCTTAACTATAGTACATATCTACTATAATGCTTAATAAATTATTTGATATCATATAAAAAATATACAGAAAAAGAGAGCGAAGATACCTTCGCTGAAGGTCCTCAGTGAGTCCTCGGCCACTGGGCTCTCATATGTGTAATAGAAACTGCCCTCATCGTTTATCAAACGTCCAAGTTCTTCTTAAACTTTATGACGTCGTGTTCGAATACAAATGTCCCTTAAAGAAATGAGGTGGGACAATATGTACCTTTGTTATCACATGTGACGTAACACATGCTGGGAAGCGCGGGCAGGGGGTTGTCATAAGTGTGCCTATCCCTTCTAAAAAACAGTAAAGAATACCTCCGCTTGTAAATATGACCACATTGAATGTAAATACATCTACGTATGGGTTGGATGGGTTGGTTAGGTATTCATCGGATCCGTATTATGTTTGTATTTTAGATACCTAACTTTTTACGTAGTGTGTGTGCTGTCACGTATAAAATATGTTCATACGACAGTGGTTATAGGTCTAAATCATTCTTAAATATGAATGTGGCGTTTGTGTATGACACGACACCGTGTCTATACACTTCGTCAGTAAGTAGACCCACCCCCACTTGAAACAATAAACGACCACGCGGTCTGGTGCGAGTTCCCGCCTCCGCTCATTAGCAAATGACACACGACCGCGATATATGTATAACTTTATTATATTGCAAACGACGCCCAGACACACTTTGCTACTGTATTATTGAAACAAGATGTATGTATTATATGTTGCGTTGAACATCTATAAGCGAATTTAATTTAGCTTGAATTGTATTCACTCCGTGTTAAATTCAGGTACATTCGAAATCCACCTGGCTGTATCCTAGAATGCGTGTTAGTACTTTTCGTTACTTCTCGCAATTCGTGACAATATACAATAATGTATTTATGTATCCGATGAAAGAACCTACACAGGAAAAATAGAAGGCGACATTCATTAGCTTCAAGTACGTTCACGTAATTCGATCAGCAACGTGCTTACAGGTTATATTAAATCCTTATAACAGACTGCAAATCTCCCGTGTATGACTTCTACTAAGGAGCCTGGGAATGCCAGCGTGACTTTATATCGACATGAAATTCAGTCGACGTAGGTTTCTGTGGGGTTAACAGGCAGAGGGCGCATTATGTAAACTAACTGAATCAGCAACCCGGCGAGCGACCCTCGCCGCACCTGTTCTGCTCCGATGTTTTCGCTCACTCAGCAGGAAATGTTCTAACTCTAGCAAACGTAGACGCCTACCAGTTGCTAAGAATAACAATTATACTTTAGGCAGTCGATGAAGACTGTCACCACGTCGGCTCTGTTTTCACTTGCATCCATTAATTACCTTTTATTTCAGGTTTCAAATATAATTAAGGTCAGTACGACTACGTTGCAGCATCTTATGCCACTTTTACAACCACTATACTTAATAAATACATACATTTGATCACCTGTTTCTATTTTATGGGTCAAAAAAAAGGTAATTTGTTATATGTAAATCCTAGACAATGACACCCCGATGCTCTAGAGAGTTACAAGCGCGGCTCTCTGACGTGCGCTCCCTTAATAGGATTACGTTATTAAAGCGAGGATTAAGTACAACAAGATTGATGGCATCTCGTGTGCTTATTTTCAATAAAATACGTTAAAAAGTTATTCCCCGCGTCGGTGTGACGCGTCACTATTGGTGAGCTCAGCGATTAATTAAATCATCGCGTCACGCGCTACAGAGGCGCTCTGTCGACGAGTGTCGTTCCACTCGTCGACAGAGTGGCTCTCTAGCCTTTAATAACTATGTTATTAAATTAATAATTTCTTATTGGGTTTGCTATCACTAAGAATATATCGCTCCCATGTACTAATAGCGAATATTATATAATGTTCATTACTTTTGAACATCCACCACATATACATACGTAACATATGTAATGAAAATATTGGGAATGTTATTATAATATTTATTAAAACCGGTCCCACATAATAGATTTGAGCAACATACGTTTCATGACACGTACATAAAACCGACACAAACCAAAACCAAATAAAGGACCTGACATTTTCGATCAGTTTCGCTAGCTACTTTCTCAATGGTAATTCTAAAGCGGTTAATAAAACGATAAGCCCGTTAAATTATTAAGATTATGTAATATCGCACTAAGTTTGTGATTCAAGTCTCTTGAAGCAGTCGCCTTTGGATAAAGCAATCGCTAATATAAAGTACAACATAGATTGAATATTAAACTTCATTAATTCTTTCATTTGTACACAAGTCTCTGAGGTAATTTGTATGTTAATTGTCAAAGCTTACAGCTAATTCCTAATGATATATATAAATAATCTAGCAGGTATATACATCTGTTCAACATCAGTGTTTCAGTACCTACAAGTAAAGTGACACGCATCTGAGTTTTGAAAAGCTTTATCGCTCTTTCTGTTATATATTTTCTTTCGTCTTTCTTTCACCTTCCCTCTCTTGCATCAAATACACATACAACAATAACTTATTACTCTTCGACTTTTCATCAACTGACACCACTTTCAGGAAGCATATTATGTATTTATACCTGATCTGGTTCATCTTGGCCAGACATGTAGCTCAACATTCTAATTGCATCTATATGCTTTCATCTATAAAACTTACTTTCATCTATAAATAACATAAATCAATACCTTTATTTAATTTTCTATTAGGAAAATATTTGCCCTCGAATCAGATAAATGCCGCCCCCTTTTGTCCCCAGCTCTGAAAGCAAAGTGTATGATAGCGATGAACGGGTGGGTGGCGTAGCGTTCGTTAATGCGACGTAATTAACGAAAAAGCGATAGTTCATTATGTTGGGGAATTAGTTATTAAAGGCAGTCAGCGATGGTACGCGTGTCTATTGTGGCGAGGCGGTGGCGTGGCGCCATGCGGGCATGAGATAAATTAATAATGATGCCACCATAGAACAATCCAGCCACTGACTAACATAATTAGTTATTGAAGGCAGTCAGCGATGGTAAGCGCATCTATTGTGGCAAGGCGGTGGCGTGGCGCCATGCGCGCATGAGATAAATTAGTAATGATGCCACCAGAGAACAATCCAGCCACTGACTAACATAATTAGTTATTGAAAGCAGTCAGCGATGGTACGCGCGTCTATTGTGGCGAGGCGGTGGCGTGGCGCCATGCGCGCATGAGATAAATTAGTAATGATGCCACCAGAGAACAATCCAGCCACTGACTAACATAATTAGTTATTGAAGGCAGTCAGCGATGGTACGCGCGTCTATTGTGGCGAGGCGGTGGCGTGGCGCCATGCGCGCATGAGATAAATTAGTAATGATGCCACCAGAGAACAATCCAGCCACTGACTAACATAATTAGTTATTGTTCGAGACCAACATCAACATAGTGCGATCAAAGTCAAAAGTAAAAAATATTTGTTACCTTTTCATTCCCTAGATGGAGCTGTTACAGAGCTTAGATCGCGCTAGGGTTGAATTACACGCGTTAGTATATATGGTCTGCAACCCTTATGTATGATGGAGCAAGACTGAAGTTTAGTTCAAGGCGATTGCCAATTAAACCGTGGAGTCTTATGAACCTATAGTACAGTGCACAGTGGTTTTATTTATATCCCTACTAGTGTCACACACTTAGTCCAAAGATACCACGCTTGGTATCTAACATTGGTCCTACACGCCGGATAAGGACTACTTTACGGTGCCACCGTTGACATCGCCCCACCTCGTGTAACTCGCAGTGGATCGCTGCACTAGCTGCACACGCTCACCGCAGCAGCGGCAGCTACGTCTGTCGTCGTTGTTGGCGAGATCTGCAACAGCGTGGTTGTTCAGTATTGCCGCTGCAGAGGACGTGCAATATCCAGTGCAACAAAGACGCCTTGCAAGACATCACGAGCAGATCAGTTTCATCGGAAGTCGCATGCAGTTCTACCAGTGTCCACAAGAGGGCGCTACTCGTATGTCAACAAACAGTGTTTGTGTCAAGTGCGAATTTGTGAGTACATTAATTTATTGATATAGTTCCTGAGCAGTAATTTAATTTAAACAATCAAGTTAAGTAATTTGCTTTGAAGAATCACAAGAAATTTGGGACTTGTAAAATTTAATGTAAATTTTTAGACTTGTTAAATTTATTTTATGTGCATGTTAGAATTAGGACTTAGAATAATTTCTGAAAAACGGGGAAACAAGGAACCTATGCCCGATTTCTACTCGACTTGTATGTTTCTAAAACACTTGTAAAATTTTAACAGGTAATTGAGACTTTGAATATTTTGGATTTGATTTTAGGACAATTGTAATTTTTACTCAGATCAACTTAAACTTAATCAGTACGATTAGTTCATATACATTATTAAGTTTAAAATCAACATAAATAGAAAATGGTGGGATCAATTAACCTTTTGAAAAGTTTATACAATGTTATAAATAAGGGACTGATTAATTTTAAGAAAAGTGGTAAGGATAGATTGACCATAGAGTACATTGAAACAAAACAAGAATTATTAGAAAAGGATTGGGTTACATTTAAAAATACTAATGCTAAATTATTTGAAAACTTTAAACTAGTAGACATTGAAAATTCAGATGCAAATGATATTTATGATAAAACAGAAGATATATACATCATTTACAAAAGTTTATTGAAAACAACACTTAACAAAATACTTGTTGCTAAAGGTTCAGTCCAACAAGACGATCAGAATCCTAGTACTTCTAAGTCTACGAATGCTTTCGTACAATTGCCTAAGATATCCATACCGACTTTTTCGGGTAAATATGGAGAGTGGACAACGTTCCATGATCTTTTTATATCGTTAGTTCACAAAAACGAATCATTGGTCAATGTGCAAAAGCTTCATTATTTAAAGAGTCAGCTCTCTGGTGAAGCAGAGCAATTGCTCCGACACACGCCAATAACCGACGCTAATTATATGCAGTGTTGGACTCAATTAGAAAAACGTTATAGCAACAAGAAATACTTAACAAATTGCATTCTAAAAAAGTTGTTTGGTCAAAAACGTATGCATGTGGTATCAGCAACATCATTGAAGGAGCTGCTTGACACCACAAGCGATTGTTTAAATGCTCTCACAAATTTGGGCATCAATGTGACTACATGGGTTGTTATTATCATACATATAGTTACTTTTAAGTTAGATAGTGAAACACGAAAACAATGGGAGCTCAGTGTTTGCAACGATTCCAATAACGATTTGCCGAGTTATAATCAATTTAAGGTTTTTATTGAAAATCGTTTCCGCGCTCTAGAGTGCCTAGAGCCAATTACAAAAAGGGGTACAGTTCATCAGGTCAGTAACATAAGTTCAAATGCTCATAGTTCAAAGGTATTGGTAGCTACTGGTTCATCAAAGGCAAGATGTGAATTCTGCTCAGAGCAACACAAACTTTGTTTTTGCAAAACATTCGCTAAAGAACCTATCGAGACTAGACGTAGGTTTGTGTCGCAAAATAACATCTGTTACAACTGTTTAGGGGGCAATCACACAGTACGTGATTGTAAAAAAATAACCACTTGTAGACTTTGCCAGAAGCGACATCACTCTCTCTTGCATCCTAACCCAGATCCAGACCGTAAAAGACAAGCCACAGCAAATCAAACTATCAATAGTGCTAGTTCAACAACTGAGCCTAATCCGATAGTTTCATGCTTGTCTACAGGTAAGGTGCCTAAACCCAAACAAGTTTTATTAGCTACAGCGCTAATAAAAGCCGAGTCGGGGTTAGGTGATTATCAAACAGTCCGAGCCTTATTGGATCAAGGTTTGCAAGCGTGTTTCATTACGGAAGCTACAGTCCAAGCCCTCAGACTGAAAAAGATACCAATTCGAGGTTTCGTGTCAGGGCTGGGTGGACAAAGTTCAACCATGATTAGGAACATGGCTGTACCATGTTCCTAATCATGGTTGAACTTTGTCTTTCAATTCTTTCTTTGTCATGTCAACATTCAATCTCGTATTCACCCAGAATTTAAACTGAGTGTAAAGGCTTATATACTAAGCAAGATCACTGGACTATTACCTGAGCGTAGCATTCATACAAACTTGGATTGGGTAGGTGTTACAGATTTACAGTTAGCAGATCCAGGTTACAACACACCTAATAAAATTGACGTGCTCTTAGGGGCTGACGTTTATTGTTGCATTATTAGGGCGGGTATGCTAAAAAGTCCATCTTATAATTTTATAGTACAGAACACTGCCTTGGGCTGGATCCTGTCTGGCACAGTGAATTCGGAAGGGAAGGACAGTTTGAAAAGGATAAATGTTATGCATGCTCAGGTGAAGGAAGATGAACTTTTGAGAAAGTTTTGGGAAATTGAAGAGGTCATTAGTTGCAAGAAAATATTTACACCCGAAGAGCAGAAATGCGAAGAGCTATATAGTACGACAACAAAGAGAGATAGCAGTGGAAGATATTCAGTCAGGTTACCGTTTAGAGACGCTGATCCTAATTGTAAAGCAGGACATTCACGTACCATAGCTGAAAAAAGATTCAAGGCATTAGAGAAACGACTAAGTAATAAAAAATAGTTAAACCGAAGTTATGGAAGAATATATAAATTTAGAACATATGAGACCAGTAAAGAAACAAGACGAACATAAAGAAATAGCTGTCTACTTACCTCATCATGCTGTTGTGCGGGATGATAAAAGCACCACAAAGGTTCGTGTTGTCTTTAATGCATCCGAAAAGAACAGCAACGGAGTCTCCCTTAATGACACTCTGATGATAGGGCCTACTCTGCAGTCTGATTTAAGACACACTGTTTTAAGATGGAGAGTTCATTCGATAGCCCTTGTAGCAGACATAATCAAAATGTACCGTCAAGTCAGGATAGCCGAAGAAGACGCACTATTTCAGCGCATACTCTGGCGAGACAGTCCTGAAAAGGAAATTACTGATTATGAGCTCATGACCGTTACCTTTGGTACTGCATCTGCACCGTATCAGGCAGTTAGAACCCTGCATCAAGTCGCTTATGATGAAGGTGCTAAGTTATCGTTAGCTAAGGATAAAGTCCTCAGCAGCTTCTACATGGACGATTTAATGACAGGTTGTCAGAGCGTAGAAGACGGAATAGACTTGTTGAGCAAAGGGGGTTTTCAACTACAAAAGTGGAATAGTAACAGTCAGGAAATAGTAGAGAAGATAAGATTAATAGAAAATATTAATACTGAAGGACAACCAGATCAAAGAAGAACACAAAGGCATACAGTAAGGACAATATAATAGATTATAAGGAAGAAAAAGCATTAGAAATAAAAATAGATAGTACAATTAAAATATTAGGTCTTACCTGGAACCGAAGCACAGACACTTTTCAGTACTCAGTGAAGTTCCCGCCTTCGATGACAGCACCTATAACTAAGAGATCAGTTATTTCAGATATAGCTCGACTATTTGACCCACTAGGTTGGTTAGCTCCTAGTGTGGTCTTAGCTAAGGTATTCATCCAAAAATTATGGCTGGCAGGTGTAAGTTGGGACGAAGAGTTAAATGACGAATTGAAAAAGGAATGGAGTACTTACCGGGAGGAACTGTCGTTACTTATCGGTGTCCGGATATCTCGATGGCTGGGTACACGGTTGAACGATGATCTGGAACTGCACGGGTTTAGTGACGCTTCAAAGACAGCTTATTCGGCCGTGATTTATTTGCGTATCGTCGATAGAGAAGGAAGAGTACACGTGTCCTTACTAGTTGCAAAAACAAGAGTAGCACCCGTGAAGCAAATCAGTATTCCGCGGCTAGAATTATGTGGAGCGGTACTTTTGTCACAACTTCTAGCTGAGATTGCTGCAGTCTTGAATATCTCTAATGAGAAGGTCAGAGCATGGACTGATTCTACTGTTGTGTTGGCTTGGATTAATAGCCACCCAAGTAGATGGAAGACATTTGTGGCCAATCGAACGTGTGAAATCTTGACCACCATGAAAGCTTCGCAATTGTTTCATGTCTCGACCAAGAACAACCCAGCAGATTGTGCCTCTAGGGGAATGCTGCCAAGCTTGTTTATTAATAATAATTTATGGTTTCAAGGACCATCATTCTTAACCAAAAGTAGCATTATATACAATAAACCAAATAATTTTAATGTAGATTTAGAACAGTCCGTTAGTGCTCATGTGTCAGTTATTCCAGATAATTCACTCTTTGAAAGGTACTCCACGTTACGTAAAGTAGTTAGAGTTCTGGCGTACTGTCGAAGATTCTTAAAGGAAAACAAACAATTTCATAAATGCTATTTACAAAAGACAGAGTTAGACGCCGCACTTGAATGTTTCATACGATTAACATAGATAGAAATATTTACAGTAGAGTACAGACAATTACAAGAAAATAGCTATATACAAAAGAAATCAAGTCCACTAAAATCACTCTGCCCCTATCTTGATAACAAGGGCATTATAACAATCAGAGGTAGACTCAAAAACTCACAGTTAACCGAACAAAGGAAACATCCTATTATTCTACCTCACTCAAGCCATCTAACTCGTCTTATCATAGCAGATGCACATTGTAAAACATTACACGGAGGTCCTCAGATTATGATGAATTATTTAAGGACAGCCTACTGGATTATAGGAGTACGAAGTCTGGTCAAACAGCATGTACACAAGTGCGTGACATGTATCAGGCATAGAGCCAGTATCAAAAATCAAATTATGGGTTCACTTCCAGCTGTTCGTTGTACTCCTGCAAGACCGTTTTTGAACAGCGGAGTAGATTATGCAGGTCCCATAAATATAAGGACAAGCAAGGGTCGGGGGCACCGGTCCTATAAAGGCTACATATGCCTCTTTGTATGTATGGATACTCGCGCTTTGCACCTTGAAGTGGTCAGTGATATGAGCTCTCAAGCATTCTTGGCGGCCTTTAGAAGGTTTGTATCTAGGCGAGGTCACTGCTCCAATTTATATAGTGATAACGGAACTACGTTTGTGGGTGCCAGTAGAGAGCTTGTGCAATTAGCGGCAATTCAGCCATCAATAGCTGAACATCTGGCAACTAATGGAACAGAATGGCACTTCATCCCTCCTCATAGTCCCAACTTTGGCGGGCTATGGGAGGCAGGCGTAAAGTCAACGAAGTTTCATTTGAGAAGGGTCATCGGTGATGCTACGCTCACGTATGAGGAGATCTCTACGCTCCTCAACCAAGTCGAAGCTTGTCTAAATTCTAGACCGATGAGTGTTATTGATGTTGCGGACCCTGGCGAACCGTTACCCTTAACACCTGGACATTTTCTAATCGGAGAGCCGTTAGTAAATGTACCAGATAACCAATATGATAATTCAAACACAAGTCATTTGTCACGTTGGCAATTACTTCAAAAGATGTTACAGTCATTTTGGAAACGTTGGTCTCAAGAATATCTTTGTAATTTAATGAATCGGTACAAGTGGTCTTCTCAAGTTCCCGAACCTGAAATTGGTGATATTGTGTTGATAAAAGAAGATGACTTGCCGCCGACTCGTTGGTTGATGGGTTGGGTATTTAAGAAACACCCTGGTGATGATGGTATCACCCGTGTAGTCACTGTGCGCACTCAGTCCTCAACTTTTAAAAGGCCAACATCTAAGATATGCATTTTACCAGTTGGTGCATAGGATTTGTTTTACTCTTTTATTTAGATCACTATTATACGTTAGGCCAATCAAATTGTAAAAAAAGGGAAATTATTGTTAAAGATTAAAAAAAAAAAAAATACTTATTTACAATGTATATCCACGTGTTAAATTCTTTGGCTTTAAATTGTTTTACGTGTACGATGAATCATTTTATGTCTGTTTCAAGGTAATGAAATCATGTTTATCTATATGTTAAAATAAATTTTAGTCGCTAAGTTTATGTTGTTGTTGTTTACAACACATGTTTTATTTATTAAGATTTTACACCAAATTGTTTTTTGTACAGTTCAACATATTTTGTATGAAGCGTTTTTTTTGTTTGAAACTTTGTTCAGATTAATTTTAAGAAGGACATTCCGTCAGTAACGTAATTGGTGGGCGGTATGTTCGAGACCAACAACAACATAGTGCGATCAAAGTCAAAAGTAAAAAATATTTGTTACCTTTTCATTCCCTAGATGGAGCTGTTACAGAGCTTAGATCGCGCTAGGGTTGAATTACACGCGTTAGTATATATGGTCTGCAACCCTTATGTATGATGGAGCAAGACTGAAGTTTAGTTCAAGGCGATTGCCAATTAAACCGTGGAGTCTTACGAACCCATAGTACAGTGCACAGTGGTTTTATTTATATCCCTACTAGTGTCACACACTTAGTCCAAAGATACCACGCTTGGTATCTAACAGTTATTGAAGGCATTCAGCGATGGTACGCGCGTCTATTGTGGCGAGGCGGTGGCGTGGCGCCATACGCGCATGAGATAAATTAGTAATGATGCCACCAGAGAACAATCCAGCCACTGACTAACATAATTAGTTATTGAAGGCAGTCAGCGATGGTACGCGCGTCTATTGTGGCAAGGCGGTGGCGTGGCGCCATGCGCGCATGAGATAAATTAGTAATGATGCCACCAGAGAACAATTCAGCCACTGACTAACATAATTAGTTATTTAAGGCAGTCAGCGATGGTAACCGCGTCTATTGTGGCGAGGCGGTGGCGTGGCGCCATGCGCGCATGAGATAAATTAGTAATGATGCCACCAGAGAACAATCCAACCACTGACTAACATAATTTAAAATATAAAAAACGTCGTAATGGCACTTTGGAACCACAGACTTGACAATTAAAATGACTATTGCTCTTAAAAAAAGAGTTTGGTCATTCAGTTCATCAGATTCGATCAAGGGAAGCCTTGCATGAAACCCTTATAAGTTTAATTGATGGTTCTGGAAATGGTATATTAAAGTTGTAAACTAGTATTATGGTTCTAGAATTAAGAGAATGGAAGTTGACAGTAATGACGCATGGCTCACGAACAATATGGGTGAACTCGCAAACAGTACCCAAGCATTGTCAAAAGCACTGTCTCACGCCGTGTCACCCATCAATTGACATGGCACCAGGTCCAAGTCTTGAAACAATGTCTCTTACAATAGGTTGCTAGAAAGTTTTGTATCTTTGTATCGTTTCTTTTGGCAAACAGAACCTTTATATAATACAGATTTGATGAATCTTAGAAAATAGTATTTTCAATGAAGGTCAAACAAAACTTGAATTGGATTCTTAATTTGAGAGGATCAGTAAAGATAACTTGGGTGAAGGAACTTTATGGATTCATTAACCTCCACTTGCGTGAATGTTATTTATGACGAGCTCAGTTTCTTTTGAACATGCTAAGCTGTTTTATGTTATACTCCATCTCGCCAAGGTATATATCCACTACTAGCTGTGACCCGCGGTTTCACCCGCGTAGTTCCTTGTAAGATCTTAATTGAAATTAACTAATTTGATGATTTCAAGGACAATTTTGTTCACAATGAAACACTCTTAATCAACAACACATTTATTTGGATAAAGATTAATATTATTATGTTGATAAAACTCTTTGGCAAATAACTCATTATTAGGTACCAATTCTTTGCGTTTTTATACTCGTGATGATGTCTCAACGAAATGTCCGATTGGAATAAAACAAAAAGTATTTTACTTCTACATAAATACCCTTGATAGCATAATGCTTTATTTGGATAAGGATTAATATTACAGTACACATTTAACGTAGTTTCTTTCTTCAGACGATTTATTTTTTTTTATAAACATAAAAGCGGTTATTGTGACTAAACTATGATAGTTAGATATGTGCTCTCGCGGACTTTTTTGTAGTTCTTAATAAGACCTACGAACACATTATTTTGTTCTATTGTCAATAGCTTTTGCAGCGCACGCATAAAAAGGTTTTCGATTTTACACCTTGGGAAAAAAAATCACTATTTTCTTACGGATCCCTAATTTTGTGAAAATAAAATATAGCCAATAACCTTCCTCGATAAACGGACTATCCGACACTGAAAGATTTTTTGAAATCGGACCAGTAGTTCCTGAGATTAGCGCGTTCAAACAAACAAACAAAACAAACTCTGCAGCTTTGTAATATTAGTATAGATATGGATCACATCCCTGTTACATAAGTTCTCAGAAAATAACATGTACTATATACGTATATATGTACATGTTTAGTAAAAGTGAAATGGAGTTCCAAGGCACTTGTAAGTATATTAATATAGCATATGTTGATAAATAATTGCTAAGCAGTGACAAATTAGGATTTTCAAGATTTCAACTTCATCGAATTCTGTCCCATTTCTGATTGAAAATGGCTCTTGTCCTGACTGAGCAAGCGAATATGCAGAATTCGCATTACTTCAGTAATATCATGAAGAATGATAGTATGGAGGAGTCGTGGCTCCCGCTGTACATTTCCTCGCTGTGATGGAACTGATCATTAATTTGGTATACGTCAAAAGTCAGAGGCGCGTGTAATGGTAGTTAAAAGTTCGAAGACAGCCGTTCACTTCTCAGCAGAGTTCCGTTTCATTTTGAGTATTATATTTTTCTTCTGCACAGAGTACTCGTAATTATCTAAAGGTCACAAATAAATATTTTTTTTTGTATAATCATAAAAGTATGGCTTATTTATCAGTACTACAAAAACTTTTATACTGCAGAAAGTTGGAACCATATTATTATTAGCGTCGCATTGGTCTACCAACTGTTTTTAGTAAATAAAATATAGGTTGGATTATCCAACTTTGTCTCAGCTAAAGCTCGACAGAAATGAAACATATTTGCTGCGACTATTGTAATACTAACCTCTCAAACGTACGGACTCCCAGAGACTATATTGTACACCGTTACACTACAGGGAACATATAACACAATAATACACAGAATAAAAAATAAAGAATATATTGATATTGCTAGGAAACTGCTAAGGGTGTTCTAGTCTAAGAGATGTGTATATTGTCGGTATTATGTTTATCACATTCGAGAGCTTTAAATGTGTATCGTCAGATGGAGCATTGGATTATATTGTTCAATCATTTTGATTCACTGAATATCTGATGCAATATTCCGTACATTAGTCGCTTAATAATTTATATCGATAAGAAGAACATTAGCGGTAATCGTATCAATAATATAAAGTGCACTGATATAAAAGTTAATGTTTATTCTGCGTTGGTTCGCCCCCTTGCGGTCAACTGTCTTACACACGACACTCTGATAACTGGTTGATGTTGCTTAAAGAGGTGGCGGAACAGGCCCGGGAAAGGACAAGTACTAAGCAGGCGTCGAAGAACACATAATAATCTCCGACCCGCATGAGCGCTGGCTAGGCTGGATACATTTGTACAGAATTGACACACTTTTATGAAAAGAAATGTAATAAAAAATGGTTTTAGATTGTAGGTATTTTATGATTGTATGATATGTTTTATGTAATGGGGTAACCACTTGTTTAGATTTATTTTCTATGTAACCTGGCAGTTCTGAGTGTGCCATGCTAGCCTTGAAGTCCTGCCAATGGTGGCATATGTGTCGGGTCGTTCGTCTCCCTTTAATATTTTTGAGGTGGACGGTGGTGGACGTGGTGAACGAATGCTTTTGATCAGGGATGGTCATCTCCGGACTCCTATTACTTAAATTGTACATAATAGTAATAGCTAGAAGTCGTCTGTATTTCAGAATAATGCAATTTTCAAATAAAAATCTAATTCCTATTTTCAGGGAACGATTAGAATTTGAGGTACCAAGGGTTTTACTTTATTATCTTGAATCCTTTTGCTGATATTTTGTTACGGTATTCTTGTGCACTAACTAAACACACACACACTAAACTTATATTAAGACCCTTAAAAACTAAATAATATAAGTTTGAATAGTTGTATTAATGGATGTGAAAAATGGAGTGGATTTTTCTATGAGAATATAGCCAACTTGTTTGTTGTTGTTATTGAGCTGTTGTTCGCGGCAAAGTAGAAGAGAGTAGAGCACCCACATCTCCTGCGGGACTCGTAAAAGACGACTCGGTAGTTGGACTCTTATGTTGCAGGCAGTATATTTATATATATATATATATGTATATATATATACAGTGCTCGGTTTTGCCTTGTTTGCCATTAAAACGTAATTGAGACTTAATTATGGTTGACAAAATGTAGTTATAGTAGTCAGTACACAATACATGTATATATGTATGTACATATGTACTTATAGGAGCTGTTAAACTACTCACTTGAGTTTGGATATACCTGTTTTAAATTTTTAGATTATCAACTTCATATATTTTTAAATACTATAGAGACTTTTAGAACAGACGCAAGAAAAAAACTGAGTGCAGATAGGTTCAAAATGGTGTAGAACTTTTATTTTCTGTATGCAACAAATAATTGAACATGCTTCACTAACTCACTAACTTCATTCTACGTTGCTACAAGAGCTTTAGTGTTATTGAAATTGCTCTAAAACTAAACGTGTAGTTACAACTAGTTCGGTCTAACTAACTTTTATAGAAACAGTGTTCGAGTTCCGCACATCGTACGTAGAAAATTGAATCTAACAAACTTGTAATTGTGTAGTTGGTTCATTTAAAATGGGGTTTGAAGACCCTCCCTATCTTTTATTTTGTAAATAAAATAACAATTATAGATATTATGCAGTCCTTAAACTGTATGTCCTGGTGCAGAACAAAAACACAATACAATTATCAGTAAACGGAAAAGAGCTAATTAACGTCACCCAGCGTATTATGTAAAATAAATGTTAGTTGATACCTATTTTATTTGTCGGCAGAAGATGTCACTTTTATGTTATTGAAAGTTGCAGTTTTATTTGACTTAGCGATTTTGAATTCTGACTTATTACGACTATAAGTGATAATAGTTATAGTACCTCTACAGAATAGTATCACATTAAATTACTGTTACGATGATAAGACAGAGAGAGAGAATTCAGTTCAATCGAGAATGTAGACCAGCAGCTTGCAATTCGCATTAAAGTGAAGCATTTTCCTTTTACCATTTACGATTTTATTTTCCTTTCACCAATAGAAGCAACCATCTGATACAACATCGTATAAGAGACACGCAATATAAATAAATTAAACATAAAGTTTCTACAATGAGCTCCCTGCTTATAGTGTATGGTTAAGCCTTAATTAGTGGGAATGGTTCTTGTTAGAAGATTTCAACATAATTAACTATTTTGTCTTCTGGTGAACGAGCCTTCGCGAGATCAAACGCCTTTCATCCTCAGACTGGTTTGAGTTAAAATAGCAGTGGTGTAAGGATTATCCGTGTGTTTGTTTGGGTTTTTATCCTAATTTGTTTAAGTTAATTACACGACTGCGAAGAAACGGAGTGTATGAGTTTTCAATATTCATATACCTGTACCTAAGCGAGTTTTTTATTCCACCATAACTTTGAAATGCCGCAACAAGTTTGCGTGTAAAGGATTGCGGTAGGATATGAATATAGAATCCTTACATCATCGCCATACTTGATTAAACCAAAAAAAAAATGGAAAATTGGCTTGGAAACTGTTACTGTATAGTGAACGTCTAGTTTTGTAGTTTAATTAATAAGTAGACACTTATAATAAATCAGAGATATAGTGCAGGAGAAACTCGATTATCCGACCCTCAGTTATACGGACTACCAACCGCGACCTTTTCTTTAAATACCTACAAGTCGAATTTTCGCAAGCACGAACGTATCGGAACTGGCATTACTCCGCAATTACATTAAACTTATTATTTTATTTCATGATTACCAATTGCAAAATAAAAAATATATATTGTAAATAAATTGTACTTACGTACCTAAATATTTTATTTCGCTATTAAGGCCTTAGTATTTTAGTATGTATGTATGTAATCTAAGAAAATATGAATGTACACATATGATGGCATACATAGATGTTGGAAAATGTATCTCTTAATAATTTCTTAATTAACATTGATTTTCGTTGATACGTATTTGTTGTTTTTAATAAACACATAACATTATGTACTACATACGCACAAAACCAGCTTGTCTTCATACATCCGAATCTCCGGATTTTCGACTATCCAAATGCATAACGACAAACATTTGTAGGTATTACTATATATATATATATATATATATATATATATATGTATACTATAGTATATATATAATGAGTATATAGGAAATAATACAACAACTTAAGCTGTCATCCTAAAATGTGAACTCTACCCTTTATAACTATTTTTACTATGTTTTAACGTGCCGGTTATATGACTACTTACATGTACCATCATTTACTTGTTTTTGCGAAATAAAAACCCGTTTCGATTTATTATTAGTGAGTATTTGTTACTACAAGCAGTTTATACAACAGAACAGGCAATGTGGCCCGTGTGTGCGCACATGTGTGTGTGTGCGTTATATCCGCACCGGTTGTAGATGTGGTCGGATGTTTGTTCATCAATCACGGCATATTGACAGAATGGACACGGATAGAATGTTGTACAAATAGGTATAATACTTTTATAAGCGTTAGGACACTGTTGTTAAAGATAGAGCCATACCGTACATATGTATGTGGGCCGACTCGACCGGTCACCACACCACGGTCTCACCAAAAACCGGTTATGAAGTTTGAAGGTTTGCGTTGCATTTCGCCAAAATTAGTGAGGCTTCCGGAGGCCCAACTTCCCCTCCCCTCTTTTCCCTCATTCAACCTCTCCTCTTTCCCATCTTCTCACTTACCATCACGTGACCCGTGATTTTAAGGGATACCTAAATTCATTGAAAAAAACGGCCACGTGCGAGTCGGACTCATGCACCGAGGGTTACGCACAAACCTGTAAATAATAAATATAAGTAAAAGTTATGGTATTTTTATTACTAAATGAAATCCATAATTTTAATTTAATACCTCTACGCGTTCATGAGAATAGGGGTAGTAAGTTTTAAATTATTAAAAATATTTTTATTAAATGGTGTAATTAAAAAAAAATATGTTTTTAACAGTTTTTCCTTTATCTGTGCCAGAAGACGTTGCTTCGTACCAAATTTCAAGATTCTGAGTTTACGGGAAGTACCCTATAGATTTGATTCTCTAGCGAGTGTCAAAAATTTGCAGCATAAACGGCTGTATCATTTGATTGCGTTGCCCTTGAAGTTTAATTTTTTCACAGCTTCAAGGGACCTGAGTATTTGATATGAATTTCAGCTTGATACCTCCACGCGTTCCTGAGAAAAAGGGTCTTAACAGACAGACGGCCTACAAAGTGATCCTATAAAGGATCCGTTTTTTCCTTTTGAGGTACGGATCCCTTAAAACAACGGAAAATAAAGTTACCGTATTTGAAGCCCGTAGAATGAATGAATAGAAATTACTCTCATATATATTTTTTAAAACCCATAACTTTCAGTTTTAACAAAGTTTTACATTTTCCAAAAAAGTCGTTACATAAAATCTTTTGTGGATGTAGGCGGACTATAGGAAAGACTGAGAAATCGATTCAAGAATTTAACACTGTTTCTGGTATTTTTATTTCCAGTAAACAAATTAAAGCTGTTACTTTAGTGAAAGTGGGAGACAGCAATCGCAGTTTTGACTAGCATGTCGCTAGCTAGTCGTCTGTCGTCTGTCATGTCGCAATAGGCATCGTAAGCATATTGTCGGCCAACATTGCAAGTGGATCCTGTGGTTCGGTGTTGGTTTCATAAACTGTTATCGGCGACCGTGGTGCGTGGTGTTCGAGGCGGGGTGCAGTGCGCGGGGCGAGGCGCGGCGCCGCGCCGGGGTGGGCGTCGGGCGGAGCGCGCGCTCGCCGCCACTGCCGGACCGACTGCCGCCGTACTCGCGCCATCCGACCTCGCGTCATCCGCGTTACTTCTCACGACTTACCGCGCGTTACGACCCAACACAACACCTTAGCTAACTACAAGCGAAGCCTGTGAAGTGTGCGTCCACGAGTGTAGTGCACATGTACTATCAGTTCAGTGCTGTTTGGAATTTGTTTGTAAAGTTGCGCGCGGGAAAACTTTCAGCGAAGTTGTAGCGCGAATACCGCGCGACACTGCAGCTGCCGAGTGGTCGCCGCACCGAGCCGCGCTGCTGCTGTAACATCGCTGTATTTCATCCGCATCGCCTCTGCATCACTATCGCTGTCGTTATCACAGGTAGACAATTGTTGCATAACATTGACTTACCATTTTTAAGGAGTCGCAACTAGATAATTGTCACATAAAAATCGAATATTTAAATGTTTTCCGAATGTTATTCTTTATTAAAAAAAAAAAACAAAAATTACTTACTTACCGCAACTACTCCAGAATATAAGCTTTTATAAAAAAGGTGAAGTAAAAACTTACGTAACACTTCAAATTAATTTAGAATAACGCATTTTTTTACTTTTATCTATTATATTGTCCACTTTGGGAACCATTACGGGCTCCCCCGTGCTTTAATATCTCAGAGCTGAGTGATGACGGCAATCAGTTGCACATTCTCGGTGACGCTCGGGACGCTCGTCGTAATGATGTGCGACCCATCGTAAATACGTCTCAACGATGATGCGATGATATTGTTGTAACAATAATTGGACATCTTATTACAACAACATCTGTGTCTCGCTATACCGTGTATAAAACCAAATTAAAATATGAAGTAGACTACACTTATTAGTTTTTCCTAGCCTCACTGAAACAAGCGCACGAAGTCTACTTCACTCTACGCGTTTTCTAGAATAATAATGAACAGATCTACATATATCAGGAATGGCTTTTAAGTTTTCGTTTTACATATAAAAGAATGAATCCTATGTGGTTAGTTGTTATTCTCCTCGTTAGAAATATAGTGAAAAGTCTTAGCACATTTCATATTTACTATATACGAAAAATAGAGTTATTTGTTACTAATTAATACTATTATATTAATACGTATGGATACGGACGGTCTTGATGTAATTAACATCATCCTTATTAATTTGTTTTGGAGTTTTAGACCACACGATCAAAACACTAACCCAAACTAAAATAAAATCCAACATCCAGTGTAAAAGAACAGATTTATGACATTTATAGCCATTGTACAAATACTCGTAAACTCGTAGACCCACAGACCTTACAAAGTTACATACGTAAATACTCCCTCGCCTATAAGGTATTAATCGCCCACTGTTTGCTACCAACCACCACCATTAGTACCACTTACGTAGTAGCCTATTGCCATCTATCGGCCATTTTTGGAACTTAGTAGGAAAATTGGAAATGTTGTTGGGGAAGGTAGGCAAGAAGAAAATACAATGGTAGAAAAGGGATGCTGCGTATGCGGATGGACTTGGAAGTCTATGCACACGGTTACGCACACTTTCGCATCCATAATAACTCGAATTAGCTGATTATGAGGCTTCATACAATTAAATCTTTGATTAAGTAAACGTATAGGGTTCCAAAGTTATGAGAAGAGAACAGCGGATATCGATTACCTACTGTGTAGTGTGTGTGTAGTGTGTGTGTAGTGTGTGCAAGCCATATCTATGGGCGTATATTGACATCCAGACTTTAAAGTTAATCCTTGTTGAGGGCGTAACTTGAAAGTGTTGCACATTTGCCAAGATGGTGGAGACAAACACATATTGGAAAAGTTTGTCCTAAGTTCCACAGAACAACCGATGTTAACCGTACATTGAATAGTATACGTATGTTGTACACGAAGTATTGTAATATCCATCTGGTGATTTAAGAGTGGCCATGAGTTTGTTTACCCGATTTCTTCTCAAAAGGATCAACCATTGGGAAGCGGACGATTATAGATCAACACAGGCAGGTATTTAATTATATCGTCTTTTTAATATTAATTGTACATTTAACAAGGAAACCCATAGTTGCGGTGACGCTGTGTGTACTGATCTATAACTTTAAATATTTTTATAAAAAATACGATTGCAAATAATTGTTGAGCAATGTTAGGAAATAAAAATATTTAATTTAATTTACGTAGGGTCTGCCACCGCAAAACGCACGGACAGTCAGCGTCTTTGGACCAGGTCACAGTGCAAAGTGTACGAATGTTAAAAGTCTGAACAATCTACCTAGTCTGGTCTACCACCAATCGATAAATAACATAGTTTCGTATTTATTACACAAACCTCTAAACATAAATATCACTTTATCATAATTTTTATAACAAGTAAAAGTTAGACGATGAAATCCTGTATTCATTACAAACCGTTATCTGAAGTTTCGTATGGTATGGCCCCAATCTCTCTCTCGCTTCTCGCTATACTCCCGTCTTAGAAGGGGAACAAAATGTTTATTCATTTAGGTCACTGAGTAATGCTCATGAACGTGGAAATTCGCCGCTTCCACGTTTACATTCACAGTCCAAGTGCTACCGTTAGTGCTATGCAAATCTTATTACTTAGTTATAACATTTACAAAAGCGACCCACCACTTGAGCTTATACAAACAGAAACATAGTCTTATAAAAATTGAGAAAGTGAAGGAGAATCGAAGGAAGTTGGTGTAATACGAGTATGTAAGATAAAATAAGACTAACTCCCTATCTCCCTGTTATGTCCTACGTCAGTCCCTTTATTTATAAGATGGTTCAAAAGCCATCTTGGGCGTGACATAGAAATATCATGTGTATATAACACTCTTTCTTGTTCGGTTGGGGAAAAAATCGTGAGGTACTATCGAATCGTAGTGTGACAAAGCTAATGTGACTAATTTAATAAAGCAGCACAGTGCTGAGCTGGCGAACATATTTGGCTCATTCGGACGTATTTATTAAGATGTTTCTGAATCGCATAATCTTTTTTAATGTTTCTGCCTTCGTATGAGTGCAAAATAAATGTTTTCCTCTCTTTATTATATGTCTAACCAAGGAGATCTAATGTAGAATACATTTTTGGTAAGTAGCACCAAAACGAATATTGAAAGAAAGAAGGCTAGATCAAATTACGTGACGTCATCCTATTCCCTTACACTTATGTCATGGTTATATTTTATAAGCGTTTTTATTTCACTTGTCTCTATAAGGGGTGTCACTTCTTGTCTTTTCTTCTATATTTACTTAGAAACTTCATGCACAATTGTAATAGATGGACTTAATGCCCAGGACATCCTCTACCAGTCGACCGTGGGGTGGTGTAGAAAAGCTATAAGGTATGTGAAAAGACAGATCTAATGACAGATTTTATCAAAACAGGACAATTTATATATATATATATATATATATATATATATTTCTACTTAGTATACACACAGTTTCATTCATACTTAAATATACACATAGATATATGTATAAGTATACAGGGGTGAGCGTTGCGGCTAATAATATACCTATTCATTTTTGCTATTGTCTATTACATTTCATTTAGCTTTTAAAGTGTAATTTAAAAATAATATAAACATTTTAAATACGTACGTAGTTACATCTCGTTACACTCCGTACGTCAGTTTTTTGCCCTGAACTGGTGAAGGTGTAAAGACCGCAGTCAAATTGTAAATATTCGACATTGATAGATTTTAGAAAAAAAATGCGATATCAAGGCCGACCACGCACGGCTTCTCATAGCATCATAGCATCATGGCGTCAGCTACAGTAGAATGTTTGACAGTAAAATTAACAGGTTATAACGTGAATAAGAAACTTATTATCATATACCACAAAGTATATTGGAATGAAGTTGAAATGGCAAATTTATTAGGGTTTAATACGCACGGTATTGAAAATCTGAATTAAATCTTTTGACTTTAAAATGATAAGCTTAATGCAAATATCGGTTATATTGATTCTATAACTCACATATGTATGTTATATCCAGCAACCTCAAAAGCTTATAGTGTGCCGTATAATAAGTGATAGTATTGGATTCATTTTTTTTGGTTGAAAATTGTCAATTAAGATCCGTCTATTAGATGTTGACGACCCATGAATACAATCGGTGCAATTAAATCGAAACTTTCAGTTGTCATTATAAATTTCTAACTTTATACAGTTTATTTACATGTGTGTGTGATTGTCCTGAAGAAACAAAAGGAATTCGTTTGTAATTGAATCTCGAATAACGTACCGCACAGGAGGCAGTATCAAATGAGTCAAGGCTCCATACCCTAATCCGTGAGCTTAGAAGGCGTATTAGTGGTCACATCAAACTGAAACGTCACCGGCCCGGAAGGTTCTAGTGGAGCTCGGTCCCGGGATAATCTGTTTGTCCTTTTTATGCGATACCCACAGAAGGAACTAAATTATTGAATACTTCAACATTCTTACTCCGCCACAAAGAAACTCATAATGGAATCAGAATAACGACAAAATGCTGCGCAGTGAAGTATATTGAGAGAATCGTTTTAAATTTCTTACTTATTTGAACTGAGAAAGGAGCTTCTATGTTTATATAAAAAATATTATAAAAAATACTTTTAAGTGACGTCACAGAGGCCCCGATGGCGTTATTTTGATGAAATGTGAATACACGGAAATTGCTGCCAAATCCCTCCGTATCCGAGAGCGATACTTTTTCATTTGCCATTTTTGTCTTGATTGTTATCAATACAGATTGAATGTAAACAGCAGCGATTGCGAACAACATACTTTTTCACAATCCTTGTATAGTCGATATGCTTCGAGTTGGTGGATCGACGCAACGTAATTTCTGTACGATTTTTGAAAACACTCAAACTTGTCGTGAATGAGGCCTTACAATTCGGAGTTCCTTATCGGAAATAGGTTAAGGAAATACTGGCACCGTAGAGGTATAAAGTAAGAGCTATAACCGACCTACTTAAATGTTTGAAAATATCTGTTAAGCATTATATACATATATTAGAATATACTCGCGAGTACGTGGCCAATGAGGCATTTTCTATTCCCTTCTTCGAGTTCTTTCGTAACTTATTAACTTTCATTCAACATATCATTCTTCAAAAAAAGTGCTAAACGTTAGTAATGTGTGCGTATTGCTATTTTCTGCTACCTTTCCATAAATTCTACAGACTTCTGGTAAGTGTAACGAACCGAACCACCACTCTCACGATTGGTAGTCCCACACCTTAGTATTACGCTAATGCAGTATATACATAACATTGTTTTTTCTTTTTATATCTTTTATATATTTTTTTATATAATACGATGGCGATAGCCAAATTAGAAATTACTGTTGTGTTGAGCAAGGATTTCAATTGGTACAAAACATTGTTAAATCATCGCTGACTTCTCGCTTGGTATGAGTAACAAAAAAAATATAATAATCAGTGTACCCCTGCCTCGTGTCAGACAGAAATTGCAGCGGCCCTCAGCTGGTTGGCATTATTATAAAATCAGACCTTAAGTTTTATGCGTCTTAATTAATTGTGCTATAAAAAGTGCTAAACTTGGAACAAATATCGCGCGGCTCAATAGTTGTTTTATCGTCATACACACTACACAGTTCGGATGTTCAGCCTCTGAGGTGACATTATGGCTACTCTTTTTTTTTATACTATAGGGGGACAGACGAACAGACGGGTCACCTGATGGTAAGTGACAACCGCCGTCTATGGACACCCGCATCTCAAGAGTCGCAAGTGAGGGTGATGAGAGATGGGGGATGCAGGGAGCGGAAACAAGAGAGGGGGGATGAGGAGAAAGGAGATGAGGGGAGAGGAAATGGGAGAGTGGTGGTTGGGCCTCCGGAAACCTCACTCATTTGGTTTTTGTGGAAATGCAACGCAAGCGTTACTTCACAACCGGCTTTCTGTGAGGCCGTGGTATCGCACCGGTCGAGCCGGCCCATTCGTGCCTAAGCATGGCTCTACCACTGTTGTACTGGACTCATAAAAATATTTGCAAAACAAAGCCATGAAAGTGTGCCGCACCGTTATATGTGTAGATAGTACAATTATAGTATTATATATGCATGATATATTTACATGTATATTCCTACAATGTAACTAGTACTGCAAGGTATGTAATTGTGATTAAAAGATTTTCTGTGCACATATATGACCAAGGCTGCATATCTACACGACTTCAGGGCTAAGGAGCAGAAGAAGTTATTATACCTATATTTATATTAAAACATAGGTATTACAATATTGTACTATTATATGTATATCCGCATCAGTTTCGAACGGACATGCGACAAATCACTATGATATTAATAGAATAATAGCGAATAGAATATTTTCACACACTTATTTTTGTTTCGTTCGTTATGAGTCTACTTTATTTATTTTAACTAACCTAGCGACAGGGAAAGCTTATAGAAATAGCGTTGTTCCCCCGTCGCTTCCAAGAGCTGCAGTCTTTAAGGCCACGGCTTAGCCTTTAATTGTCCTTTTTTGACATAATTACGTTAAATATTTATTTATTACTGAAAGAAAACTTGAAGAAATGTTAAATGTGATTTAAGTTTGACATACATATGTTAAATGTGACCTATTCAATTGAAAAAAACTACTTTAACACAAAATTGTGTAGTTGGTAGTGTAGAACAACTTTTAAACCATTTAATAGTCCTGCAGACTTCAGACGAAGTATAGCCTAACAGAGGGTTTTCTCTCAATTAATAATAATATCAACTTGGTTTACAAAGTTGCTGACTCACGATTGTTGCTGAAACTAGAACAAAAATGTTTGTAAAAATATGGTGTTACAGTGAAACACAAATCGATAGATCACCGGCAATCTGAATAATATATAATTATATGAGAGTAGGAAAAAAGACTAACGATTGATAAGACGAGGCTGAGACCGTGCACTAATTAGGTTCAATTACTGCTTACCTTAAGTCTACCTAACAATCGTAAAAGTATATAAACGTGTTGTCGGTTATCATAATAAATTGTACGTTTTTCGTCCTTCATTTTTGACCTAGAGGCTATGTTCTTTAAACCATTAGAATGGTTAAAAAAACTTCATATTATTTACACACAGTTTCTCTTTGATTTCACAGTTCGACGTTAGTTAAAATTGACTTACAAGATTTGTAAAATAGTTAGTTTCAAGTGAAAATAACAAAAGCGCATTAAACAGTAAATTATTGATTTTCAACTATACCGCAGCAGTACAAAGTAATGATGGAAACAAATGGACCTATGGAAACACATTCAGAGTAGTTATAAAATATCTGAGGACCTTCATGCTTCCAGGGGTTCGGTTGCTCGAGGGGCCGATCTTATCACTAATCACTTCGTTGAACTCATCCGGGAACGAGTGCTGAAGGGCTCAGCGTGACCTTACCTTTTATTTTTAAATGCACAGATCTGATATGCCAATGGGTAGGTATTGGTTGTCGTGGCCAACGTGCACAATCTTATTAAAATAAGAATACTTTGTGATGCAAAATAGTCATTAATTAGGCACAAAAGTAAGATAATTAAACATTAATGTAACCGTAGTAACGTTTTCCTTTATTTTGTGTACTTCCAAGTGATTAGGTCAGTAACTTATTTCAGAATTGTTTAAGAAATCACCTAATGTATGTGAAAAATAGAGTTGCCTAATGTTTATGTACCTTTTAAAGAATTTTGCAATAGAATATTCTGTTTGTTGTCGAGAAGCACGCTAGTTGTGCTGTTCTAAGTAATTGTCATACGGCTTATTACAAAAATGTACATGGCACTTATTACGATGTGGGATGTCATGAACGTCTTCCGAACCCTCCGGTGAACATACGTGCCGCTACATATATCATATATGTATATTATATACAACTGTATCTAGTTGTATGTACCAGTACCCCAGTATTTTATAATAATTTCATGTTAGATGTTTTATCAAGGCAGAAATTAAATATATCAGTGAAACAATTAAACCAACATAACACACATATATGTAAATGAATGATATCTGTTAGTATATTGGCATGTATTATTACGTATACAATATGTATAGTATCGGCCGGTATAGGAAAATATAAGCTGCAGTTCAGTCCAAACTAATTTCCAATCAATGCAATAAATAGTAATTGAAATAAATGACGGGATTGTAAAACGCTATTAGCATCAAGTAACGGCTTCTTTATTGGCCAAAGTTGCCCCTCGAGGGGTCGCCGTCGGCGCGATATCGCACTCCCTGTAATATATGGGTACATCACTGGCCCATTATATTATACGATGTAGTGTATGATTACATCTTAATGTATCATTTGTATTTTGATTACATCGTTTAGATGAATACTCTTTCGTTTTATGGTCCTGTGTTATCTACATGATAATAGGGACAATTACTTAATATTAATAGTACTAGAACATCATCGGCCTGTATCGTCAATTATTGAATGACCTCCCTACCATCATTTACTTTATAAAAGGCAAGAGATGGACACTATTATGTTATTGTGGATGACTTCCACTCAAGGTTATGCTGCTTTAGTGATGTGTAAAATTTCATGTAAGAACTAAATAACAAAATTGATTTGAAGTAGGGGTCGCGTTGGGAACACGCCGTGTTCAAGGGCAAATTACGTAATTTAAATTCCAATAACAGTAAAACCTCTCAAAACACTTAAAGCTACATACCCCCGTATGTATCTTTTGCTAAATATATGTCAAACGGTATTCAATAACCCACTGATATCTTCAGAGATCGTTTGTGTGTGCCCTTACAAATTGTTTAATTATAATCTGACTAGCTGTGACCAGCGGTTTCACCTGCGTAGTTCCTTGTATGATCTTCATTGAAATTAACTAATTTGATTTCAAGGACAATTTTGTTCACAGTGAAACACTCTTAATCAACAACACATTTATTTCTATAAAGATTAATATTATTACGTTGATTAAACTCTTTGGCAAATAACCCATTATTAGGTACCAATTCTTTGCGTTTTTATACTCGTGATGATGTCTCAACGAAATGTCCGATTGGAATAAAACAAAAAGTATTTTACTTCTACATAAATTCCCTTGATAACATAATGCTTAATTTGGATAAGGATTAATATTACGGTACACATTTAACGTAGTTTCTTTCTTCAGACGATTTAATATTTTTTATGAACATAAAAGCGGTTTTGTGACTAAACGTTAGACATGTGCTCTCCCGGACTTTTTTGTAGATCTGAATAAGACCTACAAACCCGTAGTACATCATTTTGTTCTATTGTCAATAGTTTTTGCAATGCAGCATAAATAGGTTTTCGATTTTACACCTTGGGTTACAAAATCGCAATTTTCTTACGGATTCCAATTTTTTTGAAAATAAAATATAGCCTATAACCTTCCTCGATAAATGGACTATCCAACGCCGAAAGATTTTTTGAAATCGGACCAATAGTTCCTGAGATTAGCGCGTTCAAACAAACAAACAAACAAACAAACTCTGCAGCTTTATAATATTAGTATAGATTATTATGTATGCTTTAAATGATTTATTATGTATGCTAATATTAAAATCGAAGTTGCCAGACCGATACAGATACCATAACATTTTTAGTAATAAATTTTGATAAGTACATTGACTGGAAGGAAGGACTATCACTAGTAGCAAGATTAAATAAATTGTATTCGGTTTAAGCAGATTGTGACCAACTTTATTAACGACCTCGCTCGCTTATTACAGCTGTGTGGGCTCTATTTTGTCATGTGGTTTGTTATTATGATGAAATTCAATAGAAACATACAGTCCAATCCATCATGTCCCAAAAGCAGCGTTTGCTTTAGAACCGTCGCGGGAATTCTACCCGACGAGTCTTGTAAACCGTACATTAAGAAGTTTAGTTATATAACTGAACGCTCCATGTACATTCAGTACATTCAGTACAGTTTTAAAAAAA
Source organism: Tyria jacobaeae (assembly GCA_947561695.1). Taxonomy (NCBI): domain Eukaryota; kingdom Metazoa; phylum Arthropoda; class Insecta; order Lepidoptera; family Erebidae; genus Tyria; species Tyria jacobaeae. The sequence goes on along the minus strand of OX387208.1, from coordinate 82,604 downwards.
AGTTTTAAAATGTTTTTTATGCCATGTGTCTCCAAGTATATAATAACCTGTCTAATTGTTTAAAGAACCTTACAATAGCTCAGTTCAAAAACTAACTTCAAAATACATCTTACCGTGCCAACGAATAATGTACCTGTACCTTTTACTGGATATACATATAGGTTTGAGGTCGGTTGGTATATTTATTTTTAACTTTTTTTTTTTATGCGATAGGGGGCAAACGAGCAGACGGGTCACCTGATGGTAAATGACTACCGCCGCCCATGGACACCCGCAACTCAAGAGTCACAAGTGCGTTGCCGGCCTTTTAGGAAGGAGTACGCTCTTTTCTTGAAGGTTTGAAGGTCGTATCGGTTCGGAAATACACAACGACAATTTGTTCCATAAGCTGGTTGTGCGAGGCAAAAAGCTTTTGGAGAAGCGCACAGTGGTGGAGTGCCAATCGCCCAGGTGATTGGGATGGATATTTTGTCGCGTAGGACGATGGCGGAAACCAGCAGCCGGTATAAGTCCGAACAATTCCTCTGAACAATCCCCATGATACAAGCGATAGAGGATGCAGAGTGAAGCTACATCTCTACGCAACGCCAAGGTGTCAAGTCGATCAGAAATATCTTGGCAGTCGATGATGCGAGTCGCTCTCCGTTAAACTGTTGTTACTCAAACAATAATAACAACAGTTTAATACAATATATAAATATATCAAAAACAATAATACACACAACAGAGATTATAACACATATCCGACTGTCTGTCTAAGCTGTGTTATCGTCTTCAATAACGTTTATTTGAAGCGGTGACTCGGCATTGGCAACGTGTGAAGCTAATAGCTGTGGGCCACTTAGGTAGTAGGAATAGGATTGTCATGTCCTCACTCCTCCCCCCACGGTACATATTACCAATTGCCGATGTTATTTATCTAGTAAGCAATTTGATTTTATATTTCTAAATTTAGTGTACGGTCAACAAAGTTTTGTGAAATATACATGTTGAACGAAGAACCCCTGCAACAAAATGTGGTATCTATGTATGTATGTGCAAAGAACCATTATCTTTTAGTAACTGGTAGTATCTTTAAAAATTAAATGCCGCTAGTCTCACTAAAACTCAATAACGGCGAAACTAATTTGAATAATTCTTTATTGTCGTATCCGTATAATAGAGGGGTTTTAAAAGCAAAAAAAAAAAATAACTGCACAATATAAGCAATTGTGTAAACACATACACATGAGTAGACAGCTTTCAAGATTTCTTCCGGTAACAGTCACATTTGACTATGTACATACGATTCCCGAAGCTTTAATTGTAAATTTAAACAGTGGTAGAGCCATGCTTAGGCACGAATGGGCCGGCTCGACCGGTGCGATACCACGGCCTCACAGAAAACCGGTTGTGAAGTAGCGCTTGCGTTGCATTTCCCCGAATTGAGTAAGGTTTCCGGAGGCCCAATTCCCCCTCCCCCCTTTTCTCTCCCCTCATCTCCCTTCCCTCCTTTTTTCCATCTCCTCATCCCTCCTATCTTCTTTCCGCTCCCTGCATTCCCCATCCCTCATCACCCTCAAAGGCGGGCAGCGCACTTGAGTTGCAAGTGTCCATGGACGGCGGTGTCACTTACCATCAGGTGACCCGTCTGTTCATCTGTCCCCCTATAGTATAAAAAAAAAATGTCAATAATTATTGAAGCAGTGCCGACGTTCAATAAAAACCTTGAAATATTTTGTCTTCATGTTATAAATAACAACAATTAAACGATCGCGCCCGAACTGCAGGCGCGACGTTATTGAAAATTCAGCAGCGACGCACTTTAATAACTTATTGAATAGCGACGACTAAAAGCTAATTATATTTTATAGTTGCATACAATATGGTAATGAGAACGTGTTGATTGGTCACTGACCTTAAATTAATTTTGGTTGGCCGTTAGACAACTACTAATCGAGATCACCGTACGCCGTAGTAGCACCGTACAATAACTAGTTATTCTTCTATAATCATAGCGATTAGTTGAAGGTGCGCGTCTTTGAACTTGATCAAAGTAGCGCAGCACGGATCTGAGTGTGGCTGGATGCGGCACAGTGTCAGCAATAGGCCCATTATACATATATATAGCCGAGCCGAAAGATGGATGCCATCGTAAAATAGTAATTGCTCTCGCGTCGCAAAGACGTTCGAAAAGCGTTTACGGCGCGACTATATTATATGGTCGTCATCGTCCATTTCCACGCTTTACTAAATATAGTTTTGTGACCAGCATATCTTATTGCGACTCAAGACAACATCAGCAGCACGGCTGACGACGGGGACGTCCCTATTTCACAGCTATCTCTATACGTACCGATGCTCGGCTCAACCGGGTTTAATTGTCTGGAATTTCGAAAAAAGTGAAAATATTTCGTGACGTCTTCTTTCTTGTAAGATATTTTTTAAACTCGTAAATACAACCCATGAGTGCAATTTAGGCGCTATTTAATTAGCATTGATAAAAAACCTATATTATTCTTATCTTGTTTGTTCTTCGCAACTTGATTTTGTAAGAAACTACTCTTTAACTCCGTCCTCTACCCACCTATATGACGTAGTACATATGTTGGCTCTGTTCCAAACATTCCTATTTTTTATTCTTTACGTTTTCAACCATCCAAGACCATATCGATTCTTAGGATGGACGAAAGTTAGTAATATAATATTTACAAAGTTAATTGTAATGAATTTTGATTAATTTTTCAAACGCATTTACCATAATTAACCACGACATCCTAGTACATATTTCCGCTTATTATTATGATCTCCTTCAAAGCACTGGTTCTCAGTGTACCTGTAGTCCCAGCAGAATTAATTTCGTATTGAAGATAGATAGACAAATAAGATTATCATTTGTTGATCCATTAATGCCGTGACTTTAACAATGCTGTTTCATGACGATATGACTGGACTATATAAATTCTGAATCTGTCAAACATTGATCTGAGCATTCTGGCGTGTGTTGATAATACCTCAAGCAAGACATTTAGACCGCCACGCGCAATGTAAAATTAATTAAAACGTAGTTACCTAAAGCTTACTGTTTAGGTATACAACAAACAAACTTTTCAGTCTTTGCCATGAAGGTGCCAATTAAGACTCTTATTTAATGTAAATCAGCTTTTCTAAAGTCGAACTGATAGTTGATCGATCGCCAAGATATCGGACATGTCCACATCATATGGACGCTATCGTATCCAAGCCACGCTCCAGGCCACACACGCTACATTATATACAAAACACGGAAACTAATAAAATAATATTAGAGAGAATATTTAGCGTAACACTAAATCAACAAGCTCCTCTTATAAGAATTTATTTATTATGTTGAACGACAAGGTTTAGTGAGCAGCCACCCTGCTGTCATACTCGTACAATGTCGGCAGCTGTGTGCCGCCTATTTAATCTCACCTCGGTTTCGTTGTTCACGGGCCGCAAACAACATTTTCTCTGATTTTATTTGGCGAACAAGAAAATGAATTCGGTCCGCGAATACATTAACATATTATTAGGAGAATATTGTTTACATAATGGTGGCCATGGCTCGCCCTGGAGAGCCCGCCGGCAGGCAGGCAGGGCGAGCAGACAGCTTATGTGGGATTTGCAAGAGGAAACAGTTTATCATTGTTTATGTAAGATGTTCGCACCAGACCTATATATGTATCTTATGACATAATATAGATCATTTCGCCGTAATTATAAAATCTTGTTGAGTTTTATGGAGGTAGTCTTTAATCCCTAATAGCTTTATTATCTGTCTGTATGTCTGTTGTATCAGAAGCTTACTACACAACTATTCCAGTAGTCGCCGGCACTCTTGATTACGTTTAAACTTCCGTAGGGGCTCACCGATTGTTTTTCTGAGTGCATTTGTACATGACTTTTCACATAAGCGATAGTATATAAGTATAGATAATGTAACCCTGAGCAATTCTTTTAATAAGGACTTTTTTGTTCTCTACGATAAGGTTAAACACTCAAAATTATTGACATTTATTTATACAACTCACAATTAATATGAGGGCGTAGTGGTTACAAATATCTATTCGACTTTTAAGATTTAGATGGTGTATTCGAGTTGTGTGTGAGTCTTTGTGTGTGAGTGTTGGTGCGAGTCCTGCGTGTGCGTGTGTCCGTCCATTCATAAATGTATCAGCTCGGCTCGCGACTCGCGGCTGGTGCCTATTACCTGAGTAACGCGTGGGGACAGTTGCGCTGGCCCTCAACCAGTATTATTTTTATTCGCGATCGTTTGCCAAAACACGCTGCTGCGTCCGCCCGACCGACGATCACTATCGCCGGTGTCCGTGAAAACTCCACAACAAACGTGTGATATTCTACGGATCTATTAACTCGTTACTTGCCTACTGCAACGTAGACATAACACGATGTAACACCTATTACTATTTATTATTATATATATATTATTGCATCCTATTTGAATATTATACTCAATTTGTGTGTTAAAATGTATAAATGTTGGTTTGACAGTATATATAAATAACAAAATATAAAAAATGTATAAATGTTGGTTTGACAGTATATATAAATAACAAAATATAGAAAATGTATAAATACTGTAGGAGGACTTTATCAACGGTGCATTATGCTGGCGGCAGTTAAGAAGGTATGTTCAAATGTAGACATGCAGAATTCCTTTAGTTTGATTATATGTAAGTGTGTAATACAAATAAACCCATCGTAAACAGTTATGTAATGACAATAGAGTTGTGAAATCACTATCCTTTGCATGGTGGAAGCAATTTAGTTAAGATTACGCTTTACTCTCACTGTTTTAAGCAGAGCGGTGCTTAAAATTAGCTGCTTCGAATATATTATAAATATGTGTATTTTCATATAATGGTGTTTGTTCTTTGCAACAATAAAATGTTGTATCGCTGACGTTTCGTCGCGTGTCGCTATTCCTCTACCGCGCACTAATTTCCTCACACGGTAAACCCAGACTTAACAGTGTACAAAGAGCCCACACCTAACTTCCGACTCGTTACCCGTAAAAGGGGGTCGCCACCTCAAGGAATGTGACCCTGCAATGTTCACAAAGTTTACGCAGCCGGTATGTAGCGCCGCACACCGCTATCGAAAATCAAATGGCTCGCTCTCGAATGCTGGTTTATGTCTTCCCTTGGTACGTTTTGCTGTCGTTTATTGCCGGAGATCCGCACCATCGCTTTAGTTGTACTACTTTACTATACGTATACAATCTCGGAAACAAGCCGGTCGCTCGACTTTACGATAAAATGAAGACTAGAAATTAACGTGACATGCACTCGTACCCATGTATGTATGTACATGTGAGCATGTTTATTTGTAGTTTGAGGCGAGTATTAATAGTGTGGACTGACGGTGGCACTCGTCCGCATTGAGTCGTCCAAATAAAAGAGAACGTCTGTCGCGCGCCCACCTCAGCACAGATACGATCGTAACACAACAATGGCCACTCGTTCTATCTAACTCTCCAACATTATTATAAACTCCTACAACTTGGTCATCATATTATGTATTTCTCAACTAAGAGTTCATCATGAAAGTTCAAGCTCAAGTGAAGACTTCGACACTACAGAATTTACATCTATAATCATACGCGATCACACGTGGAACCTATTAATTGAATAATTTATTAGTCGTAACATATTTTGTATAAGGTATCGCTACGAGCTGATAATACAAAAAAAAATGTCAGTGAGTTACGCAATTAACGCACAAACATGCGCGTGCGCTCGCTCTAATTTAATACGCTGCTCACAGAGGGGGCTGACTAGTGGAAGCAGTTGTACACATTATTGGCGCCGTTCCTATCGTTCCGACAATATCCAGTTCTGTGCAATGTTAACGCAACAAGTTATGGCACTTTAATACTGCATTGTCTACCAAACATGTATATTAAGGGCGTAAGCCAAATTAGGCAAATGATCAGTTTACATCGACACGTGTTGGGACTCGCTTCTGACAAAGAGTCGGTATAATGTAATCTAAACTGTGACGCTATAAGTAACAGTACAAAGCACACCATGCCAATTAATACTAATATTTATGACTAGAGTCATCCGACTAGAGTTAAAATTGCGGGCAGTTTGGGTCTCGCTTAAACCCTTGACTTGACTTCTTGACTTGACAAAAGCAAATCTGCAAAAAATACCCAAATCAATTGCGGCAACTCAAGAGCCCTAAGTTGCTTTTCCGCTTTGAGGGCGATGAGTACTGATGAGGGATGGTGGTATGCGGGGAGGGAAAGATTTATTCATTTTATGTTTACTAACAATACTAAGACTGATTCCTACGGACAGTCCAATATGATAGGTATTCCTTGTCTTACATTTGCCAACTCTGAAACTCCAAGCGATATCAACTTGCAATTTTGTTACTCCTCTAAACCTACTACGTCGACTTGAACTCACTCGTACACAATCATTCGCTCAGTTTGTGTATTTAAAAGAGAATTATATGTACTTATGCTTTACTAGTAGTCTGTCAAAGATCGTATCATGGTTGTTATCATTACAGCTAAAGGTCGCCTGTTGCCGGTGACGTAGTTGTTGATTCTAGTATTTACTGTACTGTGTCGTGTGTTCATCTCGTTATTGAATTCAATAACGTTTCATCATTATCATTATTCAGCCCGTCGCAGTTCACTGCTAGACACAGGCCTCTCCCAACGTTCGCCATAGAACCCAATCCTCCGCCTTTCGCATCCAGACTATCCCAGCTACCTTGTTCAGGTCGTCTGTCCATCTGGCTGGAGGGCGTCCTGCCTTCCTTTTACCCATACGCGGTCTCTACTCTATGACCTGTTTCCAGCAACGGCCATTGGTTCTCCGGTAGATGTGGCAAATCCATTGCCTTATCAGTATGCTTATCTGGTAGCTATATCATTACCGTATAATATACAACACAGTACGACGTGTACCTACTGTGACGCGTCAATAGTAACAAATAGACATGTACAGTACCCGCAAGCTCGCGTGAATGAATTGATTTTAAGTGAACAATTGATAGTGATCCCGATGCGGGCTCTCAACGCGCAGAGGCCCTCCCAGAGGCCGCTGTTGTCGCTTCCTGTTCCCACTATTTTCATTATACACGCTAGATACGGATTATATCGTGTCGCTAAGGTTATTATTAGCTTTACGTGTTGTCATTGTCGTCTTTGTTTTGCAGTATTACATCGTCCCACAGGCATGAAACCTATAGTGGTCCACTCGATAGCAAGTCAGTACAGAATTAAGTACACGCCACCGCGTCCTGATTTGCATATAAATAAATAAATTGGCGGAAGATATTTGGTTTCTTGTTAGTTTTTTGCCAGGTTCGATAGTATTCGCATATTGGGTTAATGTATGATATACATTACATTATATAATGTACATTAACCGAATATGCGATAATTATTTTTTCGCATTCGTTGCGTAAACATTATTGTAACTTAATTTATGATGAATAAGCAAATACTCAACCCACAGAAGAACATTTGTCACCCTACTGCGGAATGAGTCTCTCGTTTTTGGAACATTCATATGGACATACTAATCTTTGAACAATTCCACGGATTTCCACATATAACGTATCATTAGTTTGGTCACAGTTATACAAGTGACATAGAATATTATTGTTTTATTTTTTGTTATCTTTAGCATAGCTGACATTTTTTACATATATACGGACCATTATGGTGCTTATATATAAAAGAAATACATACACTCACGCTTGTATAAGCTAAAAGTAAGCAAAGGCGTTATTAAAAGGGAGGGCAGAAAGAGAAGGAAAGGCATATTGCTTACACAGATGAATGCGCTCACTGCGTATGACTATACGTACACCACCGTGTGGCTACTGAGCTACTGACATCTGATATCTAGTACTATGTGGTAATACATTATTATCTGGTTGCCCAAATTTCCCGAAAGAAACGTTCGAGTGTAGTCCTCGAGTGGCCTCAATTGGATTATTTTAGCGATTTCTTACTCGGAGTGGCGATACGTTTTGTACCCAATTATTGAACCTACGATCTGTTCTATCGTCCCATATACTATATCATTGAGGTCTTCTCGCCTTGTTATTTCTCAGTTAGTTGTTGTTTACGGGAAGTGAAGCACATGTTTAGATTAGCTGTCATCATAATTTTGTGTAATGACTCCTCTACACCCAGGTTATTAGTTAGGTTATTTAAAGTGTGTGGTACTCCGCCATTATTTTGTACCGATAATAGCCTCTTTTTTGACTAATTGCTAAACTAGTTTACTTGTTTATTAAAAAAATTGGACATAATTTTTTTACTAATTTTTTTTTAGAAGACTGGCAGTTAGAATCATGTGGTGAATGAAATAATATTGATCTGTTAAGGGTTAATTTACTATTAACTTTAAAATGAAATCGATGATGTTAATTGAATAAATATTGTGGAACCGTACAAGTGATTTCACTCAACATGTAACTCTAAACAAACAGAGCTGTTATCTTACTGATAACGACCACTTTAGCGTTTGTAGGATATGGGAAATACTTAAAAAATCGAATGTGAATGTGTAAAATAAAACTTGAATGTGTGAATTGAAAACCGAAGGAGGACGACTGGGCTGGAAAGAATTAAAATCTAAACGAAACTACTCTCATAACTTAGATGCTGAAGTGCACAGTGTCCGGCCTCGATATTATTGTATTACAGCGATGTTTGTTTAGCATAAATAATGATTCACTTTTGAAAACAATACACAATCGAAAAAATTGTTATAAGCTGCATTTTTGTTCCTCTCTTCATTTTCACTCATAAGTATATAACTTGACCTACCTCGAGTACACTTTCATATTTTTACAGTTTAAAATCAATAGAATTAATTTTTTGTTACTCGGACACTTGTTAATCTTATTTTAGCGGCAGCAGGGACCTCGAAGGTACTTATAACATATGTCACAACTTGACAGTCGGCGAAGTTGGCGAGCTAAATCGACAATCGTCCTATACAAATATTTGCAGAAACCTAGATAATCTAATTTATATGTTATGATATGTATGTAGTAGTTGAGAGCACGTCTCGGTGGTTGGCCGCTCGTACTGTGTCAACGGTCAACAGAGTCACTACACCATTGATACGTTATCCTCTCGAATCTCCTCTTTCTATCTCGAACAACACGCTTCTAATATAGAAACAAACAAAGAGCTTGTCTCTTATATCTGTTCTCTATAAAGGACAGAGTGCTTGTTATGTCGTCACAACTATGAAAACATTGTTGTTTCTCTTCTTTTTATCCTATCTGATTTTGATATTAGAATAAACGCCAGCCCTCTGGAAGGAGCCGCTGCCGGTAGACAGAGGCAGTCTAAAACAGTAAAGTATTATATGAAACAATAGTGTATATATATGTCATACCCATTATATGTACGTTTGAATATATATAGTTTACTTATGACTATATTATAGCGAATAATTGGAGGCAGCGTCAGTTTGGGCACCTTGTAAGGTTTTAAAAAAAAAAAACTAATTGTAAAGATATTTTTTTTAAATTGAAATATTTGCGAAACCTAAAAGTGTTTGCTGTACATAGAATAAATATGTTTGTTTCTCAATGATGCCCTAACATTATCTTAGCTGTGTGCTTAGCTCTCAACCATTAATAGATTTCAATAAATTAATATTTTTTATTAATACAAATAAATTGAAAGCCACATGCGCAGCCACGCGTAAATATTTATCGTATTCTTGATGTAGACACGTCAGAAAATCTTTAACATTGTATGAAAAATAGAATGACTTAACAATTGTATTGTTACGTAATAGTTAATAACGTTAATATATGTTATATACGCATATCAATTAATGGGGTACACACGTGCTAATTACATTTGATTAGGGTGTTGTGTTGTGTCGTGCTGGCGTTGCGTAGAACCATTGGTTTTGTGTCGTTTGATATACTCGTATGTTATGTGATCTCTGGTGCGGTTTTAGTGTAATTATGTTAAAGAGCCCCCGCGAATACCGCAAACAAACTCGACACGGCACTTCCACACTCACAGTCGTATATTTGTCTTTATATTTTTGTTATTGTCTATATATTTTAGTTTTTATACATACATTGACATATGCATCACCAGTCAGTTCAGTTTGTGAAAACGTGTATTTATCGCAGGTAGCTATTTGTCCGCACACATATTCCACTCATTACTTTAGGCTTACGATTGATAATTTGCTATTCATATATTTATTAAGTTATGTTCATCAACATCGTCTAAGTACAATCGTTTCACATAAAAGTGAAAAATAAGTTTTGAGTAGAAGCTATGAGCTTAATATCTAAATGAAGGGTTCATCTTAGGTTATAAATACGTTCATCACATGAGAGTTCATCATAAAGTTCCCCACTGCGTATTAACAATTGAATTATTTTAAAGTTTGTGTTTGCTTATTTTTACTCTTAACACGTATATATGTCATACGAATAAATTAACTTTGCTCACAAAGTTATGTTATTAAGGTTTTAAAGATAACGATAAACCGATTTTGTAAGTAAGAACAGTATCACTAGCGTAAATTATTCACTTGCATAGAAAGATTAAGTCCGCGCAAGTCAAACTTATCCCAAACTTACATCAGATGTCGTCGGCGAGGCGCCCCGCGGCACGACGTTTCTGATTCCTTCTCTCTTTTATTTACTTTAATAAATTGCATTACAAATACAGATTGTTTTCCATCAGTCATCTCAGCCTCTCGGCTTTCAAGGAGGGTGAGGGCTTTTTGTCATCTCACTGCGGAGCGGAATGCGATGCGGTATGTCGCCCGAGGAGCTCAAAGTCGTTCGACTCCGTTTATATCAGTGCTGATATTGTCAACTCATATTAACGTCACCGCGCTGTACTTAAAACTTGTCAGTAAAGTGCGGTGCTAACGTTTAGGGCGCTGCTGTAACATTTACGTCGTCCGTGTCGTAGGACGGATCTTTTATATATTGTTTAGCTTGATTCTTTACATCTGATAATCTCTTTACGTATCAATCAGATTTGAGTGTGTTTCTAAAGAGTATTTATTGAGAAAATATTAGGCTGCGACTCTTTGGGTGCTTCTGCCAGTGAAACAGCGTTGAACGGCTATCTCCGACAATGAAATTGTAAACATCATTTTCAATTTACCATTTCCCAGTTTGTAACACTTAAGAGAAACACGTGGTATTCGCAACGGTTACAAAACTTAGTAATATTCCGCTCGTTAACTCGGGACTTGTCGATGGTATGTGGAGTCAAAGTTCACCTAAGCGCTGCATGAAAACCGCTGCTTTTAAGCGATATTTTATAGTTATTTTTATAAAAGATCGCAAGACGCACTGTCTTCAATTATAAGTGCGAGTAAGTATCCCACGAAAAATTGTTGCTTAGACTGGAAATTATCAAAAACAGTTTATTGTTACAATCTTTATACTATTCTTTCATTTATCTCTAACAGTTGCGGGCGAGTGCGGTGACTCAAATTCAATCAATTAGAAAAGCTTTTTACTTTTAAATGGATAAGTTGTTGATGCGGCATAACCGCTAAGATTGACAGACGGGCGGCCTTATTTATGAATGGAACCCAAACCTGTATTACAGCCATGTTACAACATAGGCTGACGTCAATCAAATTGATTGCTACCGCTTCATTCAGAAGTCAGAAGAAGTCAGAATTGAAACCTTCTCACTCTACTTACTTCATTTAAATGTTCAAACTTTTATTTGGTTATCACATAAATAAATTTAAAATGTATATTTTATCAAAATGATGTTTTTCACTAAGTACATGTGATCTTCACTCTAGTTTAATATATTTTTAAAATTTTTGTATACTTGTCAGTCTGTCTGTTTGTTTGTCTGTCGGTCTGTTTGTTTAGGCTAATCTACGGATGATTTTCACTGGACTTTTACTGACAAGTAGCTGAAGTTAGATGGAGTTAATAACTCCATCTAACTTCAGCTTCAGCAGTAGACTTATTAAGTCCTAGACTTATTAGACTTATTAAGTACCTTTATTTTAGAACAAGAATAAGGAACCCTAATTCTTGTTCTAAAATACTCAACATACTCGTATCAACATACCCGTATGTCTGTTCGACGCCACAAGTTCTGGTAATGGTCTGGACGCCACTAGTCGCAATGCCCCCGGCTCTTAGCTCTGGGAACTGACCGCGCGACTAATACTTACAGCGCTTGGTTGAACATTTCTAAGCGCGATGTGTGATGTGGCTACGCCGCCGCCCATCTGCACGGTGCAGTGTCGTGTCGCAGTATCGACGGACGGGCCGGTGGCTGGAAACGGGAAGATCGTAATCAGTGCGACATTCCTCGAGTGAAGTTGAGCACGATCCTTATTCAATTTCTTATCATCGCCGGTTATCGCTAGTAGTAGTAGTAGGTATCGCCGCCGCTGCAAAAAAAGTCACTTGTCCACTTGTTGTTGCGGTTAACGTCCTAAAGTGCACTGCATTTCAATGTACGTATATAGTACGTATGTAGTACAACTCTGCCCTCAACCGTACTCAGATTACAGGCTGTAGCGAAGTGACGTCATACTGAATGCTACGAACGAGAATAACGGGGTCCATTACACCGGTACACATCAAGTGTAGTGTATTTTGTGTGATATTGTCAGTAAATAACCATTTGCTGTGCATTCCATGTTGTGTGTTTTAAATGGGCTGCTATTGCCTGACAGCCAGGACTTTTTTTTTCTTTTAAAAAGACTACTCCTGCATTAGGATTAATTCCTCGGTCGCGCGGGACCTTACAAACATTCAAACAACGGACACAAATAACACCCTTATGACAGCGGTTGTTCGCGTCCCTAACTAGCTATCTCTAGACTATTGACTACACACAAAATGTTGTGACTTGAAATCAACATAAATATTGAACGCTACCCGTACACACACACGAGCGCTCATCTCTTCCGGTGACGTGTGACGTCATGGCGAGCAGATGCGCGGACAGTACAGGAATAATACAATGTTGTATAACGTCAGTATATTGGAATTTTTCTGTCACAGCGACAGAAAAATGTTTTTTATAACACGTTTAATTTTCATGTGAATAATAAAGTCCCACGCAGGCGCGACAGCGCGCTGCAGCTAAATAAACGTATAGAGCAGTCCGCGGTCCACCGGGAAAATTTTCCAGCTTTTAGCTGATCTATTGATGGAGCCAGGAGGTGGAGAGATGAACTCTTCAGTGGCTACTACTAATCCTACAACGGTAAACCCGATGGAGTTTGGGGCTCATTTGTTGTCTTTTTTAGCTTTTACAATTTGTTTTAGTATTTAGAATAAGGTGCTGAGGCCCTTTCATCCTTATCCCAACACTGAGACTGCAGTAGCACACAGTGCCAAGTGCCCGAATGTAGCTCCTGTGACTGGAAGGGCCACTAAAAAAGAAACACCTGCTGTCTGGTTTTACTATTATTCTACGTTTTTCAAATCATTTTTCATAAATAAATAAAGAATTAAGGAATTAGATTATTAATAAACAACCGTGTTTCTCTCAGTAGAGTCGAATAGGCCCACCGATGTAGTGGGCCTATTCGACTCTGGCTACCGTGGGTATTGTGAAAGGCGACCCAGGGACTGTACCGTTACTGTACCGTAAGCTATCAGCGAGCAAACATCTAAGACATAACAAAACCTACCTACCAGGCAGTGCCGTACATATATTACATGCCGTACACATAGTAAAGTGATGCATAGTTGTAACCAGTATCGTTTCTATGTACGCATAACATATAACATTTGTAAAGCAGTTTTTCTCTCAACATATATTTTATACATATTTTATCATCGTAAATATATTTTATTTACAAATATTTTTTTAATATTGCATTTTCATCTGAAAACCAAAATTTAAGCTCAATCGAAACCCAGAAAGCAAGATTACAGTGCAGATAGGCCTTTTGCCCCTATCCCATAAAAAAATCAGATAAATCTAAACAAAAGCTCGCAATACTCACTGTTATTTAGTTCAGGAGGATTGGTACAAATCCTTATGCAGATAGGGATAAACAGGATATAAGGCTATCGCCACGAGATGTATCAGTAGAAATTTGAGGTACATTTTTTTTAAAAGCTCCCGCATTAGACATAATTTGTGTGTCGCGGGGGACCAAACAAACATTTATACACGAATACGGACACAAATAATACCCAGACCCGGGACAACTAGTTGTGGGTCACACAAATTTCTGTCTCGTACGGGAAGCGAACCCACGACCTCCGACTCAGCAGTCAGGCTCACTAACAACTAGAGCAACAGGCCAGTCAAACAGTTTATGGCGGCTTTAAAAAAACTGAGATCAGGCTCTAACCTTCATAATTGCTTTAATTTTACAATCGTTGCCGTGCTTCGGGCCAGATTTAACCCAGTAGTAGAATTAAACTGAAAAATAAACAAAAAATAAAGATACAAATGTGTAATGGATTTATTTGACATATTATATTTATTTCTACAGAATTACTATTAATTTGTATATACATTTTAATGTAATACATCTAATATAATAATAATATACAATGTTATTAGACATTTATATAATTATAATATATAATTTTAGTAAAATTGTATCTTATTACACTGGGTGCATAGAGCAACTGTATTAGAATGTTTTTTACATACGAATTTCTTACAATCTCCACAAATCAAAGGTGTCTATTGTCAGTTTTAGCACGTATGTACTTGGCAACGATTTTTTGGGGCCCTTTTTAGCTGAACAAATGTTGATGGACTCAGTACATTGTCACTATATTGACGAAGCTTTTTGTAATTTCTATTGAAAAGGGTGTCCTCGGTAATGCTTTCCTGTTTTTTATGTACGGTGTCACCAATTGCATGCTTAAGTTTTCCAAATAGTGCCGTTTTGCTAGGCAGCCTTCCTTCCAGCCGTGAATAATATGTAAGCATCATTTTTGATAACCTTATTCCAATAATAAGTAAATTGAAGCGAATAATTAAAAGCATAGGATATCAAACTCCTTGAACGCTTATTTTCTGAGAAAATTACATTTATATACCAAAATGGGTCAAAATTGACCCGAAGACCTTATGAAGGTTAAATATGCGTATGTTTCCTACTTGCATGTCTAGAGTCAATAAGGTCGAAGGTTTATCTATACTATGCTATAGTTATCTACAATCGCTAAAACGCAAATTCTCCCTTGTTTGAAGTGACATCTTTTTTTTTTTTTTTTTTTTTTTTTTTTTGTTTTTTAAAAGACAACTCCCGCACTAGGATTAATTCCTGTGTCGCGGGGGAGTTTACAAACATTCAAACAACGGACACAAAGAACACCCAGACTCAGAACAACAATTTGAAGATTACACAAAGTGTTGTCCCGTGCGGGGATCGAACCCACAACACTCGGCGCAGCAGTATAGTGGCGAGGTGACCACTTAAACCGCTACGCCATCCGTGCAGTGTTTCTGGGGACACAAATTAATTATTTCAATAGCATTCAGTAATTGAGGGCATTTGCCATGACGTGCAACTCGACACCGCGCCCTCCTTCACCTACGATGAGCGACGATGAGCGACGACGTGTGGCGTGTATCGCGAATACGCTGCACAGTGCTATTGTTCAGTTAGCGTTTAGTGTGTCGTTGTCCGGTTTAGTCCTTAATGACCTGTTAGCCTACGCATCTGTGGCTCACTGCCATATAGCTCCGGCGTAAACGACCCTCTAAATGTTTGTGCGAAACGACCGTGCATGGTTCAGAAACCGACTCAACATTAAATTCACATTCATCTATGAAAGTGTATCTATGACAGTACTTATGTTAAGAAATACACACAAAAACAATGCATAGGTTGCGACGAGTGCTGTGCAGCAGAATGTACACGTCGATTTGCGTATTTATATCACGCGCTCAGTGACAGCTGACAATTTCGTTTTATTAATAGTGTACCAAAAGTTTCGCGGAAACCGTTCTGGCGAGTTGATATCGCGGACATTGTATAAAGATGACCGACCCGCCACTGACTGGGCTCATTTTCATAAAAACATATTTTTGTTATATTTCTTTTTTTACTTTTTAACTGACTTAAAAAAGGTTTCCCAACTTGACTGTTTTTATTTTGTGATCTTGAACCGATTTAAATATTTATGTAAATTCATTTGTAGGAATATTACTCGAGGTTGTTTTCTAAAAATAAAATGGCAATTTTAAGAGAATTGCACGTCTAAGGTGCACAATTAAGGGATTAAAAATAAAAGTTATTAAAGTCGGTCGTTTTTTAAGGTTAATTATTAAGGCCTTGTTGTAGCACTACTAAACAATAAACGATGTATCGAGTGTTGATCAGTTCAGAAGTTATGAAGTGGACAAATAGTCGACACAACAATACCGTCCACCGCACACACGCACCGCGCGGCCGTGTAAGCTATTAATCAGCTTGTCTACTCAATTATTTCGTTATTGCATTAGTGCGGTGAGATTGATAAACGGGGAGCTGTGGGATGAGGGGTCTGTTTTATGTTTTGGCAATGGCTGTGGATGTCTGTCTGTCTGCATGTCTATATATATGTATGCACTGTAAAGCTACGGTTAAACACGTCGCAGTAAATATTTGTTCGCGGCTGCTACAGCTACCTCGTCAGCACGGCAGCGTCTGGTTTTGATTAACTACTGAGCGTACTAAATACTTACCTATACATATTCACATAAACGTTTATATTTACCTATGACTGAATATAAACGTTTATGTGAATTAAGCACGACTACACCTAAAATACACTGAGGTTATAATTACCATTTCTCGCTCATTCGCCGCTTATATGCCTCACGAACTTAATTGATACTTATTTGTGCAGTCTTTGCACAGTTTCAGAACAACGGATGCAGCCTTTTGAGGTTTTCTAAAGTAGTTGTTTTCTAAAGTTCCTCTATACACATAAGTATGTTAAAACAAATGAGAGGATAGAAGGGGTACAGTAGGGTAGGTACTTTAATATTTTAATGTACCAGCCCCTCAGCACCGAACTGTATACACTATCTACGAAAACTTTTGTGTTGATTAATCAAAGCGAGCAGATAACAAAAGCAAGCTTCAATATGTATGTAAATGCGAGCCCCTTGTCTGCTGCACTGACTCAAGTGTAACGTACAGCTTCTTCGGAGATACGACGCCATCACTCCAAAATATCGATCGATATTATGTCTATATTAATCAAACAATAATTCAATATTTGCAGTTTTACAGTTGACTGCCACCGATATTTCTTTTCATTAGAAAAACGAATTTAATCAAAACTTAGGGGTGTGACGCAGCTGAGCGTAGAGCGCATGACACCATTGAGTGACAATAAATATTGTGTAAAATAGCAAGTAATCTTAAAGGTCCCCGAGACCTGACTGACTGAGACTGGCGTTTAACAGGCCTGTTGGTCTAGTGATTATTGATTCTGACTTTTGTATCAGAGGTCATGGATTGTTTTAATGTTTTTAAAGTGCGATAAAGGAATCAGTCCTAATGCAGTAGACGTCTTTAAAGAAATCTCCTAAAGTTTATGATTGTACTATATGTATTTATACAATAAAACACCAGAACCCATAAATAATCAAAATATAAGTAGATTTAAAAAAATATTTAGTTTAATTTTTGATAGTGCTCTTACTATAAAGCCTATTATATAAATGTTAATGTAACAACAACGACTAAACCTTAAATCTTCATAGAATTCTGTTAACTTCCATGTCTATTGGGCAGCATTTATTTGAACTATTCCATAATTGTATAAGACCTCACTATGGACATGCATACTAAGCAAATAAATATATGACATCATATGATATTATCTCCAATGTGTTAGTTCTGGGTTACTATTTTGTACCTAACTGTATATAATATGTATATCCTTGCAAAGTGAGGATAAGCTATGAAGGTTTATTGACTCGTTATGATGCCGGGCCAAAAGTAGACAAAGCTAACAATACAATCTTAAAATAAAAGTTCCAGCTAGTCT
Organism: Tyria jacobaeae; assembly: GCA_947561695.1. Classification (NCBI taxonomy): domain Eukaryota; kingdom Metazoa; phylum Arthropoda; class Insecta; order Lepidoptera; family Erebidae; genus Tyria; species Tyria jacobaeae. The sequence goes on along the minus strand of OX387208.1, from coordinate 64,604 downwards.
CATACAAACCTCAAAGTCGATATCACTGTACCTGTTATTGTTTTATATTTAGTTAGTACATTAAAGAAACTTCTAATCTTGTGACACTCCTTTGCATGACATATTGAACTTAACGGACGACAAAATGTAATCTGACTAGTAATCCAAAACCAATCTCGATCGAAGCAAACCACTTGTACCTTTGTACATCTATATATTTATGACCATTTATACCTGACAGACCGTTCATACATATTGTTGCGCCATCGAGAAAAATAGTCTGGAACAATCTACAAGACGCGAGAAGGAGTTAGTGTCGCGCTAGTGTCGGATAGCGCGCAACTGTGGACATTATGACGCTAGATGGCGCTACAAGTCGCTCTAAAATAATCTATTTAGTCTAGAGCCATCGATCGAATATTATCGTACATTCTAGTTATCTCGACAGCAATATAAAAGCGGATCGTGTTAGCCGTACCAGTAGTATTGATTCAAGATACAGCGAATAAATATCGAAGCGATCTTCTAGTGCGACTAACGAGCGATATAGTGATTTGTAATTGTAAAGAGTGGTATTAATAAATATTGTGTTTTTTTTGGTAATCAATCGACTACTTTAATTCATTAAATACCCAGCTCGTAACAATTTGGTGTCAGAAGTGGGATTAAAGTATGCCGGTTTTACCAAAGGAAGACACGGAAGGTATCCGAACTAGGAGTCAACGCCAGCAAGAGACTGATCAGAGGCGATTTGGAGGTGCACAACTGCCTACATTGGAGGGTCAGCAGCCAGCGATGGAAACCACGCCGTCCACATCGGCATTGGCAGCAGCTCCTGATATCACGGCCCTAATAGCGATGCTCCAGGAGCAGGCCCGCCGTCAGGAGGAGCAGGCCCGACGGTTGGAAGAACAGCTCCAGCGGTACAAGGAGGAGCAGGCCCGCCGTCAGGAGGAGCAGGCCCGCCGGTTGGAAGAACAGCTCCAGCGGGACAAGGAGGAGCAGGCCCGCCGTCATGAGGAACAGATGCTGTTGTTGAAAGGCATTCATGAGACCTTCGGCAAAGAACTCAAGGTAGTGAAAGATCAGGTTCTTCAACACGAGAACCGTATCACTGAGGCCGAAACTCAGATTGCCGACGTGAAGAAGGCATTAGGAAACCTTAAAGTTGGAGACAGAGCGGCGACTACAGTAACTGCTACTCCTTCGGTGCGGGCGTTCAAAGTACCGCCGTTTGATGGAACATCTTCGTGGTCAGCCTACAAGATCCAATTTGAGGCTCTTATGACGGCGAACGGCTGCACAAAGGAACAAGCTATGACCGCGCTCACCTTGGGTCTCCGAGACCAGGCTCTAACCGTCCTCGAAGCCCTCGGTAAGAAGGTAACCTATGAGCAACTGCTGGAGGTATTGGAGGCAAGATATGGTGACGCTCAACTGGAGCACGTGTTTCGTGCACAGCTGAAGGATCGTGCCCAACGCATCGGTGAAAACCTGCAACAGTGGGCTCTGGAAGTTGAGAAACTGGTCCGTAAGGCGTACCAGTCTGCACCTGCGCTCGTTGACGGGAATCTGGTGCAAGCTTTCATCGATGGCATTCGTGACCTCGAAGTTAGGGCTGCTGTGAGACTTGGGCACCATGAAACTCTCAAGGATGCTCTGGCCCATGCTTTGGAGGTGGAAGCTGTGAGACAAGACCATCGGTCTCATCGGGTCCGGAAGGTTGTAGCATCACCTGTGCGTGACCGATTTAAGGGGTACAGCCCTAGATGCTACGCCTGTGGTGAAAAAGGTCACCTTCGGTCCAGCTGCCCTAAGCGAAGCACAGGAAGTGAATACGACCGGTCTCAGGGGAATAGGGCGGTTGATAGTACTGCCCAACAACAGCAGGAAAACGAGTAAACGCCAGGACTGCGGGGCGGGTGCTGGCTGGTGTTCAAAGAGCCCCAAAGATAGTTCATGTAGATCGATTGGCGCGATACTATGGGATTGATTATGCTCGGGACGAGCATGTCTTATGAGGGGGCAGTGTTGCGCCATCGAGAAAAATAGTCTGGAACAATCTACAAGACGCGAGAACGAAGGACAACGCCATCTAGTGTCGGATAGCGCGCAACTGTGGACATTATGACGCTAGATGGCGCTACAAGTCGCTCTAAAATAATCTATTTAGTCTAGAACCATCGATCGAATATTATCGTACATTCTAGTTATCTCGACAGCAATATAAAAGCGGATCGTGTTAGCCGTACGGGCAGTATTGATTCACGATACAGCGAATAAATATCGAAGCGATCTTCTAGTGCGACTAACGAGTGATATAGTATTTTTATAATTGTAAAGAGTGTTATTAATAAATGTTGTGTCTTTTTTGGTAATCAATCGACTACTTTAATTCATTAAATACCCAGCTCGTAACAATATTACTCCCTGGAATAGTGACTTCGCAACAAAGTACAACCGACATTTGTACTTCACCAACATGTTCTACATCGGGTCTTTCATGTCGACTTCAAGGCAAATAGCTAATTAGTCATCAGAGAACAGTTTACACGTAAATTAAATTATTCGATATACAGCTACTGTCGTTGTACGGTGCGGCAGTGTGAAGCCCCTGAACGACACCATCAGTGTAAGCTAGAGCGACACGTAATCACGGCTTCTGATCGAAGAACAATACTAGTTAACCCATTCCTCCCCACTGTCCTATTTTTAGGAGACCATATTCAACATTTTTTTTACATGTTAGGTCGTTTATTTTTATTGTTTCTGACAAAATTCGTATTCTTGCACTGTTTTTAAAATATTTTTATTCTTCTGCAAAAAGTGTATCCGTTTTTTAATGTATTTTTTTTATAAATATCATTTTTGTTGCCTCAAAAAGAAACATCGTATTCTGATTTTATATACCATAATGTAAAAAACTTGTTAACTCCAATTTACATAAAACTGATTCTTAGACCTTTACCAAAAAATTAAAACATAAAACGTAATTTAAAAACTTGTGGTAATCTTTCAAAATATTATTCTTGGATAAAAAAATCGGAAGGCAGGTCAACCAAACCTACACCAGGTACATCAGAACGCCTTTTACAACCTGTACCAACAATATTGGTCAATATATGACGAAGAGGGACAAACAGAGGCGTTGCCAGGGACAAGGTTGTAAAAAAAAACCTCTTACTTTTTGCGCTAAATGTGAAAAATGATTCTGCAGTGATTGTTTTATACCTTACCATACAAAATAAGTTAATAGAATTTTATGTTTAAAACTGTTAATGGTCAAATTTTCAAATACAGCTAATATTCTTATAATTGTTTACTTTTATTATTTCTGATCACATGTTCCCACTGTCATATTTATAGGACAGGCTGACTCAGCATTAAAAGTACTATTTTTTTTGGTCGTATTATTTTTTCTTATCGCGTTACGAACTTAGTTTCAAGATTTGATAAAAAAAATTCAAAGTTTTCGATGATTGCGAAGTAATGTGTTAATTTTGAAGTTTCGCGTGATATACACACGAATAGATGTACATATATATGACTGTTTACACTTCAACGCACGCACGCCGTTGGGACAACGCATCTCCCTCTGCTATCTGTACTTGTGGTGTACGAATTAAACTAATATTTTAATTAAATAAAGGTATGCGATACTATCTTTTAAAGCGGCTCACGTTAGCTTATTTTTTGCGCATCACTCGTGAACAATACTACACCTACCTATTCTGTACCTCTGACAACATGTATGTATATAAAAAAAACTTATTCATTTTTACTTTGGCTATTAGTAAGGACTACATATTGGTGAAGAGAAATTAAAATGTAACCAAAGATGGAAGGTGAAATAGCTCGAACCCGGCAACAGGCAGTTCGAGTTATAAGTAAATGTACTACAGACGGGAGTACAGTGGACGGTGCAAGTGGCAAACAGGTCTTGGGTGGTCTCCTCAGTTTTGAATTGAGACGTTTGTTTACTCATTTCTTTGTGCATACCGCGACGTGTTAGTGCAGTTGGTCAAGCATCACTTAAGTTTAGTGCTGAGAAAATCAACCATGATAAGCGCAAATACGAAGTGATGTTATCCCATGAGCGTGTGATCGATCGTTGTGTTAGAGTGAGCGCCCTTAGTGGCGCGGGGTGACCAGGTTGTCACTTTATAATCAATCTTCGACGCTTTCCATATTACGTTTCGTCCTATGATATATTAAATCTCTCCATTTTTGATGACGTATACAGTGTCCCGAATAAGTACTCTATAAGAAAGTTTATTGTAAAATAAATTCTTTATGGAGTGCTTTAATGTGAGGGTTATTTTATGAGGCAAGGTATTATTATAACGGCTTTGCATGAAAACTATACTCACGTTTTCGAGGCGTGACTGTTGCCTGCGCAGAGCAGCCCGGCCCGCGACCGGCCGCTGCCTCGCTTCGCCGCCGATGCTTGGCGCCATCAGATTTTCGGAGCTGATTCTTTTCTTACATTATTATATGCCTATCCTTCTCCAGTTTACTACCTACGCTATAAAGTTACTCACTATATTACAACTTTATACATACATATGTATGTATTATGTGCAGCTATTACTCGATAGTGACTGTAGAGTTACTTGCAAAATACAAACAAGAATATAGTTGACCAAGTATCCAGGAAACAAGAGAGGCGCCCAGCGCCGTCGCGTCGTCTGCTCGATCAAAACCCATGGTTTATTTACTCTTGGAGGGAGTGGCGAAAAAAGCTAATGTGTAAACGTTCTCTTATCTGAAGGACTATGAGCATCGGCTGAAAGCGATACATGGCTGCTACTTACGACAAACTGAATAATTTTTGGATCACTGGCAAATACTTATACACTTCCTGTGACACTGCCTGCTAAGTGAAAATGTTTATGAAATGTGACATTAGCTGAGTTATCGTTATTGGCAGGACGAGGGTCTACACCAGGTTTTTTTGTGAGAAAATTAATTTAGAATATGAAACGCCTTCATTTAGACTGCATAGATGGCGTACGGGTGTAAGTAGTCACCTCGCCACCACGCTGCCGCGCCTAGTGTTGTGGCGACCGCTGTGCACTCGTTCACGATGACAGGGTCATGGTCATGTGACGTGGCTCTATTACTCGTAGTATGTATTTACGCAATGTCACTATTATCTCACAAGGCGCAAGCACCACCCACCCAAGTCCTTTCTGCGTCACTGGACGACAGGGCGACATGATAACGATTGATTGTCTATAGAATTAGCGGGGATAGGGCGTAGTGTGTGGCGGCTACCGGCGATGCCCGGAGGATGGGCGGGAGTGATGCTGACGTCAATTATTATTTCATTAGCGCCACGACTCCATCATTGTCTCGATGAGGCGGCGTTATTAAAGCGGAAGGCTTCACGGAAGGCCGATGTCATAGCGGCGGGCGCCCACGCAGCGGCCGCGCTAAGACACTAATTACCAATTAAAACGAGACATTCATTAAAAAGTTCAACTTACTTACTTACTTACTTACTTACTTAACTTAAGAAGGATTGACGATCTTATCTTCAATTCTAAATTCAAAAAACACGAGTCTAAAATTGAATACCAAATAAAGTTGGTAAAACTTCTAAGTTCTTTTGCAACGCTTTTGCTGAGTGAAAAATTAAAAACGTACGAATTAAATACAATTTTACCTTTATTCTTCTAACTATAATTAAAACAAAAAGAGGTAACTTGAGAAATAAACCAAAACTCACACCGACCGGTTTTTGATATAACAACAACGTACATAAATCTCCATATAATTACGATATTGCGTAGGTACTAACTAATAATTTAAAGGACTGAGCTGCTCTGGGCATTAATCGGGGCATGACGGGCCGGGCTCTGGAATGGGACGAGCTCTGTCATTCGTATATAAATGGCTGACATGACGTTTGTGCATGATATACGAATTGCCATTCGTACGTTAATCCATGTGTTCAATATATTTATTTAAATTACTTGTGATCTCGTGTTAGTAAGTATGTCTGAGCAGATGTGACAAACTGCTTCTGAACTTGGCACCTAAAGTAATCGCTACCGCCAGCGGCCCGAGACAAGCGCCTATCGAACGTAAATAATAGAAATACTCCAGAAAGAGAGATGGAGTGTACATTATTAGAATACACTCTTACTGAAATATCGTACATATGTATATTGGCATATAAATGAGACATACTCTGTTCCCGCGACCACTTGTGGATGCATATTTTCGATTGTTTTTCTTTTAATATTACTTATTTTATATTGAGTGGATGTGGAACAGGACCTATATTACTAATCTACCTTTGTGTCAACAATAAGCCGAAACAGTTCCAATTCGAAAAAACAAATTAAAGTTTTCGGAGCTAGGCACTCGACATACACATACATACAAATGAGGTTATATCTGATACCTTATTTCTAATTTATTTATTTGTAGTTGGTGCTTATTCATCACTTGCCTTTCTTGCTCTTCTTTAAATCTATCGTCTAGTAGCCGTCTCACTACAAAATGGAAATGGGACACAGAAACCAATTAAAAATAAAATCGAAATACACCAAAAAATGTTTAAAGCCGTTATAAATCTGAACCAGATTTCAACATTTGGTTGGTAGGCTTTACACAAATTAAAATTCACCGATCATAGGAAATGTGGGTTTTTTAATAAACGTATACATTTTTGTTAACGGTAAGTGTGGTTTGTATAACATTAGAGAGTGACATGACTATCTCTACATGGTGCTATTTTAATTCTATACAAATCGTGGATTGCAAATAGTGTTAAACACGGAAACGGCTTCCTTTTTCAGAAAATACTTAAAGTAGTCCGGAATAGCTCACACTCGACTACGTTTGAAGTGTATTCCTTCGAGATACGTATTTGTAATTATATTAGAAGTCTTGGCTCCTTCCCTTGTCTCCCTCCACTCCTGCCTGCACCATCCTCGGACACCATTTGACTCGAACAAACTTCAACTTGTTATAATTACCATAAAGCTTTCTATATTTGTCTTGACGCGCGATGGATCTGCGACACGTAGACAGCGCCAATAATATAATATAATAATGTCCTGTAGTAGCTGGTCTTTAATAACCAGGAACTAACAATACTGCCACGCCGGAACACAAGTAGGGGTACTTGTTTTCCGGCGTGGCAATACAGGATTGGGTGACATATCGCTGAAGCGAGGGCACTCATTGGCAAGCAATTCTGTTTCAGGTCAGGTAACACCCAAGACTAATGCATTTTGTGAATCAAGCTTTTTCAGGAACTGTCCTGTGATTATGCATTCATAATCCACATACCTTAGCTGTCTCTCCGCAAATACTACGTATCATCGTCGTATTTAAGTAGTTGTACCACGTACGTATCAATCGTAATACAAGTATTTACGTATGTCACAGGCGTTAGGCATAAATGAACTGCCTATGAAGCTACAGGAACGCCTTCTTGGCTCCTTGAAAAAAGTATTGATATGTAATTTTTCCTGCGGAAATAAGGTGCGGGCCCACAACGGTTGGGTCATATCAGTCATTACCTATTCCTTTAGCATTCTTAGATGGACTCAGACTCAGAATTGGATGCCCTTGATAGAAGAGCCCGAACAGTGTTAACCGCATACCGAATGCACCATTGATGTTCATAAGTAATGAGATTGTATATTACGCAGAAATGTGAGGGTCATGGTTTCTTAAATACCAGAACCCTACATAAAAGAGAGGAATGCAATCTTAGAGATTACTTTATAGAGATATCTGTCAACGTGGAGGTACACCGGTATGTGGTGGCATTTGATAACGGACTTACTCCGTTCAGTATAGAGAAAGAGAACCTGTGCAAACCTGCAGTATAGTGGAAGAGCAAAGAGCTGCATGGAAGTTTTTATCGGGTCTTAAATGGGCCTAATGTCATGGCTACGTTTCGGAGAAACTGTAAATGTTATCTGTATAATTACAGATGAAGTTGTAATGACGAACATTTGTAGAAGACATATTCTGAAGGATGGCACAATTGACATTTTTAGGGCATGTCATCGTCCCGGAGAAACCCTAAGGCATAAAATTTCAGGATAGTCCATCAGCATCTTGTTCTTAGATATAATCTTATGTGAGTGTTGGTGGTCAGTTACCGTTTTATAGGTATGTGCCCGACCCAGTTCTCGAAGATAGTCGTGTAAGGTTAAATACGATACGATATTAAATACGATATTTAATATTGGTAGTGGCTGTCACTTGCAGCTGACATATTTAAATGGTGAAATTTTAGGTGCTTTGGACTAAGTACGATATCAATGTCTAAGTACAAGACATATGTATGTCTGCCATCCCTATTCATATTACTATATAAAGCAAAAACCGTTATGTTTAGTAGATTGACGACTAGGCTATGTGCAGTATGCAGGAGTTCAGGATGACTGAAAATATACACTTACATGCTAATATTTAGTTAATAGAATAAAGTTATATATAAAGGCGGAAATCACACCGCTCCGTGCTCGTGTAGTGCGGAATGTATTCCTTCCTGTAAAGATTCAAGTTGTTTAGCACAGAGCGGTGCTACAGACAAGGAGCACGGCCTCTGGGCTGGTCGCTTAGCTTTAATGCTACGCAGAACTTGTAACGGCATTATTCGTTCCTATTATATATTTTTACTTCGCAATGTTCACAATTTTCCTCACACCGCCTGAGCAGCGCCATCTTCTTGCGCTTATTTAATTATACACTTTTTTTGCCTTTCAGTGAACTGTGTTCGTTGAAGAATTTTAATTTAACAATGTGATATCTGAGTGAGCAATATCGTATCCGAGAAATATTCTTTAATTGAGTAGGTAGGTCTAACAATGGCTAAAGATCTAACGAATGTAAAATTATGCAATCAAATAGTACATATAATTTAATTATATTAAAGTTCTAACTATCAATAAACAAGAATTTCATGATAAGAATGATCTACTTAGCTGCCTTAAAAATCCAATAATGTCTAAAGGAATGTTTAGACTTCTTCAGAACATTGTTTTCTATAGTAAAACTCAAAACCGTATTGGAAAACCAAAATCAATAAAAAAAAGCTTCGTTTGGGAGTAATTTTAACTAGTACTTTCTTACATTAGTGGTTCCCAGCAGAAAGCAGCCTGAACTAATATGTAGGTATACATTTTAGTGTGCAACTTCAGTTTTCTAGAGTTCAGACAGCTACATGCAGTTCATCACACGAACGCTAAGAGATTTACTACAGGCACTCAGTTATATCGTTGACTTAAACTTCCTATCGCTGACTGATAAATTATTTTGGATTTTGACGTTGATATAGCATTAACATGAATTATTGTTAATTAGTTCTTTGACTTATACTCAATTCTGTGCTGTTAAAATGTATGTACTAGAGCCAAACGCATAGCGCTTAACGTCGCGATGGTACGAGCAGGCGTGTCCCATACAAGAGGCGCTTAATTTTACAGATTCGCGTTATAGGACCTGATTCACGACCAATAAAAGGCGTGTTTGTGTGTAAAGCACAGAGAGTCTCCGGGACAAATCGTGTGTTACCGGACAGGGGTGCACACTCAAAACGCTGACCTTTAAAACGTTTCATGCTTACAATTGAATTTGTACGGCGTATACCTACTATGAAGTACCTACATATATTTCTGAAACATATAGTATATACATATATAGGAAGTATATAATAGACAATATATAGTATACCAAAGATATATTGCTTAAAATCAAATAAAGTGGATATGCACAATGTTCGTCCCCTCTCACAACAACCTGTGTATAGACAAAGTTAATAGAGGTCGAATAGAATACTTGGTATTTTTTTTACGATATTGGGATACAAACGAACAGGCGGGTTACCTGGCGGTAAGTGACAACCGCCGTTCATATACACCTGCAACTCAAGAGTCGTAAGTGCGCTGCAGATGCAGGAATCCGAAGAGATGGGAAAATGGAGAGGGTGGATGAGGTGAGAAGAGAGAGGGAGTTGAGCCTGAAGAAACCTTACTAATTTCGGGAAAATGCAAATGTACAATGTATGTAAAATGTACCTGTTATCTTGCTCAGGCGTAACTCGATATCATAGTATAATACACATTGAAAACAATCTCTACAATCATTTATTGGATAAACGTTCGAAAATTTAAATTCAAATTTGGAATAGTGGTACACCGTTGTGTAGACTAAACTACCAGCTATCAGTCTCTCTCTCTCTACGTTGTCAGTCCTCTTTTTTATTTAAATGCTGGCTAAATAGTACTTGCAGTACTGTTTCCTTTTCCTTATGACAAATGTATAGACATACATACACATGCACACATATTAAAATTTAGAAGAAGAAAAGGAAAAGAAGATAAATAGTACTCTTTAATACATCCAGTGATTTACACTACACGAGGCGTTTCGTATGCTTTGTCATTATCGATCAAATACTCTGAAGTAATCAGCGTCAAGTAGCGTCAGGATGGAACAAATTGTGAAACAGACACTCATGAGGCATTTGCGATTGATGGATCTGACGTGTGACGTCACTGTTTTAGATGAGAGTTTTTCGTGTTTGAAGTTTACGTACGATACGTCAACAAAATAAATGATACCCTCCATAGCTTGAAATATCACATCTTAGCACTATAGCTCTTTATAAAAAAAGCAGACCTGCCGCCAAAGATAAGAAGCCCAACCTGGTGTCAGGTGGCGAGTAGTGCGATAGATTTCATCGCACAGTGATCCGATGTACCAAAGGGGTTATGAGACGGACATCTGATATCTGTCTGAATCAGTCATCCGCAGGTCTAATAAAAATCGTGGACATTGAAGTTACCCAGGCACGGATGGAATGCGTGGTTGGACTGTGTCCGCAGCATAGCTGAGATAATTTATAAGCTGAGTTGTCTCCTGGTTTCCGCTGTAAATACTGGCGCATACTACTTGATCAAGGCCAGTACCCTCATGAATCCACAAAAATTAAACGTCCGAAACCTCCACGTCACGGAGACGCCGACAATAGATCTCGTCTCTGACATAAACGCACATACCATGGGGGGGAAATTTGGACTCCGGGATATGTCTAGGGTAACGAACATTGCCGGGTCAAATGGATAACAAATCTACGTCTCCTTAAAGAAAAGTAAGTGCGGTCTCTGTCTCAATATAGTGGTAGACACAAAATCCTCGAATATTAGAGAAGTGCAGTTTAAGGGAGAGAATCCGCTTGATAACTGACTTTGTCATGTGATGGTTTATTATAGAGCGCATAGGTAAGGAAACAGAAGTTGGGATAATCGCCACCAGACCGCGAGGAAACCCGAGAGTCGCCATCGGTTCTTCTCCAACCTGTCACCAGACGGCTTGATGGAGCAACCCGGGGATTATGCATGGCGGGTGAGGCAGTCTTTCACATGTAGCTAGCACGCTGGTCTGGTCCCCTACAAACCACGGGCGGCGGTGTTGCAGTGGAGCATCGTTTCTTGGGATTATCGTTATTAGGCTATCCAGAACGACCCGGCACACCAATACTTGCTCGCTCGCAAGCTGAAACGGCTCCCTAACGCAACGACAACGTCCAGAGAGGAGTTCGGCAACTCTCACTCACCAAACGAAATACAGCAATCTTAATATGCTACTGTTTTAAGTATGTGTTTAGTGAGGGCAGAATTTTTGAGCTACTGACGTGTGCCTAGCTAAGCTCTACCACAAAAAAAAAACAGAATCACCATTCAAATTATGCCAATTGATCAGTTTTTTTTGCAATCAAGAACTAAATTACGAATGCTTTAAAATAGATAGATAGATAGATACTCTTTATGTATCAAACAAAGAACATAATAATAGGTGAGTACAAATGGCGGTCTTATCACAATCTGCGATCTCTTCCAGACAACCTGATGGACTATACTGCAAAGTATTAGGTAATAGTGGTGCACAAAGAGTGAAAAACATAAAAGAAAAGGAAATAAAAAATAAAACAATTATAAACAAAAATAAGAGATAGAAAAAGAAACTAAGTAAAAACAAATTACAATTAAAACAGGTAATATATACATATATACATATATACACATACATACACATACAATAATACATATACACATACATAAATATATGCAATAAACAAGTATTACTGAGATAGGTAGTGATCCTTGACGAGCTTCTGAAAGACAGCTAGTGATTGAGCCCGTCGGATATCCTCTGGTAATGCATTCCAAATGCGTGCGGCTTGTACAGTGAACGATTTATCAGAAAACATTGTAGAGTGAGTTGGTATTTCCAACGTCAGATTTTCTGATGATCTCAAGCACCTATTGTGTGTGTCACGTATAAATGAGAAACGTTGTTCTGATAATTCGATAATTTATATACATACAAACTTACATAGACAACGATATTTTTCTGGTATTAACTATTTCAGATTAATAGGTAATATAAGAAAAGCTTGAGTCGTCGCTCCGTTTAGACGGCATTGAAAGTGGCTTTGGGAGCATAGTGTATCCCTACGTCGCGTCGCGACGTCGGCGACGAGGGCGATCTGCAGCGGAGTTCAACCCCATTACACCTCCGCTCACAATCGAGTTAAAGAGTTTGTTAACCGCGGAGCTATTCTGTCTTAACTTTAATTAAAGTTCGTCCGATACGCGCGGAACTATCCATTTATCTTCGCCTTGTAGATTTCGCCTGTCTATCACCCTTTAGCTAAGCGAACAGTGTAATGGTTTACACGACTTAATTTGCTAACCTCACATCTTAGAAATAATGAAACCTAGACGTTAAACATTTGCTAGCAGGTACCACGTGCCACGTGCGAGCCTTAACCTCTTCTAAATGATTCATCTTAAACTGAATCTAAAAGGAGATTGAGGAGGAAGAGAGGTCAGACGGACCTATCAAGTGATACACTTGCCCGTAACTTTAAATTGAGGCCTGAAACCTGACCCTACGACTCGACTCGTTTTAAAAGCTATCATTTGAAGAGCGAAACTTATAGGCTTGAATAAAGTTTGAAAAGGTAGAAACCGGAATTTCCCGAAAACAGTAGTATTTTTAAAAGCTTCAATAGCTCGGTAAACTTTTCGTGTGGAGCAGTAGGCATTTATCAGACTCATTAATCCAAGTGCAACACTGTGTTCCTCGGTAAGTAGCTAAAAGCCATGGTGTACCTATAGCTTCAGAAGCGGGACTGCAGTAGCTGGTAGGCTGGCTGGCTTTACGTGCTTTGTTGTGACGTGGCTGCTATTGTCAATTTGCTTGTCTTGGTTTATAACATACGGAGAGGTGAAACATATTCACCTTTTATAAAATTTTCCTTTCGATTTACTCATTAGTGGGTCATGGGTAGTAAATATACCTTTGTTTGTACCCTATTAGAGCCCGTAGGTAGTTCTACGACGCGACGTCATTATATATGAGCGGTGGTGGCGGCGGCGCGGGCGGGCCTTCATGTCGCCAGTGCTTTCCTAATCGTGGGTCCCAGCTGTATTTTAATTAGTGGGTCAAGCACTAAGGGTTCATGCATTTGCATTTATGCTAATTGAATACAGCGAAATCCTAACAACATGCATTATTTCAGGTCTAATTACTACATACTTTCTGTTGCTAAGCGATAGTAGCAGTAATATATAACACGTTCGAGTATATTAATGTAAATCTGATGTTGTGTTATGTGGACGTAAATCGTTAGTAAAACAAGCGGGTCTGCGCTGCGACGGCTCGCTGCCACCGGATCCTATTGAAAGAAGCGGGCATTGTTAGTCAAAGCCTATAATTAATGACTATAACTCGCCTTTCACAACACGCGACACTTAATAAATGTTGATCCGGCGCCCCCCGCTCCTCTCTCCGCTCTCAGCTCCCGGCGATATCTCATTATTACATTTGGACACCGATGAATGAGCGAACTCCACATAAGTACTATATTATTGCATACATTGCTGAGGAACATCTGTATATATCATCTTCGTACGTATATAACACAAATTACTCTGTTTAGAATCAATAGCTACCTTATTTACCATGTCGCCAATAAACAGTACATTTATTTCATTATAATCCTATCCTATAATCCTAAAATTTCTAACAGAGACTGCCTTTGCAAATAGCTGTTTGTGTTCTGACCATTGAATTGTCCTGTACCAACATAAAAACTAAATTAATTTAAAAGCATACAAGCAATAAACCTTATCTGTTAACACTGCAGTACAATTCTAGCCATGGAACTCGCTCTGCCTTTAAAAGTTAAACATTACCAAGTTATAGGTATACTTAATTTATCATATCTGTATCTGTTTTATAAAATATTGATATAGAGTGAGCGCCTTGATGGTAATTATCCAAGTTGAGTGAATATGATGCCTCATTCCTCGCCACTCCCACCGCACTTAAAGCATGTCATGTACACCGGTACTCGTAGCGACGCAACTGACAGCTCGGTTGTAAATGCGTACCACGCGAGCTCCGACGTAGGCTCCCGCTACTCTAGCACCCCTTTGAGCATAACTCTAAGGGTGTTAGTGTAGCGAGGCTCATGGACATCTTTAAATACTATCGCAAAGGGCAGAGTTCTTTGGAACTGAGAATACCTACGACAAATTTTATAAAAGTATCATACTGATAATCCTATATAGACGCAGAATGAATAAAAAAAATGCTATACTAATGGTGTCAGTTAAGGACCTGTTTATAATTAATCTCTAATCTATAGAAAAGTTTAGTAAAATAGTTTCAGTATGTAAGATGTGTTTATAGGTAGGTTGTAGGAAACGTCATAAAAAATATTTTAAGTCATACATATATGTATATAATTTTTTTGGCCGCTGTAGGTTGCGACTTCATTCCCTTTGAACTTTTTTACGTAGTCCTTGTGCCAGAATATAAATACGTTCGTCGATTCTAGCATATTGAGTAACATACCTTCATCTATAGATTAGGAATAAAGGGAAGGAATTGCTCTCGCAGATCTTAGATTTGTACCGAGATTCTATGAATCCCCACTAACATCATACCACATTACTTTGCGGTGTCAGCATTGCATGCGCATGTCATACTACGTCAACAATAAAAGACATTTTTGTGTCATAGATTTGATTAAACAAAGTAGCACGCTCACCTAACCGGCATCGCCAACACAGAGAGCGGTGCCAACAGAAGAGCGCTGCGAGAGACAGAAGTAGTCGCGCCCGCGTTGATGCGTTGCATGCGCAGCGCCGCCTCCGTATCCGCGATGGTGGCGTTCACCAGGTCCGCGTAGTTGTAGAGAGCTGTGAACACGCTGGTGGCTCCCTCGGGCGGGTCGATGCGTTCCGCCGAGCACTCCGTGGGACCCATGGACGTAACGCCGATCTGTGCGCCGTGGTACAAGACGGGCCCGCCCGAGTCGCCTGAGCACACGCCGCGCGCCGACCGCACTCCCGGCGTCGACGTCTCCGCCGCGACGGCGCACATGCAGTGGAACCACGCGGCGCGGTCGCACGCCACCATCCGCAGCTTCACCGAGAACAGCTCCTCGCCCAGCGTTGACCGCTCCGTGCGCCCGAAGCCTAACACCTGCGACACATACACTCACTCACTAGCCGCAGATTTAATTAAGAATTATCAAGACACACATCGCAACACTAGGTTGCTTTATCAAAAGAGAGAGATTATATTTATATACAAGTATTTATAAACGTTAGAGGGCTCGACACTCTGCTCGTGCTCGGACTGTCTCCGCAATATCCTTTTCCTTCCCTTTCTACCCTCCCTATCCTTTCAATGTACTCCAGTTTCACAATCTAATCCTAATATTCAATAATATTCGGCAAAATGTGGGCGTAAATTTACGCCGTGTCTCCTAAAAGGCGACGGAAAGATCGTACTGATATCTATCAGTACCTATGCTATTTGTAAAGTGCCGAGTTGCCAATGCCAATGCCGCCAATATAATAATAACAGCCAATAGGCTTGCCCCTATTACATAAATGATACTAAACTAATAAATGGCACGAGTACGTTTGTAATATAAAAAAATAGATTTTTAATAAAAAAAATACGTCACTTTTAATACGACATTTTAATTATTTTTGTGCTCATAGATATTATATATAGAAATAGCACATGTTAGTATATGCAGCTAATGGTGTGAATGTGGTTGCACTTACCTCCACGTCCTCGTGTTTGAGATCGACAGGGTTGTAGAGGCGCATGGCGCGGAGCGGCTCCAGCAGCGGCTCCTTGGCGAGCACCATATCTCGGCGCGTGCGGACTAGCCCCACGTCGTGGTTCAGCAACGTCACGTCGATGCCGCGGCCCTCGTCCTCCTGCACGACCTTATAGCCGGGATGTCGGTACAGGTAGTGCACGGTGGCCACGTCGCCCTCGGGCGAGGCGGGGTAGCGCGAGTTGTACTTCACGTAAGCGATGTGCGGCGACACACAATGCGCTGCCGTCAGCGCCCAGCGAGGGGCAACCACTGCTCCTGAGCAGCGCGCCGTCCAGTAGCGGTCCAGCAGAACGCACGTGGGGGGGTACGTTGCCAGTTCCGCCGTTTGGCCTCCGAACACGCGACGCGTCTCTCCCGTGGTTGGCGATCCCCAGCCGCGCGGGCGGCCCATACTGCGATAGAACGTGTAGCTCGTGGAGGAAGACTGCCGCGTGCTGCGTGCCCCGCGCGCTCCCCTCGAGCACTCTAACACCAGCCACAAGAGCAATACTGCACGCATCTTCACCCAGACACGACACTCGCCTCGCACCACAACATCCCGTACACCACAATAAAAGTTTCAATGACGTCTGTCACACCTATAATAAATATATTTGACACATCTAGCAACGGGCAAAGAGATTAAAATGATTGCTGGGAAAAGAAAAAGTCGATATATTACACCTTCTTTCTTTACGCCTTCATTTTATCAGTTTCCTGTTGTCAAAATAGGTTGAATGGTTTTAAATATGTAAATTATGTTGACAAATAAACAAGAAGTATGATTATATAGTATCGTTATATATAAATTTAATGTCACAAACAATTGTTCTGTCTCAATTACCACATGCTGAAAGTTGAGAGACAAAATTTAATCTTAAATAAATAGTAATGTATCATACTACCAGTATTAAGCTTAAAGAAAACAACGCTGGTAAAGCACTTTAACCTTAGCAAGTAACCATTACATAGGAATTAAGGAATATTATTTTTCTTTAAATAAGTTTGTCAAGTTTTAAGGACCCTCTATGCACTGGTATAAATACCAGAAGCATTTCACACAGTAAACAAAATCTAGTTAATCTCTTTTTTGCCACTATGGTTTTAAATAATTATAGGTAAAACACCCAAATGTAAAAACCCTAAAAAAGTCAGACGTGCTCGTTGCAAAATGAAGAGTTTGTTGTATATTGTTACAGATGGTGAGACGCTGGTCGCACCCGTAAGCACGCTGGGTGGGTGCGCTCGCCGGGCGCAGGGGGAGCGGTGAGAATGCGCGGGAGGCGCGGCGCCGCCCCCCCACCATGAGCCTGAACGCGTCCGAGGCCTGCGACGCGGATATCGGCGTGGAGCCAGCGGATAAGCTCTTTCGCTTCGTGGTGCACGGCGTGCTACTCAACGTTATTGGCGCGGGTGGGCTGCTGGGCAACGCGCTGTCTGTAGTCGTGCTGTCACGGCCGCAGATGCGATCGTCAGTTAACTGTCTACTGGTGGGATTGGCTGCGTGCGACACCGTGCTCATCCTCACATCCATCCTGCTATTCGGTCTGACAGCTGTGTTCCCCTACACTGGGAGCATGCGGTACTACTACTACCATGTGTGCCCGCACATCACGCCCTACGCGTATCCGATTGCGAATGCGGCGCAGACTATGTCCGTATACCTCACACTAATAGTCACCATTGAGCGCTGGGTGGCTGTGTGCCACCCGTTCCGTGCCAAGGCCCTGTGCACGTCGTCCCGGGCGCGCTGGTACGTACTGGGTACGGCCGCCTTTGCTCTAGCTTATAATACACCAAAATTTTTCGAAGCGGAACTGGTGCAGCGCTTAGTGGACGGAGAGTTAGTGTACTGCGTCACCGCTGATCTTGACTTTCGCACCGAGTCTTACATCGTGGTCTACATACACTCTCTCTATATGATCGTTATGTACATAGTACCCTTCACCGCTCTGGCCGCGCTTAACGCGTGCATAGTGCGCCAGGTGCGGCGCGCCCAGGCCGAACGTGCACGCCTCTCACGCGTGCAACGTCGCGAGCTGGGGCTGGCCACTATGTTGCTGGTGGTTGTACTAGTGTTTTTCCTGTGTAACCTGCTACCTCTTGTAACAAACTCTTTCGAAGTATTTCTCGACGACCAGTTTGACAAGCTCGACCCGCTCGTGAAGACGAGCAACCTTCTAGTAACGATAAACAGCAGCGTGAATTTCGTCATATACGTCATTTTTGGGGAGAAGTTCAAGCGTGTATTCCTGAAAATGTTCTGCGCGGGTGGTATGCGGCGACGGGACTCACCTGAGCACACACGCGATGATTCATTTGCGTCGTGTGGCGAGCGCGTGTCGCTGAGGCTGGCGCGCAATGGCACGCTGAGGCGCTCCGAGTCACGGAGTTCACGCAGTACGGCACTGACGGGCAGCACCCGCCCGCGGCCTTCGCCCGCACCCGCACCAACAGTTTACTACCCGGCACCCGTCACGGAGCTTTCGAGCACGTCCGACTCGCGCTGGAACAACGGACACTCGCGTGCACACTTCTAACGGCACTCGCCGCCTGCAGCCGCAGCGCGAATGACATTCTGATGTGGTGAAAGTGCGCGTGTGAAAGTGTCTTATCTCGTGAATCGTAAGTCGTCTGCAGCGGCCTGCCTGCGGAACTGACCTTCCTGATAATTTCTAACTCGATCTCGATCGATTTACTGTTTGATGGTTATATTGAGGTTCATATCAACGTTCAACTAGTGGCTGGTGTGTGTTAAGCAGTTAGTTATGAAGAGTACCGAACCAAACCGGACCTGCCGACCCTCCTGTAGGTACCTGCGTACCGCGTTGTTTAAATGCACTGTTAAGTAATTGTATATAGCAATGTCGTTGTCGTTGAGAATTTACGAATTATCTGCTCGACGAAGAGTCGTCGTCGGGACCCTGAACTACCAATTATAAGATTGTTATGTGAATGTATGACTTTGTAAATATGTACATCGTTTTGTTACGATTACGTACATGATACAGATTAGTCGCGAGTGATGTCTCACACGGCGACGCATCATTCATTCAATAAACTACAATTTACCGTGTGTTGAGTTTCTTTTGAAAACCCTTTGTACTGCTCATATTCAATTCGCAAGGATTAGAACTATGGAGAGTGGGCTAATAATGATGTACGGTCTTAATTAAACCGTCTTAAGATAAAAACTAAACCTCCGATTAAATGTTGTATCTTTATATTGAGACCATTAGGATTTTCATAATACTTATACATTTTGTAGAAACTGGGTTTTAAGAATTTTGCTAAAACAATAAGCCAACAAGACAATACAGGGTAGAAATGATAATGATTGATAGTAATACTGAGTTAGCAGTGTCGAAATAAACCCAGTAGGTAAGACTGATAAATGAACACTAAATTAATACTTATATATTAAAAGTAAGTATGTAAATGTTAGATAAATCAGCATCGGCGCAGCATCAGTCGTTTTAAAATTGCTAAATGTGCATATTGTGTGTACATGTTCACCGTACATCTTGCCTTCTCAAAGTACACATAAAAGGAACAAAAGCTGTATATTATATATATTCGCAGGTCGGAACGACTTCTTCACAAAGCCGACTCCCGTACGTTTGCCGAGATGGAGCTTGACCTCGAGACTCGAAAGCGAGGTCGATCGACGGACGATGATACTGATACGTCCAAAGAAATGCTCCCTCCTAAAGTGACTAGCAGCCTTAGAGGGAGGTCGAGGTCGCGTACGCCAGTCTCAGTCCCATCAGGTTCCGTCTTTAGCAAGGCGGAATCCTATAGGCGGGCCAGAGCCGACGGCGAACTGCAGGCGGAAGAGGAGATCGCTGGTCTCCTGCTAACAATCGGGGAGCCGGTGGAGGGGGATTCAGTGCCCCAATCACCGGCCTCTTTACAGGAGAGGGCGCACGCGGCAGTGGCCATCATAAACAAGGTGGCCACCAAGTCCGTAAACCTTAAGGGTCCCTTTGTCAGGGCCCTTAAGGACTCCTCTTCCGCAGTGGCGGGGGTCATAGAGACCCTAATCGGGGACGTGTCTCGCCTCCAGTCGGCCAACGATCACCTGACGGGGCAGGTGGCGGAGCTGAGCGCCCAGTTCGCCCAATTCCGGGCGGAGCGAGAAAACCCGGCTCCGTCTACGTCCCAGCCGGCACCGTCTGCGTCCCGGCCGGCCCCATCTGCGTCCCGACCGGCCCCGTCTGCGTCCCAGCCGGCCTCGTCAGCGTCCCAGCCGGCCCTGTCTGCGTCCCAGCCGGCCCCGTCTACGTCGCGGCCGGCCCCGTCTGCGTCCCGGCCGGCCCCGTCTGCATCCCAGCCGGCCCCGTCTACGTCGCGGCCGGCCCCCCCGTCTGCGTCCCGGCCGGCCCCGTCTGCGTCCCGGCCGGCCCCGTCTGCGTCCCGGCCTGCCCCGTCTGCGTCCCAGCTGGCCCCGTTTACGTCTCAGCCGGCCCCTACTGTCACCGGAGTTTCCGAAGACGTCCTGCAGCAGATGCTGCAGTACATGCTGCAGGCGATGGGAAATCTGGTGGACGGGCGGATTGCGGGTCTGGAGGCGAGGCTGCCTCCGGCCCCTGTTGTTCGGCCGCCGCTTGCGGCGCCGAGGCCGCAGGCCGCGTCGGCACCGACCACATTTCCCGTGGTGGAGACTCGACTCGGTCGAGTGTCCTACGCGGCGGCGACGTCGGTCCCGGGTTCTGCCGCCGCTCGCAAGACGCGGCGGGGGGCGAAAGCTCCAGCCGGGACTGCTGCGCCGAAGACCGGATCCAAGACGGTGGCTACGGCTGGAGCGGAGCTGCCTCCGCCCCCCACTCCAACACCTCTGCCTGGCCCCTCAACATCTGCCCCCTCCAATGAGGGTTGGCAGGTAGTAGGGGGGCCAAAGTCGAAAAAGTCCCGACAGCGGGCCAAGAAGGCTGCCGAAAAGGCGGCCTCTGGCCCGCAGTCGTCGTCGGTGGCGGTGGCCAGAAAAAAGCCGCGGAAGCTACAGCCGCCTAAAACCGCGGCTGTTGTAGTCACCGTGTCGCCAGAGGCGTCTACCGGCGGGCTGTCCTATGCGGCCGTCTTTAAGACGGCACGGGACTGTCTCGCCGGCAATTTCGGGACGGCAGGGGTCCGCTTGCGCCTAGCCCAGACGGGATCTCGGGTCCTCGAGTTCCCTGGGGCCGATGGCGCAAAGAGGGCGGACACCTTCGCCGAGAAGCTGAGGGGAGTCTTCGCAGCCACGGATGGTGTGAAGATCTCCAGGCCCACGAAGTGCGCGGAGCTGCGCATTTCGGGCCTGGACGACTCCGTCACTACTGATGATGTCCGCGTTGCAGTCCAGGAAAGGACGCAGTGCAACGCGGAAAACATCAAAGTCGGCACCATCCGCCCCGGTCCGGGAGGCCTTGGTGCGGTGTGGATCAGCTGTCCCGTAGCGTCGGCCAAAATTTTGGGCGACGCCGGCAGGATCCTCATCGGTTTCGTTAGCGCCAGAGTTACAGTTCTGGCGGCGAGACCGATGAGGTGTTACAAATGCCTGGTTGCGGGACACACCCGCATCAAATGTGACAGCTGCTTCGACTGCAGCGGATTATGTTTCCGCTGCGGTCGACCGGGGCACAAGGCGGCAGAGTGCTCTGCCGCCCCTCACTGCCCTATGTGTGCGGCGGGCAATAAGCCCGCCAATCACCAGATGGGGCAGGGGGGCTGCAAGCCTTCCCGCGCTTCTCGGCAGACGTCGGGGACTAGCCTAGCGGCCCAGGCTGCCTCCGACGTTGTCCGTCTGTCCACGTCGACGTCCATGGAGGTTGTAGAGACGATCCAGTAATGGACCACGTCTCCAACCTCCTTGTCCAGACGAACCTAAACCACTGCGCCGCGGCGCAGGATCTCTTCCTGCAAACCATGGCGCAGTGGTCGATCGGTGTTGCCGTAGTCGCGGAGCCCTACTTCGTTCCTCCCCGTCCAAACTGGATGGGTGACTGGGACGGTTCCGCGGCGGCTCATTCCCCGCCCTTGTCGCTTAGAGACAAGGGCTCTGGATATGTTGCCGCCGAGTGGGGGGGGATCACCGTTTACGGTGTATACTTCTCCCCCAACCGGAGTTTGAGTGACTTCGAGGTCTTCCTTAACAGCTTGGAGACCTCGATGCGGCGATTAGCGTCTGGGCACGTCCTCGTGCTGGGGGACTTCAACGCAAAATCCATTGCATGGGGGTCCCCCGGGACGGACGCCAAGGGCGAGGCCGTCGAGGAGTGGGCGGCTTCGGTGGGCCTCTGTTTACTAAACAGAGGCTCCACCAACACGTGCGTGCGACAGCAGGGTGGGTCGATAGTGGACCTTTCGTTCGCTACCCCTGCTGTTGCCGCACGAGTAAGGAACTGGCATGTCCTGGAAGAGGTTGAGACGCTCTCGGATCACCTGTATATCCGATTTGAGCTCTCCCGGTCCCAGGGCTCCAGTAGGGGTCACGCGGCGCGGCATAATTCCCGTTTTCCGCGGTGGGCTGTTGCCAAGCTGGACAGGGACCTACTTGAGGAGGCGGCCATTATTCACTCTTGGCTGTCTCCGCAGGCCCCGACCGAGGAGGTCGATGCGGGGGCTGGCCGCTTTCGCGATGCGATTACGCAGATTTGCGATGCGGCCATGCCCCGTATCCAGGGTCGTCGGCCTCCAAGGAAGGAGGTCTACTGGTGGTCCCAGGAGTTGGCGGACCTCCGTGCGGCTTGTACTCGTGCCCGGAGGTCCTACACTCACAGCCGGCGGCGTCACCGCGGAGACGGTGAGGAGGACCAGCTTCACGAGGAGTACCGCGAAGCGCGGAAAACTCTGAAGCTGGCCATTTGCCGCGCCAAGGACGCAAAGAGAAAGGAGATGCTGGAGAGTCTCGACCGTGACCCCTGGGGTCGCCCATACCGTGCGGTGCGTCAGAAGCTCCGCACGTCGTGCCCCCCCCTTACCGAGACTCTCCAGCCCAGCTTCCTGCAGGAAGTGGTCGAGGGCCTTTTCCCGCAGCGGGCGGAGCACACACCCCCGTCGATGGCCTACGCGGTCGGAGACGACGGGGGTAGAGAGGACGATGTGTCGCCCGTTAGGGAATCGGAGGTTGGGGCGGCTGTTCTACGGATCCGTTCCAAGAACACCGCCCCCGGGCCGGACGGGGTACCAGCCCGAGTGATGGCCCGAGCCCTCGACCATATGTCGGACCGCCTCAGGGAAGTGTTGGACGCTAGCCTGGCGTCCGGACGCTTCCCAGAGTGCTGGAAATGCGGGAAGCTGGTCCTGTTGAGGAAGCTGGGACGGCCTGCCGATTCGGTCGCGGCCTATAGGCCCATCGTGTTGCTGGACGAGGCGGGTAAACTTTTTGAGAGGATACTCTCTGCCCGCATCGTCCGGCACCTCAGCGAGGTGGGCCCCGACCTGTCGGACGCCCAATTCGGGTTCCGGGAGGGGCGTTCGACGGTCGATGCCCTGATGCGCCTTAGGGCCGTGACCGGAGAGGCAGTGAGCTGTGGCGGCGTGCTGTTGGCGGTGTCTCTGGACATCGCCAACGCATTCAATAGTCTGCCATTCAGCTGCATCAGGGAAGCACTCCAATACCACGGGGTGCCAGAGTACCTGAGGCGGCTGGTGGCAGACTATTTAAAGGAGCGTACCGTCGTGTACGAGGACCGAGAGGGCGTCTTGAGACGGCGACCCATGTCGTGCGGCGTTCCGCAGGGGTCTGTCCTTGGACCACTCCTGTGGAACGTGGGGTACGACTGGGTCCTACGAGGTCGCCTCCCCCCCGGGCTGGGCGTAATTTGCTACGCTGATGACACATTGGTCACAGCCCGGGGGGCGAACTTCCAAGAGGCGGCGCGCCTGGCCACCGGGGGTGTTTCTTTGGTGGTCGGGCGCATCGAGGCACTGGGCTTACGGGTGGCCCTGGACAAGACGGAGGCCCTTTTGTTCCATGGGCCCCGTCGTGGTCCACCCGCCGGTGCCTCCATCGAGGTCAACTCGGTCCTCGTCCCGGTTCGGGCCCAGATGAGGTATCTGGGCCTGATACTCGACGGTAGGTGGCTCTTCGACGAGCACTTCCGACAGCTTGGTCCGAAGCTGGTCGACGCTGCCTCTGCCCTTGGGCGACTTTTGCCCAACCTGGGTGGAGCCAGCGTCGCAACGCGACACCTCTACACGGGGGTGGTCCGGTCGATGGCGCTGTATGGGGCACCGGTGTGGGTGGCGGCTCTGACCGCCCAGAATAAGGCGCGCCTCTGGCGGCCTCAAAGGGTATTGGCGGTCAGAGCCATACGCGGATACCGCACGGTGTCCACCGAGGCGGCGTGCGCCTTGGCTGGAACACCCCCGTGGGATTTGGAGGCGGAAGTGCTCGCCGAAGTTTATCGACGGGTGGCTGAATATCGGGCGGAGTATGGCTTTCGCCCTCCGCCCGAAGAGGTACGCGAGTGGCGTGAAGCCGCCCGTCGAGCCACGATGGCTAATTGGTCGTTCCGGCTGGAGACTCCACGCGCTGGCTTTGCCGCCGTGGAGGCTCTCCAGCCGGTCATCCTCAAGTGGGCAGGGCGGCAGCACGGGACCCTTTCCTTCCGACTGACCCAGGTGCTTTCCGGGCATGGTTGCTTCGGGAAGTACCTGCACTCGGTCGCCAGGAGGGAACTGAGTCCCGCCTGCCACCACTGCGACTGCAGTGAAGACTCGGCCCAGCACACGCTGGCGATCTGCCCCGCTTGGGAGTCGCAGCGCCGGGCCCTCACTGCAGTCATCGGAGGGGATCTCTCGCTACCGGCCGTCATACGCTCCATGGCCGGTAGCGATAGCAGTTTTACCGCGGTCGCAACCTTCTGTGAAGATGTCATCTCGCAGAAGGAGGCGGCGGAGAAGGCCCGGGAGGACGATATCCACTCGGACCCAATCCGCCGCCGGCGAACTGGGCGGCGTAGGCGCGCCTTTCAGCGCCTCATGCCGCCCTGAGTGTGGCCGCGGATGGTTGGGACGGGTTTTCCCCTCCATCCGCTCTAGTAGCCACCCGCGAGGGGGTGACGTACGCGTGTGCCGTACGTCGCCTAATTAGAGAGTTTAACAGCAGACGGTGCCCGCTTCAGTGCGGGCAAGCGCTGGGAGGGGTCCGGATGTCTTAATAACAGCAGTTCCCGGATCCCTTCCGTCTCAGGCGCAGAGTGGCACACCGTGTGGTTTTAGTCGGTTCGATTCCGACACACCACCCCGCCGCAAACCCCGGCGGGGTGACGGTCCGAGGGGATTTCCACACGTTAAAAAAAAAAAAAAAAAAAAAAAAGGCTAAGGTTAGGTTTCCGGGCGTGTAGTGGCAATCGGCCCCCGCCCGAAGAGGTACGCGAGTGGCGTGAGGCCGCTCGCCGAGCCACGATGACTTGTTGGCCGTCCCGGCTGGAGGCTCCACGTGCTGGCTTATCCACCGTGTTGGCGCTGCAGCCAGTCATCGTCTCACTTCCCTAACTGCATCAGCCAGTATCGGAATCTTTGGCGTCGATATATCAAGCGAAGTCCAGTTTCGCGGTCACTTAGAGAGTAAGGCCATATTAGCCTCGAAGAAGCTTGGTGTGCTAAACAGATCGAGACAGTATTTTACTCCGGCCCACCGCCTGCAACTTTATAAGGCGCAGGTTCGGCCGCACATGGAATACTGTTCTCATCTCTATGCAGGTGCACCCCAGTACCAACTTCTGCCTCTTGACCGCATTCAACTGCCAAGATACTTCTGATCGACTTGACACCTTGGCCAGCTTCACTCTGCATCTCTATCGCTTGTATCATGGGGAGTGTTCAGAGGAATTGTTCGGACTTATACCGGCTACTGGTTTCCGCCACCACCACCAAATATCCATCCCCATCACCTGGACGATTGGCACTCTACCACTGTGCGCTTCTCCAGAAGCTTTTTGCCTCGCACAACCAGCTTATGGAACAAATTGTCGCCTGCCGTATTTCCGAACCGATACGACCTTCAAACCTTCAAGAAGAGAGCGTACCTCTACCTAAAAGGCCGGCAAAGCACTTGTGACTCTTGAGTTGCGGGTGTCCATGGGCGGCGGTAGTCACTTACCATCAGGTGACCCGTCTGCTCGTTTGCCCCCTATCGCATAAAAAAAAAAAAAATCCTATATTTTGTCATGTTTTTAATTGTTATTTGGGGCACGATTTTGGAGTTTGTGTGTGTGTGTCTGAGTGTGTGTTATTGATATAGTCATATATAATTACTATATATTTTGTATATCTGTTTTTTGTTTTCCGGTTTCCGTCACTTTGTTCATTTCACCATAGTGCTGTTTTTTGTACTCCCGGTTTGTGTTTGTGCATGTCATGTTTGTGTGTGTTACTGTGTGTGTTGCTGTGTGTGTTACGTACCCCTTTTGGAGTGAATCAGTGATATGCTGTGTTTGCGCGGGCCAGATAGTCCCATTTCTGACGAACTGGGCACTCTGCGCTGAAGGCGTTGTGGTCTGTTCTCTGCAGCTTTGAGTGCGAGCAGTTGCAGTACTGCGGTTCGTTTCCCGCGGTATAGTCTGCGCATTTTTCGCGCAGATGCGGTCCGCCGCAGTGGCTGCATCTGTCCGCACTTTCAGTGCAAAATTTCGCGTTGGATATATCCAACGATACAGCCAACAGCACCTCATCCCCGGAGACCGCTTCATCGACGCTGACCCGCAGTCGGGATATCGCGTCGAGGGTCGACCTCCCACGACGGAAGCCGAACTGGCCGTCGCTCAGATTGGGCCCCGCCCCCTCCAACTGGTGGACGAGACGCGCAGCGAGCACCCGCTCAAAAAGCTTGCACATCTCGTCGAGCAACACGATGGGGCGGTAGGCCGACGGCGATTCGGCTGGGCACCCGTGCTTTTTGAGCAGCACGAGCTTGCCGATTTTCCATCGCCGAGGGACTCTCCCCGACGCCAGGCACTCCGACATGAGGGACAGCGTCTCCTCCTCTAATGCCGGCATGACTGTGGCAATAACCTTCCCAGGGACTCCGTCCGGACCCGGGGCGCGATTCCTGGACCGGAGTGCCAGTATCGCGGCCCCTAACTCGGCATCGGACACGGGAGGTATTGCCCCTTCGTCTGACGGCATCTGGCTTGATGCTGCCATCCGCGGCGGGACCCACTCTTCCCTCGCAGGGAAGAGGGAACTGACCACTCGGTCCAGAAGACTCGGCTCGAGAGTTCTGGTGAGGGGAGGTGCCCAAGGCCGGAGTTTCTGACTCACAGTCTTGTACGGGCGCCCCCACGGATCTCGGTCGAGGCTCTCGAGCCACTCCCTCCAGGCCTCATCCTTGGCGGCTATGATCGCCGAGCCGAGGGCCCGACGAGCGGCCAGGTACGCGGCGTGCAACTCTTCTTCGCGGGCGAGATCTCTAACAGCCCGCCTTCGGCTGCGGGTGTACCGCCTCTGGGCCGCGTAACTCGCGGCACGTAACCTGGCTAGGTGAGGACGCCACCAGTACACCCGTCTCCGAGGCGGGATAGGTCTCGCCCTCTGCATCGCCGCGTCGCAGACGCGAGTCAGCGCTCCAGTGAGCCGCTCGCATCTTGCGTCCACGTCCGGACCGCTGTCGACAGCAGCCCATCGCTCGACGATAGCCGCCTCTCGGGCCAGCTCCCGGTCCAGCGTTCCGAGCCGCCACCGCGGGCCTTCCCCTGAAACGGGGCGATCCAGTGCCACACGAGGCGCCGCAGGGGCAGGGACGATGTCGAACCGGATATACCGGTGGTCAGACGAAGTCTCCACCCCCTCGACGACCCGCCAGTTGTGTATGCGACGGGCCAGGCCAAAACTCGCGAATGAAAGATCGACTATCGACCCGGCCCGGTCCCGCACAAACGTATGGACCGTCCCTCGGTTCAGCAGCACCAAGCCTTGGGACACCGCCCACTCCTCCACCATCTCCCCCCGGGCATCGGTCGCCGGGGATCCCCACGCCCGTGAGTGAGCGTTGAAATCCCCGGCCACCACAGCCGGGGTGGGGTGTACTTCTGCCAGCAGAGCCCCGACCTCCGTGAGCAACTGCTCGAACTCGGCGAGGCTTCTGCTGGGGGGACAGTACACCCCAATCACCGCAGCGCCACCCAGCGCGACGAGTACGCACCCTCGGCCCTTCCGCACTCTGTCGAAGGGAGCCGATCGCCGAGCGACGATAGCCACCAAGCCGCTGTGGTCGCCGGCCCAGTCAGGGCTGTTGCGAATGCAATACGGCTCGGCGACTACTGCCAATGTCTGCCTTTTGGGCTTTTGGGCTCTGTCGGCGCCAGCCACCTCCAGGATCCGACCTCCGGTTACGGCGTTGCGGAGTCGGAGGCCGTCGATGCCCAAGCCCTTGAGGTCTATCGACCTCTCGGCTTTGGACATCACCTGCGCGTATGTGATGCCCTGCTCCGCGGCGCTCGGCTGCAGCGTGATGGTGACCGCTGCCGTTTGCGGGGTGCGCAATTTGCGGGGCCTCCGTTTCCTCCGCTTGGTGGCTGGCGCTACCGGAGTGTTAGCGGCTGGGGCAGCCGACCCGACAGGGGGCGGTTTAGGCGCCTTTGGCCTAGCCGCCACCTCGCTCCACGACCCGCTTTGCGGGAGCGGGGCGGGAGCCAACGTCGTCGAAGTCGAAGTCGACGGGGGCGACTGCCGCGATAGTCGGGCAGCCTCCGCCTCCTTCGCCGCGGCCGTCTTCTTCCCCGCCTTCTTCCTCTTCTTCTTCTTCTCCCCCTTCCCTTCCGGCGGCCCGGTAAGGCACGGCCCTTCCTCCACCTGCCCGACTGGCATTGGTGAAGAGAGGGGAGGGGGGAGAGGCCTTGAGGGAGACGCCTCAGGCTCGGGCTCAGGCCCGCTGGCAGACCGTGCCGCATCCCTCTTGTCGGCCTGCAGAGGCGGACGGATGCGGGTTTCCGGCAGCAGGCGGTCCGCGATCCCCGCGATTCGCGCGTCGACGAGAAAGCCGAGGTTACCCGACCAGCGCCCCAGGTTAGGTTAGGTTAGGTTAGGTTTTTTTTTTTTTTTTTGTAATGCACCCGTCATCACAGGGTGTTCGATATACCTCTGACTTAATCAGAGACCTTTTATACCTATTTCCATTTCTTACTTCATCTTTTTTTTTTTTTTTTTTTTTTTTTTTTTTTTTTTTTTTTCATTGTCTAGTTCCGGTATATAACATTGACCGAATAAGGAGGGAGGGAGGGTTGGTGATTCCTTACTATACTTTATTCTAACATTTACTTTTTAACTTTTTACAATGTTTCTTAACATCTACTTAGCTTCTACTCTTATGTATTTATATTATACATTTTCCCTATAATACATAACACATTTTAGTTTTTATAGACACTTGCTGTTTTGTGTTTACTCTCTAGTTATTCTAATTACGTTTTAATACAATAAACATACTAGCAAATTTTATTAACTCTATTGACAGATACCCTTAACCATTTATGTTGCTTAATCTATTTAATTATTTTATCTTATATTTGCTATGCTGTACAATAATATTAAACACTATACTATGACAGCATATTTACTTATCTAGTTTTATTTCTCTTAATTACTATTTTAGCTACTTTTTCACAATAGTCTAGTAACTTGTCCCTATCTTTACTTAGCATTACTGTTACAATATTTGCAGTTTTCATTTTTGTATCTAGTCGATGTTCAATTTCATGACGCTCTTTCATGTGAACAGGACACTCAAAGAGGACATGCTGCACCGTTTCACTTATCTCCGGATCGCAGACGCATGATGGCTGCTCCTTGCATCCGAAGCGATTAAGATACTCGGAGAAGCCGCCATGTCCCGTCATGATCTGCGTCCTTATGTTGGTTGCCTCAAACTTTTTTACTACGCTGTATGCAGATGTAATATCAGGAAAAAATATTTTTGTGACTGATGCTGTTGTTGCGTCGTAGTATCTTTGGTTCCATTCGTCAATCGTAGCACAACGTATGCTGCGCTTGACAAATGAGACCGGGCACATGTCATAATCCGGTCTTCCTTTGGAGCCCAAAGCCGCCGCTTTGGCCAGCTCATCGGCTCTCTCGTTCCCCTCGAGTCCTTCGTGGGCTTTGATCCAGAACAAAGTAACATCTTTGCCCTGGAGAGAAGCTGTTTTCAGGTTTCCTCTAGCCGCAACTGCCAGAGGATGTGGAGAGCGGGTATTTTGGACTGTCTGGAGAGCCGCCATTGAGTCGCTGAAGATTCCAAAGGAAGATCCCGTACGCGTAGTTGCTTCTTTTGTAGCTCTCGTCAATGCCAGAAGTTCGGCCTGGTAAACGGTACAGTAATCCGACAAGGCAAGTTTGACAGTGTCGGTTTCGGTTTCGTCGGTCCATATTGTCAAAGCGGCACCAACCTTACCTCCAATCTTGCTGCCATCGGTGAAAATTTTGATTGCCTTGTCAGCACCCTGCACATACGCGTCCTGATCTACAATTTTGAGTACCTGTATCGCTCTACATTCAGCCGGGTGCGGGAAATCCAGCACACGAGCCATACGCTCTACCTCCCTGTCTCTTAGACCAGCCCATGACATGCCTCTCTTCACTTCATACATCAAGGCAGACTCGCGGACTCGCAAGTCTAGGGGGAGAAGTCCCGCCAGAACCAATGCCGAGTTCAATGATACTGTACGGTAGGCCCTGCATATTTTTTGGGCAATCCCACGCTGAACGACGTTGAGGTTTTTTATGATACCTAGTTTATTTACTGCCGGTGACCATACACTGGCTCCGTACAGTATAACCGGCTCAATGACTGCTGTGTAGATAGTATGAATAACCTCAGGGCGCAGCCCCCAACTAACCCTGGCAGCTCTGGACAACTGATGATATATCCCAGTTGCCTTCCTGCAAACATTTGAAACATGGGTATTAAATGTTAGCTTTTCGTCGATTGTGACCCCGAGAAATTTCATTTCCTTGGTCGTTCCAACGCTGACCCCACCCATGCTCAGCCGTGGAGTGTCGTACTTTAACTTCCTGGTAATTGTCATTGCCATGGTTTTGTGGGGCGCAAACTTCAGTTTGTTATCGGCACCCCACAGACGAACATGTTCAAGGGCAGCGTTGGCGCGACCTTCAATTTCACCTGCTGTCTTACCACTGAAGGTAAGGACGATATCGTCGGCGAATGCTTGACAGTATATTTCCATTTCATCAAGGCTCCTCAGTAGCGGGTCTAGCAGGAGATTCCAGAGGACCGGACCCCCGATTGACCCCTGTACGCAGCCCTTGCTTGCGGTTTTCACGTGTTCCTCTCCACCATATCGGACCCTCACGTTCCTTTGGCTTAGGTAGCTGTCTACCAATTTCCTCAGGTTTGTGGGACACCTTTCCTCAGCTAGACGAACTCTAATTGCTGGCCACCATGCGCTGTCAAAAGCTCCCTCTATATCCAGTGATATTACTGTAATAATGTGCTTCTTATTGAGTTTTTGACGTATATGTTGCATTAGAGTATAGAGAGAGTCTTCCGCGCTCCTCTGGGGCATAAATCCGTACTGGCTAGTACTCATTTTTGGCAACAGGTGATGCTTAAGCCGACCGACCAGCATTTTTTCCAGTATTTTCCCAAGTACAGGCAGTAGTCCTATGGGTCGCAACGATTTGGGTACTGTATAGTTCTCCTTCCCTGGCTTTCTTAAAACAACCACCGCTGCCTCCTTCCAAGCTACAGGAAAGTGATGGAGCACCAAGCACTTGTTCAGCATACGCAAGAATATCTCGGGATCACTCTCGAAGACTTTCCGACATATATCTGCATTTGCATCTAGCACCCTTCCATCCTTTATCATAGGCAAGTCTTCCTTCCTTTTGGTGGTCCGGCCAATTACTCTGTAAATCCCCTCCCAAACACCTTCTCTATCTTGTTTACTGCAGAACTCCTTCCAGCTGTCTGTTTGAGCTTTAGCTGCTGCCATCTCATATTCCCCTTTTTGTTTCAGGTACTCCTCTACTACCTTCTGTCTTCGTACTGGGGCGGCACAACGGATCCTATTCTTCAACTTTGCGACGCTCTTCTTCAATACATCGAGCTCCGGAGTCCACCACGGCATGGTAAGTATTTCTTTATTTTTAATTTTAGGTATTGTTTGGTTGCATGTTTCGGTAATTATATTCGTAAAATTATTAATTGCTTTTTCCAATTGGTCTATTGTTGTAATGTTTCTTATTTCATTTATATTTAAGTTATGTTCAATTTTTAATTGTGTCAATTTCATATGAAATTGCGTCCAATTTGCTTTTTTAGTATTATAAATTCTAGTCGTTCTATTTATTTTCATTCCCTTTGATTTTTTGAGATAAATATCGAAAAACATGCCGTTGTGATCGGAGCTCGAAAGTCCCTCATCAACTCTCCAGTTGTCTACAGCATTTAAAATGTCTGCAGTACAAATGGTAACGTCCACAAAGCTCGTGAATCGTTTCCCCCCTCTTATGGTGTCGTAAGTAGGTGTTTCCCCTCGATTGAGAACATGAAGACTCATTTCTTCCAGGGCTCCAGACAGCTCCTCTCCCCGATTATCGGTCCTTGGGCTACCCCACCACATACTTTTTGCGTTCGCGTCCCCTCCAGCGATCCATCTAGTTCTTATTTCTTGGCTTATTGTTTTGAGGTGTTCTAGATAAGGTTGGATCGTTTGGTCGGGCTCAAAGTAAAAGGAGACCAGCGTGACCTCCCAGTCCCTTGTTTGAATACCCACTACGACTATGTTGTTGGTAGTGAGTTTTGGGTACTGTTTAACGTTCAGATCCTGGTCAAATACAGCTATTGCCGCTTTTACAGTACCCTCTCTTACATTGGTGTTCTGGAAGATTCTTACGCCCTGGTGACTCCTCATCTCCCTGGCTGCACCCACATAAGGTTCCTGAAGCAGTGCTACTGCTACTCTTCTTTTCTGTGCTTCAATAAGTACCTCATTTGTAGCAAGTTTCTTTCGCTGAAGGTTAGCCTGCATAATGCGATATCCTTTTTGGTCAACGTTGGCAACGTTAGCAGTAGGCTACCGCAGTCCGTGCCAATCTGTCCCACTTTTTCCGTGTTGGGCATTCGCTGCTAAATGCATTATGGTCAGTTTTCTCTAGCTTCGCCTTTAGGCAGTTTCGACAACATGGTGCTTCACCAGATAGCCGATCGCTACAGTCCCTGTTGAGGTGTGGCCCTCCACAGTGGCTGCAGAGATCGGCCGGATCTCTGCAAAAACGTTTGCCGTGACCATATCCCAGACAGCGAGTGCACTGAACCAGTGGGGACTGATCCTCTACTCGGATTCGTTGCAAGTCTATGTGTAGCGATCCAGACTTCAGGCTTCGGTCCCAGATGGTAGGTGAGACACTCACGACTATGTGGCAAGTATGAGGATTTCGGGCTTTCCTCCTGTACTTGACAGTAATCCTGTCATCCCCCTTTTCGAGGCCTCGAAAAACATCCGTGTTTTGGTTTTTAAACGCTTTTATGATGTCTTCATCTGTGTTCACGGACAAGACGTCCCGTAGCATTAGAAGGGGGTCTTTGTTTTTCATTTCCTCGACGAGGAGGTTGACTCCATCTCTTTCCAATCTCTCCCGGGCTCTATTCCTTTCTTCTTGGGTCCTGAAACCCATGATTACTTTTCTGTCTTTAGCTTTTCTGATCTTCTCCACTCTGACCCAACCTTCTTTCGCATCTACCGCTTTCCTTATTCTATTGAGGACCTCTTCTCCAGTTTCTGTCTCTTCTTTAGAGGTCACTACCACCGAGTGTATAGTGCTCGGTGACTTGTGGCTTGTGGCAGCTTCTGCATAGGTAAGGGTGGGCAGTTTTTCCAAGCCTGCTTTCTTGTGGTCATCCAGCACTTTTGTAAGGTGTCTCATATTTTCTGTATTCTCTTCTATGACTTTAATATGCGCTTTTATTAAACTGGTCAACTGATCTTCGTTCTCTCTGGTTTCCTGATCCAATTTTATATCCGATATAGCTTCTGCCACTTCCGGTCTTCTCTTCCTCTCCTCCTCACTCTCCTTAATCAACTCATACAGTCTCTCAAGAGCCACCGTAACGTCTGCCTTTATGTCAGCCTTGAGATTCCTCGATTGACCGAGAAGTGTCTTGGCTTTAACCAGATTGGCTCTAGCTTCCGCAGTTCTCGTTGCGTACTTAGGCTTAGGTGGAACAGGTGATTGTGTTTGCGCATCGGTTGATGGTCTGCGCGCTGGTGTCTTCGTCTCGGTTGGGGCGACGTTTTTGTTTTTCAGTTTCGTAGGGGCGCCGGGCGCAGTTTTGCTCGGAGATTTTATAGGCGAAGTTAACTTCCCTGTGACTCTCCCTATCTCCCATTCACCAATGCTGCGTCTCACGCTTGAGGTCGGTGTTGGTGAGCTCGAGGTCCCTGCCCTCTCGTCCACTTGGGTCTCGATTTTTTCCATTGTTCTCTTCGCTGGTGTTCTGTGCCCAAAAATTCCTCGAGCGGGTCACAAGATTTGTCGAGTAGTTTAGTGTGTTGTAAAGGGACACACGTCGGTGCAAACACAGTAGTAAAATTTTGAAAATATCAATTTGTCAAAAAAAAAAAAAAAAAAAAAAAAAAAAAAATAATGATACACAACTTTAATATATTTGTTTGTCCTATCCTAATTATTTGTATAAAAATTTTATTTTATTACTTATCCGTTTATGTCGTCTTTTATTTCAGGTGTCCGGGTAGTGCAGACACTACGGCCGTCGTGTGGCGAGTGACGGGTGCAGAAGTAAAGACGTGCAGGTAAGTCTCAGTTCCTATTTTCTATTTTGCTAATCTATATATACCGGTCAAGGAACGCGGTACACAGCGTAATTACTAAAGAATAAAATGAATACAACTCAGAATAACACAAGTACAAAGTTGTAACTTTTGTCCAACTATATGCTATAAAAAGTCTATGCTCTATGTAGAGCCGTTTATCTCTGCACGGCAGAGTTGTCAGTTCTTATAGGGATGTACGGTCCCTGTCACTTAACTATTTTGATATAAAAGAATAAAAATAAATTTTTACACAAAGGTCTCAATGTAGAGCCCTTTAAAAATACCTCATTAACCTTAAAATACCCCTGTAATAAACCTAAGAACTGAAGATGAAATAAAATCTAAAGATATAAAAATTCACGACTGCAAAATTTTATCTCTGTAATTACTCTACCTAGAGCGTTTTCAATGATGGCGATGTGTAGGTATCGGCGAGGGCTAGTTTTTTGACACCGCGATTGTCCCAATCGGAGTAGTAACACCCGAGATATTGCAGTCCGAAGTCTTTACATTAAATGACGAAACGTAATTTGAAAACAAAATTGACCCCCCCCAAAAATTAAAATTAAAACTTTTTTCTGAACTCACTCGACTCATACGCCCCAAAAAATAGTTTGTGTGGCATCAGAACCAGAATGGGTCGACTAGTTCCAAAGATATGGTCTCCTAAAGTTTTCAAAAAGTTAAATGAAAGTATTTGCCTAGGTCTCACTTAGGTTTCTTTAAAGCTTAAATCTAAGTCACAAATATAAAATCTAAAAATATAATTAGTATGCCAAAGTGAGCACTAGGGTCCCAGCCTTCAGGCCCTGGGAAAATTTTCACAAAAACTTTGTTGCTTCTATATTTAAATCTAGTTATAATCTTAGTCTATTTATAAGCACTAACTAATACCTAGGATTTTAAAAGTCTTATAACTCAATTATTTCTCAACCGATTCTCGTCAGATTTTTTCAGAAATAAAGTCCTCTGTGTAAACTTTCGCGAAAACTAGTCTCTTTGTATGTAGGGGTTGTCTTTTCAACCCTTATTTCACCTATCTCGTAATTAAAGTTTTACAAAGTTTGATAGTCCTTATTTTTTAAGTACTAGTTCAATTTGATTAGAAAAAACGTCTAAGGCGTTCCTCTTTAGTCACTCTTTTAGCTATACATATAAAAAATAGGGGTTGTCGATCTGGCTTTGGAGCTAGGGTTGCCAGAATTAGTCACTATATAAACATTAATAACTTTTGAGTCACTTAACTTTTCTCGCAGGTTTAAACAGGTATTGTATCCCTGAGATGTCTTGCGCTCTGCATAGCTCTCTGATTGTTTGCAGCTGACCCGGATCTGGGACCTCGTGTCCACGTGGTTTTTGGAAAAAAGCCTATAACTTTTCAGGACGTGCCTGATAAAATATGGAAGGGGTCTCAAAAGATGGGTCTCCCCGAGACACACCCTCCCACAGAAGAAAAAATAGAGGTCGTCGTTCTTGATTTTTAGATAAGGCACTTTTTACATAATTTATCACCCAAATTAATCTCAAAAACAGTTTTTGTTCTAGGAAAATCTACTATTCGTGTCCGATTTTCACGCGGTTTTCACTGTCGTGTAGCACTCACGATTTCACACGTTTCTGTGTAACGCACCATGCACTTCTCATGGTTAGGTTAGGTTAGGTTAGGTTAGGTTAGGTTAGGTTAGGTTAGGTTAGGTTAGGTTAGGTTTTTTTTTTTTTTTTTTTTTTACGTGGTGGAATGCGTTTAAGCACTTCGCTCGCCCCCCGCGGGGGCAGGGGGTTCGCTTCGTGTGGGACTCCTGACCTCAAAGAGAGGCCAGACTACCCACTAAACCACCACGGTGTTCCTCCTTCACCTAATCCGAGCCACGGGATAGTTTGCTCACCGCGACTCGGCTAGGGACGCCCTTTGTTTGTCGGGCTCGTCTCTGTCGAGGCCCCACCATCCGGGCCATCGTGCCCAGATGATGGGGCCTGTCCTCCTCATGAATGCACCCAGGAACACAGAGGGGCGCATTCCGCCACATTAGCATGGGGCGGCAGGTCCCCCGACCCACCGCCCGTGGCCACTCTCATTCGGGGACGCGGGCGAATTGTGCTCGCCGGCGCCCCCTCGCCGGGGGTCTGCGGGGTGGGAGGGTGAGCCCAGCTCGCTCCCGCTCTCGCAGAGCCTCTCTCTTGGCCGCCATCACCTCGTCAGCGAACGAAGCGACGGCAGCCCAACACTCTTCGCTGCCGGCCATAGCTGGAACTACGGTCGACAGCGAAAGGTCCGCACCGATGGTGCTCATGAGGGCCGCCCTTTGGCCGTCCCACGCCTCACACACGGCCAAGGTGTGGTGGGCCGTGTCAGGGTCGCCGCTGGTACAGTTTCGGCACCGGGGCTCTGACTCCACCCCCACCACCTCCCACAGGTACTTGGCAAAACAGCCATGGCCCGTGAGAAGTTGGGTGAGGTGGTATGTTGGGGCCCCATGACCCCTCTCCACCCACTGACGCAAGACGGGCCGGACGGCCCCCACAAGCAGAGAGCCGCCGCGGGTTGCCCGCAGTCTTTCGGCCCATCTCCGGAAGAGATCATCGCGAGCTGTTTGTCTCCAGCGATCGATCTCCTCCGGAGGCGGCCGACCGCCGAGATCACGCCGCATCAGGGCGCCCTCGTCGTACACCCTCTTGAGTACGCCGGCCTCGAGATCCCAGGGGATACTACCCGCAATCAGACACGCCGCCTCGTAAGAGACGGTGTGATACGCTCGTGCAGCTCTCTGCGCGATGGCGCGCTGCGGACGTCGCAGTAGCGCCATATTCGCCGGGCACAGGGCCTCCGCCCATATAGGCGCTCCATAGAGCGCCTTGGAGCGCACCACTCCGTCATAGAGGCGGCGGCAGGCAGACCCTGGGCCTCCGCTGTTGGGCAGCAACCGCGAGAGCATTCCGGCGAATGCAAGCAACTTCGGTGCCAGCTGCCGGAAATGCTCCTCGAACCGCCACCGACTGTCGAGAACGAGCCCGAGGTATTTCAGGCTGGTCCCGACAGCGATGGGGATGCCGCCCACCATAATCGTCCTATCTCTAGGCGGCGTCTGCCGTGGCCCGTGGAAGAAAAGGACCTCGGACTTTTCGAGGGCAACTTTTAGGCCGAGCGCCCCGATTCGACGCACTACGTGGGCGACACCTGCCGTGGCAAGGACGGCGGCGTCCCGAAATGTGGGGGCCCGCGCGGTGACTAGGGTATCGTCGGCGTAACAGATTACACCAACCCCCCGAAGATTAGCACCACGCAGGACCCAATCATAACCTATGTTCCACAGGAGCGGCCCGAGGACCGACCCCTGCGGAACGCCACAAGACATGCCCCTGCGCACTACCCCGCCTTGGGCCGGATAAATGATGACCCGGTCCACGAAGTAGTCCGCAAGGACGCGCCTGAGGTAACACGGGACATTGTGGTACCTCAGCGCCTCCGCAATGGTTTCCCAGGGGAGGGTGTTGAAGGCGTTGGATATATCCAACGATACAGCCAACAGCACCTCATCCCCGGAGACCGCTTCATCGACGCTGACCCGCAGTCGGGATATCGCGTCGAGGGTCGACCTCCCACGTCGGAAGCCGAACTGGCCGTCGCTCAGATTGGGCCCCGCCCCCTCCAAGTGGCGGACGAGACGCGCAGCGAGCACCCGCTCAAAAAGCTTGCACATCTCGTCGAGCAACACGATGGGGCGGTAGGCCGACGGCGATTCGGCTGGGCGCCCGTGCTTTTTGAGCAGCACGAGCTTGCCGATTTTCCATCGCCGAGGGACTCTCCCAGACGCCAGGCACTCCGACATGAGGGACAGCGTCTCCTCCTCTAATGCCGGCATGACTGTGGCAATTACCTTCCCAGGGACTCCGTCCGGACCCGGGGCGCGATTCCTGGACCGGAGTGCCAGTATCGCGGCCCCTAACTCGGCATCGGACACGGGAGGTATTGTACCTTCGTCTGCCGGCATCTGGCTTGATGCTGCCATCCGCGGCGGAACCCACTCTTCCCTCGCAGGGAAGAGGGAACTGACCACTCGGTCCAGAAGACTCGGCTCGAGAGTTCTGGTGAGGGGAGGCGCCCAAGGCCGGAGTTTCTGACTCACAGTCTTGTATGGGCGCCCCCACGGATCTCGGTCGAGGCTCTCGAGCCACTCCCTCCAGGCCTCATCCTTGGCGGCTATGATCGCTGAGCTGAGGGCCCGACGAGCGGCCAGGTACGCGGCGTGCAACTCTTCTTCGCGGGCGAGATCTCTAACGGCCCGCCTTCGGCTGCGGGTGTACCGCCTCTGGGCCGCGTAACTCGCGGCACGTAACCTGGCTAGGTGAGGACGCCACCAGTACACCCGTCTCCGAGGCGGGATAGGTCTCGCCCTCTGCATCGCCGCGTCGCAGACGCGAGTCAGCGCTCCAGTGAGCCGCTCGCATCTTGCGTCCACGTCCGGACCGCTGTCGACAGCAGCCCATCGCTCGACGATAGCCGCCTCTCGGGCCAGCTCCCGGTCCAGCGTTCCGAGCCGCCACCGCGGGCCTTCCCCTGAAACGGGGCGATCCAGTGCCACACGAGGCGCCGCAGGGGCAGGGACGATGTCGAACCGGATATACCGGTGGTCAGACGAAGTCTCCACCCCCTCGACGACCCGCCAGTTGTGTATGCGACGGGCCAGGCCAAAACTCGCGAATGAAAGATCGACTATCGACCCGGCCCGGTCCCGCACAAACGTATGGACCGTCCCTCGGTTCAGCAGCACCAAGCCTTGGGACACCGCCCACTCCTCCACCATCTCCCCCCGGGCATCGGTCGCCGGGGATCCCCACGCCCGTGAGTGAGCGTTGAAATCCCCGGCCACCACAGCCGGGGTGGAGTGTACTTCTGCCAGCAGAGCCCCGACCTCCGTGAGCAACTGCTCGAACTCGGCGAGGCTTCTGCTGGGGGGACAGTACACCCCAATCACCGCAGCGCCACCCAGCGCGACGAGTACGCACCCTCGGCCCTTCCGCACTCTGTCGAAGGGAGCCGATCGCCGAGCGACGATAGCCACCAAGCCGCTGTGGTCGCCGGCCCAGTCAGGGCTGTTGCGAATGCAATACGGCTCGGCGACTACTGCCAATGTCGTCTGCCACTGCGCCATGGATTGGGCCAGAAGGTCCTGAGCCGCGGCGCAGTGGTTGACGTTGGCCTGCAGTACGGAGATGGTTTGGGCCATTATGTTTGGGCGGTGTCCATCTCCTCCTCATTCTGCAGCAGGGTGGGCGAGGGCGTGGGTTTCGCCCCACCTGCTGCTCTCCTTTTTGACCCCCTGCTTCGGGAGGCCGCCTTGCATTCCGCCGACCCAAGCCGGTGGCCGGACGCCGCACCCTCCGCCGAACAGACGGGGCAATCGGGCGCCGCGGAGCAGGTGGCCGACTTGTGGCCGGCCTGCCCGCAACGGAAACAAAGCGCACTGCGGTCAGTGGCCGCAGAGCACTTGGCCCCGACGTGTCCCGGCTCGAGGCAGCGGAAGCACCGCGCCGGCCTCGATTCCAGGGTGGTCAGTCTGACCACTGACCACCCGACGACGATTCGGCGGCCATCCGTCAGCTTCTTGGCCACCTCAACCGGGCACCGCAGCCAGGCAGTGGCCTGTCGGCCAGGTGGGCGCTGTATGTTGCCCACCTTAATGTGGTCGGCAGCACAGCCCCCCTCCGCCGCCAGCGACTCCGCCACCGACTCTTTCGAGGCCGAGTCGCCCAGCCCAGAGATGCGCATCTCCACGCATCTCTCCGGCCTAGCGACGCGGACCTCTTCCAGCACCTCCCTGAGCTTGGCAGCGAGCTGGTCGGCCTTTTGGGCTCTGTCGGCGCCAGCCACCTCCAGTATCCGACCTCCAGTTACGGCGTTGCGGAGTCGGAGGCCGTCGATGCCCAAGCCCTTGAGGTCTATCGACCTCTCGGCTTTGGACATCACCTGCGCGTATGTGATGCCCTGCTCCGCGGCGCTCGGCTGCAGCGTGATGGTGACCGCTGCCGTTTGCGGGGTGCGCAATTTGCGGGGCCTCCGTTTCCTCCGCTTGGTGGCTGGCGCTACCGGAGTGATAGCGGCTGGGGCAGCCGACCCGACAGGGGGCGGTTTAGGCGCCTTTGGCCTAGCAGCCACCTCGCTCCACGATCCGCTTTGCGGGAGCGGGGCGGGAGCCAACGTCGTCGAAGTCGAAGTCGACGGGGGCGACTGCCGCGATAGTCGGGCAGCCTCCGCCTCCTTCGCCGCGGCCGTCTTCTTCCCCGCCTTCTTCCTCTTCTTTTATTGTAGTATTATACTACATACAGCGCCCCTAAGATAAGGGGGACAGCGCGCACGCAGTCCCCACTACCAAAAATTACGCATCCGAGTTATCCACATTAGGGATAATCGCAGGGGTCAACCCAACCGCAGTGCAATGGAGAGGTCTCGCCCTGGGGGAACCGCCTTCATGATCACGGTATCCCCTATGCCAGGTAAGTATAAGACAACTTCCGCATTAGGAATAATTCCTGTGTCGCGGGGGGCTTTACAAACATTCAGTCAACGGACACAGAATACCCAGACTCGGGACAGTTATTTGTTGATCACACAAATTTTTATCCCGTGTGGGAATCGAACCCACGACCTCCGGTTCAGGAGTCAGGGTCACTAACCACTAGACCAACAGGCCCGTAGGTTAGGTTAGGTTTTTTTTTTTTTTTTTTTTTTTACGTGGTGGAATGCGTTTAGGCACTTCACTAGCCCCCCGCGGGGGCAGGGGGTTCGCTTCGTGTGGGACTCCTGACCTCAAAGAGAGGCCAGACTACCCACTAAACCACCACGATGTTCCTCCTTCACCTAATCCGAGCCACGGGATAGTTTGCTCACCGCGACTCGGCTAGGGACGCCCTTTGTTTGTCGGGCTCGTCTCTGTCGAGGCCCCACC
Organism: Tyria jacobaeae; assembly: GCA_947561695.1. NCBI lineage: Eukaryota > Metazoa > Arthropoda > Insecta > Lepidoptera > Erebidae > Tyria > Tyria jacobaeae. The sequence continues at coordinate 22,737 of OX387208.1, read as the reverse complement.
ATCTGGGCCATCGTGCCCAGATGATGGGGCCTGTCCTCCTCATGAATGCACCCCAGGAACACAGAGGGGCGCATTCCGCCACATTAGCATGGGGCGGCAGGTCCCCCGACCCACCGCCCGTGGCCACTCTCATTCAGGGACGCGTGCGAACTGCGCCCGCCGGCGTTCCCACCCAGGAACGCGTGCGAACTGCGCCCGCCGGCGTCCCCCCGCCGGTGGCCCGCGGGGCGGAAGAGCGAGCCCAGCCCACTCCCGCCCCAGCAGAGCCTCTCCTCGTGGCCGCCATCAGCAACGAGGCGACGGCAGCCCGACACTCATCGCCGCCGGCCATAGCCGGAACCACAGCCTACAGCGAGAGGTCCGCTTTTAACGACATTGCTGTCGGGTTTTAAAGTCTTTTCCTTGACGTGGGCCGGCCAGTTAAGGCAAGCCCTCCGGCCAACAGGTTCCCAGCATACCCTCCTGGAGCCACTAGTCAGGTCATTGTTGAGCCCCTGTTGGTTACGTAACGCGAGAGGGTGGCTAAGCCTCTCCCACCTCCCACGGTGGCACAAGTGCCCGTCAGCCCCCGCGCGAGCAGTGGGCCGACCCGTCCCTCGATCCCTAACACCGTCTCTCCCCTGTCCCCTCTGAAAGCAGAGGGATCACGGGAGCGACGGCGAGCCCTGAAAAGGGCTGTGCGGATCCCACGACCCCCTCGTGCAATGGAGTCAGCTAGCCCTGATAAGGGCTGTCGGGTTATTAGTCAACGGCCAGCATACAGAGCTCGATCCCCTCAGAGTCAGAGTATACTGACCGCTGTCCAGGGCGCACCAGCCTCCACGCTTCTGCTCCCCAGGACCGTAGTCCAAGGGGGGAAGAAACGGGAAAGCCAACGTGGAGGTTACCCGACCAGCGCCCCTAAGATAAGGGGGACAGCGCGCACGCAGTCCCCACTACCAAAAATTACGCATCCGAGTTATCCACATTAGGGATAATCGCAGGGGTCAACCCAACCGCAGTGCAATGGAGAGGTCTCGCCCTGGGGGAACCGCCTTCATGATCACGGTATCCCCTATGCCAGGTAAGTATAAGACAACTTCCGCATTAGGAATAATTCCTGTGTCGCGGGGGGCTTTACAAACATTCAGTCAACGGACACAGAATACCCAGACTCGGGACAGTTATTTGTTGATCACACAAATTTTTATCCCGTGTGGGAATCGAACCCACGACCTCCGGTTCAGGAGTTAGGGTCACTAACCACTAGACCAACAGGCCCGTAGGTTAGGTTAGGTTTTTTTTTTTTTTTTTTTTTTTTACGTGGTGGAATGCGTTTAGGCACTTCACTAGCCCCCCGCGGGGGCAGGGGGTTCGCTTCGTGTGGGACTCCTGACCTCAAAGAGAGGCCAGACTACCCACTAAACCACCACGATGTTCCTCCTTCACCTAATCCGAGCCACGGGATAGTTTGCTCACCGCGACTCGGCTAGGGACGCCCTTTGTTTGTCGGGCTCGTCTCTGTCGAGGCCCCACCATCTGGGCCATCGTGCCCAGATGATGGGGCCTGTCCTCCTCATGAATGCACCCCAGGAACACAGAGGGGCGCATTCCGCCACATTAGCATGGGGCGGCAGGTCCCCCGACCCACCGCCCGTGGCCACTCTCATTCAGGGACGCGTGCGAACTGCGCCCGCCGGCGTTCCCACCCAGGAACGCGTGCGAACTGCGCCCGCCGGCGTCCCCCCGCCGGTGGCCCGCGGGGCGGAAGAGCGAGCCCAGCCCACTCCCGCCCCAGCAGAGCCTCTCCTCGTGGCCGCCATCAGCAACGAGGCGACGGCAGCCCGACACTCATCGCCGCCGGCCATAGCCGGAACCACAGCCTACAGCGAGAGGTCCGCTTTTAACGACATTGCTGTCGGGTTTTAAAGTCTTTTCCTTGACGTGGGCCGGCCAGTTAAGGCAAGCCCTCCGGCCAACAGGTTCCCAGCATACCCTCCTGGAGCCACTAGTCAGGTCATTGTTGAGCCCCTGTTGGTTACGTAACGCGAGAGGGTGGCTAAGCCTCTCCCACCTCCCACGGTGGCACAAGTGCCCGTCAGCCCCCGCGCGAGCAGTGGGCCGACCCGTCCCTCGATCCCTAACACCGTCTCTCCCCTGTCCCCTCTGAAAGCAGAGGGATCACGGGAGCGACGGCGAGCCCTGAAAAGGGCTGTGCGGATCCCACGACCCCCTCGTGCAATGGAGTCAGCTAGCCCTGATAAGGGCTGTCGGGTTATTAGTCAACGGCCAGCATACAGAGCTCGATCCCCTCAGAGTCAGAGTATACTGACCGCTGTCCAGGGCGCACCAGCCTCCACGCTTCTGCTCCCCAGGACCGTAGTCCAAGGGGGGAAGAAACGGGAAAGCCAACGTGGAGGTTACCCGACCAGCGCCCCTAAGATAAGGGGGACAGCGCGCACGCAGTCCCCACTACCAAAAATTACGCATCCGAGTTATCCACATTAGGGATAATCGCAGGGGTCAACCCAACCGCAGTGCAATGGAGAGGTCTCGCCCTGGGGGAACCGCCTTCATGATCACGGTATCCCCTATGCCAGGTAAGTATAAGACAACTTCCGCATTAGGAATAATTCCTGTGTCGCGGGGGGCTTTACAAACATTCAGTCAACGGACACAGAATACCCAGACTCGGGACAGTTATTTGTTGATCACACAAATTTTTATCCCGTGTGGGAATCGAACCCACGACCTCCGGTTCAGGAGTCAGGGTCACTAACCACTAGACCAACAGGCCCGTAGGTTTTTTTTTTTTTTTTTTTTTTTTTTTTACGTGGTGGAATGCATTTAGGCACTTCGCTCACCCTCCACGGGGGCAGGGGGTTCGCTTCGTGTGGGACTCCTGACCTCGGAGAGGCTAGACTACCCACTAAACCACCACGGTGTTCCTCCTTCACCTAATCCGAGCCACGGGATAGTTTGCTCACCGCGACTCGGCTAGGGACGCCCTTTGTTTGTCGGGCTCGTCTCTGTCGAGGCCCCACCATCCGGGCCATCGTGCCCAGATGATGGGGCCTGTCCTCCTCATGAATGCACCCAGGAACACAGAGGGGCGCATTCCGCCACATTAGCATGGGGCGGCAGGTCCCCCGACCCACCGCCCGTGGCCACTCTCATTCGGGGACGCGGGCGAATTGTGCTCGCCGGCGCCCCCTCGCCGGGGGTCTGCGGGGCGGGAGGGTGAGCCCAGCTCGCTCCCGCTCCCGCAGAGCCTCTCTCTTGGCCGCCATCACCTCGTCAGCGAACGAAGCGACGGCAGCCCAACACTCTTCGCTGCCGGCCATAGCTGGAACTACGGTCGACAGCGAAAGGTCCACACCGATGGTGCTCATGAGGGCCGTCCTTTGGCCGTCCCACGCCTCACACACGGCCAAGGTGTGGTGGGCCGTGTCAGGGTCGCCGCTGGTGCAGTTTCGGCACCGGGGCTCTGACTCTACCCCCACCACCTCCCACAGGTACTTGGCAAAACAGCCATGGCCCGTGAGAAGTTGGGTGAGGTGGTATGTTGGGGCCCCATGACCCCTCTCCACCCACTGACGCAATACGGGCCGGACGGCCCCCACAAGCAGCGAGCCGCTGCGGGTTGCCCGCAGTCTTTCGGCCCATCTCCGGAAGAGATCATCGCGAGCTGTTTGTCTCCAGCGATCGATCTCCTCCGGAGGCGGCCGACCGCCGAGATCACGCCGCATCAGGGCGCCCTTGTCGTACACCCTCTTGAGTACGCCGGCCTCGAGATCCCAGGGGATACTACCCGCAATCAGACACGCCGCCTCGTAAGAGAGGGTGTGATACGCTCGTGCAGCTCTCTGCGCGATGGCGCGCTGCGGACGTCGCAGTAGCGCCATATTCGCCGGGCACAGGGCCTCCGCCCATATAGGCGCTCCATAGAGCGCCTTGGAGCACACCACTCCGTCATAGAGGCGGCGGCAGGCAGACCCTGGGCCTCCGCTGTTGGGCAGCAACCGCGAGAGCATTCCGGCGAATGCAAGCAACTTCGGTGCCAGCTGCCGGAAATGCTCCTCGAACCGCCACCGACTGTCGAGAACGAGCCCGAGGTATTTCAGGCTGGTCCCGACAGCGATGGGGATGCCGCCCACCATAATCGTCCTATCTCTAGGCGGCGTCTGCCGTGGCCCGTGGAAGAAAAGGGCCTCGGACTTTTCGAGGGCAACTTTTAGGCCGAGCGCCCCGATTCGACGCACTACGTGGGCGACACCTGCCGTGGCAAGGACGGCGGCGTCCCGAAATGTGGGGGCCCGCGCGGTGACTAGGGTATCGTCGGCGTAACAGATTACACCAACCCCCCGAAGATTAGCACCACGCAGGACCCAATCATAACCTATGTTCCACAGGAGCGGCCCGAGGACCGACCCCTGCGGAACGCCACAAGACATGCCCCTGCGCACTACCCCGCCTTGGGCCGGATAAATGATGACCCGGTCCACGAAGTAGTCCGCAAGGACGCGCCTGAGGTAACACGGGACATTGTGGTACCTCAGCGCCTCCGCAATGGTTTCCCAGGGGAGGGTGTTGAAGGCGTTGGATATATCCAACGATACAGCCAACAGCACCTCATCCCCGGAGACCGCTTCATCGACGCTGACCCGCAGTCGGGATATCGCGTCGAGGGTCGACCTCCCACGACGGAAGCCGAACTGGCCGTCGCTCAGATTGGGCCCCGCCCCCTCCAAGTGGCGGACGAGACGCGCAGCGAGCACCCGCTCAAAAAGCTTGCACATCTCGTCGAGCAACACGATGGGGCGGTAGGCCGACGGCGATTCGGCTGGGCGCCCGTGCTTTTTGAGTAGCACGAGCTTGCCGATTTTCCATCGCCGAGGGACTCTCCCCGACGCCAGGCACTCCGACATGAGGGACAGCGTCTCCTCCTCTAATGCCGGCATGACTGTGGCAATAACCTTCCCAGGGACTCCGTCCGGACCCGGGGCGCGATTCCTGGACCGGAGTGCCAGTATCGCGGCCCCTAACTCGGCATCGGACACGGGAGGTATTGCCCCTTCGTCTGACGGCATCTGGCTTGATGCTGCCATCCGCGGCGGGACCCACTCTTCCCTCGCAGGGAAGAGGGAACTGACCACTCGGTCCAGAAGACTCGGCTCGAGAGTTCTGGTGAGGGGAGGTGCCCAAGGCCGGAGTTTCTGACTCACAGTCTTGTACGGGCGCCCCCACGGATCTCGGTCGAGGCTCTCGAGCCACTCCCTCCAGGCCTCATCCTTGGCGGCTATGATCGCCGAGCCGAGGGCCCGACGAGCGGCCAGGTACGCGGCGTGCAACTCTTCTTCGCGGGCGAGATCTCTAACAGCCCGCCTTCGGCTGCGGGTGTACCGCCTCTGGGCCGCGTAACTCGCGGCACGTAACCTGGCTAGGTGAGGACGCCACCAGTACACCCGTCTCCGAGGCGGGATAGGTCTCGCCCTCTGCATCGCCGCGTCGCAGACGCGAGTCAGCGCTCCAGTGAGCCGCTCGCATCTTGCGTCCACGTCCGGACCGCTGTCGACAGCAGCCCATCGCTCGACGATAGCCGCCTCTCGGGCCAGCTCCCGGTCCAGCGTTCCGAGCCGCCACCGCGGGCCTTCCCCTGAAACGGGGCGATCCAGTGCCACACGAGGCGCCGCAGGGGCAGGGACGATGTCGAACCGGATATACCGGTGGTCAGACGAAGTCTCCACCCCCTCGACGACCCGCCAGTTGTGTATGCGACGGGCCAGGCCAAAACTCGCGAATGAAAGATCGACTATCGACCCGGCCCGGTCCCGCACAAACGTATGGACCGTCCCTCGGTTCAGCAGCACCAAGCCTTGGGACACCGCCCACTCCTCCACCATCTCCCCCCGGGCATCGGTCGCCGGGGATCCCCACGCCCGTGAGTGAGCGTTGAAATCCCCGGCCACCACAGCCGGGGTGGGGTGAGGTTAGGTTTTTTTTTTTTTTTTTTTTTTTTTTTTTTTTTTTACGTGGTGGAATGCATTTAGGCACTTCGCTCACCCTCCACGGGGGCAGGAGGTTCGCTTCGTGTGGGACTCCTGACCTCGGAGAGGCTAGACTACCCACTAAACCACCACGGTGTTCCTCCTTCACCTAATCCGAGCCACGGGATAGTTTGCTCACCGCGACTCGGCTAGGGACGCCCTTTGTTTGTCGGGCTCTCCTCATGAATGCACCCCAGAAACACAGAGGGGCGCATTCCGCCACATTAGCATGGGGCAGCAGGTCCCCCGACCCACCGCCCGTGGCCACTCTCATTCAGGGACGCGTGCGAACTGCGCCCGCCGGCGTTCCCACCCAGGAACGCGTGCGAACTGCGCCCGCCGGCGTCCCCCCGCCGGTGGCCCGCGGGGCGGTAGAGCGAGCCCAGCCCACTCCCGCCCCAGCAGAGCCTCTCCTCGTGGCCGCCATCAGCAACGAGGCGACGGCAGCCCGACACTCATCGCCGCCGGCCATAGCCGGAACCACAGCCTACAGCGAGAGGTCCGCTTTTAACGACATTGCTGTCGGGTTTTAAAGTCTTTTCCTTGACGTGGGCCGGCCAGTTAAGGCAAGCCCTCCGGCCAACAGGTTCCCAGCATACCCTCCTGGAGCCACTAGTCAGGTCATTGTTGAGCCCCTGTTGGTTACGGAACGCGAGAGGGTGGCTAAGCCTCTCCCACCTCCCACGGTGGCACAAGTGCCCGTCAGCCCCCGCGCGAGCAGTGGGCCGACCCGTCCCTCGATCCCTAACACCGTCTCTCCCCTGTCCCCTCTGAAAGCAGAGGGATCACGGGAGCGACGGCGAGCCCTGAAAAGGGCTGTGCGGATCCCACGACCCCCTCGTGCAATGGAGTCAGCTAGCCCTGATAAGGGCTGTCGGGTTATTAGTCAACGGCCAGCATACAGAGCTCGATCCCCTCAGAGTCAGAGTATACTGACCGCTGTCCAGGGCGCACCAGCCTCCACGCTTCTGCTCCCCAGGACCGTAGTCCAAGGGGGGAAGAAACGGGAAAGCCAACGTGGAGGTTACCCGACCAGCGCCCCAGGTTAGGTTAGGTTTTTTTTTTTTTTTTTTACGTGGTGGAATGCATTTAGGCACTTCGCTCACCCTCCGCGGGGGCAGGGGGTTCGCTTCGTGTGGGACTCCTGACCTCAAAAAGAGGCCAGACTACCCACTAAACCACCACGGTGTTCCTCCTTCACCTAATCCGAGCCACGGGATAGTTTGCTCACCGCGACTCGGCTAGGGACGCCCTTTGTTTGTCGGGCTCGTCTCTGTCGAGGCCCCACCATCCGGGCCATCGTGCCCAGATGATGGGGCCTGTCCTCCTCATGAATGCACCCAGGAACACAGAGGGGCGCATTCCGCCACATTAGCATGGGGCGGCAGGTCCCCCGACCCACCGCCCGTGGCCACTCTCATTCGGGGACGCGGGCGAATTGTGCTCGCCGGCGCCCCCTCGCCGGGGGTCTGCGGGGCGGGAGGGTGAGCCCAGCTCGCTCCCGCTCCCGCAGAGCCTCTCTCTTGGCCGCCATCACCTCGTCAGCGAACGAAGCGACGGCAGCCCAACACTCTTCGCTGCCGGCCATAGCTGGAACTACGGTCGACAGCGAAAGGTCCGCACCGATGGTGCTCATGAGGGCCGTCCTTTGGCCGTCCCACGCCTCACACACGGCCAAGGTGTGGTGGGCCGTGTCAGGGTCGCCGCTGGTGCAGTTTCGGCACCGGGGCTCTGACTCCACCCCCACCACCTCCCACAGGTACTTGGCAAAACAGCCATGGCCCGTGAGAAGTTGGGTGAGGTGGTATGTTGGGGCCCCATGACCCCTCTCCACCCAAGGTTTTTTTTTTTTTTTTTTTTTTTTTTTTTTTTTTTTTTTTTTTTTTTTTTTTTTTTTTTTTTTTTTTTACGTGGTGGAATGCATTTAGGCACTTCGCTCACCCTCCACGGGGGCAGGGGGTTCGCTTCGTGTGGGACTCCTGACCTCAAAAAGAGGCCAGACTACCCACTAAACCACCACGGTGTTCCTCCTTCACCCAATCCGAGCCACGGGATAGTTTGCTCACCGCGACTCGGCTAGGGACGCCCTTTGTTTGTCGGGCTCTCCTCATGAATGCACCCCAGAAACACAGAGGGGCGCATTCCGCCACATTAGCATGGGGCAGCAGGTCCCCCGACCCACCGCCCGTGGCCACTCTCATTCAGGGACGCGTGCGAACTGCGCCCGCCGGCGTTCCCACCCAGGAACGCGTGCGAACTGCGCCCGCCGGCGTCCCCCCGCCGGTGGCCCGCGGGGCGGAAGAGCGAGCCCAGCCCACTCCCGCCCCAGCAGAGCCTCTCCTCGTGGCCGCCATCAGCAACGAGGCGACGGCAGCCCGACACTCATCGCCGCCGGCCATAGCCGGAACCACAGCCTACAGCGAGAGGTCCGCTTTTAACGACATTGCTGTCGGGTTTTAAAGTCTTTTCCTTGACGTGGGCCGGCCAGTTAAGGCAAGCCCTCCGGCCAACAGGTTCCCAGCATACCCTCCTGGAGCCACTAGTCAGGTCATTGTTGAGCCCCTGTTGGTTACGGAACGCGAGAGGGTGGCTAAGCCTCTCCCACCTCCCACGGTGGCACAAGTGCCCGTCAGCCCCCGCGCGAGCAGTGGGCCGACCCGTCCCTCGATCCCTAACACCGTCTCTCCCCTGTCCCCTCTGAAAGCAGAGGGATCACGGGAGCGACGGCGAGCCCTGAAAAGGGCTGTGCGGATCCCACGACCCCCTCGTGCAATGGAGTCAGCTAGCCCTGATAAGGGCTGTCGGGTTATTAGTCAACGGCCAGCATACAGAGCTCGATCCCCTCAGAGTCAGAGTATACTGACCGCTGTCCAGGGCGCACCAGCCTCCACGCTTCTGCTCCCCAGGACCGTAGTCCAAGGGGGGAAGAAACGGGAAAGCCAACGTGGAGGTTACCCGACCAGCGCCCCAGGTTTTTTTTTTTTTTTTTTTTTTTTTTTACGTGGTGGAATGCATTTAGGCACTTCGCTCACCCTCCGCGGGGGCAGGGGGTTCGCTTCGTGTGGGACTCCTGACCTCGGAGAGGCTAGACTACCCACTAAACCACCACGGTGTTCCTCCTTCACCTAATCCGAGCCACGGGATAGTTTGCTCACCGCGACTCGGCTAGGGACGCCCTTTGTTTGTCGGGCTCTCCTCATGAATGCACCCCAGAAACACAGAGGGGCGCATTCCGCCACATTAGCATGGGGCAGCAGGTCCCCCGACCCACCGCCCGTGGCCACTCTCATTCAGGGACGCGTGCGAACTGCGCCCGCCGGCGTTCCCACCCAGGAACGCGTGCGAACTGCGCCCGCCGGCGTCCCCCCGCCGGTGGCCCGCGGGGCGGAAGAGCGAGCCCAGTCCACTCCCGCCCCAGCAGAGCCTCTCCTCGTGGCCGCCATCAGCAACGAGGCGACGGCAGCCCGACACTCATCGCCGCCGGCCATAGCCGGAACCACAGCCTACAGCGAGAGGTCCGCTTTTAACGACATTGCTGTCGGGTTTTAAAGTCTTTTCCTTGACGTGGGCCGGCCAGTTAAGGCAAGCCCTCCGGCCAACAGGTTCCCAGCATACCCTCCTGGAGCCACTAGTCAGGTCATTGTTGAGCCCCTGTTGGTTACGGAACGCGAGAGGGTGGCTAAGCCTCTCCCACCTCCCACGGTGGCACAAGTGCCCGTCAGCCCCCGCGCGAGCAGTGGGCCGACCCGTCCCTCGATCCCTAACACCGTCTCTCCCCTGTCCCCTCTGAAAGCAGAGGGATCACGGGAGCGACGGCGAGCCCTGAAAAGGGCTGTGCGGATCCCACGACCCCCTCGTGCAATGGAGTCAGCTAGCCCTGATAAGGGCTGTCGGGTTATTAGTCAACGGCCAGCATACAGAGCTCGATCCCCTCAGAGTCAGAGTATACTGACCGCTGTCCAGGGCGCACCAGCCTCCACGCTTCTGCTCCCCAGGACCGTAGTCCAAGGGGGGAAGAAACGGGAAAGCCAACGTGGAGGTTACCCGACCAGCGCCCCAGGTTAGGTTAGGTTAGGTTAGGTTAGGTTAGGTTAGGTTAGGTTAGGTTAGGTTAGGTTAGGTTAGGTTAGGTTAGGTTAGGTTAGGTTAGGTTAGGTTAGGTTAGGTTAGGTTAGGTTAGGTTAGGTTAGGTTAGGTTAGGTTAGGTTAGGTTAGGTTAGGTTAGGTTAGGTTAGGTTAGGTTAGGTTAGGTTAGGTTAGGTTAGGTTAGGTTAGGTTAGGTTAGGTTAGGTTAGGTTAGGTTAGGTTAGGTTAGGTTAGGTTAGGTTAGGTTAGGTTAGGTTAGGTTAGGTTAGGTTAGGTTAGGTTAGGTTAGGTTAGGTTAGGTTAGGTTAGGTTAGGTTAGGTTAGGTTAGGTTAGGTTAGGTTAGGTTAGGTTAGGTTAGGTTAGGTTAGGTTAGGTTAGGTTAGGTTAGGTTAGGTTAGGTTAGGTTAGGTTAGGTTAGGTTAGGTTAGGTTAGGTTAGGTTAGGTTAGGTTAGGTTAGGTTAGGTTAGGTTAGGTTAGGTTAGGTTAGGTTAGGTTAGGTTAGGTTAGGTTAGGTTAGGTTAGGTTAGGTTAGGTTAGGTTAGGTTAGGTTAGGTTAGGTTAGGTTAGGTTAGGTTAGGTTAGGTTAGGTTAGGTTAGGTTAGGTTAGGTTAGGTTAGGTTAGGTTAGGTTAGGTTAGGTTAGGTTAGGTTAGGTTAGGTTAGGTTAGGTTAGGTTAGGTTAGGTTAGGTTAGGTTAGGTTAGGTTAGGTTAGGTTAGGTTAGGTTAGGTTAGGTTAGGTTAGGTTAGGTTAGGTTAGGTTAGGTTAGGTTAGGTTAGGTTAGGTTAGGTTAGGTTAGGTTAGGTTAGGTTAGGTTAGGTTAGGTTAGGTTAGGTTAGGTTAGGTTAGGTTAGGTTAGGTTAGGTTAGGTTAGGTTAGGTTAGGTTAGGTTAGGTTAGGTTAGGTTAGGTTAGGTTAGGTTAGGTTAGGTTAGGTTAGGTTAGGTTAGGTTAGGTTAGGTTAGGTTAGGTTAGGTTAGGTTAGGTTAGGTTAGGTTAGGTTAGGTTAGGTTAGGTTAGGTTAGGTTAGGTTAGGTTAGGTTAGGTTAGGTTAGGTTAGGTTAGGTTAGGTTAGGTTAGGTTAGGTTAGGTTAGGTTAGGTTAGGTTAGGTTAGGTTAGGTTAGGTTAGGTTAGGTTAGGTTAGGTTAGGTTAGGTTAGGTTAGGTTAGGTTAGGTTAGGTTAGGTTAGGTTAGGTTAGGTTAGGTTAGGTTAGGTTAGGTTAGGTTAGGTTAGGTTAGGTTAGGTTAGGTTAGGTTAGGTTAGGTTAGGTTAGGTTAGGTTAGGTTAGGTTAGGTTAGGTTAGGTTAGGTTAGGTTAGGTTAGGTTAGGTTAGGTTAGGTTAGGTTAGGTTAGGTTAGGTTAGGTTAGGTTAGGTTAGGTTAGGTTAGGTTAGGTTAGGTTAGGTTAGGTTAGGTTAGGTTAGGTTAGGTTAGGTTAGGTTAGGTTAGGTTAGGTTAGGTTAGGTTAGGTTAGGTTAGGTTAGGTTAGGTTAGGTTAGGTTAGGTTAGGTTAGGTTAGGTTAGGTTAGGTTAGGTTAGGTTAGGTTAGGTTAGGTTAGGTTAGGTTAGGTTAGGTTAGGTTAGGTTAGGTTAGGTTAGGTTAGGTTAGGTTAGGTTAGGTTAGGTTAGGTTAGGTTAGGTTAGGTTAGGTTAGGTTAGGTTAGGTTAGGTTAGGTTAGGTTAGGTTAGGTTAGGTTAGGTTAGGTTAGGTTAGGTTAGGTTAGGTTAGGTTAGGTTAGGTTAGGTTAGGTTAGGTTAGGTTAGGTTAGGTTAGGTTAGGTTAGGTTAGGTTAGGTTAGGTTAGGTTAGGTTAGGTTAGGTTAGGTTAGGTTAGGTTAGGTTAGGTTAGGTTAGGTTAGGTTAGGTTAGGTTAGGTTAGGTTAGGTTAGGTTAGGTTAGGTTAGGTTAGGTTAGGTTAGGTTAGGTTAGGTTAGGTTAGGTTAGGTTAGGTTAGGTTAGGTTAGGTTAGGTTAGGTTAGGTTAGGTTAGGTTAGGTTAGGTTAGGTTAGGTTAGGTTAGGTTAGGTTAGGTTAGGTTAGGTTAGGTTAGGTTAGGTTAGGTTAGGTTAGGTTAGGTTAGGTTAGGTTAGGTTAGGTTAGGTTAGGTTAGGTTAGGTTAGGTTAGGTTAGGTTAGGTTAGGTTAGGTTAGGTTAGGTTAGGTTAGGTTAGGTTAGGTTAGGTTAGGTTAGGTTAGGTTAGGTTAGGTTAGGTTAGGTTAGGTTAGGTTAGGTTAGGTTAGGTTAGGTTAGGTTAGGTTAGGTTAGGTTAGGTTAGGTTAGGTTAGGTTAGGTTAGGTTAGGTTAGGTTAGGTTAGGTTAGGTTAGGTTAGGTTAGGTTAGGTTAGGTTAGGTTAGGTTAGGTTAGGTTAGGTTAGGTTAGGTTAGGTTAGGTTAGGTTAGGTTAGGTTAGGTTAGGTTAGGTTAGGTTAGGTTAGGTTAGGTTAGGTTAGGTTAGGTTAGGTTAGGTTAGGTTAGGTTAGGTTAGGTTAGGTTAGGTTAGGTTAGGTTAGGTTAGGTTAGGTTAGGTTAGGTTAGGTTAGGTTAGGTTAGGTTAGGTTAGGTTAGGTTAGGTTAGGTTAGGTTAGGTTAGGTTAGGTTAGGTTAGGTTAGGTTAGGTTAGGTTAGGTTAGGTTAGGTTAGGTTAGGTTAGGTTAGGTTAGGTTAGGTTAGGTTAGGTTAGGTTAGGTTAGGTTAGGTTAGGTTAGGTTAGGTTAGGTTAGGTTAGGTTAGGTTAGGTTAGGTTAGGTTAGGTTAGGTTAGGTTAGGTTAGGTTAGGTTAGGTTAGGTTAGGTTAGGTTAGGTTAGGTTAGGTTAGGTTAGGTTAGGTTAGGTTAGGTTAGGTTAGGTTAGGTTAGGTTAGGTTAGGTTAGGTTAGGTTAGGTTAGGTTAGGTTAGGTTAGGTTAGGTTAGGTTAGGTTAGGTTAGGTTAGGTTAGGTTAGGTTAGGTTAGGTTAGGTTAGGTTAGGTTAGGTTAGGTTAGGTTAGGTTAGGTTAGGTTAGGTTAGGTTAGGTTAGGTTAGGTTAGGTTAGGTTAGGTTAGGTTAGGTTAGGTTAGGTTAGGTTAGGTTAGGTTAGGTTAGGTTAGGTTAGGTTAGGTTAGGTTAGGTTAGGTTAGGTTAGGTTAGGTTAGGTTAGGTTAGGTTAGGTTAGGTTAGGTTAGGTTAGGTTAGGTTAGGTTAGGTTAGGTTAGGTTAGGTTAGGTTAGGTTAGGTTAGGTTAGGTTAGGTTAGGTTAGGTTAGGTTAGGTTAGGTTAGGTTAGGTTAGGTTAGGTTAGGTTAGGTTAGGTTAGGTTAGGTTAGGTTAGGTTAGGTTAGGTTAGGTTAGGTTAGGTTAGGTTAGGTTAGGTTAGGTTAGGTTAGGTTAGGTTAGGTTAGGTTAGGTTAGGTTAGGTTAGGTTAGGTTAGGTTAGGTTAGGTTAGGTTAGGTTAGGTTAGGTTAGGTTAGGTTAGGTTAGGTTAGGTTAGGTTAGGTTAGGTTAGGTTAGGTTAGGTTAGGTTAGGTTAGGTTAGGTTAGGTTAGGTTAGGTTAGGTTAGGTTAGGTTAGGTTAGGTTAGGTTAGGTTAGGTTAGGTTAGGTTAGGTTAGGTTAGGTTAGGTTAGGTTAGGTTAGGTTAGGTTAGGTTAGGTTAGGTTAGGTTAGGTTAGGTTAGGTTAGGTTAGGTTAGGTTAGGTTAGGTTAGGTTAGGTTAGGTTAGGTTAGGTTAGGTTAGGTTAGGTTAGGTTAGGTTAGGTTAGGTTAGGTTAGGTTAGGTTAGGTTAGGTTAGGTTAGGTTAGGTTAGGTTAGGTTAGGTTAGGTTAGGTTAGGTTAGGTTAGGTTAGGTTAGGTTAGGTTAGGTTAGGTTAGGTTAGGTTAGGTTAGGTTAGGTTAGGTTAGGTTAGGTTAGGTTAGGTTAGGTTAGGTTAGGTTAGGTTAGGTTAGGTTAGGTTAGGTTAGGTTAGGTTAGGTTAGGTTAGGTTAGGTTAGGTTAGGTTAGGTTAGGTTAGGTTAGGTTAGGTTAGGTTAGGTTAGGTTAGGTTAGGTTAGGTTAGGTTAGGTTAGGTTAGGTTAGGTTAGGTTAGGTTAGGTTAGGTTAGGTTAGGTTAGGTTAGGTTAGGTTAGGTTAGGTTAGGTTAGGTTAGGTTAGGTTAGGTTAGGTTAGGTTAGGTTAGGTTAGGTTAGGTTAGGTTAGGTTAGGTTAGGTTAGGTTAGGTTAGGTTAGGTTAGGTTAGGTTAGGTTAGGTTAGGTTAGGTTAGGTTAGGTTAGGTTAGGTTAGGTTAGGTTAGGTTAGGTTAGGTTAGGTTAGGTTAGGTTAGGTTAGGTTAGGTTAGGTTAGGTTAGGTTAGGTTAGGTTAGGTTAGGTTAGGTTAGGTTAGGTTAGGTTAGGTTAGGTTAGGTTAGGTTAGGTTAGGTTAGGTTAGGTTAGGTTAGGTTAGGTTAGGTTAGGTTAGGTTAGGTTAGGTTAGGTTAGGTTAGGTTAGGTTAGGTTAGGTTAGGTTAGGTTAGGTTAGGTTAGGTTAGGTTAGGTTAGGTTAGGTTAGGTTAGGTTAGGTTAGGTTAGGTTAGGTTAGGTTAGGTTAGGTTAGGTTAGGTTAGGTTAGGTTAGGTTAGGTTAGGTTAGGTTAGGTTAGGTTAGGTTAGGTTAGGTTAGGTTAGGTTAGGTTAGGTTAGGTTAGGTTAGGTTAGGTTAGGTTAGGTTAGGTTAGGTTAGGTTAGGTTAGGTTAGGTTAGGTTAGGTTAGGTTAGGTTAGGTTAGGTTAGGTTAGGTTAGGTTAGGTTAGGTTAGGTTAGGTTAGGTTAGGTTAGGTTAGGTTAGGTTAGGTTAGGTTAGGTTAGGTTAGGTTAGGTTAGGTTAGGTTAGGTTAGGTTAGGTTAGGTTAGGTTAGGTTAGGTTAGGTTAGGTTAGGTTAGGTTAGGTTAGGTTAGGTTAGGTTAGGTTAGGTTAGGTTAGGTTAGGTTAGGTTAGGTTAGGTTAGGTTAGGTTAGGTTAGGTTAGGTTAGGTTAGGTTAGGTTAGGTTAGGTTAGGTTAGGTTAGGTTAGGTTAGGTTAGGTTAGGTTAGGTTAGGTTAGGTTAGGTTAGGTTAGGTTAGGTTAGGTTAGGTTAGGTTAGGTTAGGTTAGGTTAGGTTAGGTTAGGTTAGGTTAGG